>CM062344.1:37431252-47431252 GCA_031216105.1 Dalbergia cultrata | reverse complement strand
TTCGTTCACCCTGATCTGATGGTACCCCGACCTCAGATCAATCTTGGAAAACACCACAGCTCCTCTCAACTGATCCATCAAATCATCAATTCTTGGAAGGGGATATTTGTTCTTCACGGTCACCTTGTTCAATTGGCGGTAATCCACACACAACCGCATACTGCCATCTTTCTTCTTTACAAACAAGACTGGGGCTCCCCGGAGAAACACTCGGTTTCACAAACTTCTTCTCCAATAAATCCTCCAACTGGACTTTCAACTCTGCCAACTCAGCTAGGGACATTCTATAAGGTGCCATAGAGATCGGTCCCGTCCCAGGGACTAAGTCGATGGAAAATTTAACCTCTCTTAGGGGGAAACTCTGGGATCTCTTCTGGGAAAACATCAGAAAACTCACTAACCACGGGTATACTATCCAAGGGTTGTTCATTTTCAACTTCATTCGCAGCTAGGAGAACATATCCTTTCTCTATACTACCACAACAGTCAAGGGCTATAGCATTAAGGAAAAGATGCACTGACTTGACAGGCACAACAGGTTTAGGAAGGAAAATGACCGACTTGGTGTGACAATGTAACAAAACATTATGTGTATCTAGCCAATCTATACCTAGAATAACTCCTAAACCGTTCATAGGTAAACAAATGAGGTCTGACACAAAGGATCTACCATTAATGCTAAATTTACAGTTGAGACATACTGCATAAGTTTTTATAGGTTTAGCTGTAGGGGTAGACACATGCAAGTCATATGGTAACTCAGAGACAGGTATATGCAATAATTTCACATGATCAAGAGAAATGAATGAATCTGTAGAACCAGTGTCATAAAGTACAATTAAATCACAATCGTTCACCTCACACCTACCCTGAATAAGGTGATTGGACTGAGCAACATTCTCTGCAGTAACGGTGAAGACTCGGCCATGGCGTTGGGGGCGGTTAGGGGTAGCCTGTGAAGCTTTCTGCAGTCTCTTGGGGCACTCACGAGCCATGTGCCCTGGCTCGACAATAGTAGCACAATCCTTGGCCTGCTAAGCATGGGCGAGAACCGTGCTGCTTCCCACATCTCTGGCATGGAGTGGTAGTGGACGGAGCAGTTGCTAGAATGGGTTTAGGCCTCTGGGGTTGGCCACCCCTAGAGCCCTGTGACCCACCAAAACCTCCAAATGGATATGGCCTTTTCTTGCCTTCTTTGTCTCTGTTGTCCATGTATGAGTGGTCTGTGCCTATTGACCTCATAGCGATAATCCGGTCCTCTTTTGGTTGCCTTCCACTATGCGACATGTAGAGGACAACTCAAAGAAAGTCATCAATCCCCAAGTGCTCCAACGCCTCTCGATTTTTGGGGGTTTAGGCCCCTAAATACCTGGAACATTTGTCGCGGGGTTTCGGGTTCTCCTGGTATATGCCATGGAATTTAAGCAGCTCCTCAAACTTAGCCGTATATTGCGACACTGTCATACTCCTTTGCTTGAGTGCAAGGAACTCTGCCTCCTTCTCATCCCTCTCGGCGAGTGGAAAGTACTTGGCATAAAACTCATCCTTAAATATAGTCCATGTGATAGGAATGCCTTCCACTTCTATCATCCTCCTAGCCTCAAATTTCACAAATAGTGAGCTTCCCCTTCCAAAGATAAAAATGGCCCAATTAGCCTTCGCTTCCTCGTAACACTGCAAAGATATCAAATATCTTCTCCAAGGACTTAATCCAAGCATCAGCCTCGCCTGGATCAGTGGAACCTGCAAAAGGTCTAGGGTGAGCCTTCTTGAAGTCAGCAAAGCGTGCACCTTCAACCTCAGTAGCACCAGGGGCCTGACTGCCTGAACCCTCATTATGTCGGTTTAACCTCTCCGTCACAACAGTAAAGCACGAGTGACACCTCGGAAGGTCTCCAACACTCAAGGTCCTCCGGTCCTACTCTGGCGCCTAGGTTGCCTACTTGATGCCATCAGTCCCTACACACACCAAACAGAAAAATTGAGGTGATCAGTCTCAATAAATCATGTCTAGTGAGCTTGTTACAGTGACATACAAATAAAGCAAATCATGCATCTCCAAACCTCATAGTCTACCATGCAGATAAACTAAAAAAAATGACATATCTATTTTTCTGTGCAACCAAAGCATAGTAGTCCAACCCTTCGGCTCCAATCGGGTCAAACCATGCTCTGATACCAAAAATGTAACTTCCTAGTACTCATTTCTACATGCTCGAGTCATATAAGAATTAATCCTAAGGAATCACGTCCTATTTCGTGAGCTTTTCAACATTTGACATAAAATATTGCTAAGCATTCTAATGAAAGTTCGGCATGATAACGACGTAAATACCATGCTCCTATAAGATAGAAAATCATAAACAGGATAACCAGTCATTCATAGCTCAACATACTTTTCAAAATACAATACTTCAACATATCATATATCATCCTTATAAGGCACACAGTGCCATTCAATCTATAACATAACATAGTAATGTAATATAAAATATAAACAGCTACATGGGTCAAACTAGCTAAGAATATACTAAGTCATGACCTCAAGTCACAAGATACAAAACATAAAAGGAGAAAGATCTCATGATCCAAGTACAAAGTTAAGATCCAGTAATATAGCACAGTCTCCAAGTAACGAAAAAGCAACTATACTTCAGCAACTAAGTCTTTGCATCAGGATCTATCTGCTTATCTAGAGATGATATGGAAAAAGGGAAAATGGGTGAGAAATCAATTGAAATCTCAGTAGGATAAGTATATGCATGTATGAAGGAACTTTATTAATATAATCAAAGAGACATGCTTACATGGAAATATACTAGGTTCATTCATTAAATGTCACAACATACATAAATGGCTATCCTGATGTAAGACATCAAATACATCATAGTTAAGATCTTTTTATTTAGTCTTATCTACCTTAAAAATTTTGGCATTTCTATCTGTTTTTATTCATCTCACTGTTCTTTCCTCTCAATTAAGTCTGATTAGATATTTTAAAAGCTATAAGATTATACTTAACTGGTAGACACCAGTTCCTTAATACGAACCGACACTGGAATCCTCATGTGCACTATAAAGAAAGTCAATGCCCAGCCATCACTGGTCCTTAGAACGATTCAGTGTTGGAACCCTCTTTGTCGACATAAATCGACCCTTAATCTTCATGTCTTAATTCTGATTTCCTTATCTTTAGTTCTTCCTCTATTTCCTATTTCCTCAAAGTCATTCTTTTTCTCACAAGAATACAAGCATAATTTTGAATAATGAATTATAAAATCCTTTTCCTTAAGATGAGATAAACCATAACAACAACTCAACGAGTAATCATAAACATTAATAAGCAATCATTCATTATGTCAAGACTAAAATGCTACTATATGATAAACCAAAACTCATATAAATTCCACTCTTTCACTTTCAACAAATATGTAAAAACTCAATCCCAAACAACCTTTACTCTCATTTAGAAATTTTATCAAACACATGGCATATATATTTACTCAATTTTCATGCATATTTCACACATTGTAACACAAATTTATTTGTATGTTAAATAATAAATTCAGAGGCTATAAAAATTATCTAAGACACTTCAATGTGTCCACAAGATCCTGTAAAAATTTTAAAGCAAGACTCATTCTCTAAATATGTTAACAAAATTAGACAAATTCGGTGGTCAGAAACCCCCTATTTACAGCCAACAACCATAGTTCCCAATTTTATTACCCTGTCAAATGATCATGTTAAATCATAAAAAAATTCATGATTTAACTTTAAGACGTCCACAACATCTTTTAAAAATTTCAAGTCAAAATTTGATCATTTGGTCTGGTAAATAAATTATACAAATTCAGTGCTTCAGAAATTACTGTTCATACCGAAACTGAAATCTTCTCGGTTTCTGAATTTTAACAAATAGAAAAAGTCATCTAAACACTTCAAGAAAAATAGTGAAGATACTTACATATGTTAGCTTCATCATATAAAAATTTTAGCTCAAAATATTGTCTCTATCTATGTGAATAAATTCATACAAATTGAGCTGTCTGCATAAATCCGAGAATCTCAGCAACAACATACAATTTCTTTTGATTTTTCATGCATAATCATTCATCAAAACTCAAGATTTCTTAACAAAATCATAAATAAACAAGTTTAAACATAAACCCCTACCAAAAGATGATTTTTATTGAAGATCCAAACAACCACAAGCTCCTTGAAGTTTAATCTCCTAAGTAAGGAAGCAAAAACTCATTCTTTCCTTTCTACCCGAATTTTGTTTGCTCCAAAACAGGTAGGAGGAGGACTTTTCTTGAAAAATTAATGGTGGATTTGTGTTTATTGGTGGAGGAGCTATGGAAAAGTGTATTTATTTGTTGGATTTGGTGAAGAATTGAAGGATTTATGAGGTAGAGATGGGGGAGGAAGATGGAGAGAAAGAAGGAAGAAGATGAAGAAGAAAAGAAGAAGAAAGAAAGAAAGAGAAGTTATGTGTTGTGTGTGTGTGTTACCGTGAAGGAGAGGGGAAAAAATGGGGTTTGGGTTTTCATTTTCTTTTTTTTTTTTTAAAGTATGGGTGTATATGAGAACTATAGTTTGATCGTTAGGTGTATATATAAATGAGGATAGCCTAGGGATTTCATATATAAAATTACTAAAAAAAAATATTTATATTATGAATGACTAATTATCCATCAGCTAACCAAAGTAATTAGTACATAAAAATTGGGGCATTACAACTTGCCCGTGCCCTTTACACATTAAAGGGGACTTTTCCTCCTTTATGTAACTTATATATCATCTTCAAGCTCACATATACAGGCATGCATTAGCATCAATTTCTAACCTTATTAATACTTCAACCACACACACACACATATATATATATATGTCACTCATTCTAATCCTCCCTTTGTATAGGAACGTTTATCATGAGCACTCAAATTTATATAGGTGTAACATCATCTTTAAGCTCACATAGTATCAATGAAACCAAATCATATGCATTTCATCATCTTTTCAGCCAATCTAGTATGCTGCTAGAATTTTGGTTCTAAAGAAAATTATGGTTAGATTAGTAAGCATACTTAGAATAAAGCAACAATAATTTTCAAAGACAATTCAATGTATCAATGAGTTCTTGTAAAATTTTCGATGTATAATAAGTTATCTAACTATATTTATAAAATTTCTCAAATTTGGAGGTCAGAATTGCTCAGTTTCAGCCAACAGCCAGAAGTCTCAAATTTTATACCCAATCAAATGAGCTCAAAACTTCATACAAAAATTTATGGTTCAACTTCAAGTTGTCTTCAACCTCCTATACAAATTTCAGTTCAAAATTCGTTCATTTGGTAGGGTAATAAAATTAGAAAATTTCAGTGCTACAAACTAGACTATATAGGTAGAAACCTTGACCTGTTTGGTTTTCCAATTTGTAAAAATAGAAAAAGTACTTAATATGAGCCAAGAAAATTAGTGAAAAATCTTCCATATGTTAGCTTCATTATATAAAATTTTTAGCTCATAATCATGTCTCTAAATTAGAGAGAAAAATCAAAACATTTCACCTGCTTGCTAAATTCGGGATTTCCAGCGGCAAGGGTTAGAATATGTTTTAAGAAAATAGCTTATATAACTTCATCAAAACCCTAAACCAAAATTAGCACATAAATATTCATGTATAATCATCAAATAAATCCAAAAATTTCGGACTAAATCATTCAACAAATCTCAGACCAAAATTTGAAAGAAAAGTGGATGCATAAAGCCCTACTTGTGATGCTTGAGACTTTTAACTCCAAAAGCACTTTCAAGAATGGTTTTTTCTCACTTCAATCTTCCAAACAGTCTCTAAATCTTCCCTTAAATAGTGATGTATGATGGCTCAAAGTGGAAAAATAGTGATGGATTAAAATTCCAATCGGTTAGATTTGTAGGTGGTGATGTCTAGAACAAGTTTTATGAAGGAAACTTTGTGTTTTAGTGACTTTGAGCTAGGGTTTTGCAAGCTTTGAAGGTTGTCAATGGAGGTTTGGAAGAAACAAACATGGAGGCTATATTTTTGGAGTCTTGGATGAAAACGATGGAGTAGTGGTGATAAGATATTGATATTGTGAGTTTAGGGCAAAAATGCATAATGATTTCAAGTACAAAATGGTTTTTCTTAAAGATAAATATGGTAATTTTGTAATACTCTTATTGGTCCATTTGTAAAGGCAATGGTGTGGCTTCTCCTAAGCCACACACTTGTCTACTTAGGTGTCTCATTCATACTGTCAGTCTCATGTGGTGTAAGAAACTACACACCTTAATTTTATCGAACGGGTAAAACAGTGTACCCGGGTAATCAACTATTGCCAAAACTTAATTCTAGATATAAAATATTTATTCCTACCCACTTCTAATCTTATTCCTATAATTTCTAACTTTCGGGCATTTCCGAGCCCCAATTCTAGGGTTTCAGCTGTCCTGACGAGCTTGCGGGGCCCGCAAGTTACTATTCATATATATTTTTTTACTGATTCGTTGGATCGTCCTCATCATTTTTGTGTCTGTCAAATTTTTGAAATTATGACCATAGAAGCTCAAATTAATTTTCAAATAATTTTTTTAGGGTGTTACACAATCAGTTCACGACAAAGGGGAAAAATAGAAATAGAAATGCTTTCTTTTTTTTTCCTTTTGTTAATCAGCAATTATAACCTGGCAAAAGAAAACAAACCACACCTAGATAAAAAAACTATGCAAGCTCCATGCTACTATAGTCCTTACCATTCAAAATATGAAGTACTACAGTTATGTCATAGAAATTAAATTCCACAGCATGGTCACAAATATGTAGAACTCAATCAATAAACATGAATGACAATACACCAATAGTTGAAGGCTCAAAACACAACTAATATTCAAATCCACAAAAGAATCAACATTCATCAATGAATTAGGAACCTTAATCTGAACAAGAATAATAAAGAAGGAAAAAAAAAAGGGGACAAGTGCTCAGTTACGTTTGGCTGAAATTCCAAATAGCAATATTGCATTAAGACCTAGTGGTAACCAAAATCAACACAAAAGTTAAAATTACTGTAGCACCTATAAGCATATTTAAATACATGTCTACTCTTCTTTTAGCATAAGCAAGTACAACTTCTATCTTCACATTATGAATTTCCAATTTAAATATCTTTGACGATAATTGTTTAGTTTCGATAACATTCATTGACACCTCTGCCTTCTTGTTTCCAGTGACTGCTGGACTCCACTTGTAACGCCCAGATTTTCCCTTCTATGCAAAATAACTAAACTGTCCTTGAGGTTATTTTTGCATGAAAAATGAATATGGCTGGTCCCGGCTATCCTCAAAGGGTTAGTTTAACGTTTGAAAGGGATTGTATGTGTTTTAGATGGCAATCAGTGTGAAAGTGCAAAAAATTACTAAAATACCCATAAGGTAATTTAACACGAGATTAACTGATGGTTGGACCTGATTATCACCCAGGAGTTGGATATGTTAATTTTAGGAGATATATGATGTTTGGTTAAGCTCTAGTGAGATTTTAAATAAAATTACCATTTTACCCCTAGTTAGTGTTAATTAAACTTAATCAAGAAAATTAAAGGCATATAGGTAATATTAGACTCAAATTAAAGATTAATTATTTTTATTAATTAATTATAAGTCAAAATAATTATTTTGAGTTAATTAAGACCAAAGATTGATCAGAGAAACTTAATCTTATTCTTAATCAAAGATTAGTGAGGAAGAGACAAAAAATACTTTATGAGACAAAAAAGTAAAAGTACGAGACAAATATTCTCTATCTCCACCTTGATATCCTATATATCAAGCAAGTTAAATGGGTCTAAAAGTATATATTATAATAAATGTGTGTAAATATCGAAATAGATAGGTATCAAGATGATAAAAAAAATGTTGTGTATGATATGGTAATAGAGGGCTTGTATTAGGATTGTATTTAGGCTATGATTGAGAGATTTAAAATGAAGGGAAGTGATTACACCTACATTACAAACAAAAAAGTAAGAAATTTATTAGATTCTTAATATTAATAGTTTACAGAGTTATTTGTTATTTTATGAATGCTTTTAGTAGATGAATCAATGCAAATAGTATATATACAATTTTATTAGGATTTAACTTGCATACACTAATGGTGTAAAATTTTTTTATGGTTGGATGAGATTGGATGATAGTATAAAAGATTTTACACTGACAGTGTATCAAAATTAAACTTATTTTATCATCTTAAGTTTATTTTGAGAATTAGTTTTTGAAACCAAACAAACCATTCATTGCTTACACTTTTTGAAAACAAAATCAACTTTTATTATAAACCAAACACAGTTCCTAAATTTTAAAAATCTAAAAATAAAAATCCCTTTTACAAAACAAAAATAGAAAATGAAAATAAAATTTTTTCATGAACCAAACACGCTCTTAGTTTTCAGCTTTTTCAATTATATGTTAGTTCATTTAGATGTGATTTTGTTAGAACCTACAATCACTTTTTTGTATATTTTGATAATTATTTAGTCAGAGTATAAAAATATACCAGTTTGCAGCTTTTTTTATGGAAGTTAAAAGAGTAGCTCATGAGAAAAATCATTGTTCAATTTTTCAAGTGTGTTTATAAATAACTCTGTTGGGTAAAATTCAATTTTTACCAAAAGATTTCATATATTTGGACAATTTCTTTTAAATAATAAGAATCTAAAATAAATTTAATTCGTTTTTAGTTTTTCTTGTAGAAACTAAAAAGAATAGCTTTTGAAAAAAAAATTATTTTTAATTATATATAAAATTTACATTGCAATTGTTAGAAGAGTAATGATATGTATACAATATCATTGTACAATATCAGAACATAGATAAAAAGAAGGTGATGGGCCCATTTTAATTTTTTTCGTATTTTTTTGAGCTCACCACCTTTGCTTTTTATATTTTACCTTTTGTTCAAAAAATATATAGTTCAAACCCACTAGAATGCACGCGAGCCAAAAAGACATTCTATAAGTAGTGTATCTAAGTAGATATTAAAATTACATATTATCTCTAGCTAAAAATATTCATGCTCACCTAAAAGCTATCATTACAAATGTTGTATTTTAGTAATATTATTTTAATTTATTTCAAAGTTAAATTAAGATTTGACCTTTATTATTATTATTATTATTTGTTTGAGCTGCCGTAACGATGCTTAATGTGGGTTTGAGTTTTGACCAATTCTTTGTGCACGTTTCTTAGTGGAGTCTATTGTTAACAATAAAGCACAAATCAGCTCCTAATTTTTTGGCTTGCAATTATGAAACTTTGCTTCCAGTATCTCACGGTCCTTTGACCAAGTTTTATTCTAATGATAAAAAAATATTGGAACATGCAAACGTCCAAAAGATGAGTGGAATTAGGTTAGCACGACCCTCAAACTATGGCAAGAATCATGTTAACAAACCTTGTATGCAGGGAAAAGGAGTTCCCGAACGCTACACTCGGTCAAAAACTAAATCTCTTCTCTCATCTACATATATACTTCCTCTAGCTTATAAGAGTCCAACTTCAATGTCTGGGTTTTTTATTTATTTATTTTTTAAAACTATTTCTAATCTGGCTCAAGTGACCGCACTATGTTCATGTTAAATCGATTTCTCTTATTGCGGGATACGCTCAATGTGGAGTGAGCTGCATGGAACAATAAACACCCGCTCTCTTTTTCAAGTCTTTTCTATTTTTTTTCTCCTTCCAAATTTTCAGTGCATTTCTCTTTCTCTCACTTCTCTCCCTCCTTTCATTCCTCCCTTCACAATCACAACCACCACACCTCCTCCTCCTCGGACAATCCCCACTGACGGCCACTCCACATGTCGCCGCGGTTTCAAGTTTTGTCTCAAGTGCATCACTCTTTACTTCATCAACCATTGTCTTTCTCGAAACAGTCTTCGTACGGGAACCCGCTCCACATCTGCATCAGACACCATGACTATTCCTCCCTTCCCTCGTACCGCACCACAGGCCACCATTTTATCTATCCTCAGATGGCGATCTTGTTGGAGAATATCATTCGGTACTTGGAGCTATGGTTGATGCTCTTGAAGAAGCCCTAGTAAGAGCCAAACATGAACCCGAACCTCGACTCTGTGTTTTTTGTCCCTGGTATTGTTGGCTCCATGCTCCATGCTCCACGCTATATATGATCGCGATGGTAGCAAAGAATGTGTTTGGGTTCGCTTCCTCGCTGTTGAGTGCATGTTGAAGACCAAGCTTTGGTCGCGTTATGATCCTTCTACAGGTAAACCATAATTCTTTAATTTTTTTTTTTGGGTTTGGTTTCTCACGAAAATAATGGCAAGCTTTGGTCACATTCACATTTATTTTTGTCTCGACTAGCATATGATTTGGGTTCAGGGTTATAAACTGAATGAGGCTCATCGTGTACTCCAGGTAACTTTCCTAAATACTTCTATTTATTATTGCACATTTTAAGGGCATTGCGATATACATGCTAAATGTGAATGTGGAGTTGTCACCTGAGGAAGCATCTTTTGAGGGTGGGTTTAAAGATATTCAACCTTTCATGGTTGAGGTTGTTCCCCTTGTTAAAAATTATTTTTAAGTTTGGTTATTGCGTTTAAAATTTCAGTGATTACATTGTGGAATTAAAATGTTAAAACTAAATGTAATGCTCACAATCAAATAAGAACATGACATAATTTCCATTCACATTAACATAGTGTTAAACAGGTAAGATGTAACATCCCCTGCTGCTTTATGGATTGACGACTGTCCCCACAAACCAACACGGGTCTTTTCAGCATGCTTTGTCCTCACTCACATGCTTCCTAGGAAAACTTCCCAGAAGGTCACCCATCCCAAAATTACCCCAGGTTAAGCACGCTTAACTGTGGAGTTCTTTCAGTTTAGGCTACCGAAAAGAATATGCATCTTGTTGGTATAGGTAGTTCAAATCAATTCATATAAGCCCTCCTTAACTGCATAGTCCCATACCTATACAGTCTCAGGATCCCTCTCATTCGGGTGTGTAATCGGTTCATTCATGTACCCCTCCGCTTAGAGGACCTTGCGAGGAGCTGCTCCTTGTCCGTGCCCTCTTTGCACCGGCGATCACTCCTCGTCCTCGTCCCCGGGCGTTACATGCCCACCAGCTTCCGCCTGGTTCGTCCCCGAACCACACCGTACTGGGAGAGGTGCAGGCTTTGATACCATTTGTAACATCCCCTGCTGCTTTATGGATTGACGACTGTCCCCACAAACCAACACGGGTCTTTTCAGCATGCTTTGTCCTCACTCACATGCTTCCTAGGAAAACTTCCCAGGAGGTCACCCATCCCAAAATTACCCCAGGTTAAGCACGCTTAACTGTGGAGTTCTTTCAGTTTAGGCTACCGAAAAGAAGATGCATCTTGTTGGTATAGGTAGTTCAAATCAATTCATATAAGCCCTCCTTAACTGCATAGTCCCATACCTATACAGTCTCAAGATCCCTCTCATTCGGGTGTGTAATCGGTTCATTCATGTACCCCTCCGCTTAGAGGACCTTGCGAGGAGCCGCTCCTTGTCCGTGCCCTCTTTGCACCGGCGATTACTCCTCGTCCTCGTCCCCGGGCGTTACATAAGATCCATATATCACCCCAACAAAGAAGATTTAGTTACACATCATGAAAGGTTAATGCCTTGAGCTCCCCTATGCTTGAGCCTCATTTCCAAATCAGGCTAGAATGAGGTGAGTAGACTATCTTAAAATTCATGCATTCTAGCTTTTGAAGTACAAAATCTTGCACTATACTTGGTAAGTACAAGGCCCAGTCCAAGAATTATACTCTTGTACCTACACCGTAGCATGGATATGGCTATGCTACAACTTGGGTTTACTGAGAAATCCAAAAACTTATCAATAGGTCAATAGGTCTTCTTAAGAAACATTTCCAAGTCATGCTAGTTTGCATTCCCAGCTCCATCTGTGCAAACTTGTTTCTTCATTCTTTCTTACAAAACCTACAAAACAAAGGGAAAACAAGATTAAACCCCTAAATTAAGCTAAATGCAATTAGAACTAAAAAACCAAAGAACTAAGCTAAAGGGCAATGGAAATAATTAAAATACTAAAGTTATATACTATAAACTAGAATCCAAAAAAAAATTAAACGAAACCATGACTCCTAAGGAACTTATAACTAGAAGCCTACATATTGTTGATAAGTAGAAGAAAGGTCCAGAAAATTATTGTATAAAATCCAAAACAATTTTCCTATAAAAGGTTGTAAGTGAAAACTATAAATAGTGGTTAACTATCACCTCTTTTAATGCATGCACTAGCTACATAAAAGAACTATTTTACCTTCATCCATTAAATCAATAACATTTATTACTTTCCCTTTATCTCCTCCCTTAGACCCCTTACACTACACTATCCCATGGCTTCAATTCATCTCAATTTCCAAACACCAATTTTATTTTATCTATTTTATAAAAAAAACCAACACAATGTTTGAACTCAACATTATTCGTCATTCTCCTCATTATTATAGGAAATTTTGGAAAATGGAATCGCAGTTAGTTGATCATTCATGAGAGAGCAAAGCTCAACCACAGATAAGCACAACTACATAAAAACCATCAATATTTAGAGTGTGGAATCCAACCTGGCAAACTGGCTCGTATAATCCCTTGACAATTTTTGTTGGCCTTTATCATCATAGCATACGCCAATATAAGGAAGAGATAAAAAAAAGGATTATTCAAATGCTTTTATTGTAGAATCAAGATAAGCTTCAACAATGTTCGTCTGAAAATCCTATAGAGTGAGGAGGAAATTAGAAAATGTTACAAAGATGATGTCGAGCTCAACATAAATGAGTTCAGAGAGATGATGGTATTTGATGGTACCTTCATATTAGAGTTTCTCATCAAATTATTGAACAGAGATGAGCCTATACTAAACCACAAAGCTAATTTTTACTATGATTTTCTCATCGTGAATAAGCTACTTCCTATGATGGTGCTTCAAAAATTATTCAGCCTAGCCCACTATACTGGTATGTCCTTGTCAGAAACTAGTTTGTACCTTTAAAAAATATTCAACAGTGGAAACATAGAGCAAGATAGGAAATTTGTGAGGCCAAAACATTTTATTGACCTTGTGAGGTATTGTTTTTTGCTTCAATCTATTCGTCTTGGCTCTAAACAGGAAATAGCAAAACTAGTGGGACTACACTGTAGGCAACCGAGCTTTGGCTTGATGGGGTGGACATCAAGTTTGCTAGTGAAGAACGATCCTCGCTGGACATTAGTTTTAAGGGTCACGCTTTAATGATGCTAAGAGTTGTGATGGACAAATATACAAAGGCATACTTAAAAAATTTGATGTTCACGACTTATTTCAACATGTTAAAGAGTTTGGTCACAAATGAAGAAGACGCTGAGATGCTGATATGTGAAAAAATTATTGACTATAGGGTCGAGGATACAAGGAGGTAATAGCCATAATCAAAAGTCTTGACTCAAAATTCGACTTGGGCGGTGTGTACCCAACATTGGTCTCAATATTTGAAGATCTAAATGGTTTCCATGTTGATCCTGACAATAGGAGTAAAGCTTAGATTTGGTGTCGGTATTGTAGTGCCATGGGAAAATGAGCAACTATCATTATGGTTGTCGTAGTCTAAATATTATACTATTTTGTTTTGCAAAAATATAAAATGTGATCATACACTTGTCAATTGAGAAAGAAAAATTGAGTGCTTATTTGAATTATTTTTTATGTTTTCCAAAACAATTACTTTATGGCATTTATCTAACCAGAACACTTAGGCACTAGCTAAGGAGTTAAAGTAAAAAGTTTTCATCTTATAAAAGAGAGTTTTTGTATTTTCAAAGCTGAGACCCATTCAAAAATGATGTAAGTTACTTGTTTTTTTGTATCCTTAGCTAGTGCCACAATGGTCCTCATCAATTTTTCCTTCTCAATTGACAAGTGTGTGATCACATTTTATATTTTTGCAAAACAAAATAGTATAAAATTTAGACTACGACAGCCACAATGATAGTTGCTCATTTCCCCATGGCACTACAGTACCGACACCAAATCTGAGCTTTACTCCTATTGTCAGGATTTGCATGGAAACCATTTAGATCTTCACACATTGAGACCAATGTTGGGTACACACCGCCCAAGTCGAATTGTGAGCCAAGACTTTTGATTATGGCTATTACCTCCCTTGCATCCTCGACCTTATATACTCAATAATTTTTTCACATATCAGCATCTTGGCATCTTCTTGAGTTGTGACCAAACTATTTAACATGTTGAAATAAGTCGTGACAAAGGTTAAATTGGGGCACTAGTATCTTTCAAAGGACATCACGTTCCGTAAGTGGGCCATTGTAGATTTGTCCATTGCAACTTTTGGCATCGTTAAAGTGTGACCCTTATAACTGATGCCCAGCAAGGATCGTTCTTCGCCATCAACCTTGATGTCCACCCCATAAATCCAAAGCTCGATTACACTATATTGTAGTTCCATTAGTTCTACTGTTTGTTTTTCGGAGCCATGAAAAATTGACCAAGGAAAAATACAATACCTCACAAGGTCAATAAAATGTTTTGAACTCATGACTTTCCCGTCTTGCTCTATGTTTCCACTATTGAATATTTTTGAAAGGTGTAAACTAATTTCTAACAAGGACGTACCAGTATTGTGGGCTAGGCTGAATAGTTTTTCAAGCACCATCATAGGAAATAGATTATTCATGATGAGAACATCATAGCAAAAATCAGCTTAGTGGTTTAGTGTAGGCTCATCTCTGTTCAATAGTTTAATGAGAAACTCTAATATGAAGGTACTGTTGAATACCATCATCTCTCCAAACTCATCTTTGTTGGGCTCAACGTCATCTTCATAACATTTTCTAATTTCCTCTTCACTCTTTAGGATTTCAAAACGAACATTGTTGAAGCTTATCCAGTTTTACATATAAAAGCATTCAAATACTCCCTTTTTATCTCTTCCTTATATTGGCGCATGCTATGATGATAAGGGCCAAGAAAAACTATTAAAGGATTGTACAAGCTAGTTTTCCATGTTGGAACTTGTATTGCAAGTTTCATACGGTGTAAGAAACTGCATAACCAAATTTTGCCGAACGGGTAAAATACCATACTCAGGAAAATATATATTGCTTGAAATTTAATTATGGGCCTAGTATTTCATTTCTAAGATTTTCTAACATTTATCCTTTCATTTTCTCAGTCTTGGGCATCTGTTGGTCCAGGTTTTAAGGATTCCTATGTCCCGATGGGCCCTTGATATTACTATTCATATTTTTCTTTCTACTCTTCCGTTGAGTCGTTTATCATGAAGACTATGTCAAAATTTTGAAATTTTCATTAATAAAGTCTAAACAAATTTTTGGGAAAATATTTTTTTAGGTGTTACAATACCACGTTTCTTAAAAAAAAATTTGCTCTCAAAATCCAGTTGATATTGACTTGGAAAGGCAGTTTACACAATTCAAACAAGCAATCCACACACAGCCAATCCAAATATATCAATCAAATCCTATAATGTAGTAAAATCGTTCCTACCTCGTGGTGGTTTGTTTGGATTTTATTATTAATCAATGAAAACACATCATAGCTAGGATCTAGTTTCAAAATGTTTGTATAATATCAAGTCCTTGATTGAATGTAATTGTATACATCAATCATAGGATAAGATAAGCAATGAACAAATTATAGTTTTTTGTTCCTTTTAATTAAAATGTTGAATTCTTGTCATATTATTACTAATTAGATTCAATACTTCCTAAAATTGAGTGCATCAAATTAAGTTGATATCAATTAATTAATGGTAATAGTAATTAAGCACCTCATGTCAAATCTTGAATTTTGAAACATAAAATTAAAACTGATTTAAAATTAGATTAATGATATCAATTAAGAATAATATTAGAAAATTGACATCAAACAAGAATAATAATAATATCAAATTGATGCACATCATAATAATTAAAAAAGATTTACTATAAGATTAAAAACAAATATTAATATATTTTATTAATTGAACATAAATTAATAATAACAGCACAGAGAGATCATTATTATTGTTATTGTTGTTGTTGTTGTTGTTGTTATCCATGTAGCATATATCATGTGTATGTCACATATCAAATCATTTGTCATGTTTTATATTTATAAGGTATTATTTGAAATTGGTGTGTGTATACACACACACACACTATAAGAAGCATTTTGTTGCATTAACATAACTAATTAAACACTACATGGTTAATAAAATTGGCTAATAAAATATAAACTAAATCACTAATCCTAATAGTATATATGCAATCAATGTGAGATGCATAAAAAATAATATTTATATTTATATAATAATATTTACTTTGAAGTTACTATGAATTATTTTCTAATAAAATATATTATAATTTTAATCAATTAAATAATTTAAGAATAAAAATATTTTGTCTAATATTAAAATAAATTTAGTTTTATTTTTTTGTAAAAAAAAGTAAAAGACAAATTACAGTCTAAGAGTATTAACCCCTAACACCTCAGCTAAAGTATTATTTAATTTATTTTTATTACTTAAATTTAACATTATGAAATTCAAAGATATGAAATTAAAATTATGTTTTACCGTATGAAGTGTCATGAAAAATTAATTTTTTTAGAATGTTAGGACCATATTCCTTTAAACTTGGCTATTGAATAATAATTCAAAATTGAAAATATTTTTATTCTACTTTAAAAATTAATTTTGAATGCTGTGCAAATTAATTTAAAAACAAAAAGGTTGAGCTAACACATTAGGATAATTATTTAAATTATTATGAAATTTAATTCAAAGATAAAACATGATATTATTTTATAAAAATTATTAAATAATATTGTTATGTAATTATAACAAATTAAATCAAAATTTAATTATAAAATATGATTGAACTAGATGGAACTATTGATAATTGACCCTCATTGCCTTGCCTTATGGTGATAAAGTGAATATGATGTTTTTTTTAAGGAATAAAATAAAAGAGGAAATTTTTATAATGAATTATGAATTATTACAATAAATGTGCAATATGTTACAAATAACTATGAATGTCCTACCTAGCCCCACATTTCTAAACTTTTAAAATCTAAAAATTTGCTTCTTGGTATTCTGCATCAAAAGCATTGCATAAGCAAGCACTGAATTGCTATATATTTTAGGTGTTTTCTATACGTTACAATTGACTATGAATGTGTTTAATAATCACCTATATATAGCTCCATGTTTCTAAATTTTTAAACTCTAACAATTTGCTTCTTCGTATTTTGCATCAAAAGAATTGCATTTGCAAACATTGAATTATCGTAATAATGAGGCTAATGAGATGTTATTGTAGCAGGTGATACTGAGACTTTCAATAATTTAATTTGCAATCTATAAATATGAAACATCTACAAAAATGAAACGCCACGGGAATATGTCCTGCGAACATTCAATGATTTTTAATTCCTGAAATTATGGTAATGTAAAAAGGAATGTGTAGGAATGGTAAACAACAGAGAGTGTTAATTTTTCACGTTATGCATTTTTTTTTGTCTACGTACTCATTCTCCTACACTATCAATTCAAATTTAAAAATTTTATAAAAATCATCTAATAATATATACACGTCACTAAATATTTATTAAAAAATATTAAATTAATTCTCACTATTTTTATCCATAAAATTCTGAATTTTATTAATACAATTTTACAAGAACAGTATTTATCATTTATTTATTTTCCTTTTAATCTCTACTTTTAAAATGTTTAATTTAGATTGTGCTTTTAAATTTAAACGCTATATATGTATTCCATTTGTTAGTTAAGTACTTTTTAAAAATATTTAATGTATAACAAAAAATATTATTTATGACGAAATCAAAATTAACCACAACATTATTAAAATCCTCAAATTCGGTGGTTTAATTAATAAAAGGAAGATCAAATGCCTCCTGAGTATAGGCACAAGTCTGCGAATGATTTAGGTTATTAATAAGAAATAAAAATTGAGATTTGATTATGTGGTGTAATTAAAAGGAAGATCAATGAATTTATTTTGAATGCCAATAATCTTGATCGGCTATACTATTTATAGCTAATCGATTAAAACATATCAATATAAATGAAATTAACTGCAACAAATTAAATAATGACAAAACTTAAAAATCAAACCAACACTTGGGCATGAGCACAACAGATTAACCAAGAGTGCCTCACTTTTGGAAGAGCTTCTTTAATCATTTTATTTCCTTTCACTTCAAACAGTGTCATGCAATTACAAATAAATAAAATAAAAGAGGAAATTTTTATAATGAATAATGAATTATTACAATAAATGTGCAATATGTTACAAATAACTATGAATGTCCTACCTAGCCCTATGTTTCTAAATTTTTAAAATTTAACAACTTGCTTCTTGCTATTTTGCATAAAAAGAATTGCATGACCAAACATTGAACTGCTATACATTTTATGTGTGCGCATTACGTTACAACTGACTATGAATGTGTTTAATAATCACCTATATATAGCTCCTTATTTCTAAATTTTTAAACTCTAACAATTTGCTTTTCGTATTTTGAACAAGAAGATTTCCATTTGCAAACATTGAATTATGGTAATAATGAGGCTAATTAGCTGTTATTCTAGTAGGTGATATTGAGACTTTAAATGAATTAGTTTTCATTCTATATTTATTATCAAAAAAAAAATTTCATTTATAAATATGAAAGTCTACAAAAATGAAACGTCACAGGAATATATCCTGCAAACATTCAGTAATTTTTAATTCTTGAAATTATGGCAATGCAAAAAGGAAGGTGTAGGATTTTTTTTTTTTTTTTGAAAAAAAAGGATGGTGTAAGTTTTTTTCTTTTTGGTGATGGATTTTGCAAACATTCAGTAATTTTCAATTGCTAAAATTATTATAGTAGTTTAAAAGGAAGGTGTATGCTATTTTTTAGGTGATAGACCTAGCAAAAATTCATTAACTTTTAATTGCTAAAATTATGGTAATGTGAAAAGGAAAGTGTAGTTTTTTTTTTTTTGTTGATGATGGATCTTGCAAACATTTAGTAATTTTTAATTCCTGAAATTATAATAATGTAAAAAGGAAGGTTTAGGTTTTTTTTTTTTTTCTTTTTCGGTGATGGAAGGTTTATGTTTTGTAACTATCTTCTTAATTCTATAATAAAAATATACTATTATTCTATTACAAATATTTATAAAATTAAAACTTAGAAACGTAAGATTATTCAATTTTTTTTATTATGTTAATACTCTATTTTTTATAATTTCATAGACTTCAATTATTTGCACTATTACACTACTCACATTGCTAGAGGTAATGGTATATTATTTTCAGACTATTAATTCATAGATGATAAATTATCTTTTAGTATTTTGTAACTGCAATTGTATATATATAATAACAAAGATTGGACTAAATGCTATTTGAATATTGTTGAAAAAACACAAAGATAGTACAAACATAAGTTACACAAATTTTCTATCTTTTAACCTCTAAAGTTTTCCATTGAAAATCTAGAATCATGGTGTGCAGCACTTTCTACCAAAGAGTATCATACTCCTTGGATTAACCAAAAGTGCCTTCTCCACATTTAAAATTGATTATTATTCCATCATCTTCTTTCCTTCCACAAGGTAATTTCTTTTCTTTCAACACTTGCTTTTGTACTTTTATTTCTTATTTCATGTTAAACTTGCAAAATTCCATACAAAATATTACTCTATTATTTACAACACAATTATCTTTTGGCACAACTTCATTTTAATATTTTCCATTAGGGATCTAAGTTCCATGGTGTACAGCACTTTCTACCTAAGAGTATCATACTCCTTGGACTGACCAAGAGTGCCTTCTCCACATTTAAAGTTGATTATTCCATCATCTTCTTTCCATCCACAAGGTAATTTCTTTTCTTTCAACACTTGCATTTATACTTTTATTTCTTATTTCATGTTAAACTTGCAATATTCCATACAAAATATTACTATATTACACAATTATCTTTTGGCATAACTTCATTTTATGTAGATCTGCAAATGAAGAGTTTAAAAAAACAAGAATGTTTAATTAACAAATTATTTTCCAAGAAAAAATTATATAAATGGACAATTCAAGCATTGTAATTTCCATATATATTCTTATACTATGAATTTTTTTTCCATTCTAATCTTACTTTTATCAAGTGACAACAAATGCTAATTTAACTCTTCTACATTTCTACAAATATTTGTTTTTGTCTTTATTTTCACCTTTTTTTTAATAGCTTATAAGATTATTATTCTCATATATGTTAAAAATCAATCTTCCTTTATTGAGACATCCTAATTTGAATTACTTTCTAAATTGTGAAGTGTACTATATATTCCCTATACACAACTAGGAAGGTGCAATAACTTCTACAACGAAATGAAATATAGAAAATTACAGGTTAGTTCAACTATACTAAAACGTCATCATATAATATGTAGTTTAAAATGTTAAAAAATCTAGGCACTACTTATTTATTTCCTTTAGGCTTTTGTTTTTAACTTATACATCAATTATCTCATTGTATTAACTAATTACTTATAGCCATGTTGAAGTATACTGAAATCTCTCTACATGACAAATTAGGTATAAAAAGAAAATTTAAACATTCAAAACAATTTATTTATTTCACAAAAAATTTAGTTTCAACATTTAAAAATACAAAGAAAGATTGACATATATGGACGAAGAAAAAAAATTATATTTTCGCAAGTATTATTATAATATGAAAAGTTTATTTTGACTTTGATTCTAATTGTATGTTAAAAAAATTTAAAAAAATCTTATTGGTTAAAAGTTATTTTCTATCAATGTTTTTATAAGTTATAACTTAAATCACATATTTATATAATATAATTTTTCAGGACAAATTATACAATCTAGAGTTTGTTATATCTTAATCTATCTCACACTTGCATGTAATTTTTGAACTTATACTACAAGTTTATATTAAAATTTCGTTAAACATAATTATGCTTACATGACAAATAAAATTAATAGTAAGAACAATTTTATTATTAATACTGATTTCACGAATTGGTAATACCAAACATGCACAATTGATGTTCCTATTAAGTTAGTATATTACAAAATATTGATTTAATTATTATCAATTCAAGAAATTTAAATAATTATATTGATATGAATACATTCCAAAGAAATGGAGAAACACAGAGCTTAAAATTTAGTATCTTATAAATTACAATAAATTGTTAAGTCAAATCATTTTTGTAATTTAAATAATTATTCTCACATTATTTTTATTGCTTCTATGATTTTTTTTTGTTAATAACGTTATGGTATTAATTATCTGCTATTTGTTAAAATTAATTTATTTTTTAATGCATCATCCTTAATCATAACTATTTGGGCAATTCTTAGCAGTACTATATATTCCGTAGACATTGTAATATTGGTGCAATGACTTTTACGGCTAAAGAAATGGAGCAAGAAAGAGGTTAGTTCAATTATTATTATTACTACTACTACTATTATTATTACCCTTAAATTTCATCATGTAATTATATTTAGTTACAAAGAAATGTCAAACACTATTTATTTACTTAATGTTTTTAATTATTTATTTTCTTTTTACTTTATATTGATGAACATGAACAACTTCGTTTATAAATTGTAAATATTTCTACCTTTTAGTAAATATACATTATCATGAGTTGGCAGATTAATATAGTTTTATAAATATTAATCTCATAAAAGTTAAAGATTGAAATTTGGTATCTTACAAATCACAATAAATTGCTAATTCAAATCATATTTTTAATTTTGAAAATTACTTTGGCACATTCTTCTATCCTTTGTCGGATTATTTTTTTTAATAACTTTTTGGTATTAATTATCTGCTATTAGTTTAAATTAATTTATTTTTAAATGCATCATCCTTAATTACAACTATTTTGAAAATTCTCAACAATACTATATATTCCATAGAAGCTCAAATATTGTTGCAATGACTTCTACAACAAAAGGAATGGAGAAAGACAAAGATTAGTTTAATTATTATTATTATTATATTTAATAATTATTATAGTTATGAAAAAAAGACAAACACCATTTATTTATTTAATATTTTTATATTATTTAATTTTCTCTTACTTTATATAAATATATGTATGTATTTATAAACATGAATAACTTATTTCATATCTATCTTGCAATGACATATCGTTAAATTTATTGATTCAAACTATATTATTTTTTATTTCTATGAATTTTAAAAAAATGTTACAACTCGCAGTGGAAGTTCCAAAACCTTTGCAAAAATTGCTCATGGCATCCAACTTCAATCACATAAAACCATTTTACCAAATGGGAAAATACAATCTTTTTGCAGACTTACCATTTTTTTACAATGTTTGCACTCAAATACAGGTAATCTTATGACAAAATACTTAACTACCAAACATATTTCTACTCATACTCAAAATTGCAAAAAGTTTAAAACAATTAACAAAATTTTCCATCCAAATTAAAATACATAGTCATTTTGCTTTAATCTTGTTTTCAGAATGCATGAGTGTGTTAATTGACCCTTGTGTCCAAGTAACAGTAGAATGTCATACAAGTTAAGTCAATGACACAAATACTCAAAGTTCACATTCAAGACTTCATCACTATCCAATTAGTTAGTATAAACAAACTTACTTCAACAAAAAACAAAAGGGTACCAAATCCAATGTGAAATTCTTTAAAAAAAGCATGTAATAGTCCAAATTACTTGGATCTTGGCCAGCCAAAATATCAATGTCAAATTTGTGGAAGCTCTAGGTGGTATGTGGAAAGAATAGATAAACCAGATCGACTGAAGAAACCAAAATATTTACTTTGCTGCCAACAAGGAAAAGTTAAACTTCCAAGCTTATAAGAATCACTAGAGACTTTGAAGAATCTTTTGAGTTATGATGGGGGTTGTCGTTCAATCAGGTTTAGAGTCTATGTTTGTTTTCACATCTATAGGGTGCAGAAATCGATAACACAATCAACTCATGACCAGGTCTGTGTGTTTATAGAATTTTTTGTCAGAATTACCACATGATTGGAGGACTCATACCAATAGAAGGTAAGCAACCTAAGTTCTCACAACTTTATGTATATGATACAGAAAATGAAGTCCAAAATCGGTGACGTTCCCTAAACAATGGACAAATAGCAGAAAATGTAGATGAAAAATGTTGTTCACATGTCAAAAGAAACGCTTGACATGCATAATCCAATTGCCTAAGTTTTTAGAATGACAGGAGATAGATTATTTGCACCTCATAGCAAAAATCTACGCATTAGACTATTTGGTATGAGATTAGGAGAATAATGATAATATAGTAGACCTAGCTCGATAGATATTGTTGCTTTTACTATTGGAGATTTTGATCAATTTGATGGAAAGATAGATACAGTCATACAACATAAAACAAATGGACTCCAGAGAATAACCGAGTTGTATCCTTCTTTCATGACCATAATATCCAGAGAATAACCAATTTTTTATAATTAATAAGTATTGCTATTTCACAATCACCATCTGAACTTTACAAAAAAATACACGACCACAATTTCACTTATAAGCTGATGGGTATAGAAACGCCTTCCATTTTGATACATAACAGGATACATGAATACAACCAATGAAAAAGAGAGCCCTTGCATTCTTTCCAAATAGCGAAAACCTTAATACAATTTGTACTAAAAATACTAGAAATAATATGCATGTGTTGCATGAATTTATTAATATTTTGTGATAATTATTTTCAATAAAAATACTTTTAAAAGAAGTTGTGATAATAATAAAATTTGAATATAATGAGAATTTATTATTTTTTTAATTATTCAACATGATCAACCTATTTGAATGTAATTATTAGGATAGAAATTAAATAATACTTTATTTTGATAATAAGTATTTAAAAATATTTTTACTTATTTGATCATATCATTAGGAGAGAAATAATACTTTTTTTATTTATTATTTTAAAAAATGAAATAAAATAATTTTTCTTTTGCTTATTTTGAGCACTCAATGTGTAGATATTTTTTTTACTTTAATCAAATGCATTAAAAGAAAGTAAAATGTATATTTTGAAGGTTTAATTATTCTTCAGGTCTCTAATTTTTAATTAAGTCCCTATAATGTATAATAATTTTCAATTAGGTCCCTGCCATATGTGAATAAAATATTTTGTTTGTTTATAATGGCAGGGACCTGATTGAAAAATCTAATACATTATAGGGACCCAATTGAAAACTTTTAAAATATAAGGATTCAATTGAAAATTCAGTGAAACTACAGGGACTGACAGATTAATTGAGTATTTTTTTTATATACATTGAATACTAGCGAAACTGAAACAAACAAATGACAAATTGTGGTTGACTAGTCTCGTGAAGAATAACTAGTGTTTCCCAATTGGGCTGGGATTTGCAGAGTAGCGGCAATCCTGCATGGGATTGGACTGACACAGAAAATCTCTCTCTTGAGATTTCCATTTCGGACAGGCCTTAGTTTTGAGTTGTCTTTTCCTAACTAGAGGGCCTATTGTAATCGTGACGTATTTTTTCTCCCATTGTAGTAAAACTTTACTTTCTTCTTTTTCTTTTTGTGAGCCCAGATACGATAGGATCTTTCATTTTTAATTTATCTTTACCATGTTCCGCAGTGAAAAAGTGAATGCACACTCAATTATACAGTTGCAATCTTAATTTATTATCTACTTGTTTTATTAGCTCTCATTCCACCGCAAAATGCCCATCATTACAGAGATGGCATCTTGTTCGTTGTCTATTGTATAATACTTTCAGTGTGTTTCACATGATTATGTAAGTTTTTAATATTTTTTGTTAATAACGTGATCATATATTGAGATTGTTAACGAATAATGAACTTTAACTTTTTTGTTGTTGTTGTCAGAGCTGCTCTCTAAATTTATGATCCGATATTGTGCAAAATTAGGCCCAAATATTGGGAATTTGAGCCTATTTTTATCTTCTATTGGGCCTTTGTGATTAAACAAGTTTCAGAACTATGACAAATTGACTAAATTGGGCCTCTATGATTAAACTATTCTCGGTTAGGCCTCCATTTTTGAACTATTTTCTACTAGCATTTATTCGAAGCACTAGACATGGGCAATAAACTATTTTCAAGAACTATGACAAATCAAATAAAAACAATGAAAAAAAATATAAAAAATATTTTAAGGAAGAATGTAACCATTTTAGATTCTTGGTATTTCCCTATATTTTCACTGTTATGAACTTGATTCATTCCCTTCTTACAACAAAAAAAAAAAATGTCCATTCATTCAAATAGATTTAGCAAACAGTTCATGACAAAGGGAAAAAATAGAAATAGAAATGCTTTCTTTTTTTTCCTTTTGTTAATCAACAACTATAACCTGGCAAAAGAAAACAAACCACACCTAGATAATAAAACTATGCAAGCTCCATGCTGCTATAGTCCTTACCATTCAAAATATGAAGTACAACAGTTATGTCATAGAAATTAAATTCCTCAGCATGATCACAAATATGTAGAACTCAATCAATAAACATGAATGACAATACACCAATAGTCAAAGGCTCAAAACACAACTAATATTCGAATCCACAAAAGAATCAACATTCATCAATGAACTAGGAACCTTAATTTGAACAAGAATAATAAAGAAGGAAAAAAAAAACCATAAGGGGACAAGTGCTCAGTTACATTTGGCTGAAATTCAAAATAGCAATATTGCATTAAGACCTAGTGGTAACCAAAATCAACACAAAAGTTAAAATTACCATAGCACCTATAAGCATATTTAAATACGTGTCTACTCTTCTTTTAGCATAAGCAAATGCAACTTCTATGTTCGCATTATGAGTTTCCAATTTAAATATCTTTGATGACAATTGTTTAGTTTCGATGACATGCTTGTTGACACCTCTGCCTTCTTGTTTCCAGTGACTGCTGGACTCCACTTGTAACGCCCAGATTTTCCCTTCTATGCAAAATAACCAAACTGTCCTTGAGGTTATTTTTCCATGAAAATTGAAGATGGCTGGTCCTGGCTATCCTCAAAGGGTTAGTTTAACGTTTGAAAAGGATTGTGTGTGTTTTAGATGGCAGTCAGTGTGAAAGTGCATAAAATTACCAAAATGCCTATAAGGTAATTTAACACGAGATTAACTGACGACTAGACTTGATTATCACCCGAGAGTTGGATATGTTAATTTTAGGGGATATATGATGTTTGGTTAAGCTCTAATGAGATTTTAAATAAAATTACCATTTTACCCCTAGTTAGTGTTACTTAAGCTTAATCAAGAAAATTAAGGGCATATAGGTAATATTAGACTCAAATTAAAGATTAATTATTTTTATTAATTAATTATGAGTCAAAATAATTATTGAGTTAATTAAGACCAGAGATTGATCAAAGAAACTTAATCTCATTCTTAATCAAAGATTAGCGAGGAAGAGACAAAAAATACTTTATGAGACAAAAAAAGTAAAAGTACAAGACAAATATTCTCTATCTCCACCTTGATATCCTATATATCAGGCAAGTTAAATGGGTCTAAAAGTATATATTATAATCAGTGTGTGTAAATATCGAAATAGATGGATATCGAGATGATAAAAAAAAAAAATTGTTGTGTATGATATGGTAATAGAGGGCTTGTATTATGATTGTATTTAGGCTATGATTGAGAGATTTAAAATGAAGGGAAGTGATTACACCTACATTACAAAAAAAAAAGTAAGAAATTTATTGGATTCTTAATATTAATAGTTTATAGAGTTATTTGTTTTTTTTATGAATACTTTTAGTAGATGAATCAACGCAAATCATATATATACAATTTTATTAGGATTTAACTTGCATACATTAATGGTGTAAAATTTTTTTATGGTAGGATGAGATTGGATGATAGTATAAATTTTTTTACACTAATAGTGCATCAAAATTAAACTCATTTTATTATCTTAAGTTTATTTTGAGAATTAGTTTTTGAAACCAAACAAACCATTCATTGCTTACACTTTTTGAAAACAAAATCAACTTTTTGTTATAAACCAAACACATTTCCTAAATTTTAAAAATCTAAATATGAAAATCCCTTTTACAAAATAAAAATAGAAAATGAAAATAAATTTTTTTCATGAACCAAACACACTCTTAGTTTTCAGCTTTTTCAATTATACGTGGGTTCATTTAGATTTGATTTTGTTAGAAGCTAAAATCACTTTTTTGTATATTTAGATAATTTTTTTGTCAGAATATAAAAATATACTAGTTTGCAGCTTTTTTATGGAAGCTAAAAGAGTAGCTTATGAGAAAAATCATTGTTCAATTTTTCAAGTGTGTCTATAAATAATTTTGTTGGGTAAAAATCAATTTTTACCAAAAGAATTCATATATTTGGACAAAGTCTTTTAAATAATAAGAATCTAAAATAAATTTAATTCGTTTTTAGTTTTTCTTGTAGAAACTAAAAAGAATAGCTTTTGAAAAAAATTATTTTTAATTATATATAAAATTTACATTGTAATTGTTAGAAGAGTAATGATATGTATACAATATTATTGTGCAATATCACCACATAAATAAAAAGAAGGTGATGGGCCCATTTCAATTTTTTCTTATTTTTTTTTAGCTCACCACCTTTGCTTTTTATATTTTACCTTTTTTTTAAAAAATATATAGTTCAAACCCACTAGAATGCACGAGAGCCAAAAAGACATTCTAAAAGTAGTGTATCTAAGTAAATATTAAAATTACAGATGATCTCTAGCTAAAAATATTCATCCTCACCTGAAAGCTATCACTATAAATATTTTAGTAATATTATTTTCATTTATTTCAAAGTTAAATTAAGATTTGAGTTTTTTTATTATTATTATTTGTTTGTTTGAGCTGCTGTAACGATGCTTAATGTGGGTTTGAGTTTTGACCAATTCTTTGTACACGTTTCTTAGTGGAGTCTGTTGTTAACGATAAAGCACAAATCAGCTCCTAATTTTTTGGCTTGCAATTATGAAACTTTGCTTCCAGTATCTCACAGTCCTTTGACCAAGTTTTATTCTAATGATAAAAAAATACTGGAACATGTAAACGTCCACAAGATGAGTGGAATTAGGTTAGCACGACCATCAAACTACGGCAAGAATCATGGTAAAAGGAGTTCCTGAACGCTACAAACATATATACTTCCTCTAGCTTACAAGAGTCCAACTTCGATGTCTGGGTTTTTTATTTATTTATTTTTTAAAACTATTTCTAATCTGGCTCAAGTGACCGCACCACATTCATCTTGAATCGATTTCTCTCATTGCGGGATACGCTAAATGTGGAGTGAGCTGCATGGAACAATAAACACCCGCTCTCTTTTTCAAGTCTTTTCTTTTTTTTTTCTCCTTCCAAATTTTGAGTGCATTTCTCTTTCTCTCACTTCTCTCCCTCCTTTTATTCCTCCCTTCACAATAACAACCACCACACCTCCCCCTCACCGGATAATCCCCACTGACAGCCGCTCCACATGTCTCCGCGGTTTCTATTTTTGTCTCAAGTGCATCACTCTCTACTAGCAAAGAACGTGTTTGGGTTCGCTTCCTCGCCGCCGAGTGCATGTTGAAGACCAAGCTTTGGTCACGTTATGATCCTTCTACAAGTAAACCATAATTCTTTATTTTTTTTTGGGTTTAGTTTCTCACGAAAATAATGGCAAGCTTTGGTTACATTCACATTTATTTTTGTCTCGACTAGCATATGATTTAGGTTCAGGGTTATAAACTGAATGAGGCTCATCGTGTACTCCAGGTAACTTTCCTAAATACTTCTATTTATTATTGCACGTTTTAAGGGCATTGCGATATACATGCTAAATGTGAATGTGGAGTTGTCACCTGAGGAAGCATCTTTTGAGGTTGGGTTTAAAGATATTCAACCTTTCATGGTTGAGGTTGTTCCCTTTGTTAGAAATTATTTATAAGTTTGGTTATTACGTTTAAAATTTCAGTGATTACATTGTGGAATTAAAATGTTAAAACTAAATGTAATGCTCACAATCAAATAAGAACATGACATAATTTCCATTCACATTAACATAGTGTGAAACAAGTAGGATCCATACATCACCCCAACAAAGAAGATTTAGTTACACATCATTAACGGTAAAAAAAAAGAAAAAAAAAGGAGAGTATAGGAACCCAAAACAAAAGAAATGATCAAATGGCTGGAAAAGTAAAATTCGTGAAGAGTCTCCCTGTCAAGTCCCTTGAAATATAATGCCTTGAGCTCCCCTATGCTTGAGCCTCTTTTCCAAGTTAGGCTAGAATGAGGTGAGTAGACTATCTTAAAATTTATGCATTCTAGCTTTTGAAGTACAAAATCTTGCACTATACTTGGTAAGTACAAGGCCCAGTCCAAGAATTATACTCTTGTACCCACACCGTAGCATGGATATGGCTATGCTACAACTTGGGTTTAGTGAGAGATCCAAAAACTTATCAATAGGTCTTCTTAAGAAACATTTCCAAGTTATGCTAGTTTGCATTCCCAGCTCCATCTATGCAAACTTGTTTCTTCATTCTTTCTTACAAGACCTACAAAACAAAGGGAAAACAAGATTAAACCCCTAAATTAAGCTAAATGCAATTAGAACTAAACAACCAAAGAACTAAGCTAAAGGGCAATGGAAATAATTAAAAATAATAAAGTTATATACTATAAACTAGAATCCAAAACAAAACTAAACGAAACCATGACTCCTAAGGACATTATAACTAGAAGCCTACATATTGTTGATAAGTAGAAGAAAGGTCCAGAAAATTATTATATAAAATCCAAAGCCTATAAAAGGCTGTAAGTGAAAACTATAAATAGTGGTTAACTATCACCTCTTTTAATGCATGCAATAGCTACATAAAAGAACTATTTTACCTTCATCCATCAAATCAATAACATTTATTACTTTCCCTTTATCTCCTCCCTTAGACCCCTTACACTACACTATCCCATGGCTTCAATTCATCTCAATTTCCAAACACCAATTTTATTTTATCTATTTTATTAAAAACCAACACAATGTTTGAACTCAACATTATTCGTCATTCTACTCATTATTATAGGAAATTTTGGAAAATGGAATCGTAGTTAGTTGATCATTCATGAGAAAGCAAAGCTCAACCATAGATAAGCTCAACTACATAAAAACCATCAATATTTAGAGTGTAGAATCCAACTTGGCAAACTGGCTCGTATAATCCTTTGACAATTTTTGTTGGTCCTTATCATCATAGCATGTACCAATATAAGGAAGAGATAAAAAATGATTATTCAAATGCTTTTATCTGTAGAATCGGGATCAGCTTCGACAATATTCGTCTAGAAATCCTATAGAGTGAGGAGGAGATTAGAAAGTGTTATGAAGATGAAGTCGAGCTCAACATAAATGAGTTCAGAAAGATGACGGTATTTGATGGTACCTTCATATTAGAGTTTCTCATCAAATTATTGAACAAAGATGAGCCTACACTAAATCGCAAAGGTGATTTTTGCTATGATTTTCTCATTATGAATAAGCCACTTCCTATGATGGTGCTTCAAAAATTATTTAGCCTAGCCCACTATACTGGTATGTCCTTATCAGAAACTAGTTTGTACCTTTTAAAAATATTAAGTAGTGGAAACATAGATCAAGATGGGAAATTCATGAGTCCAAAACATTTTATTGACCTTGTGAGGTATTGTTTTTTGCCTAGATCAATTCGTCTTGGCTCCAAACAACAAATAGCAGAACTAGTGGGACTACACTATAGCACAACCGAGCATTGGCTTGATGGGGTGGACATCAAGGTTGCTGGTGAAGGATGATCCTCGATGGACATTAGTTTTAAGGGTCACATTTTAATGATGCCAAGAGTTGTGATGGACAAATCTACAGACGCATACTTAAGAAATGTGATGTTCTTTGAAATATGCTACTACCCTAATTCGACCTTTGTTGTGACTTATTTTAACATGTTAAATAGTTTGGTCACAACTGAAGAAGACACCAAGATGCTAATATACGAAAAAATTATTGACTATAAGGTCGATAATATAATTAAGGGAGGTAATAGCCATAATCAAAAGCCTTGACTCGTAATTCGACTTAGGCGGTGTGTACCCAACATTGGTCTCAGTATCTAAAGATCTAAATGGTTTTCGTGCTGATCCTGACAATAGGAGTAAAGCTCACATTTGGTGTTGGTATTGTAGTGCCATGGGGAAATGAACAACCATCATTATGGCTGTTATAGTCCAAATTTTATATTATTTTGTTTTGCAAAAATATAAAATGTGATCATACACTTGTCAATTGAGAAGGAAAAATTGAGTGTTTATTTGAATTATTTTTTATGTTTTCCAAAACAATTACTTTATGGCATTTATTTAACCAGTACACTTAGGCACTGGCTAAGGAGTTAAAGTAGAAAGTTTTCATCTTAGAAAATACAGTTTTTGTATTTTCAAAGTTGAGACCCATTAAAAAGTGATGTAAGTTACTTGTTTTTTATATCCTTTGCTAGTGCCCCAAGGGTACTTGTCAATTTTTCCTTCTCGATTGACAAGTGTATGATCACATTTTATATTTTTGCAAAACAAAATAGTATAAAATTTAGACTACGACAGCCACAATGATAGTTGCTCATTTCCCCATGGCATTATAGTACCGACACCAAATCCGAGCTTTACTCATATTGTCAGGATTTTCATGGAAACCGTTTAGATCTTTAGGGTTTAGGGTTTAGATCTTTAGATCTTCACACACTAAGACCAATGTTGGGTACACACCACCCAAGTCGAATTGTGAGCCAAGACTTTTGATTATGGCTATTACCTCCCTTGCATCCTCGACCTTATATATTCAATAATTTTTTCACATATCAACATCTTGGCATCTTCTTTAGTTGTGACCAAATTCTTTAACATGTTGAAATAAGTCGCGACAAAGGTTAAATTGGGGTACTAGTATCTTTCAAAGAACATCACGTTCCGTAAGTGTGCCATTGTAGATTTGTCCATTGCAACTTTTGGCATCGTTAAAGTGTGATCCTTAAAACTGATGCCCAGCAAGGATCGTTCTTCGCCATCAACCTTGATGTCCACCCCATAAATCCGAAGCTCGATTATGCTATATTGTAGTTCCACTAGTTCTACTGTTTTCTTTTCAGAGCCAAGACAAATTGATCAAGGAAAAATACAATACCTCGCAAGGTCAATAAAATGTTTTGAACTCATGACTTTCCCTTCTTGCTCTATGTTTCCACTATTGAATATTTTTAAAAGGTGCAAACTAATTTCTGATAAGGACATACCAGTATCGTGGGCTAGGCTGAATAATTTTTCAAGCACCATCATAGGAAGTAGATTATTCATGATGAGAACATAGCAAAAATCAGCTTCGTGGTTTAGTGTAGGCTCATCTCTATTCAATAGTTTAATGAGAAACTCTAATATGAAGGTATCATTGAATTCCATTATCTCTCCAAACTCATCTCTGTTGGGCTCAACGTCATCTTCGTAACATTTTCTAATTTCCTCTTCGCTCTTTAGAATTTCTAATCAAACATTGTTAAAGCTTATCAAATTTTACATATAAAAGCATTCAAATACTCCCTTTTTATCTCTTCCTTATATTGGCGCATGCTATAATGATAAAGGCCAACAAAAGCTGTTAAGGGATTGTACGAGCCAGTTTGCCATGTTGGAACTTGTACTGCAAGTTTCATACGGTGTAAGAAACTGCATAACCAAATTTTACCGAATGGGTAAAATACCGTACTCTAGAAAATAGATATTGCTTGAAATTTAATTCTGGGTCTAGTATTCCATTTGCAAGATTTTCTAACCTTTATCCTTTCATTTTCTCAGTCTTGGGCATCTGTTGGTCCAAGTTCTAGGTATTCGTCTGTCTCGATAGGCCCGTAATATAACTATTCATATTTTTCTTTCTACTCTTCCATTGAGTCATTTATCATGAAGACTATGTCAAAATTTTGAAATTTTCATTAATAAAGTCTAAACAAATTTTTGGAATTTTTTTTTGAGGTGTTACAATACCATATTTCTTAAAAAAAAAATTTGCTCTTAAAATCCATTTAATATTATTGACTTGAAAAGGTAGTTTACACAATTCAAACAAGAAATCCACACACAGCCAATCCAAATATATCAATCTAATCCTATAATGTAGTAAAATCATTCCTACCTCGTGGTGGTTTGTTTGGATTTTATTATTAATCAATGAAAACACATAATAGCTAGGATCTAGTTTCAAAATGTTTGTATAATATCAAGTTCTTGATTGAATGTAATTGTATACATCAATCATGGGATAAGATAAGCAATGAACAAATTATAGTTTTTTGTTCCTTTTAACTAGAATGTTGAATTATTGTCATATTATCACTAATTAGATTCAATACTTCCTAAAATTGAGTGCATCAAATTAAGTTGATATCAATTAATTAATGGTAATAGTAATTAAGTACATCATGTCAAATCTTGAATTTTGAAATATAAAATTAAAACTGATTTAAAATTAGAATAATGATATCAATTAAGAATAATATTAGAAAATTGATATCAAACAAGAATAATAATATCAAATTGATACACATCACAATAATTAAAAAAGATTTACTATAAGATTAAAAACAAATTTATTAATTGAACATAAAATAATAATAACAGCAGAGAGAGATCTTCATCATCATCATCATCATCATTATTATTATTATTATTATTATTATTATCCATGTAGCATATATCATGTGTATGTCACATTTCAAATCATTTGTCATGTTTTATATTTATAAGGTATTATTTGAAATTGGTGTGTGTCACACACACTGTAAGAAGCATTTTGTTGCATTAACATAACTAATTAAACACTACATGGTTAATAAAATTGGCTAATAAAATATAAACTAAATCACTAATCCTACTAGTATATATGCAATCAACGTGAGATGCATAAAAAATAATATTTATATTTATATAATAATATTTACTTTGAAGTTACTATGAATTATTTTCTAATAAAATATATTATAATTTTAATCAATTAAATAATTTAAGAATAAAAATATTTTGTCTAATATTAAAATAAATTTAGTTTTTTTATTAAAAAAAGTAAAAGACAAATTACACTCTAAGAGTATTAACCCCTAACACCTCAGCTAAAGTATTATTTAATTTATTTTTATTACTTAAATTTGACATGATGAAATTCCAAGATATGAAATTAAAATTATGTTTTACCATATAAAGTGTCATGAAAAATTAATATTTTTTAGAATGTTAGGACCATATTCCTTTAAACTTGGCTATTGAATAATTCAAAAGTCAAAATATTTTTATTCTACTTTAAAAATTAATTTTGAATGTTGTGCAAATTAATTTAAAAAGAAAAAAAAGGTTGACCTAACACATTAGGATAATTATTTAGATTATTATGAAACTTAATTCAAAGATAAAACATGATATTATTTTATAAACATTATTAAATAATATTGTTATGTAATTATAACAAATTAAATCAAAATTTAATTATAAAATATGATTGAACTAGATGGAACTGTTGATAATTGACCCTCATTGCCTTGCCTTATGGTCATAAAGTGAATATGATATAGGGCTTTTCCATTTCCATTTGTTATTTTTTTAAGGAATAAAATAAAAGAGGAAATTTTTATAATGAATTATGAATTACTACAATAAATGTGCAATATGTTACAAATAACTATGAATGTCCTACCTAGCCCCACATTTCTAAACTTTTAAAATCTAACAATTTGCTTCTTGGTATTCTGCATCAAAAGAATTGCATGAGCAAGCATGGAATTGCTATATATTTTATGTGTTTGCAATATGTTACAATTGACTATGAATGTGTTTAATAATCACTTATATATAGCTCCATGTTTCTGAATTTTTAAACTCTAACAATTTGCTTTTCGTATTTTGCATCAAAAGAATTGCATTTGCAAACAGTGAATTATCATAATAATGAGGCTAATGGGATGTTATTGTAGAAGGTGATATTGAGACTTTCAATGAATTACTTTGCAATCAATAAATACGGAACATCTACAAAAATGAAATGTCACGGGAATATATCCTGCAAACATTCAATGATTTTTAATTCCTGAAATTATGGTAATGTAAAAAAGAATGCGTAGGATTTATTTTTCAAAAAATAAAGGAAGGTGTCTCGTTTTTTCTTTTTGGTGATGGATCTTGCAAACATTCAGCAATTTTCAATTGCTAAAATTATTATAGTAACATAAAAGGAAGGTGTAGGCTTTTTTTTTTAGGTGATGGATCAAGCAAACATTCAATAATTTTTATCCTGTTAATACTCAATTTTTTTTAATTTTATAGACTTCAATTATTTGCACTATTGCATTGCTTATACTGCCATAGGTAATAGTATATTATTTATAGACTATTAGTTCATAGATGATAAATTGCCTTTTACAATTTTGTAACTGCAACTGCACACACTTTTCTACTATTGTATATATATTCAACCATAGAGATTGGTCTATATGCTCTCCGAATATCCTTGAAAAAACAACACATTGTGCAAACTTAAGGTACACAAATTTTCTATTTTTTAACCTCTAAAATTTTCCATTGGGAATCTAGGATCCATGGTATACAGCACTGTGTTGGTCAAATCCACCTGCTAGCAACACCTAATTGAGCATAACCTCTTTTGATTAATATCTTCAATATCTAAATAAAGTATATTTATGCTCTAAATTTAATAATACTTAGTGTTTACTATAGGTCCAATCAAGTTTATCATGGGCAATTTGAAGAGCTACTTGAACAGATATGTGTGAATTTCATTTTGAATTAGTAGAACACATTGTTTTAATTTTTTGATCAATGTTACATTTGTATTAACTTTTTAGGAGGAAGACACCAAACAATGATAAATTTACATTGCTCAGCAATCTGTTATTAAGTTTTGATGAATGGAAAATAAAAATGCATGTTTCATGATTATGAGACACTATAAATATATTTCAAAAAAAGGAATTAATTAGCACAGATATGGTCCTTATTGATGAAAATGTTTAAATTTTTTAATTGTACATATTCCTTTACTATTTATTAACGTATATTATTTTATTTGATCTTACTCTTTTTCCATTAAAAACTTCTAAATTTGGTTCCCAAATTATCTTTAGTACTTCGTTTAAACAACATAGAGTGTGTGAGTACTCACGAAGAGCCCTACAATATTTATCATAAACATGAGATACAGGAATGGACTTCACGGGAGAAAATCAAAGGAAAATTCATATTCCAATCAAACTGAATAAAACCATCGCAAAAGAATGAAGCATGGCTGACGAGAAATTCATGTCATTCTATATCACAAATTATGGTTGACAGATGTGCTCAGAATCACATGAAATAGATTACTTTGCTTTCCTTTACAAGACCTATTTGCAGAGTCTTTCTCATCTTTCATTTGATCTTATTTCGTCAAAGAAAGGAAATTGAATTATCAAATCAATTAAAATTGGAGGCATTTAATAGATTTACATTATAACGTATGCATAGTGGAGACATGTTGAATTATAACGTGTGTTTATATTTAATTTATATATTTAGTTATTTACTATAGGCACGTAAAATTATAATGGAGACATGACTTTATATTATATTGTATATAATTTACATTTTATATTTACATTTCCATAAATATGTGTACTAAATTAATAGTAAATCAATAGATTCTTATCATATGTTTTTTATTTGATTCTATTCCTTGTCCTTTCAAAACAATTGCATAAATGCTTCAATTGGGAAAATATCACTGAGAAATTCAAGAATATATTGAAAGATAGAGAAATATATTCCATTGAAAATTTTGTGGTATCAAATAACAAAGAGAATTATGCAATAGTGGAGAACAACCCTTTTATGTTGCATTTCTATGCTACTAGGTCAATAAAATTGACCATGATGGCAACATAATTCACCATCACATGTTCAAGTTTGTGAACTTTGAAGAATTGCAACATCGGCGTGGCAAAGCTGTCTTAATAGGTGACTTTATAATTACACCTTCTATGTGTATTTTTTATAAGGTTTTTTAATTTATTAATAATAATTTTAATTTGGTGCCAATATATATTATACACCTCTTTTTAAATTCAAAACCAACATATGTGATTGGAGTTATCGTTATTATAAAACCAATTGAAGAGAAGACAATGACTAAAGGAAATGTTCACCGTTGACTATTCATTTGCAAGATATGAGGTAAAAAATTGTGCAAATTCTTTTGAGACTCTTAACTGCAAAGATCACGTTCTAAGAATATTTCATCATTGTAATATATGATATCATGTACTAATGATATACAAATATTCCAAATAATCTTGATAGGGGAAACAAAGTGAAAGTAACTATTTGGGATGAATATGTTGAACTATTTCAGGAGCAAATGAAGACCATTTTTTTTTGAAGATTCTAAAGTCAATATTGTCATTTTTTTCGTCCACAATAATTAAGGAATATGAAAGTATTATGATTTATGATCACACACATGCAATCACATAGCTCTGTAAATTTTAAATTTTAGCAAAAATGTGTTTTTTAATTGTAGGTGAATTGTCTATTTCTTCATCAAGTTCAACCAAGATTTATGTCAACATAGACATACCAGAAGCTAATGAGCTCAAACAATCATTGAAGTATGTAATTTTTTTTTGTATTGCATAATATGGTAATAATTTTAAATATTCTGATTTATAATTAAACATTTTATTATATTAACGCATCATTACAAGGATTCTCGAAATTTAAATTTACCTGGTAACATTGAGATCACAAAGTTAGAGAGTCCTTCTAAGTTTGATAATATAAAGACCATGTCCAAAAATTTGTCTATTGAACTGCGAATACTAGTATGGTAACTTTTCTATTTGTAAATGTATTCATTTTGATTCCTTTTTTGTAAATAGTGGTAACAATTTTTAATTTCTTTAAAATCCAAAATGTTGTTGCTGTGTTGCAACTATAGATGATATTTTGTTAGAAACTATTGGTATTATGTTTCTTGCCCTCCTTGCAAAAGTTTCAAAGTCATCTACAAATTTTAATTGTGATTTTTGCAACTTGGCTGTTGACTACCCAATGACAAAGTAATTATTGTTTAATATATAATTCTAATACTACATATTGTCACCATGTCAATTTAATCTTTATGTTTGTATTTATTGTCTTCTTTGTATATATATTGCATGGAAGGTTTCATTTGGAACTTGAGGTCAAAGATTCTATAGATTCAATAATATTTGTTTTATTTGATGAAGTAGCTGAACAATTAGCACAAGTTAAATAACCTTATTGTAGCCTTTGAAAGTGCAAGAAGCTAAATAAATATTGATTTATATAATTTGACATTGTCATGGTATAATTAAAAAAAAAGTGAACTACTTATTTATTTGTGAATTTATTTAATATAGGCAAATATGGATGAGTCGAAGATACCTCCACAACTATTTAAAATTATAGGTTCTTCTCATATTTTTGAAGTCAAAATGAGCACTTATCTTGAGAGTCGTGGGAGGTAGAGTTTCATTGCAAATAAAATTTTGAAGCCTAAAGTGAAGGTAAATATTATTTTTCAAATAAAAATTGATAATATAATTTTAGGAATTTTAAATTTTGGTGTTAATGCAGTTAGAGAAGGAAGTAAAAGTAGAAAATTCAAGTGTTTCAACAATAGAGCCTAAAGCAAAAGTAATAATTTTACATGAAAATTGATAATAATTTTACAAGTTTTAAATCAAACTTTTTGTGTTAATGCAGTTAAAGAAGGAAGATAAAATGGAAAATTCAAATGTTCCACCAATAGAAAACACCTTATAAATAACCAACTCCTCAAATGAATCTTCTGAGTCAACAAAAAAGAACAGAAGATTAAGGCATGACACATATTGTTTTATAAATGAATTTTGAGAAATACATTAAATCTTAAGAAATTTTATAACTTTTCAGGCTACACTATGATGAACCATAGCATCCCAATGAAGAAGAGCCCTTGCAGGATTTAGAGGATTGAAGAATAAAAGTGTAGCAGTATTTTTAAGATTGTTTAGTGATTATGGAAACAATGAGGATATCTCTCTTAAATTAGTGTTGATTTTTCACGTTATGCATTTTTTTTGGTCTACGTACTCATTCTCCTACACTATCAATTTAAATTTAAATTTTTTATAAAAATCATCTAATAATGTATACACCTCACTAAATATTTATTAAAAAATATATAATTACTTCTCACTATTTATATCCATAAAATTCTGAATTTTATTAATACAATTTTACAAGAACAGTATTTATCATTTATTTATTTTCCTTTTAATCTCTACTTTTAAAATGTTTTGATTTAGATTGTGTTTTTAAATTTAAACGCTATATATGTATTCCATTTGTTAGTTAAATACTTTTTAAAAATATTTAATGTATAATAAAAAATATTATTTATGACCAAATCAAAATTAACCACCACATTATTCAAATCCTCAAATTCGGTGGCGTAATTAATGAAAGGAAGATCAAATGCCTCTTGAGTATAGGCATAAGTCTGGGAATGATTTAGGTTATTAATAAGAAATAAAAATTGAGATTTGATTATGTGGTGTAATTAAAGGGAAGATCAATGAATTTATTTTGAATGCCAACAATCTTGGTCGGCTATACTATTTATAGCTAATTGATTAAAGCATATAAATATAAATGAAATTAAGTGCAACAAATTAAATAATGGCAAAACGTAAAAATCAAACCAACACTTCGGCATGAGCACAACAGATTAACCAAGAGTGCCTCACTTTTGGAAGAGCTTCTTTAATCATTTTCTTTCCTTTCACTTCAAACAATGTCATGCAATTACAAATAAATAAAATAAAAGAGGAAATTTTTATAATGAATAATGAATTATTACAATAAATGTGCAATATGTTACAAATAACTATGAATGTCCTACCTAGCTCTATGTTTCTAAATTTTTAAAATTTAACAACTTGCTTCTTGCTATTCTGCATAAAAAGAATTGCATGACCAAACATTGAACTGCTATACATTTTATGTGTGTGCATTACGTTACAACTGACTATAAATGTGTTTAATAATCACCTATATATAGCTCCCTATTTCTAAATTTTTAAACTCTAACAATTTGCTTTTCGTATTTTGCATCAGAAGAATTGCATTTGCAAACATTGAATTATTGTAATAATGAGGCTAATTAGATGTTATTATAGCAGGTGATATTGAGACTTTAAATGAATTAATTTTCATTCTATAAAAATGAAATATCTACAAAAATGAAACGTCACAGGAATATATTCTGCAAACATTCAGTAATTTTTAATTCTTGAAATTATGGTAATGTAAAAAGGAAGGTGTAGGATTTATTTTTCAAAAAAAAGGAAGGTGTAAGGCTTTTTCTTTTTGGTGAAGGATTTTGCAAACATTCAATAATTTTCAATTGCTAAAATTATTATAGTAATGTAAAAGGAAGGTGTATGCTATTTTTGGTGATAGATCTAGCAAAAATTCAGTAATTTTTAATTGCTAAAGTTATGGTAATATGAAAAAGAAAATATAGGTTTTTTTTTCGGTGATGGATCATGCAAACATTTAGTAGTTTTTAATTCCTGAAATTATAATAATGTAAAAAGGAAGGTTTAGGTTTTCTTTTTCTTGTTCGGTGATGGAAGGTTTAGGTTTTGTAACTGTCTTCTTAATTCTATAATAAAAATATAATATTATTCCATTACAAATATTTATAAAACAAAAACTTAGAAACAAAAAATTATTCAATTTTTTTATTTTGTTAATACTCAATATTTTTTTTAATTTCATAGACTTCAATTATTTTCACTATTGCACTACTCATACTGCTAGAGGTAATGGTATATTATTTTCAGACTATTAATTCATAGATGATAAATTGTCTTTTAGTATTTTGTAACTGCAATTGTACAAAACTTTCTTCTATTCTATTATATATATATATATATATATATTCAATAACAGAGATTGGACTAAATGCTCTTTGAAAATCATTGAAAAAACACAAATATAGAACAAACCTAAGGTACACAAATTTTCTATCTTTTAACCTCTGAAGTTTTCCATTGGAAATCTAGAATCATTATGTGCAGCACTTTCTATGTACCAAAGAGTATCATACTCCTTGGATTAACCAAGAGTGCATTCTCCATATTTAAAATTGATTATTCCATCATCTTCTTTCCTTTCACAAGGTAATTTCTTTTCTTTCAACACTTGCTTTTGTTCTTTTATTTCTTATTTCATGTTAAAGTTGTAAAATTCCATACAAAATATTACTCTATTATTTACAACACAATTATCTTTTGGCACAACTTCATTTTAATATTTTCCATTAGGAATCTAAGATCCATGGTGTATAGCACTTTCTACCAAAGAATATCATTCTTCTTCGACTAACCAAGAGTGCCTTCTCCACATTGAAAATTGATTATTCCATCATCTTTTTTCCTTCCACAAGATAATTTCTTTTCTTTCAACACTTGCTTTTATACTTTTATTTCTTATTTCATGTTAAAGTTGTGAAATTCCATACAAAATATTACTATGTTATTTCTTATTTGCAAATGAAAAGAGTTTTAAAAAACAAGAATGTTTAATTAACAAATTATTTTCTAAGAAAAAAATTATATAAATGGACAATTCAAGAATTGAAATTTCCATATATATTCTTATACTTTGAAATTTTTTTTTTCATTCTAATCTTACTTTTATCAAGTGACAACAAATGCTAATTTAACTCTTCTACATTTCTACAAATATATTTTTTGTTTTTGTTTTCACCTTTTTTTTTATAGCTTTATAAGATTATTATTCTCACATGTTAAAAATCAATCTTCCTTTAATGAGACATCCTAATTTGAATTATTTTCTAAATTTCGAGGTGTACTATATATTCCCTATACACAATTAGGAAGGTGCAATAACTTCTACAACGAATGAAATATAGAAATTACTGGTTAGTTCAACTCTACTAAAACGCCATCATATAATATGTAGTTTAAAAAGTTAAAAAATCCAGGCACTACTTATTTATTTACTTTAGGCTTTTGTTTTTAACTTATACATCAATTATCTCAGTGTATTAACTCATTACTTATAGCCACGTTGAAGTACACTGAAATCTCTCTACATGACAATTAGATATAAAAAGAAAATTTAAACATTCAAAAAAATTTAGTTTCAACATTTAAAAATACAAAAAAAGATTGACATATATGTACGAAGAAAAAATTATATTTTCGCAAGTATTATTATAATATGAAAAGTTTATTTTGACTTTGATTCTAATCGTACATTAAAAAAATTAATAGAAATCTTATTAGTTAAAAGTTATTTTCTATAAATGTTTTTATAAGTTATAGCTTAAATCACATCTTTATATAATATAATTTTTCATGACAAATTATACAATCTAGAGATTTTTACATCTTAATTTATCTCACACCTGCATGCAATTTTTGAACTTATGCTACAAGTTTATATTAAAATTTTGTTAAACATAATTATGCTTACACGACAGACAAAATTAATAATAAGAACAATTTTATTATTAATATTGATTTATAATACCAAATATGCACAATTGATGTTCCTATTAAGTTTGTATATTACAAAATATTGATTTAATTATTATCAATTCAAGAAATTTAAATTATTATATTGATATGAATGCATTCCACATTGATATAACATGCATTCTACATTGATATGAATGCAATACACATTGCCCATGAAAGGCGTATGATATCTTCATGCAAGAAGAAAGTCAAGATCAGTGGGAAAATCATGTCAAGATCATCCGAAAGTCATGAAGTCATGAATATCTAAATAGACTCCAAAATGCAATACTAGCCGCTGAATTCCTATGAAAAAACTTGATATTCCTCTATAAATTCATGGATGCAATAAAGTGGTCATTAAACTCCCTCAATAAAAAAATATTTATTCTATAAATAGAATAATTCTCAAAATATTTTATCAATGTTCTTAAAATTAATTTTTTTGATGCATCATCTTTAAATAGAACAATTTTGGAAATTCTCAACAGTACTGTGTAATCCGTATAAGCTGAAATATTTGTTCAATAACTTCTACTACCAAAGAAACGGAGAAACACAAAGGTTAAAATTTAGTATCTTATAAATTACAATAAATTGTTAATTCAAATCATTTTTGTAATTTAAATAATTATTCTCACATTATTTTTATTGCTTTTGTGATTAAATTTTTTTTTAATAATGTTATGGTATTAATTATCTGTTATTTGTTAAAATTAATTTATTTTTTAGTGCATCATCCTTAATTAGAACTATTTGGGCAATTCTTAGTAGTATTATTTATTCCATAGACGCTAAAATATTGGTGCAATGACTTCTACGGCTAAAGAAATGGACAAAGAAAGATGTTAGTTCAATTATTATTATTATTATTACTATTATTATTATTATAATACTTAAATTTCATCATCTAATTATATTTAGTTACAAAGAAATGTCAAACACTTACTTAATGTTTTTAATTATTTATTTTCCTTTTACTTTATATTGATGAACATGAACAACTTCGTTTATAAATTGTAAATATTTCTACTTTTTAAACTATAAATATACATTATCGTGAATTGACAGATTAACATAGTTTTATAAATATTAATCTCATAAAAGTTAGAGATTAAAATTTGGTATCTTACAAATTACAATACATTGCTAATTCAAATCATATTTTAAATTGCATTTGGGGGCTAAGATTCAGCTCGAAAGGAATCACACCACTAGAGATGTCAAATAGATCAACCCACCCATATTTGGCCTAGCCCATGTGGGTCAGGGCCAAAGAGCCCACAGCTACAAAAACCCACAAGGCCAAAAGCTCAGTGGGCCTTGTGGGCCAGTGTCAGCCCATGGGCTAGTCCACTTATAAAATTTTAAAAATTTATCAATGCTTTAAAATGAGTTGACCCATGGGTTAGCCCACCTATAGGCTAACCTCAACCCACCTATAAGTTAACTTTAACCTACATGGACTAACTTAATTTGTTTTTTCCAGATTTTGATTTTTTTAAAATGAATCAAAGAAGTTCTAGATTATGTATATAGATCACTAGACTAATAGACTATGAATCTATGCCATTATATTTAGACAATTTTTTTCTATGCCAAACATTCTATAGGCTAAAACCATTATTCTTCTTCTTGTAGTGTGTAATAACCCATGGTTGAAAATCCCATAGAAATTTGTACAATTATACAATTACACTAGTTTAATTGAAATCACATAGAATTGTTCAAATTTCAAGAAAAGAAATTATCTAAGTATAGAGTAGTTTATTACTGCAATTTACTTTTAACAAGATAAAATTGGATTTTTAAAAATTAAAATAGAAAAACTTTTTTGTTAGTTAGTGTGATTGGTTATTAGTTACCACTAATTAAAAGTATATCAAAATGCAAAATTTAAATACAAATAAAATTTTTTTTAATATTGTCAAATAATTTCTAATGTCTATTAAAAAATCAAAAGAAACCATAAGTCCATAATAACACAATTATTATAAAATTTCAATAAACTCGTAGAGTCCAACAACTGAAAATCTCAAATATACTACGCGTCTAGTGATGTTTACTCTTTTGATATACAAATAATTAAAGTTACTCTTGGTGAAGAATTTTGATATTCTTGTGAGGCAAATGCTAGTCATTTCATGTAAGAAAAGAAAAATATAGTATAAATAAAATTAATTATTTTTTATTTATTTTTTATTAATTTTTAATATTTTATTCTTAGGTGATTTATGTGGTATCCTTATAAACTTCAAGAATATTGGTATCTTATAATTATTTATGGTTAAGATTATGCCATATATTACATTAAATTGATTTTTTAAAATATATAAAATCAAACATTTAATCACAATCATCTAAATCAAATAGCATATCAGTATTGTTATTATAAAACTTTTTCAATCAAATACGTGAGAGTCAAACACCAACTAATATTTGTCAACACCAAAGTCACCTTTTAGTTTCTCTTCTATCACCAAAATTAAAATGCTATCCTTCTATACGATCACCTTTCAAGGGGTGGTTGTGGGAGAGGGTTTGGAATTCTTAGAAGATACGGATGACGTTGGAAGAGAATAAAGAGGGCATGGCGAGTTTCTCGGGAGTTTACTTTGGAGTATGACATCATAACGGGGGAAGGAGCAGAGCAAAATGGCTGTTTGGGTGGCAGCAGAGGATACGTGGGCTGGCACATGAATTGTCCCCTCCCAGCCTATGCATTTAGGTGGGTCATATGGGCTGGGGCCATGGAGGCCAGCTAAAAATGTGGGTTGTGGCTGGATGGGGGCCAAATGAAGGGGGTGGGGGCCAACCCTTGGGCTGTGGGTCAATTTGACAGTACTGCACACCACTAAGAGATGCAACCAATATACACACTAGCAAAGGCTGCAAAGGAGCAAAAATAGTCAAAAAATGCTTAAATGAATACTGCACTTCCTCATTAAGAATGAGACTAAAGTCTTGGGAGTAATCCCTTGGAGAAGACCTTCCAACGGAACCCATGAGCAGAGATCCCCATGAGGGACTCCCAAGTTAAAAAAAAAAAAATCACTTGTGTGAACTATCATGCCGCACAGCCAGGCAGGACTATGCTACTTCATGACATGAATTAAACCTCCTTGAGGACTAATGATTTGGGGGCACGTCGTGGCGAAGGCCTCGATGACAATGATTTGCCCATAGGCGGAGGCCCCTAGGAGGCGGCCATTCAAGGAGACTTCCTAAGCGAGGCAACTTGAGCTAACTCGCTATTCGTTCGAAAGTCTTGACCGAGTGTAAGAAATGACGAACAATAGACATCAAGTGTATTCCCAGCAACATAATGGTTCTTCCAATATACTTAAACAACATACATCTACTTTGGAATCAATAAACAATGCAATATAAGTAGCCAAAATGATGATGCATCCCATCTACAACAATAAAATTAACATGATAGAATAAATTGTCATACACAAGGTTTAGAAACAAATACAAAAATTTTTAGAAAATCCTACACATCAAGAGGGGCATTCACAGCCATTTCAAGCTTTAACACTTTGTCAGCTAGCGCATTGTATTTCTTAGACCACAAGTGACAAGAGGCTTCCACTGCAGAAAGTAACTCTTTCAAGTGAGACGCTTCAGCAGACAAGTGGTTCACCTCTACAAGGGCATCATCTTTTTCTGAGGTAACACGAGGTAGAACCCCAAGCGGTGAATCTTCTGAGGGAGACAAAACCTGATCCTCTACTTTATTAAGCCAAGAAGAATCGAAAGCAAAATCCCGCATGGCATTCAACAAGTCCTTAACCTCGTCACGCAAATAGGATGATAAGGTACGAAGCGAATTTCCTCACGCTAGGAGAAGAAACTCCCCCAAAATAGCGTAAGCCACCCCGCAATAGGCAGGATGGGTGGAAAGAAGCATGGAAGGATGCGTGGATAGAAAAGGTACCAAGACACCTCGAGACTCAGCGGAAAGTGGAAAGCGAAGATCACCAACATGAGACTCAACTTCTGAAAGGGGTAGATCTTACTTCTCCTCTTAAAAAAAAAAAAAGAGGGGGGTGAGAGGCATGCACCACACACACATCTTAGCTTTCAAAAGTATATGAGATTGAAAAGAACCTAATGAGACAGTCGCTGCGGTTGGTATATTTTCATTGGCAGTAGCAGCATCTGCGTCAATTGGGCCAACACTAGTAGAAACCCCATCAACCAGGCTAACGCTAGCGATAGCCCCCGAAGACACACTACCCAAAGCTAAAGCCTCAAGAACCTCAACTTTAGGAGAGGACCACATGTCTCCCACAACACTTTCTGCCAAAGCTTCTTGAGCAACTTCTTCCACAACCGCCGCAGTATCATGATCACCTCTTGATGGCTCACTCCCTGAAAAAGTGACATCCTCCACAGTTGTTGGCTGGGCATCAGTAGGGATCTGCAAAGGTAATAATGGAGTAGAAAAACAATGAGCCTCACCCACATCAACACTTGATCCCCCAAAAGCCTCAAAAACCATCAAGGGAGACCTGAGTGTATTAGGCGAGTGAGGCACAGGCGAAGCAGAAACACCTGCAAGATTTTTCCAGGGCATAAGTACATTAAGCAATAAAATATGCACATAAACATCTCTTAGACAACATTTTAGTATGAGAATAAGAAGTACCTGAGGAGCTCGGTGGATTACGAAGACGCGGAGAGGGGCGAGAAATGGTAGTTAGGCGGTCGTGTCTGGAGCCAAGAGGAGTGGAAGAAACCACTATAGTAGGTGGAATGGCACGATTCACAGGTTAGGAAGAAACCCGTGTACGCAAAGAAATTGGCTTAGGCCGGGGAGGCATGGATAGAACTCTCACTCTAAGGCACTTGGTACTCTAATCAGGCATAGTGCTTGAAGCTCACTTCCCTTTACCAGAAGGCAGCAAGGAATAATAAGGGTCTGATCTTAAGACAGGAAGAAGGCGCCCAGAGGGAGAATGCTTAGGAGCTCGCTCCACCTAGCAAAGATCATGAATTAAAGCCTCCTAGTAAGTATACCACTCGTCGGAAGTGCCTACTTCATTGTTGGGGTAGGGAACTAAGTTTAGGTCAAGAAATGAGCCCACCGAGGGGTCATTGAGATAGAGCAGATGAATAATAAACTCGAGCAGTGGAAGAGCAAGGATCATATTAAAAGGCACTAGATCCCACCCAAGTTGGCGAACAACATGGTCGGGGTAGTACAGGAAAGAGAAAACTTAATCACCTGGGTCACTCAGATGGTGTCGCATGACATACCCTAGCAGTGTACCTACCTCACAAGCCACACACTAGAAATCGTAGATGCCTTCCAGCGAATGATCAAAATGGTTCTGCTCATTTACATGTGCTTGGTCATAAATGCGAGAGGGGCATTTGAAGCCGCTAAGGAGACCAAATAAGGGCGAAAAATAAAACTCTCCTCATCATCGAGTACGTGACTCAGCAGTATGGCAGACCTTCCCCCCTTCTTATTAACTCCATGCCAAGCCCACAGTGGGGGGCGTGGAAGTTAGGGCCATCAGTCTTGAAGTCACGAAGAGACCAACGAGGCGGTCTATACATTTTAAAGCGTTCAAAAAGAAACATAGAAAGGAAAGTATTATCCAAGAAACTATTTAGGAAAAACGACCATGGGAAATTTCCATCTGTTTTTGCACCTGGTCAAGGCGGGCATACAGGTCACCCAAGAACATAGGGGCTAGGGGAAGATAAAGCCCCGCTGCTAACATTTCTAAGAAAAGGTACATCCCAAGACTCACAGATTCGGTAGAAGGGCCAGGAAAGACGTACTTATCTAGCCAAAAGGCTATCAACACCTGAAGTTCTGTAATAGTACCATAATGGAAGACCGCCTGATGACTCTCTACATTTTCCCCTGTATCTATCTTAGCCTATTTAAAGTAGCCAAAGAAGTAACGGATATACCCCGCATAAGTATGCTTAGCCTGGGACTTGAGCTTTCAAGGAGTGAGGTTTGCGCCATACCCAGTGCTCTCTGCTGCCTCATCTTTCAGGTAGTTAGCTATTAGGGCGATGTCAATAGGCAGAGAGTCCTCGATGAAGTCGAAATCACCAAAGCAGGGTAATTTCTACATAACATGAGCATCTTCCAAAGGAGGAGTAAACCCACCCCAGGCGGTGATGAAAGTATAGGTAAGATAACTCTACCTTTGAACCAGAAGCTCCATGTCGCTTGAACGCTTGGTCACATCAAGGTGGGATGACTGATAGATGGCGTCCCTTATGCCAACTGCTTCCAAACGCGCCACAAAGTCGCTGCCTCGAGAAAACAGGTCATCAACCCAATCAGTCTAGTTCTCTGTTTGGCCCGAGCGACAAACAAAGTTTAGGGACTCCAAGGAAACTCTCTCCTTTTCAAGTGAGTTCGAAGCATGATGTTCCCCCAATCAGTGTTGGGAGCATTTGCAGGTGGATACCTGTTGCGAAGGATCGCATCATCTCTCAGCCGCGAAGAAGGGCGGTAGTCGAATAGATCCTCACTGAAGTCTGGAGTGTTGAAAACTGGAGGGTTATGGTCTTCATCCAATGTTTTCCGTTTACCTCGAGAATCAGAGGATTAAGGGGTGGGAACGCCCATAACTAGCTCATAGTTGAGCCCCACCGGAAGGTCACACCGGCAAGTAAAAGGAGAAGACTGTTCAACAATGCCTGCTGTAACATCCCCTGCTGCTTTATGGATTGATGACTGTCCCAACAAACCAACACGGGTCTTTTCAGCATGCTTTGTCCTCACTCACATGCTTCCTAGGAAAACTTCCCAGGAGGTCACCCATCCCAAAATTGCCCCAAGTCAAGCACGCTTAACTGTGGAGTTCTTTTAGTTTGGGCTATCAAAAAGAAGATGCATCTTGTTGGTATAGGTAGTACAAATCAATTCATATAAGCCTTCCTCAATTGTATAGTCTCATACCTATACAGTCTCAGGATCCCTCTTATTCGAGTGTGTAATCAGTTCATTCATGTACCCCTCCGCTTGGAGGGCCTTGTGAGGAGCCGCTCCTTGTCCGTGTCTTCTTTTGCACCAGTGATCATTCCTCGCCCTCGTCCCCGGGCGTTACATGCCCACCAGCTTCTGCTTGGTTCATCCCCGAACCACACCGTACTGGGAGAGATGCAGGCTCTGATACCATTTGTAACATCCCCTGCTGCTTTATGGATTGATGACTATCCCCACAAACTAACATGGGTCTTTTTAGCATGCTTTGTCCTCACTCACATGCTTCCTAAGAAAACTTCCCAGGAGGTCACCCATCCTAAAATTGCTCCAAGTCAAGCACGCTTAACTGTGGAGTTCTTTCAGTTTGGGCTATCGAAAAGAAGATGCATCTTGTTGGTATAGATAGTACAAATCAATTCATATAAGCCCTCCTCAACTGTATAGTCCCATACCTATACAGTCTCAGGATCCCTCTCATTCGGGTGTGTAATCAGTTCATTCATGTACCCCTCTGCTTGGAGGGCCTTGTGAGGAGCCGTTCCTTGTCCGTGCTTTCTTTTGCACCGGCCATCACTCCTCACCCTCGTCCCCGGGCGTTACACCTGCGTCCTCACCCTCTGGATTGGTTGCAGAAAGGTTACTGCTGACCGTGCGTTCGGGAGAAGGAGAATACCCCTTGGAGGAACTATCGCCCGCACTGGAGGAAGCCATTGCAGGGCAAGAAGGATTGAAAGATAAAATGGGGAATAATGTAAACAGCTCTTGTAAAGCACAGAAAGGAAGCGAAGGATGAACGGAGGAGGAAGAGAAAACAGGGAAGAAATGATGAAAATGGTGGTTATGACAAATTTTTGAAAAGTGAAAAGAAAATGGAAGACGTGGTAGAAGAATAGGTGCCATGTGGCCATGATGTGGTAATTCGAAAGGACATGGAAAGTAAATGGTTAGAGAGAAAGAGGGTGGTGTAAGAAATAGTAAGTTATCTGCGTCTAAGAGGCCGAAGAGGCGGCAAGAATTGAAGCAAAGCTATGCGGTGAGTGGGGGGATAACTATCTTCTCTTTTCACTCTAAGTAGGGGGCTGAGTGGTCTAAAGACATGTGCACGAGTAAAGAATAGATGGCATAGTGGGAAGAGCTACACGAAGGGATAGGAAAGTAATAACACACTAATGATTTGAAGTTATGCCCAAGGCCAAGCGGGGCTTCCCCCTACTCCGCCTTTGGGCAAAGGGCTATTGTTTCGGAACTATGCGTGTATTATGAGACATCTAACTGCGAGGCTTCCCTAAAGAGGCCGAGTGGAATATTGAAATAATGTGAAGACATGGCAGACACTGATGAATGACCTTGGACTGATGATTTGAATAAAAAAGGAAAAGAAGAAAAGGAAGAAGAGTGCAAGATCATAGAGCATGGTCGGAGATATGTGATGAGACAAGCCTTGTGACATTTGACAAGACAACACATGAACTAGCATATGGGCTAAAGTGTGGAGTGAAGTATAGACTAAAGTTTGGGCTGAAGCATGGGCGAAGGTATGGGTCTAAGCGTGGGATGATGTCAGAACAGGTGAAGTAGAAAAGACCTATAAGTATTAGAAAGAACGAAGAAGTTGGGGTTGGCAAAGAAAAAAGAAAGAGGGCCTTGAGATCAGAAGAAGGAGTTCATCCTGAAGAGAGAAACACACACCGTGAGGTGGACCGTTTGGGAGTTCTTCTAGCTTGTAGGGGAAAACCGAACCTCTTTCTAAAACACTATGACTTTGAGGTAACTCATAGATCAGCTATTCCGGATTTTCCCATTGTAGAGCCTACATATATTGGACAGCAGAGGGATGACTTGTAAGTACACCTAACATATTACTGTATTTATGTGCATGACTGGCATTTTCGAATTCATTTGCTTGCAGTTTTACTATATGATTAATTTTTTCATAGTAATGAATGCAGTGTGTGTTGCAAATTGAATGCGAAATTGTAGTTGGTCTGGCAATTATTCCATATCTATAAATGTCCACAAACTCATGATTTTATTTAGACAAGTCATTTCAAATTTTCTGGTTACTAAATTTGGTCAATGCTGCTAACATTAAGTAAATGAGGCATTGAGAATAAGGTTGGCACTAGACCTACTACTGAAACCCTACAAATGACAAAAAGGACCAATTCTTGAGAGTGCTCGAATGTACTTGAAGGAGTTAGAGGACAAGCATAGGAGGCTTGTGCGAGGTTAATGGGTTGGGACGGAGCTTTGGAAGGTAACTTTTGTAGTGCTTTATGTTTCTCGCTGAAGAAATTTGCTAGGACATTGAGGATGATCATTGTCTCTTGCTTCTTTTAGTTGTTTTTTTATGCATTTTACTTTATCTATGCATTTTAATTCTTTGTCGAGACAGTGAAAGTACTCACTTCTTTTAGTTGTTTTTTTTAATGAATGCAGTTATTTTTTATTTCTCTTTATTTCTTCAATCTCAACCATCGGGTGATATTGATTTCATAATTGTTTTTTGTTTTGGTATTACTACTAAGCCTCAATTCACATAGCCATAGGTACCAATTATTGCACCTTATTTAAAAAATTGTCAAAAGGTGCCATTGAAATATGAACAGGCCCATAAGTGCTCTCAATAAAAGTCGAAGGAAAAAAAAGTTGTTATTATCCAAACTTATTTTTCGGTCGAGATGTCCTATCTTGTTAACACGTAAACGGTTCCATAAATTCTAAAATTATGATGGTGAATAGCCCGGTGTTGATTTTGGGCTGTGTATGGGCAGTTGCCCATCTGTGTCAGTGATTGAAGCGCTTGTTTACTTCCCTTTTTTTTTTTTTTTTGGCCTCGAACCGCTTCTGTACTTCGATCCAAGTTTTAGCCTTGTCAAACATATTACAATTTTTTTTTTGTTTAATTAATTCGTTAGTCCTTATAGTTTTATTGAATTTTTAATTGGATCTCTATATTTTAAAAATTTTTAATTGGGTCCCTATAGTGTATTATATTTTTCAATTAGGTCTCTTTTGTTATTAAAAAATAGAATATTCTATTGGAATATGGAATATTCTATTTCCACCTCATTATTCACATACGGTAAGGGTTCAATTGAAAATTTTTATACACTATAAGAACTTAATTAAAAATTAGATACCTGAAGAATAATTAAACCTTCAAAATATGTATTTTACTTTCTTTTAATGCATTTGATTAAAGTAAAAAAAAATATCTACATATTGAGTGCTCAAAATAAGCAAAAGAAAAATTAGTTTACTTAATTTTTTCAAAATAATAAGTAAAAAAAGTGTTATTTCTCTCCTAACGATATGATCAAATAAGTAAAAATATTTTTAAGTACTTATTATCAAAATAAAGTATTATTTAATTTCTCTCCTAATAATTACATTCAAATAGGTTGATCGTGTTAAATAATTAAAAAATAATAAATTCTCATTATATTCAAATTTTATTATTATCACAACTTCTTTTAAAAGTATTTTTGTTGAAAATAATTATCACAAAATATTAATAAATCCATGCAACACATGCATATAATTTCTAGTATTTTTAGTACAAATTGTATTTTTTAGTGTTTTTAATGTTATGTACAATATAATTTTTTATAATTAATAAGTATTGCTATTTCACAATCACCATCTAAATTTTACATTAGAATACACGTTCATAACTTCACTTATAAGGTGATGGGTATAGAAATGCCTTTTATTTTGATACATAACAGGATACATGAATACAACCAATGAAAAAGAGTGCCCTTACATTCTTTCCAAATAGTGAAAACCTTAATACAGTTTGTACTAAAAATACTAGAAATAATATGCATGTGTTGCATGAATTTATTAATATTTTGTGATAATTATTTTCAATAAAAAATACTTTTAAAAGTTGTGATAATAATAAAATTTGAATATAATGAGAATTTATTATTTTTTAATTATTCAACATGATCAACCTATTTAAATGTAATTATTAGGATAGAAATTAAATAATACTTTAGTTTGATAATAAGTATTTAAAAATATTTTTACTTATTTGATCATATCATTAGGAGAGAAATAATACTTTTTTTACTTATTATTTTGAAAAAATGAAATAAAATAAATTTTCTTTTGCTTATTTTGAGCACTCAATGTGTAGATATTTTTTTTTTTACTTTAATCAAATGCATTAAAAGAAAGTAAAATGTATATTTTGAAGGTTTAATTATTCTTCAGGTCTCTAATTTTTAATTAAGTCCCTACAGTATATAAGAATTTTCAATTAGGTCCCTGCCGTATGTGAATAGTGAGATGGAAATGGAATATTTTGTTTTTTATAACAGCAGGGACCTGATTGAAAAATCTAATATACTATAGGGACCCAATTAAAAACTTTTAAAATGTAGGGACTCAATTAAAAATTTGGTGAAACTATAAAGATTAATGGATTAACTAAACTTTTTTTATATATTACACATTGAATACTAGCGAAACTGAAGCAAATTACAAATTGTGGTTGACTAGTCTCGTGAAGAATAACTAGTGTTTCCCAATTGGGCTGGGATTTGGAGAGTAGGGGCAATCTTCCAAGGGATTGGACTGACGGAGAAAACCTTTCTCCCTGGAGATTTCCATTTGGGACAGGCCTTAGTTTTGGGTTGTCTTTTCCTAACTAGAGGGCCTATTGTAATTGTGATGTTTTTTTTTCTCCCATTGTAGTGAAACCTTACTTTCCTCTTTTCTTTTTGTGAGCCCAGATACGACAGGATACATTTTTAATTTATCGTTACCATGTTCCGCAGTGATAAACTGAATGAACACTCAATTATACAGTTGCAATCTTAATTTATTATCTACTTGTTTTATTAGCTCTCATTCCACTACAAAATGCCCATCATTACAGAGATGGTATCTTGTTCGTTGTCTATTGTATAATATTTTCAGTGTGTTTCACATGATTGTGTAATTTTTCAATATTTTTTTGTTAATAACGTGATCATATATTGAGATTGTTAACGAATAATGAACTTTAACTTTTTTGTTGTTGTTGTCAGATCTGCTCTCTAAATTTGTGATCCGATACTGTGCAAAATTAGGCCCAAAATTGGGAATTTGAGCCTCCATTTTTATTTTCTATTGGGCCTTTGTGATTAAACAATTTTCAGAACTATGACAAATCCACTAAATTGGGCCTCTATGATTAAACTGTTCTCTATTAGGCCTCCATGTTTGAACTATTTTCTACTAGCATGTATTCGAAGCACTGGATATGGGCAATAAACTATTTTCAAGAACTATGACAAATAGAATAAAAACAATGACAAAAAATATAAAAAATGTTTTAAGGAAGAATGTAACCATTTTAGATTCTTGGTATTTCCCTATATTTTCACTATTATGAACTTGATTCATTCCCTTCTTACAACAAAAAAACAAAAAGTCCATTCATTCAAATAGATTTAGCAATCAGTTCATGACAAAGGGAAAAAATAGAAATAGAAATGCTTTCTTTTTCTGTCCTTTTGTTAATTAGCAACTATAACCTGGCAAAAGAAAATAAACCACACCTAGCTAAAAAACTATGCAAGCTCCATGCTGCTATAGTCCTTACCATTCCAAATATGAAGTACTACAATTATGTCATAGAAATTAAATTCCTCAGCATGGTCACAAATATGTAGAACTTAATCAATAAATATGAATGACAGTACACCAATAGTCAAAGGCTCAAAACACAACTAATATTCGAATCCACATAAGAATCAACATTCATCAATGAACTAGGAACCTTTAATCTGAACAAGAATAATAAAGAAGGAAAAAAAAAACCCATAAGGGGACAAGTGCTCAGTTACGTTTGGCTGAAATTCAAAATAGCAATATTGCATTAAGACCTAGTGGTAACCAAAATCAACACAAAAGTTAAAATTACTGTAGCACCTATAAGCATATTTAAATACGTGTCTACTTTTCTTTTAGCATAAGCAAGTGCAACTTCTATCTTCGCATTATGAGTTTCCAATTTAAATATCTTTGATGACAATTGTTTAGTTTCGATAACATACTCGTTGACACCTCTACCTTCTTGTTTCCAGTGATTGCTGGACTCCGCTTGTAACGCCCATATTTTCCCTTCTATGCAAAATAACCAAACTGTCGTTGAGGTTATTTTTGAATGAAAATTGAAGATGGCTAGTCCCGACTATCCTCAAAGGGTTAGTTTTAACGTTTGAAAGGGATTGTATGTGCTTTAGATGGCAATCAGTGTGAAAGTGCATAAAATTACTAAAATACCCATAAGGTAATGTTATGCGAGATTAACTGATGGCTGGACCTGATTATCACCTGGGAGTTGGATATGTTAATTTTAGGGGATATATGATGTTTGTTTAAGCTCTGGTGAGATTTTAAATAAAATTATCATTTTACCCCTAGTTAGTGTTGATTAAGCTTATCAAGAAAATTAAGGGCATATAGGTAATATTAGACTCAAATTAAAGCTTAATTATTTTTATTAGTTAATTATGAGTCAAAATAATTATTTTGAGTTAATTAAGACCAAAGATTGATCAGAGAAACTTAATGTTATTCTTAATCAAAGATTAGTAAGGAAGAGACAAAAAATACTGAGACAAAAAAAGTAAAAGTACGAGACAAATATTTTCTATCTCCACCTTGATATCCTATATATCAGGCAAGTTAAACGTACTAAAACTATATATTATAATAAGTGTGTGTAAATATCGAAATAGATGGGTATCGAAATAGATGTGTGTAAATAATTGTTGTGTATGATATGGCAATAGAGGGCTTGTATTAGGATTGTATTTAGGCTATGATTGAGAGATTTAAAATGAAGGGAAGTGATTACACCTACATTACAAAAAAAAAAAGTAAGAAATTTGTTGGATTCTTAATATTAATAGTTTACAGAGTTATTTGTTATTTTTATGAATGCTTTTAGTAGATGAATCAATTCAAATCATATATATACAATTTTATTAGGATTTAACTTGCATACACTAATGGTGCAAAAAATTTTTTATGGTAGGATGAGATTGGATGATAGTATAAAATTTTTTACATTGATAGTGCATTAAAATTAAACTCATTTTATTATCTTAAGTTTTTTTTGAGAATTAGTTTTTGAAACCAAACAAACCATTCACTGCTTACATGTTTTGAAAACAAAATCAACTTTTATTATAAACCAATCACATTTCCTAAATTTTAAAAATCTGAAAATGAAAATCCCTTTTACAAAATAAAAATAAAAAATGAAAATAAAATTTTTTTATGAACCAAACGCACTCTTAGTTTTCAGCTTTTTCAATTATATGTGGGTTCATTTAGATGTGATTTTGTTAGAAGCTAAAATCACTTTTTTGTATATTTAGACAATTTTTTAGTCAGAATATAAAAATATACCAGTTTTCAGCATTTTTATGGAAGCTAAAAGAATAGCTTATGAGAAAAATCATTGTTCAATTTTTCAAGTGTGTTTATAAGTAATTTTGTTGGGTAAAATTCAATTTTTACCAAAAGAATCCATTTATTTGGAAAAAAAATTTAAATAATAAGAATCTAAAATAAATTTAATTCGTTTTTAGTTTTTCTTGTAGAAACTAAAAAGAATAGCTTTTGAAAAAAATTATTTTTATTTATATATAAAATTTACATTGCATTTGTTAGAAGAGTAATGATATGTATACAATATCATTGTACAATATCACAACATAGATAAAAAGAAGGTGATGGGGCCATTTTAATTTTTTCTTATTTTTTTGAGCTCACCACCTTTGCTTTTTATATTTTACCTTTTTTTCGAAAAATATATAGTTCAAACCCACTAGAATGCACGCGAGCCAAAAAGACAATCTAAAAGTAGTGTATCTAAGTAAATATTAAAATTACAGATGATCTCTAGCTAAAAATATTCATCCTCACCTGAAAGCTATCACTACAAATGTTGTATTTTAGTAATATTATTTTAATTTATTTCAAAGTTAAATTAAGATTTGAGTTTTATTATTATTATTATTTGTTTGTTTGAGCTGCTGTAACGATGCTTAATGTGGGTTTGAGTTTTGACCAATTCTTTGTGCACATTTCTTAGTAGAGTTGTTGTTAACGATAAAGCACAAATCAGCTCCTAATTTTTTGGCTTGCAATTATGAAACTTTGCTTCCAGTATCTCACAGTCCTTTGACCAAGTTTTATTCTAATGATAAAAAAATATTGGAACATGCGAACGTCCAAAAGATGAGTGGAATTAGGTTAACACGACCCTCAAACTATGGCAAGAATCATGGTAACAAACCTTGTCTGCAGGGAGAAGGAGTTCCCGAACGCTACCCGAACGCTACACTCGGTCAAAAACTAAATCTTTTGTCTCATCTACATATATATACTTCCTCTAGCTTATAAGAGTCCAACTTCAATGTCTGGGTTATTTATTTATTTATTTTTTAAAACTATTTCTAATGTGCCTCAAGTGACCGCACTGCATTCATGTTAAATCGATTTCTCTCATTGCGGGATACGCTCAATGTGGAGTGAGCTGCATGGAACAATAAATACCTGCTCTCTTTTTCAAGTCTTTTCTATTTTTTTTTCTCCTTCCAAATTTTGAATGCATTTCTCTTTCTCTCACTTCTCTCCCTCCATTCATTTCTCCCTTCACAATCACAACCACTACACCTCCTCCTCACCGAACAATCCCCACTGATAGCCACTGTACATGTCGCCGCCGTTTCTATTTTTGTCTCAAGTGCATCACTCTCTACTTCATCAACCATTGTCTATCTCAAAACAGTCTTCGTATGGGAACCCGCTCCGCATCTGCGTCAGACACTGCGACTATTCCTCCCTTCCCTCGCACCGCACCACCGGCCACCATTTTATCCATCCTCAGATGGCGATCTTGTTGGAGAATATCATTCGATGTTTGGAGCTATGGTTGATGCTCTTGAAAAAGCCCCAGGAAGAGCCGAACGTGAACTCGAACCTCGACCCTGTGTTTTTGGTGCCTGGTATTGTTGGCTCCATGCTCCACGCCATAGACAATCGCGATGGTAGCAAAGAACGTGTTTGGGTTCGCTTCCTCACTGCCGAGTACATGTTGAAGATCAAGCTTTGGTCACGTTATGATCCTTCTATAGGTAAACCATAATTCTTTCTTTTTTTTTTTTGGGTTTGGTTTCTCACGAAAATAATGGCAAGCTTTGGTCACATTCACATTTATTAATGGTTTATTTTTGTCTCAACTAGCGTATGATTCGGGTTCAGGGTTATAAACTGAATGAGGCTCATCGTGTACTCCAGGTAACTTTCCTAAATCCTTCTATTTATTATTGCACGTTTTAAGGGCATTGCGATATACATGCTAAATGTGAATGTGGACTTGTCACCTGAGGAAGCATCTCTTGAGGTTAGGTTTAAAGATATTCAACCTTTTATGGTTGAGGTTGTTCCCTTTGTTAGAAATTATTTATAAGTTTGGTTATTACGTCTAAAATTTCAGTGATTACATTTTGGAGTAAAAATGTTAAAACTAAATGCAATGCTCACAATCAAATAAAAACATGACATAATTTCCATTCACATTAACATAGTGTTAAACAAGTAGGATCCATACATCACCCCAACAAAGACGATTTAGTTACACATCATGAAAGGTGAAAAAAAAAGAGGAGAGTATAGAAACCCATAAACAAAAGAAATGATCAAATGGCTGGAAAAGCAAAATTCATGAAGAGTCTCCTGTCAAGTCCCTTGAACCATAATGCCTTGAGCTCCCCTATGCTTGAGCCTCCTTTCCAAATTAGGCTAGAATGAGGTGAGTAGACTATCTTAAAATTCATGCATTCTAGCTTTAGAAGTACAAAATCTTACATTATTCTTGGTTAGTACAAGGCCCAGTCCAAGTATTGTACTCGTACCCACACCGTAGCATGGATATGATGGCTATGCTACAACTTGGGTTTAGTGAGAGATCCAAAAACTTATCAATAGGTCTTCTTAAGAAACATTTCCAAGTCATGCTAGTTTGCATTCCTAGCTCCATCTGTGCAAACTTGTTTCTTCATTCTTTCTTACAAAACCTACAAAACAAAGGGAAAACAAGGTTAAACCCCTAAATTAAGATAAATGCAATTAAAACTAAACAACCAAAGAACTAAGCTAAAGGGCAATGGAAATAATTAAAAATACTAAAGTTATATACTATAAACTAGAATTCAAAACAAAATTAAACAAAAGCATGACTCCTATGGAAATTATAACTAGAAGCCTATATATTGTTGATAAGTAAAAGAAAGGTCCAGAAAATTATTGTATAAAGTCCAAAACAATTTGCCTATAAAAGGCTATAAGTGAAAACTATAAATAGTGGTTAACTATCACCTCTTTTAATGCATGCACTAGCTACATAAAAGAACTATTTTACCTTCATCCATCAAATCAATAACATTTATTACTTTCCCTTTATCTCCTCCCTTGGACCCCTTACACTACACTATCCCATGGCTTCAATTCATCTCAATTTTCCAAACACCAATTTTATTTTATCTATTTTATAAAAAACCAACACAGTGTTTGAACTCAACATTATTCGTCATTCTCCTCATTATTATAGGAAATTTTGGAAAATGGAATCGTAGTTAGTTGATCATTCATGAGAAAGCAAAGCTCAACCACAGATCAACTTAACTACATAAAAACCATCAATATTTAGAGTGTAGAATCCAACTTGGCAAACTGGCTCATATAATCCCTTGACAATTTTTGTTGGCCCTTATCATCATAGCATGCGCCAATATAAGGAAGAGATAAAAAAGGATTATTCAAATGCTTTTATTCGTAGAATTGGGATGAGCTTCGACAATGTTCATCTAGAAATCCTATAGAGTGAGGAGGAAATTAGAAAATGTTACGAAGTTGATGTCAAGCTCAACATAAATGAGTTCAGTGAGATGATGGTACTTGACGGTACCTTCATATTAGAGTTTCTCATCAAATTATTGAACAGAGATGAGCCTACATTAAATCGCAAAGCTGATTTTTGCTATGATTTTCTCATCATGAATAAGCCACTTCCTATGATGGTGCTTCAAAAATTATTCAGCCTAGCCCACTATACTGGTATGTCCTTGTCATAAACTAGTTTGTACTTTTTAAAAATATTCAGTAGTAGAAACATAAAGCAAGATGGGAAATTCGTGAGTCCAAAACATTTTATTGATCTTGTGAGGTATTGTTTTTTGCCTAGATCAATTCGTCTTGGCTCCAAACAACAAATAGCAGAACTAGTGGGACTAAACTGTAGCGCAACCGAGCATTGGCTTGATAGGGTAGACATCAAGGTTGCTGGTGAAGTATGATCCTCGATGGACATCAGTTTTAAGGGTCACATTTTAATGATGCCAAGAGTTGTGATGGACAAATCTATAGACGCATACTTAAGAAATGTGATGTTCTTTGAAATATGCTACCACCCTAATTCAACCTTTGTCGCGAGTTATTTCAACATGTTAAAGAGTTTGGTCATAACTGAAGAAGACACTAAGATGCTGATATGTGAAAAAATTATTGACTATAAGGTCGAGGATACAATTAAGGGAGGTAATAGCCATAATCAAAAGTCTTGACTCATAATTCGACTTGGGCGGTGTGTACCCAACATTGGTCTCAATATTTGAAGATCTAAACGGTTTCAGTGCTGATCCTGACAATAAGTGTAAAGCTCGCATTTGGTGTCGGTATTGTAGTGCCATAGGGAAATGAACAACTATCATTATGGCTGTTGTAGTCTAAATTTTATATTATTTTGTTTTGCAAAAATATAAAATGTGATCATACACTTGTCAATTGAGAAGGAAAATATTGAGCATTTATTTGAATTATTTTTTATGTTTTCCAAAACAATTACTTTATGGCGTTTATCTAACCAGTACACTTAGGCACTGGCTAAGGAGTTAAAGTAGAAAGTTTTCTTCTTAGAAAAGAGAGTTTTGTATTTTCAAAGCTGAGACCCATTCAAAAGTGATGTAAGTTACTTGTTTTTTTGTATCCTTAGCTAGTGCCACAAGGGTGCTTGTCAATTTTTCCTTCTCAATTGACAAGTGTATGATCACATTTTATATTTTTGCAAAACAAAATAGTATAAAATTTGGACTACAACAGCCACAATGATAGTTGCTCATTTCCCTATGGCAATACAGTACTGACACCAAATCCAAGCTTTACTCCTATTATCGGGATTTGCACAGAAACCATTTAGGATTTCACACACTGAAACCAATGTTGGGTACACACTGCCCAAGTCGAATTCTGAGCCAAGACTTTTGATTATGGCTATTTCCTCCCTTGCATCCTCGACCCTATATATTCAATAATTTTTTCGCATGTCTGCATCTTGGCATCTTCTTCAGTTGTGACCAAACTCTTTAACATGTTGAAATAAGTCGCAACAAAGGTTAAATTGGGGTACTAGTATCTTTCAAAGAACATCACATTCCGTAAGTGTGCCATTGTAGATTTGTCCATTGCAACTTTGGCATCGTTAAAGTGTGACCCTTAAAACTGATGCCTAGCAAGGATCGTTCTTCGGCATCAACCTTGATGTCCACCCCATAAATCCAAAGCTCGATTACACTGCATTGTAGTTCCACTAGTTCTACTGTTTGTTTTTCGAAGCCAAAACAAATTAATTGAGGAAAAATACAATACCTTGCAAGGTCAATAAAATGTTTTGAACTCATGACTTTCCCGTCTTGGTCTATGTTTCCACTGTTGAATATTTTTAAAAGCTGCAAACTAATTTCTAACAAGGACGTATTAGTATCGTGGGCTAGGCTGAATAATTTTTGAAGCACCATCATAGGAAGTAGATTATTCATGATGAGAACATTGTAGCAAAAATAAGCTTCGTGGTTTAGTGTAGGCCCATCTTTGTTCAATAGTTTGACGAGAAACTCTAATATGAAGGTACTGTTGAATACCATAATCTCTCCAAACTCATCTCTGTTGGGCTCAATGTCATCTTGGTAACATTTTCTAATTTCCTCCTCACTCTTTAGGATTTCTAAACAAACATTGTTAAAGCTTATCCAATTTTACAGATAAAAGCATTCAAATACTCCCTTTTTATCTCTTCCTTATATTGGCGCATGCTATGATGATAAGGGCAACAAAAACCGTTAAGGGTTTGTATGAGCCAGTTTGTCATGTTGGAACTTGTACTGCAAGTTTCATACGGTGTAAGAAACTGCATTACAACATTTTATCGAACGGGTAAAATACTAAACTCAGGAAACTAGATAGTGCTTGAAATTTCATTTTCTAACCTTTAGCCTTTCATTTTCTCAGTCTTGGGCATCTGTTGGTCCAGGTTCTAGGGATTCGTCTGTCCCAATAGACCCGTAATATTACTATTCATATTTTTCTTTCTACTTTTCCGTTGAGTCATTTATCATGAAGACTACATCAAGATTTTGAAATTTTCATTAATAAAGTCTAAACAAAATTTTTAGAGAAATTATTTTTGAGGTGTTACAATACCATGTTTCTTAAAAAGAAATTTTGCTCTCAAAATCCATTTGATATTGACTTGGAAAGGTAGTTTACACAATTCAAACAAGCAATCCACACACAGCCAATCCAAATATATCAACCAAATCCTATAATATTGTAAAATCGTTCCTACCTTGTGGTGGTTTGTTTGGATTTTATTATTAATCAATGAAAACACATCATAGCTAGGATCTAGTTTCAAAATGTTTATATAATATCATGTCCTTGATTGAATGTAATTGTATACATCATTCATGGGATATGATAAGCAATGAACAAGTTTTTTTGTTCCTTTTAATTAGAATGTTGAATTATTGTCATATTATTACTAATTAGATTCAATACTTCTTAAAATTGAGTGCATCAAATTAAGTTGATAGCAATTAATTAATGGTAATAGTAATTAAGTACATCATGTCAAATCTTGAATTTTGAAATATAAAATTAAAACTGATTTAAAATTAGATTAATGAAATCAATTAAGAATAATATTAGAAAATTGATATCAAAAAAGAATAATAATATCAAATTGATACACATCACAATAATTAAAAAATATTTACTATAAGATTAAAAACAAATATTAATTATTTTATTAATTGAACATAAATTAATAATAATAGCACAGAGAGATCATTATTATTATTATCATCATCATCATCATCATCCATGTAGCATATATCATGTGTATGTCACATATCAAATCATTTGTCATGTTTTATATTTATAAGGTATTATTTGAAATTGGTGTGTGTGTATATGCGTGTATACACACACTCACACACTCACTCACTGTAAGAAGCATTTTGTTGCATTAACATAACTAATTAAACACTACATGGTTAATAAAATTGGCTAATAAAATATAACCTAAATCACTAATCATAATAGTATATATGCAATCAACGTGAGATGCATAAAAATAATATTTATACTTATATAATAATATTTACTTTGAAGTTACTATGAATTATTTAAGAATAAAAATATTTTGTCTAATATTAAAATAAATTTAGTTTTATCTTTTAAAAAAAATTAAAATAAAAATTACACTCTAAGAGTATTACTCCCTAACATCTCAGCTAAAGTATTATTTAAATTATTTTTATTACTTAAATTTAACATGATGAAATTCAAAGATATGAAATTAAAATTATGTTTTACCGTATAAAGTGTCACGAAAAATTAATATATTTTAGAATGTTAGGACTATATTCTTTTAATCTTGGCTATTGAATAATTCAAAAGTCAAAATACTTTTATTCTACTTTAAAAATTAATTTTTAATGTTGTGTAAATTAATTTAAAAAGCAAAAAAAAAAAAAAGGTTGAGCTAACACATTAGCATAATTATTTAAATTATTATGAAATTTAATTCAAAGATAAAACATGATATTATTATTTTATAAACATTTTTAAATAATATTGTTATGTAATTATAACAAATTAAATTAAAATTTAATTATAAAATATGATTGAACTAGATGGAACTGTTGATATTTGACCCTCATTGCCTTGCCTTATGGTGATAAAGTGAATATGATATAGGGCTTTTCCATTTCCATTTTTTTTAAGGAATAAAATAAAAGAGGAAATTTTTATAATGAATTATGAATTATTATAATAAATGTGCAATATGTTACAAATAACTATGAATGTCCTACCTAGCCCTACATTTCTAAACTTTTAAAATCTAACAATTTGCTTCTTGGTATTTTGCATCAAAAGAATTGCTTGAGCAAGCATTGAATTGCTATATATTTTATGTGTGTGCAATACGTTACAATTGACTATGAATGTGCTTAATAATCACCTATATATAGCTCCATGTTTCTAAATTTTTAAACTCTAACAATTTGCTTCTTCGTATTTTGCATCAAAAGAATTGCATTTGCAAACATTGAATTATCGTAATAATGAGGCTAATGGGATGTTATTGTAGTAGGTGATATTGAGACTTTCAATGAATTAATTTTCAATCTATAAATATGAAATATCTACAAAAATGAAATGTCACGGGAATATATCCTATGAACATTCAATGATTGTTAATTCCTGAAATTATGGTAATATAAAAAGGAAGGTGTAGGATTTGTTTTTCGAAAAAAAAGGAAGGTGTCTGGTATTTTCTTTTTGGTGATGGATCTTGCAAACATTCAATAATTTTCAATTGCTAAAATTATTATAGTAACATAAAAGGAAGGTGTAGGCTTTTTTTTAAGGTGATGGATTGAGCAAACATTCAGTAATTTTTATCCTGTTAATACTCAAATTTTTTTTTAATTTTATAGACTTCAATTATTTGCACTATTGCATTGCTCATACTGCCGTAGGTAATGGTATATTATTTATAGACTATTAGTTCATAGATGATAAATTGCCTTTTACAATTTTGTAACTGCAATTGCACACAATTTTCTACTATTGTATATATATTCAACCATAGATATTGGTTTATATGCTCTCCGAATATCCTTGAAATAACAAAACATTGTGCAAACATAAGGTACACAAATTTTCTATTTTTTAACCTATGAAATTTTCCATTGGGAATCTGGGATCTATGGTATACAACACTATCTTGGTGTCAAATCCACCTGCTAGCAACACCTGATTGAGCATAACCTCTTTTGATTAATATCTTCAATATCTAAATAAAGTATATTTACGCTCTAAATTTAAAAATACTCAGTGTTTACTACAGGTCCAATCAAGTTTATCATGGGCAATTTGAAGAGCTACTTGAACAGATATGCGTGAATTTCATTTTGAATTAGTACAACACATTGTTTTAATTTTTTAATCAATGTTACATTTTTATTAACTTTTTAGGAGGAAGACACCAAACAACGATAAATTTACATTGCTCAGCAATCAGTTATTAAGTTCTAATGAATGAAAAATAAAAGTGCATGTTTCATGATTATGGGACACTCTAAATATATTTCGAAAAAAGGAATTAATTAGCACAGATATGGTCCGTATTGATGAAAATGTTTAAATGTTTTATTTGTATATATTCCTTTAATATTTATTAACATATATTCTTTTATTTGATCTTACTCTTTTTCCATCAAAAACTTGTAAATTTGGTTCCCAAATTATCTTTAGTACTTCGTTTAAACAACAGAGAGTGTGTGAGTACTCACGGAGAGCCCTACAATATTTATCACAAACATAAATTACAGGAATGGGCTTCACGGGAGAAAATCAAAGGAAAATTCAGATTCCAATCAAACTGAATAAAACCATTGCAAAAGAATGAAGCATGGCTGACGAGAAATTCATGTCATTCGATATCACAAATTATGGTTGACGGATTTGCTCAAAATCACATGAAATAGATTACTTTGCTTTCCTTTACAAGACCTATTTGCAGAGTCTTTCTCATCTTTAATTTGATCTTATTTCGTCAAAGAAAGGAAATTGAATTATCAAATCAATTAAAATTGGAGGCATTTAATAGATTTACATTATAACGTATGCATAGTGGAGACATGTTGAATTATAATGGGTGTTTATATTTAATTTATATATTTACTTATTTACTATAGGCACGTAAAATTATAATGGAGACATGACTTTATATTTTATTGTATATAGTTTACATTTTATATTTACATTTCCATAAATATGTGTACTAAATTAATAGTAAATCAATAGATTCTTATCATATGTTTTTTTATTTGATTCTATTATTTATCCTTTTAGAACAATTGCATAAATGCTTCAATTGGGAAAATATCACTTAGAAATTCAAGAATATATTGAAAGATGGAGAAATATATTCCATTGAAAATTTTGTGGTATCAAATAACAAAGAGAATTATGCAATAGTGGAGAACAACCCTTTTATGTTGCATTTCTATGCAACTATGGTCAATAAAATTGACCATGCTGGCAACATAATTCACCATCACATGTTCAAGTTTGTGAACTTTGAAGACTTGCAACATTGGCATGGCAAAGCTGTCTTAATAGGTGACTTTATAATTACACCTTCTATGTGTATTTTTTATAAGGTTTTTTAATTTATTATTAATAAATTTAATTTGGTGCCAATATATATTATACACCTCTTTTTAAATTCAAAACCAACAGATGTGATTGGAGTTATCGTTACTATAAAACCAATTGAAGAGAAGACAACAGCGGAAGGAAATGTTCACCGTTGACTATTCATTTGTAAGATATGAGGTAAAAAATTGTGCAAATTCTTTTGAGACTCTTAACTGCAAAGATCGTGTTCTAAGAATATTTCATCATTGTAATATACGATATCATGTATTAATGATATACTAATATTCCAAATAATCTTGATAGGGGAAACAAAGTGAAAGTAACTATTTGGGATGAATATGTTGAACTATTTCAAGAGCAAATGAAGACCATTTTTTCTAAAGATTCTAAAGTCAATATTATCATTTTTTTCATCCACAATTATTAAGGAATATGAAAGTATTATGATTTATGATCACACACATGCAATCACATAGCTCCGCCAAATTTTAAATTTTAGTAAAAATGTGCTTTTTAATTGTAGGTGAATTGTCTATTTCTTCATCAAGTTTAACTAAGATTTATGTCGACATAGACATACCAGAAGCTAATGAGCTCAAACAATCATTGAAGTATGTATTTTTTTTTTTTGTATTGCATAATATTTCTTCATCAAGTTTAAACATTTCATTATATTAACACATCATTACAAGGATTCTCTAAATTTAAATTCACCTAATAAGATTGAGATCACGAAGTTAGAGAGTCCTTCTAAGTTTGATAATATAAAGACCATGTCCAAAATTTTCTTTATGGAACTGCAAAGACTAGTATGGTAACTTTTCTATTTGTAAATTTATTCCTTTTGATTCCTTTTTGTAAATAGAGGTAACAATTTTTAATTTCTTTAAAATCTAGAATGTTACTTGTTGCTGTGTTGCAACTATAGATGATATTTTGTTAGAACTATTGGTATTATGTTTCTTGTCCTCATTGCAAAAGTTTCAAAGTCATCTACAAATTTTAATTGTGATTTTTTAAACTTGGCTGTTGACTACCCAATGACAAGGTAAGTAATGTTTAATATATAATTCTAATATTGCATATTGTCACCATGTCAATTTAATCTTTATGTTTGTATTTATTGTCTTCTTTGTATATATATTGCATGGAAGGTTTCATTTGGAACTTGATGTCAAAGATTCTATAGATTCAATAATATTTGTTTTATTTGATGAAGTAGCTGAACAATTAGCACAAGTTATATGACCTTATTGCAGCCTTTAAAAGTGTAAAAAGCTAAATAAATATTGATTTATATAATTTGACATTGTCACAGTATAATTTTAAAAAAAAGTGAACTACTTATTTATTTGTGAATTTATTTAATACAGGCAAATATAAATGAGTTGAAGGTACCTCCACAACTACTTAAAATTATCGGTTCATCTCATATTTTTGAAGTGAAATGAGAACTTATTTTGAGAGTCGTGGGAGGCAGAGTTTCATTGCAAATAAAATTTTGAAGCCCAAAGTGAAGGTAAATATTATTTTTCAAATAAAAATTGATAATATAATTTTAGGAGTTTTAAGTGTTGGTGTTAATGCAATTAGAGAAGGTAGAAAATTCAAGTGTTCTAACAATAGAGCCAAAGGTAAAGGTAATAATTTTTAAATGAAACTTGATAATAATTTTACAAGTTTCAAATTAAACTTTTTTTTTTTGTGTTAATGCAGTTAGAGAAGGAAGATAAAATGGAAAATTCAAATGTTCCACCAACAGAAGGCACCTTATAAATAACCAACTCCTCAAATGAATCTTTCGAGTCAACAAAAAAGAACAGAAGATTAAGGTATGACACATATTAGTTTATAAATGAATTTCAAGAAATATGTTAAATCTTAAGAAATTTTATAACTTTTCAGGCTACACTATGATGATGAACCATAGCATCCCAATGAAGAAGAGCCCTTGCAGGTTTTAGAAGATTGAAGAATAAAATTGTAGCAGTATTTTTAAGATTGTTTAGTGATTGTGGAAACAATGACAATATCTCTCTTAAATTAGTGTTAATTTTTCATGTTATGCATTTTTTTTTGTCTACTCATTCTCCTACACTATCAATTTAAATTTAAAAATTTTATAAAAATCAGCTAATAATATATACACGTCACTAAATATTTATTAAAAAATATAAAATTAATTTTCACTATTTATATCCATAAAATTCTGAATTTTATTAAAACAATTTTACAAGAACAGTATTTATCATTTATTTATTTTCCTTTTAATCTCTACTTTTAAAATGTTTTAATTTAGATTGTGTTTTTAAATTCAAACGCTATATATGTATTCCATTTGCTAGTTAAATGCCTTTTAAAAATATTTAATGTATAATAAAAAATATTATTTATGACCAAAGCAAAATTAACCACCACATTATTCAAATCCTCAAATTTGGTGGCGTAATTAATAAAAGGAAGATCAAATGCCTCTTGAATATAGGCACAAGTCTGGGAATGATTTAGGTTATTAATAAGAAATAAAAATTGAGATTTGATTATGTGGTGTAATTAAAAGGAAAATCAATGAATTTATTTTGAATGCCAATAATCTTGATCGGCTATACTATTTATAGCTCATCGATTAAAACATATCAATATAAATGAAATTAAGTGTGACAAATTAAATAATGGCAAAACGTAAAAAGCAAACCAACACTTCGGCATGAGCACAACAGATTAACCAAGATCTAATTAATTCATAGAAGATAGTGGGTGTCAACATTCGTGTAAACAAGAATAAAATAGATGGAAATGGCCAAATTAAAATGTTTAGGATGATTTTTTTGCATTTAATTTTACAAATTTATTATTTGATAAGTTATTTGATAAATCTTGTTCAGTTATTTTCATAAGTGTGTATATATATATATATAAAACAACTTACAAGTTTTTCTAAATAAGATTGATTGATTAGTTCTCTAAATAAGATTGAAACCAATTTAACCGATCTCCCAATCATAGAACGACATTAATGTAGTGGAAAGTTTTTCTAGTATTGATATTTAATTATATATTAATACAGCAATAAATATAATTGACCCTTATTATTTATTATTATTATTATTATTGTTTTGACAATGTTACCACTCGTGCGCAACCGCTTCTTGCTGTACACTGCAAGTACATATAATCTTGGTTGCGCTGTTATTCTAGCAGGTGATATTGAGACTTTAAATGAATTATTTTTCATTCTATAAATATGAAACGCCTACAAAAATGAAACGTCACAGGAATACGTCACGCAAACATTCAGTAATTTTTAATTCTTGAAATTATGGTAATGTATAAAGGAAGGTGTAGGATTTCTTTTTTGGAAAAAAAGGAAGGTGCAAGGGTTTTTCTTTTTGGTGATGGATTTTGCAAACATTCAGTAATTTTCATTTGCTAAAATTATTATAGTAATGTAAAAGGAAGGTGTATGCTATTTTTTCAGGCGATAGATCTAGCAAAAATTCATTATTTTTTAATTGCTAAAATTATGGTAATTTGAAAAGGAACGTGTAGTTTTTTTTTTCGGTGATGGATCTTGCAAACATTTAGTAATTTTTAATTCCTGAAATTATAATAATGTAAAAAGGAAGGTTTAGTTTTTTTTTTCTTTTTCGGTGATGGAAGGTTTAGGTTTTGTAATTGTCTTCTTAATTCTTTAATAAAAATATAATATTATTTCATTACAAATATTTATAAAATTTAAACTTAGAAACATAAAATTATTCAATTTTTTTATTATGTTAATACTTAATATTTTTTTGATTTCATAGACTTCAATTATTTGCACTATTACACTACTCATACTGCTAAAGGTAATGGTGTATTATTTTGATACTATTAATTCATAGATGATAAATTGTCTTTTAGTATTTTGTAACTGCAAGTGCACAAAACTTTCTACTATTCTCTATATATATATATATATATATATATATATATATTCAATAATAGAGATTGGACTAAATGCTCTTTGAATATAGTTGAAAAAACACAAAGATAGTACAAAGGTAAGGTACCCAACTTTTCTATCTTTTAACCTCTGAAGTATTGGGAATCTAGAGTCATGGTGTACAGCACTTTCTACCAAAGAGTATCATACTCCTTGGATTAACCCAGAGTGCCTTCTCCACATTTAAAATTGATTATTCCATCATCTTCTTTCCTTCCACAAGGTAATTTCTTTTCTTTCAACACTTGCTTTTGTACTTTTATTTCTTATTTCATGTTAAAGTTGTAAAATTCCATACAAAATATTACTCTATTATTTACAACACAATTATCTTTTGGCAAAATTTTATTAAAATATTTTCCATTAGGAATCTATGATCCATGGTGTACAACACTTTCTACCAAAGAGTATCATACTCCTTGGACTAACCAAGAGTGTCTTCTCCACATTTAAAATTGATTATTCCATCATCTTCTTTCCTTTCACAAGTTAAATTTTTTTCTTTCAACACTTGCTTTTATACTTTTATTTCTTATTTCATGTTAAAGTTGCGAAATTCCATACAAAATATTACTATATTACACAATTATCTTTTGGCACAGCTTCATTTTATGTCGATTTGCAAATGAAAAGAGTTTGAAAAAACACAAATGTTTAATTAACAAATTATTTTCTAAGGAAAAAATTATATAAATGGACAATTCAAGCATTGCAATTTCGATGTATAATCTTATACTGTAAATTTTTTTTTCCCATTCTAATCTTACTTTTATCAAGTGACAACAAATGCTAATTTAACTCTTCTACATTTCTACAAATATTTGTTTTTGTTTTTATTTTTACCTTTTTTTTATAGCTCTATAAGATTATTATTCTCATATATGTTAAAAATCAATCCCCCTTTAACGAGACATCCTAATTTGAATTATTTTCTAAATTGTGAGGTGTACTATATATTCCTTATACACAACTAGGAAGGTGCAATAACTTCTACGACGAATAAAATATAGAAAATTATAGATAAGTTCAACTCTACTAAAATGTCATCATATAATATACAGTTTAAAAAGTTAAAAAATCCATGCACTACTTATTTATTTACTTTAGGCTTTTGTTTTTAACTTATACACAATTATCTCAGTGAATTAACTCATTACTTATAGCCACGTTGAAGCATACTGAAATCTCTCTACATGACAAATTAGATAAAAAAAATTTAAAAATTCAAAACAATTTATTTATTTCACAACAAATTTAGTTTCAACATTTAAAAATACAAAGAAAGATTGACATATATGGACGAAGAAAAATATTATATTTTCGCAAGTATTATTATAATATGAAAAGTTTATTTTGACTTTGATTCTAATTGTACGTTAAAAAAATTAAAAAAAATCTTGTTAGTTAAAAGTTACTTTCTATAAATGTTTTTATAAGTTATAACTTAAATAACATCTTTATATAATATAATTTTTCATGACAAATTATACAATCTAGAGTTTATTATATCTTAATTTATCTCACACCTGCATGTAATTTTTAAACTTGTGCTACAAGTTTATGTTAAAATTTTGTTAAACATAATTATGCTTATATGACAAAAAAAAAATAATAGCAAGAACAATTTTATTATTAATACTGATTTCACAAATTGGTAATACCAAACTTATACAATTGATGTTCCTATTAAGTTTGTGTGAACACTATATTTTGTCAGGACCTTTTTTTTTATATATAAGAAAAAGAAAATTGAAAAGGAAAAAAATAACAAATTTTTTATTAGCTTTTTCTTTTCTTTTAAATTAGTTCAGTCAACATTTAAAAAAAAATGAATTTCAATTCCCATTCACATCAAAACCCAACGAATATCAGAAGAATCAACGTAGGGACAGGCAATTAATGCACTGGGTCATAGCAATTAATGCACCTGTGGGTACAAATACAGACAACATCAACACGGTAAAGGCGGCAGCTCTCTCTCCACCATTTTGGAATTTTTATCTAAGCCTTGAACTATATCATTCCCATTTTGGAATAAACTAACTTCCACGGATCCATCTTCATTATCACCATCACCATTAACAGACCTACATCCCATAACCTTGTCCATAACTCAACCTCTCACATAGCCATTATCTCATCACAACCTGCAAAAACAACCAATCACCACCATCATCATTGAACCCATCATATTATTACCACAACCTTCGTCCTCCATCACTCAACAGCCACCATAATCACCACCCATCACCTAATTCGTTCCTTCTTGTCACTATTCCCATAGTGAGTATCAACAACACAGCACCCTCAACTCCCGACATTATCACCATAACAGCCCCTTATCCGAAAATATCAAATCACAGTTATCACCATTCTTGAACTTCGTTATCTCATAATCAAATCAAAACCATCTAAACCCATAGCCTATAAAAAAAAATATATCAAAACCACAAACTGCATCATCATAAAAAACAATAGAAAAATAAAAGAGAAAGAAGAAGCCACTCGTGAACCGTAGCATAGAATCTGCACAGTACCCATCAAAAACCAGCTATCTGCACAGCCAAGGCCGACGCGAAGCACATTAGAGCAGCAGCGCCCCGCCGCTCGCGCATCACCAAACCACTAGTCGCGGCCGGTACCAGAACCCGTACCTCTCTGCGCCGGCAACCCCACGAAGTCCGCCTTGAAGAGAAGCGAAGCCAGCCGCGGAGAAGCTCCTCTGCGGCACCAACCATCAACGTTCCTTTGTCCTCTTTTCGGTCAGATCCACCACCGCAAGCTCCCCCTGTTGACCATCTTCAGTCATTGTCTCTCTCTCCCTGTTTATGTGTTGCGCCACTTTGTAGAACCTCCACCTCGCATGTTGTTTTGATCCCACTTCTAATTGATCTGATGTGCACATGGGCTTGGGTATGAAAAGATTTCAATTGGGTTGGTGTTTTTATCTTGGTCTTTGGGTATGAAAATGAATATGGGATTGTGGACTTCCATTTTTTATTTCAAAATAAAAAAATGCTTCTTTCTTGGGTTAGTTCTTTTCTTTTTTTAAAAAAAGTAAAAACAATAGAGTTTTAATACTTTTTGGTAAAAAAAAGAGAAATTTTTGTTGCCTTTTAATATAAAATATAAAATAATTAAAATTGAAATGTTTGGTTATGATAAGTTGAACGTGTTGCGTAGTCAAAATGGATCTAGTATTTGTTTTCCTTTCATAGTTAACTAAGTTGGGACGGTTTGTTAATTTTTGTGTATTAGAACATTTTAATTGTGACAATTTGATATTTTAAATTTTTTAAAAGATAAAATTAATCAATCCACAATCATTTTCTACTGAACGACATGAATTTGAGTTTCTCATTGCACTAGAGGATACGTCGGCATAGTCAACAACTATAAAGTCAAAATTAATTTTTCATTAAATTGTGTTATCTTTTAATTTAATTTTCTCTTCTGTTGTTTTATTTTATTTTTATATTATTGTGACTTTAGTGGGAAAAAAGAAATATTATTAAGATTATAATTAATTTGCATAATAAGCTCTAGGGTAACCATATTTATACGGATGTATTAGGGGTGCAGTGAATTAAGTTTTCACCATTCCCTAATCGTAATTAGACTCCCGAGCCTCAAAGTCTTTTTCAAAAGACCAGTTTTATCAAATCAAAAGGTTTTCTAATTTTAACCAGAATTAAAATTGGCGGCGACTCCCACTTTTTAAAACAGGTTGTCATTCTCGTCCCGGTGCCCTTCGGGTACGTTGTGACAGCTTGGCGACTCCACTGGGGATATTAGAGAGTCAAGCCCATTAGATTTAATTGTGCAAATAATTATAACTTTATTATATTTATTTTTCCTGGCACAACACATTTGTTTTACTTTTGTATATATATATATATAGTTGTAAATAATTGTTGACTTTATTCGTAAATATTTCTCATTCAAATCTTAGGGTAGAAGACTTTATTTTATCTTTCTTGGATCCTTAGGATAGTCAATTGTGTTTCTTGAGTATGCATTGTTTTGTTATGTTTCTTTTCATGAAAGGGTAGTTTTAGGATTACAAGATTTGTATGCTCCTCACACACTATGTACCATCACAACCTCATTGTCATTGAGGGGTTTCATGCTCACTTGGCATTTGGAGGGACAACATCCAGATTATTACTAGTATCATGAATCGGTCATATTGAGAGGTTCATCCCTCCTTGTGATTCTTTTATGAGCTGGGTCTATATATCACAGATGGGGGCAATTTGGGGATTTTTGGCCTTTTGGAAGTCTAAATCCATCCCAAAGTGCACTAAAAGAATGAACCTAGTGGCTATCCCAATTAAGATTGTTGACCTTAGAAACACACACCATTTGAGGATACCCTGATTCGAACACAAAGGAGCATTCCTCTACTTTTTCTTTACTTCATATAATTCATTCATTGCATGCATAAAAGATTTACTTCCTCATAATAGTTTATCATTCATATCATTATGTTCATCAATGTCACACATCTAAAAATCATTTTACATGCATTTTCATGCATTCAAGACATGCATTCATGCATACATTTCTCATATATAGTCCACAAAAGAAAAATGGCATGCATACATATTCTTTTATGCATAGTCCCCATTCATAAATATTTTTTTTGCATGCATAATCCACAAAAAATTGGCATACATCATTTTTTCATATTACCCAAAACTCATCCTTATTGGTCATCCATTCATACATTCTCATCACATTGACATCATGCATAACAAAAAGAAAAAGTCATTTGAAAAATTCTAGTTTAAAAAAAATAAAAATTATTTCTCTTAACGCATGACTCATTCATTGCATGCGGTGAAAAAAATGGGTCATTTACAAGCATAATCTTTCATGCATACATGACTTATATTGCCAAGGAGCATCTCATGCATTCATGACATAACATAATCCATAATAACATTTTTTTTAAACACTCATTACATGGCATTTTCTCTCACAAACTAGGGAAAAAGAGTCTTTGACATGTCCATGCATACATGCATTCTTTGATGCCTTTTAGTGATTTTTATTTATTTTAGTTTTCTTTCTTGTGGTTAACTTATTTTCTTTTCAAATACAATTCAAAGGTTTGCTGTCCCCAAGCATTGCTCTTTCCCAGAAAATTGTGTCTGATCTTAGCACAAAAAAAAAAAAAAAAAGAACATGGCTATTGAAGGAAGAAATTTGAGCCAAGAGATTGATGATTTGAAGACCATGATGCTTTAACACGGGATCATGTTCAAAGAAGCTTTCAAGTTTATAAAGAAATAACAATGATGATGCAGACAATAGTAATACAATCCCACAGAATGAGGAAAAGAGCAAATGCAAGATCACAAGCGAGATGGAGCGATTGAAGCTTAAGCAAGAATTGGAAGAAAGCATGCATGAGCAGTTTCAAATATTGCGAGAACCTAGCCCCTACATGGTCCCATGAGCATCAATGACCTATGCCTGGCTCCAAATGTCACCATTCCCGAGGATTTCAAGATGCCCGAATTAATTAAATTTGATGGTAGCACTAACCCTATCATGCACCTCCAAATGTACTGCACCAAAATGAGAATGTTGTCTAAAGATGAGAATTTCCTAATCAGCTTCTTCCTAGAAAGTTTGGATGGGGCTGCATGGGAGTGGTACATGTAGATGGATCAAACACAAATTATATGTTGGGAAGACTTGGCTCAAGCTTTCACTAATCAGTACAAGTTCAATTTGAATGTTGCATTCACCAGGGATCAACTGAAAGGGTTGAAAAAGAAAGAAAGTGAGATGTTCAAAGAGTATACCCATAGGTGGAGAACTATGGTTGCTAAAGTTGTTCCACCAATGTTAGAGCAAGACATATGCACTTATTTCATTCACACACTAAAGGGTCCATTCTTTAAGAATATGTTGGGGACCCATGTCAAGGAATTCGTGGACTTGGTGGAAATCCGAGAAAGAATTGAAACAAATATCTAAGAGGGGAATGTAGAGTTAATAGAAGATGAGTCAAGTAAGCCACAATCTAAGCAAGGGTCAAAAGAATACACTCTGAAGTTCTTACAACTACAATAGCCGTCCCAATCCTACAAGCCTATTTTCCACCCAAATCACTATCCATCCTATTAACACTCATATTACCTATCTTCTTCACCATATCCAGCCCCTACACACTACCCACCTCAGCCATATTAGGTCAATCACATCTCTTCCTTTCAACCACATGCACCCTTCAAACCCATGCCTCACCAAACCATGCCTCCAAATCACCAAAGAACCCCTTTTAACATTGCCAACTTTACACCCTCGACAGGTAGACAACCTTTGCCTAACTTCAATGTGAGAAACTCTGAATTGTTTAGAAGCTTGTGTAAAGCAAACCTCCTCACTCCATCCTCGATGAAGGTTACTATACCACCATATCCCCACTGATACAATTCAAATCATATGTGTGAATATCATGATAGTGAGAAAATGCATGAAAAAAGGGAAGGGTTGAATCGTGCTTCTTTTCCAAATCTTCAAACTAAAAACTTATTCAATAAAACTCTATCCAGCTTAGAGCTTGAAGTGCAGCGGAAGATAGGTTAGTTTATTCAAAAAGTAACTTTCTGAATCAAGTAATTTGAATAATCAAATTAAAAGCAAGAGGGAATAATAATGTATTCTTGCAAAATCAAAGACTATAAAATAAAGGGTAAAGGATGAGAAGATATTGAATCAAGAGATTTATACTGGTTTGGCCAACACTTGCCTACATCCAATTCTCAATAACCACTGAGTTTCACTAAGCTTCCTCAACTCGAGGAAATAACAATATAGGATAGTCTTTACCATAGCCTTCCTAAGCTTTTACTGTAGCCTTCCTAAGCTCTTACCAACGTTAGTAAATCACACTTACTAACTCAACAATAACAAATAGTTTTACAGTAGCCTCTTCAAGCTTTCAACTTCTGATTGCTACTGGATTGACAATACAATGGATTGACCAGTTTTATCAAATCAAAAGGTTTTCTAATTTTAGCCAAGATTCAAATTGATGACGACTCCCACTTTTTAAAATAGGTTGTTAGTCTATCACAATGCCCTCTGGGCACATTGTGACAGTTTATATATTATAAAATATTGATTTAATTATTATCAATTCAAGAAATTTAAATATTTATATTGATATGAATGCATTCTACATTGATATGACATGCATTCCACGTTGATACAAATGCAATACACATTGCCTATGAAAGACTTATGATATCTTCATGCAAGAAGAAAGTCAAGATCAGTGGGAAAACCATGTCAAGATCATCCCAAAGTCATGAAGTCAAGAAGCTAAATCTTTGCTTTATAGGTCCATTCCAAATCCTAGGTCATGTAGGCTTAGTAGCACACTGGATAACTTTACCTCCACATATTTCAAACCTCCATGACATATTCCATGTGTCACAACTTCGGAAATACAACCCTAATTCTAGTCATATACTGGAACCTGAATCACTACAGCTAAGGGATGACTTAACTTTCGAGTTACTACTAGCACAAATAGTAGATAGAAGCATGAGACAACTTCGAGGGAAATCTGTCTCTCTTGTCAAGGTTGCATGAGAAAAAGAGGGATCCAAGGACAATACGTTAGAGTTAGAGTCCAATATGCGAGAAGTCTATCCTGCACTTTTTACAGGTATTAAATTTTGAGGGCAAAATTTTTTTAAGGAGGTAGAATGTAACGACTCATCTATTTGTATTTTTCTGATAAAATAATTAATTGTGAGTAACCGGTAGGGATTTTAAAAATTTTGACAGACACAATTAGGATCGAAATAATATGAGGATTTTGTAAAAAAAATGAAAATTAATTTTATATTATTAAAAATTTAATATAATAATATTTTAATTAGGGATATAGAACGAGGCCCTATAATTAGTATAAAGGCATGGAAAAAAATAAGGATAAGGTAAATACATATTTTTAACCTAATAAAAGTTTTTAGGTATTGATCGGGTACCAAAATAGTAATAATTGGTACACGGAAGTAGTAATAACTGGTACACCAAAACATCAAAACTGGTAAAAATAATGAATATTATCATATCCTAGATAATTATTACCTAGGATAATAAAATAAACATAGACATTTCTAATATAGATACAAAGCAAATTGATCCGAAAATAAAAGTACCAATTACTTTGTCTCCAAGTAATTATTATTATAAACAGGAAAAAAGAGAACAAATTGACAAATCTTCTCGGGTTGTTTACAGACGTCACGTTTTTCATTTCCTTCATCATTTCACATTTTCTTTCTTTCTTCCTCACCCATTTTCACTTTCTTTTGCTTAGAACTCCATCAAATCCCAAGTTCTTGAAGGATATTCCTAGATTAACCCATAAACTACTTCGAGAACACTTTATCTACATCAAACCCAAGCCAAAACCTTATTTTTCATCTTCAAACATATCCAACCAGCGGCATAAATAAAGTGGGTTGAAGCTTGGATTAGAGAAGAAAAACTAGAGAAAAGTGTTGCAAAAGCTTGGAAGAAAGGTAGGGAAATTCTAGTATATTGCTTTGTGATTGTTTGGCTATAATTGCTAGATAAAATTCTTGAGATATGTTGAAATTAAGTTACTGAAATCTGAGATATATTTTCAAGAAACATATGATTGTGAAATTGATAAAGATGTTTGAAATTATATTAAAGAAATTAAGTTGCTGAAATCTGAAATTATTTCCAAGCAGCATATGATTGTGAACTTGATAAAGATGTTTGAAATTATATTGAAGGGATCGAAAATTATTTTCCAGATGTAACTATTTATGAATGAATCTTTTTACTATGTTTAAAACTCTTGGTAATATATTTAATATTATGTATAGATTGAAGTAATTAAAGAGATCATCAGACAGTTATACAAGATATGATTTCTAGAAAATTTTCCATACTAGTATTGGAAGATTTTAAGATTTTGACCTGAATAAGAAGTAAAGAAATTTAATTGATATAAGAGATTCTGATTCATATAAATAAAGGCTTGAAATCCACCGAAGGAGACTTGGTATAATTGTTGGAAAATTACAAGAATTAACATCCAAGGAATGTAATAGAATTTCTAATGATATAAAATCTATTAAAAATTTAGTAGACTTGGTAGAAAAATCTCATAACAGTACACCAGATTCTGCAAAAAACATCTCGTAAAACTCTACCAGATTTTATAGAAAGTCTCATAAAATATTTAGTTGGTTGCTTTTAGAAAATCTCATAAAAAAATTAAAGAGAGATTTTGGAACATCTCATAAGACTTTAATAGATTTTAACAAAATATCTCATAAGACACCAAGAGATTTTTAAATAAAATATCTCATAAAAATTCAAGAGATTTTTAACAGAATATCTCATAAGACTTTAGTATATTTTTGAACAGAAAATCTCATAATAATTCAGAAGATTCTGAAGAGAATATCTCATAAGAAATTCAGGAGACTTAATAGAGAAAATCTCATAAGAGTTAACAAGATTTCAAGAAAATATCAATGCAAAATTTTGAGAAATAGAACTATTAAGAAGAGATTTTACTTAATAATTATGGGTTTTCTTAAATGAATGATAAAGATGCACACAAAGAAAGGAAACTTAAGACAATAAACCTTATGCAATGTAAATTGCTTAGGGTGTGTTTGGTTGGGGTATAAAATGAGATTAAAATTTATCAGAGTAAAGTTTCTATAAAAAAATCATGTTTGGTTAAAATAAACAAAAAGGAGTAAATTTTCAGAAGGGAAAAATATTTTAAGGTTATGAGAGAAAACTTTACCCTAATTAGAAGCAGGGTAAATTTTACTAGGTTGCTTCCTCTCTCGCACGTTCACGTTTCCTCCCCCACTTCACTCTCACTCTCTCAGCACCTTGCATTCATCACGTTCTATGTTCATCCCTCACATGTTCTCATTCAGCTCTCTCTCTCTCTCTCTCTCTCTCTCTCTCTCTCTCTCCCTCTCCATCGTCACTCTGAGCTCTTCCACCATCACTTCATCGTCGCTATACTTCTCTCTGTTGTTGCTTCGGTTCTCTCTGCCATCGCTTTGCTCTCTCCGACATCGCTCTATTGTTTCTTTGCTTTTTCTTTCTGTCGTTGTTTTCTCTGACGGAGTCAAAAGACATGCTCGATTTGCCTCTGCGATTTGGGTGAGTTCAGCCTCTGTTCTCGTTGCTCACATGATTATTTGTCAGTTGTACTATTGCTTGAGAGATTCATATACTGAGAATATTCATGTTTTTGTTTGAGTTGTTTACTTCAATTGCTTATTAAATGTGTTTTCAATTTTACAATTGCAACAAGTTTTGGACTATCTTTTTGCATGAACTTGTGCATCCTAGTGTTATAGTTTTAACAAATATTGTTAGATCATGAGAATGATCTTCAACAAAACATGTGTTGGAATGGCGTATTTAGAATTTCAGATTTGGGCTTTGAATTTTCTTGGGGACTTTGACACTTTGTACTTGAACTTTTGGAATTCAAATTTGGATTTAGATATTGAGTTTCTGGGATCTCATATGCACTGTTCAATTTAAGTTTGAATTAAAATTTTTGATACTCGTTTGTTGGTTCTCTATGTTTGTGACTTTTTTACAAAACATACCAAACGTGATGAAAAGAAAGAGTTGTCCCCTTAATATTTATTCCCATGAAAATTTACCCTTCAAAAGTTCCTTCCTTGAATTTTTATGGGTAACCAAACATACCCTTAGTGGTAAGCTCATGGATTCACGGGTAGTAGTAGACGTGCTACGCCCTTAGAACTATATCAGGTTGTAATCACGATGGCATTACATCATTATGAGGAAAGGGATGTACTGAGGATAGCAAAGCTATTGAGATAAGATGTAGTAGACGTCTCCATCTAGTGAACTATATCAAGTTGTAACATGACAACATTACATCATTGACAATACGATCCAAAGAGAAGCATATCAGAAGAGTCCTATGAGTTTTACCATTAAGTTTTAAAATTTTCTAACAAAATTAAATCATAAGAAATAATGGTACTAACTAATGAGACCATTATATAAACAACTGAAGATACATTGCTTATTTTGCATTAAGTTGAATATCATTGAGTAATAGACTGGTATTTTTCCTCCTGGGAATCATTGATTCTCATTCTTGTTGTATGATGTATTTTATATAGATGGCCTCGATCGTGTTCTTTCTCGAAATGCCTGACTTGCCGTGGCATTATGACCTAGAGTTAGTGTCACTGTACTTGGTTGCTGAGCCTTGTATCCGTATTTATGTACTACTTGCTCATCCATTCTCTACTACTATTATGAGTCCCACTTTCGATCCAGAGTCCTCTTTTCCTGCTTTTCCGCTATATATGACTCATCCACCACAGTCTACCGTTGATGCTGAGTTTGATCCTTCAGAGGAGACATCTTCTGGTTCCTCTATCCCTTCCGGAGGTAGTGGGGATTGGTAGGGTTACCTAGCTGATGGGCCTAATGGGCACTACTCTCCACTTGCTTAACTGACTACGGTGTATTCAACTTGTTGATAGATGCAATATGACTTAGAATCCCTCATATTATCTGACTATCATAGGCTCTTATGTTTGACCGTTTGATGAGCTACTAACCGAGGGAATTAGGTTTATCTATCTATAGTTAGTTGTATTTTGTTAAGCCTTAACCCGGATTAGGTGGTCACTGTGAGGACCAGGATAAGGTTGTTTATGATACATATGTAATTAGGTGTGTATGTATAAAGTATATCTATATAACTTAACTTACTATGGATGTGATATAAAATGTAAATTATCGTGTCACCAACTTCCTAGGATGCACATTATATTCCCATTATTTCTATACATTGATTATTACGTTGAAAGGATTGTGAAATGCGAAAAATTAGTATAGCTTTTAGTACAAGGCTCGTATTTATTACAACACATACATATATAATTCATATGGTTAAGACAGAAAAATCAGTAAGGTAAGTTACGGGTAGCGACTACTTACTATAATGTTATGACTTGAGTATAGCACTATACTAGGAAAGGTGTTACATTGGAGATTTCGGTCAATTTGATGGAAAGAGAGATATAGTCAATACAGCATAAAACAAATGGACTCCAAAGAATAAGTGAGTTGCATTCTTCTTTCATGACAATGCAATATCCACTATTATTTCCATATGGTGCAGATTAGAACAAGTTGAGCCAATTTGACAATGAGAGAATATTATGCATACCGATTGCAACAAAGAAGACTAGAAGCAAAGACTCTTATATGTGTGGTCAATTATTTCAACAATATGTTGTTGATGCGAACAAATCTATCGAAGAAGATCAATTGAGATGCATTAGAAAAAATCAAGCAGTGCGCACAAAGCTATACAATAATGTTTGTAATGTGGTAGTTCGTGGAGATACCATAGCTACTGTAACTGGTAAAAGAATTGTACTACCCTCTTCTTTTATCGTCGAAGCTCGATACATGGTCCAGAATTATCAAGACGCTGTGGCCACATGTAGAACTTTTGGCAATCTTGATATTTTTATAATGTTTGCTGTGAATCCAAAATGGCTGAAGATGCAATATATGCTTGATGAAGTTCCAGTACAATCTATTGATGATAGGCCTGACATAAAGGCCTGAGTATTCAAGGTGAAACTTGATTAACTAATGAAATATGTAGTTGAAGTGCAGTATTTTGGCCAAGTAATCAATATATATATACGAGGAGGGATCAACTTACTCCAAGAGTAAGTCTTGGCATACTTACTCCATCTAATAACTTATTTTGGGCATGAAATTGCATCAATTCAATCGTTAAATTTAAAGTTTCTACCAAGTAGATCAACCATATAAAGTTTCATTCAATTTGAAAATGATTTGATAGTTCATCATTTTATTTTATTTTGACGGATAAAATGTTTTTTAAAATATAAGTAAATATGGATTAATAGATTACATGGCTATTGTTATCCAATTTTAAAATTTGGCATGCTTAATAATCAATATAATATAACATAAATCAATGGTTGGATTGATTAAATTCAATGTGGATGAAGAGTTATAGAATGAAGTAAGTGTGCAAGACTTGCTTCTGGAGTAAACGGATTCCCACTCATAAATAAACTTGCTACATTTTACATTTAATGCAATGTGTAAATAAAGTTAAAATATATTAATATTTTAATATATTAATGTATTAATATTAAAGTTACACCGGTGTAACTTGATTCTAACCCTTATATTATATATAATATTTTTGGTGAGATTATATTACATAATTTTAAATATGTAAAATAGACTGTATTATCAATTAATACACAAACTAGCCAATGAATATTTACGCTAAAACTTCTATACGAATCATAAGGCCTACAATTATTTTACGTTTAAATTCTTTTTTATTTTTTCAAATTTTTCTCTTAACTTTTGAGTGATTATCTATGAAAGCTCAAAATGAATAAACTAAGTAACAGCTCAAAATGAATAAACTAAGTAATAATAATCATATTTATTTATTTATAATGATTTAATCTTAGAAGATAATTCAAAATCAAGAAAGTAATCTTAAAACTTTAAATAAACACGAACAAACAGTGTATCATAAACCAAGATATATAATTTTAAAAAAGTTATACTATTCATGAATTGTCTTCAACCATAGAAATCATCATTATTTTCTTCGAAAATTTATTTTTGTGTAAGCACATCATGGACGACTTATCCAATGAAATGTAATTAAAAACAAAATTGATTGAATTTTACGTTTCAGATGAATCGATTACCCATTATTCCATTATTTCATATTTCAAGTAATCAATATTGCAATGAGCATTTGAAACCAAAATGCATTTTGAGAAAGCACTCTAAACCCTTCATTTGATCATACCTGTAAACTGAACACATTTCATTTGTATTGCTCAATTAACGTATGAAATGTTAGAACACTTTTTGGTGTGCACATACATGGTTTTGAAGTTGGGGTTTAGAACCTGATTAAATCTTTTGGATGTGAAATTGTATGTTTGACATGTGGCCTAGAGGGCATAATGTTTGATGGATGTGGGACTAAGATGAAGATGCAATGATAGCCCCAAAATAACTGTCATATGGATATTAAAATTCTTGACAGTTTTCTTTATTTTTCTTCTCTACTAGCTATATTGTATTATTTGTATTATGAACAGGTTTGACTGGTTATTCTTTTCTATTGCTCATACAAATTTTAATTTAAAAAATATTGAAACTTTGGAATATTATTGGAATCTCACAATTGTCGCCACCGTTTACCCATACAGATTAGGCCCTAGATCTGCAAACAATCGTCCTTTCGAAGCAGAAAAAGAATGTTTCATGGTCGAAACCACTTTTGATCTTCTAAGATATCTAGGTAAGCCATTGCGCAAGATTCTATTTTGCATTGATGGAAAGTTCCATGCTTTATGTTGGTTCCTGAGCCTGAGAATTTGTGGGTAAGTCTCAAAATTTTTGAATTTTCAATTGTGGGTATTCAACATGGCCTAATGCATGGTTTTGCATTTGTCTATCATCATCATCATCACCATCACCACCACCACCATCATCATCATTATTATTATGTAAAACAAAAATTCCCTAAGCTTTTGAATCATGAAGGTATATATAGTTTTGAATTTGAGTGTTTTTTTTTTCATATTATTTTCTTTCTTCTTATGTCATTTAAACAATTTGAAGTTTTGACTTTTGATTTTTCCTTTTTCAGCATGTGAAGGGAACCTACCCAAGTTAAGTAAGATGTTCAGCTGTAATCCGGATCTTGATAATTTTGTTTATGGGTTATATTGTTGTTCTTGCTTGAAATTTGGTTTTGTTGCCACTCTTAAATTTGTGTAATAGTTTCCTGGGAAGGATATGTGAATGATGAAGTGATGGGCACTTTTGCCCCTATTGTTGTTTTTTGGGTATTGGCTTTTAGCACTTGCTTTTTATTATTTTTTTCATGTTTTTATATATTTTTTATTTTGTTTTAATCAAATTAATTAAATATGGCATATAATTTTTTTTATATTTGACAAAAAAAATAATTTTATATGTTTTTGGATATATACATTGACGGATGGAGAGTGGGGCAAGCAGGGTCCTTGGGTCCCTTCTATCAAATAATTTTTTATTTTATATATATATATATATATATATATATATATATATATATATATATATATATATATATATATATATATATATATATTTAACTCTGTGTGTGTATATTGAAGAAAAAAAATAGATATCTATCACATTTTCATTTTTATTATTTAAATGCATTCATATTCAATTTTATTAATTCATTCTAAATATATAGGCTAATTTATTAACTAAGATTTTAAAATTGTTATAAAAAATTTATACTATGATATCCTTCATTAGTAACTAAATTCATAGTCAAATTATAGGAGAGACGCACATAGCAAATTACAAATAATAAAACTCCTAAGTACTCAAGCAAGATATTTGTGATTTGCAATTTAAATTTGACTTTTAGAATATAATTTATCACTAAAAAACTTTATATATTGTTTTATATATCATATCAAGTATGATATGATAATGTATAAACATATAATATTTGTTATAGCACATATTAAAATTTATATTTTATAATATGATTAATATTTGCAGCCCCTCTTTTAAATAAGTTCTAAATCCATCCTTGGATATATGCAGTATAAAATTTACAATTTATTAAATTAATATTAATTTTGAATTAATTTCAATTTTGCTGAATATTTCATATATTACGTGTGTATTGTATTATATTTTAATTGACTGTTTAAATTTGATCGCAAACATTAAAAATCCTTTCGAATTTTTTTCACTTAAACTAATAATAGCTAGAGAAGAAAGACAACTGAGACAACTCAGGTATTCTAACAACAGAAAACATCCTATAAATAACTAGCTGCTCCGATGTATCTTCAGATTTAGCAAAAAAGAAAAGGAAATTAAGGTATGACACATTGGGGGCATATCATAAGAGATGAGCGGTTTATTATGAAATTTTATACTTTCTATCTTTTTCTAGCTAATATATGATGAAGTGATATACCATCCCAATGAAAAGGAGTCCTTGCAAAATTTAGATGATTGAAGAACTAGATTGTAATAGTATTTTTGAGATTGGTTTACTATATCTATTTTAATTAATATTTTCAAGTTTGTGAAAACAATGATGATATCTCATTTAAGTTGGTATTACTCTTTTCATATTATGTATTATTTTTAAATTTAATTTTTCTATTCAAATTGTCAAACAACAGCAATATTAAATTATAAAACTTTTTAATATATTATTTGATGTGGTACATTGAACTAAATTTAGTAAACACAACAATCTCATCATTAAAAATATAATCATAATTATCATTATAAGACTAATTAACATAATACTAATGATAATTTTCCATTAATACTAAATTTATTATTATATTTAGTTGTATATTTTATATTCATAAATTATGAATTTTTTAATACAATATATTAGCTCATTTTTTCCTATTTGATCTGATTTTAAAATGTTTTGGTGTAGCTTTTTTTTTTTTAAGTTTTAACATCATATACATCTTCTATTTGTTAATTAAATGATCTTATTTTATTTTTATTCTATAATAAAAAATAGGGTTTATGTGCAAATCAAAATTAAGCACCACAATATAAGACTATTGAACATAATACTAATGATTACAATTTAATACTATTATTATATTCGGTTTTATAAAATTAAGAATTTTATTAATACCTTTTATTAGTATAGTATTTCAAATTTTATATTCCCCTATTTTTATATAATCTAAAAGTGTTTTCATTTTGATTATATATAATTTTATGTTTTCATCTTTTCATTTTATAAATATTTTTAATTAAATAATCTCATTTTATTTCTTATACTAGAAAATATAGTTGATGAGTTAGAAAAATCAAAATTAAGCGCGACATAATAGAAACATTACTAAATTTGAATATATAGTAATAGTGATTGAGTCATAATTAACAATAAATAAAAATTTTGTAATTAATTAACATTATTAAAAATGAACAATATTAAAAATGAACAATGCAATTGTGTCCAAATTGCTGCATTCATTCCATTGAATGAAATCAAATAAACAAATAAATTATACTATTTTATTTAGAAGGCATGTGACTAAACTACTTTTAAATTTGTCACATTGTCTTTAGTTGCCACATGTGTATCACATGCCTTTTTCCATCAAAAAATTAACATATGTTAATAAAATATAATAATATACAAAAATTGAAAATTATCAAGATTAATTTGCACGTTATTTTAAATTTAGACTTTTCTTTAAAATTACTATTGATCCATTTTATTATGCATAAAAGTAATAAAAAAATTACCATATGTAAATTTTAATCATTCCAATAATTGTTTGGAAAAAAATATTTAAACTATAATTATAAAAAAAAAAATTGAAAAATCTGTACAACACATGGGTCTAATATCTAGTATCAGGTATGGAGTCATGTTTATTTTGTTTAGTGCGATGCTTATGAATAATATGTAGTTTGATCTTATTTTACTATATACATATATATATATATATATATATATATATATATATATATATATACACACACACATACACACACACACACACTACTCTTTAACCCCATTGACTATATTTATCATTCCTTCGTTATACTTTTATCTTTTGTAGCAATATATGCAATAGAGTTTCAGAAAAGAGGCCAATCTCATATGCTCACATTCTTCTATGGCTTCACCAAAATAATAAGTTGCCTACAACACAAGATATAGATAAAATATTTTCAGTAGAATTGACATCAAAAGAGGATGACCTAGAAGCATACCATGTTGTAGCACAGTTCATGATCCATGGCCTGTGTTGGTTAGCAAGCAAAAATGTACCTTGCATGGTTGATGGTTATTGCATTAGAATTTACCCAAAAAGATTCAGCACTGAAACAACCATAGATAGGGATGATTTTCCAACCTATAGAAGGAGGGGCAATGGAAGACATATGAAAAAATGGAGATATACAATGGAAGACATTTGAAAAAAGGAGATATAAACTTGGACAATCGATTTGTTGTTCCGTATAATCAACATTTGTTACTCGCATTTCAAGCTCATTTGAACGTGGAATGTGCAATAACAAGTCTAAGGTGATAAAGTATCTCTTGAAGTATCTCCCCGGGCTAAAGCAAAAATTCTAATAGAAGAAAATGTTTCACAGTAACATATAACAAATTCATTAGAGATAGGACATGTTAATGATATCAAAACATACTTGGATTGCAGGTAACTCTTCCAAATCAAAAAATAAAATAAAAATTAATACGTTATACCATTTATTTTGTTTCATCTTAGTTGTATGACTCATTAATAACTAGTTTTAATAATATATTACTTCCAAACATGGTCTATTAATCTACCTTGCACTGGCTAACATTTTTTTTTTGTTTTATTTTAAAAACCCTTTTAGTTAATATGTATTATTATAGACTTTTCTTTAATTTAACTTACACGGGACAACTTCACATATTTTTATATGTATTATTATATAATTATATAAATATTACTGTATATAATAGAGAATAAAGCCAAATAAGCTTTTCTCATCTACATATGTCTAATTATTTTCGTCTTTATGTAACTGTCTAATAATAGTATACATTATTATAACTTTGTTATTAAATTCTCACAAATTACAGATACGTCTCAGCATGTGAAGCCTATTGGAGAATTTACAATTTTGATATACATTATAGAAGCCCAACGGTTATGCAATTGATCTTTCCTTTACCAGATCAGTTATTCTAAGAGATTCAGAGCATTGTCACCAGTCATTGGAAGAGAAGGAATACAACAAACCATGTTCACTGAATGGATGAATATGAATAAAGTTAATTCTGAAGCATGCTTGCTAACATATTTTGAATTCCCAACAAAATAATTCTAAAGCATGCTTGCTAACATATTTTAAATTCCAAACAAAATTTGTTTGGGATGAAAGAAATAAGAAATGGAAACCAAGGCAGACTAGCAAAATGATTAGGCGGATCTTTTATGCTCACCCAACATCAGGTAACAAATATTACTTTACAATTTTGTAAATTTGTTTTTAAATTTATTATACATTTTTTAATGAAACTAATGCAATAATTTATATTTTAACCTTATAAATTTGGAAGATAAAAGATGAATACGATTATGGTAGATTTATTATTCCTTTTTTAAGTTGTTTTAGAAAGATTGAGGATAGGTTAAACATATTACTTTATGTTATATTATTTTTTAAAAGATATTACGGTTACTTATTTCTCTAAACATAACTATTATATAAGTTAAAATATTTTTCTTTTAATGAGTGTTTAAACTTTAATTAGATTAATTCTCAAAATTATAATTACGAAAATAAACTCTGATATTTACTACAAATTAGCCAAATTAAATATTTTAAAACTAATTTATTTAATATGTTAACATCATAACTGAAATTAATATTCACTTTCATTTGAATTTTAAAATGTTACTTCACTTTACTCAATATCAAGTGAAAGGTATTACTTAAGAATTTTGTTGAATATCATTCGAGGACCAAAAGAATATGAAGAGACCGGGATAGTGGGCCATGTGACACATAAAACTTTCAAAGAAGATTGTTGTGCTCTTGGCCTTTTGAATAATGACAAAGAGTGGAATGATGCTTTGAATGAAGCAAGCCATTAGGCTACAACTTCTTAATTGAGAGAATTGTTTGCCACTATTCTTCCTTTTGGTGAAGTATCAGATCTTAAGCAATTGTGGGAAAATAATTGGAAATCATTATCTGATAATATTCTCTACAACAAAATAAGGTTATTTCATCACATTGATTTACAACTCACTGATCAACAAATCCAATCATATTGCTTGATTGAAATTGAAAAGATATTGATCAAGAATGGAAAAGAGCTTTCAATTTTACTTGACTGCCTCTACCAGATAGATCATTTGTTGAAGCAATGGATAATAGACTCATTAGAGAAGAACTTAACTATAATGTTAAAGACCTTACACAGGACCATGCAAGTGTCATCCATTACTGAATGAGCAACAAAGACAAATATCCAATGATGTTATGCATGTTGTGTCTACTAATATAGGAGGAGTTTACTTTGTCTATGGTCATGGAGGCATTGGAAATACTTTTCTGTACAAGACTATCATTGCAAAATTGAGGGCAGAAAAGCGAATAGTGCTTGTTATTGTTGCTTCATCAGGTAACTAATAGTTTCTTTTCACTTCACATTTTTTTAAATCTTCAGCTAAAATTGAAAAAAAAAACTTAAAAGTATTATTCTAAAAGTTTTCTACATTTTAATTAAGCCTCACATTTAATTTCACTTTATTCACTATTTACTTATGCTTGATTTTGTTTACAATTATAGCTATTGCATCATTACTACTTCCAGGAGGTAGAACAGCTCATAGTAGATTTCAAATACCATTAGATGTTTTCAAAGATACTAAATGCTCAATTAAGCAAAACACTCAACTTGCTCAATAAATACTTCAAATAGACCTCATTATTTAGGATGAGGCACCGATTATAAAAAAATTGGCTTTGGAAGCACTTGATATGACACTTAAAGAAATTGTTGGTTATAGAAATTGAGGCAAAGCTATAAGTCTATTTGGAGGAAAAACCATGCTTTTTGGTGGATATTTTAGGCAAATACTACCAAAAGGCCAAAGGCAAGACATAGTTCAGGCATTTATAAACAAATCTTATTAGTGGAATCATTGTACAATCTTTATGCTGAGAAAAAGTAGGAGAGTTAGTGACAGTTCAACACGTGAATTTAATGAATGACTCCTACAAGTTGGTGATGGAAAAGTACCAACAATAACTAGAGAAGGAGAAGACTTTCCTACATGGACAAAAATACTAATATAATATCTTCTTAAGCCTGTTGACTGCCGATGATCCACTCAAACAAATAGTTGACAGCACATATACAGATTTGCAACAACACATGCGAGATGAAGAATATCTTAGAGAGAGAGAGCAATATTGACTCCTTTAAATTACATCGTTGATGAAATAAATGGTTATATTTTCAATATGATTGAAGGTCAAACAAAATAGTATAGAAGCTCAGATGAGATTGACAAAGCAGGTAATAACATAGCAGAAAAAGAGCTTATGTATCCAGTAGAATTTTTGAATGCTTTAAATTTTACTGGGTTCCCAAATCATTGTTTACAACTAAAGGAAGGGGTGCTAGTTATGTTGCTAAAAAACATAAATCCTACATTAGGAATGTGCAACAGGACAAGACTACTTATTGTGAACATAGGAGATTGGATCATAGAAGCAAAATTTGTTTCAGTAAGTAATATTGGTGCAAAAGTACTCATTCCACGAATAGTTTTGATAGCAAAGGACTCAAATTGGCCTTTCATCTTGTGAAAACAAATTCCTATAAAGGTTTGCTATGCAATGACAATAAACAAAAGTCAAGGCCAATCATATAGCCATGTGGGTTTATATTTGCATAAACAGGTATTTGTCATGGACAGTTATATGTGGCATTATCAAGAGTGATTTCACCAAAAGGGCTGAAAATTCTCATACTTGAGAAAGATGACAAATATAAAAACTATACTAAAAATGTAGTCTACAATGAAGTGTTCAAGGAACTTCCTTAACGAAATTACTATTAATCCATTTTTTGTATTATAATCATATGTAACTTTTAATCATTACAATAGTTTAATTTAACTATTTATTTAATAGTATTATTGTAATATTGGATTTTTGGTGGTTTGAGTTGGGAAAAAGAAAAGAAAAGAAAATGCCTTTATACATTGGTTATTAACAAGTAATGAAAAATACTCTCTATCCCGACCCTGATATCAATATATCAGGCAAGTCAAATGGGTCTAAAAGTTTATATTATAATAAGTGTGTGTAAATATCAAAATAGATGGGTACTAAGATGACAAAAAAATTGTTTTGTATGATAAGGTGATAGAGGGGTTGTATTAAGATTGTATTTAGGCTATGATTGAGAGATTTAAAATGGAGGGAAGTGATTACACCTACATTCAAAAGAAAAAGTGAGAAATTTATTTGATTCTTAATATTAATATTTTATAGAGTTATTCATTATTTTTATAAATGCATTTAGTAGATGAATCAATGCAAATCAAATATATACACTTTAATTAGGATTTAACTTGCATGCACCAATGGTGTAAAAAAATTTTAATGGTAGGATGAGATTGGATGATAGTATAAATTTTTTTATACTAATAATGCATCAAAATTAAACTCATTTTATTATCTTATATTTATTTTGAGCATTAGTTTTTGAAAACAAACAAGCCATTCATTGCTTACACTTTTTGAAAACAAAATCTACTTTTATTATAAACCAAACACATTTATTAAATTTTGAAAATATGAAAACGAAAATCCTTTTTATAAAATGAAAATAGGAAATATTTTTATGAACCAAACACACTCTTGGTTTTCAATTTTTTCAACTATATTTCAGTTCATTTAGATGTGATTTTGTTAGAAGCTAAAATCACTTTTTGTATATTTGGATAATTTTTAATCAAAATATAAAAACATACCAATTTCCAGCTTTTTTGTGGAAGCTAAAAGAGTAGCTTAATTATGAGAAAAATCATTTTTCAACTTTTTAAGTGTGTTTAGAAATAATTTTGTTGGGTAAAAATAAATTTTTATAGAAAATTTCATATATTTGGATAATTCTTTTAAATAATAAGAATCTAAAATAAATTTAATTTGTTTTCAGTTTTTCTTGTAGAAACTAAAAAGAATAGCTTTTGAAAAAAAATATTTTTAGTTATATATAAAATTTACGTTGCAATTTTTAGAAAAGTAATGATAAGTATACAACATCACTGTATAATATTACAACATAGATAAAAGAAGGTGATGGCCCATTTTAATTTTTTCTTATGTTTTTTGAGCTCACCACCTTTGTTTTTTATATTTTACCTTTTTTTTTGTTAAAGATATAGTTCAAACCCACCAGAACGCAGGTGATCAAAAAAGACATTCTAAAAGTAGGGTATCTAAGTAAATATTAAAATTACAGACGATCTCTAGCTAAAAATATTCACCCTCGCCCGGAAGCTATCACTACAAATGTTGTATTTTAGTAATATTATTTTAATTTATTTCAAAGTTAAATTAAGATTTGAGTTTTATTATTATTATTATTTTGTTTGAGCTGCTGTCACGATGCTTAACGTGGGTTTGAGTTTTGACCAATTCTTTGTGCACGTTTCTTAGTGGAGTCTGTTGTTAACAATAAAGCACAAATCAGCTCCAAATATTTTGGCTTGCAATTATGAAACTTTGCTTCCAACATTTCACGGTGCTTTGACCAAGTTCTATTCTAATGATAAAAAAATACTGGAACATGTAAACGTCCAAAAGATTAGTGGAATTAGGTTAACACGAACCTCAAACTATGGCAAGATTCATGGTAACAAACCTCGTATACAGGGAAAAGGAGTTCCCGAACGCTACACTGGGTCAAAAACTAAATTTATTCTCTCATCTACATATATACTTCCTCTAGCTTACAAGAGTGCAACTTCAATTTCTGGTTTTTTATTTTTTTTTAAAAACTATTTCCAATCTGGCTCAAGTGACCGCACTATATACATGTTAAATTGATTTCTCTCATTACGGGATACACTCAATGTGTTGAGTGAGCTACATGGAACAATAAACACCCGCTCTCTTTTTCAACCCTTTTCTATTATTATTATTTTTTCCTTCCAAATTTTGAGTGCACCTCTCTTTCCCTCGCACAGCACCACCGGCCACCATTTTATCCATCCTCAGATGGCGATCCTGTTGGAGAATATCATTCGGTCCTTGGAGCTATGGTTGATGCTCTTGAAGAAGCCCCAGGAAGAGCCAAACGTCTAACCTCGACCCTGTGTTTTTGGTCCCTGGTATTGTTGGCTCCATGCTCCACGCCGTACAAGATCGCGATGGTAGCGAAGAACGTGTTTGTGTTCGCTTCCTCACCGCTGAGTATATGTTGAAGACCAAGCTTTGGTCACATTATGATCCTTTTACAGGGAAACCATAATTCTTTTCTTTTTTTTTTTTTTGATTTTGGGTTTGGTTTCTCACAAAAATAATGGGAAATAAAAGAAAATTAATTAATTGAAGTGCTTTAAGCTCATGATATTTAGTGGGAAATTGATTCTTGGATCCTATGTAAATTTTGTGATGCAGATAGTTGGATCTGAGTCAATGTATTATTTCCATGACATGATTGTGGAAATGCCTGAATGGGGATACCAAGAGGGGATAACACTTTTTTGCTTTGGCTATGATTTTCGCCAAAGCAACAAGTAACTGATTAATTTGAAACTAGAACAATTTTAAGTGGTTAATGATATTAATTTAGTCAAACTTGAAAAGCAAGAGTAAAACACTCTACTCTTCAAAGCTGCACAAAGAAGACACTGGAGGGTGCTAACCTCAGTAGCAATAGCTAGCCTCTCCAAGTTTAGGTTTGGTGTTGTGGCATTTGACTATTGATTGTTTTATTTGGTTGGTTTTTGGATTTTCTCGGCGCATATTAGATTTATGGATTAGTTTGTTTTTGTTAATTGGGATCAACTGTTTTTGCATTTGGCCACAGATGTATTAGTTTGGTTTTCAGCATAAACTCTTTTTCTTCATAAGTTTGAATACAATAATTAGCAATAATTGTTTAGATGTTGAATTTTTTCCCTTAAGAGTGTATTTGATAACAAATTGATATTCCTTTCATTGATGCTTAGTTTTATTTATGTCTAATGGGGTTTTTGAATAGATAATGATTGGTCTTATGTTTCTATACTGCACTTTTTTGGGCTGCCAAGACTATCATATCTATCTTTATAGCCATTGCTTCCATTGACTATTATGATGGTTATAAATTTGCATTTTGCATAAAGGACTTATTCTTGAACCGCATGCTATGGGCCACCTATTTTATCATATATATTTTTTCGGTGGACTTCTAGACCATCCTACTGTGTTCACTTCTAATTTTACCAATTGAAGTTTTTTTGAAGCTGTGAACTCTGTGGTATAAAAGAGATCCTTAAAATTGATATTTTGTTATTTTCGTCATAGAGAATAGTTTAAGCGTAATAGAGATTTGTGGACTATATATTCATTACTAACCTGCATATTATTAAATTTAATGCAGCTCTATAGTGAATCATTAGTAAGGAAATCCCAGAGCTGAGTTATACATGAGTGGGGGTAAATGTGTTCTATGTAGAGATGTACAATATTGAGGTTTAATTTTTGTATTCTCAAATACGTACTTTAGTATGAATTCAGATCCATCGTAATTTGTTTGTTTTGCAGCTTAGGTACATTTGAAATGATGTATGTTGATTGATCTCCAGTGGTCATCGTGTACTCCAGGTAACTTTCCTAAATACTTCTATTTATTATTGCACGTTTTAAGGGCATTGCGATATGCATGCTAAATGTAAATGTGGAGTTGTCACCTGAGGAAGCATCTTTTGAGGTTGGGTTTAAAGATATTCAACCATTCATGGTTGAGGTTGTTCCCTTTGTTAGAAAGTATTTATAAGTTTGGTTATTGCATTTAAAATTTCAGTGATTACATTGTGAAATTGAAATGTTAAAACTAAATGTAATGCTCACAATCAAATAAGAACATGACATAATCTCCATTCACATTAACATAGTGTTGAACAAGTAGGATCCATACATCACCCCAACAAAGAAGATTTAGGTACACATCATGAAAGGTGGAAAAGAAACAAAAAAAAAAAAAAAAAAGAGGAAAGTATAGGAACCAATAAGCAAAAGAAATGATCAAATGGCTGGAAAAGCAAATTCATGAAAAGTCTCCCTGTCAAGTCCCTTGAACCATAATGCCTTGAGCTCCCCTATGCTTGAGCCTCCTTTCCAAATTAGGCTAGAATGAGGTGAGTAGACTATCTTAAAATTCATGCATTCTAGCTTTTGAAGTACAAAATCTTACACTATACTTGGTAAGTTCAAGGCCCACCAGTCCAAGTATTAGACTCTTGTACCCACACTATAGCATGGATATGGCTATGCTACAACTTGGGTTTAGTGAGACGTCCAAAAACTTATCAATAGGTCTTGTAAAGAAACATTTCCAAGTCATGCTAGTTTGCATTCCCAGCTCCATCTATGCGAACTTGTTTCTTCATTCTTTCTTACAAAACCTACAAAACAAAGGGAAAACAAGATTAAACCCCTAAATTAAGCCAAATGCAATTAAAACTAAACAACCAAAGAACTAAGCTAAAGGGCAATGGAAATAATTAAAAATACTAAAGTTATATACTATAAACTAGAATCCAAAACAAAATTAAATGAAACCATGACTCCTAAGGAAATTGTAACTAGATCACCTACATATTGTTGATAAGCAGAAGAAAGGTCCAGAAAATTATTGTATAAAATCCAAAACAATTTTCCTATAAAAGGCTATAAGTGAAAACTATAAGTAGTGGTTAACTATCACTTCTTTTAATGCATGCACTAGCTACATAAAAGAACTATTTTACCTTCATCTATCACATCAATAACATTTATTACTTTCCCTTTTTCTCCTCCCTTAGACCCCTTACACTACACTATCCCATGGCTTCAATTCATTCAATTTCCAAACACCAATTTTATTTTATCTATTTTATAAAAAACCAACACAATGTTTGAACTCAACATTATTCGTCATTCTCCTCATTATTATAGGAAATTTTGGAAAATGGAATCGTAGTTAGTTGATCATTCATGAGAAAGCAAAGCTCAACCACAAATAAGCTCAACTACATAAAATCCATCAATATTTAGAGTGTAGAATAAAACTTGGCAAACTGGCTCGTATAATCCCTTGACAATTTTTGTTGGCCCTTATCATCATAGCATGCGCCAATATAAGAAAGAGATAAAAAAGGATTATTCAAATGCTTTTATCCGTAGAATCGGGATGAACTTCGACAATGTTCGTTTAGAAATCCTATAGGGTGAGGAAGAAATTAGAAAATGTTACGAAGATGATGTCGAGCTCAACATAAATGAGTTCAGAGAGATGATGGTATTTGATGGTACCTTTATATTGGAGTTTCTCATCAAATTATTGAATAGAGATGAGCCTACACTAAACCGCAAAGCTGATTTTTGCTATGATTTTCTCATCATGAATAAGCCACTTCCTATGATGGTGGTTCAAAAATTATTCAGCCTAGCCCACTATACTGGTATGTCCTTGTCAGAAACTAGTTTGTACCTTTTAAAAATATTGAGTAGTGGAAACATAGAGCAAGATGGGAAATTCGTGAGTCCAAAACATTTTATTGACCTTGTGAGGTACTATTTTTTGCCTAGATCAATTAATCTTGGCTCCAAACAACAAATAGCAGAACTAGTGGGACTACACTGTAACACAATCGAGCATTGGCTTGATAGGGTGGACATCAAGGTTGCTAGAAAAGGACGATCCTCGATGGACATTAGTTTTAAGGGTCACATTTTAATTATGCCAAGAGTTATGATGGACAAATCTACAGACGCATACTTAAGAAATGTGATGTTCTTTGAAAAATGCTACTACCCTAATTCGACCTTTGTTGCGACTTATTTCAACATGTTAAAGAGTTTGGTCACAACTGAAGAAGATGCCAAGATGCTAATATGTGAAAAAATTATTGACTATAAGGTCGAGGATACAATTAAGGGAGGTAATAGCCATAATCAAAAGTCTTGACTCGTAATTCGACTTGGGCGGTGTGTACCCAACATTGGTCTTGGTATCTAAAGATCTAAACGGTTTCAGTGCTGATCCTGACAATAGGAGTAATGCTCACATTTGGTGTCGGTATTGTAGTGCCATGGGGAAATGAGAAACTATCATTATGGTTGTTGTAGTCTAAATTTTATATTATTTTGTTTTGTAAAAATATAAAATGTGATCATACACTTGTCAATTGAGAAGGAAAAATTGAGCGTTTATTTGAATTATTTTTTATGTTTTCCAAAACAATTACTTTATGGCATTTATTTAACCAGTACATTTCGGCACTGGCTAATGAGTTAAAGTAGAAAGTTTTCATCTTAGAAAAGAGAGTTTTTGTATTTTCAAAACTGAGACCCATTCAAAAGTGATGTAAGTTACATGTTTTTTTGTATCTTTAGCTAGTGCGACAAGGGTACTTGTTAATTTTCCTTCTCAATTGACAAGTGTATGATCACATTTTATATTTTTGCAAAACAAAATAGTATAAAATTTAGAGTACGACAGCCACAATGATAGTTGCTCATTTCCCCATAGCACTACAGCACCGACACAAAATCCGAGCTTTACTCATGTTGTCGGGATTTGCACAGAAACCATTTAGATTTTCACACACTGAAACCAATGTTAGGTACACACTGCCGAGGTCAAATTGTGAGCCAAGACTTTTGATTATGGCTATTACCTCCCTTGCATCCTTGACCTTATATATTCAATAATTTTTTCCCAAATCAGCATCTTGGCATCTTCTTCAGTTGTGACCAAACTCTTTAACATAATGAAATAAGTCGCAACAAAGGTTAAATTGGGGTACTAGTATCTTTCAAAGAACATCACATTCCGTAAGTGTGCCATTGTAGATTTGTCCATTGCAACTTTTGGCATCGTTAAAGTGTGACCCTTAAAACCGATGCCCAACAAGGATCGTTCTTCGTGATCAACCTTGATGTCCACCCCATAAATCCAAAGCTTGATTACGCTACATTGTAGTTCCACTAGTTCTACTATTTGTTTTTCAGAGCCAATACAAATTAACCGAGGAAAAATACAATTCCTCGCAAGGTCAATAAAATGTTTTGAACTCATGACTTTCCCGTCTTGCTCTATGTTTCCACTGTTGAATATTTTTAAAAGGTGCAAACTAATTTCTAACAAGGACATATCAGTATCATGGGCTAGGCTGAATAATTTTTCGAGCACCATCATAGGAAGTAGATTATTCATGATGAGAACATTGTAGCAAAAATAAGCTTCGTGGTTTAGTGTAGGCTCATCTCTGTTCAATAGTTTAATGAGAAACTCTAATATGAAGGTACTGTTGAATACCATAATCTCTCCAAACTCATCTCTATTGGGCTCAATGTCATCTTCGTAACATTTTCTAGTTTCCTCCTCACTCTTTAGGATTTCTAAACAAATGTTGTTGAAGCTTATCCAATTTTACAGATAAAAGCATTCAAATACTCCCTTTTTATCTCTTCCTTATATTGGTGCATGCTATGATGATAAGGGCCAACAAAAATTGTTAAGGGATTGTACGAGCTAGTTTGCCATGTTGGAACTTATACTACAAGTTTCATACGGTGTAAGAAACTGCATTACAACATTTTACCGAATGCGTAAAATACCGAACTCAAGAAAATATATATTGCTTGAAATTTAATTCCAGGTTTAATATTTCATTTCTAAGGTTTTCTAACCTTTATCCTTTCATTTTCTCAGTCTTGGGCATCTGTTGGTCCAGGTTCTAGGGATTCATCTGTCCCGATAGACCTGTAATATTACTATTCATATTTTTCTTTCTACTCTTCCATTGAGTCGTTTATCATGAAGACTATGTCAAAATTTTGAAATTTTCATTAATAAAGTCTAAACAAAATTTTTGGAAAAATGATTTTTGAGGTGTTACAATACCACATTTCTTAAAAATAAATTTTGCTCTCAAAATCCATTTGATATTGACTTGGAAAGGTAGTTTGCACAATTCAAATAAGCAATCCACACACAGCCAATCCAAATATATCAATCAAATCCTATAATGTAGTAAAATCGTTCCTACCTCGTGGTGGTTTGTTTGGATTTTATTATTAATCAATGAAAACACATCATAGCTAGGATCTAGTTTCAAAATGTTTATATAATATCATGTCCTTGATTGAATGTAACTGTATACATCAATCATGGGATAAGATAAGCAATGAACAAATTATAGTTTTTGGTTCCTTTTGATTAGAATGTTGAATTATTGTCGTATTATTACTAATTAGATTCAATACTTCCAGAAATTGAGTGCATCAAATTAAGTTGATATCAATTAATGGTAATAGTAATTAAGTACATCATGTCAAATCTTGAATTTTGAAATATAAAATTAAAACTGATTTAAAATTAGATTAATGAAATCAATTAAGAATAATATTAGAAAATTGATATGAAACAAGAATAATAATATCAAATTGATACACATCACAATAATTAAAAAAGATTTACTATAAGATTAAAAACAAATATTAATATATTTTATTAATTGAACATAAATTAATAATAATAGCACAGAGAGATCATCATCGTCATCATCGTTATTATTATTATTATTATCATCATCATCATCATCATCATCCATGTAGCATGTATCATGTGTATGTCACATATCAAATCATTTGTCATGTTTTATATTTATAAGGTATTATTTGAAATTGGTGCGTGTGTGTATGCACATGTACACACACACACACTCTGTAAGAAGCATTTTGTTGCATTAACATAACTAATTAAACACTACATGGTTAATAAAATTGGCTAATAAAATATAAACTAAATCACTAATCCTAATAGTATATATGCAATCAACATGAGATGCATAAAAAATAATATTTATATTTATATAATAATATTTACTTTGAAGTTACTATGAATTATTTAAGAATAAAAATATTTTGTCTAATATTAAAATAAATTTAGTTTTCTTTTTAAAAAAATTAAAATACAAATTACACTCTAAGAGTATTAACCCCTAACATCTCAGCTAAAGTATTATTTAAATTATTTTTATTACTTAAATTTAACATGATGAAATTCAAAGATATGAAATTAAAATTATGTTTTACCATATAAAGTGTCACGAAAAATTAATGTTTTTTAAATGTTAGGACCATATTCCTTTAAACTTGGCTATTGAATAATTCAAAAGTCAAAATACTTTTATTCTACTTTAAAAATTATTTTTGAATGCTGTGTAAATTAATTTAAAAAGCAAAAAAAAAAAAGGTTAAGCTAACACATTAGCATAATTATTTAAATTATTATGAAATTTAATTCAAAGATAAAACATGATATTATTACTTTATAAACATTTTTAAATAATATTATTATGTAATTATAACAAATTAAATCAAAATTTAATTATAAAATATGATTGAACTAGATGGAACTGTTGATAATTGACCCTCATTACCTTGCCTTACGATGATAAAGTGAATATGATATAGGGCTTTTCCATTTCCATTTTTTTTAAGGAATAAAATAAAAGAGGAAATTTTTATAATGAATTATGAATTATTACAATAAATGTGCAATATGTTACAAATAACTATGAATGTCCTACCTAGCCCTGCATTTCTAAACTTTTAAAATCTAACAATTTGCTTCTTGGTATTTTGCATCAAAAGAATTGCTTGAGGAAGCATTGAATTGCTATATATTTTAGGTGTGTGCAATACGTTACGATTGACTATGAATGTGTTTAATAATCACCTATATATAGCTCCATGTTTCTAAATTTTTAAACTCTAACAATTTGCTTCTTCGTATTTTGCATCAAAAGAATTGCATTTGCAAACATTTAATTATCGTAATAATAAGGCTAATGGGATGTTATTGTAGCAGGTGATATTGAGACTTTCAAATGAATTAATTTTCAATCTATAAATATGAAATATCTACAAAAATGAAATGTCACGGGAATATATCCTATGAACAGTCAATGATTTTTAATTCCTGAAATTATGGTAATGTAAAAAGGAACGTGTAGGATTTATTTTTTGAAAAAAAAAAGAAGGTGTTGGTTTTTTCTTTTTGGTGATGGATCTTGCAAACATTCAGTAATTTTCAATTGCTAAAATTATTATAGTAACATTAAAGGAAGGTGCAGACTTTTTTTTTTAGGTGATGGATCGAGCAAACATTTAGTAATTTTTATCCTGTTAATACTCAATTTTTTTTAATTTTATAGACTTCAATTATTTGCACTATTGCATTGCTCATACTGCCATAGGTAATGGTATATTATTTACAGACTATTAGTTCATAGATGATAAATTGCCTTTTACAATTTTGTAACCGCAATTGCACACAATTTTCTACTATTGTATATTTATTCAACCATAGATATTGGTCTATATGCTCTCCGAATATCCTTGAAATAACAAAACATTGTGCAAACATAAGGTACATAAATTTTCTATTTTTTAACCTCTGAAATTTTCCATTGGGAAATCTAGGATCTGTGGTGTACAACACTATCTTGGTGTCAAATCCACCTGCTAGCAACACCTGATTGAGCATAACCTCTTTTGATTAATATCTTCAATATCTAAATAAAGTATAGTTATGCTCTAAATTGAATAATACTCAGTGTTTACTATAGGTCCAATCAAGTTTATCATGGGCAATTTGAAAAGAGACTTGAATAGATATGTGTGAATTTCATTTTGAATTAGTACAACACATTGTCTTAATTTTTTAATCAATGTTACATTTTTATTAACCTTTTAGGAGGAACACACCAACCAATGATAAATTTACATTGCTCAGCAATCTGTTATTAAGTTCTGATGAATGGAAAATAAAAGTGCATGTTTCATGATTATGGGACACTATAAATATATTTCGAAAAAAGGAATTAATCATCACAGATATGGTCCTTATTGATGAAAATGTTTAAATTTTTTAATTGCACATAGTCCTTTACTATTTAGTAACATATATTCTTTTATTTGATCTGACTTTTTTTCCATTAAAAACTTGTAAATTTGGTTCCCAAATTATCTTTAGTACTTTATTTAAACAACACAGAGTGTGTGAGTACTCACGAAGAGCCCTACAATATTTATCACAAACATAAGATACAGGAATGTACTTCACGGGTGAAAATCAAAGGAAAATTCAGATTCCAATGAAACTGAATAAAACTATCGCAAAAAAATGATGCATGACTGACGAGAAATTCATGTCATTCTATATTACAAATTAGGGTTGACGGATGTGCTCAAAATCACATGAAATAGATCACCTTGCTTTCCTTTACAAGACCTATTTGCAGAGTCTTTCTCCTCTTTCATTTGATCTTATTTCGTCAAAGAAAGGAAATTGAATTATCAAATCAATTAAAATTGGAGGCATTTAATAGATTTACATTATAACGTATGCATAGTGGAGACATGTTGAATTATAACATATGTTTATATTTAATTTATATATTTAGTTATTTACTATAGGCATGTAAAATTATAATGGAAACATGACTTTATATTATATTGTACGTAATTTACATTTTATATTTACATTTCCATAAATATGCGTACTAAATTAATAGTAAATCAATAGATTCTTATCATATATTTTTTATTTGATTCTATTCTTTATCCTTTTAGAACAATTGCATACATGCCTCAATTGGGAAAATATCACTTAGAAATTCAAGAATATATTGAAAGATGGAGAAATATATTCCATTGAAAATTTTGTGGTATCAAATAACAAAGAGAAATATGCAATAGTGGAAAACAACCCTTTTATGTTGCATTTCTATGCTACTATGGTCAATAAAATTGACCATGATGACAACATAATTCACCATCACATGTTCAAGTTTGTGAACTTTGAAGAGTTGCAACATCGGTGTGGCAAAGCTGTCTTAATAGGTGACTTTATAATTACACCTTCTATGTGTATGTTTTATAAGGTTTTTTAATTTTTTAATAATAAATTTAATTTGGTGCCAATATATATTATATACCTCTTTTAAAATTCAAAACCAATAGATGTGATTGGAGTTATCGTTACTATAAAACCAATTGAAGAAAAGACAACAGTGGACGAAAATGCTCACCGTTGACTATTCATTTGCAAGATATGAGGTAAAAAATTATGCAAATTCTTTTGAGACTCTTAACTACAAAGATCGTGTACTAAGAATATTTCATCATTGTAATATACGATATCATGTACTAATGATATACTAATATTCCAAATAATCTTGACAGGGGAAACAAAGTGAAAGAAACTATTTGGGATGAATGTGTTGAACTATTTCAAGAGCAAATGAAGACCATTTTTTCTAAAGATTCTAAAGTCAATATTGTCATTTTTTTTCATCCACAATAATTAAGGAATATGAAAGTATTATGATTTATGATCACACGCATGCAGTCACATAGCTCTACCAAATTTTAAATTTTAGTAAAAATGTGTTTTTTAATTGTAGGTGAATTGTCTATTTCTTTATCAAGTTTAATCAAGATTTATGTCAACATAGACATACCAGAAGCTAATGAGCTCAAACAATCATTGAAGTATGTAATTTTTTTTGTATTGCATAATATGGTAATAATTTTAAATATTTTGATTTAGAAGTAAAAATTTCATTATATTAACACATCATTACCAGGATTCTCTAAATTTAAATTCACCTAATAAGATTGAGATCACAAAGTTAGAGAGTCCTTCTACGTTTGATAATATAAAGACCATGTCCAAAATTTTCTCTATGGAACTGCAAAGACTAGTATGGGAACTTTTCTATTTGTAAATTTATTCATTTTGATTCCTTATTGTAAATGAGGTAATAATTTTTAATTTCTTTAAAATCCAGAATGTTACTTGTGGCTGTGTTGCAACTATAGATGATATTTTGTTAGACCATAGACCCCTTACACTACAATATCCCCTGGCTTCAATTCACCTCAATTTCCAAACAACAATTTTATTTTATCTATTTTATAAAAAGAGAATACTATGTTTGAACTCAACATTATTCGTCATTCTCGTCATGATTATAGGAAATTTTGGAAAAATGGAATCGCAGTTAGTTAGTCATTCAAGAGAGAGCGAAGCTTAACCACAGATGAGCTCAACTACATAAAACCATCAATATTTAGAGTGTGGAATCCAACTTGGCAAACTGACTCGTATAATCCCTTGACAATTTTTGTTAGCCCTTATCATCATAGCATGCGCCAATATAAGGAAGTGATAAAAAAGGACTATTCAAATGCTTTTATTCGTAGAATCGGGATGAGCTTCGACAATTTTCATCTGGAAATCCTAAAGAGTGAGGAGGAAATTAGAAAATGTTATGAAGATGATGTCAAGCTCAACAAAGATGAGTTCAGAGAAATGATGGTATTTGATGGTACCTTCATATTAGAGCTTCATATCAAACTATTAAATGGAGATAAGCCTACACTAAACCACCAAGCCAATTTTTGCTATGATTTTTTCAACATGAATAAGCTACTTCCTATCATGGTGCTTCAAAAATTATTCAGCCTAGCCCATGATACTGGTATGCCCTTGTCAGAAACTAGTTTGCGCATTTAAAAATATCCAACAGTGGAAACATAGAGCTAGATGGGAAATTCGTGAGTCCAAAACATTTTATTGACCTTGTGAGGTACTGTCTTTTGCCTTAGTCAATTTGTTTTGGCTCCAAACAACAAATAGCAAAACTAGTGGATTTGTACATTGCAACTCTTGGCATCGTTAAAGTGTGACCCTTAAAACTGATATCCAGCAAGGATTGTTCTTCGCTAGCAACCTTGATGTCCACCCATATATCCAAAGCTCGATTGCACTGTATTGTAGTTCCACTAGTTCTGGTGTTTGTTGTTCGGAGCCAAGACAAATTGATCGAGGAAAATACAATACCTCGCAAGGTTAATAAAATGTTTTGGACTTACAACTTTCCCATCTTGCTCTATGTTTCCACTGTTGAATATTTTTACAAGGTGCAAACTAATTTCTAACAAGGGCGTACTAGTATCGTGGGCTAGGATGAATAATTTTTCAAGCACCATCATAGGAAGTAGATTATTCATGATGAGAAAATCATAGCAAAAATCAGCTTCGTGGTTTAGTGTAGGCTCATCTCTGTTCAATAGTTTAATGAAAAACTCTAATATGAAGGTACCGTTGAATACCATCATCTCTCCAAACTCATCTTTGTCGGGCTTGACGTAATCTTCATAACATTTTCTAATTTCCTCCTCACTCTTTAAAATTTCTAAACAAACATTATTGAAGCTTATCCTAGTTTTACGGATAAAAGCATTGGAATACTCCCTTTTTATCTCTTCCTTATACTGGCGTATGCTATGATGATAAGGGCCAACAAAAACTGTCAAGGGATTGTATGAGCCAGTTTGCCATGTTGGAACTTGTACTGCAAGTTTCATACGGTGTAAGAAACTGCATAACAAAATTTTACCGACCGGGTAAAATACCATACTCAAAAAAACATATGTTGCTTGAAATTTAATTGTGGGTCTAGAATTTTCTAGCCTTTATACTTTCATTTTCTCAGTCTTGGGCATCTATTGATCTAGGTTCTAGGGATTCATTTGTCCTGATGGGCCTGTAATATTATGATTCATATTTTTCTTTCTACTCTTCCATTGAGTCATTTTTCATGAAGACTATGTCAAAATTTTGAAATTTTCATTAATAAAGTCTAAATAAATTTTGGAAAAAAATTTTCAAGGTGTTACAATATCACATTTCTTAAAAAAAAAATTTGCCTTAAAAATCCATTTGATATTGACTTGGAAAGGTAGGTTGCACAACTCAAACAAGCAATCCACACACAACCAATCCAAATGTATCAATCAAATCCTATAATGTAGCAAAATCATTCCTACCTCATGGTGGTTTGTATGGATTTTATTATTAATCAATGAAAACACATCATAGCTAGGGTCTAGTTTCAAAATGTTTATATAATATCAAGTCCTTGATTGAATCTAATTGTATACATCAATCATGGGAAAAGATAAGCAATGAACAAATTATAGTTTTTTGTTCCTTTAAATTAGAATGTTGAATTATTGTCATATTATTACTAATTAGATTCAATACTTCCTAAACTTGAGTGCATCAAATTAAGTTGATATCAATTAATGGTAATAGTAATTAAGTACATCATGTCAAATCGTGAATTTTGAAATATACAATTAAAACTAATTTAAAATTAGATTAATGATATCAATTAAGAATAATATTAGAAAATTGATATGAAACAAGAATAATAATATCAAATTGATACACATCACAATAATTAAAAAAGATTTACTATAAGATTAAAAATAAATATTAATATATTTTATTAATTGAACATAAATTAATAATAATAGCATAGAGAGATCATTATATTATTATTATTATCCATGTAGCATATATGATGTGTATGTCTCATATCAAATCATTTGTCGTGTTTTATATTTATAAGGTATTATTTGAAATTGGTGTGTACACACACACACACACACACTGTAAGAAGCATTTTGTTGCATTAACATAACTAATTAAACACTACATGGTTAATAAAAATGGCTAATAAAATATAAACTAAATCACTAATCCTAATATTATATATGAAATCAACGTGAGATGCATAAACAAATAATATTTATATTTATATAATAATATTTACTTTGAAGTTACTATGAATTATTTTCTAATAAAATATTATTATAATTTTAATAAATTAAATAATTTAAGAATAAAAATATTTTGTATAATATTAAAATAAATTTAGTTATATATTTTTTTTAAAAAAAGTAAAAGACAAATTACACTCTTAGAGCATCAACTAAGGAAGAGAAAACCGAACTGGATATTGAACTAGTTAGGACACTGGTTCAAAGGTTTACTAGTCCAATTGGGGTTCGATCGGTTCAACCGGAATATAATAAAATACACACACACATAAACATATGTTGCCACACATCCAGACCCAAAGTGGGACTTAAATACAGTTTAATTTCCCGTACTCATTACTTTGTACTTTCCCTATCTCTCACTCTCTCTCTTGCTGTCTTTTCCATGGTTCCACTTGTTCTCCTTTTCTTGTGAATACAACATTCTCACAAAGAAAAAGTTCACTTTCTCTTTTTCTCTTTTCCACCAATTCCCTCCTTTCTTCTTGGTTTATTTCTCCAATATTGCTAACAGTTTCAATTCTTTATAACTTCTTGCTAACAATCTTGTTTCTTTACACTTTCACACTCCTCTCACCTCAACACAACAAAACTTTCTCACAGAAGGTACGAGGATGTTTGGGAGGGAACCAAAGAGGAGTGACTACAACAGGTACTATGAGATCCTGCGAGTGGTGCAGATTAGCGGCTGATTGGCGTGGAGCACCGAAGAAGAAGAAGAAGATGAGAATATTTGAATTTGATGAGCTTGAGCTTGATGTCAGGGCTGTGAGAACTGAAAAGATCTGAATCCATTTTGCCCTTTTTCCTTGTTTTTTTTGTATGTTGAAAAGCCTAAATTGGGAACTTGGAAAAACCGGACCAGTTCACCGGTTTTCCTGGTTTTGATAGGTTCTTGCCGGTTTTGAGTCCAGCCAGTTTTAAGCATTCAACCGGACTAGCCAAGCGATCTGTTCCCGGTTAACCCGGCCGGTCCGGTCCGGTTCTCTCTTCCATGGTATCAACCCCTACCACCTCAACTAAAGTATTATTTAAATTATTTTTATTACTTAAATTTAACATGATGAAATTCAAAGATGTGAAATTAAAATTATGTTTTACCGTATAAAATGTCATGAAAAGTTAATTGTTTTTAGAATGTTAGGACCATATTCCTTTAAACTTGGCTGTTGAATAATTTAAAAGTCAAAATATTTTTATTCTACTTTAAAAATTAATTTTGAATGCTGTGCAAATTAATTTAAAAAGCAAAAAAAAAAAAAGAAGAAGAAGATTGAGCTAACACATTAGCATAATTATTTAAATTATTATGAATTTTAATTCAAAGATAAAAAATGATATTATTTTATAAACATTATTAAATAATATTGTTATATAATTATAACAAATTAAATCAAATTTTAATGATAAAATATGATTGAACTAGATGGAACTGTTGATAATTTACCCTCATTGCCTTGCCTTATGGTGATAAAGTGAATATGATATAGGGCTTTTCCATTTCCATTTGCTTTTTTTAAAGGAGTAAAATAGAAAAGGAGATTTTTATAATGAATTATGAATTATTACAATAAATGTGCAATATGTTACAAATAACTATGAATGTCCTACCTAGCCCCACATTTCTAAACTTTTAAAATCTAAAAATTTGCTTCTTGGTATTTTGCATCAAAAGAATTGGATGAGCAAGCATTGAATCACTATATATTTTATGTCCGTGCAATTCATTACAATTGACTATGAATGTGTTTAATAATCACTTGTATATAGAGCTCCATGTTTCTAAATTTGTAAACTCTAACAATTTGCTTCTTCGTATTTTGCATCAAAAGAATTGCATTTGCAAACATTGAGTTATCGTAATTATGAGGCAAATGGGAGCAGGTGATATTGAGACTTTCAATGAATTAATTTTCAATCTATAAATATGAAACATCTACAAAAATGAAACGGGAATATATCCTGTGAACATTAAGTGATTTTTAATTCCTGAAATTATGGTAATGTAAAAAGGAAGGTGTAGAATTTTGGTGATGGATCTTGCAAACATTCAGTAATTTTCAATTGCTAAAATTATTATAGTAACGTAAAAGGAAGGTGTAGGCTTTTTTTTTCTAGGTGATGGATCGAGCAAACATTCAGTAATTTTTAATTGCTAAAATTATGGTAATGTAAAAAGGAAAGTGTAGGTAATTTTTTTTTTCGGTGATAGATCTTGCAAACATTCAGTCAGTTTTAATTGCTAAAATTATAGTAATGTGAAAAAGGAAGGTTTAGCCTTTTTTTTTTTTTCTTTTTCGGTGATGGAAGGTTTAGGTTCTGTAACTGTATTCTTAATTCTATAATAAAAAAAATAAGAATATTCCATTACAAATATTTATAAAATCAAAATTTAGAAACGTAAGATTATTAAATTTTTTAACTTGTTAATACTCAATTTTTTTTTAATTTTATAGACTTAAATTATTTGTACTATTGCATTGCGCATACTACCAAAGGTAATGGTATATTAGTTACAGACTATTAGTTCATAGATGATAAATTGCCTTTTACAATTTTGTAATTGCAATTGTACACAATTTTCTACTATTGTATACATATTCAACCATACAGATTGGTCTATATGCTCTCTGAATATCCTTGAAAAAACAAAACATTGTGCAAATGTATTTTCTATCTTTTAACGTCTGAAATTTTCCATTGGGAATCTAGGATCCATGGTGTGCAGCACTATCTAGATGTCAAATCCACTTGTTAGCAACACCTGATTGAGCATAACCTCTTTTGATTAATATCTTCAATGTCTAAAAAAAGTATATTTATGCTCTAATTTTAATAATACTCATCAGTGTTTACTACAGGTCCAATCAAGTTTATTATGGGCACTTTGAAGAGCTACTTGAACAGATATGTGTGAATTTCATTTTGAATTAGTATAACATATTGTTTTAATTTTTTAATCAATGTTACATTTTTATTAACCTTTTAGGAGGAAGATACCAACCAATGATAAATTTACATTGCTCAGCAATCTGTCATTAACTTCTGATGAATGGAAAATAAAAATGCATGTTTCATTATTATGGGATGCTCTAAATATATGTCAAAAAAAGGAATTAATCAGCATGATATGGCCCTTATTGATGAAAAGGTTTAAATTTTTTAATTATACATATTCCTTTACTATTTATTAACATATATTCTTTGTTCGATCTTACCCTTTTTCCATTTAAAACTTGTAAATTTGGTTCCCAAATTATCTTTAGTACTTCGTTTAACCAATAGAGAGTGCATGAGTACTCATGAAGAGGCCTAGAATATTTATCACAAACATAAGATATAGGAATGGACTTAATAGGAGAAAATCAAAGGAAATTTCGGATTCCAATCAAACTAAATAAAACCATCGCAAAAGAATGATGCAAGGCTGACGAGAAATTCATGTCATTCTATATCACAAATTATGGTTGACGGATGCTCTCAAAATCACATGAAATATGATCAGTTTGCTTTCCTTTACAAGACCTATTTGCAGAGTCTTTCTCCTCTTTCATTTGATCTTATTTCGTCAAAGAAAGGAAATTGAATTATCAAATCAATTAAAATTGGAGGCATTTAATAGATTTACATTATAACGTATATATAGTGGAGACATGTTAAATTATAACGTAAATTTATATTTAATTTATATATTTAGTTATTTACTTTAGGCATGTAAAATTAAAATGGAGACATGACTTTATATTATATTGTATATAAATTACATTTTATATTTACCTTTCCATAAATGTTTACTAAATTAATGGAAAATCAATAGATTCTTACCATATGTTTTTTATTTGATTCTATTCTTTATGCTTTTAGAACAATTGCATACATGCTTCAATTGGGAAAATATCACTTAGAAATTCAAGAATATATTGAAAGATGGAGAAATATATTCCCTTGCAATAGTGGAGAACAACCCTTTTATGTTGCATTTCTATACTACATAATTTACCATCACATGTTCAAGTTTGTGAACTTTGAAGACTTGCAATGTCAATGTGGCAAAGCTGTCTTAATAGGTGACGTTATAATTACACCTTCTGTGTGTATTTTTTTATAACGTTTTTTAATTTATTAATAATAAATTTAATTTGGTGCCGATATATATATTGTACATCTCTTTTTAAATTCAAAACCAACTGATGTGATTGGAGTTATCGTTAGTGTAAAACCAATTGAAGAGAAGACCCCGGCTGAAGGAAATGTTCACATGTTGACTATTTATTTGCAAGATATGAGGAAAAAAATTGTGCAAATTCTTTTGAGACTCTTAATTGCAAAGATCGTGTTCTAAGAATATTTCATCATTGTAATATACAATATCATGTACTAATGATATACTAATATTCCAAATAATCTTGATAGGAGAAACAAAGTGAAAGTAACTATTTGGGATGAATATGTTGAACTATTTTAACAACAAATGAAGACCAATGTTTCCAAAGATTCTAAAGTCAATAGTGTCATTTTTTTCGTCCACAATAATTAAGGAATATGAAAGTATTATGATTTATGATCATACACATGCATTCACATAGCTCTGCCAAAGTTTAAATTTTAGTAAAAATGTGTTTTTTTAATTGTAGGTGAATTGTCTATTTCTTCATCAAGCTCAACCAAGATTTATGTCAACATAGACATACCAGAAGCTAATGAGCTCAAACAATCATTGAAGTATGTATTTTTTTTTTGTATTACATAATATGGTAATAATTTTAAATATTTTGATTTAGAATTAAACATTTTATTAAATTAACACATCATTACAAGGATTCTCCAAATTTAAATTTACCTAATAACATTGAGATCACAAAGTTAGAGAGTCCTTCTAAGTTCGATAATATAAAGACCATGTCCGAAATTTTGTCTATGGAACTACAAAAACTAATACAGTAACTTTTCCATTTGTAAATTTATTCATTTTGATTCCTTTTTGTAAATAGTGGTAACAATTTTTAATTTCTTTAAAATCTAGAATGTTACTTGTTGCTGTGTTGCAACTATAGATGATATTTTGTTAGAAACTGTTGTATTTTGTTTCTTGCCCTCATTGCAAAAGAAAGGTTTCAAAGTCATCTACAAATTTTAATTGTGATATTTGCAACAGGGCTGTTGACTACCTAATGACAAGGTGATTATTGTTTAATATATAATTATAATACTACATATTGTCATCTTGTCAATTTAATCTATATGTTTGTATTTATTGTGTCCTTTGTATATATATTGCATGGAAGGTTTCATTTGGAACTTGATGTCAAAGATTCTACAGATTCAATAATATTTGTTTTATTTGATAAAGTAGCCAAACAATTAGCACAAGTTAAATGACCTTACTGCAGCCTTTGAAAGTGTAAGAAACTAAATAAATATTGATTTATATAATTTGACATTGTCATTGTATAATTAAAAAAAAAGTGAACTACTTATTTATTTGTGAATTTATTTAATATAGGCAAATATGGATCAGTTGAAGCTACCTCCACAACTACTGAAAATTATAGGTTTTTCTCATATTTTTGAAGTGAGAATGAGCACTTATTTTAAGAGTCGTGGGAGGCAGAATTTCATCGCAAATAAAATTTTGAAGCCCAAAGTGAAGGTAAAAATTATTTTTTAAATAAAAATTGATAATATAATTTTAGGAGTTTTAAATTTTGGTGTTAATGCAATTAGAGAAAGAAGACAAGGTAGAAAATTCAAGTGTTCCAACAATAGAGCCAAAAGCAAAGGTAATAAATTTTAAATGAAAATTGATAAAAATTTTACAAGTTTTAAATTAAACTTTTTTTTTTTGTGTTAGTGCAGTTAGAGAATGAAGATAAGATGGAAAATTCAAATGTTCCACCAATAGAAAACGCCTTATAAATAATCAACTCCTCAAATGAATCTTCTGAGTCAACAAAAAAGAATAGAAGATTAAGGTATGCCACATATTAGTTTATAAATGAATTTCAAGAAATATGTTAAATCTTAAGAAATTTTATAACTTTTCAGGCTACACTATGATGATGAACCATAGCATCCCAATGAAGAAGAGCCCTTGAAGGATTTAGAAGATTGAAGAATAAAATTGTAGTAGTATTTTTAATGTTGTTTAGTGAATCTATTATAATGAACATTTTAAAGTTTGTGGGAATAATGACGATATCTCTCTTAAATTAGTGTTAATTTTTCATGTTATGCATTTCTTTTGTCTACTCAAATTCTCCTACACTATCAATTTAAATTTAAAAATTTTATAAAAATCATCTAATAATATATACACGTCACTAAATATTTATTAAAAAACATAAAATTAATTTATATCCATAAAATTCTGAATTTTATTAATACAATTCTACAAGAACAGTATTTATCATTTATTTATTTTCCTTTTAATCTCTACTTTTAAAATGTTTTAATTTAGATTGTATTTTTAAATGTAAACACTATATATGTATTCCATTTGTTAGTTAAATGCTTTTGAAAAATATATAATGTATAATAAAAGATATTATTTATGACCAAATCAAAATTAAGCACCACATTATTCAACTCCTCAGATTTGGTGGCGTAATTAATAAAAGGAAGATCAAATGCCTCTTGAATATAGGCACAAGTCTCGGAATGATTTAGGTTATTAGTAAGAAATAAAAATTGAGATTTGATTATGTGGTGTAATTAAAAGGAAGATCAATGAATTTATTTTGAATGGCAATAATCTTGATCGGCTATACTATTCATAGCTAATCGATTAAAACATATCAATATAAATGAAATTAAGTGCAACAAATTAAATAATGGCAAAATGTAAAAATCAAACCAACACTTCGCCAGGAGCCCAACAGATTAACCAACAGTGCCTGACTTTTGGAAGAGCTTCTTTAATCATTTTCTTTCCTTTCACTTCAAACAATGTCATGCAATTACAAATAAATAAAACAAAAGAGGAAATCTTTATAATGAATAATGAATTATTAGAATAAATGTGCAATATGTTACAAATAACTATGAATGTCCTTCCCAGCCCTATGTTTCTAAATTTTTAAAATTTAACAATTTGCTTCTTACTGTTCTGCATAAAAAGAATTGCATGACCAAACATTGAACTGCTATATATTTTATGTGTGTGCATTAGGTTACAACTGACTATGAATGTGTTAATAATCACCTATATATAGCTCCCTATTTCTAAATTCTTAAACTCGAACAATTTGCTTCTTCGTATTTTGCATAAAAAGAATTGCATTTGCAAACATTGAATTATTGTAATAATGAGGCTAATTAGCTGTTATTCTAGGAGGTGATACTGAGACTTTAAATGAATTAATTTTCATTCTATAAAAATGAAACGTCTACAAAAATGAAACATCACAAGAATATACCCTGCAAACATTCAGTAATTTTTAATTCTTGAAATTATGGTAATGTAAAAAGGAAGGTGTAGGATTTCTTTTTGGTGATGGATTTTGCAAACATTCAGTAATTTTCAATTGCTAAAATTATTATAGTAACGTAAAAGGAAGGTGTATGCTATTTTTTAGGTGATAGATGTAGCAAAAATTCATTAATTTTTAATTGGCTAAATTATGGTAATGTGAAAAGGGAAGTGTAGGTTTTTTTTTTTTTTGTGATGGATCTTGTAAACATTTAGTAGTTTTTAATTCCTGAAATTATAATAATGTAAAAGGAAAGGTTTAGGTTTTTTTTCTTTTTCGGTGATGGAAGGTTTGGGTTTTGATAAGTCATATAAGTTGTTACTATAGTGTTAGTTATTCTATTAGTATGTGTTCGTTACTCTTACTGCTGTATCTATATATACATGTGTATTTGAACTCAATGTGATACAACACAACTCTCTACAATTCAATACAATCATAAAGCATTCTTTCTTCTTGCTCTCTGCCCTTTCACATCAAATCTGGACTAAGATTGCTATTCTTCATGCTTCCCACACCAGAGCTTAGGTTTCAAAACTCAAGACTCAATTACGCAGCACCAAGAAGATGAATTCCATGCATGATTATCTTACTGCCATTAAATTGATTACTGATAATCTTGCGACTATTGGAGAACCCCTTATTGATGCTCAACATATTGAAGCTATTTTCGAAGGTTTATCTGAAGAATACAATCCTATCATTGCTTCTTTATTGATCCTTACAAAAATGAAGACATTGAATCTCTTTTACTTGCTATGGAAGAACGCATTGAAAAATCCCACAAGCTTGACAACACCAATTCCTCTTTATCTGTTCAATCCAATCTTGTTCAAGCTCAGCGTCAATTCCCTTCCAATTCACAATTTCTTTCTTCTCGTGGTCGTGGATTTCGCTGTGCTCGTGCTCATTCTAGCAGAGGCTCTGGTCGTGGTCCAAACTTTACTTCTGTCCAGTGCCAATTATGTAATCGATTTGGCCATACAGTATGGGATTGTTTTCATCGCTTCAATCCCGATTTCTCTCTTCCTCAACAATAATTTGTTCCCCCTCAACCTTCTCAATTCGCTACTACTCCTGCTTCTAACCAAGCTCTCATCACTAATACCTCTTCCAACATTCCATCCACTCCATCAACAATTTCTTCATCCAAAGGCATTCTTGCAACTCCTGCATCTGTGATGGACCCTTCTTGGTATCCTGATTCTGGCGCTACACATCATCTTACTCCTGATCTCAACAACCTTGTTGCTGCATCACCTTATATAGGTTCTGCTACGGTCCTTGTTGGCAATGGGGTTGGTCTTCCCATTGCCAATGTTGGCCATTCTTTTATTCATTCTCCATATTCTAATAAGCCTTTAATTCTTAAAGATTTACTTCATGTTCCCTCTATTACTAAAAATTTACTCAATGTATCAAAATTCTCTAGTGATAATAATGCATTCTTTGAGTTTCATCCTAATCATCTTGCTGTTAAATCTCAGGACTCACTCAAGACAATACTACAAGGCTCTAATCGGAATGGACTCTATGTTCTTGAGGATTCTTTGTCACCTACTAATCATAATTTTCTTACTATTTCTGCTTCTATTACTTGTAATACTACTTCTGTAAATACTTTTGATGTCTGGCATGCTAGATTAGGCCATGCTTCCACCAAAATTGTTGATAAAGTTCTTTCCTCATGTAATATTTCTAGCTATACCAACAACTGGAAATTTGAATATCTGTAGCTCTTGCTGTAATGGCAAAGCAAAATAGTTGCCTTTTCCTTCCTCTACTACTATTTACAATGCTCCTCTTGATCTTGTGTTTAGTGATATTTGGGGTCTTGTTCCTATAAACTCCAATTCTGGTTCCAGATATCACATCATATTTGTGGATGCCTTCTCTCGATTCACTTGGATTTATTTTCTGCAACTTAAATCTCAAGCTTTTGCTACTTTTATTGAGTTTAAAAGCATGGCTGAACTACATCTTAGTACTAAGCTCAAAACTCTTCAAACTGATAATGCAAAGGAATATCTTTCTTTTTCTACTTATCTTAAACAAAATGGCATTTTACATAGTTTTAGTTGTCTTTATACCCATGAACAAAATGGGAGTGTAGAACATAAACATTGACATGTTACTGAAATGGGATTAACATTACTTGCTTATGCTTCTTTGCCTCTAAAATTTTGGAAGGAAGCTTTTCAAACTACTGTTTATTTGATTAATATTTTAGCTACTCCTGTTATGCATTCTAAATCACCACATGAAATGTTATTTTCCAAATCACCAAATTATTCTTTCTTAAAGGTATTTGGTTGTGCATGTTTTCCATTACTTAGACCTTATAATAGACATAAATTAGATTTTAGATCAGACTTATGTACATTCTTAGGTTGTTCTCCTTCTCACAAAGGTTATCTTTGTCTTCTTAAAAGTGGCAAAATAATAATTTCTAGACATGTTCTATTCAATGAACAATTATTTCCTTACAAGGAATCTATTCCTTTATTATCTCCTATTCTTCCTACTCCTTCATCTATTGCATCTATTCCTGTTTTACCTAGTCATTCTATTGCTACTGCTACTTTTCCTTCTGTGTCTAACAGGTCTCACATTACTCTTGCATCTTCTTCAAGTCCCTCTCAATCTATTTCTACTCAGCCATGCTCATCTAAGTTTGTCCCACCTTCCTCTATTGTTGCCTCTGATCTGATTCTGCCTTCCATCTTTCTTTCTCTATTTGACACTTCTACTGCTCCTTCCCTTGATTGAGTTCAACCACATCCTCATCCTCCTACTCTCATTAACCATCCCATGATTACTCGTGGCAAGGATGGCATCTTTAAACTAAAAACTTTTATAGCAGTTTCTGAACTTACTAATCTTCATGAAGCATTATCGCACCCCTCTTGGTCTCAAGCAATGCAACTTGAGTATGATGCTCTTCTCAAAAACTCTACCTGGAAGATTGTTCCTTTACCCCCTACCAAATCTACCATTGGTTGTAAATAGATCTTTCATGTCAAATATAACCCTGATGGCACTATATCTAGACACAAGGCACGCCTTGTCGCGAAGGGTTTCAATCAATAAGAGGGTGTTGATTATCATGAAACTTTTAGTCCTGTCATCAAACCAGCTACTATCCGCATCATTCTTACTATTGCACTTTCTTTCAAGTGGCCTATCAACCAACTTGATTTTACAAATGCTTTCCTCAATGGCCCTCTTCATGAAGAAATTTATATGGTTTAACCTCCAGGCTTCCATGTTGGCGACTGAAGAATGGTTTACAAACTTGACAAGGCTCTATATGGCCTTAAACAAGCACCCCGTGCCTGGTTTGCAAAACTTAGCTCTACTTTACATCAATTTGGCTTTTCCACAGCAAAATGTGATTAGTCTCTTTTTATTAAGGTTACATCCCAGCACACTATCTACATCTTGGTCTATGTTGATGATGTTCTCATCACTGGAACCTCACATATTACTATCCAACAAATTATTCGCTCCTTACAGCAACTTTTTGCTCTTAAAGATCTTGGTGCTCTACATTATTTCCTTGGTCTTGAAGCAAAAACTCTTCCTTCAGGTGCTCTTCGTCTTTCATAGACCAAATATATCCATGATTTGGTTCTCCATGCTAACATGTAAACCCTTTCCCACTCCTATGCCTTCTTCTTCTAAACTTCAGAAATCTGGTTCTCTACCCTTTGAACATCCCTCCCTCTATTGCCAAATTGTTAGTGCATTACAATATATTACTCTTACCCGACCTGAGCTATCTTTTCCCATTAATAAAGTTTGTCAATTCATGCACAATCCTCTCCAATCTCATTGGTCTGCTGTTAAACGAATTCTAAGATATCTTAAGGACACTCCAACCTATGGTCTTGTCTTTCGTCCTTCTCTTAACTTTACCATCACTTCTTTCTGTGACTTTGATTGGGCATCAGATTTAGATGACCAGTGCTCTACCTCAGGTCTTTGTGTCTACCTTGGACCAAACATGGTATCTTGGCTTTCCAAGAAACAATCTGTTGTCTCTCGTCCTAACACTGAAGCTGAGTACTGCTGTATGGTTGCTACAATTTTAGAAATCTCTTGGATTAAGACTCTTCTCTCTAAACTTCACATCTCTTCTCAATCCATTCCTCATGTCTATTGTGATAACTTGAGTGTTGTTCTTCTTTCTGCCAATCCAATCCTTCACCAACGCACCAAACATTTTAAAATTGATTTACATTTTGTCCGTGATCATATTATGTAGCAACAGGTTCGTGTTTTCCATGTACTAGCTGAAGAACAACATGCTAACATTCTCACAAAACCTATCTCTAGTGCTCGTTTTCCTTACCTCCGCCACAAGCTCTGAGTTCAGTTTTCTTCTCCCTTTGAGTTTTAGGGGGGCTGATAAGTCATCTAAGTTGTTACTATAGTGTTAGTTATTCTGTTAGTATGTGTTCGTTACTCTTACTGTCGTATATATATATTCAATAATATAGATTGGACTAAATGCTCTTTGAATGTCATTGAAAAAACACAAAGATAGTACAAAAGTAAGGCACACATATTTTCTATCTTTTAACCTCTAAAGTTTTTCATTGGGAATCTAGAATCATGGTGTACAACACTTTCTACCGAAGAGTACCATACTCCTTGGATTAACCAAGAGTGCCTTCTCCACATTTAAAATTGATTATTCCATCATCTTCTTTCCTTCTACAAGGTAATTTCTTTTCTTTCAACACGTGCTTTTGTACTTTTATTTCTTATTTCAGCAAAGGCTACAGTACTCCCTACAAAGTAAGGAGTACCATACTCCTTTAATTGCAACCATTCATTATAGAATTAAAGGTTAAGATGACTTATAGAACACCTGTAAACACTTTAGTGGTGATGTGCCCTAGAATCACCATCATTTTCCTCTTTCACCTTTGTCAGTAATGATACGTGAACACTAAAATAGTGTTTACACCATATACCTACAGTAAAAAAGAGGAAAAAGACAAAAATAGTGATACAATATAGAAATGATACTTCTCTCTCTTTCTCTTTCTCTCTCACAGTCTCTTTATTTCCCGCTTCAGTTTTCACTCTCTTTCACTCTCACCTCACATAGAAGAAGGTTAACAACAATAAACATATATCTGTTTCAATTTTCTACAACAATCTTATTTGTAAGGTATGTAGGTTCCTTGTTTTCACTTCTTGTCTCTCTTTCGATGTTACAAGAAAAATGCTCAAAGGCAACGTTTCAAAAGCGTTGCCTAAACATAGAAAAATCATTGCCTTTTCTCAACGGCGACACTTTCCCCGCAAAGGCAACATTTTTTGGGGCATTGCTTATACTGGCATTACCTTTTCTCTAAGGCAATGGTTGACAAAGCAAAGGCAACGATCCCTAAAAAAAAGTGTTGCCTTTGTTGAATCAAAGGCAACGTTTTTGTTGCCAATAAAAGGCAATGGTTTTTGCACTTTCTATGCATTGCATCTTATTCCAACCTAAGGCAACGCTTATAAAGCATTGCCTTTTCTCTGGTTAAAGGCAACGGTTTATGACACTGCTTTTTCTTATTGTTTAGGCAATGGTTTATAAGCGTTGCCTTTTCTCTAGTTAAAAGCAACTTGTAAAAAATGTTGCCTTTTCTCTAGTTAAAAGCAATAGTTTATCTCTTTTCTTTTGGAAATCAGCGCCAATGATCCCCTCTCTCATTATAAAACTTTGTGGAAAATTGCTCAAAGGTGATTTACTTTAAAAGTCATTTTACAGGTAGCATGTATTCCATGTTTTTGTCATTTATTTTTACCATTTTCTCTGCTGCCTCAGAAACTCTATAGTTCACATGCACAAAGTTGTCTTAATCTAAACACTACTACCACTAAAAATTGATTATAACCTGCATATAAATGTATTAGAATACAAATTTGACCTATGCTAGAAAGGTCCAAGAGTAACAACTCCAGCATTTGAATCATTAATAATAGGCTCTAGATGTTAATTTGCTAAAGTTAGCAATTGAATCTTACTGCTACTAATTAGTTACTTTTGAGTACACAAACATAATACATTTATGTTTTAAACTAAACTATCCTTTGCTTGAAATTTATACTTGTGTTTACGATCTACACCTTCATGAGCTAATTATAGCTTCGGTTTTAGATTGAGTTGTTGCTTGACACACTTCCCAGGACCTGATAATCACAACAGGGCATTTGATGAGCAATGATCATGGTCAACTGCTATGATCAGATTAGCAAAAATAAAACCATATACAAAAAATAGCACTATATGTATTATTATGTTAAAAATAAACATATCTCAGAAATAAACATTTACTAGGTCAAATACCTATTAGGCCTAGAGCAAAAATAAAGGTGGAGATTTCATTTCAGATTTCTTCATAGTCTATACATAACTACAAAAATGAAGATAGCAATTTATAGGGTCAATCTTTTCTTTGTTAGTACATAAGCAATTTATGATATATTTTTCCAAATCATAAAGCAGTACTCTAGTAAAGTTAGTTTCAATTATCATATATTGAATTATATCACATAAAGAAGCATTGTATAGTAAATCACTTGTACCTCTTTTTTGAGTTCTTCAAGTGATACACTAGCAATATCTTAATCTAGAGACCTCTTTACAATGTAGGTACTGCCACTAGAGTTTTATTTAGTTTATATCCACTGCAAGAAAACCAAAATCACCAAGTAAAATATAGTCAAATGATTGTGATATAATAATCACAAAGCAAAAAGCAGAATGAAGAATGATTTAGCACCTTCCAAATTCAAAAAGACTCTGTCTAATTGTGCATGAGATTTTTTCAATAGCCCTTTCAAACTTCAAACAGTATTTGCTAATAATATATATAGTCATTAGCAAGTATTTTACAACACCTCTAGCAAATAAGCTTTAAATTCATCTAATCAATGATATGCTATCTACTTGTTTTAAAAAGAAAATCTAGTAATCTACATAGACTCGAACATATGACTTTTTTTTTTTCATTCCCCAATAACTTTACATTGCTGCTGCTCACAGGTACTAAACAACCTTCCATTTTACCTTCGTATTATCCAATTATATCACACTAAATTTACACACACACACACACACACACACACACATACACACACACACATACACACACATATGTACAAAGAATGTAAAGAAATTCAGCTATAATTCCACTCACAAAGCTAAAAAAAAAAAAAAAAGATAGTGACTTACACCATTTTCTGATTTCAGATGTCAAAAGAAAACAAAGAAAGAACAATTTAGGGGCTACTTGTTAGCCAATCCCACAAATAAGAATTCCCCAAACTATAATACACTACAATCACCCCCCAACACCCACTTCCCTCCCCAAACTTCCTAAAATAACAATGGCAAAGTTTAAAAAAAGAGCTAAAAAAGGGTGACTTGCTCAGTAACCAAACAAATTGTTTACTTTACCAGGACAATCACAAAACAACAGAGAGTCATTTATAGATTCCATGCCGCATCACTTGCAACAAATAAAAGCTTAACCAAGATAACAGGCCATTTAAACATCATATTGAAAACATTAAAATTCAGACAGAGCTTAACATTTATTTATACAAGCAGCAAAAACTTGATGTCAGTCAAAAGAGAAAGTGAACCAATATATCTGAGTTGAATATATATGTTACAGCTAACAACAGAGTAAAACCCATATAATCATCCCCTCTAATCACCATCATCATCATCTTAACTCTACATCTAGCAACCACATCATCCATCACTTTTCAAAATCACCATCAGCTCAAAACCAAATTAGTTTTAATCCCTAAACTACAAACCAAATCACAGCAAACAAAATACAAAAAAATCTAGCCATTACCAAAGTCCTTTCATTCACAGCTAAAGGATCTAATAGGATCCAAATCAGAAATTAGAAAATAATAAGAGAGGGAAGAAGAGGGAGATCGGCAGCTACAGTGTTCCTTCCCTCTTGTACCATCCATGCCCCATCTCTCAATGCTTGGTTCCTTCCTTCGCCATCATTTTAAGCTACCTGAACCAAACAGAAATCTCAAAGTTTTCAAAAAGCAAATAAAAAAGGAAGCATAAACAAAAACGGAGGAGTAGATCTCACAACCCCCAGGCACCGTGATCCTCCACTTTGTTCAGCCGAAAACCCACCGCAAACCTCCACCTCGTGTGCCCAAACTGCCAGTATCAAAACGGCCTCCTTTTTCCAGCCGCCGCATGATATCAGTCCGGTCACTGCCTCAACCATTGCGCCGGCTCCATCTTCCTTGCTCCTGACTGCCATGGCTCCCACTTCACTATTGTCCTCTCCGTTCAGTTTATTTTGCACCGTCATGAGCCACCACACCACTATTCGCCTTCCCCCTTTTCTGATCGCAGCCGCCACAGCCTAGTTGCAGTAACCGCACCGCTAGGAGCCCTTGTTTCATGCGTGAACCACCAGCATCAGAACTGCCCCCCTTTTCCTCACGTGCCTCGCGCAAGAATCAAGTCAACCCGGAGCCCCCAATGCTCACGAGACAACCCAGTTGCAGTGTTGCAACTCCTTCTCTTCAGATCTGTACAGCCTCCTCTAGATCTCCATCCCAGCACAGCAAGGAACCACTGCAGGTCCCTGGACAGCCGCCGCAGAGCCTACTGCAGCCACTACAAGGATGGCCCTGTATCGGTGCCGGTTCTGTTCTCCCTCTGGCCTGTTGTTGCGGTCCCTTTTCTTTTTCTCTCTTCCATGACCGAACTTTCTCTCTATAAGCACTCAGACCTTTCTTATTTAATTGAGAAGAAGAAAGCTAGCTGTATGAAATTGGCTAGGGTTATAGTGAATAAGGCTTAGCTGAAGGAAAAAAGTAATTGCCATTAGTTTTTTCATTTGTTATTAGTTTTAGAAAGGGGATGTATTTTTAGTGGGAAATGAAATTTTAGTGGGAAAAAAATTTGGGCAGCGCCAATTGTTTAGGCAACGGTTCTATTGTGGTGCCAATCAAAACATAAAAGGCAATGGTTAAAAAATGTTAGCAATGAGTAAATAAATGTTACTATTTTGTAAAAGATACAGCAACAATTTAAATCTATTCTCTTTTTCACCTAAGGCAACGTTTATAAAATGTTGCCTTTAAAGTTCGTTGCCATAGCCCTATGCTTAAAAAACCGTTGCCTATACTAACCAACGGCAACAGTTTTGAAGTGTTGCCTTGAAAAAGTGTTGCCTTAGGCCCAAAATGTTGTAGTGTGTGTTTGTGTTCATGAGTTCCTTATCTATTTGCACGGTTTGAGCTAAGTTTGATTGTTGAACAAAGAATGAATGCTTTATTATTTAATAAACCTGTAAAATGACTCTAAAACTTGTAAAGTGATGCTAGAAAATGGTTTTCAAGCTTGTTATAGTTGGTTTACAAGTTTTCAGAAATGGTTTACAAGTTTTTTTTAACTATTTTTACAAGTTTTTAAGGACATGTTTACAAGTCTTGTAAATGAAGTGCAAATAATTTGTAAAACTAAGCATTGTTTAAAACCTATAAACCAAGAGTAAAGAGCTAGTAAACTAGGGGAATTAAACTTGTAAACCCTTGCTTAATACTTACAAAGTGGTTCTTGCACAAACTTGTAAATTTGTAAACCAAGTTTCTTGTACAAAGTGGTTCCTCAAAGTTCTGAAACTGTTGTAAATAGTTGGAATATAAGGCTAAATGATATAAACATGATCTACAATACAATGTAATTGGGCGAGGATATTGCCATTGGTTTACAAGTTTTTTTGTCACGACCCGCCTAGGGAATGTGACCGGCACGTGAGGTATTGAGTCCTTACGGAAGCCTCTAGTAACGTGACTATCTAATATGCATAAATAAATCAAAATATATTTATAATATTTCCAATTTAACCAAACTCTATAAATCTAATAATATCTCCAAACATAAATCCTGAATTTAAAACTGCATAAAATCTATAATCTGGCCCAAAATCAAACATAATTAATAAAATAGCTGATATCTATAAAATAAATAAATTCATATTATGCATGTATGCGATCCTGCCTACACAACTACTAGAGCACTACTAAACTAACATAACTTATAATAAGCCCCACTTCGAAGCGAAGCTCACCAAAAGAAGTTGCAGCACTACTGGGGAAGATCTTGTGGTGCAACTGAACCTATAGCTGAATCTATAGGGGAGGAAAAGAGAGGGGTGAGTTCATCAAAACTCAGTGAGTGAGCCTCCACTCATAACCCACATGGGACAACAACAAGAATACATAATATATACATGCAACTGTGTAAAGCATTTTATGTATAATTACATATAATAATAATGGAAACAATAATTTAACTAAGTCCATGGCAACAACTAGTAGAAAAACAGAAATTATTCTGTACATAAATATAATCTGAGCTTGATAGCTAAATCTGAGCCATTGGATAATCTGATGGGCACGTAACTAGGTCCCATAATGGACACCTCACTAGGTTCCTTACTGTGGATGAGCTAGTCCTCTAACGGACCACTTGGTACCAAGGTTAACGATCAATCCTGCAGCCGTTAACTCGCTGTTCTATTTCTCACTAATTATTGGCCAAAAATAATAGCAACAAAATTCACTGTTCATACAATACTGGGGTTCATGAAATTTTCTGACTGATAAAACAAATCTAAATCATACATACAACAAGTATGGTCCCATGATCTTTCTAAAATGATAATCTTTCATGATAAATACAAAATAATAATCTTCTAAAATTTCTATAAATCATAAAAGCATAATTTCTAGGCATAAATCATTCTACAGTTCCATAAATAATTCATAAAAGCATAATTTCCAAGCATAAATCATTATAAATTTCCATAAATAATTTATATAATATTGAAAAAATACAAATAATGACCAAAAGTATGGCCATGATCTTAAACCCACTCACCGTTGGTAGCTGGGAGTGTTCTTTCACTGACAACTTGACCTTAGGGAGCAGGAATGGCACTGGTAACTGCCAAACAATACAATGAAGAAACGATTTAATTTATTTGCCCAAATTGAGTTTGGGATGATAGGGAGGAAGAATGATAAGAGAAAACCATGCCTAACAGTGCTCAAACTCACAAATTAGATAAAAGAGAGAAGGAATTAGCTAAATTCCATGAAGATCACCTACCAGAAGAGATTGATCAGAGAAAATTGAGAGAAACCACATTTTTCTCTCTAGGGAAATTTCTTGGAGGCTAGGGTTCTTAGAAAAATATTTGGGGATATTATGATGTGTCAAATATATACTACAAGGTAAATATATGACTGAAAGCAGAACAAATTCGGTATCCTGCACACCGCACAACACATCGCACACGTGTTCTATAGAGGGAAGATTTGTAATTTCCGAGAGTAGGCTCTATGCCTCATTACCTTTTAACTGTGTATATATGTGTGTGTGTGTGTGAAAGAAATTGAAAAACGAAACCTGAGCGAGCGAGCGCACGCATTACCATTACTTTTACATATACATATATATATAATAATAATAATAATAATAATAATAATACTTAGCGCTGCGCATGCTGATGCTTTGCGCACTATTACATATATTAATAATATAATAATTATTATAATAATACTTTTATATAATACTTATATATATATATATATATATATATATATATGTATTTATAATATAATAATAATACTTAGCACTGCGCATGCTGATGCTTTGCACACTATTACATATATTAATAATATAATAATAATTATAATAATACTTATATATATATATATAAACTAATATAACCTATATCAATATCTTTGAAGTAATAATAATAATAATAACAATAGTAATAATAAATTATATATCACCAAATTTTATATTTAGGATTTTACATTTTTACTCTTGGTTTAGAAGTTTTTTAAACTATGTTTATAAGTTTTAAGTACAAGTTTACAAGTCTTGTAAATCAAGTGCAAAACTTGTCAACCTAAGTATTGCTTAAAACTTATAAACCAATTGTAAATAACTTATAAACAGACGGCCAAAAACTTGTAAACCTATGCTTAATATTTACAAACCAAGTGCAATAAGTTTTGTAAACCAAGTTTTTTTTTTTTCACAAAGCGGTGCTATAAAGTTCTGAAGTGGTTGTAAATATTTGAATTTTGATTCTAAATATTGTGAAAATGATTTACAAGATATTAGAAAAAAAAATTTCCATTCATTTTTATCATTGATTAACAAGTTTTATGCGCTTAGTTTACTAGTTTTTTTTTAATTATGTTTACAAGTTTTAGGCATAGGCTTACAATAAACCTTCAGCTATAGTTTATAAGTTTTAAGCACTTAAAGTTTTCTATTCTTAGTTTACAAGTTTCAGCACAAGTTTACAAGTTTTTTACACTTAATTTACAATTTTTAAGCAAGGGTTACACGTTTTTTGTACCTGGTTTACAAGTTTCCAGAATAGGTTTAATGTTGTTTACACTTAGTTTTCAAGTTTTTAACCCAGGTTTACATGTTTTGTCCATTTGTTTACAAGTTCTTCCTCATGTTTACAAATTATATTTTGGTTTAGTACGGGTTTAATAGTAGATTACTTTGATTTTAGTTACTTGAAATTGGTTACTGCATTAAATTTCTAATATTATTAATGTAGATGATACATGAACTCATGTGCATCCTTTTGTTTTGTACTAGATACATAACCAAATGGCACATTCAAAAGTAAAGAATAAAAAAAAAATGGAAAAGAAGACAGAACCCCAAGAAGGCAAGCAAAGATGTGAACATAATAGGATTATTGTGGACAAAGGCATTAGTTGTGCCAATGATTTATTTCAAAATAATACATTAGTTGGTGATAATGATGAATCAATAGATAAGAGTGTATGTGAAGTTATAAATAATGATAATGAAAAAACTAAATTTTTCATTGGTTGTAATAAACTTGAAATGTATGAACAAATTTCTTAGTTTTTGATGCACGACTTCCCTCCTGTGAGCATGCTAGTAACATGCAATTTAGTTGTCCATCCAATCTGTTTCTTGAATTTATGAATTTATTAGACGTAAAACTCTTGTTACTTGAGTAATTTTTGTGGAATAATTTCATTTCTTCTTTTGAATTAAATATCATCCCAACAACAGGCATTGAGAGGTCACAATCCCTATCATTGCCATCAATTTGAATCTCAACATCAAACTTTGCATCAACAGTCATTGAATCCTCCATACTTTACATATGGAGTGTGATACAAAACCTACAAAAAAAAAATCCAAAAAAATTATAACAAAGTTGTGATACAAAACTTACATATATAATATTTATCACTAGGTTTACAAGATTTTAGAATCGATTTTCAAGAATTTAAAACCAAATTACAAGTATCTTGCACCAAATATCAACTGTTTTACCACCAATTTCACAATATTTAGCATTAGATTCCATGTATTTACAATCATTTTATAACTGTGTACCACCATTTTGTGGAAAGAACTTAGTTTACAAGCTTATTGCACTTAGTTTATAAATATTAAGCATAGGTTTACAAGTTTTTGGCTGTCTGTTTATAAGTTATTTGCAATTGGTTTATAAGTTTTAAGCAATACTTTGGCTTACAAGTTTTTGCACTTGATTTGCAAGACTTGTAAACTTGTGCTTAAAACTTGTAAACATAGTTTAAAAAACATCTAAACCATAGGTTAAAAACTTGTAAACCAATGGCAAAATCCTCACCCAATTACATTATATTGTAGATCATGTTTTTATCATTTAGCCTCAAATTTCAACTATTTACAATAGCTTTAGAACTTTGAGGGACCACTTTGTGCAAGAAACCTGGTTTACAAGTTTATAAGTTTGTGCAAGAACCACTTTGTAAGTCTTAAGCAAGGTTTTACAAGTTTAATTCCTCTAGTTTACAAGCTTTTTACTCTTGGTTTATAGGTTTTAAACAATGCTCAATTTTGTAAATTATTTGCAGTTCGTTTACAAGTCTTGTAAACCCATCCTTAAAACTTGTAAACATAGTGCAAAAAAATTGTAAACCATTTCTGAAAACTTGTAAACCAATTATAATAAGCTTGTAAACCATTTTTTAGAATCACTTTACGAGCTTTAGAGTCATTCTACAGGTTTACTAAACAACAAAGCATTCATTCGTTGTTCAACAATCAAACTTAGCTCAAACCGTGCAAATAGATAAGGAACTCATGAACACAAACATCACAAACACATCGAAAGAAAGACAAGAAGTGAAAATGAGGAACCTACATACCTTATAAATAAGATTGTTGCAAAAAAAATGAAACAGATGTATATTTATTGTTATTAATCTTCTTCTATGTGAGTTGAGAGAAAAAGAGTAAAAACTGAGACGGGAAATGAAGAGACTGTGAAAGAGAGATAGAAAAGTATCATTTATATATTATATCACTGTTTTTGTCTTTTTTTTTTATTGTAGGTGTATGGTGTAAACACTTTTTACACCGTCCAACTTCGTTGAACTTTTGTGAATGGTGATTGGGGTGCTGTGAAGAATGAGGATGATGAGGTGTATGGATAGTCTCTAAGGGTACATGGGTAGTTTCTTAAGGGAGTGATTCTAAGGTGCTTCAAGTGTGTGGCACACCACATTTGTCAAAGTGCATGCCAGAATTCCCCCTTATTTCATGTTAAAGTTGCAAAATTCCATACTAAATATTACTCTATTGTTTACAACCTAATTATCTTCTGGCACAACTTTATTTTAATATTTTCCATTAGGTATCTAAGATCCATGGTGTATAACACTTTCTACCAAAGAGTATCACACTCCTTGGACTAACCAAGAGTGCCTTTTCCACAAGGTAATTTCTTTTCTTTCAACACTTGCTTTTATACTTTTATTTCTTATTTCATGTTAAAGTTGCGAAATTCCATATAAAATATTACTATGTTATTTACAACACAATTATCTTTTGGCACAACTTCATTTTATGTAGATTTGCAAATGAAAAGAGTTTAAAAAAACACAAATGTTTAATTAACAAATTATTTTCTAAGAAAAAATTATATAAATGGACAATTCAAGCATTCTAATCTCCATGTATATTCTTATACTATGAATTTTTTTTATCCATTCTAATCTTACTTTTATCAAGTGACAACAAATGCTGATTTAACTCTTCTAAATTTCTACAAATATTTGTTTTTGTTTTTATTTTCACCTTTTTTTTTTTATAGATTTATAAGATTATTACACTCATATATGTTAAAAATCAATCTTCCTTTAAGAAGACATCCTAATTTGAATTATTTTCTAAATTGTGAGGTGTACTATATATTCCCTATACACAAGTAGGAAGGTGCAATAACTTCTACAACGAATGAAATATAGAAAATTACAGGTCAGTTCAACTCTACTAAAATGTCATCATATAATATGTAGTTTAAAAAGTTAAAAAATCCAGGCACTACTTATTTATTTACTTTAGGCTTTTGTTTTTAACTTATACATCAATTATCTCAGTGTATTAACTCATTACTTATAGCCACGTTGAAGTATACTGAAATCTCTCTACATGACAAATTAGATATAAAAAGAAAATTTAAACATTCAAAACAATTTATTTATTTCACAAAAAATTTAATTTCAACATTTAAAAATACAAAGAAAGACTGACATATATGGACGAAGAAAAAATTATATTTTCGCAAGTATTATTATAATATGAAAAGTTTATTTTGACTTTGATTATAATTGTACGTTAAAAAAATTGAAAAAAATCTTATTAGTTAAAATTTATTTTCTATCAATGTTTTTATAAGTTATAACTTAAATCACATCTTTATATAATATAATTTTTCACGACAAATTATACAATCTAGAGTTTATTATATCTTAATTTGTCTCACACTTACATGTAATTTTAATTAAACATAATTATGCTGACATGACAAACAAAATTAATAGTAAGTACAATTTTATTATTAATACTGATTTCTCAAATTGGTAATACCAAGCATGCACAATTGATGTTCCTATTAAGTTTGTATATTATAAAATATTGATTTAATTACTATCAATTCAAGAAATTTAAATAATTGTATTGATAAGAATGCAGTCCACGTTGATATGACATGCATTCCATGTTGATATGAATGCAATACACATTGCCATGAAAGGCATATGATATCTTCATGCAAGAAGAAAGTCAAGATTAGTGGGAAAATCATGTCAAGATCATCCCAAAGTCATGAAGTCATGAATATCTAAATAGACTCCAAAAATGCAATACTAGCAGCTGAATTCCTATGAAAAACTTATATTCCTCTATAAATTCATGGATGCAATAAAGTGGTCATTAAACTCCCTCAATAAAATTTTTTTATTCTTAAATATAATAGTTCTCGAACTATTTTATCGATGTTCTTAAAATTAACTTTTGTGATGCATCATCCTTAAATAGAACTATTTTGGAAATTCTCAGTGGTACTGTATAATCCGTAGAAGCTAAAATATTTGTTCAATAACTTCTACTACCAAAGAAATGGAGAAACACAGAAGTTAAAATTTAGTATCTTATAAATTACAATAAATTGTTATTTCAAATCATTTTTGAAATTTAAATAATTATCCTCACATTATTTTTATTGCTTCTGCTATTAATTTTTTTTGTTAATAACTTTATGGTATTAATTATCTGCTATTTGTTAAAATTAATTTTTTTAATGCATCATCCTTAATTAGAACTATTTGGGCAATTCTCAGCAGTACTATATATTCCGTAGACACTGAAATATTGGTGTAATGACTTCTATGGCTAAAGAAATGGATGTCAAACACTATTTATTTACTTAATGTTTTTAATTATTTATTTTCCTTTTACTTTATATTGATGAACATGAACAACTTTGTTTATAAATTGTAAATATTTCTTCTTTTTAAACCATAAATATACATTATCACGAGTTGACAGATTAATATAGTTTTATAAATATTAATCTCATAAAAGTTAGAGATTAAAATTTTGTATCTTACAAATTACAATAAATTACTAATTCAAATAATATTTTTAATTTTAAAAATTACTCTGATACATTCTTCTATCCTTTGTCAGATTATTTTTTTAATAACTTTGTGGTATTAATTATCTGCTATTAGTTAAAATTAATTTATTTTTAAATGCATAACCCTTAATTACAACTATTTTGGAAATTCTCAGCAATACTATATATTCCATAGAAACTGATATATTGTTGCAATGACTTCTACGGCAAAAGGAATGGAGAAAGGCAAAGATTGGTTCAATTATTATTATTATATTTAATAATTATTATAGTTATGAAAAAAGACAAACACTATTTATTTATTTAATATTTTTTCATTATTTATTTTTCTGTTACTTTATATATATATATATATATATATATATATATATGTATATGTATGTATGTATTTATGTATAAACATGAATAACTTATTTCATAAATTATGAATATTTCTATCTTGCAATGATAGATCATTAAATTTATTGATTCAAACTATATCATTTTTTATTTCTATGAATTTTAAAAAAATGTTAAAGGTCACAATGTAAGTTACAAAACCTTCGTAGAAATTGCTCATGACATCCAACTTCAATCACGTAAAACCATTTTACCAAATGGGAAAATACAATTTTTTTGTGAACTTACCATTTGTTCACAACGTTTACACCCAAACACTGGTAATCTTATAATAAAATACTTAACTATCAAACATATTTCTACTCATACTCAAAATTGCAAAAGGTTTAAAACAATTAAGAAAACTTTTCATCCAAATTAAAATATGTAGTCATTTTGCTTTAATCTTTTTTCAGAAGGCATGAATGTGTCAATTGAACCTATCCAAATAAGAGTAGAATGTCAAACAAGTGAAGTCAATGACATAAATACTCAAAGTTCACATTCGAGACTTCATCACTATCCAATTGGTTAGTATAAACAAACTTACTTAAAAAAAAAAAAAAGTACCAAATCCAATGTGACCCTCCTTAAAAAATGCAAGTAATGGTCCAAATTACTTGGATCTTGGCCGGCCAAAATATCAATGTTAAGATTATGGGAGCTCTATGTGGTATGAGGAGAGAATAGTAACCATATCGACTGAAAAAATCAAAATATTCACTTCGCTGCCAACAAAGAAAAGTTAAACTTCCAAGCTTACAATAACCACTAGAGACTTTGAAGAATCTTTTGAGTTATGATGGGGGTCATCGTTTAATCAAGTTTAGCATCCATGTTTGCTTTCACAAATATAGGGCACAAAATCCATAACATAGTCAGCTCATGACTAGGGTCTGTATGTCTATAGAATTTTTTGTCAGAATTACCACATGACTGGAGGACTCATACCAATAGAAGGTAAGCAACCTAAGTTCTCACAACTTTATGTACATGAAACAGAAAATGAAGTCTAAAATCAGTTGCGTTCCCTAAACAATGGACAAATAGCAAAAAATGTTGATGACAATATTGTTTAAATGTTGAAAGAAATGCTTAACATGCATAATCCAATTACCCAAGTTTTTAGAATGACAAGAGATAGATTATTTGCACCTGATAGCAAAAAATCTATGCATTAGACTATTTGGTATGAGACTAGGAGAATCACAACAATATAGTAGACCTACCTCAGTAGAAATTGTTGCTTTTATTGTTGGAGATTTCAGTCAATCTGATGGAAAAATAGATATAGTCATACAGCATAAAATAGATTGACTCTAAAGAGTAATCGAGTTGCATCCTTCTTTCATGACAATGCAATTATCCACTATTATATCCATATGGTGAAGATGGATTCACTTGGACATTCCATATTGTCATAATAATGGAAAGAATAGAATAAGATGAGGCAATTTGACAATGAGAGAATATTATGCATATCAATTGCAACAAAGAAAATTAGAAGCAAAGACTCTCATATGTGGTGGTCGTTTATTTCAACAATATGTTGTTGATGCAAACAAATCTATTTAAGAAGATCAATTGAGATGGATTAGAAAAAATCAAGCAGCGCACACAGAGCTATACAAGAATGTTTGCAATGCTGTAGTTCGTGGAGATACCATAGCTCCTGCAACTGGTAAAAGAATTGTAATACCCTCTTCTTTTACGTGTGGAGCTTGATACATGGTCCATAATTATCAAGATGCTATGGCCATATGTAGAACTTTTGGCAATCTTGATATTTTTATAACATCCAAAATGGCCCGAGATGCAATATATGCTTGATGAAGTTCCAGGACAATCTATTGATGATAGACCTGACATAAAGGCCCAAGTATTCAAGATGAAACTTGATCAATTAGTGAAATACATAGTTGAAGGGCAGTATTTTGGCCAAGCAATCAATATATGTGTATATAAACTTCACTACATTTGACATTTAATGCAATGTGTAAATAAAGTTAAAATATATTATTATTTATAATATATTAATGTATTAATATTAAAGTCACACCAGTGTAACTTAATCATAACCCTTATATTATATATAATATTTTTTGGTGAGATTATATTATATAATTTTAAATATGTAAAATAGACTGTATTACCAATTAATACACAAACTAGCCAATGAATATTTAATCTAAAACTTTTATATGAATTAGAAGCCTACAATTATTTACGTTTAAATTCCTTTTTTTTTTGTCAAATTTTTCTCTTAACTTTTGAGTGATTATCTGTCAAAGCTCAAAATGAATAAACTAAGTAATAATAATAATATTTATTTATTTATAATGATTTAATCTTAGAAGATAATTCAAAATCAAGAAAGTAATCTTAAAAATTTAAATAAACACGAACAAACAATTTATCATAAACCAAGATATATAATTTTGAAAAATTTAAACTGTTCATGAATTGTCTTCTACCATAGAAATCATAATTATTTTCTTCGAAAATTTATTTTTGACATCATGGACGACTTATCCCATGAAATGTAATTAAAAAAAAAATTGATTGAATTTTACGTTTCAGGTGAATCGATTACCCATTAATCCATTATTTCATATTTCAAGTAATCAATATTGCAATGAGTGTTGGAAGCGAAAATGCATTTTGAGAAAGCACTCTAAACCCTTCATTTGATCATACCTGTAAACTGAACACATTTCATTTGCATTGCTCAATTAATGTATGAACTGTTAGAACACTTTTTGGTGTGCACATACATGGTTTTGAAGTTGGGCTTTAGAACCTGATTAAATCTCTTTTGGATGTGGAATTGAATGACACGTGGCAATTAATTCTTAGCTCATTTTCCCATCAAAAATTTCTAAACAAAAATATTTGACTTAGTTTAAAAAACCATTTCATTCAATGTAATATAAATGATTAAATCCAAATAAATGATTCAAGTCTCAATTAATATATGATTGTAATCTCAATTATATATATAATTTCATTCTAAATTAATTTATATAATATTTACGAACCTCAATCGTTGAACATTATTATTATTTTTTGCTAACAATTTTTATTTTTAATTTAATGTCTATCAATTTTTTAAAATTTTATTCTCACTTATTAAAATGTATAAATATTTTTACTCGGCTTATATAATCAGCTATAAAATTCAAAATGATTTTCAAATCAATACATATTTATTGCATCTATCATAATAAATGTATATGATGATTTATTTATTTTTTTATGCAACTTTTTTTAACTAACTAATCATATTTTTTTCTCTATATATAAATCAAATTTGAATAGAATATAAATGTATGAAATCAATTAATTAATTTTTAATAAATGAATTTCAATCAGATTTAAATGGTTTGAATGTTTTTGTTTATTCTCATTTGTTTGAAAAATAAATTAAAAATACTTCCCAATTGTTTTTATGATTGACCATGTCTTTTCAGTTTTACATTTCTTTCTTTCTTCTAATGTCAACGATCCTTCGTGGAGAAAAATTTTCATTTTATTCATCCTAATTCATTGAACACCACGAGAGGTTCTATTTCAATTCCATCTTTTGATTTGATCGATGCTCATACATGTTTTTTTATGTCCAAATTTGTTTATTCTTTTATAAAATCGTCATTCATCATCTTTTTTCCATAGACCTTCTCTCTATTTTGTTTTTGTCTTTGATGAAATATTTTAATGCTAACGGTCATCTGTTGTTTAATAAGTCAAATTTTTTTATTTGCTTTTTTTTTTCATTTGTTATTTTTCTCTAAAATATAATAATATGATATTTGGATAATAGGTTGCAGTGACATTTTGTAGAATTAAGAGCATGTATTATAGCTGGACAACTTTGGAAACAATAGCAAAATGTGGGTTCCTATTATCACCAACAAATTTTTTTTTGACAAGTTAAAGTCTCCCACATAAGTATGAACTCGCAGCGCCTTCCTTATTTGTAAGACTATTTGATTAGTAAGTATTTTTTAATTAACATGTTTCATCTATTATGTTTAAAATTTTATTGGTTTTTTCAATTATTCTATTATCAGTTCTTATTAGATTTCAGGTAGAAAAGAGCACATTTTTTCTAAATGATTTTTTTTTCAAATTTGATTGGATTTAATGAGAATTGAATAGATCTTTTCAAATTTGTTTGGATTTGATGACTATTTTTTTTTTACTTGATTGGATTCAATCATGATTGATTTGATTTTTAGTTTAAACACAAATTACTATTTATTATCAGGGTATCCGATGTCGACAAAAGTAATTAATCCATTCAAGGTGAAAGCTTAGTTAAACCTTTAGTGACAAGTCCCTTTCCATACACATCACTAGGCATATATTTCTTTAATTTTTAATTAACATTATACTTTCAAAAAATTGTCTCAATTGGGCTTTTATTCTTCACTTCTTTCCAATTTTATTTTTTAATATTTACTATCTTTTATGATTATAAATTTATTTTATTCTTATAAATTGATAATTTAATCATAAGTGACAAGACTCTTTACATTCACACTGCCAAGAACTGAATCTCTAGCTAGATGTTTAAGAAACCCAACTACCTATCAGAATTTAATTTATTGTAATATGACAATAATTCAAAATTCTAATTAAAAGGAAAAAACTATTCATTGGTTATCTTATCTCATAATTTAAATAGGTGATGATATCAAACATATATTACTCATGTAATGATTAATTTATCTTACACAGGCAATGCAAATATATAAATTGCACGGGTAACAATTAGCATACCATATAATTATTGACCATGACAAAAGAAATTAATCATAGAATGGTTTTATTATTATTATTATTGGATAATACGAAATTCATATATTACATGAGTGATAACAAAGATATATATTACATGAGTAATAATTTTGTTACAACATAAGTATTATTGATTTATGCTCAATTAAAATTAGTTGTAGGTTATAACACACACACACACACACACACATAACATTTTGATAAATTATTTATCTTAAAAAGATCAACCTTGCTAAATTACTTTTAGGATAAATTGCAAAATTAATATATTATAATCCAATTTTCTAATATATTTTTTATTAATTTTTTTAACAACTAATATATTTTTTATTAATTTTTTTAACAATTTATAAATGCAAAATACCGTGCATCGCACGGGTTAAAAACTAGTTAATCCATTATTTCATATTTCAAGTAATCAATATTGCAATGAGCGTTTGAAGCGAAAATGCATTTTGAGAATGCACTCTAAACCCTTCATTTGATCATACCTGTAAACTGAACACATTTCATTTGCATTGCTCAATTAATGTATGAAATGTTATAACACTTTTTGGTGTGCACATACATGGTTTTGAAGTTGGGCTTTAGAACCTGATTAAATCTCTTTTGGATGTGGAATTGTATGTTTGACATGTGGCCTAGAAGGAATAATGTTTGATGGATGTGGGAATAAGATGAAGATGCAATGATAGCCCCAAAATAACTGTCATATGTTGATCTGACATGAAGATTAGAATTCTTGATAGTTTTCTTTATTTTTCTTCTCTGCTAGAGCTATATATTGTATTATTTGTATTATGAATAGGTTTGACTGGTTATTCTTTGCTTTTACTCATACAAATTTTAATATAAAAAATATTAGAACTTTGGAAGATTATTGGAATCTCACAATTGTCACCACTGTTTATCCATACAGATTATTGGAATCTACAAACAATTGCCCTTTTGAAGCAGAAAAAGAATGTTTCATGGTCGAAACCACTTTTGATCTTCTAAGATATCTAGGTAAGCCACTGTGCAAGATTCTATTTTGCATTGATGGAAAGTTCCATGCTTTATGTTGGTTGCTGAACCTGAGAATTTGTGGGTAAGTCTCAAAATTTTTGAATTTTCAATTGTGGGTATTCAACGTGGCGTAATGCATGGTTTTGCATATGTCTATCATCATCATCACCACCACCACCACCACCACCACCATTATTATTATTATTTAAAACAAAAATTCCCTAAGCTTTTGAATCATGAAGATATATAGTTTTGAATTTGAGTTTTTTTTTCAAATTATTTTCTTTCTTCTTATGTCATTTAAACAATTTGAAGTTTTGACTTTTGATTTTTCCTTTTTCAGCATGTGAAGGGAACCTATCCAAGTTAAGTAAGATGTTTAGCTGTAATGCGGGTCTTGATAATTTTGCTTATGGGTTGGATTGTTGTTCTTGCTTGAAATTTGGTTTTGTTGCCACTCTTAAATTATATTTGTGTAATGGTTTCCTAGGAAGGATATGTGAATGATGAAGTGATGGGCACTTTTGCCCCTATTGTTGTTTTTTGGGTATTTGCTTTTAGCACTTGCTTTTTATAACTTTTTTTCTTCATGTTTTTATATTTTTTATTTTGTTTTAATCAAATTAATTAAATATGGCATATAAAATTTTTTGATGGTTGACAAAAAAATAATTTTATATGTTTTTGGATATATACATTGAGGGATGTAGAGCGAGGCAAGCAGGGTCCTTGGCCCCCTTCTATCACATTTTCATTTTTATTATTTAAATGCATTCATATTCAATTTTATTAATTCATTCTAAATATATCGGCTAGTTTATGAACTAAGATTTTAAAGTTGCTATAAAAAAATTTATACTATGATATCCTTGATTAGTAACTAAATTCATAGTCAAATAATAGGAGAGACGCACATAGCAAATTACAAATAATAAAACTCCTAAGTACTCAAGCGAGATATTTGTGATTTGCAATTTAAATTTGACTTTTAGAACATATTTTATCACTAAAAGATTTTATATATTGTTTTATATATCGTATCAAGTACGATATGATAATGTATAAACATACAATATTTGTTATAGCACATATTAAAACTTTTATTTTATAATATGATAAATATTTTCGGCCCCTCTTTTAAATAAGTTCTAAATCCGTCCTTGGATATATGCAGTATAAAATTTACAATTTATTAAATTAAAATTAATTTTCAATTAATTTCAATTTTGCTGAATATTTTTATATATTACATATGTATTGTGTTATATTTTAATTGACTGTTTTAATATGATCGCAAACATTAAAAATCCTTTCCAATATTTTTTCACTTAAACTAATGATAGCTAAAGAAGGAAGACAACTCAGGTATTCCCACAACAGAAAAACATCCTATAAATAACTAACTCCTCATATGTATCTTCAGATTTAGCAAAAAGGAAAAGGAAATTAAGGTATGACACATTGGGGGCATATCCTAAGAGATGATTGGTTTATTATGAAATTTTATACTTTCTATCTTTTTCTAGCTAACATATGATGAAGTGATATACCATCCCAATGAAAAAGAGTCCTTGCAAAATTTAGATGATTGACGAACTAGATTGTAATAGTATTTTTAGGATTGGTTTACTACATCTATTTTAATTAATATTTTCAAGTTTGTGAAAACAATGATGATATCTCATTTATGTTGGTATTAATCTTTTCATATTATGTATTAATTTTAAATTTAATTTTCCTATTCAAATTCTCAAACAACAATACAACATACATAGATATTAAATTATAAAAATTTTTAATATATTATTTGATGAGGTACATTGAACTAAATTTAGCAAACACAACAATCTCATCACTAAAAATATAGGCATAATTATCATTATAAGACTAATTAACATAATACTAATTATAATTTTCCATTAACACTAAATTTATTATTATATTTAGTTGTATATTTTATATTCATAAAATTATGAATTTTTTAATACAATATTATTAGCACATTTTTTCCTATTTGATCTGATTTTGAAATGTTTTAGTGTAGATTATTTTTTTTAAGTTTTAATGTTATATACATCTTCTATTTGTTAATTAAATGATCTTATTTTATTTTTATTCTATAATAAAAAATATGGTTTATGAGCAAATAAAGAATAAGCACACAATGTAAGACTAATGAACATAATACTAATGATTACATTTAATACTATTATTATATTCAATTTTATAAAATTAAAAATTCTATTAATACCTTTTATTAGTATAGTTTTTCAAATTTTATATTCCCCTATTTTTATATAATCTATAAGTGTTTTCATTTTGATTATATATAATTTTATGTTTTCATCTTTTCATTTTATAAATATTTTTAATTAAATAATCCCATTTTATTTCTTGTACTAGAAAATATAGTTGATGAGTTAGAAAAATCAAAATTAAGCGGGACATGATAGAAACATTACTAATTTTGAATATATATAGTCATAAATGTTGAGTCATAACTAACAATAAATAAACATTTTATAATCAATTAAAATTATAAAAAATAAACAATGCAATTGTGTCCAAATTGCTGCACTCATTCCATTGAATGAAATCAAAGAAACAAGTAAATTATACTATTTTATTTAAAGGCATGTGACTAAACTAATTTTAAATTTGTCACACTGTCTTTTGTTGCCATATGTGTATCACATGCCTTTTTCCATAAAAAAAATTAACATATGTTAATAAAATATAATAATCTACAAAAATTGAAAATTATCAAGATTAATTTTCACGTTATTTTAAATTTAGACTTTTCTTTAAAATTACTATTGATCCATTTTACTATGCATAAAAGTAAACAAAAATTACCAATGTAAATTTTAATCATTCCAATCATTTTTTTGGAAAAAATATTTAAACTCTAATTATAAAAATAAAAAATTGACAAATCTGTGCAATGCATGGGTTTAATTTCAAGTATCAGGTATGAAGTCATGTTTATTTTATTTAGTATGATGCTTATGAATAATATGTAGTTTGATCTTATTTTACTATATACATACATATATATATAGACACACACACACACATACATTACTCTTTAACACCATTGACTATATTTATCATTCCTTCATTATCCTTTTATCTTTTGTAGCAATATATGCATTCCAGTTTCAGAAAAGAGGCCAATTTCATTCTCACATTCTTCTATGGCTTCACCAAAATAATAAGTTGCCAACACAACAAGATATAGATAAAATATTTTCAGTAGAAATCCATCAAAAGAGGATAACCTAGAAGCATACCATGTTGTAGCACAGTTCATGATCCAGGGCTTGTGTGGGTTAGCAAGCAAAAATGTACCTTGCATGGTTGATGATTATTGCATTAGAATTTACTAAAAAAGATTCAGGACTGAAACAACCATATATAGGGATGGCTTTCCAACCTATAGAAGGAGGGACAATGGAAGACATATGAAAAAAGGAGATATCAACTTGGACAATCTATTAGTTGTTCCGTATAATCGACATTTGTTAATCACATTTGAAGCTCATTTGAATGTGGAATGCTGCAATAACAAGTCTAAGGCGATAAAGTATATCTTGAAGTATCTCCCCAAAGGTCGAGATAGAGCAACAATTCTAATAGAAGAAAATGTTTCACCTAAACATATAACAAATTCATTAGAGATAAGACATATTGATGATATCAAAACATACTTGGATTGCAAGTAACTCTTCCAAATCAAAAAATAAAATAAAAATTAACATGTTATACCATTTATTTTGTTTCATCTTAGTTGTATGAATCAAATTAATAACTAATTTTAATAATATATTACTTAGCCAAACATGGTCGATTAATTTACCTTGCACTGGCTAACTTTCTTTTTTTAAATTTTGAAAACCCTTTTAGTTAATATGTGTTATTATAGACTTTTCTTTAATTTAACTTATGCGAGACAACTTCACATAATTTTATATGTATTATTATATATTTATATAAATATTATTGTATATAATATAGAATAAAGCCAAATAAGCTTTTCTCATCTACAAATATCTAATTATTTTTGTCTATATATAACTCTCTAATAATAGCATTATTATAACTTTGTTATTAAATTCTTACAAATTATAGATATGTCTTAGCATGTGAAGCCTATTGGAGAGTTTACAATTTTGATATACATTATAGAAGCCCGACGGTTATGTAATTGATCTTTCATTTACCAGAGGAAAACTCGGTTACTCTAAGAGATTCAGAGCATTGTCACCAGTCATTAGAAGAGAAGGAATACAACAAACCATATTCATTGAATGGATGAATATGAATTCAGTTAATTCTGAAGCACACTTGCTAACGTATTCTGAGTTCCTAACAAAATTTGTTTGGGATGAAAGAAATAAGAAATGGAAACCAAGGCAGACTAGCAAAATGATTGGACGGATCTTTTATGCTCACCCAACATTAGGTAACAAATATTGCTTTACAATTTTTAAATTTATTATACATTTTTTAGTGAAACTAATGCAATAATATATATTTTAACCTTATAAATTTGGAAGTTAAAAGATGAATATGATTATGGTAGATTTATTACTCCTTTTTTAAGTTGTTTTAGAGAGATTAAGGATAGGTTAAACATATTAATTTATGTTATATTATTTTTTAAAAGATGTTACGGTTACTTATTTCTATAAACATAACTATTATATAAGTTAAAATATTTTTCTTTTAAAATTTTTTTTAGAATATTTAAACTTTAATCGGATTAATTCTCAAAATTATAATTAGAAAAATAAAATATGATATTTACTACAAATTAGCCAAATTAAATATTTTAAAACTAATTTATTTAATTTGTTAACATCATAATTGAAATTAATATTCACTTTCATTTGAATTTTAAAATATTACTTCACTTTATTCAATATTAGGTGAAAGATATTACTTAAGAATTTTGTTGAATATGATTCGAGGACCAAAAAACTATGAAGAGATCAGGACAGTGGGCCATATGATGCATAAAACTTTCAAAGAAGATTGTTGTGCTCTTGGCTTTTTGAATGATGACAAAGAGTGGAATGATGCTTTGAACGAAGCAAGCAATTAGGCTATGGCTTCTTAATTGAGAGAATTATTTGTCACTATTCTTCTTTTTGGTGAAGTAGCAGATCTTAAGCAATTATGGGGAAATAATTGGAAATTATTGTCTAATGATAGTCTCTACAACAAAAGAAGGTTATTTCATTACATTGATTTACAACTCACCAATCAACAAATCCAATCATATTGCTTGATTGAAATTGAAAAGATATTGATCAAGAATGGAAAAGAGCTTTTTGATTTTACTAGAGTACCTCTACTAGATAGATCATCTATTGAAGCAATGGATAATAGACTCATTAGAGAAAAACTTAACTATAATGTCGAAGACCTTACACAAGAGCATGAAAGGTGTCATCCATTACTGAATGAGCAATAAAGATCAATATACAATGATGTTATCCATGTTGTGACTACTAATATAGGAGGAGTTTGCTTTGTCTATGGTCATGGAGGCATTGGAAAGACTTTTCTATACAAGACTATCATTGCAAAATTGAGGGCAGAGAAACGAATTATGCTTGCTATTGTTGCTTCATCAGGTAACTAATAGTTTTTTTTCACTCAACATTTTTTCAAATATTCAGCTAAAATTGGAAAAAACTTAAAAGTATTATGCTATAAGATTTCTACATTTTAATTAAAGCCTTACATTTAATTTCATTTTACTCAATATTTACTTATGCTTGATTTTGTTTACAATTATAGGTATTGCATCATTACTACTTCCAGGAGGTACAACAACTCATAGTAGATTTCAAATACCATTAGATGTTTTTGAAGATACTACATGCTCAATTAAGCAAAACACTCATCTTGCTCAACAAATACTTCAAATAGACCCTATTATTTGGGATAAGGCATCGATGATAAAGAGATTGGCTTTTGAAGCATGATAGGACACTTAAAGACATTATTGGTTATCGAAATCGAGGCAAAGCTGTGAGTCCATTTGGAGGAAAAACCAAGCTTGTTAGTGGAGATTTTAGGGAAATAATACAAAAAGGCCAAAGGCAAGACATAGTTCAGGCATTTATAAACAAATCTTATTTGTGGGATCATTGTACAATCTTTATGCTGACAAAAAGTAGAAGAGTTAGTGATACTTTAGCTTCAAGTATAGTAAATTCTTCAACACATGAATTTAATGAATGGCTCCTACAAGTTGGTGATGGAAAAATACCATCAATAACCAGAGAAGGAGAAGAATTTCCTACATGAACAAAAATACTAATACAATATCTTCTTAATTCTGCCGATTGCCGATGATCCACTCAAACAAATAGTTGATAGCACATATAAAGATTTGCAACAACACATGCGAGATGAAGAATATCTTAGACAAAGAGCAATATTGACTCCTTTAAATGACACTATTGATGAAATAAATGGTTATATTTTAAATATGATTAAAGGTCAAACAAAACAATATAGAACCTCAGATGAGATTGACAAACCAGCTGATAACATAGTAGAAAAAGAGCTTATGTATCCAATAGAATTTTTGAATACTTTAAATTTTACTGGGTTCCCAAATCATTGTTTACAACTAAAAGAAGGGGTTCTAGTTATGTTGCTCAGAAACATAAATCCTGCATTAGGAATGTGCAATAAGACAAGACTACTTATTATGAACTTAGGAGATTGGATCATAGAAGCAAAAGTTGTTTCAGTAAGTAATATTGGTGCAAAAGTACTCATTCAACGAATAGTTTTGACAGGAAAGGACTCAAAGTGGCCTTTCATCTTGTGAACGAAACAAATTCCTATAAAGGTTTGCTATGCAATGACAATAAACAAAAGTCAAGGCCAATCATATAGCCATGTGGGGTTTATATTTGCCTAAACATGTATTTGTCATGGACAGTTATATGTGGCATTATCAAGAGTGACTTCACCAGAAAGGCTAAAAATTCTCATTCTTGAGAAAGATGACAATTATAAAAAACTATACTAAAAATGTAGTCTACAATGAAGTGTTCAAAGAACTTCCTTAATGCAATTACTATTGATCCATTTTTGTATTCTAATCATATGTAACTTTTAATCATTACAATAGTTTAATTTAGCTATTTATTTAATAGCAATATTGTAATATTGGATTTTAGGTTGTTTGAGTTAGGAAAAAGAAAAGAAAAGAAAATGACTTTATACATTGGTTATTAACAAGTAATGAAAAAATACTCTCTATCCTGACCCTGATATCAATATATCAGGCAAGTCAAATGGGTCTAAAAGTTTATATTATAGTAAGTGTGTAAATATTGAAATAGATGGGTATTGAGATGATAAAAAAAAATTGTTGCGTACGATAAAGTGATAGAGGGGTTGTATTAGGATTGTATTTAAGCTATGATTGAGACATTTAAAATGGAGGGAAGTGATTACACTACATTAAAAAAAAGTGAGAAATTTATTTAATTCTTAATATTAATATTTTATAGAGTTATTCATTACTTTTATAAATGCATTTAGTAGATGAATCAACGGAAATCAAATATATACAATTTTATTAGGATTTAACTTGCATGCACTAATGATGTAAAAATTTTTTTATGGTAGAATGAGATTGGACGATAGTATAAATTTTTTTACACTAATAATGCATCGAAATTAAACTCATTTTATTATCTTTAATTTATTTTGAGCATTATTTTTTGAAAACAAACAAGCCATTCATTACTTACACTTTTTGAAAACAAAATATACTTTTATTATAAACCAAACACATTTCCTAAATTTTTGAAATTTGTAAATGAAAATCCTTTTTACAAAATAAAAATAGAAAATGAAAAAAGGAAATATTTTCATGAACCAAATGCACTCTTAGTTTTCAGTTTCTTTTCAACTACATGTGGGTTCATTTAGATGTGATTTTGTTAGAAGCTGTAACACCTCTCCTACTATAGTGCTATGCTCAAGTCATAACATCACAGTAAGTAGTCGTTACCCATAACTTACCTTACATATTTTACTCGTATTAACCATATGAATTATATACATATGTGTTGTAATAAATATGAGCCTTGTACTAAAAGCTATACTAATTTTTTCACTGCTCGCAATTGTAGGAAGTTGGTCACATGATAATTTACATTTTATATCACATCCATAGTATGTTAAGTTATACAGATATACTTTATACATTCACACCTAATTACATAAGTATCATAAACAACCCTACCCTGGCCATCGCAGTGACCACCTAATCCGGGTTAGGGCCTAACAAAATACAACTAACTACAGATAGATAAACCTAATTCCCTCGGTCAGTGGCTCATCAAAAGGTCAGACATAAGAGCCTATGATAGTCAGATAATATGAGGGATTCTAAGTCGTACTACATCTGTCAACAAGCTGAATACCCGTAGTCAGTCAAACAAGTGGAGAAAGTCAGGCATCTCGAGGAAGAACATGATCAAGGCCATCTATATAACATGCATCATACAGCAGGAATGAGAATCAATGATTCTCAATAGGAAAAGAACCCGTCTAATACTCAATGATATTTAACTTAATGCAAGATAAGCAAAGTAACTTCAGTTATTCAAATAATGATCACATTAGTTAGTGTTATTCTTTCTTATGACTTACTTTTATTAGATAATTTGAAAACTTAATGGTAGAACGCATAGGATTCTTCTGATATACTTCTCTTTGGATCGTACTGGCAACTTGTGTAACGCCGTCGCGACTACACTCTGATATAGTTCACTAGATGGAGTACGTCTACTACATCTTATTCTAGATAGCCTTGCTATCCTCAGTACATCCCTTTTTCTCATGAACGATGTAACGCCGTCGCGTTCACACCCTGATATAGTTCTAAGGGCGTAGCACGTCTACTACTACCCGTGAATCCATGAGCTTACCACTAAGCAATTTACATTGCATAAGATTTATTCTCTTAATTTTTCTTTCTTTGTGCGCATTTTTATCATTTGTATAAAATTTCTCATAGTTGTTGAGTAAGATTTATTCTTCAAGAATTCTATTTTTCATGCTTTCCTTTGAGATTTTTCCTTGAAACTTACTTAAACTCTTATGAAATACCCTATTAAAATCTCTTGAATAAATATAATGTCTCTCCTTAACTTTTAGGAGATATTTCCCGTAACATTTGGTATACTGTTGTGATGTTTTTCTGCAAAGCCTACTAGGCTTTTAATAGATTTTATGCCATCAGAATTTCTATTACATCTTTTGGTTAGCAATAATTCTCATAAATTTTCCAACAATTGAACCAAGTTTCCTGCGATGGATTTCAACTATTTCTACAATGAATCAACATTTCTTGGACATTAATTGCTCCTAAATTTTGAAAATACATAACCCAAGTCTTGCTACCACTTTTTCAAGTTTTGATTATTATGTATAGCAAGATCATACAACATAAGAATTAGTACTGTAAAATTTCCAGCACCTATAATTTCAGCACATACACATTTAAAGCACCTATATTCCGATACACAAGACTTCATAATAATCCAAGCACTCAAAAATTATAAAATTCTGAAATAAAATTCTGGTTCCAAGAATGGTTTCTGAAAGAATAAAAATTCTGGTTCTAAGGTTAGTTTCTAAAAGAATGAAAATTCTGGTTCAATAATAGTTTCTGAAAAAAATAAAAATTCTGGTTCAAGAATAATTTCTGAAAGAAATAAAAATTCTGGTTCAATAACAGCTTTTGAAAGAAATAAAATTCTGGTTCAAGAACCGTTTCTGAAAGAAATAAAATTCTGGTTCAGTAATAGTAATAGTTTCTGAAAGAAATAAAAATTCTGGTTGCTGTAAGAATGATTCATCATAACTCAAGCACTCCTAAATCCTCAAATTTGGTTTAGATTTCAGCAACCATAAATTCAGCAAATTCAAACATTTATCTTAGCAAAAGCAAAACATCATAAAGAAAAGACTAGGATAATTTTCCTACCTTCCTCCAAGCTTTTCTCTAGTTTTTCCTTTCAAAACAAACCTCAAACCCCTTTGTTTCAGCCCTAGATTAAGCTGCCATGAGAACCAAGTGCAAAGAAAAAAAATAAGGTTTTCAATTGATTTTGATGTGGAGAAGATGTTCTTGAAGTAGTTTAGATGCTTACCTAAGAGTATTATTTGCAACTATGGTGATTTGATGAAGTTTTCTTCAAAGAGGAAATTTAGAGAATGGAGAAAAGGAAGGCAACGAAGGAGTATGAAAGGAAGAACGTGTATCTGGAAGAAGAGCCGAGAAGGAGTTGAAATTTCCTTGCTTTTTTCCTTTTTATTAATTCCTTAACTTGGAGAGAAAGTAAGGAAATTAAAATTTCCTGATCAATTTGCCTCTTATCAGTATTATAAATATCTATATTTATTTGATTATTCTGACTAACAATTTATTTGAGATATGATAATGTCCATTAATTTGATTAGTCTCGATGTTTTGGTGTACCGGTTATTACCATTTCGATGCACCGTTTTTCATTTTCTCAATATCCGATTAACATAAAAAAATTTTGCCAGGTAGAATTATCTTTTTAATATTATTCTAATTTTTTCTATGTCTTAATATCATTTATAAGATCTCATCCTATATTACTGATTAAAATATTATTATTCTAATTTTTATTAATATTTAATTAATTTTTGTTTTTTTGTTTTTTACAGAATCCTCATATTGTTTCGATCCTAACTGTGTCTGTTAGAATTTTTAAAATCCTTACCGATTTCTCTCAATTAATTATTTTATCAGAAATATACAAATAGGAGAGTCGTTACAAAAGCTAAAATCACTTTTGTATATTTGGATAATTTTTTAATCAGAATATAAAAACATACCAGTTTCTAGCTTTTTTGTGGAAGCTAAAAGAGTAGCTTATGAGAAAAATCATTTTTCAACTTTTTAAGTGTGTTCAGAAATAATTTTGTTGGTTAAAAATCAATTTTTACAAAAAATTTCATATATTTGGATAATTTTTTTTGAATAATAAGAATCTAAAATAAATTTAATTTGATTTTAGTTTTTCTTGTAGAAACTAAAAAGAATAGCTTTTGAAAAAAAAATTATTTTTAATTATATATAAAATTTACATTGCAACTTTTAGAAGATTAGTGATAAGTATGCAAAATCATTGTACAATATTTAACCATGAGGCCTAGCACAGTTGGTAGCTAGCTGGGCTCCTTAAGCATTTAGTCAGGGGTTCGATTCCTAGCGGTGTGTATGGAGAAGGTTTCATGGCCAGATGAAAGACCCACTTATGTGAGCTCTACGCCTCGAGGGGATTAGTCATTGCTTCTGGCAGTGGATACCCTTGATTTATCCAAAAAAAAAAAATCATTGTACAATATTACAACATAGATAAAATGAAGGTGACGGGCCCACTTTAATTTTTTTTTCTTATTTTTTTGAGCTCACCACCTTTTTTATTTTTTGACCTTTTTTTTCCATTAAGATGTAGTTCAAACCCACCAGAATGTAGGTAAACCAAAATAACATTCCAAAAGCAGTGTATCTAAGTAAATATTAAAATTATAGAGGATATCCAGCTAAAAATATTCACCCTCACTACAAAGCTATCACTACAAGTTTTGTATTTTAGTAATATTATTTTAATTAATTTCAAAGTTAAATTAAGATTTGAGTTTTATTATTATTATTATTATTATTATTTTGAGTTGCTATAATGATGCTTGGTTTGAGTTTTGAACAATTCTTTGTGCACGTTTCTTAGTGGAGTCTATTGTTAACGTTAAGCACAAATCAGTTCCTAATTTTTTGGCTTGCAATTATGCAACTTTGCTTCCTATATCTCACGATGCTTTGACCAAGTTTTATATGGTTCCTCTATAAATACTAGGGAGCACACTCACTCACACTCAGTTCACGTCTAGAAAACAAAAGTTCTTAACATTATATCTTTCCTTCTTTGGCCAAAAAAATCCAAAAATTATTAGTCTTGGTTGTAATCTTGTGAGTTTCCTTGAGCAATCCAAGTGAGTTTTTCCTGCAGTCTCACTAGTTCAAGTGCAACATTTGTGGTATGTGACTGTTGTATTTTAGGGAGTGTTAGCTATCAAGACCATTTGCACTGGCCTTTAAGCTCGTGGTGGCTAAATACTATTAAGCCCAGTGCTTAGTCCGCCTTAGCCATTGATGACAATAAGCCATCTATTTTTTTCCTTATTGTTTATTTATTTGATTCTTCATTTTGTATTGCTATATTGAATTCATGATTTATTATTTGTAATTAATTGTTATTTCTGTTTATCTATCTATTAATACAGTGTTATTTCAAGTTAATTTTACCAACAACAAAACCAGGGTTCTAGAGGATATATGTACTATCTTTAATGTACATGGATGTTGATCTTGTCAAATCGTTGTTTTTATTCACTCAAAAATTGCGGAGCTCCACTCGATCGGCAAAACCAACATAATGCTCTGTATGATTTTGTTCCGCATCTTTCCTTTATTTTGTATTAGAATTTTCATCCTTCATATTTACTTTGAATCCCTGTACGTTATCTTTCTTCCAAATCTCATTGTTATCCCTTGCATGTTGTTGCGCGCATTGGTGCACATTGTTCCGCCTCACCCTGCAATACTACCATGACTTGGGAAGGGTATGTTCTATCAATTGACTTCACATAACCGTCTCTCCATTTCATAAGTAACCTATCCTCTATCTCTCATATCTGTTCCTAATAATCTTAGTCGGAATCTGCATTCTAGTTTACTTAGGAAAGCCATTTGTGAAAAATTTTACCTTTTATGCTATAGTTCCATTTTTTTTCTTTTTTGTTAACAATGTTATAGTTTCATTCAAAGATTTGGCTTGACTTATAAGTTCTGTAAAATAGACATTGTTTAATCCCTTATCTTTATGATTCTTTAGCTACGTATCTTACATTTTGTTATTCTCAATTTGTTCTCTTGGATTTCAAATTGTCTTCAATTTGGTTCCAACTTGCTTAAGCTTAAATGTCATGTTGCATCAACTATATAACAGAACAGTGATCTGGGATCAAATTGAAAATAGTTTGAAACTTAAAGGACTAAATTACGAAAAATGAAAAGTAGATGATCAAATTGAAAAATCTAATAAAGGTAAAGGATAAAAAGTTTATTTTGCCCATAATTTCCATTTTTTACAAACAGTTAGTGCATTTTGTTGTATTTTTTTATTAATATTATTATATTTCAAAGTTATTATTATTATTATAAAGCTAATAAATGTGTTGATTTGAGTAAGTCTATATATTATCTTTTGTTGATTGACTAAGCCTACTAATGTTCTTTCTTTCTTTTTTGGTTTTCTTAATCAAATATGTGCTATTAAAGCAAATAAAAATTATATTTTAATGTTTTTTTTTTCATGCTACATGAAGAACGTTGCTAAAGACTAATTCTCTACTTACTCACTTTATCAACCTTTATTCATCTGTTTAAGAATTAACTTTTATTGAAGAATTTTAACGCATGAGATAACGTTCATAAGTAATAATCTTTATTCTTTCAATAGTAAACATTGAGCAACGGGAAACAGTTTCTTGCGCATATAAATAAGAGGTCATGTGGAACTTCAGAGAAAAAAAAAACGTGAGTGTTCTTTATGTGCATTCTCTTGATGACAAATCTTCCAATAAAAGTTGTTACTGTGTAGCCTTACTAGTTCAGGTGCAGAGTTAGTGGAAAGTGGCTATTGTATCCTGGGAAGTTTTACCTATGAAGACTTTATGCACCAAGTGATTGACTCGTAGTGGCAAAATACTCTTAAATTGAGTGCCTAGTACACCTTAACCAATAAACTGATAAGCTAATCTAATTTATTCTTTTTGCATTATTTACCTCTAATGTTTTATTTTATTATTCATGTTTTTATTAGGTTTTATTATTAATGACTAATTTATTTTTATTTTATTTTATGATGTTATTTTAATTAAATTTTTGAACAGTCTTAATAGTAATATTGAATTTCTTGGCTAAGAGAATGACAATCTTTGGATGAGTTTATCCCATTCTATGGTCAACACAATACGGTAAAAGAAAAAAAAAAAAAAACAATTTCAACGTGTGGAAGTGCAATCTTAGCCAGGTAAAAGTTTTGGTTCGTTGGCGGATCAAGATCTCATCATGGACAAAAAATGATTAAAACATGTAAGCATTGCATCCCTGGAAAATTCAGGTAAGGTTTTATTTAATATAGATACATGAAATTTATAAGATTAATTTTATGGATATTGTTATTGAAATAAATTTTGTGATAAATATTAAAAGATTATATATATATATATATATATATATATATATTGATGTATGTCGTTGAACTATTTTGTTTTAATTAGTAGAATAATTATTATAATTATTTTAACATCTTTTGATATAAATCTTTGATGCAACTTCTTTACTATAATTCATAGTGGTCATTAAAAGGGAACTTCAGAACAAAATATGAATCAGATTTGATGTTGATATGTGCTTATGAGATATTTAAATTTTTTTTCCTAGTGTTAAAGGAGATAAGTATGTGAAATTAATTGATTAGGTGTATATAATTATTTGTTTGTTTGTTGACGATTTAAGAGCATTGGAATATTTTTACAAAATACTCTTAAGTTTACATATATAGAACATTGAGAAATTTGATGACATGTGTGTGTTGCCTTTAAGTGAAGAGAATGAGTGTATGTATCTTCACTATTTGCATTAATATTTGGAAAATGTTGTTGAGACTCTTTTTATCTCGTGGCATAGTGGCACTAGTGGAGAGGTCCCAAATGTGAGATAAATTTTATTTATTAAGTTTAAGTTGAAGATACTAATTTCATTAACGGCTTTCATGAATTTGAGTCTTGTATTTTCTCACTCTATTTCTTCGGAAGGATTATAAAATTATTAGCATGTTGAGTGGACATGTTCATCTTCTTGTGATTAAAGTAAAAAGTGTTTTTGTATCTATAAAAGAATCAAAATAGATACATAAATAGAATTGACTTTGTGATAGTAGTTACTATTATTAATTTTGTGATTAAAAAGACATTTGAGTGGTAGACTATAGGACTATCAAACATATATGTGAAAGTGCTTTGCCTCCTACAAAAATTGTAGGGGACAAAAAAGAAATTGCTATGCAAGCAATCAGTGAAAATAACTAAGTTTATAGACCGGTCTATGTTGTAGAGATACTAGGATGTAGTTGATGCTAGTCTGATGTTAACTATGTTTAATTGTTATGGTTGTGTTATCACTTGGAAAATCATCCAAGTAGATATGTATATAAGGTGAGGTTTTTAAGAGCTCTCTTAGTAAACTGTTTGAGGTCAGAGATGTATTTAGTGGATTCTCTAAGAAAACCGCTAAGCAAAAAGCTAGTGAAAATGCATACCGAGGTGGATGAGGCTTTCACTTAATTCATAGATTGAGAGTGATGGTAACCCAACCTAAAATTGAGAGTTCCTCAAAGGTCAAGTTCATATAGGTAAAAACAAATCACACATAAAAAATTTAACATTATCCATTTTAGTCCATCCCTATAGTGTATAATAAAGTTTGAGGGATAGCATGTAACACTAATGAAATAAAGGGTAGGTTTATGCTCTTAATGAATACATAGCTCATGAATGAGTAGTGTGCTTGACTATAGTGTACACTTGATAGATTCACCTATATGAGTGGTGGAGGTAGGGTTTCCTCTATGGGAGCTTGAGCAATTCTCTAGAGCTACTCATGAAATCCAAGTATAGGTGCAAGGCCAAAATGCACTACATTGCACTAAACAACTTCGGCTAAGAAGACAATGTAAGTAATGAGATCACTGAGTCACATGTGGGATGAAGGTTCATAGAAGTTCTAATCTCACCAATATTCCTGTGGTTCAAATTTCATCTGCTCTAGGTGCTAGTTCATAGTCCAAAATAGTATAATACTGATGCATAGAATTCTCATGCTTATGGGAATTATTTTAATTATAATATTAACTTTGACATATGTGGGGGATTGTTATATTTTTATTAATATTATTATATTTCAAAGTTATTAGTATTATTATTGTAAAGCTAAAAAATGTATTGATTTGAGTAAGTCTAGGTTTTCTTAATCAAATATGTGCTATTCAAGCACATAAAAATTATATTTTAATGTTTTGTTTTTCTATTACATGAAGAACATTGCTAAAGACTAATTCTCTATTTACTCACTTTATCAACCTTTATTACTCTGTTTGAGAATTAACTTTTATTGAAGAATTTTAATGCATGAGGTAATGCTCATAAGTAATAATCTTTATTCTCTCAATAGCGAACACTGAGCAACGGGAAACAATTTCTTATGTGTATATATAAGAGGTCGTGTGGAACTTCAGAGAAAAAAGAAAACATAAGTGTTCTTTACGTGCATTGTCTTGATGATAAATCTTCATCAGCATACTTTTGTATAAATAGATTAATATTATTCCCTTGAATGATTGAATAAAGTTGTTCCTATATAGCCTTACTAGTTCAGGTGCAGAGTTAGTGGGAGGTGACTATTGTATCTTGGGGAGTATTAGTCGTGGAGACCATTTGTACCGACTGATTAACTTGTGGTGGCGAAATACTTTTAAACTCAAAACCTGGCATATCTTAGTCAATAAACTGATAAGCTAATCTAATTTATTCTTTTTGTGTTGTTTATCTCTAATATTTTATTTTATTATTCTTATGTTTATTAGTTTTTTTATTAGTAATTAAATTATTTTTATTTTATTTTATGATGTTATTTTAATTAAATTTTCCAACACATTTTAGAGAATTCAAGAGAGAGATTGTGAAAGTAGGTGCTAGAAACCTTATATATTTCTCACAAGTAAAGAGAAGGTTTGAAAAATATTGCATAAAATTCAAAAACAAACCACAAAGATGCCATGAGTGAAAACTATAAATAGTGGTTGCCCCTCAATGGGATACTCACACCATCATAATTGAATGTATTAGACACCCATAATTGATAGGGAAGTTAGGTTCACACACCTTTTCTCAAATTACCATAAATCCTTAGAATCCCAAATTGATGACTAAACAATTCAGAATTAAGCAAGCTAAATGTAATGCTCAGAATCAAAATAAAAATGTGATATAATCCCCATTCACATCAATAGCGTTAAACAATTAGCATCCAAACATCACCCCAATAAAGAAGATTTAGTTATACAACATGAAAAGTAAAAAAAAAAAAAGAGGAGAGTATAGGAACCCATGAACAAGAGAAATGAACAAATAACTAGAGAAGCAAAAATCAAGAAAAATCTCCACGTCAAGTCCCTTGAACCATAATGCCTTGAGCTCCCCCATGCTTGAGCATCCTTTCCAAATTATGCTAGAATGAAGTGAGTAGACTATCTTAAACATGCGTTCTAGCTTCTTAAAGTACAAAATGTTTGATTGTACTTGGTAAGCAAAAGGCCCATTCCAAGTATTAGACTCTTGTACCCACATCATAGCATGGATATGGCTATGTTGTAACTTGGGTTTAGTGAGACATCCAAAAACTTATCAATAGGTCTTCTTAAGAAGCATTTCCAAGTCATGCCAACTTGCATTCCCAGCTCCATCTATGTAAACTTCTTTCTTCATTCTTTCTTACAGAACCTACAAAACAATAGGAAAACAAGACTAAACTCCTAAATTAAGCTAACTGAAATTAAAATAAACAACCAAAGAACTAAGCTAAAGGGCAATGAAAATAGTTAAAAGTACTAAAATTATATACTATAAAAATAGAATCCAAAACAAAATTAAACAAGAACCATGACTCCTCAGGAAATTATAACCAGAAGCCTACATATTGTTGATAAGTAGAAGAAAGGTCTAGAAAATTATTGTATAAAATGCAAAACAATCTGTCTATAAAAGGCTATGAGTGAAAACTATAGTGGTTAACTATCACCTCTTTTGATGTATGCACCAGCAAGATAAAAGAACTATTTTACCTTTATCCATGAAATCAATAACATTGATCACTTTCCCTTTATCGCCTCCCTTAGACCCATTACACTACACTATCCCATGGCTTCAATTCACCTCAATTTCCAAACACCAATTTTATTTTATCTATTTTATAAAAAGCCAACACTATCTTTGAACTCAACATTATTTGTCATTCTCTTCATTATTATAGGAAATTTTGGAAAATAGAATTTATGTCAGTTGATCATTCAGGAGAGCGAAGCTCAACCATGGATGACCTCAACTACATCAAAACCATCAATATTTAGAGTGTGGAATCCAACTTGGCAAACTGGCTCATATAATCCTTTTACAGTTTTTGTTAGCCTTTATTATTATAGCATGCACCAATATAAGGAAGAGATAAAAAAAAAAAAGATTATTCAAATGCTTTTATCCATAGAATCGGGATGAGCTTCAACAATGTTCGTCTGGAAATCCTAAAGAGTAAGGAGAAAATTAGAAAATGTTATGAAGATGACATCGAGCTCAACAGAGAAGAGTTTAGAAAGATGATGGCATTCAATGGTACCTTCATATTAGAGTTTCTCATCAAACTATTGAACAGAGATGATCGTACAGTAAACTATGAAGCTAATTTTTGCTATGATTTTCTCATCATGAAAAATGTACTTCCTATGATGGTGTTTTAAAAATTATTCAGCTTAGCCCACGATACTAGTACATCTTTGTTAGAAATTAGTTTGCGCCTTTTAAAAATATTCAACAGTGGAAACATAGAGCAAGATGAGAAAGTTGAGTCCGAAACATTTTATTGACCTCACTAGGTATTGTCTTTTGCCTGGATCAATTTATCTTGGCTCCGAACAACAAATAGCAGAACTAGTAGGACTACACTGCAATGCAACCGATCTTTGGCTTATGGGGTTGACATCAAGGTTGCTGGGGAAGGATGATCCTTGCTGGACATTAGTTTTAAGGGTCACACTTGATTGATGCCAAGAGTTGTGATGGAAAAATCTACAGAGGCACACTTAAGGCGTGTGGTGTTCTTTGAAATAAGCTACTACCTCTTTCAAAGAACATCATGTTCCATAAGTATGCTGCTATAGATTTGTCGATTATAATTCTTGGCATAATTAAAGTATGACCCCTAAAATTGATGTCCAACAAGGATCATCCTCGCTAGTAACCTTGATGTCTACCTCATCAAGCCAAAGCTTGATTGCTTTGGAATGTAGTCCCACTAGTTCAATTGTTTGTTTTTTGGAGCCAAGACAAATTGATCGAGGCAAAAGACAATACCTCCCATGGTCAATAAAATGTTTTGGACTCACAATTTTCCCATCTTGCTCTATATTTCCAGTGTTGAATATTTTTAAAAGGTGTAAACTAATTTTTGACAAGGATGTACTAGTATCTTGAGCTAGGCTAAATAATTTTTCAAGCACCATCATAAGAAGGAGATTATTCATGACGAAAAAATCATAGCAAAATTCAACTTCAGGGTTTACCATAGGCTCATCTCTATTCAAAAGTTTGATGAGAAACTCTAATATGAACGTATCATTGAATACAGTGATCTCTCCAAACTCATCTCTATTAAGCTCGATGTCATCTTCATAGTATTTTCTAATTTCCTCCTTACTCTTTAGGATTTCTAAACGAACATTGTTGAAGCTCATCCTGGTTCTACAGATAAAAGCATTTCAATAATCCCTTTTTATCTCTTCCTTATATTGGCGCATGCTATGATGATAAGGGCCAACAAAAACTGTCAAGGGATTGTACAAGCCAGTATGCTATGTTGAAAACTTGTACTGCAAGTTTCATACTGTGTAAGAAACTGTACAATAAAATTTTACCAAACAGATAAAATACCGCACTCAGGAAAATAAATACTACCTAAAATTTAAATTTGGGTCTAGAATTCCATTTCTAAGCTTTTCTAACCTTTATCCTATCATTTTCTCGGTCCTGGGCAAATACTGGTCAAGGCTCTAGGGATTTGTCTATCTTGATAGGCCCGTAATGTTACTATTCACTTTATTTTCCTACTCTTCTATTGACTTTTTTCTCAAGATAACTACATCAAAATTTTGAAATTTTCATTAATAAAGTCTAAATAAATTTTTGGAAACAAATTTTTGGGGTGTTACAATACCACTTTCCTTAAAAATAATTTTGCTCTGAAAATCCATTTGACATTGACTTGGAAAGGTAGTTTACACAATTCAAACAAGCAATCAACACACAACCAATCCAAATGTTTCAATCAAATCCTATAATGTAGTAAAATTGTTCCTACCTCGGAGTGGTTTGTCTGGATTTTATTATTATTCAATGAAAACACATCATAGCCATGATCTAGTCTCAAAATGTTTATATAATATCAAGTCCTTGATTGAATGTAATTGTATACATCAATCATGGGATAAGATAAGCAATGAACAAATTATAGTTTTTTGTTCCTTTTAAACACTATATTGAATTATTGTCATATTATAACTAATTAGATTCAATACTTCCTAAAATTGAGTGCATCAAATTAAGTTTATATCAATTAATGGTAATAATAATTATGTACATCATGTCAAATCTTGAATTATGAAACATAAAATGACAACTGATTTAAAATTAGATTGATGATATCAATTAAGAATAATAATATCAAATTGATACACATCATAATAATTAAAAAAGATTTACTATAAGATTAAAAACAACTATTGATATGTTTTATCAATTGAAAATAAATTAATAATAATAGTATATATAGAGACATCATTATATTATTATTATCCATGTAGCATATATCATGTATATGTCGCATCAATTGTCATGTTTTATGTTTATAAGATATTATATGAAATTGGTTTTTATATATATATATATATATATATAATTGTAATATTGCATTTTAGGTTGTTTGAGTTGTGAAAAAAAAGAAGAAAAAGAAAATGCCTTTATACATTGGTTATCAACAAGTAATGAAAAATATTCTCTATCTCCACCTTGATATCCTATATATTAGGCAAGTCAAATGGGTCTAAAAATTTATATTATAATAAGTGTACGTAAATATCAAAATAGATGGGTATTGAGATCATAAAAAAAAAATTTGTTGTGTGATAAGATGGTAGAGGGGTTGTATTAGGATTGTATTTAGGCTATGATTGTGAGATTTAAAATGGAGGGAAATGATTACACCTACATTACCAAAAATAAGTGAGAAATTTATTTTATTCTTAATATTGATATTTTATAGAGTTATTTTTTATTTTTTATAAATGCTTTTAGTAGATGAATCAATGTAAATCAAATATATACAATATTACTAGGATTTAATTCGCAAGCACAAATAGTGTAAGATTATTTTTATGGTAGGATGAGATTGGATGATAGTATAAAACTTTTTACACTAATAATGCATCAAAATTAAACTCATTTTATTATGTTAAATTTATTTTTAGCATTAGTTTTTACAAAACAAACAAACCATTCATTGCTTAAACTTTTTGAAAACAAAATCTACTTTTATTATAAACCAAACAAATTTCCTGAATTTTAAAAATCAGAAAATTAAAATCCTTTCTACAAAATAAAAATAGAAAATGAAAATAGAAAATATTTTCATGAACTAAATACACTCTTGGTCTTCAGCTTTTTATATTATATGTGGGTTCATTTAGATGTGATTTTGTTAGAAGCTAAAATCACTTTTTGTATATTTGGATAATTTTTAATTAGAATATAAAAACATACCAGTTTGCATCATTTTTGCGAAAACTAAAAGAGTAGCTTATGAGAAAAGTTATTTTTCAGCTTTTTAAGTGTGTTTTGAAATAAGTTTGTTGGATAAAAATCAATTTTTACCAAAATATATATATTCGGATAATCTTTTCAAATAATAAGAATCTAAAAAATTTAATTTGTTTTCAGTTTTTCATGTAGAAACTAAAAGGAATAACTTTTGAAAAATTATTTTTAATTATATATAAAATTTACATTGCAATTATTAGAAGAGTAATGATATGTATACAATATCATTGTACAATATTACAACATAGATAAAAAGAAAGTGATGGGTCCATTTTAATTTTTTTTTTTTTTTTGAGCTCGCCACCTTTTTTTTTATAGAAATATAGTTCAAACCCACTAGAATGTAGTTGAGCCAAAAAGATATTCCAAAAGTAGTGTATCTAAGTAAGTATTAAAATTACAAAGGATATCCAACTAAAAATATTCACCCTCACCAGAAAGTTATCATTACAAATGTTGTATTTTATTAATATTATTTTAATTAATTTCAAACTTAAATTAAGATTTCAATTTTTACCATTATTGCTTTGGGTTGCTATAATGATGCTTAAAGTGGGTTTGAGTTTTGACCAATTTTTTGTTCACGTTTCTTAGTGGAGTCTGTTGTTAACGTTAAGGCACAAATCAGTTCCTAATTTTTTGGCTTGCAATTATGAAACTTTGCTTCCTATATCTCACAGTGCTTTGACCAAGTTTTATATGGTTCCTCCATAAATAATAGCAAGCATACTTACTTACACACAGTTAGTTCACATCTAGAAAACAAAAGTTCTTAACATTATATATCTTTTGCTTCTTTTGCCAAACACATTAGAAAATTATTAGTTTTGGTTGTAATCTTGTGAGTTTCCTTGAACAATCCAAGTGAGTTGTTCCTATAGCCTCACTAGTTCAAGTGCAGCGTCAGTGGGATATGGCTATTGTATCCTATGGAGTATTAGCCGTCAAGATCATCTGCACCGGCCTTTAAGCTTGTCATGGCCAAATACTGTTAAGCCCAGTGCCTAGCCCGGCTCAACCATTGATGACAATAAGTCATCTATTTTATTCCTTATTGTTTATTTATTTGATTCATCATTTTGTATTCTTGTACTGAATTGATGATTTATTATTTGTAATTAATTGTTGTTTTTATCTATCTATCTATCAATATAGTGTTATTTCAGGTTAATTTTACCAACAACAAAAGTGGGGTTCCAAAGGATATATGTACTATCTTTAATGTACATGGATGTTGATCTCGTAAAATGGTTGTCCTTTTTTTTCCTAAAGAGTTGTGGAGCTCCACTCGATAGGCAAAAACCAAATGATGCTCTGTATAATTTTGTTGTGCATATTTCCTTTATTTTGTATTCTCCCAGGGCCACCTGGGCTTTTCCAGATATCATACATCCCTTGTAATTAACATTTCCATCTCTTGAGTGATGATCGGGCTCAATCGTCACTTAATCCCACGTTAAATTACCTCAGGGGTATTTTGGTAATTTTGTGCACGGGAAAAACCAAGAATTGAGATTTTCATGTCTATCATCATCCATAACACATCTAATCCCCTTTAAACATTAAACTAACCCCTTGAAGATAGTCTAGATTGGCCGTCCTCGATTTCCAGGTAAAAATGACCTAAAGGGCATTTTGGTCATTTGCATAGGGAAAATCAGGGGTTTATGATTTTTGCACAAATCGCTATCTAAACCTCATATAAACTCATCCGAATATTAAAATATCCTATTGAGGATGGCTTGGACCGGCCGCCCTCAATTCTCGTGCAAAAATGACCCCAGAGGCATTTTAGTTATTTTGCACAGCAAGAAAAATTGGGGTGTTACACTTCTTAGGTAATGATTCACCACTTGATTACCTAAGAGATCCCATATGTTTATGAACCTATATGTTTCATTATATTTTGCCATTGTCCACTATTAATTGTATGGCCTTGACATATTAAACCTAGTATTTATAGCGGGACCGCTGTGCTATCTAATCATAGCATCTTATATCCGGATTTAACTAACATAGAATAGCACGTAAGTTATCTCATTTAATTTAATTTTTTTTGGCCTATAGAACTTTTTATATTGGTAATCTTTGGGTTGAGTGATATTTGATGTTCTCATTGTATACTATACCTATATCCTTAGCATGAGTAGTGAACATAACTAATTTTGTTTCTACTTCTTTGTGATGTTAAACAGTCTTTTTAGCATCTTGAATCACATAAATTGAGACGCTTCTCTTTGCTTATGCACTTCTATTACAAGTAAGCCATTTAGATTTTTATTTTCTTTAGAAATTTAATTTTTCTTAATAGCTTGATTGTTTTGGGGTTTATTTATGGACATTATGCTATGAATAGATTGATTAAACTTTATTATATTTGTCATCAATGCTTTAGTCATCAATGCTTTAGTCATCAACTCTTATGATAAAATTTAGATTGCAATCCACTTCTATTTGAGAAAACCATGTGTATATCAGTCTAATTCATGTGTTATAATATATTTCTTATACTACTAGACAAAAAGTGATGGATAAGGAGTGGACCGATTTGCCAAGATATAGTGAAGAGTACATTCGTGGTTGAATCATTTTTGGATTTTGCTTTCTCTCAAGGAATACCACAAGGATGAGAAATCTTATGCCCTTGTGCTAAGTGTAACAACTCTATTCAGGAGCAAAGGGACATAGTTTTTGATCATTTAATAAGCAAGGGATTTTAGAAAGGCTATACTATGTGGGTTTACCATGAAGAGCAGATAAGCCCTATGGATGTTGATTGTGATGACACAGACAATGAACATGAATTTCTTGATGTCATCAATGGATTACTACATGATACATTTAGAGATGTAGCACAAGGGGATAAATTTTGTGATGGGCCAAATGAAGATGCGAAAAAGTTCTACAAGTTGGTTGAGGAGGAAAATAAGAGTTGTATCAAGGCTACAGAAAATGTATTTGCTGAAATGTCTCCATGGTTGGAGCAATGCTTCCTTTACCACTCTACTTGAATTATTGAGAGAAGCTATGCCTCATTTAAATATTCCTGAATCTTTCAATAAAAGCAATACCATGGTAAATGATTTGGGTCTTAGTTATAAAAAGATTCATGCTTATCCCAATGATTGCATGCTATATTGGAATGAGTATGAAGAAGACAAATTTTGTCCTATTTGTGGAGCTTCACGGTATATAGAAAATCTTAACATAGATTCAAAGGATAGACATTTGAAGAAAAAAATTGTGCCTGCAAAGGTTTTATGGCACTTTCCCCTAATTCCATGACTTAAAAAGCTATTCATGTGTTCAGAAATAGCTGACTCATTAAGATGTCATGAGGAAGGGTGTTCAAAAGATGGAAAGTTAAGACATCCAACTGATGTCCAAGCATGAAAGACTTTGATAGGCTTCATCCTAATTTTGCAATTGATTCTCATAAGATACGACTAGGGCTAGCTTGTAACACTCTAATTCTTAACCCAATACTCTAGAACATATTAGGCTAATCATTAGGTTATTATTTCTTAGTCTCATCATTTTATTAAAATACTTAGCAGAAATTACAGGTAATTTTTTTTTTGAAAACATAAAACAAAGTGAAAGCCGCGTTCTTATCTAACGAGCGACATAAATATCAATCATAAGGAAACACAGAAACTAAAGCAAGTAACAATAGAACAACGATCATAACAACAAAGGAAACATTTCATTAATGACATAGTTACGATACATAGTAGTCACGCCCTTATAGAAACGGGCGGAGCTTGTAATACAGAAGAAAAGGAAATACAACATAAAATAAGAAAGCAGTAAAGTACATAGTACAACGGCAAAGTAAGAACCAACTACACTACCCTCCTACCAAGCTAAGAGTGCTAGGCTAAAACCCCATCCCAAAAGATACCATCGGAGGGGAAATCCCCGTAACTGCTCGGGCACTCGAATAGCTCTCTGATAAGGTCTAGTGATGACGGGGATCCTCGGGTGATGGAGGTAGATAACCGAGGAATCACTCGATCTCCTCCTGAGTGGGCCAGTGGAGTGAGAAGGGAACGCGTGTCGGCTGGACGTGAGCCCCTCGGCGCGAGCACATCTCGGCTCTCCTTGCCAAGCGTGGCTGCATCACGGTATCCTCACTACCCTCTCGCCTAGATGGGGGAAAGGGAGCAGAATTCTTCGAATAGACATGCATCGACGAGTCCTTGGACGGATCGGTCTCTGACCTCCTCGAGCGAGGCACATACTCCGAGTAGTCACGAACAGCTGAGGCGGACGAGTGGGCACAACGCAACTGCTCGTCGCGAGGGCGGGTGCGCTCGAAGATCAAGTCGTCACCACCAAAAGGAGCGGTAGGAGTGAACTAGTAACTGGACACTGGATAAGCAAAAGGCCGACCCATGTACACAAAAACACGAACAGCACAGCGACCTTCAAAGTGATAAGAATGATGCTCCGGGTCATAGTGCACCTCCCAGACGGGCGTATCAATGAAGACCACAAACGTCACCATCGCTCTCTGAAAATGTGACGAAAGAAAGAAAGAAGGAAGAGAAAGGAGTGAGAATTCTTACTAAAGAATCTCAGTAGGAGTCTCCTATCCTAGGGTTACATCGTTCACATCCTCAGGAACCTTGGGTTTAATTATAAAAGAGTGTGCATGCATATAAGATTCAATTTAGGGTTTATAAAACTAATTATCCAAGGTTCATTCCTTTTAGCATGCATCTTAATGTTATGAATGCAACATGTTAAGACATGGATGCATGGCAATTCTTAGGCATATAAATTAACACATCAAATCATATAAACATAAACCATGTGGCATAAGGGTAATAACTTCCAACTGGAACTTTCATCAGTATATGTGTGACATCATTCATGTAATCTTTAGCAAGGTTGAGGCCACCCCAATAAATAAAAACCTAGGCTATGAGCTCATACCTCAGCTAGTCGTCACTAACTCTTGCTTATTATCTGAATAAGCGAATAAAAAATCAAATAACGTACCCGACCACTTAACGATATAGGCTAAGGGGCTAGGGGATTCCTCTCTTAGGACATACCCTCTTTGGAACGCTCTACTGGCCTTGAGTGCACAACGAATTGTCCACTTTAGTAAAGCTCATGTCAGTACCCACACGGATTTGCCTCCTTTTCACCGTAGTAGGAGAAGTACGTCCCAGTGCTTGTCACATAAAAATCTCCTGGGGGTGCTCGGCCAAACCAGTGTCACCCAGGGTTTTCAGCTCATATGGTACCTCAAAACATTTTTCAACCCTTTTAGGTTTGACAGAAATTCAGCAGCATACTGGCTGTTAAACCGAATTTCCTTCAAATCGAAACTTATACCACAAGGTAATCACACAACATGTCTCATTTCACTTTCCTACTATGATAAACTCATATCTCAATTAATCAATTCCTCATGCATTATAAACATCTCAACATAGCATCGCATCATATACACATCATAGCATTAACAAATTCTTAAAGTATTATGCATTGACCCTTAAGGTCTTTCACTCACAATCTAAGTTATGAATCATCAAAACTTAAACTCTTGGGTACCTATAGGCTCATATCTAAGTATTCCTTACCTCACACTATGGTCATGAACATCTCTAAACCTCAAGGATACAGAATCTAAAATTCTAACTTTACGGGTACCTAGGAGTCACAACAATGACCCTTTCTAAGTTCAGTTTGCTCCTAAGGCACCAAGATCAAGTCCTAAACCAAATATAAGTCATTCCTAAATATTTAAACTAATTTAAAACCATCATTATCAATTCTAAACCTTGCTGGACAGAATCCAGAAATTTCAAACATTAAGGGATCTAAAACTCTCAAATTAATTCTTTTCTAGTTATTAACTTCTCTTATCCTTCACATATGAGTTCTAACATTAATTATACTCAAAAATAATCATATTATCATCATCAAAACATCATATACAGTGGCCAAATAGAGCAAGGCAGAACCAAAACATACATCTCCATAAAAAGCATAGAACTTGGTTTTTAAAGCACATAACATACTAGTTTCTCTTGGAACCTTTCTCAAACTTTCAAAACTCATTTATCAACATTTAAAAATCATTGAAATGTTTGTAAGGACAGTAGCTAAATCAAATTCATCTCAAGAGGTCCCAAATTCATAAAACTTGGTTCTATACATTCCTTGGACTCACATAAGCTTAGAAAAATTATGAAATATAGTTTTCTACACTTGTAACCAACAAAACCCTTAGGGGCCTAAATCTCAAGCTAAAGAAATAAATATTTTCAAGCCTTTGTTTGAGACAACAATGGGTAAATCTTTGAGCTCTAGGTTCTCTTAAGTGATGACATAAAAATAAACATGCTCATGCACTAGTTTTAGCTTTCATTAGAAAGTAAAGTGAGAGCATAAAATAAACATGAGATGCACTTTATTATTATCTTTGGTATATTAAGTGAGGACTTGAAATATAAACATGATAATGCAAAGCTTGAAACATAAACATGATAATGCAAGTTCATTTATTATCTTGATACTTAGTGATAGCAAGGAAAGTAAATATGATGTACAAGGCATAAACATAAATATGAATGCAAGGTTCATTTTTAATGTTATCTAGAGCTCTTTCAAGACTTTAGAGATCAAAAAACCCAACACTCATCTCATCACAAAGAGAGCTTTAGAGTTCTTGAACCAAGTTCACAAAGGAACTATGAGGTTCTTGAACATCATCATCAAGCTCAAAAGAAACAAACTTTCAAAGAGACACAAGACTACAAAGAAAAGGAAACCAAAACCGAAATATTAAAGGAAAGGGAATGAGGAAACCGAAACCAAAATAGCAAAACAAGTAAAGGTGTTCTTAAGCAAAAATCATTTTGAGTTAGAAAATAAAGATGAGACTTAAAGAAAGTAAAAGCTCAAGCTCTAGAGGTTCCTTTGAGATGAACACATAGTCATCATCTAGGACCTCTCATCATTGAGCTATCATATATCCATCAAATCCAAGAGGCCGAAACTCAAAGGAAGAGAAAACAAGAAAGTTTCAAAAAGAAAATCTAAGAGAAATTTAGGAAAACTCATTTTCAAGAAAAACAAGGTTTAGAAAAACACTCATACCTAGAGTGAAGATGAAAACTTGAACTTTTGAAAGAAAAAGAGATGAACAACTCCTCCAAGGATGTTGATGATGATTCGGCCAAGGGGGTGAGGAAGGTAAGGAGGTGTGTTTTGAGTGAGGTTGTGTTTGAGATGAAGTGTTTGAGAGCTTAGGAGGTATTTCAAGGCGATAGGATGGTGTTTGAAGGTTGTGAGATGATGATAAGATGAAGAGATGATGAAGATGGAGATGAAGAACAAGAGAGAACTCTCTTGGAACTTAGAGAGAAAAGGAAAGAACACAAAGAAAGCTTAGAAAACTAAAAGTGTGCAAATGAGCTAAAGTGTTTGCATGTGTTTCTAGGCAAGGTATTTATAGAAAATGAAAACAAATGAAAGCTCATGGAAGGGGAAGGTTGATCGTAGCAATTGGAGGGAAAAGGAAGAGAAAATATCTCTTACAACTTGTCATTCAAGCATGGTTTGAAGTATGGAGGTTATGATACAAAGTATGGCTTCAAGTAAGGTGATTTGAGTGAACTTTTCTTTTAATTTTGAATGAAATTAGTCTTCTAGAAGCTAGACATGGCTGGAATTTTTTCAGCCACAAATAAATGAGGAAAATGGTTTATTTCATTTAGTTATTCATTTGGAAAAACAAGCTTGATTGAAAATATGACAAGGTATGGTGTATATGAGTTGGAAGCATGGTCTTGGTGTGTCAAAATTTTGTACATGTGATGGAAATGGGGAGGAGTGGCTTCAGCCAGATTGCAGCAGCCAAGGGGAGAGAAAAATCTTCCATGTAATTGGGTGTTAATGATAGGTTTAAGTATAGGTTAGCTTAGGTACAAGGTTAGGAATAATTAAGCTTAAGTTTAGGTAACTAAGAATGCCGTTTAGGGATTTTATGACAAGATTAGGAGTGCTCATACATCATTAGAGAGTTTAAAACTCATTTAGGAATAAACAATTAGAAACACAATTCCATGATTCAAGGAATTGGAGAGAGAAAATACTATTCAAGATTCCATGACTAGGAAATCTTAAATTTAAAATAGGATTTCAAGTTGTAATTAAGCACTTTTAGGTTCTAATCAACTTTAATAAATTATTTTGACTCAAGATTAATTATAGAAATTAATTAACCTTTGATTAGAGCCTAATATTGCTTAGGTTTGCTTAATCACGCGATTTAGCGTAAAAACACGAAACTAGGGGCAAAATCGTAATTTTGCACTAATTTCGCTCGGGACCTTTGGGACCAAAACTAAAGTCACAGAATACATAAAAATGCCTTTTAAAACCATCTGGAGAAGTCTCGGGTTCATCTAGCACTTGCAATCGGGTAAAACACTGCATGGGCGTTTTGGTCATTTTGACCCGAAAACTCGAAAAACGAGATTTTCGATCCCGGAAAGGTACATGAGTCATCTAATCCCCTTCCAACATTGAGCTTGCCCTTCGAGTACTTCCGGATCAGCTTTCCTCGAATTCCGGGCTGAAAATGACCTCAGGGGCATTTTGGTCATTTTCACTTTAGCAGAAAATCGGGGTGTTACATAGCTAGTGATGGATTTAATCCTTTTAGGACCATGAGAATTTCTCATAGTACATGGCCTGTGGTTTTGGTGGCATATAATTTTCCTCCATGGTGGTGTATGAAACTTGAGTTTTGTATGCTTTCTTTACTAATCCCTGGGCCAAGTTCCCCTGGAAAAATAACATTGGTGTGTATCTCCAGCCATTGGTTGAAGAGTTAAAGGTTTTGTGGGAAGTTGGAGAAGAAACGTATGATGCATCAAGGAACCAAACATTTCAACTACGTCCAACTCTTTTATGGACCATTTGTGATTTCCTGGCTTATGCAATATTATCTAGTTAGAGCACAAAAGGTAAGTTAGCATGTCCTTGTTGTAATCATGAGACTTGCTTAAGGTGTTTGAAACATAGTTAAAAGATGTGTTATAGGGATCATCATATTTTTTTTTACTTTGGCTCATCCATGTAAGAAGGATAAAAGCTTTTTCAATGGTAAGGAAGAATTTGGGTCTTCACTAGCTTCATTAGATGGGGTGTAAACCTTCCAAGACTTGAAATATTTTTGCAATGTGTTTGCAAAGAAACAAAAGAAAACAAATAGCGATCCATGGTAAAAAAAAGTCTATTTGTTTTAGCTACCTTATTGGAAACATAATACATTACGGCACAATCTAGATGTTATGCACATAGAGAAAAATATATGTGATAACATAATTGGGACCCTTTAGACATTCCAAGAAAGTCTAAAGATCATTCAAATGCTTGTTATGATCTAAAAGATATGGGCATATGAAAGAAGCTTTAGCCAAAGGAGCTTGATGGTGGCAAAAAAGCAATATTTTCCAAAGCCTGTTTTTCACTTACTTCGAAAGAAAAATCTCTCTTTTGTGGTATTTAAAGGAAACAAAGCTATCAACTGGTAATGCATCAAATATTTCTCAGTGTGTTCATGTGGTTGAGAAAAAAATATCAGCTTATAAGAGCCACGATGCACATTTCATGTGGCATTATTTGCTGCCAATAGCAATCAAATACACACTGAATAATCAAGTGGCTAGCCCTTTAATCTGTCATGGTTCATTCTTTCGTTCCATCAAGTGGATATTGCAAAAAATTTATGCCAACTAGAAAGAATTTTTTCTCCTAGCTTCTTTGATATAATGGTACATTTGCCTATCAATCTAGCAAAAGAGGTAAGGTTAGGTGGACCAGTCTAACTTCAATGGATGTACCCTATTGAAAGATATTTTTGCATATTTAAGTCCTATGTTCGTAATAGGAGCAAACCTGAAGGCTCTATTGCTGAGGGATATTTGGTTGAGGAATGCTTGACATTTCGCTCAAGATATTTAAGTCCTCATATGGAGACAAGGTTGAGTAGAATGGCTAGAGACTTTGAAAACTGTGATGCAACTGAACCTAAATCTGCTTCTTATTTTACGTGCTTGAGTCATCCAATTGCCATTTCCTCTATATAGCAACTCATTGATGCAAGCACATCAATATATCTTATTTAACTGTGATGAAGTCATGGAGTACATAAGGTACACTTCCTGTTTTCTGTCTATGCACTTCTTTTTAAGGAAATGTAGCTACAATTTTGATACTAACTATAATTTATTTTATTTTAGAGAGCATGAGGATTATGTCAATAACCATACTAAAGGCAAAAAATGGAGCAAAGCTAAAACTCAAAGTCAATATTTTGGTGAATGGTTCAAAGCTCATGCTATGGATGAACATGTTCTAAAGAGACTCAAAGAATTTTCTAGGGGGCCAAATTTGATTGCAAAAAGGTTTTTAGGTTATGTGATCAATGGATACAAATTTCAGACTTGGCAACATGATGCTAGGCATATAACTAAAAATAGTGGTGTGACACTAGTGTTTGAAACAACAAGCTTTGCTAGTTCCAAGGATAAAAATCCAAAGACAAAACCTATAACATACTTTGGAGCAGTCAATGATATAATTGAGTTAGATTATTACTCCCATTTTAAATTTGTTCTCTTTAAATGTAATTGGTTTGAGGCTAGGGAAGAGAATCATGGCATAACTTTTGTTCGCTTTGATAAAAGATATTATATAGATTATCCTTTTGTGATAGCTTCTCAAGTCCACCAATGCTTCTATGCCCAAGACGCTTTTGATCAAAATAAGCATTATGTCAGGGAAACAATATTGATGGATTTATTCAATATGAATGATAAGTCTAATTTCGATGCCCAAGAATCTTATTAAAGCGATCCATTTGACTATGCAATTAATTTGTGTATACCCAAAGATAATGGTGAAGTTCAATGGCTTAGGGAAGATATGCCAAATACAGTCATTGAGAATCTACTAGTTGTACCACTTCAAGTTGAAAATGAAAAGGAATCTAATTTTGATTAAATTGAGTGTCTGTTAAATAAGTCATGTATGCCACATATTGTACTTGAAATAATCAGGTCACTGTTTGCCTTTATTTCATGCTTAGTGATTTTCTATGTTATGTTATTTATGTGTTTATTAATCTCATGCTATTTGTTTTTAAGTTCCTTTTCATACCTTCTTCTTTTTAGAAAATGAACAAAGGATTCATATTTGATTTTCAAAGTCAAGTAAAGTCAAGTTTTGAATTGCTTGCAATGTTCAAAACGGTCTAGGGAGAAAAAATGACTCATGCAAAAGATGATGCCTCGATCAAAGATAGAAGAGACCAACTTACAGCTTACACTCAAGTTGATGGGCATGCTAGGAAACAAGAAAAAAGGAAAAGGATCAAAACTCTTGCCGCTCAAGAAAAGGAGCACAATTTAAAGAATAAGAAAGTGCCCGCATCTACAACTATTACCAAATCTAAAGGATCTACCTCAAGGCAAGAGCAACACAGGCCTCCTAAAGTCTACAACCTTGACTCAAAAGAAGACAATAGAAGAAGTGATGTCTATAAATAAACAAGATTTGAAGAGGAAGTTCACCACTAGAATAGCAACTGATAGTGAATGATGTAGTGACTTTCCTCAAATAAATATATATATCTTACTCTAACTTAACGTATGGAAATATTTTGTCAAGTGCTTAATTATGTATGAAAACATTTCATTATTTTTCAAGTTACACAATGGATTTATGGAATTCTCTGATTGATTGATTGATTAATTGTCTAGGTAGGATGTGCAAGTACAAGTGCAGATATTCAACATTGGTAGAATTACAGCAACTCATTCACATGAATGAATAGCTTTCTTTATCCCTAAAATACAAGTATATATGTTACACTTCTAAATCATAGCAACACAATACTATTACTATCTGGCTTTATAATAAATGGTAATTGAATGATGATTTCATGGTAAAGAGTATTTTAGTTGGCATAAGTGTATTTGGTTTGGCCAAGCTATTAGAGTTGCTATCCCCACTCAATTCCCTTTTTATTTATAATGTCTTTGTGCGAATATAATAAGGACAAAGGTGAAAAAGACACAAGGGAAGACATAATGCTTAAATATTCATGGAAGGTCAATGGAAGAACAAAAAAAAGTTATCTTGGATGATGAAGGGGAGCCAATTGGACCTACTGACAAAGTATTATCTAATTTAAGCTACTTTTTGGGCACAATAGCAAGGAATTCATATTTGTGTCTTGTGACTTTGACAAATTGGAAAGCCATTCCTGATTAGAATTCTATTTGGGAATTTGTCAAAGTAATAACATTGAAAATAACTTACTTTTTTCTAATACATATTGGATTATTACTAATAATATCATTGTTTATTTTTGTAGTCTAAATTCATAATCCAGGATAAAGGGAAAAAAGTGGACTTTGGTCATATCAATGACACTTGGAGATGACATAAGACTAATATTAGGAAGAAGCATTTTCTAAAGTACAAAAATATGAACCAAATGCTGAAAAATCATCCAAAAGGCATATACCAGAATCACATTTTTGAAAGCTGATTGGTTATTGGAAAAATGAGGATGCCAAAGTAAGTTATTTGAAATCTAGTGCAACAATTATTTACATCATGCATATTTTTTTCATGCATATGTGATGCTTGAACAAATAACACTTTACTGCAATATAGAAAATGTGCCAGTAGAATGCAAAAAATAGGGCTCAACAAAAGTTTAGGCATCAAATAAGACCAATAAATTTTGCAAGAATACATGCAAGATTGGTATCATCTTTATGCAAAATTGATAATTACATATGTATATATAAGTATATGTCGCTTTTATGTATGCTAATTATATTTTACTGAGTGATATTTGAATTAAATTTAGTGTGCTACAAAGGAGAATAATGAACAACCTAGCCAAGCACAAATGTTCATTGAAACTTGCCAAAGTAAGAAAGGCAAACAATTAGATGAGGATACTCTAGATGCAACTGTAAGTTTCTGATTGGATGCAAGATATTATTTTTATATGTACATTTGTGTGATTTTAATTGTAATTTACATTTGTTTAAATTAGGCACATCTTCATAGTGAGAATCAAAATTCTAGAAACTCTACCATTAGAGCCTTCCAATCCTTATTTGGGAACGAAAAGCCAAGAAGAGTGCATTGTGGTGGAAGAGTTATCATGCCAACTATGTTAAAGAGAAGTGAAGAGATAGTTGCCTGTAAACAACAACATGCAAAAGAAAATGCTTCCTTAAAATGCAAGGTTGATGTGATGGCTTATAGTCCTAATACAATTTATTGTTCTAGTGGATTTGATAATTGGTTCCAATGCTTACAAATTAGTATCACTATGCTTATATATTTTAGTTTCTTATCCTTACATGTCAAAGAAAGTTAAGTTTCTTCTCATGATGTTGCTACTTTCTTTAGGTTGTTTTGTACTGTCTTGCTGTGTTGCTAGTTGCTACAGCCTATAAATTTGTTTGGGCTATTTTTTCTGCTTTCTTATAAGAAAATTATTCTCTATAAAAATAATAATTTGTGTAGTAGTTTATGTGTAGATTATTTAAGTTTCTGCAACTATCTCTATTGTAATAAAAAGTTCTAGGAGTTAAGTTTGAAGTGGATTCAAGAATGTAGATTGGTTGAGTATGTATTGTATATTTTAGTGAGAAATGTTGTAGTTTGACTTTGGTTCTTATTATACTATATATGCTAGTTGTTCTTAGTGTTGTGGCGCATTTTTTAATAGATGATGTGCTTTTATATTATAGTGACTAAGTTACTTATTATTATTTCTCTTGGTTAATGTTTACTCTAGTTGCTATTGATAAAACTTTTGCAAAGTCACTTATATGTCTTGTGCTTATATTGACCTTGTCTTGTTTTATTAATTAGATGTTTGTAGTATTTAATTTCATGATTTTATATAACAAAATCATGGTGAGGGAGAGGAAGACCCCAACCACAAAGAATGTGATGATTAAATAGATAAAGAGTGAAAGAGATCATGATCTTTTTAGATGATATAGGATTTTGACGTTGTGCTTCATGATTTTTTGTACTTAGTGAATATTTTGTAACTATCAATACTTGAGTTGATGTTATCAAGGTTTATATCCTTTCGTTATGTTATTCTGAAATAGTAATTTGTAGGTGTCATGACTTAGCTTGTATGCTACTTATTAAAGGTTATTAATGTATGCACATGGATCTTATGGACTTAAAAATAGGATTTGATAATTATATGTATGAGCTTGCCATGGATTAATTGATTTACAATGTTTTGTTTTTATTGTAATATTTTCATTTAGACTAACCTATTACAAAAAACTATATATATATTGAAAAAGGTAACACTTGTTAAATTGATCCTTATAAATACTAGTATCCTTTATAAAAATGTTGTCTATTGGGGTAGACAGCACTGATAAAATTATTGTCTATTGGAGCAGACAACATTTGTAAAACCATTACCAATTGAGGTAGACAACATGTGAAAAACCGTTGCCAATTGAGATAGACATCATGTAAAAAACCATTGCTTAAAATTTGGCAACAGTCTAAAAAATATTCCAACTACCAAATATTATCTAACTGTATGAAACCATTGCCAAATGAAAGGCAATAGATAAAACCATTGTCTAATATCTAGCAGCAAAATCGTTGCCTATTCTATTGATAAAGGCAGCAATTTTTTTTTCTACCATGGCCAAAGGTACAAAACCGTTGCCCAAAAGAATAGGTAACGGCCATATAATGCACAGTTGAAAAACCATTGCCAAACAGTTGCCTATTCGAAAGACAATGGTTTTCTCACATATAGCCATGTTTTTGGTCGTTGCTGAAGAACAAAAATGTTGTAGTAATTAGTATCTTAGGATATCGTTTATATTTATGGGATGTCGCTATTATGTTATGGTTATAATATGTTATCCCAGTTTGCGTTATGCTATGTGATGGCTAATACATATATTACAATAAACTTTATATAATTGCTATTATTATGTGTGCATTGACCCCCATTTATGTGCACATGTGGCTTGTGTTTTGGTTTTAAAGTCCAAAAAAAAAAATTAGCCATTTTTTTATTACTTGTATTTTAAAGAAGAATAAGTGAAGTTCTAGGACAAAGGCATAACAACTAAAAATTAACCATAATGCGACTCAAGCGCATTAGGTTAAAAGTTAGGGATTTACACCGCTCCTCGATGTTCTACGGGCAGATCAATCCAATCAAAGTTGCCACAACTCTACACCAAACAAGAATTCATTGAGGTTCAAAAGGCAGCACCATTAGGAATCATTATTTATTTTTCAACTTAAAGCATCTTAAAGAGTCAATTGTCCACAATAATTTGCCCTTTGAGCAAAATCAGTCCCATACAACATCACACAATGTGGACTCGTTTATGTAAGGGTTATCTATAGTTAGATTTTCAAGAAACATAAACCATTCCAAGTACTATCTTGCCAAAGATACTAACTGATACAAAAAACAACTAAAGAAAACAGACTCTACTATTACTGGCATGTCCATGCTACAAAGGGAAAGGTTTTCGTATGCAAATAAAAAATGAATAAAGCGGTTCTTACCACCACATCACGAAAGTATTAATATATGACATTGTATTCAGTTTGGGATATTGCATACACATGATATATGGCAAACTTGGACAAGATAAAAGAGAAGAGTTCTAACAACAACCAAACACAATCCAACCTACAACCATGTCAGAAAACATGTGAATGCGGCATACAAACACACAATACATGAAAGGTAAAATTGTTCAAAGAGCTAATTCACAATCGAACCCCAAATGGTATGTTCAAGCTTGAAGTCGCAACTTCGATGGGGAAGAAACACAAAGGTTTCGGATGAAATAGTGAAAGGGGGCAAGAGTGGATGTTACAACGGTATTAAGGTGAAAGTATTTTAGTATAGGGTACTACTCACATGCCTAATATAGTCAATATCTATGGTGCCGATGGTAACATGGAATGGTTTATAGTTGACACGTATAGCAGAGTACTACAACTAAAAGTGAAAAGCAGTTGCAGTGGCAGACGAGGCAATGTAAGGAGTGCAGATGCTGATATCATGAAAGATGTGGAACCAACGTACTAAAACCCTCCACCTTATTTTCATTATTAATGATCTCACCCTAACCTTAGCCCCGTATTTTATTTTATCTTTACATGGTACAATATTGATACATCGGTGAAATACACTATAACTTTACAAGATATTTACTAAACATTTTTAATTTGAACATCAGTTTTATCTGAACATAGTTTTTGACATTAACTTAGTTGTAATATATTTTATTTCAACACAAATTTAGTTCTAATACTTTTTATTACGATATTAATTTATTCATCTTATTATAATTGACATTTAATAGAATGGATGAATTAATATCAAAATTAAATTGATATAAATTTTTTTATTAAAAATAAATGTTTTATATATAAAATCAAATCACATTTTATAATTGTTATTCCTATCATGAGATTTAGTTCATAAATTAAATCAATTAAGACTATGATTTTAATTATATCTAATTATTGAATGTCCAAATTCTCTACAGTGATCCTAGCTTTTCTTTTTCTTTTTCTTCTTTTTTTTTCAAAATTTGGACATTCCGAATTTAGCACATTCTACTGTAATTCTTTTTTTGGACATTCCGAATTCAGTGCATCTATTCTTCATAAACCACTTTATAGTGATCATTTTATTTTTTTTATTTTTCTCTTTTTTCTTTCAAAATTTGGACATTTTGAATTCATTGGTTTAGATTCTTTTTATGATTGAAGGATATATATGCGGATCTTGAGACTTACAAGAACTCAAGTTCAAATATATAATAAAGAATAAACCATGGCATGCTAAGTAATATATATATATATTATATATATATATATAGGGTAGCTCCTGCCTAGCAAATTAGCACAAGATCATCACAAGAACCTTAGTGGCTAAAGGTCCTCTTCCACTGGTGCAATTCAAGGTTCCTTCGATCGGTTTCAACAACATTTTCCTTATATATAGATGACTTAACCAACTCCACACTTAGGCACCTTCTCATACTAATTCACTTCAACCCTCTCATACTCTTGTGTCAATTTAAAAACATATCCCTATTCAATAACGAGGTATAATTAAGATTATGGTCTTGATTAGATTGACTCACCCATGAATTTGGAGTGTCCAAATTTTGAAATAAAAAAGAGAAAAAAGATAAAAAGGATCATTGTTGGGTGGTTTTTGAAGGGAAGAAAAACAGATGCACTAAATTCAGAATGTCTGAATTTTGTAGAAAGAGGAACAGAATAAAAAGGATTACACTAAATTTGGAATGACCAAAATTTAAAAAATAAACAAGGATTTGCACTGAATTCGGAATGTTCAAATTTTTGAAAAAAAACAAGAAAAAGAAAAAAAAAACAAGAAAAGAAAAAAGAAGGGATCATTGTAGCATGCACTAAATTCGGACATTCAATAATTAAATATAATTAAAATTATAGTCTCAATTGATTTGATTTATGAACTAAATCTCATGCTTGGAATAATAATTATATAAAATATGATTTGATTTTATATATAAATCATTTATTCTAGAGTCAAAAACGTTTTTGCTCCTAATATTTTAACTTGATTTCAAATTTATTTTAATAAAAACATTTATAGCAATTTAATATTGATATTGATTCAACCATTCTATTAAATGTCAATTATAATGAGATGACTAAATTAATATTGTAATAAAAAATATTAGAACTAAGTTAATGTCAAAAACCATGTTCGGATCAAACTAATATTAAAACTAAAAATGTTTAGTAAATACCTTGTAAAGTTATAGTAAATTTCATCGATGATAGTATTTAGTATGAAATTTAGTATATGTATCAATATTGTACTGTATAAAGATAAAATAAAATATGAGACTAAAGCTGGGGTGAGATCATTAATAATAAAAATAAGGTGGAGGGCTTTAATATGTGGGTTCCATAACTCTCCTTATATCAGCATCTGTACTCTGTACACTACCTCGTCTACCACTACAATTGCTTTTTACTTTTAACTGTGGCACTTTGCTATACGTGTCAATTACAAACCATTCCACGTTACCATCGGCACCATAGGTATTGACCGCGTTAGGTATTGACCACATTATACCATCACAAAAGTATTAATATATGACATTGTATTCAGTTTGGGATATTGTATACACGTGATATATGGCAAAGTTGGCGTCCAAGATAAAAGAGGAGTTCTAACAACAACTAAACACAATCGAACCTACAACCATGTCAGAAAACATGTGAATGCGGCATAAGAACACACAATACACGAAGGGTAAAATTGTTCAAAGAGCTAATTCACAATCGAACCCCAAATGGTATGTTCAAGCTTGAAGTCGCGGCTTCGATGGGAAAGAAACACAAGGGTTTCAGATGAAATAGTGAAAGGGGGCAAGAGTAGGTGTTACAAAGGTAATAGGGGGAACGTATTTTGGTATATATTTGATTGTTTGTATCTGTTGCAGCTGTATCGTATGAACAAGGATGGAGATGCGGGGGTTAAAACAAAAAAAAAAGAAAAAAGAATTGAATAAAGAGTGGGCGTTGGACTCTGAAAATGGAAACATTATGGGGTGAGACCGTTAATAGCCGAAGGGGTAAGTGGGCGGGACCTAGAAACCCTTCTCCACCAACAAACGCCTGACGCATTTGATCGGGTTAGCTACCCTCAAAATTCCTTCAGGCACGGTAGCAATCACCTTTTCCTTTTCCCTTCTTCTCTCTCTTTTTTCCTATGCCACCTTCTGTTTTAGTTCTTTTTTTCTTTTTCTTTTTTTTTTTTGTCTTACTTCTTCTTACATTGCCTGAACGCAGCCATGAAGACCAATTCCTTCCACTCTTCATAGATGTCCGGAATTTGGCCATCAAGGAAATCATGTAAGGTGCTTGCACGCCTAATAACATTTTTGTTTCCTTTCAAAACTCTTCCTTATCTTAACTTTATTCATCAAAATATCAGTAAATATTTTCCACTATATTATTATATACAACATACCTTTAATAACATCTGTTATATTATTATTATTGTTACTGTATACATACATACATCTTTAATAATATAAATAATTTTCATTTATTGGGCTTTGGCCCCCTTGTATTACCAAATAATAATAATAATAGTAATAATTTTAATTTATTCAAATGTAATATTAGCTTTTGATATATTTAAAATTGACATTACTAATTCACCGTCTTATTCTAAAAAAATTAATGTCCGAGATTTAACCACTTCATCAATTGATTTAATTTTAATATCTACTATTTCGGAAATTAATTCAATCAAATGAAGAAAATATTCAAATCATCTAAAAGAATAAAAATTACTACACACAAAGCATTTTATGGAAATGGGACGTGACATTTGAGTGTTTTAATATGAAAATAAAATAATATATGTTATTAATTTAATTTTTATGCACTAGTAATAGTAATGTACTTCTATTTATAAGATTTTTTAGTTAGTAATTAGTTGAGCTAAACACTTTTATTGATATGATACCACATGAATGATGTTTTAGTAAAATTATTTTACACGGAAAGTGTATTCAAATTAAACACTTTATAAAGATATATCAAAACGGAGTTGAGTCTATCGGGTTGGTCCACCAAAACCGTCATTTTTAGTAGGCTAGGTCGAAGTTTTAAGCCCGCCAAAAAATTCCAGCCTGCCTAACCAATCCTACTTAAGCCATGGATTTAGGCAGATTGGGACGGCCAAGTCTTTTATTTTTTAAGAAAAATTCAGAATTTATTAATACAAAAAGTAAGAAAAGTGTAACTAAAACGAAAAAAAAAAAAGAAATGTGTAACCCATCAACAGAGTAACACTGTACACTTGATACTATTCACTCAAAGTTAAAACTTAAAAATAAAACAATGACATAATCCACAAACAACACTGTTAACAATAAAATTTTTTAGTCAAAATTAATGTTTGTTACGGACCTTAAAAAATTAGGTATGCATAAATAAAGAATATTTTTTAAAACATTTTTTTTAAAAATAAAACATAAAAGAAAACTTTGTTTGAAATTTTTATTTTTTGGTGGACTGACCAATCGACCCGCCCTAGAATGGGTTGGACTGATTGTTTCAATCCATTTTATTTTAGCTGACCTAAACGAGATGGCCAGCTCGTTTTGATATCTCTGGCTTTACAGGAGAATTTGCTATAATTTAGTTGTTTTAATACGATGTTCACATAATAAAACCAAAACAAAAACTCGTCATTCCAATATTTCTCACTGATGTTCTGTCAAAAAAAGGTAAAAAAAAAAAAAAAGTCCGTTCTCCCGGTTGACTCGCCCCAAATAAGGCACTCAATTGAAAGAGGTCAATAGTGAATCTGATCTTTCTCTTTGCATTTCTGTGTGTTTTCTCCATTTTTCCCCCTCCAAAGTCATCCACATCCATCCATTCATCTGACCCTAAATTTCAAAACCCTTTCTTTCTGCTCCGTCTAATCTCCTCCACACGTTCCCCCTAACTTCTCTCACACCCCCAAATTTACTTTACCTATAAATTGCGTTCCCCCATGCAAACCTTGTTCCCCATTCTTCCATTAACCTGCAGTGTCTTTTCTCTAACCCGTTAGAGAGAACAACTGCAGATACACCACAGGATCACGCACCCTCGTGCAAGAACCAAAACAACCCGAGACCCAAAAGGAAATTACAAAAATGGTCCGTCAAGCTATTGTTCCCGCACTCGTATTTTTGGCCATTGCTGGCATGGCCATTGCTCAGGCACCATCACAATCCCCCAAGTCATCACCAGCAGCACCAAAATCATCATCATCACCAGCGAAGGCACCGCTCGCATCAACCCCAAAGGCACCATCCGCATCATCCCCAAAGGCCTCAGCTTCAGCACCCACTCCTTCTTCTTCTTCTTCGGATGAAGGTATCTCGTCCCCACCCGCACCATCCAGCGAGGCCATGGCCAGCGAACCCTCTGAGATGTACGCTCCCGGACCCTCCCCGGCCGATACCCCCATTGCCCAAACCACACCTGATGCGGCGTTGCCTCCCAGCGGTGCTGCCACTATTCGGGTTTCGGCCCTCGTTGCTGTCGCCTTCACCAGCTTCTTCGCTTTCTAATCTAGCGGAAGCTCGTTTGTTTTGTTTTTTTTTTTTTGTTATTATTATTATTATTATTTTGTATACGTTGAGCTTTTGAGATGTTTTGCGTATTGTGTGCGTGGCTCAATGGTTTTTTTTTTTTTTTCCGTTACCTGAGTCCATGCACGGTTCATCATTCTTTTGAGCTTCGGCTTGCATAAGGGGGCTTAATAAACAGGAACTGCTTCCGTTATTCGAATCAAATCATGAATATTGTGTAGTTTCCATTTGGTACGTAGGGAAATAGTAATTCCAACATTTTAGGTAATATAAGCATGGGCAATATAAAAGCATACAAAAGGAATTTAAATAATTAGTTTATATATGCACATTAAAAAACTATGAGATATAATTTTAAAAAGAAAATTATTTTTTAAACATCTAAGTGCAATAACACCACTTGAACATTACATGCTAACGCGACGGATAAATGAATGTCAAGATGTCTCATAGAGTCACATTATATATGTAACATTCTCCCAATTACAACTCCATCCTTAAGTCATGACATCGTACTCAAGGAGTTGTTACTTATAAGTTAATGGACCTTTCTTAAATAACTATAGTAAATTCAATGGATTCGTGTAATAACTAGCGTAATTCTATTAAAATATATAACAAAGATACAAAACATTTATTTAATATAAAGTCAATTACATAAGGAAGCTCGACTACGAGCTTCTATACATATACAACCACTATTACATTTACATACACATATTCCTATAACTATATACAATATAATATCAATTTCAACTACTAAACTACTGTATTTCCGAGTTCTTTCAAGTAATAGCTCTATAATCCGCTGGATCCACCTAGAGACATCACAGGAACACAAACAAGTAGGGATGAGAATTATACAATTCTCAGTAGGGCAACTCCCCAATTATGCAATCATAATGTCATCGTCGTCGTCCCAACCATTTTGGTTTATTAGGAAAGAGTGGTCATGCATTTCATAAAAATGGTTTAATTTTAGAGTTCCAAATCGTACTTCTGAAGTCGGTAGCTTTTAATGATCAATCACTTAATGCGTATATATCATAATGTTCAAACATCTAATAAATAATCCTAAGTAGACAATTCAAAAATAATAAACAAAATATAAGTAGGAATTTCATTCTTACAAGCATTATCAAGTAAACTTTTATGCAGAAATAATAATAAATTATGCGTAGTCATCTTTACTTGTTCTAAACATGTTAAAGGGGATTTCCCTAGATTTTCTTGTGGCTATAAAACTTAATTCAATGCATTTTGCTCTTTTCATCGACATAGAAAAGACTTAGTTCATATCATACTGCAAAACTCAATTCAGTGCAATTTTTTCTCTTTTTATCGTTGACATAGGAAAGACTTAGTTTATACCCAATGGGTATCTGTTGTGGACCTAACAACTTTTCTATTCTTAAAACTCACTTTTAGTTTTTCTATTTTAAAAACTCAACATGACCAAACAACTTCCCAAATATGTTTTTTTGTTTTTTATCTTTAAAAAATGAAAACTATTTTTAAAATTGCTTAGCAAATAGGCCCTAGTTTTGGTGATGATTTTTACACCTTTTAAATGGATGGGGATCCTTTAACATATAAGGAAGCAATATCATCTCAAGATGGTCTTTTATGGAAAGAAGCTATTAATAATAAAATAGAATCAATAATGAGTAATTACACATGGGAAATCATAGATTTGCCTAATGGTGCAAAACCAATAGGATGTAAGTGGATATTTAAAAAGAAAGTAAGACATGATAGCTCAATTGAAAATATAAATCTAGATTAGTAGCCAAAGGATATATATACAGAAAAGAAATATTTAGATTATTTTGATACATATTTACCTATGGCTAGAATAACTTCTATTGTAGTTTTGATAGCTTTGTCTTCTATCCATAATTTGTTAATACATCAAATGGATGTTAAGATGGCTTTCCTTAATGGAGATTTAGAGGGAGAGATATATATATGACACAGCCTAAAGGTTTTGTGGTTCCTTATAATGTGAATAAAGTTTGTAGATTAATTAAATCTTTATATGGTCTCAAACAAGCACCTAAGCAATGGCATGAAAATTTTGATAAAGTATGTTGTCTGATAGATATAAAGCGAATGATTCTGATAAGTGTATTTACAGAAAATTTGATGATAATTTAAATGGTGTTATTGTTTGTTTATATGTTGATGATATGCTTATATGGGAACCAACATAGATGTGATTAATAAGGCTAAGTTATTTTTATCATCAAAATTTGACATGAAAGATTCAAGAAAAGCTAACTTAATTTTGGGAACTAAGTTAACGAAATTAACAAATGGTTTCAGAATATCTCAAGAACATTTCATTGAGGAAATTTGATTTTTATGATTCTAAACATGTGAGCACTCCATATAATGGTAGTTTATATTTGAAAAGGAATAATGTGAATGCTATGCCACAAGCTCAATATGCTCAAATAATTGGTAGCCTTATGTACTTGATGAATAGTTCAAGCCCTAACATTGCTTATGCTATGAATAGATTGAGTAGATATACATATAATCTTAATAAGGATCATTGGACTGCTTTATGTAGAGTTTTGAAGTACTCTCGGGGTACCATAGACTGTGGTCTATGTTATGAGGGATATCCAGATGTACCTGAAGGGTACTTTAATGCTAATTGGATCTCTAATTCAAATGAGACTAAATCCACAAGTGGATTTATTTTTACCTTTGGTGGTACTATTGTCACTTGAAAATCATCCAAACAGACCTATATAGTCAGATCTACTACGGAGGCTACGTTTTTTGCTCTTGATTCTTAATATTAATATTTTATAGAGTTGTTTGTTATTTTTATAATTGCTTTTAGTAGATGAATCAATGCAAATCAAATATATACAATTTTATTAGGATTTAACTTGCATGCACTAATGGTGTAAAAAATTTTGTGATAGGATGAGATTGGATGATAGTATAAATTATTTTACACTGATAATGCATCAAAATTAAACTCATTTTATCATCTTAAATTTATTTTGAGCATTACTTTTTGAAAACAAACAAACCATTCATTGCTTTCACTTTTTGAAAACAAAATCTACTTTTATTATAAACCAATAAACACATTTCCTAAATTTTACAAATCTAAAAAAGAAAATCCTTTTTACAAAATAAAAATAGAAAATGAAAACATGACATATTTTCTTGAACCAAACACACTCTTAGTTTTCAGCTTTTTCAATTATAAGTGGGTTTATCTAGATGTGATTTTGTTAGAAGCTAAAATCACTTTTTGTATATTTGGATAATCTTTTAATCAGAATATAAATACCAGTTTGTAGCTTTTTTGTGGAAGCGAAAAGAGTAGCTTATGAGAAAAATCATTTTTCAGCTTTTTAAGTGCATGTGTTTAGAAATAATTTTGTTGGGTGAAAAATCAGTTTTTACCCAAAAAAATTCATATTTTTGGATAATGTTTTTAAATAATAAGAATCTAAAATAAATTTAATTTGTTTTCAGTTTTTCTTGTAAAAACTAAAAAGAATAGTTTTTGAAAAAGAATCATTTTTAATTATATATAAAATTTACATCACAATTGTTAGAAGAGTAATGATATTTATATAATATAATTGCACAATATTACAACATAGATAAAAAGAAGGTGATTGGCCCATTTTAATTTTTTCTTATTTTTTTGAGCTCACCACCTTTTTTTTTTTTACCTCTTTTTTATTTATAAAGACATAACTCAAACACACCAGAATGCACACAAACAAAAAGGCATTCCAAAAGTAGTATATCTAAGTAAATATTAAAATTATAGCTGATATCCAGCTAAAAATATTCACCATCACTTGAAAGCTATCACTGCAAATGTTGTATTTTAGTAACATTATTTTAATTTATTTGAAAGTTAAATTATTATTATTATTATTATTATTATTATTATTCTTATTTGTTTAGAGTTGCTGTAACGATGCTTAATGTGGGTTTGAATTTTGACCAATTCTTTGTGCACGTTTCTTAGTGGAGTCTGTTCTTAACATTAAAGCACAAATCAGCTCCTAATTTTTTGGCTTGCAATTATGAAACTTTGCTTCCAACATCTCACGGTACTTTGACCAAGTTTTATATAGTTCCTCCATAAATAATAGGAAGCATACTCACCCACGGTTAATTAGTTCATATATAGAAAATCAAAGTTCTTAACATTCTATATCTTTTCCTTCTTTTGTCAAACACATCAGAAAATTGTTAGTCTTGGTTGTAATTTTATGCTTTAAGTTTATAATGACTATTGAGAAATTAACAAATATTTACTTTGCAATTTGTACTCAAAACTATACACAAATTCGTTCCGCTTTCTTTAAGAGATTATCATGATATGGTTTGCTGAAATATCTATCCAAATAAAGCAGTTGGAGGCTATTATTAATTTGTTTCAATATTTCCTTGTCTTCGGTTGTCTTACAATTGTGGATCTACTAATATGATGGGGTGTAAGGGAATTATCAGCGAGTTCAATATCAATCATCAATATTATTATTATTATTATTATTATATATGTATTCTTCACTGCATTCTACATTTATTACACACATAAGGGAAAAAAATACGACAAATGAATGTTTAATTTGGTTTACATTTCACACTTACATGTAGGTGGTGTAACCACATTAATGGGCAGAGATACTGAACCGGCTACATTTGCGTTCATGAACTTTGCATTAAAACGTGGTTATGTATAATATGATAAACGTTTTAGCCTTTTGGGATCTTAGTTTCTATAATTCTAGATAGAATAATATTTTGTATATAATTAAATTATACAACAAATGTACACCACACATCTTATCACCATTGGATGTGATTTGTGGTCCCCACTCATCCCACTCATTTATCAAATCCAATGGTGATAAGGTGTGTGGTGTGCATTTGTTGTACAATTTAATTGTACATATAACATCACTCTTCCAGATGTATATGATGATCCTCAATTTACTATTGTCAATCTATTATATCTATATATATCAAAATCAGTATCAAATTAATACCAATATATTATTATTATTATTATTATTAAAACAAACCCAGATCATGATGTAATTATTACTTTATTTATTTGACACAATATATAATATTTTTAATGCAGATAAGAAATACAAAATAATATTTTTAACTTTCTTTTTCTTAGTCAATAATATTCTTATTTATTTCATTTAATTGATCTGATTTCGATAGCAATATATATATATATATATATATATATATCAATGAAAAATAATTAGAAGAGGACACAAAAAATATTCTCAATAATAAACAAATAATTTCATTTGCATATTTTAAGAATTTTATAAGCTTTTTCCTTCACATAAAAAGAGAATATTTGGTTGTAGCCAATAAAATTAAATCTTTTGTACACATCTCCATATTTTGTTATTTCAAACATATATGTAAAATAGAAAATAAATAGAAGTATATGGTTTTATATAACTTTACTAATATTTTAAGTTTAGAACAATTAAATTTTATTTATTATATTTATCTTTAGCATTATCATTATGAACGTTTTATAATGAATTGAAAATATAAGTTGTTGCATTTATTCCCTTTGAACATTTCGATGCCATCTCCCTATCTTCATATTCAATCACATTCACTTTAACCCAACTAAACGTTTGAGTTATAAACACTACAAAAAATTAAAAAAATAAAAAGAGTTTTAAAGCCATTTATTCATTTGTTCGTTCATTACTACAACATGATGTTTGGATTACCAAATGTATAGATTTAAAACAGTAGACTTATTATAAAATATGGTTATTCGCCATATATATTTGAAAGCAACTTATTATAAAATGTGGTTATGCGCTATATATATTTGAGAGCAACGTAACTTCACCACATCACTTCTCTTCTACTATTGTTTTCCTATTCAAATTATCATTTTTTTTTATCGCACATAGCATTTTCGCTGTTCTTCACCTCTAATTTCCCTGTCATTTATTCAAATCAAATTAAAAGGTAAAAATATTATAATACAAAACTGCATTCTTTGTATTATCATTTTTTCAATTTGTTTCTGCTTTCTTCATGGAATTGGGTTTGAGGTTTTACTTTTTGTTTTTTCAGATTTTTTGGATTAAAAATGCAAACTTTACTCATTTTACCATTGTACTAATCCATGATTATGGATGTTAGCGTGAAGTTCAAGAGTCTTATCATTCATATTGGATCCAGTAGCAATCCCATGCCTTTAGGATAGCTCTTTTGGCTTCTCAAACATTTGTTAGCCTTCTGTTTCACGTATATTTGCAGTTCCTATTGTTTTGGCTTTACATTATGATCTTGTAGCTCCTCCTTTTATATAAATAATGCCTTTAACCCAAATACTCTTTTATGCTATCAAATTAGCCTTTAAGAACACTCAGTCTTTCTTCCACCATGACCGACCACTCCAACACCATCAATGCTGCTTGCCCTTCCTAGTACCCCTACCCAACCTCCCTCAACATCAACAACTTCACCTCCCTTGACCTTGTGAACACCGTATTTTGTCCTAGTCTTTTGTATATGAAAAAATTGAAAAATAAAAAAAATCCATTCCGTTTTACATTAGTGTTTTTTTTTATTAGCATTAATCAATTTTTTTTTTGTTCAATCAGTTTTTTATTTTTATTTTTTATTTAATTAGTATCAGTTAGAATCTCAATCAAATCTTTTTAAAATCAAAATCCCAACTAAATCTCAATTAAATCGGATCAGTTGCATTTTCAAATCATTCCCAATAAGATAAAATTATATAAATAGGCAATCCATTATAGATAAAAAAAAGAAGGGAGAGAGACTCGAGACTCAGCAGCAGAACACATCCTGAACCTCCACGATCACCTTCATAACCATCATCCTCCTTTTTCCAAACCATCTTCATTCAGCACCATCACCATCCTCTTCACGGTTTATATCACAGCACAACGCCACTCCACCTTCAATCCATTCCCTTCATCATCACCTTCTCAGATTCATTCATCCACAGTAACATACCCATCCCTCTTCTTTCATCATTGTCGACATCCCCCATCATTACAGGCCACACTGATTCATCATCCTCACTCCTCGCCGGAAACCCACGAACCTATCATCGACCTCGACGTCGAACGCGAGGTCATTGTTGTTGCTTCCCAAGCCACAGTGCGCAAACGTTGCATCGCCCAAGGTCATGGCTTGACCAACAATGGCAAATTTACGAAACTCCACTGCTTAAAAGACGCATCGCGAAGCTCTGCCTTCGGTCGTGGCTGCGGGTGTAAGCCTCTTTTCAATTTCTAGCTGAGGGTCAGACCATGTGTGTACTGTGACTTATTTTCTTAACCCTATTTTATGTTTATTTGGATTTTATTTGGGGTCCACGGTTTCTTTTTTTCAGTATAAATATATATATATATAGTTTAATTTAGTTTTCTAACTTTTTTGGTAATTTTTGTCTTGCTTATCACTGTACATGAGTTTCTTCGTTTCGATTTATTGTTCTTTGCATGGCTCGGTCAAAATCGTAAGAAATTTAGGATTTTGGATTTATTGTTCTTTGCCTTTATTTTCCCTTTTTTTTGTTTGGTGTTTAGTTCATAGGTCCATTTCCTTTATATTTTTCTCTTCTCTTGTTATTTTTTTTTATCTTCTTGATTATTTATTCATTTGTATATAATTGTTATATTTTTTGGGGAAAAAATAAATATTATTAAAGTTATAAATTAATTTGCATAAACTTTAGGTGTAGTGGGATTAAATTTCTACTATTCCCTAATCATAACTAGACTATTGAACTCAAATCTTTTTCAAAAGACTAGTTTTGCAAAGCAAAAAGTTTTCCAATTTTAGCCAAAATTAAAATTGGTAACAACTCCATTTTTTCAAATTTATTTCTTTTTGGAATAAAAGTTTTGTTGTCGTTTTATTATGGCATCCTCTGTGAACGTTGTAACAGACCTAACCCCTAAGAATTACAACCTCTGGCATGCTTAGATGTGAAATCTTATTGAAAGTCAAGATCTTGGAGGCTTCATTTCAGGCGACACTCCAGCACCAATGCCATTGATCCCCTCCCCAAGTTCAGCTCATACTCCTGGCATGGGGTTTGATGATCCCAATCCCCATTTTATCAATTGGCGAAAATCCAATCATCTAGTTCATGCTTGGATCACAAGTCGCTTGACTAAAGAGGTGTTAGGATTGGTGGTTGATCTTGAAACCCCTCATGAAGAGTAAAAAAAAGGCATGTGAATTGAGAGCATTTTCCAATCACCAAGAGAGTGTTATACTTCTTGGAATTAACCAAGAGTGCCTCCTTAAGCTAAAACAGCTGCTTCAATGGACTTTATTTCCTTCAACTTCAAGACATGTGTTGAGCTTGGTGGTGCAATTCAAACTCTTCTACTACAAGCACAAGGTAAATTTTTTCCATCACTACTTATTATACTGTTCTATTACTTGCACCACAATTATTATTTTGCATAACTTTACCTGACGTAGAATTGCAAATAATAAACATTGAAAATAGAGTTATAAAAAATTTCCAAATATTAAATTAACAGATAATTTTCCAAAAAAAAATTGCCCAAATGAAAAAAAATCAAGCATTATGATTTTCATTCATCTTATAATATAAATAAAAAATGTGATTCTAATTAATCTCACTTTCATGTATAAATAATCTTCACAGAAAAACTCATGATGAAAAAATACTCACCCAAATCAGCTGTTCTCATATTTTTTTACACACTTGGAGAAATACAATAACTTTGGTAAGGAGATGTCACGAAAATTCCATATTATCAATTTCTATATTAGTTATTTATTTAATTTTTTTGACTGACTTCATATGTTAAATATTTATTTTTGTTAAAATAGTATATGAGTTTATTATTAACAAAATTAATATATAATTCATAATATTATTTCATGCAATAGATTCAGCGTAACAATATTCTGTATCATTATTTACCTTTTAATTTGATTTGATTTTTTGGTAGAGTTTTATTTCCCTTTTTGGTAGAGTTAATTTGATTTGATTTCATACACCACTTTTAATTTTGTTTGAAAAAAGTTTACTATTTTTATTTGCTTATTATAACGTATCATTTGATAATCTTATGTAAAATACAGTTTTAAATTTATATAATGATTCAAAAATATTAAATCTCATTGTTTTAAAGTTCTAAATTCTTTAGTCTTATCCTTTTTCGGAATAGTTTAATTTTTTCCCCTCTTGATAGCTTTGTAAGATTATTTATCTACTATACCTTAAAAGAGTAAGGATCCTCTAAAGTGAGGATTTCACTTTAGAAGATAAAGTGAGAGATTTCACCTTGGATTAATAAAATTAGAAATGGGATCCTCTTTACTTTATTGATCTAATGGTAAAATCCCTTCACTTTATCCTCTAAGTGAGTTTCTCACTTTAGAGGATCCAAATCCACGTTAAAATCCATCTTTCGTTTAACAAGACATCCTTAATTAGAATTTTTTTGAAATTGTGAGCACTACACCGTATACTCCCTGTACACAAATTGAAATGTCAGGGCAATAACTTCTGCAACGGAAGAAATAAAGAAAGATGTAGGTTGATTAATTCAATAGTACTAAAAGTCCTTATTCATTTAGTTTAATTTTTCTTATTATATATTGATCATCATAATTCATTAACTCATTAGTCCTCATAATATGCAGGTTCAATTACAACTGAAATCTCTCAAGATGTAAAATTCAGTTTAAAAATAAAATTAAAAAGTTTGACAAAACTTATTTAGTTAAACAAATTTTAAAAAAAAGGTGGATGTAAAACGACGAATAAAACAATATATATATATATATATATATATATATATATTCATAATTATTATTATAATACAAAAACGTATTTTAACTTTGATTTTAATTGCACGTAAAAATAATTTTCAGAAAAGTCTTATTAGTTGATGTTTTATTTGTATTAATATTTCTAGAAGTTATAACTTAAATCACTTGTTTATACAGTAAAATTAAAATTAAAATTAAATTATATCTTCAATTTCTGATTCTTTTAGATTAATTTAAAAAAGAATTGAGGTCACTGCATATCAATTTCTATTCTATTGCAAATTACAACGTCCAAATAAAGTTAGTAATGCTGAAACGAATATTCATATTATATTCCCATTACATCTTTATATCATAAAGTTAAAACTTAACTATATTTTGTCTTCTACTACTTTTATAAATATAATTAAGATCTAAAACTCAAGATTTGGACAAATTTAATTCCAAAAACTAATGAGATTATGTATAAAATTCATTATTATTTTCGGAATTCCACAGTTGATTATTTGCTTAAAATTAGAGAATTTTTTGTTTGTATTTTTTTTAGATATATATTTTGTGAACAAATGACACCTAATGACACAATAAGAAAATAGATTTCAAATTTTAAATTAATTTAATTTATAGAAGAATTGAAAATACGTATATTATACTCTATTTATGATTACAAGATCAAATTAAATGAACTGAAAAAGTTGTGCTTAAAACTATTTACGTAAAACAATATCTTGATTAAAATTTTTCTTAAACATATCTAAGAGTTGACTCTTTTACGTATAACAATATTTTTTATTTCATGTGATACCCAAATTATTAAAGTTAAAAATTTGAATGTTTATTATTTTTTGGTATGCTTTTATGTATGATTTTTTTTAATTCATTTTTATGTTAATAATAATACAAAAATATTGAATCACATTTTTATAAAAACTTCTACAACACATAAGTTTCTAGCATTTTTGGGGTTATTTTTTAGTTCTTGCTAATACCTTCGTGCCATTAATTATCTGTTAGTTTTTTTTTTTCTTTTATGAAACATCCTGAAGTAGAATTACTCAAAGCTTCTGTATATTTCAAACAAGCTGAAATATCAGCGCAATGCCTTTTAGAGCTGAAAAAATAAAGAATGATAGGGGTTAGTTCAAGTATACTTAAACTTCTGCATATAATTATATTTAGTTTCAAAATAAAATAAAAATAATAGACATTATTTATTTATTTATTCTTCTTTAATTCTTTACCATTTTTTAACATTGGTATATTACTAGAGACATCACATATAAAATATAAACTAAATTTTATCATATCATGCCTTAGACGGTGTGCCAAACGGGGTCTTACGGTCATGGCTGTTTGAATGTTAAGAGCAAGTGATCAAGTGGCTGATATCTTCAACAAGAGTTTATTCCTTCCTGCCTGGCTTCCTCAAATGCTTTTCCAAACTCAGAGTATCAGAGTAGTAATAACTCACATGTGATAAATACTAAAGCTGCAAGTGGAAGTTAGTTATTCTAATTGAAGCGGAAGTGGAAGCGGAAGCTGTTAAGTTTGTTACAAGAAAAATTTAACAATATACGTTTTAACCACAACCTATATTAAAATTTATTAAAAAAAAATACTTTGCAACGTTATAAGGCTTGCTTTTATAGATACGTTATACATATTTTGTAAACCTTAAACTTTAAATCGAAGATCTTTTAAAGTGTATTTATATAAAAAAAAAATGTATTATATTTATATTACACAATTTATAATTTTTTTTTCATATATAGGGGCAATTCAATGGACAATAATTATTTTTTAGAAATAAAACCTGTTTAATTTACACAATATATATAATATTTTTTATGTAGGTAATAAATATACATATTTTAATGTTTAAAATGTATTCTTTCACTTAATTAATATTAAGTTTAAATTATTTATATTCTTATATGAATTATGATATTTAATTTAACATTCTTGGCCATGACTTTTATTTAAATAATATACATGTGTGTATAAAATAGAGTCTATTACTCAATTAGTACACAAAAGCTAGCAAGTAAATGTTTGTACTAAACCTTTTATTTATGAAATTATTAAATAGTTTTACAAACTTAACTTATTAATTTGAAAATTAAAAGCATTCACATAACTTCAATTATAACATATTTGGAGGTCTATAATTTATTAATTTAAAGCTGAAATGCAATAAATTAACCTCATAATAATCAACATTAAAGTAGAATTTTATTTTGCTTTCAATAATTGTTGTAATTGAAAAAAGAAAAGCTACTCAAACTTGGCATACAAATTGACACCAGAGTAGGATCAATGCAATATTAACCCATTGATCATTCTTTTGTTTTGATGCTTGGAATCTAAGGGGCATCTGTTCAAAAAGTCATGGCCAAGAATGTTTTGAGAACTGAGAAAATTGCTTCCTAGCCTTTGTTCTTTGATCATTCTTCATTCTTGATATCTCTACTTAGCTTTTGGATTCCAATCGCTCATTAGCTATTATTTTATTATGCATAACAGAATCATTGAAGGGGTTTGATTCACAAACTAGGTAAGCTTTCTTTTCCTATAAATTTTATTAGCAAATTCCATTCATTTTCAAAAAATATTAAAGAACCTGTGCAATGCACAGGGTTATTCTCAATTAAGTTGTAAAATTTACCTTCCATTTAAAAAATAAAAATAATCTTTTCAAAATAGACGAAACTCTTATTTGTGTCCCTATAAAATTTTAAGTTGGACAAAATGGTCCTCATAGAAAATAAACTCTCAAATTTGTCCTTGTAAAATTGAAAATTTGGACAAAATTCATCCCTATAAAAAAAAATCTCAAATTAATGTTTGTGAAAATGAATTGTTAAACAAGTTAGTCCTTAGTGCAACTTCAAAAAGGGACTAACTTGTTTGATTATTCAATTTTACAATGATCAATTTGTGGTATAATGTACCAATTAGAGAATTTATATTTTATAGGGACCAATTTGTCAATTTGAAATTTTAAAAAGGCTAAAATGGGATTTGTCTTAAAAATAAATTATCATAAAATGATATGTATGTGCCATAATATCTCCATCCACTTTTAAGTATCCTTTAGGGAATCAGCAAAAATTTGATACATTATAGCATCAATGTATCTAGACATTTAAAAGTGGACATAGGGAGTAATATTTAACATATTAACTTCATTAAAAATATATAAATAAAGATATATAGATTAACTTATTAGTTTATTATAAATTAATTTAAGAAATCATCAATCAATTATCGTATTACAATATTGCTATTTTTCAACTTTATTATATTATTTAATTCAACTGTACCCCACTATAATTGAGATAAGATATGTGGTGAGTGCTAGATCATAAGCACATGTTGAGAATATATAGTGAGAGAGAGTAGGAATAGGAAGATACATCCTTTTTAGGGGTTGACTTGATCCATCATAGAATCCCTATCTTTTAAGGGATGTTGACTTGACTAGAGTGGTCGTGTTCTACAAAAGTTATACATCCTTATATATTTTTGTTTCTCCTTTTCATTTGTTTTATAGTAGAATTCCACTACAAGAAAATTGCCATATACCTACGGTAAGTTATAGCTACACATGTACAAACTGTAGGTATAGGTAGCGTATAGCCACAGATATATGGTATCATCACTATAAGTTCTAGGGACAAATATTAATACTCTGGGTATTGAATATCTATACCTACACTTCCATTTTACTGTCACTATAAATTTTTTCAACTGTGGGTATAGGTAACATATACTTACACTCATAATTTACCGTTACTATAACTTTTTTTTTAGCTATAATTTTTTTAGCACTAATTTGAAAAATAAAATCCCTCTAAACTGTGTGTTCCCTCGTTTTTATTTTTGGTTTTCCCTGACTCCACACAAAGAAGAGAGATATGCCTGAAATCCTATCCCTACATTATAGTCTTCACACAATCCCGCAAGATCAAAATTTCAACAACTCAAATCCCTGGAGTTCCCAATCTTCACAGTCTTCACAAAGAAAACACCACCATTCACTCACAAAATCTCTATTTACCGTCGCGAGTTCCATCTTCTCGCCGCCATCTAGGTAGCACGAGCTGTCGTTTGCGTCGCCATCACTCACACAAATCTCCATTTGTCGTCGCAAGCAGCTCTGTTCCTTTACACGCGGATGTTCATCGAAAATCACTCACACAACCTCCTAGCAGTGCCGTCCCCTATCACGCCATCAACTGCCGTTGCTCGTCGAAGGCCACCGCGTTGGAGCACCATTGGAGATCTTCACCCTCTTTCTGCCAGTAGTCATCGCTTCTTCTGCCGTCGCCAAATCCGCCTCTGATTTTTCTTCATCTTGTATGATTGCTAGAAAAAAGCAAGTTTCGGTTCGATTCAGATTCCAATGAAGATCAAAACTCATGGATCTGTTCTGTGACTCTCCATCATTAGAGGTTTGATCTTGTTTATTCACTTTTGATCTAGCATTTTCAGTCTTCCGACTTGCTACTTTCTAAGTTTTGTGAGTTCTTCATCATTTTTGTGCGATTTAGGAACCCCTGCTTCTGAATATTACAGTTGTTCTGTTTGACAAATTGCTGTAATGAAAATCCCTTGTTCTATTTTGTAGAGACTAGAAGCTAAACGGAGTTGTGTGCTCAGAGTTGTGTAAGTTCTTTTTATTTATTTATTTTTTTGTGCGTGTGTGAATATAATTTATATAAAATGCTGATTTCATTTGAGCAATGTATCTCTATATAGATGTAGATTATATAGAGTATCCTAGTTTTAGTCACAGTCTATGTCAAGAATGAATTAGACCTGCTGTTTTAGGAGTGTTAGAATATAAAACCCTCAAACTTAAGAAGCTCGATATTGTGCTTAGCGCTAGCATTGTAACCTTTAATATTGTGTTCTAAACCCCACAAGTTCGGCATCTTTAATATGATAATTTTAGCAACTTGTTTGACACTTATGTCTGTTTTAATTCTTTTTGTGCATTATATCTTCTAAATATCTGTGTGCTCATGTTTAATATTCATCACCTTGTATTCACACAAAGGTGTTGGCTATAGAGAAAGGGAAAGAAGTTATCTTGTTTTCACTGATGCCTTTATATGAAAATTTATTCTGCTGTCTCACTCAGGCAATTTTGTTCGTTGGTTTTTTAATATTAGTGCCTTCCTGTTTACATTTCTCTTTAGAATTCAAAAGAAGACTATTTATTAACCCTTGTAATTAACATTTCTCTTTACTTCTTTTCTTATGTTCATTTATTTATTTATGTATTCATACTTACATTATCCAGTTCTTCATTCCTTTGTTTTGGTTTCCATTTAGTTGCAGTTTCTAAGAGAGAGTGAATATGTGAATGAGTTGTTTTGATTTTGGCAATTAGGACCATCTTCTTCTGTTGTTGTTTTTCTAGGTTAGGAGACTTGAAGGGCAATGAGTGCCTTCAAAGCAAGCTGAGGCAATAACTGCTGCCATAACTAAAGTGCTGAATGACAGCCTCGAGAATGTGTCCGAGTCCTTGGTGTCAAAAGTAAAGATCCAGAGGGTGAGGCCCTTATCTTTTGATTCCTAACTTACAATCTTTCTTTTTGTTTCCCTTTTTGGCAAATGTCAAGATTACTCCTTTGTAGAGGTACACATTTCTGAAACTTCTTTTCCTAAAAGCATACAATCTTTCTACTTTCCTTTCATTTCTCAGTGACTTTAATGTTAGAAATTTCTATGGATTTTTGTTTTATTTATTATTCTCATCATATTGTCGTGTCGTTATCGATAAAATACCTGTGAATCGGCAATCAGCTGCTCATTCAAAAGAGAGAAAGTCTTGCTATATACAAGAACTTGGGTGTGAAGTTTAGACCCTTCAGACTAAAGCCACAACTCTTTTTGCCCAATTGACCTTATATCAGGTTTGTGCATATACATATCTAGTAAAAAAATCACTGTTAAGTTCATCAGTATTGTCATAAAACTTGCAGATGCTTTGTCATATAGCAACCATGTTTTGAATTTTGGATTTTTTCAATGTGGCTCAGGGCAATAGTTCAATTGCATGATTTATTTAAGTTATTGTATACCCGATGTCTCAGAGAATTTAATGGAATTTGGTTTTAATATGCTACTTCGATTTTAATGTACTCTAAAAGGTTCATTTTAGCTCAAAGTAGCACATAGACTCTAAGGTATTTTTGAGAGGGTTCTGGCGATGATCTTGAGGAGGTGTGTGTGTGTGTGTGTGTATTGCTCTCTGTTTCAAGAGCATCCGTATTTCTTTTTTTGGTAAATGCAGAGTTGTGTTCATGATCTTATTTCTTGGCTTTTTGGTTGTTTCCCTTTGTTGGTTCCAAGAGAGTTCTAATAACATAGCCTGTTTCAAATAACTAGGAGGGCTTTGTCATCAGTGAGTCAATACATGTTCTGTTTCATCTTTCTTGACAATCAAATAACATAATTTTGTTAAATACATGTACTAATATTAATGCTTTATTGTAATTTACAGGTGATAACTAGAAGTGAAAGTGTTCATCTTTGTTAATTGTTGGTGATTCATGGCTATTATGTTTTGGAATTATATTTTGTATGCACCATATTTACTTTATGGGAGCATAACATGTGTACTTCTTTATATTAATATGATTCCGTTTATTTGTAATATTGATACCTATTACTTTAAGATTTATTTTACTTTTAATATAATTGGAGTTTTTTTTAATATGATTGTTATTCTTATATATGTAAATTTAAATACATAAATTGAATTCAAAATTTTAGCTTTTTGTGCCCACAAAAAAAAAAAAAATCATTATAAGCTATACCCACAAAAAATATAAAATTAATAAAAGTATAGTTATAAGCTATACCCATGGAAAAGTTAAATTTAATAAAAATGTGGCTATAATCTATACCCACAAAATTAAAAATCAATAAAAGTGTGGCTATAAGCTATACCCACGGAACAAAATCTGTAGGTATAAGTCAAGACATTTTCTGACAGTAATGGATACTGTCACTATATGTTATACTAACGGTGAAAAAACTGTGGGTAATGACATAGTAAAGTTGACGGAAATAGATGTCCGTGGGTATAAGTTTTTGAGCTTATACCCACGGTTTTTATACTTTTACCTACAGTTTTTAGCCGTCACTATATGGCAATTTTCTTGTAGTGTTCCAATCATATATGCTTTGAATCCCTAAATTTCATCCCCTCTTACAATTTTCATATAAACTCTTAACTTAGGAAAAGGTTGTTATTCTATCCATCTGCTTCACACAAATATATCTACTCTACGAAAGTAACTATCCTCTCTCACACACCAATTCCTCATAGTCTGAGATGGACTCCGCATTTTGTACTTTGCTTAGGAAAGCCATTTGTAGAAGGTTTGACCATTTGTGTTGTAGTCTATTTAAGGATTTAGCTTGATTTGTAATTTCTGTTGCTTGCACTTAACATTGTTCATTATCCTTGATATCGAAATAGGAAACCGCTTCTAGCCAATGACTAGAGAGATTGAAATCCAACCACAGACGAGCTAAGCTCTAATTGGAGCTTCTACCCTAAGAAGTGCATAAAATTTTAGGGTGCCCAATGCAACACAAGAAACAATGAATAGATCTATACTCCTAAGGCCATTGCAATTGGCCCATACCATCATATGTTCAGATATGTGGAAGAGGAACAGTAAAAAAGTAGATATTGGAATGATTTTACTATTGGAATCTAGATGAGCCCTTGATGTTTGTTATGAAATCACAAAGATTGAAGATGATATCAAGAAATGTTATAGAGGTGAGGTCGAACCCTACAAAGCTAGATTTGTACAAATGATGGTGTGTGATGGATCTTTTGTTATTGAATTTTTCTGCAAACGTTTGTAGGAGATGAGTCTACAGTAGAGCTAGATGTTGATTATAAGTATGATATTTTCATATTGGAAAATCAGCTTCCTATGATACTGCTCGATAAATTATTTAGCCTAGCAAAAAATGTTGATGCCTCATTATCCCATTTTTTTTTCACTATTTTATGAGATACAATAATTGAAACATTGATTCTACATTCGTGAGATCAGAAACAGTTTACTAACCTTCTGAGGTACTTCATGTTACCTCCTTCACTTCGTCTTGAATCTGAATAAAGAACAAGTAGATGCGTAGTAGAAGACGAAGTACCAAACAAAGTTTGCAGCATAAGCCAGCTTCATAATATTGGTGTCAAGTTCAAAGTGGACAAAAGCACGTACCTATTGGACATCCAATTTCATGATGGCACTTTAACAATGCCACTATTTGTGGTGGACGATTTGACAAAGTGACATTTAAGAAATGTGCTTGCTTTCAAAAATTGCTATTACCCTAACTCAGCATTTGCCTCAGCTTATTTCTACATGTTAAGTTTTCTAATTGATTGTTAGGAAGATGTAGATTTCCACATTAGCAAGAACATCATTCTTGATAAGTGCAAGTCATACTCTGAGCCATAATGTTCTTACTAACGAGGAAATCTATGTTTTCTTGAGTATCAATCAGAAAACTTAACATGTAGAAGCAAGCTGAGACAAATGCTGAGTGGGGGTAATAGTACTTTTTGAAAGCATGAACATTTCTTAAACACGGCTCCGTCAAATCGTTCTCCATAAATATTGGCATTGTTAAAGTGCCATCATGAAATTGGATGTCCAGTCGGGACCTGCTTTCGTCCACTTCGAACTTCACACCAATATTCTGAAGATGGCTTATGCTACAGACTTTGTTTGGTACTTGTTCTTCCATTTTGCTTCTACTTCTACTTTGTTCAGATTCAAGACGAAGTAAAGGAGGTAACAGAAAGTACCTCAGAACATCAGTAAAATCTATGTCTCCACTATTGGATCTCATAAAATAGTAAAAACTAATTTAGGATAATGAGGCATTAGTATTTTTTGCTAGGCTAAATAATTTATTGATTAGTATCATAGGAAGCTGATTTTCTAATATGAAAAGATCATACCTATAATCAACATCTAGCTTTTATGTAGACTCATCTCCCATGAACATTGTAGAAAAATTCAATGAGGAAAGATCCATTGCACACCATCATTTGTACAAATCTAGCTTTGTCGGGTTCAACCTCACCTCTATAACATGTCCTGATATCTTCTTCAATCTTTGTGATTTCACAATAAACATCATGTAAGCTCACTTGGGTTCTAATGATAAAATCATTCCAATATCTACTTTTCTACTGTTCCTTTTCCACATATATGAACATATGATGGTATGGGCCAATTGCAATGGCCTTGGGAGTATAGATTTGTTCATTGTTTTACAAAGTTGCATTGGGCACCCTAAAAATTGATGTACTTCTTGAGGTGAAGCTCCAGTTAGAGCTGAGCTCGTCTGTGTTTGGATTTCAATCTTTCTAGCCATTGGCTGCAATCGATTTCTTGTTTCAATAACCAGGATGGTGAATTAAAATTCGTACATTCTAGCTTCTCAAAGAACAAAATCTTAGGCTATACTTGGTAAGTATAAGGTCCAGTCCAAGTATTAGACTCTTGTACTTATACTGCTATGCTACAACTTGGGTTTAATGAAACATCAAAAAACTTACCAATAGATCTTCTTAATAAACATTTCCAAATCATGCAAGTTTGCATTCCTAGCACCATCTTTACAAATTTGTTTCTTAAATCCTTCTTACAAAACCGACAAAATAAAGGGAAAACAAGATTAAACCCCTAAATTAAGCTAAATTCAATTAAAACTAAACAACCAAAAATCTTAGCTACAGGGCGATGAAAATAATTAAAATTACTAAAGTTATATTCTATAAAACTAGAATCCAAAAGAAAAGAAAACCATGACTACTAAGGAAATTATAACTAGAAGCCTTATATATTGTTGATAAGTATAACAAAGGTTTAGAAAATTATTGTATAAAATCCAAAACAATCTACCTATAAAGGCTGTGAGTGAAAACTATAAATAGTGGTTAACTATCACCTTTTTTAATGCATGCACCATCTACGTAAAAGAACTATTTTACCTTGATTCAACAAATCAATAACATTTATTAATTTCCCTTTACCTCCTCCTCTAGACCCTTTGTACTTCACTATCCTATGACTTCAATTCATCTCAATTTCCAAACACCAATTTTATTTTATCTATCTTATAAAAAGCCAACACTATGTTTGGACTCAACATTATTAATCATTCTTGTCATTGTTATAGGAAATTTTGAAAAAAAGAAATTGTAGTCAATTGATCATTCAGAAGAGAGAAAAGCTCAACCATAGATGAGCTAAACTACATCAAAACCATCAATATTTAGAGTACCAAATCCAACTTGGCAAACTGGCTCGCACAATCCCTTGACAATTTTTGTTGGCCCTTATCATCATAGCATGCACCAATATAAAGAAGAAATAAAAAGGGATTATTCAAATGCTTTTATTCATAGAATCAGGAGGAGCTTTGACAATGGTCGTCTAGAAATCTTAAAGAGTAAGGAGGAAATTTGAAAATGTTACGAAGATGACGTCAAGCTCAACAGAGATGGGGTAGTAGCATCTTTCAAAGGTTGAATTAGAAAGAGTAAGTCGCGACAAAGGTTGAATTAGGGTAGTAGCATCTTTCAAAGAGCATCACGTTCTTTAAGTATGTCACTGTATATTTGTCATTACAACTATTGGCATCGTTAAAATGTGACCCTTAAAGCTGATGTCCAGGAAGGATCGTCCTTCGCCACTAACCTTGATATCCATCCTATCAAGCCAAAGCTCAATTAAGCTGCAGTGTAGGCCCACTAGTTCTACTATTTGTTGTTCAAAGCTAAGACGAATTGATTGAGGCAAAAGACAATACTTTGTGAGGTCAATAAAATGTTTTGAACTCACGACTTTCCTGTCTTGCTCTATGTTTCCATTATTGAATATTTTTAAAAGGTGCAAACTAATTCTAACAAGGACGAACTAGTATCATGGGCTAGGCTGGATAATTTTTCAAGCACCGTCATAGGAAGTAGATTATTCATGATGAGAAAATCATAGCAAAAATTAGCTTCGCGGTTTAGTGTAGGCTCATCTCTATTCAACAATTTGATGAGAAACTCTAATATGAAACTACTGTTGAATACCATTATATCTCGAAACTCATCTCTGTTGATCTCAATGTTGTCTTCATAATATTTTCTAATTTTCTTCCTATTCTTTAGGATTTCTAGACAAACATTATCGAAGCTCATCCCTGTTCTATAGATAAAAGCATTCGAATAATCCTTTTTTTTTTTTTATCTCTCCCTTATATTGGCAATGCTGTGATGATAAGGGCTAACGAAAACTATCAAGGGATTGTATGAGCCAGTTTGCCATGTTGGATTTGTCACTCTAAATATTGATGGTTTTGATGTAGTTGAGCTCATCTGTGGTTGAGCTTCGCTCTCTCCTAATTCATCATTTGACTTTGATTCCATTTCTTATAACAATGACGAGAATGGTGAATAATGTTGATTGCAAACTTGCACTGTAAGTTTCATACAGTTTAAGAAACTGCACATCAAAATTTTACCAAACAGGTAAAATACCATACTTAGGAAAATAGATACTGCCTAAAATTTAATTATGGGTCTAGAATTCCATTTCTAAGCTTTTGTAACCATTATCCGATCATTTTCTCTATCTCAGGCATCTCCTAGTCCTGGTTATAGGGTTTCAGTTGTCCCGATGCACTTGTAATGTTACTAGTCACCTTTTTATACTCTTTTGTTGAGTCATTTCTCATGACGATTATATCAAAATTTTGAAATTCTCATTAATAAAGTCTAAATAAATTTTTGGGATGTTACAATACCACCTTCCTGAAAAAAAAAAAAAATTTCCCTCAAAATTCATTTGACATTGACTTGGAAAGTAGTTTACACAATTCAAACAAGCAATCCACACACAACCAATCCAAATGTATCAATTAAATCCTATAATGTTTTAAAACCATTCCTACCTCGTGGTGGTTTGGCTGGATTTTATTATTAATCGATAAAACATGTCATAACTAGGATCTAGTTTTAAAATGTTCATATAATATCAAGTCCTTGATTGAATGTAATTTTATACATCAATCATGGGATAAGATAAGCAATGAACAAGTTATAATTTTTGTTCCTTTTAATTAGAATGTTGAATTATTGTCATATTATAACTAATGAGATTCAATACTTCCTAAAATTATGTGCATCATATTAAGTTGATATCAATTAATGGTAATAATAATTAAGTACATCATGTCATCTTGAATTTTGAAATATAAAATTACAACTAATTTAAAATTAGATTGATGATATCAATTATGAATTATATTAGAAAATTGATATCAAACAAGAATAATGATATAAAATTGATACACATCACAATAATTAAAAAATATTTACCATAAGATTAAAAAAATATTAATATATTTTATTAATTGAACATAAATTAATAATAATAGCATAGAGAGATCATTATATTATTATTATTATCCATGTAGCATATATCATGTATATGTCACATATCAAATCATTTCTCATGTTTTATATTAATAAGATGTTATATGAATTTGGTGTGTGTGTATATATATATATATAGTATTGTAATATTGGATTTTAGGTTGTTTGAGTTGGAAAAAATGCCTTTATGCATTGGTTATTAACAAGTAATGAAAAGTATTCTCTATCTCCACCTTAATATCCCATATATCAGGCAAGTCAAATAGGTCTAAAAGTATATATTGTAATAAGTGTGTATAAATATCGAAATAGATGGGTATTGAGATGATAAAAAAAAAGTTGTTGTGTATGATAAGGTGATAGAGAGGTTGTATTCGGATCGTATTTAGGCTATGATTGGGAGATTTAAAACGGAGGGAAATGATTAGACCTACATTACAAAAAAAAAAGTGAGAAATTTATTTTGATTCTTAATATTAATATTTTATTTATTTATTATTTTTATAAAAGCTTTTAGTAGATGCATCAATGCAAATAAAATATATACAATTTTATTAGGATTTAACTTGCATGCATTAATATTGTAAATTTTTTTATGGTAGGATGAGATTAGATGATACTATAAAAATTTTTATACTGACAATGCATCAAAATTAAACTCATTTTATTATCTTAACTTTATTTTGATCATTACTTTTTGAAAACAAACAAACCATCCATGCTTACACTTTTTGAAAACAAAATCTACTTTTATTATAAACCAAACACATTTCTTAAGTTTTGAAAATCTGAAAATGAAAATCCTTTTTCAAAATAAAAAATAGAAAGTGAAAACAAGAAATATTTTTATAAACCAAACGCACCTTTAGTTTTCAGCTTTTTCAATTATATGTGGGTTCATTTAGATGTGATTTTGTTAGAAGCTAAAATCACTTTTGGTTTATTTGTATAATTTTTTAATTAGAATATAAAAACATACTAGTTTGTTGCTTTTTTTGTGGAAACTAAAAGAGTAGCTTATGAGAAAAATCATTTTTTTATCTTTTTAAGTGTGATTAGAAATAATTTTGTTGGGTAAAATTCAATTTTTATAAAACAATTCATATATTTGGATAATTTTTAAATAATAAGAATATAAAATAAATGTATTTTGTTTTCAGTTTTTCTTATTGAAACTAAGAAGAATAGCTTTTGCAAAAAATTATCTTTAATTATATATAAAATTTACATTGCAATTGTAAGAAGAATAATGATATGTATACAATATTATAACATAGATAAAAAGAAGGTGATGGGCCCATTTTAATTTTTTTCTTTTTTCTTTTTTTGAGCTCACCACCTTTTTTTTTTGGGGATAAAGATAAAGCTCAAACCGACCAAAATGTAGGCGAGCCAAAAAGACATTCCAAATGTAGTGTATCTAATTAAATATTAAAATTACAACTTATCTCCAACTAAAATTATTCACCCTCACTTGAAAGCGATCAATACAAAAGTGAGGTTCTAGAGGATATATGTGCTATCTTTAATGCACTTGGATGTTGACCTCATCAAATGGGTGTTTTTTTTTTCATGAAAATTGTAGAGCTCCAATTGATAGGAAAAAAAATAAAATGATGCTCTATATAATTTTGTTGCCCATCTTTCCTTTATTTTGTATTAGATTTCAATCTTGCATGTTTACTTTGAATCCCTGTACGTTATCTCTCTTCCAAATCTCATTGCTATCCCTTGCATGCTATTGCACACACTGGTGCACATTTTTTTGCCTCAACCTACAATATTGCCATGACTTGGGAATGGCTTGCTTTATTGATTGGCTTCACATAATTGTCTCTCCACTTCGAAAGTAACCCATCCTCTATCTCTCATATATGTTCCTAATAATCTTAGTAGGACTTTGTATTCTAGTTTGTTGAGGAAAGCCATTTGTGAAATGTTTTAACATTTATGCTGTACTTATTCTCTCTCTCTCTCTCTCTCTCTTGTAACAATGCTTTAATTTTGTTCAAAGATTTGGCTTGATTTATAATTTCTATAAAATAGACATTTTTTTATCACTTATCTTTATGATTCTTTGGCTAGGTGTCTTACATTTTATTTTTCTCAATTTGGTCTCTTGCATTTTAAATTGTCTTCAATTTGGTTCTAACTTGCTTATGCTAATGTGACACATTCCATCAACTATATGATAGAATGGTGATCTGGGATCAAATTGAAAATAATTTGAACTTGAAGGACTAAATTACGAAAACAGAAAAGCAGATGATCAAATTGAAAAATCTAATAAAGTTAAAGGATAGAATGTCTATTTTGCCTATAATTTCCATTTTTCACAAACAGTTAGTGCATTTTAGAGAATTCAAGAGGGAGATTGTAAAAGTAGGTGCTAAAAAGCTTACATATTGCTCACAAGTAAAGAGAAGTTTTGAAAAATATTGTATAAAGTTTCAAAACAAACTGCAAAGGTGCCAAGAGTGAAAACTATAAATAGTTATTGCACCTCAATTTAGGACTTGCAATATAAGCTGGAGTCTTTTGTGGATTTTTTTTCAGCAACATTTTTTATACTAATGAAAGTGATTTTCCAAATAAGATACCCACACCATCATAATTGAATGTATTGGACACCAACAATTGATAGGAAAGCTAGGTTCACATACATTTTTCTCAAATTAGCATAAATTCTTAGAATCCCAAATTGATGACTAAAAATTCAGAAACAATCAAACTAAATGTAATGCTAAAAACCAAATAAGAACATGACATAATCTCCATTCACATTAACATAGTGTTAAACAATTAGAATCCATACATCACTCCAACAAAGAAGATTTAGTTACATGTATGAAAAGTGGAAAAGGAATACTAAAAAAGAAGAGTATAGGAATCCATGAATAAAAGAAATGATCAAATGGCTAGGGAAGCAAAAAACAAGAAGAGTCTCCTCGTCAAGCCCTTGAACCCTAATGCCTTTAGCTCTATTATGCTTGAGCCTCCTTCCCAAATTAGGTTAGAATGAGGTGAGTAGACTATCATAAAATTCATGCATTCTAGTTTCTTAAAGTACAAAATTTTAGACTATACTTGGTAAGCACAAGGCCTAGTCCAAGTATTAGACTCTTATACTTGCACCATAGCATGGACATGGCTATGCTACAACTTGGGTTTAGTGAGACATCCAAAAAGTTATCAATAGGTCTTAATAAAAATTTCCAAGTCATGCTAGTTTACATTCCTAGCTCTATTTGTGCAAACCTATTTCTTTATTCCTTCTTACAAAACCTACAAAACAAAAGGTAAACAAGATTAAACCCCTAAATTAAGCTACATACAATTAAAACTAAACAACCAAAGAACAAAGCTAAAGGGCAATGAAAATGATTAAAAATACTGAAGTTATATACTATAAAACTAGAATCCAAAAAAAAAAAATTAAATAAAAGCTCTGACTTCTAAGGAAATTATAACTAGAAGCCTCATATATTGTTGACAAGTAGAAGAAAGGTCCAGAAAATTATTGTATAAAATCCAAAATAATTTTCCTTTAAAAGGATGTGAGTGAAAACTATAAATAGTGATTAACTATAACCTCTTTGAATGTATGCACCAAATACATAAAAGAACTATTTTGCCATTATCCATCAAATCAATAACATTTACTGCTTTCCCTTTATCTCTTCCTGTAAACCCCTTACATTACATTATCCTATGGCTTTAATTCATCTCAATTTTCAACATCAATTTTATTTTATCTATTTTATAAAAAGCCAATAGTATGTTTGCACTCAAAACTATTCTCCATTCTCGTCATTGTTATAGGAAATTTTGAAAAATGGAATCGCAATTAGTTGGTCATTCAAGAGAGGGCCATCAACAACATCAAAACCATCAATATTTAGAGTGCCAAATCCAACTTGGCAAACTGGCTCATATAATCCCTTAATAGTTTTTGTTGGCCCTTATCATCATAGCATGCACCAATATAAGGAAAAGATAAAAAGGGATTATTCAAATGCTTTTATCCATATAATTGGGATGAGCTTCTACAATGTTCATCTAGAAATCCTAAAGAGTGAGGAGGAAATTAGAAAATGTCATGAAGATGATGTCAAGCTCAACAGAGATGAGTTTGGAGAGATGATGGTATTCGACGGTACCTTCATATTAGAGTTTCTCATCAAAGTATTGAATAGAGATAAGCCTACACTAAACCGCAAAGCTAATTTTTGCTATGATTTTCTTATCATGAATAATCTACTTCCTATGATGGTGCTTCAAAAATTATTCAGCCTAGCCCATGATACCAGTACGTCCTTGTTAGAAATTAGTTTGCACCTTCTAAACATAATCAACAATAGGAACATAGAGCAAGATGGGAAAGTTGTGAGTCCAAAACATTTTATTGACCGCACAAGGTATTGTCCTTTGACTCAGTCAATTTGTCTTGGCTACAAACTACAAACAGTAGAACTAATGGAACTACACTGCAATGCAACCGAGCTTTGGCTTGATGGGGTGGACATTAAGGTTGCTAATGAAGGATGATCCTCGCTAGAAATCAGTTTTAAAGGTCACACTTTAACTATGCCAAGTGTTGTGATAAACAAATCTATAGTGGCCCACTTAACGAATGTGATGTTCTTTGAAATATACTACTACCTCGATTCAACCTTTTTAGCAACTTATCTCAACATGTTAAAGAGTTTGGTCATGACTGAAGAAGACGCCAAGATGCTAATACGCGAAAACATTATTGACTATAAAGTCAAGGATGCAAGGGACGTAGTAGCCATAATCGAAAGTCTTGGCTCTCAATTCTACTTAGGCAGGGTGTACCCGACATTGGTCTGAGTATGTAAAGATCTGAACAATTACCATGCTGATCCTTATAATAGGAGTAAGCACGGACTTGGTGTAACATCCCGATATTTCCTAATGTGCAAAATGACCAAAAATCCCCTGGTAATTTTTGCATGAGAATTAACGATGGCCAGTTTAGGCCATCCTCAATGGGGTAGTTTAATGCTAGAATAAAACTCTATGAGTTTTAGATATCAATTTGTGTGAAAATAGCAATCCCTGATTTTCCTGTATGTAAAATGACCAAAATACCCCTAAGATCAATTTTGCATGGAAATTGAGGACAACCTGTCCCGGCTATCATCAAGGGGTTAGTTTGATGTTTGAAGGGAACAATATGTGTTTTGAATGGTAATAGGTGTGAAAATTTCAATTCCTTATTTTTCCTGTGCACAAAATTACCAAAACACCTTTGAGGTAATTTAATATGGGATTAAGTGACAACCGACCCTGTCATCACCCGAGAGTTGGATATGTTAATTAGAAAGGATATGTAATGCCTAGATGTGTCCGAGGGAGTTTCTGTGCAAAATTGCCATTTTCCCATAGTTAGTGCTAATTAAGCTCAATTAGAGTAATTAAGGGCATATAGGCAATATTAGCCTCTAAATAAGGACTAATTATTTTTATTAATCATATTTGAGTCAAAATAATTATTTTGAGTTAATTAAGGCCCAAGAATGGTTAGAGAAACTTAATTTTATTCTTAATCAAAGATTAGTGAGAAAGAGACAAAAAGTGCTTCATGATACCGAAAAGCAAAAGTATGGACAAAATGTACTCTTTCTCCTTCTTTTCCTTAAGATTAGGGATATGTTGGCATTTGAATTTTGAATTTATTGAGTTTAGCCCTATTAATCATACAAGACTTCCCTCTAACTTTGTCTTTAACACCTAATTACCAATCCCTAACCATTCTCCTAATTAAACCTACCCTTAATCCTAATCCTAACACTCACAAAACATAAAAATATCTCATCTACTCCCCCTGTAACAACCTAGACACTCGACGATGCAGATATTATCTGCTTTGGGGCCTAGCGTCCTTCACAGGTTTGCTCTTCCCCCCTGGCAAGGGAAAACATGTTTGCATGGGGGAGGTATCCATACTCTTATAAGGCATACTTCGTTCCACTCCCTAACCGATGTGGGACTAGTTCCACCCCTCTTAGTAGGGGTCGAACATCCTCACTGGCTGGCACACCGATCTTGGGACAGGCTCTGATACTATCTGTAATAGCCAGACACTCGACAATACAAATATTGTCCACTTTGGGGCCTGGCACCCCTCTGGGGAGGTATCCATACTCATATATGACATGCTTTGTTCCCTTCCCCAACTGATATGCGACTAGTTCCACCTCTCCTAGTAAGGGCACAACATCCTCACTGGTTGGCAATTTGTAATAGCCCATGCTGCTTTATGGATTGATGACTGTCCTTTCAAATCAACACGGGTCTTTTTAGCATCCTTTTTCCTCACTCACATGCTTCCTAGGAAAACTTTGTAAGAGGTCGCCTATCCCAAAATTGCTCTAGGTCAAGCACGCTTATCCATGGAGTTCTTTAGTAATGGACTACCGAAAAAATGATGCATCTTGTTTGTATAGGTTGTACAAATCAATTCATATAAGTCATCCTTAACTGTATAGTCCCATACCTATACAGTCTTAAGATCCCTCTCATTCGCGTGTGTAATTGGTTCATTCATGTACCCCTCCTATTTAGAAGTCCTTGTTAGGAACCGCTCCTTGTTCATGCCTTCTTTGCACTATTGATCAATCCTTGTTCATCAACCTTGTTTCTAAACACCCATTTTGTTCCAATAATGGATTTTCCTTCAAGCTTCTCAACAAGTGTCCACGCTTAACTTTCCTCAAATTGATCAAGCTCTTCTTTCATAGTATTCACCTAGTTCTCAATACTTTCAAGTTTAGTTTATGAGAGAAATTCTAGATTCAAGAAGTTTCTAAATGAGCTTCTAGTTCTCACTCCTTAAGATATGCCACCAAATACTTGATTTTGAGACAAAACTTTGAGATATGTGACTACTTTATATGATCTAGTCATTGGTGCACTTTCTGGTTAGTTTTATCTTCTAAAACATCATGATCATTTCTAGGAACTTCATCGTTTCCTTCATAAACATGATTATGAGGTAGGAAGACCACTTTCTAAATGCATTGTTCTAGCCATTTCTTGCAAGTATCTATTCTTCCTTTCAACAATCCCATTTTTGTTAAGGAGTTCTTGGAGAAAGGAAATTGTGAGAAATGTCATTTTCATCACATACCTTTTTGAAAACTTGGTTTTCAAATTCACCACCATGATCTGATCTAATAGGTGTGATTTGAAGACCTTTTTTTCATTTTGACTCTTTTTGGAAAAGTCTTGAAAGTTTCACAAGCATGATCCTTATGAATTAGAAAGAAAACCCATGTAAATCTTATGTAATCATCTACAATGACAAAGCCATATTTCTTTCCACCAAAGCTAGCAATTCTAGTTGGTCCAAATAAATCAAGATATAAAAGCTCAAGTGGTCTTATAATTTAGACAACATTTTTGCTATGGAAAAAACTCTTGATATGTTTGCCTTTTTCACAAAAATCACAAATGGAATCTTTGTCATAATTGATTTTAGGAAAACTTATCACAAGTTCTTTCTAAGATACTTCAAAAATGAACTTCATGTGAGTATGACCAAGTTTCTTGTGCCATATCTAGTTCTCATCGAGAAAAGATGCGAAGCATTTTATATTTTGATCTAGAAGGTCATCTAAATACACTACATGCATATTGTCATGTCTTTTACTAGAAAGAATGATCTTGCTCATGTTGGCATCTAACACTTTGCAACCTTTTGCACCAAACAACACATGATAAATTTGATCACAAAATTGACTAATACTTAGCATATTGTGAGTAAAGCCATCAACCAAGAGAATATCAGAAATAACATGAGAGTTATCCTTACCAAATTACCTATACTAGTAACTTTGGCTTTGACTGTATTTGCAAACTTGACAACTCCTAAGTCCTCAGGTTTTAGATTTTTGAACCAGTGTTTTCTTCCTATCATATGTCTAAAGTATCCACGGTCCCTGTATCATTTCTTTTCCTTTAGAGGTTTGGCTTTGATGCATTCTTGAGTCAAAATTTTTCTTGCTTGAGGTACCCAAATCTTCTTATGTCCTTTCTAGTTAGTTTACTTTTTAGGGTTGTTCTTCTAGTTCTCTTAACTTTCCAATGAAGTATGCACTTATCAGGAAGATGTCCCTTCTCAAAGCATATACGACAAACAACATTTTTAACTTTAGAAGTTGATCCACCTTTTGTAATCAACTTATTTATCTCTTCTTCATAACCTAGCCCAAAATTTTGACCACATGGTCTAAGTCCACCCAACGTGAAATCTAGATGCTTAGAACTATTCACCATTTTTCTATAGGTCATATTTGAGAAGCACAAAAACTTTTTGAAGTTTAGAATGTTCCTTAAGGACTTTCTAAAGTTCTTCAGATGATTCTTTCTTTAGAGCATGAGTTTTATGTTCTTTAGATGAATTTGCTTTTGAAATCTCTACTTTTTCATCCTTCAACTTCTCATTTTCTTGTCTAAGTTCTTCATTTTCAAGGGAAATCTTTTGACAATTTTTTCTAAGTGCTTTGCAATGATTAAAAAGAGTTTTTCAGTTTTGCAAAAGCTCATCATATAAGCTTGAAAGTTCTTCAAATGAAAGATTAGTTTCAGGTTGAGAATTTACCCGAGCTTCCTCATCAGAAGTATAATCAGCGATGAAGTAGAGGTTAACTACTTTTTCTAGTTCATCTCAATTTTCTTCCTTTATTTGCTCTGATTTTGAATTGTCCTAAGTTGTAAAGAAACTTTTTGTCTTGGGAGTGAATTTCTTCTAAACTCTCTTTAGCTTGGGATAATCAGTGTTTATTTGTTCTTTCTTTCCATAGTTGAAGCAAGTGATGTTTTCTATCTTCATTTTGCCTTTCTTGTCCTCTCCAACCATGTGAACTTTATTTTTAATTATATTTCTCCAGGCTCTTGACATCTTCCTTACTAGTAGGGAGATCTCATCAGAATCATCATCAGATTCATCTTCAAAAACATCATCACTTTTAGAGTCTTTAGAAACCTTAAGGGCCTTTGCTTATGAATGTTTCTTGTGTTAGGCTTTTAAAGCTATGGATTTTCCTTTTTTGGAGTAATCACCATAAACCTTATTTAACTCAATTTCTTGAGTCCTAAGAGACCCAATGAGTGCATCAAGACCTAAGGTATTTAGATATTTGGCTTCTATGATGGATATTACTTTTGGAAGCCATCTTGAAGGCAAACATCTAAGGATTTTCCTTAACATCTTAGCATTTGAGTATCTTTTGCCACTACCTTTAAGTAAATTAATAATGTACATGAATCTTGTAGTAATTTCATCAATAGATTCATGATCAACCATTTTGAACATCTTATACTTTTGTACAAGGATGCTTATCTTTATTTCTTTTACTTGGTCAATTCCTTTATGCAACATTTGGAATCTGTCCCAAATCTCCTTGGTAGTGCCACATGCTATAATTTTTTCATATTCAGTCTTGCTTAAAACACAAGTTGACAAGTACTTTTCCTTGGAGTTCAATTGAACTTTTACCTTTTTAGCACTTGTCCATTGATTTCTAGGAATAACTCTAAGCATTTGACGTTCTTGAGCGTTGTTTTCAGCAAACACATTTTCTAGAACTTCTTCAGTAGGAGCATAGTCACCATTTTGAATGATGTCCCACATATCAAGAATAGTGTATTCAATGAAAAGATTCATCCTATCTTTCTAGTATACATAGTCTTCTTCACTAAAATAGGGTAGCCTATTTATGGAGTGTCCTTCAGTGATGTGTATGGAGTTTTAGGCCGTACTGGTCCTTGGAACTTATACTTTGCAATGGTTAAGTTGCTCAACCCCTAGAGTCTAAGCTCCAATGCTAATTTTAGGTGAGAAATATGCATAAGATGGGGGGTTGAATTGTGCTTCTTCTTCCTCATTGAACTTTCTTTTCTTTCTGAATTTCAAACAAGCTTTCTCAAGCTTTCTGAATTTTAGTTTGTTTAGAAAGTTAGTCTTTCCTAGGTTAAAACAAGTTTACCATATTTCAAATAAAATAGAGTTAAATATGAATTGAAACAAGTATAAAAAATATATTAAAAGAAAGATACACATAGAAAATTATAGTGGTTCAGCTTACAAATCGCTATATCCAGTTTTGAACCGTTAGGTCCACAAACCACTAATATTCTTGACCCAGCCTCTATAGGCTCTTATAGGATAGTCTTTGCCTAAACTTCCCAAGCTATTATAGTGAGAAATCACACTCAAATTCTCACAAATAAGTAGTTTTTAACTAGCCTTTCCAAGCTAAACAAATGCTAATTGTTCAATGTTACAAAAGAGTATGATTTTGGTTTGTCTTTGGATCACTCGACTCTCAAAGAGTGAAAACATTATAGTGTAATTCTTGTACAACTTCTTAAAAATACAAACTCTGAAAAAGAGAATAGGCTTCTAAGATCTCAAGATTATAAAAAGATTCTTTTTTAAGAAACTTGAGTTCCTAGAAACTTTAAAAGTTGAGAGCACAGAGAGATTTTTCTTCAAAGAGATTTTTTTTTGTAAAATTAGCAACTTTCTTTGGTTTAAAATGCATCCTTTATATAAAACCTTGCCACATATTTGAAATGATTTATCTGTTTAGACACATAGTTGACTACAAAAGTGACATTTGTTTTTTTAATGGGTTTTGGTACTAATAAATGCCAGTGCAATAGCTTTTGTATCAGCGTGCATTGGTAATTGTTGCTTTATCCTAGAGTATTAGGAAAACATATTTCTCTTAGCATTCAAAATTTTCTCAAGAGATGGATGAACATTCTGAACTAAGAAGTATGTTTCTGAACTTGTTGTGTGCTTGCTAGATGCAGTTTGTAGAGCATATTTCATCTTTCTAAAATAATCTTTAGAGTTCTGCAATTTTCTTGATTTTTTGTTTCATTTGAAACCATGATCCTTGAAGTTGTTTCTTGCATAAATGATCATTTTTCTAAAGATAAGACTTAGTTTCTCAAGGTTTCTTGTTTGTAGGTTATGCTTCACGTGTTGAGCAAGGGCCTGAAATAACTTTCTCAAGGCAAAATGCAATATAGCTTTGGCTTCTGAAAGGCATTTTATTTCAAAAATGATTTTTTTTATTTGAGATCTTACTTCTTTCTTGCTACAAGAACTCACTACTTAATGTATCCAAATGTTTTAAGAACCAAGTTTCCTATTCAAAAACTACAATTTTGGTTATGAAAAGGAATACATATCAAGAGTTGTGTTATCAAAAGCTTTTGCTAGTTCCAAAATGTATGAGATAAAAACTTTTGCACATGAGGTAGAAACTTTCATCAAATTAAATTGTTCTTGTCATCAAAACCTTTCTTCACTCAGTTTTTAATAAGGCTTTGGAGCGAACAACCTAGACGTCTAACAAAGATGAAACCATAACTCTCTCATCCTAAATCCAAATGAGGTGAATAAAGTGTCTATTTGGTAGAGAAGAAAAAGATATACAACTTTAATGAAGATTCTCAGAGCTGATTCGAAAGATTGAAAGGTAAAATAGGGCCTAAAAATGAACAAAAAGGAAAATTCTACAACAAAATTGCAACAGAAGCCAAGTTAGTGTGTAATTTCATACTATAGCGTAACACTCCAGTATGCTATAGTGTGGCAATCCTCACTGGAGTATGATACACAATTCAGAATATGAGTTTTTTCTCACTTAAAGCTATATGTTGTAGCGTAGCTATGCTTATGCTGTAACTAATGTAGGTGCACAATTAAGACATTGTACAAGCCCTTGTACTTGCCAATTTCAACCCATGATTGATACTTTTAAGGCCTCACTCTGCATGAAATTCATCAACATTTTCTATCTATATTCTAACTTAAATAGGAATGAAGGCTCAAGGAGAGAATGGCTCTAAGCTTTGGGTGGAGACTTTTCAAAATCACTACTCCTTTAACTAATTGATCTTCTTTTTGTTCATGTGTTCTTCTATCCTTTGTCTATTTTTATTGTTCTTATTTTATGTATCCTAATGTGTAACTAAACCTTCTTTGTTAGGCTGATTTATGGATCTTTTGGTTTTTTATATTATGTTGATGTGCATGGAAATTTGGTCTTTTTTTCATTTGATTGTAAGCATTAAATTTGATTTGTTTTATCTTAAATTGCTTGATCAATAATTTAGGCATCTAGGATTTATGCTAAATTGAGAAAATGTGTATGAACCTAGCTTATGAATGTGATGTCGTGAATTGAATGCAACCTAAAGATAGGCAAATATGATTCATGTGGTAGTTCAGAACTCAGGAATTAATATCACTTTTATTGGATTTGAACGTGCTAAGAGATTAGATGCTTAAGTGTAATTGAGTGGCATTAGGTGACCTTGAGAAAGGATCTTGATGATTAAAGAGATCTTACCATCACTTAATTGAATTGGAAAAAGACTAATTGAAGTTCATATTATATAATGTCTACAAGAAAGTGAAGTAGTTCACATTATTACTTCACCATTATACCTCATTCCACTTTGAGCAGTGCATAAAACTTTACTCCCAAAGCAGTTAATGTTTGTGATCTCACCTTAAAGATTATCATTACCAATGTTAGGCTTGGATTGGCCATTGAAGAGGGGATAGGGTGCAAGACTTGAACAAAATACTCATTTTTATAGAGGACACGATCCATACAAGAACCTCCACCACATTTAAATGAAAGCGTTGTCTTGTGAACTAGAATATTTAATTTCCCACCCTAGTCAACATATTTAATGTCCTTTGTATACTAATGACTTTTGCATCCACCAATTTTGACATCTCAAAAATGCTCAAGTGGTATAAACAAAGATTGTTCAGTACTGACTTAATTAGAACCAATCTTCTAAGTATGCAAAGTGAAATTGGGACAAAACTTCCTAAGTATTCCCTTATGATTTTCTTGAGCTTTTGAAGCCTTTAAAAACACCATTGAAAGCTAGTAATGCTGATATAATTGGTTGATTTCTTAAGCCCTCTAGTGATTTCTTTTGCAAATCAACTTATTATGTGTGCCACCTTAGGCTAATAATCATCATCATCATAGTCTTTTTAAGCATGTTTGATATCTTGAGCATATAATGACTACATTCTTTCTTATAGTTAGTAGCAAATGATGCCCTCTTTACTAATGCTACCAGTTATAAGAAGAATATGACATTTGATGCCTTTTGTGGTATTTGTGGGGATAGTGTGGAGAGATTGTTCCATGTCCTTCACAATTGCCTTGTTACAAGGAGTTTCTAGACAAATAGTGACATAAGTTCTTCTTTAGGAGACTTCTTTTTAGCCCCCTTATCTAGTTAGTTGGAAAGAAATGTTAGAGAATGGACTCACTCTTTTTAGGGGTGGATTAACTCCTTTTTGTCTGCTACAATATGTTGTGAACTATAGCATCAATAGAACAAAGTAGTTTTTGAGAATTCGAATGCTGACCAAAATGGTTTATTTATGAGGATTCTTAGGCAGGCTATGAATTATAGTCATGCCATAGCTCTGTTACAAATCACAAGAAATCACATGGCAGACTATTGTGATACTCATGTTCTTTGGTTTGTTCCTTTTAAGCTTTGGATCAAAGTCAATATTGATGGATCAATTTTGAGAAATGAGCAGGCTACTTGTTGTGGGCTGCTTTGATATCATGATGGAAACTTTATCTTGGGTTTTAATGAAAAATTAAGTAATTGTTTTATTGCACTTACTGTATGCAAGGTCCATGCAAATGAAATGCCTTTATTGGATGACTATGTAAACTTTTTGATACTATTAGTGTATTGTAATTATAATTTAATTAATTTAAGATTTAATTTTGATGCACATACAATGTCAAATTTTCTTTCTTCCTATGTGCATGACTTTTTATGTAACGGCATTGAGAGTCAAGTAGGTTATGTTGATATGATATTATGTGATTGGATAATTGTGTTAAAAAAATTATATCTTCAATATTACAAAATTAAACTCATTAATTTATCTTACTCAAAAATTAAATGTGATATTATTTTATTTCAATCCATGACTATAACCCAAAAGAAAGAAAATGATGAATTATTTGAGTTAATCTTCACTTTGGTACCAAAAATTGTATATGCAACATGAGCATTAATCTCTAAAATTTAAAATCTCACTAATTAGTCATTGACTTTGTAATTATGAATCACGTTAATCTTGGAAAGTATACATACATACATACATACATACATATATATATATATATATATATATGACTATGAACCTTAAACATACATGATTAAATTAAGGGCATGCTTGTTTTTTTATTTTGAAAAAAGTAATTACAAACTTCAATTTTATAAATAATTGAAAGTTGAAAAATTGAATTTTTTTTCTAGAAGTTATTCATTTTAGCTTTAACAAAAAAAGCTGAAAACTGTATTATTTTTAGATTCTATTTTTGAAAAAATTATCAAAATATTCAAAAAAAAATTTGTAACAAAAAAAGTTATTTTCTTCTCAAAAAATCTCATCCAAGCACACCCTAAATTAGTCTCTAAATGTAATAGCTTGGACTCAAATTAATCTAATAATTTATTAAGATTTGTCTGTGAAGACTATATTGATTCATGATTATAAAGTTAGGGACAAATTAATAAAATTTTAACCTTCAAAGATTAAAGTCACTTATGCATAGTTATATACAATTTTAAGAACTAAAATCGAAAGGTTATTTCTATGATGAGGTTGGTCAATGGTTATGTTGCAATCACCTACGTGAAAGCTTATGTGTATGAAAAAAGGCAGTTCACTATTCTTAGTATTTTGATGTACTTATATGTTCTATTTGTATTTTTATTAGCAAATAATTTAAACTATTTCATACATTATAATGGCTCAATTTGTCCTCTAAATCATTCAAAAATATTAAAGGGAGACTACCTTATCATATATTTTTAATTACAAAGGATCATAAATATTCTTTCTTTGGGAACCAATTTGTCTCGCACTATTTTTGTTGTACAACTAAATTGAGGGATTATTCTAAGAGAAAAAACAATTTTCACAACCAAAACTCAAGTAACCATATGCATAACATATCGTCTATTACCAATATCTAAGATCTAATTAAGTAAAAAGTTCATAGGAACTACTCTTGAATATTTAAATTGTATTTTCTAACTTATTTGGACAAAGAAAATAATTAAAAAAAATTTAAAGTGTAATAAAAACTTATTTGATTAAATATATAGCAGGATTTTTAAGAAAATGCATTAGGAGGATATATCACTATTCTTTCTTCATTTTTTTTTGTTAAAGTATAAATATTAAAAACAAATGAGAGTAGGCCCAAATATATATATATATATATATAAAGTATCCAAATTAGAAATTTAGGGGGGGGTGATGGCCATCCCTCAAATACATAAGCCCCAACCCTAATTATTTAACTGTTAGAATACATTGGAAAAATAGGAACCCAAAGAAAAGGATGAAATAATCTGTATTTATTATATTATTGATGTGTTGTATAAAATTTACAAAGAGGTGTGCATATTTATACCCCAAATATAAAATCAAAACATCAAGATAAAATCAATTTAATATCATCATAAATAAATCTAAATCTATTCAAGATATACTAAAGTCAGTCTAAATTAACCCAAAATATACTAAGATATTATTTCATTTCTAACACTCCTTTTCAAGATAAAGCTCATCAAGCTTTAAGCTTGTCATAAATACATGAAGATATTGAAGAAGGCAAAAGGTGCAAGGGGCCTAGCCGAAACTAGTAGCAAAGATAGGTCTGTGTTGAAGTTGAAAGAGAAGACATGCCTAAGTGGAACCAAGAAGCACAGAGATGGGTCTGAGTGAAACCAGGAAATGTGTAGACGGGCTTAGATGAAACTAGGAAACAAAGAGAGCTTGATCTGAAAACAAGCAAAAGTAATGAAAAACAATGGAAGGTTTCCTGAAAGCACAAGACATAGGTGAAAGTGTTTGGAAAACGAGAAAATGAGAAAAGATGACAGAAATAAAGCTCATTGCTATATTTGCTATAGGTGAAAGTGTTTAAAACATTCAAGATATTTGCTATCAAATTTTTTTCATAGTTCATTACTAATATATATTTTTATTATATAATACAAGGTGATATATGAAGATCAAATTAGAAATAAAGCTCCCATGTAAATAATCATTTGTAATATCTACTTTTAATCATAAATATTATTGTTAATTATTTACTATTGTTACTTGTATTGCAACAATTTCCATCAATCATTTTTATTATTAATAAATTGCAAACTATTATTTTATCACCCTGTACATCGCACAGGTTAAATAACTAGATGCGTTCTCTGGTGGCTTCAAAAAAATAAATTGGTATAGTGCCTTTATCAAGTTTATCAAATGAAAAGTTCACTTATGGAATTATTTGAATAAGGTAGTTGTGTGTTTTGGATGGTAATGAAATAAGATGTTGACTAGGGAAGTTTCTAGTAGAACTTGTCAAGTACACAACATGGTAGTCACTATCAGCTACACACTTCTGGGCAGTATCTGGAAACTTTTGCAAATACCCCAAGGTTAATTTTTCCTTGAAGAGGAGGATCAATGATATCTTCAAGAGTCCTTTTCTCTAGGTGCACAACCACGTAACTATCTACTAAAACCGAGATACATAGCGGTGAAAAGCCTAATAGATAAGCATGCCAAACACTCACATAGGTCTAGTATATAGTAATCCAAACCAAAATGATAGTCATATGTCAATAGATATGTGTAGGGTAAATATCTAATAATAATCCTAACAATGTTTCTAGTATAGTTATCCATGTCCATGTGCGAGCTCAAACGTCATTTGCCAGCACGTCCTGCTCATCTAAAGATGTACATGGAAATTTAAAGGGGTGAGAATCCAAAAGAATCTCAGTAATAGTAAAATATACATGGTGTCATCATCATAAATCTCTAGCCCACTTGGTTTGTTATAGAAAAGGGTGTACATGCCATAACGCAGTCTAATTTTAGAGTTTTTGTAATCGACATTATCAAGTGGACATTTCATTTTAATATGGTCTTAATCATGCATGTATTAAGTTAGATATGTATATGCATGATAATGGCCAGTTTCACATTGAAATATACTTTTCATGAAAGCATGCATGCATGAAAAGAGATATGCATAATCTTGTAGACGTACATGCATGCATGGAAAAAGCTAACATAAATGGTAAGCAGATACAAGGCCTTGAACTTTCTTTGAACATGGTTCATTATCACTTATTCGCTAACCTCTTAGGAACCTAGACTACGAGTTCATACCTAATATATATAATGCGATCAGTCGTCACTAAACCTCAATCGGTACTGAACCTTGACTAGTCATGTATAATATTCATCTTTATGATGTACAAATATGATCAATCATCATTGAACCTCGATCGGTACTGAACCTAGTGTAAGAGGGCATGAGTTATCTTTTAGACATATAGACATTCATATTTACATTTTCCATGGTTTGTGCCATGGTGTAACACTTAGTACATCAGTATATTTGGCAGTCCTTACTTGATCTTCTTTCCTTACTTAGCAAGTGGGCCCATAAATGCACTATGTGGTACACCACATTAGTGTCCCAAGCTCATGATTTCTTTTATCCATGTCTTATTGCATACTTGACTCAACACATTCCATTAATGAAACTCATTCAAGAATATCACGAACAATGCTTAAAAGAAATGCATATGTAACCAGTCCAGCCAACAATATCCAATATAACAATCACTACCACTTATGTCACCAATGCATCTTAGTTAGGTATATCACAACAATTATTCACAATCCAATCAAGCATATAATCAAATGAAATAGACAGTCATGATTCACCCCAACAGATATTCAAGAGTCATTAATTCATTTGAAATCTGATGATAAGAGAATTTTGAAAACACATTTTTCCTTTTGCCAAGGTGTATGATTACCATGGCCCACCTTCCTTTAGGGTACAAGTTCAAAAATTGGCTTTTAAAGACTTAAAACTTCTATTTTTACAAAGTAGCCCCAAACTTCATAAAATTTGCAAAACAGCACCTAACTTAATCTTTTCATCCAAAAATAGATTTTTCATCCCAATTCTACTGAAATTAAGTCTTGCCCTTAAAATTTTAGAAAAAACCCCAAACTTTTAAGAAATTGTATTTTGACCCATATTTCTTACTAAAATTACAAAATAACCCCAAAACTCTTTTTTTTCCTCTTCCAAACACATATATTACTGTTCCAGAACCCATTTTTGTTCAATTTTGCACCCAAAAACTCAATTTTTTCATAAAATCCCCAAAACTCTATAAAATTACATTTTAACCCGAAACTTCTACATAATCACAAAAATGCCCAAATCACATGTGCAATCTCTATTTTCATGTAGATTCCAAATATGTGGTTAGTTTTAAAAACAAATTTTTCCTTCTAGGTAAACGTGCTAAGGCCAAAGCTATATACCACAAAGTCCAAGCATCTTGCAAAACTTTGAAACATGCATGAATGTACTCCTTTTTATGTGTAGATTCTAAACATAATATTAAAGTCCAAGCTATAATCCTTCAAGAGCAGTGACCTAACTCAAAAATACTAAAGCTTACACAAAATTTTCATGAAATGCATAAAAGTGACTCTTTTTAATTGTAGAATAAAGATATGGTATTGAGTTTTGAACTCTACCCATACCAAATGGAGAAGGCCGAAACTTGAAGGAGAAGAATGGTGAGCTCTTCAAATTTTTTTAAAAGAAAGCAAGAATTTTGAGTAAAATAACCAACTTTGGAGTCAAACCATTTTAGGAAAAATTAGAAAACAAAATAAGAAAACAAGTTTGAACATAATCCCATACCCAAAAGAGGGTTTTTGTTGGAGATCAAGGCAGCCACAAGCTCCTTGAAGCTATAAGCTCTCAAGAAAAGAAGCAATAATCTCTTCCTTTCTCTCACAACAATTCGGCCTCTTCAAGAACAAGTAGGAGGAGACTTTTTCTTGAAAAAATAATGGTGGATTTGTGTTTATTGGGTGGAAAAAGTATGGAAACATGTATTTATTTATTGCATCTGGTGGAGAAATGAAGTTGTTGGGTTAGAGATGGTGGAGGAATCGAGGTTGAAGATGAGAGAAAATAGGAATGGAGTGTTCTTTGAAAAAAAATGTGGAATAATGCAAAATAGGAGGGAGGTGGCAGCACTTCAAGGGAAAAAAAGGAGGGGTTGGGTTAGGTTAAGGGTATTTTAGGGGTTGGACAAAAAAATTGGGAGTAAATTAGGTAGAAAGGGTACTAATTAGGGGTAATTTAGTAAAAGCAATGATCAAAGTAGGATTAAGTTGGTATTACCAGGATTAATTTGAATTAATCATCATTAAAGGTGTCATTAATCATAATAAAGTAGAATTGTCTTTAATTGTGTCAAAACATGTAGCCATTACAAGACAAGTGTAGTGGGTGGTGACATCATCATGTCCCCCTTTGTTTTTAAGAATGAGATTAAGTTTCTCTAATCATTCTTGGGCCTCAATTAATTCAAAATAATCATTTTGACTCAAAATTAATTAATAAAAATAATTTATCTTTAATTAGAGCATAGTATTGCCTATCTGCCCTTAATTATTTTAATTAAGCTTAATTAACACTAATTAGGGGAAAATGGGAATTTTACACAAAAACTCCTTAAGACTCACCCAACATCAAATATCCCTGCAAATTAATATATCCAACTCCCAGTGATATCCGAGTCCAGTCATCACTTAATCTCGAGTTAAATTATCTCAGGGGCATTTTGGTAATTTTGTGCATGGGAAAAATCAGGTATTGTGATTTTTGTACCAATTGCCATCGAAGACATACATAGTCCCCTTCAAACGTTGAACTAACTCTTTGAGGATGATCGGCATCGGTCATCCTCAATTCTCATGCAAAAATGACCTCAGGGGCATTTTGGTCATTTTGCATAAAAGGGAAAATTGGGGCATTACACTCATTACCTTTGTTTTCTTTTTACCTATTTTTTTTATAAAGATATAGCTCAAACCCACCAGAATGTAGATGAGCCAAAAAGCCATTCCAAAATTTGTGTATCTAAGTAAATATTAACATTACAGTAGATCTCCAACTAAAAATATTCACCTTCATTTGAAAGATATCACTACAAATGTTGTTTTTTAGTAACATTATTTTAATTTATTTCAAATTTAAATTAAGATTTGAGTTTATTATTATTATTATTATTGTTGTTGTTGTTGTTGTTGTTGTTGTTGTTGTTGTTGTTTGAGTTGCTATAACGATGCTTAATGTGGGTTTGAGTTTTGACCAATTCTTTGTGGATGTTTCTTAGTGGTGTCTGTTCTTAACATTAAAACACAAATTAGCTCCTAACTTTTTTTTCTTACAATTATGAAACTTTGCTTCCAATATCTCACAGTGCTTTGACCAAGTTTTATATGATTCCTTTATAAATAATAGGAAGCATACTCATTCACATAGTTAGTTCACGTCTAGAAAACAAAAGTTCTTACCATTATATATATTTTCCTTTTTTCACCAAACACATCAGAAAATTATTAGTCTTGGTTGTAATCTTGTAAGTTCCCTTGAGCAATCCAAAAGAGTTGTTCTGGTAGCCTTACTAGTTCAAATGTAGAGTTAGTGGTATATGACTATTGTATTCTGGGGAGTATTAGCCATAAAGACCATCTGTACTTTCCTTTAAGCTCGTGGTGGTGAAATACTCTTAAGCCCCATGCTTAGCACGCCTCAGCCATTGATCAAAATAAGCCATCTATTTTGATCTTTATTGTTTATTTATTTTATTCTTCATTTTATATTCTTGTACTGAATTGATGATTTATTATTTGCAATCAATTGTTGTTTCTATCTATCTATTTATTAATGAAGTGTTATTTCAGGTTAATTTTACCAACAATCTTAAGAATACTTTTATTATTCATGTTCTAGCCACCAACGTGCAGATTGATTACTATAGTGCTGGGTTTGGTCTTTGGTCTTATTCTTTACTCCCCTCGTCCTTGTATGAACCACACCACTCACTATTCCCCAATGTCCTCCATAAAAAAAATTATATAAGGAGCTCGAGAGAATTTCATGCTTGGAAGTTATTAATTTCCCTGCCAATATTGGATCATATCTCAATGCTAGTAATTCAAGAAAGGAAGCTAAAAAAGATTATATCCTACACTAGCATCACCAAGAATTTGGCAACCAGTCAATCATCCTCAAATTTCAAATTTATAGGAAAATATTTAAACTACATAAAGATGCTTATCACCGTGGCAATCCCAATGATGACAAAGTATCAGGTAAGTTCTACATTACTGAGAAATATAGACACCATGCTACTCAATGTAGATAAAAAGAATAATATTAATTTTGTGGGAGTAAAAATATTGGGTGGTAGACTCTGAGGCTACCAAGCATATTTGTGCAAACAAAAATGCTTTTAATCCCCTACAAGGACATAAAGGAAGGAGAAAAAATTGTGTATGTAGCGACTTGAAAAGAGTTGTGGCTCCTGGTAAAGGAACAATAAATTTAAAACTATCATCTGTGAAAATCCTTTCATTAAATTATGTGCTCTATGTGCTTGAAATGTGCTATAATTTGTTTCTATATCTCTATTAAGTAAAGTTGGTGTTAAAGTAATGTTTGAGAATGATAAAGTTGTGCTCACTAAATGCGGGAATTTCATAGGAAAAGGAAATTATAATAATGGTTTATTCCTATTGAATATGTCTCATGTTATGTTATGAATGAAGTTGCATGTTCTAATGTATATTTAATTGACTTTATTGATTTATGGCATGGTATATTAGAACATGTCAATTTTTCTTACTTGAAGAGAATGAAAGAATTAGGAATCATATATGTCAATAACTAATAATGATAAATGTCCAATATGTGTAGATGCTAAAAGTAGAAAGAAAACATGTGAGTCTATAGAGTTTCGTGAGATGGATTTACTGGGCTTAATACACTCTGATATAGGTGATTTAAAATCTACTATGACTAGAGGAGGTAAGAAGTCTTACATAACTTTTATAGATGATTTTTCAAGATATTCCTATGTTTATTTGCTAAGGAGTAAAGATGAAGTAGAAGAAAAAAATTAAAATATATAAAGTTGAAGTAGAGAACAAATTGAATAGGAAAATTAAAATACTAAGATTTGGTAAAGGAGGAGAATATGAATCAAGTTCCTTTAACAATTTTCATGAACAATATGGAATAATTCATGAGGTAACACCACCTTATTAACCAGAATCTATTAGAATAACTGAACTAAAAAATAGAACACTGAAAGAAATGATGAATTCTTTGATAATAAGTTCTAGTGCACCTCCAAGCTTGTGGAGGGAAGCTATTCTTTCTGCATGTCACACAAAATAGAACAATATTTAAGAAAATAGGAAAAACACCTTTTGAGCTTTAGGAGAAAAGATTACCTAACTTAAAATATCTTAAAGTGTGAAGGTGTTTAATAAATTAAAAGTTATAATGCCTGAACCAAAGAAAAAGAAAATTGGATCTAAAACTTATGATTGCATGTTTATTGGCTATGTTGAAAATATTGTTGCATATAGATTTTTGGTGTTGAAAAGTGATGTGTTAGATGTAAACACAATAATCAAATCTAAAATGTCGAGTTCTTTGAAAATTTGTTTCCTCTAAAAATTTCAATAAGAAAACCTTTATCTAATGATGCTTGTGAAGCTAGTAGTTTTGAGAATAATGAAATTGAGCATAGAAGAAGTAAAAGAGAAAAAAAGAAACCGATCTTGGTGGCACTTTTCTACTTTGGCTTCGTGATGTAGGATAGAGGCGCGAGGGTGGTGGCTTGGCGATGATAGTGATAGCGAGAGGCAGGGGCGGCAACAACAGGGGCGATGATGCAGGGGCAGCGGTGGAGTTGTACTGGTGATGTTTGTTGCAAAGGCATGGGATAGAGATGGAGGAAGCAGGGGCATAGGATGTTTGTTCCATTTTCTTATAAAGAGATATTCGAACAAGGTTTACAATTATTTAAAAATTGCCACCGCTTCTTTTCTTCTTTTCTAAAACAAAAAATAGAAAAACACCTTAAAATTGTTTTCCATTTTCTATTCTTAAAACTAGTTTTTCTATTTTAAAAACTCAACATGACAAACCAAGGGGGGTCTTTACTTTTTTTAGATAGATTCCCAGAGGCCTTTTTTTGAGCTAAAGATCTCAAGATAGAAAAAAAGAGATATCAACCCATTAGAAATACCATAAAATGAGTTTTTATCCTATAAGATAGGGACCTATGAAAAGACCTCATAAAAAGAAGTCAAATCTTTGCTTTTTTTCAGCCCTAAAAAAGTAGAGGAATTTGAAAAAGAAAAAGTAAAATTGCTTAGCAAATAGGCCCTAGTTTTGCTGATGATTTTTACACCTTTTTAATGGATGGAGATCCTTTAACATATAAGGAAACAATATCATCTCAAGATGGTCTTTTATAGAAAGAAGCTATTAATAATGAAATAGAATCAATAATGAGTAATTACACATGGGAAATCATAGATTTGCCAAATGGTGCAAAACCAATAGGATGAAAGTGGATATTTAAAAAGAAATTAAGGCTTAATGGCTTAGTTGAAAAAATTAAAGCTAGATCAGTAGCCAGAGGATATACACAAAAGAAAGATTTAGATTATTTTGATACATTTTACCTATGGCTAGAATAACTTCTATTGTAGTTTTGATAGCTTTGTCTTTTATCCATAATTTGTTAATACATTAAATCGATGTTAAGATGGCTTTCCTTAATGGAGATTTAGAGGAAGAGATATATATATGACACAATCTAAAGGTTTTGTGGTTCCTTGTAACGTGAATAAAGTTTGTAGATTAATTAAATCTTTATATGGTCTGAAACGAGCACCTAAGCAATGGCATGAAAAATTTGATAAAGTATGTTGTCTGATGGATATAAAGCGAATGATTCTGATAAGTGTATTTACAGCAAATTTAATGATAATTTAAATGATGTTATTGTTTGTTTATATGTTGATGATATGCTTATATGGGAACCAACATAGATGTGATTAATAAGACTAAGTTATTTTTATCATTAAAATTTGACATGAAAGATTTAGGAGAAGCTAACTTAATTTTGGGAACTAAGTTAACAAAATTAACAATGGTTTTAGAATATCTCAAGAACATTTCATTGAGGAAATTTGATTTTTGTGATTCTAAACATGTGAGCACTCCATATATTGGTAGTTTACATTTGAAAGGGAATAATGGGAATGCTATGCCACAAGCCCAATATGCTCAAATAATTATATTGGCAACCTTATGTACTTGATGAATAGTTCAAGCCCTAACATTGCTTACGTTGTGAATAGATTGAGTAGATATACACATAATCTTAATAAGGACCATTGGATTGCTTTGTGTAGAGTTTTGAAGTACCTTCAGGGTACCATAGACTGTGGTCTATGTTATGAGGGATATCCTGATGTACTTGAAGGGTACTCTAATGCTAATTGGATCTCTAATTCAAATGAGACTAAATCCACAAGTGGATTTATTTTTACCTTTGGTGGCAGTGTTGTCGCTTGAAAATCATCCAAGCAGACCTATATAGCCAAATTCACTATGGAGGCTGAGTTTATTGCTCTTGATTCTTAATATTAATATTTTATAGAGTTGTTTGTTATTTTTATAAATGCTTTTAGTAGATGAATCAATGCAAGTCAAATATATACAATTTTATTAGGATTTAACTTGCATGCACTAATGGTGTAAAAAATTTTATGATAGGATGAGATTGGATGATAGTATAAATTTTTTTACACTGACAATGCATCAAAATTAAACTCATTTTATCATCTTAATTTATTTTGAGCATTACTTTTTGAAAACAAACAAACCATTCATTGCTTACACTTTTGAAAACAAAATCTACATTTATTATAAACCAATAAACACATTTCCTAACTTTTACAAATCTAAAAAAGAAAATCCTTTTTACAAAATAAAAATAGAAAATGAAAACATGAAATATTTTCTTGAACCAAAGACACTCTTAGTTTTCAACTTTTTCAATTATGTGTGGGTTTATCTAGATGTGATTTTGTTAGAAGCTAAAATCACTTTTTGTATATTTGGATAATCTTTTAATTAGAATATAAAAACATACCAGTTTGCAGCATTTTTGTGGAAGCAAAAAGAGTAGCTTATGAGAAAAATCATTTTTCAGCTTTTTAAGTGCATGTGTTTAGAAATAATTTTGTTGGGTGAAAAATCAATTTTTACCAAAAAAATTTCATATTTTTGGATAATTTTTTTAAATAATAAGAATCTAAAATAAATTTAATTTGTTTTCAGTTTTTCTTGTAGAAACTAAAAAGAATAGTTTTTGAAAAAAATCATTTTTAATTATATATAAAATTTACATCACAATTGTTAGAAGAGTAATGATATTTATATAATATCATTGTACAATATTACAACATAGATAAAAAGAAGGTGATTGGCCCATTTTATTTTTTTCTTTTTTTTTTGAGCCCACCACCTTTTTTTTACCTCTTTTTTTTTATTTATAAAGATATAACTCAAACAGCACAGAGCCAAAAAGGCATTCCAAAAGCAGTGTATCTAAGTAAAATTAAAATTACAGCTAATCATTATTATTATTATTATTATTATTATTTGTTTAGAGTTGCTGTAATGATGCTTAATGTGGGTTTGAGTTTTGACTAATTCTTTGTGCACGTTTCTTAGTGGAGTCTGTTCTTAACGTTAAAGCACAAATCAGCTCCTAGTTTTTTGGCTTGCAGTTGTGAAACTTTGCTTCCAACATCTCACGATACTTTGACGAAGTTTTATATAGTTCCTCTATAAATAATAGGAAGCATACTCACTCAGGGTTAATTAGTTCATATCTAGAAAACCAAAGTTCTTAACATTATATATCTTTTCCTTCTTTTGCCAAACACATAAGAAAATTGTTAGTCTTGGTTGTAATTTTATGCTTTAAGTTTATAATGACTATTGAGAAATTAACAAATATTTACTTTGCAATTTGTACTTAAAACTATACACAAATCCATTCCGCTTTCTTTAAGAGATTATCATGATATGGTTTGCTAAAATATCTATCCAAATAAAGCAGTTGGAGGCTATTATTAATTTGTTTCAATATTTCCCTGTTGTCTTCGGTTGTCTTACAATTGCGGATCTACTAATATGATGGGGTGTAAGGCAATTATCAACGAGTTCAATATCAATCATCAATATCAATATTATTATTATTATTATTATACATGTATTCTTCATTGCATTCTACATTTATTACACACATAAGGGAAAAAAAATACTACAAATGAATGTTTAATTCAGTTTACATTTCACACTTGGATGTAGGTGGTGTAACCACATTAATGGACAGAGATATTGAACCAGCTACATTTGCGTTCATAAACTTTGGATTAAAAACGTGGTTATGTACAATATGATAAACGTTTTAGCCTTTTGGGATCTTAGTTTCTATAATTCTAGATAGAATAATGTTTGGTGTATAACTAAATTGTACAACACATGCATACCACACACCTTATTACCACTAGATGTGATGTGTGGTCCTCACTCATCCCAAATCCACCAAATCCAATGGTAATAAGGTGTATGATGTGCATTTGTTGTACAATTTAATTGTATATCTAACATCACTCCTCCATATATATATATATATATATATATCTGTGTGTGTGTGTGTGATGACCCTCAATTTACTATTGTCTATCTATTATATCTATATATATCAAAATTAGTGTCAAATTAAAACCAATATATTATTATTATTATTATTATTATTATTATTAAAACAAACCTAGATCATGATGTAATTATTACTTTATTTATTTGACACAACATTTAATATTTTTAATGCAGATAAGAAATACACAATAATATCTTTAACTTTCTTTTTCTTAGTCAATAATATTCTTATTTATTTCATTTAATTGATTTGATTTCAATAGCAATATATATCAATGAAAAATAATTAGAAGAGGACACAAAAAATATTCTCAATAATAAACAAATAATTTCATTTGCATATTTTAAGAATTTTATAAGCTTTTTCCTTCACACAAAAAGAGAATATTCAGGTGTAGCCAATAAAATTAAATCTTTTGTACACATCTCCATATTTTGTAATTTCAAACATATATGTAAATTAGAAAATAAATAGAAGTATATGGTTTTATATAACTTTACTAATATTTTAAGTTTAGTAACAATTAAATTTTATTTATTATATTTATCTTTAGCATTATCATTATGAACGTTTTATAATGATTTGAAAATTTATGCTATAAAAAAATGAATTGAAAATATAAGTTGTTGCATTTATTCCCTTTGAACATTTCAATACCATCTCCCTATCTTCATATTCAATCACATTCACTTTAACCCAACTCAACGTTTGAGTTATAAACACTACAAAAAAATAAAAAATAAAAAGAGTTTTAAAGCCATTTATTCATTCGTTCGTTCATTACTATGTTTGAATTACCAAGTATATAGATTTAAAACAGTAGACTTATTATAAAATATGGTTATGCGCCTTATATATTTGAAAGCAACTTATTATAAAATATGGTTATGCGCTATATATATTTGAGAGCAACGTAACTTAACTACATCACTTCTCTTCTACTATTGTTTTCCTATTCAAATTATCATTTTTTTTTTTTATCGCACATAGCATTTTCACTGTTCTTCACCTCTAATTTCCCTGATCATTTATTCAAATCAAATTAAAAGGTAAAAATATTATAATATAAAGCTGCATCCTTTGTATTATCATTTTTTCAGTTCGTTTCTGCTTTCTTCATGGAATTGGGTTTGAGGTTTTACTTTTTTTTTTTTTCAGATTTTTTGGATAAAAAATGCAAACTTTACTCATTTTACCATTGTACTAATCCATGATTATGGATGTTAGCGTGAAGTTCAAAAGTCTTACCATTCATATCGAATGCACTAGCAATCCCATGCCTTTAGGATAGCTCTTTTGACTTTTCAAACATTTGTTAGCCTTCTGTTTTACGCATCTTTGCAGTTCCTACTTTTTGGTTTTACATTATGATCTTGTACCTCCTCCTTTTATATGAATAATGCCTTTTATATGAATAATGCCTTTAACGCAAATACTCTTTTATGCTATCAGATTAGCCTTCAAGAACACTCTGTCTTTCTTTCACCATGACCGACCACTCCAACACCATCAATGTTGCTTGCCCTTCCTAATACGTTACCCAGCCTCCCTCAACATCATCAACTTCGCCTCCCTTTACCTTGGGAACACCGTATTTTGTCCCGGTCTTTTATATATAAAAAAATTGAAAAATAAAAAAAATCCTTTCCGTTTCACATTACTGTTTTTTTTATTAGCATTAGTCAAATCTTTTTTTGTTCAATCAATTTTTTTTTTATTTAATTAGTGTCGGTTAGAATTTCAATCAAATCTTTTTAAAATTAAAATCATAACTAAATCTCAATTAAATCGGATCAGTTGCATTTTCAAATCATTCCCAATCAGATAAAGGGAGAGAGACTCGGGACTTAGCAGCAGAACACATCCTGGACCTCCACGATCACCTTCATAACCATCATCTTCCTTTTTCCAAACCATCTTCATTCAGCACCATCACCATCCTCTTCACGGTTTATATCACAACACAACGCCACTCCACCTTCAATCCATTCCCTTCATCATCACCTTCTCAGATTCATTCATCCACAGTAACATACCCATCCCTCTTCTTTGATCATTGTCGACATCCCCCATCATTACAAGCCACACTGATTCATCATCCTCACTCCTCGCCGGAAACCCACGAACCTATCATCGACCTCGACGTCGAACGCGAGGTCATTGTTGTTGCTTCCCAAGCCACGGTGCGCAAACGTTGCATCGCCCAAGGTCATGGCTTGACCAACAATGGCAAATTTACGAAACTCCACTGCTTAAAAGACGCATCGCGAAGCTCTGCCTTCGGTCGTGGCTGTGGGTGTAAGCCTCTTTTCAATTTCTAGCAAAGGGTCAAACCATGTGTCTGTACTGTGACTTATTTTCTTAACCCTGTTTTATGTTTATTTGGATTTTATTTGGGGTCCGCGGTTTTTTTTTTTTAGTGTATGTGTGTGTGTATATATATATATATATATATTGTTTAATTTAGTTTTCTAACTTTTTTGGTAATTTTTGTCTTATCACTGTACATGAGTTTCGTCATTTCGATTTATTGTTCTTTGCATGGCTCGGTCAAAATCGTTAGAATTTTAGGATTTTCGATTTATTGTTTTTTTTTTGTTTGGTGTTTAGTTCATAGGTCCATTTCCTTTATATTTTTCCCTTCTCTTATTATTTATTTTATCTTCTTTATTATTTATCGAACTCAAATCTTTTTCAAAAGGCTAGTTTTGCAAAATAAAAAGTTTTCCAATTTTAGTCAGAATTAAAATTGGTAGCTACTCCATTTTTTTTAAATCTATTTCTTTTTAGGAATAAAATTTTTGTTATTGTTTGGTTTGTTGCATCAGACCTCACCCCTAAGAATTACAACCTTTGGTGTGCTCATACGTGAAATACTCCTGGCATGGGGTTCAATGATCCCAATCCCGATTTTGTCAACTGGCGAAAATCCAATCGTCTAGTTCATGCCTGGATCACAAGTCGCTTGACTGAAGAGGTGCTAGGATTGGTGGTTGATCTTGAAACCCATCATGAAGAGTAAAAAGAAGGCATATGAATTGAGAGCATTTTCCAATCACCAAGAGAGTATTATACTTCTTGGAATTAACCAAGAGTGCCTCCTTAAGCTAAAATGGCTGCTTCAATGGACTTTATTTCCTTCAACTTCAAGAATTGTGTTGAGATTGGTGGTGCAATTCAAACTCTTCTACTACAAGCACAAGGTAAATTTTTTCTATCATTACTTATTATACTGTACTATTATTTGCACCACAATTATTATTTTGCATAAGTTTGCCTGACGTAGAATTGCAAATAATAAACATTGAAAATAGAGTTATAAAAAATTTCCAATTTTTAAATTAACAGATAATTTTTCCAAATAAAAAATGCCCAAAAAAAAAATCAAGCATTATGTTTTTCATTCATCTTATGATATAAATAAAAAATGTGATTTTAATTAACCTCACTTTCATGTATAAATAATCTTCACAAACAAACTCATGATGAAAAAATACTCACCCAAACCACCTGCTCTCATATATTTTTACACACTTAGAGAAATACAATAACTTTGGTAAGGAGATGTCACGAAAATTCCATATTATCAATTTCTATATTATTTATTTATTTAATTTTTTTGACTGACTTCATATGTTAAATATTTATTTTTGTTAAAATAGTATATGAGTTTATTATTAACAAAATTAATATATAACTCATAATATTATTTCATGCAATAGATTCAGCGTAACAATATTCTGTATTATTATTTACCTTTTAATTTGATTTGATTTTTTGGTAGAGTTTTATTTCCCTTTTTGGTAGAGTTAATTTGATTTGATTTCATACACCACTTTTAATTTTGTTTGAAAAAAGTTTACTCTTTTTATTTGCTTATTATAACGTATCATTTGATAGTATTATGTAAAATACAGTTTTAAATTTATATAATAATTCAAAAATATTAAATCTCATTGTTTTGAAGTTCTAAATTCTTTAGTCTTATCCTTTTTCGGAATAGTTTAATTTTTCCCCTCTTGATAGCTTTGTAAGATTATTTATCTCCTATACGTTAAAATCCATCTTTCGTTTAACAAAACATCCTTAATTAGAAATTTTTTGGAATTGTGAGCACTACACCGTATACTCCCTGTACACAAATTGAAATGTCAGGGCAATAACTTCTGCAACGGAAGAAACAAAGAAAGATGTAGGTTGATTAATTCAACAGTACTAAAAGTCCTTATTTATGTACTTTAATTTTTCTAATTATATATTGATCATCATAATTCATTAACTCATTAGTCCTCATAATATGCAGGTTCAATGACAACTGAAATCTCTCAAGATGTAAAATTCAGTTTAAAAATAAAATTAAAAAGTTTGACAAAACTTATTTACTTAACAAATAATTTAGTTAAACAAATTTTTTAAAAAAGGTTGATGTAAAACGACGAATAAAACATTATATATATATATATATATATATATATATATATATATATATATATATATTCATAATTATTATTATAATACAAAAACGTATTTTAACTTTGATTTTAATTGTACGTAAAAATAATTTTCAGAAAAGTCTTATTAGTTGAGGTTTTATTTGTATTAATATTTCTAGAAGTTATAACTTAAATCACATGTTTATACAGTAAAATTAAAATTGAATTATATCTTCAATTTCTGATTCTTTTAGATTAGTTTAAAAAAGAATTGAGGTCACTGCATATAAATTTCTATTCTATTGCAAATTACAACGTCCAAATAAAGTTAGTAATGTTGAAACGAATATTCATATTATATTCCCATTACATCTTTATATCATAAAGTTAAAACTTAGCTATATTTTACCTTCTACTACTTTTATAAATATAATTAAGATCTAAAACTCAAGATTTAGACAAATTTAATTCCAAAAACTAATGAGATTATGTATAAAATTCATTATTATTTTCCGAATTCCACAGTTGATTATTTGTTTAAAATTATAGAATTTTAGGTTTGTATTTTTTCTTTAGATTTATATTTTGTGAACAAATGACACCTAATGACACAATAAGAAAATAGATTTCAGATTTTAAATTAAATTAATTTATAGAAGAATTGAAAATACGTATATTATACTCTATTTATGATTACAGGATCAAATTAAATGAATTGAAAAAGTTATGCTTAAAAATATTTACGTAAAACAATATCATGCATAAAATTTTTCTTAAACATATCTAAGTGTTGACTCTTCTAAGTATAACTATATTTTTTATTTCATGTGATACCCAAATTATTAAAGTTAAAAATTTGAATGTTTATTATTTTTTGGTATGCTTTTATGTATGCCTTTTTTAATTCATTTTTATGTTAATAATAATACAAAAAATATTATATCACATTTTTATAAAAACTTCTACAACACATAAGTTTCTAGCATTTTGGCGGTTATTTTTTAGTTCTTGCTAATACCTTCGTGCCATTAATTATCTGTTAGTTTTTTTTTTCTTTTACAAAACATCCTGAAGTAGAATTACTTAAAGCTTCTGTATATTTCAAACAAGCTGAAATATCAGCGCAATGCCTTTTAGAGCTGAAAAAAATAAAGAATTATAGGGGTTAGTTCAATTATACTTAAACTTCTGCATATAATTATATTTAGTTTCAAAATAAAATAAAAATAATAGACATTATTTATTTATTCTTCTTTAATTCCATACCATTTTTTTAACAATGGTATATTACTAAAGACATCACATATAAAATATAAACTAAATTTTATTTTATCATATCATGCCTTAGACAGTGTGCCAAATGGGGTCTTACGGCCATGGCCATGGCTGTTTGAATGTTAAGAGCAAGTGATCAAGTGGCTGATATCTTCAACAAGAGTTTATTCCTTCCTGCCTGGCTTCCTCAAATGCTGTTCCAAACTCACAGTAGTATCAAAGTAGTAATAACTCACATGTGATAAATACTAAAGCTGCAAGTGGAAGTTAGTTATTCTAATTGAAGCGGAAGTGGAAGCGGAAGCTGTGAAGTTTGTTATAAGAAAAATTTAACAATATACGTTTTAACCACAACCTATATTAAAATTTATTAAAAAAAAATACTTTGCAACGTTATAACACTTGTTTTTATAGATACGTTATACATATTTTGCAAACCTTAAACTTTAAACCGAAGATCTTTCAAAGTGTATTTATAAAAAAAAATGTATTATATTTATATTACACAATTTGTAATTTTTTTTTGTTGCATATATAGGGGCAATTCAATGGTCAATAATTATTTTTTAGAAATAAAACCTATTTAATTTACACAATATATAAAATATTTTTTATGTAGATAATAAATATACATATTTTAATGTTTAAAATTTATTCTTTCACTTAATTAATATTAAGTTTAAATTATTTACATTCTTATATGAATTATGATATTTAATTTAACCTTCTATTGCTTAATTAATAATGCTTTCATTTATTTTATTTAAATAATATACATGTGTGTATAAAATAGAGTCTATTACTCAATTAGTACACAAAAGCTAGCAAGTAAATGTTTATACTAAACCTTTTATTTATGAAATTATTAAATAATTTTACAAACTTAACTTATTAATTTGAAAATTAAAAGCACTCACATGACTTCAATTATAACATATTTGGAGGTCTATAATTTATTAATTTTAAAGCTGAAATGCAATAAATTAACCTCATAATGATCAACTTTAAAGTAGAATTTTATTTGCTTTCAATAATTGTTGTAATGGAAAAAAGAAAAGCTACTCAAACTTGGCACACAAATTGACACCGGAGTAGGATCAATGCAATATTAACCCATTGATCATTCTTTTGTTTTGATGCTTGGAAACTAAGGGGCATCTGTTCAAAAAGTCATGGCCAAGAATGTTTTGAGAACTGAGAAAATTGCTTCCTATCCTTTGTTCTTTGATCATTCTTCATTCTTGATATCTCTACTTAGCTTTTGGATTCCAATCAATCATTAGCTATTATTTTATTATGCGTCACAAAATCATTGAAGGGGTTTGATTCACAAACTAGGTAAGCTTTTTTTTCCTATAAATTTTATTAGCAAATTCCATTCATTTGCAAAAAATATTAAAGAACCTGTGCAATGCATAGGGTTATTCTCAATTGAGTTGTAAAATTTACCTTCCATTTAAAAAATAAAAATAATATTTTAAAAATAGACAAAACTATTATTTTTGTCCCTATAAAATTTTAAGTTGGACAAAATGGTCCTCATAGAAAATAAACTCTCAAATTTGTCCTTGTAAAATTGAAAATTTGGATAAATTCATCCCTATAAAAAAAAATCTCAAATTAGTGTTTGTGAAAATGAATTGTTAAACAAGTTAGTCCTCTTAGTGCAACTTCAAAAAGGGACTAACTTGTTTGATTATTCAATTTTACAATGATCAATTTGTGGTATAATGTACCAATTAGAGAATTTATATTTTACAAGGGCCAATTTGTCAATTTGAAATTTTAAAAAGGCTAAAATGGGAGTTTTCTTAAAAATAAATTATCATAAAATGATATGTATGTGCCATAATATCTCCATCCACTTTTAAGTATCCTTTACAGAATCAGCAAAAATTTGATACATTATAGCATCAATGTATCTATACATTTAAAACTGGATAGAGGGAGTAATATTTAACATATTAACTTCATTAAAAATATATAAATAAAGATATATAGATTAACTTATCAGTTTATTATAAATTAATTTAAGAAATCATCAATCAATCATTGTATTACAATATTGCTATTTTTCAACTTTATTATATTATTTAATTCAACTGTACCCCACTATAATTGAGATAAGATATGTGGTGAGTGCTAGATCATAAGCACATGTTGAGAATATATAGTGAGAGAGAGTAGGAATAGGAAGATACATCCTTTTTAGGGGTTGACTTGATCCATCATAGAATCCCTATCTTTTAAGGGATGTTGACTTGACTAGAGTGGTCGTGTTCTACAAAAGTTATGGATCGAGCTCCTCTCGATTGAAAAATAAAGCCCTATATATTTTTGTTTCTCCTTTTCGTTTGTTTTGTAGTAGAATTCCAATCATATATGCTTTGAATCGCTAAATTTCATCCCCTCTTACAATTTTCATATAAAATCTTAACTTAGGAAAAGGTTGTTATTCTATCCATCTGCTTCACACAAATATATCTACTCTATGAATGTAACTATCCTCTCTCACACACCAATTCCTCATAGTCTAAGCTGGACTCTGCATTCTGTACTTTGCTTAGGAAAGCCATTTGTAGAAAGTTTGACCATTTGTGTTGTAGTCTATTTAAGGATTTAGCTTGATTTGTAATTTTTGTTGCTTGCACTTAACATTGTTCATTATCCTTGTCATCGAAATAGGAAATCGCTTGTAGCCAATGGCTAGAGAGATTGAAATCTAACCACAGATGAGCTAAGCTCTAATTGGAGCTTCTACCCTAAGAAGTGCATAAAATTTTAGGGTGCCCAATGCAACACAGGAAACAATGAATAGATCTATACTCCTAAGGCCATTGCAATTGGCCCATACCATCATATGTTCATATATGTGGAAGAGGAATAGCAAAAAAGTAGATATTGGAATTATTTTATCATTGGAACCTAGATGAGCTTCCTTGATGTTTGTAACGAAATCACAAAGATTGAAGATGATATTAGGAAATGTTATAGAGGTGAGGTCGAACCCTACAAAGCTAGATTTTGTACAGATGATGGTGTGTGACGGATCCTTCATTATTGAATTTTTTTGAAAATGTTTGTGGGAGATAAGTCTACACTAAAGCTAGATGTTGATTATAAGCATGATATTTTCATATTAGAAAATTAGCTTTGTATGATATTGCTTGATAAATTATTTAGCCTAGCAAAAAATGTTGATGCCTCATTATCCCATATCTTTTTTCACTATTTTATGAGATACAATAATTGTAACATTGATTATATAGTCGTGAGATTAGAACATTTTACTGACCTTTTGAGGTACTTCATGTTACCTCCTTCACTTCGTCTTGAATCTGAATAAAGAACAAGTAGATGCGTAGTAGAAGACCAAGTACCAAACAAAGTTTGTAGTATAAGCTAGCTTTAGAATATTGGTGTCAAGTTCAAAGTGGACAAAAACACGTACATATTGGACATCCAATTTCATGATGGCACTTTAACAATGCCACTATTTGAGGTGGACGATTTGACAAAGTGACATTTAAGAAATGTGCTTGCTTTCAAAAATCGCTATTACCCCAACTTAGCATTTGTCTTAGCTTATTTCTACATGTTAAGTTTTCTAATTAATCATCAGGAAGATGCATATTTCCTCATTAGCAAGAACATCATTCTTGATAAGTGCAAGTCATACTCTAAGCCATGATGTTCTTTCTAATGAGAAAATCTATGTCTTCTTGAGTATCAATCAAAAAACTTAACATGTAGAAATAAGCTGAGACAAATGTTGAGTGGGGGTAATAGTACTTTTTGAAAGCAAGAACATTTCTTAAACATCGCTCCGTCAAATTGTCCTCCACAAATAGTGACATTGTTAAAGTGCCATCATGAAATTGGATGTCCAGTCGGGACCTGCTTTCGTCCACTTCGAACTTCACACCAATATTCCGAAGATGGCTTGGGCTGCAGACTTTGTTTGGTACTTGGTCTTCCACTCTGCTTCTACTTTTACTTTGTTCAGATTCAAGATGAAGTAAAGGAGGTAACAGAAAGTACCTCAGAACATTAGTAAAGTGTTTTGATCTCACACCTGTATAATCTATGTTTCCACTATTGTATCTCATAAAATAGTAAAAAATAATCTGGGATAATGAGGCATTAGTATTTTTTGCTAGGCTAAATAATTTATCGAGCAATGTCATAGGAAGCTAATTTTCTAATATGAAAAGATTATACCTATAATCAACATCTAGCTTTTGTGTAGACGCATCTCCCATGAACGTTTGCAGAAAAATTCAATGAGGAAAGATCCGTTGCATACCATCATCTCTACAAATCTATCTTTTTCGGGTTCAACCTCACTTCTATAACATTTCTTGATATCTTCTTCAATCTTTGTGATTTCACAATAAACATCATGGAAGCTCACCTGCGTTCTAATGATAAAATCATTCCAATATCTACTTTTTGCTATTCCTTTTCCACATATATGAACATATGATGGTATGGGCCAATTGCAATGGCCTTAGGAGTATAGATTTGTTCATTGTTTTACCAAGTTGCATTGGGCACCCTGAAAATTGATGGACTTCTTGAAGTGAAGCTCCAGTTAGAGCTGATCTCATCTATGTTTAGATTTCAATCTTTTTAGCCATTGGCTGCAATCAATTTCTTGTTTCAATAACCAGGATGGTGAATTAAAATTCATGCATTCTAGCTTCTTAAAGTACAAAATATTAGGCTATACTTGGTAAGTATAAGCCCCAGTCCAAGTATTAAACTGCTATGCTACAACCTGGGTTTAATGAGACATAAAAAAAACTTACCAATAGATCTTCTTAATAAACATTTCCAAATCATGCAAGTTTGCATTCCTAGCACCATCTTTACAAATTTGTTTCTTCAATCATTCTTACAAAACCTACAAAATAAAGGGAAAACAAGATTAAACCCCTAAATTAAGCTAAATTCAATTAAAACTAAACAACTAAAAAACTCAGCTACAGGCAATGAAAATAATTAAAATTACTAAAGTTATATACTATAAAACTAGAATTCAAAAGAAAAAAAACTATGACTCCTAAGGAAATTATAACTAGAAGCCTTACATATTGTTGATAAGTAGAAGAAAGGTCTAGAAAATTATTGTATAACATCCAAAACAATCTGCCTATAAAGGCTGTGAGTGAAAACTATAAATAGTGGTTAACTATAACCTTTTTTAATGCATGCACCAGCTACGTAAAAGAACTATTTTACCTTGATTCATCAAATCAATAACATTTATTAATTTTGCTTTACCTCCTCTCTTAGACCCTCATCTTAATTTCCAAACACCAATTTTATTTCATCTATTTTTTAAAAAGTCAACACTATGTTTGCACTCAACATTATTCATCATTCTTGTCATTATTATAGGAAATTTTGAAAAAAGGAATCACAATCAATTGATCATTCAAGAGAGAGCGAAGTTCAACCATAGATGAGCTAAACTACATCAAAACCATCAATATTTAGAGTGCTGAATCTAACTTGGCAAATTGGCTCGTACAATCCCTTGATAGTTTAAGTTGGCCCTTATCATCATAGCATGCACCAATATAAGGAAAAAATAAAAAGGGATTATTCAAATGCTTTTATTCATAGAATCGGAATAAGCTTCGACAATGGTCGTCTAGAAATCTCAAAGAGTAAGGAGGAAATTAGAAAATGTTATGAAGATGACGTCAAGCTCAATACAGATGAGTTTGGAGAGATGATGGTATTCGATTGTACCTTCATATTAGAGTTTCTCATCAAACTATTGAATAGAGATGAGCCTACACTAAACTGCGAAGCTAATTTTTGCTATAATTTTCTCATCATGAATAATCTACTACCTATTATGGTTTAAAAATTATTCATCCTAGCCCATGATATTAGTACGTCCTTGTCACATTATTTTGCACCTCTTAAAAATATTCAACAGTGAAAACATAGCGCAAGACGGGAAAGTCATGAGTCCAAAACTTTTTATTGACCTCGCGAGGTTTTGTCATTCGCCTCGGTCAATTCGTCTTGGCTTCAAACAACAAATAGCAAAACTAGTGGAACTACACTGTAGTGCAATCGAGCTTGGGCTTGATAGGGTGGATATTAAGGTTGCTGGTGAAGGATGATTGTTGTTGCACATTAGTTTTAAGAGTCATACTTTAACGATGCCAAGAGTTGTGACAGATAAATCTACAATGGCAAACTTAAGGAACGTGGTGTTCTTTGAAATATTGTACTACCCCAATTCAATCTTTTTCACAACTCATTTCAACATGTTAAAGAGTTTAGTCGCAACTAAAGAAAATGCCAATATGCTGATATAGGAAAAAAATATTAATTGTAAAGTTGAGTATGCAATGGAGGTAATAGCCAAAATTAAAAGTCTTGGCTCACAATTCCACTTGGGGGCATGTACCCAACATTGGTCTCAGTATGTAAAGATTTGAACGGTTTCCATGCTAATCCTGACAGTAGGAGTAAAGCATGGATTTGGTGTCGGTACTGTAGTACTTGTGGAAATGAGCAACTATAATTGTGGCTGTCATAGTCTTAATTTTATACTATTTTGTTTTGCAAAAATATAAAATGTGATCATACACTTGTCAATTGAGAAGAAAGAATTGAGGGCTTATTTGAAATTGTTTTTTTTTTTAGTTTTCCAAAACAATTACTTTATGGGATTTATCTAACCAGTACACTTAAGCACTGGCTAAGGAGCTAAAGTAGAAAGCTTTCATCTTGGAAAAGAGAATTTTTGTATTTTCAAAGCTAGGACCATTCAAAAGTCAGGTAATTTACTTTTTTTTTTAATGGTATCTTTAACTAATGCTATAAGTGTATTGGTTAGCAAAACCCTTAATTTATATATATATATATATATACATACATACACTGGTTTTTTATACATGCAATGCACAATAAGTAAGTCATATAAATTAATTTGGTATGTATGTAGTATTAATTGTCAATAAGATGCACTAATTGTTACTTGTGCAATTTATATCTTTGTCTTACTTATGCAAGATATATTTATTATCACTTGTGTAATGTATATTTGGTATCGCTACATGTGATAAGGAATTAACATGTTGAAATAAGTCCCGACAAAGGTTGAATTGGGGTAGTAGCATCTTTCAAAGAGCATCACATTCCTTAAGTATGTCACTGTAGATTTGTCATTGCAACTATTAGCATTGTTAAAATCTGACCCTTAAAGCTGATGTCTTGGAAGGATCGTCCTTCACCACCAACCTTGATATCCACCCCATCAAGCCAAAGCTCAATTGCGCTATAGTGTAGTCCCACTAGTTCTGCTATTTGTTGTTCAGAGCCAAGACGAATTGATTGAGGCAAAAGACAATACTTCATGAGGTCAATAAAATGTTTTGAACTCATGACTTTCCTGTCTTGCTCTATGTTTCCATTGTTGAATATTTTTAAAAGGTGCAAACTAATTTCTATCAAGGACATACCAGTATCGTGGGCTAGGCTAAATAATTTTTCAAGCATTGTCATAGGAAGAAAATTATTCATGATGAGAAAATCATATCAAAAATTAGCTTCACAGTTTAGTGTAGGCTCATCTCTATTCAACAATTTGATGAGAAACTCTAATATGAAAGTACTGTTTAATACCATCATATCTTGAAACTCATCTCTATTGATCTTGATGTCATCTTCATAATATTTTCTAATTTCCTCCTTACTCTTTAGGATTTCTAAACAAACATTATTGAAGCTCATCTACAGATAAAAGCATTCAAATAATCCTTTTTTTTTATCTTTTCTTTATATTGACAATGCTATGATGATAAGGGCCAGCCAACAAAAACTATCAAGGGATTGTAAGAGCCAGTTTGCCATGTTGGATTCGGCACTCTAAATATTGATGGTTTTGATGTAGTTGAGCTCATCTATGGTTAAGCTTCGCTCTCTCCTAATTCATCAATTGACTTTGATTCCATTTTTCAAAATTTCCTATAACAATGATGAGAATGATGAATAATGTTGAGTGCAATGGTTTAAGAAACTGCACATCAAAATTTTATCAAAGAGGTAAAATACCGTACTTAGGAAAATAGATACTGCCTAAAATTTAATTATGGGTCTAGAATTCCATTTCTAAGCTTTTCTGACCATTTTCTCTATCCCAAGCATCTCCTGGTCCTAGTTATAGGGTTTCAATTGTCCCGATGCACCTGTAATGTTACTATTCACATTTTTTCTACTCTTCTGTTGAGTCGTTTCTCATGACGATTATATCAAAATTTTGAAATTCTCATTAATAAAGTCTAAATAAATTTTGAAGGTGTTACAATACCACCTTCCTTAAAAAAATTTTGCCCTCAAAATTCATTTGACATTGACTTGGAAAGGTAGTTTACACAATTCAAACAAGCAATCCACACATAGCCAATCCAAATGTATCAATTAAATCCTATAATGTTCTAAAATCATTCCTACCTCATGGTGGTTTGGCTGGATTTTATTATTAATCGATAAAACACATCATAACTGGGATCTAGTTTTAAAATGTTTATATAATATCAAGTCCTTGATTGAATGTAATTGCATACATGAATCATTGGATAAGATAAGCAATGAACAAGTTATAGTTTTTGTTCCTTTTAATTAGAATGTTGAATTATTGTCATATCATAACTAATTAGATTCAATACTTCCTAAAATCATGTGCATCATATTTAGTTGATATCAATTAATGGTAATGGTAATAATAATTAAGTACATCATGTCATCTTGAATTTTGAAATATAAAATTACAACTGATTTAAAATTAGATTGATGATATCATCAATTAAGAATTATATTAGAAAATTGATATCAAATAAGAATAATGATATCAAATTGATACACATCACAATAATTAAAAAAGATTTACTATAAGATTAAAAAAATATTAATATATTTTATTAATTGAACATAAATTAATAATAATAGCATAGAGAGATCATTATTATATTATTATTATTATCCATGTAGCATATATCATGATGTCACATATCAAACCATTTCTCATGTTTTATATTAATAAGATATTATATGAAATTGGTGTGTGTGTATTATTGTAATATTGGATTTTAGGTTGTTCGAGTTGGAAAAAATGCCTTTATGCATTGGTTATTAACAAGTAATGAAAAGTATTCTCTATCTCCACTTTAATATCCTATATATCAGGCAAGTCAAATGGGTCTAAAAGTATATATTGTAATAAGTGTGTGTAAATATTGAAATAGATGGATATTGAGATGATAAAAAAAAAATTTGTTGTGTACGATAAGGTGATAGAGAGGTTGTATTAGGATTGTATTTAGGCTATGATTAGGAGATTTAAAATGGAGGGAAATGATTACACCTACATTACAAAATAAAAAGTGAGAAATTTATTTGATTCTTAATATTAATATTTTATAGAATTATTTATTATTTTTATAAAAGCTTTTAGTAGAAGAATTAATGCAAATCAAATATATACAATTTTATTAGGATTTAACTTGCATGCACTGATGTTGTAAAATTTTTTATGGTAGGATGAGATTATATGATAGTATAAAAAATTTCATACTGACAATGTATCAAAATTAAACTCATTTTATTATCTTAAATTTATTTTGAGCATTACTTTTTGAAAACAAACAAACAATCTGTTGCTTACACTTTTTGAAAACAAAATCTACTTTTATTATAAACCAAACATATTTCCTCAATTTTGAAAATCTGAAAATGAAAATCCTTTTTCAAAATAAAAAATATAAAATGAAAACAAGAAATATTTTCATAAACCAAATGCACCCTTAGTTTTCAGCTTTTTCAATTATATGTGGGTTCATTTAGATGTAATTTTGTTAGAAGCTAAAATCACTTTTTGTTTATTTGCATAATTTTTTAATTAGAATATAAAAACATACTAGTTTGTAGCTTTTTTGTGGAAGCTAAAAGAGTAGCTTATCAGAAAAATCATTTTTTATCTTTTTAAGTGTGTTTTGAAATAAGTTTGTTGGGTAAAAATCAATTTCTATAAAAAAAATTCATATATTTGTATAATTTTTAAATAATAAGAATCTAAAATAAATGTATTTTGTTTTCAGTTTTTCTTGTTGAAACTAAGAAGAATAGCTTTTGCAAAAAATTATCTTTAATTATATATAAAATTAAATTTATATTGCAATTGTAAGAAAAGTAATGATATGTATACGATATCATTGTACAATATTACAACATAGATAAAAAGAAGGTGATGGGCCCATTTTAATTTTTTTCTTATTTTTTTGAGCTCACCATCTTTTTTTTTTACCTTTTTTTTTTGGGATAAAGATAGAGCTCAATCCCACCAAAATGTAGGCGAGCCAAAAAGACATTCCAAATGTAGTGTATCTAAGTAAATATTAAAATTACAGCTGATCTCCAACTAAAAATATTCACCCTCACTTGAAAGTGATCACTACAAAAGTGAGGTTCTAGAGGATATATGTGCTATCTTTAATGTACTTGGATGTTGACCTCGTCAAATGGGTGCTTTTTTTCTTCTTGAAATTTGCAGAGCTCCAATTGATAGGAAAAAATAAAATGATGCTCTATATAATTTTGTTGCACATCTTTCCTTTATTTTGTATTAGATTTCAATCTTGCATATTTACTTTGAATCCCTGTATGTTATCTCTCTTCCAAATCTCATTGCTATCCCTTGCATGCTATTGCACACACTGGTGCACATTTTTTTGCCTCAAATCAATAACATTTGAGGTGCAGAAGTAGAAGCAAGCTCGAACTTAGTGAAGAGATCCATTCCGGAGGAAGACAAAATGACCCTAGGCAAGGTTAGGAAGAGCACCTAACAAACACAAGGTAAGGTACAGACATATAGGATGAGGTTAAAACAACCTGTCATAGCTTAGAATGAGTGCACCATATCAAAGGACATGCCAGCTCAGCCCTAGGAGCAAACCCAAGGAATATAAATAGAAGTAAATGAGATTTTCTCAAGGTATGCTATTCATTCTGATATTATACATATCTCTCCCTTGAAACTTACTTGGACATCGGAATCCCTTATAGGTATCCACCTCTAGTGCTCCAACCACCATTGAGAGGAAGAAGAATGTTAAAGAAACCGTTGTCCGTACACTAGAGCATGGAGGAGTAAGATCAGCAGCACATTTGTGCCCCTCACACCAAGTATACCCCATAAGATTTTGCAATATTGGCGCCGTTACCGGGGGAATGGCTTGTTGTAAGATCTTTCCTCCTTTCAATTTACCACTCACATCAACTTAGGCAACATCTACTACTTTCTGAACTTTGAAGCAACAATTTTGTCTATCAATTTTAATGTGTTAGCAATCTGTCTTTATCAATTTTTCTCTCCGATATTGTTTCTATCTTACGCTTTCAAAGATAAAAAAAAAATATATGAACTAACAAATTGTGTATTTGAGAAAAACTCCGGGTAACTTCTCCAAAGCAAGGTTGTCCTCTTGAAGCTCCTGGCCATAAAGGTTCAGTCTCCAACATACCACCACTGGCAAAGGTTCCCAAACCACGGTTGTTCCCAAATTAAAACAAAAAAAAAAAGAAAAAGAGAAAGGAGATGGCGGAGCATCGCTAGCATATGAGACAAGAAAGAGGAGAAAGGTTGCAGTTAAGGTTATGTGGGGGATGCTACTTGCTATCACAAGTTCAAACAAACAAAAAAGGGGAGGGGGGAGAAAAAGCAATTATAATAAGCTCTTAGTGGAGGCGTAGAACCTTTGCACCCATGTTTCTGAGTTCCGAGCTCATCCACTAAGTTGTGCTGCCAATGTTCTACGTGCTGCTACATTAAGTATTTGAATAACTCAAAACTCTTAGCAAAAATCAAGAGATATCCGAGGTGCTTGGAGAGTCGTAATTCGAACGCCTCGCATCGAGTCCCGAACTCAGCGTGGTACCACTAGGCTAAGAAGCTGGGATGCACAGTACTCGCGCGAAATAATTCTTAACACTAGAAAAAGCGACGTCCTCAGAAATCTGTAAAAGCTCGGAATCTTGAAGTCGAACCAATCCACAATATTCCAAGGAGAAGATGTTGAGGCAAAAACAAGAAGTCGAGGGTTCCAACAAGAGTCCTCTATGCTACGAGCTCAAGATATTAAATCATTGCGGCATTTAACATCAACAATTGCAAAAGAATTCAAGAATATGGAAGGTCAAGATTTGAAAACATCACACCACTATTCCAAGATGGGCACCACGCAACGAGCCAGGAGCCTGGGATTTGAGCTCGGATGTCCAATATCTAGGTACTTGTATTCGCTGCATCATTTAAATTTTTAAATATAACTATGTCGAAATTGTAAATGCAATATGAGAAAATTGGAGACGCCGGGTGTAGAACGCAGATCCTCCTACTTTCAAGATATAACTTTAACCACCGAGCTATGAAGTCAAGGTGCACATTAATTAATAAACCGAGCTCAGAATTGCAACTTATTCTGAGAAAATGCAAATACGAGACTTTAACAAAAAGTGTACAGTTTCCAAGCTGCACAACTCGCTACCAAGCCATAAGCTCGGGATGTTCAACACGTGAAGAAATATGCATCTTCACTCAACAGCACAAGATCTCGGTTTTATACACCTACATGATTTAGTTTTTAAAAGAACTACGTCGGAAGTACTAAAAAAAGATGGTAGAACAGTGGAAGTCGAGATTTGAACGCATGTCAACAGGTTTCAAGTATTGCCACAGCCAATAACCTCATATGGAAATTTTCTACATGATGTATTATTTATTTCAGCAAATCGCACAAAAACTCTAAAGTTAGAATTTCAATCTGAGTTAGTGTGTTCCCAGAAGATCACATGGTCATTGCGCCATAAGCACAGTATGTAAATTATTACGATATCTATTTTGATATCTATTTTAACTAGATATCTATCTCGGAATTGCAGTTAGTCCATGATATCAGAAACTCACTAAAAATATCACACTTAATATTTTTCTCTCACAAATATATCATAACACACATAAATGAAGAGGAAATACTTGAGTTTTATTACTTGATGATGTATGAGATATTGTCCTACGGTACATGCATTGCCTTTTATAGGCTTTCAAACTTAATAAAATATTAAACTAAGTAAACCCATCCTTGAAGTACTTTACATGCAGCAAAGTAAATCCTATTCAGTGCATGTAGTTGTGAGGTGCAGCTACCTTTTAGACTTTTGTACCATTAATTGTTAAGCTAAGGAGGTGCTGTAACTCTTGATCAAGTCATTGCATTACACGTTTTGTCAGCAACAATTTTGGTTTCATTTGCAACCAACACATGGCATGGCAGTACAAGACTATGCTTGGTTTAATATATTTTTAACATTGCCTCCCTTAAACCAAGCTTGTAGAATTTATTATTCCAAGCATCTTTTTCAACTTGTAAAATAGCTCAAGTTTCAATGACTTTGTAAAAATATCTTCAACTTGATCTTCAGTAGGACAATAATCAATTAATATTTCCTTATCAGCAACCAATTCCTGAATTTTGTGGAATCGAATATCAATGTACTTGGACCTTCCATGGAATACTGGATTTTTGCAAAGTGCAATTGCTGACTTGTTATCACAGAATATCATTGTGGGAGAGCTTTGCTTCTGGTTCAACATTTCAAGAATTTTTCTTAACCATACCGCTTGTGTGGCACAACTTGCAGCTGCTATGTATTCTGCTTTTGCTGTAGAAAGTGCAACAACAAGTTGTTTCTTTGATGACCATGATACTGCACCTGACCCAACATGGAAAACATAACCTAAAGTGCTTTTCCTTATCTCCATATCATCTGCCCAATCATTATCTGTGTATCCAACAAGTTTCACATCATCAGTATTTTTATAAAATATTCCATTATTCAGGGTACCTTTGATGTATTGAAGAATCCATTTTGCTACTTGCAGATGACAGGCATGAGGCTCCTCCATTAATCGGCTGAGTAAATTAACTCCAAAGACTATGTCTGGCCTAGTTGCTGTCAAATATCTGAGACTTCCAATCAAGCTCTTGAAATAAGTAGGATTAACAATTCTTCCTTTATCTTCTTTCATCAACTTCAATTTTTCTTCAACTGGAGTAGCAACTAGCTTTGAATTGTCCATCTGAAATTTTCTCAAAATGTCATTAGCATATTTCTTTTGAGAAATAAAAATCCTATCCTCCTTTTGAACGACTTCGATGCCAAGAAAATAGGACATCAAACCTAAATCAATCATTTCATAATGTTTCTCCATAGCCTCCTTGAATTCCGTAATCATCTTCAAATTATTGCCAGTAAAAATTAGATCATCAACATAGAGATAGATAATAAGAATATCTCCAGGTTCAATTGATTTGATGTACAAAGTATGCTCAAAAGGACATTTCTGGAAACCATTCTCAATGAAATAGGAGTCAATCTTCTTATACCACGCTCTTGGTGCATGTTTCAAACCATACAGGGCTTTCTTCAACCTGTAAACTTTATGTTCTCCTCTAGGGATCTCATAACCTGTAGGTTGCTTAACATATACTTCTTCTTCCAAAGTACCATTCAGAAATGTGACTTAACATCCATCTGATATATCTTCCACTTATTTTGAGCATATAGTAAAATTATCATGCTAATTGTGTCAAGTCTAGCAACAGGAGCAAATACTTCAAAATAATCAATACCTGGCTTTTGTCTATACCCTTTTGCAACCAATCTGGCCTTAAAATGATCAATCTCACCATTGGGCTTGTACTTAGTCTTATACACCCACTTGACTTCAATTGGCTTTTACTCTATAGGTAAATTAGTTAGCTCTCATGTGTAACGCCCCGATTTTTCTGTTAGAGTGAAAATGACCAAAATGCCCCTGAGGTCATTTTCAACCCGGAATTTGAGGAAAGCGGTCTTGGCAAGTACTCGAAGGGCAAACTCAATGTTGGAAGGGGATTAGAAAACTTATGTACCTTCCCGGGATTGAAAATCTCGTTTTTCGAGTTTTCAGGTCAAAATGACCAAAACGCCCCTGCGGTGTTTTACCCGTTTGCAAGTGCCGGATGAACCCGAAACTTCTCTAGATGGTTTTAAAAGGCGTTTTTATGTATTCTATGACCTCAGTTTTAATTTTTGAAGTCCCGGGCAAAATTAGTGCAAAATTATGATTTTGCCCCTAGTTTCGTACTTTTACGCTTAATCACACGATTAAGAAAACTAAGCAATATTAGGCTCTAATCGAAGGTTAATTAATTTCCTTAATTAATCTAGAGTCAAAATAATTTATTAAAGTTGATTAGAACCAAAAAGTACTCAATTACAACCTAAAATCATATTTTAATTTTATGACACCTAGTCATAGAATCTTGAATAGTGTTTTCTCTTTCCAATTCCTTAAATCATGGAATTGTGTTACACATTGTTTATTCATAAATGAGTTTTAAATTCTTTAATGATGTATGAGCACTCCTAAACTTGTCATAAACTCTCTAAATCACATTCTTAGTTACCTAAACTTAAGCTTAATCATTCCTAACCTTGTACCTAAGCTAATACACATCTAAACCTACCATTAACACACAATTAAATGGTCAAATCATCCTCCCACTCTGCTGTCCAGCCTTGGCCGAAGCTGCCCTCCCTCCATATGCATCACATGTTCAATTTTTCAACACTCCAAGGCCATACCTCAAGTCACATACACTATACCTTGTCATAACTTTCAATCAAGCTTGAATTTCCACATGAATAAATAATTAAAACAACCCATTTTCCCCATTTATTTGTGGCTGGAAAAGTTCCAGCCATGTTAAGGTTTTAGAAGCCTAATTTCATAAAAATTTGATAGGAAATTAACTCACATCAAGCCATACTTTGTAGCATAGCTTCCATACTTCAAACCATGCTTGAATGACCTTGTGTAAGAGATATTTTTCTCTCCCTTTGTCCTTCAAAAGCTACGGCCAAGCCCTCCCCATTTTGAGCTCCATGGTTTTGTTTTTCTATAAATAGGATGCTTGTGATAGCTTTGTTACACCTTGAAGCATTTGCAAAGTTTAGAGTTTTAGAGTTGTCTTGCTAGTCTTTCCTTTTTCTCTCAAAGTTCCAAGAGTGTTCTTCTTTTCTTTTCATCTTTATCCTCTTCATCTCTTTATCTCATCATCACCTCTCCACCATCAAACACCACCCCAAAACCTTGAACCATCATCAAACCTCTCAAACACCACACCTCAAACACAACTCCACTTGAAGCACATTTTCTTTCTTTTCTCTCATCAAGGCCGAATCATCATCACCATCCTAGGAGGTGTTGCTCATCTCATTTCCATCTTCAAGATCAAGCTTTAATCTTCATCACTAGGTAGGGATTTGTTTTCAAACTTTATTTTGATCAAGAAAGTGTTTTTCTCTAGTTTTCTCTTGGATTCCTTTTGAACTTTCCTTTGTCTTTACTTTCCTTTCATTTTCGGCCATGAGGCCTTGATTTGAGCATGATAGCTTGATGATGAGAGTTTCTAGATGATGATATTGTGTTCATCTCAAAGAAACCTCTAAAGCTTGAGTTTTCCTTTTCTTACAACTTCATCTATATGTTATCTAGCTCACATGGTTTTCCAACTTAAGAAAATTAATCTAAGGATTTCTAAAAGCCCAAGCCTACCCTTGTCAACCTTAAAGTTGGCCGGCAGGTTCTAGAGATTTGTCTCTAGATAGGGGTTTTGGGTACTTAATAAAGAACTTGATGTAGCTTCACTTTCTTTCTCTTTTATATGATTTTCGATTATTGTGTTGTGATCTTTGAGATGTTGTATGGGGTTATCATCTTGTTAAAGTCTTAAATGAGCTCTAGTTAAACATAAAAATGAAACTTGCATCATGTTTACTTTAAGCTTTGCATATCATGTTTATTTCTTTGCTAACACTAAATCCCAAGATAATGAATGAACTTGCATTATCATATTTATGTTTCAAGCTTTGCATTATCATATTTATATTTCAAGTCCTCACCTAAATATCAAAGATAATAATATATTGCACCACATATTTATTTTATGCTCTCACTTTACTTTCTAGCAATAACTAAAATAAGTGCATGAGCATGTTTATTTTTATGTCATCACTTTAATGATTCTAGAGCTCAAAGACTTGCCCAATGATATCTCAAACAAAGGTCTAAAACATTTATTTCCTATGGTTCATATTTCGGCCCTATGAGGCCTTAATGTTTTCAAGTATTGAAAACTATGTTTTATAATTTTTCTAAACTTATATGAGTATAAGGAATATGTAGAACTAAGTATTATGAATTTAGGACCTCTTAAGATGAAAAAAATGTAGCTACTGCCCTATTAAGTATTTTCATGAGTTTAGATGATTAAAGTGTTCATAAAAGAGTTTTGAAAGTTTTAACAAGGTTCCAAGAGAAACTAGTATTTTATGCGCTTTAGAAACTATGATTCAATGCCTTTAAATGGAGTTTCTGTTTCGGTTCTGCCTTGCTATGTTTGGCCACTGTATGAGCCGAGTTAATGATGTTAATATGCTTATGTTTGGGTAATAATTATGTTAAGACTCATATGTGAAAGATAGGATAAGTTAGGAACTAGAAAAGAATTAATTTGAGAGTTCTAGATCCCTTAAAGATTTATTTTTCTGGATTCTGTCCAGCAAGGTTTAGATTCAATAATCATGGTTTTAAATTAGTTTATATGTGTAGGAATGACTCATAATTGGTTTAGGACTTAATCTTGAAGCCTTAGGAGCAAACCGAACTTAGAAAGGGTCATTATTATGACTTCTAGGTACCGTAAAGTTAGTATTTTGATTTCTGCACTCTTGAGGTTTAGAGATGTTCTTGACCATAGGGTGAGGTGAGAAATACTTAGTTATAACCTTATAGGTTCCCAAGAGACTAGGTGTTGATGATCAATAACTTAGAATGTGAGATAGAGATCTAAACCGTAATTTCTAGAACTCCGTAATCACATAAACATAAAGCTGTCCAAATTCCGCTTAGTGCTATTTGGATTAGTTCTTGAGCATAAAATTTGTATAACTCATTAAATGTTAAACTATAGGTGTATAAAGAAGTTAAGGATAATGTTAGAACAATTAATTTGCAAGTTTAAGACTCATAAGAATCGAAGTTTAAAACACTATGAGATATAACATATCATGTCTATGAGCTTATGGGGATGATTGTTAGATATGACTATGTGATGATGTTTATGTGAAAGTTTTATGTGACGAATGTTATGAGAAAGTTTCATGTGATGATATATATGTTATGAGAAAAAGCTATATGAGAATGCATGATAAAAATGAATATGATAAATGATGAGGTAATTGTAATTTAATACTTATGAGAATATAAATGTGACACGACATCGAGGCGCTTCTCCTGGGTGACACCGGTTCCGAGCACCCCCACGAGGAGACAAATCCGTGAGGGTATGTGTAGATGCAGCCTGCCAAAGCGGACAAATTGCGAGGCCCACGTGGCTAGCAAAGCGTTTCAAAGAGGAAATGATCCTAGAGAGGAGATCCTTATTTGCCCCCTAGCCCGTACTTTAAGTCGGGATTATGTTTATGATTAAACTTATCATAGGATAAGTAAGAACTAGTGACGACTAGTTAAGGTATGAGCTCATAACCTAGAGAAGTTTTAGGGCGGCCCCATGAGATGAAAGTTAAAGTTAACAATGTCACATAAACTATACTTATGCCAATGTTATAATGCTTCCTAGTTATTCTATTGTTGGGTTTATCTTATGATGCATTCATATCATTAGTATATTTCTGCTTAAGTTATAAAGACGCATTATAAAATATGACGGACCTTGGATAAAATACCTCCTTGGAAAATCAACTTAAAAGGAATTTATATGCATGCACACCTTTTAGAAATAAACCCAAGGTTCCTGAGGATGTGACGATGACACCTAGGTAGGGATAACCCTATTGAGAATTCTTTTAGAAAGATTCTCATTCCCTCTCTCTTTTCTTCCGTCATATCTTGAGATGGCGGCGTTTGTACTCTTCGTCGACACCCCGGTATGGGAGCTGCACCATGACCCGGCACTCGGGTCATACCATTTTAAGGGTCGCTGCACTGTCAGAGTATTCATGTTCATGGGACGACCCTTCGCGTACCCCGTCCCGAGCTACCGCTTCACCCCGTCTGCTCCTTACCATCATAACGGGATTTTTGAGCGAGCGAGACCACGCGATGAGCAGATCCTCCGCATGGAGCCCGAGACATCAGCGATGCGAGTACCGAGTATGTGCCGCGTCCCGATTTACTCGGAGAGCGGACCCATCCGAGGACCCGCCATCCCACATGTACAGTTGGAGCTCGACTCCCACTCCTCCACCGATGAGGGCTGGGAGTGAGAGGCAGTGGTCCAGCCGAGGTTGGCTCGACGGCCATCTATGCGCCCTCGCCGCGGTGGACATGCCCCGATGATGCGCTCGACCACTCCCGCCGAGATTCGCCAGTGGATCGACTCGACCCCACAGTACTCGGACCCGCAGGAGTAGTCATAGGAGGGGTAGTAGCTAGTGCACACACACGCCACATAGTAGAGGTCAAACCTTCTTTTGTATATGAGGTTGTCTCCTTTAGGTGCACATGGGTATGGGGGTAGTTTCCTTTGTATTTGCTTTTTATGATTTCCTTGTATTGCATTTCAGTTGTATTTTGCTTCATGATGTATCAAAGAGTCCTGCCTCTTTTGGGTAGGCACGTTATATATATATATATATCTATGATTCAGTTGATATTCCCATGACATGATGTGTTTCTTATGCTTTGCTTATATGTTTCGCTATGCTTCCTCTCAAAGAATTCGTGCGTGGCTCTTACTTTGATTTTAAATTCCAAAAAGAAAAATTTTACCCATATTTCCGCTAAGTATTTTCTAAGTAAAGGATGAGACCAAGAGGTAATATTCTAAAGATTAACCTAAGTACATACTAGTAGTCTTGGGTTAAGATTTAGGGTGTTACATTATGGTATCAGAGCAGTTCGATTCTCATGGAGCCTGAGGATTGGACTGACTATGCTTTATAAGCATAATACGATAGTTATGTCATGTATAGTGCTTGATAGAGATAAGCTGTAGGACTAGAGATGCATGACTTCTGTTGGTTGCAAGTGCCATGGTAACTAGCTCATTTTGCATGGATATTGAGCCTGATCAACTTGATGTTCATTGTTTCATGTGTATAGGAACCAATGGCACCGTGACGACGGCCTAGGACTACACCCGATGTTGAACAAGATGATACAACTGCTGCTGTCCATCGCATGGCGCAAGCCATGGAGCGGATGTTCGACCGAATGGATCAACAAGCGACGCTGCTCTGTTCCCCCTCCTCCCCTGCTGCGGAGATGGTGGAACAAGCCGCTTCGGCCCGAGTTCCGCAAGGCGAACCCGCCAGTGTTCCGAGGGGTAATGGACCCCGACAAGGCATATGAGTGGATCAAAGACATGGAGAAGATCTACTCTGTCGTTACCTGCTCGGAGGAGCAGAAGGTCACATTCTTTGCTTTCATCTTTGAAGTCCGACGCCGAGTTTTGGTGGAACGGCACGAGGCATCTGCTAGAAGCCTCTGGAACTCCCATTGGTAGGGCTGTTCAAGACTTACTTCTATGAGAAGTACTTTCCGAGTCCGTAAGGAGCATAAGGGCGTTGAGTTCATGCAGATTGACCCAAGGAGGGTCTCATCAGAGCCCAATACACTGCGAAGTTTGAGGAGCTAATCAAGTTCTCTCGGGTGTTCCAAGGGAACCCCGATGAAGTTTGGAAGTGTGTGAAGTATGAGGCCGGTCTAAAGGCAGAAATGAACTACACTGTGGCCCATATGGAGATCAGAGACTTCCCAACTCTGGTCAACAAGTGCCGGATACTTGAAGAAGGACAGAGAAAGATTCAAATCACAAGGACGGAGCGAGCTAAGGGGCTCGGACCTCAAGCCCCGAAGTTCAAACCGCAGTACCCGTCGAGGAATCACTACAACCCCTACCAATCCAACCAGTTCCGACAACAACAACAACAACCGCCAAAAGCTCCTGCTCACCAACAATCCAAGCAACACCAAAGGCCGCCATTTCAACATCAAGGCCCGAGGAATTTCAATAATCAACCCCGTGGAACGGGTGGACCCCGAAACCACAATGGAGGACCAAGTGGAGCCAAGAACAAGGCACCACAAACCCCTGCTGCTTACCCCGGAGCAACGACTGCTGACGTCTGCCCACAATGCGGGAAGAACCACGGGAATCGCCCATGCTTAGCCGGTCAGAATGTATGTTTCAAGTGTGGCAAGCCTGGCCACTACGCAAAGGACTGCACCGGACAAGGGACATCGAACCAAAACCCCCGACCACAATACCGAGGAAGGGTCTTTACCCTTAACACGGAAGACGCCAAGAAGTCCAAAGATCTCATCGAAAGTATGTGCGAAGTAAACGGTAAAGCCTTAACTGTACTATATGACTCTGGTGCTACTCATTCTTTCATTTCACTTGCTAGTGTCGAGTCCTTAAATCTAAAAGTCTCTAAACTTCCCTTCGATCTTATTGTTTCTACTCCTACAAATCGCCCTGTTAATACTTGCCGTTGTTGTTTAAACTGTCATCTTGTTGTAGAAAATAGGTCTTTTATCATAGATTTAATTTGTTTACCCTTGAAAGACATAGGCATTATCTTAGGCATGAACTGGCTTCACCCCAATCGTGTGATGTTAGATTGTGGAACCCAAACCGTAGTTTTCCCTTCTCCTCCCGAAAACATCACTCAACCCATTAGCCTGTTCCTAAATTCCGTAGAGGTCTTACGTAGTGGGGAGAAAGCTAAGGGATATGTTCTCCTAGCACTTTGTGATGTAGACTTGGAGCGAGAACCTAGGTGAGATACCTGTGGTGAAAGACTATCCCGAGGTGTTTCGGATGAAATGCCCGAGTTCCCTCCACAAAGAGAAGTGGAGTTCTGCATAGAGTTGGTTCCTGGGACAGGACCAATCTCTATAGCCCCGTATAGGATGTCACCCTCGGAGTTAGCGAGTTGAAAACCCAGTTAGAGGAGCTGTTGGAAAAAGAGTTTTATAAGGCCGAGTGCTTCACCTTGGGGCGCTCCGGTCTTATTTGTGAAGAAAAAGGACGGAAGTATGAGGATGTGTATAGACTATAGGCAGCTGAACCAAGTAACCATAAAAAATAAGTACCCATTGCCTAGGGTTGACGATCTTATGGTCCAATTGAAAGCAGCAAGTAGTGTTTTCTAAGATTGATTTAAGGTCAGGTTACCATCAGTTAGGGTGAGAGATTCGGATATTCCTAAAACCGCCTTTCGAACTCGGTATGGACACTTTGAGTTCAATGTAATGTCGTTTGGTTTGACGAATGCTCCATTTTTTATGGATTACATGAATAGGATCTTTAGACCCTATTTAGATCAATTCGTGGTTGTGTTCATAGATGATATTCTCATCTATTCGAAAACCCACGAGGAGCATGAGCGTCATTTAAGGCTGGTTTTAGAGGTATTAAAGGAGAAGAAGTTATACGCTAAGTTGTCTAAGTGTGAATTTTGGTTAGAGGAGGTAAAATTCTTAGGACATGTTGTGTCAAAAGGTGGCATAGCTGTCGACCCAAGTAAGATAGAAGCTGTGATGAATTGGGATAGACCAACCTCTGTGACTGAGATTAGAAGCTTTTTGGGTTTAGCCGGATATTACCGTAGGTTCATTAAAGGATTTTCCCAGTTAGCCCTACCCTTAACCAAGCTCACCAGGAAGAATGCCCCATTTGAGTGGAGCCCCGAGTGTGAAAAGAGTTTCCTAGAGCTTAAGGAAAAGCTCACCTCAACCCCAGTTTTAGTTTTACCTGACCCCAATGTACCCTTCGAGGTATATTGTGATGCTTCCGCAAGGGTTTAGGTTGTGTGTTGATGCAAAACAGGCAAGTGGTAGCCTATGCGTCCAGACAACTCAAGCCTCATGAGGTAACCTACCCCACCCATGACCTAGAACTAGCAGCCATCGTGTTCGCTCTAAAGTTATGGAGACACCATTTGTATGGTGTGAGGTTTGAAGTTTTCTCCGATCATAAGAGTCTCAAGCATCTCTTTGATCAAAAGGAGTTGAATATGAGGCAAAGGAGATGGATGGAATTCCTCAAGGACTACGATTTTGGTTTAAGTTACCACCCCGGCAAGGCTAATGTAGTAGCCGACGCCTTGAGCCGAAACTCGTTACGTCTGTCAAGTATGATGGTTAATGAAGTTGGGTTAATAGAGCAATTTAGGGATATGAATCTTGGAATGTCTATAATGGAAAATGGCATCGTGATGAGTCATCTCACGGTAACGATGGGTTTAAGCAAAGGATTATGCTTGCCCAAAGAGAAAATGAGGACTTTATGGAGACAATCGAGGCGATTAAAATTTGGAAAGTTGAAAGGTTTTGTACGAGGCCCCGACTGGTTATGGAGGTTCGAGGGGCGAATCTGTGTGCCACAAGATGGTGACCTCCGAGAGAAGATCTTGGAGGAGGCTCACAAGAGCCATTTTGCCATCCATCCTGGTACTACCAAGATGTATCAGGACTTGAAGAGGATGTTTTGGTGGCCCGAATTAAAGAAGGATGTGGTCGCCTGGGTGAGTAAGTGTTTGGTCTGCCAAAAGGTCAAGATCGAACACCAAAAACCTTCTGGCATGTTGCAACCCCTGTCAATCCCCGAGTGGAAGTGGGAGAGTATATCAATGGACTTCGTGACAGGATTGCCAAAGACCCAAGCTGGCCACGATGCCGTATGGGTAATCGTGGATCGACTGACTAAGTCGGCTCACTTTCTACCTATTCGAGTCACGTACTCGTTAGATAAGTTGGCCCAGCTTTACATCCAAGAAATAGTAAGGTTGCATGGAGTACCATCGACGATAATCTCGGATCGAGATCCGCGGTTTACGTCACGTTTTTGGGGAGCCTTTCAAAAGGCGTTTGGTTCCAAGTTGTGCCTAAGCACTGCTTACCACCCACAAACAGATGGTCAATCTGAGAGGACAATCCAAACCCTAGAGGACATGTTAAGAGCCTGTGTCTTAGACCAAAAAGGAAGTTGGGATAAGTACATGCCTTTGATCGAGTTTGCGTATAACAACAGTTATCACGCAAGCATCGGTATGGCACCGTACGAGGCATTATACGGAAGGAAGTGCCAATCACCCTTGTGTTGGTACGAGCCCGGAGAGCAAAGTGTCTTAGGACCTGAGGTAGTGAGGGAAACGACGGAACAAATCAAGAAGATCAAGGATAGAATCTTAACCGCTCAAAGTCGACAGAAAAGCTACGCGGACAAAAGGCGCAAGCCCTTGGAGTTCCAAGAGGGAGAACATGTATTTCTAAGAATTACCCCCACTACAGGAATAGGGAGAGCCATGAAAGTTAAAAAGTTGAGTCCCCGATTTCTCGGTCCTTTTGAAATTCTTCAAAGAGTCGGACCTGTAGCTTACAAAATAGCCTTACCACCCAATCTGTCAAACCTTCATGACGTCTTTCACGTCTCCCAGTTACGTAAATATGAGTCCGACCCTAGCCATGTCCTAGAACCAGAGCATGTACAGTTAAGGGAGGACCTCACTTTCAATGTACCGCCTACGGGAATAGTGGATCACGGAGTCAAGCAGTTAAGGAACAAGTCTGTTCCTTTGGTAAAAGTGGCGTGGGGACAAGGCAAGTCGGAAGAATACACGTGGGAACTAGAGTCAGAGATGAAGTCCAAATATCCAGAGCTTTTCTAAGGTACGAATTTCGAGGGCGAAATTCTTTTTAAGGAGGGGATTAACGTAACGCCCCGATTTTTCTGTTAGAGTGAAAATGACCAAAATGCCCCTGAGGTCATTTTCAGCTCGGAATTTGAGGAAAGCCAGTGCGGCAGTACTCGAAGGGCAAACTCAATGTTGGAAGGGGATTAGAAAACTTATGTACCTTCCCGGGATTGAAAATCTCGTTTTTCGAGTTTTCAGGTCAAAATGACCAAAACGCCCCTGCGGTGTTTTACCCGTTTGCAAGTGCCGGATGAACCCGAAACTTCTCCAGATGGTTTTAAAAGGCGTTTTTATGTATTCTATGACCTCAGTTTTAATTTTTGAAGTCCCAGGCAAAATTAGTGCAAAATTACGATTTTGCCCCTAGTTTCGTACTTTTACGCTTAATCACACGATTAAGCAAACCTAAGCAATATTAGGCTCTAATCGAAGGTTAATTAATTTCCTTAATTAATCTAGAGTCAAAATAATTTATTAAAGTTGATTAGAACCAAAAAGTACTCAATTACAACCTAAAATCATATTTTAATTTTATGACACATAGTCATAGAATCTTGAATAGTGTTTTCTCTTTCCAATTCCTTAAATCATGGAATTGTGTTACACATTGTTTATTCATAAATGAGTTTTAAATTCTTTAATGATGTATGAGCACTCCTAAACTTGTCATAAACTCTCTAAATCACATTCTTAGTTACCTAAACTTAAGCTTAATCATTCCTAACCTTGTATCTAAGCTAATACACATCTAAACCTATCATTAACACACAATTAAATGGTCAAATCATCCTCCCACTCTGCTGTCCAGCCTTGGCCGAAGCTGCCCTCCCTCCATATGCATCACATGTTCAATTTTTCAACACTCCAAGGCCATACCTCAAGTCACATACACTATACCTTGTCATAACTTTCAATCAAGCTTGAATTTCCACATGAATAAATAATTAAAACAACCCATTTTCCCCATTTATTTGTGGCTGGAAAAGTTCCAGCCATGTTAAGGTTCTAGAAGCCTAATTTCATAAAAATTTGATAGGAAATTAACTCACATCAAGCCATACTTTGTAGCATAGCTTCCATACTTCAAACCATGCTTGAATGACCTTGTGTAAGAGATATTTTTCTCTCCCTTTGTCCTTCAAAAGCTACGGCCAAGCCCTCCCCATTGTGAGCTCCATGGTTTTGTTTTTCTATAAATAGGATGCTTGTGATAGCTTTGTTACACCTTGAAGCATTTGCAAAGTTTAGAGTTTTAGAGTTGTCTTGCTAGTCTTTCCTTTTTCTCTCAAAGTTCCAAGAGTGTTCTTCCTTTCTTTTCATCTTTATCCTCTTCATCTCTTTATCTCATCATCACCTCTCCACCATCAAACACCACCCCAAAACCTTGAACCATCATCAAACCTCTCAAACACCACACCTCAAACACAACTCCACTTGAAACACATTTTCTTTCTTTTCTCTCATCAAGGCCGAATCATCATCACCATCCTAGGAGGTGTTGCTCATCTCATTTCCATCTTCAAGATCAAGCTTTTATCTTCATCACTAGGTAGGGATTTGTTTTCAAACTTTATTTTGATCAAGAAAGTGTTTTTCTCTAGTTTTCTCTTGGATTCCTTTTGAACTTTCCTTTGTCTTTACTTTCCTTTCATTTTCGGCCATGAGGCCTTGATTTGAGCATGATAGCTTGATGATGAGAGTTTCTAGATGATGACATTGTGTTCATCTCAAAGAAACCTCTAAAGCTTGAGTTTTCCTTTTCTTACAACTTCATCTATATGTTATCTAGCTCACATGGTTTTCCAACTTAAGAAAATTAATCTAAAGATTTCTAAAAGCCCAAGCCTACCCTTGTCAACCTTAAAGTTGGCCGGCACGTTCTAGAGATTTGTCTCTAGATAGGGTTTTGGGTACTTAATAAAGAACTTGATGTAGCTTCACTTTCTTTCTCTTTTATATGATTTTCGATTATTGTGTTGTGATCTTTGAGATGTTGTATGGGGTTATCATCTTGTTAAAGTCTTAAATGAGCTCTAGTTAAACATAAAAATGAAACTTGCATCATGTTTACTTTAAGCTTTGCATATCATGTTTATTTCTTTGCTAACACTAAATCCCAAGATAATGAATGAACTTGCATTATCATATTTATGTTTCAAGCTTTGCATTATCATATTTATATTTCAAGTCCTCACCTAAATATCAAAGATAATAATATATTGCACCACATATTTATTTTATGCTCTCACTTTACTTTCTAGCAATAACTAAAATAAGTGCATGAGCATGTTTATTTTTATGTCATCACTTTAATGATTCTAGAGCTCAAAGACTTGCCCAATGATATCTCAAACAAAGGTCTAAAACATTTATTTCCTATGGTTCATATTTCGGCCCTATGAGGCCTTAATGTTTTCAAGTATTGAAAACTATGTTTTATAATTTTTCTAAACTTATATGAGTATAAGGAATATGTAGAACTAAGTATTATGAATTTAGGACCTCTTAAGATGAAAAAAATGTAGCTACTGCCCTATTAAGTATTTTCATGAGTTTAGATGATTAAAGTGTTCATAAAAGAGTTTTGAAAGTTTTAACAAGGTTCCAAGAGAAACTAGTATTTTATGCGCTTTAGAAACTATGATTCAATGCCTTTAAATGGAGTTTCTGTTTCGGTTCTGCCTTGCTATGTTTGGCCACTGTATGAGCCGAGTTAATGATGTTAATATGCTTATGTTTGGGTAATAATTATGTTAAGACTCATATGTGAAAGATAGGATAAGTTAGGAACTAGAAAAGAATTAATTTGAGAGTTCTAGATCCCTTAAAGATTTATTTTTCTGGATTCTGTCCAGCAAGGTTTAGATTCAATAATCATGGTTTTAAATTAGTTTATATGTGTAGGAATGACTCATAATTGGTTTAGGACTTAATCTTGAAGCCTTAGGAGCAAACCGAACTTAGAAAGGGTCATTATTATGACTTCTAGGTACCCGTAAAGTTAGTATTTTGATTTCTGCACTCTTGAGGTTTAGAGATGTTCTTGACCATAGGGTGAGGTGAGAAATACTTAGTTATAACCTTATAGGTTCCCAAGAGACTAGGTGTTGATGATCAATAACTTAGAATGTGAGATAGAGATCTAAACCGTAATTTCTAGAACTCCGTAATCACATAAACATAAAGCTGTCCAAATTCCGCTTAGTGCTATTTGGATTAGTTCTTGAGCATAAAATTTGTATAACTCATTAAATGTTAAACTATAGGTGTATAAAGAAGTTAAGGATAATGTTAGAACAATTAATTTGCAAGTTTAAGACTCATAAGAATCGAAGTTTAAAACACTATGAGATATAACATATCATGTCTATGAGCTTATGGGGATGATTGTTAGATATGACTATGTGATGATGTTTGTGTGAAAGTTTTATGTGACGAATGTTATGAGAAAGTTTCATGTGATGATATATATGTTATGAGAAAAAGCTATATGAGAATGCATGATAAAAATGAATATGATAAATGATGAGGTAATTGTAATTTAATACTTATGAGAATATAAATGTGACACGACATTGAGACGCGCTTCTCCTGGGTGACACCGGTTCGGCCGAGCACCCCCAGGAGGAGACAAATCCGTGAGGGTATGTGTAGATGCAGCCTGCCAAAGCGGACAAATTGCGAGGCCCACGTGGCTAGCAAAGCGTTTCAAAGAGGAAATGATCCTAGAGAGGAGATCCTTATTTGCCCCCTAGCCCGTACTTTAAGTCGGGATTATGTTTATGATTAAACTTATCATAGGATAAGTAAGAACTAGTGACGACTAGTTAAGGTATGAGCTCATAACCTAGAGAAGTTTTAGGGCGGCCCCATGAGATGAAAGTTAAAGTTAACAATGTCACATAAACTATACTTATGCCAATGTTATAATGCTTCCTAGTTATTCTATTGTTGGGTTTATCTTATGATGCATTCATATCATTAGTATATTTACCTTAAGTTATAAAGACGCATTATAAAATATGACGGACCTTGGATAAAATACCTCCTTGGAAAATCAACTTAAAAGGAATTTATATGCATGCACACCTTTTAGAAATAAACCCAAGGTTCCTGAGGATGTGACGATGACACCTAGGTAGGGATAACCCTACTGAGAATTCTTTTAGAAAGATTCTCATTCCCTCTCTCTTTTCTTCCGTCATATCTTCAGATGGCGACGTTTGTACTCTTCGTCGACACCCCGGTATGGGAGCTGCACCATGACCCGGCACTCGGGTCATACCATTTTGAGGGTCGCTGCACTGTCAGAGTATTCATGTTCATGGGACGACCCTTCGCGTACCCCGTCCCGAGCTACCGCTTCACCCCGACTGCTCCTTACCATCATAACGGGATTTTTGAGCGAGCGAGACCACGCGATGAGCAGATCCTCCGCATGGAGCCCGAGACATCAGCGATGCGAGTACCCCGAGTATGTGCCGCGTCCCGGTACTGAGAGCGGACCCATCCGAGGACCCGCCATCCCACATGTACAGCTTGAGCTCCGGTCCCACTCCTCAACCGATGAGGGCTGGGAGTGAGGAGACGGTGGTCCAGCCGAGGTTGGCTCGACGGCCATCTATGCGCCCTCGCGGTGGACATGCCCGATGATGCGCTCGACCACTCCCGCCGAGATTCGCCGGTGGATCGACTCGACCCCACGATGCTCGGACCGCGAGGAGTAGTCATAGGAGGGGTAGTAGCTAGTGCACACACACGCCACATAGTAGAGGTCAAACCTTCTTTTGTATATGAGGTTGTCTCCTTTAGGTGCACATGGGTATGGGGGTAGTTTCCTTTGTATTTGCTTTTTATGATTTCCTTGTATTGCATTTCAGTTGTATTTTGCTTCATGATGTATCAAAGAGTCCTGCCTCTTTTGGGTAGGCACGTTATATATATATATATCTATGATTCAGTTGATGTTCCCATGACATGATGTGTTTCTTATGCTTTGCTTATATGTTTCGCTATGCTTCCTCTCAAAGAATTCGTGCGTGGCTCTTACTTTGATTTTAAATTCCAAAAAGAAAAATTTTACCCATATTTCCGCTAAGTATTTTCTAAGTAAAGGATGAGACCAAGAGGTAATATTCTAAAGATTAACCTAAGTACATACTAGTAGTCTTGGGTTAAGATTTAGGGTGTTACATCATGTATCATTCTTTTCAATTGCATGAATCTCCTCATCCGTGGCTTTTCTCCAATTCTCATCATTATAAGCTTCTTCATAGTTCACTGGCTCACAATCTGCAAATAGAGCAAAATTCTCTTTATCAGACAAGTCATTATCATTGCCCACAACATAATTCTTCAATCTGGCTGGTGGCTGGCGATTCCTCTGAGGTCAACTGGATGATTCTGGTTGGGTTGATGTATCTGGCTGTTCATCTTCTTCAACATAACAATAAAAAAGTCACAGGCTCCTTCTGAGATTTGGCCAACCAGTCCCATGTTCCTTTCTCATCAAACATCACATCACTATTGATTATAACCTTCTTTGTCTCTGGATTATACAACTTTATGCCTTTGAGTTCATACTATAGCCAACAAAAATGCATTTCTCACCTTTATTGTGTAGCTTCTTCCTCAGCTGATCTGGTACATGGTATAAGCAATACACCCAAAAATTTTGAGATGACGTATTGATGGGTTTCTTCCACTCCAAGCTTCTTTTGGTGTATTATCACGAACATTTCTTGTAGGGCACCTGTTCAGAAGATAAATTGCAGTAGCAACTGCTTCTGCCCAAAATTCTTTAGGCATTTGCTTGAATCTCAGCATGTATCTAACCATATCTATGATTGTCCTTTTCTTCCTTTCTGCTACTCCATTCTATTACGGAGTGTATCTGGTTGTCAACTGATGTTGGATTCCATGTTGTTCAAAGAAATCTGTATAGGCAAGATGCTCCTGTCCTCTGTTTGTTATAAGAATCTTGATTCTGCAGCCACTTTGTTTCTCCACAAATGCCTTAAATGACTTAAAGACATCACAAGCTTCTGATTTCTGTTTCAAAAAATACACCCATATTTTCCTGCTAAAGTCATCAATAAAAGTGATGAAATACCTACTGCCACCATGAGTTGGTACTTCAATAGTACACAGATCTAAGTGCATAATCTCCAATAATTTCTTTGCTCTCCAGGATTTTCCAACAGGAAATGAATCTGTGTTTCTTTCCTAATTGACAAGTCCCACAGACACAGTTAGGAATTTGAACAACTGGAAAACCAGAGACAAGTTCTTTTCTTGACAGATAATTCAATCCTGAAACATGACAGTGCCCAAAACACATATGCCATAGCAAGTTATCATCAGGTATCATAGAACTCAAGCAGGAAAATTTTTCATGTGGCATTTTCAATGGGAAAAGTCTATTTGAAGTCATTTTTACCTTTACAATAAACTTCCCATGCTCATCAAATATCATGCAGTAACCTTGATAAATCTGTATATCATAGCCTTTCTCTGACAATTGTCCAATACTCAACAGATTGTGATAAAGACCAGGAGCATAAAACACATTAGAAATGAAATTGTGAGAGCCATCTTTCAATTTGATTTCTATCTGACCTTTTCCCAAAATAGGAATGTTTGTATTGTTGCCAAATGCAATAGAAGACTTAACTGACTCATCATGTGAAGAGAATAATTCCTTTTTGCCACACATATGGTTGCTGCAGCCAGTATCCAAATACCATGTATTTTTATCTTCTGAAAAAGTATTGCTTGTTAGAAAAAGACTTTGTGGATTAGAAATCTCACCAATTTCTTGATATTGGCTTTCAGCAACATTGACTTAATTGTTGAAGTTATTCTGACCCATCAGCTTGAATCCATAATCTACAGCTTTGTGACCAAATTTCCTACAGCGGAAGCAGTTGAAATTTGTTCTCTCTTGGTGGTAGTTGCCTTTTCCTCTTCCTCGGCTAGTAGGCCCAAAATTGTTTCCACCTCTTCCTTGGCTAGGTGGTCTAAAATTGTTGCATCTTCCTTGACTGTAGTTATTGTCATGACCTCTTCCTCTGAAACCTCCTCTGCCTCTGCCTCTATTATTGTAACCTTGAACTCTTGTGTCTCCATCATAGCTTGGCTTAGCATCATGGTTTAGATTCACCCTGCTCTTTAGGGCTTCTTCTATTACTTTTTCTGTCTTCTCTAAAATTCTGCTAACATGGCTTTCTATGCTGCCTTGCAATTCTGCAATTGTCATTTTGTCTATATCATAGGACTCTAATATTGTAGTCACCACATGATCAAACTTCATTAGCATGGTGCGTAGAATTTTCTCTGCCACCGTACTATCTGAAATCTCCTCTCCATAGACTTTCATCTTATTAACAAGGCCAGTAACATGAGAAAAATATTGTTCAACAGTTTCTGAGCTAGACATCTCATACCTCTCATATTCTCTATGCAAAGATTGCAATTTTGATTTTTGTGCCTTCTCTACACCTTTGTAAGATAACTTCAAAATATCCCAAGCTTCTTTGGCGATTTTGGCATTAACAATTTTGCCAAATACCGAATAATCTACTCCTTGATGAATTTGTGACGGCGCCAATTAATCTCTCCTCTGAGCTGTTACATCAACTTCTTCCTGTAAGCATGGATCAACAAGGTTCCAAATATTGTGAGCCCTTAAGTGAGTTGCCATCAAAGTCTCCCAATAACTGTAATCTAATTTCCCATCTAATTTGGGCCCTGACCAAACAATATTATAATTGTTTGCCATAATGACTGTGAACACCATAGTGTTGTTTTCAATTTATTGTTATTTTTTGTTTTGTGTGCATTTGAATTTAAATTTAATTTCAGCTGACAAAAAAAAAATCAAAATCTTAATTGGCTCAACCCTAACTAACCCCAAAATCTCTTTACTTTGCTCTCTATATAATAATTAACCACAAAAAAAGAGGAGATTCATTCATCATTCACCTCTATTATCATTTGCCTCCATTATCACTACTACCATCTTCTCCTTATCACAAATCAAATCACAGCCCCTTTATCTCTAAGCTAGGAGACCCATTGATTCACCATTCCCTTGATTTACCTCCATCACCATCATCAAATTTTCATCTTTGATTCTATACCTCATATAACAGCCATTAATTAATCATTCTTTTCCATTGAATCCATCACCACTATCATAGCCCATCACCATTATTATTATCATCACAACCTTCTCACCAAACCACAATCTTTTCATCATCAATCATAAGTCATCATCATTAATAAAGCTCATTGCTATCATCATACTCATCTTGGATCTTATTTTCTATCATCATCCTTATCTTAGATCTTATTTTTTATTATAGCCACAATCATTATCAACTTTGCATAGGCTTCAGAATAACTGCAATTAGCATCTCCACAAAGTCACCGCTATCACAGTAATCATCCTTACCGCCACCATTGTGCCATTTTTTTCTTCATGGTTTTGTTTCTTCTTTATTTCCACATTATAGTGATCAAGTAGGTGTGATTTCTTTTTGTTTTACTTTTCTTTTATTTCAGTTTTATTTTATTCCCTTTATTTCTTTTTTTAAAAATAATTTGTCAATTAAAATTCTTTTCATAAATAAAATCAATCCACACATTTTTTTTTCTTAATTAAAATCTGTTAACATACACTAATTTTCTACAAGAACGATGTGGCTTTGAGTTCCTTATTGCACCAGAGGATATGTCAGCGTAGCCAACAACTATCAAGCCAAAATTAATTTTTCTTCAAATTTTGTTCTCTTCTTTTACTTTTTTCTTTTTTTTCCTTTCTTATTTACTCATTTATTTATTTGTATATAATTGTTACATGTTTTGGGAATAAATAAATATTATTGAGTTATAAATTAATTTGCGTAATAAGCTTTAAGGTAACTATATTTATGCGGATGTATTAGGGGTGCAGTGGGATTAAGTTTTCACCCTTCCCTAATCATAATTTGACTCCCGGACTCAAACATTTTTAAAAGACCAGTTTTGATCAAATAAAAGGTTTTCCAATTTTGGCCAGAATTAAAATTGGTGGCGACTCTATTTTTAAATTTATTTCTTTTTAGGAATAAATTTTTGTTGTCATTTTGTTATGATACCCTCTAGGGACGTTGTGACAATGACACTAACTATTTCAGAACACTCTTGTTCCTCACACACTCTCTAAATAAATTGTCCCTGGATTTAACCAGCTCTGATACCAATTTGATATCAGAAACTCACTAAAAATAACACACTTAATATTTTTCTCTCACAAAATATATCATAACACACATAAATGAAGAGGAAATACTTGAGTTTTATTACTTGATGATGGATGAGATATTGTCCTATGGTACATGCATTGCCTTTTATAGGCTTTCAAACTTAATAAAATATTAAACTAAAGTAAACCTATCCTTGAAGTACTTTACATGCAATAAAGTAAATCATATTCAGTGCATGTAGCAGCGTGAGGTGCAGCTACTGTAACGCCCCGATTTTCTATTAGAGTAAAAATGACTGAAATGCCCTTTAGGTCATTTTTAGCCCGGAATTCGATGATAGTCGACCCAGCAGTCCTCGAATGGCTAACTCAATGTTTAAAGGGGATTAGATGGCCTTTGAATGGTTCCGGGATTAAAAATCTCGTTTTCTGAGATTTCGGGTCGAAATAACCAAAATACCCTTGTTGTGTTTCACATGGGTACGAGTGTCGCATGATCCCGAAACTTCTCCAAATCATTTTAAACATTGTTTTTTTGCATTTCATGACATCAGTGTAAGTCCTGGTGGTCCTGGGCAGTTTTTGTGCAAAATTATGATTTTGCCCCTAGTATAGTGTTTTTGAGCTTAATTGCATGAGTAAGCAAACCTAAGCAATACTAGGCTCTAATCGAAGATTAATTAATTTCCATAATTAATCTAGAGTCAAAATAATTTATTAAAGTTAGTTAGAACCTAAAATTGCTTAGATTAAACCTAAATCTCTTTTTAACTTCAAGATTCCTAGTCACGGAATCTTGAATATTATTTTCTTTCTCCAATTCCTTAAATCATGGAATTGTGTTCACAATTATTTATTCATAAAATGAGTTTTAATTCCTCTAATGATGTATGAGCACTCCTTAATCAAGTCTTGAAATTCCTAGTTACATTCTTAGTTACCTAAACACATGCTTAGCAATTCCTAATCTTGCACCTAAGCTAATACACACCTAAACACATCATTAACACACAATTAGATGAAACAATTTCTCTCCCCTTGGACTGCATCCGCTAGCTGAAAACCATTCCCCCATTTTCCATCACATGTGTAAATTCTTGCACTCAAATGACCATGCTTACACCTCACCTTGCACCATACTTGATCATACTTTCACCCATGCTTGAATGACTAGATGAATTAGACAATTTCCCTTCCTTTGCTGCCCAAGAAACAGTCAGCCCTCATTCCCCTTCTAGAAGGTTTATTTCAATTCAAATCAAAGAGAAAACACCATGCTTTGAGCTATGTTTAAGCCTATGCTTGCCATACCTTCAACCAAAGACAACTTGTAAGAGATATTTTCCCTCCCCAAAGCCGTGAGAACCACACGGCCAGCCCTCCTTTCCTTTCCTCTCCCTTTGGCCGAAACATCATCATCATTCTAGGAGGAGGTGTTCTTCTCATTTCATCTCAAGACCAAGCTTTTTCATCTTCAAACTTGGTAGGGAGTTGCTCTCAAGTTTTTGTTTTACTCAAAAATGTTATTTTCTTGAAGTTTCTCTTGGATTCTTTTTAGTTTTTCCTTGCTTCTTCCTTTTCTTTTCATTTTGGCCTCAATGCCTTATTATGATCATGATAGCTTGATGATGAGTGTTTCTAGAGGATGACTTTGTGTTCATCTCAAAGAGACCTCTAGAGCTTGAGTTTTCCTTTTTCTTGAACTTTATCTATGCTACTTAGCTCACATGGTTTTTAACTTAAGAAAAACTAATCATGATTTTCAAAAAGCTTAAGGCCTACCCTTGTTAACCTTAAAGTTGGCTGGCACGTTCTAGAGTTTATTCTAGATAAGGATCTTGAGTACATAATAAAGAACATGGTGTATATTCCTTCTATTATGATTTCGGTTTCTTGCTTCCTTTCATTTATGTTTTGGCCCTTGTTCCTATTTCCTTAAGGCTTGTTTTCTTTTAAGTTTATTTCCTTGGAGGTTGATGATGATGTTCGAGAGCCATGTAGTTTCCTTGAAAACCTTGGTTCAAGAACTTTAAAGCTTATTTAGGAATCTAGGGTTTATGCTAATTTGAGAAAATGTGTATGAACCTAGCTTATGAATGTGTTGTCATGAATTGAATGCAACCTAAAGATAGGCAAATATGATTCATGTGGTAGTTTAGAACTCAGGAATTAATATCACTTTAATTGGATTTGAATGCGCTAAGAGATTAGATGCTTGAGTGTAATTGAGTGGCATTAGGTGACCTTGAGAAAGGATCTTGATGATTAAAGAGATCCTACCATCACTTAATTGAATTGGAAAAGGACTAATTGAAGTTCATATTTTATAATGTCTACAAGAAAGTGAAGTAGTTCACATTATTACTTCACCATCATACCTCATTCCACTTTGATCAATGCATCAAACTTTACTCCCAAAGCAGTTAATGTTTGTGATCTCACCTTAAAGATTATCATTACCAATGTTAGGCTTGGATTGGCCATTAGAGAGGGGATAAGGTGCAAGACTTGAACAAAATACTCATTTTTATAGAAGACACGATCCATACGACAACCTCCACCACATTTAAATGAAAACGTTGTATTGTGAACTAGAATATTTAATTTCCCACCCTAGTCAACATATTTAATGTCCTTTGTATACTAATGATTTTTGCATCCACCAATTTTGACATCTCAAAAATGCTCAAGTGGTATAAACAAAGATTGTTTAGTACTAACTTAATTAGAACCAATCTTCCAAGTATGCAAAGTAGAACTGGGACAAAATTTCCCAATTATTCCCTTATGATTTTCTCGAGCTTTTGAAGCCTTTAAAAACACCATTGAAAGCTGGTAATGCTGATATAATTGGTTGATTTCTTAAGCCCTCTAGTGATTTCTTTTGCAAATCAACTTATTATGTGTGCCACCTTAGGCTAATAATCATCATCATCATAGTCTTTTTAAGCATATTCGAAAGCTTGAGGCCATATAATGACTACATTCTTTCTTATAGTTAGTAGCTAATGATGCCCTCTTTACTAGTGCTACCAGCTATAAGAAGAATATGACATTTGATGCCTTTTGTGGTATTTGTGAGGATAGCGTGGAGACATTGTTCCATGTCCTTCACAATTGCCTTGTTACGAGGAGTTTCTAGACAGATAGTGACATAAGTTCTTCTTTAGGAAACTTCTTCTTAGCCCCCCTTGTCTAGTTAGTTGGAAAGAAATGTTGAAGAGTGGACTCACTCTTTTTAGGGGTGGATTAGCTCATTTTTTTTGTTTTTTTTGCTACAACATGTTGTGAACTATAGCATCGATAGAACAAACTAGTTTTTGAGAATTCGAATGCTGACCAAAATGGTTTATTTATGAGGATTATTAGGCAGGCTATGAATTATAGTCATGCCAAAGCTCTGTTACAATTCATAAGAAATCACATGGCAGACTTTTGTAATACTCATGTTCTTTGGTTTGTTCCTCTTAAGCTTTGGATCAAAGTTAATATTGATGGATCGATTCTGAGAAATGAGCTGGCTACTTGTTGTGGGCTGCTTTGATATCATGATGGAAACTTTATCTTGGGTTTTAATGAAAAAGTAAGTAATTGTTTTATTACACTTACTGTATGCAAGGTCCATGCAAATGAAATGCCTTTATTGGATGACTATATAAACTTTTTGATACTATTAGTGTATTGTAATTTAATTTAATTAATTTAAGATTTAATTTTGATGCACATCCAATGTCAAATTTTCTTTCTTCCTATGTGCATGACTTTTTATGTAGCGGCGTTGAGAGTCAAGTAGGTTATGTTGATATGATATTATGTGATTGGATAATTGTGTTAAAAAAATTATATCTTCAATATTTCAAAATTAAACTCATTAATTTATCTTACTCAAAAATTAAATGTGATATTAATTTATTTCAATCCATGACTATAACCCAAAAGAAAGAAAATGATGAATTATTTGAGTTAATCTTCACTTTCGTACCAAAAATTGTATATGCAACATGAGCATTAATCTCTAAAATTCAAAATCCCACTAATTTGTCATTGACTTTGTAATTATGAATCACGTTAATCTTGGAAAGTATACATACATATATATATATATATATATATATATATATATATATATATATATATATATATATATATATATATATATATATATATATATTTGACTATGAACCTTAAACATACATTATTAAATTAAGGGCATGTTTGTTTTTTTATTTTGAAAAGAGTAATTACAAACTTCAATTTTATATATAATTGAAAGCTGAAAAATTGACTTTTTTTTTTCATGAAGTTATTCATTTTAGCTTTAACAAAAAAAAACTGAAAACTACATTATTTTTAGATTCTATTTTTGAAAAAATTATCCAAATATTCAAAAAAAAAAATTGTAACAAAAAAGTGTTATTTTCTTCTCAAAAAATCTCATCCAAGCACACCCTAAATTAGACTCTAAATGTAATAGCTTGGACTCAAATTAATCTAATAATTTGTTAAGATTTGTCTGCGAAGACTCTATTGATTCATGATTATAAAGTTCGGGACAAATTAATAAAATTTTAACCTTCAAAGATTAAAGTGACTTATGCATAGTTATATACAATTTTAAGGACTAAAATCGAAAGGTTATTTCTATGATGAGGTCATTGGTCAATAGTTATGCTGCAATCACCTATGTGAAAGCTTATGTGTATGAAAAGAGGCAGTTCATTATTCTTAGTATTTTGATGGACTTAATTGTTCCATTTGTATTTTTATTAGCAAACAATTTAAACTATTTCATACATTATAATGGATCAATTTGTCCTCTAAATCATTCAAAAATATTAAACGGAGACTACCTTATCATATATTTTTAATTACGAAGGATTATAAATATTCTTTCTTTGGGAACCAATTTGTCTCGCACTATTTTTGTTGTGCAACTAAATTGAGGGATTATTCTAATAGAAAATACAATTTTCACAGCCAAAACTCAAGGAACCATATGCATAACATATTGTCTATTACCAATATCTAAGATCTAATTAAGTAAAGAGTTTATAGGAACTACTCTTGAATATTTAACTTACATTTTCTAACTTATTTGGACAAAGAAAATAATTAAAAAAATAAAACAATTTAAAATGTAATCAAAACTTACTTGATTAAATATATAGCAGGATTTGTAAGAAAATGCATTAGGAGGATATATCACTATTCTTTCTTCATTTTTTTGTTAAAGTATAAATATTAAAAACAAATGAGAGTAGGTCCAAATATATATATATATATAAAGTATCCAAATTAGAAATTTAGGGGGGTGATGGCCATCCCTCAAATACATAAGCCCCAACCCTAATTATTTAACTGTTAGAATACATTGGAAAAATAGGAACCCAAAGAAAAGGATGAAATAATCTATATTTATTATATTATTGATGTGTTGTATAAAATTTACAAAGAGGTGTGCATATTTATACGCCAAATATAAAATCAAAAAACCAAGATAAAATCAATTTAATATCATCATAAATAAATCTAAATCTATTCAAGATATACTGAAGTCAGTCTAAATTAACCCAAGATATACTAAGATATTATTTTATTTCTAACACTCCTTTTCAAGATAAAGCTCATCAAGCTTTAAGCTTGTCATAAATACACGAAGATATTGAAGAGGGCAAAAGGTGCAAGGGGCCTAGCCGAAACTAGTAGCAAAGATAGGCCTGTGTTGAAGTTGAAAGAAAAGACATGCCTAAGTGGAACCAAGAAGCACGGAGATGGGTCTGAGTGAAACCAGGAAATGTGTAGATGAGCTTGGATGAAACTAGGAAACAAAGAGAGCTTGATCTGAAAACTAGCAAAAGTAATGAAAAATAATGGAGGGTTTCCTGAAAGCACAAGACATAGGTGAAAGTGTTTGGAAAACAAGAAAATGAGAAAAGATGAGAGAAATAAAGCTCATTGCTATATTTGCTATAGGTGAAAGTGTTTAAAACATTCAAGATATTTGCTATCAAATTTTTTTCATAGTTCATTGCTAATATATATTTTTCTTATATAATACAAGGTGATATATGAAGATCAAATTGGAAATAAAGCTCCCATGTAAATAATCATTTGTAACATCTACTTTTAATCATAAATATTATTGTTAATTATTTACTATTGTTAGTTATCTTGTAACAATTTCCATCAATTATTTTTATTATTAATAAATTGCAAACTATTTTTTTATCACCCTGTACATCGCACAGGTTAAATAACTAGGTGCGTTCTCTAGTGCCTTCAAAAAAATAAATTGGTATAGTGCCTTCATCAAGTTTATCAAATGAAAAGTTCACTTATGGAATTATTTGAATAAGATAGTTGTGTGTTTTGGATGGTAATGAAATAAGATGTTGACTAGGGAAGTTTCTAGCAGAACTTGTCAAGTACACAACATGGTAGTCACTATCAGCTACATACTTCTGGGCAGTATCTGGAAGCTTTTACAAACACCCCTAGGTTAATTTTTCCTTGAAGAGGAGGATCAATGATATGTTCAAGAGTCCTTTTCTCTAGGTGCACAACCACCTAACTATCTACTAAAACTAAGATATATAGCGGTGAAAAGCCTAATAGATAAACATGCCAAACTCCCACATGGGTCTAGTATATAGTAATCCAAACCAAAATGATAGTCATATGTCAATAGATATGTGTAGGGTAAATATCTAATAATAATCCTAACAATGTCTCCAGTATAGCTATCCATGTCCATGCGCGAGCTCAAACATCATTTGCAGGCACGTCCTGCTCATCTAAAGATGTACATGGAAATTTAAAGGGATGAGAGTCTAAAAGAATCTCAGTAATAGTAAACTATACATGGTGTCATCATCATAAATCTCCAACCCACTTGGTTTATTATAGAAACGGGTGTACATGCCATAACGCAATATACTTTTAGAGTTTTTGTAATCGACATTATCAAGTGGACATTTCATTTTAATATGGTCTTAATCATGCATGTATTAAGTTAGATATGTATATGCATGATGATGGTTTCGCATTGAAATATACTTTTCATGAAAGCATGCATGCATCGAAAAAAAAAAACATAACACTTAGGCCATATGAATCCATTAAAGAATGAAACATAATCTCATAAGTACATGCATGCATGAAAAGAGATGAGCATAATCTTGTACACATACATGCATGCATGAAAAAAGCTAACATAAATGGTAAGCAGACACAAGGCCTTGAACTTTCTTTGAACATGGTTCATTATCACTTATTCGCTAACCTCTCAGGGACCCTAAGCTACGAGTTCATACCTAATATATATAATGTGATCAGTCGCCATTGAACCTCAATCGGTATCGAACCTTGACTAGTCATGTATAACATTCATCTTTGTGATGTATAAATGTGATCAGTCATAATTGAACCTCGATCGGTACTGAACCTAGTGTAAGAGGGCGTGAATTATCTTTTAGACATATAGACATTCATACTTACATTTTCCATGGTTTGTGCCATGGTGTAACACTTAGTACATCAGTATATTTGGTAGTCTTTACTTGATCTTCTTTCCTTACTTAGCAAGTGAGCCCGCAAATGCACTATGTGGTACACCACATTAGTGTCCCAAGCTCATGATTTCTTTTATCCGTGTCTTATTGCATACTTGACTCAACACACTCCATTAATGAGACTTATTAAAGAATATCACGAATAATGCTTAAAAGAAATGCATATGTAACCAGTCCAGCCAACAATATCCAATATAACAATCAATACCACTTATGTCACCAATGCATCTTAGTTAGGTATATCACAACAATTATTCACAATCTAATCAAGCATGGTAATCAAATGAAATAGACAGCCATGATTCACCCCAATAGATATTCAAGAGTCATTAATTCATTTGAAATATGATGATAAGAGAATTTTGAAAACACATTTTTCCTTTTGCCAAGGTGTATGATTACCATGGCCCACCTTCCTTTAGGGTACAAGTTCAAAAATTGGCTTTTAAAGACTTAAAACTTCTTTTTCTACAAAGTAGCCCCAAACTTCATAAAATTTGCAAAACAACACCTAACTTAATCTTTTCATCCAAAAATAGTTTTTAATCCTAATTCTATTGAAATTAAATCTAGCCTTTAAAATTTCAGAAAAAACCCCAAACTTTTAAGAAATTGTATTTTGACCCATATACCTTACTAAAATTACAAAATAACCCCAAAACTCTTTTTTCTCCTCTTCCAAACACATATATTACTGTTCCAAAACCCATTTTTGTTCAATTTTGCACCCAAAAACTCAATTTTTGCATAAAATCCCCAAAACTTTATAAAATTACATTTTAACCCTAAACTTCTACATAATCACAAAAATGCCCAAATCACATGTGCAATCTCTATTTTCATGTAGATTCCAAATATGTGGTTAGTTTTAAAAACAAAATTTTCCTTCTAGGTAAACGTGCTAAGGCCAAAGCTATATACCACAAAGTCTAAACATTTTGCAAAACTTTGAAACATGCATGAATGTACTCCATTTTATGTGTAGATTCTAAACATAATATTAAAGTCCAAGCTATAATCCTTCAAGAGCTGTGATCTAACTCAAAAATACTAAAGCTCACACAAAATTTTCATGAAATGCATAAAAGTGACTCTTTTTAATTGTCAAATAAAGATATGGTATTGAGTTTTGAAACAAAAACCTCTACCCATACCAAATAGAGAAGGTCAAAACTTGAAGGAGAAGAAGAATGGTGAGCTCTTCAAATTTTTTTTAAAAGAAAGCAAGAATTTTGAGTAAAATAACCAACTTTTTAGTCAAACCATTTTAGGAAAAACTAGAAAACAAAATAAGAAAACAAGTTTGAACATAAACCCTTACCCAAAAGAAGGTCTTTGTTGGAGATCAAGGCAGCCACAAGCTCCTTGAAGCTATAAACTCTCAAGAAAAGAAGCAATAATCTCTTCCTTTCTCTCACAACAATTAGGCCTCTTCAAGAACAAGTAGGAGACTTTTTCTTGAAAAAATGATGGTGGATTTGTGTTTATTGGGTGGAAAAAGTATGGAAAAGTGTATTTGTTTGTCGCATTTGGTAGAGAAATGAAGAAGTTATTGGGTTAGAGATGGTGGAGGAATCGAGGTTGAAGATGAGAAAAAATAGGAATGGAGTGTTCTTTGAAAAAAAATGCGGAATAGTGCAAAATAGGAGGGAGGTAGTGGCATTTCAAGAGAAAAAAGGAGGGGTTGGGTTAGGTTAAGGGTATTTTAGGGGTTAGACAAAAAAAAATGGGGGTAGATTAGGTAGAAAGGGTACTAATTAGGGGTAATTTAGTAAAAGTAATGATCAAAGTAGGATTAAGTTGGTATTACCAGGATTAATTTGAATTAATCATCATTAAAGGTGTCATTAATCATAATAAAGTAGAATTGTCTTTAATTGTGTCAAAACATGTAGCCACTACAAGACAAGAGTAATGGGTGGTGACATCATCATGTCCCCCTTTGTCTTTAAGAATGAGATTAAGTTTCTCTAATCATTCTTGGGCCTCAATTAACTCAAAATATTTATTTTGACTCAAATTAATTAATAAAAATAATTTATCTTTAATTAGAGCATAGTATTGCCTATATGCCCTTAATTATTTTAATTAAGCTTAATTAACACTGATTAGGGGAAAATGGGAATTTTACACAAAAACTGCTTAGGACTCACCCAACATCAAATATCCCTGCAAATTAACATATCCAACTCCTAGGTGATATTCGAGTCCGGTCATCACTTAATCTTGAGTTTTACCTCAGGGGTATTTTGGTAATTTTGTGCATGGGAAAAATCAAGTATTGTGATTTTTGTACCAATTGCCATCAAAGACATACATAGTCCCCTTCAAACATTGAACTAACTCTTTGAGGATGACCGGGACTAGTCGTCCTCATTTCTCATGCAAAAATGACCTCAGGGGCATTTTGGTCATTTTGCACAAAAGGGAAAATTGGGGCATTACACTCACTACCTTTGTTTTCTTTTTACCTATTTTTTTTTATAAAGATATAGCTCAAACCCACCAGAATGTAGATGAGCCAAAATGCCATTCCAAAAGTTGTGTATCTAAGTAAATATTAACATTACAGTAGATCTCCAACTAAAAATATTCACCTTCATTTGAAAGATATCACTACAAATGTTGTTTTTTAGTAATATTATTTTAATTTATTTCAAATTTAAATTAAGATTTGCATTTTATTATTATTATCATTATTATTATTATTACTACTATTACTATTATTGTTGTTGTTGTTGTTGTTTGAGTTGCTATAATGATGCTTAAAGTGGGTTTGAGTTTTGACCAATTCTTTGTGGATGTTTCTTAGTGGAGTCTGTTCTTAACATTAAAACACAAATCGACTCCTAACTTTTTTTCTTACAATTATGAAACTTAGATTCCAATATCTCACAGTGCTTTGACCAAGTTTTATATGATTCCTTTATAAATAATAGGAAGTATACTCACTCACACAGTTAGTTCACGTCTAAAAAACAAAAGTTCTTACCATTATATATATTTTCCTTCTTTTACCAAACACATCAGAAAAGTATTAGTCTTGGTTGTAATCTTGTAAGTTCCCTTAAGCAATCCAAGAGAGTTGTTCCGGTAGCCTTACTAGTTCAAATGTAGAGTTAGTGGGATATGGCTATTGCATTCTGGGGAGTATTAGCCATGAAGACCATCTGCACTTTCCTTTAAGCTCGTGGTGGTGAAATACTCTTAAGCCCCGTGCCTAGCACGCCTCAGCCATTGATCAAAATAGGCTATCTCATTTGTTCTTTATTGTTTATTTATTTTATTCTTCATTTTATATTCCTGTACTAAATTGATGATTTATTATTTGTAATCAATTGTTGTTTCTGTCTATCTATTTATTAATGAAGTGTTATTTCAGGTTAATTTTACCAACAATCTTAAGAATACTCTTATTGTTCATGTTCTAGCCACCAACATGCAAATTGCTTGGTATAGTGCTGGGTTTGGTCTCTGGTCTTATTCTTTACTCCCCTCGTCCTTCTATGAACCACACCGCTCACTATTCCTCGATGTCCTCCATAAAAAAAATTATATAAGGAGCTCGAGAGAGAGCATTTCATGCTTGCAAGTTATTGATTTCCCTGCCAATATTGGATCATATCTCAAGGCTAGTAATTCAAGAAAGGAAGCTAAAAAAGATTATATCCTACACTAGCATCACCAAGAATTTGGCAACCAGTCAGTCATCCTCAAATTTCAAATTTGTAGGAAAATATCTAAACTACATAAAGATGCTTATCACCATGGCAATCCCAATGATGACAAAGTATCAGGTAAGTTCTACATTATTGAGAAATATAGACACCATGCTACTCAACGTAGATACAAGAATAAAATTAATTTTGTGGGAGTAAAATATTGGGTGGTAGACTCTGAGGCTACCAGGCATATTTGTGCAAACAAAAATGCTTTTAATCCCCTACAATGACATAAAGGAAGGAGAGGAAATTGTGCATGTAGCGACTCGAAAAGAGTTATGGCTCCTGGTAAAGGAACAATAAATTTAAAACTATCATCTGTGAAAATCCTTTCATTAAATTATGTCCTCTATGTGCCTGAAATGCGCTATAATTTGTTTCTATATCTCTATTAAGTAAAGTTGGTGTTAAAGTAATGTTTGAGAATGATGAAGTTGTGCTCACTAAATGCGGGAATTTCATAGGAAAAGGAAGTTATAATAATGGTTTATTCCTATTGAATTTGTCTCATGTTATGTTCTGAATGAAGTTGCATGTTCTAATGTATATTTAATTGACTCTATTGATTTATGGCATGGTATATTAGAACATGTCAATTTTTCTTACTTGAAGAAAATGAAAGAATTAGGAATTATAAATGATATGTCAATAACTAATAATGATAAATGTCCCATATGTGTAGATGCTAAAAGTAGAAAGAAAACATGTAAGTCTATAGAGCTTCATGAGATGGATTTACTGGGCTTAATACACTCTGATATAGGTGATTTAAAATCCACTATGACTAGAGGAGGTAAGAAGTCTTACATAACTTTTATAGATGATTTTTCAAGATATTCCTATGTTTATTTGCTAAGGAGTAAAGATGAAGTAGAAGAAAAAAATTAAAATATATAAAGTTGAAGTAGAGAACAAATTGAATAGGAAAATTAAAATTCTAAGCTCTGATAAAGGAGGAGAATATGAATCAAGTTCCTTTAACAATTTTCATGAATAATATGGAATAATTCATGAGGTTACACCACCCTATTAACCAGAATCTATTGGAATAACTGAACTAAAAAATAGAACACTTAAAGAAATGATGAATTCTTTGATAAAAAGTTCTAGTGCACCTCTAGGCTTATGGAGGGAAGCTATTCTTTTTGCATGTCACACAAAATAGAATAATATTTAAGAAAATAGGAAAAACACCTTTTGAGCTTTAGGAGAAAAGATTACCTAACTTAAAATATCTTAAAGTGTGAGGGTGTTTAATAAATTAAAAGTTATATAACCTGAACCAAAGAAAAAGAAAATTGGATCTAAAACTTATGATTGCATGTTTATTGGCTATGTTGAAAATATTGCTGCATATAGATTTTTGGTGTTGAAAAGTGATGTGTTAGATGTAAACACAATAATCAAATCTAAAAATGTTGAGTTCTTTGAAAATCTGTTTCCTCTAAAAATTTCAATAAGAAAACCTTTATCTAATGATGCTTGTGAAGCTAGTAGTTTTGAGAATAATGGAATTGAGCACAGAAGAAGTAAAAGAGAAAAAAAGAAACCGGTTTTGGTGGCGTTGTTCTACTCTGGCTTCGCGATGTAGGATAGAGGCACGAGGGTGGTGGCTTGGTGACAACAATGATGGTGAGAGGTAGGAGCGGCAACGGCAGGGGCGGCAACGGTAGGGGCGATGACGCAGGGGTAGCGGTGGAGTTGTACTGGTGATGTTTGTTGCAAAGGCATGGAATAGAGATGGAGGAAGCAAAGGCACAAGATGTTTGTTTCATTTTCTTATAAAGAGATATTCGAACTAGGTTTACAATTACTTAAAAATTTCCACCGCTTCTTTTCTTGTTTTCTAAAACAAAAAAATAGAAAAACACCTTAAAACTATTTTCCATTTTCTATTCTTAAAATTAACTTTTAGTTTTTCTATTTTAAAAACTCAACATGACAAACCAGGGTGGGTCTTTACTTCTTTTAGATAGTTTCCCAGAGGCCTTTTTCTGAGCTAAAGATCTCAAGATAGAAAAAAAGAGATATCAACCCATTAGAAATACCATAAAATGAGTTTTTATCCTATAAGATAGGGGCTTCTGAAAAGCGTTCATAAAAATAAGTCAAATTCTTGCTTTTTTTCAGCCCAAAAAAAGTGGAGGAATTTGATAAAGAAAAAGTAAAATTGCTTAGCAAATAGGCCCTAGTTTTGGTGATGATTTTTACATCTTTTTAATGGATGGAGATTGTCTAACATATAAGGAAGCAATATCATCTCAAGATGGTCTTTTATAGAAAGAAGCTATTAATAATGAAATAGAATCAATAATGAGTAATTACACATGGGAAATCATAGATTTGCCTAATAGTGCAAAACCAATAGGATGTAAGTGGATATTTAAAAAGAAATTAAGACCTAATGGCTTAGTTGTAAAATATAATGCTAGATTAGTAGCTAGAGGATATGCACAAAAGAAAGATTTAGATTATTTTGATACATTTTACCTATGGCTAGAATAACTTCTATTGTAGTTTTGATAGCTTTGTCTTTTATGCACAATTTGTTAATACATCAAATGGATGTTAAGATGGCTTTCCTTAATGGAGATTTAGAGGGAGAGATATATATGTGACATAATCTAAAGGTTTTGTAGTTCCTTGTAATGTGAATAAAGTTTGTAGATTAATTAAATCTTTATATGGTCTCAAACGAGCACCTAAGCAATGGCATGAAAAATTTGATAAAGTATGTTGTCTGATGGATATAAAGTGAATGATTCTGATAAGTGTATTTACAGCAAATTTGATGATAATTTAAATGATGTTATTGTTTGTTTATATGTTGATGCTATGCTTATATGGGAACCAACATAGATGTGATTAATAAGACTAAGTTATTTTTATCATCAAAATTTGACATGGAAGATTTAGGAGAAGCTAACTTAATTTTGGGAACTAAGTTAATGAAATTAACAAATGGTTTCAGAATATCTCAAGAACATTTCATTGAGGAAATTTGATTTTTATGATTCTAAACATGCGAGCAGTTCATATAATGGTAGTTTACATTTGAAAAGGAATAATGGGAATGCTATGCCACAAGCTCAATATGCTCAAATAATTGGTAGCCTTATGTACTTGATGAATAGTTCAAGCCCTATTAAATTTATTTCTTTTTAGGAATAAATTTTTGTTGTCATTTTGTTATGATACCCTCTAGGGACGTTGTGACAATGACAATAACTATTTGAGAACACTCTTGTTCCTCACAGACTCTCTAAATAAATTTTCCCTGAATTTAACCAGCTCTGATACTAATTTGATATCAGAAATTCACTAAAAATAACACACTTAATATTTTTCTCTCACAAAATATATCATAACACACATAAATGAAGAGGAAATACTTGAGTTTTATTACTTGATGATGTATGAGATATTGTCCTACGGTACATGCATTGCCTTTTATAGGCTTTCAAACTTAATAAACTATTAAACTAAAGTAAACTTATCCTTGAAGTACTTTACATGCAGCAAAGTAATCCTATTCAGTGCATGTAGCAGCATGAGGTGCAGCAACTGTAACGCCCCAATTTTCTATTAGAGTAAAAATGATCGAAATGCCCCTGAGGTCTTTTTCAACTCGGAATTCGAGGATAGCCGACCCAGTAGTCCTCGAAGGGCTAACTCAATGATTGAAGGGGATTAGATGGCCTTTGAATGGTTTCAAGATTAAAAGTCTCATTTTCAGAGGTTTCGGGTCAAAATGACCAAAATACCCCTGTTGTGTTTCATACGGGTACAAGTGTTGGATGAGCCCGAAACTTCTCCAGATGGTTTTAAACAATGTTTTTATGTGTTTCATGACATCAGTTTAAGTCCTAGTGGTCCCAAGCAGTTTTTGTGCAAAATTATGATTTTGCCCCTAATATAGTGTTTTTGAGCTTAATCGCATGAGTAAGCAAACCTAAGCAATACTAGGCTCTAATCGAAGATTAATTAATTTCCATAATTAATCTAGAGTCAAAATAATTTATTGAAGTTAATTAGAACCTAAAATTGCTTAGATTAAACCTAAATCTCTTTTTAAATTAAAGATTCCTAGTCATGGAATCTTGAATAGTGTTTTCTCTCTCCAATTCCTTAAATCATGGAATTGTGTTCACAATTGTTTATTCATAAAATGAGTTTTAATTCCTCTAATGATGCATGAGCACTCCTTAATCAAGTCTTGAAATTCCTAATTACATTCTTAGTTACCTAAACACATGCTTAGCAATTCCTAATCATGCACCTAAGCTAATACACACCTAAACACATCATTAACACACAATTAGATGAAACAATTTCTCTCCCCTTGGATTGCATCAGCTGGCTGAAAACCATTCCCCCATTTTCCATTACATGTGTAAATTCTTGCACTCAAATGACCATGCTTACACCTCACCTTGCACCATACTTGATCATACTTCCACCTATGCTTGAATGAGTAGATGAATTAGACAATTTCCCTTCCTTTGCTGCCCAAGAAACCATTAGCCCTCCTTCCCCTTCTAGAAGGTTTATTTCAATTCAAATCAAAGAGAAAACACCATGCTTGAGCCATGTTTAAGCCCATGCTTACCATACCTTCAATCATGCTTTGAATGACAACTTGTAAGAGATATTTTCCCTCCCTAAAGCCATGAGAACCACACGGCCAGCCCTCTCCTTTATGAGCTTTCATTGTTTTATTTTCTGTAAATAGGTACCTTAGATGAACTTGCATCACTTTTGTTCATTTGGCAAGTTTGAGCATTTTATCATTCTTGTGAGTTCTTTCCTTTTTCTCTCAAGTTTCAAGAAGCTTTCTTCTTCATCTTCATTTTCTTCATCTCCTCTTTGAATCACAACACCACACCACCACCTTGATTGATCTTCCAAACACTCAAACACTCATCCTCAAACACAAGCTCACTTAAAACACATCTCCTTTCCTTTCCTCTCCCTTTGGCCGAAACATCATCATCGTTCTAGGAGGAGGTGTTCTTCTCATTTCATCTCAAGACCAAGCTTTTTCATCTTCAAACTTGGTAGGGAGTTGCTCCCAAGTTTTTGTTTTACTCAAAAATGTTATTTTCTTGAAGTTTCTCTTGGATTCTTTTTAGTTTTTCCTTGCTTCTTCCTTTTCTTTTCATTTTGGCCTCAAGGCCTTATTATGATCATGATAGCTTGATGATGAGTGTCTCTAGAGGATGACTTTGTGTTCATCTCAAAGAGACCTCTACAGCTTGAGTTTTCCTTTTTCTTGAACTTTATTTATGCTACTTAGCTCACATGGTTTTTAACTTAAGAAAAACTAATCATAAGATTTTCAAAAAGCTTAAGGCCTACCCTTGTTAACCTTAAAGTCGGCTAGCACGTTCTAGAGTTTACTCTAGATAAGGATCTTAAGTACATAATAAAGAACATGGTGTATATTCCTTCTATTATGATTTCGATTTCTTGCTTCCTTTCCTTTATGTTTCGGCCCTTGTTCCTATTTCCTTAAGACTTGTTTTCTTTTAAGTTTATTTCCTTGGAGGTTGATGATGATGTTCGAGAGCCATGTAGTTTCCTTGAAAACCTTGGTTCAAGATCTTTAAAGCTTATTTAGGAATCTAGGGTTTATGCTAATTTGAGAAAATATGTATGAACCTAGCTTATGAATGTGATGTCGTGAATTGAATGCAACCTAAATATAGGCAAATATGATTCATTTGGTAGTTTAGAACTCGAGAATTAATATCACTTTAATTGGATTTGAATGCGCTAAGAGATTAGATGCTTGAGTGTAATTGAGAGGCATTAGGTGACCTTGAGAAAGGATCTTGATGATTAAAGAGATCCTACCATCACTTAATTGAATTGGAAAAGGACTAATTGAAGTTCATATTATATAATGTCTACAAGAAAGTGAAGTAGTTCACATTATTACTTCACCATCATACCTCATTCCACTTTGATCAATGCATAAAACTTTACTCCCAAAGCAGTTAATGTTTGTGATCTCACTTTAAAGATTATCATTACCAATGTTAGGCTTGGATTGGCCATTGGAGAAGGGATAAAGTGCAAGACTTGAACAAAATACTCATTTTTATAGAAGACATGATCCATAGGACAACCTCCACCACATTAAAATGAAAATGTTGTATTGTGAGCTAGAATATTTAATTTCCCACCCTAGTCAACATATTTAATATCCTTCGTATACTAATGATTTTTGCATCCACCAATTTTGACATCTCAAAAATGCTCAAGTGGTATAAACAAAGATTGTTCAGTACTAACTTAATTAGAACCAATCTTCCAAGTATGAAAAGTGGAACTGGGACAAAATTTCCCAAGTATTCCCTTATGATTTTCTCGAGCTTTTGAAGCCTTTAAAAACACCATTGAAAGCTAGTAATGCTGATATAATTGGTTGATTTCTTAAGCCCTCTAATGATTTCTTTTGCAAATCAACTTATTATGTGTGCCACCTTAGGCTAATAATCATCATCATCATAGTCTTTTTAAGCATGTTTGAAAGCTTGAGGCCATATAATGACTACATTCTTTCTTATAGTTAGTAGCTAATGATGCCCTCTTTACTAGTGCTACCAGCTATAAGAAGAATATGACATTTGATGCCTTTTGTGGTATTTGTGAGGATAGCGTGGAGACATTGTTCCATGTCCTTCACAATTGCCTTGTTACGAGGAGTTTCTAGACAGATAGTGACATAAGTTCTTCTTTAGGAGACTTCTTCTTAGCCCCCTTGTCTAGTTAGTTGGAAAGAAATGTTGAAGAGTGGACTCACTCTTTTTAGGGGTGGATTAGCTCCTTTTTTTTCTGCTACAACATGTTGTGAACTATAGCATCGATAGAACAAAATAGTTTTTGAGAATTCAAATGCTGACCAAAATGGTTTATTTATGAGGATTCTAAGGTAGGCTATGAATTATAGTCATGCCATAGCTCTGTTACAATTCATAAGAAATCACATGGCAGACTTTTGTGATACTCATGTTCTTTGGTTTGTTCCTCTTAAGCTTTGGATCAAAGTCAATATTGATGGATCGATTCTGAGAAATGAGTTGGCTACTTGTTGTGGGCTGCTTTGATATCATGATGGAAACTTTATCTTGGGTTTTAATGAAAAATTAAGTAATTGTTTTATTACACTTACTGTATGCAAGGTCCATGCAAATGAAATGCCTTTATTGGATTACTATATAAACTTTTTTATACTATTAGTGTATTGTAATTATAATTTAATTAATTTAAGATTTAATTTTGATGCACATATAATGTCAAATTTTCTTTCTTCCTATGTGCATGACTTTTTATGTAGCGGCGTTGAGAGTCAAGTAGGTAATGTTGATATGATATTATGTGATTGGATAATTGTGTTAAAAAAATTATATCTTCAATATTTCAAAATTAAACTCATTAATTTATCTTACTCAAAAATTAAATGTGATATTAATTTATTTCAATCCATGACTATAACCCAAAAGAAAGAAAATGATGAATTATTTGAGTTAATCTTCACTTTGGTACCAAAAATTGTATATGCAACAGGAGCATTAATCTCTAAAATTCAAAATCCCACTAATTAGTCATTGACTTTGTAATTGTGAATCACGTTAATCTTGGAAAGTATACATACATATATATATATATATATATATATGAACCTTAAACATACATTATTAAATTAAGGGCATGTTTGTTTTTTTATTTTGAAAAAAGTAATTACAAACTTCAATTTTATATATAATTGAAAGCTGAAAAATTGACTTTTTTTTTTCTAGAAGTAATTCATTTTAGCTTTAACAAAAAAAAACTGAAAACTGCATTATTTTTAGATTCTATTTTTGAAAAAATTATCCAAATATTCAAAAAAAAATTTGTAACAAAAAAGAGTTATTTTCTTCTCAAAAAATCTCATCCAAGCACACCCTAAATTAGACTCTAAATGTAATAGCTTGGACTCAAATTAATCTAATAATTTGTTAAGATTTGTCTGCATTCATGATTATAAAGTTAGGGACAAATTAATAAAATTTTAACCTTCAAAGATTAAAGTGACTTATGCATAGTTATATACAATTTTAAGGACTAAAATCGAAAGGTTATTTCTATGATGAGGTCATTGGTCAATAGTTATGCTGCAATCACCTATGTGAAAGCTTATGTGTATGAAAAGAGGCAGTTCATTATTCTTAGTATTTTGATGGACTTATTTGTTCCATTTGTATTTTTATTAGCAAACAATTTAAACTATTTCATACATTATAATGGATCAATTTGTCCTCTAAATCATTCAAAAATATTAAAGGGAGACTACCTTATCATATGTTTTTAATTCCGAAGGATTATAAATATTCTTTCTTTGGGAACCAATTTGTCTCGCACTATTTTTGTTGTGCAACTAAATTGAGGGATTATTCTAATAGAAAATACAATTTTCACAGCCAAAACTCAAGGAACCATATGGATAACATATTGTCTATTACCAATATCTAAGATCTAATTAAGTAAAAAGTTTATAGGAACTACTCTTGAATATTTAACTTACATTTTCTAACTTATTTGGACAAAGAAAATAATTAAAAAAAAACAATTTAAAATGTAATCAAAACTTACTTGATTAAATATATAGCAGGATTTGTAAGAAAATGCATTAGGAGGATATATCACTATTCTTTCTTCATTTTTTTGTTAAAGTATAAATATTAAAAACAAATGAGAGTAGGTCCAAATATATATATATATATATATATATATATATATATATAAAGTATCCAAATTAGAAATTTAGGGGGGGTGATGGCCATCCTTCAAATACATAAGCCCCAACCCTAATTATTTAACTGTTAGAATACATTGGAAAAATAGGAACCCAAAGAAAAAGATGAAATAATCTGTATTTATTATATTATTGATGTTTTGAACTAACTCTTTGAGGATGACCGGGACTGGTCGTCCTTATTTCTCATGCAAAAATGACCTCAGGGGCATTTTGGTCATTTTGCACAAAAAGGAAAATTGGGGCATTACACTCACTACCTTTGTTTTCTTTTTACCTATTTTTTTTATAAAGATATAGCTCAAACCCACCAGAATGTAGATGAGCCAAAAAGCCATTCCAAAAGTTGTGTATCTAAGTAAATATTAACATTACAATAGACCTCCAACTAAAAATATTCACCTTCATTTGAAAGATATCACTACAAATGTTGTTTTTAGTAATATTATTTTAATTTATTTCAAATTTAAATTAACATTTGCATTTATTATTGTTACTATTACTATTATTGTTGTTGTTGTTTAAGTTGCTATAACGATGCTTAATGTGGGTTTGAGTTTTGACCAATTCTTTGTGGATGTTTCTTAGTGGAGTTTGTTCTTAACATTAAAACACAAATCGACTCCTAACTTTTTTTCTTACAATTATGAAACTTAGCTTCCAATATCTCATAGTGCTTTGACCAAGTTTTATATGATTCCTTTATAAATAATAGGAAGCATACTCACTCACACAGTTAGTTCACATCTAGAAAACAAAAGTTCTTACCATTATATATATTTTCCTTCTTTTACCAAACACATCAGAAAATTATTAGTCTTGGTTGTAATCTTGTAAGTTCCCTTAAGCAATCCAAGAGAGTTGTTCCGGTAGCCTTACTAGTTCAAATGTAGAGTTAGTGGGATATGGCTATTGTATTCTAGGGAGTATTAGCCACGAAGACCATCTGCACTTTCCTTTAAGCTCGTGGTGGTGAAATACTCTTAAGCCCGTGCCTAGCATGCCTCAGCCATTGATCAAAATAAGCCATCTCTTTTGTTCTTTATTATTTATTTATTTTATTCTTCATTTTATATTCTTGTACTGAATTGATGATTTATTATTTGTAATCAATTGTTGTTTCTGTCTATCTATTTATTAATGAAGTGTTATTTCAGGTTAATTTTACCAACAATCTTAAGAATACTCTTATTGTTCATGTTCTAGCCACCAACGTGCAAATTGCTTGGTATAGTGCTAGGTTTGGTCTCTGGTCTTATTCTTTACTCCCCTTGTGTTTCTATGAACCACACCACTCACTATTCCCCGATGTCCTCCATAAAAAAAATTATATAAGGAGCTCGAGAGAGCATTTCATGCTTGCAAGTTATTGATTTCCCTGCCAATATTGGATCATATCTCAAGGCTAGTAATTCAAGAAAGGAAGCTAAAAAAGATTATATCCTACACTAGCATCACCAAGAATTTGGCAACCAATCAATCATCCTCAAATTTCAAATTTATAGGAAAATATTTAAACTACATAAAGATGCTTTTCACCATGGCAATCCCAATGATGACAAAGTATAAGGTAAGTTCTACATTATTGAGAAATATAGACACCATGCTACTCAATGTAGATACAAGAATAAAATTAATTTTGTGGGAGTAAAAATATTAGGTGGTAGACTCTAAGGCTACCAGGCATATTTGTGCAAACAAAAATGCTTTTAATCCCCTACAATGACATAAAGGAAGCAAAGGAAATTATGCATGTAGCGACTCGAAAAGAGTTGTGGCTCCTGGTAAAGGAACAATAAATTTAAAACTATCATCTGTGAAAATCCTTTCATTAAATTATGTCCTCTATGTGCTTGAAATGCGCTATAATTTGTTTCTATATCTCTATTAAGTAAAGTTGGTGTTAAAGTAATGTTTGAGAATGATGAAGTTGTGCTCACAAAATGCGGGAATTTCATAGGAAAAGGAAGTTATAATAATGGTTTATTCCTATTGAATATGTCTCATGTTATGTTATGAATGAAGTTGCATGTTCTAATGTATATTTAATTGACTCTATTGATTTATGGCATGGTATATTAGAACATGTCAATTTTTCTTACTTGAAGAAAATGAAAGAATTAGGAATTATAAATGATATGTCAATAACTAATAATGATAAATGTCCAATATGTGTAGATGCTAAAAGTAGAAAGAAAACATGTAAGTCTATAGAGTTTCGTGAGATGGGTTTACTGGGCTTAATACACTCTGATATAGGTGATTTAAAATCCACTATGACTAGAGGAGGTAAGAAGTCTTACATAACTTTTATAGATGATTTTTCAAGATATTCCTATGTTTATTTGCTAAGGAATAAAGATGAAGTAGAAGAAAAAATTAAAACATATAAAGTTGAAGTAGAGAACAAATTGAATGGGAAAATTAAAATACTAAGAGCTGATAAAGGAGGAGAATATGAATCAAGTTCCTTTAACAATTTTCATGAACAATATAGAATAATTCATAAGGTAACACCACCCTATTAACTAGATTCTATTGGAATAACTAAACTAAAAGATAGAACACTAAAAGAAATGATGAATTCTTTGATAATAAGTTCTAGTGCACGTCCAAGCTTATGGAGGGAAGCTATTCTTTCTGCATGTCACACAAAATAGAATAATATTTAAGAAAATAGGAAAAACACCTTTTGAGCTTTAGGAGAAAAGATTACCTAACTTAAAATATCTTAAAGTGTGAGGGTGTTTAATAAATTAAAAGTTATATTGCCTGAACCAAAGAAAAAGAAAATTGGATCTAAAACTTATTATTGCATGTTTATTGGCTATGTTGAAAATATTGTTGCATATAGATTTTTGGTGTTGAAAAGTGATGTGTTAGATGTAAACACAATAATCAAATCTAAAAATGTTGAGTTCTTTGAAAATCTGTTTCCTCTAAAAATTTCAATAAGAAAACCTTTATCTAATGATGCTTGTGAAGCTAGTAGTTTTGAGAATAATGGAATTGAGCACAGAAGAAGTAAAAGAGAAAAAAAGAAACCGGTTTTGGTGGCGTTGTTCTACTCTGGCTTCGCGATGTAGGAGAGAGGCACGAGGGTGGTGGCTTGGTGACAACAGTGATGGTGAGAGGCAGGGGAGGCAACGGTAGGGGCGATGATGCAGGGGTAGTGGTGGAGTTGTACTGGTGATGTTTGTTGCAAAGGCATGGAATAGAGATGGAGGAAGCAGGGGCACAAGATGTTTGTTTCACTTTCTTATAAAGAGATATTCGAACTAGGTTTACAATTATTTAAAAATTGCCACCGCTTCTTGTTTTCTAAAACAAAAAATAGAAAAACACCTTAAAATTGTTTTCCATTTTCTATTCTTAAAATTAACTTTTAGTTTTTCTATTTTAAAAACTCAACATGACAAACCAGGGGGGTCTTTACTTCTTTTAGATAGTTTCCCAGAGGCCTTTTTTTGAGCTAAAGATCTCAAGATGGAAAAATAGAGATATTAACCCATTATAAGTACCATAAAATGAGTTTGAATCCTATAAGATCGGGGCATTTGAAAAGCCTTCATAAAAATAAGTCAAATTCTTGCTTTTTTTCAGCCCAAAAAAAGTGGAGGAATTTGATAAAGAAAAAGTAAAATTGCTTAGCAAATAGGCCCTAGTTTTGGTGATGATTTTTACACCTTTTTAATGGATGGAGATCCTCTAATATATAAGGAAGCAATATCATCTCAAGATGGTCTTTAATAGAAAGAAGCTATTAATAATGAAATAGAATCAATAATGAGTAATTACACATGGGAAATCATAGATTTACCTAATAGTGCAAAACCAATAGGATGTAAGTGGATATTTAAAAAGAAATTAAGACCTAATGGCTTAGTTGAAAAATATAAAGCTAGATTAGTAGCCAGAGGATATACACAAAAGAAAGATTTAGATTATTTTGATACATTTTACCTATGGCTAGAATAACTTCTATTGTAGTTTTGATAGCTTTGTCTTTTATCCATAATTTGTTAATACATCAAATGGATGTTAAGATGGCTTTCCTTAATGGAGATTTAGAGGGAGATATATATATATATATATATATATATATATATATATATATATATATATATATATATATATATATGACATAATCTAAAGGTTTTGTGGTTCCTTGTAATGTGAATAAAGTTTGTATATTAATTAAATCTTTATATGGTCTCAAACGAGCACCTAAGCAATGGCATGAAAAATTTGATAAAGTATGTTCTCTTATGGATATAAAGTGAATGATTCTGATAAGTGTATTTACAGCAAATTTGATGATAATTTAAATGATGTTATTGTTTGTTTATATGTTGATGATATGCTTATATGGGAACCAACATAGATGTGATTAATAAGACTAAGTAATTTTTATCATCAAAATTTGACATGAAAGATTTAGGAGAAGCTAACTTAATTTTGGGAACTAAGTTAATGAAATTAACAAATGGTTTCAAAATATCTCAAGAACATTTCATTGAGGAAATTTGATTTTTATGATTCTAAACATGTGAGCACTCCATATAAAGGTAGTTTACATTTGAAAAGGAATAATGGGAATGCTATGCCACAAGCTCAATATGCTCAAATAATTGGTAGCCTTATGTACTTGATGAACAGTTCAAGCCCTAACATTGCTTATGTTATGAATAGATTGAGTAGATATACACATATTCTTAATAAAGACCATTGGATTGGTTTGTGTAGAGTTTTGAAGTACCTTCAGGGTACCATAGACTGTGATCTATGTTATGAGGGATATCCTGATGTACTTGAAGGGTACTCTAATGCTAATTGGATCTCTAATTCAAATGAGACTAAATCGACAAGTGGATTTATTTTTACCTTTGGTGGCAGTGTTGTCGCTTGAAAATCATCCAAGCAGACCTATATAGCCAGATTCACTGTGGAGGCTGAGTTTATTGCTCTTGATTCTTAATATTAATATTTTATAGAGTTGTTTGTTATTTTTATAAATGCTTTTAGTAGATGAATCAATGCAAGTCAAATATATACAATTTTATTAGGATTTAACTTGCATGCACTAATGGTGTAAAAAATTTTATGATAGGATGAGATTGGATGATAGTATAAATTTATTTACACTGACAATAAATCAAAATTAAACTCATTTTATCATCTTAAATTTATTTTGAGCATTACTTTTTGAAAACAAACAAACCATTCATTGCTTACACTTTTGAAAACAAAATCTACATTTATTATAAACCAATAAACACATTTCCTAAATTTTACAAATCTAAAAAAGAAAATCCTTTTTACAAGATAAAAATAGAAAATGAAAACATGAAATATTTTCTTGGACCAAACACACTCTTAGTTTTCAGCTTCTTCAATTATATGTGGGTTTATCTAGATGTGATTTTGTTAGAAGCTAAAATCACTTTTTATATATTTGGATAATCTTTTAATGAGAATATAAAAACATACTAGTTTGCAGCTTTTTTGTGGAAGCAAAAAGAGTAGCTTACGAGAAAAATCATTTTGCAGCTTTTTAAGTGCATGTGTTTAGAAATAATTTTGTTGGGTTAGAAATCAATTTTTACCAAAAACATTTCATATTTTTGGATAATTTTTTTAAATAATAAGAATCTAAAATAAATTTAATTTGTTTTCAGTTTTTCTTGTAGAAACTAAAAAGAATAGTTTTTCGAAAAAATCATTTTTAATTATATATAAAATTTACATCACTATTGTTAGAAGAGTAATGATATTTATATAATATCATTGTACAATATTACAACATAGATAAAAAGAAGGTGATTGGCCCATTTTAATATTTTCCTATTTTTTTGAGCCCATCACCTTTTTTTACCTCTTTTTTTTTATTTATAAAGATATAACTCAAACACACCAGAATGCACACGAGCCAAAAAGGCATTCCAAAAGTAGTGTATCTAAGTAAATATTAAAATTACAGCTGATCATTATTATTATTATTATTTGTTTAGAGTTGTTGTAATGATGCTTAATGTGGGTTTGAGTTTTGACCAATTCTTTGTGCAATTTTCTTAGTGGAGTCTGTTCTTAACGTTAAAGCACAAATCAACTCCTAATTTTTTGGCTTGCAGTTATGAAACTTTGCTTCCAACATCTCACGGTACTTTGACCAAGTTTTATATAGTTCCTCTATAAATAATAGGAAGCATACTCACTCAGGGTTAATTAGTTCATATCTAGAAAAACAAAGTTCTTAACATTATATATCTTTTCCTTCTTTTGCCAAACACATCAGAAAATTGTTAGTCTTGGTTGTAATTTTATGCTTTAAGTTTATAATGACTATTGAGAAATTAACAAATATTTACTTTGCAATTTGTACTCAAAACTATACACAAATCCGTTCCGCTTTCTTTAAGAGATTATCATGATATGGTTTGCTGAAATATCTATCCAAATAAAGCAGTTGGAGGCTATTATTAATTTGTTTCAATATTTCCCTGTTGTCTTCGGTTGTCTTACAATCGTGGATCTACTAATATGATGGGGTGTAAGGGAATTATCAGCGAGTTCAATATCAATCATCAATATCAATATTATTATATATGTATTGTTCATTGCATTCTACATTTATTACACACATAAGGGAAAAAAATACGACAAATGAATGTTTAATTCAGTTTCCATTTCACACTTGGATGTAGGTGGTGTAGCCACATTAATGGGCAGAGATACTGAACCGGCTACATTTGCGTTCATAAACTTTGCATTAAAAACGTGGTTATGTATAATATGATAAATGTTTTAGCCTTTTGGGATCTTAGTTTCTATAATTCTAGATAGAATAATGTTTGGTGTATAACTAAATTATACAACAAATGCACACCACACACCTTATCACCATTGGATATGATGTGTGATCCCCACTCATCCCATTCATTCATCAAATCCAATGGCAATAAGGTGTGTGGTATGCTTTTGTTGTACAATTTAATTATAGATTTAACATCACTCTTCTAGATATATATATATATATGTGTGTGTGTGTGTGTGATGACCCTCAATTTACTATTGTCAATCTATTATATCTATATAGTATCAAATTAAAACTAGTATATTATTATTATTATTATTATTAAAACAAACCTAGATCATGATGTAATTATTACTTTATTTATTTGACACAATATATAATATTTTTAATGCAGATAAGAAATACACAATAATATCTTTAACTTTCTTTTTCTTAGTCAATAATGTTCTTATTTATTTCATTTAATTGATTTGATTTCAATAGCAATATATATATATATATATATATATATATATATATATATATATCAATGAAAAATAATTAGAAGAGGACACAAAAAATATTCTCAATAATAAACAAATAATTTCATTTGTATATTTTAAGAATTTTATAAGCTTTTTCCTTCACACAAAAAGAGAATATTCGGTTGTAGCCAATAAAATTAATCTTTTGTACACATCTCTATATTTTGTAATTTCAAACATATATGTAAAATAGAAAATAAATAGAAGTATATGGTTTTATATAACTTTAATAATATTTTGAAGTTTAGTAACAATTAAATTTTATTTATTATATTTATCTTTAGCATTATCATTATGAACGTTTTATAATGAATTGAAAATTTATGCTATTAAAAAATGAATTGAAAATATAAGTTGTTGCATTTATTCCCTTTGAACATTTCGATACCATCTCCCTATCTTCATATTCAATCACATTCACTTTAATCCAACTCAACGTTTGAGTTATAAACACTATAAAAAAATAAAAATAAAAAAAGTTTTAAAGCCATTTATTCATTCGTTCGTTCATTACTACAACATGATGTTTGAATTACCAAATGTATAGATTTAAAACAGTAGACTTATTATAAAATATGGTTATGCGCCTTATATATTTGAAAGCAACTTATTATAAAATATGGTTATGCGCTATATATATTTGAGAGCAACGTAACTTAACTGCATCACTTCTCGTCCACTATTGTTTTCCTATTCAAATTATCATTTTTTTTATCGCACATAGCATTTTCACTGTTCTTCACCTCTAATTTCCCTGATCATTTATTCAAATCAAATTAAAAGGTAAAAATATTATAATACAAAGCTGCATCCTTTGTATTATCATTTTTTCAGTTCGTTTCTGCTTTCTTCATGGAATTGGGTTTGAGGTTTTACCTTTTTTTTTTCAGATTTTTTGGATAAAAAATGCAAACTTTACTCATTTTACCATTGTACTAATCCATGATTATGGATGTTAGCATGAAGTTCAAAAGTCTTACCATTCATATCGGATGCACTAGCAATCCCATGCCTTTAGGATAGCTCTTTTGACTTTTTAAACATTTGTTAGCCTTCTATTTCACGAATCTTTGCAGTTCCTATTTTTTTGGTTTTACATTATGATCTTGTACCTCCTCCTTTCATATAAATAATGCCTTTAACGCAAATACTCTTTTATGCTATCAGATTAGCCTTCAAGAACACTCTGTCTTTCTTTTACCATGACCGACCACTCCAACACCATCAATGCTGCTTGCCTTTCCTAGTACCCCTACCCAGCCTCCCTCAACATCATCAACTTTGCCTCCCTTGACCTTGTGAACATTGTATTTTGTCCCGATCTTTTATATATAAAAAAATTGTAAAATAAAAAAATCCTTTCCGTTTTACATTACTGTTTTTTTTTATTAGCATTAGTCAAATCTTTTTTTGTTCAATCAGTTTTTTATTTTTATTTTTATTTAATTAGTGTCGGTTAGAATTTCAATCAAATCTTTTTAAAATCAAAATCCCAACTAAATCTCTCAATTAAATTGGATCAGTTGCATTTTCAAATCATTCCCAATCAGATAAAGGGAGAGAGACTCGGGACTTAGCAGCAGAACACATCCTGGACCTCCACGATCACCTTCATAACCATCATCTTCCTTTTTTCCAAACCATCTTCATTCAGCACCATCACCATCCTCTTCACGGTTTATATCACAACACAACGCCACTCCACCTTCAATCCATTCCCTTCATCATCACCTTCTCAGATTCATTCATCCACAGTAACATACCCATCCCTCTTCTTTGATCATTGTCGACATCCCCCATCATTACAAGCCACACTGATTCATCATCCTCACTCCTCGCCGGAAACCCACGAACCTATCATCGACCTCGACGTCGAACGCGAGGTCATTGTTGTTGCTTCCCAAGCCACAGTGCGCAAACGTTGCATCGCCCAAGGTCATGGCTTGACCAACAATGGCAAATTTACGAAACTCCACTGCTTAAAAGACGCATCGCGAAGCTCTGCCTTCGGTCGTGGCTGTGGGTGTAAGCCTCTTTTCAATTTCTAGCAAAGGGTCAAACCATGTGTGTACTGTGACTTATTTTCTTAACCCTGTTTTATGTTTATTTGGATTTTATTTGGGGCCCACGGTTTTTTTTAGTATATATATATTTATTGTTTAATTTAGTTTTCTAACTTTTTTGGTAATTTTTGTCTTCTTTATCACTGTACATGAGTTTCTTCGTTTCGATTTATTGTTCTTTGCATGGCTCGGTCAAAATCGTAAGAAATTTAGGATTTAGGATTTATTGTTCTTTGCCTTTTTTTTTTTCCTTTTTTTTGTTTGGTGTTTAGTTCATAGGTCCATTTCCTTTATATTTTTCCCTTCTCTTTTTTTTTTATCTTCTTTATTATTTATTGAACTCAAATCTTTTTCAAAAGGCTAGTTTTGCAAAGCAAAAAGTTTTCCAATTTTAGTGAGAATTAAAATTGGTAGCTACTCCATTTTTTTAAATTTATTTTTTTTAGGAATAAAATTTTTGTTGTCGTTTTGTTCATTGCAACAGACCTCACCCCTAAGAATTACAACCTTTGGTGTGCTCAGATGTGAAATACTCCTGGCATGGGGTTCGATAATCCCAATCCTGATTTTATCAACTGGTGAAAATCCAATCGTCTAGTTCATGCCTGGATCACAAGTCGCTTGACTGAAGAGGTGCTAGGATTGGTGGTTAATCTTGAAACCCCTCATGAAGAGTAAAAAGAAAGCATGTGAATTGAAAGCATTTTCCAATCAGCAAGAGAGTATTATACTTCTTGGAATTAACCAAGAGTGCCTCCTTAAGCTAAAACAGCTGCTTCAATGGACTTTATTTCCTTCAACTCCAAGAAATGTGTTGAGCTTGGTGGTGCAATTCAAACTCTTCTACTACAAGCACAAGGTAATTTTTTTCTATCATTACTTATTATACTGTACTATTATTTGCACCACAATTATTATTTTACATAACTTTGCCTGACATAGAATTGCAAATAATAAACATTGAAAATAGAGTTATAAAAAATTTCCAATTTTTAAATTAACAGATAATTTTTCCAAAAAAAAAAATGCCCAAACGAAAACAAATCAAGCATTATGTTTTTCATTCATCTTATAATATAAATAAAAAATGTGATTCTAATTAATCTCACTTTCATGTATAAATAATCTTCACAAAAAAACTCATGATGAAAAAATACTCACCCAAATCACCTGTTCTCATATATTTTTACACACTTAGAGAAATACAATAACTTTGGCAAGGAGATGTCACGAAAATTCCATATTATCAATTTCTATATTATTTATTTTTTTTGACTGACTTCATATGTTAAATATTTATTTTTGTTAAAATAGTATATGAGTTTATTATTAACAAAATTAATATATAATTCATAATATTATTTCATGCAATAGATTCAGCGTAACAATATTCTGTATTATTATTTAACTTTTAATTTGATTTGATTTTTTGGTAGAGTTAATTTGATTTGATTTCATACACCACTTTTAATTTTGTTTGAAAAAAGTTTACTCTTTTTATTTGCTTATTATAACGTGTCATTTGATAGTATTATGTAAAATACAGTTTTAAATTTATATAATAATTCAAAAATATTAAATCTCATTGTTTTGAAGTTCTAAATTCTTTAGTCTTATCCTTTTTCGGAATAGTTTAATTTTGCCCCTCTTGATAGCTTTGTAAGATTATTTATCTCCTATACGTTAAAATCCATCTTTCGTTTAACAAAACATCCTTAATTAGAATTTTTTTGGAATTGTGAGCACTACACCGTATACTCCCTGTACACAAATTGAAATGTCAGGGCAATAAATTCTGCAACGGAAGAAATAAAGAAAGATGTAGGTTGATTAATTCAACAGTACTAAAAGTCCTTATTTATGTACTTTAATTTTTCTAATTATATATTGATCATCATAATTCATTAACTCATTAGTCCTCATAATATGCAGGTTCAATTACAACTGAAATCTCTCAAGATATAAAATTCAGTTTAAAAATAAAATTAAAAAGCTTGACAAACTTATTTACTTAACAAATAATTTAGTTAAACAAATTTTTTAAAAAAGGTTGATGTAAAACGACGAATAAAACATTATATATATATATATATATATATATATATATATATATATATATATATATATATTATTATAATACAAAAACGTATTTTAACTTTGATTTTAATTGTACGTAAAAATAATTTTCAGAAAAGTCTTATTAGTTGAGGTTTTATTTGTATTAATATTTCTAGAAGATATAACTTAAATCACATGTTTATACAGTAAAATTAAAATTAAATTATATCTTCAATTTCTGATTCTTTTAGATTAATTTAAAACAGAAGAGGTCACTGCATATAAATTTCTATTCTATTGCAAATTACAACGCCCAAATAAAGTTAGTAATGTTGAAACGAATATTCATATTATATTCCCATTACATCTTTATATTACAAAGTTAAAACTTAACTATATTTTATCTTCTACTACTTTTATAAATATAATTAAGATCTAAAACTCAAGATTTAGACAAATTTAATTCCAAAAACTAATGAGATTATGTATAAAATTCATTATTATTTTCGGAATTCCACAGTTGATTATTTGTTTAAAATTATAGAATTTTAGGTTTGTATTTTTTTTTTAGATTTGTATTTTGTGAACAAATGACACCTAATGACACAATAAGAAAATAGATTTCAGATTTTAAATTAAATTAATTTATAGAAGAATTGAAAATACATATATTATACTCCATTTATGATTACAAGATCAAATTAAATGAATTGAAAAAGTTATGCTTAAAAACATTTACGTAAAACAATATCATGCATAAAATTTTTCTTAAACATATCTAAGTGTTGACTCTTCTAAGTATAACTATATTTTTTATTTCATGTGACACCCAAATTATTAAAGTTCAAAATTTGAACGTTTATTGTTTTTTGGTATGCTTTTATGTATGCTTTTTTTAATTCATTTTTATGTTAATAATAATACAAAAATATTATATCACATTTTTATAAAAAATTCTACAACACATAAGTTTCTAGCATTTTTGGGGCTATTTTTTAGTTCTTGTTAATACCTTCGTGCCATTAATTATCTGTTAGTTTTTTTTTCTTTTAAGAAACATCCTGAAGTAGAATTACTTAAAGCTTCTGTATATTTCAAACAAGCTGAAATATCAGCGCAATGCCTTTTAGAGCTGAAAAAATAAAGAATGATAGGGGTTAGTTCAATTATACTTAAACTTCTGCATATAATTACATTTAGTTTCAAAATAAAATCAAAATAATAGACATTATTTATTTATTCTTCTTTAATTCTATCCCATTTTTTTAGCAATGGTATATTACTAAAGACATCACAAATAAAATATAAACTAAATTTTATCATATCATGCCTTAGACGGTGTGCCAAATGGGGTCTTACGGCCATGGCTGTTTGAATGTTAAGAGCAAGTGATCAAGTGGCTGATATCTTCAACAAGAGTTTATTCCTTCCTGCCTGGCTACCTCAAATGCTGTTCCAAACTCACAGTAGTATCAAAATAGTAATAACTCACATGTGATAAATACTAAAGCTGCAAGTGGAAGTTAGTTATTCTAATTGAAGCGGAAGTGGAAGCGGAAGTTGTTAAGTTTGTTATAAAAACAATTTAACAATATACGTTTTAACCACAACCTATATTAAAATTTATTAAAGAAAGAATACTTTGCAACGTTATAACACTTGTTTTTATAGATACGTTACATATTTTGTAAACCTTAAACTTTAAACCGAAGATCTTTTAAAGTGTATTTATAAAAAAAATGTATTATATTTATATTACACAATTTGTAATTTTTTTTTGCATATATAGGGGCAATTCAATGGTCAATAATTATTTTTTAGAAATAAAACCTATTTAATTTACACAATATATTTAATATTTTTTATGTAGATAATAAATATACATATTTTAATGTTTAAAATTTATTCTTTCACTTAATTAATATTAAGTTTAAATTATTTAATTCAACTGTACCCCACTATAATTGAGCTAAGATGTGTGGTGAGTGCTAGATCATAAGCACATGTTAAGAATATATAGTGAGAGAGAGTGGGAATAGGAAGATACATCCTTTTTAGGGGTTGACTTGACCCATCACAGAATCCCTATCTTTTAAGGGATGTTGACTTCACTAGAGTGGTTGTGTTTTACAAAAGTTATGGATCGAGCTCCTCTTGATTGAAAAATAAAGCCCTATATATTTTTGTTTCTCCTTTTTGTTTGTTTTATAGCAGAATTCCAATCATATATGCTTTGAATCCCTAAATTTAATCCTCTTTTACAATTTTCATATAAACTCTTGACTTAGGAAAAGGTTGTTATTCTATCCATCTACTTCACACAAATATATCTACTCTACGAAAGTAACTATCCTCTCTCATACACCAATTCCTCATAGTCTGAGCTGGACTCCACATTCTGTACTTTGCTTAGGAAAGCCATTTATAGAAAGTTTGACCATTTGTGTTGTAGTCTATTTAAGGATTTAGCTTGATTTGTAATTTCTGTTGCTTGCACTTAACATTGTTCATTACACTTGTTATCGAAATAGGAAATTGCTTGTAGCCAATGGCTAGAGAGATTGAAATCCAACCATAGATGAGCTAAGCTCTAATTGGAGCTTCTACCCTAAGAAGTGCATAAAATTTTAGGGTACCCAATGCAACACAAGAAATAATGAATAGATCTATACTCCTAAGGCCATTGCAATTGGCCCATACCATTATATGTTTAGATATGTGGAAGAGGAACAGCAAAAAAGTAGATATTGGAATGATTTTATCATTGGAACCTAGATGAGCTTCCTTGATGTTTGTTATGAAATCACAAAGATTGAAGATGATATCAAGAAATGTTATAGAGTTGAGGTTGAACCCTACAAAGCTAGATTTGTACAGATGATGGTGTGTGACGGATCTTTCATTATTGAATTTTTTTGCAAATGTTTGTGGGAGATAAGTCTACGTTAAAGCTAGATGTTGATTATAAGTACGATATTTTCATATTAGAAAATCAACTTCGTATGATATTACTCGATAAATTATTTAGCCTAGCAAAAAATGTTGATGCCTCATTATCCCATATCTTTTTTCACTATTTTATGAGATACAATAATTGAAACATTAATTATATAGTCGTGAGATTAGAACATTTTACTGACCTTTTGAGGTACTTCATGTTACCTCCTTCACTTTGTCTTGAATTTGAATAAAGAACAAGTAGATGCATAGTAGAAGACCAAGTACCAAACAAAGTTTACAGCATAAGTTAGCTTCAGGATATTGGTGTCAAGTTCAAAGTGGACAAAAACACATACATATTGCACATCCAATTTCATGATGGCACTTTAACAATGCCACTATTTGTGGTGGATGATTTGACAAAGTGATATTTAAGAAATGTGCTTGCTTTCGAAAATCGCTATTACCCCAACTCAGCATTTGTCTCAGCTTATTTCTACATGTTAAGTTTTCTAATTGATCGTCAGGAAGATGCATATTTTCTCATTAGCAATAACATCACTCTTGATAAGTGCAAGTCGTACTCTAAGCCATGATGTTCTTTCTAACGAGAAAATCTATGTCTTCTTGAGTATCAATCAGAAAACTTAACATGTAGAAATAAGCTGAGACAAATGTTGACTGGGAGTAATAGTACTTTTTGAAAGCAAGAACATTTCTTAAATGTTGCTCCATCAAATTGTCCTCCACAAATAGTGACATTGTTAAAGTGCCATCACGAAATTGGATGTCTAGTCGAGACCTGCTTTCATCCACTTCGAACTTCACACCAATATTCTGAAGATGGCTTGCGCTGCAGACTTTGTTTGGTACTTGGTCTTCCACTCTACTTCTACTTTTACTTTTTTCAGATTCAAGATGAAGTGAAGCAGGTAATAGAAAGTACCTCAGAACATCAGTAAAGTGTTTTTTGATCTCACACCTGTATAATCTATGTTTCCACTATTGTATCTCATAAAATAGTAAAAGATAATCTGGGATAATGAGGCATTAGTTGTTTTTGCTAGGCTAAATAATTTATCAAGCAGTATCATAGGAATCTGATTTTCTAATATGAAAAGATCATACCTATAATAAACATCTAGCTTTCGTGTAGATGCATCTCCCACGAACGTTCGCAGAAAAATTCAATGAGGAAAGATCTGTTGCATACCATCATCTCTACAAATCTAGCTTTGTTGGGTCCAACCTCACTTTTATAACATTTCCTGATATCTTCTTCAATCTTTGTGATTTCACAAAAAACATCATGGAAGCTCACCTGGGTTCTAACGATAAAATCATTCCAATATCTACTTTTTTGCTATTCCTTTTCCACATATATGAACATATGATGGTATGGGCCAATTGCAATGGCCTTGGGAGTATAGATTTGTTCATTGTTTTACCAAGTTGCATTGGGCACCCTGAAAATTGATGGACTTCTTGAGGTGAAGCTCCAGTTAGAGTTGATCTCATCTGTGTTTGGATTTCAATCTTTCTAGCCATTGGCTGCAATCAATTTCTTGTTTCAATAACCAGGATGGTGAATTAAAATTCATGCATTCTAGCTTCTTAAAGTACAAAATCTTAGGCTATACTTGGTAAGTATAAGCCCCAGTCCAAGTATTAGACTGCTATGCTACAACCTGGGTTTAATGAGACATAAAAAAACTTACCAATAGATCTTCTTAATAAATATTTCCAAATCATGCAAGTTTGCATTCCTAGCACCATCTTTACAAATTTGTTTCTTCAATCCTTCTTACAAAATCTACAAAATAAAGGGAAAACAAGATTAAACCCCTAAATTAAGCTAAATTCAATTAAAACTAAACAAACAAAAAACTCAGCTACAGGCAATGAAAATAATTAAATTTACTAAAGTTATATATTATAAAACTAGAATCCAAAAGAAAAAAAGCTATGACTCCTAAGCAAATTATAATTAGAAGCCTTACATATTGTTGATAAGTAGAAGAAAGGTCTAGAAAATTATTTCTGCCTATAAAGGCTGCGATTGAAAACTATAAATAGTGGTTAACTATCACCTTTTTTAATGCATGCACCAGCTACGTAAAAGAACTATTTTACCTTGATTCATCAAATCAATAACATTTATTAATTTTGCTTTACCTCCTCCCTCAGACCCTCAGCTCAATTTCCACACACCAATTTTATTTTATCTATTTTTTTAAAAGCCAACACTATGTTTACACTCAACATTATTCATCATTCTTGTCATTGCTATAGGAAATTTTGAAAAAAGGAATCGCAGTCAATTGATCATTCAGGAGAGAGCGAAGCTCAACCATAAATGAGCTAAACTACATCAAAACCATCAATATTTAGAGTGCCGAATCCAACTTGGAAAATTGGCTCGTACAATCCCTTGATAGTTTTTGTTGGCCCTTATCATCATAGCATGCACCAATATAAGGAAGAAATAAAAAGGGATTATTCAAATGCTTTTATTCATAGAGCCGGGATGAGCTTCGATAATGGTCATCTAGAAATCTCAAAGAGTAACGAGGAAATTAGAAAATGTTACGAAGATGATTTCAAGCTCAACAGAGATGAGTTTGGAGAGATGATGGTATTTGATGGTACCTTCATATTAGAGTTTCTCATCAAACTATTAAATAGAGATGAGCCTACACTCAACTGTGAAGCTGATTTTGGATATGATTTTATCATCATGAATAATCTACTTCCTATTATGGTTTAAAAATTATTCATCCTAGCCCATGATACCGATACGTCAAATTATTTTGCACCTCTTAAAAATATTCAACAGTGAAAACATTGTGCAAGACGGGAAAGTCATGAGTCCAAAACTTTTTATTGACCTCGCAAGGTATTGTCTTTCGCCTTGGTCAATTCGTCTCGGCTTCGAACAACAAATAGCAAAACTAGTGGAACTACACTGTAGTGCAACCAAGCTTTGGCTTGATGGGGTGGATATTAAGGTTGCTGGTGAAGGATAATCGTTGTTGCACAATAGTTTTAAGGGTCACACTTTAACGATGCCTAGAGTTGTGACAGATAAATCTACAATGGCAAACTTAATGAACATGGTGTTCTTTGAAATTTTGTACTACCCCAATTCAACCTTTTCCGCAACTCATTTCAAAATGTTAAAGAGTTTACTCGCAACTAAAGAAAATGCCAATATACTGATGTGGGAAAAAATTATTAATTGTAAAGTTGAGTATGCAAGGGAGGTAATAGCCAAAATTAAAAGTCTTGGCTCACAATTCCACTTGGGGGCATGTACCTAACATCAGTCTCAGTATGTAAAGATCTGAACGGTTTCCATGCTAATCCTGACAGTAGGAGTAAAGTATGGATTTGGTATCGGTACTGTAGTACCCTATGGAAATGAGCAACTATCATGTGGCTGTCATAGTCTTAATTTTATACTATTTTTTTTTGCTAAAAAATAAAATGTGACCATACACTTGTCAATTGAGAAGGAAGAATTGAGGGCTTATTTGAAATTGTTTTTTTTTTGTTTTTGTTTTGCAAAACAATTACTTTATGGGATTTATCTAACCAGTACACTTAAGCACTGGCTAAGGAGCTAAAGTAGAAAGCTTTCATCTTGGAAAAGAGAATTTTTGTATTTTCAAAGCTAGGACTATTCAAAAGTCATGTAATTTACTTTTTTTTAATCGTATCTTTAACTAGTGCTATAAGTGTATTGGTTAGCAAAACGCTTAACTTTTATATATATATACATTGGTTTTTTATACATCCAATGCACAAGACTATATGTTTGCAAATTCTAATAAATTAACAAATTAAATATACATTAAAATATGAAGTAAGTCATATAAATTAATTTGGTATGTATGTAGTATTAATTGTCAATAAGATGCACTAATTATTACTTGTGCAATTTATATCTTTGTCTTACTTATGCAAGATATGTTTATTATCGCTTGTGTAAGGTATATTTGGTATTGCCACATGTGATGAGGAATTAACATGTTGAAATAAGTTGCGACAAAGGTTGAATTGGGGTAGTAGCATCTTTCAAAGAGCATCACATTCCTTAAGTATGTCACTGTAGATTTGACATCGCAACTATTGGCATTGTTAAAATGTGACCTTTAAAGCTTATGTCCAGGAAGGATCATCCTTCACCACCAACCTTGATATTCACCCCATCAAGCCAAAGCTCAATTGCGCTACAGTGTAGTCCCACTAGTTCTGCTATTTGTTGTTCAAAGCCAAGATGAATTGATTAAGGCAAAAGACAATACTTCGTGAGGTCAATAAAATGTTTTGAACTCATGACATTCTTGTCTTGCTCTATGTTTCCATTGTTGAATATTTTTAAAAGGTGCAAACTAATTTCTAACAAGGACATACCAGTATCGTGGGCTAGGCTGAATAATTTTTCAAGCATTGTCATAGGAAGAAAATTATTCATGATGAGAAAATCATAGCAAAAATTAGCTTCACGGTTTAGTGTAGGCTCATCTCTATTCAACAATTTGATGAGAAACTCTAATATGAAAGTACTGTTGAATACCATCATATCTCGAAACTCATCTTTGTTGATCTCGATGTCATCTTCATAATATTTTCTAATTTCCTCCTTACTCTTTAGGATTTCTAAACAAACATTATTGAAGCTCATCTGCAGATAAAAGCATTCAAATAATCCCTTTTTTTTTATCTTTTCTTTATATTGGCAATGCTATGATGATACTATCAAGGGATTGTAAGAGCCAATTTGCCATGTTGGATTCGGCACTCTAAATATTGATGGTTTTGATGTAGTTGAGCTCATCTGTGGTTAAGCTTCGCTCTCTCCTAATTCATCAATTGACTTTGATTCCATTTTTCAAAATTTCCAATAACAATGACGAGAATGATGAATAATGTTGAGTGCAATGGTTTAAGAAACTGCACATCAAAATTTTACCGAATAGGTAAAATACTATACTTAGGAAAATAGATACTGCCTGAAATTTAATTATGGGTCTAGAATTCCATTTCTAAGCTTTTCTAACCATTATCTGACCATTTTCTCTATCCCAAGCATCTCCTTGTCCTGGTTATAGGGTGTCTGTTGTCTCGATGCACCTGTAATGTTACTATTCACATTTTTTCTACTCTTCTATTGAGTCATTTCTCATGATGATTATATCAAAATTTTGAAATTCTCATTAATAAAGTCTAAACAAATTTTGAAGGTGTTACAATACCACTTTCCTTAAAAAAAATTTGCCCTCAAAATTCATTTGACATTGACTTGGAAAGGTAGTTTACACAATTCAAACAAGCAATCCACACACAGCCAATCCAAATGTATCAATTAAATCCTATAATGTTCTAAAATCATTCCTGCCTGGTGGTGGTTTGGCTGGATTTTATTATTAACCGATAAAACACATCATAACTAGGATCTAGTTTAAAAATGTGTATATAATATCAAGTCCTTGACTGAATGTAATTGCATACATCAATCATTGGATAAGATAAGCAATGAACAAGTTATAGTTTTTGTTCCTTTTAATTAGAATGTTGAATTATTGTCATATCATAACTAATTAGATTCAATACTTCCTAAAATAATGTGCATCATATTTAGTTGATATCAATTAATGGTAATAATAATTAAGTACATCATGTCATCTTGAATTTTGAAATATAAAATTAAAACTGGTTTAAAATTAGATTGATGATATCAATTAAGAATTATATTAGAAAATTGATATCAAACAAGAATAATGATATCAAATTGATACACATCACAATAATTAAAAAAGATTTACTATAAGATTAAAAAAATATTAATATATTTTATTAATTGAACATAAATTAATAACAATAGCATAGAGAGATCATTATTATTATTATATTATTATTATTATTATTATTATTATCCATGTAGCATATATCATTTTGTCACATATCAAATCATTTCTTATGTTTTATATTAATAAGATATTATATGAAATTGGCGTGTGTGTGTGTATATATATTATTGTAATATTAGATTTTAGGTTGTTCGAGTTGGAAAAAATGCCTTTATGCATTGGTTATTAACAAGTAATGAAAAGTATTCTCTATCTCCACTTTAATATCCTATATATCAGGAAAGTCAAATGGGTCTAAAAGTATATATTGTAATAAGTGTGTGTAAATATCGAAATAGATTGGTATTGAGATGATAAAAAAAAAAAAGTTGTTGTGTATGATAAGGTGATAGAGAGGTTGTATTAGGATTGTATTTAGGCAATGATTAGGAGATTTAAAATGGAGGGAAATGATTACACCTACATTACAAAATAAAAAGTGAGAAATTTATTTGATTCTTAATATTAATATTTTATAGAATTATTTATTATTTTTATAAAAGCTTTTAGTAGAAGAATTAATGCAAATCAAATATATACAATTTTATTAGGATTTAACTTGCATGCACTAATGTTGTAAAATTTTTTATGGTAGGACGAGATTAGATGATAGTATAAAAAATTTTATACTGACAATACATCAAAATTAAACTCAATTTATTATCTTAAATTTATTTTGAGCATTACTTTTTGAAAACAAACAAACCATCCCCTGCTTACACTTTTTGAAAACAAAATATACTTTTATTATAAACCAAACATATTTCCTATATTTTGAAAATCTGAAAATGAAAATCCTTTTTCAAAATAAAAAATATAAAATGAAAACAAGAAATATTTTCATAAACCAAATGCACCCTTACTTTTCAGCTTTTTCAATTATATGTTGGTTCATTTAGATGTGATTTTGTTAAAAGCTAAAATCACTTTTTGTTTATTTGCATAATTTTTTAATTAGAATATAAAAACATACTAGTTTGTAGCTTTTTTGTGGAAGCTAAAAGAGTAGCTTATGAGAAAAATCATTTTTTATTTTTTTAAGTGTGTTTAGAAATAATTTTGTTGGGTAAAAATCAATTTCTATAAAAACAATTCATATATTTGTATAATTTTTAAATAATAAGAATATAAAGTAAATGTATTTTGTTTTCAGTTTTTCTTGTCGAAACTAAGAAGAATAGGTTTTGCAAAAAATTATCTTTAATTATATCTAAACTTTATATTGCAATTGTAAGAAAAGTAATGATATGTATACAATATCATTGTACAATATTACAACATAGATAAAAAGAAGGTGATGGGCCATTTTAATTTTTTTCTTATTTTTTTGAACTCACCATCTTTTTTTTTTTTTTTTTTACCTTTTTTTTTGGGATGAAGATAGAGCTCAAACCCACCAAAATGTAGGCGAGCCAAAAAGACATTCCAAATGTAGTGTATCTAAGTAAATATTAAAATTACAGCTGATCTCCAACAAAAAATATTCACCCTCACTTGAAAGTGAACACTACAAAAGTGAGGTTCTAGAGGATATATGTGCTATCTTTAATGTACTTGGAGGTTGACCTCGTCAAATGGGTGCTTTTTTTTTTTTCTTGAAAATTGCAGAGCTCCAATTGATAGGAAAAAATAAAATGATGCTCTATATAATTTTGTTGCGTATCTTTCCTTTATTTTGTATTAGATTTCAATCTTGCATATTTACTTTGAATCCTTGTACGTTATCTCTCTTCCAAATCTCATTGCTATCCTTTGCATGCTGTTGCACACAATGGTGCACATTCTTTTGCCTCAAATAAAATAACATTTGAGGTGGGGAAGTAGAAGCAAGCTCGAACTTAGTGAAGAGATCCACTCTGAAGAAAGACAAAATGACCCTAGGCAAGGTCGAGAAGAGCGCCTAAGGAACACAAGGTAAGGTACAGACATATAGGATGAGGTTAAAATAACCTGTCATAGCTTAGAATGAGTGCACCATATCAAAGGACATGCCAGCTCAGCCCTAGGAGCAAACCCAAGGAATATAAATAGAAGTAAATGAGATTTTTTCAAGGTATGCTATTCATTCTGATATTATACATATCTCTCTCCTGAAACTTACTTGGGCATCGGAATCCCTTGCAGGTATTCATCCCTAGTGCTCCAACCACCACTGAGGGGAAGAAGAATATTCAAGAAACCACCGTCCATACACTAGAGCATGGAGGAGGAAGATCAGCAACACATTTGTGCTCCCCACACCAAGTATACCCCATAAGATTTTGCAATATTGGTGCCGTTACCGGGGGAATGGCTTGTTGTAAGATCTTCCTTCCTTTCAGTTTACCATTCACATCAACTTAGGCAACATCTACTACTTTCTGAACTTTGAAGTAACAATTGTTTCTATCAATTTTAATGTGTTAGCAATCTATCTTTATCAATTTTTCTCTCCGATATTGTTTCTATCTTACGCTTTCAAAGATAAAAAAAAAATATATGAACTAACAAATTGTGTATTTGAGAAAAACTCCGGGTAACTTCTCCAAAGCAAGGTTGTCCTCTTAAAGCTCCTGGCCATAAAGGTTCAGTATCCAACATACCACCACTGGCAAATGGTGTTTTCAGGAAGAAAAAAAAATAGTAAGAATAATATAGAAGATGGCAGAAGCAGAGGCGAGATGATTGAAGAGAGCAAAAGGCATGAGGCGGTGCATAGTTTTCCAACTACTAGGGTAGCGTGCCCAAACCACGGTTGTTCCCAAATTAAAAAAAAAAGAAAGAAAAAGAAAAAGAGAAAGGAGATGGCGGAGCATCCTTAGCATAAGAGACAAGAAAGAGGAGAAAGGTTGCAGTTAAGGTTCTATGGGGGATGCTAATTGCTATCACAAGTTCAAACAAAAAAAAAGAGGGGGAGGGGGGGAGAAAAAGCAAATCATAATAAGCTCTTAATGGAGGCGTAGAACCTTTGCACCCATGTTTCTGAGTTAAAAGCTCATCCACTAAGTTGTGTTGCCAATGTTCTACGTGTTGCTACATTAACTATTTGAATAACTCAAAACTCTTAGCAAAAATCAAGAAATATCTGAGGTGCTTGGAGAGTCCTGATTTGAACGCCTCCCATCGAGTCCCGAGCTCAGCATGGTACCACTAGGCTAAGAAGCTGGGATGCACAGGACTCGCAGGAAATAATTGTTAACACTAGAAACAGCGACGTCCTCAGAAATCTACAAAAGCTTGGAATCTCGAAGTCGAACAAATCCACAATATTCCAAGGAGAACACGTTGAGGCAAAAACAAGAAGTCGAGGGTTCCAACAAGAGTCCTCCATGCTACGAGCTCAAGATATTAAATCATTGCGGCATAAAAGAATTCAAGAATATGGAAGGTCAAGATTTGAAAACATCACACCACTATTCCAAGATGGGCACCATGCAACGAGCCAGGAGACTGAGATTTAAGATCGGATGTCCATAATCCAGGTACTTGTATTTGATGCATCATTTAAATTTTTAAATATAACTATGTCGAAATTGTAAATGCAATATGAGAAAATTGGAGAAGCCGGGTGTAGAACACAGATCCTCCTACTTTCGAGATATAACTTTAACCACCAAGCTATGAAGTCAAGGTGCACATTAATTAATAAACCAAGCTCGGAATTGCAAACTTATTATGAGAAAATGCAAATACGAGACTTTAACACGGAGTGTACAGTTTCCAAGCTGCACAAGCCATAAGCTCAGGATGTTCAACGCGCGAAGAAATATGCATCTTCACTCAACAGCACAAGATCTCGGTTCATACATCTACTTGATTTAGTTTTTAAAAGAACTACGTCGAAAGTACAAAAAAAGGATGGTAGAACAGCGGAAGTCGAGATTTGAACGCATGTCAACAGGTTTCAAGTATTGCCACAGCCAATAACCTCATATGAAAATTTTCTGCATGATGTATTATTTATCTCAGCAAATCGCACAAAAACTTCGAAGTTAGAATTTCAATCCGAGTTAGTGTGTTCCTAGAAGATCACATGGTCATTACGCCATAAGCACAGTATGTAAATTATTGCGATATCTATTTTGATATCTATTTTAACTAGATATCTATCTCGGAATTGTAGTTAGTCCGTGATATCAGAAACTCACTAAAAATAACACACTTAATATTTTTCTCTCACAAATATATCATAACACACAATAATGAAGAGGAAATACTTGAGTTTTATTACTTGATGATGTATGAGATATTGTCCTATGGTACATGCATTGCCTTTTATAGGCTTTCAAACTTAATAAAATATTAAATTAAGTAAACCCATCCTTGAAGTACTTTACATGCAGCAAAGTAAATCCTATTCAGTGCATGTAGCAGCGTGAGGTGCAACTACCTTTTAGACTTTTGTGCCACTAATTGTTAAGCTAAGGAGGTGCTGTAACTCTTGATCAAGTCATTGCATTACACGTTTTGTCAGCAACAATTTTGGTTTCATTTGCAACCAACACATGGCATGGCAATACAAGACTATGCTTGGTTTAATATATTTTTAACATTGCCTCCCTTAAACCAAACTTGTAGAATTTATTATTCCAAGTGTCTTTTTCAACTTGTAAAATAGCTCAAGCTTCAATGGCTTTATAAAAATATCTGCAACTTGATCTCCAGTAGGACAATAATCAATAAATATTTCCTTATCAGCAACCAATTCCCGAATTTTATGGAATCGAATATCAATATGCTTGGACCTTCCATAGAATACTGGATTTTTGCAAAGTGCAATTGCTGACTTGTTGTCACAGAATATCATTGTGGGAGAGCTTTGCTTCTGATTCAACATTTCAAGAATTTTTCTTAACCATACCGCTTGTGTGGCACAACTTGCAGCTGCTATGTATTCTGCTTTTGCTGCAGAAAGTGAAACAACAGGTTGTTTCTTTGATGACCATGATACTACACCTGACCCAACATGGAAAACATACCCTAAAGTGCTTTTCCTTGTCTCCATATCATCTGCCCAATCATTATCTGTGTATCCAACAAGTTTCACATCATTAGTATTTTTATAAAATATTCAATCATTCAGGGTACCTTTGATGTATTGAAGAATCCATTTTGCTGCTTGCAGATGACAGGCACAAGGCTCCTCCATAAATCGGCTGAGTAAACTAACTCCAAAGACTATATCTGGCCTGGTTGCTGTCAAATATTTGAGACTTCCAATCAAGCTCTTGAAATAAGTAGGATTAACAGTTCTTCCTTTATCTTCTTTCATCAACTTCAATTTTTCTTCAACTGGAGTAGCAACCGGCTTTGAATTGTCCATGTAAAATTTTTTCAAAATGTCATTAGCATATTTCTTTTAGGAAATAAAAATCCCATCCTCCTTTTGAACGACTTTGATGCCGAGAAAATAAGACATCAAACCTAAAACAGTCATTTCAAAATGTTTCTCCATAGCCTCCCTGAATTCTGTAATCATCTTCAAATTATTGCCAGTAAAAATTATATCATCAACATAAAGACAGACAATAAGAATATCTCCAGGTTTAACTGATTTGATGTACAAAGTATGCTCAAAAGGACATTTCTGGAAACCATTCTCAATGAAATAGGAGTCAATCTTCTTATACCATGCTCTCGGTGCATGTTTCAAACCATACAGGGCTTTCTTCAACCTGTAAAGTTTATCTTCTCCTCTAGAGATCTCATAACCTGTAGGTTGCTCAACATATACTTCTTCCAAAGTACCATTCAAAAATGCAGACTTAACATCCATCTGATATATCTTCCACTTATTTTGAGCAGATAGTGAATTAATCATGCGAATTGTGTCAAGTCTAGCAACAGGAGCAAATACTTCAAAATAATCAATACCTGGATTTTGTCTATACCCTTTTGCAACCAATCTGGCCTTAAAATGATCAATCTCACCATTGGGCTTGTACTTAGTCTTGTACACCCACTTGACTTCAATTGGCTTTTTCTCTGCAGGTAAATTAGTTAGCTCCCATGTATCATTCTTTTCAATTGTATGAATCTCCTCAACCATGGCTTTTCTCCAATTCTCATCATTAGAAGCTTCTTCATAGTTCACTGGCTCACAATATGCAAATAGAGCAAAATTGACAATCTCTTCATTAGACAAGTCATTATCATTACCCACAACATAATTCTTCAATCTAGCTGGTGGCTAACGATTCATCTAAGGTCGGCTGGATGATTCTGGTTGGGTTGATGTTTCTGGCTGTTCATCTTCTTCAACATAACAATCAGAAAAAGTCACAGGCTCCTTCTAAGATTTGGCCAACCAGTCCCATGTTCCTTTCTCATCAAACATCACATCTCTGCTGATTATAACCTTCTTTGTCTCTGGATTATACAACTTGTATGCCTTTGAGTTCATACTATAGCCAACAAAAATGCATTTCTCATCTTTATTGTGTAGCTTCTTCCTCAGCTGATCTGGTACATGGGTATAAGCAATACACCCAAAATTTTGAGATGACATATTGATGGCTTTCTTCCACTCCAAGCTTCTTTTGGTGTATTATCACGAACATTTCTTGTAAGGCACCTGTTCAAAAGATAAACTGCAGTAGCAACTGCTTCTACCCAAAATTCTTTAGGCATTTGCTTGAATCTCATCATGCATTTGACCATATCCATGATTGTTCTTTTTTTCCTTTCTGCTACTCCATTCTACTGCGAAGTGTATCTGGTTGTCAACTGATGTTGGATTCCATGTTGTTTAAAGAAATCTATACAGGCAAGATACTCCTGTCCTCTGTCTATTCTGAGAATCTTGATTTTGTAGCCACTTTGTTTCTCCACAAATGCCTTAAATGACTTAAAGGCATCACAAGCTTCTGATTTCTGTTTCAAAAAATACACCAATGTTTTCCTGCTAAAGTCATCAATAAAAGTGATGAAATACCTGCTGCCATCATGAGTTGGTACTTCAACAATACACAGATCTGAGTGCACAATCTCCAATAATTTCTTTGCTCTCCATTATTTTCCAACAATACACAGATTTGCTGCTATCATGTGTTTCTTTCCCAATTGACAAATCTCACAGACAGTTAGGAATTTAAACAACTGGCAAACCAGATACAAGTCCTTTTCTTAACAGATAATTCAATCTATAAAAATGAAAGTGCCCAAAATGCGCATATGCCATAGCAAGTTATCATCAGGTATCATAGAACTCAAGCAGGAAAATTTTTCATGTTGCATTTTCAATGGGAAAAGTCTATTTGAAGTCATTTTTACCTTTACAATAAACTTCCCATGCTCATCAAATATCATGCAGTGACCTTGATAAATCTATATATCATAGCCCTTCTCTGATAACTATCCAATACTCAACAAATTGTGATAAAGTCCAGGAGCATAAAACAAATCAGAAACGAAATTATGAGAGCCATCTTTCAATTTGATTTCTATCTGAACTTTTCCCAAAATAGAAATATTTGTATTGTTGCCAAATGCAATAGAAGACTTAACTGACTCATCATGTGAAGAGAATAATTTCCTTTTGCCATACATATGATTGATACAGCCAGTATCGAAATACCATGTATTTTCATCTTCTGAAAAAGTATTGCTTGTTAGAAAAAGACTTTGTAGATTAGAAATCTCATCAATTTCTTGATATTGGCTTTCAGCAACATTGACTTGATTGTTGAAGTTATTCTGACCCATCAGCTTGAATCTACAATCTACAGCTTTGTGACCAAATTTCCTATAGTGGAAGCAGTTGAAATATGTTCTCTCTTGGTGGTAGTTGCCTCTTCCTCTTCCTCGGCTAGTAGGCCCAAAATTGTTTCCACCTCTTCCTTGGCTAGGTGGTCTGAAATTGTTGTATCTTCCTTGACTGTAGTTATTGCCATAACCTATTCCTCTGAAACCTCCTTTGCCTCTACCTCTATTATTGTAACCTCGAACTCTTGCTTCTCCATCATAGCTTGGCTCAGCATCATGGTTTAGATTCACCCTGCTCTTTAGGGCTTCTTCTGTTACTTTTTCTATCTTCTCCAAAATTCTGCTGACATGGCTTTCTATGCTGCCTTGTAATTCTGCAATTGTCATTTTGTCTGTATGATGGGACTCTAATATTGTAGTCACCACATGATCAAACTTCATTAGCATCGTGTGTAGAATTTTCTTTACCACTGTACTATCTGAAATCCCCTCTCCATAGACTCTCATCTTATTAACAAGGCCAGTAACACGAGAAAAATATTTTCAACAGTTTCTAAGCTAGACATCTCATACCTCTCATATTCTCTACACAAAGATTGCAATTTTGATTTTTGTGCCTTCTCTACACCTTTGTAAGATAGCTTCAAAATATCCCAAGCTTCTTTGGTGGTTTTGGCATTAGCAATTTTGTCAAATACCGAATAATCTACTCCTTGATGAATTTGTGACGGTGCCAATTGATCTCTCTTCTGAGCAGTTGCATCAGCTTCTTCCTGTAAGCATGGATCAACAAGGCTCCAAATATTGTGAGCCTTTAAGTGAGTTGCCATCAAAGTCTCCCAGTAACTGTAATCCAATTTCCTATCTAATTTGGGACCTGACCAAACAATATTATAATTGTTTGCCATAATGACTGTGAACACCATATTTTTATTTTCAATTTATTATTATTTTTTGTTTTGTGTGCATTTGAATTTAAATTCAACTTCAGCTGACAAAAAAAAAATCAAAATCTTAACTGGCTTAACCCTAACTAACCCCAAAATCTCTCTACTCTGCTCTCTATATAATAGTTAACCACAAAAAAAAAGGAGATTCATTCATCATTCACCTCTATTATCATTTGCCTCCATTATCACTACTACCATCTTCTTTTCATCAGAAACCAAATCACAGCCCTTTCATCTCCAAGCTAGGAGACCCATTGATTCACCATTCCCTTGATTTACCTTCATCACCATCATCAAATTTTCATCTTTGATTCTATACCTCATATAACAGCCATTAATTCATCATTTTTTTCCATTGAATCCATCATCACTATCATAGCCTATCACCATTATTATTATCATCACAACCTTCTCACCAAACCACAATCCTTAAATCATCAATCATAAGTCATCGTCATCAATAAAGCTCATTGCTATCATCATCCTCATCTTGGATCTTATTTTCTATCATCATCTTCATCTTAGATCTTATTTTTTATTATAGCCACAATCATTATCAGCTTTGCATAGCCTTAAGAACAATTGCAATCAGCATCTCTACAAAGTCACCGCTATCACAGTAATCATCCTTACCGCCACCACTGTGCCATTTTTTTTCTTCATGGTTTTGTTTCTTTTTTATTTCCACGTTACAGTGATCGAGTAGGTGTGATCTTCTTTTTGTTTTACTTTTCTTTTATTTTAGCTTTATTTTATTCCCTTTATTTCTTTTTTTAATAATTTGTCAATTAAAATTCTTTTTATAAATAAAATCAATCCACACATTTTTTTTGTTTTTTAATTAAAATCCATTACCACACACTAATTTTCTACAAGAACGATGTGGCTTTGAGTTCCTTATTGCATCAGAGGATACGTCGACGTAGCCAACAACTATTAAGCTAAAATGAATTTTTCTTCAAATTTTGTTCTTTTCTTTTACTTTTTTCTTTTTTTGCATTTCTTATATAATTGTTACATGTTTTGGGGATAAATAAATATTATTAAGCTACAAATTAATTTGCCTAATAAGCTTTAAGGTAATTGTATTTATGCGGATGTATTAGGGGTACAGTGGGATTAAGTTTTCACCTTTCCTTAATCATAATTAGACTCTCGGACTCAAACCTTTTTAAAAGACCAGTTTTGATCAAATCAAAGGTTTTTCAATTTTGGCCAGAATTAAAATTGGTGGCGACTCCATTTTTAAATTTATTTCTTTTTAGGAATAAATTTTTGTTGTCATTTTGTTATGACGCCCTCCAAGGACGTTGTGACAATGACACTAACTATTTGAGAACACTCTTGTTCCTCACACACTCTTTGAATAAATTGTCCCTGGATTTAACCAGCTCTGATACCAATTTGATATAAGAAACTCACTAAAAATAACACACTTAATATTTTTCTATCACAAAATATATCATAACATACATAAATGAAGAGGAAATACTTGAGTTTTATTACTTGATGATGTATGAGATATTGTTCTACAGTACATGCATTGCCTTTTATAGGCTTTCAAACTTAATAAAATATTAAACTAAAGTAAACCTATCCTTGAAGTACTTTACATGCAGCAAATTAAATCCTATTCAGTGCATGCAGCAGCATGAGGTGTAGCTACTGTAACACCCCGATTTTCTGTTACAGAAAAAATGACCGAAATGCCCCTGAGGTCATTTTCAGCCTGGAATTCGAGGATAGCCGACCTGGCAGTCCTCGAAGGGCTAACTCAATGTTTGAAGGGGATTAGATGGCTTTTGAATGGTTCTGGGATTAAAAATCTCATTTTTTGAGATTTCAGGTCGAAATGACCAAAATACCCCTGTTGTGTTTCACACGGGTACGAGTGTCGGATGAGCCCGAAACTTCTCCAGATGGTTTTAAACAGTGTTTTTATGCATTTTGTGACATCAATTTAAGTCCTGGTGGTCCCGGGAAGTTTTTGTGCAAAATTATGATTTTGCCCCTAATATAGTGTTTTTGAGCTTGATCGCATGATTAAGCAAACCTAAGCAATATTAGGCTCTAATCAAAGATTAATTAATTTTCATAATTAATCTAGAGTCAAAATAATTTATTAAAGCTAATTAGAACCTAAAATTGCTTAAATTAAACCTAAATCTCTTTTTAAATTCAAGATTCCTAGTCATGGAATCTTAAATAGTGTTTTCTCTCTCTAATTCCTTAAATCATGGAGTTGTGTTCACAATTGTTTATTCATAAAATGAGTTTTAAATTCCTCTAATGATGTATGAGCACTCCTTAATCAAATCTTGAAATTCCTAATTACATTCTTAGTTACCTAAACACATGCTTAGCAATTCCTAATCTTGCACCTATGCTAATACACACCTAAACACATCATTAACACACAATTAGATGAAACAATTTCTCTCCCCTTGGACTGCATCAGCTGGCTGAAAACCATTCCCCCATTTTCCATCACATGTGTAAATTCTTGCACTCAAATGACCATGCTTACACCTCACCTTGTACCATACTTGATCATACTTCCACCCATGCTTGAATGACTAGATGAATTAGACAAGTTCCCTCCCTTTACTGCCCAAGAAACCGTCAGCCCTCCTTCCCCTTCTAGAAGGTTTATTTCAATTCAAATCAAAGAGAAAACACCATGCTTTGAGCCATGTTTAAGCCCATGCTTGCCATGCCTTCAACCATGCTTTGAATGACAACTTGTAAGAGATATTTTCCCTCCCCAAAGCCATGAGAACGACGGCCAACCCTCCCTTTTATGAGCCTTCATTGTTTTATTTTCTATAAATAGGTATCTTAGATGAACTTGCATCACTTTTTTTCATTTGGAAAGTTTGAGCATTTTAGCATTCTTATGAGTTCTTTCCCTTTTCTCTCAAGTTTCAAGAAGCTTTCTTCTTCATCTTCATCTTCTTCATCTCCTCTTTGAATCACAACACCACACCACCACCTTGAATCATCTTCCAAACACTCAAACACTCATCTTCAAACACAAGCTCACTTAAAACACATCTCCTTTCCTTTCCTCTCCCTTTGGCCGAAACATCATCATCACTCTAGGAGGAGGTGTTCTTCTCATTTCATCTCAAGACCAAGCTTTTTCATCTTCAAACTTGGTAGGGAGTTGCTCTCAAGCTTTTGTTTTACTAAAAACTGTTATTTTCTTAAAGTTTCTCTTGGATTCTTATTAGTTTTTCCTTGCTTTTTCCTTTTCATTTTGCCCTCAAAGCCTTATTATGATCATGATAGCTTGATGATGAGTGTCTCTAGAGGATGACTTTGTGTTAATCTCAAAGAGACCTCTAGAGCTTGAGTTTTCCTTTTTCTTGAATTTTATCTATGCTACTTAGCTCACATGGTTTTTAACTTAAGAAAAACTAATCATAAGATTTTCAAAAAGCTTAAGGTCTACCCTTGTCAATCTTAAAGTTGGCCGGCACGTTCTAGAGTTTACTCTAGATAAGGGTCTTGAGTACATAATAAAGAACATGCTGTATATTCCTTCTATTATGATTTCGGTTTCTTGCTTCGTTTCCTTTATGTTTCGGCCCTTGTTCCTATTTCCTTAAGGCTTGTTTTCTTTTAAGTTTATGTCCTTGGAGCTTGATGATGATGTTCGAGAGCCATGTAGTTTCCTTGAAAACCTTGGTTCAAGAACTTTAAAGCTTACTTGGTTTGTTGGAGATAAATGTTGGGTTGAGATTTTGTTTCTCTAAAAGTCTTGTATGAGCTCTAAGTTAAGATAAAAAGAACTTGCATCCATATTTATCTTTATGTCATCACTAAACTCTCAAGATTAAAGAATGAACTTGCATCCTTATGTTTATGTTTACGTCCTCACTAAATCTCTAAGATTATAATGGATTTGCATAGCATATTTATTTTTTGTTCTCACCTCCTAATAAAGAGTAAAACAAAGTGCATTGCATATTTATGTTTATGTCTTCACTTAAGAGATTTAGAGCTCATGGACTTGCCCCTTGATATCTCAAAAAAAGTTGGAAATGAATGTGTTTTACTACTTTGATTTCGGCCTTGTGATGATGTTGAATCTTAGAATAAGATTCATCTAGTCATAAGTGCTAAAACATATGTTTCATGATTTTCCTAAGCTTAGATGATCTCAAGAAATGTTTTGAGCAAGGTTTTAGAATTTAAATCCCTCTTGAGATTAATTAGAAATAGCCACTGCCCTCATGTGTTTTATGATGATTTTAAAGAATTAACTTGTTCTCAAATGAGTTTATGAAGTCCTAAAAGGGTTCCAAGAGAAACTAGCAATTTATGTGTTTTACAAATAAAGTTTTATGCATTATATGATGACTTTGAATTCGGTTCTGCCTTGCTTGGTTGCCCACTATATGATGATGTTTTAATCATGTTAGAATGTGTATCTTCATGTATGTTTGATGTTGGAATTAATTTGAGAAAGTTAAGATAAGTTAGTAACTACAAAAGAATTAAAAAGAGAATTTTAGAAACATTAGAAAATGAATATTCTGAATTCTGTTCCAGCAAGGATTAAATTAGTATAAATGGTTTATAATTAGTATAAATGTGTAGGAAACTCTCATAATTGGTTTAGGTATTGATTTTAGTACCTTAGGAGGAAACTGAACTTAGAAAAGTCAAAGTTGTGACTCCTAGGGACTCGTAAAGTATGAATCATGGATTCTACACTAATGGATTTTAGATTAAGTTATGATCACAATAAATAGAAGAACAATTAGTTTTGAGCCTATAGGTTCATAAAATATTAAGATTTGATAATTAGAGAATTTAAGTTTCAAGTTTAAGACCTTAAGGGTCAAGCATAAGACACCTTAGGTTCCTTGATGAGATAAGTTTATTTGTTCAAGTATGATGTGATGATACATATATGATATGGTGAATGTTTCATTGAGATGTTAAGTCTATCATGGTTATGAAAGTTGAATGAGAAATGCTTATGTGTTATGAGTTTCGTGGCATAAAGTTAGTTTGATGGAAATTCAGTGTACAGCTGTTATGCTGTCAAATTTCCATCAAATCTAAAGGACTTGAGAATGTTTTTGAAGAATCATATGAGATTAAAACCCTGGGTGACACTGGTTCGGCCGAGCACCCCCAGGAAAGACAAATCCGTGAGGGTACGAGTAGATGCAGCCTACCAAAGTGGACAAATTCGCTATGCACTAGTTGTAAGTAGAGCATTTCAAAGAAGGTATATCCTAAGAGAGGTGATCCTTAAGCCCCCTAACCCGTACTTGAGGAGTCGGAATTTTATTATGTTTTTCGCTTATCCAGAGGATAAGTAAGAACTAGTGACGACTAGTTAAGGTATGAACTCATAACCTAGATGATGTTTAGGGTGGCCCTATAATGCTAAAGTATGATGTTCTAAGTTACAAAGTTGAGGAAAGTTCCACTTGAAAGTTATATGCCACTTTATGCCATTTGTATGCTTCTTGATGTTATGATTTGTTATTTGTTTAAGGTATTACCATGCATTCATGCTTTGATATGTTGCATTCATGACATTAAGATGCATTCTGAAAGGGAACGAACCTTGGATAATCTAGTTTTATAAACCTAAATAAGGAACACTATATGCATGCTCACCTTTTGAAAATAAACCCAAGGTTCCTGAGGATGTGAATGATGTAACCCTAGACAGGAGTTTCCCTACTGAGATTCTTTAGCAAGATTTTCACTCCTTTATCTTCTTTCTTTCTCTCCTGTCACATCCTCAGAGCATGGCGACGTTTGTGATTTTTGTCGACACCCCAACATGGGAGGTGCACTTTGATCCGGATCACGGATCATACCATTTTGAGGGATGATGCACAGTTCGAGTCTCCATGTTTGTAGGACGTCCCTTCGCTCACCCTGTACAGAGTTATTGTTTTTCTCCTACATCTCCCTTTGGCGATGACCTGGTCTTCGAGCACACGTGAACAGATAACGAGCAGGTTATGCGCACCTACACTGCTGGATCGATTACCCACGGTCACCCAGATTACGTGCCTCGCTCGCAGCATTCGGAGGACGACCCTTTGAAGGATCCACTAATGAACATGTACAGTGAGAGTTCTGCCCTTACTATCCAGTTCGTGCGAGAGGGGAGTGAGGTGACAGTGACACAGCCGAGGCTTGCGAGGAGAGCCGAGATGTGCCCCCACCGTGGAGCACATGTTCAGCCACAGCGCGTGCCCATTCCCACTGCGCTTCGCGAGTGGATCGGATATGTCTCGCCTTACCCGAGCCAACATAAGTAGAGTGTCTCGAGGGGAGTTAGTGCACACACACACACACTCATAGATAGGATAAACCTTCTTTTGTTATGAGGTTATCCACTTTAGGTGCACTAGGGTAGGAGTGTTTTATTTACATTTTCCATGAGTTTCTGTTTCTGTTGTATTTCCTTTCCATTGTATTCATGTTATTTTGTACTAAACTAAGTTCCACCTTCGGGTGGGCCTATTATGATATTAATGGAATGTTTCTTTGATGAGTTATTGATTGTTCCATGTTCTTTCATGTCTTGTTACTTTCTTATTTATCTTCCTGTCTTACGATGTACGCGGCTCTCACTTTGCTTTATGTTTTCAAAAAAAAAAAATTTACTTGTAATTTCCGCTCAGTATTTTAAAGTAAGATTTTTAAGAATGAGACTAAGAGGTAATAACCTAATAATTAACCTAAATATGTTCTAGGAATGTTGGGTTAAAATTAGGGTCTTACAGCTACCTTTTACACTTTTGTGCCACTAATTGTTAAGCTAAGGAGGTGCTGTAACTCTTGATCAAGTCATTGCATTACACATTTTGTCAGCAACAATTTTTGTTTCATTTGCAACCAACACATGGCATGGCAGTACAAGACTATGCTTGGTTTAATATATTTTTAACAGTCCAAAAAATTGGAAGTCGGAGATCGAATGCAAGTCCTCTGAGGTTCCATACTAACATTTAATATTTAAAACAATTTCCACTTAGTAGCATGTCATTCCAGAAAAAATAGTAAGCAGGGATTTAAACAAGGGATCTATAGCTTCTGAGTTGTGCAACTCGCCTACAAGCCACAAGTGGGGATTTGAGCACGGGACACCCGATTTCCATGGTGTCAACTTCGCCACCAAGCTGCAGAGTCATGATAGAGACCTGTTCCGCTACTTTGTATTGACAAGACAAAATTGGAATTAAACTAAGAATGTCAAGTTAGGATTCGAATTCAGGGCCTCGGAGTTCAGATCAATGACCTTCACCGCAGAATTCCGAAGTCAAGAGGATTCCAACATTGACTTTCAAATATCCAAGCATGGTGGATTACTGTTGAAACATTAGCTTAATAGGTAAGTCAATCACATCGTAATAGTACCTCCGAAGTGCAAAAGGAAATCTGAGAAACATGGGAAGTTGGATTTTGAACCCAAGTTCCCCGAGGTTCCAGGAAGTCAACCTCACCATCGAGCTATAAGTGGAACATGCTCAACTGTGGCATTTGAAATTTGAAAAGCAATTACCAAGAATTGCAAAGGAATCCGAGAATAATTATAAATCCGCCAGTGGATCGATTCCACCCCTCAGTACTCGGACCAGCAGGAGTAGGTGCATAGGATGGGTAGTAGCTAGTGCACACACACCACATAGTTGAGGACAAACCTTCTTTTGTATATGAGGTTGTCTACTCTAGGTGCACATGGGTATGGGTGTTGCTTTTATGATTTCCTTGTATTTACTTTTCAGTTGTATTCCGTTCTTCTATGTACCGAATAGTCCTGCCTTTTGGTAGGCTCATTATCTATATATATTCAGTTGATGTATCCATGTTATTTATGTGTTTTATTATAATTTGCTCATATGACTTGTACGAATTCTCGTTCAAAGAATCGTGCGTGGCTCTCACTTTGGTTTTATTTCCAAAAAGAAAAATTTTACCCATATTTTCGCTAAGTATTTTCAAAGTAAAGAATGAGACCAAGAGGCAATATTCTAAGGATTAACCTAAATACATACTAGTAGTATTAGGTTAAGATTTAGGGTGTTACACATCTAATCCCCTTCCAACATTGAGTTTGCCCTTTGAGCACTGCCGGATCGGCTTTCCTCAAATTCCGGGCGGAAAATGACCTCAGGGGCATTTTGGTCATTTTCACTCTAACAGAAAATCGGGGCGTTACATTTTGAATGACAACAAAGCCAATTTAGAGAAAATGTTTTGAAGAACGACTAATGGCTACCTTGAGTTTCTTGACAATGTTTAACATGTAGATGTGGTCTATATTACACAAACCTAAGTAAGACAAATATTTCACTTTGCATGTGTAAGCATGTTATATCTCGTGGGAAGAGATTAAATTAATCAGAAAGTGAATATGAAGTTGAGCGAAATAATTATATACAAAGTAAGGCATGAATAATATTTCACTATGCATGTGTAAGCATGATATATATCTCAAAGGAAGAGAATAATACAATTAGAATGTGAATATTATCTCAAGCAAAGAACGTGCTCATGCTCACGGACCAAAGGCATTGAATCAGACTTGAATTGGGAATAATTTCACTACACATGAAGAATCATTTTTATCTCAGGAGAAGAAATCAAGCTTAAACGGTGAATATTATCTCACGAATGGAAAGCATGAATTCTGGAGGACTGAAGCTGATCAAGTCAGAAATCAAGAAACCAAGGAAAGGATCTTCAGAAAGTAGCACGAGATATTAGAAAGAACACTCATAATGAAGAAATCAATTCATATCCAAGAGTAATGTGTTACTCGGTCATCAATCACTATAATCGTGAAGAAATCATCATCAAGCAATCAAGATTAAAGACTGGAAGATCAGAGAAAAATCAACGTATTTGATTACAATGTCAGAAAGCTCACTGAAAAGTGGAGCAAAGAACACTGAAGAAAAAGGGAGGGAGTTTTGAAATTCAAATTTCAAATCTCAAATCAGATCCAGTGTTTAAACTGGTACGTCATCTCTTCTGCCTAAATGATTCAAGATGCTAAGAGGTGGAGTTCAGAAACCACAAGCCAAAAGTAAACAGAAAAAGGAAGGACTTCAGAAACCTCTACATTACAATAGCTTCTGCAACGATGGGACAAGTTGTCAACCTACCTCTCTAGACTAACATTCCAAGGCACATCTAACGAAATACACATGTCACTTGGAGATCGGATCAAAGAGGCAATGGTCATGAAGATAGACCTGCATAAATAGAGATGCCAAGCTCGAAAGCAGATTAGAGAATTGAAAGCATTAGTGTCGAATCTCTGGAAAAATCTCTCCACACTTCCTATGTTGTTCATTAATTTAGATAATCAATCACGAAGTGTAAAAATCTTCTTTCTTAGTTTGAAAATGTTTTTGTATTTGTATCGTCTTCATGTGAATAGATAAGAAAAAGAAGTCACTTTAGGTTTCCCAGGTTTGTATTAGCTAGCATCTTTAAAGAAACTTGAGTGTAGGTTAGTTTGAGTGGCAACCTAAACACAAAACCTTTGTAACCTTGGTCCGTTAGTGATCAGTATGAGACATAGCTTGGAGGGGCTAAGGTAAAACTACTTGCAACGTGTTAGCAAAGGTATTTGCTTATCATGATTCAGCTTGGAGAGGTTGTTTGAAAGACTACTTACAACGTGGCAATAGAAGATGTCTACAGGTCACGGTTCAGCTTGGAGAGGCTGATACAGAACTACTCGATTAAGTTACAGTTGGGGTTGGCCACTGTGCAAGTTCATCTTGGAGAGTCTGGTACATAACTATTCAATTAAGTTGCAATTGGGGTTAGCCATTGTGCAAGTTAAAGTTTGGGAAGACTATTGTAAAGACTATCCATTTCACTTTTTCAGGTTAAGAAAATTGTTATTAGTGAAATCTCAACATGTGTTGAGTACTATATGTAGACACGTTGGCCGAACCAGTATAAAAACTCTGGTGTTAATTCTCTCTTCCCTAATCTTTTAATTTTTATGTTATGTATTTTAAATTAAGATTTACTTAAGTAATGTCAATCTATCTAACAATTTTTATAGTTCAGAAACCTACCTTCTGAAACTACTAACCATCTTTCCGCTACACTTCAAGCCTCATGCTTGATAGATTTATTCACATAAAATCATTTAGTTCAGAAAGAAGGTTTCAGAAAGCACGATTCAATCCTCCTTCTCGTGCACTCTTTTACCAACAAGTGGTATCAGAGCCAAGCCTCTAGGGGTTGAGTAGTCTGACGATTGCAGAGGATAAGGATCAAAGGGCAAAATGAAGATACAAACCAATTCTCTTAAGCTGCATAACATGAGGTATGGATTACAGAAGCACACTAGCTATAAATTCTCAAATACACTTATTTTTTTTCCATCAAAGTCTTATGGCAGGCTATTAAGTAATAAGCTTACTTACTCCTCAGCACATCTCAAAAAATTTTTTCAAAATTTAAGGATCCTTCCTTACAGCTTCTATATATCTGCATTGATCTAATGTCAAAAGTTTTTTTAAAAAAAATAAAGATCATTGCTTTGAAAAGTATATTTGAAAAATAAAGAGAAAACAGGAAGTAACAAGAAAATGTGGTTTTGTCAAAATTTGTCTTCTCAGCTACCTTTATTATCTCTCACAAGGATGAATATTCTTCCTGAACTACAAACCAAGATAGACTCAAGGAAATTAAGGACCAAGGTAAACTTTCTTCAAGTACAATGGTTTACTACTCACACAACTCATGAAAGAAAATCAGAAGCAGGATCCTTCAGACTCCCAAGAATGAAAACTTGCTGATGAAAAGTACTCAAGAACTACTTTGCTAACTATCTTGAGGAAAAGAGTTTCAAAAAGGATTCTTGATTAGAAAAAGGGATGGAACAAGCAACTTCAGAAAGTAAACTTCAGAAATCAGACACTCAGAAAGTCATTGGGATCTAAGGAACTCCAAGATGCTGACTCTTCTCAAGATTCAGAGACTTCTGATTATACTAAGAAAAGAATAGGAATTTGGATGATTAAAGAAATCCAGCAAGCCCAAAGGTTGCGGATAAGAAATCAGACAAATCATCAGGCTGTAATGTATCTCTAGAACCATACAATAACAATGTTAATTGATTTTGATTAGAAGAGTCTTTTCTAGTACTGAAAATCCATGTCTCTCTCTTTTGGTGATAAGCATATCTTGCTTTGATTTAAAAAAAAATTTCCTTCAAAAATTATTGCATAAAGTATTATTTTTTTCTAGGACTATCTCCTCCTCTTTTCTCTTATCTGAAGTTTACAAAAAGAAATCTTAGAATTTCTTCACTTTAAGAAATGTTTTTCTAGATAAGCTCATTCTTCTATTGCGGCTCTATAAGAAACCCCTGGCTCGAAACGATGTTCTTAATATAGAATCCTTTAGACAGTAAAGCAAGGTTGTCATTTTGCCTATCCAAAGAGCTTGTTGAATTAAGCAGGAAAAATTTCCTCGATTTACACCCTTTTCTCTCTCCCACATCTTTTCAGCTTTAGATCATCTTGTCTTGTCTCTTAAATAACTGTCCACTCCTTGCTAAATTTCTCTCTCATCTCTATCTTCTCCTTCACGTATCTTGAAGATCCTTCCTTATCCCCTTCTCTTCGAAGTTTGTTTTCTCTTCCTTCTTTTGTCATCATCTCCAAAACCTCTCCTAAAATCTCGTATGTGCTCCTCTTAATCTTTTCTTCCATAGTTTCAAAAATGGCTGAAGGAAAGTATCATTCAATCAATCAGGAAATACTTCACATGTTTGATGAACCAATCCGTCAGCAACATTATGCTGAAAACTTTGCTCAACGTCCTGTGTCTCCTAGAAAAACCTTGACGAATAAGGTGATGATGCAAGTCTTCATCCTATGGGAAGTTGTTTCTTTTCAGGGATTGTAAATCTCATTGACAAAGTCTACACTAGGATGGTAACTGCCTTATACTCCCATTTAGCACAGATGTTTAACTCCGTGTTAATCTCCTACATCAGAAATATAAACTTGGAACTTAGTATATCTGATCTCTCTATCATCACTCAAGCCCTAGATGAAGGACTCAGATGCTTTTCAGAGAGGAACTGGTTTGTGACGCTTGGGATTCCTATAGAAAACGTGTCAAGATGCCTTACGGATTCTCCCAAATACCATCCAAACGATATACCAATTTAGATGCTAAATTCGAAAGCATGCCAAATCCTTACACTCATCCAATCCACATTTGTCGACTGCACATCAAATAACAATCCTTGAACGACTAGATAATTTAGAAGCTCAATCAAGAAGGCATGAAGCTCTTTTGATGGAAATTCTCCTAGAAGTGAAGCGTCATGGTTAATAATGTGACTCAACTTTCCTCTTCAACATTTTTTTGATGATCTCAAAAAGGGGGAGAAGAAGAAAAATTAAAGAAAATCGGTGCAAACATTCAGGGGGAGTCATGTTGAGGGGGAGCCCAAAAACATTTCTTTTTTTTTTTAGCATCATTTTAAATGTAGTACTTATTATCTTTATATTTATGACTGGTTTAGATGTTATATATATATATATATATAAAATAATTTTTGATGTTTTATTCATCATGCTTATGTTATGTTTGCTAGCTTACACACTATTTCTTAACACTAAGTGATATCTGCTTAAGCAATAATATATAATCAATGCCTATATATCATTATGCTTAGCTAATCATATAGAATGATTGAGAAAGTGTGGCTCAATTGCGCTTCTCTGTCTTGCAAAATTATCAACACACAAATACAGTTAGTTCACACACATATCCTTGATTAGTTAAAGTTTGAATTTATCTGAGTGTCATTGATATGTATGACAAGCTTAATATGGTATCAATACATCTTTATTCACTACTCACTTGAGATATGCTTAAAAAGACTCTGTTTCACTTTATCGATATTGGTTATGTACATTATGTTTCTGATGGCTTTTAGAAACCTTTTCTTACCATGAACCAACATAACTAAGAGCAATTAAGAAAAATTAATTTTTTTCTTCCTCAAGTGTGTTATGCTTGGATTACAAATGATGTAGATCAAAATTGAATAAGTAAGCGAGCCAACATAACAAGCATGAAAATTATGCTATACTCTGAATGAATATGTATCTATTAAATAAATCATGCTTTGAAAAAGAATTTCAAAAGTCATTCCATTAATAAATGCTCAAAAAAAAAAATTTTATATATGTCATTATCAAAAGGAGAGCATAGAAAAACAAAGTGCTGAATAAGTTTTCTTTAATCAAAATACAATATTGCAAGTATTACGTTTTTTCGTTATTCAAGCACATTGAGGTTCAGAAAGTTCTTTCTGAACATAAATCAGGTTGTTTGTGAACTAATGCTTTAATGATCATATCTACTCTAGTATCATTGAGATACTTAACACGAGGATTCTGATCTAGTTCAGAAAAATTTCATGATAAATCAATCAGCCTTGATTTAAAGTCACTTAAGGCCATTAAACGTTTTATTCATCAATATCATGCCTTAAGAAATGAGCTTACTGAAACTTATCATAATGATGTTTGAAAGATTATTTTATTATGTCTTTACTTTATTCATATTTCTTTCAACATCTCTTCAAAAGACTTTCTTCACATTGGTTTGTCATCATCAAAAGGGGGATAATGTAAACTTCAAAACTTTTTAGAAACTACTCAGAAAGTATGAAGCTTAAAAGATTTTGAATGACAACAAAGCCAATTTAGAGAAAATGTTTTGAAGAACGATTAATGACTGCCTTGAATTTCTTGACAATGTTTAACAGGTAGATCTGGTCTGTATTACACAAACCTAAGCAAGACTAATATTTCACTTTGCATGTGTAAGCACGTTATATCTCATGGGAGAGATTAAATTAATTAGAAAGTGAATATGAAGTCGAGAGAAGTAAGTGTATACATATTAAGGCATGATACAGACTCAATGGAAGAATAATGTTTCACTATTTATATGCAAGCATGATATATATCTCACAGAAAGAGAATAATATAATCAGAAAGTGAATATTATCTCAAGCAAAGAACGTGCTCATGCTCACGGACCAAAGGCATTGACGCATACTTGAATCGGGAATAATTTCACTACACATGAAGAATCATTTTTATCTTACGAGAAGAGATCAAGCTTAAAAGGTGAATATTATCTTGCAGATGGAAAGCATGAATGCTGGAGGACTGATGGTGATCAAGTCAAAAATCAAGAAACCAAGGAAAGGATCTTCAGAAAGTAGCACGATACATAAAAAAGAACACTCATGATGAAGAAATCAATTCATGTCCAAGAGCAACATGTTACTTAATCATCAATCACTACAATCACAAAGAAATCATCATCAAGAAATCAAGATTGAAGACTGGAAGATCAGAGAAAAATCAACGTGTTTGATTACAATGTCAGAAAGCTCACCAAAGAGTCGAGCAAAAAATGCTGAAGAAAAAGGTAGGGAGTTTCGAAATTCAAATTTCAAATCTCAAATCAGATCCAATGTTAAAACTGGTATGTCATCTCTTCTGCCTAAATGATTCAAGATGCTAGGAGGTGGAGTTCAGAAACCACAGGCCAAAAAGAAAAAGAAAAAGGAGGGACTTCAAAAACCTCTACATTACAATGGCTTTTGCAACAATGGGACAAGTTATCAGCCTACCTCTGTAGACTAACATTCCAAGGCCCATCTAATGAAATACACATGTCACTTTGGGATCAAATCAAAGGGGAAACGGTCATGAAGATAGACATGCATAAATAGATATGCCCAAGCTTGAAAGCAGATGCGAGAATTGAAAGTATTAGTGCCGAATCTTTGGAAAAATCTCTCCACACTTCCTGTGTTGTTCATCAATTTATGTAATCAATCACGAAGTGTAAAAAACTTCTTTCTTAGTTTTAAAATGTATTTGTATTTGTATCATCTTCATGTGAAGAGATAAAAGAAAGAAGTCACTCTAAGTTTCCCAGGTTTGTATTAGCTAGCATCTTTAAGGAAACTTGAGCGTAGGTTAATTTGAGTGGCAACCCAAACACATAACCTTTGTAACCTTGATCCGTTAGTGATCAGTATGAGACATAGCTTGGAGAGGCTAAGGTAAAACTACTTGCAACGTGTTAGCAAAGGTATTTGCTTATCATGGTTTAGCTTGGAGAGGCTGCTTGAAAGACTACTTACAATGTGGCAGTAGAAGATGTCTGCAGGTCACGGTTCAGCTTGGAGAGGCTAGTACAGAACTACTCAGTTAAGTCGCAGTTGGGGTTGGCCACTATACAAGTTTAGCTTGGAGAGGTTGGTACAGAACTATTCAGTTAAGTTGTAGTTCGAGTTGGCCACTGTGCAAGTTAGAGCTTGGGAAGACTATTGTAAAGACTATTCGTTTCACTTTCTCAGGTTGAGAAAGTTGTTATTAGTGAAATCTCAACATGTGTTGAGTACTAGATGTAGGCATGTTGGCCAAACCAGTATAAAAACTTTGGTGTTAATTCTCTCTTCCCTAATCTTTTAATTTTTATGTTATGTATTTTAAATTAAGATTTACTTCAGTAATGGCAATCTATCTAACAATTTTTATAGTTCAGAAACCTACCTTTTGAAACTATTAACCATCTTTCCACTGCACTTCAAGCCTCGTGCTTGATAGATTTATTCACACAAAATCATTTCAATTTAGAAAGAAGGTTTCAGAAAGCACGATTCAACCCCCTTTATCGTGCACTCTTTTGCCAACAGCTTAGCCTATAGGATCCGCACCCGAGCCCCATTTGGTTTTAAGCATTCGAAACAATATTTTCCGTACCTTCATCAAATTTTTTTTCTTATATAGATATGTAACAAAAATTTCTTAATAAAACCAATCCGAATTTGTATTCCAATTGTTAGGGGATCGCTCATAAGGGTATGAAAGTGGAAATATAGAAGAGTAAAACACATTTGAAATAATAACATTATCGTCTCACTATTACAAAAAAATTAATTTTAAATGAATATTTAACAAAAGAAAATAAAGTAATTTTTTTATGTAAAGTTTGGTAATATTATTTAAACGTTTATTCTTTGTAATTATGTAAATTATATAAAAATGACAAATATAATAAAATAATAAATTTAATTCCTTCTTCAAATTTAACATTAAATAAGGATGCATGTAGAATGCTTTATAAAGCACTATATAGTATTATAATATTATAGAATTAGTTATAAATAAATGATAATATTATAGAATATAAAATGTAATACTCTATATTATGCTACACCAAATACTATATAGAATTAAAAGTTCATTAAATCTTATCCTATCAAATCTTATGATATCATTTATTATCTTATTCGGTGTGCCAAATGAGCTTAAAGTCTATTAATATTTTAATATTATATAATGTTTCATATGACAATGTGTCAGATGTTACATTATTATGTGATATAGTACTATCATTTTACTATTTCAAATAATTTTAATCTTAAATTAATGTTTAACCAAAAATAACATCATAAATAATTTATTTGTTTATAAACTTAAAAATAAATATTATTATTTAAACATTTATTATTTGTAGTTATATATATTATATAAAAACAATAATCACAGTTGAATAATATTTTATGTTCCATTTTTTTTTTTTTTTTGGTGCTACAAGCAGTGATAAGAGATTAATATGTCAACCAAAATATTATGCCATCAGTAATTGCCAAACCAAGTCTGGGTTCAAAACATAATTCCATCATTTTGGTTTGGATGATTTGGGGTGAGTCGTGCGATTCACACATATTTACTCAATGCCTTAAATATAGAAGATCCAAGGCATGCACTGCAAGGACCATGTTTCACCCGGCCCATGTTAGAAAGAGCCTTGTTTGGAAAAAGAGAGTTGTGTGTTTTGGACGGTAGTGAAATAAGATGTGGACTAGGAGAGTTTATAGTATAACTTGTCGAGTTCGCAACATGGTAGTCACTATTAGCTACACACTCCTGGGCAGTATCTGCAAACTTCTGCAAACACCCCAGGGTTAATTTTGCCTCGAAGAGGAGGATGAATGATATCTTCAAGAGTCCCTTTCTGCATGTTCAATAGTGCCCAGTTTACTAAGCTAACTTGTTCTTTTTGGCAAGCAAGGATGAAGTGCTGTCCTTGCACATAAGACCTCAAAAAGAACCACCCCGAAAAAGCAAACATCAGATTTTTCTGTTAGATGTTGGCTACAGAAGAACTCAGCATCCAAGTAACCAAAACTACCTTTCACCATTGTGCTCTCTTCCGTATATATTTATATTTTGACAAAAAAAAAATTACAAAGGATGTTCCACTTTTCTTTCTTTTCTCCCTTTCACCATTTTATCCATCACCAATCACCATTATCGTGCTAACCTCTTACACTCCTTATGAAAAGAACCGCAAATCACACAACGTGATTGCACAATAACACACCAATTCTAAACCCCCACCTCCATATGCTACATTCCTCTGAGAAACCCAAAAGGAAGGTTTCAAAAATGATTGAGAGATGTGTGATCTGGATTGCAGCTCCTTTCTCTTTGTTCCTTTGTTCTCCATGGCATGACCCATGATGCAAGTGCCACGTTGTGTCAAGCTTGGGTTCAGATCGATCTTCGGCAACTCATTCACTTTCGCCGGCAGCATTCCATCTCTGGCGAGCACAAAGAACTTGGCTGCACCTTTGATTAGCACAGTGTGGGAAGGAAAGGTCAAGTTGCTAACGCCAATTGCCATCATTGAACCACCATGGGTTCCCACAAGAAGTTGATGATGCTGGCTCCAGTCGCCAATAGTTCAGCTGTTGATGGCCATTGATAAGCTTAGGAAGATTAAGGGCAATTTGCTGAAACAGAGGAGGAACAAGAGAGAGAAAGAAAGAGAGAAATAAATAATAAGAATTAAGGAACATGAAGTGATGATCATGTCAGCCCATAACTAGCAGTAACCACTAAACATATCTCTTTTAATTATTAAAATCTTTACTAATGATGCCATTTTTTTCTATAAGGCACGAAAGAACGCACTAAATTACTAGTTAATCAAATTTTAAACTTCACAAAGGTTAAAGTAACTTATGTATAACATATACAATTTAAAGGACTACAACCGAAATGTGATTTCTATGATGAGGTCATCGATCAATGGTTGTGTTGCAGTCACCTAGGTGGAAGACTAGTATGTGTGAAAAAATAAAACAGTTCTCTTTAACCAAGTTTGATAAATGTTGTTAAATGAACTAAAAATGTAGCTAAATGTAATGGACTCCCCTCCCTCTTCCTCTACTCCTACCCTCTTACCTCAACATCTTTGTTCTTCCTTCTTCCTTTCTCCTCAAACAAGATAGTGTAGAAAAAGTGGGCAGTGGCTGTGCATTTTGCAGCCACCGACTGTTGAAAAATCAAAAAGAGATTACTGTGCACATGCACAGTAATGTGAAATACAGTTGTATCACCGAAATATGCACAGTAACATGCACAGTAATTTTCAAAAATCATCTATAAATAGAGCCTTGAAGTAGACGATTTTTGCAATCCCGAACTGAGAAGCATTTCCTCAGTTGTAAAGAAAGAAGCAGTGTAGGCTTCTTGTAGTGAGAGAAAAATAGAGAGTGTGTGTAAGAAAATTCCAAGAGTGTAGTGTGAGTATACACTGGGGGGTTTTGGATATATTCTCTAGATCTCTGTAATACTATTAATTGTAGTAGAAGAGAGTCTCATTGGGATACACTATATTGTAATTACTCTTTAAATATAGTGGAGTATTTTTCGGAGTTTGGCCCGTGGTTTTTCCCTCAAAATTACAGGAGGGTTTTCCACGTTAAAATATTGGTGTGCAGTTATCTTGATCTATTTTGTTGGTGTGAATAGTAACGAGTACTATTCATAAATAGTGAAGCGGGTCCCACTACATAGTGAAGCGGGTCCCACTGCAAATTACTATTCACCGTGCTCCATTTTTCCGTCTCTTCAATTTGGGCGCGCTTCCGCTCACATCCGTAAAGTGTTTATTACACTTGGGGTGTACCCGACTCTGATGATATCATAACAAGTGGTATCAGAGCTTTGGATCGGTGGGATTTATTCTTAGTATGCTCTGTGGTTGCAGCTTAGTCTGATCTTCCACATCAGAAAAGAGTTTCTCCCTAATACTTAAGAATCACCTTTTGGTTCTTGTTCTTTGGAAGGCAGTGTGATCTTTGTAAGAGTGCGGTTGAAGAGGTTACGCTAAGGAAAGACTTGGTATTTAAGCGTGTCCATTGTGACCCACCTCTCTTTCACAGGAACCCTCTTGGTGCACGGTTTCTGATTGAGTTGCACTATTCTAGTATACGGTTAACAGTATAAGGTTCTGACTAAGATCCAAGATGTCGGTGCCAAAATTTGAAGTGGAGAAATTTGACGGGTCCAATGACTTCAGGCTATGGAAACTGAAAGTGCAGGCATTGCTAGGTCAGCAAGGTCTTGTAGAGGCGCTGGAGGACCCAGGGTCATTACCTGATGACAAGAAGAAGGAGATGATGGTCAAAGCACTGAGTACAATACAATTGAGTCTTGCGGACAATGTTCTGCGAGAAGTCATGGATGAAAAAACCGCCGATTCACTATGGAAGGCTTTGGAAGAAAAATATTCTGTAAAGACCTTGTCCAACAAGCTTTATCAGAGAAAGAGACTGTACACATTCAAATATTCAGGAGGAAAATCAATGCAAGAACATATAGATGACTTCAACCGGATGATCTCTGATGTTGGAGCAGCTGGAATTAAAGTTGAAGATGTTGATCAAGCTATGATCTTGTTGACTTCACTACCTCCGTCTTATGATAATTTCTGTGATACCATATTTTATGGTAGATCCGATATCTCAGTGAAAAATGTCAAAGAATCACTGATGATAAAGGAACATCAGAAGTTAGTAGCCGGATCCAATGTCGAAGGTCCTGCAGATGGATTGTTCGTGACGAGAGGGCGTAGTCAAGAAAGAGGATCGAGAAGCAAAAGCAAGAGAAGATCAAAGTCCAGAAAGCATAAATCTGTGAAGTGCTTTCATTGTCACCAGACGGGACATATCAGAAGAAATTGCCCTAAGAGAAAGGAGAAATCAGGAGATTCTGCCAATATAACAATTGAAAGTTCAAGATAGTGATGCCGATCTTTGGTTCAAACCTTGACAAGATTCACAGGTGACACCGGAAATGAGTGGATCCTGGATTCTGGCGCATCCTTTCACATGACACCTAATCGAAACTTCTTCTCATCCTATAAAAAACGGGAGGGAAAAGTTAGATTGGGAGATAATAGAATTATTCCATTCTTTGGTGAAGGAGATGTGCAAGTGAATTTGGACGATGGTACTAAAAGGACGTTTCATGCATGGCATGTACCAGAATTGGGTAGAAATCTGATCTCATTGAGTGCCCTTGACAATCGGGGGTACAAGTTCACTGGAGAGGGTGGCTTCTTGAAGGTATTCAAAGGCTCAATGGTGGTATTGAAAGGAAAGCTGCAGGGCGGGATCTATCTATTGCTAGGAAGCACAGTCGATGGAACCGCCGTTTCTATCCTCTGAAAGAAAGGATGATGCTACACGATTGTGGCACATGCGGCTTGGTCATATGAGCGAGAAAGGAATGACCATACTTGCTAGCAAAGGCTTGTTGAAAGGCCTGAAGAATTGTAAACTTGGTTTCTGTGAAAACTGTGTATTTGGAAAGCAGAAACGGTGAAGTTCAATTCTGGCAAACACAATAGCAAGGGGATATTGGAGTATGTCCACTCAGACGTTTGGGGTCCAGCCCCTGTTAACTCCTTAGGTGGAGCTCGCTATTTTCTTACTCTGATAGATGATTATTCCAGAAAAGTCTGGATTTATTTCCTGAAGAAAAAAGAAGAAGTGTTCGACAAATTCAAGCAATGGAAGGCCATGGTCTAGAAGCAAACCGGGCGGTCAGTCAAGAGACTAAGAACTGACAATGGCGGAGAATTTTGCAGCAAAGAATTTGAGGAGTTTTGCAGAAATGCTGGTATAGTGAGGCACCATACTGTACCAGGAACACCACAGCAAAATGGAGTTGCAGAACGGATGAACAGAACACTTCTAGAGCGTGCAAGATGCATGCGAATCAACGCAACACTTCCCAAATCATTTTTGAAATTTGGCGATCCAATACAATTTGTATATCCGTAAGCAGATCTCCATCAACTGCTATTAATCAAGATTCCACAAGAGGTATGGTGCAGTCGACCGTAAACTATTCTCGATTTAAAGATATTTGGTTGTCCCGCATATGCCCATGTGAATGATGGTAAACTTGAGGCAAGGGCAAGAAGGTGTATATTTCTAGGATATGCACGAGGGGTGAAAGGCTACAAACTGTGGTGTATAGAGAAGGCAAGTTCACCTAAAATCATTGTCAGCAGAGATGTCACTTTTGACGAGGCGGCAATGCTAAATCAGAAGAAGGAGTCTAACTTAGATGAGGCAGAGAAAGATCATGGTGCTAAGAAGCAGGTGGAGCTAGAGATTGACTGTGGGAAGGTGAAGCAAGAAATTGATGTAATGAATCGACCAAATACTTCGTGATTGCTCAACCTCAAGTAGAACAACAAGATGAACTCGACTATGAGGAAACCGGTGAACCAACCAGAGAAGCGAGCCATACAAGATTACTGGTAGAGAAAGACGAGAAATCCAGAAACCAAAAAGATATCTGGATTCTGTTGCTTGTGCACTTGACTCATTAGATGCAGATCCTATAGCCTTTGCTTTGGCTATGGCGGATGGTGCGATTGGAGATGAACCATGTACCTATCATGATGCAATAGAAAGTAAGGAGTCGAAGGAGTGGTGATAGCAATGAATGAGGAGATTGAGTCTCTTCGTAAAAATCAGGCGTGGGAGCTAGTACAACTTCCAAAGGGGAAAAGAGTAGTTGGCAGTAAATGGGTTTACAAAAGGAAAGAAGGAATCCCTGGCATTGAGCCTCCAAGGTTCAAGGCGAGACTGTAGCAAAGGGTTATACTCGGAAGGAGGGTGTTGACTTCCATGAAGTATTCTCTCTGTGGTGAAGCATAGCTCTATTCGGATCCTATTAGCTATTGTAAATACGTTTGACTTGGAGCTAGAAACGACTTGATGTGAAGACGGCGTTCTTACATGGTGAGCTAGAGGAGCAGATCTACATGAGTCAACCAGAGGGGTTCATAAGTCTTGGTAAGGAAAATCATGTTTGCCTATTAAAGAAGTCATTATATGGCTTGAAGCAGTCTCCAAGGCAGTGGTACAAAAGGTTCGATGCATTTATGATTGGTACTGGATATAGTAGAAACCAATATGATAATTGCATCTACTCTAAGGAGCTTCCAGATGGTTCGAAGATATATTTGTTGTTGTATGTAGATGACATGCTAATTGCAACGTAATCGTCTGAAATTAGTATGTTGAAAACTCAGTTGGGAAAAGAGTTTGAGATGAAGGACTTAGGTGCGGCAAGGAAGATTCTTGGAATGGAAATTCATAGGGAGCGACATAGTGGCAGGTTGTGTTTAACACAACAAAATTATATTATAAAAGTGCTACAACGCTTCAATATGGATCAATCCAAACCAGTTGGCACTCCGTTGGCTGCACATTTTAAGTTATCTTTGAAAGAATGTCCGAGAACTGAGGAGGAGGTGGAGCACATGTCTCGTATACCTTACTCTAGTGCAGTTGGCAGTCTCATGTATGCCATGGTGTGCACTAGACCAGACATTTCACATGCAGTGAGTGTGGTAAGCAGGTTTATGAGCAAACCTGGAAAGACACACCGAAGTCGTGAAATGGATCATGCGATACCTAAAAGGTTCCACTGATGTCTGTTTGGTATTTGAAGGTCAGAAGAACCGTGGAGTTGTAGGTTATGTAGATTCTGATTATGCAGGTGACTTGGATAAAAGAAGGTCATTGACAGGCTATATCTTTACAGTCTTTGGATGTACTATTAGCTGGAAGGCGACATTGCAATCAACAGTGGCATTGTCAACTACTGAAGCTGAGTATATGGCATTGACTGAGGCTGTTAAAGAGAGTATTTGGGTGCACGGTCTTTTGGATAGTTTTGGATTGAATCAACATGTACCAATTGTACATTGTGATAGTCAAAGCGCCATTCATCTGGCTAAAAATCCAGTCTATCATGAAAGGACAAAGCACATTGACGTCAGACTTCATTTTGTCAGAGAATGTATCAATAATGGTACTGTTGCAATTCAGAAGATAGCCACAGCTGAGAACCCAGCCGATATGATGACAAAACCATTGCCGATTGACAAGTTTAAGCATTGCTTGGACTTAGTTAATATTTACAGAGGTTGAAAGCTGTTGCAAAATGCAGCCAAGGTGGAGAATTGTAGAAAAAGTGGCCGGTGGCTGTGCATTTTGCAGCCACCGACTGTTGAAAAATCAAAAAGAGATTACTGTGCACATGCACAGTAATGTGAAATACAGTTGTATCACCGAAATATGCACAGTAACATGCACAGTAATTTTCAAAAATCATCTATAAATAGAGCCTTGAAGCAGACGATTTTTGCAATCCCGAACTGAGAAGCATTTCCTCAGTTGTAAAGAAAGAAGCAGTGTAGGCTTCTTGTAGTGAGAGAAAAATAGAGAGTGTGTGTAAGAAAATTCCAAGAGTGTAGTGTGAGTATACACTGGGGGTTTTGGATATATTCTCTAGATCTCTGTAATACTATTAATTGTAGTAGAAGAGAGTCTCATTGGGATACACTATATTGTAATTACTCTTTAAATATAGTGGAGTATTTTTCGGAGTTTGGCCCGTGGTTTTTCCCTCAAAATTACAGGAGGGTTTTCCACGTTAAAATATTGGTGTCTGATTATCTTGATCTATTTTGTTGGTGTGAATAGTAACGAGTACTATTCATAAATAGTGAAGCGGGTCCCACTACATAGTACTATTCACGTGAATAGTGACGTGGGCCCCACTGCAAATTACTATTCACCGTGCTCCATTTTTCCGTCTCTTCAATTTGGGCGCGCTTCCGCTCACATCCGTAAAGTGTTTATTACACTTGGGGTGTACCCGACTCTGATGATATCATAACAGATAGAATTCACACACACACAAACAAACAACGGTTTCAATTTTTCATTTGACCATCGATCAGTGAGAATCTACTTATGAAGATTGAATTATATCTCACAAAATAATCTTTACCAAACATGCAAAGACTCATCATTTCTTGAAATTGGGCTTTGAATCCACACTGACACAAACATTAACAAACAGGGGTTTTAATTTAGTTCGATCACCAACGTGAAGTTACTTGACAAGATTGAATTTTGAACTTAGACAATGAAAACCCATTTGGCATAATAACGTTTCTAGGGAGATGGGGTACGAACTTGAGCAATGTGTCATATCGAATTCTTATAGCGAGAGTCAGTGAGAGACAATAGGAATTCACATTGGAACAAGCAGATTTAGATCAAGGGATTAAAATGATAGATGAACATCCACACATCAAGTCCCCATTACTCGCCTCCTCCACAATCCATCAACTCCCTTTTTTCTATTTCTGTACTGTGTACCTACCTATCCAAGTCGATGAAGGACCTCTTCTCTGGCAGCTTCCTCCCTCCTCTCATAAAGCCCAAAATCAACGAGAAACTTGCATACACAAAAAAAAAAAAAAAAAAACCTTAGAAAATAGAATTAGTCAACAAACCTTACATGGAAAAGAAAAAACAGAGAGATTACGTATATTGAAAATCAAAACCTTTTCTAACTCCTTGGTCCTTTGCATATGATCCACCTTGGGCAGCCATTGAGATTGGCTTCATCAAACCATACAGCTTCGATGTTGCTCCCATTCCTTCAAAACTCCCCATGGTTTCAACACCAAAACGAAAAGTGGAAACAAAAACTATTTTAATTTTTGGGTTTTTTTCCTTGCATGCGAAAATAAAAATATAACAGGAAAAGGAAAAGAGAGAGGGATGAAGGATTCCCCCAAAAAAAATTATGGAAACAGAATTTGGATGGGGTGCCACATTTGAGAAGAACTCCTACCATGAATTTCCAGTGATTAGGTCACTGATAAAGCCAAAGACGGAGGTTGAGGAGGATCAAGGAAGACCGAGAGGAGCAAGAGGAGGGCAGATAGTGCATTCCATGTAGCCACATTTTTTTAATTTAGCACATTTATAAAATGTGGTAAAATGCAACTTCATTTTTCAAAACATGCCACACGCATAGACTTCCACCTAGACGACTACAGACTACCATTGACTAACAATTTTATGAATGTTTGCATGAGATCTATATCTCTGTAAGAAAATTAAGTCCCTTCCTTACACATTACATCATCTTCTTTAACTTATTTTCCTCAAAAAATTATTCTCTCTCTAATGACAATATCACAAGTTTGCTTCATTTCTCAGTTTTACATTTTCTCTCTGTTACTTGCATACCATTTCAGTTTCTCTTCATTCTTTACATGGTGATAAGAGCTTGAATGCTCAAAAGCTTCGATCCAATCTCCAATGGCTAACAACCACGCATCTCAGTAATCAGATTCTGAAACACAAAGTGATGAAGATGTTCAATCGCAACCTAAAAACAACAAATCGATGTCAGAAATTCATCAACCTAACCATGTGCAATTCAATCATCCACTATCAATCAAACTCAACGAAAAGAACTACATCCTATGGCGTAGACAAGTCCTGGCAATGGTAAAAGGACACAATCTTCTGCATTATCTTGATAATAAAGCTAAAAGACCTCTGAAATATGCTTTAGTTCATGATGAAACTGCTGAAAAAGTAACTGAAGAATTTTCACTTTGGAAACGGCAAGATCAATTGCTTCTCTCTTGGATGCTTGCATCAATGTCAGATGATATGCTTACACTCACAGTGGAATGTGAATTCTCGTGGCAGATTTCGAAGAAACTCGAGGTATATTTTGCATCTCATACTAGAGCTCGAATTCAGCAACTCAAAACTTAACTTCGAAGTGTAACAAAAGGCTCAAGCTCAATTCGTGAATATCTTATTCGAATCAAAGCTTTAGTTAACTCTCTAGCATCGGTTGGGACAACTATTACTGCTAATGAACATATTGAAGTGATTTTAAATGGCTTACCTTCAGATTACCAAGCCTTTGTTACTACTATTTCCACAAAAAATGAACCTTACTCTATTGAACAAGTAGAATCTCATCTACTCACTCAAGAATCAAGGTTAGAACAACTCAATTCTCCTTCACCAACACAGCTCATGCAAGCACATGTAGCTAACACCACAACACCAGTGAATAACACTACTACAGAGACCTCAAACCAAACCTCATACAACAATCCTCGAGGTGGTTTTCAAGGAGGCAATCATGGTGCATATCGAGGTAACAGAGGTGGTCACTTTGGTGGCAGGTTCAGAGGCCGAGGTGGCCGATCTTTTGGTCGAAATTCATCTCTAACTTCTCAACTATGTAACAAACTTGGACATGCTTCTTTTAACTGCTGGCATCGCTTTGATCAGAACTTTCATCCTAATCCTCCACCACCACTTCCATATGCTCATCTTACCACTACCTACTCTTATGCTGGACCAGCTCCATCACCTTTCCAATATATTAAACCTGCTACTCCCTCCACTAGCTCAGCCCTCATTGCAACACCTGAATCTGTTTTTGATGCAACTTGGTTTCCAGATTCAGGAGCTTCCTCTCATGTAACACCTACGTTCAGCAACCTTCAACATGCCTTACCTTATCCTGGTTCAGACCAACTTCATGTTGGTAATGGACAAGGTCTATCCATTGCTCATATTGGCCCCTCTTATGTTATTTCTCCTCTTAACACATCACACACTCTACTACTCAATAACTTATTGCATGTACCTAACATCACAAAGAATTTAATTAGTGTCAGTAAATTTGCAAGAGACAATTGTTGCTATTTTGAGTTTCATCCTTATACTTGTTGTGTAAAATCTTAGGCCTTGAATGAAGTGTTGCTTCGAGGGACTCTAGGAACAGATTATCTCTATCCGTTTGATGCCTTCCCACTACAACATCAATTGAAATCTGCCACATCTCAACCTTACATTTCATCTACTGCTAACACATGTCATGCCACTGCCCTGAATAAATGTACCCCTCTCCCCTCCAATTGTAATTCTCACTCTTACACCACATACAGTACACATCCTAATGCTTGCAATAATTCTACTGTCTCTGATAAAGCTTCAGTAGATAATATAGGTTCTGATGTAATTTCCCATAAACCTAGTCTTTTTGATATTTGGCACAATCGTTTAGGACATGCATCCTCTCAGGTTGTTTCTAGCATTATCAAACTCTGTAATGTACCACATACCATGAAAAATAATACTAATCATATCTTTGATTTGTGTAAATCTTGTTGCCTTGGTAAATCACACGGACTTCCATCAACTCCCTCACCTACTACATATTCTTTTCCTCTTGAACTTGTCTTTGCTAATTTGTGGGGTCCAGCCCCAATCACATCCTCCAAAGGATATCACTATTATATAGCCTTCATTGATGCCTACTCTAAGTTCACGTGGGTGTATTTCTTAAAATCTAAATCTGAAGCCTTTGGAGCTTTTCTCCAATTCAAATCAGCTGCTGAACTCCAACTTAATTATCCTTTAAAAGTCATTCAATCTGACTGGGGAGGAGAGTTTCGCCCTTTTACAAAATATCTCAATGACAATGGTATAACACATAGACTCATTTGTCCTCATACACACCATCAAAATGGTACGGTGGAAAGGAAACACAGGCACCTCATTGAAGTGGGACTCACACTCCTTGCACATGCTTCAATACCTCTCACTTATTGGGATGAGGCTATAGCCACTGCCACACACATCATTAATCGTATTCCATCTTCCAGCTTGCAAAAACCATCCCCCTTCGAAACTTTGTTTCACCAACTACCAAACTATAGCCTTTTCAAAGTCTTTGGTTGCTCTTGTTATCCTTTGCTCAGACCATTTAACAAACAAAAGTTTGATTTTCACTCCATTGAGTGTATTTTTCTTAGATACAGTCCAAATCATCGAGGCTACAGGTGTTTATCTCCAACTGGCCGCATTTATATATCCAAATATGTCCTCTTTGATGAAACTAAGTTCCCATTCTCTCAACTTTTTACCACTCCAACATCTAGTTCCTCACCTCCCACTCCTATTGTACCTCCCTTATCCATCCTTACTCATCCTCCCAGTCAACCTATTACATCACAACCATTACAACCACACCTTTCTTCCTCATCGCCGAACACTTGCCCCCCTACAACCTCCTCTCCTTCTCCTTCTCCTTCTAACACCATTTCAGCCTCATCACATCAACCTTCCATTCCTTTACCTCATCCTGCTCCAACATACACCATTCAAACTAGATCCAAATCAGGCATTCACAAACCAAAAATTCCCTTCTCTCTCTCTGCCTTTCTTACCACTGCTGAACCAACCTCAGTAAAAGAAGCTATGTCCTCCCTTCAATGGCTAGCTGCCATGACTGAAGAGTATGATGCTCTCCAAAGGAACCAAACCTGGTCTCTTATTCCTTTACCACCTGGTTGATCTCCTATAGGTTGCAAATGGGTTTTTCGGACCAAACAGAATCCTGATGGTTCCATTCATAAATATAAGGCACGTTTAGTGGCCAAAGGATTTCATCAAAAAATTGGGTTTGATTACTCAGAGACATTTTCTCCTGCTGTAAAGCCAGCAACTATCAGAGTTATTCTCACACTAGCCTTATCAAAGGGATGGTTAATTCGCCAACTTGATGTCAACAATGCTTTTCTAAATGGAATTCTCAATGAAGAGGTTTATATGTCTCAACCGAAAGGATTCATTAAAGGGAACAACACACTGGTTTGCAAACTTCATAAAGCTTTATATGGGCTCAAGCAAGCCCCTAGAGCTTGGTTTGAAAAGCTCACTGCCACACTTATCAGATTTGGTTTTCATGGCAGCAAGTGTGATCCTTCCTTGTTCGTGTTTTCAGCTAATGGTCACTGCACCTATATTCTAATTTATGTTGATGATATTATTGTCACATGATCCTCCTCTTCTTATATAAGTCATCTCATCAGCAAGCTCAATAACGAATTTGCACTTAAAGACTTGGGACCACTTCACTATTTCCTGGGAATTGAAGTAACTAAGCTAGCTAATGGTTCCATTCACTTGTCATAACAAAAATATGTCAAGAACTTACTCCTAAAAAGCAAAATGGACAAAGCCAAAGGGATCAACACTCCTATGGTCTCAACTTCCAAATTGTCCAAATATGGAACTGATCATATGCATAATCCATCCTTATACAAGTCAATTGTTGGAGCTTTGCAATATGCCACAATAACAAGGCCAGAGATATCTTACAGTGTTAATAAAGCTTGTCAGTTTATGGAAAACCCCTTGGAGTCACACTGGAGAGCAGTAAAATGCTTTCTCAGATACTTAGGAGGATCTATCACATCTGGACTTCATCTGATTAAGTCCACTCAACCTCTTGGTCTAAAAGGATTCTGTGATGCTGATTGGGCTGCAGATGTTGATGATTGAAGATCTACATTAGGCTCATGTATATTTTTAGGGCCAAATCTTATCTCATGGTGGTCAAAGAAACATCCTACAGTTGCTCGTTCTAGTACAGAAGCGGAATATAGGAGTTTGGTAGATTCTACAACAGAAATCACATGGCTTCAATCTCTTCTACAAGAATTGGGCGTTCCTGCAACAAGACTAGTCATATACTATGATAATTTGAGCACAGTTATGCTGGCCCATAACCCTGTTCTTCACTCATGGACCAAGCACATGGAATTGAACATCTTCTTTGTTAGAGAAAAGGTTCTTCAAGGACAACTTCTCATAGCCCACATTCCTTCGGAGGAGCAACCAGCTGACATCCTCACTAAACCAATCAGTAATAACAGGTTTCAACAACTGCACAACAGGCTGGGAGTGAAAATGCTACCAGAAAATAAGAAGTGCACCTAGCTAGAATTGAAGGGGCATGTTAGAGATTGCTTAGTTTGTATAACCGTTTTCTGTAACTGTTTCACCAAGTAACTGTCATTCCCGCCTTTGCATATGTCTTGCAAAGTTTACTTCATGTGTCTATATAAACACATATGTAACACTTGCTCATTCATAATGACAATATCACAAGTTTGCTTCATTTCTTAGTTTTACATTTTCTCTTTGTTACTTGCATACCATTTCAATTTCTCTTCATTCTTTACACTCTCAATCAAATTAACACTTTATTCTTATTTTCCTTTTTTTTTTTTGGTGAATTCCTTTTTGTTTCTCAAACGCATTTTCTTTTTTATAATTTTAATTAGCTTAAATAAAAAATCTTTATTTTTATTAAATTATTTTCTCTTAATTTTATATTTATTTTATAATGAGACATTTTTATGTTTGATATTATTTAAATGTTTCTTGCTATTGTTTCTATTCATATATACATCACTACATATATGCTCATACAAGATATCTGTGTCTATATCTATATTACTATAAGAAAATATCTATCTATAACTCTAAGAAAATATCTATCTATATTTTATATTACTCTAAGAACGTTCTCAATGCCACATGTCAAACTCATTTCATTTTTCAATCCCAAAATGTTTTTCCTACCAAAACTACACTAAGAAAATTAGGTAGACGTATCAAGTTCTCGTCGCAATTTTTCCCTCCCAAAATTTGTTTCCTCCTAAAATTATTCCCTTTCTCACACATTTTACTAAAATATAATATAAAAAAAAACTTTTGAGATCTACGCATGTCAGCTTCTCATAAAAATTGTTTTCCTACCAAAAAAAAATTGTTAATTCCACCCAAAACCCAACCAATCATGCTTCCTAATCCCAGCATATAAATATTCTTATTTTCCTTAATGGGAATACACCTAAAACTTGATTAAAAAATTTCATTTATAAGCAACTCTAATTTTTTAAACATCGACAGTGAATAAAAATTAAATTCTTAAATTATTTATCGCAAATTATAAAATAACAAACTTGGTTAAAAGTGAATCAAATTTTCCTTAATTTACATTCAGTTCCATTTTAGAGAATTTTTATATTTCACATTTTTAATGTAGTTTATTTTTAACATAAAAAATTTGTTACATAATGTTATAAAAGTTGAGATTGTGTGTAAAAGTATAGCGCAACGAAAATACAACTAAAATTTGGTTAAAAAATTTTTTATTGAAAAGAAATTCTAATATTTTAATTTAAAACACTAATAGTACATGAATATTAAATTATTAAATTATTTGGCTAAAATTATAAAATACCAAACTTGACTTAAGAGTGAATAAATTTTTTCCTTAAGTTTTGAGATTTAATTTGATACAGTGATAGAGTAAAAAAATTTTATATTATCGTCATTCAATCATGTGTTTCTATTTATAAGACTTTCGAAATAGTGGACGGTTAAGTCAAATACTTTTATTGATTTCATAATACATGCTTATATGTCAATATAAAACCTTTTACACTCACCGTTATAGAAATTAAAAAATAATTTATATTTAATTCTATTTTAGATCATTTTTATATTTCACATATATTTTAAAGACAAACTATTTTATATGAAGTTATAAAAGTTGAGATTGTGGAAACTTTTTTTGTAGTGGGAATACACCTAAATTGTTTAAAAAAATTTAATGTAAAAGTACGAACTTTTTAAATCTGACCGTGCATAAAAATTAAATTATTAAATTATTTAGCTAGAATAAAATATTGAAGTTAAATTAAAAGTTAGTCAAAATTTCCTTAATTTTAATTCAATTTTGTTTTGGATAATTTTTATGAGTCTGAATGCCATGCCCTAATAATGTAATTATTTTTACATTGTCAAAAAATAAAAAATTGATCCCTCATCCATTTTAAAATTATGTTTAATTTAAATTTTAAAAAATTGTGCAAGATGGATGAGTTGTAAATACTTTATTGATTGACAGTGTAAAATATTTTTATATCGTCAGTGCATGACAATTAGTTTCTTCTTATTATTATATACCTTATATTTTATGTGTTTAAATAATTTTAAGATAAAAAATTATGTTAAATAAAATTACGAAAATGAGATTGTGTGTAAAATTCTGGTGTGACGAGAATACACTAAAAGTTGATTAAAATATTTAATTTAAAAGTAATTTAAATATTTTTTAATAGAGGTGGTGTATGAAAATTAAATTCTTAAATTATTTAGCGAAAGTTAAATTATGAGTGAATTAAATTTTCCTTGATTTTTATTCAATTCCATTTTAGATAATTTTTATATTTTACATATATAAATCAATTAAATATTTTTAAGATAAAAAACTATGTTATGTAAAGTTATGAAAGTTGAAATTATGTATAAAATTTTGGTATAAAAGGAACACATCTAAAAGTTGATTAGAAAATATTTAATTTGAAATCAATTCTAATATATTTTAAACACTGACAATGCATGAAAATTAAGATAGATTTTGCAAAAATAAAATTTTTTTTCAAACATGCTCTTATATTTTCTAAACATGCTCTTATAGATTTTGGAAAAGAAGAAGAAGAAGAAGAAGTTGTTTTGACATGTATTTCTAAACATGCTCTTATATTTTCTCTTCATAATAAGTAGTTGCACTTTAACTAAAGTAAATAATCACTACAAATCACATAAGAATAGAGCAAATTTATCCAAATGATTAGAATATGTGTTTTACATCAAAGTATTCTATAAGTTTTATCTTGGATTACTACCAAATGACACATACAATAACTTCTAAGAAATTATATTATAACTACTTTAAAATTGAAATTCATATATTCACTAATAAAATACACTATTATAGCATATTATAATTAATAATTAAAAATTATATGATTTAATTTTGATGAATTGTCTTTATAAAAACTTTTATGTTATAAAACTCTTTTGATATTATTAGTATATTAAAATTAATCTAAAATTGTAATTATTTGTTTTCCACAAAAAGTTCTGTAATTTTTATATATTGTTTGTTTACACTAATAACTCATGTCAAATTAAAATAAATACTAAAATGCAATTAATTATTTAATAATAAATTACATTGCAACTCGTGCGGTTACATAGGTATATTCTTGATAGTGTGTATGAAAAATGTCTTTGAAATGTCTTATGGTCGAAGGTTTATCTTTAGGAAAGCTTTCTCCTGGAATCAATTAGTGACAAGGAACGTTGGATATCGCAACCAAAAAAAAAAAAAAAGAGAAAAGGAGAGCTTGAACACGGCAGAAGGAACTTCGGCAGAAGGAACACGGAACGGGAACATTTTTAAATCATGATTCATGGGTCAACTTAGTGTCTTTCACCTCCTTCATTATGCTTTTCAACCGTAAAACCCCATATGTCTCGGCTCCAAGGCCCAATGACATCCTTTTGTGCACGATTGACGGGGGAAAGTGTTGCCTCCAGGGACTTCGACATATCATTTATTTTCCTGAAGTATGTTATATATCGTCAAATGGTTATTATAGCTATATTTTTCTTTTTCTTTTTATTTCCTTGCTTGACCATTAATGCCAGCATAGTTAAGTTCTTAACTAATGTAACTAACTTGTCTCATTGAACAGAGAAGTTAATAAGACCAAAGATGAAGTAATATTGTACCTAGACGGTTGGAGTGAGTGAATCTTCAAAATGAATATTAGTTGTTCAGTGTATCGGTCGAGAAATTCTATAATTCAGTGTGGTTTCATTCATACCTATAATTAGAACTCACTTTCATTTTTTAGAGTTGCACATGCAAGGTAGGAGTAGAAGGACATTATTAGGTAGATGGGTCCGCGAGTGATCAGAGCAGAAAGAGAAGCTACTCTTAAAAGTTAAAACGGAATACTAAAGCAAAAGATGTATACTCATTCAGTAGAGACGAAGCGTGCACATGAAAAAGTACTGACACATTGAACCAAATTAAATTGCCAACACTAAGTCACTAACTGCACTTTGTTTCCATTGCAAAAGCAAGATTGTCAATGTAACTTGCAATACATTATACCCATTTGAAAATAAACAAGGCAGAGGTTGAAATTAAGCCCATAAGGTAAATAAATAACTAGGTATATATAATAACTTAAGTTATATATTGGAAACTGCATGCGAAGCAAACTTAAGCACAAGTGCTTTTCTCATTCTTACTTTCTTCTTTTTCTTCCGTACAGTTATACATTTTTAATTTCTTAGCTAATAAAGTGATTAATCAACAACGTGTGCCCTTCCTGCAGTTAAGTACACCAGCAGTGATGGTCATGGAGCCAACCAGAGAAGATGGTCTTGCACTAAGACTTGAGGCCATAGCATAGCTAGAAGAAGCACCAGCACCAGATTGCCTGAAGAATGCTCCATTCAAGAACAAGTCCCCTTTTGACCTCCAGTTCCAGCCCATCCATTCATTCTGTGGAGCATCCTCATGCTTGGTCACCTCCTTGCTAAACCTGTTATCTGGTGCAAGGAACCTGTTTCCTTGACTGTTGATAGTAGGATTAGCACTCCCACCAATAGCATACATCTCCCAGTGAGTGTAGTCATTGTTCACCACATGAAAATACCCGTGTCTACACCTGCAGGATTGGTTATTTAACCATTATATTCACTTTCATGATAATAAATGTCATTATATTTTTGTTTGAAACTATCACTTCATGATATTATATATATCTTTCCTCTTTTGTATAAAACTGCAAATCATTGTTGTCCTCTAAAGGATACAAGAAAAGAAATAATATTGATTTGATAGAATAGAGTCAAATAATTTACTATTATTAGATGAAGTAAAGCTACCTAAATCATCTTATGTACCTCATTATTCTAGAGAAACTTTTATCATTTATTAAAAATTTCCTATTTTTATTCACTAACCAAGCATATTCTAATCATGCATTGTCTTTCTAATTAAGAATTTTATAAAGTATAGAGAGGCTAATCACTTTATATTAATATTATATTGTTAATTAACTATATTTATTAATGTAAAGAGACTAACTCATATTAATATGATAAAATACTATTGAATTACAATGTAAAGATTTTTTAAAACTGTGTATCAAGATTAACTCGATGTACATAAAATGAGTTACGTATATACCTTGGCATTCTTTGGACAAGGCCTTCTCCAAAATGATTGAAGGCTACTGTGACTTGCATGCCCTTGTCTTGTGTGTAGGAGTCACTGTGGCCCAAGAGCATGACCTTGTCATGATGGGTCATGTAGTTGTTAGAGATGGTGATAGCTGTGGATCCATGGATGGCATCAATGAGGCCATCATGGCAGTTAGACAGCGAGCAATGATCAACCCATATATGCCTCGAGTTAAAGATGGACACTCCATCACCATCCGACACAGTCCAAAACCCAGAATGGTGTGGAGAGTCTCTGATGTTGGTGTTCCCTGTTGGCTTGCAATCATGGATGTGAATGCCATGGATGATGATGTTGCTCACATAGTGTATTGTGATGCATCCCCCACCTGCAATGTGAACACTAGCACCCCTCCCATCAATTGTCTTAAAGGAATTCACCAAAAGCTCTTCCTTGAGATTGATGACCATATCTCTCTTGAAAATGATCCACAATGGCTCATCTTGTATAGCAGCATGCCTCAGAGTTCCTGGCCTTGGGTTCACTGGGTCATCATCGCCAGAGTCAGTGACAACATAGATTTGACCATTTCTTCCACCAATGGCGTCCTTGCCGAACCCAATGGCACAATCAGCTAGCCTTTGCCGGTTGTTCTCCCAGTTGGGGTCACAGCGCCAGCAATCATCAATGGGGTTACCAGTTCCACATGATAGATAACCCAAGTTTCTTCTAGAGGCATTTATGCTCCTGCAAATAAGGACATTATATATTAAAATGTGACACTTTTTTTTTTGTACATATGTAGAATATAATATATGGTTGAGGAGGATCTTAGCGCTTCATCATCTAATGAATAATGTAGATTAAGTACACATACACGAAGAAGTTAAATACTATTGTTAGTAATTATCATCTAAGGAATTACGTAGATTGAGGACACGCACATACACGAAGTTAAGCATTATTTGTAGTTTATTCTACCTTTGTACGTCTTGTACAACTAGCTCAGGGTCTTGATGAACTGCGGAGGAAGAAACAATGCAGGGGGTAAGAAGAGAAAGAGCAAAGAGAATAAAGAAGCATGAAAGATTAGCCATTTTTCCTCTTTCTCTTGTTAAGAGTATATGTGAGGCAGGAGACGGTGGGGAACTAATGGGGAGTTTTATAGAAAGAAAAAGCCGAGAGTAATGGCGTGATTAATATTTCTAAGTGGGGTCCATGTTTTCATAATTTCAGGTCTTAACGCAAAAGTGATTTGGGCCTCAATTATCTTATACAGGTAGAGATAGTTTGAAACCGTTATATTTTGCCCCTAAGTCCAAGCAGTTCACGCCCCCAAGTCAACAAGGTTGACCTTTGCTACACATGAATGATGTGATACGCAATGAATAGGAGACAAATATACTCATACCATATTGCTAATCTTCACACCTTTATACAAAGGTGAGTAATATTCACTTGGGCATAAAATCTCTTTCTCTCTCTTTTCATACAATTTAAAATTTTGGTTGGTATTACACTTTATCTTTCCTTTAATAATTATCTATTTTAAAAATTTTCTTTGTATATAAATACATGTTCATTTTGAAAGTTTAAGTACCATGAATTATTTCTTTTCAATAATAAGCTTATTATATGTTATTGGAGGAGAGGAGAGATATATACTGGAGAAAGGAAGAGAAAATTGCGGTATCAAAAAAGAAAAGGACAATTCAATAAATTAATTTTACCTTTTTCTATCTTTAAATATTTTTGTAATAATTTTTTTTAATTCTAGTTCACTTTTATAATTGGATAATTTTTCAATAATAAAGTGAATAATTCTTTTTAACTCATTTATGACTCTTCTTCCAACTTTTCTCTCATCTAATTAATATTCATTCTATATAAATTACATTTTTTAAATTATATGATATTGATATATGCTGGATAAATATATATTAATAATTTAATTTTTTAAATGATTAACTTATCAAATTTAATTAGAAAGCTTTGTTAAAAAAGTAGAAAGCTTCACATCAAAACGAAAAAATTACTTAGAAAGCTAATAAATTAAAGAATTCAATTTATTTTTTTTGTCTACAGAACTCAAACTTTTATTTATTTTTTTAAATAGAATTGAAACTTTTTTAAATACATTAGTTGTGCTTTACCAAAAAAGAAAAAAAAATACATACATTAATTGTTGTCTTTTACCACTTACCGCTGACTCATTCATAAATAATTTATATATATGAAATTATTTTAAATCTTCTTAAGATATTTACGTGAAATTAATATTCAAATATTGGAATTGTGAGAAAAACCTTTCAGCAATTCGATTATTCGTGACGTTAAGTTAGCTCTATCGCTCGTTTAAAAATTATTAAAATAATTTTAAAATATATTTTTTCAGTATATAATAATATTATATTATTTTCAGTAACATACCTAATACTCAAACAAAAGAAAAATTTTAAAAAGTAATAATTCATATAAAAACAAATAATGAAAAATCGATATTAATTAAGTGAGAGAAAAATTAGAGTAAAAGTAATAAATATGAGTAAAATAAAATTATAATATCGCCCAAAATTTCAAATTAAATCACAAAAAATGAAGGGGATTTTGTGTTTAAAACAAAATGTTGACATTGTTATCCTCCATATGAATGTGTGGAGGCTAGCAATCCATATAACAATATAATGTCAGTTTATTTATTTATTTTTTTAAAAAAAGAATAGGAGACATATCCACCCTTTAATTTTATTTTTTTCAACGAGTTTAATCTTTTGTTAAGTATATAATATATTCAACAATGTTATTTAAACCATACAACACGCAAGACACCCAACACACAAAAATAAATGGGACCCATATTTATATATCAGATTTTGAGATAAATAATATGAAATTTATATAATAATATAATGATACATAATTAAATAGTAATAGTATCTAACGGCAAAAAAATAGTAATAGCATCTAAATAGTAATAATATTATTATTATTGTTCTACCATTTTAATATAACTGACCATTTTATCCATACTTATTTTTTAAAAAAATTATAACTAGTACAAAAACTATTTTATAACACAATTTCATCGAGGATGAACTTTCACTCCTAACTAGTATCCATAAGTATGGGTATGGTTATATGTACTTTGAAGGGTTAATTTTCACTTCGTACATCATTGCAATGAAAGTTTTACGATTTAAATATTTCAAAATAAAAATAGCTATAGAATGAGAAAGTGAGCATTTAATCTTTTAATTATTTAATATGAGACCCATTCATATTTATTCAGGCTGTTAATCTCCACTTTACAGCTACCCTTACTTTTACAGAATTTAAATCCAAAATTTTAATATTATTAGAAAACAAAAGGTAAAAATTTTAGTTCTAATTTAATTAGCATTGTTCTTGTTTTAGACTTTGCTCATTTCATGTGAATGGATGAGTACATTCTAAAATAAATTAAAATAAGACTTACCCACCTCTTATGTTCTTGCCTTCACTATTTAACATTCATATATCCCCATTATTGTCCGGTTCTTTCTCCCCTAAAATTGTGCCATGTTCTAGTACAGTGTGATCCGCATGCGCCACCTGATGAGTACTTAACTAGATGGGCTAATGTCAAAGAATTCAGATATTTCGGTTTCTTTGCGTACACATCTGATTTATGTGGTGCTGGTACTGTGCCGGCTTAATCCATGATATTGATGGGTATAACTATTGTTAGATGTAATTCATAACTCATTTGTCGTTTTATAATTTAGCAATTTCTGCGTTTGGTTCCTTAATTATCTTCCCCTATACATTCTTGCATGAGGATGTTAAGGAATTAATAATATGCTTTTTTCTTTGGTATCTTTAATTAATATCTGTTTAGCAATATAAAGTACTAAACCTTTCATGTAAAATAAAATAGGCCTCGACAATTTCAGATTTGTTTGTTGTTTTTCCAAGGGGAAGAGAAAAAATGAGGGGTTCTTTTTAGACAAATGTTATTTCAACATCTAAAAATGAGTGTTCAATTAGAATATTCACTCTATTATCATTGGATGTAATGATGGTCCGTACTTTTTCTATCAATCCACCACATCTAATGGTGATGGAGCGAATATCCTAATTGGAAATATACTTTTAAGAGTTGAAATATCATTACTCTTCTTTTTGTGATGAATGTAACACTCTTTGCCAGTAGAAAATCTAAGCAATTAGCAGTACTAATAGTACACAAACAGCCATAATATCCTTTATATATGTGTTGGTTGGGTCACATTACTTTTTCTTTTGGCCAAGCTGAACAACCAATCCCTATTGATCTTGCCAAAGTCTATAATTGGGACATATTTTCTCAACCCTTACTTTAATATGATGGCTGTTGTTGACTCCTTTGCCTAATGATTCTCAAATCCAGACAGAGCAGCTCAGTTTTAACTAAATACTCACTTATTCATTTTTTCTCATGTGGTTTTCTTTCATTTTTATATCCGTTAATTATTATCTCCGCCAGGCCATGTTGTAGTATTAACAGCAGCACGAACCAAAACACACATTTCCCGTCTTACAATATATGCTGCTGCTTACTTTTTTCCACTGACTGCGGAATTTGACTTACAAATGTTGCTTTATCGATAAAATCAATGGTCGGAGAGAATTCTGATAAACAATGTTGAATTTGATTAATCTATGGTTGTGTACCAATCTCCCACTGTTGAGTGATGTGCAACATTTCAGGTTACAAAGAGGTTGGTAGGGTTGGTGCAAAATGGATTGGAAATGGTGAGCAGAGAAGCAAGCCAAATCATTATTCATTATACCTCTAAGGGGCCTTAATTTGTGAATAGATAAAACAGATAGAGGTTTAGACGATTAGTGAACTTTCAATTTTTTTCTTTATTACCACGACCCGACAAAAAGATTGACTGTGATGAAACTATATATACGTTTCTTGTAATAAAAATTGTTCCAAACAAGGTATTTTCTATAACAAAAACAAATATCTAATAGTGATATAATAGCATAATATAAAACAAGTTGAAACGATAAGGATTGGACTAGTGGTGACAAGGTTTAGATAGTTTGTCATGGAATTGCATGTTCAAATCTCATCACTTTTCAAATAAACCAAAACGTTAAAAAATGAGTTGTCTTATTTAAACTCATTTCCCTTAGATACCATGTTGATTTATTCATCTATCATTCATGATTCAAAATGATCACAATATATATATATATCTATATATATAATAATAATAAAAAAAAAACTTATTATACAACCCAGGGGACATTTTGGGCGTCAAAAATTGTGCCCAGGAGACAGTTAAGTAGGTTGAAGCTCGGGGCATTCAACTACATGTACAGAACCATGCACGGAGGGAGGGGGAGCGACGCTCATGCAGGAAGAGAAAATGTCATGGCGATCAACCATGCATTAAAGGACAAAGATAGTGTCATATTGTTCGTTGACAATTTACCTAGATCGACGACGATGTGGATGTGGTGGCGATTGTTTAAGTACGATGGAAGCCTAGAGGACGCCGCCTACGTTAACAAGAGGCAGGTGCTAGAAGGGCTATTCAGAGGCTAGCTAGATGGCGATGTATTAGAGTTTAAGGCATGCCTCCATGGCCCAAAATCCTACGGTAAGGAGAAGTAGATTTTCAAATGCTTGGAGAGACAAGCACACATACAAGGAAGTAGTCAATGGAACACAACAAAAGGGAGAACAAAAAACTATTGTGATTTTTGGGCCTTCATTTGAATCTCAACTCTGCTGGCTCAAGTGCAATTTTGTTGGTGAGGGACGCGACTGGTGCCATTGGAGTTTGAAAGCGTCGACCGATGCCTGGTCACAAAAAGGCGTATGCTTAGAAAAGATGTGAAGGATTGATAGCTATAAGATAGACGATTACTTTGAAAGCAAAGGTGCAAGTGTGTAAGGGGAGTGGTTTCGTCGCACCAGAAGCAGAAGAGATTGAATAGTGGTCACGTGAGGTAGTGTGTAAGGTTAAAAGGGTGTGGTTGGAATATGTTGGAATTCCAGTACATGGTCGAATTGAAGAGAACTTTAGAAAATTAGGAGGCTATTATATTGGGGAAAATATGTAAAAAGAATGATCGATCCAACTCCTTCTTCTTTCTGCATCATCAAAGTTCAAGTGGATACCATATATAGTTTTTCCATCCGTTCAAGCATGGATATGCTTTGTGCAGTTGAAGGGGAGATATATGATGTATGTAACACCCTAACTTTCAACATAATATGCTTAAGATGTATAAAGATTAATCATTAGTTGTTATTCTTTTTGTCTCAAAACTTTATTTGATTTTAAACTTTAAAAATAAGTCTCTGGAAAATATGACTCATCCTTTTTCTGTTTTCTTTAGAGCAAAGCTAAAGTATGAGCTATTCACGTATAAGTTATAGCGTATAAATATTCATCATATAATACATAGTAATAATACATGTCATCAAGACATATCCTAACCAACCATCACATAATATACATGCAAAATCACAGTGCACAGAACATATCATAAACTGAGAACATCATCATAGCATAACATGAACTGAAAATATCATATCATCGTATCATATAATAGTAATATAAAGATATTCCACAATTATAATAACAAAATAAATGCACCAAGTCCACCAATAGAGGTTGAGCATACAATAATTCAAAAATCACGCATAATTATTATGTAGCTAGACCTATTGTGGGTACATATACTTCAACCAAAACTAAGTTATGAATCTTCTTGAAGGTGAGATGACCCCTAACGACTGCAAATATATAGGAAGGACTATATCCCTACTTCTACTGCGCTACTCTGATATGAACCATAGTGCAACTCCCATGCTGGCATTCCAAGGAAGACCACAGACATCGCCATCAACCTTGTCTGAAAAAGAAGATGGAAAAAAAGAAAGGGAGTGAGAAACTTATATCAAAATCCTAGTAAGGCTTCTTTCTCCACACCCATAATCATCCCTAGAAACCTTGAGTTTCATTAGGAAAATAGTGGACATAAATAAGTTTTATTTATTAAGTTCCAAAAACCATTAGCCAAGGTCTATATCTTTTAGTATGAATCATAATGTCATAGATACATCATACCATATTATGAATGCATGTTAATACCTTATATAACATTCCAAACATACAATGACATAATACGGAAGCATAAGGAACATGAGTAACTTGTAGGTAGAAAAGTGCACGAGAAGGGGGATTGAATTGTGCTTTGCTACTTTTTCATATCTGTAACATTTAACAAAATACTATCAAGCATTAAGCTTGAATTGCAGCGAAAATACAATTAGTTGGTTCAGAAAGTAGATTTATGAAGTATTGAGTTAGTAACAAAAAAGCTAAATGATATTTTAGTAAATACTAAGTTATACAACATAACACAAAAAGAAAAAGAGATGAGGGAAAAGAAAATATGACACAAATATTTTTATACTGGTTCGGCCAAACCTACCTACATCCAATACTCAACACACGTTGAGGTTCTACTAAACATCTATCTCAACTTGAGAAAAAAAATCAGATAGCCTTTACATTAGTCTTCCTAAGCTCTCACCAATGAACAGTAAACAACTCCTACTGTCACAATCTTTGTATTTCTACCCAACCTCTCCAAGCTAAACTGTGACTAGTAGATAGCCTCTACAGCCATGTTGCAAGTAGTTCTTCCTAGCCTTTCCAAGTTGAATTGTGATGAGTAAAATGCCTATTCCATCATGTTGCAAGTGGCTCTTCCTAGCCTCTCTAAGCTGAACCATGATAAGTAGAATGCCTCTACCATTACGTCGTAAGTAGTTTTACCTTAGCCTCTCTAAGCTATGTCTCATTGATCACTACTGGATCAAGGATATAAAGATTTTGTGTTTAGGTTGCCACTCAAGTTAACATACACTCAAGTTTCCTTACAAATACACAATAAAATAACCTGGGATAATTTGAGTGACTCCTTTCTAACATCTTTTCCAGGGAAGAGTATATAAATCATTTAGAAACTAGAAGGAAGATTTTTACACTTCAAGAAAACTAATTACATGATATGATAGACCTCACAGGAAGTGTGGAGATTTTCCAGAGTTTCCACTCTTATGTCTTCAATCCTCTCATAAGCTTTTGAGCACATCATCTCCATTTATAGAGGTATTCCTTTGTGACCGTTGTCTTTGATCAGATCTCCAAATGACATGTGTAGATCATCCATTTGTGTATTGGAAAAGTAGCCGAGAAAAGTAGGTTGATAGTCTGTCACATCGGTTATAGAAGTCGTTGTATAGTTGAGGTTTCTGATATTGCTTTAGAAACTATTTTTTTATTTTCTAATCATGGTTTTTGAACTTTTCTTTCTAAAAGTTAGAATGGTTGACCAAATAGGCAAAAGAGATGACATACCAATTTGAAAACTAGGTTTCACTTTAGATTTGAAATTTGAAATTCAAATTTTCCTCCTTTTCCTATATCATTCATCACTCTATAATGAAGTGAGCTTTCTGACATGCGCTATCTATAACACCCCAAAAATTATATAAAAATTAATTTGAGCTTTTCTAGTCATAATTTCAAAAATTCGATAGACATAGAAATAATGAGGACGATCCAACGGATCTGTAAAAAAAAAAAAGTGAATAGTATCCTTGTGGGCCCCGCAGGACCGCTAGGACGGCCGAAACCCTAGAATTAGGGCCCGGAGATGCCCGAAAGTGAGAAATTATAGAATTAAAATTAAAAATGGTTAGGGATAAAGAAATTACACGTAGAATAAATTTTCGGGCAATAGTTGTTTTCCTAGGTATACTGTTTTACTCATTCGGTAAGATTTCGGTGTGCGATTTGTACACTGAAAGAAAGTTTAATCTCTAAGAGTTGGCTAATGCATATCCACTTTGACTAAATGAAAGGCTAAGATTTAATTTTGTAAAGTAAGATTGAATCTTAGCCATTCATCATTTTTTCTTTTTGAGGAATTAGACTTTATATTTTATCATGATTACACAACCTAATTTAATATCATTAAAAAGCCACAAATCTTCTCCACCAAGAATGCATTCTCGGCTAGCAAAGGGGGTAAACCAGAAACGTCCATTTTCATTTCCTTGAGAGCTCAAGCTTGCTTTCAAAGCCCATAAACACTAGCCTAGAATTGTTGAAACTTCAAAGTTCCTTCACAAAACTTGTTCTACACCTCAAACCCTACAAATCTAACCGATTGAAAACTCAAATTGTCACCTTGATACCTCACTTCCTCACTATTTTAGGAAGGTTTAGGTGCTGTTTGGGAGGTCTTGAAGTGAGCAAAATCATTCTTGGAACATCCGTGGAGCATAGAGCTCAAAAGCTTTCAAAGTAGGGTTTTCTTTGGCCTTTTTCTTTCAAATTTTACTCTGAAGATTATTAATTGATTGAGTTCAAAATTTTTTGTTATTTTGGTTGATAATATGTTGATGTTGATGTGTTAATTTTTTAGATGTGTTTGGATGTTGTTAAAAATGATTTTTGTCGAAAGAGAATTTGACACATGCTGCTGAATTTTCGGATTTTGACAGGACAGGAATTGATCACGAATTTTCTGGTTCAATTCTAGTCATTTTTATGAGCTATAAAAATTATATGTTCAAGCTAATATCCCAAGGAAACTCTGAGAATTTTCATGGTGCATAATAAAGACTTTTGCTACCTGAGAAAAATCAAGGACCGAAGTTGTAACTATGCTTGCTGAAATCTTGGTACTGAAGCTGTGAATTTGTATAATTTTGTGACTATATAAAATGATGGAATTATCCTTTGAAATTTTTACAAAGTGTCCTACTCATCTTGAAGTTCAACCTTGATTTTTATTTTTTGTTTATTTGATTATTTGCTAAGGTTAAAATTATGAGAATTCTGATATGAACTGTGAATAAGTGGTCCCTGACCATCAAACTTGTAAAATTTATTTAACATGGTTAGAGAACTCTTTTTACTCTGATATTTTTACAGTGTCTTGTGGACACATTGACGTGTCTTAGAGAATTTTTATAGCCCTTGAAATGGATGTTCAATATGCATAATAAATCATAACCCTTAGGCAAGAATTCTGCCAACATGCTGTAATTGTGCTTAAATGAACTCAAGTATTGATTTGGTGATTTAATGACTCCTAATTTAAGTATGATGAGTATGAATTCATGCTATTGAATTTATGGATTAGTTTAAGACATGATTGGAATCATATTGTGAATCAATGTCTATATATGTTTTATTGCATGCATTTGAACAAGGAGCAGTGAATGATATATTGAACTAAGTTCAATAGCAATAAATAGAGTGACATATAATCCTTTCGACTTATCAAGGGCAAATTAAATGATCCTTTCGACTTTGTCGAGGGCAAATAGAGTAATACATGATCCTTTTGACTTTGTCGAGGGCAAATAAAGTGAGATATGATCCTTTTGACTTTATTGAGGGCAAATAGAGCGATATATGATCCTCTTCACTTTGTCGAGGGCAAATGACGTGATATATGATCCTTTCAAATTGTCAAAGGCATATAAAGAGAGATTGAGATCCTCTTCGGATGTACTGAGTGCACATAAAGTTGAGAATAATTACTAGGATCTTGAATGACATGAAATACATGTTTTAAGTGATTGATTATTAAAAGCTATCTACTTCAGAAGTACGATTTGGAACTCTAAAATTGAATCATTGTTATGAAATGCATTATCACTCTTTCTTAATAAACTAAAGTGGCTAGAACGATGACGATGACATTGTGATTGTGTATTTGGGGAAAGTCCCTATTGAGAATTGTATAAATTCTCACCCTATATTTGTGTGTTCCCGTGTCGTCTCCAAGGTGATCCAGAGGACAAGGAGGCTATTGCATGAAAGGAATCAACTTTGTAGTAGTTTAGTAATGGATATTTTAATTCCTTGTATTTAGTTGTAGTCGTATATATGTAAATGTAACAAAGATTGTATATGTATGTAAGCTCATATCTAAGCTTCCTTTTGTACTTGACGTTATATAAAATAAATGTTTTGTATCTTTGCTATATATTTTAATCGAATTACGCTAGTTATTACACAAACCCCTCGAGCTTGCTATAGATAATTAAGAAAGGTCTGCTAATTAATAAGTAACAACTCTCTAGGACGATATTATGACTTCAGGATGGTGTTGCCCTTGGGAGGGTGTTACACTGTCAGTTCCTTGATGATTCTTTGGTCTTCTGATGTTCAATCTAATCTTTATGATGATGAAAAAATTACGATCAAGAAGATTGAAGACTGTGCAACATGTTGCTTTCAGATTTTGCATGATCTCTTCATTTTTAGCATACTTTCTAATGTCTTGTGCTACTTTTTGAAGACCTGTGCCTTGGTTTCTTGTTCTTAAGTTGATTTACTTCAATTTGTGATGCATGTAAAGCATACATTACATGATATAATGTTCACTTCTTTAAGCTTAGTATCTTAACACGAGATAAATTATGTTTGCGCATGTAAAGTGAAATTATTCTCACTTAAGTTTGTGTTATGCATTTCGGAAATGTCTGTTATGCTTAGTCAAGAAATTCAAGGTAGACATTAGTCATTCTTCAAAATATTTTCTTTAAATTGGTTTTGTTGTCATTCAAAACAATATAGCTCTTATACTTTCTGAAGGGTTCTAGAGCTTACATAACTATGGCACACAACTTTGTTCTTTTTCTTTTCTTAGGCAACTTGACTTTCTTAATCTTTTATAAAAGGCCACCTTAATACTCTCTCCCTTTTGAGAGTTCTAAGATTATAAGTTCATACCTAGCTAGTTGTCACTACTTACACTTATCCCTTTTGATAAGGTATTTCTTGACTCCTAGAATGCGGGATGAGGGGGCTATGGATACCTTATGCCTCGCCCTACCCATTATGGAAGGATCATTTTTGAGTGTCTTACGTCACCTTTATTAATAGCATGTCATTTAGAGAAGCAAACATGAGCATATAATCATTTTCATCATCATGGCTTAACATTTAACATCTTTGTGCTTGTAAGTTTCATAATTTGTTTAAGTCCACAAATTTGGCAAAAATCCTGTAGCATAAGGCTAGGAACGAAATTTCCCTAATTTGGTTCCTATCAATTAACATATAAATCATGCATTTCAATCATCCATATACATAATCGCAACATGCTACAGCTTTTATTTCATTGATCACAGAAGCATGCATCTCGTACTTACGTATATTCATAAGCATATTATTAGCAATATCTCATTGAAATGTAAACATGCTCCTACCCACTTACTGGAAATCAAGGGACCGAACTCAATTAATGCACATGCTATGTTCATTAGGATATATACAAAGTATATAATAATAATCATCAAGTCCATCATCCAAAGTTCAAGGATGCATACTCATCAATTTTCATATAATCATTTCAAGTCATTCAATTTTCAAACAATTCACCTAAACATAGTCCACATAGTGTACTAATCACATCAATATTATCAAGCTTTTAATATCATACAAGTCAAAACAGAAATTTCTATAAGTATAAAATGTACATTTCTCATTTAACACTCTTCTAAAAAATAATGATCCTCAAAATTATTTTATACTTTGAGAAACCCAATGCCACTTAGAAATCATTATTAAACATTATGAAAATGATCTTGGGCCCCTGGCCAAATTTGTTAGACTTTACGGGTTAAAGTGTAAAATTTTACTTTTTGACACTTAATGAGTACTAACACTTCTAAAAATTCTTTTTATCTTTATAAATGACATTTTGAACACATGGGCACATATAAAACCATCTTAGATTCTAATTATGCACACTTAATCAAAATTATATATATTGGAAGTTCAAAGTGCATTTTTTTATATTTTGCAAAACTATGTAAATCTAACACTTTTAAAATTCCTTTTAGACACCTGAGATGGTAGAAATAATTTTTATAATAATTCTTAACATTTTAAATATGTAAAACATTGGCAAACAGTAGACATACAATAGGGTATAATAGCAAAAATAAAAAATGCGATAAGAGCTAATAGTTACAATTTTACCCTTTTTCTAGCTACTAGTTTCCTTTAAAAATGATCAAAGACACATTAAACTCAAGAAATCATTTTTACATTAGAAAAACATATTTTGGACCTTAAAACAATAGCTAAACCAAAATACATTCATAGGGACTTTTCATGTTATAAAATTACATTTTCATCCTTTATTAGCTTATAACTCTTTCAAAAATTCTCTTAAACACTTTGGACACAAGATACAAGTTTTAAATAAAATAAAGTCAACCTTAGGCCTATTATACATGCTATGGACGAATATATATGTATGTATTATATATATGTTTTATGTTCAAAAATTCCATTTAAGATAGTGAAAAGACAAGTTTTGAGCATTAGAAATACAAAGTGATAACTAGAAACATAAATATACAATGCTTGTTCATTTGAAGTAATTAGAAATATAAAGTTATAACTTGAAATATAAATATGTATCACTAATAAAATGTGCGGGATACCGATGGTATTACCGATGAGTTTTTTGACAGGTGAGAAATATATCAATGGGTTTAACGACAAGTATGAGCAATCGATTCTTTGGCTATCAATGGAATACTACCGATGAATCAGCTGGTATTTTTCGATAGGTTTACTAATGGGTATTAAAAAAGCAGATCAATTGGTACAATTTTATCAAAGGCATCAGTGAAGTCATCATATACAAAATATTATCGATGGGGTATTTTAATTTTAGTGACGTGATTTTAAAAATAAGAATAATTTTATGTTAATTTTTATTGATGGATTTACCGACGAGTGTTAGTATTTTCTAAAATTATTTAATTTGAAAATGCAATTAATTACCGATGGGTGGACCCATCGGTAAACTTTTAATAATTTTTTTCTTATCTAATTTAAACTATGGGTTGATTGGTATTTTATTATTTTTTAGTTATTTATATAATAATTTAATTATCAAAAGTGATATTAAGTAAGAAAATAACAAAATAATAATAGAATGAACAAACTGGTACAATAAAATATCAAAATATTATAATAAAATATATACAAAATGTGATAAATGTAAAAAAATCCAGAATAAAATAAAGGAAAAAAAAGTTAGAGAAAGACTAGATGAACTCTTGGTTGTTTGCGTCAGTGGCGGTAGAGGCAGCATCATCATTATCTGAGTCATCAGAGTCATCCGCATCATTCAACATTGAGGAGCCTTCACGAATAGAGGGGAGTGGTATCTGGGGGATCTTCTTATCGAATGTAACATCCTAATATTTAACCAAACACGCCTAGGACGTATTAAAGTTAATTATTAGTTATTAATCTTTTGTTTCATTCTTTAAAAATACTTAGTGGAAAATATGGGTAAATTTTTTTTGTTTGAAACATAAAACAAAACGTGAGCCATGCGTACTAACATATAACAAACATCACTCCACATCATAAAAGGATAAATACGTCATCCATAAACACAAGATACAAATATTAAACATTACATCATAACATGGTTCATATATGGTAATACACTAGGAAATATAGAATAAGCAGAGTCACACCCAAACAAAGTGGGCTGAACTTTCAGTACATAAATAAACAGTGGAAAGAAATACATGAAAGCAGAAAGCACACGGGATATCAAAACACTAGATGCCAACCACAGCTCCCTTCCACTAGCCTTATGAGTTCTTATAACTAAAGTCACCCCTAACAAAAGGTGCAGCATAAAAAAGGGGGATCCTCATGTGATAGCTCTGGCACTTTATCGGGTCCTCTGTCAAAATCTACTGGTGATCCTGATCTTTCAATGAAGGGGGCACATACCGAATGAACTGGGCCAGCTCCGCAGGTGTATGCAGGCAGAACGGGGGACAAACATGGCCTCCGTGACGTGGATGCATCTCTGGTCATTGGGCTAGCCTGGGTTGGGTCATCGTTATCCTCACTGCCTTTACCCACGTCCATGGGTGCCGTAGGTGCAGAACCCTCCGAGTAGATGTATGCGGGGGAGTCTTCAGATGGGTCGGTCTCCGAACGCCTCGAGCGGGGAATGTACTCAGGGTAATCTCTGACTGCTGAAGTGGTGGGGCGAGCACGTTGAGTCTGCTCATCGCGAGGTCGAGTGCGCTCAAAGATCAAGTCGTCACCATAGGGGGAAGTGGGGGTGAACTTGAAGCTAGAAACCGGGTAAGCGAAGGGGTGTTGTAACGTCCCGATTTTCTGTTAGAGTGAAAATGACCAAAATGCCCCTGAGGTCATTTTCAGCCCGGAACTCGAGGATAGCCGACCCGGCAGTCCTCGAGGGGCTAACTCAATGTTTGAAGGGGATTAGTTGACTTGTGTATCTTTCCGGGATCAAAAATCTCATTTTCTGAGTTTTCGAGTCAAAATGACTAAAATGCCCTTGTGGTGTTTGACCCAGTTACAAGTGCCGGATGAACTTGAAACTTCTCCAGATGGTTTTAAAAGGTGTTTTTATGTATTCTGTGACCTCAGTTTTAGTCATGGTGGTCCCGAGCAAAATTTGTGCAAAATTATGATTTTGCCCCTAGTTTTGTGTTTTTGAGCTTAACCGCGTGATTAAGCAAACCTAAGCAACATTAGGCTCTAATCAAAGATTAATTAATTTCCATAATTAATCTAGAGTCAAAATAATTTAGTGAGGTTGATTAGAACCTAAGATTGCTTAATTTAAACTAAAATCTCATTTTAAATTCAAGATTCCTAGTCATGGAATCTTGAATAGTATTTTCTCTCTCCAATTCCTTAAATCATGGCAATTTGTCTACATTGTTTATTCATAAAATGAATTTTAAATCCTCTAATTGTGTATGAGCACTCCTTAATTGAGTCTTGAAATTCCTAATTACATCCTTAGTTACCTAAACTTATGCTTACTGATTCCTAACTTTGCACCTAAACTAATACACACCTAAACATATCATTAACACACAATTATATGAGCAATTTTCTCTCCCCCTTGGCTATTCAAATCTGGCCGAAACTCCATGCCCCAAATATTCATCACATGCTCAAATTCTTACACTCAAAAGACCATGTTTCCACTTACATACACCGTACTTGATCATAATTTCATCCATACTTGAATGACTAAGTGAATAACTAAATGAATTAGATATTTTCCCTCATTTTTGCTGTCCAAAAACCGCCAGCTCTCCATGCCTTCTAGAAGGATTATTTCATTGCAAAATTTGAAAGAAAGTCACTTCAAACACCATGCTTGAAACCATGCTTGAAGCTATACCTCCCATGCTTTCAACCTTACTTCTCCATGCTTCAAAATTCAATCTCTCACCTCATGGAACATGAGGCAACCCACACGGTTTCTTTCCCTCCTCCATGAGCTCTCATTTGTTTCATTTTCTATAAATACCTTGCTTACTTGAGCTTGAAAACACTTTAGATCATTTGTTAAGTTTTAGTTTTCAAAGCTTTCTTTGAGTTCTTTCCTTTTCTCCCAAGAGTTCTTAGAGTTCATCTTCTTCATCTTCATCTTCTTCCTCTACCACCTTGAGCCATCATAGCACCACCACAAAACACCACCTCACAGCGTTGAATCACCTCCTAAGCCTCTAAACACTCAACCTCAAACACAAACTCACCCAAAATACATTTCCTTCCTTTTCCTCTTCACAAGGCCAAACCATCATCTCCATTCTTGGAGGAGTTCTCCTTCTCATTTTCATCTCAAGTTCAAGCTTTCCTCTTCATTACTTGGTAGGAGTTGCTCTTTGGTTTTGTTTTTACTCAAATATATGATTTTCTCAAGGTTTCTCTTGGATTCTTTTTAAGCTTTTTCTTGCTTTTCCTTTCTTCTCATTTCGGCCTCAAGGCCTCATTTTGTTCATGATGGCTTGATGATGAGTGTTTCTAGATGATGACCTTGTGTTCATCTCAAAGAAACCTCTAAAGCTTGAGTTTTTTTCCCTTTCTTTGAACTTTATCTATATTACTTAGCTCACATGGTTTTCAACTTAAGAAAATTTAACCTAAGGTTTTCAAAAAGCCCAAGCCTACCCTTGTCAACCTTAAAGTTGGCCAGCACGTTCTAGAGATTTTCTCTAGATAAGGGTTTTGGGTACTTAATAAAGAATATGACATAGTTTCATTCTCTTTTCCTTTCTTTATATGCTTTTGGTTCTTGTTTTCTTTTCCTCTATATTTCAGCCTTGGTTTCCTTTTCCTTATGGTTTTGTTTTCTTTTGAGTTTACTTTCTTTGAGCTTGATGATGATGATTTTAAAAAACAATGTAGTTCCTTTGAGAACATGGTTCAAGAACTCTAGAGCTCACTTTGTTGATGAGATAAGTGTTGGGTTGAGATTTTTGGTTCTCTTTAAAAGTCTCATATGAGCTCTAAGTTAAGATAAAAAGAACTTGCATCAATATTTACTTTTATGTCATCACTAAATGCTCAACATTAAAGAATGAACTTGCATTTCCATATTTATGTTTATGTTCTCACTAAATCTCTAAGATAATAACGGATTTGCATAGCATATTTATTTTATGCTCTCACCTCCTAATAAAGAGTAAAACCAAGTGCATTGCATATTTACTTTTATGTCAATCACTTAAGAGATTTAGAGCTCATGGACTTACCCATTGTTATCTCAAAGAAAGTTTGAAAATGTAAATCTTTGCTCTTGATTTTGGCCTTGTGATGATGTTGAGTTTTAGAAGGAGATTCATCTAGTTACAAGTGCTAAAACTTGTGTTCATGGTTTTCCTAAGCTTAGATGGTTTTAAGATATGTTTTGAGCAAGGTTTTATGATTTTAAAACCTCTTGAGATTTATTTGAAATGGCTATTGCCCTCATGAGTTTTATAATGGTTTTGATGGAATAAAATTTTTCTAAGTGAGTTTTGAAAGCCTTAAAAAGGTTCCAAGAGAAACTAGTAATTTATGTGTTTTAGAAATGAAGTTTTATGCATTATGTGATGCAGATGATTTCGGTTCTGCCTTGCTTGATTTCTCACTATGTGATGCTGTTTTGATGATGATAATATGAGTATGTTCATGTATAATTAAGGTTAAAATTCATTTGAGAAAGTTAAGATAAGTTAGTAACTAGAAAAGAATTAATTTGAGACTTTTAGATCCCTTAGAAATATAATTTTCTGGATTCTGTCCAGCAAGGTTTAAAATTAGAAATCATGGTTTATAATTAGTTTAAATGTGTAGGAACTACTCATAATTGGTTTAGGTATTGATCTTAATGCCTTAGGAGCAAACCGAACTTAGAAAGGGTCAATGTTGTGACTCCTAGATACCCGTAAAGTGTAAATCATAGATTATGCACTCTTGAGGTTTAGAATTATTTATGATCATAGAATTGAGTGAGGAATACTTAGATATGAGCTTATAGGTATCCGAGAGCTTAAGTTGTGATGTTAGACAACTTAGATTTCAAGTTAAAGGACCTTAAGGGTAAAAGCATAAGACATTAAGAGACTTTGATGTTTTAAGTTGATAATGCAAGTATGATATGTTGATGCATATGCTTTGATGATGTATGAGCTATGATGAAGTGATTCATTGAAATGTTAAGTTATCATGATTATGAAAGTTGAATGAGAAATGCATATGTGTTATGAGCTTGTGGCATAAAGTTGATTTGAAGGAAATTCGGTACATAGCTGTTATACTGTCGAATTTCCATCAAATCTAAAAGACTTGAGAACGTTTTTGAAGTATGATATGAGATTTAAAACCCTGGGTGACACCGGTTCGGCCGAGCACCCCCAAGAGATTTTTATGTGACAAAGCACTGAGACGCGCTTTCCTAGGTGACACAGGTTCGACCGAGCATCCCCACGAAAGACAAATTCGTGAGGGTATGAGTAGATGCAGCCTACCAAAGTGGACAAATTGTTGTGGCCAGATGCTCGCAAAGCGTTTCAAAGAGGATATATCCTAAGAAAGGTGATCCTTAGCCCCCTAACCCGTACTCAAGGAGTCGAGATTATTTTATTATGTTTTGCTTATTCAGATAATAAGCAAGAGCTAGTGACAATTAGCTAAGGTATGAGCTCATAACCTAGATGTTTTTAGGGTGGCCTATAATGCTATAGTATGATGATTTATGTCACAAAGTTGAGGAAAGTTCCACATGAAAGATTTATGCCCCTTTATGCCACTTGAATGCTTCTTGATGATTATGATTTGTTGAGATATTTGTTTAAAGTATTGCCATGCATTCATGTTTGATATGTTGCATTCATGACATTAAGATGCATTCTAAAAGGAATGAACCTTGGATAATTTAGTTTTATAAAACCTAATAATGAATCTTATATGCATATATACCTTTTATAAATAAACCCAAGGTTCCTGAGGATGTGAACGATGTAACCTTAGATAGGAGGTCCCTATTGAGATTCTTTAGTAAGATTCTCACTCCTTTCTCTTCTTTCTCTCTCTTCCGTCACATCTTCAGAGCTCGATGGCAACTTTCGTGCTTTTCATTAATACACCAGTCTGGGAGGTGCATTACAACCCGGATCACTGCTCCTATCACTTCGAGGGTCATTGTGCTGTACGTGTTTTTGTGTATATGGGACGACCTTTTGCCTACCGAGTGTCCAATTATCGTTTCACTCCTACTGCTCCTTTTGGCGACGATGACCTGATGAGCAGATTCGTCGGGCTCATCCATCTGCCTCAGCGATATGTTACTATCCGGAGTATGTACCCCGATCTGGGAGGTCGGAGATGGATCCATCCGAGGACTTACTTACGCACATCTACTTGGAGAGTTCTACCCCCATTCCTCCATACAGACGAGAGAGGAGTGAGGCTACCATGACGCAGCCACGCTTGGCGAGGAGAGCTAAGATGCACCCTCGCCGTGGAGCTCACGTTCAGCCGACGCACATCTGTGCTCCATTCCACTAGCCCACACAGGAGGAGCTTGAGTAGTTCGCTGGGTACATACCTCTATCGCCCGAGGGTTCTTGCCGTCAGTAGACTTCATTGGAGAGCTATTCAAGTGCATGAGCCGTCACGAAGTCTTCCCTTTTGGCAGTATCTTTTGAAGAAGGGTATTCGAGTTTAGTACTCATAACTCGAGTAGGAGGGTAGTGTAGTTGGTTTTTATTTCCTATTGTTTCATGTAATTTGCTGCTTTTGTATTTTCCTGTTATTTTCTTTATACTAAAAGCTTAGCCCGATTCTATAAGGGTGTAACTCTATTTATTTCTAATTATATTATTAATGGAATGTTATCCTTGTTGAATTGTTGATTGTTCTATGCCTTTATATATCTGATCATGTTGTGATTTATCTTTCCGTATCTCGATGAACGCGGCTCTCACTTTGTTTTATGTTTCAAAAAAATTTCCCGTATTTTGTGCTAAGTATTTTAATAAGAGAATGAGAGTAAGAAGTAATGACCTAATGATTAACCTAATGTATTCTAGAGAATTGGGTTAAAAATTAGGGTGTTACAGGTGTCCCATGTATGAAAAAATGCATACTGCACAACGACCCTCGAAGTGATATGAACGATGGTTTGGGTCGTAGTGCACCTCCCACACTAGGGTGTCAATGAAGATCACGAACGAAGGCATCACCCTCTGAAGACGTAACGGAAAGAAAGAAAGATAGAGGGAGTGAGAATCTTAATAAAGAATCTCAGTAGGGGAAAATCCTCCTATCCTGGTGTCATTGTTTATGTTTCCAGGAACCTTGGGTTTATTATAAAAAGGTGAGCATGCATAAGGTTCATTTTTAGGTTTTAAACAAAATTATCCAAGGTCTGTTTATTTTAGGATGAATCTTGATGTTATGAATGCAACATAGGATAGTATGAATGTATGACAGAAACATTATGCAAATATCACTTGAACATGTCAATAAAGAAACATACTCATATAAGTGGCATCAAGAGGCATGTACTTTCTTGTAAAATCTTTCTCTTTTCCTTTGCTTAAGTGACATTACATTCATCATTTGTTATATCATAGGGCCACCCTAATAACTCTTCTTGTAACATCCTAATTTTTAACCCAATACTCTAGAACACATCAGGCTAACCATTAGGTTATTACTTTTTAGTCTCATTCTTTTATGAAAATACTTAGCGGAAATACTGGTAAATTTTTTTTTTGAAAATATAAATCAAAGTGAGAGCCACGTATGACGTAACAAAGACTAACATACAGAAAAGAGATCTCATATCATTCATGGTCACAAAACACAAAGGTTGTTCATTACATCACAACAGGATCATATTATCATAGGTACATAATTTACAACTATATAGTCCTATTATCGCTTCAATAGAAATACACTTCTATAATTTATAAAACTAAAGCGGCATCTGCGCGTGTCCATTACATCCCACCAACCCGACTCATAGTGTATGCTTCATGCCCATGCTTTAGTAGAAATCACGAACCGTGTCACGAGATACACCATCATCTTTGTCTGGAGATGACACGAAAGAAAAGAGAGAGAGGGATGAGAAACTTATTCAAGATTCTCAGTAGGGAATTTCGACTCCAACACATGTGTCATCGTCGTCGTCCCCAGCCACTTCGGTTTTTAATTATGAAAGAGGTGTTCATGCGTAAGGTTTGGTTTTAAACTTTCCAAAGCTATTTATCCGAAGTGGGTGTCTTTTAGTATGGGTCTTAATGATATGAATTCCGTAGATATTGGATGAATGCATGGCAATACATTATGCGAGCAATTCAATAAATCATAACATCAAGTAACAGATAAGCGACATAAAAAGTACAGAACTTTCCTCTATTCTTTTCTCATACTTGAACTTTTAAGTTCTTCTCCTCAAGAACCACCTTCTTTTCTCGTCACTGAATCCAACCATAAACACCAGTGCCCGGCGATATTTATACGCATCACCAAAACCAACCAAATACACCCTATCGCCTAGGATTGAGCTCAACCAAACGAGCTCAAACCTAACTAGTCATCACTAGATTTCTAAGAGGGCAAAGAAGGGGTAACTTAGGATTAGTTCTTTCTTTAATCATGACTATGTGACTTGTAAAAAGACATCGCATCTCTTTTCTAACGTCCAAACTCTTGAGTTCTTTCTCTCAAAGACTACCTTCTTTTCTCATCACCAAACCCAACCATAAACACCAGTGTCCGGCGATATTTATACTCATCACAAAATCCAACCAAACACACCCTATCGCCTAGGAATGAGCTCAACTATATTTATACTCATCACCAAATTATTCTCATTATCAGGTCCAACCAAATACACCCAAATCCAACCATAAACACCCATATTGCCTCAATGAGCTCAAACCTAACTAGTTTTCACTAGATTTTTAAGAGGGGAAAAGAATGGGTACATACTCTCTCTCATTCAATTCCCACAAACATAGTAGACATAACATCTCAACAATTCATAATCAATTTCTACATCATCATAGCATCATCATAAAAGATCACATCATCATAACTCATATAAATAATGCTTGTGTATCACACATCACACCTCATATATCGTCACATCATGCATATCAACATATCATACTTGCATTACCAAGCTAAAAGCGAGAAAATCTCTTAATGTCTTATGCATTGACCCTTAAGGCCCTTCACTCACAATCTAAGTTATAAATCATCATATCCTAAACTCTCGGGTACCTATAGGCTCATATCTAAGTATTCCTCACTCAATACTATAGTCACAAACATTTCTAAACCTCAAGAATGCAGGATCTAAAATTCTAACTTTACGGGTACCTAGGAGTCATCACAATGACCCTTTCTAAGTTTGGTTTGCTCCTAAGGCATCAAGATTAAGTCCTAAACCAATTATGAGTCAGTCCCACACATTTAAACTAATTTAAATCCATGATTATCACTTCTAAATCATGCTGGACAGAATCCAGAAAAATCATTTACTAAGGGATCTAAAACTCTCAAATTAATTCTTTTCTAGTTACTAACTTCTCTTATCTCTCACATATAAATTTTAACATCAAATATACATGATTATAGTCATATTATCATAATCAAAACAGCATATAACAGTGAGCATAGCAAGCAAGGCAGAACTGAAATCATCTCCAAACAAACAAGGCATAAAACTTGATTTCTAGAACACATAAAATACTAGTTTCTCTTGGAAACCTTTTTAAAGCTTTCAAAACTCATTGATAACTAGTTTTATCAACTAAAATCCTCAAAATACTTTTAGAGGCAGTGGCTATTTTAAATTAGTCTCAAGAGGTTCTAAATTCATAAAACTTGTTTCTAGATATTTCTTGAACTCATCAATGCTTAGAAAAATTATGAAACATAGACTTTAGTACTTGTAACAAAGTAAACCTCCTAAGGCCGAAATCATAAGCTAAAGAATACATTTTTTTTCAAGCCTTTGTTTGAGGAAATAAAGGGCAAGTCTATGAGCTCTAAATCATCTTAAGTTGTGACATAAAAGTAAATATGCAATGCACTTTATTTTAATCTTTATTTAGAGGTGAGGACATAAAGCAAATATGCTATGCAACTCCTTATTATCTTAGAAATTTAGTGAGAACATAAACATAAATATGGAGATGCAAGTTCATTCTTTAATCTTAAGCATTTAGTGATGACATAGAATGTAAACATGGATGCAAAGTCTTTTATGTTAACTTAGAGCTCATATGAGACTTTTAAAGAGAAAAACAAATCACAACCCAACGGTCATCTCATCACAAAGAGAGCTTTAGAGTTCTTGAACCAAGTTCTCAAAGGAACTACATGGTTCTTGAACATCATCATCAAGCTCAAAAAGAAGTAAACTTTAGAAGAAAACAAAACTTTAAAGAAGTAAGAACCAAAACAACATTATTTTTAGAGATGAAATAAATATAAGAACACTTTAAATTTTTTAACAAAACCTTTAAAGGAAAGCACATGGAAGCCAAATCATATAGGAAGGAAAAAGGGAAGAAAAACCAAAACCTTGCTAGATCAAGAAACAAAACTCAAGCTTTAGAGGTTTCTTTGAGATGAACACAAGGTCATCATCTAGAAACTCTCAACCTCAAGCTATCATGTTTAAGAAGAAAAGGCCAAGAGGCCGAAATGGAAAAAGAAAAGGAATGTAAAGGAAAGCTCAAAAAGAAATCAAGAGAAAACTAGAGAAAACACATTTTTGAGTAAAACAAAGTTTGAAAAGAAACTCCCTACCAAGTGTGAAGACAAAGGCTTGATCTTTGGGGTGAGGATGAAAAGAAAATCTCCTTCCAAAGTGTAGAACAAGATTCGGCCAAGGAGGGTGGAGAAGGAAAGAAAAGTGTTTTATGTGAGCTTTGTGTTTGAGAAAGGAAGCTTGGGTGTTTAGATGATGATCTATGGTGATGGTGTGGTGGTTTGAGGTGGTTTGTGGTGGTGGAAAGAGTTTCTAAGTGGTGGAGAAGAACTTGGGGTTGAGAGAAAGTAAAAGAGCTTTTTTGGTCACAAACTCAAACAAAAAAGCAAATGGTAAAAGTGTGAGATTTCTTTACACTTTGCTATATATATTATGGGTTGAAAATTGAAATGTGGAGGTGAAATATGGGGGGAAAGTGCATGAAATTTTGGAGCCTTTGGGGGAGAAAAATATCTCCTCAAAGTGGTCATTCAAAGCATGATTTGAGGTATGGAAGTCATGGTGCAAGGTATGGCTTCAAGTATGGTAATTTCCCTTTGTTTGAATCTAAAATAACCCTTCTAGAAGGCAAGGAGGGCTGGCTGAATTTGAGCCACAAAAATAAGAGAAAAAGTCTTCTAGAAGTGGTCATATGAAGCATGGATGAAAGCATGGAGGTTATGACTCAAAGCATGGTTCTTTGTAAGGTGGAAGCATAGTCTTTGGAGTGTGAAATAAAATTAAATTGTAATAAAATGGGGTATGAATTTCGGCCAGGTCTGATGCAGCAAGGGAGGAGGGAGTTTTGGTCATGTAATTGTGTGTTAGTGATGTGTTTAGGGGTGTATTAGCTTAGGTGCAAGGTTAGGAGTCATTAAGCATAAGTTTAGGTGACTAAGAATGTGATTAGGAACCTTTATGACATGATTAAGGAGTACTCATACATATTTAGGAGATTTTAAATTCATTTTATGAATAAAACAATATAGAAAAAATTTCATGATTTAAGGAATTGGAGAGAGAAAACACTATTCAATATTCCATGACTAGGAATCTTGAATTTAAAATAAGATTTTAAGTTGTAATTAAGTACTTTTAGGTTCTAATCAACTTTAATAAATTATTTTGACTCAAGATTAATTATGGAAAATAATTAATCTTCGATTAGAGCCTAATATTGCTTAGGTTTGCTTAATCACGCGATTAAGCGTAAAAACACGAAACTAGGGGCAAAATCGTAATTTTGCACTAATTTCGCCCGGGACCTTCGGGACCAAAACTAAAGTCACATACTACATAAAAATGCCTTCTAAAACCATCTGGAGAAGTTTCGGGTTCATCCGGAACTTGCAAACGGGTAAAACACCGCAGGGGCATTTTGGTCATTTTGACCCGAAAAATCGAAAAACGAGATTTTCGATCCCGGAAAGATACAGGAGTCATCTAATCCCCTTCCAACATTGATTTTGCCCTTCGAGTACTTCCGGATCAGCTTTCCTCGAATTCCAGGCTGAAAATGACCTTAGGGGCATTTTGGTCATTTTCACTCTAGCAGAAAATCGGGGCGTTACACTTCTCTCTTGAGAATTGCTAGGTTATGAGCTCATACCTAGCTAGTCATCACTAGTTTCTGCTTATCATAAGATAAGTATAAATCTTGACTCCCGAAGTGTAGGTTAGGGGGCTTAAGGATCGCCTATCATAACCTTTAATTCGGGGAGTCTATAAGGTCATTTCCTTTTGTGAATCACCTCTCATAACCTTTAATTCGGGTAGTCTAGAGGGTCATTTCCACGTAGTTCATGTCAGTGTAAGCCTTTTGGTAGATCACCCCTCATAACCTTTAATTCAGGGAGTCTAGCTTATCATTTCCATATATCATTATATCACTTTAAATCTCATCTCATACCATGTAATAACACATGCATTTCAAATAATTTTCTAAGTCCACAAATTTGGTGGAAAATTGGCAGCATCACAGCTATACATCGAATTTCTCCAAATTTGCTTTATGCCACGTAAACACATAATTCATACACTTCAACATCAACACATGAGCATGATAAGCTATTAAAGCCATATAAACACTTTCTCATAGCACATATGTTAGCGCATAAAAATCTCAATTCCCATGTAAAAGTAAAATGCTCCTAACCAGTGTAACGGAATCAGGGACCAGACTCAGCTAATGCACATGCTATGCTCTCAGCAACTCGTAAATATACATACAGTCATTGAAATACTAACTTTCTTTACCTCCTCTATCTTACAGTATCTTATGATTTTGATCTTTACGGGTCTTAAACTTACAATCCGATTAACCTAACATCCAATATAAGTCTTTTATGCACCTAAGGGATCACGACTAATAATTCTCACTAATTTTTATGCTTATGATCAATACCAAACAACCTTAGATAGTTTGAACAAAATTAATATACTTCAGTTATAGGGTTCTAGAAGCTATGTCTTTGACCCTTTCTAAATTTCAGCTTTCCCTAAGGTACTAAAATTAATTGTTATAACTTTTAGGAATTAATCCTACACTTCTTAACCAATTCTAAGATAATTTTATTTTTGATTTAACCATCCTAAAACAGCAGCCATAATCTTGTTCTCTAAAGGTTCTAAAACTCACATTCTTAGTCCTTTCTAGATACTAGTTTTTCCTAACACTCATAAAATAGTTTCTACTTCAATTAAACATATTTTTTGCACATTCTAACACATCAAAACAGCACCATGCAGCAGCCAACATAGCAAGGCAGTAATCGAAATGTTTGATTCCAAACAACACATAAAATCATATCATTAATACATATAAATTACTAGTTTCTCTTGGAATCACTTTAGGACTTCTAAAATTCTTTGAAAACAAATTTATTTAATTAAAATCATAAAAATATAATGCTCAAGCAGTAGCTATTTTAAACCTTTCTTGAGTGAGGCTTAAATCATAAAATCATACTTATAGTATTCTTTGAGCCTTCTTATGCTTAAGAAAATCTTAAAACATAGTTTGTTGGCCTTTTTCACTAGATGAAACTTATGCTAAGTTCATCATCATCACATGGCCGAATCTTGCATTCATGGAATGCTTCCATTTTCCAAACTTTTCTTGAGATCAAAAGGGCAGGTCTTTGAGCTCTAGAGTCTTTAGGTGATAACGAAATCATAAACATGCAATGCACTACATTTTATTCTTCGTTATAAAAGTAAAGTGAGAACTTTAAAGTAAATATGAGATGCAAGTTCATTTTTATCTTTAAAGTTTAGGTGATAACTTAAAATATAAACGTGAAATGCAAAGCTTGAAATTTAAACATGAGAGTGCAAGTTCATTTCTTTATTCTTGAGGTTTTGGTGATGACATTGGAAAGTAAACATGATAAGCATAAACTTAAACATGGATGCAAGTTCATTTTTATCTTTACTAGAGCTCATTCAAGACTTTAACGGAACATATGCCTTGTAACACCCTCCCAAGTACAACATTATCCTTAAGTCATGACATCGTACTTGAGAGCTGTTACTTTTTAATTAGCAGACCTTTCTTGAATAACTATAGCAAATTCGATGGGTTCGTATACTAACTAGTGTAAATCTATCAACATATATAGCAAGATACAAAACATTCATTTAATATAAAGTCAATTACATAGGGAAGCTCTTCTATGAGCTCTAATACACATATGTTCTCTGTTAAGTTTACACATCTATACATACATTTAAGTACATCTGATACAATCTCAAACACGCGACTACTGCCAATCCGACCTCTTTTGGTGTAGCATCCCATAGATCTCTGGTTCAACCTGGAGATGACATGGGAACACAAAAACACATAGGGGGTGAGAATTACATAATTCTCAGTAGGGCATTCCCCAAAACATGCACTGAAATTAATGTCCTCATCATCATCCCAGCCACTTCGGTTTATTAAGAAACTGTGAGCATACAACCTAGATCAATGGTTCATTTTTAAAGTTCTGAATCATGCTTCCAAAGTGGGTCTCTTTTATTATTCAATCACTTGATATACACATGTCATACTACTTAACCCTATAGTAATGTATTTACAATTTTATGTACTCTCAATACATCAAAGAGATTCTCAAAAAGTTCATCTCTATCCTTCCGTGCCCCTTACGTTCTAAAGGGGACTTTTTATCTAGTTAACATATAAATCACCATCAACCTCATATAAGCATCCATTCACAATAAAAGTTCAATCATCCTCTTTCAGTTTTCTCAATGCATGCCCAAGTCACATGTAAATGTTTATTCATAATGAAACAATCATTCATCCCTCATAAATGAACCTTTAAATAATATAGCATGTATTGATACTCATATATGTGCCTAACATCATCAATAGGGTCACATAGTATAAATGAAACCAAATCATATGCATTTCATAATCTTTTCAGCCAATCTAGTATGCTGCTAGAATTTCGGTTCTAAAGAAAATTATGGTTAAATTAGTAAACATCCTTATAACAGCAAAAATAATTTTCAAAGACAATTCAATGTATCAATGAGTTCCTGTAAACATTTCAATGTATAATAAGGTCTCTAACTATATTTATAAAATTTCTCAAATTCGGAGGTCAGAATTGCTCAGTTTCAGCCAACAGCTAGAAGTCTCAAATTTTATACCCTATCAAGTGGGCTCAAAACTTCATACAAAAATTAAGGTTTAACTTCAAGATGTCTTCAACCTCTTGTAAAAATTTCAGCTTAAAATTTGATCATTTGCTAGGGTAATCAAATTAGACATTTTCAGTGTTACAAACTGGACTGCACAGGTAGAAACCCTGACTTGTTTGGTTTTCCAATTTTTAAAAATATAAAAAGTCCTTAATATGAGCCAATAAAATTTTTGAAAACTCTTCCATATGTTAGCTTCATCATATAAAAATTTTAGAGCAAGAATCCATCTACAAACCCTTCAGAAAAGTCATGAATTACAACCTGTCAATACAAATCCGAGAATTCCAGCACATGATTCAACACTTGTTTTGACAAAATGGCTTTCCTAACATCATCCAAACACTCTACCAAAATTAAAACATCAATATTCATGTATAATCATCAAATAAATCTAAAAATTTCAGACTCAATCATTCAGAAAATCTCAGAGCAAAATCTACTTGTGATGCTTGAGACTTCTAACTCCAAAGGATGTTCTAGGTGATCTCTCTTCACTTCAAGGCACCAATTCCAGCCCCAAACCCTTCCTTAGTTAGTGAGAAAGTGATGTATCAAGGTGAGGATTTGAGATTTCAATCGGTTAGATTTGTAAGGTTTGTGGTGTAGAACAAGTTTTGTGGAGGAACTTTGTGATTTTATCAAGTGTAGGCTATGATTTTGAGGATTTGAATCTTGTTTTGATGTTCTTGGAGAAGAAACAATGGAGTTTCTGCACATTCTCTTCCTAGCTGAGAATGTTCTCTAAGTGATGAGGTTTGATGCTTTTGAATATATATATCTTAGATTGGATACATTAATGTAGTCAAGGATGTATACTTTTATAATAATAAAAAGAAATCAATGGCTAGGATTTAATCTTGTAAAGCAAGATTAAATCTTAGCCTTACACTTGACATTAAAAGGATAAACATTATCCTTTTGTAGAGATCAAACTATTTTTTGGTGTTAAAAATCGCACACCGAAATCTTACCGAACGGGTAAAACAGCATACTCGAGTAATCAACTATTGCCCGAAAATCAATTCTGGATATAAAATATCTATTCCTACCCATTTCTAACCTTGATCCTACAATTTCTCACTTTCGGGCATCTTCGGGCCCTAATTCTAGGGTTTCGGCTGTCCCGGCTGGCCTGCGGGGCCCACAAGTTACTATTTATTTATTTTTTTTACAGATTTGTTGGATTGTCCTGATCATTGCTATGTTTGTTAGATTTTTGAAATTATGGATACAAAAGCTCAAATTAATTTTTATAATTTTTAGGGTGTTACATGCCTCAACCCCAAACTTATCTTAATAAGACAAAGTGAGCTTTAGAGTTCTTTGTACCAAGGTTTCAAGGAGACCTTATGGTATGAACTTCATCATCAAGCTCAAGGAAATGGAAATAAGGCCGAAGCCAAGCAAAAAGGAAAAGCAACCTTTCAGACTCTAGAGACCATGACTTAGTGATACATTAACACCACTATCATGAGCTCTCATCATTGAGTTAATTTCAACCAAAACCACACTTCAAAACTAAAACCAAGACAAGGAAAGAAAAGGAAAAACCGAAATACCTTTTGGTCCAAATGCCAAGTTTTAAGCTTTAGAGGTTACACAAATGATAATCTCATGATCATCATCTTAAACTCTCATTATCAAGCCAAAATTTTCTTTAGGAAAACAAGGCTCCAAGGTCAAAAATAGAAAAGAGGAAAAGAAGTTCAAAGACCAAGAAAAACTTGTTCATAACAAAACATCAAATAAAAGATAAAGCTTTTAGAACAAAACCCCTACCAAATAGTGTTTCTTATTGTGAAGAAAATAGCTTGTTCTTGTAAGGGAATGAGAAGAAAAACTCCTCTCCAAGATGGTATGTATATTCGGCCAAGAAGGAAGGAAAAGGAAGGAAATGTTTTTGTGTGAGCTTAGTGTGTAAGGATGAAAGCTTATGTGTTTGAATGAAGATCTATGGAGGTTGTGTGGTGGTTTGATGTTATAAGGAGGTGGTTCTTTGAGGAAGATGAAGAAGATGAAGGAGATGAAAGAAAAAGAGAACTCTTGAGTTCTTGAGGAAAAAGAGAGAAAACTTGAATGAACTCTTAAGACAATACTTAGAGAATGAGCAAATGGAACCAAGTTCACCCAAGATGTGTATTTATAGAGAATTGAAACATGAAGAGATGAATGGAGGGGGAAAGGCCACGGACAATGAGCCAAGGGGTAGGTGAAAATATCTCCTCAAAATGTCATTGAAATGTAAGGTTGGAGGTATGGCTAAGCATGGTTCAAGGCATGGCTCAAGGCATGGTTCTTTGACTGTTTGAATGAATCAACATGTGACAATTTGGGGGACGAGTGGCCGGTCATGGTGTGTAGCCAAAGGGAGAGAATTGTTTCATCTAATTATGGTTTAGAGGTGTGTTTAGGTGTATCTTTGATTAGGCTTTTGATTAGGAGTTTGTAAGTGAGTGTTTAGGTAAGGTAATGGGTAATTAAGGGTGTCAAGACATGATTAGGGAGTGTTCTTGCTTCATTAGTGAAATCAAAACTCATTTTATAAGGTAATCAATCACAAACATAATTCCTTAATTTAAGGAATTGGAGAGAGAAAACACTATTAATCTTGACTTTAAGAAAGAGATTTAAGTTTATCTAAGAAATCTTAGGTTCTAATTAACCTTAATAAATTATTTTGATTCTAGATTAATCACCAAAATCAATTAATCTTCGATTAGAGCATAATATTACTTAGATTTCCTTAATCAGGTCATTAGGCCCGAAATACACTATTTCAGGGGCAAAATAGTAATTTTGCACAAAAACTGCCTGGGACTACCAGGTCTTAAACAATCATCATGAACCACATATGATTAGCATTCTGAACTCCCAGGAAAAATTCTGGGTTCAAATGACACTTATACCCGCGTAAAACGCTATAGGGGTATTTTGGTCATTTTGAGCCAAAAGTTCAGACAAAATGAGACTTTCATCTCTGTTATCAATCACAACACGTTTAATCCCCCTCAAACATTGAGTTGACCCCTCGAGGACCACTGGATCCGCCATCCTCGAATTCCGGGTAAAAATGACCTTAGGGGCATTTCTATCATTTTCGCTCAAACAAAAAAATTGGGATATTACATCGAAGCCAGAGGATCCTAAAGTCTACATGTCCTTTAAGAAGGTTATCACTCAGTAGCGATCTTCTTCTACATCCTCTTAAACTTAATCTTGTCCTTATTTGTCTTCTTTTGCTACTGATGCTCCAAGGATAACTTAAGCTATCGAATCTCCCTCAACTCTTACTCTACAACTGCTCAGCTTGCTTGCTACTCCTACTGCTATTGGATGAGCTATGCCTGCTGTTGTAGCTCTTGGTTAATGGAATGCACATGTTTGCCTAGGGCATCATCCCTAGTAGGAAACCTAATGGCGGAGGATGGGGATCTACTATCAGGGTGGTACCCCATCCCATATATGCGACCCTTGTAAGGGCCGCTAACCACCTAGGCCCATAAATCCTCCTCATTTAGAAAAGGATGGGTGTTAGCATGGGGCCCAACCTCAACTATCTAGGTTTGGTACTGAGTCTATGCTTACTTCCATAGGTCTGTAAACCCAGGCTGCAAAGGAAAAACGATAAAACACATTGTAAGTAATAATTATAAGTTAAATGACAGTAGTAATAAAAATTAAGTAAAAAGATGTCTAAATTCAAACTTACACAAGTGGACTTAGAGTGAAGATCCACCCAGATCTCTTTTGACTCCCATCACAGTTCACCTTTTCGGGCGTGAATCTCTTAGAAGAGCTCTCCATAGGTTGATGGGTGGTTTAAGTCCCTCAGTTGCACAAATGTGCACAATAAATTCATAAAAGCATACTATTTGCCACAATTCAAATGTAGTAAACTAACATTTAATAATATATTGAATGTAGAAAGGTTAAAGATTTATCATACACTTACGGGTGCCTTTTTGGGTGCTCGACCTAGTAGTATGCAGTGACTCGCCTTTCTATGAGGCCCAATTTGTCCTCCCCTTGTCTGACCTATCTTTGAAGGTTGGGTCGGAGGCCCAATGGTGTCACAGCTTGCTGAGGGTGGCATCACTTAGCCACAAGCTATTCATGTGCCCTTGCAGACATTGTGGAACATGTCTCACAAGCACTTAGAGGACCAATCCTCCTAGCCCTCTTAACAGTGGGCTCTTGCTTGGGCTGGATGTAAAATGTCCTCTGCATACACAAAACTCACAACACATAAGTAATCATAACTATATAATTAAATAATATAAACACATATATTTTTAAAAAGGAAAATGAATCATAAAATTACCTTCTATTCCCACCACACAACTCTTTGACATCTTGTTGGATGTCAGTCCAAGTAGGCCACAAATGGTTATACATACTCTATATAACTTCCGTGATCCTATGGTGACTCTCAACAAATGGATCACAGCTGTTACATAGATGAACTAAATTAAAAACAATGAAAATATTTTAAATATCATATGCAATGCAAAATTAGTATGTAATAGAAAACATGTTTAAATTTACCTATCTTTATCATTCAACCTAATCTAGCAGAGCAGTCTACCATCAACCCCAAGTAGCCAACCATCTAGCCCAAGGGGCTTCCTATCTAGGTCCCAGGTTTGTGATCGACCCGAGGATGTAGGAGTCTATTAAGATACGGGGCTAGGAGTCAGGGTAATAGTAAGGCTAGGGGAGGGGTCACTACTATGGATGGACTATGATTGGGAATAAGGGGGAGGTAAGGGACCAGCATACCCAGGAGTGGGCATAATCCTAAAGGGAGGGGTGGTGGTGGTAGGAACATAGGTGGAGGTGGTGAAATGGGAGGTATTGGAGGTAGTGGAAAGAATGGTGGCAGAGGTCATGGGAGGGGCTATGGGTGAGGTGGTAATGTGTAAACCGACCTTCTAGGGTCGACCTCTGCCTCTACCACCTATACTGAAATAATTAAAAAGTACACAAAAAAAAATTACATCAGGAAATTTCAAATAATTTCATAACAGTATTACATATAATATTGAACATCTTAGTTATCTGAAAGTTCAAGGCTATTTTCATCATCATTTTGTTGTTGATTATTATTTGAATCATCATCACTACTAGCACTTATTTAATCTTCGTGATTTCTCATTAGGTGGTTATGTGTGCATTCAATTATGTCAACTTCCCTATTTGTCAATGAAAAGGGATTTTCTAGATTGCCTATATCGATTACTGCCCTTGAAGGGGGTAGGTCATCCACTTGATAAGCATCTTCAACAGTATCTTCCTTTATTTCAATCTTATCTTTTAGTTTTATCTTGTTAAGAACCCTCTAGTGTGGCTTACTTTTTCCAGGATAAGACATATAATAGAATTGTCTAGCATTTTAGCTTGTAATAAATGGATCATAACTTCCATATCCTCTGGTGTGATTGATTTCAATGATTTAATTTGTAATAGTTGTGTTGTTGTGTCCTAGTAAGTCGCATTCAATCATACCATTTACATTTGAATAACTTATATTTTTTCATTGGGTCACGGCTTACCAATGTACGCAAACTCAAGGATTTCATTAACTACACCATACCAATCATATTCTCCGTCGCTAACATCACATGTAACATGAACACTAGTATTGTCGATTTTTTCTCGCACCCCAATCAGCTATGTGAAACTTGTACCATTAATATAGTACATGGGCCAACTTACACCATTATTTTTGTTATGAACCTACATAGATAAAGTTTGAAATGTCTAACTAACTTGTATCAAACAAAATTTATTGACAACAATATGTTAGGTTACACAATTTTGACAAAATGGACTTACATGTAATATGAACCAGTCCAAAAATTATTGAAGAGAATCTTGACTGTGCAGGTGTTCAAAGTTTCTATTGTTGAAAATATATTTTAGGTTATTTTAAGGATGCATAACATCACACTTTTCACCTATTAAAAGAAGGTTATTGACTTACAATCTAAATGGTTGCACCTAATCATAATTTATCAAAATGTGTAAGTACACAGAATTCCACTCCTTGGAAGCCAGCCATCAGGGCTTGCTCTTTGAATACGGATAATGGAAGCCAGCCATCAGGGCTTGCTCTTTGAATACGGACAATGTTTGTGGAGTGGAACACTCCTATCCATTGTCATTACAACCAACCTGGGTTCTCCTATATTTAACATATGGCTGAAAGTAGAATGAGTAAAAATTTGAAGTCTCTTTCACTAGATAAGCTTGACATATTGATCCTTCCACTGTGACCTATTCTTCACGGTTCTTTTAAACCCTTCTATTTCCTTTTCAATTAGATACACCCACTTGTATAAAACTAGTCCATACTCTCGTGCTTCATATGCCAAATGTATGGACAAGTGTTCCCTTGAGTCAAAGAGCCTAGGAAGGAAACTTTCCTTTAATTTACACAAAATTATGGGAATATTTTTTTTCCATGACAAGTAAATCATCAACCCTAAGAGTAGAAGAGCGTAAATACCTAAAATATTAACTCAGATTGGTTAAGGGTTTCTAGACAATATCAGATAGCTCTCTGAATGCAATTGGAAGCAAACACTGTAATGCCCCGATTTTTCCTTCTGTGTAAAATGATCAAAAATGCACTTGAGGTCATTTTTGCATGAGAATTGAGGACAACCAGTCAAGGCCATCCTCAAGGGGTTAGTTTAATGTTTGAAGGGGACTATATGTGTTTAGAATAGTAATTGATGCAAAAATCACAATTCCTGTTTTTTCATGTGTAGAATTACCAAAATGCCCTTGAGATAATTTAATGTGAAATTAAGTGATAATCGAATCCGGTCATCACTTAGGAGTTGAATATGTTAATTTGAGGAGATATTTGATGTTTGGATGAGTCCTGAAGAATTTTTGTGTAAAATTATCATTTTACCCCTAGTCAGTGCTAATAAAGCTTAATTAAAGTAATTAAGGAAATATAGGCAATATTAGGCTCTAATTACAGATAAATTAGTTTTATTAATTAATCTTGAGTCAAAATAATTATTTTGAGTTAATTAAGGCCCAATAATGATTAGAGAAACTTAATCTCACTCTTAAAGACAAAGAGGAGACACGGTGATGTCACTACTCACTATATTTGTCTTGTAGTGACTACATTTTATGACACAATTAAGGACAAAATCTACTTTATTATGACTAAATGTACCTTTAATTATGATTAATTCAAATTAATCTTGGTTAGACCAAGTTAATCCTTCTTTGACCATTGCTTTTACTATACTACCCCTAATTAGTACCCTTTCTACCTATTCTACCCCCATTTTTTTTTGTCTAAACCCTAAAATACCCCCAATTGTAACCCAGCCACTCCATTTTTACATGATGTAACCGCTATCTCTTTCCCCATTCTGCACTCTTGTATGATTCTTTCAAAAACACTCCATTCTCATTTCTCTCATCTTCACCATCTACCTCTAACCTCATAACTTCTTCATTTCTCCACCAAATCAAACAAACAAAGACAATTTTCCATAGCTCTTCCACCGACAAACCCCAAATCCATAGTTTTTTTTTAAGAAAATGTAATGACTCATTTTTTAGTATTGTTGTAATAAAATAATTAAATGTTAAGAATCTATGGAGATTTTGAAAATTTCGACAGACACAGTTATGCTCACAACAATATGAGGATTCTGTAAAAAAAAAATAAAAATTTAATATTATTAAAAATTTAATATAATAATATTTTTATCGAGGATATAGAATGAGATCCTATAATTGGTATAAGGATATAGATAAAAATAAGGATAATGTTAAATAAATATTTTAACCCAATAAAATTATTTAGATATTGATCGGGTACCAAAATTGTAATAATTGGTACACTAAAATGGTAAAAACCGGTACATCGAAACATCAAATCTAGTCCAACTCATGGATATTATCATATCCTAGATAATTTTTACTTAGGACAATTAAATAAACATAGGCATTTTCAATATAGATACAAGATAAATTGATCCGAATACACATACACACACACATACACACACACTTATTGCTTACTCTCCAAGTAAGTTTTTCTATATAAAGGAAAAATGAAAAAAAGTGGCATTTTCTCTTCCTTTTCTAGCAGCTTCACATTCCTTTCTTCATCTCTTCACCATCTTCATTTTCTTTTGCTTGAAACTCTATGAAACCACCAAGTTCTTCAAGGATACACTTAGATTAATCCTTAAACTAGTTCAAGAACATTTCATTTAGATCAAACTTAAGCCAAAGCCTTCTTTTTCCTCTTCAAATCTATCCAAACAGTAGGATAAATGGGTCTGAAGCTCTAGTTATAGGAGGAAAAGCTAGAGAAAAATTTAGCAAAAAGCTTGGAGAAAGGTAGGAAAAATCTATGTTTATTGCTTGGTGATTGTTTGGCTATTTCGCTGATATAAACTCTTGACATATGATTGAAATTATGTTTGTAAAATCTGGAATTATTCAAGATGCATATGTATATGAACTTGCTATATGTAAAATGATGCAAGAGAATAGAATCTTGTGTATAGATTGAATGGATTTAAGAGATTTACGAAGTAATCGAAGAGATTTTTGGTTCTAGAAAAAGATTGAGGTATTTGGAAATTTTATCAAAATATTATTAGAAATACTTTTGAAAAATCTAAGAGATTGGTATTTTGAAGAATGATGCTAAAGTTTCATGAAAATGATGAGATTTTGGTCTATGGAAGAAAAGCTTTGAACTCTAAGTAAGATACTTGGTTTAATTTTCTGAAAGTTTTAAGAATTACTAAGTAAGAAATCCCACAAGTTTCTGTAGTGAATAAATCTCATAAACGTTTAGCATATTTTATAACAAAGTCTCATAAAAAGTTAAGCTATTTTTTTTTTTCAGAAATTTTCATAAAAGGTTTAGCAGTTTTTATTGATAAATCTCATAAAAATTAAAAAGAATTTTACAGAGAAGTTTATAAGAAGTTAGGAGATTTTTTAACAGAATATCTCTTAAGACTTCAAAAGATTTTAAACAGAATATCTCATAAGAGTTCAGGAGATTTTAAATAGAATATCTCATAAGATTTCAAGAGATTTTAAAGAGAAGAGTCTCATAGAAATTTAGGAGACTTAATAGAGAAAATCTCATAAGAGTTCAGGAGATTTTCACGAGAAAAGTCCCACAGTAATTCAGGAGACTTAACAAGAAAATCTCATAAGAGGTAAAGAGATTTCAAGGAAATCTCAAAGCAAAAGTGTGAGAAATAAAACTATTAAGAAGATATTTTACTTAATAATAATTAGATTTCCTAAATAAATATTAAGGACTCTTATGAAGAAAGAAAGCTTAAGAAATTAATGGATAAATAAGCTTTATGTGATACCAATTGCTTGATTGTAAGCACAAGGATTCAAAGAGGTCGTAGTAGATGTGCTACACCGATTGAACTATATAAGGTTGTAACACGATGGTGTTACATCTTTGAGATGAAAGGAATGTAGTGAGAATATCATGTTATTAAGATGTGATCTATATAAGGTTGTAGTAGACGCACTACCTCGAGTGAACTATATAAGGTTGTAACATGACAGTGTTACATTGTTGGTAGTACATTGGATGAGAAGTATATCAGGAGTCCTATGAGTTCTATTCTCAAGCCTAAAGTTAATAATAAGCCTATGAAAAAGAAGTAATAAAACAAACAAATTAATTGTTATACAAATAACCAGAAAATCGATTAATTATTTATTGAGTCCTATGATTTATTCTGAAGCATAATTGTACTCGTAATATTATATTAGATAAAAGAAGGAACAAGAAAAACTAAGTATTTCAAAAGAAATCGAAGATACTTTAATTATTTTAATACGATATCAGATATCACTGTGTAGTAGACTATTATTTTTTCTACTGAGAATCTTTGATTCTCATTCCTGTTGTTACCATTTTTTTTACATAGATTGCGATGATGATGATTATTTTGTGGAGATCCCTAGCTCGTATTGGTAGTCACGGCCAAAACTTTTGATGAATCGATGATAGAGACATTAATTAGTTCTTTTTATTTTCTTTTAAGGAATTTTTTATAGTACCCTACCTAGACTAGAGGGTTCCTGCATGAACCACAATAAGGGTCTGATATAGTTATGGACACTATTGATTGGTCACCAAGTAATAAAATTATGTATTCTTGATATATTACTTATGTTCAAATTTAGTGACTCAAAGAGAGAGCGTTTTATATTTGTTACAAAAGTAGGCTCATATTTAATACTGTATACACATCTCTAAGGATAAGCAAAGCTAACAAGTAACTACTACTCTCTATAAGGTTATGGCTTAAGCATAGCTTTATGGTGGATGGCTCTTACCAAAAAAGCCTCCTTCTATGTATTCTTGAAGAGGTCGAATTGTTGTTGTAAGAAAGGAAGAGATTTTTGCTTCCTTTCTTTAGAGCTTGAGCTTCAAGGAGCTTGTGGCTGCCTTGATCTCCAACAAAGACCTTCTTTTGGGTAGGGATTTGTGTCCAAACTTGTTTTCTAATTTTGCTAAAAAGGTTTAGGTTTTGATGAATGTTTATGCTTGAAAATTGGTTATTTTACTCAAACTCTTCTTTTCTTTTAAAAATATTTGAAGAGCTCATCATTTCCTTTCCATCAAGTTTTGGCCTCTTTCACTTTGTATGGTAGAGATTTTTTGTTTTTAAACCCAACACCATATCTTTACTCTACACTTAAAAAGAGTCACTTTTATGTATTTTATGAAAATTTTGAGTAAGCTTTAGTATTTTTGAGTTAGGCCACTATTTTAGAGAGTTTATTATGTTGATAATGTTTGCTTCAAAAACCATGTTGATATTTAGAATCTACACATAAAAAGGAGCGCATTCATGCATGTTTCAAAGTTTCGCAAAAAGTTTAGATTTTGGAGTGTATAGGTTTGGTCAAGGCATGCTCACATAGAAGGAAATTTTTTTTTAAAAAAACTAACCACATATTTGGAATCTACACGAAAAATGGAGTTGGTACATGTGATTTGGGTATTTTTGTGATTATGTAGAGATTTTGGAGTCAAAAATGTAATTTTACAAAGTTTAGGGGCTTTTATGTAAAAACTAAATTTTTAGGCTGTAAATCTATAAAAATAGACTTTGGAACAGTAAGGAATGTATTTAAGAGGAATAATAATGAGTTTCGGGTTATTTTGCAATTTTAGTGAAGTATAGGGGTTAAAATGCAATTTTACATAGTTTAGGGATTTTTATGTAAAAACTGAGTTTTTTGGGTGTAAAGATATAAAAATTGAGTTTTGGAACTGTAATGTATGTGTTTGGAATAAAAAATTGAATTTTAGGGTTATTTTATAATTTTATAAAAGTTTAGGGGTCAAAATATAATTTATCAAAAGTTTAGGTTTTTTTGTGTAAATTTTAAAATTTCAAGTGCAGGGTTTTAATTTCAGTAAAACTAGAGTGGAAAATGTGTTTTTGGATGAAAAATTAAGTTGAGGGCTATTTTGTAAATTCTATAAAGTTTGGAGCCACTTTGTAAAAATTGGAAATTGTAAAGTTTTTAAAAGTAAATTCTTAGAACTTGTAACACAAAGGAAGGTAGGCATAGTAATCATATATCTTGGGAAAAGGAAAAATGTTTCTTTCAAAATACTCTTATCATCAAACTCAAACTGGTTTAGTAGATGAGATTTGTAACTGCAATTTATAATGCATTGATGACTCTTGAATATCTGTTGGGTGAGATATGATTATTTGTTGCAGTTGCTTGTTATATTTGATTGGATTATGAATAATTGTTGTGACATACTTGACTGATAATGTATTGGTAATATATGTGATATTGATTGTCATACTGGTTATTGTTGGCTGGACTAGTTACTTATGCATTTGTTCTAAGCATTGTTCATGATTATTCTTAAATGATTTTCATTAATGGAATGTGTTGAGTCAAATATGCATTAAGACATGGATAAGGAAAATTATAAGCTTGGTACATTGTTACAGTGTACCGCATAGTGCATTTGCGGGCCTGCTTGTGAAGTAAGGAAAATTGAGCAAGTAAGGTTTACTGGATATACTAAGTGTCACACCATGGCATGAACCATGGAGAATGTAAGTATGAAATGCCTATAAGAAGAAAAGAAAACTCACACCCCTTTACACTAGGTTCAATAATGATCGAGGTTCACTGATGACTGATCAAATTTATACATCATAATGATGAATATTATCTATGACTAGTTGAGGTTCGGTACTGATCATGGTTCAGTGATAGCTAATTGAATTATATATGTTAGGTATGAGTCATAGCCTAGGGGTCCCTGAGAGGTTAACAAATAAGTGGAAAGGAACTAAGTTTCAAGAAAGTTTATGGTCTTGTGCCTGCTCATTGTTTATGTTTGCTTTCTTTTATGCATGCATGTGTGTGTACAAGATTATGTTCGTCTCTTTTCATTCATGCATGTATTTATGAGAGTATGTTTTATCTTTCATGCATGCAAGTAGCCTAAGTGTTATGTTTATTCTTTCCATGTATACATGTCCTTATGAAAAGTATATTTTAATGTGACCGCATTATCATGCACATACATATATGACTTGATGCATTCATGATCAAGACCATATTAAAATGAAATGTCCACTTGATAATAACACTTGCGAAAACTCTAAATATGAACTACATTGTGGTATGTACACTTTTTCTATAACAAACCAAGTGGGCCAAAGATGTACGATGATGACACCACGTATGTTTTACTATTATTGAGATTCATTAGGATTCTCATCCCTTTTAAATTTCCATATACGTCTCTAGATGAGTTGGACGTGTCGACAGGTGATGTTTGAGTTCGCAGAAGAATGGAGATAGCTATGCTGGAGACATTGCTAGGATTAATAGATATTTACCTTACTTATATCTCTTGACATAGGACTATCATTTTGGTTTGGATTATTGTATGTTGGACCCATGTGGCCGTTTGACATGCTTATCTATTACACTTTTTATTGCTATGTATCTCGGCTTAAAATAGATAGTTAGGTGGTTGTGCACTATAGCACAATATTATATATACTCAGATATTGTGAGCTACTAAGGATCTTAAGCTAGATTATATTATATTGTGTATGTGTGTGTGTGTGTGTGTGTATATATATATATATTTATTTATTTATTTATATATCAAGGTATTTCATGTGATGGGCTTGAGATTGTCTTGGTGCTTACATGGTAATTTTATACTGGATGTTCACTCATATCTATGTGGTTTGGTATCAAATACTATTTACGGGCAAAGGCTTCTATTTTTTTTTAAAGTAGTGTCTTTTTAAATGAACAAGAAAAAAAAAAAGCCTGATATTTGTCAACGTTAAGCTAAGGCCCTAAGGAGTGATCCTTGAACGTTAAAACCAAATATGACTCAACATACTTCGCTATACGTTAAGGGGTTACAAATACTCCATGAAGACGTGGCAATCGTGGCTTTTCATGCCAACAAGCTTACCCAATCCTACGTTGATTACTTAAATTAGAAGCATAACTAGCGGGCATTCTCAACTCCTTCAGCCACTGACAAACAACTTGTTTTTTAGTGGAATTCAGAGCATATCTGGCCTTTGGTTTATAGAAATGAATCAGGCGGCGTGCAATACTCAGTGTAACATCCCCAAATTTACAACTAAGATAAATATTAATTAGCGATAGCAAAACCAAGAGAATCTGGACAAATGTTATGAAACACAACAAATAGACTACTTAAGTATGTCTAGAGAAAAATGCAAAGAATTATGAAAATGCCATCACTTAGTGGAAATTACAAAAATGCCCTTGCTATGTAAAGGAAATTACCAAACTACCCTTGCCTTATTAAATGACAAAGATACCCTTACTCTATGAATGGAATTACAAGAATATCACTATCATTGTCTAATTACAAAAATATCCTTGTCTTACTACAATGCCATTTGCTACATTGCCATTTGCACAAATCCCTAGACTTGTCTTTAGACAAGAATGAATCTAAGCCATTGGATTAAGATGATAACACAATAAATTAACCACATACATCATACACATTTCTGAATCACATACATGCACTAAAGGTTAGAAAATCTCCACTAACATCTTTGCACAAAACATGGAGCATTTTCATCCAACATGTTTGCATAAAACATGGAAACATGTTTACATAAAACATGGAAACATGTTTGCACAAAACAAGGAGCATTTTCATCCCAAAATTTAGCCAACATGTTTCCATAAATCATGCTCCAAGTGCTTTCCTTCTTCTGTTTTTCTCTAATCTTTCCACTATAAATACTCCTCAAACTCTCTTCAATTCAGAAACTCCCTAAGTGTTCTTTTTTTTCTTATTCTATCATTCTTCTTATGTTCTTCAAAGACTTCTCTTGATCCTCTAAACTTCATCCAAACACTTAAATCCTAAGTCCAAACTTTCACTAGCCCTCACAAGAGTTACAATCTTTAACTCTAGTGAGAAATATTTTCTTAAGCACTCAAGTTCTAGAGCCAAGATTCAAGGAGGGTCATCCACTCCAAAGACTCTTGTTCAAAGCTTAAGGAAGAAGAGAAGGACCCTTTTTAGACCCTACACAAGAGGTAGGAGTTTCTTCTTTATTTGTTCAAGTATTGTTGGCTTCTAACTTTGCTCATGGATAGAATGCCTCAAACTTGAGTTATTGTCAAAAGTTTTAAATAATTATATTTTTAGAAAACACAACCTGTTCTATTCTGCTATGAGTACTTTTATGATGTTATCAAACTCAAATATAACTTAAAAGATTGTATGTGAAACTTGAGTTAACAAAGATAACTTAAGACATGAACATGGCAGGTGCTGGAATTTCTAGTTATTTCTGGCAGTAGTTACTTCGAAAATTAGTGTTCATAAAATATGAAGGATCTCAAAATGAAAATATTTTTATTATAAACTAGACTCATTGTAGAACACTCTCCCAAAATAATCACCTAAAATGGAGTTTCCTAGCCCAAGATATAAATTTTTAAAGTAGAGCCTAAGACTGAAACTCTTAAAATCTGACCTTGTAGTAGTAAAATAGGTGTAACTCACTCTAGCAAAATGCAAATGGACTGATTTCAACTTTGTGGAAAAGCTAACACATCTACAAATACACTTATGTATGCTATGCATAACGTTTTACACCACGAAAATACAGAATGAGAGATATATTTTCGGGACAGTGTGCTGAGAAAGTCTTGAAGGTAGCGTGATACTGTGAGAGTGCAATTTGGAAAGGTTTTGGCTAAGGAAAGACTTGGTATTTAAGCGTGTCCATTGTGACCCACCTCTCTTTCCTGGGAATCCTACTATGCACAATTTACAGTTGATTTACACTAATCTAAGATGTTAGTGCTACAAATTTTATTCTAAAAGATGTCAGAACTCTAAATAAAAGATTCAAGTCTTGTAAAGAGATAATTTTAAGTATTTAAGTAGAATAATAATCTTCAGGAGATATATATAAAAGTCATAATAAAAATATATAAAGAACCTCTAAAAATATCTTAAAGGGTTTTAATGTATTAATGGAAATACTAAGAGTACAAAGAAGACTAAGAGAAAAAGATAATACCAAGATATCCATAACCTATTAGAAACACTAGAGACCTAACTTGATAACTTAGGTTGCTTAATATGAATTATCTATGAGAATGTTTACTATGAGATTTACATGATATTGTCTATGTTACATGAAGTGATATATAGAAATGTGAATGTATTGATGAGATATGAAATGATAGTGATAAAATGGTTGAATGTGCCATAATTTATTAATGTGCATACATTCATGTTTCAAATGAAATAATAAATAGACCAACTTACTGCTTAATCCTCTTTGAGGATTAAGGTATTGATGATTTCACTCAGTGAGAATAAAAGTAAAACCTGAAAAAGTAGCAATGATAGTCTGGAAAAGTGGACTTGAGCTAAACTCACGACTTAACCCCCTAAACCGTTAAGATCATGGCAACGGAAAGAAAACCAAAAGGTTGTGGCGACGGCCACGGTATGAGCTCATTACCCTTTAGGGTGGTCTAAGGCATTGATGCATTCATCCCATGAGTAATTAAGAAATATGTTGATGAAATAAATGAAAGATGATGATCACTAAACAAGTGAATGTTGAGGATGAGTAATCATCAAAATGCATGCAGCTCCTAAATGATTATTGCTTATTAGTGGTTTTACATGATATGCTTATATGTATGCTTGATGAAATACTGAATGGATATTTCTGCTAATGTTCAAGATTAGTTTAAAAGTAATTGCACTTGACTAATCACGTTTGTGAAAGTTTGATAATTGAATCCTTACTGCTCACCTTTTATAATAAACCTCAAGTGATCGGGACGACAACGATGACACTTTTAGTACAAGTAGGAACTCCCATCGAGAAATCATGTATTTCTCACTCCTATGTTTATTTTCCGTTGTCGTTACCAGAGACAGACGTGTCCACCTAAAGCAACAAAGCTGTAGCTGAGGAAGGAGGTAGCACGTGAAGATTTCAAACCTTTCAAGTAGGAGCATTCCGAGCTTTAGTTACATTATAGTTTGTGAGAAACAATTAGTAATAGTAGAACTTATATTGTTATTTGTAATAACTTATCAGTATGATATATGCCCTGTTGTGTCTTATGTATTAAGTGATTATATTCCAGTTTATGTGATAATAGTTCTACACTTAGTCTCTTAATCCGCTTATTAAATTAAGTGCGCAATGTAACTTGATTATTATCTATAAAAGCGCTATGTATTTCACTTCTCGTTACAGGCTTAAGTTTTCAAACAAAATTAATTTATTTAAAGAAAAAAAAAACTTCCACTATTTTTCTAAGTTAATTTCAAAAGAAAATAAATGCTAGGCATAAGTGACAACTAATAGAATCCAAATGTGAACTTAAGCACAGTGGGGTTCTATTAGGGTGTTACACTCAGCCAGATCATGTGTTGCCTTGTCATTGTCTTTGGTTTGATCTGTATCTATTACAATATTCATAATGTTGTCAAACACATTTTTCTCATTATGCATGACATATAAACAATGACGCACTAATTATCCTTCCAATATGGCAACTCCCAGAAAATACTTTGTTTGATAAAATTATGGTATACCCCATAGCCTGGGCATTCACACTATTTTTCTAACTTCTATTATTTTTGGGAAATCCTTAACTTGATCCCATAATTGGTGGCCACTTACTCTAACTGGAGGCTCCTCATGTTTAATACAATTATTTTTCAAACCATATCTACTTCGCCAATATAGATGATCAGCATCTAAGAACTTCCTGTGGCAATCAAACCAAGAGCTTTTCCCTCCATGTTTGAAGGTGAATGCCTTAGTATCCTACATGCAAATCAAGCATGCTAATTTACCTTGAGTCATTCATCTAGATAGTAGTCCATAAGCTAGAAAGTTGTTGATGGTCCATATTAATACAACCCTTATCATGAAATTCATCTTTGTTGAAATGTCGTAAGTAAGAACGTCTTGGAACCATAACTCACTCAATTCACCAATTAGGGGTTGAAGATAGATTTTGGATTATCAGGGCTAGAGATTATACATGTTAAGAACAACTAAGGATCTTTCAGGTACATTTTAGGAGGATGATTATAGGGTGTAACAGTTATAAGCCAACAAGAATAGGGTTTGCTAAATTGGTTATTTGATGTAAATCTATTTGAATAGAGTCCCAATTTATCATTTCGAGGGTCAAAGCAAAATCAGGATAGCCTTCTTATTTTCACAATGCCACCTCATATAACAAGCCAAGCTCATTGATGTATAAAGTCTCTTAAGTCTCAAGAGTAGATAATGCATTCTTTTCTGAGGGACATCCTTATAACTCCCACTTCCATGTCTCTTGGGTTTAAACCTAGACTCTTGATAAAACTTATACTCAGTCAAAGAAACATCATCTTTATAATAAAGCATGCAACCTTTTAAGCAACAGTCAATCTTTATTTCTTTGAACCCAAGTTTAGAAACTAATTTTTTAGGTTGACAGAAATCTTTTGAAATTATGTCAGGATTTGGACTTAGCTCACTTTTCAGTGTAACCTACTAATCAAAAGAACTTTGATTTTGGTTCCCTTCAGACTTAATGCTCAACATTTGAACTGCTAATGACAACTTGGAATGCACACAATCCTCCCATAAAGGTTGATTGGCAGCTTATAGGAGACTATAAAATTGAATAGTATCTTGGTTGGGCTACTCGACTAAAGGCTACAAATAACGAGCTGCAAATTCAGGACCAGCAGCATCAAAGATTATCTCTTAATGTCTAACCAGAATGTCCTCCCATAACACATTACCATGTTGTGCTGAGCTACATGGATCCCACCAGAACTACTTCCAATTTGAAACATACTTGTAGGTGGAAAAGTGCACGAGAAGGGAGGTTGAATCGTGCTATGCTTTTTCTTTCCTTCTTCATTTCTAAAAAATTGGAACACATACTATCAAATATATACTTGATGTGCAATGCAAACAATGTTAGTATATGTTAGAAAGTAACTTTTTGAACTGTGTCAAAGATATTAAAAACACATAAAAGTTAGTTTTAAGAAAATACAATGCAAATAGCATAAAACAACAAATAAAGGAGAGTTAAGGAAGAAGATGATATTGCATAGGAGTTTTTATACTGGTTTGGCCAATTTGCCTACATCCAATTCTCAACCATTGTTGAGTTCCATTGAAACCTTTCTCAACCCAAGAAAATTAGATAGTCTTTACAATAGCCTTCTTAAGCACTTACCAATAACCAATAGCTCATTTTACTGTCACACCTGAGTAGTCTTTGACCAGCTTCTCCAAGCCAACATCGTGACTAGTAGCTCTCTCTATTATTGCCTTACGAGTAGTATTTGCTTAACCTCTTTAAGCTAACTCATAGCATTTATTATCGGATCGAGGTTACAAAGGTTTATGTTTGGATTGGATCACTCAAACTAACTAACACTCAAGTTTTCGTATGATAAACAAAAATAGAGTTGGAAAAATTGAATGACTTCTTTCTGTTTATTCTTCCTACGAAGAATGTATAATCTACTAAGAATGTAGAAAGAAGATTTTACAAGGAAAAAATTGATTACAAGCTATAATAACTTTACAAAAGATGAAGAAAGGAAATTTCTTTAGTGTTTTTATCACTTTAATGAGCAAAAGTCTCTACATTGTAAGCATATCATCTCCTTTTATACTTGATTTGCATTTATGACCATTGCCCTTGATCTGTTTTCCAAGTGATGCATGTTGATCTTGTTTTTGTGTCTTGGAAATGCAGTCTAGTGGAGTAACTTGGTGTTGTCAAAGTAGTTGTTGAAGCCTTTGTGTAATAGAGGTTTCTGAGTCCACCTTTAGAAACTATTTTTTACTTTTTGAATGAAGTTTCTGAACTTTTCCTTCTAGATGCTGAGACAAGTGACCAAGTTGGCAGAAAAGATGTCACGTCAGTCCTTGACTAGGTTTGACTTTAAATTTGAATTTCAAAATTCCCTCATTTTTCTGTAAAGTACACCGTTTACAATGAAACATGTTTTCTGAAGTGCCATCACAGTTTCTTGACTTCTTTTTTATCTTCTACTTTTCAATCAGAGCTTGTTGTGATGATATGATTATGATCATGATGATTGAAGATGGCAGTACACACTTGCTTCAGAGTTAGATTGAAATCTTCACTTGAATTGCACTTTCTAAAGTCACATGCTACTTTCTGAAGATCTGAGCCTTGATTTCCTGTACTTGAGAGTTTTCTTTAATTCGTTGAGCATGTATACATTCATTCCACAATATATTTATCACTTTCATTAAGTTTTAATCTCCTCATATGAGATCAAACATGTTTGCATATGTCACTGAAAATAATATCATTTTAAAAGAGATGTATGATAATGTAAAAAAGACTTGATTGTTACTTTAAGAAACTCAAAGAAAAGATTAGTCTTTCTTCAAATTATTTTCTCGAAATTGGTTATGTTATCACTCAAAACATTTACCACTAAAGGTTTCTGAACGGTTCTAGAGCTAATAATCTCCCCTTTTTTTATGGTGACAAATCAATTTTTGAAAAAATTTTGAAGAGATTTTGAAAGAAATATAAGAGAAAATATAGAGCTTGATAAACCAGTTTTCTTTCAAAATACATACGATAAGATTTTTAGAGAATCTTATTCCTAAAGTATGATATAGATAGCATCAAAACACTTTGTGATGTTAAGTGACTGAAATCAGAGCTGTTTCATTTCAATTAAGGTTTCTGAAGTTATTCAGAATATTTTCTTAGATGTATCAAAGCAATTTTGAGAAAAAAAAATGGGCATATAAACTTTTGAATAAACACAACTTGATTTTTAGTCATGTTGACTTTTCTGAAAATACTCGTGTTTGAATAAATAGAGTAATACTTGTGAAATTTTCTCTTGATCTTGATTCATACTCAACATATCTTTATCCAAACAATTATTTTTTGAAACACGATACAATTTTTTGTGTGTATAAAAACATACAACATATACACTTTGCACACATAGGAAGTTTCTATAGCTCAAAAGAAACTTATTACAGTTGTATCTGAGCATGTGAATTAGAGCTTGTCATATGTATGAGAAAACTTCATATTTGTGTGTCAGAGCATATGTTTTTTTTTCATAAAAACTCCAAGATCATGCATCATGACATACATATCAGAGCACTAATAAATATGTGTATAAGAGTTATGTATATATCAAATTATCAATAGATATATATCAGAGCTAATCATACAAGCAAAAGAAAGTATATGATTGATGTAGCTAAGTATCATAGTGTTCTAAAACTTATAAAGCATATACCATAGTCAAGATATATGATTAGCTACTCAAGCAAGATATATTAGTGCTTAAATAACTTAAGAAGGATAAATTTATCATATATGTACCAAAACGATGATAGCTTAGGTTACCAGAGAAATAATAAAAAGAACTTCAAACAACAAAGTAAAAAAAATTATGATTATGCTGATAAACAAATCTATCAGCTCCCCTTAGATTCCCCAGCATAAGATTTTCTTCATCTTTGTTCTTCTCCCGCTTTTGTCATCACAAAAAAAGGTGTGCTGGAACTTAGGTGACACCATCATTAGCCCATGCGCCTTACTTCCTAATAGTAATGCTTCATTTCTTCTTGAATGAGCGTCTTGAAGAATCTAAAGTAATATCTCTTCATGTATTCGAAGTTGCATGCTAAGCTCCTGTTGGATCCCTCTAATTATGCAGAAGAAGCTGGACTTATGAAGAACTTGTTAAAGGCTCGGATGAACGCTGGTATGAAAGGTGGATTATTGGTGGTGTAGATAGGGTAGCCTTGGGTGTAGGCTCAAGTATGTTCAGAGACTTGGTGTCCTTAGACTTTGGCAAGGGAGCATCGATATCAACCATTTGAACCGTAGGTGGTGGGGTGGATGGTGGCTCATTTTGTGGTGGTATGATGGGTAAGGTGATTGGTGGAACATCAATAGTAGAGGCAGCAAGATTAGGAATAGAAATGGAGTCAGAACCAGGAGCATAATCATAAATAGCAGCAGTTTCTTCAACATGAGGACTATAAGTTTTTGAGGTCTTGTCTTCTTTTTCTTCCACTAGAGTTATTCTTATGGAAGGAGGATAGTTGAGGTACCATCAAAATCACAGTAGTTTCTGGGTCAGCAGCTTCCTGAGCTGGTTTTTCCACTATAGGCTCCAAGGTTTAAAAGAGCTCATTTATGAAAATTGAGTTCTTCAAGACCTTTTTCCTCTGGAAATGACTCTGACTCCATGGCTTTGGTCATAGAGTTTAATGTTTACTTAATGGTCATGGAGTTGTCATCTATCCCTTGGGAAGCCATCTTAGCCTCAACTGTAGCTGTTCTATCTAGAATTGTGGTTAATTTTGTTGTGGAGCAGGTTTCTGAAGACAAGTGACTCCTGGGAGGTGCAACAGAGATTAGAAAGGAAGTAAACCCAAATTACTTGGTTGTAGGCCTTGTAGGTTGTTCTTAAATGACTACAAAGGGTTTAGGAACTACAGGTCTTCTTTTTCTCCTACTAGAACCTTGAATCTTTTTCACTCTTTCTAACTCTTAGCCTCCTCCAGTATTCATTTCTCTTGGAGAATTCTTTACTTTTTGAGAACTCTTTCTGTTTCCTCCTTATCTTCAGAAGATTTGGTGTCCTTTGCAGCAACCTCTACCTATTCAGCATTACAAATATCCTTCAATATCAAAGTTGCCCTGGGCACTACCTTAGGTAGATTTCTGTATTTTTGCTAAATGTACTTTTTGTGGATTGGGAGTTTGTTGGGCCTTCATCTGGGAAGCTATCTTTTTGAGGTCTCAGTCTCAGTTTTTGAAGGCTCAAAAGGCTTGGGGATTTTTACTCTTTTATGCTTTTTGAGTTGCCTCGTTTTGCTCCTTTATTATGTTCTAGGAGCAACTTCCTTAGACACAATCCTTTCTTATTCTTGGTCTGCTTCCTTAGAGGTTTCTAAATTGCTTTCTAGAAAGACTATCTTCTTCTTAGTCCTTCCCCCTCTTAGTTTCTTATTTTCTATTACAGTAATAACCTTCTTAGTTTTAGCATCCCTGATTCGGGAGCTTTGTTTCTTTAAACTAGTCTTGATAGCCACAGATTTTGTTCTTTTCATGGTTTTGAAGGAGAACATGGTGTAATCTATGCTTATAAGATACTCAAACCATTATTCAGCAAAAAGGTAGCTGATGTGCTAGAAAACTTTCACAAGTAGTATCCCATAAAGAACCCGGGCTATTCTTCTCTTCTCCTTAGTGATTGGGTTGAGCATGAAGTCCACAATCATCTTAGGTATAATCACTTACCTTTTTGCCATCAAGAAAAATAGCAACATACAGTCCATACCTAGTAATATGTTAGTGCTACATAACCTAGGGAGAATGGTAAACTGAATGATAGTAAATATCTTTCGCACCCTTAAGCTCAGCATGGTAGTGGTAATGTCATTAGGTTTGTGCCATGGTGAATCAGTGAGACACTTTGAGACTTCTTCAGCACTCACTCCAAGTGACTTGTACCAATCATTCTGCACTAAACAATTTACTCAATCAATAGGAGCCTCAACTACTATAGATAACTCAGACAACCCAATCTCCATGTAAGTGCTTGGATGGTTGTCTTGAGGGTGGTGAGGTTCTTTGCTTCCAAGTGGGGATAAAAGGTTGTAACCATTCTAGGGAATACGCCATTTGAGATGTCCAAGAAGTTCTCCTAGCCTTGGAAAGTGAAAATTTCCTTAATAATAGGAACTTGGTTCATCAAGGTGTTACTTAATCTCTTCCCAGGAGCAACATTTCTGTAAGTTGTAATACCCTACTTTTATAAAATGGTTAGAAAATATTTTTGAACTAAGATGGGTGCTAGTTCAATTTCCAAAACATTGTCCTTCCATCATTTTTCACTTTCCAAATTTCATTCTCTTCCATTTTTCTCAAATCTAACTCCAATATTTCACTCTCGAGGCTTTAAGGTAAGAGATTTTGATGTTCCCACTCCTTTTCTTCCATTTCCCCTTTGTTCTTGAGGTTAGTTTCGCTATTACTCCATGTTATCCAAGAGGTGAAGTTCTTCCTTGGTATTTGAGTCAGATATGAGTTATTTAGTGATTGCTAGAAGTTAATCTAAAGTATTATGACTCCTATGTTAGATATTGGTGTTGTTCCTTTTCCAAGGAGCTCTGTCTATGTAGATCATTCACTGTCCACTCCACCAAGTGAGTGGGTTCACACTTGTGTTGTCGATTAGAGTTATTCTCATGAAACTATGACTCAAAGTATGATATTTACAGATTGTTGTATAAGATTTGAGGTTTATGTTGATTTATAAAATTGTGGTTTTCTGAATAGCATGAACTACGTTTTAGAAAGCTCATGGGACCATTATTGATAACATGATTCTGTTTAGAGTTAGTTTTAATTGTAACAATCAAATATTTATGATTGTTAAAATGTTTGTTTTATGTTGAATATGGATTATGCAAGTGATTGGTAGAGAACCTTCTGCTTTTGAGGAATGTTATTATGAGTTTAGAATTTTCAAGCTTATGAAAGAATGTTGTTGATAATTGGTTTAGAAACTCAGACATAAAAAGGATTTTAGAACTTGAATCATCCTGGGATTCAGGACAATTGAGGCTACATATTCTGTGAGCTTTTGAAATCACATATTCTACAAAGGATGATCCATTGGGCATAATTTCATAGCTACAGTTATGCTAAGGTCAGACTATTATAATAAGATAGATTCAAAGCTCATAGAGAATTAAAAGGTTTTAAAGGTTCTCGGATTTATATGGATTTATTTAATTGGTTTAGACAGTAGCTATAGAAAAATAGACAGCGAGTTAACGGCTACATGATCGTTAACCTTGATACCAAGTTGTCCAAAGAACAATTTCATAGACTAGGAAATGGAACCTAGTTAGGTATCCACATTAGATCCTTGATGGATCATAGAGTAGAACATTTTTGGTTCTCGATGAACCATAGAGTAGAAATTCCTATTTCTCTATTAGAGTACTATTGATCTTATTTATGGAAAATTATGATTTTTGATTATATATATGTATATATGAACTGTTTTAGAATTATTATAGTATTATTATGATTTAATGCATTATTCTTTGATGTCCCATGAAGGGGGTTACAGGTTGGGATTCATTCATTGAGTTTTGTGCAAAACTCACCCCTCTCCTTTCTCCTATTTCATAGATAGAACAGTTACTACATATTCTTCTTAGACATATTTTCCCTACTAGCACTAGTGCAACACCTTTTATACTATAAAGCTATGCTTAAGCCATAACCTTATAGTGAGTAGTTGTTACTTGTTAACTTTGCTTAAATTTAGAGGTATATATATAATATTTAAATATAAACCTGCTTTTGTGACAAACATAAACCGCTTTCTCTTTGAGTTGCTAAATTTGAACATAAATAATATATAAAAAATACATAATTATATTGCCTGATGACCAGTCAACGATATCCATAACTTTGTCAAATCCTTATCTTGGTTCATGCAGGAACCTTCTAATCTAGGTAGGGTACTACTCAAATTCACAAAAAGAAAATAAAAATACTGATTAAAATTCTCTATCATTGGTTCATCAAAAGGCCTGGACAGTGATACCAATACCAGCTAAGGATCTCCACAAAATAATCATCATCATCCCAATCTATATATAAGAAAAATGATAATAGCAGGAATGAGAATCAAAGATTCCTAGTAGGAAAAACACTAGTCTACTACAAAGTGATATCTGACGTACTCTTAAAATAATTAAAGTTTCTTTGATTTCTTCTAAAATAATTCTTTTTTCTTCTTCCTCTTATCTAACATAATATTATGAGTACACTTATGCTTGAGAATAAAACCATAGGATTGATTAAATAATTAATCAATTTTTTAGTTATTTGTATAACAATTAGTTTGTTTGTTTTATTACTTCTTTATCATAGGCTTATTAGTAACCTTAGGCTTGAGAATAGAACTCATAGGATTTATGATATACTCCTCATCTGATGTATTTCCAATGATGTAACACCATCATGTTACAACCTAAAAGTTCAAATGATATAGTACATCTACTACAACTTGATACATCACAATTGCGTGCCATTCTCAACGATGTAACACCGTTGTGCTACAACCTGATAGTTCAAACAATGTAGTATGTCTACTACATCTTGATAGATCACAATTGCATGTCATTCTCAATACATCACTTTCCTCATAACGATGTAACACCTTGTGTTGCAACCTAATAGATCACACTTTGAATTCATGAGCTTACAGTCAAGCAATTGACATTAAATAAGACTTATTTTCTTAAGTTTTCTCTCTTCATAAGAATCTTTAATACTTGATTAGGAAATCTTATGATTATCAAGTAAAATCTCTTCTTAATATTTCTATTTTTCATACTTTTACTTTGAGATTTCCTTGAAATCTGCTTAACTTTTACGAGATTTTCTCTGTTAAGTCTCCTGAATTACTGTAAGAATTTTCTCTTGAAAATCTCCTGAACTCCTATGAGATTTTCTCTGTTAAGTCTCCTATATTTTTGTGAGACTCTTCTTTTTAAAATCTCCTGAATTTCTTATAAGATATTCTCTTTAGAATTTTCTGAATTCTTATGAGATATTCTGTTCAAAATTTCTTAACTTCTTATGAGATTTCTTTGTGAAAATTCTCTTTAGTTTTTATGAGATTTAAAATCTACTAAACTTTTTATGAAATTTTTCTAAAAGAAAACAATTAAATATTTTATGAGATTTTCCTATAAAATCTACTAAACTTTTATAATATTTCTCAATTGCAAAAAATTATAGGACTCCTTACTTGGCAATTCTTAAAACTTACAGGAAATTAAACCAAGTGTCTTACTTAGATTTCAGAGCTTTTCTTCTATAGAAAAAAATCTCTTCTTTTTCATGAAACTTTAGCATCATAATTCAAAATACCAATCTTTCAGATTTTCAAAACTATTTCTAATAATACTTTGGTAAAATTTCTAGATATCTCAATCTTTTTAAAGAACCACAAATCTTTTCCTTTACTTAATAAATCTCTTAAATCCATTCAATCTATACACAAGATCCTTATCTTTTGCATCCTTTTGCATCTATTAAGTTCATAAACATATGCATCTTGAAATATTTTTAGATTTCACAAACATAATTTCAAGCATGTCTCAAAAGTTTATATTAGCAAAATAGCCTAACAATCACGAAATAATGGACATAGATTTTTCCTACCTTCTTCCAAGCCTTTGCTAAACCTTTCTCTAGCTTTTCTTCTTCTAACTAAAGCTTCAAACCCATTTTGCAGCCCTTCTATAAGCTGCTGGTTGGACATTTTTGAAGAGAAAAAAGAAGGTTTTGGCTTGAGTTTGATATAGAATAAGTGTTCTTCAACTAGTTCAAGTGTTGAACTAAGAATGGAGTTCAAGATTTTGGTGAATTTATGGTGTTTGAGAATTGAAAATGGAGATGGAGAACAAGAGAGAGAAAGTGACGTGAAGAAGACTGCCAACAGAGAAGAAATGCCATTTCTTTTTCTTTTTCCTTAATATAATAACACTAACATGGAGAGAAAGTAATATGTATTACTATGTTCAGATCAATTTGTCTTGTATCTATATTAGAAATGTCTATATTTATTTGATTATTTTGAGTAAAAATTATTCGAGATATGATAATATCAATTATTTAGAATAGTTTCGATATACCGGTTATTACCATTTCGGTATAGTAGTTATTACCATTTCCGTATATCAATTATTACCATTTCAGTACCTGATTGACATAAACAAAACTTTACCAAGTTAAAAATATTTATTTAACCTTATCCTTTTTTTTATCTTTGTCCTTATACAAATTATAGAGTCTTATTCTATATCCCCAATTAAAATATTATTATATTGAATTTTTAATAATATAAATTAATTTGCATTTTTTTAATAAAATCTTCATATTGTTTCAATCATAATTGTATCTATCTGAGTTTTCAAAATCCTATAGATTCTTCACATTTAATTATTTTATCACAATAATACCAAAAAACGAATCGTTACATTCTACCCCCTAAAAATATTTTTACTTGCAAAATTTAGTCCTCTTGCATACTTGACTCTAACTTCTACGTACACTTCTTGGATCCTTTTCTGCTTCATGCAACCTTTACAAAAGAAACAAACTTTCGTTGAAGTCACTTCACACTTCTGTCTATTATTTGTGCTAATGGTAACTTGAAAGTTAAGTCATCACTTACCTGTAGTGATTCATGTTCTAGTAAATGACTAGAATCAGAGTTGTATTTATGAAGTTATGTCACATGGAATATGTCATGAATATTTGACAGGCATGGAGATAAAGCTATCTGGTATACTACTAATCCTACACAACCTTGGATTTGGAAAAGATCTATAAAACGAGGATTTAGTTTGTAGACTTCAATGGCTCCACCTATCCAGGGCATAGAAATAACTTTCAAAAATATGTGCTCTCCTCCTAGGAATTCTAACGGTTTTCTACTCTTATTGACATAGCTCTTCTACTGACTTTGAGGAGTCAAAATCTTATCTCTAATCTTCTTTATCTGTTCGATAGTTTGCAGACGAGGCCTAGTCCCAAAAGACTACTCTCACATGATTCATACCAATATAGAGGTGATTAACACTTTCATCCCTATAGAGCTTCATAAAGAGCTACTTTGGTACTTGAGTGATAGCTGTTGGTGTAGGAGAATTCAATTAATGGCAAATAGCGGTTCCAATTCCCATGATATTCCAGCACACATGCTTTTAGCATATCTTCCAACGTTTTAATGGTCCCTTTAGCTTGCCTATCAGTCTCGAGATAATAAGTCGTGCTCAACAAAAGCTTACTTCTGAAAGCTTTTAGAAAAGCTCCTAAAAATCTTGAAGTGAAATGTGAATCTCAGTATGAGTTTATAATAGAAGGAACATGATGTAGTCTCACTGATCCTTCTATATAAAGCTTAGCCAATTTCTCAAGTGATAAAGTAGCTTTGACTGGTAGAAGATGTGTGGACTTAATTAGTCTGTCCACTATAACCCAAATAGTATCATATCTTAATTGCGTCCTTGGCAATCCTATTGCAAAATCCATTGAAATATTTTCCATATTTCATTGGGAATCTCTAAGGGTTGCAGTGTACCTAGTGGCTTCTAATGTTTTGTCTTTATCTTTTGGAAGTCAAACACTTTATAACCATTCCACAACATCCACCTTTATCTTTGGTTATCTGAACATCTCCTTAAGATCTCTATACATTTTTGTAACTCTTGGGTGTACTGAAAAAATTACTCTTGCGAGTCTTTTCTAGAGTATTACGACAAAGATTCCCCATTCTTAGTACACATATTTTATCTTGATACTTCTATATCCTATTTTCACTCTATGCAAATCCACTATGCTTCCCAACTTGAGCTAAGGCTATGGTTTTTTTCCACTGAGGGCATCTGCTACCACATTTACTTTTTCTAAATGGCAGTTCAAGTCGAGCTTATAGTCTTTAATGAACTTCATCCATCTCCGTTACCTCATGTTTACATCTTTTTAATCAAAGAGGTACTTGGGATTCTTATGTTCATAAAACACCTCAAGTTTGACTTTATATAAATGACATCTCTAGATTTTCAAAATGAACATTACTACTGCTAACTTGAGATGCAACTTTAGCTGTCTTGAAGTCTAAGCCATCGTCTTTATGTTCTAATCAAAATACACCCCAAAGTTTTTCTTGATTAATCTCAATAAACCTTAAATAAACCATGTAGGTTTGGCAAGATCACTATAGGTGGAATGGTCAACTTCTACTTGAGGTCCTGAAAACTTTCATCATATTCTACTGTCCATGTGAAAGTGCATTCTTTTGGTTCAGCTTGGTTAATGGTAAGGCTATTTGGGTGAATCCTTTGATAAACCTTCTGTAGAAATTAGCTAACTTTAAAAGCTTCAAATATCCATGGCAAAAGTTAGTTTCTCCTACTTTAGTACTATTTCAATCTTTGTTGGGTCAACTGTGACTCATTCCTACAATACTACATGACCCAAAAATCTTATTTCCTATAGCCAAAATTCACACTTGGATTTCTTAGCATGAAGAATCTACAACATTGTTCTAAGATGCTACTTGTGTTCTTCCTCAACTCTCAAATAGATGAGAATATCATCTATAAAACAATTATAAACTTTTTGAGAAAAGGTTGGAAGATTCGATTCATGCAATCCATGAATATTATTAGGGCATTAGTTATTTTAAAAGATATCACTATATATATTTGTAATTCCCAAGTTCCAAGGCTTACATGGGAATAGGATTACTCATGTGTCTAAATCGAGTTGTGACATAAGTTGTCCACATAGTGTTCTTGCATCAGTGTCTCATTGTACAAGAGAAAAGATCCCATCTTTATAACAGATCAGTGAAGTTACTTTCCTTCAGCCAAGGTAAAGGTTGTGTATGAGAGAGGATTGGACGAAAAGGTTAAAGGTTTAAGAAAACAGTACAGTTGTAGAGAAAGAAGATTTGGGGGAGAAGATGAAACAATTGAGGTTTCAAGTGTTTAAGATTGAAAACAAAGAAGTAAGGTATGGCGTGCAAGGAGTAGGGAGTTATTTAAGTGATGGGACATAAAGACTGAAGGTGAGGTGACATGGAAGAGAGAAACTCAAAAAGATTGGAAATTATCCCGCCTTTTTCACTTTCTTGAATAAGTGGTTTCTGAAGCTTGGAACTATTTTTTTTACTTTACCCCACTTTCTTAGTCAGGGAACTGATCTTCAGGTCTTGCAAACTGATGTCTTTGATTGGGCTTCAGTTTAGAGCCATGATAGGGAGAGTTTACAGATGTTTATGCATGATTGCTTATGTATGTTTTAAAAAACTTTTAAGGTTCAAAAGCATTTTCAAGCAGCAAAAAAGATCTTCAGTTAATGGTTTTGTTAATATTTTAGACATTTGATCTTCAATATTCACAAACATTAACTCAACATCCCTCTTTTAACATGATCCCTACTAAAATGACATTTAATATCAATGTTCTTAAATCTAGAATGTTGGATGGGATTCTTAGCAAGATTAATAGCACTAGTAGTATCACAGATGATGGGATATTGGAATACCTCAGGTGATAATCTTCTAGCTTGTTCCATATCCATAGCATCTGGGTGCAGCAGTTTGTAGCAGTTACATATTCAGTTTTAGCTGTAGATAGATCAATGGTATTTTGCTTCTTGCATGACCAAGTGATGAGGCTCTTTCAAAATAATAATAATAATAACATCCACTTGTACTTTTTCTCTCTTAGCTATCTCCAACAAAGTCAGTATCACAGTACCCTATAACCTCACAAGATGCACCTTTCTCATACCAAAAACCAAGATTAATAGTACCAAATAGATATTTTAAAATCCTTTTAATAATATTTAAGTGTTACGGCTTTGGGTTAGATTGAAATCTAGCACAAATCCCCACGTTTAATTGAATATCTGGTCTAGTTACTGTAAGATATAGAAATGAGCCCATTATTCCTCTATAACTACTTTCTAATACTTTTCACCGTTCTCATCGGTATCGATAATTTGAGATGGATACATGGGGGTACTCATAGGTTTTCCTTAATCCATATTAAGCTTTTTCAAAAGCTTTTTTGTATACTTTTCTTGATAAATCAAGGTTCCTTCCTTTTGTTGTTTTATCTAAAGTTCGAGGAAAAACTTTAGCTTACCTATCATGCTCATCTCAAATTCACTCTGCATAAATTTTGAAAACTTTTCACAGAGAGAATGATCAATGGCGCCAAATATAATGTCATTAATGTATATTTGAATTATCAAAAAGTGATTATTGTAACACCCTAATTTTTAACCCAACTCTCTAGAACACATTAGGTTAAACATTAGACTATTACTTCTTAGTCTCATCATTTTAATAAAATACTTAGCGAAAATTACGGGTAAATTTTTTTTTTGAAAACATAAAGCAAAGTGAGAGCCGCGAGCTTAATGAATCGAACAACAGAAACATAAAGCACGCGTAACAATCATTAGAAATCATAACGTAAAGAATATAACCGAAGAACAACAATCATGATAACAACGGAAACATTTCATTAATAACTTAGTTAGAGTACATAAGTAGTCATACCCTCATGGGGACGGGCAGAGCTTGTAATATAGCGGAAATAAAATATAACAGAAACAAGGAAATACAAGGTACATGGTACGACAAGAAGATAAACCCAAAATGCTACCCTACTATTAAGCTACGAGTACAATCTACAACCCCTCCCAAAAGGTACTGCTGAAGGGAAGATCTCCACGAAGGCTCGGGTACTCGTAAGGCTCTCCATTGGAATCTAGTGACGACGGGGATGCTTGGGCGACGGGGGTATATATCCCACGAACTTCTCAATCTCCTCCTGAGTCGGCCAGTAGAGTGGGAGGGGAACACGTGCCGGCTGGGCGTGAGCTCCTCGGCACGGACGCATCTCGGCCCTCCTCGCTAAATGCAGCTGCAACACGGTCTCCTCATTCCCCGCATATCGGTACTGGGGAAAAGGTGCAGAACCTTCTGAAGGGACATGTGTGGGCAAAACCTCAGACGGGTCCGTCTCAGACCTCCTCAAACGTGGCACATACTCTGGAAAGTCACGGACGATAGAAGCAGATGGACGAGCACGACGTCTCTGCTCATCGCGCAGGGTACGCTCAAAGATCATGTCATCACCACCAAAAGGTGCAGTAGGAGTGAACTGGTAGCTCGATACCGGATAGGCGAAAGGTTGTCCCATGTACACAAAAACGTGATACGAGCGGTGATCCGAGTCGTAGTGCACCTCCCACACGGGTGCGTCAATGAAGACTACGAACGTCGCCATCGCTCTCTGAAGATGTGACGGAAGAGAGAGAAAGAAGAGAAAGGAGTGAGAATTCTTGCTAAAGAATCTCAGTAGGAGTCTCCTATCCTAGGGTTACATCATTCACATCCTCAGGAACCTTGGGTTCAATTATAAAACAGTGATCATGCATATAAGATTCAATTTAGGGTTTTCCAAAACTACTTATCCAAGGTCCATTCCTTTTAGCATGCATCTTGATGTTATGAATGCAACATATTATATCATGGATGCATGTCAATACTTGAGCATATATAACAACACATCAAAGCACATAAACATAAACCATGTGGCATAAGAGCATATAACTTTCAAGTGAATCATTCCTCAACTTCGTGACATCAATCATGATATTTTAGCATAATAAGCCACCCTAAAAATAACTAGGTTATGAGCTCATACCTCAGCTAGTCGGCACTAGCTTTTGCTTATTATCTGAATAAGCGAAACATAAATAATAATAATCCCAACTCGCAAGTACGGGTAGGGGGCAGGGATCACCTCTCTTAGGATATACCCTCTTTGAAATGCTTTGCGGGCATTAAGCCACAGCAATTTGTCCGCTTTGGTAGGCTGCATCTACTCATACCCTCACGGATTTGTCTCCCTTGGGGGTGCTCGGTCGAACCAGTGTCACCCAGGAAAGCGCATCTCAGTGCTTTGTCATATAAAAATCTCCTAGGGGTACTCGGCTGAACCGGTGTCACCCAGGGTTTTCAACTCATATGGTACTTCTTAAACATTTCTCTACCCTTTTAGGTTTGACGGAAATTCAGCAGCATAACAGTTGTTAAATCGAATTTCCTTCAAACTGCCACAAGCTAATTCACACAACATGTTCTCATGAAATATCATGCTATGATAAACTTTAACATCTTCATCAATCATTTTCTCATGCATCAAGCACATCTCATCATATCATTGCATCATACAACACATCATAGAATTAACAACTTCTTAGTATCTTATGCATTGACCCTTAAGGTTCTTAACTCACATTATAAGTTATAAATCATCAAACCTAATCTCTCAGAAACTTATAAGGTCATAACTAAGTACTTCTCACCTCACACTATGATCAAGAACATCTCTAAACCTCAAGGATGCAGAATTCATAATCCTAACTTTACGGGTACCTAGGAGTCACAACATTGACCTTTTCTAAGTCCGGTTTGCTCCTAAGGCATCCAGATCAAGTCCTAAACCAAATATGAGTCATTCCTACACATTTAAACTAATTTAAAACCATAATTATCATTACTAAACCTTGCTGGACAGAATCCAGAAAACTCAAACATTAAGGGATCTAGAACTCTCAAATTAATTCTTTTCTAGTTTCTAACTTCTCTTATCTTTCACATATGAGTTTTAACATTAATTATACTCAAACATAAGCATATGACCATCACTAAAACAGCTCATACGGGGGTCATACAAGGCAACGCAGAATCGAAACAAACATCTCCATTTAAAGGCATCAAACACAATTTCTAAAGCACATAAAATACTAGTTTCTCTTGGAACCTTTCTAAAACTTTCAAAACTCATTTATAAACATTTTTATCATCTAAAACCATAAAGATATTTATGAGGACAGTAGCTAAATCAAACTTGTCTCAAGAGGTTCTAAATTCATAAAACTTGGTTCAATATATTCCTTTAACTCATATAAGCTTAGAAAAATTATGAAACATAGTTTTCAATACTTGGAAACAAATAAACTCTTAGGGGCCGAAAACATAAGTAGAGGAATAAACATTTCCAACCTTTGTTTGAGACAACAATGGGCAAGTCTTTGAGCTCTAGGTTCATTTAAGTGATGACATAAAGATAAATATGCTTATGCACTTGTTTTAGGTTCCATTAGAAAGTAAAGTGAGAACATAAAATAAACATGAGATGCAACTCATTATTATCTTGATATTAAGTGAGAACTTGAAACATAAACATGATAATGCATAGCTTGAAATATAAATATGATATTGCAAGTTCATTCATTATCTTAATACTTAGTGATAGCAAGGAAAGTAAATATGATGTGCAAAGCATAAAATTAAACATGATGCAAGGTTCATTTTAAGATTGGCTAGAGCTCATACAAGACTTTAACACATAACAACCCAACACTCATCTCATCACAAAGAGAGCTTTAGAGTTCTTGAACCAAGTTCTCAAAGGAACTATGAGGTTCTTGAACATCATAATCAAGCTCAAAATAAATAACCTTTCAATTCAAAACAAAACCTCAAAGATCAAAGGACCAAAATCGAAATATTAAAGGAAAAAGGAATAAGAAAACAGAAATCAAAATAGCAAGGAAAGTAAAGGTGTTCTTGAACAAAAATCCTTTTAAGCTAGATAATAAAGATGAAACTTAGAGAAAACAAAAACTAAAGCTCTAGAGGTTCCTTTGAGATGAACACATAGTCATCATCTAGGAGCTCTCATCATTGAGCTATCATATACTCCTCAAGGCCAAGAGGCCAAATACTCAAAGAAAAAGAAACAAAGAAAGTTTCAAAAAGAAAATCCAAGAGGAAGCTAGAGAAACTCATTTTTCAATAAACAAAGTTTAGAAAAACACTCCTACCTAGAATGGAGACAAAAAGCTTGAACTTTTGAAAAGGAAAACAAGATGATGAGCTCCTCCTTGGGGCTAGATGGCTTCGGCCTTGTGGAGAGAAAAAGAAAGGAAATGTGTTCTTGGTGAGCTTGTGTTTGAGAATGGAAGTTTAGGTGTTTGTGTGATGATCTAAGGTGGTGGGGTGGTGTTTCAAGGTTATGAGATGATTATGAGATGAAGAGAGGATGAAGATGGAGATGAAGAACAAGAGGAAACTCTCTTGAAACTTTGAGAGAAAAAGAGAGAATACAAAGAAAGCTTAGAAAACTAAAAGTGTGCAAATGAGCTAAAGTGTTTGCATGTGTTTCTAGGCAAGGTATTTATAGAAAATGAAAACAATTGAGAGCTCAAAGAGGAGGAGGGCTGGCCATGTAGTTTGGGAGGGAAAAGGAAGGAAAATTTCTCTTACAAGGTGTCATACAAGCATGGTTTGAGGTATGGAGTTTATGATACAAAGTATGGCTTGATGTGAGTGAATTTCCTATCAATTTTTGAATGAAATTAGGCTTCTAGAAACTTGACATGGCTGGAATTTTTTTAGCCACAAATAAATGAGGAAAATGGGTTATTTTAATTAGTTATTCATTTGGAAAATCAAGCTTGATTGAAAATATGGCAAGGTATGGTGTATGTGACTTGAGGTATGGCCTTGGAGTGTTGAAAAATTGAACATGTGATGCATATGGAGGGGGGGACGGCTTCGGCCAGACTGGGCAGCATGGAGGGAGAGAGATTTGATCATTTAATTGTGTGCTAATGATAGGTTTAAGTGTGTATTAGCTTAGGTACAAGGTTAGGAATAATTAAGCTTAAGTTTAGGTGACTAAGAATGTGATTTAAGGATTTTATGACAAGATTAGGAGTACTCATACATCATTAGAGAATTAAAAACTCATTTGTGAATAAACAATGTGTAACACAATTCCATGATTTAAGGAATTGGAAAGAGAAAATACTATTTAAGATTCCATGACTAGGAATCTTGAATCTAAAATAAGATTTTAAGTTGTAATTAAGCACTTTTAGGTTCTAATCAACTTTAATAAATTATTTTGACTCAATATAATTATGAAAATTAATTAACCTTCGATTAGAGCCTAATATTGCTTAGGTTTGCTTAATTACGCGATTAAGCGTGAAAATACGAAACTATGGGCAAAATCGTAATTTTACACTAATTTCGCCCAGGACCTCCGGGACCAAAACTAAAGTCACAGTCTACATAAAAACACCTTTTAAAACCATCTGGAGAAGTTTCAGGTTCATCCAGCACTTGCAAACAGGTAAAACACCGTAGGGGCATTTTGATCATTTTGACCCGAAAACTCGAAAAATGAGATTTTCAATCCCGGAAAGATACACAAGTCATCTAATCCCCTTCCAACATTGAGTTTTCCCTTCAAGTACTGACGGGTCAGCTTTCCTCGAATTCCGGGCTGAAAATGACCTCAGGGGCATTTTGGTCATTTTCACTCTAATAGAAAATCGGGGCGTTAAAATTATTTTGCTCAAGAGTAAATGGGTTTGTGTCAATTTTTCCTCTTTTGAACCCATTCTTTAGTAAAAAGGTACTTAACCTTTCATACCAAGCTCGAGGAGCTTGTTTTAGACCATATAATGCCTTTGTTAACTTGAATGCATGGTTGGGAAGGTTTTCACTCTCAAAACCAGGAGGCTGCTTCACATAAACTTCCTCGGAGAGGAATCCATTTAGGAACATAGACTTAACATCTATTTGGTAAAAAGTGAATCCCTTGAAGGTAACAAAAGTAAATAGCATTCTTATGGCTTTGAGCTGAGCTACTAGTGCGAAGTTTTCATCATAATCAATTCTCTTTTGTTGATAATAACCTTGCATAACCAACTTTGCTTTGTTTCTAATGACCTTGCCAGCTTCATCTACCTTGTTTCTGAACACCTATTTGGTTCCAATGATAGTCTTCCCTTTGGGCTTTTCCACGAGTATCCAGACTTTGGTTCTCTCAAACTGATCTAGTTCCTCTTGTATAGCATCCACCTAACTTTGATTGTTCAAGGTATCTTCAATGCAATTAGGTTTGATGGTGAAAATGGAAACATAGTTGGACACATTTCTAAGGGATGATCTCATTCTCAAACCCTTTGAAATGTCCCCTAGAACTTTGTTATGAGAAACTGCTTTTAGATTAGAAACTCCTTTGTAGTTTCAATAACTTTGATGTTCTTCAGATTCCCTTTTTCTTCAGATTACTCTTCTTCATACTCAGAAATGTCAATTTGAAGGCTTTGCAGTTCTATGTAAGCTTTTTGAACAGTCCATGTTTTAGAGCATACTTTTTGAAGATTGCACTTTCATATGCTTGCTTTCTAAGGGTTTCTTGAAGTTCAACTTCTCAAGGTTCTCTTCTAGCTCTTCAAGATCATCAGCAAAATCCTTCTTGAGCTCCTTGAACTTGATGTGGATAGTCTCTTCAATATATAGCATTATTTTGTTATACACCTTGTGAGCTTTTGAGATTGAAAAGTATCCTAAGAAAATCCCATCATCAAATTTAGGATCAAACTTTGGTGAGTTTGTCCTTGGTGTTAAGAACAAAGCAAGATGAGCAAAAAATATGGAATAAGATATGTTAGGTTTTCTACCCTTCCATAGCTCACAAAGAGTTTTCTTAAGGATTGGCTTTAGAAAGATTCTATTTTGAATATAGAACAAGGTGCTTAATGCCTCTGTCCAAAAACTTTTGATAAACCACTTTCTAAAAGCATGGTTCTGACCATCTCTTGTATGCTTCTATTTTTCCTTTCTGTGACCCATTTTTTTTGGGAGTTCTAGGTGCAAAGAACTTGTGAGAAATGCCTTGTTTTTCACAAAACTCTTCAAAAACATGATTTTAAATTCTCCTCTATGATTTGATCTTATTGGGTGTAATTTAAGAATCTTTTTCCAAACTTATTTTGCAAAAACCTTGAATTTTTCAACCACCCCATCCTTAGAAGCAAGGAAGATAACCTATGTGAATCTAGAGAAATCATCCACTTTGACAAGGCAATATCTTTTCCTAGCAAGACTTGCAGTCTTGGTTGGTTCAAAGACATCCATATATAAAAGCTCAAGCAACTTAGTGCTTGAAAACACATTTTTGTTGTGGAAAAAAGCTTTGGTCTGCTTGCCTTTCTTATAGAAATCATAAGTTGAATTCTTGTCAAATCTAATATTGGCAACCCTTTAACAAGCTTTTTCTAAGACAGCTCAGAAATAAGCTTCATATGAGCATGTCCAACCTTTTTATGCCATAGCCACTTATCATCCATGAAGAATGCAAGATAATTTACATCTTGATCTAGAAGGCCATCTAAGAACAAGACATAAGTGTTGTCATGTCTCTTGGCAGTTAAAATGACTTGTCCAGAAGTAGGATTTACAATTTTACAAGCATGAGCATTAAATAAAATATCAAAGCTTTGGTTAAAGAATTAGTTGATGCTTAATAGATTATGAACCAGATCATCAATAACAAAAGAATCAGACATTTGGTGGGAGTCATCTTTACCAGTATTTTCTATACATGTGACCTTGGCCTTACCTCCGTCAACGAATTCAATTGATCTAGAGTTCTTTAGCTTCAAGTTTCTGAACCACTTCCTAGATCCAGACATGTGTCTGAAGCAATCACTATCCATGTATTATTTGTTGTCCTGGTCAAATGCGTTCTCAGACACACCTGTAACAAAAATAGTTTTTACTTTAGGTACCTAGACTTTCTTGGATCCTTTTGGGTGTTCTTTCTTGGGGGAGGTTTCCTAACCTGTCCAATAGATTTCTTCCTCATGAAACACATATCAGATGGGTCTCCCCTCTTGTGACAGAAAGTATAAGAAACTTTGTTCTTTAGTTTCTTTGATGAGGTTGCTTTTCCCTTCTCATCCATCTCACCCTAATACCCTAATCCAGTTTTTTGAAAATAATGTCTTTGGCCGCCAAGTATCAGTTCAAGATTCTTGGAGCCATTTACCATTTTTTCCATATCAAATTTGATAAGTTTTGAAGTCCTCTCAAGTTCAAAAATTACTTTCTAAGCCTTTTGATCTTTTTCTATGACTTCTACTTTTAAAGCTTTGAGCTTTACATTTTAAAATTGATTTTTCTATTTATTTCTTCCTTCTGAAGCCATTCTCAACATTTGATTTGACTTTTTGAGTTCAAGAGCCACTTTCTAATGGTTCTTTTTCAAGTTAAGATAATGAGATAAGAGAGTTTGACATTTTTTGAGCAACTCATCATATAGTGCAATTTATCATAAGGGAGGTTAGGTTTAGATGATGTGTTCACCTCGTGTTCTCCTTCTAAAGCATAGCCAACTATGAAGCATAGGTTTGCAACGTCTTCTAGCTCATCCTGGCTTTTTGAACTGTTCTTCTCCTTCTCTTAGTCATTCCAAGTTGCCAGTATTCCCTTTTACTATGAGGGAAACTTCTTTTGTGGATCCTTGACCTTGAGACAGTCCCTTCACTCCACAGTTATAACAAGTGATGCTTTCCAACTTTCCTTTGCCTTTCTTGTCCTTTCTGAGGTTGATGTCTTTTCTTATCTTCATTCTGCTTCTCCAAGCTTTTGACATCTTCCTCACAAGCATGGAGATCTTATCTCCATCTTCTTCTTTAGATTCTTCATTAGATTCTTCTTCTTCATCTGATGTTTCAGCAAATTTCATTGATTTTCCCTTAGTCTGCTTCTTGTGTGTGGATACCAAGGCCATGGACTTACTTTTCTTTATATATTCACCATGAACCTTAGAGAGCATAACCTCATGGGTTTTGAGTGACCCAATGAGTGTGTCTAAGCCATGAGTTTGCAGGTTTTGGGTTCCATAATGCCTATGACCTTTGGCAGCCATTTTGCATGGAGGCTTCTTAGAATTTTGCTAACCATTTCAGAGTTAGAATATCTTTTGCCCAGTTTTTTTAGCTAGTTTACAATGTGCATGAACCTTGTGGTCATGTCATCAATACTTTCTTGTTCAGTCATTTTAAACATTTTGTATTGATTGACCAGCATACTAATCTTTGTTTCTTTGACTCGATCAGTGGCTTCATGCAACATGTGTAGTTTGTCCCAGATCACCTTGGTTGTGTCTAGCTTTATATTGCTCTATCCACTTACTCTTGGGGACTTCTCTTGAGGTTGTAGGTGCATCATCATTTTAAGGAACTTCTTCCATTGGAACATAATTTCTATCTTGTATGATCCCCCATAAGTCAAGGCTTGTGTCTTCGATAAACAGCTTTATCCTATCTCTCCAATATGCATATTCTCCACTATCAAAGAATAGTGGTATGTTTGTGGAGTGTCCTTCTGCTATGTGAATGTTTTGTGCCATTTATCCTTAAGATCGTTGTCCTCTACAGTCATTAGAATGCTCAAAACCTTAGAAGCCTAAGCTCTGGTACCAATTGTAGGTAAAAAAGTGCATGAGAAGGGGGATTGAATCGTGCTTTGCCTTTTCTTTTCTTTTTTGTTTATGAAAAACTAGAACAAATACTATTAAGTATATACTTGGAGTGTAGTGGAAACAAAGTTAGTATACGTTAGAAATTAACTTTCTAAACTATGTCAAAGATATGAGCAATACATATAAGAAAGTTGTAAAAAAACACAATACAAGTAGCACAAAGCAGGAAATCAAGGAGAGTTAAGGAAGAAGAAGATGCTGCACAGTAGTTTTTATACTAGTTCAGTCAACTTGCCGACATCTAGTTCTCCACCACCGTTGAGTTCAACTAAAACATTTCTCAACCCAAGAAAGTTAGATAATCTTTACAGTAGCCTTCTCAAGCTTTTACTAGCAACCACTAGCTCACTCTACTATCACAGCTGAGTAGTCTCTGACTAGTCTCTCCAAGCTAACTCCATGAACAGTAGCTCTCTTTAGTGTCACCTTACAAGTAGTCTTTGATTAGCCTCTTCAAGCTAACTCCGTGACTAGTGAATCTCTTTACTGTCACCTTACTAGTATTTGCGTAGGCTCTTCAAGCTAACTCATAATGATCATTATCGGATTAGGGTTACAAAGGTTTGTGTTTGGATTGAATCACTTAAACTAATCAATACTCAAGTTTTTGTATGATAACCAATAATAGAATTGGAAAACTTGAATGACATCTTTCTATATATTCTTCCTAAGAAGAACGTATGATCTACTAAGAACGCAGAAACAATATTTTTACAAGGAAAAAACTAATTACAAGCTGTAATAACTTTACCAAGGATGAAAAGAAGAAATTTCTTAAGTGTTTCAGCACTTTAATGAGTAAAAGTCTTGACGTTATAAGCATAACATCTCCTTTTATACTTGATCTGTATTTATGATCATTCCCTTTGATCTTTTTTTTAAGTGACACATGTTGATCTTCTTTTTATATCATGGAAATGCAGTCTAAAAGAGTAGCTTGGCATTGTTAGAGCAGTTGTAGAAGCCATTGTGTAATAGCTTGGCATTGTTAGAGCAGTTGTAGAAGCCATGTTGATCTACTTTTTACTTTCTAAATGAGGTTTCTGAACTTTTTCTTCTAGAAGTTAGGGCAATTGACCAAGTAGGCAGAAGAGATGTCACATTAGTGCTTAACTGGGTTTGACTTTAAAATTGAATTAAAAACTTTACTCATTTTCCTGTAAAGCACACCGTTTACAGTAAAACATGCTTTCTGATGTGCTGTCATAGTTTCTTGACTTCCCTTTGATCTTCTACTCTTCAATTAGAGCTTGTTGTTGATAATATGATTATGATCATGATGATTGAAGATGGTAGTACATACTTGCTTTATAGTTGAATTGAAATCTTCACTTGACTTGCACCTTCTGAAGTCACATGCTACTTTCTGAAGATCTGAGCATTGGTTTCCTATACTTGATAGTTTTCTTTAATCCGTTGAACATGTGTACACTCATTCCATGAGATATTTTTCAATTTCATTAAGTTCCAATCTCCTTATATGAGATTAAACATGTTTGCACATGTCATTCTGAAAATATTCTTGCTTTAAAAGACATGTTTGCTAACGTAAAAAATAGCTATTTGTTGCCTAAAAAACTCAAGGAAAAGATTAGTTCTTCTTCAAAATATTTTCTCGAAAGTAGTTATGTTATCACTCAAAACATTTAGCATTGAAGCTTTCTAAAAAGTTATGGAGCTAACAATACCCACTTGATTCCATGCGTTAACTACCTCCGCATGCTCGGTCCAAATCCAATAGTTTGGCATGAATCCCTACTTGTATAAATGAACCCCTGTCATATCATCATCTAAGTACTTCCTACATTTGTACTTATTATATAGACAACTAACTTTTTCTTGATTAATGAACTGTTGTGTTTAGCAAGCTACCCTAATAAATTCTTCAACACCATTAGAAAATTATTATTTAATTCTCCCTATATTAGGATGTAATCTATCATATATCCTTGGCCGGTTTGAAGGTAGGATTGTACATGTGATTAACCCTGGACCCTACAATTTTTTAGAGACATAAAAGCATACAAATTCATTTGCTATTTAAATTTTTAGTACAAGTACTTTTGATCTTATTTCCTTAACAAAAATGTTGACAAAATTTTAACAACATCTCCGCTTAAATTAGGAGCTTTCATCATCTTATATTTCAGTGTAACCATTGACATAGAAATTTACAGAGAGATCTTGTTTGAGACATGAATATTTTTTATTTTTTAAAAATAAAGGAGGTTCCTATTTTAAAGTCAAAAATAGGAAATAAATTATTCAAGATGTAATGAAATGACTACCAAAGATTGTGAAGTTGACAATGATGACACTAAAAGGCCTACACACCCTGAAAATCATGCACATTTGTTTAAGGTACACTGCAACTTTCAAGAAATGTACATGATTCTCAAGTGTTATAGGTCTTTCAATGTCATCATTGCCAACTTCAAAATCTTGGTTTGTGTCTTCATTGCATCTTGAATAATCTATTTCTAAAGCACTCTGATTATGCACTCTAACTTTAAAATAGGAACCTCCTTTATATTTGAAAAATAAAATTTTCATGTCTTAAACAAGAACACTATGTCAATTTCTGCCAGTCATGTATTTTAGTGCAACCACAGACATACATTTTCTTTTAACAACATAAAATTACTACTTTTAAACACATTCAATTGGTTCTTAAGTTTTTCTTTTTAATACATTTACTTTTAATCTTTTTTTCCCTAAAAAAATTAACAAAGTTTTGACATCATCTCACTTTAAATTAGGAGCTTATGTCATTAGGTACATAAGTCAATTCAACAATAATAGATATTATTAAAGATCAACAACAGAAGAAACATAATAATAACAGTTGCATCTTAATAATTACATACAACTCACATATCCTAAAAACTGTTCTATTGCATATCCCCTTATAACTCCACAACATGCATTCTGCAATCTCTGCAAACAAAAGAAAACTCACAGTAAACAATGCAAACAAGTTAGGGAATGACCTCTACGCCTTTTCTCCCAATCATGAAATCCACATTTCCTTTAACTCTATACTAGAAAACATAAGTCTCTATCCTACATGCATATTAAACAAGGACTTTGTTGCTAACCCTAGTACAATGAAAAAAATAAAGAATCCGAACGCTGGCTCCCTGCATGGAACCAAATCCAATCCAATATGAACAAATATTTAATTTCACACAATTGTAATAATTTATATTTACAAATTGTAAAATAAAATAAGGAAAAAAAGATGAAAAACTACTCTCAATATCCACTATCGATGTTAAAACTTAGTGGTAGGGGTCAATACAACACTTACATTGACAAAATAATAACAATGATTAGTCTCCAGTGCATTGAGAAACAACACTATAGGCATCCACAAACAAATGGAAAAACTAAGCAAAATAAAAACCTAAACTAATTAAAATGCTCACTAACTTACCTAGATCGCAATGCTAGGCTATGTTTCACAAATGGAGCTTTGATGGTCGCGAACGACGGTTAAGAAGTAGCGATGGAACAAAGGGAAAGAAATTAAAGAGAGAAAAGAGGAAGATGAATTGTGAAGAAAGGCATATTCGCTGGTTACCAATGGGTTACTGATGGGTATACTGACACTCTTCAGTAAATTTAAGTGAAATGGCATGTCTCACAATTCATTACTTACCAACGATTATAGAAGAATACCAAGGATTGAGCACGAATGTGCAAAATTTTCAAAAACTCATTGGTAACCCTGTCGGTAAATTAAAAATACCCATCAATATAATTGTCAGTAATTAAAGAAAAAGAGAAATAAAAAATAAAACATAAATAAATCATCGGTACACCTATCGATAATTTAAAGGCAAAAATAAATAAAATTTAAATATAAATAACCTATCGATAAACCCGTAGGTGATTTAAAGGGGAAAAAATACAATTAAAATATAAATATCCTGTCGATAAAACCATTGAAAATTATGCGCACCAACTGGCACTAAGTGGTGCCATATTTTACCAATGTGTGTACCAACAGGATGTCATGTAAATTAATAATCAATTGACTAATTACGCAAAAGCCTGACAACCCATCATTATCCCATGGATTTCTAGTAGTGCAATGCTTTCTGATTTTAACTGATCAAACTTGACTAAACCTAAAAAAACTAAAGACATAAAAAATTAGGGAACTTTAACCTTTAAGGACAAGGTTCAGTCTTCAAGCTTCAGAGGCCTTAAGCATGATGGTTTTGGAACCACCATCAAAGAGCCATCATCGTTTAAGCATAGCTTTTATTTATAATAAAAAGAATAAAGAAAAAAGAGAAAACAAAGGAAAAACATAGAAAAATCCCAATCAAATTATGCTTTCTTGCTTGAATGGTAAGAACAACTTGTTCTTGCAAAGAAAAGATAAGAAAAATCTTCTCTTTTGGAGGTGTATAGGTTCAGCCGAGAGAGGATGAAAAGGAAGGAAAGATTTTTATAGTGGCTTTGTTGATGAAGAAGAAAACTTAAGTGTTTGTGGAGAGATTCATGGTGTAAGTATTTTGTTTGAAGCTTAAACCTTGAGTTTGCCAGAAAAAATAGAGTTTTGGTGGAGGAGACAAGGAGTGTTTGGAGTAGAAAATTTTTTGGGCAAACTTGATGCTCAAGTTGTGCCAAAAAAAAGTGAGTGAAGAGAATGAGTATGTGTAAGAGTGTTCGAGTGTGTATGATTACTAAAACAAAAAAGGGAAGTTAAGGTGTGTTTAAGAAGGGCAGCCGCAGCCACATAAGATTAAGTGGGGATATTTTGTGTTTTTGTGTGTGGAAATTAGGGTTAGGTGTGAGTTTAATTAGGGAAGTTATTAGGATCAGAAATGATAATTTGGTGTTTTGGACACTCTAGCCTTAGTTGGACTAAGTTTTTCATGCATGCTTAATTAGACTAAGCAATATTTTCCTAATCTAAAAAAAAAAAAGCAAAATTGATAAAGTAACCTTGTCTCCTACTTTTACTTTATTGTCTCACAAAACACTTTTTTATCTCTTTCTCACTAATCTTTGATTAAGGATGATATTAAGCTTATCTAATCATTCTTGGACCTTAATCAATTTAAAATAATTATTTTGACTCAAAATTAATTAATAAAAATAATTAATCTTTAATTTGAGTCTAATATTGCATATGCCCTTAATTATCTAAATTAAGCTTAATTACCACCAACTAGGGAAAAAATGGTAATTTTATATAAAACCTCACAGGGACTCATCCAAACATCAAATATCCATTTAAATTAAAATATCAAACTCCAAGGTGACAACTGAGTTTGCTCATCACTTAATTCCCGTATTAAATTACCTTAGGGCAATTTTGATAATTTTACACAAAAAATTTAGGAATTACAATTTTCACACCAATTGCCACTCAAAACACATACAATCCCATTAAAACATGAAAATAACACTATGAGGATAACCAGGACTGGCCGTCCTCGATTTTTCATGCAAAAATAACTCTAGGGGCATTTTGGTCATTTTGCACAGAAAGGAAAAAAATGAGATGCTAGTTTACTCCCTCCTTAAAAAGAATTTTGCCCTCAAAATTCATTGGCTTAAAATAGGCTTTGTTGTTGCATCATTGATTCGAGCTTCATCAGAAATTCTTTTGTATTTATTGTACTCCATGTTGCTTTCTCCATTTATGATATCTTGATTTCCTTAGTTGTGTAATGCCTCCATGCACGAATTGGAATGTTAGGAGTTTGAATCCTCTCTTAATTGCGCTTGCCCTGGCTTAAGACATGACTAGGGTTAGAATCATACTTCCTAACTAAGACACATGAAATAAATCATCAAATGTTTGACAGATACAGGGGCAAAACCATTATATTGCATTAGAAAATTGACCTGACTCTTTATTGAATTAGAAGGGATCAAGGAAATTGAAGACTTAACTTATTTACCACTTTTCTATCTGGTTTAGGAAATAAAGGCTTTACTCCTCATTTCTTTTCTTGCTTCTATCTCTAAAATTCTAAGGGTCTACCACAAACCTAAGGGTTTCTTTCTAGTGGTTGACCTCCACTTTTGATCAACCAAATCCTATTCACCTATTCTACCATATTCCTATGTTACACCAAATCATTGCCTAAGCCGCTCTCAAGGCATCACTAAAATCTTCAAATAGCTCAATAATTTCAGGTAAACTAACACAGAGGGCGTGATTGGTTGCATCTATGCACTCATTTTACTTTCTAACTTTGAACATTTTGCAGCGTAGTTATGCTTAATTGATTAATAAATGACGAATTTTCACTTTGCCCTCATCAGGGATCTTTGAATAACTTCATTGCTATCAGTACCATGTTTAGTGAATAATCATATTTTGGAAGTAATATGTACTTTTAATGTCATTTCGTGAGTATTGTTTGGTAATAGGAACTTCAAGGTTGGTGCTGCAGAGGTGAAGAAAAAGGAATTTAGGCACATCTCAACAACACTGATAACCACCCTAGTGGTCAACAGAGAAGGCTACAGGAGGAAATACAGGAAAAAGCACCCCAATGGTCAATCACCATCTTGGTAGTGGATAGGAAAATGTAAGTTATAGAATTTTTAATTGATGGCCCTAGCAGTCATGTGCCTACGACCTAGCATCAATGTCGTGCAATTCAACCTTACTGGACCCACTTTTGTCTTATTTTTGCCGTTAAGCACCCTCTTTCTACTCTCTCTCTTTATCTCTCTACTCTCTCTCTCTCTAAGTTTTGAGAGCTTCCAATCCTTGTTTTGGCTCCCGTTTAGGATTACGATCGTGCTCTCTATTATATTGATTGTGATCTTTCACCTATGGAGCAGTAATTTTCTTTCCCTTGTGCAAGGATAATTGAGGATAAGATTTATCCTTGAGGTTCCAATTTGTAATGTGATTTGTGGTTGGTTTTCCTTTCCCTATTTAATATTGATTGTATGAATTATTGCAATTGTGTTTTTGAGAGCTTCTTGATTTTTTATGCATTTACATTATGGGTTATACATAAAATTAGGATTCCACTGGGTATTTGGTCAGTTGATTAAATTACATCCATTTGGTAAGGGGTATAATTAACTCCGTTAGGAGATTAGTTTTCTATAATTGGTAATTAAACTAGCATAGACTCATAGAGCTATGATTATGGATTAATAGTACATGTGTTAGTCAAACCCTTAGTGGGAGTGCAATTGTGTGATTGCTTGTAGAATTTTATCATTGTTGTGTGATAACATAATTAATGAAAGTAACCACTGCTATGAATTAATCATTTGAACTAATGATTGAAAATTCTTTTGAAAAACTTATTGCACCGATAATTCTTATTTAAATTTCTTTATTAATTTTCATCACAACAATTTCAAAACCCCCAAATTTCTAATTAGCTAGTAAAACTTGTTTGTGAGATGACCGGAGTTATGATCTTTACTACATTTTTGGTGCAAATTTGCACTTTATAAATTTTAATTTGTGTATAAGTTACTACAGCTCACATCAAATTTTGGTGCCGCTACTAGGAAAGTGTTGTTAATTAATTTCTTTAATATTGTTTATTTTAATTTTTTATATAATTTTTGTTTTGATTTTCTATTTTATTTTACTTTTTGTTTTTTTATTTTCATTCCTAAAAAAGGTCATAAAAAATTTGAAAAAATATTATTTTCATTTTATTTATTTATTTTTATTATTTTTTTTTTCCACTTGATTTTTCATGTTTGCTAACACATATTTTAGTTCCCAGACATATCGTTCTTGTAATCTTGCAAGTATACAGGCTGCTTATGATAACCCATATCAAAGAATAGTGTCGGCTAGATAAAAGGAAGTATATATTAGAGCAATATATCATGATGAGCCATGCTCAGTAGTCACAACATGGATATGACATGTCTCAATCTGCTTGGTATCATTGTATGGATAAAGGATATAGAGGTGTTGAGCCATCTCAATCCTCATATTTCTAACAGCAATTCCAGCCACCACTATCTATCTGTTAGAAGAGCTTGCAACCACTCCAATAGTAGGAGGCCTATGACTTGCAGTATCAGCAGCTTCCAGCATTGTCTACTTCTCCTGCCAACTATGAATCTCCATGGCAAGAAATGATGAGAATAATGATCGAGCATAAAAAAAGAAGTGATAATGCCTTGCAGAAGATGATGAATGACTTAATTGAGATGAGAACTCACAAGTACAATAGTCGACTCTTTTCATATTCTAGATACATCCCAAAGAGGAATTGGTTGAGGGGATATCTGATACATCTCAACAGTGCACAAAACATATGGGTGAAAACAACAAGAGGAATTGGTTGAGGGGACATATGATGCTCCTTGCACTCAACTTGCTAGTTTTGATGATCTTAATTATGGTGAAGATATGGACAGTGTTGGTGTCGATAATGTGAGCAATTGTACCTTGGACATAGACCTTCATAGATTTAAGTTGGGAAATTCAACACCCCATACATGTTGAAGATTTGTATGCAGAGTCTCCTACGATGCCTACTTTGGAGAGTTCAACTTCTATTTATGAGGACTTCCATGATTATGAGACTATTGATGCTGCAAAGGAAGATTCTATGGTTAAGATGTTAGCTATAGAGGTTATGTCATGTGCCCAACTATCACCTATTGAGAGCTAACCACTTTTATTGAAATTGAAATCTCCCCTCCTTAAGCACCTTCTAGAATAGAATGAATATGTTATTCTAGAAACTGATGCCCAGCTTCAAGCTTTATGTGCATTGTATGGTGAGCTGGCTGAGACTTCTTGGGAACTTGGTAGTATCATATCATAGTAGAAGACTACTTTTGGGAACATACATCCCTCCCTATTGGAAGTTGTTTGCTTTGCAAATATGAGGCCAGTGATGAGATTAAAGGCTTCTAAGAATGCTTCAACATACACTTGGACCCCAGAAGCCCAATAGTTTTAAGATCCATGATATGCTCCATATATGATGGGATCTAGGATGAGTCAAAAAATGCAACCATTGGTGGGAGTTCCTAGAGAAATTCAAGCATAAGCCTCCACGAAGGTCCTAACTATCCAATTTAGGGATGTTAAAGTGAAGTGCTGGGTAGGACACATCCCACCATGTCGAAGCTTTTCTTTCCTTTCTTTTATATTTATGCATTTCATTTGCTGTTATTTTTAGTTTTGAGTCTTGTATTTTGTTTTATTTTATTTATTTCATACACCATTTCTTTGATATCTTAGAGGTTACATGCATAGGCTGACACCACATGCATTATATTGACTTGCTTGGCATTGACTTTATTTTGTATTACATGCTTGGTAATTGATTGTGTTGTTTGGATTGAGTAGATACGATTTACCTATGAGTTTTTTAGCCTATTTGATTGGTTTGGACTATCATGTGCCATCCTTGTTTATTCATGTGTATTTCCTATTTGGATTTGCATTCTAGAACTTGCCTAGGGTCCTGTTTGAAAATATGTCCCCATGTGCATGCTCAAAGGTGATTAAGGCATTTTTCTTGCTTTTAGCCACTTGAACCTTTACATATTAACATTGTCTAACCTATTTCAACCTTTTTTCCTTTTCTTTTGCTTTAGAACATCTTTAGCCAAAAGTGAAAAACCATGAAAATTCCCTATATTTTAAACTTAGGAGAGTATTTTTACATTTCTCATATATGTTTGAACATGAGTGTGGGATAGAGCACGAGGACATGTCCCAATTTAAGTGTAGGTGAAGGACAACATGTATTTGTGAGTGGCCCAAAAATAAATTGAAAAAAAAATGAGAAAAGAAAAATGTTGTAAAATTTAGATGAAGGTGTGCAACATTGTATATTAAGGGTTGTGAATGTGTTAAGTTAGACAAAGCATACCCTTAGGCACTTGTGCTCTTAGTGCATGTATTTGCTCTCTTTTTACTAGAGGTCTATTGACCTTTATATTCTCTCACCTTCACCTAAGCCCCATTACAGCCCAAAGCAAGTCTTCTTGATTCAGTATGAAGTTGTGTGTGACAAATAAAGAGTGAGACCTGTGTCAAGCTTATGGTAATGCATTTTCATTTGATGTGATTGAATGTACGTCTTAGCTTAAACACGACTTTATTAGCTTTATGGTTTCCATTTTTCATGTGTTAATGAAGAGTGTAAGAGCAACCATTCAGAGGAGGCATGCATTATAAAGAAAAACAAAACAGGTTTAGTATCAGGAACCTTGATCCTTTCCAAGAGCATACCATTCCTAAGCCCCAATTTGATAAAATATAAAAAAGAAATTTAGAAGGAATTTGTGCCACTGTCGCTATCTCGGAAATTTGTGTTTATTGCATGCCCCCTAACCCTTCCTTTTTCCATGGCATATTATGTATGATAAATGATGACCAATGGTTTCTATTGATTTTGTAAATGCACTATGAAAATACCGAGATACCAATGGACAGTATCGACGGGTATGAACCTGTCAAAAGTTATCAACAACATCTCCGATGGTTATCACATTTTTAGAAATAAATGAGGTTATTATTAATGTGCACGACACACCCATCGGTGAAATCCTCGATAAATGTTGGTGACAACACATGCCACATGGCGTACATTGTGTCCAACGGGTGTTCCGATGGGTATTTAATGATTTTTTAAAAATTATTTTTATTAAATATTACCGACGGGTTAACAACAAGTAAATTTAATATTATCTTTGAATTTTATTTTTTTTAATATAAATCGATAGTTATACCGATGGGTGGTTAATAATATCTTTGAAATTTTTTTATTAAATATTACCAACTGGTTAACCGCCGTGTATTTATTTTTTAAATTATTAATTATTATTTATTACCAACAGGTTTTTGAAAATCCGCAAGCTGCCGTGCAACCTTTGGAATTTCACACTTCTTGTCGGTACACCCATTGGTAATTAATGGAGATTGAAACACATCATTTCATTAATTGGTTACACATCAGTAACCCGCGTATATCCCCCCACCATGAGCCTTCGTCTTCCTCATTTCGTGAAACTCTGTCTCTTTTCACTCTCTTTCTAAACCTTCGTCACTGCCGCCTATTTTTCCACCTTGTGCCGCCACTAGAGCTCCATTTGAGAGGCGGAGACCACCATTATGATCTAGGGGCTATGGTGAGCATTTTAATCAGTTTAGTTTTTTTTTTTATTTGGTTTAGTTTTTCCGTTCATTTATGGGTACCCAAAGTGTTGTGTTGTGTTTTATTGCATTGGGGAGTACTTATTGTTGTTACTTTGTTAATATAGGAGTTTTGTCTAGGGGTGACAGCGATGATTGATTTTGGGATCGATTTGTCATTCTTCTTCCTTATGTTATTTTATGTTTTCTATGTATATAAGTGTATTGATTTAAATTTATCACGTTGGATTTTCAAGATTGGATTTGGTTGGACGTAAAGAGGTTTCCCACATTTTGTGATTTTTGTACTACTATAAAGGTTAGTAACTAAATCCTTGTTATTTATATGATTCAATGGTTTAATATGTATGTCAGATATATAGAAACTTATGTTTTCTAGGATAGAATTGTAGAAAATGGGGATTGCATGACTGGGAGGAAAGGCGTGCAGGTCCTTCCCTCGACCTATTTGCATTGTTTGCTGTAGGATTCTTTATGTTTGTGGAGATTACAAGATGCATGTTGTAGAGTTATAAGGGGATGCGCAATAGAAGGCTTTTTAGGATTAGTGAATTGTATGTAATTATTAAAATGTAACTATTTCACTATATCTATTATGTTGTTGATCTTTATAATAATATCTATAATTGTTGAATTGACTGGAATATCTAATGACGGAAGCTCCTAATTTATGGGGAGATTCTATTTAAATTGTGTTAAAAAATTTTGTAGGAATAATAAAAAAATAACTATATTTGAAACAAACTTAAAAGCCAATTGAATTTGTTTAAAATAATAATTCAAATAAAGCTTAAAGACTAATTGAATGCATTTTAAAACTAAGTAAAATAAATATTTGATGACGAAAGCTCCTAATTTAAGAGGAGATGCTGCTGAAATTTTCCTAAATTTTCTTTAGGGAAAAAGGATTAAATACAAGTAATTATTGTATTAAAAAAAACTTAAAACCAATTGAATTTGTAGTTGAAAGTAATAATTTGACATCTTTACAAAATTGTTGGGTCTAGGGTTAATTACAAGTGAATGTTACCCTCAAATCGATCATAGATGTACGATAGATTGCAAATGCAGGGGGATTGAACTAGAATTTTATAATGGTGTTGAAGAATTTATGAGTGTGGCATGTACAACACAACAGTTCATGAATGAAGCAGAAATCAGGTGTCCATGTAATAGGTGCAAATGTAGGAAGTATTTAGATGATGATACAATAAGGGTTTATTTGTATAAATGGGGATTCATGCCTATCTATTGGGTTTGGACTAAGCATGGGGAAGTAGTTAATGCATGGAATCAAGTGGTTATGTTTCAAACTAGAAGTAGTTCTGGTGGGATCCATGTAACTCAGCACGACGTGGGTAATGTGCTACAGGAGTATAACCTGGTTAGACATCAAGAGATGGTGTTTAATGTTGTTGGTCCTGAATTTGCTGCTCGTTATTCACAGCCTTCAGTCGAGGAACCCAACCAAGATGCCGCTTAGTTTTATAGTCTCCTAAAGCTATCAATCAACCTTTCTGGGAGGATTGGGTGCACTCTGAATTGCCATTAGCAGTTCAAATGTTGAGCAATAAGTCTGAAGGGAATTAAAGCCAAAGTCCTTTTGATCAATGAGCTGCACTGATAAGTGAGCTAAGTTCAAACCCTGATGTAATCTCAAAATATTTTATCAAGCTAAAAACTTAGTTTCTAAACTTGGGTTGAAGGAAATAAAGATTGACTTATGCTTGAAAGGTTGCATGCTTTATTATAAAGATGATATTTCATTGATTCAGCGTAAGTTCTACTGAGAGCCTAGGTTTAAACCTAAGAGACATGGAAGTAAGAGGTATAAGGATGTCCTTTAATAAAGAATACACTATCTGCCCTTAATCCTTAGATTCATAAGACTCTATGCATCAATGAGCTCGGCTTCTCATATGAGATGGCACAGTGAAAATCAGAGGGATGACGATGTGATGATGCATCCATCACATGGTGAGGCTTGGAAAAGCTTCGATCGACAATATCTTGATTTTGCTTTTGATCCATGAAATGTTAGGTTGGGACTCTGTTTAGATGGATTTACTCCGAATAACCAATTTAGCAAACCTATTTCTGTTGGCCCGTAGTTGTTACGCCCTAGAATCTCCTTCTTGACATGTGCATGAAAGATCCTCACCTATATTCTTAACATGTATAATCCTTGGCCTAGATAATCCAAAAGTAAGATTCATGTGTATCTTCAACCCCTAATTGATATTGAATGAGTTGTGGTGCCAAGGGGTTTTTACTTGTGACCTTTCACCAAAGCAAATTTTCATGATGAGAGCTAAATAAATATGGACCATCAATGATTTTCTAGCTTATAAAATGTTGTCTGGATGGATGACCCAAGGGAAATTAACATGCTCGATTTGCATGGAGGAAACTAAAGCATTCACCTTGAAACATGGAGGAAAGAACTCTTGGTTTGATTGTCATAGAATGTTCTTAGATTCTAATCATCCATATAGGCAAAGTAGGTATGGCTTTAAAAGTAATTGTATTGAACATGATGAGCCCCCAGTTAGACCAAGTGGCAGTGAAATATGGAATTCAGTTAAGGATTTCCCAAAAATAACAGAAGCGAAAAGGTAGTGCAAATGCTAGGCTATGGGGTTATACCATAATTGGACCAAACAAAGTATTTTTTAGGAGTTGCCATATTGGAAGGATAATTTGGTGCATCATTGTTTAGATGTCCTGCATATTGAGAAAAATGTGTTCGACAACATTATGAATATTGTATTGGATATAGATCGAACCAAAGTCAATGACAAGGCAAGGCATGATCTGGCTGAGTATTGCATTTGCATTTACAAGAATTAAGAGATGGTCATTTCTATAAACCAAAGGCCAAATATGCTCTGAATTGCAACCCAAAACAATCTTTTTGTTAGTGGCTGAAAGAGTTGAGAATGCTCAATGGTTTTGCTTCTAACTTAAGTAGATGCATCAATATTGCACAAGGTAAGCTTATTGGCATGAAAAGCCACGATTGTCACGTCTTCATGGAGTGTTTGCTTCAAATTACATTCAGAGAGTTCCCTGATGTTGTTTGGAAGCCTGTAATAGAGCTAAGTCAATATTTCAGGGATTTATGCTCTTCTACACTTAGGGTTGATGATATGCTTGTCATGGAAAAAAATTCCCATAATTTTCTGCAAATTAGAGAGAATTTTTCTTCCCGGGTTCTTTGACTCAATGGAACACTTGCCCATACATTTTGCATATGAAGCACGAGTATGTGGACCGGTTCAATATAGGTGGATGTATCCATTTGAAAGGGAAATAGGAGGGTTTAAAAGAACCATGAAGACTAGATCTCAAGTGGAAAGATCAATATGTCAACCTTATCTAGCAAAAGAGACTTCAAATTTCTACTCATTTTACTTTCAACCACATGTTTAATCTAGGAGAACTTAGGTTGGTCATAACGATGATGGAGCGGAGTGTTCTATTCCACTTTGTCTATATTTAATCAACCTGGTTGAGCTGTTGGAAAAAGCATGCCTTGATGGCTAACTTCGAAGGATTAGAATTCTACGTACTTACATATTTTAATAAATTGTGATTAGGTGCAACCATTCAAATGATAAGTCAATAATTTTTTTTTTTCGAAAGTGTGATATTATGTATCTTTAAAATAACCTAAAATATATTTTCAACAACAGATACTTTGAGCAACTGTACGAACAAGATTCTCTTCAATAATTTTCGGAGTGGTTTAGATTACATGTAAGTCCACTTGTTTAAGACTATGTAACCCAATATATTCTTATCTGTTAATTTTGTTTGATATAAGTCAATTTGACATTTCAAACTTCATATACGTAGGCTCATAAAAAAAATTAATGGTGTAACATGTCCCCATTTGTTTAATTTAGCTTGAGGGCCAAAAAATAATGTTGTAAATTGGCCTATGAACAATGTTAATGGGTAAAACTTTTACACAGTGGATTGGGGTGTGGGGAAAAATCAACAATACTGGTGTTTGTGTTAAAGGCAATGCCAGGGACGAAGAATGTGATTGTATGATGTCGTGAAGGAAATCCTTGAGTCTGAGTATGTGGGTGAGCCCACAAATAAATACTATTGAAGATGCTTATCAAGTGGACAATCCACCCTCTTCAAGGACAATAATTGATGCAGACAATCTTGAAAACCTTTTTTCGTTGACTACTGGGGAAGTTGACAAAATTGAATGCACGAGTAACCACCCAATTAAAAATCACGAAGATGAAATAAGTGTTAGTAGTGCTAATGATTCAGATAGTGATAAACAACAAAGTAATGATGAAAATAGCCTTGCACTGTCAGATTAACTAAGGTGTTCAATATTATATACAATATTATTATGAAATTATTGAAATTTCCTGATTTAGTTAATGCTTTTTTATGGACTTTTTAATTGTTTCAATATGACTGGTAGAGGCAAAGACTGATCTCAAAAGGTTGGTTTACCCACCATCATTTCAGCCACCGCTCCTCTTATCACCTCAGCCACTGCCCCTTCCACAACCTCTACAACCGCCCCTCCCATCACCTCTGCCACCATCCCTTTCACCACCTCCCCTTCCACTACCTTTATCTTAGTCCCTTCCATTACCACCCTAGCCTTCAGGATGAAGCCTACTCTTGGGTATACTGTGCCCCCACCTCCCCATATTCATACTCACAGTCCACTCACATCAGTGACCCCTCCCCTAGCCCTATTACTGCTCATAGCCCTACCACTGCTCAAACTCTCAACCCCGTATTTGATCAGACTCCTCCTTCCTCGACTAGGTCATAGGCACGGGACGCGAATGAGAAGTCCCTTGGTCTAGATGACAGGCCACTTAGGCCTAATGGTAGACTGTTCTGCCAGGTTGGGCTGGATGGTAGCGATAGGTAAGTCCAAATAGTTTTTTTATTATATTCTAATTTTACATTGCTTATGATATTTAAAATATTTTGATTGTTTTTTATTTATTTTATCTATGTAATAGTTTTGATCCATTTGCAGAGGCTCACCACAGGATCACAAAGGTTATACAAAGTCAATATAACCATCCGTGACCCATATGGACTGACATCCCAAAAGATGTCAAGGAGTTGTGGTGTAAGGTGTGGAAGGTAATTCTATGATTTATTCGCTTTGTTAAAATATATGTTTATATTATTTAATTATATGCTTATATATAATCACTTATGTGCTATGAATTTGTATATGTAGAAAATCTTCTACATTTAGCCCGAGCATGAGCCTGCAGTTAAGAGGGCTTGGAGGATTAAATCCTTCAACTGAATACGAGATATGTTTCATGATGTCCGTCACAGACACATGAACATATCGTGGCTGAATAATGGCACCCTCAGTGAGCTGCAGCGCCATTACGCCATTGACCTGACCTTCAACAATAAGTTGGATAAGGGAAGGACAAACCGAGCCTCACAGAAAGGTGGGTTGCTGCACACAAGTAGGTCAAGCACCTAAGAGGGGACTCAAAAGCATTTAGTAATTCTTTAACCTTTCTACATTTTATAATAACATTTCCTTTATTTGAATTGTGGCAAATAATATATTTTTATGACTTTATTATGCTTATTTCTACAGGCGAATAAGTTAAGCTCCGCCACAAGGCAAACTATTTCGAGAGACCTACACTCAAAAAGGTAAGCAGAGTGGGAAATCTAGAGAGGTCTAGTTAGACCCTCGCTTTGAGACAACCTATGTAAGTTTGAATTTAGACATATCTTTACTTAATTTTTATTATTTTTTTCATTTATGTCATAATTATTACTTAAACTGTGTTTTATCTTTTTTTCCTTTGCAGCATGAGTTTACAGACCTTTGGCAGCGGGCATAGGCTCAGCACCAGACCAAGATGGCTGAGGCTGGACCCGATGCTAACATCTATCCTCCTCCAAACGAGGAGGATGTCTAGGCCTAGGTGGTTGGTGGTCCTTATAAGGGTCGCATATATGGGATAGGGTACTATCCAGAAAGTAGAACCCCATCCTCCACCACTAGGTCAGCTATTGGGGATGATACCTTAAAGGAGTGTGTGAATGCCCTCAACCAGGAGCTATAGTAGCAGGCATATTTGATCCAGCAGCAGCAGGTGCAGTAGGCACATCTCCTTCAGCAGCTCCAGGAGCAGTAGGCAAGGCAAGCAGCTGTGGAGCAGGAGCTGAAGGAGATCCGACGGCTTAAGCTCTCCTTGGAGCAGTAGCAGCAAGAGAAGCAAAGAAAGATAAGGCTAAGTTTTGGAAGATACAGGAGAAGATCAGTGCTAATATGATGACCTTCTTCTGGGACATGCAGGCTTCGGGATCCTCCAGCTCTGGCAAGATACTCCCCTAAATCCTATTCCCCCATATCCCACTGATCCCCTTCCATTTCTAAGAGCCACTCACAGTCAAATGGCACCGATGACGAGGATGGTTTAGATGATGATGATGATGCCGCCGTCGCATACGATGTTGACTCACAGTAGTTCATCTAGTTTTTTTCTAGCTTCATTTTTTTATTTTGGAATTTTTTTACATTTATCACAATTTGTATATATTTTATTGTCATAATTTTCTATTTTATTTAATCAGTTTAATTTATTCATTTTATTATTTTCTTATTTAATATCACTTTAATTGATAATTAGGTTATGATATAAATAAATAAATAAATTTCCAATCACTTCATAGTTAAATGAGGAATTTAAAAAACAATTATTAATTTTTTACTGACGGATATGGCCGTCGATAATAAGTTATATTTTTTAAATAAATTGTTTTTCATAAATTAAATTACCATTGGTAAAACCATCAGTAAAAAAATTAAAAAAAAATTATTTTACTTACCATCAATATTATTATGTATCTAACAGTCATGGTAACACATTTTATCTAATTTTACCGATGACTATATATTTTATTACTTGTCGGTACATGTGTTAATAATTACCAACTGGTTTTGTGCTATTGTCGGTAATATTTGTTAATGACCTGAAAACCGATGCCCACGCACCCATTAGTACAACCGTTGGTATAAATCCCACCCATCAAAAAGCCGGTCAGTAATTACGTCAGTTACTCGTTCATTTCTTGTAGTGATGATGGGTGTACTTCATGTTGTGTATTTAACTTAACTATGACGGCTGCTACTGTTGTTATCATTGTAATTATTATCATAATGAAATTAAAGAACTTCTATTATAATGAGTTCTTTCTTCCTTTCGGATGCAGAACCTTTGCCAACCATTTGGAATGTAACAGGGAATTTGGATGTTTATTAGTTGTTGGTGCACAAGAGTGACCTCTCATGGCTTTGGCTGGTCCCCCTTAGTTCGGTTATCTTTGCTGAGAGGTCACTCTTTTAATGCTTTGAAAGCCAGCCTTATAACTACTTTCTATTTATCTAGTCTAATTTTATTCATTAATTTCTTTTAACATAGTATTTTCATGTCAACAAAAAAGCATAAAATATTAATCAATATTCTTTTTTTTTTTTGGGATAGAATCAATATTCATTTTGATACAAAGAACTAAAAGTTGCATAAAAAATTACAAATTGTTTTAGAATATGTCAAATTAACATGCAAAGGGGAAAAAAATTAAAAAAATCATGTTCAAATTTTGATGTAGTAGAGGTAAAGAAGGAAACTTTTGTCTTTAAATGAAGCGTGCGTAGTACTGATTTCCGACTAGTTATAAACATATGTCCTTGCAATTAATCAAAAGATAATACATCTAGCCTTCGAAATCAAGCTTTTCTGAGTGATTCATACTGAGATTGCAGCTAGCTAGGGACAGTGATATGTTAATTGTCCTTGCTGTAACGAACAGATATAGATATGCGCATTATGGTTGAATCCCGGTGGCAGATAGTAATCTTGAATATTGTTGAACTAAAAAAGTTCGTTACTTTAATCTCTCACGGGGCGTATTTATTTCGGTTCCCAAAATTTCACAAAGATGTAATGTATAAACAAGGATACATAACCTACCGAAAAATAAGGATACATAAATTTGGGTTAACGAATTTAATTAGTTGCAGGAAAAATTATTAATATCACACTTGTGATAATCATTTATTTTTTTAGAACAAATTACATTGACTTTTCCTTAAATCTATCAATATTATACGTACACCCTCTTAGATTTCAAGTTGACCTAAACCTCCCCTCTGTGAATATATTTTTCAAAATTCCAAGTTTACCCATAATCTTCTACCTCTACTCATGTTGCTCTAGGAATTGAGTCCTTCTAAAACATCCATTACCAGTAACAGTAACAGTGAAAAAAAAACAAAACAAAACCAATACTTGATTTTAATCTCTTCAGGAACGGCCCCTACATACCTTCCGACAAATCAAACAATAACCCAAACAAACAACAATCATTCAATCACACAATTCATATCACTCAATAAAAACAAAAATGTTATTTTAACACTTTGGGAGTCTATTGGGATACTCACTTTATTATTATTGGATATGATGGCAGTTCCCATTTATTTAATCTATCAATGACATCTAATAGTAATAATGTGGATGTCCCAATAAAGACCCAATTTTAGGTATTAAAATAACATTGCTAGGGGAAGAGGGGAGACACTGGAAAAGACTGAATGTCCATAAAAAATACTCCCCAATTTTAATTTTATTTTGAAATCTGAAAAAAGATCAAAGGAAGCCAACATGTCCCACAATTGTCAAGAGGAAAGCTATGTGGGAGGAGATCATTGAACAAGCAAAACCACCCGCAAGCCCTCTTCCAATTGCATGGCCACCACCCCACAAACTGCCACTCACAACCGTCACCACTGACAAACCACCGCGCACCTCCACCTGCAACTAGCTTTGCTGGTGTTAGGACCCACTACTGTAACCATGCTCAAGCACCCACCTCCGCAACCTCGACCGTGAATATGTGCCGCCAATAACCAAGCCGCCAATCGCACCTCCACATGTTCTCTGTCTAAGTCTCTTTGTAGCCAACAAGGACCCTTTCCCCACTCTCTATTTACATTACATTCTTTATTCCAAACTCAAAATCTAGGTTCTAGATCGCTAATGCTGCAGAAGGCAATTTGTGATGAGGTTGATTTTGGGAGCAGGTGGTAGGAATTTCAAGTGGAGGATGGAGGTGCAAAGGTGTGGGTAAATTTTTTTAGATTTTTAGGAATTGAGGGTTTTGGTTGTGGGTGGTTGAGAGGAATAACATGGGAATGAAATAGAATAAATTATTAAAGGTATAATATTCATTTTATATATTTTTAAAATTTAGGGTTAGGAGAGGTTACTATAATAAAATTAAATAAACTGAAGTTGAGTGTCAATTTAAAATATTGGAAGATGTAGGTATAATATTAATAGGTCTAAGAGAAATTGGTATAATTTACTCTTACTTTTATTAGGGAGTGGATATTACCACTCTCCCTTTTGTCTATTTTCACTCATCTTTTAAAACTTATAGTTTGATGTCCCTAAAACACTCTTAATTGAATATCATGTTTAATTATGCTCTATTACTATTTTCATATTTCAAATTATATCTAACAATTACACTAATTAATATCAAATGCATAATTTGATTAACTTTAATTTTAATTATAACATAAAATAATAATTAAATTCATCATTTTAATAGTTCAATATAATAAATGCTTAAATAACTATGATTTTCTTTTATTTTTAATAGCGTGACTATTTTAATATTTCAATAATCACGTTATTTTAATATTGTATTCATGAAATCATGTTATTTCAATATTATAATCACAACATCATAAAAAAATTATTATAATTAACCATAATCATGTTAATGTAAAATAATCAGGTTATTTTAATGTTTGGGCAAGGAACCCTACCTTTAATACACACAAAGAAACGGATAATTTTGCAATCTTTTAGAGTTTAGAATTAAGAAATTTGATCACAAAAAAAATAGTAAATTAAGTTTCAACAAAGAGAGAAAATATTTAAATTTATTAATTATGAAAGAATTAAATTGAGCATATTTATATTTAAAATAAAATAAGATAAATTAAATTAAATTAAATAATTTCTACTTAAAATAAAAATTAAAAAATTTGGACAAAACATATTGATAGTTTTATTTAATAAAAATAAAAATTTACAATTTATCCCCGTATTATACTGAACTATGATTTTACACATTGATTAATAATTTTCAAGCATAAAACTATCTTTCGAGTTATAGTTTATATTTTATATATTTGACACACAGTATGATTATATTAAGTTATAATTTTATAAAAAAAATATATACCATTCTAGTGGTGTGACTGTCACTAGTATAATTTGACTAAATATATTTGACACACGATATATAGCATATTATAATAACTATTTTATATATTGTATAGGTTGTACCCATCCCACTTATATAATTAACACATAAAATTTAATTAAGGGCATTCTAGGTATATTGAATTAAAGGCATTAAAGTAGGAGAGACAATAGCCAAAAGAGAGTGGCAATAGTCATTCCTATCCAAATGATAGTTTAGTTGACTTGAGAGAATCACCCATTTTCCCAAGCTGCTTTATTAAATCAAGGAAGGGAGTGGGATGGTGAAAAAACTTCTAAATCTTTGAAAAATATATTTTTAAATAGACTAAAAAAACTTCTTAAATAAGTTAAAAATTATAATTCTAAATAGGTTAAAATATTTCTATATATTATCATTAGATTTAATAATAATAACAATAACAATAATAATAATATTAAGTAGGAAGATCTGTTGCGCCTAATAGATTATTTTTATTGTATTAAACCTGACATATTTAGCTGGATGACTTTTTGAAAAGTCTAATTTATTTATTAAATAAGTTAGGTCAAATTAGGTCAAAAGTAGGCTAAGTCAGACCTCCAACAAGCGGCATGACCCACTTCCACTCCTGCACACAACTTATCCACAAATAACATTCTATCAATATATATATTCAATGGCTAAGCTCTATTGAGCTGTATGACCCGGTCAAGTCAACTGCTGATTAAGGCTAAACATTGTTCTTTGCATTTGCGAGTGGAGTGCTGAGTACAGTGTATATAACAGTTCAATAAAGCAACAAATCATTCCTTCACCGATCAAAGGAAACTCTAAAGTAAGAACATTGCGTGTGTGTGTGTGTATGTTCATCTATGTGTTCCTTCTGTGTGTGTTTTAGAAGGTGGTGCTACAAAAGGTATATATGTATGTGTACGGATCTTAGCCTATTTATCTACATATACTGCAAATGAAAATGATTAAGTACCAGACCTTACTCACCCTGATCAGCAATATGCAAGATTGCAAGTACATGAAAAGAAGATTCTCATGGAGCTAGCTAGTATGAAACTGGGTATGTTGGCAGAAGAGTAGAGAGGACAAGCTGCACATACACAAATCCCTTTTGGGTATGCTCAGCTGTGCTCTCTATCTTCTGTCAACAAATTGTCATTGATGCGTCTGAATATCTTCAGGACCTTCATATCCATTCACCCTCCCTGCATATATACAACAAGATAGAAGCCTATTTTCATTATGAATAGAATATCAGAATACCTTTGCACAAGTTGTGTCTGAAGAGTATGAAGATTTTCGATCTCTCTGAGGAAGAGGAGCCCCAGAGAAGATTGACAGAAGAAAAGGGAAAACAGAAACAGAAGTGTTTATGTTGGGTTTGAGAAAATGGATAAGGAAGAAACCATAAAAGGGTTATTTATGATTATGGTAGGAGACAACTTGGAGAACAGTCCGGTTAGCTGTTGGAAAAAGTGGTTGAACAGTTAGCAATAGATACTGGCAATTCTACAGAGTACAGACAGTGCGATAAGAAAGAGAGCTTTGAAGACTTGCTGCGAACAAGTGGCTCATGTTTAATTTGGGGTTATATACATTGAGTAAACCGTAAATTTGGTCCTTCATGAAAATAGGGACAGACAATTTAGTCCCTCAAGAAAAATCTTTCTTAATCCCTCAAAATTTAATAAACGGATAAAATAATTAGTCCCTTCTCAATATTTCCATAACCTTATTTGTTTGATTTGTATTTTTGTCAAGGACCAATTTAACATGTTTTTATAAATAATCAGAAACCAATTTGTTCAATTTTAATCCTGAGAGACTAGAAAGGTTATTTTTTTCTTGAAGGACTAATTCGTCCAATGTTATTTTTATAGAGGACCAAATCATCATAAACTTTCATCCTTTTCTTTTTTTGTTCCAAAAGGTGTCAATATTAGATTGTGTAAGGTACCACAGGTTTTCCAAAGCTTTCGTTTTCTGTTGTAATGGACACGGTTTTATTTTAGTATCCTAAAAGTGAGTGTCTATTGGAACATTTATTCTGCTATCATTAGATGTGAAAATTTGGTAAGGAGAGTGGGAACTACCATTAAATTTAATAATAATAAAATCGATACCCACACGCACTAACTTTTGATGTGTTCAAATAATATTTTTTTTCGATTTTAAAACAAATTCATTGTCCAACATGCATAGGCAGGACCAACATGATATGATTGGACCTGCACTTCATAGTAATCAAATAACGAATTACTTTTAGATGTAATAAAAAAAATAATTTTGCATTCTCATTTAATCTTATTTTGTTATGTCATATTAAGGAATATATATATTTTTATATCTACTATTTGAACGGTCAAATAAATAAACAAAAATTAATTTAATAATATTATAAAAATAGATTTTTTAAGGTATTAGTATGTTAAATTAAATTAAACTAAAACTTAGTCCACCCATAATTTTTAGACTTAGATCGGTGATCAACTCGGTCGCATCACTAAGTCACTAGTTCAATCAAAGGGTGACTAGTTCAATCGATTAGCAATTGGTACAACCGGCGAGTGACTGATTCAACAGGATTTAATTAATAAAATATAGATAAAACCCTAATTTTAGCCCGTCCAAAAATTTCAAAAAAGAAAAATTGGTCATTGTAAAAAAAATTCCAAATTAATACCTGTAAAATTGAAAAATTGCATAATGTGTCTAACAAATCAATTTTATAGGGATCAATTTGAGATTTTTTTTTTTATCAATTTGTCCAACTTGAAATTTTAGAATGATTAAAATAAATATTTTGTCTAAAATATATAAAATATATCAAATATATAATAATAAATATAATTATTGAGACAATACAGCATAGCAACTTAGTCATCTTGGTGGTTGGTGAGCTTGCCCTCTCTTCTTTGGACTGGGTTTGAATTCTAGGGATGAAATTTTTTTAAAATTAAATCATGGATCCCTTGCTTGTGCAGTTCAAGGCCGATTCAACATTAATTCATTGGTTTTTAGTTCAAATTGGCCGGTCCAGTCTAGGTTTTAAAACTACGATTCTACTACTGAGAGTTTTAAATCATTTCTACATGGAATTGATTCTCTCACTAGGATCTACGTCTTTTAAATTAATAATAAAAGTTTACAAATAACGTTGTTTGGTAGAATTTAATTCCTATTTAAGAAGATGCAACCATCCATAGATTGTTAGCTACAAAACCCTTCAAAAAGCTTCAATGCTAAATGTTTTGAGTGATAACATAACCAATTTTGAGAAAATACTTTGAAGAATGACTAATTTTTTCCTTAAGTTTCTTGAAGCAACAAACAAGTCTTTTTACGTTAGCAGACATGTTTCTTAGAACGAGAATATTTTCACAATGACATGCACAAACCTGTTTAATCTCATTTGAAGAGATTGGGACTTAATGTAAGTGAAAAATATATCATGGAATGAACGTATATATGCTCAATGGTTTAAATAATATTCTCAAGTTCAAGAAACCAAGGTTTAGATCTTCAGAAAGTAGAACATGACTTTAGAAAGTGCAATTCAAGTTAAGATTTCAATCCAACTCCGAAGCAAGTCTGTACTACCATCTTCAATCATCTTGATCATAATCATATAATTAATAACAAGCTCTGATTGAAGAGTAGAAGATCAAGAAAAACCCAAAAATTGAGACAGTACTTCAGAAAGCATGTTTCACTATAAACGATGCACTTTATAGGAGAATGAAGGAATTCTAAAATTCAAATTTAGAGTCAAACCTAGACAAGGATTGACGTGATATCTCTTCTATCAACTTGGTCAACTACCCCAGATTCTAGAAGAAAGAGTTCAAAAACCTCGTTCAGAAAGTAAAACCGTTTTTGAGAGTGGACTCAGAAATCTCTATTACACAACAGTTCTTGCAACTGCTTTGACAATGTCGAGCTACTCCTCTAGATTGTGTTTCCAAGACACGAAAAGAAGATTAATACATGTCACTTGGAAAACGGACCAAGGGCAATGACCATAAATGCAGAACAAGTATAAAGGAGATGCAATGCTTACAACAAAAAGATTTTTGCTAAAATGCTGAAGAAATTTCCTTTCATCCTCTGTAAAGTTATTATAGCTTGAAATTATTTCCTTATAAAAATCTTCTTTCTACGCTTTTAGTAGATTACACGTTCTTTCGAGGAAGAATAGATAGAAATAAGTCATTCAAGTTTTCTAGCTCTATTATTGTTTATCATACGAAGACTTGAGTGCTGGTTAGTTTGAGTGTTTTCAACCTAAACACAAATCTTTGTAACCCTGATACAGTAGTGATCGCAGTAAGTTAGCTTGAAAGGCTAAGCAAAGACTACTTGTAAAGTGACAGTAGAGTGAGCTACTATTCATGGAATTAGCTTGGAGAACCTAGTTAAAGACTACTCAAGTGTGACAGTAGCATAAGCTACTGGTCACGGAGTTAGCTTGGAGAGGCTGGTCAAAAACTACTCAAGTTTGATAATGGAGTGAGCTACTGGTCACTAGTAAGAGCTTGAGAAGGCTACTGTAAAGACTATCTAACTTTCTCGGGTTGAGAAAGGCTTTAATGGAACTCAATGGTAGTTGAGAACTAGATGTAGGCAGGTTGGTCAAACCAGTATAAAACTCCTGTGCTATCTCTTCTCCTTCCTTAACTTTCCCTTATTTCCTACTTTGTGCTATTTGTATTGTGTGTTTTGAAAACTATTTTCTACGTATTTTTTGTAGGTAGAAAAGCACACAAGAAGGGGGTGTTGAATAATGTTCCACTTTTCTTTACCTTTTAGCAACTAAAACTTTGAATAGAAACTATCAAGCGTTGAGCTTGAAGTGCAGCAAAAACAGAATTAGATGTTTGAGAAAGTAACTTTCTAAATTAAAGTGTTAGTAATAGATAAGCTAAAAGGATAAACTTTAAACAAATATTGATTTATTTAAATTGAACAACAAAAGTAAAAGGATGAAAGAGAAGAAGATACTGCACATATGTTTTATACTGGTTCGGTCAAACTTTCCCTACATCCAATTCTTAGCAACCACTGAGTTCCACTAACCTTTCTCAACCTGAGAAAGAAAACACCAGATAATCTTTAAAGTTGCCTTCCCAAGCTATAACCAATGACTAGTAGACAATCCCTATTATCACAAACTAAGTCGTTATTCACCAGCCTCTTCAAGTTAAACCCTAAGTAGTCTTGTACTAACCTCTCCAAGCTAACATTGAATAGTCTTTGGCTAGCCTCTCTAAGCTAAACCGTGACCAACAAGAACACCTTACTATCGGGTATCAAGTAGTTTAACGGTAGCATTTTCAAGCTATCTGACATTGATTACTACTGAATCAAGGATACAAAGGTTTTGGATTTGGGTTGCTACTCAAACTAACCTACACTCAAGTTTCCTTACAAATATATAGTGTGATGGGTTGCATTTATACACCTATTTTCCATCCTAACTCTGAATATTTTGTATTTAAATTGTGCTTAATTGATGTTTAATTGGTGAATGTGTGCTTTATCCTCACTATGTGTCATTGAGCAATTTCATGGCCATTGGCACCATTTTATAGTAAATAATTATATTTGGAAATTGTCTATGCTTTTAATCTTTTATGTGAGCATTGTTTGAGTGACATGAACATTCCAATTGGTGTGCCAAGGCAAGAAAATGGATTTAGGGACTTGTAACAGAGGAAAGTAGCATGGAACAACATGAGCAAGATCGCTATAGCAGTTGGTAGAAGGCGGAGACTTGAAGCATGGATGCCAGGACCACTATAGCGGTCATATGTACAGATTTTTAGTGTTTAGTGCATTTTGAAGGCAAGACCGCTATAATGATCCCAAACTACTATAGCGATCATAAGTGAATTTGCTTTAGAGTTATGCGCAAATTCGTTTTGTTGTTTTGGAGCCACTCACAATATAACTCCACTTTTGCACTGTAGTTGGACATCATTCGTAACTTTTATTTTTTTTAGTTTTTAGCTTTGAACTCTCTCTTTCTCTACTCTGTCTCTAGGGTTTAAGAGCTCTCGGTCATTGTTTTAGTTCTTACTTTGGATTTTAATTTGGCACTTTTCTTTCAACAATGATTGTGAAACTCCCCCTATGGAGGAGTAATTCTTTTACCGTGTGCAAGGATAACTGAGGATTAAGATTGGTCTTGAGATTCCAAATTTTAATTGCAATTCATGGTTGGTTTTTCTCTCCCTATTATCTTTTCTCTTTAATATTGGTTGTGAGGATTATCATAATTATATTTTTAAGGATTGCCAAATTATGTGTTCATTCGTATGCATAATTTGGGTTCTATTGGCGTATTTAGTTAATTAATTAAATTACATTCAATTGGTAAGGGATTAGAATTAACTCCATTTGGGGACTAGGTTACTGCAATTGATAATTAAACTGGCATAGGTTTATAGAACCATGATTATGGATTACTGGTGCATATGTTACTCCCTTGTGCATTTGATTGTTGAGGTGATTTGATTATATGACCCACTCCCTTCATAATTTTCCCCTACTTCCGCTTGATGCGGAGAATGAGAAAACTATTAGGCAACTTAGGAAGGTTGCGATGGAGCAAGTTAACTTACCAAACTCACCCTCTTTTTCATATACAACTTAGGAATTAGATAATATCTTTATTTATTCTCCTAAACATTATGATCATTTTGCCAGTGTTTCAGGTAATATGGCTGATAATAACATTACATTAAGGTAGCATTTGTTTCCTATCCTGAGACAAGAAATACAAGAACAGTAGAAACAGTAGAGACGGAGACATAAAAAATCTTGTCTTTGTATCATGTTTGGAGTGTGGAGTACAAGACATTACCGAACCACCATTGACCATCGTCATTGACCGTGCATTGACTAGCGCCAGCTGGTGGTTGACCAACATTGACCGGTAGTGGCCGGCGGTTGACTAGCGGCTGACCACTATCCCTATGTCCCGTCCCCACTTTTTGGAAGGATAAAAATACAGAAAATTTTTGTCTCTGAGACGGAAAAATTTTCCATCACTGTACCCAATCTCCACCACCAAACATGATATAGGGACAAATTGTCCTTGTATTTCTGTCCCAAGATAGGAAACAAACATAACCTAAAGGAGCTTGCTGTCCAAGATCTTAATTACCAACCATTAGGGATCATTTACCCCGACTATAAAGTTGACTTTGAGCTTAAGTCTAGGCTCCTATACCATATGCCTATGTTCTATGGGCTATCTGGAGAAGTCCCACAAAGTATCTCAAGTAGTTTCATGTGATTTGTGTGACAATGAAACCTCAAGGGGTCACGGAGGACCAAATCAAGTTAAGGGTCTTTCCATTCTCCTTTGAAGGAGCTGCTTATGATTGGTTTTTCTACATCCCCCATGGAACAATTGACAACTGGGCCAGTATGAAGCGTATCTTTCTGGAGAAATTCTTCCCAGCCTCCAGAGTAGCTGCTATAAGGAAGGACATCTGTGGCATTAGCCAATTGCAAGGTGAATCTCTCTATGAGTACTGGGAGAGGTTCAAGAGATTATGTGCTAGCTGTCCTCAACATTAGATCCCAGAGCAGTTACTTATTCAATATTTCTATGTAGGATTGCTACTCATAGAAAGGAGCATGATTGATGGTGCAAGTGGGGTTGCCTTAGTTGACAAGACCCTTGCTGTAGCTAGATCCTTAATTGAGAATATGGCAGAGAATTCTCAACAATTTGGATCAAGAGCTAGTGTGAACACCCACAATGTGAGTGAAGTGTCCCCAGTGGATAATAGCAGGGTGGAGCATAAGCTAAATGAGAAGATTGAGTTCCTAAAATAGATAGCCTTGAATCAGCTGAGACAGGCTTCTTCACCTCAAAGAGCTTATGGTATTTGTTCTTCTAATACCCACACTACTAATGTGTGTCCACAGCTACAGGAGGACCCCACTTTAGTTGATGTTAGCAATGTGTTCCCTGGAAGACCTCAGAATCAGAACAACTAGTAGAGGTATGACTTTTATAGCAGCACATATAATGCAAGTTGGAAAGATCACCCTAACCTCAGGTGGAACAACTTGTCACAGCAATAGCAACAATATGTTCCACCTCAACAAAGATAGCAGAGCAACCCCCATGTCTACCAACAACCACCTGCTCCATAGCTACCCTCCCTTCAACAGCTTCTAGCACTACTTGCCCCTCCTACCCCCTAGATGCACCAGGCAAGAGATAATGAAAATAGTGCTTGAAAACCAGAAGAAATAGGAAAAAGCTATACAAGAGATGAGAAATGTAATTGTACAGCTGTAGAGTTCCTAAGCCTAACAGAATAGTGCATATACCATTCCCTCTTAAACAGTTCCCAACCCCAAGGGGAACGTATCTGCTATAGTTCTGAGATCTAGTACAGTTTTACCTAAGGTTGCTACTCCACTTGAGCAAGGTGGTGATGAACAGGGTAAAATACATGAGCTTTTAGTGCAACGGCTTGAACCGCACCTCAGTAAAAGAAATCAATTAAGCCAATGGAGAAGCCTATTCCACTGTCCCTCTCGCAAAGAATATAAAGACCAAAGAAGCCAACTGAAACAGAGTTAGAGAAAGACCTCTTAAAGACCTTTAGGAAGGTAGAGGTGAATATACCTTTATTGGATGCAATCAAATAGATTTCAAAGTATGCCAAATTTTTGAAGGATTTGTGCACCAACAGGAGGAGACTATAGGGCAGTGAGAAGGAGAAAGTGACTATAGGGGTGAGTGTTTCTTCATCACTAAGCCAGGCAACCTGCCACCCAAGTGTAAGGATCCAAGCACATTCAAGGTTCCTTACACCATTGGGAACCTGCAAATCAAGCAAGCCATGACTGATCTTGGGGCTAGTATCAATGTTATGCCAAAATCATTCTACATATCCTTACACTTTGGGGAGGTCATGCCCCTAGGGTTGATAATCCAACTTGCCAACCGCTGCATCACAAAGCTAGAAAGGGGTATTGGAAAATGTCCTAGTAAAGGTAAATGATTTAATATTCCCTGTTGATTTTTATGTGCTTTAGATGGAGAATGACACTGATGCCAACTAGCATACATTAATCTTGGGTAGACCATTTTTGAAAACTGCCAGAACCAAGATTGTTGTTTATGCCAGTACATTATCCATGGAGTGTAGGGACTTGAAAGCCTAATTTTGTTTATCTGATGCTATGCAATTCCCCCTTGAGGAACACTTTGTTTGGTATCGATATAATTGATTCCCTAGTGGAATATGCATGTGATAATTTACTTGGTAAGGATGCACAATCCCATTTTCCTATTTTGTTTTCTTTTCCTATGGGATATGATGAATATGCTATGGTAGAGTTCTCCGTGTTTTTATATACAGGTCTTCCAATAGCTGAGTAGTCATTGGTTTGCCAAGTGCTTCATGAATTGCCCATTTTGAATAAAAAGCCCTATGAAGGGCAGCAGATCTTGTTGCATGAGACTCGATCAAAACTAATGACTAGAAAGTCAAGATCTAGATGGAAGGGACCATTCTTGGTCACTTGTGTGCACCCTAGGAGTGCAATTGAGTTGGAAAACCCCATGACCAAGATTTGATGTTACATTGGTAGGCACCAACTGATGCACTTATATGAAGTCCCTAAGGATTTGGGGGCTCAAATGACTTATTTGTGGGTTGAAGCTACACACCCTCCATGAGTGTCCTAACCGTCCAACTTAGGGACGTTAAAGCAAAGTGCTGGGTGGGAGATAACCCACTGTGAGGTTTTTCTTTATTGTTCTCTTTTATTTTTCTGCATTTTATTTATTTTCATTTTATTTTTGAGTCTTGCATCATATTTATTTTTGTTTGTGTCCTACACCATTCGTTTGGCACCTTAGAGATCACATGAATAAGCTTACACCACATGCACCTTATTGGCTTGCTTGGCATTGACTTTATCTTGTATTGCATACTAAGTGGATTCATTGTTATTTGGATTGAGTACATGCATTTTTACCTGTGAGATTTTGAGCCTTTTGATTGGACTATCATGTGCCATGCTTATTTGTTCATGTGTGTTTCCCTTTTTGGATTTGTACTCTAGAACTTGCTTAAGGTCTTGTTTGAAAATATGTTTCTATGTGCATACTTGAATATGATTGAGGCATTTTTTTCTTCTTGTTTTAGCCACTTGCCTATATAGCCACCTTTTGCATATTACCATTGTTTAGCCCTTTTGAGCCTTACTGGCCATTTTTTTTTTTTTTTGTTTTAGTACATCCTTAGCCAAAAGTGTAAAAACCATGAAAATTCCTAACCTTTTAGGCTTTGGAGAACATTGATGCAATTTCTTATATGTGATTTAGCATAAGTATGGGGGAGAAGATGAGGACATGCTTTAACTTAAGTGTGGGGGAGGAACAATGTCTACCAAAAATTATGCAAATGGCACACAAAAAAATAATAATAAAAAATAAAAAAATACAAGGTTGAAAAAAGAAATATGAAAAAAAAAAATTGGTTGAAGGTGTTCCACATTGAAATTAAAGGCCTATAATTGTGATTAAGATGGACAAAGTATACCTTTAAGTGCTTGTGCTCTTAGTGTGTGCATTTGCTCTTCTTTGACCTAAGGTTTAGCCCGTTGGCCTATATAATTGTGCACTTTCATCTAAGCTCCATTACAACCAAAGGTAAGTCCTTTTGATTCAGTATGCATGTGTGTGTGACAAAATGGAGAATGAGACTTGTAGCAAGCTTATGCTAATGCATTTTCATTTGAGGTGATTAAGTGTGCATCATAAAACCCAAACACTTGAATGAATGAGTGGCAAACACTGGCCTTGGGAGGATTTTTGTAGTTTGTCCATGCATCATATGTGAATTTTACCATGTATGCTTTGTTCTTATTCATGCCTTGCTTATTGAGATCCTCTTTGATTGTTGGTGTGATTGCTTATTGCTTGTATCTCTAGGTCCATTGGATTGGTGTATTGTTATTTTCCATGCATCATGCATTTTTAGAGTTAGTAGAGGTAGGAGTCTAGTCGCTTTGCCGCATCTATGTGAGTCACTTGCATGAGGACATTCATTTGTTTAAGTGTGGCGGAGTTTGATAGGTTGCATTTATGCACCCATTTTCCACCCTAACTTTGAATATTTTGCGTTTGAATTATGCTTAATTGATGTTTAATTGGTGAATGTGTGCTTTATCCTCACTATGTGTCATTGAGCAATTTCATGGCTATTGGCACCATTTTTTAGTAAATAATTATATTTGAAAATTACCTATGCTTTTAATCTTTTGTGTGAGCATTGTTTGAGTGATAGGAACTTGCCAATTAGTGTGCCAAGGTAAGAAAATGGATTCAGGAACTTGTAACAAAGGAAAACAACATGGAACAACATGAGCAAGACTGCTATAGCAGTTGGTAGAAGGTGGAAACTTGAAGCATGGATGCCAGGACCGCTATAGCGGTCATAAGTGTGGACTTTCCGCTTTTAGCGCATTTTGAAGGCAGGACTACTATAGTGGTCATAAGTGAATTTGCTATACCATTCCATGTGAAGTCGTTTCGCTGTTTTGGAGCCACTTGCAATATAACTCTGTTTTTGTGCTGTCATTGGACATCATTCGTAACTTTTATTTTTTTAAGTTTTTAGCTTTTGAACTCTCTTTTTCTCTACTTTCTCTCTAAGGTTTAGGAGCTCTCAGTCATTGTTTTAGTTATTACTTTGGATTTTAATGTGGCACTTTTCTTTCAATAACAATTGTGAAACTCCCCCTATAGAGGAGTAATTCTTTTACTGTATGCAAGGATAACTGAAGATTAAGATTGTTCTTGAGATTCCAAATTTTAATTGCAATTCATGGTTGGTTTTTCTCTCCCTATTATCTTTTCTCTTTAATATTGGTCGTGAGGACTATCATAATTGTATTTTTGAGGATTGCCAGATTACATGTTCATTTGTATGCATAATTTGGGTTCTATTGGGGTATTTAGTTAATTAATTAAATTACATCCAATTGGTAAGGGATTGGAATTAACTCTATTTAGCATTATGTTACTGTAATTGATAATTAAACTAGCATAGGTTTATAGAACCGTGATTATGGATTACTAGTGCATGTGTTAGTCAAACGCTTAGTGGGAATGCGATTTTATGACCATTAAGTAGAATTGCATCATTGTTGTGTGATAGCATGAGTAATAAAAGCAACCACCACTATGAAGTTATCTTTTGAACCGAAGATTGAACAAATCTTAATTTGAAGGAATCCTTGTACAGGTAATTCTTTTCATTATATTTTCTCAATTTAATTTTGCTGTTAATAATTCAAACCCCTCTGCCTAAAAAAATCTTTTGAATAAATTAGAACCCTTCCCTGTGAGACGACCTGTATTTAACCCTAATTGCATTTTAGGTGTAATTTACTTACTTAAACACTTTTTAATTTGTTGCGGGTAGCGACAGCTCACATCATAATGAATAACCTGGGATAACTTAAATGATTTCTTTCTAATGATTTTTCCTTAGAGGAACGTGTAAACAATTTAAGAACATAGAAAGAAGATTTTATAGGTAAGGGAACTAATTATAAGAAGTAATGAACTTCACAGAAAAGATGAGGAGAAGATTTTGTAGTGTTTTTGCACTTATATGTTCTTCAAGTTTGTCTTTGAAAACTCAACATCTCTATTTATAGATGCTCTTCCTTTGTGACCGTTACCCTTGATTTGTTTTCCAAGTGACACATGTTGATCATTTGTTTGTGTCTTGGAAACATAATATAGAAGAGTAGCTCGTCTGGTGTCAGAACTTTTTGTAGAAGCCATTGTATTGTTGAGGTTTCTAATGACCATTTAGAAACTATTTTTACTTTTTGAACATGGTTTCTAAACTCTTTCTTCTAGAAGCTGGAGTGGTTGATCAAGTTGGTAGAAGAGATGACGTGTTAGTCTGTAACTAGTTTTGACTTTAAATTTGAAATTCAAAATTTAACTCTTTTTTCAGTGAAGTGCAGTGTTTTACAGTGATGTGCACTTTCTGAAGTGCGGTATCAGTTCCTTGATGAATGAATGATTTTCTAGTCTTCAATCAGATTATGCTTGTGATTTGTGATGAAGATGACTGAAGATTGTAGAATGTCGTTGCTTCATATTTGTCTTGATATCTTCATTTCATGTGTACTTTATGAAGTCTCATTTTACTTTCTAAAGATCTATGCTTTGGTTTCTTGTGTACAATTGATCTCTTCAGTCTGGTAGGTATGCATACGTTTCTTTCATGTTATATTATTCACTTGCATTTAATTTTTATCTCTTTTCATGAGATATAATCATGTTTCTACATGTAAAGTGAAATTATTTACACTTTAAAGAACATATTATGCATACGAAGTGCCCTATTTGCTATGTCAAGAAACTCAAGGAAACCATTAGTCATTCTTCAAACATATTTTCGAAAAATTTGTTATGTCATCACTCAAAACATATTTCTTTAAGACTTTTGAAGGGTTATAGAGCTAACAATTTCATATCTTTAACATACTTCAGAAAGTTACTTTCTAACGTATACTAATGTTGTTTCCATTGTACTTCAAGTGTACTTGATAGTATAAAGCATAATTCAACCTCACCTTCTCGTGCATTTTTCTACCTGTATACATGGGCAACCTTAGTGATATGAAATAAATGCATGGTACTATAACATGGATTCAAATACCTGTCTCATTTTCCTATCCTATTCCCTGTCCCCGTAATAAAATTTTAACATGTGTATAATGGTGACATTACCCATATTTTTTACCCAATCAAATTTTCTCAACTACCCAGAATTTCTTTATGTAGCAAAATTTGATTAGAGTAATAGGAGATGGTACACAACAAGTAGATAGAGGAAGGAATTCAGTCCCTATAACATATCTTCATTTCTTTTTGGTTTTTCAATTTACAAAAATTAGATCAAAGTCCTATATGGAAGCTAAACTTGCAAATCTTTTTAATCCTCGAAGTTTAAAATTAGTAAAAATGATCCCTAGCTTTACAAATGTGAGTCAAATTAGTCACTTAATTTAGATTCGTTAATACTCTATTAGTTAAATACTAATGTATAATATTAAGTGATATCTAGACATATTATGTGTCATATCTTATGTGGAATGGGACTTAAACAATTCATTGTGGTATCTAAAATTACACAAAATGAGTTATTACTTTCATATTCTTCATAATAACATGACTCATTTTATGTAATTTCATACACCAAAATAAACCATTTAAGTCTGCATACCTCATCAAATTATATGTGAGATATGTCTTGATGTCACTTAACATATACCACATTTAATCATAGATCTGGATTGAGTGACTAATGTGATCTAACTTGATACACATGATCTAACTTGAAGCATTAGGATGAGTATTAACTCAAAATTAAGGAGCGTCCTAACATGGGATTGATGGAGTCATAGACGTTGATGGTCCATGGAAAATTAAAACTGAAAAAAGATTATTAATTTACTCTTTTATCTTTAGTCTTTTTTTTGTTTATCTCTCATCCCAACCTCTCTATTCTCCCATGTTAGCTGTCGTCTTTAATTTACCACCATAAATATCTTATCGTTCGCCAGCCTTTGCCTATGGGTTTACATTGGTTTGCCTCCGCCATTGTACTTGGGTCCGCATCCACCTGCCTCAACCACTTTTGTTTCATCTTTGCATAATTAATTAGAGCTTCTGTGGCTGTTAATAATATTTTTGTCTTGTTGAAAATTGTTAAAGATATTGGTATTGATGATTATTGAGTCTGAATTGAGGTTGAATCCAATAAATCAAAATATTTGTTCACTATTTGTAGAAGCTATGTTGAGGCTTTGGTTTTTTGGTTTGCAAAGAAAAAGGAACAAATGCAGTTTAGGTTATAGAGGCTAACAATAGCTCTGGGATGAGGATGGGGTGATGGTGTGGTGCCTAGGTGGGAAGGCCAAGTGGAATAAGTGGTGGCATCAAGATTAAGATTGCATGGGCTGTGGAATAGAAAGGTAGAGATGGAAAATTAAAAAATGTAATGGGGACAAAATAGGTAATATTCAAGAACTTAATTTTTTAAAATGCTAAAATATAAATATTAATTTTTAATATTATATGATAAAAAAATTTCATTTTAACTGATGTTTTGTTTCCTAGGCTTTTATACCGAAATAAAACAAAGAAAAATTATATACAAAAGTGTCACATTTTGAACTTTATGTACGCATTTATACTCTTTTTTTATATTAGGTAAATCAGTTAGGTGTCAAGTGATTTCTAAAAGTCGAAATACAAAGGAATTGGTTACTAGTTGACCGATTTTTGTTCATTAGTTGTCCCACAGAAATTAGTCAATACTTGGGTGATTTCCTTGCATCTACAAGTGTCAGAAATCAATCAATAGTTAACTGATTTTTGACACTTGTCAGATGCAAGGAAATTACCCAAGTATTGACCGATTTCCAACCAATTTCATCCCCTTTGGGTCTGCTCGCTCACTTCTCCATCCGCTCACTTCTCCGTCTCTATATAAAGACATTATTTCTCTCAGTGTGCTATGAGAGGCGAAATGCCGTGGAATTAGAAGAGATCAAGTTTTGTGATTTTTGAGGAAGAAGTGGCAGTGAGAGGTTATATTCTTGTTCACTAAAATTGTGAAATAGTGCAAAATACACAAGATAGGGTAAAGTTATGTTGTCTAAATCCAATACTTGTGAGTATTTGTTCATCCCCATGACTATTTCTAAGCTTCATGAGAAAACCTTGCACAAGTTATGCTAGCAGAATAACCAAATAGTGCATATGTGTATCGACTATCATTGTTGGTAGGGCAAAGTATGTTATGCTTCACAAGTTGCTTCATTCAAACTGACAATGACATTAGGACGGTGTTTGATTGTCATACTCAATTTTCCAATCCTAGTGTTATTGAGGTATTCGTAGCTTTGGGAGACTTAAACTTGAGCTTTGGGAGATTTGCTCCTAATCCTGCAATTTTTGAAAAGTTATTAGCCCATCGTTCTTCAACACTAGCAATGTCAAATCCAGTGCAAAATGAAAAATTTATGCCTGAAAATGAGAATGATTTGGGCCAAATCGATCCAAATCCGAGTTATGATGATATTTCTAATGAGGATGATTCTGAAGAGGACCCGAATCAAGGGAATAACTCAAACTCCTTTTATTACACTTTAATAGTTGTACTATTTTATATTTTAGTATATAATTTGAATTGTAGATTTGGTCCAATAAATTTCCATATCCTATCATATCTTGTTTTTTATATTATTTAATTTTGGGAGTTGCTATCTAATTTTGGTTAATGGTGTTTTGTTTAGTTGTCCAAAAATACCTATGTGCCTCCTTTATAAACTACTTGATTAATTATATTATTTATAATCTATACATATTTTTTATTCATAATATTTTCTTGAAATATTTTACTTATGTAATATTTTATTTTATGAAAATATTTTTATCTAATTTTCTTATGAAACATATTACATAATTACAAAAAATAAAATTATATAATTGACTATCTTAATCTTAATAAAAGTATTTAAATATTGGTATTTTATTTAAATATATTAATATCTCATACACAGTTAAAACACCTTAAAGAATTAGTGTTGATATTTTGTCATTTTATTATTGCAAAACTTTGTATAAATTATTAAATATACTTTAAATTTTACATAGTTGTTCGAAAATGAGACAGACAAGGAGGTAGTGCCTCTTACCTAGGGCTAACCATCAATAACTTCAACTCAAACACAATCTGAAAGTCAACTAGTTGGTCATTATTTGAGTTTAAATTTTGAAGCAATGCAAGTAAATCAGTTGGATAATAGTGACCCAATGGAATTATATGGAGTAAATCATTGCATGAAGGCCAACAGTTGCCAAATAAAGAATCTATACTACTTGCGATAAAAAACTATAGCATCCGAAAGGGAGCTGAGTACAAGGTATGTCAGTCAGATCATGTGAAATATTAGGGGCAATGCAAGCACTTTGGGAGAGAGTGTAATTGGAGCATTCATGTTATATATCAATAGAAGAAAGGACTGTAGGGAGATTAAGAAGTACAATAGGGAACATACTTGTTTGTTTATCGGAATTTCTCAAAAACATTCTCAGCTGGATATCCATGTCATCGCAGCTAGCATCCATTCTATAGTTGAAGTTGATCCAACAGTTCCTATTAGGACATTGCAGGCCTTAGTTTATTCAAAGTATGAATCCCATGTCTCATACAGGAAAGCATGGCTTGCAAAGCAAAAGGCCATTGCCCTACTTTTTGGTGATTTGGATGAGTCATACAATGAGCTTCCGAATTGGCTATTGGCTTTGCAATCATTTATGCCAAATATAGTCATTGAAATTTCAACTCTACTTTATTATGCTGGTGATTTGGTTGAACATTGCTGTGTCATGTTTCACTATCTATTTTGGACATACCTGTCATGTGTAGAGGGGTTTAAACATTGCAAGCATTTTGTGTCTATTGATGAAACACATTTGTATGGAAAGTATGGTGGGAAACTACTGATAGAAATTGCACAAATGGTAATTCAAACATTTTTCCTTATTGCATTTGTTGTGGTTGAAGAAAAATCAACAAAAGCTTGGTCTTTTTTCCTAACAAATCTTCGGTGCAACGTGACACTGCAGGAGGGCATACTACTCATTTCTAATAAGCATGCTGCTATCAAAGTAGCTTTACATGCAAAAGGTTATGGATGGCATCCTCCAAGTGCTTACCATCCTTATTGGATTCGCCACATTGCATCCAACTTTGTAGTAAGATTCAAGAGCAAAGATGCAAAGTAAGATCTAATCAATGCAACATATTCAAAGACTCATAGTGAGTTTCTCTATTATTCTAAACTGGTGAAAGGTGAGGACCCAGATATGGGTGCATGGGTGGATAGGATTTCTTTAGGAAAGTGGGCATATATATGGTCATATGACCACTAATATGTCTAAGTGGACAGGATTCCTTGAAGGGTGTTCATAATCTTCCAATAACTACATTATTGAAGGCCACTTACTACCATCTTGCTGCATTATTTGCGAAACGGGGGAAGTAGGTAGAGGCCTAACTAGCGGCAAGTTGGGAGTTCTCTAAAGCCTTGATATGAGCATATCACAAGAACATCCAATCATTGGGGACCATGTTTGTTACCAATTTTTCATGATCTGATGAGTCCTTTGTTGTAGAGGAAACACAACCTATGGGGAATTGGAGCCAAAGAACTTATAGAGTCAGACTTGGTGCTCAATATTGTGATTGTGAAGAATTTCAAGCATTACATTATCCTTGTCATCATGTACTTGCTGCCTGTGCACATACTGAAGCACGAGTTCAATGAGGTACTTATGTTGATAATGTCTACTGCATGAGTACTATTTTAGAAGTCTACATAATGGAGTTTGCACTGGTCGCAAATAAAGCATATTGGCCACCATGGTATGGACCTCGAACACGACCAAATCCTGAGCTTAGACGAGCCAAAGATGGCTGACCAGTGTCAACTGGAATTTGAAATGAAATGGATGAGGTCGAATCCAGACATGGTAAGTGATGCAGACTATGCAAGTAGGAGGGTCACACCAGGCAACGATGCCCTACCTTAGTAGCAACCTCCTCGAATCAGGTGGGCCCAGGCAATTAGAGAGCATATCAAGTCCTATAGTGCAGTGTGTGCTTTTTATTTGTAAGTTGTAAAAGTTCATGTATCAGATCATTTGGTGTGTTGCGTAGTATTTATTTTGTAATTTGTGCACGATCATGTAGAAAATCATTTGGTGTATTGCTTAGTTTTTATATTGCAAGATGTTCGAAGGGTTTTAATGAAGTATATACTTCAATTTAGTTACAAGCACTACATAATTACCTAAACATTTGTTAAATCATCATACCTGAGTATATGAATAGCTGATACATCATATTCTACTACATTAGTAGCTAATTATATCACACCCTACTAAGTCAATAGCAAATAAATCGACAGGTACTATATGAGTACCAAATACAACTAAGTACATTAGAATATTTGTGATCTACTGCCCTGCAAAATATGTTGTCATATTGCACAAGGTAGACTTAACATGATCAAATATGCATAAAACAAAATGGGATAAAGTTTACAAACACATATAAACATTAACCTGGCTATCAGACTAGTGATCTTGCTGCTTGCACCGAGCTCCTATCAGATGACCATCAATATGGCAAGTGGGTAGCCCGAGTCTGCCACAGGCCAAGTTCCTCACCCCCATGCTCACCCCCCCCCCCCATGATCGTCTCCCCATGCTCTTCGCCTCCAAGTTCATATGATGTTTGTGTTGTAGCAAATGCTGATAGAGGAGTCCCACCCAAAAGACGAAAGGATGGACGATCATAGACTGCGGTCATGAGACTCATAGTAGTCAAGGACTAATGGTGTAACCCATGCGGGTCATCTGGATATCTCTATGCAAATCTGGAGTATGGACTTGGTAATAGGGTCTGGTTCAAAAACCTCTCACATGCTGCCATGTCCATCTAATCAAGCATCATGTTTAAACCCATGGAGAATTGATATACCGGGCTAGAGGCCGAACTTGGACTTGGCAAGTATTCATAAGAACTAGAATCGACCATGTAATCATGCCCAAATGTACCCAGTGTGTGTGAAGTAGACCCGGCCATGTAATCATGCCCAAATGCACCCGTTTTGTGTGAAGTAGACCCGACTATGTACTCGTGACCAAGACCACCCACTGTGTGAAAGCTAGAACCGGCCATGTGCTCCTAACTATGAGCACCCATGCTGTGACCACTAGAACTGGCCATTTGCTCCTAAGTAGGATCACCTATGTTGTGACCTCTAGACTTAGACATCTCTGAACCTGCACCATCATCATCATCAACCCCGTCATCCTCATCATGGCTATCCTCCTGGCCATCAATACGTCTAGTGCGAGTCCCTGCTTGCATTCAATGAGCTCACCAACATCGATATAGAGCATGAAGAGGCAAATCTGTAATAGGCACCAGTGCGGCACCGATGGGCACCAGGTGGTGCATCCACTGGCAGCTACACATGTCGGGGGTCAAGAAACATCTGCTGACCTAATAAAACCCTCTATGCAACACGACTATACCAATCAAAGCACTCCGATAAGGGCAACTGGACTGAATTGGGAGCATGATTATATGGCAGTACTCGTTCTCTTCATTGATCCCATAACTGATGCTATGTCTTGTGATAATTTGGCCACCACGTACACTCCATGTCCCGTGCATCCCTCGCGTACAAGGCATCAATGTTCAGCGACTCGAATGGAATGGGTTGCTCTGCACCAAATTGTCTAAGCACACGATCAACAAGATGCCACTCAACACATGGGAAGTAGATGAATGATGTAAGTGATGCCTAGATTTCAGACTCAGAGAGAACCCATGCTAGTGTGATTTGCTGGATCTGTGGGATATCATATAGTGTCCACACAAACTGTTCAACAAATTGATTAGCTTTCCAATATATATATATATTAAATCTGTTAAATAATATTAAAAAACTTACATCTATATAATGGAGCTTATCAACTCATGCCTCAAGAATTGGCATGTGTCTCTCATGCGCATCAGGTAGTGCAGCAAATCCTATCCACCTAAAAAATATACATTAGTTGATAATTTGTGGCATTGTAATGATAAACAACACAATTCATATCACAATTATGAATTTTGGTGTAGTAATATAGCTCCTGGCCAATGGAAACCTAAAGTCGAGGCGATCAACTCTGGGACTAAGCGATGACACTCTGTACCATATCCATGATTGAAGCAAGACAAGACCCTCAACAAGATCACCTACTAAGCACGGTACAATGTGGATAACACAGCGAATCCCTAGCTAAGACTCCCACACTCTTGAAAATCATGTAGCAGAGGTAACCATCTCAAGTGAACTTTACCAGATGACTTGTCTGCAAACAACATCCCCCTAATCAACAGCATCATGTAAACTCGTGTTACTTGCATGACATGAAGCTTAGTTGCATTTTCTTCCAGAACTACAAAGATGTTCTTCAGTCACGCTAATGTCATTGTGCTGCCATTTCTTTTGTGCTCATTCTCAGGTGGTACAACCCCAAGCAATTCATGACATATCTCCCAAATTTTCTGCCCACAAACCTGTCCCATACTCTTGTACAGTCGCTAACAAGAACCCTATCCACCTGTAGCCCCAACTGAAATGCAACATCCTGGAGTATTATGGTGCACTCTCTGTAGGGAAAGTGGAAGGTGTGAGTCTTGGGATGCCACCGCTCCACAAATACAGACAGTAGAGCATTGTTATACTTAAAGAATTTAATTTGTCCAGCATGCCAAAAACCAGCCGCTTCCAAGTATGGCCTTATACGAAGATCTACTCTATTCATGTAGTCTCATCTACCACGCATGCACACGAGCAGGCTGAAGTACAAAATAAAAAAAAATGTTCATATTAAATAGATAACAAACGTACCAATCTAATTAAATGAGAACAAAGCTAACCAAAAGAACTAACTAACAAATCTAATTAAAAAAACAAACTTACTATTCTAAATAAAATATAATTTTTACTAAATATATTTATATTGTAATTTAACTATAATATTTACTAATCTAATTAATGTATACAACTAAAATAGATTTACGATGCACAACTAACTAATCAAATTAAAATAAACAAGTTTGCTAAGTATAATATATATTAACTAATTTGGTAAACATGTTCATAAATCTAATTAAAATACATTATTTACTAAACATGTTTATAATATAATCTAACTATAATATTTATTAGTTTAATTAAATTATACTAATAAAATATGCTTAAGGTGCACTAATCTCCCTAAAACAACTAACTAATCTAATTTAAAATAAAGAATTTATAATCTAAAAAATTTAATTTCAATAAATAGGTTTTATTTTTGAGTATACTTACTTAACTAAAATATTTTACTAAACTAATTAAAATATACTATTTTTCAGACCTATTCATCAGTCTAATTAAATGACATTATTTACTATACATATTTATTGTGTAATCTAAATATAATACTTACTAACTAATTAAATTTTACAACTAAAATATCTTTAAGAAGGTGCACTAATATCCCTAAAACAATTACCTAATCTAATTAAAAATAAAAAATTAATTTCAGTAAGTTGGTTTTGCTTTTCAGTATATTTACTTAGCTAAAATATTTCACTAAACTAATTAAAATATATTATTTTCTAAAAATGTTCATCAATCAATCTAATTAAAATATATTATTTATTAAACATGTGTTTAGTATAATCTAACTATAATATTTAATAATCTAATTAAATTATACAACTAAAAAATATTTAATGTGCACTAATCTCACTAAAACAACTAACTAAGCTAATTAAAAATACACATATTTTCTAACTTCCAATAAAATAATTAAAACATATTTTTTCCTACACATATTCATAAATTTAATTATAATATATAATTTACTAAACATGTTTATAGTGTAATCTAACTACAATGGCTACTAGCTTAATCAAGTTATACAACTAAAATAAGTTTAAAATGCACTAAACTATATTTAAAATATTAATAACTTATACAACTCAACTACATTTACATTGCACTAAACTAATTTAAACAATTATTACATGATATTAAAAAATAAAAACAGAATGAAATAAATATATTAATTTAATAAATTAATAAAAACTTACATCTACATGAAGAGTTGTTGCAATATGTCAAAAATTAATATACCGTCTTAAATTATTTTGTGCTATCTCTTTTGCTCTTATTCTTTTATACCACTTTTTACTTACACTACTACTCTACTCTCTTTTTTTTTCACTCTAAGTGCTCTTTTTTTTTTTTCACTCTCTGTGCTCAAAACATAGCTCACAAATATATGAACTGAAATCGGTTTACCAATAGTCAACCAATTTCACCACATGTCACACATACATTGAACCGGGCAAATTGGCCTCTCCTAGCCACAAGATGCACACCACCAAACCCCAGCCGTTCGACTGCACCACATTGAAGTCACCCAAGTGCTAATCGATTTCTTTGGGAAAAATAAAGAATAGAAATTGGTCAAATGTAGTCTACTTCGTATGGGTTTTTTGAAATCAGCAGATAGTTAACTGATTTTCCTAATATAAATAAATAATATAGACGTGTACATAAAGTTCAAAATGCTACACTTCAATGTATAATTTTTTTATATTTTATTTTAGTACAAGAGCTTTATTTGACAACTAGGGACCAAGGACCCCCTAACTTCCCCATGTTTGACGGATCCCAAAAGTAGTACGGGCTATTAAGAAAAAAATTATTTGTATTAATAATGTGTATGACATTGTATCGACTTACATCTTATTCATCATTAAATGTGATATAAATTCCATTTAAATAAGGTCTATATTCCATCCAATAATAAATAAGATATGAGTTGATACAATATTTAGTATATTATGAGCACAAATAAGATAATTCTCTGTAAAATATCCCATAACTGCTTTTTGGTAATTGGATACAGCATACGTAAATGCCGGAACCAAGCATCATTATGGTCCCACCTTCATTTAATTTCTGGCAGAAAACGAGGCTAACAAAGAAAATAAACACTGCTTGCGCTCCCAGTAGTACTAGGTGGGAAAAGTATGATTAAATATGTGCTTAAATATTAAATGGGATAAAAAGATACTTTTTTATTTTTTATTAATAATCATTCTTTAAAAATTTTATTATTTTTATACATTGAAAAGTTGATATAGCTAACTATAAGAACAACCATTAATAAAAAATAGAGGGAGTAATAAAATCACTGTCTTAAACTTTTTTTTAAAAAAAGTACTATTACTTTGTATTATATGCAGAGGGATATTTAGGAGAATATAATGGGAGCATAAATCAATTTCCCATCCATATTAGTTTTCTCAAATAGTTGAAATTTGTCCCTCTTCCGTCTGTTTTATCTGAAACTGTCAAAGATTGTTTACTGTAGCAGATTGCTACGTTTCGAATTTGAATTAAACAAAAGGAAACGTCAAGAGATTAAATGAAAGACTCCGTCCCACGACTACCTAACCCGACAGAAGTGCAACTAGACTACGACTAGTGAGTGTAACTGTGTCGTCAACTATATTTCGTAAATTTTATATATATAAACAACACTGATTTTAATATGATATTAGTGAAACAATTTGGTTTCGTTTACTTGTAGAAATAATTTACATATTCATTCAACTAAATTTTATATCAGCAAAAATACTCTTATAAATATTATCTCAAAAGTCATAAACATTGTATCATATGAATGAATGATCATATAAAACTTTTTACAATGATAATATATAAAAATTAATCTCATATGAAGCATCTTAAAGAATAATTATAAAGTAAAAAAAGTAAACAAAATAATAATAAAAGTTAGCCATATAATTCTTATGAGTGATTATCCTTTTAATTATTTTAAATAACAACTCACTATTAATTATTTAATACTGAATTTATATTATAAGAGTGTTTACTTATTTTGGTGAGAATGCACAACTAAAAAAAATTAATTTGTTTTTCCTCTCCATTCATTTTCTTCAACTCCGTAGTAAAGTGATTTCATAGAAAAAGTTTGACAAAAACTGCTATATAACAACTCATTATTGAAAGTATAATTGGTCTTAAGATGATATCTATTTCCAATATTGACCAAGGAGATTATATTGAATAAAAAAAACATAAAAAAAAAATGCACTTTCCTATTGCTGTATATTTTTAATCTCTAATAAAGTAATTTTAAGACAAACTCGTATACAGCTATTTGATATAACAAATCATTGTCAAAATTATAATTTATTTAAAAAGGATATGTATGTCTAATTTTTTAGTAAATATTGAACAATTGGAAAAAAAAATTAATTCATTTCTCCCTTTTATCCTCTTTTTACATCCTTATTAAGAAAAAAAATTACATAAAAAAATTTGTATAACAACTCATTGTTAAATACTATGTGGGAATATGTAAAATACAAAAAGTGAAACATTTATCTATGATAATATTTCTATTTCTATAAATTGTTAATTTAAATAGTACATGTCCAAGAAAGTTTAGAGTATCACAGTGTACATGAACTAAAGTTTAGCGATATGATGCAATTATTTTCCACTAAGAATATACAAAAGTTTAACAGAATGACTAAAATGCACATTTGAGAATGTTCGTCAATGATCAACTTACATTTTAAAAGAAATTTGGGGCTAAAATGCACTTAGTCTATATTTTTAGGGAGTAACGTGCTTTTTTTTTTTCAATTTTGAATTCTTCAATAAGTTAAGATTATAATGCATTTTGTTAGTAAATAATGTGTAACATTAAGGTGGTTATAAGTGGCATTAAGCAACTTAACTTGATCTCAACATGTATAAACTTAAAATAAAAAAAAATATTTTAGAAATTGAAGTTATCGATGGTTATATATGTAGGTATTAAATATATATTTTTTAATATTCAAGATTGAGTAAGGTTTCATAGATGAGGTGAGCACATTTTTGGCGTTCCAAACAAGTGTCAATAATATTTTTGAAAACATATCTTTATGCTACATTTTCACTTTTTTTTAGTACATTTGATTAAAATGAAAAAAAAAATACATATTGAATCCTCAAAATAGGTAAAAACATAATTATTTTCTATTCAACTTTTTTCAAAAGCATGTATACAAATAATTAAAAATATTTTTAAGTACTTGTTATAGTATTATTTATCTCCTAATAATTTGATTCAATTTGGTTTATTGTTAGAAATAATTAAACAAAATAACATAGAAACACTACTAGAAATGTGTCAAAATGTGTCAAATAGAGTCCGATTTTGTGACTGAAATAAATTGGTCACTAAAATGATGAATTTGTGATTGAATTAGCAACCAAATCGAGTCATCAGGGGGGATGAAACGGGTGGAAAAAGTCAGTCGCTAAATTGATCACTAAAAAATAGCAACTGATTTAGTGACTAATATTTATTCATACAAGAAATCCTTTCTTGCATAAAAATCGGTCTCTAAATCGGTCACTAATATTTCAATTAGTAACCAATTTAGTGATTGATATTTATTCATAAAAGAAATCCTTGCTTGCATAAAAGTCAGTCTCTAAATTCGTCACTATTTGAAATATTAGTAATTGATTTAGTAACCGATATCTATTCATATTAGAAATAATTGGTTGCATAAAAATTGGTCTTTAAATCAGTCACTAATATTTTAATTAGTGATCAATTTGGTGATGAATATTCATTCATATTAGAAGTCTTTGTTTACATAAAAATCGGTTTCTGAATTGGTCACTAATATTTTAATTAGTAACCAATTTAGTGGCTGATATTTATTCATATTAGATATACACATAAAAATTGGTTTCTTAATTGGTCACTAACATTTTAATTAGTGACAGATTTAGTGAACAAATGTTCTATTTCACTAATCTGTTTTGATAAGTCATCTACAGACCCATTTAGAAATAGAATTTTCAGTCACTACGAGCTGAAAGATATAGAGATAATAAAATTTCCTAAAGGTTTTATATATTCCCAAATATCCTATTCACACAACCTAAACACAACCCTTTTTCCACCTAACATCCCTCTTTCTCAGTCTACCAGTGGCGTCGTCACCCTTCTATCCATGGCCGCCATGCTCACGCCTCCTCTTTGGTGCTAGTGCTTGCTTGTGCTATTGCTCTACGTGCTCCTTGCTTGTGGTTGTGGTTGCTCTGGGCATTACTCTTCCATGTGAACTTTGCTCCATTCGTATCTCTTCTATGCTTGAAGTTGTTCTGGGCGTCGTTGCTCCATGCATCACTCATTTGTGTTCGTGGTTTCTTCAGGCACCGCCGCTCTACCAAGCCTTTGCTTCATTGCTCCGCCCAGCCTTTACTTTTGCCTACTCTGCCAGGATCTTGCCCCCTCGCGGCTTCGCATAACCTTCTTCAAAGCCACTTACCTAACCACCACCCTTGGTTCACTTTCTCTTCCCTTTTTTTTCATTCTGTTCTTTTTGTTTTTATTTTTTTAATGTCTTTTTTTTATTTTTTCTCTGTTAAGCCTTTTGATAAAAAAAAAGGTACAAAAAAAAGTTGTTGTGTTTTTCCTGAGTTTTGAGGGTTGTGTGCTCATCAACACTTAGGAACTAAATGCTTGAATTGTTTGCACCTTCATGGCTTAATTTCTTTTTTGTTACTATGTAGTCTTGAAGCAACAGAAGTGCTAAGTTGTTGTCCTATTGGTGCCCATTGTGATGTTTCAATCTATGTAGATATGATGTTGATATTCTGATGAGTTTTGTGGGACTATTTTTTTGCTGGTGTGCCTTGTGATTGGTACTTGTTGGAGATATTTGTGGTTGGGTCTCTATTTCATTATTGAGTTAATGGTGCATCATTTATAGAGCTTACATTGTTGGATTCTCATGTTCCTCTAATTTTTGTGTTGTGATATTTTATTGAGGATATTTAGTTGTTGCTTTGTTCATGGCAATTGTGTTAAATCCTTTTTGTTGGGAGGTTACTCTCCTGACCATTATTCTCGTTTTGATTTTTTATATATTGATGATTTCCCTCTCTTGTAATGATTCATGTTTATTAATTTGTGATTATTTCTAAACTTTATGTTTCTTTCTCAATGCCCATTTATTTTGCATGGCCATTTATTTCACACAGAACCTCTGCCTCCTAGTGTCCAATGCTCCATTATCCCTGCTCAACCAATTAGTCCATCATTCTCGCTGTCGAGAAAAACAAAGCTAAGGTGCAAAAACAAGGAACGTCTGTGTGCACGTATGTGCTTTCTATTTAACTTTTCTTGGTTTTTTAATAAATCATAGAACCTTCCATTTACTTGATTTTTGCTTTGCTTTAATGTTTAGATACATGAAAAGAAAGCAAGGGAAGCTTGTCTTTGAATATTCCTCAAAGGATCTCAAAGGAATTCATGTAAGTTCTAACCTCCAAGTGTTAGTATTTGTCTTAAGCTATGTTGTTTTGTCCATACCATGGATGTGAAACTTTTATGTTATTGGTTACTTACAATTTAGCATTTGCTTTGATCAAGCTTTCTCAGTATATATTTCAATTTTATCTGATATAAAGTTGTCACTGGTTCTTTTGTAACGCCCTGATTTTTCTGTTTGACCATAAATGACCGAAATGCCCCTGAGGTCATTTTACCTAGAATTTGAGGATGGCCGACCCGGCAGTCCTCTAAGGGTCAACTCAATGTTTGAAGGGGATTGAAAGTGTTGTGATTGATAACAGAGGTGAAAATCTCATTTTCTGAACTTTCGACTCAAAATGATCAAAATACCCGTATAGCGTTTTACGCGGGTATCAGTGTCGTTTGAGCCCGGAATCTCTCCCAGGGGTTCGAAATACTAATTATATGTGCTTGATGATAATTGTTTAAGCCTGGGTGGTCCCGGGCAGTGTTTGTGCAAGATTACCATTTTGCCTCGGGAATAGTGTTTCATGGGCCTAATGACGTGATTAAGGGAACCTAAGCAATATTAGGCTCTAATCGAAGATTAATTAATTTTGATAATTAATCTAGAGTTAAAATAATTTATTAAGGTTGATTACAACCTAAGATTGCTTAGATAACCTTAAAAACTCTTTCTTGAAGTCAAGATTCCATGTCATGGAATCTTGAATTCTATTTTCTCTCTCCAATTCCTTAAATTAAGGAATTATGTTTGTAAATAATTATGTCATAAAATGAGTTTTGATTTCACTAATGAAGCAAGACCACTCCCTAATCATGTCTCAACATCCTTAATTACCCATTACTTTACCTAAACACTTACTTACAAACTCCTAACCAAAAGCTTAATAAAAAATACACCTAAACACATCTTTAAACCACAATTAAATGAAATAATTTCCTCCCCCTTGGCTGGATGTGGCCGAAGCCATTCCCTCCCCCATATTCTTCACATGTTGAATTATTTCACACACAAAGAACCATACCTTGAGCCATACTTAGAGTCATGCCTTGAACTATGCTTTAAACCATACCTAGCCTTACTTTTGAATGACCATTTGGAAGAGATATTTTCTCTCCCTCATGGCTCATGACCTATGGCCACTCCTCCTCCATTCACCTATTCATATTTCAATTTTCTATAAATACCTATCTTAATAGAACTTGGTTCCATTTGCTCATTTTCTAGTTTGTGTCTTAAGAAATTCTTCTAAGCTTTCTTTCTTTTTCTCAAAGAAACTAAGAGTTCTCTTTGCTCTCATCTTCTTCATTTTCCTCAAAAACCACCTTCTTGCAACCTCAAACCACCACACAACCTCCATAAATCATCATCCAAACACCTAAGCTTCCATTCTCACTCACAAAGCTCACACAAAAATACTTCCTTCCTTTTCTTCCTCCTTTGGCCGAACCTTCATCACCCCTTGGAAAAGAGTTTTTCTTCTCATTTCTTTGTAAAGAACAAGCTCTTTTCCTTCCAACAAAGAAACACCACTTGGTAGGGGTTTTATTTCAAAGCTTTTATATTTTTCTCTTGATGTTGGTTATGAACAAGTTTTAGTTTCTCTTGGTTTAAACTCTTTTCTTTCTTTTTTTTTTTTTTTTTTTGCAATGAAGCTTGGTTTTGAAAAGGAAATTTTAGCTTGATGATAAGGATTCAAGATAATGGTCTTGTGGTTATCATTTGAGAAACCTCTAAAGCTTGAAACTTGATCTTGATCCTAACACATTTTGGTTTTTCCTTTCCTTTTTCCTTTGTTATGATTTCAGTTTTCCTTTCTTTTTCCTTTGTATGGATTTCGATTTTTCTTTCTTTTGTCCTTGCTTTGATTTCGATTCTCAAAGAAATGTGGTTATTTGATTTGTTCTCTTGGTCCATTTCCTTGAGCTTGATGATGATGTTCACACCATAAGGTTTCCTTGAAACCATGGTATAAAGAACTCTAAAGCTCACTTTGTCTTGCTAAGATAAGTTTGGGGTTGAGGTTTATGCTCCTTTAAAGTCTTGAATGAGCTCTAGTAAAGAATAAAATGAACTTGCATCCATGTTTAAGTTTATGCTTTGCATATCATGTTTATTTTCCAATGTCACCACTAAAATCTCAAGAATAAAGAAATGAACTTGCATTCTCATGTTTAAATTTCAAGCTTTGCATTTTATGTTTATATTTCAAGTCGTCACCTAAACTCTAAAGATAATAACGAACTTGCATGTCATATTTACTTTAAAGCTCTCACTGTACTTTTATAATGGAGAATAAAATAAAGTGCATAGCATGTTTAAGTTTTTGTCATCACCTAAAGATCCTAGAACTCAAAGACTTGCCCTTTTTATCTCAAGTAAAGTTTGGAAAATGGAGGCATTCTATGGATGCTAGATTTTGGCCTTGTGATGATGATGAGCTTAGCATAAGTTTCATTTAGTCACAAAGGTCAACAAGATATGTTTTAAGATTTTCTTAAGCATAGAAAAGCTCAAGAATACTACGAGTATGATTTTATGATTTAAAACTCATTTGAGAGTGATTTAAAATAGCTACTGCCTCTGCCTTATATTTGTATGATTTTAATGAAATAAATTGATTTCTAAAGAGGTTTTGAAGTCCTAAAATGATTCCAAGCGAAACTAGTAACTTATGTGCATTAGAAATGTGATTTTATGTAATTATTTGAGATAAATATTTCGGCCACTCTCTTGCTATTATGATTGTTGTGTGATGCTATTTTTGTAACACCCTAAATCTTAACCTAAGACTACTAGTATGTACTTAGGTTAATCTTTAGAATATTACCTTCTTGGTCTCATCTTTTACTTAGAAAATACTTAGCGGAAATATGGGTAAAATTTTTCTTTTTAGAATTGAAATCAAAGTGAGAGCCAGGCACGGATCTTTTAAAAGGAAGCATAACGAAACATATAGGCAAAGCATAAAGAAACATATCATATCACGGAACCATCAACTGAAACATAGATATATATATATATATAATGCGCCTACCCAAAAGGCAGGACTATTCGATACATCGGGAAGCGGAATACAACTGAAATGCAAATACAAGGAAATCATAAAAGGTAATACAAGAAAAACAACACCCATACCCATGTGCACCTAGAGTAGACAACCTCATATACAAAAGAAGGTTTGTCCTCAACTATGTGGCATGTATGCACTAACCGCTACCCATCCAATGCTCCTACTCCTGCTGGTCTGAGTACTGAGGGGTCGAGTCGATCCACTGACGAATCTCGGCGGGAGTGGTCCAGCGCATCATCGGAGCGTGTCCATCGCGGCGAGGATGCATAGATGGTCGACGAGCCAACCTCGGCTGAACTACTGTCTCCTCACTCCCGGCTCTCATCGGTGGGGGAGCGGGACTGGAACTCCAACTGTACATGTGCGAGGGCGGGTCCTCCGAGGGATCCGTCTCCGAATACTGGGTCCGGGGCACGTACTCTGGGTAGTCGCGTACGGCTGACGTCTCGGGCTGCATGCGGAGAATCTGCTCATCGCGTGGTCTAGCTTGCTCAAAAATCCCGTTATGGCAGTAAGAAGCAGTCGGGGTGAAGCGATAGCTCCGTACTGGGTGTGCGAAAACATGAATACTCTAACAGTGCAGCGACCCTCAAAATGGTATGACCCGAGTGCCGAGTCATGGTGCAGCTCCCATACCGGGGTGTCTATGAAGAGTACGAACGTCGCCATCTGAAGATATGACGGAAGAAAGAGAGAGGGAATGAGAATCTTCTAAAAGGATTCTTAGTAGGGTTATCCCTACCTAGGTGACATCGTCACATCCTCAGGAACCTTGGGTTTTATTTCTAAAAAGGTGTGCATGCATATAAACTCCTTTTAAGTTAGTTTTCTAAAGTGTTATTTATCCAAGGTCCATCATATTTTACAATGCGTCTTATAACTAAGCATGGAGTATACTAATGATATGAATGCATCATAAAGGTAAACCAATCAATAGAATAACTTAAGAAACATTATAACATTGGCATAAGGTGATAGGCATATCATATGTGACATTTTAAACTTTAACTTTCATCTCATGGGGCCACCCTAAAACATCTCTAGGTTATGAGCTCATACCTTAACTAGTCGTCACTAGCTCTTACTTATCCTATGATAAGCGTAACATAATCCCGACTTAAAGTACGGGCTAGGGGGCAATTAAGGATCACCTCTCTTAGGGTCATTTCCTCTTTGAAACGCTCTACTAGCAACTAGTGCATCGTAGTTTTGTCCGCTTTGGCAAGCTCTATGTCAATACCCTCACGGATTTGTTTTCTTGGGGGTGCTCGGCTAAACCGGTGTCACCCAAGAAAGCGTCTCAATGTTGTGTCACATTTAAGTTCTCATAAAGTGTTAATTTATAGATACATCATTATTCATCATATAAATCTTTTTCATAGTATGCATCTCATCATATAATCATTTACAAAACTATAACCTATTTTCACGTAAAACTTTTTCATAGCATATACATCATCACATGAAACTTCTTCATAGCATATACATCATCACATAATCACACCTTAGACAATTATTCATACAAACTCACAAGCTTATTATGTTATAATCCCATAGTGTTTTATGCTTTGGTTCTTTGAGTCTTAAACTTGTAAACTAATTGTTCTAGTATTATCCTTAGCCTCTTACACACCTATAGGTTCACAACTAATAAGTTTTACTAATTTTTTTATTCTCAAGGACCTATCCAAACAGCACTATGCAGATTTGGATAGCTTTATATTTGTGTAATTACGGGGTTCTAGAAATTACGGTTTAGACCATTAACTCGCATTCTAAGTTATCGATCATTAAAACCTAGTCTCTTGGGAACCTATGAGGTTATAACTAAGTATTTCTCACCTCACACTATGGTCAAGAACATCTCTAAACCTCAAGGGTGCAGAATTTGAAATCCTAACTTTACGGGTACCTAGAAGTCACAACAATGACCCTTTCTAAGTTCGGTTTGCTCCTAAGGCTTCAAGATTAAGTCCTAAACCAATTATGAGTCATTCCTACACATTCAAACTAATTAAAAACCATGATTATTAAATCTAAACCTTGCTGGACAGAATCCAGAAAATTACACAATTAAAGGATCTAGAATTCTCAAATTAATTCTTTTCTAGTTCCTAACTTATCCTATCTTTCACATATGAGTCTTAACATTATTTTTACTCAAACATAGGCACATTATCATCATTAAAACAGCACATACAGTGGCAGCAAAGAGCAAGGAAGAACCAAAAATATACTTCTCCATAAAAGGCATAAAACATAATTTCTAAAGCACATAAAATACTATTTTCTCTTGGAACTCTTTTTAAACTTTCAAAACTCATTTATAAACAATTTTAACATCTAAAATCATAAGAATATTTAAGAGGGCAGTGACCAATTTATCTTTATCTCAAGAGGTCCTAAATTCATAAAACTTAGTTCTATGCATTCCTTAAACTCATATAAGCTTGGAAAAATTATAAAACATAGTCTCAAATACTTAGAAACTTCAAGACCTCTTGGGGCCAAAATATGAACCAAAGAAAATACATATTGTTAGACCTTTGTTGAGACAACAATGGGCAAGTCTTTGAGCTCTAGGTTCATTTAGGTGATGACATAAAAATAAACATGCTTATGCACTTATTTAGGTTCCATTAGAAAGTAAAGTGATAGCACAAAGTAAATATGAATGCAACTCATTATTATCTTGGCATTAAATGAGAACTTGAAATATAACATGATAATGCATAGCTTGAAATATAAACATGATAATGCAAGTTCATCATTATCTTGGTATTTAGTGATAGCAAGGAAGTAAACATGATATGCAAAGCATAAAGTAAACATGATGCAAGGTTCATTTTATGATTAGCTAGAGCTCATTCAAGACTTTAACAAGATAACAACCCAATACAATATCTCAAAGTTCAAAACACCAAAACAGAAAGTCTTACAAAAGAAAAGAAAGTGAAACTAAGTCAAGTTCTTTATTAAATACCCAAAACCCCTATCTAGAGAAAAATCTCTAGAACGTGCCGGCCAACTTTAAGGTTGACAAGGGTAGGCTTGGGCTTTTAAAAATCCTTAGATTAATTTTCTTAAGTTGAAAAACCATGTGAGCTAGATATCATATAGATGAAGTCATAAGGAAAGGAAAACTCAAGTTGTAGAGATTTCTTTGAGATGAACACAATGTCATCATCTAGAAGCTCTCATCATCAAGCTATCATGTTCATAACAAGGCCTAGAGGCCGAAATGAAAAGAAAAGGAAAAACAAAGGAAAGTTCAAAAAGAATCCAAGAGGAAACTAGAGAAAAACACTTTCTTAAGCAAAACAAAGTTTGAAAACAAATCCCTACCTTGTGATGAAGGTAAAAGCTTGGACTTGAAGATGGAAATGAGATGAGCAACTCCTCCTAGGATGGTGGTGATGATTCGGCCAAAGAGGAAGGAAAAGAAAGGAAATGTGTTTTGGGTGAAGTTGTGTTTGAGGTTGAGTATTTGAGAGCTTAGAGAATGACTTAAGGTTATGAGGTGGTAGATTGAGACTATGAGGTGATTATGTGAGGGAAGGATGAGAAAGATGAAGATGAAGAGAAAGAACTCTTGGAACTTTGAGAGAAAAGAAAAACTTAGCAAAACAACCCTAAAACTCTAAACTTAGCAAATGCTTCAAGGTGCAACTAAGTTATCACAAGCATCCTATTTATTGAAAAACAAAACAATGAGTCTCACAAAGGGGGGAGAGTGGCCATAGAAAATGGAGGGAAAAGGGAGAGGAAAATATCTCTTTTATTGTGTCATAGAAGCATGGTTTGAAGTATGGAAGCTATGCTACAAAGTATGGCTTGATGTGAGTTAATTTCCTATCAATTTTTATGAAATTAGGCTTCTAGAAACAATGCATGCCTGGAACTTTTCCAGCCACAAATAAATGGGAAAAATAGGTTGTTTTAATTATTTATTCATGTGGAAATTCAAGCTTGATTGGAAGTTATGACAAGGTATAGTGTATGTGACTTGAGGTATGGCCTTGGAGTGTTGAAAAATTGAACATGTGATGCATAATGGGGAGGGGCAGCTTGGCCGGACTGGCAGCTGAGTGGGGAGGATGATTTGATCATGTAATTGGGTGTTAATGGTAGGTTTAAATGTGTATTAGCTTAGGTACAAGGTTAGGAACAATTAAGCTTAAGTTTAGGTAACTAAGAATAAGTAATTAGGATTTTATGACAAGATTAAAAACTCATTTATGAATAAACAATATGTAACACAATTCCATAATTTAAGGAATTGGAGAGAGGAAATACTATTTAAGATTCCATGACTAGGAATCTTTAAATTAAAATATGATTTTAAGTTGTAATTAAGCACTTTTAGGTTCTAATCAACTTTAATAAATTATTTTGACCATAGATTAATTAAGGAAATTAATTAATCTTCGATTAGAGCCTAATATTGCTTAGGTTTGCTTAATCACGCGATTAAGCGTGAAAACACGAAACTAGGGGCAAAACCGTAATTTTGCACCAATTTCGCCCGGGACCTCCGGGACCAAAACTAAAGTCACAGTCTACATAAAAACGCCTTTTAAAATCATTTGGAGAAGTTTCGGGTTCATCCGGCACTTGCAAATGGGTAAAACACCACAGGGGCGTTTTGGTCATTTTGACCCGAAAACTCGAAAAACGAGATTTTCGATCCCGGGAAGGTACACAAGTTATCTAATCCCCTTCCAACATTGAGTTTGCCCTTCGAGTACTGCCGAACCGGCTTTCCTCGGATTCCGGGCTGAAAATGACCTTAGGGGCATTTTGGTCATTTTCACTCTAATAGAAAAATCGGGGCGTTACATTACTCCCCTCCTTAAAAAGAATTTCGCCCTCGAAATTTGTACCTTAGAAATGCTCTGGATATTTGGACTTCATTTCTGATTCCAGTTCCCACGTGTATTCTTGCGACTTGTCTCGTCCCCACGCCACTTTCACCAAAGGAACAGACTTGTTCCTCAACTGCTTGACTCCGTGATCCACTATTCTCGTAGGCGGTACATTGAAAGTGAGGTCCTCCCTCAACTGTACATGCTCTGGTTCTAGGACATGGCTAGGGTCGGACTCATATTTGCGTAACTGGGAGACGTGAAAGACATCATGAAGGTTTGACAGATTGGGTGGTAAGGCTATTTTGTAAGCTACAGATCCGATTCTCTGAAGAATTTCAAAAGGACCGAGAAATCGGGACTCAACTTTTTAACTTTCATGGCTCTTCCTATTCCTATAGTGGGGGTGATTCTTAGAAATACGTGTTCTCCTCCTTGGAACTCCAAGGGCTTACGCCTTTTGTCCGCGTAGCTTTTCTGCCGACTTTGAGCGGTTAAGATTCTATCCTTGATTTTCTTGATCTGCTCCGTCATTTCCCTCACTACGTCAGGTCCTAAGACACTTTGTTCTCCGGGCTCATACCAACACAAAGGTGATTGGCATTTTCTTCCATATAACGCCTCGTACGGTGCCATATCGATGCTTGCGTGATAACTGTTGTTATACGCAAACTAGATCAAAGGCATGTACTTATCCTAACTTCCTTTTTGGTCTAAGACACAGGCTCTTAACATGTCCTCTAGGGTTTGGATTGTCCTCTCAGATTGACCATCCGTTTGTGGGTGGTAGGCAGTGCTCAAGCACAACTTGGAACAAAACGTCTTTTGAAAGGCTCCCCAAAAACGTGACGTAAACCGTGGATCCCGATCCGAGATTATCGTCGATGGTACTCCATGCAACCTTACTACTTCTTGGATGTAAAGCTGAGCTAACTTATCCAACGAGTACGTGACTCGAATGGGTAGAAAGTGAGCCGACTTAGTCAGTCAATCTACGATTACCCATACGGCATCGTGGCCAGCTTGGGTCCTTGGCAATCCTGTCACGAAATCCATTGATATACTCTCCCACTTCCACTCGGGGATTGACAGGGGTTGCAACATGCCCGAAGGTTTTTTGTGTTCAATCTTGACCTTTTGGCAGACCAAACACTTACTCACCCAGGCGACCACATCCTTCTTTAATCCGGGCCACCAAAACATCTTCTTCAAATCTTGGTACATCTTGGTAGTACCAGGATGTATGGCGAAGTGGCTCTTGTGAGCCTCCTCCAAGATCTTCTCTCGAAGGTCGCCATCTTGTGGCACATAGATTCGCCCCTTGAACCTCCACAACCAGTCGGGGCCTCGTACGAAACCTTTCAACTTTTCAGCCTTAACTGCCTCGATTGTCTCCATAAAGTCCTCATTTTCTCTTTGGGCAAGCATAATCCTTTGCTTAAACCCACTTGTCACCGTGAGATGACTCATCACGATGCCATTCTCCGTTATTGACATCCCCAGATTCATATCCCTAAACTGCTCTATTAACCCAACTTCATTAACCATCATACATGATAAACGTAACGACTTTTGAGTCAAGGCATCGGCGACTACATTAGCCTTGCCGGGGTGGTAACTTAAGCCAAAATCGTAGTCCTTGAGGAATTCCATCCATCTTCTTTGTCTCATATTCAACTCCTTTTGATCAAAGAGATGCTTGAGACTCTTATGATTGGAGAAAACTTCAAACCTTACACCATACAAATGGTGTCTCCACATCTTAAGAGCGAACACGATGGCTGCTAGTTCTAGGTCATGGGTGGGGTAGGTTACTTCGTGAGGCTTGAGTTGTCTGGATGCATAGGCTACCACTTGCCTGTTCTGCATCAACACACAACCTAAACCCTTGCCAGAAGCATCGCAATATACCTCGAAGGGTACATTGGGGTCAGGTAAAACTAAAACCGGGGTTGAGGTGAGCTTTTCCTTAAGCTCTAGGAAACTCTTTTCACACTCGGGGCTCCACTCAAACGGGGCATTCTTCCTAGTGAGCTTAGTTAAGGGTAGGGCTAACTGGGAAAATCCTTTAATGAACCTACGGTAATATCCAGCTAAACCCAAAAAGCTTCTAATCTCGATTCTGAGAGGTTGGTCTATCCCAATTCATCACAGCTTCTATCTTACTTGGGTCGACAGCTATGCCACCTTTTTACACAACATGTCCTAAGAACTTTACCTGCTCTAACCAAAATTCACACTTAGACAACTTAGCGTATAACTTCTTCTCCTTTAATACCTCTAAAACTAGCCTTAAATGACGCTCATGCTCTTCGTGGGTCTTCGAATAGACGAGAATATCATCTATGAACACAACCACGAACTGATCTAAATAGGGTCGAAAGATCCTATTCATGTAATCCATAAAAACTGCGGGAGCATTCGTCAAATCAAACGACATCACATTGAACTCAAAGTGTCCATACCGAGTTCGAAAGGCAGTTTTAGGAATGTCCGAATCTCTAACCCTAATCTGATGGTAACCGGACCTTAAATCAATCTTAGAAAATACTATTGCTCCTTTTAATTGGTCCATAAGATGGTCAATCCTAGGCAATGGGTATTTGTTCTTTATGGTTACTTAGTTCAACTGTCTATAGTCTATACACATCCTTATACTTCCGTCCTTTTTCTTCACAAATAAGACTGGAGCGCCCCAAGGCGAAGCACTCGGCCTTATAAAACTCTTTTCTAACAGCTCCTCTAACTGGGTTTTCAACTCTGCCAACTCCGAGGGTGACATCCTATATGGGGCTATAGAGATTGGTCCTGTCCCAGGAACCAACTCTATGGAGAATTCAACTTCTCTTTCGGGAGGGAACTCGGGTATTTCATCCGGAAACACCTCGGGATAGTCTCTTACCACAGGTATCTCACCTAGGTTTTGCTCAAAGTCTACATCGCAGGCGGCTAGGAGAACATATCCCTTAGCTTTCTCCCCACTACAGAAGACCTCTACGGAATTTAGGTACAGCCTAATAGGTTGAGTGATGTTTTCGAGAGGAGAAGGGAAAACTACGGTTTGGGTTCCACAATCTAATATCACACGGTTGGCGTGAAGCCAATTCATGCCTAAGATAATGCCTGTCTTTCAAGGGTAAACAAATTAAATCTATGATAAAAGACCTATTTTCTACAACAAGATGACAGTTTAAACAACAACGGCAAGTATTAACAGGGCGATTTGTAGGAGTAGAAACAATGAGATCAAAAGGGAGTTTATAGACTCTTAGATTTAAGGACTCGACACTAGCAAGTGAAATAAAAGAATGAGTAGCTCCAGAGTCATATAGTACAGTTAAGGGTTTACCGTTTACTTCGCACATACCTTCAATGAGATCTTTGGACTTCTTGGCGTCTTTCGCATTAAGGGTAAAGACTCTTCCTTGGTATTGTGGTCGGGGGTTCTGGTTCGATGTCCCTTGTCCGGCGCAGTCCTTTGCATAGTGGCCAGGCTTGCCACACTTGAAGCACACGTTCTGATTGGCTAAGCATGGGCGATTCCCGTGGTTCTTTCCATATTGGGGATAGACATCAGCAGATGTTGCTCCGGGGTAAGCAGCAGGGGTTTGTGGTGCCTTGTTCTTGGCCCCACTTGGTCCTCCATTGTGGTTTCGGGGTCCGCCTGACCCACGGGGTTGATTGTTGAAATTCCTCGGGCCTTGATGTTGAAACGGCGGCCTTTGGTGTTGCTTGGATTATTGGTGTGCAGGAGCTCTCGGTGGTTGTTGTTGTTGTTGTGGTCAGAATTGGTTGGTCTGGTACGGGTTGTAGTGATTCCTCGAAGGGTACTGCGGTTTGAACTTCGGGGCTTGAGGTCCAAGCCCCTTAGCTCGCTCCGCCCTCGTGATTTGCATCTTTCTCTGTCCTTCTTCAAGGATCCGGCACTTGTTGACCAGAGTCGGGAAGTCTCTAATCTCCATGTGGGCCACGGCGTAGTTCATTTCCGCTTTCAGACCGGCCTCATACTTAACGCATTTCCAAACCTCATCGGGGTTCCCTTGAAACACCCGAGAGAACTTGATCAGCTCCTCGAACTTCGCGGTGTACTGGGCAACAGTAGACCCTCCCTGGGTCAACTGCATGAACTCAATGTCTTTTGTATTCCTCATGGACTCTGGAAAATACTTCTCGTAGAAGTAAGTCTTGAACAGTTCCCAGTCAATGGGAGTTCTAGAAGCCTCTAGCAGACGCTTCGTGCCATTCCACCAAAACTCGGCGTCGGACTTTAGCATGAAAGCAGCAAATGTGACCTTCTGCTCCTCTGAGCAGGTAACGATAGAGTAGATCTTCTCCATGTCTTTGATCCACTCATCAGCCTTGTCGGGGTCCATTACCCCTCGGAATACCGGCGGGTTCGCCTTGCGGAACTCTCCGAATCGGGCTTGTTCCACCATCTCAGCAGCAGCGGGAGGAGGGGGAACAGGAGCAGCATTTGCTTATTGATCCATCCGGTCGAACATTCGTTCCATGGTTTGCGCCATGCGACGGACAGCAGCAGCAATTGCATTGTCTTGGTCAGCATCGGGCGTAGTCCTAGGCCGTCGTCAGGGTGCCATTGGTCCCTAAACACATGAAACAATGAACATCAAGTTGATCAGGCTCAATATCCATGCAAAATGAGCTAGTTACCATGGCACTTGCAAGCAACAGAAGTCATGCATCTCTAGTCCTATAGCTTATTTCTATCAAGCACTACACATGACATAACTATCACATCATGCTTATAAAGCATAATCAGTCCAATCCTCAGGCTCCATGAGAATCAAACTGCTCTTAACCTAAGACTACTAGTATGTACTTAGGTTAATCTTTAGAATATTACCTTCTTGGTCTCATCTTTTACTTAGAAAATACTTAGCGGAAATATGGGTAAAATTTTCTTTTTAGAATTGAAATCAAAGTGAGAGCCACGCACAGATCTTTTAAAAGGAAGCATAACGAAACATATAGGTAAAGCATAAAGAAACATATCATATCATGGAAACATCAACTGAAACATAGTATATATATATATATATATATAATGCCCCTACCCAAAAGGCAGGACTATTTGATACATCGGGAAGCGGAATACAACTGAAATGCAAATACAAGGAAATCATAAAAGGTAATACAAGAAAAACAACACCCATACCCATGTGCACCTAGAGTAGACAACCTCATATACAAAAGAAGGTTTGTCCTCAACTATGTGGCGTATGTGCACTAACTGCTACCCATCCAATGCTCCTACTCCTGCTGGTCCGAGTACTGAGGGGTCGAGTCGATCCACTGACGAATCTCGGCGGGAGTGGTCCAGCGCATCATCTGAGCGTGTCCACCGCGGCGAGGGCGTATAGATGGCCGACGAGCCAACCTCGGATGAACTACTGTCTCCTCACTCCCGGCTCTCATCGGTGGGGAAGCGGGACTGGAACTCCAACTGTACATGTGCGAGGGCGGGTCCTCCGAGGGATCCGTCTCCGAATCGGGTCCGAGCACGATTCGGTAGTCGCGTACGGCTGATGTCTCGGGGCTGCATGCGGAGAATCTGCTCATCGCGTGGTATAGCTCGCTCAAAAATCCCGTTATGGCGGTAAGGAACAGTCGGGGTGAAGCGGTAGCTCCGTACTAGGTGTGCGAAGGGTCGTCCCATGAACATGAATACTCTAACAGTGCAGCGACCCTCAAAATGGTATGACCCGAGTGCTGGGTCATGGTGCAGCTCCCATACCGGGGTGTCTATGAAGAGTACGAATGTCGCCATCTGAAGATATGACGGAAGAAAGAGAGAGGGAATGAGAATCTTCTAAAAGAATTCTCAGTAGGGTTATCCCTACCTAGGTGACATCGTCACATCCTCAGGAACCTTGGGTTTTATTTCTAAAAAGGTGTGCATGCATATAAACTCCTTTTAAGTTAGTTTTCTAAAGTGTTATTTATCCAAGGTCCATCATATTTTACAATGCTTCTTATAACTAAGCATGGAGTATACTAATGATATGAATGCATCATAAAGGTAAACCAATCAATAGAATAACTTAAGAAACATTATAACATTGGCATAAGGTGATAGGCATAGCATATGTGACGTTTTAAACTTTAACTGTCATCTCATGGGGCCACCCTAAAACATCTCTAGGTTATGAGCTCATACCTTAACTAGTCGTCACTAGCTCTTACTTATCCTATGATAAGCGTAACATAATCCCGACTTAAAGTACGGGCTAGGGAGCAATTAAGGATCACCTCTCTTAGGGTCATTTCCTCTTTGAAACGCTCTACTAGCAACTAGTGCATCGTAGTTTTGTCCGCTTTGGCAAGCTCTATGTCAATATCCTCACGGATTTGTTTTCTTGGGGGTGCTCGGCTAAACCGGTGTAACCCAAGAAAGCGTCTCAGTGTTGTGTCATATTTAAGTTCTCATAAAGTGTTAATTTATAGATACATCATTATTCATCATATAAATCTTTTTCATAGTATGCATCTCATCATATAATCATTTACAAAACTATAACCTATTTTCACGTAAAAATTTTTCATAGCATATACATCATCACATGAAACTTCTTCATAGCATATACATCATCACATAATCACACCTTAGACAATTATTCATACAAACTCACAAGCTTATTGTGTTATAATCCCATAGTGTTTTATGCTTTGGTTCTTTGAGTCTTAAACTTGTAAACTAATTATTCTAGTATTATCCTTAACCTCTTACACACCTATAGGTTCACAACTAATAAGTTTTACTAATTTTTTTATGCTCAAAGACCTATCCAAACAGCACTATGCAGATTTGGACAGCTTTATATTTGTGTAATTACGGGGTTCTAGAAATTATGGTTTAGACCCTTAACTCGCATTCTAAGTTATCGATCATTAAAACCTAGTCTCTTGGGAACCTATGAGGTTATAACTAAGTATTTCTCACCTCACACTATGGTCGAGAACATCTCTAAACCTCAAGGGTGCAGAATTTGAAATCCTAACTTTACGGGTACCTAGAAGTCACAACAATGACCCTTTCTAAGTTCGGTTTGCTCCTAAGGCTTCAAGATTAAGTCCTAAACCAATTATGAGTCATTCCTACACATTCAAACTAATTAAAAACCATGATTATTAAATCTAAACCTTGCTGGACAGAATCCAGAAAATTACATAATTAAAGGATCTAGAATTCTCAAATTAATTCTTTTCTAGTTCCTAACTTATCCTATCTTTCACATATGAGTCTTAACATTATTTTTACTCAAACATAGGCACATTATCATCATTAAAACAGCACATACAGTGGCAGCAAAGAGCAAGGAAGAACTGAAAATATACTTCTCCATAAAAGGCATAAAACATAATTTCTAAAGCACATAAAATACTAGTTTCTCTTGGAACTCTTTTTAAACTTTCAAAACTCATTTATAAACAATTTTAACATCTAAAATCATAAGAATATTTAAGAGGGCAGTGACCAATTTATCTTTATCTCAAGAGGTCCTAAATTCATAAAACTTAGTTCTATGCATTCCTTAAACTCATATAAGCTTGGAAAAATTATAAAACATAGTCTCAAATACTTAGAAACTTCAAGACCTCTTGGGGCCGAAATATAAACCAAAGAAAATACATATTGTTAGACCTTTGTTGAGACAACAATGGGCAAGTCTTTGAGCTCTAGGTTCATTTAGGTAATGACATAAAAATAAACATGCTTATGCACTTATTTAGGTTCCATTAGAAAGTAAAGTGATAGCACAAAGTAAATATGAATGCAACTCATTATTATCTTGGCATTAAGTGAGAATTTGAAATATAACATGATAATGCATAGCTTGAAATATAAACATGATAATGCAAGTTCATTCATTATCTTGGTATTTAGTGATAGCAAGGAAGTAAACATGATATGTAAAGCATAAAGTAAACATGATGCAAGGTTCATTTTATGATTAGCTAGAGCTCATTCAAGACTTTAACAAAATAACAACCCAATACAATATCTCAAAGTTCAAAACACCAAAACAGAAAGTCTTACAAAAGAAAAGAAAGTGAAACTAAGTCAAGTTCTTTATTAAATACCCAAAACCCCTATCTAGAGAAAAATCTCTAGAACGTGCCGGCCAACTTTAAGGTTGACAAGGGTAGGCTTGGGCTTTTAGAAATCCTTAGATTAATTTTCTTAAGTTGAAAAACCATGTGAGCTAGATATCATATAGATGAAGTCATAAGGAAAGGAAAACTCAAGCTGTAGAGGTTTCTTTGAGATGAACACAATGTCATCATCTAGAAGCTCTCGTCATCAAGCTATCATGCTCATAACAAGGCCTAGAGGCCGAAATGAAAAGAAAAGGAAAAACAAAGGAAAGTTCAAAAAGAATCCAAGAGGAAACTAGAGAAAAACACTTTCTTGAGCAAAACAAAGTTTGAAAACAAATCCCTACCTTGTGATGAAGGTAAAAGCTTGGACTTGAAGACGGAAATGAGATGAGCAACTCCTCCTAGGATGGTGGTGATGATTCGGCCAAAGAGGAAGGAAAAGAAAGGATATGTGTTTTGGGTGAAGTTGTGTTTGAGGTTGAGTATTTGAGAGCTTAGAGAATGACTTAAGGTTATGAGGTGGTAGATTGAGACTATGAGGTGATTATGTGAGGGAAGGATGAGAAAGATGAAGATGAAGAGAAAGAACTCTTGGAACTTTGAGAGAAAAGAAAAACTTAGCAAGACAACCCTAAAACTCTAAACTTAGCAAATGCTTCAAGGTGCAACTAAGCTATCACAAGCATCCTATTTATAGAAAAACAAAACAATGAGTCTCACAAAGGGGGGAGAGTGGCCGTAGCAAATGGAGGGAAAAGAGAGAGGAAAATATCTCTTTGATTGTGTCATAGAAGCATGGTTTGAAGTATGGAAACTATGCTACAAAGTATGGCTTGATGTGAGTTAATTTCCTATCAATTTTTATGAAATTAGGCTTCTAGAAACAATGCATGGCTGGAACTTTTCCAGCCACAAATAAATGGGAAAAATAGGTTGTTTTAATTATTTATTCATGTGGAAATTCAAGCTTGATTGGAAGTTATGACAAGGTATAGTGTATGTGACTTGAGGTATGGCCTTGGAGTGTTGAAAAATTGAACATGTGATGCATAATAGGGAGGGGCAGCTTCGGCCAGACCTAGCAGCTGAGTGGGGAGGATGATTTGATCATGTAATTGGGTGTTAATGGTAGGTTTAAATGTGTATTAGCTTAGGTACAATGTTAGGAACAATTAAGCTTAAGTTTAGGTAACTAAGAATGAGTAATTAGGATTTTATGACAAGATTAGGAGTGCTCATACATCATTAAAGAATTTTAAACTCATTTATGAATAAACAATGTGTAACACAATTCCATGATTTAAGGAATTGGAGAGAGGAAATACTATTCAAGATTCCATGACTAGGAATCTTGAAATCAAAATATGATTTTAAGTTGTAATTAAGCATTTTTAGGTTCTAATCAACTTTAATAAATTATTTTGACCCTAGATTAATTAAGGAAATTAATTAATCTTCGATTAAAGCCTAATATTGCTTAGGTTTGCTTAATCACGCGATTAATCGTGAAAACACGAAATTAGGGGCAAAACCGTAATTTTGCACCAATTTCGTCCGGGACCTCCGGGACCAAAACTAAAGTCACAATCTACATAAAAACGCCTTTTAAAATTATCTGGAGAAGTTTCGGGTTCATCCGACACTTGCAAATGGGTAAAACACCGCAGGGGCGTTTTGGTCATTTTGACCCGAAAACTTGAAAAACAAGATTTTCGATCCCGGGAAAGTACACAAGTTATCTAATCCCCTTCCAACATTGAGTTTGCCCTTCGAGTACTGCCGAACCGGCTTTCCTCAGATTCCGAGCTGAAAATGACCTCAGGGGCATTTTGGTAATTTTCACTCTAATAGAAAAATCGGGGCGTTACAATTTTAATATGTTAGAATGTGTAAAAATTATATTGGAGTGAAGCAAAAATTATTTTGTGAGTGTTAGGAATAACTATTAAGTGGAAATGATGAAAAATGTGAGTTTTAGATCCCTTAGAAACTAAAATATGGCTACCGTTTTAGGATAAGTAAAATCTGAAATAAAATGGTTTTAGAATAGATTAGAAGTGTAGGATTAATTCCTTAAGGTTGTAATAATTAATTTTGGTACCTTAGGAAAACTCAAAACTTAGAAAGGGTCAAAGATGTAACTTCTAGAACCCCGTAGTTGAATTATAACTTTCCTGTCCAAACTGTATAATGCTGTTTGGTATTGTTCATAAGCATAAAAATTAGTGAGAATTATTAGTTATGATCCCTATGGTGCATAAAAGACTTAACTTGGATGCTAGATTTCTGAGATCGTAAGTTCAAAACCCGTAAGGATCAAAAGCATAAGATACTATAAGATAGGGGAGGCAATGAGAGTTAGTATTTCAAGTGAATGGTTGTTTATTTATATGACCTATTAAGCATAGCATTTGCATTAGCTGAGCCCGGTCCCTTACTCTGGCATTCTAGGTAGGAGCATGCTTACTGCTTTGCAAAAGTGTTGATGATGTGTGCATCTGAATGTATGAACTTGAGATATGAGCATTGTGTTAATTGTGGCATGCTATGATGATAATGGATTAAGAAGCATGATTTGCATGAAATTGATGAGCATGAAGCATCAAGTGAAATGTCATGATGATATTTAAGGTCATGTGTTTATGTTGCATTCTTGCATAGCATGATGAGACGCATTTCTCCTACTATAGTGAGGAGAAAGCAAAACCGTGGGGGGGGGGGGGTGGGGTATGGACATCGAGCCTGCTGAAGCGGACAATATTACTATGCATTGGATGCCAATAGATGCGTTTCGAAAAGGACCCTATAGACGTAGGTGATCCTTAAGCCCCCTAACCTGCACTCTGGGAGTCGGGATATATTTATACTTACCTTAGGATAAGCTGAAAATTAGTGACGACTAGTTAGGTATGAACTCATAACCTAGAGATTCTCAGAAGAGAAAAGTTATTAGGGTGGCCCCATAAGAGAAAGAAATGATGCAAGTAATGTCACATAAGCAAAGGAAAGAGAATGCATTCATATGAAAGTTTTAACCCTCTTTATGCCATATACATGAGCATGTTTCTTATGATTTGTTTAAGTGATAATTGCATAAGTTTCTGCCATACATTCATACTATGATATGCTGTATTCATGACATCCAGATTCATCCTAAAATATGCAAGCCTTGGATAAATATGTTTGAAAAATCTAATATTGAATTTTATGCATTATCACTCTTTTATAATAAACCCAAGGTTCTTGGAGACGTAGACGACGACACTAGAATAGGAGGATTTCCCTACTGAGATTATTTATCAAGATTCTCACTCCTTCTATCTTTCTTTCTTTCCGTTATGTCTTCAGAGGATGATGGCTTCGTTTGTGATCTTCGTTGCTACCCCAGTGTGGGAGGTGCACTACGATTCATACCACCGCTCATACCACTTTGAAGGTCACTGTGCAGTTCGTATTTTTGCATACATAGGATGCCCTTTTGCCTACCCAGTCTCCAGCTTTAGGTTCACTTCCACTTCCCCCTCTGGTGATGATCTGATCTTTGAGTGCACTCAGCCCCGCAAAGAGCTGACTCGACGTGCTCGTCCCACCGCTTCAGCAGTTCGTGACTACCCCAAGTAAGCTCCCTATTTGAGGTGATTAAAGACTAACCCATCTGAGGACTTCCCCACACATATCTACTCGGAAGGTTCTGCACTTACAACACCCATGGACATAGGTAGAGGCAGCAAGGACACGGTGACCCAGCCTAGGCTAGCCTGACGACCGGAGATGCAACTGTGCCGCGGAGGCCATGTTCGTCCCCCATTTTGCCTGCATACACCCGAGGAGCTTGCGTAGTTCATTGGGTACATACCCCCATCGCTAGAGGATCAACACCGCCAGTAGATCTCGATGGAGGATATATTTGAATGCCGGAGTTATCACGAGAATCCCCTCTTTATGTTGTATCTTTTGTTAGGGGTATCTTTAGTATCGTAGGACTAGTGAGAAGGAGCTGTAGATGGCATCTGGTGTTTTCATGTTCCATGTATTTTCTGTTTCCATGTATTTAATTCTGTTATTTATTTATGTATCGAAAGCTCAGCCCACTATGTATGGGCGTGACCCTGCTCGTTATACTCCTAGTGTATTATGAACCATGCTCTATTATGATATTTAACGTATTTGTGTTTGATGTTCTTAAATGCTGTGTTCTAAATATGTGTAAGTATGATTTGTGTTTCTGGTCCATGTTGATAGTACTTTATGTTCGATTTATGTTAGTACGCGTGGCTCATGTTTTGTTTTATGTTTCTTGTTCAAAAAAAAATTATCCATAATTTCCACTAAGTATTTTAAAGTAAAAGGATGAAGCAAAAGAGTAATAACTAATAATTAACTTAAATACGTCCTAGGCGTGTTGGGTTAAATATTAGGGTGTTACATGTTTCCTCGATGATGCTGATAATAGGTTACAAAGGGTGATGTGTCTGGGGGCACTGATAATTCCCTAGTACTTATATGTTCCACACTTCATTCTTTATTGTGCTTTGTTTGGTGATATATGCATGTCAAATGTGTTTGATAATGATGATAAGAAGACATGCCTTTTCTTTTTAGTTTTTTCTTATGTTTCTATTAATGTTGGCATGGTAGAGTAATCAAAGCTTCTTTTAAAATTTCTAACTTGTCTGAACAAATAGTGATTTCTCTGTGAACGTGGTTGTTAACTTCAAATTGAGCTTTGTCCACTTTGATTGATTTGAATTTTTGTTAAATTTTGCATTTGAAGAAGTAGAGGACTCATTAGAGAGGGTTGATGGCTCACTTGAGAAAGTGAAAGACTCATTAGAGACAGTTGTAGGGTCAATTGAGGAAGTAGAAGACTCTATAGAAATTGTTCAATACTCCATACAAACTGTTAAGGATTCAAAGGAGGCAGTTCAAGTCTTAATGGAAGTTGTTGAAGACTCATGGAAGCGAGAAGTAGCTATGACTATGTTGAAAATTTATTGTCCAAAGAGTCTTTAATACTTATTTTTATTTTTATTTTGGATTATAGGGCTTTGCAGTATTGTAAAATTTGAAATATTTGGATTGAACTTATTTTGTTGTATGATGTTAACTACTTGTTAAGGTATATTGGCAATTTTTTAGTTTGTTTGTCTATGTATAGATATATAATTTCTTGTTTGATGATATATATTTAAATTTTAAAGCGAGATTTCAAAAATTTAAATTTTTTCTTTTTCTAAGGATCATTAGTGACCAATATATCAGCCACAAAATTAGTGATCAATTGCTAAAAATTTCATGTAGAAACTACAAAATTAGTCATAGAGTTGGTGATCAATTTATCATACGCTAATAGCACACTAGACCACCAACCAAAATTGGTCGTATCAATAGGAAAATCGGTCACTACGGTCACTAATTTAGTGATCGATTTTCTTGGTCGCTAATTTTTTAGCCACAATAGTTTTAGCTACTTCTATTTTTGGTCACTAAATTGGTCACTACTAGGTTTAGCAACCAATTTCATTAAATTAGCAATGAGAAATTAGTCACTAATCATTGATTTTTTCGTAGTGAAATTCTTATTATATCTGATTTTTATTATCATCAAAATCTTTTTAAAAGGATTTTCATTGAAAGAAATTATCACAAAATATTAATGAATCCGTGCAACACATGAGTATTATTTTTGATCTAGTGTATGATAAAAGAATTTGCAACTTCCTTGAAATTTTATTATAGATTTTCAAGTCGGTACAACTATGTTATGTAGATATTTTATTTCTTATTAGAAGGGGGAAAAAGAAGTGAGAATGAAAATATGTTATTTCTTATTAGAAGAAAAATAAATAAAATTCTATTTTTCCCTCAAATTTTTTTAGCATTTTTACCATTCTGGCCTTATTTAAAAAACTATTTACCAAACTACTCCCCTTTTTGCCTAGCGTGGCATTGATGTCAAAGGCGTGGTCCACGTGGAATAACCTCTTGATTTGGCAGTTGAGTACAAAGTTGTAGGTAAAGTAGAGAAAGCACAAGAAAGGGGGTTGAATTGTGCCACTCAAAAACCTTTTTGCTTTCTGAAACTTTAAACAAAATCTATGGCAATAGAAAAAAAAGTTAAAATAATTTCAAAAAGTGACTTTATGAAATGTCCAGAAAATGAATAAGTTCAAACAACGATGATACAGAAAATAATTCACACAACAATAAAGCAATAGCACCCAAAGCAAATTATATGAGCTAAAGGATAAGGAAATCACTCAAAATATTTATGCTAGTTTGGCTAGACTTGCTTATATGCAGTACTCAAGAAAACTTGTTGAGAGTTCCACTAAAACTTGTTTCTTGTATAACAAAAAACCAAGATCATCTTTCTTTAGCCTCTCTAAGCTATCTCACAATGACCATTGCAAGATCAAGGTACAATAAAAGTTGAAGATTTTGGTGTTTCACTCAAATCTTCACTCAAGTTTTCTAAAATATGTGAGTGAAGTGTCACTTTGTGTAAGTAGAAAAACATACAAGAAGGAGGGTTGAATAGTGTTTCACTTCTCTTGATTTTTTAACAACAAAAACTTTGAACAAAATTCTATCAAGTGTTGAACTTGGAATGCAACAGAAACAAAGTTAAATGTTTCAGAAAGTAACTTTCTAAGATACAACGTTAGCAACAGATAAGCAAAAAAGATAAACCTTAAGCATATATTAAATAATAAAACTGACAGTGAAATTAAAAGGATAAATGAGAAGAAGATACTACACAGATATTTTTATAATATTTCGACCAACCTGCCTACATCCAGCACTTAACCACTGTTGAGTTTCACTTACATCTTTCTTAACTTGAGAAAGAAAAAAAAAAAAAAAACAGATAGTCTCTACATTACCCTTCCCAAGCTTTTACCTGTGACTAATAAACAATCCCTATTATCACAAACCAAGTAGTTATTCACCAGCCTCTCCAAGCTAAACCCTGAGTAGTCTTGTACTAGTCTCTCCAATGAGTAGTATTTTACTAGCCTCTCCAAGCTAAATTGAGTAGTATTGTACTAGACTCTCTAAGCAAAATCGTGACTAGCAAGAACACCTTACTGTCGCATTGCAAGTAGTTTTACCTTAGCCTCTTCAAGCTAACTCACACTGATCACTATTAGATCAAGGTTAGAAGAGGTTTGTGTTTGGGTTTACAACTCAAACTAACCTACACTCAAGTTTCCTTAAAATATATAGTGAATAGTCTAGGATAACTTGAATGACTTCTTTCAATGGTTCTTCCTTGGAAGAATGTATAAACTATTCAGGAATTCAGAAAGAAGATTTTTACAAGCAAGGAAACAAATGACAAAAAGTAATGATCTTCATAGAAAAGATGAAGAGAAAATATTGCAATGTATCAGCACTTATGCAATAGCCAAGATCACTTCTTTTGAAAGCTCAACATGTCTATTTATAGATAGTCTTCTTTTATGATTGTTGCCCTTGATCTGTTGTCCAAGTGACATGCATTGATCATCTGTGTGTGTCTTGGAAATACAATTTAGAAGAGTAGCTAATTTGGTGTCAGAGCTGTTGCAGAAGCTATTATGAAACAGTAGTTTCTGAGACTACTTTTAGAAACTACATTTTACTTTCTGAATAAGGTTTCATAATACTTATTTCTAGAAGCTGGAGTGGTTGACCAAGTTGGCGAAAGAGGTGACGTGCCAGTCTATAACTAGTTTTGACTTCAAATTTGAATTTCAAATTTTCGCTCCTTTTTCAATGTAGTGTAGCATCTTACTGTGAAGTGCACTTTCTGAAAAGCAGTATTAGTTCCTTGATATGTTTTTGGTTTTGTGGTCTTCAATCAGAGCTTATTGATGAAAAACTTATTATGATTATGATAATTAAAGGATGAATAACACATAGGCTTCAGGGATGGATAGATATCTTCAAATTTTAGTCTACTTGTTGAAGTCCAGTGCTTCTTTCTGAAGACCTATGCCTTAGTTTCTTGTACTTGTTAATTTTCTTCAACCTTTTAGGCTTTTGTATGCTCATTTCACGATATAATTATCACTTCCATTTAGTAGCCATCTCTTAAAATGAGGTAAATCATGTTTGCACATGTAAAGTGAAATTATTTTCGCTACAGGAGCCGTATTATGTTAACAATATAATCTGTTTGTTATTTTAAGAAACCCAAGGTAGACATTAGTCGTTCTTCAAAATATTTTCTTTAAATTGGTTTTGTTATCATTCAAAACATATTGCCTTAACGCTTTTTGAAGGGCTCTAGGGCTTACAATCTCCCCTATTTTGATGATGACAAACCAATTTGAAGAAATTCTTTTGAAGAGATTTTGAAAGAAATATGATAAAAAAAGAGTAAAGTATCACTTTCGTCCCTGAAATTACACGCGTGAGTCACTTTCATCCTTGATATTTGGAAATTAACTCTTTAGTCCCTAAAATTGCATTTCATAGGTCACATTAGTCCATGAAATTTGAAAAATTAACTCTTTAGTCCTTGAAATTGCATTTCATATGTCACATTAGTCCTTGGTCAAATTAACTCTTTAAGGGCTAATGTGGTCTATAAAATGCGATTTCAGGGACTAATGTGGCCTACGAAATGCAATTTCAGGAAATAAAGTGATATTTTCCAAATTTCAGGGACTAACGTGACCTATGAAATGCAATTTCAGAGATTAGAGAGTTAATTTCCAAATTTCAGGGATGAAAGTGACTCACGCGTGCAATTTTAGGGACGAAAGTGATACTTTACTCAATAAAGAAAATATATGAAATGCATTTATTTCAAATCATCGTAAGATGTGAATTTCAGAAGGTTCATTTCACTAGGCAAGGCAAGGAGTATATAAAAACATTTTACTACCTACAGTAACCCAAATCAAAGCTATTTTATTTCTCTTAAGATTTCTGACATTACTCAGAGGATTTTTCTAATGGGTTATTAGAGAAAAAGAAAGCCAGAGACAAGGTTGTGCTCGTTTAGGCTTTCTGGATACAGCTTGATCTTTAATCATTGTCATCTTTCAGAAAAGAAAATCTATTTTGAGTAAAGAGAAATAATTTGATTTTTAGTCATTGTGATCTTTCAGAAAAGAACATATGTTTTGAATAAAAGGAAATAATATATGTGATATTTATTCTTGATTAATTTTCTTATTTAGCACATCTTTGTCGAAACTAATTTTTTATACGGATGCTCATATTTGTAAAATCGTATCAAATCATGCATAAAAACAAACCGATACAAATGTAGTTTCTGATGCTTAAAGAAACCTTAATGTAAATTTATAAGCATATTGCAACATGAGGTTTCTGAAGCTCAACAAAGATCAATGTATCAGAGCAAAACACAAATGAGCTTTTTGTTATAAGCTATGAAACTTTTTACTTAGATATTAGAGCATGAAATTTTGTAAAGCAAAGCTTAAAACATTTTACATGCTTTTTATGTAAGCTCGCAAACTGATATATACATATATGAAATAGAACATAACAAATCATGTAACAGAGCATTAAAACACAAAATGTTCCAAAGCTTAAGCATGCAGAACAAAGATAGATGTACTGAGATATCAGATCAATCAGACAAAAGAGCACTCATACATCATCATAGTATTCGTGATTAGCTGAGCAAAATACATATATATATATATATATATATATATATATATATATATATATCTCAGGGCAAGAAGATAAAAAATAAAGATAAATATATCATAGTTATAGCCCAAAATAAATGTATTAGAGTAGAAATAAAAATGTATTAGAGCAAAAAACACACTGTCTGATCATAAGAAATAAAAAAAAATCATAAGCAAAAAAATGCAGATAGTTGAAAAGAATCTTTGAGCAACTCCCCCTTAGTGTACTCCCCCTGTCTTTCTCATCACGAGATTTTCTTCTAATTTCTTCTCCCACTTTTAATATTAGCAAAAAGAAGGTGTCCTGGTGACCAAGAGCAGCATCATCAGCCCCAACACCTTAGCTCTTGTAGAATTTTGTAACACCATAAATCTTAACCTAATACTACTAGTATGTATTTAGGTTAATCTTTAGAATATTACCTCTTGGTCTCATTCTTTACTTGAAAATACTTAGCGGAAATATGGGTAAAATTTTTCTTTTTGGAATTAAAACCAAAGTGAGAGCCACACATGATTCTTCGAATGGAAATTCATACAAGTCATATGAGCAATCATAACAAAGCACATAAATAACATGGACACATCAACTGATTATATATATAGATAATGTGGCTACCAAAAGGGGCAGGACTATTCGGTACATAGTAAAACGAAATACAACTGAAATGCGAATACAAGAAAATCATAAAAGAAAGTACAAGGAAACCATGAAAGCAACACCCATACCCGTGTGCACCTAGAGTAGACAACCTCATATACAAAGAAGGTTTGTCCTTAACTATGTGGCGTGTGTGTACTAGCTACTACCCATCCTATGCACCTACTCCTGCTGGTCCGAGTACTGAGGGGTGGAATCGATCCACTGGCGGATCTCGGCGGGAGTGGTCGTGCGGATCATCGGAGCATGTCCACCGTGGCGAGGCCGCATGGATGGCCGACAAGCCAACCTCGACTGAACTACTGTCTCCTCACTCCCAGCTCTCGTTGGTGGGGGAGCGGGGCTGGAGCTCTAACTGTACATGTGCGAGGGTGGGTCCTCTGATGGATCCGTCTCCGAGTATTGAGTCCGGGGCACGTACTCCGGGTAGTCGCGTACGACTGACGTCTCGGGCTGTATATGGAGGATCTGCTCGTCGCATGGTCTGGCTCGCTCAAAAATCATGTTATGATGATAGGGAGCAGTCGGGGTGAAGCAGTAGCTCCGTACCATAAACATAAATACTCTGACAATACAACGACCCTCAAAATGGTATGACCCGAGTGCTGGGTCATGGTGCAGCTCCCATGTCGGGGTGTCGATGAAGAGTACGAAGGTCGCCATCTGAAGATGTGACGGAAGAAAAGAGAGAGGGAATGAGAACCTTCTAAAAGAATTCTCAGTAGGGTAATCCTTACCTAGGTGACATCATCAAATCCTCAGGAACATTGGGTTTTATTTCTAAAAAGTATGCATGCAAGTAAACTTCTTTTAATTTTCTAAAGTATTAATTATCCAAGGTCCGTTATATTTTACAATGCATCTTATGACTAAGCATGGAACATACTAATGACATGAATGCATCATAAAGGTAAGCCAATCAATAGAATAACTAAGAAACATCATAACATTGGCATAAGGTGATAGGTATGGCACATGTGACATTTTAAACTTTAACTTTCATCTCATGTGGCCACCCTAAAACATCTCTAGGTTATGAGCTCATACCTTAACTAGTCGTCACTAGCTCTTACTTATCCTATGATAAGCGTAACATAATCCCGACTTAAAGTACGGGCTAGGGGGCAATTTAAGGATCACCTCTTAGGGTCATTTCCTCTTTGAAACGCTCTACTAGCAACTAGTGCATTGTAGTATTGTCCGCTTTGGCAAGCTCTATGTCAATACCCTCACGGATTTATTTTCTTAGGGGTGCTCGGCTAAACCGGTGTCACCCAAGAAGGCGTCTCAGTGTTGTGTCACATTTAAGTTCTCATGATTTTTAAAAAGACCTTTTTCTAAGTTCCTCAAATTTTATGGAAATTCGGCAGCATGATGACTGTAGACCGAATTTCCTCAAATTTGCTTATGCCATGAAAACATATAGGACATACACAAACATTTCTTATGGGGTATAGCATATCATCATGTAAAACTTTGTTATAGCACATATCAACTTATCATAGACAAAACTCATGCATCATATATCATAAATTAAGCATCATAAAAGCTCAAGATGTTTTAATGTCTTATGCATTGACCCTTAAGGTCCTTAACTCACGTTCTAAGTTATTAATCATCAAACCTAATCTCTTGGGTACCTATGAGGTTATAACTAAGTATTTCTCACCTCATACTATGATCAAGAATATCTCTAAACCTCAAGGATGCAGAATTTATAATCCTAACTTTACGGGTCCCTAGGAGTCACAACAGTGACCCTTTCTAAGTCCGGTTTGTTCCTAAGGCTTCAAGATCAAGTCCTAAACCATTTATGAGTCATTCCTACATATTTAAACTAATTTAAATCCATGATTAGCATTACTAAACCTTGCTGGACAGAATCCAGAAAATTCAAATATTAAAGGATCTAGAACTCTCAAATTAAATCTTTTCTAGTCTCTAACTTATCTTATCTTCCACATAAGAGTTTTAGCATTATTTTTACTCAAACATAAGCATATTATCATCATTAAAATGGCACATACAGTGGCAAATAAGTAGCAAGGCAGAACCGAAACATACACTCTCCATAAAGGCATAAAACACAATTTCTAGAGCACATAAAATACTAGTTTCTCTTGGAACTTTTTTAAAACATTCAAAACTCATTTATAAACAATTTCAACATCTAAAATTATAAGAATATTTAAAAGGGCAGTGACCAATTCATCTTTGTCTCAAGAGGTCCTAAATTCTTAAAACTTAGTTCTATGCATTTCTTGAACTTATAAAAGCTTGGAAAAATTATAAAACATGGTCTTCAATACTTAGAAACATCAAGACCCCCATAGGGCCGAAATATGAACCACAAGAAATAAATATTTTTAGACCTTTCTTTGAGCTCTAGGATTATTTAAGTGATGACATAAAAGTAAACATGCTGATGCACTCATTTTAGGTTCCATTAGAAAGTAAAGTGATAGCACAAAATAAATATGAATGCAACTCATTATTATCTTGATATTAAGTGAGAACTTTGAAATATAAACATGGTAATGCATAGCTTGAAATATAAACATGATAATGCAAGGTTCACTTATTATCTTGATACTTAGTGATAGCAAGGAAAGTAGACATGATGTGCATAGCATAAAAGTAAACATGATGCAAGGTTCATTTTATGGTTAACTAGAGCTCATTCAAGACTTTAACAAGATAACAACCCAATACAATATCTCAAAGATCAAAATACCAAAACCGAAAGCCTTTACAAAGAGAAAGAAAGTGAAACTAAGTCAAGTTCTTCATTAAATACCCAAAACCCCTATCTAGAGAAAAATCTCTACAACGTGCCGGCCAACTTTAAGGTTGACAAGGGTAGGCTTGGGCTTTTAGAAATCCTTAGATTAAATTTTCTTAAGTTGAAAAACCATGTAAGCTAGATATCATATAGATGAAGTCATAAGGAAAACTCAAGCTTTAGAGGTTTCTTTGAGATGAACACAAGGTCATCATCTAGAAACTCTCATCATCAAGCTATCATGTTTGAGAAGAAAAGGCCAAGAGGCCGAAATGGAAAAAGAAAAGGAATATAAAGGAAAGCTCAAAAAGAAACCAAGAGAAAACTAGAGGAAACACATCCTTTGAGTAAAACAAAGTTTGAAAAGAAACTCCCTACCTAGAGTGAAGACACAAAGCTTGAACTTTTGAAAAGAAAAACAAGATGATGAGCTCCTCCTTGGTGCTTGATGGTTTCGGCCAAGAGGAAGCAAAAAAGGTTGGAGTTGTGTTTCAAGTGAGGTTGTGTTTGAGGTGTGATGTTTGAGAGGTTTGATGATGGTTCAAGGCTATGGGGTGGTGTTTCAAGGTTGAGAGATGATGAGGAGATGAAGAGAGGATGAAGATGAAGATGAAAAGAAAGGAAGAACTCTCTTGAAACTTGAGAGAAAAAGAAAGAACTAGCAAGACAACTCTAAAATTCTAAACTTAGCAAATGCTTCAAAGTGCAACTAAGCTATCACAAGCATCCTATTTAAAGAAAAACAAAACCATGGGATCACTAAGGGAGGGAGTGGCCGTGTGGTCTTGGAGGGAAAAGGGAGAGGAAAATATCTCTTTGATTGTGTCATAGAAGCATGGTTTGAAGTATGGAAGCTATGCTACAAAGTATGGCTTGATGTGAGTTAATTTCCTATCAATTTTTGATGAAATTAGGCCTCTAGAAACAATGCATGGCTGGAACTTTTCCAGCCACAAATAAATGGAGAAAATGAGCCATTTTAATTAGTTATTTACTTAGAAAATCAAGCTTGATTGAAAGTTATGACAAGGTATAGTGTATGTGACTTGAGGTATGGCCTTGGAGTGTTGAAAAATTGAACATGTGATGCATATGGGAGGAGGACAGCTTCGCCCAGACCTTGGGCAGCAGAGAGGAGGTGAGTTTTGATCATTTAATTGGGTGTTAATGGTAGGTTTAAATGTGTATTAGCTTAGGTACAAGGTTAGGAATAATTAAGCTTAAGTTTAGGTGACTAAGAATGTGATTTAAGGATTTTATGACAAGATTAGGAGTGCTCATACATCATTAAAGAATTTTAAACTCATTTATGAATAAACAATGTGTAATACAATTCCATGATTTAAGGAATTGGAAAGAGAAAACACTATTCAAGATTCCATGACTAGGAGTCTTGAAATTAAAATATGATTTTAGGTTGTAATTAAGCACTTTTAGGTTCTAATCAACTTTAATAAATTATTTTGACTCAAGATTAATTAAGGAAATTAATTAACCTTCGATTAGAGCCTAATATTGCTTAGGTTTGCTTAATCACGCGAATAAGCGTAAAAACACGAAAGTAGGGGCAAAACCGTAATTTTGCACTAATTTCGCCCGGCACCTCCGGGATCAAAACTAAAGTTACAGTCTACATAAAAACGCCTTTTAAAATCATCTGGAGAAGTTTCAGGTTCATCCGGCACTTGCAAACGAGTAAAACACCGCAGGGGCGTTTTGGTCATTTTGACCCGAAAACTTGAGAAACGAGATTTTCGATCTCGAGAAGGTATACAAGCCATCTAATCCCCTTCCAACATTGAGTTTGCTCTTCGAGTACTGCCGAACGGGCTTTCCTCGAATTCCGGGCTGAAAATGACCTTAGGGGCATTTTGGTCATTTCCACTCTTAACAGAAAATCGGGGCATTACAAATTTCCTAAGAGTTCTAAAGAATTTGAAGCAATAAGTCGTCATGATTGCATGACCTATTTAATAACATATCCAGTTTGTTAAAGATGAGTCATTGATTTTGCAACAACATTTGCACTCTAGGAAAATTTGAAGGAGGTACAGGTTGAGAATGGCTGGTTAAAGGTTGACTAGCATCTTGAGTTTGAGTAGATATAAGAATAGATGGTAGAGCTGGCATGAAACGTTGCTCATAATGAGTAGGAAGGGAATAAGAAGTAAGAATGAAGTCAGTTTCAGGAACCACAATTCCCATGTTATTGTCTGAGAACTTCTTTTTAGTGATTGAGGAAGGTTTTTCTTTACTCAGTTGAACTCTACTTCCTTCATTAGTCTCATATTTTGAAGGTTTGGGTGATGGAGTATGTATGTCCTCACATCCTGTATCTATCTGAGGCTTTGCAATGTCTTTTGAGTTGCTGTCTAGATTGATCTCCCATTTGTTTGTATCCTTTTCCTCTAAGTGCTCAGCATCCTTAGTAGCTTTTCCACAGATAGCTTCTCTAATTTTCTTGAAGTGTTTCACGAGAGCACCAATAGGTTTCCTCTAATCTCTAAAAGAGGATATGGTTTATTCAGTTCTAACCATATATTTATACCATTCATTTACCAAAGGATACTTTAGGTGTTCAAAAACCTTTGCGTGCTTTAGAGTTTAGTAAGGCAGTAGTTATCTCCCTTGGTTAGTGATTTGGAGAGTTCGTGAGACACTTGGAGACTTCCTCAGCTAAGGCTCCAAGGGTGATAAACCAATCTTTTTCAAATGAGCATCTGAGTCCATCTTCAAATGCATGACATTTGCGATGTCTATAACACTCAGCTCTAAATCAGTGCCTCAAAAATATAGGTTGTCAACACTGATTCGAATACCTGAAACAATTGAGAGTAGAAAGCTATCACCATCCCAGTGAAAACACGGTCAGTAATGCTCAAGAATTCTTCCCACCTATGGAAGGCAATGACTTCTATTAGAGTAATGACCTGAGCCATCAATTCCTGGTTCAGCCGTTTCCCAGAAGCTATCCTTCACTTAGCCAAACTGTCAGCATAATACTGCTGATGAAATAATTCATCATACATGGGGAGTATTCCTATGGCAGCAATGTTCCCTTTGAATATTTTCCCTTCAGCCATTTTTAGGGTTAAGTGTGAGGGTAAAACAAGAAGGTTGAAGCTAGAGAGGATTTGAAGGTAAGCATTTATATGAGATAAAGAGCGGTTTAGGTGCAGAGTGAGGGTTTGAGAGGAAAAGAATACGAAACAGTTGAGGTAGCATGTTATAGAAAATGAACGCAAAGGTGTGACATGTAAGGAGTGGGGGTATTTTAAGTAATGGAATGTGATTGACTGAAGGTCTTCACGAGCCATATTTTTGTTGTTTTATTTGCAAACTAAGGAAAAACTTGAGTTCACCCATCATGCTAATCTCAAATTCGCTCTACACTAATGTAGAAAACTTTTCATAAAAAGAATGATTAGAGGCACCAAATATAATGTCATCAACATATATTTGAACTACCAGAAAGTGATTATCTTGTTGAAGAGTAAAAAGATTAGTATCAACTTTTCCTCTCTTGACACCCATTCTTTAACAAGAAAGTGCTCAGTCTTTCATACCAAGCTCAAGGAGCTTGTTTCAGACCATAAAGAGCCTTTGTTAGCTTGAAGACATGGTTGGAAAGGTCTTTACTTTCCAAACCAGAAAGCTGCTTTACATATACTTCCTCCAAGAGGAATCTGCTTAGGAATGCAGACTTAACATCCATTTGGTAGAGAATGAATCCCTTGAAGGCAACCAAAGCAAGTAGTATTATGATGGCATCTAGCCTAGCTACTGGTGCAAAGGTTTCATCATAATCAATTCCCTCTTGTTGATTATAACCTTGTGCAACCAATCTTGCTTTATTCCTTATGACTTTGCCATATTCATCAAGCTTATTTTTGAACACCCATTTTGTCCCAATGATGGTTTTTCCTTTTGGTTTTTCAATAAGTGTCCAGACTTGGCTTTTCTCGAACTGACCTAGTTCTTTTTGCATACTATCCACCCAACTTTGATCACTCAAAGCTTTTTCAATACATTCAGGTTCGATGGTGGAGATGAAAGCGCAACTTAACATATTTCTAAAGGATGATTTGGTTTTCACCCTTGGAAGTGTCTCCAAGAACTCTGTTATGAGAAATTGCCTTTAAAGTAGAATCTCCCTTGTAGTTTCTATAGTTTTGATATTCTTCAATTTCTCCTTTATCTTCATATTGCTCTTCTTCGTGTTCAAAAGCATTACTTTCTAATTGCTTTGGAGTTCTGAGCAAGCTTTATGAAGTATCTATGTTCTGGAGTCTACTTTCTAATGGTCTGACTTTCATCTGCTTGCTTTGAGAAGTTTCCTTGAGACTTTCTTCTAGTTCCTTGAGATCATTAGTAAAGTCTTTCTTGAACTCCTTGAACTTGATGTGTATTATCTCTTCTACACAAAGTGTCCTTTTGTTATAAACTCTGTAAGCTTTATAGATTGAGGAGTAACCTAGGAAGAAGCCATTATCATACTTAGAATCAAACTTTGCAAGTTTGTCCTTGGTGTTAAGGATAAAAAATGATAAGCCAAAGATATAAAAATATGATATGTTAGATTTTCTACACTTCCACAGCTCATAAGGAGTTTTCTTGAGGATTGGCCTTAGAAAGATTATGTTTTGGATATAACAGGAGGTGTTCATAGCCTCTGCCCTAAAACATTTTGATAAACCACTTTCTAAAAGCATTGTTCTGGCCATTTCCTGCAAGCTTATATTTTTCCTTTCAGTAACCCCATTATGTTGGAAATGTTCTGAGTGAAGAAAATATAACACCCCGATTTTTCTGTTTGAGCGAAAATGACCAAAATGCCCATGAGGTCATTTTTGCCCGAAATTCAAGGATGGCTGACCCGACGGTCTATCCTCGAAGGGCCAACTCAATGTTTGAAGGGGATTAAAAGTGTTGTGACTGATAACAGAGATGAAAATCTCATTTTCTGAATTTTCAGCTCAAAATGACCAAAATACCCCTATAGCGTTTTATGCGGGTATGAATGTTGTTTGAGCCCGGAATCTTTCTCGGGAGTCCGGAATGCTAATTATATGTGTCTAATGATAATGTTTTAAGTCCGGGTGGTCTCGGGCAGTGTTTGTGCAAAATTACCATTTTGCCCCCGAAATAGTGCTTTATGGGCCTAATGACGTGATTATGGGAACCTAAGCAATATTAGGCTCTAAACGAAGATTAATTAATTTTGATAATTAATCTAGAGTCAAAATAATTTATTAACGTTAATTAGAACCTAAGATTGCTTAGATAAACTTAAAACTTTTTCTTGAAGTCAAGATTCCATGTCATGGAATTTTGAATAGTGTTTTCTCTCTCCAATTCTTTAATTTAAGGAATTATGTTTGTGATTGATTATCTTGTAAAATGAGTTTTGATTTCACTAATGAAGCAAAACCACTCCCTAATCATATCTTGATACCTGTAATTATCCATTACCTTACGTAAACACTTACTTACAAACTCCTAATCAAAAGTCTAATCAAAGATACACCTAAACACACCTCTAAACCACAATTAGATTAAACAAATTCCCTCCCCCATGGCTATATAGAACCAACGCCATTCTCCCCCACGTTCATCACATGTTGATTTATTTTACACATAAAGAACCATGCTTTGGACCATGCTTTGAACCATACCTAGCCATACCTTCAACCTTACCTTTGAATGACATTTTGAGGAGATATTTTCTCTCCCCCATGGATGCATATGTCTGTGGCCTTCCTCCCCCCATTCACCTCTTAATGTTTCAATTTTCTATAAATATGCATCCTAAGAGAACTTGGTTCCATTTGCTCATTCTCTAGTTGTTGTCTTAAGAAGTTCATCTAAGCTTTCTTTCTTTTCCTCAAAGAACTCAAGAGTTCTCTTTTCTCTCATCTTCTTCCTCTTCTTCATTTTCCTCAAAGAACCACCCTTTTGCAACCTCAAACCACCACACAACCACCATAGATCATCATCCAAACACCTAAGCTTTCATCCTTACACACAAAGCTCACACAAAAACATTTCCTCCATTTTTCCTCCCCCTTGGCTGACTCCTCTTTTCACTCTAGAGAAGAGTTTTTCTTCTCATTTCTTTACAAGAGCAAGCTCTTTTTCCTTCCAACAAAGAAACACCACTTGGTAGGGGTTTTGTTTTTAAAAGCTTTATCTTTTACTTGATGCTTTGTTATGGAAAAGTTCTAGTTTCTCTTGGTTTAAACTACTTTCTCTCTCTTTTCATCCTTGGCCTTGGAGCCTATTTTTCTAAAGAAACTTTTGGCTTGATGATGAGGGTTCAAGATGATGATAATGAGATCATCACTTGTGTAACCTCTAAAGCTTAAAACTTAGCCCTTGAGCCTAAAAGCATTTTAGTTTTCCTTTCGTTTTCTTTGTTTTGATTTCGGTTTTCCTTCCCTTTTTCTTTGTTTTGATTTCAGTTTCCTTTCCTTTTTCCTTGTTTTGATTTTGGTTCTCAAAGAAATGCTACTAGTTGGTTTGTTCTCTTGAGTCATTTCCTTGAGCTTGATGATGAAGTTCACACCATAAGGTTTCCTTGAAATCTTAGTACAAAGAACTCTAAAGCTTACTTTGGCTTGTCAAGATAAGTTTAGGATTGAGGTTTATGTTCCTTTAAAGTCTTGAATGGGCTCTAGTAAAGATAAAAGTGAACTTGCATCCATGTTTAAGTTTATCCTTTGCATATCACGTTTATTTTTCAATGTCATCACTAAAATCTCAAGAATAAAGAAATGAACTTGCATTCTCATGTTTAAATTTCAAGCTTTGCATTTCATGTTTATATTTCAAGTCATCACCTAAACTTTAAAGGTAAAAAAAGAACTTGCATCTCATATTTACTTTAAAGTCCTCACTTTACTTTTATAATGAAGAATAAAATGAAGTGCATATCATGTTTATGTTTTGCCATCACCTAAAGATTCTAGAGCTCAAAGACTTGCCCTTTTTATCTCAAGTAAAGTTTGGAAAATGGAAGCACCTTATGGACACAAAATTCGACCATGCGATGATGATGGACTTAACATAAGTGTCATTTAATCACAAGAGCGAATAAACTATGTCTTAAGATTTTCTTAAGCATAGGAAAGTTCAAAGAATGTTATGAGTATGCTTTTATGATTCGAGCCTCACTCAAGAAAGATTTGAAATAGCTACTTCCTTAGCATTATATTTTCATGATTTTAATGAAATAAATTGGTTTCTAAAAGAGTTTTTGAAGTCATAAAGTGATTCCAAGAGAAACTAGTAACTTATATGCATTAGAAAGGTGATTTTATGTGTTGTTTGAGACAAACATTTTGGCTACTATCTTGTTATAATGGTTGCTGTATGATGCTGTTTTAATGTGCTAGAATGTGTAAAAATTATGTTTAATTAAAGTAGAAATTATTTTATGAGTGTTAGGAAAAACTAGCAATTAGAAAGGATGAGAAATGTGAGTTTTAGAACCCGTAGAAAACAAAATTATGGCTGCTGTTTTAGGATGATTAAATCAGAGATAAAATCATTTTAGAATTGTTTAGAAGTGTAGGATTAATCCCTAAAGGTAGTAATAATTAATTTTAGTACCTTAGGAAAAGCCGAAACTTAGAAAGGGTCAAAGACGTAGCTTCTAGAACCCCGTAAATGAAATATAACGTTTCTGTCCAAACTGCATAATGCTATTTGGTGCTGTTCATAAGCATAAAAATTCGTGAGAAATATTAGTTGTGATCCCTTAGGTGCATAGAAGACCCATATTGGATGCTAGATTAATTAGACTGTAAATTTAAGACTCGTAAGGATCAAAAGCATAAGATACTGTAAGATAGGGGAGGTAATGAGAGCTAGTATTTCAAGTGAATGTATGTTTATTTATGAGTTGCTGTGAGCATAGCATATGCATTAGCTGAGCCCGGTCCTTGATTCCGGCACACTGGTTAGGAGCATGTTTATTTTATGAAGAAATTGAGATCTTTATGTGCTGATGTATGTGCTATAAGGAAGTGTTTATATGGCTTTAATAGCTTATCATGTTCATGAGTTGATGATGAAGTATAGCCATGATGCTGTCGAATTTCCGCCAAATTTGTGGACTTGGAAAGTTATTTGAAATGCATTTATTATTGCATGATATAAGATGATGAAATGATCCCCTATACTCCTAATGGTTATGAGGGGTGATCCGCTAAAAGACTTAAGGTGAGATAAGCTATGTGGAAATGACCCTCTAGACTCCCGAATTAAAGGTTATGAGAAGTAATTTACAAAAGGAAATGACCCTATAGACTCCCCGAGTTAATGGTTATGATAGGTGATCCTTAAGCCCCCTAACCCGCACTCTGGGAGTCGAGATTTATACTTATCTTAGGATAAGCAGAAACTAGTGACGACTAGCTAGGTATGAGCTCATAACCTAGAAATTCTCAAAAGAGAAAAGTTATCAAGGTGGCCCCCATGAGATAAGGAATGATGAAAGTAATGTCACTTAAGCAAAAGAAAGGAGAATGAGTTTACATGAAAGTTATATGTCTCTTTATGCCACTTGCATGAGTATGTTTCTTTATGATATGTTCAAGTAATATTGCATAATGTTTCTGTCATACATCCATATTATGATATGTTACATTCATAACATCAAGATTCATCGTAAAATGAATGAACATTGGATAATTATGTTTAAAACCTAATAATAAACATTATGCACGCTCACCTTTTTATACTAAACCCAAGGTTCCTGGAGACGTAGACGATGACACTAGGATAGGAGGATTTCTCTACTAAGATTCTTTATTAAGATTCTCACTCCCTCTATCTTTCTTTCTTTCTTTCTTTCCGTTACATCTTCAGACGGCGATGGCTTTGTTCATGATCTTCGTTGACACTCCAGTATGGGAGGTGCACTATGACCCGGACCACCTCTCGTATCACTTCGAGGGTCGTTGTGCAGTGCGCATTTTTGCATATATGGGACGCCCCTTCGCCTACCCGGTTTCCAGCTTCAGGTTCACTCCCATTTCCCCCTACGGTGACGATCTGATCTTTGAGTGCACTCGACCCCACGATGAGCAGACTCGACATGCTCACCCCACCATTTCGGCAGTTCGCGATTACCCTAAGTACGTTCCCCTTACGAGCCATTCAGAGATCGACCTATCTGAGGACTCCCCCATACACATCTACTTAGAGGGTTTTGCACCTGCGGTACCTATGGATGTAGGTAGAGGCAGTGAGGACACGATGACCCAATGCAGACTAGCCCGATGACCGAAGATAAGTCCACATCGCAGAAGCCATGTTCGTCCCCCATTCCACCTGCATACACCTGCAGAGCTTGCCTAGTTCATTGGGTATATACCCCCTTCGCCGGAGGATCAGGATCGCTAGTAAACTTCGTCAAAGGGGAGCTGTAGTTGGCATCTGGTGTTTTGATGTTCCATGTACTTACTGTTTTCTTGTATTTCTTTCTATTATTTATTTACATACTGAAAGCTCAGCCCATTATGTATGGGTGTGACTCTGCCTATTATATTTCCTATTTTATCATGAACCATGCTATGTTGTGATATTTAATATATTTGCATTTCATGTTCATGGATGTTGTGTTTTAGATGTGTGCACGTATGATCCATTTTCCCTGTTTATTATGGTAGTACTTAATATTCAGTTTATGTTAGCACGTGCGGCTCACGTTTTGTTTTATGTTTTTTAAAAAAAATTTACCCATATTTCCGCTAAGTATTTCGATAAAGTAAAGTTAAAGAATGAAACAAAAGAGTAACAACTAATAATTAATCTCAATATGTCCTAGGCATGTTAGGTCAAATATTAGGGTGTTACAGAAAACTCGTAAAGGATGCCACGTTTTTCACAGAACTCTTCAAAAAAAATGATTCTCAAATTCTCCTCCATGATTAATAGAGATGATTTGAGAATATTTTTCAGTGCAAACACATTTTGCAAAAACTTTGTTGAATCTTTTGACCATCTCATCCTTAGAAGCTAAGAAGATAACCTAGGTAAATCTGGAGTAGCCATCAACTATGACAAGACAATATCATTTCCTAGCAAGACTTGCAGTCTTGGTTGATCCAAAGGGATCTATATGTAAAAGTTCTAGTGGTTTGGTGGTTGAAACCACTTTGTTCTTTTGGAAAGAAGCTTTGGTTTGCTTACCTTTCTCATAAATCACAAGTTGAATCATTGTCAAATTTGATCTTTGCTAGGCCTTTAACAAACTCTTTCTAAGATAGCTCAGAAATAAGCTTCATATGAGCAAGCCCAAACTTCTTATACCACAACCACTTTTTAAAGATGTGAGACATTTTACGTCTTGATTTCGTAGATCATCCAAGAATAACACATGCGTGTTATCATTCCTTTTACTAGACAAAATGACTTGTTCTGAAGTGGGACTTATTATCTTTCGTGCATGTGCATTAAAAACAACATTAAAGCCTTGGTTGTAACACCCTAATATTTAACCCAACACACTTAGGACGTATTTAAGTTAAATATTAGTTATTACTCTTTTGTTCCAGTTCGTACCTTTAACTCTTGGAAATACTTTAGTAAAAAATATGGGTAAATTTTTTTTTTTGAACTTAAAAACAAAATGTGAGCTGGACATACTGAATAAACTAAGTCATTCATCTCGCATACATGAGAAGAGAGCAAAAACAAGTCATGAGCATACACAAAATACAACACCACAATACCATGAACATAATCATAACATCGTATACTTATATATATATATATATATATATATATATATATATATATATATATATATATATATATATATATATATATATATATATATATATATATATATATTATCAATATCAATTGTTCCTAATCACGCACCATATTATATATATATATAAAATAACGTTATGCTCACCAACAAAGGTTGAGCTAAGTACAGTCATCCGAATATAAGCATGAAACAATATGTAAAAGAAACAAAATACAAACTAATAAAGACCTCTCCTCCCACTACTTCCACTGGGTATGCACAAGTGCTTCAATAGGTCCGCTGTTGACTTTTACAAATGTTTCTCCCACGAATGAGGGAGGTAACCAATCACACATGCTAGGTCATCAGGAGTGGCAAGACGACCAGTAGGTCAGACATGGGCACCTCAGTGAGGATAGGTAGCTTCTCTACAAATAAACTCAACTTCTCCAGGTGGCTATGTGATAGTAGCCTCTCCATCACTACCGCATCCCACTTCTATAGGGATGGAAGGAGTAGAACTGCCTGAAGAGTGCTGGGAGGGTGTCTCATTTGATGGATTTGACCATGACCCAGTAGAGCGAAATGGTGACTGGGGTATGTAATCAAGGAAATCTCGAATGGCTGATGCATCAGAGTGAGCACGAGGGAACTGCTGAGTATGCAGCCACACACGCTCGAAGGCAAAGTCATCTATGAATGGAGCAGTAGAAAACGAGATGCGTGAAGGGACGATCCAAGAAAACAAACAAGCAATCGGCATAGCAACCTACAAAATGGTATGACCGGTTAACCGGGTTTAAGTGCATCTCCCACGTAGGGGCATCTGAAGATGAGATGGAAAGAGAGAAAGAAGGAATGAGAAACTTATATAAAAATCTCAATAAGGCTTTTGCCTCCTAACATGTGTCATCATATACGTCCCTAGGAACCTCGGGTTTAATTATGAAAATAGTGAGCACATATAAGGTTCATTCGTTAAGTTCCAAATACTATTAGCCGAGGCCTATATCTTTTAACATGAATCTTAATATCATGAATGCATCATACCTCATTATGAATGCATGACAATGCCATATGCAACATATCACTAAAATCATAATGAATCAACATGGCATAGAGAACATAAATCATCATAACATAATCTTTCCTCTTTACTTTTTTAGGTGATTGAACCTTCTTGTTCCTTTCTAAGGGGCCACCCTAATACTTTTTCCTCTTAAGAGTTCTAGGTTATGAGCTCATACCTAAACTAGTCATCACTAGTCTACACTTATCCTCTTGATAAGCAAATTCTCGACTCCCAAAGTGCGGGTTAGAGGGCATAGGTTCACCTTTAAAAGATCCCCTTATTGGATCACCTTTCCTAACCATTAATTCCGGGAGTTTAGAGGACCATTTCCATGTGTCTTCTGTCACCTTTAATCTTAGCATGCCATTTAGAGATGCAAACATGAGCATATAATTATAACTATCATCATGACTTATCATTTAACATTTCATGCTCATAAAACTTCATAATTTTTTTGAATCCACAAATTTGGCAAAAATCAGTCAATATAACAACTAGAAATGGAGCTTCCCCAAATTTGTTTCATGCAATAGAACATAACACTCATGTATCTCAATCATTCATTCATAATCACAACATGCCACAAATCATCATGTAATTGATCACGTAAGCATGTATCGCATTCTTTGCATATATCCATAAGTATGTTATCATCAATATCTCATTGGAAAGTAAATATGCTCCTACCTAATATGCCTGAAATCAAGGATCAGACTCAGCTAATGCATATGCTATGCTCAACAAGATATATACAACATGCTAGAGATCATCAATTGCATAATTCAAGAATTAAGCACGCATAGTTATCAAGCATAGTTATCAATTCATGATTCTGTACAATTATTTCAAGTCATATGATTTCCAACTAAATTACATAAACATGGCCTTTATAAGGTATCCTTCACATTAATATCATCAAGTTAGTAATAATTACGCTTTAGCCCTATACGGAGTCAAAACTACAATTTCCAAGAGTTTGAGGATCAAAGTGTAAATTTCCCTTTTTCCACATTTTCTCAAACCAATGATCCCCAAAAACTAGTTTAAACTTTTAAGAGACCCATGACACTTAGAAATAATCTAATTTCATCATAGAAACTATTTTTGGGCTACTAGTCAAATTTTGTTAGATTTTAGGGGCCAAAGTGCAAAGTTTCACATTTCTGTCACAAAGCGGGTGCCAATGTTTCTAAAACTTGTTCTTAATATCATAAATGGTATTTTGAATACATGGACTCATTCAAAATTATTATTAGACCTAATTAGACCCATTCAGCTAAAATCTCATAATGTTAGGTTCAAATCATAATTTTTTGCATTTTGCAAAACAGTCCAACCTAACGCTTGCAATTATCCTTTCTAGTTACTAGTTTTTCTCAAAATTTATTCTAAGACATTAGAAACACTTGAAACCATTTTATTCCTATGAAACTTAAATAATAACCTTTTTAAAATAGAAGTAAATAAAAATTTCATTAATAAGGTTTTTTATACATAAAATTCATATTTTTACTATTATTTGAGTTTCTAATTCTTCCAAAAATTTCTTTGTATAATCAAGACACAAGGTTTGAACCTTAAAATAAATAAAATCCATTCCAAGTCCAACATCACAACATGGCTGAATGTATATACAAGAATATGTCCATGATCAAAATTTTCATTTAAGATACAAGGGGCAAGTCGTAAGCTTTAGAAATTTAGGTGATGACTACAATAAAAAACATGCTATGCAAATCTCATTTTTAGTCTTTATCATTATAAGGTGATGACTAGGAAATATAAATTTGATGTGCAAGACTTGAAATATAAATGAGACGCAAGTTCATTTTTAAGTCTTTAAGATTTAGGTGATAACATGAAATATAAACATGAAATGCAAGACTTGAAATTTAAACATGAAAATGCAAGTCCATTTTTAAGTCTTCAAGATTTAAGGTGATGACTTGAAAGAAAAACATGATATTCAAGGCATTGAAATATAAACATGAATACAAGTCCATTTTTATATCTTGTTAAGCTCAAAGCTCAAGACTTTAAGGGATGAAACTTTTAATCCCATCAATCTTAACAACATGGAAGTGAGCTTTAAAGTTCCTTAACACCATGGTTCCAAGAACCTTATTCCTTGGACTCACCATCAAGCTCAAAAAGAAATAACCATAGAAAACCAACAAGCATTCTATTTCTCATATTCTTTTGAAAACAAAAATCAAGCCTTGATCTTTAGAGTCAAATATATGATAGATCTACAACCACCATCAAGATCCCTCATCATCAAGTCATGGCCATTAACAAATCATAAAAACTAAAATTGAAAAAGAAGAATAAGAGAAAGAACATGAAATAAATCCCTACTTCTTGCGTAGAGTCTAAAAAGGGCCCTTCTCTTCTTCCTTAAGCTTAAGCAAGAGTCCTTGGAGTGGATAGCCCTCCTTGAATCTTGGCTCTAGAACTTGAATGCTTAAGAAAATATTTCTCACTAGAGTTAAAGAATGTAACTCTTGTGAGGACTAGTGAAAGTTTGGACTTAGGATTTAAGTGTTTGTATGAAGTTTAGAAGGTGAAGAGAAGTCTTTGAAGAGGAGAATATAAGATGAAATAGTAGAGAAAGAATAACAAAGAAAGAACACTTAAGCAGATTCTAAGACTACTAAAAGTGTATGTATTGCAATTGAGCTTACACACTCCCTTCTTTTATAGGCCATTGAGGCCATGAATTAAGGGATATAATGAAGGGGTTTTGTGGTTCAAATTTTTGTTCTTGGATGCTCATGTGGTTTAAAAATTATGTTGGATTGCTAAGTCCTAAGCACAACCTTTATGTTGGAAGTAATAACTAGTGTAGGCCAATTTTAGTGGAATCAAGAGCTTTTTATGTCATGACTTCATTCATTAAATCAAATTGTCCCTTATCATGATAATGCTAATTTTTTTGGCTCATACATACATGAAGGGATCCAAGTGCTAAGTCCTTTCATGCATACATTATAACATGGAGTTTCATTAAGTCTTGCCTTGTTTCATGAACTAACAAACTCGTCATGCATGGTATGATATGTATGTGTATTGTGTTTTGTCTTATTATAATTTATTTAATAAATGATATTGTAAGATATTTTTAGTTTGACCAAATCATGAAAAAGCTATTATATCTTATTCTTATAATTAGGATCCTATGTTAATTATTGTAACCTACTCATCCGTTAGTTCCATCATCTATGATTATATTATTTGGATCATTTACTTTGTCAGTGACTTATTTATACTGTTAAATCAATTCTCTATAGAAACTTATATTGATAAATTATTATTTTACACTAAAGATTTGCAACATGACCTTTTTGATTCTTTCTAGCATTAATCAAATGGCTTTTTTGTAATTCTTTGCACCTTTTTCTAGATACACTTGATTATTCTAACATTATTTGTTATTTTTCATGACATTTGTCTAATTTCTATTAGTATTACGCATTTTTTTTTATCTTAATTAGGATTAATCTTTCAAATCAATTTCTTACTATTTATTTGATTAATGTAACTTACTAATATTGATTAGGGAATTTAACCTTGTAATCAACATTTCCAACTCCCGGGTGATAACTGGGTTCAGTTGTCACTTAATCCCGTATTAAATTACCTCAGGAGAATTTTGATCATTTGTAGGCTAGAAAAATCAGGATTGTGATTCTTTGCACAGATCGCTGTCTAATCCTCAGATAATCCTATCCTGATATTAAAATATCCTATTGAGGATGGCCTGGATCGGCAGACCTCGATTCCCATGCAAAGATAACCTAAGGGCATTTTGGTTATTTTGCACAACAGGAAAAATCGGGGCATTTCATTGGTCATAGAACTGGTTAATATTTAATAAGTTATAAGCCAGACCATCAACAAACAACACATCAGTTTTGGTGGGAATCATGTTTTCCAATGTTTCCTATGCCTATGACCTTGGCCTTACGACCATCGATAAACTTTACTGATCCAAAATTTCTAGACTGTAGATCTCTGAACCATTTTCTAGATTCGGACATGTGCCTGGAGCAGCCACTATCTATGCACCACTTGTTGTCAGGTTCTACATACGTTCTCAGGAAAACCTACAACAAACACAGTTTTCGATTTCGATACCTAAACTTTCTTAGGTCCTCTTGGGTTAGTCTTGTAAGAAGAAGGTTTCTTAACCTTTTTGAAAGACTTCTTTTTAATGAAGTGCTTTTTAGGTGGGTGTCCCTTCTTATGACAGAAAGTACACGAAACCTTGTTCTTTACTTTTTTAGCTTAAGTCGGCTTTTTTTCTCATATATTTTCTCTTTATATCCCAACCCAATTTTTTTAAAATATGGTCGTTGACCTCCAAGCATCAGACCAAGGTTCTTTAATTCATTCAACATTTTTTCAAGGTCGGATTTGAGAAGCCTTGAAGTTCTCTCTAGCTTGGAAATGGCCTTCTAAGTGTTTTTACTTTTATTCGAGACTTTAGATTCTAAGGCATTGAATTTTAAATTTAAAACTTTGTTTTCTCCTTTTAGTTCTTCTTTTTCATGCCTTAGACTCTCAGTTTCTATTTTGGCAATTTCAAGGTCTAAAACAATTTTTTTATGTTCCTTTCTTATGTTAAGATAGTGAGAGGAAAAAGTTTGAGAGGCCTTAAGCAGCTCTTCATATAAAGCTAAAAGATCATCATAAGAAATATCACAGTCAAAGCTATTTACCTCAGGTTCACCCTCTAAAGAATAGCCTACCATAAAACATAGGTTTGTCCAGCTCCTATTGATCTTCTAATCTTTCTTTTCTTCTGATTCACTCCAAGATGCCAGCATGCCTTTCTTTTTTGACACAAACTTCTTCCATGGACCTTTAAGTTTAGGACATTCTGGTTTGAGGTGTCCATTCTCTCCACAGTTGTAGCATGTGACTTTTTCCAGCTTCACTCTGCCTTTTCTATCTTTTCTAAGGTTGATGTCCCTTCTTCTATTTGTCTTGCCTTTTTAGGCTTTGGACATCTTCCTCACTAGCATGGAGAGCTCATCTACATCTTCTTTTTTGTTTCATCATCGGATTCTTCCTCTTCATCAGAGGTTTCGTCAACTTTCATTGCCTTGGCTATATGCAGATTCTGATGAGATGACTTCAAGGCCACAGACTTGCTCTTCTTGATGGATTCACCATGCAGTTTAGAGAACACAACCTTATGATTTTTAAGAAACCCAATGAGTGCATCCAGACCAAGAGTTTGGAGGTCTTCAACCTCAGTAATGGCTATGACTTTAGGCAACCACTTGGCAGGGATGCTTTTCAAGATTTTTCTAACCATTTCAAAGTTAGAGTATCTTTTGCCTAGTCCCTTTAGTTGGTTTACGATATGCATAAACCTTATGGTCATTTCATCAATATTTTCTTAATTTGTCATTTTGAACATCTCATATTGGTGAACCCACATTCTAATCTTAGTTTCTTTAACTTGATCAGTACCTTCATGCAACGTATGCAATTTATCCTATATTTCCTTTGATGTGTCACAAGCAATGATTTTATTATATTCAGCCTTGCTTAGTGCACACGTGAGTAGATATTCAGCTTTAGAGTTCAACTAAACTATGGCTTTGTGTTGCTTTGTCACCTGCTCCTGGGGACTTCTCTTGATATTGAAGGTGGATCATCAGTTCTGGGAACCTCTTTAGTTGGAGCGTAGTCACCTTCTTGGATTATTTCCCACAAATTAGGACTTGTGTATTTTATGAACAATTTCATGTGATCTCTCCAGTAGGTATAGTCCCCACCATCAAAGAATGACAGCCTATTGATGGAGTGTCCTTCTGCTATATGAATATCCTGTGCCATTTGTCCCTCGGATCTTTGTCCCCTGCAATAGTTAGAATGCTCAACCCCTTAGAAGTCAAGCTCTGATGCCACTTGTAGGTAGAAAAGCACATGAGAAGGGGGGTTGAATCGTGTTTTGTTTCTCTTAATTTTTTAGCAACTTAAACTTTGAACAAAATATTATCAAGTATTGAAGTTGAAATGTAGTGGAAATAAAGTTAAATATTTCAAAAAGTAACTTTCTGAGATACAACGTTAGCAATAGATAAGCTAAAATTATAAACTTTAAACAAATATTAAACACAAATATTTTTATACTGGTTCGGCCAACTTGCCTACATCCAGTACTCAACCACTATATAGTTTCACTTACACTTTTCTCGACTTGAGAAAGAAAGAAAACATATAGTGTTTACAGTAGCCTTCCCAAGCTCTAACATGTGACCAGTAAACAACCCCTTTTCTGTTACAAACAAAGTAATTATTCACTAGCCTCTCCAAGTTGAACCCTGAATAGTCTTGTTTTAGCCTCTCCAAGCTAACCCAAGTAGTAGTGTACTAGTGTGAACACTTGATTTTGTCCAGTTCATAAAAACAAAAACAAAAAAACTAGCATATTTTTATGTCGTTTGTGAAGAATGCTCATTATCAATTTTAGCCCATAATTTTTACATTATTTTTCATTTATTTAGTTTTAATTTTAATTTTTTTGCTTTTCCATCTCTTTTGATCCAAAAAAAATTAAACTACAAAAATAATAACAATCAAATACAAAAAAAATGGCGGGTGGCTATCACTCCATCATGGGCTCTTACCCATTCCTTACTAAGCTGCACACACAAGCAATATACAAAATGGGAATGATGGGGAATATTAAGCTATTTGATTGTGTTAGCCATGGCAACATCACCCAAGAAAGGGGGTGAATTGGGTGATTTGAAAACTATTTCAAATTTAAGAAATAATTCGATTTTATGCACTCAAATTGTGCGCGTAGTGGAATAACTATAGAAAATATATAAATATTGTAAATTACTCAAATAGAACTTGTTTGATGGAGGAATTATGAAAATTGCCGATATTAATAAGAATGATGAAGATGATAAATTAAATTTGGAATAAAGTAAATTGAGTTCTCAAACTTTTTCTTTATTATCACACTTTAATCCCTTTTCTAAGATATTTAAGAGAACGTATAGAAGACAAGATAGAAAAAGATAAAAATGCAAGTGATTAAACGTTCTAACTATATAGATCAACAAGATAATAAAAAATATACTTGCAATAAATGTAAAGATAGGGAAAGGAGATTCAAACTCAATTTATACTGGTTCGGTCACCTCTTGTGGCCTACATCCAGTCTCCCAAGTAACCTACTTGAGAGTTCCACTAACTTTTAATCCTTTACACTCTTAGAGCACTCTTACACCTTGGGATCCCTCACCCTTTATGTTTGAGTCTCTCAAGAACCAAGAGATACCCCACTCTTGTTCTAACAAGGGATGCCTCACCTTTTACACAAAAACTCTTTTACATATACAAAGGATCACTCTCTATGTAGAGAAGATGTTACAAATTGAAGCACTAGAAGGTTTCTCAAAGGATAAGAGTTCTAGCCATAAGTTTGACGAAAAGATTGATGATTGAAAACAAGTGTTAATTGATCTTTTCAATTCATTTTCTGTGTTCTAAAATGAGTTAAATGATGAGTATTTATAGGCAAAAGTCATGTAGACCTTTGGTGATTAATCCCAAAAGATGTGTCTCTTCAAAACACACTCATTTGCACATTTCTAGGCTTGGTAATCGATTACATGAACTGGTAATCGATTATATAGTTCAAATTTTGAAAACTGACAACGGTCAACTTGCTGGTAATCAATTACATGCTGTGTGTAATTGATTACATGCTGCGTGTAATCGATTACATTCTGTGTGTAATCGATTACATGCTGAAATTTTGAATGATGGGCACATGAATAGCATGGTAATCAATTACTTGATGTGGTAATCGATTACAATGATTCCAGAAATTGAAAAATCAAAGTTTTAACACACTTTAAGTCATTCTTTCATTCTAAAATCATTTTAAGCATTTCCTTTCAAATCAAACTCATATTTTCACAAATCAAATCAAATCATTACATCAAAAACAATTAAACCACTTTTTCTTTCAAAATCAAAATTTTTCTTTTATAATCAAATCCATTACTATATTTGAAAGAAACACTTGATTAAAAAATATTTTGAAACTAAATTGAAACATTAATTAATAAAGTGACCAAATATTCTTATCAAAAGAAAAACATTTTAACAACATGATCTAACCATTAAGCTCTTGACTAGTTCTTCTTTGACCCAATTCTTGTTGCCTTCAATTATTGTAATCTTTCTTGTTCAAAGGTCGTTCTTGATACTTGAAATCATCCTTTTCTTGTATTCTACATAAAATACCTCATTTTAAAATCATCCTTAGTCCAATAAAATATATCTCAATATGCATGATTCATTGATATATGACACAATTAAACCGATCATACATAATATATATCTTAATATGCATGGTTCCTAAGAATAGAACACTAAAATGTGCTTCATGCATATATTTGTTCATATAAGAACATATTCAAGATTAGACCATCAAAGCACTTATAAATAGTTATTCATAAAGCATATTACTCAAATATCATTGTATGGTTTGTGAGTTAGATATCACAAGAATGAGTATACAACCACACATGATCTAATATATATTATATTGAATATCTTTTTAATTCATTTGTCATCATCAAAACATATCACATCAAACTACTAGGGTAAACCTAGTTCTACAATCTCCCCCTTTTTGATGGTGACAAATCACGAAAGAAATATATGTCCGACAAGATATTCAAATATATGTCCATTGAAATATATCAAACAATAAGCATAAGAACATATTATTCTTTCCATTACTTCTCCCCCTATTTGATATCATCAAAGTTTTTGGAAGGAAAGGGAATGAGTTTCTTATTTTTTTTCACTATAATACTTCTCTTTTAGCATTGTAAAAAAAGATTTAAATGTGAAATACACATTTGCCAAATAAGCACAAGATATAAGTTCAAGAATGATCTATATAAATAAAATCACTTTAGATACCACAAGCCTTTGAACTACTACTTGCTAAAAATAAAGCACAAGATAAATGATCATTATTTTGCAAAAGTTATAAATAAGACATATGAGAGCATAGCCTTGAGATTATCAAGGATCATATCTTGTTGCATATATAATGAACTACTCAATGAAAGGGCAAAGAAATATGAAAGTGAAGAATACATACCTTTTTTCATTGATAAAGGAAAAATGAATAAGAAAGTGTCTCTACGAGTATGTTATGATTTCGAATGATAAAGTCATATCATGTTTAGCAAATATGTAAGTTATATGATTAAGACTTGGACTCCCCCTCAACATATGCATATTTATTTAAATATATAAACATGCAAACAATATGTATATCAATGCATTTAGCCGGTGGGTGTTAGCCATATGCAAGGAGAATATATATGCATGATATATAAGGAATCAAGTATAAATAACAATCCAAATGTGTATGTATGGAGATATAAAGGATTTAAAAATCATTGTTATCAACTTTTTCTCCCTCTTTCAAATGGAACTTCACAAAGACACATGATATTCTTTACCAAAATAGAATTTTGGATTAAAGACATATATTCTTTGAGAGTAAAGAACTCTTGTAAAAGAAAATCATTTGAAATTAAAAAGAAAACTTCTTTTCATTCTTAAATAAGAGCTTAAAGATGATGAAACACTTTAAAGAGCAAGGTTTATACTTTTTGTTCCAAAATAGTTGTTAAGAAATAATTCAAAACATTAGTATTTGGAACTCACTTAAATGTTCTCTCAAGATTTAATAACATTTTCAAGGCAAATTGAGAGAATATCACATGCATAAAATAAAATGATTTTCTAACCTTTTAGAGAATGAAAAGGTGAAAATACTTCAAAATTCTTATAATAAGTTAAAAAAATATCAAGAATATTTTTTTTTGTATTGCATCTACTTGGGGACAAGAATCCTTTTTTTTTTTTTTTATTCCAACAAAAGACACATATAAAAGAAAGCAAGTGCATGATTCTTGAATGAATATAACCACTAATGATTTGAACTTTAGAAATCAAGGTATATATAAATTTGCAAAATTCAACTTAATGCAATGACATAATAAGATCAATACAAGCACTTTTGTCATATTATTCATTCTTTTCATATGAAGGAATTAATCTAATCAATTTAGAGCACATAATCAAATTAGTATCACACAATCCATAAAATTGAGTATAATATAAGTTTAGGGATAGAGATACTTATTGAGTTTGATAGACTATAATGATCCTTCAAATATTATTCTCTTGAATTTAAGTGTTCTTACTTTGAGTATGCTAATCCATTACATGTGAACAAAGTTCCTTCATGTTCCTCATTTTGAATTCCTCAAAAGTTTTCTCTTGTTCCATGTATACTTCTATATGAGGATTGGATTTGATGGCTAAAGGAAATCGATTGAACTTATTTAGATGACATCAAGTTTGAAACTTCAATCTTCTTTGAGGATGTTCATGATTTTCATGTTGTTGTTGTATCAATTGCATGTGCCTACAATATAACTAAAAGCACTTTTCTTTTGGTATCCAATAATCTTGGATCCTTAAGGATTAGTCATTGATAATCATTTTCCCAGAAATATTATTTTCATGATATGGTAGATCATAGAAAATTAAATAATTACTAAGCAAATTATAAATAGCATGCTCATTTTCATTGTAATAGTAACAATTTGAAGCATGATAGCATGTCTAGGCATAAACAGCTTTATGATCAAGATATATTCAACTTTGTGAGAAAGGGTGCAACAATAATGTATAGTCATGTGTTAGATATAGTATTTGAATCTTGTTAGGCATGCATGATTTGATTTATTACCTAAGGCCTATAAGGTATATGCCGCAAATTAATTGACTTCACAAGTGATTGTTCATAAAAGTAGAAACATTTGATACCTTGACCTTGGTATTCAAAGGAATACTTTTTCTCACCCATTGTTTCTCTTTTTTTATTTTGAACTTTGAAAGTTCCACATTTTGCTTGTAAGAAACTTTGGTTGAGTGCTATATTCTTGTTTGAACAACATGTCTACTCTTATGCCTTGATATCACTCTCCTTGATGATTCCTCTTTTGCTTGACCTATTTGTCCAATCTTTTGAGAAATTTTCTGCATAGTTGAAGTACTAGGAAGATATTTTGGTACCCATTTCATCTTAGGTCCTTTAATGTTAGTGTAAGAACATTTAAGATTGTTAGGAACCCATTTCATATTATTTCGCATATACATATTTCTTCTATAATGACATAAATGAGAAATATGTCCTTGATGACCACAATAATTGCAAACAATGGAATTTGATAATGGTTTGGAATTTTTAATATTGTAACCCTTTAGTATCTTGACTTTATGACATTCTAAACCATTCTTGTTACAAAACTTGCTAGATTTTTCACATATAGCATCCTTAATTTCCTTGTAGTTATCAAACATAGAATGCAAGTATGTAGAACTATCATCTTTGCCAAGTTTAGTGGATAAGTTCTCAACTCGATTTTCAAGATCAACACAATTATCAATAATAGTTGAGACTTTAAACTTAAAAGCAATTTTCTCATCAAGAAAAGAATATGCAATTTTTAAGGATTTAATTTCATTTTCAATAGATAAAATATTTTCCAGAGAAACCAAATTTTTCTTTTCTAAACACAATGAACCATCATGCAAGTTATCATATGCACATTGTAGTTCATTGGGGGAAGGACAATAGTTTAGTTTTGTATTGTTTACCTCAAGGTCCTTTTGAGTCATTTTGGAGTTTGCTTTTATATCTCTAACAATAGGCTCTTCATGATAATCATCTTTATCTTCATCCTCTTTCTTAAAGAGTTGAAGAATGTGTTCCTTTTGACATTGTTTTGCCTCTAATTCAATTTGATTGTCCTTTTGAGCACATAGAACCTCTTGTTGTTGAAGACATTGATAAAGATAAGCATCCTCCAATGGCTTTTTCTCTTCTTGATCTCTATATTCAACTTTGTGTACAAAATCATTAGTTGCAAGATAAAGAGCATCAAGACTATCCCAAATGTCTTTAGCACTAGAGCAATTCTTAATTCTAGCATAAATATCATCACTTAAGCTATTTCTTAGAATTTGCATTGCTCTAATATTCAATGAAAAACATTTCTTATCATAATCATTCCATTCTAATTTTGGTTTATAAATATATCCATCTAGGACAATATCCCACATATCAAGATCAATAGATTGTATATAAATTTCTATTCTACATTTCCAATAGACAAAATACATGTCATCAAAGAAAGGTAGTTTATCAATTTCAAAACCATCCATTTTGAAAGAAATTTTGATGGTTGTCAACAAATAAGGATCTTTAACTCTAAGTGATTAAGCTTTACTAGAGCACAAAGCTCTGATACCACTTGTTAGCCATGGCAACATCACCCAAGAGGGGGGTGAATTAGGTGATTTGAAACCTATTTCAAATTTAAGAAATAATTCAATTTTATGCACTCAAATTGTGTGCGTAGCGGAATGACTATAGAAAATATATAAATATTGTAAATTACTCAAATAGAACTTGTTTGATGGAGGAATTATGAAAATTGCCGATATTAATAAGAATGATGAAGATGATAAATTAAATTTGGAATAAAGTAAATTGAGTTCTCAAACTTTTTCTTTATTATCACACTTTAATCCCTTTTCAAAGATATTTAAGAGAACGTAAAGAAGACAAGATAGAAAAAGATAAAAATGCAAGTGATTAAACGTTCTAACTATATAGATCAACAAGATAATAAAAAATATACTTGCAATAAATGTAAAGATAGGGAAGGGAGATTCAAACTCAATTTATACTGGTTCGGCCACCTCTTGTGGCCTACATCCAGTCTCCCAAGCAACCTACTTGAGAGTTCCACTAACTTTTAATCCTTTACACTCTTAGAGAACTCTTACACCTTGGGATCCCTCACCCTTTGTGTTTGAGTCTCTCAAGAACAAAGAGATACCCCACTCTTGTTCTAACAAGGGATGCCTCACCCTTTACACAAAAACTCTTTTACATATACAAAGGATCACTCTCTATGTAGAGAAGATGTTACAAATTGAAGCACTAGAAGGTTTCTCAAAGGATAAGAGTTTTAGCCATAAGTTTGATGAAAAGATTGATGATTGAAAACAAGTGTTAATTGATCTTTTTAATTCATTTTCTGTGTTCTAAAATGTTAAATGATGAGTATTTATAGGCAAAAGTCATGTAGACCTTTGGTGATTAATCCCAAAAGATGTGTCTCTTCAAAACACACCCATTTGCCCATTTCTAGACTTGGTAATCGATTACATGAACTGGTAATCGATTACATAGTTCAAATTTTGAAAACTGACAACGGTCAACTTGCTGGTAATCAATTACATGCTATGTGTAATTGATTACTTGCTACGTGTAATCGATTACATTCTGTGTGTAATCGATTACATGCTGAAATTTTGAATGATGGGCACATGAACAGCATGGTAATCGATTACTTGATGTGGTAATCGATTACAATGATTCCAGAAATTGAAAAATCAAATTTTTAACACACTTTAAGTCATTCTTTCATTCAAAAATCATTTTAAGCATTCCCTTTCAAATCAAACTCATATTTTCACAAATCAAATCAAATCATTACATCAAAAACAATTAAACCACTTTTTCTTTCAAAATCAAAATTTTTCTTTTATAATCAAATCCATTACTATATTTGAAAGAAACACTTGGTTAAAAAAGATTTTGAAACTAAATTGAAACATTAATTAATAAAGTGGCCAAATAATCTTATCAAAAGAAAAACATTTTAACAACATGATCTAACCATTAAGCTCTTGACTAGTTCTTCTTTGACCCAATTCTTGTTGCCTTCAATTATTGTAATCTTTCTTGTTCAAAGGTCGTTCTTGACACTTGAACTATTCTACATAAAATACCTCACTTTAAAATCATCCTTAGTCCAATAAAATATATCTCAATATGCATGATTCATTGATATATGATACAATTAAACCGATCATACATAATATATATCTTAATATGCATGGCTCCTAAGAGTAGAACACTAAAATGTGCTTCATGCATATATTTGTTCATATAAGAACATATTTAAGATTAGACCATCAAAGCACTTATAAATAGTTATTCATAAAGCATATTACTCAAATATCATTGTATGGTTTGTGAGTTAGATATCACAAGAATGAGTATACAACCACATGTGATCTAATATATATTATATTGAATATCTTTTTCAATATCTTAATATGCATGGTTCCTAAGAGTAGAACACTAAAATGTGCTTCCTGCGTATATTTGTTCATATAAAAACATATTCAAGATTAGACCATCAAAGCACTTATAAATAGTTATTCATAAAGCATATTACTCAAATATCATTGTATGGTTTGTGAGTTAGATATCACAAGAATGAGTATACAACCACACATGATCTAATATATATTATATTGAATATCTTTTTAATTCATTTGTCATCATCAAAACATATCACATCAAACTACTAGGGTAAACCTAGTTCTACATATTGAAAAAGTGGGAAAATAATGATTAAAAAAGAAAAGAAAAGGCTTGAAGTAAAGAAGATCAACTCAGCAACAAGGAGTAGAAGCAATGCTGGCATTGATGATCCCTATCGGAGTCCAAGTAGAGTTCGAATAACCCTCATGGACAACCACTACCTATGATGCCATTGGTGATCCCTATCAGAGAAAGTTATTATTCCTTAGAGAATGTTCATGGTGATGGACAAGAGCACGCTATCCCTGTTTGGGAACAACCTCGTGTCATAATCGAAAAACAACCATCTTCTTCAGAAAATAGCTGTGCGGAGGTAGACATGGTGAAGTTAAGGTAGGAGTGGATGGAAAAGATTCAAGAGCATATTAGGGCTATTGATAGACCCAGCCCCTATGGTCATGTGGAGGTTAAACAACTTTGCCTTCCTATTGACATGGTATTTCCCAAAGACTTCAAGATTCCGGACTTCTCAATGTACGATGGGACTGGAAATCCCCGGTTCACCTAAAGAGTTATTACACGAAGATGTCAATATGGTCTGAGGATGAAAAGTTTCTCATAAGCATTTTCCATGAAAGCTTAACCGAACTTGCTTTGGATTGGTACATCTAATTAAATAATCAAAGATTTCCAGTTAGAGGGAATTAGTTAATCAATTCATGAGTCAGTACAAGTTCAACTTGGAACTAGCACCTACTAGGGAACGGTTAAGCATGATGTAGAGGAAGAAATATGAACCATTTAAGCAATATGCTCAAAGATGAAAAGCATTAGCTGCTCAAGTTCAACCACCACTCATCGCATCTAAAATGTGTTCATACTTCTTAGGGACCTTGGGATCTCCCTATATTAGGGCAATAGTAGGAGCGACATACAAAGATTTCGTTGATTTAATAATTGCAAGATAAAGGATTCAGAATTTGACTAAGGCTGGCAAGCTTTCAATGAGCAGTGAATACACTAAAAAAGGAATCCCACCTAAGAGAAAAGAGACAAAAATAAATTATTTGTAGGGTCAGCAATCTTTCATCCCACGATATGCATCAACACAGCTAAGACCCCAAATGTCATCCTTCCCCCCTTACCCACTTTACCAAGCCACACCAGCCACGAGCTCTATCCCATATCCGCATTCTCAAGTCAATAATATTCATATACAGCTATATCAACCAGCTCGCCCAACTGTATCCATAATCCAACTGTGCCTCCCCAAAACTACTCAAACACTGCACAACCAAGATCAAATCCTCAAATGCTGACCTTTTTCAATGATCATTTGATGCTCATCTGATCTCATCATACCCTGTATACCCATTAAAACCACTGTTCCTAGCATGATACAACCCGAATCTAACTTGCAAATATCACATGGAAGTTGCAAGATATTCAATTAAGGATTGTGAAGGTTTTAATATGACAGTAAGAAGGCTAATTGCTTTTGGGAGACTAGATCTTCAAGAAGATTCGAAGCTAAATATGGTTAATAATCCAATCCCAAATCACAAAGGAGGAAATTGTATGAATGCCTTGGAAATGAAGGAACCATTGGTTAAGAAATTTTTGAGTCTCTGAACACCGATGGAAAGTGTGTTTAATGCCATGAAAGAAATAGGTTATAACATCACAGTACCTGCTTCTACAATAAAGGAATAGGAGAAATATGATATAGAATCAAGTTGTGCATGCCATTTTGGGGGTCTTGGACATGATATCTAGAATTGTTAGGATTTTAAAGTTCATGTACACGTACTACTCATTTTAGGTGTGATACAAGCAAAAAGAGGCAGAATTCCCTTGAAGAGGTGAGTGTGATTGAACATTTTGTGCTCCTAGTGCCTCTGCTTAATCAAGCCCTAAAGCGAAAAAAGGTAGTGATCACCATGAAAAACTCAAAGCCTTTTGTTTATGAGGATGCGTGTGTTATGCTTTGGAACTATGAAACCAAGATAAAGATCAAATGAGATGTAGGGGAAACCTCAAAGGCCCAAGCAAGTGAAGTGGTGACTGGCATAATGGAAGTAAGGGGAATAATGAGGATTGGAAGGTGTTATGGCCCTAGAGAACTGGAAAGAGGAAAGCTTGCTGATGAAAGAAACGTAGGAAAGGACCTAGACCTTGTAGAGAAAGAAAAAGAAAAAGAAGAGAAGGAGGAGTTCCTGAAAATCACGAAACAAAGCGAATATGATATATTGGAGCAATTGAAGAAGACTCTAGCTAGAGTATCCCTATTGTCATTAATCTTGTCATCGGAGCCCCATAAAAAAGCATCGATAAAGGTTTTGAAAGAAGGTCACGTTAAATCAAATATCTCGTTGGAAAGTATGGTGAATATGGTGGATATAATGAAATGCCTCAACATGATCACGTTCTCATATAAGGAAATTATGTCACGGTCCAACCTACAAGCACAGAACATAACCCTCAAAGACAGAGACCATATAGTAGCCAAGGTCATTATTGATGGAGGGTTATGATTAAATTTCTTACCGATGTCAATTTTGAATTACCTATCAATGAGTAAGGATGATTTATCACGACAAGTAATGGTTATGAAAGCCTTTGATGCATCTAAGAAAAACACCTTTGGGGAAGTGGTGCTGCTATTAGAGATTGGCCTGAGTGAGTTTGTAGTGTTATTCCAACTAATGGAGAACGAATCATATTATAATATGCTGCTAGAAAGGCCGTGTATTAATGATGTTGGTGCTATCCTTTCAACCTTATATCAAAAGGTTAAATACATTAACAATAGATCAATTATTACGATCCATAGAGAGAATGATATCATAGTATCCAAGCCAGTAACATTACCATATGTGGAAAATGTAGAGCTAGTAAAGAGCAGTTTATCACACATTCTAGAAGTAGTAAAGCCAAAACATGAACAGAATGAGTTCCTAATGCAAAATGTCAATCAGGTGGTAGCTCATATTATGGCTAAGAAGGGATATCTGCTAGGTAAAGGATTGAGACTGTGGTTGCCGGGTATCAAAACACCTATACTAGTCTCAGAGAAGCTCAATCAATTTGGTTTAGGATATAAAGCATCATTGGAAGAATGTAACATCCTCCCAAGTACAACATCATCCTTAGGTCATGACATCATACTCGAGAGTTGTTACTTTTTAATTAGCGGACCTTTCTTAAATAACTATAGCAAATTCGATGGGTTCGTGTACTAACTAGTGTAATTCAATCAATATATATAGCAAGATACAAAACATTTATTTAATATAAAGTCAATTACATAGGGAAGCTCTTCTATGAGTTCTAATACACATATGTTCTCTGTTAAGTTTACACATCTATACATACATCTAAGTACATCTGATACAATCTTAAATACCCGACTACTGCCAATCCGACCTCTTTTGGTGTAGCATCCCAAAGTTCTCTAGTTCAACCTGGAGATGACACGGGAACACAAAAACACATAGGGGTGAGAATTACATAATTCTTAGTAGGGCATTCCCCAAAACATGCACTGAAATTAATGTCATCGTCATCATCCCAGCCACTTCGGTTTATTTAGAAACTGTGAGCATACAACCTAGATCAATGGTTCACTTTTGAAGTTCTAAATCATACTTTCGAAGTGGGTCACTTTTATTATTCAATCACTTGATATGCACATAGCATACTACTTAACATTATAATGCTTTATTTACAACTTTACATACTCTCGGTACATCAAAAAGAATCTTAGAAATATTATCCCCGTCTTTCTGTGCCCTTGACAAGGGGACTTTTCCGTGCCCTTTACCCACTAAAGGGGACTTGCTCGTGCCCTTTGCACTCTAAAGGAGGCTTTCTCGTGTCCTTTACACGCTAAAGGGGACTTTTCCTTCTTTACATAGCATATATATCATCCTCAAGCTCACATATACAGGCATGCATTAGCATAAATTTTTGAATTTCATAATGCTTCAAATATATATATAGCATTCATTTATCACCTTTCTCTTTACCAATGCATGCATTTATAATCATATAAATAATCAATCACATGTGATTCTCATCCATTTCTCATAAACCAAACTTTAAAGTACATAGCATGCATCTAAATTCATCATAGTGGCATCAAAGGACATTTTACTTCCAAATCAAGAATTTAGCTCATTTCCAGCATATTGACAGATTTCTCATTCCAGTAACAACAATTAATTTCTCAATCAAACGGCCAATTCAAGGATCACAAAAATTCCTCATGACATCACAATGTGTCTAAGAGACCCTGTAAAATTTTCATAGCAATCGGAGTTCCCTAACCATGCTAAATAAATTATACAAATTTAGTGGTCAGAGGCCACTTTTTCACAGCTCAAAATAGGGTTCTCAAAATTTTTAAATTTAGAAAATGGTGGAATCGACTCAAAATAAAAATCAAAGTTACACTTTAAGATGTTATTAAATCCCTGTAAAACTTTGAAATGATAATTCAATCATTTTCTATGGTAACAAAATTATACAAAATCAGAGCTTCAGTTCCCACAATCCAGAGAGCATAGTTATATTCTCAGTTCTTCATTTTTTTAAAGCAGTATCAGTAAAAATCAGAACACAAGAAAATTCGTAGGACTAAATCCACATGTTAGCTTCAAAATATATTTTTTATAGCTCATTAAAACATTCACAACAAACTCATAAAATTCGTGACCATCTGCTGTCTAGGACAAAATCGAATTTCCAGCAAACTAGTCAAAACTTCTTTTGTCAAAAATGATTTTCTAACCTCATCCAAACACTCCAACAAAATTAATACATCAATATTCATGCATAATAATCCAATAAAACTCAGAATTTCGGAATTATTCAATCATAATATTCCAAAGAAAAATCAGAAAGAAAATAGGATGAAATAAGCCCTACTTGGTGGTTATAGTGATCTTGGCTCCAAGGATGATTTCCTTTACTTCTAAGCCTTCAAACCCACACCAAACCCTTCCTTACACAGCTGATAATGAGCTCTCAAAGTAGGAAAAGTTTATGGATTCAACTTCTAATCAGTTAGATTGGAAGATCTTGATGAGTGGAATAAGTTTAGTGAAGAGAGTTTGGTGTTTTGGTGATTTAAAACTAAGGTTTTGGGCATTTGGAGTTAATTTTTGTGGAAAAACACCATGGAACTTGAGCTTTCTAGTTCATGGCCAAGAATGGAAGCAATTGGAGTGATAAGGAAGCTTTGTTTTGTATTTATCATGTAATTATAATTTAGATAGTATATAATGTAAATATATAATTCTTTAAAGAAAAGAAAAATAAATGGATGGCTAGGATTTGTTTTGAAAGTCAATGAATGAATCTTGGCCATCCAATTGGCTCAAGATAATTGATTCACCTCTACTTGGCCACCAAGTAGGTTTTTACGGTGTTGAAAACCGCTCACCGAAATTCTACCGAACAGGTAAAACAGTATACTCGGGAAATCAACTATTGCCCGAAAAATAGTTCTAAGTATAAAATTTTTATTTCTAACTATTTCTAACCTTATCCTTATATTTTCTCAATTTCGGGTATCTCCGGGCCCGAATTCTAGGGTTTCGGCTGTTCCGGTGGGCTTGTGGGGCCCACAAGGGTACTATTTATTTTTTATTTTTTTTTACAGATTCGTTGGATTGTCCTGATCATTTCTATATTCATCGGATTTTTGAAATTATGGCCAAAAAAGCTCAAATTTATTTTTGAATAATTTTTAGGGTGTTACAAAGAACAGATAAGAACCATGGTCCTTGAGCAAAAGAAACAAAAGAGGAAAATTAAGCAGATCCCTCACTTAAAAGAAACATTTCCTTATCCATCTGAAGTGATCATAGCTGAAGAAATTTTCTTCCTTTATTGTTGTCCTACCATCAATATGGTGGATAATGAGGAGTCTGATGAATGCAAAAATACTTATGCTGCCAACAATGACAAGAGGCTAATGAACTGGACATTTGAACCAGTGATTGATGTTGTTGCTTCAAAGTAATTGTTTGGCTGGTATTAATAAGGATTGTTTGTGCTTTTGTTTATATTATTTTAAGACATCATTTAAATAAACTTGCATGATTATTCATTAATCTTTCTTTGTTGTTTCACTCATCTTATTTTCTTTATTTTCACCGCTGTTTTTGCTCATTAATTTGTATTTCTTCCATGTTGTTTGCATTTTATCCACAATTTATTTTCGTTTTCCAACCCAACCCAACACAATTGCTTTCCAGGGATTTAAAAATTTTGTTACATGAAAAAGATCTTGGAAGCTTATCAATTGATTCTCTTGTTGCATTTGATTATGGAAACTATGAATCTGATGAGGATAATGAAATTATTGGATAATTTTCAAACCTATTAGAATATTCTGAAAAAGAAATTGGTCTGGACAATAAGGTGATCGAGCTAGTTAACATGGACACTGAAGAAAAGAAAAGAAAAAGATGAAAATAGTGGGAAATTCGGAACGTACAAAAATGATTGTGTTTTTTAAAGAATTCCTTGATGTGTTTGCATGGTCCTATCATGATATGCTGAGGTTGGACCCAAATATTGCTTCACATAAGATCCCTATGTATCCAGAAATTGAACCTAGAAAGTAAAAATTGAGAAAGATGCAGCCTGGCATGTGATTAAAAATAAAAGGGGTAGCTAAACAACTAGAGGCTCGATTTTTGGAGGTATCAAGACACTTTGACTAGGTGGCTAACATTGTGCTTGTACCTAAAGAGGATGGAAAAGTTAGAATGTAACACCTTTCTTACCATAAAGCTATGCTTAAGCCATAACCTTATAGTAAGTAATTGTTACTCACTAACTTTGCTTAAACTTAAAAGTGTATAAACAATATTTAAATATGAGCCTGCTGTTGTGACAAATATAAAACTCTTTCTCCATGAGTCGCTACATTTGAAAATAAATAATATAGCAAAAATACGTAATTATAATTTTCTGATAACAGGCCAACATTATCTATAACTATGTCAAACCCTTGCCCTGGGTCATGCAAGAACCCTCTAGTCTAGGTAGGGTACTACTCAAATTCACTAAAAGAAAATAAAAGATACTGACTAAATTCTCTATCATTGGCTCATCAAAAGTTTTGGACCATGATGCTAATATGAGCTAAGGAACTCCTCATTGCAATCTATGTAACAAAAAATGATAATAATAGGAATGAGAATCAAAGATTCCCATTAGGAAAAACACTAGTCTATTACTCAATGATATTTAACTTAATGCAAAATAAGCAATATGTCTTCAGATGTTTATATAATGGTCTCATCAATTGTGTAATCTCATAATTGATGATTAGAATATCTTTTTAATAGTTCTATTTCTCATATTTTTGCTTTGCTATTTCCTTGAGATTTCCTCAAATCTTATGAGATATTCTTTTCTGAGTCTCCTGAATTTCTCATGAGATATTTTCTTCAGAATCTTCTTAATTCTTATGAGACATTCTGTTTAAAATCTCTTAACTTCATATGAAATTTCTCTACTGAATTTCTCTTTGATTTTATGAGATTTATTAGGAAAGTTTAGGCTTAATGGTAAAACTCATAGGATTCTTCTAATATACTTATTTGTGAATCGTACTGTCAACTATGTAACGCTGTCGCGATTACATTTTGATATAGTTCACTAGATGGAGTACGTCTACTACATCTCATCTAGATAGCCTTGTTATCCTCAGTACATCCCTTTTCTCATAAACGATGTAACGCTGTCGCGTTTACACTCTGATATAGTTCTAAGGGTGTAGCATGTCTACTACTACCTATGAATCCATGAGCTTACCCCTAAGCAATTGATTATTACATAAAGCTTATTTTCTTGAATTCCCTCTCTTTGTGTGAGACTTATTTTCTTATATTCCCTCTTTTCTTAAAGTTCAATTTTCTTATACTCTTCTTTGAGATGTCCTTGAAATCTTCTTAAACTTTTATGAGATATTCTATTCAACATCTCTTAAAAATCTTTTAAAGTCTCATAAAGTTTTATGACATATTTCTCATAACATCTAGTATAATGTTTTTCTTTTTTTGCGATGGATTTTCAAGCTATGTCTATTATGAATGAACATTTCTTATACCAATTAAATCTCTCTAATTCTTTTATAATAATTGTTGTAAGGGGACCTCAGATTTCTGTTCTTGAACCTCAAATTTCTGGTCTTGGACCTCGGATCTCACACCCTAAACTACTCCATAACCTAGGTTTTTATCAAGGATCTTAGAGCTCGCACCCTAAACCACTGACCTCAAAGCTCGCACCCTAAACCACTCCATAACCTGAGTTTTGATCTCGGAGCTCACACCTTAAACCACTAACCTTGGAGCTCGCACCCTAAACCACTCCATAACTTGAGTTTTGATCTCGAATCTCACAGCTCACACCCTAAACCACTAACCTCGGATGTAACGCCTCGATTTTCTGTTAGAGTGAAAATGACCGAAATGCCCCGTCATTTTCAGCCTGAAACTCGAGGATAGCCGACCCGGTAGTCCTCGATGGGCTAACTCAATGTTTGAAGGGGATTAGTTGACTTGTGAATCTTTCCTGGAGCGAAAAGCTAGTTTTCTGATATTTTAAGTCAAAATGACCAAAATACCCCTATTGTGTTTAACACGGGCACGAGTGCCGGATGGGCCCGAAACTTCTCCAGATGGGTTTTAAAAGGTGTTTTTATGTATTCTGTGACCTCAGTTTTGGTCCCGGTGGTCCCCAGCAGTTTTTGTCCAAAATTACGATTTTGCCCCTAATTTAGTGTTTTTGAGCTTAATCGCATGATTAAACAAACCTAAGCAATATTAGGCTCTAATAGAAGATTAATTAATTTTCATAATTAATCTAGAGTCAAAATAATTTATTAGAGTTAATTAGAACCTAAGATTGCTTAATTTAAACTCAAATCTTATTTTAAATTCAAGATTCCTAGTCATGGAATCTTGAATAGTGTTTTCTTTATCTAATTTCTTAAATCATGGAATTGTGTTTACAATTGTTTATTCATAAAATGAATTTAAAATCCTCTAATGATGTATGAGCACTCCTTAACCATGTCATAAAATTCCTAATTACATCCTTAGTTATCTAAACACTTGCTTAGTGACTCCTAACCTCAAACCTAACCTAATACACACCTAAACACATGATTAACACACAATTAAACAAAAGAAACCTCTCCTTTCTCTTCCTAAACCTCACGGCCACTCCCCCAAAAATATCTACCATGTGTTTGAATTCTTGCACTCAAGGAGCCATACTTTGCACCATACTTGGCCATGCTTTCAACCATACTCTCCATGGTTTCAACCATGCTTCAAGAATTCAATCTCTCACCTCATGGAACATGAGGCAAGCTACATGGTTTCTTTCCCCCCTCCATGAGCTCTCATTTGTTTTGTTTTTCTATAAATACCTTACTTGGATACACTTGGAAACACTTTAGGTCATTTGGCAAGTTTAAGCATTCAAGCATTCTTTGCTAGTTCTTTTATTTTTCTCTCAAAGTTCCAAGAAGCTCTCTTCTTCTTCCTCTACCTTGAGGCACCATATCACCACCACAAACCACCACCCCACCACCTTAGATCACCATCAAAGCACCTAAACTCTCATTCCTAAACACAAGCTCACTCAAAAACACCTTCATTTCCTTTTTCCTCTTAGTGGCCCAAACATCATCACCACTCAAGGAGGAGTTGTTCTGCTCATTTCCTTTCAAGATCAAGCCTTTCATCTTCAAACTTGGTAGGGAGTTGCTCTCAAGTTTTTGTTTTACTAAAAAATGGTGTTTTCTTGAAGTTTCTCTTGGATTCTTTTTAAGTTTTTCCTTGCTTTTCCTTTTCTTTTCATTTCGGTCTCAATGCCTCATTCTGATCATGATAGCTTGATGATGAGTGTTTCTAGATGATGACTTTGTGCTCATCTCAAAGAAACCTCTAAAGCTTGAGTTTTTCCTTTCTTGAACTTTATCTATGTTACTTAGCTCACATGGTTTTTAACTTAAGAAAAATTGATCATAAGGATTTCAATAAACTCAAGGCCTATCCTTGTTAACCTTAAAGTTGGCCAACACATTTTAGAGTTATGCTCTAGATAGGGGTCTTGAGTACATAATAAAGAACTTGGTGTATATTTTCTTCTTTTGTGATTTCGGTTCCTTGCTTTCCTTTTGCTTATGTTTTCAGTTTTGGTTTCCTTTTTCCTTATGGTTTTATTGTCTTTTAAGTTTATTTCCTTGAAGCTTGATGATGTTGTTCAAGAACCATATAGTTTCTTTGAAAACTTGGCTCAAGAACTCTAAAGCTTACTTTGTTGGTTGAGATACATGTTAGGTTGAGTTTATATTCCTCTAAAAGTCTTACATGAGCTCTAAGTTAAGATAAAAGAAACTCACATTCATATTTATCTTTATGTCATCACTAAACTCTCAAGATAAAAGAATAAACTTGCATTTTCATATTTATGATTATGTTCTCACTAAATTTCTAAGATAATAAAGGACTTGCATAGCATATTTACTTTATGCTCTCACCTCCTAATAAAAACTAAAATAAAGTGCATTACATGTTTATGTTTATGTCATCACTTAAGAGATTTAGAGCTCATAGACTTGCCTATTATTATCTCAAACAAAGTTTGGAAATGTGTGTGTTTTGTAACACCCTAAATCTTAACCCAAGACTACTAGTATGTACTTAGGTTAATCTTTAGAATATTACCTCTTGGTCTCATCTTTTCCTTAGAAAATACTTAGCGGAAATATGGGTAAAATTTTTCTTTTTGGAATTTAGAATCAAAGTGAGAGCCACGCACGAAACTTTAAGGGGAATCATAGCGAAACATATAAGCAAAGCATAAGAAACACATCATGTCATGGGAACATCAACTGAATCATAGATATATATATATATAACGTGCCTACCCAAAGAGGCAGGACTATTTGATACATCATGAAGCAAAATACATCTGAAATGCAATACAAGGAAATCATAAAAAGCAAATACAAGAGAAACTACACCCATACCCATGTGCACCTAAAGGAGACAACCTTATATACAAAAGAAGGTTTGTCCTCTACTATGTGGCGTGCGTGTGCACTAACTACTAACCCTCCTATGACTACTCCTGCTGGTCCGAATACTGTGGGGTCGAGTCGATCCACTGACGAATCTCGGCGGGAGTGGTCGAGTGCATCATCGGGGCATGTCCACCGCGGCGAGGGCGCATAGATGGCCGTCGAGCCAACCTCGGCTGGACCACCGTCTCCTCACTCCCAGCCCTCATCGGTGGAGGAGCGGGACTGGAGCTCCAACTGTACATGTGGGATGGCGGGTCCTCGGATGGGTCCGTCTCCGAGTACTGGGGGCGCGGCACATACTCGGGGTACTCGCGTACTGCTGATGTCTCGGGCTCCATGCGGAGGATCTGCTCATCGCGTGGTCTCGCTCGCTCAAAAATCCCGTTATGACGGTAAGGAGCAGTCGGGGTGAAGCGGTAGCTCGGGACGGGGTGCGCGAAGGGTCGTCCCATGAACATGAATACTCTGACAGTGTAGCGACCCTCAAAATGGTATGACCCGAGTGCCGAGTCATGGTGCAGCTCCCATACCGGGGTGTCGATGAAGAGTACGAATGTCGCCATCTGAAGATATGACGGAAGAAAAGAGAGAGGGAATGAGAATCTTTCTAAAAGAATTCTCAGTAGGGTTATCCCTACCTAGGTGACATCGTCACATCCTCAGGAACCTTGGGTTTATTTCTAAAAGGTGTGCATACATATAAATTCCTTTTAAGTTGGTTTTCCAAAGAGGTATTTTATCCAAGGTCCGTCATATTTTATAATGCGTCTTTATAACTTAAGCAGAAATATACTAATGATATGAATGCATCATAAGGTAAACCAAACAATAGAATAACTAGGAAACATTATAACATTGGCACAAGTATAGTTTATGTGACATTGTTAACTTTAACTTTCATCTCTTGGGGCCGCCCTAAAACTTCTCTAGGTTATGAGCTCATACCTTAACTAGTCGTCACTAGTTCTTACTTATCCTATGATAAGCGTAACATAATCCCGACTTAAAGTACGGGCTAGGGGGCAAATTAAGGATCTCCTTTCTAGGATCATTTCCTCTTTGAAACGCTTTGCTAGCCACGTGGGCCTCGCAATTTGTCCGCTTTGGCAGGCTGCATCTACACATACCCTCACGGATTTGTCTCCTCCTGGGGGTGCTCGGCCGAACCGGTGTCACCCAGGAGAAGCGTGTAACGCCCCGATTTTCTGTTAGAGTGAAAATGACCAAAATGCCCCTGAGGTCATTTTCAGCCCGGAATTCGAGGAAAGCCGGTCTTGGCAAGACTCGAAGGAGCAAACTCAATGTTGGAAGGGGATTAGAAAACTTATGTACCTTCCGGGATCGAAAATCTCGTTTTCGAGTTTTCAGGTCAAAATGACCAAAACGCCCCTGTGGTGTTTTACCCGTTTGCAAGTGCCGGATGAACCCGAAACTTCTCCAGATGGTTTTAAAAGGCGTTTTTATGTATTCTATGACCTCAGTTTTAATTTTTGAAGTCCCGGGCAAAATTAGTGCAAAATTACGGTTTTGCCCCTAGTTTCGTACTTTTACGCTTAATCACACGATTAAGCAAACCTAAGCAATATTAGGCTCTAATCGAAGGTTAATTAATTTCTTTAATTAATCTAGAGTCAAAATAATTTATTAAAGTTGTTTAGAACCAAAAGTACTTAATTACAACCTAAAATCATATTTTAATTTTATGACACCAAGTCATGGAATCTTGAATAGTGTTTTCTCTTTCCAATTCCTTAAATCATGGAATTGTGTTACACATTGTTTATTCATAAATGAGTTTAAAATTCTTTAATGATGTATGAGCACTCCTAAACTTGTCATAAACTCCCTAAATCACATTCTTAGTTACCTAAACTTAAGCTTAATTATTCCTAACCTTGTACCTAAGCTAATACACATCTAAACCTACCATTAACACACAATTAAATGGTCAAACTCACCTCCTCCCTTGCTGTCCCAAGCTGGCCGTGAACCCTCTCCCCATTATGCATCACATGTTCAATTTTTCAACACTCCAAGGCCATACCTCAAGTCACATACACTATACCTTGTCATAACTTTCAATCAAGCTTGAATTTCCACATGAATAAATAATTAAAACAACCCATTTTCCCCATTTATTTGTGGCTGGAAAAGTTCCAGCCATGTTAAGGTTCTAGAAGCCTAATTTCATAAAAATGTGATAAGGAATTAACTCACATCAAGCCATACTTTGTAGCATAGCTTCCATACTTCAACCATGCTTGAATGACCTTGTGTAAGAGATATTTTTCTCTTCCTTTTCCCTCCAAACCACACGGCCAAAGCCCTCCCCATTCACTCCTCCATGGTTTTGATTTTCTATAAATAGGATGCTTGTGTTAGCCTTGTTACACTTTGAAGCATTTGCAAAGTTTAGAGTTTTAGAGTTGTCTTGCTAGTTTTTCCTTTTTCTCTCAAAGTTCCAAGAGTGTTCTTCCTTTCTTTTCATCTTTATCTTCTTCATCTCTTCATCTCATCATCACCTCTCAACCATCAAACACCACCCCAAAACCTTGAACCATCATCAAACCTCTCAAACACCACACCTCAAACACAACTCCACTTGAAACACATTCTCTTTCTTTTTCTCTCATCAAGGCCGAATCATCATCACCATCCTAGGAGGTGTTGCTCATCTCATTTCCATCTTCAAGTTCAAGCTTTTATCTTCATCAAAAGGTAGGGATTTGTTTTCAAACTTTATTTTGCTCAAGAAAGTGTTTTTCTCTAGTTTTCTCTTGGATTCTTTTTGAGCTTTCCTTTGTCTTTCCTTTCCTTTTCATTTTCGGCCATGAGGCCTTGATTTGAGCATGATAGCTTGATGATGAGAGTTTCTAGATGATGACATTGTGTTCATCTCAAAGAAACCTCTAAAGCTTGAGTTTTCCTTTTCTTACAACTTCATCTATATGTTATCTAGCTCACATGGTTTTTCCAACTTAAGAAAATTAATCTAAGGATTTCTAAAAGCCCAAGCCTACCCTTGTCAACCTTAAAGTTGGCCGGCACGTTCTAGAGACTTGTCTCTAGATAGGGGTTTTGGGTACTTAATAAAGAACTTGATGTAGTTTCACCTTATTTCTCTTTTATATGATTTTCGATTCTTGTGTTGTGATCTTTGAGATATGGTATAGGGTTATTATCTTGTTAAAGTCTTATATGAGCTCTAGTTAACTATAAAATGAATCTTGCATCATGTTTATTTTATGCTATGCATATCATGTTTACTTCCTTGCTATCACTAAATCCCAAGATAATGAATGAACTTGCATTATCATGTTTATGTTTCAAGCTTTGCATCATCATATTTATATTTCAAGTCCTCACCTAAATATCTAAGATAATAATATGTTGCACCACATATTTATTTTATGCTCTCACTTTATTTTCTAGCAATAACTAAAATAAGTGCATGAGCATGTTTATTTTTATGTCATCACTTTAATGATTCTAGAGCTCAAAGACTTGCCCAAGGATATCTCAAACAAAGGTCTAAAACATTTATCTTCTATGGATCATATTTCGGCCCTATGAGGCCTTAATGTTTTCAAGTATTGAAAACTATGTTTTATAATTTTTCTAAACTTATATGAGTATAAGGAATGTGTAAAACTAAGTATTATGGATTTAGGACCTCTTGAGATGAAAATAACATAGCTACTGCCCTATTAAGTATTTTCATGAGTTTAGATGATAAAAGTGTTCATAAAAGAGTTTTGAAGGTTTTAACAAGGTTCCAAGAGAAACTAGTATTTGATGTGCTTTAGAAACTATGATTCAATGCTTTTAAATGGAGTTGTTGTTTCGGTTCTGCCTTGCTATGTTTGGCTACTGCATGAGCTGTGTTAATGATGTTAATATGCTTATGTTTGGGTAATATTTATGTTAAGACTCATATGTGAAAGATAGGATAAGTTAGGAACTAGAAAAGAATTAATTTGAGAGTTCTAGATCCCTTAAAGATTTATTTTTCTGGATTCTGTCCAGCAAGGTTTAGATTCAAAAATCATGGTTTTAAATTAGTTTATATGTGTAGGAATGACTCATAATTGGTTTAGGACTTAATCTTGAAACCTTAGGAGCAAACCCAACTTAGAAAGGGTCATTATTGTGACTTCTAGGTACCCGTAAAGTTAGTATTTTGATTTCTGCACTCTTGAGGTTTAGAGATGTTCTTGACCATAGGGTGAGGTGAGAAATACTTAGTTATAACCTTATAGGTTCCCAAGAGACTAGGTGTTGATGATCAATAACTTAGAAAGTGAGATAAAGATCTAAACCGTAATTTCTAGAACTCCGTAATCACTTAAACATAAAGTTGTCCAAATTCCGCTTAGTGCTATTTGGATTAGTTCTTGAGCATAAAATTTATATAACTCATTAATTGTCAAACTATAGGCGTATAAAGAAGCTAAGAATAATTTGCAAGTTTAAGACTCATAGTAATCAAGTTTAAAGCACTATGAGATATAACATAACATGCCTATGAGCCTCTGGATGATTGTTAAATATGACTATGTGATGATGTTTGTGTGAAAGTTTTATGTGACGAATGTTATGAGAAAGTTCCATGTGATGATATATATGTTATGAAAAAGCTACATGAGAATGCATGATAAAAATGAATATGATAAATGATGAGGTAATTGTGATGTAATACTTATGAAGATATAAATGTGACACAACACTGAGACGCGCTTCTCCTGGGTGACACCGGTTCGGCCGAGCACCCCCAGGAGGAGACAAATCCGTGAGGGTATGTGTAGATGCAGCCTGCCAAAGCGGACAAATTGCGAGGCCCACGTGGCTAGCAAAGCGTTTCAAAGAGGAAATGACCATAGAAAGGAGATCCTTAATTTGCCCCCTAGCCCGTACTTTAAGTCGGGATTATGTTACGCTTATCATAGGATAAGTAAGAGCTAGTGACGACTAGTTAAGGTATGAGCTCATAACCTAGAGAAGTTTTACGGCGGCCCCATGAGATGAAAGTTAAAGTTGACAATGTCACATAAACTTTACTTATGCCAATGTTATAATGTTTCCTAGTGATTCTATTGTTTGGTTTACCTTATGATGCATTCATATCATTAGTATATTTCTGCTTAAGTTATAAAGACGCATTATAAAATGTGATGGACCTTGGATAAAATACCTCTTTGGGAAACCCACTTAAAAGGAACTTATATGCATGCACACCTTTTAGAAATAAACCCAAGGTTCCTGAGGATGTGACGATGACACCTAGGTAGGGATAACCCTACTGAGAATTCTTTTAGAAAGATTCTCATTCCCTCTCTCTTTTCTTCCGTCATATCTTCGTGATGGCGGCGTTTGTACTCTTCGTCGACACCCGGTATGGGAGTTGCACCATGACCCTAAGACTCGGGTCATACCATTTTGAGGGTCGCTGCCGCCGGAGTATACATGTTCATGGGACGACCCTTCGCGTACCCCGTCCCGAGCTACCGCTTCACCCCGACTGCTCCTTACCGTCATAACGGGATTTTTGAGCGAGCGAGACCACGCGATGAGCAGATCCTCCGCATGGAGCCCGAGACATCAGCTGTACGCGAGTACCGAGTATGTACCAAGGTCCCGACTGAGACGGACCCTTCCGAGGACCCGCCATCCCACTTGTACAGCTGAGCTCGGTCCCACTCCTCCACCGATGAGGGCTGGGAGTGAGGAGACGGTGGTCCAGCCGAGGTTGGCTCGACGGCCATCTATGCGCCCTCGCCACGGTGGACATGCCCCGATGATGCGCTCGACCACTCCCGCCGAGATTCGCCAAGGATCGACTCGACCCGCAGATGCTGACCCGCAGGAGTAGTCATAGGAGGGGTAGTAGTTAGTGCACACACACGCCACATAGTAGAGGACAAACCTTCTTTTGTATATGAGGTTGTCTCCTTTAGGTGCACATGGGTATGGGGGTAGTTTCTCTTGTATTCGCTTTTTATGATTTCCTTGTATTGCATTTCAGTTGTATTTTTCTTCATGATGTATCAAATAGTCCTGCCTCTTTGGGTAGGCACGTTATATATATATATCTATGTTTCAATGATGTTTCCATGACATGATGTGTTTCTTATGCTTTGCTTATATGTTTCGCTATGTTGCCCCTTAAAGTTTCGTGCGTGGCTCTCACTTTGATTTTAAAAAGAAAAATTTTACCCGTATTTCCGCTAAGTATTTTCCAAAGGATGAGACCAAGAGGTAATATTCTAAAAATTAACCTAAGGACATACTAGTAGTCTTGGGTTAAGATTTAGGGTGTTACATTATGGTATCGAGCGATTCGATTCTCATGGAGCCCGAGGATTGGGTGACTATGCTTTATAAGCATAATACGATAGTTATGTCATGTATAGTGCTTGATAGAGATAAGCTATAGGACTAGAAATGCATGACTTCTGTTGCAAGTGCCTTGGTGACTAGCTCCTTTTGCATGGATATTGAGCCAGATCCACTTCATGGTCATTGTTTCATGTGTATAGGGACCAATGGCACCGCGACGACGGCCTAGGACTACACCCGATGTTGAACAAGATGATACAAGCTGCTTTGCCGTCTGTCGCATGGCGCAAGCCATGGAACGGATGTTCGACCGAATGGATCAACAAGCCGATGCTGCTCCTGTGCCCCCTCCTCCCCGTGCTGCAGAGATGGTGGCACCACTCCGCTTCGGCGAGTTCGGCAAGGCGAACCCGCCCGGTGTTCCGAGGGGTAATGGACCCGACAAGGCCGATGAGTGGATCAAAGACATGGAGAAGATCTACTGCTGTTACCCGCTCGGAGCGAGAAGGTCACATTTGTCGCTTTCATGCTCAAGTCCGCCGAAGTTACGGTGGAACGGCACGAGGCATCTGCTAGAAGCCTCTGGAACTCCCATTGATCGAGTCTGTTCAAGACTTACTTCTATGAGAAGTACTTTCCGAGTCCGTAAGGAACGCCAAGGACGCGTTGAGTTCATGCGATTAACCCAAGGAGGGTCTCGTAGCTCAATACACTGCGAAGTTTGAGGAGCTAATCAAGTTCTCTCGGGTGTTCCAAGGGAACCCCGATGAAGTTTGGAAGTGTGTGAAGTATGAGGCCGGTCTGAAGGCAGAGATGAACTACGCTGTGGCCCATATGGAGATCGAGACTTCCGACCCTGGTCAACAAGTGCCGGATACTTGAAGAAGGACAGAGAAAGATTCAAATCACAAGGGCGGAGCGAAGCTAAGGGCTCGGACCTCAAGCCCAGTTCAAACCGCAGTACCCATCGAGGAATCACTACAACCCCTACCAATCCAACCAATTCCGACAACAACAACAACAACCGCCAAGAGCTCCTGCTCACCAACAATCCAAACAACACCAAAGGCCGCCATTTCAACATCAAGGCCCGAGGAATTTCAATAATCAATCCCGTGGACCGGTGGACCTCAAACCACAATGGAGGACCAAGTGGAGCTAAGAACAAGGCACCACAAACCCTGCTACTTACCCCGAGCAACGATCGCGGATGTTTGCCCACAATGCGGAAAGAACCACTGAATCGCCCATGCTTAGCCGGTCGAATCGTGCTTCAAGTGTGGCAAGCCTGGTCACTATGCAAAGGATCGCACCTGACAAGGGACATCGAACCAAAACCCCGACCACAATACCGAGGAAGGGTCTTTACCCTTAACGCAGAAGACGCCAAGAAATCCAAAGATCTCATCGAAGGTATGTGCGAAGTAAATGGTAAAGCCTTAATCATACTATATGACTCTGGTGCTACCCATTCTTTCATTTCACTTGCTAGTGTCGAGTCCTTAAATCTAAAAGTCTCAAAACTTCCCTTCGATCTTATTGTTTCTACTCCTACAAATCGCCTGTTAATACTTGCCGTTGTTGTTTAAACTGTCATCTTGTTGTAGAAAATAGGTCTTTTATCATAGATTTAATTTGTTTACCCTTGAAAGACATAGGCATTATCTTAGGCATGAATCTGGCTTCACCCCAATCGTGTGATGTTAGATTGTGGAACCCAAACCGTAGTTTTCCCTTCTCCTCCCGAAAACATCACTCAACCCATTAGGGTCAGTACCTAAATTCCGTAGAGGTCTTACGTAGTGGGAAGAAAACTAAGGGATATGTTCTCCCTAGCCGCTGTGATGTAGACTTGGAGCAAAACCTAGGTGAGATACCTGTGGTGAGAGACTATCCCGAGGTGTTTCTGGAAGAAATACCCGAGTTCCCTCCCGAAGAGAAGTGGAGTTCTCCATAGAGTTGGTTCCTGGGACAGACCAATCTCTATAGCCCCGTATAGGATGTCACCCTCGGAGTTAGCAGAGTTGAAAACCCAGTTAGAGGAGTTGTTAGAAAAGAGTTTTATAAGGCCGAGTGCTTCACCTTGGGGCGCTCCGGTCTTATTTGTGAAGAAAAAGGACTAAGCATGAGGATGTGTATAGACTATAGGCAGTTGAACCAAGTAACCATAAAGAATAAATACCCATTGCCTAGGATTGATGATCTTATGGACCAATTGAAAGGAGCGATAGTGTTTTCTAAGATTGATTTAAGGTCCAGTTACCATCAGATTAGGGTGAGAGATTCGGATATTCCTAAAACCGCCTTTCGAACTCGGTATGGACACTTTGAGTTCAATGTAATGTCGTTTGGTTTGACGAATGCTCCCAGTTTTTATGGATTACATGAATAGGATCTTTAGACCCTATTTAGATCAATTCGTGGTTGTGTTCATAGATGATATTCTCATCTATTCGAAAACCCACGAGGAGCATGAGCGTCATTTAAGGATGGTTTTAGAGGTATTAAAGGAGAAGAAGTTATACGCTAAGTTGTCTAAGTGTGAATTTTGGTTAGAGGAGGTAAAGTTCTTAGGACATGTTGTGTCAAAAGGTGGCATAGTCAGTCGACCCAAGTAAGATAGAGGTGTGATGAATTGGGATAGACCAACCTCTCGTGAATCGAGATTAGAAGCTTTTTGGGTTTAGTGGATATTACCGTAGGTTCATTAAAGGATTTTCCCGATTAGCCCTACCCTTAACCAAGCTCACTAGGAAGAATGCCCCGTTTGAGTGGAGCCCCGAGTGTGAAAAGAGTTTCCTAGAGCTTAAGGAAAAGCTCACCTCAACCCCGCTTTTAGTTTTACTCCGACCCCAATGTACCCTTCGAGGTATATTGCGATGCTTCCGGGCAAGGGTTTAGGTTGTGTGTTGATGCAAAATAGGCAAGTGGTAGCCTATGCGTCCAGACAACTCAAGCCTCATGAGGTAACCTACCCCACACATGACCTAGAACTAGCAGCCATCGTGTTCGCTCTAAAGATGTGGAGACACCATTTGTATGGTGTGAGGTTTGAAGTTTTCTCCGATCATAAGAGTCTCAAGCATCTCTTTGATCAAAAGGAGTTGAATATGAGGCAAAGAAGATGGATGGAGTTCCTCAAGGACTACGATTTTGGTTTAAGTTACCACCCCGGCAAGGCTAATGTAGTAGCCGACGCCTTGAGCCGAAACTCGTTACGTCTGTCAAGTATGATGGTTAATGAAGTTGGGTTAATAGAGCAATTTAGGAATATGAATCTTGGAATGTCTATAACGGAGAATGGCATCGTGATGAGTCATCTCACGGTGACCAGTGGGTTTAAGCAAAGGATTATGCTTGCCCAAAGAGAAAATGAGGACTTTATGGAGACAATCGAGGCAAGAAGGCTGGAAAGTTGGAGGGTTTTGTACGAGGCCCCGACTGGTTATGGAGGTTCGAGGGGCGAATCTGTGTGCCACAAGATGGTGACCTCCGAGAGAAGATCTTGGAGGAGGCTCACAAGAGCCATTTTGCCATCCATCCTGGTACTACGAAGATGTATCAGGACTTAAAAAGGATGTTTTGGTGGCCCGGATTAAAGAAGGATGTGGTCGCGTGGGTGAGTAAGTGTTTGGTCTGCCTAAAAGGTCAAGATCGAACACCAAAAACCTTCGGCATGCTGCAACCCCTGTCGATCCCCGAGTGGAAGTGGGAAGGTATATCAATGGACTTCGTGACAGGATTGCCAAAGACCCAAGCTGGCCACGATGCCGTATGGGTAATCGTGGATCGACTGACTAAGTCGGCTCACTTTCTACCTATTCGAGTCACGTACTCGTTGGATAAGTTGGCCCAGCTTTACATCCAAGAAATAGTAAGGTTGCATGGAGTACCATCGACGATAATCTCGGATCGAGATCCGCGGTTTACGTCACGTTTTTTGGGAGCCTTTCAAAAGGCGTTTGGTTCCAAGTTGTGCTTAAGCACTGCTTACCACCCACAAACGGATGGTCGACCCGAGAGGACAATCCAAACCCTGGAAGATATCTTTGAGCCCGTGTCTTAGACCAAAAAGGAAGTTGGGATAAGTACATGCCTTTGATCGAGTTTGCGTATAACAACAGTTATCACGCAAACATCGGTATGGCACCGTACGAGGCATTATACTGAAGGAAGTGCCAATCACCCTTGTGTTGGTACGAGCCCGGAGAGCAAAGTGTCTTAGGACCTGAGGTAGTGAGGGAAACGACGGAACAAATCAAGAAGATCAAGGATAGAATCTTAACCGCTCAAAGTCGACAGAAAAGCTACGCGGACAAAAGGCGCAAGCCCTTGGAGTTCCAAGAGGGAGAACATGTATTTCTAAGAATCACCCCCACTACAGGAATAGGGAGAGCCATGAAAGTTAAAAAGTTGAGTCCCCGATTTCTCGGTCCTTTTGAAATTCTTCAAAGAGTCGGATCCGTAGCTTACAAAATAGCCTTACCACCCAATCTGTCAAACCTTCATGATGTCTTTCACGTCTCCCAGTTACGTAAATATGAGTCCGACCCTAGTCATGTCCTAGAACCAGAGCATGTACAGTTAAGGGAGGACCTCACTTTCAATGTACCGCCTACGGGAATAGTGGATCACTGAGTCAAGCGGTTAAGGAACAAGTCCTGTTCCTTTGGTAAAAGTGGCGTGGGGACAAGGCAAATCGGAAGAATACACGTGGGAACTAGAGTCAGAGATGAAGTCCAAATATCCAGAGCTTTTCTAAGGTACGAATTTCGAGGGCGAAATTCTTTTTAAGGAGGGGAGTAATGTAACGCCCCGATTTTCTGTTAGAGTGAAAATGACCAAAATGCCCATGAGGTCATTTTCAAATTTGGACCGAGGAAAGCCAGTCTTGGCAAAGACTCGAAGGGCAAACTCAATGTTGGAAGGGGATTAGAAAACTTATGTACCTTCCGGGATCGAAAATCTCGTTTTGAAGTTTTCAGTCAAAATGACCAAAACGCCTGTGGTGTTTTACCCGATTGCAAGTGCCGGATGAACCCGAAACTTCTCCAGATGGTTTTAAAAGGCGTTTTTATGTATTCTATGACCTCAGTTTTAATTTTTGAAGTCCCGGGCAAAATTAGTGCAAAATTACGGTTTTGCCCCTAGTTTCAGATTTTTACGGCTTAATCACACGATTAAGCAAACCTAAGCAATATTAGGCTCTAATCGAAGGTTAATTAATTTCTTTAATTAATCTAGAGTCAAAATAATTTATTAAAGTTGTTTAGAACCAAAAAGTACTTAATTACAACCTAAAATCATATTTTAATTTTATGACACCAAGTCATGGAATCTTGAATAGTGTTTTCTCTTTCCAATTCCTTAAATCATGGAATTGTGTTACACATTGTTTATTCATAAATGAGTTTAAAATTCTTTAATGATGTATGAGCACTCCTAAACTTGTCATAAACTCCTAAATCACATTCTTAGTTACCTAAACTTAAGCTTAATTATTCCTAACCTTGTACCTAAGCTAATACACATCTAAACCTACCATTAACACACAATTAAATGGTCAAACTCACCTCCTCCTTGCTGTGCCAAGATGGCCGTGAACCCTCTCCCGCATTATGCATCACATGTTCAATTTTTCAACACTCCAAGGCCATACCTCAAGTCACATACACTATACCTTGTCATAACTTTCAATCAAGCTTGAATTTCCACATGAATAAATAATTAAAACAACCCATTTTCCCCATTTATTTGTGGCTGGAAAAGTTCCAGCCATGTTAAGGTTCTAGAAGCCTAATTTCATAAAAATGTGATAAGGAATTAACTCACATCAAGCCATACTTTGTAGCATAGCTTCCATACTTCAACCATGCTTGAATGACCTTGTGTAAGAGATATTTTTCTCTTCCTTTTCCCTCCAAACCACACGGCCAAAGCCCTCCCCATTCACTCCTCCATGGTTTTGATTTTCTATAAATAGGATGCTTGTGTTAGCCTTGTTACACTTTGAAGCATTTGCAAAGTTTAGAGTTTTAGAGTTGTCTTGCTAGTTTTTCCTTTTTCTCTCAAAGTTCCAAGAGTGTTCTTCCTTTCTTTTCATCTTTATCTTCTTCATCTCTTCATCTCATCATCACCTCTCAACCATCAAACACCACCCCAAAACCTTGAACCATCATCAAACCTCTCAAACACCACACCTCAAACACAACTCCACTTGAAACACATTCTCTTTCTTTTCTCTCATCAAGGCCGAATCATCATCACCATCCTAGGAGGTGTTGCTCATCTCATTTCCATCTTCAAGTTCAAGCTTTTATCTTCATCAAAAGGTAGGGATTTGTTTTCAAACTTTATTTTGCTCAAGAAAGTGTTTTTCTCTAGTTTTCTCTTGGATTCTTTTTGAGCTTTCCTTTGTCTTTCCTTTCCTTTTCATTTTCGGCCATGAGGCCTTGATTTGAGCATGATAGCTTGATGATGAGAGTTTCTAGATGATGACATTGTGTTCATCTCAAAGAAACCTCTAAAGCTTGAGTTTTCCTTTTCTTACAACTTCATCTATATGTTATCTAGCTCACATGGTTTTCCAACTTAAGAAAATTAATCTAAGGATTTCTAAAAGCCCAAGCCTACCCTTGTCAACCTTAAAGTTGGCCGGCACGTTCTAGAGACTTGTCTCTAGATATGGGTTTTGGGTACTTAATAAAGAACTTGATGTAGTTTCACCTTATTTCTCTTTTATATGATTTTCGATTCTTGTGTTGTGATCTTTGAGATATGGTATAGGGTTATTATCTTGTTAAAGTCTTATATGAGCTCTAGTTAACTATAAAATGAATCTTGCATCATGTTTATTTTATGCTATGCATATCATGTTTACTTCCTTGCTATCACTAAATCCCAAGATAATGAATGAACTTGCATTATCATGTTTATGTTTCAAGCTTTGCATCATCATATTTATATTTCAAGTCCTCACCTAAATATCTAAGATAATAATATGTTGCACCACATATTTATTTTATGCTCTCACTTTATTTTCTAGCAATAACTAAAATAAGTGCATGAGCATGTTTATTTTTATGTCATCACTTTAATGATTCTAGAGCTCAAAGACTTGCCCAAGGATATCTCAAACAAAGGTCTAAAACATTTATCTTCTATGGATCATATTTCTGCCCTATGAGGCCTTAATGTTTTCAAGTATTGAAAACTATGTTTTATAATTTTTCTAAACTTATATGAGTATAAGGAATGTGTAAAACTAAGTATTATGGATTTAGGACCTCTTGAGATGAAAATAACATAGCTACTGCCCTATTAAGTATTTTCATGAGTTTAGATGATAAAAGTGTTCATAAAAGAGTTTTGAAGGTTTTAACAAGGTTCCAAGAGAAACTAGTATTTGATGTGCTTTAGAAACTATGATTCAATGCTTTTAAATGGAGTTGTTGTTTCGGTTCTGCCTTGCTATGTTTGGCTACTGCATGAGCTGTGTTAATGATGTTAATATGCTTATGTTTGGGTAATATTTATGTTAAGACTCATATGTGAAAGATAGGATAAGTTAGGAACTAGAAAAGAATTAATTTGAGAGTTCTAGATCCCTTAAAGATTTATTTTTCTGGATTCTGTCCAGCAAGGTTTAGATTCAAAAATCATGGTTTTAAATTAGTTTATATGTGTAGGAATGACTCATAATTGGTTTAGGACTTAATCTTGAAACCTTAGGAGCAAACCGAACTTAGAAAGGGTCATTATTGTGACTTCTAGGTACCCGTAAAGTTAGTATTTTGATTTCTGCACTCTTGAGGTTTAGAGATGTTCTTGACCATAGGGTGAGGTGAGAAATACTTAGTTATAACCTTATAGGTTCCCAAGAGACTAGGTGTTGATGATCAATAACTTAGAAAGTGAGATAAAGATCTAAACCGTAATTTCTAGAACTCCGTAATCACTTAAACATAAAGTTGTCCAAATTCCGCTTAGTGCTATTTGGATTAGTTCTTGAGCATAAAATTTATATAACTCATTAATTGTCAAACTATAGGCGTATAAAGAAGCTAAGAATAATTTGCAAGTTTAAGACTCATAGTAATCAAGTTTAAAGCACTATGAGATATAACATAACATGCCTATGAGCCTCTGGATGATTGTTAAATATGACTATGTGATGATGTTTGTGTGAAAGTTTTATGTGACGAATGTTATGAGAAAGTTCCATGTGATGATATATATGTTATGAAAAAGCTACATGAGAATGCATGATAAAAATGAATATGATAAATGATGAGGTAATTGTGATGTAATACTTATGAAGATATAAATGTGACACAACACAGAGACGCGCTTCTCTGGGTGACACCGGTTCGGCCGAGCACCCCAGGAGGAGACAAATCCGTGAGGGTATGTGTAGATGCAGCCTGCCAAAGCGGACAAATTGCGAGGCCCACGTGGCTAGCAAAGCGTTTCAAAGAGGAAATGACCCTAGAAAGGAGATCCTTAATTTGCCCCCAGCCCGCACTTTAAGTCGGGATTATGTTACGCTTATCATAGGATAAGTAAGAGCTAGTGACGACTAGTTAAGGTATGAGCTCATAACCTAGAGAAGTTTTAGGGCGGCCCCATGAGATGAAAGTTAAAGTTGACAATGTCACATAAACTTTACTTATGCCAATGTTATAATGTTTCCTAGTGATTCTATTGTTTGGTTTACCTTATGATGCATTCATATCATTAGTATATTTCGCTTAAGTTATAAAGACGCATTATAAAATGTGATGGACCTTGGATAAAATACCTCTTTGGGAAACCCACTTAAAAGGAACTTATATGCATGCACACCTTTTAGAAATAAACCCAAGGTTCCTGAGGATGTGACGATGACACCTAGGTAGGGATAACCCTACTGAGAATTCTTTTAGAAAGATTCTCATTCCCTCTCTCTTTCTTCCGTCATATCTTCAGATGGCGACGTTTGTACTCTTCGTCGACACCCCGGTATGGGAGCTGCACCATGACCCGGCACTCGGGTCATACCATTTTGAGGGTCGCTGCACTGTCAGAGTATACATGTTCATGGGACGACCCTTCGCTGCATTCTCGTCCCGAGCTACCGCTTCACCCCGGCTGCTCCTTACCGTCATAACGGGATTTTTGAGCGAGCGAGACCACGCGATGAGCAGATCCTCCGCATGGAGCCCGAGACATCAGCTGTACGCGAGTACCCCGAGTATGTACCGCGTCCCCAGTACTCGGAGACGGACCCATCCGAGGACCCGCCATCCCACATGTACAGTTGGAGCTCCAGTCCCACTCCTCCACCGATGAGGGCTGGGAGTGAGGAGACGGTGGTCCAGCCGAGGTTGGCTCGACGGCCATCTATGCGCCCTCGCCGCGGTGGACATGCCCCGATGATGCACTCGACCACTCCCGCCGAGATTCGCCAGTGGATCGACTCGACCCCGCAGTACTCGGACCCGCAGGAGTAGTCATAGGAGGGGTAGTAGTTAGTGCACACACACGCCACATAGTAGAGGACAAACCTTCTTTTGTATATGAGGTTGTCTCCTTTAGGTGCACATGGGTATGGGGGTAGTTTCTCTTGTATTCGCTTTTTATGATTTCCTTGTATTGCATTTCAGTTGTATTTTGCTTCATGATGTATCAAATAGTCCTGCCTCTTTGGGTAGGCACGTTATATATATATATCTATGTTTCAGTTGATGTTTCCATGACATGATGTGTTTCTTATGCTTTGCTTATATGTTTCGCTATGTTGCCCCTTAAAGTTTCGCGCGTGGCTCTCACTTTGATTTTAAAAAGAAAAATTTTACCCGTATTTCCGCTAAGTATTTTCCAAAGGATGAGACCAAGAGGTAATATTCTAAAAATTAACCTAAGGACATACTAGTAGTCTTGGGTTAAGATTTAGGGTGTTACAAAGCGCGTCTCAGTGTTGTGTCACATTTATTTTCTCATAAGTATTAAATCACAATTACCTCATCATTTATCATATTCATTTTTACCATGCATTCTCATATAGCTTTTTCATAACATATATATCATCACATGAAACTTTCTCATAACATTCGTCACATAAAACTTTCACACAAACATCATCACATAGTTATATCTAACAATCATCCCCATAAGCTCATAGACATGATATGTTATAACTCATAGTGTTTTAAACTTCGATTCTTATGAGTCTTAAACTTACAAATTAATTGTTCTAACATTATCTTTAACTTCTTTATACACCTATAGTTTGACAATTAATGGGTTATACAAATTTTATGCTCAAGGATTAATCCAAATAGCACTAAGCAGAATTTGGACAGCTTTATGTTTATGTGATTACGGAGTTCTAGAAATTACGGTTTAGATCTTTATCTCACATTCTAAGTTATTGATCATCAACACCTAGTCTCTTGGGAACCTATAAGGTTATAACTAAGTATTTCTCACCTCACCCTATGGTCAAGAACATCTCTAAACCTCAAGAGTGCAGAAATCAAAATACTAACTTTACAGGTACCTAGAAGTCACAATAATGACCCTTTCTAAGTTCGGTTTGCTCCTAAGGTTTCAAGATTAAGTCCTAAACCAATTATGAGTCATTCCTACACATATAAACTAATTTAAAACCATGATTATTGAATATAAACCTTGCTGGACAGAATCCAGAAAAATAAATCTTTAAGGGATCTAGAACTCTCAAATTAATTCTTTTCTAGTTCCTAACTTATCCTATCTTTCACATATGAGTCTTAACATAATTATTACCCAAACATAAGCATATTAACATCATTAACACAGCTCATACAGTGGCCAAACATAGAAAGGCAGAACCGAAACAGAAACTCCATTTAAAGGCCTTGAATCATAGTTTCTAAAGCACATAAAATACTAGTTTCTCTTGGAACCTTATTAAAACCTTCAAAACTCTTTTATGAACACTTTTATCATCTAAACTCATGAAAATACTTAATAGGGCAGTGGCTATATTATTTTCATCTCAAGAGGTCCTAAATTCATAACACTTAGTTCTACACATTCCTTATACTCATATAAGTTTAGAAAAATTATAAAACATAGTTTTCAATACTTGAAAACATTAAGGCCTCATAGGGCCGAAATATGAACCATAGGAAATAAATGTTTTAGACCTTTGTTTGAGATACCATTGGGCAAGTCTTTGAGCTCTAGAATCATTAAAGTGATGACATAAAAATAAACATGCTCATGCACTTATTTTAGTTATTGCTAGAAAGTAAAGTGAGAGCATAAAATAAATATGTGGTGCAATATATTATTATCTTTGATATTTAGGTGAGGACTTGAAATATAAATATGATAATGCAAAGCTTGAAACATAAACATGATAATGCAAGTTCATTCATTATCTTGGGATTTAGTGATAGCAAGGAAATAAACATGATATGCAAAGCTTAAAGTAAACATGATGCAAGTTTCATTTTTATGTTTAACTAGAGCTCATTTAAGACTTTAACAAGATCATAACCCCATACAATATCTCAAAGATCACAACACAAGAATCGAATATCATATAAAAGAGAAAGAAAGTGAAGCTACATCAAGTTCTTTATTAAGTACCCAAACCCCTATCTAGAGACAAATCTCTAGAACGTGCCGGCCAACTTTAAGGTTGACAAGGGTAGGCTTGGGCTTTTAGAAATCCTTAGATTAATTTTTTCTTAAGTTGGAAAACCATGTGAGCTAGATAACATATAGATGAAGTTGTAAGAAAAGGAAAACTCAAGCTTTAGAGGTTTCTTTGAGATGAACACAATGTCATCATCTAGAAACTCTCATCATCAAGCTATCATGCTCAAATCAAGGCCTCATGGCCGAAAATGAAAGGAAAGGAAAGACAAAGGAAAGTTCAAAAAGAATCCAAGAGAAAACTAGAGAAAAACACTTTCTTGAGCAAAATAGAGTTTGAAAACAAATCCCTACCTAGTGATGAAGATAAAAGCTTGATCTTGAAGATGGAAATGAGATGAGCAACACCTCCTAGGGTGGTGATGATGATTCGGCCTTGATGAGAGAAAAAGAAAGAAAATGTGTTTCAAGTGGAGTTGTGTTTGAGGTGTGGTGTTTGAGAGGTTTGATGATGGTTCAAGGTTTTGGGGTGGTGTTTGATGGTTGAGAGGTGATGATGAGATAAAGAGATGAAGAAGATAAAGATGAAAAGAAAGGAAGAACACTCTTGGAACTTTGAGAGAAAAAGGAAAGACTAGCAAGACAACTCTAAAACTCTAAACTTTGCAAATGCTTCAAAGTGCAACAAGGCTAACACAAACATCCTATTTATAGAAAAACAAAACCATGGAGCTTGTAAATGGAGGGAGTGGCCGTGTGGTTTGGAGGGAAAAGGAAGAGAAAATATCTCTTACACAAGGTCATTCAAGCATGGTTTGAAGTATGGAAGCTATGCTACAAAGTATGGCTTGATGTGAGTTAATTTCCTATCAAATTTTTATGAAATTAGGCTTCTAGAAATAATGCATGGCTGGAACTTTTCCAGCCACAATTAAATAGGAGAAATGGGTTGTTTTAATTATTTATTCATGTGGAAATTCAAGCTTGATTGAAAGTTATGACAAGGTATAGTGTATGTGACTTGAGGTATGGCCTTGGAGTGTTGAAAAATTGAACATGTGATGCATATGGAGGAGGTGTGGCTTCGGCCAGCTTGGGACAGCAGAATGGGAGGATGATTTGACCATTTAATTGTGTGTTAATGGTAGGTTTAGATGTGTATTAGCTTAGGTACAAGGTTAGGAATGATTAAGCTTAAGTTTAGGTAACTAAGAATGTGATTTAGAGAGTTTATGACAAGTTTAGGAGTGCTCATACATCATTAAAGAATTTAAAACTCATTTATGAATAAACAATGTGTAACACAATTCCATGATTTAAGGAATTGGAAAGAGAAAACACTATTCAAGATTCTATGACTAGGTGTCATAAAATTAAAATATGATTTTAGGTTGTAATTAAGTACTTTTTGGTTCTAATCAACTTTAATAAATTATTTTGACTCTAGATTAATTAAGGAAATTAATTAACCTTCGCTTAGAGCCTAATATTGCTTAGGTTTGCTTAATCCCGTGATTAAGCGTAAAAATACGAAACTAGGGGCAAAACCGTAATTTTGCACTAATTTTTCCCGGGACTTCAAAAATTAAAACTGAGGTCATAGAATATATAAAAACGCCTTTTAAAACCATCTGGAGAAGTTTCGGTTTCATCCTAAGACTTACAAATCCGTAAAACACCACAGGGGCGTTTTGGTCATTTTGACCTGAAAACTCGAAAAACGAGATTTTTGATCCCGGGAAGGTACATAAGTTTTCTAATCCCCTTCCAACATTGGGTTTGCCCTTAGAGTACTGCCGCACTGGCTTTCCTCGAATTCCGAGCTGAAAATGACCTCAGGGGCATTTTGGTCATTTTCACTCCAACGTAAAAATCGGGCGTTACATTACTCCCCTCCTTAAAAAGAATTTCGCCCTCGAAATTCGTACCTTAGAAAAGCTCTGGATATTTGGACTTCATCTCTGACTCTAGTTCCCACGTGTATTCTTCCGACTTGCCTTGTCCCCACGCCACTTTTACCAAAGGAACAGACTTGTTCCTTAATTGCTTGACTCCGTGATCCACTATTCCCGTAGGCGGTACATTGAAAGTGAGGTCCTCCCTTAACTGTACATGCTCTGGTTCTAGGACATGGCTAGGGTCGGACTCATATTTACGTGAATCGAGGCGTGAAAGACATCATGAAGGTTTGATGATTGGGTGGTAAGGCTATTTTGTAAGCTACGGATCCGACTCTTTGAAGAATTTCAAAAGGACCGAGAAATCGGGGACTCAACTTTTTAACTTTCATGGCTCTCCCTATTCCTGTAATGGGGGTGATTCTTAGAAATACATGTTCTCCTTCTTAGAACTCCAAGGGCTTGCGCCTTTTGTCCGCGTAACTTTTCTGTCGACTTTGAGCGGTTAAGATTCTATCCTTGATCTTCTTGATTTGCTCCATCGTTTCCCTCACTACCTCAGGTCCTAAGACACTTTGCTCTCCGGGCTCGTACCAACACAAGGGTGATTGGCACTTCCTTCCGTATAATGCCTCGTACGGTGCCATACCGATGCTTGCGTGATAACTGTTGTTATACGCAAACTCGATCAAAGGCATGTACTTATCCCAACTTCCTTTTTGGTCTAAGACACAGGCTCAAAGATATCTTCCAGGGTTTGGATTGTCCTCTCGGATCGACCATCCGCTTGTGGGTGGTAAGCAAAGGCTTAGGCACAACTTGGAACCAAACGCCTTTTGTAAGGCTCCCCAAAAACGTGACGTAAACCGCGGATCTCGATCCGAGATTATCGTCGATGGTACTCCATGCAACCTTACTATTTCTTGGATGTAAAGTTGGGCCAACTTATCTAACGAGTACGTGACTCGAATAGGTAGAAAGTGAGCCGACTTAGTCAGTCGATCCACGATTACCCATACGGCATCGTGGCCAGCTTGGGTCTTTGGCAATCTCGCCACGAAGTCCATTGATGTACTCTCCCACTTCCACTGGGATTGACAGGTTGCAACATGCCGAAGGTTTTGGTGTTCGATCTTGACCTTTGGCAGACCAAACACTTACTCACCCAGGCGACCACATCCTTCTTTAATCCGGGCCACCAGAACATCCTCTTCAAGTCCTGATACATCTTCGTAGTACCAGGATGGATGGCAAAATGGCTCTTGTGAGCCTCCTCCAAGATCTTCTCTCGGAGGTCACCATCTTGTGGCACACAGATTCGCCCCTCGAACCTCCATAACCAATCGGGGCCTCGTTCAAAACCTTTCAACTTTCCAGCCTTAACTACCTCGATTGTCTCCATAAAGTCCTCATTTTCTCTTTGGGCAAGCATAATCCTTTGCTTAAACCCATTGGTCACCGTGAGATGACTCATCACGATGCCATTCTCCGTTATAGACATTCCAAGATTCATATCCCTAAATTGCTCTATTAACCCAACTTCATTAACCATCATACTTGACAGGCGTAACGAGTTTCGGCTCAAGGCGTCGGCTACTACATTAGCCTTGCCGGGGTGGTAACTTAAACCAAAATCGTAGTCCTTGAGGAATTCTATCCATCTCCTCTGCCTCATATTCAACTCCTTTTGATCAAAGAGATGCTTGAGACTCTTATGATCGGAGAAAACTTCAAACCTCACACCATACAAATGGTGTCTCCACATCTTTAGAGCGAACACGATGGCTGCTAGTTCTAGGTCATGGGTGGGGTAGGTTACCTCATGAGGCTTGAGTTGTCTGGACGCATAGGCTACCACTTGCCTATTTTGCATCAACACACAACCTAAACCCTTGCTGAAGCATCGCAATATACCTCAAGGGTACATTGGGGTCGAGTAAAACTAAAACTGGGGTTGAGGTGAGCTTTTCCTTAAGCTCTAGGAAACTCTTTTCACACTCGGGGCTCCACTCAAACGGGGCATTCTTCCTAGTGAGTTGGTTAAGGGTAGGGCTAACTAGGAAAATCCTTTAATGAACCTACGGTAATATCCAGCTAAACCCAAAAAGCTTCTAATCTCAGTTATAGAGGTTGGTCTATCCCAATTCATCACAAATCTATCTTACTTGGGTCGACAGCTATGCCACCTTTTGACACAACATGTCCTAAGAACTTTACCTCCTCTAACCAAAATTCACACTTAGACAACTTAGCGTATAACTTCTTCTCCTTTAATACCTCTAAAACCAACCTTAAATGACGCTCATGCTCCTCGTGGGTTTTCGAATAGATGAGAATATCATCTATGAACACAACCACGAATTGATCTAAATAGGGTCTAAAGATCCTATTCATGTAATCCATAAAAACTGCGGGAGCATTCATCAAACCAAACGACATTACATTGAACTCAAAGTGTCCATACCGAGTTCGAAAGGCGGTTTTAGGAATATCCGAATCTCTCACCCTAATCTGATGGTAACCGGACCTTAAATCAATCTTAGAAAACAATACTGCTCCTTTCAATTGGTCCATAAGATCGTCAATCCTAGGCAATGGGTATTTATTCTTTATGGTTACTTGGTTCAGCTGCCTATAGTCTATACACATCCTCATGCTTCTGTCCTTTTTCTTTACAAATAAGACCGGAGCGCCCCAAGGTGAAGCACTTGGCCTTATAAAACTCTTTTCTAACAGCTCCTCTAACTGGGTTTTCAACTCTGCTAACTCCGAGGGTGACATCCTATACGGGTCTATAGAGATTGGTCCTATCCCAGGAACCAACTCTATGGAGAACTCCACTTCTCTTTCGGGAGGGAACTCGGGTATTTCATCTGGAAACACCTCGGGATAGTCTCTCACCACAGGTATCTCACCTAGGTTCTGCTCCAAGTCTACATCATAGGCGGCTAGGAGAACATATCCCTTAGTTTTCTTCCCACTACAGAAGACCTCTACGGAATTTAGGTACAGCCTAATGGGTTGAGTGATGTTTTCAGGAGGAGAAGGGAAAACTACGGTTTGGGTTCCACAATCTAACATCACACGATTGGGGTGAAGCCAGTTCATGCCTAAGATAATGCCTATGTCTTTCAAGGGTAAGCAAATTAAATCTATGATAAAAGACTTATTTTCTACAACAAGATGACAGTTTAAACAACAACGGCAAGTATTAACAGGGCGATTTGTAGGAGTAGAAACAATAAGATCGAAGGGAAGTCTAGAGACTTTTAGATTTAAGGACTCGACACTAGCAAGTGAAATGAAAGAATGAGTAGCACCAGAGTCATATAGTACAGTTAAGGCTTTACCGTTTACTTTACATACCTTGATGAGATCTTTGGACTTCTTGGCATCTTGCGCGTTAAGGGTAAAGACCCTTCCTCGGTATTGTGGTCGGGGGTTTTGGTTCGATGTCCCTTGTCCGGTGCAGTCCTTTGCATAGTGGCCAGGCTTGCCATACTTGAAACATACATTCTGACCGGCTAAGCATGGGCGATTCCCGTGGTTCTTCCCGCATTGTGGGCAGACGTCAGCAGATGTTGCTCCGGGGTAAGCAGCAGGGGTTTGTGGTGCCTTGTTCTTGGCTCTACTTGGTCCTCCATTGTGGTTTCGGGGTCCACCCGGTCCACGGGGTTGATTATTGAAATTCCTCGGGCCTTGATGTTGAAATGGCGGCCTTTGGTGTTGTTTGGATTGTTGGTGAGCAGGAGCTCTTGGCGGTTGTTGTTGTTGTCGGAACTGGTTGGACTGGTAGGGGTTGTAGTGATTCCTCGATGGGTACTGCGGTTTGAACTTCGGGGCTTGAGGTCCGAGCCCCTTAGCTCGCTCCGCCCTTGTGATTTGAATCTTTCTCTGTCCTTCTTCAAGTATCCGGCACTTGTTGACCAGAGTCGGGAAGTCTCTGATCTCCATATGGGCCACAGCGTAGTTCATTTCTGCCTTCAGACCGGCCTCATACTTCACACACTTCCAAACTTCATCGGGGTTCCCTTGGAACACCCGAGAGAACTTGATTAGCTCCTCAAACTTCGCAGTGTATTGGGCTACAGTAGACCCTCCTTGGGTCAACTGCATGAACTCAACGTCCTTCGCGTTCCTTACGGACTCCGGAAAGTACTTCTCATAGAAGTAAGTCTTGAACGACTCTACCAATGGGAGTTCCAGAGGCTTCTAGCAGATGCCTCGTGTCGCTCCACCGTAACTCGGCGTCGGACTTCAAAGATGAAAGCAAAGAATGTGACCTTCGCTCCTCCGAAAGGTGTAACGACAGTAGATCTTCTCCATGTCCTTGATCCATTCATCAGCCTTGTCGGGGTCCATCACCCCTCGGAACATCGGGCGGGTTCGCTTTATGAACTTCGGGCCGAAGCGGGCTTGTTCCACCATCTCGGCAGGGGAGGAGGGGGAACAGGAGCAGCGTTCGCTTGTTGATCCATTCGGTCGAACATCCATTCCATGGCTTGCGCCATGCGACGGACAGCAGCAGCAGTTGTATCATCTTGTTCAACATCGGGTGTAGTCCTAGGCCGTCGTCGCGGTGCCATTGGTCCCTATACACATGAAACAATGAACATCAAGTTGATCAGGCTCAATATCCATGCAAAATGAGCTAGTTACCATGGCACTTGCAACCAACAGAAGTCATGCATCTCTAGTCCTACAGCTTATCTCTATACATGACATAACTATCGTATTATGCTTATAAAGCATAGTCAGTCCAATCCTCAGGCTCCATGAGAATCGAACGGCTCTGATACCATAATGTAACACCCTAAATCTTAACCCAAGACTACTAGTATGTACTTAGGTTAATCTTTAGAATATTACCTCTTGGTCTCATCTTTTCCTTAGAAAATACTTAGCGGAAATATGGGTAAAATTTTTCTTTTTGGAATTTAGAATCAAAGTGAGAGCCACGCACGAAACTTTAAGGGGAATCATAGCGAAACATATAAGCAAAGCATAATAAACACATCATGTCATGGGAACATCAACTGAATCATAGATATATATATATATAACGTGCCTACCCAAAGAGGCAGGACTATTTGATACATCATGAAGCAAAATACATCTGAAATGCAATACAAGGAAATCATAAAAAGCAAATACAAGAGAAACTACACCCATACCCATGTGCACCTAAAGGAGACAACCTTATATACAAAAGAAGGTTTGTCCTCTACTATGTGGCGTGCGTGTGCACTAACTACTAACCCTCCTATGACTACTCCTGCTGGTCCGAATACTGTGGGGTCGAGTCGATCCACTGACGAATCTCGGCGGGAGTGGTCGAGCGCATCATCGGGGCATGTCCACCGCGGCGAGGGCGCATAGATGGCCGTCGAGCCAACCTCGGCTGGACCACCGTCTCCTCACTCCCAGCCCTCATCGGTGGAGGAGCGGACCGAGCTCCAACCGTACATGTGGGATGGCGGGTCCTCGGATGGGTCCGCCTCCAGCAATCGGAGGCGCGGCACATACTCGGGGTACTCGCGTACCGCTGATGTCTCGGACTCCATGCGGAGGATCTGCTCATCGCGTGGTCTCGCTCTCTCAAAAATCCCGTTATGATGGTAAGGAGCAGTTGGGGTGAAGCGGTAGCTCGGGACGGGGTGCGCGAAGGGTCGTCCCATGAACATGAATACTCTAACAGTGCAGCGACCCTCAAAATGGTATGACCCGAGTGCCAGGTCATGGTGCAGCTCCCATACCGGGGTGTCGATGAAGAGTACGAATGTCGCCATCTGAAGATATGACGGAAGAAAAGAGAGAGGGAATGAGAATCTTTCTAAAAGAATTCTCAGTAGGGTTATCCCTACCTAGGTGACATCGTCACATCCTCAGGAACCTTGGGTTTATTTCTAAAAGGTGTGCATACATATAAATTCCTTTTAAGTTGGTTTTCCAAAGAGGTATTTTATCCAAGGTCCGTCATATTTTATAATGCGTCTTTATAACTTAAGGTAAATATACTAATGATATGAATGCATCATAAGGTAAACCAAACAATAGAATAACTAGGAAACATTATAACATTGGCACAAGTATAGTTTATGTGACATTGTTAACTTTAACTTTCATCTCTTGGGGCCGCCCTAAAACTTCTCTAGGTTATGAGCTCATACCTTAACTAGTCGTCACTAGTTCTTACTTATCCTATGATAAGCGTAACATAATCCCGACTTAAAGTACGGGCTAGGGGGCAAATTAAGGATCTCCTTTCTAGGATCATTTCCTCTTTGAAACGCTTTGCTAGCCACGTGGGCCTCGCAATTTGTCCGCTTTGGCAGGCTGCATCTACACATACCCTCACGGATTTGTCTCCTCCTGGGGTGCTCGGCCGAACCAAAGTGTCACCCAGAGAAGCGCCTCGTTGTTGTGTCACATTTATTTTCTCATAAGTATTAAATCACAATTACCTCATCATTTATCATATTCATTTTTACCATGCATTCTCATATAGCTTTTTCATAACATATATATCATCACATGAAACTTTCTCATAACATTCGTCACATAAAACTTTCACACAAACATCATCACATAGTTATATCTAACAATCATCCCCATAAGCTCATAGACATGATATGTTATAACTCATAGTGTTTTAAACTTCGATTCTTATGAGTCTTAAACTTACAAATTAATTGTTCTAACATTATCTTTAACTTCTTTATACACCTATAGTTTGACAATTAATGGGTTATACAAATTTTATGCTCAAGGATTAATCCAAATAGCACTAAGCGAGAATTTGGACAGCTTTATGTTTATGTGATTACGGAGTTCTAGAAATTACGGTTTAGATCTTTATCTCACATTCTAAGTTATTGATCATCAACACCTAGTCTCTTGGGAACCTATAAGGTTATAACTAAGTATTTCTCACCTCACCCTATGGTCAAGAACATCTCTAAACCTCAAGAGTGCAGAAATCAAAATACTAACTTTACGGTACCTAGAAGTCACAATAATGACCCTTTCTAAGTTCGGTTTGCTCCTAAGGTTTCAAGATTAAGTCCTAAACCAATTATGAGTCATTCCTACACATATAAACTAATTTAAAACCATGATTATTGAATATAAACCTTGCTGGACAGAATCCAGAAAAATAAATCTTTAAGGGATCTAGAACTCTCAAATTAATTCTTTTCTAGTTCCTAACTTATCCTATCTTTCACATATGAGTCTTAACATAATTATTACCCAAACATAAGCATATTAACATCATTAACACAGCTCATACAGTGGCCAAACATAGAAAGGCAGAACCGAAACAGAAACTCCATTTAAAGGCCTTGAATCATAGTTTCTAAAGCACATAAAATACTAGTTTCTCTTGGAACCTTATTAAAACCTTCAAAACTCTTTTATGAACACTTTTATCATCTAAACTCATGAAAATACTTAATAGGGCAGTGGCTATATTATTTTCATCTGAAGAGGTCCTAAATTCATAACACTTAGTTCTACACATTCCTTATACTCATATAAGTTTAGAAAAATTATAAAACATAGTTTTCAATACTTGAAAACATTAAGGCCTCATAGGGCCGAAATATGAACCATAGGAAATAAATGTTTTAGACCTTTGTTTGAGATACCATTGGGCAAGTCTTTGAGCTCTAGAATCATTAAAGTGATGACATAAAAATAAACATGCTCATGCACTTATTTTAGTTATTGCTAGAAAGTAAAGTGAGAGCATAAAATAAATATGTGGTGCAATATATTATTATCTTTGATATTTAGGTGAGGACTTGAAATATAAATATGATAATGCAAAGCTTGAAACATAAACATGATAATGCAAGTTCATTCATTATCTTGGGATTTAGTGATAGCAAGGAAATAAACATGATATGCAAAGCTTAAAGTAAACATGATGCAAGTTTCATTTTTATGTTTAACTAGAGCTCATTTAAGACTTTAACAAGATCATAACCCCATACAATATCTCAAAGATCACAACACAAGAATCGAATATCATATAAAAGAGAAAGAAAGTGAAGCTACATCAAGTTCTTTATTAAGTACCCAAAACCCCTATCTAGAGACAAATCTCTAGAACGTGAACTTTAAGGTTGACAAGGGTAGGCTTGGGCTTTTAGAAATCCTTAGATTAATTTTTTCTTAAGTTGGAAAACCATGTGAGCTAGATAACATATAGATGAAGTTGTAAGAAAAGGAAAACTCAAGCTTTAGAGGTTTCTTTGAGATGAACACAATGTCATCATCTAGAAACTCTCATCATCAAGCTATCATGCTCAAATCAAGGCCTCATGGCCGAAAATGAAAGGAAAGGAAAGACAAAGGAAAGTTCAAAAAGAATCCAAGAGAAAACTAGAGAAAAACACTTTCTTGAGCAAAATAGAGTTTGAAAACAAATCCCTACCTAGTGATGAAGATAAAAGCTTGATCTTGAAGATGGAAATGAGATGAGCAACACCTCCTAGGGTGGTGATGATGATTCGGCCTTGATGAGAGAAAAAGAAAGAAAATGTGTTTCAAGTGGAGTTGTGTTTGAGGTGTGGTGTTTGAGAGGTTTGATGATGGTTCAAGGTTTTGGGGTGGTGTTTGATGGTTGAGAGGTGATGATGAGATAAAGAGATGAAGAAGATAAAGATGAAAAGAAAGGAAGAACACTCTTGGAACTTTGAGAGAAAAAGGAAAGACTAGCAAGACAACTCTAAAACTCTAAACTTTGCAAATGCTTCAAAGTGCAACAAGGCTAACACAAACATCCTATTTATAGAAAAACAAAACCATGGAGCTTGTAAATGGAGGGAGTGGCCGTGTGGTTTGGAGGGAAAAGGAAGAGAAAATATCTCTTACACAAGGTCATTCAAGCATGGTTTGAAGTATGGAAGCTATGCTACAAAGTATGGCTTGATGTGAGTTAATTTCCTATCAAATTTTTATGAAATTAGGCTTCTAGAAATAATGCATGGCTGGAACTTTTCCAGCCACAATTAAATGGGAGAAATGGGTTGTTTTAATTATTTATTCATGTGGAAATTCAAGCTTGATTGAAAGTTATGATAAGGTATAGTGTATGTGACTTGAGGTATGGCCTTGGAGTGTTGAAAAATTGAACATGTGATGCATATGGAGGAGGTGAGGCTTCGGCCAGCTTGGGACAGCAGAATGGGAGGATGATTTGACCATTTAATTGTGTGTTAATGGTAGGTTTAGATGTGTATTAGCTTAGGTACAAGGTTAGGAATGATTAAGCTTAAGTTTAGGTAACTAAGAATGTGATTTAGAGAGTTTATGACAAGTTTAGGAGTGCTCATACATCATTAAAGAATTTTAAACTCATTTATGAATAAACAATGTGTAACACAATTCCATGATTTAAGGAATTGGAAAGAGAAAACACTATTCAAGATTCTATGACTAGGTGTCATAAAATTAAAATATGATTTTAGGTTGTAATTAAGTACTTTTTGGTTCTAATCAACTTTAATAAATTATTTTGACTCTAGATTAATTAAGGAAATTAATTAACCTTCGCTTAGAGCCTAATATTGGGAAAAATAATTTTCATATTGTGTTTTGGTTGGTGATATCTTGATATATGTGATTATGGGATAATTTATCTATATATGATCAAAATTAATCCGCTAAAGGCGGATTTAATTGAAGAAAGATCGGACACAAACTGGCGAGGTGTCGCGTCGAATCTCTGCACCAAAAGGCGCCTGTGGCGGACTTTGACCACGCCTTTGGCGGATTCAGGCCATGGCAGTGGCAGATTCTCAGCCTACTGTGTCAGGAATCTCTACTGTTCTTGATGGCGCCTGTGGCGGATTCATGCTGGCAGCAGACCGTGCAGAACAGGGACACGCGGAGTGACGGGGCCGTGCCTGGAAGGACGTGTGCTGCAGAGGGAGCTAACACCTATCTAACATTGTAGTACACAGACCACCCCACAATATACACCAATTTACGGGCTTGACTTATGGCATCAAAGATGTCATGCCAACAATTTCCACGCTTATAACTGACACCACCATTGACCTTCAATCTTGGAGTGCAACCATCATCATCATGAGCATCTTGATAAAGTAAGTGGAAAGTAAGTGGTAGGGACCCCTTGATGATGAGGACCAGCACATACTCCATGGCTATAAAGGGCCACGTTATCAACAGGGAAGCTAGGTAGAGGCAATATAGTTCACGGTTTTCTTCTATTCATTTATATTCTGATGAAATATTTGTTGAAGTGAATGCAACAAAGTTGAAATGATGCATCAAAGGAATTGAAAAAATAATGGAGTAAGTAAAAGCTCACGGGTGTTCTATTCATTTGCATGTTTCTGATGAAGTACTTGACTGAAATGAAAGGATACAGGATGAAATAATGCAACCAAAGAATGGAAAAAATAATGTAGGCAAAAAAGGCTCACGGATCTTCTATTCCTTTGCATGTTTCTGATAAAATTTTTTATTGAAGTGAGGCAGGCTGAAATGATTCAACCAAAGAATGGAAAAAATAATGGAGCTGTGAGGGAACCGTGAGGGGTTATTGAGAGCCAGGAAGAGTTATAAAAGGAGTAGAGGATGGAGTTATGAAACAAGTGAATGAAGTAAAGCGAGAAAGGAGAAAAAAAATAGAGACAGAGATTGAGAAAAACAAATTGAGAGATATTTAATGGAGAAAAAATGGTGAAAATTGATAACACAATGGATTCAGATGGTCACATTGTTGTTGAAGTTCTAGAGCAAAATGTAATGTATTTTTACTTTTTCATTTTGTTATTTAAATTTATATTTTATATATCTTCTGTATATTTAACATTTGATAGGGAAGTAGTTATTGAATAAATTTATGCAATTAAACAAAAAAAGAATATATCTTTCTTCTGTTTTGACCAAAAAAGAATACTTGACTGGTGCCACATACAAAATCGATGTCTTCAATTTTTTCTTCTTCTTTTTGACAAAATTAATTTATCTTTCTGTTTCCAATAAATTTGTTGTGTAATTAATATATCTTCTTCTTTTTTCCTTTTTCTTTATAAAATCGAATTACTTAAAAGATTGATCATATGTTAATAGTAAATTTATAAGTTCATATTTTTTGTTAGTTTAGAGAATATTTTAATTTAATTTTCTGTTAAATCAATTTATTTGAGGGAAAATAATTTCATTCTAAATTTAACAGACAGCAAGACGTATGCGAGCTCGACATTTGAAATTGCCTACAATGAGAAGTGAGATACAGGGCTATGTGCAGCGTGCTGGTCTGCTCCATTTTGTGGGAATTGGTGACGTAGCGGTGAATCAAAAGCTAATCTCAGCATTGGTTGAGAGGTGGAGACCAGAGACTCATACTTTCCATTTTCCATGCGGGGAGTGCACCATCACGCTGGAGGATGTTGCTGTTCTATTAGGGCTTCCGATAAATGGTCGGCCTGTTATTGGATCTACTATTAATAGCTATGAAACACTTCCCGATTTGTGCCAATATCTATTGGGTGGTCGTCCTGGGCCAGAAGATTTTAGTGGAGGTGCAATAAATTTAAATTGGTTAAACTTTGTAAATGGAAACTTGGAAGCCAATTCTGATTTGGCAATACAACAAATTGCCCGTGGTTTCATAATGGCTTTGTTAGGCCAATGCATTCTACCCGATAAGAGCACTGCTGAAGTGCATGTAAAGTACTTACAATTGCTCGAAGATTTAGAGCAAGTTGGATCATATAGTTGGGGCTCAGCATGTCTTGCTGTACTTTTTCGGGGGCTGTGTCGTGCTACTCGTATGGAAACTAAAGAAATTAATGGATGCGTTGTTCTACTACAGGTATGGGCCTGGCAGCGGATGCCCTTTTTAGCTCCCATACCATCTTCCCCATTTGTTTTTCCCCTTACTCAGAGGTAATAAACTTTTTCTTTAATTTCTTTATAGTTGTTGTTAAAATAATAATTAATATCTAATTAAGATAATGTCTCATAGATGGAAGCGACCACGTTACCCACGCAACAATAATTTAAAGGACCATCACACAATAAGGGCGCTGATAGATAACTTGGGGCATCAGGTAAATATTTGAAATATTGTACAATTTTTTGTGGTCACCATAGTTATTATTATTTGCATATCTGATGTATTTTTGGTTGTGCAGTTTCTATGGCAACCATATCTGGATCCTGTGATTAATGCTCTTATTCCAGATGATGTTAAGGCAGAGTGGCAATTATTGTCAGCTGTTACTTCACTTATATGTTTTGAAGTGATGGAGTTGCACCCAACTGATCGAGTTATGCGACAATTTGGGTTGAACCAAGAAGTTCCTCTCGATCAACCTAATCTGCAGGGATTCCATAATAGGGACTTGAGGGGAGCACCGCCCACCAATTGGGAAAGAAAACATCAACACTGGGTGGCAATGTGGTACCAACGTGCAAATCATGTATTATCTGGAACTCCCACTGTTGATTATCAGCCTTCTGAGTTGTATAGGTCTTGGTATTTATCTCATACTCGAGCTATACGGTTGTCCCCTGAGGTAGCAGATCATCCCCCTATCCATGAAGAAGATGAACTACTGGAAGATAATACAGGTGAAGTACTCCCCCAAGAAGCAGACGAAGCACCCCCCATCCAACCAGAAGCTCCTCATGACCATCAACCTTTGTTTCAGCATTCCAATAACTTTTTCTACTATGATGTGAACATATTACAATTTCCTCATAGCCAATACCCCTGGTGTCCAGAGACACAACAAACTGCACATATGCAAGATCCACCACGACATTCAGTTAGTGTTTTTGGCCGCTATACTGGTGGTCCACAGATACAGGAAATTGTGCAAATGCAAGATCCACCACGACATTCTATTGGGGGTTTTAGCCACCACACTGGTGCTCTACAGATGCAAGATCCACCACGGCATTCTGTTACTATTTTTGGCAGCTACACTGGTGGTCCTGCAAGGTCTACTGGGTCGTCGTCCAGTGGAAGATTGTCTGCTCACTTTACTCCTGTTGCAGGAAACTTTGATTTCGCCCATTTTGGTGGTCAATCATCTGCACAAGGTAACCTCGACCTCAATATAAATCCAGCTAACGAAATGAATGACGGCTACCGGCCACAAATGGAACTCCAATTTGATATGCCAGTTTCACAGATGTTATCCCCCGGTACACATTGGGCAAACGCCGAGATGATGCAAAGTCTCCAAGATACTGCGGCATCTGCATCTACCCAATATGCAAGGCAACAAGGTGAGGGACATGTAAAAATAGGTGACCAGGGTGGGTCAGATGAGGGCATGGCTAATCAGGATGGCATAGATCAGGGTAGAGGTGATTTAGGAGATCAAGGAAGAAGACAATCCCGTGGCTTTATGAGTGTATTGGGAAATGCTGCCAAACAGACTGTTGGAACTATACGTCATGCATTACGGCCAAGGGAACATGTGAAACCGGCTAAAAGGTTTAGCCCTTCACCATTTCAACCACCACCACCACAAGGGAAGGGAAAAGGTCATAAAGGAGGTTGAGTGTGTGGTACTTTTATGTATGGACTTCCTAGTTTGTATTTCTATTTTCTTGTTGATGGAATTTTTATGATGTATTTTTTTATACGTTTAAGTATGGACTTCCTCTGTATGGACTTTGATGCATATCTTGTTAATGGAGCACAAAAAAAAGGACCATAATAACTTTGATACAAACTTTAAATTAACACAATAAAATAAGACAATAATATCCATGAAACCCAATAAACAAACACAATAACATCAATGAAACAAAATAGAATGATAGAATAACATCCAAGAAATAAAATAAAATGACCCAATAGAATCCATGAAACACGATAAAATGACATGACTATGAACTTGGGCCAGGAGTGTGTGGACAGCGGCTGCGACTATGACCTTCACCTCGACAAAGAGCACAACGTCGAGGTCCACGCATATCACGCATATCCATCTCATTAAGGAATCGAGTACTCTTGGGGCGTCCTTTTGCTTTGCGCTTTGAAGAAGGGTTAGGACAAATCACTGGACCTCTATATTGGGGCCATGTACTTTGGTGCCCCACAACCCCAAACTGTCTCTTGTACACCTTGCAAACCTTTTCTATTCTATAAACATCATCAACATAACCTCGCCATTCAAAATTCCTGCTATCACAAAGGCAATCACGTGACGACAAGGAATTCGATCAATCTGAAACTCGCCACAATCACAATATCTGTGCTTCAAATCAACCTTGTATTCTTCCCTACTGATTTGTTCTTTAACATGGAAAGACTCATTTTGCCTATCAAATTGGGTCACTATCATGTTTCTGGCTGCTTGCTCTATTTTTTGTAGTCTTGTCGTGACAGCTTCTGAGAACTCATAACCTGCATTTTTCCGTGCATATGCCTCCTCACCTTTCCTAGCAAACAACTCAGCCAATCGGAAATATGTTACTCTTATTAGTGATGTGATTGGAAGATTGCGAGCCCCCTTTAACACAGAATTCATACACTCCACAAGATTTGTGGTCATGTGCCCCCATCGATATCCACCATCAAATGCCTGCACCCATTTTTCTCGTGGAATTTCATCAAGCCAATCAGATATCTGAGCTACGTTCATGGATCCGCCCATAGTGATTGTTGAATTCATTCTCACTCCTTGAATACCCTGTAGAGAACAATGTTTTTAAAATTTTAATTTATGAAAATCACTTCACAGGCAATGAAATTAACAAATACAAGTGCCAGTAAAGTGTAAATTACCCATGCTCACGATAATTCTGTGCAGGTGGGGTGCCTTGAATCTTCTTAAGAAATTAGCAGCAATGTGCCTAATGCAGTACCTATGAAATGCTCTTGGAGGTTCCCACTGACCATTGCTCCGGGCTATTGCTGCTTTAATTGACTCATGGCGATCAGAAATAATACCAACCCCGTCTTGGGTTACTACATATCTACGGAGATGATCTAGAAAAAACTGCCATGCATCTGCAGTCTCTCCCTCCACAATAGCAAAACCAATCGGCAAAATGTTCTTATTGCCATCTTGTCCAACTGCAATCAGTAAAGTCCCCTTATATTTCCCATACAAATGTGTCCCATCTATCTGAATTAGTGGCTTGCAGTGTCTAAATGCCCTAATGCATGGACCAAAGCTCCAAAACACCCGACGAAACAATCGGTAATTTGGCACCAGTTCATCACCACGATATGCCTCTACAGCATCAAACCGAACAACTGAACCTGGAACGGCAGCACACATAGCTCCACACCAATGTGGTAACTCCTCATACGAGCGTTCCCAATTGCCAAAGACTTTTTCGATAGCCTTTTGCTTTGCCGTCCATGCTTTTCTATAGGATGTTGTATACCCATACCGAGAGAAAACCTCTGCAATCACAGTTTTAACTTTAAGAGATGGATCAGACTGTACCATGGGCTCTATAAATTGTGCAATAGTGTCAGAATCCAACTTCGAGTGGTCTTGTGAAATCCTTGCAGTGGTACAAGTGTGTGGCCCATTGTATTTCCTAATTTCCCAAAAGCCCTTATTTTTCCTCAAACTAGCTCTAAGAAGCCATCCACAACCTCTATCATGTTGTGTGCATTTGCAATAAAATGTCTTCGGTTCTGACTCCAACACTTTATAATCCACTCCTCTGAGTATGCTATATGCCTTAATTGCTTCTATAGTTGCCTCCCTATTACTGAATATCATTCCAACAAACAGTTCACCATTCACAACGGAATCACCTATAAAAACATAATTAAATAGTCAACTACAATTGTGGTTCTAAATAATCAATTGAAAAACTAACTAAATATAATCAACTTAAAAAAATATACATCATCTAAATAATAATGAACAAAAATTACATCAAATTGTGCTTCTAATCAACTAAAAATAAAATAAACAACTACAAGAATCAACTAAAAAAAAAAGAACTAAAAGAATCAACTAAAAAAAATCATCTAAATAATGAACTAAAATGATCAACTAAAAATAATCAACTAAACATAATCAACCCAAAAAAACTAATAAATCATCTAAATAATAGTGAACTAAAATTACATCCAATAGTGCTTCTAATCAACTAAAAAATAAAATAAACAATTACAAGAATCAGTTAAAAAAATAATAAACTAAAAGAATCAACTGAAAATAATCATCTAAATAATGAACTAAAATGATCAACTAAACATAATCAACCCAAAAAACCAATAAATCATCTAAATAATAGTGAACTAAAATTACATCAAATTGTGCTTCTAATCAACAAAAAAAAAATAAACAATTACAAGAATCAATTAAAAAAATAATAAACTAAAAGAATCAACTGAAAATAATCATCTAAATAATGAACTAAAATGATCAACTAAAAAAAATCAACTAAACATAATCAACCCAAAAAAACCAATAAATCATCTAAATAATAGTAAACTAAAATTACATCAAATTGTGCTTTTAATCAACTAAAAAATAAAATAAACAATTACAAGAATCAATTAAAAAAATAATAAACTAAAAGAATCAACTGAAAATAATCATCTAAATAATGAACTAAAATGATCAACTAAAAAAATAATCAACTAAACATAATCAACCCAAAAGAATCAATAAATCATCTAAATAATAGTGAACTAAAATTACATCAAATTGTACTTCTAATCAACTAAACATAATCAACCACAAAAAATAATAAATCATCTAAATAATAATGAACTAAAATTACATAAAAATAAAATTGTGTTTCTAATCAATTAAAAGTAATCAATTAAAAAAATTAACTAAATATAATCAACCAAAAAAATAAATCATATAAATAACAATGAACTACAATTACATAAAATTGTGCCTCTAATCAACTAAAAATTAAATAAACAATTACAAGAATCAACTAAAAATAATCATGAACTAAAAGGATCAATTCAAAGAATCAACTAAAAATGGTCAACTAAAAAAATCAACTAAACATAATCAATCACAAAAGATAATAAATAATCTAAATAGCCAATCAAAGGAATCAATTAAAAGTGATCCACTAAAAAAAGAAAATAATCAACTGAAAATGATAAAAAAAAAATTAAATCAACTAAATAATAATCAACTAAAATTATATAAAATTGTGCATCTAATTAACTAAAAGCGATCAATTAAAAAAATAACTAAATATAATCACCTAAAAGACGTTAAATTAACTGAATAATAATCAACTAAAAATGATCAATTAAAAACAATCAACTAAAAAAATTAAAGGGTACATACCCATGTTTGCATACTCCGGAAACTCTGATACTTGCATAGCTTCCAAATCCAAATCACGCATGAAAGATGGCTCATTATTTAGATGTTGTCCACTTACTCTGTTTGGCATCCCATCATTATCTACATCATTATCAGCATTTTCATATGCATCATCCTCAGTATATTCATCGCCACTCCCATAGTCATCTTCATCGTCCTCTTCCTCCATTGCTTCCAATTCTACGTCTTCATCTACAAATGTGACTGGCCCATATTCTACATTCCCAGCATCAACTTCAAAATCAACATACAATTCAATGGTAGGAATGTCTTGTTGATACTGTTGATGTATCATAAACATTTGTTGAATATCGCTGTCATTCCGTATTGCAACTGCTTGGTATTGCCTGAAACCGCCAAAAATTGAGATAGGACACCTATATCTTACTGCCATGACTTTTTTTGGAGCGTCTCTATTTATCAATTGACATAACCAATTTTCTAGCTCTGTATATGACAAAGTGTAGGGAATAAAAAAATAAAATGGCTTCTCACATGAAAATGTGACACCCTCATTAGCATTTGTAACAACTTCACCATCAAAATAAACTATTATATTTACTGAACTATTCATTGTCACTCCTTTTTAAATACTCTCAGATGTTTTTTTTCATTCTCACCTAAGAAACTAACATTCTTCCAACCCCTCTACTGAATATTAACACTAGTATGCATGTTATGAGCGGACTTGAGGCTTTATATAGAGTATGAAAAATAATTTAATAGTCAAAACGCCTTTGGTGGAATTTAAAATTAATTTTTTAATTAAAACTTCCGCCTGTGGCGGATTCATACCCAGAATAGTCAAAAGACTGTAACCAAAAAAAGACTAGCCAAAAGACTTGTCAGAAGGCGGATGCTTTTCATGTCAGAAGGCAGTTTCCCGTTTTTCAATTCTTTTTTATTTTATTTTTTTGGTTCAATCCGCCTTTTGGCGGATGCTTTTATTTTTTTAATTACCTAATAAAAACTTTAATAAAAAAGAGAATGGTCAAAAGACTTGTCAGAAGAAAGTCAAGCTCGTTTTTCAATTCTTTTTTTTTTTTTGGTTCAATCCGCCAAAGGCGGATGGCTTTTTTTTATTTTTTTAATTACCTAATTGGCCAAAGGCGGATTCTTCAAAATTTTACCCCATATTTAAATTCTACCCCTCAAAACTCCATATTAGTGTAAATACCCCACTTAAATATCATATTAAAAAAAAAGACCCCCTAATATTGCTTAGGTTTGCTTAATCGCGTGATTAAGCGTAAAAATACGAAACTAGGGGCACAACCGTAATTTTGCACTAATTTTGCCCGGGACTTCAAAAATTAAAACTGAGGTCATAGAATACATAAAAACGCCTTTTAAAACCATCTGGAGAAGTTTCGGTTCATCAGAGACTTACAAAGCGGGTAAAACACCACAGGGGCGTTTTGGTCATTTTGACCTGAAAACTCGAAAAACGAGATTTTCGATCCCGGGAAGGTACATAAGTTTTCTAATCCCCTTCCAACATTGAGTTTGCCCTTCGAGTACTACCGCACTGGCTTTCCTCGAATTCCGGGCTGAAAATGACCTCAGGGGCATTTTGGTCATTTTCACTCCAACAGAAAATCGGGGCGTTACATGTTTTATTCACATGAATTCGGCCATGTGATGATGATGAACTTAGAGTAAGATTCATCTAGTCACAAGTGCTAAAACCTATGTTTCATGATTTTCCTAAGCTTTGATGATCTCAAGAAATGTTTTGAGCAAAGTTTCATGATTTAAATTCCTCTTGAGATTAATTTGATATAGCTACTACCCTTAGGTATTTTATTCTGGTTTTAATGAAATAAAATGTTTCCTAAGGAGTTCTATAAGTTTTAGAAAGGTTCCAAGAGAAACTAGTAATTTATGTGTTTTAGAAATGAAATTCTATGCATTATTTGATGGAGATGTTTTTGGTTCTACCATGCTTGGTTGCTCATTGTATGATGCTGTTTCTATGATGATAAAATGAGTATGTTCATGTATATTTGATGTTAGAATTAATTTGAGAAAGTTAAGACAAGTTAATAACTAGAAAGGAATTAAAATGAGATTTTTAGATCCCTTAGAAAAAGAATTTTCTGGATTCTGTCCAGCAAGGGTAAAATTAGTAAATGATGGTTTATAATTTGTTTAAATGTGTAGGAACTACTCATAATTGGTTTAGGAATTGATCTTGGTGCTTTAGGAGCAAATCGAACTTAGAAAGGGATAAAGTTGTGACTCTTAGGTACCCATAAAGTATAAATTATGGATTATGCACTAATGGACTTTAGAATAAGCTATGATCATAATAATTAGCAAGAATAATTAGTTTTGAGCCTATAGGTGCATAAGATATTGTGATTGGATGATTAGAGAACTTAAGTTTCAAGTTTAAAGACCTTAAGAGTCAAGCATAAGACACCTTAGGTTCCTTAATAAAATGAGTTTATTTATGCAAGTATGATGTGATGATATATGATATGATGAGTGTTTCATTGAGATGTTATGTCTATCATGTTCATGAAAGTTGAATGAGAAATGCATATGTGTTATGAGATTCGTGGTATAAAGTTAGTTTGAAGGAAATTCGGTGTACAGCTGTTATGCTGCCGAATTTCCGTCAAAACTAAAAGGACTTGAGAATGTTTTTGAAGAAATAAATGAGATAAAAACCCTGGGTGACACCAGTTCGGCCGAGCACCCTCCGGAGATTTTTATGTGACGTAGCACTGAGACGTACTTCTCCCGCTCTGGTGGGGAGAAGGCAAATCCATGAGGGTATGAGTGGATGCAGCTTACCAAAGCGGACAATTCGTTGTGCACTAGATGCTAGTAGAGCGTTTCAAAGAAGGAAATAATCCTAAGAGAGGTGATCCTTAAGCCCCCTAGCCCATACTCTAGTAGTCAGGATTATATTTATTTTTCACTTATCCAGATGATAAGTAAGAACTAGTGACGACTAGCGAAGGTATGAGCTCATAACTTAGATAATGTTTTAGGGTGGCCCTTAATGCTAAGGCATGATGTTCTAAGTCATAATGTTGAGAAAAGTTCCACTTGAAAGTTACATGCCACTTTATGCCACTTGTACGCTTCTTGATGTTATGATTTGTTGAGTTGTTTGTTTAAGGCATTACCATGCATTTATGCTTTGATATACTGCATTCATGATATTAAGATGCATTCTAAAATGAATGAACCTTGGATAATCTAGTTTTATAAACCTAAAGATGGAATTTATATGCATGCTCATCTTTTAATAATAAACCCAAGGTTCCTGAGGATGTGTGTAACGCCCCGATTTTCTGATAGAGTGAAAATGACTAAAATGCCCCTGAGGTCATTTTCGGCCCGAAATTCGAGGAAAGCCAATCTGGCAGTCCTCGAAGGGCAAACTCAATGTTGGAAGGGGATTAGTTGACCTGTGTGCCTTTCCGGGATAAAAAATCTCGTTTTCTGAGTTTTCGGGTCAAAATGACCAAAATACCCCTGTGGTGTTTGACCCATTTGCAAGTACCGGATGAACCCGAAACTTCTCCAGATTGTTTTAAAAAGCATTTTTATGTAGTCTGTGACTTTAGTTTTAGTCCCGGAGGTCCAGGGCAAAATTAGTGCAAAATTACGATTTTGCCCCTAGTTTTGTGTTTTTGAGCTTAATCATGTGATTAAGAAAACCTAAGCAATATTAGGCTCTAATCGAAGATTAATTAATTTCCATAATTAATCTAGGGTCAAAATAATTTATTAAAGTTGATTAGAACCTAATAATGCTTAATTTCAACTTAAAATCTTATTTTAAATTCAAGATTCCTAGTCATGGAATCTTGAATAGTGTTTTCTCTCTCCAATTCCTTAAATCATGGAATTGTATTTTCAATTGTTTATTCACAAATAAATTTTAAATTCTCTAATGATGTATAAGCACTCCTAATCTTGTCATAAAATTCCTAAACCTCATTCCTAATCACCTAAACTTATGCTTAATGACTATTAACCTTGTACCTAAACTAATCTACACTTAAACCTATCATTAACAAACAATCACATGAAACAATTCTTCCTCCCCCTTGCTGTCCAGGTCTAGCCGAAACCCATACCCTCCATTTCCATCACATGCTCAAAATTTTCACACTCCAAAGGCGATGCTTTCACCTTACATGCACCATACTTTGTCATACTTACACCATGCTTGAATGACTAAGTGAATGACTAGATGAATTAGATATTTTTCCTCCAATTTTCTGCACAAAAACTGTCAACTTCTCATGCCATTCTAGAAGGATTATTTCATTTCAAATTTGAAAGAAAAATCAATTCAAACTCCATGCTTGAACCCATACTTGAAGCCATACCTCCCATACTTCCAACCTTACTCCTCCATACTTCAAAAACTCAATCTCTCACCTCATGGAACATGAGGCATGTCACCGTTTCTTCCTTCCTTCAATGAGGCTTCATTTGTTTCATTCTTCTATAAATACCTTGCGTAGAAGCACTTGGAAACACTTTAGATCATTTGGCAAGTTTAAGCTTTCAAGCATCCTTTGAGTTCTTTTCACTTTCTCTCAAGTTCTTCATTTTCTCTCAAGTTCTTAGGAACGTCCTTTCATTTTCATCTTCTCCATCTTCTCTTTACATCATCACCTCACAACCTCGCACCACCACCTTAGATCATCATCAAAGCCCCTAAACACTTAACCTCAAACACAAACTCACCAAGAACACATTTCCTTTCCTTTTCCCTCTCCTTGGCCGAAGCCACATCTCCATCCTAGGAGGAGTTGCTCATCTCATTTCCTTTCAAGAGTTCAAGCTTTCATCTTCACCACTTGGTAGGAGTTGTTTTCTAAACTTTGTTTTACTTGAAAATGTGTTCTTCTCTAGTTTTCTCTTGGTTTCTTTTTGAAACTTTCCTTGGTTTTCTTTTTCTTTGTTTTCGGCCATGAGGCCTTGTTGTGACCATGATAGCTTGACGATGAGTGCCTCTAGAGAATGACCATGTGTTCATCTCCAAGAGACCTCTAAAGCTTGAGTTTTGTTCTTAATCTAGTGAAGTTTTTAGTTTTTCTTTCTTTTTCTTTCTCCTATATGTTTCAGCCTCCATAGTTTTCTTTCAAAGGTTTTGTTAAAATTTTTAAAAGCACCTTCATACCTATTTTATATCAAGCAAGAATGTTGTTTTGATCTTTACTCCCTTATAGTTTTGTTTCTTTTAAAGTTTACTTCTTTGAGCTTGATGATGATGTTCAAGAACCATGTAGTTCCTTTGAGAACTTGGTTCAAGAACTCTAAAGCTCTCTTTGTGATGAGATAAGTGTTGGGTTGTATCTCTAAAGTCTTGTAAGAGCTCTAGTCAAGAGTAAAATAAACCTTGCATTCATGTTTTTGTTTATGCTTTGCATATCATGTTTATTTTCCTTGCTATCACTAAATATCAAGAATAATAAATGAACTTGCATTATCATATTTATATTTCATGCTTTGCCTTGTCATGTTTATATTTTCAAGTCCTCACCTAAATATCAAAGATAATAACAAGTTGCATCTCATGTTTACTTTATGCTCTCACTTTATTTTCTAATGAAAGCTAAAATATGTGCATGAGCATGTTTAAGTTTATGTCATCACCTAAGAGAACCTAGAGCTCAAAGACTTGCCCATTATTACCTTTAACAAAGGCTTGAAAAATATTTATTCCTTAGCTTCTTGATTTCGGCCTTAAGAGGTTTTATTTGTTACAAGTATTAAAATCTATGTTTTATAATTTTTCTAAGCTTATATGAGTTCAAGAGATTATTAGAGCAGAGTTTTATGATTTTAAAACCTCTTGAGATTAATTTAAATTAGTTACTGCCCTTGAAAGTATTTTGATAATTTTAGTTGATAAAAATGTTTACTAATGAGTTTTAAAAGTTTTAGAGAGGTTCTAAGAGAAACTAGCATCTTATGTGTTTTAGAAATCAAGTTTCATGCCTTGTTTGTTGGAGATGAATTCGGTTCTGCCTTGCTATGAATGCTCACTGTTTGTGCTGTTTTAATGATGATAATATGAGTATGTTCATTTATATTTGATACAAAAATTCATATGTGAAAGATAAGACAAGTTAGTAACTAGAAAAGAATTAATTTGAGACTTTTAGTTCCCTTAGAAAAGTATTTTTCTGGATTCTATCCAGCAAGGTTTAGAATTGATAATTATGGTTTATAATTAGTTTAAATATGTAGGAACTACTCATAATTGGTCTAGGACTTGGTCTTGATGCCTTAGGAGCAAACTGAACTTAGAAAGGGTCATTGTTGTGACTTCTAGGTACCCATAAAGTAAGAATTTTAAATTCTGCATCCCTGAGGTTTAGAAATATTTATGATCATAGAATTGAGTGAGGAATACTTAGATATGAGCCTATAGGTACCCGAGAGCTTAAGTTATGATGATTTACAACTTAGATTCTGAAGTAAAGGGCCTTAAGGGCCAATGCATAAGATGTTAAGAAACCTTTTAAGCTGTGAGTTTATTGATGCAAGCATGATGTTGTGATGTGTATGTTTTGATGAAGCATGAGCTATGATGAGATGAACTATTGAGATGATAAGCATGAGAATTGAATGAAAAACGTGTATGCGATATGAGCTTGTGGCATAAAGATGGTTTGAAGGAAATTCGGTTAAAAAGCCGTTAGGCTGCCGAATTTCTGTCAAACCTAAAGGACTTGAGAATGTTTTTGAAATACTATATGAGACTAAAACCCTAGGTGACACCGGTTCAGCCGAGCACCCCCAGGAGATTTTTATGTGACAAAGCACTGAGACGTGCTTTCCTAGGTGCCACCGGCTCGGCCGAGCAATCCCATGAGAGACAAATCCGTGAGGGTATGAGTAGATGCAGCCTACCAAAGCGGACAATTTGCTATGGCTTAATGCCCGCAAAGCGTTTCAAAGAGGGTATATCCTAAGAGAGGTGATCCCTAGCCCCCTACCCGTACTTGCATAGTCGGGATTATTTTTATTATATTTCGCTTATTCAGATAATAAGCAAGAGCTAGTAACGACTAGCTGAGGTATGAGCTCATAACCTAGTTATTTTTTTTAGGGTGGCCATATATTGCTAAAGTACCATGGTTGATGTCACACAAGTTGAGGAAAGTTCCACTTGAAAGATGTTGCCCTTTATGCCACATGGATGTTTTCTTGATGTTATGAGTTATTTGATTTATATGCTCAAGTATTGCATGCATTCTTGTTTTAATATGTTGCATCCATGACATTAAGATGCATGTTAAAAGGAATAAACCTTGGATAATTAGTTTTATAACTCCTAATATGAATCTTATATGCATGCACACCTTTTATAAAGAAACCCAAGGTTCCTGAGGATGTGAATGATGTAACCCTAGGATAGGAGATTCCTACTAAGATTCTTTAGTAAGAATTCTCACTCTTTTCTCTTCCTTCTCTTTCTTCTGTCACATCTTCAGAGAACGATGGTTACGTTTGTGGTCTTTATCGAAACGCTGACATGGGAGGTTCACTTTGATCCGGATCACGCATCATATCATTTTGAGGGACAGTGTATTGTACAAGTCTTCATGTTTATTAGACGTCCTTTCCCATACCCTGTACAGAGTTATCGCTTCTCCCCGATGTCACCCTATGACAACGCTATGGTTTTTGAGCGTGCCCGGACACATGACGAGAGGTTTCTTCGGACCTACACTAGAGGATCGATGCTGTAACACCCTAAATCTTAACCTAAGACTACTAGTATGTACTTAGGTTAATCTTTAGAATATTAACTCTTGGTCTCATCTTTTACTTAGAAAATACTTAGCGGAAATATGGGTAAAATTTTTCTTTTTAGAATTGAAATCAAAGTGAGAGCCACACACGGATCTTTTAAAAGGAAGCATAACGAAACATATAGGCAAAGCATAAAGAAACATATCATATCACGGAAACATCAACTGAAACATAGATATATATATATAATGTGCCTACCCAAAAGGCAGGACTATTTGATACATCGGGAAGCGGAATACAACTGAAATGCAAATACAAGGAAATCATAAAAGGTAATACCAGAAAAACAACACCCATACCCATGTGCACCTAGAGTAGACAACCTCATATACAAAAGAAGGTTTGTCCTCAACTATGTGGCGTGTGTACACTAACTGCTACCCATCCAATGCTCCTACTCCTGCTAGTCCGAGTACTGAGGGGTCGAGTCGATCCACTGATTAATCTCGGCGGGAGTGGTCGAGCGCATCATCGGAGCGTGTCCACCGCGGCAAGGGCGCATAGATGGCCGACGAGCCAACCTCGACTAAACTACTATCTCCTCACTCCCGGCTCTCATTGGTGGGGGAGCGGGACTGGAACTCCAACTGTACATGTGCGAGGGCGGGTCCTCTGATGGATCCATCTCCGAATACTGGGTTCGGGGCACGTACTCCGGGTAGTCGTGTACGGCTGACATCTCGGGCTGCATGCGGAGAATCTGCTCATCGCGTGGTCTAGCTCGCTCAAAAATCTCGTTATGGTGGTAAGGAGCAGTCGGGGTGAAGCGGTAGCTCTGTACTGGGTGTGCGAAGGGTCATCCCATGAACATGAATACTCTAACAGTGCAGTGACCCTCAAAATGGTATGACCCGAGTGCCGGGTCATGGTGCAGCTCCCATACCGGGGTGTCTATGAAGAGTACGAACGTCGCCATCTGAAGATATGACGGAAGAAAAGAGAGAGGGAATGAGAATCTTCTAAAAGAATTCTCAGTAGGGTTATCCCTACCTAGGGGACATCGTCACATCCTCAGGAACCTTGGGTTTTATTTCTAAAAAGGTGTGCATGCATATAAACTCCTTTTAAGTTAGTTTTCTAAAGTGTTATTTATCCAAGGTCCGTCATATTTTACAATGCGTCTTATAACTAAGCATGGAGTATACTAATGATATGAATGTATCATAAAGGTAAACCAATCAATAGAATAACTTAAGAAACATTATAACATTGGCATAAGGTGATAGGCATAGCATATGTGACATTTTAAACTTTAACTTTCATCTCATGGGGCCACCCCAAAACATCTCTAGGTTTTGAGCTCATACTTTAACTAGTCGTCACTAGCTCTTACTTATCCTATGATAAGCGTAACATAATCCCGACTTGAAGTACGGGCTAGGGGGCAATTAAGGATCACCTCTCTTAGGGTCATTTCCTCTTTGAAATGCTCTACTAGCAACTAGTGCATCGTAGTTTTGTCCGCTTTGGCAAGCTCTATGTCAATACCCTCACGGATTTGTTTTCTTCGGGGTGCTCGGCTAAACCGGTGTCACCTAAGAAAGCGTCTCAGTGTTGTGTCATATTTAAGTTCTCATAAAGTGTTAATTCATAGATACATCATTATTCATCATATAAATCTTTTTCATAGTATGCATCTCATCATATAATCATTTATAAAACTATAACCTATTTTCACGTAAAACTTTTTCATAGCATATACATCATGACATGAAACTTCTTCATAGCATATACATCATCACATAATCACACCTTAGACAATTATTCCTACAAACTCACAAGCTTATTATGTTATAAACCCATAGTGTTTTATGCTTTAGTTCTTTGAGTCTTAAACTTGTAAACTACTTGTTCTAGTATTATCCTTAATCTCTTACACACCTATAGGTTCACAACTAATAAGGTTTACTAATTTTTTTTTATGCTCAAGGACCTATCCAAACAGCACTATGCAGATTTGGACAGCTTTATATTTGTGTAATTACGGGGTTCTAGAAATGACGGCTTAGACCCTTAACTCGCATTCTAAGTTATCGATCATTAAAACCTAGTCTCTTGGGAACCTATGAGGTTATAACTAAGTATTTCTCACCTCACACTATGGTCGAGAACATCTCTAAACCTCAAGGGTGCAGAATTTGAAATCCTAACTTTACGAGTACCTAGAAGTCACAACAATGACCCTTTCTAAGTTCGGTTTGCTCCTAAGGCTTCAAGATTAAGTCCTAAACCAATTATGAGTCATTCCTACACATTCAAACTAATTAAAAACCATGATTATTAAATCTAAACCTTGATGGACAGAATCCAGAAAATTACATAATTAAAGGATCTAGAATTCTCAAATTAATTCTTTTCTAGTTCCTAACTTATCCTATTTTTCACATATGGGTCTTAACATTATTTTTACTCAAACATAGGCACATTATCATCATTAAAACAGCACATACAGTGGCAGCAAAGAGCAAGGAAGAACCAAAAATATACTTCTCCATAAAAGGCATAAAACATAATTTCTAAATCACATAAAATACTAGTTTCTCTTGGAACTCTTTTTAAAACTTTCAAAACTCATTTATAAACAATTTTAACATCTAAAATCATAAGAATATTTAAGAGGGCAGTGACCAATTTATCTTTATCTCAAGAGGTCCTAAATTCATAAAACTTAGTTCTATGCATTCCTTAAACTCATATAAGCTTGGAAAAATTATAAAACATAGTCTCAAATACTTAGAAACTTCAAGACCTCTTGGGGCCGAAATATGAACCAAAGAAAATACATATTGTTAGACCTTTGTTGAGACAACAATGGGCAAGTCTTTGAGCTCTAGGTTCATTTAGGTGATGACATAAAAATAAACATGCTTATGCACTTATTTTAGGTCCCATTAGAAAGTAAAGTGATAGCACAAAGTAAATATGAATGCAACTCATTATTATCTTGGCATTAAGTGAGAACTTGAAATATAAACATGATAATGCATAGCTTGAAATATAAACATGATAATGCAAGTTCATTCATTATCTTGGTATTTAGTGATAGCAAGGAAGTAAACATGATATGCAAAGCATAAAGTAAACATGATGCAAGGTTTATTTTATGATTAGCTAAATCTCATTCAAGACTTTAACAAGATAATAACCCAATACAATATCTCAAAGTTCAAAACACCAAAACCGAAAGTCTTACAAAAGAAAAGAGAGTGAAACTAAGTCAAGTTCTTTATTAAATACCCAAAACCCCTATCTAGAGAAAAATCTCTAGAACGTGCCGGCCAACTTTAAGGTTGACAAGAGTAGGCTTGGGCTTTTAGAAATCCTTAGATTAATTTTCTTAAGTTGAAAAACCATGTGAGCTAGATATCATATAGATGAAGTCATAAGGAAAGGAAAACTCAAGCTTTAGAGGTTTCTTTGAGATGAACACAATGTCATCATCTAGAAACTCTCATCATCAAGCTATCATGCTCATAACAAGGCCTAGAGGCCGAAATGAAAAGAAAAGGAAAAACAAAGGGAAGTTCAAAAAGAATCCAAGAGGAAACTAGAGAAAAACACTTTCTTGAGCAAAACAAACTTTGAAAACAAATCCCTACCTTGTGATGAAGGTAAAAGCTTGGACTTGAAGATGGAAATGAGATGAGCAACACCTCCTAGGATGGTGGTGATGATTCGGCCAAAGAGGAAGGAAAAGAAAGGAAATGTGTTTTGGGTGAAGTTGTGTTTGAGGTGTGGTGTTTGAGAGGTTTGATGATGGTTCAAGGCTTTGGGGTGGTGTTAAGAGATGATGATGAGATGAAGAGATGAAGAAGATGAAGATGAAAAGAAACGAAGAACACTTTTGAAACTTTGAGAGAAAAGAAAAACTTAGCAAGACAACTCTAAAACTCTAAACTTAGCAAATGCTTCAAGGTGCAACAAGACTATCACACGCATCCTATTTATAGAAAACAAAACCATGGGCTCATTAAGGGGAGGGAGTGGCCGTAGCAAATGGAGGGAAAAGGGAGAGGAAAATATCTGTTTGATTATGTCATAGAAGCATGGTTTGAAGTATGGAAGCTATGCTACAAAGTATGGCTTGATGTGAGTTAATTTCCTATCAATTTTTATGAAATTAGGCTTCTAGAAACAATGCATGGCTGGAACTTTTCCAGCCACAAATAAATGGAAAAAATGGGTTGTTTTAATTATTTATTCATGTGGAAATTCAAGCTTGATTGAAAGTTATGACAAGATATAGTGTATGTGACTTGAGGTATGGCCTTGGAGTGTTGAAAAATTGAACATGTGATGCATAATGGGGAGGGGCAGCTTCGGCCAGACCTGGCAGCTGAGTGGGGAGGATGATTTGATCATGTAATTGGGTGTTAATGGTAGGTTTAAATGTGTATTAGCTTAGGTACAAGGTTATGAACAATTAAGCTTAAGTTTAGGTAACTAAGAATGAGTAATTAGGATTTTATGACAAGATTAGGAGTGCTCATACATCATTAAAGAATTTTAAACTCATTTATGAATAAACAATGTGTAACACAATTCCATGATTTAAGGAATTGGAGAGAGAAAATACTATTCAAGATTCCATGACTAGGAATCTTGAAATTAAAATATGATTTTAAGTTGTAATTAAGCACTTTTAGGTTCTAATCAACTTTAATAAATTATTTTGACCCTAGATTAATTAAGGAAATTAATTAATCTTCGATTAGAGCCTAATATTGCTTAGGTTTGCTTAATCACGCAACTAAGCGTAAAAACACGAAACTAGGGGCAAAACCGTAATTTTGCACTAATTTCGCCCGGGACCTCCGAGACCAAAACTAAAGTCACAGTCTACATAAAAACGCCTTTTAAAATCATCTGGAGAAGTTTTGGGTTCATCCGGCACTTGCAAATGGGTAAAACACCGCATGGGCGTTTTGGTCATTTTGACCCGAAAACTCGAAAAACGAGATTTTCGATCCCGAGAAGGTACACAAGTTATTTAATCCCCTTCCAACATTGAGTTTGCCCTTCGAGTACTGCCGAACCGACTTTTCTCGGATTCCGGGCTGAAAATGACGTCAGGGGCATTTTGGTCATTTTCACTCTAATAGAAAAATCGGGGCGTTACAGATGCCCGGTGACTTCCAGGACTACGTACCTTGGTCTCCCGGTTCGAAGGATGACCCTTCTGAGGACCCACCAACGCATATGTATAGCGAGAGCTCCGCTCCTACTCCTCAATTCGTGCGAGGCGAGAATGAGGAGACCGGCATGCAGCCAAGACTGGCTAGGCGAGCCGAGAAGCGCCCCTATCGAGGAGCTCATGCTCAGTCATCGCATGTGCCTACTCCTACCACATTGCGTTTGTGGATCGGTTATGTCCCGCCATACCCCGGGTTCCAGTAGCAGACATCTTAGGGGAGGTCTAGTGCACACACTTACACGTAGATTAGATAAACTTTCTTTTGTCTTGAGGTTATCCACCATAGGTGCACTCAGGTAGTCGCGGTTTATTTATGCTTTCTTGTTTATGTTGTATTTTCATTTTCTTATGTATTGCAAGTTTAGCCCGATTCTATAAGGGCGTAACCATATATGTACCTTAACTATGTTATTAATGAAATGTTTCCTTATTGTGATAATCGTCATTCTATGCTTAAATTTCTGTGTTCTTTATGCTTGTTATTTGTGTTTTATATTTCTGTCTCACGATTAGATAAGAATGCGGCTCTTGTAACACCCTAATTTTTAACCCAACTTTCTAGAACACATTAGGTTAAACATTAGGCTATTACTTCATAGTCTCATCTTTTCATTAAAATACTTAGCGGAAATTACGGGTAAATTTTTTTTTGTAAACATAAAACAAAGTGAGAGCCGCGGGCTTAGCAAATCGAATAATAGAAATGTAAAGCACATGCCACAACCATATTGACTCATAGAGTAAAGCATATAGTCAAGAACAATGATCAAGGTAAACAAAGAAACATTTCATTAATAATAACGTAGTTGAGGTACATAGCTAGTCATACCCTAAGAACAGGCAGAGCTTGTAATACAACAGAAATAAAATACAAGGGAATATAAAGTACATGGTCCAACATGAAGGTAAAAACCCTAAACGCTACCCTTCTACCAGGCTACGAGTACAAACTACAACCCTTCCCAAAAGGTGCTATCCAAGGGAAGATCTTCATAAAAGCTCGGGTACTCGTAATGCTCTCCATCAAAGTCTAGTGACGACGGGGATCCTCGGGGGATGGAGGCAGGTAACTGGGGAACCGCTCTATCTCCTCTTAAGTGGGTCAATGGAGTGTAAAGGGAGCTCGTGGCGGCTGAATGTGAGCTCCTCGATGCAGGCGCATCTCAGCTCTCCTGGCCAAGCGTGGCTGCCTCACGGTCTCCTCACTCCCCTCGCGCCGGAATTGGGGAAATGGGGTGGAGCCCTCCGAAGGGACATGTGCCGGCGAATCCTCGGATGGATCAGTCTCGGACCTCCTCGAGCGAGGCACGTACTCCGGGTGGTCACGGATAATTGAGGCAGAGGTACGGGCACGACGTTGCTGCTCATCATGCGGACGGGTGCGCTCGAAGATCATGTCATCACCACCAAAAGGTGTAGTAGGGGTGAACTGGTAGCTCGAAACCGGGTAAGCAAAAGGTCGTCCCATATACACAAAAACGCGGACGGCACAATAACCCTCAAAATGATACGAACGGTGGTCCGGGTCGTAGTGCACCTCCCAAACTAGCGTGTCAATGAAAAGCACGAACGTCGCCATCTCTCTCTGAAGATGTGACAGAAGAAAGAAGAGAGATGAGTGATAATTCTTGCTAAAGAATCTCAATAGGAGTCTCCTATCCTAGGGTTACATCGTACACATCCTCAGGAACCTTGGGTTTAATTATAAAATAGTGATCATGCATATAAGGTTCGATTTAGGGTTTCTCAAACTAATTATCCAAGGTCCATTCCTTTTAGCATGCATCTTAATGTTATGAATGCAACATGTTATATCATGGATGCATGGCAATACTTGAGCATATAAGACAACACCTCAAAGCACATAAACATAATCCATGTGGCATAAGGGCATATAATTTCCAAGTGAATCATTCCTCAACTTCGTGACATCAATCATGGTACTTTAGCATATAAGCCACCCTAAAAAAAATAACTAGGTTATGAGCTCATACCTTAGCTAGTCGTCACTAGCTCTTGCTTATTATCTTGAATAAGCGAAACATAAATAATAATCCTGACTCGCAAGTACGGGTAGGGGGCAGGGATCATCTCTCTCTGGGATTACCCTCTTTGAAACGCTTTGCTAGCCATGCATGGCCTCGCAATTTGTCCGCTTTGGTAGGCTGCATCTACTCATACCCTCACGGATTTGTCTCCTCCCGGGGGTACTTGGCCGAACCGGCACCTCCTCGGGGGAAGCACGTCTCAGTGCTTTGTCATATAAAAATCTCCTGGGGGTGCTCGGCCGAACCGGTGTCACCCAGGGTTTTCAACTCATATGGTAACGCCCCGATTTTCTGTTAAGAGTGGAAATGACCAAAATGCCCTTGAGGTCATTTTCAGCCCGGAATTCGAGGAAAGCCGGTTCGGCAGTACTCGAAGGGCAAACTCAATGTTGGAAGGGGATTAGATGGCTTGTATACCTTCCCGGGATCGAAAATCTCATTTTTTGAGTTTTCGAGTCAAAATGACCAAAACGCCCCTGCGGTGTTTTACCCGTTTGCAAGTGCCGGATGAACCCGAAACTTCTCCAGATGATTTTAAAAGGTGTTTTTATGTAGACTGTAACTTTAGTTTTGGTCCCGGAGGTCTCGGGCGAAATTAGTGCAAAATTATGATTTTGCCCCTAGTTTTGTGTTTTTACGCTTAATCGCGTGATTAAGCAAACCTAAGCAATATTAGGCTCTAATCGAAGGTTAATTAATTTCCTTAATTAATCTTGAGTCAAAATAATTTATTAAAGTTGATTAGAACCTAAAAGTGCTTAATTACAACCTAAAATCATATTTTAATTTCAAGACTCCTAGTCATGGAATCTTGAATAGTATTTTCTCTTTCTAATTCCTTAAATCATGGAATTGTGTTACACATTGTTTATTCCTAAATGAGTTTAAAATTCTTTAATGATGTATGAGCACTCCTAATCTTGTCATAAAATCCTTAAATCACATTCTTAGTCACCTAAACTTAAGCTTAATTATTCCTAACCTTGTACCTAAGCTAATACACATTTAAACCTACCATTAACACCCAATTAAATGATCAAAACTCACCTCCTCTCTACTGCCCAAGGTCTGGCCGAAGCTGTCCTCCTCCCATATGCATCACATGTTCAATTTTTCAACACTCCAAGGCCATATCTCAAGTCACATACACTATACCTTGTCATAACTTTCAATCAAGCTTGATTTTCCAAGTAAATAACTAATTAAAATGGCTCATTTTCTCCATTTATTTGTGGCTGGAAAAGTTCCAGCCATGCATTGTTTCTAGAAGCCTAATTTCATCAAAAATTGATAGGAAATTAAATTACATCAAGCCATACTTTGTAGCATAGCTTCCATACTTCAAACCATACTTCTATGACACAATCAAAGAGATATTTTCCTCTCCCTTTTCCCTCCAAGACCACACAGCCACTCCCTCCCTTAGTGAGCCCATGGTTTTGTTTTTCTATAAATAGGATGCTTGTGATAGCTTAGTTGCACTTTGAAGCATTTGCTAAGTTTAGAATTTTAGAGTTGTCTTGCTAGTTCTTTCTTTTTCTCTCAAGTTTCAAGAGAGTTCTTCCTTTCTTTTCATCTTCATCTTCATCCTCTCTTCATCTCCTCATCGTCTCTCAACCTTGAAACACCACCCCATAGCCTTGTACCATCATCAAACCTCTCAAACATCACACCTCAAACACAACCTTACTTGAAACACAACTCCAACCTTTTTTGCTTCCTCTTGGCCGAAACCATCAAGCACCAAGGAGGAGCTCATCATCTTGTTTTTCTTTTCAAAAGTTCAAGCTTTGTGTCTTCACTCTAGGTAGGGAGTTTCTTTTCAAACTTTGTTTTACTCAAAAGATGTGTTTCCTCTAGTTTTCTCTTGGTTTCTTTTTGAGCTTTCCTTTATATTCCTTTTCTTTTTCCATTTCGGCCTCTTGGCCTTTTCTTCTCAAACATGATAGCATGATGATGAGAGTTTCTAGATGATGACCTTGTGTTCATCTCAAAGAAACCTCTAAAGCTTGAGTTTTCCTTATGACTTCATCTATATGATATCTAGCTCACATGGTTTTTCAACTAAAGAAAATTTAATCTAACGATTTCTAAAAGCCCAAGCCTACCCTTGTCAACCTTAAAGTTGGCCGGCACGTTCTAGAGATTTTTCTCTAGATAGGGGTTTTGGGTATTTAATAAAGAACTTGACTTAGTTTCACTTTCTTTCTCTTTGTAAAGACTTTTAGTTTTGGTATTTTGATCTTTGAGATATTGTATTGGGTTGTTATCTTGTTAAAGTCTTGAATGAGCTCTAGTTAACCATAAAATGAACCTTGCATCATGTTTACTTTTATGCTATGCACATCATGTCTACTTTCCTTGCTATCACTAAGTATCAAGATAATAAGTGAACCTTGCATTATCATGTTTATATTTCAAAGTTCTCACTTAATATCAAGATAATAATGAGTTGCATTCATATTTATTTTGTGCTATCACTTTACTTTCTAATGGAACCTAAAATGAGTGCATGGGCATGTTTACTTTTATGTCATCACTTAAATAATCCTAGAGCTCAAAGACTTGCCCATGGTTGTCTCAAACAAAGGTCTAAAAATATTTATTTCTTGTGGTTCATATTTCGGCTCTAAGGGGGTCTTGATGTTTCTAAGTATTGAAGACCATGTTTTATAATTTTTCCAAGCTTTTATGAGTTCAAGAAATGCATAGAACTAAGTTTTAAGAATTTAGGACCTCTTGAGACAAAGATGAATTGGTCACTGCCCTTTTAAATATTGTTATGATTTTAGATGTTGAAATTGTTTATAAATGAGTTTTGAAAGTTTTAAAAAGGTTTCAAGAGAAACTAGTATTTTATGTGCTCTAGAAATTGTGTTTTATGCCTTTATGGAGAGTGTATGTTTCGATTCTGCCTTGCTACTTATTTGCCACTGTATGTGATGCTTTAATGATGATAATATGCTTATGTTTGAGTAAAAATAATGCTAAAACTCTTATGTGGAAGATAAGATAAGTTAGAGACTAGAAAAGAATTAATTTGAGAGTTCTAGATCCTTTAATGTTTGAATTTTCTGGATTCTGTCCAGCAAGGTTTAGTAATGCTAATCATGGATTAAATTAGTTTAAATGTGTAGGAATGACTCATAAATGGTTTAGGACTTGATCTTGAAGCCTTAGGAACAAACCGGACTTAGAAAGGGTCACTGTTGTGACTCCTAGGGACCCGTAAAGTTAGGATTATAAATTCTGCATCCTTGAGGCTTAGAGATGTTCTTGATCATAGTGTGAGGTGAGAAATATTTAGTTATAACCTCATAGGTACCCAAGAGATTAGGTTTGATGATTAATAACTTAGAACGTGAGCTAAGGACCTTAAGGGTCAATGCATAAGACATTAAAACATCTTGAGCTTTTATGATGCTTAATTTATGATATATGATGCATGAGTTTTGTCTATGATAAGTTGATATGTACTATAACAAAGTTTTACATGATGATATGCTATACCCCATAAGAAATGTTTGTGTATGTCCTATATGTTTTCATGGCATAAGCAAATTTGAGGAAATTCGGTCTACAGTAATCATGCTGCCGAATTTCCATCAAATTTGAGGAACTTAGAAAAAGGTCTTTTTGAAAATCATGAGAACTTAAATGTGACACAACACTGAGATGCCTTCTTGGGTGACACCGGTTTAGCCAAGCACCCCCAAGAAAACAAATCCGTGAGGGTATTGACATAGAGCTTGCCAAAGCGGACAATACTACGATGCACTAGTTGCTAGTAGAGCGTTTCAAAGAGGAAATGACCCTAAGAGGTGATCCTTAAATTGCCCCCTAGCCCGTACTTTAAGTCAGGATTATGTTACGCTTATCATAGGATAAGTAAGAGCTAGTGACGACTAGTTAAGGTATGAGCTCATAACCTAGAGATGTTTTAGGGTGGCCCCATGAGATGAAAGTTAAAGTTTAAAATGTCACATGTGCTATACCTATCACCTTATGCCAATGTTATAATGTTTCTTAGTTATTTTATTGATTGGCTTACCTTTATGATGCATTCATGTCATTAGTATGTTCCATTCTTAGTCGTAAGACGCATTGTAAAATATAACGAACCTTGGATAATTAATACTTTAGAAAATTAAAAGAAGTTTACTTGCATGCACACTTTTTAGAAATAAAACCCAAGGTTCCTGAGGATGTGATGATGTCACCTAGGTAGGGATTACCCTACTGAGAATTCTTTTAGAAGGTTCCCATTCCCTCTCTCTTTTCTTCCATCACATCTTCAGATGGCGACCTTCGTACTCTTCATCGACACCCCGACATGGGAGCTGCACCATGACCCAGCACTCGGGTCATACCATTTTGAGGGTCGTTGCACTGTCAGAGTATTTATGTTTATGGGACGACCTTTTGCTTATCCAGTTTCGAGCTACCAGTTCACTCCTACTGCGCCATTTGGTAGTGACGACATGATCTTCGAGCACACCCACCCACGTGAGGAGCAGTTGCGACGTGCCCGTACCTTTACCTCCGCCGTCCGAGATTTCCCTGAGTACGTACCTCGTTCGAGGATATCCGAGACTGACCCATCCGAGGATTTGCCAACGTATGTTCCTTCGGAGGGTTCGGCCCCTTTTCCCCGATCCCGACGTATGGGGAGTGAGGAGACTGTGGTGCAGCCGCGCCTGGCGAGGAGAGCCGAGATGCGTCCGCATCGAGGAGCCCACGTTCAGCCACCTCGTGTGCCTTTCACGTTGCATTGGGCCACTCATGAGGAGTTAGAGCATTTCCCTGGCTACCTGCCTCCATCACCCCGAGGATCCCCGTCGCCACTAGACTCCATTGGAGAGCTTTTGAGTACCAGCTTCACCCCGACTGCTCCCTATCATCATAACACGATTTTTGAGCGAGCCAAGCCACACGATGAGCAAATCCTCCGCATGCAACCCGAGGCGTTAGCCGTACGCTACTACCCGGAGTACGTGCCCCGGACTCAGTACTCGGAGACGGATCCATCAGAGGACCCGCCCTCGCATATGTACAGTTGGAGCTCCAGCCCCGCTCCCTTACCGACGAGAGCCGAGAGTGAGGAGACAGTAGTTCAGCCGAGGTTGGCTCGTCGGCCATCCATACACCCTCGCCGCGGTGGACACTGTAACATCCTAAATTTTTTTTTTCAGAAAATAATTGATGCTTTAGTAGTAAGAATATCAAAATTTTGGTGTACACAAAAATGATGAGAACAATGTAACGAACGTAAAAAAAAAAAAAAAAAAAAACGTGAATAGTGTTTTGCAGGCCCCGTAGATCCACCGGAACAGCTGAAACCTTAGATTCAAGACCTGAAGGTGCCCGAAATTTGGAAATTATAGGATTAAGGTTAGAAATAGGTTGGAATAAAAATTTATGCTTAGAGTTAATTTTCGGGCAATAGTTGATTACTCGAGTACACTATTTTACCCGTTTGATGAAATTTCGGTGTGCGATTTTTAACACCGAAAATCAGTTAATATCTACTGATAATGAAGTTTATCCCTTTGAATACCAATGGATGGCTAGGATTTTATCTTGGAATGAAAGATCAAATCCTAGCCATTGATATAAAATTCTTTTAATGGAAAAATGATACTTTATAAGCCAACCAATGAGATTTCACCTTAAAAGATAATTATAAACTATCTAACCCCATAATTGTCATCATCTTCCTCGGCTAACAAAGGAGGCAGCAGAGAAACTCCATTTCCTTCCTCTCAAAACTTGATTTCAAGCTCAAAATCCTAGACCAAACCTTACCAAAATCAAGAACCTCCTTAAGTAAACTTATTCTACACTTCAAACTCTACAAATCTAACCGATTAGATTCTCCAAAAACCTCACCTTATCACATCACTCATCTCTGGTTAGAGGAGTATTTTACTGTGTTTTAAGAGCTTTGGGGTAGAGTATATCTATCTTGGAGTATACAAGAGACAAAGAGGCATTAGCTTCCAAGGGTAGGGTTTTCTTTGGCCTTTTTCTTTCCAAATTATTCTGTAAATTTTTTTGGGTTTTATTCCAAAATTTATGGTTATATTTGATGATAATATGTTGATATTGATGTGTTAATTTTGGTGGAGTGTTTGGATGAGGTTAAATAATGATTTTTGTCAAAATAAGTTTTGGCTAGGCTGCTGAATTTTCGGATTTCAGCAGGACAGGATTTGTTCATGAATTTTCTGGTTCAATTCTAGTCATTTTTATGAGCTATAAAAATTATATGTTGAAGCTAACATCATAAGGAAACTCTGATAATTTTCGTGGTGCATAATAAAGAGTTTTACTGCCTGAGAAAAATCAAGAACCAAGAGTATATCTATGCTGGCTGAAATCTTGGTACTGGAGCTGTGAATTTGTATAAATTTGTATTCATAGAAAATGATGGAGTTATCCTTTGAAAGTTTTACAGAGTTTTGTAGACATCTTTAAGTATAACTGTGATTTTTATTTTGAGTTGTTTCTATCAATTGCTAAAGTTAAAAATTGTGTGAATCCTATTCTGAGCTGTGAAAAAGTGGCCTCTGACAACTAAAATTGTAGAATTTATTTGACATGGTTCTAGTATTCTGTTTGCTATGAACTTTTTACAGGGACTTTTAGACACATTGAGGTATCATAGAGAATTTTTATGGCCAGTGAATTGGCCATTGGATATGTGAATTAAATGTTGTCACCATAATGGTAAATCTGTCAAGAAGCTGGAATGGTGAAGATGTATTAAGTTAATGATAGAAATCTATTTAATCCAAGTATATATCATATGAATGTATGTTAATTGTTTGAAAGACTTGTTTATAAAGTATGAATGAGACTCCAATGATACTGAATGCCTATATCTGGGATATAAACCTGACTTTGAAATAGAAAGGTCCATGACATGGTTGTATGACAAAAGAGAATATGTGAAATTTAATGGTGCATGTTTTAACATACGGGGAAAATAGAAACAAGGCTTATGTGTGATAGAGAGGGAAGGCAAAAATAAGAACTTCCCAAGAAATTTTATGAGTCGGTAGACTTATCGACTAGGAAATAGAACTGTGTGTGATTGAAATGGAAAAAATGAAGTCTGATGATCACGAATAGGAATGAGCTCATGTCCTAGCAGTCTATGGTCCTCTGAGGAGTTATCCACTACATATGTTACCTGATGTGAATTTAAGCCTTCCCTATGTTAATAAAAAGAACTACTACACTAAGTTAAATTCCATGTGATATAAGAGAAACACTTATGATTACTACCATTTTGCATATAATTTTCTTTGACTCATGTATGCTAATATTGATATATGTGATCTAACATGATGTTTTTCTTTATTATTATAAATGCATTTACTGTTTATATTCTGTCTGTATGTAAGGGGTTACCCTACTGAGAATTTTATAATATTCTCACCCCTATTTGTGTATATGTTGTATTGTGCTCAGACTCTGCAGATGCCCCTGGCTGAGGAGAGGCCATCATACCGATGGCCAATGGTTTCGCGTAGGAGGACATGAGACTTACGGGGGCTTTTGACTTGTGTGTAGTGTAGTATAGTGCCAGGAACTTACCAGCTTGTAGACTAATTGGTGTTAGATGTCTTAGGTCCATTTCTGTGTGTTTAGTATTTTGTTGGACCTTGATATTTGAGCAAGCTTGGTAGATCTTTTGATAGTAGTTCCTGTGTTGTATTATAAGCGAAGTGACTTAACTTCAAGTATGGTATGTATTAAAGAAAGCGATATGTAAAGTAATAATATATGTACATTTTATAGTAGTTTTCTTTATAGCTCTAGAGTTTGATTTATCTTATTTCATTTCATTTGACTAGTGGATATTATAGAAAGGAAGTGATACTCTTCTAATTACAATGTTAATGCTCGAGTAATACATGGTAGTTAGGAGGGTGTTACAGACACGCTCCGATGATCTGTATGACCACTCCCATCGAGATCCGCCAGTGGATCGATTCCACCCCTCAGTACTCGGACCAGCAGGAGTAGGTGCATAGGACGGGTAGTAGCTAGTGCACACATGCCACATAGTTGAGGACAAACCTTCTTTGTATATGAGGTTGTCTACTCTAGGTGTACACGGGTATGGGTGTTGCTTTCATAGTTTCCTTGTACTTTCTTTTATGATTTCCTTGTATTCGCATTTCAGTTGTATTTCATTTTACTATGTACCAAATAGTCCTGCCCCTTTTGGTAGGCACATTATCTATATATATAATCAGTTGATGTGTCCATGTTATTTATGTGCTTTGTTATGATTGCTCATATGACTTGTATGAATTTCCGTTCGAAGAATCATGCGTGGCTCTCACTTTGGTTTTAATTCCAAAAAGAAAAATTTTACCCATATTTCCGCTAAGTATTTTCAAGTAAAGAATGAGACCAAGAGGTAATATTCTAAAAATTAACCTAAATACATACTAGTAGTATCAGGTTAAGATTTAGGGTGTTACAGCATAGCAACTGTTAAACCGAATTTCCTTCAAACTGCCACAAGCTAATTCACACAACATGTTCTCATGAAAACTCATGCTATGATAAACTTTAACATTTTCATCAATCATTTTCTCATGCATCAAGCACATCTCATCATATCATTGCATCAAACAACACATCATAGCATTAACAACCTTTTAGTGTCTTATGCATTGACCCTTAAGGTCCCTAACTCACATTCTAAGTTATAAATCATCAAACCTAATCTCTCGGGAACTTATAAGGTCTTAACTAAGTATTTCTCACCTCACACTATGATCAAGAACATCTCTAAACCTCAAGAGTGCAGAATTCATATTCCTAACTTTACGGATACCTAGGAGTCATAACAATAACCCTTTCTAAGTCCGGTTTGCTCCTAAGGCATCAAGATCAAGTCCTACACCATTTATGAGTCATTCCTACACATTTAAACTAATTTAAATCCATGATTAGCATTACTAAACCTTGCTGGACAGAATCCAGAAAATTCAAACATTAAAGGATCTAGAACTCTCAAATTAATTCTTTTCTAGTTTCTAACTTCTCTTATCTTTCACATATGAGTCTTAACATTAATTATACTTAAACATAAGCATATTATCATCATTAACACAGCTCATATAGTGGCTAAACATGGCAAGGCAGAACCAAAGCAAACATCTCCATTTAAAGGCATCAAACATAGTTTCTAAAGCACATAAAATACTCGTTTCTCTTGGAACCTTTTTAAAACTTTCAAAACTCATTTATAAATATTTTTAACATCTAAAATCATCAAAATATTTATGAGGGCAGTAGCTAAATCAAACTTGTCTCAAGAGGTTCTAAATTCATAAAACTTAGTTCTATGCATTCCTTAAACTCATAAAAGCTTGGAAAAATTATAAAACATAGTTTTCAATACTTAAAAACATCAAGACCCCTTAGGGCCGAAATATGAACCAAAGGAAATAAATATTTTTATACCTTTGTTTGAGACAACAATGGGCAAGTCTTTGAGCTCTAGGTTCATTTAGGTGATGACATAAAAATAAACATGCTCATGCACTTATTTTAGGTTCCATTAGAAAGTAAAGTGATAGCACAAAATAAATATGAATGCAACTCATTATTATCTTGTTATTAAGTGAGAACTTGAAATATAAACATGATAATGCATAGCTTGAAATATAAACATGATAATGCAAGGTTCACTTATTATCTTGATACTTAGTGATAGCAAGGAAAGTAGACATGATGTGCATAGCATAAAAGTAAACATGATGGAAGGTTCATTTTATGGTTAGCTAGAGCTCATCCAAGACTTTAACAAAATAACAACCCAACATACATCTCATTACAAAGAGAGCTTTAGAGTTCTTGAACCAAGTCCTCAAAGGAACTATGAGGTTCTTGAACAACATCATCAAGCTCAAGTAAATAAACTTCCAAAACAAAACAAAACAAAACAAAATCTTCAAGGATCAAAATACCAAAACCAAAAACCTTACAAAAGAAAAAGAAAGTGAAACTAAGTCAAGTTCTTTATTAAATACCCAAAACCCCTATCTAGAGAAAGATCTCTAGAACGTGCTGGCCAACTTTAAGGTTGACAAGGGTAGGCTTGGGCTTTTAGAAATCCTTAGATTAATTTTCTTAAGTTGAAAAACCATGTGAGCTAAGTATAGTATAGATGAAGTTAAAGAAAAGAAAAACTCAAGCTCTAGAGGTTCCTTTGAGATGAACACATAGTCATCATCTAGGAGTCCCCATAATTGAGCTATCATGTGCTCCTCAAGGCCTCATGGCCGAAATCACAAGGAAGGAAAAACAAAGAAAGTTTCAAAAGAAAATCCAAGAGAAAGCTAGAAAGAACTCATTTTCAAGAAAACAAAGTTTAGAAAACACTCCTACCTAGAGTGAAGACACAAAGCTTGAACTTTTGAAAAGAAAAACAAGATGATGAGCTCCTCCTTGGGGCTTGAAGGTTTCGGCCAAGAGGAAACAAGAAGGCTGGAGTTGTGTTTCAAGTGAGGTTGTGTTTGAGGTGTGGTGTTTGAGAGGTTTGATGATAGTTCAAGGCTTTGGGGTGGTGTTTCAAGGTTGAGAGATGATGATGAGATGAAGAAATGAAGAAGATGAAGATGGAAAGAAAGGAAGAATTCTCTTGAAACTTGAGAGAAAAAGAAAAGAACTAGCAAGACAACTCTATAATTCTAAACTTAGCAAATGCTTCAAAGTGCAACTAAGCTATCAGCCGAGGTACGCTCAAAGATCATGTCTTCACCACTAAAAGGTGCAGTAGGAGTGAACTGGTAGCTCGATACCGGATAGGCGAAGGGTGGTCCCATGTACACAAAAACGTGAACCGCACAACGACCCTTAAAGTGATACGAGCGATGGTCTGGGTCATAGTGCACCTCCCATACGGGTGTGTCAATGAACACCACGAACGTCGCCATCGGTCTCTGAAGATGTGACGAAAGAAATAAGAAAGAGGAGTGAGAATTCTTACTAAAGAATCTCAGTAGGAGTCTCCTATCCTAGGGTTACATCGTTCACATCCTTAGGAACCTTGGGTTTAATTATAAAACAGTGATCATGCATATAAGATTCAATTTAGGGTTTTCCAAAACTAATTATCCAAGGTCCATTCCTTTTAGCATGCATCTTGATGTTATGAATACAACATGTTATGCCATGGATGCATGTCAATACTTGAGCACATAAACAACACATCAAAGCATATAAGCATAAACCATGTGGCATAAGGGCACATAACTTTCAAGTGAATCATTCCTCAACTTCATGACGTCAATCATGGAACTTTAGCATAATAAGCCACCCTAAAAGTAACTAGGGTATGAGCTCATACCTCATCTAGTCATTTCTAGCTCTTGCTTATTATTTGAATAAGCGAAACATAAATAATAATAATCCCGACTCGTAAGTACGGGTAGGGGGCAGGGATCACCTCTCTTAGGATATACCCTCTTTGAAACACTTTGCGGGCATTAAGCCACAGCAATTTGTCCGCTTTGGTAGGCTGCATCTACTCATACCCTCATAGATTTATCTCCCCTAGGGGTGCTCGGCCGAACTGGTGTCACCCAGGCAAGTGCATCTCAGTGCTTTGTCACATAAAAATCTCCTGGGGGTACTCGGCCGAACCGGTGTCACCCAGGGTTATCAACTCATATGGTACTCATAAACATTTCTTTTAACCTCTTAAGGTTTGACGGAAATTCAGCAGCATAACAGCTGTTAAACCGAATTTCCTTCAAACTGCCACAAGCTAATTCACACAACATGTTCTCATGAAATCTCATGCTATGATAAACTTTAACATTTTCATCAATCATTTTCTCATGCATCAAGCACATCTCATCATATCATTGCATCATATAACACATCATAGCATTAACAACATCTTAGTGTCTTATGCATTGACCATTAAGGTCCTTAACTCACTTTCTAAGTAATAAATTGTCAAACCTAATCTCTCAGGAACTTATAAGGTTATAACTAAGTATTTCTCACCCCACACTATGGTCAAGAACATGTCTAAACCTCAAAGATGCATAATTCATAATCCTAACTTTACGGTTACCTAGGAGTCACAACAATGACCCTTTCTAAGTCCGGTTTACTCCTAAGGCATCAAGATCAAGTCCTAAACCATTTATGAGTCATTCCTACACATTTAAACTAATTTAAAACCATGTTTAGCATTACTAAACCTTGCTGGAAAGAATCCAGAAAATTCAAACATTAAGGGATCTAAAACTCTCAAATTAATTCCTTTCTAGTTACTAACTTCTCTTATCTTTCACATATGAGTTTTAACATTAATTATACTCAAACATAAGCATATTATCATCATTAACACAGATCATACAGTGGCCAAACATAGCTAGGCAGAACCGAAACAACATCTCCATTTAAAGGCATCAAACACAATTTCTAAAGCACATAAAATACTAGTTTCTCTTGGAACCTTTCTCAAACTTTCAAAACTCATTTATAAACATTTTTATCATCTAAAATCGTGAAAATATTTAAGAGGGCAATGACTAAATCAACTTTGTCTCAAGAGGTCATAAATTCATAAAACTTAGTTCTATGCATTCCTTGAACTTATAAGAGCTTAGAAAAATTATCAAACATAGCTTTCAATACTTGTAAACAATAAACCTCATTGAGGCTGAAAACATGAAGACCAAAAACATAGATTTTCAAGCCTTTACTTGAGACAACAATGGGCAAGTCTTTGAGCTCTAGGTTTATTTAAGTGATGACATAAAAATAAACATGCTCATGCACTTATTTTAGGTTCCATTAGAAAGTAAAGTGATAGCATAAAATAAACATGAGATGCAACTCATTATTATCTTGATATTAAGTGAGAACTTGAAATATAAACATGATAATGCATAGCTTGAAATATAAATATGATAATGCAAGTTCATTCATTATCTTGATACTTAGTGATAGCAAGGAAAATAAATATGATGTGCAAAGCATAAAAGTAAACATGGATGCAATATTTATTTTGGTCTCATCTAGAGCTCTTATAAGACTTTAGAGATTACAACCCAACACATATCTCATCACAAAGAGAGCTTTAGAGTTCTTGAACCAAGTTCTCAAAGGAACTATGAGGTTCTTGAACATCATCATCAAGATCAAAATAAATAAACTTTCAAAACAAAACAAAACCTCAAAGAAAAGGAAATAGAACTGAAACCTCATAGAAAAAGGAAAGGAGGATAAAACTAAGTCAAGTTCTTTATTAGGTACCCAAAACCCCTATCTAGAGAAAAATCTCTAGAACGTGCCGGCCAACTTTAAGGTTGACAAGGGTAGGCTTGGGCTTTTAGAAATCCTTAGATTAATTTTCTTAAGTTGAAAAAACCATGTGAGCTAAGTATCATATAGATAAAGTTGAAGGAAAAGAAAAACTCAAGCTTTAGAGGTTTCTTTGAGATGAACACAAAGTCATCATCTAGAAACTCTCATCATCAAGCTATCATGCTCATAAACATGGCCTCATGGCTGAAATGAGAAGGAAGAAAAGAACCAAAGAAAAGTTTCAAAAGAAATCCAAGAGAAAGCTAGAGAAAAACTCTTTTACAAGAAAAACAAGTTTAGAAAAACACTCCTACCTAGAGTGGAGACAAAAAGCTTGAACTTTTGAAAAGGAAAACAAGATGATGAGCTCCTCCTTGGGGCTTGATGGTTTCGGCCTTGTGGAGAGAAAAAGAAAAGAAATGTGTTCTTGGTGAGCTTGTGTTTGAGAATGGAAGTTTAGGTGTTTGTATGATGATCTAAGGTGGTGGGTGGTGTTTCAAGGTTATGAGATGATTATATGATGAGGGGATGAAGAGGATAAAGATGAAAAGAAAAGAAGAACTTTCTTGAAACTTGAGAGAAAAAGAAAGAAACTCAAGAAAGCTTAGGAAACTTGAAACTTAGCAAATGAACTAAAGTGTTTGCAAGCTCAAGTAAGCAAGGTATTTATAGAAAATGAAAACAAATGAAGGCTCATTGAGGGGGAGGAGGAGCAGTAGCAAAAAGGGAGGGAAAGGAAAGAAAAATATCTCTTACACAAGGTCATTCAAGTATGGTTTGAAGTATGGAGTGTATGATACAAAGTACGGCTTGATGTGAGTGAATTTCCTATCAATTTTTCATTGAAATTAGGCTTCTAGAAACAATGCATGGCTGGAACTTTTCGAGCAACAAATAAATGGAGAAAATGGGGTATTTTAATTAGTTATTCATTTGGAAAATCAAGCTTGATTGAAAGTATGACAAGGTATGGTGTATAGGACTTGAGGTATGGCTTTGGAGTGTTGAAAAATTAAACATGTGATGCATATGGAGGGCATGGAGTGCACGACCAAACCTGGTACAACAAGGGGGAGGAGGATTTGTTTCATGTAATTGTGTGTTAATGGTAGGTTTAAGTGTGTATTAGTTTAGGTGAAAGGTTAGGAATAATTAAGCTTAAGTTTAGGTGACTAAGAATGTGATTTAAGGATTTTATGACAAGATTAGGAGTGCTCATACATCATTAAAGAATTAAAAACTCATTTGTGAATAAACAATGTGTAACACAATTCCATGATTTAAGGAATTGGAAAGAAAAAACACTATTCAAGATTCCATGACTAGGAGTCTTGAATTTAAAATAAGATTTTAAGTTGTAATTAAGCACTTTTAGGTTCTAATCAACTTTAATAAATTATTTTGACTCAAGATTAATTATGAAAATTAATTAACCTTCGATTAGAGCCTAATATTGCTTAGGTTTGCTTAATCACGCCATTAAGCGTAAAAACACGAAACTATGGGCAAAATCATAATTTTACAATAATTTTGCCTGAAACCTCCGGGACCAAAAATAAAGTCACAGTCTACATAAAAACGCCTTTTAAAACCATTTTGAGAATTTTCGGGTTCATCTGACACTTGCAAAAGGGTAAAACACCGCAGGGGCATTTTGGTCATTTTGACCTGAAAACTCGAAAAATGAGATTTTCGATCCCGGAAAGATACACAAGTCATCTAATCCCCTTCCAACATTGCGTTTGCCCTTCGAGTATTGCCAGACCGGCTTTCCTCAAATTTCGGGCCGAAAATGAATTCAGGGGCATTTTGGTCATTTTCACTCTAACATAAAATCAGGGCGTTACATTAATCTAATCATATCTGTATCTGTCGGATTTTTCAAAATCCCTATAGATTGTTTACAATTAATTATTTTATCATAATAATGTTAAAAATTTGGGTTGTTACATAGAATGTGTGTGGATTATTGACATTTAAATAAAGCTAGCCTAAAGGATGATTTTCCTCCCCCTCACATTTATGTCCTTGTTGACAACACTGCAAAAAATCACCGATTTTCATTTATGGATGGGTACTCAAGGTATAACCAAATTCCTATGGATGTTAATGATAAAGGAAAAACTACTTTCATAACTCTGGGGGGAACATTTTGCTATACACTCATGCTATTCGGATTGAAGAATGTTGGTGCTACGTACCATCATGCTATGGTTCACTATTCCATGATATGATGCATAAAGAGATTGAAGTGTATGTAGATAACATGGTTGCTAAGTCTAAAGAGGGAGAAAGTCACGTGGTAGTTTGTGAAAGTTGTTTGAAAGGCTCAGAAAATATAAGTTACAGCTAAACCTGAATAAATGCATCTTTGGAGCTTTTACAGGGAAATTACTTGGCTTCATTGTCAGTAGAGAAATAATATCAAGTGAAGGCGACACAAGATATACCTACCCCCTAAAGTGAATGGGAGGTTAGAAGTTTTCTGGGAAAGGTCAACTACATTGCTAGATTCTTCACTAATTTGACTAGTATGTGTAAGCCTATATTCAAGCTATTGCGAGAACATTAACCTAGAGAATGGAACTAGGAATGCCAAAAAGCCTTTGATAAAATAAAGACTTATTTAATGAAACCTCCAATTCTGACTCCACCTACACCGGGTCATCCTTTAATACTGTACCTTATAGTGTTACCAACATCAATAGGGGCAATGTTAGGACAGTATGATGAGTTTGGAAAGAAAGAGCATGTAATTTATTATCTAAGCAAGAGGTTTAATGGCTTTGAATTCTGCTATATGGCAATTGAAAAGACCTATTAGGCATTGGTGTGGACTTCCAAGAGGCCAAGGTAATATATGTTGTACTATACCTCTTGTTTGATTTCTCGAATGGATTCATTAAAATACATATTTGACAGTCCTCATATGTCGTTGAGAATACCAAAGTAACAAGTAATACTATCTAAAATCGATATCAAGTATGTGACTCAAAATTCCATTAAAGGAAGTGCAATTGCTAATCATCTAGCTGAAAATCCTCTAGAGGGTAATTAACTAACTACATCAGAATTCCCTGATGGTAAGGTGCTGGCAGTAGAAAGAGAAGAAATGGAAAAGGAGAATGTATGGAAGATATACTTTGATGAGGTTGCCAACATGAATGGGTGTGGAATAAAAGATGTGGTGGTGTCACTGGTTAGAAAACAATACCCAGTTTCCATCAAATTAGATTTTGAGTGTACTAACAACATTACAGAATATGAAGCATGTGCAAATGGCTTACAAGTTGCAATTGACTTGGGAATCAAAAAACTTATAGTCTTTGGAGATTCTGTACTCATAATTTATTAATTTAATGGACAATGGTGAACAAAGGATCCAAAATTGACATCTTATCAAAAGTACTTGCCTCACCTAATTAAACAATTTGACAATGAATCATTTTCCTACTTAACTCGAGACAATAATCAATTTGTGGATGCTTAGGTGACCTTGGCTATAATGACTAAATTGGAAGTCCATACCAATGTCCAAGTAGAGGTGCAAAGTGAACCGGTATACTGTGGCAGTGTGGAGGTTTAGTAAGATAGACAGCCATGGTATTATGACATCAAGCAGTATATTAAAAAGAGAGAATACCCAGCCAGAGCAAATGAAGTGAACAAAAAGACAATTCATCAACTGCCTATGGCTTTTTTCTTTAATGGTGAAGTCCTCTACAAGAGGAATCATGACGGTACAATCCTAAGATATGTTGATGCTCATGAAGCTCACATAATTATGACCGAGATCCACGAAAGAATCTGTGGAACCCATGCTAATGGGCATATGATGGCATGTAAAATTTAAAAGAGCGGTTATTATTGATCCACCATGGAGAGTGATTATATTAATTATGTCAAATATATGCAAATCGAGTTAATGGTCATCCACTTCCATTGCATAACATGGAATCTCCTTGGCCTATCTCGATGTAGGGCATAGATGTAATTGGCCCAATTAGTCCCAAAGCATCCAATGGTCATCGTTTCATCTTGATAGCGATAAACTATTTCACTAAATAGGTGGAAGTCGTCTCGTATGCCAATATCACACGGAAGGTATTCTTCAAATTCATCAAAAAGGACATCATCTATAGATATAGAATTCCTAAAAGAATTATCAAAGATAATGCTCCTAATCTTAATGGTACTGAGATTCAGAAGTTTTTCAAGGTTTTCAAAATCAAGCACCACAACTTAGCTCGTTATAGGCCTTAAATGAATGGTGCAGTCGAAGCTACGAATAAGAACAATAAGAAATTCATTGCCAAAATGGTGGTTAACTACAAAGACTAGCATAAAATGCTGCCATATACATTACATGCATATTGTACCAACATACGATCAAGCATTGGGACAACTCCATTCTCATTGGTATATGGAATAGAAGTTGTATCCCCTATAGAAGTTGAAATCCCGTCATTAAGGGTTCTGACAGAGGCTAAGTTAGAAGAATATGAATGAGTGAAGGCTCAATATGAACAGTTGAACTTAATAGAAGAGAAAAGATTGGTAGCTATTTGTCAAGGCCAATTGTACCAAAGTAGAATGGCTAAGGCTTTTTACAAGAAAGAGACTTTTGTCCAAGAGATTTGGTTTTGAAGAAAATTCTCCATAATCGAAAGGACGCATAAGGAAAATGGGCTCCAAATTATGAAAGTCCTTACAAAGTCAAGCAAGCATTCTCAAGTGGGGCATTAATTTTGCAAAACATGGATGGACAAGAATTGCCTAGACTAATCAACACTGATGCAGTCAAAAAGTTTTATGCTTGAAAAGATACTGCAAAAGCCTATTAGGTCAAAAACTGGAAAGGGCAGCCTAAGCAAAATTTAGGGTTAAAAAAAGAGCTCACTGGGTCGAAAACCTGAAAAAGTGGCCTAGGAAAAAGTTAGGGAAAAATAATAGGCGTTGGCTCAAGCAACCTACACTGGGGCAATTTTAGATGTTGAATTAGTCTTGCAGCTAAGCAGATTGACACTGTGGAAAGATTTTAGGGAATTAAGAAAAAGGCTTAACGACATATCATCAGAAACAATGAGTATGACATTCAACAATTGCAAGAATCAATTGAACGAGTAATGAAGAATCGAAAATAAGGCAAAAGTGTTACGTGTAACACCTTAATTTTGTTATTGTTCAGAAATTAATTGAGACTTTACTAGTGAAAATCCCAGAATTCTGATGTACATGGAAATAATGAGAACAACTCAATGGATCTGTAAAAAAAAATATGAATAGCAACTTGCGGGCTCTGCAGACCCGCCGGGACAGCTAAAACCCTAGAATTGGAGTCCGGAGCTACCCAAAAGTGAGAAATTATAGAATTAAGATTAGAAATGGTTGGGAACAAAGATTTTATACCTAGCATTAATTTTCAGACAATGTTTGATTTCCCAAATACACTGTTTTACTCGTTTAGTAAAATTTCGGTGTGTGATTTCTAACACCGAAAGCTAATTTAACCTTTACAAAATAAAAGGAGCTCATCCATTTATATCAAATGAATGGCTAAGATTTAATCTTGGATTACAAGATCAAATCCTAACCATTCATCTTACTTTCTTTATTTGATAATTATCCTTTTATATTATATAATATTCTTGCATTTATTACATGATTAACACAATTTCAAATCTTTTTTAAGAAGCCAAAAAACCTCCTCATTCTCGGTCATGAACACAGCCACCATTTCCATTCTACTCAAGAGCTCAAGTTTTGTCTTTAAACCACCAAAATACTTGCTCAAAGTTCCTAAAACCATAAACTCCCTTTACTAAACTTGTTCTACTCCTCAATATCTACCAAACTAACCGGTTAGAATTTGAATCCAGCAACTTTTACTATTTTGAGAGCTCACCACCTGCTATTTAGGGAAGGGTTAGAGGCTGATTTGTAGGCCTTGGAGTGAGCAAGATCACTCTTGGACATATCCTTGAAAGCCAAGATCCTTAAAGCTACCAAAGTAGGGTTTTCTTAGACCTATTATTTCAAAATTTATGATGATCAGAGTGGTAAACCTGGCAAGATGCTGGAAATGAGAGAATGTCTTAAATTGACATCAACATGGAATTTAGTCCACATATATGGTATATGAATGCATGCTAATGGTTTTTAAAGAGTTACTTATAAGGCATAAATAAGACTCTAATGCACCTAAATGCCTATGTGTGATGTGAGCAAGCCTTTGAAAAATAAAAGTATATGATGCATTTATATGACAAAAGAGGATATGTGAGATTTAATGATGCATGTTTTAACATATGGGGAAAATAGAAACAAGGCTTATGTGGAGTAAAAAGGGAAAGCAAAAATAAGAACTTCCCAGGAAATTGTATGAGCCGGTAAACGTATCGGCTAGGAATAGAACTGTGTATGATTCGGAAATGGAAAAAAATGAAGTCCGATGATCACGAATAGGAATAAACTTATGTCCTAGCACTCTATTGTCCTTTGTGGAGTGATCCACTACAGATACTACTTGATATGGAATTAAGCCTTCCCTATGTTGATGGAAAAAGAATGTGACACTTAATCAAATTTATTACTTTGAGATAAATGCATGATTATCATTATTGAATCTATAATTATTCCTGGAGGTAAGCTTGCATGATTGAAATTATATGAAATTGGTAATTATACTTGTTTTCATAACCCAATTTATGTCATGACCGGCACATAGGGAACACCTTCCCTAGCAAGCCTTAAAACGCTAAATTTTCTAGAAAAATGGATAGAGTTTCCTATGTTTTTTGGACATTCCCCAAATAAAATAAAACCTGCAACATTTACAGTTTAAATTCCAGCAATGGGCATCAAGCATTCTCAGAATGTGCCCGTCCAGTATATAACAATATTCCAGATACCAAATTAGCTTTCCAACTCTATTAAACATAATGCATTATATAATTCAAATATAAACTAAATTAAGTTTACAAATCCTTTTTATACATAATTTACATAACTAAGTAACAAATTTTCAATATAGACATAACGTGGATCCAAGGACCCTGCCTGTGATATATGGAGCAGTTTACAACTACAGGCTAAACAAAAAATAAGAGATAACAAAAATGAACTTTACAAAAAGGCTCACCAACTTTGAAGTTACTAAAGTTGTGCTGGAGGAACACCAAATCCAGCACCAGCACGTGTATCTAAAAAAAATGGAAAGACAACAGGGTGAGTTTTGCAACTCAGTGAGAGATAGGATATCCATAGTTTACTAAATGCAATCATAAATCAAGATAAATATAATAACGTATATATAAACTTATATGAATATGTTTCTAGTCATGATTCCAGATTTCTAAAACATATCTCTATAAAATCACATAATTCCAAAACATAATGGGGAGTTATCCAAAGCAGAATAATAACAAGTCCAAACATAACCCAAAGTCATGTGCAGGTTAGCATCACACCTGCTAACTAGAGTTGGCCCGTAGCCATACAAGTCCAGACATGACAAAAGTCATGTGCGGGTTAGCACCTCACCTGCTAACTGGAGTTGGCCCATAGCCAAATACAAGTCCAGACATAGCTGCAACTATGTGTGGGTTAGCACCTCACCTGCTAACTAGAGTTCCATGGTGCACCAAGGCTAACATCCATGCCGTTAGCTACAGTTTCTACTTTCATTTACTCCCAAAACCTTTTCAATCAATTTCAATCTTATTGTTTCATAATCTCTGTCTCAATATCATAATTATGGCCTTAACAGTTCTCATAAATACAATCTTTGGTGTTTCTAACACAATTCAATTCCAAGATACTTTTACAACACCAAAAATCTATCCTCATGTTATATAATATACCATTGGCATAAAATAACTCAATAATTTGTATAAAATGATCTAAAAATTTAATATTCATTACAATTTGACTAAAATTATTTAAATATGCATAATAATCATATTCTTATTTAAATATGCATAATAATCATATTCTGGTCTCTAAATATAAATTTTTCATTTCAAACATAATCCTCCTTTTTGATAAATAATTCATTTTATTATGTATCAATATACTTTAAACTCTTCATATACTTCTAAATTTATAATCAATAATTATGATACATAAAGTAACCTATAGATACACTTTCCACTCACAAATATTGGTTCAAAGAATCGAAGAACAAAGCCTTTAATGCCACCAACTCAAGTGTTGACGTTCGATTGCTCTACCGCTCTAGGCACAAGACAATAGTAATATTGGTGAGCTAACTATGCCATCAATTAACATCAATTATCCCAAATCACCAAAAACCCCAAATTCAAGGGTTCCAAAAAAACCTAACCATATCTCTAAAATAATTAGAACTTCAACAATTTAAATAGAGTAGGTAGAAATCATATTTACCACTTGAAGAGTAAAATTGATGGAGAAATTCACTCCAACACCTTCCAAGTCTCAAGCTCTCTCTAATGGAGTTAGAGACAGAAATAGAGTAGAGGAGAGGAAGAGAGAGAGGGGCGGTTATGGGGATGAGGATTAAGAGGAGATGATGATGATGGAGGTGGTGGTGGTGTTTCTTGATGGTAGAAGCAAGGAAGATGAAAAATTGAAGGAAGTGATGAGGAGGGGGAAAGGCTACGGGAAAGAGAGGAAGAAAAATGAGAAAAGGAAGTGAAGAGGAAGAAACAGGGACGCTTCTGATGGGAGGAGGAAGTGAAAATAAAAGAGAGAGAGTGAGGACTAGGGTGTTTCATATCACTTAAGGTGCATGTGCACCTCACTCTCTTTTTTTTCTAGTCAGTTGCGACACTCTCTACCACAGATTGGTCGATATCTTCCTCTGTTTTCCTCCACGCCATCATCGCACTGGCCATGAGAAACCAGCCCATAGTCGCATGCTCACCAGCCCTCTCCCTTTTCCTCCACATCGCCTCACCTTCCCTCTCTCCCTCTCTCTTCTACCCGGCCACAAACCACTGAACGCAACTACCGTTTCTGCCTTTTGCCTCTATTGCACATTCACTGTGGTCTCCGTCAACTTGATGGCAGATCTGCCCATCACAATTTTGGCCAACTCCTTCCCCTCTGCCATCTGCCACCCTCACATTCACATACATCCGTTTACAAACCTCTTACTCTCTCCATTGTTCCCTCTATCCCCTTGTGCACATCTCTCAAAACCCTATTCCCTTTTGTTCATTTTCTCTTTAATCTAGGCCCTTTTCCTTTATTATTTTTTATTTGAGCATGTTTCCCTTTTGGTAAATAATTTTGTTTTATTTAAATAAAAACCTTTTGTTTGGTTTTGGTTTAATCTGGTTATTTTGTTTAAATAATAATAATAATAAAAGGAAGAAGTTCTTTCATTTGTCTAAGTATTCTTTTTAGTTTATTGGTTTTTGTTTTTGGGCCAATTAGTGTTAGCTTTGGTGTCAGATTCTAAGTTCTTTTTTTTTAGGTTAAGATTTTTTTTTAGACTAGTTTTTTTTTTATTTTTAAATGACTTGCTAATCTATGTTTCCTTTTTTCTTTGGTTGATATCTTTTGAAAAAAAAAAAAGGGTTTCCATGTTTGGGTCTTAAATGCTTTAAAAAAAGAGAGAATTTTATTTAATTTACGTTTAAAATGAATTATTGAGTATTTTACTTTTATTTTTAACCAACAAAAATCAATAGATTGCAGTTTGAAAATAGGATTAATTGAGCTATGATGGCATGTTCATTTTAAGTTCTAAAATATTTTAGCTCTAACAGCTTGATATTCTAAAATCCATATTCTGAAATTCTTTTCATTTAGTTTGGGTCTAAAATGAGCTTTAAAAAAAAAGAATTTTACTTTTGTTTAAAATGAATTCTGGAGTAATTGTTGTTATTTTTAACAAATTCAACCAATAAACTGCATTTTGAAAATATAATTAACTGAGTCATGATGGCTTGTTCATTTTATGTTCTGGAATGTTTTAGTTGTGATAGCTTGATATTCTAAAATTCCTTTTCAAAAATAAAAACAATTAACCCATAGTTATTTTCTACATAACTACATGACTTTGAGTTCTTATTGCACCTGGGGATATGTAGGAGCAGGCATCCCTATCAAGTCAAAATTAAATTTTCATAAATTTTGTCCTATTTGTAAATATTTATTATTTATAGGAGAGATTTATTCTTTACTTCAACTAGTTCTCGGATTATTGAATATTTTATTTCAAATAAAGGTGTTAACTTAGCCGTGACAGCTTGTTAGCTAAATATTTTGAACATCTGAGTTGTAACACCCTAAATCTTAACCTAATACTACTAGTATGTATTTAGGTTAATCCTTAGAATATTACCTCTTGGTCTCATTCTTTACTTTGAAAATACTTAGCGGAAATATGGGTAAAATTTTTCTTTTTGGAATTAAAACCAAAGTGAGAGCCACGCATGATTCTTTGAATGGAAATTCATACAAGTCATATGAGCAAATCATAATAAAACACATAAATAACATGGATACATCAACTGAATATATATAGATAATGTGCCTACCAAAAGGCAGGACTATTCGGTACATAGAAGAACGAAATACAACCGAAAAGCAAATACAAGGAAATCATAAAAGCAACACCCATACCCATGTGCACCTAGGGTAGACAACCTCATATATAAAAGAAGGTTTGTCCTCAACTGTGTGACGTGTGTGCACTAGCTACTACCTATCCTATGCACCTACTCCTATTGGTCCGAGTACTGAGGGGTGGAATCGATCCACTAGCGGATCTCGGCGGGAGTGGTCGTGCGAATCATCGGAACGTGTCCACCGCGGCTAGGGCGCATGGATGGCCTACGAGCCAACCTCGGCTGAACCACCATCTCCTCACTCCCGGCTCTCATCGGTGGGGGAGCGGGGCTGGAGCTCCAACTGTACATGTGCGAGGGCAGGTCCTCTGATGGATCCGTCTCTAAATACTGAGTCCGGGGCACGTACTCTGGGTAGTCATCTACGGTTAACGCCTCGGGCTGCATGCGGAGGATCTGCTCGTCGCGTGGTCTAGCTCGCTTGAAAATCGTGTTATGATGGTAGGGGGCAATCGGGGTGAAGCGGTAGCTCCGTACTGGGTGTGCGAAGGGTCGTCCCATAAACATGAATACTCTGACTGTGTAGCGACCCTCAAAATGGTATGACCCGAGTGCTGGGTCATAGTGCAGCTCCCACGGCGGGGTGTCGATGAAGAGTACGAAAGTTGCCATCTGAAAATATGATGGAAGAAAAGAGAGAGGGAATGAGAATCTTCTAAAAGAATTCTCAGTAGGGCAATCCCTAACTAAGTGACGTCATCACATCCTCAGGAACCTTGGGTTTTATTTCTAAAAATGTGTATATGCATATAAACTCCTTTTAAGTTAGTTTTCTATAGCATTGGTTATCCAAGGTCCGTCATATTTTACAATGCGTCTTATGACTAAGCATGGAATATACTAAGACATGAATGAGTCATAAGGATAAACTAATCAACAAAATCACAAAAACATTATAATAGTGGCATAAGTTGACAAGTATAAATCTCATAATAACTTTCTTAGTTTTTCATAGCATATGTGACATTTCAACTTTAACTTTATCTTATGGGGCCACCCTAAAACATCTCTAGGTTATGAGCTCATACCTTAACTAGTCGTCACTAGCTCTTACTTATCCTATGATAAGCGTAACATACATAATCCCGACTTAAAGTACAGGCTAGGAGGCAAATTAAGGATCACCTCTTAGGGTCATTTCCTCTTTGAAACGCTCTACTAGCAACTAGTGCATAGTAGTATTGTCCACTTTGGCAAGCTCTGTGTCAATACCCTCACGGATTTGTTTTCTTGGGGGTACTCAGCTAAACCGGTGTCACCCAAGAAGGCGTCTCAGTGTTGTGTCACATTTAAGTTCTCATGATTTTCAAAAAGACCTTTTTCTAAGTTTCTCAGATTTGATGGAAATTCGACAGCATGACGACTGTAGACCGAATTTCCTCAAATTTACTTATGCCATGAAAACATATAGGACATACACACGCATTCTTCATAAGGTGTTGAAATTATATAAAACTTCTTCATAACATATACATCACACATAATCATTCATCATATAAAACTTCTTTATAGCATATCATCACATAATCATATTTAAACAAAACATTCACACAACTCATAAAGCTTATTATGTTATAAACCTATAGTGTCTTATGCTTCGATCCTTACGAGTCTTTGGACTTGTAAACTAATTGTTCTAGTATTCCTCCTTAACCTCTCACACACCTATAGGTTCACAACTAATAAGTTTTACTAATTTTATGCTTAAGAACCCATCCAAACAGCACTATGCAGATTTGGACAGTTTTATGTTCATATGATTACGGGGTTCTAGAGATTACGTTTTAGGCCCTTAAAGTCCTTAACTCACAACCTAGGTTATAAATCATCATAACTTAAGCTCTCGGGTATCTATAAGTTCATATCTAAGTATTCCTCACCTCACACTATGGTCAAGAACATCTCTAAACCTCAAGGATGCAGAATTTGTAATCCTAATTTTACGGGTACCTAGGAGTCACAACAATGACCCTTTCTAAGTCTGGTTTGCTCCTAAGGCATCAAGATCAAGTCCTAAACCAATTATGAGCCATTCCTACACCTTTAAACTAATTTAGAACCATGATTATCAAATCTAATCCTTGCTGGACAGAATCCAGAAAATTCAATAATTAAAGGATCTAAAACTCTCAAATTAATTCTTTTCTAGTTTCTAACCTACCCTATCTTTCACATATGAGTCTTAGTACTATTTTTACTAAAATATAAGCATATTATCATCATTAAAACAGCACATATAGTGGCAATAAATGGCAAGGCAGAACCGAAATGTGCATCTCCATAAAAGGCATAGAACACAATTTTTTAAGCACATAGAATACTAGTTTCTCTTGGAACCTTTTTAAAACTTTCAAAACTCATTTATAAGCACTTTTATCCTTTAAAGTTATAAAAATACTTGAGAGGGCAGTAGCTAAATCATTTTCATCTCAAGAGGTTCTAAATTCATAAAACTTAGTTCTACATATTCCTTATACTCATATAAGCTTAGAAAATTTATGAAACACATTTTTAACACTTGGAAAACTTAAAACCTCTTAGGGCCGAAATCTCAACTATGGAAAATAATTATTTTAGACCTTTGTTTGAGATAACAATGGGCAAGTCTTTGAGCTCTAGGTTCATTAAAGTGATGGCATAAAGATAAACATGCTTATGCTCTTGTTTTAGCTTTTATTAGAAAGTAAAGTGAGAGCATAAAATAAATATGAGATGCATCATATTATTATCTTTGATATTTAGGTGAGAACTTAAAATGTAAACATGGTAATGCATAGCTTGAAATATAAACATGATAATGCAAGTTCCTTTATTATCTTGGTACTTAGTGATAGCAAGGAAAATAAACATGATGTGCAAGGCATAAAAGTAAACATGATGCAAGGTTCATTTTATGGTGAGCTAGAGCTCATTCAAGACTTTAACAAGATAACAACCCAACACATATCTCATTTCAAAGAGAGCTTTAGAGTTCTTGAACCAAGTTCACAAAGGAACTATGAGGTTCTTGAACAACATCATCAAGCTCAAGTAAACAAACTTCCAAACAAAACAAAATCTCAAGGATCAAAATACCAAAATCGAAAACTTTACTAAAAAAAAAGAAAGTGAAACTAAGTCAAGTTATTTATTAAATACCCAAAACCCCTATCTAGAGAAAGATCTCTAGAACGTGCCGGCCAACTTTAAGGTTGACAAGGGTATGATTGGGCTTTTAGAAATCCTTAGATTAATTTTTTTAAGTTGAAAAAAACCATGTGAGCTAGATATCATATAGATGAAGTTTTAAGAAAAGGAATACTCAAGCTTTAGAGGCTTCTTTAAGATGAACACAAGGTTATCATCTAGAAACTCTCATCATCAAGCTATCATGCTCATAAACAAGGCCAAGAGGCCGAAATGAAAAAGAAAGGGAAAGTTCAAAAGGAATTGAAGAGGAAACTAGAGAAAAACACATTCTTGAGAAAAACAAGTTTGAAAAGCAAATCCCTACCAAGTGATGAAGATGAAAGCTTGAACTTGAAAAGGAAAATGAGAAGAGCAACTCCACCTAAGGTGATGTGATGGCTTCGGCCAAAGAAAAAGAAAAGGAAAGGAGATGTGTTTTGAGGAAGCTTGTGTTTGAGGTTTAGTGTATAAGAGGTTTGATGATGATCTAAGGTTATGATAGGGTGGATTGAAGTGGTGAGGTGATAATGTGAAGAGAGGATGAAGATGAAGAGAAAGAACTCTTGGAACTTTGAGAGAAAAGAAAAGAACTAGCAAGACAACTCTAGAATTCTAAACTTAGCAAATGCTTCAAGGTGCAACTAAGCTATCACAAGCATCCTATTTATAGAAAAACAAAACCATGGGCTCACCAAGGGAAGCCTTGGCCGTAGTATTGAGGGGGAAAAAGGGAGAGAAAAATATCTCTTACACAAGGTCATTCAAGCATGGTTTGAAGTATGGAAGCTATGATGCAAAGTATGGCTTGATGTGAGTAAATTTCCTATCAATTTTTGATGAAATTAAGCTTCTAGAAACTTGTCATGGCTGGAACTTTTCCAGCCACAAATAAATGGGAAAAATGGATTGTTTTAATTATTTATTCATATGGAAATTCAAGCTTGATTGAAAGTTATGACAAGGTATGGTATATGTGACTTGAGGTATGGCCTTGGAGTATTAGAAAATTGAACATGTGATGCATATGGAGGCTTGGAGGTTTCGGCCAGACCAGGGACATCATGGGGGAGGTGAGTTTTGATCATCTAATTGGGTGTTAATGGTAGGTTTAAATGTGTATTAGCTTAGGTACAAGGTTAGGAATAATTAAGCTTAAGTTTAGGTAACTAAGAATGTGTTTTAAGGATTTTATGACAAGATTAGGAGTGCTCATACATCATTAGAGAATTAAAAACTCATTTATGAATAAACAATGTGTAACACAATTCCATGATTTAAGGAATTGAAAAGAGAAAACATTATTCAAGATTCCATGACTACGAGTCTTGAAATTAAAATATGATTTCAAGTTGTAATTAAGCACTTTTAGGTTCTAATCAACTTTAATAAATTATTTTGACTCAAGATTAATTAAGGAAATTAATTAACCTTCGATTAGAGCCTAATATTGCTTAGGTTTGCTTAATCACGCGATTAAGCATAAAAACACGAAACTAGGGGAAAAACCGTAATTTTGAACTAATTTTGCCCGAGACCTCCAGGACCAAAACTAAAGTCATAGTCTACATAAAAACGCCTTTTAAAATCATCTGGAGAAGTTTCGGGTTCATCCGGCACTTGCAAACAGGTAAAACACCGCAGGGGCATTTTGGCCATTTTGACCCGAAAACTCGAAAAATGAGATTTTCGATCCCGGAAAGGTACACAAGTCATCTAATTCCCTTTCAATATTGAGTTTGCCCTTTGAGTACTATCGGATCGGCTTTCCTCGAATTTCAGGCCGAAAATGACCTTAGGGGCATTTTAGTCATTTTCACTCTTAACAGAAAAATCGGGGCGTTACATGAGTTATGGGAGCTCGATGTTCCAAAAATTTCCTTTAAGAAAAGCATTTGCTTTCTTATTCTGTAAATTTTTTTAAAAAAGGTATAAATATTTCAAAAGGTTATTAATAATTAGCACAATCAATTAAGGTAACCGTAGTAATACAGATATATCAGGGGTGCTGTAAAAGTAAACTTTTTGCCCTTTTTTGTGCACAATCGACTCCTAAATTCAAATTTGGTTTCAAAGATCATTTTTTTAAAATAAAATGGGTTTTTCATGTTTTTTCCAATTAAATAAAACTTTGTGGTGACTACATTCTTAATCAGTCTTTTTTGCTGTCCCCTCGCGATCTCGGTTGCAACAACTGGCCTCTTCAACGTAACCCAAGTAGTGTTGTACTAGCCTCTCCAAGCTAAACCGTGACCAACAAGAACACCTTGCCGTCATATTACAAGTAGTTTTACTTTAGCCTCTTCAAGCTATCTCACATCGATCACTACTAGATCGTGGTTACAAGAGGTTTGTGTTTGGGTTTGCAACTCAAACTAACCTACATTCAAGTTTCCTTAAAATATACAATGAATAGCCTGGATAACTTGAATGAATTCTTTCTATAAATTCCAGAACCCTTAGAAAGAATGAGTTTTATTGTTTCGAATGACAGTAAAGTCAATTTAAAGAAAATATTTTAAAGAACGACTAATGACTACCTTGAGTTTCTTGACTAAGCTTAACAGGTAGAATTCCAAAGTGCATTACCCGGACTTAAGTAAAAATAATTTCACTTTGTGTAACACCCTAATATTTAACCCAACATGCCTAGGATATATTACAGTTAATTATTAGTTATTACTCTTTTGTTTCATTCTTTGACTTTTTTCTATCAAAATACTTAGCAGAAAATATGGATAAAATATTACGATGTTACACTTTGCATGTGCAAACATGTTTTTTCTCATGAAAGAGAATGAGCTTAAATGAAGTGAACATTATATCATGTAAAGAACGTTCATATGCATTAAGGAATGAAACAGATTAATACAAGAGCAAGAAACCAAAGGAAATTATCTTCAAAAAGTAGCACGGGAGCTCAGAAAGTACACTGAAGAACGAGTAAATCATGCTAACTCTGATAGTTATGTGTTACTCAGTCAAAAATAATCACAATCGCAAATAAATCAACATCAAAGAGCCAAGATTGAAGACTGGAAGATCGAAGAATGATCAAGAGATTGATTATGCTGTCAGAAAGCTCACTTAACTGTGGAGCACAGAACATTATAGGAAATGGAGGGAAATTTGAAATTCAAATTTCAAATCTCGAATCAAACCTAATTTCATAACTGGTATGTCATCTCTTATGCCTGATTAATTAACAATCCTAGCTTCTAGAAGGAGGAGTCATCATCAGAAAGTAAAAAAAAAGAGGACATCAAAAATCTCTATAATAAAACTACTTTTGCAATCGATGTGATAAGTTTGTCAGCCTACCTCTCTAGATTAACGTTCAAAGACATAATAGATGATCTGCACGTGTCACTTGGAGATTTGATCAAGGGCAACGGTCATGAAGAAAGACCTATATAAATAGAGATGCTACACTTGAATGCCGATGAGAGAGTTAAAGACATAAGAGTGAAAACTGTGGAAAAATCTCTATACACTTCATGTTTTGTTCATCATATTATGTAACCAATCTTCTTGAAGGCTAGAAAATCTTATTTCTATGTTTTCTAATGATTTGTATAGTCTTCTTAGAAAGAGATGCGAGAAAGAAGTTGCTCATATTTTCCAGTTCTGTATTATTGAATATTTGTAAGGAAACATAGGTGTAGGTTAGTTTGAGTAGCAACCCAAACACTTAACCATTGTAACCTTGATCCGTTAGTGATCAGAGTGAAACATAGCTTGGAGAAATTAAGGTAAAACTACTTGTAATGTGATGGCAAAAGCATCTGCTCATTACGGTTCAATTTGGAGAGGCTGTGAGTAAAAGACTTGCAACTTGAAGATGGAGGCATTCCAGTCATCATGGTTCAGCTTGGAGAGGCTAGGAAGAACTACTTGCAATGTGGTAGTATAAGTTGTCTGCAGGTCACGATTCCGATTGGAGAAGATAATTCAAGACTACTCAGTTCAGCTTGGAGAGACTGGTTCAAGACTACTCAGTTCAGCTTGGAAAGGCTGGTTCATGATGACTCGGTTCAGCTTGGAGAGGTTGGTTCAAGACTATTCGATTCAGCTTGGAGAGGCTAATTCAAAACTACTTAGGTTGTGTCAGTTGGGGTTGTCCACTATTCACTGTAAGAGCTTGGGAAGGCTAATGAAAATACTATCCAGTTTACTTTCTCAGGTTGAGAAAGTTGTTGTTAATGAAATTCCAACATGTGTTGAGTACTGAATGTAGGCAGGTTGGCTGAACCAATCTAAAAATACTTGTGTCCTTTCTCTTTTCCCTGATTTCTTATAATTACTATTTAAGTACCGTTAAAGTTGCATTATCAATTAACATGCTTTAGATATCTACTTTCTGAAACATCTAACCATTATTTTGCTACACTTCAAGCTTCATGCTTGGTAGTATCATTTTGTAAAATATCTTATATTCAGAAGAAAGCTTGAAAGCATGATTCAACCCTCTTCTCGTGCACTCTTTTATCAACAAGTGGTATCAGAGCAAGGCCTCTGAGGGGTTTAGCAATCTAACAATTGCAAAGGACAAAGATCAAATGGGCGAGATGAAGCAGGAGTTCACTCATTAAACTGATCATCAATTCCAAATGAGCTTCTAAGATATGATAAGGCTATCTCAATGGTGTACCAAGCTAAGCATAACATGACAAATTAACTCTTGAAGCACTGTGAAAGGAATATAGGATAAACTGGACATGCTAAAAAAGTCATACCTCCTAAAATGAATTACTATCCCATAGAAAAGAGAAAGCTAGCAATCTTAAAAGTCTCCACATCATAAGCAACAAAACACTATAATAATAGAACTTGCTAATACCTCTGGTGCAGAAGAAGAATCTGATGAAAAATTTGAGATTGAAAATAGGGATGAGATCTCTTTGCTCATGGTGAAAACATCAATAGCCTGATAAGGCTATGCCATGAATGGTAAAAGCATCAATCTCAAAAGGAAGACAAAAAGAGCCATGCAAATCTTGAAGAAAAGCAACTCTGAAGATGAAGGGAATGAGTCAATAAGTCATGACAAGGTTGAAAGTGACAAAATCTATAGTTCAGGACATGGATGAGATTTTACAGAAACATTCAAGGTAAGAATACTCAAACTCATTCTTTCATCTTCCCTGCAATTATATGATGAGCTGTCACATAATATGCTTACTTCCTCTTCAAAACATCTCAGGTAGAATAAGTGTAAGTTTGATAAAGAAACTCATAAAGAAAATATAAATTATGTCTTCAAACTCTAGGCCTTAGAAGCTAAAGTCTTAGAACTAAACTAGAAAGGTCTCAGAAAGCTAATTCTAAATTTGAGAACCTTCTTTTATAGCTTCTAAACATCTGATCGGGTTAAATGGCAAAAGACTATAAAACCTCAAACATGTATTTAAAGATTAAAGGCCATTGTTTCAAAGAATAAGTCTGAGAAATGAAAAAGAAATAGAAATTACAAAGAAATGCAGCTTTATCTAAAATTATTATCATAATCGCTTTTGCTATCATTCACAAAAGGGGATACGCATATGACAAATGACTCTTAAAAGAGAAATCCGTTGAAAAAGGATGGGAAATCTCCCTCTTAAACAACTAAGCAAGGTGAACTCAAGAAAGTTGATTACCAGAATCTAATTTCTTTCAAGTACTGTCTCAGACACCTTCCACGACTCAAGAAAGAAAATCAAAAGCAGAATACTCTAGATCTCCAAATGACTTGAATTTGTTGATGAAAAGTATTCAAGAATGATTTTGCTAGCTGTCACTTAGGATTGGAAGAAAGTCTTGAGGAAAAGAGTCTCAAGAAAACTCCTGTTAGTAAATAGATGGAAGCCAGATCTTCAGAAAGTAAACTCCAGAAATCAGATGCTTCAGAAAGAATGCTAAGAGCTCTAAAGAAAACTAAGATACTTTTCTGAGTAAAAAGAAAAGCAATCTAAAAGTTCTAGGAAACATGTCATTCCTAATGAAACATGTAAAAATATGCTTCTATCTCCATCACTGTACCCAAATATGAGAAAAAGCTTTGAGTAATCCAAGTTAGGTGGATACTTTGCTACAAGAGCAGAACCAGACTAAGAATATGCAAAACTTGAATACTTGAAGAAAAATGAAGCTATCATGACAAGTCATATGGAACTGAGAAATTCCAAAATGCTTCCACTCTCTTGAGAAACTCAGAGACTTCCAACCATGCAAAGAAAAGAACATACTTCTAATACCTAAAGTGAAAATGGAGAATTGAGGCAATCCAACACACCCAGATGTTGCAGATAAGGAACTAGCCAAAAGATCAGATATCGAGGTATTCATAAGATTCCTATAATATTAGTGATATTGATCTTGTTTAGAAAGTCATATTCAATACTATAGATTCATACATCACGTTGACAAACTTGATTAAAATTACATTCAATAATTGTTTTCATGGATACATGTTTCTCAAAAATCTTCATAAGCATTATACACAAATATTTCTAGGCACTTTTGTAACGCTCCGATTTTTCTGTTAGAGTGAAAATGACCAAAATGCCCCTGAGGTCATTTTCGGGCCGGAATTCGAGGAAAGCCGGTTCAGTAGTACTCGAAGGGCAAACTCAATGTTGGAAGAGGATTAGATAACCTGTGTACCTTCCCGGGATCGAAAATCTCATTTTTTGAGTTTTCGGGTTAAAATGACCAAAACGCCCCTGCGGTGTTTTACCTGTTTGCAAGTGCCGGATGAACCCGAAACTTCTCTAGATGGTTTTAAAAGGCATTTTTATGTATTCTATGACCTCAGTTTTAATTTTAGAAGTCCCGGGCAAAATTAGTGCAAAATTACGGTTTTGCCCCTAGTTTCGTGTTTTTACGCTTAATCGCGTGATTAAGCAAACCTAAGCAATATTAGGCTCTAATCGAAGGTTAATTAATTTCCTTAATTAATCTTGAGTCAAAATAATTTATTAAAGTTGGTTAGGACCAAAAAGTGCTTAATTACAACCTAAAATCATATTTTAATTTCAAGACACCTAGTCATAGAATCTTGAATAGTATTTTCTCTTTCCAATTCCTTAAATCATGGAATTGTGTTACACATTGTTTGTTCATAAATGAGTTTAAAATTCTCTAATGATGTATGAGCACTCCTAAACTTGTCCTAAACTCCCTAAATCACATTCTTAGTTACCTAAACTCAAGCTTAATCATTCCTAACCTTGTACCTAAACTAATACACATCTAAACCTACCATTAACACCCACTTAAATGGTCAAAACTCACCCCCACTCTACTGTCTAGCCCTGGCCGAAGCCTCACCCTCCCCATATGCATCACATGCTCAATTTTTCAACACTCCAAGGCCATACCTCAAGTCACATACACTATACCTTGTCATAACTTTCAATCAAGCTTGATTTTCCAAGTAAATAACTAATTAAAATAGCTCATTTTCTCCATTTATTTGTGGCTGGAAAATTTCCAGCCATGCATTGTTTCTAGAAGCCTAATTTCATAAAAAATTTGATAGGAAATTAACTCACATCAAGCCATACTTTGTAGCATAGCTTCCATACTTCAAACCATGCTTGAATGACCTTGTGTAAGAGATATTTTCCTCTCCCTTTTCCCTCCAATACCACACGGCCACTCTTTCCCTTTGGTGAGCTCCATGGCTTTGTTTTTCTATAAATAGGATGCTTGTGATAGCCTTGTTGCACCTTGAAGCATTTGCTAAGTTTAGAGTTTTAGAGTTATCTTGCTAGTTTTTTCTTTTCTCTCAAAGTTTCAAGAGTGTTCTTCCTTTCTTTTCATCTTCATCTTCTTCATCTCTTCATCTCATCATCATCTCTCAACCATCAAACACCACCCCAAAGCCTTGAACCATCATCAAACCTCTCAAACACCACACCTCAAACACAACTTCACCCAAAACACATTTCCTTTCTTTTCCTTCCTCTTTGACCGAATCATCATCACCATCCTAGGAGGTGTTGCTCATCTCATTTCATCTTCAAGTCCAAGCTTTTACTTTCATCACTAGGTAGGGATTTGTTTTCAAACCTTGTTTTGCTCAAGAAAGTGTTTTTCTCTAGCTTCCTCTTGGATTCTTTTTGAACTTTCCTTTGTTTTTCCTTTTCTTTTCATTTCGGCCTCTAGGCCCTATTATGAGCATGATAGCTTGATGATGAGCGTTTCTAGATGATGACATTGTGTTCATCTCAAAGAAACCTCTAAAGCTTGAGTTTTCCTTTTCTTGTAACTTCATCTATATGTTATCTAGCTCACATGGTTTTTCAACTTAAGAAAATTAATCTAAGGATTTCTAAAAGCCCAAGCCTACCCTTGTTAACCTTAAAGTTGGCTGGCACGTTCTAGAGATTTTTCTCTAGATAGGGGTTTTGGGTATTTAATAAAGAACTTGACGTAGTTTCACTTTATTTCTCTTTTATATGACTTTCGATTTTTGTGTTGTGATCTTTGAGATATTGTATTGGGTTGTTATCTTGTTAAAGTCTTGAATGAGCTCTAGTTAACCATAAAATGAACCTTGCATCATGTTTACTTTATGCTTTGCATATCATGTTTACTTCCTTGCTATCACTAAGTTTCAAGATAATAAGTGAACCTTGCATTGTCATGTTTATATTTCAAGTTATGCATTATCATGTTTATATTTCAAGTTCTCACTTAATACCAAGATAATAAGAAGTTGCATTCATATTTACTTTGTGCTATCACTTTACTTTCTAATGGAACCTAAAATAAGTGCATAAGCATTTTTATTTTTGTGTCATCACCTAAATGAACCTAGAGCTCAAAGACTTGCCCATTGTTGTCTCAACAAAGGTCTAACAATATGTATTTTCCTTGGTTCATATTTCGGCCCCAAGAGGTCTTGAAGTTTCTAAGTATTTGAGACTATGTTTTATAATTTTTCCAAGCTTACATGAGTTTAGGGAATGAATAGAACCAAGTTTTATGAATTTAGGGCCTCTTGAGGTATAAATGATATAGCTACTGCCCTCTTACATAATTTGATGATTTTAGATGATAAAAATATTTAGAAATGAGTTTTGAAAGTTTTAAAAGGGTTCCAAGAGAAACTAGTATTTTATGTGCTTTAGAAAATGTGTTTTATGCCTTTTATGGAGAATTATATTTTCGGTTCTTCCTTGCTCTTTGCTGCCACTGTCTGTGCTGTTTTGATGATGATAATATGCCTATGTTTGAGTAAAAATAATGTGAAAGATAGGATAAGTTAGGAACTAGAAAAAAATTAATTTGAGAATTCTAGATCCTTTAATTATGTAATTTTCTGGATTCTGTCCAACAAGGTTTAGATTTAATAATCATGGTTTTTAATTAGTTTGAATGTATAGGAATGACTCATAATTTGTTTAGGACTTAATCTTGAAGCCTTAGGAGCAAACCGAACTTAGAAAGGGTCATTGTTGTGACTTCTAGGTACCCGTAAAGTTAGAATTTCAAATTCTACATCCTTGAGGTTTAGAGATGTTCTTGACCATAGTGTGAGGTGAGAAATACTTAGTTATAACCTCATAGGTTCCCAAGAGACTAGGTTTTGATGATCAATAACTTAGAATGTGAGTTAAAGACTTTAAGGGTCTAAACTGTAATTTCTAGAACCCCGTAATCACACAAATATGAAGCTATCCAAATCTGCATAGTGCTGTTTGGATAGGTCCTTGAGCATAAAAATTAGTAAAACTTATTAGTTGTGAACCTATAGGTGTGTAAGAGGTTAAGAATAATACTAGAACAATTAGTTTACAAGTTTAAGACTCAAAAGAACCAAAGCATAACATACTATAGGTTTATAACATAATAAGCTTGGGAATTTGTATGTATGATTGTCTAAGGTGTGATTATGTGATAATGAATATGCTATAGTTTTATGTATACACTATGAAGAAGTTTCACGTGATGATGTATATGCTATGAAAAAGATTTATGTAATGAATAATGATGTATCTATGAATTAACACTTTATGAGAACTTAAATGTGACACAACACTGAGACGCCTTCTTGGGTGACACCGGTTTAGCCGAGCACCCCCAAGAAAACAAATCCGTGAGGGTATTGACATAGAGCTTGCCAAAGCGAACAATACTATGATGCACTAGTTGCTAGTATAGCGTTTCAAAGAGGAAATGACCCTAAGAGAAGTGATCCTTAATTTGCCCCTTAGCCCGTACTTTAAGTCGGGAATTATGTATGTTACGCTTATCATAGGATAAGTAAGAACTAGTGACAACTAGTTAAGGTATGAGCTCATAACCTAGAGATGTTTTAGGGCGGCCCCATGAGATGAAAGTTAAAGTTAACAATGTCACATATACTATACTTATGCCAATGTTATAATGTTTCTTAGTTATTCTATTGTTTGGTTTACCTTTATGATGCATTCATATCATTACTATATTTTATGCTTAGTTATAAGACGCATTGTAAAATATGACGGACCTTGGATAAATAACACTTTAGAAAACTAACTTAAAAGGAATTTATATGCATGCACACCTTTTATAAATAAACCCAAGGTTCCTGAGGATGTGACGATGTCACCTAGGTAGGGATAACCCTATTGAGAATTCTTTTAGAAAGATTCTCATTCCCTCTCTCTTTTCTTCTGTCATATCTTCAGATGGCGACATTCGTACTCTTCATCGACACCCTGGTATGGGAGCTGCACCATGACCCGGCACTCGGGTCATACCATTTTGAGGGGCGCTGCATGGTTAGAGTGTTCATGTTTATGGGACGACCCTTCGCACATCCAGTCCCGGGTTACCGTTTTACCCCGACTGCTCCTTACCGTCATAACGGGATTTTTGAGCTAGCTAGACCACGTGATGAGCAAATTCTCCGCATGCAGCCTGAGGGATCAGCGGTACGCGACTACCCAGAGTATGTACCTCGTACCCAGTACTCGGAGATGGACCCATCCGAGGACCCGCCATCACACATGTACAGTTGGAGCTCCAGTCCCGCTCCCCCACCGATGAGGGCTGGGAGTGAGGAGACGGTGGTCCAGCCGAGGTTGGCTCGTCGACCATCTATGCGCCCTCACCGCGGTGGACATGCCCCGATGATGCGCTCGACCACTCCCGCCGAGATTCGTCAGTGGATCGACTCGACCCCACAGTACTCAGACCAGCAGGAGTAAACATAGGAGGGGTAGCAGTTAGTGCACATACGCCACATAGTTGAGGACAAACCTTCTTTTGTATATGAGGTTGTCTACTCTAAGTGCACATGGGTATGGGTGTTGTTTTTCTTGTATTTACTTTTATGATTTCCTTGTATTTGTTCTTCAGTTGTATTCTGTTCCCTAATGTATCAAATAGTCCTGCCTTTTGGATAGGCACAATATATATATATATATATATATATATCTATGATCAGTTGACGTTCCCATGATATGATGTGTTTCCTTATGCTTACTTATATGTTTCGTTATGCTTCCTTTTAAAGATTCGTGCGTGGCTCTCACTTTGATTTTAATTCCAAAAAGAAAAATTTTACCCATATTTGCGCTAAGTATTTTCTAAGTAGAAGATGAGACCAAGAGGTAATATTCTAAAGATTAACCTAAGTACATACTAGTAGTCTTGGGTTAAGATTTAGGGTGTTACAACTTTCCTCTCCATGAATCTGACCTAAAGATCACCTAGAAGATTCAATATGAAAGAGAAGCCTATCTCTTGGATTTTAGAACAATTAATCACGAACTTAGGAAAAAAATAAGGCTCAAAAGATTGAAAATAGTTAGTATTATAAGCTCCAGAATGTAAAAGACCACCAGTTAAGTGGAAAACATAACAACATCCCAAGGGAACAGATAACACTAAGACGAACTCAAAAAGTAGACATTTAGAAAGTGATTTAAGAATCAGAAATCATTTACTTTGAGGAAAGACAAAAAAAGCGGGAAAATTTCCTCGAGTTCATCGTTTTTCTCTTTTCCATGTCACCTCAACTATAGACAACCACATCCTATCACTTAATGATCGACTACTCCTTATACATTATTCTTCTCACCTCTGTCTTCCTTCACACACTTCCTTAAATTGTCTCGTATTCTCTCTCCTCCAAACCCGTATACTCTTTGAACTCAAATTAATGATCATATTACTATATTCATATCATTCCCTTCTACCATTTGTTTCCGCTTCAATCATCCTTTCAAAGTAATTCCAAACATGGTTAATGGAAAGAAGTTTAACCGTAATGTTGCCAATCTGGGAATACTCCAAATGTATGATGAATCCTTTCATCAACAATATTATGACGATACCTTCGCCCCTTATCCTATAGAACATAGAAAAAGGCTCACCAACGAGCTAATGAGTCTTTTCATAATACTGCTGGAAATCATAACCTTCCAAGGCTAGGAAGGTAACCTCAACATCACAGACAGAATATTTACTGGAATGGTAATAGACTTCTATCCCCAACTGGTACTGTAACGCCCCGATTTTTCTGTTAGAGTGAAAATGACCAAAATGCCCTTGAGGTCATTTTCAGCCCTGAATTCGAGGAAAGCCTGTTCGGCAGTACTCGAAGGGCAAACTCAATGTTGGAAGGGGATTAGATAACTTGTGTACCTTTCCGGGATCGAAAATCTCGTTTTTTGAGTTTTCGGGTCAAAATGAACAAAACGCCCCTGCAGTGTTTTACCCGTTTGCAAGTGCCGGATGAACCCGAAACTTCTCCAGATGATTTTAAAAGGCGTTTTTATGTAGACTGTGACTTTAGTTTTGGTCCCGGAGGTCCCGGGCGAAATTAGTGCAAAATTACGGTTTTTGCCCTAGTTTCATGTTTTTACGCTTAATCGCGTGATTAAGCAAACCTAAGCAATATTAGGCTCTAATCGAAGGTTAATTAATTTCCTAAATTAATCTAGGGTCAAAATAATTTATTAAAGTTGATTAGAACCTAAAAGTGCTTAATTACAACTTAAAATCATATTTTAATTTCAAGATTCCTAGTCATGGAATCTTGAATAGTGTTTCCTCTCTCCAATTCCTTAAATCATGGAATTGTGTTACACATTGTTTATTCATAAATGAGTTTAAAATTCTCTAATGATGTATGAGCACTCCTAACCTTGTCATAAAATCCTAATTACTCATTCTTAGTTACTTAAACTTAAGCTTAATTGTTCCTAACCTTGTACCTAAGCTAATACACATCTAAACCTACCATTAACACTCAATTAAAGGATCAAACCTCACCTCTTCCTTTCTGTACCAGACCTGGCCGTGAGCCTTCCCTCCCCATATGCATCACATGTTCAATTTTTCAACACTCCAAGGCCATACCTCAAGTCACATACACTATACCTTGTCATAACTTTCAATCAAGCTTGATTTTCCAAGTAAATAACTAATTAAAATAGCCCATTTTCTCCATTTATTTGTGGCTGGAAAAGTTCCTGCCATGCATTGTTTCTAGAAGCCTAATTTCATAAAAATTGATAGGAAATTAACTCACATCAAGCCATACTTTGTAGCATAGCTTCCATACTTCAAACCATGATTCTATGACACAATCAAAGAGATATTTTCCTCTCCCTTTTCCCTCCATTTTCTACGGCCACTCTCCCCCCTTTGTGAGCCTCATTGTTTTGTTTTTCTATAAATAGGATGCTTGTGATAGCTTAGTTGCACCTTGAAGCATTTGCTAAGTTTAGAGTTTTAGAGTTGTCTTGCTAAGTTTTTCTTTTCTTTCAAAGTTCCAAGAGTTCTTTCTCTTCATCTTCATCTTTCTCATCCTTCCCTCACATAATCACCTCATAGTCTCAATCTACCACCTCATAACCTTAAGTCATTCTCTAAGCTCTCAAATACTTAACCTCAAACACAACTTCACCCAAAACACATTTCCTTTCTTTTCCTTCCTCTTTGGCCGAATCATCACCACCATCGTAGGAGGGGTTGCTCATCTCATTTCCATCTTCAAGTCCAAGCTTTTACCTTCATCACAAGGTAGGGATTTGTTTTCAAACTTTGTTTTGCTCAAGAAAGTGTTTTTCTCTAGTTTCCTCTTGGATTCTTTTTGAACTTTCCTTTGTTTTTCCTTTTCCTTTCATTTCGGCCTCTAGGCCTTGTTATGAGCATGATAGCTTGATGATGACAGTTTCTAGATGAAGACATTGTGTTCATCTCAAAGAAACCTCTAAAGCTTGAGTTTTCCTTTCCTTATGACTTCATCTATATGATATCTAGCTCACATGGTTTTTGAACTTAAGAAAATTAATCTAAGGATTTCTAAAAGCCCAAGCCTACCCTTGTCAACCTTAAAGTTCGCCGGCACGTTCTAGAGATTTTTCTCTAGATAGGGGTTTTGGGTATTTAATAAAGAACTTGACTTAGTTTCACTTTCTTTTCTTTTGTAAGACTTTCGGTTTTGGTGTTTTGAACTTTGAGATATTGTATTGGGTTGTTATCTTGTTAAAGTCTTGAATGAGCTCTAGCTAATCATAAAATGAACCTTGCATCATGTTTACTTTATGCTTTGTATATCATGTTTACTTCCTTGCTATCACTAAATACCAAGATAATGAATGAACTTGCATTATCATGTTTATATTTCAAGCTATGCATTATCATGTTATATTTCAAGTTCTCACTTAATGCCAAGATAATAATGAGTTGCATTCATATTTACTTTGTGCTATCACTTTACTTTCTAATGGAACCTAAATAAGTGCATAAGCATGTTTATTTTTATGTCATCACCTAAATGAACCTAGAGCTCAAAGACTTGCCCATTGTTGTCTCAACAAAGGTCTAACAATATGTATTTTCTTTGGTTCATATTTCGGCCCCAAGAGGTCTTGAAGTTTCTAAGTATTTGAGACTATATTTTATAATTTTTCCAAGCTTATATGAGTTTAAGGAATGCATAGAACTAAGTTTTATAAATTTAGGACCTCTTGAGATAAAGATAAATTGGTCACTGCCCTCTTAAATATTCTTATGATTTTAGATGTTAAAATTGTTTATAAATGAGTTTTGAAAGTTTAAAAAGAGTTCCAAGAGAAACTAGTATTTTATGTGCTTTAGAAATTATGTTTTATGCCTTTTATGGAGAACTATATTTTCGGTTCTTCCTTGCTCTTTGCTGCCACTGTATGTGCTATTTTAGTGATGATAATGTGCCTATGTTTGAGTAAAAATAATGTTAAGACTCATATGTGAAAGATAGGATAAGTTAGGAACTAGAAAAGAATTAATTTGAGAATTCTAGATCCTTTAATTATGTAATTTTCTGGATTCTGTCCAGCAAGGTTTAGATTTAATAATCATGGTTTTTAATTAGTTTGAATGTGTAGGAATGACTCATAATTGGTTTAGAACTTAATCTTGAAGCCTTAGGAGCAAACCGAACTTAGAAAGGGTCATTGTTGTGACTTCTAGGTACCCGTAAAGTTAGGATTTCAAATTCTGCACCCTTGAGGTTTAGAGATGTTCTCGACCATAGTGTGAGGTGAGAAATACTTAGTTATAACCTCATAGGTTCCCAAGAGACTAGGTTTTAATGATCGATAACTTAGAATGCGAGTTAAGGGTCTAAACCGTAATTTCTAGAACCCCGTAATTACACAAATATAAAGCTGTCCAAATCTGCATAATGCTGTTTGGATAGGTCCTTGAGCATAAAAAAATTAGTAAAACTTATTAGTTGTGAACTTATAGGTGGGTAAGAGGTTAAGGATAATACTAGAATAATTAGTTTACAAGTTTAAGACTCAAAGAACCAAAGCATAAAACACTATGGGTTTATAACATAATAAGCTTGTGAGTTTGTATGAATAATTGTCTAAGGTGTGATTATGTGATGATATATATGCTATGAAGAAGTTTCATGTGATGATGTATATGCTATGAAGAAGTTTTACGTGAAAATAGGTTATAGTTTTATAAATGATTATATGATGAGATGCATACTATGAAAAAGATTTATATGATGAATAATGATGTATCTATGAATTAACACTTTATGAGAACTTAAATGTGACACAATACTGAGACGCTTTCTTGGGTGACACCGGTTTAGCCGACCACCCCCAAGAAAACAAATCCGTGACGGTATTGACATAGAGCTTGCCAAAGCGGACAAAACTACGATGCACTAGTTGCTAGTAGAGCGTTTCAAAGAGGAAATGACCCTAAGAGAGGTGATCCTTAATTGCCCCCTAGCCCGTACTTTAAGTCGGGATTATGTTACGCTTATCATAGGATAAGTAAGAGCTAGTGACGACTAGTTAAGGTATGAGCTCATAACCTAGAGATGTTTTAGGGTGGCTCCATGAGATGAAAGTTAAAGTTTAAAATGTCACATATGCTATGCCTATCACCTTATGCCAATGTTATAATGTTTCTTAAGTTATTCTATTGATTGGTTTACCTTTATGATGCATTCATATCATTAGTATACTCCATGCTTAGTTATAAGACGCATTGTAAAATATGACGGACCTTGGATAAATAACACTTTAGAAAACTAACTTAAAAGGAGTTTATATGCATGCACACCTTTTTAGAAATAAAACCCAAGGTTCCTGAGGATGTGACGATGTCACCTAGGTAGGGATAACCCTACTAAGAATTCTTTTAGAAGATTCTCATTCCCTCTCTCATTTCTTCCATCATATCTTCAGATGGCGACGTTCGTACTCTTCATAGACACCCCGGTATGGGAGCTGCACCATGACCCGGCACTCGGGTCATACCATTTTGAGGGTCACTGCACTGTTAGAGTATTCATGTTCATGGGACGACCCTTCGCACACCCAGTACGGAGCTACCGCTTCACCCCGACTGCTCCTTACCGCCATAACGGGATTTTTGAGCGAGCTAGACCACGCGATGAGCAGATTCTCCGCATGCAGCCCGAGATGTCAGCCGTACGCGACTACCCGGAGTACGTGCCCCGGACCCAGTATTCGGAGACGGATCCCTCAGAGGACCTGCCCTCGCACATGTACAGTTGGAGTTTCAGTCCCGCTCCCCCACCAATGAGACAGTAGTTCAGCCGAGGTTGGCTCGTCGGCCATCTATGCGCCCTCGCCGCGGTGGACACGCTCCGATGATGCGCTCGACCACTCCCGTCGAGATTCGTCAGTGGATCGACTCGACCCCTCAGTACTCGGACCAGCAGGAGTAGGAGCATTGGATGGGTAGCAGTTAGTGCACACACACCCCATAGTTGAGGACAAACCTTCTTTTGTATATGAGGTTGTCTACTCTAGGTGCACATGGGTATGGGTGTTGTTTTTCTTGTATTACCTTTTATGATTTCCTTGTATTTGCATTTCAGCTGTATTCCGCTTCCCGATGTATCAAATAGTCCTGCCTTTTTGGTAAGCACATTATATATATATATATATATCTATGTTTCAGTTGATGTTTCCGTGATATGATATGTTTCTTTATGCTTTGCCTATATGTTTCGTTATGCTTCCTTTTAAAAGATCCGTGCGTGGCTCTCACTTTGATTTCAATTCTAAAAAGAAAAATTTTACCCATATTTCCGCTAAGTATTTTCTAAGTAAAAGATGAGACCAAGAAGGTAATATTCTAAAGATTAACCTAAGTACATACTAGTAGTCTTAGGTTAAGATTTAGGGTGTTACAGGTACAAGTAACTGGCTCTATACTTACCTCCTATATCAGAGGTGTATATTTGGAACTTAGCATAAATGACCTCTCCAATATCATCCATGCACTTAATGAGGGAATCCAATGTTCTTCTAATAAAAAATGGTTCACTACTCTTAGGGTGCAAGTAGAAGAAATTTCGAACTACCTCACAAACTCTTGGGAGCACCAACCCAACGAGATAACAGTCACTATGCTTAACTCTAGAGCTAGATAGAGCTAAGAGAAAATCCATTGATACTCCTGCAGAACATTTCAAAAGGATGAGAGAAGCTATCAACAATGTTGAATGCTCTCGGGAAAAGAAAATAATAATCAATCTGGATAGTAGCTCAAAAGATTTTGCAAAACCCCAAACTGACATTGGTGGTGAAGACATACATGATCCATTATCTAAACCTACAGAATCTAAGAGTAGTCAAGGAAGCAAAAATAGGGAAAACAAAGAAGAACCCTTATCATCTACAAAAAAGAAGTCATCATAAGGTAATATGGGAAGCATAGTTCTTGAGACTGACTTTACTCTAGCAAACGACTCTCCTCCTACTCATGTCAAGGAATCCTCCATCCTGCTCTACCACCTATTCCTAATCTAGCCCAAGAAACTAACCAACCTTTAACTAGTCGTCCTCAGCTTGATTCTCCTCAAATCAGCCCTCGAATATGAATGTTGTTAGAAAATTAATAGCTGATTGCTAATTGCTGATAGGCTGGATGATTTAGATAAAAGGTCATGTAATCATAAGAACTTACTACTTCAAATCCTTCAGACCAACCAACAAATTTTACAAGAGTTGAGATGTCAAGATTAGAGACAATGATCCTGTCCTTGTCCCGGCACACCTCTTTTTTATGATGACAAAAGGGAGAGAAGAAAAATGTTAAAGAAAATATATGCTAAGAAACTCAGGGGAAAGAGCGTGGAATTCATGGGGAGACCATGCTGAGGGGGAGCCAAAAAATTTTTATTTATTATGTTGTATATATTCTTGCTTTTTTAGAACTTGGTTATATTTTGACAATTCATCTTTATATTCTGAATATTACCATTTGACAAAATGCCATATCTATCATGTTTATGCTTGGTTTATGTTTTTACTTTAAAAGTTTTATGCCCTGATACATAGATGGTTATTTTAAGCTTCGATACGTATCGATGCCTAAACCATCATGCTTAGCCAATCATATATCATGACTTGCATATGTATGCTTTTGATATCTTAAGCGCTTGCTCAGAACTAATTAATCATTAACATGCTAGAGAAATAAGCACACACTCATATTCATGATTAGTTTTAGCAAGTATCCTTAAGAAGTGCAAATTCTTTCTACTATTATCTGGATACTTGAACTCTATTGATGCGCATAGATATGTATAAAACTACTTAGAATGCCTATATTATAAAACAAATTATCATTTATATATATATGGGATGCTCTATTTAATTTGATCAAACATAGTTGTTAATAGTTTTTGAGGACTTTCAGAAACCTGCTTTTAAAAGTCTCAAATTCAACTATGATCAGTAAGTTGATCTCAGAATCATCTTGAGTGTGCTAAGCTTAAATGAATAACAATGTGTTATATTAAGATTCAATATGTATCAGTGAGCAAAAACTCAATTTGTATAAACGCGTATCAGTTTTAAAAGAAAGTTTTCAAAAATTATTTCATCATCTGATACTTATGTTGAAAAGTTTCCTAGATCATAAAAATAAGCTCATTAGTACTTAATACTTTGATAAAGCTGGGTCGGATCCCTGATTGAGCTTCAAAAACCCCACCTTGTAATACGCTGATATCATTTATATCAAGATTTCTCTGAGTATCAAAAACTACATATGTATCACTTAATATTTTTCATGACATGCTCAAAAAGTTTTTTTCGTACATTATTGGCTTGTCGTTGTAAGCACCAAGTTTAGAAATAGGAAACTAGATTCCCAACCCAGATTGCTAATGTACCTAGATAGTGGTATGCAACTAGGATCGTCTCACGAGGAAAACTGAACTACTTAGTTGGAGTAAGGAAATGGGGGGTTTTGTTGCATCAAATTTAAATAGCAAGTAATTGAAATTGGCAATAATAAAAGAAGCTAGCCTTGGGGATTCTTGGGTTAGAGAATATCAACCATTAACATAACAAAACATCAAACTCTTGGTGAGGGACTAAGTTCTAGCCATGCATTCACACAACTAGATAGCAATTATCAGTCAATCGACTAAAGGATAACGTAGAATACATGCACTTGAATGATTGTAATCACAACACATAAATGCATTACTCAACTCAAATACCAATTGCCTTAGCCCAATTCTCAATCAAGAACTACCACTTCCTCTTGGTTAAGTAAATGCTCACTAATCTATCAATTAACTTGCATTCAATTATCAAGCTACATCATATATGCCCACAAATCATGCTCATATACATAAAACAGCACCCAACTCAGCATGCATAAGAATCATATACATGAAAAGATAGGGAAACATAAGGAGAAGGAGAACAATATCAAGGTTTTCATTAAAATCCACAATGTTTCAAGACATAACCCTGACTCTTGAATCCCCCTTGGCTAGAAAGAGAGCTACTCCTCCATGGAGGAGATTACAACTAGAAAATGAAGAGAAATAAAGTTAACAAAAAATAGTAAACTGCATAAAATAAAGATAACTCAGTGTTTTGATGTATTGAAATGGAGGAACAAGAAAAAGGAAAAGAAGAAGAAGAAAAGAGAGAAAGGTCTCTCCCAAAACCTAGCTCTATTTCCTAATTTGGCAAAGAATGTCTCGAGTTTGTTGCCACAGTGCCTTACATCATCATTAATTTTGCTAAAAAGGCAACAAAGTGGGTCAAAATTACAAAATAAAACTTTTAGGTTTGATCCCACAACACTAGCTGCAGCAAATCAGCTTGGAATTCTCCACTTGCACCGCTTTGCAGGCTCACTATAGCGAAGCTGCTTTGATTTTTGGTCTAGCTCTGATTTTCAAGCTCACTGCAACAACTGATGTAACACCCTAATTTTTAACCCAACTTTCTAGAACACATTAGGTTAAACATTAGACTATTACTTCATACTCTCATCCTTTTCTTAAAATACTTAGCAGAAATTATGGGTAAATTTTTTTTTGAAAACATAAAACAAAGTGAGAGCCGCGTTCTTAGTCTAATCGAATGACAGAAACGTAAAACACGCGTAACAAGCATAGAGCAACACGAAAAATAAGAACAAACAACAGCAAGACATAGATCATCATAATAACATAAACATTCCATTAATAGTAGAGTAGTTTAAGTACAACTAGTCATACCCTTATAGAAACAAGCAGAGCTTGAAATACAGCAGAAAAGGAAATACAACTGAAAGCAAGAAAATACATGGTACAACGTAAAGATAAAACCCAAAATGCTACCCTCCTACTACGCTACGAGTACTAAACTACATCCCCTCCCAAAAGGTACAGCTAAGGGAAAGATCCTCGCGAAGCTCGGGTACTTGAAAGCTCTCCGACGAAGTCTAGTGACAACGGGGATCCTCGGGTAATGGAGGCAGGTAATCGGGGAAATGCTCTAGCTTCTCCTGAGTAGGCCAATGAAACGTGAAAGGCACACGTGGTGGCTGGACATGGGCTCCTCGACGTGGACGCATCTCGGCTCTCCTTGCCAGGCGCGACTGCATCACGATCTCCTCACTCCCCATACGCCGGGATCGGGGGAGAGGGGCAGAATCCTCCGAAGGAATATGCGTCGGCGAATCCTCGGATAGGTTGGTCTCGGATCTCCTCAAATGAGGCACGTACTCTGGGAAGTCTCGGACAGCTGAGGCGGAGGTACGGGCACATCGCAACTGCTCATCACGCGGGCGGGTGCGCTCAAAGATCATGTCGACACTACCGAAGGGTGCAATAGAAGTGAACTGGTAGCTCGAAACCGGATAAGCGAAGGGTCGTCCCATGTACACAAAAATGCGAACGGTACAACGACCCTCAAAATGATACGAACGGTGGTCCGGGTCGTAGTACATCTCCCATACTGGCATGTCAATGAAAATCACAAACGTCACCATCGCTCTCTAAAGATGTGACGGAAGAAAAGAGAGAGAGGAGTGAGAATTCTTGCTAAAGAAATCTCAATAGAAGTCTCCTATCCTAGGGTTACATCGTACACATCCTCAGGAACCTTGGGTTTATTTATAAAATAGTGAGCATGCATATAAGATTCTATTTATGGTTTTCAAAACAACTTAGCCAAGGTTCATTCCTTTTAGCATGCATTTTGATGCTATGAATGCAACATGTTATATCATGGATGCATGGTCGTACTTGAGCACATAAAGTATCACATCAAATCATATAAACATAAATCTTGTGGCATAAGGTACTGAATCTCGATATACAAATGTCCACTCATGTCTGGGCGTTACATATCGCTGTCCCCAGCATGGTAATAAATCTCTGAGATATCTCAATAACTCTGGTCACATCTGGGCGTTACGTATCGCCGTCCCCAGTATGTCAATGAATTCCTTTTTCCCAAAGACCATCCTTATAGGTTTGACAGAAATTCGGCAGCATAATAGCTGTTAAACCGAATTCCTTTCAAACTGCCACAAGCTATTTTACAAAACCAGGTTCTCATAAAATCTCATGCTCATAATAAATTCATAAATCATTATCTCATGCATCAGACACATCTCATCATTTCATGGCATCATATCAACATCATAGCACTAATACTTCTCATTATGTTTTATGTATTGACCCTTAAGGTCCTTAACTCACATTCTAAGTTATGAATCATTGAAGCCTAATCTCTTAGGAACCTATGAGGTTATAACTAAGTATTTCTCACCTCACACTATGGTCAAGAACATCTCTAAAACCCAAAGATACAGAATTCATAATCCTAACTTTACGGGTACCTAGGAGTCACAACAATGACCCTTTCTAAGTCCGGTTTGTTCCTAAGGCGTCAAGATCAAGTTCTAAACCATTTATGAGTCATTCCTACACATTTAAACTAATTTAAAACCATTATTATCATTACTAAACCTTGCTGGATAGAATCCAGAAAATTCAAACATTAAGGGATCTAGAACTCTCAAATTAATTCTTTTCTAGTTCCTAACTTCTCTTATCTTTCACATATGAGTTTTACCATTAATTATACTTAAATATAGGCATATTATCATCATTAAAACAGCTCATACAGTGATCATACCAAGCAAGGCAGAACCAAAATCAACATCTCCATTTAAAGGCATAAAATACAATTTCTAAAGCACCTAAAATACTAGTTTCTCTTGGAACCTTTTTAGAACTTTCAAAACTCATTTATAAACATTTTTATCATCTAAAATCATAAAAATAATTAAGAGGGCAGTAGCTAAACCAACTTTGTCTCAAGAGATTCTAAATTCATAAAACTTAGATCTATGCATTTCTTTAACTCCTATAAGCTTAGAAAAATTTTGAAACATAGTTTTTAATACTTGGAAACAAATAAACTCAAAGAGGCCGAAACATAAACTAAAAAAAATACACATTTTCAAGCCTTTGTTTGAGACCACAATGGGCAAGTCTTTGAGCTCTAGGTTCATTTAGGTGATGACATAAAAATAAACATGCTCATGCACTTGTTTTAGGTTCCATTAGAAAGTAAAGTGATAGCATAAAAATAAACATGAGATGCAACTCATTATTATCTTGATATTAAGTGAGAACTTGAAACATAAACATGATAATGCAAAGCTTGAAACATAAACATGATAATGCAAGTTTATTTATTATCTTGATACTTAGTGATAGCAAGGAAAGTAAATATGATGTGCAAGGCATAAACATAAACATGGATGCAATATTTATTTTAGTCTCATCTAGAGCTCTTACAAGACTTTAGAGACACAACTCAACACTTATCTCATCACAAAGAGAACTTTAGAGTTCTTGAACCAAGTTCTCAAAGGAACTATGAGGTTCTTGAACATCATCACCAAGCTCAAAGAAAACAAAAATTTCTAAACAAACAAAACCTCAAAGAATCAAACCGAAATATTAAAGAAAAGGGAGCAAGAAAACTGAGCTCAAAATAGCAAGAAAAGTAAAGGTGTTCTTGAGTAAAAATCATTTTTGGGTTAGAAAATGAAGTTGAAACTCAAAGAAAGCAAAAACTCAAGCTCTAAAGGTTCCTTTGAGATGAACACATAGTCATCATCTAGGAGTCCCCATCATTGAACTATCATGTGCTTATCAAGGCCAAGAGGCCATAACATCAAGGAAAAGAAACAAAGAAAGTTTCAAAAAGAAAGTCCAAGAGAAAGCTAGAAAAAACTCCTTTTCAAGGAACAAAGTTTAGAAAAACACTCCTACCTAGAGTGAAGGCACAAAGCTTGAACTTTTGAAAAGAAAAACAAGATGATGAGCTCCTCCTAGGGGCTTGATGGTTTCGGCCTTGTGGAGAGAAAAAGAAAGGAAATGTGTTCTTGGTGAGCTTGTGTTTGAGAATGGAAGTTTAGGTGTTTGTATGATGATCTAAGGTGGTGAGATGGTGTTTCAAGGTTATGTGAAGATTATGTGATGAGAGGACAAAGAAGATGAAGATGAAAAGAAAGGAAGAACTCTCTTGAAACTTGAGAGAAAAAGAAAGAACTTAAGAAAGCTTAGGGAAACTTGAAACTTAGCAAATGAACTAAAGTGTTTGCAAGCTCAAGTAAGCAAGGTATTTATAGAGAAAACAACATATAGGGGCTGTAAAGGGGAGAGGTCTAGCCGAAGCTTTCTTGGCCTTGGGAGGAAGAGAAAATATCTTCTAATGTTGTCATACAAAGCATGGTTTGAAAGAATGAGAAGTATGGCTTCAAGTATGATGATTTGAGTGAGCTTTTCTTTTAATTTTGCAAGAAATAAACCTTCTAGAAACTAAACATGGCTGGAAGTTTTTCAGCCACACATAAAGGGAGGAATTAATTTATTTCACTTGGTTATTCATTAGGAAAAGTAAGCTTGATTGAAATTGTGACAAGGTATGACAAGTATGGTGATTTGAGGTGATTTTCCTTCAAGTTTTGAAATGAAATAATTCATGAAAATGGGGGAGGAAGCTGGCGCAAAACTAACCAGAAAAATGGGGAGGAGAAAGGCTTCTAGATGTTGTCCTTGGAAGCATGGATGAAAGGATGGTTTGTATGACTCAAAGTATGGTTTATGTAAGGTCAAAGCATGGCTCTTTGTGTGTGAAAAATTCACACATGTGATGCATATAGGAGGGCATGGCTTTGGCCATTTTTTCAGACAGCATGGGGGGTGAGGTTTGATCATCTAATTGTGTGCTAATGTTAGGATTAAGTATAGGTTAGCTTAGGTACAAGGTTAGGAATAATTAAGCTTAAGTTTAGGTGACTAAGAATGTGATTTAAGGATTTTATGACAAGATTAGGAGTTCTCATACATCATTAGAGAATTAAAAACTCATTTTTGAATAAACAATGTGTAACACAATTCCATGATTTAAGGAATTGGAAAGAAAAAATACTATTCAAGATTCCATGACTAGGAGTCTTGAATTTAAAATAGGATTTTAAGTTGTAATCAAGCACTTTTAGGTTCTAATCAACTTTAAAAAATTATCTTGACTCAAGATTAATTATGGAAATTAATTAACCTTCGATTAGAGCCTAATATTGCTTAGGTTTGCTTAATCACACGATTAAGCGTGAAAACACGAAACTAGGGGTAAAATCGTAATTTTGCACTAATTTCGCCCGGGACCTCCGAGACCAAAACTAAAGTCACAGTCTATATAAAAACGCCTTTTAAAACCATCTGGAGAAGTTTCGGGTTCATCCGGCACTTGCAAACGGGTAAAACACCGCAGGGGCGTTTTAGTCATTTTGACCCGAAAACTCGAAAAATGAGATTTTCGATCCCGGAAAGATACACAAGTCATCTAATCCCCTTCCAACATTGAGTTTGCCCTTCGAGTACTACCGGACCGGCTTTTCTCGAATTCCGGACCGAAAATGACCTCAGGGGCATTTTGGTCATTTTCATTCTAATAGAAAATCGGGGCGTTACAACTTATGCTCACTACAACGAATCTGTTTTGACATTCTTCTTTCTTTCAGCTTTCCTTTCTTCTTTCATCCTGCTACAAGTCCTACTCCACAATGCACTCTCATGGGTGACTCTTCATATGACACAATCCACCCTACAAGACAAAGAAGTCTCGTGAGAGATAGAAATCAAATTTGTACAAAAGCCATTGAATAAAAGCCACAAAACAAAATTGAGTGCAAAGGGTGAATAGATCTAAAACCAAACAAAACTCATGGAAATTAATTCTAAAAAGAATGCAAAAGCACTAAGTGTAAAAGGGAAAATATTTACAAAATGAGTATTTATCATACATATACATATATATCTTTGGGTATCAAATTTCTTTGTGAGAAAGGAGCCTAGGAAAAGAATGTACTGAATAAGATTTTCAATCAAGAAATAATATAGCAAGTATTACTTGTTTATTTATTCAAGCAAACTTAAATGTTAGAAAGTCATTTTATGACTAGAATCAACCTGATTGGAAGAATTGAACTAAAACAATGGCATCTACTTTAGTATCTTGATGATACAAATTAAAGAAGCATTCTGATTTGAATCAGAAAATATCATCGCAAACCCAACTCTAATTTGAGTCAACTTAAGGCTTCAAAATTTTCTTGAACATATCTAATCATGCCTTAAGAAAAGGACTTACTAAGACTTAAGAATCATGATGTTTTGAAAGAAAATGTACTTATCATATTATATTCTGTATTATTTCTTTTAGCATCTCTTCAAAAGATTTTCTTCAAATTGATTTGTCGTCATTAAAAAGAGGGAGATTGTATACTCTAGAACCCTTCAGAAAGTATAAGCTTAATTGTTTTGAATGACAACAAAGCCAATTCAATGAAAATATTTTGAAAAACGACTAATGGCTACCTTGAGTTTCTTGACTAAGCTTAACAGGTAAAATTCTGAAGTGCATTACACAAACTTAAGCAAAAATAATTTCACTCTGCATGTGTAAACATGTTTTATCTCATGGAAGAGAATGAGCTTAAACGAAATGAACATCATATCGTGTAAAGAACGTTCATATGCATTAAGGAATGAAGCAAATCAATACAAAACCAAGAAGGCCAAGGAAACGATCTTCAAAAAGTAACACGGGACTTCAGAAAGTACACTGAAAAATGAGGAAATCATGCCAACTTTGATAGTAACATGTTACTCAGCCAACAATCATCACAATCGCAAATAAATCAACATCAAAGAGCCAAGATTGAAGACTAGAGATCGAAGAATGATCAAGAGATTGATTATGCCATCAGAAAGCTTACTTAACTGTGGAGCACAGAATGCTACAAGAAATGGAGGGAAATTTGAAATTCAAATTTTAAATCTTGAATCAAACTGAGTTTCATAACTGGTATGTTATCTCTTCTACCTGATTGATCAATGATCCTAGGTTCTAGAATGAGGAGTTCAGAAACCACGATCAAAAAGTAAAAGAAAGTGGACATCAAAAACTTCTACAATACAATGACTTCTGTAACAGATGTGACAAGTCTATCAGCCTACCTCTCTAGACTAAAGTTTCAAGACACAACAGATGATCTACACATCTCATCTGGAGATCTAATCAAGGGTAATGGTCATGAAGAAAGACCTATATAAATAGAGATGCTACACTTGAATGCCGATAAGAGTTGAAGACATAAGAGTGAAAACTCTAGAAAAATCTCTCCACACTTCCAGTGTTGTTCATCATATTATGTAATCAATCTTGTTGAAGTGTAGAAAATCTTGTTTCTATGTTTTGTAATGATTTGTATACTTTTCTTAGGAAGACATGTGAGAAAAAAATCGCTCATATTTTCCAGGTTTGTATTATTGAATATTTGTAAGGAAATATGCATGTAGATTGGTTTAAGTGGCCACCCAAACACATAACCATTGTAACCTTCATCCATTAGTGATTAGAGTGAAACATAGCTTGGAAAGGCTAAAGTAAAACTACTTGCAACGCGATGGTAAAGGCATCTGCCCATCACAATTCAACTTAGAGAGGTTGCGAGTAAACTATTTGCAACTTGATGATGGAGGTATTCTAGTCATCATGGTTTAGCTTGGAAAGGCTGGGAAGAACTACTTGCAACGTGGCAGTAGAAGTTGTCTGCAGGTCACTGTTCAGCTTGGAGAGGCTAATTCAAGACTAATAGGTTTAGTTTGGAGAAGCTGGTACAAGACTACTCAGTTCAGGTTGGAGAGGTTGGTTTAAGACTACTCGATTCAGCTTAGAGAGGCTGGTTCAGAACTACTTAGGTTGTGACAGTTGGGGTTATCCACTGTTCACTGTGAGAGTTTGGGAAGGCTAATGCAAATACTGTAAACTTCAACACCCTTTAGAAAGTTGAATTAAAATTGTTTTGAATGACAACAAAGCCAATTCAAAGAAAATACTTTGAAGAACAACTAATGGCCAGCTTGAGCTTCTGTTGTAAGGATACCAAATTTTTCTTTAAGACGCATAATCAAAAGAATGAATGTAACATCCCCTGCTACTTTATGGATTGATGACTGTCCTCACAAACCAACACGGGTCTTTTCAGCATGCTTTGTCCTCACTCGCACGCTTCTTAGGAGGTCACCTATCCCAAAATTGCTCCAAGTCAAGCATGCTTAACTATGTAGTTCTTTCAGTTTAGGCTACCTAAAAGAAAATGCATCTTGTTGGTATAGATTGTACAAATCAATTAATATAAGTCATCCTTAACTGTATAGTCTCATACCTACACAATTTTAGGATCCCTCTCATGCAGATGTGTAATCGGTTCATTCATGTACCCCTCCGCTTAGAGGGCCTTGTGAGGAGTTGCTCCTTGTCCGTGCCTTCTTTTGCACCGGCGATCACTCATCGCCCTCGTCCCCAAGCATTATAATGAGAAAGTGATCTCACGTCACAAAGCTTATGGTCTTGATCGTGAAAAGAAGATAAAATGAGAAGAAACAAGAAGTGCATCAAGCAAGACATTGTCATATACATCAAAGAAATTGGTCCGATGAAACAAAATCAAGGAAATGGTCATCAGAAAGTAATACCAAACTTCAAAAAGAAAGGCTACAATGATAATAACATACAAAACACTGAAGGCAAAGTATTACTCAATCTTTAATCATCATAATCATGGGATTCTCATCATCAAAAAATCAAGATTGAAGACAAATAGATCGATAAGGAACTAGCAGCACTCATCAGAAAATCCAACTCAAAATAGGAGGGAAAAATGACTATATTTGAAATTCAAATCAAATGTCAAACCAGTCTCTCGAAGTCAAGATATCATCTTTACAAGCACCCTCAATCAAATGACAAAAGGACTTTACCAAAAAGTTCAGAAACTATGATCAGAAAATGGAAAAATAATTTTTGATAGACTTCAGAAATCTCAACTCATCAATGGCTTCTGAAAAAAGAACTCGGACACCAGACGAGCTACTCACCTAGATTGTATTTCCAATGCTCAATCAAATGTTCAACATGTGTTAATTAAGTGGAAGATCAAGAGGCAACGGTAAAAAGAGGAAAGTCATCTATAAATGGAGATAACTGAGCCTTCACAGAATAAGAAACATACGAGAAAAAAATTATGCTAAAAACTTCCAATTGGAAATATTCATTGCTAGAATCCTTTATATATCAAAATCTTCTTTTTATATTCTCTATTGATTATTTGTTCTTCTAAGGAAGAATTACTAGAAATAAGTCACTCAAGTAGAATCAGTTTCAATAGGTCACATTCAAAAACTTGAGTGTTGGGCTGTACGAACATATCATCAATCTCTATCTGATTGTAATCCTGATCCAGTAGTGATCAAAAGGAAAAGAGCTTAAAAAGACTACTATAAAACTATTTGTTATTATGAGTCAGTAAGGGTTGTTTACTGACAGAAGTAAGGTATGTCTTGATCTCTAACCCTAATCTGGTGGTATCTCGACCTCAAATCAATCTTAATGAATACCACCGCTCCTTTCAATTGGTCCATCAGATCATCAATCCTAGGAAAAGGGTACTTGTTTTTCACCGTGACTCGATTCAATTGCCTATAATCTATACACAACCTCATACTTCCATTCTTCTTTTTTACAAATCAGACTGGGGCTCCTCAAGGTAAAGCACTAGGTCTTATAAAACTCTTTTCTAGTAACTCCTCTAACTGGGTTTCAACTCAGCTAATTCTAGGGGTGACATCTGATAGGGGGCTATAGAGATCGGTCCCGTTCCAAGAACCAACTCTATGGAAAACTTTACTTCTCTCTCGAGAGGGAACTTGGGTATTTCATCCGAAAATACCTCAGGATAGTCTCTTACCACAGGTATATCACCTAGGTTTTGCTCAAAGTCTACATCACAAGTGACTAGGAGAACATATTCCTTACTCTTCTCCCCACTACAGTAAACCCCTACGGAATTTAGGTACAGTCTCAAGGGTTGACTAGCTTTATGAGGAGAAGGAAAAACGATAGTTTGGGTACCACAGTCTAACAACACACGGTTGGCGTGGAGCCAATCCATGCCCAAGATAATATCTATGTCTTTCAGGGGTAGACAAATTAAATCTATGATAAAAGACCTATTTTCTACAGTAAGATGACAATTTAAACAGCAATTGCAAGTATTAATAGGATGATTTGTGGGGGTAGAAACAATAAGATCAAAAGGAAGTTTGGAAACTTTCAAATTTAAAAACTCGACACTAGCATGTGAGACAAAAGAATGGGTTGCACCAAAGTGATAAAGTACAGTTAAGGGGTTACCATTCAATTCGCACTTACCTTGAATGAGGTCATTGGATTTCTCCGCGTCTTCCGCGCTGAGGTCAAAGACCCGTCCTTGGTGTTATGGGCGGGGATTCTGGTTTGATGGCCCTCTATTCATGCAATCTTTGGCATAGTAGCCGTGCTTACCATATCGGAAGCAAACTCCCTGCCCAGCCATGCAGGGGCGATTACCGTGATACTTTCCAAATCGAGGGCACACTTCAGCCAACGTGGGTCCGGGGAAAGTAGCGAGGGCTCCTTGCGGTGCCTTGTTCTTGGCCCTACTAGACCCTTCTTGCTGGTTATTCTGAGGACCACCCGTTCCTCGTTGTTGATTGTTGAAAATCCTCGGGCCGTTGTACTGGAGAGGAAGCCTGTGTGGTTTGGATTGTTAATACGTAGGTGCTCTTGGTTGTTGTTGTTGTTGTGATCTTTGTTGTTGCGGCTGCTGTCTGAACTGGTTGCTTTGGTATGGACTGTAGTGGTTCCTTGACTAGTGTTGTGGCTTGAACCTTGGGGCTTGAGGTCCTAGCCCTTTAGCTCGTTCCGTCCTTGTGGCGTTGGGCTTCCTATGACCTTCTTCTAGAATCCGGCATTTGTTGAATAAGGTCGGGAAGACTGTAACACCCTAAATCTTAACCTAACACTACTAGTATGTATTTAGGTTAATCTTCAGAATATTACCTCTTGGTCTCATTCTTTACTTGAAAATACTTAGCGGAAATATAGGTAAAATTTTTCTTTTTGGAATTAAAACCAAAGTGAGAGCCACGCATGATTCTTCGAACGAAAATTCATGCAAGTCATATGAGCAAATCATAATAAAACGCATAAATAACAAATCATAGTAAAACACGTAAATAACATGGACACATCAACTGATTATATATAGATAGTGTGCCTACCAAAAGGCAGGACTATTCGGTACAAAGGAAAATGAAATACAACTGAAATGCAAATACAAGGAAATCATAAAAGCAAGTACAAGGAAACCATGAAAGCAACACCCATACCCATGTGCACCTAGAGTAGACAACCTCATATACAAAAGAGGGTTTGTCCTCAACTATGTGGCGTGTGTGCACTAGCTACCACCCATCCTGTGCACTTACTCCTGCTGGTCCGAGTACTGAGGGGTGGAATCGATCCACTGGCGGATCTCGGCAGGAGTGGTCGTGCGGATCATCGGAGCGTGTCCACCGCGGCGAGGGCGCATGGATGGCCGACGAGCCAACCTCGGCTGAACCACTGTCTCCTCACTCCCGGCTCTCATCGGTGGGGAAGCGGAACTGGAGCTCCAACTGTACATGTGCGAGGGCGGGTCCTCTGATGGATCCGTCTCCGAGTACTGAGTCCGGGGCACATATTCTGGGTAGTCGCGTACGGCTGACGCCTCGGGCTGCATGCACAGGATCTGCTAGTCACGTGGTCTGGCTCGCTCAAAAATCGTGTTATGATGATAGGGAGCAGTCAGGGTGAAGCGGTAGCTCCGTACTGGGTGTGCAAGGGTCGTCCCATAAACATAAATACTCTGACAGTGTAGCGACCCTCAAAATGATATGACCCGAGTGTTGGGTCATGGTGCAACTTCCATGTCGGGGTGTCGATGAAGAGTACGAAAGTCGCCATCTGAAGATGTGACAGAAGAAAAGAGAGAGGGAATGAGAATCTTCTAAAAGAATTCTCAGTAGGGCAATCCCTAACTAAGTGACATCATCACATCCTCAGGAACCTTGGGTTTTATTTCTAAAAAGTGTGCATGCATGTAAGCTTCTTTTAATTTTCTAAAGTATTAATTATCCAAGGTCCGTTATATTTTACAATGCGTCTTATGACTAAGCATGGAACATACTAATGACATGAATGCATCATAAAGGTAAGCCAATCAATAGAATAACTAAGAAACATTATAACATTGGCATAAGGTGACAGGTATAGCACATGTGACATTTTAAACTTTAACTTTCATCTCATGGGGCCACCCTAAAACATCCCTAGGTTATGAGCTCATACCTTAACTAGTCGTCACTAGCTCTTACTTATCCTATGATAAGCGTAACATAATCCCGACTTAAAGTACGGGCTAGGGGGCAATTTAAAGGGTCATTTCCTCTTTGAAATGCTCTACTAGCAACGAGTGCATCGTAGTATTGTCCGCTTTGGCAAACTCTATGTCAATACCCTCACGGATTTGTTTTCTTGGGGGTGCACGGCTAAACCGGTGTCACCCAAGAAGGCATCTCAGTGTTGTGTCACATTTAAGTTCTCATGATTTTCAAAAAGACCATTTTCTAAGTTCCTCAAATTTGATGGAAATTACAAGATGACAAGTAGACCGAATTTCCTCAAATTTGCTTATGCCATGAAAACATATAGGACATACACAAACATTTCTTATGGGGTATAGCATATCATCATGTATAACTTCATTATAGTACATATCAACTTATCATAGACAAAACTCATGCATCATATATCATAAATTAAGCATCATAAAAGCTCAAGATGTTTTAATGTCTTATGCATTGACCCTCAAGGTCCTTAGCTCACGTCCTAAGTTATTAATCATCAAACCTAATCTCTTGGGTACCTATGAGGTTATAACTAAGTATTTCTCACCTCACACTATGATCAAGAACATCTCTAAACCTCAAGGATGCAGAATTTAAAATCCTAACTTTACGGGTCCCTAAGAGTCACAACAGTGACCCTTTCTAAGTCCGGTTTATTCCTAAGGCTTCAAGATCAAGTCCTAAACCATTTATGAGTCATTCCTACACATTTAAACTAATTTAAATCCATGATTAGCATTACTAAACCTTGCTGGACAGAATCCAGAAAATTCAAACATTAAAGGATCTAGAACTCTCAAATTAATTCTTTTCTAGTCTCTAACTTACCTTATCTTCCACATAAGAGTTTTAGCATTATTTTTACTCAAACATAAGCATATTATCATCATTAAAACAGCACATTCAGTGGCAAATAAGTAGCAGGGCAGAACCGAAACATACACTCTCCATAAAGGCATAAAACACAATTTCTAGAGCACATAAAATACTAGTGTCTCTTGGAACCTTTTTAAACTTTCAAAACTCATTTATAAACAATTTAAAATCATAAGAATATTTAAGAGGGCAGTGACCAATTCATCTTTGTCTCAAGAGGTCCTAAATTCTTAAAACTTAGTTCTATGCATTTCTTGAACTCATAAAAGCTTGGAAAAATTATAAAACATGGTCTTCAATACTTAGAAACATCAAGACCCCTTAGGGCCGAAATATGGACCAAAAGAAATAAATATTTTTAGACCTTTGTTTGAGATAACAATGGGCAAGTCTTTGAGCTCTAGGTTCATTTAGGTGATGACATAAAAATAAACATGCTCATGCACTTATTTTAGATTCCATTAGAAAGTAAAGTGATAGCACAAAGTAAAAATGAATGCAACTCATTATTATCTTGGTATTAAGTGAGAACTTGAAATACAAACATGATAATGCATAGCTTGAAATATAAACATGATAATGCAAGGTTCACTTATTATCTTGATACTTAGTGAGAGCAAGGAAAGTAAACATGATGTGCATAGCATAAAAGTAAACATGATGCAAGGTTCATTTTATGGTTAGCTAGAGCTCATTCAAGACTTTAACAAAGTAACAACCCAACATACATCTCAATACAAGGAGAGCTCTAGAGTTCTTGAACCAAGTTCTCATAGGAACTATGAGGTTCTTGAACATGATCATCAAGCTCAAAGAAAACAAACTTTCTAAACAAAACCAAACAAAATCTCCAGGATCAAAATACCAAAACCGAAAACCTTACAAAAGAAAGTGAAACTAAGTCAAGTTCTTTATTAAATACCCAAAAGCCCTATCTAGAGAAAAATCTCTAGAATGTGCCAACCAACTTTAAGGTTAACAAGGGTAGGCTTGGGCTTTTAGAAATCCTTAGATTAATTTTCTTAAGTTGAAAAACCATGTGAGCTAGATATCATATAGATGAAGTCATAAAGAAAGGAAAACTCAAGCTTTAGAGGTTTCTTTGAGATGAACACAAGGTCATGATCTAGAAACTCTTATCATCAAGCTATCATGTTTGAGAAGAAAAGGCCAAGAGGCCGAAATGGAAAAAGAAAAGGAATATAAAGGAAGGCTCAAAAAGAAACCAAGAGAAAACTAGAGGAAACACATCTTTTGAGTAAAACAAAGTTTGAAAAGAAACTCCCTACATAGAGTGAAGACACAAAGCTTGAACTTTTGAAAAGAAAAACAAGATGATGAGCTCCTCCTTGGTGCTTGATGGTCTCGGCCAAGAGGAAGCAAAAAAGGTTGGAGTTGTGTTTCAAGTGAGGTTGTGTTTGAGGTGTGATGTTTGAGAGGTTTGATGATGGTTCAAGGCTATGGGGTGGTGTTTCAAGGTTGAGAGATGATGATGAGAGGAAGAGAGGATGAAGATGAAGATGAAAAGAAAGGAAGAACTCTCTTGAAACTTGAGAGAAAAAGAAAAGAACTAGCAAGACAACTCTAGAATTCTAAACTTAGAGTGAAACTAAGCTATCACAAGCATCCTATTTATAGAAAAACAAAACCATGGGCTCATCAAGGGAGAGAGTGGCCGTGTGGTCTTCGAGGGAAAAGGGAGAGGAAAATATCTCTTTGATTATGTCATAGAAGCATGGTTTGAAGTATGGAAGCTATGCTACAAAGTATGGCTTGATGTGAGTTAATTTCCTATCAATTTTTTATGAAATTAGGCTTCTAGAAACAATGCATGGCTGAAACTTTTCCAGCCACAAATAAATGGAGAAAATGAGCCATTTTAATTAATTATTTACTTGGAAAATCAAGCTTGATTGAAAGTTATGACAAGGTATAGTGCATGTGACTTGAGGTATGGCCTTGGAGTGTTGAAAAATTGAACATGTGATGCATATGGGAGGAGGACAGCTTCGGCCAGGCCTTGGGCAGCAGAGAGGAGGTGAGTTTTGATCATTTAATTGGGTGTTAATGGTAGGTTTAAATGTGTATTAGCTTAGGTACAAGGTTAGGAATAATTAAGCTTAAGTTTAGGTGACTAAGAATGTGATTTAAGGATTTTATGACAAGATTAGGAGTGCTCATACATCATTAAAGAATTTTAAATTCATTTATGAATAAAAAATGTGTAACACAATTCCATGATTTAAGGAATTGGAAAGAGAAAACACTATTCAAGATTCCATGACTAGGAGTCTTGAAATTAAAATATGATTTTAAGTTGTAATTAAGCACTTTTAGGTTCTAATCAACTTTAATAAATTATTTTGACTCAAGATTAATTAAGGAAATTAATTAACCTTCTATTAGAGCCTAATATTGCTTAAGTTTGCTTAATCACGCGATTAAGTGTAAAAACACGAAACTAGGGGCAAAACCGTAATTTTGCACTAATTTCGCCTCGACCTCCGGGACCAAAACTAAAGTCACAGTCTACATAAAAACGCCTTTTAAAATCATCTGGAGAAGTTTCGGGTTCATCCGGCACTTGCAAACGGGTAAAACACCGCAGGGGCATTTTGGTCATTTTGACCCGAAAACTCGAAAAACGAGATTTTCGATCCCGGGAAGGTACACAAGTCATCCAATCCCCTTCCAACATTGAGTTTGCCCTTCGAGTACTGCCAGACCGGCTTTCCTCGAATTCCGGGCTGAAAATGACCTCAAGGGCATTTTGGTCATTTTCACTCTAACAGAAAATCGAGGCGTTACAAAGACCCTAATCTCCATATGCGCCACCGCAAAGTTCAACTCTGCCTTCAATCCCGCTTCATACTTGATGCATTTCCAAACCTCATCAGGGTTCCCTTGGAACACCCAAGAAAACTTGAACTCGGTGTCCTTGGCGTTCCTCACAGACTCCGGGAAGTACTTTTCACAGAAATACATCTTGAACAGCTCCCAGTCGATAAGGGTTCTAGCAGCTTCCAGCAGTCTTCAAGTGCCGGTCCACCAGAATTCGGTATTAAACTTCATCATGAAGGCAGCGAAGGTAACCTTCTGTGCCTCCGAGCAGGCAACCACAGAGTAGATCTTCTCCATGTCATTGATCTACTCGTCATCTTTATCGTGGTCCATGGCTCCTCTAAACACAGGCGGGTTCACCTTGCAAAACTCACCGAAGCAAGTCTGCTCCAGCATTTCAACAGCAGGGGGACCATGAGTAGCTTCCCCTTGATTCATCCGTTCAAACATACGTTCCTTGGCTCATGCCATGTCACGAACAACAGCAGCAGTCGCATTGTGATGATTCTCGTCGGTCGGGGTCCTAGGCTGTCATCACAGTGCCATTGGTTCCTAAACACATAAGACAGTGAACATCAAGTTGATCAAGCTCAATAGTCCATGCTAAATAGGCTAGTTACCATGGCACGTGCAAACAACAGAAGTCATGTATCCCTAATCCTATAGCTTATCTCTAGCAAGCACTACACATGACATAACTATCGCATCATGCTTATAAAGCATGGTCAGTCCAATCCTCAGGCTCTGTGAGAATCGAACTGCTCTAATACTAAAATGTAACATCCTAAGTTTAATCCAATATTCTGTAATACCCAGTGTACACATGTCAGTAGACGAGTTTCGTATGACCTCAAGGTCCCTTGGGACCCACTGCTATTGCTGGGTCCGGGTTTTTGCTAAGTCTAGAGCTCCACACCTCCTTGGAGGGCTATATGTTAGAGCCATAATCTTGGGATCAAAAGTCCCAGTAATTGTTCTCCAAAGGAAAATGAATTGAATAGTGATTTTTAATGAGTTTTTGGAACCCTCTAAATATTTCGTTTTTAGCCTCCAAGTTTAGAAAATCGCCAGAATTCTGAAATTTGAACTAGAACTCAAAAATGAGATTTTGATTGGTTGGGGTTTTGATTTTTTTTATATTTTATTTGAATCCAAATGGGGGGTATTTTCTTATTTATATTTATGTTTTAAAGTTAATATTTAACTTAGAATAAAGAAATGTAAATAAGTGAGTGAGTATATGGGTAAGCTATTGTCAAGACAGAACAAATTCTACTGATATATGTTTACTGTCACCGCTATAGCGGTCTAGGACCGCTATAGTGGTCACAGCTTGACTGCATCACGTATTTTGGGCGCTAGAGACCTCTATAGTGGTCATAAGTGCATAGTGCCAGGAGCAGGACGCAGACCCCAAACAATAGAAAAAAATGTCGCCGTTTCATTTTTGGCCTTTAAAAGGCCATCAGCCCCCTTCCTCTCTCATTTTGACGAACCAGAAACCCTCCTCCTCCCATTTCTCTCTTTTTCTCAAATCCCACTCAAGTCTTGCTCCCCTAAATCATTAAGGTATGTATTTCTTGATAGATTTGGGTCTCTTTGTCTCATTCATTTCATATTCCATGATTTGGGTTGTTGTTTTCTATTATTGTTGTCAAGTGGGGGTGCTCCCCTAATGTTATTAGAATTAGTTTATGAAAATCTAGAGCTACCCATAGATCATTAATGAGTTTTATGGTTATAATAGTTGACGTTGGTGCCCTCCCGGCTCCCCAGAGCTCAGTTGGAGTTGACACCACCTTTTCCTCCCCCTCCAGGTGAGTGGGTTTGATCTCAGAGCCTTAGTTTCCATATTATGATTATGTTTGAGCATTATGTTCATTATAAATATGAAGTTGGAGGCAAGATCAAGTATATAATATGTTTTTGCATGAATACGTCAACCTAGAAAAATTATGATTTCGAATATATAGCATAAAAATGAAATTTAGAAAACCATGGGACCATGATTGTTACGTTGTGTACTATGGAGATATTTTATATGTTTGAGAAGGGGTTTATTAGAGAAATATGTATTGAAGCAACCTTAGTATTTTACTGATTATGTTTTATGGGTTTCTTGATAGCACTATATGTATTTAAGTTTTAATATTTCAAATTATGTTTTAGAATGTTTAGTTAATATTTATATATATTGGAGATATGTGACGTTTTAAGTATGATTTAGCTTTTAAATAAATATGTTGTTATGACTTTAGAATTATTATGATGATAAACCACAATGATTGAGTTGTATAATTTAGAACCCCAGCGTTTTGAACTATAATATTAGAGTTATCAAGTATATGAAAATATATTAGCACAATATATGAATTTAGAACTTTAGTTTTATGGTACCAAGAAGTACGGAATTCAATATGATTTTTAGCAACTGTCAGATACATATTCTATGGGCTTGAAATCAGAATGCCTACAAGTGGTGAACCCTTGGGCTCGATTTTCATAGTCACAGTTATGCTAAAGTCAGATTGTTAGAGTTATGTGAATCCAGAACTCTCAGTGTACTAAGAATTTAGGGGCTCTACTTTGCCAGGGACAGAGTACCCACTCTTCAGTTATGGTTTTTGACAAACTAGTTTAGGCGGTAGAGATAAAGAAACAGACTATTAGTTAATGGCAGTTATTCCATTAACCTTGGTATACCAAGGCCCACGAGGGGCATTTTATCCACATACTAGACTAGTCCACGAGGGACACGATTCACGAGGAACCATTAGGGGCTCTAGTTCGCGAGGGACTGAGCACTCACCTCATAGTTTATGATTCTTTAACTTTTATTATTATTATTATATATGTATTTATTATATTGAGCAAATTGTTTCCTGATACTCTACCGCACCCTCAGTTAAAAAGGATTTCATGTTTGATTGTGAGTTAGAAGTAATTGTTGAACATGTATAGAATGAAAAGTGTTTTCCTAGTTAGTTATGTATTTAACTATCAAATGGTTTATGACTGTTGCATGTATGTCATTTATTGTATATTCTTGGTTGTCCCATGTGGGTGATGGGTGAGAGCTCACTCACTGAATCCATTGACTCACCCCTCTCCCTTCCTCTCATAGTTTTAGGTACAAACGTCGTTCAGCCACAGGTCCAGTAGCTGTAGTTATCCCTTGGTGAGCTTTGCATTGTTGTAAGGCTTAGTTTAGGATTTCTTCTAGTTTAGAGTGCTCCAGTAGTTTTGCAGGCAGGATCCGAGCCACGCATGTATTTTGAGATGTTATAGATAATTTCAGAGATTATGTATTTCCCTATATGTTTTAGAGCTCTAGAATGTATTTTGAAATATAGGCTATGATTAGAGATTTATGTGAAAGCTGATGATAATGAGTTTATGATTCAGTCTTCAAATCTTAGATTTCAAAGCATGACAAAAATGTTTTAGATTTATATATGTGAATACCTCAGTTTTTATGGATTTAACTATTATATTTTAATTAGATAAAATGATATAGATTTGCAAGAAAATTTCATTTTAAGTATGATATTACACTATTTTATGCATTTAGAGAGATAAGTCACCCAAAAGGCTTACGTGGGGATGGGATTCCTCACGTGCCGGTCATATTCCGAAATCGGGTCGTGACATATTCCTAGAACATATTTAGGTTAATCATTAAGTTATTACCTCTTAGTCTCACTCTTTTAAAATCTTTCTTTAAATTACTTAGCAGAAAATACGGATAATAATCATTTTTTAAAAATATAAAAGTAAAGTGAGAGCCATGCACATCGTAAGATAGGAAAATAAATCACAAGATAACAAGGCATGATAGAACATGGAACAATCAATAACATATCAAAGGAAATACTTCATTAATATTCATAATATGCCCACCTAAAGGTGGGACTTAGTTTGATACAAGATAATGCAAATACAACAGAAAAGGAAATACAACAGAAATGTAAATACAAGGAAAGCGTAAATTAAAACACTCCTATCCTAGTGCACTTAAAGTGGATAACCTCATAACAAAAGAAAGTTTATCACTACTACGTGTGGTGTGTGTGCACTAGCTCTCCTCAAGACGCTCTACTACTGGCGGCAATGATCCTCAGGGGACGAGGGTATATAACCAGGGAACTGCTTGAGCTCCTTGGGCGTAGGCCAGTGGAATGGGGATCGGATGCGTGACGGCTGCACATGCACTCCATGACGGGGGTGCATCTCGGCCCTCCTCGCCAATCTCGACTACATCACTATCGCCTTACTCCCCTCTCGCACGAATTGGGGAGTGGGGGCAGAACTCTCGCTATACATATAGGTCAGCGGATCCTCCGACGGGTCATCCTCCAAATGCTGAGAGCGAGGCACGTAATCCGGGTGGTCATGGACGGCAGATCCAACAGTGTAGGTACGCATAACCCGCTCGTTGTGCGTCCGTGCGCGCTCGAAGACCATATCGTCGCCATAAAGAGATATCGGGGAGAAGCAGTAGCTATGTACAAGATGCGTGAAGGGACGTCCTACATACATGAAGACTCGTACCGCGCATCGTCCCTCAAAATGGTATGATCCATGCTCGGGATCAAAGTGCACTTCCCATATGGGAATGTCGATGAACACCACGAACGTCGCCATGATCTGAAGATGTGACAGGAGAGGAAGAGAGAAAGAAAAGGAGTGAGAATCTTGCTAAAGAATCTCAGTAGGGTATCTTGTACTTAGGGTTACATCGTCAACATCCTCAGGAACCTTGGGTTTATTATGAAAAGGTTATCATGCATATAACGTTCATTATTAGGTTTATAAACATCATTATCCAAGGATCGTTCCTTTTAAAATGAATCTTAATGCATGGATACAACATAGCAAACCATGAATGCATGGGTATACATTATGCAACACAGCAATCAATATAACATCAAGGAACATATAAGTGGCATAAAGTGGCAATATAAACTTTCAAGTGGAACTTTTCTCTTTTCTCAACTAGTGACTTTATTTCACATAATTACACTCATCACGGCACATGCACCATCACAACATACTTGCAATAATAAACTCAAGTCATCAAAGATTCTATAATGTCTTATGCTTTGACCCTTAAGGCCTTTAAACTTGAATTCTAAGTTCTCCATGATCATGACTTAACCTCTCGGGCACCTAAAGATTCATAACTAAGTAGTCCTCACTCATTTCTATGTTCATAACTTATTCCAAACCTCATGAGTGCAGAATTTATGTTTTGCTAATTATGGGCACCTCGGAGTCACAACTTTGACCCTTTCTAAGTTCAGTCTTCTCCTAAAGTACCAAGATCAATTCCTAAACCAATTACGAGTGATTCCTACACATTTACACTAATTATAAACCATTATTACAAATTTTATCTTTGCTGGAACAGAATCCAGAATTTCCATTTCTAAGGGATCTAGAAATCTCATTTTAATCCTTTTTCTAGTTACTAACTTATCTTAGCTTTTTCAAATTAATTCTAACATCAAATATACTTGAATATACACATTCTAACATGATTAAATCATCATCATACAGTGAGCAAACATTCAAGGCAGAACCGTGAGCATCATCATCATATTATGCATAGAATTTCATTTCTAACACATATAAATTACTAATTTCTGTTGGAACCTTTTCAAAGCTTCTAAAACTCATTTGAGACTCATTTACTTCATTAGAATCATCATAAAACCAATGAGGGCAGTAGCTATTTCAAAATAATCCCAAGAGGGGTTTAAATCATAAAATCATTCTTAAAACATTTCTTGAGGTCATCTAAGCTTAAGAAAATTATGTAACATAGGTTTTGGCACTTGTGACTAGATGAAACTCACACCAAGTCCATCATCATCACATGGTCGAAAATCAAATGAATAAAACACATTCATTTCCAAACTTTGTTTAAGATAATAATGGGCAAGTCTTTGAGCTCCAAATTTCTTAAGTGATGACATAAACTAAAATATGCAATGCACTTTGTTTTATTCTTTATTATGAGGTGAGAGCATAAAATAAATATGCTATGCAAATCCATTATTATCTTAGAAGTTTAGTGATAACTTAAACATAAACATGAAAATGCTAGTTCATTCTTTAATCTTGAAAGTTTAGTGATGACATAAGATAAATATGGATTCAAGTTCTTTTTACTTAACTTAGAGCTCATACAAGACTTTTAGGGGGATATAATCTCAACCCAACATTTATCTCATCCAAGCAAAGTGAGCTTTAGAGTTCTTGAACCATGACTTCAAAGAAACTTCATGGCTCTTAAACATCATCATCAAGCTCAAGGAAGTAAGCTCAAAACAACACTTTAAAGGAAAAGGAAAGAAAGGAACCGAAACTTAAACTAAGCAAAAGAGAAGGAAAATACATCATATTCTTTATTATGTACCCAAAACCCCTATCTAGAGTAAAACTCTAGAACGTGCCGGCCAACTTTAAGGTTGACAAGGGTAGGCCTTGGGTTTATTGAAATCCTTACAATTATTTTGTTAAGTTGAAATCATTAGTGAGCTAAATAGTATATAAAGAACTTAAAGAAAGGAAAAACTCAAGCTTTAGAGCTCTCTTTAAGATGAACACAAAGTCATCATCTAGAGACATTCATCATCAAGATATCATGATAATAAACTAGGCCTTGAGGCCGAAAAAGAGAAAAGGAAAATGACAAGGAAAAACCAAAAAGGAAACCAAGAGAAACTCAAGGAAATAACATTTTTCTTCAAGAACAAAGTTCATTTGAGTAAAAGAAATGATTTAGAACAACTCCCTACCAAGTGTGAAGGTGATAGGCTTGGTCTTTGAGATGAGAATGAGAAGAAAAGTTCCTCCCAATGTGATGATGATGATTCGGCCTAGAGGAGGAAAAAGGAAAGGTTTTTGAGTGAGTTTGTGTCTAAAGATGAGAGTTTGGTGCTTAGATGATGATCTAAGGTGGTGGGGTGGTGTTTTGAGGTGATGATATGGTGGCTCAAGGTGGAGGAAGAAAAAGATGGAGAAGATGAAGAAAGCTCTTTGAAACTTGAGAGAAAAAGAAAGAACTCACAAGAAAGCTTGAAACTAAAACTTAGCAAATAGCCTAAAGGTTCTTTCAAGTTCTTTAACATGTGTATTTATAGAGAAGCAAAACAATGATAGCTCATGGAGGGGGAGGGGTAACCGTGAGCTTGCCTCATGTTCCATGAGGTGAGAGGTTGAATTTTTGAAGCATGGTGAAGCATGGTTGAAAGTATGGAGAGTATGGTGCAAAGCATGGCTCAAAGTAAGGTGTAAGCATGGTGCAAGCATGGTCATGGAGTGAAAAATAAATTCAACATGTGGAAAATGGGGGAGAAGTGGGCATGTGGTTTAGAGGGAGGGAGGAAAGGTATGTTCTTTTAATTGTGTGCTAATGATGTGTTTAGGTGTGTATTAGGTTAGGTTTAAGATTAGGAATTGTTAATCAAGTGTTTAGGTAACTAAGAATGTAATTCGGAATTTCAAGACTTGATCAGGGAGTGCTCATACATCATTAGAGAGATTTAAATTCATTTTATGCATAAACAACTGTAGACATAATTCCTTAATTTAAGGAATTTGAGACAGAAAATACTATTCAAGATTCCATGACTAGGAATCTTGAATTTAAAAAGAGATTTATGGTTAATCTAAGCAATTTTAGGTTCTAATTAACTTTAATAAATTATTTCGACTTTAGATTAATTATGGAAATTAATTAATCTTCGATTAGAGCCTAATATTGCTTAGGTTTGCTTAATCATACGATTAAGCTCAAAAACACTATGCTTAGGGGCAAAATCATAATTTTACACAAAAACTACCTGGGACCATTGGGACTTAAACTGATGTTGCGAAATGCATAAAAACATCATTTAAAACCATCTGGAGAAGTTTCAGGCTCATTCGGCACTTATACGCTCGTTAAACGCTATAGGGGTATTTTGGTCATTTTGACCCGAAATCTCAGAAAACGAGATTTTTGATCCCGAAACCACTCGAAAGTCATCTAATCCCCTTCAAATATTGAGTTAGCCCTTCGAGGACCACCGGGTCGGCTATCCTCGAATTCCGGGCAGAAAATGACATCAGGAGCATTTTGGTCATTTTCACTCAGATAGAAAATCGAGGCATTACAAGCTGCATCAAAAAGTATGCATTATTTAGAAATCATGCTGAGTTAATAGAAATAGAGGGAAATTTGAAATTTAAATTCTATTAACTTTCATAAAAGTATTGATAATGACACATTCTTTTGTACTTAGTCAAATACCTTTTATTCAAGAAGAAAAATCTCAGAAACTACACTTCAGAAAGTAAAAGTTGTTTATGAGGGTTGTCTGGAAATAACATTGTCAACATCTCTACAAGGACAACTCTGACACAGCTTAACTGCTCTTCTAGAAGACAATTCCTGGGACACAGAAAGAAGACCAACACATCCTAAGAGAAAGGAAAATCAAGAGGAAACAGTCATATTCAAAATCTAAGTATAAAAGGATGATATCTTCATTCAAGAAGAGATTTTTGTACAACTAATGCTAAAGCTTTTCAATACACTTTGAAAGTTCATTTTTTACATCTTGTAATCAATTTCTGTTACACAAAACCTTTTTTCTTGTTCTAATTAGATAACATTTTCTTCTTAGGAATAATTGAAAAAGAAATCTCTCAAGTTTTTAGTATATACATTGTCGTATCCTCCGAAAACTTAAGTGTTCTTTTGTTGGAAAGAAACAACCCAAAACCATATTCTTGTACCCTCGATCCAATAGTGATCAAAGTGACTTTAACTTGAAAAGGCTACCAAAAAAACTACTTGGTATGAGAATAAATTGGAACTACTGCTAATTGGAAATATCTTGAGAAAGTTATACAAAGACTATCTCACTTTCTCAAGGTTGAGAAAGGGTTTTTAGTGGAACTCAATAAATTGTTGAGAATTGAATATAGGCAGGGTTTGGCTAAACTAAGTAATCTCTCCTTCTTTCTTTACATCTTTATTGTTCAGTTTTTTCTATTTGTCTTTGTTGTGTGTCTTTGAAAATTTTTTATAAAATAGTTTCTAAAGTTACTGTACTTTCGATTCAAAAAGACATTTTCTGAAGCTAGCTAACTATAATTTTCACTTCCTTTAAATGAATAGCTTGATAGATTTTGTTTGAAGTTTTAGAAACTCAAAAGAAGTGAGAAGCACGATTCAATCCCCCCCCTCCCCCCCAATTCTCATATTACTTTCAACCTACAATAACTGCATTGATAAGTAAAAAAATGAAAAATCGTTCAACATGCATTCACCACATATTTTCTATCACATGCATAGTTCACATTCATAAGCAATAAAAGAAGAAATAATTTAATAATAAATAAATATTTAAATAAATAATAAATAAAATTTAATATAAAAATTTATAAATTATATGATAGTAAAATATATAAATAAATAATATTTGACATATAAAATTAAGGACTAATAATAAAAATATTTTAATTTAATATTTATTATTAAATTTAAATTTAAGAATTTAATTTTGATACACTGATAGTGTAAAAGAGTTTTACACTGTCATTTAATCAAATCTCTTCTTTTATAAGACTTTTCAAGTAGTGGGTGTTGAAAGTAACTCAAGTGGTGAGGTTTGAAAGTAATTATATTTGTTGATATATCATTACATGATTGAATAAATGTATAAAACATTTTTATACAATCAGTGCATTCTAATTAATTTTAAATTTAAATAATATTAATAACAAATACTAGAAAAAATGTTAAATTATATAAAAGAAATACTATTTTTATATTTTCATAATTTATTGAAATACTAAATTGTTATAAAAATGCTAAAATAAATAATAAATAAAATTAATATAAATTAAAATTTCAAATAATAATATACATTTTCAAAATTATATTTAAGTAATTAATGAAAATTATCATTTTATTTTTATTTAATATTTATCTTTGTTCAAAATTTATTTGTTGTTAGAATTATTTGTAAACAAATTATAATACAGTATATTTTAGAATTATTTTTTAATAATAAAAAAATTATAAATCTTGTTTTTATTTAAGATTATCTACAGTTGGTATTATCTATAAACAAATAGTTAGAATTATTTTTACTTCAAAGCAGGATTGACTTCAGACTAAAACCAAAAATGATGTTTTTTAGAGACTAACTGCAAAACTCGCTTACGTTTTTAGAAACCAAAATATATTTTAGTCTATTATTTAAGTTTATCTTATAATCTATGTGAATTTTTCAAATAGTTGTTATAATAATGAAATATATTAGTGATTTAATAATATATCATCATTAAATGATAATATAAAATACGCAAATTAATAATGTATTAAAAATAAATTAATTTCAAAACACCAAAATCGATTTTCATATATTTGGTGTACATATCTACCATGGTATCATACCTAAAAGACTTTTTTGTGTTGAGAACAAAATTATTATTTGGCTTAAATATGTTCTTTTAATGAAAAATAAAAGAATTTTATTCTACTCTTAAAAAATATACTATTTGGCTTCGATCTAAACATATGTAAAATTCCATGGTTTTAATCCATGATACCATGATTGTTGATTATCATATAAGATTAATAATATGAACCTCCGATAGTTATTTCAACATTTAACATACAAGTGTTTTAGAAATATCTGAATCGAAACCAAACAACAAATTTGTCAAGAATCAAAATCGAAGTTTACTAATTTTTCAGGGATAAAAACATGTTTAAATTTTAAACCTTCTTGTTTTATTTGGTCATTGAATATAAAAGACATTTCTTTTTTGTTAGGTCAATGGCTTTTTCTCCTTTTTTTTCAGGTCATTTTTATGGTTTATTTTATTTTATTTGTGGGGTTGAGTCTTTTTCTTTTTTTTTTCTCATTCAAAAAAAAGAATTCATAAAGCAAATTTAGATTTTGAAGAAGAAATGAGGAGAATGAATGATTTATAGAATAAAATTTTAAAATTTTATTCTACAATTCTTTTTCTAATATTCAAACTTAGAAGAACATAGCTTAAGACTAAACAGCGCCCAAGTTGGGTAGCAAGCTGCCCAACAACATACTAAGGCTGGCCCAACAAATTGACCAAGGCCGGCTGTTTTGTTTTGAACTTTGACCTTCGTTTCTGCTCTTTTTTGCTGCTCGTAGTACCGCCTCAGCCCACCCTGTACCCTTTTCTTTATATATTTTCGAGCCCCTTTTGTTTTGTTTCTTTGTCTTGGTGTTTCCCCTGCCAATACCACCCTGTAAACTATGAGCAGAACTTTTTGGTAGGTCGCACTAGGGCTAGGTTTTTTTTTTCAATGGCCTTAGGTGTAATTGGTTGGTCCATACGAGGAAGGTATAAATAATGGATTCGGGCTAGGCCCATGCATCGGTTTTAGATCAAAGTAAAGAGACACAGCAATAATTGAAATTCACCAAATTTCCTGACCAAAAACCATAAGAACAAATTCACTAAATATATTGATACTTTGAAAATAAAATTACATTTACCTCCCCTAAAATTTGATAAATGCAACCCACACCTAAATTTGGCATATCAAGTCCCTAAATTTTGAAAAATTCTACACTAGTCTTCATTGAGACTGTTAAATTTGGCAAAATTACACCACCTCTTTTGAGATTTGGCAAATATAACCCGCATCCCCCTCTATTTTTAAAATTTACATGTCAAGTCCTCGAGTTTGGAAAAATCCTGCACCAATCACCCTTTAGACTTTTATAAACATGGTTTCACTGGCAAGATCATTGTATTATTAGAGAGGTCATTCCAGTGGGAGGACATGATCTCAAAATAGAGATCAACAAGAACAATATCGAGTTGACCTAGAGTGATAACTCACTATGGGATTGGGAGGAAGAGAGTGTAGCAAAAAAAGCCCAAGTTTTTTTCTGCCTTACCTAATAAAATCAAGTGAATGCAATAAAAAATTTAAAATTTTGAGAAAACAAGCCCCCTTTGAAATGTCTAGCACTTCCTCTGAATGCATAGAAAGATGGTGTGCCTTTATCAATTAATGAAAAATGGTGTGATCATTTACTAATCATAATTGTCTTATGTGAGGTCGGTAAAAGATTTTCTAAAACTCAAAGACATAACATTCAAATTTTGAAAATAGGAGATACAAGTTATATTTTGTCAAAACTAAGAGACCTAATATACATATTTTAAAAATAGAGGACGTGCAAGTTATCTTTCACCAAATCTCATAGCAGGTAAATATAATTTTCTAAAAAAATAAATTGATACCAAAAGTAAAAGACAATTAAACCAAAATCTTTTTAACAAAAAAAAAAGGATAAAAATAAAAAGGACAAGACACTGGAACGAGCAAGACCACACTAGAAGCAACGAGAATGTGTCAAAAAGTGCACCAGTAGAAGATGGTGGAACATCAACCAATCAAACTACAATTAAAATCAATCAGAATGAAACTCCAAGAAAGTTCAGGACCTTCCCTTTTGCAACCTATATAAAAAGGCATACCAGTACTCACAGCCTGTCCCAAGAACAATTCAGTTAGTGTTGATCTCACTATCTATACGACCAAGTTTTCCCTCTTATTGTCCACAACCCCAAATATCTCTTAATAAACCATGTCCCTTATTTCTCAGCTTATTGGTGATGAAACCTTTGACCCATTCCTATCCATGATCAACAAGTGCCCCGTGCTAAGCACCCCAACAGATTGGAAAGAGACCAAAGATGCACACGTGTTTATATCCGACATTCCTGGGCTGAAGAAAGATGAGGTTAAGGTAGAGATTGAGGGAGGAAGGGTTCTTCAGATAAGTGGTGAGAGGAATGTGGATGGTGGTGACGATGACAAGAACAACAAGTGGCACCGCGTTGAGCGTTGCCGTGGCAAGTTCCAGAGAAGGTTTCGGCTCCCGGAGAATGCTAAGATGGACCAGGTTAAGGCCAGTAGAACGGAGTGCTTGTTGTAACCATCCCTAAGCAAGCGGTGAAGAAACCAGAGACCAAGGTGATTCAGATCGAGGGAAATTAAGGTTTTTTGTGAGGAGAAACTGAAATGGTCGACTCTACTAAATGTGTTAAAAGACTTGGTTGTGTGAGAGCATTAAGATAAAAAATGTGAGAATGGAAAAATAAAAGGGTTGCTAGTTTCTACACGTTTGTGGGATTGTTAATAAATGTATGTGTTGTGTGTTTTGTGTTTTGTTTGTTGTAACTAAATTATGAAGTTCATATAGTCAATGGTAATTTGAGCAAAGACACATACGTAGACCAAAACATCCAGTGTGACATTTACGGTTCACAGAAAAACATTGGCATTCAGCCGTTACAAAAGACAACACATCCTGTTCTCGTCATCACCGAAAAGTTCTCGTCATGACCGAAAATATATATATATATATATATATATATATATATGTGTGTGTGTGTGTGTGTGTGTGTTAACATAATGTTCCTGGAGCCTGTTCGGCATATCATTTAAGGTGTTCGGAATATCATTTAAGGCATGATAGGATAAGTGAACATAATACATAATTGTTTTATTTATTATTTGATGTGAGTAATAATTTATATAAATTTATCTATAAAACATTATTATATGTTAAAATAATGGATAACTTAATTAAATCAAGAGAGGTAGAATAATTATTAATTAGTTTTTAACATATTTATTTTTTTTATTTAATTAAATAATAATGAATAAAATAAATCATCAATAAATAAATCAATATTCAATAAATAACAACTAAAAAAAATAAATAATAACATATGAAATAATAAAATATTTAATAATAAATACATATTTAAATAATATGTAATATAAAAATAATATATAAATTATATGCTAGTAAAATAAATAAATAAATAATAAAAATCATGTGATGTATAAAAAATTAAGGATTAATACTAAACAATTTAATTAAAATTTAAATAAATAATTGTGATAAAACTAATGCAAAAATATTAAATTATATAAAAGAAAGTGAGTAGTTTTATATTTTTATAATTTATTAAAATAATACATAGTTATATAATATTAAATAATAAATAATTATATATAAATTAAATTTTAAATAATAATATATATTTTTAAAATTATATTTAAATAATTAAAAACATTTAATGTTTTAGGAATTGCCCTCTAACCCTTTGAGCACTTACATGAACCCTGAGGTAATTATCTACAAATGAAAGAGAATCAAATCATGTCATTATGAAATCCGGGTTGATTTCATAACCACTTGCACCATGCTTTATTTGCGTAAAATTTTCAAAATACAGTAATTGATTTAAAAACTAATTGACACAATAAACATTTATAAACTCATTCTAGAGGGAAGTTCTAGAGGGAACAAAAATTAGATGGTTGGTGGGCTCTACCTCCCAAACTCATATTTGTGTGAAGATTCTTGGATTTCTCAAGTTGAACAAGTTCAAACCTACTCCTCCTTTTGTAATCAAGACTTCAAGAGTAATTGACCTAACTTCTCGCACTTGGAAAGTGCAATTAATTTATGGCTGCTTAAATCGAACAACAATTGTTTCAACTTCCAATACAAGGGAGGTTAACTCATTTGAATGTACTTTTTTAATAAAAAAATTTAATAAAAAAGATATTTTTATGTTTTTCATCCGTACATTTAGATAATTTTTTAAAATAAAAGCAGAATTACTAGAGAAAATAAAAAAAGAATCTTTTTTAAAACATAAAAAAGATGTTTGATAATAAATAAAGATATTTTAATATTACATTCAAATATTAAGTGACAGTATATGTAAACATAAATCAATTTTTACTTTTTAAAAATATTTTAATTAAAAAAATTAAATAAATAAATTTCTTTATTGAGAAGTACGTCCAAATGAGCTTTAATTACAGTCTCTACTTTTCATCAAATTTGTGAAAAAACAAAAAATATATAGATTAAGAAAATAATAAATATCATGATAATGATAAAAAATTACATAGATGAGCCATATTATTCCTATTAAAATTTAAATTTACATTATTACAATGTTGTTGAAAAATAAATTCAATTAATTATATTAGAGATAAGATATGTGGCAATTAGAAACAGAACAAATTAAAATGCGTGATCAATACCTAAAATTGGTTCTTCTAGTTTCCACTGAAGTTGCTTCCCAAGTAAGAGAACTCCATGCCTGTAATGGGACCTCTTTTGCCTCCCACTTTGAGCTCTTGGTTTAGGTTTAGCAAGATATCTTTTGGCATTATTATTATTAACAGAACAGAACAAAATATAGGCACTTGATTGAACTCTCCCTTAAAGTCCCATACAACTCGACCTAAAAAACCCATAACCTGCCATTGTTTCTGATTATATTGTCCCAACCTTAGCAAAGCTTCCACCTTACTTTCAGCGTTATTAATATTTCTTCCTTGTCGGCGTGCACACATGGGTTTACATAATTGAATAAAAGGAAAGAAATCATCATTATACAAAAGAAAGAAAAGAAAAGAAAAGGAAAATGTGCAATACAAAAAGAATCAACACTTCCATTAATAGAGTAAACCCTCCACAATGACATGGCATCGCATCACCTTACACATTTTTTTAAACCAACAAAGGCTCCAACCACCGGATAATTACATAATTGAGTTTCTATTCTAGAACAAACAAAAGTGAAGAAAGACCCCTCATTACATTAAACTTTACTTCACTTTTCATCTCTGGTTAGTACTAATTAATAATGGGTTTTATTCAATTAGAATCATGCACTGATGGTACAGCAAGGATTATTGCTCATGGGTTGGCTTCCTGCCAAGCCAAGAAGCTTCTTCTCTTTGATAGCTGGATCCTCCAGCAGCAGAACCTTGTCCTTGTCTCTAACCCCAACCATGTGTAGGAATTCATTGTCATCTCTCTCTTTACCTCTGAAGAGAAGCCTCTGCTCTCTTGGTTCCAAACCTGTTACCAGTGACACAATCATTTTTAACTCCCCTGCAAATTAACAAGATTTGTCAGATACCCACATGTGGAGTGTGTCTATAATCCACAAAAAATCAAACTTATGGGTAAATAACAAATTGATGGATCATACAAAAAAAGGGGGGGCTTCCTTAATCTCAGCTTCTAACCAAAACAAACAAAATTATTTCTCATTTTCAAGACATCCAAGCACAAGATTTAATTAACAAATCAAATTAATTCTTATTTTTACTCATTCTAAACACTATTACAGTAACTATGAGAGAGGATTGGGTGGCACTTACCAAAGGTTGAGGTAGCTTCAATAGAAATGTCATGCCACTGTAACACAGTCGACACTCTAATTGTGATCATCCCTTCCCCTTCACTTTGGTTGCACTCTCTTTTCTGTACAAGCATGCCACCAGGCCTAAGTTCCCATTTGATTTCACTGATGCTTCTCCCACCCTTCTCTGCTGGTGAGGGTGCTGCTTTGTTCCCATTCCCAACCTTGGAGCTGCTTCTGCAGAACCTCTTTGACCTGAACTTGATCATCATTCTCCCTCTCTTTTCTATGTACCCTTTTTCTTTAATTTCTCTCTTGTCTATCTTGGAAGAACTGAAAGTGAAGAAGTAGCAATTGAGGTTGATGAGGTTAGGCAGTTATATAACGCAAGAAAGCGTGCAAAAGGACAAAGAGAGGCATGAATAAAATACAAGCCGCCCTTGTGTTACAAAAAAGTAAGACTTGAGGGAACAGGAATGACAATCAGTAGTTATGAACACATGGAAGATAAAATGGGCATTGTCTTTTCTGCTGATTTTGTGAAGGGCCAAGGCACATGGGGGTTGGGTGCTTAAGAACAAGCTTCCTTATTTAGCGGGCCAAACGCAATTAGAATAAACAGGTTATAGGTTGGTTGGTCTTCTAAATTGAAATAATATTTAATAATACCAATTAATTTAATAATTTGAGTTCCTTGACGGTCTCTTGCTGTGGTATAATACAATAAACCTTGATTTAGTTTAATTTTGATGCACTGCAGTATTATTTAATATATTTAAATTTGTCAAATTTTTAAAATAACATATGGTTAAATTTAACTTTTTTGCAGATATTTGCTTTACATTTTTGCGTTGACAGTGAAAATATAGTTTAATTATGTCAAAAATTGCTTCAATTTGAACTATTAATCCAAAAAAAAAAAGTTCACACAATTGAAAATATAGGATAAGTAATTAGTCTCTACATCATACAGTATCAATGAATTCATTTGTCTTATTTATGTTTTTATAAGAAATTAATTTAAATTATTTTATGACTTATTAGTAAATAATTTGTTCTTTAAATCTTTCGCTAATGATTATATCTTGTGATTTTAATTGTGGAAGATTACATAATATTTTTCTTGAGAAACTAATTTGTTGGATGTTATTTTTAACTGGAATCAAATTGAGCCTCTCTATAATATGTGATCTGATATTGTAAACCATTAAGAAAACCACATTTTCTTTCGTTTCGTCCTATTATTTTCCCTTATTATCTTCCAGAAGTTCACTTATTTCTTTCGTTTTTGTAACGAAAATAAATAAATAATAAATAAAACTACAATCAAAAGAACATGATAATGGCAAGCACCAGAATAATCTGTATAAAAGAAAACTACATGACTTATCCTATCTGTTTGACAGAAAAAGCTTATTATACTAATTTCCTTCATAATTCTTTATTAACTGCGCCGTTTAAGACAACGTGATGTTCTTATCATCCCCAAGACTTCGGCTAAGTTCGATATTCTATGCATGAGTAGTTGATGTTATCTCGTTATGTAAGTTATTTATTTCAGTACAAATATGATACCTCTTTCTGGGCGAATATTTAAATATGATATATTTTTCGGTTTGTCAAATATGATAGTTTAACTAACGCGCAAATATCACCCAACTCGAATTGATTGAATTGGTTGCAAAGATTAGGATAAGATTTTGCGTTCCTCATGTGCGTAACGTACTCTTACTACTATTTTTATTTTCGGAAAGATGAAGATGCCAATCAGAGGAGAATCACGGGGTACATCCATGTAATTTAATTAACTTCCAATAGTAAACATTCAACATTTTTATGTAAATCTTTCTTGGATTTGCATCCTCACTTTAGAGGATAAAGTAAAGAGATTTTATCATTAAATCAATAAAATAAAGATGATCCAACTTCTAATTTTATTAACCTAATGGTGAAATCCCTTACTTTACCTTCTAAAGTGAGATCCTCACTTTAGAGGATCCTCACTCATCTTTCTTATATGAGATAAGCATCTAAACCGGTTTGATGTTTCTTTTTGGAGTGAATGTTTAAGTTTATCTTTCAAATTGTATGCATAAATTATTTTAGTTTTTAGATGTAAAAATTAATTTTTTTAGTCCCTAAAATTATAAAATATGAGTCACATTACTGACCCTACTTTCATTAATGTGTCATACACATTTGTGCTGATTTATCACATTGATCCCCAGGCAAGTCAAAGAATAATACTCTAATTGATCTCTACTAATTATACTGGTAAGCATAATCTATGACAATAACTAAAGGTCAACCCCAAGCGTTGCATGGATTTGTTTATATTTTTGAAATTATTTTGATGGGAGTACTTATAAAAAAATAGGAAAATAAAAGTTATATGTGAACGTCGATAAAATATTTTGAGAATTATTTTATATATAGAATAAAAAAATTTTATTAGGGGAGTTTAATGACCACTTTATTGTAGATCACAGTATTAGGCTAGTCTGTGTATTTTTACTCTCTACAATTATAGGAACTCTCAACTCTTTGACTAAAGTTATTCTCAACAATACAATACATAATTGTCTCGGCAAAATATATGTATTAACAATATAATTCTCATAATTTAATAATAGTCTTGACTTATATTCATTATTATTGTAAAACATCCCATTATTGAAAATTATGGGCGTGTTTGAAACTGTTTTTGTTGTCTAGTTTTTTAAAACAAATTTAAAAAATAAGTTTAAATTCAATTTTTAAAAATAAAAGAACAAAAAAATCTGTTTGGCAATGATACTCATAAAATAATTTTTAAATAATATAAAACAAAAAATTTGTTTGTTGGCAATGATACTGATAAAATTTGTTCTTACGGCTTTTTTTCCCTAACAATATGAACACCATTCTTGAAGGAAATTGACAGTTTTGGTGCCTTTAACTTAATGATACAAATTGCATATTGCATTATTCAAAGCCAACAGTCTTGGTGGTGGCTTATTGAGCCATGGAGTGTTGGGGTTAAGTGTGAAAGATGAAGTCTCACATTGATTAAAAATGGACTAAGTAAGTAGTATATAATATTGGAGGAGTCATGACTTATTGCCTTAAGGTTTTTGGTCAAGATGTGGCGTCCGACCCAGTATTTGACATTCTCACTTAATCCATTGGTTGTAGCTCTCTGTTCGACTCCCCCGCCCTAATATGGACATTTTGAACCAAAAAAAATAAAATAAAATGAGAGAGATACTGAGAGACTCCGCCGTGGCCTTGGTGCCTGGCGATGTGCGATGTGTGTCGACGGAGATGAAAGAATGCTCTCAACCAATTTGCATGGTCTCTTTCAAGGCCTAAGCTGCCTTAATGAATGCTCACAACCAATTTATCAGATAAATGTGCTGGCACGATGGCTATGGCGGTGCCGTTGCTTTTGTGCTGTTGTTAGGCGATCAAAGAAGAAGAGAGACGCCAGTCAAGAAAGGGGCCAAACAATTTTAATCGAAGTTTTGTTTGATGAGAATCGAAGACTGTTCAAAATACCAAAACATGTTATTTGCAAAATTGTCACCATGTTTTCACTTATTTTAAAAACCAAAGACCAAAAACAACTTCAATATGTTTTCTAAATTTTGTTATTAAACGATGGGAAGTGTTTTTTTGGTTTTAAAACCAAATCGATAAAAACAAGAACCAAATACCAACAAAATCTAATACAGTTGGTAAGGTGGCTGGTCCTTTAAGCATGCGTCAGGGGTTCGACTCCTGCAGTGTGTATATAAAGGGGCTTTGTTGGGAGAGGCAAAACCCACTTCGGTGATCTCCATGCCTTGGAGGGATTAGTCTTCGACTGCCAGCCGAAAGATATCTTTGAGTAATCAATCAAAAAGAAAAAAACAAGAACCAAACAATTTTTTTTTTAGTTTTTCACAATATTGTTTTGAAAAACAGTTCCAAACAGCCCCTATATTCTTCTTCTTCTTCTTGAAAAAAAAATCGCTTTAAGTCCTTTATTATCAAAATTATTTGTTGAATAAGAACTATTGTTCAAATATTACTTCACATAATTGATTTTCTTTTAATTATATACTTTTCTGGTTACCTAAAAGGTAATTTTGCTTCACTTTCGCATTTCTAATATGAAATTTATGCTCTTAAGGAGCATAATGATTAACATTTCTTCCCTTTTGTAAAGGACATTTAATTTCTTCCTTTTTGTAAAGGATGAGCTAAACTATTCAAAGAGTACTAACTTTTTAATCAATAGTGATCCATGTAATTATTTTTATTATATTTATTATATATTACCTTAGGCATAAAAAATAGTGATATGTCATTGCATATTTTTAAAATGAAATTTATGCTCTTAAAGAAGAGTATAATTGACTCTTTTTTCTCTGTTACAAGCAATGACCTAGAAATTAAATCAAATTTATTAAAGTATTATAAATTATAGTACATAAGTTCTTATTCAATATATCATCAATTGCTTTGTCAATTATATCCTAAGATTCTACAGTGTTTTATTAGGCCTTCAATTATATAGAATATGTAATAATTAATTCAATTAATAATATCATTTAAATTATTTCTAAACTTTATATAAGTATTTTAAAATTCTTGAAATTTTTTAACATTAAAAAAGTGTGTCTTCAACGTTTTCATTTTTTGGAAGCACATATAGGCAAAAAAAATAATATCTTTTTAAAATTGGAGAAATAAAATTACTTAAAAATAAAAAGAAATTAAATTTAAAAAAATTCAGTTTTTTCATTAACAATTAGTGATAACAAATATGTTACTTTTTTTAATTCAAAATAATAATAAGTTATTTAATTTTTAAGATTTGATTTATTTTTTATTGATTATATTAATATGTAATAATATAGAATTATTATTATTTTATATTTTGTATAATTAAGCAAGTTTGAAGAAAAGTTTGTTGAGTAGCACAATCAGTATTAATTAAATTAACAAACTGTAAAGTTTTATGAAAAAAAACATAACAAAAGTAAATTTGATATAAGTGGAAACATATTAGAAATAATTTTTAAATATTTATGATCATATTAAATAATAAATAGTAAAATAAAATACTAACTAATAAATGAAAAAAATATACTACATGTAATTTACAAAATTATTAGTAAAAAACACTTTATTTGTTTGATTTAAAAATAATTTTAGCTTTTCATTTTATAATAATTTTAAGATGATTAATGTATTTATGATATACCACATTGAAGTGTTAATTTATAATTTAACTTTAAAATTATATTAACTAATAAAAGATTAATATCTTATATGAAACTAAATAAAATATTGTATTATTTTTTTATAGATGGTATAGTCACTTCCTTTAAGCTTGACTATTAAATATTTTAAAGTTAAAAAAGTTTGATTTAAAAATAAAATCAAACTAATTTTAAAATGATAAAAAGATTAAATCTCAAAATTAATATTACAAAAATTATGTTGTCATGAGTTAAAGTTCAATGTAATTATTGAGGTTTTAATCTAACTATTTTAAAAATCAAGATTAATAAATACTCATATAGTTGCAAATTATTAGAAATCATAATAAGTAATTTTAACTACAAATTTTATTATTATCTATGATAGTTATAAATTAAAATGAAATTTTTATTATAAAATATAGTAAAGAATATAATAATTGCAAGTTAGTGTGAGCAATGAAAGCAAAATAAAATTAACTTTTTACTGTTTATACTTTAAAGCAAAATCATATAATAATTTTAGTGAATTTTACTATTTATACTTTAACTTTTAAAATTAATATATGAAACTAAATAAAATATTGCATGAAATTTTTTTTTAAAGATGTTATGGTTACTTCCTTTAAACTTGGCCATCTAAAAAAATTGATTTAAAAATAAAATCAAATTAATTTTTAAAATTTTAAATAGATTAATTATCAAAATTAAAATTACAAATATTATTTTGTCATGAGTTAAAATTCAATGCCATTATTGTAGCTTTTATCTACTTGTTTCGAAAATATATATTAATGCAATTATTTGAAATTAGAATAGATTTTCACTGTAAATTATATTATTATTTATGATAGTTATAAATTAAAATCAATTTTAATTATAAAATATAGTATATTATGCAACAATTGCAAGTTAGTGTGAGCATTGAACGCAAATGCAGTGAATTTTATACTATACATATAGATAAGAATTTTACATGTAACTCAGATTGTTAATATATTTAGTATATGTCAATAGTTTGAACATATTATTAAACCATATTACCTCTAAGACCAAGTGGAATATTAGTCTATGATTAGAATGTCACTTAACATTACTCAATAGTGAAAACATAATAAGAGAGTAATAAAATTGAAGCAGAGACCAATTTGACACATTTTGCAAGTTTAAGAACTAAGAAGTTAATTTATAAATCTTAGGAACCAAAATAACTCACACATACAAATTTGGGATTAACTTAAACATTCACCCTTCCTATTTGCTTTTTTGATAGGTTTAAAATAATTAAGCAATGGGATTTTATTAGTCCCTGGAAAATCTTATAAGGAAATATAATTGGTTAGTGAAATATAGGATGGGGTCTAACCATAAATTTGAAAGTATAAGCCATGATGATGGTATAGGATGTGTTAAAATTTGATGTAATATTGTAAAAAAAAACGGTATATGACTATTATTTTTTGGTTATCACAAACAATTTTAATTACACGCTAACAAAAAGAGAAAATACAAAATATATAATTAACTAAGAAACTTTTATTACCTATTTAAAGCGTGTTTGGAAAAACTGTAAAATTATATTTATTTCCATAATCACTTATTTGTATAGTCATTTTTTTTATATAATCTCTTATTTGAGAATTAATTTACGTTTGAGCACTGTAGCTGAAAAATGATTTTCCGTTATTTTATGTTGTTTGGATTGTTTTATAAATAGCCACTTTTTAATGTTAAATGCTCCAAATGCTCAAATTTTAGCCTTAGAGATTTTCCCCCCAAATAGCTTTTTTTTCACTAAAAAAAAACTGAGATTTTTCAGTTAAGTAACCCAAATACAAATATATTTTTTTCCGAATAGATTTTCTTAAAAAAAAGGGTTGTTTTTCTAGTTTCCAATCTTGCACTTATTCATAAACTTAAACTAATATAATTATTAATTACTTATTATTTTTAATTTTAAATATATTTGTTAGTTTTAATTAACCAGTGTCACCCTTAGAATTCGATGGGCTTAACACACCGATCCATGACCCTTGTAATAGTGCAACCTTTAAAGCTAGATGTAGTTCTGATCACCCTTTAAAGAATAAAGTTACACCCTTACTAACAGCTATAATTTTCGTCCTAATTTATAACATCTCAATTTCCTGTAGCACAATTAACTCAGAGAAATTCAAGTGATTAAAATAACAACTACACCAGCTGAGTGTGATCCCATATAGGGTGAATCAACTCATATGGGATGGATAAAGTCAGTGTCTACTGACAGGAATATTGAAATACCGACCGAAATTAAAGTTTATAAGCTAACATGGATAGAATATTAGTGAAACCGAAATAAAACTATATTAAGAATGAAAAATTTCTCGAAAGGAAGAATTAAATTAGTAAATAAAGTAGCAATTAAAATATTAAAATATAAGTTACTGAGTAATAGGATAATTAACAAGAAGACGATAATGCCAAAGTACGGTGAGAATAGTTTAACAAAAAAAGGTGCCTACTCACTAGACAATAAAATATATATAAATATATAATAATAGTAATAACAGTAAAATAATTTCAAGTTTGAGATATCAAAATAAAATAATAGAGTGAAATATTTTCTAGACTAGATTTCATTATTAAAATTAATTATATAAGTGAATGACCAAAATTCGCTTAAACTGCACCAAATCACACAATCTTACATGCATAAAGATGAAATTTTGGCCAGCCTACCCCCTCAATAAACATGTGCTATAAATCCTAACTCTAGAAGGGAATCTAAATAATTACTAAGGGATAAGGCTCTAATTAATAACCTGGCGACTCTAGAAACTTAATTACTACAACTACAAGGCTAGTAAAATTCCACTAAAACACTCACTCTCTCCCCTCTCCCAAGTTTGATTTGCGCAGACCTCCCTTTCCTCTCATTCATTCATAATTTTCTTCATCTTCCTTAGAACACACACACTAATCTAGAATCTTTTGGAGCAAGAGAAAAGGGGTTCATCTCCATTTCTTGTAGAGGGCACCAATTGGACGAGGCTCAAGGAGCTCTTGCACATCTTCAATTCATCCCTTTTCATTCCTCAAGAGATAGACAAATCGCTTTTAAAATGAAAAATTGCACAAAGATTCTGTTGTGAAATGGCAGGTCCAAAAGACAGAAATATAGTGGTGCAAAATAAATATATGAAAGCGCAAAATAAATAACACCAGGAATTTACGTGGTTCGGCTTAAAAGCCAACGTTCACGGGTAAAGACAACAACTAAATATTTCATTATGAAAATATGATATAGATACAAAATGTATACACACTTCACTTAACCCAAATCCCAAATACACCTAGAATACCTCATGATATTTTTCTCACTAGTGTATACTCTCAACTCACAAAAGAGAAGAATTTATATGGAACAAATAATTCTACTCGATTACCAGAAAAAGAGGAGAGGATTTATTGTTATTGTTCTAATTTATGATGCTCCAGGTGCTGCATGTAACGCTCTATTTATAGAGCTTCTTGTGCTAACTTTTTCAGTAATATGAAGTGCATTTAATGCTCCATTTTGTAGCGCATGTAGTGCATTTAATGCTCTTGTCACTCTCCATTCACAGGTCATGCAAATGAAGTAAGGGGGGCTCCACAGTCGTGATGATATGCAATTAATGCATCACTTTTCTTGTTCATAGGCTAATCAAAAGTCAAGCCATGCACCACCTAGTGTGGCCTACAAATCTCCACCTTGGCTTGATTTTTATCAAGTTGCTGAAGTCGTCTTCTCCAGTGTGCCTATACGAACAAACTCACATATTGTGAATTCCAACCAAGTCCAAGCAATGCTTGAACTTAGCAACAGTGATTGACTTTGTCAGCTATTGACTGGATTATCTAAGGTACCAATCTTCTTCATTGAAATAGCACCTTGAGAAATAATTTCCCGAATAAAGTGATATATGACGTCAATATGTTTGGTTCTCTCTTGATACATTTGATTTTTGGTTAAATGTATGGCATTTTGGCTATTATGATAAATAATTGTAACATTTTGTTTCAAACCCAAATTGCTTACCAAACTTTTAAGCCAAATGGCTTCCTTCACTGCTTCTGCTACTGCCATGTATTTAGCTTCTATGGTGGATAGTGCGATAGTAGATTGTAAAGTCGCTTTCCAACTAATTGCACTACCTGAGAGCATAAAGAGATATCCTGTTAGAGATCTCTTTTTGTCAATATCTCCAACATAATCAGAGTCAACGTAACCAATAACACTACCACAAGTGTTAGAACTTCTGTCATATACTAAGCCAACATCCGCAGTACCTCAAAGATATCGAAATATCCATTTCATTGTCTACCAATGCATCTTGTCAGGATGCTCCATATATCTGCTAACAACACTAATGACATGTAAAATATCTGGTCAAGTGCATACAATAGCATACATGATGCTTCTAACTGCACTAGCATAAGGAACATGTCACATCTGTTCCTTCAATGGACTGTGATGAATGTACGACTGATAATATGAAATGGGCTACCAATGGAGTACTCACAGGCTTTGCATCTTGTATTTCAAAGTGCTCAAGAACTTTCTCAATATACTTCTTCTGAGACAAATATAATTTACCAGCACACCGATCTCTATGAATTTCCATGCCCAAAATCTTTTTAGCTGCACCCAAGTCTTTCATTTCAAATTCATCACTGAGTTACTCCTTCAGCTTCTTAATCTCAGACATACTCTTAGTAGCAATGGATATGTCATCAACATAAAGTAACAAATAGATAAACGAACCATTTGAGAGCTCTTTGTGGTAAACATAATAGTAGTAGTCACTCCTTAAGTAACCGCGACTTAACATGAAAGTGTCAAATCTCTTATACCACTAGCGAGGAAATTGCTTTAAGCCATATAATGACTTCTTTATGAGACATACATGATCCTCTTTGCCTTGAACAGTGAAACATTTGATTGCTACATGTAGATCTGTTTCTTCAAGCTCACCATGAAGAAAAGCTGTCTTGATATCGAGCTGTTCAAACTCTAAGTCAAGCAATGCAACCATAGCGAGTAACATCCAAATAGAGCTATGTCTTACAACAGGTGAGAATACTTCATTGAAGTCTATTCCTTCCCTTTGGCTAAAACCTTTTGTAACAAAACGTGCTTTGTACCAAGCTAGTTCAATTCCAGGAGATCCTTCCTTTTTCTTAAAGATCTATTTGAAGAGGTTTCACCAACTCTCAAGTCTGGTTCTTATGAAGAGACTTCATTTCTTCATTCATCACAGCAATCTATTATACAGACTCTTTACTTGAGATAGCCTCATGGTATGTGGTGGGATTTTCTAATTCCATATCCTTTGCCACTGATAATGCAAAAGACACTATGTCTGCATGACCATACCTTTATGGTGGTTTTATTTGCCTATTTTCTTTATCTCTTGTAAGGTTATAGCACTGCAACTGTTGTCGTACATCTACGGCATCAACGATATCTTGTTCTTTTTTCTTGAATGGGCTAACCAGAGGCACCTTCTTCCATCTACTTTGCTAGTTTAGTTTCAAACTCCACCAGCTTGCTAGCATCTTGGTCTTTTTCTATATCGCCAACCTCCTTTTTTAGATGAAGAATGGACGATTCATTGAACTTGACATCTCTGCTAATTATGAATTTGGATGACATAGGTTTAGTGTATCACAATCTATAACCTTTCACCCCAGTTGCATATCGAAGCAATATGCATTTTATTGCTCTTCGCTCAAGCTTTTCCATCATCAACATGAGCATATGCAGGATAACTAAAATTTCTCAGATTTGAATAATCAGTAGGAGCACCAGACCGTACCTCAATAGGAGTTTTCAAATCGATCACAGTTGATAAAGACCGATTCACCAAATAGCAAGCCATATTGACAACTTCAGTCCAAAATTCTTTGCACAAACCAGCATTAGAGAGCATGCAACGAGCCCTCTCCAAAAGAGTTCTGCTTATCCATTCCGCCACTCCATTTTGTTCTGGAGTCTTTCGCATAGTACGATTCTAACTATGCCTTCATTTTCACATAACTCATTGAACTAACCTTCACGGAACTCCAAACCATTATTTGTTTGGAAGCACTTGATTTTCTTGCTGGTCTGGTTCTTAATAACCGTTTTCCATTTCTTGAAAGTATGGACTACATCATTCTTATATTTTAGAAAATAAATTCATACCTTCTTTGAGAAATCATCAATGAATGTCAACAGGTATCTTGCATCACCTTTTGATGGAATAGGCATAGGGCCCCATAAGTCAGAGTGGATGTAATCCATTGTGCCCTTAATCCCGTGGATATCAGTGCTAAACTTGACTTTGGTTTGCTTCTTGTAAACATAGTGTTCACAAAAGTCAAGCTTCCCAATTTTGTGATCATCAAGCGAGCCACACTTGCTCAAAATTGGCATTCCAATTTCACTCATATGCCCTAGACGCATATACCACAAGCGAGTAGTATTTGAATCTGAATCAGATGAGGATGATACTAAGGCAGCACCAACAACTGTATTTCCTTGAAATAGATAAAGGTTGTTGACTAACTTGCCTGTAATCACAATAAGAGCACCTTTGGAGATTTGTAAAACTTCACCTTCACCATAATACTTATGACCTTGAGAATTGAAGATGCCCAATGATATAAGATTTTTCTTCAAGTCTGGTATGTACCGAATATCAGTTAGCATTCTCACAACTCTATCATGCATCTTGATTTGGACTATTCTAATGCCAATGACCTTATAGGGCATATCATTCCCCATAAGGACAACACCCCCATCTATTGATCGAAAAGTTGTAAACCAATCCCGGTTTTGACACATGTGGTAGGAGTAGCCTGAATCAAGCATCCAAGTATCACCAATTGAACTGGTTGATACTGCGAGAACATTATCAGTACTTTCAGCAACACTTGCTGTATCACTTAAATCTTTGTCCCTTTTGTCTTTGTGCCTCAGACATTTTGCTTTCCAATGCCCTTCCTTTTTGCAATATTGGCACCTACCTTTACGATACCTAGACTTACATCTAGACTTTTCTCTGCTACTACTCGATCCAATCTCCTTTGACCTTCCTCTAGCAACCAAGCCAGATACAGAATCATCATGACTGCTAGTATCATGCTCCATTTTGTCATGACTTAAAAGTGAGGATTTAACCTCATCAATTTTGAGGCTTTCACGACCATATATGAGCGTTTCACTAAAGTGGTAAAAAACAAAGCAATACCATTGCCTGTTGCTCACTTGAAAATGTCTCGTCCATATTTTTCAAATCTGTGACAAATGACATTAATTCAGCTTTGTGAGATTGAAATGATGTCCGTTCTACCAAACGGAGCATGTACAAACGTTGCAAAACACCGAGACGATTAGCCACCATCTTAGTCATCTATAATAACTCTAACTTGGTCCACAGTGATTTTGATGTTTTCTCTGAAAGGACCTCTTGTAGCACATTGTCTATAATGCATAACTGAATAATGGAAAGAGCCTTTTGATCGGCATCTTCCCATTCAAATTCCTTTATTGTCTCGAGCATCTTTTCCTTGTCAGAAAGTGCTACTTTTACACCTTGCTGTACAAGAATAGCCATCATACAAATCTTCCACATTCTGAAATTAATATGCCCATCAAACTGCTGAATATCAAATTTTGCAATAGACATTTTTAAACAAATTAGCCTAGAACTCTATAAGAGCTCTGATACCAGTTTATTGTCAAATGCTGGGCCCAAAAAGCAAAAATAGAATGGTGCAAAACAAATATGTGGAAGCGTAAAATAAATGAACCTAGGAATTTACGTGATTTAGCTTAAAAGCCTACGTCCACGGGCAAAGATGAAAACCAAATATTTCACTATGCAAATGTGATGGAGATACAAAATGTAGACACACTCCACTCAACCCAAATCCCAAATACACCCAGAATACCTCACAGTATTTTTCTCACTAGTGTATTCTCTCAACTCACAAAAGAGAAGAATTTATATGGAGCAAATAATTCTAATCTATTACTAAAAAAAAGAGGAGAAGATTTGTTATTGTTGCTCTGATTTCTGATTTCTGATGCTCCAAGTGCTACATGTAATGCTCTATTTATAGAGCTTCTCGTGCTAAGTTTTTCAACAATCTTAAGTGTATTTAATGCTTCGTTCTGTAGCACATGTAGTGCATTTAATGCTTCCGCTCACGGGTCATGCAGATGAAGCAAGAAGGCTCCACAGTCGTAATGATATGCAATTAATGCATCACTTTTCTTGTCCATAGGCTAATCAAAAGTCAACCCATGCACCACCTAGTGTGGCTTATAGATACACTATTAATCCAAGCCATGGTTAAGAGGCATGCTTTGGCACAAATAGTTTTCTGAAATTCAATTATGTCCTCATTTATTCATAAGTGTTAAATCATGTTTCCTATCTTTTTATATGTTCATTTTTTGTTGATATTCTTGTTAGATCTGTCCTAAACCAAAATCATCCTTAAAATTTAAAGTTAGAGACCTATTATGTCATAAATCTTAATTGGGTTAAGAGAAACCTTGCTGGAACCGGTTTAGTTTTTAGGCAGTACCTAATGCAAAATTTATATCCCAAGCTACAATCATCCTTTTTCATTGAAACTATTTTTTTTTAAAAAAAAAGCCAACTCATCAGAGAATGTTCAGTAAAAATTCCTTGCAAAACTGATAAGTGATTTGGGAGTTATGATATATTTTTTTTGGTACAATTTTTGTATATGATTGTTCTAATTGAATATTAATAAAGACCAAATGAGATATTTTTATCACAACTTCATATCCTGAATTTCTTTTACAAATAATACATCATGTGATTTAACAAATCTCATTAAGTTTGATTTATAGTTTTGAGATCATATAAATTTGATTGCTCACATAAAAAAATTTGATTGATGTGGTTTAATTTTGTTTTAAATTTAAACTCAAATTAAATCGATGTCTATTTTTATTCATTTTAAACACTACTTAATTAACAGCGTCATGAGAGAAAAAAACAATACTTAATAGATTTTAAATATAATAAGTGATTTGTAAATCAAATCAATTTTTATTTTATTTAATTAATATAAATATTATGTTTAGTTTTTAAATAAATTAATTGAAATTAAATTAATTATCAATTCTAATTAATTAATTGATTATACAATACAATGATCAAAATTGTTATGCTGAATAAAGAAAATAAAATTGAGGTAATTTGACAAATTGACTTTATGTTTTATATTCATCTAAATTTATTGTGATTGTATATTTCATTTTTTCTTCAAATTTTTACAATAAAACTTTACTAATACAAGCAACATATTATTTATGTAAATTTTAATTTTTTTATTCTTTTACATATAATATAATGTTTGATTTGTCTACCGTTAATGCTGATAAAGTCAGTGGAATTGGTAAATTGTAATATTTTGTATTTCTAGGGTAGGTTTAATTTTTTTTTTCTAAAAGATCATCTAATGAGTATATGATCCTATTTGAAAGACATATTGAAGTAAAACAATTAAATAGGAGAAGATTCATTTAAGTTAGAATGGATATTATTTACTTCAAATAAAAATAATTTTAGTTTAAATATTTTGATGTTATCACTCACTATTATGATGTTTTTGCAAAGTTAATGTTTTCATTTTTTAAAATGAATCAAATAATGTTCAAAATTTGTTAGATTATATTTCCATTGGTATTGTGATATGTTATTGATATTTCCATTTCTGTTCTTGTAATATTAATTAATAGTGAATACATATCAATTTACCTATAGGGTAAAAAGCCTTCGATTTTTTAACATTAAATTTAAAAAAAAAACTTCAGTTCCATAATTTATTCTTCTTTGATAATGATATTAGGCATTGATTAAATTTTATTTATATTTTTTTATTATATAATTATTTAACTATTAACTTATTTATAAAATTAATTTATATATTCAGTTTACCATAATGTGTATTTAATTCAAATGTCATTATTTTCAATAATGATCAACAAACTATTTTTCAGTATCACATATGCATTGCATAGGTCAAATGACTAGTAACAACATATTTGAAAAAAGGAATTAAACTACATATCAAATTGTATTAAATAAATGATGAAATTCCCAAATTGGTCCATCTTAAATTTTATGTTGGAAGAATTGATCTCTCTAAAAAATGGACAAATTGGTCCCTCCAGGAAACAAATACCAAAGAAATCCCTACCAATTAAAAACATTAAACAAATTAGTCTCTCCATATATAGATCAATTTGAATATTTTCATGATTCTTGAGGGACTAATTTATCCTTTTTTTTTTTTTCTAGAAGGACCAATTTGTTTGACATTTTAAATTTGCAGAGATTGCTTTAGGTATCTTTTTCCTCCAGGGACCAATCTAATGCAAAATTTAGGAGGGATCAATTTTTTTTTTTTGGTTGTCTAAATAAATTTAATTTATTACTCTTGGTTGGCTCATCTTTAGACCCCACTTCATTAAAAATCTCATAGCCCACAAATGGACCATCTCATGCAAACTCTCTACTAACCCACCACAAGTTATGCCAAGGTTAGGCCACCCATCACATCATCATGATTGCCATTTTCTGCCTATAAGTTTTGATTTGGTGTTTGGCTAATTGGCATAAAAAATGTTGGGGAAGGTGAGCCAATGACAATCCAACAAAACTAGAATAAGAGTAGATCCCTCATAGCTAAATTGCAACCCTCTCAGAGCTACAAATACCTCCACAGCACCAAGGTCAGGAAACTTGGCTTACCTTATAAAAGCAAAATCTAGAAATCAAAACCCTTAAGGCACAAATTGCTTCAAGATATGAATTTGACATATATAAGGTCTTGCTCGACTCACCTAAGGATGTTGGAGTTGACATGTAGAATGTTGATGTTGGAAGAGATCTCATGAATGGAGGAATCTCCTTTTTTTCCAAATCCTTGTGGTCGCCATGCCCATAAATGTCACAACCTGACTTGAGAACATGACCGGCACGTGAGGAATCCCAATCTCATGTAAGCCTTCTAGGTAACGTAACTCTCTAAATGCATAATTTATCACGATATTATACTTTTAATATGACTTTCTTTTAAATCTCTAGCATTTTCTCTAATTAAAACATAATACTCAAATTCATAAAAACTGGAGTTTCCACATATGTAAGTCCAAAACATTCTGGTCATGCTTTGAAAATCAGTTTAACACCTGAAAACTGAATCATAAATTCATTATCACTAGCCTGTCACATAAATCTCTACGCATAGTCTTTATTTCAAAATACAAACTTAAACTCTAAAAACATATAGGGAAATATATAATCTCTGGAAATAACTACAATATCTCAAAATATATGTGTGGCACGGATCCTGACTGCAAAACTACTATAGTACTCTAAAACTAACATAGCCTAATCTATGCCTTACAGCAATATAAAGCTTACCAAGGGATAACTGTGGCTACTAGACCAGAAACTGAATGATATCTGCACTTGCAACTATGAGAGGAAAGGAGAGGGGCCAATTAATAGATTTAGTGAGTGAATTCTCACCCATCAGCCACATAGGATAACAACAACTATGCATAATATACAAATGCAACTAAGGCAAACATTTTAAATAATTTTAATATCTACATATCATATCTATTCAGTAAAAACAATTTTCATTCCACAATTCATAAAGTACCATCTCTACATCCATAACCTATCATGAAATCATTTTACATACATATACATAATAGCTCTGGAATCAATAATCTCTGAAACATAAATAACAGTATTCTATTAGAGAAATAAAAATATCTGATTATGTGTTGCATGATAATATATGTATATATTACGATTATGCATGTCAACCATGGCATAACAAATTTTCTGCTCTATGATCCCTCAAGGATCTAAATCAGACACCTAATTAGATTCCATCTTTGTGTTATGAGATTGCCCCGAAAAATAACTTGGTACCAAGGTTAATGATCATTTTAATAGCCATTAAGTCACTATCTATTTCTCTATAGCTACTGTCTAGTCTCTATATTATAAAAACTAATTATTTTCTCTAAACTCTACGTTGTGCTCTACTCTGAGTTCAAAAATTATATTAAATAAAACATAGTACTTGATTCAAATATTCTGAAAACTCTTAAAGATATCTTAAAGCTTTGAAAACTCTGAAACTCTTTATTCATACAACTCTAACAATATGACTTGAGCATAACTATGGTCATGAAATCATGTCCAAAGGATCACCGCTTGTAGGCATCATGATTTCAAGAGCTCACATAATATGTATCTGGTAGTTGCTCTGAATCATATTGATGAATTCCATATTTCTGAGTATCTTGAAAATAGAAACTCTAAGTTTCTTCTTCAAGCTAGTATCTTATCATAAACTTGGTAACTCTAATATCATACTTCAAACATCATGTTTCAAAATCTTGAAAACTCAAAAAAATCATAATAATATTTCTGTTCAACATTCTTGCTAATATATCTTAATTGATACTCTAAAAGCATATTTTGAAATCTTAAGTCTGGAAATATAGTGATATCATAAACTCTCAAAGCATAGTTGATAAAATAACAACTTGTTAAATCATATATTCATCCAATAATCATTTCATGAGCATATAAACCATTTTTGTAGCATGCATCAATCTAAACCATGGTCCCATGGTTTTCCTAAATAACATTTTTCATGCAATAGTCAAAGTCATTGTCTTTGCTAACTTGTCATAACATGTAAATCACATTCTATACATGGTATAATCTCTAAATTATATTCATGTTCAACAAATCAAATGCATAAAACACTTATAATGAAAAGAAAATAAGGTCATGAGTTTGAACTCACTCATCATTTGGGGTCGAGAGTATGTGGGCACCAATAACTTGACCTTGAGAGTTTGGAATAGAACAAGCAACTGCCATAGAGCAACATAGACTCCTGATCAAACTCTAATCACATCTAGATAACTCTAAAATAACTCTAACAACATTGGAAAAGCACCCCACTTGACAACAATGGAAAACAAAGATAACCTATACTTTAGAACATGGAAGAAGGGAGAGAAAGAAAATATAAACCATAGATAAACTCTTTCCTTAAAGCTTAGGTGAGCTAAGATTGGAAAAGGATGAGAGTGGGAGGGACGAAGGAGAGTTTGGGGGTAGGGTTTTAGGTTTTTTATGCCCAAAATGTGATTAGAAAGGTTTATATAGGGGTGAGGGTATTACTAAGTGAAACTACATCATTTTGCACTGTGCTGACATCGGGCCTGCTCACTGCAGCGAGTAAAGATCGCTGTAATGAAGTTGGCTGATGCCTAAGGCACAGCTTGGCTCATAGTGAAACTCGCTATAGCGAGCCTATCCTGCAAAATTCTATAGAACCAGCAGCTACAGGATATTTCCTGCATTTGGGGCCTTCTTGGCAATAGGGGTGGGTCCTGAAGGACCTTGGGGACATACAAGACTTGTCTACAGACGCATGTACTCGGGATATAATGATAAAACCCTTTCTAATCTTGGAAATCATGTATGCAATTTGGCCCTTATACTCTATATCTCAAATACTTTCTAACTTGAGCATAGGAGTTTTTATAGGTATGCTACCATCATCACCTAGAAATGAAGACAAAAACAACAATGTGTTTTCCAAATCCCTCAACAACTAGGTAACCTGGTATTTGATCTCCACATTCTAAATACTATTAAAACTTTTACAAAATGTTTTATCAAATTAAATTGTTATTTTATATTTGAGTTTAATTTTGATTTATTCACAATGCAAAATTTTTAATTTTGCACTATCAGCCAATTAAATCATCCCATTTTGATGAATATTTAAGTAGCAGGTGTGTGACTCAACTACTTTTGTAGATGTGGCAATATATAATTGGATGACTATATAAATGTGTTTTAGATTGTTAGTGTATAGAAATTAAACTCTTTATATTTTGTTTTCTATTTTTGAACAAATGCGGTTGTGACATTTGTTCACATAATTTATAAGTTTTAAGAAGTTTGCATGTTTAATTTGTCAAACACTATTGGATTTTGAAAGGAGGTAACATTCGGTTAGATTGACTCATTGTCTAATCTTTTCAGGGTAGCAGTTCAGATTTTCGGATGACCGTGCCGTGAATGACCCTTCTTTTGCATGTTTAGAATGGGTGTGGAGATTGGAGTTCAGAATTGATATATAAGTGAGAATATCTATCAAATCCAATTATTATAAAATAGATGTCTAAATAGATACCCATTTTTTTAATATTAAAATATTATTACTCTATAGCTTCCCATTGTCTAAGTACAATGATGTTACTTTTAAACAATAACAATAATGTATATGAGGGGGTTCCACTGCCACCTGGTGGGATCATGTCATCACGAGAAGACATTATACCTAGCTAGGAACCATGAAGTCATGCGTCCCAGTTGCCCGTGCAATCTCTGCTTTTTCTTGTTTGGTCAAATGCAATTTACAAAGATAGATGCAACCAAAGTTTGATGCTCTCACGCACCCCACAAGATCTGCTTCTCATTGGTATATGCAGTTAACAATATTCAAAGGTATCCTACAAGGATTTCTGCCCACCTTTCTGATTTCTTCTTCCAAATAAAAATTATTTTGCTTCTTGTCGTTTACTCCAATTTTTCAGTGGGCAAGTGGCATGTTTCGTCCAGATGTAGAATTTGGATATCTATTTATGATTTTATTCTTCTTCCAGTTCGTTACCGCCCTAATGATATTATCGATATTATCTCAGCTCGGTCTCTATTAAAAATAAATTATGTAGTGAATGTCGTATAAACTATCATTAAAATATGAATGGCTAAACGTAATCATTAACGAATCATCACAGCCAAATTTTGAATTAGTGTGCTATTTTATAACTAACCTTTTCATTTATTTTATTTTATTTTATTTCTGCTACAAACGTTTTCATAAATTTTAATTAGATTTGATTTGCTACGAGTTAATATGGAAGAGACAACCTTTTTACATACAGCAACGATAAAACCTTTTTTTTTTTTTAACTAAGGTCGATTATTCAAATCAAACAATGCTGTTATATTTTATTAAAATCAATTTTTTTAAAAATGAATAAACTACTGAAAAAAATGATAATTACATATTTCATTTTAAAGTAACTGAAAGATACACCAAAAATATTAATTGTTTTAAGTGATTTAACACTTAAACAGTTTGTTTGGATGTTGGAATTATAATTGACTTAGAATCTAATTTTATGTTTTAGTTTACTACAAAATTGTAACATGATTATTAGAAAATAAAGGAGAAAGAGAAAAAATTATATAGTCTTCAATAAAAAAAGAAATATTTAATAAGTTTTGAAATTAACAATTTATAAGATATAAATTAGGAATTAAGAATAATTTATTTTATATATTTTTTAATTCTATAAAATTGAATTATGGAATTATAATTCTAATTTTATGTGTTACTCTAAACATGAAAATTGGAATTTGACTATCCAATTCTAATTATAAACTCCATTTCTATATTTAGTTGCAGATGTCAAAAGGATGTTATTCTTTTAAGTAATTTCAAATTCAAATATTGTAAATAAGGAATAATGATATAAAAGCTTTACTAGTATAATGATTTTACCCTATTTAAACTATGTTAATTAGACATTAATAGATACTAAATAATAGTTTAAATTAAAAATAAAATAATGTCCAAGCCAGACTTTACTGTATCGTTAAATAATTCATATATCTCCCAATGAATTTGGATTTTTTTACATATTTAATAAATATTTAAAATTCAATAAGCTACAGTTATCAGAATAAAAATTAGTAAAGTCATTGCAAAATAGAATTAGATTAGTGGTAAGAGGGTTAGAAAAGATAATTTGTATGAGTTATAAATTTGAATCTCACCACTGATATAATAGAAAAAAATATTTCTAATTACTTTTTGAGTTTAATTTTTATGCACTTATAATGTAAATCCAATTAAATAATCTCATTTAACTTCTTAATTTCTTCTTGATTCAGAAAAGAAAAAAAGGGAACCCCCTTCATCGTTATGTTAAAGTGATCGTATTTCTAAATGGAGCTGCTTAATTGGAAATATCTAATGCCCCCAAAATTTAATGCAAGCCCACTCTAGTACTATATAAATTAGGCTTACAAATTGTTGAGGATTGGTTTAGCATTCGATAACAATTTAACATAAATATACAGGACATTTAATTAAAAAAATAAATATACATGATATAATTTTCTTGGAACGTTTTCAAGAGTCAAGACAAACACTCTTGTTAACAGGTATCTACACTAATCTATCTATCTATCTACACTGTTAATAAAAAAAAAAGGTCTAAATAATGAGGAATTGACAAGTGTCAAATCCTGAACGATTCTATTTTTTCTGAATTTCTAATTACAAAGAAAGTGAAAATAAATATATATAGTATTCTTTAGTTAGAGTAACAATTGAAACTAGAAACATGAGGGAATAGAGTGGAATCTGCGGCAATGATGGGAAGTTATCGATTTTGAAAATTTTGCCTAAACGGAAAGAGGTATACAATTGTTACAAAATTATAAAATTTAAATTTGGAATTCAAAACAATATAGTTATCAATGCATATCTTTCACACAAACAATAAATGTCAATTACTAAATTTAAAATCACATTTAAATTTAAAAATTAATATGCTATAATCATTATTAGATGCCAGTGTCATTTCAATATTAACTACATTAGTGATAAAAAGAATATTCTACATGCTACAATCATATATTAATCGAATAACATTCTATACCTATGATAAAAAAAATTATATAGAAATTAAATAGAACCTGACATTGTAGTATATATCAACATGAAATTGTTGTAAGGTTATTTTAAAATATTATAGTGTGGCCATGTAACTAATAGAACTAACTCTAATAAATGTGAGTTATGATGATGGTTATTAATCTTTGAAAATGAAAATAGAGTCAATGCAGGGGTTTTTGATAAATTTAAAAACTCCCTCTCCTCTCTCTTCAAAACTGCAAACTTGAATCCGTGTATGTTCCTATTTATGCCTCATCGTGTGATAATTATGAAATCTAAGATATGGAAGAACTTATTAATTTTTTGAATTGTGTAATAATGAAAAGAAAATTAGAGTTAATAATTGGTATCAGACCAATAGATTATGAATTTTATTATTCTCTCATGAATGAAGATAGTTTTTCCAATTTATAAGAATCCTAAATTATGAAATTGGAAATTTTAAATGTACATAATATAATTTATGATGAATTTCTGCTTGAATAAAAATAACAATGACGTACAGAATGTTTTATTTAAAAGAGTAATGATATGTGTACAATAATATTGTATACCATTTTACAACATAGATAATAAAATAAAGATGATATTGGCCAATTTTAATTTTTTATTTTCTTCAGCCAACCACCCTATTTGTTCTATTACCTATATTGTAAGAATTGTGTACAATATTATTATACACACAACATTATTCTATCTGGAATGTAAGATGCCCCGCGCGTGTTAAATGACAATATCTTTTAGTTTCTTTCCATAAAGCAGTGAACGTCAATTCACGAACTGGTTAAAGGGGGAAAAAATTTATAATAAAGCAATGTACGTTAACTCTTTAAAATTTCTTGTATGTTAATAGTTTTTAGCCAGCTGCACGTTTGTATAAAGGAATGGTTTTTAGTCCTCTGTATGTTAATAAAGAGGTGCATTTATTTTGACGTGAAGAATGGTTAAAGGAATGGTTTTCAAATTCCTTTTAAAAACAAAACTCATTCACTCGTGCAAGTTGTTGAAAACCATGTCTTATGTGAAATGGTTGAAGCTTTATTTTATGTGACACATTAAAAGACACTGTTTCACATAAATATGCATTTCGTTTGGCACTTTGGTTTGACAGAGAATAATCAACTTTATGTAATGATATGAAGAACATTAAGTGTTCATTGAATTGTTATTTTTGTTTTCGCAATTTTCCGTGTAGTGACATAACCTTAATTTAGAACCATGATGTGAATTGAAAAGTTGCTATTAGATGGTAGTCATACTCTGACTAAGCAATCGTGAAAGTGCATGCGTACCACGCCTCGCCACAACTTCACGTACAGTGATCTCTGCTCTCGGACCCGTAAAGCTATAGAAGCCGAACCTTAGGTCAGCAAAGGCGAAGGGAAGGATCAAACAGAAGAAGATGATGGTGATCTTCGTTTTGAGTGAGGCGCTTTTGCTTCATAGCCCTGCCTCTTGGCAATATATAAACATAATAAATAGACACTTGGTGTAGGGCTAGTAAATTGGACATTTTATTTTGTACAAAAATATTTATTGTATTGGTTAATTTTATAATTTTATTTTCTTCACATTAATTATCATTTTGACTTTTTCTCTCACCTCGTAAATATTCTTCCTATTTTGTTTCTCTCTTATAATAATAATAATAATAATAATAATAATAATTATTATTATTATTATTATTATTATTATTATATAACAAACATAATTACTATATAATATTATTTTTAATTATTAGCATGATAATTGATAATGATCTTAATTATATTTACTAATTATTATTATTAACATTATTGTTAATTTAAATTCTCATAATAATAAAATGTAATCACCAACTACCAATCGGTCTAGTGGAAGAAAATGCTAGGTCCCTTAAGTAATGTCCAGAACTTGGAATTGTGAATGGAGAAAACTGTTGGGAGGCACACTCCTATAATAAGCCTATACAGTACTCAAATATGGATTATTTAGCTAGTTGTCCAGATAGCGGATGATTTCACTAAATAAACAAATAAATAAATTATAATAAGAGCAACAGTGATAATAATTAATTATAATAATAAGTTCCATTATATTAGTAAAAAACAAAGTCATATGCTACTAATAAATAATCGTTTGATATAACTGGCAAGGTAATGTGAATTAGTAGTTAGATCATATCAAACATTATATGATAATATTACTAGCAAAGCCAAGTTATTAGGTAGATTACTTGTTGCTCAGGAACTGCAGCCAAGGCCATGTCAATAATTCCAAATTTTATGAGGTTTTATTCAATTACTCATATAATTGATGCTAAATGATGATTATTTTATGTATGTGTATATTGAAGTTCATTATTATAAGACATTTAAGAATCGTCCAAAGTTTAATTAATTGTTCTTATAATTATTGGACATGATTGTTAATAGTGTAAGTGTACTATTCATTTTATTATTTATATATCCAAAGATAGTAAATTTCTTGCTTGTGCTTGTATCATTGCCAAATAATATTAAATTTACCATCATTAATTATGTTATTGTATATTAATGTATCACCCAAATGAGAGCATTAAAATACAATAAAGGTTTAGATGATTGCTGTTTGAATCTATGAAGTTTACTCAATGTATTATTGTATGAGCTTGTATAATGTTTGTAGCTTTATGAATATGTTTGCTTTGGGTAGTGGAGTTGTCAAGTTCAATGGGCTTAACTATGCTGATTGGTCTGAGCAAATCCACTTTTAGTTCGGTGTTATGGACTTGGACCTAACATTAGTTATGGATGAAAAACTTGCTGAAATTATTGAGACTAGTACAAAAGAGAACAAGTCTCTTTATGAGGTTTGGGAATAGTCTAACAAGTTGAGTTTGAATTTCATGAGGATGACAATAGTTGAAAATGTTAGGCCATCTATGTCAAAGACAAACAATGTAATGGAATTTATGGTGAAATCATAGAATATTCTCAATCAGACATTACTGACAAGTCTATTTTGAGCAACTTGATGACTGAGTTAACAATTAAAAATTTTGAATGGTCACAATCCATTCATGATCATGTGACCTAAATAGCAAATCTAGTAGCAAAGTTGAAATCAATGGTTATGGATATGAGTGAATCTTTTTTGGTACAATTCATCATGAACTGTCTTCCTCCTGAGTTTGGCCAATTCTATGTGAACTACAACACCCGTAAGGAGAAATGGAACTTTCAGGAAATTAAGGCCATGTTTGTTAAGGAGAAAGGGATGTTAAAGAAGATAAAGGATCAGTCTCTACATCTCACATTTCATGATGGTTCTACTAGCAACAAAAGCTAGGTAATAAGGGCAGAAATGACAAAGTTGTTAGCTCTAGAATCCTCCAGAAAGCGTTAATGCAAAATGTTTTAAGTGATAACATAACCAATTTAGAGAAAATATTTTGAAGAACGATTAATGTCGACCTTAAGTTTCTTGAAGTATTAAACAAGTTTTTTTCATTAGCATAACACAATTCCTATAGTGCAAATAATTTCAGTTTACATATGCAAATATGATTTATCTCATTTAAAAAGATGGGAATTTAATGCAAATGAAAATTATATCATGAATTGAATATGTACAAGCATAACAAATTAAAGAAAATCATCGTGTACAAGAAACCAAGGCACAAATCTTGAGAAAGTACGCTTCAAGTGAAGATTTTAATCCCTCGCTGAAGCCTATGTGTTCTACAACCTTTAATCATCATGATTGCAATCACTTCATTGTCTTCAAGCTCTGATTGAAGACCAAAAGATCAAAGAAATTTCAAGAAATTGATAGCGCACTTCAGAAAGTTCACTTTAGAATGAAACATTGCACTTTACAAGAAAATGACGGAAATTTAAAATTCAAATTTAAAATCAAACTCAGTCTTAGGCTAACGAGTCATCTCTTCTGCCAACTTGGTCAACCACTCTAGCTTCTAGAAGGAAAAGTTCATAAACCTCATTCAAAAAGTAAAATGTAGTTTCTGATGATGACATCAAAAACCTCTATTTCATAATGATTTCTGCAACATCTCTTATAGACAATGAGCAACTTCTCTAGACTGCTTTTCTAAGACACAAATAGATGATCAACACGTGTCACTTGTGTAGGTAGAAAAAGGCACGAGAAGGGGGTCAAATCGTGCTTCGCTTCTCTTTTCTTTTTAGCTTATGAAAAACTTAAACAAGATACTATCAAGCGTTGAGCTTGATGTGCGGTGAAAATAGTGTTAGGTACTTTAGAAAGTAACTTTATAAACTACAAAGTTAGTAATAGAAGAGCAAACAAAATAGACTTTAAGCAAATATTAACTAAAAAACACATAGCAGTGAATGTAAAAGAGATAACAGAGAATAAGATACTGCATAAATATTTTTATACTAGTTCGACCAACCTGTCTACATCTAGTTCTCAACCATAGTTGAGTTTCACTAAAACCTTTCTCAACTCGAGAAAGAAAAAGGATAGTATTTGCATTAGCCTTCCCAAGCTCTTACATGTAAACAACCTTTACTGTCACAAACCAAGTAGTTTTTCATCAAGCTTTCCAACCTGAACTCATGATCAGCAAGTACACTCAGCTGCCACAACCTGAGTAGTCTTTACCCAGCCTCTCCAAACTAAACCGAGTAGTCTTTAACTAACCTCTCCAAGCTAAACCATGACCAGTAGAACACTTCTACTATTGCCTTGCAAGTAGTCTTTAACTAGCCTTTCCAAGCTAACTTACACCGATCATACTAGATCAAGGATATATACAGATGTTTGTGTTTGGGTTTGCAACATAAACTAACCTAGGCTCAAGTTTTCGTAAGATATACAATAAATTGCCTAGGAAAAATTTTAATGACTTCTTTCTAACGATTCTTCCTAGGAAGAATGTATAATCTATTCAGAACATAGAAAGAAGATTTTTATAGACAAGGAAACTGATTACAAGATATAATGAACTTTACAAGAGATGAAGAGCAATTTTCTCAGAGTTTCAACACTGGTGCAACGTCAAGATCTATTTTTTTGAAAGCACAACATCTCTATTTATAGATGGTCTTCATTTATGATCGTTATCCTTGATCAGTTCTCCAAGTGACATGTTTTGATAATTTATTTGTGTCTTGGAAAAGCAGTCTAGAAGACTAGCTTGTTTTTTGTCAGATCTATTGTAGTGACATGTATTTCAGCACTGTTGTAATAGCTTGTCTTTTGTCTTTTGTCTTTTGATCATATGACATGTGTACTTCATTGGTTATCCTGAAAGGTCAAAATGGTACATATTTTATTGTCCTAACCATAGTACAAGAATAATTGAGTCTGGTAATTCTAGGCTTCTTGAAAACGATCAATTTAGTGAGAGTGAGGAATCTCAAAAGGCAGATATTCAAGAGAATCGTGTAGAAACTCATACACCCTATGTTTCTCCTCAAGTTGTTGTCCCTTTTGTTATATCGCAGTCACATAACATTGCCAAGACAACAAATTAATATTCCAACCCCACAAGATGAACATATGAATGATGAACCAATTGACAATGTTCAAGCCACAAATATGCAAATGGTAGATGAACCACAAGAAATGATTTTGAAAAGCTCTAAAAGGTATAAAATACCATAAATTTCAAATGACTATGTGGTTTACTCACTTGAGCATTGATGAGGACCTAGTCTCATTTAAGCATGCTACGAAATGTATCAATTCTGAAAAGTGGCTCAATGCAATGAAAAAGGAGATGAAGTCAATGGATGACAATAAGGTTTGGGACCTAGCCGAGTTGCCTAAAGGTTCAAAAAAAGTTAGTTGTAAATGGTCCTTTAAGACCAAACAAAATTTAAAAGGCAACATTAAAAGGTATAAGGCTAGACTTGTTGCCAAAGGTTACACTAGAAAGGGTGGCATTAACTATAAAGAACCCTTCTCTGCAATTTCAAAGAAAGACTCTTTAGGAATTACTACGAATTTGGTGAATCCATGAAGAAAAACAAATTGGTTGCTCTAAAGACCTCCCACATAAAGCAAAGCCAAGGGAAGGCAATAAAGGTTGTAAAGGTTTTTTATGGGGAGGATGATTTAGAAGAAGACTGAAAAGAAAATGAGATTTCCATACTCATGAGAAAAATATCAACAGCATGGAAGAACAGACTGAGAAAGAAGAAGGAGTCCAACTTCAAAAAGGATAAAAATGGCAAAGGAAAGTTGGAAAAAGTGAACTGCTATCATTGTGGTGAGAAAGGGCACTACAAAATTAATTGAGGAATCATAGAAGTTCACTCATGAGAAAAAGGGAAAGCTAGCAACATGGAGTGACCTTGAAGATGAGAAATAGGGTTCATAAACATAGAACGAGATAGAGGATGCTGCTAGCCTAAGCCTCATGGATATGTTTCTGAAGAAGAAATAAAGGTAAAGGAACTATCTAAATCTGAGCTTTCTTATGATGAGCTTCTGAAACTATATGATGAATTGCTAGAGAACTCTCAAACTTTAACTTCTCATTATCTTTCTCTCAAGAAAAATCATTGAAAAGTATCTTTAGATCTTGAGAAAGTAAAAAAAGATTATGAGAACCTAAGGCTTGAAATGGAAGAAATCCAAAGAGAAAACAAGTTTTTAAATGTCAAAATAAAAAGCTTAGAAACTTTAGTTTATGATGAAGATCAGAAGCTCAAAAAGAGATTTATGAACTTGAGAAAATTCAAAGCTTCTCAAATCTGATTTAGAAAAATGATAAATGGTTCTAATTTTCTGAACATGATGCTTGGTGCTCAGAGACCCTATTTTCAAAAAAATTAGGATTGGTTTTGAGAAGGAAAAGGATGAGAAAGTGGATGAAACTGATCTAAGAACAAAAAAACTTCTTGTGTTTTTTGTCATAAGAAGGTACATCTACTTGATAAGTGCCATGTGTTAAATAAGGCAAATAAACATGTCAGAAACTTCCTTACAAAAGCTACTAATACAAAAGAACCCAAGAAGATATAGGTAACTAAAGTCAAAATCATTTCCATTGCAAGTGTGTCTTAGGACACATGTTGAAAAGAATAACAAGCGATACATGGATAGTGGATGCTCTAGACATATGTCAGGAAAGAAGAAATTGTTTAGAAAGTTAAGGCCAAAGAACTTAAGATCAGTGAAATTGGCTTATGGTGGACAAATTAAAGATCACTGGCATTGGAAATGTTGGTAAGGATGATTCTTACCAAATTTCTGGTATATTATTAGTTGATGGCTTGGCTCATAACCTATGAAGTACTAGTCAATTCTATGACCAAAGCTTTAATGTATGGTTTGTAGCCAAAGGATGCCATGTATTGAATCTAGTTTTTGGATAAGTAATTCTTTATGGATAGAGGTATGATAACACCTATGTGTTGTTCTTGGATGACCTCTTAGATCGGGATGTAAACTGCCATGTATGCTTTGTGGATGATAAGTGGCTATGGCATAAGAAACTTGGTCATGCTTATATGAAGATAATTTCTAAGCTATCTCAGAAAGAATTTGTTAAATACCTGCCAAAGGTAAGTTATGACAGGGACTTAACTTGTGATTTATGTTAGATAGACAAGGAAATCAAGGCTTTCTTCCATAACAAGTATGTAGTGTGAATTACAAGGCCACTAGAGCTATTACACATGGATCTCTTTAGATTAACTAAGATTGCAAGTCTTGTTGGAAAGAGATATTGCTTGGTTATAGTGGATGACTTCACTAGATTGACATGGATTATTTTCAAAGCTTTTAAGGATAAGATGTTTGAAAAGTATAAAGCTATTACAAAATGTGTTGTAAATGAGAAAAGAATTCAAATTGCTTCTATTATATCAGATCATGGAGGAGAATTTGAAAATCATATTTTTGAAAATTTTTGTGAAAACCATGACATGTCTCATGAATTTTCTTCTCCTACAACTTCTCAGCAAAATAGGGTAGCTAAAAGAAAGAACAGAAGCTTATAAGAAATGGTAAGAATAATGCTTTTAGAAAATGATTTGTCAAAAGATTTTTGGGCAGAGGCTATAAATACCTCTTGCTACATTCAAAATAGAGTTTTCTTAAAACTATCCTCAAGAAAACACATTATGAACTATGGAAAGGAAGAAAAACTAACATATTATATTTCCATGTCTTTGGATCTAACTATTTCATACTTAACATAAAGGACAAGCTAACAAAGTTTGATTCCAAGTTTAATGATGGCATTCTCTTATGATATTCTTTAGTTTGCAAAGCTTACATGGTTTATAATAAAAGAATATTTTGTGTTAAAGAATCCATACATGCCAAGTTCAACGAATACAAAAAGTATTTTGACCAAGATTTAGCTGAACTTGAAAAGGATATGGAGAATCTAAGCATTAAGAAACCTTCAGAAAATGAAAGCAAGATTTTGCAACCTTTAGAAAGCAAACTCGACAAAGCATCTTTAGAAAGCTATCTCAGAGTTCTAAAACCTTTAGGAAGTGATATTTCTGAGAAAAATACACTTTTTGAAAGGCCCTCTGAAGTTCAAAATGATGCTAAGGAACAAGATATGCACAAAAACTACAAAGGAGTTTTTTTTATCTAAAGAAAGTTTCTCAAAGCCAAGTGTTTGGTGGCATTTCTAAGGGTGTAAGGACAAGATCATCTTTTAGAACTGAAACAATTTGTTCCTTCTTATCCAAAATTGAACTAGAAAATATTAAAAAAGCTTTCACTGATAAAAGCTGGGTGGATGAAATGTAAAAAGAACTGGACCAATTTGAGAAAAGAAAAGTCTAGATAGTTGTAGAGAAACCCAAAGGAAAGTCCATCATGGTGTAATACCCCAAATTTAAATAAAAGAGTTAGGAAATTTTTTCGAACTAAAAAAGGGTGTCGATTACTATTATTTGTCATTTCGGGTCCTGGATTTTACTAAGTCTGAATCCTACACCTCCTTGAAGAGCCATATAATAGAATTATATTCTTGGGACCAAAAGTCCTGGTAATTATTCCTTAGAGAAGTATAAGTTAAAAAGTGATTTTTTACGAATTTTTCGAAACCTTTAAACGTTTTGTTTCTAGCGTATAAGTTTATAAAACTGTAAGAATTTCTAGATTTGAACTAAAATCCAAAATTTAGATTTTGATTGGTTTTGATTTTGATTTTTTAGATATTTTATTTGAATCCAAATAGGGTTTATTTTGTTATTTACATTTATGTTTAAAAGTTAATAAGAAATAAAAGTTAATAGGAAATGAATGATTTAACTTACCAGAACTGAGATAACATACTCCAATACATACCAGAACTGGAAGTGTACCTAAGGTTGATAGAAAGACCATTCTGGTGAGCGCTGCACCGCTCTTAGCGCTGCAGCGGTCAGCAGAAGATTAAGTCAGTGTAAGAAGTGGACTTTATGCCCTCTGGTGAGCGCTGCAGCGCTCTTAGCGCTGAAACGGTCAACAGAAAAGTAAGTCGGTGCGAGAGACGCTCTCTGGTGAGCGCTGCAGCGCTCTTTAGCACTACAGCGGTCAACTGAGTTTATAAAAACCCCTGTTTCAGGTTCCAGAACACTCTCTCACCATTTTCACCCCGAGCTCTTTCTCTCCCAAAACGTGTTTCTCACCCCAAAAACTTCTTCCTACTTTTCTCAATTCTAACTCCAATCTTTTGTTCCTAAGACTTTAAGGTATGTTGTTTTCTTGGTTTTGCTCTCCTTTCTCCATTTCCTCCTTACTGTTATGGTGATTTTCTATGCTTCTCAAAGAGAAGAAGTTTTCAACCTTATTAGAGATGAATCTTAAGTATTTAGAGGTTTGAGAGGTTGATTTAGAGTTTTATTACTTCTATATCAGATATTGGTGCTATTCCTGCTTCCTAGGATTCTGTTGGTACTATTCCTTCACTATCCACCCCTCCAGGTGAGTGGGTTTTCATATGTAATCTCTATGTTCTGCATTAGTGTTATTTTCATAAAAATATGATTTACTGGTTGATTTTAAAGATTTCTATATAAGGATTTGAGGTTGCTGTTGGTTATTGTGTTTTAAACTGATGATTTAAGAGCATGAAACCTAGTTTTGATAAAAACTCATGGGACTGTTTTTGACAATATGATTCTATTTAGTGTTGGTTTTAAACTATAGTTATCAAAGATTTATGATCATTAAAACATTTGTTTGATGTTGAGTATGGATTATGCAAATGATTGTTATTGAACTTTGAGCATTTGAGGAATGTTATTATGATTTTAGAATTTTTAAGCTTATGGAAGGATGTTATTGAGAATTGATTTAGATACTCAGATAAAAAGGAAATTTAGAGTATGAATCTTCATATGACTCAGGATAGCTGGCGGATACATATGCTGTGGGCTTGAAATCACAGTGTCTGCAAAGGGTGATCCCTTGGACATGATTTCATAGCCACAATTATGCTAAGGTCAGTCTGTTAGAGCTATGTGGATTTAGAGCTCTCAGAATAATTAAAGATTATATGATTTCTAGAACTGTTTGTTTTATATGATTGAGAAAGCTTTGAACCCTAGGGTAGTAGCCCTTGTAGATCATAGAGAGAGGATTTGATTTTCTGTTGATACTGAACAGTAGCTATAGAGAAACAGACAGTGAGTTAACAGCTGAATGATCGTTAACCTTGGCACCAAGTGGTCCTAAAAGACAATCTCATAGAGCAGAGAATGGAACCTATTTAGGTGTCCACATTAGATCCTTGATGGATCATAGAGCAGAGCATTCGGTTCTTGAAGAACCATAGAGTACAGATTTCTGTTTCTCTAGTTAGGTACTGTTGTTGTTTACTAAGACCAAGAATGATTTGATTATTTATATGTAAATATTTATATGAACTGTTGAAAGCTTTATCCTATTCTTGTCACTATGATATGTTTGCATGGTTTTTTGGTGTCCCATGAAAGGCGGTTTCAGGTGAGAATTCACTCACTGAGTTTTGGTTACAAAACTTACCACTCTCTTTCTTTTCTTAGTTTTACAGATAGAGCAGCTGTTATGAACCTCCCAGCAGTCATAGATTCTAGTTGGTGAGTCTGTAGGTGAAGCATATAATGTTTTGGTTATAGTGCTCCAGTACAATGCAGGCAGGATCTCTGACAATAAAGCATGTTCATGTTTCTGCGTATCATAATGACATTTTGGTACTGTACTGAATGGTTTAACACTTATGGATATTTTAAATTAGATAATTTTATACAGACATATTTTGTGTTATGATTCACGGACAATAGAGTTTGAGTTATGAAATTTCAATATAGACTGGTATGCTTTGATAAATAGGTGATTTGTATGTAGAAAATGAAAAGGCATTTTGAATAATTTTATGACTAACTATGCAAATAGAGCAATTCTGGTCAAGAGATTTACGTGGGAATAGGATTTCTCACATGCCGGTCACGTGCCTAAATCGGGTCGTGACACATTGAAACAAAGTGGGCATTTAGAAACAAGTTCGATAAGGTTGGAAATGTGATTAGAAATAAAGCAAAGCTGGTTGCATAAGGTTATAATCAACAAGAGGGAATTGATTATGATGAAACCTTTGCACCAGTAGCAAGCTAAGGCTAGAGACCATTAAAATATGCTGCTTGCTTTTACTATCTTCAAGAGATTCAGTCTATATCAAATGGATGCGAAGTCTGCCTTCTTAAATGGCTTTGTTTCTAAAGAAGTTTGTGTAAGGCAACCTTTAGGATTTGAAAGTGAAGCTTTTCCCAACCCTGTTTTTAAGCTTACGAATGCATTTTATGGTCTTAAACTAGCTCCTAGAGCCTGATATGGCAGACTAAATATCTTCTTGCTTAAGAATGAGTTTAAGAGAGATAATGTTGATACTATAATTTTTACATTATATCATGATAATCACTTTGTGATAGTTCAAAATTTTCTTGTTGATATTATTTTTGGCGCTATTAATAATTCTAATAATAGGCTTCCCTTTAATTCGGAAGTAGCCATGAATCTTTATAGTGAAGCTCACCGTCCTGCTAATCACTAAACTTCTTTTGCGGTAGGCAAGCTTCATATCTCCAAGATGGCTTTCCATTTTTCTAGATTAGCTTAAATTCCCCAATGGGTTATCATGAACCATATAAACTTTTCGGCCTTGATGGCAAAGGCACACTTCAGCAGGTTAAGCCTTTTGTTATACTGTTCTAAGGTACTAAATACCACCTCCAAATCTTTGATGAGTGTTGTTGGGTTGGCTATCTTGACTAATGTGAACACCCGATTTTGTCCGACTATTTAAACAAGAAAATTCCAAAATTTGCATACTTCACAGTTTCTTTTAGAGTCTTTTCAGAAAATTAAAAATAAAAAAAGAAATTTATTTTGTTTCATTTCTTTTGAGAAAAATTTAAAAATGAAAAGTATCTTTTATGTTATTCAAAGTTGTCCAGATTTGGCTCTAGTATTTTGATTACTTTCATTCCATCTGAAAAAAAAAAATAAAAAGTTTATAAAAATTCAAAAATAATAAAAAACAAAAATATAAAATGAAAGGAGACACTGCTATCTCCATCCCTCCACTTCCTCAATCTTCACTCTGCCAAAGCATTGAAGCAGGAATGATGGGCGCTCTGCCAAGGATGGGCAATGCACACGCATGGGGACAAGTCTGCAAGGTTCTCCTGCATTTCAAAACAGCATGGAATTAAAAGTAAAATACTAAACACAAGCTCAGAATAAATAGTGGGGAGGGAGCTCACTGAACCTCGGGGGAACCACCAGCATCATCAGAGAAAAACTGACTTCAATCACTACAAACAGCATCCTCCATCTAACCCTTATCATCATCATCACAGCCCCATTCACATATTATCATCAGCACAATTATCATTACAATCCACAATCCCACATTCAGTATGATCATCAACAACCCATAGTATTCTCAAAATCATGAACAAACACCATTTAAGCCAATAGAATATGAAAGGGGTTCGAACCTGGAACAAGAAGTGCAGCGCACCCAAGGCAGCCACATCTCCATCCTCACCAACTGCGAATCAGAGCACGGAACAGTAGCACCACTAAATAGCCTCGATCGTGCGTCCAGCAGTGCGCCACCCTGCACAGCTGCGCGCCCCTCACCGTGGCCTCCTCTCCACGCGAAGCTACCATCATCGATCAGTCTCCAGAGCGTGTGTTAACGCCTCTGGCCCCGACCAAGACGTCGCCCGCCACGACCGCAGCGACCTCGCATCAGTTCCTGCACAGCGTGCGGAGCAGAACCAGAAAACATCGTGAAGAATATTTTAGCATTTCAGCGCCTCCCTTCTGCGCACACCCAGCCAGCCCTCAAGTCATCGCTGCAGCGCGGTGCCCGATGTCGGAAGCTCCACACCGCCAGCCAGCTCTTGCGCGCGCCTCCCCATCGTACCGCCCAGCGGCTCCCTTCGGCCACCCATCGCGAAGCCAGTCCCGCCGTCGCTTGCCTGGACATCCGCGACCCAACTCCGCTCGCGCGCTGCCTTGGAGAGCCACGACCTGGTACCCATCTGGTAGCCACTGTGTATGGCCGCCGCCCTTATTCCCTCTGGTCCTTCTTTGCTTCGTTTCACTATCAGAGAAGAAATGAAATTGGTTAGTTAGGATTTAGGGTTAGTGTTTGGGCTTGGTTCGGTTATTGTGGGTTCAGCCCACGTTTTTTTTTTTTTTAAGTTCTTTTTTGTTTTTGTAGGAATGGGCCCTTTGGAGGTCCAGAACAAAAATAAAACCAAAAAACCATTCTGAAGGGCATAGTTAAAAAAATATATATATAAAAATATTATTTTATCCGTGCAATGGTCAATAACCATGACTGAGAGGTGGATTTCTCCTTCATACATTATTGAATCATAGAGATTCACTGAGCAACCTAGTGAGGCCTTGAATCTCGTGCAAAAGCGGATTCCCTTTTAAATCCTTAATCAATCCAAAAAATCATTTTCAAAATTAAAATCAATCAACACACTTTTATTTTTTAAGTAAAACCCATCAACACACAAGCATTTTCTACAGAACGACGTGGTTTTGAGTTCCTCATTGCACCAGAGGATACGTCGGCGTAGCTTACAACTATAAAACCAAAATTAATTTTTCATTAAATTGTTTTCTTTTAATTTAATTTCTTTCTATTTTATTTTACTTTATATTTTACATAATCGCTAACTTTTGGGGAAAAATAAATATTTTAAAGTCATAATTAATTTGCATAATAAGCTCTAGGGTAACCATATTTATACGGATGTATTAGGGGTGCAGTGGGATTAAGTTTCCACCCTTCCCTAATTATAATCAGACTCCCGGACCTTAAATCTCATTTTGAAGATCAGTTTGCAAAAATCAAAGGTTTTCCAATTTTTCCAGAATTAAAATTGGTGGCGACTCCAAACATTTTTCAAAAGCCAAACGATCGCCATCCGAGTCGCGGCGCCCCCCTCCGGGTACGTTGTGACAGCTAACATATCATCTATATATACTTCCATCAAGCCCCGAATGTCGCTATAGAAAATTTTATTTATCAACCTTTGGTACATAGTTTTGACATTTTTTAATTAGAATGACAAGACTTTATAGTAGTAGTTAGTCGTGGGAGTGATCAAAACAACCTTTTCCTCATCTTCCTAACTCATTAGGATTTGGTTTCACCCACAATAAACATCAATAAAAATGAGGAGACGGTATCGGAGGGCGCATCTACTAACCCATCTATACTGGGAAAGAGGTATGAATCTTTTGGGCTAGCTTTATTGAGGTCAGTATAATCTACAGAAATTCTTAGCTTTTTAGTTGCCTTTAAGACCATTAAAACATTAGCCAACTGGGGTATGTGATTTCCCTAATAAACCTTGCATTTAACAAGCTTGTGACTTGTTTTTCTACTACTTGGACTTTTTCTGGGCATATCCTTCTCTTCTTTTGAGCCACTGGGTGCACCCCTAGATAGAGGTCAACTTATGACATATGAAGTTGGGGTTTATTCCTGGCATGTCCGAAGTTGCCCAGGAAAATAAATGGAAATTTCTTTTGGTAGCTTGTTTAATTCATTTTTTAGGTTTGCTTCTGAGTTTTTGTTTATCTTGGTAACCTTTGCTGGTGTAGCACCAATTTGGATTTCTTCCAGCTTTCCCTTCGATTCAAAGCGGTGCCTAGCTGTTTCAGACCTCGCGTCTAACTTCACAACTTGGATCCCTAAGTGGTCGAAGCATAGTCGCCTTTACTACCTGAGGCCTCTTTAGGTTCTTCAAGAATGGCAGAGTAACATCTTCAAGCTATCAATTGATCACTGGTAGGGGTGTCGAACAGGAAGGACCTGCCCATTTTGGGTTGCTTTGGCCTGCAAATTAAACAGATTATATTGGCTGGCTCATTTACTCGTGGTGCAAAAATAACTAGCTCGACGCATTTAAGGGTGGTCCACAGGCTAAACCGACTTGCTGGTAATTTTTTTGGTTTAGGCCTCTAAATTTTGGAATAATACTTGGATTTTTTGCTTGTTGAATTTATAGTTCTAATTCACCTATGTGACAAATTTCAAAATCAAATAGCAACACATTTTATAGAAAAAGATAACAATATGCACATGAAAATAGATCCAAAAATAATTTATCCATGACAACACAAAGATTATCTCATATCCAAAAAATTGATCACAAAACAATAAATATATAAACTTCATTAGAACCTTAAACACACATTCACCACAGCTAATGAAGCACTAGTCTTCCTTGGCTCCTTCCTTCCTCATGAATGAACAGAAGCAGTGAAGGGCTAGCGACGGTGCCACGAAAGGACAACAATTGCGCTTTACAAAGGGACAACAGCAGCATTATATGGAAGACTGGTAATGTAAAGACTAGCGGCAAAAAGGCTGGGTAGCTGGCCTGCAAGATGGCTAGCGAGTAGTAAAGGAAGAGCTGGTAGATGGTGGCACAGATGACAGTTGTCTCTCTATCATTCACTTCTCAGCTTTAGTAGTGTTAGGGTTAGGGTATGATACCGATTCAGAGTAAGTGAGTCATTTAGTGAAGAATGTGAATGTGTAATGGATGATGGGTTGGTTATAGGCAATACTTGGGTTTAATTTTTTGAGTGTTGTGAGTTCAATTTGGATTTAGATATTTAGTAAGTGTGGTGTGGGTTTGGCCTCAGTTTGGGTTTGGTTTGGCCTAATAAAAAGGAAAAATGAAGAAAAAATAAATTAATTAATAAATGGTAAATGGGTTGCCTGTTTACTTGTGTAGCCTAGCTTGTTTATCCCGCAGGCCAAATACGGATTGGTATTAAACTGGCTAAAACTTTTAGACCTGACTCATATTTTTTTTCATGGGTAAACAGATTATCCCATTTTGATGGCCCTACCTTTAGAGTTTCCACTTTTCCATGATCTGAGATGAATTTCATGGCGAGGCATGCCGTGCGCCTTGGAAACAATGGCCCCTATTTTGTTTACTGTAGGAATTCTGACTCTGAGATGAATTTCATGGCGAGACATGCCGTGCGCCTTGGAAACAATGGCCCCTATTTTGTTTACTGTAGGAATTCTGATAATCACATTGTATGCTGAGCCATTATTGACTATGAGAAAATCCACCTTCACCATCCCACTTAATGGTTTGGTTATTAAAATCAAGTATAAGGATATATATATATATATATATCCTTCTGGGCGGACTGTATCTCCCATGAAGCCAACCAATTCTTAGGGATATGCTTGTAATTCGGAGGCCAGAATCCCGAGTTTATCAAAAGCATCCTGGAAAAGCAGGTTGATTGTGCTTCCCTGATTAATCAACACTCACTGGACTTCAGCATTAACTAGTTTACTGAGACCACCACCGAGTCATCGTGATTAGGCACCACACCTTTCATATTTTCACCGAAGAACATTATGGCTGGAATACCTTTTGGCGAGGCTTTCAGAGCAACGCTTATAATTTTGCTTAAGTGCCTTTTTTGGTGGACTTGGTGGCTCCTCTGCCGACAAAGCCTCCAGCTATCACTTTGACAATGTGGTCGAGTTCATCCTTATATTTTGACTCATCATGTTGTAAGGTAGGGTCATTCAATCTCTGGCTATGAGAATTTCTTTTGTCTTTGTCACGTTAGGTAAGCGAGAATCTTCACCTTTTAACATTTTTATAAGAAGCCACATACTTGTTTAACTTCCCTTCATAGATCAAAGTCTCCATCACGTCCTTTAGGTCAAAGTAATTTGTGGTAAGCATAGAACTTGGACTTGTCCATGTTCTTCTTGGGCTTCAAAGGACTTGGTTTCGGAAGCACCTTGGTATTGAAAACTATTTTATAAATGTCATTTAAGGAGACGGCTAATGGAGTGTACTCACAATACCTTGGACCCTCGAGCGGTTTTACCTTCACCGTTGCTACTTTTTTCCCTTGCCTTTTGACTTTCATTCTGTTAGAAGCCAAGGCACTTTTGTATATCATATTTGACTTACATAGTTTCTTCCAAGTGAATATACTTTTCTAATTGGGTTTGAATTTTTTCCAACACCTTTAGAGGGTTTTTTAGCAAGGGACTCTGCAAATAGTCCATTTTGGAGGCCGTTGATTAGGATAGCCAAGGCTGTTTGACTGCTAATTTCTTCACACAACAGCGTTTCTTTGTTGAAGTATTCCAAATAATCTCAAAGGGCCTCATTTGGCTACTGTAATAAGCTTAACTCGATGCAGGCTTAGGCTTGAAATATGTAGTGGTGAAATGAGCTAAGAACTTCAAGGTCAACTCAGAGATTTGGTTGATAGACCTTGGTGGTATATTGTTAAATCTAAATCACTTAAGTGTCATTTTCTAAAATGTAATGGGAAAGGCGTGGCATTTGACTGTGTCAAAGGCCCTAACTAGGTACATACATGACTTAAACATATTGATATATGCTCCTAGGGGTTCGATGTCCCGTCACACCCTTCGATTTCAGTTGGGAGTTTAAAGTCCCTAGGGAGCTTCAGCTTCATGATGTATTTAAAGAATGGCAATTTGTCATCCTCATCCTATACTGCCAATTTCCCCTTCCTTTTTTGCGCGGTAGTTCCTAGAAGTAGAGTTTGTTGATTCCACTGATCAAGTTTGATTTGTGGTCACCTCGAGCTTTCGTGATCAATAGGAGCATTAGTAAGTTCTATGGCAATTTCTACGGCTTCCAACGTCTTCTTCTCAATCTCGCTATTGTGATCTAGGTTAGAATTTCATAGGTCGGGGCCAGGTTCTTGACGATTCATTCTTCCTCTATGTTGTCTCGAGTTCCTATGGACTAGCCTTCAAGACAACCTTCAGGGAGCATGAACGTAATAGCGTTCACTAGATTCTTGCCTTTGGCGTTCACACTGGCAGTGAGCTTCCTCTGCCCCATTTTTTGTAGAGTTCTTGGGCCAAATCTTTTTTCCTTCCTTTGGCTTTCTTTGGTGAGGCTATCTTCCCCTTTCTTTTGGTGATCCTTTTCTACCGCTTTCATGGCATTAAAATCGCACTACAAATGCTAAATGGTCACAACCTACTCCCTTATAACTTCCATGGCCACCAGACACATATATCATGCAGGTAATATCAGATCCAAGGCTGCTTTTGAAAATAAGATCTCCTTCTTGCCTCTGATGGTCGCGGGTGAAGCTGCCTCTACTCGTGCTGCTTCATGGTTCGTCGCCCTTCTACCCTACTGTGCTTCATGCTTCTGCTGCACCACCTTCGCGTTGCTTCACTGCCTTGGCTCCACCGCCTTTCCCCTACTTCGCGCTGCCTCCTTCGTGCTTGGCGTAGCCTTCTTCCTTCTTCGCGCTTCTGCAACTAGGACTTGACGGTGACAGGGAGACATAAACTTCTCTCAGCATATGGATAGTGCTAGGGTTAATGAAATAATGGGTTAGTGAGACAATTGACGGGCTAGGTGGGATTGGGCCAACTTTATGTCTTTGCTTGTTAGAAAAACTAAGGGTCTGTTTGGTTTGAGTTTTCAGTTTTCATTTTCAGTTTTTCAGATTTTGTGAAGGAAAAACTGAAAATTATGAAAACTACGGGCCTGTTTGGTTTGCTGCTTTTAGTTTTCAATTTTTCTTTCACAAAAACTGAAAACTAGAAATTGAAAACTGAAAAAAAAAAAACCAAATAGGCCCGTACAAATTCCAATTTTCAAATTTTTCAGTTTTTCCTTCACAAATTCTGAAAAACTAGAAAACTTAAAATGGAAAACTCAAACCAAATAGGCCCTAATCATTTTGAGCCCAAAAATAAAATGTCCAATTGCTTTATAATTTTTGGAAGCAAAAGGTTTCATTGTGACAATATTAATAAAATATTTTATCTTTAATTTGTCAAAAAAAATTAAAATTTTATAAATAATTATATATTTATATGTTTATATAAATATATATTTTATTATATTCTGGTTAAACTAATATCCTGATCGATTCGATATTCAGTTGAATTTTCTTTTCCTTGAATTAAAGTTAAGAAATCAACATTTTATTGGGGAAAAAAAAGGAAATGGTACTGTATCAGTCACATCAAACATCATCTGCTTCTCCCCTCACCTCACACAAATCCTCTTACCTTTCATCCCACATTCCTCTTACCCTTCGAAACCCCATTCTCCGACCACTACCATCACCCGGCCATCCCTCATGCATTATTACAGTTTTCACCGGCGGCATCCCCCCATCTTGTTGTGCTGCTTTTGACCATCGAAATTGTATAACCCTGAGTTTTTATTTGAAACCCTTTGTACCATTAGCCATAGCCCATATGTCTTCTAGATGTGTTGGCTGGACTTTCTTTCATTTGTCAAACTCTCAGTTAAACTTCTAAAACAGCAATGGATAATGAAAATCCATTTTTTCATGTAGTTCTTCCTCTGATATATGTGCGGACCCCTTATTCATGATAAGGACCGGCTAACAGTAGATTACATCACAGCTCAAATTTAAGCAAGCTAATAGCTCTGCTCCAAACAGAGTAATATGTCCCATTTTGCCCAATTCCATGGCTCTATTTTATCACAGATCTCCACAACACGAAGTTATTTTTTATTTTATTTTTGGATGCATAGCACGGATTCATCTTAACAAACCATCTTCACACAAAATACCACGGGTGTGAATGCTAGCATAGTAAAGTAACACAATAATATGCCCGTAATTTTAAATTTTAAAAAAGAAGAGAAGAGAGAGAAAAATTTATAATATAATTTTACTCTCTTCTTTTAAACGATAAACTCATAAACATACTTGTACGAGGCCAAATTAAAATTAGAATGATCAAGGCTAGTTTTCCCCTCCCCTTCAAAACGACGACATCCGCATCGCCCACCTTGGGCTCCTTGAACGCGTCGAGATAGTACTTTGTCTCGAAGCCGGCGAAGTCCTCGAGATTGTCGTCGTCGGTTTGGTCTGAATCTGGATAGTGGTCGTGGAACTGATGGTGGTGGTCCGAGGCGGAGGTGTCATCGGCCTGCTCCTCGAGGAAACTGAGATCTTATTCGTCGTCGGCGTTAGTGGCGGCGGCGAAGTCCTTGAAGATTCGCATTGTGAAAGGGAAAGTTGTGGCTTTTGATTGGGCTTGGGTTTTTTTTTTCTTTTTTTAAGGATTCGATTTAGAAGGCATTTTGGTATTGAAGGAGAGTTTGATTGTTAGGGGTGTTTTTGTTTTTGAAGGCACAAGCAATCGTGAACTGATGGGATTGGACACAAGTTAACAGCTTGTTTTCTCATCTGGCGTGGAGCAGTGGTGCGAAGGGCTGTCTTTGGGGAAGAAGAACAGTGTTTTGATTGATGGAAAGCCAATTTTTTTTTTTTTTAATGTTTAATCAGATTAACAGCTATTTTAACACCCTCCTCGGAAAACGCCACTTCCACCCATCAAAGCCATGCAAAGCACCTGCTTCCAAAACCTCAAAACTCCCAAATCCAATTCCCCCTTTACCATAGTCTTCCCCAAGCTTCTCCGTTCAGCCACACGCTCCCGCAACCCATTCCACACGTCCTCTCCAACCGCCACAACTTCACCCCAACAACCTCGTTCCCCAAACCTGTCAGAAACTTGCACCAAACTGCTCCAGTCATCATCATGCACCAAAACTGGGTCCATCTTGCACGCGAAACTCGCCCATGCACAAGTCATCAAGGGTTCTTTTCAACCCTCTCTCTTTCTTCTAAACAACCTTCTCTTAATGTACGGCAGATTCGGGGCGTTATGTGATGCTCAGAGCCTGTTCGATGAAATGCCGCAACGCAACGTCGTTTCTTATAACTCTCTGATTTCGGGGTATTCTCGAGTGGGTTCGTACGACAAGGCGTTGCGCGTTTTCTGTGACGCCAGAAGGAATGGTGGTGTTAGCCTTGATGAGTATACCTATGCAGGGGTCTTGGGTGTTTGCGGTTACACTGGGGATTTGAAGTTGGGAAAGGTTGTTCATGGTTTGGTTGTTGTGAGTGGATTGAGTGGAGTAGTTTTTGTGGTCAATTCTCTTATTGATATGTACTCGAAGGGTGGCTGGATCGAGCCGGCGAGGCTTTTGTTTGAGACTTCTGGTGGTGTGGATGATGTTTCTTGGAATTCACTCATCGCTGGTTATGTTAGGTTAGGTTGTAGCGATGAGGTTTTGGAAATGGTTACGAGAATGCATCGGAATGGATTGGTGTTTAGTACATATACTTTAGGAAGTGTGCTTAAGGTGTGTTGCTCAAAGAATTTGAACTGTTTTGGGAAAATGGTACATGGGTATGCGGTCAAACTGGGTTTGGATTTGGGTGTTGTTGTTGGGACTGCATTGCTTAATATGTATGCTAAGACTGAGAATTTTATGGATGCAGTGCAGATTTTTAAGTGTGTACCCTACCGAAATGATGTCATGTATAATGCCATGATTGCTGGATTACTGCAAATGCAGTCCGTCTCAAGTGAATATGCGCATGAAGCACTTCGTCTTTTCTGCATGATGCGAGGGCAAGGATTGAAGTCCTCAAAATTTACGTTCTCCAGCATACTTAAGGCTTGCATTGCTGTTGAAGATTTTGAAGCTGGAAAGCAAATTCATGCTCAAATTTGTAAAAACAATCTTCAGTCGGATGAGTTCATTGGCAGTTCGTTAGTGGACTTGTACTCCTTTTTTGGTTCAGTTAAAGATGGATTAAGGTGCTTTAACTCGACTCCTAAGTTGGATGTTGTCTCATGGACCTCCATGATTGCAGGCTATGTTCAACATGGACAGTTTGAGAATTCTTTGTCTTTGTTCCATCAGTTTTTGGTTTCTGGAAGAAAACCAGATGAGTTCATCATGTCAAGTGCGATGAGTGCTTGTGCAGATATGGCAGCAGCAAAATCTGGAGAGCAGATCCAGGCTTATGCATTAAAATCAGGCTTCAAAAATTTTACTATTATTCAAAATTCTCAGATTTGCATGTACGCAAAGTCTGGGGACATAGATTCAGCTCAGCTGACCTTTCAAGAGACAAAGAAGCCCGATGTTATATCCTGGACTGTGATGATTTGTAGCTATGCACAACATGGTTTTGCTAAGGAAGCTGTAAAACTATTTGATTTGATGACTTCTTCTGGAGTTGAACCTAACCAGGTCACATTACTTGGTGTCCTCACTGCTTGTAGCCATGGCGGTCTCATTGATGAAGGATTAAGATACTTCGAAATCATAAAAAGTTATGGCATAACGACTAGTGTAAAGCATTGTGCATGCATTGCTGACCTTCTAGGGAGAGCAGGAAGGCTAGAGGATGCCCAAAAATTTATTTTTGATTCAGGTTTTGAGGATGACCCTGTTATATGGCGTGCCTTGTTGGGTGCTTGTAGGGTGCATAAGGACACTGTCATGGGAAAACGTGTTGCCGACAGAGTAATTGAGCTTGAACCTCGAGCAGCTGCATCGTATGTACTTCTTTACAACATCTACAATGATGCAGGGAAAGAGATGCCTGCTTTGGAGGTTAGGAAGCTCATGCAATATCGAGGAATTAAAAAGGAACCTGGTATAAGTTGGATTGAGGTAGGAAACAAGGTTCATACATTTTTGGCTGATGATCGTTCTCATCCAATGAGTCAGTTGATTTATTCCCGGTTGGAAGATATGTTTGTGAAAATAAAGAAAACTAGCTTCAACAATGAGAATCTTCCTTCAGACATTTTTGAAGTTGGACTGAGTAGTACCATAAGCATGAACCACCACAGTGAAAAGTTAGCTGTAACTTTTGGAATTATTGCTTTACCTAGGTCAGCACCAGTGAGGGTGATGAAAAATTTGAGAGTTTGCTCTGATTGCCATAGAACAATGAAGCTCATCTCCAAGGTTGAGAAGAGAGAAATAATCCTTCGAGATGCTATTCGTTTCCATCATTTCAAAGAAGGATTTTGTTCTTGTAAAGATTATTGGTAGCGAAAGATCAGTTGCTTGAATAGCATATTTTGGACTAGTAATTTTGATAAGAACCTTGGGAGAACCACACCACAAAAGCTAGCCATTGTGATTGGGGAGTCTCATAAACCCCTCATGGAATCCCATATTTCCAATGTGGGACTCAAGTCCCGTACCATGCAAATGGATCCTAACATCCAAACGAACACTATGATGCTGGCATCACACCCTTTTTACTAGTCCCATGCCTTGCAATGGGATCCTAGCATCTTCCCTTGGCATCTCATGAGGATTGGAAAATTGATACCTGGTTATATTTAGTAAATGCATCGGCATTCTCAAGCCTCTAAGCCAAACAGTCTCCTCCATATTAATGAAAAGAAGGAACAAAAGTAACATATCGATTTTATACAATGGTGTAGATGTTTCATGAGGTGGCTGTAGGTGTACAACTGCATGGTGCAAGGATCTAGAAAAGAATACAACAATACCAATAACCAAGCTTTGTTCCTCCACTATGTGAGCTACGCTACATGAATCATGTCTTATTGTCCTGTTACAAATAAAGAAAGTATCTAGTAATATCTCTATTATATCTTAGGATATTATACAATAATATTTCACATCATATCTTAAAACATTAAAGAGCATCTTAGATGATCTCTTTGGATTGATTTTAATATTTTCTTATATTTTATAGTTTTTCTTTGTTTCTTTAAGGAGGTTCTTGGGTTAAAAGTGAAGATAAACCTTCTATGACATATTTAACATTTAAAAACTGCATCCGTATGAGCTTTATCTATGTTTCCCATTTTAGTGTATGTTACTGTGTCAAACTTGTTTATTATTCTGATTGGGTGTTTTCTTTGATGATTTAACTGTATCTTTTGGTTTTTTCATTACATTTAATTTTGTAAGTATTTATGTATACATTTTGTTTGTTCTATTTTTATATCTTCCTTTATAGAATTGGTTTGTGATCTCTTATTATTATTCTAACTATTTCTCACTTTGCAGTTTTATATTTTTATTAGTATTGTGTTATGATTATTTTATTTTGTTTAGATTCATTCATAAATCACTATAAGAAACACGCGAGTTATTGACGGATTTATAAGTGGAAAATAAAAAATTTGAACAAAAAAGATTTTTTTTGTTTCAGTCATTACCGACGAATTTTTCAATAGATAATTCGTCGGTAAGGTTCGCGTCAAATGACGCCATATAGAGCACGATAGTTACCGACGGATTTTTCCATTAGTAAGTCATTATGATTTATTTTTTTTGTAAAAATTAATTTTACTAATAGATTTTTTTCGTCGGTAATTTATTTGTAAAATAATTTTATAAAAAATAGTCACTGGTGGAAATTTTTGCCGAAAATTAAAAATATTATTTATTATCGTTATTGACGGATTTTTTTGTCATTAATTTATTTTAAAAATATTTTTTTAAAAAATAATGTCACGGGTGCAAATTGTAAACTCCAGAACCCTTCAGAAAGTATAAGCTTTATTATTTTGAATGACAATAAAGCTAGTTTAAAGAAAATACTTTGAAGAATAACTAATGGTTATCTTGAGTTTTTTGACAAAGTATAACATGTTAATTCGGTTTGTATCACACGGACTTAAAGCAAGATTAATATTTTGTATGTGTGAGCATGTTTTATCTCATGGGAAGAGATTAAGCCAAATAGAAAGTGAATATTTCAAGAATAATTTCACTACACATGAGTAATCCTCAAGGGAAGAGATTAAATTTAAAAGAGGTGAACATTATCTCGTGCAAAGAACGTATAAATGTTGAAGCAGATCAAGTCAAAAGCAATAAGCCCGAGGAAATGATCTTCAGAAAGTAACACGGGACTTTAGAAAATACACTGAAGATTGAAGAAATCATGTAAACTCTAGAAGTAACATATTACTCAGTCAACAATCATCATAATCACAAATTAATCTGCATCAAATAGGCAAGATTGAAAATTGAAAGATCGAAGAAAGATCAAAGAGATTGATTATGATGTCAAAAAGCTCACTTATTTGTGGAGTGCAGAACACTAAAAGAAATGGAAGGAAAATTTGAATTTGAATTTGAAATTTCAAATATTGAATCAGCAGTTTTATAACTGGTATGTCATCTCTTCTACCTAATTGATTTATTATCCTAGGTTCTAAAAGGAGGAGTTCAGAAACCAAGATCAAAAAGCAAAAAGAAAGAGGACATAAAAAACCTCTTCAATTCAACGGCTTTTGCAACCAATGTGACAAGTTTGTCAGCCCACCTTTTTAGACTAATGTTCCAAGACACAACTGATGATCTACACATATCACTCGCAGATCAGATCAAAGGCAACGATCATGAAGAAGGACTTGTATAAATGGAAATGCCATACATGAATGCCGGCAACAGAGTTGAAGACATAAGAGTGGAAACTTTGGAAAAATCTCTCTACACTTCTTGTATTGTTCATTATAATATGTAATCAATCATCTTAAAGTGTAAAAATCTTCTTTCCATATTCTGTAATGATTTGTATACTCTTCTTAGGAAGATATGTGAGAAAGAAGTCGCTCATGTTTCCCAGGTCTGTATTATTGAATATTCTTAAGGAAATATGGGTGTAGGTTAGTTTGAATGGAAACCTAAACACATAACCTTTGTAACCTTCATCTGTTAGTGATCAAAGTGAGACATAGCTTGGAGAGGCTAAGGTAAAACTACGTTCAACGTGATGACGGAGGTATCTGCTCACCACGGTTCAGATTGGAGAGGCTGATTCAAGACTACTTAGAATATAGTAGTAGAAGTTGTTTGAAGATCACGGTTCAACTTGGAGAGGCTGGTTCAGAACTACTCAGTTAATGACAGTTGGGGTTATCCACTGTTCACTGTGAGAGATTGGGAAGGCTAATGTAAAAACTATCCATTTTACTTTATCATGTTGAGAAAGTTGTTGTTAGTGAAATCTCAACAAGTGTTGAGTACTAGATGTAGGCAGGTTGGCCGAACTAGTATAAAAATATTTGTGTCATTTCTCTCTTCCCTAATCTTTTACTTTCTCACTATGCACCTTATATTGACCAATCATTTTGAAGTTATATTATTATTATTATTATTATGCTTCAGAAGTCTACCTTATGAAACATCTAACCATTTTTCCGTTGCACTTCAAGCTTTTATGCTTTATAGTATTTTTGATGTTAAATGTTTCAAATTCCCAGGAAAGTTTCAGAAAGTACGATTCAACCTCACCTTCTTATGTACTATTTTACCTACAGAAATTTCCATAAAATTTTTTTTGAAAATTTATTAGAGTTATCGGATTTTTCCATAGGTAAGGTTATATATTCTGCCGGTAATGTTGATTGTTTCACGCACCCATGCCCCTATATTTTTTACGGATATTTTGCCTGTATTTCAAATTTCCCTCAGAAATTCTTGAACAAAAACCAAAGTTGATGCATGATCACCCCCCATTATTCTCTTTCTCTCTCTCCCTCTCTCTCTCTCTCTAAATCTCTTTCTCACTCTTGCGCCTTGCCTCCGCGAACTGCCCTCGGCTTGATGGCGAATTCCGCTCTATGAAGCACTCTCTGAGAATCGCCCCCAGCCTAATGACAAAGCCCCCTCTGTGAACCACCCCCAGCTGCGAAGGCCCATCCACGAATCGCCCCCAACCGTGAAGCCCCCTCCGCGAACCTCCCCAGTTGCGAGGCCCCCTCCACAAAGCCCTTAGCCACCAACGATACCGCGAATCCCTAAGCCGTCGGCGTTATCGTGAAGCCCCCAGTCGTCGGCATCATCGCGAGTCCTAGGCAAAGATTACCGCCGCGCCGCCCACACCAGACCTCCGCGAGTCAGTCGGCCATCTCACCACTCAGCCAGCTGTGAGTCCAGCATAAAGCAAAAGGATTAATACAAATTCCTAGCTAAACCTTATTAGCACATGGCTACAACATACTAGCTCTTTTTCTTTTTCCTTTTTAAATAGGGTAAATTACATCTACCGCCCTTCACATATCTCTCTACTAAACTTTACCCCCTCTAGTTTACAACTTAAGACACTTGACTCCCCTGATTAATCTATTAACATTACATATGCCTCCCCAAACACTAACTCTGCCAACTTTACAATATTTACCTTAAATTAATCATATGAGAAATACCATTTTGTCCTAGCCTGAGCAATTGTGGGTTACGTTAGGGATTGCAAAGAGAGGCAGGGACGGGAAGAGAGAGGCAGCTACCAAGGGAAGAACTTGCGGAGCTCACAGCAGTGCTAAGGTGGATGACATGGTAGAACAGTTCACAGGGGAGGTTTGGCTTGTGGTTGTGGTATGAATTAATGGAAGCAGTTCCAATGGTGATTCGTGGTGATAGTTGGACAATGCTACACTGTTCCACTTGACGAGAAGGAGGTGCAGCCTGAAGGTATTGACGTGCCTCTTGCCATGATGGTTGCTTGCACTTGTTGGCACGATGGCAGCAATTCTAATGGTAGTAGCAAGTAGTTGAAGTTCGAGGTCTCAACACCGAAAATGCAATTAGAAGATGATCTGACTTTGGAAGATGGGGTCGAGCAATTGAGGATTTCTAACTTAGTGGTGTTGGATAAAATGGGTTTATAATAGGAAGAATATCAAACAAAGTTGCCTTGGAAGCATATGCTAATTAATTGGTCTGAATAATGAATTTGTGTAGCTTTAAGGCCCAAAATGTTAGATATATAATCTTTCGATCAGCAATTGGAAGTTTCCCCACCCCATTATTATAACCCCAAATATCCATCTTTTGACCTTACTGATAGAGACCATGTTTCACCATTCTTGGCTGTGATGGCTTGTGGGGGTATGTCTTTTGGAATCTGTAATTACCCCATTACTTCTTTTGCTAATTTGAATTTGTTGTTCTAAGATGAAAATTGTATTTTGGGTGTGCTAGCAATTTGGTCCCATCTCTCACGTAGCTCCTACAGCAATAGTGATGGGTTGGGATCTTGCTACAGTTATGAAGTGGGTTGGTTTTGTTGAGATTTTGACAATTAAGGGAGGGTGAAAAAGACAACTCACATTTTAAGTTAATAGAGTTAGCATCTTTTAGAGTTGAGGGGAGGTAAGTGTCCTGTTGCAAAGTAGAGGGGACAAAGTGTAACAGGGAAAGACCATAGGGGTGGTAGCTGTAATTTTCCTTTTTAGAAATGGATTCACTTGTTCTGACGTGCATATATATATTTTCTGGTGAAATTTACAGGTTCGTTTGGACCGTTAATCATAATGTTTGGTTAAGTAAAACATATGGCACAATGCTGCTGGTATGGCTTATTTTTTCTTGATGTAAAACACATAATCATAGCAACACATACACATAATATGATAATATGATATATGATCATTTTTTTTTTTTCTGAAATATCACAGCATGGGTGATTGCTACACGTTGAGATTCCTACTGAACTGACAATACTGTGCTTTAAAGTTATTGCAGGTTTGAGCTTGATTGCTTCAATCATTCATTTTCCTTTTCTTTGTAACTTCATTCAGATCCATGATGTGAATTATCAAACTTGAGCAGGCAACACTAGAAGAATCTCTGTTGACCTTGTTGGGGAGCTGGTATTGTTTTGATATCATACTGTTCTTTTCATTTGTTGTACTTGTGCAATATGTCTGTTATAGTATATCAACACTTTTTCCTCCTTCTTAACAATTTTTTCAGTCCTCTATTGAGGTTCTTAATATCTGGTAGGAAATTTTAATTTATCAAGCATCAACAAATTCAAATAAACTGTCTCCATGGTTTTTAGGATATTTTCTTTCTCATTGCTAGTGAGCAAGCACAAGCAGTCACTGGATAAAATGCTGACTTAAACTTTAGTATAAATTGCCTTTTTGTTGCCTAAGCATCCGAGTTGCAAACCATTTAACCATTAATTTCTATTGGAGCAGCAACCTAATTCTAGGGGTATAGTGCTCCTGTTAAAGCACATTTTAGAAAATCATGTTGGCCAGTTACCTAATGTCAAGGAATAGCACTCAGTTTGATTATTTGCCATTAAGAACATCTTACTGATTGACTTGTTCGGTCGATCCAATCCCCTCAAGGTAATTTTATTTTAGTTAAAGTGTTGAATTTTTCTAATGACAAGTGGGAGTGATTGGAACAACAAACTTTCACACTAACCATACAATTTACTTCAATGGTCTACTTGACCTCTTTTCAACCTCTCTAATTTCTGCAAGAGCTCTTAAATGATACATGAAAAGTCTGACATAATAGCATTGATTCCCTTTGTGCTTTATTTCGCTCAAGTCTTAGTTGCACATTCTGGTCTGGTGATATTACAAGCTTTTTAGGAAGCCTATTCTATCTTAATGGTACCATTTGGTTGTAACTTGATGCGAAAGCCATGGGTTATTAGGAAGTTTTGCTGCTTTAAGCTAAAAATTGCCATAAGTTAAATTAAGAACTCATAATATTGGAGTATAGGGAGTGGCCACTACAACTAATTTTTATTAAACTTTACCAAATTGTCCTTATCCTATTCTAACTAAAAGAAAAGCAAGTTAACAATTATTTATTAATCATCATATTGATATATATATATATATATATATATATATATATATATATATAAATTTATTATTCTTAATTTAATTAAATATATTTAATATTAACATCTCTAATATAATAATTTATATCCATATGTTTAATATTTCCTTTTAAAACTTTGTTAAGACAATAATTATCAAAATATAATGGTGAATATTTTAGAAAAATGTAAATAAATAAAAATAATTGCTAAATTGAATCATATTACGCACGCATTGATGTTTTATCATTAAATGTTGGTATCATTTTAACAATATTAAATAAATATATGATATTAGAATTTTTTAGCAATTACTTATTTTCTAGCAATTATGAAATATATATATGATATTCGCACGTCAACACTACTTATTAGCTTCACAACTTCAACAGCTTTTTTTTTAAAATTAATTCAGTACAGGGAATTATTTTATTTTTTAACAACGGAGATGTCAAACAATTTTTAAAAAGTATATAGTAAGACGTAAGTAACTGCTAAAAAATTTTGATATCAGATATTTATTTAATATTGTTAAAATGATATCAACATTTAATGATAAAATATCAATATGTGTCATTATTTTGAGTTAGTAATTATTTTTATAATTATTCATTTTTACTTATTTACATTTTTCTAAAATATTCACCATTATATTATTTTGATAACTATTGTCTTAACAAACTTTAAAAGGAAATATTCAACATATGAATATAAATTATTATATTAGATATGTTAATATTAAATACTTGTAATATTTAGTGCCTAGGTAAATATTAAATATATTTAGTTATTTTAATTAAATTAAGAATAATAAATTTTGATATATATCAATATGATGATTAATAAATAATTGTCAATTTACTCTTCTTTTAGTTAGAATATAATAAGGGCAATTTGGTAAAATTCAATAAAAATTAATGGGAGTGGGAGTGGCAATAGCCAAAATAGAGTAGCAATAGCCACTCCCTGGAGTATACACGATGAGAACTTTTTTCCCCAATAATAATAGTCATAAAGAAATCACGTGCATTTTTAGAAAAGTGATTTTTCTTCATAACACGTATCTAAAATATTGAATATATCAAGTTCTTAGAAGAGGTAACAACATTGTATTCACTACTGAAGGCAAACCACAGTATTGCAATGATGCAAAGTCTTTGATCATTTAGCAGAAGCTTGTGTAGATTTATTCTATTTTTGTTTTTCTTTATCTTTGCTTATGTCCCCTTCATTAATGAATATTATAATGTTTATCAGCTTCAAATGGGAACATTAATTAACTGATTAGATGTTGACTTTTTCTAGGGTTATATGTGCTCTGTCAAGTTCAAAGAATTGTTAGTTGTCCCGGCTACTCACTTAAGACACAATCTAAGGTAATTTTGGGATCAATGTATATCAAACGCACTAGGATTTGAAATTAAGGTGATATAATTTCACTAACTAAAGTGTTGAGAAAATCATATAGAAATGGAAATTACTTTTCAGTAGGTAAGCCTTTAGGTATTGCATGAAATGAACACATGGTTTTGTGTGTGGGTGTGGGTGTGGGTGTTTTTTTTTTACTTCCTTTTTGGAGGGTGGAAGAGTTAGGTTAGTAATCAATTAGTTAGAACAAATTGCAATGGTAGAAATGATTGCCACATATATGGCCAACATTTTGTATTTGTGAAAACTAAGCAGCTAAAATGAAAATGCATATAGCAATTGTATTTGTGGTTGAGGTAATTTCTTGGAATATGTTTTTTCTACAAATAAGTTGTTCTTATGTGGGGATTGTCTTAGCTGGAAATTATGTGTCCCTATTTAACAATTATAAATAGGGCAAATTATACCAATTATTAGTCATTATTTTTAACATTTTTTAAATTCCTTTTTTTGTTAAATTTATATTTTCACTTACTAGCATTTTATGTGTTTCACTCAAATTGCATATGACAATTGACCTGTAGAGGCCACTACACAGAGCGAGTTGTTTAGAAAGACTCACACGCGCAAGCAAGACAAGACATGGCTCGACATGATTGTCTTTATGGTGATGCTGACGATGATGATGATGTTGTTGACTTATCTTGATTTGAGTTATTATTTTTCTTTCTTTGTTATATGTTGATTTTTTATATTTATGTATGTACACTTTTTTACATTTTTATCTATTTTACATTTTGAACTTAAGTTCTTTATATTTGTTATTTATTAGAAATTTTTTTGTAATTTTTCATTATTAAATATATTAGGTAACACACAAATTACTTAAAAGATTAGGTAACACACAAATTATACAATATTTATTAAAAAAAATTACTTGCCGATTTTTCTAATGTAAAATATATAAAAAAAATTAAATAAAAAATTTAACGATTATTGACGGATTTTTCCGTTGGTGATATAAATACAAAGAATAAATAAAATTTAAAATTACCGATGGAAAAATCCTTTGGTTAACTAAAAACAAAAATTATTAAATTATAAGATTCAATAATTACTGATGGAATATTCCGTTAGTAAAATAAAAAAATAAAAAATTATAAAATTCAATAACTATCGACGGATTTTACTGACGGAAAAACTCGTCTGTAATAATTAAAATTTGTCAGTAATCAATAATCCCTGACGAATTTGGTGGCAAATTCTGCAGCTCATTATCGGCAAATTTTTGCTTTAAAAATCCATCGCTAAATCTATCGGTAACATTCCTCAACTGATTTTTTCTGTTGGTAATGATTTCTGACTACATTATTACCAATTGACAAAATTAGTCGAAAAATCCATTAGAAATGAAATGTTCCATCGATAATTTAAAAAATCCATAGGTAAATCTGTCAGTGATAGCATTTTTTTTGGTAGTGAATTGTGTATGAAGGAATTCAATTATGTTATAATTCCCACTAATAAGGTATCAGTTATGTTCTAATTATTAGAATTTTCAAACTAATATATCAAATAAGTAGTGTTTTGAGAAGTGCGGTTGCTAAGACTAACTGGATTTATGTTTCTTACCTATTATTGCTATATTTATGTTTCATAAAGTGCAATTTTTGAACTGATGTATGCTTCTTATGTTTCTTATTCATCAATGTATTCTTTCACATCATGAAGCTTCAATTGTCATTTTCCTCATAAGGTTTTTAAAGGTTATACAGAAGGAAGAACATATATAAATATGTGCTTTGATGTGTTGAAGCTAAAAGATTGGCCCATTATAAATAAAAATATGTAAATCAAATTATTTAAGAATTTTTTTACAGATTCTTTTAGTTAAAAATTTAATCATTCCATCACAATAATTATTCCATCAAATTAGTCATTTGAATCGTATCTGACGGAATTAAGTTCTTCCTAAGGATTGTAGAAGTTCAAATATATACTTATATGAACAAACCCCATACAAATGAAAAGAGGAAGGCTAGAGGTAAGTACAAAGTGTGGAAAGACATCAAAACGCAGAATTGTTGCAACATGCTATGGCGGGATAGAGCAAAGAGTTAATCTCTACCTTTGGGTATGAGATAAAATAAGTATTGTTTAACAAGTATTGAAAGTTGTTCTTTTATAAATTTAACCTATGGCCTTCTTTTTATGTCCACTTTAAGACATCTACAATATATGATTAATTCCTCCCATTTTATAAACAAATTTGGCATGAACAGAGTTAAGTGAAAGAGATCAAAGCTAAAATACCAGGGGTGTTAATCTCTACCTTTGGGTTTTTGTTAGTACATAGGAGAAATTTCCAACAATGAACCTTTTGTGAAATAAGGGGTTAAATGCTTGGTGTTTATTCTCATACAATATCTTTTGATTTTTCAGTCTAATTGTTATTTTAGTTATTGAATTAGGCATACTGTGAAGGATGATTGAGGAAGTAATGTTTATTGAGAAAATATATGTTCAAAATCATTGCATAAGGGCTTTATCCCAAAAGGAAAAAAGAAGCTAGATATGAATGTTTTACTTTTGATAAAGTATAATAATTTAGTTGGTAAATATTTAGTTTCATTATTTTTGTATGTATTCTCTTTACAGCAATTGTTTTCAAGTTGTTCATCATTTTAATTTTTCTTTTGATGGGGATACGGCCGGACAAAAAAGATTTAGAAGTCTTATTCCAAAATACAATATAGGGACTCATCTATAGCTGTTATTGTATATGAGGTTGCAAGAACATCGATGTTGCTAGTACAACATTTGGGATTTGTTTTCTCTTCACTTTTTGTTGTTCTTGCCCACTATTTCATTCTCTTAAAGTATACTAGAGTTTTTGCCTCTAATAGTGTAGCTAATATGCTCAGTGAAAATTTAGCTTCTTGTTGTGTATTTATTGAAACATTTCATAATCAGTAAAGCTATGAATCTCTCACTATTCTAAATGCCGGAGTTAAGGCATGAGGAGGATAAAGTGTAACTTATAGCATGTAACCCTTTATCTCATACCAAAGCATTCAAGTTCCATTCATGATCTCTCTGTACGATATGAATGATGAATTGGTTTGAATGTTTGTTGAGAGCTCTGTAAAGAATGTTTACTGATAAATATGATATTCCTGCTAATAGGCTGCGTTGACTTCCTTAATACGACAATGTAAATGGAAGAGGGGCGAACAGAGAGAGAGGCAATGTTGTCATAATGTTTCTACAAATGTTGTCCCCAGGACCTTTTTCTGGACCAATTAACCTTGGAACGCATACTTAAGGCTTGCTCCATTGCGGGTAATATAACTATAGGCGCGCAACTCCATGTCCATATAATTAAATCGTGTTATAAATTTATTGTCCATTAATACAATTATTTCATTTGTATTATAGGGTCTATAAATAGAGACCTTGAACAGCATTGTAAGGGGTGAAAAAATAGTAGCTCTCTCTCTCATTTTTCTGATTTCTCTCATCACTTCTCCCTTTCTATACCTATCATTTCATTACACGTTATCAGCACGATAAGGTGATTTTCAACACTATGAGTATATGATAATCATTCTCAATATCACTGTAGGGTGATTATGTGTGATTGTGTATTCATGCCAATATATTATACTTTTCCTTGCAAAAGTTCTGAATCCTTATTGGTTTTAAACACATGCACAAAACAACCTTGTTATTTTGTTTTCAGATACTCTTTTTTCAATCTTATTTTCTGATTTGCTTTTAAGTTCTGAATGTTTTTGTTGTTTCATATTCAAGTTCCGAATCCTTTTTCTTTGCACGTAGTTTTTTTTTCTCTCCTGGACATTATCTTCAAGTTCTTACATCCGTATTAAGGCTAAAACAATGTAGTTCAATGTATATCGGAAAACTATGTGCAAGGACTTCATTTGTGCAAATAATAATGATTACATTCATATAGACAATGTAGTTCAACGTGTTTGTAAGACAAATGAAGTCACCAATTTCTGACATGTATTGTGCAATAATTATGTTATTTATTTGAAATAATATTATTTCAAATCTTTTGCAATAATTTGACGGTCAAACGTGCTTTTAATTACATTGATTCACAAATTATACATTGACTTTTATTACCACATTATTTTTCTATTTATTGCTGGTTATCATTTTGTTACTAATCATTTGCATATTAAAGTTATATTCCTCATTAATTTTGCATTGCACAAATTTATCTTTTATTGCACGTTATACATTTGCATATTTATTGCATATTGCTCATTTATATTGCCAATCACATACTTTACGTTGTTCACATATTTATATTGCCAATCACATCGCTTATATTGTTCACATATTCATTACTTTTACATTGCTCATTAATTTTGTTATTTTCATTCTATTTATTCCTGTTTCATTATTATTATTATTATTTTTCATGCCATTCCCTGAAGTGAATGATATACCTACCCAAAATAAATAAATAAAATAATCATTCCCTGAAGTGAATGAATTATTTATCCACTTATAAAGATATTTGTATATTCCCTAAAGTGAATATATCAAAAATCATTCCTTGAAGAGAATGAATTTTACCAAACATATTACCTGAAGTATGTGTTATATATAGTGTACATTCCTTTGAACAAAAACCTTTAAATTTTACATTCCCTGAAGTGAATGTAAGGATAAAATTTTTCAATATTTATAGTTGATGGATTTTATAATTTTGGGAATTATAATTTAGTCCTTATAGTTCATGTTTTATTATTTTGTTTTTTTTTTTCTCTTTTTTTTTCCATCTATTGAATTCACTTTTAATATTTATTATCATTTTATGTACTAGATCACACTATGTCGAATTTGACAAAACTTGAGTTTGCTGCACTCGACATAACTGGAAACAACTATTTATCATGGGTTCTTGATGCTGAAATTCATTTGGAAGCTAAAGGTCTAGGAGATACAATTAAAGAAAAACAAGCATCAAGCCAAGACAAGGCTAAAGCTATGATCTTTCTACGTCATCACCTTCATGAAGGGTTAAAGGCAGAATATTTAACTGTGAAAGATCCATTGGAGTTATGGGTCAATCTGAAGGAAAGATATGATCACCAGAAGACGGTGATTTTACCTAGAGCTCGTTTTGAATGGATGCACTTGAGATTGCAAGATTTTAAAACTGTGAATGAGTACAACTCAGCAGTCTTTAAGATAAGTTCTCAATTACGACTATGTGGTGAAAAGATCACCGATGAGGACTTGTTGGAAAAAACATTTTCCACTTTTCATGCTTCAAATGTGCTCTTGCAGCAGCAATACCGTGAAAAGGGGTTTAAAAAATACTCTGAATTGATATCTTGCCTCTTAGTAGCTGAACAAAACAACGAGCTACTAATGAAAAACCATGAAGCTCGTCCAACTGGCTCTGCTCCATTCCCAGAAGTGAATGTTGCAACGCACAAATTTGAAAGCGGACAAAATCATGTTCGCGGTCGCGGTCGCGGTCGCGGTCGCGGTCGCGGTCACGGTCGTGGTCGCTGACGTGGTCGTGGTTATGGACGTGGCAACTGGTATAACAATTAGAGTAACCGCAATGTCCATTTCCCGCCTCATCACCAAAAGTGGAATTATAATTACAAGCAAGAGAAAAATAAAGGTGTTTCAAGTCATCCTTCAAAGAGCATAGAGAACTTCTACTATCGATGCGGAATGAAAGGTCATTGGTCACATACCTGTCGTACACCTGAACATTTTGTGAAGCTATATCAAGCTTCAACCAAAAGGAAGAACAAAAATGTTGACACTAATTTAACTCTTCACAATAATGAAGCTGAGGCAAATGATGTTCAGGCAAATCTGAAACCTATTGATGATGTTTTTACAGACCTCGATGACATAATCAATTTAGAAGGCTCGAAGGATACTACACATTTGGATGTATCAGATTTCTTTTGAGAACTTAGTACTAGGCACAATATTTTTTTTTCTAGTATTTCATTTTTTTTTCATTTTTTTTCTTTCTTCTCATAAGACTCATTATTCTAATTTTTTTTCTTTTCAATTTATAATTTCTCATTGATGTTCATTTTTTTTTTTAAGAATAATGGATGTTTCCAAATCGTTCTCAAGATTCAACGTTGATGAAGATGTATGCCTGATTGATAGTGCAACAACACATACAATACTTAAAAATAAAATATATTTTACTTCCCTTATTATGAAAGAAGCAAATGTTAGTACAATTTCTGGTACTACAAAATTGATTGAAGGCTTTGGAAGAGCTAACATAATACTATCTGGAGGAACAAAATTTGCTATTAATAATGCTTTATTATCTAGTAAGTCTCAACGAAACTTACTAAGTTTTAAAGACATTCGTCAAAATGGATATCATATTGAAACCGTAAATGAGGAGAACATTGAGTATCTCCATATTACAACCATTATTGAGGGTAAAAAATGTGTATTAGAAAAATTACCTGCTTTGTCCTTCAGTTTGTACTATACAAATATAAGCACAATTGAAACTTATGCTATAGTAAACCAGAAGTTTACAACCAAAATATTTTTACTCTTTGGCATGACCGATTAGGTCATCCTGGTTCAATTATGATGCGAAGAGTTATTGAGAATTCACTTGGACATCCTCTGAAGAACCAGAAGATTCTTCAATTCAAAGAATTCTCATGTGCTGCTTGTTCTCAAGGAAAATTAATTTTAAGACCATCACCAGTTAAAATTGGGATTGAATCACCTGCCTTTTTGGAACGTATTCAAGGTGATATATGTGGACCCATTCACCCACCATGTGGACCATTTAAATATTTTATGGTTTTAATAGATGCATTATCAAGATGGTCACATGTGTGTTTATTGTCAACTCGTAACTTGGTATTTGCGAGATTACTTGCTCAAATAATAAAATTAAGAGCACAATTTCCAGATTATACCATCAAGGCAATCCGTTTTGATAACGCTGATGAGTTTAGATCTCAAGCTTTTAACAATTATTGTATATCAACTGGAATAACAATTGAAGAGCCTGTTGCTCATGTTCATACACAAAATGGTCTAGCAGAATCCTTTATTAAACGCCTCCAATTAATAGCTAGACCAATACTTATGAGAACGAAACTCCCTGTTTCTGCATGGGGACATGCTATCTTACATGCAGCAGCACTGGTACGGATAAGACCAACAAGCTATCATAAATTCTCCTCATTTCAGTTGGCTTTTGGTCAAGAGCCAAATATATCCCATCTTAGAATTTTTGGATTTGCAGTTTATGTTCTAATTGCTCCACCACAACGCACAAAGATGGGACCACAAAGAAGATTGGGAATATATGTAGGATATGAATCCCCTTTTATCATAAAATATCTTGAACCAATGACTGGGGATTTATTCACAGCAAGATTTTCTGATTGTCATTTTGATGAAACAATTTTCCCAATATTAGGGGGAGAAAATAAGCAGCCAAAAAATGAAATTACATGGAAAACACTATCATTATCGCATTTAGACCCTCATACAGGGCAATGCGAATTAGAAGTACAAAAGATAATTCATTTGCAAAATGTTGCAAATCAACTGCCAGATGCATTTACTAACCCAAAGAGAATTACAAAATCTCATATACTAGCTGTAAATGCTCCAATTAGAATTACCATTCCAGAAGGACAACCTGTTAGTGAAAATGAAAGTAAACCATGTTTGAAGCATGGTAGACCAATCGGTTCTAAGGATAAAAATCCTCGAAAAAGGAAAGGGACAATTGATGAAGATGGTCATAATATGGAGGCAACTACTCAAAAAGAGTCCCAAGACAAAAAAAAACTATTGATGAAAACCTAGAAGAGGTTCAGGTACCTGAAGATGATAAAAATGAAGAGATCTCAATAAGTTATATTACTACAGGAAAAATATGGAACCGAAAACATATTGTTGTCGACAACATTTTTGCGTATAATGTTGCAATTGAAATAATAAAGCAAGATGAAGATCATGAGCCAAAATCTATCATGGAATGTAGACAAAGAAATGACTGGCCAAAATGGAAAGACGCAATTCAAGCTGAATTAATCTCGTTGGGAAAGCGTGAAGTTTTTGGACCTATAATCAAAACACCTGAAGGTGTAAAGCCAATGGGATACAAATGGGTTTTCATGCGAAAACGAAATGAGAAAAATGAAATTGAAAGATATAAAGCATGACTTGTAGCACAAGGATTCTCACAAAAACCTGGTGTTGACTATATGGAGACATATTCCTCCGTCGTGGATTCAATTACACTTAGATATCTGATTAGTCTGGCAGTAAATGAAAAACTAGATATGCGTCTAATGGATATAGTTATAGCTTACTTATATGGCTCATTGGATAGTGAAATTTATATGAAAATCCCTGAAGGATTTAAAATGCCCGAAGCATATAAAAATTCTTGAGAAGTTTGTTCAATAAGACTTCAAAAATCTTTATACGGATTAAAAAAATCAGGACGCATGTGGTACAATCGCCTTAGTCAATACTTTTTGAAAGATGGGTATAAAAATGATCCAATTTGCCCATGTGTTTTCATAAAAAGATTCGAATCAAAATTTGTTACAATTGCAGTATATGTTGATGATTTGAATATTATTGGATCTGCTGAAGAGATTCCAAAAACTGTGGAATACTTAAAGAGAGAATTTGAAATGAAAGATCTCGGCGAGATAAAATTTTGTCTCGGCTTACAAATTGAGCACTTGACAAATGGAATATTTGTTCATCAATCAAATTATACCGAGAAAATCCTAAAACGATTTTATATGGATAAGGCATATCCATTGAGTACTCCAATGGTTGTAAGATCACTTGATGTAAATAAGGATCCATTTCGACCTCATGAAAATAATGAAGAACTTCTTGGTCCTGAAGTACCATATCTTAGTGCTATTGGGGCACTAATGTATCTTGCTAACAATACACGACCAGATATTGCTTTTCCCATAAATTTGTTAGCAAGGTTTAGCTCTTGTCCAACTAGAAGGCACTGGAATGGTATTAAGCATGTATTGCGATATCTTCAAGGATCCGTTGACAGGGGCTTATTTTATTCAAATGAATCTAAACATCAACTAACTGGATATGCATATGCAGGTTTTCTATTTGATCCACATAAAGGCAAATCCCAAACAGGCTATCTATTTACTTGTGGTGGCACAGCTATATAATGGTTCTCAACAAAACAAACCATAACCGCCGCTTCGTCAAATCATGCAAAGATATTAGCAATTCATGAAGCAAGTCGAGAATGTATTTGGCTTAGATCGATCACCCAACACATCAAGGAAACATGTGGCTTGCTTTCAGAAAAGGAAATACCAACAATCATGCATGAAGACAACTCTGCTTGCATAAATCAATTGAAGGAAGGATATATTAAAGGAGATAGGACAAAACATATTTCACCAAAGCTCTTTTACACACATGACCTTCAACAGAACGGTGATATCGATGTTCAACAAATTCGTTCAAGCGATAATTTGGCAGATTTGTTTACTAAAGCATTACCTACTTCAACATTTGAGAAGTTGGTATACAAGATTGGAATGCGCAGGCTTCGAGATATTTAGTAATGTTATTATTAAGGGGAGTAATATGTGCTGTACTCTTTTCCTTAACCAAGGTTTTGTCCCAAAAATGGGTTTTCCTGGTAAGGTTTTTAATGAGGCAGCTTAGTATACATATTACAAAGATATATGCACTCTTTTTCCCTTCACTAAGATTTTTTCCCTCAGGGTTTTTCTTAGTAAGGTTTTTAACAAGGCATATAGTCTATCCCACGGACATTCAAGGGGGAGTGTTATAAATTAAATGTCCATTACAAATTTATTGTCCACTAATACAATTATTTCATTTGTATTATAGGGTCTATAAATAGAGACCTTGAACAGCATTGTAAGGGGTGAAAAAATAGTAGCTCTCTCTCTCATTTTTCTGATTTCTCTCATTACTTCTCCCTTTCTATACCTATCATTTCATTACAAATCGAGATTTTTGGGCATCACCTAATTGTACAAAATGCTTCATTGGTCTTCGCCATATGCCGTTTGCGGTTCTTTAAATTTTTTCATTTTATTTAATATGAACATTCTATCATCTTTCTTTATGAAAAGAAGGGAAGGAGAGGGCAGAATAGGTAATGATTTTCTTTAATTACTTTTTTCACCTCATAAGTGGTTTATTTTTTAAATGAAATGTATTAAGTCTATAAACACAGAAAAAAGAACTAAACAAAAATAAATATAATTAAGTTAAAAATTTACTTTATATACACTGACAGTATAAATATTTCTTACACATACATCAAATAACCTATTATTATATCAATAAATACAATTGGGCTTTGACCCCGAACATGTTAATATTTTTTCATAGGATAACAGAAATTACTTATAAAATGATTTTTTTTTATTAATATTGATACCTATTAACTGATGTTAGGTACATACATTATACAATTTTTTTGTTTGTAAAGAGATTCTAGCCACAAAAAAGGTTAACATATGTCATTATACAAGATAATGATTTATATACTATACAAATATTATTAATTTTTATAATTCTTTTTCAATTTATTCAATATGAGTTTTCTTTTTTTTTTTTCTTATTTAAGAAAACATGGGAGGGGTTGATAATTTTTTTTTATCCAAATTGGAGGATTGAACTTTTTTAATAAATATAAAAAAATTGTTTTTCTTTGGGTAGAGAAAGATAAAACAAAACAGAAACAAGGTAAGCCTCTATAATATCCTCTTGATGGAGAATATTTGCAATCTCCATTGGAGGGGTATGTAACATATGGTACATATTGTCCAAACTTTTAATTTTAGACATATATATTGAACAAAGAAATTTTTTGATAACAGGATCTAGCTCCGAATTAAGTAATTAAGATTTTTTAATGACAAATGAAATTAGTAATAAAATAATATTTTATTAATATTAATAATTAATAAGTGATATTAGACATATTTATTGCACAAATATCATTGGTCAACCAAAACGACATAACTAAGAACTTACGTAGCTTTGGTTTGTGAGATAGGACACAAAATACAAGGATAATGGAGAGAAAAACGTGTTTGGAAGGGGAGACAAAAATAGGAGACAAAAAAATTTTCTGTCTCCGGGATAGAAAAACATAAAATTTCTATACCTCCAGAAAGTGAGGATAGTGGGCACAGGATATGGAGACAAAAATCTAATATTTTTTTCTTCGAATAATACCTATATATTAATAATGTCTATCTTTGTCTCTACTGTCTCCATTGTCCATGTATTCCTGTTTTTGTCCCACTACCAAACGCTCTCTTATAGTGCAGAAAAGAATAGGGACAAATAGAAATATGTGCACCTGGGATCTATTAATGTGAATGCATTAATTGAACAAACTTTTGTTATACATGCTACCATTATATTGGAGACTTGTGTAACTTATCGTGTCAAAGTAAATAGATGAGACTACCCTTAGCCACCCTAGCCTATGCCTCATGGGCTTTGCCATCAGAACCTCTACCACCAAGGCCTTTGCCCCCAGCACCTCTACTTGCTAGAGTAACCATCCAACCCTAGGTCACTGACTAGAAAGATTGGGCTGAAGCAATGGGGTTTGTCAACCCCTGATTGGAAGCTCCCTGAAGGAATAGGTGTAGGTTAAAAAGTGCACGAGAAAGAGGGGTTGAATCATGCTTTGCTTCTCTTTGTTTCTTTACGATACTGAAACGTTAAACAATATACTATCAAACATTGACCTTGAAGTGTAGTGGAAACAATGTTAGCTATTTTAGTAAGTAACTTTCTAGAGTATAACGTCAATAACAGAATAGCTAACAATGAACTTTCAATAGATATTGAATGATAACGCAAAGCAATGAAAATAAAAGAGATAAAGGAGAAGAAGATATGACACATATATTTTTATACTGGTTTGGCGAATCTTGCCTACATCTAGCACTCAAATTCAGTTGAAATTCACTAAGACCTTTATCAACTAGAGAAAGAAAAATTGGATAATCTTTACAGTAGCCTTCCTAAGCTTTAACCTGTGACCAGTAGGCAACCCCTACAATCATAAACCAAGTAATTATTTACCACCCTCTTCAAGCTGAACCGAGTAGTCTTTGACCAGCCTTTCTAAGCTAAAAACCAAGTAGTCTTTGATCAACCTCTCTAAGCTAAAACCGTGACAATAAAAACAACTATTATTGTCGCGCTGCAAGTAGTCTTTGACTAGCCTCTCCAAGCTAAAACTAAGTAGTCTTCGACCAGCCTCTCCAGGCTAAACCGTGACCAGCAAGAACACCTTACTGTCATGTTACAAGTATTTTTACCTTAGCCTCTCCAAACTATCTTACACTTATCACTATTGGATCGAGGATACAAAGGTTTGTGTTTAGGTTTGCAACTCAAACTACCCTACACTCAAGTTTTTTTTAAAATATACAGTGAACTTGGGATAACTTGAATGACTTCTTTCTAGTAATTCTTCTTTGGAAGAACATATAAACTATTTAGGAAGGTAGAAAGAAGATTTTTACAAGCAAGGATTACCAGAAGTAATAAACTTTACAAGATGTGAGAGATTTTCATAGAGTTTGCACCCTTATGTAACATCAATCCTCTTTTTCTTTTGAGCATTACATCTCTATTTATAGAGGTCTTCCTTTATAACCGTTGCCCTTGATCAGTTATCTAAGTGACATGTGTTGATCATCTGTTTTTCTTGGAAGAACAGTCTAGAAGAGTAGGTTGACAATTTGTCAGATCTATTGCAGAAGCCATTGTAAAGTTGAGGTTTCTAACGTCCCTTCAAAAACTACTTTTTAAATTTCTAATCATGGTTTTTGAACAAACTCTTCCTTCTATAAGCTGCAGTGGTTTACCGAGTTGGTAGAAGAGATGACATGCCAATTTGAAATTGGGTTTGACTTGAAACTTGAATTTCAAAAATTAAAATTTCAAAAATTCAAATTTCCTTCATTTTCCAGTAAGTTTAGCGCTCCATAATGAAGTGAGCTTTCTGATGTGCGGTATTAGTTCCTTAATAATTATTCAGTCTTCTAGTCTTCTATCAGAGCTTTATTGATGATGAAAATATTACGATCATGATGATTGAAGGTTGTGCAACACGTTGTTTTCAGAGTTTGCTTGATATCTTCATTTTAAACGTACTTTATGATGTCCAGTTCTACTTTCTGAAGACCCATGCCTTAGTTTCTTGTTCTCGATTTGATTTTCCTTAATCTGTAAGGCATGTATACGTACTTTGCATTATATAATGTTCACTTTTATTAGGTTCAATCTCTTTATATGAAATAAATCATGTTTGCAAATGTAGAGTGAAATATTTTCACTTCAAGGTCGTGTTATGCTATCCAAAAGTACCTGTATACTATGTTAAGAAACTCAAGGTAGATATTAGTAGTCCTTCAAAATATTTTCTTTAAATTGGTTCTGTTGTCATTCAAAACTTATTGCCTTAATGCTTTCAAAGGGTTCTAGAGCTTACAATCTCCCCGTTTTTTTATGATGACAAACCACAATTTGAAGAAAATCTTTTGAAGAGATGTTGAAAAAAATATAATGGAGTATATTGTGATAATAACTATTCTTTCAAAACATCACAGGTTATAATTTTTAGGAAGTGCTTTTCTTAAGGCATGATATGGATAGGGTAAAAAAAACATTTTATAGCCTTAAGTAACTTAAATCAAAGCTATTTTGGTTGTTAACAAAACTTCTAAACTTACTTAGGGTACTTTCTAAGATGTATCAAAGTAGTACAGAAACAGATATCATTGTTTGAGTCCTTTTTACACAAACAACTTGATTTTCCATTATTTAAAGAGACTTTCCAAAGAAAAACATGCTTGAATGGAAAACAAGTAATACTTGTGATTTTTCATCATGATTAATTTCTTATTTAGCACAACTTTATCCAAACTAATTTTTGAATTGGACAAAAATATCAGAACATGTGAAGAACACATCAGAGCATGTGTGATTGAGAGAGTACACAGGCTAATGCTTATGTAGTTTTTTATGCTAAAGGAAACCTTATTATATTGATATTATCAACATATGCAATTATGAGGTTTTCGAAGCTCCATAGGGATCAATCCCAAATGTATCAAAGCAAAACAAAAATGAGCTTTTTGTATTACGAGCTAAAAAAAATTTCTCATAAGTATCAGAGCATGAAATTTAATAAATCAAACAGTTGAAACATATGTTCATCCCTTTTATGTAGGTTCGCTCACTGATATACATATATGAAGCAGAACATAACACATTATGTATCATATAAGTGCAGCACACTCGAGAGAGTACTCACAAACTAATCTTAGTTGTATTAAAGCATGTACGAACAAGTTTCTAAAGATCGTCAGGAACTAAACACAATTGTATTTTGATCACATTATACAAAGCTCTTGAAAACATCTCATATGTGTGTAAGAAAATATGTTTTACAAAAAGAGTCATTTTAAGCATGACATACATATTGAAGCATAACAGATAGATATGAATATTAGATCAATAGTAGAGAGATTTTGTGCTTCAAAAGATATTTACCAGTGCTAATCATAGATACACATGTAAGCTAAATATCCTAGTGTGCTAATATGTAAGCAAATCAGAGCAAACACTTAGGAGATAAAAAGCAAGCATCTACAAGCACGATATATGATTAGCTAAGCATAATAAGTAAGCATTGATATGTATCAGGGCTTAAAATAGATATGTATCAGAGCCAACAAACATATATGTGTTAGAGCTAATAGAACGCATAAACGTGATTTCTTGAATGAAATGGATAGTTCAAGACCAAATATTTGCCAGAGAAAAAAAATGATAATTCAAAAATAGAAATAAAAAATATGCATGGTGAAAAATAAAAGAATCTCTGAGCTTCCCCTCAGCATAGGCTGCCCCTGAATTCCATAGCATGGCTCCCCTTAAGTTCCATAGCACTGGATTTTCTTCATGTCTTTTCTTCTCCCCATTTTGTCATCAGCAAAAAGAAAGTGTACAGGAAACTAAGAATACCATTTTCAGCCTTGGTGCCTTAGCCCATGTAGAATTTCATGAGAGGCCTGGAGAATCTGAAGCTATAATTCTTCATGATGTCTGAGTTGGGCACTATGCTCCATGATTGTCATCTCAAGCTTGTCCTATTTGGAGCCAATCTCTCTCAGATGCTGTAGGATAAGATGATTGAATTGATAGCTTAAGGAAGGCTCAGTTGAGGAGATGAGGTAAATTGATAGGTATCGATGTTGATAGAGCAGGTTTAAGAGAGGGCTCAGGAATGTCAAGGGGTATAGTGTTCCCAGACTTGGGCAATTCAGCCTCAGTTCTAGCATGTGGATCAGTAGGAGGTGAAGAAGATGGCAATTTAGCAGCAAGAGCAAAAGCAAGCTCAAAGATGGGAGTAGCAGCAGTTTTCAGCATTTGAGCCGTGACAAAGGTAATAGCTTCCTCAACATGAGGAGTATAAGCTTCTGAGGTTTTGTCCTCTTCCTCTTACACTAGAGTAATATGAATAGAAGGAAGAGGTTAAGGGGTCATCAGAATAATAGCAGATTTTGGCCCTTGGTCCTCCTCGTTTAGCTTTTCAATGATAGGCTTCATTGATGTTTTCTCAACAATGGGCTCTGGCCTGAGCATCTCACTTAGCCTAGCCTTATCACTTCTAAGTAAGATTTCTTCTTTTTTCAGATGAGGATGCTCCTACTTGTTCTTCTTCTTCCATATCTTTTTCATTATCTTCAGAGTCAATAAAAATAACTCAATAGCCACTCTCTTCACATTATGTGACTTCCTTCATCAGCATGGAGATTCTGGATTCATGTATAGGCATATTTTTGGTTTAGAGCCAAATATATCTTTTTCTGATGAATTTTACTAGTTTAACTGTCATATGAGTTTCTTGTGGGAGTAGACTCCTATTTCTTTTTATCTTTCTTTCTTTGGTGCAAGGAAGTAAATTAGATTCCTCTTCCTTCGAGTTTTCAGTCTCACTTTCCGGGGGAATTAATTCCTTTTTCCTTTAGCAACCTTCTTTTGAAACTCGGTCTTAGAGGATTTTCTAGCTTGATCTGCCTTTATCCTGGGACTTTGCCTTGTTGGTCCAGATGCTGAGATGGTGGACCTTTTCCTTGAAGTTCTCAAAAAGGAAAGTGTGAATACAATTCTTTCCATGTATTCATACCTTTTCATGATAAATGGAAAACCCATATGTTGGAGAAGTCTCGTTAGCAACATCCTATATAGAACACTGGCAGTCCTCCATTTTCCTTTTTTGGTTGCATTAATCATATGGTCCAGAATAAGTCTTGGCAAATTTACTTTTCATTTTTCCATTAACCAATACAGGACCATGCAATCCATGCTTACTAATGCATATGTGCGTCCTCTGCGAGGCAGAATAGAAAATTGTACCACTGTGTATACTTTTCTAGCCCTAACTCTTAGCATGGATATGGTGATCTTATTTAGTTTGTGAAGGATGGAATCAGTACGATACCTTGACATGTCTCTTGCATTTATCTCTAAAGAATGAGCCCAATTTGGTGAGGAGTTGCAGATGATTCCATCATTTGGTGCCTTGATGATCTTGGAAAGTCTTTTAGGAGAGATTTGATAGCATAATCTCTGATCATTGTCTTTATAGATGAAGCTGAAGTTCTTTGTAAATGAGAGTAGAAAGCAGAAACCAGCCTTGGGAAGACTTGTTCATTGATCTTTAGATACTCTTCTCATTTTTTAAATGAAAAGACCTCATCAAGAAAGAAAATTTCTTCATGAAGATCTTTTCGTAAAGACTTCCCAAGTGCCATTTTTCTTGATGTAAAGTGCTTTGCATAGTGATTCTGTATTTGTGGATCATCATACATGTGAAAAGAAGCTCTTTCTTCAACAGATTGGTCACATTTATTACCATCATCCATTATAGAGTTGTATGTGGAAGGTAGAATAAGAAAGATTGAGTCTTGAAAGGTTAAAAGGTAAGGAATGCAAAGAGTTTATGAGAGATAGGAGTGATTTAGGTTGCAGAAGGGGGTTTAATAAGATGGTGAGCTATTTTAGAAAAGGTTTGAGAGTGAGGGAATACAATACGGTTGATGAAGCGTGTGGTAGAAGATGATAGCAAATGTGTGACGTGTATAGAGTGGAAGGTTATTTAAATGATAGGATGTGGTTGACTGAAGGTGAACTAATGTCGGGGAAAGAATCTCAAAAGAGTGGGAATTATCTTGCCTCTTCCATTATTCTTTAGAAGAAAATGATTTCTTACTCTTATGATCACTTTCTGAGCTTCGCTTTTCACTTTCTACCCCATCGAAATCTCACCATGTTTTTGCCATACATTTATCTTCATTTTTCTAAACTCCATGAGACCATGCATTCCATATTTTCTGATCCATGACTCTTCTTTATGATCATCCTATCTTCTTTCTGATCTTGCAAACTGACTTTCTGATTTTCCAACCGAATAGTTGTTCTTGCAAACTGATATCTTCTGAACTTATGAAGTAATAACTTTGCTTAGGCTTTAGTTTAAAGCAATGAAGAAGAAAATATCCACAGATGTTTGTGCATGAATGCTTATGCAGATTTAAAACATTTTTAAGTTTAAAAGGCTTTTCAAAACATAAAAATGATCTTCAGCTAATGGTTTTGCGAATATATCTGACACATGGTCTTCAATATTCACAAGCATTAACTCAACATCTCCTTTTTGAACATGATTCTAAATAAAATGAGGCTTAATATCAATTTTCTTGGATCTAGAAAGTTGAATAGGAGTTTTAGCAAGATTAATAGCACTAGCATTATCATAGAGAATAGCGATGTAGGAATACCTCTAATGATAATCTTCTTAGCTAGTTCCTTATAAACATCATCTATGTGTAGCAGTTTGCAATAGCTACATATTCTGTTTTTGCAGTAGAGAGTGCAATGGTATTATGCTTTTTGCATAGCCAACTAATCAAGCTTTTTCAAAGAAACAACAGCATTCACTAGTGCTCTTTCTCTCTTCTCAAGCTCGAGGGGCTTGTTTTAGCCCATAGAGTGCTTAGAGCTTAGACTTTCTTTTTCTCGAAGTGATCAAGAGCTCTTTGTATAACATCTGCTCAACATTGATCAAACAAAGATTCTTCGAAGTAATTTGGCTTGAAGGATGATTTGGTTCTCACACCCTTGAATATGTCTCCAAGAATTTTGTTTTAAGATATTACCTTTTTAAACAGGAAGTCCCTTGCAGTCTCTGTGGCTTTGATATTCTTCAACTTCTCCTTTATCTTCATATTGCTCTTCTTAGTGTTTAGAAGTATTTCTTTCTAATTGCTTTAGAGTTCTGAGCAAGCTTTCTGAAGCATCTATGTTCTCGAGTTTACTTTATGATGGTATGGCTTTCATCTACTTGCTTTGAGAATTTTCCTTGAGACATATTTTCTCAATGCTTTATTCCAATTCTTCGAGATCATCAGAAAAGCTCCTTTAGAGTATGTTCTATCAATGAACCTGAATCATCGATAGTTCTTAGGCTTCATGCTCCTGATCCAATTCCTGGATTCGAACAAATCTCTGGTGTAGTCACCGTTCATGTGTTCCTTGGTACTCCAATCAGTGGGCCTTTTTAGACACACCTTGCATTCTTCTTTTTGAAGTGTACCTAACCATGAAACATAGATTTGCAACATCTTCTAGCTCATCATGCCCTTATGATCCATCCTATTCTTCTTCAAAGTCTCTCCAGGTAGCCAGCATGCCCTTCTTCTTTGAACTGAATCTTTCCTATGGTGCCCTAAGCTTAGGCCAATCAAGGCACCCTTCTCACAATTGTAGCATGTTGCATTTTCAAGATTTCCCTTACCCTTTTTGTCTTTCTTGAGATTGATGTCTCTTCTTTTCTTAGCTTTGCCTTTCTAGGATTTTGACATCTTTCTCACAAGCATAACGATCTTGTCTCCAATTTTATGCTTAGATTCTTCCTCTTCATCAGAGGTTTTAGCAACATCCATTGCTTTGGCTTTACTCTGCTTCTGATAGGATGACTTCAATGCCATGGACTTACGTTTCTTCATGGATTCACCATTGATTTCAACAAGTACTACCCCATGAATTTTAAGTGACCCACTGAGTGCATCTAGACCGAGAGTTTAAATGTCTTTTGCCTCAGTACTGGATGTGACCTTAGGCAACCATTTGGCATGGAGGCTTCTCAAGATTTTTTTAACCATTTTAGAGTTAGAATATCTCTTGCCTAGTCCCTTTAACTATTTTATGATGTCCATAAGCTTTATGGTCATTTCATCAATATTTTCTTGTTCTGTCATCTTAAACATCTCATATTGATGAATCGGCATACTGATCTTGGATTCTTTAACCTGATCAGTACCTTCATGCAGCATGTGTAGTTTGTCCCATATCTCCTTTGCTGTGTCATAATTAAGCAGATGATTTTATCATATTCAGTTTTGCTCAATTCACACGTGAGCAGATATTTTGCTTTAGAGTTCAACTAAATTTTGGCTTTGTGTTGCTCTATTTACCTGCTCATAAGGACTTCTCTTGATGTTGAAGGTGCATCATCGGTTCCAGGAACCTCTTCAATTGAAATATGGTCATCTTCTTGAATTAGAGTTCAACCCAATTCTTGATCTAACCCTCTCAAATCTTCCTCTAAGACAACAAGAACAACAATATAGTTGATGATATAAGATTTCCTTATAAGGGGTTGGTTTAAGAGTTTCAAGAGGTAAATGGTAGTTTTGCACTTTGATGATAGATTATTGGTGTTGTAGCTAAAAGTTTCAAGTTAGATTATGGCATTTGATGAAGAAGATAATGGAGAAGGCTGTATGAAGGAGCTATGGCCGAAAATTTGATGAAGGAAATGATAGGTGTAACGCCTCGATTTTTCTGTTAGAGTGAAAATAACCGAAATGCCCCTGAGCTCATTTTCGGCCCGGAATTCGAGGATAGCCGACCCGGCAGTCCTCAAAGGGCTAACTCAATGTTTGAAGGGGATTAGATGGCCTTGAATGGTTCTGGGATTGAAAATCTCGTTTTCTGAGGTTTCGGATCAAAATAACCAAAATACCCCTGTTATGTTTCACATGGGTACGAGTGTTGGATAAGTCCGAAACTTCTCCAGATGGTTTTGAACAGTGTTTTTATGTGTTTCGTGACATCAATTTAAGTCCTAGTGGTCCCAAGCGATTTTTGTGTAAAATTACGATTTTACCCCTAGTATAGTGTTTTTGAGCTTAATCGTGTGATTAAGCAAATCTAAGCAATATTAGGCTCTAATCGAAGATTAATTAATTTTCTTAATTAATCTAGAGTCAAAATAATTTATTAAAGTTAATTAGAACCTAAAATTGCTTAGATTAAACTTAAATCTCTTTTAAATTCAAGATTCCTAGTCATGGAATCTTAAATAGTGTTTTCTCTCTCAAATTCCTTAAATAATGGAATTGTGTTTACAATTGTTTATTCGTAAAATGAGTTTTAAATCCTCTAATTGTGTATGAGCCCTCCCTAATCATGTCATAAAATTTCTAATCACATTCTTAGTTACCTAAACACTTGCTTAGTAGTTCCTAATCTTGCACCTAAACTAATACACACCTAAACACATTATTAACACACAATTAGATGAAACAATTTCTCTCCCCTTGGACTGCATCAACTAGCCAAAAACCATTCCCCCATTTTCCATCACATGTGTAAATTCTTGCACTCAAATGACCATGTTTACATCTCACCTTGAACCATACTTTGAGTCATCTACACCATGCTTTCATCCATGCTTCATATGGCAACTTTTAGAAGATATTTTCCCCCCAAAACCATGATGAAACCATTGGCACTCCTCCTCCCTTCTAAAAGAATTATTTCATTTCAAAATTAAAAGGAAAATACCTAAAAGACCATGCTTGAAAACCATGCTTAAGCCCATACCTATCATACCATCAACCATGCTTTGAATGACCACTTGTGAGAAATATTTTATCTCCTCCAATGCCTCATATCTACGGCAAGCTTCCCCCTTAATGAGCTTTCATTGTTTTATTTTCTATAAATAGGTATATTAGATGAACTTGTATCACTTTTGTTCATTTGGCAAGTTTGAGCATTTTAGCATTCTTGTGAGTTCTTTCTTTTTCTCTCAAGTTTCAAGAATCTTTCTTCTTCATCTTCATTTTCTTCATCTCCTCTTTGAATCACAACCTCAACCCACCACGTCACCACCTTGAATCATCTTCCAAACACTTAGACTTTTATCCTCAAACACAAACACACCCAAAAACACATTCCTTTCTTTTTCTCTCCTCAAGGTCGAAGCCTCATCATCATCTTAGGAGGAGTTCTTCCTTTCATTCTCATCTCAAAGACCAAGTCTTTGTCTTCATACTTGGTAGGGAGTTGTTCTCAAGTTTTTGTTTTACTCAAAAATGTTATTTTCTTAAAGTTTCTCTTGGATTCTTTTTAGTTTTTCCTTGCTTCTTCCTTTTCTTTTCATTTCGACCTCAAGGCCTTATTATGATCATGGTAGCTTGATGATGAGTGCCTTTAGAGGATGACTTTGTGTTCATCTCAAAGAGACCTCTAGAGCTTGAGTTTTCCTTTTTCTTGAACTTTATCTATGCTACTTAGCTCACATGGTTTTAACTTAAGAAACACTAATCATAAGATTTTCAAAAAACTCAAGGCCTACCCTTGTCAACCTTAAAGTTGGCCAGCACGTTCTAGAGTTTACTCTAGATAGGGGTCTTGAGTACATAATAAAGAACATGGTGTATTGTCCTTCTATTGTGATTTCGGTTTCTTACTTCCTTTCCTTTATGTTTCGGCCCTTGTTCCTATTTCCTTAAGGCTTTTTTTTCTTTTCTTTGTTTTGACCTTAAGGCTTTATTTCCTTGGAGCTTGATGATGATGTTCAAGAGCCATGTAGTTTCCTTGAAAACCTTGGTTCAAGAACTTTAAAGCTTACTTTGTTTGTTGGAGATAAATGTTGGGTTGAGATTTTGTTTCTCTAAAAGTCTTGTATGAGTTCTAAGTTAAGATAAAAAGAACTAGCATCCATATTTATCTTTATGTCATCACTAAACTCTCAAAATTAATGAATGAGCTTGCATCCTCATGTTTATGTTTATGTCCTCACTAAATTTCTAAGATAATAATGGATGTGCATAGCATATTTATTTTAAGCTCTCACCTCCTAATAAAAAGTAAAACAAAGTGCATTACATATTTATGTTTATGTCATCACTTAAGAATTTTAGAGCTCAAAGACTTGCTCAATATTATCTCAAACAAAGTTTGGAAATGTATGTGTTTTATTCATATGATTTTTAGCCTTGTGATGATGGTGAACTTAGAACAAGATCCACCTAATCACAAGTGCTAAAACCTATGTCTTATGATTTTCCTAAGCTTAGATGATCTCAAAAAATGTTTTAAGTAAGGTTTTATGATTTAAATCCCTCTTGAGATTATTTTGAAATAGCTACTGCCTCTAATGGGTTTATGATGATTTACTGAGATAAAAATGTTTTCTAATGAGTTTCATAAGTTCTAGAAAGGTTCCAAGAGAAACTAGTAATTTATGTGTGTTAGAAATGAAACTATGTGCATTACATGATGATTATATTTTTCAGTTCTGTTTGAGTGAAGTGCTCACTATATGATGATGATTTTATGATGATAAATTGAGTTTGTTCATGTATATTTGAGGTTAGAATTAATTAGAGAAAGTTAAGACAAGTTAGTAACTACAAAAGAATTAAAAAAAGAATTTTTGAAACATTAGAAAATGAATATTCTGGATTCTGTTCCAGCAAGGATTAAATTAGTATAAATGGTTTATAATTAGTATAAATGTGTAGGAAACTCTCATAATTGATTTAGGTATTGATTTTAGTACCTTAGGAGGAAACCGAACTTAGAAAGGGTCAAAATTGTGACTCCTAGGTACCTATAAAGTATAAATTATGGATTCTGCACTAATGGATTTTAGATTAAGTTATGATCACAATAAATATAAGAACAATTAGTTTTGAGCCTATAGGTGCATAAAATATTAAGATTTGATGATTAGAGAATTTATGTTTCAAGTTTAAGGCCTCAAGGGTCAAGCATAATACACCTTAGGTTCTTTGATGTAATAAGTTGTGTATTCAAGTATGATGTGATGATATATGTGATGTGATGAGTGTATTAATGTGATTTCAAGTCAAGCATGATTAGAGAATTTGAATGAGGAAATGTATATGTGACATGAGTTTCGTGGCATAAAGTAGATTTGAAGGAAATTCGGTATACAACCGTTATGCTGCCGAATTTTTGTCAAATCTAAAGAACTTGAGAATGTTTTTGAAGAATCATATGAGATTAAAACCCTAGGTGACACCGGTTCGGCCGAGTACCCCCAGGAGATTTTTATGTGACAAAGCACTGAGATGCGCTTTCCTAGGTGACACTGGTTTGACTTAGTACCCCAAGAAAAGACAAATCCGTGAGGATATGAGTAGATGCAGCCTACCAAAGAGGACAAATTGACGTGCACTAGATGCCGGTAAAGCGTTTCAAAGAAGGTATATCCTAAGAGAGGTGATCCTTAGCCCCCTAACCCGTACTCGAGGAGTTGGGATTTTATTATGTTTTTCGCTTATCCAGATGATAAGTAAGAACTAGTGACAACTAGTTAAGGTATCAGCTCATAACCTAGATGATATTTTAGGTTGGCCTTATAATGCTAAAGTATGATGTTCTAAGTCATAAAGTTGAGGGAAGTTCCACTTGAAAGTTATATGCCACTTGTGTGTTTCTTGATGTTATGATTTGTTGAGTTATTTGTTTTAGGTATTACCATGCATTCATGCTTTGATATGTTGCATTCATAACATTAAGATGCATTCTAAAAGGAACGAACCTCGGATAATCTAGTTTTATAAACCTAAATAAGGAACACTATATGCATGCTCACCTTTTGAAAATAAACTCAAGGTTCCTGAGGATGTGAACAATGTAACCTTAGATAGGAGTTTCCCTACTGAGATTCTTTAGCAACATTCTCACGCATTTTTCTTCTTTCTTTCTCTACCGTCACATCTTCAAAGCATGGCGACGTTCGTGATTTTTGTCAACACCCTGACATGGGAGGTGCACTTTGATCTGGACCACAAATCCTACCATTTTGAGGGACGGTGCACAGTTTGAGTCTTTATGTTTGTAGGGTGTCCCTTCGCTTACCCTATACATAGTTACTGCTTTTCTCCTTCATCTCCCTTTGGCGATGACCTGGTCTTCGAGCGCGCGCGAATGCATAATGAGCTAGTTATGCGCACCTACACTGCTGGATCAATTGCCCGCGGTCACCTGGATTACGTGCCTCGCCGCAGCATTCGGAGGACGACCCTAGGAGGATCCACCGATGCACATGTATAGCAAGAGTTCTGCCCCCACTCCCCAGTTCGTGTGAGAGGGGAGTGAGGCGACGGTGACATAGCCGAGGCTTGCGAGGAGAGCCGAGATGTGCCCCCGCCGTGGAGCACATGTTTAGCCATAGCGCGTGCTCACCCCTGCCGCGCTTCGCGAGTGGGTCGGATATGTCCCACCTTACCCGAGTCAGCATCAGTAGAGTGTCTCGAGGGGAGCTAGTGCACACATACACTTATAGATAGGATAAACCTTCTTTTGTTATGAGGTTATCCACTTTAGGTGCACTAGGGTAGGAGTGTTTTATTTACATTTTCCATGTATTTATGTTTCTGTTGTATTTGCTTTCCGTTATATTCGTGATATTCTGTACTAAACTAAGTCGCGCCTTCGGGTGGGCCTATTATGATATTAATGAAATGTTTCTTTAATGAGTTATTGATTGTTCCATGTTCTTTCATGCCTTGTTACTTTCTTATTTATTTTTATTGTCTTATGATGTATGTGGTTCTCACTTTGTTTTATATTTCAAAAAGAAATTTACCCGTATTTTCCGCTAAGTAATTTAAAAAGAAAGAATGAGACTAAGAAGTAATAACATAATGGTTAACCTAAATTGTTCTAGGAATATTGGGTTAAAAATTAGAATGTTACAATAGGATTTTTTTATTTTATTTATTTAGAGATAGTGTACATTAAATGCTATGATAAAGACATTTTCCTTAAAGATAAATGTGTAAATTTTGTATACATTCTATTAGTTCTTGAAAAAGAAAAATGGTGTGGCTTCTTGAGGTGTCTAACTTACATTGCAAGTCTCATGCGGTGTCGGAAACTACACATTGATATTTTACCGAACGGGTAAACTATCGTACCTAGGAAATGGATATTGCCTGAAAATTAATTCTAGGTCTAAAATCTTCATTCTTATCCATTTATAATCTTAATCCTATAATTTCTCAATTTCAGGCGTCTCCGGGTCTTAATTCTAGGGTTGTGGCTATCCTGACGACCTGTGCGGCGAGCATGGTCACTATTCATGCCCAGTCTTTTTTTTTTAACTCATTCGTTGGGTGGTCCTCATCATTCCTAAATTTGTCAGATTTTTAAAATTCTCATTAATAAAGTTCAAATTAATTTTTGAAATAAATTTTGGGGTGTTACAATACCACTCTCCTTAAAAAGAATTTTGTCCTCAAAATTCCAACTAAACAATCTTATTCTTAGTGTGTTTGAGGTGTGTCATTGGTTCCCGAACATACTGACAAAATAAAATTGAGTTAATTAGGCTCAATACTATGCCGAATATGATAGGAACTAACTATAGCACTACTAGACTGTCATGCACATCTAAACTTTACATCTTATCATACAGATAAGATTCAAAGCACGACTCATCTATACTTCGGAAGCATAGCCAGTCCATTCCTCAAGGTCCTACAAGGATGAACTATTCTTATACCATTTTGTAACAGCACATGCTGTTTTATGGATTGACAACTATGCCCACAAACCAACATAGGTCTTTTCAGCATGCTTTGTTCTTACTCACATGCTTCTTGGGAAAACTTCCTAAGAGGTTACCCATCCCAAAATTGCTCCAGGTCAAGCACGCTTAACCATGGAGTTTTTTAGTGATGAGCAATTTTGGAATGGGTGACCTCCTGGGGAGTTTTCCCAGGAAGCATGTGAGTGAGGACAAAGCATGTTGAAAAGACTTGTGTTAGTTTGTGGGGATAGTCGTCAATCCATAAAGTAGCATGGGCTGTTACGAATGGTATCAGAGCCATGTCTCTTCCAGTACGGTGTGGTTCGGGGATGAACCAAGCGGAAGCTAGTGAGCATGTAACGCCTGGTGATGAGGATAGGGAGTGATCGCCGGTGCAAAAAAGGCACGGACAAGGAGTGGCTCCTTGCAAGGCCTTCTAAGTGGATAGGTACATGAATGAATCGATTATACACTCGAATGAGAAACATCCTAAGGCTGTATAGGTACGGGACTATACAATTGAGGATAACTTATATGGATTGATTTGTACAACCTATACCAATAAGATACATATTCTTTTTAGTAGCCCATCACTAAAGAACACCATGGTTAAGTGTGCTTGACCTGGAGTAATTTTGGGGTGGGTGACCTCCTAGCAAAACTTCCCAGGAAGCATGTGAGTGAGGATAAACACATGCTAAAAAGACCTGTGTTGGTTTGTGGGGACAATCGTTAATCCATAAAGTAGCATGGGATGTTATACATTACAACACCCTAAACTTTTTAAACTGGGAAAAAATCCCCCAAAAAATGCAAGTTATAACAGGGGGTCAAATTGCACACAATAAAAAAAAGTAAGGGGTTTATTGCACATAATATTCACGAACAAGGTGTCGGGTTGCACAATTAGAAACATCAGGGGAATTATGTGCACATAAATCTTACTTTTATTAGTTGTCAAAATTATACAGAGGGATGTTTTGCACAATATGAAAAGTTCAGGGTGTCGCGATGCACATTTTGAAAAGTCAAGGTGTAAATTGCACATGACCTAAAATTCAGGGGATTAAAATGCATTTGTCCCTTATTAGTATAATAACTTTCTTTTAAGCTTCATTAGGTGAATTTATATTATATTTGAGTTTGGGAATCAATTTGAGCATTAATGATAATTGTTGCATAATTGTACTTTTGGCACTATTTAGTATTTTGAGAATAACTAGAGTTATAGATCTCTAAAAACTGTGTTCTTTGGCTTGTAGGAAAGATAAAAAGATTAACTACAATTTTAATAGAGAGCACATAAGCTATTTTGGAAGTCTAGCTAGTCATAATAAGCTCAAAATTTAGAACTGAGGTGCTGAATTTTTAGATTGGCCATGCTTCAATAATCAAAGTATATCTTTCTCATACCAAATCTAAATAAGGCAAATAAGGTATCCATTTTGAAGAGAAGAAAAAATATACAACTTTCATGAAGACACAAAGAGCTAATTCGAATGTTTAGTGGGTAAAATAAGGCCAGGAAGTGAACTGATGGACAAATTTTGCAGAATTGTGTCATAAAAACTATCATTATAGCAACATCGAGAGTGTCGCTAAAGCAACCAGAATTGTCACTAAAGCGAGTATACCTGTCAGCAAGTGCTGCAAAACAAATTTTGACACATTTCACCTTTTTTTAGGTTATAAATGCAACCTCTACCCTAAAACATGAAAACCACAACCTAAGCTTGATTTTAGGTTAGGTTTGGAGTAGTTTTAATATTTTTTTCTCTCATCCTCACTAACTTCTTCCTCACATATTCTCCTCTATCACCCTCACCTTTGTAGATAAAAGAATACACAAGAAGGAGGATTGAATCGTGCTCTACTTCTTAGCTTTCATTGCAAAAACTGAAATGTTAAACAATATACAATCAAGCTTTGAGCTTGAAGTGCAGTGGAAACAAGATTAAATGCTTCAGAGAGTAGCTTTCTGAAGTATAACATCAGTAACAGAATAATTAAAAATAAAAAACCTTCAATAGATATTAAATGATAATATAAGCTATGAAAATAAAAGAGATCAAGGAGGAGACTATGTGACATAAATATTTTATATAGGTTTGGTCAATCCTACCTATATCCAGTACTCAACTTCCGTTGAGATTCACTAAAACTTTTCTTAACATGAGAAAGAAAAAATGGATAGTCTTTATAGTAGCCTTCTCAAACTCTAACCTATGACCAGTAAACAATCCCTACTGTCACAAAGCAAGTAGTTATTCACCAGCCTCTCCAAGCTGAACCGAGTAGTTATTCACTAGCCTCTCTAAGCTGAAGCGTGATAAGTAGACAACCCTTACTATCATGTTGCAAGTAGTTACTCACCAGCCTCTCCAAGCTGAACCGTGATAAGTAGACAGCCCTTATTACCACATTGCAAGTAGTTATTCACTAACCTCTCCAAGCTAAACCATAATAAGTGGACAACCCCCATTATCACATTGCAAGAAGTTTTTCCTTAGCCTCTCCAAGCTAGCTCACATTGATTACTACTGGATCAAGAATACAAAGGTTAAGTGTTTGGGTTAGCATTCAAACTAACCTATACTTAAGCTTCCTTACAACTATACAATGAATAACTTACAATAACTTGAATGACTCCTTAATAACATCTCTTTTGGAGAAGAGTATATATTGTTTAGTAACATAGAAAGAAGATTTTTCACTCTCAAGGAAAGTGATTTCAAGAGGTGATGAACCTTGCAAGATGTGAGGAGGGATTTTCATAGAGTTTCTACTCTTATGTCTTCAATCGTCATCATTGAGTACAGTATCTCTATTTATATCTCTATTTATAGATGGTCTCCCTTTGTGACCGTTGTGCTTGATCTGTTGTCCAAGTAACCCGTGTTGATCATCTATTTGTGTCTTAGAAATGCAATCTAGAATAGTAGACTGACAGTTTGTCATATATGTTGCAGAAGTCATTGTGTGATTAAGGTTTCTAATATCCCTTCAAAAACTACCTTTTACTTTCTAAACCTACTTTCTGAACTCTTATTTCTAGAAGCTAGAGTGGTTGACCAGAAAGACAGAAGAGATGACATGCCAGTTTTGAAATTGGGTTTGACTTCATATTTGAAATTCAAAATTCAAAATTCCCTTATTTTCTAGTAAGGTTCAACGCCCCACAATGGAGTGAGATTTCTGATATACAGTGATGATTCTTTAGTCTACTAGTCTTCAATCAAAGCTTTATTGATGTTGAAAGTATTGTGATCATGATGATTGAAGTTTGTGTAACATGTTATCAAAGTTTGCTTGATATCTTCATTCTAAGTGTACTCTCTAATGTCCAGTACTACTTTCTGAAGACCCATGTCTTGGATTCTTATTCTTGACTTGATGTATTTCAATTCGTAATGCATGTATATGTTGTTTGCATGATATAAATTTCACTTCTATTAGGCTCAATCTCTTAACACGAGATAAATCAGGTTTGCATATTTAAAGTGAAATTATTCTCGCTTCAAGTTTATGTTATGCAATTTGGAAATTCCTGTGTGCTATGTCAAGAAACTCAAGGTAGACATTAGTCATTCTTCAAAGTATTTTCTTTAAATTAGTTTTGTTGTCATTCAAAACATGTAGCCCTAATTATTTATGAAGGATTCTAGAGCTTACAATCTACCCCTTTTTAATAATGACAAACAATTTGAAGAAAATCTTTGAGGAGATTTTGAAAGAAATATAACAGAATATACCGTGACAAATGTTTATTCTTTCAAAGCATTATGGGCTTTAAACTTCAGGAAGTGATTTTCTTAAGGCATGATATGGATTAGTTCAAAAACATTTTATAGCCTTAAGTAATTCAAATCAAATCTGTTTAGGTTGTGATGAAACTTTTTAAACTAATTCAAAGTGCTTTTTGAGATGTATCAGAGTGATACTAAAGCAAATGTCATCGTTTAAATTATTTTACACAAGCAGCCTAACTTTTTATTATTCAAAGAGACTTTCTAAAATAAATTTGCTTTGAATGAAAACAAGTAATACGTGTGATATTTTACCTTGGTTAAAATTCTTATTCAGCCTAATCTTTATCCAAACAAAATTTCCAAAAATGAATCCTCAAATATGTGTCATAAACGTAATAGAGTATGCATGATTTAGATATAAAAACATATTGATGCTTATTGTAACATCTTAAAAATTAATTTGAACTTTACTAGTCATAATTTCAAAAATCTGACAGACATAGCAATGATGAGGACAATCCAACGGATCTATAAAAAAAAAGTGAATAGTAATTTAGTGGGCCCCACGGACCCGCCGAGACAACCGGAGTACTAGAATTAGGGCCTGGAGATGCCTAGAAGTAAGAAATTATAGGATTAAGATTATAAATGGGTAGGAATAAAAATTTTATACTTAAAATTAACTTTCGAGCAATGTTAGATTACTGAGGTACGATATTTTACTCATTCGGTAGAATTTCAATATGCGGTTTTTAATATGCGGTAGAATTTCAATATGCGGATTAAGTTACTTGGTGGCTAAGTAACTTCTACCAATCACATCTTGCCAAGTGGATGGCAAGGATTGAAACTTGAAAAGAAAGTTTTAGTCTTGACTTTTCCTTTATTATTATTTTACCCGGGTGCCAATATCTCATCCGTTTGGTGGAATTTCGGTGTGTGATTTTAACACCGAAAAAGCTACTTACTCTCCAAGTTAAAGTGAGCCAATTATCTTGATCCAATTAGATGGTCGAGATTCATTCTTTGAGTTTCAAACCAAATCTTAACTATCCATTTCATTATTTCTTTTTGAAAAAAAGAATAAATAGCTATTTTGTCTACATTTACACCAAGATAAAGACAACTCACCAACCTTATCACTCCAAGACCAAACATTTCGACCAAACCACTCCAAGTTACAGTCTTCACCTTCTTTCTTTCAAGTCACCATTGACAAGCTTCAAAGCTTGCAAAACCCCAGGTCAAAGTCACTAAAACACCAAGATCCTTTCACAAAACTTGTTCTACTCCTCATAATCTATCAAACTAACCGATTGAAATTTCAAATCCTCACAATTTCTCACTTTGATATCACATTCTTCACTATTTAAATGAGGGATTAGGTGCTTTTTGGAAGGTTTTAAGTGAACAAAATGATTATTGAAGCATCCTTTGGAGCCAAGATCTCTAAAGCTCCAAAGAGTAGAGTTTTTGAACCTCTTTTGCATCAACTTTTTTTTTCCTATTTTAAATACTGATTTAATTTGATATTTTTGGTTTCATTGGTTGATAATATGTTGATATTTATGTATTAATTTTGGTGGAGTGTTTGGATGATGTTAGAAAACCCATTTTGGCAAAATAAATTTTGAAACATGTGCTGGAATTCTCAGATTTTTACTGATATGTTATGGTTCACAAATTTTCTGATGTATTTTCAGATATTATTGTGAGCTATAAAAATTATATGTTGAAGCTAACATCTTTATTCAACTCCATGATTTTTCTTGGGTCTTAAAAATAACTTTTAATATTTTCTAAAAATATAAAACCAAGACTGTTGTTGAGTTATTTGGACAACCAATTCTAGAACACTGAATTTTTCTAATTTTGTTACTCTAGAAAATGACTGATTTTTTCTTTGAAATTTTTATAGAGTGTTGGCAACCTCTTGAGTTCAACCATGATTTTTATTCTAAATTGATTCAGTCTTTTTCTAGGGTTAAAAATTATGACATTCTGGCAATTGGTTGTAAATAGGAGGTTTTTGACCTCCAAATTTGTCTAATTTTGTTAACATAGTTAAAGAACCTTTTTTTCTTTGAAATTTTTATGGAACCTTGTAGACACATTGAAATATCATAGGTAATTTTTATAGCTTCTGAAATTTTTTTTATGTGCAAGTTAATTGGTGCTACAATGATGTGAAATTTGCCCACATGTTGTATTTAGGGTAAGGCCTTAATTTGATGACATAATGACATTTGGTTCAAGTACGATGTATATTGATGCATGCTAGTGACTTTAAGGATTGGTTTGAGGCATGATTGGAATTGTACTATGAATGAATGGGTATATGTACTTTATGCATGTATTTGGAAAAGAAAAGTGAATGATGCATAAATGTGGCAAAAGAGACATGTTCTAACATATGGAGAATATAAAAACAAGACTTAGGCTGAATGAGAGGAAGGCAAAAAGAGGAACTTCCCTAGAAATATTATGAGTCGATAGACATATCAGCTAGGAATAGAATTGTGTGTGATTCGGAAGAGGAAAAAATGAAGTTCGATGATCACGTATAGGAATTAGCTCAGTCTTGATAAGCAGTCTATTTCCCATTGTGGAGTTGTCCACAATAGATATCTTTTGGTATAAATGATCCATTGTGGAGTTGTCCACAGTAAATATCTATTAGATATAAACTAAGTCTTTTCTATGTCAATGAAAAGAGAAAAATGCACTAAATTAAGTTTTATAGCCACAAGAAAAACTAAAGAATCCCCTTCAATATGTTCAGAACAAATAAAGATGATTTCATTAAGAATTTCAGCATTTATCATATGCATGCACATCTTATTTTGAATGGTCTTCTTAGGATGATTTACTAGGTGTTCGAACATCATAGTGTATATGCATTAAGTGATTAATTACTAAAAGCTACCCACTTTGGAAGTACAATTTGGAACTCTAAACAAATGAACCACTATTATGAAATGCATGATCACTCTTTTTCTAATAAATCAAAGTGGCTGGGATGATGACAATGACATTATGATTGTGTATTTGGCGAGCTGCCCTATTGAGAATTGTATAATTCTCATCCTATGTGTTTTTGTGTTCCTGTGTCGTCTCCAGGTTGATCTAGAAGGCAAGGAGGTTGCTGCATAAAAGGAATTAACTTTTTAGTAGTTTAGTGAAGAAGACTTGTACTTGTTGTAGTTACTTTTATATAAATATGTATGTCTGTACCTTTAAGAGATAATAGATGTACCGTAAAGCTTTTAGAAAAGTTCCTTTTATATTTTACTTTGTAATTAAATAAATACTTTATTTATTTTATATATATATATATATGTACACAAATTAGTTACTACACAATTCAACCGATTCTTGTTATAGATATTTAAGAAAGGCTGCTAATTTAAAAGTAACAACTCTTAGGTATAATGTCATGACTTAAGGATGATGTTGTACTTAAGAGAATGTTACACTTATGTAGTTTTGAGACTCACAAACTAATCTTAGTTGTATCAAGAACATGTATCTCTAAAGGTCATCAAAATCTACACACAACTATATTTTGATCAAGTTATACAGAGCTCTTGAAAATCATCTCATAAATGTGTCAGAGTATATTTTAAGCATGATATACATATCGAAGCACAACAGATAAGTCTGAGCATTTTAGAGCAACAATAGAAAGACTTTGTGCTTTAAAAGATACTTGCCAATGATTATCACAGATATACATATGAGCTAAAAACCTTAGCATTTTAATGAATAGGAAAATTAGAGCAAGCGTTTAATAGATAAGAAGCAAACATCTGTGTGATTAGATGGGCGTAATAAGTAGGCATTGATATGTATCAGAGCTTAAAACAAACAAATATATATATATAAGCTTAAATAGACATGTATTAGAGCCAACAAACAGCACAAACATGATTTTTGAGCTAATATAATGAACTGGATAATTCAAGATAAAATATTTGTTAAAGTATAAAAAAAAATTATCATTCAAAAACAAAAATGCATGCTGAAAATAATGATCTCTAAGCTCCACCTCAACATAAGCTCCCCCTAAATTCCATAGCTTGGCTCCCCCTGAGTTAACTCCCTCTGAGTTCCATAGCACAAAATTTTCTTCATATCGTTTCTCCTCCCCTTTTTGTCATTAGCAAAAATGAGGTGTGCAAGAAATCAAGAATACCATCTTTAGCCTCAATACCTTAGCTCTCAAAGAATCTCTTGATTGGTTTTAAGGATTTGAAGTTGTAATTCTTCATGATGTCTTAGCTGGGCACCGTGCCCTATGAGTGTAGCCTCAAACCGGTCCTGTCTTGAGGCAATCTCTCTCAAATATCGCAAGATGATCTGATTGACATGAGATCTTGTCGGAGACACAGTTTAGGATGAAGGAGGTAAATTGATGGGTGCTTAAGTTGATAGAGCAGCTCTTAGAGAAGGCTCAGGAATGTCAAGAGGTACAGTGTCCCCACACTTTGGCGATTCAACCTGTGTATTAGCAAGAGATGGAGATGATGGCATGTCATCCATTTGGGTAGCAGAAATAGAGATAGAGGTTGTAGCTTCTTTACCAAAAGGAGCACCAGTTTATGATGCTTTATCCTTTTCTTCTTCCATTAAGGTGATGCCTATGGAAGGAGGAAGTTGAGGCATCATCAGGATTATGGCAGATTCTGGTTCATGAGCTTCCTCGGCTGTTCTTCGATTATGGGTTCCATAGGCAACTCTTCGTGGAAAGGCTCTAGATTTGAAAATAGTTCATTGACAAAGAAGTTTAGTTCATCCACTCCTTCTTCATTAGTATGTGATTCTAACGCAATAAACTTTGACATTGATTCCATCAATTGATTTATTATTATGAAGTCGTCATTGCCGCCTAGAGAAGTCACTTTACGCTCCATGATTGTAGTTCTTGTGGGAGCAATGGCTAATTTAGAGGTGAAGCTTGTTTCTAAAGCCATTGTTTCTCTGGGAGGTACAATTGAGATAGGAAAGGAGGAGAACTTGAACTACTAAGTAAGGATAATACAAGTTTGAAATATGAGGGTGGCAATAGACAAGAGTTTAATACAAGTTTTAAGTAAGGATAAATTTGAAATATAAAAATAGAAGCACTAAAAGGGTAGTAGTGGCAATAGCCACTCCCAATGAGTAATAAAAAATATCATCTCTCCTACATTAATCATTGTCTCTCTAATTCTTTTTATTATATTGTTGTTTAGGTGGAGATTCATGTATAAAATTTGAGGATATTTAGTCCAAGAGTAAGGATTTTTAACTCAAATTGCACTATCTGTTTGAAAATTTACTGAAATATAAATAATTGGTTTGAGAATTCATGTACAAAATTTGAGGATTTTTAGTTTAAGAGTGGAGATTTTTAACTCAATAAACACTATGTATTCGAATATATATTCATATACAAATTCATTCATTAAATCCTTATTACACAATTATAAATCCTTAAAAAATTGAAGACTGATTCTCATTTTATCTCTTTAAAGTTTTCTCTTATACTAGGCTTTACGAGAGAAAAAACGAGAGAGACAGTTGTTTTATCCGCGCTTTATGATTGAATCTATCCTAAAATTTAAGCACCAATTCATAGTTTTACGGTACTTTGAAAAATTACAAGGATTCAATATTTCAAAATTTTAGAGAGCACCAAATGAAAAGGCAAACTTCCTAGACAACTGAAGAACTGCACACAATGTCTTGATCTCATTTTTCTTTCATAGGAACTCAAGTCACTTTCACAGCCTAGACCAGATCAAAGGCATATCTTTTCTTGTATCTTAAACGGAAACGGAATACTATACCCCAAACAAGTGCCTCACGTAATGGACGAAGTGGCCCAATAATTCTTTAGCAAACAGCAAGTGATCCTTGCTTTATGTTCTCTCCTCTTCTTTTTAGCTGAAAAGGTGACCCTTTACACATCTTAGATAGGCTTAGTAGTGCCCTACCACATATTTGGATAATAATACACCACAATCATATTTGCTCTTAAATAATATGCTAAACAAGCAACACTTTAACATTCTGTTAAGCGAAAAATTCACCTAATATCGTACGCCAAGGACCCCAATCTTACCTGTCCTATGTTTTCAACTAGCACTATACCACGTGAACGGCATGCACAATTCACGTACAGTTCCTTACTCTGCAATTTGCTTCATTTATGTTAGTGATTTTGGGTGCATTTGTTTAGGATTTATTTTGTATAGAAAATTGAACCTTTTTTTCCCATAAAAGTTATTCATCATATGAGCTTTTATTTCAAAATTAAAAAGAAATTATTTTAAACAATTCTTAGCTTTTGAGTTGAACCAAATATAAATAACTTCTATAAAAAGTAATTTTCTTAGTTAAAAAAAATTATTTTTCTGTAAAAAAAAAAAGAAACAAAATAAATTCATGAATGGATTCTGTTGTCATCTTCCATGATGTGTTAGCAACCCACGATTTAATAGACCACAATTGAAGAAAAGCATCTTGCCATATGAAATACAATTGACAATCACGATTCTTTCCACATCCATTTTGTGGACTCTCTCTCTTTAGAGATCGAGTTTTAGACCACATGTATCATAGCCTTTATAAACAATAGCTTTTCCTTTTTCTAATGTTTACTTGTAGTATCCGAGATCTTGATTATATATTTTATTTTTCAAAAGTAAAATAAATAACAATCAAACCATTAGGATTGATCCAATGATGAGGCATTTAGATGGTATGTATAAGGTGTTAGGTTTAACCCTCATTATTATTAATGTAGTTAAAAAATATATAAATAACAACCAAACATATACTAAGTTATTCCAAATGGAAAGTCAGATTCCTGATAGAAAAATGAGATTACTGATTAGGGCAATAACTTTAATACTCCCTTCATTTCACAAGAACTGTTATAAATAAAACAATACATGTATCAAAGAAAATAAAAAAAATATTTTGGTAAATATATAAAGTTATATGAATTGATAAAAATATTTTTGTTTAGTTATTATTACTCATCTTGATAAATTTATTGAATACTTAACTAACACATTTATATCAACGGTATAGATGGAAGAAAAAAAATTAATACTACATAAATATTATAAATAAACAAATATTCTAAAATATTAAAAAGTCAAAAATCGACAATTATTATAAAATGTCGGAAGTATGTGAAAAATTAAGCCAGTTTCAAGTTTTCTAGTGCCAATAAATTATGGGTGCTATTATTTGCACACCATTTTGGTGCACACCTATGGTTCCACCATAGGTGAAAAGAGGAAAATGACAAAATATGGGTATAGATAGTGGATAGATGACAGGCAATTAAAAAAAATTTCTCTATGTTGATGGGCTTCCTCCTCAAGGGCCCAAAACAAGTTATTAAACCAAAAAAAGAAAAAGAAAAGCGCTACTGTGAGCACATAAAAGAAAAGAAAAAGAAAACGTGAAACTTGGGTTAGTGACGTGAAGGGAGCAGCGCCGCGATGGAGAAGAAGGAAAAGAAAAGGGCACTGCAGGGTTCATCATCAGACGGGTAAACGTGCTCCGTTTATCATGAAAATTTAGTATGTTGTTCCTGATGTTGAACCTGATAGTTTGATATAGCCTGTTAATTTTATTGCCTTCTCTGGTGGCTATTTTGAGATACCCACATTGTGGAGTTATACGGTTGTATTTCGCCCATTTGAGTGAGTATTTTGTTGATTGTTGAGATTCCCTAGTGCTACTAGGAAGACTGATTGTATTCCCATTCATCATAGTGGAAGTTTTTGCTGGACTAGGTCCCGTGGGTTTTTTGTCCCTCTAATTGGGGGTTTTCTCACGTTAAAAATTGCGGTGTCTCTTATTTTATTTTTCTGCCAAATTATTATACTGCCTAGAAGATTTTTGGTTCTACCTATTTAACTGCACAGGTGTGGGAAAATATTTGTTGCTTCCGCTGTTGATAACAGGTTCATTCCTAAGATTTCCCCAACAAAGTGGTATCCAGAGCTTTGGTTATTTTTTATCTGTGCAGTTTAAATGGAGGAACATCAGGGGCCAAATATGATCAAGTTGAATTCCAAAAATTACTCAATTTGGAAGACTCTCATGGAAGACATGCTATACAGTAAGGATTTATATGATCCTGTTGAGGGTGATAAATATAGGCCTGCTGATAAATCTGATGCTGAATGGTACAAAATGAATAGGAAAGTTGTTGCTTTGATTAGGCAGTGGTTGGATCTTAGTGTGTATCCACATGTTGACAAAGAAACTAATGTTCAGAGCATGTGGCAGAAATTGGCAGATTTATATGAGAGGAAGAATGTGCAAAATAAGGCATATTTGATTCGGAAGCTAGTAAATATGAAATATAAATAAGGTGATTCAATGCCAGAGCATTTGAGTAGCTTCCAAGAGATTGTCAATCAGTTGACAACCAATGAGATTACATTGTCTGATGAGTTGCAAGCATTGTTGTTGTTGAGTTCTTTGCCTGACAGTTAGGAAGTCCTGGTTGTGACATTGACAAACTCAGCTCCAAATGGGAAGTTGACGTTGTCAATGGTTAAAGAAAGTATGTTGAATGAAGAGGTCAGAAGAAGAGAGAGGGGCTTGATTAGTGCCTCCACCCAGTCAGAAGCACTTGTTGCAGAGTCACAGGGGAGAAGTCAAAATAGAAAATCTCATAATACTGACAGGTCAGAGAACCGTAGCAAGTCAAGGGGTAAGTCCAAGACAAGAAAGGATTTTAATTGCTATCATTGCGGCAAGCCGGGACACATCAAAAAGCATTGCATGTACTTGAAAAGAGAGAAATCCAGAGAAAGAGATGAAGACAAAAATAGTAACAATGATAAAGGCACTGCTGCTGTTGCATATGATGATGTTCTTGTTTTACATCATGAGAACTTCATAAATCATGCATGTGATGATTCTAGTTGGATCATGGATTCTGGTGCCTCATGTCATGTTACTCCTAGGCGTGAGTTTTTCTCTACTTATACTGCTGGTGACTTTGGCAGAATAAGACTAGGAGACGAAGGGATATACAAGATTATTGGTATGGGAGATGTGTGGCTTGAAACTAGCATGGGATGCAGATTACAGTTGAAGAATGTTAGGCATGCACCTGATATGCGTCTTAGCTTGATGTTAATCAAAGCATTGGATGGAGAAGGTTACTACACTACCTTTGGTGGTGGACAAGTCAAAATCACCAAAGGGTCGCTAGTTGTTGCAAGAGAAGATAGTAGTTTCACTGCTCTCTAGCAGTTGCCCGGAAAGTTGTGCAAAGAGGAGGTGAATGTTATTGATGATTCCTCTTAAGACTTATGGCATATGCGTCTTGGCCACTTGAGTGAAAAAGGACTTGGCGTTCTAGCCAAGAATCAGTGTCTTCCAATAAAAGGTACGTCTTTAAAGACTTGCACTCATTGTTTTGTTGGAAAGCATGCTAGAGTAGTTTTTCATTATTCAGGACCTCATAGGAGACCAGATGTGCTAGATTTAGTTCACACTTATGTTTGCACTATGGACACAAAAACACTAGGTGGTGCATCATATTTTGTGACTTTTATTGATGACCATTCTCGGAAAGTGTGGGCTTTTGTGTTGAAATCTAAAGACCAGGTGCTCGGAGTTTTCAAAAGCTTCCATGCAAGTGTTGAAAGAGAAAAGGGAATGAAATTGAAATGTGTCCGAGCAGATAATGGTGGTGAGTACAGGGGTCCATTTGAAGACTATTGCAGAGAACATGGGATCAGGCTTGAGAAAACAGTTCCCAAGACTCCTCAGCATAATGGAGTTGCAGAGAGAATGAACCGTACAATCAATGACAGAATCAGGTGTATGCTCTCTCATGCAAAGTTACCCAAATCCTTTTGGGGTGAAGCAATGAGAACTGCAGTGGATTTGATCAACCATTCTCCTTCAGCTCCTCTAGATGGTGATGTTCCGCAAAGAGTATGGACAGGGAAAGATGTCTCATATAGTCACTTGAGAGTGTTTGGCTGCAGGGCTTTTGCTCATGTTCCAAGAGATGAGAGGTCCAAGCTTGATGGGAAGTCCAAGCAGTATATCTTCATTGGTTATGGTCATGAAGACTTTGGTTACAGGTTGTGGGATCCGGCGAGTAAGAGAATAATCAGAAGTCGAGATGTGATTTTTCTTGAAGACCAAACCATTGAAGAATTTGACAAGTCAGATAAGCCAGTGTCTGTTACTAGAAGTGACAGTCATGTTGAGCTAGAGTTTCCTCCTATTACTCCTGTTGATGGGGGAGATACAGAGGTTAATGATGGGAATACAGGTGATGTGCCTGCACCTACTCTTGAGGTGCCAGTTGAGCAAGTTCCACCAGAACCACCAGTTGAACCACAGCTAAGAAGATCTACAAGACCGCATCAGCATTCTAAGAAATATCCTTCAGATGAGTATGTGACACTCTCTAATAGTGGGGAGCCAGAGAGCTATCAAGAGGCTATTTCTAATGAGCACAAAGACAAATGGTTGAAGGCCATGCAAGAGGAAATGAATTCCTTGTATGAGAATCACACCTTTGAGTTGATGAAGTTGCCAAAGGGTAGAAAAGCACTAAAAAATAAATGGGTGTTCAAGCTGAAAGTTGAAGATAATGTCTCACAGCCAAGGTACAAAGCAAGGTTGGTTGTGAAAGGTTTTGAGCAGAAGAAAGGAATTGATTTTGAAGAGATTTTCTCACCAGTGGTGAAGATGTCCTCTATTCGAGTTATGCTTGGTTTAGCAGCAAGCTTGAATTTAGAGGTTGAGCAGCTTGATGTGAAGACTGCATTCCTTCATGGTGACTTGGAGGAAGAAATTTATATGGAACAGCCAGAGGGTTTTAAGGTTAAGGGAAAGGAACAGCTTGTGTGCAAATTGAAGAAGAGTTTGTATGGCCTCAAGCAAGCTCCAAGGCAATGGTACAAGAAATTTGATTCTTTCATGGCGGATCATGGATATAGTAAGACTACTTCGGACCATTGCGTATTTGTCAAGAAATTCTCTGACGGTGATTTTATAATTCTCTTGCTTTATGTGGATGACATGTTGATTGTTGGTCATGACAAGCAGAAGATTCAGAGTCTTAAGAGTGACTCGAGCAAGTCCTTTTCTATGAAGGACTTAGGTTCTGCAAAGCAAATCCTTGGCATGAGGATTACTCGTGACAGGAAGAATGGTAAGTTGTGGTTATCTCAGCAAAAGTACATTGAGAAGGTGTTGGAGAGATTTAGCATGAGTAATTCAAAGCCTGTTGGTACTCCACTTGCTGGTCATTTCAAGTTGAGTTCACAGCAATGTCCTACAAGTGAGAAAGAAAAAGAAGAGATGAAGAAAGTTCCATATGCGTCTGTAGTTGGCAGTTTGATGTACGCTATGGTATGTACTAGGCCAGATATTGCTCATGCTGTTAGTGTTGTTAGTCGGTTTCTCTCTAATCCTGGTAAGGATCATTGGCAAGCTGTAAAGTGGATTTTCAGGTATCTTCGGGGCACTTCCAGAGTTTGTTTATGCTTTGGTAGTGGTCAGCCTGTGTTAGATGGTTACACAGATGCGGATATGGCTGGTGATCTTGATTCTAGGAAGTCTACTTCCGGGTACTTGATGACTTTTGCAGGGGGAGCCATGTCATGGCAATCTAGACTTCAGAAATGTGTTGCTTTGTCTTCCACTGAGGCCGAATATATTGCTGTTACTGAAGCTTCAAAAGAACTCTTGTGGATGCAGAAATTCCTACAAGAGTTGGGCCTTGATCAAGAGAAGTTTGTGTTATTTTGTGATAGTCAGAGTGCTATCCATCTCAGCAAGAACTCGACATTCATTCTAGGTCGAAGCACATAGAGGTGCGGTATCATTGGATACGTGAAGCCCTGGAGATGAAGTTGCTTTCATTGGAAAAGATCCATACTGATGACAATGGTTCATATATGATGACTAAAACTTTGCCGACGGCGAAGTTTGTTTCTTGCAGAGAGAAGGCGGGCTTAGTGGAGCAGCGCATTCCCACTTGAGTCGGAAAGGGGGAGATTTGTTGATGGGCTTCCTCCTCAAGGGCCCAAAACAAGTTATTAAACCAAAAAAAAAAAAAAAGAAAAGCGCTACTGTGAGCGCATAAAAGAAAAGAAAAAGAAAACGTGAAACTTGGGTTAGTGACGTGAAGGGAGCAGCGCCGCGACGAAGAAGAAGGAAAAGAAAAGGGCACTGCAGGGTTCATCATCAGACGGGTAAACGTGCTCCGTTTATCACAAAAATTTAGTATGTTGTTCCTGATGTTGAACTTGATAGTTTGATATAGCCTGTTAATTTTATTGCCTTCTCTGGTGGCTATTTTGAGATACCCACATTGTAGAGTTATACGGTTGTATTCCGCCCATTTGAGTGAGTATTTTGTTGATTGTTGAGATTCTCTAGTGCTACTAGGAAAACTGATTGTATTCCCATTCATCATAGTGGAAGTTTTTGCTGGACTAGGTCCCATGGGTTTTTTGTCCCTCTAATTGGGGGTTTTCCTACGTTAAAAATTGCGGTGTCTCTTATTTTATTTTTCTGCCAAATTATTATACTGCCTAGAAGATTTTTGGTTCTACCTATTTAACTGCATAAGTGTGGGGAAATATTTGTTGCTTCCGCTGTTGATAATAGGTTCATTGCTAAGATTTCCCCAACACTCTATCTCCCCTACACAATAGTCACATCATTGTTCTCTCTCCTCTTTCCCTCTCTTTTGAAACATGAGGATCACTACACATGATAGCCTCTTTTTGTAATTTCTTCTTCTAGAACAATGAGATAATTTTAGTTGCTATAGGCTTTGTTTGGGAGTTTTGAGGGAAAGGAAAATGGAGACATTGGAGGGGAAGGAAAGGTAAGGGAAGGAAGGAGTTTAGAGGAATAATCCCTCATTTGTTTGGGAGTGTAAGATATATAGATGGAAGGGAATTGGAGGAATTTTTGTCTAGTTTTACAATTTTACCCTTCCTTACAATATTTAATTATTTTATTTTTATATAATTAATTATTTGAGTTAAAAATACATATTCTACTAATAGAAAAAAGAAGTAAAAAAATTATGATTTTTTTTACACTTTTATCCCTTTATAATATATTTAATTATTTTATTTTTTAAAAAATTAATTATTTTAGAAAAAATTGAAAAACTTCTTCTTTGTCAAGTTTTCTACTCTACACAATAGATCATTTTAAAAAATATTTCTTTATTTTTTATCTCTAAAAATGACTTTTCTCATCAATATTTTCAAAATGTCGATAAAAAAATTTATAATTTTTAAAAATTCATATTTATAAAAAAAATAAGAATACCATGCAAAAAAAATTGTATTTGCAAAGAAAATTACAAAAAGGGACAAAAAAAACTATCAATTACATATATAATCATAACTTGCAAAAGGAAAAAAAATAACAAATACTATTGGTCTAACACTTTAACAATTTTTTCATAACAATACATAAGGAAAAAAAATTCTATTAATTGAAACTCAAATAGTCCAGCAATGTCAAATATTAAATCAACTTAGATACTAAATCATTGGTTCCAAGACAGAATCCATTTAAATAATGTATTTATTGTCAAATAGTTAAATTAATAAAAAAATAGTTAAATTAATAATAGAATAAAAGTATTTTAGTGAACTTAAATAAATATTAGTGATAATGACAGTGATAATAGCCAAAATTGAGTTGCAATCTTTTAATATTCTCTCAACCCATTTCCTCATCACGAATGCAACATGCTCCATACTTAAGCACAGTTCACAGCTTAGCTTGCAAATCATGAAACGGGCCATAAATAATGTAGCTATCAAAACAAAAGATATTCTACGCACTGACGTACCACATATTAACATGATGAAGTAACGAACCGATATAAAGAAAAGCAATCAAACTAACTAAAAGATTGTTAATATCCATCGCTATTGACATAATCACAACGAGGGAAATGGTAATTTGCCAGCTAAATCTAAAAATCAAAAACGAAAAGAAAAGGAAAAAAAAGAATGCTTCAAAGCAGCAACCAATTGAACGAAAAATGATAACTGGACCATCTTCAACATGTTTTTCTATAACTAAGAACCTAATTAACCAGATTCATCACCTTTCTTTAATCTTCAACAAACTAAACTATGGCTCCTTCATCTGCAATAAAATCTTTCCAGATTCCACACTTTACCAATGAATGCCTTCAAAGTCTTCCAAGACCCACCATTGTCATTATCAAGCTTGCGAATCCTCAGCTTAAGACCTTGAATGCTACAGAGTGTTTGACCAAGAGTATCTTCAAGCCTCATTCTCGCACCAGCCACCATCCTCCTCGTGTCTGGAACACTCACAGCAAAGAAAAAACTCCAAATCAAGAATAGCCTCAGAGAACTGGACCATCACTGTGTTCAACACCTCTTCCTCCTCCACCTCATTCCCATCACACGTACTTACATTACATATACATTATGCATAATATGCTATATAATTTTCAAAAGGGAGGCAAATTTCTTCTATGTGAGGGGGTTTGCATATATAATTACACGAGGAAAAAAAATGGTTTGTACCATATGAGTAGTTCTGCCCACCGAGGACTAAATGTGAAACCCAGAAACATCCATCAGTTTAATCCTATCCGTGAAAAGCTCTAGTTTTGGCAGATTTTGGAAATTGAAAATATATCTAAAGATCTCTATGCAAACATGGTAAATTCATTATGCATGGGTTGATACACACATACACAATGAATATGCTGAATCTTACGCATATAGCATAATTATGTTTTTTGGTATACTAAAGATATATTCATTGCTAATTGCCAATGCGCTTGGGAACAAGTGGTTAAATATAGGAACATATACCTGCTCATTTTGGTTTCAGTGAATGGATGGAAACCAAGTTCTTAAATTTCACTAGCTGGTCCCAAAAGGAACCAACTATATATTTCAGCAATAATTTCAGCTTCTCCTGCATTATACATTATCAGCACAAAATTGTGTGAAGTATTCAATATCCATAATGACTACATATCAAAGATCAGCACCTTGCGAATATATTCAAAAAGTTCAAGAATGGCAGAATTGAGCATATTGTAACGATTGCCATTAGCAACAAAACTATTATAGCTTAAAACAACATAACTAGCTTCATAGAATTAAAAGGATTCAACTAGCTCAAACAGGCTCTGAATTTCAAACCTATTACACATGAGAACAAGTAGTCACATAAAACAATTAGAGACAACAATTACATTAAAAGCTAACAACATAAACAACTCAAAACAACAATAACAAAGTAAACTAACTTTCTCAGAAGTTATACAAGTTCTGGCTAACTGATACCTTCAACCCTCCCTAAAATTGAAGAAGTCAGAAGAACCTAAAAACAAGTAATAAATTATTTACACTTATTTTTTATGGGTAGAGGATGCCCTTTAACAGCAAAGATTAGCTTAGATTCAAAAGGTTCTCTTACCTAATTCCTCTGAATATAGTTATACCACATACAACTAATCACACATATTTCCTAACCAACAGAAAAGAATTACTTAACTAAAATGATTTTAGCATGGCTAATTTGCTGGCAGAACCAAAACAAATACAAAATGACATCAAGATGGCTCAGTTTTATGGAAATATACTAGGCCTCATCCAACTTGCGAATTGCCATTCCATTAGTAACCAAGCATAAGCTGATTTTCCCTTTGCAAATCAAGGAATGAATTGAAGCTATAATCTCTTTAGGGCTTACCAAATGGAACGCCCGCAAACCCTTCGAGTTTGAACGTTTTGGCTATTTCAGTGCCGAACTCCAATGGCCACGGAAATTGTTCCAGGGACCCTTCGCCGGAGAAGGCGAAGTCGAAGGGGCAGCGAATGGAATCTCGTGAGCATGTCCGAACTTCACCTTGCGACGTGAAGGGTTTCAGAAACAGAGATTCTGAAACAGAGAAAGGTTTAGAAACTCCTCTTGGATTGCAACGTGAATGCCTCAAGATTGGGGATCCAACAAATCAAGATCGGGATTAGGGTTCGAGAAACAAGAATGGGGGAAATTGGGATTAGGGTTCCAGATGCATCTTCGTGTGTGCTGTGTGAGAGAGATGTACCTACGTGTGTCTCTATGTGAGAGTGATGTATGTGTGGTAGTTTTTGAAAACTAATAAGGGTAAAATGGTATTTTTAGTTTGTATCTCACTAAAACCCCCCAAAATGGAGGAACTCAGAATGGGGGTGAATGGAGGATTAGGGAGGATTTTAAAAATATTTCAAACACCTCCTTTCTCAATTATCAAAACTCACAAACATAATTTCATCCTTAAACCTTTCCCTTCCTTTCCTTTCCCTCCTAAATCCATCTTGTAAACAGACCCATAAATGCAAGTCCTCCAGGAAAAGAAAACAATACTTCCAATAATCTTACGAGTTAAATTTCTTACTTTAGATCAATCGTATAATTTAAGCATTGCTATTGTTGTAGTTTACAAATATTCAATATGGATTTATAAGTTTTTTTATACTTGATTTACAAGCTTTTTGCACCTGGTTTACAAATTTTCAGCATTGGCTTTCAAAGTTTTTGCAATTATTTTACAAGTCTTAAGTATAGGTTGAAGTTTTATGTTTTTGGTTTATGAGATTTTTACACTTAATTTACAAGCTTCAATCATGGGTTTACAAGTTTTTAGCATATATTTGTAAGTTTTTAGCATTTGGTTTACAAATTTAAGTATGAGTTGACATGTATTAAGCACTCATTTACAAGTTTTTTGTACTTGATTTATAAGTTTTAAGCACATGTTTTTGACACTTGGTTTATAAGTTTTTTGCATTGGTTTACAAGTTTTTTTTTCTTAAAGGCAACTTTTTGTTAACTTGCATCAATTTTCCTATATGTCAATAAATATTTATAACCAGATATTCCAGTGTAAGTGTTATGTGCACTTTATCTACAAACTATGAATTTCAAAATCCACATTTACACTACACAGAACAATTTTAAAGAATTTACATGATGTTTTTATGTCATTGAAGACCACACAAATTGTCTATTTCTTTTTTCCACAACAAAAAGTGTATATACAGATAATCATTTCTTTATGCTCATGAAGCTCATAATCGTTAGGTAATCCATGTATCCAAATCCATTTTATAAAAAAATTCCAATAAAAATCCCCTAACAAACTTGAAAAATACCCTTCATCATATCTGATTTTACAATCACATATCAATCAATACTTTGACAATAAAGCAAGAACATCCAATCAAATGCAAAAAATTAAACTTATAAACCCGTACGTAAAGCTTATAAATCAAGTGCCAAAAACTAGTAAATCAAATGCAAAAAACATGTTAACCAATAAGTGCAAAACTTGTAAGCTAAATGCATAAAACTAGTAAACTAAGTGCAAAAAATTGTAAAGTTAAGTTGTGCTTAATTAAAACTTGTAAACTAATTGTAAAAATCTTGTAGTAAACCAAGTGCAAAAAACTTGTAAACCTATATTAAAACTTGTAAACTGTGCTTAGAACATGTAAATGTAACATGTGCTTAAAACTTTAAATCAAGTGCACAAAAATTGTAAACACATGTTGAAAACTTGTAAACCAATTTCACAATATTTAGAATTAGATTCCAAGTATTCACAATAAGTTCAAAACTTTATGCCACCACTTTATTCAAACAACTTAGTTTACAAAGTTTATTGCACTTGGTTTGTAAGTATTAATAAGCACAAATTTATAAGCTTTTGTCATCTATCTATAAGTTTTTACATTTGGTTCATAAGTTTTAAGTAATGTTTAGTTTTACAAGTTTTTATACCTGATTTAAAAAATTAAAACTTGTAAATCAATGACAAAAACTTGTAAACTAATTTTTAATATTATTTTTTATGGGTTTTAAAGTCTTTACAAATTTATTAAATTATTCATTTTAAATTTAATAATTAGATTTAGCTCAAAGCATACACCCATAAAAAGATAAATGCAAAAGAGAAACTCATCAAAAGAAATATCATGACCCATAAAAAGAAAAATATAAATAAAAAAACCTGCGTACCTTACAAAAAATATTGTTATAGAAAAGTGAAAGAAATATATGTTTGTTATTACTATTTGTTATTACCGTTCTTCAATTGATAAGGGAGCTACACTCCTTCTCAAAAATTATTGTTCTTGCTATGAGGTGATTAAATAGCTGCAGTTGTTGCTTGCGCGGCTGTGGCCATGATGGTGATGACGTTGGTGTTCTCTTGTGCATGAGAGAAGAAAGTTCTGCGGGAGTTGAGATAGAGAAAGAGAGTGGGAGCCCAAAGAAAGAGAGAGAGAGAGAAAGAGAGAAAAAAAGAAAAAAAATGAGGTTTTTTTTTTTCATTTCAGAAACATCTTGTTAATTATTCACATATGCATACTTTTATTTTGCTTTTTTCTTTCACCAACCGTAGGTGAAATCGTAGGTGTTTACTATTTTAGTGTACAATTGACATTTTACATAAATTATGAATAGAAGGAAATAATGATGTCTTCCAATGAGAAACTACGGCTATGTACAGTACACTCCTTAATACCCTTAAATAATTAAATGTCAATTTTTTTTTCTTGCCGCCTTGTAAAACATTGAGTTAGTGATAGTTCTGTTGCTATTGTTACTTACGAATTATTTGTTGCGTCACGTAAAGTTTAGTTATAATATAACAAATGCAATTACAACTAAAGATGCTAATAGCCTAAATTAACGAATGAATGACATAATATAAGTTATTTTTATGAGTAATAAAAAATTAAAAAATATTAAATAAAAATTAATTTGATTTTTAATACACCATGAGAACTATTTATCATGATCAATCCCTTTTTAAGATTCTGTTGACTGATTATATAAAATTACTAATCACTTGACCCGTGCGATCCAAGGGAAAATATCTTATGAAAAATTGAGTATATCTTATGAAAAATTGAGTATAGTAAAATTTAGTTAAATATCTTATGGAAAATTGAGTATATAAATTTATCTTAAAAGTAAGTTAATAGTTAAATAATTAAATAAGTGGATAAAATATAAATGTATCATTCTATTTTATATCTTATTATGAATACCATATTTATAAGGTTGAAAAAATCTCGACAGATGACCTATAACTAACAATAAAGAGCCTATTTTATGAAAATTTTGCACATTTCGTAAGTTGAAATTGTTGAATAAAGAACGAGAATAAATGAATAATTTTACTATATTATAAACTATTTATAGGGATGACATTAAGTATCTATGAGAAAAGGGACATGTCCCACACCTCCCGTCATCGTTTAAAATTTTGCCTCTCGTCCTCATCCCTCTTATGGGTGCCCATTTCCTATTTCCTGTAGTAATTTTAAATCTTTATGATATTTAAGGGTTTATTAACAAATTTCAAAAAGAAAAAAACTATGAAAAAATTTTACAATTTGAAATATAAATATCCATAATAACAAATAGTATTAATACAATATAATCAAAATTAAAATTAAAAATGCATACATAATGGACATACAATAAAAATAATTAACAAAATTAAAAGTGTATTATTCCAATCTTTATCCTTTTTAACAAACAAGGACCTAGCTCTCATCTATCATCCCTATGAAAATAAAATATGTCTCAATTCCCTTCCCCATTATGGATAATTCCCATGTGTACCAACTTTCAATTTTTTTTTTATCATCCCTAGCAGTTTTTATCTTTTAGTAAATTAAAATATTTAATTTATAAAAATATAAAAATATATTTTCTAAATAAAAAATAATAAATAAATTTAATTTATATGATTTCAATCACACTCTTTTCCTTGTATATTCTTTTAATAAATTAAAATATCAATTTTAAAATATATGTTATAATTAATGTGTGATAATTAGTAAAAAATATAATTATAATTTTTATAATCTCAATTATTAGAGTAATATATAGATTATAATATTATTTTTAATAAAAAATGTAATTTTTTAATTTTTTAAAAATTAATAAATATTTAGTATCATTATCAAAGAAGTGTAAATTGTGGAATTAATTTTTTAAATATTTTAGTGTTGAAAAATTGTGTATTTTTTCTCAAAAAAATTAGTATGAAAAAATTATAGAATTAATAGATTGGAATGTTCAAGTTATAAAAAATTAAATAGGATATAGTGATATAGGTAGATAAATAATTTTTTATTATAATTTTTAAAAGCTCTAAATTTGAAGTTAGAAATTTTTTTCCTAATCTCGTCTTTATTTAGAATTTTGCCTTCATTCTCATCCACATCCTTGCCATGGGTTCCTATTCCTTATTCCACTTGGAGATTTAAATCCTTATTGATATTTACGGGTTTATTAAAAAAAACTGAAAAAGAAATTTTTTTAAAAATACTTTGAATTTGAAAATATAAATATCCATAATAACAAATACTACTAATATAACATAATTATAATAGCTTTATTATCATTAATACTATATATATATATATATATATATAATTTTTGTGGTATAATATATTGAATTATAATTTTGTTTATGTTATTTTTTATTTTTTATATTCCTTTTGTTAATGGTAAGAGAGATATGAATGTATTATTGGAAAAAATAATTGATAATTAGAAGGTAAATTAAATTCAAAAACTTACTTTAAGTATTAAGATTATTAAATGATGTTGTAAAAATTTTCTACGAGTAACACATGGAAAACTTTTTATGTAATGAGTCTTAAATATTAGCATTATTTCAATTGATATCATATTTGATTAAGAATAAATTATTATATTAGTATTATAATTATTCTTAAATATTTGATTAAGAATAAATTTAGTAGAAATTAAATTTTGAATTATTATCATATTAAAATAAATTAATTAGTAATTCATTAACAATTTGACCTGTCGTTTTCTGATTTTAAAAGCTTATTTATTTTAGAAATATTTCCTTTATAATTTTTTATATTATTTTCATAATAAGAGGCTATTAATGGTTCTTAATTTAATTGTAAATCATAATTATATTAACATAGATTCTTTCTTAGTGTCAATGATAATTTTAAATGATTGTAATGTTTGATTTTATTTCATGTGGAAAATAATTAATAAGAAAACTGTAAATTAAGTTTAAATAAAATCTTTAGACATAATAATTGAGAAATATGGGGGTTAAATCACTGTATAAATGACTTATGAAGTCTAAATCACTATATAAATAACACGTAAAGTTTACATCACTATATGAATGACACGTATAATAATTTCTATGAAATGAATACGAAATATTAATATAATAGATTATTATTTTATCATGTAAAAGTTAATTTTAATGTGAAGAGAGAGAGTTGCTATTTGATTTCTCTTACAAAATATTTTGTCACCGACACGTGTCTTCTCCCGGATTTGAATATGCATTTTGCGGCAACGTAGACTACTCCACTTTTGTTCACATTAGAAGTGCTTGTTCCTTTCCTCATATCAGAACAAATTACACCTCACAAGCCACCAATTAGTAACCCACACTTGCTTTGCTTTGGGCTCAAGTTGGGCACAACGGAATAATACATGGCAAGAAGAAAGCATGCTTAGGAATTGGAGATATGACATTAGGATTTGTCTTAGCAATGTGTGATGATTGTTCATTCTCTGTTCACAGTATGCTTTAGTCAAAAAAGATTAAAAAACACAATCCTAGTGTACACTTTATATCCAATATTTTAATGTTCCAACTCAATGTTCCAAAAAAATAAAGAAAATGGAGGGTTGTAGCTTTAAGGTGACCGACCTGTTTTTTTCCGACAGCTATGGACATTAGGCGCAGAATGAAGAGCAATTTGAGTCTTTGTGTAAAGTTATCGAGCAGAAAACTGGGTTTTACCATCTGGGTATATTAATTTCAATCTTTGTTTTCTCAATGTGAAGGTTAAAGCGGCCAATGTTTGGATTTGGATTTTTTTTTTTTTAATTGTTTTGTTATCACTGTTTATTTGAAGGGAGTGATTATGGGGCTGAAAGCAAGATGATTTTGTAGTGAGTGTTTTTTCAGAGATCTGGGTGGGGAAGTAATGGAACCTCCTAAAGGATTTTGGGCTTCATTGTGGAGCTTTGTCTGCTTTTTGCCTTATTTCATCGGCCTCTTCCTACTAGGCAACATCAAAGGTGAATTCTAATGACCTGTGGCTCTATTCTTCTGGGATATTTGGACTTCTTCATTGGCCTTGAGCTTTGTATTGTTTTTGTATGTTTTAATTGGGAAATTCAAGTTGAGCACAAGAGAAGGGATTTCTTGGTAGTGACTTTACAAAATGCAGCGCTGTTATGGAATTGGAACATTCTCTGCATAGTTCTTTCTCTTGGGTGGGAAATACAAGTTGAACTTCAGAGAAGGAATTTCTTTGTGATTGCCTTACAAAATGTAGTGCTATAATGGAACATCTATGCCTAGTTCTTTCTCTTAATTACAAGTGTTTTTAAACAATCATTCATTTTTTCTGTCGAGTCTATGACTCTTTTGTTTTCCTTTAACAATGATGGGGTGGACATTGGCGGTGTTTCACGCATGTGTTCCATTCTGACATGTATTTGTTTAAAAACTTACTCATTTTTAATTCATCAATGATAATGTAACTCATGTTGAATTATGTTTCCGTGATTGTTTAGGGGGAAAAACAATTATAATTTGTTAGTTTTGTTTGTGATTAATCTCCTAAATTTGTTTATTGACAACAACATAGAAATTTAATTCAATCCAGCTGGGTCTTCTAACGTGATCGAAAGGGAATCTTTCTTTCTTTCTTTTTTTGAAGAAAAAGATTTATTGAAATGACAATCTAAAACCATTAGTCTGGGTAAAAAGTTTCAAGTAAAAACTTATACCCAAACTGTGGTTGATTTCAAATGGCAAGCCAAACATGCTAATAATAGTTTAGGGTATGAAATGATCGAGGCAAATCCAAGGAACTACACATCTGGTATGCCTGTGTATTTTTTTCATTACACAGCAGTTAATCATAGCTCCTCCATTTGAAGTGGATACTACTTACTATACTAGAAGAGAGTTAAGTCAAGGTTTCTGCTTCAGGAGTATGATTATCGAGCTTTCTCACCAATGCTCAAACTGCACTAATACTTTCAGGTGCACTTCTCTGCCCTTTGATATGCTTGATGATGACGATCGGGAATGCGGCTTTCATACTTGGTCTCTGGGCTGCACACTGTATTTGGACATATTACTGTGTTGTGAGGTGTTTTCCTTGGCTTACAGTTTCTCTCTAGTTCTTGCTCCTTGGTTTCAATTTGCAGTTCTTCCCTCATATTGATTTCCCTAACTTACAGAGCTAAACAATTAGGGCCTATTCTGAAGCTTGTTCTGTGCGTATGTGTACTGCCAGTGCTGTTGATTTTGTGGCCAGTGGTGGGCATTGTTGGGAGTATTATCGGCGGAGCAGCCTTTGGATTTCTTTCACCAATATTTGCTACTTTCAAAGCTGTAGAGGAAGGAAAAGGAGACAAAATTTCCCGCTGTTTTACTGTAATTTTTTGTTTTTGATGCTACTAAAATGCTTGTTATTTCTCCTCCTGTTGTTTATTCAGTACAAAAATTTCATACCACATCCACAGGATGGTACGTGGAGCACTGTGTTGAAGACCGTCGATATTGTCAAGGATGTGGGAAATCTTTGTTTCGATTCTTATTTCATGATTATGGATGACCTGAGAGAAGAGGGGCGACCAAATGGGAAATATTATGAGATCAGGTTTTATGTCATTATATTTCTCACTGAGTACATTTATTGTTATATTATTATGTCTCTAATGAAACCATATCCTAGATTTTGTTGTAATCACATCCAATATTTTGTTGGTAGCCCAATGGTTAAAGGTTGAATGCGACCAAAATTGACTCTAGACAAATCTATTGAGAAAGACTTGGTTTTAAATGGCTTGTCTGAAGACCTAATTAATGATAGGACACAATCACGTCATTTGATAAATGTGGGCAACCTCATTTGGTGAAAAAATGCCTAGTTGTTGTTGTTGTAAATTGTGACCATTAAATTGAAACCAATTAAAAATTTGCATGCCCTCTCAAGTCTCAAGAGTTAGAAGAATGGTTTTGCAATCTACCCTCAGTTGAAGTTTTACATGCATATAGTTATTCTCTGGACCATATTGTCCTAGAAATAATAGACAGGACTGCACTTTTGTATTACATATTGGGAAAGCCAAATGGTCGAGCTGGTATCTGACTGATCAAACTTTAAAATAAAAGATGTGGGAGTTTTTAAATAAAAAAAAAATGAACAAATTTAATCATTCTCAAGCTTTCTGCAGCAAAGTCCTTCCATATTTCACTTTTTGTTGTGTTGGTCTGGTGATTTTAAATCATTTGCATCAAATATCATCATTATAGCAAAGAAAAGGTAGACTGTAGTGGAAAATATTGACAGAAGGGGTTGTTATGAATAACATGTTCGAAATCATATTTGAGAATGGCAATTCTTGTCATGGTTATACAGTTTTAATAAACAAGTACAATCTCAAGTATAGAAACTTCTGTAACTAGCATGGTTCTTCCTTTTCTTACTGTTCTGCCTAATTTTTTTCCCCCATCACTTTGGCTAAGCAGGTGAAACTAGTTTTTCCATTTTTTCATTCTTTGTTGTGCATTCTATGTTTGAGCAGTACCTTTGGTCTATGGTAGATTTCACCCGAGATTATACAACTATACCTCTTGGATAGTTAAACACTGGTTGGTTTTCGGAACTTTGAAGCAAAACTAAAGTTTGGCCTTAAAAAATTCTTCTGAATAAATGTAGGAGTATAATGTTCCATATTGCAAGTGGTGTTTTCCGATGTACAGGAGTTATTCTATATGATAGAAATTTATGTTTCCTTTCTCCGTTGTGATGCAGGCTGCATTATTTTCTCGGTGCTGTTATTGTTGCAGTTCTTGGGATCATAGTGGATATGCCAGTTGTATCATTCGTTGCCATATGCAAAGGTCCTTACATGCTTTTTAAAGGGTGGAAACGTTTGCTTGATGATCTGATAGGTCGAGAAGGACCTTTCTTGGAGACAATATGTGTGCCTGTTGCAGGCCTTGCTATCCTTCTGTGGCCACTGGCTGTTATTGGGGCAGTTCTGGCATCCATGATAGCCAGCGTCTTTCTTGGTGCCTATGCTGGTGTTGTGACTTATCAGGTCAACCCTTATATAAGATTTTAGTATCTCTATTAATATTGTAATTAGTATAGCCTATAATGTAGCTAGTCATTCAATTATTCTCTAAATGGAATTTATGGCATTTGGTAGGAGAATAAGTTATCTGCTACTATATGCTTTTCTAGATTAACTGTGTTTGAAAAGACAGGCTGGGGGTAAATTGCACTAAAATTGGGGATTAGGATAATAAATAAAGTTTTCAACATTTACTATCTCTGGAGTACACATATCTCAACATCTATTCCCATTTCATCTCAGGCATGCCGTCTGTGTAGCACAGTATTTATACTATACATGCAAAAGATGAATAACTATACTGAGGGCTTGGTGTTGAACTCTTCAACAAGGCAGGATGTGAGCTTTAAGTACTGAGGCTTAACCATTTCAGTGATAACTTTTGGCTGATATGATAATGTAAGGTTTTCGAGTTAACCTTCAACTCCAAGAGAGAAAGCTAAGAGAGAGAGATAGAAAACTAAGAGAGAAGGGATATACTTTGATCATTAATATTCTTGCCTCTTACAAATGAGAACAATACTCTATTTATAGACCCATTTAACTAACTAGGTAGACTGACTAGGCAAACTAACTCAAGGGGTGAACATCTAACTATTGGGCATAACAATACCCTCCCCTTTAAAATCAACCTTGCGTTGAGAAAATGAAACAAAATACTCCTAATTACACTTTATTAATATCCCTAATCAACTATTTTATTCTATACAAAAAAATTAATATCCCACCAGGATCCCATTGCATGATTGGACCAATAACTAATAAAATCAGGCCTATTGAAGTTGAAACAAAAATTACTGAACCAATTACTTTCATGGTACTCCTATCAACCTTGGACCCAAACTTTGAAGTGTGCTGATTCTGGCCCAACAGGGTGAAATATCCATGAGACCACATCCAACGCACCCCAGCCTCTTGTTGCTTCACCTTCACAGTATCTACAGCGACGCCACCCTTCATAGGACTGTGCCAGCCGCCGTGCGTACAAGAGACCTCGTACGCTTGCCAGTCGTGCCACCACAAGGAGACGCCGCCGGCCACAGCATCAAGGCCATCAGTCTTCCCCGCGTCTTCACCTGCCACCATCAGCAGAGGAACACTCCGATCGCCGCCTGCACGAGACAACGTCGCTGTTGCTTCTGCCTCGCCCAACATTGTCGCGGTTGCTACCACCGTGTCCAAGAACGTCGTCGTTGCCTCTGCAACGTGATGCTCCTTCGTCAGAGGAACCCACCCAGCCACTTGGGTCACGTCGTGCTCGTCGGTCATCTATTCATTTTTGCCGCGACTAACCGCTTCGGTTGATTCCATCTTGTTCATCGTCGCCGTCGGGTTCGGATCTGTTGGCTTCGACCTTGGTGGTGGAGTCACACATCTCTCTGCCGCTAGCCCAACCACAATTACGTCCTCCTTATCTGCTGGTTTGGTTCTTCCTTCTTCCAGCAACGGTGTTGCATTTTTCCCCAAATTCGATTCGATTGGGGTTTCTTCTTTCTCTAGTGAATTTGGTTCTTCTTTAATTTGATTTAAATCTTGAATTGTTGTGGTTGAACCCTCCATTGTTGTTGTTTCTAAAACCGGTGATGACTTCCATTCTTGAATTGTTATTGAGCCCTTTGTGTATTTTTCTTCTGGAACTGATGTTGTTGTCATAAATTGCCGTCCTTGATTCTGGGAATCAAGAATTTGTGATCTTCTGTTGATCTCTGATGATTTTGTCAATTTTGCTGCTTTTGTTGAATCTTGAACCCACGTGCTAGTCCTTTGAGATGACGTTGTTGGCTTCCCAAACTTTTCTTGAGCCAACTCCAATAGATTGGCTAATCGAGCCTCAATGCGATTATATGTTGCACGATCCCGTGCTGCAGCCGCAAGTTGTTTCTTCTCTATCTCGCAGAAAATCTTCTCCACGTTGTCCAAGCAAGCCTCCTCCTCTGCCGTGAATTGAGTTCCTTCCTCCATGGAAGACTCTCAATGAAAGCACCAATGTAAGGTTTTCGAGTTAACCTTCAACTCCAAGAGAGAAAACTAAGAGAGAGAGATAGAAAACTAAGAGAGAAGGGATATACTTTGATCATTAATATTCTTGCCTCTTACAAATGAGAACAATACTCTATTTATAGACCCATTTAACTAACTAGGTAGACTGACTAGGCAAACTAACTCAAGGGGTGAACATCTAACTATTGGGCATAACAGATAACAAATACTAATAGGATTTGATAAACGGTATTTTATGTGCAATCTAACAACAAAGCCCTTCTTGGCTAGTCAGCTATATACATCAAATGACGACAACATGTTCTATCGAAATAGAATGAAGTATTAGTAGCATCACTGATTGGTAAGTTTGAGGGCAATTTAATGGGTTTCTATATTGCTCACATCCTCTGCCACTATCTTAACCTCAACTTAAATCTGAATTTTTACCTTTTGATGTTTGCCATGCCTATGTTTCTATGCTTAAATATGCTATTTATGATTCTGATTACTTCACCCATATAGTCTAAACTTTTTATGAGTCATGCCATAAAACTGCCTAGTAGTGTTTGTCTAATTACTGACTAAAAGCTATTCATCGAGATTCAAGAATGCCTCTTAAAATATGGCTTGCATGAAAATGCCATTTTAAACACCTTGACAGGATTACCGAAATTATTCATGCTTGGGTCTCATTTGGGGATAAGAAGTGTTTACTCGTTCTTTAAAATGCAGGAGTCTTTTCTGTTAGGCCTTCGGTATATTATTGCAGCTTTATCCCTTTATGACGAATACAGCAATGATGTTCTTGGCATGCCAGAAGGATCCTGCTTCCCCAGGTTTTATTCTACTATGCTCCACAATATGCGTCCTTGTGACCTGCAGTTAATGCCTTTAACCCGCATTCTCACAAGTTTTATATTTGACAGGCCACAATATCGCAAAAAGGCTGAAACATCGCGGACATTTGCCCACACAGATTCCTTCTCAACGCAGAATCGCTTACGAAAGACTCCTTCCCGGACATTATCGCTGAAAGATAATATTGTTGAGTTGAAGCCACTTGAGGTATTCTTTTCCAAATTGTGTCCAGTCATGCATGACTGAAAACATGACCACTTCCTCCCTAGAACTTGCATCAGACTTGAGCATCTGCACTGTACTAAATGAATATTGTTCATGACTGGTGTTATGTAGCTGTTTGATGGCTTGTTCAAGGACTGTAATCATGAAGCTAAAACACTGGTTTCTGAAGGGCTAATAACAAGAGATGATATAGAAGAAGCCAAGTCTGGTAAATGGTGTAGAGTCATTACTATTGGTTTGCCAGCATATTGCCTTTTACAGGTACTTTTGCGATCCGCAAAAGCCAATTCCCTGGGTTTATTGTTAAGTAAGTAATGCACTTCTTGTTTAGTTTCAATCCTTTTTTTTTATTACCCTGTTTTTAGGATTTGTAAAGGAAATAGTGAAATCAATAAATGAAAGCAGAAAACAAGATTTTTTTTTGGTTTTAACTGTATTCTTCTTTTAATAAGATCACATTAAATGGAAACAAAAAAGAATGTCTTCCTTTTTGCTTCTATCCTCTTTCACTGCCCCTTTTGCTATGCGTTTTGAGATTTTCTGCTTTTAGTCATCTTGAAGATAATTTGCTCGATGTAGGTGATGGTACTGAAATAACTGGCACAAACAGACCACAAGCGAAGATATTTGAATGGTTGATTAGTCCCCTTTTGATCATTAAAGACCAAATCAAAGCAGAAAGTCTCTCTCCGTCAGAAGAGGACTACCTCCGCAAATTGGTTCTCTTGAATGGTGATCCCGATAGGATAAAAAGTTCAACTCTTACAACTCCTGAATCTGACCGCAAACGTGCCGAGCTTGATGCATTGGCTAGAAGGTATATGTCAAGACCCAAAGCAAGCACTTAGAACTAATATATATATATATATATATAATTAAATGTCGTCTTGATTTTTGTCCTTCAAAATAATTTGTTTGCCTTTTTGTCCCTTTTTTTTCCCCCAATCTTGTGTTGCTTTTTCCATCGTTTTAAATTTAGGTCCCTACTAAGGATTTTAAAATATGAATTTAGTCTTTACGGATACTCAAAATTTTGTTTTTTGTTCTTATTTGGATTCTAGGAATATTATTTTGATCTTTGTAAATAATACCAATTAGCGGTGATAGTTAACTTTTAAGGGGTTCATAGAACGAAATGCGCTTTTACCACGAAATGATACCTGCTGCTACGATGCTATTATTGCATATAAATGGACTTTTTGTTGAACCTAGGAATCATGACAAACAATAGATAAAAAAAAAAACATAATATTAAGCGGGAAAAAGGACCAAAAGTTCAAACAAAAAAAGAATTAAATCTAAAATGACTTATATTTGTACGAATTAAAAATATATTTTCTAGTTATTTTAATTTTGTTCGGATGATTTTTTTATTTTTTGGTTCTTTATTCTTATTTTGCTTTATATATGTTACACAGGCTTCAAGGGATTACCAAGTATATGACAAGGCTCCCAACATACAAGCGGCGTTTCGATGATCTTGTGAAAACATTATTTGATGAGCTTGCTAATCCTGACCAGCATGGAGCTCCAACAATAAACAGATCAAAGAGTGCCTTTGCTCGGATTATGAGTTTGAAATCCTTCAAAGAAAAAAGAACTAATGGTCCTGATCAAGAGTCTGAAAATGCAAGAGATTCCAATACTTCATTGTGAGAATATCGCGTGACATATTTGGAAGATGACTCTACACCTACATACTTAAAAATGGAATGGAAGAGAATGTGTATCCGGATTGGTGCTTTTCTTTTTGCGGAATAATATTTTTACATAGAAACCAGACATTGTATACTTATAGAGAGTGAGAAAAATATAAAGGTGATGAATGTTGAAAAAAAGAAAAAGTGTGGTGGATTCAACATTTTTATATTTCTTTTTCTCGCTTTTTCTTACACTTGGACTATCTTTTATGTATAAAATTCTTTTTCCTTTTCTTATCTAAATAGAATGTATAGCGGAAGAATGATGTGAAAAATGTCCAATATAGTATCTAATATAACGTTTATCTTCAATTCATTTGCACTTTAGTCTCATTTTATTATTTGGTGGAGAATTGGTGTAGTGGAACAATACCCTTTATGAAAATTTTGTTATTGGATTAGCCATACACTTCACATGGTCACATGTTTCTAGCAATTCACATGGCATTATCAAATGACACAAGTCTTGGATAAGAATCTACAATGCACTAGAATCCCTTGTTGACGATCCTTTACTCCGACAGCATCTAGGGCTCCTCGAATAATGTGATATCTCACACTGAATAAATCCTTAACCCTTCCCCCTTTTACTAAGGCTACAGAATGTTTTTGTAAATTATGGCCAATACCGGGTATATAAGCAGTGATTTCAAATCTAGAGGTTAAGCGTACTCTAAAAACTTTACGTAAGGCAGAGTTTGATTTTTTGGGGGTGATAGTGGAAAAGTTGACAAATAAGTCACCCTTACTGCCACTCTACAGAACCATACATGATATTTTCACTTCATACGGCTCCTTGTTCAATTCTTTCGAAGTCATTGGATCCTTTTCCTCGTTCTAGAATCTCCCCCTTCTTCCACTTCGTCTAGAAGAGTAACTACAACCAATTTAGTCACGTTTTCATGTTCCAATCGATTCCCTTTTTTAATTATTCTCAAAGGAGAAGGTTATTCTTTTTACTAAACATATGTGGATCCAATCATGATTTTTTAATAAGAACAAGAAATCTTTCTCGATCAATTCTTTTGCCCCTATTCTTTGAGAATAAAAAAGATCCTTTCTTAATCAAGTTTGAATTTGTTCATTTGGAATCTGGATCCTTTTGTTGCATTTTTATTTACTTATTTTTTTCTTCCATCATTCCTTATCCTTAAGTCCCATAGGTTTGATACTGTAGAATCTGACCTATTTTCTCATTGAGTGAAGGTACGAAATAAATCATATTAATTTTTTTTTTTTTATCAAAAGTACTATATTAAGTCTTTGGTTTTTTTCCTTTTTCTCTATCCTTATCTCGTAGGTATAGCATTTGAATCGATGGAGAACCCTTTTTTTTGTATTTGTATGAATTGATATTATTACATTTCAATTCCTTCCCGATACCTCCTAAGGAAAATCCTGAATTAGATCCCAAATTGACAAGTTAGTGTGAGCTTATCTATGCAATTATGCACCATTCGAATAGGAATCCATTTTTCTGAAAGACCCTGGCTTTCGTGCTTAAATGAGTCTCTGATACCCTTTTTCGATGAACTACGTTGTGTTGAAGGGATATCTACATGATCTAATCGATTGCATAAAGCGCGCGATAGCAACAAAATCGAGAAGAGTATATCGAAAAGACAGTTATATTTCTATTCTATTAGTATTATATTAGTATTAGTTAGTGATTTCAGTTCAATGAATCGTTTCTTTCATCATAAATTGTTGGCACCAATTTTGTCTCTGTGGATCAAGGAGAAAGGGAGCTCAGTGGCAAGAGGATTATAACATGAGAGAAGCAAGGAGGTCAACCTCTTTCAAATATACAACATGGGTTCTGGCAATGTGGTTGGACTCTCATGTCAATCCGAATGATTCATCCTTTCCATGGAGGTAAATCCTTGCCTACTAGGCAAGAGGATAGCAAGTTACAAATTCTATCTTTTTCTTGGTAGGACATGTATTTTAATTACTATTCAATCTTTTTATTACTATTAAATTTAAGTAGTTAACGGTGGGTTTACCTTTATCCTTTTTGTGGTGATGAACCTTGTATGCATTAATAAGAAAAGGAATTTGTCCATTTTTTGGGGTCTAAAAGGGGGTGTGGAAACACATAAGAACTCTTTAATAAAAATGGAAAAATAGATGAATCTTTGGTGCAAGAACGCAAGAAGAGGGGTTGATTCATATCATCTTGACTTAGGTCTGATTTTTTTATATTATTAAGAATACCGAGTCGGGTTCTTTTCCTACCGGTATCGAATAGAGCATGCTGAGCCAAAACTTCTTCATAGAAAACCTGCTTTATTTAGATCAGGAAAATCGTACGATTTTTTGAAATCATGTGATGTTGCTCAAATTCATAGTCTATCCTATTTCTGATAAGAGCAGTTGACCATTGAATCCTAATTTTTCCCATTATTTTCGTATCGGTAATAGTGTGAAAAGAAGACCCAACTCCAAGTTGTTCAAGATAGTGATGTTGAGTTTCTCGACCCTTTGCCTTAGGATTTAGGATTAGCTAGTCCTATTTCTCGATGGGGGCAAGGAAAGGGGTATAACTCAGTGGTAGAGTGTCACCTTAACGTAGTGGAAGTCATCAGTTTGAGCCTGATTATCCCTAAACCCAATGTGAGTTTTAATATTTTGATGCCGTGACTGAATGAGAATTGAGAATGGATAAGAGGCTCATGTGATTGATAGGAGGAGGGGCTATATTTCTGAGAGCGAACTCCAGGCGAATATAAAGCGCATGGATACAAGTTATGTCATGGAATGAAAGAGAATTTCAAATCAACTTTGTCTACGAGCAAGGAAGCTATAAGTAATGCAACTAGGAATCTCATTGAGAGCTCGATCCTGGCTTAGGATGAACACTGGTGGCATGCCTTACACATGCAAGTCAGACGGGAAGTGGTGTTTCTAGTGGCGGACGAATGAGTAACGTGTAAAAACTTGCCCTTGGGAGGGAAACAACAGTTGGAAACAACTGCTAATACCTCGTAGGCTGAGGAGCAAAAGAGGAATCCACTTGAGGAGGGGCTCGCATCTAATTAGCTAGTTGGTGAGGCAATAGCTTACCATGGCAATGATCAGTAGCTGGTTCGAGAGGATGATAAGCTACACTAGGACTGAGACATGGCCTAGACTCCTACAGGAGGTAGCAATGGGAAATTTTTTGCAAATGGGCAAAAGTCTATCGGAGCAATGCCGCATAAAGGTAGAAGGCCTACGGGTTATGAACTTCTTTCCCGGAGAAGAAGCAATGAAGGTATTCGGGGAATAAGCATCAGCTAACTTTGTGCCAGCAACCGTGATAAGACAAAGGATGCAAGTGTTATCTGAAATGATTGGGTGCAAAGCGTCTGCAGGTGGCTTTTTAAGTTCATCATCAAATCTTAGGGCTCAACCCTGGACAAGCGGTGAAAACTACCAAGCTGGAGTACAATAAGGGCATAGGGAATTTCCGATGGAGCGATGAAATGCGTAGAGATTGAAAAGAGCACCAACGGCGAAAGCACTCTACTGGGCCGACACTGACATGAAAGAGGAAAGCTAAGGGAGCGAATGAGATTAGATACCCCAGTAGTCCTAGCCGTAAACAATTGATACTAGGCATTTCGCATATTGACCCGTGCAATGTTGTAGCTAACGTGTTAAGTATCCTGCCTAGGTAGTATGTTTGCAAGATGAAACTCAAAGGAATTGATGGGGGCCTACACAAGCCGTGGAGCATTTGGTTTAATTCGATGCAAAGCGAAGAACCTTACTAGGGCTTGACATGTCGCGAATCCTCCTAAAAGAGAGAGGTGCCTTTGGGAACGCGGACATAGGTGGCGCATGGCTATCGTCAGGTTGTGCCGTAAGGTGTTGGGTTAAGTCCCACAACGAGTGCAACCCTCGTGCTTAGTTGCCAACATGAAGTTTGGAACCCTGAGCAGACTATCAGGGGTAAGTCGGAGGAAGGTGAGGATGATGTCAGGTCATCATGCCCCTTTTGCCTTAAGCGACACACATGCTACAATGACTGGGACAAAGAATTGCAATCCTGTGAGGGTGAGCTAAGTCCAAAAACCTGTCCTTAGTTCAGATTGTAGGCTGCAACTCGCCTGCCTGAAGCCATAATTGCTAGTAATCACCAGTCAGTTATACGGTGGTGAATTTGTTCCCGGGCCTTGTACACACTACCCATCACACTATAGGAGCTAGCCATGCCCGAAGTCGTTACCTTAACCGCAAGGAGGAGGATGCCGAAGGCAGGGCTAGTGACTAGAGTGAAGTAGTAACAAGGTAGCCGTACTGGAAGGTGTAGCTGGATCAACTCCTTTTTAGGGAGAGCTGATACTTGTTGGGTAGTTTGGTTTGACACGGCTTTACACCCAAAAAGAAGTGAGCTACGTCTACGGCAAATTTGGATATGGAAGTCTCCTTTTGTTTCTCGAAGATGAAGTAAGACTAAGCTCATGAGCTTATTATCCTAGATCGGAACAAGTTGATAGGAGCTCCTTTTTTTCGCCCACATATGTCGCTACACGGGGGCAAAAAAATGAAAAAGAGGGATGTGGTTTTTCTTTCTTTTGGCATAGCCCAGCGGGAGGCCTGCACGACAAGCTATTAGCTCAGTGGTAGAGCGTATCCCTAATAATTAATCTAATCGTAAAATATTTAATATTGGTTACATTATTATCTTACTACTAAATATTATAGGTATCTATAAATTACGTGTTTAATATATAGTTAAATATAAATATCAAATTAAATTTTAATATTTTTATATGATAATAATTGCATAGTGAATGTTTTAGATGAAAATAATGAAAATAATAAAGTGAGAAAATTAAATTTTAAAATGCAACGTACGTCCCCAATATTATATCCAATAAATATAATTTAATCGAATATTGAATAAACAAATTATACTAGTTTGTGTTGTATAAATCCCTTAATTTTTAATTGCATTATGTATTAAATTATTTTTAATTATCTAAAATGTATTATCACAATTAAAAATTAATGAAAAAATTGTTGATATATTATCACATCATTTATGGTGTTTCAACATTATATAAGATATCAAGCATATATATAAAATGATGACAAAATATAGTTGGATGATATCACAATTTTATTTTATGTTGACAATGAATATTAAGTAAATTTTTAACCAATAACTACTTTTAATTCGAAATATATTATGTTATCATAAATACACTTAAATTATCTTAATATTATATATTATATATAGAATATTAAAAAAATATATAGTAGTATTACTTTTAAAGAATAGCTACGTGAAATAAAAAAAACCTAAATCTATAAAGTATTTTTAAGATCAGGAGAAGTAATTTGTAAAAATATTATATATATATATATTTTATAAGAAAAATGAAAGTTAATAAGTTTCATAAGAAAAATATTAATAATATCAATTTTTTAATAGAGAGGAAGTAGCTCATGGTGCATGACATGGGTCTCACACTTGTCCTTTTGTCATATTCTTTGGTTTACCAATTATTTATTGTCATGTGAAAATTGAATAATATATATTTAGCAATTGTTTTAAAAGTTTAAATACTATTAAATGTCCGGGCATCATATAACAAGAAGTAATTGATAAGCAAGATTGAAAATGAGATATGATTTAATGACATATTAATGCTCATTCCAGTTTTTGAAATTATATATGTGTGTGTGAATCAGTTTCAAGAAAATGAGATATGAGTTAGGGACTTGTTAATGCTCATTCGAGTTCTTGAAATTATACGTGTAAATCATTTTAGTTACTAAAATTTACAATTTGACTAATTAGTTTGTGGATGACAAATCCTAACAAATTATTGAATTAATTTGACTCAAAGTTATTATTTTCAAGGACTAATTTGATTTAATTATGTTAAATAACGAATTTATATGAATCATTCATACCTTTGATGGCTCATAATTTACAATTCATGTAATTCAAAATTATAAGGTCATGAACTAATTAATCATGTTTTAAATTTCAGGAAATAAAATAACTTACGTATATAATTTGAGTTTTACCAACAAATTATAAGGTCATGAACTAATTTTTTTTGGCTTTTTTACCAAAAAATAAAAATAAAAAATTACTTATTTACAGATTTATAGATGTTCTTATATTATTTATCAATATACATTAGTTTTTGAATTAATGAAAGATATTTTGTGATATATAAATCGTTTAGCCGTCAAACAGTTTACTGATGACACATGTTATTGTGCAATAATTTATCCTCACACATGGACTAAGGCGACAATGCTAAATCAGCTAGCAGCTGGCCAATTTATGTCTTGTGAAACATTGACTGGCAACACGTTTTATATTACATGACAAATAAAACTAAAATTACACCAAACTAAACTAAATATACATAAGTGATTTTCTTTTTAGTAAAAAAAATTGATTCCTAGCAGAAAAAAGTCTAGACAAATGTACCTTATATTAAATTTATTCATCACCAAGCAATTTTGAAAGAATTAATTATATTTTATGTAATTGCATTATTAATTTTATTATTTTATACATTTTTAAATACTTAAAACTTTAACTAAATAAAAGAAAATTATCCCTTTGAAATTGGATGCTATTAATTTTACTCATATCTCCTAAAATAATACTTTTTTTCAAGAAAAAAACCTATATACTTATCGTTTGTTTGGATATGAAGAGAAAAATAAAGGAACAAAATAAAGAGAAAAGAAAATGAAGAGAATAGTAAATTTTCTCTCCTATTGTTTGGATGAAGAAAAAAAATATAAAATAAGAGAAAAGAAAAGTAAAAGTGTGTAAAATGGTGCATATATCCTTGTATAATAATATTTATTTATTTTATTTAGATTTTATTTTTATAAATTATTTAAGATGTAAATATGATTTTATATAAAAACTGAATTTATAAATTATTAATAATTTTGCTCAATTATATTACTAAATTCTTATAAATTTTATTTATCCACAAAAAAAATATAAATAAAATCACAAAACAAACAAAAATTAGTGAAGCATCAGCAAACCTAAATTAAACTAAATTTATAGGCTTAAAACAAACATTAATACATATTTAATACATATTAATAAATTAATCAAATATTACTAATATTTTATTAATGTCAAACATTTAAATAAATGTCATCCATAAACTAAGCAAATTTAACTTAAAAAATAGAGAATATAAACAATACTTGCACACTACACAATATAAACTAAGAAAATTTCAACATGTATAATATAACTAAATTAATTTTATAGACTATAAATTAAATACACAAAATTGCAAATACAAAAAAAATTCATTAAATTGTTTCAAATACTCAGTTTTTACAACTACACAAACTAAATTCATTAAATTTTTTATTTTGTTCATTTATTCTTTCCTTCATATCCAAACAAACAATAAGTGTATAGTTTTTTTTTCTTTAAAAAAAAGTATTGTTTCATGAGATATCAGTAAATTTAATAACATTCAATTTAAAAGGGAAATTATCCTTTATTTAGTTAAAGGTTTAAGTATTTAAAAATAGATGAAATAATAAAATCAATAATAAAATTATATAAAATAATAATTAATTCTTTTAAAATTGTTTGGTGATGATTAAATTTAATATAAATTGCATTTGTCTGGTGGTTTTTTTCTTTAACTAAGAATCACTTTTTTGACTAAAAAGAAAATCACTTATGTATATTTAGTTTAGTTTATAAGTTCAGTTGGGCGTAGTTTTAGTTTTATTTGTTATGTACCATAAAATGTTTCGTTGGTCAATGTTTCACAAGACATAAATCGACTAGCAACTAGTCGATTTAGCACTGTTGCCTTGTTCCACATGTGAGGATAAATTGTTGCACAGTAAAACGTGTCATTAGTAAATTATTTGACTGCTAAATGATTTAACAATTACACAGTAAAATATGCCATCAGTAAATCATTTGATAGTTAAACGATTTATATATCACAAAATGTCCACATGTTAGCTGTTTTACATTAATTCATGTACTAGTGCATATTGATAAATAATATCAGAACATCCACAAATTCATAAATAAATATTTTTTTATTTTTTGGTAAAAAAGCCATGAAAATGAGTTTCCACATATTTGGTGATAGGTGATCTGAATCCCTCACAAAGCAAACCAAAATAGGAGCGGAGCTAGACTTTCCTGCACCACTAGATGTTGACTTCCCTCATCATCCTGATCCCAAACTAATCCACTTATATTCCCCATTGTTCCATCTCCAAACCCAAACAAAACCAAGCCAGCGAACACATAAACTCTTCTAGTCAAATAGATTTAGATAGATGGCCACTGCAAACCTTGTTTTCCCTCTCGTTTACCCAATCAACACACCACCCTTTAATCTTCGCACCCTGTCACCACCGCAGCTTCTTCTTCTTGCGCCCCGCACGCCCTCTCGAAACGGGCCCTCCCTCCTCACCGCTCGTTCTCTGAGCGACGAATTCTTGGGCGATTTCGGTGCTAGGGACCCTTTCCCAGCTGAGTTGGAGAGTGGGTTCGGAGAGAAAGTGCTCGGAAACGTGGACACTGAGCATAAGATCCTCATCCCCAATATCTCTGCTCTCTCCCTTTCCCAGCAAGAGTGCTCTCCCATTTCCCCTCTCCAGTCCCCCATGTCAGAAGATGATGCCCGGCAGCTCATAAGGAAGGTATAGCAACTACTCCATGCCTTCATTTAATGTTTTTTTTATGCCAGCTTTTTTCTTTTCGAAGATTTTATTTTTAATTTGGAACGAAGGGTTGCGTAATTGTTTTGCAGCATTTTTTTTTTTTTTTTGAGTTGGGTTATAGGTAGTCATAGCTACACACCGTATTGAATTATACTAAATTCACAATTGGAAGAGATATGGAACACATTCAAATATGATTTACATCCAATTCAATGATAGCTGATGTGTTATATGTATTCATGGTTTTTGAATATGGAACACCATGTTGATTCACACCTTATTTATCATGATATGTGGACTTCATTTGAATAAAGTTCACATCATGGTTATTGGATATGAGACACCGCACTGACTCACACCTCATTTATCATTGGATGAGATGTGGATCCCGTTCAAATAGAGTCCACATCCCATTAAATGTTGAATAAGGTATGAGTCAGTATGTCGTCCCACATTTAATAATATTTTTCCAATAAAAGATAGGATGGAAGTTGGTACTTGTCCCCCACTCCATAGACTAGTCAGTACTAGGATAAAATTTAGAAGAGTGTTTTAGAACTTAAATAACTGCCTGATTGGCTGACTGTCAATTTTCTTTTCTTTTTTAAAAAAAAAAAGAAGAGAGAAAGAAATGAAGGTTTCCCATTACGTAGATTTGCTTGGTTATTTGGTAATCGAGATTGATTCTACATGCTTGAAAGACTGTTTCTGCCAATTTTTTTTAATACACTGAGAGTTGACTTTCAATCATGTATTGACACATTGACTTTCATATCTATTTATTTGAAACATCATATAACTCTTTTAATTGAATGACATGATAAAACTAAATATGCATTAAAGACTACTGCTCCAGTTAGTAGTCACTAATGCATATTTAGTTTTTTTTTTTTTTTTCTGTCTTCTGAGTTAAGCTTCCTGTTTTCATAGTCATCGACTCATTAGCACTTAATAGTCAAATATATTTAAATGCTAACATTTTACACGATATCTTTGATAGTGATCAAACTAGTTCTTTCCCGGTCATTGAAGCAAATTTGATATAAGTTCCATTTTACATTTTCCAGCTTAAACTTTCTTTCCTCTTCGTTTCTGCAGGTTGTGGGTTGGAGACTATTGCATGAGGAAGGTGGACTTAAACTTCAGTGCTTGTGGAAATTGAGGGATTTTAAATGCGGGGTTGAACTCATTAATAGGATCTCTAAGGTTGCAGAGGCTGCAGGCCATTTCCCAAATATTCACTTGGAACAACCAAATCAAGTGAGAGCTGAACTATGGACACCTTCCATTGGTAAGCCATATACTTGTACCCTTCTTAATTAGGCACCACATTCAATATCATTGGAGATATTACCTTTTAGTTGCATTTGGATGGTTTTAAGTTCTCATTTTAATTAAAACATAACAGTTGAAATGGTTCAACATTTTGCAGGTGGATTGAGTATGAATGATTTCATTGTAGCAGCAAAGATAGATCAAATAAAGACGTCAGACCTTGCCCCCAAAAAAAGAGTTTGGGCGTAATTGGCCCCATTAACTCAATGAAACATTTTGTATGATATTTTCTTGAACAGTGAATCACCACTAATTTGTGTTATTTGATGAAATCTATTATTCTTTGTTCATTTCAAAGTTCTTTACCACAAAGTCCGTGTACACGAGTCGTGTCTATTCGTGTTTGGCGAAGTGTAATAATGCTCTCAGCATCTGAAAACTATAATCTGATCCAACCATTTTTATAACTGGCAATCATGACGATAGTTGGAGGATTTAACTCAGATTTGAACATTATGCAGGTTGTGCCTGTAAAAGTAATTGCTAAAATCTAAGCATAAATATGCGTCCGCAATTACTTCAATGACACTTAGGCGCAATTGTGGCTGTGGAAGAAAGAAACATCAGTTGACCCTCTAAACTTTCAATAATCTGCAAATTGGCTCTTCTGTCAATTTTCCCATCAATTATTAATAAACAATATCACAAATTTAACAAATAGTATATTGAGTTACATGTTTAGGAAAGTTCAGGGTGTTAATGTGCGTACGTTCCAAAATTCAATTCAATAGGGTATGGTAAACTTAACTTTGATTATTTATGAAAGTTTAGAGGAGTTGATTTGCCTTTTTTAATATTTAATAATTAAAGTGTATATGACTTATAATTTATGGGGTTAAAATATAATTTTTCCTAAAAATTATTAAAACATACAAATAAAAAGTAAAATAAAATTTTTAACGTGATGACAATAATTTTAGAAATGAAAAGAGTACGTCAAGTAAGGTTCTAAAAATTAAACCTGTTAAATATGATATATGGGTTCTTCATCAAAATTTAAAATGAAATTAGATGATGATTGAAGGCAACATTCAATAAATCTAAAGCATTAGTATGCAAAACAAGAGTTGAAGACACACTACCTTTACTGATGACATCAACACATGGCATGCGCCGCGCCCCCTATGCTCTAAACTATGTATGTTTCCCGTTTCACCAGTCTTATAGTACTTATATTTCTTGAGAAGAGATTGGTGGCGTGATTTCTGTCTTTTATATACTTAAAAAAAATATAGGCTCTCAATATTAACTAATAGAATTTTATCAAAATAATAAATTATAGCAAATAATTACCCATTATTATGTTTTTGGCAATGGAATAAAGAAACAAAAAAAAAAATGCCTACTTTTATAATTACCTACTATCATATTTCATCTCGATAAAATTCTATTAATTGATTGGCATAAAAATAAAACTCGATAGAAATTATTATTTCAGGGTGTAATCGGATTGTGTTGATTTGCGTTTGAGGGAAAAAAGAATCTGAATCCATCAATTTTGATCTGTTTAGGTCAGGTTGAATATTGTTTCTAGTTAAACTCGAACTGAACCAACTAAACTGATTGTTCGGTTGAGGTTATCCAAATTATCATTCAAAATACAAAAAAATAAATAAATAAAACTATAAAATTATTGAAAAAAATTGGAAAAATTGTAAATTGTAAATTAAAGATCATAGTTTTATTAAAATTTCATTAAAAAAAAAACTACTCTGTAGCAATAACATACATAACTAAAGTATGTTTTATGCATCATATAATCATGTTTTATATATATATTTCATCACAACAAACTAATATGTAATTAGATGAATCCGTTGCAAAACTAATCAAAACTATGACATAGTAGGTACTCCAATGAAATTGGGCCATGAAATATGGAGTAAGTATTATTTAGAGCAGATATTTTTTATTTGAAAAAAATAATGGTATGGGTCGGGTTGGGTTATTGAGTCATTGGATGTAATTTTACAAAACCTAATGCGCACCCAATCACTCATTGATGTTATCATGTTTCACTCAATTAGACTTGATGATCCGAACCGATGCAAACCAAACACATTGATTCGGTTTTGTTTGGTCGGGCCAACCCGGTCCACTTGCGTCAATAGATTTTCCACGGAAGGTGGACTACATAATGTACCACAGATTGTAATGAAAATTTGTCTCACGGGACTTACCCAAGTGGTGATAAGCAGTGTTGCCTCACGAGAACCATTTACCCAAGCAGTGGTAAGAAGAGCAAAAAATTTTATGTTGAAATAGCTCACTCCGAAGCTGAAAGAAGGAAGCTTGTCAAAGATGATATTGCTGCAGCCAGTGCCATCGATTACAACTCCTACTTCGTTACCACCTTCAGCTTTTGTTACCCGGCACCCTAATGGTTCCACTTCTCTCTCTTCCTCTCTCTCCCTCCCTCCCTCCCTCCCTCTCTCTGATGGGCTTCTTGTTTGTTTGGCAGGGTTCCACAGTTTGGTCTCCCCTGGCACTTTCAAATTGTCGAATAGAGAGGTTTGCTTGCCGTCTATATCTCAGTTTGCCTCTTTTCCACTCTCTCTCTTTCATACACACACACACAGATAAATGTGACGAGGCTTCTTGCTTTCAATTTTTTAACACATGGGGTTTCTTTTGCAAAAATATACATAGAATAAAATAGAATGATGCTATTTGTACTCAAATTTTATGGGACACCGTGTCGACACACTTTTATCTTACTATTGGATGAGATGTGAGTTTCAAACTAAATTAGGTTCATAACCCATTTGTTGGTAGATAAGAGTGTGTTAATTCAGTCTCCCACAAAGAGTGAATAGAGTACAAGTAACATTTCTCTATAAAATATGGTCACTTCCTAATTCTTATATTATTATATCACGTGTCTTGTTGTTGTTGTTGTTGGTGCTGTTGTCAATTTTACTAATGGCATGCTTGTACGGATAGAAGCCCATGTTGAAATTCCATCCTAATTACACCAATTTTATGTTTGTGTCCTTAATTAGAGGTTTTTTTTTTTTCAGTTAGATTTGTGTCCTTTTGTTTGTCACTTGTGGGCAGTCTGCGCTTTGCACACAATGTTTTCGATATCTAAAAATTGCATGAAAATTTTTTATTGGGTTGGCAGTGTTATTTGAAATCAGTGGGATGCCATAGGAAGAGGATGAATCTTTTCTTTGCGCTGCCATTTGAATTCATTTTCTTCACTTGTTAGATGTGTACTGCATAATATGTGGTTCTGGAGTTTGGAAGAGGATATTTGTGCCTTTTTTTTTATTTTCCTCCTCTAGTGGTGTACCATAGGTCAATTGTTAAGGCTTCTAAGTTTTCTTAGGCAATAGGTGGTCATTTCAAGCCCCAGACATAGGCAAATGTAAGTATGTAATGCTGGATGTAGGTTCTAACCTTACTCATTGAGGTTTGTCTCATGTATAAATCTATTAATTGCCTAAATCAAATACTTATTTCCTACTGAATTTTAACAATGTATCTGACTTAATGTATTTGTCATCATGTTAGACCTTTACTTTACAAGTTTTCCTATTTAAGTTTGCTCCCTCCCACCTTTTCATGTTCTTCTGTTTTTTTTTTTTCCTTTTTCTTTTATTATTTTTTATATAGGGACTAATTATTTTGTATAATATATTAATATTATAATATGTTAATATTTATTCCAAAGAAGCATCTTGTTTCACGTTCATTTTATTTTAAGAAAAAAAAGGTATTGAACACTGCAGAGAAGATGCATAGGGAAAGTTAGAACTGCTAAAATCGCTGCAAAGTTTGAGCTGAAACCGCCACCATATCCACTGGTAAGATATAAAGTTTGTCCATTACCGTATTTACCTATTAGAATTAGCTATCCTTTAAGCTGGCTAATTTTTCAATTGGACCTATGCTTCTAAGAAACATGTCGATGGCCATAAACTTGATTTCGCCTGGCTTTATCATTTGCAAATTTATATTTTAGCACAATTTTGGTGTGTGTTCATTCATCAATGAAGCATATTGAACATGATATAATTGAAGAACACAGGCATCTCACACAGATTTATTGTGTGTACAAATTTTGTAACTCACCAAACATGTGGTGCTGCTGGAATTTAAACAAGGAAACTAAAGAGTTTCTTACAGCACTACTATTTCTTGGTGCTTTACTCTAGCAGGGTTATGTTTACACATCTCAAGATTTTTCCGAACCTGTTCTGAATTTGATTGCTTCCAACGATTTATTTTACCCAACTAGTACTGCATAGTCTTCATTTGAGTAAACTTGGAAGATGTTGAGCATTATTATTATGAACTTGAACACCGCATTGCAACTTTGCTAGAATAATTTGATAGTTATTTCCATTTTGTATCCTTTTCATTTTGTAAGGGTTCTCTTTTCATATTCTTCCTTTCCAGAATCTTTGTTGGTGTCATTCAATATAATTTTTCTTTTCTTTTAATGATTTATTTTCCTTTTCTTATCCTTCCACTGGTGCCATCCAATTTACTCTATTATTCTTTCATTAAGCTAATATTGCATTTTTTCAAGTGAAATGCATTTAAGGAAGACTTGAGTTTACATTATCGTATCTGTCGAGCCTATTTGAGCAAGCTGACTAGCTAATTAATTCTTCTCTGGCTTTCCTTGATCATCCATCACTCTGTTGGGAAGCCATCTTAAATTTATGATAGATACTGATAAAATGAGCTAAACTATGAGTGAAAGAAGCTTGTATTTTGACTCTCAAGCTGATACCAGAGGGATATCTGCTAATAAATGAATGAAATTGTAAAGCAAATGTAGAAAAATAATATGATAATTCTGAGCTTCAGAGAGACTCAGTCTCTCCCACAAGTCTTTTGCAATTACTTGCCTACCTCATTTCTCTCACTATTCCCTTTTCCCCCATATATTCCAAATCCATCTCTCTCTCTCCTCCCCTTTGGTATTTCTTTCTTTTGTATGCTTTGGTTATATGTGGAAGGTTTTTATCAATTTATTACAGATGGCCATTTAAATTCTTTCTATGCTTATCAATTACGATGAACTGATTAAAGAATACTACAAGCAAGTAGTTCTTGTAATGACCCAATGATATTTCTTTTACTTGATGACATTTTGTGGTTATGCTGGAATGATAATGTATATTTCATCAACACTGTCATAATTCTCAGAATGCTTTGGAGCCCATTATGAGCCAGGAAACACTTGAGTACCACTGGGGGAAGCACCACAGGACTTACGTAGAAAATCTGAACAAGCAAATTGTTGGAACAGATCTAGATGAGATGTCACTAGAGGAAGTTATAGTTGCTTCATACAATAAGGGTGATATACTCCCTGCTTTCAACAATGCAGCACAGGTGTGCGTACTTGATGCCAGTAAGTCCTACTCAGATCTCTGAACCATTGCTTAGTATTCGTGTTCTACTTATTGTAGGCGTGGAACCATGACTTCTTTTGGGAATCCATGAAACCCAGTGGTGGTGGAAAGCCATCAGGGGATCTTCTAAAACTGATTGAAAGAGACTTTGGTTCATTTGCGAGATTCCTTGATGAGTTCAAGACTGCTGCTCAAACACAATTTGGTTCAGGATGGGCTTGGTTTGCATGTGAGTAATTATCCTTCTCACCATACCCCCCCTTTTCTGGGACTCATTTCTGATTTTTCTTGGTACGTTTAACTTATCAAGCAATCTTTTCCCTTGTTTTCCCTCATTCATTTATGAAATATAGACAAAGATAGCAGACTTGATGTCGGAAATGCGGTAAATCCTCTTCGATCTGATCAGGATAAAAAGCTAGTCGTGGTGAAGAGTCCCAATGGTGTGAACCCCCTTGTTTGGGGCTATTATTATGTAAGTGATGACTGACAAGTACTAGATAGAATATTCATAATTTGTGTTTTATATTATGAAACATGGTTGCTAGGGTAGGGCAAGCATCTTGGAATAAATGTCTGATAAGAGTTCATGTTTATTTCTTGCAGCCACTTCTTACCATTGATGTTTGGGAGGTATTGTTCAAATTTACTGTATTTTGATGATTTGATTTGGGGAAATAATTTGCATACTTGGATCCCTGAAACTAAGATTAATAGCAAATTGCTGACTTTGTAATGTTCCATTTTTCTTTTCAGCATGCTTACTACCTTGACTTTCTGGTAAGATGTGGTTCAGAACATTATGGTGATAACTGTTTGTGAGAGTTTTGTTCAATGATAAAAGTAACCATGACTTCCTTGTCCATCTTCACAGAACCGGCGCGCTGATTATATATCAGTCTTCATGGATAAGCTCGTGTCTTGGGAAGCGGTCAACTCAAGATTTGAGCAAGCTAAGGCTGTAGTTGCCCAGATGGAGAGAGAGGATGAGAGGAAAAGAAGAGAGGAAGAAGAGAGATTTATAACCAGTGTAGATCCAGCTGAGATATATCCTGCTAGTGATGCTGACTTAGATTCGGAATGAGGTTTGTTTTTATCTATAAAAGAGTTTAGGTGAGGTAGAGGTTCAATTCCCCGGAGCTTCAAATTTTGTGCTATGATTCATGTTGTAAATCAGTGCTTTGCACATTCGTTAATGATATAAACTCTGATACTGTGAATACTTGATAACGGATAACCTGTTAGCCTTTGAGGCTATAACGTCAAAAATGTTTTTAGTAAGAGGAAAAGAAAAGGACAGAGCTTACTTTGTTGAACATTTGCATAGGGTAGTTTTGAGAAAATGACTAATTATTTGCTACGTGTAATACTGATTGAAAGTGTAAAATGTGTAAAATATATTTGCATTTATATTTTAGGGAGCATATCAAGTGAGGAAAGCGGTTAATCGTAAAAGTGAGAAATATATTGATTTTCAGATATTACATGAATGAAGTATAAAACGTGAAGTCTCATTAATAAAATAAAATGTGCGCTTGCGGATTATCTTTTGCTGTCCTAGCATTTAACTTCCTTTGATAAAATATTAATACCATGTTTGACTTTTAACTTGATACTTAGCATAACACTTTATATATATATATATTCTCTTAATAAGATTTTAGAGTAGTGTTTCTTAGGCAACATCATATTGCTCTATACGCCCCAAAAAAAAAAGAAAAAGAAAAAAAGCTCTATGTTCTCCTATTTCTGTTCGTTATCCTCTTAATAAATTTTAGAGTAAATGTTCTATATACTCCTCTGTATACATAGGCACCATCATAATGGTTCTTTATTCTCCTGTAAAATGCTATCAAATTTGTCAGACTTGTTTTATATCAAAGGAATAAAACTCTGATAATATTTATTGGGTGTTTGAAGGCTTTTTCTTTTTCATTTTTTCCTTTTCAAAGACATTAAGATTAGAAATTCTTTTAGAGGGTATAAAGGAGAGAAAAAGTGGGAGTTGAACACAAAATCATGCACTCAAAGGTGCAGGAGATAACTATAGTTACTAGACTGTAGGTAAGGGTGTAAATGGATTAGATCGGGAAAAATAAATCCGAACTGATCATTTTTTAATTGGTTAAAATTCATGATTTTATTTTGCAAAATTTAAATCAAACTGATCCAATCAACTTTGGGTTAGTTCGGATTGGGTCATTGGATTTACCAGTTTATTTTTTTTTTCAATTTCTACCCAAAAATTTAATAAAAATACTCTAAATTGTAAAATATCAAAATTTTACATAAGTGAATTCTCATGTGTTAATACGTTATATTTTAATGTTTCATAAGTTTGCAATGATAATGATGTAGCATTCGTTTGAGTCTCAAATTATATATTAATAATAGTAAATAAATAATGAATATGAGTAAATGCGATAGTTAGTAATCAATAATAATAATAATAACACTAATAACATTGGTTTGAGTTTGGTTTCGTGTTGGAGGATGCTAATTCGATGTCTGGACAAATATGTGATGTGTCTATTGACCCAATGACCCAATCCGAACCGGACCAATATAATCGGATTTATTTGGATTCATCAAGTTTATCAGATTGGTTTAATTTACTTACACTCCTAACTATAGGCTCAATTGCGGGTGTTTGCGTGATTGCATTGTTTATTTTATAATAAAAACATTATATGTGTATTATTTTTTATTTTGGCTTAAATATATTTCTAATCCTTGTAAATATAAGTCATTTTTAAGTTTGGTCCCTCTAAAACTTTTGCTTTGATTTGAGTCCTCTTGTTTTCTATTTTCTTTGTTTTTAGTCCTTATTGTTCTAAAATTGGATCTCAGTGAATATTTTTTAATATGCCTTTAGCTATTATAAATATTGAAACTTTTATTTTTGCCCTTTAAATATTTCAAGAATCTTTTCTTCTTCTTATAAATATCATTATTAACATTAAATTTACTAATAAGGGACACAAAAACATAAAAATGGAAAAAGAAAGGACTAGAATCGAAACAAAAATTTTAGAATGACCAAAATTAAAATGACTCATTCACAAGGACGAAAAATATATTTATACACTAACTATGGAGCCTTAGAGGGAAAAAGGATAATGTGAATGAAAGATTGTATCTAAATATTCGAGACCAAAAAAACAAAAGACAAGAATGCAAGTATGTATGATCAAGGTAAGAAAAAAATATCGCATAATAAATGTATATTACCCTCCTAAATTTTAGGTAATGTAGCGTTTACATCTTGACTTTTCAAAACATGCATTACGATACCTTGAACTTTTCAAATTGTGTAAAAAACACTCTACTTTTCAAATAGTACAAAACTTTAAGTTATAGCAATGTATCGAGTTGCATACAATAAAAAAAATCAGGGGGTTAATTGTACATAGTATTCACAGACAAGATATCGAGTTACAAAAATTAGAAACATCAGGATAGTTAAATGCACATAAATCTTACCTTCATTAGTTACCAAAATTATACTGAGAGGAGTTTTGTACAATTTGAAAAGTTTAGAGTACTACAATTCACATTTTGAAAAGTCAGGGTGTAAATTGTACATAACCTAAAATTTAGGAGGTAAAATGCATTTATCTCTATATTTTTTCTAGACTATATAAACATAATAGAAGGTTTTTAGAAGTATCTTGTTGTCAAGGTTAAATTCAATAAATCAAATAAATGATTTTCTGCCATGTTTATAAAGACTAAATTTGAATACATTGAATATTATTCAATTATATAATGTCATATCAGTAAAAATAATTAACTTTCACATCCACTACTTGAAAAATCATTCTGTTATCATTGGGCACCTATAACCCCAGACTAGGAAGACCTCGGGAACCATCAGGATAGCGAACAAGGCATGCTGAGGACCTTATACTACTCTTGCCAAGGGACCTTGGATGGACCTCGGATTAAGCACGGGATGAGTGCGGAACTTGATGCCTTCTAGAAGAGTCATGTTAATGGTTCATGTATCATTTGTATTATACAGCTTAGCCCTAAAATCACCTATTTTGGACACATTCGCTAGGTATAAATATAGAATGGAAAGCATAACAAAGGGAAGGCATTTTTTCATTAGTCACTCCCTCTTTCTCTAACGTTAACTTACTTGGGTGTCAGAGTCCTTTTGCAGGTACCCACCTTGATGTCGGAGCAGTCATGTGGAGAGAAGGGAAGCCCCATAGATCCACCATCCATACAGACCATCTATACAGTTGGGACTCCATCCCCTTGTTATGGTACCTAACACATTCAAAATAGATATTTGATTGAATGATGGTGTAGTACATCAAAATTAAACTGTTTATAATTTTTTTTATTAGTTTTGAGAACTGTTAAGACTTTTCTTTTGTTTTCTAGATTCTAATACCATTCAGATATTTGGTGTTGTAAATATTTGAAGGATTTAATTGCCATGTATTGATAGTGTAAATTTTTTTTACATAGTCATTAAATCGTGTATTGTCACATAAGATATGATAGTTTACTTTTATATCCATTACTTAAAAAAAATATTTCTACATCAAAATTAAAATCATATGTGAATGCTTATCCTCTCCCGTCTCATTCTCATCATAATCCCCAGTAACTGGTTGGATTGTCGAGGATTGTTCCCAGAGTCCTATGGAGTCCTTTTTGGTTCCCTAGTATGAGGTGACAACAAATATTTTGAGTAACAGGGAAAGTAACAAACACCGTTTATCCATGCTAACGATCAGGCAGATTAGTCCATTCAGATAACAAAAGCAAGCGGAAAAAGGGGAAAATACATTCAATTATCACATTGCTAGCTTCACACATACTAGGGTTTGCTTTCCGGTTGTTTGTAGTACTTTTTAATGCCAACTCTGTTCGTCTGATTAAATCAACACCTGCCTTGATAAATATTAAACCACAATATTTAGTCGCATTGATCAAAACTATACAGTTGATTATATGTAGTATGGTACCTTTATTTTGTCTTTATTTAGAAATTATTCATGCAATTTTAGATAATGACAGTGATTACGCAAAGACCTTCTCAAAATTACGACTAAACATTCGAATCAAGAAACTATTTCAATTTTAAAGACTATACGCCAATATTCACATGGAAGAGAAAACTGGACCGAACCTGTAGGTTTGACCGGGATAACAAGAAACTGGTCACCTGGCCAGTCCGGTTAAGCTACTAAACTGGAGGAGTTCAAAACCAGTAAAGAATAGGGAAAAACCAGTGAACCGAAGATTTTTATGTATTATAGTAAACTCTGATTGAACTGGTTGAACCTTTAAACCTTTGAATAAGTACTTTAAACGGTTTGATGCCCAGTCAGGTCTTCTCTTCCTTAAATATTCTACACTCCTTTCAATAAATCGTTTGCAATATTTAATTCTTAAAAAGTACCATCGTCGTAACAAGATCGGTGATAGACTGATATTACAATTTACACAGGAATACTCCTTTCAGGGAACAAAATTGTCTTTGTTTTCGTCATCTAATTGGGGATATCTTAAGAGACAACAGATTACTCAGATTTGAACTCCCTAAATTATCAGTAGCAGGTGGCCCAAAAACATCCCAAAAGTGAAAATTTTCATTTTCCCCAGCTGATACCCCTGTTAACCCATATGCACTGTGCAAAGAACATAAGAAGGCATAATGTGCCAAAATTTGAAAGAAACAATTACCTGAGTTGCCAACATAAAAATGTGTCACTTGGGCAAAAAACAAAATACAAGCACTATATGGAATTGGACCTCTTTGCTACAGTTTAATTATGACATGTTGCCAGATACGTAAGATACATGAAGGACCCTAGAACCATGACGGTCCAAGCCTCCAACTTTAGCCATTGATGGATACTCCCACAAAGAAAGTTGGTTGAAATCTGCACTTGCACTGAACCCGTGGCCATTTAGTGTCACCTTGTGATGCCTATTCCACTCTAATTTGCAAACCTGCATGGAAGAAGTAAGCAATGACGACAACGGCGAGTAGTTCTTTTTGGTGATTGGAAATTTCTTAATTCTTAATGGAATTAAAGTAACAGAAAATAAATGCCTATATCTTGCCTGAGCTTTGGTGTCGATGCTGCAAATGCAGGTTCCCTTCTGTTCATCATACTTTAATGCATCTGTCCTTTGTGCTGTAATGACTGGATTCGGAAACGTGACCAGCATGTGAGGGTCTGTATCCCTACATAAACCTTCTGGGTAACGTGACTTACTAAATGTATGAAATAATAGGATTTTCATAATCAAAACTTAAATCCAGCCATATAACCCTACTTCCCCCTCAGGCTCTAATACCAAATGCTTGGGAAGGTAGCAGAAGGTGAAAAGATAAGGGGAAAAGTAGGTAAGAGACAGACTCTTATACAGAATTAGTCAATGCAAAAGATTAAAAATATGTCAATTAAATATTGAAAGTAAAAGAAATCGGAGTGGCAATAATCTGCACAAGACCGATGAAGGGAGAAGGCAAGATGATAGAAAATAAATATTGTATTAATAGAGAAGGAAAGCTTACAAAACTCTCAGAGCATGGGCAAATTCCTTCTTTGAATATGTGTGTAAATTTTCAGATGCCCAAGAACTAAGTGAGACACTCCTTAAATAGACACAAGATTTAACTATTACAATAGTAAAATGTTTGAAAATATTAGCTATAGTAACTACTACAATGACTTTTGCTACAGTAACCTTGATGACACTTTTGTCTGATTGCGAAAACTGTGCAACAAATTAGTCTTCATTTAGGTCAATCCCATAGTAGTCATCTTCATTTTGGTAGAATCCTATTGAAGAGATTGTTGATGAGGATGAGGAGGATGGAAGCTTCTGCTTGGATGATGATTCTGCTTGTTCTTACTGAGGTAGCTTAAGAATATCACCTAATTTCTGGGGAAAGTCTTCTTTGCTGGATGATGCACCAAGACTTGCTAAATTTAGACCTCTAATTCAAAAAATTGCATGATTCTGGATCAAAGTTTGATAGAAGTTTGGGGTGGTCTTTGAACCAAAGTTTGATTGGCTCCATAATAGCATTAGAGGCATCAAATCCTCCCCACCATTTAACAAATGTTTGTCTTTGGAGCATTGGTAATTTGTTTGGGTTGGCATGCTTTCCATATTTGTATTGCTAGGAAAAGATCACTATTGCCAAGGAAAATTTTGAGAAAAAGTGGAGATCTACTGGGAATGGATCTCCGATGAGTTTTGTCATTCTTGAAAAAGTTTTAAATCTATCCAAAACCTTTGATGGTAGGATTTGATTGATTGGTCTATAAAATTCCCACCAATGGGCAAACCAATGAAGAAATTTATATGAAACATTTCTTTTGAAATAAATTAATCAAGATTGGCCAAAATCATCATTTTGATACCAGAATAGATTGTATCAGGCTTGGACATAATCTAAGTAATTATATCCAATTGGGTCAAAATTCTGGGAAAATTTTCTCAAATTGTTTGGAATCTTTCAATGACAATTTTGGGTGGGTTTTTTTTTTCTCATTCTTGTAATGTTTGATGGATATTGAGTCTGAATCCACAAGAATGAATTTATAAAATTGTCATGTCTTGTTTGCTGTTGAAGGTTTGAAATGGAATCCTTTTGGAAATATTTTTGCTGGGGCTTTGTTTGGACTTTTATCCCAGTATTCAGGTTCCATTTGACAGAGATGGCTAAAAAACTGGTTTTTAGCTATATATTAGGTTAGTGATTTGTGCTTCGGTTTTTATTTGGAAATGACATTGATCCAAAGAGGTTGACTTTTCATCCATTCAATAAGAAGAGATAAGGATTGAGATTCATTTTGTTGTTCTTCTTCTAAGGCTATATCGGCCCAAGACATTTTTGGAAGGCTAAAAGTGTTTGGATTAGGAAGGCATAGTCGGCCTTGGTTTGTTAGTTGGTTTGATTGGATGAAGACAAAGCTTCGATTTTTTGAATCTAGGGGCTTGACCCAGCTATGATTGCTTTTTGAGTGGATGACCCAGATTGGGTTGATGACCTTAATTATTTTGATTTTGTTTAGTCCTACAAGGACGAACTTCCCTTTTCCTCCCCTAGAAGAAGAGGATCTTGCCGCTTTCGGCGTGATACTATAATGCTTTCCCTGTAAGAATTCATGAGTGAGGTAATCAAGAAGAAAGTTTGAAGTGCCTTTGAGATATTCAATTTCAAAATAAAAAACACTTTAAATTGCTTGCCATCTGGAAAAAATTTGTTTTGATGCAAGAGTTTTAACATCCTTTTGCAAAATGTCTTTTGCAGATTTGCAATCCACTCTGACTAAACTTTTGAATCAATAAATCAAATTGAAATTTTGAAATGCAAAGAAATATTGCTAAAACTTCTTTTTTAACAGTGGAATATTTTTGTCACTAGGATTCCAATGTTTTGAATATATGCAATGACATTTTTTTATTTTGGGTTTTTGGTTTAAGGATACCACAATAACCTATGTCAGATGCATCTGTTTCAATAATTTTGAAGGATTGAGGATTTGGAAGGTAAAGACATGGAAGATCTTTAACTTGAATATGGATTTTTTCAATAATATTGGTATGAACATCCATCCAGGGAGGAGGACACTTCTTAAGACATTCATGAAGAAGTTTAATAAGATTATCAAACTGACGAAAGAAATCTGAGACATAATTTAAACAATATAAAATTCTTTGTAATTGATTTTTGTCAATGATTTCATCTGGGAATTTGTCAGCAAATTGAATTGCTCTATCAATGGGAACAATTGTTCCTTGATGAATATTGTCACCTAAGAATCTAATCTTAGTCTGGAAAAGATCGATTTCGATTTTAGAGACTGCAAGACCATTTTGCTCGAGGATTCTAATGAATATATTGACATGTTTGAAATGCTAATCTATGGATTGGGAATAGATCAAGACATCATCAATATAGACAATGACAAATTTTGAACAAGAATAAAAAATATTATTCATGACTCTTTGAAATTCATAAGGAGCATTTTTTTTTTAATCTAAATGGCATTATAATCCATTCATATTGCTCAAATGGGACAGTGAAAGCGGTTTTGTAGCAATTACTTTCTTTGATTTAGATATGCCAAAACCCAAATTTCGAAATTTGAAAAGATCTTAGCTGAACGTAAACAATTCAAAAGATATTTTTTGTTTAGAATAGGATATCTAATCTATTGAAGAGCTTGGTTTAGATGTTTACAGTTGAAAACTAAGCAAGGGGTTCCATGCTCAATTTTAGGTTGCTTACTGACATAAAAAGCAAAACATGACCAAGGCTCTTGCTTTTTCTTATTAAATCTTTTTTTAAGAGATCTTTGATCTCTTGATTACAATAAGCAAGGAGTTCCTCATTCATTTGCATAGGCCTCCCCTTTTTAGGGATTTTCTCTTTGCGAAAGTCCTTTTCATAAGGAAGTCCACCATATTTTTTTTTTCCCAAAAAGCATTTGGTAGATCGAAATAGATTGATGATTGAATTTGGTCAAGAAGAGGCTAGATTCTCTTTCGAACCATAGGTTGGGACAATTGAGACTCAATATGTTTAAAAGAAATTTCTTCTTTTAAGAAATTAATTTGTTTTTCTTTGAGCTCAATTTAGTTAAGGGTTGTGGTGATAGGTTTCCTGATGAAAGGAAATTTAACTTCTTTTCCTAACTGCCAGGTAATGATGCCATCATCGAATATGAGACATGGGAAAATAGATTTAATGAATAGATCACCTTATGCTTAATATTTTTCACTAGAAGGAAGGGTGTTTAAATCTAGAAATCATGATTTTGTACAATAACCTTTGGAAGATTATATTGGACTTTTAATCTAGAACCACTAGCAGTGCTAAGCATCCCATTAGTTTTATCGAAGTATTTTTTTTGGAATAAGTCCTTCTTGGAAGCAATATGAATATGGGCTCGTGTCAAATAATGCCACAGTTTCAAGGACAAATTCACCAGCCCTGATAGTAATCTGGATGTAGAATTCTGGATTCTTAATATTTTCATTAATTCCAAAAATTTTGTTACCATTAGAAAATTTTCATCCAATGATCTAGATTTACTGCTTTTGAATCTAGATGTAAACTCAGAACTTGGTGAGTCTTGGCTAGTGTCAACCACTTTGATTTGATCAATAATATTTCTATGAATGTGTTGTTGGTTTTTGATCTCTTTGATCTCAACTTTGAGATTCTGGATTTCATGTTGATGATCTTGGATTGTAATCGGATTAAGAGTTTTCTTTTCCAGTCTTTTAAGAGTATCTTTTAGATTGAATTTGTTGGTTGTAAGACTTTGAGCTTGTTTTGTTTTAGAAGAACTACCTTCTAAAATCTCTTTTAGTTTGGTAAGAAAGATTTTCTTTTCCTAAGAATCAGGAATAGCATTGATGACTTCAAACAAGAGGTCTTGATCTCTTGTTAAGACATTAATTTCATTAGAAGATTGTGATTCTCCTTCGAAAATAATGCCATCATCCTGGATTTGGGCAAGCTGTTCAAAAGATTCTTTTTCAAATTCTTCTTCAGACATTTGGTTTAAAATATTATTGATTTGTTCTTCCACTATGAGTTCAAGATTTAAAGTAGAAAGCTTTTTCTTGAATCTACGATATTTGCTCATGTGCCCAAGTCTGCCACAAGCATAGCAAATAACAGGATCTTTATTAGGAATTTTTATATCTATGGGAGGTTTGGATTTAAATTCCCTTTTGAGATTTATTGCAGTTGCATTCTATTTTATCATGTGATATTTAGATTTTGGGTAATCTTTTGGATGTTGAGAGTTTGGGCTAGGCTTTCTTTCTGAACATGATGAAAGACCGAATTGATCACAAAAAGTGCCAACATCTCTTCTAGTTTGAGATTTTTCTTTAACAAGCTGACATTGGATCTTATCATTTTGACAAATTTTTAAGGCTACCTTTTGGATATAAGCAATTAATTGCCCATAATTCAATTGATCATAGGGAATTTCCCCATTTGTGGTTTGACTTCTGATTTTATCCCTTACTTTGTCTCCAAAAGATTTCGGAAGACCAACAAGAAATTTGTCTTTCCAGAAGCTTTGTTGACTATCTTCTCTAGTATAGACTCTAGTAAGGAAGGTATCTCTGTAGCATTTAAAGGCATCTAGAGTTTTGCATTTAAAATTTGATATTCTATTTGACCATCTATGTTCCACGTAGATGATGTAAAACTTAAAACTTGGATTTCTTTCTTCTAGTAATAAATCAGGTGCAATTGCTCTTTGATAGTAAAGTTTGGTTGGTTTCTCTAGTTGGGAATTTGGTTAAAAGTAGGATTGATATTTTCCTTGGAGAAAGCTTTAGAATGTACTTCTAATTGGGCATCTGAAGCTGTTTTAGTTAGTTCATGGGGATTATCTATGGAAAGTTTTGAGTCTAGTTTTTTAGTTTGTTGAGCCGAGTCTAGGGCAATAGAACTTATTAAATTTAATTGATAAGTAATTTTTTCTAAGAGTTCATCATTCGAACTTTTAGGAGGATCTCTATTAATTTTTTTTTCATTTTAAAAGTTTTGAATAATCGTTTTTCAACCACTATTGGTTTTTCTTCTTTTGGTTTAAGAAGTTGAAGGCTTATCCTTATCTTTAGCACTCTTGGGTTTAGCCATCATTATCTCACCTAAAGATTGGAGATATTGGTTTATATAGTTTGATTGTTCCATGAGACTCTTGATGTCTCTTGGATGGACAAGCTCATCTTCATTCTCTGTTTTGAATGGAGAAGCCATAATAGGAATACCTTTCAAAACAAAAATCTATTCAAAACAAAGATCTATTCATAAATAACCCATGTTTTTAGTAGGGTGAGGCCAACCATGAATCTTAGAAAGATGCTTGGAAATAGAAAACCAAGAAGAACAGATAGGGAGTTTAAGCCCAAAAAGGATGAAGTAGGTTTCAACTAAAGTCCTAAAAACTAAAGTCTTAGAAACAATAGGGCCAAGAATGTAGTGAATACCTTCATCACCGAATGGAATCAAAACGATTGTCATTTCATCTTTCTTAATGTAAAAGGAACCCTCGACTATCGTTGTTGTTCTTTGTAGATGCGCTAGAGTAGCAAGAACCATGTTAGAATCCTCAATCCGAGGAAATGAGTTGAATGAAAAGTAAGAGGATGAAAAGGAGTTATCTCTCAATGGAAAGGAATCAGGGTTTCGAGAATTAGAACCTTGAGAGGAAGACATGGTGAAAATGGAAAGTAAAGATTGAGCAAGAGGGAGATAAAGTTTGAAAAGTAGAAAATATTGAAATAGAAATTTGAGGGATATCTGTTCCAAGAATGGCACAAGGAAGTTGAAGAAGAAGGAAAAGTGTAGCGGCTAGGAAAGTTTTCAGTTGAAGCATTTATTAACACCTCATAGCTAATAATGGCTATTGAGATAACAGGCATAGGGGACATATGTTGGATACCCAAAATTAGTGAGCCAATTTGCATAGGCCCAAAATGAACAGTTAAAGACTATCACGGCTGTGATCAAGATATGGGCTAGGTGATAAGAAACATAGGCCCAAATGAAAGAAGGAAATAGTTGGAAAGTGGACTTGTGTAATTGAAAAGAAGTGTCAGCCAAGTGCAATAAGGAAGTGTTATAGTTATAGGAACGAATATGAAAGCATAAGTAGTGGCTGCTAAAAAATAGGAACGGCTATGATCATGTTTATAGCTTAACTGAGGGACTATGAGATCTTATGTGTAGAAAAGACACACGACAATCTCCATATAACTAGCCAATTTATCTTTGCTATTACTTTTCTTTGTATGTTGCCATTTCTATTTAATATAAGTTACTTTTATTTATTCTATTACTTAGCTTAATCACTTCCAAAACTTTTCTATAGTGATTTCGAGAACCCATGAGCTAAAGTTCTAATATGTAGCTTTAGTACAAATTGACGCATCTCGCGAGGTTTCTTATATATAAATATGAAACGCACACACAAACTAATCACAGTACGTGAGTAAGCCATGATTGCCATAATCCGACATTATAGTGATTTTATTTTCCTTCTTCTAATTGCTGTTTCTGTCATTGTGAATGCATTTCCCGCCAAACTTACTGTCTGAGTATGTTCAGTCAATTTGATTGAGGATTGGACCCTAATCCAAGGGCTTCCAATACATGACTTGTATGTAACCGTAACCCCCCACTACCTCCATTTCTCGTCCAATTATCGCAAACCCAACTTCGCCACTCTCTCCATCAACATCTCTATATATATTAATGTCTCTGTAATCCAGCCACTTTCACCACAAACTCTTGCACTCGTTAATTCTCCTCTTGCCTTGCCTTGCCTTGCCGCTCTCATATTACTTGCAATGGCTTCTTCTTCTTGTTCCTGTATGACCATGTCCACCTCCTCCCTCCTTGTGCTTCTGTTGGCCATTTTCTGTGGTCTCCTGCAGTGTTTCTCTGTGGTTTCCCTTGAGTTCCAAGTCGGTGGCTCAAATGGGTGGGTTGTCCCACCTCCCAATGACACCAACATGTACAATGACTGGGCTTCCCACAACAGGTTCCACGTTGGTGACTCCATCCGTATGCACTCACTCCACCACTCTCTTCTCTTACATATATGCTTCGCTTATATATTGCATACATAGATGGTTTTAAATTTATCATGACCATGTTAACAGCATTTTTCTCGCAATTTCCGGCAACTGCAACTGCGACCGCAAAGTCATGCATTCAGATGAAGAGTTTTAGTAAACTCATTTTTTCTTCAGGAGGAAACAAAGGGTTCAATATGTAACTGATTTTGTGTGTGTGTGTGTGTGTGCAGAATTTAGGTACAAGAAGGACTCTGTGATGGAGGTGGGTGAGGCAGATTACAAGGACTGCAATGCGACTCACCCAACCTTCTTCTCCAACATTGGCAACACTGAGTTCAGGTTCCAGCACTCAGGGACTTTCTACTTCATCAGTGGCGCAGCAGGGCACTGTGAGAAGGGACAGAAGATGGCTGTCAGGGTGATGCTTCCGGATCAGTCTCTTCCTGACCATTCCAAGTCTCATGGCTACCATGATTATGCAATTCCACCATTTGGGGTCTCGGGAATTCTACTGCTCTTCCTTCAGTTTGTTTTGGCATGTGTTGGTTCCTATATGTAATTTGAGTGCTTCTTAGGAAATTAAATGTGTGTTAATGAGGAATGTTGCAGTTTGTTCTTTGTCTATGTCTAGCTATTCTTTGTTTGTTTATTCCAGTTTGATCCTAGAGTAGGGTGAGATTCGTGTTGGATGGCACATACATTAGTTCTATTATGGTGTATTAGACTTTGTTGCATTTTCAGCCACTATTTGTATTGTTTTAGTTACATCTGCTAGACTTAAATTGTGACAAATATTCCATGGAAAATAGGCTTCTTTTTTTTTTTTGGGTAATTTTTGCTCGTGTGAAATACCATTTTTCTGACTGCTGTTTTCGTATGGCAAGAAAAAAGTTGAACTGGGAATCAGTGCTTTTTTTTTTGACAAAAAAGAAAAATCACATATGGCTGTGCATATCTTGAAAAGATTAAAAGTTTAAGCCGGTATTGACTTTGTTGATTAGCGTATCTTAAAAGTTGTACAACTACACCGCAATACCTACGCTACGCAAGGAAAGGTACTTCTCTGAGAAGTAGATTCGTCACGATCTTGATAGTTCCTCCGTTGCTGCGCCGGTAGTTCCTCGATCTGCTTTTGGGGGAAGTTGACATAAGCCACTGCCTCGTCTAAACTGTCTGCAGTGTTCGTTTGCTACAAGATCCAAGCGACCAACACATTAAAAATAACTACAAACGAACTTACACAACAAAGGAGACCACAAACTAAACTCTACAGGCATTACATACTGACTCGAACTCAAAAATATTTGTAGTATATAAATGGATGTTTCACAGCATGTTTTTGTGTTATTTTTGTAAGAATAAACAAAGATTAACCAATGGAATATCTTGTTCAACCAAAAAGAAGAGAGATTAACCAACAGAGAGCTGAGTTGGAAAAAGTTAAATTGATAACAAAAGACAGAAAGAAAATGAAACAGAAAGACCGAGAGGAGAAGGGGGAGAACGAGTATACACTCCAAAAACACCAAGGGAAAAATAAAAAAGAAGCAGATCAGAAGGAAGAATGGAAATCCACCAGGTTGTGAGAGCACCCCAATTGCTTTGTAGAATAAAATAATTAAACATCCTAGAAACCATTAGCTTTGACCAATAATGAGGCCTAAAGCAGGAATGTATACTCCAGGAGATATAGTTAGGAAATTATGTTTTAACTATTAACCCATCATTGTGCCCCAGCTAAATACACCAAACACCATTACACCACAAAAATCTGCACAATGCCATAGAGCTTGTTTATCATTACCTTTCCCAAAACCTCAAAAGTAGGTAGAAAGAAAGTGTCCTAAGGTAGCTGGGAAACCCAAAGCTTTCCCGAGAAACCATGCGGAGTTATCTATTTAACCGAAAATTTATTCAGCAACAATAGACAATTTTTTAGATTAAATTGATAAAATTTTCCATAACAAATTGTTCAATAGAGTATATCAAAACTTGCTCTTGATGTGAGTAGATCTCCACCCTTATGTATGCTGAAATTAGAGAAATAGAATCACAATAAACATCACAAGTTATCAATTCGACTTCTACAACACATTTCTTCTGTGCGAGTTCAACAAGGCAATCATGCTTAAAATTATTCCACTTGATGCCATCCAAGACGCTTTTGTAGACAAAGTTTGTTTGTCATCTTCCACTCCACAATCCAAGACATTTTTTGCCATGATGCCATAATTTGATCTGTTATTCTAGTGGAAACCGGGCCAGAGTAAAGCCACATCAATAAGTTTCCATGTTTCAATTCATCGTCAAAGCAAGAGATTGCTCAAGACCTTGAGCAGTGAATCTGCAAAATTTTGGATACCTATACAGACAAACCTAAATGAGCTCATCGCTAGTTCTACTGCAGCAAGAAACAGCCGGGATGCCAAAAATTATGTTCTCCTTGACAAACCAAGAAATACAGCTGCCGATGAAACCTGTACCCTAAGATCAGCGATATCGACATCATGGCCACCTTCAACCAGACCCCATCTTTCCACCTGTGAAAAGAATGAAGAGTTTTATTGATAGAATATAATGTTTGGACTCGAGCAACTATGCAAATGTTTTAAGAACACTCTTTTGAGACAAGTAAAAAAAAAAGGTTTTGTGAGGGTATGGGGTGTTACAAATGTTAAGTACCTGTAAATCTTCTTCAAGTCTAATGAGCTCAATTGCTTCCTCAATCTGCACTTTACCACGTACAAGTGAAATAGCAATAATTAAAGAGTGTGCTGCGGCTGCAATAGCATCAATTGCTGCCAATTCACAGTCATCTGTTTTGTTTAGAAGGTTCTCCACAGCTTTTACAAGACCTTCTTCCTGCTTTCCACCAAAAAAGCTCGAGTACACAACAGGCTTAAACCCAAATTCTGATTCAACCCAGCGAAGCAGAGGATTGAATCTCTCTACTTGGCGATCTGCAAAGTCAGAATATTCAAAATAAATTTCTCAAATTTCATGGGAGATGGGGATGCTTCTTAAACCAAATAGCTTTGGTCTACAAGAACATTGCAACAAATGCATGCATAGCAATCAGTCTAGGTACAACTAAAATCTACTTTTAATAATGCACTCTACACTTGGCCCAATCACCTAACCAAACATGCAAATTGAAATGACCCATTCTGCTTCCATTCCCTACAACCAAACATGCTCTAAGAGGATACAACTTTTCATTTTTATCAACTTTTATGAATAACATTTTGCATGTATTAACTACATCAGGCAACCATACTTTTTATTAACTGAGATCAGACATATGGAAAAACATATAAACTAATAACATACCATGGACATAGCTTGTCAGATCATTGTCATCAGGAGCACGACAGAAAACCAAGTCTTGATTAAATTTCTTCATCAAATGCTCAATAATTTTGGTCCTCGTGAGTGGAACTCTTTCCAAGGCAGTACAAGCAAGTTTCATAAGAGGCATCGTGAAGGGTCGTATACCATCTGTTAGCTACAATTAATCAAATTTCATTACAAAGTCCACATTCAACGAGAACTTGGGAAGGGGCCATGTGTAATGAAGTCACAAAGTGAATTTAATTATTGTAACCCTTAGATCCATAGCATAAAGTTTCAAGAAAGATTTTGTGTCAAACCCAGATTCCCTTCCAGGTTTGGGAACTATCACAATACATCAAATTTTAGTATCTCTTTTATCACAGATGGTGGATTCCTAGAGTAGCTCTATGAATTTTTCTGTAGCAGATGTTATGTACAACTACAGTACAACTATGCACAGGATTCCTTCCAACAATAATACTATTTTAATAACTGCAACCAAGGTTGTAAAAGTCACGAGTTTACCCAAACCAAAGGCGCCTAGGTAAACTCGAACCGTTTTAATTCCTTACGAGTTTGCTTGTTTTAAAAATAATATTAAAAAGTATTCATAACATCTAATTATAATAAAATAAATTCATTATAAGACAAAGATATGTAAAAAAATCACTTTCAACATCATAATGAAGCAAATACAAGTCATCAAATATAAAATACAAATTAAAATCACAATAGATGTAACATATGAGAATATAGGATGTGAAAAGTAAAAGTAACTTAAGTTAAGACATCATAGCTTAATTTTGGAAGGTCTAATTAAGAGTGTTTCTTTTGAAATTCTATCGTTTGTTGCATGAGTGACCAAATTCTAACTAAAAGAGTAAACTTGCAAGTCGAATTTACCTAAGTTTAACTGAATTTATGCAAGTTTACCTGAGTTCAATCAAGTTTAGTCAGCTTAGTGTTCTTAAATGAGGTTACGAGTTAACTCTAGAATTTGATAACTATGACTGCAACCTAATTTATTTTTTGATCCTACAAAGAAAATGGCAAAATAATGTAGAAGTTAATTTGTTTTTTAGCATACTACCAGATCCCTAAGAGATTAGGGTCTGTTTTCTCTCTTCTTCTTCTTCTTTTTTTTTTCCTTGTTTTCATTTTCTATTTTCAATTTATCTCCGGGTTTTCATGATTTTATAAAGGAAACAATGAAAACAAGAAAATCATGTTCATTGTTTTCATTTCTTGGTTTTACTATTTGCTTCACCAAATCTTGGTAAACAAGAAATAGACTAAAAATAAGAAATAAAAACATAAAGCAAACAAGCCCTTTGGTTTACAACTTGACATCAATTTGGTTCTTAAAATATAAATGACATCAATTTAATTCCTGAATCACATAAAGTGACATCAAAATCATTCTCCTCTGCACAAAAAGCAAGATTGAGAGACTAAATTAAGTCAATTTCTTTGAAGGAGCAAATTGATGCCATTCTGTCTTGGAAGGACTAGATTCTTGTCTCCTATCTTTTTCCACAACCAATGTAGTAGTTTACTCAATATAGCAAGAAATTAAGGATTTAGATCCCAACATTTGGAACAGAATGAAGCATTATTTCAACGTATCCAACTGGTTATACTAGTTTTCTTTTCTTGCTGTTTTTCCTTTCTTTTTTGTTGAATTTTTTCCAAGAGGTGCTTAAACAGCTAAACCCCCAAATAGGTTCATGAAGAACCCCCCAAAACCCAAAAAAAAAAAAAAAAAGCAAAAGAAAAAGGAAAAGGAAAATTTAACATTAGCATCCCACCATTCATGCAATGCCTAGTTAGCCAGTCAGCTAATTCCTTCCAAGACAATCAATTCTTCAATGATGTGCTTCGATCTCTTATTAGGTCGTTCAAACTAGGTAAGAATTCGCTGAGAGTTGCAAATATAGGTTAGTCCCTAATCATGGGACACATGACCAGCTACTGTCTGGTGATAAATTTATCATCATGGTTCAATTTGGGGGATTTACTAGTGCCATGATGAAACGGTAGCAACATGTCAGCATCTTTTGGTTCAACTTCATCTATCTCAATTTCACAATTGCAAGCCTATATGTGGGATGGAGTGTCACACAACAGTGACAACACAATTACCCAAAGGAAAAAAACTTACAACTCTCAGAATCAATGAATAAAAAGTGCAATCTTTTAAATTTTGGGCTACTCATTTCAATAAAAAAATATACCCATCAATTATCTGATTTGAGGATTGGTAGAAAACTTGAAAAAAGACATAAGGAAGTTGATACTAGCATTGTCCTTGATCAAAAAGGGAGATGAACCCAAATCCAGAAAAGAGTTCAGTAACACATATAGGGATAGGGATAGGGTCATAGCTCCTAATCATAGCAATTGGCATACCTGGTATTCCCATTCGGCAGCAATGGCCTTGGCAAGGGCAAGGGTTGGGAGCTTGAGGGGTCTCTTGGAAGGAGTCTTGAGAGTCCTGTAGTCCAGCATCACGGTCCAGCCGACGCCGTCGTCGGCTTCTCTCGTCGTCACCTTCTTGTAGAACCGCTTCCCAACGATCGACCCCGTCATGAACGACATCGGCATCGTCACCGACGACGGCGACCGCCGATCCGACATCGACGGCGTTGCCCTCACGTTTATGCTGCTGCTATCACCGCCGCCGACACCGTCCGATGAGAAGGTGAAGGACGAGGCGGAAGAGGAGTGTTCGGGTTGGGCGGCGGAAGTGGAGGAGTGGCGAATGGATATTGAGAGTGTGGTAAGCAGGGTTTTAGTTTTCATCGATTTGAAGGTTCTTGTTATTAGGGAATGTGAGTTTGCCATTCTTTTGTGTTCTGTTATTATTTGTTTTTTTTGTTGGGAGTTGCAGGAAAAGATTGTTGGATGTAGGTTGTTGATGGTAGGAGTTTGGAAGGGTTTTGCTTTTGATTTGAACGATGAGGAGGAGAAAGACAAAGGGACAAGGGAGTGTTGTTATATCTGTTTTTCCTAAGGAGTGTTTGGATTGACAGAGTGCAATAGAATGGAGCGGAGCGAACAGAGCGAAAACGCTGCCGTTTATACCTTTCCCCCCAAGGGAAACAAATTGTCAAGTTTTGGGTTCATCACAAATCTGAGGCCATGTGAACATTGTTCTAAATTTAATCTGGAGTCGTAGAACTTCCTCGTGCACAAGGTTCGTCTGACTGAAAGCAAGTAGGTGTAACGTTTAACATCTTGCACCTCATTGAATGTCTTAGCACATTTGAAAGAAAAATGTTATTTATAATTATTTTCCAAGAGATATCATATCAATTCAAATTTTATCTATTATTGAATAGGCATAAATCCTGATTAACTGGATTTCATGGCTTATTCAATGATAAATGAAAAATGCATCGACATAATATTTAATATATTATGAATACAAATAACACAACTCAAGATCAGTGCAGTAACAGTTATGATATATCTGTACCACGCACCAGGTTCTTAATTTTATCGTCAAGACACCAGCTTCTTAATTTATTGGTAAAGAGGCTCGTCTGATCCAGATTGATAATGACAAAAAGGCACATGAAAAGTCTTGGCTTGATGACCTTAGTTCCAGTGTTCTGTACATATACTATCTGCACAAAAAAAGGAAAAGTTCTTACATATCCTTAAGAGGAAATTTGAAAAAATTAAAAGTATGTTTGGTTAGAGGATAAAAAATTGTGTAAATTTTCATAAATAAATTCTACATGTAAAATTATATATAAAGTTTATTAATAAAAAATTTACTTACATTTTTACTTCCCAACCAAATATATAATGAGAAAGAGAAAAAAAAAATACTAGAAGAATAAGGGTGAAGATATTCTACGGAGGAATGTCTTGCTCGTGGATTATGAAAGAATGACTTCAAAGCACGTTTATCAGTAAAATTACATTAAGTTCTTCATGAATTCAAGCCTATCAAACTTTGTTACTTATGAGAGATGGTTCTAGTTTTGCATTTAGGTGTCAACAACCCATCATATAGAGTGCCATATGTTGGCTAGACACAAGGCAAAATTGTTGCTGCCAAGATGTGTCATGCAACTAGTTGTTCCAGCGTATGCTTGCTTTATTAGTGGATAACATGACTGAAAATCATAGCCTATCGTTAAGCCACCAAGCTTTTCCACCAATCATGCATATTAGTTACTTCAGCCTTGGGTTTGTATTTTGTTTAATATTTTATTAGTTTGTGATGCCTATAAAAGGCAGTTATGTACCGTGGTTGTAATATCAGTTCATCAAGTTATAAAACCTCAAAAAGTTTCCTCTTCTATTATGTGTACTATGTTATATTTGTGAGAGAAAAATATTGAATGTGTTATTTTAGTGAGTTTCTGGTATCAAATTGGTATCAGAGCTGGTTTAATACAGCGCCAATTTATTTAGAGAGTGTGTGAGGAACAAGAGTGTTCTCAAACAGTTAGTGTCATTACAATATTATTTGGTCAGGTCCCAAATTAGATGAGAAATTATATTACAATTATTGAGAGACTTTGATGGCAACTCACTTAAGGACTTACAATATTTGAAGCCTTGTTGATCCAAGTTTACAAGAAGAAGCTAATGCAGTTGTTCAGAGAAGAGATCAAATTGGTGCTATCACAAATTTATCAAGGAGTAGATTATTCAGTATTTGGCAAAATTGCTAATGCCAAAACTGCCAAAGAAACTTGGGATATTTTGAAGCTGTCTTACAAAGTGTAGAGAAGGCACAAAAATCAAAATTGCAATCCTTGAGTAGAGAATATGAGAGGTTTGAGATGTCTAGCTCAAAAACTGTTGAACAATATTTTTCTCGTGTTACTGACCTTGTTAGTAAGATGAGAGTCTATAGAGAGAAGATTTCAAATAGTACGGTGATAGAGAAAATTCTATGCACCATGCCTATGAAGTTTGATCATGTGGTGACTACAATATTGGAGTCCCATGATACAAATAAAATGACAATTGTAGAATTACAAGGCAGTATAGAAAGTCATGTCAGCAGAATTTTAGAGAAGACAGACAAAGCAACAGAAGAAGCCCTGAAAAGTGAAGTAAATCTAAACAATGATGATGAATTGAGCTATCATGGAGAAGCAAGAGGTCGAGGTTACAATAATATAGGCAGAGGCAGAGAAGGTTTCAGAGGAAGAGGTCATGGCAATAACTATAGTCAAGGAAGAAGCAACAATTTCAGACCACCTAGCATTTTTGGCCTGCTAGCTGAGGAAAAGAAAGAGGTAACTACTATCAGGAGAGAACAAATTTCAACTGCTTCCACTACGAGAAATTTGGTCACAAAGCTGCAGATTGTAGATTTAAGTTGATGAGTCAGAAAAACTTCAACAATCAAGCCAATATTGTTGAAAGCCAATGTCAAGAAATTGGTAAGATTTCTAATCCACAAAATCTTTTTCTAACAAGCAATTCCTTTTTAGAAGATTAAAATACATGGTATTTGGATACTGGCTATAGCAATTATATGTGTGGCAAAAAGGAATTATTCTCTTCACTTGATGAGTCAGTTAAATCTTCTATTGCATTTGGCAATAATACAAATATTCCTATTTGGGAAAAGGTTAGATAGAAATCAAATTGAAATATGGCTCTCATAATTTCATTTCTGATGTGTTTTATGCTCCTGAACTTTATCAGAATCTGTTGAGTATTGGACAGCTGTCAGAGAAAGGCTATGATATGCAAATTTATCAAGATTACTACATGATATTTGATGAGGATGGGAGATTTATTGTAAAGGTAAAAATGACTTCAAATAGTCTTTTTCCATTGAAAATGCAACATGAAAAATTTTCCTGCTTGAGTTCTATGATACCTGATGATAACTAGTTATGGCATATGCATTTTGGACACTTTCACTTTTCTGAATTGAATTATCTATTGAGAAAAGAACTTGTTTCTGGTTTGCCGATTGTTGAAATTCCTAACTATGTCTATGAGACTTTGTCAATTGGGAAAAAAAATACAGAGATTCATTTCTTGTTGGAAAATCCTGGAGAGCAAAGAAGTTATTGGAGATCGTGCACTCAGATCTGTGCACTGTTGAAGTACCAACTCATGGTGGCAGTAGGTATTTTATCACTTTTATTGATAATTTTAGCAGAAAAATATGGGTGTATTTTCTAAAACAGAAATCAATATGGGTGTATTCTCAAAACAGACAGAGGACATGAGTATCTTGCCTATGCAGATTTCTTTAAACAACATGGATTTCTACATCAGTTGATAACTAGATACATTCCCCAACAGAATGGAGTAGCATAAAGGAAGAATAGGACAATCATAAATATGGTCATATGCATGCTAAGATTCAAACAAATGCCTAAAGAATTTTGGGTAGAAGCAGTTGCTACTGTAGTTTATCTTTTGAGCAGGTGCCCTACAAGGAGTGTTTGTGATAAGACACCAGAAGAAGCTTGGAGTGGAAGAAAGCCATCAATACGTCATCTCAGAATTTTTGGGTGTATTGCTTATGCCCATGTACGAAATCAGCTGAGGAAGAAGCTAGACAACAAAGGTGAGAAATGTATTTTCATTGGCTATAGTATGAACTCAAAGGCAAACAAGTTGTATAATCCAGAGACAAAGAAGGTTATAATCAGTACAGATGTGACGTTTGATGAGAAAGGAATATGGGACTGGTTGGCCAAATCTTAGAAGGAGCCTGTGACCTTTCCTAATTGTTATGTAGAAGAAGATGAACAACTAGAAGCATCAACTCAACCAAAATCATCCAACCGACCTCAGAGGAATCGTCAGCCACCAGCCAGATTGAAAGACTATGTTGTGGGTAATGATAATGACTTATCTGATGAAGAGGTTGTCAATTTTGCTCTATTTATATATTGTGAACTAGTGAGCTATGAAAAAACTTCTAATGATGAGAATTGGAGAAAAGCCATGGATGAGGAGATTCATGTGATTGAAAAGAATGATACATAGAAGCTAACTAATTTACTTGCAGAGAAAAGGCCAATTGGAGTGAAGTGGGTGTACAAGACTAAGCACAGGCCCAGTGGTGAGATTGATCATTTTAAGGCCAGATTGGTTACAAAAGGGTACAGACAAAAGTCAAGTATTGATTATTGTGAAGTATTTGCTCCTAATGCTAGATTAGACACCACTCGAATGATTATTTCACTATATGCTCAAAATAAGTAGAAGATACATCAGATGGATATTAAATCTGCATTTTTGAATGGCACTTTGGAAGAAGATAAAGTTTACAAATTGAAAAAAAGCTCTGTATGGATTGAAAAAAGCATCGAGAGCATGGTATAAGAAGACTGACTCGTACTTCATTGAGAATGGTTTTCAAAAATGTCCTTTTGAACATACTTTGTACATTAAATTTGTTGAACTTGGAGATATTCTTACTGTTTGTCTTTATGTTGATGATCTGATTTTTACTTGCAAACATTTAAAGATGATTACAGAATTTAGGAAGGTTATGGAGAAACATTTTGAAATGACTGATTTAGGCTTGATATCTTATTTTGAACTTGGGATTTTTATTTCTCAAAAGAAATATGCTAATGATATTTTGAGAAAATTTCATATGAAAAATTCAAAGCCAGTTGCTACTCCAATTGAAGAAAAATTGAGGCTAATGAAAGAAGATAAAGAAAAAATTGTCAATCCTACTTATTTCAAGAGCTTGATTGGAAGCTTGAGATACTTGACAGTAACCATGCTAGACATAGTCTTTGGAGTTAGTTTACTCAGCCAATTTATGGAAGAGCCACGAGCCTATCATTTGCAACCAACAAAGCAGATTCTTCGATATATTAAAGGTGCCCTGAATGATGGAATATTTTATGAAAGTACTGACAATGTTAAACTTGTTAGATATATAGATAGTGATTGGGCAGGTGATTTAGAGACAAGGAAAAGTACTTCAGGATATGTTTTTCATCTTGGGTCAAGTGCAGTGTCATGGTCATCAAAGAAACAACCTGTTGTTGCACTTTCTACAACAAAGCAGAATAGATAATAGTCGCAAGTTGTGCTACACAAGCGGTATGGGTAAAAAAAATTCTTGAAGTTTCAAGCCATAAGCAAAGCTCTCCCACAATGATATTTTGCAACAATAAGTCAGCAATTACGCTTTGTAAAAATCCAGTATTCCATGGGAGGTCCAAGCACATTGATATTCGATTCCACAAGATTCGGGAATTGGTCGTTGATAAGGAAATATTGATTGATTATTGTCCCACTACAAATCAAGTTGTAGATATTTTTACAAAGCCATTGAAGCTTGAGTTGTTTTACAAGTTTAAAAAGATGCTTGGAATAATTAATTTTACGAGCTTGGTTTAAGGGAGGCAATGTTAGAAATATTAAACTAAGCCTACCCATAGTTTTGCATTTAAATGTCAACAGTCCATTATATAGAGTGCCATGTGTTGGCTAGACACAAGGTAAAATTGTTGCTGCCAAGATGTGTCATGTAACTAGTTGTTACAGCATATACTTGCTTTATTAGTGGATAACATGGCTAAAAATCATAGCCCACCAAGCTTTTCCACGAATCATGCATGTTGGTTACTTCAGCCTTGGGTTTGTATTTTGTTTAATAATTTATTGGTTTGTGAAGCCTATAAAAGACAATTATGTACCATAGTTGTAATATCAGTTTATCAAGTTATAAAACCTCAAAAAGTTTCCTCTTACATTATGTGTACTATGTTATATTTGTGAGAGAAAAATATTAAGTGTGTTATTTTAGTGAGTTTCTGATATCAGTTCCTATAGAGGGTGATAAAGCTATAGAGGGTGATAAAGCTATTCGTGAAATTCTTGTAGGATATTATGAATTGCTAAATAAGTATTTTACACAAATCGAAGTTGCTGACATTGGTTACTTAAAATAAAAGTAAGAAAATTAAATTACACTTTACCCGAGTATTATGTGTTCTGAACATGATCCTGTGTATATGACATCAAAGGATACAAAGTATATCACATTATTCTATAGCTTAATGTTCCCAAATTTTGATCCCTCTCTAACTGTTTTTCTTTATGATAAATGCCATGGACGCATTCAAGCGTTACTTAACACAAAAAAATAAATAAAAAATTATGTGCTAATAATAGAAATTTAAAATATCATTGTAGTGAAAAATTATAATCAAAGATAATTAATTACTTTAGGGTTTTTTTTAACCTGGTTAAGTAAACCTAAAAAAGCAAGTTTTAAAAAAAAAATTATGGAGTCCCTATATTGGAAACATAAAAACTTATATTTGCAATACAAAATCTTCATTTTTTTTAATTCTTAATCAGTGTCCTAAAGAAATTGAATAGAAAAATCTAATTACTTAACATGAGTTAATAGTTTCTTGAATTTATATGGTCCGTGTACATCATCAAATTATTTCAAGTCTTGAAAACAAAGATCATCACAATGATGATATTTTTGGTTTAACCACTCCTATTTATAGTTGATTTCTCTTTAATATCCTTCTTATATTTAATCAAAATAATGGATAATAAGTATTCTATATTGATCATAATTTTATCTTAATTTGTTCTTGTCACTAGTTTATAATAATTTATTTTTTAAAATTATTTAATATTTACTCTTAAAAAATATAATGGACATTTCTCTAAAATGTTTTAGTGGATATTGAAAGTACTAATAATTAACTTCTTTGATATTATTATTTAGATATAAATATTTACTTATTTGTCTAATTTTTTTATACAATAAATATGTAAATATTATAATAACGTCTATTTCTTTGAAAAATATTATGTAAAGATGAATAAAAATAAAGATATATTAATAAGTTGTAATACAGACTAAAAAAATTGTAATATACAATATACATATAAAATCTTTTAACAGCTAGTATTAATATAATTAAATAAATATTAAAGAATCAAATAATATCAAAGTTTAGTGCTATTGACTAATTAGTTTTTGTTCCTTATTTTCTTTATTTTCTGTAAGTTTGATTTGTAATTATTTGTATTGTTATTTATTTTCACTTATTAATATTTTTACGAATTCACTATTAATCTATTTATGTATTATTGTATTGAAAAACACTTTTAGAAAAATAATTTGATACATGATTATAAAAATAATTTAATTATAACTGCTTATAATATTGAGGTAGTGGATGTATCTTATAATGGTGAAAAGTAAGAAAACTTTCATAAGAAACACTGGCGGGCCGGGACTTCCCAAGGGCCAAATGCACCCTAAATTTTTTTTTTTTTTTTTTTTTGACAAAACACCAATTTTGATCTCTTTAAAATTTCAAATTGAATAAATTAATCCTTATAAAAAAAACTCTTAAATTAGTTCATGTAAAATTGAATAGTTGGGTAAATTGGTCCATGTAAAATTTCAAATCAAACAAATTACTCCCTATAAAATTAAATAATCAGTGAAATTAGTTTATCTGATAAGTTAGGTAAAGAAAACTAACTTGTCTAATAATTCACTTTTCCAGAAACTAATTTAAGATTTTTTTTAATGACTAATTTGTTCAACAATTCAATTTTGTAAAGACCAATTTGAGTATTTTTTTTTTACAGGAACTAATTTATCCTATTTGAAATTTTAGAATGACCAAAATAGGTGTTTTGTCTTTTTTTTTTTTTTACTTTTACACACACACACAGATATATATATATATGTTTGCATTTTCGAAAAACTAAATTAAATATATGATTATTGTGATTAAAAGACTCACTAAAATATAATAAGTTTCAAGATTTTTTTTGTTCTCTATAATTTGTAAGAAAGAAAAAGTTCACTAAAATTTTCTCTTTGTTTTTTATATTGTTTTCAAAATATTTTATTTGCATATTAGTATTTTTAAATCTATTTGGTTAATATGCTTATTGAAAAATGATAAATTTTTCTAATTGATATACATGAAACCTCCTAATTCAAAATCTTCTTTAAATGTTTTAAATAATCATTGAATATATTGTGCAAATTACAACTTATACCTTTGTGATGAGTGTAATTTTAAAGGAAAATACTAGTCATTGATAATTTTTTTTCAAAAAATAAATGTTAGAATGACATGACATGATTGATAACCTTAAGATGAGTAGATTAGTCCCACCATCAAATTTAATTCAACTACTACTGTGTATGGTTCATTTTTTTACATATGATTTTTGAGTGGTATATTTACATCAATATGGTGTTTTGAAAAAATTTCCCACAATATGGTGTTTTTAGTATAGAATCCGCCAAATGTGGATTCAACACTGAATCCGCTAAAGACAGGTTTAATAAAAAAATATTTGTGTACTGAATTCGCATCGAATTCAGTGTAAAAAATATTATTTTATTGAATCCCCTATTGGCGGATTCAATAAAATAATATTAAAATAAAATTACGCCATCAAAGTCAGACTCAGAATCCATCAAAATAATAATTTTTTATTGAATCCGCCAATGGCGAATTCTAAAACACCATATACAAGTAAATTTACCCATTTTATCATATTAGTATAAATCACCTATATAAATACCATATATAAATGATTTTTCCACTGTGTATCCTGTATAAAATTCTGATTATATTATTCTTAATGTGTAGTATTATTCAATTTTAAATTAGAAGGTACGTTAAGTTGATAATTAGGATGATATATTATCACTCTATTCCCCCCATAAAATCTTGGTGATAATTCACCACCAATAGGAAATATTTTTAAAAAGATGCATTTTTTTATCATTTATTTTACGAAATGAGAGAACTTAAGGCATATTTGGTTTGAGTTTTTAGTTTTCTAATTTTCAAGATTTTATGAAAGAAAAACTGAAACTGAAAATAAAAATAAAAAACTGAATTTTATAATTTTCAGAATTTTCAATATTTTCTTAACAAAATCTGAAAAACTAAAAATAAAAATTAAATATTCAAAACTAAAATCAAACATACCCTTAATTTAAAAATATGCAAGATGAATTAATCGTGCGGCGGGTAATAGATTACGACACAAGGGGAGAGGAGGTTAGTAAAAGAATCAAAAACCAAATAAAAAACAAAAATGTTATATGCCTCGAAACTGTGTCGCACAATATGATGTGCAAATCATCAACTTCGTTACTTGTATTTTAACATTTTATTTTTAGTTTTTATTTATTGAAATTAAAAACCAATGACCGTTCGCCGTCTTTTGATGAAAATAATTTCATAACATGTAGCAGCTCTCGTAAAAAAACGCCACGTATGTCAATTTTCGTAACGGACTTTTTTGTATTATGCATGCAACAATTTTCTTTTCATTAATCTCATTGTGATGTTTGACCTGAAAAATATCACATATAGATAAATACGTTCAAATAAAATCGCATCGTATATAAATCAAAGAAATTAGGTATCATTGCGACATTTTAGAAACTACAAGACCTAACACAATTGGCAATTAGCTAGGTTCCCTAATGTCCCAACCTAATTTGGGAACATGACCAGTATATAAGAAATCTTATCCTTATGTTAACCTCATGACCATCGAGTCATACTATATATATATTTTAATAATAAAATACATTTCTAATTATAAATCAACTTGTATTTTCAAAATTATAATAATCATAAATAACTCATTTCATAAATCAAATATGAAACTATAACTGTAATACAAAATAGATCATCCAGTTGCTTTATACAAAAGAATACTGAAAGTTACATCATTTTAAATATAATGAATCATGGTAAACAAAATACAAAATATATCTGTATGGTCTAAGACTCTGTCCACACTGTCACTGGAGCACTCTATAGTAAAAAGCAAAATACTTCACAATAATGTGAAGCTCACCAAGCTGAACAAACTAACATTTCTAGGGAAGAGGAGGCTGAGAGGGACACATAGTAGTTGCTATATCTATAAGAGGGAAAAAGTAGAGGGGTGTGTTTCATTTAAAACTCAGTGAGTATATTCTCACCCGTAATCCCCTCATGAGACAACAAAAAGGATACATATAATCATAATAATCAATGCAAAGCTCTAAAATCTTTTTCATATTTACATACATATTAATTCAAAATCAATAATTCTTGTAAATCATAAATAACAGTACTCTAATGGAGAAATAAAAATCTCTGGTTATGCATATACATATATGGCTTAACAATATAAGTCTCTAGAGTTACTCTAATCTCTATAGGTACCTCAGAGGTCCCAAATTAGACACTTAACTAGATTTCATCTCGAGCTACTCGAGGGGTGAGATTGTCCTCTAAAGGGCAACTTGATACCAAAATTAATGATATCTTACAGCGATTAACTCACTGCTTATTTCTTTATAGCTACCGTCTAATTTTAAATTGTAAAAGCTAAACATTTTCTCTAAAATTTCATAACTAGACCCTATCTTTAAAACTGTAATCAAATCTTCTCAACATGAAGAATTCTTGAAAACTTGTGAGTAATCATGTCATCTCTAATACTTATATCCATATTCAAACAATTCAAAAATCAATTTTTAACAACAAAATGGTCCCATAGGTTTTCATAACACAAATTTCATGCTTGTTTTGAAATAATCTCTAGAATCATATAATTATGCTAACAAGCTATAAAATTAGTTGTAATAACCAAAATATAGGCCACATGATTGAACCCATTCACTTGAAGAGGAGAAACAAATTGTCTCAACACCTAGGGAGCTCCGTGGAGTGGAGGTGACACCAATGACTGACATAACAATCACAAGATCCAAGATTAATCTGTGGTAATCTCTAGACAACACCAAACCAACTCTGAAAACATTGGAAGAGTACCCTTACTTGACAAAAATGAGAAATAACAACACCCATAACATAGAAGAGGAAGAAGAGGGAGGAATCTAACATAAGCCATAGACAAATCCTTATCTTAGAGATTGGAGGAGGTAGGATTGAGTGTGATTGAGTGAGGATGGTGGAAGATAGTTTGGGAGAGTTAGGGCTCAGTTTTGGCAGTGTTTCATGAGTGGAAAGGGTATATATATGGTGGGGGGGTCTCATTCAATAAAATTATGTCATTTTGCACTGTTCCAAATTTGAGGGTTGCTACTATAACTAGTTATCTATGATTGCTTTAGCGGTCGAGAGACTCGAGAACCCTTTCAGGTTAACATATGACTGCTATAACGATCAACTTTGAGGTAAGAATGGTGTCCTTGCCCTCTAGCATCACTATAGTGGTCTAGCTAGGACCACTATAACAATGTTGATAAAAAAACACCATTTGTGTATATTAAGGGTCCTTCATGCATTCCGGGCCTCTTTGGCAACACGGGTGGGTCTCGAGAGACCCTAAGACCGCACTAGACTTGTCTAAGGATACGTGGATCTAACGTATTACACTTAAGTTTCTAGTAAAAATAATATTTTAGAGAAATGTCAATTTTTCAAAGGCAAATATTAAATACTTTAAATAATTAAATTATTTCTAATTGAACTAGTGACAGTGAAAAATTAAAATAAGACTATGATCAATATAGAACAATTAATGTCCATTATTTTGCTTAAATATAAAAAAGGGTATTGTAGAGAAACCAACCAAAAATCATTAAAAATGAGAGTGACAATAGTTATGCCATGTATATTACAAATCACGGTGTGTGATATAATTAGTATTTTGCCTTGTTTTTTAACCATGATGTGTGAGATTCGATCTCCACCCATGAAACGTGTGACGTTTTCATGCTCTGCAGCCTATTCACTTTGATGAGCTCCGAACTTCTAGAAGGATTAGTCACTCACCGGTGATGAAGGTAAGTGACAAAAGACAGCAGGCCCCTTACATCAAATAGTGATAATAGCCATGGGTCATCTACAAGCAAGTCCACTGATCATATTTTATCATTTCTTGCTTTATGTTTCTTGATTTTTCACGAAAAAGATATATTCTGATTTATAAAATTCTGAATATATCAAACAACAATATTAAATATAATAAAATAACAAAAAATAGCAAATGTAGCAGAGTGAGGGTACTTGTATCCAAATCATATATGACGGTTGCCGACACTGTCTAGGCACTGCTGTGCCGGTGTTTATCTTTTTATGTTTTACAATTGGCTTTGCTCCCTGCCTTTCTTTGTGTGTGTGTTTGAACTTCGAAGCAGAGGAGTGAGGATAAAGTAAAGATAGAGACGGCATGGAACACTCATGCCCTTGAAGTGGCATACAACGTGTTGGGATATGAACCGCTTTCATTGTTTGGTCCTGCAGTTTCTACCCTCAGGTTGTCTTGAAATTCTTCAAGGAAAGCTGGAAAGGTATTCATTTCTTTTTTTTTTTTTTTTTCTCGTTGAGTCATGATCATTTTGTGCACTTCACACATACGCCACTCTCCTCTGATTTCTTCTTGAAACTGGGAAATTGACTTGGAAAATTCAGTTCATGCAACGGCACTGTAGTTTGGCTTGAATTTCAATACTATCTGCTGTTGAACAACACCAAGCACACCTTGTACATCATCATGTGCACTTGGATATCATTACTCTAAAAATTGTATAAATTGGCCCTTATATTGTTCGATATATGCAAATAACTACATTTTGTTAAAATAATAATAATAATAAGAAGAAACACTAGTTTTTGGATGGGAAAAAATTGCATTAATATTATCTTCACATGCTTCTCAAATGAGATTCTTTAGTACACATGTCTAACATGTCTTTTTCAATTAAGAAAAAAAAAACATTTATTTACAAAATATTGATTTGGATACATAGAAAAGTAAAACCTAATTTATATATTTTTAAAATAACAACACCAAAATTCAAATTGAATAAAGTTGAAGGGGCTTTTGAACATTTTCCGTTTTCTGAATTATGTGACGACAACATTTGAATTTGCCCGCAATAGAGACTCGATTAATAGGCTTCCTATAATCAAATCAATACTGCCACTTACCAAACACGTAACGAAAACGAAATTTGATGGCTGTGGGCTCCACATTCTACACTAAAAAATGAATGGGGTTCGTATCTTGTACCAGGTGCATGCAGACCTAATTACTAGAAGACAATAAAAATAACAGTCTAAGAAGGAAATCTTACAAGTAACTAACAATGCCTATGGACAGGTTTGTATAAAAAAATTATAACTTTGATATATATGATTAAGTTTAATTTATATAGGCTGACATTACAAATCTGCTTTATACTGTCAATCAATAAAATTTAGAAAAGTGCTCAAATCATGCTAGATTATTATCCATTGTGATAACTATCCACTACAATTTGGTACTTTTTTGAAATTTTATTGGTTGATAATGTAAAATAATTATAAATTATCAATATATAAAAATTAAATTACATATAATTATAAGTTTAAAAAAATTAAAAGATTTAACTTTAATTTGATATATCATTAGTATAATTTTTTTTTAGAAAAAAGTCTACAAAATCCCCTTTAACTTTTGTTCATGTGCACTTTAGTCCTGTTACGTTAAAAATATGCAAAACAGTGCCTAAATTTTTTTATATGTGCACATTAGTTCAATATACTAATAGATATTTATTTTTTGAAGTGAAAAATCTAAAAGTACCTTTAATTTTCAATCTACATGCTCTTTTATCCGATTATTTTTATTATGTAAAGTTTCCTAATGAGATTATAGAGTCTACACATGTATTTTTAATAAAAAATAAACTTTTATTATCAAATTGTAGTAATGTGTAAATATAAAAAATTTTAAGGACTATTTTATATATTTTCAATGTAATATAGGACCAAAGTGTACATGAGCTAAAATTGAAGGGAGGTTTCTAGACTTTTTCCATCTTTTATGTAATCATATACTTGTATGTCACTAAGTGTAGTTGATTCTTATTACAATTAATTCAAAATATTTATAATATTAAAAAATGGTTAAGTAATAGTATAAGAATATTCCTTTATTATAATAATGTAATGCATTAGAATCATTCTTATATTTAAATACTTTTAAAATGAAAAATAGCATTTTTAATACAATAAATGATACATTAAATTATAAAAAAAAGTAATATAATAATAATTAGAATAATAAATTTACTTTCTCCACCAACTTCTTGTAATTTTACGTCAATAAGTTAGTTCTCGTGAAAAAAATAAAGCTTCTTGTAATTCTTTTCTTACTATAATATTATTTTTTTAAAGAGTTTAATTTTGACATACTATCAGTATAAAAATATTTTATAATGTTATCCAATTAAAATATTTTATTTATATAATTTTTTAAATAATGGATGAGAGAGTCACTAATAATTAAAATAATAAATTTACTTTCTCCAACAACTTCTTCTAGTTCTCATGAAAAAAGTAAAGCTTGTAATTCTTTTCTTTCTATAATATTATTTTTTAAAGAGCTTAATTTTGATATACTACCAGTATAAAAATAATTTTACTGTTATCTAATTAAAATATTTTATTTGTATAATTTTTTATATAATAAATAAGAGATTCAATTATTATAACTAGTGAATTGATAGGCATGATAATAATAATTAGAGTAATAAATTTACTTTCTCAAAAAATTCTTATAGTTTTACATCAAAAAGTAACTCCTTATAGTTCTTGTGAAAAAAATAAAGCTTCTTGTTATACTTTTCTTACTATAATATTATTTTTTCAAAGAGTTTAATTTCGACATACTATCAATATAAAAATATTTTATACTATTATTTAATTAAAATATTTTATTTACGTAATTTTTTAAATAATAGATGAGAGAGGCAGTAATAATTAAAATAATAAATTTACTTTCTCCAACAACTTATTATAGTTTTACATCAAAAAGTAACTTCTTATAATTCTCGTGAAAAAAATAAAGCTTCTTGTAATTCTTTTCTTTCTACAATATTATTTTTTAAAGAATTTAATTTTAATATATTATCAGTATAAAAATATTTTATACTGTTATCCAATAAAATGTTTTATTTAGATAACTTTTTAAATAATAAATAAGAGAATAAATTATTACAACCACTGTGAATTCATAGGCACCAGTGTCATAATAACTAATTACTATTCAATATTTATAGATCTATGAAGATCCTGTGAGAGTGCTTTACAAAGTAGGATGAATAGTAGTTACCGGCCTTTATAATAACAGTTACATACATATTTTTTATTTATTTTTTGGTTTTTTACACATGAAATTATAAAGGGAATCGCCTTTATATACAGGATTAGTGATAATACAATATTGAATAACAATTCTAGAAACAACAACTATTTACATCATAAAATGCATAGAAGTTAAATTGTATTTAAAATTATAATTGATCAACGTTGAGCTTTCAAACGATACCAGTCTTGGTGACGTCAGTATATGGGACCCGGCAGTTGAATAATGCGCAGATGGGTCCCACAAAACTCTGCCGTGGAAATTCGGACAGTTCTAACTTCCTTTTGTCTCTCTCTCACAAGTGGCTCTGCTGCTTCCCCTGCGCCAGAAACACAAAACAGAGAAATGACTTCCTGGAACTCAATTCCATTGGAAGTCACGTACCAAGTGCTTGGTTGGTTGGCTTTCATTTCGTGGTCCATCTGTGCCTACCCTCAAGTCATCTTGAACTTCCGTAGGAAGAGGCAATACTCATTGTTTTTCTCATGTGTTCTTTTCTTTCTTTTAATTTCTAGTTATGCTTTTCTTGTTTGGTTGTTACTAAGTGTTTTTTGGTTTATTTGGTGATCAACTCAGTGTGGTGGGCTTAAACTTCGATTACGAGATTCTGAACATGACGAAGCAGTGGTCGTATCTGATATACAACGCGTCCCTCTTCTTTAGCCCTGCTATTCAGAAGCAGTATTTCGACAAGTATGGTTATGGACAGGTTTGTTCGAAGTTTGGTTTTGATGTACTGCTATTATTCAATGGAGTATGAAGCATTTTTTTTCTATTATGTTCACGACTCAAACTTGTTAAATGATGTGTAAGTTTTACGGGTTTAGAAGATGATACTAATTTTGATAGATTGTAAATACAAAACAAAATATTGTATGCTGTCAATTATTATTATTTTTCTTTGGTGAAACTTTATTGTATGCTGTCAATTAACTGCAGAATTTAATTTATATGTATTTTCACTGTAAAAATTATTTATACATATATTCAATTATTTATTTTCACATATAAAAGTATTTGACTTAAATGTTCACTACCTTAAGTAATCTCACAAATAGAATATATGATTTGATGACAATATATTTACGCTAATACATTATCCATACATCAAAATTAATCTCGTAATCAGATATCATTATATCTATGACATTTGATATAATTATGATACCAATCAAATACTCTTGACAATATAGTAATATAGGACTGGAAGACTTTAGATTAGCCATTTACCAAAATTAAATTGATAGTCAATGATATCACTTTAATCCGTCCTTCTTTATAGTTCTGGAAACCATGCACAATTTGCTAGGGTCGAGAAGTTTTGGAATGCAATGGGTTGTTAGTAGTTTGCATTGCTGAAACTCGGGGTTCATTCAGGAGGTATCCGGGTCTTGTGAGATAATTGTGGGCATAGGGTGAGGGTGATGGATAGTTTCCGGCAATATATCTCCTTTGAGATCTCTTGTGGGACAAAGTTGTGGGTGTGCAATGCGATTTATGCATGTCCTATGCTGATAGTGAGAAAGGACTTATGGAGTCATTTGATTCATCTTCGTAACGTGGTTGACAAACCATGGATGCTTCTTGGGGACTTGAATGAAGTATTGCTCCCCTCTGAAATTCGTGGTGGTGTGTTTACTCATTTGAGGACCGCAACCTTTGTAGAAATGATGGATGAGTGCCATTTGGTCGATCTTGGTGCTTGTGGTGGTGGGAGATTTACCTAGTGGCCAAGAGGCTGGACCGGGCTTTTGCGGATGTAAGTTGGCGTAACAACTTCCTATAAGCTGTTTGCCATCAACCTTCCTCGGCTCCACTTTGACCACTCCACAATTATTCTTCATTGTGGTTCCAGTTTTGATTCGAGGAAGTCGGGGTTGTTCCATTTCCAAATAGCCTGGTCTACTTATAATCAATATCGAGGGATTATTCAGTGAGCTTGGGACTGGGCAACGAAAATAAAAAAAATACAAAAACAAACATTCAAAATTTAACGTGGTTTGATCTTCACTGTCTATGTTCACAACTTTTCAAATCTTTTACTATTTATAACTTTTGAACTATTAAAGTTATAAATTATTTTTACAAATCTTTCACTACATGGACAACTGCTAAAAAAAACCTCTACAATGGATTACTCCTACTCTTGGAGGATGACTAAACTCAATAATCAAATGTCATTTTTATAGGTTAAAATACTAGCAAGATTTCTAATTCTTATCTATGTGAGACTTTGGGTTAAATCCCAACAAATCTTCCCCTTAATCAACAGTCCTACTCCCTTCAGTTCTACTGTTACTACTCATGGAGCACACCACCTGACCTCCATATTTCTAGGAACACTTTCGACACAAACCACCAATAGCTTAGATACCGCTCGTTGGGTAGCAAAAACAAAAGAAATACAAAAACAAACACTCAAAATTTAAGGTGTTTTGGTTTTCATTGCCTACATCCACAACTTCACAAATCTTTTATAATCTGCAACTTTTAAAAGATTAAAGTTGTAAATCATCCTACAAATCTTTCATTATATGGATAGCTCCTAAAAACTTTACCCATACAATGGATCACTCCTACTCTTGAAGGATAATTAAACCTAACAATCAAATGCCATATTTATATGCCAAAACATTAGCAAGGTTTCTATTTCATGTGGGACTTTACGTTAGATTCCAACGGAGACTGTAAATGCAATTACATGCCTTGAGGAGTTCGGCAACGATTCTGTTAAGTTCCATCATGTGCGCTTCACGTGTGGATTTCATTAAATAATCAAAAGGGGATTAACCCCTCACTTGTGCACTTTATCAACCCCCCACTTTAAAGAAGTAAAATCCAAATTGGAAAATCAACCTTGCCTCTTAGTCCTAAATCTTTTGAATTTGACTTCATTTGTTGTTATTGCAGATGATTCCTGTAGCTGCTAATGATGTTGCTTTCTCTACTCATGCAGTTGTAATGAATTTAGTTATATTGTCCCAGATTGCAATCTATGAAGTAAGTACTCACAACAGTTCTTCGTAAGAGATTTTCTTTTCCTCTTACAACCATAATGCTTTGGTCTTATTGTTGAGCTCCTTATAATTCAAAGATGGTAAATGGCATGTTGGTTGTTTCTTTCAAACTCTTTTTTTTTTTTGAATTCTTTCATGACTTTTGCAGCGTGGGAATCAGAAATTCACCAAATATGCCATTACAGCAGTCGTTGTCGTGTGGTTCAGTGTCACAGTTTGTTTTTTCATTGCATTACCTAGTCAGTCATGGCTTTGGCTAATCTCCATCTTCAAGTAAGTTTTAATCTCATTATGTTAATTGATCTCTTTGGACTACATCTATTACAATGAAAATTTCTTTTCCTCTTGAAACCATTACTTCTATGGTGGTTGCTTCTTCGTTTGTTTGGGTCGATCCTCCCTTAACTGCAAGTGGTAGAGAAAATTAACATATATGTAGAGATATCTATCATATTTTTCAAAAGAGCACATATTTTTTTTTTTTACTTAGAAATAATTAAATTTATCCCCGTTGTCATGAGTTATTTATTTTTGTGGTAATTTTTTCTCGATATCAAATCTGATTCTGACATGAATCCACAATGCTGGTTTTTTCTAAGTTAGCACTTAGCACTCAATTGAGAATCAAAATCTCTTCGAGTTCTGTCTAATTTATGGAGTTTGAATAATTTTATAGATTGTTAAATATAGTTTTTCACCAATTGAATTGGTGTTATAAAACGGTTAGATCGATACATTAAACATTATTTTGAGTCTTCACTATATCTTTCTATTTGTTTAACGGTTTCACTTTCTAAACCCATCATGGTAATGATGATGCCTGGCTGACAAATGATTATATGATACCCAATGTTTTATTACTTGATATTCATTTGGGTGCCGAGTAAGAAGACCAGTGAACTTAGAATCCTAGTTAACAGTCATGCTCTAACAAGGCTTAAGCAATCTAGCAGAGCTATGAAGTGGAGGCCATGATTAATATGTGCACTATACAGTTTCTACTTTCTTCATGTATCTTTAATCGGTGTGTTTCCTAGAAGATTAAACCATCTCATGCATTTTAATCGGTCTCTCACCTCAGCTGTATGCCCATAGATAATGTTATTTGTGAATCATACATCGTTAAGGCTCTATTCCCAACTTATTGGGGATTGATACTTTAAATTGAGAAATGTTTGCAGTGTGGCAAAGTCTACTATCATTTCAACGTGTAATTTTGCAAAACATCAGCTTCATCAAGGGTATTTAAAGAGAATATGGACATTCTTTTGCTTCTTTTTATTTCTTAATTTCAATATAATTATTATTGTTGTAGTTGCCTTATGTGGTGTAATATAAGTAACATTTTATTCTAATAATTTTATGGAAATCAATTGTACTGCAGCTCAATTCAAGTATGTTTGACCCTCATCAAATATTTTCCCCAGGTCAGAATGCTTCCATGTGTATATCTAGCAAAAGTTGCTTCACAATTCTTTCTCTTGATTCATTGGTAAAAGACTATTATTATTGTTGTTGTTGTTGTTGTTGTTGTTGTTGTATAATAGGTTGATAGTTTTTATCTGTGTTTTCCTTGTATTTGTTTCATTCACATAAATTTTTTAAGTCAATAGAAACATATAAAAACAAAAGAGTTTTTTATCTGTGTTTTCCTTGTATTTGTTTTATTTACATAAAATTTTCAAATAAATAGAAACATATAAAAACAAAAGAACAAGAAAAAAGGACATTTGCTTTAATTTGTTGTTGTTGTATAATAGGTTGATAGTTTTTTTATCTGTGTTTTCCTTGTATTTGTTTTATTTACATAAATTTTTCAAGTCAATAGAAACATATAAAAACAAAAGAACAAGAAAAAAGGACATTTGGTTTAATTAGCCATCAATATTTTATTGCTAAGTCATGGCTATTCTCTATTTTGTTATGAAATATAGGCATTCATGAATTTCTTGCGAAAGAGCACAGACGGATATAGCATTGGTGGTGTTCTCCTGGATTTTTCTGGAGGGGTCTTTAATTATTCACAAATGGTTGTACAATCTATAGATCAAGGTATGTGATTTTAAGAAAGAATAGTGAATTAGTCCATCCTATCAGATTTGATCAATAATGTGTGTTGTAAATTTCAACTTCATTTCTCTTTAGGTTCATGGGTGAACTTCTATGGAAACATTGGGAAAGTACTTATATCTTTGGTATGTAATTTACTCCCACATTCTTGACATCTTTATTTGAAGATGATTCATTCTTTCTTTTACCTTACCAATTGAACCATGCATTAAGCATCGTTCTTTTGTATGAAGGAACTATCTTTTTTTTTTTTTGACAATATTATACCAGATTATTACATATTTAATATCTATTCAAGAAGTATAACTCCTAAAATATTCGACACAATGAATGGAAAAATTGCATAAACTTTGAAAATGATAAAAAGACGTTTATAATTTGTTATGCGAATTGTGTATTGAACTTCTTAATTAACTATTGTAACATTGTTTGTGAAATTCTCTAGCTTTTTGATATATCGATCAATGAATTTGAATTTATTTCTTTGAAATGAAAAAACTGCTGCAGGTAACAATATTCTATGATTCAATTTTAATGTGTCAACACTACGTTCTATATCCTGATAAGAAACGGTTTGCTTCTTCCAAAAACTACGAAGAGATCAAGCAGGCACTAATCAGTGCAAGTCCAACAGATCAACAAATCAAAGGTTCAGTTCAATCTTCGGATCAGCCTCCAGCTGAGGAAGTATAAGATATAACTTGGATTGCACAGTGTACCAAACCAATATTCCAGTTCCTTAAATGACAAAATGTAAGGCCTATCAAATGATGGTGATATAAAATCCTCGTCTTTATATCTATGTAAAGAAAAATGAATACTTTCTATTAGAAATAAGATCTTTTATTACTTTATACAAGTAGTTGTTTAAAATTTTATACCCAAAAATGTGATGCATGGGATAATACGAAAAAAGTTTAAATTTCATAAATAGTAAAATGGATAAATATTCATTTAGGTCCCTTACGTTTGATCCAAATTTTGATTTAGTTCCAATTTTTTTTTTGTTCTATTTTTGTCTCTAACATTTTAAAAACATTTCAATTTTGTCCTTTTGATAGAAAACATCCAAATTATACAATAAAATTGTAAGTAAATGTCAAATTACAATGTTAAGGAATCACAGCAAAATATAAAAATGTCATATTACAAAATTAGGCATCATAACTAAACATAAAACACTAAGTCTATGTTCAAATTAAAATGACAATGACACTCAAATTATGAACACAAACTTGATATTTATGTTTTATTGTGATCGCTAATATCTTCATATCACATGTTATATTTTGTTGTGACTTCCTAGCACTATAATTTGGCATTTACATCAATTTCTTGTTTGTAATTTGGATATTTTCTATTGAAAGGATAAAATTGAAGCTTTTTCAAAACATTAAGGACATAAATACAACAAAAGACTTTTTTGGGACTAAATTGAAACCCTGATCAAACGTGAGGGACCTAAATAGATATTTACTCCAATCAAAATTCTTGAGAAAATTACACTGATCTTCTCTGAAATTTGATGAAGTGCAACTCATACCTCTGCTATTTCCAAACTTTGCATACCAGGCCCTTGAGTTTTGGAAAATCCTACATCGACTTTTCTTGCTAATGTTAGTCTGTAAGTGATTTTGACGAAACAATATAGATGTGCACAACACATGATTTTTGTTGGGATTGCTATCAATATTAGAGAGTGTTATAAGTATGGAATGACCACATTCTCCTTTTATTGAGTGATAAAAGTGCATCATCTTCCCATTTGCTCTTTTCCCTAGCATAGGAAAAAGATGGGATTTTATAACTTGATAAAACAATAATATAGTTATTCAATAGTTATATCAATCTTTAATATTTCCAACAATACCATTACAACTCACGTGCTATGCACATGTTGTAAGTTGAAAATATAATGAGACAGGGGTTGAATTATGTTTTAACTTCTTTTTAGAATTTGAAAATACTAAAACAAATCCTATCAAGTTTTTTGGACAAGGTTTCTGAACTTTTTCTTCTAGAAGTCAAGACAGTTGACTAAGTGAAAGGGTGAGATGTCATTGTCATCCCTTTTTGGGTTTTGACTTTAATTTGAAATTTGAAATTTCCCTCCCATTCTGTAAAATGTACTTTTTGATATGCTCATTCAGTTTTTGATCTTCTTATTGATCTTCATTTCTTCAATCAGAGCTTGTTGGTAATCTTATTATCACGATTGAAGACAATAATTGTAACATCCCCAAATTTATAACTAAGAATCTTAATTATCGATAGCAAAACCAAGAGAATCTGGACAAATGTTATGAAACACAACAAATAGACTACTTAAGTATGTCTAGAGAAAAATGCAAAGAATTATGAAAATGCCATCACTTAGTGAAAATTACGAAAATGCCCTTGCTATGTAAAGGAAATTACCAAACTACCCTTACCTTATTAAATGACAAAGATACCCTTACTCTATGAATGGAATTACAAGAATATCCACTAACATCTTTGCACAAAACATGGAAACGTGTTTGCATAAAACATGGAGCATTTTCATCCAACATGTTTGCACAAAACATGGAAACGTGTTTGCACAAAACATGGAAACGTGTTTGCACAAAACATGGAAACGTGTTTGCACAAAACAAGGAGCATTTTCATCCCAAAATTCAGCCAACATGTTTCCATAAATCATGCTCCAAGTGCTTTCCATCTTCTATTTTTTTCTCTAATCTTTCCACTATAAATACTCCTCAAACTCTCTTCAATTCAGAAACTCCCTAAGTGTTCTTTCTTTCTTATTCTATCATTCTTCTTATGTTCTTCAAAAACTTCTCTTGATCCTCTAAACTTCATCCAAACGTACACTTCAATCCTAAGTCCAAACTTTCACTAGCCCTCACAAGAGTTACAATCTTTAACTCTAGTGAGAAATATTTTCTTAAGCATTCAAGTTCTAGAGCCAAGATTCAAGGAGGGTCATCCACTCCAAAGACTCTTGTTCGAAGCTTAAGGAAGAAGAGAAGGACCCTTTTTAGACCCTACACAAGAGGTAGGAGCTTCATCTTTAATTGTTCAAGCATTGTTGGCTTCTAACCTTGATAGAATGCCTCAAGTTTGAGTTATTGTCAAAAGTTTTAAATGATTATTTGAAAAATATATTTTTAGAAATATGACATGTTCTATTTTGTTATGAGTACCTTTATGATGTTATCAAACTCAAATATAACTTGAAAAGATTGTATGTGAAACCTGATTTAATAAAGGTAACTTAAGACATGAAAATGGTAGGTGCTGGAAATTCTAGTTGTTTCTGGCAGCAGGTACTTCGAAAGCTACTGTTCATAAAATATTAAGTATCTCGAAATTAAAATAATTTTACTATAAACTAGACTCATTATAGAGCACTCTCCAAAAAGAATCACCTAAAACGGAGTTTTCTAGCTCAAGATATAAATTTTTAAAGTAGAGCCTAAGACTGAAACTTTAAATCTGACCTTGTAGTAGTAAAATAGATGTAACTCACTCTAGAAAAATGCAAATGGACTGATTTCAACTTTGTTGGAGAGCTAACACATATAGGAATACACCCATGTATGTTATGAATAAAGCTTTGTACCACGTAAATACAGAATGAGAAATAAATTTCGGGATAGTGTACTGTGAAAGTGCAGTTTGGAAAGGTTCTGGCTAAGGAAAGACTTGGTATTTAAGCATGTCCATTGTGACCCACCTCTCTTTCCTGGGAACCCTCCTATGCATGGTTTACAGTTGATTTACACTATTCCAAAGATGTAAATGCTAAAATTTGATGAGTTAGGAATTTGGAACTACCTTTACTAAGCCGAGATAACAAGTATACAGAGAATTATAAACTTTCTTCTAAAAGATGTCAAAACTATAAATAAAAGAATCAAGTCTTGTAAAGAGAGAATTTTAAGAATTTAAGTAGAATAATAATCTTCAAGAGTTATATGAAAGTCATAATAAAAATATATAAAGAACCTATAATAATATTTTGAAGTGCATTAATGTATTAATGGAATGCTAAGAGTACAAAGAACACTAAAAGAAAAGATAATACTAAGACATCCATTACCTCTTACGAACACTAGGAACTCAACTTGATAACTTTGGTTGTTTAATATGAATCATCTATGAAAGTGTTTACTATGAGATTTACATGATATTGTCCATGTTTTATGAAGTGATTTATAGTAATGTGAATGTATGGTGATGAATTATGAAATGATGAGGATGAATGATTGATTGCCCAAGATTTATTGTGATTACATGATAATATGCATACATTCATTTTCAAAAGAAATAATAAAAGTAAAGTTTGAAAAAGTAGCAATGAAAGTCTGGAAAAGTGGACTTGAGCTAAACTCACGGCTTAACCCCCTAAACCGTTGAGATCACGGCAACGGAAAGGAAACAAAAAAAAAAAAAAAAAAGTTGTGGCGACGGCCACGGTATGAGCTCATTACCCTTTTAGGGTGGTCTAAGGCATTGATGCATTCATCCCGTGAGTAATTAAGAAATATGTTGATGAAATAAATGAAAGATGATGATCACTAAACAAGTGAATGTTGAGGATGAGTAATCATGAAATGCATGCAACTCCTAAATGATTACTGCTTATTAGTGGTTTTACATGATATGCTTATATGTATGCTTGATGAAATACTGAATGAATATTTCTGCTAATGTTCAAGATTAGTTTAAAAGTAACTGCACTTCGGCTAATCACGTTTGTGAAAGTTTGATAACTGAATCCTTACTGCTCACCTTTTATAATAAACCCGAAGTGACTGGGACGACAACGATGACACTTTTAGTACAAGTAGGAACTCCTACTGAGAAATCATGTATTTCTCACTCCTATGTTTATTTTCCGTTGTCGTTACGAGAGACAGGCGTGTCCACCTAAAGCAACGAGGCCGTAGGAGGAAGGAGGTAGCACGTGAAGATAACAAACCGCTCAAGTAGGAGCATTCCGAGCTTTAGTTACATTATAGTTTGTGAGAAACAATTAGTAATAGTAGAACTTATATTATTATTTGTAATAACTTATCAGTATGATATATGCCCTGTTGTGACTTATGTATTAAGTAATTATATTCCAGTTTATGTGATAATTGTTCTACACTTAGTCTTTTATTCCGCTTATTTAATTAAGTGCGCAATGTAACTTGATTATTATCTATAAAAGCGCTATGTATTTCACTTCTCGTTACAGGCTTAAGTTTTCAAAAAATTAATTTATTTAAAAAAAAACTTCCATTATTTTTCTAAGTTAATTTCAAAAGAAAATTAATACAAGGCATAAGTGACAACTAATAGAATCCAAATGTGAACTTAAGCACAGTGGGGTTCTATTAGGGTGTTGCATTAATGTAAATCTCATAGTAAACACTTTCATAGATGATTCATATTAAACAACCAAAGTTATCAAGTTGAGTTCCTAGTGTTCGTAAGAGGTAATGGATGTCTTAGTATTATCTTTTTCTTTTAGTGTTCTTTGTACTCTTAGCATTCCATTAATACATTAATGCACTTCAAAATATTATTATAGGTTCTTTATATATTTTTATTATGACTTTCATATAACTCTTGAAGATTATTATTCTACTTAAATTCTTAAAATTCTCTCTTTACAAGACTTGATTCTTTTATTTATAGTTTTGACATCTTTTAGAAGAAAGTTTATAATTCTCTGTATACTTGTTATCTCAGCTTAGTAAAGGTAGTTCCAAATTCCTAACTCATCAAATTTTAGCATTTACATCTTTGGAATAGTGTAAATCAACTGTAAACCATGCATAGGAGGGTTCCCAGGAAAGAGAGGTGGGTCACAATGGACATGCTTAAATACCAAGTCTTTCCTTAGCCAGAACCTTTTCGAACTGCACTTTCACAGTACACTATCCCGAAATTTATTTCTCATTCTGTATTTATGTGGTACAAAGCTTTATACATAACATACATGGGTGTATTCCTATATGTGTTAGCTCTCCAACAAAGTTGAAATCAGTCCATTTGCATTTTTCTAGAGTGAGTTACATCTATTTTACTACTACAAGGTCAGATTTAAAGTTTCAGTCTTAGGCTCTACTTTAAAAATTTATATCTTGAGCTAGAAAACTCCGTTTTAGGTGATTCTTTTTGGAGAGTGCTCTATAATGAGTCTAGTTTATAGTAAAATTATTTTAATTTCGAGATACTTAATATTTTATGAACAGTAGCTTTTGAAGTACCTGCTGCCAGAAACAACTAGAATTTCCAGCACCTACCATTTTCATGTCTTAAGTTACCTTTATTAAATCAGGTTTCACATACAATCTTTTCAAGTTATATTTGAGTTTGATAACATCATAAAGGTACTCATAACAAAATAGAACATGTCATATTTCTAAAAATATATTTTTCAAATAATCATTTAAAACTTTTGACAATAACTCAAACTTGAGGCATTCTATCAAGGTTAGAAGCCAACAATGCTTGAACAATTAAAGATGAAGCTCCTACCTCTTGTGTAGGGTCTAAAAAGGGTCCTTCTCTTCTTCCTTAAGCTTCGAACAAGAGTCTTTGGAGTGGATGACCCTCCTTGAATCTTGGCTCTAGAACTTGAATGCTTAAGAAAATATTTCTCACTAGAGTTAAAGATTGTAACTCTTGTGAGGGCTAGTGAAAGTTTAGACTTAGGATTGAAGTGTTTGGATGAAGTTTAGAGGATCAAGAGAAGTTTTTGAAGAACATAAGAAGAATGATAGAATAAGAAAGAAAGAACACTTAAGGAGATTCTGTATTGAAGAGAGTTTGAGGAGTATTTATAGTGGAAAGATTAGAGAAAAAACAGAAGATGGAAAGCACTTGGAGCATGATTTATGGAAACATGTTGGCTGAATTTTGGGATGAAAATGCTCCTTGTTTTGTGCAAACACGTTTCCATGTTTTGTGCAAACACGTTTCCATGTTTTATGCAAACATGTTGGATGAAAATGCTCCATGTTTTATGCAAACACGTTTCCATGTTTTGTGCAAAGATGTTAGTGGATATTCTTGTAATTCCATTCATAGAGTAAGGGTATCTTTGTCATTTAATAAGGCAAGGGTAGTTTGGTAATTTCCTTTACATAGCAAGGGCATTTTCGTAATTTCCACTAAGTGATGGCATTTCCGTAATTCTTTGCATTTTTCTCTAGACATACTTAAGTAGTCTATTTGTTGTGTTTCATAACATTTGTCCAAATTCTCTTGGTTTTGCTATCGATAATTAAGATTCTTAGTTATAAATTTGGGGATGTTACAATAATTGTGACTAGCTTAAGAGGAAAATAAATTTCTTCATTGTGTATCACCTTCTGAAGATGGAAGTCACTTTTTGAAGATCTAAACTTGGTCTCTGGCTTTGGAAATCCTTTCTTCATGTGTATCACATACTCAAGTCCATTTTAAGGATTATTTTTCACTTCATTTTAGTTTTGAATCTCTTTGAATGAGATTTAAAAACATGTTGAAACATGCTGTTGTGAAAATAAAACTTGTTGATAGAACTTGTATGCTAATGAGAATGGTCCTATTGAGTACTCACGAAACTCAAGTAAGAGATTAGTCAATTCTTCAAAACATCTTAACAAAATTGGTTTGGTTGTCACTTAAAACTTCAAGTTGTAACACTTTCTGAAGGGTTCTAGAACTAACAATTTCCCCATTTTTTATGATAGCAAACCCAATTTTGAGAAAATCTTTTGAAGAATATTTTGAAAGAAAAGATAACACTGAAAAAATTGAATCAAAGCTTTTAAATATTCTCTTAAAACAAACTTGTTGATAGAGTTTCAGAAAGTAACTAACTTAAGGTTTGTCATGGATGATAATAGGATATACAACAACCTTAAATGACTTTAGAAAAGATTTTCTGTGATGTATCAGAGCATTTGAACTTTCTAACCAGAACCATCTTTATTCTAAGTCAATATAACTTTTTGAACTTAATCACATTTAGATATAAAATGTGATAATACGTGTGATATTCAATCTTGAGTTGGAACCAATATATAGCATAACTTATCCAAAAATACATACATACATATATATATATATATATATATATATATATATATATATATATATATTCAGAAGACTCACCTTTCTTAGAGAATCATTATCATATTTATTGAAAGTGTAAAACAACATTTGAAACATTTTGCAAATGGCATAGGAGTTTCTGAAACCTATTTCTTAGATCATCTATGTATTAGAGTACATATTTATGTGTGATGACACTCAAGCTTGTGTATTTGAGCATGACTGCATATGATAAAGTTCTAGTTTATGTATTAAAGCATAGAAAAAAAAGATTCTAAACATATGTATTGTATCAAAGCATAAAACCAATGATTCTAAACATATGTATCAAGGCATTGTAGGTATCAGAGCAGTATTAGAGTATGGAATGAAATAAAGACAACATGGAGCATAAACACCTAAAGTATAAGGAATTGTTCCATGAGAAACAGAATGAATATAATACAACAAAAAAAAAGTTCAGATCAGCAAAGCAAAAAAATGATATTCATAAAATGTCCTTCTAAAGCTAGTTCCCCTTGAGTGCTTGACCCCTGACTCCTTTTTCACAATTTAAAGATTTTTCTCTTCTTTTTCTTTCTCCCATTTTTATCATCAGCAAAGGGTTGTGCATGATGGCCACAACATCATTGGCCTTTTCTCCTGAGTGCTTGAAGAAGTTGAAAAAGAAACTCTTCATGCCTCCTCAGTTGAGCTCCAATCTCCCTATTTAAAGCTTCAACTCTGTCTAGTCTTGAAGCCATGTCTTGTTTATTGTGTAAGAGAAGCTGGACATTTGGGAGGTGTGGTTGGGGCTCAGGTTGAGGTTAAGGTTAAGGTTGGGTAGGTATTTGAGTAGGTGTTTCTAAATCAGCTTGGGGTCCAGATGACAGGATGCCTAGAGCTTCATTTGGTCCAGTTGTAGTAGTAGCAACAGTAGTAGGTGTAGTTGTTATTGGAGCATCAGTAGGAGTAGTAGCAGGAATATCAAAGGTATGAGGAGCAGAAATAGTCTCAGCAAAATAAGGGGAGCTGGATTCTGAAGCTTCAACATCTTTTACTAGAGGAGTTATTTTAATGAAGGGATGGGGTTGAGGCACCAACAGGATTACAACATTAGTTAAATCAGCAACTTCCTCCTCTAACTCTTTTAGAATGGGCTCTAGGGCATGATAAAGCTCACTCATGTAGATCTTGAGTTCCTCATAGCCCTCCTCCTTAGGTTGTGACTCCTTCTCCATGTCTTTGGACATGGACATCAGCATTTTCTTTATTTTCAGAGAGTCATCATCACCACCTTTGGGAATAGTATCTTGAGCTTCAAATGGAACCATTTCAGCTTCAACATTAGTAGCCTTTTCAGGAGAATTTGTGGATCCAGTTGTTGAGTTGGTTTCTAAGGGAATCTAGCTTCTTAGAGGAGTAATAGAGATTGGGAAAGAGGTATACCTAAATTAGTAAGTCATTGGCAGGCTTGGTTGTTCTTCGATCACTACAAAAGGTTTAGGGACAGAAGATTTTGATCTTTTGCTACTTAAGCCCTAAATGCCTTTAGCCATTTCTAATATACGCTTCCTCTATCTTCCTTTTCTCTTGGAGAATTTTATTCTCCTTGAGAATCCCTTCAGCCTCCTCCTCATCCTCTTCTTTAAGGCAAGTTTTGTCCTTAACAGTAATCCAAGATTGTTTAGCCTCAAAGATCTCTCTTAAGATCAAAGCAGCCCTAGGCACATTTTTAGGCAATTTTTTCTATTTATGCTCTATATCTTGCCTTCTAATAGGAAGCTTACCAAACCTTCCTTTAGGGAGCTCACTTTCTAAGGACTCCGTCTCAATTTCTAAAAGCTCAGAAGGCTCAGGAGGCACCTATTTCTGTTTCTATCTTGCTTTATGCTTATTTATTCTTTTAGTTGTGAGAGGGACTTCTACAGATTCAATCCGCTCAGACTCTTCTTCAATATCTGTTGTGTCTTCTAACCTGCTCTTAAAGAAGATATCACCTTTCTTTTCTTTTCCCTCTTCTTTTCCTTCTTCTTTTTATCTGATTCTTCTAAAGCTTTCTCTATTTTTACATCCCTAATTCGAGAGCTTTATCTTCTAGAACTGGTCTTGATAGGTACAGACTTCGTTTTCTTGATGGTCTTCAAAATGATCATGGTGTACTATGTGCCTACCATGTATTTAACCTATTCTTGAACCAATGGACATCCTAGGTGTTGAAACATCTTTGTCATCAATATACCATAGGGAACAGTAGTAGTTTATCTTTTGTCCTTAGTGATGGCTACAGGTATAAAAGTGCACGAGAATGTGTGTTGAATCGTGCTTCACTTTTTCTTTCCTTCTTAGCAACGTTAGTTACTTTAGAAAGATACTTTCTAAACTACAATCAATATGATAAATACAAGTAATTCAATAACACAGTTTAGTATGCACAAAGTGGATAATATAAAGGAGTTAAGGGATGAGAAGATAATGTACAGATGTTTTTATACTGGTTCAGCCAACCTGCCTACATTCAGTTCTCAACAACCATTGAATTCCACTAAAGCCTTTCTCAGCCCGAGAAAGAAATAGGATAGTTTGTGTAGTAGTCTTCCCAAGCTCTTATCTGTGACCAATAGCCAATTCTACTATCACAAACCAAGTAGTCTTTGACCAACCTTTTCAAGTTGAACTAGTGACCAGCAAGTACACTTTACCATCACAACTTGAGTAGTCTTTACCCATTCTCTCCAAGCTAAACCATGACCAATAGTTCACTTCTATTGTCACGTTACAAGTAGTCTTTGACTAGCCTCTCCGAGCTAAACTGTAACACCCTAATTTTTAACCCAAGTCTCTAGAACACATTAGGGTAAACCTTAGGTTATTACTTCTTAGTCTCATCATTTTATTAAAATACTTAGCGGAAATTATGGGTAAATTTTTTTTTTGAAAGCTAAAACCAAAGTGAGAGCCGCGTATGACGTAACGAAGACTAACATACAGAAAAGGGATATCATATCATTCATGGTCACAAAACACAAACATTGTTCATTACATCACAACATAATCATATTATCATAGATACATAATCTACGGCTTTCATAGTCCTATTATCACATCAAAAGAAATACACTTCTATAATTATAAAACTAAAGCGGCATCTATGCGCGTCCGTTATGTCCCACCAGTCCGACTCATAGTGCATGCCTCATGCCCATGCTTTAGCAGAAATCACGAACCGCATCATGAGATACACTAGCATCTTCGTCTGGAGACGACACGGAAGAAAAAGAGAGAGAAGGATGAGAAACTCATTCAAGATTCTCAGTAGGGATTTCTGACTCTAACACACGTGTCATCGTTGTCGTCCCTAGCCACTTCGGTTTTAATCATAAAAAGGTGGTCATGCATAAGGTTTAACTTTTAAACTTCTCAAATCTATTTATTCGAAGTGGGCGTCTTTTAGTATGGGTCTTAATGATATGAATGCAACAGATATTGGATGCATGCATGACAATACATTATGCAAATAGTCAATAGAACATAGCATCAAGGAAAAATATTAACATATAAGTGGCATATAAAGTTCTTTCGTTTCTCATAACAATGTGACTTTAAAAATATCATATCTCTTTCTCATGCTTGAACTCTTAAGTTCTTTTTCTCAAAGACCACATTCGTAAACATATCCACCTAATTCCAACCGACATATCGCCCCAGCGATTTTTATCATGGCCTCTTAACTCCGTCTCACCTAATCGCCTAGGAATGAGCTCAATCCTAACTAGTCATCACTAGATTTAATATGGCGAAAATAGAGGGAGTAACATATAAACATTTCTTTCTCTGAAACGCTCTATTGGCCTCGAGTGCATAACGAATTGTCTGCTTTGGTAAGGCTCATATCCATACCCTCACGGATTTGCCTCCTCCTCACCGTAGCAGGAGAAGTACGTCTTAGTGCTTCTCACATAAAAATCTCCTAGGGGTGCCCGACTAAACCGTGTCACCCAGGGTTTTCAATCTCATATGGTGTTTTAAAACATTTCTCAAACCCTTTAGGTTTGACGGAAATTCGGCAGCGTAATAGCTGTTAAACCGAATTTCCTTCAAACCGACATTTATGCCACAAGCTCATAACACAAGCATATATCTCATTCAATTCACTTGCTTATAATAAACTTACATCTCAATGAATCATTTCCTCATGCATCATCAAAACATATACATCTCAACATCATACTTGCATAGATAACATCATAGCATTAAAGATTTTTTAATGTCTTATGCTTTGACCCTTAAGGTCCTTAACTCACAATCTAAGTTGTAAATCATCATAACTTAAGCTCTCGGGTACCTATAGGCTCATATCTAAGTATTCCTCACTCAATTCTATGATCATAAACATATCTAAACATCAAGAGTGCAGAATCTAGAATTCTAACTTTACGGGTACCTAGGAGTCACAACATTGACCCTTTCTAAGTTTGGTTTGCTCATAAGGCATCAAGATCAAGTCCTAAACCAATTATGAGTCATTCCTACACATTTAGACTAATTATAAACCATGATTATCAATTCTAAACCATGCTGGACAGAATCCAGAAAAATCAATTACTAAGGGATCTAAAACTCTCAAATTAATTCTTTTCTAGTTACTAACTTCTCTTATCTTTCATATATGAGTTTTAGCATTAAACATACATGAATATACTCATATTATCATCATCAAAATATCATATAACAGTGATCATTCATAGCAAGGTAGAACCGAATTCATCTCTAAACAAACAAGGCATAAACTTGGTTTCTAGAACACATAAAATGCTAGTTTCTCTTGAAACCTTTTTAAAACTTTCAAAACTCCTTAGTAAACATTTTTATCAACTAAAATCATCAAAACAATTTCAAGGGCAGTAGCTAATTTAAATTAGTCTCAAGAGGTTTTAAAATCATAAAACTTTGTTCTAAACATCTCTTGGACTCATATAAGCTTAGAAAAATTTTAGAACATAAATTTTAGTATTTGAAACATATCAAACCTCATAGGGCCGAATTTAAGAAGCTAAAGAACATATATTTTTCAAGCCTTTGTTTGAGATAATAATGGGCAAATCTTTGAGCTCTAGGTTCTCTTAAGTGATGACATAAACTTAAATATGCTCATGCACATATTTTAGCTTTCATTAGAAAATAAAGTGAGAGCATAAAGTAAACATGAGATGCAACTTGTTATTATCTTTGATATTTAGGTGAGGACTTGAAAATATAACCATGAGAATGCAAAGCTTGAAATATAATTATGATAATGCAAGTTCATTTATTATTCTTGATATTTAGTGATAGCAAGGAAAATAAACATGATGTGGAAGGCATAAACATAAACATGAATGCAAGGTTCATTTTAATCTTACGTAGAGCTCTTACAAGACTTTAGAGATACAACCCAACACTTATCTCATCACAAAGAGAGCTTTAGAGTTCTTGAACCAAGTTCTCAAAGGAACTATGTGATTCTTGAACATCATCATCAAGCTCAAAGAAACAAACTTTTAAAAGAAATCAAAACCTCAAGGAAAAAGAAACCAAGGCCAAAAATATTAAGGAAAGGAAACAAAGAAATTGAAACCAAATAGCAAGAAAAAGTGAAGAAGTTTCTTGAGCTAAAATTATTTAAGTTAGAAAATGAAGATAAAACTTAAAGAAAGGAAAAACTCAAGCTCTAGAGGTTCCTTTGAGATGAACACATGGTCATCATCTAGGAGCTCTCATCATTGAGCTATCATGAACATAACAAGGCCAAGAGGCCGAAATGAAAAAGAGAAGGAAAACAAAGGAAAATTTCAAAAAGGAACCAAGAGAAAACTAGAGAAAACACATTTTTGAGTAAAAATCAAAGTTTGAAAAGCAACTCCCTACCAAATGTGAAGACAAGGCTTGATCTTGAGGGTGGAAATGGGAAGATCAACTCCTCCTAGAGAGATGACGTAGCTTCGGCCTTGAGAGAAAGAAAGGAAAGGAGATGTGTTCTTGGTGAGCTTGTGTTTGAGGTTGAGTGTTTGAGTGTTTAAAGGATGATTTGTGGTTTTGGTTTGAGGTTATAAGGTGGTGATGTAAAGAGAAGATGAAGATGAAGAGGAAGAACTCTTAGAACTTTTGAGAGAAAAAGGAAAGAATTCAAAGAAAAGCTTGAAAACTAAAATTTAGCAAATGATCTAAAGGTTCACACAAGTTCTTCAACACATGTATTTATAGAAAACAAAAACAATGGAGCCTCATTGAGGGGGGAAAGGTGCACAAAATTTTGGAGCTTTGAGGAAGGAAAATATCTCCTCAAAGTGGTCATTCAAGCATGGTTTGAAGCATGGGTGGTATGGGCTAAGTTATGGCTCAAAGTATGGTGATTTCTCTTTGTTTGATATTGAAATAATCCTTCTAGAAGAGCATGGACGGCTGGCAGTTTTTGAGCCACAAAAATGAGAGAAAAAGTCTTCTAGAAGTTGTCATATGAAGCATGGATGAAAGCATGATGTTTGTATGACAAAGTATGGTTTATGGTGAGGTGGAAGCATGGTTCTTTGAGTGTAAAAATTCACACATGTGATGGAAATGAGGGGGTATGGGTTTGGCCAGGTCTGGACAGCCAAGGGGAAGAGAGATTTGTCCATCTAATTGTGTGTTAAAGATAGGTTTAGATGTGTATTAGTTTAGGTGCAATGTTAGGAATCATTAATCACAAGTTTAGGTAACTAAGAATGAGGTTTTAGGAATTTTATGACAAGATTAGGAGTGGTCATACATTATTAGAGAGTTTGAAATTTATTTGTGAATAAACAATTGAAAACACAATTCCATGATTTAAGGAATTGGAGAGAGAAAACATTATTCAAGATTCCATGAGTAGGAAATCTTGAATTTAAAATAAGATTTTAAGTTGAAATTAAGCATTCTTAGGTTCTAATAAAATTTAATAAATTATTTTGACCTTAGATTAATTATGGAAATTAATTAATCTTTGATTAGAGGCTAATATTGCTTAGGTTTGCTTAATCACACAATTAAGCTCAAAAACACAAAGCTAGGGGCAAAATCGTAATTTTGCACTAATTTTGCCCGGGACCTCCGGGACTAAAACTGAAGTCACAGAATACATAAAAACATCTTTTAAAACCATATGGAGAAGTTTCGGGTTCATCCGGCACTTGCAAACAGGTCAAACACCATAGGGGTATTTTGGTCATTTTGACCTGAAAACTCGAAAAACGAGATTTTCAATCTCGGAAAGGTACACAAGCTAAATAATCCCCTTCTAACATTGAGTTTGCCCCTCGAGGACTGCCGGGTCGGCCATCCTCGAGTTCCGGGCCGAAAATGACCTCAGGGGCATTTTGGTCATTTTCACTCTAACAGAAAATCGGGGCGTTACATAAACCGTGATCAGTAGTTCACTTTTACTGTCGCATTGTAAGTAGTCTTTGACTAGCCTCTCCAGGCTAACTTACACCAATCATTACCGGATTAAGGATACAAAAGTTTTTGTTTGAGTTTGTCAGTCAAACTAACCTACACTCAATTTTCCATAAGATGTACAATAACAGACCTAGGAAAAACTTGAATGACTTTTTTCTAACAATTCTTCCTGTGAAGAGCATATGACTTATCAAGAACATAGAAAGAAGATTTTTACAGATAAGGAAACTGATTACAAGATGTAATAAACTTCACGAGAGATGAATTATACAACATCAAGATCTACTTCTTTGAAAGCACAACATCTTTATTTATAGATGGTTTGCATTTATAACCATTGCCCTTGATTAGTTGTCTAAGTGACACATGTTGATCATATATTTATGTCTTGGAAAAGCAGTCTAGAAGAGTAGCTCGTTGTCTGTCAAAGCTATTCTAGAAGCCGTTGTGAAATAAAGATTTCTAAAGTCACCTTTATAAACTACTTTTTACTTTCTGAATGACGTTTCTAAACTCTTTCTTCTAGAAACTGGGATAGTTGACTAAGTTGACAAAAGAGATGACATGTCAATCTGTAACTACATTTGACTTTAAATTTGAAATTCAAATTCCCCTCTTTTTCCTGTAGAGAGCACCATTTTCACTATGAAGTGTACTTCCTAAAGTGTAGTATCAGTTCCTTGGTGAATATATGATCTTCTAAACTTCAATTAGAGCATGTAGATAATGAAAAGATTGTAATGATGATGATTGAAGGTTGTAGAACACACTTGCTTCAGAGCTGGTTTGAAATCTTCATTTAAAGTGTACTTTTTGAAGTATCGTCATACTTTCTAAATATTTGAGCCTTGGTTTCTTGAACATGATAATTTTCTTCAATCTGTTAAGCATGTATATGTTCATTTCATGATATAATTTTCGATCCCATTAAGTTCTTATATCTTTAAATGTGATAAACTATATTTGCACATGTACAGTGAAATTTTTTTCACTTCAAGAACCGTGTTATGCTAACAAAAGACCTGTTAAAAACTTCAAGAAACTCAAGGGAAACATTAGGTGTTCTTCAAGAAATTTTTGTGGTTGATAGTTGTGTTTTTTGTAGTCTTCACATGAGTAGTTGTGTTTATGTTTAGTTTTGGGTTCTTTAAGGAGTTTAAGAGGATGTGATATGGATATTTTCAATTATTATTTTGAAACTTTGCACATGTTTTCACCTATTTGTGTGTGTGTGTGATTCATATGGTGGTTTTTTGTGTTTCAGTCCTAATTTTCCCAATTTTTTTCCAACCATGTTAGGGGAACCCTTTGAAGTTCAAGCTTAGCCAAAGTAAATATTAAGTTCAAGCTTTCATGTCATAAATCATTTATTCATTCAAACCATTAAAATGTTAATCTCTTATAATAATTTGTACTTATGCAATATTTAATTTACAATTACAACTCATAGTACACATAGTGGAAGTTCATGCTACAAAATAGTTCCACTGCTATTAGCATTGTGTATAGGAAACATCTTTTATATTCTATATTTCCTACAAAGCTTGAAGAAGTTTCCTCTGTGTGAGACTTGAATTTATTTGGTCAACACCTTTGGTGGACAAAATTGGTCAATAACAAGAGAAGGTGGCCAAGTCCATAGATAAGTGGTTATCATATGGTTGACAACTATGCATATTGTTTCAACTTAATGGACTGTACCCTAAGAAACCTCGAAAAGCAAGGATTTTTCACTACTATATACCAGTCTTCTTCTAGTGTGAAGATCAAATTGCTCAACATTGGTACAAGTTCAAAGATGAAGATATACCCCTTTTTCATGTTATGTATGTATATAGCTATCTTCCTTTCATATCTGTTCGCCGCTCATAGTTTGTTTACTGCTTGTATTTATGCCATGCAGCTTATTATGATTCATCAAGGCTTAGTTGCTCAAGACCTTTTAATTTTTATTTATTTTTTCACTTTGTATGACTCAAATTGGATTTAGTGCTTCTCAAGAGTGTAGAAATGGTTATTAACATGAAGGTGCACGATGATGTGCTTGGCGGTCATGCATCATACCCTTGGAGCACTCTGTGTAGCATGTTATAACCCATGCACAAAGCCATCCAAAGACAACACTGGGGACTTACAAGCGTGAGGCAATTATGTTGCCTAGATTCATACCAAGTTGTTATTCTATTTTATCTATTAGATTAGTTTTTCTTTTTTAGTGAGTTATTTTTTCCTTTATTAGATTTAAATAATGTGATAGGATTTGGTATTGTTACTAGATTAGTTAAGATTTGTAACCAAAAAAAAAAAAAAAAGAACAGTTAAGATTATCTCTAAGAACTAAAAGATAGCAAGTAGTACAAATTTTAGTTATAAATAAGTGGCCACTTGAATCTTTCTTTCAATTCATGGAATAAAATGTAGTTTCTTGACCCTTTTTTTCAATAATGGAGTTAGAAGGAAGGCTGTCACTTACCTCCACAAATTAGAAATTAATTTATGCTAAGTTGCACCAAGAAAATGTAGTAAAAGGGCACAACAACCTAGTCATCTCTCAAGGAGACTTTATTACTTAGTTGGGAAAAGAGAGGGCTTTAAGAATTAAAATTGAAACAATTAAAATTAAATGATAATAACAATAATGAAAAGGGCACTAGTGTAAGGAATTCCTAAAATTAGAATTAATTACCATTGACCACATATTGAATCACTTAGTGGCTACTACCAATTAATTATTAGCAATTCTACTGGTGATTAATCGGCCTCTAGAATTTGACCAATACAAATAACTAATAAATAAGATCTCAATTTATTTATAAATTATAATGATTTAAGATACTAATTGTTATAGCCTAGTTGCCAATCGAAAGATTAATTTTAATGTTCTCCTTCAAACATAAACCAATGGATCCATTAATTTATGCCCAAAGGGTTTCCTTAAATGATGACAATCGCCAATTTAATTATTCCAATAAAAATTATAGCAATCACCCTAATAATTATAAGAATAGAAGTTGAAGAATATTGGGAAAACTAATGCATTCAATATAAACAAAGAGTCTCAAATAGCATCCCAATCCATCTGAAAATCTCTACACTAGTAAGAAAATCTACCCATCCATCTCTTGAGGACTACAAGAATGAATTACAAGAAGGGACACCCACCTGACAAGTGCTTCATGAGAAAGAAGTTTATCAAAAGGGTTGGGATGCCTCTCCCTCGAAGGACTAACCAAGAGGACCTAAGAAAGTCTCAGTACCTAAATTAAAACATGTGTTTATTGTAGGTTTGCCTGAGAATGTACGTGTACCTGACAGCAAGTGTTACATGGACAGTAGCTGCTCTAGACACATGTCCTGATCCAAAAAATAGTTCAGAAACGTGAGGCCTAAAAATTCTAGATCAGTGAAGTTTACCGATGGAGTAAGGCCAAGGTCACACGCATATGAAATGTTGTTAAGGATGATTCCCACCAAATTTTTTATGTATTGCTTGTTAATGGTTTGGCTCACAATCTATTGAGTATAAGCTAGTTCTGTGACCAAGGCTTTAATGCTTTATTTAATGTTCATGCATGCAAGATAGTAAATATCACTTCAGGACAAGTCATCTTGTCTGGAAAAAGGCATGATAACACTTATGTGTTATTCTTGGATGACCTAAGAGACCAAGATGTAAAATGTCTCGCATCCTTCACGGATGATAAGTGGTTGTGGCATAAGAAGTTTGGGCATACTCATATGAAGCTTATTTCTGAGATTTCTTAAAAAGAGCTTATTAAAGGCCTGCCAAAGATCAGACTTGACAAGTATTTAACTTGTGATTTTTGTGAGAAAGGAAAACAAGTCAAAGCTTCTTTCCACAACAAAAATGTGGTTTCAACTACTAAACTACTTCAGCTTTTACATATGGATCTCTTTGGATTAACCAAGACTATAAGCCTTGCTAGGAAGAGATATTGTCTTGTCATAGTGGATGATTTCTCTAGATTTACATGGGTTATCTTTCTAGCTTCTAAGGATAAGGTGGTTGAAAGATTTAAAGTTTTTGCAAAATGAGTTTGTATTGAAAAAGATTCTCAAATCACCTCTATCAAATCTAATCATGGAGGAGAATTTGAAAATAATGTTTTCGAGGAGTTTTGTGAAAAAAATGGCATCCTTCATGAGTTTTTTGCATCTAGAACTCCCCAACAAAATGGGGTTGCTAAAAGGAAAAACAAAAGCATGCAAGAGATAGCCAGGACAATACTTTTAGAAAGTGATTTATCAAAAGGTTATTGGTAGGGACTGTAAACACCTCTTGCTACATCCAAAACAAAATCTTTCTAAGGCCAATCCTCAAGAAGACACCTTATAAGCCATGGAAAGGTAGAAAACCCAATATATTATATTTTCATATATTTAACTCATCATGTTTTATTCTTAACAACAAGAACAAACTTGCAAAGTTTGATTCTAAATCTGACGATGACATTTTCCTAGGTTACTATGCTGTCTCTAAAGCTTATAAAGTTTATAACAAAAGACTGCTATGCATAGAAGAGACAATTCACATCAAGTTCAAGGAGCTTAAGAAGGACTTTTCTGATGATCTTGAAGAACTGGAAGAAAACCTTGAGAAAATGAGTCTCAATGACGATTCAGAAAGCAAGCATATGAAAGCTAAACCTTTAAAAAGTAGGCTCTAGAAAGTAAACACTTCAGAAAGCTTGGTCAGGACTCCAAAGCCATCAGAAAGTGACATTTCTAAACGTAAAGAAGAGCAATATGAAGATGAATGAGAAGATGAAAAACCTCAAGCTATAGAAACTACAAGAGAGTTTCTAATTTAAAAGCAGTTTCTCATAACAAAGTTCTTAGAGACATTTCCAAGGGTGTGAAAACCAGATCATCCCTTAGAAAATATGTCAAACTATGCTTTTATCTCCACCAGCAAACCAAAATGCATTCAAAAAGCTTTGGCTAATTAGGGTTATTATTATGCAAGAAGAATTGGACTAGTTCAAGAAAAGCAAAGTTTGGATGCTCATTGAAATGCCAAAAGGGAAGACTATCATCGGAACAATGTGGGTGTTTACAAACAAGCTTGATGAAGTAGGCAAAGTCATCCAAAACAAAGCAATAATGGTTGCACAAGGTTATAATCGACGAGAAGGAATTGATTATAATGAAACCTTCATACCAGTAGTTAGGCTGGAAACTTCCAACCATAAGAATACTAGTGCTTTTTCTGTCTTCAAGGGATTCACTCTTTACCAAATGGATATTAAGTTTGCATTCCTAAACGGATTCCTCTCTAAGGAAGTATATGTAAAGTAACCTCCAGGTTTTGAGACTAAAGACCTTCCTAACCATGTCTTCAATCTAATGAAGGCACTATATAGTTTGAAACAAGCTTCCCGAGGTGGGTATGAAAGGCAAAGTACTTTCCTGCTTAAGAATGGGTTCAAGAAAGGTAATGTTGATACTACTATTTTTATTCTTGAATAAAATAATCATTTTTTGATAGTTCCAATATATGTAGATGACATTATATTTGGCACATCTAATCATTCTTTCTGTGAAAAATTTTCAAAATTAATGTCGAGTGAATTTGAGATGAGCATGACGAGTGAACTTAAGTTTTTTCTCAGTTTCCAAATAAAACAATAAAAAGATAGAACCTTGATCCATCATAAAAAATATACTAAACAGCTTTTGAAAAAGTTTACTATGGATCAAGCCAAACCCTTGAGTTACCCCATGTATCAATCTCAAATCACTGATGCTGATGAAAATGATGAAAAGGTATCGAAAAGTAATTATAAAGGAATGATTGGTTCACTTCTATATCTTACAGCTAGTATACTAGACATTCAATTAAGTGCAGGAATTTGAGCAAGATTTCAATCTAACCCAAAGCAATCATACTTAAATGCTGTTAAAAGAATTTTCAGATATTTATCTGGTACTACTAATCTTGGCTTATGGTATGAGAAAGGTATATCTTATAAAATTGTAGGTTACTGTGATGTTGACTTCGCCAAAGATAAAGTAGAAAGGAAAAGCACCAATGATTGCTGATGTTTCTTTGGGAAAAACCTCATCACTTGGTCATGCAAAAAGCAAAATGCCATTGTATTCTGTAACACCCTAAATTTTAACCTAAGACTACTAGTATGTACTTAGGTTAATCTTTAGAATATTACCTCTTGGTCTCATCTTTTACTTATAAAATACTTAGTAGAAATATGGGTAAAATTTTTCTTTTTAGAATTAAAATCAAAGTAAGAGCCACGCACGAATCTTTAAAAGGAAGCATAATGAAACATATAAGCAAAGCATAAAGAAACACATCATATCATGGAAACATCAACTGAATCATAGATAGATATATATATATATATATATATATATATATATATATATATATATAACATGCCTACCCAAAGGGCAGGAATATTTGATACATCAGGAAACAAAATACAACTGAAGGACAAATACAAGGAAATCATAAAAAGCAAATACAAGAGAAACAACACCCATACCCATGTGCACCTAGAGTAGACAACCTCATATATAAAAGAAGGTTTGTCCTCAACTATGTGGCGTGTGTGCACTAACTGCTACCCCTCCAATGCTCCTACTCCTGCTGGTCCGAGTACTGAGGGGTGGAATCGATCCACTGGCAGATCTCGGTGGGAGTGGTCGAGCGCATCATCGGGGCATGTCCACCGCGGCGAGGGCGCATAGATGGCCGACGAGCCAACCTCAGCTGGACCACCATCTCCTCACTCCCAGCCCTCATCGGTAGGGGAGCGGGACTGGAGCTCCAACTGTACATGTGTGATGGCGGGTCCTCGGATGGGTCCGTCTCCGAGTACTGGGTACGAGGCACATACTCTAGGTAGTCGCGTACCGCTGATGTCTCGGGCTCCATGCATAGAATCTGCTCATCGCGTGGTCTAGCTCGCTCAAAAATCCCGTTGTGACGGTAAGGAGCGATGGTAAAGCGGTAACTTCCACTGGATGCGCGAAGGGTCATCCCATAAACATCAACACTCTAACCGTGCAGCGACCCTCAAAATGGTATGACCCGAGTGCCGGGTCATGGTGCAGCTCCCATACCGGGGTGTCTATGAAGAGTACGAATGTCGTCATCTGAAGATAGGACGGAAGAAAAGATAGAGGGAATGAGAATCTTCTAAAAGAATTCTCAGTAGGGTAATCCCTACCTAGGTGTCATCATCATATCCTCAGGAACCTTGGGTTTATTTCTAAAAAAGTGTGCATTCATATAAACTCCTTTTAAGTTAGTTTTCTAAGGTATTATTTATCCAAGATCCGTCATATTTTATAATGCGTCTTATGACTAAGCATGGAATATACTAATGACATGAATGCATCATAAAGGTAAGCCAATAAATAGAATAACTAAAAACATTATAACATTGGCATAAGGTAATAGGCAGAGCATATGTGACATTTTAACTTTAACTTTCATCTCATGGGGCCACCCTAAAACATCTCTAGGTTATGAGCTCATACCTTAACTAGTCGTCACTAGTTCTTACTTATCCTATGATAAGCGTAACATATACATAATCCCGACTTAATAGTGCGGGCTAGGGGGCAATTAAGGGCCACCTCTCTTAGGGTCATTTCCTTTTTGATACGCTCTACTAGCAACTAGTGCATCGTAGTTTTGTCCGCTTTGGCAAGCTCTATGTCAATACCCTTACGGATTTGTTTTCTTGGGGGTGCTCGGCTAAACCGGTGTCACCCAAGAAGGCGTCTCAGTGTTGTGTCACATTTAAGTTCTCATAAAGTGTTAATTCATAGATACATCATTATTCATTACATACATCTTTTTCCATAGTATATACATCATCACATGAAACTTCTTCATAGTGTATACATAAAACTATAGCATATACATCATCACATAATCACACCTTAGACAATCATTCATACAAACTCCCAAGCTTATTGTGTTATGAACCTATAGTATGTTATGCTTTGGTTCTTTTGAGTCTTAAACTTGTAAACTAATTGTTCTAGTATTATCCTTAACCTCTTACACACCTATAAGTTCACAATTAACAAGTTTTACTAATTTTTATGCTCAAGGACCTATCCAAACAGCACTATGCAGATTTGGACAGCTTTATATTTGTGTGATTATGGGGTTCTAGAAATTACGGTTTAGACCCTTAAAGTCTTTAACTCACATTCTAAGTTGTTGATCATAAAAACCTAGTCTCTTGGGAACCTATGAGGTTATAACTAAGTATTTCTCACCTCACACTATGGTCAAGAACATCTCTAAACCTCAAGGATGCATAATTTGAAATCCTAACTTTACGGGTACCTAGAAGTCACAACAATGACCCTTTCTAAGTTTAGTTTGCTCCTAAGGCTTCAAGATTAAGTCCTAAACCAATTATGAGTCATTCCTACATATTTAAACTAATTTAAAACCATGATTATTAAATCTAAACCTTGCTGGACAGAATCCAGAAAATTACGTAATTAAAGGATCTAGAATTCTCAAATTAATTCTTTTCTAGTTCCTAACTTATCCTATCTTTCACATATGAGTCTTAACATTAGTTTTACTCAAACATAGGCACATTATCCTCATCAAAACAGCACATATAGTGGCAGCAAAGAGCAAGGAAGAACCGAAAATATACTTCCCCATACAAGACATAAGACATAATTTCTAAAGCTCATAAAATACTAGTTTCTCTTGGAACTCTTTTTAAACTTTCAAAACTCATTTATAAACGATTTTAACATCTAAAATCATAAGAACATTTAAGAGGGTAGTGATCAATTTATCTTTACCTCAAGAGGTCCTAAATTCATAAAACTTAGTTCTATGCATTCCTTAAACTCATATAAGCTTGGAAAAATTATAAAACATTGTCTCAAATACTTAGAGACTTCAAGACCTCTTGGGGCCGAAATATGAACCAAGGAAAAATACATATTGTTAGACCTTTGTTGAGACAACAATGGGCAAATCTTTGGGCTCTAGGTTCATTTAGGTGATGACATAAAAATAAACATGCTTATGCACTTATTTTAGGTTCCATTAGAAAGTAAAGTGATAGCTCAAAGTAAATATGAATGCAACTCATTATTATCTTGGTATTAAGTGAGAACTTGAAATATAAACATGATAATGCATAGCTTGAAATATAAACATGACAATGCAAGGTTCACTTATTATCTTGAAACTTAGTGATAGCAAGGAAGTAAACATGATATGCAAAGCATAAAGTAAACATGATGCAAGGTTCATTTTATGGTTAACTAGAGCTCATTCAAGACTTTAACAAGATAACAACCCAATACAATATCTCAAGATCACAACACAAAAATCGAAAGTCATATAAAAGAGAAAGAAAGTGAAACTACGTCAAGTTCTTTATTAAATATCCAAAACCCCTATCTAGAGAAAAATCTCTAGAATGTGCCGGCCAACTTTAAGGTTGACAAGGGTAGGCTTGGGCTTTTAGAAATCCTTAGATTAATTTTCTTAAGTTGGAAAACCGTGTGAGCTAGATATCATATAGATGAAGTTACAAGAAAAGGAAAACTCACGCTTTAGAGGTTTCTTTGAGATGAACACAATGTCATCATCTAGAAACTCTCATCATCAAGCTATCATGCTCATAATAGGGCCTAGTGGCCGAAATGAAAAGAAAAGGGAGAACAAAGGAAAGTTCAAAAAGAATCCAAGAGGAAACTAGAGAAAAACACTTTCTTGAGCAAAACGAAGTTTGAAAACAAATCCCTACCTTGTGATGAAGGTAGAAGCTTGGACTTGAAGATGGAAATGAGATGAGAAACTCCTCCTAGGATGGTGGTGATGATTCGGCCAAAGAGGAAAGAAAAGAAAGGAAATGTGTTTTGGGTGAAGTTGTGTTTGAGGTGTGGTGTTTGAGAGGTTTGATGATGGTTCAAGGCTTTGGGGTGGTGTTTGATGGTTGAAAGATGATGATGAGATGAAGAGATGAAGAAGATGAAGATGAAAAGAAAGGAAGAACCCTCTTGAAACTTGAGAGAAAAAGAAAGAACTTAGCAAGACAACTCTAAAACTCTAAACTTAGCAAATGCTTCAAGGTGCCACAAGGCTATCACAAGCATCCTATTTATAGAAAAACAAAACCATGGACTCATCAAGGGAGGGGTGCTGGCCATAGCATTGGAGGACAAAGGGAGAGGAAAATATCTCTTTGATTGTGTCATAGAAGCATGGTTTGAAGTATGGAAACTATGCTACAAAGTATGGCTTGATGTGAGTTAATTTCCTATCAATTTTTATGAAATTAGGCTTCTCTTCTAGAAACAATGCATGGCTGGAACTTTTCCAGCCACAAATAAATGGAGAGAATGAGCTATTTTAATTAATTATTTACTTGGAAAATAAAGCTTGATTGAAAGTTATGACAAGGTATAGTGTATGTGACTTGAGGTATGGCCTTGGAGTGTTGAAAAATTGAACATGTGATGCATATGGGGAGGGTGAGGCTTCGGCCAGGGCTGGACAGCAGAGTGGGGGTGAGTGTTGACCATTTAATTGGGTGTTAATGGTGGGTTTAGATGTGTATTAGCTTAGGTACAAGGTTAGGAGTGATTAAGCTTAAGTTTAGGTAACTAAGAATGTGATTTAGGGAGTTTATGACAAGTTTAGGAGTGCTCATGCATCATTAGAGAATTTTAAACTCATTTATGAATAAACAATGTGTAACACAATTCCATGATTTAAGGAATTGGAAAGAGAAAATACTATTCAAGATTCTATGACTAGGTGTCTTGAAATTAAAATATGATTTTAGGTTGTAATTAAGCACTTTTTGGTTCTAATCAACTTTAATAAATTATTTTGTCTCAAGATTAATTAAGGAAATTAATTAACCTTCGATTAGAGCCTAATATTGCTTAGGTTTGCTTAATCACGCGATTAAGCGTAAAAACACGAAACTAGGGGCAAAACCGTAATTTTGCACTAATTTTGCCCGGGACTTCTAAAATTAAAACTGAGGCCATAGAATACATAAAAACGCCTTTTAAAACCATCTGGAGAAGTTTCGGGTTCATCCGGCACTTGCAAACGGGTAAAACACCGTAGGGGCGTTTTGGTCATTTTGACCCGAAAACTCGAAAAACGAGATTTTCGATCCCGGGAAAGTACACAAGTTATCTAATCCCCTTCCAACATTGAGTTTGCCCTTCGAGTACTGCCGAAGCGGCTTTCCTCGAATTCCAGGCTGAAAATGACCTCAGGGGCATTTTGGTCATTTTCACTCTAACAGAAAAATCGGGCGTTACATTACTCCCCTCCTTAAAAAGAATTTCGCCCTCGAAATTCGTACCTTAGAAAAGCTCTGGATATTTGGACTTCATCTCTGATTCTAGTTGCCACGTGTATTCTTCCGACTTGTCTCGTCCCCACGCCACTTTCACCAAAGGAACAGACTTGTTCCTTAACTACTTGACTCCGTGATCCACTATTCTCGTAGGCGGTACATTGAAAGTGAGGTCTTCCCTCAACTGTACATGCTCTGGTTCTAGGACATGGCTAGGGTCGGACTCATATTTACGTGAATCGAGACGTGAAAGACATCATGAAGGTTTGACAGATTGGGTGGTAAGGCTATTTTGTAAGCTACGGATCCGACTCTCTGAAGAATTTCAAAAGGACCGAGAAATCGGGGACTCAACTTTTTAACTTTCATGGCTCTTCCTATTCCTGTAGTGGGGGTGATTCTTAGAAATACATGTTCTCCTTCTTGGAACTCCAAGGGCTTGTGCCTTTTGTCCGCGTAGCTTTTCTGCCGACTTTGAGCGGTTAAGATTCTATCCTTGATTCTCTTGATCTGCTCCGTCGTTTCCCTCACTACATCAGGTCCTAAGACACTTTGTTCTCCGGGCTCGTACCAACACAAAGGTGATTGGCACTTCCTTCCATATAACGCCTCATACGGTGCCATACCGATGCTCGCGTGATAACTGTTGTTATATGCGAACTCGATCAAAGGCATGTACTTATCCCAACTTCCTTTTTGGTCTAAGACACAAGCTCTTAACATGTCCTCTAGGGTTTGGATTGTCCTTTCAGATTGACCATCCATTTGTGGGTGGTAGGCAGTGCTCAAGCACAACTTGGAACCAAATGCCTTTTGAAAGGCTCCCCAAAGACGTGACGTAAACCGCGGATCTCGATCCGAGATTATCGTCGATGGTACTCTATGTAACTTTACTATTTCTTGGATGTAAAGCTGGGCCAACTTATCCAATGAGTATGTGACTCGAATGGGTAGAAAGTGAGCCGACTTAGTCAGTCGATCCACGATTACCCATACGGCATCGTGGCCAGCTTGGGTCTTTGGCAATCCTGTCACGAAATCCATTGATATACTTTCCTACTTCCACTCGGGGATTGACAGGGGTTGCAACATGCCAGAAGGTTTTTGGTGTTCGATCTTGACCTTTTGGCAGACCAAACACTTACTCACCCGGGCGACCACAACTTTCTTTAATCCGAGCCACCAAAATATCCTCTTCAAGTCCTGATACATCTTGGTTGTACCAGGATGGATGGAAAAATGGCTCTTGTGAGCCTCCTCCAAGATCTTCTCTCGGAGGTCGCCATCTTGTGGCACGCAGATTCACCCCTCGAACCTCCACAACCAGTCGGGGCCTCGTACAAAACCTTTCAACTTTCCGGCCTTAACTACCTCGATTGTCTCCATAAAGTCCTCATTTTCTCTTTGGGCAAGCATAATCCTTTGCTTAAATCCACTGGTCACCGTGAGATGACTCATCACGATGCCATTCTCCATTATTGACATCCCCAGATTCATATCCCTAAACTGCTCTATTAACCCAACTTCATTAACCATCATACTTGACAAAGCGTGAACGAAGCTTTCGGCTCAAGGAGTCGGCGACTACATTAGCCTTGCCAGGGTGGTAACTTAAGCCAAAATCGTAGTCCTTGAGGAATTCCATCCATCTCCTCTGCCTCATATTTAACTCCTTTTGATCAAAGAGATGCTTGAGACTTTTATGATCGGAGAAAACTTCAAACCTTACACCATACAAATGGTGTCTCCACATCTTAAGGGCGAACACGATGGCCGCTAACTCTAGGTCATAGGTGGGGTAGGTTACCTCGTGAGGCTTGAGTTGTCTGGACGCATAGGCTACCACTTGCCTGTTTTGCATCAACACACAACCTAAACCCTTGCCAGAAGAATCGCAATATACCTCGAAGGGTACATTGGGGTCAGGTAAAACTAAAACCGGGGTTGAGGTGAGCTTTTCCTTAAGTTCTAGGAAACGCTTTTCACACTCGGGGCTCCACTCAAACGGGGCATTCTTCCTAGTGAGCTTGGTTAAGGATAGGGCTAACTGGGAAAATCCTTTGATAAACCTATGGTAATATCCAGCTAAACCCAAAAAGCTTCTAATCTCAGTTACAGAGGTTAGTCTATCCTAATTCATCACGGCTTCTATCTTACTTGGGTCGACAGCTATGCCACCTTTTGACACAACATGTCCTAAGAACTTTACTTCCTCTAACCAAAATTCACACTTGGACAACTTAGCATATAACTTCTTCTCCTTTAATACCTCTAAAACCAACCTTAAATGACACTCATGCTCTTCGTGGGTCTTCGAATAGATGAGAATATCATCTATGAACACAACCACGAACTGATCTAAATAGGGTCGAAAGATCCTATTCATGTAATCCATAAAAACTGCGGGAGCATTCGTCAAACCAAACGACATTACATTGAACTCAAAGTGTCCATACCGAGTTCAAAAGGCGGTTTTAGGAATGTCCGAATCTCTAACCCTAATCTGATGGTAACCGGACCTTAAATCAATCTTAGAAAACACTACTGCTCCTTTTAATTGGTCCATAAGATCGTCAATCCTAGGCAATGGGTATTTATTCTTTATGGTTACCTGGTTCAACTGCCTATAGTCTATACACATCCTCATATTTTCGTCCTTTTTCTTCACAAATAAGACCGGAGCGCTCCAAGGTGAAGCACTCGGCCTTATAAAACTCTTTTCTAACAGCTCTTCTAACTGGGTTTTCAACTCTGCCAACTCCGAGGGTGACATCCTATACGGGGCTATAGAGATTGGTCCTGTCCCAGGAACCAACTCTATGGAGAATTCAACTTCTCTTTCGGGAGGGAACTCGGGTATTTCATCGGGAAATACCTCGGGATAGTCTCTTACCACAGGTATCTCACCTAGGTTTTGCTCAAAGTCTACATCGCAGGCGACTAAGAGAACATATCCCTTAGCTTTCTCCCCACTATAGAAGACCTCTACGGAATTTAGGTACAGCCTAATGGGTTGAGTGATGTTTTCGGGAGGAGAAGGGAAAACTACGGTTTGGGTTCCACAATCTAACATTACACGGTTGGCGTGAAGCCAATTCATGCCTAAGATAATGCCTATGTCTTTTAAGGGTAAACAAATTAAATCTATGATAAAAGACCTATTTTCTACAACAAGATGACAGTTTAAACAACAACGGCAAGTATTAACAGGGCGATTTGTAGGAGTAGAAACAATAAGATCAAAGGGAAGTTTAGAGACTCTTAGATTTAAGGATTCGACACTAGCAAGTGAAATAAAAGAATGTGTAGCACCAGAGTCATATAGTACAGTTAAGAGTTTACCGTTTACTTCGCACATACCTTCTATGAGATCTTTGGACTTCTTGGCGTCTTCCGCATTAAGGGTAAAGACTCTTCCTCGGTATTGTGGTCGGGGGTTCTGGTTCGATGTCCCTTGTCCGGCGCAATCCTTTGCATAGTGGCCGGGCTTGCCACACTTGAAGCACTCGTTCTGACCGGCTAAGCACGGGCGATTCCCGTGATTCTTCCCGCATTGTGGGCAGATGTCAGCAGATGTTGCTCCGGGGTAAGCAGCAGGGGTTTGTGGTGCCTTGTTCTTGACCCCACTTGGTCCTCCATTGTGGTTCCGAGGTCCAACCGGTCCACGGGGTTGATTGTTGAAGTTCCTCGGGCCTTGATGTTGAAATGGCGGTCTTTGGTGGTGCTTGGATTGTTGGTGAGCAGGAGCTCTTGGTGGTTGTTGTTGTTGTGGTCGGAACTGGTTGGTCTGGTAAGGATTGTAGTGGTTCCTTGACGGATATTGCGGTTTGAACTTCGGGGCTTGAGGTCCAAGTCCCTTAGCTCGTTCCGCCCTTGTGGCTTGCATCTTTCGTTATCCCTCTTCAAGGATCCGGCACTTGTTGACCAGAGTCGGGAAGTCTCTGATCTCCATATGGGCCACGGTGTAGTTCATCTCCGCCTTCAGACCGGCCTCATACTTCACACACTTCCAAACCTCATCGGGGTTCCCTTGGAACACCCGAGAGAACTTGATCAGCTCCTCGAACTTAGCAGTGTATTGGGCTACAATAGACCCTCCCTGGGTCAACTGTATGAACTCAATGTCCTTTGCGTTCCTTACAGACTCGGGGAAGCACTTCTCATAGAAGTAAGTCTTGAACAACTCCCAGTCAATGGGTGTTCCGGAGGCTTCTAGCAGATGCCTCGTCGCTCCACCGTAACTCGCATCGGACTTCAAAGATGAAAGCAAAGAATGTGACCTTCTCGCTCCTCTCGAAAGCAGGTAACGACAGAGTAGATCTTCTCCATGTCTTTGATCCACTCATCAGCCTTGTCGGGGTCCATTACCCCTCGGAACATTGGCTGGTTCGCCTTGCGGAACTCGCCAAAACGGGCTTGTTCCACCGTCTCAGCAGCAGGGGGAGGAGGGGGAACAGGAATAGCATTTGCTTGTTTGTCCATCCGGTCGAACATCCGCTCCATGGCTTGTGCCATGCGACGGATAGCAGCAGCAGTTGCATTGTCTTAGCCAACATCGGGCGTAGTCCTAGGTCATCGTCGCGGTGCCATTGGTTCCTAAACATATGAAACAATGAACATCAAGTTGATCAGGCTCAACATCCATGCAAAATGAGCTAGTTACCATGGCACTTGCAAGCAACAGAAGTCATGCATCTCTAGTCCTATAGCTTATCTCTATCAAGCACTACACATGACATAACTATCGCATCATGCTTATAAAGCATAGTCAGTCCAATCCTCAGGCTCCATGAGAATCGAACTGCTCTGATACCATAATGTAACACCCTAAATCTTAACCTAAGACTACTAGTATGTACTTAGGTTAATCTTTAGAATATTACCTCTTGGCCTCATCTTTTACTTATAAAATACTTAGCGGAAATATGGGTAAAATTTTTCTTTTTTGAATTAAAATCAAAGTGAGAGCCACGCACGAATCTTTAAAAGGAAGCATAACGAAACATATAAGCAAAGCATAAAGAAACACATCATATCATGGAAACATCAACTGAATCATAGATATATATATATAACGTGCCTACCCAAAGGGCAGGACTATTTGACACATCAGGAAACAGAATACAACTGAAGGACAAATACAAGGAAATCATAAAAAGCAAATACAAGAGAAACAACACCCATACCCATGTGCACCTAGAGTAGACAACCTCATATACAAAAGAAGGTTTGTCCTCAATTATGTGGCGTGTGTGCACTAACTGCTACCCCTCCAATGCTCCTACTCCTGCTGGTCCGAATACTGAGGGGTGGAATCGATCCACTGGCTGATCTCGGTGGGAGTGGTCGAGCGCATCATCGGGGCATGTCCACCGCTGCGAGGGCGCATAGATGGCCGACGAGCCCATCTCGGCTGGACCACCGTCTCCTCACTCCCAGCCCTCATCGGTGGGGGAGCGGAACTGGAGCTCCAACTATACATGTGTGATGGCGGGTCCTCGGATGGATCCGTCTCCGAGTACTGGGTACGAGGCACATACTCTGGGTAGTCACGTACCGCTGATGTCTCGGGCTCCATGCGTAGAATCTGCTCATCGCGTGGTCTAGCTCGCTCAAAAATCCCGTTATAACGGTAAGGAGTAGTCGGGGTAAAACGGTAACTCGGGACTGGATGTGCGAAGGGTCGTCCCATAAACATGAACACTCTAACCGTGCAGCGACCCTCAAAATGGTATGACCCGAGTGCCGGGTCATGGTGCAGCTCCCATACCGGGGTGTCTATGAACAGTACGAATGTCGTCATCTGAAGATATGACGGAAGAAAAGAGAGAGGGAATGAGAATCTTCTAAAAGAATTCTCAGTAGGGTAATCCCTACCTAGGTGTCATCATCATATCCTCAGGAAACTTGGGTTTATTTCTAAAAAGGTGTGCATGCATATAAACTCCTTTTAAGTTAGTTTTCTAAGGTATTATTTATCCAAGATCCTTCATATTTTATAATGTGTCTTATGACTAAGCATGGAATATACTAATGACATGAATGCATCATAAAGGTAAGCCAATCAATAGAATAACGAAAAATATTATAACATTGGCATAAGGTAATAAGCATAGCATATGTGACATTTTAACTTTAACTTTTATCTCATGGGGCCACCCTAAAACATCTCTAGGTTATGAGCTCATACCTTAACTAGTCGTCACTAGTTCTTACTTATCCTATGATAAGCATAACATATACATAATCCCGACTTAATAGTGCAGGCTAGGGGGCAATTAAGGATCACCTCTCTTAGGGTCATTTCCTCTTTGAAACGCTCTACTAGCAACTAGTGCATCGTAGTTTTGTCTGCTTTGGCAAGCTCTATGTCAATACCCTCACGGATTTGTTTTCTTGGGGGTGCTCGGCTAAACCGGTGTCACCCAAGAAGGCGTCTCAGTGTTGTGTCACATTTAAGTTCTCATAAAGTGTTAATTCATAGATACATCATTATTCATTACATACATCTTTTTCCATAGTATATACATCATCACATGAAACTTCTTCATAGTGTATACATAAAACTATAGCATATACATCATCACATAATCACACCTTAGACAATCATTCATACAAACTCCCAAGCTTATTGTGTTATGAACCTATAGTATGTTATGCTTTGGTTCTTTTGAGTCTTAAACTTGTAAACTAATTGTTCTAGTATTATCCTTAACCTCTTACACACCTATAGGTTCACAATTAACAAGTTTTACTAATTTTTATGCTCCAGGACCTATCCAAACAGCACTATGCAGATTTGGACAGCTCTATATTTGTGTGAGTACGGGGTTCTAGAAATTACGGTTTAGACCCTTAAAGTCTTTAACTCACATTCTAAGTTGTTGATCATAAAAACCTAGTCTCTTGGGAACCTATGAGGTTATAACTAAGTATTTTTCACCTCACACTATAGTCAAGAACATCTCTAAACCTCAAGAATGCAGAATTTGAAATCCTAACTTTACGGGTACCTAGAAGTCACAATAATGACCCTTTCTAAGTTTAGTTTGCTCCTAAGGCTTCAAGATTAAGTCCTAAACCAATTATGAGTCATTCCTACATATTTAAACTAATTTAAAACCATGATTATTAAATCTAAACCTTGCTAGACAGAATCCAGAAAATTACATAATTAAAGAATCTAGAATTCTCAAATTAATTCTTTTCTATTTCCTAACTTATCCTATCTTTCACATATGAGTCTTAACATTATGTTTACTCAAACATAGGCACATTGTAACACCCTAAATCTTAACCCAAGACTACTAGTATGTACTTAGGTTAATCTTTAGAATATTACCTCTTGGTCTCATCTTTTATTTAGAAAATACTTAGCAGAAATATGGGTAAAATTTTTCTTTTTGGAATTAAAATCAAAGTGAGAACCACGCACGAATCTTTAAGGGGAAGCATAGCGAAACATATATGCAAAGCATAAGGAAACCCATCATATCACGGAGACATCAACTGAAACAGAGATATATATATATATATATATACTGTACCTACCCAAAAGGGCACGACTATTCAATACATCGTGAAGCGGAATACAACTGAAATGTAATACAAGAAAATCATAAAAAGCAAATACAAGAGTAACAACACCCATACCCATGTGCACCTAGAGTAGACAACCTCATATACAAAAGAAGGTTTGTCCTCAACTATGTGGCATGTGTGCACTAACTGCTACCCCTCCTATGTCTACTTCTGCTGGTCCGAGTACTGTGGGGTCGATTCGATCCACTGACGAATCTCGACGGGAGTAGTCGAGCACATCATCGGGGCATGTCCTCCGCGGCGAGGGTGCATAGATGGCCGACGGGCCAACCTCGGCTGGACCACCATCTCCTCACTCCCTGCTCTCATCGGTGGGGGAGCAGAACTGGAGCTCCAACTGTACATGTGAGACGGCGGGTCCTTGGATGGGTCCGTCTCCGAGTACTGGGTGTGAGGCACATACTCGGGGTAGTCGCGTACCGCTGATGTCTCGGTCTCCATGCAGAGAATCTGCTCATCGCGTGGTCTAGCTCGCTCAAAAATCCCGTTATGACGGTAAGGAGCAGTCGGGGTGAAGCGGTAGCTCGGGGCAGTCTTGTGAAGGGTCGTCCCATGAACATGAATATTCCGGCGGTCTGGCGACCCTCAAAATGGTATGACCCGAGTGCCGGGTCATGGTGCAGCTCCCATACCGGGGTGTCGATGAAGAGTACGAATGTCGCCATCTGAAGATATGACGGAAGAAAAGAGGGAGGGAATGATAATCTTTCTAAAAGAATTCTCAGTAGGGTTATCCCTACCTAGGTGTCATCATCATATCCTCAGGAACCTTGGGTTTATTTCTAAAAAGGTGTGCATGCATATAAACTCTTTTTAAGTTAGTTTTCTAAGGTGTTATTTATCCAAGGTCCGTCATATTTTATAATGCGTCTTATGACTAAGCATGGAATATACTAATGACATGAATGCATCATAAAGGTAAGCCAATCAATAGAGTAACTAAGAAACATTATAACATTGGCATAGCATATGTGACATTTTAACTTTAACTTTCATCTCATGGGCCACCCTAAAACATCTCTAGGTTATGAGCTCATACCTTAACTAGTCGTCACTAGCTCTTACTTATCCTATGATAAGCGTAACATAATCCCGACTTAAAGTACGGGCTAGGGGGCAAATTAAGGATCACCTCTCTTAGGGTCATTTCCTCTTTGAAACGCTCTACTAGCAACTAGTGCATCATAGTTTTGTCCGCTTTGGCAAGCTCTATGTCAATACCCTCACAAATTTGTTTTCTTGGGGGTGCTCGGCTAAACCGGTGTCACCCAAGAAGGCGTCTCAGTGTTGTGTCACATTTAAGTTCTCATAAAGTGTTAATTCATAGATACATCATTATTCATTACATAAATCTTTTTTCATAGCATATACATCATCACATGAACCTTCTTCATAGTGTATACATAAAACTATAGCATATACATCATCACATAATCACACCTTAGACAATCATTCATACAAACTCCCAAGCTTAGCATGTTACAAACCTATGGTATGTTATGCTTTGGTTCTTTTGAGTCTTAAGCTTGTAAACTAATTGTTCTAATATTATTCTTAACCTCTTACACACCTATAGGTTCACAACTAATAAGTGTTACTAATTTTTATGCTCAAGGACTTATCCAAACAGCCCTATGCAGATTTGGACAGCTTGTATTTGTGTGATTATGGGGTTCTAGAGATTACGATTTAGACCCTTAAAGTCCTTAACTCACATTCTAAGTTATTGATCATCAACACCTAATCTCTTGGGAACCTATGAGGTTATAACTAAGTATTTCTCACCTCACACTATGGTCAAGAACATCTCTAAACCTCAAGGATGCAGAATTTGAAATTCTAACTTTACGGGTACTTAGAAGTCACAACAATGACCCTTTCTAAGTTTAGTTTGCTCCTAAGGCTTCAAGATTAAGTCCTAAACCAATTATGAGTCATTCCTACACATTTAGACTAATTTGAAACCATGATTATTAAATCTAAACCTTGCTGGACAGAATCCAGAAAATTACATAATTAAAGGATCTAGAATTCTCAAATTAATTCTTTTCTAGTTCCTAACTTATCCTATCTTTCACATATGAGTCTTAACATTATTTTTACTCAAACATAGGCACATTATCCTCATCAAAACAGCACATACAGTGGCAGCAAGAGCAAGGAAGAACCGAAAATATACTTCTCCATATAAGGCATAAAACATAATTTCTAAAGCTCATAAGATACTAGTTTCTCTTGGAACTCTTTTTAAACTTTCAAAACTCATTTATAAATAATTTTAACATCTAAAATCATAAGAACATTTGAGAGGGCAGTGACCAATTTATTTTCACCTCAAGAGGTCCTAAATTCATAAAGCCTAGTTCTATGCATTCCTTAAACTCATGTAAGCTTGGAAAAATTATAAAACATAGTCTCAAATACTTAGAGACTCCAAGATCTCTTGGGGCCGAAATATGAACCAAGGAAAATACATTTTGTTAGACCTTTGTTGAGACAACAATGGGCAAGTCTTTGAGCTCTAGGTTCATTTAGGTGATGACATAAAAATAAACATGCTTATGCACTTATTTTAGATTCCATTAGAAAGTAAAGTGATAGCACAAAGTAAATATGAATGCAATTCATTATTATCTTGGTATTAAGTGAGAACTTGAAATATAAACATGATAATGCATAACCTGAAATATAAACATGGCAATGAAAGGTTCACTTATTATCTTGAAACTTAGTGATAGCAAGGAAGTAAACATGATATGCAAAGCATAAAGTAAACATGATGCAAGGTTCATTTTATGGTTAACTAGAGCTCATTTAAGACTTTAATAAAATAACAACCCAATACAATATCTCAAAGATCATAACACAAAAACCGAAAGTCATATAAAAGAGAAAGAAAGTGAAACTACGTTAAGTTCTTTATTAATTACCCAAAACCCCTATCTAGAGAAAAATCTCTAGAACGTGCCGGCCAACTTTAAGGTTGACAAGGGTAGGCTTGGGCTTTTAGAAATCCTTAGATTAATTTTCTTAAGTTAGAAAACCATGTGAGCTAGATATCATATAGATGAAGTTACAAGAAAAGGAAAACTCAAGCTTTAGAGGTTTCTTTGAGATGAACACAATGTCATCATCTAGAAACTCTCATCATCAAGCTATCATGCTTATAACAGGGCCTAGAGGCCGAAATGAAAAGAAAAGGAAAAACCAAGGAAAGGTCAAAAAGAATCCAAGAGGAAACTAGAGAAAAACACTTTCTTGAGCAAAACAAAATTTGAAAACAAATCCCTACCTTGTGATGAAGGTAAAAACTTGGACTTGAAGATGGAAATGAGATGAGCAACACCTCCTAGGATGGTGATGATGATTCGGCCTTGATGAAAGAAAAAGAAGGAAATGTGTTTCAAGTGAAGTTGTGTTTGAGGTGTGGTGTTTGAGAGGTTTGATGATGTTTCAAGGCTTTGGGGTGGTGTTTGATGGTTAAGAGATGATGATGAGATGAAGAGATGAAGAAGATGAAGATGAAGAGAAAGAACTCTTGGAACTTTGAGAGAAAAGAAAAACTTAGCAAGACAACTCTAAAACTCTAAACTTAGCGAATGCTTCAAGGTGCAACAAGGCTATCACAAGCATCCTATTTATAGAAAAACATAACCATGGGCTCACAAAGGGGAGGGAGTGGCCGTGTGGTTTGAGGGAGGAAGGAAGAGAAAATATCTCTTACACAAGGTCATTCAAGCATGGTTTGAAGTATGGAAGCTATGCTACAAAGTATGGATTGAGTGAGTTAATTTCCTATCAAATTTTTATGAAATTAGGCTTCTAGAAACTTGACATGGCTGGAAATTTTCCAGCCACAAATAAATGGGGAAAATGGGTTGTTTTAATTATTTATTCATGTGGAAATTCAAGCTTGATTGAAAGTTATGACAAGGTATAGTGTATGTGACTTGAGGTATGGCCTTGGAGTGTTGAAAAATTGAACATGTGATGCATAATGGGGGAGGAAGCTCACGGCCAGGTCTGGTACAGCAGGGAGGAGGTGAGTTTTGACCATTTAATTGTGTGTTAATGGTAGGTTTAGATGTGTATTAGCTTAGGTACAAGGTTAGAAATAATTAAGCTTAAGTTTAGGTAACTAAGAATGTGATTTAGGAAGTTTATGACAAGTTTAGGAGTGCTCATACATCATTAAAGAATTTAAAACTCATTTGTGAATAAACAATGTGTAACACAATTCCATGATTTAAGGAACTGGAAAGAGAAAACACTATTCAAGATTCTATGACTAGGTGTCTTAAAATTAAAATATGATTTTAGGTTGTAATTAAGTACTTTTTGGTTCTAATCAACTTTAATAAATTATTTTGACTCAAGATTAATTAAGGAAATTAATTAACCTTCGATTAGAGCCTAATATCGCTTAGGTTTGTTTCATCACGCGATTAAGCGTAAAAATACGAAACTAGGGGCAAAACCATAATTTTGCACTAATTTTGCCCGGCACTTCTAAAATTAAAACTGAGGTCATAGAATACATAAAAATGCCTTTTAAAACCATCTGGAGAAGTTTCGGGTTCATCCGGCATTTGCAAACGGGTAAAACACCGCATGGGCGTTTTGGTCGTTTTGACCCGAAAACTCGAAAAACGAGATTTTCGATCCCGGGAAGGTACACAAGTTATCTAATCCCCTTCCAACATTGAGTTTGCCCTTCGAGTACTGCCGAACCGGCTTTTCTCGAATTCCAGGCTGAAAATGACCTCACGGGCATTTTGGTCATTTTCACTCTAACAGAAAAATCGGGGCGTTACATTACTCCCCTCCTTAAAAAGAATTTCGCCCTCGAAATTCGTAACTTTAGAAAAGCTCTGGATATTTGGACTTCATCTCTGATTCTAGTTCCCACGTGTATTCTTCCGACTTGTCTCGTCCCCACGCCACTTTCACCAAAGGAACAGACTTGTTCCTTAACTGCTTGACTCTGTGATCCACTATTCTCGTAGGCGGTACATTGAAAGTGAGGGCTTCCTTCAATTGTACATGCTCTGGCTCTAGGACATGACTAGGGTCGAACTCATATTTATGTAACTGGGAGACGTGAAAGACATCATGAAGGTTTGACAGATTGGGTGGTAAGGCTATTTTGTAAGCTACGGTTCCAACTCTCTGAAGAATTTCAAAAGGACCGAGAAATCGGGGACTCAATTTTTTAACTTTCATGGCTCTCCCTATTCCTGTTGTGGGGGTGATTCTTAGAAATACATGTTCTCCTTCTTGGAACTCCAAGGGCTTGCGCTTTTTGTCCGCGTAGCTTTTCTGCCGACTTTGAGCGGTTAAGATTCTATCCTTGATTTTCTTGATCTGCTCCGTCATTTCCCTCACTACATCAGGTCCTAAGACACTTTGTTCTCCGGGCTCGTACCAACACAAAGGTAATTGGCACTTCCTTCCATATAACGCCTCGTACGGTGCCATACCGATACTCGCATGATAACTGTTGTTATACGCAAACTCGATTAAAGGCATGTACTTATCCCAACTTCCTTTTTGGTCTAAGACACAAGCTCTTAACATGTCCTCTAGGGTTTGGATTGTTCTTTCAGATTGACCTTCCGTTTGTGGGTGGTAGGCAGTGCTCAAGCACAACTTGGAACCAAACGCCTTTTGAAAGGCTCCCCAAAAACGTGACGTAAACCGCGGATCTCGATCCGAGATTATCGTCGATGGTACTCCATGCAACCTTACTATTTCTTGGATGTAAAGCTGGGCCAACTTATCCAACGAGTACGTGACTCGAATGGGTAGAAAGTGAGCCGACTTAGTCAGTCGATCCACGATTACCCATACGGCATCGTGGCCAGCTTGGGTCTTTGGCAATCCTGTCACGAAATCCATTGATATACTTTCCCACTTCCACTCAGGAATTGACAGGGGTTGCAACATGCCAAAAGGTTTTTGGTGTTCGATCTTAACCTTTTGACAGATCAAACACTTACTCACCCAGGCGACCACATCCTTCTTTAATCCGGGCCACCAAAACATCCTTTTCAAGTCCTGATACATCTTGGTAGCACCACGATGGATGGCAAAATGGCTCTTGTGAGCCTCCTCCAAGATCTTCTCTCGGAGGTCGCCATCTTGTGGCACGCAGATTCGCCCCTCGAACCTCCACAACCAGTCGGGGCCTCGTATAAAACCTTTCAACTTTCCGGCCTTAACTGCCTCGATTGTTTCCATAAAGTCCTCATTTTCTCTTTGGGCAAGCATAATCCTTTGCTTAAACCCACTAGTCATCGTGAGATGACTCATCACGATGCCATTCTCTGTTATTGACATCCCCAGATTCATATCCCTAAACTGCTCTATTAACCCAACTTCATTAACCATCATACTTGACAGGCGTAACGAGTTTCGGCTCAAGGCGTCGGCGACTACATTAGCCTTGCCGGGGTGGTAACTTAAGCCAAAATCGTAGTCCTTGAGGAATTCCATCATCTCCTCTGCCTCATATTTAACTCCTTTTGGTCAAAGAGATGCTTGAGACTCTTATGATCCGAGAAAACTTCAAACCTTACACCATACAAATGGTGTCTCCACATCTTAAGGGCGAACACGATGGCCGCTAACTCTAGATCATGGGTGGGGTAGGTTACCTCGTGAGGCTTGAGTTGTCTAGACGCATAGGCTACCACTTGCCTGTTTTGCATCAACACACAACCTAAACCCTTGCTAGAAGCATCGCAATATACCTCGAAGGGTATATTGGGGTCAGGTAAAACTAAAACCGGGGTTGAGGTGAGCTTTTCCTTAAGCTCTAGGAAACTTTTTTCACACTCGGGGCTCCACTCAAACGGGGCATTCTTCCTAGTGAGCTTGGTTAAAGGTAGGGCTAACTGGGAAAATCCTTTGATAAACCTACGATAATATCCAACTAAACCCAAAAAGCTTCTAATCTCAGTTACAGAGGTTGGTCTATCCCAATTCATCACAGCTTCTATCTTACTTGGGTCGACCGCTATGCCACCTTTTGACACAACATGTCCTAAGAATTTTACCTCCTCTAACCAAAATTCACACTTAGACAACTTAGCATATAACTTCTTCTCCTTTAATACCTCTAAAACCAACTTTAAATGACGCTCATGCTCTTCGTGGGTCTTCGAATAGATGAGAATATCATCTATGAACACAACCATGAATTGATCTAAAGGGTCTAAAGATCCTATTCATGTAATCCATAAAAACTGCGGGAGCATTCATCAAACCAAACGACATCACATTGAACTCAAAGTGTCCATACCGAGTTCGAAAGGCGGTTTTAGGAATATCCGAATCTCTAACCCTAATCTGATGGTAACCGGACCTTAAATCAATCTTAGAAAATACTACGGCTCCCTTCAATTGGTCCATAAGATCATCAATCCTAGGCAACGGGTACTTGTTCTTTATGGTTACTTGGTTTAACTGCCTATAGTCTATACATATCCTCATACTTCTGTCTTTCTTTTTCACAAATAAAACCGGAGCGCCCCAAGGTGAAGCACTCAGCCTTATAAAACTCTTCTCCAACAGCTCTTCTAACTGGGTTTTCAACTCTGCCAACTCCGAGGGTGACATCCTATACAGGGCTATAGAGATTGGTCCTGTCCCAGGAACCAACTCTATGGAGAATTCAACTTCTCTTTCGAGAGGGAACTTGGGTATTTCATCCGGAAATACTTTGGGATAGTCTCTTACCACAGGTATCTCACCTAGGTTTTGCTCAAAGTCTACATTGCAGGCGGCTAGGAGAACATATCCCTTAGCTTTCTCCCCACTACAGAAGACCTCTACGGAATTTAGGTACAGCCTAATGGGTTGAGTGATGTTTTCGGGAGGAGAAGGGAAACTACAGTTTGGGTTCCACAATCTAACATTACATGGTTGGCGTGAAGCCAATTCATGCCTAAGATAATGCCTATGTCTTTCAAGGGTAAACAAATTAAATCTATGATAAAAGACCTATTTTCTACAACAAGATGACAATTTAAACAACAACGGCAAGTATTAACAGGGCGATTTGTAGGAGTAGAAACAATAAGATCAAAGGGGAGTTTAGAGACTCTTAAATTTAAGGACTCGACACTAGTAAGTGAAATAAAAGAATGTGTAGCACCAGAGTCATATAGTACAGTTAAGGGTTTACCGTTTACTTCGCACATACCTTCAATGAGATCTTTGGACTTCTTGGCGTCTTCCGCGTTAAGGGTAAAGACTCTTCCTCGGTATTGTGGTCGGGGGTTCTGGTTCGATGTCCCTTGTCTGGTGCAGTCCTTTGCATAGTGGCCAGGCTTGCCACACTTGAAGCATACATTCTGACCGGCTAAGCATGGACGATTCCCGTGGTTTTTCCCGCATTGGGGACATACATCAGCAGACGTTGCTCCGGGGTAAGCAGCAGGGGTTTGTGGTGCCTTGTTCTTGGCCCCACTTGGTCCTCCATTGTTGTTCTGGGGTCCACCCAGTCCACAGGGTTGATTGTTGTTGAAGTTCCTCGGGCCTTGATGTTGAAATGGCGGCCTTTGGTGTTGCTTGGATTGTTGGTGTGTAGGAGCTCTCGGTGATTGTTGTTGCTGTTGTCGAAACTGGTTGGTCTGGTAGGGGTTGTAGAGATTCCTTGAAGGGTACTGTGGTTTGAACTTCGGGGCTTGAGGTCCGAGCCCCTTAGCTCGCTCCGCCCTTGTGATTTGAATCTTTCTCTGTCCTTCTTCAAGGATCCGGCACTTGTTGACCAGAGTCGGGAAGTCTCTGATCTCCATGTGGGCCACGGCGTAGTTCATCTCCGCCTTCAAACCGGCCTCATACTTGACGCATTTCCAAACCTCATCGGGGTTTCCTTGAAACACCCGAGAGAACTTGATCAACTCCTCGAACTTTGCAGTGTACTGGGCAACAGTAGACCCTCCCTAGGTCAACTGCATGAACTCAATGTCTTTTGCATTCCTTACAGACTCCGGGAAATACTTATCATAGAAGTAAGTCTTGAACAGCTCCCAGTCAATGGAAGTTCCAGAAGCTTCTAGCAGATGCTTCATGCCGTTCCACCAAAACTCAGCGTCGGACTTTAGCATGAAAGTAGCAAATGTGACCTTCTGCTCCTCTCGAAAGGTGTAACGATAGTAGATATTCTCCATGTCCTTGATCCACTCATCAGCCTTATCGGGGTCCATTACCCCTCGAAACACTGGCGGGTTCGCCTTGCGGAACTCGCCAAAGCGGGCTTGTTCCACCGTCTCAGCAGTAGGGGGAGGAGGGGGAACAGGAACAGCGTTTGCTTGTTAGTCCATCCGGTCAAACATCCGTTCCATAGCTTGCGCCATGCGATGGACAGCAGCAGCAGTTGCATTATCGTGGTCAACATCGGGCGTATTCCTAGGTCATCGTCGCGGTGCCATTGGTCCCTAAACACATGAAACAATGAACATCAAGTTGATCAGGCTCAATATCCATGCAAAATGAGCTAGTTACCATGGCACTTGCAAGCAACAGAAGTCATGCATCTCTAGTCCTACTGCTTATCTCTACCAAGCACTACACATGACATAACTATCGTATCATGCTTATAAAGCATAGTCAGTCAAATCCTCAGGCTCCATGAGAATCGAACTGCTCTGATACCATAATGTAACACCCTAAATCTTAACCCAAGACTACTAGTATGTAGTTAGGTTAATCTTTAGAATATTACCTCTTGATCTCATCTTTTACTTAGAAAATACTTAGCGGAAATATGGGTAAAATTTTTCTTTTTGGAATTAAAATCAAAGTGAGAGCCACGCACGAATCTTTAAGGGGAAGCACAGCGAAACATATAAGCAAAGCATAAGGAAACACATCATATCACGGAGACATCAACTGAAACAGATATATATATATATATATACTGTGCCTACCCAAAAGGGCAGGACTATTTAATACATCGTGACGCGGAATACAACTGAAATGCAATACAAGAAAATCATAAAAAGCAAATACAAGAGAAAAAACACCCATACCCATGTGCACCTAGAGTAGAGGGAGGGAATGAGAATCTTTCTAAAAGAATTCTCAGTAGGGTTATCCCTACCTAGGTGTCATCATCATATCCTCAGGAACCTTGGGTTTATTTCTAAAAAGGTGTGCATGCATATAAACTCTTTTTAAGTTAGTTTTCTAAGGTGTTATTTATCCAAGGTCCGTCATATTTTATAATACGTCTTATGACAAAGCATGGAATATACTAATGACATGAATGCATCATAAAGGTAAGCCAATCAATAGAGTAACTAAGAAACATTATAACATTGGCATAGCATATGTGACATTTTAACTTTAACTTTCATCTCATGGGCCACCCTAAAACATCTCTAGGTTATGAGCTCATACCTTAACTAGTCGTCACTAGCTCTTACTTATTCTATGATAAGCGTAACATAATCCCGACTTAAAGTACAGGCTAGGGGGCAAATTAAGGATCACCTCTCTTAGGGTCATTTCCTCTTTGAAACGCTCTACTAGCAACCAGTGCATCGTAGTTTTGTTCGCTTTGGCAAGCTCTATGTCAATACCCTCACGGATTTATTTTCTTGGGGGTGCTCGGCTAAACCGGTGTCACCCAAGAAGGCGTCTCAGTGTTGTGTTCTCATAAAGTGTTAATTCGTAGATACATCATTATTCATTACATAAATCTTTTTTCATAGCATATACATCATCACATGAACCTTCTTCATAGTGTATACATAAAACTATAGCATATACATCATCACATAATCACACCTTAGACAATCATTCATACAAACTCCCAAGCTTATCATGTTACAAACCTATGGTATGTTATGCTTTGGTTCTTTTGAGTCTTAAGCTTGTAAACTAATTGTTCTAATATTATTCTTAACCTCTTACACACCTATAGGTTCACAACTAATAAGTGTTACTAATTTTTATGCTCAAGGACTTATCCAAACAGCCCTATGCAGATTTGGACAGCTTGTATTTGTGTGATTATGGGGTTCTAGAGATTACGATTTAGACCCTTAAAGTCTTTAACTCACATTCTAAGTTATTGATCATCAACACCTAGTCTCTTAGGAACCTATGAGGTTATAACTAAGTATTTCTCACCTCACACTATGGTCAAGAACATCTCTAAACCTCAAGGATGCAGAATTTGAAATTCTAACTTTACGGGTATCTAGAAGTCACAACAATGACCCTTTCTAAGTTTAGTTTGCTCCTAAGGCTTCAAGATTAAGTCCTAAACCAATTATGAGTCATTCCTACACATTTAGACTAATTTGAAACCATGATTATTAAATCTAAACCTTGCTGGACAGAATCCAGAAAATTACATAATTAAAGGATCTAGAATTCTCAAATTAATTCTTTTCTAGTTCCTAACTTATCCTATCTTTCACATATGAGTCTTAACATTATTTTTACTCAAACATAGGCACATTATCCTCATCAAAACAGCACATACAGTGGCAGCAAGAGCAAGGAAGAACCGAAAATATACTTCTCCATATAAGGCATAAAACATAATTTCTAAAGCTCATAAGATACTAGTTTCTCTTGGAACTCTTTTTAAACTTTCAAAACTCATTTATAAATAATTTTAACATCTAAAATCATAAGAACATTTGAGAGGGCAGTGACCAATTTATTTTCACCTCAAGAGGTCCTAAATTCATAAAGCCTAGTTCTATGCATTCCTTAAACTCATGTAAGCTTGGAAAAATTATAAAACATAGTCTCAAATACTTAGAGACTCCAAGATCTCTTGGGGCCGAAATATGAACCAAGGAAAATACATTTTGTTAGACCTTTGTTGAGATAACAATGGGCAAGTCTTTGAGCTCTAGGTTCATTTAGGTGATGACATAAAAATAAACATGCTTATGCACTTATTTTAGATTCCATTAGAAAGTAAAGTGATAGCACAAAGTAAATATGAATGCAACTCATTATTATCTTGGTATTAAGTGAGAACTTGAAATATAAACATGATAATGCATAGCTTGAAATATAAACATGGCAATGCAAGGTTCACTTATTATCTTGAAACTTAGTGATAGCAAGGAAGTAAACATGATATGCAAAGCATAAAGTAAACATGATGCAAGGTTCATTTTATGGTTAACTAGAGCTCATTTAAGACTTTAACAAAATAACAACCCAATACAATATCTCAAATATCACAACACAAAAACCGAAAGTCATATAAAAGAGAAAAAAAGTGAAACTACGTCAAGTTCTTTATTAATTACCCAAAACCCCTATCTAGAGAAAAATCTCTAGAACGTGCCGGCCAACTTTAAGGTTGACAAGGGTAGGCTTGGGCTTTTAGAAATCCTTAGATTAATTTTCTTAAGTTAGAAAACCATGTGAGCTAGATATCATATAGATGAAGTTACAAGAAAAGAAAAACTCAAGCTTTAGAGGTTTCTTTGAGATGAACACAATGTCATCATCTAGAAACTCTCATCATCAAGCTATCATGCTCATAATAGGGTCTAGAGGCCGAAATGAAAAGAAAAGGAAAAACCAAGGAAAGGTAAAAAAGAATCCAAGAGGAAACTAGAGAAAAACACTTTCTTGAGCAAAACAAAATTTGAAAACAAATCCCTACCTTGTGATGAAGGTAAAAACTTGGACTTGAAGATGGAAATGAGATTAGCAACACCTCCTAGGATGGTGATAATGATTCGGCCTTGATGAAAGAAAAAGAAGGAAATGTGTTTCAAGTGAAGTTGTGTTTGAGGTGTGGTGTTTGAGAGGTTTGATGATGGTTCAAGGCTTTGGGGTAGTGTTTGATGGTTAAGAGATGATGATCAGATGAAGAGATGAAGAAGATGAAGATGAAGAGAAAGAACTCTTGGAACTTTGAGAGAAAAGAAAAACTTAGCAAGACAACTCTAAAACTCTAAACTTAGCAAATGCTTCAAGGTGCAACAAGGCTATCACAAGCATCCTATTTATAGAAAAACAAAACCATGGGCTCACAAAGGGGAGGGAGTGGCCGTGTGGTTTGAGGGAGGAAGGAAGAGAAAATATGTCTTACACAAGGTCATTCAAGCATGGTTTGAAGTATGGAAGCTATGCTACAAAGTATGGCTTGATGTGAGTTAATTTCCTATCAAATTTTTATGAAATTAGGCTTCTAGAAACTTGACATGGCTGGAAATTTTCCAGCCACAAATAAATGGGGAAAATGGGTTGTTTTAATTATTTATTCATGTGGAAATTCAAGCTTGATTGAAAGTTATGACAAGGTATAGTGTATGTGACTTGAGGTATGGCCTTGGAGTGTTGAAAAATTGAACATGTGATGCATAATGGGGGAGGAAGCTCACGGCCAGGTCTTGTACTGCAGGGAGGAGGTGAGTTTTGACCATTTAATTGTGTGTTAATGGTAGGTTTAGATGTGTATTAGCTTAGGTACAAGGTTAGGAATAATTAAGCTTAAGTGTAGGTAACTAAGAATGTGATTTAGGAAGTTTATGACAAGTTTAGGAGTGCTCATACATCATTAAAGAATTTAAAACTCATTTGTGAATAAACAATGTGTAACACAATTCCATGATTTAAGGAACTGGAAAGAGAAAACACTATTCAAGATTCTATGACTAGGTGTCTTAAAATTAAAATATGATTTTAGGTTGTAATTAAGTACTTTTTGGTTCTAATCAACTTTAATAAATTATTTTGACTCAAGATTAATTAAGGAAATTAATTAACCTTCGATTAGAGCCTAATATCGCTTAGGTTTGCTTCATCACGCGATTAAGCGTAAAAATACGAAACTAGGGGCAAAACCATAATTTTGCACTAATTTTGCCCGGGACTTCTACAATTAAAACTGAGGTCATAGAATACATAAAAATGCCTTTTAAAACCATCTGGAGAAGTTTCGGGTTCATCCGGCATTTGCAAACGGGTAAAACACCGCATGGGCGTTTTGGTCATTTTGACCCGAAAACTCGAAAAACGAGATTTTCGATCCCGGGGAGGTACACAAGTTATCTAATCCCCTTCCAACATTGAGTTTGCCCTTCGAGTATTGCCGAACCGGCTTTTCTTGAATTCCGGGCAGAAAATGACCTCAGGGGCATTTTAGTCATTTTCACTCTAACAGAAAAATCGGGGCGTTACACACATTATCCTCATCAAAACAGCACATACAGTGGCAGCAAAGAGCAAAGAAGAACCGAAAATATACTTTTCTATACAAGGCATAAAACATAATTTCTAAAGCTCATAAAATACTAGTTTCTCTTGGAACTCTTTTTAAACTTTCAAAACTCATTTATAAACAATTTTAACATCTAAAATCATAAGAACATTTAAGAGGGCAGTGACCAATTTATCTTTACCTCAAGAGGTCCTAAATTCATAAAACTTAGTTCTATACATTCCTTAAACTCATATAAGCTTGGAAAAATTATAAAACATTGTCTCAAATACTTAGAGACTTCAAGACCTCTTGGGGCCGAAATATGAACCAAGGAAAAATACATATTGTTAGACCTTTGTTGAGACAATAATGGGCAAGTCTTTGGGCTCTAGGTTCATTTAGGTGATGACATAAAAATAAACATGCTTATGCACTTATTTTGAGTGATAACATAACCAATTTCAAAAAATATTTTAAAGAATGACTAATACTTTTCTTTGAGTTTCTTGAAGTAGCAAACATGTTCTTTCAGTTTCATAACATGGTTCTTGAAATGGAAATAATTTCACTTTACATGTTCAAATATGTTTTATTTCGTCTAAAGGGATAGGGACTTAATAGAAGTGAAATTATATCATAAAAAGAATATATACATGCTTAACGGATTGAAGAAAATCATCGTATACAAGAAACTAAGGCTTGGATTTTCAAAAAGTAGAATGTGACTTTAGAAAGTAAAACATGACTTCAGAAGGTGCACTTAAAATGAAGACGTCAAACTAGCTCTAAAGCAAGGGTGTTCTACAAGCATCAATCATCATCTTCACAATCATTTCAGCATATACATGTTTTGATTGAAGACTAGAAGATCATTTTTTTCACTAAGGAATTGATACCGCACTTCTGAAAGTTCACCTAATAGTGAAACGATGCACTCTATAAGAAAAGAAGGGAAATTTGAAATTAAAATTTAAAGTCAAACTCATTTACAAACTGGCATGTCAACTTCTCTATCAAATTGGTCAACCAACCCAACTTCTAGAAGGAAGAATTTAGAAACCTCGTTCAGAAAGTAAAAGTAGTTTCTGAAGGTGGCCTCAGAAACCTCCATTTCATAACGGCTTTTGTAACAGCTCTGACAAAAGATGAGCTATTCTTCTATACTACATTTCCAATACATAAATAAATGATCAACACGTGTCACTAGGACTACTAATCAAGGACAGCAGTTATAAGTGAAGACCATCTATAAATAGAGATGTTTTGCTTTCAAATAAATAGATCTTGATGTTGCACAAGTGCTGAAACACTGAGAAAATTTCTCCTCATCATCTTGTAAGGTTCATTACATCTTGTAATCAGTTTTTGTGTTTGTAAAAATCTTTTTTCTATGTTCTTAATAGCTCACATGTTCTTCCTAAGAAGAATTGTTAGAAAGAAGTCATTCAAAATTTTCCCAGGTTTGTCATTGTATATATTATGGAAACTTGAGTGTAGGTTAGTTTAAGTTACAAACCCAAATACAAACATTTGTATCCTCGATCCAATAGTAATCAATGTGAGTTAGCTTGGAGACGTTAGTCAAAGACTACTTGTAATGCGAAAGTAGAGATTGCTACTGGTTATAATTTAGCTTAGAAAGGCTAGTTAAGGACTACTCAGGTTATGACAACAGAGTGTACTTGTTAGTTACTAGTTTAGCTTGGAGAAGCTGGTGAAAAACTACTTGGTTTGTGACAGTAGAGGTTGCTATTGGTTACAGGTAAGAGGTTGGGAAGGCTACTGTAAAGACTATCATGTTTCTTTCTCAGGTTGAGAAAGGTTTTAGTGAAACTCAACAATGGTTGAGAACTGGATGTAGGTAGCTTAGCTAAACTAATATAAAAATATCTGTGCAGTATTTTCTTCTCCCTTAACTCTCTTACATTTACTGCTCTGTGCTTATTATTCTATTTTTGCCGAAAACTTATCTTATTCACGCTTCTGTTATTTACGTTGTAGTTCAAAAAGTTACTTTTTGAAGTACCTAACTCTGTTTCTGCTGCATTTCAAGCTCAACGCTTGATAGTATTTTGTTTAAGTTTTTTAGAAACAGAAAAGGAAAAAAGAAGTGAAGCATGATTCAACTTCCCCTTCTCATGCACTTTTTCACCTACACATTGGATTCTCTGGCTAGCTCACTTCATGAAGGCCCTTAGTATTTATGGCTGCCCTTGATCTAAACTATGGAAAGTTGTCAGCCATATTCTCTATCAAGGCACAGGTCTTTTTTCTTGTCTTGTCCAGGAGCACTCCTCCACTGGTTGCATCAATCATGTACCTATTAGCAGGTACGAGACTTTCATAAAATATTGGAGAAGGAGCTGCTCCAGGATCTGGTGGTTAGGGCAGTTGGCACATAGGAGCTTGAAACCCTCCCAATACTTATGTGGAGTCTTATCAGTTTAGCGGATTCTAGAGATTTCCTTTTGGATGGCTACAACTCAAGAAACGAGGAAATATCACTCTAGAAAGACTTTTTTCATCCCTATCCAATTGTTCATCATGTCATCCAGTAGGTTGAAGAACCAATTCTTTGCAGCACCCTTTGGGGAGAAGGGGAGTGCTCTGAGTTTAACATCATTCACTTCTAACCTATTGGGCCTTATGCCAAAGCACACCATATAGAGCTTCTTCAAATGTTGGTGTGGGTCTTCCCTAGACAACCTATGGAACTTGCACAAAGCATGAACCATATACCCCTTATGCTCAAAATCATTGTCAAGCCTAGGGTATGTAATGGCCAGAGGTTGCTGGGTAAAATTAGGAGCAATGAGTTCCCTAAATGTTTTGTTCCAATCTCCTATATTAACTGTATCACCTGAAACACTAAATAGAGGATTAGAATGCTTAGATGGTTCTTCTTGATGACGTTTTCCCTGTCTAATCCACTTTAAGGTTTTCTTAATTTCAGAATCAAGAGGTACTAAGCTATTGATAGATAGGGAACGCCTCATACAAGGGAATACATTTTGTTTTAAATAAAAACAAGAACATCTATAAATAAAAAAATTGAAATAAAATAAAATAAAAATAACAACAGTAAAATAAACAACTAAGTTTTAACACCTCCTTACCAATGGCTCCAAAATTTGAAGGGAGGCTATTGTCTACCTACTCAAATTAAAAATTAATTTATGTCAAGTTGCACCAGGAAAATGTAATAAAAGGGCACAACCTAGATTGTCTCTTAAGGAGGCTTTATTACTTAGTTGAGAAAAATGGAGGTTTCAAAATTAAGATTGAAACAATTAAAATCAAATGATAATATCAATAATGAAGAAGGCACTAATAGGATTGAAATTAATTATCATTAACCAAATATTGAATCCATTAGTGGCTATTAATAATTAATTATTGGCAATTCTACTAGTAATCAATCGACCTCTAGAATTTGACTAATGTAAATAACAAATAAACAAGATTTCAATTCATTTAGAAATTACAGTAATTTAAGGTGCCAATTGTTATAGCCTAACCACTAATCGAAAGGTTAGTTCTAATGTTCTCCTTCAAACATAAATCATTGGATCTATCAATTTATGCCCAAAGGGTTTCCCTAAATGATAGTTTCCAATTTAGTTATTCCAATAAAAATTATAGCAATCACCATAATAATTATAAGAATAAAAATTGAAGAGCAATAGGAAAACTAATGCATTCAATATAAATAAAGGATATCAAATACTATTCCAATCCATCTAGAAATCCCTACAATAGTAAGAAACATACTCCTCCATTTCTAGAGGATTACAACAATGAATCTAAAAATGTACCTGAAAATAATAGCAATAATTCTTGCTACAAAAACTAGAGAAGAAGATGTAGAGAAATGTAGAGAGAAACCTAGCAGCCTAAAGTATACAACAAAAACTAAGTCAAAAACTAGGGTAAACATATATGTCAATTCTTCTAAATATTGCTCTCTAAAATAACCCAAAGTAGGGCCCAAAAATGGATAAGTTTTCTACAATCCTGCTGTCATACCAGTGTTGTTGCGCTCTCCATAGAATGTTGCCTTAAGCTTCCAATTTGGTGTCTCTGCCGAGTGCTACAGTGCTCACCCGAAAGTGAACCTTCTCAATTTTGTTCATTTTCTGCTTTTAGTTCGTTCCCAAGAGTTCCCAACCTTATTCTTGACATTTGCACTTGATCCAACGTTCCAATGCATAAAACTATACTCAAAGGGACAAGTTAAAGGCAACAAGATATAATTCAATAATTATTCCAAAATCAGTGCAATAGTTAATAATTCTATAAATAAAATGCATAATGAGGAACAAGTTAAAATCTTAATTAATTACATCAATAACTCAGTTAAACTCATATAAAAAGCTAATGTTTGGTAACAAGATAAGTGACATAAATGCTCCTTATCAGAGTTTCTAGGTTTTCTCAAAGTGGATCTCATATAATATATTCATTTTCATAAAATGGGGTCACATTTATTCTTATCTATTTTATTTACTTTGTTATTTTCCCTTTTGGTTTTTTCTCTCTTTGGGTAACTATTAATATAGCTTTCCAGTAATGCAATAATCATTAATCAAGCTGTTATTCCTAACACTACTTTGTTAGTAATCTTATTTTAACAATGTAATGACCAAGAACAAATTATCCACCTTTGAATCAATAACTTTTATATCATGTGTGCATGGATAGAGCATTTAATGTTTTACTTTTACACTTTACTAATATTCTCAGTTTAGACAAACCAAATCCAATCCTTAATGAGGCCTCTATGTCTTCAAATAATTCATTTTGATTTCGTAACTGTGTCATATCCTTTGCAATGTGTTCTTTTTTTACTCCTTTCCGTTAATGGTGAGGAGTAGGCATTTCAATTTCAATCATATAAAAGAAAGCTACAATTTGATACTATCTATATTATTCCTTAAAAAAATGTATTGTGTAACATCTTCCCAAGTACAACTTCATCCTTAAGTCATGGCATCGTACTCGAGAGTTGTTACTTATAAATTTGCGAACCTTTCTTAATCATTTGTAGTAAGAATCAGTCAAATCGTATACTAACTTGTGGTTCTATCAAAATATATAGCAAAGAAACAAAAATATTTATTTAATACAAGTCAAGTACAAAAGGAAGTTCTTCTATGAGCTTTAGTACATATATGTTCTTTACTATATTTATAGACATGTGTGTATATATTTATAGACATGAATATATATAAGTACAACATATATGAGTGTCCACTACTAAACTATAGAAATTCTAATTTAGTCTTTCTTGTAGCGGCTTCATTGTTCTCTGGAATCAACCTAGAGACGACACGGAAGTACAAACACATAGGTGTGAGAATTATAAAATTCTCAATAGGGCATTTCCCTGAATACACGATCGTAATATCATCATCATCGTCCCGGCCACTTCGGTTTATTAAGAAAAAGGTAAACATGTATTAAATAATAACGGTTTGTTTTCAAAGTTCCAAATCATACTTCTGAAGTAGGTTGCTTTTAAGGAAATCAATCACTTAGTACACATTCACCATAAGCTCATAATCATAATAAATAATATTAAACAAAATGATTTGATATGCTATAAATAGGTATATGCCCATTGTAGTGAAATTTTCTTTAATTGCCCTTGATAAATCGAAGAGGATCTCATTTCTCTTTATATGCCCTCGACAAGTCGAGCAGGATCTTATCTCTCTTTATATGCCCTCAACAAGTTAAAAAGGATCTCATCTCTCTTTATATGCTCTCACAAGTTGAAGAGGATCTCAGGTTTCTTTATTTGCCCTTGACAAGTCAAGAGGATCTCATTTTTCTACTTATGGCTATAGAACTTAATTCAATGTATCATTCACTTTTCTTTTTATAGGCATTCATTCACAATGTGAATTCAATTATGCCTCAAACTAATCCTTAAAGTCACTAGCATGCCTTCATATACATTAGACTTGAACAAAATATCATTATGTCATCAATATAAAGCATTAGCACAAATACAACACATAGGCATATTTTACACCTTAGTAGCACAATTTAATTTGCACATCAAACAACTAATTTAGGGGTTATAAAATTACTAAGACACTTCAATGTGTCCAATTTCAGAGCAAAAAGAATTCTTTAACTATGTTAACAAAATTCTACAAATTTGGTGGTTAGAGACCATCTAATTTCAGTTCAGAATCGGAATCTCATAATTTTTAATCCTAGCAAATGTTTGAATCAACTCAAGATAAAAATCGTGGTTGAATCTTAAGATATTTCCAACATCCTCTAAAATTTCGAGGAAAAAAAAATCATTTGCTATGGTAACAAAATTAGACAAATGCGCAACTTCAGTTTCAATAATTTAGGCAGCACAAGTATCATTTCGGTTCATGATTTTTTTTCATGCAGTATAAGTCCAAAACAGAGCTCAAGAAAATTCGTGGAACTAGATTATGATGTTGGCTTCAACATATAATTTTTATAGCTCATAAAAATATATGCAAATATATTAGAAAAATCGTGATTATCTGTTGCCTGGGACAAAACCAAAATTTCAACAAACTAGCTAAAACTTCTTTTGACAAAAATGATTTTCTAACCTCATTAGAACACTTTGCTTGGGGCAAAACCAAAATTTCAGCAAACTAGTCAAAACTTCTTTTGACAAAAATGATTTTCTAACCTTATTAGAACACTCCACCAATTTAAACACATCAATATATATTTATCATCAACCAACATAACCAGAATTTCTAGCCAACCCAATCAGAAAAATTAAAAACAAGGTTTGAAAGAAAAGAGACCCTACTTTGAAACTTCAAAGCTTCTTGTGTAGAGCAATCTTTCCCAAGTGTCTTTCTTTATTCAAAACCCTTCCAAACAGCCCTTAACCCCCCTCCTTGGCAATGCTGTCTGATGGCCCCAAGTGAAAAAATAGCGATGGATTAAAATTTTAATCGGTTAGATTTGTAAGTGGTGATGGGTAGAGTAAGTTTTGTGAAGGAAGTTTAAGTGTTTAGCAACTTTAGACTATGGTTTTTAAAGGTTAAAACTTGATAATGGAGGTTTGGAAGTAAAGAAATGGAGGTTGTATTCCTTTTGCTTATAACCGAGAATGAAAAGAAAAAAATGACAAAGTTAGGTGGCTTGAAGTGATCATGTTATAAAGATGCATTTATATAATTCAAAGTGTATTTCTTTTCCTTTTTAAAAAAGAAACAACGGAATGGATGACTAGGATTTAATTTTGTTAGTCAAGATTAAATCTTGGTTATCCACTTGGCTTTAAAATATAAGCATTATCATATTGTAAAGATTAAACAATCTTTCGGAGTTAGAAATCGCACACTAAAATTTTACCAAATGGGTAAAACACCATACCCGGGCAATCAAATATTGTACGAAAATTAATTCTAGGTATAAAATTTTTATTCCTAACCATTTTTAATTTTAATCTTATAATTTCTCACTTTTGGGCATCTTCGGGCCCTAACTCTAGGATTTCGCCTGTCCCAACGAGTTCGTGGAACCCACAAGTTACTATTCACATTTTATAGATCTTTTGAACTGTTCTCACCCACAAATTACTTTCCTCTTAAAGACAATCTTGCCCTCAATGTTAGTGGGAAAAGAAAACACAATATAAATCCTGTTTTTAATAACTCCTAATTATAATTATTCAATTACAATTCTAAAGTAATTGTTCCTGTCATAGTTATCAGACTCGACTCGGTCATCGACTTGATCGAGGCACCGGGTCACTGGGTTACTGGTTCAACCGGTGAGTTACTGATCGAATCGGTTGAACCGGATTTATACAAAAATATATATAAAAATATGTAAATTTTTTTAATAAAATACAATAAAGATGACAACAATTAACAATTTAGACATTTTTTAAGGAGTGCGAATACAAAAACAAAAATAAATAACATAAATTCCTAAATATTATTCTTATTTCATAATTACAAATTACAATTGACAAGTTCAAAACAAAATTACACAAGTAAACTCATAAAGTTTTACATCACAAATTCACAAGTCATGATAATACAAACAAAGTTACTGTATTTTTTTTTTAATAAATCATATTATAATTTTTTAAATTTTTTTTTAAAAAGACATTATTTAGTGAAAAAAAAGAGCAAAAATAAAAAAAGACCTGACCCAATTCGATTCAACCGGCCGAGTCAACGATTTTGATACAAACCCTACCAAATCAAACCTGGTCGTATCAATTTTGATGCGAGACCGATCTAACTAGTGGTTTGGACTGGTTTCATGACCGGTTCACCAATTTTCCGATCGAACCAGCCGGTCCGAGTTGGTATTTATAACTATGGTTCCTATTCTACTGCACAAAAATAAATTTTCCACCAGGATCCGACTGACGATGAACCCGGTCACGGTGGGCCTTTTTGTCCAAAATGGAACCCCTCATTGAAAGTGGACCTTGTCCTCAACCCACACATGCATTCCCAATCTTGCCCCAGGCACCAAACAGATTCCTCGCCGCCAATGCCGCACCTGGGGTCGCCGTTGGAATCACCTTCTCCGCCGCTGAAAACCCACGGCCGGTCGCCATAAGCACGGAGCCTCCACCGTAAGCTGCTTCATTGGCGTCGAAGACCGCCACTGGCGAAGCCGCAGTTCGTGGATCGCTTCCTCCTTTCTCTCTTCGTCTCCTCATACTTGTTACAGTTTCGTACTCTCTTCTCTTTACTATCAGATTGAATGAATGCGTTATTTCTTCTCCGCCGCTGAAAACCCACGGCCGGTCGCCATAAGCACGGAGCCTCCGCCGCAAGCTGCTTCATTGGCGTCGGAGACCGCCACTGGCTAAGCCGCAGTTCGTGGATCGATTCCTCCTTTCTCTCTCCCTCTCCTCATACTTGTTACAGTTTCTTACTTTCTTCTCTTTACTATCAGATTGAATGAATGCGTTATTCCTCCTTAATTGAAAGTAAAGAACATTCTGTCCAGCTCCATTGTTGGCTGACTGGCAGGCCAGCGTGGGTTTGCTGTTTTGACATTCTGCACTGAGACTGTACTATGCTCGCAGTTCCCAGTGGCAACCTCATGCTTCTCCGTAACAGAACAATTTTGTACCCTATAAACAGAGGAATCACAAAGCAAACGGGTGCCATGCGAACTCTGTGTTCCAACCCAGAAGAACCCGAAATGAAAGACCTACTGGAATACATTGACTCCCTGAAGAACTACGAGAAATCAGGGGTTCCCAAGGGGGCAGGCACTGATTTGCATGATGGGTTTGATCTTGGCAGAATGAGACGCCTATTGGAGCGTTTTGGTAATCCTCAGTCCAAGTTCAAGGTTTGACTTTTTGTCTACACTTTTCTTCTAGTAAACAATATTATAGCAACTGCTACTTTCAAGTTCTCTACTTTGTGAGCTCAAAATTTTACAATCTAGAGCTTGTGCCAGATTTTGCTTCATATATATATATAAAGTTTATCTCTTCATTTTCACCTATATTTTGAAGGGGTGACCTGCTAACCTCAAAGAACTTGCTGTGGGTTTTGGCATATGTTTAGCAATTCCACTCAATTTGATGCTTTTGAAGTACATAATAATTGTTTATATACATGCTTTAATTGTAGGCTGTTCATATCACTGGTACAAAGGGAAAGGGATCAACAGCTGCATTTATATCTAGTATTCTGAGGGCAGAAGGTTATTCTGTTGGTTGTTATACCAGGTAAAGTTCCTTTATAATTTAAATGGGCTTTACTTTGGTACATCTGTAGATGCTCGCAATTCCAACTTTGACCATGGCTTTTCAACAATTTGTATATCATTAACGACAGGCTTTATTTTTCTCAAGCAGTCCACATATTCGGACTATCAGGGAACGGATTTTGCTAGGAAGATCTGGCGATCCTGTCTCGCCAAAATTGTTGAATAATCTTTTTCATAGTATCAAGCAGGATCTTGACCAAGCATTGAAAGAGGAAAATGGATGCATAAGCCATTTTGAGGTATTGCAATCTAATGAGCATTTGAATACTGTTAAAAAAAAAAATTGTTGAGTTATTTTGATTAGATTCAGTGTGACCAATTTGGGCATTTAGAACTTAGCATATTCAATTTTTCTTATCACCATTAGCCCCCTTGTTTGTTCTTTTCAAGACCGTTGCAGTTATTTCTTGCTGTTGTTCAGCTTTATTGCAGTGAAATATTGCTTTAAGTTAATGTTTCATTATTTTTGTATTTCTTTGTACATCATAGCATTGTACTATAATCCAGGTGGATGATTTATGTATTCTAATTCGTTTACCCTCTTTTGTATTGTTACTTAATATGCCAGAAATCATGTATGTTAACCAACATTTTCTTTGAAAACTTTAATCATTAGTGGAGATGTTTCAGGTTTTCACTGCAATGGCATTCATCCTATTTGCTCAAGAGAACATTGACATTGCTGTTGTTGAGGTAAATTATCTATTTCGTTCATCCAGCAACTGTTTCATGCAAACCTCTTGTCAAGTGATTCATCTAATTTTGCTACTGTTATGTCTCCCCCCGAAAGAATCTTTAGTTAATATTGGCCTTTCCTGATCCAAACTAGTGGGATGGGGCTTGGTAGTGGTTGTTGTTAATATTGGCTTTTTCTTTTGGTTAAATAACAGGGAGCACACTTGAGGTCTGGAGAAAAAACATTCCACCCCATATTTGTCCCAAAATGATACCCAAATCATGGATGCCACTAACGGTTAAGTGAGAAACTACGAATATTGTTAGGACATTTAACCTTGGTTTTCACTTAAATGTTTAAAAAAGAAAACTGGTGGTGGTGAGAGTGTGTCCTCTAGATGCAAAGGTTCTGCATTTTTTTTTTCTTTCTTATGTAAGTGAGCCATGGAGCAAGACCTGAATATGACTAGGGAGCTTCAAGATGCTAGAGATGGAAGCAGCATGGATTTAGGGGGTGTGATGCCAGGCTCAACGTCCCTTAGATTCTGGTCATCAATGACTCTCCTCTTGACTTGCCCTAGATTTTGATGCAACTGCCCGATACATTCATGATGGGTAATTAGTCCATGGTGTTTGCAAATGGATATGACCTGTTTGAGGACAATGATCAGTGGAATGATTCTTGTTAGGATCCTTAGATTGTCATGGATACAAGTAACATTATAGTATACCGGTACTTTCCTCATAATTGTGCATTATTAGATGAACTCAACAGTCATCCTTTTTTTAATTGACATAGGCTACTTTGGGATTTCCAACTTGAGTTACTGTGGGGTATTCTTTCGTGCCACTGGCGGTAATGCACAGAGCCATGGATGAATTATATGAGATGTCCAATGCTATTCTCTAGCATTTTAGTTTAGGAACCTTTTATTGGAATGACTGACACATAATCTTATGAAACTAATATAAGCTGGAGTTGATTTTATCAAAATATATATACATATATAAAAGTAGGAGTTGTGGACATGAATTTTCCGGTTGTGTTTTGATGGATTTCGTGAGGATAGGTTTGTCTGAGTTTACTGTTAAAATGTAATCTGTTCAGTCTCTCATTATCTTTGCTCTTAAATTCTTTTATGTTGCTTAGGATAGCATGTAAGTTGAATGAAGCTTTGTTATTTGTATGATGAATATTTGGGGTAAACAAATTATTAGTTAATGAATATTTTCATATTATTATCACGATTTTGTGATTTCTTCCTGTGGAGTGAAATTGTAAGAAAGAATTGTCTCCTTTTTATTTTTATTTTCCTTTTTTTTTCTATTTCTGTTGGTTATGGTTTTAGAATGCTCAAATTCTCAATAAGTAATGCTAGATATACTTGAAATCTTGCATGATCAGAAACATGCTTTCTGTGTTGCCTTCTGTGAGTGAGAAGTGCTTTGAGTCGGTGATGGGATCTGATATTCCTGATGGAGTGGATGTCCTCAAGCAACTTAGTTATTCAAAGGACCATCAGTCTTACACAACCTGCAGTATTGGTACAATAAGAATATAAGAATATGATTTATGTAACTAAATGCATTTATGAGCAACTCCTTATCAAAATTATTGGGTGTTTGAATAACTAAATTGCTTGAGGTCAGCCACCCCATCTTTTGCTCTGTAACTTTTATGCCGTTATTTGCTATCAACTGCTGCTATGGCTGGTGGTACAATATTTTTTTAAAATAAGGGTAAACCAGTTAATGGAACCTTTAGTGGCATCCATGGTTTGAGGTGAGGTGTCATTTTGGGATATAAGAATGAGGTGGAGTGCTTTGTCTCCGAACCTTTGCACTTATTATTTACCCTTTTCTTTTTTACAATTTAAACATAAAATCGCAAGATGGCCAAAATCATAATATTCTATTTTAATTTAACTGTACAGGCTGGGTTGGGTGGTTCTAGGGATGCAACAAATATTATATCCAGCTCTGGACTTGCTGCATCAGTCATAACCACTGTTGGTGAGGAACATTTAGCAGCTCTTGGGGGTTCTTTGGAAACTATTGCGATGGCAAAGGCAGGAATCATAAAACGAGACTGCCCAGTTAAGTTTTTTTCTCTCTAGATCTCGTTTCTTATTAATGTGATATTTGAAATTGACACGATAAGTACATGCCTCAGTTGCAAAAGTTACTGAGTAATTTGAGTATTGACAAGGATACAATCCAATTCTTATGTACTTGACTAGATTCACTGCTAGCTGCCTTAATATTATTTTCCCTTCAGTAATTACTCATTGTTTAATCTTAAGTAGTGTAGCATGTTGAATTTAAATCAGCAAGAGAGCTTGTCATCTTTAGTCTTAAGAATTGTCACATGTTTTGCTTGTATAATTCTCACATTTTATACTAATAACAGGCCTGGGAGTAGTGGCTGATGTGAAAATATTCTTTTATTTTTGTGTGAAAACATTTTCTGAGATGAAGATATCTATCTTATCATGTTAGCTAAGCTGCAAAACATGTATGTTGTGGTGCTGTGGCTGCTATAGGATTTCTTTTCTAGGATGGATTGGATCTGTCTTCTGTTGATTTAGATTTGTTGTCATGTATAATCATGTATACATAATTCGAACTTTCATTTATCATAGTTTCTTTTTTCATACATAACATTGTTCCTTGAACTCTTATTACTTAAATTGAATCTATTGTTTTTCTCTTCCTTTTTTGCTGACCAAAGAAATGCATTTCAGCTAGTGCTGGGTGGGCCATTTCTTCCTCATATTGAGCGCATTATTCGAGATAAAGCAGCATCAATGGATTCACCTGTAGTGTCAACATCTGATACTGGGAATCAATGTGCTGTAAAAAGGTTCATCATGCTTAATGGAAAGCCATGCCAAATTTGTGATATAGTGATACAAGTTCTGAAAGACTTGAAACTGGTATGAATATGTATTTTGTGGCTTTCAATAATTTAATGTTTGTTTAAATATTTGAGTTTATGGTAATTGGACCTCCAGTGGAGGTAGCTTCATTTGATTACGTAGTGGCAGTAATTGCTTAGGATGCAATGCATCTTATAGACGTGGGGTAAGGGTGCAATTTTGGAATTAATTAACATAGCTTAGAACTGACACTCCTGCAGGGTATCAATAAGGTGTTGATCTTGGTAATGGCTTACCATAAAGGCTTTTCTTTGGGATCCGGTTTAGCATAATAGCCTTTTATTGTGAATTAAAGTAGAAAAGCATATGATAATAACCTACTCTAAAAACTTTTGTTTTTCACACTCTGTATGTGTTCTGTTCTAGGTGCTACTTATTTTGGCACTTATTGTTTGCAATTTTTTTTGTTTTTGGATAGAAAAAGAAATTTCACTAGAAAGGAGAAAGGGTACAAAAGAGGATGAGACATCTTCAAGAAGTTTCAAAAAATTCTTCTATGACCTAAAGTGATAAACTATGTAATAAAGCATGCCAATCCCTTTTAATATGAAGTAAAGGAACACTGTTGAAAAGACCTTGTGCTGAGCACCAAAGAGAAGCCAAAAAGGTGATCGTATCCCAAATACATTCAACAACAGTAAAGGAGTCATTAAAAGTTTCCAACAAAATACGCCAAATCATAGCAAAAACAGTGGACTGCCAAAGAGTCTTAGCTTCTTTATGAAAGCCAAAATCCCTGAACTTATTTAGTAGGAACTGGTGCAAGTCCACAGGACAAACCCACGATTATCCAAAGATACCAAAAAGCCTTGTCCAAAGAGATTTTGCTGTGGGGCAGTGTAGAAAAAGATGACCCCGTGATTCGAAATCTAGACCAAACATTATCCTCCTGTTAGGAGACAAAGCGATGAATCATCGTTTGCAATGTTAATTTGTGTGTCATTTATCTCATGTCTTATTGCATTACAACTTCTGATGTTGAAAATAATTTGAGTGCACTTGTTTCTCCACCATATGGTCTGCTTTGCTTTTCGAATGGGTTTTTTCTATCTAGTCATTCATTATTGATCTTGTGAAAGTTTCCTTAACAACTTATGAGATTTTCTATTCATGTAGTCATGTAAGTTACATGATGTGAAGCTGCAAATGCTAGGAAGTCACCAACTTCAAAATGCAGCAACTGCTACTTGCACAGCTCTCTGTCTTCGTAATTTTGGTAAAACTTTTGTACCTTCTGCTTGACCCTACACTAACTTTGTGCCTTTATTATTTTCTTCGTCAACTGGAATATATTCTTACTCTAATTCACAGTTCAGTATGTGGGTTATATCTACTAAGGATTTTGTGAAAAGTGAAAAGCTTTTTGACATAATACTTGAGTGCAGGGTGGCACAATGCATCTTTCATTTTTGTGCAGACATTGCTTCAAGTTTCTTTGACTGTTCTAATACAAGTGTTTTATATTTTCCCCCGTAATCCCTCTCAAGTGGCGAACCAAGAGGCACTAGCTTCAAGTATATTTGTTGTTTTGTTAATTTGACCTAACCTTTGTTTTCTCCTTGTTATTGGTTTATTAGGGTGGAGAATTTCTGATGAATCTATTAGGTCTGGTTTAGAACATGCATGCCTCCTTGGAAGGAGTCAATTCCTAACATCTCAGGAAGGTGAGGCACTAGGGCTTACTGGAGCAACGATACTGCTTGATGGAGGTTGGTTCATCTGACTTCTCTTATTTGCATGGGATTAACTGGTGTACTTGAATTTGGTTAAAAAATGGGATGCATTTGGTTTGGAAAATTTTGTAGAAATCCTATAGGATTTTCTGAAAAGTAACGACGATTTGTTGGATGCTTTTCTTGAATTTTCTAGACCAAATACATCCTTAATATTTTATGTGGTCCTTCGAGAGACTTTTGGGAGAAAATAGTTATGCTTGTATGAAGTTTGATTGTATTGTGGGAGGCAATAGAAATTTTTTGGCTTGGTGCCACAAATATGCAAGAACAAACCGTTGTAATTAGTGTTTTGGGATATATGCTGTAGCCCACACAAAAGAATCTGCCAAGGCACTTGTGGACACAGTAAGGATGGCATTTCCAGAGGCTCCATTGACTTTTATTGTTGCAATGGCAAGCGACAAAGATCATGTGGGCTTTGCTAGGCAGATTCTCTCTGGTAAACTCTACTAATTTTACGTTTGTAATTTTATTCAAATATCATGTTGATTAAACTATAGAATTACATGAAGTGGGGAACATGAGGAAGTGAAAATCTCATTTTAGTTATGAGAGTTTTGTTAACTGGACTGAGGTCATAAATTATCAAGCAGCTCGTTCGGTCCCATGATCCCATCAGAACTCTAAATTATAGTGCATGCATACAATGCCATCAGTGGAAAAAAATGCTTTAACTTACCTGTACAGCTGTACTTATATTTTTGGGCATATCATACTCAAAATGTTACTGGTTATTGATGCTGTTTCAAATTGATCATCTTGAGTCTCATAATATTCTAAAATGCAAAATGTATTCTATAAAACTGGTTCGAAATTACAGGCCTAAATATGGTGGTACTGCATTTGTTCAGGGGCACATGTGGAGACTGTGATTTTGACTGAAGCTGCTATTGCTGGAGCTGTAACTCGGACTACTCCAGCTTCTTTGTTGAGACTGCTTTGGATTCAAGCTTCTGAAGAGCTTGGCATTGGGATGATTCATGATGAAATGGCTGAATACAAAGAAATAATAAAGGATCAACCAATTAGCTCTGAAAGCAATTTGGGTGATGGTACGACTTTATTGGCTACTGAGTCATCTTTAGAGGATAGTTTGAGAACTGCAGATAAGATTCTCAACCGAAGAAGAGGGGATCGAACGGGTGTTATCGTTATTACTGGATCTCTGCATATTGTATCTGCGGCCTTGGCTTGCCTTGCTCGATAATGGCCTTTTATACTAAAGCAACTATGAGGGTGAGTGTCGATGAGTTTCTTTAAAAAGATAGGGGAAAGTCCCTTCAACTTTATATAATGTTCATTTTAGTTCTGATACTTCCAAAACAAGCAAAATTGATCCCTAAACTTTGCTATATGTGTGCATAACTCCATTTCAGTAATGGACATTAAATTTTGGATGGAAAATGTCATATGAGGTGCACATGCTAACTTAAGACCTTCTATGTGACAAGCACGCGAGGGCAAAAATTGGAAAGCAAAGCCCCCATTCCCCTTTTTGCATCTTCTACATTAGATAAGTCTTCCATTTTTCTCTTCAAACCCCAAAAATTGCATCCTGGTCCTTCCTCTCAAAAATTCCAGCACCGACAGTGATGACATGGTCTTTGGCAAATAAAGTTTAATCACATTGTTAGAAGAGGAATGCATCGTTTCAAATCTATGAAAATCAAATAAAGAAGTCCAACTTTCTCCCTGAATACTCAACAGGGTCTGAACCAAAATAGAAGTAAAGAAAAATTGCAAGACAAGTGCAGAATGGAAAAATAAAAAAATTGGAATAGTTTCACTTTTAAGGAAACTCAACGTCTCACAAATAGTTCGTCACAAGTATATCAAGCAAACCAAAATATTGAAGTTCCTCGTAACATTGTCGTGGTTTGCTGGAATTGGAGGGAAAAAGGAAAACCAAACAATGATGGCATTTTTTTTGGCATTTGCGTCTACAGAGAAGAATGGAAGACTAATCCGATGAAGATGCAACATGGGGAGGATTTTGTTTTCCAATTTTGACCTTGTCATATGGAGGAGTCTTACGTTGGTATGTGCACCTTACATGATATTTTTCATCCAAGATTTAACATCTGTTACTGAAATAATTATCCGCAAACATCACAAGGTATGGGGATTATTTTGCATGTTTTGAAAATATCAGGACTAAAATGCACATCAGATAAACAGAGCATTTTAGGCTTCTCCCAAAAAGATATTTTTGATGAGGTTTTCTTTTATAAGATCTTTTTGAAACGTAGGATTTACTAACAATTGAAATTTGAAAGTAAAATTCAATACACGCATTGTTGGATTCAATTTTTTTGAGTAGCTTCTCCATGAATAAAATTCGAACTGAAGAAAATAGTAGATGTAAAATCAAAATAAAATATGATAAAGTAGTCCTTTTTCAAAGATTTTTTACGTTGTTTCTTTTTAATGAATGGTCCGTTGGTAGAGGTTTTGATAGAATTGTTTGTGCAATAATTGATGTTGAAAATAATGATTTGAAAATAATTGATTTTAGTTTTGAAAGAATATTAAAAAAGTGAGTTTAGAAAAATTAATGTGAGATGAAAAAATAGAAGTTAAAATTGAGCTCCCATTAGAATTAATTTTCGTGGAAGTGCAACATTTCTATCAAAAATAAAATCTCAAATCAAACCATTTCAATTTTTTTCAATCCATTTTTCCCAAATAAACTGGAAAATTGTGGCTGCCTAAAAAGGCAGGAAGTCCATAAAAGCACCAAGTGCTTCTAAAACTGATTATTCTGGAGTTGTACCAAAGCAAAGCAGTCCAGGTATATCATGTAGTGGATGGCATTGGTTACGTGTGTGTGTGTGTGTGTGTGTGTGTGTGTGTGTGTGTCTGTGTGTGTAGTATGAAGTTTTTACGTTGTTCACGTAGTCAAGCATATCAAAATACCATCATACCTAATGATGGATTCAAAATTTTTTGATAATGGTGCAAGGCCAGCAGATCAACATAAACAAATGAAATGTGTTGTATCTTTCTTTTCTTTTTTTTTTTTTGTTTTATTTAGAGTTAGTTTAGATTCAACAACATAATTGGGTAAAAATATACACGTGTTTGCTCTATGATAATTGGCTAAAACTAAACTATTCCAATTATACTTCAAACATATAAAATCACCTACTAACAGGTAATTTGCACTAAAGAGGATGATTGAACTATTTAGCTTATATCCTCTTTCCTGTTCAATCCTGTATAATCTTCTTCAATATTTTTCTTGGGTTGAGAGAGGTGATTCAAAATCCACTCAACTCGTGTATTCCGTTTTTGCTTGATTTTGAGTTCCTAACTCGAACTCTAATTTTCTTTTTTGAATGATCTAAAAATATCTATTATTTTTTTTTCTTCCAGTGATGTTTTTATTTGCACTAATATTTTTATTTATTTTATTTATATTAAAATCGAAAAAAAGTAATGGTTCCTCAAGTCACTATAGAAAGGGCTTGAGTTTGATTAATTTTGAGGAATAGAAAAAGGGAAAATCAAACTTGCATTAGATGGAAAAGTAATCACAACGACAATAAAGAACAAAGAAAACAAACGAGCAAACAAGATATGTGATTTTTGCTAAATGAGGTGTCCTTGTCCTTAGAATCTATTACCTATTTATAAGCTTATCACTGAGGCTAACATCATGGACTAGCAACTCCTATTTTCTAGCTAAAATATCTTCCACTAGCTTCAGCCTTCAACCAACCACGTTTCTGCCTTGAACGTGTTAATGGCTCAATTACCTTTCTCTAGCCTGCGAGCTTCCTTTCGTCATATTGACCTTGAGCCCACTTGCTAGCTCAATTCACGATCTCCAAAAACATATATCAAACTAACAAAAGAATTTCATACTATTTTTGTGGAAGGCATATGCCCCCACGCCACAATGTGGATCCGCCCCCGATCGTACCTATATGTGTAAGCCATGCTTATCGGTTATGATGCTGGACAACCTGATGATACTATGTGTATTTGTATTTGGAATGTTTTAAGAGAAACAAATAAATCAATCAATTAATGAAGTTCGGTACATTTGGTGGATAATTTCTCCACAATAGTTGTCTCAAACCCATTAGAAGTTATCCCAAAAGCCTTGATAGACTGGAACGAAACGTCTTCAGGCTAATCCATGACTTCTACCTTGTGTGAGTATAATTGAGCATATACGCCAGGCCCTTTGGAAATGGATTAGGATCAGCAGGCACAATCTCCATTCCATAGCTGTAATTCTTGATCAAGGGTAGAGGGTACGCAATGTGCACTATGAATCCATTCTCGTCCGAGGAGGATAGTGTATGGAGGACTAGCCTTCATAAACAAAATGATTGTCATTAAAACCCTTTTGCCTACCTTCAACTGAGCTATCCAAACCCCCAGAAGAGTAGTTTCTACCCCCATAAAATCATTTATCTGAATGTTGGTGGGCAATGAATCTATCTGGCTTTTTCACCAAAATAAACACACAAAAGAAAATATTATTTATGCAAATAAACAGAAAAAATATTTGGTACAGAAAATGATCTAAAAATATACATGCTTATATGCAAGAGACCCATGTGTAACCAATTTACACGTGAATACGTGAGGGGCCCTTGTGTATTCATGTTAAATTTGAATACGCAGGGGCCCCTTATGTATTCTTGTGCAAATCGATTATCTACGGATCCCTTGCATATTCATGCCTATATTAGGTACGCAAACATTTAACATTATTCACCTTTCCCTTAAACAAATTAAACTAAACATATTCTCTTAAACTAAACTAACTTAAAATTAATTAAACTAATTCAAGTAACTAAACATTAAATTAACTAAATTAACTAACTTAAAATTAACAAATTAAACTAAACATATTCCCCTAAACTAAACTAACTTAAAATTAACTAAACTAATTCAAGTACCTAAACATTAAATTAAATAAATTAACTAAATTAATTCAAGTAATTAAATTAAATAACTTAAAATTAACAAATTACTAAATTAATAAATTAAACTAAATATATTCTCCTAAACTAAACTAACTTAAAATTAACTTAACTAATTCAAGTTACTAAACATTAAATTAACTAAATTAATTCCAATAACTAAATTAACTAACTTAAAATTAACTAAATATATTCCCTTAAACTAAACTAAACTAGCCATATACTAACCAAACTAGCTTCGAATTAACAAAAAAGGAAACAATAAAAGCATACTAACAAAAAGATAAAATGACCAGCTATCAAGCTTGACGGAGATATAGATATTAACTAAGCGGTAAAGATTGTTTCCCATGGTGAACGAAATTTCTTTGAAAATGAAAGTAAAAAAGAATGGAGGAAATGATTGAGCCTAGACGTATACACACTATAGATGAATATGAATATGTATAGGGTCCTCACGTATTACAAATGAATATGAATACGCATAAGGCCCTTACATATTCATTTTAAACATGAATATACAAGAGTCCCCTGTGTATTCATGCTCATTTATGATATGCTAGAACCTCATTCATATTTATGCACATTAAAATCGGTTTATATTCGTAATTAATATTTTTTTCATTTATTCACGTAATTAATTATTTTTTATTTTAAATGGATAAAAAATCCAATCTATCTTTCCTTTCCCAAGTCTTTCCAAGGTGCAACAGCGCACCACATTAAACAAGGAGCCAGCATCCACAAGTATTTGGCTAAAACGAACTTCAGCCAATGTAGTCTGTAAGTACATTGGTCTTAAATGCCTAGCCTTCGTGCCATTTAGTCCTCTAAAGGCTATCATCCTAAGCTTTGGATCATTTATTTCTTCTTGGATATTAACAAGTTGGCCTAATGGTTCTAGGTACTAGGCTTCTCCCTCCTTATCAATGAAAGTGGTGGGAAGCCATCCTTAATAGATCTTCATGCCAGTCTTCCAATAGATCTTCTCTATGTAGGACATCATCCAACAAATTCTCAACATATTCTTCTTCTCTTATGAACTCCTGGAAAAAAGAAACTAGTTTTTAATTTTTTCAATTATATATAAATGAGTTAATATTCATTTTAGTTCCTGACTTTACAACTATAAGTTATTTTATTCCTTAACTTTTAAAATAAATTAAATTAGTAGTCAACATTGCAAAATGTAAGTTAAATTAGTTCCTCATATCATTTTTATTTAATATTTTATGAATTTGATATTTTGACAAAAATAAAATCAATCCGATATTCACAACCCGAAAAAAAAGGATATTCATTTAATAGAAAAAAATGTCGAATATTCTACAAAAATAAAAAAGTCTATAATTCTTATGAGCAGAATAACAAAATATGATCACAAAAATGTTTCATTAATGGGTCCGCTCATTAAGGTATTCCACCTTTATTATATTTATGCATTCGATGATTTTATTAAATATAAATAAATATTTCTCCCTTTTTTTGTTTGGAAATAGATATTTCTTTGTAGATTTTCTTAGCTGTTGAGAACCAGCGGCTCGCAGCATATCCATTCTTTGGTGATTATGAGCCCATTTACCTGTATCTTATGGGTGTTTAGTAGGCAGACTGATTTTACATTTTTGAGGATGTGATAATATGAAATAAGATTCCCAGTTATTCCCAGGTTTGGTAGACGATTTAAAAAAATATGGTAAGATAAGTTACATTTTGGGATCAATTTTCATTTCCATCTCCCATGGAAATATAAAGCTCTGAAGCGCAGGTACGTGAAAATGGTCAAAGTACCTATACCGGGTATGTTTTGGATACAGATACGTATTGGGTATGCGTGGGTACATACCCATCAATTTTTTATTTTTTATTTTTGGGTACGTCTAGGTACGACGGGGCACATACGGGTACACGTACTTTAGTGGTGGGTACGTCATTTTCACCACAATAATCGCCGATGACACTACACAACAGTGGCAATGCTCACAGAAAGGCCGCGATGAGACTGAACGCGACGGGACCCACAACGCCACCTCACACAGCAGTGGCGCAACGAGACTGAACGCGGTCAGTGGCGATCCTCCAGCGCGGCTCTCTTCGGCGGCTCCTTCCGGTGGCTGTCTGAGTTGCTTCTTTGTTCTTTTGTTATCAATCTAGTGACTTATGTCTTGGTTGTGAGGTAAGGTTGTCTTTGTCTCTCTTACTGGAACCATCATCTCCGTCTTTGTCTTCCTCTTTCTCTTCTCCACTTGAGAGGATGGGAGAATCTGTAATCACCCAGTTCCTATATTGATCTTCCCTCCAACTTGTTTTGTTGAGAAGCTGAGATTTTTGGATTGGTTGGTGATTGTTGAGTATTGTAGGATTTTATTTTGGAATGTATTGTTGCTTTGTTTCCATTTTTTGTTGCTGCCATTGTTGAGTATTGTATTATTTTATTTTGAAATGTAACATTGATCGTTGAATAATTTAGAGTTATTTTATATTGAAATTGCTATTTTTATCATATGAAATTTATTTATTTTTTACTATGTATAAAAAATCATAAATTATATATATATATATAGGTATATCTGTACTCGAGTTTTTACAAAATTATCGTATCTCATACCCGTATCCATACCGGGTATGGGTACCTTATCCGTATCCAAGCAATATAGATATAAAGTCATGTTTGGTTTGAATTTTTAGTTTTTAGTTTTTATTTTTAATTTTTTTTAAATTTTGTAAAAGAAATAATGAATATTGAAAATAAAAACTAAAAACTGAAATTTGTAGTTTTTAAAATTTTTAATATTTCCTTCAAAAAAAATAAAAAACTAAAAATAAAAACTAAAACTAAACCGTCCTAAAGGTCTGTTTGGTTTATTGTTTTAAGTTTTTAATTTTTGTGGAGTAAAAACTGAAAAAATTAAAAATTGATATTAAAAATTGAAAACTGATAATATCAGTTTTTAATTTTTTTCAGTTTTTATTATCAGTTTTCAATTTTTTTAATTTTTTTTTCACAAAAATTAAAAATTAAAAATTAAAAATTAAAAATTAAAAATAATAAATCAAATAAACCCAAGACTACCATGAGAAGAGAATTTTTTTCTGCCAAAGTGAAAAGATCAAATTGCCATTAACCCTAAAACCATCATAATTGTGGGAGCACTCTCGCCATCATTAGACCATTGCTGCTAGCATCAAACGACTTTGGCTGTTGCAGACGCTAAACCACTATCATCGAACATTCATCCATGATGCCAAACTATTGCCGTCGAGCCACCATTGCTAGTCTCTAAACCATCGAAGCTTATCCCAGGCCATCGTTGTCAGGCACAAACCACTGCCATCGTCCCGACACCACCATCAAGTATTTGAAAGGTCAAAATCGCTTTTTTTATTAAAAAAAAAAATTGTTCGTATATTTGAATAATTTTTATAAAATAATTAGAATCTAAAAAAAAAATTAGTTTGTAGATTTTTTTATAGAAACTAAAAGAATAGTTTCTAAAAAAAAAAGTTTTCAATTTTTTCAATTATATATAAATAAATTAATGCTCATTTTACAATTATAAGTCATTTTAGTTCTCAATTTTTAAAATGAGTCAAATTAACCCCTGACTTAGCAAAATATGAGTCAAGTTAGTCCTCATCTCACTTTTGTTTAATATTTTATTAATTAAATAATGATGTGCAATATTAAGTAATACATTGACATACCATGTATCATATAAATTATAATAAAGCTTAAAATAATTTATTTTAGTGTCTAAAATTATATAAAATTAATCATTTTATAACTTGAAGAGGAGATTTAAATGATTAATTTTATGTAATTTTAAACTTTAAACATCAAAATGACTCATTTTAAACTTAGTTTTATTTTAGATGATATAAGATATGACAAATGTAACTTAATGTTAGAGTAAACCCCCAAATTAGTCCCTGACAATTTCTTGAACGGACAAATTAGTCCCTGACAAAAAAAAATTAATGCTGAGGTCCCTCACAATTATAAAAATAGGACACTATAAGTCCCTGACTCACTTGAGAATCTGATGTGTCACCCAATTGCTGACGTGGCATACAATTTATTAACTTATTTGACACCCACCAATCCTAATCATCCCTTATTTGTTAAAACACACCCTTTGATTTTTGCAAATCCCTCCCCAAAACATTCTAAAATTTTCCAAGTACCCCATTAAACCCAAAGAGAGCCCTACCTCCCTCTTGCCTTTGCGGTTTTTCCATTTATTCTCTTGCCAAGCCACGTTCCCTTCTCCATTGAACCCTCTTTCCAAATCCCTCCCTAATGCAAATAAAAAAGAATAATTTTTGGTGGCAAGTGGAATCAACCGAAGTTTATGGCTTCAAGTTCTGAATCATTCATCCACGAACAACGTAAGGTTCAACAAATCTATTTCAACCACGTTATTTGATCAAGTAGCTAGCCAGTCAAATCCACAAATTATAGTTCATCTTGATGACAGATGCATCAACGCCCCAAGGGCTTTGGCTTTTATCCAAAATGAGACGAGGATGAATTTTGTTTAGCCTGTTTCTTTATTTGGAATATTTTATTTATAATTCTATGTCTTTACCAGATTTTCATGCTATCTCATATCATTTCCACCATTTGAAACAGAATCATTGCTAAAATAATTTCATGCCCATGACAGTCAACTGATAAGAAGATAATGCAAGGAATATGGATGCCAATGAGGGTATATACTAGCACCTCCTTAACGTGAACTTGCAAGATAAAACTTTTTCATAAGCTGTCGAAGTTACAATCCAAAACTGATCATTCACGAGATGGATAAAATTCTTTGTTACTCAAATGGTGTCTCATTACTTGTCTCTTTAATCATTTGTTGACACGTAAAAAATATATATTGTATATTTGACAACTTATAAATTTTTAAATTTATTTTGATTTTTATATTTACATATAGCAATAATTGAGTGGGAGGTATAGAATAGGACACTATTTATAGGCATAAGATTCCCATCTACAAGGGATAACAGTGTTATTCACATTCAAAACGTGCCAACTAGCAACTCTGGTATTGAATATGTTATTAAAATCATTACGCCCCATGCGTCAATTAGCAATGCAGAATCATCCAACCTGGTACCTGTACATACTATAGTGACTGAAAATGTGGAATTGCATCCTCCTACAAAGAGCAACAAAACTAAATCAAGGGCAAACTGGTACTTCGAGAAAGCTGCATAAGCCATGAAGTAAGCCCCATTAGCCTATCCTCCGTGATATGATGTTATATTTAGTCAAATTCTTAACTATTTCTAGATAATAAAAAAGAAAGACTTCTTCAGTTCTAAAAATGGAGTTATTACTATGTTCTATTCAACATTGTCCCTACATCAATTATAGCATTAAAATATTAATAAAATAGAAGACAATGACAATTAACATAACTAATGTGACAAAGACTAAATGACATAGAATAGTAATTCTTCTTAATCTTCTAGGAGCATCTACCCTCCTAATTGGATGTCTAGTCCTATCTCCATTATCCAATCAGAGAAAATCCGAATCCCTTCATTGGTTATGGTCTCCACTTGATCGTTGGCTATAGTAGCAGCCTCTAATTTTTGCAGATGATTGACCCACCTAAATAAAATAATAATAATAATCTGCTGAGGAATCTTTTTTCCTCAACACTTCAGTGGACCGTATTTTGCACAAAATAAACCAAAACAGAAGCCAAAACAAAACATTTTGCAACATTGTCTCAGAAACAATAGAAGCCATGAGACTTTCCTCATGAACCTTATTCATTAATTGCCAATTATAGCACTTTCATTTTGTATGGATTTACATATCCATTTATGAAAAACTTGTCAACCTTAAACTGTGTCAATCCTTATACCAATGTAACCTACAACCTGTATTAATCTGTATGCAAAAAATTCCTCTTTGCAGCCTATATACCAATGTCAATAGAAAAAATAGAAGCAATAGTCTTTACAACCTCTAATCTGATCTCAATCCAAAAAAAAAAAAAAAATCCTTCACCATACTTGCAGCTCTTTGGTGCAAAATATTTTCTCTTGCCCTGTCACTTAAAGCCTGGAGTTGGCATAAACTTCAAGAATCTTTTCCTTGTCCCAGAACTTGCTGCTACAACAGTTTGTTGAGTTATTCCAGTTAAAGTAGAGCTTGTTGGGGAACTTGCTGAAGGGCTGCTGCTTGATATTAGTCTTCCTGCTACAGGCTAAATTAAAAATACACACACATTAGCACATAAGAAGTGCTGTCAAAGGTGCCAATACATATGCAGGATACTTACTTCATATAGTGTCATAGGTGTTGTTGGCCTAATAAGAGGTAGGGCAGGTTGTGGCTGTACAAGAGGTGGAAATAAAGTTGGCCTGATTGGGGGCGGCCTAATTGCAGGCTGAATCCATGAGGGGTTATAACAACTAATGTCAACCTGAAACAATTAAAAAAATTAACTTGAGATGGTATTTGGAAGATAAAACAAAACATAACAAAATAAATTACAATAGTTTGAACCTGTGGAGGAGTTACTGCAATTGGAACAGTTGGACCATTAGCCACTTCGGGGATTGATTTGTCCATATTTACAGCTTCTGTGGCTGTTATAGTTGCTTGTTGTCCATCTACTCCCTGCTCAGGCTTCTAAGAAAAGAATTAGAATATTGTTAGAGTAAATTATATTGAAATGACATAAGTGAAAGAGATATATAAGTGAATTACCTCTGAAACATTATCCGGCTGTGGATAAGATTGTGCGAGTGGAACTTCTTCTTGAGCCTCATTTCCTGTTTGTCTTACTCTCTTTTTTCTTGGTGGTTTTGGGTTTTCTAGTGGTGGTCCCTTGCAGGTCTTGGGGTAATGACCAGTTTTTCCACATTTATAACATGTAACTTCATATTTTCTCTTAACCTTATTGGTAGCCCCCGGAACCTCTTCTTTGCCATCCTTTTTCCTATGTTTCTTTGGACGACCTATTGGCCTTTTTATCTTGGGCGGCACAGGCTGAACGCTGTCACATTTTTCCCAGTATTGTATTCCATTTACTGGAACAATTGAGTGTGAGTATGTAGCATGAAGAGCATCAATTGTTAGCAAGTGATGGACAAAGTCTTCAGGCCTTTGATTCTTGTAGGCTATGGCTGCAATGGCATGGTGGCATGGTAATCCTGAAATTTGCCAAAAATTGCAAGTGCAAAAAGATAGAGACAAGTCCACCTTGACCTTGTTACCAAATCTTGAAACTTCAAAAATATTACCAGACTTCATCCCCTGACCATTGGGGAGTCCACTTGTTGCTCTCTAACTTCTCCTTCTCAAGTCTCTGCTGTTGAACAAGAGCTACCTTTCCAGTACATGCTTCCAATGCCTTTTTGTGCCCTACTTGCTTCCTCATTATGTAGCATCTTAATTCCTCTAACAAAGTCAAAATGGGTTTGCTCCTATATTTCAATATCTTGGCATTCCACGCCTCACAGTTGTTATTAGTTATTCCATCAACTTTGGGCCATGGACTGAAGTATGCTTTTACCCATGCTTCAGGCCTAATCTTGCTCAGATACTCCCAGGCCTTTTCATTCACCCTTTTCAACTTCTCCATGCTTGCTGTAAACTCAGGTATAGTTTTACTCCTAGCACATTCCCACACAACTCCTCTAGTTTCCTTATTTTTCCATTGCTTGATGAAGTTTTTCCAAACATGCATAACACAATTCTTATGAGGCACACCTGGCATAACCTCTTGTAAAGCCGGTACCAAGCCCTACTCAACACACACAAAATCCACAGAACAAAAAAAAAATCAGCAACACCTTAATATGTAATTATACAAATTGAAGGGAAAAAAGGGAAGAGAGTAAACCTTTTGTTGATCAGAAATAAAATTCCATCCATGCCTTTGGTAGTCACCTAAATCTTCATGAAGAAGAGTCAAGAACCACTTCCAATTTTCTTTCGTTTCGCTATCAACCACAGCATAAGCTATTACATAAAAGGCATTATTAGCATCTTGGCCAATTGCAGATAATAGTTGCCCTCTAAAGTATCCCTTCAGAAAACATCCATCTAACCCTATATAGGGTCTACAACCAGCCTTAAATCCTCTCTTGCATGCATCCAAACAGACATATACTCGCTGAAATATAGGAGGAGATTGTGGTTGGGAAATCACATCCATCTTTGCTGTAGTACCTGGATTACTTCTTAGCAACTCATGCAAGTAATCCCTCAACCTTGCATATTGCTCCCTCTCTGATCCTTCGACTAACTCCCTCGCATTTTTTAAAGCTCTATACATCTTCTTATTATTTATGTGCACGTTATAGTCTTCTTTCATATGATCATAGGCTTCAGACAGCCTTAGTTGAGGATGTGTCCTTACTCTCTTGACCAACTTCTTAATAACCCAATATCGGTCAGCTTTTTTGTTTTTGAATGCCCTACAACATGAGTGTTCAGATTTCATAGTTTTGATTTGAAAGCTCTTTGCCTTGGAATTCCAACCGCAATAAATCATCCAGGAACAATCATCACCTTTACACTTGGCCCTTGCCCTAACTTTATCATTCTTCACCCACATAAATTCCCTGCCCAAGTTAATGTTATAATCTTTTACTGCATCCTTGAATTGATCTAAATTAACAAATTCCATGCCAAGCTCAAGTTGAACAGAGCCATAGGAAGCACCCTCATCAAATTGGGGATAGACAGGCCTAGACTCATCATCAGATGATTCTGGGGATAAAAACTCCTCAGAAGCATACTCATATTTCTCTTCGTCACTGTCTACTACACACGTCCTTTCATCATCACTTAGATGGTTAATCCTAATATCCCCTTTTCCACTTATCTTATGCCTTACAAACTTTTTCTTCTTTGCAGGGACTTTAATCCGAGGCATTGTTTGGACTGCAGGGTTCTTTTTCAGCTGCTCTTTCACACTCCCCCTAACATTACCCTCTTCCTCATCATCCATATCAATCTCTCTTGGGATAGGCTTGTAAGGTTATTCCTCATCACCTTCATAATCATCGGAGAATGAACTTTCATCACTATCAAATAAACCATCACTCCTACTACTAGATTCAGTCTCTTCCTCATCGCCATCATCAATTTCAGCTCCTCCCTTTTCTCCACCAGTTTCAGTTGCAGTAGCCTTATCATGCTCTCCTTGGGAACTATGTTTGCTAGCATTTCTCGAGTTTTCTGCCCCTATAGGAGTTATTATAGTTTTAGGGACATTAAAAGGGTGCTCAAAATACAAATGAATTAATTTTTCACCCTTAGTGGCTAGTGCAGCCTCACACATCTCAATTATGTCTGCATCTCCTTTTATCTCTCTCAAACCCATGGTGAGGTCAATGCTAGTTGGCTTTAACCAAAAACACCTAGCATAGCTAGAATATCCCAAGTTTTTAAAGAGAACTTCTATATCAATTAGATTCACATAGTCTATATCCAACTTAGGCATATGCTCAACTGTCCCATCAACATAACACACCACGTTATCTTTGTCTTTTCTGAATTTACCCCCGTGGTGAAATACTAGCTCTATATGTGAACTCATCTGTAAATTATATCATAAACACACCTTAGACACATATAGGGACGAATCCACATAACAATATTTTATATACAATTGAAACCATAGACATATAGGGACCACCACCATAATATTTCACATGCAGTGTTAGACAAAAAAGGACCATAGGAACAACAAATCACAATCGTTTAACAAATATTCAACTAATGTCAAACTACATCTTTTAGTCAAGACCATTGTCGTAAACCAACATAATTTAATCGCAAAAAGATCATTATTTTAATGACAAGCAAGGGGGTTTCCAAAACCCACAAAGCAACATGTTCAGGGATGAGGGACCACATAGAGAAAATCTAAGAATAATATGCACACTTACCTTTCTGTCATTCACTTTTCCAATCGTAGACTGCCAAGAATAGAAGCACCTGATACCTCAGCCACGATGGAAATTCCTCCTTCAATCCTCACCTTCTTGCTGTGGATGATGTGGGTGCCAGTAGAACTTGTTCAATCCTCCTTAAATCATCGCCTTTTCACAGCCACGAACAGGAACGGGAACTCCACAAATGCTTGGTAATAGGAACGATATTTTGGGAATATTGTAGAGGAAGACGTGATGGTGATTATGCAATAGAACGACAATGAGATGAGACGGTAGAGGTGAGACACAGTGGCCGTTGCAAGCAGTGATTGCCTGAGGGAGAATGACAGAGACGGCGGGACTTGAAAAGAGGGCTCAATGAAGAAAAGGGCGTGTGACTTGCCAAGAGAATAAATGGAGAAACGCAAAGGCAAGAAGGAGCTGGGACTTCATTTGATTTTAATAGGGTATTTGTAAAATTTTGGATAAAAGCCAAAGCCCTTTGGGCGTTGATGCATCTGTCATCAAGATGAATTATAATTTGTGGATTTGAATGGCTACTTGATCAAATAACGTGGTTGAAATAGATTTGCTGAACCTGACATAGTTAATGGGGTACTTGTGAAATTTTAGAATGTTTTGGGGAGGGGTTTGCAAAAATCAAAGGGTGTGTTTTAACAAATAAGGGATGATTAGGATTGGTGGGTGCCACATAAGTTAATAAATTATATGCCACGTCAGCAGTTGGGTGACAGATCAGATTCTCAAGTGAGTCAGGGACTTATAGTGTCCTATTTTTATAATTGTGAGGGACCTCAATGTTAATTTTTTTTTTGTCAGGGACCAATTTGTCCGTTCAAAAAATTGTCAGGGACCAATTTGGGGGTTTACTCCTTAATGTTATTTTAAGTTACAAAATTAATCATTTTATAACTTGAAGTGGAGATTTAAATAATTAATTTTATGTAATTTTAAACATCAAAATGACTCATTTTAAACTTAGTTTTATTTTAGATGATATAAGATATGACAAATGTAACTTAATGTTATGCATTATTATTTAATTGATAAAATATTAAATAAAAGCGAATTAAAGAACTAACATAACCACGTTTAGTAATGTCAGAAATTAATTTGACTCATTTTGAAAAAAAAAAAAGAAAAACACAGTGGTTTTGGTTTCAACACTCTCAAATCAATTGAGTTAAAGCAGAAGTGAAAAGTAAAAAATTGTTACTTTATATCAAAATAACTTTTAAAGAAACTATCAAATATAAATCATTTTCTTTAAAATCAATTCCACCTGAAATAAATAATTCAAAACCAAACACACATGTACACGATTTAAAATGGGTCAATGAAGATTTGAATATGTATTGAGGGGAGTTGGACCAAAAGACTGTGGAAGTGGAAATTATAAAAGAGTAAGTCAAGGTCCGTTGATGTTGCTATACACCCGGAATACAACAAAGGCCTAATGGTTCTACGCACGATCCTTGATGCCTAAAAAATGGTACATGTACAACCCCATTTCCGTGATGCTACATTTACAAATTACGAGTTTAAACTCATCTTTCGACTTCTAGAAGAAGCAAATTATCAAGTGATACTCGGCTCTCTGCATGTTCATTATCTGTAATTTCTGCCACTCAGGTTTAATTGCTGAATATTTGGTGATGTATTCTCATGAGTAGTAGTAATCAACGATTTTGTAGTCAGGTGATGAGCCAAGGTGGGACCACTCTTTCCCAGGAAATTCCTGGTGCCATTGTTTTTCAGTAAAGGTTTGTGAGGAGGTAAAGAAGTTTTGCTCTCCACGACACTTGGAGTAGGCTTTCTTCCCTCTTTTGCTGATTCAGAATGTGTTAGTAGCTCCTACAAGACAGCAATTGAATTTTGGTCAACTTTGGCTTGATATTAACAATAGGAGTGATGTTGCTTTCATGGAGATATTAACAATTATTGCTTCATCTTGGAGTGCCACTGCTAAGTTTGTGTATTTATGCATATATCCACCACTACCTTGTGTATTTATTAGTTTTTATATTTAAAATGAAAATAAGGTTTGGATGATAAATACACGAGTTAGTGGTGAACCTCATCATGATGTGTAACTGAAAAATGTCATACAATGAATGGAATGAGCACAATTCTACTGGCGCTTTGCTTTATGGACTTGATAAAGATCATTATCATTGTTATTGTAAACGATTAAAAAGAAATACCCTTTTTGTCTCTTTGTTTGAGGATTTCCTTTCCTTGTAAAAATCAGGTAGTGGCCTTGCTTTGAAGCAAAGGCTTTGGCGTAGCTTTCTAATCTCCGTCTCTGCCTTTTCCTGCAAATAAGGAGATTGAACATCTCTGATTAAACTGATCTGAGGAACTAGATAATGCTCTCACAATGACAGAAGACACTTGGTATCAATTTCACTTGTCATTGTCAACTACCTTGAGTTTTGTATGCAGCTGCACCTTTTGCGCCTCATTGGCATTGAACTTTTCTTCAAGTTTCTGAAATTGATTAGGATCAATAGGCAAAAGAAAGACAAGTACTTTAGTAACCATTTTACGTAAACCTCATAATCAACTGAATCAGAAGGGGAAAGCAAGCATTGTAGTCTTGCCTTCTTTCTTCTTGCAGCTCTTTCTTCTGTCCTCAAGCTGAAAGGGGAGGATATAATCGGGGATCTCATTTTATTTCTGCATTCAAGTAAAACATTGTAAATACTAGTATAAAAAACAATATCCAGAAAAACAATAAAGCCTCTTCAAGTTAGATAGTAATTTCTGGTAATGAGTTCTCGTCGGTTGCAGCTGTTTAACAGAATTGACATAAATATATACAGTGTGTAATCAATCCCATGGAGATGAAAAGATGAGTTTTTTCATTCCTTTCTAACTAATTGAACACTTCGATTTGTTCTCTTAGTGGATTAACATTAGCATGCCTCAAAAACCATTACAATTATTCTTGACTTCAGAAATTAGAATTCTGTCTTGGCACCCTGAAAAATTTTATTACAGAGGCAGTCAAAGTGGAAATAACTTACTCTGTAGAGAGCAAGCGCCATTTGGGACCGGCTGTATGGTTGCCTGAGGCTGATGAATCAATTGGTGTTTTGTTCCTATGGTTTGTAACATTTACATGCACCATATCAGGATGTGAACAACTAGAGAAAACTTAAAAGGGAAACTGCAAAGGGCTTAACAATATATAATTAACAACCAATTGGTATCAAGTACCTTTTCTTTTCTGTTAATGGGGTCAATGAAGAATGCTTTTGCATCTCCTTCTTAGAAGCCTGTCTCAAGAAAACAACCCACGTTTACATCCTTGAACAGCTATAGCAACTTGGAAGATCATAGAAATATTGATAAAAGGGCTTGTAAAAGACATAGCAAAGAAGCTGGAATACCATGGTTGGGGTTCTTAGAGGAGTCAACGTATCCTTTGAAGCCTTTGAGGAACTGGCACCAACTCTTGCACTTTCAAATTTCCTCCTGACTGATGCAGTCAATCTATTAAGTTCTCTGATGGGTGTAAAATTAACAGACATTGGAATAGACATAGGGGTGGATCTTTTCTTGTCTGCAGAGCTTATATCAGCATGTTTATCGCTCAATGGGGTAGCAATATTATCTCTCTTGGAAGAAATAAGAGCTGTGTATTTGACGGGTGTAGCGGTGACCTTGGAGGTTCCATTACCCTTTAACAACTTGAAGGAAGAAACTGGTGGTTTCTTCTCGCTAATAGAGTCCAAAACTTCCTGATCAGAGTTAGCAACCTGCTGTAATAACTACCATTAAGTCATTGATATGATCTTAAACAATCAAAACAAGGAAAAGATTGGGAGGAATAAATTAACATAATATATAACCTTCAGTATCGGTGTCATAACTGGAGGTGTTACACTGATCTTTCCACTTTGCTCCTTAAGTGCATCAACATCTTCAAGCTTGTTTTGCAATTCAATCTTCATTGAATCCCCTACAAAAGCTTGTTGTTCCATCCCTTGCTCAGCTCTCTCTACCTTGTCACTTTGAGTCATACTGCTTGCCTCTACATTTGAATCTGAATAATGCCCATTGGCTCTGAGCAAGGCATCTTCTTCTTCCTTGACAACCATTTTAGAGTTTGGTCTTGGTCTTGTTATATCTGAATTATAGGCACTACTATGATTATCAACTACTACTCCCTCATCTTCTTGCTCAGTGGTATTGTTTTGTGCAATGATAGCACTGCTTGGACTTGTTGCCTCTGAATTATGGGCATTACTATTATCAACTACTACTTCCTCATTTTCTTGCCCTGTGGCATTGTTTTGTGCAGCAGCATTGTTTGCTTGTTCAAGCAAAGCAGCTGCCTTTTGAGCAGCAAGTTTCTTGTAGTGAGCTTCAAAGAAAGCCTTCTTCTGTGCAACTGAACCAGGTCTTGAATACCTCTCTGCCTCTTCAACATAGCGGTTGTGAGAAGAGAAACTAGACCATTTCTCCCATTCTAGGGACTCTGACATGAACCTTCCAAAGGACACTGACTGCCCAAGTGCATGAATTGGGTTGCTCTGAAACGCACAAGTTTCACAGTTTTTTCAAGGTGAACCTTCATTGAACATGGGAAAAAAAGAAAAGGTCTATTCTTGATTAATTGCACCCAACAAAAGGCCAAAAAAAGAAAAAAAGGTTAAGCTTCATTGTACTCATGTTATTGAAGCACAACTCATCAAAGATTAACAAGCATTAATAATAAAAAAAAATTTTCAATGTGCTTGAAAATTGAAAAATCAGTGCAAGAAGAATTCATAGAGTGAAAGCAGAAATGAACACCAACTGAAATTGAAGTTTTCTTTTTTCTTTTTTTCGTTTTCCTTTTTTCCCATTCTTTCATAAACTACAAGCATGACCAAGTGAAAGATGAAGGAAACATAAGAAAAAAAAAATGAATAAAAGAAAAAACGAGAACACCAAATGGAAGGCATTTCAGACACCAATAATGCAAGTCCTGAAACTGACCTCGTTGGCTTCATTGGTAATGCCGGAAGCATAACAGAATGGTTGCATGAGACAAGCTGAGTCTCCCATGTTTCACTGCAACGTAGAAACCTCAAAAGATCCAAACTTTACTACAATGTCAATTGCTATGATTCTCTTTTGTTACCGTTATTTTATTGTGTTGCATGTGGCCGTTTGTTTGCACGCATTCAAATTTGAAATTCAAAATAAAAGATACTGTGTGTCCATGGTGTAGAAAAGCTGACAACTTTAACAAATTTTTTTTTTTTTTTGAGGTCTGAGACAACTTTAACAGATTAAAAAACTAAAAAAGTGCAGTTGTGGCGTGCAATCTTTTTTAGTCTCCATGTGTGGGGTCCACTAACTGACTAACAAAACGTTTTGAGGAGGAGGAGCCTAAATCTGATCTTTTTTCGGCCCTAGTTTGGGTCCACATCTCGAAAACAGTAGGAAAATCTCCAACTTTCTATTCCTGCCTGCCTGGGCTTGTTTGAATTTGGAGAAGCTTGCCTTCAATTGAAAAAACAATGCGCTGTTCAACAAATGAAGGGGTTTCTTTGATATGGACGTTAGTGGTTGAAGGTGGGTAAGCTGAGATATATTTTGGTCCCTTGGGTCCTATTATGGACACATTATTTTAGTATTGTAAAAAGAAAATGGTGACCAAGAGTATAACTCTTCTCTCCAATGAAAGGGACCAACTTTAATCTTTATTTGAGTTTCACATGTTTTTTAAATTTGAAAAAAAAAAGAAAAAATTAATATCATTTTGATTTTAAAGGAAATTTGAAATTTAAAAATTTTGATTTTAATGTTAAAGGTTTAAAGATTGAGAATTTATATATAAAAAAATGATTGAGAATTTTAGATATTTAAATTTTGTAAGTAATTGAGAAAGGAACTAAAGTGATTTGGATTCATTTTTTTTGGAGACATAAAATATAAGCAGAATTTATGTGGGGAAAATTTAAAAAATATTGGAAGAAATTAGAAAAGAATTATGAAGATAAAAGTGAGAACATATGATATTTATAAACTAAAATTTTATAATCGTTTATGCAACAACTATTTTACATTTAAAAACAATGCCACATACCATGTTGTGATTGGTGGCACTAGAGTCCCCATTCAGAGGGACTCAACAACATTGGGCCACAAACAACGTCCTGGATATGTAGCCTCGTCCTTCCTCCAAAACACCCAGCACATCCCTCGTCCCCAAATTCTGAGCAGGGACGCAAAAATAGCAGGGAATGGAGATAAAAAATTGAAATCCATCAAAACTATGGAATTAAAATCACATCTAAATATGTTTGATTTAATGTAAAAATCGAATTCAATAAATAAAAATACCTAAAACTTATTTGAATATAATATTTTGTTCCTAACTTATTAATTAAAGATAAAATAATAAAAATAACTAAATTAATTCACTTTTAGACTCATTTCAAATAAAAAAATTGAATTAAATTATTTACAGGGCGTTTGCAAACTTTTAATGAGATGAAATTGAATTGAATTTTATTAGGAATTGAATTTCATCAAAAATTGAATTGAATTCTTATGTTTGGAATGAACCAGTAAATTAAAGAATTGAATTCAATTCCTTCATTTGAAATGCATCTAAAAATGAATTAATTTAATTATTTTTACTATTTTATCCTTTATTAATAGGTTAGGAATAAAACATTATATTTAAGTAAGGTTATTTTGGTATTTTCATTTGTTGGAATTCAATTCCCACACCAAATCGCACCCCTTTGGGTCTGATTTCAATTCCTTAGTTTTGTTGGATTTGAATTCCTATGGGAATTCAATTCCTTCACTTAAGTTGCTTCCAAACAATGAAATTCAATTTAATTTCTTGATGGAATTGAATTCCAGAGGTTTTCAAACGCCCTGTTAATTCATTGACTTAGTCCAAATATAAAAATTGAATTCAATTCTTAACGAAATTCAATTCCATCTTATAAGGTTTCCAAACACCCTGCGAAGGATTTGGATAATTTGTCAAGAGATCTTAGATTCAATCCAAACTATCTGCCAAATTTACTAACATAGAAAAAAGATTATGCAAATTCGTGGCTAATTTGCAATTTGGTCAAAAGGGTTAGAAGAGGAAAGTAGGTGGTTATGTCCAAGTTGTAGGAAGTGGTCAGAAATTTTAGAGGAGGGGACCAAATTAGTTAACATAAGTAATATAAAATAAAATAAAATAAATTATCATATAGAAAATATAAAATGAGTGACTTTATAGTATTTTTTATATATATTATTGATAAACTATAGTTTATTTTATTATTTATTATTTCTTTTCTTTTAATAAAAGAGTTAATAATTTTCTTCTTAAATATCTTTTAGGCTCAATATAAAAAAATATGTGTATCAATGAATTATTTAACATCAAAATAGAGCATCATAAATAACAAACTAGTAAGTAGAAACTCCACTAACTGGATAAAAATGAGTTAATAAGAGAAAAATCTTAAAAAATATATTCTAAAATATTTATATTTTCATACTTTTATACTATATGTGTTATTATTTCAAAAGACTTCTATTATTTATTATGTATACTATATATAGAAATGATTAAATTTTTTAAGGTTTCATAATATATATATATATATATATAATAAATGTGTAGATTTTTTTTTGGGGAGGAGGGGGCCGTGGCACCCCATGTGCCCCTCTCCCTTTGTCTCTAGCTACAAAATCATTCTTCATGGAAATTTGGAGGAAAAATAATTATATAGAGCAACGTGGGAGCTTTATCATAAAAGATAGAAAGAATTATGCCAACGAGTTGAGTGACAGTTTATATGATTTGAAACAAGCTTAGGGGCAACAACTATACAATGCAGATAGTTCATAAATTATTACCACTAACAAATATACAATACAAAAATAATTATATAGAGCTTCAACGCCCAATGTTATAAATGTTATGAATGTACTTAATTTTCTCTCTAACCATAGAAAACATACTTTGGAAATTGAAGAGACATTGCTACCATTTTCTCTAGTTGTTCAATTGAATTTGTTAAGGTAAATGATAGGTAAAAGACCGTTAATGTTGAATCTCATTTAAAGATTTTTTAACATTTCTCTCATGAAAGCACTAAATTATGTCTTCTCTTCCCGTTGTTTACTAGAAAGCACGTTCCCATTTGATAAAAATCTCCAAAAATAAAAAATTCAAGTAAAACAGGTCCTCAATTTTGTTAAATAATATTAAGTAACTGCTCAAGTTTTTATAATTAGTTTTAACTTCTTTTCTAAACAAATTTTAGGTTTAGTGAAACAAAAAACTAATTTAGGCTAAAAGTAATAAAAATAACCATTTTAAAGCCTATTTACCAAAAATCTAAGTACAGCGAGGTTAGGCAAAGTAATTTTCATATGGTATTTTTCAGGAATTAATATGGAATTTTGAAGAAAATTGAAAAATTATGGAAAAGGGTACATAATTTGCTGGTAGCGAATTTTTTTAAGTGAAGAAAAGTAACTATAACTAAATTCGCGACCAACAAATTTCATGGAACAAATCTCAACAACACAATTTGGTGGTAGCAAATTTGTTGACATGGAAAAAGTGAATGGCAACTTGCAAAAATTGAAAAAGTGAATGCGAGTCTGACCTGCAAAAACAAAGAAGATAATAATAAATGCAACATTGCACCATAGACATGCAAGCAATTATATAATTTTTTTTTATGTAGCAAGTAATTATATATTAATAATATACATGCATCTCTTAACTCGTCTTTTAAATAAAATATACTCTGAAAAAAAAATTCAAAATGGAGTTCATGCTCATACTAAAAATATTTCTTTGGATTATTTCGTATTTATGAGAACATCCTCTTAATACTCATAACACTCTCATAGGACTGTTGACCCTAACACTAACCCTAATCCTAACCTTAACATAAGAGTGTGTTACGGTCAAGTATTTCTAGAGGGTAATATATATATTTTTTAAACATTTCAAATGATTTGATATGAAATTCCTTGTTTAAATATTAATACGAGAATTTCACAATTTCTAATAATTTTATGAGATATTCTCAAATAAATTATTTTAAAAAAATTTAATTCACTAGCAGGGAATTCCTTATAAAATATCTTATTAATAAATAATAATATATTAAAATAACATTTTTAAAAAATTATTAATGTATTAAGAATTGAATTTAATGCTAGAGAATTCCATAACTTATTAAAAGTAGTATTATATTAAAATAATTATTTTTCAAATATATCATTATTTTATTGAGAATTGAATTTGCTTCTAACAAATTCATCGTAATATAAATTATTAAGTTATTAGTTCTGAATTTACCGATAATGAATTCATTACCTGAAAAAATAATATTATACCAGGTTACATGGAATTTCTAGCAGCAAATTTTTTACTACAATTATTTTCAACCCCAAATAAATTTTATTTCCCTGAAAACATGATATCGTATTCCGGTAATCTTATCATTCAAAATCAAAACCTATATCTAAGCAAATGAAGCACGAGGTTAGGTTTTAACTAAATATTGACCAGTAACTAATAAAAAAAATCTTAAAACTAACTTTTACCAAATCAAGTTTAGATTCAAAGGCTTTTTTTTCTTTTTTTTTTTATAGTTCAACTAACCAATACACCACTAACAACAAAAGGTGCGACCATAACAAAACATGCAAAATACCAACATAGCCACAATCCCAAAAACATATCTCAGAACTAGTCATAGCATTAACGGTGACCTTTAGAATGGGGCTTAAATGTTTTGTTCCCTATAAGCATTTGATTTTAACCGGCTATAGGCTTTCTTTTCTAACTTTTTTGTTTTCTCCATTGCAAAATAGAAATATTGGCTTTGTTGCTCTTACACACAAGTTTTTGAGCTGTTATCCCAATATAAATCAAGGCAAGGGCACGCATGCCAAGCACGTGTGAGAGAGAAATAGAAAGAGAGCTTTATGCCATTGTTGGGACCGCACCATTGGTCTACCACCCACTATGCCAACAAGCATGCAATCAAACCCCTCCTCTAAAGACGCCCCTTGTTACTTGGAGGCTGAAAGAAGTAATTGACTCCAGCTACAACCACCAGTTGTCATCGTGCCCATTTGACGCCATGGCCTCCATGAACCCTGCTCCATAATGTGCATTCAACATTTTCAATGAACGAGGCAACTTGAGTTGATATCTCTTTTCCAGCAACAAGTGATAGCAAGAAGAAAGTGGTTCTACGTTTCTGCGCAAAATGGTTTAATAAGCACAATTAGGGTTCCCAAAGCCAAAAACAAGCTCTTCCTTAACTATCGAGGTTCCGTCCTCTTCATTCACTTAATTAATGTGGTGGATTACTGGCTGATTTTAGTGCAATTTCTTGATTTGGTTATGTTAGATTCTTTAATTTGTTAGGCTCAATCTCTAGGTCAATGTGGTAATTTGTGACAATTGTGCCTTAAAAATAGGGTGCTAATTTTGATTGAATGTTTTATCAAATTTTTTGTTTTAATTGAATGATAACTTAAATGAGAATTGCAAATTGTGAGCTGCAAATTTAGAGAAAGCAAAACCCACTAGAAGTAATACTTGTAGTTAAAAATTGAGTCCCTTCTGCTAAGTACATATTCCAAGCTGAGAGGGTTACAGCCTGATGAAGTGAGTTTTTGTTTCCCTTGAGTGAGGCTAATTGTGGTTTAATTTTAGAGTGACAAAAATTTTGTGGTTTGAGCCCCTTTTTTCCAGAAATGAGTGACCCCAAGTATGCTTTTTCCTATCCTGTAGCATTGAGAAAGCTCAACTCATTTTAATCTTGTTGGGAGAATCACATTGTAGTAGTTTTTTTTTTCCTGTTTGTGGCTTTTGATTTGCTCTTTAGATTGTCGTGGTTTTGTGTCGAATTGATGATGAGGATGTGGGCTCTAAGTAAATTGGCAGGTCATTGTTTATGCCCTTTTCATCTATTGCTGTTTTGGTTTTCCACTTTTTTTTTTTTTCCTTTGTGTAGTTATTCCTTGACCAATATCATCAATTGATGAAAAAGAAGAGAAGAAAACCTGCTTAAAACACATGCAATGATTTATAATATAGAATCTGATATTTCATTTTCTAAATCTTTGCTTGGTGTTTCTGGTGGTAGCTTCAGTTTACTATCTTCTTTTTATATTGTCTGCAGCCATTGTTTAGGGAATGAGTTTACTGTTGTTAGATTTGGGTTCCAACAAATGGTTATGTTCTAAATCTATGGGTTTAACTGTGATGTGAATTTTTCACTTTTCCCCACTGAGATGGCAAGACCCCACATGTTGGGTTTAACTGAGAAGTGTTGTGTTGAGATTTTGGACATTTTTGAAACATGTTTCAGCATTTTTTTTTCCTGTATGATAACTACATTCTTTTTAGGTGAATTGATGCTCTTTCCATTTCCTCTACAATGTTACCATTGTCATTTTGCGGGTCTTGAAATTCCTTTTTCAGTTTCTTTTTGTAACCTATTGTTCAATAGTTTTGGTGTTGAAGGTTTTCATGGTTGAATTACAACTTATTGGCCAATGGAGATGTTGCCGAGTTTGTAAGAAATTCTGCTCGTGTTAGTTCCAAAGTTGGAGTTAATCGCAATTCAGGAAATTTTGCACCTGATGGGCAACTCACTAAGTGAAGTCTTATCTAAGAAAATTCTAGCCAAACTACCCTTAGCATCCTCGTAGAAGCCACAGAAAGACAAGGAAATTATTTTAAGGTTGCTTGATCTTTTCAAGATTTCACTTCACATTGTTTGTTGGATCTAATGGCTTAAATGTTGTTTCTTGCTCATCTTATTTGATTCATATATTTTTTTAATCTAAATTTTCATTTATCTATACCATTATATATAGTGGATTGGGTGTTATAACTGTTTTTGGTGTCTCCTCACTCAATTTAACCATTTTTTCATGTCCGCATAATGCTGACTTGGTTCTCAAACTTCTTGGCGACCACTGGAAAGCAGTTAGAACTCAGTACACACTCAATTCTCTTGCTTCATATTTTAAAAAGAGAAATCAACTACTTCAATCCCACCTCTCACTTCCTTTTCAATTTTGTTTTTCTTCTTTTTGGAAAGTCCATTGCAACTCTACCTCTGCACAATTGTTTAAGTCATATGGCTTACAAGTTTTGTTGCTACGAAATGCTATTAAGCTCACTGACTATCTTTATTACTCTTTTACTTTTACCACTTTTAAATTGCTTATGCGTCCTTTTTTTTTTTTCTTTTTAAATGTCAACATTGGCAGAATCTAGACTACTTAGTCCACACTCCATTCACCACCAAATATTGGAATCATGGCAGCATCGATCGCGAGCATTCAGGTGATAATACAGTGCTTGGTTCTTTCACATAGTAGTGTTGGCTTTCCTTACATTTCTTCCTTTGTTTTTTTTTAAAAAAAAATATTAAGTTTATAAGCTTCTTTTCCTCTTTTTGATTGAAATTTGTATTTATTTGTTCAGTTTCAATTACCCAACATCAACTCTCTACTCAGAAGTGCATGCACAACCCAATATTCAGATCACAATTATCTCTTTCGCACTGGTGGTATCAAGTTCCCTCTCCTTATTCTAGCATAGTGCACAATTCTTTGAAATAGTTTTGGTTTGTTATTTTTATAAAGATTTCTGTTTTCTTGCATTGATTGCTCTTCTTTATTGAAATTTCTATTTCTTTGTGGAGTATGAATTGAAGTTCTTCCATAATGGTATTACGTTGTTCTTCATTGGCATGCCATACTACTCATGGAACACAGCCAATTGCTCATCTAAGCGGCATGTTTTTCTTTTTCATATTTAATTCATAGTCTCTCTCGATTGCTTATATTTTCATGTGATTCCAATAGGAATAAAAAAATGTTATTATTATTTTTCTTACAATTTTAATTTTAATTTTGATTTCACTAAAAAAATTATTGTTTTTATATTTGTCTCTTTACATTTCCCTTTTCAATTAAGGACCCCTGTCTATGGAATTATCTCAAACAATTTGACGATTAATAATTTATTTATTCAAGTAATATCAAGAGTCATTTTAGTAGTCTCAAATTTATTCTCATACTATTTTGTCTATCTATAAGACCATTACATTCTTAGGTGGTGCTAAGATTATTTCTTCATCTCACACATTATTGTGTATTTTTACTTTATAAACCATTGATATACTACTTTGCAAATATTTACATTTCCTTTTTGAATACCCTATTACCTCTTCTTATTTTTATCTAATTCCTATTAATTAATTAATTATCACAATTTTCTTTTAATTTTAATCCTTTTACAATATCCTTTTTTTTAATTGTATGTTATTTTATCTAATTTAAAGCTCCTGTTAATTTTTAATGTGATTTTTATTCACTTATGAAACACATAGTTAAATTGAAAGGAATCGAGTCAAAATAACTTATAAAGATATATGCAACAGGAAAAAAATCATTAACTTTACATTAAAATACCTTTTAAATATTCATTATATTATGACAATCAATCTTTAAAAAACTTTTAATAATTTTTAAAAGGCAATAAAAAATAAAAATTTAAAAAACTACGCACTCTTAATAAGCAGCTATAATCTCTCCTAAAACAATGGGATATGGTATGGCCCTTCAACTGAAATAATTTTATTTACAACAATAAAAGATAAAAAATTAAAAATTAAAAAACTCCACACTTTAAATAACCACCTACAATCTCTTCTAAAATAATGGGATATAGTATGCCAGTATTTGAGAATTAAGTTTAACTTAAATAAATTATTTTTCAAATTCAAATTTTTTAAACAATATTTGTATTTATAACTACTTCATTCTTTTTGTCCATAACATATCCATGGGATAGCTAGAACAAATAAATGTGTTTTCCTAAATCAGTAAAAAATTTTAAAATGAAAATTATTTGAATGTCTTTTTCCTTTTTATCACTAAGATTGTATTGTCCTTTCATTTCATTTAACTTGCCTTTTTGGTTGTTATCTTCATTTTTATGGGCTATTTATGTTAATCAAAACTATAAACAATAAAAATGCTTTTTTTTCTCACAAATAATCATTTCATTTCTTTAATTAAATAAGGGTTAACTAAATCATTCCCCTTCCTCTATCACCAAACCATACAGCGCAAGCGCCGCATCCACCAAGTCAGCATCTTCAATAAATTATAAAAAAAATGAAGTTATATATAGTTGAATATTGACTTAATAACATATTTAATCTCCTTCAAATTGCTTATATTTTTAGCTTAGCTATTATGATTAGTGATCGATAAATATTATGTAATAATATGCATAATATATTAACTTTGAAATTTGTAATAAATTTAATTATTTTTAAATGTTAATTTTAATTATCATCACTGTTACATAGTATACGAAATTTAATATATGAAATAAGATATCTTTCGAAAACTTTAAAATATATAAATAATAGTTCAAATTCAAAGTTACAAGATATTTCATATCATATTCATTTTATTGAAAAAAAAAACATAAACACGTACTAAAAATGACTAAGAACACGTTTCGTGCCTTTCCCTATTCTTCTATCCAAAACATGGACTAGAAGCAAAGGACACAAGAATACAACACAAAATATGGAAGTATTTAATGCTTTTAAACGTATTTTGTGCACTAAAATTAAAAGAAAATGTAAACATACTTTATTTTGTTTTGTTGAAATGAATATTTTGTTAAAATTAAAATTAAAAGAATACGACACCAAAATGAACATTTTGTTAAAAAATTGGATAGAAATCACCTATTTTTTTAAGTTTTAGATATGTAAACTTTAATTAATTTCAGCTAAACTTATTTTACAATAAATATATTAACCATACTTTATTTGCACAAATATAATAAAATGAAGAACGCTTTAGATATTTAATCACTTTTTGGCCTCCTTCCAATTAAATCAGAGTACTATCATGTACAATTGGAATGACATTTGAAGAAAATATAGTACATAACTTTGGAAAATGCATTATTTGAGTGTGTGAAATTGATAATTATTTCTTTTACCTTTTTTTGGTTTGGTATTTGGACATATTACATTATATTTAAATAGTTATTTTATTGAGGTAAAGTTGCCATATGTAATATTTAACACTAATTACAATATGTGATCTTCTTTTATTTGATATTTGGACATGTTATATTATATTTATCTATTTTATTGAGGTTAAGTTGCCATACATAATATTTAGTACTAATCACAATGATTTCCTAAAAAATAAAAAAGACGACTCGACAGTCACAACGCGTTAACTTTTCATAACTTTTCCCCAAATGTGGATTGCAAAAATGCTCTTATCGATGCACACAACAATGACAATAAGCAAGTAAAAATAATGACAACAACACAAGTTTAATTACATTTTATAAGAACAATACAGGTGGGGGATTGATTTATGTGTGATGTAGGGGTCGATTTATAATTTTAGATGTAAGGGTCGGTTTATAATTTCAGTAAAAGTTGACTTTCACAAGTAGAAGTCGGTGCCAGTTACCACCTCTCACAAACTCAGATATGTAGCCGACGCGTGGATGTTTTATATATCCAATTTCTAGAAGTTTAATTTTCTGTTCTTTAAGACCTAATCTTTAGGAGTTTCTTGTTCTGTCTTTTTTTTTTTACCAAACTAGAATATTGTTAGCCTTGCCTAAAAATAAGGGATATTTCATTTTGTATGTTTGACTCTAGCTCTATTTAAGAAAGCAAATGAATAACACCTAATCATCGTTCCTAAAACATATTTGTTCTGCTACTCTTATTTTACTTTAATAACTTATTTTACTCTTATGCTATCTACGCATCTGCAGTCCTTCTCCTTATTGCTTTTATTACATCGTTCTTTTTCTTTCTGAGTTTTCCCATGGTGGCGAGTTGCTGTCGCGTTTAGAGTCAACTTGGATGACCTTGTGAGGGAATGGTGGCAGTTCCAGATGCTGAGGTGGGTGTTGCTGAGCCTCTTGAGGAAGGAGAGAGCCTCAGCTATGGCGTCGGAGAGAGAAATGGACCTTTTACTCTCTTTTCCTTAATATCATCTAATTTTATTTGTTCATTCATCTATCTATCCTCTCAATTTCTCTTTCTCTCAATTGTTTTCCCAAAAGTCATCACAAAAACCTTTCATCTGATAAATGGCAAGTGGTGGCATAATTTGGGGAATACTGTCAACACCCAGATTGCAACCAGTTCGAATGCCTACCTTTCACCTGCGACGGCAGCAAACACGTACGTATCTTGTATCTATCCATAATAACACTCATGTTGTTTTTCTTCATTCATGTGAAAATTGAAACACTGTTGCCATGTTTTACTTCTATTATTCCTAGGCTTTTCATCCCCCTTATGATTACAAAATATATGTTCGTGTTTATTATATTTATTGGCTCAATTATTGGTTAACTAAATATAGAGAAAACTAAGTAAAATTTTGGCCATGTTTGAGGAATCAATCTCATTAGAACCTATGAAAATACTTTTCTGATGGAGACGATGATGGAAAAACCATAGTTCTGTAGTTATGAAAATATTTTTGTTAAACTATAAATTAAGTTTTTGGATGGGAATTGGAGTATAAATTGATTAATAGATTAATAGCTTATGCTTATATTATGTAAGAAAATTTATATTTGCTGAAAAAAATTTGCACATGATGACTCCTCCTTATACATGATGATATAATAGAATGTATTTATTATAAATTAAAATTGTTTTTCTTACTAAATTATATTTGCTATAATTAATAATAGCATAATTTTTCATTAACTTTTCCTCAAATGTTGATTGCAAAAATGCTCTTCTCGATGCACAACAATGACTATAAGTGGGTAAAAGAGAATGATCATAGGTTCTCATCCATAAATCAGTGATATGCTGGTCAACGAAAGCACTGGATATGCTGAAATGCTGCCATGTTCTTTGGTCCATATCAATTGCTATTCACCACTTCCTTCTTATTGGTTGTGCCAGAAAGTTGCCATCAGAATAAATATCCCTTCATAGCTAATGGTTTTATCTTCAAAAATCATTATGTTTATGCACTACCAAATAATCTACACCGATAGGAAAAATACTCTAATCCATCTCTGCACACTCATAACCTGCACAATCTTTCCTTTGTATTGATCCTTCCCATTGTCATCCACACTCCACAAGCATAATTGTAGCTATTCACATCTTGCAAATGCTTCATCCGTCAAGTAATTTGTTGTACAACAGATTTAACAGAGAAGACTCCATACTTATCAAACTTCTAACCTAGCTGGTCATTGATGTAAGTCATTTAACTATGCCATCTCCCTTTGAAATAAAGTTTTTCTCCACTGGAATCCTCAAATCTATTCTTGGCAATCACAAAGTAAATCCACAATCACCTATCCCCAAAATCAAGTTTAGGTTCAGAGTAGTTCCAGAATAATTATTTTAAGTTAGTTTTTCCTAGTCTTGTTTTTTCTTTCTTAACTTATCATGGTGATAGTATGTTCTTCCACTAATGTAAAAAAGTAATTAATACTGTTTTAAATTATTTTAAAACCAAATACGATTTAGTTTTTGAAAAATTATATATAAGAGGAATGTCAATTTTTTTAAAATATATGATCTCAATTTTCATTATTTTTTTTAGGTTGTTTAGATATCCACAATTGATAGCAATGACTAACCCATGGGAGCTTCTATATGAGTATCCTATCATATCCTCATCCAACAATTAAAAAAAAATTATGGATTTAATTTTTATATACTTACAATTATAAAATAGTCTTGCAAATTTTAATAAAAATGAGAGATTTAATTGAAAGAGAGTATAAAACTCTTTTGTTTATCAAAATTAGACTCTTTATTTGTTTACTTATCTTCTTTATTGATTGAAATTTTATTCAGAAAAATAATGCTATGTATTGTTTTCATCAACTGGTTTTAATTGTATCATGTTATATGGGCTTTTCACCTAGTCAAATACTCTCTCTCTCTCTCTCTTTCTCTCTATTTATGTGTGTGTGTGATTCTGTGTTACTATGTTAAATTCAATTAGGATGAGTAGAGTAAAGCCTACTGCAACCTAAATGCGCAAGATTGCCCCATACATATGATGAAGTTCCAGCCAAATTAGTCACATTAGCTCATTTATTTGGTCATGAATATTAATCCATTTTGAAAGTGAATTTATGACCCAAACCAAAAATGTAAAATGAAAGTCTGAATTTTTAAAGTCTCTTACACCAAAACAGTGTTTTAATTTTCTGAAAGTTTGCACTCGTGGGAACCTCTCCCTGTCCTATGTTGTCATTTTCTCGCCATATATTAAGATTTTCATATCTTCAATACCTTTAGGAGAAAACTTGGAGAAAAAACTTCATACAGCTTCATCAATAAAATTTGCCCTTTTATTATTATTATTATTATTATTATTTATCAAAATCTATGTATACATCATCGGTAGCAATGAATAACTCAAATCGTATTGGGAGCTCTCCCTACATACCTAAAGATCCTAAATGCAACACTAAGAGTTTTTAATTTTGTCTTATTCATTCTTAGTATATTTCTACTGATTAAATTTTATTTTTCTTTTAATTGAACATTTATTATTTTATTTATTAATTTTATTTTCCCAATATATTTTACAAATGTTTCATCAATCATCACAAAGCAATAATCATTTTGGCCTTAAAAAAATCATAAAGTATAATAGCTCTAAATTGATATAAAGCAAAATAAATTTACTCCAAAAGGATATTGTTGATTTTTCTTACCAACCTTTGGCGAATAAATAACTTAATTCCCAACATATGCAACATGGATGATAGGATAAGGTCATTATCCATAAAATATGTTTTTTTTAACCCCGAAAAAGAGACTCGAAACAAAATATATACCAATAACAATTTTCATATATAAAAACAATCTTCTTGTAGTTTTCTTTATTTATTTATTGAAGGAAAAAAATAGTTACCTGTCTTCTTAATTTCTCTTTCTCTTAATTGTTTTCCCAAAATTCATCACAAAAGGCTTTTATGATCAATGGCAGCAGCTGGCATAGAAGCTTTTCCAGGTTTGGGGAAACACTGTCAACACCCAGATTGCAACCAGCTGGATTTCCTCCCTCTCACCTGCGACGGCTGAACACAGATATGTATCTTATATCCCTCCATAACAACACTCATGTTGTTTTTCTTCATACATGTTAAAATTGAAACACTTTTCCCATGTTTTACTTATGTTATTCCTAGGCTTTTCATCCCCCATATGATTGCAAAAATATATGTTCATGTTTATTATATTTATTAGCTCAATTATTGGTTAATGAAAGTAAAATTGTGGCCATGTTTGAGGAATCAATCTCATAGGAACCTATGAAAATTTTTTTCTGATGGATATGATGATGGAAAAACCATAGTTATGTTATTCCTCTGTTTCTCGCAATTTCTGTAGTTATGAAAATATTTTTGTATAAATTAATTTTTTGGATGGGAATTGAAGTATAAATTGATTAATAGTTTAATAGCTTATGCTTATATTATGTAAGAAAATTTATAATTTTAAATTATGGTTGGTGCCATTGGCTTGTTTGTGCACCATTATCTTAATAAAAAAATCATTAAAAAAAGTTTTTTTTTATGTTATCTTAAAGGCTTATGTAAAACATTATAATCACTATAAAAAGTATGAAAAGATCAATTTAAAAGTTATAATTTTCAGAGAAAAAGATTTTTTTTAGTTTAATTTATATGTGTTGATATTGTAAAAAATTTTATACTGTTGTTTAATCATATATTATCACATCAGTAAAGATGGTTAAATTATACACTCACTACTTGAAAAAGTTATCAAATGGGAGGATTCGATTGGATTATAGTATTAAAAAGTTTTACATGATCTCTGCATCAAAATTAAATTCTTTTTTTCTTATAATATGAAAAGGATGTTAAAAATAAATAAAGATTTTTAAGATTATACTCAAATGCAAATTAGTTTTTATGTCCAAACATAAAATAAACTTTTTAGAAGATCTTATTTAAAATTATTAATTAAAATGATTTTTTTTTCTAGAAGCTCATCATTACTGTCTTACTAGAGATAGGGATGAAGTTGTCACTAATTCCACTTCTTAGGGGTGTATATAGCTGAGACCTTAATGATGAGAGTTATGATTAAGAATGATAAAACACTGAGAGTCATGATGGGTGATTATGGGCTTAATTTATAAGATGCTAAGTCTCCACCAAGTAGGATAGATGACTAACCCACTGCACAATAGTGATGAGAAGGGGCATCTGAGTTGAAAAGTTAGGTTATGCTAACTGGCTGGTCCCAAATAGCCTTAAGTTTCAAACCATCCTCTAATAGATCACTAGCGGAGTACACACCTTCCATTATACATTTGTTCTACTTCTTGGGTCCTGATGGCTTGATCGTAGGAACGGAAAAGACCTCAATGGGTGTGTAAAATGTTTTGGTTCCACATCTTTGGTTCATAAGTTTTAGAGGTTGAATCCTTGAAAGTAATATAATGTTAGCTCCAGAAATGACATTTTAATATTCACAATTGCCGGACCGTAGATGTATATGCGATCAAGAATGAAAAAGAGTTCTTGATTATCAAATAAAATAAAGTTCCTCATAATAACAACTTCAACACATGGTTTGTTAAGTGTAGAATTTCCCTTTGAGCCTCATTTAAAGTTTCAAAGGAAATACTTAATTATAAAGCAAGAATCTCTTACCACCATCTTGATAAAGCTCCATGCTATCATTACAAGCACACTTATCTCAATAAGAATCTCGAATTCGACTTTAGCTTCTTTGGATGTGAAGAAAATCTCATCATATGTTTAGTGATATTGACTTAGGAATTTGTCACGATATGTTATTTTGTCATCTTGGGTTACTATCGAAAGTCTATTATCACTTGACTAAACTAGAACATGATATGGTCCTAGAGCAGCGATAAAAGGAGTTTAAGCCTCATAATATTTTCTACGAACATTCGAAGGTTCTTTGAAGATGTAAGCTTCTTGTGGTTGATGATTTCCCAGATTTTCTTGCTCATTAGACCTGACAGTCATGGGTAATATGGGTGACTGCTTATCACTCAATACTAAAATTCAGCTTCCTTCTCCGCTCATTTTTGTAGAGTATAATAATGTGCTGTATTTCAAAAGAGGTAAAAAAAAAATGATCTTGAACCGAAACAGCTCTTCTATCTTCAACCGTGCGAAGTCCGCATTATTTATATTTTTTTACCTCTTTTGAAATACATACAATTCTGTGAAAATGAGCCAAGAAGGAAACCAAATTTCAATATTGAGTGATGAGCAGTCACTTATGTTACCCATGAGTGCCAGGTTTGATTACCAAGAAAATTAGGAGTACCTCTGGATGTTCGTATAAAAAATTACGAGGTCTATACTCTTTTTACGGTTGTTGTAGAACCTTATCATGTTCTAGTTCAATCAAGTCAAACCGATCTTTTAATAGTAATCCTAGATGGAAAAATAACGAATCATGATGAATTCGAGTCGATGTCATCTAATGTTGATGCCATGCTCTTTGTAAGGAGAGAAGCTAAAGTTGAAATTTGAGAATCTTTTTCAGAAAAGTGTGCTTTTTATGACAACAATGAGCTTATCAATATATGATAAAGGATTGTTGTTTTATAATTAAGTATTTCCTTTCAAATCTATAAAAGAGACTCTGAGGGAAGTTCTACAACTAAAAAAGCATGGGATGATGATATCCACTCATGTGGAACTTTATTTTATTCAATAACAAGTCCCCTCTTCTTCATTATCGAATGTGTTTACATCTACAGTCGGTAATTGCAAATATCGAAATGTCATTTCTAGTGCTGACATTATATTGCTTTCAATGATTCAAATTCCAAAACTAACAATTCGAAGATATGTGACCACAACATTTCACATGTTTGTTGAGGTTTTTACTGTTACTATTATTGGGTTGTCAGGACTTAAGAAGCAGAATAAAAAGTACACCGGTGGTCTTTCTCAGGTTGGTTTGATATTAAAGGCTACTAGATGGGTCGATGACACACCTAGCACTCTTGGGACCGGTCGATTAGCCTATCTTGATCTTTCAGCTTGAATTCCCTTTCCCATTTCTATTGTCCAGTCGGTTAGGTGTCTCTCCTACCTAGTGGTAACTTAGAACCTTATTAATTAGGCCCATAACTACTCCCCATCCAATCATAACTCCCATCATTCAGGTCTCAGTTACATATACTCCCAAGAGTTAGGAGTAATGGTAATTCCATCAAACACTGGCATACCCTCTATCTCTAGTTTAGCATGTATCAAATTATTTTAAAATTGTATGCAATTTTATAGATTTACACCAAGAGTTGTAGTATACTTACTTCATTTAAAATTTTACCAAACTAACCATTAAATTGAAAGTTGTCATCAAGCAGATTACATATATTAAATTTCTTTTAATTTAAAATTAATTTAATGATTTATCTTTTCACTTTATTTTAATATATAATATTTTATTAAAAAAATGTATAAATATTGACTAAAATTATATACTATTGATGTCTTGCTTTTTGAAATTTAACCTACTTGACCATTATTATAATATTTTTTAATTAAAAATTATTAACACACACACACACACTAATGCAGCTCTTCTTCTGTTAAAAAAATTAACACACGGTGACTCCTCCTTACACATGATGATATAATAGAATGTATTTATTATAAATTAAAATTTTTTGTTCACACTAAATTATTTTTTCTATAATTAATCTGTACCATTAAATAAAAAAGGTTGGATTTTGTAACCGTTTTTTGGTGTCTACTCGATAGATTGGAATTCTTTTTTAAGTCCGCACCTAAATTATCATTTTTATGCTCTAAAATCTTAGTTCCCCTTTCTACTCACTTCCTTTATTTTACATCTTACTTAAACGGTTTCCACTTCTTAGTCTACAGTCATGCAAACCATTCTTCACCCTTCTATTTCTTTTTGCGTCAAATTTCACACACAGCCATTACCTTTCTCTTTCCATTTTTGCATTCATGTTCATCCAAATAAACCTATCCTAACTCCCTAAATCAAATCTCCATGGAACCTATTCCCTAAATTCTTTTTTTTTTTTTTTCAGTCATCACCTACTCCCTAATTTGAAGAAGAGGTAGAAGCAAATAAGGAAAGGAGGCAGAGCTCATAGTACAAGTCTATAGAGGACGATTCCCTCTTTGCGGTGGCTGCATGGCGATCCCTCACGACCTGCTTCTGCGACATGAGCATAGTCATTGCAAAGATGATGGTGGCCTAACCTGACATGACCTTAGGTTGGTGCAACAAATGGTGGAAGGAGATGTACAGTATGTTGCAAAAGGAGTCGCATGACAGCGGAGGCACACAACAAAGATTCATGCCCAGGTTCCTTCATGACGAAGGTGAAGAATGCTTTTGCTACACTCTTTTTTTTTCCCCTTTTCATGTTTTCTCTTATTATCTCTGATGGATTGGGTTCTGTTCTAGTTTGATTTGTCTACTTGGTTTGCACTATAGGGATTATGAATTGTGGGTATTAATTCTGTTTCATGTTTGGATTATGTGTGCAAGATTGTACCAAGTTGTTGTGACTCTCTTTTGTTATGGCTGTGGATGGAACCAAAGGAAAAATCAGAGCCTCTTTGATCGATTCTTAGGTTCAAGTTCACATCTTTGCATTGTGGTAGCCTTGAAATTTCAGGTACCATTATGCTTTCTTTCATTGAAATTGTTCGAGTTGGATTTAATTTGCATTGTTGTTCATGTGTATGTGTGTATGTTTTATTTATTTATTTTTTGAGTTTTTTCGTTTGAGGAATGAAAAAAGGTTTGCTTCATTTTGTTGTAATCACGTTTTTGTGGGTTTTTTTAAATTTTATTTTTTGCTTCATCTTGTTGTTGATTTATTTATTTATTTTTCTTTATGTGCATTGTGTTCTAAATGATGGCACCCAATGCTGGAATCTGTTCTTGATAATTTAGTAGTTTTTTTTTTTTTCTATTTGTGGCTTTTGATTTGCTCTTTAATTAGATTGTCCTGGTTTTATGTCAAAGTGATGATGAGGATGTGGGCTTTGAGTAGTGCATGATTTATAATGTAGAATCTGATGTTTCATTTTCTAAATCTTTGCTTGGTGCTTCTGGTGGTAATTAGTGCTTCAGTTTACTATTGTTCTTTTTATAATGTCTGCAACCATTGTTTTGGGAATGAGTTTGCTGTTGTTAGATTTGGGTTCAAACGAATGGTTTTGCTCTGAATTTATGGGTTTAACTGTGATGTGAATTTTGCAATTTTCCCCAATATGGCAAGACCCCACATGTTGGGTTTACCTAAGATGTGTTGTGTTGAGATTTTGGGCATTTTTTAAACATGTTTCAATCATATGGCTTACAAGTTTTGTTGCTACAAAACGCTTGCAGGGTCACTGACTCCCTTTATTACTCTTTTACTTTTACCACTTTTAAATTATTTATGCATCATTTTTTTTTTAAAATGCCAACATTGGCAGAATGTAAACCACTCAGTCCACACTCCATTCACCACCAAATATTGGAATCATTGTAGCATTGAACATTTAGGTGACGATACAATGCTTGGTTCTTTCACATTGTAGTGTTGGCTTTCTTTACATTTCTTCTTTATTTTTTTGAAAAAAAATTAAGTTTATAGGCTTATTTTCCTCTTCTTGATAGAAATTTGTATTTGTTTGTTCAATTTGAATTACCCAACATCAGCTCTTTCCTCAGAAGTGCATGAACAACGAAACGTTTGGATCTCAATTATCTCTTTCGTGCTAGTGGCATCAAGTTCCTCTCCTTATTCCGGCATAGTGCTCAATTCTTTGAAACAATTTTGGTTTGTTATTTTTATAAAGATTTCTGCTTTCTCGCATCGATGCCTTTTCTTCATTGAAGTTTCTATTTCTTTGTAGAGTATGAATTGAAGTTCTTAGATAGTTGTATTACGTTGTTCTTCATCGACATGCCATACTGCTCATGGAACATAGCCATATGCTTGTCTAGGCGGCAGTTTTTCTTTTTCATATTTAATTTGTAGTATCTCTCGATTGCTTATATTTTCATGTGGATTCTAATAGGAATAAAAAAAAGTTATTATTTTTTTTACAATTTTAATTTTAATTTTGATTTTGATTTCACAAAAAAAATTATTGTTGTTATAGTTACCATATTTACAATTCCCTTTTCAATCAAGGACCCCTGTCCATGGAATTATCACAGACAATCTGACGATTACTGATTTATTTATTAATGTAATATCAAGAGTCATTTTGGTAGTCTCAAATTTATTTTCATACTATTTTGTCTATCTATAAGACTATTACAATTCTTAGGTGGTGCTAAGATTCTTTCTTCATCTCACACATTATTGTGTATTTTTACTTTCTAAACCATTGATATACTACTTTGCAAATCTTTGCATTTCTTTTTTGAATAGCATGTTACCTCTTCTTTTTTTTTTTATCTAATTTCTATTAATTAATTAATTATCACAATTTTATTTTAATTCTAATATTTTTAGAATATCCTTTTTCATTGTATGTTATTTTATCTAATTTAAAGATCCTATAAATTTTAATGTGATTTTTACTCACTTATGAAACACATAGTCAAAGTGAAAAGAATCAAGTCAAAATAACTTATAATGATATATGCAACAGGAAAAAAAAATCGCTAACTTTACATTAAAATACCTTTTAAACATTTGTTATATTACGACAATCAATCTTTTTAAAAGAGAACATATTATGAAATCTTTCAAGTTACTCATTCACTTGCTACGGCCAAAATAATTTTTAAAAGGAAATAAAAGATAAAAATTTAAAAAACTATGCACTCTTAATAAGTAGGTATAATCTGTCCTAAAATAATGGGATATGGTATCGCCCTTCAACTGAAATAATGTTATTTTTAAACAAATATCTATGTTTATAACTACTTTATTCTTTTTGTCCATAATATATCCCTAGGCTAGCCAGAACAAGTGTTTTCCTCAATCAATTAAAAATTTTAAAATGAAACTTATTTGAATGTCTTTTTCCTTTTTATCCCTAAGATTGTATTGTCCTTTCATTTCATTTAACCTGCCTTTTTCGTTGTTATCTTCATTTTTTAGGCTATTTATGTTAATCAAAACTATCAACAATAACAATGTTTATTTTTCTTACAAAAAATCATTTGATTTCTTTAATTAAACAAGGGTTAACTAAATCATTCCTCTTCCTCTATCACCAAACCATACAGCGCAAGCGCCCCATCCACCGAGTCAGCATTTTCGATAAATTCTAAAAAAATGAAGTTATATATAGTTTAATATTGACTTAATAACATATTTAATCTCCTTCAAATTTGCTTATATTTTTAGCTTAGCTATTATGATTAGTGATAGATAAATATTATGTAATAATATGCGTAACATATTAACTTTGAAATTTGTAATAAATTTAATTACTTTTTAAATGTTAATTTTAATTATCATCACTATTACATAGTATACGAAATTTAATATATGAAATATGATATCTTTTGAAAAATTTAAAATGTATATATAACAGTTCAAATTCAATGTTACACAATATTTCATATCTTATTCATTTTATTTTATTTTTATTTAAAAAACAAACATAAACATGTACTACAAATGAGTAAGAGCACCTTCCGTGCATTTCCCTATTGTTCTATCCAAAACATGGACTAGAAGCAAAGGACACAAGAATAAATCACAAAATATGGAAGTATTAAATGCATTTAACTGTATCTTGTGCACAAAAATTAAAACAAAGTGTACCAAAATGAACATTTTGTTAAAAAAATGGGATGGGAGTCACATATTTTCTTAAGTTTTAGATAAGTAAACTTTAATTAATTTCAGCTAAACTTATTTTATAATAAATACATTAACCATACTTTATTTGCACAAATACAGTAAAATGAAGAGCACTTTAGATATTTAATCACTTTTTAGCCTCCCAATTAAATCATAGTACTATAAAGTACAATTGGAATGTCATTTAAAGAAAGTATGTAACAAAACTTTGGAAAATACATTATTTCAGTATGTGAAATTAATATTCATTTCTTTTACTCTTTTTATTTGGTATTTGGACATATTACATTATATTTAAATATTTATTTTATTGGGGTAAAGTTGCCATATGGAATATTTAACACTAATCACGTACAAAATACGATCTTTTTTTATTTGATATTTGGACAAGTTACATTATACTTATTTATTTTATTGAGGTTAAGTTGCCATACATAAGATTTAGCAATAATTACAATAATTTCCAAAAAATAAAAGAGGCTACTTGACAGGCCCAACACGTTAACTGTTCATTAACTTTTCCTCAAATGTTGATTGCAAAAATGCTCTTCTCGATGCACAACAATGACAATAAGTGGGAAAAAAAGAATGACAACAACACATGTTTAATAACAATTTAGAAGAACAATACAGGTGGGGGGATTAATTTACCTGTGATGTAGGGGTCGGTTTATAATTTCTGTAAAAGTTGACTTTCACAGGTAAAAGGCAGTGCCAGTTACCACCTCTAACACAAACTCAGATATGCAGCCTACATGGATGTTTTATCCAATTTCTAGAAGTTTAATTTTCTATTCTTGAATACTTAGTCTTTAGGAGTTTCTGATTTTTTTTATTTTATTAGACTAGAATATTGTTAATCATGCCTAAGAATAAGTGATATTTCATTTTGTATGTTTGACTCTAGCTCTATTTAAGAGAGCAAATGAATAACACCTAAGTATCCTCCGTAAAACATATTTGTCCTTCTACTCTTATTTTACTTTAATAACTTATTTGACTCTTATTCTACCTACGCATCTGCAATCCTTCTCCTCATCACTTTTATTACATCCTTCTTTTTCTTTCTGAGTTTTCCCATGGGGGCGAGTCGCAGCGGCATTCAGAGTCAACTTGGAGTGGGTGTTGCCGAGCCTCTTGAGGGTGTGGTCGCAGTTCCAGACGCTGAAGTGGGTGTTGCCGAGCCTCTTGAGGAAGGAGAGAGCGTCAGCTATGGCGTTGGAGAGAGAAATGGACCTTTTACTCTCTTTTCCTTAATATCATCTAATTTTATTCATTCATTCATTAATCTATGTATCTTCTCAATTTCTCTTTCTCTCAATTGTTTTCCCAAAAGTCATCACAAAAACCTTTCATCTGATAAATGGAAAGAGGTGGCATAAAAGCTTTTCTAGATTTGGGGAAACACTGTCAACACCTAGATTGCAACCAGCTTGATTTCCTACCTTCCACCCGCGATGGCAGCAAACACGTACGTATCTTGTATTTATCAATAAAAACACTCATGTTGTTTCTCTTCATTCATGTGAAAATTGAAACACCGTTGCCATGTTTTACTTCTGTTATTCCTAGGCTTTTCATCCCCCTTATGACTACGAAAATATATGTTCGTATTTATTATATTTATTGGCTCAATTATTGGTTAATTAATATAGAAAAAACCAAGTAAAATTGTCGCCATGTTTAAGGAATCAATCTCATAGGAACCTATGAAAATATTTTTCTAACGGAGACGATCATGGGAAAACCATAATTCTGTTATTCCTCTGTTTTGCACAATTTCTGTAGTTATGAAAATATTTGTGTTAAACTATAAATTAATTTTTTGGATGGGAATTGGAGTATAAATTGATTAATAGCTTATGCTTATATTATGTAAGAAAAATTATATTTTTAAAAAGTATAAGTAAACTCGTCCATGGGAATATCTTTAGTCTTTTAAATAAAATATACTCTAAGAAAATTCATTCGAAACAGAGTGCATGCTCATACTAAAAATATTTCTTTGGTTTTCTTTGTATTTATGAGAACATCCTCTCAATACTCATAACATTCTCATAGGACTGTTAACCCTAACACTAATCGTAATCCTAACCCTAACACAAGAGTGTGTCTGGGTTAAGTATTTTTAGAGGGTAATGTATTTTTTTTAAAAGATTTCAAATGATTTGACAATGAAATTCTTTGTTTGAATATTAACACGAGAATTTCAAATTTTTAAGTATTTTAATGAGATATTATCAAATAAATTATTTTAAAAAAAATTTAATTCACTAGTGGGGAATTCCTTATAAAATATGTTATTAATAAATAATAACATATTAAAATAATTATTAATGTATTAAGAATTGAATTTAGTGCTAGAGAATTCCATAACTTATTAAAAGTAATATTGCATTAAAATAATTATTTTTCAAATATATCATTATTTTTTTTAGAATTGAATTTGCTTGTAACAAATTCACTGTAATATGAATTATTATTTTATTTGTTCTGAATTTACCGCTAACGAATTCATTACCTGAAAAAAAAATATTATATCAGATTAAGTGGAATTTTCTAGCAGCAAATTTTTTACTACAATTATTTTCAACCCCAAATAAATTTTATTTTACTGAAAACATGACATCATATTTTGGTAATCTTATTGGTCAAAATCAAAACCTATATCTAAACAAATGAACCACGAGATTAGGTTTTAGCTAAATATTGACCAATAACTAATAAAAAGTTGTAAAACTAACTTTTACCAAATCAAGTTTAGATTCAAAGGGTTTTTTTTTTTTTATAGTTCAACTAACCAATACACCACTAACAACAAAGGGTACAACCATAACAAAACATACAAAATACCAACATAGCAATAATCCCAAATACATATCTCAAAACTAGTCATAACACCCAATGACGGTGACTTCTAGAATGAGGCTCAAATGTTTTCGTTGCCCATGAGCCTATGATTTGAACCGGTTGTAGGCTTTCTTTTCTAACTTTTTGGTTTCTCCTCTACAATATAGAAATTTTGGCTTTGTTGCCTTTACATACAAGTATTTGAGTTGTTTCCCCAATATAAATCAAGGCAAAGGCATGCATGCCAAGCACATGTGAGAGAGAAATAAAAAGAGAACTCTATGCCATTGTTGTTATTGCACCATTGATCTACCACCCACCATGCCAACAAGCTCACAATCAAACCCTTCCTCTAAAGACACCCCTTGTTGCTTGAAGACTGAAAAGAGTAACTGACTCGCCCCACAACCACCAGTTGTCATCGTGCCTGTTTGACGCCATGGCCACTATGCCCCCTGCTCCGCAAATGTGCGATCAACATTTTCAATGAACGAGACAGACTCGAGTTGATATCTCTTTTCCACCGACCAGTCATAGCAAAAAGAAGACAGTTATGAGTTTCTGTAGAAAGAGGTTTAATAAGCACAATTGGGGTTCCCAAAGCCAAAAACAAGCTCTTCCCTAACTGTCAATGTTCTGTCCTCTTCATTCACTTAATTAATGTGGTGGATTATTTGTTTATTTTAGTGCAATTTCTTGATTTGGTTATGTTAGATTCTTTGTTAGGCTCAATCTCTAGATCAATGTGGTAATCTGTGATGATTATGCCTTGAAAATAGGTTGCTAATTTTGATTGAATGTTTTATTGATTTTTCTTTTTTTGATTGAATGATAACTTAAATGAGAATTGCAAATTGTGAGCTGCAAATTTAGGAAAACAAAACACACTAGAAGTAATACTTGTAGTTAAAAACCAAGTCCCTTATGCCAAGTACATATTCCAGCCTGAGAGGGTTACAACCTGATGAAGTGATTTTATGTTTCCCTTGAGTGAGGCTTATTGTGGTTTAATTTTAGAGTGACAAAAATTTTGTGGTTTAAGCCCCTTTTTCCAGAAATGAGTGAACCCAAGTATGCTTTTTCCTATCCTGTAGCATTGAGGAAGCTCAACTCAGTTTAGTTTGATTGGAACAATCACATTTTAATCATCTGTACATGATTTGTTAACTCTCCAAACTATGGTTTGAATTGACTTGAAGTCAAAGAAAGGAAGTTTCTATGTTAAACTATGATTTGCATGCTATAAATGAAAACAATAAGTTGGAACCTTTAACTTGCAAGGCTAAAAACATACCTTGTGCATGGACAAGGTAATAACGATCTTGAACCTAGAGTGCTAATCATAACCTCATACATGAGTAATTAAGTATATTTATATTTTCTGCAAGCAGTTATCAATTTATGGGAATGCTGCCGTTTAGAAATTGCAATGGTGGGATTTTTTTATTTTTTTCCTAATTCTAAGTCAATTTAGTAAAATTCTTAGAAATGATTACCCTTTTAAAATTTCATTGCAGGTACTAAGATTAAGGACTGTAGCCCTTTTTGGAAAAAATATTAAAATACCAATTTTTTTGCCATGTCTGGTACTTTAGATAGGTCACATTTAGAAGGCATTGATACAACACTCATGCATGTAAATAGTTAATGCTGGTTTGAGTACTGCTAAATGAAAAGTCATGCGTGTGGTTATAGAAATGGTTGTAAATTCAAAATGATTAGATTCCGTTGTTCTAAATTATGGTACAAATTGTCCTTTACTCCTTTACAGGGTTTAGAAGAAATGACCACTGATTTCTAGAAATAGAAGAGGCGAATAAAGATGAATCCTTTGATTCAAAAGATGATGATGTTGAAGAGGAAGAGGAGGCTGTCAAAAGGGATGCGTTTGGGTTTGAATGCTATGCTAATTGGGAAGAAATTGCCATCAATGGTATGATGGATCTATCCAAAATTAGCTTGAAGAATTTAAATGAAAGTGATGTTTGGAGTTTGCATTTTCTAGACCCTGATGTTGCATTTTTATTTTACAATTGGTGTGCTAAGTTGAATGGATTTGCTGCACGGAGGAGCAAGGTATGTAAGAACAGCAAACATGAAGTAGTTCAGCAGGTATCAAATTATTTTAAAATTGTATGCAATTTTATAGATTTACTCCAAGAGTAAGTTGTAGCATACTTCATTTATACACACACACACACACACACACACACACACTAATGTGGCTCTTCTTCTGCTAAAAAAAATTTACACATGGCGACTCCTCCTTACACTTGATGATATAATAGAATGTGTTTATTATAAATTAAAATTGTTTTTCTTACTAAATTATATTTTCTATAATTAATGTTAGCATAATTTTTCGTTAACTTTTCCTCAAATGTTGATTGCAAAAAATGCTCTTCTCGATACATAACAATGACTATAAGTGGGTAAAAGAGAATGACAACAACACACATTTAATTACCATTTAGAAGAACAATACAAGTGGGGGGGATTCATTTATGTGTGATGTTGGGGTCGGTTTATAATTTCAGTAAAAGTTGACTTTCACATGTAGAAGGAAGTGCCACTTACCACCTCTGCCACAAACTTAGATATGCAGCCCATCCAATGGTTTTAGATAGAGGGTCTGTGATAAGGCTCTCCTACAAAGCCCCAGGATAAATGTCGTCCACTATAACCTTAGCCTATTAGTAATTCAAAATGAAAAATGGTTACATAGAAAAAAAAAAACACCTCAACCTATGACTAATCCAGAATAAAAATGGTTACACAGAAAAAGAAACTGATAGCACTCAACACGGCATGATGATAGGTTCTCATCCATAAATCATTGATATGCTGGTCAAAGAAAGCACTGGATATGCTGAAATGCTGCCTTATTCTTTGGTCCATATCAATTGCTATTCACAGCTTCCTTCCTATTGGTTGTGCCAGAAAGTTGCCATCAGAATAAATATCCTTTCATAGCTAGTGGTTTTATCTTCAAAAATCATTACGTTTATGCACTACCAAATAATCGACACCGATAGGAAAAATACTCTAATCCATATCTGCACACTCATAACCTGCACAATATTTCCTTTGTATTGGTACTTGCCATTGTCATCCACACTCCATAAGCATAATTGTAGCTATTCACATCTTGCAAATGCTTCATCCGTCAAGTAATTTGTTGCACAACAAATTTAACAAAGAAGGCTCCATACTTATCAAATTTCCAACCTAGCTGGTCATTGATGTAATTCATTTAACTATGTCATCTCCCTTTGAAATAAAGTTTTTCTCCACTGGAATCCTCAAATCTATTCTTGGCAATCCCAAAAGTAAATCCACACTCACCTATCCCCAAAATCAAGTTTAGGTTGAAAGGAGTTCCAGAATAATTATTTTAAGTTAGCTTTTCCTAGTATTGTTTTTTCTCTCTTAACTTATCATGGTAATAGTATGTTCTTCCACTAATGTAAACAAGTAATACTATTTTAAATTATTTTAAAACCAAATACGATTTAGTTTTTGAAAAATTATATATAAGAGGAGTGTCAATTTTTTTAAAATATATGATCTCAATATTTATATTTCTTTTTTTTTTTTGGTTGTTTAGATATCCACAATTGACAGCAATGACTAACCCACAGAAGCTTCTATATAAGTATCCTATCATCTTATCCTCATCCAAAAATTAAAAAAAATTATGGATTTAATTTTTATTTACTTACAATTATAAAATAGTCTTGCAATTTTAATAAAAATAAAGATTTAATTGAAAGAGAGTATAGAACTCTTTTGTTTATCAAAATTAGACTCTTTATTTGTTTACTTATCTTCTTTATTGATTGAAATTTTATTCGAAAAAATAATGCTAAGTATTGTTTTTGACAACTGGTTTTAATTGTATCATGTTATATGGGCTTTTCACCTAGTCAAACTCTCTCTCTCTCTCTCTCTCTCTCTCTCTCTCTCTCTCTCTATTTATGTGTGTGTGTGTGTGTGATTCTGTGTTACTATGTTAAATTCAATTAGGATTAGTAAAGTAAAGCCTACTGCAACCTAAATGCGCAAGATTGCCCTATACATATGATGAAGTTCTAGCCAAATTAGTCACATCAGCTCATTTATTTGGTCGCGAGTATTAATCCATTTTGAAAGTGAATTTATGACCCAAACCAAAAATGTAAAATGAAAGTCTGAATTTTTAAAGTCTCTTACACCAAAACAATGTTTTAATTTTCTGAAAGTTTGCACTCGTGGGAACACCTCCCACTGTCCTACGTTGTCATTTTGTCGCCATATATTAAGATATTTCATATCTTCAATACCTTTAGGATATGTTTGGTATTATGGTAAAAATTGGAGAAAAAACTTCATACATAAGCTTCATCAATAAAATTTGCCCTTTTATTATTATTATTATTATTATTAGTTATCCAAATCTATGTATACATCATCGGGAGTAATGAATAACTCAAATCGTATTGGGAGCTCTCCCCACATTCCAAAAGATCCTCAATGCAACAGTAAAATTTTTTAATTCTGTCTTATTCATTCTTAGTATATTTCTACTGCTTAAATTTTATTTTTCTTTTAATTGAACATTTATTATTTCATTTATCAATTTTATTTTTCCAATATATTTTAAAAATGTTTCATCAATCATCGCAAAGCAATCATCATTTTGGCCTTAAAAAGAATCATAAAGTATAATAACTCTAAATTGATATAAAGCAAAATAAATTTACTCCAAAAGGATATTGTTGATTTTTCTTACCAACCTCTAGCGAATAAATAACTTAATTCCCAAGATATGCAGCAAGGATGATAGGATAAGGTCATTATCCATAAAATATGTTTTTTTTAACCCGAAAAAAAATATATATCAATAACAATTTTCATATATAAAAACAATCTTCTTGTAGTTTTCTTTATTTATTTATTGAAGAAAAAAAAACAGTTACCTATCTTCTTAATTTCTCTCTCTCTCTCAATTGTTTACCCAAATTCATCACAAAAGGCTTTTATCCGATCAATGGCAACAGCTGGCACAGAAGCTTTTCCAGGTTTGGGGAAATACTATTAACACCCAGATTACAACCAGCTCGATTTCCTCCCTTTCTCCTCCGATGGTTGCAAACAAATACGTATCTTATATCCCTCCATAATAACATTCACATTGTTTTTCTTCATACATATGAAAATTGAAACACTTTTCCCATGTTTTACTTCTGTTATTCCTAGGCTTTTCATCTCCCATATGATTGCAAAAATATATGTTCGTGTCTATTATATTTATTGGCTCAATTATTGGTTAATGAAAGTAAAATTGTGGCCATGTTTGAGGAATAAATCTCATAGGAACCTATGAAAATATTTTTCTGATGGATATGATGATGGAAAAACCATGGTTTTGTTATTCCTCTATTTCGTGCAGTTTCTGTAGTTATGAAAATATTTTTGTTAAACTATAAATTAATTTTTTGGATGGGAGTTGAAGTATAAATTAATTAATAGATTAATAGCTTATGCTTATATTATGTAAGAAAATTTATATTTTTAAATTATGGTTGGTGTCATGGCTTGTTTGTGCATCATTATCTTAATAAAAAAATCATTAAAAAATATTTTTTTTTATGTTATCTTAAAGGTTTATGTAAACCATTATAGTCACTAGAAAAAGTATGAAAAGATCAATTTAAAAGTTACAAATTTCAGAGAAAAAGATTTTTTTTTTAGCTACTTTATATGTGTTGATATTGTTAAAATTTTTATACTGTCGTTTAATCATGCATTATCATATCAATAAAGATGGTTAAATTATACACTCACTACTTGAAAAAGTCATGAAATGGGGGGATTTGATTGGATGATAGTATAAAAACTTTTACATGATGTCTTCATCAAAATTAATTTCTTTTTTCTTATAATATGAAAAAGATGTTAAAAATAAATAAAGAATTTTAAGATTATACTCACATACAAATTAGTTTTATGTCCAAACATAAAATAACTTTTACTTTTAGAATATCTTATTTAAAATTATTAATTAAAAATGATTTTTTTTCTAGAAGCTCATCATTACTGTCTTACTAGAGATAGAGATGACGTTGTCACTACTTCCACTTCTTAGGGGTGTATATAGCTTATAAGACCTTAATGATGAGAGTTATGATTAAGAATGATAATGGGAGTCATGAGATCTTAACGGTGAAAGTCATGATGGGTGATTATGGACTTAATTTATAAGCTGCTATGTCACCACTAGGTAGAATAGATAGCCAAACCACTGGGCAATAGCGATGAGAAGGGGCATTTGAGTTGAAAAGCTAGGTTATGCTAACTGGCCGGTCCCAAATAGCCTTAAGTTTCAAACCATCCTCTAATAGATCACTAACAGAGTACACACCTTCCATTGTACATTTGTTCTGCTTCTTAGGTCTTGATGGCCTGACCACAGCAACAGAAAACACCTCAATGGGTGTGTAAAATGTTTTGGTTACACATCTTTGGTTCATAAGTTTTAGAGGTTGAATCATTGAAAGTAATATAATGTTACTCCCAGAAATGACATTTTAATATTCATGATTACTGGACCATAGACGTATATGCGGTCAAGAATGAAAAGAGTACTTGATTATGAAGTAAAATAAAGTTCCTCATAACAACAACTTCAGCACATGGTTTGTTAATCATAGAATTTCCCTTTGAGTCTCGTTCAAAGTTTCGAAGGAAATGCTTAATTCTAAAGCAACAATCTCTTACCATAATCTTGATAAAACTCCATGCTATTATCACAAGCACGGTTATCTGAATAAGAATATCCAATTTCAACTTTAGCTGCTTCGGATGTGAAGAGAATCTCATAATATGTTAAGTGATATTGACTTAGGAATTCGTCATGATATGTTATTTTGTCATCTAGGGTTATTGTTGAAAGACTGTTATCACTTGACTAAACTAGAACATGATATGGTCCCAGAGCAACCATAGAAGGATTTTAAGCCTCAGAATTTTTTCTACGAACATCCGAAGGTTCTTTGAAGATGTAAGCTTCTCGTGGTTGATGATTTTGCAGATTTTCTTGTTCATCAAACCTAACAGTCGTGGGTAACATGAGTGACTGCTTATCACTCAATACTAAAATTTAGCTTCCTTCTCTGCTCATTTTTGTAGAATATAATAACGTGTTGTATTTCAAAAGAGGTAAAAAAAACAAAAATGATCTTGAACTGAAAGAGCTCTACTATCTTTAACCCTGGGAAGTCCGCATTATTTATATATTTTTTTACCTCTTCTGAAATACATACAATTATGTGAAAATGAGCTAAGAAGGAAACCAAATTTCAATATTAAGTGATGGGCAGTCACTCATGTTACCCATGAGTGCCAGGTTTGATTACCAAGAAAATTAGGAGTACCTCTAGATGGTTGTATAAAAAATTACGAGGTATATACTCTTTTTACGATTCTTGTAGGACCTTATCACGTTCTAGTTCAATCAAGTCAAACTGGTCTTTTAATAGTAATCCTAGATGGAAAAATAAAGAATCAAGAATTCGAGTCAATGTCATCTGATGTTGATGCCGTGCTATTTGTAAGGAGAGAAGCTGAAGTCAAAATTTGAGAATCTTTTTAGAAAAGTGTTCTTGTTATGACAACAATGAGCTTATCGATATATGATAAGGAATTGTTATTTTATAATTAAGTATTTCCTTTCAAATCTATAAATGAGACTCTGAGGGAAGTTCTACAACTAAAAAGGCATGGGATGATGATCCACCTATGAGGAACTTCATTTTATTCAATAATCAAGTCCCTTTTTCTTCATTATCAAATGTGTTTACATCTACAGTCGGCAATTGCAAATATCAAAATGTCATTTCTAGTGCTGACATTATATTGCTTTCAATGATTCAAATTCCAAAACTAACATTTCGAAGATGTGTCACCACAACATTTCACATGTTTATTGAGGTTTTTACTGTTACTACTATCAAGTTGTCAGGACTTAAGAAGCAAAATAAAAAGTACACCAGTGGCCTTTCTTGGACTGGTTTGATATTAAATGCTATTAGATGGGTCGATGACACACCTAGCACTCTTGGGACCGGTTGATTAGCCTATCTTGACCTTTCAGCTTGAATTCCTTTTCCCATTTCTATTTTCCAATAGGTCAGGCGTCTCTCCTACCTAGTGGTAACTTAGAACCCTATTAATTAAGTCCATAACTACTCCCCATTATGATGGTTCCCAATCATAACTCCCATCATTCAGGTCTCAGTTATATGTACTCCCAAGAGCTAGGAGTAATGGTAATTTCATCTCTAGCCTAAACATTGGCATACCCTCTATCTCTAGTTCAACAGGTATTAAATTATTTTAAAATTGTATGCAATTTTATAGATTTACACCAAGAGTAAGATGTAGTATACTTCATTTAAAATTTTACCAAACCAACCATTAAATTGAAAGTTCTCATCGTGCAAATTACATATATTAAATTTCTTATAATTTAAAAATAATTTAATGATTTATCTTTTCACTTTATTTTAATGTATAATATTTTATTAAAAAAATGTATGAATATTGACTTAAATTATATACTATTGATGTCATGCTTTTTGACATTTAACCTACTTGACCATTATTATAATATTTTTTAATTAAAAATTGTTAATATATATATATATATATATATATATATATATATATATATATATATATATATATATATATATATATATGTAGACACACACACACGCACTAATGCAGCTCTTCTTCTGTTGAAAAAATTAACACATGGTGACTTCTCCTTACACATGATGATATAATATAATGTATTTATTATAATTAAAATTTTTTGTTCATACTAAATTATTTTTTTCTATAATTAATCTATACCATTAAATAAAAAAAGGTTGGGTTTGGTAACAGATTTTTGGTGTCTACTTTATAGATTGGAATTCTTTTTCAAGTCCGCACCTAAATTATTAGTTTTATGCATACTAAAATCTTAGTTCCCCTTTCCACTCACTTCCTCTATTTGACATCTTACTCAAATGGTTTCCACTTACCATTCTTTACCTTTTTATTTCTTTTTGCGTGAAATTTCACACACAACCATTACCTCTCTCTTTCTGTTTTGACATTCATGTTCATCCAAATAAACCTTTCATAACTCGCTAAATCAGATCTCCATGGAACCTAATCCCTAAATTCTTTTTTTTCTTTTTTGGTCATCATCTACTCCCTAATTTGAAGAAAAGGTAGAAGCAAAAAAGGAAAGGAGGCAGCACTCATGGTACAAGCCAACAGAGGACGATTCCCCCTTTGCGGGGGCTGAGTGGCGATCCCCCATGACCTGCTTCTGTGACGTGAGCATAGTCATTGCGGAGATTATGGTGGCCCAACCTGACATGACCCTAGGTTGGTGCAACAAATGGTGGAAGGAAATGCATAACATGTTGCAAAAGGATTCGCATGACAGTGGAGGTGCACAACAAAGATTCATGCCTAGGTTCCTTCATGACAAAGGTGTAGAATGGTTCTACTACACTTTTGTTTTTTTGTTTCCCTTTTCATGTTTTCTCTTATTATCTATGATGGATTGGGTTATGTTTTTGTTTGATTTGTCTACTTGGTTTGCACTATGGGGATTATGAATTGTGGTTATTATTTCTATTTCATGTTTGGATTATGTGTGCAAGATTGTAACAAGTTGTTGTGACTTTCTTTTATTGTGGCTGTGGATGAAACCAAAGGAAAAATCAGAGCCTCTTCCATCGATTCTCAGGTTCAAGTTCACATATTTGCATTGTGGTCACCTTGAAATTTCAAGTACCATTACGCTTTCTTTCACTGAAATTGTTCGAGTTTGATTTAATTTGCATTGTTGTTCATGTGTCTGTGTGTATGTTTTATTTATTTATTTTTTGTGATTTTTTGTTTGAGGAATGAAAAAGGGTTTGCTTCATTTTGTTGTAATTATGTTTTTGTGGGTTTTTTTTTTAATTTTATTTTTCTCTTCATCTTGTTGTTGATTTATTTATTTATTTATTTTTCTTTAAGTGCATTGTGTTCTAAATGATGGCACAGAATGCTGCAAAATTGTTCTTGATAATTTAGTAGTTTTTTTTTTCTATTTGTGGCTTTTGATTTGCTCTTTAATTAGATTGTCCTGGTTTTATGTCAAAGTGATTATGAGAATGTGGGCTCTGAGTAGTGCATGATTTATATTGTAGAATTTGATGGTTCATTTTCTAAATATTTGCTTGGTGCTTCTGGTGGTAATTAGTGCTTCAGTTTACTATTGTTCTTCTTATAATGCCTGCAACCATTGTTTAGGGAATGAGTTTACTATTGTTAGATTTGGTTTCAAATGAATGGTTCAGCTATGAATTTACGGGTTTAACTGTGATGTGAATTTTGCAATTTTCCCCAATGAGATGTGTGAACACCCGATTTTTATTCGGCTTATAAGATAAAAATTCAAATTATCATGTTTTTAAAATTTAGTCCATTTAAAGACTCATGTGGTAATTTTATTTCGTTAAGTGAAATTTCAAACCATTTCAAATCTTGTTTATAGATAGTTCTTAATTGTGTTTAATCCAAACTTAATTTTTGTTTAAGTTCAGTTATTACCGTTTTACATTTTTTGTCTCATCTGCATTAAAAAAAAAATGTTTTTGGTCAACCCATTCACTCTGGTCCATTTCTATTTGTTTAAGTAATATATAAAAAAAAGAAAAAAGAAAAGCCCAACCCAATCTAATAATAAAAAAAAATGAAACAAAAAATAATAAAGGAAAGTCACGGGATGTTGGTTCTGTGACTCTCCACGTGAAGCAACAACATAATTAAAAAAATATATATATAAAAAGAAAAAGAATACAATGATGAGGTTCTGCTCAATTTTTCACAATGCGCCAAAACTCCTTTCGGCTACAGAGAGCATGTGAACTGGGGAAGATCATTTTTTAGCTCTAATATCAACACCATCCACATGGTGGAACGACGGAAGCCTCGACCGAAATCATCATCATCACAACCTCATCACCACAGCTTCTTTCCTCCACCCAGCTCACCTCACAGAACCTCCATAACCCCCTTTATCATCATTTTCCATCATCATCACAGAGGACTCCATCCCATCAAAGCACACAACTTTGATCCCACTGCCAGCACAATCCTTTCAATCTAACACAACTCCATCACCACGATCACTCAAGTTCATTATCCTAGCACCATCAAAGACAAACTTTTGGAGAGGGGGAATCCGAAAAAATAAGGGAGCTCACCTCACCATTGGAATGATCCCTTGAGCCACCCATTGCCATCTTTATTCTCATCCTGGTGTTAATAACAGCCCGTCTGACCTTCAATATTTCTCTACCATCACAAGTTTCCATTATCACCGCCATACAAGTTCCATAAACCCAAACCAAACCCTTCCAAAATAAGAAACTAATCAAAGCCAAATCACTGCAAATAACGACCTCCATCAACAACCATCCTTTTCTTAATCATCATGCAACCACGCTTAAGCCAAAGTTGAAATCATCAAAATACCAAAGAAAAGGAAAGTCACGGCAAACCATCCAATTTTCATTCAACAAATAATAATAATAGTAATAATAATAACACAAAGATCATAAAAAATAAAAAATAAAAAGGAAAAGGGAGGAGGCTCAGTTTTCACCGCCGCCGCACCCTCCGCCAGTCACCCCGGTCGTCACCGTCGCTCCCCCAGTCGCGTACCACCTTCACGTTGTTCATCGCAGCCACGGAAACCTCTACACGAAGTCCGGCCAGATCCGTTCCCTTAGCGCCATCTCTGTTGCCACCGCAGGGTCACCTTGTGTCCGCCACACAAGCTCCCCTGCAGATCGCAAGGACAGCAGCAGATCCACCACACCAGATCGCAAGCACCACAACCTGCCGCGGACAGCCCAAATCGTGAAACCAGATCAGCAGCACCTCCACGCCGCTGCCCCTCTGTCCGCCGTGAATCTCGCAAAGCCAGCTGCAACTCACGACTTCACGTCGTCTCCCGCCGGTCGTGCCAGCGCCGCTCCAGCCTCACTGTCAGCGCTCCGCGAATCAGCCGCAACTAGTGCCACTGGAGTCCAGCCGCTGCTGCTGCCCCCAAGCCCCGTGTGTTGATGTTTTCTGTCTCCTTTTGTGCTTGGCATTAAGTTAGGTTCGTATTTTGTTTCTTCCTTTTATTTTTATTTGTTTTGTGTCAAAAAGTTTGTTTCAAGTGTTTGGTCTGAGTTGGGTTTGGACTTCTAGTATTCTTGTTTAAAATGTTTTTATTTCCTTGAGTTGGACTGAGTTCAAAATAAAAAATAAAAAATAAAAAAAAATATAAAGACTGAAACTTTGAGATTATTGGGTGATTGGGTTAGTTTTATATTTAGATTTAGATTTTTGTTTGAGGTTTTGATCTTGTTTTGATCATAAAGAATGCTAGAATAGAAGTTTTTTTTTTTTTAATTTATTTAGTTTGAGACTACTATGAATATGTATATGTTTATATATATAAAATATAACTAAAGTATTTTACTTTATTTTATCCTTCTTATCTAAAAAACAAAACATAAATAAAAATTAGTCTTTTCCTTTGTTTGAAAGTGTAGATTCTGATCCCTAATTTAATTGGATTTTCATGAAATTTGGTTTATATCTCTTGGGTTAATATAATTCAATTTTATTCATAATGTTTCTTTAGTTAAATGTGTATATGATTATAGAATGTTTTAGATAAAAATGGTATTTTAGCTTGCTTAAAAATAAATAAATAAGTTGCCAAGATTCAAATTTTTTTTTAGTTAATTTAGCCGTGACGGTTTATTAAACTCAACATTTTGAATATTTTAGCTGTGACAGCTTAATGTTCTAACAAAATTCTCCTCATTTGGTTTAAATTTAAAATAAAAAATGTCATTTAATTTGAGTTTAAATAAATCATGAAGCGTTTGTATATTTTCATTTTAAACAAGAATTAATTAACACATTGCATTTTGAAAATAGGATTAATTGAGCCGTGACGGCTTATTAATTCTATATCTTGATAATATTTTAGCTGAGACAGCTTGATATTTGAAAATCCTTGTTTAGAAATAAATTAATTAACTGGAAAATATTTTCAAAAGAACTACGTGACTTTGAATTCCTTATCGCACCAAAGGATACGTAGGAGCAGGTAATTCCTGTCAAGTCAAAATTAGATTTTATTAGGTTATTTTATGTTATTCCATTTTTGATTTGTAAATATTTATTATTATTTTTGTTTATTTATAAATATTTATTGTCTGTTATTGTCATGTATTATTTTAATTTCAACTAATAATTGAATTATTTTAAATAAGGATGTTAATTTAGCCGTGACGGCTTATTAACTTAGTTAAACATCTGAGCTGCGACAGCTTGTTGTTTTAAATTTTCAAACAAAAATTAGATTTTTATAATTTGTATTACATGTAAATATCTTCTTTAATATCTTTTATTCTTTAAATTTTAAATTAATCAACTATTTATTAAATATTTTATTTTAAATAAAGAAGTTTATTAGCCGAGACGGCTTGTTAACTGAATATTTTGGACATCTAAGTTGTGACAGCTTGATGTTCTATTTTCTTTATTTTTTTTAATAAAAACATAAATAAATATTTTGAAAGGTTATTAATAATTTGCACAATTAATTAAGGTACCGTCTAAAGACGGGTGCATTAGGGGTGCTATAGGATTAAGTTCCTACCCTTCCCTAAGCATAACCAACTCCCGAGCTTAGATCTGGTTTCAGAGATCAGTTTCTTTAAACAAAATGGTTTTTCCATGTTTTTACCAATTAAATAAAACTTGGTGGCGACTCCATTTCAAAAAATCATTTTTTCGCCGTCCCGTCGCGATCCCGGTTGCGACAGATGGCGACTCCACTGGGGACTTGTGAGAGTCAGGCCTATAATAATTGATTGTGCATATTATTATAACCTCATTTTTTTTGTTTTTTTGCATTTTTATTTTATTGTTAGTCTTCTATTATTCCCTTTCTTTTAAATTTTGTTACCATCGTATTTGTATATATTTTCGTATTTAATTCTTGGTGACCAATCTAGGATAGAAAATTCTGCTCTGTTTGTATATGTTTTTATATTTAATTCTTTGTGACCACCCTAGGATAGAAGATTTTGCACTGTTTGTATATATTTATATTTAATTCTTTGTAACTATACTAGGATAGAAGACTTTTATTCTGTTTGTATATATATTTTTTGGTTTCTTTGCACTCTAGGATAGAAGACTTTTGTTCTATATTGTCTATTTTGCAGGTGTTGTTATGGGTAGTTTTAGGATTCCAGGTTTGTATGCTCTCTTCACACACAACACTCACACTTTAATCACACACGAGTGGGGCCCTATACCCGGTCTGAGTGCAACTTGAGATAGGTAAGAGATTGTGTAGTAGTAGCCATTTTGGATGCTCATCCTGTTTGGTTATTGCGAAAATCTCGTCTAGAGTGTGACTCTTTTGTGAATATTCCACACCTAGTGGTTTACCTGCTGTTGTGGATAATATTCCGAAATGAGCCTTAACTCTAGAGGCCGTAGAATCCTGAGTATATAGATCCACTTGTTGTAAGTGTTCACAAAGTAGAATAACCATAGAACTATAGATTGACCTCCAGAGCTCAACTCAAATAGGACACAAAGAGAGCATACTCTTTCTTTAATTTATTTCTTTGTACATAAATTCTTTAACATGCTCAAAGAATTTGTTATTTCCTTTTCCGTTTAAATGAAAAATCATCACATTTTTTTTGGTTTACCAGGTTTGTTAGAGAATCATATCAAAGTCTTGTTGTGAGTATCTTTGGAAAATGGAAACAAACATGAGATCAAACAATCATGAAGGGGAAAAATTGAAAAAGACTTTACATCTTAAAGCTAAGAAGCCTGACATAGAAGGTCTGAGATCCCTAGGTCAACTATTGAGCATGCCACAACGTTTTTCTCTCGCAAGGAAATATGGAAAAATTTTGAATCTGTCAGAGGTGGAAGAACAGGTAGAGGCAATCACAGCATTGGCACAGTACTATGATCCTCCTCTCTGATGTTTTACTTTTCAAGACTTCCAGTTGGCACCAACTCTTGAAGAATTTGAGCGAATCCCAGGGTTACCACTAGAAGGAGAAAAACCTTATCACTACCAAGGTCATTATCCTTCCTTACATACCGTAGCAGCTGTTTTAAAGGCCAATGTAAGGGATTTGCATGAAGCACAGAAGTGTAGAAATGGAACCAATGGATTCCCAAGGGATTATTTGGAGAAGCATATGCATGGCTTAGCTGAAGCTAAAGATTGGGACACCTTTGTAGATGTATTGGCTCTCACTGTTTATGGCATTGTTCTGTTTCCAAATATTGAAGGCTTTGTAGACTTCGCGGCTATCGATGTATTCCTCGCTCGTAAATTTCATGGTCACAATCCTGTTCCAGCCCTCTTGGCAGATGTTTATTGTACCCTAAATTTTTGCTATGAGAGGAATGACAAAAGAATTTTATGCTGTCTACCGATGCTTTACGTGTGGGTCACTACACACGTATTCCAAAGAAACTACAAAACACCATGTCCGATTGAAGACCTAAAAATGCATCACATCAAGAAGAAGAATGGACAAGAATGGGCTCAAGACCTAGCCAAATTGAATGAAAAGATGATCCGATGGTACCCCTGGTGGGAAGACGGGCAGACATTGATCTATCAGTGTGGAAGCTTCTCAAATGTTCCCCTCATGGGTACCCGAGGATGCATAAATTACAATCCAGTATTGGTACTGCGTCAACTTGGTTACCCCATGATGGGACCACCTCCCGAAGCTGCAATCACTCCATTTGTCTTGTATTACCAGGACTTTGAGGATCTTGGCATGCTACAGAAAGTCCGATTTGCTTGGAACAAGGTTGTCAGGAAAGGAAAAGAACTGGAGTTAGAAGTCATGCGGTGAAAGAAAGTTACCGTCAATGGGTGAAGAATAGGGCTCAAGAGATTAAATTGCCATTCAGAACCTGGACAGCAACTCCACCTAACAAGGCATCATCCTCACATCTTGACGATGATGAGGAGATCAAAGAAATAAAAGAGAAGTTGGACAGAATTAAGCAAGAAAAGATGCAAGTTGAGGCTGCATTGGAAAGTGCTCACCATAATTACGCGGATTTGAAGCGAGAAAACACTGAGAGAAATCAAATTCTAGAGGGCACCACTAAGAAGTTAAAAATGGGGTATGAGCACATGATGAAGACCAAGGAATGCCTCCAAGCTGCTAATAAAGAGCTAGGGCTTCAAAGGCAAGAGCGTGACCGAGCAATAACCGAAAATCAACAGTTAAGGAAGCTACTTCAAGATACCAAAATTGCTGAGGAAACCGCGCTAGCAAGAGAGGAACAAATGAAGCAAGAAATGAGAGAAATAAGCAAGGAATACCAGAGGAAGGCCGGGGAACTAAAACAACACATGAAAGATGAGACCATGAAGTTTCAAATTGCCTTAGAAGAAGAAAAGAAAAGAGTTACAGATTTGGAGTTTGAGGTGCAACACCAAAGTCATATCATTCATGAGTTGAAAATTCATTTTTCAAATTTGGCAGGACTAGCTAACACAACAATAGAAGATGTTTCAAGATACCTGGAAATAGCTGAGCAAGCAATTATCCCTTTTAAGACCCCAACTGGAATTCACAACTTTGTCAGCTACTGCAAGGATTTGGTTGGAAGGATGAAACAAATAATTGCCGAAAGAAGTTGAAGAGGCATTACTTTTTAGTGATGATGTTTTTAGGATCGATATCTAGCTTTATGATGTACTTTTTTGTCATTTCTGGAATGGATGTAAAAAAAAAAAAAAGATGATTGTAATCTACTCCTCTGATGAATGAATGGTTGTTTCATTATTTTGGTCTTACGGCAATATCCATTAAAGATAACTTATTACCTTTGAACAAGACGTTCTGGGAAAAAGTTGTGGCCGAGGATACTCACATCAAGACTCAGCACGATTGACGGTCTCTAACAAATCGCGACATTTTTATCTTTTTACTTAAACTATTTTTTTATACAGGTGAAACATCGCAACCATTGGGCGCCCAAGGAAAGAAGATACCGATCTAACTCGTGTTCATAACACTAGAGCTCGAACCAAGATGGCCGGCGGAAACACTGAACCAGGAAGGACTACCCCGTCTGCAATTGCTTCTGAATCGGGAAGAGCTATTCCAACTGTAACCACCTCGGCTATAATTACTTCTGAACCCGGAAGAAACTTAAGCATGGAAGTTGATGTAGTGAGAGGAAGACTGAACGAGTTATCAAACAACCAGGGAAGAATGGAGGAGATGATGCGGGCTATGATGGAGTCACTCGACTTATTGAGAGCCCACCAAAACTCAGGAGGTGTACAACCAAGTGCTACATAATGACTATACCTGTGGTATCAGATGCAGCTCTAAATGTCACTCAAGGGATGAATGACGGGGATGGGATTCCGAATAACTCTCTTGGACAACCACCACCTACAATGCCATTAGTAATCCCTATTGGAGAAGGCTATCATCCCTTAGAGAATGTTCATACTGATGGGCACGGGCATGCTACCCCTATTTGGGAGCCACCTCGTGTTGTCATCCAAAAGCAACCATTTTCCTCGAAAAATAGCCGTGCAGAGGTAGAAAAGGACAAGTTCAAAGAAGAATGGATGAAGAAGATTCAGGATCAAATTAAAGCCATCCAAGAGCCTAACACTTATGGCTATATGGAAATTGAGCAGCTCTGCCCTCCTATCGATGCAGTGGTTCCAAAAGACTTCAAGATTCCTGACTTCTCAAAGTATGATGGAACGGGTAACCCTTTGTTCCATTTGAAGAGTTATTGTACCAAGATGTCAATCTGGTCTAAAGATGAAAAGTTTCTCATTAGCTTTTTCCATGAAAGTTTAACCGGACCTGCTCTAGAATGGTATATTCAATTAGACCATTCAAAGATTTCTAGCTGGAGAGAACTGGTCGACCAATTCATGAATCAATACAAGTTTAACATGGAAATAGCACCAACTAGAGAACAGTTGAGCACGATGCAGAAAAAGAAGGATGAATCTTTTAAGCAATATGCTCAAAGATGGAGAGCTCTGGCTGCTCAAGTGCAACCGCCACTTATCCTATCCGAAATGGGCTCGTACTTTTTAGGAACCTTGGGATCTCCTTATATCGGAGCCATGGTAGGAGCAGCATACAAAGATTTCGCTGAGTTGATCACTGCTGGAGAAAGAATTGAGAATCTAGCCAAAACAGGTAAACTTCCTATGGGCAATGAAGACACAAGAAAAAGTTTCCCACCTAGGAAGAAGGAGACTGATGTAAACTATGTACAGAGTCAGCAACCCTTTAACCCAAGACACACACCAATGCACCCAAGACCCCAAACACCACCATACCAAGCCTTAACCACTCCTTACCCATTTTACCAAACCACACAAACCACAAATACCATCCCATATTCCCCACCGCAAGTCAAGAACATTCACATACGACCATACCAACCAGCTCGACCAACATACGCCTATAACTCAACCGTGCATCCTCAGAACTTCTCAAACACCACACCACCACGACCAAATGCTCAAAATCAAAGCCGTTCCTGATTCCAGAATTTGCCACCGTTCCCTAAACTATCCATTTCAAACGCTGATCTCTTTCAACGATTAGTTGATGCCCACTTGATCTCGGCTTATCCTGTACGCCCATTAGAACCACCATATCCAGCGTGGTACAACCCAAGCCTTACTTGCAAATACCATATGGACATAGCAGGACATTCAATTGAAGATTGCGAAGGCTTCAAGACGGCAGTAAAAAGACTGATTGCTTGTGGTAGACTAGACTTTCAAGAGGAGTCAAAACCAGATATTGTTAATAATCCAATGCCAAATCATGAAAGAGGAGGCCGGGTAAATGCTGTAGAGAAAGAAGAACTCCTGATAAAGAAGGTTTTGAATCTTAGAACATCCATGGAGAGAATTTTTGTTGGCCTGAATGAGTCTGGTTACAACATCACGGCATCTGCTCCGACAATAAAGGAGAATGAGAAATATGACATGAATTCAAGCTGCCTGTATCACTGTGGGGCTCTTGGCCATGACATAGAAAATTGCTGGGATTTCAAGGCTCGGGTACAGAGATTACTCAACTTAGGAGTAATAAAAGCAAAAAAGAGGCTGAATATACCTGATGAGGTGAATGTAATTGAACCTTTTGTTGTTCGAGTGCCAGTACTTAATCTAACTCCCAAGCCAGAAAAGGTGGTGATTACTATCAAGAAACCTACACCATTTGAGTACAAGAGTACACATGCTGTGCCTTGGAATTATGAGACTCAGGTCAAGACGAATGGAGACATCGGGGAAACCTCGAAGGCTCGTGAAAATGAAGAGGCGACTGGTGTCATGGAGGTGAAAGGAATAACAAGAAGTGGAAGAGTTTATGGGCCCGGAGAGCTAGAAAAAGGGAAGTTTGCCAATGAGGGGTATGCTGGAAAAAGTTCAGATTCAGAAAGAAAGGAAAAAGAAGATGAGGAGGAAGAATTCCTAAAGATAATGAAACAAAGTGAGTATGATATTCTGGAGCAATTAAAGAAAACTCCTGCTAGAATATCTCTTTTATCATTAATTATGTCATCTGAACCTCATCGAAAGGCAATATTGAAAGTCTTGAAGGAAGCTTATGTCAAACTTGATGTCTCATCGGAAAATGTGGTGAATATGGTGGATCCAGTGAAACGTGTTAACATGATCACGTTTTCAAATGAAGAAGTTGTTTCACAGGTCAACCCACAAGCACTATACATAACCCTCAAATGTAAAGGATACATAGTGCCCAGAGTTCTCATTGATGGAGGGTCAGGATTGAATGTCTTACCTGCGTCAACTTTAAGCTATTTGTCGATGAGTAAGGATGATATACTGCCACAAATGATGGTAGTGAAAGCTTTTGATGGAGCAAAGAAAAGCATCCTAGGGGAGATGATTTTGTTACTGGAGATCGGCCCGAGCAAATTCGAGGTATTGTTCCAAGTGATGGAGATCGAGTCAGACTACAATATGCTTCTCGGAAGACCATGGATAAATGGTGTTGGTACTGTCCCTTAAACCTTGCATCAGAAGGTCAAATACATTGAGAATGATTCAGTCATCACAATCCATGGAGAAAAAGAGATTCTGGTATCCAAACCAGTGACATTGCCATATGTTGAAAATGTAGAGCTAGTGGAGAGCAGTTCATGGCACAACCTGGAGGCAGTCGGGCTGAGACAAGAGCAAGATAAGGCCCTAATGCAAAATCAGGTAGTGGCTCACATCATGGCCAAGAGCGGATATCTGGAAGGAAAAGGACTAGGACCACAACTGCAAGGCTCCCAAACTCCCATATCGGTGCCAGAAAAGGCTAACCGATTTGGTCTAGGATATGAGACCTCCCTGGATGACAAGATGAGCGCTTTGGCTCTAGAACAGAATAAACAGAAAGGGAAAATGAAGCTGATTCCTCACTTGAAAGAGACATTCCCTGGTCTAGCTGAAGTGATTATGGCCGGTGAAGTTCGCACCCCTTGTTATTTCTCCACCTTCAACACCTTGGATGCTGAGAAAACTGAGGAAATCAACAAAGTCCATGTTGCTAGCAATGATGAGACGCTGATGAACTGGACAGCTGAACCAATGCTTGATGTTATTGCTGAAAAGTAATTTGTTGGGTTGTATTATTCAAGAATTATTTATGCTTTTGTTTATGCTACTCATAGATATCATTTGAATGAATTTGCATGATTTTCAATAATCTTTCTATATGTTTTCCATTTTCCTCGTTTCTATTTCTATTCCTTTTGCTTTCTCCTTTTCTGTTATGTTTTTCCCTTACCATTCTTAGTTCGTTAATTTTCATTTTCCATGCTGTTTTATAATCCACCATTTGGTTTATCATTCCAATCCACCACAATTACTTTCCAGGAATTTGAATGTCATAGAAATTTTTCCACATGAAAAGGAATTTGGGAGCTTATCAATTGATTCTCTTGCTGCACTTGACTACGATAACCATGAGTTTGAGGATGATGAAGAAGCTATTGAACAGTTTTCAAACCTCCTGGATTATTCAGAAAAGGGATTTGACTTAGACAATGAGGTGTTTGAGGTGATTAACATGGGCACCGAAGAAGACAAAAAGGAGCTGAAGATAGTGGAAAATCCTGAACGTACAGAAATGGTTGCATTGTTCAAAGAATTCCTGGATGTATTTGCATGGTCCTATCATGATATGCCAGGATTAGACCCAGAGATTGCTTCACACAAGATTCCTTTGTATCCCGAAGCTGAGCCAAAGAAGCAAAAGTTGAGAAGAATGCGACCGGACATGTCATTAAAGATTAAAGAGGAAGTGACTAAACAGCTGGAGGCTGGATTTCTGGAGGTGTCGAGACACACTGATTGGGTAGCCAACATTGTGCCCGTGCCTAAAAAGGATGGGAAGGTCAGGATGTGTGTAGACTATCGGGATTTGAATAAGGCCAGCCCGAAAGATGATTTTCCTCTACCACACATTGATGTTCTTGTTGATAATACTGCTGGAAATCACCGATTTTCCTTTATGGACGGATATTCTGGGTATAATCAGATTCCCATGGATATTCATGACAAAGGAAAAACTACTTTCATAACACAGTGGGGAACATTTTGCTATACAGTCATGCCGTTTGGATTGAAAAATGCCGGTGCCACCTACCAACGTCCCATGGTCACATTGTTCCATGACATGATGCATAAGGAGATTGAAGTGTATGTAGATGATATGGTTGCTAAGTCTAAGGAGGGAGAAAGTCATGTGACAGTTCTGCGAAAGTTGTTTGAAAGGCTCAGAAAATACAAGTTGCGGTTGAATCCGAATAAATGCATTTTTGGAGCTTCTACAGGGAAGTTACTCGGGTTCATTGTCAGCAGAGAAAGGGATAAAAGTGGATCCTGACAAGGTGAAGGCAATACAAGAGATGTCTGCTCCCCAAACTGAACGAGAAGTGAGAAGTTTTCTTGGAAGGCTCAATTACATTGCTAGATTTATTGCCAATTTGACTAATACTTGTGAGCCTGTATTCAAGTTGCTGCGAAAACATCAACCTGGGGAGTGGAATGAAGAATGCCAAGAAGCTTTTGATAAAATAAAAGCTTATTTAATGAAGCCTCCAATTCTGGCCCCACCCGTACCAGGCCGTCCTTTAATATTGTACCTCACAGTGTTGCCCACGTCTCTTGGGGCAATGTTAGGACAATATGATGAGTCCGGAAAGAAAGAGCAGGCAATTTATTATCTGAGCAAGAAGTTTAATGACTGTGAATCTCGTTATCTGGTGATTGAAAAGACTTGTTGTGCATTAGTGTGGGCATCCAAGAGATTGAGGCAGTACATGTTATACTACACTACCTGGTTAATCTCTCGAATGGATCCATTGAAATACATATTTGATAGTCTTCATGTGTCGTTGAGAATGTCAAAATGGCAAGTGATGCTATCTGAATTTGATATCAAATATGTGACTCAGAAGTCTATCAAGGGAAGTGTAATTGCTGATCATCTAGCCGAAAATCCTCTTGAGAATATACAGCCTATCATGTCTGAATTCCCCGATGGTGAGGTGTTAACAGTGGAAAAAGATGGGATAAAAGAGGAGAATGTATGGAAAATGTACTTTGATGGGGCCGCCAATATGAATGGGTGTGGAATAGGAGCTGTAGTAGTGTCACCAGCTGGAAAACAGTACCCAGTTTCCATCAAGTTAGATTTTGAATGCACCAACAACATCGCAGAATATGAAGCATGCGCGAATGGTTTGCAAGCTGCAATTGACCTAGGGATCAAAGAGTTAAAGGTGTTTGGAGATTCTGCGCCCATAATCTACCAAGTTAATGGAGAATGGCATACGAAGGATCCAAAACTGGTGCCTTATCAGAAATACTTGTCTCGATTAATTGAACAATTTGATGATGTGTCATTTTCTCACTTAACTCGAGACCATAACCAATTTGCGGATGCATTGGCAACCCTGGCTGCAATGACAAAATTGGAAGTCCATACCAATGTCCAACCCATCCACGTAGAGGTGCAAAGTGAACCGATATACTGTGACAATGTGGAGATTGAGCCAGATGGCCAACCATGGTATTATGACATCAAGCAGTACATTCAAAAAGGAGAAGATCCGACTGGAGCGAATGAAGTACAAAGAAAAACAATTCGACGATTGGCCATGGCCTTTTTCCTAAATAGTGAAGTACTTTACAAGCGGAGTCATGACACTACTCTCCTCAGATGTGTAGATGCTCATGAAGCTCGAATGATTATGACTGAAATCCACAAAGGAATCTGTGGAACCCACGCTAATGGGCATATGATGGCACGCAAGATCCTAAGAAGTGGATATTATTGGTCTACCATGGAGAATGACTGCATCAGTTATGTTCGAAAGTGTCATAAATGTCAAATATATGCAGACCGAGTCAATGCTCCTCCATTTCCATTACACAACATGGTATCTCCTTGGCCTTTCTCAATGTGGGGCATGGATGTCATCGGCCCAATCAATCCCAAAGCCTCAAATGGTCATCGTTTCATCTTGGTGGCGATAGACTATTTCACAAAGTGGGTGGAAGCTACTTCATATGCTAACATCACACAGAAAGTGTTTCTCAGATTCATCAAAAGAGATATCATCTGCAGATATGGGATTCCAGAAAGAATTATCACAGATAATGCTCCTAACCTCAATGGTGCCGAAGTTCAAAAGTTCTTTGAGACTTTCAAGATCAAGCATCACAACTCAGCTCCTTATAGACCTCAAATGAATGGTGCGGTTGAAGCTGCAAATAAGAATATCAAGAAAATCATCGCCAAGATGGTGGTGAATTACAAAGACTGGCATGAAATGTTGCCTTATGCTTTGCACGCATATCGTACCAACATACGATCAAGTATAGGGACAACTCCCTTCTCATTGGTGTATGGAATGGAGGCTGTATCTCCTATTGAAGTGGAAATCCCGTCATTAAGGGTTCTGATGGAGGCCGAGTTGGGAGATTCTGAATGGGTGAAGGCTCGATATGAACAGCTGAACATGATAGAAGAGAAAAGGTTGGCAGCTATTTGTCATGGTGTACCAAGGTAGAATGGCTAAGGCTTTTAACAAGAAAGTCCGTCCTAGGGATTTTTATCCAAGAGATTTGGTTCTGAAGAAAATTCTCCCTAATCAAGAAGATGCACGAGGAAAATGGGCCCCAAGCTATGAAGGTCCTTACATTGTCAAGCAAGCATTCTCAGGTGGGGCGTTGATTTTGCAAAACATGGATGGACAGGAATTGCCCAAACCAATTAACACTGATGCAGTCAAAAGGTTTTATGCTTGAAAAGATGTTGAAAAAGCCCGTTAGGTTGAAAACTCGAAAGAGCAACCTAAGCAAAAGTTAGGGTAAAATGAAAAGAAAAAGAAAAAAAGAAAAACAAAGGAAAAAAGCTCGTTAGGTTGAAAACTCGAAAGAGCAGCCTGAGCAAAAATTAGAGCAAAAAGATAAGCATCATCTCAAGCAACTTATACTGGGGCAATTTTTGGTGTTGAATTTGTCCAGTGAATCAAGTAGCCCAAGACAAAAACTGGGGCAATTTCTCGGAAAAAAGGGTTTGAAGACATATTCAGAGATCATGGCTATGGTGTTCAACTTGCTGTAAGAAATCGATTGAATGAGCCACAAAGAACCGGAACTGGGGCAAAATTTCATGTCTCTCACAGTCTTGTCTTTTGCTTTTATGTTGTTCCCACCTTTCAAATATTTTGTCATCCCATACACCAAGCAATAAAGATGCCTATTCAACTAACCTTTTTCATTTCCTTTTCAAATGCATGTTTATTTATGATATCTCGAGTAAGCATAAATTTAAGTTTAAAGTTATACAACTTAAAAATTCTTACAGCAATACATCCAGGGTTAGCACCACACTAAGAGAATTCTGAAGTTTCAGTCAAATTCGGCAGAAAAGCTATTATCATCCTAAAAAAAAGGAAAAAGGAAAATGGGAAAGAAGTGAGCAAAGGTCCAGAAGTAAAGAAAGTCTATGCCAGAAGGTCCAACACGTGAATTACGGGTTTGATCGGTTATAGTGTTCCTTGAGGCTTGCTTGATTTGGTTACGGTTAGTTTTTCTGAAAATAAACTGAAATTTGATGACTTATGCATATAACTTGAAAAAAAAAAAAAAGAAAAAAGAAAAAGAGAGATAATGTGATATCGTCAGATTGCCAATTTACATTTCATGTCGGCCTCAGATTGCCACCATTTAATTTTCATGTCGGCCTCAGATTGCCAATTTACTTTCCAATTGGCCTCAGATTGCCAATTTACATTTCATGTCGGCCTTAGATTGCCAATTTACTTTCCAGTCGGCCTCAGATTGCCAATTTACATTTCATGTCAGCCTAGTCGGCCTCAGATTGCCAATTTACATTTCATGTCGGCATCAAATTGCCAATTTACTTTTCAGTCGGCCTCAGATTGCTAATTTACATTTCATGTCGGCCTCAGATTGCCAATTTACTTTCCAGTCGGCCTCAGATTGCCAATTTACTTTCCAGTCGGCCTCAGATTGCCAGTTTTCATTTCCAGTCGGCATCAGTTGCGGTTTACATTTCGATCGGCCTCAGTTGCGATTTTCATTTCCGGTTGGCATCAGTTGCGATTTTCATTTCGATCGGCATCAGTTGCGGTTACTTTCCAGTCGGCCTCAGATTACCAATTTACTTTCCTGTCGGCCTCAGATTGCCAATTTACTTTCCTGTCGGCCTCAGATTGCCAATTTTCATTTCCAGTCGGCCTCAGATTGCCAATTTACTTTCCTGTCGGCTTCAGATTGCCAATTTACTTTCCAGTCGGTCTCAGATTGCCACTTTTCATTTCCAGTCGGCCTCAGATTGCCAGTTTTCATTTCCAGTCGGCATCAGATTGCCAGTTTTCATTTCCAGTCGGCATCAGATTGCCAGTTTACATTTCCAGTCGGCCTCAGATTGCCAATTTCATTTCGATCGGCATCAGTTGCGATTTTCATTTCGATCGGCATTGCTGCGGTTTACATTTCCAGTCGGCCTCAGATTGCCAATTTACTTTCCTGTCGGCCTCAGATTGCCAATTTACATCTCCTGTCGGCCTCAGATTGCCAATTTACTTTTCAGTCGGTCTCGGATTGCCATTTTCTTTCATGTCACCCTCATATTGCCATTTTACTTTTCCATCATCCTCAAATTGTTCTTTTACATGTACAGATTGTCTCAAAGTGTCAATTTTTCTGATTAGTCTTTTAACATTTCTTGTAAGTTGTGAATTTCGGTCAAATTAGTTAGCCATTGTTCTTTGAGTGATTCACGCATATTTGATTTCTGAACCGCGTCTCATGTGACTTTACTTGAAAGTTTATGTCATTTTTGCTCCGAATTTAAATTTCATTGCATTGCATGCATTGTCGAACAAAATCGATGTTCATGTCTTTACTCATTCCTTATGAAGACAATATTTAAAATTCAAATTTTTGTATTTTCTTATAAGAAATGAGTAAAGAGGGGCAACTGTGAACACCCGATTTTTATTCGGCTTATAAGATAAAAATTCAAATTAGCATGTTTTTAAAATTTAGTCCATTTAAAGACTCATGTGGTAATTTTATTTCGTTAAGTGAAATTTCAAACCATTTCAAATCTTGTTTATAGATAGTTCTTAATTGTGTTTAATCCAAACTTAATTTTTGTTTAAGTTCAGTTATTACCGTTTTACATTTTTTGTCTCATCTGCATTAAAAAAAAAAATGTTTTTGGTCAACCCATTCACTCTGGTCCATTTCTATTTGTTTAAGTAATATATAAAAAAAAGAAAAAAGAAAAGCCCAGCCCAATCTAATAATTAAAAAAAAATGAAAAAAAAAATAATAAAGGAAAGTCACGGGATGTTGGTTCTGTGACTCTCCACGTGAAGCAACAACATAATTAAAAAAATATATATATAAAAAGAAAAAGAATACAATGATGAGGTTCTGCTCAATTTTTCACAATGAGCCAAAACTCCTTTCGGCTATAGAGAGCATGTGAACTGGGGGAGATCATTTTTTAGCTCTAATATCAACACCATCCACATGGTGGAACGACGGAAGCCTCGACCGAAATCATCATCATCACAACCTCATCACCACAGCTTCTTTCCTCCACCCAGCTCACCTCACAGAACCTCCATAACCCCCTTTATCATCATCTTCCATCATCATCACAGAGGACTCCATCCCATAAAAGCACACAACTTTGATCCCACTGCCAACACAATCCTTTCAATCTAACACAACTCCATCACCACGATCACTCAAGTTCATTATCCTAGCACCATCAGCACAGCTTTTGGAGAGGGGGAATCTGAAAATATAAGGGAGCTCACCTCACCATTGGAATGATCCCTTGAGCCACCCATTGCCATCTTTATTCTCATCCTGGTGTTAATAACAGCCCATCTGACCCTCAATATTTCTCTACCATCACAAGTTTCCATTATCACCACCATACAAGTTCCATAAACCCAAACCAATAACCCTTCCAAAATAAGAAACTAATCAAAGCCAAATCACTGCAAATAACGACCTCCATTAACAACCATCCTTTTCTTAATCATCATGCAACCACGCTTAAGCCAAAGTTGAAATCATCAAAATACCAAAGAAAAGGAAAGTCACGGCAAACCATCCAATTTTCATTCAACAAATAATAATAATAGTAATAATAATAACACAGCATCATAAAAAATAAAAAATAAAAAGGAAAAGGGAGGAGGCTCAGTTTTCACCGCCGCCGCACCCTCCGCCAGTCACCCCGGTCATCACCGTCGCTCCCCCAGTTGCGTACCACCTTCACGTTGTTCATCGCAGCCACGGAAACCTCTACACGAAGTCCGGCCAGATACGTTCCCTTAGCGCCATCTCTGTTGCCACCGCAGGGTCACCTTGTGTCCGCCACACAAGCTCCCCTGCAGATCGCAAGGACAGCAGCAGATCCACCACACCAGATCGCAAGCACCACAACCTGCCGCGGACAGCCCAAATCGTGAAACCAGATCAGCAGCACCTCCACGCCGCTGCCCCTCTGTCCGCCGTGAATCTCGCAAAGCCAGCTGCAACTCACGACTTCACGTCGTCTCCCACCGGTCGTGCCGGTAGCCGTTCGACCTCACATCGGTAACCAGCGAATCGGTAGTAACTAGTGCCCTTTGAGTCCGGTAGCCATTCTGCCCCCAAGCCCCGTGTGTTGATGTTTTCTGTCTCCTTTTGTGCTTGGCATTAAGTTAGGTTCGTATTTTGTTTCTTCCTTTTATTTTTATTTGTTTTGTGTCAAAAAGTTTGTTTCAAGTGTTTGGTCTGAGTTGGGTTTGGACTTCTAGTATTCTTGTTTAAAATGTTTTTATTTCCTTGAGTTGGACTGAGTTCAAAATAAAAAATAAAAAATAAAAAAAAATATAAAGACTGAAACTTTGAGATTATTGGGTGATTGGGTTAGTTTTATATTTAGATTTAGATTTTTGTTTGAGGTTTTGATCTTGTTTTGGTCATAAAGAATGCTAGAATAGAAGTTTTTTTTTAATTTATTTAGTTTGAGACTACTATGAATATGTATATGTATATATATATAAAATATAACTAAAGTATTTTACTTTATTTTATCCTTCTTATCTAAAAAAAAACATAAATAAAAATTAGTCTTTTCCTTTGTTTGAAAGTGTAGATTCTGATCCCTAATTTAATTGGATTTTCATGAAATTTGGTTTATATCTCTTGGGTTAATATATTTCAATTTTATTCATAATATTTCTTTAGTTAAATGTGTATATGATTATAGAATGTTTTAGATAAAAATGGTATTTTAGCTTGCTTAAAAATAAATAAATAAGTTGCCAAGATTCAAATTTTTTTTTAGTTAATTTAGCCGTGACGGTTTATTAACTCAACATTTTGAATATTTTAGCTGTGACAGCTTAATGTTCTAACAAAATTCTCCTCATTTGGTTTAAATTTAAAATAAAAAATGTCATTTAATTTGAGTTTAAATAAATCATGAAGCGTTTGTATATTTTCGTTTTAAACAAGAATTAATTAACACATTGCATTTTGAAAATAGGATTAATTGAGCCGTGACGGCTTATTAATTCTATATCTTGATAATATTTTAGCTGAGACAGTTTGATATTTGAAAATTCTTGTTTAGAAATAAATTAATTAACTGGAAAATATTTTCAAAAGAACTATGTGACTTTGAATTCCTTATCGCACCAAAGGATACGTAGGAGCAGGTAATTCCTGTCAAGTCAAAATTAGATTTTATTAGGTTATTTTATGTTATTCCATTTTTGATTTGTAAATATTTATAAATATTTATTGTCTGTTATTGTCATGTATTATTTTAATTTCAACTAATAATCGAATTATTTTAAATAAGGATGTTAATTTAGCCGTGACGGCTTATTAACTCAGTTAAACATCTGAGTCATGATACTTGATGTTTTAAATTTTCAAACAAAAATTAGATTTTTATAATTTGTATTACATGTAAATATCTTCTTTAATATCTTTTATTCTTTAAATTTTAAATTAATCAACTATTTATTAAATATTTTATTTTAAATAAAGAAGTTTATTAGCCGAGACGGCTTGTTAACTGAATATTTTGGACATCTAAGTTGTGACAGCTTGATGTTCTATTTTCTTTATTTTTTTAATAAAAACATAAATAAATATTTTGAAAGGTTATTAATAATTTGCACAATTAATTAAGGTACCGTCTAAAGACAGGTGCATTAGGGGTGCTGTAGGATTAAGTTCCTACCCTTCCCTAAGCATAACCGACTCCCAAGCTTAGATCTGGTTTCAGAGATCATTTTCTTTAAACAAAATGGTTTTTCCATGTTTTTACCAATTAAATAAAACTTGGTGGCGACTCCATTTCAAAAAATCATTTTTTCGCCGTCCTGTCGCAATCCTGGTTGTGACAAGATGGCAAGACCCCGCATGTTGGGTTTAACTTAGATGTGTTGTGTTGAGATTTTGGGCATTTTTTAAACATGTTTCACTAATATGGCCTACAAGTTTTGTTGCTACAGAATGCTAACAAGATCACTGACACCCGTTATTACTCTTTTACTTTTACCACTTTTAAATTGCTTATGCATCCTTTTCTTTTTCTTTTTCTTTTTAAATGTCAACATTGGCAGAATGTAAACCACTCAGTCCACACTCCAATCACCCCCAAATATTGGAATCATTGTAGCACTGAACATTCAAGTGACGATATAATGCTTGGTTCTTTCACGTAGTAGTGTTGGCTTTCTTTACATTTCTTCTTTATTTTTTCAGAAAAAAATTAAGTTAATAGGCTTTTTTCCCTCTTCTTGATAAAAATTTGTATTTGTTCAGGTTGAATTACCCAACATCAACTCTTTACTCAGAAGTGTATGAACAGTGCAATGTTCATATCACAATTATCTCTTTCGTGCTAGTGGCATCAAGTTCTCCTCCTCATTCCAGCATAGTGCTCAATTCTTTGAAACAATTTTGGTTTGTTATTTTTATAAAGATTTCTGCTTTCTCACATTGATGCCTCTTCTTTACTGAAATTTCTGTTTCTTTGCGGAGTATGAATTGAAGTTCTTACATAGTGGTATTACGTTGTTCTTCATCGGGGTGCCATACTACTCATGGAACACAGCCATATGCTCATCTAAGCAGCATGTTTTTCTTTTTCATATTTAATTTGTAGTTTCTCTCGATTGCTTATATTTTCATGTGGATTCTAATAGGAATAAAAAAAAAGTTATTATTATTTGTTTTACAATTTTAATTTTAATTTGGATTGTGATTTCACTAAAAAATCTTTATTGTTGTAGTTATCTCTTTACAATTCCCTTTTCAATCAAGGACCCTTGTCCATGGAATTATCTCAAACAATCTGACAATTATTGATTTATTTATTAAAGTAATATTAAGAGTCATTTTAGTAGTCTCAAATTTATTCTCATACTATTTTGTCTATCTATAAGACTATTACAATTCTTAGGTAGTGCTAAGATTCTTTCTTCATCTCACACATTATTGTGTATTTTTACTTTCTAAACTATTGATATACTACTTTGCAAATCTTTGCATTTCTTTTTTGAATAACCTGTTACCTTTTCTTCTTCTTCTTTTTTTTTTATCTAATTCCTATTAATTAATTAATTATCACAATTTTGTTTTAATTGTAATCTTTTTAGAATATCCTTTTTTATTGTATGTTATTTTATCTAATTTAAAGATCCTATTAATTTTTAATGTGATTTTTACTCACTTATGAAACACATAGTCAAGTTGAAAGGAATCAAGTCAAAGTAACTTATAATGATATATGCAACAAGAAAAAAAAAAAATCTTTAACTTTACATTAAAATACCTTTTAAATATTTTTTATATTATGACAATCAATCTTTTTTAAAAGAGAACAAATTATGAAATCTTTCAAGTTACTCGTTCACTTGCTACCGCCAAAATAATTTGTAAAAGGCCATAAAAGATAAAAATTTAAAAAACTATGCACTCTTAATAAGTAGCTATAATCTGTCCTAAAACAATGGGATATGGTATGGCCCTTCAAATGAAATATTTTATTTTCAGCAATAAAAGATAAAAAATTTAAAATTATAAAACCCCACACTTTAAATAACCACCTACAATCTCTTCTAAAATAATGGGATAAGTATGCCAGTCTCTGAGAATTAAGTTTAATTTAAATAAATTATTTTTCAAATTCAATTTTTTTTAACAAATATCTATATTTATAACTACTTCATTCTTTTTGTCCATAACATATCCCTAGGCTAGCCAGCATAAATAAACGTGTTTTCCTCAATCAATTAAAAATTTTAAAATGAAACTTATTTGAATGTCTTTTTTCTTTTTATCCCTATGATTGTATTGTCCTTTCATTTCATTTAACTTGCCTTTTTGGTTGTTATCTTCATTTTTATAGGCTATTTATGTTAATCAAAACTATCAACAATAACAACGTTTATTTTTCTCACAAATAATCATTTTATTTCTTTAATTAAAGAAGGGTTAACTAAATCATTCCTCTTCTTGTATCACCAAACCATACAGCGCAAGTGCCCCATCCACTGAGTCAGCATCTTCAATAAATTATAAAAAAATGAAGTTATATATAGTTGAATATTGCCTTAACAACATATTTAATCTCCTTCAAATTAATTATATTTTTAGCTTAGCTATTATGATTAGTGATAAATAAATATTATGTAATAATATGCATAATATATTAACTTTGAAATTTGTAATAAATTTAATTATTTTTTAAATGTTAATTTTAACTATCATCACTATTACATAGTATACGAAATTTAATACATGAAATAAGATATCTTTTGAAAAATTTAAAATGTATATATAATAGTTCAAATTCAAAGTTACACGATATTTCATATCTTATTCATTTTTTTAAAAAAAAAAAGCAAACATAAACATGTACTAAAAATGAGTAAGAGCACCTTCCGTGCCTTTCCCTATTGTTCTATCCAAAACAAGGACTAGAAGCAAAGGACACAAGAATATAACACAAAAAATGGAAGTATTTAATACGTTTAAATGTATTACGTGCACAAAAATTAAAACAAAATGTAACAAAATGAACATTTTGTTCAACAAATTTGGATGGAAATCACTTATTTTTTTTTTTAGTTTTAGATATGCAAACTTTAATTAATTTCAACTAACCTTATTTTATAATAAATACATTAGCCATACTTTATTTGCACAAATACAGTAAAATGAAGAACACTTTAGATATTTAATCACCTTTTGGCCTCCCAATTAAATCATAGTACTATCAAGTACAATTGGAATGACATTTAAAGAAAATATGTAACAAAACTTTGGAAAATACATTATTTGAGTGTGTGAAATTAATACTCATTCCTTTTACTCTTTTATTTGGTAGTTGGACATGTTACACTATATTTAAATATTTATTTTATTGAGGTAAAGTTGCCATACGGAATATTTAACACTAATTACGTACAATATGCAATCTTCTTTTGTTTGATATTTAGATATGTTACATTATACTTATCTATTTTATTGAGGTTAAGTTGCCATACATAATATTTAGCAATAATCAAAATAATTTCCAAAAAAATAAAAATGTGACTCGACATGCCCAACATGTTAACTGTTCATTAACTTTTCCTCAAATGTTGATTACAAAAATGCTCTTCTCAATGCACAACAATGACAATAAGTGGGTAAAAAAGAATGATAACAACACATGTTTAATAACAATTTAGAAGACCAATATAGGTGGGGGGATTAATTTACCTGTGTTGTAGGGGTCAGTTTATATTTTCTGTAAAAGTTGACTTTCACAAGCAGAAGGTGGTGCCAATTACCACCTCTGACACAAACTCAAATATGCAGCCTATGTGAATGTTTTATCCAATTTGTGGGAGTTTAATTTTCTGTACTGTAAGACCTAATCTTTAGGAGTTTTTGATTCTATTTTTTGTTAGACTAGAATATTGTTAGCCATGCCTAGGAATAAAAGATATTCGTTTTGTATGTCTGACTCTAGCTCTATTTAAGAGAGCAAATGAATAACACCTAAGCATCCTTTGTAAAACATATTTGTTTTTCGACTCTTATTTTACTCTTACTCTACCTACGCATCTGCAATCCTTTTCCTCATCGCTTTTATTGCATCCTTCTTTTTCTTTTTGAGTTTTCCCGTGGTGGCGAATCGCCATCGCGTTCAGAGTCAACTTGGATGACCTTGCAAGGGAGTGGTGGCAGTTTACTCTCTTTTCCTTAATATCGTCTAATTTTATTCATTCATTCATTAATCTATGTATCTTCTCAATTTCTCTTACTCTCAATTGTTTTCCCGAAAGTCATCACAAAAACTTTTCATCTGATAAATGGCAAGAGGTGGCACAAAAGATTTTCTAGATTTGGGGAAACACTGTCAACACCCAGATTGCAACCAGCTTGTCCTTTCACCTGTGACGGCAGCAAACACGTACGTATCTTGTATCTATCCATAATAACACTTATGTTGTTTTTCTTCATTCATGTGAAAATTGAAACACTTCCCATGTTTTACTTCTATTATTCCTCGGCTTTTCATCCCCCTTATGATTACGAAAATATATGTTCGTGTTTATTATATTTATTGGCTCAATTATTGGTTGATGAAATATAGAAAAACTATGTAAAATTGTGGCCATGTTTGAGGAATCAATCTCATAGGAACCTATGAAAATATTTTTTTGATGGAGATGATGATGGAAAAACCATAGTTCAATTATTCCTCTGTTTCATGCAGTTTCTGTAGTTATGAAAATATTTTTGTTAAACTGTAAATTAATTTTTTGGATGGGAATTGGAGTATAAATTGATTAATAGCTTATGCTTATATTATGTAAGAAAATTTATATTTTTAAAAAATATAAATAAACCTATGCGTGGGAATATCTCTAATTTTTTGAATAAAATATGCTCTACAAAAATCAATTCAAAACGGAGTTCATGCTCATACTAAAAATATTTCTTTGGTTTTCTTTGTATTTATGACAACATCCTCTCAATACTCATAACATTCTGATAGGACGGTTGACCCTAATACTAATCCTAATCCTAACCCTGACACAAGAGCGTGTCTGGATCGAGTATTTTTAGAGGATAATGTATTTTTTTTTAAAAAGATTTCAAATGATTCAGCATGAAATTCTTTGTTTGAATATTAACATGAGAATTTCAAGTTTTCAAGTATTTTTATCAGATGTTATAAAATAAATTATTTTTAAAAAAATTTTAATTCACTAGCGGGGAATTCCTTATAAAATATCTTATTAATAAATAATAATATATTAAAATAATATTTTTAAATAATTATTAATGTAATAAAAATTGAATTTAGAGCTTGAGAATTCCATAACTTATTAAAAGCAATATTGCAATAAAATAATTATTTTTCAAATATATCATTATTTTTTTTAGAATTGAATTTGCTTCTAACAAATTCATCGTAATATGAATGATTAATTTATTTGTTCTGAATTTACCGATAATGAATTCATTACCTGAAAAAAATAATATTATAATTAAACGGAATTTTCTAGCAGCAAATTTTTTACTACAATTATTTTCAACCCCAAATAAATTTTATTTCACTGCAAACAAGACATCATATTTCGGTAATCTTATCAGTCAAAATCAAAACCTATATCTAACCAAACGGTTACACAGAGAAAACACCTCAGCCTATGACAAATTCAAAATGAAAAATAGTTACACAGAAAAAGAAACTGATAGCACTCAACACGGCATGATCATAGGTTCTCATCCATAAGTCACTGAAATGCTGGTTAAAGAAAGCACTGGATATGGTGAAATGTTGCCACGTTCTTTGGTCCATATCAATTGCTATTCGCCACTTCCCTCCTATTGGTTGTGCCAGAAAGTTGCCATCAGTATAAATACCCCTTCAAAGCTAGTGGTTTTATCTTCGAAAATCATTATGTTTCTGCACTTCCAAATAATCCTCACCGATAGGAAAAATGCTTTAATCCATCTCAACACACTCATAATCTGCATAATCTTTCCTTTGTATTGATCCTTCCCATTATGATCCAAACTCCACAAGCATAATTGTAGCTATTCACACCTTGCAAATGCTTCATCCGTCAAGTAATTTGTTGCACAACAAATTTAACAGAGAAGGCTTCATGCTTATCAAACTTCCAACCTAGCTTGTCATTGCAATGTAAGTAATTTAACTATGCCATCTCCCTTCGAAATAAAGTTTATCTCCTCTGGAATCCTCAAATCTATTCTTCGCCATCCCAAAAGTAAATCCACACTCACCCATCCCCAAAATCAAGTTTAGGTTCAAAGTAGTTCCAGAATAATTATTTTAAGTTACTTTTTCCTAATCTTGTTTTTTCTTTCTTATCTTATCATAGTGATAGTATATTCTTCCACTAATGTAAAAAAGTAATTAACATTATTTTAAATTATTTTAAAACCAAATATGATTTAGTTTTTGAAAATTATATATAAGAGTAGTGTCAATGCTTTTAAAATATATGAACTCAATTTTCATATCTCTTTTTTGTTTTTGTCTAGGTATCCATAATTGACAACAATGACTAATCCACGGGAGCTTCTATACAGGTATCCTATCATCTTATCCTCATCCAACAATTAAAAAAAATTATGGATTTAATTTTTATATACTTAATGTCTTGCAAATTTTAATAAAAGTGAAGATTTAATTGAAAGAAAGTATAAAACTCTTTTGTTTATCAAAATTAGACTCTTTATTTGTTTACTTATCTTCTTTATTGAATAAAATTTTATTCGGCAAAATAATGCCAAGTTTTGTTTTCTTCAACTGGTTTTAACTGTATCAGATTAAATGGGCGTTTCACCTAGTCAAATAGCCTCTCTCTCTCTATGTGAGTTTGTGTTACTATGTTAAATTCAATTAGGATTAGTAAAGTAAAGCCTACTGCCTCCTAAATGGGCAAGATTGCCCTATACATATGATGAAGTTCCAGCCAAATTAGTCACATTAGACCATTTATTTGGTCGTGAACATTAATCCATTTTGAAAGTGAATTTACGACCCAAACCAAAAATGCAAAATGAAAGTCTGAATTTTTAAAGTCTCTTACACCAAAATAGTGTTTTTCTAAAAGTCTGCGCTCGTGGGAACCCCTCCCAGTCCTACATTGCCATTTTCTCGCCATATATTAAGATGTTTCATATCTTCAATACCTTCACGATATGTTTGGTTTTATGGTAAAAATTGGAGAAAAAACTTCATACATAAGCTTCATAGATAAAATTTGCCCTATTATTATTATTATTATTATGAAAATCAATGTATCCATCATTGGGAGCAGTCAATAACTCAAATTGTATCGGGAGCTCTCCCATATACCAAAAAAATACTCAATGCAATAATAAGATTTTTTAATTTTGTCTTATTCATTCTTAGTCTATTTCTACTGATTAAATTTTATTTTTCTTTGAATTGAACATTTATTATTTTATTTATTAATTTTATTTTCCCAATATTTTTTAAATTTTTTTCATAAATCATCATAAAGCAATCATCATTTTGGCCATAAATAAAAATCATAAAGTATAATAAATCTAAATTCACATAAAGCAAAATAAATTTACTCCAAAATGATATTGTTGATTTTTCTTACCAACCTCTGACGAATAAATAACTTAATTCCCAAGATATGCAACCGGGATGATAGGATAAGGTCATTATCCATAAAATATATTTTTTTAACCCCGAAAAAGAGACTGCAAATAAAATATATATAAAAAATAATTTAAATATATAAAACAATCTTCTTGTAGTTTTCTTTATTTATTTATTGAAAAAAAAATAGCTAGCATACCACGTAGGCGTAGCTATTCAATTTGGAACGCAAAATTGCGGGGTGCCACTAGAATCTTCTACTGTGGCATTTCACACGCATTGTCTTGTACCTCCCTCCATCAATGGCTGGCTTAGTCCCTAAGCCATTACCAAACCTATAAATATATGTTATTTAGCACATAAACTAATATCGTCTAATTTTACTCATTCATTCATCTACCTATCTTCTCAATTTCTCTTTCGCTCAATTGTTTTTCCAAAAGTCATCACAAAAGCCTTTCATGCAATCAATGGCAGCGGGTGGCACAGAAGCTTTTCTAGATTTGGGAAAACACTGTCAACACCCAAATTGAAACCAGCTCGATTTCCTCCATTTCACTTGCGACGGCTGCAAACAGATACGTATCTTATATCTCTCCATAATAACACTCATGTTGTTTTTCTTCATACATGTGAATATTGAAACACTTTTCCCATGTTTTACTTCTATTATTCCTAGGCTTTTCATCCCCTTTATGATTGCAAAAATATATGTTCGTGTGTATTATATTTATTGGCTCAATAATTGGTTAACGAAATATAGAAAAACTAAGTAAAATTGTGGCCATGTTTGAGGAATCAATCTCATAGGAACCTATGAACATATTTTTCTGATGGAGACAATGATGGAAAAACCATAGTTCTATTATTCATCTGTTTCACACAGTTTCTGCAGTTATGAAAATATTTTTGTTAAACTATAAATTAATTTTTTGGATAGGAATTGGAGTATAAATTGATTAATAGATTAATATCTTATGCTTATATTATGTAAGAAAAATTATATTTTTAAATTGTGGTTGGTGCTATTGGCTCGTTTGTGCACCATTATCTTAATAAAAAAAATCATTAAAAAAAGTTTTTTTTTTTCTGTTATGTCAAAGGTTTATGTAAAACATTATAATCACTAGAAAAAGTATGAAAAGATCAATTTAAAAGTTATAATTTTCATAGAAAAATATTTTTTTCTTTTGAGTTTAATTTATATGTGTTGATATTGTAAAAAATTTTATATTGTCATTTAATCATTTATTATCACATTAGCAACATACACTCACTGCTTGAAAACGTCATCAAATTAGAGGATTTGATTGGATAATAGCATAAAAAAAAATTACGTGGTCTCTGCATCAAAATTAAATTCTTTTTTCTTATAATATGAAAAAGACGTTAAAAATAAATAAAGATTTTTAAGATTATACTCAAATGCAAATTAGTTTTGTGTCCAAACATAAAATAACTTTTAATTTTTAGAAGATCTTATTTAAAATTATTAATTAAAAAATGTTTTTTTTCCTAGAAGCTTATTATTACTGTCTTACTAGAGATAGAGATGAAGTTGTCACTACTTCCACTTCTTAGGGGTATATATAGTCAAGACCTTAATGATGAGAGTTATGACTAAAAATGATTATGGGAGTCATGAGATCTTAATGGTGAGAGTCATGATAGGTGATTATGGACTTAATTTATAAGTTGCTAAGTCACCACTAGGTAGGATAGATGGCCAACCCACTGGGCAATAAGGATGAGAAGGGGCACTTGAGTTTAAAAGTTAGGTTATGCTAATTGGCCGGTCCCAAATAGCCTTAAGTTTCAAAGCATCCTCTGATAGATCACTAGTGGAGTACACACCATCCATTGTACATTTGTTATACTTCTTGGGTCCTAATGACTTGACCGCAGTAACAGAAAAGACCTCAATGGGTGTGTGAAATGTTTTGGTTACACATATTTGGTTTGTAAGTTTTGGAGGTTGAATCCTTGAAAGTAATATAATGTTAGCCCTATAAATGGCATTTCAATATTCACAATTGTCTAACCATAGATGTTTATGTGATCAAGAATGAAAAAGAGTACTTGATTATCAAATAAAATAAAGTCCCTTATAATAACAACTTCAGCACATCATGCTTTGTTAACTGTAGAATTTCCCTTTGAATCTCGTTTAAAGTTTCGAAGGAAATACTTAATTATGATGCAACAATCTCTTACCATCATCTTGATAAAGCTCCATGATATCATTACGAGCACACTATCTGAATGAGAATATCAAATTTTGAATTTAGCTCCTTTGGATGTGAAGGGATTCTCATCATATGTTACGTGATATTGACTTAGTAATTCATCACGATACATTATTTTGTCATCTAGGGTTACTATTGAAAGACTGTTATCACTTGACTAAACTAGAACATGATATGGTCCTAGAGCAACCATAGAAGGAGTTTAAGCCTCATAATTTTTTCTACAAACATCCAAAGGTTCTTTGAAGATGTAAGCTTCTCGAGGTTGATGATTTCCCTTATTTTCTTGTTCATTAGACTTGACAGTCGTGGGTAACATGGGTGACTTCTTATCACTTAATACTAAAATTCAGCTTTCTTCTCCACTCAATTTTGTAGAATATAATAACGTATTGTATTTCAAAAGAGGTAAAAAATAAAAAAGATCTTGAACCAAAAGAACTCTACTATCTTCAACCCTAGGAAGCTTGCATTATTTATATTTTTTTTACCTCTTTTGAAATACAACACAATTATGTGAAAATGATCTAAAAAGGAAACCAAATTTCAATATAGAGTGATGAACAGTCACTCATGTTACCCATGAGTGCCAAGTTTGATGACCCTAGAAAATTAGAGTACCTCTAGATGTTTGTATTAAAAATTACGAGGTCTATACTCCTTCTACGGTTGCTGTGGGACCTTATCAGGTTCTAGTTTAGTAAAGTGAAACCGATCTTTTAATAGTAATCCTAGATGGAAAAATAACAAATCATGACAAATTCAAGTCGATCTCATCTGATGTTGATGCCATTCTCTTTGTAACCAAAGAAGCTGGAGTCGAAATTCGAGAAGAAGCGGAATAGAAAGTACACCAGTGGTCTTTCTTGGGCTGGTTTGATATTAAAGACTACTAGATGGGTCGATGACACACCAAGCATTCTTGGGATCGGTCGATTAGCCTAGCTTGACCTTTTAGCTTGAATTCCCCCTCCCATTTCTACTGTCCAATCAGTTAGGCGTTTCTCCTACCTGGCGGTAACTTAGAACCCTATTAATTAGGCCCATAACTACTCCCCATTTTGATGGTTCCCAATCATAACTCCCATCATTCAGGTCTCGGTTATATATACTCCCAAGAGGTAGGAGTAATGGCAACTTCATCTCCAGCCTAAACACCGACATACCCTTTATCTCTAGTAAGACAATAATGCCATTCGAACCAACTTGCAATTATTGTTACTATTGTGACACAATTGCTAGGGATGACAAAAATAACTCAATTGTGGAGATTATCTGCAATGAGAACTAGGATTGGGGGGGGGGGGACCAATTTAGTGCCTACAAGGATAGGGGTGGAGTCCCTGTTTATTTTAAGGGGTGAGGATGGGGAATGAGGTCCTAACCCATACACACACACAAAAACCTCAACGCACCTATATTTTAAAATTATTTTTATTGAATTTGCTTTATGTATGTATTTCCATTTTTAATTTGAATTATATTTTACTAGTATTATTTGTTATTATACATATTTATGTTTCAAATTTCAAAGTATTTTTTAAATTCTTTTCTTTTTTGGATTTGTTTTTTAAATAAACCTGTGGATACTTGGGGGGTTTCAAATCCCTATCATGAATAGGTAATGGGGATGAGGACAGGGGGCACAAGTACTAAATTCTAATCAGAGAGGGATTATGTCCTCATCCCATGGATACCTATTGTCATCCCTAGCCACAACAATAATATTAGGGCTGAAATTACAGTTGCAAACTGAAATTGAGAACCATATGTGACAGGAATACATATTTTACGAGTAATTGTTTGAACATTATTTTAATTGAAAGGCGATGAAACATTGTTCTGTGTTGATATGAAAAACAATAAAGTTGTTATCATTTACAGTGTACAGATTGTGTAGGTGTTTTGTCTGGAACACAAATCCTACAAGTCCCACGCGTGCCCCAAATCCTACCACAGGAGCAGAAAAGTGGTTGTCTACAAAGCATGTTCCATGTCCATTGAGACCACTGGGCATGTGGGACAGGACGAGGAGGCTATCTTGGAGAAGCACCACAAATCTGGAAAATGTGACCCTAAAAAGAAGAAGAAGCCCATTTGCCCGGTCAAGCGCTGCAAGGAGGTTTTGACGTTTTCCAACACTAGCACATGTAAAACTTGCCACATGAAGGTATGCCCTAAGCACCGTTTCCCTGCTGACCATGCTTGTGGCAGAGTGGCTTCAGCTTCTATGTCGAATTCTGCTTCTGCGAAAGGATGGTGGAATAATAGGTTCTTCACTGGTCTAGCTTGAAGGAATGTACAAGAGTGTGGTAATAGTGGAAGGCCTATGTCTACTTCCCCTCCTAGTACTCCTTCTGTTAGTGCATGCTGAGGCAAAAGACTAGTGATGACTGATTGGATAATAATTGGTGGTTGTGTGATTTTGTGATTCTTGATTTGTTTGATTGCAATTAATGGTACATGAACATTCTGAATATTGAAATTTATTGCATCCATATACTGCCATATTTGAATCATGTAGATTTGGATTTGCTTTGATTTGCAACACGTTGGCTTACCTGGTTGCAAAATCTCATCTCATATCACAAATCTAAGTTCCTATGCTGAAATGGCATTCATAGACCGCACTAAAAGTTGTCATGTGTTTGTACTCTGTAGACACACGAACAAATAAGATCTCTCTGTCCCTCTTTGCGCAAATCAAATTCAAAACTTGTTTGAGTTTGTTGACTTTTCGGATCACTGTGTGGTAAATGAGATATCAAATTAGTCGGAATAGGTGCATTTTTACATCAGTAGCAAAAGTAAAAAAAAAAAAAAAAACTGGTGAAAGTATTTAGAAAGACCCAAATAAAAAAAGGCAATTGTCTTTGGGTAACTACAAATATATACCCACATATCATTGTTTTTTCCTTCCCCTTACATTTTAAAAAGATACATTGTAGCAAGGAGGGGTCCAACTGTGCTAAATTAGATTAGGTTTTGACTTGAATAGGTCTGGTGTAAATTCTCAAAAGTTGTTACCTAATACATGTTTTTTTCATGGTCTTAGCCTGACATGACCTGAAAATTTATTTGATTATAAATGTATTTTTTGAAAGAAAAAAAAACATTTACCCTTAAATAAATCAAATAGCTTCTAAACATGTCAAAAAATACATTTCTAAACTGGCTAAAAGAATTATTAATTAGATTGAAAAGCATATTTTTTAAAAGATTAAAATATTTCTATTATCATTAGGTTTTTTTATATAATAATAATAATGTAAGTAGTCTATTAGTCATAATAAGCTATTTTCATTACTTAAAGTCTAGCCTATTTAACTAAAACTACTTTTTGTAAAACTTAAGTCTAACTTATTTGCTAAATAGATTATGCCCTCAATGAACTACGTGAACTATTTCCATCCCAAGTAACAAGTAACTAAATGCTAGTTTGTTACATATTTATTGTCGCTTCTTTAATCTCTTCCAATGTGATTGTCTACAAGGCAAGCAAATGGTGCATTTTATTTAAAAGAAGATTTTATTCGAATAAAAAAATGAATGTGCCAAGAAGCTAAACCAAAAAATTAGCAGCAAACACATCATATATATTAAGCCGTAATCATTAGAACCAAATCAAAACTAGAGCAAATTGAAATTGAAGAATTACCTGTTCCTAGCCTACAAAATCATCCTTTATGGGGTTTTGGAGGAAAAATAATTATATAGAGCGATGTGGGAGTTTTATCATAAAAGATAGAAAGAATTATACCTACAAGTTGAGTGAAAGTTTACATGATTTGAAACAAGCCTGGAGGCGACAACTATACAATAGAGATAGTTTATAAATTATTACCACTAGCAAATATACAATGTCAAATGTATTAAGTTGGCAATATAAAGGTCTAGGTAAGTGGTTAAGTATAGGCCTAATGAGCATCAGCGCCCAATGTTATAAATGTTATGAATGTATTAAATTTCCTCTCTAACCATAGAAAACATATTTTGGAAATTGAAGAGACGTTGCTACCATTTTCTCTAGCTGTTCAATTGAATCGGTTAAGGGAAATGGTAGGTAAAAATGTTGAAGTATGTTCATTTAAACATTTTCTAACATTTCACAGGGAAATAATAAAAAATAGTTTGCTAATAATTATAAAAAATAAATGATAATTTATATAAATATATCTTATAGAAAATTGAGTGTATAAATTTATTTTAAAAGTAAGTAAATGGTTAAATAATTAAATAAATAGGAAAAATATAAATGTGTCATTCTATTTTATATCTTTTTTTAATATCATATATATAAGGTTGAAAAAATCTCAGTAGATGGCCTACAACTATCAATAAAGAGCCTATTTTATGAAAAATTTTCACACTTTCCAAGTAATGAAACTTAAATATTAGTATTATATCAATTATTAACATATTTGATTAAGCATAAATTTGGTAGAAATTGAATTTTGAATTATTATCATGTCAAAATCAACCAATTATCCACAATTCATTGACAGTTTAACCTGCCTGTTTTCTTTAGAGCCAAAAAAATGCTAATCTTAAATGTTGTTTATTTTGAAAATATTTCCTTTTTAATTTTTAGATTAATCTCATAATATGAGGTTATTAATGATTCTTAATTTAAATTATAGATCATAATTATATTGACATAGATCCTCTCTTAATGCAAATTGTAATATTGAATGATTGTAGTATTTGATTCTTTAATGATTGTAATATTTGATTTTATTTCATATAAAAAATAATTAATAAGTAAGTTGTAAATTAAGTTAAAAAAAATCTTTAGACATCAAGATTGAGAAATGTGGAACCTAAATTACTGTATGAATGACACATGAAGCCTAACTACATGAATGACATGTGTAATAGTTTCCATGAAAAAAGTCTGAAATATTAGTATAGTAGATGACTCACGATAGCAAGCATAAAATCTGCTAGGTAGATAAAATGAGTTAATAAGACAAAAATCTTAAAAAATATATTCTAAAAATATTTATATATTTTATACTTTTATATCATATGTACTACTATATCAAAAGACTTCCATTATTTATTATGAATATTATATATAGAGATGATTAAAATTTTTAGAGCATTGTAATGTAATATATATATATATAATAATAATAAATGTGCAAATTTTTGTTCAAGTTTTTTTCTTTCAATAATATCGCTATACATATATAATATTTCCCTATTTGTCCTCACAACCATGGGTGGTCCGATGGCGATTTGGCGGCTGATGGCGATGGTCCAGCAGCAATGGTCCGATGGGGGTATATAATTCTTTGATTATGTATTTGTTGTCTTGTCTCTATGCTTGCAAACAAGATATATAAACAATTGTCATGTCCTATACTCCACAACCAAATACTATATAGAGACAGTGTTTTTTATGTCTTCGTCTCTATTGTCTCTACTATATCTATCTCCACTATCTCAGCACCATTTAAGTGTGCTTCCATTGCCTTTCCCCTAGTTATGTTTTCATGGGTTAGTTATTTTCATAGTTCTAAAAACCAGATCGGTCAAATTGGTTGAACCGAGAACCGGCTTGCTATCTAATCCTAGTTGTGGCTAAAAATCGCCTTTTCAAGAACCGAATAAGAATCCGTATGAACCGCCCGGGAACCGCCAAACCGGCCAAACTGGCCCTGCCAAACTAATCGAATGGTTTTATATATATATATATATATATATATATATATAAAAGATGCAAAATGACATCATTTTGGGGTTTTTCTTTTGAAAAAAAAAAGCCTAAAATCTCATTTTTCCTAATGCTTTTCCTTTTTTAACATGGGAAGTAGTAACTTGAGAAGTTTGATCCATATGGATAATGTTTATTTTGATTAAGGAACAAATTATGTTATGTTTTATGGATTTTGTTGATACTTGATTTAATTTTTAGTTATTTTATGACATATAGTTTATTTTGTATTACTATATATTTATATTAATACAGGTTTTATTATATACCAGTCATATTCCAGTTGGATCCCCGGTTGAACCTCTGAATCTTTAAACCCTTGCCTTGACTAGTTCGATATTAGGTCAGGTTTTCGAAACCTTAGTTATTTTAATATGGAGTGTTGACCGTCTTTATACATTAATATGGAGTTGAAAGTGTAATTATGGAGATGTGGAGAAATAAATCTCGCATGTTGTGAGAAATGAGGAAAAACTAATTTTTTAATTTTGAAAATGAAAAACTCACTTGGTGCGAGATTTTGAAGAATTTTTTTTTAAAAAAATAATGGCAATCTCTCTCAAAAGTGGGACGTTCTAAATATTTTAATTCCCATTTCAACTCCGTTAGTGTCTTCCAATTTCATCCTTCACAATTCTTCTTAACTTTTTCCAACACCTTTTAAATTTCCTTCATACAAAATTTACTTTTGATCCTCATTTTACTCTTGTGAACATTTACTTGAAATAATTCTTTTCATTTATTTTTCATTTTCTATTTGAATAACCTTTTTAGTATTTTCTTTATTCAAATTATTTAAATCTCATAGAGGTTTTAAGATGTCAAATTTAAAATTGCAATATAAAATTTTAAAATAATTAAGATGAACTTAAAATTGTAAATCTTATGTTTAAATTTGTTTTAAAAATATAAAAGTAAATTTTAATTTTAGATTTAATTATAATTTTATATATATAAAATTGTGATTTAAAATTTTAAAATAATAAACTATTAATACAATAACTATTTTTATACTAAAGTAGTATTTTACAGAAAAAAGACTAAATACCTAAAAAAGTCCTTCAGGTTTGCACTAGGGGATAAGTTAGTCCTTCATATTTTGAAAATCTCAATTTAGTCTCTCAAGTTTTAAAAAGAGGACAAAGTAGTCCTCCATACAATTCTGTACAATGTACGGAGGGATCAATTTAGGATTTTTAAAATTTGAGGGACTAACTTGTCCCCCAATGTAAACCTAAGAGACCAATTTGGGGTTTTAGTTAAAAAAAAAAAACCATCCACAAAAATAATACAATAGTATTGTTTTAGAACTTTTATGAAAAATATCAAATCTAAATACATATAATTATGGATAAATAAATTATATACGAAAAGAATTTAAAGGCATTACAATATTCACGTTATAGAGAACCACAAAAAAGTACATGTCATACAAAAATGATAAAATAAGAACACTAATGGTTTCTTTCCCGAAAGAGAACATTTGGAAAGCTGCCAAATCTTTTCTTATAACCTAGAACCAACCCCTTTTAGAAAATGTGTGCCAAGACTACTACTTTCCCTCCTACTGTCCATGCCTTCTTCATCCCTTCCTCCCCCTCCCTCCAAGGATATCTCCTACAGATTTAGATTTAGTTGTTGCCACATGGGTAGATCTAGATGTACCCTTAAACAACATTCCATGCTCTATATGTCCAACTAGGGAGAGTATTGGTTGCGGTTGGTATACATCTTTCTGTACACCAAGCTCACTAGCCTACACATTCAGGTCAAAGTCACGTCGAGGTACAGATATGGCATCATCAATGTGGTAAGAACTATTCATCCCAAACTTAGTGCCGCAGCTATCAATGAACCTTCTTCCGTAACTCAGAAGGATCCTTGAACTTTGTCGGCTACCCCTTGCATCTAGGGACATTCGCCAGACTCTACACCGCGGAGGACTGCTGAATATTCACACTCAAATTCAACTGTTGATCCACATCATCATTTGTAACTGGTAAGGGTACAAAGACATCTTACTGATGAGGAAGTGACATAGGCACAAGGAATCACTGAAATTGTAGGGATGACTGGTACTATGAGAATGACTCAAATGTTAGGAATGGATAATACTGTGCAACTAGTCTAACTAGTGATGTGAGAATGGATGGTATTATAGGAATGGCTAGTCCTGCTGGTGATGTAGGAATGGGTGGTACTGTGGGAATGCCTGGTCTGGCTTGTGATGAGGGAATGGTAGGTACTGAGGGATTGGCTGGTCTTGTTGCACCTGAGGGGACAACTATAACCAATTGCTTGCATATTGTATATACCAGTCCTAATAATTATATGATGGGATATAATGGTTGATGGATTGTCCCTGCAATAAATGGTCATGTCGGGACTCCTACAATGTAACCCACTCCTGATGCTTCTATTTACAGTCAGTTGGTTTTCTACCCTGTAAGTCTTTATTATATGATGCTCTTGGATTATAGGGTAGGGAACAAATTGGCTTATCAAACCTGAATTGACACATCACACGGTCAGCCACATGCTACTCTATTATCTCAAAACATATTAGTGGACTAATAGTTGACCATAAGGGACACTCAACCCGCACATCATTTGGAATCTTGGCCATCAAGTGCTAGATCTTGATATAGTTTCCACACAAACTGCATTAATAAACATGTTACACAAGATATACAAATAATGTTTAATTTGACAACAAAAGGAAGTCTTTGCTATAATAATATCTACCTAATCAAATTGCATCTGATATAATGCAAACATGATATTATGGAGATCATTGTATGAAGTGTTACAGGGATATTGATAATGCTTCTATTTGTGAAATATTTTTTAAGTTTAGATATAATGTTCATAACAACAAAAATATTTATTTAACATATTTTTACCTCATACCAAGGCGAAAAGCAAATGGCATGGTTGGCAAAGGAGCTAATCACGGAAGCTATTGCCATGCCCATTGTCATGACTCAAAAATCATAACCGGCAGATAAGGGGTATTATCCCTTATGGAAGCCTTCTAGAAAGAATTTCATATAATCATTTGCAGTAAATTACAAAATTAATATAAATAAATAAATAATTAAATAAACAAATTCCTCAAAACTTCTTGGAAACTTTGTTAATAAAATACATAAAATATTTAATTTTTCCAAATCATTCCTAAATCCATAAAAAAATAGATAATCTTCAATTATGTTCCTAGAAGAAATTACATAATAATCTTCAATTGTGTTCCTAGAAGAAATTACATAAAATATCATTATAATAAAATAACATAACTTTAAAATAAACATGCATGCTAAATAATGTTTGAGGATACTGCTTGCACATTACTGGAGAACTTTATTCTAACATGATCCTAATTTAAACTTCACTACAAAGTGAAGCTCACTACTAGAATAGCTGCAAAGCTACCAAATCTAGGTTTGAATAATAACTAGATTTGCAATTGTAATTGTAAGGGAGAGGAAAAAAGAGGGGTGGGTTCATGAAAACTTAATGAGCTAGTCTCTACTCACAACCCACATGGGACAACAACAAAATACATAATATATATACGTAGCTGATATAAAATATTTTTATACTTAAATACATATAACCATACTGAAATAACAATTTAATCCGAAATCATGACAATAACTAGTAGAGAACAGGAGATGTTCTATACATAAATATCTAAACTGATAGTTGAATTTGAGCCAATAGCTAATCTGACAAACACTTAACTAGGTCCCATAAATAGAAACCACACGGGGTTTCTTACTATGGGTGAGGTAGTAATCTAGCAGACAACTTGGTACCAAGGTTAACGATAAATCCTATAGCCGTTAGCTCACTGATCTATTTCTCACTAATTATTATCAAAATAAGTTGGAATAAAATTGAATAAATCTGAAAGCTTTGAATTCATATAATTCTTGTAGGTAAAAGAGTGCACGAGAAGGGGGGTTGAATCATGCTTTGGTGCTTTCTTAGATTCTAGAACATTTAACAAAAATACTATCAAACATTGAGCTTGAAGTACAGTGGAATAATGGTTAGTTGTTTCATAAAGTAGATCTCTGAAGCATTTTAATAATAACGTAACTTTAATAATAATGATGCTTCAGTAATTATAAAATTAAAGCACACGACATAAAAATTAAGTGATTAGAGAAAAGAGAAATGACACAAGTATTTTTATACTGGTTCAACAAACCCACCTACATCCAGTACTTAACACAGGTTGAGATTTCACTAACAACTTTCTCAACCTGAGAAAGTAAAATGGATAGTCTTTACATTAGTCATCCCAAGCTCTCACAGTGAATAGTAGACAACCCTTACTGTCACAAACCGAGTAGTTTTGTACTAGCCTCTACAAGCTGAACTGAGTAGTCTTGAACTAGCCTCTCCAAGCTGAACCGAGTAGTCTTGAACCAGCCTCTCCAAGTTGAACCATGACCTGTAGACAACTTCTACTGGCATGTTGCAAGAAGTTCTTTCAAGTCTCTCCAAGCTGATCCATGATGACTGGAATGCCTCCATCATCATGTTATGAGTAGTTTACTCATAGCCTCTCCAAGCTGAATCGTGATGAGCAGACGCCTTTGCCATCGCGTTGCAAGTAGTTTTACCTTAGCTTCTCCAAGCTATGTCTCACTCTGTCTGTTACTGGATTAAGTTTACAAAGGTTATGTGTTTGGGTTGCCACTCAAACTAACCTACACCCATCTTTCTTAAAAATATTCAATAAAATAGACTTGGAAAACACGAGCAACTTCTTTCTAATATTTATTCATTAGAAGAGTATACAATTTACACTTCAGGGAGATTGATTACATGTTATGATGAGCAGCACAGGAAATATGGAGAGATTTTTCCAGAGTTTTCATTCTTATATCTTCAACTCTCTCATCGACATTCAACCATAGTATCTGCATTTATACTGGTCTTTCTTCATGATCGCTACCCTCGGTCACATCTCCAAGTGACACGTGTTGATCATTTGTTGTGTCTTGGAATGTTAGTCTATAAAGGTAGGTTGACAGACTTGTCACATCAGTTATAGAAGCCATTGTATTATAGAGGTTTTTGATATCCCTCTTTCTTTTTACTTTCTGATCGTGGTTTCTGAACTCCTCATTCTAGAAGCTAGGATGGTTGACCATTCAAGTAGAAGAGATGACATACCAATTATAAAATTGGGTTTGATTTGAGATTTGAATTTTGAATTTCTCTCCATTTCTTGTAGCGTTCTATGCTCCATAGTTAAGTGAGCTTTCTGACATGCATAATCTATCCTTTGATTATTCTTCGATCTACTAGTCTTCAATCTTGGCTTTCTAATACTGTTTGATTTGCGATTGTGAAGATTGTGGACCCAGTAACACGTTACTTTCATAATTGGCATGATTTCCTCATTCTTCAATGTACTTTTTGAAGTCCTGTGTTACCTTTTCACTACAAGATTTTTGCGGAACATAGACGGATTTACAGATAGATTTATAGATGGGTAAAGCTCGTCTATTTTTTCCTCGTCTATAAGAAATACATACAGATTTTTGTTCTCATCTGTATTTTATAGACGAATAAGTCAGTCTATGTACATTATAGATGGATTTATCCGTCTATAAATGGTTAAAAAATGTGTCAACTTTTTCAGTTTTACAAATGGTAAAATCTGTCTGTAAAATGAAAAAAAATTGTTATAAGAAATGTTTTTGATAAAGCACCGTCAATAAACACGGCAACAGCTACAAGCACGCACCCAACCAACCCCTAAAAATAAAAAAATTAACAAAAAAATTACATTATAAATACAAGATTTTCAACTTACCATAATCAACTTAAAAACATCAACAAACATAAAAACTTACAAAATCAACTTCATAATACTATTAGTTCTTAAACACCAAAATGAAAAACATTAATAAATATAAAAACTTACCAACGCACTATAAAAAGCTACAGCCAAAAGTGCTCCAAATTACTCCAACAACGCTCCAAATGTGGTTCAAATCCTAAACAAATGAAGTTTCCACCAATCAGTAATACTAAAAACAACAACCAATCACCAATTGAAAGCACAAAAATAAAACATGAAAAAATAAAAAAAACTAAACCGATGAAAAGGTAGAGCACCATACCAGGAAAATAATGATGCAAACCATTTGCAAAGCGATGGCTCCAACCATCGGTAGCGGCCAAAAACAACACGACAACGCTTAAGAGAAAGGGCGAGATGAGAGAGAGTGGAAATGAAAAATGGGGAAGAAAAAGAAGGCGGCGCACACTTTTGTTCTGTATTTCGCAAATTACAGATGGTAAAATCCATCTGTAATTCAATTGATGAAACACATCATTTCAATAATGGCATTACAGACGATAAAATCCGTTTGTAACTCGCGCGTGCAAAACATGCTTTTAATTTCAAATTTTAGACAGATTTTCCAGCCTATAAATGTTTTTTAATTTTTTTCCATCTGACTCTAAATTCGTCTGTATTATATAGAATAAAACATAATTTTTTCCTTATTTTTTGTCTATATTTTCCTTATTTATAGACGGATATATTTAGTTGTTACAAAAAAACTTTCATTTTCCAATTTTTTGTTTTACCATCTGTGTACAGTGAGTTTCTAGTAGTGTATAAAGACCGTTTCCTTGGGTTTCTTGTTCTTGTTCTAATCTGCTTCATTCCCTAATGCATGTAAGTGTTCTTTACACGATATAATATTCACTTCGTTTAAGTTCATTCTCTTCCTACAACATAAAACATGTTTGCACAAACAAATTGAAATTATTTTTACTTAAGTCCGTGTAATGCACTTCGAAATTTTCTTGTTAAGCTTAGTCAAGAAACTCAAGGTAGCCATTAGTCATTCTTCAAAATATTTTCTTGAAATTGGCTTTGTTGTCATTCAAAACAATAAAGCTCATACTTTCTAAAGGGTTCTAAAGCTTACAATTCTAACAATATGACTTTTAGCATAATTGAGGTTTTGAAATCATGCTTAAGGAATCACCAGCTTGTAGGGATAGTGATTTCAGAAGCCAACAGAGTATGTATCTAACAATTGTTATAAATCATACTTTATTTGACACTTTCAGTAAATCATAATTAATGTTCTAAATCTTAATAGGAAATCCATAGTCTGAAAATATGGTGATCAATATTTATACTGTAAACATTAAACTAAGGTCTCATAATTTCATAAACTGGGAAAAAGATATTTTATAACATACAAGGTATCAAATATGGTCTCTATGAGCTTTCTAAAATAAGGTTTTCATGATAACTGTGAAAAACAATAATTTTTCTGAAAATTTACATAATCCGTGAAAGTATATATTTAGCATAAGTCATTCTAGGATTTCATAAACAATTTATATAATACTGGGAAAGTACTAATAATGACAAAAAATATGGTCATGAGCTTAAACTCACTCATTGTTTATTGTCGGCAATGCCTAACCACTGCCTACATGATATTGTGGAATTGGAATGGCACATTCAACTACCATGGAATTATAGAAAAGAATTAGAAATGACTTGGAGTTGAATGAGAAGAGAAAACCATGCCACAATGATCTAAAGATTTACTAAAATTATAACCATATAAGGATTGGGGTGAGAGCACCTACTGATCAAAATTAATAATCAAAGAGAGTTGAGAAAAATTGTCTTTCTCTCTAAAGAAAATTTCTTGGGTGGCTAGGGTTCTTAAAAGAATGTTTAGGAGGACTATAATGTGTCAAATTTATACTAAGAAATGAAAGATATCAAAAAAATTTCATTTTTCATTTTTCCATTTTAACCATTCTTAAGACTTTAACTTCCACTGCAGTTACAATTTGGCCTCAAAGTTAGAAATAACACCTGTAGATAATTGAGTTTCCTTTCTAATGCCATAAAAATCATGTCAATTAGACATCTACAACTGAATATATTTGTAAAATACTGCACAGGGGTCATACTTGATAGCATAAGAACAATGTTATATCAATGGTCTTCTATATTTATATCATAACTAACTGCGTGATATAAGCAACAGTGAGATAAGGATAATAGTTAGACTAAATCTAATTATATCTTTTGTAACTACTTGGATAATTCAAATTCAAACTGCCCTAACATATTTCTTAATTGTCTTTTGTATCATGAATGTATTTGTATATATATATTGAAATGAAAAGCTAAGGAGGGGTTTTTAAAACAAATAACATATCATGGTGTATTCCCATTATGTACTTGTTTATCTTTTGAAATAACAACAACAACAACAACAATAATAATAATTTACATGATGAACAAATTTTGGACTCAATTCTAATAATTAATACTTTCTTAAAAATATTTAATAATTCTCTATAAAAATAATATCTGACAAATTATTTTCATAATACACGTTAAATATAAATAATATCTAATATTTTCAAGTAAGTATCATTGTAATTCAGCAGTGTTTGAAAAATCGTTTTCAAATCACAATGGCCATGATTTTGGTTAACTGTCAATCATTTTGAAAATCTTCAACAGTCGATTTTTCTATATTCAAAATTTCATGAAATTTATATGCATGCATGGAAACATATTTTTCTAACACATTCATTTAATTCTATAAATTTGCATTTTTTAAAATATCTGACTATTTTATAACTACTTTAAAAATTATATCTGTTATCAATATAAAATAATACTTTATGCTAATATTGTTATTACAAAAGCAGTATATATGAATACACACACACACTAATAATTAAATCTTTATAGAATAATTACACTCTTTAATAAAAAGGAAGTAATCAATCTCAAATTGACATTTTACACATTACACACACACACACACACACATACACACACACATATTCTCAAATCCTAATTGATATTTACACCATAAATATAAATGATAAATATCTAAACAAATCATAATCTTAGAAAAGATATAAAAATTAACTTATAAAGAGCATATGTGATAAAAAGAAAAATTTAGTATGTTATATATTTTGTAATTCTAAAAACATCTACAATAGAAATATTAATATTAACGATAATTATAAAAAATATTGAATCTAATAAGTTTGATAAGATGATATTTTCAAATTTTAAAAATCAAATAGTACCGATTATCATAAACAGTATTGAATATATTTTGATAACATAATATTTTCAAACTTTAAAAATCAAACATCATAACACAAACTGAATATCATAAAAAGATTAAAAATACCAAATTCAAATAAAAATTGAACATTTGCATAGAAAAGACTAATGTAAAAAATTATTATAAATTTTATATTTTGTTTTGTCTTTTTGGGATTTATAATTTCTTTTATAATTTAAATTTTATACAATTTACTATTTCACATAAATATGAAATAGAGATTCATGTATATTCATTCTTTTGATTTATTTATTTCCACATGCAATCTCTTCCTTTTCTATTTTTTTAAGACATTTAAATGTCTTTTAAACTTGTTTTTTCACTTTTTTTTGTAGTTATTCCTTGACCAATATCATCAATTGATGAAAAAGTAAGAGAAGAAAACCTGCTTAAAACACATGAAATGATTTATAATGTAGAATCTGATGGTTCATTCTCTAAATCTTTGCTTGGTGCTTCTGGTGGTAATTAGTGCTTCAGTTTACTATTGTTCTTTTTGTAATGTCTACAGCCATTGTTTAGGGAATGAGTTTACTGTTGTTAGATTTGGGTTCAAACGAATGGTTTTGCTTTGAATTTATAGATTTAATTGTGATGTGACTTTTGCATTTCCCCCCACTGAGATGGCAAGACCCCACATGTTGGGTTTAACTGAGATGTGTTGTGTTGAGATTTTTGGCATTTTTTAAACATGTTTCGGTCATATGGCTTACAAGTTGTGCTGCTACGAAATGCTAACAAGGTCACTGACCACCTTTATTACTCTTTTACTTTTACCATTTTTAAATTGCTTATTCGTTCTTTTTTTTTCCTTTTAAATGTCAACATTGGCAGAATGTAAACAACCAAATATTGAAATCATGGTAGCACTGAACATTCGGGTAATGATACAATGCTTGGTTCTTTCACATAGTAGTGTTGGCTTTCTTTACATTTCTTCTTTGTTTTTTTTTTTTAAATATTAAGTTTATAGGCTTCTTTTCCTCTTCTTGATAGATATTTGTATTTGTTTGTTCATTTTAAATTACCCAATATCAACTCTTTACTCAGAAGAGCATGCACAATGCAACGTTCGGATCACAATTATCTCTATCACGCCGGTGGTATCAAGTTCCTCTCCTCATTCCAGCATAGTGCTCAATTCTTTGAAACTGTTTTGGTTTGTTATTTTTATAAAGATTTTTGCTTTCTTGCTTCGCTTCCTCTTCTTTATTGAAATTTCTGTTTCTTTGTGGGGTATGAATTGAAGTTCTTACATAGTGGTATTACGTTGTTTTTCATCGGCATGCCATACTACTCATGGAACACAACAATATGCTCATCTAAGCAACATGTTCTTCTTTTTCATATTTAATTTGTAGTCTCTCTCGATTGCTTATATTTTCATGTGGATTCTAATAGGAATAAAAAAAAGTTATTATTATTTTTTACAATTTTAATTTTGATTTCACTAAAAAATTATTGTTGTTATATTTGTCTCTTTACAATTCCCTTTTCAATCAAGGACCCTGTCCATGGAATTATCTCCGACAATCCGAAGATTTCTGATTTATTCATTAAAGTAATATCAAGAGTCATTTTAGTATTCTTAAATTTATTCTCATACTATTTTGTCTATCTATAAGACCATTACAATTCTTAGGTGGTGCTAAGATTCTTTCTTCATCACACACATTATTGTGTATTTTTACTTTCTAAACCATTGATATACTATGCAAATATTTAAATCTCTTTTTTGAATAACCTATTAGCTCATCTTATTTTTATCTAATTGCTATTAATTAATTAATTATTACAATTTTTTTATTTTAATCTTTTTAGAATATCCATTTTTTATTGTATGTTATTTTATCTAATTTAAAGATCCTATTAATTTTTAATGTGATTTTTACTCACTTATGAAATACATAGTCAAATTGAAAGGAATCGAGTCAAATAACTTGAATGACCATGCAAGGGAGTGGTCGTAGTTTCAGACGTTGAAGTGGGTGTTGTCGAGCCTCTTAAGGAAGGAAAGAGTGTCAGCTATGGCGTCAGAGAGAGAAATGGACCTTGTACTCTCTTTTCCTTAATATCGTTTTATTTTATTCATTCATTCATTCATCTATTTATCTTCTCAACTTCTCTTTCTCTCAATTGTTTTCCCTAAAGTCATCACAAAAACCTTTCATTTGATAAATGGCAAGAGGTGGCACAAAAGCTTTTCTAGATTTGGGGAAACACTGTCAACACCCAGATTGCAACCAGCTCGATTTCCTACCCTTCACCTGCGACGGCAGCAAACACATACATATCTTGTATCTATCCTTAATAACACTCATGTTGTTTTTCTTCATTCATGTGAAAATCGAAACACTGTTGCCATGTTTTACTTCTGTTATTTCTAGGCTTTTCATCCCCCTTATGATTACGAAAATATATGTTCGTGTTTATTATATTTATTGGCTCAATTATTGGTTAACCAAATATTGAAAAAACTAAGTAAAATTATGGCCATGTTTGAGGAATTAATCTCATAGGAACCTATGAAAATATTTTTCTGATGGAGACGATGATGGAAAAACCATAGTTCTGTTATTCCTCTGTTTCATGCAATTTCTGTAGTTATGAAAATATTTTTTTAAACTATAAATTAATTTTTTTTGGATGGGAATTGGAATATAAATTGATTAATAGATTAATAGCTGATGCTTATATTATGTAAGAAAATTTATATTTTTAAAAGTATAAACAAACCCGTGCGTGGGAATATCTCTAGTCTATTAAATAAAATATACTCTAAGAAAATTAATTCAAAACGGAGTTCATGCTCATACTAAAAATATTTCTTTGGTTTTCTTTGTATTTATGAGAACATCCTCTCAATACTCAAAACATTCTCATAGGACTGTTGACCTTAACACTAATCCTAATCCTAACCCTAACACAAGAGTGTGTCTAGATCAAGTATTTTTAGAAGGCAATATATTTTTTTTAAAGATTTCAAATGATTTGACATGAAATTCTTTGTTTGAATGTTAACATGAGAATTTCAAATTTTAAAGTATTTTTATGAGATTTTATCAAATAAATTATTCTTTTGAAAAAAATTTAATTCACTAGCGGGGAATTCCTTATGAAATATCTTATTAATAGATTATAATATATTAAAATTATTATTAATGTATTAAGAATTGAATTTAGTGCTAGAGAATTCCATAACTTATTAAAAGTAATATTGCATTAAAATAATTATTTTTCAAATATATCATTATTTTTTTAGAATTGAATTTGCTTATAACAAATCCATCATAATATGAATTATTATTTTATTTGTTCTGAATTTATCGATAACGAATTTATTACCTGAAAAAAATATATTATGATATTAAATGGAATTTTCTAGCAGCAAAGTTTTTACTACAATTATTTTTAGCCCCAAATAAATTTTATTTCACTGAAAAGATGACATCATATTCCGGTAATCTTATTGGTCAAAATCAAAACCTATATCTAAACAAATGAACCACGAGATTAGATTTTAACTAAATATTGACCAGTAACTAATAAAAAGTCTTAAAACTAACTTTTACCAAATCAAGTTTAGATTCAAAGGTTTTTTTTTTTTTTTTATAGTTCAACTAACCAATACACCACCTGTAACGCCCGGGGACGAGGGCAAGGAGTGATCGCCAGTGCAAATGAAGGAACAAACAAGAAGCGGCTCCTCATAAGGCCCTCTAAGTGGAAGGGTACATGAATAAACCGATTACACACCTGAATGAGAGGGATCCTAAGACTATATAAGTATAGGACTATACAATTGAGGGGAGGTTATATGAATTGATTTGTACTATCTATACCAACAAGATGCATTTTCTTTTCGGTAGCCCAAACTGAAAACATACAAAAGCATGATAAAAAAGACCCGTGTTGGTTTGTGGGGACAGTCGTCAATCCATAAAGCAGCATGGGATGTTACACCACTAACAACAAAGGGTACGACCATAACAAAACATACAAAATACCAACATAGCAATAATCCCAAATACATATCTCTGAACTAGTCTTAAGACCCAATAACAGTGGCTTCTAGAATTGGGCTCAAATGTTTTCATTGCCCATGCGCCTATGATTTGAACTGGTTATAGGCTTTCTTTTCTAACTTTTTGTTGTCTCCTCTGCAAAATAGAAATGTTGACTTTGTTGCCTTTACACACAAGTATTTGAGTTGTTACCCCAATATAAATCAAGGCAAGGGCATGCATGCCAAGCACGTGTGAGAGAGAAATAAAAAGAGAGCTCTATGCCATTGTTGTTATCGCACCATGGATCTACCACCCACCATACCAACAAGCTCACAATCAAACCCCTCCTCTAAAGACACCCCTTGTTGCTTGAAGGCTGAAAGGAGTAACTGACTCGCACCACAACCACACCAGTTGTTGTCGTGCCTGTGTGACACCATGGCCGCCATGCCCCCTACTCCACAATGTGCCTTCAACATTTTTGACGAACAAGGCAGACTCGAGTTTATAGCTCCTAGTGACAGCAAGAAGAAGGCGGTTCTGTGTTTCTATGGAAAGAGGTTTAATAAGCACAATTAGGGTTCTCAAAGCCAAAAACAAGCTCTTCCCTAATTGTCAATGTTCTATCCTCTTTATTCACTTGATTAATGTGATGGATTATTTGCTTATTTTAGTGCAATTTCTTGATTTGGTTATGTTAGATTCTTTGTTAGGCTTAATCTCTAGATCAATGTGGTAATCTGTGATGATTGTGCCTTGAAAATAGGTTGCTAATTTTGATTGAATGTTTTATCAATTTTTCTTTTTTTGATTGAATGATAACTTAAATGGGAATTGCAAATTGTGAGTTGCAAATTTAGAGAAAACAAAACCCACTAGAAGTAATACTTGTAGTTAAAAACCAAGTCCCTTATGCCAAGTACATATTCCAGGCTGAGAGGGTTACAACCTGATGAAGTGAGTTTATGGTTCCTTTGAGTGATGCTTATTGTGGTTTAATTTTAGAGTGACAAAAATTTTGTGGTTTGAGCCCTTTTTTTTCCAGAAATGAGTGACCCCAAGTATGCTTTCTCCTATCTTGTAGCATTGAGGAAGCTCAACTCAGTTTAGTTTGATTGGAAGAATCACATTTTAATCATCTGATACATGATTTGTTAACTCTCCAAACTATGGTTTGAATCGTGTTGAAGTGGAAAAAAGGAAGTTTTTGTATTGACATAAAGTATGATTTGCAAGCCATAAATGAAACAATAAGTTGGAACCTTTAACTTGCAAGGCTGCAAACATACCTTGTGTAACACCCGGGGACGAGGATGAGGAGTGATCGCCGGTGCAAAGAGGGCACGGACAAGGAGCGGCTCCTCGCAAAGTCCTCTAAGCGGAGGGGTACATGGATGAACCGATTACACACCTGAATGAGAGGGATCCTAAGACTGTATAGGTATGGGACTATACAGTTGAGGAGGGCTTATATGAATTGATTCGTACTACCTATACTAACAAGATGCATCTTCTTTTCGGTAGCCTAAACTGAAAGAACTCCACAGTTAAGCGTGCTTGACCTGGGGTAATTTTGGGATGGGTGACCTCCTGGGAAGTTTTCCTAGGAAGCATGCGAGTGAGGACAAAGCATGCTGAAAAGACCCGTGTTGGTTTGTGGGGACAGTCGTCAATCCATAAAGCAGCAGGGGATGTTACAAATGGTATCAGAGCCTGCACCTCTCCCAGTACGGTGTGGTTCGAGGACGAACCAGGCGGAAGCTGGTGGGCATGTAACGCCCGGGGACGAGGATGAGGAGTGATCGCCGGTGCAAAGAGGGCACGGACAAGGAGCGGCTCCTCGCAAAGTCCTCTAAGCGGAGGGGTACATGGATGAACCGATTACACACCTGAATGAGAGGGATCCTAAGACTGTATAGGTATGGGACTATACAGTTGAGGAGGGCTTATATGAATTGATTCGTACTACCTATACTAACAAGATGCATCTTCTTTTCGGTAGCCTAAACTGAAAGAACTCCACAGTTAAGCGTGCTTGACCTGGGGTAATTTTGGGATGGGTGACCTCCTGGGAAGTTTTCCTAGGAAGCATGCGAGTGAGGACAAAGCATGCTGAAAAGACCCGTGTTGGTTTGTGGGGACAGTCGTCAATCCATAAAGCAGCAGGGGATGTTACACCTTGTGCATGGACAAGCTAATAACGATCATGATCCTAGAGTGCTAATCGTAACCTCATACATGAGTAATTATGTGTATTTATATTTTTTGCAAGTAGTTATCTATTTATGGAAATGCTGCCTTTCAGAAATTGCAATGGTGGCATTTTTTTCCTTCTAATTCTAAGTCAATTTAGTGAAATTCTTAGAAATGATTACCCTTTTAAAATTTCATTGTAGGTACTAAGATTAAGGACTGTAGCCTTTTTTTTGGAAAAATATTAAAATAACAAATTTCTTGCCATGTCTAGTACTTTAGACGAGTCACATTCAGAAGATATTGATACAACACTCATGCAGGTAAATAGTTAATGTTGGCTTGGGTAATGTTGAATGAAAAGTCATGCATGTGGTTATAGAAATGGTTGTAAATTCAAAATGATTAGATTCCATTTTTCTAAATTATGGTACAAATTGTCCTTTACTCTTTTACAAGGTTTAGAAGAAATGACCACTGATTTTCCAGAAACAGAAAAGGTGAATGAAGATGAATCCTTTTATTTAGAAGGTGATGATGTTGAAGAGGAAAAGGAGGCTGTAGAAGGGGATGCATTTGGGTTTGAATGCTTTGCTAATTGGGAAGAAACTGCTATCAATGGTATGATGGATCTATCCAAAATTGACTTGAAGAATTTAAATGAAAGTGATGTTTAATTTGGAGTTTGCATTTTCTAGATCCCGATATTGCATTTTTATTTTACAATTGGTATGCGAACTTGAATGGATTTGCTGCACGGAGGAGCAAGGTATGTAAGAATAGCAAACATGAAATAGTTCAGCGGGTATCAAATTATTTTAAAATTGTATGCAATTTTATAGATTTACTCCAAGAGTTAGTTGTAGTATACTTCATTTAAAAGTTGACCAAACCAACCACTAAATTGAAAGTTCTCATCAAGTAGATTACATATATTAAATTTTATGTAATTTAAAAATAATTTAATGATTTATCTTTTCACTTTATTTTAATGCATAATATTTTTTTTAAAATGTATAAATATCACTTAAATTATATACTATTGATGTCCTACTTTTTGAAATTTAACCTACTTGACCATTATTATAATATTTTCTTATTAATAATTATTCGTGTGTATATACATATATATATATATATATACACACACACACACACACACACACACTAATGCAACTATTCTTATGCTGAAAAAAATTTATACATGGTGACTCCTCCTTACATATGATGATATAATAGAATGTATTTATCATAAATTAAAATTGTTTTCATACGAAATTATATTTTCCATAATTAATAATAGCATAATTTTTCATTAACTCTTCCTCAAATTTTGATTGCAAAAATGCCCTTCTCGATGCACAACAATGACTATAAGTGGGTAAAACGGAATGACAACAACACACATTTTAATTACAATTTAGAAGAACAATATAGGTGGGGGGATTCATTTACGTGTGATGTAGGGATTAGTTTATAATTTCAGTAAAAGTTGACTTTCACATGTAGAAAGCAGTGCCACTTACCACCTTTGAAACAAACTCAGATATGTAGCCCATCCAACGATTATAAATGGAGGGTCTGTGATGAGCCTCTCCTAAAACGCCCCAGGATAAATGTCGCCCCCAATAACACCTCAGCCTATTACTAATTCAAAATGAAAAAACGGTTACACAAAAAAGAAAAACACCTCAGCCTATGACTAATTCAAAATTAAAAATGGTTACACAGAAAAAGAAACTGATAGCACTCAACAAGGCATGGTCATAGGTTCTCATCCATAGATAACTGATATGCTGGTCAAAGAAAGCATTGGATATGCTGAAATGCTGCCACGTTCTTTGGTCCATATCAATTGCTATTCACCGCTTCATTCCTATTGGTTATGCCAGAAAGTTACCATCAGAATAAATACCCCTTCATAGCTAGTGGTTTTATCTTTGAAAATCATTATGTTTATGCACTACCAAATAATCCACACCGATAGGAAAAATACTCTAATCCATCTCTGCACACTCATAACCTGCACAATCTTTCCTTTGTATTGATCCTTCATCTACACTCCACAATCATAATTGCAGCTATTCACATAGTGCAAATGCTTCATCAGTCAAGTAAGTTGTTGCATGACAGATTTAACAGAGAAGGCTCCACACTTATCAAACTTCCAACCTAGCTAGCCATTGATGTAAGTCATTTAACTATGCCATCTCCCTTGGAAATAAAGTTTTTACTCAGTCAAATACTGTGTGTGTGTGTGTGTGTGTGTGTGTCTGTGATTCTGTGTTACTATGTTAAATTCAATTAGGATTAGTAAAGTAAAGCCTACTGCAACCTAAATAAATGGGCCAGATTGCCCCATACATATGATGAAGTTCCAGCCAAATTATTCACATTAGCTCATTTTTTTGGTCGTGAATATTAATCCAATTTGAAAGTGAATTTATGACCCAAACCAAAAATGTAAAATCAAAGTCTGAATTTTTAAAGTCTCACACACCAAAACAGCGTTTTAATTTTTTGAAAGTTTGCACTCGTGGGAACCTCTCCCTGTCCTACGTTGTCATTTTGTTGCCATATATTAAGATACTTCATATCTTCAATACCTTTAGGATATGTTTGGTATTATTGTAGAAATTGGAGAAAAAACTACATACACAAGCTTCATCAATAAAATTTGCCCTTTTATTATTATTATTATTATTATTTATCAAAATCTATGTATATATCATCGGGAGCAATGAATAACTCAAATCGTATTGGGAGCTCTCCCCACATACCAAAAGATCCTCAATGCAACAGTAAGAATTTTTAATTTTGTCTTATTCATTCTTAGTATATTTGTACTAATTAAATTTTATTTTTCTTTTAATTGAAATTTTATTATTTTATATATTAATTTTATTTTCCCAATATATTTTTAAAATGTTTCATCAATCATCACAAAGCAATCATCATTTTGGCCTTAAAAAATCATAAAGTATAATAACTCTAAATTGATATAAAGCAAAATAAATTTACTCCAAAAGGATATTGTTGATTTTTCTTACCAACCTCTGGCGAATAAATAACTTAATTCCCAAGATATGCAACAGGGATGATAGGATAAGGTCATTCTCCATAAAATATGTTTTTTTTAACCCCAAAAAAAGAGACTCGAAACAAAATATGTATCAATAACAATTTTCGTATATAAAACAATCTTCTTGTAGTTTTCTTTATTTATTTATTGAAGAAAAAAATAGTTACCTATCTTCTTAATTTCTCTTTCTCTCAATTGTTTTCCCAAAATTCATCACAAAAGGCTTTTATCCGATCAATGGCAGCAGCTGGCACAGAAGCTTTTCTAGGTTTGGGGAAACACTGTCAACACTCATGTTAAAATTGAAACACTTTTCCCATGTTTAACCTATGTTATTCCTAGGCTTTTCATCTCCAATATGATTGCCAAAATATATGTTCGTGTGTATTATATTTATTGGCTCAATTATTGGTTAACGAAAGTAAAATTGTGGCCATGTTTGAGGAATCAATCTCATAGGAACCTATGAAAATATTCCCCTGATGGATATGATGATGGAAAAACTATAGTTCTGCTATTCCTCTATTTCTCGCACTTTCTGTAGTTATGGAAATATTTTTGTTAAACTATAAACTAATTTTTTGGATAGGAATTGAAGTATAAATTGATTAAAAGATTAATAGCTTATGCTTATATTACGTAAGAAAATTTATATTTTTAAATTATGGGTGGTGCCATTGGCCATTGGCTTGTTTGTGCACCATTATCTTAATAAAAAAATCATTAAAATTTTTTTTTTATGTTATCTTAAAGGTGTATGTAAAACATTATAATCACTATAAAAAGTATGAAAAGATCAATTTAAAAGTTATAATTTTCAGAGAAAAAGATTTTTTTAAGTTTAATTTATATGTGTTGATATTGTAAAATTTTTATATTGTCATTTAATCATATATTATTACATCAGTAAAGATGGTTAAAATATACACTCACTACTTGAAAAAGTCATCAAATGGGAGGATTTGATTGGATGATAGTATAAAAGAGTTTTACATGATCTCTGCATCAAAAATAAATTCTTTTTTCTTATAATATGAAAAAGATGTTAAAAATAAATAAAGATTTTTAAGATTATACTGAAATACAAATTAGTTTTTATGTCCAAACATAAAATAACTTTTACTTTTTAGAAGATCTTATTTAAAATTGTTAATTAAAAATGATTTTTTTTTCTAGAAGCTCATCTTTACTGTCTTACGAGAAATAGAGATGAAGTTGTCACTACTTCCACTTCTTAGGGGTGTATATAGCTGAGACCTTAATGATGAGAGTTATGGTTAAGAATGATAAAACGGTGTGAGTCATGATGGGCGATTATGGACTTAATTTATAAGCTGCTAAGTCACCACTAGGTAGGATAGATGGCCAACCCACTGGGCAATAGTGATGAGAAGGGGCATTTGAGTTGAAAAGTTAGGTTATGCTAATTGGCCGGTCCCAAATAGCCTTAAGTTTCAAACCATCCTCTAATCGATCACTGGCGGAGTACACACCTTCCATTGTACATTTGTTGTACTTCTTGGGCCCTGATGGCCTGATCGCAGCAATAGAAAAGACCTCAATGGGTGTGTAAAATGATTTGGTTCCACATCTTTGTGGTTCATAAGTTTTAGAGGTTGAATCCTTGAAAGTAATATAATGTTAGCTCGAGAAATGACATTTTAATATTCACAATTGCCAGACTATAGATGTATATGCGGTGAAGAATGAAAAAGAGTACTTGATTATCAAATAAAAAAAAGTTCCTCATAATAACAACTTCAACACATGGTTTGTTAATCATAGAATTTCCCTTTGAGACTCATTTAAAGTTTCGAAGGAAATACTTAATTATAAACCAACAATCTCTTACCATCATCTTGATAAAGCTCAATGCTATCATTACAAGCACACTTATTTGAATAAGAATCTCGAATTTCGACTTTAGCTTCTTTGGATATGAAGAGAATCTCATCATATGTTAAGTGATATTGACTTAGGAATTCATCATGATATGTTATTTTGTAATCTAAGGCTACTATCAAAAGACTGTTATCACTTGACTAAACTAGAATATGATATGGTCCCAGAGCAACCATAGAAGGAGTTTAAGCCTCATAATTTTTTCTACGAACATCCGAAGGTTCTTTGAAGATTGAAGCTTCTCGTGCTTGTTGATTTCCCAGATTTTCTTGTTCATCAGACCTGACAATCGTGGGTAATAAGAGTGACTACTTATCACTCAATACTAAAATTCAGCTTCCTTCTCCGCTTATTTTTGTAGAATATAATAATGTGTTGTATTTCAAAATAGGTAAAAAAACAAAAATGATCTTAAACCAAAAGAGCTCTACTATCTTCAACCCTAGGAAGTCTGCATTATTTATACTTTTTTTACTCTTTTGAAATACATACAATTATTTATACTTTTTTTACTCTTTTGAAACCCATGAGTACCAGGTTTGATTACCAAGAAAATTAGGAGTACCTCTGGATGTTTGTATAAAAAATTACGAGGTCTATACTCTTTTTACAGTTGTTGTAGGACCTTATACGTTCTAGTTCAATCAAGTCAAATTGGTCTTTTAATAGTAATCCTAGATGGAAAATAATGAATCATGACGAATTCGAGTCGATGTCATCTGATGTTGATGCCATGCTCTTTGTAAGGAGAAAAGCTGAAGTCGAAATTCGAGAATCTTTTTTAGAAAAGTGTTCTTGTTATGACAACAATAAGCTTATCAATATATGATAAGGGATTGTTGTTTTATAATTAAGTATTTCCTTGCAAATCTATAAATGAGACTCTGAGGGAAGTTCTACAACTAACAAAGCATAGGGTGATGATCCACTTGTGAGGAACTTTATTTTATTCAATAATCAAGTCCCCTCTTCTTCATTATCGAATGTGTTTACATCTACATTTGCCAATTACAAATATCGAAATGTCATTTCTAGTGCTGACATTATATTGCTTTCAATGATTCAAATTCCAAAACTAACAGTTCGAAGATGTGTCACCACAACAATTCACATGTCTGTTGAGGTTTTTACTGTTACTACTATCGGGTTGTCAGCACTTAAGAAGTAGAATAAAAAGTACACCAGTGGTCTTTCTTAGACTGCTTTGATATTAAAGGCTACTAGATGGGTTGATGACACACCTAGCACTCTTGGGACCGGTCGATTAGCCTATCTTAACCTTTCAGCTTGAATTCCCTTTCCCATTTCTATTTTCCAGTTGGTCAGGATTTTCTCTTACCTAGTGGTAACTTAGAACCCTATTAATTAAGTCCATAACTACTCCCCATTATGATGGTTCCCAATCATAACTCTCATCATTTAGGTCTCAGTTATATATACTCCCAAGAGCTAGGAGTAATGGTAATTTCATCTCTAGCCTAAACACTAGCATGCCCTCTATCTCTAGTTCAATAGGTATCAAATTATTTTAAAATTGTATGCAATTTTATAGATTTACACCAAAAGTAAGATGTAGTATACTTACTTCATTTAAAATTTTACCAAACCAACTATTAAATTGAAAGTTCTCACTGTGCAAATTTCTAATAATTTAAAAATATTTTAATGATTTATCTTTTCACTTTATTTTAATGTATAATACTTTACTAAAAAAATGTAAAATATTGACTTAAATTATATACTATTGATGTCCTGCTTTTTGAAATTTAACCTACTTCACCATTATTATAATATTTTTTCAATTAAAAATTATTAATATATATATATATATATATATATTTATAGACACACACACACACACACACACACTCTCTAATGTAGCTCTTCTTCTGTTGAAAAAATTAACACATGGTGACTCCTCCTTACACATGATGATATAACAAAATGTATTTATTATAAATTAAAATTTTTTGTTCATACTAAATTATTTTTTTCTATAATTAATCTATACCATTAAATAAAAAAGGTTGGGTTTTGTAACTGATTTTTGGTGTCTACTTGTTAGATTGGAATTCTTTTTCAAGTCCACACCTAAATTATCAGTTTTATGCATATAAAATCTTAGTTCCCCTTTCTGCTCACTTCCTCTATTTGACATCTTACTCAAACGGTTTCCACTTCTTAGTCTACAGTCGTGCAAACCATTCTTCACCCTTTTATTTCTTTTTTGCGTGAAATTTCAAATGCAACCATTATCTCTCTCTTTCCATTTTTACATTCATGTTCATCCAAAGAAACCTCTCCTAACTCACTAAATCAAATCTCCATAGAACCAAATCCCTAAATTCTTTTTTTGTTTTTTAGTCATCACCTACTCCCTAATTTGAAGAAGAGGTAGAAGCCAAAAAGTAAAGGAGGCAGTGCTCATGGTGCAAGCCAATAGCGGATAATTCCCCCTTTGTGGTGGCTGGGTGGTGATCCCCCACGACCTGCTTTTGTGACGTGATCATAGTCATTGCGAAGATGATGGTGGCCTAACCTGACATGAGCTTACGTTGGTGCAACAAATGGTGGAAGGAGATGCGCAGCATGTTGCAAAAGGATTCGCATGACAGCAGAGGTGCACATCAAAGATTTATGCCTAGGTTCCTTCATGAAAAAGGTGTAAAATGGTTTTGCTACACTCTTTTTTTTTTCCCTTTTCATGTTTTCTCTTATTATCTTTGATGGATTGGGTTCTGTTCTGGTTTGATATGTCTACTCAGTTTGCACTATGGGGATTATGAATTGCGAGTATTATTTATGTTTCATGTTTGGATTATGTGTGCAAGATTGTAACAAGTTGTTGTGACTCTCTTTTGTTATGGTTGTGGATGGAACCAAAGGAAAAATTAGAGCCTCTTCTATTGATTCTTAGGTTCAAGTTCACATTTTTGCATTATGGTCGCCTTAAAATTTTAGGTACCATTATGCTTTCTTTCACTGACATTGTTTGAGTTTGATTTAATTTGCATTGTTATTCATGTGTCTGTGTGTATGTTTTATTTATTTATTTTTTGTGTATTTTTGTTTGAGAAGTGAAAGGGTTTGCTTCATTTTGTTGTAATTACGTTTTTGTGGGTTTTTTTAATTCTATTTTTCGCTTCATCTTGTTGTTGATTTATTTATTTATTTTTCTTTAAGTGCATTGTGTTTTAAATGATGGCACCAAATGTTGGAAACTGTTCTTGATAATTTAGTAGTCTTTTTTCTGTTTGTGGCTTTTGATTTGCTCTTTAATTAGATTGTCCTGGTTTTATGTCAAAGTGATGATGAGGATGTGGGCTTTGAGTAGTGCATGCTTCATAATGTAGAATATGATGGTTCATTTTCTAACTCTTTGCTTGGTGCTTCTGGTGGTAATTAGTGCTTCAGTTTACTATTGTTCTTCTTATAACGTCTGCAACCATTGTTTAGGGAATGAGTGTACTGTTGTTAGATTTGGTTTCAAATGAATGGTTCTGCTTTGAATTTATGGGTTTAGCTGTGATGTGAATTTTGCAATATTCCCTAATGAGATGGCAAGACCCTGCATGTTGGGTTTAACTAAGATGTGTTGTGTTGAGATTTTGGGCCTTTCTGAAACATGTTATAGTCAATGGCCTACAAGTTTTGATGTTACAATATGCTAACAAGGTCATTGACCCCCTTTATTACTCTTTTACTTTTACTACTTTTAAATTGCTTATGCTTCCTTTCTTTTTCTTTTTCTTTTTAAATGTCAACATTGGCAGAATGTAAACCACTCAGTCCACACTCCATTCACCACCAAATATTGGAATCATTGTAGCACTAAACATTCAGGTGATGATACAATGCTTGGTTCTTTCACGTAGTAGTGTTGGCTTTCTTTACATTTCTTGTTTATTTTTTGGAAAAAATATTAAGTTTATATGCTTCTTTTCCTCTTCTTTATAGAAATTTGTATTTGTTTGTTCAATTTGAATTACCCAACATCAACTTTTTACTCAGAAGTGCATGAACAACGCAATGTTCGGATCGCAATTATCTCTTTCACACTAGTGGCATCAAGTTCCTTTCCTCATTCCAGCATAGTGCTCAATTCTTTGAAACAATTTTGGTTTGTTATTTTTATAAAGATTTTTGCTTTTTCACATCAATTCCTCTTCTTTATTGAAATTTATGTTTCTTTGTGGAATACGAATTGAAGTTCTTGCATAGTGGTATTATGTTGTTCTTCATTGGCATGCCATATTGCTCATGGAACATAGCCATATGCTTATCTAAGCGGCATGTTTTTCTTTTTCATTTTTAATTTGTAGTCTCTCTCGATTGCTTATATTTTCATGTGGATTCTAATATGAATAAAAAAAAGTTATTATTATTTTCTTACAATTTTAATTTTGATTTTGATTTTGATTTCACTAAAAAATTATTGTTGTTATATTTATCTCTTTACAATTCCCTTTTCAATCAAGGACCCTTGTCCATTGAATTATCTCAGACAATATGATGCTTATTGATTTATTTATTAAAATAATATCAAGAGTCATTTTAGTAGTCTCAAATTTATTCTCATACTATCTTGTCTGTCTATAAGACTATTACAATTCTTAGGTGGTGCTAAGATTCTTTCTTCATCTCACACATTATTGTGTATTTTTACTTTCTAAACCATTGATATACTACTTTGCAAATCTTTACATTTCTTTTTTGAATAACCTATTACCTCTTCTTTTTTTTTATATCTAAATCCTATTAATTAATTAATTACCACAATTTTATTTTAATTTTAATCTTTTTAGACTATCCTTTTTTAATTGTATGTTATTTTATCTAATTTAAAGATCCTATTAATTTTTAATGTGATTTTTACTCACTTATGAAACAGTCAAATTGAAAGGAATCAAGTCAAAATAACTTATCATGTTATATGCAACAACAAAAAATCATTAACTTTACATTAAAATACCTTTTAAATATTCATTATATTATGACAACAATCTTTTTAAAAGAGGACAAATTATGAAATCTTTCAAGTTACTCATTCACTTGCTATAGCCAAAATAAGTTTTAAAAGGCAATAAAAGATAAAAATTTAAAAAACTAAACACCCTTACTAAGCAGCCATAATCTCTCCTAAAATAATGGGATATGGTATGGCCCTTCAACTGAAATAATTTTATTTTCACGAATAAAAGATAAAAAATTAAAAATTGAAAAGTCCCACACTTTATATAACCACCTACAATCTCTTCTAAAATAATGGGATATAGTATGCCAGTCTTTGAGAATTAAGTTTAATTTAAACAAATTATTTTTCAAATTAAAATTTTTTAAACAAATATTTATATGTATAACTACTTCATTCTTTTTTTCCATAACATATCCTTAGGATAGCCAATACAAATAACTGTGTTTTCCTCAATCAATTAAAAATTTTAAAATGAAACTTATTTAAATGTCTTTTTCCTTTTCATCCAAAAGATTGTATTGTCCTTTCATTTCATTTAACTTGGCTTTTTGGTTGTTATCTTCATTTTTATGGGCTATTTATGTTAATCAAAACTATCAACAATAACAACGTTTATTTTTCTCACAAATAATCATTTCATTTCTTTAATTAAACAAGGGTTAACTAAATCATTCCTCTTTCTCTGTCACCAAACCATACAATGCAAGCGCCTCATCCACCGAGTCAGCATCTTCAATAAATTATAAAAAAACATGAAGTTATGTATAGTTGAATATTGACTTAATAACATATTTAATCTCCTTCAAATTGTTTATATTTTTAGCTTAGCTATTATGATTAGTGATAGATAAATATTATGTAATAATATGTGTAATATATTAACTTTCAAATTTGTAATAAATCTAGTTATTTTTTAAATGTTAATTTTAATTATCATCACTATTACATAGTATATGAAATTTAATATACGAAATAAGATATCTTTTGAAAACTTTAAAATGTATAAATAATAGTTCAAATTCAAAGTTACACGATATTTCATATCTTATTCATTTTATTTAAAAAAAACATAAACATGTACTAAAAATGAGTAAGAGCACCTTCCGTGCCTTTCCCTATTGTTCAATCCAAAATATGGACTAGAAGAAAAGGACACAAGAATACAACACAAAACATGGAAGTATTTAATGCGTTTAAATGTATTACGTGCACTAAAATTAAAACAAAATGTGCCAAAATGAACATTTTGTTAAAAAATTGGATGGAAATCACTTATTTTCTTAAGTTTCAGATACGTAAACCTTAATTGATTTCAGCTAAACTTATTTTATAATAAATACATTAACCATATTTTATTTGCGCAAATACGGTAAAATGAAGAATGCTTTATATATTCGATCACTTTTTGCCCTTCCAATTAAATCATAGTACTATCAAGTGCAATTGAAATGACATTTAAAGAAAATGTGATATAACTTTGGAAAATACATTATTTGAGTGTGTGAAATTAATACTCATTTCTTTTACTCTTTTTTATTTGGTATTTGGACATAAAATTATATTTAAATATTTATTTTATTGAGGTAAAGTTGTCATATGTAATATTTAACACTAATTACGTACGATATGCAATCTTCTTTTATTTGATATTTGGACATGTTACATTATATTTTTCTATTTTATTAAGGTTAAGTTGCCATACATAATATTTAGCACTAATTACAATATTTTCCAAAAAAATAAAAAAGGCCCAACACGTTAACTGTTCATTGTAAAAATTCTAATCAAATGTTGATTGTAAAAATGTTCTTCTCGATGCACAGCAATGACAATAAATGGGTAAAAAAGAATGACAACAAAACACATTTCATAACAATTTAGAAGAATAATACATGTGAGGGGATTAATTTACATGTAATGTAGGGGTCGGTTTATAATTTCTGTAAAAGTTGACTTTCACAAGTAGAAAGTGGTGCCAGTTACCACCTCTGACACAAACTCAGATATGCAGCCTACGTGGATGTTTTATCCAATTTCTAGACATTTGATTTCTGTTCTTTAAGACCTAGTCTTTAGGAGTTTCTAATTTTATTTTTTATTAGACTAGAATATTGTTAGCCATGCCTAGGAATAAGGGATATTTCATTTTGTATGTTTAACTCTAACTCTATTTAAGAGAGCAAATGAATAATAGCTAAGCATCCTCCGTAAAACATATTTGTTCTTCTACTCTTATTTTACTTTAATAACTTATTTTACTCTTATTCTAACTCGAATGACCTTATTAGGGAGTGGTGGCAGTTCTAGACACTGAGGCTAGTGTCACTGAGCCTCTTGAGGAAAGGGAGAGCGTCAGCTATGGGGTCGAATAGAGAAATGGACCTTTTACTCCCTTTTCCTTAATATCGTCTAATTTTATTTATTCATTCATTCATCTACCTATCATCTCAATTTCTCTTTCTCTCAATTGTTTTCCCAAAAGTGATCGCAAAAACCTTTCATTTGATGAATGGCAAGAGGTGGCACAGAAGCTTTTCAAGTTTCCAGCAAACTAGTACGTATCTTGTATCTGTCGATAATAACCCTCATGTTGTTTTTCTTCATTCGTGTGAAAATTCAAATATTTTTCCCATGTTTTACTTCTGTTATTCCTAGGTTTTTCATCCCCCTTATGATTACGAAAATATATGTTCGTGTTTATTATATTTATTGGCTCAATTACTGGTTAACGAAATATAGAAAAACTAAGTAAATTGTTGCCATGTTTGAGGAATCAATCTCATAGGAACCTATGAATATATTTTTCTGATGGAGATGATGATGGAAAAACCATAGTTCTGTTATTCCTCTATTTCACATAGTTTCTGTAGTTATGAAAATATTTTTGTTAAACTATAAACTAATTTTTTGGATGGGAATTGGAGTATAAATTGATTAATAGATTAATAGCTTATGCTTATATTATGTAGGAAATTTTATATTTTAAAAAAGTATAATGCGTGGGAATATCTCTAGTGTTTTAAATAAAATATAATCTAAGAAAATTAATTCGAAACGGAGTTCATGCTCATATTAAAAATATTTCTTTGGTGTTTTTTTTTTTTTTTGTATTTATGAGAACATCCTCTCAATATTCATAACATTCTCATAGGACAGTTGACCCTAACACTAATCCTAATCCTAACCCTAACACAAGAGGGTGTTTGGATCAAGTATTTCTAGAAGGTAATGTATTTTTTTAAATATTTTAAATGATTCGGCATGAAATTCTTTGATTGAATATTAATACAATATTTTCAAAATTTCAAGTATTTTTATGAGATATTCTCAAATAAATTATTTTAAAAAAATTAATTCACTAGCAGGGAATTCCTTATAAAATATCTTATTAATAAATAATAATATATTAAAATAATATTTTTAAATAATTATTAATGTATTAAGAATTGAATTTTGTGCTAGACAATTCCATAACTTATTAAGAGCAATATTATATTAAAATATTATTTTTCAAATATATCATTTTTTTTAGAATTGAATTTGCTTCTAACAAATTCATCGTAATATAGATTATTAATTTATTAGTTCAGGATTTACCGATAACGAATTCATTACCTTAAAAAAAAAATTATATCGGATTACATGGAATTTTCTAGCAGCAAATTTTTTACGATAATTATTTTCAACTCCAAATAAATTTTATTTCACTGAAAACATGACATCATATTCCGGTAATCTTATCATTCAAAATCAACACCTATATCTAAACAAATGAACCATGAGGTTAGGTATTAACTAAATATTGGCCAGTAACTAATAAAAAATCTTAAAACTAACTTTTGCCAAATCAAGTTTAGATTCAATTTTTTTTTTTTTGACAGTTCAACTAACCAATAAACCACTAACAACAAAGGGTATGACCACAACAAAGTGTACAAAATACCAACATAGCAATAATTCCAAATAGATATCTCAGAACTAGTCATAATATCCAATAACGGTGACTTTTAGAAAGGGGTTCAAATGTTTTCGTTGACCATGAGCCTCTGATTTGAACCAATTGTAGCCTTTCTTTTTCTAACTTTTGGTTTTCTTCTCTGCAAAATAGAAATATTGACTTTGTTGCCTTTACACAGAAGTATTTGTTGCCCCAAAATAAATCAAGGCAAGGGCACGCATGCCAAGTGCATGTGAGAAAGAAATAGAAAGAGAGCTTTATGCCATTGTTGTGACTGCACCATTGATCTATCACCCACCATGCCAACAAGCTCGCAATCAAACCCTTCCTCTAAAGACACCCTTGCTGCTTGAAGGCTGAAAGGAGTAACTGACCCACGTCACAACCACCAATTGTCACCATGCCCATTTGACTCCATGCCCCATATTCCATAATGTCCATTCAACATTTTGAATGAACGAGGCAGACTCAAGTTGATATCTCTTTTCCGGTAACTAGTGATAGTAAGAAGGTGGTTTTGCGTTTGTGCGCAAAGAGGTTTAATAAGCACAATTAGGTTTCCCAAAGCCAAAAACAAGCTCTTCCCTAACTGTCGAGGTTTCATCCTCTTTATTCACTTAATTAATGTTGTGGATTATTTGCTTATATTAGTGCAATTTCTTATTAGTGCAATTTCTTATTTCGGTTATGTTAGATTCTTTGTTAGGCTCAATCTCTAGATAGGTTGTTAATTTTGATTGAATGTTTATCAAAAAAATTTTTATTGAATGATAAGTTAAACGAGAATTACAAATCGTGAGTTGCAAATTTAGAGAAAACAAAACCCACTAGAAGTAATATTTGTATTTAAAAACGAAGTTCTTCTACCAAGTACATATTCCAAGCAAATTGATCCTCTTGAGTGAGGCTAATTATGGTTTAATTTTAGAGTGACAAAAATTTTGTGGTTTGAGTCCCTCTTTTTCCAGAAATGAGTGACCCCAAGTATGCTTTTTCCTGTCCTATAGCGTTGAGAAAGCTCAACTCATTTTAGTTTGATTGGAAGAATCACATTTTAATCATTGGTACATGATTTGTTTACGCTCCAAACTATGGTTTGAATTGAGTTGAAGTGGAAAAAAAGAAGTTTTTATGTTAAAGTAAACTGTGATTTGGAAGCTATAAATGAAACAAGTTGGAATCTTTAACCTACAAGGCTGCAAACATACCTTGTGCATAGACAAGGTAATAACAATTATGAACCTAGAGTGCTAATCGTAACCTCATACTTTGGTAATTAAGTGTATCTATATTTTTTGCAAGTAGTTACCTATTGATGGAAATGCTGCCTGTTACAAATTGCAATCGTGGGATTTTTTTTTCTGATTCTAAATCAATTTAGTGAAATTCTTAGAAGTGATTACCCTTTTAAAATTTCATTGCAAGTACTAAGATTAAGGACTATAGACTTTTTTGGGAAAATATTAAAATACCAATTTTCTTGACATGTCTGGTACTTTAGATGGGTCACATTCAGAAGGCATTGATACAACACTCATGCAGGTAAATAGTTAATGTTGGCTTGAGTAATGTTGAATGAAAAGTCATGCATGTGGTTATAGAAATGGTTGTTAATTCAAAATGATTAAATTTCGTCATTCTAAATTATGGTACAAATTGTCCTATACTCCTTCACAGGTTTTAGAAGAAATGACCACTAATTTACCAGAAACAGAAGAGATGAATGAAGATGAATCATTTGATTTAGAAGGTGATGTTGAAGAGGAAGAAGAGGTGGTAGAAGGGGAAGAAGGGGATGCATTTGGATTTGAATTCTATATAATTGGGAAGAAACTACTATTGATGGTATGATGGATCTATCCAAAATTAACTTGAAGAATTTAAATGAAAGTGATGTAATAGTTTACATTTTCTAGACTGTGATGTTGCATTTTTATTTTACCATTGGCATGTGAAGTTGAATGGATTTGCTGTGCAGAGGAGCAAGGTACGTAAGAATATCAAACATGAAAAAGTTCAGCAGGTACGAAATTATTTTAAAATTGTATGTAATTTTATAGATTTACTCAAAGAGTAAGTTGTAGTATTACTTCATTTAAAATTTTACCAAACCAACCATTAAATTGAAAGTTCTAATCAAGAAGAATACATATATTAAATTTTATGTAATTTAAAAATAATTTAATGATTTATCTTTTCACTTTATTTTAATGCATAATTTTTTTTCAAAAAAAAGTATGAATATTGACTTAAATTATATACTATTGATGTCCTACTTTTTGAAATTTAACCTACTTGACCATTATTATAATATTTTTATTAAAAATCATTAATATTTATATACATACACTAATGTAGCTCTTCTTCTGCTGAAAAAAATTTACACATGGTGACTCCTCCTTACACATGATGATATAATAGAATTTATTTATTATAAATTAAAATTTTTTGTTCATAGTAAAATATTTTTTCTATAATTCATAATAGCATAATTTTCATTAACTTTTCCTCAAATGTTGATTGTGAAAATGCTCTTCTCGATGCACAACAATGACAATAAGTGGGTTAAAAAGAATGACAACAACACAGGTTTAGTTACAATTTAGAAGAACAATACAGGTAGGGGGATTGACTCATATGTGATGTAGGGGTTGGTTTATAATTTCAACAAAAATTGACTTTCACAAGGAGAAGGCGGTGCCAGTTACCACCTCTGACACAAACTTAAATATACAGCCCATCCAATGGTTGCCCCCAATAACACCTCAGCCTATGACAAATTCAAAATGAAAAAATAGTTACATAGAAAAAGAAACTGATAGCATTCAACTTGGCATGCATCATGGGCTCTCATCTATAAATCACTTATATGCTGGGCAAAGAAAGCACTGTATATGCTGAAATGCTGCCACATTCTTTGGTCCAGATCAATTGGTATTCACAGCTTCCTATTAGTTGTGCCACAAAGTTGCCATCTATATAAATACTCCTTCAAAGCTGGTGGTTTTATCTTCGAAAATAATTTTGTTTCTATGCTCCCAAATAATCCACACCAACATGAAAAATGCTCTAATCCATAGCTGCACACTCATAAACTGCATAATCTTTCCATTGTATTAATCCTTCCCATTATCATCCACACTTCACAAGCATAATTGTAGCTATTCACACCCTGCAAATGCTTCATCCGTCTAGTATGTTGTTGCACAACATATTTAATAGAAAAGGATCCATGCTAAGGCTCCATACTTATCAAACTTCTAACCTAGCTTGCCATCAATGTAAGTCATTTGACTATGCCATCTCCCTTTGAAATAAAGATTTTCTCCACTGGAATCCTCAAGTATATTATTGGCCATCCCAAAATTAAATCCACACTCACCTATCCCCAAAATCAAGCTTAGGTTCAAAGTAGTTCCAGAATAATTATTTTAAGTTTGTTTTTGCTAATCTTGTTTTCTCTCTCTCTTATCTTATCATACTGATAGTATATTTTTCCACTATTCTAAAAAAGTAATTAATATTATTTTAGGTTATTTTTAAACCAAATACGATTTAGTTTTCAAAGAATTATATATAAGAGGAATGTCAACTTTTTTAAAATAATGATCTCAATTTTCATATATTTTTTTTTGTTTGTCTAGGTACCCACAATTGACAGCAATGACTAATTCGTGAAAGCCTCCATATGAGTATCCTATCATCTTATCCTCGCCTAATAATTTAAAAAAAATTATGGATTTAATTTTTATATACTTACAATTATAAAATAGTCCTGCAAAATTTAATAAAAATGAGAGATTCAATTAAAAGAAAGTATAAAACTCTTTTGTTTATCAAAATTAGACTCTTTATTTGCTTACTTATCTTCTTTGTTGATTGAAATTTAATTCGGTAAAATAATGCTATTTATCTCAATCAAAGGTGTTTACTATTTTTTTTTTCGACCAAGAAAGGTATTTACTATGTATTGTTTTCTTGAACTAGTTTTAATTGCATCATGTTAAATGAGCTTTTCACCTAGTCAAGTACTCTCTCTGTCTCTTTCTCTCTTTCTTTTTATGTGATTCTCTATTATTGTGTTAAATTCGATTAGGATTAGTATAGTAAAGCCTATTGCATCCTAGATGGACTAGATTGCCCCATACATATGATGAAGTTTGATCCAAATTAGTCACATTAGCCCATTTATTTAGTCGTGAACATCAATCCATTTTGAAAGTGAATTTATGATCCAAATCAAAAAAGCAAAATGAAAGTCTGAATTTTTAAAGTCTCTTGCACCAAAGCAGTATTTTTCTAGAAGTCTGCACTCTTGGGAGCTTCTCCTTGTCCTACATTGTCATTTTTGTAACACCCTAAAAAATTATGTAAAAATTAATTTGAGCTTTTCTAGTCATAATTTCAAAAATCTGACAGGCATAGAGATAATGAAGATGATCCAACGAATCTGTAAAAAAAAAAAGTGAATAGTACCCTTGCGGGCCCCCCAGGCCTACCAGGACAGCCGAAACCCTAGAATTAGAGCCCGAAGATGCCTGAAATTGAGAAATCATAGCACTAAGATTAGAAATGGGTATGAATAAAGATTTGATACCTAGAATTAAATTTCAGGTGATAGTTGATTACCCAAGTGCAGTGTTTTACCTCGTTCGGTAAAATTTTGGTGTGCGATTTCTAACACCGAAAAAAAGTCAAACCTTTACAATAGGATAAAGTTATCCTTTAGAGCCAAGTGCAAGGCTAGGATTTAATCTTGAATTACAAGATCAAATCCTAGCCATTTATCTTGCTTTCTTGTAGAAAAAGTTTTGATTTTTATTAGATAAAGATTAAAACCATTTAAGCCACAAAACTTTGTCACTTTTTCTTCTCATTCTTGGCCATGCTTCCAAGACACACAACCTTCATTTTTCTTCCATTGAAACAGCCATGAACAAGGTTTAGACCTCCAAAGACCTAGCCTAAAATTGCTAAAACCTCAAGATCTCTTCACAAAAGTTGTTCTACTCCTCATAATCTATCAAACTAACTGATTGAAACTTGAAATCCTCACCACTTCTTTCTTTGATATCACATTCTTCACTGTTTAAAGGGAGATTTATGGGCTGTTTGGAAGGTTTGAATTGAGGAAAAACCATTCTTGGAAGTACTTTTGGAGTTAGAAGTCTCAAGCATCACAAGTAGGGCTTATTTCATCCACTTTTATTTCTAATTTTGCTTTGGAATATTCTAATTGATTAACTCCAAAATTCCTAGTTTTATTGGATGATTATACATGAATATTGATGTGTTAATTTTGGTAGAGGGTTTGGATGAAGTTAGATAAGCTATTTTCTTAATACATGTTCTAACCCTTGCTGCTGTAAATCCCAAATTTAGTAAGCAAGTGAAATGTTTTGATTTTTCTCACTAATTTAGAGACATGATTATGACTTAAAATTTTTATATGATAAATCTAACATATGGAAGAGTTTCCAATAATTTGTTTTGGCTAATCTTGAGTACTTTGTCTAATTTTAAAAAAATGGAAAACTAAACAGGTTAGGGTTTCTGCCTAGCCAGTCTAGTATTGAAATTGTCTAATTTTGTTACCCTAGCAAATGATCAAATTTTGAGCTGCAATTTGTTTAGAAGTTGAGTACATCTTGAAGTTGAAATGTAAATTTTTGTATGAATTTTTGAGCTCATTTCATAGGATATAAAAATTGAGACTTTTGGCAGGTGGCAGAAACTGAGCAATTCTCACCTCTGAATTTGTGAAATTTTATAAATATAGCTAGAAAATTTATTGTCCACTACCCCTGTCCTAATCCTACCTGACCCAAAAGAAAAATTTGAGGTGTATTGTGATGCCTCAGGAAGAGGACTAGGATGTGTTTTGATGCAAAATAGGAATGTAGTAGCCTATGCCTCTAGACAGCTCAAACCCCATGAAGTTAATTACCCAACCCATGACTTAGAGCTAGCGGCTATTGTCTTTGCCTTAAAAATCTGGAGACATCATCTTTATGGTGTAAGGTTTGAAGTCTTTTCTGACCACAAAAGTTTGAAATACCTCTTCAACCAAAAAGAACTCAATATGAGACAAAGGCGTTGGATAGAGTTTCTCAAGGACTATGACTTTGGGTTGAACTACCACCCAGGAAAGGCAAATGTGGTAGCAGACGCTTTGAGTCGTAAGTCCTTGCATGCCGCTTGGCTCATGGTGAAAGAAAATGAGCTGATAGAAGATTTTAGGAGCCTCAACTTAGGATATAGGGGGACTTCAGAACAAATTCGGTTAAGCCAACTAAATATAACCAGTAGCTTTAAGGATCAAATAATTCAAGCTCAAAGGGAAGATGAGGATTTCCTTATAACCTTAACCCTTGTCAAAGCAGGAAAGTTGAAAGAGTTTGTCCAGGATAAGAAAGGAGTGTGGAGATACCAAGGGAGAATCTGTGTACCTGTAAAAGAAGGATTGAGAGCTAGCATTTTGGAAGAAGCCCACAAGAGTCAATTTAGTGTACACCCCGGTATAACCAAGATGTACCATGACCTAAAAAAGATGTTCTGGTGGCCAAAGATGAAACCAGATATAGCAAATATAGTGCAAAAATGTTTGGTATGCCAAAAAGTGAAGATAGAGCATCAAAAACCCTCCGGAACGCTGCAACCTATCGACATCCCCGAATGGAAGTGGGAAGGAATATCCATGGATTTCGTGATGGGATTGCCAAGAACGCCTACCGGACATGACTCCATATGGGTAATTGTGGATAGATTGACCAAATCTGCTCACTTTTTACCCATTCGAGCAAATTACCCTTTGGAAAAGTTAGCTCAGCTATACATCCAAGAGATAATAAGGCTCCATGGAGTACCCAAAACCATTGTCTCAGATAGGGATCCAAGGTTCACCTCAAGATTTTGGCGAGCTTTGCAAAAGGCGTTTGGTTCAAGGTTGTGTCTAAGCACTGCCTATCACCCTCAAACTGATGGACAATCAGAAAAGAACAATTCAAACCCTTGAGGATATGCTAAGAGCATGTGTCTTAGACCAGCCAAAAAGTTGGGACAAACAGCTTCCATTGATTGAGTTTGCATATAATAATAGTTACCACACTAGCATTGGGATGGCACCTATAAGGCTTTGTATGGTAGAAAGTGTCAATCACCACTTTATTGGTGTGACCCGGGAGAGCAAAGTATTTTGGGCCCTGATTTGGTAGAAGAGACAACCAAACAAATAAGGAGAATTAGGGAAAGAATCCTCACTGTTCAGAGTAGGCAGAAGAGCTATGCTGACAAGAGAAGGAAACCTCTCGAATTTCAAGAAGGAGAACACATATTCTTGCGAATTACTCCTACCACAGGTATAGGTCGTGCAATGAAAGTCAAAAAGCTAAGCCCTAGATTCTTAGGACCCTTCTAAATCCTCAAAAAGGTAGGTCCCTTCGCCTACCAAATTGCATTACCTCCAAATTTGTCTAACCTACACAATATTTTTCATGTGTCCCAATTGAGAAAGTATCAGTCAGACCCCAGTCATGTGTTTGAGCCAGAAACTATACAATTAAAAGATGACTTAACTTTTGAATTACCACCGATGAGGATTATGGATCATGGCATCAAGCAGCTGAGAAACAAATCTGTATCTCTGGTCCGAGTAGCCTGGGGACAAGATGGAATGGAAGAGCACACATGGGAGCTCGAGGAAGATATGCGAAAAGAATTTCCAAACCTATTCACAGGTATCAAATTTTGAGGGCAAAATTTTTAATAAGAAGGGGAGAAATGTAACATTCCCAAATTTATAACTAAGATAAATATTAATCTTAATTAGCGATAGCAAAACCAAGAGAATATGGACAAATGTTATGAAACACAACAAATAGACTACTTAAGTATGTCTAGAGAAAAATGCAAAGAATTACGAAAATGCCATCACTTAGTGGAAATTATGAAAATGCCCTTGCTAGGTAAAGGAAATTACCAAACTACCCTTGCCTTATTAAATAACGAAGATACCCTTACTCTATGAATGGAATTACAAGAATACCACTATCATTGTCTAATTACAAAAATATCCTTGTCTTAGTTAAAGAAATTACTACAATGCCATTTGCACAAATCCCTAGACTTGTCTTTAGACAAGAATGAATCTAAGCCATTGGATTAAGATGATAACACAATAATTTAACCACATACATCATACACATTTCTGAATCACATACATGCACTAAAAGTTAGAAAATCTCCACTAACATCTTTGCACAAAATATGGAGCATTTTCATCCAACATGTTTGCATAAAACATGGAAACATGTTTGCACAAAATAAGGAGCATTTTCATCCCAAAATTCAGCCAACATGTTTCCATAAATCATGCTCCAAGTGCTTTCCTTCTTCTGTTTTTTCTCTAATCTTTCCACTATAAATACTCCTCAAACTCTCTTCAATTCAGAAACTCCCTAAGTGTTCTTTCTTTCTTATTCTATCATTCTTCTTATGTTCTTCAAAGACTTCTCTTGATCCTCTAAACTTCATCCAAACACTTAAATCCTATGTCCAAACTTTCACTAGACCTCACAAGAGTTACAATCTTTAACTCTAGTGAGAAATATTTTCTTAAGCACTCAAGTGAAAATATTTCTAGAACTTAAATCTAGAACTTGAGTGCTTAAGAAAATATTTCTCACTAGAGTTAAAGATTGTAACTCTTGTGAGGGCTAGTGAAAGTTTGGACTTAGGATTTAAGTATTTGGATGAAGTTTAGAGGATCAAGAGAAGTCTTTGAAGAACATAAGAAGAATGATAGAATAAGAAAGAAAGAACACTTAGGGAGTTTCTGAATTGAAGAGAGTTTGAGGAGTATTTATAGTGGAAAGATTAGAGAAAAAACAGAAGAAGGAAAGCACTTGGAGCATGATTTATGGAAACATGTTGGCTGAATTTTGGGATGAAAATGCTCCTTGTTTTGTGCAAACATGTTTCCATGTTTTATGCAAACATGTTGGATGAAAATGCTCCATGTTTTGTGCAAAGATGTTAGTGGAGATTTTCTAACCTTTAGTGTATGTATGTGATTCAGAAATGTGTATGATGTATGTGGTTAAATTATTGTGTTATCATCTTAATCCAATGGCTTAGATTCATTCTTGTCTAAAGACAAGTCTAGAGATTTGTGTAAATGGCATTGTAGTAATTTCTTTAACTAAGACAAGGATATTTTTGTAATTAGACAATGATAGTGGTATTCTTATAATTCCATTCATAGAGTAAGGGTATCTTCGTTATTTAATAAGGCAAGGGTAGTTTGGTAATTTCCTTTACCTAGCAAGGGCATTTTCATAATTTCCACTAAGTGATGGCATTTTCGTAATTCTTTGCATTTTTCTCTAGACATACTTAAGTAGTCTATTTGTTGTGTTTCATAACATTTGTCCATATTCTCTTGGTTTTGCTATCGCTAATTAAGATTAATATTTATCTTAGTTATAAATTTGGGAATGTTACATTTCTCCCCTTCTTATTAAAAATTTTGCCCTCAAAATTTGATACCTGTGAATAGGTTTGGAAATTCTTTTCGCATATCTTCCTCGAGCTCCCATGTGTGCTCTTCCATTCCATCTTGTCCCTGTGCTACTCTGACTGCAGATACAGATTTGTTTCTCACCGCTTGATGCCATGATCCATAATCCTCATCGGTGGTAATTCAAAAGTTAAGTCATCTTTTAATTGTATAGTTTCTGGCTCAAACACATGACTGGGGTCTGACTGATACTTTCTCAATTGGGACACATGAAAAATATTGTGTAGGTTAGACAAATTTGGAGGTAATGCAATTTGGTAGGCGAAGGGACCTACCTTTTTGAGGATTTAGAAGGGTCCTAAGAATCTAGGGCTTAGCTTTTTGACTTTCATTGCACGACCTATACCTGTGGTAGGAGTAATTCGCAAGAATATGTGTACTCCTTCTTGAAATTCGAGAGGTTTCTTCTCTTGTCAAAGATAGCTCTTCTCGCCTACTCAACAAAGGAGGATTCTTTCCCTAATTCTCCTTATTTGTTTGGTTGTCTCTTCTACCAAATCAGGGCCCAAAATACTTTGCTCTCCCGGGTCACACCAATAAAGTGGTGATTGACACTTTCTACCATACAAAGCCTTATAGGTGCCATCCCAATGCTAGTGTGGTAACTATTATTATATGCAAACTCAATCAATGGAAGCTGTTTGTCCCAACTTTTTGGCTGGTCTAAGACACATGCTCTTAGCATATCCTCAAGGGTTTGAATTGTTCTTTCTGATTGTCCATCAGTTTGAGGGTGATAGGCAGTGCTTAGACACAACCTTGAACCAAACGCCTTTTGCAAAGCTCGCCAAAATCTTGAGGTGAACCTTGGATCCCTATCTGAGACAATGGTTTTGGGTACTCCATGGAGCCTTATTATCTCTTGGATGTATAGCTGAGCTAACTTTTCCAAAGGGTAATTTGCTCGAATGGGTAAAAAGTGAGTAGATTTGGTCAATCTATCCATAATTACCCATATGGAGTCATGTCCGGTAGGCGTTCTTGGCAATCCCATCATGAAATCCATGGATATTCCTTCCCACTTCCATTCGGGGATTTCGAGAGGTTGCAGCGCTCCGGAGGGTTTTTTATGCTCTATCTTCACTTTTTGGCATACCAAACATTTTTGCACTATATTTGCTATATCTGGTTTCATCTTTGGCCACCAGAACATCTTTTTTAGGTCATGGTACATCTTGGTTATACTGGGGTGTACACTAAATTGACTCTTGTGGGCTTCTTCCAAAATGCTAGCTCTCAATCCTTTTTTTGTAGGTACACAGATTCTCCCTTGGTATCTCCACACTCCTTCCTTATCCTGGACAAACTCTTTCAACTTTCCTGCTTCGACAAGGGTTAAGGTTATAAGGAAATCCTCATCTTTCCTTTGAGCTTGAATTATTTGATCCTTAAAGCTACTAGTTACACTTAGTTGGCTTAACCGAATTTGTTCTGAAGTCCCCCTATATCCTAAGTTGAGGTTCCTAAAATCTTCTATCAGCTCATTTTCTTTCACCATGAGCCAAGCGGCATGCAAGGACTTACGACTCAAAGCGTCTGCTACCACATTTGCCTTTCCTGGGTGGTAGTTCAACCCAAAGTCATAGTCCTTGAGAAACTCCATCCAATGCCTTTGTCTCATATTGAGTTCCTTTTGGTTGAAGAGGTATTTCAGACTTTTGTGGTCAGAAAAGACTTCAAACCTTACACCACAAAGATGATGTCTCCAGATTTTTAAGGCAAAGACAATAGCCGCTAGCTCTAAGTCATGGGTTGGGTAATTAACTTCATGGGGTTTGAGCTGTCTAGAGGCATAGGCTACTACATTCCTATTTTGCATCAAAACACATCCTAGTCCTCTTCCCGAGGCATCACAATACACCTCAAATTTTTCTTTTTGGGTCGTAGGATTAGGACAGGGTAGTGGTCAACTTCTTCTTTAGTTCTTGGAAACTCTCTTCACATTCTGGGCTCCATATAAAAGCTGAATTCTTCCTTGTTAGCTTGGTGAGGGGTAAGGTAATTTGGGAAAAACCTCTAATGAACCTTCGGTAGTAACCGGCTAGCCCTAGAAAATTCCTAATCTCCTTCACAGTGGTAGGGGTTTCCCATTATTGCACCGCTTCTATCTTACTTGGGTCTACTGCTATTCCCCCATGTGACACTACATGACCTAAGAACTTAACTTCCTTCATCAAAATTCACACTTGGACAACTTTGCATAAAGTTTCTTGTTCCTCAACACCTCCAACACCACTCGTAAGTGTTCTTCGTGCTCTTCTTCAGTTCTAGAGTAAACTAGAATGTCATCGATGAACACTATTACAAACTTGTCCAAGTATGGTCTAAATATCCTATTCATGTAGTCCATAAACACTGCCAGTGCATTGGTTAACCCAAACGACATCACATTAAACTCATAATGTCCATATCTAGTCCTAAAGGCTGTCTTTGGTATGTCCTCCTCCTTCACTCGAATCTGGTGGTATCCTGATCGCAGATCTATCTTGGAAAACACTTGGGCTCCTCTTAATTGGTCCATGAGGTCATCTATTCTAGGCAAAGGGTATTTATTTTTTATAGTCACTTTGTTTAGCTGCCTATAATCCATACATAATCGCATACTCCCATCCTTTTTCTTGACAAACAGCACTGGGGCTCCCCATGGTGAAGCACTGGGCCTAATGAATTTTTTCTGTAGTAGTTCCTCTAATTGCTTCTTCAACTCTGTTAACTCGGCCAATGGCATCCTATAAGGAGCTATAGATATGGGTCCTGTTCCTGGTACCAAATCTATAGAAAACTCAATCTCCCTTTTTGGAGGAAATTCAGGTATGTCATCAGGAAAAACATCTGAGAATTCCTTTACTACAAGGATCTTTTCTAGAGCTTGCTCCACTTCTTTCTCACTTGTCAATAGGAAGACATATCCTCGCTTTTCATTCCTACTATCCCCCATGATAATGGAGTTTAGGTATAGTCGTACCTTTCTATCAAGTTTAGAGGGATTAGGTAAAGATGGTTTGGGAAGAAATACTAGTGACTTATTTGCACAATGTAGTAACACACGGTTAGCCGAAAGCCAATCCATGCCCAAGATTACATCAAAACCAGACAAGGGTAGACAAAATAAATCATGATGAAAAATCCTATCAGCTACCTCAAATTCACAATTTAAGCAGACTTGATCAGTTCTAACAGTATTTATAGTAGGTGTAGAGACAACTAAGATGATTTTTAAGTCAGATATATACAACCTCAACTTATTAGCACAATCATATGAAATGAATGAATGTGTTGCGCCAGAATCAAACAATACAATTAAGGGTTTTCCATTAATTATACACTTACCTTGAATCAGATCATCGGATTCTGAGGGCATCTCAAAGAAGGATAGCAAACACGCGTCCCTGTGCCTTAGGCTTGAGTGTAGAGGACTGATTGAACTTTAGGCACTCTCTAGAATAGTGTCCTACCTGTCCACACCGATAACAAACATTTTTACCAAATCTACATTCCCCTCCATGTATCTTTCCACAAGTGGCATAAGGGGGTCTAGTCATAGGTTCAGGGGTAGCAGCCATCCTAGGTCGATTAACAGGTGGTGTCCTAGGTTGATTCATCATAGGGTGTTGGGGTTGTTTCCCTTTAAATCCACCTCCTTGAAAATTTTACACGAGCTAATTGATATATTGAATTGTCTCTGAAAATTATTTTTACTCTGTTCTAATTATGTTTATTAATTTAATAATAATTTTCTTGATAACTGAAATTCTGGCAGCATGCTGAATTAGCAAAAAGGATGATGAGAAATTAATTATTTGATCTCATTTATACTATGTGACTCTATTGATGATGTTAGGCACATATAAGAGTAACGACTTATTACAATTGCCTATATATGCGAGAAAAACATACAATTAGTTATCTTGGGCAAGAGAAAGTAAATCCGGTCTGTCGGGGAAAGTAAACCTGACTATCCTTGAATTGAGTCTGGGAAAGTAAACCTGGCTAGGAATAGGTCTGTGTGAGAATTGGAGAAAGCAAATCCAATTATCATGTATAGGAATGAGGTCAGTCCTAAAAAGCAGTCTATTACCCATTATTGCCACACTGGGGATGGCAATACATAACGCCCAGACATGACAAGATTAGTTAAGGGCCAAGACGAGTTGAGGTAGCAATTATTATAAGCAGTCCTTTATCTTATGTATTAAGTGATGAATTTTGCATCGATGTTGAGGCCAATATGTTTTAGTTGTAATTGAAGAATATATGTTTTAAATTATGAGTATAAGATCCACTTCAATGTATTGAGTACACATAAGGTTGAGAATAAATTATTAGGGTCTTGAATGCCATGAAATACATGTCTTAAGTGATTGAATACTAAAAGAAACCCACTTCAGAATGATAATTTCAAACTTTAAATGAAACCTGGCTATATGTTGCATGTTCACCTTTTTCTTAATAAATCGAAGTGGCTAGGACGATGACGATGACATTTATAACTATGTATTTAGGCAAAATGCCCTACTGAGAATTTTAGAATTCTCACCCCTATGTGTTTGTTTTCGTGTCATCTCTAAGTTGATTCCAGAGAACAATGAAGTAGCTACAAGAAACACTAAATTATAATTTCTATAGTTTAGTAATGGTAACTTGTAACTATTGTACTTAGCTATATATATGTGTTCCTGTAAATATAGAAAATAACATATGTGTATTACAGCTCATAGAAGAGCTTCCTTTTGTACTTAACTTGTATTAAATAAGTATTTTTTTTCTTAAATAACTTGTGTGTATATATATATATATATATATATATATATATATATATATATATATATATATATATATATATATATATATATATATATATTGATATAACCCCGAGTTAGTTACTATACGATTCCACCAATTTTGTTATAGATATTAAAAAAAGGTCCGTAAATTTATAAGTAACAACTCCCAAGCATGATGCCATGACTTAAGAATTAAGTTGTACTTGGGAGGATGTTACAATTTTCATGGCATATATTAAGATATTTCATATCTTTAATACCCATATTTTAATATTTAGGATATGTTTGGTTTTGTGGTAAAAATTGGAGAAAAACTTCATATGTAAGCTTCATCGATTAAATTTTCCCTATTATTATTATTATTATTATTATTATTATTGTTGTTGTTGTTGTTGTTGTTGTTGTTGTTGTTGTTGTTATTTATCAAAATCAATGTATCCATTATTAGGAGCAATGAATAACTCCCTCGTCTCGGGAGCTCTCCTTGAAGAGGCAAATAACTTGGTCACAAAATGTGTCAAATCCCATAAGTGAGGATCGAATCCATGATCACATGGTTAAGAGACAAGATAAGCTGTTATCACGCCACATCTCAGGTATTTTTCACTCTCATTTTTGTCACAAACCAAAAAATTCTTATTGCAACAGTAAGAATTTTTAATTTTGTCTTATTCATTCTTTGTTTATTTCTACTGATTAAATTTTATTTTTCTTTGAATTAAAAAATTATTATTTTATTTATTAATTTTATTTTATCAATATTTTTTAAAAACATTTCATTAATCATCACAAAGCAATCATCATTTTGGCCATAAAAAAAAATCATGAAGTATAATGAATCTAAATTGATATAAAGCAAAATATTTAAATTTACTCCAAAAGGATATTGTGGACTTTTTTTTACCAACCTTGACCATAAATAACTTAATTCCCTAGATATGCAACATGGATGATATAAGATAAGGTCATTATCCATAAAAAGATACTCGAAACAAAATGTATATCAAGAACAATTTTCGTATATAAAAACAATCTTGATGTAATTTTCTTTCTTTATTTATTAAAAAAAGATTGCAACAGCCTAGATTTCCTCCTTTTCACTTGTGACAGCTGCAAATAGGTACGTATCTTCTATTTGTTGTTTTTCTTCATTCATGTGAAAATTGAAGCACTTTTCCCATGTTTTACTTTTGTTATCCCTAGGCTTTTCATCCCCTTTATGATTACAAAAATATTTGTTCGTGTATATTATATTTATTAGCTCAATTATTGGTTAGCAAAATATAAAATAAATAAGTAAAATTGTGGCCATGTTTGAGGAATCAATCTCATAGAACCTATGAAAATATTTTTCTGATGGAGATGATGATGGAAAAACCATAGTTCTGTTATTCATCTATTTCGTACAGTTTTTGTAGTTATGAAAATATTTTTGTTAAACTATAAATTAATTTTTTGAATGAGAATTGGAGTATAAATTGTTTAATAGATTAATAGCTTATGCTTATATTATGCAAGAAAATTTATATTTTTAAATTATGGTTGGTGCCATTGGCTCGTTTGTGCACCATTATCTAAATAAAAAAATTCATTAAAAAAGTTTTTTTTTATGTTATCTTAAAGGTTTACGTAAAACATTATAATCACTAGAAAAAGTATGAAAAGATAATTTTAAAAGTTATAATTTTAATATAAAAAGATTTTTTTGAGTTTAATTTATATGTATTGATATTGTAAATTTTGTTATCATGTCATTTAATCATGTATTATCACATCAATGAATATGATTAAATCATACACCCATTACTTGAAAAAGTCACCAAATGGGAGGATTTGATTGGATGATAGTACCAAAAATTTTACACACTCTCTGTATCAAAATTAAATTTTTTTCTTATAATATGAAAAAGATGTTAAAAATAAATAAAGACTTTTTAAGATTATACTCAAATACAAATTAGTTTTATGTCCAAACATAAAATAACTTTTACTTTTTAGAAGATCTTACTTAAAATTATTCATTAAAAAAAAAATTTTTTTCTAGAAGCTCATCAGTACATTACTAGAGATAGAGTTGAAGTTGTCACTACTTCCACTTCTTAGAGGTATGTATAACTGAGACCATAATGATGAGAGTTATGATTAAGAATGACTATGGGAGTCATGAGATCTTAATGGCGAAAGTCATGATGGGGAGTGGTTATGGACTTAATTTATAAGCTACTAAGTCACCGCTATGAAGGATAGATAGTCAACCCACTAGGCAATAGGGATGAGAAGGGGCATTTGAGTTGAAAAGTTAGGTTATGCTAATCGGCCAAACCCGAATAGCCTTAAGTTTCAAGCCATCCCCTAAGAGATCACTAGTGGAGCATACACATTCGATTGTACATTTGTTCTACTTCCTAGGTCCTGATGACCTGACCACAGTAACAAAAAAGACCTTAATGGGTAGGTGAAAATGTTTCGGCTACACATCTTTGGTCTATAAGTTTTTGAGGTTGAATCCTTGCAAGTAATATAACATTAACCCTAGAAATGACATTTCAATATTCACAATTGCCTAATCATAAATGCATATGCGGTCAAGAATGAAAAAGAGTACTTGATTATAAAATAAAATAAAGTTCCTCATAATAACAACTTCAACACATGCTTTGTTAATCGTAGAATTTCCTTTTGAATCTTGTTTAAAGTTTCAAAGGAAATACTTAATTATGAAGCAACAATCTCTTACCATCATCTTGATAAAGCTCCATGCTATCATTATAAGCACAGTTATCTGAATAAGAATATGGAATTTCGACTTTAGCTTCTTTGGATGTGAAGAGAATCTCAGCATATGTTAGGTGATATTGACTTAGGAATTCATCATGATATGTTATTTTGTCTTCTAAGGTTACTATTGAAAGACTGTTATCACTTGACTAAAGTAGAACGTGATATGGTCCCAGAGCAACCGCGGAAGGAGTTTAAACCTCATAATTTTTTCTACAAACTTCCAAAGTTTCTTTGAAGATGCAATCTTCTCCAGGTTGATGATTTCCCAGATTTTCTTGTTCATCAAACCTGACAGTCATAGGTAACACAAGTGACTGCTTATCACTCAGTACTAAAATTCTACTTCCTCCTCTGCTCATTTTCATAGAAGATAATAATGTGTTGCATTTCAAAAGAAGTAAAAACCAAAAATGATCTTGAACCAAAAGAGCTCTACTATCTTTAACCCCAGGAAGTCCACATTATTTATATTCTTTTACTTGTTTTGAAATAAAACACAATTCTAAAAAAAATGAGCTAAGAATGAAACCAAATTTCAATATTGAGTGATGAGCAGTCACTCATGGTATCCATGAGTGTTAGGTTTGATGACCAAGAAAATTAGGAGTACCTCTAGATGTTTGTATAAAAAATTACGAGGTCTATACTTCTTTTACGATTGTTGTGGGACCTTATCACGTTCCAGTTGAATCAAGTGAGACTAGTCTTTTCATAGTAATCCTAGATGGAAAAATAATGAATCATGATGAATTCTTGAGTCAATGTCATCTGATGTTGATGAGATTCTCTTTGTAACCAGAGAAGCTGATGTCGAAATTTGAGAATTTTCTTTAGAAAAGTGTGCTAGTTATGACAACAATGAGCTTATCGAGATATGATATATTTTATAATTAAGTATTTCCTTTCAAATTTGTATATGAGACTCTAAGGAAAATTCTACAACTAACAAAGCATGGTATGATGATCCTCTTGTGAGGAACTTTATTTTATTCAATAACCAAGTTCCTTTTTTCATTATTGAATGCAGTTACATCTACAATCGGGCAACTGCAAATATCAAAATGTCATTTCTAGTGCTAACTATATATTGCTTTCAATGATTCAACTTCCAAAACTAACAGTTCGAAGATGTGTCACCACAACATTTCACATGTTTGTTGAGGTTTTTACTGTTACTATTATCAGGTTGTCAGGACCTAAGAAGCAGAATAAAAAGTACACCAGCATCTTTCTTGGGCTGGTTTGATATTAAAGGCTACTAGATGGGTCGATGACACACGTAGCACTTTTATGACTGATCGATTAGCCTAGCCCGACCTTTTAGCTTGAATTCCTCTTCCCATTTCTATTGTCCAGTCAATAGGGCATCTCTCTTACCTAGCGGTAACTTAGAACCCTATTAATTAAGCGCCTAACTACTCTCCATTATGATGGTTCCCAATCACAAATCCCATCATTCAGGTCTTAGTTATATATATTCCCAAGAAGTAGGAGTAATAGTAACTTCATCTATAGCCTAAACACTAGCATACCCTCTATCTCTACTTTAGCAGGTATCAAATTATTTTAAAATTGTATGCAATTTTATAGATTAACACCAAGAGTAAGATATAGTATACTTCATTTGAAATTTTACCAAACCAACCATTAAATTGAAAGTTCTCATCAAGTAGATTACATATATTAAATTTCTTATAATTTAAAAATAATTTAATGATTTATATTTTCACTTTATTTTAACCAATAATATTTAAAAAAAAACGTATAAACATTGACTTAAATTATATATTATTGATGTCCTACTTTTTGAAATTTAACCTAGTTGACCATTATTGTAATATTTTTTAATTAAAAATTATTAATATATATATATATGCACACACACCAATGAAGCTCTTCTTCTATTGAAAAAATTTACCCATGGTGACTCCTTACACATGATGATATAATATAATGTATTTATTATAAATTAAATTTTTTTGTTCATACTAAATTATTTTTCTATAATTAATCTATACCATTAAATAAAGAGGGTTAGGTTTTGTTACCATTTTTTGGTGTCTCCTCGATAGATTGGAATTATTTTCCAAGTCCACACCTAAATTATCAGTTTTATGCATACTAAAATCTTAGTTCCCCTTTCCCCTCACTTCCTCTATTTTACATCTTACTCAAACGGTTTCCACTTCTTTGTCTACAGTCATGAAAACCATTCTTCACCCTTCTATTTCTTTTTGCATCAAATTTCATGCACAACCATTACCTCTCTCTTCCCATTTTTTCATTCATGCTCATCCAAATAAACCTCTCTTAACTCCCTAAATCAAATCTTCATGGAACCTAATCCCTAAATTCTTTTTTTTTTTCGGTCATCACCTACTTCCTACTTTATAGAAGAGGCAAAAGCAAAAAAGGAAATGAGGTAGCACTCATGGTGTAGGCCAACAGAGGACAATTCCCCCTTTGCGGTGGCTGGGTGGCAATCCCCCACAACCTGCTTCTGCACCGTGAGCATGGTGATGGTGGAGATGATGGTGGCCTAACCTGACATGACCTTAAGTTGGTGCAACAAATGGTGGAAGGAGATGCGCATCATGTGGAAAAAGGAGCTGCATGACAACAAAGGCGCACAACAAAGATTCGCGTCCATGTTCCATCATGACGAAAGTGAAGGATGGTTCTAGTGCACTCTTTTTTTTCCCTTTTCATGTTTTCTCTTATTATCTCTGATGGATTGGGTTGTGTTTTGGTTTGATTTGTCTACTCGGTTTGCACTATAGGGACTATGAATTGTGGGTATTATTTCTATTTTGATGTTTGGATTGCGTGTGCAAGATTGTAACAAGTTGTTGTGACTCTCTTTTGTTATGGCAGTGGATGGAACCAAAGGAAAAATTAGAGCCTCTTCCATCGATTCTCAAGTTCAAGTTCACATCTTTGCATTGTGGTCGCCTTGAAATTTCAGGTACCATTACGCTCTTTCTTTCACTAAAATTGTTTGAGTTTAATTTAATTTGCATTGTTGTTCATGTGTCCATGTGTATGTTTTATTTATTTATTTTTTGTGGTTTTTTGTTTGAGGAATGAAAAAGGGTTTGCTTCATTTTATTGGAATTATATTTTTGTGGGTTTTTTTAATTTTATTTTTCACTTCATCTTTATTTTTATTTATTTATTTTTCTTTATGTCCATTGTGTTCTAAATGATGGCACTGAATGCTAGAAATGGCTCTTGATAATTTAGTAGTTTTTTTTTTGTTTGTGGCTTTCAATTTGCTCTTTAAATTGTCGTGGTTTTGTGTCAAATTGATGATGAGGATGTGGGCTCTGAGTAAATTGGCGAGTCATCATTTATGCCCTTTTCCTCTATTGTTGTTTTGTTTTTTCACTTTTTTGTAGTTATTCCTTGACCAATATCATTAATTGATGAAAAAGTATGAAAAGAAAACCTGCTTAAAACACATGAAATGATTTATAATGTAGAATCTGATGGTTCATTCTCTAAATCTTTGCTTGGTGCTTCTGGTGGTAATTAGTGCTTCAATTTACTATTATTCTTTTTGTAATGTCTACAGCCATTGTTTAGGGAATGAGTTTACTATTGTTAGATTTGGGTTCAAACGAATAGTTCTGCTTTGAATTTACAGGTTTAACTGTGATGTGAATTTTGCATTTTTCCTTACTAAGATGGCAAGACCCCACATGTTAGGTTTAACTGAGATGTGTTGTGTTGCGATTTTTGGCATTTTTGAAACATGTTTCAGTCATATGGCTTACAAGTTTTGCTGCTACGAAATGCTAGCAAGGAGTCATTGACCACCTTTATTACTCTTTTACTTTTTCCATTTTTAAATTGCTTATGCATCCTTTTTTTTCTTTTTTCTTTTTAAATGTCAACATTGGCAGAATGTAAACCTACCAAATATTGGAATATGGTAGCATTGAACATTCGGGTGACAATACAATGCTTGGTTCTTTCACATAGTAGTGTTGGCTTTCTTTACATTTCTTCTTTATTTTTTCAAAAAAGAATTAAGTTTATAGGCTTCTTTTCCTCTTCTTAATAGAAATTTGTATTTGTTTCTTCAGTTTAAATCACCCAGTATCAACTCTTTACTCAGAAGAGCAATGCACAATGCATTGTTCGAATCACAATTATCTCTATCACGCCAGTGGCATCAAGTTCCTCTCCTCATTCCATCATAGTGCTCAATTCTTTGAAACAGTTTTGGTTTGTTATTTTTATAAAGATTTATGCTTTCTCACTTCGATTCCTCTTCTTTATTGAAATTTTTGTTTCTTTGTGGAGTATGAATTGAAGTTCTTACATAGTGGTGTTACGTTGTTCTTCATTGGCATGCCATACTGCTCATGGAACATAGCAATATGCTCATCTAAGTGGCATGTTTTTCTTTTTCAAATTTAATTTGTAGTCTTTCTCAATTGCTTATATTTTCATGTGGATTCTGATAAGAATAAAAAAAATGTTATTATTTTTTTTTTGACAATTTTAATTTTGATTTTGATTTCACTAAAAAATTGTTGTTGTTATATTTATCTCTTTACAATTCCCTTTTCAATCAAGGACCTTGTCCATGGAATTATCTCCGACAATCTGAAGATTACTGATTTATTTATTAAAGTAATATCTCAAGAGTCATTTTAGTAGTCTCAAATTTATTCTCATACTATTTTGTCTATCTATAAGACTATTACAATTCTTAGGTGGTGCTAAGATTCTTTCTTCATCACACACATTATTGTGTATTTTTACTTTCTAAACCATTGATATACTATGCAAATATTTACATCTCCTTTTTGAATAACCTATTACCTCTTCTTATTTTTATCTAATTCCTATTAATTAATTAATTATCACAATATTTATTTTAATTTTAATCTCTTTAGGATATCCTTTTTATATTTATGTTATTTTATCTAATTTAAAGATCCTATTAACTTTTAATGTGATTTTTACTTACTTATGAAACACATAGTCAAGTTGAAAGGAATCGAGTAAATAACTTATAATGATATATGCAATAGGAAAAAAATCATTAACTTTACATTAAAATACCTTTAAATGTAAAAAACTATGCACTTGTAATAAACAGCTATAATCTGTCCTAAAAGAGAACAAATTATGACATCTCAAAATAGTTTTTAAAAGGCAATAAAAGATAAAAATTAAAAAACTATGCACTCTTAATAAGCAGCTATAATCTGTCCTAAAATAATGAGATATGGTATGGCCCTTCAACTGAAATAATTTTATTTTCAGTAATAAAATATAAAAAATTAAAACACCCCCACACTTTAAATAATCACCTACAATCTCTTCTAAAATCATGGGATACAGTATGCTAGTCTCTGAGAATTAAGTTTAATTTAAATAAATTATTTTTCAAATTCAAATTTTTTATACAAATATCTATATTCATAACTACTTCATTCTTTTTTTCCATAACATATCCCTAGGATAGCTAGAACAAATAAATGTGTTTTCCTCAATCAATTAAAAATTTTAAAATGAAACTTATTTGAATGTCTTTTTCCCTTTTATCCCTAAGATTGTATTGTCCTTTCATTTCATTTAACTTGCCATTTTGGTTGTTATCTTCATTTTTATGGGCTATTTATGTTAATCAAAACTATCAACAATAACAACGTTTATTTTTCTCACAAATAACCATTTCATTTTTTTTAATTAAACAAGGGTTAACTAAATCATTCATCTTCCTCTGTCACCAAACCATGCAGCGCAAGCGCCCCATCCATCGAGTAAGCATCTTCAATAAATTATAAAAAAAATGAAGTTATATATAGTTGAATATTGACTTAATAACATATTTAACCTCCTTCAAATTGCTTATATTTTTAGATTAGCTATTATGATTAGTGATAGATAAATATTATGTAATAATATGCGTAATATATTAACTTTGAAATTTGAAATAAATTTAATTATTTTTTAAATGTTAATTTTAATTATCATATCTATTACACAATATATGAAATTTAATATATGAAACAAGATATCTTTTGAAAACTTTAAAATGTATAAATAATAGTTCGAATTCAAAATTACATGATGTTTCATATCTTATTCATTCTATTTAAAAAATAATAATAAACATGTACTAAAAATGAGTAAGAGCACCTTCCATGCCTTTCCCTATTGTTCTATCTAAAACATAGACTAGAAGCAAAGGACACAAGAATACAACACAAAATATGGAAGTATTTAATGCGTTTAAATGTATTATGTGCACTAAAATTAAAACAAAATGTACCAAAATGAACATTTTGTTACAAAATTGGATGGAAATCACTTATTTTCTTAAGTTTTAGGAATGTAAACTTTAATTAATTTCAACTAAACTTATTTTATAATAAATACATTAACCATATTTTATTTGCACAAATACAGTAAAGTGAAGAATGCTTTAGATATTTGATAACTTTTTAGCCTCCCAATTAAATCATAGTACTATGAAGTACAATTAGAATGACATTTAAAGAAAATATGTAACATAACTTTGGAAAATACATTATTTGAGTGTGTGAAATTAATACTCATTTCTTTTACTCTTTTTTTTATGTTATTTGGACATATTACATTATATTTAAATATTTATTTTATTAAGGTAAAGTTGCCGTATGTAATATTTAGCACTAATTATGTACAATATGCGATCTCCTTTTGTTTGATATTTGGACATGTTACATTATATTTATCTATTTTATTGAGGTTAAGTTGCCATACATAATATCTAGCACTAATTACAATAATTTCCTAAACAATAAAACAGGCCAACACGTTAATTGTTCATTAAATTTTCCTCAAATGTTGATTGCAAAAATGCTCTTCTCAATGCACAACAATGACAATAAGTGGGTAAAAAAGAATGACAACAATACACGTTTAATAACAATTTAGAAGAACAATACAGGTGGGGGGATTAATTTATGTGTGATGTAGGGGTTGATTTATAATTTCTATAAAAACTGACTTTCATAGATAGAAGACGGCGCCAGTTACCACCTCTGGCACAAACTCAAATATGCAGCCTACATGGATGTTTTATCTAATTTTTAGAAGTTTAATTTCTGTTCGTTAAGACCTAGTCTTTAGGAGTTTTTTATTCTGCTTTTTATTAGACTAAAATATTGTTAGTCATGCCTAAGAATAAGGGATATTTCGTTTTGTGTGTTTGACCTTAGCTCTATTTAAGAGAGCAAATAAATAATAGCTAAGCATCCTCCGTAAAACATATTTGTTCTTTTACTCTTATTTTACTCTTATTCTAGCTACGCATCTGTAATCCTTATCGCTTTTATTACATCCTTCTTTTTTCTCTGAGTTTTCCCATGGTGGCGAGTCACTGCCGCATTCAGAGTCAACTCGGATGACCTTGCGAGGGAGTGGTGGCAGTTCCAAATGTTGAGGTGGGTGTCGCCAAGCCTCTTGAGGCAGGAAAAAGCGTCAGCTATGGCGTCGGAGAGAGAAATGGACCTTTTACTCTCTTTTCCTTAATATCGTCTAATTTTATTCATTCATTCATTCATCTACCTATCTTCTCAATTTCTCTTTCTCTCAATTGTTTTCCCAAAAGTCATCACAAAAACTTTGCATCTGATCAATGGCAAGAGTTGGCATTGAAGGTTTTCTAGATTTGGTGAAACACTGTCAACACCCAGATTACAACCAACTCGATTTCCTCCCTTTCACATGCGACGGCAGCAAACTGGTACGTATCCTGTATCTATCCATAACAAAACTCATGTTGTTTTTCTTTATTCATGTGAAAATTGAAACGCTTTTCCCATGTTTTACCTCTGTTATTCCTAGGCTTTTCATCCCTCTTATGATTACGAAAATATATGTTTCTTTTTATTATATTTATTGGCTCAATTATTGGTTAACAAAATATAGAAAAACTAAGTAAAATTGTAGCCATGTTTGAGGAATCAATCTCATAGGAACCTATGAAAATATTTTTCTAATGGAGATGATGATGGAAAAACCATAGTTCAGTTATTCCTATGTTTCACGCAGTTTCTATAGTTATGAAAATATGTTTTATTAAACTATAAATTAATTTTTTGGATGGGAATTGGAGTATAAATTGATTAATAGATTAATAGCTTATGCTTATATTATGTAAGAAAATTTATATTTTTAAAAAATATAAATAAATCCATGCGTGGGAATATCTCTAGTCTTTTGAATAAAATATACTCTAAGAAAATTAATTCAAAACAGAGTTCATGCTCATACTAAAAATATTTCTTTGGTTTTCTTTGTATTTATGAGAACATCCTCTCAATACTCATAAAATTCTGATAGGACGGTTGACCCTAACACTAATCCTAATCTTAACCCTAACACAAGAGCGTGTCTGGATCAAGTATTTTTAGAGGACAATGTATTATTTTAAAAGATTTCAAATGATTCAGCATGAAATTCGTTGTTTGAATATTACCATGAGAATTTCAAATTTTCAAGTATTTTTATCAGATATTATCAAATAAATTATTTTTTAAAATATTTTAATTCACTAGCAGGGAATTCGTTATAAAATATCTTATTAATAAATAATAATATATTAAAATAATATTTTTAAATAATTATTAATGTATTAAGAATTGAATTTAGTGCTAGAGAATTCCATAACTTATTAAAAGCAATATTGCATTAAAATAATTATTTTTCAAATATATCCTTTTTTTTTAGAATTGAATTTGCTTCTAACAAATTCATCGTAATATGAATTATTAATTTATTTGTTTTGAATTTACTGATAATGAATTCATTACCTGAAAAAATATATATTATATCAGATTAAATGGAATTTTCTAGCAGCAAATTTTTTACTACAATTATTTTCAACCCCAAATAAATTTTATTTCACCGAAAACAAGACAACATATTCCGGTAATCTTATCAGTCAAAATCAAAACATATATCTAAACAAACGGTTACACGAAAAAAACACCTCAGCCTATGACTAATTCAAAATAAAAAATGGTTACACAGAAAAAGAAATTGATAGCACTCAACACGGCATGATTATAGGTTTTCATCCATAAATCACGGATATGCTGGTTAAAGAAAGCACGGGATATGTTGAAATGCTGCCACTTCTTTGGTCCACATCAATTGCTATTCACCGCTTCCTTCCTATTGGTTGTGCCAGAAAGTTGCCATCAGCATAAATACCCTTTCAAAGCTAGTGGTTTTATCTTCGAAAATCATTATGTTTTTGCACTGCCAAATAATCCTCACCGATAGGAAAAATGCTCTAATCCATCTCAGCACACTCATAATCTGCATAATCTTTCCTTGGTATTGATCCTTCCCACTATCATCCAAACTCCACAAGCATAATTGTAGCTATTCACAGCTTGCAAATGCTTCATCCGTCAAGTAATTTGTTGCACAACAAATTTAACAGAGAAGGCTTCATCCTTACCAAACTTCCAACCTAGCTTGTCATTTCAATGTAAGTCATTTAACTATGTCATCTCCCTTTGAAATAAAGTTTATCTCCTCTGGAATCCTCAAACCCATTATTCGTCATCCCAAAAGTAAATCCACACTTACCTATCCCCAAAATCAAGTTTAGGTTCAAAGTAGATCCAGAATAATTATTTTAAGTTAGTTTTTCCTAATCTTGTTTTTTCTTTCTTATCTTATCATAGTGATAGTATATTCTTCCACTAATGTAAAAAGGTAATTAATATTATTTTAAATTATTTTAAAACCAAATATGATTCAATTTTCAAAAATTATATATAAGAGGAGTGTCAATTTTTTTAAAATATATGATCTCAATTTTCATCTCTCTTTTTTTCTGGTCTAGGTATCCATAATTGACAGCAATGACTAATCTGCAGGAGCTTCTATACAGGTATCCTATCATCTTATCCTTGTCCAACAATTAAAAAAAATTATGGATTTAATTTTTATATACTTACAATTATAAAATATCTTGCAAATTTTAATAAAAATAAAAATTTAATTGAAAGAGAGTATAAAACTCTTTTGTTTATCAAAATTAGACTCTTTATTTGTTTACTTATCTTCTTTATTGATTAGATTTTATTTGGGAAAATAATGCCAAGTATTGTTTTCTTCAACTGGTTTTAATTGTATCAGATTAAATGGGCTTTTCACCTTGTCAAATAGCCCCTCTCTCTCTCTCTATGTGATTATGTGTTACTATGTTAAATTCGATTAGGATTAGTAGAGTAAAGCCTACTGCCTCCTAAATGGGCAAGATTGCCCCATACATATGATGAAGTTCCAGCCAAATTAGTCACATTAGCCCATTTATTTGGTCGTGAACATTAATCCATTTTGAAAGTGAATTTATGATCCAAACCAAAAATACGAAATGAAAGTCTGAATTTTTAAAGTCTCTTACACCAAAACAGTGTTTTTCTGAAAGTCTGCGCTCGTGGAAACCTCTCCAAGTCCTACATTGTCATTATCTCGCCATATATTAAGATGTTTCATATCTTCAATACCTTTACGATATGGTTGGTTTCATGGTAAAAAAATGGAGAAAAAACTTCATACATAAGCTTTATCAATAAAATTTGCCCTTTATTATTATTATTATTATTATGAAAATCAATGTATCCATTATCGGGAGCAATCAATAACTCAGATTGTATCGAGAGCTCTCCCCACATACCAAAAAATTCTCAATGCAATAGTAAGTTTTTTTTAATTTTGTCTTATTCATTCTTAGTCTATTTCTACTGATTAAATTTTATTTTTCTTTGAATTGAGCATTTATTATTTTATCTATTAATTTTATTTTCCCAATATTTTTTTAAAATGTTTCATTAATCATCATAGATCAATCATCATTTTGGCCATAGATAAAAACCATAAAGTATAATAAATCTAAATTCAACAATGAGGTGTGGCACGGTGGTAGCTCACCTTGTCCCTTAACCATGTGGTCGGGGGTTCGATCCTCGTCCATGGGAATGGAGACGCATTTCATGGCCAGCCATTTACCTCTTCGGAGAGCTCCCGCGGCGAAGGGGATTAGTCACTGCTAACAGCAGTGGATACCCTGATTTCGACAAAAAAAAAAAATCTAAATTCACATAAAGCAAAATAAATTTACTCCAAAAGGATATTGTTAATTTTTCTTACCAACCTCTAACGAATAAATAACTTAATTCCCAAGATATGCGACAGAGATGATAGGATAAGGTCGTTATCGATAAAATATATATTTTTAACCCCAAAAAAGAGACTACAAACAAAATATATATCAATAACAATTTTCGTATTTAAAACAATCTTCTTGTAGTTTTCTTTATTTATTTATTGAAAAAAAAAACAGCTAGCATACCACGTAGGTGTAGCCATTCAATTTGGAATGCAAAATTGGGGGGTGCCACTGGAATCTTCTACTGTGGCATTTCACAAGCATTGTCCTGTACCTCCCTCCATCAATGGCTGGCTTAGTGCCCAAGCCATTACCAAACCTATAAATATATGTTTCCTTTTACTCTTTTTCCCTTATTCAGCTCATAAACTAATATCGTCTAATTTTTTTCATTCATTCATCTACCTATCTTCTCAATTTCTCGTTCGCTCAATTGTTTTTCCAAAAGTCATCACAAAAGCCTTTTATCCAATCAATGGTAGCAGGTGGCACAAAAGCTTTTCTAGATTTGGGGAAACACTGTCAACACCCAGATTGCAACCAGCTCGATTTCCTCCATTTCACCTACAATGGCTGCAAACAGATACGTATCTTATATCTCTCCATAATAACACTCATGTTGTTTTTCTTCATACATGTGAATATTGAAAAAAATTTCCCGTATTTTACTTCTATTATTCCTAGGCTTTTCATCCCCTTTATGATTGCAAAAATATATGTTCGTGTGTATTATATTTATTAGCTCAATTATTGGTTAACAAAATATAGAAAAACTAAGTAAAATTGTGGCCATGTTTGAGGAATCAATCTCATAGGAACCTATGAAAATATTTTTCTGATGGAGACAATGATGGAAGAACCATAGTTCTGTTATTCATCTGTTTCATGCAGTTTCTGCAGTTATGAAAATATTTTTGTTAAACTATAAATTAATTTTTTGGATGGGAATTGGAGTATAAATTGATTAATAGATTAATTCTTATGCTTATATTATGTAAGAAAAATTATATTTTTAAATTATGGTTGGTGTTATTGGCTCGTTTGTGCACCATTATCTTAACAAAAAAAATCATTTAAAAAAGTTTTTTTTTTATGTTATGTCAAAGGTTTATGTAAAACATTATAATCACTAGAAAAAGTATGAAAAGATCAATTTAAAAGTTATAATTTTCATAGAAAAAGATTTTTTCTTTTGAGTTTAATTTATGTGTTGATATTGTAAAATTTTTTATATTGCAATTTAATCATTTATTATTACATCAATAAAGATGGTTAAGTCATACACTCATTGCTTGAAAAAGTCATCAAATGGGAAGATTTGATTGGATGATAGTATAAAAAAATTCTATGCGATCTCTGCATCAAAATTAAATACTTTTTTCTTATAATATGAAAAAGATGTTAAAAATAAATAAAGATTTTTATGATTATACTCAAATACAAATTAGTTTTATGTTCAAACATAAAATAACTTTTACTTTTTAGAAGATCTTATTTAAAATTATTAATTAAAAAATGATTTTTTTCCTAGAAGCTCATTATTACTGTCTTACTAGAGATAGAGATAAAGTTGTCACTACTTCCACTTCTTAGGGGTATATATAGTAGAGACCTTAATGATGAGAGTTATGATTAAGAATGATTATGGGAGTCATGAGATCTTAACGGTGTGAGTCATGATAGGCGATTATGGACTTAATTTATAAGCTGCTAAGTCACCACTAGGTAGGATAGATGGCCAACCCACTTGGCAATAGGGATGAGAAGGGGCATTTGAGTTTAAAAGTTAGGTTATGCTAATTGACCGGTCCCAAATAGCCTTAAGTTTCAACCCATCCTCTAATAGATCACTAGTGGTGTACACACCGTCCATTGTACATTTGTTGTACTTCTTGGGTCCTAATGACCTTACTGCAGTAACAAAAAAGACCTCAATGGGTGCGTGAAATGTTTTGGTTACACATCTTTGGTTTGTAAGTTTTGGAGGTTGAATCCTTGAAAGTAATACAACATTAGCCCTATAAATGACATTTCAATATTCACAATTGTCTGACTGTAGATGTATATGTGATCAAGAATGAAAAAGAGTACTTGATTATCAAATAAAATAAAGTTCCTCATAATAACAACTTTAGCACATGCTTTGTTAATCGTAGAATTTCCCTTTGAATCTTGTTTAAAGTTTTGAAGGAAATACTTAATTAATTATGTAGCAACAATCTTACCATCATCTTGATAAAGCTCCATGATATCATTACAAGCACACTTATTTGAATAAGAATATCGAATTTTGACCTTAGCTTCTTTGGATGTGAAGAGAATCTCATCATATGTTAGGTGATATTGACTTAGGAATTCATCACAATACATTATTTTGTCATCTAGGGTTACTATTGAAAGACTGTTATCACTTGGCTAAATCAGAACATGATATGGTCCCAGAGCAACCATAGAAGGAGTTTAAGCCTCATAATTTTTTCTACGAACATCCGAAGGTTCTTTGAAGATGTAAGCTTCTCAAGGTTGATGATTTCCCTAATTTTCTTGTTCATCAGACTTGACAGTCGTGGGTAACATGGGCGACTGCTTATCACTCAATACTAAATTCGGCTTTCTTCTCCGCTCATTTTTGTAGAATATAATAATGTATTGTATTTCAAAAGAGGTAAAAAAACAAAAATGATCTTGAACCAAAAGAGCTCTACTATCTTCAACACTAGGAAGTTTGCATTATTTATATTTTTTTACCTCTTTTGAAATACAACACAATTATGTGAAAATGAGCTAAAAAGGTAACCAAATTTCAATATAGAGTGATGAGCAGTCACTCATGTTACCCATGAGTGCTAGGTTTGATGACCAAGAAAATTAGAGTACCTTTAGATGTTTGTATTAAAAATTACGAGGTCTATACTCCTTCTACGGTTGTTGTGGGACCTTATCATGTTCTAGTTTAATAAAGTGAAACTGGTCTTTTAATAATAATCCTAGATGGAAAATAATGAATCATGACATATTGGAGTTGATGTCATCTGATGTTGATGCCATTCTCTTTGTAACCAGAGAAGCTGAAGTCGAAATTTGAGAAGAAGCGGAATAGAAAGTGCACTAGTGGTCTTTCTTGGGCTGGTTTGATATTAAAGGCAACTAGATGGGTCGATGACACACCTAGCACTCTTGTTATCGGTCGATTAGCCTAGCTAGACCTTTCAGCTTGAATTCCCCTTCTCATTTCTATTGTCCAGTCGGTCAGGCATCTCTTTTACCTGGCAGTAACTTAGAACCCTATTAATTAGGCCCATAACTACTCCCCATTATGATGGTTCCCAATCATAACTCCCATAATTCAGGTTATAGTTATATATACTCCCAAGAGGTAGGAGTAATGGTAACTTCATCTCCAGCCTAAACACCAACATACCCTTTATCTCCAGTAAGACAGTAACGTCATTCGAACCAACTTGCAATTATTACTACTATTGTGACACAATTGCTATGGATGACAAAAATAACTCACTTGTGGAGATTATCTGCAATGAGAACTAGGATGGGGGGACTAATTTAGTGCCCACAAGGATAGGGGTGGAGTCCTTGTTTATTTAACAGGCTAATGATAGGGAATGAGGTCCCAACCCATATATATATATATACACACACCAAAAAACCTCAATGCACCTTTATTTTAAAATTATTTTTATTGAATTTTCTTTATGCATGTATTTCTATTTTTAATTTGAATTATATTTTATTAGTATTATTTGTTCTTATAGATATTTATATTTCAAATTTCAAAGTATTTTTTAAATTCTTTTCTTTTTTGGATTTGTTTTTTAAATAAACTTGTGGATACTTGGGGGATTTTAAATCCCTATCATGAATGGGGAACAAGGATGAGGACGAGGGGCACATGTACTAAATTCTAATCAGGGAAGGATTATGTCCTCATCCCATGGAAACCTATTGTCATCCCTAGCCACAACAATAATATTAGGGCTGAAATTACAGTTGCATACTGCAATTGAAAACCATATGTGACGGAATACATATTTTATGAGTAATTGTTTGAACATTGTTTTAATTGAAAGGCGATGAAACATTGTTGTGTTGATATGAAAAACAATAAAGTTGTTATCATTTACAGTGTACAAATTGTGTAGGTGTTTTGTCTGGAACACAGATCCTTCAAGTCCCACGCGTGCCCCAAATCCGACCACAAGAGCAGAAAAGTGGTTGTCACCAAAGCATGTTCCATGTTCATTGAGACCACTGGCAATGTGGGACAGGACGAGGAGGCTATCTTGGAGAAGCACCACAAATCTGGAAACTACAAGGAGGTTTTGACGTTTTCCAACACTAGCACATGTAAAACTTGCCACATGAAGGTGTGCCTTAAGCACCGTTTCCCTGCTGACCATGCTTATGGCAAAGTGGCTTCAGCTTCTATGTCGAATTCTGCTTCTGCTAAAGGATAGTGGAATAATAGGTTCTTCGTTGGTCTAGCTTAAAGGAATGTACAAGAGTGTGGCAAGAGTGGAAGGCCTAGGTCTACTTCCCCTCCTAGTACTCCTTCTGGTAGGGAATGCTGAGGTAAAAGACTAGTATTGACTGATTCGATAATAATTGGTGGTTGTGTGATTTTGTGATTCTTGATTTGTTTGATGGCAATGAATGGTATTGACACTTTTATGAACATTCTGAATGTTGAAATTTATTGCATCCATTTACTGCCATATTTGAATCATGTTCATTTTGGATTTGCTTTGATTTGCAACACGCTGGGTTACCTGGTTGCAAAATGTCATCTCATATCACAAATCTAAGTTCCTATGCTGAAATGGCATTCACAGACCGCACTAAAAGTTGTCATGTGTTTGTACTCTGTAGACACATGAACAAATAAGATCTCTCTGTCCCTCTTTGCACAAATCAAATTCAAAACTTACTGAGTTTGTTGACTTTTCGGATCATTGTATGGTAAATGAAATATCAAATTAGTCGAAATAGGTGCATTTTTACATCAGTAGGAAAAAAAAACTAGTGAAAGTATTTAGAAAGACCCAAAAAAAAAAAGGCAAGTAATTGCCTTTGGGTAACTACAAATATATACCCACATATTATTTTTTCCTTCCCCTTACATTTTAAAGAGATGCATTGTAGCAAGGTAGGGTGCAAGTGTGCTAAATTAGCTTAGGTTTTGACTTAAATAGGTTTGATCTGAATTTTCAAAAGGTGTTACTTAATATAAGTTATTTTCATGGCCTTAGCTTGACATAATCCAAAAATCTATTTGATTATAAATTTATTTTTGGAAAAAAAATAAAATGTTTACCTTTAAATAAATCAAATAGCTTCTAAACATGTCAAAAAATACATTTCTACAGTGGCTAAAAGACTTATTAATTAGATTGAAAAGCATATTTTGTACAAGATTAAAATGTTTTTATTATTGTTAGGCTTTTTATATAATAATAATGTAAGTAGTCCATTAGGCGTAATAAGCTATTTTCATTACTTAAAAGTCTAGCCTATTTAACATAAACTACATTTTGTAAAACTTAAGTGTACTTTTTGTAAAACTTAAGTCTAACTTATTTGCTAAATAGATTATGCCCTCAATGAACTACCTGAACTATTTCTATCCCAAGTAACAAGTAACTAAATACAAAATAGTTTGTTACATATTTATTGTCGCTTCTTTAATCTCATCCAAGGTGATTGTCTACAAGGCAAGCAAATGGTGCATTTTATACAAAAGAAGATTTTATTCGAATAAAAAAATGAATGTGCCAAGAAGCTAAACCACAAAATTAGGAGCAAACACATCATACATATTAAGCCGCAATCATTAGAACCAAATCAAAACTAGAGCAAATTGAAATCAAAGAATTACCTATTCCTAGCCTACAAAATCATTCTTTATGGGGATTCGGAGGAAAAATAATTATATAGAGCAACGTGTGAGTTTAATCATAAAAGATAGAAAGAACTATACCTACAAGTTGAGTGAAAGTTTATATGATTTGAAACAAGCTTGGGGTCATACTCTGTGTGTGTGTATATATATATAAAATAATAATAATAAATATGTAGAATTTGGGGGAGGGGGCCGTGGCACCCCTTCGTCCCCTTCCCTCTGCCTCTAGTTGTAGGAGGTGAAGATGTAATGTAACACGGTAAACCACTAGTAGTTGCAACATTACCTAGGCGAAATAACACAGATATAAAGTAGTCAAAATGACCTGCGCTCGATAGGTCAACTTGAATAGCATGAAAAAATGTGTGGGCTAAGATGAAGAAATAGGAGGAAACATAAAAATTGTCCCGACTCGGCTTAGCCTGATTTGATTTTGACTGAATAGGCCTAGCCTACCTTAGGCTGGGTTAGCCTCAGCAATAAATTTTTATTAAATAAGAAATCACATAATGAGTTGTAAATACTTGAATTTATAGACTTTTTAACCCATTTTTTTATTTCAAAAGTTTAAACTAATAAGGAATATTGATTATATATATTCTATTTATTATTGCATCAAATTAAGTTATTGAAATTTAATTATTAAATAAAAATCAAGTTTCATTTATCATTCTCATAAACAAAGCAAGTATAATAACACTACTTACTAATAATTTATTTTTAATCCATTATAATAAAATAAAAAATCATTTTCATTGATATTTTATATGAATTATACAATGAAAAATTGAACAAGAAAAAAATTTGGCCTGTAGGCCAACTCGTGGCCCAAATAAATTAGGTTGGGCAACCATTTTTTTTTTTGGCTTGAAACTAATGTGATCCGAAGTTACCCAACTCAAAAATGGCCTAGTCGAGTTGGCCCAAAGAGATAACATGTGTTAAATTTAAATTTTACATGGTCTCATATCATCAAGTGTTAGTCAAACCTTATTAATTATTTTTGAAGTCTAATTACAAATTTTTTTTCATGTACTTTTATCCCAAATATTATTTAATTTTAATTTTTTTATTTTACACATAAATCCCTAAATCTATTTACCCATCTTGAATCATTGTTTTGATTTTATACAAATCTAAACATGAGATTAAGGGTATGTTAATTTCATATTTTGAAAAAAATTATTATGAAACTTAAATTTTATATTTAATAAAAAAATTGAAAACTGATTTTTTTTCGATATTCTAATTATTTTTCGGGCATTCCTTATTGGTAAACGATCTTTGCAGCTGCTTCCCTTTTCCATTCCTATGAGGAAAATCCTTTCGTGGCTGTAGGACATGTTTAAATATAGGGCCTTGCGATGCAAACCTCCTCTTATTATCATAATGCTTTGCTCGGGATATAGTCAACTTCTTAGAGTATTCTTCCACTAGAGTGCTTTTATTTACCAATGTAGGGAAATCTCTAATTTCCATTGGTCCTACAGTCATGAAAATATTTTCTCGCAAACCCTGTTCATATTTCACTCATTTCCACTCCTCATTGGGGTTTTGCTGGTAGATGGTAGAAAACTTACATAATTTCTCAAATTTAGCTGTGTATTCAGGCACAGTCATATTTCCCTGTTGGAGTCTTAGGAATTCCAACTCATTTGCATTCCTTACAGAAACATGAAAATATTTCTTGTAAAAGGCCTCCTTGAACACCTCCTAAGTAATCTAAATACCAACTCCCTCCAAGAGCCTTCGTGCCCCAACCCACCAAGAATTTGCATAAGCATCTAGTACAAAAGCAACAAAGATCACTTTCTGTTGATTTGAGCACTCCAGCACTAGAAATATTTTCTCAATTGTCTGCATCCATTCTTTCACCTTGTCAGGGTTCACAATTCCCTTAAAATGAGGTGGACATGCCTTTTGAAATTCTAAGAACATTAACCGCTCATGGCTATTTCCATTATCATCTTCCCAGTACCTCCATAATCCGATTGGCAACCACTACTTGTTCTCGAATAGCTTGGGTCATATTCCAAAAATCTTGCATAAAGACTATCGTGTTCTCCTCAGGTATGTCATCGTGGTTATTGTTAGTCCTAGAACGCCTACTTGAAGCCATTAGTTCCTATCACACATAACAAAGACATCAAGGTTATCAGACTCAACACAAAGCTAAGTGTGACAAAACTAAGTACTTCAAAGGTAAACAATTACGCATATAAAATTTTTTACTCCTTATCTAAACAGATAAGATTTTATTGCATGACACTAAAATCTCAGAGTGTGCTTTAGAAGCAAGCCAGACCATCCCCAGGCTCTAATAGGATGAACTGCTCTAATACCATAATGTAACACCCTTCCTACTATAGTGTTATGCTCGAGTCATAACATTACAGTAAGTAGTCGTTATCCATAACTTACCTTACTGATTTTATTTGTCTTAACCATATGAATTATATACGTATGAGTTGTAATAATAAGAGCCTTGCACTAAAAGCCATACTAATTTTTCACATTTTGCAATCTTTTCAACGTAATGATCAACGTATATAAATGGTAGAGATATAAGGTGCATTCTAAAAATGTTGTTCACACAACAATGTATGTTTAATATCACATCCATAATAAGTTAAGTCATACAGTTATAGTATATACAATTCACATATTACATATATATTATAAACAACCTTACCTTGGTCCTCGCAGTGACCACCTAATCCGAGTTAGGGCCTAACAAAATACACCCAGCTATAAATAGATAAACCTAATTCCCTTGGTCAATGGCTCATCAAAAGGTAATACATTAGAGCCTATGATAGTCAGATAATATGAGGGAATCTAAGTCATACTGCTTCTATCAATAGGATGGATACACCGTAGTTATGTCAAGCCAGTAGAGAGTAGTGCCCATTAGGCACATCAGCTAGGTAACCTTGCCAGTCCCCACCACCTCCGAAAAGGGTAGAGGAACTAGAAGATGTCTCCTCTAAAGAATCAAGCTCAGCATCAACAACAGGCTATGGTGGCTGTGGTGGATGAGTCACACACAGCAGAAAAGTAGAAAAAGGGGATTCTGGCTCAAAAGACTCATAACAGTAGTAGCGAATGGGCAAGCAAGCAGTACGTAAATACGGATACAAGACTCAGTGACCAGGTATAGTGACCCTAACTCTAGGTCATAATGCCATTACAAGTCAAGCATCTTGAGAAAGAACGTGATCGAGGCCATCTATATAAAATACATCATACAGTAAGAATGAGAATCAATGATTCCCAGTAGGAAAAACACTAGTCTATTACTCAATGATGCTCAATTCAATGCAAAATAAGCAATGTATGTTTAGTTGTTTATATAAGGGTTTCATTAGTTTGTGTCATTATATCTTGTGACTTAATTTTATTAGAAAACTTTAAAACTTAATGGTAAAACTCATAGGACTCTTTTGATATACTTCTCTGTGGATCGTACTGCCAACTATGTAACGTTGTCACATTACATTCTGATATATTTAGTAGATGGAGTACATCTACTCTATCTCATCAAGATAGCCTCCCTATCCTTAGTACATCCTTTTCTCAAAAACGATGTAACGCTGTCGCATTTACACCCTGATATAGTTCTAAAGGCGTAGCATGTCTACAACTACCCATGAATCCATGAGCTTACCACTAAGCAATTTACTTTGTATAAGGTTTATTGTCTTAGTTTTCCTTTCTTTGCTTGTATCTTTATCAGTTGTATAAAAAATCTCCTAGTTGTTGAGTAAGATTTATGCTTTAAAAGTTCTATTCTCATACTTGACTTTGGGATTATCTTTGCTAAGTCTCCTGAATTACTGTGAGACTCTTTTCTCTTTAAAATCTCCTGAATTTCTTATAAAGCTTCTCTTTAATTCTTTCATAATAATTGTTATGAGCGGACCTCGAATTTCTATGCTCGGACCTTGGACTTCTAATCTCGAACCTCGGATCTCGCACCCTAACCTATTCCATAACTTTGGTTCTAATCTCGGATCTTAGATCTCGGAGCTCACATCCTAAACTACTGACCTTGAAACTTGCTCCCTAAACCACTCTATAACCTTGGTTCTAATCTCGAAACTAGGATCTCGGAGCTCACATCCTAAACTACTGACCTCGAAACTCGCTCCCTAAACCACTCCATAACCTTAGTTCTGACCTCGGAACTCGTATCTCACATCCTAAACTACTAACCTTGAAACTCGCTCCCTAAACCACTCCATAACCTTAGTTCTGATCTCAGAACTCAGATCTCACATCCTAAACTACTGACCTGGGAACTCGATCCCTCGCATTTCTACCAGGAATGACACCCAAGTTTCGAGAATACACAAGTCTTGCTTACCTCTTTTTTTTAGCTCAGATTATTACATATGGTAGAATCATTTTCAGCCCACAACAGTAAATTTGCGTATCAAGTTCACAACTCCAAAAACCATAAATCATAAAATTGGAATCATAAATCATATATAGATCCTAAACTTTGAGTTTCAGATTTTCAAAAACAACAACTCAACAAAATCTAGCACTTATCTTAGCAAAATAGCTAAATATCATAAAGTAAAAGACTAGAATGATTTTCCTACCTCGTTCCAAGCTTCTTCTCTAGTTTTCCTCTCTAACCAAGTCTCAAAACTCCCCTGATTCAACCCCTTTGAGTGCTACTGTAAGGACCAAAGTGCAGGAAAAAAATAAGGTTTTCAATTGATCTTGATGTAGATAAGATGTTCTGGAAGTAGTTTAAATGCTTACCTAAGAGTATCCCTTGTAGATATGGTGGTTTGATGAAGTTTTCCAAAGAGAAAACTTAGAAAATGAATAAGTGAAGGAGAAAGAGCATGATGGCAACAAAGAGAAGAATAAGCTCTATCTTCCTTTTTGATTTTTACAATTCATGTTTACTTGGAGAAAAAGTAAGGAAATTAATGTTTCCGAATCAATTTGCCTCGTATCGGTATTAGAAATATATGTATTTATTTAATTATTCTAAGTAAAAATTTATTTAAGATATGATAATGTCCATTAATTGGGCTAATCTTAATATTTTGGTATACCGATTATTACTATTTTGGTATACTGTTTCTTATCATTTTAGTACCTGATTGACATAAAAATAACTTTTCTGGGTAAATTATCCTTTTAACATTATCATACCTATTTAATTTTTTTCCTAATATCATTTATAAAATCCCATCTTATATTACTTATTAAAATATTATTTTTCTAAATTTTTATTAATAATTAATTTTTTTAGAGAATCCTTATATTGTTTCGATCCTAACAGTGTCTGTTGAAATTTTTAAAATCCCTACTGATTACCCACCATTAATTATTTTATCAAAAAAAAAAAATACAAACAGACTGATCGTTACAGCTGGTCCTGCTGGTGATGTAGGACGAGATGGTATTGTGGGAATGCCTAGTCCTACTCGTGATGAGGGAATGGTTGGTGCTGAAAGATGGGTTGGTGCTGAGGGATTGGTTAGTCCTACTACACCTGAGGGGACAACCATAACCAATTTCTTTCATATTGTATATACCAGTCCCGATAATCATCTGATGGGATATAGTTGTTAGTAGGTTGTCCCTGCAATAAACGGTCATGTCGAGACTCTTACAACATAACCCACTCCTGATGCTTCTGTCTCTAGTCAGTTGGTTTTCTACCCGCACATCATCTGGAATGTGGCCATTAGTTACTGGATCTTGATATGGTTGCCGCACAAATTGCATTAATAAACATGTTACATAAGATATACAAATAATATTTAATTTGACAATGAAAAGAAGTCTTTGCTATAATAATATCTACTTGATCAAATTGCATTTGATATAATGCAAGCCTAAGATTATGGAGATCATTGTATGGAGTGTTACGTGGATACTAATAATGCTTCCATATGTGAAATATTTTGTTACTTTAGATATGATATTCATAACAACAGAAATATGTATTTAAAATATTTTTTCCTTATAGTAAAGGGAAAAGCAAATGGCATGGTTGACAAACGAGCTAACCACAGGAGTTGCTGCACAAAAACTTGTCATGACCCAAAAATCGTGACTAGCACATAAGGGGTATTATCCCTTATGGAAGCCTTCTTAAAAGAATATCATGTAATCATGCACAGTAAATTACTAGATTAATAAAAATAAACAAATAATTAAATAAACAAATTCCTCAAAACTTATTGAAAACTTTGTTAATAAAATATATAAAATATTTAATTCTTCCAAATCATTCCAAAATCCATAACAAAAATAGACAATCGTCAATTGTGTTGCTGGAAGAAATTACATAAAATATCATTATGATAAAATAACATGACTTTAAAATAACCATGCATGCTAAATGATGTCCAAGGACCCTGCTTGCACATTACTGGAGCACTTTATTCTAATGTGATCTTAATTTAAACTTCACTATAAAGTAAAACTCACCACTAGAATAGCTGCAAAGCTATTGAATCTGGCTTTGAACAATAAGTGGATCTGTAACTGTAACTATAAGGGGAAGAAAAAGGAGGGTGAGTTCATCAAAACTCAATGAGCGAGTCGTCATTCACAACCCATGTAGGACAACAACAAAATACATAATATATACATGCAGCTGATATAAAATATTTTTATATTTAAATACATATAACTATATTGAAATAACAATTTATCTTAAATCATGGCAATAACTAATGGAGAAATAGGAGATGTTTTGTACATAAATATCTGAGCTAATAGCTGAATCTGAGCAAATAGTTAATCTAACAGGCACCTCACTAGGTCCAATAAATAGACAACACCACCGGGTTTCTTATTGTGGCTAAGCTAGTCCTTTAACAGATCACTTGGTACCAAGGTTAATGATTAATCATGTAGCTGTTAACTCACTGATCTGTTTCTCACTAATTACGATCAACATAACTTGCAATAAAATTGAATAAATCTGAAAGCTTTGAATTCATATAATTCTAACAATATGACTTTAGTATAACTAAGGTTATGAAATCATGATTAAGTAATCACCAGCTTGTAGGCATAGTGATTTCAAAAGGCAACAGAGTATGTATATGACAATTGTTATGAATCATACTTTGTTCGACACTTTCAATAAATCATAGTTGATGTTTTAAAATCTTAATAGGAAATCCATAGTCTGAGAACATGGTCATCAACATTCCTACTATAAACATTAAACTAAGGTCTCATAATTTCATAAACTAAGAAAAAGATATTCTATAACATACAAGGTATCAAATATGGTTCCATGAGCTTTCTAAAAAAAAGTTTTCATGATAACTATGAAAAACAATAATTTTTCTGAAAATTTGCATAATCCGTGAAAGTATGTATTTGGCATAAGTCATTCTAGAATTTCATTAACAATTCATATAATACTGGGAAAGAATTAATGATGATTAAAAAATATATATATGGCTATGAGCTTAAACACATTCACTGTTTGTTGTCAGGAGTGCCTAACCACTGCCTACATGATACTAAGGAATTGGAATAACGCATTCAATTGCCATGGAATTATAGATAAGAATTAGGAATGACTTGAAATTGAATGAGAAGAAAAAACCACACCACAATAAACTAAAGATTTGCTGAACTCATAACCACATAAGGATGGGGGTGAGAGCACCTACCGATCAAGATTAATAATAAAAAAAAGGGTTGAAAGAAATTGCCTCTCTCTAGGGAAAAATCCTTGGATGCCTAGGGTTCTTAAAAGAATATTTAGAATGACTATAATGTGCCAAATTTATACTAGGAGATGAAAGATATCATTAACAAATTTTATTTTTTATTTTTTCATTTTTCCATTTTAACATTTCTTAAAACTTTAACTTCCATTGTAGTTAGAATTTGGCCTCAAGGCAAGTAATAACACTTGTAGATAATTGAGTTAGCTTTCTAATGCCACAAAAATTAAGTCAATCAAACATCTACAACTCAAGATATTTGTAAAATACTACATAGGGGTCATACTTGGCAACATAAGAACAAGGTTATATCAAAGGTCTTCTATATTTATATCATAACTAAGTGCGTGATATAAGTAACAATGAGATAAGTATAATATGTAGACTAAATCTAATCATATGTTTTATAACTGCTTGGATAATTCAAATTCAAACTACCCTAATATATCTCTTAATTATCTTTTGTATCATGGATGTATCTGTATATATTGAAATGAAAAGCTAATGAGGCTTTTAAAACAAATAACATATCATGGTGTATTCCCATTTTGTACTTGTTTGTCTTTTGAAATAACAAAAAAAAAAACAACAACAACAACAACGACAACAATAATAATTTACATGATGAAAAAATTTTGAACTCAATTCTAATAATTAATGCCTTCTTAAAAATATTTAATAATTCTATATAAAAGTAATATCTAATAAATTATTTTCATAATACATGTTAAATATAAATAATATCTAATATTTTCAAGTAAGTATAATTGTAATTCAGCAATGCTTGAAAAATCATTCTAAAATCACAACAATCATGATTTTGGTTAACTGTCAATCATTTTGAAAATCTTCAACTGTAGATTTTCTGTATTCAAATCTTCATGAAACTAATATGCATGCATGGAAACATATTTTTCTAATATATTCATTTAATTCTATAAATTTGTATTTTTGAAAGTATCTCACAATTTTATAACTACTTTAAAAATTATATCTATTATCAATATAAAATAATACTTTATGCTAATATCGTTATTACAAAAGTAGTATATGTGAATACTATATATACACACACACACACACACACTAATAATTAAATCTTTATAGAATAGTTACAATCTCTAACAAAAGGAAAAAATCAATCTCAAATTGACATTTTACACATTATATATACACGCGTGCACACACACACATACATATATATTCTCAAATCCTAATTGATATTTACACCATAAATATAAATGATAGATAAATAAATAAATCGTAATCTTAGAAAGGACATAACAATTAATTTCTAAAGAGCATATGTGATAAAAGGAAAAATTTAGTATGCTCTATCTTTTCTAATTCTAAAAATATCTACAACACAAATATTAATATTAACGATAATTATAAACGATATTGAATCTAGTAAATTAGATAAGATAATATTTTCAAATTTTAAAAATCCAATAGTACCGATTATTATAAATAATATTGAATCTATTTTGATAAGATAATATTTTCAAAATTTAGAATCAAATATCATAACACAAACTGAATATCATAAAAAGATTAAAATATCAAATTCAAATAAAAACTGAACATTGGCATAGAAAAGATTGATGTAAAAAATCATTATAAATTTATATTTTGTTTTCTCCTTTTGGGATTTATATTTTCTTTTCTAATTTAAAGTTTACACGATTTACTATTTCACATAAATTTGAAATGGAGATTTATATCTATTTATTTTTTTTATTTATTTATTTATTTTCCACATATAATCTCTTCCTTTTTTTTAAGGCATTTAAATGTATCTTAAACTTTATCCAACCCTTGTTAAGCTTAGGCATATCCTTTCTAAAGGCATCAACTTTTGGGACATTACACCCACACTTCCAATTGTACCTTGCAACTAGTAACTTCTTTTGTATTGTTATGTGGAGCACGATCTAGCACATGATAAAGTGCAGAGAGACACGCTAAGCCCTAACTATATATACAACCTATATGTTCCAAATTTTCAGGTAGTGATAGGAACTTTCCATGCACCATGCTTATGCTTTTATTCAGAATAAGGAAATAACCCAACATAGATAAGATACGGCACATGCTATCCGCTCTATTGTATGAAAGTGAATATAAATGAATTGTAAGCCAATCAAATTTTATTTCACTAACAACATCGGTTGGTCCTAGCCGACCACTAAATAGCTGCTCACACATATTTCTAATTACTTCTGAGTTGATTTTTATTGCTTCCAATAACTGATAAATCTTCAATATGAAGCTCAACCACAATCGCAACATCCTCTAGTGTAATTGAACACTCCGCAAAAAGAAAGTGAAATGTGTGTGTTTCTGGTCTCCATCTTTTAATCAATTCGCTTAAAAGATATTTATTTATCCCCATTTGGCAAATCCACGCAACGTGGTGAAAACTAGCTTGCTATAGATATGCTCATGTATATGCACCACAGGTAGTTCCATGAATAAATTATGGGGCTTCAACAGTTCCCGCTCCTATAACAAATAATAATTTTTTTTAGTATTTAATACTAAAATAACAAAATTATTCATATAAGTAATCTATGTTTATAAATTTTTTTATTTTTTTTGAAAAATTAGAATATAAGGAAGGGAGTGAGTGCCAGTGCATTTCAATTTATAATAAATAAAAATTTAAAAAATAATTCTAATTAAAAACTATAAAACTTATTCTTTATCTTAATAATCCAAATTATAAAAATATTTTGAAAAAAAAAATTAACTTACAATATTTTGATGAACTTTCACCAATACATGCTCACGAGATATTACTGGATTATCAATTGGCGTTTTTTCTCTTCACTGTATTTTTTTAACACTCCCTCACTACACTCAGAAGCACATAGCCTCACAACAAGCTATATATAGGAGAAGAAAACACACTGCTAAAGCTTCAACTAGAACAACCTTCCTTTCCTTCATTCTTTTGTAATCTGCTTCGCATTCTCTCCCCCCATATAATTTTATAGGCAAGCAAAGCTAACTACAATGTAGGCACATTCTCTTCTGCAAGATTCTCGCGCTTGCATGTTGCAGCTAGGGATAGGAGAGAAGCCACCACGAGGTGACGCATGCAACACATGTAGGAGCAGCAACTCCATGTTCATGACAGCGATGGGATGCCACACAAAAGAATAATGTTTCTTGCACACCTTCACAGTGCATACACCATACACCATGAAGAAAAAGATAAAAACTTTGTTTTTTCTCTCTTTCACTTTCCCGCTCAACTTTCAATTTTTGTTCTCATCTGTTTTGGTGTGCAAGTTTACATGAATGGTTTGCAAGTTTTTTTATATTATGTTTCCAAGTTTTAAGAATAGATTCACAAGTCTTTTGCACTATGTTTATAAGTTTTTAAGACGGGTTTACAAGTTTTAAGGGTGGGTTTACAAGTTTTTTGCACTATGTTTTAGTGCAAAAAACTTGTAAATATAGTGCAAAAAACTTGTAAACTCGCCCTTAAAACTTATGAACCCATCTTAAAAACTTGTAAACATAGTGTAAAAAACTTGCGAACCTTTTCTTAAAACCTGGAAACATAGTATAAAAAACTTGTAAACCATTCATGTAAATTTGCAAACCAAAACAGATGAGAAAAAAAAATTGAAAGTAGAGCGGGAAAGTGAAAGAGAAAAAAAAATACTGTTTTGTCATTTTCTGATCTTTTCATACGGTGTAAATACGATGTACCACCGTGAAGGTGTGTAAATAACAGCACTCCACACAAAATTTGGCACCACGTGTGCTTCCTATGAGCCACCGCGCGGCAGGCATTTAGGAGGAGGACACCGCCTGGCCTGGTAGGATGGGATAGCACCACAAATCTCACACCATGCGAGCAGTTTAGGGGCCTCCGGGAGCTGCTGCGTGGCATGCAAAGACGCCGAGGATTGGACAGCCAGAAAATCACGCACCATGCAAGATTTTCAGGGGCAAATAGCGTGGTGACACGTGTCCTTGTCTCTGAATTTCTAACACTGGCAAGGCTGACGTGCTAACAAGCATTTCATGTGCTGCATATTAGAAAGATGACAAATCATGAGTTTTGTTATGTATAATCTTGAATTATGCGAGATTTAAGAGTTTATCCTGGGTGCAATTTTCTGCCAAATCTCATATTATTGTTCTTCAACCATGTACTCTCTCCATAACAAAATAATCTTTCCTGTTTTCATATGCTACTGTTATCCAAATTCTTACTCAGTTTAAGCACATGTTAAATCAAATAGGATAAGCCCATTTGGTAAATTAAAATTGATGACAACAAAGATAGCCCATCCCCAACCTCACCCACAGAGCCTCCCTGATTTGCTGAAATTATCCAGCTCCCTTCAAGAAACCACCGCCGATAGCAGCGGCGATGGCCAAGACTAATGCACAATCGTCGTGGTGGAAACTAACGTCATCCTGGTTCCCAACCGCTCCAAATGGCTCTCCTTTGATCATATTCACCAATGTGAGGTCATCAGCCACCTCATCTAGTCACTGCGCTTCTTCCTCCTTCAAGTATTTCAGATATGTTGGTTCTACTCAGAGTCCTCGATTTCCTAGAAGCATGGGGCTTCGATCAATTTCCATCTACCTTCGTCACCAAACAAGCCCTCGAAGTTGGACGACGAAGAGACTAGCCTGATGTTGGATCCAACCTAAAGAAATGGAGTCCGGAAGCTTATGGCTCGTGTTCTTCGTGATTTTTTTATTATTATTTTCTATTCTCATGTTTTGATTTGACTGAATTGACACAAAGGCCCAAGATGTGTAAATAAATTTGGGGATTTATGTATAAAGCTTTTAAAAAACAATTTGAATATATTTTGGGTTGAAAGTGTAAGAAAAAAAATATATTGGGGCTTTATGAAGAATTAGGAAATGTTTGACCATCATTCGAGGATGTGCCATGACACATTACGTGTATAATCTATCTATAATACTAATATTTCATATTTTTATAAGAAATTTTTTTTCAAGTATCATAACGAGAATGATTTAAAGTTCACAATTTTTAATAAATTAATTTTTTGAAAAAATAAAAATGAAATTATGACATATTATTATAATATCATCAACAATCATTAGTATTTGATAACAGGATTGGACTATAAAAATTAATTATATTTAAAATTTATTAGCATTTAATTAAATCTATAAAACTAATATTCAACACTCTTTTGAGCATCTTGGGAACTTGGCCCAGCATTTGTTGACCATGTCAACCTCCCGCCAGTCTGTCTTTTCAATGAATAATATTTGATGTACAACTAGATTACACAATAAATTTACACCACACACCTTACTATCATTGAATGCGATGTGTGGTCCCTACTCGTCTCACTTATTGATCAAATTTAATTGTGATAATGTACGTGATGTACATTTATTATACAATTTAATTGTATACCTAAAATCATGCCGTATCAAAACTCCAATTCTCGACACTGAGAAAAAATTTTAAAACTAACTTTTTACAAATCAAGTTTAGATTCAAAGGTTTTTTTTTTTTTTTTGGTATAGTTCAACTAACCAATACACCACTAACAACAAAAAGCTGCGACCAAAACAAAACATACAAAATATCAACATAGCCATAATCCCAAATACATATCTCAAAACTAGTCTCGTAACACCCAATAATACCTCAGCCTATGACTAATTCAAAATAAAAAAACGGATACACTGGAAAAGAAACTAATAGCACTCAACAAGGCATGCGTCATAGGCTGTCATCCATGAATCACTGATATGCTAATTAAAAAAAAAAAAAAGCACTGGATACGCTAAAATGTTGCCACATTCTTTGGTTTAGATCAATTGCTATTCACCGCTTCCTTCCTATTGGTAGTGCCAGAGAGTTTCCATCAGTACAGATACCCCTTCAAAGCTGATGGTTTTATCGTTGGAAATCATTCAATTTCTACACTCCCAAATAATCCACACCGATACGAAAAATGCTCTAATCCATCTCTGCACACTCATAACCTGCATATTCTTTCCTTTGTCTTGATCCCTCCCATTATCATCCACACTCCACAAGCATAATTGTAGCTATTCACACCTTGCAAATGCTCCATCCGTCAGATTTAACAAAGAAGGCTCCATGTTTATCAAACTTCCAACCAAGCTTGTCCTTGATGTAAGTCATTTAACTATGCCATCTCCCTTTGAAATAAAATTTTTCTCTACTGGAATCCTCAAATACATTCTTGGCCATCCCAAAATTAAATCCACACTCACCTATCCCCAAAATCAAATTTAGGTTCAAAGTAGTTCCAGAATAATTATTTTAAGTTTGTTTTTTCCTAATCTTGTTTTTTCTATCTCTTATCTTATCATGGTGATGGTATATTCTTCCACTAATGTAAAAATGTAATTAGTATTATATTAAATTATTTTAAACCAAATACGATTTAGTTTTCAAAAAATTATATAAAAGAGTGTCAATTTTTTTTAAAATATATTATGTCAATTTTCATATCTTTTTTTTTGGTTGTCTAGGCATCAACAATTGACAATAGTGACTAATTTGCAAGAGCTTCCATATGAGTATCCTATTATTTTATTCTCATTCAACAATTAAAAAAGTATGGATTTAATTTTTATATACTTACAATTATAAAATAGTCTTGCAAATTTTAATAAAAATGAGAGATTTAATTGAAAGAGAGTATAAAACTCTTTTGTTTATCAAAATTAGACTCTTTATTTGTTTACTTATCTTCTTTATTGATTGAAATTTTATTTGGTAAAATAATATTATTTGTCTTAATCAAAGGTGTTTCCTCTCTTTTTTTTTTTTTTCTTCGATTGAGAAAAGTGTTTACTTATGGATTGTTTTCTCTAACTAATTTAAATTGTATCATGTTAAATGGGCTTTTCACCTAGTCAAATACACACTCTCTCTCTCTCTCTATATATATATATATGTGGTTCTCATTACCATGTTAAATTCGATTAGGATTAGCAGAGTAAAGCCTACTGCATCCTAAATGGGTTAGATTGCCCCATACATATTATAAAGTCTCAGCCAAATTAGTCACATTAGCTCATTTATTTGGTCGTGAACATTAATCCATTTTGAAAGTAATTTATGACTCAAATTGAAAAACACAAAATGAAAGTCTGAATTTTTAAAGTCTCTTACACTAAACAATGTTTTTCTGAGACTCTACAGTCTGCACTCCTGGGAACCTCTCCTTGCCCTACGTTGTCATTTTCACGCCATATATTAAGATATGTTATATCTTCAATATCCATATTTTAATATTTAGAGTATGTTTGGTTTTATGAAAAGAATTGGAGAAAAAACTTCATACATAGGCTTCACTTGTAAAATTTGCCTTTTTTATTTTATATATCAAAATCAATGTATCTATCATGGGGAGCAATAACTCCCTTATCTTGAAAGCTTTTTCAAATAGACAAATAACTAGTAACATAATATGTACAATTTCATGAATGAGAATCAAATCTCTGACTACATAATTAAGGGATAAGATAATCTGTCATCATTCGACAACTTAGATTATTTTCACTCTTATTTTCATAACATACCAAAAAAGATGCGACTGTAAGAATTTTTAATTGTGTTATTCATTCTTACTTTATTTCTTCTGATTGAATTTTATTTTTCTTTGAATTGAACATTTATTATTTTATTTCTTAATTTTATTTTCCCAATATATTTTAAAAATGTGTCATCAATCATCACGAAGCAATCATCATTTTCGCCATAAAAAAAACATGAAGTATAATAAATCTAAATTGATATAAAGCAAAATAAATTTACTCCAAAAGGATATTGTTGATTTTTTGAACCAACTTCTGCAATAAGATATGCAACATGGTTGATAGGATACGGTCATTATCCATAAAATATGTTTTTTTTTTTCATCACAAAAAAAGAGACCGAAACAAAATATATATCCCTAACAATTTTAGTATAACAAAATAAGAGAAAATTACACCCATCTGAAATTATATACACTGCTTCTCTAATTGTTTACCTAACATTGTCCTCAAACTTAACACTGGTAGTCATAAAAATCTATTGTCCAAAATGCCCTCAAACCAAAAACCCACCACACCCCCATTTCATCTTGCAAGACCTAGCCCCAAATTGACTGGGGTCACGCCAGCAGCCTCCGCCGCAACCACCTCTACTAGCAGCGGCGGCACCTCACACCAACAGCACGACCAGACAAGCCGCGTGACCAGACCTGCGGCACGACCACGAGACCAAGCACGACCAGACCCGCGGCGGCAGAGGTTTTGATGTCCACATTGCTAATGCCGCTGGCGTCACCATCCAGTTCATTAAGAATGTCATCATCCATCGGATCAAGATCCGCAACATCATGGCCAAGGAAGGTGGCCTGATCAGAGATTCTGAGGCACATTATGGCCAGAGGACTCGGAGTGATGGTGATGGGATCTCTATCTTTGGCGCAAGCAACCTCTGGATTGACCATGTCCCCATGAGGAACTGCTCAGATGGCCTCATTGATGCCATCATGGGATCCACTGCCATTGCCATCTCCAACGGCCATTTTACTGACCATAATGAGGTAATTCAGAATTTTCTTTTAACTTCAACTAGAGAGGTGTTAATTATTTTCATGTTTGCCTTTGATTAAAAAATGAATAATAAATTAATAATAAAAACACCCTTTTCGTATGATTTTTATGTTGAAAAAAAATAAATAAAAAAAAAAACGGTTAGCATACCGCGTAGGCGTAACCGTTCAATTTGGAACGCAAAAGTGGGGGGGTGCCGCTAGAATCTTCTGCTGTTGTGTTTCACGCGCATTGACCTGTACCTCCCTCCCAAAGGCTGGCTTAGTCCCCAAGTCATTACCAAACCTATAAATATACGTTTCCTTTTACGCTCTTTTCCTTATTCAGCTTATAAACTAATATCGTCTATTTTTATTGATTCATTCATTCATCTACGTATCTTCTCAATTTCTCTCTCTCTCAATTGTTTTCCCAAAAATCATCACAAAAACCTTTCATCTGATCAATGGCAGCAGGTGGCACAGAAGCTTTTCCAGATTTGGGGAAACACTGTCAACACCCAGATTGCAACCAGCTCGATTTCCTCCCTTTCACCTGCGACGGCTGCAAACAGGTACGTATCTTATATCTCTCCATAATAACATTCATGTTGTTTTTCTTCGTACATGTGAAAATTGAAACACTTTTCCCATGTTTTACTTCTGTTATTCCTACGCTTTTCATTCCCCTTATGATTACAAAAATATATGTTCGTGTGTATTATATTTATTGGCTCAATTATTGGTTAATGAAATATAGAAAAACTAAGTAAAATTGTGGCCATGTTTGAGGAATCAATCTCATAGGAACCTTTGAAAATATTTTTCTGATGGAGACGATGGAGGAAAAACCATGGTTCTGTTATTCCTCTGTTTCGCGCATTAACGGGATGAGGATGGGGAATGAGGTCCCTACCCGTGTGTGTATATATACACACACCAAAAAACCTCAACGCACCTTTATTTTTAAATTATCTTTACTGAATTTGCTTTATGTTTTGATTTTGGATTATGTTGTATTAGTAGTAATTGTTATTATAGATATTTATGTTTCAAATTTCAAAGTATTTTTTAAATTTTTTTCTTTTTCGGATTTTTTTGAAATAAAACTCTGGATACTTGCGGGGTTTCAAATCTCCACCATGAATGAGGAAATGGGGATGAGGATGGGGGCACAAGTATCAAATTCTAATAAGCGAGGGGTTATGTCCTCACCCCATGAATACCTATTGCCATCCCTAGCCACAACAATAATATTAGGGCTGAAATTTTAGTTTCAAACTGCAATTGAAATCCATATGTGACAGGAATACATATTTTATAAGTAATTGTTTGAACATTGTTTAATTGAAAGGTGATGAAACATTGTTGCGTGTTGATATGAAAAACAATAAAGTTGTTATCATTTACAGTGTGCAAATTGTGCAGGTGTTTTGTCTGGAACACAGATCCTACAAGTCCCACTCGTGTCCCAAATCTGACCACAAGAGCAGAAAAGTGGTTGTCTGCGAAGCATGCTCCATGTCCATTGAGACCACTGGCCATGTGGGACAGGACGAGGAGGCTATCTTGGAGAAGCACCACAAATCTGGAAAATGTGACCCCAACAAGAAGAAGAAGCCCATTTGCCCTGTCAAGCGCTGCAAGGAGGTTTTGACGTTTTGCAACACTAGCACATGTAAAACTTGCCACATGAAGGTGTGCCTTAAGCACCGTTTCCCTGCTGACCATGCTTGTGGCAGAGTAGCTTCAGCTTCTATGTCAAATTCTGCTTCTGCTGCTGCTTCTGCTAAAGCATGGTGGAATAATAGGTTCTTGGCTGGTCTAACTTCAAGGAATGTGCAAGAGTGTGGCAAGAGTGAAGGGCCTAAGTCCACCTCCCCTCCTAGTACTCCTTCTGTTAAGGCATGCTGAGGCAAAAGAATAGTGATGACTGATTGGATGATAATTGGTTGTTGTGTGATTTTGAGATTCTTCATTTGTTTGATGGCAATGAATGATACTGGCACTTTTATGAAAATTCTGAATGTTGAAATATATTGCATCCATATACTGCCATATTTGAATCCTGTGCATTTGGATTTGCTTTAATATGCAACACGCTGGGTTACTTGGTTACGACGAAGAGACTAGCCGGATGTTGGATCCAATCTAAAGAAAAGGAGTCCGGAAGTTTACGGCTCGTGTTCTTCGTGGTTTTTATTATGATTATTTTCTAATCTTATGTTTTGATTCAACTGAATTAACACAGGGGTCCAAAATATGTAAATAAATTTGGGGATGTGTATAAAATTTTTAAAAAAATTTAAATATATTTTGGGTTGAAAGTATAAGAAAAAAAAATATATAGTGGGGCTTTGTGAAGAATTAGGAAATGTTTGATCATCATTCGAAGATGTGGCATGACATATTAAATTTGACATACGTCAACTCTTTATGGATGCCAATTAGGAAGGGTTTCCAGTACGTTCAATTTTGGCTGGGTACGGAGAAATTTGAAGTGCACTAACTAAAATTTACGAAAATATTTTGTTATGGATTCATTTACGTAATGAAATTCCATCTATTAGTTCGTTTTTTTTTTTCAAGAAACTTCAAATATTATACTTGAGAAATAAACATAGAACTGTGAATTCTCATTCCTAGACCTGAACTGGTTTGTGAATGTTATCAACATTACTGGAACTCACTGGCAACCCAAGCTAGTGAAGCTACCATATGGTTGTGAAGATTGATCTACAATAGTGGGTCAGTACTGACGTTTTTAACACAACCCCGTTTTATTATGTAATTGAGCCTTTACAATAAGAGTCGAATAGGAATAGGATCTTTCACAATGTTATCAGCACTCAAAATGCCTTTGCAAGGCAAAAGGAGAAAAAGAGAAAAAAAAAAAAAAAAAAGAAGGAAATGTATACAGAATTTCACTCGCCTACTCCGTAAGATAATCTAAGTTGACTTAGAAGATGCAGGTTTCAGTCTCTTGTTCTACATTGCTTACATTACATCTTATGATTTCTGGGTACAAAATAATACAAGCATTCTCAAATTAAAAGAACGCAAGATTGATTTTCTCTTTGCAAATTTCTCAATCATTAATATCCACATGAAATTATCAAAAGGGAAGCCTCTTGGAACGGTTAGAGCATGGTTTGCTTTGTTGGAATCAAATCATACGGGTTCACTCGAGAACCATGCCTGCTGACCTTCAATTTGAAATCCCAGCATCGTAGTCTTAAACTCATGAGAAAGAAAAGCAGCACAATGTTACAGAGGTACGTCAACACCACGGCTGTGCCGGTCTCGACCATTCATTTCCATTAATCCAGCATGAAAGCCTCTTCTCCTGGTTCTACTGTATTTTGCCCTTGATCCTCTTCTTCTATGACCCGAATACAGTAAAAGGATGACAACCACGAAACCACATCCAGAAAATGCCCATAAGAATATCACCCAAAATCTGAGAGAACTCGGCATCTCATCTTTCTGAGTGCGTTCCAATTCCTCAGAATGATTTGTGGACATATGATTGGTTATTGAATCAATACTTCCATCTACGTAGCCAACTTTCCTTGAGATTTCACTTTCATCTGTTCTCTCATCCTCTTTTGATGTGGATAAGGAATTAGCACTGGGACACCTTCGCTGGTGGTGCAGATCCAGTGCTTCGTTCAGTGTCTTTGCACATTCAATGCTGAGCAGGTCGCGCTGTAAATTATCCTCATCAGCTTGATCAAGTGTCGAGGGATCTGGTGGGTCTGGGAACTTGGCCCAGCATCTGTTGACTATGTCAACCTGCCGCCAGTCTGCCTTGTCAAAGCTCCAATTCCCGACACTGAACCGCAATCCATAATGAAAAACTCTATATTTCACACCGGGTGCAGGAACATATCCCGGGTAAATCAGTATCTCATGGTTTACAGTATGCTTTAATTTCAACTGCATCAATAGCATTACTTGTTAGAGCAGTGAAATCCTTTCACACTTTAATGAGGAAGAAATTATGTACCATTCCATACCAACACATAATACAACATGCCATGAAAGAGAAAAACACAGCCGCATGATAGGGAATGACATTGTTCATTTCAATCCACAATTTAATGTGTCCAGGAACAACTCATTAACAAAATTTCAACTGTCGAGTAAAAGCCCATAAACTGTTGTATATCTAGTAGACCCATAGGCAGATATATGTTGAGAATGGGAGGAACATCAAAATTTTCACCCGTTAATATTTCTCCCATAGAAAATGTACAATCAGCTAATTTTAACTACTATTTGAACTATCATTCTAGAGTCTAAACCAAGTACAAATAAAAATGCTACATATATGACATTTTCCACGTATGGAAATTCACGTATTTCACACCGAAGAGCTTTAGCTCAGTTGGCATCAAGTCTCTTTGGGGACTGTTCAATCAATGGGTTCAAATCCCAACCAGGTTGCTTTTCATGAATTGTAGCCTATCACCCCTTTCCCGCACCAGATTATATGAATAATTTGTAAACTGAAAAATAATTCTCATATTTATTTATAATTTCACATATTAACTATACCAAAAGCTTAAGCTGTTAAGTCAAAGGCCTATGAATGGTTTTATATATACCACATCCCTTCATGCAATTCCGTTGGTGAATTGTGGAAAATGCACAAGCCTACCCACCTTGTGCTGAAATTCAAGTTCTACTCAGAATAATTGTGGAAAAAAAAGAGCAAACTTTATATCACTAGATTATAGAGACTCTAATATCATGTCAATGACCAATTCTCCAAAAGGCTTCATTTGCTAGGTGCAGGCTCACTGCTCATGAATGGTTTTCTAACAAATTACATACCCTTGTTACATCGGGTCACGTTAACTCTTGCTGCACAAACAAATACAATTGCTCTGACTGTCTCATTTCATTCCTCAGAGAACGGTAGAAAGCAAATAGTACCACTTTGTAAGCCTATTCTCCCATATTGTCAGGTCTACTAACTTTCTTTCAACTTTACTAAATTAAGTGTAATTGTAGTTGCAGTAAAATGAAAGAATAAATCTTATAAGTTATGATGAGTACCATTTATATTTTACATTTATGATCTAATAGTTCATATAAGTATGATGAATAAATATTAAATGAATGTGTCATATTTTATGGATGTAAGCGTTACAAATTTTCTCCTAGTTCAAAGTTTTATTTTACGAATTGATTCAAAGCCTCAGGTCTTTGGTTATGTGGCCTTTGTTCATGTCCATCGTCAACATCGTTCCAAATTTGATCCTAAAACCGTCAAATGTGTTTTCTTAGGCTACGCTCCAAACAAGAAAAGATACAAGTGTTTTCACCCATCTAGTCACTGTTTTTTTTTTTGTTTCCATGGATGTTACATTTAATGAAAAAAAAAATCATTCTTTAGTTGTCCTCAGCTTCAAGGGGAGTCTTCGGGAAGCTAAGTCGTTTATCCTAGAGTCCTTCTTTCCTCTTTCATCCACACAAGAATTGCAACCTCAAGAATTGATGCCTATCTCTAGTCCCCAATCTGACTCTTCCCAAGAGTTAGCACCTTTCCTGCACCACCTCAACCAGCTACAGAAAAAATTGATGCACAAATTCGAGTGTTTCAAAGAAGAAGGATATCTAAAGTGGTCAAACAACATCTCCAAGAGTTTGACCCTATGGTAATTATTGCAAGTACAAGTTCTCCCATTCTTGATAATGATCCTTTGAACATATATGAGCCTGACCTGGATGATTTACCTATTGCATTGAGAAAAGGAAAAAGGACTTGTGCCAAGTATCCTATTTCTCAATCTGTGTCCACTAAATACCTTTTCTTGCAGCCTCAAACTTTCATTGCATCTATTAATTCCATACAAATCCCAAACTTAGTCCAAGAAGCATTAAAGGATGAGAACTGGGTTCGAGCCATGGGTAAGGAAATAAGTGCATTAGAAAAGACCATTATACCCTTTTATATATATTAATGTCTAGGCAAAATTTCTCCTTCTATATATTCTTATGTTCAAATATATATCTATGAACTTCCACATTTTATCCATAATAGTACTTAATATTAATTTTTGTTATTTATGTAAAAAATATTTGAAATTGTCTAACTTTATAATTTTAATATAAAAGAATATCTTCTAATTGAATATATTATTTTAAATTAATTGGGTATAATTTTTTATCTTAATTGTAAAATTAATTTATCACATCTAGTTTTTTTTGGTTGAGTTATTATGTTTAATTTATAATGGCGTAGAAATAAAAATAAAAAAATAAAAAATATTTACATTATATTGTATTAAGGATAAAAATTTCATTTATAAGGGAGAAGATAAACTTTTCTCTACATTTTCTCTCTCTCCATCTTCTCTCTTGTCATCTTCTTTCTCCTTCCAAGCAAAGGGTAGGGAAAAATCCATGTTCATCCAAGACTTTGTTGGGTCAAACAAAACTTGCTTGATGAAACTACCAAATTACTCAAGAAATATAAAGCCTCCATAAGGAATTTTGTAGCTTTATGTGATGTTGTTAACTTTAATTAACAACTACTACCAAGCCATGTCCTACAAGGTAGGGTCAGCTGCATTGATTAAATGATGCCACAGCGTCTTATCATAAATCATGCTTATATTCAAACCACTAAGATCTAGGTCTCTTTTAATAATTTCACCAACAACTTTTTTAGGTCTCCCCTCTACCTCTTTAGACTACCCTTCATCTTGGTAAACTCTCCCTATTGGGGGCTTCTATGGGTCTTCTCCACACATATCCAAATCACCTAAGGTAAGATTCTATCATCTTTTCCACAATAGGCTTGCTCTCTAATTCATTTGTTACTAATTCTATCTTGTCTAGTTTGTCTATTCATCCAACACAATATCATATACTGACACATTATAAGCAATCTTTATATTATTATTATTATTTTAATGAATGAACAAAATACTGCTTGCTGGAGCTATTTGCATTATGTAAAACAATAGAACTGTTATTCTCTTTAAAAGTAATGCATGTTCTATCATTCCCTAAGTTATAACATCAATGCACCATCAAGGTGGCCTAAGGCTTGATTCCTGGTGATACACTAAATATTGTTCCATTCACAACAGGTATTGAACCGATTCTAACAACCCTAAGATGACCATTAACTACCCACCCTACCATGCAGCCCTCTGGAAGTGCTATATGGTTCTCACAGTCCAGCAACAGAAATCCAGTATATCAACAATTTGTTTGATCAATAAGCAAGGCAGGCCCTGCAGACCTGAAGTCTTGACCCCTCTAACCTATTCCTGAACTTGAAATCATTCAGGGGCTTGAGCACTTGCCCTGTCTTGTGCTATTCACACAACATTCAACATCAACTAGGTTGTTGAGGTAATTGAATATGACATGACAATAAGAAAGAAAGGAAAGAAATTGACAATCTAAAAAAGGCCACTTCAGACAGACCTTGCAATCTTCCTAGATCAATGCTCTCATCACAGAATTTCCTGCCACATTTACATAGAGAGCTAAACAGCAAAATCATACTTATTTCCAATTCATTCAGGCAAGACATAAGTTCAGATGTACAAAGCAGACCTACACCGAAACTGTGCCAGAAAAACCCCTACATAGAAAATAGATAGAAGATGAAACATCTAAAAAGCTTGAGGGGAATTGATTACTTGAGAATCACTTATACGTAGGGGGCAGTCTAGGCAGACATGACCTTCAGGTCCAGCCACCAACAGACCAAGATTTTACATTTTCAGCACAACCCTTACTTGAAACAAATTATAAAGAAAAAAAATCTTTTCTGCTGACAAAAGGAAAGCGCTGCTAAAGGGAAAGGCTCTACTTAAATTGCATACACCAGAGCATGACTGTTATTGAGTGACAGTTGCCCGAAGCAAGTTCTATCATATAACTAAGTACAAACAAGCCAATAAAGGAGAAGCATAAGTTGGTACAAAAGGACTAGTCAAGGTATGACAAAGCATGCGAAGTACATATGCGTTCTATATCATGTGAGGTTGTATTAAATTTCTAATCCTTTGATGTGCATTCTGTTATTGCCTCCTATTCCCAAAACAATGATTAGGATTAAGCTGCATGATGACACCACTAGAAACTAGGTATGACAAAGCATGCGAAGTACATATGCGTTCTATATCATGTGAGGTTGTATTAAATTTCTAATCCTTTGATGTGCATTCTGTTATTGCCTCCTATTCCCAAAACAATGATTAGGATTAAGCTGCATGATGACACCACTAGAAACTAGGTTTTTTTATTTCTTTATGGGCCCCTGCGCCTATAACTAGTATGCTTCTTCTTCTGTTTGGCAAAGAAAAAGGAGACAGATTCAACTATAGTACAAAGATTTTCTTAAATTACACAAGAAATTCAAAGAATTGATGTAAAGAAGGCCTACAGCATGGAACCTGGCTATCTATCAGGAACACCTGTCACCCATGGGTCTAGGAATTATGGCTACAGTCGTTTGCCAATCCCTAGACCACATTGCGATTTGAAAAACAGGAGGAGATAATTGTTTGAGTTGTTGCAGCATATCCTCTCTAGATAAATGAGCATGAGTTCCCTCTACAAGATTAAAATAAAGGGTCTGTTGACCCAAAGTAGTTTGTGCTTTAATTTAGGGCTTTTTGTTGGAGATCCACTCTTGTCCTCCCAGTCAATCCTAAGTAAATCTACATAAGTACATACATATATATGTGTGTACGCATGCGTGGGCCTCTGTGTATTGTTTGCATGTTTTATGTTTCTTGCAGTCCAAAAAATAAACCCTAAGTTCAATTCATGTTTGCTTTACTAGTGTTTGCTTCACTAGTGTTTGCAGAAAAGATCATAATCACAAAAGCAAAATTGCTTAAACAAATAGATTCAAAGAAGCTACTATTGAAACTTGAAATGTGCTTGGTTTTTTCACATAGAAGATCTCAAAGAAGGAGCAATAGCCACTCAATTGAAAGGAGAGGAGCAAAAAGGTTCATATCTCATATTTGTCTTCGTAAAAGGTAACAAAGGTCACACAGCATGTAGCTAGCAAATGACCTAGGACAACTCCGGCCACAAGCCAAAGTACAGAATCAATTGAAAAATGCTGCAAAGGCTTATGGACCAAGGGCTGGAACTGAAACGGGTTATATTTTTAACACTATGGAGCCCATAATCAGATCAACAAGTATGCGGAGTATGTATGACAAGAATGTAAAAATAAAATACCTCTGCTGCACCAAATGAGTAGCCGTACATCTCACTAATCCAACCAGATTCATATATGTCTCCTGTTATATTTCTTGCATAATGAGCTCTATCAGCTCGGACCTCCTCAGTTTTATGCAGCCATAGCAAAGCGAATTTCCGGAGATCTTCTATATGCATAATGATTACACCACCAACCTTGTCGCAAGCCTCGGGATGGCTAGTATGTAATTTGGCAAGCTCATTGTCACAGCCAATAAGGTAGCTACCATTAATAAAAAATGCAAATGAGCCATCATATAACATGCATAATGCATTCATGCAAACTGCAGCCATCAACATTGCATTTACATTAACAGGTATCATAAACATGAATCAAATTCACCATGCTTACTCATATGGAGTTGAAACTGGATGGCCACGAGCAGCTTTGAATTCCCACGGTGTAATTGGCCCTCTCATGATCATATCAGCATCAAGAATCACTATGAACTCAGCATCAATATTTGCATGATTAAGCCAGTGAAGTACTGCAGCTGGTTTATTTATTGCTGGATACCTAAAACAAAAATACGAAACAGACAGAAAATCATGTTTTGCCAATAGTCTAAATCATTCAGCCAAGTAAACCATTTAAAAATGTTAGGCTCTCAATAACTGCACGCTAAGAGTCGACGCACACCACATGTTATCTTGTATATCATTTAAGCAGGAAAAAATCAAACATAAAGGAAATTATCAGCAGTTCTATGGTACTAAATAAATAAATGAAGATTATTTGGAACAAAATGTGAGTCTCTCCTAACACCAATAGGCTCACCCCGAACCTTAATTTAGAACAACAAAATCAAGAAAAATAGATAATTATCGCATGAAGCGGTTCTTGATGTTGGATATTGAATGGTTCACCTATTTCAATGGGGAAATAATGTTGACTGGATATGTCTGGAATTAAGACATTAAGAGTTAGAGAGCACACTAAAAATAACGATAAAAACACATGATTTGATTTCCAAGTTAGCAATCACTCAGGTTATGTAGCAGCTGCAATCAGAGATATAAAAAAAAATTGAAAAAGAAAAAGGAATCAACTAGGGCAGATAACAAGCTTCTTCATGGCATACTTAGTTTCAGATACGATTTAAAGATAATCATTAATTGCAGAGATGAGCTCGTCAAGATATCTTTATCAAAATTAGCTTTAATAATCTTCAATACAAAAGTTAATCTTTTGCTTGTTTCATGCCTGATTTTGCAGCTACTAATGTTGACCACTTTTGTCCAACAGAGAAAAGTGTAAATGTCAGTTCAGAAATGACAAGCAACTAACTACAGAAGTTAGAATAATATAATTTAAACTGAAAGACAGAGACACAAAGACAATTACCAATCTCCTGTTAACGGATGTCGGCTCATAGAGGGAACATAATGAGTAGGAGCCAGATCATGGCCCTTATATTGTTTTAAGTCCTCATCAGTGCAGCTGAGAAGTCTAGTGATATTTCCTGGCTGTCCACTCCTGCGGAAACTATGCATAAGTCCTACAGTCTGCCAATCGAAGTATGTGGTGCATTCTGTGGAAAAAACCGTGTGGATTTTAGCATTTGGCTTTCCAGAAACATGATCAACATCATCTCCTTTGGCATCCTCCATTATTTGTAAAGTAGCAGGGGTTACATATTTTGGCTGAGTTAGTTCAGCAAAGGCTTTGCTTTTTAAAAAACTAAGATATCTAGTCCAAGCAGGTTTAGGGCAACCATTTGCCGCATGCTGTAATAGAAGACCTTCATTTATAATATTTATGCACTCTATACTTAGAAATAGCCCTCGCCTTCGATTTGGATCAAGTTCCAACTGCCTTACCTGCATAAGAAACTTTGCAGGTTCAGTAAAACTCCGAAAAAATGGATGCCATATTTATGTGGATATATTCAATATATTAGGCCTAAAAGACTTAGTCAGTTTCTCTACCACAACAAACAAGTTTTCTCCTACAAGTATACTTGTTTCCATACCTCTCTGGGATAAGGGGGTTCTGGAAAGAGCTGGCCACATTCATAAACAATTCCATCTTCATGGTGAGCCAGTTTATTAAATGACCAATTCCCTACGCTAAATGGCAGCCCATAGTGAAGAAGAATCGGTTCAATTCCCTCTCGAGGAACATAACCTGGGTAGATCATCAAGTTATCATTGATCTTGTGCTGAAGTCCAATCTGTGAACAACAAGGGGGAACCCAATGGTGTAGATAGCAAGAAGAAAGAGGAAACAGACAAAACAATTAGCAAAAGTTGAATAGTCAAGCACTACAAATCAAGTGCCATTTTAAGTATAATATCAATAAAAGACCCATTTTAAGGCATTGAAATTTGAACTCACTTCAGCAGCACCAAAAGAGTAGCCATACATCTCACTGATCCATCCTTTCCCATAGATGTCACCAGTTATGTTTGTTGCCCAGTGCGCCTTATCTTCCCGTACTTCTTCTGTTTTTGAAAGCCACAAGGGTGCAAAAGCTCGTAGGTCATCTATATGAAAGGCCAAAAGGCCACCAACTTTGTCACAGAGTTCTGGGTGTTTTGTGTGCAGTTGAGCCAAAATATTGTCACAACCTCTTAAGTACCTGCAGAAAGAATTTTGCAATGTTGCAAGTTTCAAGTGTGGAGCCAGAGAAAGTAACACTATAAAATAAAAGACATATGTACTTCTTCAAGATATTTAATTGCAATTAATAATGTCAGGCCCAGCACTCTAGTTTGAGCTTTAACCAAGCTTCTATTCTCTCACGCATGATGTCAAGTGAAAACATTAAAGATATGATATATATAAAAGGCCAAGGTATACAAAAACTCTGATATTGTTATAATTTGTGTATTGTCAAATGTGAAGATGTACTAGTCCATCATCATCAGCATGCTTCCACGAGTATCTGCAACTTGTAGAAGCAGGTGAATATCTAGAAAAGTAAAGGGAGTGCATAAAGAGAATGAGAAATGAGTAAGAAATTACAGAATACCCATAATATGCGGCAACAGGTCTTCCTTTCTCTGCACCAAGTTCCCAAGGTAAAATTGGGCCTCTGATTATCATGTCTGCATCCAGAATGACAACCCAATCAACATTTTCTGCATCTTTACTATGTTTGAGCCAGTGCAAAACCCCAGCAGGTTTGTTTATTGCAGGGTACCTGCATAGTCGACAAAAATTCTTTGTCTAATGCTCCTATGATGGGAAAATTACTGTGCATTTGCAATGAGGTATGCATGTGTCTAATTTTGCAAACTGATGTGCTAAAATTCAAAACACATAAAGGGACGATATCGAAGAGAACGAAACTTTACACAACACCACGCGTACAAGAAAAAACACTTCCATTATGAAGCAATATCAGCAAAATCACTTATCTCAGTAATAGCTACAAAGAGCAAGCTCGAGATCCTTACTTATCTGGAAAACTGGACACCGTTGTGTAACATATTTTAAAAGAGACATCAACAAACTTCTTGCCAACCTCATAAGTCATCACTACTCAGAGAAGCACTTATAAACAAACAAGCAGATATTCTACCAATCAAAAGCTTTTATAAACACAAACCCATACCTATATTCAAAGAAACAATTTAGCTGCCACCGGAACCCAGAATCCACTTCAAGAACTACCACATTCCATAACCTTGATATGCCTAACAAACAAGCAGTTGCCACTGGCTACATAACTACACACAACAACACATCATCATGCAAGGTTCCCCCCCCCCCCAAAAAAAAAGAAAAAATGTGCCAGTAGCCAGCACTCGCCAATCAATCATAAGTCAATGGCATCATTAGCATCACTTACAAAACACATCAACCAATCCACATTAGTAAATTTCACAACCCGCACTCCATCAGCCGAAAACAAAAAAAATGCATGTACTAAGAAAACAATAAATGAATCTCGATAATAGGATAAAGTCGTGTAAGTGGACAAAATTGCTCTAATTAAAAAAAAAAAAAATCAGTAAATCTGATTAATTAAAGTAAACAAATACAATCAATTACACTAGCGGTAATATTGGTAAAATAAACGAATGCTTCCATGATATGATCAATAGACATATTTCTCTTATTCCTTTACCAGTCACCAGTTCTGGGGTGCCTGCTCATGGAAGGGACCTCAAAGGTTGGCGCTAAATGCATCCCTCTGTAGCTCTTCTTCTCCTCGTCAGTGCAACTGAGTAGGCGGGTAATAGGCCCAGGCTGCTTGGCCTTCCTGTAACTGTTCATCAACCCCACCGTCTGCCAGTCGAAGTAGTTCTGGCACTCCACCGAGAACAACGTGTGGACCCTCCTCGTCCTCGCCGCTTCCCCGCCGCCAATGCACACAATTCCCACCACCACCACCACCGCCGCAACAAGAAAATTCCGTAGTTTCGCCATTTTGGAGCTCAGGTAATTTTCAAGGCCAGAAACTTGAAGATCTGAATTTCATGTCTGTGATCTCCAACTCACAGCTTTGCTGTGGTGAAGTCAAAATCGGGGGGGTTCTGCGGTTTTGTATTTATAGTATTCAAATATATGTGAGATATGAGACAGGGGGTGTTGTAATTTGTATTATTCTATTCAATAATTGTGTGAGTTCAATAAATTGTCCCTGATCTACTATGCTAATTAATTATGGGAGTGAATCTGGAGAACGTGTAGCTGGTAATGTTAGTGAGATGGTATTTCCAAATGGGTAATGTGACGTGTGCGTTTGAATATTTGATACTATGGGAGTTTTGGGTTCTGCGAAAAGACAAATTGATTTTCACTCCTTGATGGTACGATACTTCTACCAACGCCTTGTGTAGCTGACTCTCCGTCGTTCATCGGGCCGTCGTTCATCGGGGAGGATTTTCACTCACAAATGGATGAAACGACTCCGTTTGATAATTTATTGCCCATAATGATGTTGATTATTATCATCTTTTATTCGAAATAAATGTCTCTTTTATACGGTCAGTTTTTGGTATACGGTTTGTTGACTGCCATTTAACAATGATATGGATTTGAAAGTGAATTTACGGTAACCAAATCTCGCACAGTGCGACATATTATCATCTTTTATTCGAAATAAATGTCTCTTTTATACGGTCAGTTTTTGCTATACGGTTTGTTGACTGCCATTTAACAATGTGAATTTACGGTAACCAAATCTCGCACAGTGCGAGAAATGGGAAAAAATAATCTTTTATTTTTAAAAATGGAAAACTCTTACGATGCGAGATTTTGTGAAATTTTTTTAAAATTATAATTTTGTATGATGCTAGAATTTGAAAAAATATTAAAATATTTATAAAATTTATATATACAAATTCGTGTTCAATTCAATTGAATCATTTCCACCGGAGCATTTATATTTTGTGTTGTATACTTCTATCATTTTTGCTCAAAACACAAAGAGTAGCGAGTTGTGAGGAGAGGAAAAAAATGAGAGAAGTAATTTTTTTATTTCAGTTCATTTTATTATAAGTTTATATTTGCATTTTTTATCATCTTTTTATGTATTCAGTAAAAAAATATTATATTAGTCTTTTTTTTTTTGCTAAGCAATTTCTTCCTCCCTTCTTCCTCTCTCTCTCTCTCTCTCTTTTTGTCTAAGTTTCATTTCATCACCTCTGCTTAGTTTATTTTATATTAATAATTTGAAAAAAAAGTAATTGTTTCTTTGTTTAACATAATAGTGTACTAGTAAAGAAAAAAAATATTTTTTTTGCAGTAGTTTTTTCTTTGTCCAATAGAATATCATTTCTTTGTCTAAGTTTTTTTCTTTATTTTTTGGTCTTCTTCCTGTTCCAATATTTGTTGGTCTTTTTTTTTTCAGTCCTGCACTAATTTTTTTCCTTTGTCTTAAGTTTTTTTTTGGTCTTTTTCTTTCTATTTGAAATTTTTTTTGTCTTTTTAAGGTTTGTTGTCCTGCACTCGTTTTTATTTTTTAATTTCATTGTCTAAATTTTTTTTTTGGTCTTATTCTTCATGTTTGAAATTTTTTTGGTCTTTTTGTTTATTTTTTTTGTCCTGCACTAGTATTTATTTTTTTTATTTTCTTTGTCTAAGTTTTTTTTGGTTCTTCTTCTTGCTGTGTTAAAAATTTTTTTATCTTTTTAAAAAAATTTTTGTCCTCCACTAGTCTTTATTTTTTTATTTTCTTTGTCTAAGTTATTTTTTTGGTCTTCTTCTTCCTATTCGAAACTTTTTTGGTCTTTTTTTTTGTCTTGCACCAGTTTTTATTTTTTTATTTTCTTTATCTAATTTTTTGTTTTTTTTTTGCTTTTTTTGGTCTACTAGAGAAAAAGCTAAAATTGGATACCAATGCAAATATAATAATATATTTCAATGACAATATTATTCCAAATCCAAGTGTTGGGGTCACATTTATTTGTGAGAATCCAACATATTTCTTTGTTCCGCATACTATGTCATTTCAGAGTTAGAAAGTGGATTTTGTCGATGCATAAATGGTGAGACACCTAAGATAGTGGAAAAAATAACTTATAGATGTCTAATCTCAATTTGTGGCAAGTTCACACATTCTCAAGCAGTTTCAATAAGCGACAATAACCACATGCAACAAATGTTTCAAACATACCATCAGCATTGAGGACAAATTTCTGCCATTGAGTTGTATGTTGATTTTAAAGAAGGTGGTCCTACTTACCATGAAGTTGACAATGAGGATGAAGAGCCTCTACCGAACGCTTATCCAGAAAGAGGGTAGAATGGGAAGAAAACAATGGGGAATATGGAAATAGTGATGATGATGATGCCAATGATATGGTTTTGATGATGAAGCAGAGGATGAGCACGTACCAAACACAATTTGTAGTTCGCATCCATTCAGGGAGCCATCTTTCATGCATACATCGGAGTTTCCATAATATGCTGGTATCTATATTCACTTTATTTTAATATTTATCTTCAATATAAAATTTGTATATGATAACACAATACTATTGTTAATTTAGTTGAATTTTAGTTTTTTATAACTTACTTTTGCTTATTCTTATTTAGTTAAATTTAGCTTTATATATTTTCTTTTTTCTTTTTTTTTATTGAGTGAATATTAATTTTTATAATATTAATATATAGATAGATTATTTTTCTTACTCATAATTGACTGTACAAATTTAATTAATTTGATCTTTGTTCTATGCTTAGATATTTCATTTTCAATTTTGTTATTTAATATTGTGTTTTGTAGGTGTTCCTGTTGCAGACGGTGAATTGTGTGTTGGAATGCAATTTAGCGGAAGAGAGACTGCTATACAAGTAGTTAAAAAGTACATCATATTAGAAGGTGTGAATTATAAAGTGTATGGGTAAGAACCAATGACATTTTATGTTAAATGCACACGCTATGGGACAGGTTGTTAATGGCTTGTTAGGGCCACCTTCTGGAAGAATAAGTACTTTTGGGAAATCAGGAGGTACAACAGCCCACACACTTGCACTGGTAAAAGAATTACTGAGGATCACACAAAATTAGAATCTAATACAATTGCAAAACTTATAATAGCCCATGGTAGAATATGATCCCGCTTTTAAGATTAAGTCTGTGATGGTAAAGATTAAATCCTGATACAGATATACGGTGACATACCAAAAAGCATGAATGGCAAAACAAAAGGCAATTGAAAAAATTTTCGGTCAATGGGAAGCCTTGTATGAAGCTTTGCCACAATGATGTGTAGCTATGTGTGATGCTATTCAAGGAATAGTCGTTTAGATAGATACTATAGAGGCCGTACGTAGTGATAATCTAGTCCCAGATGTTTGAATATTTTGCTAAGTGTTTTGGAGTTTGATGGAACACATTTGTATCGAAGCATTCAAGCACTACAAAAAACTTGTGCAGGTTGATGGAACACATTTGTATGGAAACTACAAAGGCGCTTTATTAGTGGCAGTTGCCTAGGATGGTAATCAGAACATATTTCCAATTGTTTTTGCTATTATTAAGGGTAAGACTGCATATGTCTAGCATTTTTTCCTCTATAATCTACCCAAAAAAGTAGTGACCCAAGATGGGGTTGGCATTATTTCTGATTGCCACGAGTTGATAAATGGAACAATAAGAAGATGCAATGGTGCATGGGATCCTCCGAGAGCATTCCACAAGTATTGCATAAGGCACATTGGTGCCAATTTCTTGAGGAGATTCAAAGCACCTTATCTACAGAAATTGGTTTCTAACATGGGTAAGTTACATTTTAGTCTTAATTGTGAATTGGTAGATCTGTGAATGCAAATATGAGAAAATAATATATTAAACATGTCGCGTTTTGTAGGGTACTCGAGAATTGAGCGTCAATTCAATATTAATTATGATCGAGTATGGGAACGGAGAGATAGATATATAGCTTGGCTTGATGAAATCCGACAAGAAAAATGGGTTTTAGCATATGATGGTAAATAGCGATAAGGTCACATAACCACAAACTTAGTTGAGTGCAATAACTCTGTATTAAAAGGGGCACGTAGTCTTCCCATTACAGCTTTGGTCAGAGCAACCTACTTTTGGTTGGCTGAGTTGTTTACAAGGAAAGGTGAGGATGCATTTACACATAAAAGTGCAGGACAAATTTTCTTTGATAGACAATATCAGACTTTCCAAGTTCAAGATCCATCTAGCAGATAAGCATATAAAGTTGATTTGAGGCAAAGGCTTCGTGATTGTGCGACTTCCAAACAGATTGTTATTTGTGTTGTAATGTGATAGCCTACTACAATATCTTGAAGATTACCTGGTGTAACACCCTAATTTTTAACCCAACTTTCTAGATCATATTAGGTTAAACATTAGGCTATTACTTCATAGTCTCATCCTTTTCTTAAAATACTTAGCGGAAATTACAGGTAAATTTTTTTTTTGAAAACATAAAACAAAGTGAGAGCCGCAAGCTTAACTATTTGAGCAACAGAAACGTAAAGCACGCATAGCAGTCATAAGCAATCATATAAAGATAAAACATATAACAGAAGGGTAGCGATCATCATGATAATAGAAACATTCCATTAATAGCATAGTTAGAGTACATAGGTAGTCATACCCTCATAAGATCGGGCAGAGCTTGTAATACAGCAGGAAGGGAAATACAACAGAAAGCAAATAAACATAAATAAGCCATAACTACCCGAGTGCACCTAGGTTGGATAACCTCAAAACAAAAGAAGGTTTATCTTCTCTACAAGTGGGTGTGTGCACTAGACCTCCCCTACGACGTCAGCTACTGAAACCCGGGGAAAGGTGGAGTGTAACCGATCCATGGACGTAAAGCATCAGGAGTGGGCACACGAGAAGAAGAAGCGTGACCTCCTCGATAAGGGCGCCGCTTGGCTCGCCTCGCCAGCCTCGGCTGTGTAACTGTCTCCTCGCTCATGCCGTGCACGAACTGAGGTGTTGGAGCAGAGCTCTCGTCATACATATGTGTCGGCGGGTCCTCAGAAGGGTCGTCCTCCGAACTCGGGGATCGGGGTATGTAGTCCTGGAAGTCTCGAGGCATCTAACCACCAGTGTATGTCCACAGTAGCCTCTCATCTCGCATCCGAGCACGCTCGAAGACCACCGCGTCGTCGTAGGGTGACATCGGGGAGAAACGGTAGCTTTGTACAGGGTGTGCGAAGGGGCGTCCCATGAACATGAACACTCGAACCGTGCACTGCCCCTTAAAAAGGTATGATCCGTGATCCGGATCATAGTGGACCTCCCAGGTCGGTGTGTTGATAAAGACCACAAACGTCTCCATCGCTCTCTAAAGATGTGACAGAAGAAAAGAGAGAGAGGAGTGAGAATTCTTGCTAAAGAAATCTCAGTAGAAGTCTCCTATCCTAGGGTTACATCGTACACATCCTCAGGAACCTTGGGTTTATTTATAAAATAGTGAGCATGCATACAAGGTTCAATTTAGGGTTTTCAAGACTACTTAGCCAAGGTTCATTCCTTTTATCATGTATCTTGATGCTATGAATACAACAAGTTATATCATGGATGCATGGTCGTACTTGAGCACATAAGGTATCACATCAAATCATATAAACATAAAACTTGTGGCACAAGGTACTAAATCTCGATATACAAATGTCCACTCATGTCTGGGCGTTATGTATTGCCGTCCCCAGCATGATAATAAAACTCTAAGATATCTCGATAACTCTGGTCACATCTGGGCGTTATGTATCGCCTTCCCTAGTATGCCAATAATAACTTTGATCATATCTGGGCGTTATGTATCGCCGTCCCCAGTATGTCAATGAATTCCTTTTTCCCAAAGACCATCCTTATAGGTTTGATGGAAATTCGGCAGCATAACAGCTGTTAAACCGAATTCCTTTCAAACCGCCACAAGCTATTTTACAAAACCAGGTTCTCATAAAATCTCATGCTCATAATAAATTCATCAATCATTATCTCATGCATCAGACACATCTCATCATTTCATGGCATCATATCAACATCATAACATTAACACTTCTCACCATGTTTTATGCATTGACCCTTAAGGTCCTTAGCTCACATTCTAAGTTATGAATCATTGAAACCTAATCTCTTGGGAACCTATGAGGTTATAACTAAGTATTTCTCACCTCACACTATGGTCAAGAACATCTCTAAACCTCAAGGATGCAGAATTCATAATCCTAACTTTACGGGTACCTAGGAGTCACAACAATGACCCTTTCTAAGTCCAGTTTGTTCCTAAGGCTTCAAGATCAAGTCCTAAACCATTTATGAGTCATTCCTACACATTTAAACTAATTTAAAACCATGATTATCATTACTAAACCTTGCTGGATAGAATCCAGAAAATTCAAACATTAAGGGATCTAAAACTCTCAAATTAATTCTTTTCTAGTTCCTAACTTCTCTTATCTTTCACATATGAGTTTTACCATTAATTATACTTAAACATAAGCATATTCCCATCATTAAAACAGCTCATACAGTGATCATACCAAGCAAGGCAGAACCAAAATCAACATCTCCATTTAAAGGCACAAAATACAATTTCTAAAGCACATAAAATACTAGTTTCTCTTGAAACCTTTTTAGAACTTTCAAAACTCATTTATAAAACATTTTTATCATCTAAAATCATAAAAATAATTAAGAGGGCAGTAGCTAAATCAACTTTGTCTCAAGAGGTTCTAAATTCATAAAACTTAGTTCTATGCATTTCTTTAACTCATATAAGCTTAGAAAAATTATTAAACATAGTTTTTAATACTTGGAAACAAATAAACTCAAAGAGGCTGAAACATAAACTAAGGAAAATACACATTTTCAAGCCTTTGTTTGAGACCACAATGGGCAAGTCTTTGAGCTCTAGGTTCATGTAAGTGATGACATAAAAATAAACATGCTCATGCACTTATTTTAGGTTCCATTAGAAAGTAAAGTGATAGCATAAAATAAACATGAGATGCAACTCATTATTATCTTGATATTAAGTGAGAACTTGAATCATAAACATGATAATGCAAAGCTTGAAATATAAATATGATAATGCATGTTCATTCATTATCTTGATACTTAGTGATAGCAAGAAAAGTAAATATGATGTGCAAAGCATAAAAGTAAACATGGATGCAATATTTATTTTAGTCTCATCTAGAGCTCTCACAAGACTTTAGAGACACAACCCAACACATATCTCATCACAAAGAGAGCTTTAGAGTTCTTGAACTAAGTTCTCAAAGGAACTATGAGGTTCTTGAACATCATCATCAAGCTTAAAGAAAACAAAACCTTCTAAACAAATAAAACCTCAAAGATCAAAGAATCAAAACCGAAATATTAAAGAAAAGGGAACAAGAAAATCGAAACCAAAATAGCAAGGAAAGTAAAGGTGTTCTTGAGTAAAAATCATTTTTGAGTTAGAAAATGAAGTTGAAACTCAAAGAAAGCAAAAAATCAAGCTCTAGAGGTTCCTTTGAGATGAACACATAGTCATCATCTAGGAGTCCTCATCATTGAGCCATCATGTGCTCATCAAGGCCTCATGGCCGAAAGCTTAAAGAAAGAAAAGCAAAGAAAGTTTCAAAAAGAAAACCCAAGAGAAAGCTAGGAAAACTCATTTTTCAAGAAACAAAGTTTAGAAAAACACTCCTACCTAGAGTGAAGACACAAAGCTTGATCTTTTGAAAAGAAAAACAAGATGATGAAGTCCTCCTTGGGGCTTGATGGTTTCGGCCTTGTGGATAGAAAAAGAAAGGAAATGTGTTCTTGGTGAGCTTGTGTTTGAGAATGGAAGTTTAGGTGTTTGTATGATGATCTAAGGTGGTGAGATGATGTTTCAAGGTTATGTGAAGATTATGTGATGAGAGGATGAAGAAGATGAAGATGAAGAACAAGAGAAAACTCTCTTGAAACTTAGAGAGAAAAAGAGAGAATGCAAAGAAAGCTTAGGAAACTAAAAGTGTGCAAATGAACTAAAGTGTTTGCATGTGTTTCTAGGCAAGGTATTTATAGAGAATGAAAACAAATGGGAGCTCAAAGGGGAGAGGTCTGGCCGAAGCTTTCTTGGCCTTAGGAGGAAGAGAAAATATCTTCTAATGTTGTCATACAGAGCATGGTTTGAAAGTATGAGAGGTATGGCTTCAAGTATACTGATTTGAGTGAGCTTTTCTTTTAATTTTGCAAAAAATAAACCTTCTAGAAACTAAACATGGCTGGAAGTATTTCAGCCACACATAAATGGAGGAATTAATTTATTTCACTTGGTTATTCATTAGGGAAAGTAAGTTTGATTGAAATTGTGACAAGGTATGACAAGTATGGTGATTTAAGGTGATTTTCCTTCAAGTTTTGAAATGAAATAATTCATGAAAATGGGGGAGGAAGCTGGCACAAAACTGACCAGAAAAATGGGGAGAAGAAAGGCTTCTAGATGTTGTCCTTGGAAGCATGGATGAAAGGATGGTTTTGTATGACTCAAAGTATGGTTTATGTAAGGTCAAAGCATAGCTCTTCGTGTGTGAAAAATTCACACATGTGATGCATATGGGAGGGCATGGCTTCGGCCATTTTTCAGACAGTATGGGGGGTGAGGTTTGATCATCTAATTGTGTGCTAATGCTAGGATTAAGTGTAGGTTAGCTTAGGTACAATGTTAGGAATAATTAAGTTTAAATTTAGGTGGCTAAGAATGTGATTTAAGGATTTTATGACAAGATTAGGAGTGCTCATACATCATTAGGGAATTAAAAACTCATTTGTGAATAAACAATGTATAACACAATTCCATGATTTAAGGAATTGGAAAGAGAAAATATTATTCAAGATTCCATGACTATGAGTCCTGAATTGAAAATAGAATTTCAAGTTGTAATTAAGCACTTTTAAGTTCTAATCAACTTTAATAAATTATTTTGACTCAAGATTAATTATGAAAATTAATTAACCTTCGATTAGAGCCTAATATTGCTTAGGTTTGCTTAATCACACGATTAAGCGTAAAAACACGAAACTAGGGGTAAAATCGTAATTTTTCACTAATTTCGCCCGGGACCTCCGGGATCAAAACTAAAGTCACAGTCTACATAAAAATGCCTTTTAAAATCATTTGGAGAAGTTTCGGGTTCATCCAGCACTTACAAACGGGTAAAACACCGCAGGGGCGTTTTAGTCATTTTGACCCGAAAACTCGAAAAACGAGATTTTCGATCCCAAAAAGATACACAAGTCATCTAATCCCCTTCTAACATTGAGTTTTCCCTTCGAGTATTGCCGGATTGGCTTTCCTCGAATTTCGGGCCGAAAATGACCTTAGGGGCATTTTGGTCATTTTCACTCTAACAGAAAATTGGGGCGTTACACCTAGCATACTTATGTTGACAATATCTATACGATCAATGAAATTTTGAAAGTGTATCAGAAGGAGTTTAGGGTCATAGGGAATAAAAGTACATGTAACGACTCTCCTATTTGTATGTTTCTGATAAAATAATTAATTGGGAGTAATCGGTAGGGATTTTAAAAATTTTAATAGAAACAATTAGGATCAAAACAATATAAGAATTCAGTAAAAAAAAGAAAATTAATTAAGGCTAAAAGGATAATTTTACCCAGTAAGGTTTTTTTTTTATGTCAATCGAGCACTGAAATGATAAGAAACAGTACACTAAAATGGAAATAACCGATATACCGAAACATTGAGATTGGTCCAATTAATGGACATTATCATATTTTAAATAAATTTTTACTTAGAATGATCACATAAATATAGATATTTTCAGTATTGATACAAGGTAATTTGATCTGCAAAAAAGAAATCTTGAACTTGCTCTCTAATTAATGTTAATTATAAAACTCAAAAATGAAGAAAGAATTCTTCCTTCTCGTACAGGTCTGTTCAAGCTTCTTTCTTGCAACTTTTCATTTTCATTCTCTTTGAAAAACCTCCATAAATCACCATATCTACAAAGCAACCTCTTAGGTGAACATCTAAACCACTTCAAGAAACATTTTCTCTACATCAAGATCAATTAAAAACCTTGTTCTTCCCTGCTCTTTGGACTTCACAGCAACGTACAAGAAGCATGAATTTTTTTGCGTTTATGTGTTGAAATCTGAAACTCAATTTTAGGATTTATGGTTGCTTGAGTTGTGATGGAATTATGCATATTGGAACTAGAATTTTTTTTCAGCAACTACATGTATTGAAGTTGATAGATATGGAAGAATACATCAAGTACAATTCCTGTGAACTTGCTGAAAATTTTATACATGAGCTGAAAAATAATCTTGCTATATGTAATAATCAAAGCTTGAAAAATTGGCAGTGTAACGCCCCGATTTTCTGTCTGAGTGAAAATGACCAAAATAGCCTTGAGGTCATTTTCTATCCAAAATTCGAGCATAGCTGACCCAACAGTCCTCGAAGGGCCAACTCAATGTTTGAAGGGGATTAGATGGCTTTTGAATGGTTTCGGGGTACAAAAAACCTAGTTTTTTGAGGTTTCGGGTCAAAATGACTAAAATACCCTTGTAGCATTTTCACACGGGTATGAGTGTCGGTTGAGCCCGAAACTTCACCAAATGGTTTTAAATAATATTTTTATGTACTTTATGACATCTGTTTAAGTCCCGGTGGTCCCAGGCAATTTTTGAGCAAAACTACGATTTTGCCCCTAGCATAGTATTTTTGAGCTTAATGATGTAATTAAGCAAACCTATGCAATATTAGACTCTAATCGAAGATTAATTAATTTTCATAATTGATCTAGAGTCAAAATAATTTATTAAAGTTAATTAGAACCTAAAATTGCTTAGATTAAACTTAAATCTCTTTTTAAATTCAAGATTCCTAGTCATGAAATCTTGAATAGTGTTTTCTCTCTCCAATTCCTTAAATTAAGGAATTGTGTCTACATTGTTTATGCATAAAATGAATTTAAATCTCTCTAATAGTATATGAGCACTCCTTAATCATCTCTTGAGATTCCTAATTACTTTCTTAGTTACCTAAACACTTACTTAGCAATTCCTAATCTTAAACCTAATCTAATACACACCTAAACACATCACTAAACCACAATTAAACAAAAGAAGTCTCTCCCCCCATGGCTTAAAGGACCACCGACCACTCCCCCAAAAATATCTATCACATGTTTGAATTCTCACACTCAAAGAACCATACCTCACCATGCTTGAAGCCTTACCTTGAGCCATACTTACCATACTTCAAACCATGTCTCACCATGCCTAAAAAATCACAACATCTTACCTCATGTTCCATGAGGCATAGCACACCGCTACCTCCTCCTCCATGAGCCCTCATTGTTTTGATTTTCTATAAATAGCTACCTTGGATGAACTTGAATCACTTTTGTTCATTTTCTAAGTTCAAAGTTTCAAGCATTCTTGCAAGTTCTTCCTTTTTCTCTCAAGTTTTCAAGAGCTTTCCTTCATCTTCATCTTCTTCATCTCCTCTTTGAATCACAACCTCAAACCACCACACCACCACCTTGAATCATCATCTACATGCATAAGCTCTCACCCTCAAACACAAGCTCACATAAAAACTCATCCTTTCCTTTTCTTCCTCTCTTGGCCAAAACCTCCTCTCAACCTTGGAGGAAGTTTTTCTTCTCACTCTCATCTCAAAGACCAAGCTTTCATCTTCAACACTTGGTAGGGAGTTGTTCTATAGTTTTTATTTTACTCAAATATGTTTTGTTCTTGAAGAAAAGTGTTGATTTTATGATGCTCTCTTGAGTTTTTCTTTTTAGTTTCCTCTTGGAATTTTCTTTTCATTTTTGGCCTCAAGGCCTTGTTCCATTTTGATGATGATGATGAGTGTCTCTAAATGATGACTTTGTGTTCATCTCAATGAGACCTCTAAAGCTTGAGTTTTTCTTTCTTTGTTTCTTTAAGTCTTACTTATGTTACTTAGCTCACTAATGATTTCAACTTAAGAAAATAATTGTAAGGATTTCAATAAGCCCAAGGCCTACCCTTGTCAACCTTAAAGTTGGTCGGCACGTTCTAGAGTTTTACTCTAGATAGGGGTTTTGGGTACATAATAAAGAACTTGGTGCATTTTCCTTCCTTTTCTCTTGATTTCAATTCTTTCCTTTTCTTTCCCTTTGGAGTTTTGTTTTAAATCCATTTCCATAAGCTTGATGATGATGTTCAAAGAATCATGAGGTTCCTTTGTAACCTTGGTACTTAGAACTCTAGAGCTTGCTTTATGATGATGAGATTATGATTGGGATTGTGATATTGATTCCTTAAAGTCTTGTATGAGCTCTAATGACATAAAATAATGGAATAATATTCATATTTAAATTTATGCCTTGCATAACATATTTATTTCTTATGTCATCACTAAACCCTCAAGAATAAATAAATGAACTTGCATTATCATGTTTAAATTTAAGCTTTACATTTCATGTTTACTTTTCAAGTCATCACCTAATCTTAAGATAAGAATGAGTTGCATCTCATATTTATTTTGAGCCCTCACTTTACTTTCTAATAAAGAAAAAATGAAGTGCATAACATGTTTATATTCTTGTTATCACTTAAAATATTAGAGCTCAAAGACTTGTCCCTTGGTATCTCAAGTAAAGATTAGGAATGGAAGATGTTTTTAGAAATGCATTTTGGCCATGTGATGATGATGAGTTTGATATAGGTTTCATCTAGTCACAAGTGCCAAGACCTATGTTTTATAATTTTCTTAAGCTTAGATGATCTCAAGGAATATTTTAAGCATGATTTTATGATTTAAATCCCTCTTAAGATTATTTTGAAATAGCTACTGCCCTCAATGGTTTTATGATGATTTTATTGAAATAAAATGTTTTCTAATGAGTTTTAGAAGCTTTAAAAGGATTCCAAGAGAAACTAGCAAGTCTTTGTGTGTTAGAAATGAAATTCTATGCTTAGTATGATGATTATGTGTTTGATTCTGCCATGATTATTTGCTCACTGTATGATGATGATTTTGCCATGTTAGAATTTGTTTATTCATGTATTTTTTATGTTAGAATTAACTTGAGAAAGCTAAGGCAAGTTAGTAACCAAGAAAGAATTAGAAAGAGATTTCTAGAACCCTTAGAAATTAAAATTCTAGATTCTGTTCCAGAAAGGTTAACATTAGTTATAATGGTTTATAATTAGTATAAATGTGTAGGAATCACTCATAATTGGTTTAGGAATTGATCTTAGTACTTTAGGAGAAGACCGAACTTAGAAAGGGTCAAAGTTATGACTCCTAAGTACCCGTAATTGTAAAAACATAGATTCTGCACAAATGGGTTTTAGAATAGGTTATGATCATGATGATTTGTGAGAATAATGAGTTGTGAACCTATAGGTGCATAAGAGATTAAGATCAGATGACTAGAGAACTTAGAATTCAAGTTTAAGGCCCTAATAGTCAAAGCATAAGATACTGTAAGTTCTTTGATGCTATGCGTTGATTATTTCAAGTATGATGTGATGATGCATGTGCTATGATGAGTATGATTATGTGAAACTAAGTTTACTATGATTATAGAGGTTGAATGAGAAATGTGCATGCAGTATGAGTTAGTGTGGCATAAAGGAAATTTGAAAGAAATTTGGTATACAACTGTTATGCTGCCGAAATTCCATCAAATTAAGGACTTAAGAATGTTTTTGAAAATCATATGAGAAAAACCCTAGGTGACACCGGTTCGGCCGAGTACCCCTAGGAGATAAGGTTTTATGTGACTAAGCATTGAGACATACTCCTCTTGCTCTAGTAGGGAGGAGGCAAATCCGTGAGGGTATGAGTGGATGCGGCCTACTAAAGTGGACAATTCGCTGTGCACTAGATGCCAGTAGAGCATTTCAAAGAAGGAAATATTCCTATGGACTCCCCAAATTAAAGGTTATGATAGGTGATCCTTAAGCCCCCTAACCCGTACTCTAGAAGTCGGGAATTTTATGTTTACGCTTATCATAGGATAAGTAAGAACTAGTGACAACTAGTTAAGGTATGAGCTCATAACCTAGATGATGTTTTAGGGTGCCTCCATGACATTAGAATATGAAGTTCCTAAGTCACAAGGTTGAGAAATGATTCACTTGAAAGTTTATATTCCACTTTATGCCACTTATGTGTTTTCTTGACGTTATGTTTCATTGAATTGCTTGCATAATGTATTGACATGCATCCATGCTTTTACTATGTTGCATTCATAACATTAAAATGCATTCTAAAAGGAATGAACCTTGGATAATTATTTTTGTAAACCTAACAACGAATTTTATATGCATACTCACATTTTATAATAAACCCAAGATTCCTAAGGATGTTGACGATGTAACCCTAGATAGGAGGTATCCTACTGAGATTCTTTAGCAAGATTCTCACTCCTTTTCTTTTTCTCTCTTGTTCTCTCCCGTCATATCTTCAGATCATGGCGACGTTCGTGGTGTTCATTGACACTCCCATATGGGAGGTGCACTTTGATCCGGAGCACGGATCGTATCATTTTGAGGGACGATGTGCTGTTCGAGTCTTCATGTATGTAGGATGTCCCTTCACACACCCTGTGCATAGCTACCGTTTCTCCTCGATGTCTCCCTATGGCGACGACATGGTCTTTAAGCGCTCCTGTACACACAATGAAAGGGTTATGCGTACCTACACATCTGCATCAGCTGTTTGCGACTTCCTGGATTACGTACCTCACTCGCAGCATACGGAGGATAACCCCTCGGAGGATCCCCCGACTCATATGAATAGCGGGAGCTCGGCCCCACTCCCCGGTTCGTGCAAGGGGGAGTGAGGAGACAGCGACACAACCGAGGTTGGTGAGGAGAGCCGAGATGCGCCCCCATCGTGGAGTACATGTGCAGCCACTGCACGTCCGTACCCCTTTCCGCTTGTTTACATCTATGGAGCTCAAGTAGTTTCCTGGGTATATACCCCCGTCACCGGAGGATCGGCACCACTAGTAGTAGGGTCTCTTGGGGAGAGCTAGTGCACACACAACACATAGTTTAGGATAAACCTTCTTTTGTTATAAGGTTATCCATTTTAGGTGCATGAGGGTAGGGGTGTTTTTATTTGCGCTTTCCTTGTATTTCCCTTGTATTTGCTTCAGTTGTATTTCTGTTCTGTTGTATCAACTAAGTCCCACCTCTAGGTGGGCATATTATGAGATTAATGAACTATTATCTTTGAAGTGCTATGGTTTACTATTGTGAAGTTGTTTGATGTTCATGTTTGCGCTTTCTTTTATATTTGAGTTATGCTTGATCATCGACGCTTGTTCAAGTTCCACGTGGCTCTCACTTTGCTTTTATATTTCAAAAAAAAATTTTACCCGTATTTTCCACTACGTATTTTAAAGAAAGATTTTCAAGAATGAGACTAAGAGGTAATAACCTAATGATTAACACTACAAAAAAATTAGTAAATTGTGGCGGGTGAATAACGGTGGTTTCAAAGAACCGCCACAATTTGAGTGAAAAAAATGTCACTTCGAAGGTAAAGAAGGGCGGTTGCCATTTTAGCCAAAAAAAAAAAAAGAATAGGAAAGCAATAAGGGTTCAATAACCCTTCCCCCCATTCACGCACCACAAACACATCTCCCTCCACCTACCCTCTCTCCCCACTCAGAGAATGACACCCTCCGCTCCACACAAAAATGAAACCGTGGCCTTCTCCGCTGCAATCAACACCCATAACCCACCACTGCAACCGACCACCACCACCCCCGACACCATCTCCGATGCTTTCTCCATCATTGATGAGTTCAACTACTGGAAAAAACAGCTCGATCTGGTGGAGGCCATCACCGCCATCTGCCTTCGCTGCCGTCATCAGAGCCAGCACTGCCGCCACCATGATGCAACTCGAGATCGAGCTCAAATCCGCCTTCGATTCCCTCAAGGTTAAACAAAGTTTTGTTCTTTTTTGCTTTTTCTCAACTGGGTATCATAGGTTTTCTTTATTTTGATTTGACCCTTCAAAGTTGTTCTTCCCAATTGCAAGTTTTTTATTTCTTTTTTGTATTGGAATTAAATGAGTAACTAAACTCACCTTTAAGCTGCATGGTTATTAGTTTGTTTAGTAGGATGTAGATTTGTTTGATTTTTTTTACAAAATTTACTCACGGTTCATGGGCCTTTCTACATGGTTTGTTGTTTATATGTGATGTGAGTATGCTGAAGAGTGAAGAAGATTAGGAAAAATAATCTGACTACTGCCTGAAATGAACTTGATTGAATCAAGTTAAAAGAAGTAGAAGAACTGGGATTGCTATTTTCGGAGTTGTTGGATTTTCTGGCTAGTTGTTGAGCTTGTTACTTAGTGGCTTGAGGTTTCATTATTAGTTACTCATATTGGTGCCCAAAATGATTTTGTTTTGCAGGCTCACAAGTCATTGCAGTGCTGAGTCAAGATTTTATATTTGATGGATGTACAATTTTAGTTCATGGTTTTTCCAGAGTTGTCTTTGCAATTCTTAAATTTGACAGCACAGAATAAGAAGCTATTTCAAATCTTCTGCATAGGTTTTTGCTTGCTTACTCTGATTATATATTTGCGCATAGTTGATTTGTCATGTGTCATATGTCACAAATGCTCTAGTTCAGATTTAGTTTCAAATCATAAGTCTGTACCTTGTCATTTAGTCATTTAGATTTCATGGTGATTGACCTATTTTCTCAATATAGATTCATAAGAAAATTCTTTTCAGCATTTTCCCTCCAGGTGGCTTAGGAAGTAGCAGTGATGGTGGGGTGGGCAGTGATAATGGAGCTTCCTCTTGATAAGATCAGAAGGCCTTTGATGAGGACAAGAGCAAATGATCCTAACAAAGTTCAAGAGCTCTTGGATAGCATTAGTGAAATTGGTCTTCAAGTACCTATAAGCATTTGCTCTCTTTTGTTCATTTCTGTTCAACATCCTCGTGTTGCTTTTGTTTATATGGCACTGCTATGATTCACTAACTTGGAATTTGTATTTGCTTGCTATTCATTTCATTTTTCATGTTTTGCATTGAAATGGGTTTTCTTTCTTTCCTTTATTTTTTTTTTTACGGCTTTGGAACATTAAATTCTGTTTCACTTTGGATGTTTAGTTTAGGTAACTGATGTGAATTGATTTTTGTTGTGTTTACAACTGAGAAAATGGAATGAGCGTTGGGTGATAATGGACCTAACAACGGGGATAATGGAATGCAAGTATGTGTATATGTGGATTGTTTCTTTTCTTTATTTTCTATCAACAATTGTTGAGTGTAAAAATTCAATGTACATTAGTTAAATTAAGTGTTGTTATGTGGATTGTTTCTTTTCTTTTCTTTTCATTCCATTTTATAAAAATTTCAAACTCAAACTTGAAAAGTATATATCAGGTTAGATTACATTTATAATTCACTCAAAAATAACATCAATTATGGTTTGAGAATGCTTATTATTTATCATTTCATAAGTTGTAATTCTGAGATGGCAGCAACTATGACTATTATGTGCAATCTTTACAAATTGAAAAACATCACATATAAGAAGAATAAAAAGAGATGATAGTTGTGTAACTAAACGTGTAACAGAATAGGCTAGTTAGGGGGTTTAGGAGGGAAGTGACTAGTATTAATTAGAAGGCCGATCCTCTATCTGCTCGTGGCGAAGGTGAACGCGAGGCCACAGTGGTGACGACAGCAGTTGTGAGGAGGCTGCAATGGAGGCAGAGTTTAGCCTCCATTCTATTTCATTTTTTCTTATAGCTTTTTCTTTTTTTTTTGTTCTTTTGGTTATTTTTGGTTCTGTTCTTATGAAGTTTGGTTAGGGATTTTGCTATTTGTAAGATGGTTTGGGTTGATGTTTGGCTTCTATTTTTGACTCACATTGTTGTGGGGATGGGTTTTGATTTGAGGATGTTTGGGATTGAAAAGGTTACTAATGATAGTGTTGGGGTTGTTGGGTTGTTTTCTCTATAGTCTTTTTTTTGGGGCTTTCATTTGTGATATGGCAGTGGCTTTGGGATTGTGTGGTTTTGTTTGTGATTTTCTGTTTTATGGCTTGAGTTTGGGATTTATTCTTCTAACTGTATATTTTGTTTGTGATTTATTCTTGTAATGCTGCAATAATATGTTGATTGAGTGAAAGGTAGTTGCCAATTTACATGAACTGACATACACATTGTGTTGTATCTCAGGCTACAGCTGGTGGTGGAGGGCATGGTATGTGTCTTGCTAAAGAACCAGTTGAGTTTTTGAAGTTGTTATTGGTATTTCAGTCAAAATGGAAGTTCTAGTTATTTTGTCTATACTGCTCATTAATTTAACAGTCTTTAGTTTATCAGCAGTTACAGTAGTATAATGTGGTGAAATTTTTTCTATTTCATTTCTTTGTAGCAAGCTAAGAGCGAAGCATCTGCAGCATTTGGCAATGATGGAGTTTATTTGGAGAAGTATACTCAAAACCCAAGGCACATTGAGTTCTAGGTAATGTTATCCTTTCTTCCCAATACGTGAACTTTATGATTTTGACTGAAGCCTCGTGGTTAGGACTAGGAGAACACTTGAGGTACTTTTATATATTAAGGATGCTTGTCTGGAGGAAATGTTTAAGTAGAGAGGATTTCTTGAGGTGGTCACCCTCAAACTTTTGCCTCTTAGGCACAACAAACTCAATCTCCTACATAAAATACAAATTTCCTGACTCTTGCAAAGACTTTGAAATAGCAACTTAGGAGTACTAATCAGTGACATTATTCCATTTGGCTAACTAAATTAGGACGATAATTAATAAACTATAACTCTGAATTCGAATACCATGTAGTTTAAATTGGCTTACTCTGGAAATAAACTATGTACCTTGCCAATTTCACGCTTCACCATTGTTTAGTTTTCAGCCATGCAGGAGCACCTTGTTTATAGCTTGCTTCTCCGGCTATATGATGGTTTGCAGTATATATAAGAAAAAAACTGCATTAGGTTTTACCAAATTAGGCATTCTTATAATTTATTCAATAAGCTCGAATTTGGTTTGGATCCAAGTCCTATATGTTTAGAATATAGATTAAGAAATTAATTTATTGATTTTCTAGCACTTGTTGAAGCACTTGCAGTTTGCCAGTTTCATACTTTTATCATTGTTAAATGCATACTTGCTTAAATTTATAATATTATGTAGTATGCACTTCAATTTTCCATATTTCCAATTTCAGAATCTACAATCCGTTTTGCTCCATTTTGTCATCTCTTAATTCCTCTGCTTCGTTGTTTTTCAGGTTCTTGCATATAAATATGGCAATGTTGTTCACTTTGGAAAGCCTGATTGCAGCATCCAGGTGCTAATCTGTCGCTATGTAGTTTGTCTATTTTTTTATTTATTTTTTATATAACCTGTAACATCAATTGTTTATATTTAAATCTGGCAATTTATGAAAGCATAAAAATGATGGGGCTGTTTGATTTTTTTACCCCCTCTTTTAAGTGATATGTTTTCAATTTATAAATGTTCACTAAATTGGTGTTAGCTTGCTGAAATTTTCGAGCATGTTATTTCCTATTATAAAGTGATAATTTGGACTTGGTTCTTGCATCCTTGACTCGTGATTTATGTACAAGTGTTAAGTGTAATGAACATGCATTTGGATTAAGTATTAGCTTTTTCCACCATTAGTTCAACCAATTGTTCTACAAATTAATTAGCTTTTTCAACCTATTCGTCATATTAAAGCTATTCTCATAAATAAGGAAATATGATGCTAAATATTTTTATTATAACTTATCATTCTTTTATTTGTTCTTTCTTTTATTTTGCATGATTATTGGAACTTTTTTTTTTTAAATTGGTGTTGGAATTATGGTGGTTTAAAATTGTTGTAATAAATAGTTTTAAAACTTTTTAAAAATATTTCATTGCAAATTGTGGTGGTTTCAAACCGCCATGATTAATTTTTTAAAAAAAATTGCCACAAATTGTGGCGGTTTGTAACCGCCGTAATTCAACCGCCACAATTCATGTGAATTATGGCGGTTATACAAGGCAATTGCGGCGGTTTTTTTGTAACCACCGTAATTTACCAAATGGCGTTAGTAATTACGGCGGTTCAAGGAACCGCCATTTGCTGCGAATAACAGCGGTTATTGTAACACCCTCCCAAGAGCAACCTCATCCTTAAGTCATAAAATCATATTTGAGAGTTGTTACTTACTATTAGCGGACCTTTCTTAATTATCTATAGTAAGCTCGAGGGGTTCGTGTAATAACAAGTGTAATTTGATTAAAATATATAGTAAAAATACAAACCATTCATTTAATATAACGTCAAGTACAAAAGGAAGCTCAGATACGAGCTTACATACATATACAATCTTTGTTATGTTTACATATATATGATTACAACTACATACAGGGAGTTAAAATATCCATTACTACACTACTATAAAGTTGATTCCTTTCATACGGCAGCCTCCTTGTCCTTTGGATCACCCTGGAGACGACACGGGAACACAAAAAAAACACATAGGGGTGAGAATTACACAATTCTCAGTAAGGCATTCCCCAAAACATGCATTGAAATTAATGTCATCGTCATCGTCCCAGCCACTTCGGTTTATTAAGAAACTGTGAGCATACAACCTAGATCAATGGTTTGTTTTTAAAGTTCTAAATCATACTTCCGAAGTGGGTCTCTTTTAACCAATCACTTGATATACACATAGCAAACTACTTAACATTATAATGCTTTATTTACACTTTACGTACTCTCGGTACATCAAAAAGAATTTTAGAAATATTATCCCTGTCTTTCAGTGCCCTTGACCTAATCAAGGAGACTTTTCCGTGCCCTTTACCCACTAAAGGGCTTTGCTCGTGCCCTTTACACATTGAAGGGGACTTTTCCGTGCCCTTTACACTCTAAAGGGGACTTTCTCGTGCCCTTTACACGTTAAAGGGGACTTTCCTTCTTTACATAGCATATATATATCATCGTCAAGCTCACATATACAGGCATACATTAGCATAAATTTTTGAGTTTTATAATGCTTCAAACATATATATATATATATATATATATATAGTATTCATTTATCACATTTCTCTTTATCAATGCATGCATTTATAATCATATAAACAATCAATCACATGTGATTCTCATTCATTCCTCATAAACCAAGCTTTAAAGTATGTAGCATGCATCTAAGTTCATCATAGTGGCATCAAAGGACATTTTACTTCCAAATCAAGAATTTAGCTCATTTCCAGCATATTGACAAATTTCTCATTCCAATATCAACAATTAATTTCTCAATCAAACGGCCAATTCAAGGATAAAAAAAATTCCTCATGATATCTCAATGTGTCTAAGAGACCCTGTAAAATTTTCATAGCAATCAGAGTTCTCTAACCACACTAAATAAATTATACAAATTCAGTGGTCAGAGGCCACTTTTTCACAGCTCAGAATAGGGTTCTCACAATTTTTAAATTTAGAAAATGGTGGAATCAACTCAAAATAAAAATCACAGTTACATTTTAAGATGTTATTAAATCCCTGTAAAACTTTCAAAGGATAATTCCATAATTTTCTATGGTCACAAAATTATACAAATTTACAGCTTCAGTACCAAGATTTCAGCCAGCATAGTTAGACCCTCAGTTTATGATATTTCTCAGGCAGTAAAGTTCCTTATCATGAACCACGAAAATTATCAGAGTTTCCTTATGATGTTAGATTCAACATATAATTTTTATAACTAATAAAAATGACAAGAAATGAGCCAAATATTCGTGAACAAATTCTGTCCTGCTAAAATCCAAAAATCCAGCAGCCTAGCCAAAACTTATTTTTGACAAAAATCATTATTTAACCTCATCCAAACACTCCACCAAAATTAATACATCAATATTCATGCATAATCATCCAATAAAACTCAGAATTTCAGAATTATTCAATCATAATATTTCAGAGCAAAATCAGAAAGAAAATAGGATGAAACAAGCCCTACTTGGTGGCTTTAGTGATCTTGGCTCCAAAGATTGATTCCCTTTACTTCCAAGCCTTCAAACCCACACCAAACCCTTCCTCAAACAGCTGATAATGAGCAAGTTGATAGATTCAAATTCTAATCGGTTAGGATTGTAGGTTGTGAGGTGTAGATTAAGTTTAGTGAAGGAGGCTAGAAGTTTTAATGACTTTAGACTAGTGTTTTGGGCTTTGAATGAAAGCTTAGAGCTCTTGAAAATGGAGTTTTCTGCATTTTCCTTCTTATGGCCGAGAAAGCATTTTTTGGCTTCTTGAAGAAGCTTATGTTTGCATTTATCTTGTAACATTAGTGCATGATTGTTATATATTATCTTAAATTATCTTTAATGTAGTAAAGTAAAATGGATGGCTAGGATCAATCTTGTAATTCAAGATTGAATCTTAACCATTCATTTAAGATAAAGGGATAAGGTCCATTAATTTTTAAAGATTAAAATAGCTTTCGGTGTTAGAAATCGCACACCGAAATTCTATCGAACGGGTAAAACAGTGTACCCGGGTAATCAACTATTGCCCGAAAATTAATTCTAGATATAAAATATTTATTCCTATCTATTCTTAATCTCAATCCTATAATTTAGTTTCGGGCATTTTTGGGCCCTAATTCTAGGGTTTCGGCTGTCCCGGCAGTTTTGCGGGGCCCGTAAGTTACTATTCATGTTTTTTTTTTATTTTTACAGATTCGTTGGATTGTCCTGATCATTTCTATATTCATCGGATTTTTGAAATTATGGCCAGAAAAGCTCAAATTAATTTTTGAATAATTTTTAGGGTATTACATTACCACCCACCTTAGAAAGAATTTTGTCCTCAAAATTCATTTGAAAACAATTTTCAAAAGACAAATTTCATATACCAAACAAATAATTCACACATAATTCAAGTAAAATCGTAAACGTTCCTACCTTAAATCGACTTCTTGGATGGTGACGTCCTTTCAGCACTTATGGTGAGGACCCTACTCTGTGGTTGGGGCTTTGTAACTGGCTTTGGATTCCTATTTGGACACTCCCTCATTATATGTCCTGGCTTTCCACAATGATAGCATACATTCTATCCAGCCAAGCAAGGTCTACCCCCATGGTTTTTCCCACATTTTGGACAGTCTTGGCTCGTGGTTGACTGTTGTTGTTGTTTATCCCTATGCAGATTAGGCTGGAATGGCTTCCGTTGGGGCGGGGCCTTCTCATAATCTTGGTCTTCAGGTGCCAGCCTCTTATTAGAAGTTTCTTTTGCAGATTGAGCGATTACTAACTTCTTATTGGAGTCCTCTGCACGACGGCACTTGTTTACCAGGGTTGCATAATCTCGGATCTCTAAGAGTCCTACAGCAGCTTCAATGTCCTCACGTAACCCTCCTTCATATTTCATGCACTTCCAAACTTCATCAGGATTACGCTGATAGATGGTGGAAAACTTGCAGAGCTCCTCAAACTTGGCTGTGTACTCTACTACACTCATGGACCCTTGCTTGAGTGCCATGAACTCTAACTCCTTTGTATTTCTAACCGAAGTAGGGAAGTACTTGTGGTAGAAAGTTTCCTTGAAGATCTCCCAGGTGATGTTAGTATGAGAGGCTTCGAACAACCTTTTAGTGCCAACCCACCAAAAGTCTGCATCTGCCTCCAGCATGTAAGTAGCAAAAGTCACTTTCTGGATCTCGGTGCAAGGAAGAACAGAGAAAATCTTCTCCATAGCCTTGATCCATTCCTTTGCTTTATTTGGATTGAAGGCTCCTCGAAACGGCGGAGGATTTGACTTCCTAAACTCGGCAAATTTCTGATACTCTACATCCACTTCGTTTCCTCCAGGGTTCCCTACTGGATTGCCTTCGGCATATCGGTCCAACCTTTCCATCATCCTATCGGCTGCTGCAGTTTGTTCTCTCATGGCGGCCGCCATTTCGTGGAAAGTGTCCATCATACCCGCTTCATCTCCGGGACCATTCCTAGTACGCCGATTGGAAGTCATTGGTTCCTATCACACCAAACAAGAATTATTGAGTTGATCAGGCTCAATACCAAGCTAAGTATGGCAACAACCCACAACATTCACAATCAGCAGTCATACACATATATAGAATTAAAATGCATGACATTTACTAAGGAAGCATAGCCAGTCCATTCCTCAAGGTCCTACAAGGATGAACTGCTCTGATACCATAATGTAACACCCTCCCAAGAGCAACCTCATCCTTAAGTCATAAAATCGTACTTGAGAGTTGTTACTTACTAATTAGCGGACCTTTCTTAATTATCTATAGTAAGCTCGACGGGTTCGTGTAATAACAAGCGTAATTCGATTAAAATATATAGTAAAAATACAAACCATTCATTTAAGATAAAGGAATAAGGTCCATTAATTTTTAAAGATTAAAATAGCTTTCGGTGTTAGAAATCGCACACCGAAATTCTATCGAACGGGTAAAACAGTGTACCCGGGTAATTAACTATTGCCCGAAAATTAATTCTAGATATAAAATATTTATTCCTATCTATTCTTAATCTCAATCCTATCATTTCTTAGTTTCGGGCATCTTCGGGCCCTAATTCTAGGGTTTCGGCTGTCCCAGCAGGTCTGCGGGGCCTGTAAGTTACTATTCACATTTTTTTATTTTTTATTTTTTTTTTACAGATTCGTTGGATTGTCCTGATCATTTCTATATTCATCGGATTTTTGAAATTATTGCTAGAAGAGCTCAAATTAATTTTTGAATAATTTTTAGGGTATTACATTAATCACGTAACGCCCGGGGACGAGGACGAGGAGTGATCGCCGGTGCAAAGAGGGTACGGACAAGGAGTTTCTCCTCGCAAGGTCCTCTAAGCGGAGGGGTACATGAATGAACCGATTACACACCCGAATGAGGGGGATCCTAAGATTGTATAGGTATGGGACTATACAGTTGAGGAGGGCTTATATGAATTGATTTGCACTACCTATAACAACAAGATGCATCTTCTTTTCGGTAGCCTAAACTGAAAGAACTCCATAGTTAAGCGTGCTTGACTTGGGGTAATTTTGGGATGGGTGACCTCCTGGGAAGTTTTCCCAGGAAGCATGCAAGTGAGGACAAAACATGCTGAAAAGACCCGTGTTGGTTTGTGGGGACAGTCGTCAATCCATAAAGCAGCAGGGGATGTTACAAATGGTATCGGAACCTGCACCTCTCCCAGTACGGTGTGGTTCGGGGATGAACCAGGCGGAAGCTGGTGGGCATGTAATGCCCAGGGACGAGGACGAGGAGTGATTGCCGGTGCAAAGAGGGCACGGACAAGGAGTGGCTCCTCGTAAGGTCCTCTAAGCGGAGGGGTACATGAATGAACCGATTACACACCCAAATGAGAGGGATCCTAAGATTGTATAGGTATGGGACTATACAGTTGAGGAGGGTTTATATGAATTGATTTGCACTACCTATACCAACAAGATGCATCTTCTTTTCGGTAGCCTAAACTGAAAGAACTCTATAGTTAAGCGTGCTTGACTTGGGGTAATTTTGGGATGGGTGACCTCCTGGGAAGTTTTCCCAGGAAGCATGCGAGTGAGGACAAAGCATGCTGGAAAGACCCGTGTTGGTTTGTGGGGACAGTCATCAATCCATAAAGCAGCAGGGGATGTTACAGTTATAACCGCCGTAATTTACCTCTTTTTTGTGGTGTAACCTAAATATGTTCTAGGAGTATTGGGTTAAAATTAGGGTGTTACAGGTAGCAAGATTTGGTTGTTATCTAAGAAAATTTGGGTGTCATTCATAGTAATAAAAGCTTGAAACTTTAAGCAAAAATTTGGTTTATTATGAAAGCTTGTGATCAAGTTGTTTATGAGGAATTACTACCCAAAGAATGTGGCTGAAATTTTGATGGTGTAATGACTCTCCTATTTGTATCTTTCTAATAAAATAATTAATTGGGAGAAATCGGTAAGGATTTTAAAAATTCTGACAGATATGGTTAGGATCGAAACAATATGAGGATTTTGTAAAAAAAAAATAGAAAATTAATTAAATATTAATAAAAAATTAGAATAATAATATTTTAATCAGTAATATAGGATGAGATCTTATAAATGGCATTAGGATATAGAAAAAATTAGAATAATGTTAAAAAGATAATTCTACCCAGTAAAGTTTTTTTTATGTCAATCGGGTATTGAAAAAATGAAAAACGGTGCACCGAAATGGTAATAACCAGTATACCGAAACATCAAGATTAATCAAATTAATGGGCATTATCATATCTCAAATAAATTGTTAGTCAGAATAATCAAATAAATATAGATATTTATAATACTGATAGGAGGCAAATTGATCAGGAAATCTTAATTTCCTTACTTTCTCTCCAAGTTAAGGAATTAATAAAAAGGAAAAAAAAAGAGATTGCATTTCCTTCTCGGTTCTTCTTCCAGATAAGCGTTTTTCATTTCATACTTCTTCGTTCCTTTCTTTTTCTTCATTTTTCCATTCTCTAAACTTTCTCCTTTGAAGAAACTTCATCAAATCACCATAGTTGCAAAGAATACTCTTAGGTAAGCATCTAAACTACTTCAAGAATATCTTCTCCACATCGAAAATCAATTGAAAACCTTTTTTTTTTTCCTTGCACTTGGTTCTCATGGCAACTTAATCTAGGGCTGAAACAAAGGGGTTTGAGGTTTGTTTTGAAAGGAAAAACTAGAGAAAGCTTGGAGGAGTGTAGGAAAATTATCCTAGTCTTTTCTTTATGATGTTTTGCTTTTTGCTAAGATAAATGCTTGAATTTGTTGTTGCTGAAATCTAAACCAAATTTGAGGATTTAGGAGTGCTTGAGTTATGATGAATCATTCTTATAGGAAGCAGAATTGTTTTTTTTAAAGAATTACATGTATTGAAGTTGATAGATATAGAAGAATATACCAATTACAATTTTGTGGATTTGCTGAAAATCCTATTCATGGGCATCACTATTCTTGAACCAGAATTTTTTTTTTTCAGAATTTATACATATTGGATTTGATAGATATGGAAGTTACATTCAATTACACATCTCGTAGAGTTGCTGAAATCATATGTGGGTTTCATTTTTTTTTTTGGGTTGAATTTGAACTCTAATTTCAGAGTTTATACATGCTTAGATTATTATGAAATATTGAGTATTGGAACTTGAGTTTGACATGTGGGAGAGTTACATTAGATAAAAGTTTTTTGTGAAATGTTGAAGTTCATACAGATTACTCACGTAGAGGTTTTGTTATTCGTAGTTTGATATATAATCTAATATAATTATCAATCAATGTTTACATGAATAATGAAAAATGAGGATAAAGTGTAATGTCTAGAATGCTAAATGTATTAGATGAATAAATACATATAACAAAAAAAAAAGTGTAATATTAACACATAAACAATTAATATACATGTAAAATAAGTAGTAACCATTAACAGGAAAAATTCAAAGTAAAGTATGAAAAATAGAATTTTAAAGGAATCTTGCTAAACAACTATGAGAAATTTTATACAAATGATAAAAATGTATGCAAAGAAAGAAAACTTAAGAAAATAAATCCTATGCAATGTAAATTGCTTAGTGGTAAGCTCATGGATTCACGGGTAGTAGTAGATGAGCTACGCCCTTAGAACTATATCAGGTTGTAATCGCGACGGCGTTACATCGTTATAAGGAAAGGGTTACATGGCTATCGAGATGAGATGTAGTAGACGTACTCCATCTAGTGAACTATATCAGGTTGTAATGCGACGACATTACATCGTTGATAGTACAATCCAAAGAGAAGTATATCAGAAGAATCCTATGAGTTCTACCATTGAGTTTTCAAATTATCTAATAAAATTAAGTCATAAGAAAGAATAACACTAACTAATGAGATCATTATTTAAATAACTGAAGTTACTTTGCTTATCTTGCATTAAGTTAAATATCATTGAGTATTAGACTGGTTTTTTTCCTACTGGGAATCATTAATTCTCATTCCTGCTATATGATGTATTTTGTATAGATGGCCTCAATCGTGTTCTTTCTCGAGATGCCTGACTTGTAGTGGCATTATGACCCGGAGTTGGGGTCATTGTACCTAGTCGCTGAGTCTCGTATTCGTATTTACGTACTGTTTGCTTGCTCATTTGATACTACTGTTATGAGTCCTACTTTTGATCCAGAGTCCCCTTTTCCTGCTTTTTTGCTGTATGTGATTCATCCACCATAGCCTGTCGTTGATGCTGAGTCTGATCCTTTAGAGAAGACATCTTCTGGTTCCTCTACCCTTTCTGGAGGTCGTGGGGACTGGTAGGGTTACCTAGATGATGTGCCTAATGGGCACTACTCTCCACTTGCTTGACTGACTACGGGTATTTAGCTTGTTGATAGACGTAGTATGACTTAGAATCCTTCATATTATTTGACTATCATAGGCTCTTATGTCTAACCTTTTGATGAGCCACTGACCGAGGGAATTAGGTTTATCTATCTGTAGTTAGTTGTATTTTGCTAGGCCCTAACCCGGATTAGGTGGTCACTGCGAGGACCAGGGTAGGGTTGTTTATGATACTTATGTAATTAGGTGTAAATGTATAAAGTATATCTGTATAACTTAACTTCCTATGAGTGTGATATAAAATGTAAATTATCATGTGACCAACTTCCTAGGATGCGTATTATATTCCCGCTATTTCTATGCACTGATTATTACATTGAAAGTATTGCGAAAAGTGAAAAACTAGTATAGCTTTTAGTACAAGGCTCGTATTTATTACAACACATACGTAAATAATTTATATGGTTAATACGGACAAAAATCAATAAGTTAAGTTATGGGTAACGACTACTTACTGTAATGTTATGACTCGAGCATAACACTATAGTAGGAGGGGTGTTACAGATGGCATATAAGCTAGTGAATGTTAAAACAAAACCTTACAACAATTATTATAGAAGAATTAAAGAGATTTAATTGATATAAGAAATGTTAATTCATAGTAGCAATAGTTCGAAAATCCATCACTGGAACTTGGTTCAATTGCTAGAAAATTTACGAGAATTATCACTAACTAGGAATTGTAATAACATTTTGGATGGTATAAAAATCTATTAAAAACCTAATAGATTTTGTAGAAAAACATAATACCAGTACATCTGATGCTACGAGAAATATCTCATAAAACTTCATGAGACTTCAGAAGATTTTTAAGAGATGTTGAATAAAACATTTCATAAGAGTTTAAGTAGATTTCAAGGAAAAATCTCAAAGTAAACTATGACAATAGAACCTTTAAAGAATAAATCTTACTCAACAACTATGAGAATTTATATACCAATGATAAAGATGCACATGAAGAAAGGAAACTTAAAGGAAACTTAAGACAATAAACTTTATGCAATGTAATCGTTTAGTGGTAAGCTCATGGATTCACGGGTAGTAGTAGACGTGCTACGCCCTTAGAACTATATCAGGTTATAATCGCGATGGCGTTACATCATTATGAGGAAATGGATGTACTGAGAATAGCAAGGCTATTGAGATAAGATGTAGTAGACATACTCCATCTAGTGAACTATATCAGGTTGTAACGTGACGACGTTACATCGTTGATAGTAGGATCCAAAAAGAAGTATATCAGAAGCGTCCTATGAGTTCCACCATTAAGCTTTAAAATTTTCTAATAAATTAAGTCAAAGGAAATAATGACACTAACTAATGAGACCATTATATAAACAATTGAAGATACATTGCTTATTTTGCATTAAGTTGAATATCATTGAGTAATAGACTAGTGTTTTTCCTACCGGGAACCATTGATTCTCATTCCTGCTATGTGATGTATTTTATATAGATGGCCTCGATCGTGTTCTTTCTCAAGATGCTTGACTTGTAGTGGCATTATGACCCAGAGTTAGGGTCACTGTACCTAGTCGCTGAGTCTCATATCCGTATTTATGTACTATTTGCTCGCCCGTTCGCTACTACTATCATGAGTCCTACTTTTGATCCCGAGTCCCCTTTTCCTACTTTTTCGCTGTATATGACTCATCCACCACTGCCTGCTATTGATGCTGATTCCAATCCTTCAGAGGAGACATCTTCTGGTTCCTCTACCCCTTCTAGATGTAGTAGGGACTGGCAGGGCTACCTAGCTGATATGCCTAATGGGCACTACTCTCCACTTGCTTGACTGATTATGGTGTATTCAGCTTGTTGATAAATGCATTATGACTTAGACTCCCTCACATTAACTGACTATCTTAGGCTCTTATGGCTTATTTTTTATGAGCCACTGACTGAGGGAATTAGGTTCATATTTTTGTAGTTGGTTGAATTTTGGTTAGGCCCTAACCAGGATTAGGTGGTCACTACGAGGGCCAGGGTAGGGTTATTTATGATACATATTTAATTAGGTGTAAATGTATAAAGTATATCTGTATAACTTAACTTACTATGGATGTGATATAAAATGTAAAATATTGTGTGACCAACTTCATAGGTCCTGTTATTTCTATGCATTGATTATTATGTTGAAAGGATTGCGAAAAGTGAAAAATTAGTATAGCTTTTAGTATAAAGCTTGTATTTATTACAACACATACGTATATAATTCATATGGTTAGTACGAATAAAATCAGTAAGGTAAGTTATTGGTAACGACTACTTACTGTAATCTTATGACTCGAGCATAACACTATAGTAGGAGGGCTGTTACAGTACATGGCGCTGATATCGAGGTGCTAAAGTTTGTCCTAGCCCTTTATTGAAGCGCACAACAAAATGTCACCCTAGATCAACCAGTTTCCTGAATGAAATGGACTCACTTGAAATGTGGGGACCTTAACGATGTGGACTTTATAGAGGTGAGGGCCATAGTCATAGCAGATGTCCACATGCTCCTGGGCCTAGCTCGTAGTGATATTTTTAATAGCTTGTTAGTTTGTCTTCTTGTTATTTTAGTAATGTATTCCTTTGATGCTTGTAATAGCTTGTTAGTTTATCTTCATGTCATTTTAGTAAATTTTTTTTTTCTGATGTTTGTAATAGTTTGTTAGTTTATCTTCATGTTATTTTAGTAATTGATGTTTCAAATCTTCACTATTATAACCACAATGTGTTCTTTTTTATTTTCTTTTTTAATTTATTTTTATAGTTTAATTATAAAATTATTTATATAAATGCTTTTAAAGGTTATTGTGAACATTAACCTGAGGGAATTCTTTTTATTTATTTTTTATTTTCTATTTGAATAATCTTTTTTAGTTTTTTTTCTTTATTTGAATTATTTAAATGTCATAAAGGTTTTAAGATGTCAAATTTAAAATTGTAATATAAAATTTTAAATATCAAATTTTAGAAATTTTAAGATGTTAAATACAAGAGTATTTTTTTTAGAACTTTTATGGAAAAAATGTCAAATTTAAATAAATATAATTATGGACAAATAGATTATATACAAAAGGAATTTAAAGACATTACGATATTCACATTACATTGAACCACAAAGAAGTACACACCGTACAAAAATGATAAAATAAGAACACTAATGACTATTTCCCTTTAGGTGGCTTTCTTACCGAAGGATACCATCTAAAAGGTGGCCAAATCTTTTTTCATAACCCAGAGCCAACCTCTCTCTAAAAATTTATGCTAGGACTACTACTTCTCCTCCTATTATCTCTCCCTCCTTCATCCCTACCTCCTTTCCTCCCTCCCTCCCTTAGTGACATCTATAGATTTAGATTTAGGTGTTGCCACATGGGCAGATGTAGATGTGCCTTCCTGTACTAGCTGGGCAAATGTATGTCTAACTGGGGAGAGTATTGGCTAAGGTTGGTACACATCTTCTTGTACACCATGTTCACTAGCCATCACATTCATATCAAAGTCATGCCGGGGGTGTAGATATAGCATCATCAAGGTGGTAAGAACTATTCATCTTAAACTCAATGCTACTACTGTCAATGGACCTTCTTCCTCGACTCAAAAGGCTCCTTGAACCCTGTTAGCTGCCCCTTGCATCTCGGGACATTAGTAGTGGTTCAACACTATATTGGCTCTACATCGAGGAAAATTGCTGAATATTCCCAATCAAATTCAGCCATTGATCCATATCACCATTTGTAATAGGTAAGGGTACATAGACATCCTGCTGTTGAGGGGGTGGCAAAGGCACATGGAATGACTGAAACTTTAGGGATGACTGGTACTGTGAGAATGACTCATATGTCAGGAATGGATGATATTGTGCCCATGACTGGTCTATCTGGTGATGTGGGAATGCCTAGTCTAGCTCGTGATGAGGGAATGGCTGGTATTGAAGGATTGGTTGGTCTTGAGGGATTGGCTAGTCCTGCTGCACCTGAAGGGACAACCATAATGAATTTCTTGCATATTCTATATACCAATCTCGGTAATCATCAGATGGGACATAATTGTTAGTGGGTTGTCCCTGCAATAAACGGTCAAGTTGAGACTCCCACAACGTAACCCACTCCTGATGCTTCTGTCTCCAGTTAGTTGGCTTTCTACCCCATAAGTTTTTTATTATGAGATGCTCCTAGATTACGGGGTAAGGCAGAAATTGGCTAATAAAACCTGAATTGACGCATCACACGGTCAACCGTATGCCACTCTATTGTCTCAAAACATATCAATGGGCTAACATTTGACCATAAGGGATGCTCAACCTGCACATCATCTGGAATGTGGCCATTAATTGCTGGATCTTGATATGGTTGCCACACAAATTGAAATAATAAACAAAATAAATATAGCGATTACATTTAATTTGACAATAAAAGGAAGTCCTTGCTATATTAATATTTACCTGATCAAATTGCATATGATCTAATAGAAGTATGATATTATGGAGATTATTGTATGGAGTATTACGTGGATATTGATAATGCTTCCATCTGCAAGATATTTTTCAGTTTAGATATAATCTTCATAACAATAGAAATATTTATTTAAAATATTTTTACCTTATAGCAAGGGGAAAAGCAAAAGGCATGGTTGGCAAAGGAGCTAGCCAAGGGAGTTGCTGCCAAGCCCATACTTGCAACAATAGTATGCAATCAGTAACTTTCTTTGTATTGTTATGTGAAGCATGATTTAGCCCATGATGAAGTGTAGAAAGGCATGCTGAGCCCCAACTATATAATCCAATATACTCCAAATTTTCAACAAGTGATAGGAACTTTCCATGCACCGTACTTGTGCTTTTATTTGGGATTAAATAATGTCCCAACATAGATAAGATATAGCCATGGGCATGGCATCCATAGTATTGTATGGAAGTGAATTTAAATGAATTGTAAGCTAATCAAATTTTATTTCACCAGCAACAACATCAATTGGTCTTGGCCGACCACCAAGTAGTTGCTCACACATATTCCTAATAAATTCGGAGTTGCCGTATGCCTGGTAAACCTTCAATGCGAAGCCCAAGCATAATCATAACATCCTCTAGTGTAACTGAACACTCCCCACAAGTAAAATGGAATGTGTGTTTCTAGTATCCATCTTTCAACTAATGAGCTTATAAGATATTTATTTATCCCTATTTGGCAAATCCATGCAACATGGTGAAAACCAACTTGCTATAGATGCTCATGTATCTACACCATGGGTGGTTTTATGAACAAGTGACGGGGCTTCAACAGTTCCCTCTCCTGTAACAAATAAATTTTTTTCACTATTTAATAATAAAATAACAAAATGATTCCAAACAGTAAACTATTTTCATAAATATTTTTTATTTTCTTGAAAAATTAGGATGTAAAGGAAGGAGGGAGTTCCAGTACATTTCAACATATAATAAATAAAAGTTTTAAAAACAATTCAAATTAAAAATTATAAAATTATTCTTCATCTTAATGATCCAAATTATAAAAATATTTTCACAAAGAAATAAAAATTAACTTACAATATTTTGACGAACTTTCACCGATACATGCTCATTAGAAATTACTGTATTATCAACTGGCATTTTTCCTCTTCACTGTATATTTTTTCTAACATTGCCTCACTGCAATATGCTTGTATAAGAATAAGAACACTTAGCCAAAGGGAAGCATCATCCAGAATTATATAGGTGGGCAAAGCTATCACAGTGATATCACGTTCTCTCTTGTAATATTCCTATGTGCTTGTGCACTGCAACCAGAGTATAGGACAGAAGCCACTGGGAGGTGCCGCATGGATGGCATGCATGAGGAATGACTCAGCTCACCTGATAGTGAAGGGATAGAACACCGAATCTTGCACGGTGCGAGCTTCTTGGAGGAACTAGGCTCTGTTGCGTAGTGTGCTGCATGAGGTGGGACACAACACGATTGCACAGACCAAATATATCACACCATGTGAGCATTTAAGGGCCCACACAGAGCCAACACATGGTAGACATGTAGGAGTTGGGAAACGGGGCGAGAATCTCATATGATGCACGATTTGAGTGAGTGAATGGGCAGGCGACATGTGTTCTGGTAACTAACGGAGACTTGACTGCTTTGGCTATTGCGCTGACATGCAGGGACTCTTGTTGACTCCATTTCACATGTGTATAGTGCAAAAATGATAAATGATTGATTTTGTTAAGTATAATCTTGCATTATGGGAGATTTAAGACACCATAGTGAGTGTAATTTTCCCCAAATCTCATATTATTGTTATTTAATCATTCTATCTCCATATAAAAATAATTTTTCCTCTTTTATACAATAATAATCAAAATTTGAAAATTCTGTAAAAACTGTGTATATCGCAAAAAAACCATTGAGCTGATTAAGTCAGTACTAGTTTTTTCAAGTCATATTTCTATTTTTGAGTATTAATATAACTAAATATAATTTTAAATCTACACTTGTATAACTTTTTAGTATGATTATAATTACTAATAACAATTAATAATAATTTGGTATTTGATATTAATGTCAACAAAATATGTTGAAAGATTGCATAAACAAAATTTAGAGTAAAATTTTAAATTGATGCTCAAAAGCAAGGTTCGTAGAACAGGACTAGATATTGAACTACATAAAGAATTCGTTCATAGGTTTATTGGTTTAGCCAATTCAATCAGGGGTTGAGCTGGTCTACATCAAAATATATATTTGTTACCACCGATTTAAAAGTGAGCTGATTTTGGATGTTGGGCTTTGTTAGTGTGTTGTGAATAAAAGAAAATGGGCCTTTGATTCTATAAAAGATGAAAGTTACTTGTATAAGTAACTAGCCGTGGAATAACTTACTGATAAAAGTTACAACGGCTAGAGCTTTCCGTGACACTCCTCAGCTATGTAGATATGCGGGAACAATTATGTTGATTGGGTGCCGTGATGATTGTCGAGTTATGACAAATAAGCAAGAACGGTTGGTCAATTCATGGAATTGTGGTAGTTATTAGCTGTATTATGCAGTTATTTGGAGATCAACTGTAAGAAGATATCATGGACGGTTACCTAGCATGGACAACTTCAAGTCTAATATAAAAGAGTTGAAGAACAAAGAGCAGGACACAATAAGTCACATGAACATACATTTTACTACTTTTGTCTTAGTTTACACTTCTTCTTTCTCTTTAGGCATAGTATAGAGTAGTACATCAAATTTATAATACTGTTTTCCATGTTCATTAGTATTATTGTTGATATTGTACTCAAGATCATCATTAATTAATCATATTTTCATTCTTAATCCTGGTCCAAAGCTTATTTTCATTAGTATTTGGAGAACCTACAACCAAGGGGCATATTCCCCTCCTTGGTGCAATCGTTTGTTATTTTTGGGATCTAGAGTGAATTTGCTTCTTGGCTTTGTTTTTTTGTTTAACTTAGTTGAACAAATTTCACCATAACATATTTTGGCACGTGTGGTGGGACCATAGGGGGTTGATAGTGGAAAATTTAAAGTCTCCAGGTTTAGATTATCAGTGGCACAATGGGTTACGTATACCCATCAAAAGAATGGAAACCCAAGTTCAACATCTATTGCTAAAAACAATGAGGATAAACAACCCACTACTGTGTTCGCATTGTTTATTAGACAGTAGATGGAATTAGGGTGAATGATGTGATGCTTAAAGTTTCTAAGCAACTTCCTGAAATTGTAAAGCCAATAGTTTTTGTTACAACGTACTTGGAGGGCACCGCGATGAGAATGACAACCAATTTTTAAAATGATAGGAATCGTCACCAATTTTAATTCTGGAAAAATTGGAAAACCTTTTGATTTGTAAAACTGGCCTTTTTAAGAGTTTTGAGGTTTGGGAGTCTAATTATGATTAGGGAAAGGTGAAAACTTAATTCCACTACACCCCTAATACATCCGTATAAATATGATTACCCTAGAGCTCATTATGTAAATTAATTAAAACGTTAATATTTATTTTTCCCTTCTAAAATCACAATTATGTAAAAATAGAATAAAATAAAAGAAAGGAAATTTAAATTAAAAGAGAACATGCTTTAATGAAAAATTAATTTTGGTTTGATAGTTGTTGGCTATTCCGACGTATCATCTAGTGCAATGAGAAATTCAAAGCCACGTCGTTCTGTAGAAAATACTTGTGTGTTTAATGGATTTTAATTAAAGGAAAAGAAAATAAAATAAAAATTTGATTGATTTTTAAGTTTGAAAATTGACTCTTGACTGACTACTTATTAGAAGAGAAATCCGGTTTTACATGGAATTCTTAGCACTAGACTAAATAAATCCTTACAATTCAACAGTACATGAAGGAGGCATCCATTGCTCAATCATCACTATTGATCATTGCATTAAAACACAAAAATTTATTTTATTTTTATTTTTAATAAAAAATAAGACTCAAGATCGTATTTCTAAAGAGTCTTAGCCTGAACTCCTCATCATTAAACAAACAAAGCCCAAAATTCTAAACCAAATAAACCAAGACTTTTGACTGAAAAATAACACAATGACAAACAAACAACTAAATAGAATGCCTAACTATACTGAAAACGAAATAAAGTAGCCCAAAATTAAAGGAAAATTAAAGTCTAAACCCCAACAAACTAGCTGTCTCTGTAACGCCCCGATTTTCTGCTAGAGTGAAAATGACCAAAATGCCCCTGAGGTAATTTTCGGCCTGGAATTTGAGGAAAGCCGGTTCGGCAGTACTCGAAGGGAAAACTCAATGTTGGAAGGGGATTAGATGACTTGTGTATCTTTCCGGGATCGAAAATCTCATTTTTCGAGTTTTCAGGTCAAAATGACCAAAACGCCCCTGTGGTATTTTGCCCATTTGCAAGTGCCGATAAACCCGAAACTTCTCCAGATCGTTTTAAAAGGCATTTTTATGTATTCTATGACCTTAGTTTTGGTCCGGAGGTCCCGGGCGAAATTAGTGCAAAATTACGATTTTGCCCCTGGTTTCGTGTTTTTATGCTTAATCGCGTGATTAAGCAAACCTAAGCAATATTAGGCTCTAATCGAAGGTTAATTAATTTCCATAATTAATCTTGAGTCAAAACAATTTATTAAATTGATTAGAACCTAAAAGTGCTTAATTACAACTTGAAATCCTATTTTAAATTCAAGATTCCTAGTCATGGAATCTTAAATAGTGTTTTCTCTTTCCAATTCCTTAAATCATGGAATTGTGTTTCCAATTGTTTACTCATAAAAATGAATTTAAATCTCCTAATGATGTATGAGCACTCCTAATCTTGTCATAAAATCCTTAAACCTCATTCTTGGTCACCTAAACTTAAGCTTAATTATTCCTAACCTTGCACCTAAACTAATACACACTTAAACCTATCATTAGCATACAATTAGATGACCAAAATCTCTCCCCCCCCCCCCCAAATGCTGTCTGAACCTGGCCGAACCTCCATGCCCTCCATTTCCATCACATGTGCAAAATTTTGACATACCAAGACCATGCTTCCAACTCATATACACCACACCTTGTCATATTTTCAATCAAGCTTGATTTTCCAAATGAATAACTAATTGAAATAACCTATTTTCCTCATTTATTTGTGGCTGAAAAACAACCAGCCATGCATTGCTTCTAGAAGGATTATTTCATCCAAAATTGATAGGAAATTCACTCAAATCACCTTACTTGAAACCATGCTTTGTATCATAACTTCCATATTTCAAACCATGCTTGAATGACCTTGTGTAAGAGATAATTTCTCTTCCTTTCCCTCCCAAACTACACGGCCAGCCTTCCCCCTCCATGAGCTCCCATTTGTTTTCATTTTCTATAAATACCTTGCCTAGAAACACATGCAAACATTTTAGCTCATTTACACACTTTTAGTTTTCTAAGCTTTCCTTGTGTTCTCTCTTTTTCTCTCTAAGTTCCAAGAGAGTTCTCTCTTATTCTTCATCTTCATCTTCTTTATCTCTTCATCACATAATTATCTCAGAACCTTCAAACACCACCTCACAACCTCAAATCACCTCCTAAGCTCTCAAATATCTCACCTTAAACACAACCTCACTCGGAACACAACTCCAACCTTCTTATCCTCCCTTGGCCGAAGCCATCTTGCCCCTTGGAGGAGTTCATCATCTTGTTTTCCTTTTCAAAGATCAAAGCTTTTAACTTCACTCTAGGTAGGAGTGGTTTCTAAACTTTGTTTTCATAAAAATGAGTTCTTTCTAGCTTTCTCTTGGTTTTTCTTTTTGGAAATTTCTTGTTTCATTTTTCCTTGAGTATTCGGCCTCTTGGCCTTGAGGAGCACATGATAGCTCAATGATGAGAGCTCCTAGATGATGACTATGTGTTCATCTCAAAGGAACCTCTAAAGCTTGAGTTTTTGTTTTCTCTAAGTTTCATCTTTATTATCTAGCTTAAAAGGATTTTTGTTCAAGAACACCTTTACTTTTCTTGCTATTTTGATTTCGGTTTCCTTGTTTTCTTTCCTTAAATATTTCGGTTTTGGTTCCTTGAACCTTGAGGTTTTGTTTTGTTTTGAAAGTTTATTTATTTTGAGCTTGAAGATGATGTTCAAGAACCTCATAGTTCCTTTGAGAACTTGGTTCAAGAACTCTAAAGCTCTCCTTGTGATGAGATAAGTGTTGGGTTGCTATTTGCTAAAGTCTTGTAAGAGCTCTAGACTATCATAAAATGAACTTTGCATTCATGTATACTTTTATGCTTTGCACATCATATTTATTTTTCTTGTCATCACTAAGTACTAAGAAAATAAAGGAACTTGCATTATCATGTTTATATTTCAAGCTATGCATTATCATGTTTATATTTCAAGTCCTCACTTAAATATAAAAGATAATAATATGTTGCATCTGATATTTATTTTAAGCTCTCACTTTACTTTCCAATGAAAGCTAAAACAAGTGCATGAGCATGTTTACTTTATGTCATCACTTAAATAAACCTAGAGCTCAAAGACTTGCCCATTGTTGTCTCAAACAAAGGTTTGAAAATGTTTATTCCTCTAGCTTGAGATTTCGGCCCCTAAAAGTTTATTTGTCTCCAAGTATTGAAAACTATGTTTCATAATTTTTCTAAGCTTATGTGAGTTAAAGGAATATATAGAACCAAGTTTTATGAATTTAGGACCTCTTGAGACAAGGTTGATTTAGCTACTGCCCTCTTGAATATTTTTATGATTTTAGATGATAAAAATGTTTATAAATGAGTTTTGAAAGTTTTAAAAAGATTCCAAGAGAAACTAGTATTTTATGTGCTTTAGAAATTATGTTTGATGCCTTATATGGAGATGAATGTTTCGGTTCTGCCTTGCTATGTTTGGCCATTGTATGTGCTGTGTTAATGATGATAATATGTTTATGTTTGAGTATAATTAATGTTAAAACTCATATGGGAAAGATAAGAGAAGTTAGTAACTAGAAAAGAATTAATTTGAGAGTTCTAGATACCTTAATGATAGAATTTTCTGGATTCTTTCCAGCAAGGTTTAGTAATGCTAATCATGGTTTTAAATTAGTTTAAATGTGTAGGAATGACTCATAATTGGTTTGGGACTTAATCATGATGCCTTAGGAACAAACTGGACTTAGAAAGGGTCATTGTTGTGACTCCTAAGTATCCGTAAAGTTAGGATTATGAATTCTGCATCCTTGGGATTTAGAGATGTTCTTGACCATAGGGTGAGGTGAGAAATACTTAGTTATAACCTTATAGGTACCCGAGAGACTAGGCTTGATGATTCATAACTTAGAATGTGAGTTAAGGACCTTAACGGTCAATGTATAAGAGTGTAAGAAATGTGTTAATGCTATGATGCTTAATTTATGCAATGATATGTTGAGATGTTTATGATGCATGAGGAATAGATTAGTTTAGATATGAGTTTATCATAGCATGAGATTTCATGAGAACATGTTGTGTGTATTAGCTTGTGGCAGTTAGAAGGAAATTCGGTTTGACAACTGTTATGCTACCAAACTTCCGTCAAACCTAAAAGGGTTGAAAAGATGTTTTAAAGTACCACATGAGTTGAAAACCCTGGGTGACACCGGTTCGGCTGAGTGCCCCCAGGAGATTTTTATGTGACAAAGCACTGAGACGCGCTTTCCTGGGTGACATCGGTTCGGCCAAGCACCCCCAAGGGAGACAAATCCGTGAGGGTATGAGTAGATGCAGCCTACCAAAGCAGACAAATTGCTGTGGCTTAATGCCTGCAAAGCATTTCAAAGAGGGTATATCCTAAGAGAGGTGATCCCTGCCCCCTACCCGTACTTGCGTAGTCGGGATTATTTATTATGTTTCGCTTATTCAGATAATAAGCAAGAGCTAGTGACGACTAGCTAAGGTATGAGCTCATAACCTAGTTATTTTAGGGTGGCCTTATTATGCTAAAGTACCATGATTGATGTCACGAAGTTGAGGAATGATCCACTTGAAAGTTATATGCCCGTATGCCACATGGTTTATGTTTATATGCTTTGATGTGTTGTTGTATATGCTCAAGTATTGACATGCACCCATGATATAACATGTTGCATTCCTAACATCAAGATGCATGCTAAAAGGAATGGATCTTGGATAATTAGTTTTGGAAAACCCTAAATTGAATCTTATATGCATGATCACTGTTTTATAATTAAACCCAAGGTTCCTGAGGATGTGAACGATGTAACCCTAGGATAGGAGACTCCTATTGAGATTCTTTAGCAAGAATTCTTACTCCTCTCTCTCTTCTTTCTTCCGTCACATCTTCAGAAAGCGATGGCGACATTTGTGGTTTTCATTGACATGCCAGTTTGGGAGGTGCACTACGACCCGGACCACCATTCATATCATTTTGAGGGTCGTTGTACCGTCCGTGTTTTTGTGTACATGGGATGACCCTTCGCTTATCCGGTTTTGAGCTACCAGTTCGCTCCTACTGCACCTTTTGGTAGTGATGACATGATCTTCGAGAGCACTTGCCCGCATGATGAGCAGCTACGTCACACCCGCACCTCTGCCTCAACTATCCGCGACTACCCGGAGTACGTGCCTTATTCGAGGAGGTTCAAGACTGATCCATCTGAGGATTCACCGATGCATGTCCCTTCGGAGGGCTCTGCTCCCTTTCCCCAGTTCCAGTGCAAGGGAAGCGAGGAAACCGTGAGGCAGCCGCGCTTGGCAAGGAGAGCCGAGATGCGCCTGCGTCGAGGAGCTCACATTCAGTAGCCACGAGTTCCCTTCACACTCCATTGGCCCACTCAGGAGGAGATAGAGCGATTCCCCAGTTACCTGCCTCCGTCATCCGAGGACCCTTGTCGTCACTAGACCCCGATGGAGAGCTTTGCGAGTACCCGAGCTTTTATAGAGATCTTCCTTTCGGCAGCACCTTTTGGGAGGGGTTGTAGATTGTACTCGTAGCTTAGTAGGAGGGTAGCGTTTTGGGTTTATCTTCTTGTCGTACCATGTACCTTGTATTTTCTTGTTCCTGTTATATTTTATTTTCACTGTATTACAAGCTCTAGCCGTCCCTATGAGGGTATGACTACTTATGTACTCTAAATTATGTTATTAATGAAATGTTTCCTTTGTTATCATGATTGTCATTCTTTGGTTATATGCTTTATTTCATGATTTCTAATGATTGTTACACGTGCTGTATATTTCTGTCGTTCAACTAGTTGAGTTCACGGCTCTCACTTTATTTTATGTTTTCAAAAAAAAATTTACCCATACTTTCCGCTAAGTATTTTAGTAAAGAGATGAGACTAAGAAGTAATAACCTAATGTTTAACCTAATATGTTCTCGAGAGTTGGGTTAAAAATTAGGGTGTTACAGTCTCTTATAACAAAAACTAATGATGTTTTGGTCCTACAACAAAAGACACTAGTTTATTATTATTTTCAACAAATAAAGAAACACAGTGGCCTAAATTAAAAACCCAAAATCTGATTCACATAAAGCCTAAGGGACTAACCCAAATGATTCTAACAAAAGACAAAACTGGTCCTGACAAAAGGATGTGAATAAAATAAGATGAAAATAAAAAAAGGAGACTCACATACTTCACTTGGTTACTGTGATATGGAGATAAGGAGGGAACAAGACCATTAGGCAGTAGTGCCACCAGGTTTGTGCACGGATAGTAGGGTGGGTTTATGGCAATGTGGCTTGTTCTTGGGAGCTGCTCCAGCTCGCGGTTCTCACGGTAAGTAGGAGGTGGCAGCGTGATGTGGCTCTGTCCGTGGTTGGTGGAAATTGAGATTGCGACCGGCTTATCACGGTGAGATTGCCACTGCTTCTTCACAGTTGTGTATAGCAGGTTCGTGCGTCCGTCAAGGAGGGAAGCTTGAACGGAGGTTGGTGTAGACAGTAGAGATGGCACTAAAGGAGCAGATCTAGCTGGACTTCTTGCAGAGGTTTTTTGCGGCTAGGATGACCGCGACTAGGGGAGTGACAGTGATGTCCGGGGTGACTGGTGGAGGGTGTGGTGGCGGTGAAAACAGAACCTCCTCCATTTTCCTTCTTTTCTCTTTATTTTTTATTTTTGATGATGTTGTGTTATTATTATTATTATTGTTGTTGTTGTTGTTGAGTGAAGGTTGGATAGTTTGCTATGATTTTCCTTTTCTTTGGTTTTTTGATGATTTCAGCTTGTATTTTGGCTTAAGCGTAGTTATGATGATGATTAAGAAAAGGATGGTTGTTGATGGAGGTCATTATTTACAGTGATTTGGCTTTGATTGGTTTTCTATTTTGGATGGGCTATTAGTTTGGGTTTATGGTACTTGTATGGCAGTGATAACGGAAGCTTGTGATGATAGAGAAATATTGAGGGTCAAACGGGCTGCTATTAACACTAGGATGAGAATAAAGATGGTAATGGGTGGCTCAAGGATGAGTACAATGGTGAGGTGAGCTTCCTTATTTTTTTTCGGATCTTCCCTTCTGTTTGAATTTTTTTCCTTTTTATACATGTTGGGAATTACGGAGCATTAAATGCAATGATTCTGACGGCTGAGAAATTAAATGCATTGATAGAGAATTAAATACCTTGAGATTCTTCAGGATGTAATTGTCAACTTGATCAGATTGAGGCACTAAATGCATTGCTTGCGAATGAAATGCATTGGACCCGTGCATTTTTTTTTTTTAAATTTATTTTGCTTTTCTTTAATTTGATCACAGGCTGTCACAGAGAGATTTTGGGTTGAATTTTAATAAGTTAAAAATGACATGGGTTAGGAAACTAGAATGGGCTAGGTTTTTTTTTTGTTACAAATGGGCCAAAAGAAATAAATAAATAAAACACAATTGGATGAGCTAGGGACCTAACCTGAAAAAGGAAAAAGGATTGGGTTGACAAAAATGGAAGAAACAAAATAATGAAATGAAAATAAAATGTTCGGACAAAATGTGATATTCACAATTGCCCCTCTTTACTTGTTCCTTATTGAAAAATATAAAGGCCATGACTTTGATGTTTTGCTGTAAAGGACAAGTAAAGATATGAACATACATTTTGTCCGAATGCATGTTAATGATAAGTGCATGATGATCATGATGAGGATGAATATATGATGACAATGCAAAATAATATAGTAAATGATGCTAGATGACTCAATGATGATTATACAAGGCCAATATCAAGTCAGGAATGAAATGGATGTGAAAACTAAATGCATGTAAAATTTAAAGCATGTGTAGAAGAATGTGATATGTAAAAGCATGTGAAAGTGAAATCTGTGAAAGTAAACGCATGTGAAAACAATTTAAAAGCATGTGAAATTTAAAATCTATGAAATGTAAACATATGTGAAAGCAATTTAAAAGCATGTGAAATTTTAAATCTGTGAAATGTGAACACATGTGAAAGCAAAGTAAATGTGAAATGTAAAAGCAGACTGTGGAAGCATGTAAATGTGAAATTTAAAATCTGTGAAATCATGTAAAATGTGAAATTTAAAATCTGTGACAGTATGTAAATGTGAAATTTAAAGATTTGTGAAATGCTAAAGCAGACTGTGAAAGCAAAGTAAATGCATATGTGAAAGCAAATGTATATGGAAGTAGCGTAAACACATGTGAAATTTAAAATCGTTGAAAGCAGAGTAAATGCATATAGAATTTAGAATTCGTGAAAACATGTAAAATGTGAAATTTAAAAGACTTGTGAAATGTAAAAGACAGTGAAAGCGTGTAAAATGTGAATTTAAAGACATGTGAAAGTAAAACTTGTGAAAACATGTGAAATGTGAATTTAAAAACATGTGATAGTAAAACTTGTGAAAGCATGTAAAAACTTGTGAAGGCTTGTAAAATGTGAATTTAAAGACATGTGAAATGTAAAAAACTATGAAAGCATGAAACTTGTGAAAGCTTGTAAAATGTGAATTTAAAGACTTGTAAAAATAGACAAATCAATGATTGATAATATCGATGAATGGTGATGCAAGATTGATGTGATGATGGTATGATAAATGATTCACCACTGGTATGATGATATGATGAATGATGCAAAGTTAGTGTGATGATATGATGAATGATGCAAATTTGGTGTAAATAGCCTTTAAAAATTTAAAATTGCCCCAGTTCGAGGTATCTTCACATTGTTCTTCAAGAAAGTTTTCATCTATTCCAAAGTGAACCGTTTACCCAAATGAGCTATTTCATGAACCTTTGCATTGTGGTTCTCAAACACAATGCTTTAGCGACTCCTTATTGCCCCAATTTTATTACTCTATCTTTTGCTGTGACCACTCGTCTCCTTATTTTTGTGAGTTCATCTTAATCTTCGAGCCCCTTATTTGACTTATCACTCATGAGATTTGTTAGCAAATTAATCCCTTGATTGTACTTCAATTAGAATATCATGATTATGCATGGTGTTAAAAACAAAAAGTTTGATAGAAAAGGAAAGAGAATTAGAGACATAGAGAAAGAGAAAGACAATTTTATTGAATCCCATACTGGAAGGTATTTACATGATGTAAATAGTTGTTAAGAAACAAATAGGGAAGAATGAAAAGGTTAGTAGTGTTGCTTTCATGTGATCAACCCATTTCACTAATTCATTGGCTACATCAAACTCAAAATCCATGATCGTGAGAGTAATCCTTTATTGTGTGCTCAACAAAATGCCATGATCCATTGATACTCAAATTGCCCCAGTTTGGATATCCCACATAGCTTATTGGTCATTGGTCCAATCTTCCACCATTGCATAGGCTGCCTATTCAGGTCTTCAACCTAGCAATTAGGAGTTGCTCTAACTTTTTCCTAGGTCTCCTTTATGGGTTTTCAACCTAGCTGCATCTTTTTTTTTTAGTCAAAGTACTTTTTTACAGCATCAGAATTGATTGGTTTAGTGAGCGCTTTGCCTTCCATGTCAATCAGGCTCAATGCTCCACCAGAAAAGGTATCTTTGATTATGTAAAGCCCTTCATGTGTGGGTGCCCATTTGTCTCTGCTATGTTCTTGATTTGGCAAAATCTTCTTCAGAATGAGATCACCTGGTTGAAATGTTCAAGGGCTAACATTCTTATTAAACGCTTTGGCTATCCTTTTCTGGTATAACCGACCGTGGCAAACTATAGTTAACCGTTTTTCTTCAAGCATGTTCAATTGCTTGTATCTTGTTTTGACCCACTCGGTTTCCTCCAGTTCAGCTTCTACCAAGACTCTTAAAGATGAGATTTTCACTTCCATGGGTGTTACTGCTTCTATTCCATACACCAGTGAATACGGGGTTGCCCCTGTTAAGGATCTAACAGAAGTGTAGTAGGCGTATAATGCATAAGGCAACATATCACTCCAATTCTTATAAGTGATCACCATTTTCCCTAAGATCTTCATGATATTTTTGTTTGCTGTTTCCACAGCCCTATTCATCTTTGGTCAGTAAGGAGCCGAGTTATGATGCTTGATCTTGAATTGCTCACACAGTTTCTGTACTTTTGTATTGTTGAAATTAGTTGGATTATCTGTGATGAGCTTTTTTGGAAACCATATCTACAAATGATGTTGTTCTTCAGGAACTTCAACACCACTTTCCGTGTTACATTGGTGTAGGATACAACCTTTACCTATTTGGTTAAGTCATTGATGGCTACCAGAATGAATCAAGGCCCATTTAAGGCTTTGGGACTAATTGGTCCTATGACATCCATGCCCCATATTGCAAATGACCAAGGTGATGTAAGAGTGTGCAATGGTATTGGAGGAGAATTAATTCAATCAGCATATATTTGGCATTTGTAGCACTTTCTAACAAACTCTATGCAATCTTTTTCCATTGTGAGCCAATAGTATCCTTGCCTGAGAATATGTCGGGATAGTGTGTGTTCGTTGGCGTGGGTTCCACAAATACCCTCATGGACTTCTGATATGATGGAATTAGCTTCTACAACATCGATGAACATCAATAAAACATTGTCATGGTTTCTTTTATACGACACATCTCCCGAGAGGAAGAAAGACATTGATAGCCATCTGAGTGTCTTCTGTCATTCTTGTTTGCTGCTGCTGGATATTCCCTTTCTTTAATGAACCTTTTGATATAATGAAAACATGGTTGGCCATCAGGTTCCTCTTCAATGTTAGAACAATATGCTAGTCCTTTTCTAACAGCCACTTGCAAAGGGCACATTTCCACTCCCAGATCGAGCTTGGTCATCACAGCCATGGTAGCTAAAGCATATGCAAACTGAATCTGTTCATGGGGTAGGTAATGGGAACTGACATCCTTGAATTCATCTTTCAAGCTCATAAGATGTGTATAATACAACAACCTGTGCTCCTTGAATTGCCATTCTCCATTAACCTGAAAAATGATTAAGGCTGAATCCCTATAGACCTCCAGGTATTCCACCCTAAGGGATATTGTTGCCTTTAGACCTGTTATACATGCTTCATATTCAGCTGTGTTGTTGGTATAATCAAATGCCAATTTGATAGTGATTGGGAATTGCTTTCCATTGGGGGACACTAAGATTGCTCTAACTCCGTTACTGTGAATGTTAACGGCACCATCAAAGTACATTTTCCATATTAGGTCTCCTTCTTCCCTGCTTTCACTATCCTCTTCTACGGTTGCTAGGACTTCTTCATTAGGAAATTTGAACTCCATTGGCTGATATTCTTCAAGTGGATTCTCGACCAGGTGGTCTGCTATCACACTTCCTTTTATAGATTTTGTAGCCACATATTTGATGTCAAATTTTGCTAGTGTAACACCCTAAAAATTATTTAAAAATTAATTTGAGATTTACTAGTCACAATTTCAAAAATTTGACAGACATAGCAATGATGAGGATGATTCAACGGATATGTAAAAAAAAGTAAATAGTAACTTGTGGGTCTCGCAGGCCTACTGTGACAGCAAAACCCCTAGAATTAGGGCCCATAGATGCTCGCAATTGAGAAATTATAGGATTAAGATTAGAAATAGATAAGAATAAAAATTTTATACCTAAAATTAATTTTTGGGCAATAGTTGATTACACGGGTACACTATTTTATCCGTTCAGTAAAATTTCGGTGTGCGATTTCTAACATCGAAAGATAGTTTAATCTTTACAAAAGGATCATGTTTATTCTTATTAGCTAAGTGTAAGGCTAGGATTTAATCTTGCTTCTTACATCCTAATCTAATTTCATTTAAAACCGACTAAACCTTATCTTAGAAAGCTTCATTCTTGGCCAGCCACACTAACATGACAACCTCCATTGTTGCTTCATGAAGAACATCAAAATTTGGTTCAAAACTCCTTTATCCTAGCCTATACTTACTAAAAACCTCAAAATTCCTTCACAAAACTTACTCTATTCATCACCACCTACAAAACTAACTGATTAGAATTTTGATTCATCACAAATCTCCACTTTAAGATATCATATACCTCTGTTATAAAAGTATTAGGGGCTATTTGGAAGGCTTGAATTGAGGAAACACCATTCTTAGAAGGACTTTTGGAGTTAGAAGACTTCAAGCATTACAAGTAGGGTTTTTGAATCTCTTTTGCTTTCAAATCCATTTTTCTATTTAAACCACTAATTTAATTTGATATTTTTGATTGTATTGGTTGATAATATATTAATATTGATGTATTAATTTTGGTAGGGTGTTTGGTGTTGTGAAAAAATCATTTTTATCAAAAGAGATTTTGAACTATACTGTTGGATTTTCAGTTTTCCTACTACAGCGATTGTTCATGAATTTTTTGAGGCAATTGTAGGTATTTTTACATAGTTAGAGAACTATTTTTTCTCTTAAATTTTTATAGGCTTTGTGGATACATTGAGGTATCTTGGAGAATTTTTATAGCCCTTGCAATGGATGTTTGATATGCATAATAAATTGTACTCCTTAAGCATGAATTCTGCCAACATTTTGTATTTGTACTGAAATGAACTCAAGTATTGATTTGGTGATATAATGACTCTTAATTTAAATATTATGGGTATGAATGCATGCCAGACAATTTAAAGATTGATTTATGAGGTACAAATAAGAATTTCTTATGATTGAATGCCTACATGTGGCTTAGGCATGCAATTGAAAAAAGAAAGCACATGGTGCAGTTATATGATAAACGAAAAAAAATATGAACTTTAATCGTGCATGTTCTAACATAGTAGAAAACAGAAACAAGACTTAAGTTGAATTGAGAGAAAGGCAAAAAGACGAACTTCCTTAGTGTGCATGTTCAGACATAGGAGAAAACAGAAACAACACTTAAGTTGAATTAAGGGGAAGGCAAAGAGAGGAACTTCCCTCGAGATATTATGAGTCAGTTGAAGTATCGGCTAGGAATTGAACTGTGTGTGATTTGGAAATAAAATAAAATGAAGTCTGATGATCACGTACAGGAATGAGCATTATGTTTCCCATATGTGGTGTTATGCACTATAAATACCATTTGGTATAAACTAAGAGTTATATATTAAGTCTTTCCTATGTCGATAAAGAAAGAAAAATGCACGAAATTAAGTTTTGTAACCACAAGTAGAAGCATGATATAAACTAAGTTTTTCCTATGTCGATGAAAACAGAAAAATGCACTAAATTGAGTTTTATGACCATAAATAAAATCAGGCCTATTGAAGATAATTTCATTGTAATTGGTACATGCATGGTTATATCATATTGAGTTATGTTGTTTAGCCTTATTTCATATGCTCTTGAGCCTGATATTACCTGTGAATTAAGTAAGTGAATGTTAAAAGTAATCCATTTTGGAAGAATAATTTTTTAACTTTAAAAATGAGTTGTTGGTATGTAATGCATGATCACTTTTTCATAATAAACCGAAGTGGCTGGAAAGATGACAATGACATTTATTGTTGTGTGTCTGGGGGAAAGCCCTATTGAGAATTATATAATTCTCATCCCTATCTATTTTTGTGTTCCCATGTCATTTTCAGGTTGATCCAAAGAACTATGGGATACTAGACAAAGGAATTCGAGATCGCATTAGTTTAGTAGTTGACATTTTAGTTCACTACATTTAGTTGGAGTCATATGTATGTAAATGTAATAGAGATTAGATATATAGTAGAGCTTCCTTATGTAATTGGCTTTATACTAAATAAATGTTTTGTATCCTTATTGTATTTTTTAATCGAATTATGCTAGTTATTACATGAACCTATCGAATTTGCTATAGTTAATTTAAGAAAGGTTCGTTAACTTATAAGTAACAACTCGAGTATGATATCATGACTTAAGGATGATGTTATACTTGGGGAGGATGTTACAACTAGAGCCACTTGCCATTTGGACATCATCATAGAAATATGTGGGCTTTCAAAAATGTACTTTATAGGGTCTATGCGAGACATAAGCAAAGTTATATAATAGAGCATATATTGCCATAACCTCCCTGCCATCCATACTAGTGCACAACAAGTCTTCTCAATAGCCAAATACTTGGATTCACATTCATTGAACTTCTTACTCAAATAGTAAATGGCTTTCTCCTTTCGACCATACTCATCATGCTGACCCAATACTGAGCCCATGGACCCATGCAACATCGTGAGATATAGTATGAGTGGCCGCGCTGGTGTAGGTAAAACCAAGAGAGGTGGATTTGACTAGTTCTTAATTTTATCAAAGGCTTCTTGACATCTGTCATCCCATATATTCGGATTTTCTTTCCTCAATAGTTTGAATATCGATTCGCAGGTATGGGTCAAATTGGAGATGAATCTTGCAATGTAATTCAGATGACCTAAGAAACCTCGAACTTCCTTCTCTGTCTTAGGCACTAGCATGCTTTGGATTGCTTTAATCTTGTCTGGGTCATCCTCAATGCCTTTCTTGCTAATGATGAACCCCAACAATTTTCCAGTCGATGTTTTGAAGGTGCATTTTTCTGGATTCAATCAAAGCTTGTAAATCCTCAGCCTTCCAAACAATTTTCTAGGCATAGCAACATGACTTTATCCTTCTTGTGACTTTCCTACTATATCATCAACATAAACTTCTAGTTCCTTGGGGATCGTGTCATGGAAAAGGGTCACCATTGCTCATTGGTATGTTGCTCCAGTATTCTTCAAGCCAAACGACATCACTCTATAGCAAATACTCCCCACTGAGTGACAAATAATGTTTTCACCTTGTCTTCTTCTGCCATCAGGATCTGATTATAGCCTGAGTACCCATCCATAAAGGAGAATCTATGACTTCTTGTTGCGTTATCAACTAGAACATCTATATAAGGGAGACGAAAATTGTCCCTTGGGCTTGCTTTATTCAGATCTCGATAGTCCATACACATTCTGACCTTTCCATCCTTCTTTTGGATATGTACTATGTTAGCTAACCATTTTGGCTATAGTGGAACCTCTAAGAAGTTTGCATTAAGTTGCTTTTTGACTTCATCCTTGATTTTGAGTGACATTTTTGGACCTATCATTCACAACTTCTGTCGCTTAGATTCTATTCCTTCAATCAACGGAATTTTATGAGCAACTATCTCCAGTCCAAGCCAGGCATATCTTTGTAAGACCAAGCAAAAATATCCAAGAATTCTAAGAATAATGCAATCATCCTTTCCTTTTCTGGATTATCAACTATTTTCACTTCTTTCTTATCTTCATCAGTACCCAAATTCACAGTTTTGATAATCTCTTCATGTGGATTTATCCCCTTTTCCATTGAATCTATGATTTTGGCAAATTGTTGGCATAACTCAAGATCTTCATCTTGTTCATTTTCATTCAAGTCCATTGTAACACAACAATCTGTTAATGGGTTTTCACAATCATTTGCAAAATACAGAGATTTTGAAGGAGATGAATCCCTGGAATTGAGATGAGACCCGAAATAAATAAAAGAAATAAGATAAACGAAAAGAAAAAATCACAAAAAGAGAATCGAAAAGAAAAAACCATGCATAATCATCTTATTATTAAAATTGAAGTACAATAAAAAGTGACTAAAGTGTTCATTACTCAAGATACAAGAAATCATTTAAGGGCACATAATCTCAATTGTTTAATGGCTCGCAGCTTGGGTAGATTAGCTGAGGCATCTCCTTGGCTCTTTCTGTAACACCCTAATAAGTTCGAACCATGCTTAAGCCATGTTTCATTCTTACTAGTTATTACCTTTTTACTTTACGATCCTTTTACTCATTTTAAATTAATGTTGTAGAAAATAGTGGGAAAATTTTTCTTTTTGAAACCACATATTCGAAAATAAAGCCTGCAGCATGAAATAGAAATAACGTTAATTAAGCGGAACTATTTGTCGATGAAACCTTTTATCGATATGAATACTAATAATAACAACGGCATTTGCATTAATCATGGCACAATACATAGATAGGTCTGGAGGGGTCGGGTATTCCCGCCCTTAGTACAGTACATATCAAATGAACAATAAAAAGAACTACAACTAATACATGTCACTTTCTTAATACAATCCGAATACGAGTACAGAAAAACTAGCAAACACAACTAGCTAAGAGAAAATAACATCAGCAGCAGCATAGCGGGTGACTCTAGGGCTCAGATAGTGTGATGGGTGCGAAAAGGGCTCCTAACAATTGGATGCTCAGTACGAGGGAGGGCACGAGCCCTCTGAGCAGGTGCTCCACCGACTACGGGGTGACTAGAGGCATCACTGTGTAGATCGTAGTCAGAAATGGAGATCACGTCAGGAACAGGTCCTGACTCATCATACGACATCTCCCAATTCTGCCAACCATCGACCTCGAAGTCTTCGTGACAGTCTTCAAAGTCCTCCCCCATCAGGTCCTCCTCCATCACATCCTCTTCGACCTCCATGGGGTCTTCCTCCGGGTCCTCCTCCGGGTCTTCCTCCGGGTCTTCCTCATTACCAGCGTCGTACTGAATAGGCTCGGGAAGAATCACCTGAAGAGGTTCTACATTCAAAGGCTCCTCCAGGATCTCGATTTTGGAATCGGACGATAGCTCCACCACTGGTATGATACGAGACCTACTCGGTGAGTTCCGGTAACTCCGTGTTCTACTACTAGGGCCACCACGGTGGTATGAACTCCTCGGGAACGTGGCCCTGTTACCCGGGGTCCAATCAGAATCAGAATCAAAGGAGTGGCGGGCGCGTACCATCGTCGGTCGAAGGCGGATCTAGAGATGACACAGTCGAAGGTGTGAGAAATAAAGAATTTCTCAGTAGGGGATTTTTATCTTATATTATTGTCATCATGTACATCCCTAGTCACTTCGGGTTTATTAATGAAAACATGGACATTTGTAGGTTGTATTATGCTTTAATTTCGAAATTATTCATACTCCGAAGTGAAGTAATAAATAATGCAGACAGATAACATAATCATGGCAATTATCACAATATTAAATATGAGACTCTTGACAAATGAATGCATTCTTAACTTGCTTCGGTCCTTCACTCACTGAGTGCACCAACACCAATGTCTTAAACCACCTCCATGGGTAATGAGCTCATATCATGGCTTTCGCCACAAACTTGGTCCCGTGAGAAATCTTAACAGACGAGGTGAGGGGTTAAGCATTGAGCTTCTCCCATTTATCATATCGTATGAATCATGAATGTGCATGTATCATTATGTAATAAGTCATGTCATGTTGGAGCATTTATCTCATCCATTTGCATCAATACATGCCACCACATATGATATCACAAAATTTCATCTTATCACATTTACAGCATCCAAGCATATAGCAAATCAATTTCCATTCATGAGCATCTACTGCATTTTAGTACATACAAGGTTATACATTATGTGTAACTCAATGTTATTAAGTCTTATGTAATTGGAACATATTTCATGAATTATGTGTTAAGTCTTTCCTAGTCTCTTATGAGTAAGAAAATTGTTATTTCTGTATAAGCTTAGGTGTATATATATTTATTATGTTTGTTTCAATTTAATAAGTATTAAATATTATCTTTTAAACTTCTGGAAATTAGTGAATTTTCGGAATTGCCTTATTAGTACTATATTTGTATCTAAGAGTCTTACAGCTTGTTTCTAATTCAGGCATATCTGCTTCAAAAATTCATATCTTCACTATACTCATTATTTAAAGGAATTGAGCACATTAACGAATTCCTAACTCAATAAGCTTTCTCTGAATATATAGTTTGCAGAAATATTCCAAGTGAAATGTCTTTTATACCCTTACAAAGTTAGGTTATTCCAGCAGCATCCTGAAATCCAAAACGCGACTTGCGTCCTGATTCTGTAAGTACATGGTTCGTTCCAGCTTATGAATTTTATATGTATGTGTTCCTTAATGTCTTAGCTTTCCAACCAAACCGAGTTTACACGTTTTTCATTTTTATAGAAAGAGAAAAGTTTATTTTAGTGACCAGTGGTCGGACAGAACTTCCAGTATAGAGACTGAACTTTGAAAAATTATATCTTTCTCTAGGAAACGTATTTTGGCGTGATTTCTTTTGGAGAGTCTTCCTTAAAGGGTTAAATTTCAGATATAATTTTTCCAGAGGCTCATAAATTAAGGTCAGCAACTGTGACACACTTTAGAAATACGGGTTCAGTCAGAAACAGTTTTATCAGCATCATTTTATGTGAAGCTTACTTCTCTTTGATTCAAAGCATGCATTCCCTCTCATTTCAGCATGACCAGCACGAAAACACCTCATTAACAAGACAATGAACATTCTAATACATCCCCTAGAGCATGTACTACAGGGAGAAAAAATAGCACAACCAGTAAAGAGGATATATGCACCAGTTTCAGGATTTTAAAACAGCATGTATCAAGACTTGAAACCCCTAGATACTAAAGATAAGAATCACCTACCAAGAAGATGTATAGGATTCAATGAGTCCTTCCAACCCCTATGGAATTCTCGAACAAACAGAAAAAAAATTAAAAGAGTAGAAGAGAAATCTTGGCTTGATCTTGACACAAGTTCTGAATGCTTGCTGGAAGTGAAGGCTATGTGTGTGTTTGGATGTGTTTGCAAGGGTTTAAGGTTGTCAAATGTGGTAATCTGTTTAGGCAGAATGAGGGCCTTAGAGTTGAGGATATGAGAGCATAAGGAAGAGTTTAGAGAAGGAAAACAAGAGAGTAAGACACTTGGAGACTAGGAGTGATGCTAGTGTCAACAAAGAACAAAATGAAACCAATGCACCCCTATTTATAAGCAACCTGGCCGTGAGATGTTAAGGGCTGTTTGGTGAGTTTTTAATCTCATAATTAGTTCATTTAGTTAGCTGATTGGTTGGAGTAAAGGAGACTTAGAACTTAGTTAGGCTTTCAAGTTGGTTTCTTTGCCAAAAACTCCAACACCTAAGGCTAGCTTTCAATCTAGTGACAAGTGGTCACTCACCCATCCATCAACCTTCACCAACACTCCAAGAAAACATCAAGTCAGCCCACATTTCTCCTGAATGGGTGCTGGAGTCTGCGCAGAAAGCAGAGAAGGAAAGGAGGGAAACCTCATGTTTTGATTTAATGTAGAACTAGGTGTTATCTTGTAGTTAATTTAGTTTTAGTGTAAGTTGTTTTGAAGAAACTTTGTGTGGGTAATTTCTATTATATGGTGGCTAAAAGGTGAGGTTATAAAAGGTTATTTTGTGTTTAAAAGAGTTATTCTGTAAAGCAACTCATTACCTGCTGGGTATTTAGCTGTGCTTACCACTTTTAGTAATAAGCATTTTTTACCAGAAATAGTTTAATTCATCTGTTATTGATATTTTATTCTTTGTGTAGAATCTTTCATAGATTAATTATACTAACCCTCTCCTAGGTTACTAATTACTCTTCATCAGAGGTTAATCATATCCACTTTAGCTATTTTTGGTACAACTCATTCTTAAGATAGTTATCTTTTACGGTAAATTATTGGTTATGATTAATTATCATTATTTTGAGAATTCTATGTTAATTACTTTATTCTAAGCATGATTAGACCATTAAACCTCTATTATCTTAATTTAAATTACTTGATCACATTTTTATTGATTTCAGATCATTATTTGGCTTCATTGTTGATCTAAGCATGCTTTAGTTGACTTTTACATGATTTTGTTGATTTTGATCAACTTTGACTTTTTATGGTTGACTTTGACTTCATGGTTGACCTTTGACCATGAGTTTTGACATTTTGACTTTGACCTTTGACCTTGATTCTTGTTGACTCTAGTCAACACTTAATCTTTTTATGTTGACTTGCCCTTGATCGGGTAAAAGTTCAACTGTTTTAAGTGAAGTTGCTCACGCGGGTCATTACCGAGCAATTCTTCACTTAGGATAAAAATGAGGATGTTACATTAAATCCTCCCACTACGGTGGGTAAGCCCCGTGGAGGAATTTAGGAGTCCCACATCGCTTGGAGAGGAGAACGAAGCATGCTTTATAAGAGGGTGTGGATACCTTTCCCATTGTAATGCATTTTGGGTGGTTGATGTCCACACCAAGAACAAAGCCATGAGGGGCGCCAGGCCTCAAAGCGAACAATATTGCAATGCCAGGGGTCTGGGCTGTTACAGATAGTATCAGAGCCAGTCCCGGGATCGGTGTGCCAGCGAGGACGCTGGGCCCCAAGGGGGGTGGAATCTTCCCACTATGGTGGGTAAGGCCCGTGGGGGAATTTAGGAGTTCCACATCGGTTGAAGAGGGGAACGAAACATGCCTTATAAGAGCGTATGGATACCTTTCCCATTGTAATGCATTTTGGGTGGTTGATGTCCACACCAAGAACAAAGCCGTGAGGGGCGCCAGGCCTCAAAGCGGACAATATTGCAATGCCGGGGGTCTGGGCTGTTACACTTTCGAGAATGCTAATGGCTTCAGCTCTTTTTATCATTACCACTGCTGCAGGTGTAGGAAATGTGTCCCTGGTATGCGGGGTCTTCTTCTTGATAAATTCAAAAGATTGCAGCTCTCCTGTGGCTCCCAAGGCCATACTTCCCATAATTGTCAGGAAGGGAGATTGGGTTCTTGATTCCTTGCAACTGACTTCCTAACCCTTTCCTTTCTTCAAATCCGCTCTTGTGCATTATCCGAGCGGCCACTTGAAGTGTGTCACCTTTTTGTTTCACTAGTTTGGTTATCTCGAGGTTTTGGAATGAGACCTCGAGGGTATTTTCAGCACAATCGATGTATGGCACTGTCACCGATTTAGTTACCAACAATTCCTCTTCCCCTTTAACTGTGATGAGTTTCCCGTAGTCTATAAACTTCACTCTCTGACGAAGAGTAGAAAGGATTGCATCTGCTTTATGAATTTAGGGTTTTCCTAACAGCATCATATACCCTAGCTTAATGTCCATCACCTAGAACCTAGTCATGAATGTAGTTGGTCCAATTTCCAATTAAAGATCAATGGCACCCATGATTTCCTTCAATGATCCATTAAATGCCTTGACGATCATCCTACTTTGTTCAATTGTGGAGGGATCAATTGGTAGCTATTGCAGTATAGAGTGAGGGAGCACATTGAAGGTTAATTCCTCATCAATAAATATCTTCACGATATTGCAACTTTGGCACCTTAGGGTGATGTGGAGCGCCTTCGGGCATTCCAATGCATGAGGGAAGACCTCACTTTCCATGAAGGTGATGGCATTAGCTATTCTGATAGCACCCACAATCCCTTCAACCCTATCAGGGGTTATATATTTGGATATGTATGCTTGATCTAACACCTTATTAATTGTGCTGTGGTGGGCTTCTGAAGATAAGATCAAGTAATAAAGTGAGATCTTCGTCGGTGTCTTCTTCAGTTGTTCCATTACATCATACTCACTTTGTTTCATTATTTTCAAGAATTCTTTTTCCTCCTCTTCCTAACTCTTTCCTTTGCTATCTTTCACCAGCGCCTCTTCGAGGTCTTTCATAGGTATTACCTGGGGATTTTTCAAAAGTTTACCCGGGAGTATAACATCTGTCACTTCGAGCGATTCCCTTGATTCCTGTGACATTTGTTATGGATTCAGATGTAGAGGGTTATTAATAGGCTTTGTTGCTAAATTTTCTAGTTGCTTCTGACTGATTAGACTTGGCAAGATAAGGAGGCAAACTAGACACCTTGAAAACAGGTACTACACCTTGTTTAGGGGGTGTTACTTTGGACATTGCCGAATAGGGATCCATGACAGTTTCATACCTTCATGGAACTGTATGATCACTTTCATAGGGAAATGGCTTAGGCATCTTAAAAACAAATGCTAGCTCATGGTTGTAAACTTTAAAAACAAGGGGTGCATGGTGGACCATATTAATACTCTGTTTTACCCCCTTTTGTATTTCAAGAACACCCAGCTTGATAATCCTTTCAATGTAAATCTTTAGCTCTGGACATTTTTCCATATGATGCTTTATTCCGAAACATTCACAGAATAGATCATTTTCATCTCTCTTCACCGTTCCTTTACATTGCCTTCCCTTAGCTTCCATCTCATAACTAGCTCTCCTCAGGGTTTCTAGGATCTCCTTTATTAGGAGTTTCACATTCTCGATGCCTTGACTTGCACGATTCTCACAGCAATAGGAATTCACCTGTCCTTCACCGTGATTCGGGAATGGATTGTTCCTTATGTGTGCTCTTGGTTATTTTTCTAGCTTAATGGTTACACAGTCAATCAAGCGCCATACTGCACTTATGAACCTATAACAGTGTTCGATAGTGTCTAGGAGAGTTGGAATGGTAATCACATGTTTGGTTTGGATTGTACCATCGAGGATATGGCGATACAAAAGTCTTGCTAAGATGTGGGGTTAACAAGTTGTCTTTGTACAAATGCTTGAACAACTTAGCATTACTCATGCAGAAATCAGGTTGCGGTCAGTTTTCAATCAAGGGTTTATTGCTGGATGGACTGATTATCTAATGGGTTGGGGGTAGTGTTTGGCGAGGTCTAAGTATTGCTTAGGTATAAGGTTGTGGGTAGGAGACATGGTTGATTTGGTGCAATTGAGCTGCGTACAGTGTTTGGGTTGGAATGGTTCATAAAGGCATGTACTGTTGGTACGGATAAGACAAGTATCGGGTATGTGGGTAAGATGAGCAGTGGTTTGGCTGAGGAGTAGGTTGATAAGGTTAAGGATGGATGTAGTTGACAGCATTCTCCTTCTTCTGGAAGTGTGAGCCCTTCCTAGATTGGGACTCACATGATTCCCCCATCATTAGGTCTATCTTCCCTTCTTGGATATTAGTCTCGATTCTTTCTCTGATTTCCACCAAATCGACAAACTCTCTAACATGGGTCCCAAGCAAGTTCTTGAAAAATGGTCTTTCTAGTGTACGAATGAAGTAAAAGCATATTTCTTGCTCTAACATTGGTGGAACAACCCTTCCAGCCATGGCCATCCATCTCTGGGCATATTCTTTGAAGGACTCATTTTCCTTTTTTCTCATCCCTTTCAGCTGGTCTCTAGTGGGCGCAACATTCAGATTAAACTTGATTTGGTTAGTAAAGGCCAAATCCAAGTCTTTCCAACACCTGATTTGAGCCATGTCCAATTGAATATACCACTTCCAAGTAGCTCCTTCTAATCTTTCAGAGAAGAAACTAATTAGGAAGTTTTCGTCTCGAGACCACATACCTATCTTAGTACAGTACATCTTGAGGTGCATGGTGGGGTTAGAGCTGCCATTAAACTTGACAAGTTTCGGCATTCTAAAATCTTTAGGAATATTAACATTGGGAGCAAGACATAGCTCCTTAATATTCATAGAACCAAATGGACTTGGTCCCCTTAATGCTCAAAATTGCTCTTGCATATTCTCCTCTTGCTCTTCTCTTAATTTTGTTCATTCTAACTCCCTTGCAGTTTCATTAGTAGAGTCGTTATCATTTTGCTTGCCCGGAATGGACCCCTCATCGTTCTCATATCTTGGTTGATCTTCGTGCTCGGCATTTTCAACATTTTCGTTTAAAGTGTCAATGATGAACTTCTTGAATTCCGGTTCAAACATGGATTTCATCATCGCCTTGAGTTAATAAATTTCTTGAATTAGATTCCTTTCTTGGGTATCGCCTTCTACAGCCATAGTCTTTTCCTTGTCTTTACTCTTTTCGGCCTTCTTCTTCTCAATGTTCTCCCTCTCAACTCTAGATTGAAGTTCGTGTGGCTCTCTAGCCGGCACACTAATATCAAACAAAGCTTTCTTTAAAGGAGCAATGTTTAATGAATATGTTATAGGAAAAGAAAAGAAAAGAAAAGAAAGGTAAGCAAGACTCAATTTTAATTATTTTGGCCAAGGGTTGTCCTCAACTTTTACGATAATAGAGATGTTCCCCACAATTGTTGCTCGGGCATACTGCTCCATAGTGCTAAGTATGGTTGATAATGAGCATGGAGAGAATAGGTACTTTTTAATAGACATTAGCAATGCACAGAATTTTAATTCACATTTATACTAGGATACCAAATCTCAAAGTAAAATCTGATTAATTATTATTCGAAGGGAGTATTTCTCCTCTATAGAAAGCTTTTAGTGATTTTGGGAAACAGAATCTTATTTTGTATTTATACTAAGATACCAAATCTCAAAGTAAAACATGATCAATTGCTATTCCAAGGGAGTATTTCTCCTCTATAGAAAGCTTACAATGAAATACTAAAAATGATCTAACAAATTTTATTTCTGAAATGAGGCATCATGAATTCATGGACCTAATGCATCAAGAGTTTAGTCCTTCTCTTCTTGAAACTCCTTGCATAACCCTCACATGTCTTCATAAACTCAGTTACTCCTTGAGGTAGATTGAGTAATGGTGTCTCATTGATGTACTCTTTCGCCTCTTCAAAACCTTGTACGATCTCAAAACCATGGTGATCTATCTCATGACCATTCTAGCATGCTTCTTCTTCCATTCTTCCAACTCTTCCATATGATTTGAAGCTTCATTCTTCCAGAATTTCTTGTGCTCTTCTACTGTGACAAAAAGGTGATGGTACTGCTTTGATGATGCCTATGCACAACACAATCATTTTTCTGTTTAAGCCAATATTTTTAACAAGCCTTCTACTTTGCCTTCCAACTCCTTTCTTGCTTGTCGTTCCTTATCAATTACCCTTTCCAATTCTCTTTTTTCACCCCCTTCTCCTTAGTGACCTCCATTTCTAATTTTCTGATGGCCCTTTCTTTCTTGTTAACTTCTGCTTCTAGGTCAACTTTTGTCTTGTTTTGGAATAGGATTTCTTTTTCATGGTCTTCTTTTTCTTTTGAGAGATCGTGAAGCTTTCCTTCTAAGTTTCGAAGTTTGGTCACCATTAAGGCATTCCCTTTGCTTGTTCTTGCTTGATTGGCTTCTAGAGAGTCTGCATATTTATCCATTAGTTTCTCAATTTCTACATCCTTTTTCTGGCATCGATTTTGGAGAATGCTAACCTAAAAATTAGCACCTTGTTTCTTGTCTTCCAAGAACCTCATTTGGGCTTCCAATATCTTAATATATGAAGTCATCTGACGTATTGACTGGAGTTGATCTTGGACTGATTTTTTAGGTCCTGGAGCCTTCCTTGGGACGTCATTTTGCCTTGTCCTTGTTTTTCTCCACTCTTCATATTTGGGGGATAAAGTTAGTCATTGTTTCCCCAGTTTATTCTTTCCTGCTACTTCAATGTTTTCCCACGTAACGTCCCGATTTTTCTGTTAGAGTGAGAATGACCAAAATGCCCCTGAGGTAATTTTCAGTCCGGAATTCGAGGAAAGCCGGTTCGGCAGTACTCGAAGGGAAAAATCAATGTTGGAAGGGGATTAGATGACTTGTGTACCTTCCCGGGATCGAAAATCTCGTTTTGAAGTTTTAGTCAAAATGACCAAAACACCCCTACGGTGTTTTACCCGTTTGCAAGTGCCGGATGAACCCGAAACTTCTCCAGATGATCTTAAAAGGCATTTTTATGTTGACTGTGACTTTAGTTTTGGTCCCGGAGGTCCCGGGCGAAGTTAGTGCAAAATGACGGTTTTGCCCCTAGTTTCATGTTTTTACGCTTAATCGCGTGATTAAGCAAACCTAAGCAATATTAGGCTCTAATCGAAGGTTAATTAATTTCCTTAATTAATCTTAAGTCAAAATAATTTATCAAAGTTGATTAGAAACTAAAAGTGCTTAATTACAACTTAAAATCATATTTTAATTTCAAGACTCCTAGTTATGGAATCTTGAATAGTGTTTTGTCTTTCCAATTCCTTAAATCATGGAATTGTGTTACACATTGTTTATTCATAAATGAGTTTAAAATTCTATAATGATGTATGAGCACTCCTAACCTTGTCATAAAATCCTAATTACTCATTCTTAGTTACCTAAACTTAAGCTTAATTACTCCTAACCTTGTACCTAAGCTAACCTACACTTAAACCCACCATTAACACCCAATTACATGATCAAATCATCCTCCCCACTCTGCTGCCAGGTCTGACCGAAGCCTCACCCCCTCCATATGCATCACATGTTCAATTTTCTAACATTCCAAAGCCATACCTCAAGTCACATACACCATACCTTGTCATATTTTCCATCACACTTGATTTTCCAATGAAATAACCAAGCAAAATAAATTATTTCCTCCATTTATTTGTGGCTGAAAATGTTCCAGCCATGTTGAGTTTCTAGAAGGGTGATTTATTGCAAAATTAAAATAAAAGCTCACTCAAAAACCCATGCTTTGTGTCATGAACTCCATACCTCAAACCATGCTTGAATGACACCATGTAAGAGATATTTTTCTCTTCCCCTCTCCCTCCAAAAGCTATGGCCAGCCCCTCCCCTCACTCCTTCATGGTTTTGTTTTTCTATAAATAGGATGCTTGTGATAGCTTTGTTGCACCTTGAAGCATTTGCTAAGTTTAGAGTTTTAGAGTTGTCTTGCTAAGTTTTTCTTTTCTCTCAAAGTTCTAAGAGTTCTTTCTCTTCATCTTCATCTTTCTCATCCTTCCCTCACATAATCACCTCATAGTCTCAATCTACCACCTCATAACCTTAAATCATTCTCTAAGCTCTCAAATACTCAACCTCAAACACAACTTCACCCAAAACACATTTCCTTTCTTTTCCTTCCTCTTTGGCCGAATCATCACCACCATCCTAGGAGGTGTTGCTCATGTCATTTCCATCTTCAAGTCCAAGCTTTTACCTTCATCACTAGGTAGGGATTTGTTTTCAAACTTTGTTTTGCTCAAGAAAGTGTTTTTCTCTAGTTTCCTCTTGGATTCTTTTTGAACTTTCCTTTGTTTTTCCTTTTCTTTTCATTTCGGCCTCTATGTTATGAGCATGATAGCTTGATGATGAGAGTTTCTAGATGATGACATTGTGCTTATCTCAAAGAAACCTCTAAAGCTTGAGTTTTCCTTTCCTTATGACTTCATCCATATGATATCTAGCTCACATGGTTTTTCAACTTAAGAAAATTAATCTAAGGATTTCTAAAAGCCCAAGCCTACCCTTGTCAACCTTAAAGTTGGCCGGCACATTCTAAGGATTTTTCTCTAGATAGGGGTTTTGGGTATTTAATAAAGAACTTGACTTAGTTTCACTTTCTTTTTCTTTTTGTAAGACTTTCAGTTTTGGTATTTTGATCTTTGAGATATTGTATTGGGTTGTTATCTTGTTAAAGTCTTGAATGAGCTCTAGCTAACCATAAAATGAACCTTGCATCATGTTTACCTTTATGCTATGCACATCATGTCTACTTTCCTTGCTATCACTAAGTATCAAGATAATAAGTGAACCTTGCATTATCATATTTATATTTCAAGCTACGCATTATCATGTTTATATTTCAAGTTCTCACTTAATACTAAGATAATAATGAGTTGCATTCATATTTACTTCGTGCTATCACTTTACTTTCTAATGGAACCTAAAACAAGTGCATGAGCATGTTTATTTTTATGTCATCACTTTAATGAACCTAGAGCTCAAAGACTTGCCCATTGTTGTCTCAACAAAGGTCTAAAAATATTTAATTCTTGTGGTTCCCATTTCGGCCCTAAGGGGCTTTGGTGGTTCTAAGTGTTAAAAACTATGTTTTATAATTTATCTAAGCTTATGTGAGTATAAGGAATATGTAGAACTAAGTTTTACGAATTTAGGACCTCTTGAGATAAAAATAATTTAGCCACTGCCCTCTTAAGTATTCTTATGATTTTAAAGGATGAAGGTGTTTATAAACAAGTTTTGAAAGTTCTAAAATAGTTCCAAGAGAAACTAGTAGTTTATGTGCCTTAGAAATTGTGTTCTATGCCTTTTATGGAGAAGTATATTTTCGGTTCTTCCTTGCTCTTTACTGCCACTGTATGTGCTGTTTTAATGATGATAATGTGCCTATGTTTGAATAAAAAATAATGTTAAGACTCATATGTGAAAGATAGGATAAGTTAGGAACTAGAAAAGAATTAATTTGAGAGTTCTAGATCCATTAATTATGTAATTTTCTGGATTCTGTCCAGCAAGGTTTAGATTTAATAATCATGGTTTTTAATTAGTTTGAATGTGTAGGAATGACTCTTAATTGATTTAGGACTTAATCTTAAAGCCTTAGGAGCAAACCGAACTTAGAAAGGGTCATTGTTGTGACTTCTAGGTACCCGTAAAGTTAGGATTTCAAATTCTGCATCCTTGAGATTTAGAGATGTTCTTGACCATAGTGTGAGGGAGAAATACTTAGTTATAACCTCATAGGTTCCCAAGAGACTAGGTTTTGATGATCGATAACTTAGAATGTGAGTTAAGGACTTTAAGGGTCTAAACCGTAATTTCTAGAACCCCGTAATCACACAAATATAAAACTGTCCAAATCTGCATAGTGCTGTTTGGATAGGTCCTTGAGCATAAAAATTAGTAAAACTTATTAGTTGTGAACCTATAGGTGTGTAAGAGGTTAAGGATAATACTAGAACAATTACTTTACAAGTTTAAGACTCAAAAGAACCAAAGCATAAAACACTATGGGTTTATAACATAATAAGCTTGTGAGTTGTATGAATAATTGTCTAAGGTATGATTATGTGATAATGTATATGCTATGAAGAAGTTTTATGTATACACTATGAAGAAGTTTCATGTGATGACGTATATGCTATGAAAAAGTTTTATGTGAAAAATAGGTTATAGTTTTATATATGATTATATGATGAGATGCATACTACAAGAAAGATTTATATGATGAATAATGATGTATCTATGAATTAACACTTTATGAGAACTTAAATGTGACACAACACTGAGATGCCTTCTTGGGTGACACCGGTTTAGCCGAGCACCCCCAAGAAAACAAATCCGTGAGGGTATTAACATAGAGCTTGCCAAAGCGGACAATGCTACTGTGCACTAGTTGCCAGTAGAGCATTCCAAAGAGGAAATGACCCTAAGAGAGGTGATCCTTAATTGCCCCCTAGCCCGCACTATTAAGTCGGGATTATGTATATGTTATGCTTATCATAGGATAAGTAAGAACTAGTGACGACTAGTTAAGGTATGAGCTCATAACCTAGGAGATGATTAGGGTGGCCCATGAGAAAAAGTTAAAGTTTAGAATGTCACATATGATATGAAAAACTAAGAAAGTTATAATGAGATTTATCTGACACCTTATGCCACTATCATGATGTTTCTTAAATATATCATTGACCTATATGATGCATTCATGTCTTAGTATACTACATGCTTAGTCATAAGACGCATTATAAAATATGACGGACCTTGGATAATTAATGCTTTAGAAAACCAATTTAAAAGAAGTATGCATATATGCACACCTTTTAGAAATAAACCCAAGGTTCCTGAGGATGTGATGATGTCACCTAGTTAGGGATTGCCCTACTGAGAATTCTTTTAGAAGATTCTCATTCCCTCTCTCTTTTCTTCCGTCATATCTTCAGATGGCGACATTCGTACTCTTCATTGACACCCCGGTATGGGAGCTGCACCATGACCCGACACTCGGGTCATGCCATTTTGAGGGTCGCTGCACTGTTAGAGTCTTCATGTTCATGGGACGACCCTTCGCACACCCAATACGGAGTTACCGATTCACCCCGACTATCCCCTACCATCACAACAATATTTTTGAGCGAGCTAGATCACGGGACGAGCAGATCCTTCGCATGCAGCCTGAGGGATCAATAGTACGTGACTACCCGGAGATGGATCCATCCGAGGACCCACCATCACACATGTACAGTTGGAGCTCCAGTTCCGCTCCCCCACCGATGAGAGCCGGGAGTGAGGAGACGGTGGTCCAGCCGAGGTTGGCACGTAGGCCATCCATGCGCCCTCACAGCGGTGGACATGCCCCGATGATGCGCTTGACCACTCCCGCCGAGATTCGTCAGTGGATCGACTCGACCCCACAAGATCGGGACCAAAGCAGAGTAGACATAGGAGGGGTAGCAGTTAGTGCACACACGCCACATAGTTGAGGGCAAACCTTCTTTTGTGTATGAGGTTGCCTACTCTAGGTGCACTCAGGCATGAGTGTTGTTTTATGATTTCCCTATTTTCATTTTCCTTGTATTTGTTCTTCAGTTGTATTCTGTTTTCCGATGTATCGAATAGTCCTGCCTTTTGGGTCGGCACATTATATATATATATATATATGTTTCAGTTGATGTTTCCATGATATGATGTGTTCCTTTACGGTTTGCTTATATGTTTCGTTATGCTTCCTTTTAAAGATTCATGCGTGGCTCTCACCTTGATTTTAAAAAGAAAAATTTTACCCATATTTTCGCTAAGTATTTTCTAAGTAAAAGATGAGACCAAGAAGTAATATTCTAAAGATTAACCTAAGTACATACTAGTAGTCTTAGGTTAAGATTTAGGGTGTTACATCCCATGTGTTTTTGATATCTAGCTCTTGTTTCTTGGTGTCTTGACCCTTTTGATATAAGAAATTGTAGCCTTCCAATTGTCTTTCTTAAGGTTTGGTCTGTGCTGAACAAGGTTGTCTTAATACCAAGGTGCGGGAATATGATATGCAACCCCTTGGGCCCATTAAAGGGACATAAAGGAAGTTCCCACAGTTGTATATAATATTTTCCCCATGTTACCAAAGGCAAACCCACTTAAAAGTGTTAAGGTCAATATAAGAGAATTCTTGCATCCACCCAAGTGCTGGTTGTTCCTCTATTAGGACACAATGAAAATTCTTCAAGGGTTCAGGCAAATGCCCTATGTGATTTTCGGCATGCACATGTGTCATGACCCACAAGTACAATATGTGCAAACTGCATCATAACTTTCCCTTCTTCTTCTTTTTTTTTCCTGATGACACACTTCTACTGAAAGGAAAGTATCTGCTAGAATAGCGGGAATTGGATTTTCCCCATAAGTGTAATATCTAAAAAATACATCCATGGAGGCTTGATCTATGATGTTCAACGTGAAAGGGAAAAACACAATCCATAAATTAGTAATGCTAAAGTTCATTTGAATAAATGCCACTCTTTTCGTTGGGCTAAGGTTTCAAGATGAGATTCGAGGGAAGTCTTTACTCAACCCTCGAGTTGTTCCTCTTTCCTCTATCACTATCCCATCAGCTTGGATCCCAATTAACTTGGCAACCTTTGTTTCTGCCATATAACCCCCTTGATAAAGGTATACACTAGCCTTCTCTCGGATTGGCATCCTAATCATGACGATGTACTCCTCTATAGTTGGTACTATGTCCAAATTTGACAATTCAAAACAATGAAAAGGAGCCTTCTAGAACTGTATGAGGGCACTAAGGACAGGCTCTTCAACTGAAATATCTGACAAGTCTAGTATGTGCCGCTATTTTTTTTCCTGAAAATCAACTTTATCTTCATGCGGCATTAGCTTACTTAATCTTTTTACTATTCCCAAGTCACTATAAATCATAGTGATCTTAATGTTTCTTGTATTGCTAATGTTATTTTGGCCTACCTCCATGTCATGTCCCAAGCTAATGAGAACCCTTGTACCTGTTTACAAAGAAGCAAAATTAGAAATCATGTTTAAATAATGCATGTCATGTATGCATGAGATGTGGTGAATGTATCATGCATGTTATTATGTCATGAACGTAACATTTATGATTTGATTTTTTTTAGCAAAGAATGAGCCACATGTTATGTGAGGATTTTATGTATGTAATGAATGAAATCTTTTTAGGCATGCGATGAATGAAATCTTTTTATGCATGTGATAAATGCAACATTTATATATTTTTTTAAAAGATGCATGCCATGAGTATAACATTTACAATTGTTATACATGAGATGAATGAGCTATATGAAGTAAAGAGAGAGTAAAGAAATGCTCCTTTGTGTTTTAATCAGGGTATCCTTAAATGGGTGGGTGTTTTTAGGGTCAAAAAACCTTAACTAGGGTAGCCACTAGATTCATTCTACCAGTGCACTTTTTGGGATGGATCTAGACTTCTAGAAGGCCAAAAATCCCTAGATTGCCCCTATCCATGAGATAGAGACCCACCTCATAAAAGGATCACAAGGAGGGATGAACCCTCTCAATGTGACCAATTCATGATTCCAGTAAGTAACAATCTGGGTGGTGTTCTACCAAATGTCAAGTGAGCATGAAGCCCCTCAATGACAATGGTAGACCTCCTCCTAATCCTCGATTTGTACAAGCTTTGGTATAGAGCCAAAAAGTGTATGAGGTGGCGTGAACGTACATAGTGTGTGAGGAGCATGCAAACCTTCTAATCCTAAAACTACCATTTCCTGAAAAAGAAAACAATATATATTTAAGAAATACAATTAATTACCCTAAGGTTCTAAGAAAAATAGAATAAAGTCTTCTACCCTAAGGTTTCAAATATATACAAAAATGAAAGCCTTTAATTATATATAAAAATAAAAGTCTTCTATCCTAAGGTTTGAAAAAGGAATAGTTATGGATAAAATAAATAATTATTTACAAAATTAAAACAAATATGTTATGAGGGAAAAATAAATATAATAAAATTATAATTATTTGCATAATTAACTCTAATAAGCTTGACTCTCAAACTTCCCTAGTGGAGTCGCCAAGCTGTCACAATGTACTTGGAGGGCACTGTGATGAGAATGACAACCAATTTTTCAAATAATATGAGTTGCCACCAATTTTAATTCTGGAAAAATTGAAAAACCTTTTGATTTGTAAAACTAGCCTTTTTAAGAGTTTTGAGATTCGGGAGTCTGATTATGATTAGGGAAGGGTGAAAACTTAATTCCACTTCACTCTTAATACATCCATATAAATATGGTTATCCTAGAGCTGATTATACAAATTAAGTATAATGTTAATATTTATTGTCCTTTCTGAAATCATAATTATGTAAAAAGAGAATAAAATAAAAGAAAGGAAATTTAAATTAAAAGAGAACATAATTTAATGAAAAATTAATTTTGGTTTGATAATTGTTGGATATGCCAACGTATCCTCTGGTGCAATAAGGAACACAAAATCATGCCATTCTGTAGAAAATACTTTTATGTTTGATGGATTTTAATCAAAGGAGAAGAAAATAAAATAAAAATGTGTTTATTGATTTTTAAGTTTGAAAAGGGACTTTTGACTTACTACTTATTGGAAGAGAAATCTGATTTTACACAGGATTCAAGTTAGCACTAGACTACTCAGTAAATCCTTACAATTCAACAGTGCATGAAGGAGACATCCATCTTTAAATCATGACTATTGATCATTGTATTAAAACACGGAAATTTATTTTATTTTTATTTTTAATAAAAAAATGAAACACAAGATTGTATTTCTAAAGTGTCTTAGCCTGAAATCCTCATCATTAAACAAACAAAGCCCAAAATTCTAAACCAAATAAACCAATACTTTTGACTAAGAAATAACACAATGACAAACAAACAACTACATAGAAGGCCTAAGTAACTATACTCAAAAGGAAATAAAGTTCAGCTCAAAATTAAAGGAAAATTAAAGTCCAAACCCCAACAAACTAGCTCTCTCTCATAAAAAAAACTAATGATGTTTCAGCCCTAAAATCGATTGACAGCAGGGTGGGTTTGCGGCAATATGGCTCATTCCTGGGAGCTGCTTCGGCTCGTGGTTCTCACGACAAGCAGGAGGTGGCATCGTGATGTGGCTCTGTCCGCAGCTAGCGGAAATTGAGATCACGACTAGCTTTTTGCGGCTAGATCGCCACTAGTTCTTTGCGGTTGTGTATGGCAGGTTCGTACGGCCGTCAAGGAGAGAAGCTTGAGCGGAGGTTGGTGCGGGCAGTAGAGATGGTGCTAAGAGAGCGGATCTGACCGGACTTCGTGCAGAGGTTTTCTGCGACTGGGATGACCACGTGGGAAGAGTGGCGCAAAGGCGGTACACGACTAGGGGAGCAACGGTGATGTCCGAGGTGATTGGTGGAGGGTACAGTGGCGGTGAAAATAGAACCTCCTCCCTTTTCTTTCTTTTTGCTTTATTTTTTATTTTTATTTTTGATAATGCTGTGTTGTTATTATTATTATTATTATTATTATTTTTGTTAAGTGAAGGTTGGATGGTTTGCTGTGACTTTCTGTTTCTTTGCTTTTTTGATGATTTTGGCTTAAGCGCAGTTGCGATGATGATTAAGGAAAGGATGGTTGTTGATGGAGGTCATTATTTGCAGTGATTTGACTTTGATTAGTTTTCTATTTTGGATAGGCTATTGGCTTTGGTTAATGGTACTTGCATGGCGGTAATAATAGAAGCTTGTGATGGTAGAGAAATATTGAGGGTCAGACGGGTTGTTATTAACACTAGGATAAGAATAAATATGGTAATGGGTGGATCAAGGATGAGTACAATGGTGAGGTGAGCTTTCTTATTTTTTTTTGGATCCTCCCTTCTCTTTGATTTTTTTTTTCTTTTTATACACATTGGGAATTGCGGAGCATTAAATGCGATGATTTTGACAGTTGAGAAATAAAATGCATTAAGAGAGAATTAAATGCCTTGAGATTCTTCAAGATGTAATTGTTAACTTGATCAGATTGAGGCATTAAATGCACTGCTTGAGAATTAAATGCACCGAGACTGTGCACTTTTTTTTTTTAACTTATTTTTTGTTTCTTTTATTTGATCACAGGCTATTATGGAGAGATTTTGGGTTGAGTTTTAATGGGTTAACTATGACATGGGTTAAGAGACTAGAATGGGGTAGGTTATTTTTTTGTGTTACAATTGGGCCAAAAGCAATAAATAAATAAAGCACAATGGGATAAGCTAGGGACCTAAACTAAAAGGGAAAAAAGGATTGGGCTAACAAAAATGGAAGAAACAAAATAATGAAATGAAAATAAAATGTTCGAACAATATGTGGTGTTCACAGTTTTAAATGTCTTGCAAGGGAATGGTTTTAATCCTAATATGGGAGTAATACAACATGATTCTATAGGAGCAGGCATATATGAACCGGGGGAGGGGGAAATTAATTTGGTTAGGAGGCCTATAAATGTAACTACACATTTAGGCTTACTAGCAATGGCAAATGATAATAACGGCATGTATGTTGATCAGGCATGGAATATGGCCATTGAGAGTATATGCAAACTGTAACGCCCCGATTTTTCTGTCAGAGTGAAAATGACCAAAATGTGTAGGCTTACACTACACATTGTTTATTCATAAATGAGTTTAAAATTCTTTAATGATGTATGAGTACTCCTTAATCATGTCATAAAGGTCCCTAATCACATTCTTAGTCACCTAAACTTATGCTTAATGACTCCTAACCTTGCACCTAAGCTAATACACCCCTAAACACATCACTAACACACAATTCCATGATTTAAGGAATTGGAAAGAGAAAATACTATTCAAGATTCTATGACTAGGTGTCTTGAAATTAAAATATGATTTTAGGTTGTAATTAAGCACTTTTTGGTTCTAATCAACTTTAATAAATTATTTTGACTCAATATTAATTAAGGAAATTAATTAACCTTCGATTAGAGCCTAATATTGCTTAGGTTTGCTTAATCACGCGATTAAGCGTAAAAACACGAAACTAGGGGCAAAACCGTAATTTTGCACTAATTTTGCCCGGGACTTCTAAAATTAAAACTGAGGTCATAGAATACATAAAAACGCCTTTTAAAACCATCTGGAGAAGTTTCGGGTTCATCCGGCACTTGCAAATGGGTAAAACACCGCAGGGGCGTTTTGGTCATTTTGACCCGAAAACTCGAGAAATGAGATTTTCGATCCCGGGAAGGTACACAAGTTATCTAATCCCCTTCCAACATTGAGTTTACCCTTCGAGTACTGCCGAACCGGCTTTCCTCGAATTCCGGGCTGAAAATGACCTCAGGGGCATTTTGGTCATTTTCACTCTGACAGAAAAATCGAGGCGTTACAGGTCCCTCACATTTTTCACCAGCATAGTTTGCAAAGTTGAAAAATGATGCTTAATATTATGTTTGGGATGACCCTATCTGTGGAAAATATGTAGCAACTAAGTAGTTCAACGATGTGTGCCCCAAGAGGAATTTGAGTCCATACTCTATTTTTGTCACACTTATGCAATTGGAGGTCACTTTGGGCCCTAACGCACTACTAGAAAAGTATCGGACTCAGGTTTCTAATGGCCCACCTTGTTTAGAGATGCTTATAATTTTTGTAAAGCCTGTGAACAATGCCAAAGGACAGGAAGAGGGGGCTGCATGGGATTGCTATAGCGGTTGTTCACACGATTATTAAAAAGGGAGCAAAGAGGGTTGCAACTTCCTCCTCTCTTTTCTTATTCTTTAGCACCACTCCCCTTCTATTCACCTCCACAACGAGGCCCTGCCACCCTTACCTCCCCCTCATTTTGATTGCATTCTTCAATAGGTTTGCTCTTTTCCCTCATCTCTCTACTACTCTACTGATTGGATTTTAAATTTTAGGGAGTTTCTACATGTTGGTTGGTGTTTTTAGGTGATGATTAATCTATGCATATCAGGTATTTGTGAAAATGCCTAAATCACTTTTCCTTTTCGGTTGTTCATTCACTTTGGGAATCACATTATGTTTGTTGTTCCATTTCATTGTCTTACTTTCCTACTGTGTTTGATCACCCTTTAGTTGGAGAATTTTCCTCACCCACACCAACACCCCATGTTGCTGTTATTGCTGTGATACCCAACTATCTTACTTGTGCTCTATTCTTACGTGTTTGATCATCATTAGTGTTGGATTCATGCACATTTTGTGTCTTTTGTTCAAGTAAGGCACCCAAGGAAGACAAGAGTATGGGGAAGCACCCCTGTGTTGAGGGCAATAATGATGTTGATGATCTTGCCTGCCTTCCAGCCCAAGACCCCTTTTGGTTTATTCATTATCGGCGAAGCGGAAGCATCTAATAGTTATCAAGAACCGTCTGCTCCTAGTGGAATCTCCCTTTGATTTTAATGGGGTGGAGGACCAAGTCACGAAAATCCTTCATGACATTGAAAGGAATGGTTGGGGATTTTTATTAGAAGCCTTGACACCAGTTAATGCTTTATTGGTGTGGGAGTTTTATTCTAACTGGTGGTTGCTAGCCCAATCTTAGGTTTATCTTTGGGGGCACCAGATTTCAATTAGTCCCTATGCCTTCTGGGATTCCTTACGAATCAATGTCACCCCCTATAACTGACAGCCTGATGACTACCAGCTCCTTCTCTAATAACTGGCTGAGATGGATAAGGATGTGATCAAGGATAGGATCACATACCTAGGCACAGAGTGGATTCGCAATCCCCAGTTCCTTCCCACTCATCTCAAGAGTTCCCTTCAGAACTTTGAGGCTCGATTATGGATGAAGCTAGTATTCTTTTATATCCTTCCCTACTCTCATGTTATCACTTTTACTCTGGATCAGGTATGCCTGATTTATTGCCTAGTTGAGGGGAAGTGAATTTGTCTTCCCCGCCTCATTCGGAGACACATGGAGAGAGTCACAGTGATAAGGCCTGCAATGGCCTACCTTACCCTTCCTTTGTCACCAGGATGGCAATGACAACAATTGTCCTCACTTTTCCAGCTAATGTCCTGGAAGAGCTGGGAAAAACTATTGTTAAAAATTTGCTCCCCAAGGACTCCAAAGCTAAGAATAAATCTCAGAGAAAGGAGAGAGGGACTAGCTCTTCTACTAGCTCTTATAGCCTAATAGGGGCCATCATCACTAGATTGGACACTATACAACGAGAGATTACTGAGCAGCTAAAAGCTCATGTCACTACCTCCATTCAGGCTTCTGAACAGCAGATTATGAGGCAAATGGCCCACCTCAAGCTGCGGATTCAGGGCATAGAGCCCCCTGCTATAGAGAATGATGAAAAGCCAGGGTCACCTCCACCTACCCGGTATACTGAGCCACATGTAGATCCTGACTCTGATTTTCAAGAGGATGATCCTGATACTGAGATCTCAGAGGAAGAAATCTCTAATAATGATGACCGCTGAGCCTTCCTTCACACCGCTCTTGATGGACACATTTGCCTTAGCACTAAAGGCAGTGCCTTTTGTAAGTGGAAGAGGATTATTTTGTGGGACATCAGGTTTTACTTTCTGCCTTTGCTGATGTATTTTTCATCTTTCCATGCATTTTTCTTTTATTTTATTTTATCATGCATTGCATTTTTATATTGCATTGAAATGAATTACTGGGAGTTAGTTAATTAATGGTTGAACAATGCCTACACTTTATGATTATTCTTTATTTTGATTTCCATGCTGCACTGATTAATTTTAGGGTCACATGAGCAATACAATGAATTTAACTTGTTTGACTGGTTGGATTTTTACCTGTGAGCTTTTGGACCTCAATATGATTTCTACTGCTATAATCACTAACTTGTTGATGTGTGTGCACTCTCTTGGAATGGATTCTAGACCTTGCTGAATTCTTAGTTAAACATTTTCTTCACATTGTCTGGTATGTTGATGATTGAGGCATTTAGTCTTTTCACCCACTTAGCCATAGAGCCTACCTTGCATGCATATATAATTTGGTTACCTCCATTTGAGCCTATTCTCCCATTTTTGTTGATTAACATAATACAAGCCTAAGTAGAAAACAATGAGCAAACACACAGCTTAGGACCTGTAAAAGTTGGTGCAAACTAGTATGTGCAACAACCTAAGTATGGGGAAACCATTGCTAGAGGTGGAAAGAAAAAGAGCTGCAAGCCCATGTAAGGAAAAGGTGTGGATTAGTAGAAACTGCTTAAAAAAAATGCAATGTAAATAAATAAATAATTTGAATTCCACTATTCTGCCATTGCAAACTGTAAAACCCTAATTTTTAACCCAACTTTCTAGAATACATTAGGTTAATCATTAGGTTATTACCTCTTAGTCTCATTCATTTAATAAAATACTTAGCGGAAATATGGGTAAATTTTTTTTTTGAAACATAAAATCAAAGTGAGAGCTGCGTATGACGTAACGAAGACTATCATACAGAAAAGGGATATCATATCATTCATAGTCACAAAACACAAACATTGTTCATTACATCACAACATAAACATATTAGCATAGATGCATAATTTACGTCTATCATAGTCCTATTATCACATCAAAGAAATACACATCTATAAGTATACAAATCTAAAGCGGCATTTTCGCGCTTCCGTTCCATCCCACTGATCCAACTCGTAACGCATGCCCTATGCCCATGCCTTAGTAGAGGTCACGATATACACCATCATCTTCGTCTGGAGACGACATGGAAGAAAAGAGAGAGAGGGATGAGAAACTTATTCAAGATTCTCAGTAGGGATTTCCGACTCTAACACACGTGTCATCGTCATCGTCCCCAGCCACTTCAGTTTTAATTATAAAAAGGTGGTCATGCACAAGGTTTAGTTTTTAACTTCTCAAATCTATTTATCCGAAGTGGGTGTCTTTTAGTGTAGATCTTAATGATATGAATGCAACAGATATTGGATGAATGCATGACAATACATTATGCAAGCAATTCAATCAAACATAACATCAGGTAAATATATAAGTGGCATATAACTTCTCATATACAGCTCTTTCTTTTCTCATAACTGTGTGACTTTTAAAACATCATATCTCTTTCTCATGCTTGAACTCTTAAGTTCTTTTTCTCAAAGACCACCCTCTTAATCATATCCACCTATATCCAACCGACACACCGCCCCGGCAATTTTTATCATAGGCTCTAATCTCCGTCTCACCTAATCGCCTAGGAATGAGCTCAATCCTAACTAGTCGTCACTAGATTTAATATAGGGAACAATAGAGGGGGTAACACATCCCTAGTTTCTAACTCATTATTTGAATAGATGAACCATGAGATAGAATCCCAACTACTAGAGTACGGGTTAGGGGCATAAGGGTCACCTAATACACCGACTCCTTGAGTACGGGTTAGGGACTTAAGGATCACCTAATACATCGACTCCTAGAGTGCGGGTTAGGGTTATTTCCTTCTTCGAAACACATCTACGACATCTAGTGCACAGTAAATTTGTCCGCTCTGGCAGGCTGCATCTACCATACCCTCACGGTTTTGTTATCTTCTTACCGAGGTAGGAGAAATGCGTCTCGGTGTGTTATGCAAGAATGCATCATAAACACATGCCCTCAACTATCATCATGGAACCTCATGCAATACGTATATCATGCTCATAAATTTATGCACTTCATCATAGTATGCCATATCAACTCATAATGCATGTACTTACACATTCAATTTCACATTTCATAATTAATTTCTAAAGTCATATAAACGGTTTCACCCTAGCACATGCACTCACACATCATCATAGCATCAACATAAAAAGATCACATCATCATAACTCATATATCATCACATCATGCATATCAACATATCATACTTGCATTATCAAACACAAAGCAATAAAAGATCTCTTAATGTCTTATGCTTTGACCCTTAGGGTCCTTTATCTTGAAATCTAAGTTATGTATCATCACAACCTAAGCTCTCGGGTACCTATAGGCTCATATCTAAGTATTCCTCACTCAATTCTACGATCATAAACAATTCTAAACCTCAAGAGTGCAGAATCTAAAATTCTAACTTTACGGGTACCTAGGAGTCACAACAATGACTCTTTCTAAGTTTGATTTGCTCTTAAGGCATCAAGATCAAGTCCTAAACCAATTATGAGTCATTCCTACACATTTAAACTAATTTAAAATCATAATTATCATTTCTAAACCATACTGGACAGAATCCAGAAAATTCAAATACTAAGGGATCTAAACTCTCAAATTAATTCTTTTCTAGTTACTAACTTCTCTTATCTTTCACATATGAGTTTTATCATTAAACATACATGAATATACTCATATTATCATAATCAAGACAGCATATAACAGTGATCATTCATAGCAAGGCAGAACCGAAATTGTCCCCAAACAAACAAGGCATAAACTGGATTTCTAAATCACATAAAACACTAGTTTCTCTTGGAACCTTTCTAAAACTTTCAAAACTCATTAGTAAACATTTTTATCATTTAAAATCATCAAAATACTTGTAAAGGCAGTGGCTATTTTAAACTAAACTAAAGAGGTTTTAAATTCATAAAACTTTGTTCTAAACATCTTTTGAACTCATACGAGCTTAGGAAAATTACGAAACATAGATTGTAGTACTTGTAACACATCAAACCTTCTAAGGCTGAAATCAAGGAACTAAGAAACATAAAACTTTCAAACCTTTGTTTGATATAATAAAGGGTAAGTCTGTGAGCTCTAAATCTCTTAGGTTGTAACATTAAAGTAAATATGCGATGCACTTTATTTTAGTCTTTATTTAGAGGTGAGGACATAAAATAAATATGCTATGCAACTCATTATTATCTTAGAGATTTAGTGAAAGCATAAACATAAATATGGAGATGCAAGTTCATTCTTTAATCTTGAGCATTTAGTGATGACATAAAAGTAAACATGGATGCAAAGTCTTTTATCTTAACTTAGAGCTCACATGAGACTTTTAAAGAGAACTACAAACCTCAAGCCAACACTTATCTCATCACAAGGAGAGCTTTAGAGTTCTTGAACCAAGTTCTCAAAGGAACTACATGGTTCTTGAACATCATCATCAAGCTCAAAAAGAAGCAAACTTTTAAGAGAAAACAAAATCTCAAGGAAGTAAGAACCAAAACAACAACATTTCTAGAGATGAAATAAATATAAGAACACTTTGAAAATTTTTAATAAAACTTTTAAAGGAAAGCTCTTGGGGCCGAAAATCCTTTAAGAAAAGAAAAGAAAAGAAAAACCAAAACAACATTCTTTCTTGACATGAAATAAAAATAGAGATACTTTAAAAATTTTAACAAAATCTTTTGAGGTAAAGATTATGGAAACCGAAACTATGTAGGAAAGAAAAAGGAAAGAAAAACTAAAACTTTGCTAGTTCAAGAACAAAACTCAAGCTTTAGAGGTTTCTTTGAGATGAACACAAGGTCATCATCTAGAAACTCTCATCATCAAGCTATCATGGTCATAAACAAGGCCAAGAGGCCGAAAACAAAGGAAAGCTTAAAAAAGAAACCAAGAGAAAACTAGAGAAAACTCATTTTTAAGCAAAATAAAGTTTTGAAAGCAACTCCCTACCAAATGTGAAGACAAAGGCTTGATCTTGAGGATGGAAATGAGAGGATAAACTCCTCCTAGAGAGGTGAGGTAGCTTCGGCCTTGAGAGAAAGAAAGGAAAGAAGATGTGTTTTGAGTGAGGTTGTGTTTGAGGTCAAGTGTTTGAGAGCTTAGGAGGTGACCTAAGGTGATGAGGTGATCTAAGGTGATGAGGTGGTGGTTTAAGACAATGAGATGATTATGTGATGAGAGGATGAAGAGGATGAAGATGAAGAGAAAAGGAAAACTCTCTTGAAACTTGAGAGGAAAAGAAAGGAAACTCACAAAACTAAGAATACTCAAACTTACCAAATGAACCAAAAGTAACACAAGTTCATCTAAGGCACCTATTTATAGAAAATGAAACAATGAAAGCTCACACAAAGAAGGTCTTGTCTGTGTGGTTTTGGGAGGCAAGGGGAGAGAAAAATATCTCTTACACAATGTCATTCAAGCATGGTTTGAGGTATGGAAGTCATGGTGCAAAGTATGGCATCAAGTATGGTAATTTCCCTTTGTTTGAAATTAAAATAATCCTTCTAGAAGGCAAAGAGGGCTGGCTGATTTTGAGCCACAAAAATGAGAGAAAAATTCTTCTAGAAGATGTCCTATGAAGCATGGATGAAAGCATTGAGGTTATGACTCAAAGCATGGTTCTTTGTGAGGTGGAAACATGGTCTTTGGAGTGTCAAAAATTTGCACATGTGATGGATAATGGGGGGTATGGTTTCGGATAGATTGGGGACAGCCAAAGGAGGAGGAAAATTGTTCATGTAATTGGGTGTTAATGATAGGTTTAGATGTGTATTAGTTTAGGTACAAGATTAGGAATCATTAAGCACAAGTTTAGGTAACTAAGAATGAGGTTTAGGAAATTTTATGACAAGATTAAGAGTGCTCATACATCATTAGAGAATTTAAAATTCATTTGTGAATAAACAATTGAAAACACAATTCCATGATTTAAGGAATTGGAGAGAGAAAACACTATTCAAGATTCCATGACTAGAAATCTTGAATTTAAAAATAAGATTTCAAGTTATAATTAAGCATTCTTAGGTTCTAATCAACTTTAATAAATTATTTTGACTCAAGATTAATTATGGAAATTAATTAATCTTTGATTAGAGCCTAATATTGCTTAGGTTTGCTTAATCACGCGATTAAGCTTAAAACACAAAATTAGGGGTAGAATCATAATTTTGCACTAATTTTGCCCGGGACCTTCGGGACCAAAACTAAAGTCACAGAATACATAAAAACATCTTTTAAAACCATCTGGAGAAGTTTCGGGTTCATCCGGCACTTGCAAACGGGTAAAATACCACAGGGCGTTTTGGTCATTTTGACCCGAAAACTTGAAAAATGACATTTTCGATCCCGGAAAGGTACACAAGTCAACTAATCCCCTTCCAACATTGAGTTTGCCCCTCGAGGACTGTCGAGTCGGCTATCCTCGAGTTCCGGGCCGAAAATGACCTCAGAGGCATTTTGGTCATTTTCACTCTAGCAGAAAAATCGGGGCGTTACACAAACGATTACTTGGGCTAAAATCAGGAAACACTATTAAAGCAAAAAAGACAGGAAAGTCAATTTGGAGGTTTTGGTTTCTCTCATTTGAGCTCTTATGTTGCACCTTACTCTTACAGGGACTAAGTTTAGCCCATCTCTTCTATCTTATTCCACCTGTGCCTAAGCCCAATTATAACCTTGGAAAAGACCTCTTGAGATGTGCCCATACATGTGATTGACCTATGGTGATTAAGAAGAAAGGCAAGCTTATGAAAGAAGTTCCCTGTTGTGTGCTAGAGTGTGTCATAGAACTTATAAGCCTGAGTGGAGAATGGTCAACTTCCCTGTTAGGTTAACTATATCATACGTGTTTTGTTCATTTTTGCCATGTGCTGTTTAGATTGACCTGTAAGCATCATTATATTCTAACATCTCTGATTATGTTGGTTGTTGTTTCACCATCTCTAGTTAACCCCCGTCTAACTAGGTTCTAGCATTCCATGTGCTTGTCATGCATCATTAGCATTAGTAGCATCCCACATTTTCATTCTTGCTCTTGCATCTGAGTTCCATGTATGAGGACATGCAATCATTTACGTGTGGGGAAGTTAGATGGGTTGCATTTATACACCCATTTTCAATCCTAATTCTGAATATATTGCATGTGAATTATGCTTAATTGATGGTTAATTAATGAAATTAGACTTTATCCTCATCATGCATTATTGAGTTATTTCATAGTGATTGACACCATTTTGCAACTGATAATTATTTTTGGAAATTACCTATGCTTTTAATCTTTTGTTTAGCATTGTTGATTAACCCGAATTTCCTAAGTTGGTGTGTTAAGGCAAGAAAAAGAATTAAAGACTCTTTGGTAGAAGGGAGAAGAGTGGAAAGGCATGAAACTAATCGATTTTGGTTGGCCAAGAGCCACTGTAGCAAGTGGACAGAAAGCTGAAAGTCCAAGCATAAAAGGCCAGGACCACTATAGCAGTTCCCAATCGCTATAGCAGTTGACAAAATGGGATTCTTCAGCGTTGGAGGTATTTTAAAGGCAAGACCGTTATAGCGGTCATACGTGAGTTTGCTTTAGGGTTGCCACGTGACTTCAGTCCACGTATTGAGCCACTTGCAATATAACTCCATTTGTAGGGATTACAACAGACGATCATTTTCGTAACTTTTTATTTTATTTTATAGTTTTAACAGTTTTTAAATTCTCTCCCTTTACTCTCTCTTTCTAGGTTTAGGAGTTCTCAATCATTATTTTAGTTCTTATTCTGAAATTTAAAAATTGAGATTTTCTTTCAACAACGATTGTGACACTCTCCCTATTGAGGAGTAATCTCTTTACCATGCACAGGGATAACCGAGGATTAAGTTTGTTCTTGAGGTTCCCAAGTTCAATTGCGATTCATGGTTGGTTTTTCTTTCTTGTTTATTCTCTCTTTTTAATATTAGTTGCAAGAATTATTGTAATTGTGTTTTTAAGAGTTGTTTGATTGTACATTGATTCTCGTGCATAATCTGGATACCATTGGGGTATTAGGTCAATTAATTTAATTACATCCAACTGGTAAAGGATTGAAATTAACTCCATTAGGAATTAGGTTGCTGCAATCGATAATCAAATTGGCATAGGTTTATAGAGTCACAACTGTGATGACTAGTTCATGTGTTAGTTAAACCCTTAGCGGAAGTACACTCGTATGACGGTTAAGTAGGATTGCATCGTTTTTTGTGTGAAAGCATAATTTACGAAGGTGGTCACCACCATGAATTTATTTGTTTGAACCGATGATTGAACAATTCCTAATTTGAGGGAATCTTTGTGCATATAATTCTTCCTATTATATTTTCATGATTTAATTTGGTTGCTATAATTTCAAAACCCCCAGTTTTCTTGAATCAATTGGAACACTTCCTTTGCGAGAACTTGGATCATACCCTAGCTACATTTTTGTGTGATTTAGTTACTTTAATACTTTTTAATTTGTTGTGGATATTGACAACTCGCATCAATGAACTCACCCTTCTCATTTCCTTTCCCTTATAGCTACAATTGCATATCTAATTATTATTCTGACTCAACCTCAATAGCCTTACAGTTATTTTAGTGGTGAATTTCACTTTATAGTGAAGTTTAGATTATGATCATATTAGAATAGAGTGCTCCAGTAGTGTGTATGCAGGGTCCTCAGACATCATTTAACATGGATGATTATTTTAAGGTTATATTATTTTGTTATAATGATATAATATGTAATTTCTTCCAGTAACAAGATTTAAGATTGTCTATTTCAGTTATAGATTTTGAAAGAATTAAATATTTTATGGATTTTATGAAAAACATTTTATGTATTTATTATGAGTATTAATTTAGTAATTTACTATGCATGATTGCAAGAAATCAACTTCAGAAAGCTTCCATAAGGGACAATATCCTTTATGTGCCGGTCACAATTTTTGGGTCGTGACAATTTATTTTGCACTACTCTGTTTGTGTATTTTGGGCCCACTATTTAACAAGAAACTAGTATCAGAGATCCTGTAGAGTTCTGGGAAAATTTGTTCGAAGATGTCATCCATGAAATCTGATATTCAACAATTTGATGGTCACATAAACTTTGGAATGTGGAAAATGCGAATGATAGCTGTTCTTTTACAACAAAGCTTGAAAGTAGCACTTTCTGGCAAAGATCAGAAATCTGACACAATGAAGGATTTAGAGTGGAAAGATATTTATCAAAAAGCTCTTACTACCATTCAGTTATGCATTGCAGGAGGTCCTTTCAAAGAAAACATTAGAATCATTGTGGACCAAGTTAGATTCATTATACATGACTAAAATAGTGGCTAACCATCTTGGTGTATTACAACGTTTGTATATGCTTCATATGGCAAAAGGGATATGGATAAGAAATCACATAGCTAAGTTCACATCACTTGTGATGGAATTGAAAAATATGGATGAGACATTCTCTAGCAAGCAACAAGAGATGGTGTTGTTTTGTTGTTTAGCTAATTCCTACAAGCATTTTCGTGAAACACTCATCTATGGACGTGAGCATCTTGATATTTATGAGGTAAAGTCCTTACTTTTGTGTTGTGAAAAGATGTAGATATTTTAAGAAAGAAGGGTATTGGAAAGCAGATTGTCCAAGACTCAAAGACAAGAAAAAGAAAATTTTAAGCGATGCAGCAAGTGTTGGTGAACATGCCGGAAATGTTCTCACGGTATCAATCAGTTCAATTGGTGATACTTGGATGCTTGATTTAGGCTGCTCCTACCATATGTAGTCTCTCAAGAGAGTGGAAGCATTCTAGAATCTCTTAGTTCCATATGCCTTGTCATGATTAACTTACTTTTTCTTCAAGTATTCAAGTTTTGTAGATTCTTAGTCTGATTCTACTCTTGTAGCAAAGTATCCACTTAAATTTGATTCCTCAAAGCTTTTTCTAAATATTTTGGCATAGTGATGGAGATGAAAGCACATTTTGACATGTTTCTTTGGGAATAACATGTTTCCTTCAACTTTTAGATTGCTATTCTTTTTGTTCAGAAATGTTTTTCTGATTTTCTGTTGGACTTCTTAGCATACTTTCTGAAGTATCTGAGTTTTGAAGGTCTGGCTTCCATCTATTTGCTATCAGAAGTTTCCTTGAGACTTTTTTCCTTAAGACTTTTTTCCAGTCCTAAATGATAGGTAGAAAAATCATTCTTGAATACTTTTCATCAGCAAATTCAAGTCATTCGAAGATCTTGAATATCTTGCTTATAATTTTCTTTCTTGAGCCTTGGAAGGTGTCTGAGATAATACCTGAAAAAAGATGACTCTGATACTCTACTTTCTTGAGTATACCTTGGTTAGTTGTTTAAGAGGGAGATTTCTCATTCTTTTTCAAATTTTTCTTTTAAGAATCATTTGCTAGATGGGTGTCCCTTCTTGTGAATAATACGAAAAGTGACTATCATAATGATTTTAGATGAGACTGCATTTCTTTTTACTTTCTATTTCTTCTTCATTTCTCAAACTTATTTTTTGAGATAATGGCTTTTGATCTTTAAGCACGGGTTTAGGATTTAGGACCTTTTGCCATTTGTCCAATTTAGATTTTTAGAAGCCAAAAAAAAAATTTCCAATTTAGAAATAACTTTCTGAGATCTTTCTAATTTAATTTTGAGACTTTGGCTTCTAAGGCCTAGAGTTTGAAGACATAATTTTATATTTTCTTGATGAATTTCTTTATCAAACTTAGGCTTATTCTACCTGAGATGTTTTGAAGAGAAAGTATGCATATTATATGGCAGCTCATTAAATGATTATAAGGTAAGTAAGGAAGTGAGTTTGAGTATCTTTACCTCATATTTTTCTGTAAGATTGCTCTTATGTCATAAGATGTAGAATTTGTCATTTTCAACCTTGTCATGACTTACTGACTCATTCCCTTCATCTTCAGAGTTGGTCTTTTCGAGATTTTCTTTGCTTCTTTTGCCTTTCTTTTGAGATTGATGTTTCTACCATTCACGATTTAGCCTTATCAGACTTCTGACATTTTCTCCATGAGCAAGGAGATCTCATCTCCATTTTCAATCTATGATATTTATCAAATTCTTCCTCTTCACCAAAGGTATCAACAACTTTCATTGCTTTTAGCCCTTTTTGTTGCCTCTGATATGATAACTTTTAGAGTCAAAGAATTTTTTGCTTTTGAGATTTCTCACTCATTAAGACAGTATGATCAGATCTAGGAGCATCATCACAGAAAGGATAGTCAAAAGACAAAATGATCTCCTGCTTCCTTTTGTCCCTTTGATCTTTGTCCTCTGTAATCATTGGATTGCTCAACCATTCAGAGGCCTGGCTCTAATACCACTTGTTGGTAAAAGAATGCATAAGAAGGGAGGGTTGAATTGTGCTTTGAAGCTTTCTTCCAATTCTGAAACATCTCATAAAATGATACTATCAAGCTTGAAGGTTGAAATGCAGCAGAATAATGGTTATATGTTTCAAAAAGTAGATTTTTGAAGCATAATAATAATCATGCAACTTTAATGAAACTTAATCAGTAATTAACATAAAGTATATAAGATAAAAATAAAAGATCAGGAATGAAAGAAATGACACAACTTTTTATATTGGTTGGACTAACCTGCCTATATCTAGTACTCAACACATGTTGAGATTTTGCTAACAACAATTTTCTCAACCTGAGAAAGTAAAATGTATAGTCTTTATATTAGCCTTCCCAAGCTCTCATAGTGAACAGTGGACAACCCTAACTGCCACAAACTGAGTAGTTCAGAACGAGCCTCTCCAAGCTGAACTGAATAGTCTTAAACCAGCCTCTCCAAACTAAACTGAGTAGTCTTGAACTAGCCTCTCAAAGCTGAACCGAGTAGTCTTGAACCAGTCTCTCAAAGCTAAACCGTGACCTGTAGATAACTTCTACTACCACGTTACAAGTAGTTCTTCCTAGTCTCTCCAAGATGAACCATGATGACTAGAATGCTTCTATCATCAAGTTGCAAGTAGTTTACTCACAACCTCTCTAAGCTGAACCATGATAAGCAGATACCTCTCTGCCATCATGTTATAAGTAGTTTTACCTTAGCCTCTCCAAGCTATGTCTCACTTTGATCACTAATGGATCAAAATTACAAAGGTTATGTGTTTGGGTTTCCACTCAAACTAACCTATACCCATGTTTCCTTAAAAATATTCAATAAAACAAACCTAGGAAATATGGGTGACTGGTTTCTCATATCTCTTCCTAAGAAGAGTATACAAATCACTACAAACATAGAAAGAATATTTTCTACCCTTCAAGAAGGTTGATTACATATTATGATTAATAGCATAGGAAGTGTGGATAGATATTTCCAGAGTTTTCACTTCTATATCTTCAACTCTATCATCGACATTCAAAAAGAACATCTCCATTTATATAGGTCCTCCTTCATGACCGTTGCCCTTGATCAGATCTTTATGTGACACATGTAGATCATTTATTGTGTCTTGGAACATTAGTCTAGAGAGGTAGGCTAGCAGACTTGTCACATCAGTTGTAGAAGCCGTTGTATTGTAGAGGTCTCTGATGTCCTCTTTTTTTTTACTTTTTGATCGTGGTTTCTGAACTCCTCCTTCTAGAAACTAGGATCATTGGTCAATCAGGCAAAAGAGATGACATACCAGTTATAAAATTGGGTTTGATTCGAGATTTAAATTTTGAAATTTGAATTTCCCTCCATTTCCTGTAGTGTTCTGTGCTCCACAGTTAAGTGAGCTTTCTGACCCGTAATCAATCTCTTGATCATTTTTCAATGTTCCAGTCTTCAATCTTGGCTTTTTTATACTAATTTATTTGTGATTGTGATGATTGTCGACTGAGTAACACGTTACTATCAGAGTCGGCATGATTTCCTCATTCTTCAGTATACTTTCTAAAGTTGTGTTACTTGCTGAAGACTGTGTCCTTGGGTTTCTTGTTCTTGTACTGATCTGCTTCATTCCTTAATGCATATGAATGTTCTTTATGCGATATAATATTTACTTCATTTAAGCTCATTCTATTCCCATGAGATAAAACATATTTGCACATGCAAATTGAAATTATCCTCGCTCAAGTCCGTGTAATGTACTTCAGAATTTTACCTATTAAGCTTAGTCAAAATACTCAAGGTAGCCATTAGTCATTCTTCTAAAGGGTTTTGGAGCTTACAGGAAGCAAACCAGCATCAAGTTTAGTACTACCATTCATAGGACTAAGGGTGTTAATTCTGATTTGTGGAACTTGGTGTCTATTTCATTAAGAAGTAGTTTGGGTATTTGAAAACTAATGAAAATTAAGCCAAGATGGAGATTTGTCAAACTTAGTGGCTTGTTTTCAAGCTTGTTAGAACCTACTCCTACCAACCTTTTACATGCATCATGTGCTCCTACCAAATATACTCTATTTTCTTTTCTGTGCAGCCAAAATTGAATAAGATTGGATAAGAGTCCACATGTGCACCAAACCACCACCAAACTAAGAAAATTACAGGCTTCTTCCGGCAATAGATTTTGGCTTGGATAGCTCTATAAAGAGAGGTTGTTTGCAGCACTTAACAACACACAATAACCAACAAACTATCATCTCCTCACTTCACTGTAATAGAGTAGAATTATTTGCTTCTTATGAGTTATTCTCTTTTGTGAGTTGAGAGTATACACCGTTGAGGAAAATACTATCTAATATTTTGGGTGTATATCGAACTTGGATATGGTGACTATCTTGCTCACAGAATTTGAGAGCCGGTCTAGGTAGAAAGCTTGGATGAGGATTACACTTGCATGGAAGTGAATGCCTATTCCTCAATGAAGAAGTTGGTGAGGGCGCATTTGTTCCCTCGACCTGATCCCTTAATAAAAAGTCATTTGAAACCACTTCACATTAAGGCTAAAGTCAAGGGAATAATGATTATCAAGGTTCTTGTCGATGGAGGGGCGGCCATTAATTTATTTCCAGAAACCATGGTCACTAGGGTAGGTGAATCTCAACCTAATCTGCTGAAAACTAACGTGGTGGTCACCACTGACTTCACCGAAAAATCATCGGCTTCCCAGGTGATGATAATTCTATATGTATGAGAAGGTGGGTAGTGTGGTATGTCAAAGGCAGGCTACAACATGCTTTTAGGAAAAGATTGGATCCATGGAGCTGGGGCTGTACCTTCGACTCTCTATCAAAATTTGATAATATGGAATGAGGATGGGAGCATTGAAAAAGTGTTTGCTGATAATAGCACTTGCTATGTAATGTAAACCTACAATCTGGCTATTATTCTAATTAAAATTGGCAACACCTTTGACCTTGATTTCATTGAGGATGCATTGTCAGAGCCAAAGGGAACAAGCTAGTGCTAAAGGCCTGGGTGGAGCTGACCTTTGAAGAAGTTTAGATATGGATTGGTTGAACCATTTGGCTTGATTGTTGGCCTATTTGGCTGACAAATAAAGTGCAAAGATATATGACGATGCACTTGGGTTTGAGGATTTAGAAGAAGAAATAAAAAGAGTGGGAAGTGCAAGACCCATTAGAGGAGGTAGATCTAAGTGATGTTAAGGGGATATGTAGGCCCACCTATATCAACAAAATTTTTCGTGAGGAGACTTTTTTGTGAGAAGACATATAGATTGTACAAACCAATGTTCTTCTTTATTTTCTATATCTTACATGTTGATTATGAATTTCAACATGAACACTTTTCCTTATTCCAAATTTTACACCTAAAATGTCTAGACTATGTTTAGTTTTTAAATTGCAAACTCAAGGGCAGCACCTCCAATAGTCTCAAGCTCCTCAATGCCCCTAAAACCAATAGTTCTAGCTATAGTTTGTGGTGCTTCTAGAGGCTGTAGAAAATGGATGACATTAAAAAAAAATGAAAGACTGATTTTGTGTGAAAGTGGTGAATAAAAATAAAATGAAATGGAAATAGGAAAGAGAATGAGAAAAGGAGTTGGAAGATAACAGAGGTGCTGTATATTGGTTGATAGAAGTGTTTGTTTGGATTGTAAAGAAGCTTTTTCTCTTGTGTTATGTTGTTAAGTAATTGGGAGCCACTCATGCTTATTAAACTTGAGTTAAATATCAAATTCGTATGATTTTATGAGTCTAGATCCCTAAATCAAGTTAACTTGTTTGAAAATTTGAACATGAGTAAACTTAGGTAAATTCGATAAACTTGCTTAAATTCAGATAAACTCAACTTTACTCTGTTAGTTAGAATTTGGTTTCTAAAGCAACAAAATATGGAAAATCACAATAAGCACTCTTAATTAGATATTCCAATCTAAAGTTATGATTAACTTAAATTATTTTGATTTTTCACTAATGGACAAAATATGGGAGATAGAGAAGAGGTTGGGAAAATGAAGATGAATTTTGTGGGATAAGGGTATTATATTATTTATCACATGAAATTTGAAATTTTTTTTATATGAGAAGTGAGAATAAAAAATGAGGCTTAGATAACATCAGGAGGCTGAGATCATAATTAACTTAAAATATCATATGACCTCACTCTATTTTATTAGGAAAAAAAAAGCACTCCCACATTCTTCTCATCAAATTTTGATTGATTCTCATTTATGCACAATCTGATTCCTTGTCATTCTCTAACAATTTGATTCGTTGATTTTCATGCAATCATAGTTTCATACTTTGCCTAATGATCAATCCGGCCATGGTATCGAGTTACTAGTACAACCAATAAGTCACTAGTTCAATCAATTAAACCGGATATAATTGTATTAATCTATAAAAATATAATTTAATATAACTAAGCATCAAATATATGTATAGCTACTGAAGTAAAATGCCGGTTCATGCTTGGGTTGCTAGCCAATTTATCAGTTGGTTCACATCGGATATGACTAGCATTCACCGATTTAGCTACAAATCTATTTTGATTTAAAGGGTAGGACCAGGACCGCACCAATGAACGATTACCAATTTCCAGTTTGAACTGGTGAGTCCAGTCCAATTTTTTAAACTATGCATGCGATTAAACAAAGCAAAGGTCCATTTTTAGCTACTTATCTCTATATTCAACATCTCCAATCCTTCTATGCTAGAAGGTCTTTCCTAGCAACAAGAAAAGGAGGTCATTTTTTGTACTCCACATGCTAATTATCCAATCACTCATCATGTTGTTTTTGGCCCCACACTCATACCCATTTGCACAAACTACTCTTTAACCCTTAACAACTTATGATCATGTACCCTTTATCTAATTTGCAGAATCTCTATGTTCTTAATTATTCAAATGTTGATGGAGAAGTGTTAATAGAGAAGTGGATCAATATTGTTTTTCTTTTCATTTATTTTGGTATAATGTAAAATTGATAATGTGTATTTTTAATGCTTTTATGATATAACACAATAAGTGTTTCACAAACAATTGAATTCTAGCTAGTCCCAAAAATTATGAATGGAGAATGAGATTTTGGGGATGAAGGTATGTTGATTGAGGGATGGTCGCCAGTGCTGTGCCTAGGATTGGGGGAAGAGAGTTGAAGACATAAGGGTTATGATACAGTTGAGGGTCATGACCAGAAAACAAAATATTCACTTCTTTTAACTCATTTTAACTCTATATGTCCATTTTATTTATTTAATTTTGTTACAAAATATTTATCCACTTATTGAATCAAGAAGCATTAATTTTTTTTGTTTCCAATATTATCCCTAATGTAATTAATTGTGTTTGTTTTTCAAAACATTGTAATGAGGTAAAGTTATAATTTTATAGGGTAATATGATCCACATATACATCTTTTTACTATGATCAAGATATATTTATTATTTTCTTAATCTTTGCATGTGTGGGTGTGTGTATGCTTTTTTGTTTTTAAGCCAAATGAGGAAGTAATAACTAGGGGTGAGTTTAAATATGTCATGTGAGGTTTTTAAAATTGATGATACAATTGTGCCTGTATATTTTGAACTAATTGTTAAATACTCATTTTCACTTCTCGCATAAAAATCTTATTTTTATTTGATGCATCCCTATATATTCAAGGTTAAATATTATTGTGGTGAAATTTGTTCGACTAAGTTAAATAACAAAACAAAGCCAAGAAGTAAATTCACTCTTGATCCCAAAAATAACAAACGATTGCACCAAGGGGGTATCTACCCCTTGGTTGTAGGTTCTCTAAAGGCTAATGAAAATAAGCTTTGGACCAAGATTAAGAATAGAAATATGATTAATTAATGATGATCTTGCGTACAATATCAATAACAATACTAATGAACATGGAAACAGTAATACAAATTTGATAAGCTACTCTATACTATGCCTAAAGAGAAAGAAAAAGTGTAAACTAAGACAAAAGTAGTAAAATGTGTGTTTATGTGACTTGTTGTGTCCTGCTCTTTATTCTTAGACTCTTTTAGATTAGACTTGAAGTTGTCCATGCCAGGTAACCGTCCATGATATCTTCTTACAGTTGATCTACAAATAACTGCATAATATGGCTAGTAAAAACTATGGTTCCATGAATTGACTAACCATTCCTGCTTATTTGACTACAGTTGATCTCCAAATATCTTATAGAACGATTATGTTGATACACCCAATCAACATAATCATTCTCGCATATCTACATAGCTGATGAGTGTCACAAAAAGCTCTAGCCGTTGTAACTTCTATCAGTAAGTTATTCCACGGCTAGTTACTTATACAAGTAACTTTCATCTTTGATAGAATCAAATGCCCATTTTCTTTTATTCACAACATACTAATAAGGCCCAACATCCAAAATCAACCTACTTTTAAATCGGTGGTAACATATGCCCCTTTACAACCATAAGCTAAGAGAAAAACATGGCTTGATGGGTGTAACAGTCGCATCACTAACCCTTTTTAATAGTAAATTCATTGAAATAGTTTCCATAAATGCGGAGAACTGAAACCAACTCCTCTCTTCTAATCATTGTAACGTTCCTTTTTAACTACACTCATCACCTTCTTTTCCAATATCCTTTTTCTTAATTCTTTCTTGATTTTTTAATTTTCTTTGACTACATTCAGTAGAGCCACTTAACAACCCAAACTTTCCATAGTTTTCTTTTATTTTAACAAAATGGGTGCCTATCTGCCTTTAAATGAAGATACCTAAACATATTGCCTAAGCCCAGTTTTGTCAAATGTTGATTCTAGGCGAGAACTCATCAACCACATTTTACTAGCTCCCGATAACTAACTTCTTATCACAGAAGAATGGTTTGACATATCCAAGTGCCCGGCTAATTTCTGTGCTTGGCCACACCTTGCTTTGGGGTATGAAGCTTGGTGTGAAAGGATATCAAAAGCCAAAGGCAAAGAATGGACGAGGTGGGGGATTTATGACATGTTGAAACTAAGCACCAAAGAATACCCTTGCAACCTTCTCTTCATATTCTCTTTGCTCAGTTTTTGGAACCCTAGCATCAACGGGTTCATTTTTCCTTTTAGGATGTTAACCCAAACATTGATAGACGTGGCAGCAATTCTTGGTTTACCAGTTGTGGAAGAATCCATCCTAGCTACTAGTGATTGCTTTGGAGATAATCTAGGGGTTAAATTTAACAAGAAATTGGAACCATATTCCAATTTCCTCCAAGCCAATTCCCACACCTACAGTCCTATAGTCGAGGATGAACATGCGGCCCTTTTGTTGTTCTAGATGTGTAAGTACTTCTTCTGTACTAGCTCTATTGCCATTGTCTTAGAATATTCATATGTATTAGCTGCTATCATGTCCGACAGACATTTATCTCTAAGATCACTCTTTCTCTCTACATTCTATAGAAGCATGTCTAACATGGTAACAGAATTAAGGAAAGGCAATACCATAGAAAATGTCCAAGGTCCCCTCTGGTTCTTGAATTTATGGGCTAATGTCTATTTACCTAAATTTATTCTAGCCGGCTCTCTCAAAACTCCTTTACCCACCATATGTGGTAATCTTTATGTATCTGTTCTTGTTACTATTATGACCACCTATGAAACAGTTTCTAGATTACTTTGCCCACTGTGATGCAAGATTTAGTCCTAGATGGGTTAGGATTAATCCATATATAGTTTCAAGACATAATATTACTCTATTACAAGATCACCCTCCTTATGTTCTTCTTCCTCGTGATCTTCTAAGTGGCTTAAGACCCAACTCTAGGAGGTACAAGACCTTAGCCGAGCCTACTATCCACACTTCTTTGCATGGCAACTAGGTTTTGTTCAGGACATTCCTACACAATCTGCTAGTGTGCTGTCATTGCTAGAATGTCCTATTTTAAGCCTAGAACAAATGAAGAAAATGGAAGAAGAACAATAAGCTAGATTTCTTGGCTTCCATTTTATGACCTATAATCTAGACCCAACAAAAACCACAAATTTCTTGGAGTGGTGGCATCTTTTATTATCAACAGCTTTTACCAATGACATCCAAACATACATCAATAAAAGGCATGATTTTGATACTGATCCTCCACAAAGAAAGAGGAGATGAAGAACCACTCCCACTCCCTCAACTAGCACTCCTACACCTGGTAAATTACTATTTCTTATATCTTTCGCTTTAAATTCAAAGATTTTATAACTAACCTTAATGTCTGCAGCCCTGAAAGCAACACCTTCTATTAAACACAAAAAGAAAGCTTCCACAGGAGCCAAACTGCCTAAATGAGTTACTCGATCTTCAAGCCAAACTTCTCTTTCAAATCAAATCATCTTCACCAAATCCAAGGTAACTAAATACTATTTGATCCTTCACTTTCATAATTTACAAGTATAAACTAACCTATTTTGTTTTAAACAGAAGAAAAATGGAACTCCTCCAAATCAGGCCATTATCTTGGCTGAAGCTAGTGATACTAAAGCTACTACTGTGAGTATTGACCCAGGCGAGACCACTCCAGTTAATCCTGTTTAACCTATCCAGCCTCCAAGTGTACCTGTAGAAGATTTGCTAAATACTTCAACACTCCTGCAGTTGCTCTGTTTGGAGAAAACTCCCCTACTGAATCCATATGTGAAGTAATAGCAAATATCTTGGAAATAGATACAATCCTGGATACAAACACTGTCAACATTCTCCAAGAAAATATCAATTGAATAGCAAACTCCATGGATGAAAATATCCTTGAGTCAACCAAGACTTTACACCATGAAATGGGTATGCTATTAGTGGATATGAACCACCATTTAGAAGTTGGCAAACAAAGGATCAACCGCAACGAACATAAATTGGCTCGGATTGCAAACTTGTCTTACCAGAAACAAAAACTTACATCGACTTTCAAAGGGCAAGAGAATAAAAATATTGCAGATTTTAAGAAACAACAAACTACAACTCAGAGAATAGCTTTTTTGAGAACTAGTGTTGCCCAAATGGAAGCTAAATTGCAAAACTCTACTCCCTCAAGAAGATTCTTTGTCTAAGCAACTTTAGCAAACTCAAAATCAACAACTTCAGCTGTATACTCAAGCAACATCCTTGGACAAAGATAAATTCTCTTACTCTGCAAAAACCATTCTTGGAAAAAGGTTTCAATGATGGACAGCTGCAACTACACCAAGCTGACCTCCTCTGGCAAGAAATCTGCTCTAAACTTCCAACTAATAAAGAATTATCTAAAGGTAAATTCAATCACCCTCTATAATTCCAAATTCTTTCAACTTCTTTTAATTAATGCATTTCTATATACTTTACAGGCATTATAACTTCTATCACTTCTCTAGAAGTTGAGCCTGCTCCAAAAATGACAGAAGCATTTGGCCCTGAACCTGAGAACATATCATAGCTACCCTTTTACACATTTTTGACCTTAAAGCAGTTGTGGATCCTATAGTAGCCATTGCATCTGAATATGTTTCTAGGAGTCCTGATACATCTCTACCAACTGCAGAATTTGTAATTCAAACTACACATGATAAAATTTTTGGTACTTCAAACTCTTCAAAACTTACAACAACTATAGATGTACCTACAACTGTAGATTCGACTTCTCCTTCTAAATGACCTTCTTTCATTTAGTTTGTAGCTTTTCATTACTTTCCTTTGCTAGCTGCACCAGCATGTTGTCAGCCTTTTAACAATTTTACAAATAATAGCATACCTTTAGTTTCCCAAATAGAAGGTTGAAATTTCTTTAAGAATCGTCTGTTTATACTCACGGTTAACTCTTTCCCTTCTAATGTAACTAAACGATAAGCTCTACTTAAACAAGTTGGCTAATTATAAAAGGTCCCTCCTAATTAGGTGACTACTTTCCAAGACTTGCATCTTTAACTCGTAAAGGCAACACGGCTTTCCAAACCAAATCACCTTCAACAAAAGATTTTTTTTTTTTACCTTTTTATTATAAGACGTAGCTACTTTAGCTTTGTTAGCATGAATGTTCTCCAATCCATCAATCTATCTTCACTCAAACTATCCATTTCTTGACGCATGACTTGGTTATATTCATCCGAACTTAAATAATGCTGCCTTGCCACTCTAAGAGATTTCACATTAATCTCTAGAGGCAAAACTACATTTTGTCCATAAGTCAACCGATAGGGCATCAAACTAGCAGTTGTACTCTTAGAATTCCTATAAGCCCATAATGTTTCAGACAAAATCTCATGCCATTTACGTGGATGACTTTCAACAGATCTTTTGATTATATCAATAAGTATTTTATTAGTAGCTTCTGCTAGCCCATTTGCTCGAGTATATAACGAGAAGAATGGATTAATCTAACCCCATATTTAGTAGTGAAAGCTTTCACTTTATCCCCTGTAAATATAGTTCCTTGGTTAGCCGAAATAATCTCCAGAATACTAAACCGATGTATAATATGATTCTATATGAATCTAATAACTTTGACTTGTGTAAGCTTAACCATCGATTGAGCCTTAACCGATTTAGTAAAATAATTAGTCACTACAATTATAAAAGAATCATGTTTAGATGAAGGAGGATAGATTTTACGAATCAAATCCATAGCCTATCCCCGAAAAGGCCTCGGTTTCATAATGGCATGTAACTCCTTAGCTGGTACACGCTGTAAAGGGCCATGTCTTTGACACTCTTCACAACTTTTAGCATAATCAAAATATTCAGCCGTTATCATTGGCCAATAATAACCATAACGATAAATTAGCCACTTTATTTTGCCACTAGATTTATGTTGTAACACCCTAATTTTTAACCCAACTTTTTAGAATACATTAGGTTAATCATTAGGTTATTACTTCTTAGTCTCATCATTTTATTAAAATACTTAGAGAAAATTATGGGTAAATTTTTTTTTGAAAACATAAAGCAAAGTGAGAGCCGCAAACCCAACTAGTCGAACGACAAAAATATAGGGCGCGCGTGCCAACCATTACAAATCATAAAGTAAAGCACGTAATCAAGGAACAACAATCATGATAACAAAGGAAGCATTTCATTAATAACATAATTAGAGTATATAAGTAGTCATACCCTCATGGAGATGGGTAGATCTTGTAATACAGCGGAAATGAAATATAACAGAAATAAGAAAATACAAGGTACATGGTACGACAAGAAGATAAACCCAAAATACTACCCTCCTACTAAGCTACGAGAATAATCTACAACCCTCCCAAAAGGTACTGCCGAAGGGAAGATCTCCATAAAAGCTCAAGTACTCGCAAAGCTCTCCATTGAAGTCAAGTGACGACGGGGGTCCTCGGGTGATGGGGGCAGGTAACCGAGGAAACGCTCTATCTCCTCCTGAGTGGGGCCAATGGAGTGTGAAGGGGACTCGTGGCGGCTGAATGTGAGCTCCTTGATGCGGGCGCATCTCGGCTCTCCTTGCCAAGCGCGGCTGCCTCACGATCTCCTCGCTCCCCTCGCGCCGGAACTGGGGAAAGGGAGCAGAGCCCTCCGAAGGGACATGCATCGGCGAATCCTCGGATGGATCAGTCTCGGACCTCCTCGAGCGAGGCACGTACTCCGGGTAGTCGCGGACAGCTGAGGCAGAGGTGCGGGCACAACGCAGCTGATCATCACGCGAGCGAGTGCGCTTGAAGATCATGTCGTCACCACCAAAAGGTGCAGTAGGAGTGAACTGGTAGCTCGAAACCGGATAAGCGAAGGGTCGTCCCATGTACACAAAAACACGGACGGCACAACAACCCTCAAAATGATACGAATGGTGGTCCGGGTCGTAGTGTACCTCCCACACTGGCGTGTTAATAAAAACCACGAACGTCGCCATCGGTCTCTGAAGATGTGATAGAAGAAAGAAGAGAGAGGAGTGAGAACTCTTGATAAAGAATCTCAGTAGGAGTCTCCTACCCTTGGGTTTAATTGTAAAACAGTGATCATGCATATAACATTCGATTTAGGGTTTTCCAAAACTATTTATCCAAGGTCCATTCCTTTTAGCATGCATCTAGATGTCATGAATGCAACATATTATATCATGGATGCATGTCAATACTTGAGCACATAAAACAACACATCAAAGCATATAAACATAAACCATGTGGCATAAGGGCATACAACTTTCAAGTGAATCATTCCTCAACTTCGTGACATCAATCATGGTACTTAGCATAATAAAGCCACCCTAAGATAACTAGGTTATGAGCTCATACCTCAGCTAGTCGTCACTAGCTCTTGCTTATTATCTGAATAAGTGAAACATAATAAAATAATCCAGACTCGCAAGTATGGGTAAGGGGCAGGGATCACCTCCCTTAGGATATACCTTCTTTGAAACGCTTTGCGGGCATTAAGCCACAACAATTTGTCCGCTTTGGTAGGCTGCATCTACTCATACCCTCACGGATTTGTCTCCCCTGGGGGTGCTCGGCCGAACCGGTGTCACCTAGGAAAGCGCGTCTCAGTGCTTTGTCACATAAAAATCTCCTGGGGGTGCTCGGCCGAACTGGTGTCACCCAGGGTTTTCAACTCATATGGTACTCTTAAAACATCCTTTCAACCCTTTAAGGTTTGACAGAAATTCGGCAGTATAACAGCTGTTAAACCGAATTTCCTTCAAACTGCCACAAGCTAATTTACACAACATGTTCTCATGAAATCTCATGCTATGATATACTCATATCTAAATCAATCAATTCCACATGAATCATAATCATCTCCACATATTATTGCATCATAAAAACATCATAGCACTAACACATTTCTTAAAGTATTATGCATTGACCGTTAAGGTCCTTAACTCACCTTCTAAGTTATGAATCATCAAAGCCTAATCTCTTGGGTACCTATAAGGTTATAACTAAGTATTCCTCACTCCATACTATGATCAAGGACATCTCTAAACCTCAAGGATGCAGAATTCATAATCCTAGTTTTACGGGTACCTAGGAGTCACAACAATGACCCTTTCTAAGTCCAGTTTACTCCTAAGGCATCAAGATCAAGTCCTAAACCATTTATGAGTCATTCCTACACATTTAAACTAATTTAAAACCATAATTAGCATTACTAAACCTTGCTGGACAGAATCCAGAAAATTCAAACATTAAGCGATCTAAAACTCTCAAATTAATTCCTTTCTAGTTACTAACTTCTCTTATCTTTCACATATGAGTTTTAACATTAATTATAGTCAAACATAAGCATATTATCATCATTAACACAGCTCATACAGTGGCTAAACATAGCAAGGCAGAACCGAAACAAACATCTCCATTTAAAGGCATCAAACACAATTTCTAAAGCACATAAAATACTAGTTTCTCTTGGAACCTTTCTAAAACTTTCAAAACTCATTTATAAACATTTTTAACATCTAAAATCATCCAAATATTTATGAAGGCAGTAGCTATATCAAATTTGTCTCAAGAGGTCCTAAATTCATAAAACTTGGTTCTATATATTATGAAACATATAAGCTTGGAAAAATTATGAAACATAGTTTTCAATACTTGGAAACAAATAAACTCTTAGGGGCCGAAATCTCAAACTAGAGAAATAAACATTTTCAAACCTTTGTTTGAGACAACAATGGGCAAGTCTTTGAGCTCTAGGTTCGTTTAAGTGATAACATAAAAATAAACATGCTCATGCACTTATTTTAGGTTCCATTAGAAAGTAAAGTGATAGCATAAAATAAACATGAGATGCAACTCATTATTATCTTGATATTAAGTGAGAACTTGAAACATAAACATGATAATGCATAGCTTGAAATATAAATATGATAATGCAAGTTCATTCATTATCTTGATACTTAGTGGTAGCAAGGAAAGTAAATATGATGTGCATAGCATAAAAGTAAACATAGATGCAAGGTTCATTTTATGATAGTCTAGAGCTCTTACAAGACTTTAACAAGTATCAACTCATCTCATTACAAAGAGAGCTTTAGAGTTCTTGAACCAAGTTCTCAAAGGAACTATGAGGTTCTTGAACATCATTATCAAGCTCAAAATAAATAAACTTTCAAAACAAAACAAAACCTCAAAGATCAAGGAACCAAAACCGAAATATTGTAGAAAATGAAACAAGAAAACCGAAACCAAAAATAGCAAGGGAAGTAAAGGTGCTCTTGAGTAAAAATCATTTTGAGTTAGTAAATCAAGATGAAACTTAGAGAAAATAAAAACTCAAGCTCTAGAGGTTCCTTTGAGATGAACACATAGTCATCATCTAGGAGCTCTCATCATTGAGCTATCATATACTCATCAAGGCCAAGAGGCCGAATACTCAAGGAAAAGGAAACAAGTAAGTTCCAAAAAGGAAAACCAAGAGAAAGCTAGAAAGAACTCATTTTCATGAAAACAAAGTTTAGAAAATAGTCCTACCTAGAGTGGAGATAAAAAGCTTGAACTTGAAGGTGAAAATGAGATGAGCAACACCTCCTAGGATGTTGATGATGATTCGGCCTTGTGGAGAGAAAAAGAAAGGAAATATGTTCTTGGTGAGCTTGTGTTTGAGAATGGAAGTTTAGGTGTTTGTATGATGATCTAAGGTGGTGCGGTGGTGTTTCAAGGTTATGAGATGATTATATGTTGAGGGGATGAAGAGGATGAAGATGAAAAGAAAAGAACTCTCTTGAAACTTGAGAGAAAAAGAAAGAAACTCAAGAAAGCTTAGAAAACTTAAAACTTAGCAAATGAACTAAAATGTTTGCAAGCTCAAGTAAGCAAGGTATTTATAGAAAATGAAAACAAATGAAGCCTCATTGAGGGGGAGGAGGAGCCGTAGCAAAAAGGGAGGGAAAGGAAGAAAAATATCTCTTACAAGGTGTCATACAAGCATGGTTTGAGGTATGGAGTTTATGATACAAAGTATGGCTTGATGTGAGTGAATTTCCTATCAATTTTTGAATGAAATTAGGCTTCTAGAAACAATGCATGGCTGGAACTTTTTCAGCCACAAATAAATGGAGAAAATGGGTTATTTTAATTAGTTATTCATTTGGAAAATCAAGCTTGATTGAAAATATGACAAGGTATGGTGTATGTGACTTGAGGTATGGCTTTGGAGTGTTGAAAAATTGAACATGTGATGCATATGGAGGGGGAGAGTGTTCGGCCAGACCAGGGACAGTAGAGAGGAGGTGAGATTTGATCATCTAATTGGGTGCTAATGGTAGGTTTAACTGTGTATTAGTTTTGATACAAGGTTAGGAATAATTAAGCTTAAGTTTAGGTGACTAAGAATGTGATTTAAGAATTTTATGACAAGATTAGGAGTGCTCATACATCATTAGAGAATTAAAAACTCATTTGTGAATAAACAATGTGTAACACAATTCTATGATTTAAGGAATTGGAAAGAGAAAACACTATTCAAGATTCCATGACTAGGAGTCTTGAATTTAAAATAGGATTTTAAGTTGTAATTAAGCACTTTTAGGTTCTAATCAACTTTAATAAATTATTTTAACTCAAGATTAATTATGGAAATTAATTAACCTTTGATTAGAGCCTAATATTGCTTAGGTTTGCTTAATCACGCGATTAAGCGTAAAAACACGAAACTAGGGGCAAAACCGTAATTTTGCACTAATTTCGCCCGGGACCTCCGGGACCAAAACTAAAGTCACAGTCTACATAAAAACGCCTTTTAAAAGCATCTGGAGAAGTTTCGGGTTCATCCGGCACTTGCAAACAGGTAAAACACCGCAAGGGCGTTTTGGTCATTTTGACCCAAAAACTCGAAAAACGAGATTTTCAATCCCGGAAAGATTCACAAATCATCTAATCCCCTTCCAACATTGAGTTTGCCCTTCGAGTACTGCCAGATCGGCTTTCCTCGAATTTCGGGTAAAAAATGACCTTAGGGGCATTTTAGTCATTTTCAGTCTAATAGAAAAATCGGGGGGTTACATATGCGCTCCACATACCCCTTCATGTACTTCTCCCATGATTCTCATGGCTTCATCTAAAGTTACACATCTTAAAAGCACTCTTTCTTGTGTTCTTTTAAACAATTCATTATCAATTAAAACAAAATTCAATGCCCTCTATTTCACCTTGAACTCTGTCTTAGCTGAGGGATCTAATAAGTACTTGATAATCCTTTCTCACCAATCTAATACCTTCGGCTGAATCTTAATAGTACCAATCATTACTCCTCCACAAATCAATTTATACCCTAAAGCATGTTGAGTGAATTGATTTGCTAATTCATTTTCTCCTCTAGGAATATGAATTATTGTCATATCCGCAAACTCAAACAACAATTCAAATACTTCTTCTAAATAAGAGGTCAATTCTAGGCTATTACACCTATATTCACCCATTATCTGATTGACAACTAATTATGAATCTCCTCTTATTTGAATTGCTTGTACCTTCATGGCATTTAACAGTCTAAGCCCTGCTCATAAAGCTTCATACTCTGCTTGGTTATTAGTGTAACATCCTAATTTTTAACCCAATACTCTAGAACACATTAGGTTAATCATTAGGTTATTACTTCTTAGTCTCATTCTTTTATGAAAATACTTAGCGAAAATATGGGTAAAATTTATTTTTTTTGAAACATAAAATCAAAGTGAGAGCCGCGTATGACGTAATGAAGACTAACATACAAAAGAAAGATATCATATCATTCATGGTCACAAAACACAAACATTGTTCATTACATCACATCATAATCGTATTATCATAGATACATAATTTACAACTATCATAGTCCTATTGTCACATCAAAAGAAATTCACATCTATAGGTATATAAATCTAAAACGGCATCTCCACGCTTCCGTTCCATCCCACTGATCCAACTCGTAGCGCATGCCCTACGCCCACACCTTAGTAGAGGTCATGAGATACACCATCATCTTCGTCTGGAGACAACACGGAAGAAAAGAGAGAGAGGGATGAGAAACTTATTCAAGATTCTCAGTAGGGATTTCCAACTCCAATACACGTGTCATCGTCATCGTCCCCAGCCACTTCGGTTTTAATTATAAAGAGGTGGTCATGCATAAGGTTTAACTTTTAAACTTCTCAAATCTATTTATCCGAAGTGAGTGTCTTTTAGTATGGATCTTAATGATATGAATGCAATAGATATTGGATGAATGCATGACAATACTTTATGCAAATAGTCGATAGAACACAAAATCAAGATAAACATTAACATATAAGTGGCATATAAAACTCTTTCTTTTCTTATAACTGTGTGACTTTAAAACATCATATCTCTTTCTCATGCTTGAACTCTTAAGTTCTTTTTCTCAAAGACCACCTTCTTAAACATGGTCACCTAAATCCAACCGACATACCGCCTCGGCGATTTTCATCATGGTCCCCAAACTCCGTTTCACCTAATCGCCTAGGAATGAGCTCAATCCTAACTAGTCGTGACTAGATTTAATATGGGGAATAATAGAGGGGCTAACATATCACTAGTTTCCAACTCATTATCTGAATAAATGAACCACGAGATAGAATCCCGACTACTAGAGTACGGGTTAAGGGCATAAGGATCACCTAATACACCGACTCCTTGAGTGCAGGTTAGGGACTTAAGGATCACCTAATACACCGACTCCCAGAGTGCGGGTTAGGGTTATTTCCTTCTTCGAAACGCATCTACGGCATCTAGTGCACAGTAAATTTGTCCACTCTGGTAGGCTGCATCTACCATACCCTCACGGTTTTATTATCTCCTTACCGAGGTAGGAGAAATGCGTCTCGGTGTGTTATGCAAGAATGCATCATGAACACATGCCCTCAACTATCATCATGGAACCTCATGCAATACGTATATCATGCTCATAAATTTATGCACTTCATCATAGTATGCCATATCAACTCGTAATGCATGTACTTACACATTCAATTTCACATTTCATAATTAATTTCTAAAGTCATATAAACGGTTTCACCCTAGCACATGCATTCACACATCATAGCATCAACATAAAAAGATCACGTCATCATAACTCATATATCATCACATCATGCATATCAACATATCATACTTGCATTATCAAACACAAGGCAATAAAAGATCTCTTAATGTCTTATGCTTTGACCCTTAAGGTCCTTAACTCACAGTCTAAGTTATAAATCATCACAACTTAAGCTCTCGGGTACCTATAGGCTCATATCTAAGTATTCCTCACTCAATTCTATGATCATAAACAATTCTAAACCTCAAGTATGCAGAATCTAAAATTCTAACTTTACGGGTACCTAGGAGTCACAACAATGACCCTTTCTAATTCCGGTTTGCTCCTAAGGCACCAAGATCAAGTCCTAAACCAATTATGAGCCATTCCTACACATTTAAACTAATTTAAATCCATGATTACCATTTCTAAACCTTGCTGGATAGAATCCAGAAAAATCAATTACCAAGAGATCTAGAACTCTCAAATTAATTATTTTCTAGTTACTAACTTCTCTAATCTTTCACATATGAATTTTAGCATCAATTATACTCAAACATACTCATGTTATCATCATCAAAACAGCATAAACAACATTGAATCACAGCAAGGTAGAACCAAAAATACATCTCCATACAAAGGCATAAAACTTGGTTTGTAAAGCACATAAAATACTAGTTTCTCTTGGAACCTTTTTAAGACTTTCAAAATTCATTTATAAACATTTTTATCATCTAAAATCCTCAAAATATTTGTAAGGGCAGTAGCTAAATTAAATTAGTCTCAAGAGGTTATAAAATCATGAAACTTTGCTCTAGATATTTCTTGAACTCATATAAGCTTAGAAAAATTACAAAACATAGATTTTAGTACTTGTAACAAATGAAACCTCTTAGGGCCGAAATCAAGAAGCTAAAGAACATATATTTTTCAAGCCTTTGTTGAGGTAATAATGGGAAAGTTTTTGAGCTCTAGGTTGTCTTAAGTGATGACATAAAAATAGACATGCTTATGCACTTGTTTTAGCTTTCCTTAGAAAATAAAGTGAGAGCATAAAATAAACATGAGATGCAACTTATTATTATCTTTAATATTTAAGTGAGAACTTGAAATATAAACATGATAATGCAAAGCTTAAAATATAAATATGATAATGCAAGTTCATTCATTATCTTGGTACTTAGTAGTAGCAAGGAAAGTAAATATGAAGTGCAAGGCATAAACATAAATATGAATGCAATATTCATTTTAATCTATAGCTCTTACAAGACTTTAGAGATACAACCCAAGACTTATCTCATCACAAAGAGAGCTTTAGAGTCCTTGAACCAAGTTTTCAAAGGAACTATGTGGTTCTTGAACATCATCATCAAGCTCAAAGAAACAAGCTTTTAAAGGAAAGTAAAACTTTAAGAGAGTAAGAACCAAAACAACATTCTTTCATGACATAAAATAGAAATAGAGATACTTTAAAAATTTTAACAAAACCTTTGAAGGAAAAACTATGGAGGCTGAAATCATAGAGAACAAGAAAGGGGAAGAAAAACCAAAACGTTACTAGATCAAGAACAAAACTCAAGCTTTAGAGGTTCTTTTGAGATGAACACAAGGTCATCATCTAGGAGCTCTCATCATCAAGCTATCATGTTCACATAAACAAGGCCAAGAGGCCGAAATGTAAAAAAAAGAAAAGCAAAGCAAAGGAAAGCTCAAAGAGAAACCAAGAGAAAACTAGAGAAAACACATTTTTGAGTAAAAACAAAGTTTGAAAGCAACTCCCTACCAAATGTGAAGACAAAAGCTTGATCTTGAGGATGGAAATAAGAAGAGTAACTCTCCCTAAAGTGGAGATGTGGCTTCGGCCTTGAGAGAAAGAAAGGAAAGGGGATGTGTTCTTGGTGAGCATGTGTTTGAGAGATTTGATGATGATTCAAGGTTGTGAGATGATGTTTAGAGGTTATGAGATGATAATAGGATGAAGAGATGAACAAGATGAACAAGATGAAAATGAAGAAAAAAGGAAAACTCTCTTGAAACTTGAGAGAAAACAAGGAACTAAAAGAAAGCTTAGAAAACTTGAAACTTAGCAAATGATCTAAAGTGTTTGCAAGCTCGAGTAAGCAAGGTATTTATAGAAAATGAAAACAAATGAGAGCCCAAAGGGACGAGGTGCAGGCTATAGCTTTTGGGAGGGAAGGAAGAGAAAAATATCTCTTACAACTTGTCATTCAAGCATGGTTTGAGGTATGGAAGTTATGATGCAAAGCATGGCTTCAAGTAAGGTGATTTGGAGTGAAATTTTTTTAAATTTGAAATGAAATATCTCTTCTAGAAGCAAGGAGGGCTGGCTGAATTTGAGCCACACAAAATGAGAGAAAAAGTCTTCTAGAAGTGGTCATCTGAAGCATGGATGAAAGCATGGTGTTTGTATGACAAAGTATGGTTTATGGTGAGGTGGAAGCATGATTCTTTGAGTGTAAAAATTTGAGCATGTGATGGAAAATGAGAGGTATGTTTCAGCCAGATTGGGGACAGCCAAGGGAGGAGGAAAATCGTTTATGTAATTGGGTGCTAATGATAGGTTTAGATGTGTATTAGTTTAGGTACAAGGTTAGGAATCATTAAGCATAAGTTTAGGTAACTAAGAATGAGGACAAGGTTAAGGAGTGCTCATACACATTTAAAGAGTTTAAAATTCATTTTATGAGCAAACAAGGTAGACAAATTTCCATGATTTAAGGAATTGGAAAGAGAAAACACTATTCAAGATTCCATGACTAGGAATCTTGAATTTAAAATAAGATTTCAAGTTGTAATTAAGCATTCTTAGGTTCTAATCAACTTTAATAAATTATTTTGACTCAAGATTAATTATGGAAATCAATTAACCTTCGATTAGAGCCTAATATTGCTTAGGTTTGCTTAATCACGCGATTAAGCGTGAAAACACGAAACTAGGAGCAAAATCGTAATTTTGCACTAATTTCGCCCGGGACCTCCGGGACCAAAACTAAAGTCACAGACTACATAAAAATGCCTTTTAAAACCATATGGGGAAGTTTCGAGTTCATCCGGCACTTGCAAACGGGTAAAACACCACAAGGGTATTTTGGTCATTTTGACCCGAAAACTCGAAAAATGAGATTTTTGATCCCGAAAAGGTACACAAGCCAACTAATCCCCTTCCAACATTGAGTTTGCCCTTTGAGTACTGCCGGATCGGCTTTCCTCGAATTTCGGGCAAAAAATGACCTCAGGGGCATTTTGATCATTTTCACTCTAATAGAAAAATCGGGGCGTTACAATTAGAACAATGGATATCTAATTTGAATGAATGTTTCTCATTCTCACCATCAGGACATGTAATAACTACCCTTGCTCCTACTCCCTCACTATGTTTAGATCCATCAAATGACAATATCCATGGTAGAGTTACAACCATATTTTGATATTAATCTAACGAATCTATAACTTCAATTCATGGATGCCATGATAGGAAATCTGCTAACGCTTGCCCTTTCACAGCTTTCATAGGCATATATTTGAAAGAAAAAATGTTTAACTTTATAGCCCATTTCATCAAACACCCTTGAAGTACAAGTCTGTTTAAAAGATATCTTACTATATCTATTTTACACATAACCAGTACTTCTCTTGGTAACAAATAATACTCTAGCATAGTACAAGCATGGAATAAAGACAAACAAAGTTTTTCAATAGGTGTGTACCTTGTTTCAGCATCATTAAGCGCATCGCTTAAATAATACACTACTTTCTTTGTACCATCTTCTAAATCTTTGGTTAATAAACTCCCAATTGAATCTTCTACTACTAATATATATAACTTTAACAACCTTCCAGAAATAGGTGGTACCAAAACTGGTGCACTTACTGAGCATTTCTTAATTTGATCAAAAGCTTGTTGTTGCTTTTTTCCCCAAATAAAATCTTCAGATTGTTTTAATTTTAACAATGGGGAAAAAGCTTTCATCTTTCCAATAGAATTAGTGAAACCTCCTTATAAAATTAATTTTTCCAATAAGACTTTGCAATTCTTTTTTGTTGGTTGGAGGTCTAGCTTCTAACACTGCTTTGGCTTTATTTATATCTATTTCAATGCTTTGATGATGTACTAAAAAACCAAAGAAGTTACTAGCCGAAACATCAAAAGCACACTTAGCCAAATTCATTTTTAATGAATATTTTCTTATCCTAATGAAAGCTTGTTCTAAATCGGCTAAATGTTTCTGAAATTCGGCTGACTTAATTACCACATCATCAATATATACTTCCATACTTTTACCTAATAAATCGTGAAAAATTGCATTAATTACCCTTTGATATGTTGCTCTGGCATTCTTTAAACTTAATGGCATAACCACCCATTCAAAAATACCAATAGTACCAGGGCAATGGAATGCAGTCTTATGCATGCCATCACTAGCAACTAAAATTTCATTATACCCTGAATAATCATCCATAAAAGACATGATTTCATTTCTAGCCGCTAAGTCGATTAACATATCCGCCACAAGCATGACATATTCATCCTTAGGAGTGGTCGAATTCAAATTTCTAAAATCTATATAGACTCTAACTTGACCATTTTTTTTAATTATAGGTACAATGTTTGACAACCATTCGACATACCTAGCTATTCTAATGAAACTAGCTTTTAACAATATTTCAATCTCTTGTTTAATCTTCGGCTGCAATTCTGGATTAATGCATTGTGGTGACTATCTGAAAGGTTTGTGGTCTTTAATAGGTAAACAATGCTCAACCAAGTCCCTAGATAAACTGAGCATTTCATGATAATCCCATGCGAAACAATCCTTACATTGATAAATCAACTGCACCAATTTTTCTTGGCATTCTTTATTTAGTAATCCACTAATCTTAGTCATCATGGGTTCTTGTTCTGTACCCAAGTTAACTTCAAGTAATGGATCCTGGGCTTCAAATTGAACCTTCTCCATAGGTGAATATTCTTCTTCATCTTCAACTGTATCTACTTCTTTCACGGTCGCCTCATTCTGTTGGATGCATTCCATGATTCTACATTTAGTAAAATAAGTCTACAACCGTTGCAAGACATCCTCTGCTAATCATTCATAGCTCATATTCATTAAACAATTCTAAGCAAGGCCGTAGTTTAGCTTGGACTTTAAAATGAAAACCTCTAGCCGTGAAGTTTACTGTTTTGATTACATCTTCATTTTCTCCATTCACTATGGACAACAGCTTGAAATTTGGATCATAATAACTTGCTTCTACTATCTTAACTTCTGCCGTAAAAGGCCTTTGATCAACCTGGACTGTTTTTATCTTCCCTTGGTACCAAAACATCAGCACTTGATGAAGGGTAGAAGGTACACATTCATTTGTACGTATCCAATCTCCCCATAATAAAAGAGAATAACCAGGATTGGCATCTACCACGAAGAAAATAGTATTGGCTGTCTTAGATCCTATAGTCAATTCATCAATACAAATTCCAATAGCTGTAGTGGTACCTCAAGTAAAATCAGTCACCTTTATATTAGTTTGCTTCAAATATGCAGTATTCTTTCCTAATTTCTTTAAAATCCCCAAAGACATCACATTCATGATCGCCATCCACTAACACCTGTGAAACCGGTTTTCCATCAATTAAATTTTTAATGTAAAACGGCTTCAATTGGCATGGTTTTTTTGGTTTTTCAAATGTCATTACCGGTTCCCCTTGGATTGAACTTCTTTATCTTTTTCAGTGATGATAGAGACACATTCAGTTTCTTCTACCATAACATCTCCCTCCAAACCATCAACTTGCCCTTGTTCAATCATAAAATCTAGAGGCAAAACTCTACGTACAGCCATCAAGTCTAGATCCTCATCATTAGTTATGATTAGCAACTCATCTTCATCATCATCGGTTTCTTCTTCCATACAGCGGCTTTCCTTCAAGACCTTATTATGAGATGACTCACCAAGTGATAACTTCTACGCGGCTATCATCACCTCTACTTCTTGCTTCTTTTCATCATGAGTATCTGCTATATCAATAGCTTTTCTCTTCTCCAAAGATTCTAACTTTTCTTTCACTTTCATAAAAGCTCTTTTTCTTTGCAAATGACGTTTTTGAGGCTTTGTAAGTACCTTTTCTTCCATAATTTCTTTCTTTTTCTTACTTGTCTCAACTATTGTCCATCCTACTTGATTATGATGTAATTTTGGCTTGATCATTTGCTTTGGTTGAAGCTTTGCATTATCTTTCATAGTTATTCTCAAATCAGGTCGTCCTATTAAGCAACTCATTTCCACGACTCGCCTATTCTCTTTAGGGAAAGGGTGGTTAGTTACCTGTGGTAATTGTGTATTAAAACAACTTCCATCTCTGAAATTTCCAAGATAATACATGTTCCTTGGATGACCAAATCTCTGGAACACAATCCTGGAAAATTGGTTCCTTCTTCCTCCATAACCATTTCGGCCTACCACATTGTTAATGTGATGTACATTTTACCCCCCCCCCCCAAGTATAACTAACTTGGTTTACTAGGAAATCAAGCCGACTAAAGACATTCCTTCTTTGACCTCCTAAACTTCCTACTTTCAAATTTTCTGTCTAAGCAACCACCACCGATTCACCTTTTTAGCTTAATTCTCATTTTTATATTGCAAATTTTGGTCTCTGTATTCTTCTTATATTCTTTTTGACAACTCATTTACTAATATTCTCCTTTCCACTCTACATTCAGACATGGATACCATGTTGACCACAACTGTGAGAAAAGGATATGTATTTACAGTCATATATTGGCTACTCTCTTTTCTGGCAATTTCAATCTGCCTTCTGAATAGCACTCCTAAATACTAAACAATTAATAGTAGAATGAGAATTATAATTATGCCACTTACAATATTTTCTGTTCTTCAACTGCTCAGGAAAAGGAATTTTTTGTCCTTCAGGCAACTTCAATTGCTTATCTTTCAACAAGAAATCAAAGATCTAATCGGCTTTTGTAATGTCAAACAAATATGCTTCTTTTTATTCTAGTTTCAACTTTTCTTTTCCTTTAGCTTGAGTTAATGTAGGGCATGAGTATAGCTTACCCTTTATTATCTCAGCAGCCATAATTTCTCTTTCCAATGACAATTGCTCCTCAAAAATTCTTCATCAGATTCATATTCAATAACTTAAATGAATTAAGAAGTTTTACCACCAATCTTGTTTGAACGTCTTTCATCTCTTTCATGTATGAAATGCTCCACCCTAGAAGCCTTCCATGCCAACTAATTACTATCTCCATACTCTGAGACAATCAGCTTTTCTCTCAGTTGTGAGAGCATGTTATTCACGACAATGGAAGTACATTTAGTCTCTGGTAACTGCACATTGCACTTGCTCCTTATCTTCTTGAATCTTTTAATGAAATCAAAGATCGGCTCACTTACTTGATGTTTGATTCCAAACAAATCTAAAATTGAAGCCCCTGGTAATGGTTGTAAAAAAGGTCATGGAGCACACCTTCCATGTTCATCCAACTATGGATTGAATTGGGAGGCAAAAGTGAATACCAAGAAAAAGCCATTTCAGTTAGAGATAAAGGAAGTAACTGAAGTCGTAGTGCCTCATTTTGTCTAGCTTCTGCATATTGGGCTACGAACTTACTTATATGCTCCATTGATGATCTCCCATCCTCACTAGAAAATAAAGCAAAATCAGGTACTCTAAAGCCACATGGGAAAGGTACGCTATTAACCCATTTTGGATAGGGTCTATGGTAGATAGGTATTTTCGACAACCTTAATTGTACCCCAAAATATCTCCTCATAGCCTCAGCAATCACATTTGGATCTAAAAATTGATGAGCAATCCTCCTTGGTTCACCGTATTGTACAAGATTGTTCGGAACAAAGCCATGCTGCCTTGGTCTAAATCCTCCTTGATCTTGTATCATATTAAAATCAAGCATATGAGTATTCCATGGCTAATCTGGTATGGGAAATGCATGATTTAATCCTTAACTAGGACTAGCACCATAATTCATATTATTCATAAAAGGGCCCCTTCCTTGAGGCATTACTGAATATGGTGCCATAGTCCATTGTCCTTCATTAGGATTATTCATCATGTTTGTGTAACGCCCCGATTTTTCTGTCAGAGTGAAAATGACCAAAATGTCCCTGAGGTCATTTTCAGCCCGGAATTCGAGGAAAGCCGGTTCGGCAGTACTCGAAGGGTAAACTCAATGTTGGAAGGGGATTAGATAACTTGTGTACCTTCCCGGGATCGAAAATCTCATTTCTCGAGTTTTCGGGTCAAAATGACCAAAACGCCCCTGTGGTGTTTTACCCATTTGCAAGTGCCGGATGAACCCGAAACTTCTCTAGATGGTTTTAAAAGGCATTTTTATGTATTCTATGACCTCAGTTTTAATTTTAGAAGTCCCGGGCAAAATTAGTGCAAAATTACGGTTTTGCCCCTAGTTTCGTGTTTTTACGCTTAATCGCGTGATTAAGCAAACCTAAGCAATATTAGGCTCTAATCGAAGGTTAATTAATTTCCTTAATTAATATTGAGTCAAAATAATTTATTAAAGTTGATTAGAACCAAAAAGTGCTTAATTACAACCTAAAATCATATTTTAATTTCAAGACACCTAGTCATAGAATCTTGAATAGTATTTTCTCTTTCCAATTCCTTAAATCATGGAATTGTGTTACACATTGTTTATTCATAAATGAGTTTAAAATTCTTTAATGATGTATGAGTACTCCTTAATCATGTCATAAAGGTCCCTAATCACATTCTTAGTCACCTAAACTTATGCTTAATGACTCCTAACCTTGCACCTAAGCTAATACACCCCTAAACACATCACTAACACACAATTACATGACCAAAACTCCCTCCTCCCTTGCTGCATCAGACCTGGCCGAAATTCACCCTTCATTTTATCACAATTTAATTTTATTCCACACTCCAAAGACTATGCTTGAAGCCATACTCACCACCATACTTCACCATGTCATCAAAATGCAATTCTCTCACCTCATGTTCCATGAGGATTCATTCTCCTCCACACACTCACCCTTATCCTTCTCTATAAATACCATGCCAAGATAGACTTTGCTACACTTTTGTTCATTTGCTAAGTTTTGATTTCTAAGCATTCTTGTTAGTTCTCTCATTTTCTCTCAAGTTTCAAGAGAGTTCTTCTTTTCTTTTCATCTTCATCTTCTTCATCTCTTCATCTCATCATCATCTCTTAACCTTGAAACATCACCCCAAAGCCTTGAACCATCATCAAACCTCTCAAACACCACACCTCAAACACAACCTCACTTGAAACACAACTCCAACCTTCTCATCCTCTCTTGGCGAAGCTATCTTGCCTCTTGGAGGAGCTCATCATCTTGTTTTCCTTTTCAAAGAGTTCAAGTTTTCATCTTCACTCTAGGTAGGAGTGTTTTTCTAAACTTTGTTTCTTGAAAAATGAGTTTCTCTAGCTTTCTCTTGGATTTCTTTTGAAACTTTTCCTTGGTTCTTTGTTTTCCTTTCATTTTCGGCCATGAGGCCTTAATTATGAGCATGATAGCTTGATGATGAGAGTTTCTAGATGATGACCTTGTGTTCATCTCAAAGAAACCTCTAAAGCTTGAGTTTTCCTTTTCTTATAACTTTATCTATATGATATCTAGCTCACATGGTTTTTCAACTTAAGAAAATTAATCTAAGGATTTCTAAAAGCCCAAGCCTACCCTTGTCAACCTTAAAGTTGGCCGGCACGTTCTAGAGATTTGTCTCTAGATAGGGGTTTTGGGTATTTAATAAAGAACTTGACTTAGTTTCACTTTCTTTTTCTTTTGTAAGACTTTCGGTTTTGGTATTTTGATCTTTGAGATATTGTATTGGGTTGTTATCTTGTTAAAGTCTTGAATGAGCTCTAGTCAACCATAAAATGAACCTTACATCATGTTTACTTTATGCTTTGCATATCATGTTTACTTCCTTGCTATCACTAAATATCAAGATAATAAGTGAACCTTGCATTATCATGTTTATATTTCAAGCTATGCATTATCATGTTTATATTTCAAGTTCTCACTTAATACCAAGATAATAATGAGTTGCATTCATATTTATTTTGTGCCATCACCTTACTTTCTAATGGAACCTAAAATAAGTGCATGAGCATGTTTATTTTTATGTCATCACCTAAATGAACCTAGAGCTCAAAGACTTACCCATTGTTGTCTCAAACAAAGGTCTAAAAATATTTATTTCCTTTGGTTCATATTTCGGCCCTAAGGGGTCTTGGTGTTTCTAAGTATTGAAAACTATGTTTTATAATTTTTCCAAGCTTTTATGAGTTTAAGGAATGCATAGAACTAAGTTTTATGAATTTAGAACCTCTTGAGACAAGTTTGATCTAGCTACTGCCCTCATAAATATTTTGATGATTTTAGATGTTAAAAATATTTATAAATGGGTTTTAAAAGTTTTAAAAAGGTTCCAAGAGAAACTAGTATGTTATGTGCTTTAGAAAATGTGTTTGATGCCTTTAAATGGAGATGTTTGTTTCGGTTCTGCCTTGCTATGTTTAGCCACTGTATGAGCTGTGTTAATGATGATAATATGCTTATGTTTAAGTATAATTAATGTTAAGACTCATATGTGAAAGATAAGAGAAGTTAGAAACTAGAAAAGAATTAATTTGAGAGTTCTAGATCCTTTAATGTTTGAATTTTCTGGATTCTGTCCAGCAAGGTTTAGTAATGCTAATCATGGATTTAAATTAGTTTAAATGTGTAGGAATGACTCATAAATGGTTTAGGACTTGATCTTGATGCCTTAGGAGCAAACCGGACTTAGAAAGGGTCATTGTTGTGACTCCTAGGTACCCGTAAAGTTAGGAATATGAATTCTGCACTCTTGAGGTTTAGAGATGTTCTTGATCATAGTGTGAGGTGAGAAATACTTAGTTAAGACCTTATAAGTTCCCGAGAGATTAGGTTTGATGATTTATAACTTAGAATGTGAGCTAGGGACCTTAAGGGTCAATGCATAAGACACTAAAAAGTTGTTAATGCTATGATGTGTTGTTTGATGCAATAATATGATGAGATGTGCTTGATGCATGAGAAAATGATTGATGAAATGTTAAAGTTTATCATAGCATGAGATTTCATGAGAACATGATGTGTGGATTAGTGGCAGTTTGAAGGAAATTCGGTTTAACAGCTGTTATGCTGCCGAATTTCCGTCAAACCTTAAGGGGTTAAAAGAAATGTTTATGAGTACCATATGAGTTGAAAACCCTGGGTGACACCGGTTCGGCCGAGCACCCCCAGGAGATTTTTATGTGACAAAGCACTGAGACGCGATTCCCCCGAGGAGGTGCCGGTTCGGCCGAGTACCCCCGGGAGGAGACAAATCCGTGAGGGTATGAGTAGATGCAGCCTACCAAAGCGGACAAATTGCGAGGCCATGCGTGGCTAGCAAAGCGTTTCAAAGAGGGTATATCCTAAAGAGAGGTGATCCCTGCCCCCTACCTATACTTGCGAGTCGGGATTATTATTTATGTTTCGCTTATTCAAGATAATAAGCAAGAGCTAGTGACGACTAGCTAAGGTATGAGCTCATAACCTAGTTATTATTTTTAGGGTGGCCTATATGCTAAAGTACCATGATTGATGTCACGAAGTTGAGGAATGATTCACTTCAAAGTTATATGCCCTCATGCCACATGATTTATGTTTATGTGCTTTGATGTTGTCTTATATGCTCAAGTATTGCCATGCATCCATGATATAACATGTTGCATTCATAACATCAAGATGCATGCTAAAAGGAATGGACCTTGGATAATTAGTTTTGGAAAACCTTAATTAAACCTTATATGCATGATCATTATTTTATAAATAAACCCAAGGTTCCTGAGGATGTGTACGATGTAACCCTAGGATAGGTGTAACATCCTAATTTTTTTTTCAGAAAATAATTGAGGCTTTAGTAGTAAGAATATCAAAATTTTGGTGTACACAAAAATGATGAGAACAATGTAACGAACGTTAAAAAAAAAAAAAAAAAAAAAAAAAAAACATGAATATTATTTTGCAGGCCCCGTAGACCCATCGGAACAGCTGAAACCTTCGATTCAAGACCTGAAGGTGCCCGAAATTTGGAAATTATAGGATTAAGGTTAGAAATAGGTAGGAATAAATATTTTATACCTAGAATTAATTTTCAGGCAATAGTTGATTACCCGGGTACACTATTTTACCCATTCGGTTAAATTACGGTGTGTAGTTTTTACACAGTATAAAGCTACCAGTGCAAGCATGCCACCTAGGGTGACAAGTGTGTGGCTTGAGATATGCCACACCATTGCACCTTTATGGCTAACCAATAGGAATTGTACAAAATTACCATATTTAACTTTAAGAAAAACCATTTTGTACTTGAAATCATTATCCATTTTGCCCTAAACTCACAAGATCAATATCTTATCACCACCACTCCATCATTTTCGTCCAACACTCCAAAAATACAGCCTCCATGTTTGTTTCCTCTCAAACCTCCATTAACAAGCTTCAAGCTCCAAAAACCCTAGCCTAAAGTCACTAAAACACAAAGTTTCCTTCACAAAACTTGTTCTAGACATCAACACCTACAAATATAACCGATTAGATTCTCCAAAAACCTCACCTTATCACATCACTCATCTCTGGTTAGAGGAGTATTTTACTGTATTTTAAGAGCTTTGGGGTAGAGTATATCTATCTTGGAGTATACAAGAGACAAAGAGGCATTAGCTTCCAAGGGTAGGGTTTTCTTTGGCCTTTTTCTTTCCAAATTATTCTGTAAATTTTTTTGGGTTTTATTCCGAAATTTATGGTTATATTTGATGATAATATGTTGATATTGATGTGGTAATTTTGGTGGAGTGTTTGGATGAGGTTAAATAATGATTTTTGTCAAAATAAGTTTTGGCTAGGCTGCTGAATTTTCGGATTTCAGCAGGACAGGATTTGTTCATGAATTTTCTAGTTCAATTCTATTCATTTTTATGAGCTATAAAAATTATATGTTGAAGACAACATCATAAGGAAACTCTTATAATTTTCGTGGTGCATAATAAAGAGTTTTACTGCCTGAGACAAATCAAGAACCAAGAGTATATCTATGCTGGCTGAAATCTTGGTACTGGAGCTGTGAATTTGTATAAATTTTTATTCATAGCAAATGATGGAGTTATCCTTTGTTGCCTGACTTCTCTATCAACGATCTGAATAGGAGGGGCTTGAAACGTCAAGTCATCCCTTAACTGTATAGACTCGGGCTCAATGATATGGTTTTGATCTGGGTGGTACATTCGAAGTTGAGATACATGGAAGACATTATGAAGGTTGGATAAATGTGGGGGTAAGGCTATCTGGTAAGCAGCTGACCCAATTCGTTGAAGAATTTGAAAAGGACCTATAAACCTAGGTGACAACTTTTTAACTCTAAGGGCTCTACCTACTCCAGTAGTGGGCGTGACCTTCAGGAATACATGTTCTCCCTCTTGAAATTCTAAAGGTTTCCTTGAGTATCGAGATAGCTCTTTTGGCGACTACGTGCGGTGAGAATCTTGCTCTGATCTTCTGGATTTGTTCCGTTGTTTGATTAACAAGATCGGGTCCCAATAGTCTCGCTTCTCCCGAATCATACCAACACAATGGGGATTGACATTTTCTTCCATATAGAGCTTCATACGGGGCCATGCCAATACTAGCATGATGGTCATTATTATAAGCAAACTCAACCAATGGGAGTAACTTGTCCCAACTTCCCTTCTGCTCAATCACGCATGCCCTTAGCATATCTTCCAGGGTTTGTATGGTTCGTTCTGTTTGCCCGTCAGTTTGGGGATGATAGGCAGTGCTCAAACAAAGTTTGGTACCAAAGGCTTTTTGGAACGTTCCCCAAAATCTCGAAGTAAACCTTGGATCTCTGTCAGAAACTATAGAGGAAGGAACACCGTGTAGTCTTACTATTTCTTGGATGTACAAGGAAGCTAACTTATCTAAAGGAAAATTAGCCTTAATGGGTAAGAAATGAGCAGACTTGGTCAATCTATCTACTATAACCCATATAGCATCATGACCTGATGATGTCCTTGGCAAACCCATTACAAAGTCCATAGAAATACTTTCCCACTTCCATTCCGGGATTTCTAAGGGTTGCAGGGTCCCAGCTGGTTTTTGATGTTCTATTTTAACTTTTTGACAAGTTAAACACTTCCTGACACACTCTTCTATATCTTTTTTCATTCCTGACCACTTAACATTTTCTTGAGATCCGCATACATTTTACTAATGCCTGGATGTATAGTAAGTTCGCCCCTATGAGCTTCCTCTAAGATCTTCTTTCTAAGATCGCCACTTGTGGGTACACATACCCTATCCTTGTATCTCCATATACCTTGTTGGTCTTGAGTGAATCCTGGCAACTTCTTTGCATGAATTGATCTTAATATCTCCTGAAATTCTGGGTTTTCACGTTGTGCAGCTAAAATTTGTCCTTTGAACGCACTTGTTACCTTTATTTGCCCTAGCACCACACCCTGAGGGTTCACAGACATGTCTAAACTAAGTTCCTTGAAACTTTCAACTAGCTCCGTCTCTTTAATCATCAAGCATGCTACACTTAGGGATTTTCTACTTAGAGCATCGGCAACAACATTTGCCTTGCACGGATGGTAATTCAGACTAAACTCATAGTCCTTGAGGAATTCCATCCACCTTCTTTGCCGCATATTCAACTCTTTTTGATCAAAACGATACTTTAAACTTTTATAATCAGAGAAAACATTAAACTGCACACCATACAAATGATGTCGCGGATCTTTAGGGCAAAAACCACATTTGCAAGTTCAAGGTCATGGGTTGGATAGTTTACTTCATGAGGTTTCAAGCGTAGAAGCATAGGCAACCACGTTATGATTTTGCATCAACACACATCCTAAACCCTTACTAGAAGCATCACAATAAACCTCATAGGGTATATAAGGATCAGGTAATACTAGCAGTGCGGCCGTGGTTAACTTTTGATTCAACTCCTGCAAACTATTTTCACACTCTGGTGTCCAATTGAATGCAGCATTACTTTGGGTTAATTTAGTCAAAGGTAATGCTATCTGAGAAAAATTCATGATAAAACGCCTATAATATCCAGCTAACCCTAGGAAACTCCGAATCTCCGTCACCGTTGTTGGTCGTTCCCAATGGAGTACTGATTCTACCTTCTTTGGGATCTACAGAGATTCCTCCTCGTGATACTACATGACCTAGGAATCTAACCTCTCCCATCCGTAATTCACATTTAGACAACTTAGCATACAACTTTCTCTCTCTTAGGATTTGTAACACAACCCCAAGGTGCTCCATATGTTCTTCCTCAGTCCTTGAATATATAAGTATGTCATCTATGAAGACAACTACAAATTTATCCAAGTAAGGGCGGAAGATTCGATTCATATAATCCATGAATACAGCCGGAGCATTAGTCAATCCAAAAGACATCACCCTATACTCGTAATGCCCATATCGAGTTCTAAAAGCGATTTAGGTATATCCTCATTCAACCCGAATCGATGGTACCTGATCTAAGATCAATCTTTGAGAATACAGTTGCTCCTCGTAATTGATCCATGAGATCGTAAATTCTTGGCAGGGGGTACTTATTTTTATTGTCACTTTGTTCAATTGCCTATAGTCTACACAAAGCCTCATACCCCTATCCTTTTTCTTCACGAGGAAGAACAGGGCTCCCCATGGAGAGGCACTTGGTCTAATAAAATGCTTCCCTAACAGTTCTTCAATTTGGGACTTTAATTCTTTCAACTCCAAAGGGGACATCCTATAAGGAGCAATTGAAATAGGACCGTTCCTGGAACCAACTCGATGGAAAATTCAATCTCTCTTTCAGAGGAAATTGGAATATCCTCTGGAAAAACATCTGGATATTCCTCACCACTGGAATCTTGCTCAACTCGTAGTCACATTCAGTTTCACTAGTAGAAAGGAGAACATATTCCTGACGATCTGTCTTACTAGGGTTGGATGTTACAAGGTTCAAATAAAAAGAAAAAGGAACCACAGAATGGAGGGTAGAGTGGAAAGAAATATGGCAGCTCGATGCAGACGGTGTAAAGGACATAATTGGGTACTAGCCAATCCATACCTAAAATTACATCTAGATCGGATAAAGGAAGACAAACTAAATTGGCGGAAAGTCTCTAGCACCTATTTGAAGAGGAATATTTACACAGTATAACAAGTCCTAACAGACCAGCAGTAGGAGTGGATACAAGAAGATCATAAGGTAGTTCGAGACCAGATAATTGCAACTTCTGTACAGTCATGGGATATGAAAGAATGAGTGGCACTCAGTATCATACGGATATCTAGGACATTACCATTTATTTCACACTTACCTCGGATCGGATCGGCAGATTGAGAAGCTTCCTTGGCACTTATAGTAAAAGCAGCCCATGTTGTTGTGGCCTGGAGGCGGGTTGATGACCTTTCTTGTTAGGGCACTCAAATATCTTATGTCCTGGTTTCCCACAGCCAAAGCAAATGATTTGCGTTGTCCAGCAAGGTCGATTCCCATGATTTTTCCCACACTTAGGGCAATCTCTCCCTGTCTCGGGTCTTAGAGGTTGAAGTTGTTTTCCTTTGTTGTTGTTGTTGTTATTGTTGGGTGGAAACCTTCTCCGAGGTTGGTTAACAGGCTTGAATCGGGGACCTTGAGGTGCTAATCCCCTTCTAGCATTGTTTTGGGCATACTTGAAATTTGTTAGCTTCTGTTGGACTCCTCTTGCGTCGACATTTATTTACCAAGGTAGGATAGTCCCTAATCTCCAAGAGACTTACAGCTACTTCTATATCTTCTCGCAGACCTCCTTCATATTTCATGCATTTCCAAACTTCATCCGGGTCACGTTGATAAATTGTAGAAAACTTGCAGAGCTCTTCAAATTTGGCAGTATACTCTGCTACACTCATAGGTCCTTGTTTGAGAGCCATGAACTCCAATTCCTTCGCATTTCTCATAGAAATAGGGAAGTACTTATGGTAAAAAGCTTCCTTAAAAATAGTCCAGGTAACTACAGTATGGGAAGCTTCAAATAATCCCTTGGTGCCAACCCACCAAAAATCTGCATCTGCTTCTAGCATATAGGTGGCAAAGGCCACCTTCTGGATCTCTGTGCAAGGAAGAACGGAGAAAATCTTTTCCATAGCCTTTATCCATTCTTACGCTACAGGATTAAAAGCTCCTCGAAATGGAGGGGATTTGCCTTTACGAACTCGGCAAATTTCGATATTCTACATCGACTTCGTTCACTACTGGGATTATCACCGGGTTTTGCCTTTCATTGCGGTTCAGTTGCTCCATCATTCGGGTATTAGCTGTAGCTTGTTCCCTCATGGCAGCCGCCATCTCACGAAAAGTATTCATCATGTCGGCATCGTTTCGGCTCCACTCCTAGTTCAGCGATTCGAAGTCATTGGTTCCTATCACACCAAATGAAAATATTGAGTTGATCAGTCTCAATACCAAGCAAAGTGTACAGCAACCCACAACATTTCCAATCAGCAGTCATACACATATATATAAAGTCATAATGCATGACAATTTCTAAGAAAGCATAGCCGGTCCAATCCTCAGCCTTATAGGATAGTCCGGCTCACGATACCATAATGTAACGACCTCCTAACTACCATGTATTACTCGAGCATTAACATTGTAATTAGAAGAGTATCACTTCCTTTCTATAATATCCACTAGTCAAATGAAATGAAATAAGATAAATCAAACTCTAGAGTTATAAAGAAAACTACTATAAAATGTACATATATTATTACTTTACATACCGCTTTCTTTAATACATACCATACTTGAAGTTAAGTCACTTCACTTATAATACAACACAGTAACTACTATCAAAAGATCTACCAAGCTTGCTCAAATATCAAGGTCCAACAAAATACTAAACACACGAAATGGAACTAAGACATCTAACACCAATTAGTCTACAAGTGGTAAGTTCCTGGCACTATACTACACTACATACAAGTCAAAAGCCCACGTAAGTCTCATGTCCTCCTACGTGAAACCATTGGCCATCGGTATGATGGCCTCTCCTCAGCCAGAGGCATTTGCAGAGTCTGAGCACAATACAGCATATACACAAATAGGGGTGAGAATATTATAAAATTCTCAGTAGGGTAACCCCTTACATACAGACAGAATATAAGCAGTAAATGCATTTATAATAATAAAGAAAAACATCATGTTAGATCACATATATCAATATTAGCATACATGAGTCAAAGAAAATTATATGCAAAATGGTATTAATCATAAGTGTTTCTCTTATATCACATAGAATTCAACTTAGTGTAGTAGTTCTTTTATTAACATAGGGAAGGCTTAGATTCACATCAGGTAACATATGTAGTGGATAACTCCTCAGAGGACCATAGACTGCTAGGACATGAGCTCATTCCTATTCGTGATCATCGACTTCATTTTTTCCCATTTCAGATCACACACAGTTCTATTTCCTAGTCGATAAGTCTACCGACTCATAAAATTTCTTGGGAAGTTCTTATTTTTGCCTTCCCTCTCTATCACACATAAGCCTTGTTTCTATTTTCCCCGTATGTTAAAACATGCACCATTAAATTTCACATATTCTCTTTTGTCATACAACCATGTCATGGACCTTTCTATTTCAAAGTCAGGCTTGTATCCCAGATATAGGCATTCAGTATCATTGGAGTCTCATTCATACTTTATAAACAAGCCTTTCAAACAATTAACATACATTCATATGATATATACTTGGATTAAATAGATTTCTATCATTAACTTAATACATCTTCACCATTCCAGCTTCTTGACAGATTTACCATTATGGGGACAACATTTAATTCACATATCCAATGGGCAATTCACTGGCCATAAAAATTCTCTATGACACCTCAATGTGTCTAAAAGTCCCTGTAAAAAGTTCATAGCAAACAGAATACTAGAACCATGTCAAATAAATTCTACAATTTTAGTGGTCAGAGGCCACTTTTTCACAGCTCAGAATAGGATTCACACAATTTTTAACTTTAGCAAATGATAGAAACAACTCAAAATAAAAATCACAGTTATACTTTTAGTGACTTTTTGTACTGATACCACTGTTTTTCTCTTTTTCCTCTCTTTTTATACGGTGTAACCATAAGTGTAGCACTATTTTGATATTCAATAAACATTACTCTTATTATATTTAGTTATATTTTATATTCATAAAATTATGAATTTCATTAATACAATATATTATTAGTACAATTTCAAAATTTTTAACTTTTGTATTTGATATAATTTTAAAATCTTTTGATTAAGATTATTGTTTTAAGTTTTAACATTAACTACATATTTTATTTCTTAATTAAATTATCATATTTATTTTTATTCTATAAAATAATAGCTTATCGGCAAATTAAAATTAAGCATCACAATATAATACTAATTAATATAACTAATGATTAAAATACAATTTTATAATTATGTTTAGTTCTATTTTATATTCATAAAATTGTGAATTTCATTAATACCTTTTGTTCGTATAGTATTTTATATTTTATATTTCCCTATTTTTTATCTAATCTACAAATGTTTCCATTTTATAAATTTTTTAAATTAAATAATCTTTTGTTTCTTAATTATTCTTGGAAATGTAGTTGATGAGTTAGAAAAATCAAAATTAAGCACAACATAACAATAAAAATTACTAAATTTAATTATAAAATAATGTAAATAATTAATGGTCAATAAACATTTTTTAAAAACACTTATCGCTCAAATAATTTTAAAATAAGTAGAAACATAAATATTTTTTCATTCAACTTTTTAAGAAGAATACAAACAAATAAATAAAAATACTTTTAAGTACTTATTATCAAAACAAAATATTATTTCGGTTCTAATAATCATAATCAAACAGGTTCGTAGCGAACAATAATTACATAAAAATAAAAATTTTCTTATTATGTCTAATTTAAATTATTATCAAAGCTTCTTTTAAATTTATTTTTAGTAAATTAACTATCACAAATTATTTATAAATCTGTGCAACACATGGGTACAATTTCTAGTATTATGTATGGCTTACTTTATCTCAATAAGATAGATATTTATAAACAAATATTTGCATTTATAAGCACGTAGATATATAGTTAATGTATATCCCATTTTTCTTTAGGAAAAAAGCAATTTACCTCTTGAATTTTTGGTCTTGTGTAATTTAGACCCTAAGATTTAAAAATGAGCAATGCGACCCCTTGCACTTACCAGATGGTGCAAAGAAGTCCTTTTGTTACACAGACGTTAAAATAGACTATTGAGTGGGCACGTGTTTCTCACGTGCATTAATAGCTAGACAAAAATACCCTTTTAAGATTTCCAATCCCTCAACTTCCTTTTCCTTTTCATTTTCCCCAATCTCTTAGGCATCCTCCCCTCTTGTGGCTGAAACCATTTCCTTTTTCTCCTTCACGCCTCCCCCTTGCTTATCTCTACAATGGTGGTCCAAATCTGAACCCTTCTCCCCTCTATCTTGCTTATCTCTTCACACTTCCCTTCTTGCTTATCTATACACAGATTTCGCCACGAAGACCATGACTAGGAAGAGGGGGGAGAAGAGACCTGCGATGTCGCAACTAGTGGAGAACTTGGGAAGAAGAAGACCTACAACGCCGCAACCAGCAGAGGACTTAGGAAGAAGACCCACACACATCCTTCCCTCATCTTGATTTCACCTCCGATGAACACATCCCTCCATTTTTGTGTGAAAAATCAATTGGACTTTGTGTATCGCGAGAGATCATGGCTCTGCATTGGGCTCCTCGCAGTGGCAGTGGACTTCGCTACTAGCTTCACGGAGAGTCTCAAGCGCGACGTGGGCGGCTGTACGAGCAAAGGGAGCTGTTTGTTGTTGTGTTTATGAAGTTGGATTAGTTATGTTTTGCAACTGTGGGTTGGTTTGCAAGGATGATGGCTCGGTGATTATGGTGGTGATTTGGGTCGTTGCTAGTTGTAAAAGGGTCTTGGGGTTCTGATTTATGTGATCTTTAGGTTAAATAGGAATGTAGGTTGGGTCTTTTGCTAGACTTTTTCGTTTCTACTTATGATTCTATTTTTGGTCTGAGGTTTCTTTTTTTTTTTTTCTGGTTCTATTTTTTGGTTTCTTGTTTGATTATGTTTCTAGCTTTGTTCTGGTTCTGATTTTTTTTTGTTTGATTTTTTTGGTTTTTAATTATTTTTCATGATTTCTAAACAATGGCGGCTGGACGACGGTAGTGGAGCTAGGAAGCAACAATAGTGGCAGTTCTTCACCTCTTCATTATAACAGAAGTGGTCAGAAACACAACTTCAGTGGCGATTGATGGCCACCTAAACTGGAAGGCAGCAACGGTGCTAACCTAGATGGTAGCACCGATCCTATTCTCTTGTGACTAAAGCTTAACCTTTCTCTAGGCAGTTCCAGAAACCAACAACCAATAATAACAAAAGAAAAGAGTGAAAGATAGAAAAACAAAGGTCTTTTTGTCCGCTTGCCTTTCAATTTTCAATCAATAACCAAGAATACTCATATCGCAAAACCCAAATTTGGTTTTAGGAGTTTCCTAAATAAAATTTAGGGTTCTAATCCTAGTATAACTTGCTCTGATACCACTATAGGGTGAAGGAGCCCAATAAAAGGAGATATAACCAACAAGCTAAGTGAGAGCACCATACCACTGGGTCAAACACCACGTCTTGATCCAAAACTTTAAGGCAATGAGTCATGGATCATCCTATATTATATACAACTCACTTAGTTGTGGGAGTTCACCTCTTATACTTAACTCCAACAATTCCTCACTCAAGTGTGAGACCCACCATATTGCTCCTCTTTATTAGCCAATTGCAGCCCATGCCTTTTCAGGAACCTGGAAAACCTCTCTTTGATACCAGATGTAAGTTTTATCAAATCAAATACTTGAAATTAGAACATAAAAAATAACAGACATACTTTTTTGATTTGTAACAACAAATCATACCATTTGTCCATGAATCATGAATCTTATTACGAGGGAAGAAACATACGTAATTGTGTATGTCAGGCATAGGTTTTCCACTTCTTCTTTATCTGCTATGCTAGACATTAAATCGATGAAGCAGCAGTCATCAAGAGATTTTAGAGTAGAGTGGGGATCTTTTTCAATAATAAACATATATAGTAACCAGATTTTGTCCATCATGGACCTCAGTTACATTGGGTCTTTACACCCTCTAGCGCACTCATTGGGCCCAAGCCCAATATTACATGGTGAATCCCAAACCCATAATGGATCACAAATCAATATTAAATAGGTTTCTAGGGAATAATCAGACTATATATTCAACTCGTTGTGTAAAACTAAAATATCCACCAATCAATAACAGTCCAAACATGGAAAATTCTAACATTCTTCCACTTGGATAATATTGATTGGATTTTATATTTCTAAAATCATTTCAAAAACGACTCTCAGGTTGAACTACTATGGCCAAAAAGTATAGCCCGGAAAATGTTCGCCATAAAATCAGATTACTTCAGTTAACAAGGCTACCAACTAAAAGCCATAGACAAATTATAAACTATAAAGAGTCTATTTTACCCAAGACAACTTAACCAAACAACCTTATCAACAATGATCCACAAAGATGAGTGTGTTAGGTGCATACACATTGTGGCATAACATGTTATCCTTTTCATATTATTATGTATGGATCCTCATTTTGTCTTCCTAAGAAGACAAATAATTCCCCACAAGGGGATTAAAACATGTTACTCACGAAACACCATTCTCACAAGAGAACAACATCTTTCTTATGAAAGACCAATGCTTTGTAATGAAAACATCCATATCTTGAGATGTAATAGTGGTATAATATCAATTATCATAACATGAACATTAGTTTATCAACCAGATTATATAAATCCAATGTAATCAAATGAACTTAACAACTCTTGCTAACCTAATCCATTAAAGGACCTTACAAGACCGATATCTCAACATGCTTCATGAGCACAATGGGTTTAAGTCCCATAGTTAGGGGATCAAACAACACCTTATTAGTGCTAGCATATTCATGGAAGTCCCAATTACACAAATCAAGTGTAATGATAATTTTATGAACTTCCTCTGACTAATCACATCAAAATAACATACAGCATTAAGTCTTAAACATGTGACTTTAAACATGTTAACATAGCTCCGTTATTAAATGACATTAATAGCTTAAACATAATCATTGCAACTTTGACTACAAAATATATCCGAAATCATATACATAGCATGTAAACAGAACCAAATGACTGGCTCCAACCAAATCACCATGCAATTACTCAATTGCACAATTTGAAGAATATGTAAAAATAATTAATTCTGGGCATAATTCTATTCTTCATGAGAGTTTAGGAATATGATTGTACAATTGCTTGTAGTTAGAATGCACAATACATACCATAGCTCCCACTTCTTAAAACAATTAACATTTTCAAGGAAAATAAACTGATATGAAGTTGAAAATAAGCACAATCAGCCATTAGTTGATCTAAGGCACAAGAACACTGACAATTGTCACCACATTAGGCATTTAAAACATGAATATAAAATCGCCTGTGGGCGCAGAATATACCATACACAACAGTCTCAAAAATTCAGCACCTATGGGCAGAAGAATTTCACTGTCAAATAATCCCAAAATTTTCAAGTTACTTCAACCAACTTATACAAAAGAACATATGTGGGTAAACAGAATCATCCTAAAATCAACAGGTAGATTGATTAATTTCATGAATAAATAATTGTGGTGATAAACATCCATACCCATTGATAGGCTCCAAAATAAGGACAATGTACTAGTCCATTAAATCGTTTTCAACTTTCATATATGAACGTTCAAAGCCATGTTTCCTGAGAGATACATCAAGTAATATTTACTTATAAAGTTACATCACCGAAGTGATAAACATCAATTTGCATAGAAGTGAACTATCACACTTGTACCATTCAAATTAAAAAAAAATTTGATATTAGTCTACAGTATAATTAACATAGAGAGCTAATAAGTCAATTAGACCATGGTGAGAGTGCATAATTTAATTGGTTATACCATTAGCTTAATAAACAAGTTATCATGCAAGTTACATTTACATGCGTGCTAACTAACTCATCAACCATAATAATTTTTAATCGATGCTATCTGAAGTGACATTATGGTAATAAAATAGCTCATAGCAAATGATAAAATGCAACAAAAGTAAAGATAATTAACAATTATAGCATCTCTCATGAAAGAGACAAATAATTATATCACATAGTGGAAAACCATCTTATAAATACATTCAGCTAAGTTAGATATCAGGCAAATTACCCTTAAATTTGCACATGCAAAAATAACGCAAACCAAACATGACATTAAAATCCTCTTCCTTAAGTATAAAACCCAACAGTAGTACACTGCCCCTCAACAAAAGTCTTTTTGAGCATTTACAAGGAACCGTAGTAGATGCTCCATGGGTGAGGACCAAATCCAAACACCAACCAACCACCATCTCTGAATACTTAGCCAAAACAAACAATCAATGCTAATATGACTTGTTGGAACAATCAAAAAGGAAATTTCAAAAGCTTAAGAGATTTCCAAGCATTTACTAAGTGAAAACATAACAGTGAGTCTCATGGACAACAAGTTCCTTTTATAAAGTTTTGACTTAGTCCAATCTAAACTAATATTAAACTTTATCATCACACTTAAAAACGAATGCTCTCCCATTGACTGTCACACAGTTGTCACATATTTGAATAGTTATACTCTCATTTTCATCAATGAATCACTTCGCTACATCAAATATGTTATACCGCTCCATGTTTATTAGAGTCTTCTCAATCTTAAACACCTATTTGCACCAATAGAATTAAACATATCAAGATCTTCTATAAGCCTTCATATTTCATTAAGGTTTCAAGTAAAAGCTCAATTTTCTTATCAGCGCTTTTCATTAAAAAAAAAAAGAGTAACAAAAAAAGTAGGAAATTGATTAATTTTGGTAATCAACAGTAATTTAAATTACCATAAATAGGGATCCAAAACATAATATAGACTCACCTGTTGGTGGAGAATATGTTATACAAAACAATAGTTAAAAAAATAAAATAAAAATCCAACACTTGTGAGCTGAAAGATTTTCCTTGTCAATTTCATCTCAAGTATCATGACACCACCAAATCAATTATTGAATCAACTACTTGTGGATGAGTCAATCAACAACTAACTCATGCAACGAAGCAATCACATCATGATCAATTAATGAGTTAACTACTTGTGGAAGAGTCAACCCATGACCAGTCCAAGTAATAAAATATCCCACAAGATAAATAAGTAACTCTGTTACTTTTGCAAGAAATCCACTATGGTGTAGAAACTCACTCACTAATAGAGTCCTCAATAGGCATTATTTTAATTCTATAATTTTCATATAATTCTAATTACCTTAGCAATCACAAAATATCTCAAATCCTATGATTTTATAGGATTTTAAATTAATTATTATCAATCATAAAATATCTCAAATTATATAATCTTATAGAATCTTAAATTAATATTTTATGATAATAAATTTAAGAAAGAAACATAATTTTCCTTTAATTTCACCTTTTTAAAAACAAAATTGTCTGGCGACTGCTCCTTGGTAAAGCTAAATTAGCATAAGTACAAGCCACAATGGCACGAAAGTGTAGCTCTGCTGGTTTCCATATATTGTTACCTTTCTTTCTTTATTTTTTTTTTAACTATTTATTTATTTCTCCTATGATATGGCTACTGTAAGCATGAAACTAAACTCAACTTTACTGAAGTTGCTCCGCAGCACCTGACTCCATATTCATTTTATATAATTTTCTTTTTATTTTAATTTTCTAATTAGGGCAGGGCCTACAAGCCCTATCATATTCTTTCTTCTCTTACACACAATATCGCCGCACCAGAACACCGTCTTCCTCCCTTCAGCCTCGAAGATTATAGGTGTCCACCTTCACGTCTTCCTTCCACCAGCATAACACAGCCATCATTCTTCCTCTTGAGGATGGTCATCAACAAACCAACCAACCAGTAGCGGCAGTCGTCAAGACACACACCAACCTAACGGCAATGGTGGCGGTGGTGGCCTCACCTTTTTTCCGCACAATAACAGCCAGCTGCAGCAACGATGGCATGCTCTCCGTTGCATGATGATGGTGGATGGACGACCACAGCGGAGCTAGGAAGCAACAACAGTGGCAGTTCTTCACCTCTTTGCTATAATAGAACTGGCTAGAAACGCAACTTCAGTGGTGATGGACGGCCACCCAAACTGGGAGGCAGTGACGGTGCTAACCTAGATGGCAGCACCAGTCCTCTTCTCTAGTGACTAAAGCTCAACCTCTCTCTTAGTAGTTCTAGAAATCAATAACCAATAATAGCAAAAGAAAAGAGGAAACGATAGAACAATAAAGGTCTCTCTGTCCGCTTGCCTTTCAATTTTCAATCAATAACCAAGAATATTCATATCACAAAACCTAAATTCGATTTAATTGGGACCCAATAGGAGGAGATACAACTAGCGGGGTAAGTGAGAGTACCATACCACTAGGTCGGACACCATATCTTGATCTAAAACCTTAAGACAATGAGTCACGGATCCTCCTATATTATATATAACTTCCTTAGTCCATTCTCAATCAATGTGGGACTTCACCTCTCATACTTAACTCCAACAATTCCCCCCTCAAGTATGAGACCCACCACATTGTGTTGAACTAGGTTTACTCGAGTGGTTTGATGTAATATATTTTGATGATGATAAATGAATGCAAAAAGAGATTTAGTATAATATATTAGATCGTGTGTGGTTATGTACTTGTTATTGTGATATCTAACTCACAAACCATACAACGATATTTGAGTAATATACTTTATGGAAAATATCCAATAGCTTTTTATAAGTACTTTGATGGTCTAATCTTGAATATGTTTTTATGTGATCAATGGTATGCATGAAACACATTGTCATTATGTGAACAAATATATGTATGAAGCACATTCTAGTGTTATATTCTTAGGAACCATGTATATTGAGATATATATTATGTATGATCGGTTTCATTGTGTTATATATCAATGAATCATGCATATTGAGATATTTTTTTATTGGACTAACAATGATTTTGAAGTGAGTTATTTTGTATAGAATAGTCCAAGTATCAAGAATGACTTTTGAATAAGGAAGATTACAATAATTAAAGCCAATAAGAATGGGGTCAAAGAAGAATTGGTCAAGAGCTTAATGGTTAGATCATGCTGTTAAAAGGTTTTTCTTTTGATAAGATTATTTGGTCACTTTATTAATTAATGTTTCAATTCTGTTTCAAAATCTTTTTTAATCAAGTTTTCTTTCAAATATAGTAATGGATTTGATTATAAAAGAAAAAATTTGATTTTGAAAGAAAAAGTGATTTAATTATTTTTTATATAATGATTTGATTTGATTTATGAAAATATGAGTTTGATTTGAAAGAAAATGTTTAAAAGATGTTTTTAAGGTAAAAGAATGACTTAAACTATGTTTACTATTTAGTTTTTCAAATTTTGGAACTTTTGTAATTGATTATTAGTTCATGTAATCGATTACCAGTTTATGTAATCAATTACCATAACTTGACCGTTGTTAGTTTTCAAAATTTGAACTATATAATCGATTACCAGTACATGTAATCGATTACCAAGCCCAAAATGTGCAAATGGGTGTGTTTTGAATAGACACATCTTTTAGGATTAATCCCCAACGATCTACACAACTTTTGTCTATAAATACTTATCATTTAACACATTTTAAGGCACACAAAGCAAATTGAAAAGATCTATTAACACTTGCTTTCAATCATCAATCTTTTCATCAAACTTATGGCCAAAACTCTTATCCTTTGAGAAACGTTCTAGTTCTACAAGTTGTAACATTTCTTCTACATAGAGAGTGATCATTTTTATTTCTAAGTGAGTTTTTGTATGTAAGGGTGATGCATCCCTTGTTAGAATAAGAGTGTGGCGTCTCTTGGTTCTTGAGAGGGTCAAACACAAAGGGTGAGAGATCCTAGGGTGTAAGAGTGCTCTTCGGTTGTAAAGATATAAAAGTTAGTGGAACTCGCAAGCGGGTTACTTGGGGACTGGATGTAGCCCATAAAAGATGACCAAATTAGTATAAATCGAGTTTGCATCTCTCTTCCCTCAACCTCTAACTTTATTCCATATTTAGTTTATCATTCTTATTAATGCTAGAAATTCTCGTAATTCCTCTATCATACAAATTCTATTTGAGTAATTTGCAATATTTATATATTTTCTATAGTCATTCTGTTGCGTGCATAATTTGAGTATATAAAATTGAATTATTTCTCAAATTTGAAATAGTTTTCAAATCATCCAATTCATCCCGCTATTGGGGTGATATTTGATGGAGGCTGCCGCCTTCCTCCTCAAATTAGAAATTTATTTTAATTGCTAAGTTGTATAAAAAAAATAGTAAGGGACACAACCTAGGTTATCTCTCAAGGAGGCTTCAACACTAAGTTGAGAAAATTGGTGCTTTTGAAGAATTAAAATTAAAATAATTAAAAATTAAAAGATAATACTAATAATGAAAAAGACACTAGTGCGGGGTAGTCCTTGGATTGGAATTAATTATCATTGACCACATATTGAATCCATTAATGGCTATTAGTAATTAATTATTGGTAATTCTACTAATGATCAATTGATCTCTAGAATTTAACCAATGAAAATAATAAATAAACGAGATATCAATTTAATTGGAAATTACAATGATTTAATGCACCAATTGCTATAGCCTGATCACCAATCAGAAGTTAATTCTATTGTTTTTCCTCAAACATAAACCAATAGATCTATCAATTTATGCCCAAGGGGTTTCCCCAAATAAAAATCGCCAATTTGATTATTCCAATAAAAACTATAACAATTACCACAAGAATAGAGACAAAGGGTCTCAAAAGTCATCCCAATCCATTCAAAAATCCCTACATTAGCAAAAGAAATCTACTCCTCCATTTCTGGAGGATTACAATCAATGAAATTGAAGGAATACCTGACAATAATAGCAATAATCTTTGCTATAATCCACAAGATCAAAGCAATTCACCTATGGAATCCCTGAGAGAGTGTGTATAGAAAGAAGAAGATAGAAAGAAAGGTAGAGAGAAAGGTAGAGAGAAAATAATAGTACCTAAATTATCTATCCGAAACTAGGTTACAATTCTGAGTTATTCCTATATATATTGTTCTCTAAAAATGGGTGAAAGTGAGGCCCAAAAACAGAATTAATCAGCTGTTATAAGTCATAGCATTAGTGCTATAGTGCTTATTGAGTGCTGTATCACTCAATCTAGAGGAGCGAACCAGAATTTCCAAGATTGTCTCACTGTCGAACTCTACAGCACTACCAGATTGGCAAACTCTACATTTTTCTCCCTTTTTAGCTTCCAGCTCCTTGGAGAGAGTTCCCAACCTTTCTCTTGAGAATTGAACATAATCCAATGCTCCTATATACCAAAACCATACTCAAAGAAACAGGTTAAATGCAACAAGCTTTAATTTCCTAAAAAATCAGTGCAATAATCATTGATTCCATAAAATTACACAATGAGGAACAAGTTAGCAATCACTATTATCTTCATCAATACTTATCAAAAAATCATTCAAAAAGCTAAAGTTTAGAAGTAAAATATGTGGCACAAATGCCTCTTATCAAACTCCCCCATACTTAAGCTTTTGCATATCCTCATGTGGAAGTAAAACTAGATCAAAAGGCATGGGTACAACAATATGATGGAATGCACATGTTATACCTAATCCTAAAAGAATGATCAGCAAATGATAGTATGAACATTGACTAACAAATTCACAGAGAAGCTTCATAGCACTTCAAATTTAATCAATCACATCAAAGGAACTATGATTCTGAACATGAACTTCTGCACTGTGTAACACCCTAATTCTTAACCCAACTTTCTAGAACACATTAGGTTAATCATTAGGTTATTACTTCATTTTATTAAAATATTTAGCGGAAATTACAGCTAAATTTTTTTTTTTTTGAAAATATAAATCAAAGTGAGAGCCGCGCTCTAATCTAAACGAGAGACATAAACATCAATCATACGGAAACACAAGAACTAAAGCAAGTATCAATAGAACAATAATCATCACGACAAGGAAACATTTCATTGATAATAATATAGTTGAGATACATAAGTAGTCACGCCTTTATAGAAACGGGCTGAGCTTGTAATACACAAGAAAGGAAATACAACCGAAACAAGAAAGCATAAACAAACCATAACTACTCGAGTGCACCTATGATGGATGACCTCAATGCAAAAGAAGGTTTATCCACTCTACATGTGGGTGTGTGCACTAATCCTCTCTTAAGACGTCTGCTACTGGAACTCGAGGGAAGGTGGAGTGTAACCGATCCATGGACGCAGGGCGGTAGGAGTAGGTACACGTGAAGACTAAGCGTGAGCTCCTCGATAGGGGTGCCTCTCGGCTCGCCTAGCCAGCCTCGGCTGCGTAACAGTCTCCTTGCTCTCGCCTCGCACAAACAGAGGTGTAGGAGCAGAGCTCTCGCTATACATATGCATCGGCGGCTCCTCGGAAGGGTCGTCCTCCTAACTAGGAGACCGAGGCACGTAGTCCTAGAAGTCTCGAGGTATCGAACCACCAATATACGTCCGCAGAATCCTTTCGTCTCGCGTCTGGGCGCGCTAAAAAACCATCGCATCGTCATAGGGTGACATTGGGGAGAAACGGTAGCTCTGTACAGGGTGTGCAAAGGGGCGTCCGATGAACATGAAGACTCGTACGGTGCACTGCCCCTCAAAATGGTATGATCCGTGATCCGGATCAAAGTGAACCTCCCAAGTCAGTGTGTCGACAAAAACCACAAACGTCGCCATCGCTCTCTGAAGATGTGACCGAAGAAAGAGAAAGAAGAGAAAGGAGTGAGAATTCTTACTAAAGAATCTCAGTAGGAGTCTCCTATCCTAGGGTTACATCGTTCACATCCTCAGGAACCTTGGGTTTAATTATAAAAGGTGTGCATACATAAAAGATTCATTATTAGAGTTTATAAAACTAATTATCCAAGGTTCATTCCTTTTAGCATGCGTCTTGATGTTATGAATGCAACATACTGGAACATGAATGCATGGCAATGTCTCAATCAAATATCTCAATGAATCACAATTTCAATAAAGCACACAAGTGGCATAAAGGGCATATAATTTTCAAGTGGATCATTCATCAACTTCGTGACATCAATCATGGTACTTTAGCATAATAAGGCCACCCTAAAATAACTAGGTTATGAGCTCATACCTCAGCTAGTCGTCACTAGCTCTTGCTTATTATCTGAATAAGCGAAACATAATAAAATAATCCCGACTACTCAAGTATGGGTGGGGGGCTAGGGATCACCTCTCTTAGGATATACCCTCTTTGAAACGCTTTGCGGGCATCAAGCCACAGCAATTTGTTCGCTTTGGTAGGCTGCATCTACTCAAACTCTCACGGATTTGTCTCCCCTTGGGGTGCTCGGCCGAACTGGTGTCACCCAGGGTTTTCAACTCATGTGGTACTTTAAAACATTTCTTCAACCCTTTTAGGTTTGATGGAAATTCGGCAGCATGACATCTGTTAAACCGAATTTCCTTCAAACCGAAGCTTATGCCACAAGCTATTCACACAACATATTCCTCATTTAAACCTCATGCTATGATAAACTTCATATCTTAAACAATCATTTCCTCATGCATCATAAACATCTCAACATGTTATTACATCATATAAACATCATAGCATTAACAATTTCTTAATGTCTTATGCATTGACCCTTAAGGTCCTCAACTCACAATCTAAGTTATAAATCATCACAACTTAATCTCTTGGGTACCTATAGGCTCATATCTAAGTATTCCTCACCCAACACTATGACCACAAACATCTCTAAACCTCAAGAATGCAGAATCTAAAATTCTAACTTTATAGGTACCTGAGAGTCACAATAATGACCCTTTCTAAGTCCGGTTTGCTCCTAAGGCATCAAGATCAAGTCCTAAACCATTTATGAGTCATTCCTACACATTTAAACTAATTTAAATCTATGATTACCATTTCTAAACCATGTTGGACAAAATCCAGAAAAATCAATTACCAAGGGATCAAGAACTGTCAAATTAATTCTTTTCTAGTTACTAACTTCTCTAATCTTTCACATATGAATTTTTGCATCAATTATACTCAAACATACTCATGTTATCATCATCAAAACAGCATAAACAGCACTTAATCACAGCAAGGCAGAACCGAAAATACATCTCCATACAAAGGCATAAAACTTGGTTTCAAAAGCGCATAAAATACTAGTTTCTCTTGGAACCTTTTCAAGACTTTCAAAACTCATTTATAAACATTTTTATCATCTAAAATCCTCAAAATATTTGCAAGGGCAGTAGCTAAATTAAATTTATCTCAAGAGGTCCTAAATTCATAAAACTTTGTTCTAGACATTTCTTGTACTCATATAAGCTTAGAAAAATTATGAAACATAGATTTTAACACTTGTAACAAATATAACTCCTTAGGGCCGAAATCAAGGAGCCAAATAACATATAGTTTTCAAGCCTTTGCTTGAGACAACAATGGGCAAGTCTTTGAGCTCTAGGTTCTCTTAAGTGATGACATAATAATAAACATGCTCATGCACTAGTTTTAGCTTTCATTAGAAAGTAAAGTGAGAGCATAAAATAAACATGAGATGCAACTTATTATTATCTTTGGTATATTAAGTAAGGACTTGAAATATAAACATGATAATGCAAAGCTTGAAACATAAACATGATAATGCAAGTTCATTTATTATCTTGTTATTTAGTGATAGCAAGGAAAGTAAATGTGATGTACAAGGCATAAACATGAACATAGATGCAATATTCATTTTAATCTCATCTAGAGCTCTTACAAGACTTTAGAGATACAACCCAACACTTATCTCATCACAAAGAGAGCTTTAGAGTTCTTGAACCAAGTTCTCAAAGGAACTATGAGGTTCTTGAACATCATCATCAAGCTCAAAGGAAACAAACTTTAAAAAGAACATAAAGTCTCAAAGAAAAGGAAACCAAAACTGAAACCTTATAAAAAGGAAAAAGGGATGAAACTACGTCAAGTTCTTTATTAAGTACCCAAAACCCCTATCTAGAGAAAAATCTCTAGAACATGCCGGCCAACTTTAAGGTTGACAAGGGTAGGCTTGGGCTTTTTGAAATCCTTAGATTAATTTTCTTAAGTTGGAAAAATCATGTGAGCTAAGTATCATATAGATAAAGTTTAAGGAAAAGAAAAACTTAAGCTTTAGAGATTTCTTTGAGATGAACACAAAGTCATCATCTAGAAACTCTCATCATCAAGCTATCATGCTCATAAACACAGCCTTATGGCCGAAATGGAGAGGAAGGAAAACAAAAGAAAGTTTCAAAAAGAAATCCAAGAGAAAGCTAGAGAAAAACTCATTTTCAAGAAAAACAAGTTTTAGAAAAACACTCCTACCTAGAGTGGAGATAAAAAGCTTGAACTTTGGAAAGGAAATGAGATGAACAACTCCTCTTTGAGGGATGGTGATGATTCAGCCTTCAAGAGGAAAATAGAAAGGAGATGTGTTTTGAGTGAGGTTGTGTTTAAGGTTGAGAGTTTGAGATGTTTGATGGTGGTTTAAGGTTGTGAGGTGGTGTTTAGAGGTTATGAGATGATGATGAGATGAAGAGATGAAGAAGATGAAGAAGAAGAGAAAAGGAAACTCTCTTGGAACTTGAGAGAAAACAAAGAACTCAAAGAAAGCTAGGAAAACTTGAAACTTTGCAAATGATCTAAAGTGTTTGAAGTAAGCAAGGTATTTATAGAAAATGAAAACAAATGAGGTCTCATGGAGAGGAGGGGCTAGCCGTGTGGTTTGGGAGGGAAAGGAAGAGAAAATATCTCTTACAACTTGTCATTCAAGCATGGTTTGAGGTATGGAAGTTATGATACAAAGTATGGCTTCAAGTATGGTAATTTCCCTTTGTTTGAAATTAAAATAACCCTTCTAGAAGCTAGGCATGGATGGCTATTTTTGGGCCATAAATAAATGAGGAAAATAGCTTAATTTCATTTAGTTATTCACTTGAAAAATCAAGCATGGTGGAAAGTATGACAAGGTATGGTGAGTATGACTTGAGGTATGGCTTTGGAGTATCAAAATTTTGAGCATGTGATGAATATGGGGGGAAGGAAGCTTCGGCCAGACCAGGTACAGCAACGGGGAAGGAGTGTTGATCATGTTATTGGGTGCTAATGATAGATTTAAGTGTAGATTAGTTTAGGTGCAAGGTTAGGAATCATTAAGCATAAGTTTAGGTAACTAAAAATGAGGTTTAGGAGTTTTATGACAAGGTTAAGGAGTGCTCATATACATTTAGAGATTTTAAAATTTATTTTATGACTAAACAAGGTAGAAAAATTTCCATGATTTAAGGAATTGGAAAGAGAAAATACTATTTAAGATTCCATGACTAGGAATCTTGAATTTAAAATAAGATTTCAAGTTGTAATTAAGCATTCTTAGGTTCTAATCAACTTTAATAAATTATTTTGACTCAAGATTAATTATGAAAATTAATTAACCTTCGATTAGAGCCTAATATTGCTTAAGTTTGCTCAACCATGCGATTAAGCTTAAAAACACAAAACTAGGGTGCAAAACTGTAATTTTGCACTAATTTCGCTCGAGACCTCCGGGACCAAAACTAATGTCACAGAATACATAAAAACACCTTTTAAAACCATCTGGAGAAGTTTCGGGTTCATCTGGCACTTGCAAACAGGTAAAACACCACAAGGGTATTTTGGTCATTTTGACCCGAAAACTCGAAAAATGAGATTTTCGATCCCGGGAAGGTACACAAGCCAACTAATCCCCTTCCAACATTGAGTTTGCCCTTCGAGTACTGCCAGACCGGCTTTCCTCGAATTCCGAGCTGAAAATGACCTCAGGGGCATTTTGGTCATTTTCACTTTAACAGAAAATCAGGGCGTTACACACTAACTCACAGGAACTATCACTCATCACTCATGTGCATGGGATCAGTCAACTCTCAAGTTATTGATGGATGCTTCCATAGGGTAGCCTTTTTTCTAAGTTTTCACATATTTGACAATTGCACAACATGCATCAAAAGGTCTTTTATTGGTTGTAATGAGGCCAAGGGTTAAGGTTTTGGGTCTTTCTGGTCAAGCTTTTAGATGACCTTAGTTCCTGGGAAGGTAGAAGTGTGTACCTCAAATTTGTAAGATATGATGGATCTTTCATCATACATCTTCTTCTAAAACACCTATTCTTTTTCCTTGGGCCTTTTTTATATCCATTCCACAATTTTATTTACAGAAATGGATTGGTGATTTTTTTTTTTACTACCACCAATCCACCCTGCTTATGCAAGTTCCTTGTTCTACCTTAGTATTGACAAATGTGCTCCCCCACAATTAAATCTCAATTATATTTGGTTCAACTACTCTTTCCATGGGCCTAAATCTGGAATTCTTTTCATTATTTTCCCGGACTAGGCTTGTAATATTAATGTGCTGATGACAAAGAAAGGTTTAATTCAGGCTCAAAGGGGTTAACAAAAGGTCATTTACATGTAAGGGTTGGCTTTATGGCTAAGTGGTTAGAATTAAGAAATGAAATACCTCTACTATGTGCTAGTTAAGCATTGTGCAGATAGACAATTCTAACAAAGGATTAGGCAAGTTCTAGATTAGACCACAGTAAATGCAAACACACCAAAAGAAATGCATTGACTAATTTACTAAAATCACAATTCAAGCTCAAGTCTCACATGGTAAATTTAGTCAATCAATCATGCTTCAAAGTTCATGGATCCAATGAATTTGTCAATCATTCATCACAATTAAGCGCCAAAGAAGTTTCAGAATATCATGGCTCACTTGAACATTGTTTAATTGACACTCGCGTTTGAATCATGCAAAATAAAATAGAACTATCTAAAAACAAAATAAAAAACAACTACAGAAAATAACTCCTAAAAAGTAAAATAAAAGAAAATAAAATGACTGAAATCCAAAAATAAAAGGAATGCCTCCCCCCAACTCTTACCAAATTGGCATAACCCTCAGTGCTAAGCTAAAAGAACTGGTGAAGACAGGAGTGATCAGAATCTCAATTATCCTCCTCAGAAACAATATCCTCCTCAGAGAACACAACATCAGGATCCTCATTCCTAGAGTCATCTCCTGAGTTAGCTTCTAGATCCTCAGTCTCCGTCTCTGAGATAGGGTTAATGCCCTGCACCCTTAGTTGAAGTCTCCTCAAGCGCCTCATAACACGAGTCTCAGAGGCTCGAACCTAGGCTTGCACTCGGTGCTCAGACCGTCGAATCTGATTTGTGAAAGCTTGTTGTAACTCTACACTGGCTGAGCTGAAATTCTGGTGAGAGCTACAACTAATAGTCGGTCGGGAACTAGGACAAGGTGCAGGGCCATTGCTGACTCTATCACTTGCAACTGTGTCAACACACTACAAAGTGGGACCCAAAATAAAAGTCTTCTGCCTGGTGGATGGGGGTCACTCATTAGTTGGCATAACAGTAACTCTAGCTGAAAGGGCCATCTTGGTGATTAAGGAGGGAAAATGAATTCCGTTAACCCTCTTCTCATAGTGCACTGACTCCATGGTCCGACAGATGAGGCGAGGAATGTACACCCACTGCTTAGTAACAAGGTAGTAAATCATAAAAACCTAGTCCATGGTAATGTTATGGACATGAGAGCTAGGCACAATGTGGGAGAATAGTAGCCGCATCCATATTCGTACTAGAAAAGTGAGCCATTGGCTATCCAAAGGGTGAGGGTACCCCTGCCTGTTTAGAATCCAAATGGATCTAGGAGAAGTGATGGCATCTTTGAGCATATCTATATCAAGAGTAGGGAGCTGCTTAAGAAGCTGCTAGTGCTAGTGGTCATCAGGGAGCTACTCTGGAATACCAATGGCTACTCGAATGGCCTCTATAGTAACAGGGATCTATCTACCCCGCACATATACCTCATGGTACCTATCCCCTGAGAAGTTCGCATAGAACTACTGAACAATGGAGAGGTTGAGCTCAATTGGCTCATCTAAAAGGAAACCCTACCCACTCTGATAAATGATCTAAATAATATTCTGAACATTGTCTTGGGAGAGATCAACCGAGTGCTCATAGAAGATGGGGCACCCTCAATCTTGGTGAGAAACTGATGTTCAGCTTGTAAATCAATGAAACGATGAAGGGTCATTAGCCCGAGGACTCCAGGGCCCTAATAGTGGTGGAAGTGCTAATAATACAGAGGCAGGAATGATAGCCTCAGGGAAGGAGAGCAAAGGTGCTTGCTGGAGTCGGCAACGAAACTAGAAGCCATATTAGCAAAATAAAATAGTGTATGAAGAGTGCTCTTGTGCTGAAAATGGCATGGAATATCAAAACACAATTTAAAACTCATTCAGGCATTTAATCAAACACCTTGCAGGTAACTCTCAACCCCCAATGTGAAGAACAATAGTCCCATATCAATTATCCCAAAATTGAAAATAGCTAACTAGAGTCAGTGACAAGAAATAGATGAAGTGGGAAATTGAAATATACTTGGATTGAAGAGGAGTGAGGAATGGTGAGAAGAAAAAAAATGTGAATATGAATGCCTGTGTGTGGTGGTTATGTGCAGAGGGAAGAAAGGACGATTGTGCAAGGGAAGATGTAGAAAAGATGATGGAAGTATGGTGGTGTTATAGTGGTTAAGTGGTAGAGGTGGAGTATGTAGGTGAGGGGGAAGAGAATAGGAGAGAGAGAAGGGTTGCAGAGAAAGGGAGGAGGAAGAAGGCGGATGGTGTTGTGTGCGTGTGTGTTGAGTGTTTTTTTAAAAAATGTTCTTGCGATTGGGCGAATCAAACAGTGCATTTCACTAAAGGCTCTTTTTTTTAGGGAACTAACCTGGTAATATCCCTATGTTGATCATTGTAGCATTGATGTTAGCGCTGCATCGATTTCCAGAGGGCCTAGATTTTTCTACAATTTTGCAACAGTTTCTACTTAGCACTGCAATGCTAAATGAGCACTACAACGGTTGACAGAATACCTTTTCTCCATGTTTTCTACCTTTGCCAGCACCTGCTTACTCAAAAACTTAATTAACACCTACACAACATGAAAATGTGAAGAAATTGCACAAAATCAAATAACATAAACTTAAAATAGTGGGTTGTCTCCCACCTAGAACTTTGGTTTACTATCCCTAAGTTGGACATGCAGCTTTTCAAAGATCATACACAATAGAAAGCAAGGACACCTCATATGTCTCAATTAGATCAGGCTTCTCATGAAAGAGTTTCGATCTATGGCCATTCAAACTGTGTCTTTGTCCGAGGGTCCTCAAGTTCAACAGCATCAAATAGGTATACCTTTGTAACCAGGCAAGGACCATCCTATCTAAAACGTAACTTCCTTGCCATGAGCTTGAGGCGGGAGTCATACAGGAAGACTTGCCAACCTTCCTGGATTTCCCTCCTGAGGATTTGCTTGTCATGGAATGCCTTTGTCTTTTCCTTGTAGATCTTAGAGCTTGCATAAGCTTCCAGACAAAGTTCTTCCAATTCTTGCAATTGTAGTTTTCTCTCTTCACTGGCCTTATGCAAATCCAAATTACATTGCTTTATAGCCCAATAAGGCCAGTGTTCCAACTCCACTGGCAAATGATAGGACTTTCCAAAAATCATTCTAAAAGGACTTATCCCAATAGGAGCCTTATAAGTTGTCATGTATGCCCAGAAAGCATCATCCAACCTCTCACTCCAATCTTTTCTGTTGGGTCTCACAACTTTTTCAAGAATCCTCTTTATCTCTCTATTGGAGATTTCTGCTTGCCCTTTGGTTTGGGGGTGATATAGTGTGGACACCTTGTGAAGTATCCCCATACCTACAGAGTAAGGCTTCCATACTCTTGTTGTAAAATTGAGACCCCTGGTCACTTATAAGAGCTCTTAGAGTGCTAAACCTATAGAAAATATTCTATCTAACAAAAGCATACACTATAGCAGAATCATTAGTTTAGGTGACTATAGCCTCCACCTCCTTGGAAACATAATCCATTGCAAGAAGTATGTAAACATAGCTATCAAAGACAGGAAAGGGGCCCATGAAATCAATGCTCGAAACATAAAAAAAGTTCACAGAATAGCAAGGGTTGTTAAGGCATGTCATTTTTCCAAGAAATTGTTCCTTTTCTCTGGCATTGCTCACAGGCTTTGGAAAACTCAAAGTCATCTCTAAATAATGTGGGCCAATAGAAACCACAATCCAAAACCTTCTTAGCAGTGCGTTGGGTCCCATAATAGCCTCCGCCGGCTACAAGGTGACAAAAGCATAGGATAGACAGTCATTCAGGTTGATCCACACTTCGATAGATTACTTGATCACTGTAAAATTTCCATAAGTAAGGATCATCCCACACATAATATTTGGAATTGGTTTTTAATTTGGCAATTTGTGCCTTAGAAAACTGTGTAGGAATGACCTTTGTAACCAAGTAATTTACAATGTCTGCATACCATGGTACCACATCAACTCTCAAGAGGTGACCATCAGGAAAAAAGTCATTCAAGGGGTGTTGCTCATGTGGAATGTGCTCTAGCCTACTCAAATGGTCAGCTACCAGATTTTGAGCACTACTCCTCTTTCTTATCTCTAAAGAAAATTCTTGCAAAAGCAACACCCACCTGATATACCAGGGTTTGGCCTTAGATTTTTTTAAGTAGATACCTCAGAGCTGCATGGTCAGAATATACTACCACCTTGGAACCAAGCAAATATGATCTGGATTTATCCAAAGCAAAAATAGTTGCCAAAAGCTCTTTTTCCATGGTGATGTGATTTGACTGTGCAGCATCTAAGGTCTGAGAAGCATAATAAATGACATGAGAATGCTTACTAACTGTTTACCCCAAAACTGGCTCCATTGCATGGTTGGAAGCATCACACATCAGGCTAAATGGTAGGGACTAGTTAGGGGGCTGAATGATTAGAGTTGAGGTCAAGTGTTTCTTCAAGCTATCAAATGCCTTCTTACAATCCTCATCAAAGAGGAAATCCACCTCTTTCTACAGAAGCTTGGTCATGGGTTGTGCCAGCTTGCTAAAATCCTTGATGAAGCACCTGTAAAACCCTACATGACTAAGAAAAGAACGTACTTCCCTCATACATACAAGATAAGGTAGAGAAGCAATCACGTCTATCTTAGCCCTATCTTCAGCTATGCCTTCCCTAAAGATAACATGCCCCAATCCCACTCATTCCTTTACCATGAAATGGCATTTTTCAAAATTCAGAACAAGGTTAATAGAAATGCATTTATTCAAAATTTTCTCTAAATTACTAAGGCATGCATCAAAAGAGAGACAAAAAATTGTAAAATAATCCATGAACACTTCCATGCAGTCATCAATAAAATTTGAAAAATACTTACGATACACCTTTGAAAGGTACTTGGTGCATTGCACAACCTAAAGGGCATGCATCTATAAGCATAAGTGCTAAAAGGGCATGTAAAAGTAGTCTTCTCTTGGTCATTTGGAACAATAGGGATTTGGAAGTACCCAGAGAATCCATCCAAGAAGCAGTAGTGTAATTGACTCACAAGCTATTCCAACATTTGATCAATTAAGGGTAATGGTAAATAATCCTTCCTAGTGGCTTGGTTTAGCTACCAATAGTCAATATATACTCTAATTGTTTTGGACTCTTATGGGCACTAACTCATTTTGCTCATTTCACACTACAGTGATCCCAAATTTCTTGGGGACAACCTAGATTGGATTAACCCACTAACAGTTAGAAATAGGGTAGTTTATTCTTACAGCTAAAAGCTTTTCCACCTCTTTTTTAACCACATCCAAAATCAAGGGGTGTAGCTGTCTTTGGACTTGTCTCATTGGTCTCGCACCCTCATCCAAGAATATGCAATGCTCGTAAATGGAATGGCTTAGACCAGTGATGTATGCTACTATCCACCTAATTGGCTTTTTGTGACCTCTCAAAACATGCAAAAGCTTATTCTCTTCTTCTTTAGAGATGCCACTGGCAATAATAATAGGTAGTTCAGTACCCTTCCCTAAGAAGGCATATTTAAGATGAGCAGGGATGGGCTTCAATTCTTCCTTTACAATCTCAGGTGAGCACTGCAGCGGTCACCAGAATGGTGATTTGGTTCTTATTTTACTTCAAGCAATCATTGCAATGCTCTTTTAGCAATGCAGTGGTCAACAGTAGCTTCTAATCCTGCAAATTAAGCATTTTCTGCAAGAACAAGTACATCATATCCAATGGCAGGTGAAAATGAAAAGGGACAGTAGGTGTAGGGAATGTGTATGTGGATGCAGCTCCAAAAATCTCATCATTGATTAATAAAGCCTCCATCTCAACACATTCCTTGCACAAACTATCCTTCCCCTCATAATTCGGGCACTCATACTTGTAGTCCAAAGACTCACTTAACACATCATATGCTTAATCAAAATATTCATCATAGATATCATCCAAAATTTCAATGGCAAAGATAGAGTGGTTCTTAGGGGGATATTTAATAGCATTAGTAAGATTGAATGCTACTTTCATGTCACCACACTCCAGTGTAAGTGTACCTACATACACATCTATCTTGGTTTTGGCATTTTTAAGAAAGGTATACCAAGAATGAGTGTATGTTGGTTCACTTGTATGTCATTTGCCATTTCTGGAACATAAAAATCTGCTGGAAAAATTAAATCATTTACTTTAATTAGCACATCTTCCAACAATCCTTATGGCCTTTGGATGGTTCTGTTAGCCAGTTGCATAATCAATCCTTTAGGCTTGAGGTCACCAATGTGAAGTGCTTTGTAAATTGACTTGGGCATCACATTGATGGCTACACCCAAATCAACTAGAGTATCCTTGAACTCTGAGTTCCCAGTAACACATGGAATGGTGAATGATCCAGGGTCCTTAAACTTCTTTGGTAAACCTTGTGTCAGGATCAAGGATACATTTACCCCCAAATCCACCCTTTCATTGCCCTTCAACTTGCGCTTATTCATATAGAGATCCTTCAGAAATTTAGCATATCTCGGAATTTGTTTGATTGCATCTAAGCGTGGTATGTTTACCTATACTTTTCTGAAGGTTTCTAGCAACTCAGGGTCAAGTTTTGTTATGGTTGCTTTCTGAGGCTTTATTCTTTGTGGAAAATGAAGGAATGGATTTTTTTTTAATTTGATGCTTCTGGACAACGTTGCAACACTTCTTAAGCACTGTAGCCGTCAGCAGTAGGGTTTTGTTCTAATTTTCCATTTTTTGGTGGGGGACTAGTCTCGATGCAGTGATCCTTTAGCCCTACAATAGTCAATAGAATCTTCTACGGGGCTTGTTTTCTTCTTTTCTTCATATCTTTCAAGCCTAGTCACCTCTAAATTTCTATACCAGATCTGAGGGTAATTGCATTAACATTTCCCTTTATATTCGGCATATATAGTTTGAGAAGGAAGTTAGGAAATTGGGATTTGTTGACTCTGATTATTTTTCAATTGAATCACCTCTTCTCTCAATTAGGCATTTTCCTTCCTTATCTCCTGCATTGCTCCATCATCATTTTCATCATTTCAGTAGCAGTGTGATCTGAGCTAGATGATGCAGAAGGGGCTTGTTGCCTTTGGTGAGGGATTTAATATTTTTTGTTGTGATGATTGGCCCTACTATTAAGAGTTATTTCCCTACTTGAGATTGGGGGTGATTCTTCCAGCTTGGATTGTATGTATTACCAAATAGAAATTGGCCTGTTGGATTTTGCTTGAATTAAGTATGGCCTGAAAAAGAGTTAGTTGCTGCAACTTCTGCTGATGACTCATCATGTAGTGTATGGTACATATCTGTGTAGTGCTCAAAGAAAGTACAAATGCCACAAACCATGGGAGCCACTAGTGTTGATACTTGATTAACCACTAATTGTTTCATGAGCCCTTAGAGCTCCTGCAAAGTTTGGGTTAATATCGGATTTTCTGTCTGGCTCACCTCATGAAAGCTCTTAGTATTTGCTGTAATTCTAGAACCAAATTGCTGAAAGTTTGCAGCCATGTTTTCAATTAAAGCTTTATCCTTTTCAATGTTTTGTCTAGGAGTGCTTCTCCACTTGGAGCATCAATCATGCACCTATCAGCAGGTACAAGATCTTCATAAAAATATTGAAAGAGGAACTGCTTCGAGATTTGATGGTTAGGACAACTTGCACAAAGGAGCTTGAATCGCTCCCAATATTCATGAAGAGTCTCATTGGACTAGCAAATCCTGGATATATCTTTTCTGATAGATGCCACTTGGGAAGCAGGAAAGTACCTCTCAATGAATAATTTCTTCATTCTAGTCCAATTGTTTATAGCCTCATCTGGTAGGTTAAGGAACCAAATTTCTACAAAATCCTCTAGGGAGAAGGGGAATGCTCTGAGTTTCACATTATCCACCTCCACTCAGTTGGGTCTTATGCCAAAACATACCGTGTGCAGCTTCTTTAAATGCTGGTGTGGATCTTCTCCAAATAACCTATGGAACTTGGAAAAGGTATGAACCATATACCTTTTAAGCTCAAAATCTTTATCAAGCCTAGGGTATGTGATGGCCAAGGGCTGCTGGGTAAAATCAGGAGTAGTGAGCTCCTTAAGTGTCCTATTGTAGTTTCCCATATTTTTTGTACCACTTGAAAAAATAAATAGAGGATTAGATTGCCAGGATTGTTTCATTTGCCGATGCGTTGCTTGTCTTATTTGCTTTAAAGTTTTCTCAATTTCAGGATCAAGTGGAATTAAATTTTCAGCAAATAGGGAACTCCTCATGCAAAGGAACAGAAATTTTTTTTTAATGAAAATAGAAACAGCAAATAAAAATAAAAACTGAAATAAAAGAAAATGAAATATAAAAAAATAAAAAATTAGGATAAAATAAAATAAAAATAGTAAAAATAAATAACTAATTTCTAATGGCTCCCCAGCAATGGCTCCAAAATTTAACGGAGGCTGTCACCTTTCTCCTCAAATTAGAAATTTATTTTAATTGCTAAGTTGCATAAAAAAATATAGTAAGGGACACAACCTAGGTCATCTCTTAAGGAGACTTCAACACTTAGTTGAGAAAATTGGGGTTTTTGAAGAATTAAAATTAAAATAATTAAAAATTAAAAGATAATAGCAATAATGAAAAATGCACTAGTACAAGATTTTCCTTGGATTGAAATTAATTATCATTGACCACATATTAAATCCATTAACGACTATTAGTAATTAATTACTGGCAATTCTACTAGTGATCAATCGATTGCTAGAATCTGACCAATGAAAAAAACCAATAAATGAGATCTCAATTTAATTGTAAATTACAATGATTTAATGTACCAATTGCTATAGCTTAACCGCCAATGGGAAGGTTAATTATATTGTTATCCGTCAAACATAAACTAATAGATATATCAATTTATGCTTGATGGGGTTTTCCCAAATAACAATCGCCAATTTGGTTATTCCAATAAAAATTATAGCAATCACCACAATGATTATAAGAATAAAAACTGAAGAGCAATACGAAAGTCAATACATTCAATATAAGCAAAGGGTCTCAAAAGTCATCCTAATCCATCCAAAAATTCATACACTAGTAAGAGAAATCTACTCCTCCATCTCTGGAGGATTACTATCAATGAAATTGAAAGAATACCTGACAATAATAGCAATAATCCTTGTTATCATCCACAAGATCAAAGCAATCCACCCATGGAATCCTTAAGATAAAGAGTGTAGAGAAGAAGAAGAAGAAGAGAGCAGTAGAGAGAGAATAATAACAACTAAACTATCTATCCAAAAACTAGGTTACAATTCCGAGTTATTCCTATATATATTGTTCTATAAAAATCGGCCAAAGTGAGGCCCAAAAACAAAATTACTGAGCTGTTATAAGTCATCACATCAGCGCCGCAACGCTCAACCTAGAGGGAGCGAGCTAAAATTTCCAAGATTGTCTCACTGCCGAGCATTGTAGTGCTAATTGAGCACTGTAGTGCTTACTAGAGCAGCAAACTCTACATTTTTCTTCCTTTTCAGCTTCCAACTACTTCCAAAGAGTTCCCAGCCTTTCTCTTTAGAATTGCACACAATCTACTACTCCTATATACAAAAACCATACTCAGAGATAGGTTAAATGCAACCAACTTTAATTTCCTAAAAAGTCGGTGCAATAATCAATGATTCCATAAAATTACACAATGGGGAACAAGTTAGTAATCACTATTATTTTCAGCAATACTCATAAAAAAACTCATTCAAAAAGCTAAAGTTTAGAAGTAAAATAAGTGGTATAAATGCCCCTTATCAATGTTGCCATGGCTAACAAGTGGTATCAGAGCTTTGTGCTCTGGTAAAGCTTAATCGCTTAGAGTAAAATATCCTTATTTGTTGACAACCATGAAAATTTCTTTCAAAATGGAAACTTTTGAAATTAATAAACCACCTTTCTTTGATGGATGCATTTTGTTTATTAGAAATGTAGAGTAGAAATTTATATACAATATATTGATCTTAATATGTGGGAAATTGTCCTAGATAGATATATTCATAAACCAAAATAAGAATGGGATGATTATGAGAAGAAATGTTTTTCATTGAACATTAGAGCAATGCAAATTTTAAGTAGTTTAAGTGATGATGTTTATGATAGAATTAAGAATTGCTCTAGTGTTAAAGATATTTGGGATAGTCTTGATGCTCTTTATCTTGCAACTAATGATTTTACACAAAGTTGAATATAGAGATCAAGAAGAGAAAAAGCAATTGGAGGATGCTTATCTTTATCAATGTGTTCAACAACAAGAGATTCAATGTGCTCAAAATATATAAACATTTCTTGGTGATCATGACAATCAAATTGAATTAGAGGCAAAGCAATGTCAAAAATGAACACAGTCTTCAAGTCTTTAAGAAAAAGGATGAAGATAAATATGATTATCATGAAGTGCCTATTGTTAGAGGTATAAAAGCAAATTCCAAGATGACTCAAAAGGACTTTGAGGTAAACAATGCAACACTTAACTATTGTCCTTCCCCTAATGAACTACAATATGCATATGATGACTTGCATGATGGTTTATTGTATTTAGAAAAGAAAAATGTGGCTTCTTTAGAAAATATTTTCTCTATTGAAAATGAAATTGAATTGTCAAAAAATGCATATTCTTTTCTTGATGAGAAAATTGCTTTTAAGTTTAAAGTCTCAACTATTATTGATAATTGTATTGATATTGAAAATCAAGTTGAGAAATTATCCACTAAACTTAGCAAAGATGATAGTTCTACATGCTTGCATTCTATGTTTGATAATTATAAGGAAATTAAGGATGCTATATGTGAAAAATCTAGCATGGTTTGCAACAAGAATGGTTTAGAATGCCATAAAGTCAAAATATTAAAGGGTTTGCAATATTAAAAATTCCATTATTTGCAATTATTGTGGTCACTAAGGACATTTCTTGTAACACCCTTCCTACCATAAAAATATGCTTAAGCCATAACCTTATAGTAAGTAGTTGTTACTCGCTAACTTGACTTAACCTTAAAAGTGTATATACAATATTTAAATATGAGCCTGCAATTGTGACAAATATAAAACTCTTTCACCAAGAGTCGCTAAACTTGAATACAAATAATATAGCAAAAATCTATAATTATAATTTCTGAAGACAAGTCAACATTTTCTATAACTATGTTAAACCCTTACCCTGGGTCATGCAGGAACCTAGGGTATTATTCAAATTCACTAAAAGAAAATCAAAGATATTGACTAAATCCTCTATCATCGGCTCATTAAATGTTTTCGACCATGATGCCATTATGAGCTAAGGATCTCCCTCATTGCAATCTATGTAAAAAACAAAAATGATAGCAACAGGAATGAGAATCAAAGATTCCCAGTAGGAAAAACTCCACTCTATTACTCAATGATATTCAATTTAATGCAAAAATAACCAATATATCTTCAGATGTTTATATAAGGGTCTCATCAGTTGTGAAATCTCATAATTGATAATTAGAATATCTTCTTAATAGTTCTATTTCTCATACTTTTGCTTTGAGATTTCCTTGAAGTTTCATCAAAATCTTATGAGAAATTATTTTCAGAGTTTCCTAAATTGCTGTGAGACTCCTCTTTTAAAAATCTCCTGAAATTCTTTTGAGATTTTCTCTGTTAAGTCTCTTAAATTTCTGTGAGACTCTTCTCTTGAAAATCTCCTGAAATCCTTTTAAGATTTTCTCTGTTAATTCTCTTAAATTTCTCATCAGATATTCTCTTCGAAATCTTTTTAATTCTTATGAGACATTCTATTTAAAATCTCTTAACTTCTCATGACATTTCTCTGTTGAATTTCTCTTTGATTTTATGAGATTCATTAGAAAGTTTAGGCTTAATGGAAAAACTTATAGGATTCTTCTGATATACTTCTTTTTGGATCATATTGGAAACTATGTAATGCCGTCCCATTCACACCCTGATATAGTTCTAAGGGCGTAGCACATATACTACTATCGGTGATGTAACACCCTAATTTTTAACCCAATACTCTAGAACACATTAGGTTAATCATTAGGTTATTACTTCTTAGTCTCATTCTTTTATCAAAATACTTAGCGAAAAATATGAATAAATTTTTCTTTCCGAAACTTGAAAACGAAACATGAGCCGTGCTCTAACATAAAATCTAACGATTGTCACAAACAAAACAGAAGAGTGAAGGGAAGCATATTATCATTATCCATAAAGTACAAAAGTTACACATATCAATTCAACATAGTCAGATCTTCATAAGTACAATAATTACTATTAACATAACTTCACTGTCACATAAAAAGGAATAATCATAAGTAAATCTAAGTGACATCTACATGCATCTGTTGCATTCCACTAATCCGACTCGTAGCGTATGCCGCATGCCCATGCCTTAGTAGAAGTTACAAACCAAATTACTATCTTCGTCTAGAGACGACACGGAAGGAAAGAAAGAGAGGGATGAGAAACTCATTCAAGATTCTCAGTAGGGATTTCTGACTCTAACACGTGTGTCATTGTCATCATCCCCAGCCACTTCGGTTTTATTTATGAAAGAGGTGTTCGTGCATAAGGATTGGTTTTAAGCTGTCCAAATCTATTTATTCGAAGTGGGTGTCTTTTAGTATGAGTCTTAATGGCATGAATGCAATAGATATTGAATGGATGCATGCTAATACGTTATGCAAGTAATTGATAGAACACAATCATCAGAAAACCTGAACATATTAGTGGCATAAAGCGACATTAAAACATCATACTCATTCTCATACTTAAACTCTTAAGTTCTTTTCTCAAGACCACTTTCATATCATGTTCACCAAAATCCAACCAACATACCAGCCCGACGATTTTATTCTTGGTCATGAAAACTCCATCTCACCTATCGCCTAGGAATGAGCTCAATCCTAACTAGTCGTCACTAGATTTAATATGGGCAAAAGAAGGGGTAACTTATCATTTCTAAGGATCACCTATCCTAGGATCTTTCCTTCTTTGAAATGCTCTATGTAACACCCTAATTTTTAACCCAATACTCTAGAATACATTAGGTTAATCATTAGGTTATTACCTTAGTCTCATCCTTTTAATAAAATACTTAGCGGAAATTACGGGTAAATTTTTTTTTTTTAAACACAAAACCAAAGTGAGAGCCGCGTTTATCGTGATACAGAAATGTAAGGCAAACATAAAGAACACAGGAAGTAAAGCATATAACATTGAAACAATGATTAACACAACAAGGATACACTTCATTAATATCATATTTAGGGTACATATATAGTCACGCCCTTATAGAACTGGAATGAGCTTGCAATACACAGAAAAGAAAATACAATGGAAATATAAATGCAACATAAATAAACCACAACTACCAGAGTGCACCTAAGGTGGATAACCTCAAGACAAAATGAGGTTCATCCTAACTATGAGTGAGTGTGTGCACTAATCCTCCTTTACGACGTCTGCTACTGGAACCCGGAATATGGCGGAGTATAACCGATCCACTGACGCAGTGCGGCAGGAGTAAGCACGCGCGATGGTAGCACATGAGCTCCTTGGCTAGGGCGCATCTCTGCTCACCTAGCTAACCTCGGCTGCACGACGATCTCCTCGCTCCCTCCTATCACGAACTGAGGAGTAGGAGCGGAACTCTCGCTGTACATGTGCATCGGTGGGTCCTCAGAAAGATCGTCCTTCGAACCAGGAGATCAGGGCACGTAGTCCTGGAAGTCATGGGGCATCGGTCCTCCAGTATATGTCCGAAGAATCCTCTCATCATGTGTCCAGGCACGCTCAAAAACCATGGCATCGTTGTACGGGGACATTGGGGAGAAACGATAACTCTGTACAGGGTGAGCGAAGGGACGCCCAACAAACATGAAGACTCAAACAGTGCACTGTCCCTCAAAATGATAAGATCCGTGGTCCGGATCAAAATGCACCTCCCACGTTGGAGTGTCGATGAAGACCACGAACGTCGCCATCGAGCTCTGAAGATGTGACGGAAGAAAGGGAAAGGAGAGAAAGGAGTGAGATTCTTACTAAAGAATCTCAGTAGGGACCTCCTATCTAGGGTTACATCATTCACATCCTCAGGAACCTTGGGTTTCTTCATAAAAGGAGTGCATGCATATAAGATTCATTATTAAGGTTTGTGAAACTAGGTTATCCAAGGTTCTTTCCTTTTAGTATGCATCTTAATGTAATGAATGAAACATATCAGAACATGAATGCATAGCAATGCTTAGGCAAATAACTCAACAAATCACAATATCAAGAGGCATACAAGTGGCATAAAGGGCATAAAACTTTCAAGTGGAACTTTCCTCAACTTTGTGACTCCAATCATGGTACTTTTAGCATAACAAAACCACCCTAAAAACATCTAGGCCATGAGCTCATACCTCAGCTAGTCGTCACTAGCTCTTGCTTATTATCTAAATAAGCAAAACATAATAAAAATAAATCCCGACTACTCGAGTACGAGTTAGGGGGCTAGGGATCACCTCTCTTAGGATATACCCTCTTTGAAACACTTTACGGGTATCAAAACACAGCAATTTGTCCGCTTTGGTAGGCTACATTTACTCATACCTTCACAGATTTGTCTCCCCTGGGGGTGCTCGGCTGAACCGGTGTCACTCAGGAAAGCGCATCTCAGTGCTTTGTCACATAAAAATCTCCTAGGGGTGCTCGGCCGAACCGGTGTCACCTAGGGTTTTAAATATCATCTCATACTTCAAAAACATTCTCAAGTCCTTTAGGTTTGATGAAAATTCGGAAGCATAATGGCTATAAACCGAATTTCCTTCAAACCGACTTTAGGCTACAAGCTTATAACACATACATATTTCTCATTCAACTTTCATGCCCATGATAAACTTAATAACTCAATAAATCATTTCCTCATAGCTCATGTATTATCCAAGCATATATAGCCAAACATCATACTTGCATAAAACAACTCATAGCATGCAAGATCTCTTAATGTTTTATGCTTTGACCCTTAAGGTCCTTTAACTCGAATTCTAAGTTATATATGACAACCTAAGCTCTCGGGTACCTATAGGCTCATGTCTAAGTATTCCTCACTCAATTCTATGATTATAAACAATTCTAAATCTCAAGAGTGCAGAATCTATATTTCATGTTTTACGGGTACCTAGGAGTCACAACATTGACCCTTTCTAAGTTCGATTTGTTCCTAAGGCATCAAGATCAAGTCCTAAACCAATTATGAGTAGTTCCTACATATTTAAACTAATTATAAACCATCATTTTCAATTATAAACTTTTCTGGACAGAATCCAGAAAAATCCATTGCTAAGGGATCTAAAAGTCTCAAATTAATTCTTTTCTAGTTACTAACTTGCTTTATCTTTCACATATGAATCTTTGCATCAAATATACATGAACATACTCATATTATCATAATCAAGATAGCATAAAATAGTGAGCATAGCAAGCAAGGCAGAACTAAAATTATCAAACAAAGCATAAAACTTGATTTTCAAGACACATAAATTGCTAGTTTCTCTTAGTGTAACACCCCGGTTTTCTGTTAGAGTGAAAATGACCAAAATGCCCCTGAGGTCATTTTCAGCCTGGAATTCAAGGGAAGCCGGCTCGGCAGTCCTCGAGAGGCAAACTCAATGTTTGAAGGGGATAAGTTGACTTGTGTACCTTTCCGAGATCAAGAATCTCGTTTTCTCGAGTTTTCGGGTCAAAATGACCAAAATACCCCTGTGGTGTTTGACCTGATTGCAAGTGTCGGATGAACTCGAAACTTTTCCAGATGGTTTTAAAAGGCGTTTTTATGTATTTTGTTACTTCAGTTTTAGTCCCGATGGTCCCAAGTGAATTTTTTGCAAAATTATGATTTTACCCCTAGTTTCGTGTTTTTAAGCTTAATCATGTGATTAAGCAAACCTAAGCAATATTAGGCTCTAATCAAAGATTAATTAATTTCCATAATTAATCTAGAGTCAAAATAATTTATTAAAGTTGATTCGAACCTAAGAATGCTTAATTTAAACTCAAATCTTATTTTAAATTCAAGATTCCTAGTCATGGAATCCTGAATAGTGTTTTCTCTTTCCAATTCTTTAAATCATGGAAATTTGTCTACCTTGTTTACTCATAAAATGAATTTTAAACTCTCTAAATGTGTATGAGCACTCCTTAACCTTGTCATAAAATTCCTAAACCTCATTCTTAATTACCTAAACTTATGCTTGATGATTCCTAACCTTGTACCTAAACTAATACACATCTAAACCTATCATTAACACACAATTACATGGACAAATCTCTCTCCCCCTTGGCTGCATCAGGTGTGACTGAATACCCATGCCCCCAATATTTATCACATGCTCAAATTTTTACAGTCCAAAGACCATGCTTTCACCTTACATACACCATACTTTGTCATACTAACACCATGCTTTCATCCATGCTCCACATGATCACTTCTAGAAGACTTTTTCCCTCCCATTTTTCTGCCCAAAACCGTCAGCCCCTCCATGCCCTTCTAGATGATTTATTTCAATTTCAAACAAAGAGAAATCACCATACTTTGAGCCATACCTTGCACCATGTCTTCCATACTTCTTATCATGATTATATTTTCAAGTCCTCACCTAAATACTAAAGATAATAACAAGTTGTATCTCATATTTATTTTTGTGCTCTCACTTTATTTTCTAATGAAAGGTAAAATAAGTGCAAAAGCATATTTAAGTTTATGTCATCACCTAAGAGAACCTAGAGCTCAAAGACTTGTTCATTATTATCTCAAACAAAGGCTTGAAAATATATGTTTCTTAACCCCTATGATTTGGCCCTATGAGGTATATGTAGTTACAAATACTAAAACTTGTGTTTCATAACTTTTCTAAGTTTAGACAAGCTCAAGAAATGTTTTAAACAAAGTGTTATGATTTTAGACCCTTTTACTCATTCGAAATAGCTACTGCCCTTGAAGGCATTTTGATGATTTTAATGAGATAAAATGTTTACTAATGAGTTTCGAAAGTTTTAGAAATGTTCCAAGAGAAACTAGCAATTTATGTGTCTTGAAAATCAAGTTTTATGCCTTGTTTGATGGAGATAATTTCAGTTCTGCCTTGCTTGCTATGCTCACTATTTTATGCTGTTTTGATGATGATAATATGAGTATGTTCATGAATATTTGATGCAAAAATTAATATGTGAAAGCTAAGAGAAGTTAGTAACTAGAAAATAATTAATTTGAGACTTTTAGTTCCCTTAGTAATGGATTTTTCTGGATTCTGTCCAGCAAGGTTTAGAATTGAAAATCATGGTTTATAATTAGTCTAAATGTGTAGGAATTGCTCATAAATGGTTTAGGACTTGATCTTGATACCTTAGGAGCAAACCGAACTTAGAAAGGGTCAATGTTGTGACTCCTAGGTACCCGTAAAGTATGAATTATAGATTCCACCCTCTTGAGGTTTAGAAATAGTTATGATTATAGTTTTGAGTGAGGAATACTTAGATATAAGCCTATAGGTACCCGAGAGCTTAGGTTGTGATGATGTACAACTTAGATTTCGAGTTAAAGGACCCTGAGGATCAAACCATAAAACATTAAGAAATCTTTAATGCTATGAGTTATTTTATGCAAGTATGATGTTTTGATAATACATGAGCTATGAGGAAATGATTTATTGAGTTATTAAGTTTATCATGGGCATGAAAGTTGAATGAGAAATGCGCATGTGTTATAAGCTTGTGGCATAAAGTCAGTTTGAAGGAAATTCGGTTTGCAGCCGTTATGCTACTAAAGGACTTGAGAATGTTTTTGAAGTATGATATGAGATTTAAAACCCTAGGTGACACCAGTTCAGCCGAGCACCCCCCAAGAGATTTTTACGTGACAAATCACTAAGACGCACTTTCCTGGGTGACACCGGTTCGGCCGAGCACCCCCAGAGGAGACAAATCCGTGAGCGTATGAGTAGATGCATCCTACCAAAGCAGACAAATTGTTGTGGCTAAATGCTCACAAAATGTTTCAAAGAGGGTATATCCCAATAGAGGTGATCCCTAGCCCCCTAGCCCCCTAGCCCGTACTCAAGGAGTCGGGATTATTTTTATGATATGTTTCGCTTATTCAGATAATAATCAAGAGCTAGTGACGACTAGCTGAGGTATGAGCTCATAGCCTAGATGTTTTTAGGTTGGCCTTGTTAAGCTAAAAGTACCATGATTGATGTCACAAAGTTGAGGAAAGTTCCACTTGAAAGTTTTATGCCCTTTATGCCACTTGTATGCCTCTTGATGTTGTGATTTGTTGAATTATTTGCCTAAGCATTGCCATGCATTCATGTTCTGATATGTTGCATTCATGACATTAAGATGCATACTAAAAGGAATGAACCTTGGATAACCTAGTTTCATAAATCCTAATAATGAATCTTATATGCATGCACACCTTTTATAAAGAAACCCAAGGTTCCTGAGGATGTGAACGATGTAACCCTAGATAGGAGGTTCCTACTCTTTAGTAAGATTCTCATTCCTTTCTCTTCCTTCTCTTTCTTCCGTCACATCTTCAGAGCTCGATGGCGACGTTCGTGGTCTTTATCGACACCCCGACATGGGAAGTGCACTTTGATCTAGACCACAGATCTTATCATTTTGAGGGACAGTGCACTGTTCGAGTCTTCATGTTTATTGGACGTCCCTTCGCTCACCCTGTACAGAGTTATCGCTTCTCCCCGATGTCCCTCTACATTGATGCTATGGTTTTTTAGCGTGCCCGGATGCATGATGAGAGGATTCTTCAGACGTATACCGGAGGGTCGATACCCCGTGACTTCCAGGACTACATGCCCCGGTCTCCTGGTTCGGAGCACGATCCTTCTAAAGACCCACCGACGCACATGTACAGCGAGAGCTCCGCTCCCACTCCTCAGTTCGTAAGATGAGGGAGTGAGGAGACCGTTGTGCAGCCGAGGTTAGCTAGGCAAGCCGAGATGCTCCCCAGCCGAGGAGCTTATGTGCTACCACCACGTGTACCTACTCCCGCCGCACTGTGCCAGTGGATTCGTTATACTTCGCCATATCCCGGGTTCCAGTAGTGGACGTCTTATGGGAGGTCCAGTGCACACACTCACTCATAGTTAGGATAAACCTTCTTTTGTCTTGAGGTTATCCAACTTAGGTGCACTCGAGTAGTCATGGTTTATTTATGTTTTCCTTGCATTTATATTTTTGTTGTATTTCTTTCTCTATGTATTGCAAGCTCAGCCCAGTTCTATAAGGGCGTGACTATATGTATCTTTAAATTATGGTATTAATGAAAGCATTTCTTGTGGTGTGTTAAATCCTTGTTCCATTGCTATATGCTTCATTTATTGTGCTTTACTCGACTTGTCTTTGTGCCTTATATTCCTGCTTCACGACAAACACGGCTCTCACTTTGGTTTTATGTTTTCAAAAAAAGAATTACCCGTAATTTCCACTAAGTATTTTAGTAAAAGGATGAGACTAAGAGGTAATAACCTAATGATTAACCTAATGTGTTCTAGAGTATTGGGTTAAAAATTAGGGTGTTACACTTGGAACCTTTTTAAAACTTTCAAAACACATTTAAAACCATCATAAAACCAAAGAGGGCAGTAGCCATATCAAATAAATCTCAAGAGGATTTAAAATCATAAAACTTTGACCAAAACATCTCTTAAGCTTATCTAATCTTAGAGAAATTAGGAAACATAAGTTTTAGTATTTGTAATCCTATAAACCTCATAAGGCCGAATTTAAAGGAGCTAAGGAACATATATTTTCAAGTCTTTGTGTGAGATAATAATGGGTAAGTCTATGAGCTCTAAATCTCTTAAGTTATGACATAAAAATAAATATGCAATGCACTTTGTTTTAGTCTTTATTTAGAGGTGAGGACATAAAATAAACATGCTATGCAACTCATTATTATCTTAGAGATTTAGTGAGAGCATAAACATAAATATGAAGATGCAAGTTCATTCTTTAATCTCGAGCATTTAGTGATAACATAAAAGTAAATATGGATGCAAATCTTTTATCTGAACTTAGAGCTCATGTGAGACTTTTAAAGAGAACTAAAAATCTCAACCCAACACTTATCTCATCAACAAAGTAAGCTTTAGAGTTCTTGAACCAAGTTTTCAAAGAAACTACATGGTTCTCGAACATCATCATAAAGCTCAAAAGAAGTAAGCTTTAAAAGGAAACAAAACCTCAAGGAAGTAAGAACTAAAACAACATTATTTCTTGGCACAAAGTGAACATAGAGATACTTTAAAATTTTTAACAAACCTTTGAAGGAAAGCATATGAAGGCCGAAATCATGTAGGAGAGAAAAAGGAAAGAAAAATCCAAACTTTGCTAGATCAAGAACAAACTCAAGCTTTAGAGGTTTCTTTGAGATGAACACAAGGTCATCATCTACAAACTCTCATCATCAAGCTATCATGTTCACATAAACAAGGCCAAGAGGCCGAAATGAAAAAGAGAAGGAAAACAAAGGAAAGCTAAAAAAGAAACCAAGAGAAAACTAGAGAAAACACATTTTTGAGTAAAAACAAAGTTTGAAAGCAACTCCTACCAAGTGGTGAAGATGAAAGCTTGAACTTTTGAAAAGAAATGAGAACAGCAACTCCTCCTAGGATGTTATGATGGTTTCGGCCTTGAGGGAGTGGAGGGGAAGGAGATGTGTTCTTGGTGGTTTAGTGTTTGAGGTTGAGTGTTTGGATGCTTAGGAGGTGATTCAAGGTTGTGAGGTGGTGGATTGGGGTTATGAGGTGATGATGTGAAGAGAGGATGAAGAAGATAAAGATGGAAAAGATGAAGAGGAAAAGAAAAGCTCTTAGAATGCTTGAGAGAAAAAGAAAGAACTCAAGAAAGCTTGAAAACTAAAACTTTGCAAATGATCTAAGGTGTTTCCAAGCTCAAGTAAGTAAGGTATTTATAGAAAAATGAAACAAATGAGAGCTCATGGAGGGGGAAGGCTGGCCATAGCAAACAAAGCAAGGGGGAGAGAAAAATATCTCTTTCAACTTGTCATTCAAGCATGGTTGGAGGTATGGGAAGCATAGGCTAAGACATGGTTCAAAGCATGGTGTTTTGAGGTGATTTTCCTTCAAATTTGAAATAAAATAACCCTTCTAGAAGGCAAGGAGGGCTGGCAGTTTTTGAGCGACAAAAATGAGAGAAAAAGTCTTCTAGAAGTTGTCATATGAAGCATGGATGAAAGTATGGAGTTTATGACTCAAAGCATGGTTTATGGTGAGGTGGAAGCATGGTTCTTTGAGTGTAGAAATTCACACATGTGATGGAAATGAAAGGGTATGGTTTCGGCCAAACCTGATGCAGCCAAGGGGGAGAGAGACTTGTCCATGTAATTGTGTGTTAATGATAAGTTTAGATGTGTATTAGTTTAGGTACAAGGTTAAGAATCACTAAGCACAAGTTTAGGTAACTAAGAATGAGGTTTAGGAATTTTATGACAAGGTTAAGAGTGCTCATACACATCTAGAGAGTTTAAAATTCATTTTATAAGTAAACAAGGTAGACAAATTTCCATGATTTAAGGAATTGGAAAGAAAAAACATTATTCAAGATTCCATGCTTAGGAATTTTGAATTTAAAATAAGATTTGAGTTTAAATTAAACATTCTCAAGTTCTAATCATCTTTAATAAATTATTTTGACTCTAGATTAATTATGGAAATTAGTTAATCTTTGATTAGAGCCTAATATTGCTTAGGTTTGCTTAATCACACGATTAAGCTTAAAACACGAAACTAGGGGTAAAATCATAATTTTGTAAAAATTTCTCCCGAGACCACTGGGACTAAAACTGAAGTCACAGAATACATAAAAACACCTTTTAAAACCATCTAGAGAAGTTTCGGGTTCATCCGGCACTTGTAATTGGGTCAAACACCATAGGGGGAATTTTGGTCATTTTGACCTGAAAACTCGAGAAACGAGATTTTTGATCCCGGAAAGATACACAAGTCAACTAATCCCCTTTAAACATTGAGTTAGCCTCTTGAGGACTACCGGGTTGGCTATCCTCGAGTTCCGGGCTGAAAATAACCTCAGGGGCTTTTTGGTCATTTTCACTCTACCAGAGAACCAGGGCGTTACATTACTCCTCTCCTTAAAAAGAATTTCGCCCTCAAAATTTGTACCTCAGAACAGCTCGGGATACTTCGACCTCATCTCAGATTCAAGCTCCCATGTGAACTCCTCGGTGTTGCCTCGTCCCCATGCAACCTTCACTAAAGGAACAAACTTGTTCCTTGACTGCTTGACGCCTTGGTCCATGATCCTCGTAGGTGGTAGATTAAACGTCAGGTCCTCCTTTAACTGTACGTGTTCTGGCTCTAAGACATGGCTAGGGTCAGACTCATATTTACGCAATTGAGAGATGTGAAAGACATCATGGAGATTTGAAAGATTGGGTGGCAGGGCTATTTTGTAAGCTACAGATTCGATTCTCTGAAGAATTTCAAAAGGACCGAGAAATCGGAGACTCAACTTTTTTACTCTCATGGCTCTTCCTATTCCTGTAGTGGGGGTGATTTTGAGAAATACATGTTCGCCCTCTTGGAATTCCAAGGGCTTATGCTTTTTATTCGCATAGCTTTTCTGCCGACTTTGAGCGGTTAAGATTTTATCCTTAATTTTCTTGATTTGCTTTGTCGTTTCCCTCACTACATCGAGTCCCAAAACACATTGTTCTCTGAGCTCGTACCAACACAAAGGTGATTGGCACTTCCTTCCATACAGCGCTTCGTATGGTGCCATACCGATGCTTGCGTGATAACTGTTGTTATATGCAAACTCGATTAGTGGCATGTACTTATCCCAACTTCCTTTTTGGTCCAAGACACAGGCTCTCAACATATCTTTTAGGGTTTGGATGGTTCTCTCAGATTGGGCATCTGTTTAAAGGTGGTAAGCAGTGCTTAAGCACAACTTTGAACCAAACGCCTTTTGAAAGACTCCCCAAAAATATGACGTGAACCGCTGATCTCGATCCGAGATTATTGTCGACGGCACTCCATGCAACCTTACAATCTCTTGGATGTAAAGCTGAGCTAATTTATCCAATGAGTATGTGACTCGAATAGGTAGAAAGTGAGCCAACTTGGTCAGTCGATCCACGATTACCTATACGGTATCATGGCTAGCTTGGGTCCTAGGCAATCCTGTCACGAAATCCATCGATATACTCTCCCACTTCCACTCGGGGATTGACAGGGGTTGCAACATGCTTGAAGGTTTTTGGTGCTCGATCTTGACCTTTTGGCAGACCAAGCACTTACTCACCCAGTCGACCACATCCTTCTTCAATCCAGGCCACCAGAACATCTTCTTCAAGTCTCGGTAGTACCAGGATGAATGGCGAAGTGGCTTTTGTGAGCCTCCTCTAAGATCTTTTCTCGAAGGTCACCATCTCGTGGCACACAGATTCGCCCCTTAAACCTCCAGAACCAATTGGGGCCTTGCACAAAACACTTTAACTTTCCAGCCTTAACCGCCTCTATGGCCTCCATAAACTCCTCATTCTCTCTTTGTGCTAGCATAATCCTTTGCTTAAACCCACTGGTCACAGTGAGATGACACATCACTATTCCATTATCGGTCGCTGACATCCCCAAATTCATATCTCTAAACTTCTCTATTAACCCAACTTCATTAACCATCATATAAGACAGACACAATGACTTTCAACTCGAGGTATCAGCAACTACATTAGCCTTACCGGGGTGGTAACTTAAGCCGAAATCATAATCTTTGAGGAATTCCATCCACCTCCTCTGCTTCATATTTAACTCCTTTTGATCAAAGAGATGCTTAAGACTCTTGTGATTGGAGAAAACTTCGAACCTTACACCATATAAATGGTGTCTCCACATCTTTAGGGCAAATACGATGGATGCTAGCTCTAGGTCATGGGTGGGGTAGGTTACCTCGTGAGGCTTGAGTTGTCTGGATGCATAGGCTACCACTTGCCGATTTTGCATTAACACACAACCTAAACCTTTGCTCGAAGCATCAAAATATACCTTGAAGGGTACATTGGGATCGGGTAAAACCAAAACCGGGGTTAAGGTGAGCTTTTCCTTAAGCTCTAGGAAACTTTTCTCACACTCGGGGCTCCACTCAAATGGGGCATTCTTCCTAGTGAGCTTGGTTAAAGGTAGGGCTAACTGGGAAATCCTTTAATGAACCTACGGTAATAACCGGCTAAACCCAAAAAGCTTCTTATCTCAGTTATAGAGGTTGGTCTTTCCTAATTCATCACAACTCAATCTTACTAGGGTCGACAGCTTTGCCACCTTTTGACACAACATGTCCTAAGAATTTCATATCATCCAACCAAAATTCACACTTAGAGAGCTTAGCGTACAACTTCTTCTCCTTCAAAATCTCTAAAACCAACCTTAAATGACGCTCATTCTCCTCGTGGGTTTTCGAATAGATGAGAATATTATCTTTGAACACAACCACAAATTGATCTAAATAGGGTCTAAAGATCCTATTCATGTAATCCATAAAAACTGCGGAAGCATTCGTCAAACCAAACGACATCACATTGAACTCAAAGTGTCCATACCGAGTTCTAAAGGCGGTTTTAGGAATGTCTTGATCTTTAACCCTAATATGATGGTATCCTAACCTCAAATCGATCTTAGAAAACATTACAGCTCCTTTCAACTGGTCTATAAGATCATCAATCCTAGGCAACGAGTACTTGTTTTTCACGGTCACTCGGTTTAATTGCCTATAGTCTATACACAACCTTATACTTCCATCCTTTTTCTTTACAAATAAGACCGGAGCGCCCCAAGGTGAAGCACTCGGCCTTATAAAACTTTTCTCCAAAAGCTCCTCTAACTAGGTTTTCAACTCTGCTAGCTCTAAGGGCAACATCCGATACGGCGCTATAGAGATAGGTCCAGCTCCAAGAACCAACTCTATGGAAAACTCTACTTCTCTCTCAGGAGGGAACTCGGGTATTTCATCCGGAAACACCTCGGGATAGTTTCTCACCACAGGTATATCACCTAGGTTTTGCTCAAAGTCTACATCATAGGTGGATAGGAGAACATATCCCTTAGTTTTCTCCCCACTATAGAAGACCTCTACGGAGTTTAGGTACAATCTTAAGGGTTGACTAATGTTACTGGGGGGAAAAGGAAAAATAACCGTTTGGGTTCCACAGTCTAATAATACACGGTTGGCGTGAAGCCAATCCATGCCTAGATGACATCTATGTCCTTAAGGGGTAAGCAAATTAAATCTATGATAAAAGATTTATCTTCTACAACAAGATGACAATTTAAACAACATTTGCAAGTATTAACAGGACGATTTGTGGGAGCAGCAACAATAAGATCAAAAGGAAGCTTAGAAACTTGCAAATTCAAAGACTTGACACTAGCATATGAGACAAAAGAATGGGTAGCGCCAGAATCAAAAGCTACAGTTAAGGTTCTACCGTTAAGTTCGCACTTACCTTGAATGTGTAACACCCTCCTAACTACCATGTATTACTCGAGCATTAACATTGTAATTAGAAGAGTATCACTTCCTTTCTATAATATCCACTAGTCAAATGAAATGAAATAAGATAAATCAAACTCTAGAGTTATAAAGAAAACTACTATAAAATGTACATATTTTATTACTTTACATACCGCTTTCTTTAATACATACCATACTTGAAGTTAAGTCACTTCGCTTATAATACAACACAGTAACTACTATCAAAAGATCTACCAAGCTTGCTCAAATATCAAGGTCCAACAAAATACTAAACACACAGAAATGGAACTAAGACATCTAACACCAATTAGTCTACAAGCTGGTAAGTTCCTGGCACTATACTACACTACATACAAGTCAAAAGCCCACGTAAGTCTCATGTCCTCCTACGTGAAACCATTGGCCATCGGTATGATGGCCTCTCCTCACTTGAGGCATCTGCAGAGTCTGAGCACAATACAGCATATACACAAATAGGGGTGAGAATATTATAAAATTCTCAGTAGGGTAACCCCTTACATACAGAAAGAATATAAACAGTAGAAGCATTTATAATAATAAAGAAAAACATCATGTTAGATCACATATATCAATATTAGCATACATGAGTCAAAGAAAATTATATGCAAAATGGTATTAATCATAAGTGTTTCTCTTATATCACATAGAATTCAACTTAGTGTAGTAGTTCTTTTATTAACATAGGGAAGGCTTAGATTCACATCAGGTAACATATGTAGTGGATAACTCCTCAGAGGACCATAGACTGCTAGGACATGAGCTCATTCCTATTCGTGATCATCAGACTTCATTTTTTTCCCATTTCTGAATTACACACAGTTCTATTTCCTAGTCGATAAGTCTACCGACTCATAAAATTTCTTGGGAAGTTCTTATTTTTGCCTTCCCTCTCTATAACACATAAGCCTTGTTTCTATTTTCCCCGTATGTTAAAACATGCACCATTAAATTTCACATATTCTCTTTTGTCATACAACCATGTCATGGACCTTTCTATTTCAAAGTCAGGTTTATATCCCAGATATAGGCATTCAGTATCATTGGAGTCTCATTCATACTTTATAAACAAGCCTTTCAAACAATTAACATACATTCATATGATATATACTTGGATTAAATAGATTTCTATCATTAACTTAATACATCTTCACCATTCCAGCTTCTTGACAGATTTACCATTATGGTGACAACATTTAATTCACATCTCCAATGGGCAATTCACTGGCCATAAAAATTCTCTATGACACCTCAATGTGTCTAAAAGTCCCTGTAAAAATTTCATAGCAAACAGAATACTAGAACCATGTCAAATAAATTCTACAATTTTAGTGGTCAGAGGCCACTTTTTCACAGCTCAGAATAGGATTCACACAATTTTTAACTTTAGCAAATGATAGAAACAACTCAAAATAAAAATCACAGTTATACTTAAAGATGTCTACAAAACTCTGTAAAAATTTCAAAGGATAAATACATCATTTGCTATGAATAAAAATTTATACAAATTCACAGCTTTAGTACCAAGATTTCAGCCAGCATAGATATACTCTTGGTTCTTGATTTTTCTCAGGCAGTAAAACTCTTTATTATGCACCACGAAAATTATCAGAGTTTCCTTATGATGTTAGCTTCAACATATAATTTTTTATAGCTAATAAAAATGACTAGTAATGAGCCAAAAATTCGTGAACAAATTATGTTCTGTTGAAATCCGAAAATCCAGCAGCATGTGTCAAAACTTATTTTGACAAAAATCATTATTTAACCTCATCCAAACACTCCACCAAAATTAACACATCAATATCAACATATTATCATCAAATATAACCATAAATTTTGGAATAAATCCCAAAAAAATTTACAGAATAATTTGGAAAGAAAAAGGCCAAAGAAAACCCTACCCTTGGAAGCTAATGCCTCTTTGTCTCTTGTATACTCCAAGATAGATATACTCTACCCCAAAGCTCTTAAAATACAGTAAAATACTCCTCTAACCAGAGATGAGTGATGTGATAAGGTGAGGTTTTTGGAGAATCTAATCGGTTATATTTGTAGGTGTTGATGTCTAGAACAAGTTTTGTGAAGGAAACTTTGTGTTTTAGTGACTTTAGGCTAGGGTTTTTTGAGCTTGAAGCTTGTTAATGGAAGTTTGAGAGGAAACAAACATGGAGGCTGTATTTTTGGAGTGTTGGACGAAAATGATGGAGTGGTGGTGATAAGATATTGATCTTGTGAGTTTAGGGCAAAATGGATAATGATTTCAAGTACAAAATGGTTTTTCTTAAAGTTAAATATGATAATTTTGTACAATTCCTATTGGTTAGCCATAAAGGTGCAATGGTGTGGCATATCTCAAGCCGCACACTTGTCACCCTGGGTGGCATGCTTGCACTGGTAGCTTTATACTGTGTAAAAACTACACACCGTAATTTAACCGAATGGGTAGAATAATGTACCCGGGTAAACAACTATTGCATGAAAATTAATTCTAGGTATAAAATATTTATTCCTACCTATTTCTAACCTTAATCCTATAATTTCCAAATTTGGGCACCTTCAGTCTTGAATCTAAGGTTTTGATTGTTCCAGGTGGGTCTGGGGCACATAAAACACTATTCACGTTTTTTTTTTTTTTTTTTTAACGTTAGTTACATTGTTCTCATCATTTTTGTGTACACCAAAATTTTGATATTCTTACTACTAAAGCCTCAATTATTTTCTGAAATAAAAATTAGGATGTTACATTACTCCCCACCTTAAAAAAAATTTTGCCCTCAAAATTTCATACCTGGAAATAATTCCGGATGATCTGTCTTCATACTTGATTCTAGTTCCCATGTATACTCTTCATTTCCAGGTCCACCCCAAGCCACTTTTACAAGTTGCAGATTTATTTCTAAGTTGCCTGACTTCTCTATCAACGATCTGAATAGGAGGGGCTTGAAAAGTCAAGTCATCCCTTAACTGTATAGACTCGGGCTCAATGATATGGTTTTGATCTGGGTGGTACATTCGAAGTTGAGATACATGGAAGACATTATGAAGGTTGGATAAATGTGGAGGTAAGGCTATCTCGTAAGCAGCTGACCCAATTCGTTGAAGAATTTGAAAAGGACCTATAAACCTAGGTGACAACTTTTTCACTCTAAGGGCCCTACCTACTCCAGTAGTGGGCGTGACCTTCAGGAATACATGTTCTCCCTCTTGAAATTCTAAAGGTTTCCTTCGAGTATCAGCATAACTCTTTTGACGACTCTGTGCGGTGAGAATCTTGCTCCTGATCTTCTGGATTTGCTCCGTTGTTTGATTAACAAGATCGGGTCCCAATAGTCTCGCTTCTCCCGAATCATACCAACACAATGGGGATTGACATTTTCTTCCATATAGAGCTTCATATGGGGCCATGCCAATACTAGCGTGATGGTCATTATTATAAGCAAACTCAACCAATGGGAGTAACTTGTCCCAACTTCCCTTCTGCTCAATCACGCATGCCCTTAGCATATCTTCCAGGGTTTGTATGGTTCGTTCTGTTTGCCCGTCAGTTTGGGGGTGATAGGCAGTGCTCAAACAAAGTTTGGTACCAAAGGCTTTTGGAACGTTCCCAAAATCTCGAAGTAAACCTTGGATCTCTGTCAGAAACTATCGAGGAAGGAACACCGTGTAGTCTTACTATTTCTTGGATGTACAAGGAAGCTAACTTATCTAAAGGAAAATTAGCCTTAATGGGTAAGAAATGAGCAGACTTGGTCAATCTATCTACTATAACCCATATAGCATCATGACCTGACGATGTCCTTAGCAAACCCATTACAAAGTCCATAGAAATACTTTCCCACTTCCATTCCGGGATTTCTAAGGGTTGCAGGGTCCCAGCTGGTTTTTGATGTTCTATTTTAACTTTTTGGCAAGTTAAACACTTCCTGACACACTCTTCTATATCTTTTTTCATTCCTGACCACCAGAACATTTTCTTGAGATCCGCATACATTTTACTAATGCCTGGATGTATAGTAAGTTCGCCCCTATGAGCTTCCTCTAAGATCTTCTTTCTAAGATCGCCACTTGTGGGTACACATACCCTATCCTTGTATCTCCATATACCTTGTTGGTCTTGAGTGAATCCTGGCAACTTCTTTGCATGAATTGATCTTAATATCTCCTGAAATTCTGGGTTTTCACGTTGTGCAGCTAAAATTTGTCCTTTGAACGCACTTGTTACCTTTATTTGCCCTAGCACCACACCCTGAGGGTTCACAGACATGTCTAAACTAAGTTCCTTGAAACTTTCAACTAGCTCCGTCTCTTTAATCATCAAGCATGCTACACTTAGGGATTTTCTACTTAGAGCATCGGCAACAACATTTGCCTTGCTTGGATGGTAATTCAGACTAAACTCATAGTCCTTGAGGAATTCCATCCACCTTCTTTGCCGCATATTCAACTCTTTTTGATCAAAAAGATACTTTAAACTTTTATGATCAGAGAAAACATTAAAGTGCACACCATACAAATGATGTCGCCAGATCTTTAGGGCAAAAACCACAGCTGCAAGTTCAAGGTCATGGGTTGGATAGTTTACTTCATGAGGTTTCAACTGACGAGAAGCATAGGCAACCACGTTATGATTTTGCATCAACACACATCCTAAACCCTTACTAGAAGCATCACAATAAACCTCATAGGGTATATAAGGATCAAGTAATACTAGAATTTGGAGCCGTGGTTAACTTTTGTTTCAACTCCTGGAAACTATTTTCACACTCTGGTGTCCAATTGAATGGAGCATTCTTTCGGGTTAATTTAGTCAAAGGTAATGCTATCTCGAGAAAAATTCATGATAAAACGCCTATAATATCCAGCTAACCCTAGGAAACTCGAATCTCCATCACCGTTGTTGGTCGCTCCCAATGGAGTACTGATTCTACCTTACTATGATCTACACAGATTCCTCCTTGTGATACTACATGACCTAGGAATCTAACCTCTCCCATCCAGAATTCACATTTCGACAACTTAGCATACAACTTTCTCTCTCTTAGGATTTGTAACACAACCCCAAGGTGCTCCATATGTTCTTCCTCAGTCCTTGAATATATAAGTATGTCATCTATGAAGACAACTACAAATTTATCCAAGTAAGGGCGGAAGATTCGATTCATATAATCCATGAATACAGCCGGAGCATTAGTCAATCCAAAAGACATCACCCTATACTCGTAATGCCCATATCGAGTTCTAAAAGCAGTTTTAGGTATATCCTCATTCCGAACCCGAATCTGATGGTACCCTGATCTAAGATCAATCTTTGAGAATACAGTTGCACCTCGTAATTGATCCATGAGATCGTCAATTCTTGGCAAGGGGTACTTATTTTTTTACTGTCACTTTGTTCAATTGCCTATAGTCTACACAAAGCCTCATACCCCCATCCTTTTTCTTCACCAGAAGAACAGGGGCTCCCCATGGAGAGGCACTTGGTCTAATAAAATGCTTCCCTAATAGTTCTTCAATTTGGGACTTTAATTCTATCAACTCCAAGGGGGACATCCTATAAGGAGCAATTGAAATAGGACCCGTTCCTGGAACCAACTCGATGGAAAATTCAATCTCTCTTTCAAGAGGAAATTCTGGAATATCCTCAGGAAAAACATCTGGATATTCCCTCACCACTGGAATCTTGCTCAACTCGTAGTCACATTCAGTTTCACTAGTAGAAAGGAGAACATATTCCTGACGATCTGTCTTACTAGGGTTGGATGTTACAAGGTTCAAGTAAAAAGAAAAAGGAACCACATGAATGGAGGGTAAAGTGGAAAGAAATATGGCAGCTCGATTTGGACAGTGTAAAAGGACATAATTGGGTACTAGCCAATCCATACCTAAAATTACATCTAGACCAGATAAAGGAAGACAAACTAAATTGGCAGTAAAGTCTCTAGCACCTATTTGAAGAGGAATATTTACACAGGTATAACAAGTCCTAATAGGACCAACAGTAGGGGTGGATACAAGAAGATCATAAGGTATTTGAGACCACAGATAATTGCAACTTACGTACAGTCATGGGATATGAAAGAATGAGTGGCACCAGTATCATACAAGATATCTAGGACATTACCATTTATTTCACATTTACCTCGGATCAGATCGGCAGATTGAGAAGCTTCCTTGGCACTTATAGTAAGCAACGCCCATGTTGTTGTGGCCTGGAGGCGGGCTGATGACCTTTCTTGTTAGGGCACTCAAATATCTTATGTCCTGGTTTCCCACGGCCAAAGCAAATGATTTGCATTGTCCAAAGAAGGTCGATTCCCATGATTTTTCCCACACTTAGGGCAATCTCTCCCTGTCTCAAGTCTTAGAGTTTGAAGTTGTTTTCCTTTGTTGTTGTTGTTGTTATTGTTGGGTGGAAACCTTCTTCGAGGTTGGTTAACAGGCTTGAATCGGGGACCTTGAGGTGCTAATCCCCTTCTAGCATTGTTTTGGGCATACTTGAAATTTGTTAGCTTCCTGTTGGACTCCTCACGCGTCGACATTTATTTACCAAGGTAGGATAGTCCCTAATCTCCAAGAGACTTACAAATGCTTCTATAACTTCTCGTAGACCTCCTTCATATTTCATGCATTTCCAAACTTCATCCGGGTCACGTTGATAAATTGTAGAAAACTTGCAGAGCTCTTCAAATTTGGCAAAGATACTCTGCTACACTCATAGGTCCTTTTTTGAGAGCCGTGAACTCCAATTCCTTCGCATTTCTCACAGAAATAGGGAAGTACTTATGGTAAAAAGCTTCCTTAAAAATAGTCCAGGTAACTACAGTATGGGAAGCTTCAAATAATCCCTTGGTGCCAACCCACCAAAAATCTGCATCTGCTTCTAGCATATAGGTGGCAAAGGCCACCTTCTGGATCTCTGTGCAAGGAAGAACGGAGAAAATCTTTTCCATAGCCTTTATCCATTCTTACGCTTTACGAGGATTAAAAGCTCCTCGAAATGGAGGATTTGCCTTTACGAACTCGGCAAATTTCTGATATTCTACATCGACTTCGTTCACTACAGGATTATCAGCTGGGTTTTGCCTTTCATTGCGGTTCAGTTGCTCCATCATTCGGGTATTAGCTGTAGCTTGTTCCCTCATGGCAGCCGCCATCTCACGAAAAGTATTCATCATGTCGGCATCGTTTCCAGCTCCACTCCTAGTTCGCCGATTCGAAGTCATTGGTTCCTATCACACCAAACGAAAATATTGAGTTGATCAGTCTCAATACCAAGCAAAGTGTACAGAACCCACAACATTTCCAATCAGCAATCATACACATATATATAAAGTCATAATGCATGACAATTTCTAAGAAAGCATAGCGGTCCAATCCTCAGGCTTATAGGATAGTCCTGGCTCACGATACCATAATGTAACACCCTCCTAACTACCATGTATTACTCGAGCATTAACATTGTAATTAGAAGAGTATCACTTCCTTTCTATAATATCCACTAGTCAAATGAAATGAAATAAGATAAATCAAACTCTAGAGTTATAAAGAAAACTACTATAAAATGTACATATTTTATTACTTTACATACCGCTTTCTTTAATACATACCATACTTGAAGTTAAGTCACTTAAACATAATACAACACAGCAACTACTATCAAAAGATCTACCAAGCTTGCTCAAATATCAAGGTCCAACAAAATACTAAACACACAGTAATGGAACTAAGACATCTAACACCAATTAGTCTACAAGCTGGTAAGTTCCTGGCACTATACTACACTACATACAAGTCAAAAGCCCACGTAAGTCTCATGTCCTCCTACGTGAAACCATTGGCCATCGGTATGATGGCCTCTCCTCAGCCAGAGGCATCTGCAGAGTCTGAGCACAATACAGCATATACACAAATAGGGGTGAGAATATTATAAAATTCTCAGTAGGGTAACCCCTTACATACAGACAGAATATAAACAGTAAATGCATTTATAATAATAAAGAAAAACATCATGTTAGATCACATATATCAATATTAGCATACATGAGTCAAAGAAAATTATATGCAAAATGGTATTAATCATAAGTGTTTCTCTTATATCACATAGAATTCAACTTAGTGTAGTAGTTCTTTTATTAACATAGGGAAGGCTTAGATTCACATCAGGTAACATATGTAGTGGATAACCCCTCAGAGGACCATAGACTGCTAGGACATGAGCTCATTCCTATTCGTGATCATCAGACTTCATTTTTTTCCCATTTCTGAATTACACACAGTTCTATTTCGTAGTCGATAAGTCTACCGACTCATAAAATTTCTTGGGAAGTTCTTATTTTTGCCTTCCCTCTCTATAACACATAAGCTTTGTTTCTATTTTCCCCGTGTGTTAAAACATGCACCATTAAATTTTACATATTCTCTTTTGTCATACAACCATGTCATGGACCTTTCTATTTCAAAGTCAGGTTTATATCCCAGATATAGGCATTCAGTATCATTGGAGTCTCATTCATACTTTATAAACAAGCCTTTCAAACAATTAACATACATTCATATGATATATACTTGGATTAAATAGATTTCTATCATTAACTTAATACATCTTCACCATTCCAGCTTCTTGACAGATTTACCATTATGGTGACAACATTTAATTCACATCTCCAATGGGCAATTCACTGGCCATAAAAATTCTCTATGACACCTCAATGTGTCTAAAAGTCCCTGTAAAAATTTCATAGCAAACAGAATACTAGAACCATGTCAAATAAATTCTACAATTTTAGTGGTCAGAGGCCACTTTTTCACAGCTCAGAATAGGATTCACACAATTTTTAACTTTAGCAAATGATAGAAACAACTCAAAATAAAAATCACAGTTATACTTAAAGATGTCTACAAAACTCTGTAAAAATTTCAAAGGATAAATACATCATTTGCTATGAATAAAAATTTATACAAATTCACAGCTTTAGTACCAAGATTTCAGCCAGCATAGATATACTCTTGGTTCTTGATTTTTCTCAGGCAGTAAAACTCTTTATTATGCACCACGAAAATTATCAGAGTTTCCTTATGATGTTAGCTTCAACATATAATTTTTTATAGCTAATAAAAATGACTAGTAATGAGCCAAAAATTCGTGAACAAATTATGTTCTGTTGAAATCCGAAAATCCAGCAGCATGTGTCAAAACTTATTTTGACAAAAATCATTATTTAACCTCATCCAAACACTCCACCAAAATTAACACATCAATATCAACATATTATCATCAAATATAACCATAAATTTCGGAATAAATCCCAAAAAAATTTACAGAATAATTTGGAAAGAAAAAGGCCAAAGAAAACCCTACCCTTGGAAGCTAATGCCTCTTTGTCTCTTGTATACTCCAAGATAGATATACTCTACCCCAAAGCTCTTAAAATACAGTAAAATACTCCTCTAACCAGAGATGAGTGATGTGATAAGGTGAGGTTTTTGGAGAATCTAATCGGTTATATTTGTAGGTGTTGATGTCTAGAACAAGTTTTGTGAAGGAAACTTTGTGTTTTAGTGACTTTAGGCTAGGGTTTTTGGAGCTTGAAGCTTGTTAATGGAGGTTTGAGAGGAAACAAACATGGAGGCTGTATTTTTGGAGTGTTGGACGAAAATGATGGAGTGGTGGTGATAAGATATTGATCTTGTGAGTTTAGGGCAAAATGGATAATGATTTCAAGTACAAAATGGTTTTTCTTAAAGTTAAATATGATAATTTTGTACAATTCCTATTGGTTAGCCATAAAGGTGCAATGGTGTGGCATATCTCAAGCCGCACACTTGTCACCCTGGGTGGCATGCTTGCACTGGTAGCTTTATACTGTGTAAAAACTACACACCGTAATTTAACCGAATGGGTAAAATAGTGTACCTGGGTAATCAACTATTGCCTGAAAGTTAATTCTAGGTATAAAATATTTATTCCTACCTATTTCTAACCTTAATCCTATAATTTCCAAATTTCGGGCACCTTCAGGTCTTGAATCTAAGGTTTCAGTTGTTCCGGTGGGTCTACGGGGCCTGCAAAACACTATTCACGTTTTTTTTTTTTTTTTTTTTTAACGTTCGTTACATTGTTCTCATCATTTTTGTGTACACCAAAATTTTGATATTCTTACTACTAAAGCCTCAATTATTTTCTGAAATAAAAATTAGGATGTTACAGAATGAGGTCGTTGGACTTTCGTGCGTTGTAACGCCCCGATTTTCTGATAGAGTAAAAATAACCAAAATGTCCCTAAGGTCATTTTCGGCCCAGAATTCGGGGAGAGCCGATCCGGCAGTCCTCAAAAGGTAAACTCAATATTGGAAGGGGATTAGTTAACCTGTGTACCTTTCTGGGATCGAAAATATCATTTTTCGAGTTTTCGGGTCAAAATGACCAAAATACTGCTGTGGTGTTTGACCCGTTTGCAAGTGCCGGATGAACTCGAAACTTCTCCAGATGGTTTTAAAAGGTGTTTTTATGTATTCTGTGACTTCAGTTTTAGTCCCGGTAGTCCCGGGCGAAATTTGTGCAAAAAATTATGATTTTACCCCTAGCTTTGTGTTTTCAAGCTTAATCGTGTGATTAAGCAAACCTAAGCAATATTAGGCTCTAATCAAAGATTAATTAATTTCTATAATTAATCTAGAGTCAAAATAATTTATTAAAGTCGATTAGAACCTAAGAATACTTAATTTCAACTTAAAACTTTCTCTTAAATTCAAGATTCCTAGTCATGGAATCTTGAATAGTATTTTCTCTCTCCAATTCCCTAAATCATGGAATTGTGTTTTCAATTGTTTATTCACAAATGAATTTTAAATTCTATAATGATGTATGAGCACTCCTAATCTTGTCATAATGATTCCTAACCTCATTCTTAGTCACCTAAACTTATGCTTAATGATTCCTAACCTTATACCTAAACTAATATACACTTAAACCTATCATTAACACACTATAACATGAACAAATCTCCCTCCCCCTTGGCTGTCTAGGTCTGGCCGAATCCATACCCCTCCATTTTCCATCACATGCTCTAATTTTCACACTCCAAAGGCCATGCTTTCACCTTACATGCACCATACTTTGTCATACTTACACCATGCTTAAATGATGAAGTGAATGACTAGATGAATTAGATATTTTTCCTCCAATTTTCTGCCCAAAAATCACCAGCTTCTCATGCCATTCTAGAAGGATTATTTCATTTAAATTTGAAAGAAAAATCAATTCAAACTCCATGCTTGAACCCATAGTTGAAGCCATACCTCCCTTACTTCCAACCTTACTCCTCCATGCTTCAAAAATTCAATCTCTCACCTCATGGAACATGAGGCATGTCACGATTTCTTTCTTCCTTCAATGAGGCTTCATTTGTTTCATTCTTCTATAAATACCTTGCTTAAAAGCACTTGGAAACACTTTAGATCATTTGCAAAGTTTTAGTTTCCAAGCTTTCTTGAGTTCCTTTCTTTTCTCTCAAAGAGTTCTTCTTGTTCATCTTCATCTTCTTCATCCTCTCTTCATATCATCATCACATAATCTCAAACCACCACCTCACAACCTCAAATCACCTCCTAAACACTCAAACACTTAGCCTCAAACACTAAACCACCAATAACACATCTCCTTTCCTTTCTCTCCCTTAAGACCGAAGCTACAACACCACACTTGGAGGAGTTGCTCATCTCATTGCTTTTCAAGAGTTCAAGCTTTCATCTTCACCACTTGGTAGAAGTTGTTTTCTAAACTTTATTTTTCTTGAAAATGTGTTTTTCTCTAGTTTTCTCTTGGTTTCTTTTTGAACTTTTCTTTGTTTTCCCTTTCCTTTGTTTCGGCCTTGAGGCCTTGTTTTGCTTCATGATAGCTCAATGATGAGAGCTCCTAGATGATGACCATGTGTTCATCTCAAAGGAACCTCTAGAGCTTGATATTTTCCTTTCTTTAAGTTTTAATCTTCATTTTCCAACTTAGATGATTTTAACTCAAGAAACTTCTTCATTTTCTTTGCTTATTTGGTTTCGGTTTCTTTGTTTTTCTTCCCTTTGAAATTCGGCCTTGGTTTCTATCTCCTTGAGGCTTTGTTTTCTTTTAAAAGTTTGCTTCTTTTTGAGCTTGATGATGATGTTCAAGAACCATGTAGTTCCTTTGAGAACTTGGTTCAAGAACTCTAAAGCTCTCTTTGTGATGAGATAAGTGTTGAGTTATGTTGGATGTTAAAGTCTTGTAAGAGCTTTAGCTAAGATTAAAATAAATCTTGCATTCATGTTTATGTTTATGCTTCGCACATCATGTATATTTTCCTTTCTATCACTAAATATCAAGAATAATAAATGAACTTGCATTATCATATTTATATTTCATGTTTTGCATTTATCATGTTTATATTTTCAAGTCCTCACCTAAATTTTAAGATAATAACAAGTTGCATCTCATGTTTATTTTATGCTCTCACTTTATTTTCTAATGAAAGATAAAATATGTGCATGAGCATGTTTAAATTTATGTCATCACCTAAGAGAACCTAGAGCTCAAAAACTTGCCCCTTTATTATCTCAAACAAAGGCTTGAAAACATGTGTTTCTTAGCCTCTATGAGGTTTGTTTTGTTTCAAATACTAAAACTTATGTTTTATAATTTTTCCTAAGTTTACATGGACTTAAGAAATGCTTGAACAAAGTTGTATGATCTCAAACCTTTTCAAATTTCATTTGAAATGGCTACTGCCCTTGAAGGGATTTTTATGATTTTTATGAGATAAAAATGTTTACAAATGACTTTTGAAAGTTTTAGAAAGATTCCAAGAGAAACTAGTATTTTATGTGTTTTAGAAATCAAGTTTTATGCCTTCATTGTTGGAGATGAATTCGGTTTTGCCTTGCTATGAATGCTCACTGTTTGTGCTGTTTTGATGATGACAATATGAGTATGTTCATGTATTTTTTATACAAAAATTCATATGTGAAAGATAAGGCAAGTTAGTAACTAGAAAAGAATTAATTTGAGACTTTTAGATCCCTTAGAAAAGTATTTTTCTGGATTCTGTCCAGCAAGGTTTAGAATTGATAATCATGGTTTATAATTAGTTCTTGATGCCTTAGAAGCAAACCGAACTTAGAAAGGGTCAATGTTATGACTCCTAGGTACCCGTAAAGTAGGAATTATAGATTCTGCACTCTTGAGGTTTAGAAATATTTATGATCATAGAATTGAGTGAGGAATACTTAGATATGAGCCTATAGGTACCCGAGAGCTTAAGTTTTGATCTGATACAACTTAGAATTTGAGTTAAAGGACCTTAAGGGTCAATACATAAGACATTAAGAAGTCTTTAATGCTATGAGTAATTTATGCAAGTATGATGTTGTGGTGCATGATGCTATGATGGATGAATTATTGACATGTTAAGTGGATTGTGAGCTTGAGAATTGAATGAGAAATATGAATGTGTTATAAGCTAGTGGCATAAAGTCGGTTTGAAGGAAATTCGATTTACAGCCGTAATGCTGCCAAATTTTCGTCAAACCTAAAGAACTTGAGAATGTTTTTGAAGTATGAGATGATATTTAAAACCCTGGGTGACATCGGTTCGGCCGAGCACCCCCAGGAGATTTTTATGTGACAAAGCACTGAGACGCGCTTTCCTAGGTGACACCGGTTCAGCCGAGCACCCCCAGGGGAGACAAATCCGTGAGGGTATGAGTAGATGTAGCCTACCAAAGCGGACAAATTGCTATGGCGAAATGCCCGCAAAGCGTTTCAAAGAGGGTATATCCTAAGAGAGGTGATCCCTAGCCCCCTAGCCCGTACTCAAGGAGTCGGGATTATTTTTATGATATATTTCGCTTATTCAGATAATAAGCAATAGCTAGTGACGACTAGCTAAGGTATGAGCTCATAGTCTAGTTATTTTTAGGGTGGCCTTATTATGCTAAAGTACCATGATTGATGTCACACAAGATGAGGAAAGCTCCATTTGAAAGTTATTTGCTCTTTATGCCACATGGATTGTTTCTTGATGTTATGATTTGTTGATTTATATGCTCAAAGTATTGCCATGCATTCATACTCTAATATTTTGCATTCATGACATTTAAGATGCATTCTAAAAGGAATGAACCATGGATAATTAGTCTTATAAACCCTAGTAATGAATCATATATGCATGTTCACCTTTTAAATAAATAAACCCAAGGTTCTTGAGGATGTGAACGATGTAACCTTAGGATAGGAGATTCCTACTGAGAATCTTTAGTAAGAATTCTCACTCCTTTCTCTTCCTTCTCTTTCTTCCGTCACATCTTCAGAGAGCGATGGCAAAGTTTGTGGTCTTTGTCGACACGCCGACGTGGGAGGTTCACTTTGATCTGGATCACGGATCATATCATTTTGAGGGACAATGCACGGTACGAGTCTTCATGTTTGTCAGACGTCCCTTTGCCCACCCTATACAGAGTTATCGCTTCTCCCCGATGTCTCCCTATGATGATGCCATGGTTTTTGAGCATGCCCGGGCACGCAACGAGAGGCTTCTGCGGACGTATACTGGTCGATCGATGCCCCGTGACTTCCAGGACTACGTGCCCGGTTCTCCCGGTTCGGAGGATGACCCTTCTGAGGACCCGCCGACGCATATGTACAGCGAGAGCTCTGCTCCCACTCCTTAGTTTGTGCGAAGCGAGAGCGAGGAGACCGTCACGCAGCCGAGACTAGCTAGGCGAGCCGAGATGCGCCCCCACCGAGGAGCTAATGCTCAGACATCGCGTGTGCCTACTCCTGCCACACTGCGTCCGTGGATCGGTTATGTCCCGCCATACCCCAGGTTCCAGTAATCAACGTCGTAGGGGAGGTTTAGTGCACACACTCTCACATAGATAGGATAAACCTTCTTTTGTCTTGAGGTTATCCACCATAGGTGCACTCAGGTAGTCGTGGTTTATCTATGTTTTCCTTGCTTTTATATTTCTGTTGTATTTCCATTTTCTTATGTATTGCAAGCTCAGCCCGATCTATAAGGGCGTGACTACATATGTACCTTAACTATGTTATTAATGAAAGTGTTCCCTTTGATGTGTCATTCTTGTTCATTGTTATATGCTTACCCATTGTATTCTTCATGCTTGTCATTTGTGCTTTATATTTCTGTCTCACGATTAGATAAGAGCGCGGCTCTCACTTAAGTTTTATGATTTAAAAAAAAATATACCCATAATTTCCACTAAGTATTTTATTAAAGAGATGAGACTAAAAGGTAATAACCTAATGATTAACCTAATGAGTTCTAGAGAATTGGGTTAAAAATTAGGGTGTTACATGCGTCCTCCGCATTGAGGGTGAAGACCCGTCCTTGGTGTTGGGGTCGGGGGTTTTGGTTTGATGGCCCTCCATTGGTGCAAGTGTTGGCATAGTGGCCAGGCTTGCCACATTTGAAGCAGACTCTTTGCCTTATCAGGCAGGGGCAGTTCCCATGATTTTTTTCGCACTGGGGACAGACATCAGCAGATGCTACTCCAGGGTAAGCAATAGGGGTTCCTTGTAGTGCCTTGTTCTTGGCCCCACTGGATCCATTGTTGTGGTTCCGAGGTCCACTTGAACCTCGGGGTTGGTTGTTGTTGAAGTTCCTCGGGCCTTTGTGTTGAAACGATGGCCTTTGGTGTTGTTTGGATTGTTGGAACGCGGGTGCTCTTTGTTGTTGTTGTTGTCGTGGTGGTCGAAACTGATTGCTCTGGTATGGGTTGTAGTGATTCCTTGATGGGTATTGCGGCTTGAACCTCGGGGCTTGAGGTCCCAGCCCCTTAGCTCGCTCCGCCCTTGTGGTGTGCAGCTTCTGTTATCTTTCCTCCAGAATCCGGCACTTATTGACCAGAGTCGGGAAGTCCCTAATCTCCATATGGGCCACGGCATAGTTCAACTCCGCCTTCATATCGGCCTCATATTTCACGCACTTCCAAACCTCATCGGGGTTCCCTTGGAACACCCGAGAGAACTTGATCTATTCCTTGAACTTAGCGGTGTATTGGGCTATAGTGGACCCTCCCTGGGTCAACTGCATGAACTCGATGTCTTTAGCATTCCTCATAGACTCGGGGAAGTGCTTCTCATACAAGTAGGTCTTGAACAGCTCCCAGTCGATGGGAGTTCCAGAATCTTGTAGCAGTCGCTTCTGCAGTTCCACCTGAACTCTGCATCAGACTTCATCATGAAAGCAGCGAACGTGACCTTCTACTCCTCCGAGTAGGTAACCACAGAGTAGATCTTCTCCATGTTTTTGATTCACTCATCAACTTTGTCAGGGTCCATTACCCATCGAAATACGGGCGGGTTTGCCTTGCGGAACTCGCCGAAGCGGACTTGCTCAACCACCTCAGCAGCAGGGGGAGCAGGGGCAGTATTCTCGCATTGATCCATGTGGTCGAACATCCGTTTGATTACTCTTGCTATCTGACAGACAGTGGCAGTAGTCGCATTATCTTCGTCAGCTTCAGGCATAGTCCTAGGCTGTCATCGTGGTGCCATTGGTTCCTAAACACATGAGATAGTGAACATCAAGTTGATCAGGCTCAATATTCCACCCGAAATGAGCTAGTTACCATGGCACTTGCAAGCAACAGGGGTCATGCATCTCTAGTCCTATAGCTTATCTCTATCAAGCACTACACATGACATAACTATCGCATCATGCTTCTAAAGCATGGTCAGTCCAATCCTCAGGCTCCGTGAGAATCGACTGCTCTAATACAAAACTGTAACACCCTAATTTTTAACCCAATACTCTAGAACACATTAGGTTAATCATTAGGTTATTACCTCTTAGTCTTATCCTTTTAATAAAATACTTAGCGGAAATTATGGGTAAATTTTATTTTGAAAACACAAAACTAAAGTGAGAGCCGTGTTTATCGTGAGACAGAAATGTAAGGGAAACATAAAGAACACAGTAAGTAAATCATATAACATTGAAAAAATTATTAACACAACAAGGATGCACTTTATTAATATCATATTTAGGGTACATATATAGTCACGCCCTTATAGAATCGGGATGAGCTTGCAATACACAGAAAAGGAAATACAACGGAATTATAAATACAGCATAAATAAACCACAAGTACCCGAGTGCACCTAAGGTGGATAACCTCAAGACAAAAGGAGGTTCATCGTAACTATGAGTGAGTGTATGCACTAATCCTCCTCTACATTGTCTGCTACTGGGACCCGGGATATAGCGGAGTATAACCGATCCACTGACGCAGTGCAGCAGGAACAGGCACACGTAGTGGTAGCACATGAGCTCCTTGACTGGGGCGCATCTCTGCTCGCCTAGCTAACCTCGGTTGCACGACGGTCTCCTCGCTCCCTCCTCTCACGAACTGAGGATTAGGAGCGGAACTTTCGCTACATCTACATCGGTGGGTCCTCAGAAGGATCGTCCTCCGAACCAGGAGACCAGGGTATGTAGTCCTAGAAGTCATGGGGCATCGATCCTCCGGTATACTTACGAAGAATCCTCTCATCATGCGTCCGGTCACGCTCAAAAACCATGGCGTCGTCGTACAGGGACATCGGGGAAAAGCGATAACTCTGTACAGGGTGAGCGAAGGGACGTCCAACAAACATGAAGACTCAAACAGTGCACTATCCCTCAAAATGATATGATCCGTTGTCCGGATCAAAATGCACCTCCCACGTCGGAGTGTCGATGAAGACCACAAACGTCGCCATCGAGCTCTGAAGATGTGACGGAAGAAAAGGAAATGAGAGAAATGAGTGAGAATCTTACTAAAGAATCTCAGTAGGGACCTCCTATCTAGGGTTACATCGTTCACATCCTCAGGAACCTTGGGTTTCTTTATAAAAAGTGTGCATGCACATAAGATTCATTATTAGGGTTTATGAAACTAGGTTATCCAAGGTTCTTTCCTTTTAGTACGCATCTTAATGTCATGAATGCAACATATCAGAACATGAATGCATGGAAATGCTTAGGCAAATAACTCAACAAATCACAACATCAAGAGGCATACAAGTGGCATGAAAGGCATAAAACTTTCAAGTGGAACTTTCCTCAACTTTGTGACACCAATCATGGTACTTTTAGCATAACAAAACCACCCTAAAAACATCTAGGCTATGAGCTCATACCTCAGCTAGTCGTCACTAGCTCTTGCTTATTATCTGAATAAGCGAAATATAATAAAAATAAATCCCGACTACTAGAGTACGAGTTAGGGGGCTAGGGATCACCTCTCTTAGGATATACCCTCTTTGAAATGCTTTGCGGGCATCAAGCCACAGCAATTTGTCTGCTTTGGTAGGCTACATCTACTTATACCCTCACGGATTTGTCTCCTCTGGGGGTGCTCGGCCAAACCGGTGTCACCCAGGGTTTTAAATATCATCTCATACTTCAAAAACATTCTCAAGTCCTTTAGGTTTGACGAAAATTCGCCAGCATAACGGCTATAAATCAAATTTCCTTCAAACTGACTTTATGCCACAAGCTTATAACACATACACATTTCTCATTCAACTTTCGTGCCCATGATAAACTTAATAACTCAATAAATCATTTCCTCATAGCTCATGTATTATCCAAGCATATACATCCAAACATCATACTTGCAAAAAACAACTCATAGCATGCAAGATCTCTTAATGTTTTATGCTTTGACCCTTAAGGTCCTTTAACTTGAATTCTAAGTTATATATCACAACCTAAGCTCTCGGGTACCTATAGGCTCATGTCTAAGTATTCCTCACTCGATTCTAAGATCATAAACAACTCTAAACCTCAAGAGTGCAGAATCTATATTTCATGTTTTATGGGTACCTAGGAGTCACAACATTGACTCTTTCTAAGTTCGGTTTGTTCCTAAGGCATCAAGATCAAGTCCTAAACTAATTATGAGTAGTTCCTACATGTTTAAACTAATTATAAACCATGATTTTCAATTCTAAACCTTGCTGGATAGAATCCAAAAAATCCATTACTAAGGGATCTAAAAGTCTCAAATTAATTCATTTTTAGTTACTAACTTGCTTTATCTTTCACATATGAATCTTTGCATCAAATATACATGAACATGCTCATATTATCATCATCAAGATAGCATAAAACAATGAGCATAGCAAGCAAGGCAGAACCGAAATTATCTCCATCAAACAAAGCATAAAACTTGATTTTCAAGACACATAAATTGCTAGTTTCTCTTGGAACCTTTTTAAAACTTTCAAAACACATTTAAAACAATTTATTTCTTTAAAACCATCATAAAACCAAAGAGGGCAGTAGCCATATCAAATAAATCTCAAGATGATTTAAAATCATAAAACTTTGACCAAAACATCTCTTAAGCTTATCTAATCTTAGAGAAATTAGGAAACATAAGTTTTAGTATTTGTAATCCTATAAACCTCATAAGACCGAATTTAAAGGAGCTAAGGAACATATATTTTCAAGTCTTTGTGTGAGATAATAATGGGTAAGTCTATGAGCTCTAAATCTCTTAAGTTATGACATAAAAATAAATATGCAATGCACTTTGTTTTAGTCTTTATTTAGAGGTGAGGACATAAAATAAACATGCTATGCAACTCATTATTATCTTAGAGATTTAGTGTGAGCATAAACATAAATATGAAGATGCAAGTTCATTCTTTAATCTCGAGCATTTAGTGATAACATAAAAGTAAATATGGATGCAAGTCTTTTATCTTAACTTAGAGCTCATGTGAGACTTTTAAAGAGAACTAAAAATCTCAACCCAACACTTATCTCATCAACAAAGTAAGCTTTAGAGTTCTTGAACCAAGTTTTCAAAGGAACTACATGGTTCTCGAACATCATCATAAAGCTCAAAAGAAGTAAGCTTTAAAAGGAAAAAAAACCTCAAGGAAGTAAGAACTAAAACAACATTATTTCTTGGCACAAAGTGAACATAGAGATACTTTAAAAGTTTTAACAAACCTTTGAAGGAAAGCATATGAAGGCCGAAATCATGTAGGAGAGAAAAAGGAATGAAAAATCCAAACTTTGCTAGATCAGGAATAAACTCAAGCTTTAGAGGTTTCTTTGAGATGAACACAAGGTCATCATCTAGAAACTCTCATCACCAAGCTATCATGTTCACATAAACAAGGCCAAGAGGCCGAAATGAAAAAGAGAAGGAAAACAAAGGAAAGCTCAAAAAGAAACCAAGAGAAAACTAGAGAAAACATATTTTTGAGTAAAAACAAAGTTTGAAAGCAACTCCTACCAAGTGGTGAAGATGAAAGCTTGAAATTTTGAAAAGAAATGAGAACAGCAACTCCTCCTAGGATGTTATGATGGCTTCGGCCTTGAGGGAGTGGAGGGGAAGGAGATGTGTTCTTGGTGGTTTAGTGTTTGAGGTTAAGTGTTTAGGTGCTTAGGAGGTGATTCAAGGTTGTGAAGTAGTGGATTGAGGTTATGAGGTGATGATGTGAAGAGAGGATGAAGAAGATGAAGATGGAAAAGATTATCAGGAAAAGAAAAGCTCTTAGAATGCTTGAGTGAAAAAGCAAGAACTCAAGAAAGCTTGAAAACTAAAACTTTGCAAATGATCTAAAGTGTTTCCAAGCTCAAGTAAGCAAGATATTTATAGAAAAATGAAACAAATGAGAGCTCATGGAGGGGGAAGGCTGGTCGTAGCAAACAAAGCAAGGAGGAGAGAAAAATATCTCTTACAACTTGTCATTCAAGCATGGTTAGAGGTATGGGAAGCATAGGCTAAGACATGGTTCAAAGCATGGTGTTTTGAGGTGATTTTCCTTCAAATTTGAAATAAAATAACCCTTCTAGAAGGCAAGGAGGGCTAGCGGTTTTTAAGCCACAAAAATGAGAGAAAAAGTCTTCTAGAAGTTGTCATATGAAGCATGGATGAAAGTATGGAGTTTATGACTCAAAGCATGGTTTATGGTGAGGTGGAAGCATGGTTCTTTGAATGTAGAAATTCACACATATGATGGAAATGACGGGGTATGGTTTTGGCCAGACCTGATGCAGCCAAGGGGGAGAGAGATTTGTCCATGTAATTGTGTGTTAATGATAGGTTTAGATGTGTATTAGTTTAGGTACAAGGCTAGGAATCATTAAGCACAAGTTTAGGTAACTATTTATGTGTCTTGAAAATCAAGTTTTATGCTTTGTTTGATGGAGACAATTTTGGTTCTACCATGCTTAGTTGCTCACTATTTTATGCTATTTTAATGATGATAATATGAGTATGTTTATGTAGAATTAGTGCTAAAATTCATTTGAGAAAGTTAAGTTAGTAACTAGAAAGGAATTAAAATACAAGTTCTAGATCCCTTAGAAATATAATTTTCTGGATTCTGTCCAGCAAGGTTTAAAATTAGAAATCATGGTTTATAATTAGTATAAATGTGTAGGAACTACTCATAATTGGTTTAGGAATTGATCTTGATGCTTTAGGAACAAACCGAACTTAGAAAGGGTCAAAGTTGTGACTCCTAGGTACCCGTAAAGCGTAAATCATGGATTCTGCACTCTTGAGGTTTAGAATTGTTTATGATCATAGAATTGAGTGAGGAATACTTAGATATGAGCCTATAGGTACCCGAGAGCTTAAGTTGTGATGTTAGACAACTTATATTTCAAAGTTAAAAGACCTTAAAGGTCAAAGTATAAGACAATAAGATATTTTAATGCTATGAATTTATTCATGCAAGCATGATATGATGATTTATGAGCTATGATGAATGTTGGATTGAGTTGCTATGACTATCATGTTTGTGCAAGTTGAATGAGAAATGCTTATGTGTTATGAGTTTCGTGGTATAAAGTAGGTTTGAAGGAAATTCGGTATACAGCTGTTATGTTGCCGAATTTCAATCAAATCAAAAGGACTTGAGAATGTTTTTGAGAATCATATGAGAAAGAAAACCCTGGGTGACACCAGTTCGGCTGAGCACCCCCAGGAGATTTTTATGTGACAAAGCACCGAGACGCGCTTCCTGGGTGACACCGTTTCGGCCGAGCACCCCCAGGAAAAACAAAACTGTGAAGGTATTGACATTGAGCTTGCCAAAGCGGACAATATCACTATGTACTAGTTACCAGTAGAGCATTTCAAAGAAGGAAAGATCCTATGATAGGTGATCCTTAGAAATGATAAGTTACCCTTTCTTTTGCCTATATTAAATCTAGTGACGACCAGTTAGGATTGAGCTCATTCCTAGGCGATAGGTGAGATGGAGTTTTGGTGACCAAGAATAATATCGCCGGGCCGGTATGTTGGTTGGATTTTGGTGAACATGATATGAAGGTGGTCTTGAGAAAAGAACTTAAGAGTTTAAGTATGAGAATGAGTATGATGTTTTAATGTCACTTTATGCCACTAATATGTTGAGGTTTTCTAATGATTGTGTTCTATCGATTACTTGCATAACGTATTAGATTTGTTGCATTCATGTCATTAAGACTCATGCTAAAAGACACCCATTTCGGATAAATAGATTTGGACAGTTTAAAACCAATCTTTATGCATGAACACCTCTTTCATAAATAAAACCGAAGTGGCTGGGGACGATGACGATGACACGTGTGTTGGAGTCAGAAATCCCTACTGAGAATCTTGAATAACGTGTCATGTTTGCTTCCGTGTCGTCTCCAGATGAAGATGGTGACGTGGTTCGTGACTTCTACTAAGACATGGACATGAGGCATACGCTACAAGTCGGATTAGTGGGATGCAACGGAAGCGTGTAGATATCGCTTTAGATTTACATATGTGTATTTCTTTTGATGTGATAATGAAACTATGTTAGTAGTAATTAATGCATCTATAATGATGTGACTATGTTGTGCTATGATGTAATGAACAACGTTTGTATTTTGTGACAATGAATGTTATGATACCTCTTTTCCGTATGTTGGTTTTCATTATGTCTTATGCGACTCTCACTTTGCTTTTATATTTCAAAAAAAAAATTTACCTGTATTTTCCGCTAAGTATTTTAATGAAAGAATGAGACTAAGAAGTAATAACCTAATGATTAATCTAATGTGTTCTAAAGTATTGGGTTAAAAATTAGGATGTTACATATAATGCTATAGTATGATGATTTATGTCACAAAGTTGAGGAAAGTTCCATATGAAAGACTTATGCCCCTTTATGCCACTTGAATGCTTCCAGATGGTTATGATTTGTTGAGTTATTTGTTTAAAGTATTGCCATGCATTCATGCTTGATATGTTACATTCATGATTGATATGTTGCATTCATGACATTAAGATGCATTCTAAAATGAATGAACCTTGGATAATTTAGTTTTATAAAACCTAATAATGAATTTGATATGCATGCACACCATTTATAAATAAACCCAAGGTTCCTGAGGATGTGAACGATGTAACCTTAGATAGGAGATCCCTACTGAGATTCTTTAGTAAGATTCTCATTCCTTTCTCTTCTTTCTCTCTCTTCCGTCACATCTTCAGAGCTCGATGGCGACTTTCGTGCTATTCATCGACACTCCGACATGGGAGGTGCATTTTGATTTGGACCATGGAGCCTACCATTTTGAGGGACAGTGCACAGTTCGTGTTTTTATGTTCGTAGGACGTCCGTTTGCTCACCCTGTACAAAGTTATCGCTTCTCCCCGATGTCTCCCTATGACGATGCTATGGTTTTTGAGCGCACCCAGATGCATGATGAGAGGATTCTACGTACGTATACTGGAGGTTCGACAGCTCGTGACTTCCAGGACTATGAACCCGATCACCTGGCTCGGAGGATGACCCTTCGGAGGACCCACCAACGCACATGTATAGCGAGAGCTCTGTTCTGACTCCTCAGTTCGTGAGAGGAGGGAGCGAGGAGACGGTTATGCAGCCGAGGTCGGCTAGGCAAGCTGAGGTGCACCCCCGCCGAAGAGCAGAGGTTCAACCACTACACATACCTACTCCTGTTGCCCTACGTCCGTGGATCGGTTTCATCCCGCCATACCCCGGGTTCCAGTAGTAGCTATTTTAAGGGAGGTCTAGTGCACCTCACTTATAGATAGGATAAACCTTCTTTTGTCATGAGGTTATCCACCCTAGATGCACTAGGGTAGGAGTTTTTATTTACGCCTTTCATGTATTTCTGTTCACGTTGTATTTCTTTTCCTTGTATTTCAAGCTCAGCCTGATTCTATAAGGGTGTGACTCTATGTATTTCTAAATATGATATTACTGGAATATTCCTTTGTTGAATTGTTGATTATTCTATGCCTTTGTGTGTGTGTGTGTGTGTGTGTGTGTATGTGTGTGTGTGATCATGTTGTGGTTTATCTTTCTGTATCTCAATGAACGCGGCTCTCACTTTGTTTTATATTTCAAAAAAAATTTACCCATATTTTCCGCTAAGTATTTTAATAAAAAGAATGAGACTAAGAAGTAATGACTTAATAATTAACCTACTGTGTTATAGAGTATTGGGTTAAAAATTAGGGTGTTATATTAATCATATAACTTACATTTTTGCTAAACATGATGTGACTTTATCATTAGAAATCATAACATACTTATAGAGACACCTTCTTATTCATTTTTCCTTTATCAGTGAAGGAAGATATGTATTCTTCACATTCATATTTCTTGGCCCTTTCATTGAGAAGTTCATTATATATGCAATAAGATATGATCCCTGATAATCTCAATGTTATGCTCTCATATGTCTTATTTATAACTTTTGCATAGTAATGATAATTTATCTTGTGCTTTATTTGTAGCAAGTAGTAGTTGAAATGCTTATGGTATCTAAAGTGACTTTATTTATATAGAACACTCTTGCACTTATATCTTGTGCTAATTTGGCAAATGTTTATTTCACGTTTAAATCTTTTTGATGTGATAAACCAAGTTTACCCCAGTAGTTTGATGTGATATATTTTGATGATGATAAATGAATGCAAAAAGACATTCAATATAATATATTAGATCATGTGTGGTTGTGTACTCGTTATTGTGATATCTAACTCAAACCATACAATGATATTTGAGTCATATACTTTATGGAAAATATCCAATACCTTTTTATAAGTGCTTTGATGGTCTAATCTTGAATATGTTCTTATTGTAAGCTTTAGAACCCTTCAGAAGTATGTGAGCTATATTGTTTTGAATGACAACAAGACCAATTTTAAAGAAAATATTTTGAAAAATGACTAATGCCTACCTTGAGTTTATTGACTAAGCATAACAGATATTTCCAAAATGCATAATGCGAACTTGAGCGAAAACATTTCACTTTGTAAATTCCAGAACCCTTTAGAAAGTACTCAGAAAATACTAAGCTTAAAAGGTTTTGAATGAAAACAAAGCCAATTTAGGGAAAATGTTTGAAGAACAACTAATGGCTACCATGAGTTTCTTGACAAAGTTTAACAAGTAGATCCGGTCTGTATTACAAGAACCTAAGCAAGATTAATATTTCACTCTACATGTGTAAGCATGTTATATCTCGTGGAAAAAGATTGAATTAATCAGAAAATGAATATGAAGTAAGTGTATACAGATTAAGGCATGATACGGACTAAATGCAAGAATAACATTTCACTATACATACGCAAGCATGATATATATCTCATGGGAAGAGATTAAAATAATCAAAAAGTGAATGTTATTTCAAGCAAAGAACGTATTCATGTTCACTGACCAAAGGCATTGAAGCAAACTTGAATCGGGAATAAGTTTACAACACATGCAAAAACATGTTTATCTCAAGAAAGGAGATCAAGCTTAAAAGGTGAATATTATCTCGAGGATAGAAAGCATAAATGTTGGAGGACTGAAGCTGATCAAGTCAGAAATCAAGAAATCAAGGAAATGATCTTCAGAAAGTAGCACAGGACATCAGAAAAAACACTCATGATGAAGAAATCAATTCATGTCCAAGAGCAACGTATTACTCAATCATCAATCACTAAAATCACAATCATCAAGCAATCAAGATTAAAGACTGGAAGATCAGAGAAAAATCAATGTAATTGATTACAATGTCAGAAAGCTTACTGAAGGGTAGAGCAAAGAACGCTGAGGAAAAATGGAGGGAGTTTCGCAATTCAAATCTCAAATCTCAAATCAGATCCAATGTTATAACCGGTACATCATCTCTCCTGCCTAAATGACTCAAGATCCTAGAAAGTGGAGTTCAGAAACCATAGGCTAAAAGTAAAAGGAAAAATGAGGACTTCAGAAACCTCTACATTACAACGGCTTCTGTAACGATGGGACAAGTTGTTAGCCTACCTTTTTAGACTAATGTTCCAAGGCATATCTGATGAAATACACATGTCACTTGGAGATCAGATCAAAGACGCAATGATCATAAAGATAGACCTATATAAATGGAGATGCCAAGCTTGAAAGCCGATGAGAGAATTGAAAGCATTAGTGCAAAATCTTTGGAAAAATCTCTCCACACTTCCTGTGATGTTCATCAATTTATGTAATCAATCATGAAGTGTAAAAATCTTCTTTCTTTGTTTTAAAATGTATTTGTATTTGTATACTCTTCATGTGAAGAGATAGGAAAAAGAAGTCACTCTAAGTTTCCCAGTTTGTATTAGCTAGTATCTTTAAGGAAACTTGAGTGTATATTAGTTTGAGTGGCAACTCAAACACATAACCTTTGTAACCTTGATCCATTAGTGATCAGTGTGAGACATAGCTTGGTGAGGCTAAGGTAAAACTATTTGCAATGTGTTAACAAAGGTATTTGCTTATCACAATTCAGCTTGGAGAGGTTGTTGGAAAAACTACTTACACCGTGAGTGCAAAGGTATTTGTACTTCACGGTTCAGCTTGGAGAGGCTGTTTGAAAGACTACTTACAATGTGGCAGTAGAAGGTGTCTGCAGGTCACGATTCAACTTGAAGAGGCTAGTTCAAGACTACTCGGTTAAGTCGCAGTTGGGGTTGGCCACTATGCAAGTTCAGCTTGGAGAGGCTGGTACAGAACTATTCGGTTAAGTCACAGTTGGGGTTGGCCACTGTGCAAGTTAGAGCTTGGGAAGGCTATAGTAAAGATTATCTGTTTACTTTCTCAAGTTGAGAAAGTAGTTGTTAATAGAATCTCAACATGTGTTGAGTATTGGATGTAGGCAGGTTTGGCAGAACCAGTATAAAAACTCTAGTGTTCATTTCTCTCTTCCCTAAACTTTTATTTTCATTATCGAGCTCTTTAGTTAATGCACTGATTATTTTAATGAACCAAAAAATGATTTAAACATGCATCAGAAACTTACTTTCTGAATCTACTAACCATCATTCCACTCCACTTCAAGCCTTAGGCTTGATAGTTTTTAAATTGTTTCAGGTCAGAAAGAAGTTTTCAGAAAGCATGATTCAACCCCCCTTCTCATGCACTCTTTTACCAACACACTTTACATATGCAAACATGATTTATTTTATGTTAAGAGATTGAGCTCAAATGAAGTGAACATTATATCATGTAAAGTACATTATTTACATGCATCAAGGAATGAGGCAAATCAAATCAAGAACAAGAAACCAAGACAAGGGTCTTCAGAAAGTAGCATGAAATATCAGAAAGTATGGCAAGAATGAAGATATCACACAAAATCTGAAAGCAATGTGTTACAAAGTCTTCAATTATCATGCTCGCAATTCATTCATCATCATAAAAAATAGATTGACAAGAAGACCAAATTTGCATTTAGGAACTAACAGCGCATATAAAAAATTTCACTTTACTGAAAAGGAAGGAAATTTTGAATTTTGAATTTCAAATGAAAAGTCAAACCCAATTTTCAGACTGACACGTCATCTCTTCAGCCCCTTCAGTCAACCACTCTGTAACACCCTAATTCTTAACCCAACTTTCTAGAACACATTAGGCTAATCATTAGGTTATTACTTCCTAGTCTCATCATTTTATTAAAATACTTAGCAAAAATTACGGGTAAATTTTTTTTTGAAATATAAAACCAAAGTGAGAGCCGCGTTGCATCGTATGACAGACGACAAGATGCACAAATAACAAGCATAAAGAACACGGTAAGTAAAATATATAGCAAAGAGACAAGGATCAATCATCACAAAAGAAAACACTTCATTAATATTTATAGTTTTGAGATACATAAGTAGTCACGCCCTTATAGAAACGGACTGAACTTGCAATACATAGGGAAAATGGAAATACAACAGAAATACATAAAACAAAGAAAGCATAGATAAATCACAACTACCTGAGTACACCTATGGTGGATAACCTCAATACAAAATAAGGTTTATCCAATCTACGTGTGAGTGTGTGCACTAAGCCTCCCCTAAGACGGCTACTACTCGAACCCAGGGTATGGCAGAACATAACCAATCCACGGTCGCAGTGTGGCAAGAGTAGGCACATGTGAAGACTGAGCGTGAGCTCCTCGGTAAGGGTGCCTCTCAGCTCGCCTAGCCAGTCTCGGCTGCGTGACAGTCTCCTCGCTCTCGCCTCTCATGAACTAAGGTCTAAGAGCAGAGCTCTCGCTATACATATGTGTCGGCGGGTCCTCGGAAGGGTCGTCCTTCGAACTAGGAGACCGAGGCACGTAGTCCTGGAAGTCTCGAGGCATCAAACCACCAGTGTACGTCCGCAGAATCCTCTCATCTCGCATCCGAGCGAGCTCAAAAACTATCTTATCGTCATAGGGTGACATCGGGGAGAAACGGTAGCTCTGTACAGGGTGTGCAAAGGGGCGTCCGATGAACATGAAGACTTGTACTGTGCACTGCCCCTCAAAATGATATGATCCATGGTCCGGATCAAAGTGAACCTCCCAAGTCGGCGTGTCGACAAAGACCACAAACATCGTCATCGCTCTCTGAAGATGTGACGAAAGAAAAAGAAGGAAGAGAAAGGAGTGAGAATTCTTACTACAGAATCTCAGTAGGAGTCTCCTATCCTAGGGTTATATTGTTCACATCCTCAGGAACCTTGGGTTTAATTATAAAAAGGTGTGCATGCATAAAAGGGTTCATTATTAGGGTTCATAAAACCAATTATCCAAGGTTCATTCCTTTTAGCATGCATCTTGATGTTATGAATGCCATATATTAAAACATGAATGCATGGCAATACTTGAGCATATAAATCAACGAATCAAATCATATAAAAACAATCCATGTGGCATAAGGGCAATAACTCTCAAATGAAACTTTCATCAATATGTGTGACATCATTCATGGAATCTTTAGCAATGTAGAGGCCACCCTAATAATAAAAACTAGGCTATGATCTCATACCTCAGCTAGTCGTCACTAGCTCTTACTTATTATCTAAATAAGCGAATAATAAAATAATACACCCGACTACTTAAGAGTACGGGCTAGGGGGCTAGGGAACTCCTCTCTTAGGATATACCCTCTTTGAAACGCTCTACTGGCCTCGAGTGCACAGCGAATTGTCAGCTTTGGAAAGGCTCATGTCCAGACCCTCACAAATTTGCCTCCTCCTCACCGTAGCAGGAGAAGTACATCTCAGTGCTTGTCACATAAAAATCTCCTGGGGGTGCCCGGCTCAACCGTGTCACCCAGGGTTTTCAACTCATGTGGTACTTTTAAAACATTTTTCAACCCTTTTAGGTTTGATGGAAATTCAGAGATAACAAATTAAACCGAATTTCCTTCAAACCGACATTTATGCCACAAGCTAAACAAACAACATATTTCTTATGCAATTCTCATGTTCATAATAAACTCAACATCTTAAACAATCATTTCCTCATGCATCATATACATCTCAACATCTCATTGCATCATCATAAAATTCACGACTTCGTAGTGTCTTATGCATTGACCCTTAAGGTCCTTAACTCACAATCTAAGTTATTAATCATCACAACTTAATCTCTCGGGTACCTATAAGCTCATATCTAAATATTCCTCACTCAATACTATGACCATAAACATCTCTAAACCTCACGAGTGCAGAATCTAAAGTTCTAACTTTACGGGTACCTAGGAGCCACAACAATAACCCTTTCTAAGTTCAGTTTGCTCCTAAGGCTTCAAGATCAAATCGTAAACCAATTATGAGTCATTCCTACACATTTAAACTAATTATAAACCATGATTATCATTTCTAAACCATGCTGGACAAAATCCAGAAAAATCATTTACTAAGGGATCTAGAACTCTCAAATTAATTCTTTTCTAGTTACTAACTTCTCTAATCTTTCACATATGAATTTTACCATCAATTATACACAAACGTACTCATTTTATCCTCAATAAAATAGCACAAACAGTGAGCATATCAAGGCAAGGCAGAACTGAAAATCCACCTCCATAAGAAGGCATAAAACTTGATTTCTAAAGCACATAAAATACTAGTTTCTCTTGGAACCTTTTTAAAACTTTCAAAGCTCATTTGTAAACATTTTTATCATCTAAAATCATCAAAATATTCTCAAGGGCAGTAGCTAATCCAAATTGATCTCAAGAGGTTTTAAAATCATAAAACTTTGTTTTAGACATTTTTTGAACTCATATAAGCTTAGAAAAATTATGAAACATAGATTTTAATACTTATGACAAATAAAACTTCTAGAGGCCGAAATCACAAGCTAGAGAACACATCTTTTCAAGCCTTTGTTGAGACAATAATGGGGAAGTCTTTGAGCTCTAGGTTCTCTTAAGTGATAACATAAAAATAAACATGCTCATGCACTTGTTTTTAGCTTTCATTAAAAATAAAGTGAGAGCATAAAATAAACATGAGATGCAACTTATTATTATCTTTGATATTTAAGTGAGGACTTGAAATATAAACATGATAATGCAAGGCTTGAAATATAAATATGATAATGCAAGTTCATTCATTATCTTGGTACTTAGTGATAGCAAGGAAAATAAATATGATGTGCAAGGCATAAACATAAATATGAACGCAATATTCATTTTAGTCTTATCTAGAGCTCTTACAAGACTTTAGAGATCAACACAACCTAACACTTATCTCAACACAAAGAGAGCTTTAGAGTTCTTGAACCAAGTTCTCAAAGGAACTAGGTGGTTCTTGAACATCATCATCAAGCTCAAAAGAATCAAACTTTTAAAAGAGATCAAAACCTCAAGGAAAAAGGAAACCAAAATCGAAATCTCAAGGGAAAGGGAACAAGAAAAACTGAATCCATTAACAAGAAAAAGTGAAGATGTTCTTTGAGCTAAAATCATTTTAAGTGAGAAAATGAATATGAAACTTAAAGAAAGTAAAACTCAAGCTCTAGAGGTTCCTTTGAGATGAACACATAGTCATCATCTAGGTGGTCTCATCATTGAGCTATCATGACCCAAACAAGGCCTCATGGCCGAAACATAGAAAAAGAAAAGCAAAGAGAAGTTCAAAAAGAAACCAAGAGAAAACTAGAAGAAAATCATATTTTCAAGCAACACAAAGTTTAGAAAAACACTCCTATCTAGAGTGAAGATGAAAACTTGATCTTTTAAAAGGAAATAAGATGAACAACTCCTCCTTTAAGGATGATGATGATTCGGCCAAGGGAGAATGGAGAGGATAGAGATGTGTTTTGAGTGAGGTTGTGCTTGAGGTCAAGTGTTTGAGAGATTTGATGATGATTCAAGGTTATGAGGTGGTGTTTAGAGATTATGAGGTGATTATGTCAAGAAGACATGAAGAGGATGAAGATGAAGAGGAAAGGAAGCTCTCTTGAAACTTGAGAGAAAACAAAGAACTCAAAGAAAGCTAGGAAACTTGAAACTTTGCAAATGATCTAAAGTGTTTGCAAGCTCAAGAAAGTAAGGTATTTATAGAAAATGAAAACAAATGAGAGCTCAATGGGAGGAGGGGCTGGCCATAGCAATGAGGCAAGAGGGAAGAGAAAAATATCTTTTACAAGTGGCCATTCAAGCATGGTTTGAGGTATGGAAGTTATGGTGCAAAGCATGGCTTCAAGTATGGTGATTTGGAGTGAATTTTTTTTCAAATTTGAAATGAAATATTTCTTTTAGAAGCAAGGAAGACTTGCTGTTTTTGAGTCACAAAAAATGAGGGAAAATAGCTTTATTTATTTAGTCATTCACTTAGCAAATCAAGCATGGATGAAAGTATGACAAAGTATAGTGTAAGTGAGGTGGAGGCATGGCCTTTGGAGTGTGAAAATTTTGAGCATGTGATGGAAATTGGGGGAGCATGGCTTTGGCCAGAACAGGTACAGCAAGGGGGAGGAAGTGTTGATCATGTTATTGGGTGCTAATGATAGGTTTAAGTGTAGATTAGTTTAGGTGCAAGATTAGGAGTCATTAAGCATAAGTTTAGGTAACTAAGAATGAGGTTTAAGGATTTTATGACAAGATTAGGAGTGCTCATACATCATTAGAGAATTTTAAAATTTATTTGTGCATAAACAATTGAAAACACAATTCCATGATTTGAGGAATTGGAGAGAGAATTTACTATTTAAGATTCCATGACTAGAAATCTTGAATTTAAAATAAGATTTCAAGTTGTAATTAAGCATTCTTAGGTTATAATAAACTTTAATAAATTATTTTGACTCAAGATTAATTATGAAAATTAATTAATCTTCAATTAGAGCCTAATGTCGCTTAGATTTGCTTAATCACACGATTAAGCTTGAAAACACAAAACTAGGGGCAAAATCATAATTTTGCACTAATTTTGCCCGGGACCTCCGAGACTAAAACTGAAACCACAGAATACATAAAAATGCCTTTTAAAAGCATCTAAAGAAGTTTCGGGTTATCCGACACTTGCAAACGGGTAAAACACCACAGAGGCGTTTTGGTCATTTTGACCTGAAAACTCGAAAAACGAGATTTTCAATCCCGGGAAGGTACACAAGCCAACAAATCCACTTCCAACATTGAGTTTGCCCTTCCAGTACTGCCGGATCAGCTTTCCTCGAATTCGGGGCCGAAAATGATCTTAGGGGCATTTTGGTCATTTTCACTCTTAACAGAAAAATCAGGGCGTTACATACTCCAACTTCTAGAAGAAAGAGTTCAGAAACCATGCTTAGAAAGTAGAAAAGTAGTTTATAAATAACATCAGAAACCTCAACTCTTCAACAGCTTTTGTTAAAAAGGCTCTAACACCAGACGAGCTACTCTTCCAGATTACATTTCCAAGACACAAGTTGATGATTAAAATGTATTACTTAGATAACAGATCAAGGGTAATGATCACACGGGAGGCCTTTTATAAATAGAGATGCTGAAATTTCAAGAATATATACTTGACAATTAAGAGAGCAAAAACGCTACAAAATATTTCCCTCATCTACTTTGTTAAGTTTACCACTTCTTGTAATCAATTTCTTTGTTCATAAAAATCTTCTTTCTAAGTTCTTAATTGTTCATACGTTCTTCTTAGGAAGAATCATTAGAAAGATGTCACTCAAGTTATCTTGGGATTATTCTTTGTATTGTTGTAAAGAAACTTGATTGTAGGTTAGTTTGATTAGTAACCCAAACACTAAACCTTTGTATCCTTAATCAAGTAGTGATCGGTGTGAAATAGCTTGAACAAACTATGGCAAAATGACTTGCAACATGATAGTAAAGACATTCATGCTGCTTGCGGTTTAGCTTGGAGAGGCTGATAAAAGACTACTCTGTTTAGCTTGAAGAAGCTGGTAAACAACTACTTAGTGTGTGACAGTAGGGGTTGTTTACTTGTCACCAATGAAAGCTTGGGAAGACTATTGTAAAGATTGTCTAGTTTTTCTCTTTCTCGAGTAGAGAAAGATTAGTGAAACTCAGTAGTTGCTGAGAAATGTATGTAGGCTGGTGTTAACCGAACTAGTATCAAACCCTTATATAGTATCTTCTTATCCTTCATCTCTCTATTTTCATTGTCCAACTTCACATAATAAATATATCTGTTAAAGTTTACCATTTCAATTTATCTACTTCTAACGTTTTAATTCAGAGCATTTCTTTCTGAATCTTTTGACTCTGTTTTTGTTGCACTTCAAGCTTCATGTTTGATAGTATTGTTTCAAATTTCAATTTCAAAAAGATTTAGAAAAGAAAATCACAATTCAACCTTGTTTTCTCATGCGCTTTCATACCTACACTTATGTGAACAAATATATGCATAAAGCACACTTTTGTGTTCTACTCTTAGGAACCATGCATATTGAGATATATATTATGTATGATTGATTTAATTGTGTTATATATAAATGAATCACGCATATTGAGATATTTTTTTATTGGACTAACAATGATTTTGAAGTGAGTTATTTTGTATAGAGTAGTCCATGTATCAAGAATAGCCTTTGAATAAGAAAGATTACAATAATTGAAGCTAACAAGAATAGGGCCAAAGAATAATAAGTCAAGAGCTTAATGGTTAGATCATGTTGATAAAATATTTTTCTTTTGATAAGATTATTTGGCCACTTTATTAATTAATGTTTCAATTTGGTTTCAAAATCTTTTTTAATCAAGTTTTTCTTTCAAATATAGTAAAGGATTTAATTATAAAAGAAAAATTTTGATTTTGAAAGATAAAGTGATTTAGTTTTTTTTTTTGTAATGATTTGATTTGATTTGTGAAAATATGAGTTTTATTTGAAACGAAATGTTTAAAAGATGTTTAAAAATATTTTTAAGGTGAAAGAATGATTTAAACTATGTTTCATATTTAGTTTTTCAAATTTTGGAATACTTGTAATTGATTACCAGTTTATGTATTTGATTATCAGTTCATATAATCAATTACTAAAACTTGACCATTGTCAGTTTTCAAAATTTGAACTGTATAATCGATTACCAATTCATGTAATCAATTACTAGGCCTAGAAATGTGCAAATGGGTGTGTTTTGAAAAGATACATCTTTTGGGATTAATCCCTAGCGGTCTACATGGCTTTTGTCTATAAATACTCATTATTTAACATATTTAAAACACATAAAACAAATTGAAAAGATTAATTAATACTTGCTCTTAATCATCAATCTTTTTATCAAACCTATGGCCAAAACTCTTACCCTTTGACAGATCTTCTAATGCTTTAAGTTGTAACATCTCCTCTACATAAAGAGTGATCATTTTTATTTGTATGTAAATTTTCGTGTGTAAGGGTGAGGCATCCCTTGTTAGACAAGTGTGTGGTATCTTTTGATTCTTAAGAGACTCAAACACAAGGGCTAAGGGATCCTAAGGTATAAGAGTGCTATTCAATTATAAAGATATCCAAATTAGTGTAACTCCCAAGCAGGTTGCTTGGGGACTGGAAAAAGGCCACAAAAGGTGACCGAACCAATATAAATCGAGTTTGCTTCTCTCTTCCGTTAACCTTTTACTTTATTCTATATTTAATTTATCATTCTTATTAATCCCGGTAATTCTCGTAATTCCTCCATCAATCAAGTTCTATTTGAGTAATTTGCAATATATATATTTTCTATAGTCATTCCCCTGCGTGCATAATTTGAGTATATAAAATTAAATTATTTCTCAAATTTGAAATAGTTTTCAAATCACCCAATTCACCCCCCTCTTAGGTGATGTTGCCGTGGCTAACACATTGCTTCCCCATCAGCCAACCGCAGCCCATGCCTTTCTAGGAACCTATCCAACCTTGGCTCTGATATCATTGTTAAGGCGAGGGAGCCCAACAAGGGGAGTTATAACCAATGGGCTAAGTGAGAGAACTACAACATCGGGCCGAACTCCATATCATGACCCAAAACCTTAAGGCAATGAGTCATGGCTCCTCCCACAATATATACTACTCACTTAGTCCATTCTCAACCAGTGTAGGACTTCTTTTCTTACACTTGACCAACAATATCCCTCTCAAGTGTGAAACCACCACATTGCTCTCCCATCAGCCAACCATTCTTCCCAGCACCTGTCATTTGCAGTCCGTGCCCTTGTAGGAATCGAGCCCAACCTTGGCTCTGACACCACTTTTAAGGCGAAGGAGGCCAATAAAAGGAGATACAACTAACAGGATAAGTGAGAGTGCCACAACATTTGGTCGGACGCCATATCTTGACCCAAAACCTTGAGGCAATGAGTCATAGCTCCTCTAATATTATGTATTACTCACTTAGTCTATTCTCAACTAATGTAGGACTTTACCTCTCACACTTAACCCTAATAATCTCCCCCTCAAGTGTGAGACCCACCACATTGCTCCCCCATAAGCCAACCACTCTTCCTAGCACTTTCCATCCGCAGTTCATGCCTTTCCGAGAATCAAGCCCGACCTTGGCTCTGATACCACTTTTAGGCCGGGGGAGCCAATAGAGGGAGATGCAACCAATGGACTAAGTAAGAATGCTAAACACTAGGCTAGACGCCACATCTTGACCCAAAACCTTACGATGATGAGTCATAGCTCCTCACATATTATATATTACACGCTTAGTCCATTCTCCACTAATGTGGGACTTCACCTCTTACACTTAACACTAATAATTTGCCCTTCAAGTGTGAGACCCACCACATTGCTCCCTTATTAGCCAATCATTTTCCCTAGCACTTGCCATAGCCTAATATTTTGTGTTCATGAATCCCATTATTAGAAAGTCAACTAATTTGATCAAAGTTGACAAAGGCCTATGAAGGCATAAGGGTTTTTCAATGAAAATATTTTTATACCCAATATGCAAACTCAACAACTCTAATTAAGAGGTGGAGACACTTATCAACTCAAGCAACCCATATTGATTTTATTATATCAAATATTAAAAAAGTTAATCAAATATAATAATTTTCAAAAAATTAGTTTCATTGAATATTCACTCTTCTCCATGAATTGGGTATTGGGTGCTCAAAAGTGATTAGTCACATTGAGTGTGAACTATAATTCCTTGCAAACTTTATTTATTATATAGCTACCAATCATTGCATTAATCATGACCACCCATTTTGTGGTTTGGCACAATCCTTGGAGTTATAACGTTGCTATACAAGGTTCCAATCTAATGATCTAAATCACAACAACCTCAAATTGAAAAAGTCAGGGACCATCACCCATTTCGCAATAGCCATACTTCTTCATTACTTTTTTTTCAGTTAGCTTAATTATCTATTTGAAAGTATAGATCCATAAAATATGAGGAATCAAACATTACTACACTCATATCTCCTTACTACCCATCGAGCAGGCTGATATATCTTTATGACTTATATACATAAAAAAGTATATTTCTCTTTAGTAATGTATATATCAAAAATAAATATTTCACAATAGAAAGTTGCTTATCTAAAAATTGCCTTAATAAATTTAGGATTTTAACCAATCTGAGGTGAATAATGTAATGCTTAAAGACGAGGGAAAGGAGTGATTGTCGGTGCAAAGAAAGCACATATAAGGAGCGGCTCCCCACAAGGCCTTCTAAGAGGAGGGATACATGAATGAACTGATCACACACCTAAATGAGAGGGATCCTAAGACTATAAAATTGAGGATGACTTATATAAATTGATTTGTACAACCTATACCAACAAGATATATCTTCTTTTTGGAAGCCCATCGCTAAAGAACTCCATGGTTAAGCGTGCTTGACTTGGAGCAATTTTGGGATAGGTGACCTCCTGGGAAGTTTTCCTAAAAAGCATGAGTAAGGACAAAGTATGCTGAAAAGACTCATGTTGGTTTGTAGGGATAGTCATCAATCCATAAAGTAGCATGGGATATTACAAATAATGATTAAAACTATCATTGCTCTATCTATATATAATATTAATAAACTTTCAAATTGGAGTATTAAGAATATATGTACAAATATCTAATGAATTCTTATACAATAATAACTTCCAATTCTAGTACACAAGATAATCAAATAAATGAAATAGTATATAATACTAAATGAGATAGTAGCAAAGGTAAGCCTTGACAAATGTAACGTCCCGATTTCTCTACTTAGCAAAAATGACCAAAATACCACTAGGTCATTTTTGTGTGAAAATCAAGGCCGACCATCCTCAAAAGGGTATTTTAATATTATGAATAGATTACATGAGGATTAGATAGCGATCTGTGCAAAAATCGCAATCCACGATTTTCCTGTGTTAAAATGACTAAAATGCCCCTAAGGTCATTTTTTCGTAGAAATTGAGGTCGACTAACCCAAGCCATCCTCAATGGGTAGATTGAATGTTTGAAGGGGATTGGATGTGTTAGAAATAGTGATAGGGATGAAAACCTCAATTTCTGAACTATCGGCACAAAATGACCAAAATTCCCCTACGGCTAGTGGTAGCCTCCGAAAGGAGATTTTGGAGAAGGCTCACAAGAGCCACTTCACCAGTCACCCTAGTACTACCAAGATGTATCAAGACTTGAAGAGGATGTTATGGTGGCTCAGTTTGAAGAGGGACGTGCTCACCTAGGTGAGTAAGTGCCTGGTCTATTAAAAGGTGAAGATCGAGCTTTAGACACCCTTTGGGATGTTACAACCCCTAACAATTCCCAAATGGAAATGGGATGACATATCCATAGATTTCGTGATAGGATTACCCAAGACCCAAGCAGGCCATGACACCATATGGATAATTGTAGACTGACTAACTAAGTCAACCCACTTTTTGCCTATTAAGGTGACTTACTCCTTGGATAAGTTAGCACAGTTGTACATCAAAGAGATTAGGAGGTTGCATGGAGTGCCATCGATGATAATCTCAAACTAAGATCTGCGATTTGTGTCACATTTTTGGGGAGCCTTTCAGAAGGCATTCGGTTCCAAGTTGTGCCTAAGCACGGCTTACCACCCTCAAATGGATAGCCAGTCGGAATAAACCATACAGACTTTAGAAGATATGTTGAGGGCATGCATATTGGACCAAAGGGGAAGTTAGGATAGATACTTGTCATTGATCGAGTTTGCATATAACAACAGTTACCATGCAAGTATCGGCATGGCACCATATGAGTGTTAATATGGAAGGAAGTGTTAATTCCCTTTATGTTGGTATGAGCCTTGTGAGTAGAGCATGTTAGGACTGAAGTTGTAAGGGAGACAACGGAACAAATCAAGAGGATTAGGGATAGGATTCTTACTACTCAAAGTCAGCAGAAAAGCTATGCGGATAGACGGCGAAAGCCGTTGGAATTCCAAGAGGGAGAACATGTGCTCCTTAGGATCACCCCCCACAATAGGAATAGGATGAGCCATGAGAGTCAAGAAGTTGAGCCCTAGATTTACTGGTCCCTTTGAAATTCTCAAAAGAGTCGGGGTCAAGAGCCTACCAAATAGTTTTACCACCCAATTTGTCTAATCTTCACGATGTCTTCCATGTCTTCTAGTTAAGAAAATACCAATATGACCCTAGTCATGTGTTAGATCCAGAACATGTACAATTAAGGGAGGGCCTAACTTTTAACCTGCCACCTACAAGGATCATGGACAGAGGAGTCTAGCAATTGAGGAATAAGACTACATCCTTGGTCAAAGTGGCGTAGGGACAAGGAAAACTGAAAGAATTTACGTGGGAATTGGAATCAAAGATGAAGACACAGTACCCTGAACTATTCGCAGGTAACAAATTTCGAGGGAGAAATTCTTTTTAAGGAGGGGAGAAATGTAACGCCCCGATTTCTCTACTTAGCAAAAATGACCAAAATACCCCTACATCATTTTTGTGTGAAAATCAAGGCCGGCCAACCCCGGCCACCCCCAAAAGGGAATTTTAATATTAGGTATAGATTACATGAGAATTAGACAGTGATTTGTGTGAAAATCGCAATCTGTGATTTTCCCGTGTAAAAATGACCAAAATGCCCCTAAGGTCTTTTTTGCCCGGAAATTGAGGACGGCCAACCCAGGCCATCCTCAAGGTGTAGATTGAATGTTTGAAGGGGATTGGATGTGTTAGAAATAGTGATAGGGATGAAAACCTCAATTTATAAACTATCGGTGCAAAATGACCAAAATGCCCATGCCTCATTTTAACGCGAAATTAAGTGCGGATTGGACCCAGTCTCTTCCCAAAGTTTAGAATGTCAATCATGAAGGGTGAACAATATCTGGAAAGGTCCCGTAGGTCTTGAGGAGTTTTTGCAAAAAATTACCACTTTGCCCCTGATTAGTGTAAAACGAGCTTAATTAAATAATTAAGGAAATAAATAATAAATTATACTCTAATTAAAGATAATTTGATTCAAATTATTAATCTTGAGTCAAAATAATTAATTGAGGATAATTAGGGCCTAAAAATGCTTAAGGAAACTCAAAATCTCATTCTTAATCAAAGGAATCTTAAGAAATAAAGAAAGTCAAAAGGTGAATAATATTTCTCTCTCCATTTCCTTAATTTTAGGAGATGTGTTCTCATTTGAAATTCAACTTAATCATGTTTAATTCAAACTAAATAAGCAAGACAACTTCTAATCATGTCTTGAAATTTCTAAACACAAGATTAACAACTCGAACACTTAATTACTAATTCCTAAACCTTTAACTAATCAAACTTACCTCTAATACACATCCTAAGCTACATGAAAATGAAAAATTTTCCCCCTATGGCTGCCTCAAGGCCGTGGCCCCCCCCCCCCCCCCCCCCCCCGAAAAAAAAAAAAGCACTCTCATACTCTAATTTTCACCACACATATTTATACTCAAAAGCAAGGAAAAACTCACATTTTTACTATTTACTTTTTTGGTTGAAAACTTTCTCAACAAAAAAGCTCTCTTGTTCTCACAATTCCAAGTTCTCATTTTCTCTCCTCCACCCTCATGAAAACTTCTTCCACCACCCCACCACCATAAACCATCTCCTAAATACACAATTTTTCCATTCCTAAGCTCAAAAACATAAGAAAAATCCTTCCTCTCTTTTCTTTCTTTGTGGCCGAAGGTATATCACTCCCAAGAGAAGATTTTTCTTCTCTTTTTCCTTACAAGAGACCAAGCTTCCTCCTTTTGCTTCAAGAAGATATCTTTGGTAGGGTTTTGTTTTGAGTTCTTGGTTCCTTTCCTTATTTCATTTCAGATTTATGATGAAAGTATGAACAAGATTATGTTTTCTTTGTGTTGGGTTCTTCCTCTCCACTTTTTTATTAGAGCTTTTTATTTTTCCCTTTTTGGCTTGAACTTCTTGAGTTGTTGTTGTTGATGGAAGTTTGAGATCAAAGCTTGATGATGATGGATCTTGATGGTGGTTGCAAAACTTCCATGTGTTGGACATCTAGAGCCTAAGTTTTGACTCCTTGGTTGTGATTCTTTTTCAGTTTTCATGCTTCCTTTTTATGCTTCATGGTTTTGGTTTTCATACCTCTTGTTCTTCTCATGTTTGTTTTGGTTGTTGAAAGAATGGTTTGGAAAAATATGGCTCAATGATGAGAGTTGTTAATGGTAGTTTTAACACCACCATGTTTGTAACCTCTAGAGCCTAAAGTTTGGTTCTTTTACATCTTTCTTTTTCAGTTTGATCTCTATTTCCTTCCTTGTATTTTTGGTTTTGGTACCTTGTGTCTTTAGGCTACTTTTGTTTTGATGAGTAGCTTGATGACGAGTAGTCTCGAGGGAGGTTTTAATACCACCATGAGCTTAACCTCTAAAATCCATGAACTAACTTCATTTTTCAGTTTTAAGGAAGCTTGAGATATGACATATTGTTGGTTGGTTTCCTTTTTCCTTATTCTTTTCTTTGAGCTTGATGGTGGGTCCAAGAGATAAGGTTCTTGGAACCATGATGTTAATGGACTCTAAAGGTCACTATGTTTGAGATCTATTAGGAACAAGAATCTAATCTTGTAATGTCTTGAGCTTTAATGAAGGAGATGTAAAATGGACTTGCATTCATGTTTATGTTTCAAGCCCTTGCATTTCATGTTTATATTTTAATGCCTTGCATTTCATGTTTATTTTCAAGTCGTCACCTTGGTCTTGCATTTCATTTTTAATTTCAAGTCTTGCATTTGATGTTTACATTTCAAGTTATCACCTAAACCTTAAAGATCTAAAACAAACATGCATCTCATATTTACTTTTCAAGCCTTGCACATCATATTTATATTTCCAAGCCATCACCTTCTAATGATAAAGACTAAAAATGAGGTTGCATAGTGTGCTTATGATTCAAGTCATCAACTAAATCTCTAAAGCTTAAAACTTGTCCTTGAATCTTAAATAAAAATTGCAAATCATGGCTACAATCATGCCTATGCATTCGGCCATGACATGAAAAATGGTGTTGAGATGAGTTTTATTTGATTTTATGACTCAAATCTTGTGCTTTAGAACTTTTGTAAGTTATGCCTTAGAAATTTTTCAAGTCTTGGAAACTCCAAGAGTAGAAAAAGAGTATTTTCATGGGAAAATAGATTTATTAATGAAATTTGAAATTGCTCTATGTTCGGTATTGATATTTGATCATTCAAAGTGGTAAAAATAGTTCCAAGAGTATTTCTAAGTCTTAAATCAAGTAGTGAGGAAGACTAGTGCCTTGAAAGTATCAAGAAATAGGATTTTCTAATGATTTTGGATCCAAATTTTCGGCCACTGTTTTGGCCCTCTCATTTCTGTGGAGATTCTATTTTGAGGAGCTTTAACATGTAAAAATTTATATTACTTGTTACAAAAATTATTTTTGGCATTCTAGGGAAAGCTAGTAACTAGAATGGATCAAAACTACAATTTTTGGATGCTCTTAGAAAATGAAATTTTTGCTACTGTCTTGTTATTTCCAATTATGTAAAAAGATGTTTGAAAGGTATTAAGTGTGTAAAAATTACTATTACTTGATGTAATATTTATTCCAAGCCTCTTGAGAAAATACTAGAAACAAGAAAGGACCAAAACCGTGGTTTTGAGACTTCTAGGAATTGAAAAATTATGGCTACTGTTTTGGTAACATTATTTTAGCTAGCATTCTGTTTGGAACTGAGTTTAAGCATAAAAAATTCCATTAGTGGTGGTAGGAATTGATTTTAGCATCTTAGGAAAAACCAGCAACTAGAAAAAGTCAAAAATACGACTTCTAGAATCCCGAAAAATAAGGAAGAATACATCAATAAAATTAATAAAAAATTATTAAGTAACAATAACGTTAAAAAATTACTAGAATTTTTAATAAAAAGAGAAGTTATGATATTATTTTAAATAAATGAGATAAATCAGATAAAGAATTAAAAGCAATCAACCAAATTTTGAGATAAAATATTTGTCTCTTTTTTTTTTTTAATTCACTATGTAATTGTTTTCATGCTCACAATATTTGGCATTTTTTCTTCGAGGCCCATGACACTTTCTTGATGATTGATATTTATTAGTGGCTAAAATTTTTTCTTTCAGGAGTGAATGACATTATTTTCTGTGTTGTTGTTGTGGCACACTTGGGTTGCTAAGAAATGAATTTGTTTTTCAAACACCAACACACCGAAGCGTTAGTCTATTACAATTGTCACAACTGGGATCGCGAGGGGACGGCCAAAAAGAGATATTAAGAATGGAGTCACAACCAAGTTTTATTTAAACAGGGAAAAACATGGAAAACCCATTATTTTTTCAAAGAAATGGTTTACGAAACTCTATCCGAGTTCAGGAGTCGATTATACATAGAGAAGGGCAAAAAGTATTTTTTTGTAGCATCCTTGATACATTTGTATCACTATGGTCACCTTAATTTATTGTGCTAATTACTAATAACCATTTGAAATATTTACATTTTTTTAAAAAAATTGAAAAAAAAAAAGAAAACAAATGCATTTTTGGAAAGAAATTTTCGAAACATCAAGATGTCACAACTCAGATATCTAAAATATTTAGCTAACAAGTTATCCTGGCTAAGTTAACATCTTTATTTGAAATAAGATATTCAACAATCCTAGTGCTAACTTAAATCAAAAAATAAAATCTCTCTTATAAATAATAAATATTTAGAGATAAAACAAAAGTTATGAAAATTTAATTTTGACTTGACAAGGATGCCTACTCCTACATATCCCTTAGTGTAGTGAGAAACTCAAAGTCACGTAATTCTGTAGAAAGAAAAAAAAACTTATGGGTTGATTATTATTATTAAAAAAGAATAATCAAGAGCGTCAAACTGTCACAACTTAGGCATTCTAAAGAACATAGAATTAATAAGTTGTCCCAGCTCAATTAACTCTATTTTTAATATGAAACAATTGGATGTCATTATTATTATAAAAGAGAACAAACATAAAAAATAAAAAAAAAAAAGTTAGGCCCAAACTAAACGAATTCAATTTTTGTCTCAAGTCATGAGCACAAAAAAAAACCAATCTACATATTACTATGCTAACCACGCAAACAAGGTACAATTAAAATAAAGCCCAAATACATGAAACCCAAACTAACTAAAAGAGAAGCAAAATTAAATAAAAAATAAAACAAGATATCAGTAAAAAAAAAAAAAAAAAAACATTGCAGTGGTGGGGTAAGGGATTAATTTGTTTGGTTTTCATTTTTTGGGAAAGAAAACAAAGGGGTTAAGTTTTGGGCACACAAAGAGATGTTCATTGATGAAGGAAGAAAAGCATGCAAGTGAGAAAGGAGTAAGAGCCGCTCAGCATGCAGCGGTGGGTTGGTCCATCATGGCCAACACGATGGCGGGGCAGAGGAAGATAGAGAAAGAGATTGGCCAACTTGCGGCAAAGGTTCGGTCCAGCTGCGATATGTGCCCGACACCCGTGGAGGAGCATGGTGGTGGACGCGATGCTTGTAGGGAAAACATGATGGCAAGAAAGGGGAAGAATGGCTCGGTAGGGGGCGGCGAGGGGAGAAGGTAGTGGTGAAGGTCTCTGGTTCGTGGGGCGTGTGTGGCCGAACGGAAGTGGTGGCAGAGAGCGATGATTCATAACTAGGGATGGAGGACCACGGTGGCTTTGTGGTTCATGAGACGAAGGGTTTATGGAGCGGTGGTGGGTGATGGCATAGAGGTGAGGATGATGCCACGGTGGAGGTTCATAGACAAGGATGATGGGCTTGTGACTAAGGAAGGGAATGGGGAGAGGGCTTCAGTTTCGCTGCTGGTGGTGATGGCAGAGCATGAATTCCACTTCTTTGGTATTCCTCACTGATGCCAAAAAGTACTCCATGTAGAAATTGATCATGGTGCCAAATGCCTCCAACAATCTCCAGGTGCGACCAAGCAGAACTCAGCATCCACCTCGAGTATATAGGCAACAAAAGTCACCTTTTGTTCCTTGATGCAAGTGATCATTGAAAAGACCTTATCTATGCAGATCCATTTTTCCCTTAAGAGGGGGAAAGAGCAAATCTATAAGGGGCATCCAATTAGTCCCCAAAGCAGATAATATCTGCATGTCGAGTGTTACTGAACTCGCACTAGGGATGGCGATACGTAGTGCACGCAGATGTGACAGATGGTATCAGGGCCAGTCCCGGGATCGGTGTACCAGCTACGGAGGATGCTGGTGTTGGTGAGAAATTGCACAAGAAAGGGGGTTGAATCGTGCTACCTTTTTCAAACTTTCAAAACTAAAATTCTATAGCAAAAATCTATCAAGTGTTAAGCTTGAAGTACAACGAAAAATAGGTTAGATTATTCAGAAAGTAACTCTTTGAATTAAGCAGTTTGAGTAAATAGATTAAGAATAAGAGATAATGATCAAATATTTATGCAGAGTGAAATGCTGAAAATAAAGAAGTGAAGGATGAGAAGATACTGAATCATAAGTTTTATACTAGTTGGCCAACACTTGCCTACATCTAGTTCTCAGTAACCACTGAATTTCACTAATCTTCCTCAACCCGAGGAGATAAAAATATAGGATAGTCTTTAAAGTTGCCTTCCTAAGCTCTTACTAGTGTCAGTAAACAACACTTCCTAACACAATAACAACAAGTATTTTTCCCGTAGCCTCTTCAAGCTATTCAACTTCCAATCACTATTAGATCGAGGACACAACCAATTCACGATTGATGTTTAGTTAGAACAATCTTGCACTCAAGCTTCTTTTCGAATGGATATGGAATGATGAATCTGAAACGACTTGAGTGACTTTTTTCTACTAATTCTTCCTCAGAAGAACGTGTGAACAATCCAAAACTTAGAAAGAAGATTTTAATATATAGAGAAATTTAGCAGTTATTTTTTATAGAGGGATTTGGAAAGATTTTTTTAGTGTTTTAGCTGACTTCGTCCTTGTCTCTTTGAAAGCTCAGTCATCTCTATTTATAGATGATTTCCCTTTGTTAATGTTGCCTCTAATCTTCTATCCAAGTGACACTCTATCCAAGTGACAAATGTCAAGCATAAAATTGAGTATTGAAAGCATAATCTAGAGAAGCAGCTCGGTTAGTGTTAGAGTTCTTTTTCAGAAGCCATTGATGAGTTGAGGTTTCTGAAATCTATCAGAAACTGCTTTTTGATTTTCTAAGCATGGTTTCTAAACTCCTTAATAAGCCTTTCATAGTTGATCGATGGTGCTGAAGAGATGATGTCCCGATTAAAAGAGATTGGTTTGACTTTTGATTTTGAATTTCAAATATAACTGCTTTCCTTCCTTTTTTATGAAGCGAACTTTCTGAAGACTGCTACTAGTTTCTTGTTGATTCATTTGTCTTTTGATCTTCAATCTTGGCTTTTAATTGATGAATAATCCACGATTATGATGATTAAAGATTGAGTAACATGTTGTTTCCAGCTTTTGTATGTTATCTTCATTGTAGCCATTCTTTCTTAATTTCAATGTTACTTTCTCACAACCATTTCCTTGGTTTCTTGATTCTGTTTCGATGAGCTTGCTTCCTTGATGCACAAGAACATATTTTGCTTCATATGATTTTCACTTCATCTAAGTTTATCTTCTTCCCACGAGATTAAAAAAATATGTTTGCATATGCAAAGTGAAATAATTTTCACTTAAGTCCGATAGTGCACCTCAAAAACACCTGTTAAGCTTAGTCTAAAAAACTCAAGGTGACTATTAATCATTTTTCAAAATATTTTCTTTAAATTGACTTTGTTGTCATTCAAAATAGTAGGGCTTATACTTTCTAAAGAGTTCTGGAGTTTACAGCTGGGCCCCCACTAGGAGGGTTGAAACAAGTCCTACATCAGTTAGGGAAGTGAATGAAGCATGTCTTATAAAAGTGTGAATACCTCCTTCTTATAGACGCATTTTTTCCTTGAGAGGGGGAAAGAGCAAATTTGTAAAGGATGCCTAGTTAGACCCCTAAGCAGACAATATTTGCATGCCGAATATTCTATCCACGACGAATGGCACTACATAGTGTGCCCAAATGTGACAAATGTGACATAAATATGTAGAAGCATCAAAATAAATGAACCAAGAATTTACGTGGTTTAACTTAAAATCTATGGCCACAGGCAAAGGCAACAACTAAATATTTCACTATGGAAATATGATAGAGATACAAAATATGGACACCCAAATCCCAAATAATAGGGATACAAAAGTGGTAAGATCCGACTCAAAACTAAGTCCCAAATATACCCAAAATATCATATAGTATTTTCCTTGCCGATGCATACTTTCAACTCAAAAAAGATAAGAACTCATAAGAAACAAATAATTCTACCCCATTACACTGAAGTGAGGAAATGGTGGATTATTGGTTATTGTGTGCTGTGAAGTGTTGCAAACATCCTCTATTTATAGATCCATCCAAGCCAAAATCTACTGTCGGAAAAAAGCTTGCAATTTTCTTAGTTTGGTACACAATTTTTCACATTTAATTACATCCAGTATTCTATAATCATGTATGGAATCATAAATTTGTTACCGTATTGTCTTCAACTTTTCGAGTTTCAGACTCAGATCAGCGCTCACAACATGGCTACTTCCTCCAACAAAGAAAAAGTGACAAAGGAAACAGGAGAAGCTAGCAGACCAAAAATCATTAATCATTACAAACAGCAAAAATCGACCAAGCGGGGAAACCTTGGACACTTCATGATGATGTGTGCGACTACTTTAATAAGAGTTGTGTTATTTGTACTTATAAAGTGTGGGACACCTTGTCAATTCATACTTTATCCATACTTAGATGAGATGTGGATCCCATTGAAATAGGGTCCATGTCTCATTCAATAGTAAATGAGATGTGAGTTGGCATGATATCTCACATCTTATGAGTACAAATAATATTTTTTTCTTTAATAAAACCAACAATTACAGAGGAGACAAGAAAAAGTAATGATCTTATCAACTCTGCAACCTTTAGCCCCACACGTGGGGGAAGTGTAGGGTATTCTCGAAGAGCTCCATTCTAGCGGTGGTGAAGGAACAATCAATAACAAAATTGCAATTTGTGTTCAACCATATGGAATCATAATCACATTAACAACATCATTAAGCATGAATTCATGGAAGGAAAAAAATGCAGGTATTAAAGTAGCAATCTTCTTTGAATAATCTTTTATAACATTTTATTGTTTGACATAAGATTGATTGTAAAATTAGAGACAAACACAGTTTTAAGGGTGATTATGCTTATTGGTTATTATTGCCTGTTTTCCATGAAGAAAAGATCTTGTTCAGGAGTATTGAAGCTGTCCCATGAGGGGATGGGATCCATGCTACCAGCACCACCCCATTGCTGCAAGGAATTTTCCTGAATTAGGTAAGGGGATTCACCCACAGAAAGGTTGGTAGAATCATCCAGAGAGAAAGGAGAACTACAGTGAGAACTAGTACTGGTTTTGGCATCTTGAGTCATCCATGATCCCATGTCCAACTGTGAGCACAGCATCTCATAATTGCTCAGAAGTTCAGCGGTATCATCATCCCAATTCACCTTGTAAACAACTTCTCTTTTCCCTTCTGTTTTTGGCATTTCCTCTGTGCCATAATTGTCCAAGGACTTACTCTCCACATTCTCTCCAGACCCTTTAGAAGTATTTGTCTCCAGGCTTGTCTTATTTTTGTCATCATCAGACTGCTCCTTTTGCTCAATTGGCTTCTGGGTCAGAGTGTCCAGGCCAAGGAGATTCAACTTTTTCTTGATTCTTGTGTTCCAATGATTCTTGATTTCATTGTCTGTCCTCCCAGGAAAATGTGCAGCAATCTTAGACCACCTGAAAATGCATTAAATTGTATTAGAAAAAAAAAGAAAAAAGAAAAAAGAAAAATAGAACCTAATGACATCCTTTTAGTACTACTCCTAGAATCATTTAAAATTCAAAGGCTTCTACACATATACTCTATCGAAAAAATCATGCTACTATTCTGGTGCGGTGACAGTTCAGAAACCTGTGCTCTACCTGTTACCAAGTCGTGAATGTAGTTGTATAATTTGATCCTCTTCCATTTCTGTAAAGCCACCCCTCTTGAGGTCTGGCCTCAGATAATTGATCCACCTCAATCTGCAACTCTTTCCACATCTTAGGAGACCTTCAGCAGCATGCAGAAAAAAATGCACCGAGTCAGATACATATGATATGAGATAGATACCCCTTTATGGAAAAGTAATCAAACTGCAGAAAATCTGTGAATAAAATTTTCAAGAAAATAAATATATATACCTGCAAGCTTTGGAACAGTTCGCCAGCAATGGATGCCATTATTGAGGATGAAATTCATTAGCTTGTGGTCTTCCTCAATTGTCCATGGACCTCTCTTCAAGCCAACCTTATCACAACAAGGCTGTCTTCCCATTTTGGAAGCTCTTCACCTTTTTTACAATTCAGTGTATTCCCACTTGAGAGTTAAACAAGTGTGACATAAAAGGAGGTGGTGCACTTAAAAAGGAGCTTAAGGTTCAAGCAAAGATGCTACCAGTTCATTCAGACAATTAAATAAAAGAAGATGTCCTTTGAGAAGGGTGATAAATGATTGGATTGGAAAAGCATTTTGAGTTGAAAGCTTGAAAATCATGGAAGAATTGCCATTATAAAATAGTGGTCACCACCCTTATTGAGACAACAGAGAGATTTTATTTTATTTTTCCCAACAAGAAAATGTTTTTCAGGGGAAGAAAGAACCAGACGTGAGTCCCCACCTTGTTGACAAATTTCACTGTTTGGTGCCAAAATCTTCTTACACTGATAGGCATTCCATGTAAGCACCAAAAAAAAATATTAAGTTTGATGGGATTCCGATTTCCTGGTCCCCAAAAAGCTGGCACGCTTTGTCGTTGTAAGCAACCCTCATTTCATCTTTGATCAGTACATATATGCCTTCACCATTATGTGCCAGGCCCTGAAATTCAAAACCTCGATTCACTTGGGAACTGGAACTTTGATTAATCAAGTAAATTTCTAATAAATAGCTAGGACTCAGCAAAACTTTACTTGGTAATGAAATTTTATATTTTACGGTTGAAATGGCATATGAATATGCATAAATTTAGACTTTAAGTGTGTGTTCGATTGAGGATTAAAAAATGGGGAGAAACTTTCATGAGCAAACTTTAAGTATAAAATTACACACATAACTTATGTATAAAATTTTTACCTTCACTTTACTGGTCAGCCAAACATAGCCTAAGAGTGAGATGGATGTTGATTTTGATCATTAAAATGGAAGTGGCTATGGCAAGAATAATGATAGATACCTAGACACCTTTTTACAGAAACAACACAGAAATGGCATCCTAGCTATCCAAATTTTCTCATTCTTTATTTCTGATACCTTTATCTCCATAATTAGCGGCTGTGTTTATCTTTTTGTCTCCAGTCCGTAACTAAATTTTTGTATGCAAGAAATTAACTAAACATTACAAAAAACAATAATCAAAGCGAGATGGCTAATATCTTACCAAAAAAGGATTATTATGTGAAGAAAAATGTTATTTATATTTATAGGATGTGTGACACCATTTCGACTCATATTTAATCTATCATTGCATGAGATGTGAACCCTATTTGAATGGAGCCCACATCTCATCCAATGATGGATGAGTTATGAGTCAACATGGTGTCCCACACCTCATGAGTACAAATAATACAACTCTTATGCTACTAATCTTAAATCAAAGTCCTAATTACAAAAAACAAAAAGAAAGGCTAAAAGTAAAAGAAACTTAGTATAACGGCCAAAACAATATCAAAACGTCTTTGATCTAAGGCCTAAAACGACCTTAATCATGATGATGCTTTCATTTTAGACTTTCCGATCGGTTTATTTGAATTCTGAAAAAATGTGAAGTGATTTATGATCAATTAAAATTGGGTTGGCCGTTTGAATTTCTTTTGGCCAATATGCTTCGCATAATCTTTTTTGTGTTGGAACTTGGAATAAAAACAATTGTTTGTCTTGACTAAACAATTAGCTGCTTTTGAGATGAGTTATGTTAGTTGTACTTATTATACATACGACATCGTGCCGACTCATATCTCATTTATTATTAGATAATGTATGGACCTCATTCAAATGTGATCTACATCTAATCCAATGGTGGATGGGATGTGAGTTGGCACGGTGTCCTACACATAGTGAGTACAAATAACTTTTTTTGTTTTTTTGAGATAGTTCTTAACATAGTTCAGAGTATTAAGTGGTCCAAGAGTTTGACTATTAGTATTCTAGTTTTTCCAAATAAAAACTAAATTGCAATACATGACAAGAGGAGCCTCTCTATTATAATGAGTTCATCTGTAAGGTTTGAGCTTATGTTTCACTCTCGTTTTTCCACTGATTTTAAAAATAAAACTATCAGTAATGGTGAGAAGACTGAGAAAACTTTCTTGCTGTATCAATTTGTATACAAGACCACGTTGCAAAATGTCAAAACTACAAAGCTGGTTGTTGACAAAAAAAAAAAAAAAAAGGTCTGGTTTAGCTAAAGTGTTAGCTAGTTAACTTGCATGGCTAGCTCAAGGTGAGTTTTTAACCAATGATTTGGTGTGAATTAACAGCATCAAATACCCTACAAATTAATGAGCAGAAAAAGCAAAGCTCGGGGCCCTAAATACATAAACGGCGGAGAAAGAATTAACACAGAACCCACCATTCGCCTGAGTAGGAGACATTTGGGTCGCTACTCATTTAACATTTGCCAAAAAAAATATTCCCTACATCATTAAACTCAAATTATTGTTTATACAAAAATGCTAACATTTTCTCAATGGCAAACCAGAATCCCTTTCGATAGATAATTTATTTAAATAATTATATAAAAGTAATGTTTGAAAAATAAATTATGAATAAATTATTTTATATTTAAATATATAATAACAAAAGTAATTGTTTTACGTGTTTTAAGTACTTATTGAAAAAAGAGATATTTTAACTTTAAAAAAATAATTGAATATTTTGACTTTCAAAAAGTTAAAAAGAAATAAATAGTATTATGACCGGAGCCTAAGATGAATATTAAAAAATGTCTAATCTTATACTGCTGACAATGAACCAATTTCTTGTTAACATATGTTGTCATTCCACTTTAGCCTTTACCTTATATTTAACAAAAATTATACTATCCAAGGTTGCTTTTATGTTTGCGTGAATACTTCTTTTAAGAAATTTTCGTATCGTATGTATGTATACAATGTAGTTAATTAAGAAAAACAGACATTGATTAATTATTTATCTTTGTTAAGTAAACTTTATTTTTTTCAAAAAATAAGTCATCCTTTTTTTTTAATAAAATATTTACGTTGAAGAAAAGGTTAATCTCAATCTATGGTCATATCTTCGAATTTAATAGATGCTTATATAAGCACTTACATATTACTTACTAATGAAGAAAACAATCAAACACAAAATATGATAATGTATATGGAAAAAAAAACTATCAAATGAATTTACAAAATTGAGCATCTCTGCATCTTTGATATAAAACTAATCTTTAAAGTCGATTTTCCTTGTGACCACAAAACGCTTCTAATTTAAATTCTAATTAATGAGCTTTGATCCCACAAATAGAGCCCACTAGTATGTCATTGAGCTTTAGTATGTCGAAGTTTCATGATTAATCATCCTTTAGGTACATTGTTTAGCATAAACTACAATTTCCAATTTTCCATAACACATACTAAGCAGGCCCTCATGTGTACAGTTCTATTCTGACACTCTTTGGCCTTTAGATGCATGAAGGGATCATCACATTTTGAGGTTCAATGCATTTAGGGTTAACTTTATTGGTTGACTTTTCAACGTTCAAAATACAATTCATTTTCCGACAGCTTGAATGGCTGAAATGGTGCCTACGGCGTACTTTGAATCAAACAGAAGAAAAATAAGTCACACACCAATTCGCTCTTGCTTGTCTAATACTAATATCATAGAACTATTATTTGAACATCACTTTTTTTATCAACATTAATTATTAAATATTTAAAAGTTATATATAAATGATTGATAATAACCTCAATTGCATTTACGATGACTTTGCATATAAAATAATAAGTTTAATTTCTATATATTAATAATATAAAATTATTTTATACGGTTAACGAATAAAATTTTAACAAAATGATAAATAATGATATGTGATTGTGATAATGGGTATTTAGTTAATATGATTTGTTACTTTAGTGAAATTATATTGGTTGAAAATTACATTATTAGTATAAATTAAACTCTAAAAAATTATGTTATAATATTTTTAAATTTCAGTTATGTTATTAATAAATCAAGTAAAAGAATTTCATATTCGTTATTAGTTATATTAAGACATCCATTGCAAATATAATTGAAATTTTCATTTATTTATACATTACTATCTACGTGTCTAAATAATATCTAAGTTCCCTATACAAATATCATTTCTCATAATATTATAATAACACACAAGATTATGGAATATCTTGCGTTAGCTAAGACTTTATTCATTTATACGTACATGCATCCTCCTACAGCACAACTGCGGATTTAAAATAAAAAACGTAAAAAAATGCTACATGATTTGTTTGGTTCATGCACTGAAATATTCCCCATGGTAATCTCTGCAACTGCATGCACAATGCTCATATTTGCATTTGAGAGACCAATGACCCGCATAAATGGAGCATTAAAGTTTTTGGCATAAGTATATGCAAAACCTCTTCGTAATATTACTATTTTTCAGAAGAATTTAATTTCTGCATAATATAAATCAGTTTTACTATGTCATTTAATAAGAATGTTATTAATAAAATATAAATTTATTTTAGTGTTATAAATTTATTACACCCTATCAGTGTAAACCACTTCAATAAACATTTTTGTTTAGAACTGTGTCATAGTTTATTGATTTCATAATAAATGTTGGGTCAGGAAAAATATTGCGTTTTCTTATCTAGTAGAAAATAAACATGTACTGAAATACTATGTAAATTAAAAAGAGTGGTAAATAGTGCTAAAAATAGAAAATAGAATAGTAAAAGTTTTATATTAATAGAATTTATATTCATAAAATTATCATTTAATTAAATACTAAATAGAATTACATATAATAATGAAATAAAATTGTTGTCATTAGCATTATATTCATTAAAATCAATATAATTTGTGCATATCAAACAATAATATTTCGTATAATGTTTGATAAGATTATGGAATTCATTTTAGTATAAGTTATCAAACTGTTTGCTTTAAATTTTATAACAAAATATTATAATTGTTTGAACCTAAACTTTAAATCAAAATCTAGAGAGTTGAATTCAATTCAGCTCAACTTATTATACAAATTAAATAAACAGATATTCAATTGTAAATTTTAACACATTTGAATATTGTTGACTCTTTTTAGTTTTTATGTTTCGTTAAATGGTGTCCTAAGGATATTAAGGAACACAAGTTGAAAGCTTTGGTTTTGAATACAGAATGTATTGAAAACTAAAAAAATAAACAAAATCACTTGCAAGTGCTTAACTAATGCCCCTAGTAAAACCCTTATTTTCTACGTGTACAAAAATGTTGATTATAAAATTTGTATTATCAAATCAGTATTAGGCTGATGCAAAATATCCCACATTTTAAATGATGATACATCTCGAGTGGACTGTGGAGTCCTAAAGGACTAAGTGGGCGATACTTTGATTAAAGACCAAATTGGTAATTTCGTCTTAAATTAAAACTTTTAATTTATGAAGATGTATTCATCTCTCGTATTTTTTATTTTTTGGGCACTTATTTGTTGTTTATTAGAGAACTTGAAAAACTAGAACGATTTTGTTTGAATTTCTAGTTTTCAGTTTTTCATTTTTAGTTTTCCAGTTTTCCAAATTTTGTGAAGGAAATACTAAAACTGAAAACTGAAAACTGGAAACTCAAACAACACAGACCCTAATGGGTTGACACACTTATAAACACGGATAAAAAGGTTCGCTTACATCTTGCAAGAAAATATGAGATATCTACTAATATTTCATGAGACAAGAATGTAAACTCCAAAACCTTTCAGAAAGTAAGAGCTTCATTGTTTTGAATGACAACAAAGCCAATTTAAAGAAAATACTTTGAAGAATAACTAATAGTTACCTTGAGTTTCTTGACAAAGCTTAACAGATAACCTCGAGATACACTATCAGCAGTAAGTGGAAATAATTTCACTATGTATATGCAAACATGTTTTTCTCATGAGAAGAGAAAAGATTCAGATGAAGTGAAATTTATCAAACAAAACATGATCGTGCGTATCAAAGAAGCAAGCTCATTGAAAAAGAATCAAGGGATCAAGGATATAGCCGTCAGAAAGTAACAATGAATTTCAAAAAGAAGGGATACAATGATGATAATATACACAAGCTAGAAGCAATGTGTTACTCAATCTTCCATCATCATAATCGTGGAGTGGTCATTATCAAAAAGTCAAGATTGAAGATAAGAAGACAAATGAATCAACAAAGAACTAGCAGCGCTCTTCAGAAAGTTCGCATCACAAAAAGAGAGGGAAAGCAATCAAATTTGAAATTCAAAATTAAAACTCAAATCTATCTCTTTTACCAGGAATATCATCTGTTAAGCTCCCTCGATCAACAAAGAGAGATTTATTAAGTTCAGAAACCACGTTCAGAAAATAGAAAAACAGTTTTTGATAGGCTTTAGAAACCTCAACCCATCAATGGCTTCTGAAAAAGAACTCTAACACCAGATGAGCTAATTAATCCTCTCGATTATGTTTCCAATACTCAATTCGATGCTCAACACGTGCTGGTTAGATAAAAGATCAGGGCAATGGTAACAAAGAAAAATCATCTATAAATAGAGATGATTGAGCTTCTAAAGGACAGAGACATGACATAGAGCAAAAATGCTATGAAAATCTTTCCAAATCTTTCTGTGAAAATCATCTACTAGATTCTTTGTATATTAAAATCTTCTTTCTATATACCAGATTGTTCATATGTTCTTCTGAGGAAGAATCAGTTGAAAGAAGTCACTCAATCTATTTCAAATTCATCATCTCACATTCATTAGAAGAGAAACTTGAGTGCAAGATTTGTAACACCCTAATATTTAACTCAACACGCCTAGGACGCATTTAAGTTAATTATTAATTATTACTCTTTTGTTCCTGTCTTTAACTTAAACCATTGAAAATACTTTAGCAAAAATATGGTAAATGTTTTTTTTAAATACAAAACGTGAGCCGCGCATACTAACTAATTTGTATCAACCACCTTACCTATAAAAGTAAAAAGATAACATCGAGTCACAGATAAATATGAAATACCTCACTCAATTAATATAACGACACCATTATAAATAATGATCGTTCCTTACTGAAAACCCAAAACTTACAGGAAACAAAGCAGCACATCACTGACATAGATCAAGACAAATACATTAGTCCAACAAAAATTATCATGCAAATAAAAACTTAACAAACTAGCATAAGATTTTTCTCCCACGTTTTCTACTCGGAGCGCCTAGAATGGGTTATACAAGTCGGCTTATCACGAGAGGCAAGACGTCTCATAGGTAGAACATGAGCACCTCGACGTGGACGGGTGGCTCCTCTCACTGGTTGTGTGACAGTAGCTTCTCCATTGCTATCGTACTCCCATTCCATAGAGGCAGCAGGGGCAAATTCACCTGAAAAGTGACCAGAAGGTGTATCCTCGGATGGGTCCGACCACGAACTAGTAGAGCGAGGTGGTGACCTCGGTGTATAGTCAGGAAAATCTCGAACTGCCGATACAGAAGGTCGAGAAAACCGGCGAGGATGCGATTGTGCATGCTCGAAAGCAAGGTCATCCAGAAAAGGGGCGGTAGGAGAAAACCACATACTAGAAACAGGGTATGCAAAAGGACGATCCATGAACACATACAAACGAACGGCACAACGACCCATAAAATAGTATGATTGGTTAGCCGGGTCGAAATGCATTTCCCATGAGGGGGCATCAACATAAATCACGAACGTCGCCATCTACCTCTGAAGACAGATGGAAAGAAATAAAGAAGGAGTGAGAATCTTATAAAAGAATCTCAGTAGGGCCTCCGTCTCCTAATATGTGTGTCATCATCATCGTCCCCAGGAACCTCGGGTTTCATTATGAAAATGTGGGCATATATAAAGTTTATTTATTAAGTTCCAAATACCATTAGCCGAGGCCCGTATCTTTTAACATGAGTCTTGATGTCATGTATGCATTATACTATTATCATGAATGCATGTCAACGCCATATACATTATAACATAAGAGTTCTATATAAATGCATTATAAAGAACATAAATTCCCTTGATATAACTTTTCCTTAATATGCTTTTAGGTGACTTAAATTTCTCAATCTTTTTCCTTGGGGAAACCACCCTATAATTTCTCTCCTCTTGAGAGTTCTAGGTTATGAGCTCATACCTCACTAGTCGTCACTAGTATACACTTATCCTCTTGATAAGTTAATTCCCGACTCCCAGAGTGCAGGTTAAGGGGTTTAGGAACACCTTTCATAACCATTAATTCTTGGAGTCTAAAAGGTCCTTATTGAATCTCCTCTTATAACCTTTAATTCAAGGAGTCTAGAGAATTACCCCATTAGATCACCTCTCATAACCTTTAATTCGGGGAGTCTAGAGGATCATTTTCATATGTCTTATGTCACCTTTCATCTTAATATGTTATTCATAGATGCAAGCACGAACATATAATCATAGCTTATCCTTTAATATATCATGCTTATAGAACTCTTAAATATGCATCTCAATTAATCAATCATACACATAACATGCTACAATTTATCAAGCAATTGATCATATAAGTATGCATATATACATTTATATAAGTATGCTATTATCAAATATCTCATGAAAGTGAACATACTTAACAGGATAGATGTCATATATTAATGATCGCCAATTGCATAAAACAAGAATTAAGCATGCATAATTCTTAATTGGTATCGTTGCACAAATATTACAAGTCATATAAATTTCAACTAAATCACATGAATATGAATTCCATAAGATATCATTAACTATAATCTCCTCAAGTTACCAATATTTTTGCTTAAGCCCAAAAGAGGGTCTAAACTGCAATTTCTCAAAGATTATTGGTCAAAACATAATTTTTTTCTTTTTAACACATTTCCTCAAACCAATGATCCTCAAAATTCCTCTACTCTTTTAAGAGATCCATAACAACTAGAACTCATTTCAGTTCATCGTAAAAACCATCTATGGTCATAAACCAAATTTTGCTATACTTTAGGGGTCAAAGTGCAAAATCACTCATTTTGCACCCTTAACAACTACCGAAACTTCTAAAACGTTTTCTAAACATCATAAATGGTATTTTCAATACATGGACACATTTAACATCATTATTAAATCAAATTAAAGTCATTTAGCTGAAATCACATAATTGATAATTCCAAAACACAACTTTTGATAATTTGCAAAATAGCCTAAACTAACACTTGTAATTATTCTCTTATACATCTAAGATACCTAAAATAATTTTTACAACAATTATTAATGATTATTATGCCTATGAACAGTACCCTACAGTGATGAACAGTTTGGAGACAGTAATGAATAGTACCAAAAAATCATTTTTCTAAATCTTCCTAAAATTACAATTTTGATCCTTTCTAGATACTATTTTTCCTTGTTACTTGATTTAAGACTTAGGAAACACTTAAAATTATTTTTACCACTTAGCATGACCAAATATTAATACCAAATAGAGAGCAAATCACAAGGTTTAATAATAAATCTTTTTGCTCATGAAAATGCTATTTTTACTATCTTTTAAGTTTCAAGACTTGTAAAACTTCTAAAGCACAACTTACTAAAATTCCAAAACACAAGATTTGAACTATAAAATGAAATAAAAGTTATCTTAACCTCACCATCATATCATGGCCGAAAATACATATCCATTAGCATAGCCATGAAATAAAATTTTTATTTAAGATCCAAGGACAATTTTTGAGCTTTAAGATCTTAGGTGATAACCAAAAGTAAACATGCTATGCAACCTCATTTTTTAATTTTTAACATTATAAGGTGATGACTTGAAAATATAAATATAATGTGCAAGGCTTGAATTATAAACATGAGATGCGCATTCATTATTAAGTCTTTAAAATTTAGTGATGACTTGAAATAAATATGATATGCAAGACTTGAAAATTAAACATGATAATGCAAATCTATTTCTTTAATCTTCTAGATTTAAGGTGATGGCTTGAAAAATAAATATGATATGCAAGGCATTGAAACATAAACATGAGATGCAAGAGCTTGAAATTTAAACATGAGTGCAAGTCCATTTTATATCTTGCTCACTTAAAGCTCAAAAACTTCACAAGATTAAATTCTTGTCCCTAATATATCTTAAACATTAGTAAGCATTAGAGTCCTTTATTACCAAGGTTCCAAGAACCTTATTTCTTAAATTTATTATCAAGCCATGGTCATCATAAAAATTCAAAGAATTAAAGAAGAAGAACATGAGAAAGAATATGAAATAAAGTCCCTACCAAGTTGTTTCTTGTTTCTTAAAGAAAGCTTGATCTTCTATGATTAATCAAGAACCAAAAATATGATCCTGATGCTTGTGATATTTCGGCCAAGAAGGTTGGTGTTGAGGAAGGATTTTTCTTGTGTTATAAAGCTTAGAAAATGGAAAGTTTAGGTGTTTATGAGTTGGTTTATGATTGGAATATGTATGCTTGAGGTTTAGAGCTTGGTTAGAGGTTGGAAATGAAGTCTCTTGAGTGAGAATGAGGAAAAAAAAGAAAGCTGAAATTCTTGAGAAAATTAGAGAACTTTGAGCAAACTTTGAGTAAGAAAACTATCAAGTAAGAAAATGCTAAGGCTAAGAGTGTTTGTGTGAACATTTTAGCAATGGAAAAGCATGTATTTACAGCTCCATGAAGGCTGTTTGGCCATGGCCTAAAGGCTGGAAAAATGGAGGATTTATTTCATTTTTTGGTTAAAGAAAACTTTAGAAAAAGAAAGCTTATGGTATTGTAATAATTGTACACATGTATAATGGATGGAAATGCTAAAATATGATGCAGGTGGGAGACATCTTGGCTGCTTACATTATGGCTAAAATGGGTGGGTTTTCTTTTGATTAAACATAACCATAAATAATGCAAAAAAAAGTTAAAGGTGTGGTGTCATTGTTGGATATGTTTTTATGTTGGAAAATCAATAAATCATGATGCACAAGGAAGCATGTGGCCGCTGGTTTCTGGTCATTATAGGATCAGATTTGTGTTCTTTAATAAGTGGTAAAACATGTATTAGATGTATAATTACTTAGGTAAAAGATTAGAAATTGATAGATTAGTGAAAATGGTAAAAGGTTAAGCATTTAGGACTAATCAAAGCAAGGTAAAAGAATAATCATATACTAGTAATTGAATTTAATTTCAAATGAGTAAAAATAAATTAGTAACATAAATCTCTAAGCTAGATGTTACCTAAACCGTAATTCTTAACTTTTGATCTTAACATTTTGCTAATTCTATGAGTTCTTGTAATTAAGGGAAAAGGTGATTTATTTTTTTGACCATAGGTAATCTTAGGTTTAATTACCTCTAGTAATTATTTTTAACTTTAGGTAATTAATTTTTAACTTAAGGTTAATGAATGAAATCAATTTGAGTCCAATTTGGGCTTTAACATATCTTCAATTACACAAGAAATCTTGTTTACCTCAAGTAGGGGTAAAAAGGTAATTTCTTGTAAATACTTTCCAGAATTATCTGGACACTTCTAAATATCAAGTTATACTTGTAATAAACATTTTTAAACTTTTCGGGTGGTAACTGGGTTCATGGATTACTCAATTTTGCACTAAGTTACCACATGGGTAATTTGGTAATTTTTACGTACAGTAAAAATTGGGAGTTGAGATTTTTACCATGACATCAACATAACACAAATAATTCCCTTCAAATATAAAATTAACCCCTTGAAGATAATCGGGATTGGTTATCTTTGATTTTCGGGGCAAAATAACCTCAGGGGCAATTTGGTCATTTGCGCACAGAAAAATCGGGATTTATGATTTTCACATAGATTGCTATTCAAGCCTCATGTAATGTTGTCCTAATGTTAAAATTCCTTATTTAAGGATTGCTCGACCTCAATTCTCATGCAAAATTTACCTAGGGGCATTTTGGTAATTTTACATAGCAGTAAAAATTTGGGACGTTACAAGATTGTTCAAAATAAATATCAATCTTGAATCTATTGTATCACCAATCCAGTAGTGATTGGAAGTTGAAAGCTTGAAGAGGCTATTGCAAAACTACTTGTTGTTGTTGTGTTAGTAAGTGTAGTTTACTAACACTAGTATGAGCTTAGGAATGTTACGGTAAAGACTATCCTGTATTGTTATCTCCTCAGGTTAAGGAAGTTTAGTGAAACTCAGTGGCTATTGAGAATTGGATATAGGCAAGTGTTGGCCAAACTAGTATAAAACTCTCGATTCAGTATTTTCTCATTCTTAAACTTTTTATTTTACAACCTTTGATTCTACATAAATACCTTCGTCAATATCTCTCACTTTTAATCTATTTACTCAACTGCTTAATTCATAAAGTTACTTTATGAATAAACTAACCTATCTTTTGCTGCACTTCAAGCTCTAAGCTTGATAGAGTTTTATTGTAAATTTTTTCAGTTTGAAGATTTGAAAAAGGAAGCACGATTTTACCCCCCCCCCCCCCCGTTTTCATGCATTTTCTCAACAATAAAGAAATCTACTAACGTCTAAAATTAAGTGTAATATTTCAATAAAAGATTATCATCAGTAGAGAATAATCAAACCAAAAATTCAATATGTCTCGATAATCAAGAAGACATCTATGGAAGACAAAATGAGAGAGAAGAATTGCATTGGAATAAACTTCATTGACTGAAACTTGTTACAATAGAATGAGAGTGATAATTGCGTTTAAGAGATAGAGAATATTGCTATATATACATGTAAAATTGTAACTAACTTATAATTGCTAAGTAACTAACTTTTACTACCTGTTATTAGTATAATAGATTTGTAACTAACTTTATTTAATGATTTTTATCATCCAACACCAATCGCAAGCTGAGGAATGTATCTATATCATTCCCAGCTTGGAATAATGTTGCTAGAAAGGGCCAAGAAGAAGAGGTTTGGTGAATATGTTTGCAATTTGGTTGGAGCTACTAACATGGAAAAGATGGATAATACCCAAGTGGACCTTTTCAATTACAATGACGTAATCTATTTCAATGTGTTTCATTCTTTCATGAAATATAAGGTTATTTGCAATGTGTATGGCAGAAGCATTGTCGCAATATAGGGAGATGGGTGTTGTAATTATGACTCGTAAGTCTTTGAGTCGGTATATCAGCCATTTCACTTCACATGTAAGAGAGGCAAGGGCTCTGTATTCTACTTCAGATGAGGACCTTGCAACCGTGCTTTGTTTCTTGCATTTCCAAGAAATTAAGCATGATCCAAGGTAGTGCAATAGCCTGTGATGGATTTTCTGTTGTCTTTGCAACCCAATCTGAATCTGAGAAGCCCAAGAGAATAAGTGGACTTTTTACTGGAAAAAATAATCCTTTGGCTAGGGATCCCTTTAAGTATCTTAATACTCTTGTGGCAACTTGGTAATGGGTGTCTTTGGCCTGTGAGACAAACTGGCTTAGCCACTGGACAGAGAATGCTAAGTCAGGTCTTGATGTGGTCAGATATAGTAGCCTTCCAACTAATCTTATATATTTTGCAGGATCGTGGTAGGGGACTCCTTCATTTTGCTTTAGTTTGTAGTTATTGTCCATTGGAGTACATAGAGCTTAGTTTGTAGGCAAGCATCCCTGCACCAGATAAAATTTCTAAAGCATATTTTCTTTGACAAAGGTGAATTCCTTTGGATGATCTAACAATCTCTAATCCTAGGAAATATTTGAGTTGTCCCAGGTCTTTGATTTTAAAACTATCATCTAGGAATTTCTTTGTCTTGTTAATTTCTGTGATATCATTGCCTACAAGAATGACATCATCCACATAAACTAATAAGGCTATGAAAGAGGTCCCATTTTTCTTGGTAAAGAGAAGGTGATCAGAAGATGATTGGCTATAATTGCAGCTTAGTAATACTGAAGTTAATTTAGCATTCCATTGTCAACTTGCTAGTTTCAATCCATAAAGGGATTTCTCTAATTTACAAACTTGATTTGGCTTAGAGGATATGAAACCAGGGGATAAAGTCATGTGAACTTCTTCATGGAGATCACCATAGAGGAATGCATTGTTTACATCTAGTTGATGTAAGTGCCATTTTGAGGAGGTAGCAATAGCTAATAAGGTTCTCACTATGGTCATTTTTTCCATAGGTGAAAATGTGTCTAGGTAATCTACTCCTTCTTGTTGTGTGTGTCCCTTAGCTAAAAGTCTAGCTTTGTGTCTCTCTATAGAGCCATCAGCTTTGTATTTAATTTTATACACCCTTTTGCAACCTATAGGGACTTTTCCTTCAGGTAGAGTTGTTATTGTCCAAGTTTTGGTGTTTTCAAGGGCTTGAAGCTCTAGTTTCATAGCTTCTTTCCAGCATTCATGTCTAGCAGCTTCTTTATAACTTTTGGTTCAGCATGAAATAAAATGGAAATAATGTATGCACTATAGGAGAGGGAAAGGTTAAGGTAGGACACTACACTTGATATAGGATACCTGACATTGAGTGAGGGAGTGGGATCACTTATCATAGAGATGTTATAGTGGTACTCTTGTAGGTATTGTGGCCTCTGTCTCTACCTATTAGATCTTCTTGCTACAATTTGGTTTTTTATGTCATGTGCAACATTAGGTTGCTCGATATTGACAATAGTTTCATTGGGGGCAGTACAAGTGGGTTAACGTGAGCATATTGATCAATATCATTTGTAATAATAGGAATAATGGTGCTGTTAGAAGGAAAGCAAATTGTTTGCTGTTTTATTTCAAAGGGAAAAACATTTTCATGAAATATAACATTTCTAGAGATGAAGAGCTCTCTATTGTTGAGGTCAAACAACTGGTAACCTTTGGTGCCATGGCTGTATCCTAAGAAGGCATCATTCCTAGCTCTTGTGTCAAAATTATGTCTCTTGGTAAGGATAGTATATGCAAAGCAAAGGCAGCCAATGACCTTGGAATCAGTTAGATCAGGTGGTTTCTCATACAGTTTCTCAAAAGGGGATTTGTTTCCTAAGATAGGAGTTGGTATTCTATTAATGAGATATGTAGCATGTGCAACAGCAAAAGACCAGAAGGTCTTAGATAGGTTTGCTTGAAATAAGATAGCTCTAGCTGTATTTAAGAGGTGTTGGTGTTTCCTCTAACTATCCTATTTTGTTAAGGGGTCTCAACACAAGATGTTTGGTGTATGATGCCTCTTTGTTGATAAAATTCTAGCACTTTGAATTCTACACCATTGTCAGATCTTATAATTTTGATTTTGTGATTGAATTGTGTAGAGATAAATTGTGAGAAATTAACTAGGTGCTATTTAGTTTCACTTTTATTTTTTATGAATAGAATCCAAGTGTTCCTAGAGAAAATCATCCATAATAGAGAGAAAATATTTGTAACCTTGTAAAGATGGTACACTAAAAGGGCCTTAAATGTCAACATGAATTACATGGAAAGGTGATTTAGATTTTGATGTACTAGCAATGAATGGGAGTTTTCTTTTTTTAGCAAAATAGTAGGTCTCATAGATACCACCTTTATTAGCAGGAATATTAGGATTACATGTATGAATCAAATTGTCAATATCATGTGACAAATGGCCTAATCTATGATGCTAGAGATCAAAATTGGTTTTTCTAATAGAATTACAATTTCGAACTATTCTTTTAGCAATAGGAACAAGTTCTTCTAGGAAGTATAGTTCTCCTTATAGTCTAGCTGATCTGATCTTCCTCTGAGTAATATGATCCTGTATTGTACAATCATTATAAGGACCAAAAATGAACTTGCATCGTAAGCTTTTAATTAGTTTACTTACATAAATTAAGTTGCAAGTGAATTGTGGTATGTAAAGCAAATCAGATAGGAAAGGATATTAGAAAAATGAACAGTTCCTTCATATTCAGCAATAATACAGTTTCCATTTGGAAGTTTAACAAGGACAAATTTAATTCTTTTGTAAATAGAAAAGGATTGAAGTTGAAAACAAATGTGATCAGTGGCTCCTAAATCAAGTATCCACTGAATTATTTGTTTTATGTTGTTAACAGAGGTAAATTGATAAATTCAACTTAATGTATTAATCATGATACCTGAGGTAGGAGGATTGAAGCGATTTGAAATATTCACACTATAGGAACAATTTCAGTGATTGATAAACTTGAGATATGGTTTGAAGAATGGCTTTTTGAACTTTGAAGCAATGAAATTAGTTCTTTGTATTATTCTTGTGTGATCATAGAATCAGGTTTCATGGCTTCTTCTAGTTGAGTAACATTAAACTGGGGGTTAGTTGTCCTCAAGACTGATGTAATTGGCTGCTCTTCTAGGATTCTTGAACTTGAATCCGACTAGGAAGCAATTCTTGATGTAACATGAGTCTATTGTGTGACCTTTCTCCCCATAGCGAGTGCATATCTTGAAATTCCTCTTGGAAAATGAATTGTTATGTCCTTTGTTGAATGTAGGAGTTTTGTCAAAAATTGCAGCCACAATTTTGGAATCAGTTTTAGTAGTGAGTTGCCTTTCTTGTTGAACAATCAGTGAAAAGATTTTGTTGATTGTAGGGATTGGATCCATCAAAAAAATTTGTGCTGATGGTGGAAAATTGATCACTCAAACCTTTCAAGAAGCTTAGTACTTTGTCTTCTTGTCTTTGTTTCTTTATAGTAGCATAAGAAACACAATTAGTACTATAGTGACAAGGAGGCAATGGTTTGAAGCGATCAAATTCATCCCATAACATTTTGAGTTCTATGAAATATGTTCTGACAGATCAATCACCTTGTTTAATGGATGAGATATCTTCTTGGACTTGTAGGACTCGAAGAACATCAGCCTCAGCAAGAGCACTTACAACTTCATCTATAAGGATGCACTTTGATACATAAGGAGAAACAGACTTCAAGATCCATGATATGAGAACTGAGTTGCATCTTTTCCAGGCTACATAGTTGGGATCATTTTCTATAGGGGTTGGCAGAGATCCATTGAAGAATTGTAATTTGTTTTTGGATAGGAAGACAACTTTCATGGCCCTACTCCATGAATGATAGTTGTTCTCAGCTAGAGGTGCTGAAACCAGAACCAAGGGAGGATTCTCACTAGGATGAATGTAGTAAACATTGGAGGGGTCATTACTCAGATATGTCATTGGAGCAAGAATTGCAGAGAAAAGATAATAGAAGAATTGCATAAATTCAAGAAAATGATGATAAAGGAGCAGTGGGTTTCTTCTAAAAATCTGATGCCATCTTGATAATCAAGAAGATATCCATGGAAGACAAAATGAGAGAGAAGAATTGCATTAGAATAAACTTCATTGACTGAAACTTGTTACAACAGAATAAGAGTGATAATTGTGGTTAAGAGATAGAGAATATTGCTATATATGCATGTAAAACTGTAACTAACTCATAATTGCTAAGTAACTAACTTTTACTACCTGTTATTAGTAAAACAGATTTGTAACCAACTTTCAATGATTTTTATCATCCAAAAATAGGTAAAATAAAAAAAAGGATAGAAAAGTTTACACAAAACTTTTACATTAATTTAAGCTCCAATGTGAATTCTGCATCTCATCCTTATTGAAGTAGGATTTTTTTCACTACTTAATAAGTAGCCTCTACAATTTCTAGGCTCTTTAAGCTATAAGAAGTTTATAGGATCTTAGGAAGTATATATGGCCAATCTATTAAAATCAAACAAATAGGGTTTTTTTTTTCTTTTTTTACTCTTAGGGTATCCACGGTCGGCAACATGACTAGTCATTTTGAGACAGAAGCTCCCCTAAAAGGATAAACCTTTGACCATTAAAACCTTTCTATACACATTACTAGGAATTGAATCTTTAACTAGATGCTTAAAAAGTCTAACTAGTTACCATCTTTGCTAGCCTCATGGTTTATGAGGGTGTTTTGAACACTCAATATTTTGTAGCCATTTTTTTGCTGAAAAGCATTTCCTAGCTTCAAATTAAAAGCACGTAGAAACTTTTTATGCATGAGGAAAATCATAATATGAATGGTTATGCAATAAGCATACAAATAACAAAGCATTATGCGAAAAATCGGGCTATGGTGACTTAAATTTTGCATATCCTATTTTTAGTGCCACACCATTTTAGATCATTAAAGAGAGGTGAATTGGACTTGAGGTCCCCATTAAAACACAAACATACTAGTTATAAAATGGACATTCTATATATGCGAATTAGTGTAGATGTTCCTGGGATACATGATTTTGTGAGCTTACCATTGAGATTAAGGATAACTTGAATGGTATTCGAAAGAGATTTCAAAGTGCATGAAGTGGTTTTCTTAAGTTAAAGAGCAACCAATTGTGCAGTATATCCAAGTGTGTGACATCCAACAAAAAGTAAATACAAGAAAAATGGAACAACTATAAATCTTAATATTTTCCAAAAAATTTTAGTTCTTAGGTAAGGATCTAACGCACTAATTAAATATGGCCATCTACTGCACAATTAACTATCTATTTTAAGTTCTGAGGTGATGCATGTCTATAGGACAAAAGTTTCATTAGTTGGTTATGAAGTAGGCCTTTGTGGTGAATGATTCTTTCCCATGATATTAGTTTTTAATTAATCAGCTAGTCTAGAGTATTCATCAATAACTTTTGTAATTGTTCATTAGGACAATCAAAATTTTCAATCATATAGTCTTAATGAGAATTCACCAAATCTGCTAAATTGCATGTTTTGACTCTCTTTCTCTCTTTCTCTCTTAACCAGTCATCATAGTAAAAAGACTATACTTTTAAGGTCATTTTCAAAGGTGAACACATTTTCTGTGACACTTAATGGTATATATGTCCATCATTCATGAAATTGTAATAGAGCTAATAATATATGATAACAAGATTGTAGTGGATTAGAAATATAAGCCAAGACCTCAACCCAATTTAATGGAAGATACCTCATAGGATCTGCTATTATCTTTATGTATCTACCATTATCTTACCATATCTTTTATATTCGATCATATCTCCTGCTAATATGAAACTAATCCAATATCAGCTAAATTCTTGGAATATCTTCCGTATTCAAGGAAAATTATCTTTTGATTTAGCATGGGGTCACCTCTCACTATATAAAGGGGCCTAGTGCCCCCCAGGTATTGATCCAACTCTATCACTCTTATATACTTTATCGCTCTATACATCACTCATTCACCGACTTGAGTGCTGAAGTGTCTTTGTAAGTACTCCACGTTTACTCGTATGGACACTAGAGAGACCTATAGCCTTACCTCTAGCTCTAGATAGGTACCTGCTGTGGTAAACAAGTCTCCCCACAAATCAACACCAACACCATGGCTGATGCTACCAACCAAAATAATTACACCTATAGCCAACCTCATCCACCATGCAAGAAATCCTCACCACCACACTCAAGCTCCTAGAAGAAAATCGGTGCATGGTCAACCATATCCACAGAGGAGACCCTAGAGCCTCTTATGCTAAAGGTAGGGGTGACTGTGGAAACACCTAGCACGACAGTTATTAGTTTAATAAGGACAAACCATAGTGGCTGACCTACTTCATCACGACCCGACTTAGGCACCTGACCAGCACGTGAGAAACCCCTTTCCCACGTAAGCCTCATGACCTGTATCATATCTATATGTACATTTGAATTATGAATAATCCATGAAATAGTTCTCTTTCTACGTACAAATCACCTGCTCTTGAAATCATATTCATAAATCTAAAATATCATAGTAGCTTTCAAAGGCTAATAATATAACATCACGAAATATGCATGTCTATGAAAAATATAGATTATACAGTCCAAAAAATATCAAAATATGCAAGACCATGCAAAATGTAACCATGCTCTATAGTCTGATATCCTACCTGCATTATACTGGAGCACGCCTAGAGCATAATACCAGACACCTCACCTAATAAGCTCAGCAACTAAAATTAACACTGCTGGGAGGAAGATGATGTGGAAGTACCCTCAACAGCTACAATATCTATAATATATGAGGAGAAATAGAAAGGTGAGTTTTGTAATCAAAACTCAATGAGTGAGTCCTTACCTAGAACCCTCTTCATGGGATACCAAGAGAAGATAAACAACACCAAAATAATAGTAACAGTAATAAAGTATCAAAGCATTTCACAATTATAATCAAGTATCAAATCTAATCTTTCTATAAACTGGTCTAACAGTACTCTAATAGAGAAACAATAATCTTTACTCCGGTTACGCACAATAGTTGTGATGTAACAAAACTCTGAAATACAATTCTCTAGTCATATCTGGGTGTTACGTATCGTCATCCCTAGTACAACAATAAATTCTCTGTTACCTCTGGCCCTAGGCTACTTGGTACCAAGGTTAATGGATTAACTACTGTTAACACACAGCTTGTTTATCTATAGTTATTGCTAGCTCAACTAGAAATCTCACTCTATTCTCTATCATTCATAAAGTTTTCTATCCTAGGGTTTAAAATATCTCTTTATATATATTAATATGCAGTACCAGAATCATATAATCATAAAATTAGCTCTAAACAATTAAATTCATAGTGCAACTATACAAAACTTAGCTTTAACAGTGGATGTCCTATGGTTTTCAAGAAAACATATTTTCTTATTTAAACCAATAGTTCATAACACAGTATTTCATAAAAATCATAGTAGTTCAAAACAAACTCTAAAATCATATATAATCTCATTTTTAGGTAAAGATAGATATAACAATTGACATAGAAGTTATAGATATGAACCCACTCACCTGGCGTGATAGAAGATGAGGGTCCTATATTGACGGAGTTCTTTGGAGCAAGAATGACATCAGTATCTGCTAAGGAATTAACATAACTTTATATAACTGAAATCTAACTATAATATACTGAAAAGACTTCACCTTCTTAAGAGGTATGGAAAACTAATGCCAACCCTAAAGACAAGGAAAAATGGAAAGAATTGAAGCAAAATCACTATAACAATATACCTTAAAGCCTTAGAAGTGGAAGATTGAAATTGATTCTAAGAGAAAATGGAAGAAAATGGATTTTCGAAGTGAATTAGGGGTGGAGAGCGAAGTTTCTCGTGTTTTTAGGGGGAAGGGTCGTGTTTTGATGTTTTGGACCCCAAAATGGGGTTTTTATTGAAGTTTTTAGCGTTCTAGTGCTAATTTAGCGTTATAGCTCTTAGTAGAGCACATAATTTTGTTAACTGGCATCGCCTTACTGTTCCTCAGCACTGCAGTGCTATCTAAAATGGTTTTCTTGCTTATTTATTTTACTCACCCTTAACTTTAAAATATAAATATAAATAATGAAATATCCTCCATTTGGATTCAAATAAAATATAAAAATAAAATAAAATCCCAACAAATCAAAATCCAAATTTTGGGTTTTAGTTCAAATCCAGGAATTATTACGATTTTATAAACTTGTAGGCTAAAAATGGAATGCTTAAAGGTGTTCCATTAAATTCATGAAAATTCACTTTTAAACTTATTTTTCTCTAGGGAACAATTACCGAGATTTTTGGTTTCAAGAATATGGCTCTATCATATAGCCCTCCAAGGACGTGTAGGGTCGAGACTTAGTGAAATTTAGGACTTGGAGTGACAAGTAAAGATAACTGGCACCCTTCCTGGTTCAAAAATTTTTCTAACCTTTTTTATTTATTTATTTAAACTAAGGTATTACATGCTCCTAGCCACCATGGCCCTTTTTTTATGAACTCATGGCCACTAACCTCTTTGTCCAGCTCAAGCTGCCGACCTCCCTATGACCTTTTAACAAAACAAGAGACCCTCAGTTCTTTGTCACAATGCTCAAGTCCACGATGCTAGTCAACAGTGCAACTGACCAAATCCTTTGTCGAACTTTCCCTTTCTTCCTAGATAAGTTAGTCTTCTTCCCTTCCCCCAAATTCAATCCGCTACTTTGAAAAGTTATCTAGAGCTTTCGTCAACCAATTCATCTTGTCCAAAATATACATGAAGACCTCAGATTCATTGGAGCACGTGGGCAAGGCCCCAATGAATCTTTGAGAGATTATTTAATAAGATTCAATAAAGAATAGGCCTCGCAAATCCTAGACCATGATCTAACAGTTAAACTCCACCAAATTAGAATTGGCTTAAGCACAAGCCCCTTCAAAGAAAAACTGGCCATTCACAAACCTCAGACAGTACAAGAGCTCTGTGAGTGAGCAAGCGATTACATCAATGCCAAAGAGCTCCATACTGTTGAGAAGAACATTAAAAAATAGGGCCCTAGCTAATGAGATGATTCCAACCAAAAGACAAAAGGAGTTAAATCAAGAAACAAGAAAAGAAGAGACAATCCTAGGTATGCTAAATCAAGGTTCACCACCTACACCTCCCTCTCAAAAGGATCTATACAACTAGACTTACCTCGAGCAAATAAAAATACCAAGGCACAAATAAGAAAAAAAAATGTGACTACCATAATACCTTCGATCACTCAATGAAAGAATGCAAAGGCTTGAAAAATCACATCGAGCACCTCATGCATGAAGGATACCTCAAGCAATTCATTAAGAAAAAGATTGGACAAAGTCGGGAAAGAAAAGACATGCATAACAGATCTTCATCCTCTTCAAATAGTGAAAGCCCACCTCAGCAGCAAAGGTCCAGGAAAAGATGAAACCAATCAAGAAATGATACCAAGATTCGAGGATTCATGACCACATTGTTAGAGGATTTGTTCGATGTGTAGAAACAAGCGTAGCTAGGAAAGAACATTTTGGGCTATCATGTCACTCAAGGGATCATCCTACCTCTTATGGCCTAAGACCAAAAACCTGATAATATCCTTTTTAACCTCTAATTTTAAAGGTTTTAATGAAAATCTACATCATCCTGTCATGATTTCCATTTTTGCTAGTAATTTCCTGGTCAGCAAAATTTTGGTAGATCAAGGAAGCTCAATCGAGATCTTGTTCTATACCTTATATTTAAGAGGATGCAACTTTCTAAAGACTCTTTACCCCCTACAATGGTGACCTGGTTAGATTCACTGGAAATCTAGTCAATGTCCTCGGCTACATCTAGTTGAGAACCACCTTTTACATGAACCTTCATACCAAGACCATCGACCTCCAGTACCTTGTCATTGATTGCCAGAACCCTTACCACATCATCTGGGGTGACCTTGCCTCAATGCCTTGGGAGCTATTGTCTCAACCCCCACCTAGCAATGAAGTTTCCCATCTCAGAAATAAAAAGTAGGAGTAGTACATGCCAACCAAAATAGAAGCTAGATTGTGCTACAGTGAATGCCTCAGGTAGAAAGCACCAGAACCCTAGGTGCCCCAACAAGTCCACTTAGTATTCCACACAGACCAAGTCCACCCCATATCAAAGTTCAACCCTAGAGACGAAATACAAAATCAACCTTAACCAGCTGACAATCTACTATCCATATAGATTGGCGATGAATCGGAAAAAGCTACGTTCATTGGAGCCGACTTCTTGGCTGATCTCACAGTTGAGCTCACATCCCTCTTCTTGATAAAGTCCAACCACTTAGCTTGGACCCCAACCAACATGCCAGGCATTAATGTCGAAGTCATCAGTAACTAGCTCATGGTTGACCTTAAAGCATGATTGATAGCCTAAAGAAAAGAACCCTTGGAGCCGATAAATAGAAGGTCATGCACCTTATAAGAAACCAAAAAAATCCTCAAGGCAGGCTCCATCAAAGAGATAAGATATGTAACGCCCCGATTTCTCTGTTAGAGTGAAAATGACCAAAATGCCCCTGAGGTCATTTTCAGCCCGGAATTCGAGGAAAGCCGGTTCGGCAGTACTCGAAGGGCAAACTCAATGTTGGAAGGGGATTAGATAACTTGTGTACCTTCCCGGGATCGAAAATCTCGTTTTTCGAGTTTTCGGGTCAAAATGACCAAAACGCCTCAAGGTGTTTTACCTGTTTGCAAGTGCCGGATGAACCCGAAACTTCTCCAGATGGTTTTAAAAGGTGTTTTTATGTATTCTATGACCTCAGTTTTAATTTTAGAAGTCCCGGGCAAAATTAGTGTAAAATTACGGTTTTGCCCCTAGTTTCGTATTTTTACGCTTAATCACGCGATTAAGCAAACCTAAGCGATATTAGGCTCTAATCGAAGGTTAATTAATTTCCTTAATTAATCTTGAGTCAAAATAATTTATCAAAGTTTATTAGAACCAAAAAGTACTTAATTACAACCTAAAATCATATTTTAATTTCAAGACACCTAGTCATAGAATCTTGAATAGTATTTTCTCTTTCCAATTCCTTAAATCATGGAATTGTGTTACACATTGTTTATTCATAAATGAGTTTAAAATTCTCTAATGATGTATGAGCACTCCTAAACTTGTCATAAACTCCCTAAATCACATTCTTAATTACCTAAACTTAAGCTTAATCATTCCTAACCTTGTACCTAAGCTAATACACATCTAAACCTACCATTAACACACAATTAAATGGTCAAAACTCACCCCCACTCTGCTGTCCAGCCTTGGCCGAAGCTGTCCCTCCCCATTGTGCATCACATGTTCAATTTTTCAACACTCCAAGGCCATACCTCAAGTCACATACACTATACCTTGTCATAACTTTCAATCAAGCTTGAATTTCCACATGAATAAATAATTAAAACAACTCATTTTCCCCATTTATTTGTGGCTGGAAAAGTTCCAGCCATGTTAAGTTTCTAGAAGCCTAATTTCATAAAAATTTGATAGGAAATTAACTCACATCAAGCCATACTTTGTAGCATAGCTTCCATACTTCAAACCATGCTTGAATGACCTTGTGTAAGAGATATTTTCTCTTCCTTCCTCTCTCAAACCACACGGCTAGCACCCTCCCCTCACTCCTCCATGGTTTTGTTTTTCTATAATAGGATGCTTGTGATAGCCTTGTTGCACCTTGAAGCATTTGCTAAGTTTAGAGTTTTAGAGTTATCTTGCTAGTTCTTTCTTTTTCTCTCAAAGTTTCAAGAGTGCTCTTCCTTTCTTTTCATCTTTATCTTCTTCATCTCTTCATCTCATCATCACCTCTCAACCATCAAACACCACCCCAAAGCCTTGAACCATCATCAAACCTCTCAAACACCACACCTCAAACACAACTTCACCCAAAACACATTTCCTTTCTTTTCCTTCCTCCTGGCCGAATCGTCACCACCAACCTAGGAGGTGTTGCTCATCTCATTTCCATCTTCAAGTCCAAGCTTTTACCTTCATCACAAGGTAGGGATTTGTTTTCAAACTTTGTTTTGTTCAAGAAAGTGTTTTTTTCTAGTTTCCTCTTGGATTCTTTTTGAACTTTCCTTTGTCTTTCCTTTCTTTTCATTTTCGGCCATGAGGCCTTAATTTTGAGCATGATAGCTTGATGATGAGAGTTTCTAGATGATGACATTGTGTTCATCTCAAAGAAACCTCTAAAGCTTGAGTTTTCCTTTTCTTATAATTTCATATATATGTTATCTAGCTCACATGGTTTTTCAACTTAAGAAAATTAACCTAAGGATTTCTAAAAGCCCAAGCCTACCCTTGTCAACCTTAAAGTTGGCCGGCACGTTCTAGAGATTTTTCTCTAGATAGGGGTTTTGGGTATTTAATAAAGAACTTGATGTAGTTTCACTTTCTTTCTCTTTTATATGACTTTCGGTTTTGTGTTGAGATCTTTGAGATATTGTATTGGGTTGTTATCTTGTTAAAGTCTTGAATGAGCTCTAGTTAATCATAAAATGGACCTTGCATCATGTTTACTTTATGCTTTGCATATCATGTTTATTTCCTTGCTATCACTAACATACCAAGATAATGAATGAACTTGCATTATCATGTTTATATTTCAAGCTATGCATTATCATGTTTATATTTCAAGTTCTCACTTAATACCAAGATAATAATGAGTTGCATTCATATTTACTTTGTGCTATCACTTTACTTTCTAATGGAACCTAAAATAAGTGCATGAGCATGTTTATTTTTATGTCATCACCTAAATGAATCTAGAGCTCAAAGACTTGCCCATTGTGGTCTCAACAAAGGTCTAACAATATGTGTTTTTCTTGGGTTCATATTTTGGCCCTAAGAGGTCTTGAGGTCTCCAAGTATTTGAGACTATGTCTTATAATTTTTCCAAGCTTAAGTGAGTTTAAGGAATGCATAGAACCAAGTTTTGAGAATTTAGAATCTCTTGGGACAAAGATGAATTGGTCACTGCCCTCTTAAATATTCTTATGATTTTAGATGATAAAATTGTTTATAAATGAGTTTTGAGAGTTTAAAAAGAGTTCCAAGAGAAACTAGTATTTTATGTGCTTTAGAAATTATGTTTTATGCCTTTTTTATGGAGAAGTATATTTTTGGTTCTTCCTTGCTCTTTGCTGCCACTGTGTGTGCTGTTTTGATGATGATAATGTGCCTATGTTTGAGTAAAAATAATGTTAACATATGTGAAAGATAGGATAAGTTAGGAACTAGAAAAGAATTAATTTGAGAATTTTAGATCCTTTAATTATGTAATTTTCTGGATTCTGTCCAACAAGGTTTAGACTTAATAATCATGGTTTTAAATTAGTTTAAATATGTAGGAATGACTCATAATTGGTTTAGGACTAAATCTTGAAGCCTTAAGAGCAAACTAAACTTAGAAAGGGTCATTGTTGTGACTTCTAGGTACCTGTAAAGTTAGGATTTCAAATTCTGCATCCTTGAGGTTTAGAGATGTTCTTGACTATAATGTGAGGTGAGAAATACTTAGTTATAACCTCATAGGTTCCCAAGAGACTAGGTTTTGATGATCGATAACTTAGAATGTGAGTTAAAGACTTTAAGGGTCTAAACCGTAATCTCTAGAACCGCGTAATCACACAAATATAAACTGTCCAAATCTGCATAGTGCTGTTTGGATAAGTCCTTGAGCATAAGAATTAGTAACACTTATTAGTTGTGAACGTATAGGTGTGTAAGAGGTTAAGAATAATACTAGAACGATCAGTTTACAAGTTTAAGACTCAAAGGAACCAAAGCATAACATACTATAAGTTCATAACATAATAAGCTTGGGAGTTTGTATGTATGATTGTATAAGGTGAGATTATGTGATGATGTATATGCTATAGTTTTAACTATACAATATGAGAAAGTTTCATGTGATGATGTATATGCTATGAGAAAGATTTATGTAATGAATAATGATGTATCTATGAATTAACACTTTATGAGAATTTTAAATGTGACACAACACTGAGACGCCTTCTTGGGTGACACTGGTTTAGCCGAGCACCCCCAAGAAAACAAATTCATGAGGGTACTGACATAGAGCTTGCCAAAGCGGACAAAACTACGATGCACTAGTTGCTAGTAGAGCGTTTCAAAGAGGAAATGACCCTAAGAGAGGTGATCCTTAATTGCCCCCTAGCCCGCACTATTAAGTCGGGATTATGTATATGTTACGCTTATCATAGGATAAGTAAGAACTAGTGACGACTAGTTAAGGTATGAGCTCATAACCTATAGATGTTTTAGGGCGGCCCCATGAGATGAAAGTTAAAGTTAACAATGTCACATATACTATACTTATACCAATGTCATGATGTTTCTTAATTGTTCTATTGTTTGGTTTACCATTATGATGCACTCATATCATTAGTATATTTTATGCTAGCTATAAGACGCATTGTAAAATATGATGAACCTTGGATAAATAACACTTTGGAAAAATAACTTAAAAGGAATTTATATGTATGCATACCTTTTTAGAAATAAACCCAAGGTTCCTGAGGATGTGACGATATCACCTAGGTAGGAATAACCCTACTGAGAATTCTTTTAGAAAGATTCTCATTCCCTTTCTCTTTTCTTCCGTCATATCTTCAGATGGCGACATTCGTACTCTTCATCGACACCCCGGTATGGGAGCTGCACCATGACCCGGCACTCGGGTCATACCATTTTGAGGGTCGCTGCACTGTCAGAGTATTCATGTTCACCCTTCGCGCATCCAGTCTCGAGTTACCGTTTTACCCCGACTGCTCCTTACTGTCATAACGGGATTTTTGAGCGAGCGAGACCACGTGATGAGCAGATTCTCCACATGGAGCCCGAGACGTCAGTTGTACGCGGCTACCCGGAGTACGTGCCTCGCACCCAGTACTCGGAGACGGACCCATCCGAGGACCCACCATCCCACATGTATAGTTGGAGCTCCAGTCCCGCTCCCCCACCGATGAGGGCTGGGAGTGAGGAGACGGTGGTCCAGCCGAGGTTGGCTCATCGGCCATCTATGCACCCTCACCGTGGTGGACATGCCCCGATGATGCGCTCGACCACTCCCGCCGAGATTCGTCAGTGGATCGACTCGACCCCACAAAGATTTCGGACCGGCCAGGAGTAGACATAGGAGGGGTAGTAGTTAGTGCACACACGCCACATAGTTGAGGACAAACCTTCTTTTGTATATGAGGTTGTCTACTCTAGGTGCACATGGGTATGGGTGTTGTTTCTCTTGTATTTACTTTTATGATTTCCTTGTATTGCATTTCAGTTGTATTCCGCTTCCCGATGTATTGAATAGTCCTGCCCTTTGGGTAGGCACAGTATATATATATATATATATATATATATATATATATATATATATATATATATATATATATGTTTCAGTTGATGTCTCCATGATATGATGTGCTTCTTTATGCATTGCTTATATGTTTCGCTGTGTTTCCTCTTAAAGATTCGTGCGTGGCTCTCACTTTGATTTTAAATTCCAAAAAGAAAAATTTTACCCATATTTCCGTTAAGTATTTTCTAAGTAAAAGATGAGACCAAGAGGTAATATTCTAAAGATTAACCTAAGTATATACTCGTAGTCTTGGGTTAAGATTTAGGGTGTTACAAGATACACCACCTAACTGCAAAATGTCATCATGATAAAGTAGAATTCGGGCAAGTGGTGAATGTGTATAGATTTTACTAATCTAAACAAAGCCTGCCCGAAGGACTCCCATATACTACCCATCATTAACAAACTCGTCGACAATGCCTTAGGATACTAACACCTAAGCTTCATGGACATCTACTCTGATTATAATCAAATCAATATTCACCTATAGGATAACGACAAGATGGCCTTCCTCACAGAGTGCGCTAACTTTTGCTACAAAGTCATGCCCTTTGGCCTAAAAAATACAAGAGCCATATATTATAGACTCATGAGCAACATCTTCGAAGAACAAGTCTACAAAATGGTCAAATTCTTTGTCAGTAATATTGTGGCAAAAACTCTACCAAGTGGAAACCACATCCAGGACCTTTAGGAAATCTTTGGTAAGCTCAGAAGGTACAATATGAGACTAAATCCAAAGAAGTGTACTTTTGGAGTGCACAACGTGAAGTTCCTCAAATTCATGCTGGCCAACCCAGAACATTCCCAACACCCCTAGTCCTCACCAAGCTATAGGTTGAAAAACGTTCTTCTTTTGCCTCTATTTTCGAACATGCCATAAGCTCAATCCTGGTCACAAAGCGGGAGAGAGAACAATAGCCAGTTTATTTCATTAACAAGACACTATAAGTACTAGGATAAAGATACTAGAAAATTGAAATGCTTACCTACACTGTGGTGATATCAGCCAGAAAACTCAGACCTCACTTCTAGAGTCACCACGTCATAATCAAAACAAAGCAACCCATAAGGCAAATACTGGTTAAGCTTGAACTAGTAAGACAGATCATCTAATGGTCCATGGAGCTCTGCAAACTCAACCTTGAATACCAACCAAGGAGGTCGATCAAGGCTCAAGCCCTTCCATGCTTGTAGCAATCATGTCCATAACATATTTTCATTCTAAGTTCATATATAGTAAACATAATAACAAAATGACAAGAATGACAAAAAATAGGGCCATGAGTTCAAACCTACTCGCCTTGAGAGGTCAAGAGAGATAGAGGTGTCTCCACCAACTTAACCTTAGGAGCTAGGATTGGCACCAATAACTATCATGGAATCTATAACACACAAAAACAAACATAGATTACTCCATGAGTAATTCCAAGAAAGGAGGAATCATGCAAAATTCATTCATGAGAGAACCTAAACTCAAGAACATGGGAAAACACAAAGAAAGCTTGAGAATACACTATACTATCCTCCACCTCAATTTCGCTATCTGATCCTACATCCTCGACCACCACACTATTCATATCAATCATGCATTCCCTTATTCTCTAGTCTTAACTTTCTTTGTACTTCTCACTACCAAGTTGTCTTCATCAGAAGTTCGGCCACCACCGTCGTTTCCCATTTAATGAATGCAAAGAAAAAAAAATTGAAGAGAAGGTGGATGAAGGTAGAGGATAAAAACCAGATAATGATGTAGATCTCAAAGGATAAGGGAAAAAAAAAAAAACCTTTATGACAAAGCAGAATATGAAATCTATACTATTAATATTGAACAACCATTAACAGGAACATATGCTATTTGCCAACTTATATAGCACATTGTAATCTCTACTATTAATACTTAACAACCATTAACAAGAAACCTATGCTATTTGGTAAATTCTATAGCATGTTGTAATTTAAAGTTTTGAAAAATCTACTCAAAACAAAAACTATTTGAAGACGTAGGATGAAAATCTTCTGTCCCCAAATGTGTCTTTCCATGTTCCTTCAATCATTTATCATCACATGTAAAGATAAAAATCAAAACAAATTTATAAATTTACGAGTTATCAAATATACAATATATATCTTCCACATGTTGATAAATGATTGAGTAAATGATTGGAGGGACAGGGAATAGGATACTATTTGAGGAGAGAAGATTTCCATCCCAATCACATGATATAGAACTACTTATTGATGGATTTTCTTAACAATCAACTAATATTGTAAATTTCAAAATTGATCTATGTAAAATTAAATTTTAGACAGATAATACCTATTTGATAATTGAAATAGTTTTTGATAATTATGAAGAATTAGATATGTTGATAGAATGAGATCAAACTATTTTTTATTGTTATATTGTAATGTTATTAACATCTGTAATATTTCTATACAATATCTTTATCATATGGTCATTTCAAAAATTAAAATTGAAATTTATTTAATTTTATATGTTTCCACTTATTATGTTGTGCATCACATGGGTACAATACTAGTAAAATAAAATATATAAAAAGATTTTATTATTAAAAGAAATAAAAAGAATAAATAAAATAAAATAAAACTTATTACAAAATGGTATTTACAACGTGGATTGTGTCATCTTAGTATTTTTATTTTGTCATGGTAGAAAATAGTGATTTGAGACCAAATTGAAAACAATTTGAAACATTAAGTAATCAAATTGTTAGAGAAAAATAAAAAGCAAGTGACCAAAATTAAAAAAACAAAACTTGAATAAAGGTAAGGAAAAAAAATCTATTTTGTCTGTTTTTGTTCAAAAGGTGGAGAAATCATTGAATATTTGTTCTGGAAGATTTTGACAGAGCATAAACTAATCTTTATAAAATAGGAAACATAGCAAAACATCAACTAAGAGTTACTATTGTAGGTCAAGCTAGCTAATACAATTACTATTGTAGACTAAATTAGCCCAAATGGTACCATTTAATGTTGACCATTTTTAGCCACTAGGTTGAATGTATATACACATTTAGGAATGTGGCTAGTGCAATTAGTGTTAAGTAGTTGCTCCTTATATTTGTGAAGTAATTGCTTCTTGTATATATAAATAGCCTTGTATTTAAATTATAAAAGCCAGGGGTGTGTTTGTTTGTGATTATTTTGACAAATAATCACTTTTTTCACTCAAAAAAAATAGTTTTCTTATATTTAAATGATTTTTAAAAATAATCAAAATTTTAAAAAATCAGTTTTCAGTTTTTTTTATAAAAACTAAAATTAGTAGCTTCTGAAAAAAAAATTAGTTTTCAGTTCTTTCAATTATATATAAAATTTAGCTTTTGTAATCATTTTTTTCAAAATATAAAATAAACACATCCATAGTCAATCAAAGAAAAATCCCTTTTATCTGTATTTGCACTTTATCTTTTCTGACCATTATCTTCTAGCCCTTACTTTTTTGCTTTTACTTTCTTCTTGTTCTTGTTACATTCTAACCTTTATACCTACTTTGTTAATAAATTCTTTAATCACATCCAAATGCTCTTTGAAGTTGTCTGAGGACAAATTTGCAAAAGGACTAAATCTCTTCCTTTGTGCAAATCACATGAACTTTGGGAATTGATAGTGTGTGCACTTGTTGGGTTCATTGGCAGATTTATGGAAAGACTGTAAGCTCTAGAACTTTTCAGAAAGTATGTGAGCTATATTGTTTTGAATGACAACATAACCAATTTAAAGAAAATATTTTGAAGAATGACTAATGTCCACTTTGAGTTTCTTTAGTAACTTAACAAGTATTTCCAAAATGCATAAACACGGACTTGAGCGAGAATAATTTCACTTCACATGTGCAAACATATTTTATCTTGTATTAAGAGACTAAGCTTAAACGAAGTGAACATTATATCGAGTAAAGTATGCTCACATGCATCAAGGAATGAAGTAAATCAATTTAAGAACAAGAAACTGAGGCTAGGGTGTTTAGAAAGTAGCATAAGACATTAGAACGTACCTCAAGAATGAAGATATCATGCAAAATCTGAAAGGAACTTGTTACAGAGTTTTCAATCATCATAATCGTAATTCACTCATCATCATATAAATCAAATGAAAGATTAGAAGACCAAATTTGAATCAAGGAATTGACAGCGCACATCAGAAAGTTCACTTCACTAAAAAGGGGAGGAAAAATTTGAATTTTGAAATTCAAAAGTAAAGTCAAACTCAGTTTCCAATTGGCACGTCATCTCTTTTGCCTCTTCGATCAACGTCTTCAACTTCTAGAAGAAGGAATTCAGAAACCATGATCAAAAAGTAGAAAAGTAGTTTCTAAAGGACATTAGAAACCTCAACCTATCAACGGCTTCTCAGGATTATTCATTGTGTATTTATAAAAAAACTTGAGTGCAGGTTAGTTTGAGTTGCAACCCAAACACTAAACCTCTGTATCCTTGATCCTGTAGTAATCAGCATAAAATAGCTTAAAGAGACTACGTCAAAACTACTTCCAATGTGACAGCAAAGATGTTCTTTTTGCTCACGGTTTAGCTTGGAGAGGCTTGTGAACAACTACTCGGTTTCAACTTGAAAAGGCTGGTAAAGAACTACTCGATGTGTGACAGTAGGAGTTGTTCACTTTTTATAAGTGAGAGCTTAGGAAGGATATTGTAAAGACTATCCAATTTTCTTTCTCGAGTTGAGAAAGGTTAGTGAAACCCAGTGGTTGTTGAGAACTAGATATAGGTAGGTGTTGGCCAAACCAGTATAAAATTCCTATGTAGTATCTTATTATCATTTATCTCTTTACTTTTATTGTTTAACTTCATATAATATGTACATATCTGTTAAAGTTTATCATCTCAGTTTATTTACTACTACCGCTTTAAGTCAGAAAGTCACTTTCTGAATTTCTGCTGCACTTCAACCTTAAGCTTAATAGTTTTGTTTCAAGTTTCAATTTCAAAAGGATTTAGAAAATAAAAGCACGATTCAACCCCCTTCTTGTGCACTTTTACACCTACAAGTGGCATCAGAGCTTGGCCTCTAAGGGGTTAAGCATTCTAACAATTGCAAAGGACAAAGATCCGAAGAACAAATGGCACAAAATATTCATATAGCAGAAGGACACTCCATCAACAAACCAACATTCTTTGATTGTGGAGACTATGCCTATTGGAGTGATCACATGGAGCTGTTCACAAAATACACAAGTCTTAACTTGTGGGAAATAATCTAAGGAGGTGACTATGTTCTAATCGAGGAAATTCCTGGAATAGATGGTGCACCTTCTACACCAAGAGAAGTTCCCAGGAGCAAATGGACAGAGCAACATAAGGCTAGAGTTCAACTGAATGCCAAATCTAAGTATATGTTCACCTGTTCACTAAGCAAAGCTGAATATGATAAAATCATTGCTTGTGACACAGCAAAGGAAATATGGGATAGACTGCTCATGCTGCATGAAGGAACTGATCAAGTTAAGGAGGCAAAGATCAATATGTTGGTCCATCAATATGAAATGTTTAAAATGACAGATCAAGAAAGTATTGATGGCATGACCACAAAATTTATGCATATCGTACACCAGTTAAAAGGGATTGGCAAAAGATATTCTAACTCTGAGTTAGTTAGAAAAATCTTAAGAAGTCTCCTTGCTAAGTGGCTGCCCAAAGTAACAATCATTACTAAAGTCAAAGACCATCAAACCCTTGGCTTGGATGCACTCATTGGGTCACTCAAAACCCATGAGGCAGTGCTAGCAAAAATACATGGTGAATACATGAAAATAAACAAGTCTATGGTCCTGAAGTCATCTCATTAGAAGCCAAGTAAAGGAAAAACAATGAAAGTTACTGAAACCTTTGATGATGAAACAATGATAAGGATGAGTCTGATGATGACTCTGAGGATGATGATGGAGATGAGATCTCCTTGTTAGTGAGAAAGATTTCTAGAGCCTAGAAAGACAAGCTAAAAAGAAGAAAAGACATCAACCTAAAGATAGACAAGAAATGCAAAGTGAAGCTAGAAAGCATCACTTGCTTTAATTGTAGAGAAAAAGGACATTTCAGACCAGAATGTCCTAAACTTAAAGGTCCACAAAAGAAGTTCTCTAATAAAAAAAAAAGGGGATGTTGGCAATGTGGGTGACTCTAATGAAGAAAGGGAATGATCAGAAGCTAAGATGAGCAAGAAGATGTAGCCAACCTATGCTTCATAGCTGACTATGCTTTAGAAGATGAATCTGAGGTAAAAAAAAACTCTGACTCTAATCTTTCTTATGCTGAATTAATGGCCCTATATGAAGAACTGTTTGAAAATTCTCAAATACTTTCTTCTCATTATCTCAACTTAAAAAGAAAACATCAAAAGGTTGTTTTTCAAATGGAAAATTCAGAAGTTGAGAAACTAAGAAATGAGAAAGAAGAATTGAGAAAAGAATATGATGTTTCAAATACTAAGCTCAATGCTTTGGAAACTAAAGTCTCCAAAAATAATGAGAAAACTCAGTAAATTATTTCTAAACTGGAGAAAACATCAAAGCTTCTAAAATCTGACCTAGAAATAATGGTAAATGACTCAAAAACTCTTGAGCTAATGCTTGGTGGTCAGAAACCATATTTTCAAAAAAACTGGATTAGGATTTGAAAAAGTAAAGGATGAGAAAGGAAAGGCAACTTGGCCAAAAGGTGGGAAAGACAAAGTCTCTTGCACTTTCTACTATAAAAGGGAACATCCACCTGACAAGTGCTTCATGAAAAAAAATTCAGTCAAACGGGTGGAAAACTTTTCTCTTACATGATTAACCCAAAAGGACCCAAGAAGTCTGGGCATCTAAATTGAAAAATGTGTTTGTTGCGGGTGTACTTGAGAACACATATGGATCATGACAACAAGCGGTATATGGGTAGTGGCTGCTCCAAACACATGTCCGAATCCAGAAGATAGTTCAAAAATCTACGACCAAAGAACTCAAGATCAATAAAATTTGCTGATGGAGGTAAAGCCAAAGCCACAACCATTGGAAATATTGATAAGGATAATTCTCACCAAATCTCTTATGTATTGTTTGTTGATGGTCTGGTTCACAACTTGTTAAATGTAAACCAGTTCTGTGATCAAGGTTTTAGTATTATTTTTAATGCTCATGCTTGTAAAATAGTTAGTCCCATCTCAGGACAAATCATATTATCTAGCAAGAGGCATGATAACACGTATGTGTTATTCTTGGATGACCTTCTAGATCAAGATGTAAAATGTCTAACATAGATGAAAAGTGGTTATGGCATATGAAGCTTGAACATACTCATATGAAGCTTATTTCTGAGCTATCTCGGAAAAAGCTAGTTAAAAGCCTACCAAAAATCAAATTTGACAAGGATTTAACTTGTGATTTCTGTGAGAAAGGTAAGGAAACCAAAGCTTCTTTCCATAGTAAACATGTGGTGTCAACCACTAAACCACTATAACTTTTACATATAGATCTCTTTGGTCCAACCAAGACTACTAGCCTTGCTAGAAAAAGATATTTTCTTTTCATTTTGGATGACTTTACTAGATTTACATGGGTTATTTTCTTGGCTTCTAAGGATGAGGTGGTTGAAATATTCAAAATTTTTACAAAATGTATTTGTATTGAAAAGAATTCTCAAATTGTCTCCATAAGATTTGATCATGGAGGAGAATTTGAAAATCACATCTTTGAAGAGTTTTGTGAAAATCATAGCTTCCTTCACGAGTTTTCTACACCTAGAGCTTGCAATAGCACATGCTGCTTTATAGATTGACGACTGTCCCCATAAACCAACACGGGTCTTTTCACAATGTTTTGTCCTCACTCACACGCTTCCTGGGAAAACTTCACAGGAGGTCACCCATCCCAAAATTGCTCCATCTTAAGCACGCTTAACTATGGAGTTCTTTAGTGATGGGCTATCGAAAAGAAGATGCGTCTTGTTGGTATAGGTTGTACAGATCAATTCATATAAGCCATCCTCAACTGTATAATCCCATACCTATACAGTCTTAGGATCCCTCTCATTCAAATGTGTAATCATTTCATTCATGTACCCTTCCGCTTAGAAGGCCTTGTGAGGAGCCGCCGCTCATTGTCCGTGCCTTCTTTGCACCGGCGATTACTCCTCGCCCTCATCTCCGGGCGTTACAGACTTCCCCATCAAAATGGAGTTACTGAAAGGGAAAACAAAAGCTTACAGGAGATGGCCTAAACAATGCTTTTGGAAAGTGGTTTATCAAAAGGCTTTTTGGGCAGAGGCTATTAACACCTCTTGTTATATACAAAACAAAATCTTTCTAAGACCAATCCTCAAAAAGACTCTTTATGAGCTATGGAAGATTAGAAAACCCAACATTTCATACTTTCATGTCTTTGGTTCATCATGTTTTATACTTAACACCAGGGACAAACTTGTAAAATTTGATCCTAAATCTATCTACAAAGCTTATGGAGTATATAATAAACGAACACTACGCATTGAAAAGACAATTCATATCATATTCAAGGAGCTCAAGAAAGACTTTGATGACGACCTTAATGAACTAGAACAAGTTCTTGAAAAAATGAGTCTCAAAGAAGACTCAGAAAGTAAGCAGACAAAAGCTCCACCTTCATAAAGTAGGCTCCAGAATGACAATTCTTCATAAAATTTACTCACAACACCAAAGCCATCAGAATGTAGTAACTTTGAACATAAGGAAGAGCAACCTGAAGGTGAAGGAGAAGCTAAAGCATCTCATAGGTACAGAAACTATAAAGGAGTTTCTAATCTTAAGGCAGTTTCTTAAAATAGAGTCCGTGGAGATATTTCTAAGGAAGTAAAAACCATATCATCCCTAAGAAATACGTCAAACTATGCTTTCATCTCCATTATTGAACTTGCATGTATTGAAGAAGCTTTGAGTGATCAAATTTGGGTGGAGGCCATGCAAGAAGAATTGGATCAGTTTGAGAAAAGCAAAGTCTAGACTCTTGTGGAAAAAACCAAAGAAAAAACCATCATCTGAACCAAATGGGCATTCAGAAACAAACTAGATGAAGCTAGCAAAGTCAACAGGAATAGAGCGAGATTGGTTGCACAAGGTTATAATCAACAAGAGGGAATTGATTATGATGAGACCTTTGCACTAGTAGCTCGGTTGGAAGCCATAAGAATGCTACTTGCTTTTGCTGCCTTCAAGGGATTCACTCTTTACCAAATGAATGTTAAATCTGCCTTTTTAAATAGTTTCCTCTCTGAGCAAGTATATGTGAAGCAACCTCTGGGTTTTGAGAGTGAAGACCATCCTAACCAGGTCTTCAAGCTGACAAAAGCTCTCTACAGTCTGAAACAAGCTTCTCAAGCTTGGTATGAAAAATTGAGCAGCTTTCTGTTGAAGAATGGATTCAAAAGAGGTAATGTTGATACTACTCTATTTACTTTTGAACAAAACAATTACTTTCTGATAGTTCAAATACATGTTGATGATATTATATTTGGTGTCTCTGATCATTCTCTCTGTGAAAGTTTTCAAAACTAATGCAAAGTGAGTTTGAAATGAGCATGATGGATAAACTCAAATTCTTTCTTGCTTTGCAAATAAAATAACAAAAAGATGGAACCCTAATCAATAAAAAAAAATATACAAAAGAACTCTTGAAAAAGTTTAACATGCATCAAGACAAACCAATGAGTACCCCCATACATCCATCTCAAATCATTGATGCTGATGAGAATGGTAAAAAGATCTCAGAAAGTAATTATAGAGGAATGATTAGATCATTGTTATATCCTACAACCAATAGACCAGACATTCAATTAAGTGTGGGGATTTGTGCTAGATTTCAATCAAATCCAAAGCAATCACACTTAAATGTTGTTAAGAGAATTTTCAGATATTTATCAGGTACTACTAATCTCAGCTGATGGTATGAGAAAGGTACAACATGTGAGATTGTAGGTTACCGTGATGTTGACTTCGCACGAAATAGAGTAGAAAGCAAGAGCACCAGTAGATGTTACTAGTTTTTTGGAAACAATTTGATCACTTGGTCTTATAAAAAGCAAAATATCATTGCTCTCTCTACTGTAGAAGCAGAATATGTAGCAGTTGCAAACGCTGTACCTAAATGTTGTGGATCAAAAACCAGCTAGAAGATTATCACCTGAGGTATTCCAAAGTTCCCATCTACTATGATAATACTAGTGCTATTAATCTTGCTAAGAATCATATTCAACACTCTAGATCCAAGCATATTGATATAAAACATCATTTTATTCGAGATCATGTTCAAAAAAGAGACGTTGAATTAAAGTTTGTGAATACTGAAGACCTAGTGTCAGGCATATTCACCAAACCATTAGCTAAAGATCGTTTTTGTGCTTTGAAAAATCTTTTGAACTTAAATACTTTTTTATCTGCATAAAGCATTTGTAACACCCTAATTTTTAACCCAACTTTCTAGAACACATTAGGTTAAACATTAGGCTATTACTTCATAGTCTCATCCTTTTCTTAAAATACTAAAGGAAAATTACGAGTAAATTTTTTTTAAAAAAAAACACACAACAAAGTGAGAGCCACGTTCTTAGTCTAATCGAATAATAGGAATATAAAGCACGCTTAACACTCATAGAGAAACACAGAAATGGAAACATATAACAGCTGAGCATAAATCATCACAACAAGAGAAACGTTTCATTAATAACATAACTTAGAATACATAAGTAGTCATACCCTCATTGGGACGGGCAGAGCTTGTAATACAGCAGAAAGGAAGTACAATAGAAACAGAGAAACGTAAAGTAACATAAAGTAAACCATCACTACCCGAGTGCACCTATAGTGAATAACCTCAAAACAAAAGCAAGTTTATCCAGTCTACATGTGAGTGTGTGCACTAAGCCTCCCCTAAAACATCTGCTACTAGAACCCGGGGAAATGGAGTGTAATTGATCCAAGAACGCAAGGCGGCAGGAGTGGGCATACGTGTAGACTGCGTGAGCTCCTCGTTAGGCGCCTCTCGGACGGATGTGTCAATGAAGACCACGAATGTCGCCATCAGTCTCTGAAGATGTGACTAAGCGAGAAAAAGAAGAGAAAAGAGTGAGAATCTTACTAAAGAATCTCAGTAAGAATCTCCTATTCTAGGGTTACATCGTTCACATCCTCAGGAACCTTGGGTTTATTTATAAAAGGTGTTCATGCATATGAGATTCATTATTAGGGTTTATGAAACTATTTATCCAAGGTCCATTTCTTTTAGTATGCATCTTGATGTCATGAATGCAACATGTTTAAGCATGAATGTATGGCAATACTTGAGCACATAAATCAACAAATCACAACAATCTAGATTCATGCAAGTGGCATAAGGGCATATTACAACTCTTACTTTTCTCATACTTATGTGACTTAAAAGCATCATATCTCTTTTGTTCTTTTTCTCAAAAACCACCCTCTTAAAACATATCCACCTATTTCCAACCGATACACCGCCCCGGTGATTTTTATCATAACCTCCTATCTCCGTCTCACCTAATCGCCTAGGAATGAGCTCAATCCTAACTAGTCGTCACTAGATTTAATATGGGGTAAAATGAGGGGTAACATAAACATATTTCATTCTTTGAAACGTTCTCTGGCCTCGAGTGCACAATGAATTGTCCGCTTTGGTAAGGCTGCATCTGCACATACCCTCACGGATTTGCCTCCTCCTCACCGTAGCGGAGAAATGCGTCTCAATGCTTGTCACATAAAAATATCCTGGGGTGCTCGGCCGAACCAGTGTCACCCAGGGTTTTCAACTCATATGGTACTTTAAAACATTTATCAACTCTTTTAGGTTTGATAGAAATTAAAGCATAACTGTTAAACTGAATTTCCTTCAAACCAAAATTCATGCCACAAGCTAATCACACAACTTAACATCTTAATAATCATTTCCTCACGTATCATCAATAAAACATTTTAGGGTTCATGCATCATCAAGCATATTCTTCTAATACATCATTCTCACATAGATAAACATCATAACATATATTTCAAACTCATCATTCTTACATAGATTATAGCATATATTCCAAACTCATCATAGCATATATTTTAAACACATCATACTCACATAGATAAAGCTCATGTATCATATATCATACTTGCATAAAATTAAGCATCATAAAAACTCAAGACTTCTTAATATCTTATGCATCGACCCTTAAGGTCCTTAACTCACAATCTAAGTTATAAATCATCAAAACCTAGTCTCTTGGGAACCTATGAGGTTATAACTAAGTATTTCTCACCTCACACTATGGTCAAGAACATCTCTAGACCTCAAGGATGCAGAATTTAAAATCCCAACTTTACGGGTACCTAGGAGTCACAACAATGACTCTTTCTAAGTCCAGTTTGTTCCTAAAGCATCAAGATTAAGCCCTAAACCAATTATGAGTCATTCCTACACATTTAAACTAATTTAGAACCATGATTATCATTTCTAAACCTTGCTGGACAGAATCCAGAAAATTCCATCATTAAGGGATCTAAAACTCTCAAATTAATTCTTTTCTAGTTCCTAACTTATCCTATCTTTCACATATGAGTCTTAACATTATTTTTACTCAGACATAAGCATCTTATCATTATTAACACAGCTCATACAGTGGCCAAACATAGCAAGGCAGAACCGAAACAAACATCTCCATAAAAGACATGAAACACAATTTCTAAAGCACATACAATACTAGTTTCTCTTGGAATCTTTTTCAACTTTCAAAACTCATTTATGGACACTTTTATCACCTAAAATTATAAAAATACTTAAGAGGGTAATAGCTAAATCATTTTTATCTCAAGAGGTCCTAAATTCATAAAACTTAGTTCTACATATTTCTTATACTTACATAAGCTTAGAAAAATTATAAAACATAGTTTTCAATTCTTGGAAACACCAAAGCCTCTTAGGGCCGAAATAGGGACCAAAAGCAATAAATATTTTTAGACCTTGTTGAGACAACAATGGGCAAGTCTTTGAGCTCTAGGTTCATTAAAGTGATGACATAAAAATAAACATGCTAATGCACTTGTTTTAGTTTTTGCTAGAAAGTAAAGTGAGAGCATAAAATAAATATGTGATGCATTATATTATTATCTTTGATATTTAGGTGAGAACTTGAAACATAAACATGATAATGCATAGCTTGAAATATAAACATGATAATGCAAGCTCCTTTATTACCTTGGTACTTAGTGATAACAAAGAAAGTAAACATGATGTGCAAAGCATAAAATAAATATGGTATGCATTATATTATTATCTTTGATATTTAGGTCAGAACTTGAAATATAAACATGATAATGCAAGTTCCTTTATTACCTTGGTACTTAGTGATAGCAAAGAAAGTAAACATGATGTGCAAAGCATAAAATAAACATGATGCAAGGTTCATTTTAAGGTGATCTAAAGCTCATCCAAGACTTTAACAACATAATAACCCAACACATATCTCATTACAAAGAGAGCTTTAGAGTTCTTGAACCAAGTTCTCAAAGGAATTATGAGGTTCTTGAACATCATCATCAAGCTCAAAGAAAGCAAAACTTTATGAACAAATAAAACTTCAAAGATCAAAAAGGAAAATGGTAACCGAAATGTTAAAGAAAGGAACAAAGAAACCGAAATCATAATAGCAAGAAAAGTAAAGGTATTCTTGAGTAAAAATCATTTTTGAGTTAGAAAATAAAGTTGGAACTCAAAGAAAATAAAACCTCAAGCTCTAGAGTTTCCTTTGAGATGAACACATAGTCATTATCTAGGAGTCCTCATCATTGAGCTATCATGTACTCATCAAGGCCAAGAGGCCGAAAATACAAGAAAGGGAAACCAAAGAAAGTTTCAAAAGAAAACCCAAGAGAAAGCTAGAAAGAACTCATTTTCAAGAAGACAAAGTTTAGAAAACACTCCTACCTAGAGTGAAGATAAAAAGCTTGGACTTGAAGATGAAAATGATACGAGCAACACCTCCTAGGATGGTGATGATGATTCGGCCTTGATGAAAGAAAAAGGAAGGAAATGTGTTCTTGGTGAGCTTGTGTTTGAGAATGGAAGTTTAGGTGTTTGTATGATGATCCAAGGTGGTGGGGTGGTATTTCAAGGTTGTGTGATGATGTTTCAAAAGGAAAAAGAAGAAGATGAAGAAGAAGAATGCTCTTGAGATTTGAGAGAAAAAGGAAGAACTTAGAGAAAAACTAAAAAACTAAACTTAGCAAATGAACAAAGTGTAGCAAAGGTTCATCTAGGCATGGTATTTATAGAGAAGAATAAGAGTGAATGAGCGGAGGAGAATGAATCCTCATGGAACATGAGGTGAGGCATGTATGGAGGAGAATGAATCCTCATGGAACATGAGGTAAGAGAATTGCACTTTGATGACATGGCTTCAACCATAGTCTTTGGAGTGTGAAATAAAATTAAATTGTGATAAAATGGATGATGAATTTCATACAGGTCTGATGCAGCAAGGGAGGAGGGAGTTTTGGTCATGTAATAGTGTGTTAGTGATGTGTTTAGGGGTGTATTAGCTTAGGTGTAAGGTTAGGAGTCATTAAGCATAAGTTTAGGTGACTAAGAATGTGATTAGGAACCTTTATGACATGATTAAGGAGTACTCATACATATTTAGGAGATTTTAAATTCATTTTATGAATAAAACAATGTAGACAAAATTCCATAATTTAAGGAATTGGAGAGAAAATACTATTCAAGATTCCATGACTAGAAATCTTGAATTTAAAATAAGATTTTAAGTTGTAATTAAGCACTTTTAGGTTCTAATCAACTTTAATAAATTATTTTGACTTAAGATTAATTATGGAAATTAATGAATCTTCGATTAGAGCCTAATATTGCTTAGGTTTGCTTAATCACGCGATTAAGCGTAAAAACACGAAACTAGGGGTAAAATCGTAATTTTGCACTAATTTTGCCCGGGACCTCCATAATTAAAACTGAGGTCGTAGAATACATAAAAATTCCTTTTAAAACCATCTAGAGAAGTTTTGGGTTCATCCGGCACTTGCAAATAGGTAAAACACCGCAGAGGCGTTTTGGTCATTTTGACCCGAAAACTCGAAAAATGAGATTTTCGATTCCGGAAAGGTACACAGGTCATCTAATCCCCTTCCAACACTGAGTTTGCCCTTCAAGTACTGCCAGATCGGCTTTCCTCGAATTCTGGGCCGAAAATGACCTCAGGGGCATTTCGGTCATTTTCACTCTAGCAGAAAATCATTAAGGGAATTTTCTGGATTCTGTCCAGCAAGGTTTAGAAATGATAATCATGGTTCTAAATTAGTTTAAATGTGTAGGAATGACTCATAATTGGTTTAGGGCTTAATCTTGATGCTTTAGGAACAAACTGGACTTAGAAAGAGTCATTGTTGTGACTCCTAGGTACCCGTAAAATGGGGATTTTAAATTCTGCATCCTTGAGGTCTAGAGATGTTCTTGACCATAGTGTGAGGTGAGAAATACTTAGTTATAACCTCATAGGTTCCCAAGAGACTAGGTTTTGATGATTTATAACTTAGATTGTGAGTTAAGGACCTTAAGGGTCGATGCATAAGATATTAAGAAGACTTGAGTTTTTATGATGCTTAATTTTATGCAAGTATGATATATGATACATGAGCTTTATCTATGTGAGTATGATGTGTTTAAAATATATGCTATGATGAGTTTGGAATATATGCTATAATCTATGTAAGAATGATGAGTTTGAAATATATGTTATGATGTTTATCTATGTGAGAATGATGTATTAGAAGAATATGCTTGATGATGCATGAACCCTAAAATGTTTTATTGATGATACGTGAGGAAATGATTATTGAGATGTTAAGTTGTGTGATTAGCTTGTGGCATGAATTTTGGTTTGAAGGAAATTCAGTTTAGCAGCCGTTATCTTTGCCAATTTCTATCAAACCTAAAAGCGTTGAAAAATGTTTTAAAGTACCATATGAGTTGAAAACCCTGGGTGACACTTGGTTGCCGAGCACCCCAGGATATTTTTATGTGACAAGCATTGAGGCGTACTTCTCACTACGGTGAGGAGGAGGCAAATCCGTGAGGGTATGTGCAGATGCAGCCTTACCAAAGCGGACAATTATTTGTGCACTCGAGGCCAGAGAACGTTTCAAAGAATGAAATATGTTTATGTTACCCCTCATTTTACCCCATATTAAATCTAGTGACGACTAGTTAGGATTGAGCTCATTCCTAGGCGATTAGGTGAGACGGAGATAGGAGGTTATGATAAAAATCGCCAGCGGTGTATCGGTTGGAAATAGGTGGATATGTTTTAAGAGGGTGGTTTTTGAGAAAAAGAACAAAAGAGATATGATGCTTTTAAGTCACATAAGTATGAGAAAAGTAAGAGTTGTAATATGCCCTTATGCCACTTGCATGAATCTAGATTGTTGTGATTTGTTGATTTATGTGCTCAAGTATTGCCATACATTCATGCTTAAACATGTTGCATTCATGACATCAAGATGCATACTAAAAGAAATGGACCTTGGATAAATAGTTTCATAAACCCTAATAATGAATCTCATATGCATGAACACCTTTTATAAATAAACCCAAGGTTCCTGAGGATGTGAACGATGTAACCCTAGAATAGGAGATTCCCTCTTGAGATTCTTTAGTAAGATTCTCACTCTTTTCTCTTCTTTTTCTCGCTTAGTCACATCTTGAGAGACTGATGGCGACATTCGTGGTCTTCATTGACACATCCGTCCTAGAGGCGCCCCTACCGTGGAGCTCACGCTCAATCTACACCTATGACCACTCCTGCCGCCTTGCGTTCTTGGATCGATTACACTCCATTTCCCGGGTTCTAGTAGCGAGATGTTTTAGGGAGGCTTAGTGCACACACTCACATGTAGACTGGATAAACCTGCTTTTGTTTTGAGGTTATTCACTATAGGTGCACTCGGGTAGTGATGGTTTACTTTATGTTACTTTGCGTTTCTCTGTTTCTATTGTACTTCCTTTCTGCTGTATTACAAGCTCTGCCCGTCCCAATGAGGGTATGACTACTTATGTATTCTAAGTTATGTTATTAATGAAACGTTTCTCTTGTTGTGATGATTTATGCTCAGCTGTTATATGTTTCCATTTCTGTGTTTCTCTATGAGTGTTAAGCGTGCTTTATATTCCTATTATTCTATTAGACTAAGAACGTGGCTCTCACTTTGTTGTGTGTTTTTTTAAAAAAAAAATTTACTCGTAATTTTCCTTTAGTATTTTAAGAAAAGGATGAGACTATGAAGTAATAGCCTAATGTTTAACCTAATGTGTTCTAGAAAGTTGGGTTAAAAATTAGGGTGTTACAGCATTCACATATAAAAACTTCTTTTGGTATTTTCCCTTCATAACTCAAAGCTAAAGTTAAATCCAAAGAATTCAATATGCAAAATCAGAAAGAAGAATCAAGAATCAGAAAGTGAACCATGAATAGTGAGGTTCAAAAGTAACATCATCATAAAGAAATGCAGTACTTAAAGAAGCTACAGCAGATGCTAAAGGAAAAAGAGTCAAAAGAAAAATTGTCCTTAAAGATAGCTCTGAGGACAATGAGAAACATGAAGTAATCTTCAAACACAGGAAAAAACCCTTCTCACTTTTCCACAAACTTAGAAAAAACATCAAGATTCGATACATCTTCAAGGAACGTAACAGAAAATGAAACTACTTCTCCTACAGCTCCAATTATCTTAGAACCAACTCCTGCCCACATCAATACTGCTTCAACCAGTCAACCATCATTTGCTTTGCAGCTAAGGCTTCTCAGAATTTAGATTCTTGCTGCAAGAACAATGCTGTATCCACATCCGCCTCAACGAGCTAGAAACTCAGTCACAAAGACAATAGGCACTTGATATAGAGATTCCTTGGAATTAAAAGGGCTACTGATGTTGTTCCTAACTTCTAGCACACTCCTTTTTTGCTGATGTCAAAAAGGGGAGAAGAAAAGAGAAAAAATCTTGTGCTAAGAAAGATAAGGGAACTGAGGGGGAGCAACTTAGAATAATCTTGTGCTGAGAAAGATAGGGAGAGTAAACTGAAGGGGAGCTACTCAGAAGAAGTTTAAAATTTTCTTTAGAATCTGCATAATCACAAAATTGTTGCATATCACAAAATTGTTTTAGAAATTACATTTCTTTCAATTCATAGTTTGTGATTAAAAACCTTTGTACTCTTACATATCTATGAATCAAATAGTCATATACAAACCAGGCATATTACAATTAATGAAGGAATTTTTTTCTCAAATCAATCAAACGCATCAATACACCTATCATTGCCTATGTATACTGGAACATATTGTACTTATTGCTCTAATCCATTTAGAACTGATTCCTAATTGAGCATCAGAAACCTTGAATAGTAATATGTTGATAAGATTCATTAAGGTTTCATTGAACATCAGAAACTACATAAGCATCAGGTTGTTGCTATATCTAAATTACTCATGCTCTGTTTTTTATCTTTATACATATTCGAGTTTTTTTTCAAAAAACTAATTTGAATAAAGTTGTGTTGAATAAGAATTTTAATCAGGAAGAAATATCACAAGTATTACTTGCTTTTTTTTTCAAGCACATTAGATTTTAGAAAGTCTCTCTATAATAAAAAGTCAGGCTATTAGTGTAAAAGGACTTAAACGATGACATCTGCTTTAGTATCTTAATGATACATCTCAGGAAGCACTCTGATTTAATTCAGAAAATATCATCATAAACCAAACAGCTTTGATTTGAGTTACTTAAGGCCTTGAAACGTTTTTTGAACATATCCAATCATGCCTTAAGAAAATGACTTCCTAAAATTTAAAGTCAGTGATGTTTTGAAAGAATATGTGCTTATCAAGATATATTCTGTTATATTTCTTTCAACATCTCTTCAAAAAAGTTTCTTCAAATTGGTTTGTCATCATCAAAAAGGGGGAGATTGTAAGCTCCATAACACTTCAAAAAGTATGTGAGCTATATTGTTTTGAATAACAACAAAGCCAATTCAAAGAAAATATTTTGAAGAACAACTAATGTCCACCTTGAGTTTCTTGACTAAGCTTAACATGTATTTCCGAAATGCATAAACACGGACTTGAGCGAGAATAATTTCACTTCACATGTGCAAACATGTTTTATCTCATATTAAGAGACTAAACTTAAACGAAGTGAACATTATATCGAGTAAAGTACACTTACATGCATCAAAGAATGAAATAAATCAATTCAAGAACAAGAAACCGATGCTAGGGTCTTCAAAAAGTAGCACAGGACATCAGAAAGTATGTCAAGAATGAAGATATCATGCAAAATCTAAAAGGAACATGTTACAGAGTCTTCAATCATCATAATCATAATTCATTCATCATCATCAAAATCAAATTGAAAATTAGAAGACCAAATTTGAATCAAGGAACTGACAGCACACATCAGAAAATTCATTTCATTGAAAGGGAAGGAAAATTTGAATTTTGAAATTCAAAAGTAAAGTCAAACTCAGTTTCAAACTGGCACGTCATGTCTTCAACCCCTTCGATCAACGTCTTCAGCTTCTAGAAGAAGGAGTTCAGAAACCATGATCAGAAAGTAGAAAAGTAGTTTCTGAATGACATCAGAAACCTCAACCTATCAACGGCTTCTGCAAAAAGGCTTTGACACCAAACGAGCTACTCATCTAGATTACATTTCCAAGACATAAACAGATAACCAACACGTGTAACTTGGACAACAGATCAAGAGCAATGGTCATAAAGGGAGACCATCTATAAATAGATATGCTGAGCTTTCAAGAAAATGACTTGACAATCACAAGAGCTAAAACGCTGCAAAATCTTTTTCTCACTTATTCTGTGAAGTTTATTACTTCTTGTAATCAACTCCTTTGTTGATAAAAATCTTCTTTCTAAGTTTTTAGATTATTCATATATTCTTCTTAGGAAGAATTATTAGAAAGAAATCACTCAAGTTATCTTAGGATTATTCATTGTATATTTGTAAAGAAATTTGAGTGCAGGTTAGTTTGAGTAGCAACCTAAACACTATGCCTTTGTATCCTCGATCCAATAGTGATAGTGTGAAATAGCTTGAAGAGGCTACGGTAAACTATTTGCAACATGACAGCAAAGATCTTCTTGTTGCTCATGGTTTAGCTTGAAGAAGCTTGTGAAAAATTACTCGGTTTCAACTTGAAGAAGCTGGTAAAAGACTACTTGGTGTATGACAGTATGAGTTGTCTACTTGTCACAGGTGAGGGCTTGGGAATGTTATTGTAAAGATTATCCAGTTTTCTTTATCGGGTTGAGAAAAGTTAGTGAAACTCAGTGGTTGCTGAGAACTGAATGTAGACAGATGTTGGCTAAACCAGTATAAAATTTCTGTACAGTATCTTCTTATCATTTATCTCTTTACTTTTATTGTTCAACTTCATATAATATATACATATCTATTAAAGCTTATTATCTAAGTTTATTTACTACTAACGCTTTAAGTCATAAAGTCACTTTTTGAATTTCCATTGCATTTCAAGCTTCAAGCTTGATAGTTTTTGCTTCAAATTTCAATTCCAAAGAGATTTTGAAAAGAAAAGCATTCAACCCCATTCTCTTCCCATGCGCTTTTATACCTACAAAGACTACCTCTCACGCCAATACTACTTCCAGTTGGCTAACAAGATTTTTCGGGCAATTACAAGCGCGGTAAATTGACAACGAGAAAGAAGAAAACAACTCCAAAGATTTCTTTTTCATTGTTACACAAAATCATCTCTTTTACAACTGTTTCTTAAGATTGTTTGAAAGTAATTGAACAACCTTTCTCAACTAAACAGAAAAAAAAAATTAGATATTCATAAACTTTGCTAAGATTTTATTATCAGAATGATATGGTGTAATTATTGACCTCTAAAATAAGAGTGTCATACCATTTTTTCTAATTCAACAACCACCATAATATCTATCATATATTCTATACATATACTTCTAACTGTGTATCATTATTTATAGTCCACTAACACATGGTTACAGGATGGTCAGCGGAGATGCCACCTACAGAAATTCACCCAGAATAGCTGTCAGATCAATCAATCGGAGCATACTCAAAGTGGCTCCCCATTCCCTCGAAGTGCTTCCAATATTGGGATCAACAAACCAAACTGGTTTTTGGCTTGGGCATGAAGATGGTTATAACTACGATAAACTGATGTTCCCATCTCTTAGCTTCATGAGCGGTTCTCTATCTGAAGCCTCCATATGGTTCCACTCGCCTAAACCCAAGGGGAGAGGAATCATTGAGGGCAATTACCTCAAGATGTGTGATAATAGCCCAAAGCAATCATGTTAAGACAATGGCATATTTACAATGGCAGTACGACTGAGACACAACAACTAACAAGAAGATAATGATGAAGCCATTGTCTGTACTCTGTAGTAGAAGACGAACTTTGTGCCCAACAAAGCAAACTATGCTAGCATAGGCTTTAGCATTTGGTTAATATTTTAAAGAAATACCTTCATCTTTGATCATCACTAAATTGTAACTTGCGGATAAAAAGTCTTTTTTATTCTGAAAGCTGAATCTTGTCGAAAACTAAAACCTTGTGTCTTGTACAAAAATTTACTGTGACCCATCATTACTACAAGGGCCCAAGATAGGATAGCAAAATGTATTGGAGACTGCTTAGCCATACTTAAGCTAAAAGAATATTGCACTAAATTTTATACCTTTTCATAAGAAAGAGAACATCATAATACACAGGCAAAAATGAACAGGGGCTTCCATCCGTGGTGTGCATGAGGTGAAATGCATCTCATCGGCTCAACTAGTCCACTCTCAGAAAACTCTATACAAAAAGAACTGACAGGTGTGGTCAACATGGAACCTGAACATCCAGGACGGCAGGTCATAATCAAGCAATAAAAAAAATCAATATATCACAAATCTCCTATTGAGTTGGTAGCGCAAGAGTGATCTGAAGCTAATTTCAAAGACGAGGAAAAAGAATTTCTCACTGATCAGCATCTTAATCTGGTATATCCTACTCTCAATATGAGAATTCATGACCTCGAAGTGAAATATATTTCTTGACCCATATGGCAATGTCCTCAGCACAAACCTGGGCCTGAGGGGTTTTGAGAAGTACGTCAAGTGTTGCAAATTCATGAACTGCATCTTTGTACTCAAGAACAGGTGCATCAACATTCACCTTCCTGAGCTCTTCTGAGTAAGCAATGGCACGGTCCCTCATCCAGTCAAGCTCTGCCACCACTGTCAATGTTGGAGGCATCAATTTTAAGGGAGGACCCTGGCCTGGGACTAGGGGATTGGCAGCCGGATGGTCCAGGCTAAATTCTTCCTCAGGTAGGAAAAGTTTCCATGCTAGCATAGACATAGCCTTGTCATAAAAGTAAGAGTTTGCTAACTTTATTTCAGAACGAGTGGGCACACTTCCAACGAAAAATGGATACATCAGGACCTGTGCTACCACTTTGACAGGGTCCATAAGTTTGCCTGCTTCTACAGCTTTTCGAGCCACATAGTCAGCAATATTTGCACCACAACTTACACCAAGAAGAACACACCTGATTAATATCAGAGAAAAAACAAAAAAGAGGTTAAGCATCAATGACCTAGCACAGTACAAAAAACCGAGATCAAGCTTCTAACAAAAACCAAAGGAACAATGACAGGACGAAATTAAGGTAACAGACAATACTACAGTTCATCTACAAAAAAGTTACCCTCAATCTAAGCTGCCGGCATTTTTCCCCCCTTTCAAACAAGGCCTATTTTGAATAAGTAAGCATTACACAATATATCCCAACATGCCAAAAGATGATAATATTTTTTCTTTGCAAAATACTACAATCAGGCCAAACACATCCTCTTAACTCACCCAAATCACTTGGATGCCAACTGCCAAATACATACTCTAAAAAAGATCAACTAGTTATTTGAAAAGTGATACATATTAATAATGGGGATTTCCGGCAGAAGTAGACTGATTCCCTAACCATGATGTGAGGTCTAAATATTGGGGTTCTTAATCTTAAAGGAAGATGCCCAAGAAGCCCATTTAGGAACAGAAAGTTGAGGTAGGTTTGAAGACATACATGGAACAAAGATTAAACATGAGTTCCAAGCCAAAACCAGAAACAGTCTGAAATGGCACAAGTAAAAGGGACCCAGAAAAACAAGAGTGAAAAATGGCTGGTGGAGACCACTCTACACGAGAGAAGGGCAGAAGCTTCATCTGAAGCATTATATTAGCCTCCTTCCATATAGGTCCATACGCCCTACACAAAATGGTCATGTCTGATTGTTATTAATCTTCTCTAATAGCATATTTAGCCCCCTGTCCATAAATTAGATTAAAATATCATCATCTAGGACTCGGACAACTTCCTTTGTTTGCCAATTAAGTCTTTTAATGACAATGTCACAAAAGTACCAAAGGGATGCTACTATTACTAGATTAAACAGAGGTAGGTCTTCAGAAGAACAAGGAGAAAATAAAACAGTAAAGAGAACGAATTGAAGCATTGAAAATAAAAAATAATCTGAAATCTCAGACTGACAAAAAAAGATAGTTAAGAAATCACTTTTCCCTCATCATCAAAACTGTCTAATTTCCCATTAGAGTAGGATGACCTGCACCAGCCATCAAATAATATTCACCAGAAGAATATATTGCACACCATCATCACCTTACCACCTCTCCTTCAATGCCTTTGTGCTTTTCAGCACATCTATTTTGTTAGCATATGTTAGAAGAACTGGACCAAAGACACATCCTAAAGTGAAAGAAATCATATCTATCATCAGGCATAAATTCTTCAGATAAATGAAAAATGAAACATACTCCTTCTACAAACGGTGGCAAAAGATATTGTGATGAATTTTGAGAATCACATTTACTAGAGCACCATGATTTCTACAAGTTATGAATTTCATTGCAAGTAACAGAATGCTCTCCCTAGTTTTCAACAACTAAGAAACCCAAACCAAATGTATGAACCAGAGCAAGATGTTTGGAACAATATGAGCTGAGATCGTGATGAATTTTGAGAATCAAAGTGATTAGAACACCATGGTTTCTAAACAAGAAGTTACGAATTTCATTGCAAGTAAAAGAATGCTCTACCCTCCCTGGTCTCCAACTAAGAAACCCAAACCAAATATATGAACCACAACAAAATGTTTGGAACACAATTTGCTGAGGAAATCAGTTAACAACTAATTGCTCCAAAATCTTCCACCACCAGTAGCCTGCAAGTCTTTTATCAGACCACACATCACTAGTTCATTTTGTTGTAATCACTAATCAACGTTTGATGGAAAATCTCAGCCCAAAGTTGCTGCTATTAAATTCAACACAACTCACAGACTATCATTTCTACTACCACCCAACCATCACCAGCTTTAAATCCTGAACAAGTAACTGCTACCTTATTTTACACTCTCTAATCACTATCTACATCTAAAAGAGACAACTAATGCAAGCAAAAAAAAAAAAATTCACAGTATGCAGTTCAGTCCCAACTAGGATCACATCACATTTCAATCCAAATCAGGAAATGTGAACAATAATATAAAATTATAAACTCAATCCAACACAATATAATTCACAGGGAGACAATGAAAGGAGCAAGTGAAATTAAAAAACCTTGAAGTATTTCCATGAGCAGCTAGCCATGGCTCCACCACTGAAGCTCCAAACGAATCAACAATATGCCTGTGAGAATCGAACGGCCTAACCTCCATGGACTTGCTACACTCCGCCAAATTCGCCTGCTTCGCAAGCCAATCCAGCACCTTCACCCCGTCCTCGAACGCCGCCGGGTACCGGTTCTCCGGCGCCAGCCGGTACCCGACCGCCACCACGATCGCGTCGCACAGCTTCGCCATCCGCCTGCAGAACACGTCGTTCGCCACCGAGTCGCTGCTTCCGCTCACCCACCCGCCGCCGTGAAACTGCACCATCACGGGCAGCTTTTTCCGGCTACCGCCCGGCACCGACGCCGGCGAGTATCCCTTATACGCGCCGCCGCCGGAGTTCAATCCCTCGGCGCTGTTCCTCCGGGGCTCCTCCCTCGATGACGCCCCCGAAGGCCCGTAACTGTTGCGCCGCGACACGAACGACCCCGTTTCGGAGCGGATGGATCCAGGTCCAGAACCGGGCTTTCGGTTAGGGTTGGGTCTAGGTTTGGAACCCGGTTCGGGTTCGGAGAGTGCGGATTCGGGGAGGAATATTCGTATGGAGAGGGAGGTGAAGGGGTCGATGTGGATGTCCTTGGTGGCGACGCCGTCGGAGAAGGTGGGGTTGGCGGCGGCGACAGACTCGTCGGGCCGGGAGGTGACGCCGAACGGGTCAGATTCTTCGGGCCGGGCTTGGATCCGGTTCTGCAGACGGTGCTTCAATAGGAACTTGAAGAACACGCTGTGCAGCTTCACCGCCACGCTCGGCATTTCCTCTCAACGGTTAAAAAAAAAAAAAAAAACACAGCTAAGGGTCTTGGGATTATGGTAAATCCATGGGTCTAATTATGATTAGAATTGGGATTGAGGTTAATGCAATTGGATAATAACATGGGATTAAGGGCTCTTCGTTTTTCTTCTTTTCGTTCTCGTGCCCTGAATGGTTTTAATCGGAAGCTTGTGTTTCAATGACGTCCAGGTGAGAGAGAGAAGAAGATGTGACACGATCAGAGGGGGAGAGAGAGAAGTAATTTTTTTTAAAATAATTATTCAATCCGTGAATTATCGTGTTTCGAATTTTATACCTTTTTTAAAATTATTTTATGTTGGTGTGGAATCTGTGTTTTTTTTTTTTTTAGTATTTTTTAGGCATTTTTCAGATGTGTGTGGGGGATCTACCTAGCTGTGCCACGTGGGAAAGCGGTGGGAACAGAGTAGTGGGGGCTGTGATCAGGTGTGTGCGGGTTTACTAAAAATTTACTGTTTGAGTTTGTACACCTGTACCGTTTGCATGAGGCTGTACGAAGGTTATAAGGGAGAGAAGGCACAAACAACCATTTCGAGGAGGATTTTCAAAAGTGTTGGCGGCGGGACGGGTAGGAAAGTGTGCGGTAAGCCGAAGAACAAAATTTAATGTTCAAAGCTTTTATTTTGACCCACAAAATAATTCAACATTTCTTTAATGGATGATGTTAATTCGATGTCCTTTCTTTTGACTAATTAAAAGTAAATTATCTATATGATTTTTGTTTTCATGCCCTATAGGTTCAATACTTTTTTAAATTTAAAAATTATAATTTAATTATAAATATTTAAAATATTAATAAATTTAATTAATGGAATACGTGGTAAATTTTCAGTCATAAGTTATCTAAAAGGTACTAATACCCACAAATTTTATAAAATATCGAAAAAATTTCTCTAGTTATTACTATTACTATTATAATATTAATTACTATGTTAATAATTTTTACTAATAATAATTAAAAAAATAATATCTGATAATAATAAGTCTAGATAAAATTAAATTATATTAAAAATTAAAATATTTATAATAAAAAAATTAGTGTTATCATCATTATAACAATAAAAATTATTATAATAATAACAAAATTGTTATAATACCAAAAATTGTTATAATACCAATAACAATAAGGTTTTGCAAAATAGTATCCTAAGGGCAATTATTAAGAATACAAAAAAATATAAAATTTGAAAGATTTAGAAATATTTAATATATTAGAAATAAATTTCCTTTTTCAAAACCTCAACTAGTGTCCAATAAGTCCTAACAACAATACCAAATAATATAAAAATATTATAAATTATTATTGACAATGATAATATTATCTTTGGTACAAAAAGAAAATCTAATCTATCCTTGTAAATTAAATTATATACTTACAATCACATTAAGAAAATAAATAAATAAACATGTCACGACCTGCCTATGAAGCGTGACCGGCATAAGAAGAATTTGATCCCCACGGAAGCCTCTAATAATGTGATTGGCTAATATGTATAAATAAATCGAATATATTCAAAATATTTCAAGTTGAACTAAAGCTCCATAATCTAAAAATGTTCTTAAACATAAATTTTGAATATAAAACTACATAAAATCCATAATCTAGGCCAAAACCAAATATAATTAAATAAATAACTGAAATTCTGAAAATAATCAAAACAATATAATGCATGTCCGGGATCCTGCCTACATAATTATTGGAGCACTACTAAACTGACATAACCAACAATAAGCTTCACTCCAAAGCGAAGCTCACCAAGGAAGTTGTAGCAGTACTGAGGAGGATCCTATAGGTACAACTAAACCTGTAGCTGTATCTGTAGGGGAAGAAAAAGAGAGGGATGAGTTCATCAAAACTCGGTGAGTGAGCCTCTACTCACAACCTACATGGGACAACAACAAAAAAACATAGCATATACATGCAACTGATGTAATTATATATATATAACTGTACTGAAAATAATAAATTAACTGATTCCATAGCTATAACTAGTAGATAAACAGGAATTATTCTGTACATAAATATTTGAACTGAAGAGTTGAATCTAAGCCAGTGGCTACTTTGATGGGCACCTAACTAGGTCCCATAAATGGACACCACACTGGATTCCTTCTACAGGTGAGCTAATCCTCTAGCAGACCATTTTGTACCAAGGTTAACGATCAATCATGCAACTGTTAACTCGCTAATATGTTTCTCATTATTTATTGGCTAAAAACCAATAGCAACAAAATTCATTGTTCTTACTATTCATAATAAAACTAGGATTCATAAAATTTTCTACCTAATAAAATAAATCTAAATCATACATACAACAAGTATGATCTCATGAATTTTCTAAAATAATAATTTGTCATGATAACTACAAAACAATAATTTCCTAAAATTCCTGTAATCCATAAAGGCATATTTCTTGGATAAATCATTCTACCATTTTCATAAATAATTTATATAATATGAAAAAATAATAATAATGACCAGAAGTATGGCAATGATCTTAAATCCACTCACAGTTGGTAGCCGGGAATGTGCTTCCACTAATAACTTGACTCTGAAAAGCTGAAATGGTACCAATAGCTGCCAAATAATATAATAAAAATATAAACAATTTGACTTTATCAGACAAACTGAGTTTGGAATGGTATGAAGGAAAAATGTTGAGAGAAAATTATGCCTAATAGTATCCAAACTCACAGATTATATAAAGAGGGGAAGGAACTAGCTAAATTCCAGGAGGATCACTTACCGGAAGAGATTAATTGGAGAAAATTGACATTTTTATCTCTAAGGAAATTTTCTTCAATGGCTAGGATTCTTAGAAAAATATTTGGGAGTATTATGATGTGTTAAAAATAACTAGTAGTATAAAATAGAAAAGAAACGAAACTACAAGCAGAGCAAAGTTGCAAAGGTTTCGTCTCTTTTATATATATATATATATATAATAATATTATTATTATAACAACCTTGTGCATCCCATGATATTATATATATTATTAAAATGATAATACTTTACTTTATTATTAAAACTTATAACCATGCATCATGTTAGATGAAAATAATATTATTAAAACAATAATACGTTATAATATTATTAAATCTATAATGCATTATAATATAATCAAAACAATAATCACTTAATAATAATATTAGTAGTAATAAGTACTAAATATGATAATAGCAATGATGTAATAATAATAATAATAATTCAGATACTAATAAATTCCATATTTGGGGTATTACATACTACCCCTCTTAAAAAAGATTGGTCCCCAAATCTAAATAATGTACCGTGAGGTGGAAAAAGGTGGAGATACTTGATTTTCATAGCTTTTTCAGCTTCCCAAGTCACTTCCTAGCCGGAATGGTTCCTCCAAATAACTTTCATTGAGACTACCTCCTTTGAGCGAAGCTTCTTGATCTGCCTATCTACGATGGCAATTGGTTCCTCTTCATAGGACAAGCTCTCATCCACGTGGACCGTTTGTGGAGTAAACACATGAGACTGGTCAGACATATACTTCCTAAGTATGCTGACATGGAACACTGAACGTACGGCTGATAAATTGCGAGGCATAGCCAACTTATAGACCATGACTCTAACTCTTTCTAAGATCTCAAACGGGCCAATAAAATGATGGCTCAACTTTTCTCGTTTACCAAACCTCATTATCCCTTTCATAGGGGATACCTTCAAAAAATATGTGGTCCACAACTGCAAACTCTAAGTCACGTTGACGATTATCTGCATACGACTTCTGCCTAGATTATGCTGCTAAAAGGCATTCCCTAATCAACTGAACATTCTCTAAGGTTTCTTGAATTGGGTCTGAGCCTAGGGACTTAGTTTTCCTAAGCTCAAACCAGCTAATGGAAGGCCTGCAACGCCTCCCGTACAAGGATTCGATTGGTACCATCTGGATACTCGCCTGATAACTGTTATTATATGAAAACTCGATCAAAGGTAGATGATCATACTAGCTCCCTCCGAAATCTAGTATGCATGCTTTGAGCATATCTTCTAAGGTTTGTATCGTCCTTTCTGACTGACCATCTGTCTGGGGATGAAAAATTGTGGTCAAATCCACATGTGTCCTAAGAGCCTCTTGAAATGCCCTCTAGAATCCTAAAGTTAACTGGAACCCTCTGTCAGATATGATAGATACCCTGACACCGTGGGGTCTGACTATCTCATTGATGTACAATTGAGAATACTGTGCTACATTGAAGATATTCTTTACTGGTAAAAAGTGTGCTAACTTGGTCATCCTATCTACTATTATCCATATGGAGTCGAGCCCTTTGGTGGTTTGAGGTAACTCGACTATGAAGTCCATGGTTATCCTTTCTCACTTCTACTTTGGAATATCTATCTGTTGAATTAACCCTGCTGGCCTCTAGTGCTCAGCCTTGACTTGCTAGAACACCAAGCATCTAGCTACAAAATTACCGATATCTCTCTTCATACCATCCTACCAAAATAATTGTTTTAGATCCTGATACATCTTAATAGATCCTGGGTGTACTGAGTATGTTGCACCATGGGCTTTTCCATTATTTTTCTCCTCAACTCACCCACTGCTGTTACGCATAAACAGTTTCCAAAGTGTAACACACCTTCAACATCAATTGAGAACTCTATGTTCTGACCTTTACAAACATCCTTAATCAACTTAGCTAGCTTCAGATCCTCACCCTGTCGTGCCTTGATTTGTCCCATCAAGATTGACTGAGCTTTGATATGAGCTAGAAAAGCCCCTGATTCACTATGGCCGAATTGAACTCCCTCTACTTCCAACTTGTGGATATCTTCCACTAACGACTGCCTCATTAGCGCTATGTAGGCTAAACTGCCCGCCGACTTCCTGCTTAAAGCATCTGCCACTACATTTGCCTTCTTTAGGTGGTATGAGATCGTATAGTCATAATTCTTTAACAACTCAAGACATCTGCGTTGTCTTAAGTTCATATCCTTCTATTGAAAGATGTACTTCAAGCTCTTGAGGTTTGTGAAAATCTTACAAGTCTCTCCATATAGGTAGTGCCTCCAAATCTTCAAGGTAAAAATCATTGCCGCCATCTCGAAATCATATGTAGGGTAATTATGCTCATGTTTCTTGAGTTACCATGAGGCGTATGCTATAACTCGACCATGCTGCATTAGGATATAGCCAAGTCCAACTCTAGAAGTGTCACAACATACCTAAAAACCACCTGTCCCTAAAGGTAGTACCAAAACTGGCATCATGGTCAAGCAAGTTTTGAGCCTCTGAAAACTCTCTTCACATTCTTCTGTCCACTAAAACGTGAAATTCTTCTGTGTTAGCTTGGTCATGGGTGTTGCAATCCTCGAGAAATCCTGAATTAACTGCCTGTAATATCCTACTAAGCCTAAGAAACTACAGACTTCTGAAACTGTTATAGGTCTAGGCCATTGTTGTACTGCTTCCACCTTCTTTTGATCAACTAGAATGCCATCCTTTAACACTACATGTCCAAGGAATGCCACCTAATCTAGCCAGAACTCACACTTGGAGAACTTGGCATACAACTGATTCTCCCTCAAAGTTTGTAAAATTATTCTTAGGTGTTGCTCATGTTCCTCCTTATTCCTGTAATACATTAAGATGCCATCAATAAACACAATCATAAAGTGATCCAGAAATGGCATAGACACCATATTCATTAAATCCATGAAGGCTGCTAGGGCATTGGTCAACCCATAAGATATTACTAAAAACTCATAATGTCCATAGTGAGTCTTGAAGGACATCTTAGGTACATCGTCACCCTTAATATTTAGTTGATGGAAACCAGATCGAAGGTCGATCTTGGAAAAACATATTGCCTCTTGAAGCTGGTCAAAAAGATCATCAATTAGAGGCAATGGATACCAATTCTTGATCGTCACCTTGTTTAGCTGCCTAAAATCTATACACATTTTCATCGAACCATCTCTCTTCTTAACGAACAACATTGAAGCACCCCATGGAAAGGTACTTGGCCATATAAACCCCTTATCCAACAACTCTTGTAACTGCACTTTCAATTCTTTTAACCATGCTAGAGCCATATGGTATGGGGTTATAGAGATGGGCCTAACTCCTGGTTCAAACTCTATCCCAAATTCTATTTCTCTCTCTAGTGGCATTCCTGGCAAATCATCTAGAAACACATCCAGAAATTCATTAGCCACCAGAACCGTGTCCAAACTTGGTGTCTCTGCCTCTACATCCCTGACTGCAACTAAAAACTTGTAACTACCTTTATCCATCAATCGTAGCGCATTCATAGCTGATATTAAGCTCATTGGTGGTGAGCATCCTATGCCTAGAAACTCACTTGGCTCATCACCTGGGATCTCAAATCTCACTACCTTTCTATAACAATCTATCATAGCATGGCATGGGGATAACCAATCTATGCCTAGAATAACATCAAAGTCAGACATGTCCGACATTTTCAAATCTACCAGTGCTTCCATGTCACCAACTTTGACTCCACACGATCTATGCACTGTCTGAATAAGGATGGGCTTTTCCAAAGGTACCCCAACTAAAAACGGCTTGTCATGATCCTCAAGGGATCACCCAAACCGTACAATAAAGAATAGGGACACACAAGAGTAGGTGCATCCTGAGTCAAACAATGTCATGGCATCGAAAGCACATACTATGGTCATACCTGTTATCACTTCATTTGAAACTTGCGTATCCAGACGGATTATCACAAACAGATGGGGTGGTTCTCCACTACCCTGGCCTTTACTGCCTGCTCCTATTTCACCTGCACCACTACCAACAGGGCCCCTGCCTCCTACTCCACGGCCTACCGAAGTGATGAAGCCGCCCTCGACTATCGACTGGAGAAACTAAATTGACATAGAGGGGTTAGCTGACCCTAACTAGGAGCTCTTTGAAACATCAGGCACTCTCTACGCTTATGGCCAGCTTAGCCACACCCATAGCATACTGAAGAGCCAAATAAACATTGACCCTTATATCTTTTCTTGCAAGTCGAGCATGCTGAATATGACTGCCATGAACCCTTTCCACTGTGTTGACTGCCCACTATACTCGGAGTCTATGATGCTGGTGGGCGTGCCGGGATGGGCTCTAAAAAGGTGGCCCTACCTGACTAACCCCATTGTTGTCCTTACTGATGGTGACCCTTGCTTGAACCTGCTCCACTCGAGAAAGGGGCATGAACCCTAGCCTTCTTGTTAACCTTTGACATCGCCTTTCACTTTGCTAAACCATTCTTGAGACCAATCGCTATGTCTACCACCTAAGCATAATTCATGGTCCCGAAGTGAGGCTGCAAACTAAGGAACATATCTTTGGGTAGACCCTAAACAAATCGTCCCACCCTATTTGTCTCTATCGGTATCATGCTAGAAGCTGCATGTGCCAGATACGTGAAACACTTGTCATACTCTATAACTGTCATACCTGGAGTTAAACGGAGTTTTAAAAACTCCTTAGTCATTTGTGTTTACCAGCTCTCTTATATGAACCTTCGCATGAAGGTTTCCTTGAACCATTCCCAAAAGGAAGAGCTAGCAGTCTCATGCCTCTGTTGGAACTCCTAATACCATAACTTTGCTTGGCCTCCTAACTAGAAGCTAGCTAACTCCATCGCTTTTTCTAAAGAACAATGAATGACACCAATTATCTTCTCCACCTGCCTGAGGAATTCCTGGGGATCCTCTGTCGTCAGATACCCATTGAAAGTGGGCGGGTCCATCCTCTTAAAACACTCTAAGGCGAGTCATTGGTATCTTTGACTGTAGGCGGCTATGTAGTTACCTTTAGCTACCTGGTCATCACATTTGTCAAGTTTCCTACCATTTGTTCAAAACCTTGAAGGCAAGCACTATCACCGGATGTGTCACTCCTACATCAATGGTGAAGGCATGAAAAGTGTACAAGTAGCATAGTCACAATGTGAAATGGAGGACATATGACAAAATTATGAGTACCAAGAAAAGAAAAACCCTTACTGAACCTAGATATGACTGACTCTTTCCTAAATGCCTCAAATAGCACTACATCCATGCAAATGGGCGTGCTTCCATTTACGTAAATGCTATGTTATTTGTGGACACCTGCTCCAATAATATGTAGGAAAACCTATTTCCTTGATACCACTTTGTCATGACTCACCTATGGAGCGTGACTGGCACGTGAGGGATTAGATTCCCACGGAAGCCTCTAATAATGTGACTAGCTAATATGCATAAATAAATCGAATATATTCAAAATATTTCAAGTTCAACTAAAACTCCGTAATTTGAATATGTTCTTAAACATAAATTTTGAACATAAAACTACATAAAATCTATAATTTGGGCTAAAGCTAAACATAATTAAAAACTAAAAATAATCAAAACAATATAATGCATGTCCGGGATCCTGCCTACACAATTATTGGAGCACTACTAAACTGACATAACAAATAATAAGCTCCACTCCAAAGCGAAGCTCACCAAGGAAGTTGTAGCACTACTAGGGAGGATCTTGTGGTACAACAGAACATGTAGCTACATTTGTAAAGGAAGGAAAAGAGATGGGTGAGTTCATCAAAATTCAATGAGTGAGCCTCCACTCACAACTCACACGGGACAACAACAAAAATACATAACATATACATGTAGCTAATGTAAAGCATTATATATATAATTACATATAACTGTATTGAAAATAATAAATTAATTGATTCCATAGCTATAACTAGTAGAGAAACAAAAATTACTCTGTACATAAATATCTAAGTTGAAGAGCTGAATCTAAGCCAGTGGCTAATCTGATAGGCACCTAACTAGGTCCCATAAATAAACACCACACTGGGTTCATTCTGTGGGTGAGCTAGTCCTCTAGTAGACCATTTGATACCAAGGTTAACATTCAATCCTACAGCCGTTAACTCGACGATCTGTTTCTCACTATTTATTAGTTAAAAACTAATATCAACAAAATTCATTATTCTTATTGTTCATAATAAAACTAGATTCATAAAATTTTCTCGCTGATAAAATAAATCTAAATCATCTATACAACAAGTATGATCCTATAAGTTTTCTAAAATAATAATTTGTCACGATAACTACAAAACAATAATTTTCTAAAATTTCTATAATCCGTAAAGGCATATTTCTTTGCATAAATTATTCTACCATTTTCATAAATAATTTATATAATATGAAAAAATAATAAAATTGACCAAAAGTATGGCATAAGCTTAAACTCACTCATAATTGGTAGTTGAGAGTGTACTTCCACTAATAACTTGATTCTGAGAAGCTGGAATGACATCGATAGCTACCAAACAATATAATGGAAATATAAACAATTTAACTTTATCACCCAAACTAAGTTTGGGATGGTAGGAAGAAAAAATATTGAGAGAAAAGTATACTTAATAGTATCCAAACTCATAGATTATATAAAAAGGGGAAGGAACTAGCTAAATTCCATGAACATCACTTATTGGAAGAGATTAATTGGAGAAAATTGAGAGGACCACGTTTTTATCTCTAAGGAAAATTTCTTCAGTAGCTAGGATTCTTAGAAAAATATTTGGAAGTATTATGGTGTGTAAAAAAATATACTAATAGTATAAAATAGAAAAGAAATGAAACTGCAAGCAGAGCGAAGTTGCAGAGGCTTCGTCTCTTACATATATATATAATATTATTATTATAACAACCTCGTGCATCCCGTGATATTATATATATTATTAAAATGATAATACGTTATAATATCATTAAATTGATAACACGGTATAATATAATTAAAACAATAATCAATTAATAATAACATTAGTAGTAATAAGTACTAATGATAATAGCAACAATGTATATATAATAGTAATAATAGCAATAATAATTTAAATACTAATAAATTTTATATTTGGGGTATTACACGACAACAACAAAATTGTAAACTATAATGCTTTACTTTTCTATAATAATAATAATACATTACTTACATAAATTGTCTCTGAAATATGATTTATTGCCTTCATATGATATGATTTCTCCATCACTCTAATTTTACGAAGCTCTGCTATTAATTACTCAACTTTTTCCCTTGTTGATCTCTTTTCTCCCCAGTTCACTCTAACAATACAACACCCCCACAACATGTGTAAATCAAGGAGGGGAAAGTGCTTCACGGGTGGTCTTCAACTTGTTAAAGATGTAGTGGAACATCTGCAAACTCGTCACCTAACAAGGTGAGGTCAAGCATTTTTAGTCTTTGTTTTATTTTCGTCGCAAGGCATTCTAAGTCTACACGGCCTATCAAACTCGCCTCGATGCAAGACGAGTTCAGTTGCATTTTCACATTGCTTTTCAGCCATTTTGGTGGCTTTTTTAGGAGGTCAAACTAGTGTAAGAAAAACTAGCTTGGACCTGTGAATTGGCCAACAAATTGGTGCGAGTCAAGGAATAAATAGATTATGTAATTGAACCAGTTTAAACTATTTTGAACAGGCTTGTTCTTAATAAAAATCGATAACCCGACATCTTTAATCAAACCAATTAGGTCATATATATTCTTTGGAAAAAAAATAACTTCTTAAAACTAATTACAAACCACTTTTGAGGTAAACTCAAATATCACCACCACTTTGATCTCAGTGATGATTAGTGAGACTCCTGCGAAACCCTTCAATTTGGAAAGAGGGTTAAGATAAGGGGACCCTTTGTCTCCATTTCTCTTTGTCCTTGTAGCTAAAGTGTTAAATAAGTTTATTGAAAAAGCAAAGGAAAGGGGTACATGGAGAGTCTGAAGGAGCGGAAAGACAAAGTGGATTTATCTCATCTGCAATTTGTAGATGATACGATTATCTTTTGCCCCCAAACAAGGAAACAGTTGGGAATTATAAGAGATTACTATAATATTTTCAGCTAATGTCAGGCCTTAGTATTAGTTTTGATCAATCAACTTTGATCTCTTTGAAGTGTGATAGAAATTGTACAAGGAAAATGTGTGATTGGCTATGCTATAGGAAAGGAGAGCTTTCGATGATGTATTTGGGTATCCCTCTAGGTGCAAATCCTAAGATGATAACAACCTGGAACCCATTATTGGTCGGGTTGAGAAAAGATTGAGTCAATGGAGATTCAAAGTTCTACTAAGGCAGGAAAATTGGTGCTTGTCAAATCAATTCTAAATAATGAGGCTTTAGTGATATCTTTGGTTGCTGGAATTCAAATGGAGATTGGAGAAGGAATGAAAACAAGTTTTTGTAATGATGTCTGGATATTAGGTTATAGATTAAGAGAGGCTTTTTCGAGACTATATGCCCTATCAGAACAAAAGAATAGTCTTGTTAGTGAGTGTGAATTTTGGGATGGGATAGAGTGGATCTGAAACTTTCAATGGTGAAGACAAATGTTTTAGAGGGAATTTGACATCTTGTAAGAGTCCCACAATGCTCTAAGCACAAGTGGACTGAATCGAAATTCCCAAGACAAGTTGTATGGAAATTTGATGTTAAAAAAAAAAAAAGAATTTTTTCTACAAAGCCTATGACGAAAACGTTAATGAATGATGGAGGAAATGTAGAAGGGGTGAATAGTTACAACTTTTGTAAAGTGCTATGGAAAAGTGTGGTGCCCCCAAGAGTAGAGATTTTTTTTATGGTTTGTTGTTATTGATTGGGTTAATACTAAAGTGAGGGTTCATCAGCTATGGATTCTACAAGCACATCCAACTCTGTGTGCCTTGTGCAATAGAGAGATAGAAGATGGTTTTCATTTATTTTTTACATGTGAACTTGCTCAATATATATGGCATATTGGTTGAATAGAAGAAACATAAAGTGGGTGATGCCTAGGGATTCAAGAGCTTGTTTTGAAGCATAGATGAGTGGCTATAGATAAAAAACAAAGCAAAGACTGATGGAGATCTTTGTTTGTTACAGTTTGGTGCGTTTGGAAATGTATGAAGAACGTATTATTTTAGAATAAGAAAATAACCAAGGAGAAAGCATTGGAAACTGCTATCTTTTAGCAAAACCAATGGCAAAAGATGGATGAATAGCATCAAGGAAGAGGATAAATTGTATGATTGAGGATCCTACATATATAGTATTCATTTCAATTTTTACTTTCCTGGGTTAACTATATCACAAGGTGGTGTTTGTTTCTATTTTGAGGAAAGAGTTTTGTTTATAATTGACTAACTTTTCTAGTGCAAGAACACCAAATTTGTGCAGGAATGATTTGCATCAATAATGATCATCTAAAATCTCAAGCAAGATGGAGGAGTGAAATTTGAGGAAGATTGATATAAAAGGTATGAGTTGGACACCTTTGTGAGCGATACACCAATGTGAGATATGTGTGAGCATGTTAATTAGGAAACTTCAAATACAAGAGGTTACACGTAGATAAAAGGAAGGCGTCTTCCTTTTGGGTGAGTGTCTGGTTTATTTTTGTCTTGGATTTCTTTATGCAGGATTGATGATGAAGGTTTTGGAAAAGGTCTCCTACGGAGACTTCTAGAGCTTTGTGCCATTTGGGGAATAGACAGGGTTTGACAAGTGATACACTAGGGAAGAAAAAAAAATTTAAATGTATGAGACAAAGATTGAGAGATTTATTATGGGGAGTGAGTGAAATATTGTGAGGCTTAATGAGAAAACACTATGAGAGAGTGAAATTCTAAGAGGGTAATCATATTGTACATGGAAGTATATCAATCGTGTGTGCGCATGTGTGTGGTGATGTGCATCTATGCGTATATGGTGTCTTTTACAAATGAAAAGGCTTAGTGAGTAATTGTGCTACTTAGTTTGTATAAGTGGACTTGGCTTGGGAGTGGAATTGATGGAAACAATATTTGAGAACACTCACGGACCCTATATGCATTATGAAAACCTTGACGACAATGCCAAAGGGGTTGGATTAGTGTGATGGTGTGTTTTCTAGACTTACTTGGAGAGTTTATTTTGTGCATATTGCAGGAGTTGAAAAGCATAGAAATAAAAAGTGGTTGTTGGTTGTGTTCTAGTTGCTCAGGGAATGAATACTACGCTGATATATGAAAATAGGGTCATTTGACATGGTCGAACGCCTCTTTTGGATCATTTGATGATCCACCAAAACTAATATAAAAGAGCCAAATTAACCTTCTTCAATTTTTAATTTTCCGTTTCAATCATTTATAAACAAGCTCAGATACAGTCACAGCACAGGTCATGAACAAACCCCCTCCACCACCATGTTGTACCTGCACCATTGCACAACTATCACCATGACTCCATCCTTATTTCACAGCCCCAGATACAGTCGCTCCTTCCTCATTCCTGCTGTTGCTGCTAGCTTCTTCTACGACCCTTCACTTCCCCTGCCAAGTTCATGGGTTGTGTCACAATTTTTTTTAATTATTTTCTATTTTTTGTTTATGGGTTTGTTGATTTTTTTTAAGGTACAGTATTTATGTGATAGATGTATTAAAACTAATTTTAATCTCGTCTTGGGTTTTGGAAGATTCTGGCGAGGGGATCTTGGATAGGATCAAGGTGGTGATGATTTCCTTGGCTTTTAAAAATTATTATTTGATTCAAAGATGCATATGAAAATGAAAAAGGAAGACCAACAAACTAAAAGAATAGCACCTTATTTTAACCTGCTATTCAGCGAGCAAGTTTATGGGATTTCAGGAATTTGGGCCATTAATTGGAATTGCAGAAGCAAGGCACTATGGTGGGGATGGAAGGAGAGAAGGAAGATTGGTGGTTAAAAGAAAAATTGAAAACTAAAAGAGGATTAAATCCGTAATTTCAAAACTTATTATTTTATTTTATAATTTTATAAATTTATTACAATTTTTATACAATGATTATTATTTTAAATCCAAACCATTCAATTAAAATATAATGGTTAAAAATAATGGACCATGTTAAAGGGTGGGCCATAATAACATGACCCCGACAATAGGTTGAGGGATTGAGATCAAGCAAGCACCAAGGCTGGCTAATGGGTGTGAAGCTGCAGCAAGGTACTGAAGGTTCAAAGAAGCCCTTACATGAGAGAATGCGAAGTTAGTTGATTGCGTGAGTACTGTTTGGGTTAATGCACAACTATTGCACCAGAAACATGGAAGACTGACTAACATGCAGGCCTATTTGGTAGACAGGAACTAAACGTCATTGTCTTTTTGTAGGGTGTTAAATAAGTCCTGTGATGTACTTGTATGCATTTGGGATTCTGGTTTTCACCCAAGCCTTCCCTTATTGACGAGACCTTTGTATTGCTTTTTTTTTTTAAAAAAATGACTTTTAGGATATGTTTATAAGTTTGAATTTTGAAGAGAAAAGAAGAATAAAAAAGGACTTGTAGTGTAAAACTACATTACAAATCCTTTCCTCTCCTTCTTTCCCTTCTCTTCCCCAGACATTCCATTAAGATTCAATTAACAAAGCTTTTGAATTACATTTACCAAAGAGAAGAACTAGACTTCTCTTAACTCTTTGAAAAGAATGACAGTCCTTCCCTTTTATAATGGAAACATTTGCCTTCTATTAGCTTGCTCGTCAGTGTGGGACTTCAACATAAACATCTTGGCATGTCTGTTATATATTATGTAAAATATTAAATAGTAGTTAATAGGTACATCCATTGCCAACATTTGCTTTGAGAAGCAGCAACAAAGCGCACATCTCCTCTCCGTTAAACGCAGCTTATTAGTGGGGACCTCCCAAGTTACAAAGGTCATCTCCAGAAGCAACCATCTGTATCATATAGCCACAAACGTCATTATTGTTTGGCCATTTTATTCATTTACATTCTATAACAATTTTAAAAGTATGAATTTTATATTTTATTTGTATTATTTAATAACCTTTATTTTATATATATATATCTGTGTGTGTATTTTAATTTTTTAAATATTTATTAATTTATATTTGGTTCGATTGGTTTAACTAATTACTCGTTGACTAAAACAATAACTCGTTACATTAGTGGAGTTGAGTTTGATAACTGAGTCATACTCACCTGTTAACAAGGCAAGTTAAATTGCTTATTGCAGCTATTTTTCAGTGCCTTCTGCAAAGCATGAACTAATTAAACTCACCTAGCTTTGCGAATTTACTTCCAAACACCATAATTTGGTAAATAAATTTAAAATACCATATAATGGCTATAATCTCTATTAAGGCCACATATCCATAGATTTTTCTATTAGTTGTATTATAAAGATAACTTGAATGAAACTATATAAAAATATTTAGAATGATGGGTAAAAAGATTTAATTGAAATGCCCAAAAAGCTTAATTTTATTATTCAATTATATATTATCATATCAACATACATAATTGATTCTTACACTTACTACTTTGAAAAGTCAAGTCAAATATAATCATAGTATAAATTTTCTACTATGTAAAGATATCAAAATTAAAGTCTGACCAAGTTGTAGTTACAAATAATTACACTCTTTTAAGTCTGGCTATCCAAACTCAAAACAGAAATTAAAAAAAAAGTATAGAAACCAATAGAATAATAATGTAAATTGTAGGCACAAACATTTAAACATAAAAATTTAACACCAATCCAACATAGAAAAGATCCATTGAATTCTATTTGTCATTAATAAGAGTACATGTACCAAATAAATTGCCGTTCATCATATACGTACCAAATACAGAGCGCTGACCACAATCCATTATAAGCTCTAGTTACCCAATTTTCTTGACTTACCTACACAAAGAACCAAGATTAACACTAAGGCCAGATTAAAGGTGGGCGACAGAAAATGGAGCATGCTTCCATCACAGTAAAGTATGAAAGCAGATTACACGTTGAAGTGTTGAACTCAATAACATCAAACTGCAAAGGCCAGATTCAGAAAGGAAATTGCCAAATAAACTGGGGCTTGAGTTATCCATTTATGTCCATCCAATCTAATATATACATTCATGCTTGTGAAACAATGTTGGAGCTATTTTGTACCCAACACTTTGGCCTTTGATAATTTATCCCGTGGCCAAGGAAACCAACAAAAAGCTACACATCACCCCTTGGACTTACTCATGGATCACCCCAACTGAGTTTTACTTGCCTTGCCAGAAGGTGTATTTGAGCCAGTTCTGGGAGAAACCAGAACTGGTTCATTAGTTGCAGCTTTCACGGCCGCCATTTCTTCCAAGCGCTTCCATGTGGCTTCACGCTTGGACTTCTTATCCTGCCCTTGAGTTTCATCTTCCTGAAATTTGATCATGCACTCCTCATAAAATCCAGGGTCGGTTTCAGCGAAGATCTTGCGGACATTTATTGTCAAGCTCTGGACTGCCTGATTCCAGTGGTTTCGTGTATTTTGCTCCAGAGCAGGTAAGACAATGGGAAGTATAATTTTGTGGTTCTGCTTGATTAGGGTCTCAATGTGGTCATTATTCCATAAGAACAAAGCCCTCTCTGCTACCTGCAAATGAACAAGCAATCATGTGAAAAGGGGGGGAAAGACTACAGAGAGCATGGGCTACAGAGATGGTATAAAGTATACCCATTAATCTATCCATAGTAATGTTCTAACTTCATCACTAGGTGTCACTATTGCGAAATCCAGCAAGAAACGAAGAATGCCAACTTTGCAAAAGAATAGAGTGGGAACACTAGGAAATTAATCTTTGGTCTCTTTTTCAGGAAGGATATTTACAGTAGTAGTAGGATCACTTACAATTTCACTGCATTACAAAAAATTGTCTCATCATTATTAACAAGGGGAAATTTCATATGAACTCCCTTAACTTTGGGCCTCTAGTAAATACGCTTTAACAGTTTAGAAAACTGCATCAACAATAGCTTCTCTTCATTTTCAGTTGGGCAATTCACAACCATTACCACCACATGCTTGAATTTTTTAGACTACTAATTCGGTGATCCTTTACTGAGCACACACCACTTTGTGTGCTTAGAAACCAAAATTGTCAAAACTGACCATTCAACAAGAGCACAAGCCAGTTAAGGAGTTTTTTTTTTTTTTTTGGGTGAAATATTTGAAGGCAGTGTGATCGCTGAAATAAAATTTTCAGGAGTCCATTTGCCAAAGCCACAAAATTGGGGAGGGTCTGTGCATTCTATCTGATAAATAAAACAAGCCAAAAGTTTTCAGTCTTTTAGTCATCCTTTTTATGTTCAAACAATTTCTTTAAAACTATCTAAAAACATTTACATGCACATGGTGCATTATAGTAACTTTTGTTTCATTTTCCCTTGCAATGTGGGAACCTCAAGCAACAGCTACTTTTAATACAATGAAGAGTTGAGAACAGACAGGAAGTTCATATCTTGAAAGAGAGAGTTGAGAAAATGCAACTGCAGGAGGACTGCATTAGAATATGACTGCACAGAATCCATGAGTTCCCATATGAACTGAGCACAGAGGTTACATTTCCAATTAATGTGTTGGAGAATAATTTGAAAGTTAAGGGCCTGTTTGATTTGCTGTTTTCAATTTTCAGTTTTCAGTTTTTGTGAAGAAAAAGTTGAAAATTATTTCAGGTTTTTCAGTTTTTTTTTCACAAAAACTGAAAACTGAAAATTGGAAACTAAAAACTGAAAACAGCAAACCAAACAGGCCCAAAAGTCAGAGTTTCTAACGCATATTTTGGTGTTTGACTCCACATACTACAAAAAAATGCAGGGTAAAAGAGTTGCGAGTTTCTAATAGTAGATTTGTAATGAATGGGGATTAAGTTGAGTTTTGCCACCTGAATGAGGTTTTGACAGTAATGGTACTCCTGCTTTCTGCGACATAAATTCTATTTTATACTTTTACCAAAATTTTCATTATTTCAAATCTGTTACAGCTTCTATGAATATAATTATCTACCATACTCTCAAACAATATATAGTCTGAACCAAGTGCAGTAGGTCTGGTTTGCATGTCCCTTGATGGAATGAGTACAAGTCAACCACTTAACATCTAGGAAGTTCATGTAAATTGATGAATGCAAAAAAAGGAAAATCTCATTCTTTCTCAATGAGCATGCAGAGGTATGTACAACATCTCTGCAGCCTAAACCATAATATTTTCATAAAAGTTGCATTTTCAAGAGTCAAGCCAACTTTTGAGTTTCCAGTGCAGCCTTGCAAAAGCTGGAACAAGAGGGCCAGGGATTTGTGGTGCAACTATGGCCAGTTGTTACTCAACTAGCAAATATCACATTAAGCCCAACAGCAGTGCAGCAAGTATTGGATGCTCATCCCATGATTTTTGAACCATTGGAAGGCTTACCACCCTCGAGACACCATGACCACCCCATCACTCTAAAGGAAGGAGCAGAAATTCCTAAGCTTAGACCTTATCGCTACCCACACTATCAAAAACAAAATGAAATAGAGAGGATGGTCCAGGAGATGTTGAATGCTAGAATTATTTGGCCTAGTGTGAGCCCTTTTCGCAAGCCCTATATTGTTGGTCAAGAAAAAAGACAATAGTCGAGATTTTGCATGGACTATAGAGCTTTGAATCGGATCACTCTACCTGACAAGTTTCCTATACCCGTCATCAATGAGTTATTAGACGAGTTGATGAGAGCTACCATGTTTTCGAAGTTGGACTTAAAGTCGGGATATCATAAAATTAGAACGGATGAGAGAGACAAAAAAAACAGTATTTCGTTCTCATGATGGCCATTATGAGTTCCTTGCAATGCCGTTTGAGCTCACCAATGCTCCTTCCACCTTCCAAGCTCTAATGAATGACATCTTGAGGCCCTTTCTTGGGAAGTTTGTGTTGGTATTTTTTGAAAACATCCTTGTATATAGTAAGGATGAGGAGTCTCATGTTGCACCTCACGGCTGTCTTTCACGTGCTTCACCAACAGAAGCTAATCCTTAACAGGAAGAAATGTGATTTTGGGGTGCTAACAGTGAAGTATTTGGGCCATAGTGTGTCAACATCCGAGGTGGCAGCAAATCCAAGAAAAACAGAGGCCATGCGACAGTGCCCAGTACCTAAAAATCTTAGAGCTCTGAGGGGTTTTCTTCGGTTGACAAGGCATTACCGGAAATTTGTGAAAAAAGATGGTATTTTGGCCAAACCCCTCACTGATTTAACCAAGAAAGATGCCTTTCAGTGGTCTGAGGCTGCCCAACAAGCTTTTGATTCACTCTAACAGGCAATGGCAGAACTTCCAGTGCTGGCTGTCGCCAATTTCTCCAAGCCATTTGTCTTGGAGACCGATGCATCGAAGTCATGGGTGAGGGGTTGTGTTGTCCCAAGAAGGGAGACCAACTGCCTGCCTTAGCAAGGCACTTTCTCCACCGGCTTGGCAAAAGTCTGCATATGAGCATGAGTTAATAGCAATTCTGTCCATAAGTGGCATCAATACCTTATGGGCAGCCATTTCATCATTATGACAAATCACTGGAGCCTGAAATTTTTGATAGAACAGAGGCTATTGGGAGAGGATCTGTTGAAGTGGACTTCAAAGCTCCTACGATTGGATTTTGAAATCCAATTTAGGCCAGGCTTGGAAAATAAGGCAGCAGATGCACTTTCACAACAAATGTTGTATCAAGCTACATCCGTAGTGCAAGCAAGTATATGGGAAACTATTGCTGCAAAAATGGAAGAAGATGAGCATTTGCAGCAAATTATTTGCAACCTTACTCAAGGGAGTAATGATTTTCCCGGGTATAGTCTACAACAAGGAAGGTTATTCTACCAGAGACGAGTTATATCCCAAAGAATTCCTTACAGATACCTATTTTGCTAGCAGGATTTCATGACTCACCAATCAGGGGCCATTCTGGATTCTTCAGAACTTATAAGTGGCTAGCTGCAGCCATGTTTGGTGGCAGATGAGACAACAGGTGACGTCCTATGTCGCTAATTGTCGAGTCTGCCAAACCAACAAATATGAGGCCTTGTCACCAGTAGGGTTGCTGCAACCACTGACTGTTCCAGCTCAGGTTGGGTCAGAAATTTCAATAGATTTCATTTCAGGACTTCCTCGTGCAAAGGGTAAGGACTCCACCATGGTTGTTGTAGACCGCCTCACTAAATTTGCTCACTTTCTTCCTCTAGCACAGCCCTATTCAGCCAAGGATGTAGCTTAACTCTTTGTTAAGGAGATTGTTCGATTACACGGGTTTCCTTCTATCATTATTTCAGATAGGGACCCCATTTTTCTCAGATGCTTTTGGTCTGAGTTATCTCAAGCAGCAAGGACCATGTTGAAGTACAGCACCCCCTATCATCCACAAATGGATGGTCAAACAGAGGTGATAAACCGCTGTTTGGAAACATATCTTCATTGCTTTGTTGGGTCCAAACCTCGACAGTGGATTGATTGGTTATCTTGAGCTAAATATTGGTTCAACACAACATTCAATGCCTCCACTAAAGTCTCTCCTCTATGGCAGAACCCCACCAGTCTGCCACCAGTTCTATTTTAGGGAGAGACCTACCCTTCAAAGATCCTTGAAGTCCAGTCGCTTATGGCTTCGAGGGATTAGGTGCGCACTGTTCTTAAATCCAATATGGATTTGGCACAGCAAAGAATGAAATATTATGCTGATAAGCATAGGAGGGAGGTGAATTTTTTAGCTGGGAGATTGCGTATTTCTGAAGTTCCAGCCCTGTTGCATGAAGTCATTGGCTAAGAAGCCTAATGAAAAGCTCAGCACAAGATTCTATGGCCCATTTCAAGTATTGGAGAAAACTGGGCCAGTAGCATATCAGCTGGCTTTATCAATTGACTGTAAGCTTCACCCCGTTTTCCATGTTAGCCGCCTGAAGACAGCTCCACCCCCACAAGTCCAACCATTTGAAAGGTGAGGAGTAGAGTGGAAGAGATTATGCCACTCCTTTATTTGAAAGTTACTTTCATTCCCTTCTTGACCCCCAATTTGGAGGGTCGAAAAAGCTTGGTTTTGAGTGGCAAGAGAGGGACACAATGTCCCTTACTAGCCATCCCACTCACTCTCCTAAATTACTCTCAAACAATGGTTACTTAACTTTAGCCTTGCCACTCCTTCCATTTCCTTCATTTTCTTTCTCTCAATCATAGCCTAACTGTAAAGTATTTAGAAGGAATGACAGCTGGACAGCTAGTTAATTGGGCGGGAAAAGCAGTTAGAGGGGAAGAATAGGAGAATAAAAGAGAAGGAATTAGAAGAGGGTGTCCAGTAATTTTTGAACACTTTGTCAGAGCTAGAGAACTCATTCTTCCTCAGAGATTCTATATCTGTTCTAAGGGTTCTTCGAGATTGCTAAGAATCCCTAATTCAGTAAAACACATTCATTCATTCAGGTATACTGTCCCTATCAAGGATTCTAAAAATCCACCAGCAAAACATAAAGGAAATCTAAAAGAAGGCAATGAAACATTAGAAACAGCATAAGTATGACCAATATCACTGATCAATTTTCAAAAATAAATTTCATAGAAATCAGAATCAAAGGTCATATATGAATAGCAAGTGAGATCGCATATAAACCAAAAAACTGAAGATATATTTGAACCAGACCTTTCATACTGAATGCAAGTGAGAGCCTCATACACTGGGCCACCCTTTTATATTTGAACCAAATACTTGTATTAGCCATATTAATATAAATTTGTGAATGTATATATAAAGGTACAACATACATGTTAAGAATATAATTAAAATTATTAAAAAATGTATTAAAAAACTTGTCATGCATGCTGAAGAAACAAAAAAATTTATACACTATAAATGTAACAATATATTTACACTAAAAACATTTTGGAAAAAGAGATTACATTAAATATGTTTGAATTTCTATGAAAAATATAACAATAAGAAGCATTTCAACTTAATACATAAGTGGTAAAAGTGGCTTAATGGTAAATTGCCTTTACTTTACTTAGTAATCTTGAGCTCTAATGTCTTTTTACCATTATTTGAATTTTATTTCCACAACAAGATTATAATAAACATATTGAATGAAGTAATTACCAAGGACAAGCTTTGGCTTAGCAATATGTGCTGCATATTTGTTTCACCACAGCCAGAATTTTACAATTACAATTTCAACACATATTCCAGCCCATTCCAACTGGTCACATGACCAGTTCACAAGGTTGGGCTGGTTTGTAACCGGTTCATCTCGTTCAATGCCAGTTTTAGAGGCCTCACTGGATTATCTGGATAGACTGATTCACAGTTAACCCAGTCTGGTCTGGTTTTGAAAACTATGGTCATGTCTGGAGATACAAACAAATTAGCACGTTGTTTGAATATGGAAATCGGAAAGTGATTTCCTTCACCAAATTTCCACCACTATACATGAAAAATAAAGCCCCAACAAGCAAACTTTTTATTTTTAAATTTTCAGGGGTTGAGAAATTATCACAGAGAAAACAAAAGAGAACGCAAAAAACAATGGAAACTACTATATTACCAGACCTGGAAATGTGAACTGCTCAGGCAACGGCTTATTTGGCGGAACAAGGGTACCATACATCGTTGAAACTCTGCTGGTTGAGTTGCTTCCAAGACTTCCTCCAGCTCCCCCAAAAACATAACTTCTTTAGAACTATTTGTAATGGGCCAGTATTTTAATAATCCCCGTATAACAGTATCAGCAAGCTTGCAGTCTTTTTCCACAAACTGTGTGATGCAGTAAGATAACTGCTGGTGGTACATTGGTATGCATTTGGGTTTATGAAGAGGAATAAGAGCTCGTACAAGAAACAACTTGTGCTCTTCTTTCAGTGGCAAAGCAAATCCATTAATTATACTTCCCAAAATTTCCAAGAGTTCTGCAATCCCATTGTGTTTCTCAGTTTCAAAAATGAAACGATAGAATATATTGTTGATTGCTTTTCTGATGAATGGTCGGTGCACCATAAATTTCCCATATACACGATGAAGAACTGTCTTCAAGCAATCCCGCTCCCTGGGATCCTCTGAATCAAAAAGGTCTAACAGTCTGAGAACAAACGAATGATCAATATACCTTTTTGCTAGCTTTGCATCAGTCTCAGGTGATGTGACAAACCTTAGAAGTAGTTCATACACAATTTGCAAGTATGGCCATGCCGGGTCCATTGAAGGCTCTTCCTCTTCCAAATCAAAGGCTTCTAGAATTTTGTTCTCACGGGGTGGAGAAGTCAAGGTCCGGAATAAGTTTATAGACACCATTTTTATGAGTTCTTGCATCATAATTTCTGTAAACTTGCTATTAGCTGAAGAAACATAATCCACAAGTTCCAATAATGTTTGTCGCTTAATCTCCTTTTCTTTGAGGTTCTTTGTAGGATCAGCGGAGTCAAACACAACACAGCACATTTGCAGCTTTCTTATGAACAAATTCTGCTTCTCCGAATTCGGAACATCTCGAAAACTTGGCAAGGCTTCATAGGAGGAAGCTGGAAAACTCCCATTCAGATTCAGTTTCGAATGCACAGCTTGGATAAACTTGTCACCATGATTTAATCCAACACTCGAATTAGCATCCACAGCTGAAAGAGATGAAGCAGTTGAATTTCCATAACGGTAGCCTGCTAAATCACTGCTTCTCGCACTGGTTGAAGCAGTTGAACCCGAAGACGATGTTAATATCCCCCCACCATCACGATTTTCCACCGTCTTGGAGGGCTTCCTTGGGAGCCTATTTAGTATCTGCTTGATCATAACTACAAAACTACTTCAACAACACCTTTTTGTCCTGCACTTCAGGACACAATCCTTACTGAAGTCCCTTCAAATCAAACCAAGCAGCAACCTCAAGCGACAAGGAAGCCAAGCAAATTGTAATAACTGAATTCCAAACCAAAATAACATCCCAACGAAACAATAACTCTACAACCTCAGTTCTGTCTCAGCCATCATAAGACAGTGTCATCTTTACTACTAAATTTATCAACATAATATTCTAATTGAGGGGAGCTAGAGGAATCACCACAAAAACCCTTATCAACATCCATGGTGCTTCTCATGATAACAAGCCTGAAACAAAGGCATCCCAAGGTCAGAATTACAACAAATCCAAAGTACAAAAAACAGTAACCCGCCAAAAAATTAATAACTAATATATAATCTTTATAGCAATACAGAGAAAAAAAAATCCCAATTTTTTTTCTTTTTGAGAAAAACAGAAATGTCTGCAAATTCACTTAGTTCATTGAAACCAAGCAATAAATTTCTAAACTTTGGGGACACCAAAAGGTACCCATAAACTTTGACTTAATTCTTTAACTAAACAGTGAGCAAAAGGGTAAAGAGCAGTTACCTGCTCCTCCTTGTATCTTCCTTTTCACTTTTCAGGAGCACATAATAATAATCTCAGAGAGAAACAGGATCTGGGTCTGATCCACAATAACCCCAGATGAGAATTTCCCCGCAAAGTGTTGAGGAGGAACACTGAAACACGAGGGAGGAAGCAATCGAATTTCAGAAGAAAAAAAAAATTGGATGCAGAGGAAGAGAGAGAAAAAAAACAGAAGCAAAACTGTTCTTTTTTTTTTTTGCTTTTTATTTTGTTGGGGCTTACAAAGCAAAGGAATTTTTCCAAAGAATGAAGGATGCTGAAATTTATTTACCAAAAGAGAGAATTGCGCTATTCCGTCTTTGAAGCAGGAGAGAGAGAGAGAGAGGGAGAGAGAGAGAACGCGCTAAAGAATAAAGTGAGAGACAAAAGCAATCTCTGGCTGAAGTTGTACAGTTGTTATTCTGGTTTTGCAAGCCAAATAAAAAATGTCACTGATATTTCATTTTCCTTCTTCTTTCTTGCTTTTCTCTTTCTAACTTTTCTTTTTCATTTTATAAATTTGCTTTATTCTATGAACTTCATTTACAACATCAGTTTAGAAATACTTATACGAACCCAAAGCATTTTACCGATTAAATTATAGTTTATGCATATTTTAATCCTTAAACTTTATAAATGTATAAGTCGATTTCTTTAATTTTCACAATATGCATTTTAACCACAAGTATATTATACTTTTAAATTTTAAAATAATATGTAAATTGATCCCCAAATTTTCTTAAATGTGCAACTCAATATCCTAAATTTACTTAAATTTATATAAGGTAATTACATGACTTCATTTACTAATTTGGATATTAACAAATAAATTTTCTTTTATTTGGATAAGGTAATTACGTGACTTCATTTACAAAATACTTTGTTTGTATAATGAAATTATATTACATTCTCTATAGGTAAGAGTAGATAATGGGCACCAGATAATGTACAACGATGGGAGGCGCTACTGGACTGCAAGTGGATAGCCAGCAATGGGTGGGGTGGGGGGCGGTGGGTGACTACAGTTGGTGACAGGTATTCGGCGATCACCAGTGGGCAACGAAAGGACGACAATCAGTGGCGTGCAACAATGAGCGAGCATTTACGATTACTAGTGGGTGATAAAGACCAGTGGTGACCAATGGCCTGCAAGTGACCGGCAGCAGGTGGATTGTTGGCTAATAGTGAGCTACTAGTGGTTGATGAATGATAATAGAGTTGCGAGAATGAGAGTTTTGATATGAAAGTGAGAGTGAATTTTAGAACTCTTTCTATGAAGAGGGAATTTAAAATCCACTCTTTTCAAGTCTTGAAAATACCTTATAAAAATATTTGGAATTTTGAAACACCCTTGTATTAATATCCAGACAAGGAATTTCATATCAAGTCATTTGAAATCCTCTCAAAAACTACATTATGAGAAATATCCAAAATCCCTTGTACAAGTTAATTCTTGAAAAAATTAAGCATGTAGCTAGAAATCGATAGACATAGCATTTGCCCAAATGATAACCAGATATCCTTGTACAATTAATTAATTAATTAAGTGGGATTATGGAATTAACTTCACAAATTAGGATTATAAATACTTAAGATATCTGATCCATGTCATAGATAATAAATGACATTACATCCCAAATCATACAATTCTACATCTATTGGTTTCTATATAATGACAAAGAAGTAACCAAACATGAGGCGTCCTAGAGTCTTGAACTAGATACACCATCTTTCCGTAGCTGCAGTCCCTTCTTGTATCAAGTAGATCCATCCAGATCTGGAGACGACATGGAAGTACACATGAGAAATCATATTTCTCAATAGAGACTCTAACGTGGCACTTGTGTGTCATCGTTGTTGTATCAACCACTTTAGGTTTATCATAAAGATGATGAGCAAATAATAGGTTAATTATATGAAGTTTTTCACAATTAGCCAAAGCAGCATTCTTTTTGATTCATCCTCTTATCCATAACACGACTATTAAGTAATTAGTCGTTAAATATCATCAAGTACAATCATATCATATAAACAAATTTTAATAATAATTATCCCATTCATAACTTCATATATGAATTTCATGAATGCTTGACCTTTTTAATTTATCATTTTTATTTACTGACCGCTTACTATCACCAATCCCTCATACCATCCTCCAGTCAAGATAATGAGCTCATGTTGTGACAGTGGCCATATACCTTTTTATTTCTCATGGCTATTAACCCAATAATTGGGGGGGGGGGTTAAGCAGTTGGGTTATCCCTTTTCCATTTAATTATTATGTAATGCATACACATATTATTTGGTACTAGTATCTAAGACAAAACAATCACATTATTCGGTCATTTCATTGTTAGTACATCTCATGCAAAAATCTCATATGGACCTTGTAGATGGACAGAAGACATTTCATATATAATCCATTCATGTCATTCTAGCGGACATGGTTATATTTGTGTAGATTCATTATGAGAGGCCTTTTATATTTTTAATTTAAAACTTTTAACTATTTATTTCTCTTATTTTATTAAGCACTAGTTTCGTGACTTCTCAATCGTGTTACTTAGTAAATTTTTCTTAAATTTGTAATTATTCACAAAATTGCTTAATTGTATTTTATTTCAACCTCTTATGGTCTTTTTATTGCTATTTCATGAGGGATATTGATATCTTATGTGGTTCGCTATTTTAATTACTAAAAATTCAATTATCTTTAGCACTAACTCTGTTTCACACATCTACCACTCCTAATTAGAAAATTTATTAAAAATTGAAAACTAAATATTTTTATTAGTGAAGTACATTTTTGGATTCCTTTATCTCTTCTCTTTCTAACAAGGTTTATTTTCTTTAAAACTCCTAAGTGAAACTACCGTTATGCCCGTTTAAAGTTACAATGCCTAGATGAACTCTCACATCTTATTCCGCAAAGTCAAATTCCAACTGACAATAGCATAGATCAAAATAAGACAAAATACCTATTTTAGTCCCTTTAAAATTTCAAGTTAAACAAATTGATCTCTGTAAAAAAAAATCTCAAATTAGTCCCTAGAAAATAAAACTCTCAAATTGATCTCTACAAAATTTCAAATCGAATAAATTGATTCCAAGAAAATTGAACAATCAACCAAATAAATCCCTCTGATAAGTTAGGATAAGAGGACTAACTTATCTGACAATTCACTTTTACAGAGATTAACTTGGGAGTTTTTTTTGTAGGGACTAAATTATTCGATAATTCAATTTTACAGGGACTAATTTGAGAGTTTTTTTTTATAAGGACTAATTTGATCAACTTGAAATTTTAGAGGGACTAAATTGGGGGGTTTCGTCTAAAAATTAATTATGAGTAAGATCTAGTTTTTATCAAATGTGTCTTTGCTCTATAACAAAATTAGTTTATGTTATGGATAATGATTCAAGTCCAAGCCTAACAAGCGATCTATATCGAAAGGCCTACTACGAAAGTCCAAGATGGGTGAATTTTGGTCCAAACTTGGGGGCCAAGACACTTGACCATAGGTTCCGAGATTGTTTCTCCTACTCTCCTATCCACCATGAACATGGGACATGAAAGCAAGATGAAAAAGCACCCTTTTCCTCAGTCACCTTCCTGCCAGTTCTCCTATAAATATCACCAAAGGCTCCACATATGGGATACATTCTTTTCATCATACTTATACCCTGGTAAAATACAAACTCATTCTCTAAGTGGAGTCTTTGTAAATACCCCCACCATTGCCAACTGCATACAAAGCTTTCAAGAAAAACCCAGACAGGAGATTTCCGAAATACAAAATAGCAAGGCAACTTATCCGCTCTCCCTCTTGTTACATTGGCACCATTTGTGGGGAGTTTTCTAACCATCTTTCTTGATTTCCTGACAAAACAACAATGTCAGCCATGAGGAGAATTCCCTCCAAAGAACAACGGAAGGGAAATCGTGTATCGAAAAATAGCCTCCACGAAGTGGTGGTGCACACACCTCAAATCCACCTCATGGGCAAACACACAGCAGCATAAGGATGATGCCCCAGGCGTTAAGAACGGTCTTGCCAACCTTCATGAAATTCAAAACACCAATGTTGGCAAGGCTGGTTCTCCCACGGTGGCCAAAATGTTAAAGAGTACGGAAAACATAACCTACTCGCATAAGGCATTAAAAGGTCAGAACAACAACGCTTAATATAGCCATGCCAATATTGTTCCAAAAAGCCCATACTAGAAAAATTACATACAATATCCAAAAGCCCACAAGGGGCACATTTACACTTAAAGAAAATAAAAAGAAAAAAAGCTAAGGGATCTTGACTTCTTCGCTGGCTACCACATCCATGGCACCCCTAGCCCTCGAGTCTCGGCACCGGCAACTGCCTCGTTCGAACTTTTGCAGTCACCTTTCGTTGCCTCCATCTCCGATATCAAGTGAATGGACATGGACTTGGGTTATACTTTTTCCATAGCCCCACTTCCCTAAAGTTCAATCCAGGAGTGAGGTGGCAACCTGACCCATAACATTGCCAAACATCTCTTCCTATGCATCTTGAAGGTTAGAGACAATTTCAGCATGTTTGTCCTTGGTAGCGAAAAGCTGAACGTGGAGGGAAGCGATGGTTCTTTCTACATCTTCAAGCCTCTCAGATGAAGCTTGAAGGTCCTTTTTCAACTTGGCTTCTCGAGCTTCCTAGGCCTCCTGTTCTTCTTCAGCTTATCCTCAAGCTTAGCGATTCGAAGGCTGGAAGCTATCACCTTGTCTTTCCATGTCCTCACCTTCTCCTCAGTTCAACCTCGAGCCTCTTCAGCTATTTGCTTTTCAACGTGGTGTAGAAAGCCATCCCCTCGAATAAACCACTTCATATACTGATAGAGGCTAAGGGAAAAGCTGGACTCCAAGAGCTCTGATTCGGTATCAGGGGTGAGCATGTGGGCATCCATATAACCCCGGAAGTCGAACTCCTTAGACTAGATAACATGGGAAGGTGTATCATCCGGAGAGGTGGTGGCCTCAAAAGCAGGCCTTTTTCCCGGCCATGAAGCATGTTCAATGTCTGATTGCTTCCTCAACAAGCGTTGCTTCAACCCAGCTTTGGGAGGGACATCTTCTAGCTCTGTTGGTGGAGAAAGCAGCAGGGATAGAAAGGGTTCACGAGATAAGGTCCGAGTCCACCCTACCATGGTGAAGGCGGCATCGGAGGTTAAAGAGCTCTGAAATTTGGCAAGCTTGTTGGTCGAGGCCATATTTCTATCGAGGATACTTTTTGCAAAACAAAACAATGAAAATAAAAAAGTTATATGAATAACTAGCATAAGTTGTGAACACACAGAAAGACTAAGGACGACCCCCCTACCTAGCACAACTCAGGCTTCGTCAGAATCAAGCTTGACAAGGATTTTCGGATGGATGGGTTTGGGAACAAAAGTGTTTAATAAAAAATCCAAAACCTCCCTTTCCTCATCGGTTGAATCCTTTTCCTCCACCCTGAAGGGCTCAGCGTCCCAACGCCAATAAATATCAAGAGAGCGAATTCCCTCTCTGGGATCCACAAAGAATAGTTGGACCCCAAGTGCGGGATATATTTTCAAATAGATCCACTTGAATTCCTGGTAGGAAGATTCGTAAAGTTCAAAAATTTTATGGTTAGGGTGTATCCAAAAAGACAGCCATCCTTTCGAGACCATGTTACTAGGAACAAAAAGAGAAAACATGTAAAAGAAAAGATTGGTTGAAATCAAAAGCCGAAGATATCAACAGACAATCTCAAAACATCATATGGTAGCCCAGCTATTAAGATGAAGTTGTGTGGGGGCAGCCTTCAACTTTCTAAGCATCTCTGTTTGGAAATTAGAGAATAGAATCCAGACCCTTAATCTCGTAAAAAGTTCCTGATACATCCAAAAAAAAATGCCTAGAAGATTGACTCATGAAGCAAACCTTCTCGCTGGGCCCTGCAGCCTCCAGAACATATTCGAAGTCCTGAGCTCTGCGAACTGCATGCATTCTTTCAACCAAAAAGATGTTTTTTCTTTAATAATAGACAGAATGAGCATCACTTCCTCGTCTATCTAACCATACAACCCTATTTGCATGAAGTTGAGAATAAGGGGCACTTTGTAGTCCTAGTACCCCTTTCTCTTGCCTATATCAAATCTCGGATGATGGGAAACCTACGAGGGGAGACCACCACTATGAAAATTCCATAGAATTATGCCAAACAAAAGAATGCCATCTTTTCCTCCTACGACAGTTACTTGGACCATTACCCATACTATCTTTTCATCCTATGGCAATTCCCCAGACTACTACCCCAAGATTCCCATGGTTAAGGCTGGAGTGTATTTAAAAATAGAAAAATGCGATGGTGTCTCCAAGTCCCAAAATCCTCCAAACCCAGAAATGACTAAAGAACATACTTAAGGTTCATAGCCTATACAAGAAAGGGCACCGTGGAAGTAAATGACAAAATACAAGCAGCTAATGAACACAAAATAGAAAGCATAAAGCATCAAACGAAGACGAAGCATAAAACAAAGAAAGTAGGAAAAGGAACTCACTTGACAAATGTTGGATAACAAATGAGGAAGAGGTTGAAGGATACGTTGCGTTGACACGAAAATGATTAGTAGAGAGCACAAAGAGGTTGCTCTGCTATGGTGATAATCGGCAGAGGTTATCCAATATAGTGGCCAAAGTTAAAAAGGTAAAAAGAAAATTACTTCAATTTATAAAAAGGAACACACTATTTGAACAAGAAGAAAAAAGGTTGCAGGGGTAGGCACGTCTTTTAACAAAGCTCAGTTAAGGGTAAAACAGAGAAACGCACCTGAATTGAAAAATGCAAATTAAAAACCCTGCCTTAGAGTTTACATGGGGCACCTTAGAGACCTCATGATCAGGCACAATGGTCGAGAGGCAAGGATGCGACGTTTGAAATTTGAACCCGTGCAGATCGCCTTCCGACCATTAGGTCTACCCTCATCATTGTCAGCCAGTCGAGCTCAACTCCCCATAACATCATCTCGGAAATCAGGCTGGGGGCACTATTACAGATGATGATTTGAGTCCAAGCCCAACAAGCGAACTATATCAAAAAGCCCATTATGAAAGCCCAAGATGGGTGAACCAAGGAATGGACCATTCGTTTGGTCCAAACTTAGGGTCCGAGACACGTGACCATAGGTTTCAAGATTGTTCCTCCCACTCTCCTATCCACCATGAACATGGGACATAGGAGCAAGACGTGAAAGCACCCTTGTCCTCAATAACCTTCCCGCTAGTTCTCCTATAAATATCACTAGAGGCTCTAGGTATGGGATATATTCTTTTCATCATAGTTACAACCTGCTAAAATACAAACTCATTCTCTAGGTAAAGTCTTTGCAAGTACCCCCACCATTGCCAACTGCATACAAAGCTTTCAAGAAAGACCTAGATAGGAGATTTTCGAAATACAAACGTAGCGAGGCAACTTATCCACTTTCCTTCTCGTTATAGTTTCATGATTTTTTAATGACAATAACTTCAATTACACTTATTTCTTTTCCTCACTATGCATAATTAGTTTCAAGAGAAATAATTCAGCTTTGAAAAATCATATCTCCCTCTATAGATTTTAGTTTTTAGTGAATTGTTCCTTAATAAGTCAGCTTTCACATAATTATTTTCAACCAAAAACTCTATATATTTTTAAAACTGAATTTTGAAGTGTGTATTGTCCAATGTTCATAGATTTTCCAGTATGTGCACATTTTGTGTTCTTAATACAACCACCTAGGTAACCTTTCTCTCAATTCATTTCTCAACCCAAATTTTGTAGGTTTATGTGTTTTAAGGCTCCAAGGTTCACAATCAACACTTGGTTCATGAATTACAATTTTTAGCCATCAAAGCTTAGTTTGAAACTTATTCTTACAATAGATAACAAGAAACACAAGATCAAGCCAATATGTTACAAGACAAACCACAAGTTAGTATTTTTCATCAAAGAGGCAGCCACATGCTGAGCAAATATGATCTCAAAGCTTAAGGTGTCATTTTCATAAAAATAAAAAAAAACTGCCAGATTTTTGAAAGAAAACCTTTGTTCTTGAAATAAAATCAAGACCAGGGCATCCTAACCATTGCAAAAGATTAGGAGTCTCAAAACTTTCATAAAGACTAGGTTAGAGTTTCTACCACTTGATGAAGTGTTATGAGAGTGAATGGAAACCTGCGACCTTCAAGGAGTGCGCAAGGAAGAAAATTGCAAGCTTGTGTTGTGTTAGTTTGTGTTAGTTGTGTATATGTGCATGTATTTGTCTAGGTATAATTGTATATAGTTGGTAATATGTATTTTCCTTAAAAGGAATGGTTATTAGCAAGCTCTAGTTCCATTTTTGGCCCTTAATCCTTGTGGTGGTTTGATCTAATAGCTATGGTTTATTCTTGAAAATCAATGGTGTATGATGATGATAATGTGGCCGAATTTAATGTTTAATAATTAGTGATCATGAGAGGATTTTTATTTTTTTAGTATCTAATTCATACTGCTAGGTAAGTTGTTTGTAGTAATTTATATTGATCAAATCTTAATTTATGTTAGAGATTTTTTACTTTTAGTTCATTTACCTTTTAACTAATTTTGATATTAATCCAATGGCTTAAATTAAATCTTATTGTATAAGATGTTTCTAGGGATGGGTGTGAAAGTAGTGGCATTTCTATAATTAAGAAAGTCTTCTAATTAAACTAGTGGCAATTTGGTAATTTTCTGATTAAGACAATGTCATTTTAGTAATTCTCTAAATAAGTCAATGGCATTCTAGTAAATTTCTCTAAGTAAGATAAGGGTATTCATGTAATTGTCAATTAAGGCAGTGACATTCTTGTAATTCTTTGCTTTTGTCATTGAATTATATCTTATTATCTTATTATTATTTGTCATGTCTTAAAATACCTATCTAATTTCTATCGATTTGATTAATTTTTTAAACTTCATCACTAATTAAATGTTATAATCTCTATACTAATGTTCCTAAAACCTTAATTAAGGTTAACTATTCTCTCTGGTTGTCTTTCTACTTATTTGGTTGACTTTTTAACATTTTATTGACTTTTTACTGATTTTGTTGACTTTAGTCAACTATTGGCTTCCAATGCTGACTTTTTTCTTCTGTGGGTCAAGTTCAGCTTGTCTAGTCGCCTACACAATTACTCGAGTTTACTGATAAATCGAGCTAGACGAAATTGAGAATGTTACAACTATTAATGGAGTTTCTTTTACATTAGTCAAATTACTGGATATTCTTGTTTTTTTTCCTTCTAAAAAAGCGTGTTTTAAAATTAAAATATCATTTTCTTATAAACAATACTCGCAAGTTTTTATTTAAAAGTTAAAAACTTGAGATAAATAACTTTTATAAAAAGTGCAGATCATGAAAAATATATAAAATGTGATGAACAATGTATTGGTCCAAATGAACAATGTATTCCTAAGTTCAATATCAATATGTGTGTGTGTGTGTGTGAAAAATTATTAAAATGGATTCTGCTTAATTGTCCAATCATTTTCGAAGAAATTAATGTTATATCTATATGATGAGGAATATTCTAAACAAAAAATTCTAATAAAATGTGATTTTTTTTTTAAAAGGTTTAATTATACTGCAAGTCCCTATAGTTTTACTTAATTTTCAATTAGGCCTTTATAGTTTAAGAATTTCTAAGTAGGTCACTATAATGTATTAGATTTTTCAATCAGGTCCCTGTCGTTATAAAAAACATAATATTCTTTGGAATATGGAATATTCCATTTCCATCTCTCTCTTCATATAACGGTAGGGATCTGATTGAAAATTCTCATACATTATAGGGACTTAATTGGAAATTGACCGAAATTATAAGGACTGGAAGAATAATTAAACATTTAAAACCATAAAGTTTCAAATCATTATTCTACTATTCTCTAAGTTTATTAAAAAATAAATAAATAAATCAAAGCAAATTTTGTCAATGTTGGTATTCAATATTTCAAAATAAATTGTATACGCAAAACCAAAAGCAAAATCATATATACCATTAAAGAAATTAACTAGCCATAATTAGTTTTTAGAATGATTTGTCATTGTTTTTTCACTTTCAGATAGATTAGTATTGTTCACTATGATGACTTATTTAATCATAACCATTATACTTTGGTAAATTTTTGAAAAATAATATATCTTGGACAAATATTTTATAGAGAAATGTTAGTATTTGGTGCGAAAAGATTGTACCAAATTTCACAGTGCCAAGTATAGTGTTTAAGGAATGGAAATCATGGTGGGCAAGTGGTAGTATAAAGATTTATCATGGTAAAAAAAAGTAGCAATACTATAAAGAAAAGAAATTGATGCCTCTTAAAAAGTGTATATGCAAAAAGTACAAAATACTTTTCATAGTAAATGTGATTTCTTTATGTTATACCAATGAAACTAATTGCATAAAGGAGAAATACTTAGGTCCATCAAGAATAAGAGAAAATATTTGTTCCAATTCATTCATTAATTGATATATAAATTTTATAAGTAATTATTATCTCATATTTCCCGTATAATTTTCATGCAAATTTGATATGTCAATTAATAAATAGAGTAGAGCAAATATTTTATCTTGTTCTAAGAGCATCTAAGCTTTTCTTTTGCAAGAAGATCTTCTTTGTATAATTAGATTCACATAAGAATTATCAACTGATTATTTTGTGCCCTTGACACCTTTACGAGATAGAGCGTTAGTGAATAGATTAATTATGAAAGACAGTGTTGGGATAGATGATAATGGTAATATTGTAAAATATATTTAAATTTACTCTAAAATATATCTTAATATGTTTAATTATTCTTCAGGTCTTTATAGTTTCACTCAATTTTAAATTAAGTCCTTATAGTATATAAAAATTTTCAATCAAGTTCCTGCCATTATGTGAAGAAAGAGATGGAATGAAATATTTCATAATCCATAGGATATTCTGTTTTATTATAACGACAGGGACCTGATTGAAAAATTTCATACATTATAGGGACCTACTTAAAAACTTTTAAACTATAGGGATCTAATTGAAAATTGAATGAAATTATAGGGACTTGCGGTATAATTAATTTTTTTTTAAATTAAGAAATGCACACATAATTTGAATAGAAATATTTCTATAAAAAAAAAATACAATGAAAATTTTTGTAAGAATTTTTTTAAGAAGTGTTTCTAAGAAATCTTTTAAGAAATTAAAATTAGTAATTTTTTAAATGGGATTTTAAAACTTTAATATATTAAGCATATTAAAAAATTAAATTTTTTTTAATTTTAATAGCTTAACATAGCACGGTTAGGGTTAGGAACCTCATTAGAAGTCCATGTTATTTTGTTTCTTTCTTTCTTTTTTTTGTTTTTGGGTCGACCCTCTTGATGCGTTGGTAACAATGCAGCCTCCTCAAGCGCAGTGATTTTAAATCTTACAATCGGCTTCAGCAGCGGCCATTAGTGGCCCACTCGATCGGTGCTGGGTCCCATCACATTGGCTGTAACTCTGTGAAGACCGCACGACAACTTTGATTGTCTTACTTCAAATTGAAGAGGGTGGCTTGAACACGGTGGAGGGGTGATTAAGATAAGCCAGAGTTTGGATAATAATTCATGTCATGATAATGACGTTTAATTTTTTTCAACATAAAACAAAAAAAAAAAAAAAAAACGAGAGAGAGAGAGAGAGAGAGAGAGAGAGTCTAAATTCCAGCTACTGAATGAGGAGAACAGCTTCTTCAGGGGTTTCCTTGCAGTTAATAGACAATATCATTAGAGACTTGATTTCTAATCATCAATTATTATTTTACACTACTTTGAAGCAAAGTACTGTTTAGGTTGTGACAATGGAAGATAATAAAAATCACAAATTATGTAACATTCAAAAAATACATTCAGTATCAATGCCAGATACTACTGTTTTACGTAATGTTAAGCAAGAACAAGGCTGAATGGAAAATTTCACTACCTGATATTAGCTTTGATACATTTGTAAAAGATATTTCAATGATCATCTATTATCACTTCAGAAGTAATACTCAACTTTTATTATTATTATTGCTACTATATATATATATATATATATATATATATATATATATATATATATAATTAAAAAATTTTATATAATGACAATATATACAAATTATTTTAAAAAAATTGCCTTTAAATAAATCTCATACATCTTTTTGACAACTATGCATATCAAACGAGATGTGTGATTAATTTTAAGTGTGTATTATTGGTATAAAGATAAAAATATGGAAGAATTTTTCATGTTTACATATGAAGTTCATTTATAAAATTTTCTATTATCCATTTTATATCCATATGCCAAACATATCCATAAGAGTAGCTAAATCTTAACAATCAAATTTTATGTAAATAATCAAAATTAAAATAATAAAGTCATGCTAGTTTTTTAACTGAATATGTAATTTTTTTTAATTTTAATTATGATCATCCATATATAATTTAATAATCAAAATTTTAGTGAGATCTCACTTAATACTTCCTTTCAATAATTGCTCTAAAAATGTTTAAATTACTTATCGTATGGCCAATCTTTTCACTCTGTAAAGTAATATTTTTATATAATCTCTTAATAATATAAAAAGCATGATAAAATAGATTTAAAAATAGAAAGAAATAAAAAATGACCTATTGGATCTCTGTCTCAAAAGTTATGATTTCTTGTAAAAGATTCCTGAGAGTGATTTGATTCCTACGTGGTATTAGGGTTCCAAGTGACTCATGTTAAGCCAAGGTGGGGAAAGCTGGGGCTATACTCAATTGCATCTAACCATACTCAAGCACAGGTCAGAGCCTGAAAATTCCTTGTGCACGCTTTGGTAGTGCTTTTTATATGTGTCATGCAGAAAGCACTTGGAACCCTAAGCTTCCCAAAACCCCCCCCCCGGTAAGCTTGGAGATCCATCAGAACTTATTAGCATATCATTCATTATTTATTTCAGTGTTCTATTTTTTAGTTTAGCTATTCAATTAGATTTTGGTGAATAGGGTGGTATTACTTCATGAATTATTCCATATCATTCACAAAAATTATTAAGGGAACTTGATTCATATTCTCATCCTCTATCAGATCTTAGTCTTTTAATTTTTCTATTTAATTTGTTCTCTACTTCAGCTTTATAAATTTTAAATTTTTCTTCTACTTCATCTTTACTCCTTAGCAAATAAACATAAGAATATCTTGAAAAATCATCTATAAAAGTCATATAAAATTTTTTACCTCCTCTAGTTATTATGGATTTTAAATCACCTATATAAGAGTATATTAAGCCTAATAAATCTGTCTCACGAAACTTTATAGGCTTATATGTTTTCTTTGTACTTTTTACTTCTACATATATTGGACATTTATTATTATTAGTTATTGACATATCATTTATAATTCCTAATTCTTTCATTTTCTTCGAGTAAGAAAAATTAACATGTCCTAATCTACCATGTCATAAATCAATAGAGTCAATTAAACAAACATTCGAACATGCAATTTCATTCATAATATGAGAAACATTCAACAATAATAAACCATCATTATAATTTCCTTTTCCTACAAATTTCTCACATTTAGTGAGCACAACTTCATCATTCTTAATAATTAATTTAACGCTAGCTTTACTCAATAGAGATACAGAAATCAAATTATATCGCATTTTAGGTACATAGAGGACATCATTTAATGAGAGAATTTTCCTAGATGAGAGTTTTAAATTTATTGTTCCTTTACCAGGAATTGTAACTCTTTTCGAATCGTCTACATACACAATTTCCTCTCATTCCCCTATGTCATTGTAGGACATAAAAGCATTTTTGTTTGTACAAATATGCCTAGTGGCCCCAGAGTTTACCACTCAATATTTTTCCTCTATTAAAAAATTATTTTCAGTAGTGGCTCCCACAAAATTAATTTTATTCTTGTCTCTACAGCATAGTTTATATATTTCTCAATAATGTAAAACTTACTTGATACTTTGTCATCATTGGGATTGCCACGGTAATAAGCATTCTTGAGTAGTTTAAACATTTTTCTAAAAATCTGAAATTTGAGGATGACTGGCTGGTTGGCAAATTCTTGGTGATGCTTGTGTAGGATATAATCTTTCTTAGCTTCCTTTCTTGAATTAGTGGCCTTGAGAAATGACTTGATCCCAGAACTAACACATATACCAAGTGATCCACGGGCTGGTGGCCAGAACTTGTGATCAATATGAATTACTCTTAAGATTGTTGATAAAATTAACCTGAAATAACACTTTATTAATAGATAGATAGATAGAAATAAACTTTAATTATGAATAATAGATCATATAAATAAATAAATAATAAAGAATAAAAAAAATATCTTATTGTGATTAATGGCTGAGATATGCTAGACACTGAAAAAATCCCAAAACCAAAGGATATAAAACCAACAAATTCGGGATAAGAAGGAATGACCCAACGTCATTAAAAGGCTAAAGTTGCTGACTTGGTCGAAAGCATACTGTAGATATTTCACAATAACTTAATGAAATAATAATCCAAATAAAATTAATATTAAAATTTGAAATAATATTAAGAAAAATATAACATGATAAACTAGTTTTAAAAATAAAAAGAAATAAAAAATGACCTATTGGATCTCTGTCTCAAAGTTATGATTTCTTGTAGAAGATTCCTGAAATGATTTGATTTCTACGTGTCATTAGGATTCAAAGTGACTCACGTTAACCCAAGGTGGGGAAAGCTGTGGCAATATTTAATTGCATCTAACCGTACTCAAGCACAGGTCGGAGCGTAAATTGCAAGGCGCTTGCTTACTTGGTGCCAACTGAGTTTGTTAGCATGTGGTGACAAAATCTCAAACACTTAATATCAAATCCAACAACTATAAAATAATTCAATAAATAATTAAATTTTAATGTTGATTTTAATTTTCCTATTCTACCCTTTACCTACACCCCAGTCTTCCTCCTTCTCCAGATTTACGTTGGAACATGCCCTCCATCACCGGTGACACGGTTCCGTTTCTAGAGGCTGCAAAAGCCCTTCTCCCTTACCTCGCATGTACACCCCCTCACTCATGAGAGCAACGATATTTGACATCTCGGAGCCCCTAAATGTGTTGTCTCCTTCGACATTGCAGCGACGTAGGTGCGAAGTTAGCGGAAGGTGAGGCATAGGTTGGGGTCGATGTTAAGGTAGCAGAGGGAGTGCATTATTGAGGGCGCATGAGAGGGTCTATTATCACTTCTTGGATTTTTTTTTAATTTTATTCAGTGCTTAGACTCTTCCAACCAAATAATTTGTATGATTTTTCCATAAAAAATATGGGAACACTAAGGAAGACTTGAATCTTTCAGCAACCTTGTCGTATTATCGACCACTTACACTTTGGCGATACTTGAACACTCGTGTCCAACGGGTGTCTTGTTGTGCCACTTCATCTCTCTATCTCGAGAGCTACTAACACAATTCTGACTCAAGTAAATATGATGACAAACTTTATTTTCATTTCAAAATATTCGTTCATTATTTTATTGGGATAAAAACTGGTGTAGATTTTTTTATTCTTGTAATTTTTTTAATTTTTAATTATGAGATATTTTTTAGCCATAAGAGTACTTAGATATGTATCTTATATTTTGTAAAGTCACCGTATCCTTGTGTCTATGTCGTGTCATATCCGTATCACGAGTCATATGTACTCGAATGATAATCGTTTTTTTCCTTTTTCATCCAATTAGGTAAATCAACTCAGTCCACAACTTCATGTCCTCAGAAAACACTCTAGACCAAGTAAGAATGTGAACACTGTGCAATGGTTGCGTTCTAAATAGGGGGGAATGACACCCAAATCATTTTTTAACCCAATTGAAATATGTGAGAGCTGACGGTTAATCAAATTATAATCTGAGCAAGACCCTTGAAATCTGAAGGGGACTAATGTGGGGAAGGATGACTTTGATGTCATATTGTAGAAGGGAAAGGCTGGGGCTTTTGTATTTGAGGAGATGAGGTTGACTGTGTTGTTGGGGTTTTGGGTGGGAGGGAGGAGATTGTAGAAGGGGCTCGAAGTGGGTTTGGAGTGAGAATCCTAAAGAGTGATTAGAGAAGAAAAAGACGATGATGAAGATGGTAATGATGATGAAGAGGAAGAGGTGAGATTTGCATCCTGCATAAGTTACTGGCACAACCTAAGATGCCGCTAAATTTCAAGCCCAAACTCAGTTAATCAAAAGCTGGCAAACCGACTTGATTTATACATGAATTGAACCATTTAGCTTAATAATAATCTAAGATATTTTTCAACAAGTATATATATTTTTAACATAATTTGCATATTGTACACATTATTTAAAAAATTATCAAGTCGTATTTTCTGATTATATCCAACACACCATGATCTAAATTGTAATTCACCTTAAAACATCCTCCAATAAGATCATAACCAATAATTGGCAATGAAATCTCTCTAGAGCTTTTCGTCACCTGACCATCAAAATGTAATGTGCTAAATTAAGTTATCTAATATTTAATAAAAGTTGCTTGTGAAAATAATACTATAATAGTATCGTGGTTTATCTTAGGCTTATTCTTTAATATTATTTATTACCTGTGCAATGCACAAAAAATAATTTTTTAATTATTAAAAATTTTAAATTATAAGTTATCAATGAAACATAAATATAAACATAAAATTTATTATACAATAGTTTAAATACATTTATTGGAAAGAGAATTAATAGATAGTTGTAAGTATAATAAAATTAATTAATAACAATTTAAATTGTAATATTTAACTATTATAGTAAAAATTAGTTTATTGGACTTGTTGGGTGGTTGAATATTTGGAGGAAAATAAAATGCACCGAAAGATGATGCATAATCGATTTCACTACGTAATAAACCTTCTTCTAGATATATAATAAAAGATACAAGATTAGATGGTAATAATAATATTTTTCTCCATTTTTATTTTTGTTAATATATATATGACTAAAAATTTAAAAAATTGACTGCAACTACATAAATTTAATACAATTTGCATTTTTTTTTCTAGATATTATTGACTATTTTGATGGATAAAATTTATTTTTGCTAAATAAATAAACTCCATTCAGGAAGCTATAATATCCAAGGAAGAGAAAATTGGGCATTAAATCGATCAAAATACTTGTTCAAAGGTTTAGAGATCCAATTGGTTCAATCGGGGTTCAATCAAAATATAATATAAATATATATATATAAACATAATCCATATAAAATTTCTCTAGTCTCAGCCTTACAACACAGTCACAAAAGTATTTGAAAATAATATTTGTTGGTCACCATAAAGTTTATGGTGAGCATATTGTGAATGATGGAGAAAGAAAAAGGATAACCCAACAATTTTTATTAGTAGCCTTCTTTGGTTCCATTTTTTCATTTTTGCTGTGTGACTACCATAAGATATTAATATTTAAGCTTTGAGACCAACAAAAAAAAAAATCAAACACTTCAAACCGATTAGACCACTCTGGTTCATCGGTTTTGACTTCCCCAGTTTTTGGAAGTTAACCGGACCGGTCAGGTGACCAATTCCAGGTCGAATCGGTCAGACCGACAAGTCTAGTCCGATTTTCTCTTCTATGATAATATCATTATGTTTTTTTTATAAAAAAAATAGCTTTTCCATTTGAAATAATTGATATTATAATTAAGTGATGACATTAAACACATCGTGTTATGTGACATATAGTAAATAGTGGTACACTACATCGATAAAAGAAAATATTACATATCTATTTGAAAAGGTCTTATAACAGCTAAATGAATAGAACATTGAGACACGTAAAATTTTTCATAATATTACTTTTGAAATATAATTAGTGTGAATACCATACTTTTATCTTCAATTTGTGTGTATTTGAAATTTAAATTCAATCCCAACTGGCTAACAAAAGAGAAAAAAAATCAAATCAAAACAAAATCCTAAGGGCCTGTTTAGTTTCAGTTTTCAATTTTTATTTTTTATTTTTTAGTTTTCAGGATTTTATAAAGGAAATATTGAAAACTGAAATCTGGAATTTGTAGGGGCTGTTTGATTTCGATTTCCAGTTTTCAATTGTCATTTTCAATTTTCCAATTTTTAGAAATTTGTAAACGAAATACTGAAAACTAAAAATTGGAACTTGTATTTTTTAGAAATTTCAGTATTTCCTTAATCAAATTTGGAAAATTGAAAAACTAAAAATGAAAATTGAAAACTCAAACCAAACAGGCCCTAATTAATCCGACAAAAATCAATTAGAATCCTATCTGGTTTAACCCCAACTGACTCCCAAAATCTCTTTGCTATTCTCTCTGTATAATAATCAATCGCGGCATAGTAACAGGGAGGTAGCAATACATGGCAACATAAGTTGAATCAGCCACCAACATACTTGAGAACTTACAGATACCTCTCACATTTAGATATTAGGACTTTAGAAAGATCTACCATCATGCACTATTCTCTTTTATTACCTCCATCATCAACCACCATAAATCATCATTATCGCTGCACAATTACTAGCTACAATCTCAAATCAACCACCATCCTCTTCTATTATCACCACCACAACCACCTTACCGTGAACCATCGCCACAACCACGGTAGCACACCTCCACTCCATCATACTGACTTCTGCCCATGCCTCGGAGTCGTGATCGACGTCAATGACACACAAGAACCAACCATCCATCATTTTCATTGTCCCAAAGTCAAGCAGCTCCGCTGCAAAGCCATTGTAAAGTTTATAGGTTCGATGACATCAATGGCCGCTTGACACCTTCTCAGATATGCATGTTGCTACTGCACTATATCTTGAAAGTAAAACTCGACCATTGAATTAAATAACTTAGGTTCCATGCTTCCATTATTTAGGGTAGTTTATTTATTTATTTATCTTTTGTGATTTAGTTTGCCTTCAAGTTTGCTTTTTATATTTGGTCAAAGTTTATTTTAATTAAAAAATTAAAGGATTGAATCAGGAATATTTATGTGGGTCAAAGTTTGATTAAGTTCATGTTTCATTTTGTCTTTCATCTCATTTAGAATAAATTTTCTTTTTAGAATAAAAAATGGGAAAAAAAAGTGTTTAAATCCTTAAAATAATGTTTTGAACTCCATGCAACAATCTCTGACGTTGATTTATGCTTTGACCATGCTCATGGGTTGCAAGAATTGTAAGGGTTTAATGTGTAGCACATGCTATCTTGAACCTTGTGCAAGAATAGATTCCCTTTTTTTTTAAATAAAATTCTTTTTTTTTTTACAAATAAAATCAGCCAATACACTTCTTAATTTTTTTTCCTTTTAATTAATATTCATCAAACACACATTTATTTTCTATAAGAATGATGTGACTTTGAATTTCTCACTGTACAAGAGAATACGTCGCATAGCTAACAACTATCAAGCCAAAATTAATTTTTCTTTAAATTTTATTCTCTTTTTTTAATGTAATTTTCTTTTCTTTAAATTTAATTTATTTTAATGTTTGTATGTAAGTGTGACTTTAAGGGGAAAAAATAAATATTATCAAGTTATAAATTAATTTGCACAATGAGCTCTAGGGTAACCATATTTATACGAATGTATTATGGATGCAGTAAGATTAAATTTCCATCCTTTTGTAATCATAATTAAACTTCTGGACTCAAATCTTTCTAAAAAAAACCAGTTTTATAAATCAAAAGATTTTCCAATTTTTCAGAATTAAAATTGGTGGCGACTCCATTTTTAAGATTTATTTCTTTTATAAAAAAATTTTTGTTGCCATTTTTGTTATGATGCCCTTCATAGACGTTATGACAATTATAGTGTGTGTGTGTGTATAAAATTATTAATATTTAATATTTAAAATCAATATTGCTTACCAAGTTAACATTAATTTAACATCTAAAAAAATAAAAACATCTATGAAAATCAATATGATATCCACTAAACACAAATACTATAGTGAGTTTATAAAAGTCTCTTAGTGGTTTCCATGATTAGGAAGATTCTCATATAATAGCGGAGTAAATTTAACAGAAATTGATAATATGCTAAAGTTTCCTTGATTAAACATCTGAAATATTAATAGTATAGACTCCATGAAAGACTCAAAGCCAATCACAAGCTTTGACTGTATTTGGATTTAAAGAGGCTCAAAATGCATCAATTACCCTTCCACCAACACCAAAGGTTGACTCTGAAGCTATGGATGATATTAGAAGGGTGAAAATATCAGCTGCCATTCTAGACAACACCTGACATTTTCCAGCTTGGCTCACGAGCTCAATTTATTGAGCTGTTAACTAATCTAAATAGAAATATCTCGCGAGATGGCTTTGTAGGCTTATGTGAGATTATGGACTATATTCATTGTGCAGAAGGGACTAAATCATGGAGAACATTCTTGGCAACAAAAATAGAAACTGCTGTTTTTATTTTGTTTTCATTTCCTCAAAAAGATTTACATTTTTAGATTTTTCAAAATATGAAAATGTGTTTGGTTTAAAAAAGTAGATTTTATTTTTCAGAAGTTGAAAACAAACATGTTTGGTTTGTCTTTTTTTTAGAATACAAGTTTCAAAACCAAGAGTGTATTGCTTCATGATATGACACCTCCAAAGGTTTTCCCAGGCTATGCACATTGCTTGGTATGCATACTAGTACAAAAATAGATCCAAAGTTCAACCACTAGCCTAGTAATCACTCCAAACAAATATCGTTATCATCATTATTCAATCACATGATCGTCCTTATCCTTCCATTTAATATCATTATACTCACCTTTTTTTTTTCCTTTGCACAATTTATATCCAATAGAAAACAACCTAAAACCAGAAACTTGCAAAGAAAAGCATGTAGAGTATATCATTCGTATTCACTTATTCATTCAAAAATGGAACATAACACAAGTAAGTTCATGTAGGATCGGAACTAACTAATAGCATTGCAGAATCCGAACTAATTAATAGAACTCATTTTCATTGATTTATTCACAAATAAGAAGCTAACCCAAGTAATCTTGCCAAGCCCCAAATTCTCAGTCCTGAAACCTCCATGGAACTAATATCTAGGTCATTCTCCAATTCTCAAACAAACATATAATTGTTAATTAAAAGATAGAGAAAAAAAGCAAACATAGAACAAGTTGGAGAAATTAACTCAGATTCCTCAAACTTCTCGTCATCACTCAATATATACTAAGACCCTTTAAGCCCCATCTCCCTATCAGCCTCTTCTAGCAAACCCATCACGACATTGTCACTGGCTGCCTTGTTGGAGTTAACTGTGAGAGGTGAAGTTCTATATTAATTGATAATGGACTAAGTGGGTAGTATATAATGTGAGAGGAGTCATGACTCATTGCCTTAAGGTTTTGGGGGTCAAGATGTGGCATCCGGCCCTGGTGGTATGACGCTCTCACTTAGTTTATTGGTTGTATCTACCCTTGTTAGGCTCTCCTGCCTTACCATGCCTCTATGCTTCCGCCTCTGCCTCCGCTTCCCGTGCCATCATGGCCATGCCTTGTCGTCGACTACAAAGGCATAGCGGGTGGAGCTCTGTTGAGTGAACTTAGGCTTGGCCACCAACGAAGAGCTACGAACGTTGGTGGTAGCATCGAACCTTTTTGGTCTCTCTATTTGACGAAAGCTAGAGCGGTTGTGTTTTAATGACAAAGAAAGAAGAGTTAATTATAATGACATATAACCGTCTTTTGAGTTGAAAGTATTTTCAGTTTGTGAACATACTTGGTTCGAAGAAAAATGAAAAGGTAAAAATCACATCTTCATATTTTCAAAGAATTTGAGAAATATTTCCTAAAAATATTTTCAGTAAAATGTAAGTTTATTTATAGTAAAATAAATATAATTTTATTCATAATATCTTAAAATAATATTTATGTAATGTCTTAAAAATATTTATATAATTTTAATTTTATTGTTTATAATATTTTTTATAACAAATTCAAATAATGTTTTCTTTACAAAATATATTTTTGTAATTTATTTAAAAATTAACTATCTTAAAAATAACAAACAAAGTTAAATATGATATTAAAAGTATAATATAAAACTCATACACTTTTTAGTAATTATACATTTAAAAGTGGTTTTAGTTAATATATTCCAAGAATCATTCATTTTTTCGTAATTACTTTTGATAGAAATTTTTTTTAACATAAATCATGTTGACACTAAGAGTGCGTTTGTTTGAACATTTTCAAGCTTAAAATCACTTTTTTCACTTTAAAAAATTCACTTTTTATATATTTGAATAATTTTTATAAAATAACAAGAATTTAAAAAAAATTCAGTTTTTAGCTGTTTTAATTAAATATCAAACAAATTTCATAATAAATTTTTTCAAAATCTAAAACAAACATACCCTGACTCGATCAAAATCAATTTTGTATAATCAAGTTGATGCTAACTTTCATTTTCCAACTCTAATCCAAATACACACTTTATAATCTCCCCTTCTTGAAAAAACACTCTAGAATCTTGGCTCACCAAGAATTTTGCTGTACTTTTTGGAAAGAAGCCCAAAAGTTTGATGCTCACAAAATTGAAAGCCGTTCATATAATATGAGAACCTTAGATCTTCTAGAGGTTGTTTTGTTCTTGAAGGGAGGATACAAGTTTTTGAGCACTATACTGGGACAATAGGTATGTGAAAGACAGTGCAATAAGTGAAGAAGACAGATAAATTGGTAGGAAGATGGAAAATAGGATTCTTTTAGAAGAAGTAGTCTCAACTGGTGACATCTTAACATAGAGAGAAGCAAGTTGTGGTCAAGAAATATATAATTTAGTAAGAACTTTTCTATCAATGAGGCATTACAATCATGGAGCTTTGGGAAGAATTAGGAAACCTACGAAGAGGTTGGAATTCAAGAATATGAATGAAAATAGTATGTTGTTTATTTTATTGAAAAATGTTAATATAAACTTAAGTTTGTGATGAATTTTACATGTGGCATAATCTCAATGATTGTTTTTATAATATTTTTATATTTTTAACTTTAAATTATGGTTTGAATGGTTAATATGTTATCACGTGTAAGATTCATTGTGGACTCGAAACTATACTATCATTACTCTATTTTATTATTTTTTTTCCAAAGAAAACATTGTGAAAGGATTCCTATCGGGGGCCATAGAATTTTGACAAACACCTATTTTGGATCAAGAATACAAGGGTAACACCAGACCTTAGGAAATATTTTGACAAAATACCTAAATCAATCCCTTAGAAATGTATTCGGGGACTAATTAGTCTTTCAGATTTTGAAAATCCTAAATTGGTCCTCTATATTTAAAAAAGAGAACAAATTAATTCTTTATATAGTTTCGTATAGTGTATGAAGGACCAATTTGTCCTCCTTTTAACTATACAAAACTGTATAGACAAACAAATTTGTCCCATTTTTTGAAATATGAGGAATAAATTTGGAACTTTTAAAATTTAAGGAACTAACTTGTCTCCCAATATATTTTTGATGGACCAATTTGGATATTTATTCAAATATTTTTTCATCACTCATCCTACCGCCTACTGGACATGTATTAGACTTTCCCATAGTGGCCATGACAAAATGAAATCAATAATTGCAAGAGAAACCGAAACTTTAACAAACCTCAAGAAGCTCTAGAGACAAATTTGAAAATAGAGGATATTGAGTGTTATTGGATCAGACTTTAAGCAAAGTCAATACAATTTACCCAAAATAAACCTAAAGAAATGAATCCTTTCAAATATATGTAAAAATTTTATAATTTTTTCAAATACTCCTAATTATATTGTATATATTTTCAATCTAATTTTTAAAATTTTAATAGAAATCTTGTGACCATCAAATAAACAAATTCATTATACTGTAATGATAATAGTTTGTATTTGCCTACTCATATATGCTCATTATTTCTATCATTTTACATATTTATATTAGTTTTATACTCATTTATGTGTCATCCTGCAGTCGTGTCGCCTTAGCATTCTTAAATATTATAATATTCCCATACCTTAATCATACGGCATCCATTTTCTGTATATGTACCCGCGATTCATAGACAGCAACTCCGTACTTTGCCACATCAACAAATTGTAAGAGTGGATTAAGATGGTATAAAGTATATCAAATTTAATAGCTCGGTCTCAACAACAGCCCAAAAAATGAAAATTACCGATTTTTTGTTTTTGGCACATCCAGTCCATCTTCCTACTCTGCCATAGTAACAAAAAGCGAACCGCTCTGATTGCAGTTCTTAGTTAAGTTGTATGATAAACAAAAATTGATGAAATCATAAAGTTAAATCAAAGAATTATAATCCTCTAACCAGTCATGTGGACAAAGTATTGGAAGTCACCACCATATTAAGGGGGGAAAAAAACAAGGACACAATGCAATCATGTTACTGAACAGCTGAAAATGACGTAAATTTCCATTCCTGATATATTGCCAAGATAGAAGGCCTAAATCATGAGATACACAACTGCAAAATACTTAAATAAATTGTAGTCCAAGGATAGATCACAACTGACTAAAAAACCATTCCAGAGCTGCAGGTTAAGACAGAAAACCCAGAACTGCATTTACCATATCCACATTTTGTTTTTCAACACGCCCCATTGAGATGTTAGTTTACTCCTGAAGAGGGTGAACATGTGAAGGAAAATTCTAGTCCCCGCTGCAATCATTTCGCTTAAGACAACGTCACCTTCCAAAATCCAGCTTCGCACTTAAGTATTTAGCACTTCCATCCCAAAGAAAATCATCATTCAAGAATGAAGAACACAGGTAACTTACAGTTTCCTCCTAGCACTAGGGCGCAAGTAGAATCATTAAAATATACCAAACATTCAAACCAGAACAACAGAAATCATACAAGCATCGTGTTATAAAAGGTGAGGATGATGAGTACCCCAACAAAAGAATTGCAATCCACAACAGCAATCATGTGACGTCCTCAATTAATTAAGTTTTGGAGATTGCCCAAAAAGTTTCAATGCTCCATCAATGCCGTTTCAGTCTCAGAGAGGGGGGCTGCAACAACAAAATCCCAAATCTCATAAGGAGTTGCTAATTTTACAAGTTTCTAGTATCAACAAATGCAAAGGCAGAACTGATGTTTCTGCACAAACACTTTTTCAGAAGTTCAACAAATTACCCATAGGTTTTACAAAATTTTGAAACATTCCCATGTAAAATGTAACTGGACCTCCTCTCCCCCCAAAATCCCTCTTCCAACGTCCTTATTCTAGTTCTACTCCAGAATGTATGCATTAAAATCACACGTCTCTATTTATCATGGTTGATTTAAAATATGCAAAGGTAACTCCTCCGAAAAATAGAGGACTATCATAAACCATTTCTTCCAAAAGTTTAAGCTGTTGAGTAGAGTCCCATGAATAATTTTATATCTAATAAACACATAGCAAATGCCTTCTCTCATAAAAGGTAAAAAAAATAAAGTTGTAAACTACATGATCCATTCCCTCATGTAAAGAACACGAGTTCTATAGTCTTCATTATAATACCTTATAAGATGAATACCAAAATATTATTTTAAGTCTTAACAAAGAAAGAAGTCCTCAAAGAAAAAGTAAAACGCAGCTGCCTGGATTATTCTTCAAACTAGCAAAGCATTTATAAATCATCAGATGCTAAGAACTGAAAGTCAAGTTATTATAACCAGAGTAGGTTGCTGCAAACTCAACTTACCCAGCAAGTCTTCAAATGAATCTGCTAAAAGTGACGAGTCCATTAGCAGAGGCGGTGATAAGACTTGATCCTGAGCGTCCTCGAAGTCAAAAATTGACCGTTGTGCATCAGAAGTTGCATTTGAGCCAGGATATGAGAGAAAGCCATTTACATGGTCATAATCAGAAAGCCTTTCCAAATCATTCAACATATCTGGAAATTCATCAAATTTGCTCTCCCCAAAGCTATCAGATGCATGTCTCTCAAGCAAGGAATCATCCATTTGAGATACAAATAACCTTTTGCTCCTCGATGAAGCTGCCCTTTTTCCTGCATCTAAATGAGAAAACCCAGATTCTGAAAGAGGGGCAAAGAAGTGCTCAGAACTTCCATCAGAATGACTATCTCGTGATGACTCTGAATTGCATGACCGCAATGATAGTGCTGCTTCTCTTACTGACCTCTTCAAATTCTGGACGTAGGAACTATCACTATCTACAAAATAGAGCCATATCAGTCACTTCGTTTCTAAAACACTGATGAAATTTCCTTTGAAAAGTGACTCCAATATAATGAAACAAGTAGGTCAACTCTCCCAAAAGATTGAATTATAGGCAGATGCCTACTCCACCAATGATTTTAGAGCATTTATTTCAACACCTGAAAGTGGATGTCTAATTGGGATACCTATTCTATCACCATTGGATGTGATAGATAAGTAAGAATAGTAGGGGGGCTACCATCATATTCAATGGTGGTGAAGTGAGTTGACACCCACTTTTGGCTGTTAATAACATTTTTCCCTTATTCCCTTGACACACCCACTCATGCAAGTGCCTTTTTGGCTGGAAGCTGGATAGTGCACAAGTCCACCTGTGCTGAAATTTAATTTAACTATGAAGATTGAGGGAAGCACAGTGCGAACTCCCAACCTCTTGGTCAAAGAGACACATCCCAGATATCACGTCAAACAGAAACCCTCCCAAAAGATTAGCTTATTAGGGGAACACCCTAGATTGATTTTATATCTCTGACAAATATCTAGGCAAAAAGCACAGGAGAAATAGCAAACCTGCTGCTGAACCAGCCACTTGATTACTTGGAGGATCCAGTGATTTGCTATCAGCTTGATTCTCTGTTTGACTAGTTTGAGCAGCATCACCATGCCGCCTTTGCACATTTCCAGCCTTTCCAGAAGATGGGGTCATGCTAATTAATTGTGGAAGCTTTAAAGTGGGAGGACTAACAGAAACCTTGTCAAGCTGAGTGTTAGATAATCTAGAAGTCACCTCAGCAATGTCATCAGTGCTACCGTCCTGAATAACACACGATATATTAAAAAATAGGGGTAACATCAGATCTCTTTTCAGGCATCAAAGAAGCTGTAATAGCATTATAATAAAAATAGTAGATTACCATCCTCCCACTACTATGTGCTTGAATAGGTGATGTTGACCGACCATGATGCCTGTTCATTGGAGGTAGATTGGACGCTATGCAGTTCACCTTTTCAGTACACTCTGATATTGACTTCTGTATTGTTGGAGCAACATCTTTTAATTGGTTAATAAGCACCTGCAAATGAAAAGTGAAACAACATGAAATTCTTGGAGTAATAATTTTAGTAAAATAACATCAATTACAAATAAATAACCCTACTCTGAGAAGTGGGCAGAGATAAAGAAAAAGATATGTTTGAAATAATATATATCAATAATCAAGAGCAGAACCAGCAGGTAACAGATAAAAGGAATGTAACTCCTTGGCTCCTTGGCACAATTAATTTCTTGCATTCTACGTTCAGTGCCATTATGCTTCAGACTGTTTATATCTTGAAAGAAGACACAGTCCATCGACATTGAAAAAAAGGAAGGGAAAAAATGTAGAAACTTTATACATAAATCTAATCCCACAAACAAGGTATGCAAACAAAACTTCAAAATAAAAACTATTCCTTCACCATCATTAACAACCCCCCACCCACAAAACAAAAAGAAAAGTGCCTCGTTGGTTACTGTTTTCATTCTCTGTTTTTATTTTTTATGTTTTCTGTTTTTAGGATCTTGAAAAGGAAATAGTGAAAATCGCAAAAACAATAAAATCCTATATTCAGTTTTCATTTCCTGTTTTCATTATTTCTTCATAAAATTCTGAAAACAGGAAATACGGAAAATGAAAACTGCAACCAAACATTCCAGCAAATCAAAGCAACTTTCTGCATAATGTAAGATCCAACAATGTCAGTTAACTTAGGTAGAGACCAAAACCACAATAGATATTATTTCTCCTTAGGCATAAAAGCATCAGGTTTGATGAAGCATGAAAGGTACAAAAACTCCATTAAAAATCAAGTAACAAAAACAAAATGAAGCTACCTTCAGAAGCAGCTCAACCTTAGTAGGATCTTGCAGATTTTAAACATGTTTTAATGCAATACCTGAAAGCTAGCCAAGTGTTGCTGATGCTCTGAGAGGGTTGCAGCTAAGGACTCAGCATGGCCACTTGAACCACCTTCTTGTGCACTCCGCAATATATCTGGACCCTCTCCATTATTTGCTTTCGCCTACAGATCATAGTACGTCAGAAGTTTCTATATTATATAGAGAAAATACTGTTATATGAGATGAATCAACTTACTACAACTAGTATTAGACATTTTGATTCTCCAACTAAAAATAAAGAAAATAATTATGACTGTAAACATGAGTAGTAAAATTAGAATTGAATCAATAAGTTGAATCCCTGAGTCTTTGGCGCAACACGTTTGATTGTCTTAATTTCAAGAGTACAGATCATACAAAATAAGCATAAACTATCAACTATATAGTATAGAACGAACGTCTTAAGAAAAAGAAAAAATAGGTACAAACATAAGAATAAACAATAATCAAGCATTGTCTTACTAAGTGGCTTCAACTATCTGAGTTAGATGATATCATAATGTCTTATTGTAAACCATGTCGGTAGTCAAACCATTAAATAATAGTTTCAGCCATAGATTTCTTGAAATCCTTTTATGTCTAGCTATAGGGCTAGCTACCCTCCATGTGATCTATTCTTCTTATAGTTGCTTCTACAAGTCTTCTCCAATCCACACAATCCCCAAACTAGGTTAAGGGTTTAGATTTTCTTGAACTTCCTTTATGTTTAGCTATAGGGTTAACCTCCATATGATCTGCTCTTCATACTGTTGCTTTTACAAGTCTTCTCCACACATGCCTAAACTACCTAAAGCGAGATTCTAACTTTTTTTTCGCAATATGTGCAACTTTCTCTGCAATGCATCAATTCATAATTCTATCTTCTTTAGTGTGTTCACTCATTCAATGCAATATCTTCATTTTTGCAACAATGATCATATTTGCTTGTTGAGTTTTGACTGCCAAAATGCAATCCCATAAAATAATGCTAGTCTTATTGCTATGCAATAAAACTCTACCTTAGGCTTGAGTGGCATTTTTTTTTTTTAAATCACAAATCACTTCCAAAACACACTATGTTGGGCGGAGTATACAAATAAGATAATGCCATAATGTCCTATTATAAACGATGCCAAAAGTCAAACCATTTAAATGATGGTTTCACCTACAAGTTTTCCTGGACTCCCTCTTCCTCTCGCAATTGGGCTACCCTCCATCTAATATACTTTCCTCACTCGCTTCTACAAGTCTTTTTCACACATACCCAAACCACCTAAAAGCAAGACTCTCTATCTTTTTCACAATATGATGCATTCATTCATAATTCTATCTTGTCTAGTGTCCATTTAAAATGCAATATTTTCATTTCTGCAACAATGATCTTATTTTCTTGTTGATTTTTTATTGCCAATATGCAATCCCATACAATAATGCTAATCTTATAGTAGTGCATTAAAACTTAAGCTTGAATGGTACTTCTTTATCCAAAAATAACTCACGAGATACTCTTCCCTTTATCCACCAAGCTTAAATCCTATAGTGTACATCTGCCTCTATTTGTTCATTATTTTGGACAATGGACCCAAAATACTAAACCATGTGACTTGTATGATATCCCCCAATTTTCAACTCTAAGCTAGGATTTGTGCATCTCCTGCTAAACACATTCCATATATCTATCTTCTAATTATTTTTTTTTTTAAAAAAAATGTGCTTACTATTTATTTCCTCTCTCGATTCTCCTAATAGAACTATATCATCTACAAAAACATGCACAGATGCACCAACTCTTGGATATGTTCAGTAAGAACATCCAAAACCAAGGTGAAAAGTTAGGAACTCAATAAACCTTTGGTGTGTCCTATACAATAACTATTAAGTCTTGTCCCACTAGATGAGGTTGGTAACATGATCAAGCAACACCACAATGTTCTATCATAGATCATCTTTTAATCATTGCTCTAGTTACAAGACTGCCCTTTGTTTGAGTCACTATCCTTCCTTGGGCCTCTTGGTGTAGTCCTATAATTATAAGAAAATATTCTATAAACTCTAAGCTCACCTTGTGTTCTCATACTAGTTATAACCCCCATCTTACATATCTTTGATTGCTTGAATACAGGCAAATGAAACTCTTCTTCTTCAAAGCTTTCCATAAAACTTCCATTGGTGCTCTATCCTACGCCTTTCACAAATCAAATAAAACCATAAGTCACTTTGATTCCTCCAATATCTCTCCATCAATCTTCATAGTTAGTAGAGTGCTTCCATGGTACCCTAAGCATGAAATCAAACTACCACTCTATAATTTGAGACTCACATCTCTGCTCAATTATTCTCTCATAGATTCATAGTATGTTTCATAGCATAATCCCAACGTAATTTGCATAGTTTTGTATGTCTCTCTTGATTTTATAGAACTGAAGTACTCTTTGACATTTTCTGACGCCTCATAATCTTGTTAAACAACTTTGTGAGCCAACTTATGTCTCTCTCCTAGACACTTCCATATCTCAATAAGCATATCATCAAGAGTAGTTTACACTCACCTTCGATTATTAGAGTAATTACACTCTGCTCTCTCTATTTTATAAAACTATCACTGACCTCCCTTTAAATTCACTAAAATTACACCGACATCCCCTACAAATACTAGTTCATTAATTTAAGTGACAAAGAAAGATAACATCGGATATACATAATTATTAATGATAAACTTATAATATTTTGATAATATTTGACATCTATATGAACTACAATACCTCTTTTTTTATCATAAGTTATAATTATAAGTTTCATTTTTATGTGATAAAAAAAATCTTTTATTCAATTAATGTGTTACATATTGCTATAATATTATAATTTCATCATTAATAATTATGTATATATTCCATATTATCTTTTTTTGTCACTTAAATTAACGAACTAGTATTTATACGGAAGGTCTGGGTAATTTTAGTGTACTTTAGGAGAGGTCAGTGACAGTTTTGCAAAATAGAGGGGTGTCGAGTGTAATTACATTAAACCTCAAGGCAGGTTAATGTAATTTTCTCTATTACCAAATACCATTGCTATGTTGTTATCCAGTCTTTTCAAAGATAATTTATCCAAAACTCTTGTATTCTACGATAAAAGGTATAATTTTAATAATCCTCACTGGTGTTCAGCTTATCTATATAGGAAAAAAAGACGAAGAAAAAGCCTTGCGCTCTTCATTAAGAAGCTTGTGAAAGCAACTCATCTTTCCTTGATGTGTTTTCAATGACCAAAACATTACCCTCTTCATCCTTGATGCATTTCACCTATTCTAAATAACTTATTTTCTCTCCCTACCATTAACAAGCCAATACATACTTCTTTCCCCATCTAGCACCAAAGGATTGGTATAGCCCACTGCCTGTTTACTCACTTTCTTAGCTACCATACACTTTTCCCAAAATTCAGCATTTTACACAAGGACCATGAATTTAAACACTCTTTTCAATCCTTAACCTTATTTTGCAAGCTTTCGTCCCTCAGTCCCACCACCAAGATCCTTTACCATTTGGCTGAAAGCTTTTTGATTCTGTTAGAATCTTTTGCTACCTTCCTAATCCCGTTAGTCATCTCATCCCACAACTTGTTAGCACTTCTTTGTCTTCCCAACTCATAAAATCCTTCTTTGAAAGTTCCTTTGTTTTATACCCTTCAATTGTCACCAATTAATCCTTGACGCCTCATCTTGATTGTTTCTCTTCACTTTCATCGTAACTAGTATATTAATCAAAACCTTGTGTTAGGTAGTCAAGCTCCCTTCAGCAATATCTTTGCATGGAAGTTTTCAATCCAGGTTCCTTACCAAAAGGAAAGCAATTGGAGAATATGCTACCCTACTCTTTATAAGTGAGAAGATGTTCTTCCGGCTTTCTAAAATAAGTGCCACTATTATAAAATTGAGAACTGAAGAAAAACCTCATATCTATTAGCTACACTCCCTACATGACCATTTAGATTCCCTCCTAACAAAATTTTTCCTCCTAAAGGTATATTCTGCACTAAACCTTCTAAATCCTCTCAATTTTATTATGTGGTGCTCTTCTAATCCTACCTATGGCGCACATACACCAATTAGAGGTGTTCCATTTCATGCATCAATCCTAATTAGCAACAAATGGTTCCTTTAAATACACATAACGATTATAGGCAAGATTTGATGGAGTACTTTAAACTCAAGGCATTCAAACTCCATCACATATTTCCCAGAAAGACAAATAACAACAACAACTATGCGTTGTGCCACTAGGTTGGTTCCGTTATATGGAATAGACAACTCCATAATGTTCTATCATAAATCATATTTACATTCAAATTATTAAAATCTAGATCTCTTTTTGGGAAAATAAAGGATGAATAAAAAAATATTCTCACCTGTGGCAGCTGCCATGGCCACCAAGGTGGAATAACATAGCAGCAAAAAGGATGCCAGATTCCCCGTCTTAAAAACAACATGTCATGAGGCCTGGAGTGTGGCCACATCATGGTGTTTGCCATGAGAATGGTAGCCAACAATCCAACACTTATAGTGCTAATATGGAATCAACAAAAGCGAGTAGAACTTCTGCACTCTTTATTTTACCTCTTTTATTCTCAGTCAACCAGTGGGCATGACAAGTGAGAAACAACACGATGTCTTTATTTATTCTTTCTTCATTCAATCTATTAGAAATAAGGAAATATTTAGTAATATCTCCATTATATCATATCATATCATATCATATCTTAGATAATCTCCTACGATTAATTTTCATATTTACATTTACTTTTATTCATTGATTTGTTTCCTTATTTAATTAGGATTAGGATTCTAGAATCATTATAAATCCGGAGTGGTTCTTTGTATTTTGTATCACATTACATCACAACATATCAATATATTTTCATATTATTCAAAGTCTTTATTCTATCTTTTCTTCCTTCCCAATCTAAGACCCACAATTTCAACACAATAGAACACAAACATGGTTTGGACTCAGGTTTGAAACAAAAGCACCAAATTCATATTTGAGCCAATCTTATCAAGCTGGAAATACCAAGCTCAAAGCTCATCTGAATTTGAAAGGATAAGGACTGAAGAGTGCAACATGAAAGAAAAGTGGGACATTTTGGTAAGCATGCCCAATAAATCACTTGTCAAACTAGTTTAACCAATAATTATCCACAGTTAACTCACTTTCAATGTGAATAGCCAATTTTGGTTAACTATAGGTAACTAACTGGTTAAATCAGTTAGGTGCTCATCGGATGTGTGAATGAAAACATCCCACTTTTCCCATATACTGATATACCACACTGTTAAGTCATTCTCCCATAATTATTTTTTAAGTGTATTTCGAATTTGATATAATAAATATTAATAATTATATGATTAATCTTATATTAGTTCAATTTATTATTAATAGCTATAATAATTTTCAAAACGTAATAAATATTATCTAATTCATTGAGCTGATTTGTGCTATTTCAACCAAAATATCAAAGTGTATGAATTCAACTTGCTCATATAGTTGAGCATCATGTCAAACTCGGCCAATATATTCAAGTCTCATATTGAGTCCTTGTGTCAAACCACTCACCAACTGCCATCCAATCTCGGATGTAACTTTGATCTAACTTCATAATCAATTCCTTAATCCTTTTTCCGTAATTTCGGCTCAAGTTGTTGACAAAGTTAGCCTTTAACATTATATTAGAGCCTTTATAACCAAGTGGACAAGAGTTGGATTTTGGCCAACCCCTTCATTAAAATTAAGTTGAATTTCAGCAAGGTAGAGTGGTTTGTGCATTGCCTATGCCACAAGGCTATAAAGCACAGAAACACCATTTAGTGCTGTGTACATGTGTCAAACACATAATGCTATGTCCATGCGTTAAGCATGTGTTCTTATAGATCTTGAATGACATGCTCACAGCGCACACCTATAAGTGATCAGTTCAAAACAATTTTTTAAATCTAACATGCTATGATACAACATTAACAAGGCCATATAAAATTGAAAATAAAAAAAAGAGAAATATCACAAATTGAGTTTATTTTAAACTTTCAAATTATTGTTAATAATAAACAAAAATAACAAGGTTAAGGTGAAGCTTATATATATGACATCATGAATAAGAAATATTTTTTCAATTTTTGATTACAAATATATGTATGTTGTGTTTGTCTTTAACAACTTTTAAAATTTAGTGTCCCCAGTGTCCCATATCTATGTCAATGTTTGTACAACACAGGTAAAAGCTTAAGCATCTCAAAGTTTGACATCCACAGATCTCTTTTTCTCCCCTAGTTGTTTTTTTGCTTTTTTTCTTTTTTGTGTTGCAGCAGAAATATATTACAGTTTTCTGATAATTTTCATGAAATAAGATATCAATACATTTTAGTCACCTTTTATACTTTCATTTTAATAAATTGACATTATCTAAAAAGTAACCACCCTCTTCAAGAGGGTGGCAGCAATGCAAACCACCATGTTGCATTGGCAGTTTTCAATTTCTTTATCATTGGTGGCCAATCCATAAACCATAGACACAATGAAAGAAAGTAGCCATAGAACCATCTTGAAGGAAAGCTTGCGAAAAGAGCATACCAGAAGAAGTGATTGTTTGTGGATACGTTGCAGTGCATGCGTCCATCGCCTTATAACCTCAGCTACATCAACAGTTTGGTGGACTCTACCAGTTCTTTCCTCCACTCTTGTTAATGTCTCATTGCTAAAATGTGAGCCATCATTTTCCTCTTTGTTATCCATGTTCACTGCAGGAAAATCGCCAGGCTGACCAGATAAAACCTCTGAATAAGGAGCCTGAGAACTCTGGTGCATTGCTGCAAGCAAAGATGAACCAGAGATTCGGTACCTGAAATTTATGTATCAAAAGTAAGTAAAATTAGGCCTACAGTCCTACACATATTGAAAAGTCAACAGAAGCTACATGACTACTTACCTATGTTCCCGGTGAGCTATCAAGTCCTCAATAGGGCCTGATGCAAGAACTTCATGTTGACCTTTACATAAATATCAAAATATCAATAAAACTCAATATCATTATTAGGTAGTCTCTTTATAAAACAGTTTTAAAAAAGGACTGTAGGTGGTCTCTTTATAAAACAGTTTTAAAAAAGGACTGTAGGTGGTAGGGAAACAGTGTGGAATTGGAACCTTAACACCAAGTCACCAACTATGCTGAAAAAAAAGGGAATGTGTATGCTAGACTACAAGGAGAAGAGCCACAACATATTCTTAATCAACTTATTTATAAATGTATACAATTCAAAAATCAAATCCCAGCCTTAGCAACTTTTAATTGATTATCTTGCAACACTTAATGAACTTAAAAATTGAGGATAGAAGAATTACATGATTCATTAGACAAAAGCAAAGAGTAAGCAAAGTATTAATCTTTGCACTTACTTTTATGGGATAATAAAGACTCCCATAGGCGAGTAGCTTTTGAAACTAAGTGCGAATTCTGACTTGAACTGGACACGAGATCATCCCAGAGTTCTCCTTCCAACTTCACTTTATTCCTCAAGTCATGCAGTTTTTCCAGCTCTTGTTGCAAATAAGCCTGGATTCAAGTTTTCCATTATAATTGCTTAAGGGTCAATGCATATGGAATATTGTTAATTTTGTGTGTGTGTTTTGTTTTGTTGGGGCAAGAGGGGGGGGGGGTGTTAGTATTGTTCCATTATTGACATACCTCTTCAGCACATAGGCCACGAAATTCAGCAGTCATTTCGTGTGCCAAATTCGACCACATAGCCTGCCGTTGTACTGCCATTTCTGCATTCTTAAGAAACTTCCTTCTTTCAAGGGCTATTCTTGCCTGTGTAATACAGATGTTATAAACACAAGAATGCAAATAAATAAATAAATAAAGCAACAAAGTTATTACTAAAAAAAATCTAGATCATATATTTCATGATGAGCAACCTGAAAATGCAGTGCAGAATTCAAGGAAACAGAAAGCAAAGTGGTATTGCGATTTTTGTAACACATCAAAGCAGTTAAGGCGGCTTAAAATACATCTAGATCAAAAGGCTATTTTCTAAATAGAAGATATTGTAAATTTTTAGAATGAGAATTTATTTCGTTCTCAAGTAAACATGCTAAACACATCATAACTGTTTCGAAAACAGAGACATATGCAATAATGATAGTCATTTAATGTTAATTTTTTTATGGATGATTGGATTATCACTAATACCTTTGTAACTGGAAGAAGCGTGGCTGCATGTGAGAATGCTACATCAGTCAATGGTGCAGGCAATGGGTTAGAAGCTATATCAGCAGAAAATGTCCGTCTGTGAACCTCTCGTAAAGCATGCAGAGAAAGTTGCCATAGAAGCTCAACAAACCTATAATACGTACATGTAAAAACCTTTAGAACTGTTGTTAGCGGAAGCCAAACAGTGAGCTCCCATAACAATCTTACCACATTACATGGGATTACCTCAACCTATTCTAATAAAGGATTGCCTTTTTCTTACTGGTATCTTGTTTAGTGTACACATGGTGTAGGGCTGGAGAGAGGAATCCAGCCACTCAATACCATCAATAAATTTGCTTAATGCAGAAGGAGTTTTCACAATAACACTCTTTAAGTTTCACCAGATGTCAATTTCAATGACTAGTCCATATCTGTTCACAGTTCACTAACTATAAAGAACTTCCACTCTTCTCACCAACAATGTACAATTTAAAAATTTCTATATATATATATATAATAATAAATAAAAAAAATGCAAACCCTTAAAAGATTTGATTTTGATACATGGTTATTATATACACATTATCATCTAATCGTGTATCACCAAATCATTAATGAATTTTGACTATCACAACCACCACTCAAAGTCTAATACATATGTAAAAATGTTAAAAGTGTAGTATGAGATGACAGAGTAAAAAGCTTTGGATTGGCCTTGCATCAAATTTAAATTTTAAACGAGACTATCATCTCTCAGGTTCATCTACTCTAGGGATCAAGACAGATAACTACACACGAGCGCAAATAAACTGAGCATTGCCGGAATCAATTACAATTTGCTCCAATTCTACAGCACCAACCTAGGTCCACAACACGTAGCAAGCGAAGAAACTCTGGCATTGCTCTTGGGAAGCACGCCCTGCGACTCAAGCTCGCAGATGATCCCCCGCACAACCTGGCAGGAACCACGTCCCAGCACAATTCAAAACCATTGAGACTTTCAAATTCAACAACACCAGAAACAGAAATTAAATAAATAAATAAATGAAAAAAAAAATAGTTACCCCACGAAAAGCACGCTGTTGGGTGGAATCGAAAATTGGCCAAACCTTGTCAAAATCCTGAAAGATCAAAAGGGGGGAAAAGTGTTTAGAGATCACAGGAATGGGTGAGAATTAGGTGTGGGAGTGAATTGGGGGGGAATGAATACTTTGGCAGATTGAATTGGGCCTCTGAGGGAGGATAGGATGAAGTAGAGAAGCTGTTCCCCCAATTTAGGGTTCGAATGGCGGAAGAGTCCGACACGAGGGGTCGGATTGGATGCTCCGACTCCGATAATCGCCGGATCCAGACCCAACAACAAGCAGTTCGTGTACATTGCACTCTCTAGCTCTATCTCTCGTTCCTTTTCTCTGTCCATCGTCATCACCCTCTTTCTCTCCAACCCCCTCCTCCTCCTCCTCCTCCTCCTTCTTCTTCTTCTTCGTTCTCTCTTTCTTTCTCTCTCTTTTCTTCTTCTCTCTGATCCTGTGCTCTCTCTATTGTGTGTTGTTGTTGTTGTGAGGCATGCGAGTTTTTTCTTCTTCCATTGTTGCGAGGCCTATGTGCGGCGGCAGCATAACGCGAGCGGGAGGAGAGGTGATGTTGCTGGGTGTCTCAAGGCCCGAAGCGACAGTGAGATCGCGATTTGAATGAGAAGAAGCATGAGGAGTAGGTGGTTTGCGGTGGCCGTGTGGTGGAACTGGCTTCTGCAGATCTGGTGGCGGAGCTTGGTTCCTTAGCGGTGGTGGATGACGGCGGCGATGGAAGCGGTGGTTGCAGTGGCTGTGCAGCGCAGGAATCGCCGTCGGTGAAGGATGACCGGTAGAGAGACGGAGAGAGATGGGTTCAGGCACACATTTTGGAAATTGATAAAAAAAAAAAAAAACAAAACAAAACAGACAAGGCTGAAAAAAGTGGTGGGTGTGTTGATGTTTTACGCACCTCACTCTTTATTCAGAGAACCTTGCAATGAGAAAAAATTCATTTAGTATGAATGTAGATCCCTTGTTTGAGCCCACTATTTGAATGAAAAGATAAAAAAACATAGAAACCCACTAACTCAGCATGGCTCTTCTAAAGCAGGAAGAAGTTTACACGTGGAAGAGAGAGTGGATTTGGTTTTTGACAGAGCGCAGCCTAAGGGGACTCGGTTTTCTGGAGGAGGTCCCTGTACTAGTTCGATATTGTGAAATCGGGCCGTAATTTGAATAGCAGGGGCGGGTTTTGAATTTCGAAAACTCTTTGTACGCTTTCGGGAAAAATAGCTGTTGTCGTTGCCGGCCGGATTCTTACGCGACGTGTTGTCCTTTTGGGTTCGTTACGTTATGATGGAGTATTTCAATCATTCACTCTGGCTTAAGTTTACCTACTACGATTGATAGACAGATAGATAGAAAAACAAGGAAGAAAAACAATTGTTTGGTGCACAATATTTGTTTTTTTTTCTATCTTGTGCATCTAGTTGTCTATCTCATTATACCACTCCCTATTCTTAACTACTAATCTCTTGAAAAAAAAAAAAAAAGAAAACAACTGCTCTCACATTACACATTTGACAGGTGCCACCACTATGACTTTTATTTTAATATCATATTTTATAATAATTATCTCAATTATATTTAGTTGTATCAATATAAAAAAAATACAACTTGATGGACACAATAGTATCTAACAAATTGTTATTTTTTAAAATTTAATTTTGATATACTGATAACATAAAATTCTTTTGTGTTATCATATAATCATATATTTCCATATTAATAAAGGTGGTTAAATCTCACATCTATTATTTGAAAATTTATTAAAATAGAATGATTTAATTAAATAACAATGTAGAAAAATTTTATAAAATAAAACTCTATTTTTCTCATTTTGAAAATAAAAAAACAAGTGAGTATCAATTTTAGTCTTCTTAAAAAATATTAGTTTCAGTTTAAATATTTTAAAATTATTTGGTTTCAATTTTTGCCGATTAGTGGTGTGTCTTTGTTAAATGTTACTTTGACTTCTTTTTTATGAATAAGTTTTACTTGAATAATGAAATGTCATGTCATTCGATCTTGTATGTACACCAATCATTATATAATCTCTATTACAAAATAAGTTATTGGTCAAGAAAGATAGGATATTAGAAGAAAATCAATAGATTATTGAGTACGAGTTTTGATACATAAAATTATAATATATCATATAAGATTAATGGTTAGGATTGAATATTATCTTCCACTAGCCAACTTGGAATTCAACGTAAATAAACCAAATGTAGGAACTAAAACTAACTATGAAAATGTTAGATCGAAACTCGAAAACAATTGATGAATCAAACAGATATTTAAAAAAATTTTGATTACCTCATTCAGCATAATATTTTGATGAAATTATTAAGAAATTTATTAAAGTAAAATACTCTTACAAGTGAAATAAGAATTTATTTTCTATGTACTGATAATATAAATAATTTACACTATCAACCACTAAAATTCAAGAAAGTGACAAGCATGATGAATAGTTATCATAATGAGCGGTTGAAATAAGATAAAAAAAAAAAAGGAAAATGAATTAAACTTCTATTTCTAATTTAGCAATCAAAATGCGCCATCTCACATTGGGTCAAGCCATTTTTGGATTGGGCTATTTTGGGCTACACTAGGTTTGGTTTGAAAAAATGCTGGTCTAGCCCATTATATTCATGTCACAAGATTTTTTTTGTTAATATTTATTTTTAGCTTAAACTTTTGCAGTTGGAAAAGGGGGTCAAAGAGTCTAAATTCAAATAATAATTACCTTTTATATATATATATATATATAGTTGATTATTTGATAAAAAAAATTAGTGTTCAAGCTTTCAGGCCAATCAGACCCATAACAAGTTGGACCCATTGGGGTCAAGCCAAATCGAATCTGGCTAACTCGGGCCATTTTTTTATTTTTACTCTAATTTTTCCAATTCAGCTGGTCCATTTTTTGGGTTATTCAGGCTCGGTTGATTTTGATGACTCTAATTCTCTAACCATTTTTATGTTCTTTATGGAGATAACTTTTAGATTTAATTGTTATGCACTGATAATATAAAAAAAATTTACACAGTCATTCAATCATATTTTATCACATAAATCATTATAGTTGACTTTTATACTCATTACTTGAAAAGTAATCCAAATGAAAGATTTTGATTGGACGATGGTGTAAAATATTTTTACTGTCAAAGCATCAAAATTAAACTCATAACTTTTTAATTAGTGGAGTGAAACTCAACTATCTTTGATGATATCGTAATACATAATTAAATGATAGTATAAAAAAGTATAATTGTTTTTACAATGCCTGAGTTGGAAATTAAACTCATTTAACTAAGCGTAATGTTTTCACAATTGTAATATCTTACTGGTTATAATCGTCATCGATTTAATTCTTGTGCGTGAGTATATTGCCCTGTCCGAGTTAGAAGTTCAATTCAAGAAATTGGAAAATATGTGCAGAAAGTAATCGAAGCCATACTTCAATGGAAAGTCATATACGTTCGCGCGGACGCCATTCTTACGATACCAAGAGTTTTATACTTCACATAAAAGGAAAAAAAAAAACTGAGGTAATTTTTTTTCAAAGTCTGATAATACTAAACATAATATTACAAGGCTCCTATGTCTATAAATATAGGTCAAACAATTGAATGGGGATGGAACTTTTAGGATCCGATTTGTGGATCATATAGGATATTGCACTACCAAAAAAAAAGGGGGGGGGGGGGGGGGCTTAAACTATGGCTAAATAAAAACTGAGGCAAAAAATTTAGCCACGGCTACTAAAAGTGTGGCTAACTGTAGCATTGCAAATATTTTAGCCATGTTTTTTGTGACCTTATTCACGGATTTTATAACCGTGGCAATATACAATTAGCCATAGTTGTAGTGTTAATTAGCCATGGTTACCGCTCAAGCTAAAAGTTTAATATGAATTAAGAAAATTTTAATGTAATCATGTTGAACCATGGCTAAATTTTGAGCTATTATCACGGATAAACCGTGACTGACCGTAACAATCACATAAATAGTATTATCTTATTTTGTTACATTTTAACCATGGCTAATTTGATGATTTTTTTTTCACTTCACTACCCAAAATGTATTTGTTGTTGACAACTTTTTTATTTTTTTACTCGTATTTCCATAATTCCTTTAATATCAACTGATAATTAGATATTTGTGTATATATATATATATACACACACTATACATATACACACTAGCGAAAGAAACTCAAACTTTAATATTCATAGGGGCTCACAACTCCTAAAAATAAACCAAAATACATAATATTTATCTAGCATTTGTTTAAAAATACTCTAAAGCACACATGACTAAGATGGTGGCACATCTTGGCTAAAAGTAGGTAACTCAGTACCATATTTTTTTAGTAAAAATTTGAGGAGAGTTGCCAATTGATTCTATGTCTGAGCAAGTTATTCATTGTTTGTTGCCAATTGATTCTAAGCTTGAGCAAATTATGCTTTGGTTTGTTCATATCCATTTAGTGCTTCTGTTCTGAAGTTCCTACTTGTTTCTCCCAATCTTGAACATGCTGTTGGGAAACACCACTAGAGCCACCAAAATTCACATAACCAATGAAACACTCTAGAAGGACAAGCACCATTACCAAACCACGCACATGACCAGAATGCTCAGCACCATAGACTTTTCCAATTGCATCATCCGGTTGAGCTAGTATTTTCTGTGGAACATCTACAGCGGCAGCGCATTCTTGCCTTGATGTAAGTGCTCTGATATTTTATCATCTGAGCAAAATGAGATTGAGAATGAGAATAAGATTTTTTTTTTTTTTTCAACAAGTATAAAAGACCATCCAACCGAAACAAAACAAGGCTAGAGCAAAGCAATAGGAATCAATCCAAAACAGCCAAAAAGGCAACATAAAAATACTATAAACAAAGAGGTAGTTAAAACCATGGACACGAACCCCCAAAATTTTTAGAAAACAACATTCTGTAGCTGCAACAACTCCTTTTATTTGCCTTCAATCCCATAAACAGTACCCCGTAGACCTTCCCAATCCATTTTCATGAAAGACTGTAAAATAACTTAGTCTACATAATAACTTCATTATTCCTCAACAAAGACACATTTTTGTTCATAAAAGAAAAAGATTCCAGACTCAATTGAAAATACACGGTTTGCATGACAAAAGTTTACCCCCTTCATTACTGATACAAACATAGACTAACATACGGATGGCTCAAGCACATGATATGACCTATACTCCAAGATAGGAATCTTGACGTAAAAACAAAGCTATAATTGGTGGTCTTATATCAAGTTCCATAAATCCTCTATTTTATGCTTTGTGTGTTTAAACTGATGCTCTATGCTTAAATTTGTGTGTTTAGATGCATGTGTAAGTGATCATAGAAGCAATTTATCACACAACCATTTTCAATTTACAATTAAAAATAACTTTAGCAAATTAGCAGATGTAAATGTAAGAAAATATGTCTCATGTGACATTAAACATGTGTCTTATTTTATTGATTTAATAAATAAATAATAAAATTAATAAAAAGAAAGTTATTATGGTGGTTACCAACTTGATGGAAGTTGGTTTTCTGAAGGTTTTATATCCATTATAACTAGTCCTATTCCTATCAATGAAGTCTCTTATTATTTTTTACCATAACTAATGAAAGAAGAGAGTAAAGAGAAAGTCAAGCAATAGAAATACGTTTCTACACAATCAATTTGGTATTTCTTCATCTTCATTATGGATCAAGATATGTTCATAAACTCCATATATTATTGTGTGTGAGAATCATGAATTCCAAAATATTTTTATTTTGATATATTGATAGTTTCTGAATCAAGAACTTTAAAAACTATAACTTACAGTAAAAATATAAGAAGCTAGTTGGTACTAAATAAATATATGTATATTAGATATGTCAAAATGGGCTAATCGCCCCACCAAAAGCCTGCCGACAACGGGGCGAGCTGGTGGGTTAGTGGGCCAGCTTGCCAAAACTTTTAAAAATTGCAACAACAAAAAAACCTTTTAATTGTTTGATTTTTTAAAAAAAAATTAAAACTTTTTGCTCATATAGTGATATAGCAATATTGTCAAATGTTGTGTTACTGATACAGTGATACTGTAGTAAGTAAGTAGTAACGTGTTTTTTTCTCAATTTCTCCTTGTTTTTATTTTTTTTCAAAAAATAAGTCTGTTTTTAGTCAGAGACAGCTTCTTAAATTTTGTTTTAGGCTTGTCTGATGGTCTTCTTCAATAGTTCAATATATAGGCTTTGTTTTTCATATGCTCTTGGGTTTGGATAATAAGGACTAGTATAATAGTATTTAATAACTAATAAATTTTGAAATTTTCAAAACAAAAAATAGGTTTGGCCCACAAACCAGGCTTGTCCCAACCCTCTTAAATCCTCGGGTTAAGCAGGGTGGGGTTAGACGGATTGGAATTTTTTAATGGGCTCAAAAAGTCAACCCAACCCACTAAAATTGGCAGTTTTGACGAACTAAGTCGATAGGTCTGGTCTGTTTTGACATCTCTAATGTACATTTGTTTAATGCACTCACAAAATATGAATATTTCAAGAGCTTCAGCCATAAAAGCATTTGATAGCAAGGAGCTCTTATTAACATGCTCATCAAGAATAAAAATGCATATATATAGGCTAAAATGTTTCAAGAATGGAAGACACCAAATACATGTTGTGAATACTGTATTTTGTTCCGATCTTTTGTATATAAGAAAAATTGAAAATAAAAAATTAAATCTAGTTTTTTTTTCATTATCCTTTTTTTAAAAAATTAGCATCAATCAAATCTTTTTAGTTCAATCAGCTTTTTTTTTTTTAATTAATGTCAGTTAAAATCTCAATCCAATGTTTTTAAATTTCAATCAAAATCTCATATGAATCTCAACTAAATTGGATCAATTTTATTCTCAAATCACTCTCAATCAGTTACATAAAAATTTTATAAATAGACAGTCAATCTCAGCATAACATAGTAACAGAGAAGCAAGAAACACTCATATACTCTATTCCCTCTGTTCCATTGACTCCATCATCACTATCACAGCCTACCACCTGAAAAAAAAAAAAAAAAACCACATACGATCATCATTTTTGTTGCCAACCACCATCTAGATCATCATCATAATTCTTTATTCAGCCCATAATAACATTGCCTCATCCACTACCAGCACAAAACCCCTCTCAAGTGATAGCCACCATCATCATAGTATAAAATCACAAACAAAAATCGAATCACAGTAGCCGCATAATCCAGTAGCAACATCACGCCACCACCGCGAACCAACCACTGGAGAATCCCGCGCACAATCGTATGGAACCAAGCGTCATAGACATCCACAAAACCCAGTAACAAAACCATTCACAGCTATAGCACTATGACCTTGTCAGTCTCGCTAGCAATGTACGCCGCCATCTCATAAAGCCCACGTCGGAGTCACTTGTGAACCTCGTCAGTCCCGCTAGCAATGTACGCTACTATCACAATGGTCATCATTAGTGCTGCCCCTTTTGCCACCATTTCCTCAAAGTTTCCTTTCTTCCCTGTTTCCATATTACAGTAGTTAAGTAAAGTAGGTTTGGTCTTCATTTTTTTGTTTTTTCTTATTTCCTTTATTTCTCTTTTTTAGGTTAGGTCCTGTCCTTTTTTATTTTTCACTAGGTTTTGTTTGGTTAGTCTTTGGGCCTTTGTGAATTAGGATATTTGGGTTAGAGCTATTCTTTTAGTTTGTGCTACGTAGTTTTTTTTTTTAAGCCTTGAGTATTTTAATTTTGGGTCTTCTCTTTTTTCTTTAAAAAAAAAATAAAAGTAAAAAATAATTTTTATCTGTGCAATAGTTTACTCTCATGATTGAGAGATAGGATGTCTTCTTTATGTATTATTGAATTGTAAGGATTTATTGAGTAGCTTAGTGCTAACTTGAATCTTATTCAAAAGCATATTTCTCTTGTTAAATAATATGTCAGTCAAAATTCTTTTCAAAATTAAATAAAGCAACACACTTTTTTCTTCTCTTTTAATTAAAATTTCGTCAAAACATACTTTTTTTTCTTCTCTTTTAATTAAAATTCTTCAACGCACACTTATTTTCTACAAGAATGACAAGGCTTTGAGTTCCTCATTACACCCGAGGATATATCGGCATAGCAAACAACTATCAAGCCAAAATTGATTTTTCATTGAATTTTGTTCTCTTTTAATTTAATTTTCTCTTCTTTAATTTAATTCTATTTTATTTTTTATATACTTGTGAGTTTTAAAGGGAAAAAAAAAGATTATTAAGTTATAAATTAATTTGCATAATAAGCTTTAGGGTAACCATATTTATGCGGATGTATTAAGGGTTCAATGAGATTAAGTTTTCACCCTTCCCTGATCATAATTAGACTTCCAAACTCAAATCTTATCAAAAGATGAGTTTTTGCAATCAAAAGGTTTTCCAATTTTTCGATAATTAAAATTGGTGGCAGCTCTATTTTTTTCAAATTTATTTCTTTTAGGAATAATTTTTTTAGTTGTCATTTTGTTATAATGCTCTTTGGGCACGTTGTGACACATGTTATCTAATAGTATACATGTTATCTAAACTCAGAAAGCAATCACCATCCATTTTAAAGGCACGACATACAAAACTAGAACCTGATTGTAAAGATAAAGACAATGTTCCATATTTCTTATCCTATTGAGAGACCATTAGCAATACCTATGCTTATATTAATCCAACATTCATATGAATCAAACATATGCTGAGTACGTGCTGCGAGAAGTTCATGAGGGAATCACGAGAAATCATCTCGGAGGACATGCACTCGCACTCAAAGTTCTCTGCGCTGGGTGCTACTGGCCATCCTTGACAAAAGATGCCTCCGAACTCGTAAAGCAGTGCTAGAAGTGTCAAGAGCACTCTCACTTCCATATAGCCCCTGCAGAATAAATGACAGCAATCACTGTTTCATGGCCATTTGAAAGATGGGGTATTGATTTCCTCGAACCATTTCCCCTTACTCTAGGACAAGTTAAATATTTGATAGTGGCTATAGATTACTTCACCACATAGGTCGAAGCAGAACCCCTCTCTACCATAACGATAGTTCAATATAGCAAGTTTGTTTGGAAGAACATCATCACTCATTTTGGGCTTCCGAGATCAATTGTTATAGACAACGGAACTCAGTTTACAAACAGGAAATTTATGAGGCTATTGGAAGACTTGAAAATGTCGCAGCACTTCACTTCAGTAGAGTATCCCCAGGCAAATGGGCAGGCTAAGGCAGCCAATAAGGTAATCCTATAAGGACTCAAGAAGAGACTTGACAAAGCAAAAAGAGCCTAGGCTGATGAACTCGAAAATGTCCTCTAGGCCTGTAGAACCACATGACATTCATCCACCCATGAAACTCTATTCCAGTTGGTTTATGGAACTGATGTTGTCATCCCAGTGGAAGTTGGAGAGTCAAGCCCTCGCATCCATTCCAAGTCAGAAACCAGAAACATCTCCCAATGAAAGGAAGAGCTCATTCTGGTCAAAGGAATAAGGGAAGAAGCCCACCTATAGGAGGTAGAGCTGAAGAGAAGAATTGCAAGAAGATACAATGAAGGCGTAATCCCAAGCAAATTTAGCACAGGTGACCTTGTCCTCCGTCATGCCAACGTCAGGCCACCAGTACCCGAACTAGGAAAGTTAGCAGCAAACTAGGAAGGCCCTTATCCAATCGATGAGGTACTGGGTAAAGGGGCCTACAAGCTTATAACCATGGAAGGAAAAAGAGGTTCCGAGGTTGTGGAATGCCACAAACCTTCGTAGGTTTTATGTATGAATGCTTTGTATAAATCGCATAGAAATTCGATACTCTTTTTCCTACCTCAGGTTTTTCCCACTGGGTTTTTCTGAGGAGGTTTTAATGAGGGTAGGATGTAAACAAGTTCGAGTTGGACAAAAAGCCATCTCGGTTCTTGTTATAAAAAACTACCTATTCTTTCATATCGGAGTACTTATAACCAATCATTAATGATTTGACGATATAATCACATTGATTATTTAAGCTCGTTCGAATTAATAAACCTTTGGAAATATGTCCGGGGTAATTTAGTTGAATTCATATTATCATAAGCCAGGGGTCATAACCACAATGATAATTATAATTCACTATATAAAATAAACCTTTGATATCTATCCAAAGAAATTACGTCAGGTTCACAATATCGCAAATCAGAGGTCGTAACCACATTGATAATCATAACTCGTTATAGTTAGTAAATCTTTGGAAAATTATCAAGATACAGAAATCGGGCAAAAATGATTTATCTTCAAGGTCATAAGCAACTTGAGCTCAATACTATTTACCATGTACAAATAACTATCTAAGCTTGTAGAAGAGGAACTAAAGATGTATCGCATAAATAAGTTAAACCAATTAGAAATACAAGCATTGACTATTAATCAGTGTATCAAATATCTCAAAGCGGAAGCTGCAAAAAGCCAACAAAGGGCATACAATATTTACGATTTACGACCTCACAATGTCGAAAATAAAAAAGGAAAAAAGTACAAAATAAAAATGGCCACACAAGACCAGCATTATGCATGTCCACAATTTTGCCATCTTTAACCATGTGAAAAAGTCCAACCTCCAAGAAGTCAGCGTCTGGGTAGACTACCTTAGCCTGGGCCAAGGTATTTTCAAAAATCTCGTTAGCACTTTTTTCCCAGTCAGATGGAGTCTTTGCAGTATTCACCTTCAACTAAAAAATTTTGGCAGTGAGACTAGTCTTGCCTTTCTCAAGAATAGCTATAAACAAAGTAAAGGAATCCTTTTCATTTTGAAGAGTAGCAAACTTCAACTTCAGTTCATCCAGTTCCTTTTCAGCGGTCTCTGTACGGGAGAGGAGATCCATGTTATCATCGATATACTCGTTCATGAACTCCTTGAGATTCTCAAGATGCTCCTTCTCCCCTTTAAGCTTGGAGCACAACTCATCCTTCTCATTTTTGTACTTATCAAGTTCAAAAGTAAGACTCACGCTGTGCTGAAGAAGGGCCACAACACGGAGAAGAGAGCACTAACCCCATTGGAGTTGTTTTATAAGAACGTAGCTTTGTAGCTAATGGCGTGTTCCTTCCGAGTAAAGATGGTCATTAATAAACTCAGAGAAAGAAAAATCTTTCGAAAACAAAGCACCCCTTTCCTTATTTTTGGGAACCACCATTTCCTTTCCCGCATCAGAATCGAACCCCAAAACTTCAACATCAGGAGAAGTAGACTCCTTACCCAGGGGGCTTTTCCCTTTCTCAGGAGAAGTGTTAACCACTAACCTTTGCCTCTTCATATCAGGTTGATCGGATTCCATGGAGGGAGTGGAACCACACCCTTTCGGTACTTGACTTTGGGCCAGCAACTCCGTATCCCTTTTTAACATCTGAGATCGGAGAGACCTGACCTAGAGGGGGAGGCCGTGTCACCTGAAAATAAAATAAAAAATATGTTAAAGCAAGCGCAGCACAGAACATATAAAAGATCAAGAGAGACAGAAATCGGACCAAGGTATGCTTTAACGACTTCAGGAGAAAGATGAAAAATCCTCTTCAAACTAAGAGAGTTCGATCTCCAGGATTTCAAGAAAAATTCTATAATGGTCCGTTCAAGAGGATTCAAGGAATCCTCTATGAGCTTTGGAGAGTGAGGAGAAAGAGTCCAGAAATAAGGAAACCTAGAACCTTCAGCTCGACCTGCAAAAAAGGGATAATGGTGTGAAACTCCTTGAACTTTAAAAAAGAACTCCTTAAAATGGTGGAACGATTCTTCATAAGCTTCAAAAACTTTCTTATTCACTCGACCTCGAATTGAGATCCAGGAACCACTGCCAGTTTGGTAAATACAACAAACGGCTTGGAGTCACTATGCCCCTGTACAAACTCATCATACTAAATTCCTGCTTGGCCTCTTAGCTGGAAGCCAGCCAATTCAGCTACTCTCTCTAACAAATAGTGAATCACTCTTGTGATCTTCTCTATCTCTCTAAGAAAAGCTTAGGGGTCCTTTGTGGTGAGATGCCCCTCGAAGGTGGGTGGATCCATTCTCCTGAAACGTTCTAAGACTTAATCATCGGGGTCTCTAATTGGAGGCTAGACTGAGGGTGACTACAATACGGCCTCTGTTTGTCTAGCTAACACATAAGATAATGTAGCTAGGGCCTGCTCTAAAACTTTGAAGCAAACACTAGTGCTATAAGAATCGTTGCTACGGTGATGACATGATGCAGAAGGACGTAGGGGAGGCATACTGGATCCAACTGAAAGACATGAACACATACGATAAGGGGTAACATTCATAAGGAGGACAAAACTCTATTATGAACCTAGACATAACTAACCATCCTAAAGGCCTCAAGTAACATTTCGTTAATGCAAATGGGCACACTACTATTTGTATAAACGATATGCTACCTATGGACACTTGCTCTAGTGATATGCAGGAAAAACCTATGGCTCTAATATTGACTTTGTCACAACCCGATTTGAACACGTGACCGGCATATGAGGAATCTCATCCCCACGTAAGTCTCGGGACCTGTGTATTGCTCTATATGCATATTAAAATAGGAAAATCCATTTAAAACATTATTGCATTTCTACATACAAATCATTTGTTTTTGTTTTTTTTTTCTGAAATCAAGATATTTATAGCTAAATTCTCATAATTAATATTTAAAGTCTAAAATCATGATATCATCCATACATAAAAATATATATCAACTACTCTTATCACATTTGTTCATATATGACCAAATCCATTGAGTACAAATCATAATATGATCAAATATGCAAAATGCAAAATAATCCCTATATGAATCAGGACTCCTGTTTGCAATGACACTGGAGCACTCTACAGAATCAATAATGCTTCACTCAAGTGAAGCTCACCAGCAGATTCTCTATTGTTACTGGGAAGTAGGAGGCTGGAAAGAATCTGTAACAGCTTCTATATACGTAAATAGGAGGAAAGAAGAGGGGTGAGTTTTTATACAGAAACTCAGTGTATAACAGTCATGCTGCTTTATGGATTGACGACTGTCCCCACAAACCAACACAGGTCTTTTCAGCATGTTTTGTCCTCACTCACATGCTTCCTGGGAAAACTTTCCAAGAGGTCACCAATCCCAAAATTGCTCCAAATCAAGCATGCTTAACCATGAAGTTCTTTAGTGATGGGATACTGAAAAGAATATGTGTCTTGTTGGTATAAGTTGTACAAATCAATTCATATAAACCATCATCAATTGTATAGTCTCATACCTATACAGTCTTAGGATCCCTCTTATTCGGGTGTGTAATTGGTTCATTCATATACCCCTCCCTTAGAGGACCTTGTGAGGAGCCACTCCTTGTCCATGCCTTCTTTGAACCGATGATCACTCCCCGTCCTCGTCACCGAGCGTTACATGCCCACCAGCTTCCTCTTGATTCGTCCTCGAACCACACCGTACTGGGAGAGGCATGGCTCTGATACCATTTGTAACAGCCTATGCTGTTTTATGGATTGACGACTGTCCCCACAAACCAAGACGAGTCTTTTTAACATGTTTTGTCCTCACTCACATGCTTCCTAAGAAAACTTCCCAAGAGGTCACCCATCCCAAAATTGCTCCAAGTCAAGCATGCTTAACCATTGAGTTCTTTAGTGATAGGATACCGAAAAGAAAATGCATCTTGTTGGTATAGATTGTATAAATCAATTCATATAAGCCATCCTCAACTGTATAGTCCCATACGTTTACAGTCTTAGGATTCCTCTTTTTCGGGTGTGTAATCAATTCATTCATGTACCCCTCCGCTTAGAGGACCTTGCAAGGAGCCGCTTCTTGTCCATGCCTTCTTTGCACCAGCAATCACTTCCCGTTCTCATCATCAGGCATTACATAGTGAGTGAGTTACCACCTGTAACCCCCTTCACGGGACACTAAAGAAAACATGCAATATATCATAATAACGATAAAAGTATAAAGCTTTAAAACATTTCATATGAATATATATATATACACAACCAAATCGTTATTTGTCTTTACAATCCACAATAGTACGTAACTAGATGAAACAGGAATCTCTGCTTTATGGTTCTTTAGAACCAATTGTGCTGCGATATGATCCATCAGAGATCTAATGTGGACATCTAAACAGGTTCCATTCTCTATTCTATGAGATTGTCCTCTAGACAACTTGGTACCAAGGTTAACGATCATTCAGCCGTTAACTGACTGTCTATTTCTCTATACTTACTGTATAGCAATAAACAGGAAATTGAGTTCTTTCTCTATCTTTCACAAGGGCTTCTACCCTAGGGTTCAAAACTTTCTCTTATAACAAAATTCATTGTACTAGTAATCATAAAATAAACATGATAACTTTCAATATACGTGATTCACAACCAATATTCATAATGTCATTTCAACAATAGTGTCCCATGGTTTATTCAAAATCATGTACATGCTTTCTTCCAAAACCACATTTCCAAAATCATTTAATTCAGCAAAAGTATCAAATCTCATTACAGTAATCACTAAAACCATATTCTCATGAAAATAATTCTAATGCTCAACATAGAAGCCACAAGTGCGAACCCACTCACCTGGAGTGGTAGAATAAACAGGATTGACACCAACAGGACCTTGGGAGGCAGAAATGGTATCACTATCTGCCAGTAAAGCAGTAAAACTCTATATCAATATCAAAATAACTCTATTATAAGCCCGTCAATGGTGGAAGAACGATATGACATAATAACAAGGAGGAACTCCAAATCTAACCCTAAGAACAAGGAAGAATAGACTTACCTTTAAGCCTTGGAAGTTAAATATTGATGTTAGATTGATGAAAATGGGTGAGAAAGAGGTGGGAGACGAGAGTTTTCGTGTTTGTAAGCGCGTGGGGTTCCCACCAAGAAAAAAAGTGCAGCGCCAATAAATCCATGAGATATTATTTGTAAAATGGCCCCATTGAGCCTCGTATCGCTTGTGGAACCAATTCCAATAATTATGAAACCCATATAAGATACTGAGGAATAGGCTATTCTTTTTTTAAAAATTATTGTGTTTTGAGAGAGTGAAGGTTCTAGACCCCGAAATGGGGGGGGGGGTTTTGTTGGATTGTTGACCGCTACAGCGCTCATTAGAGAGCATAAAAATCATCTCATGCACCGCGTTACTATTCCATGGCCGCTGCAGCGCTCACTAGAAAGGTTTTGCATTTTCCAGGATGGTCTTTCACTTTCTATAATGATCTCTCACTTTCCAGAACTCACCAAGTGGGAGACGAAAGTTAATGTCCTCATTTGGTTTACTCTCTATTAACTTTAAAACGTAAATGTAAATAAGGAAATACCCCCCCATTTGGATTCAAATAAAATATCTAAAAAATCAAAATCCCCACCAATCAAAATCTAAATTTTGGGTTTTAGTTCAAATTCAAGAATTCTTACGATTTTTAAAACTTGGGGGCTAAAACCGAAATATTTAAGGGTTTCGTAAAATTCATTAAAAATCATCCTTTAACTTATTTCCCTCTTTGAAACCATTACTGGGACTTTTGATCTAAAAAATATGGCCCTATCATATAGCCCTCCAAGGACATGTAGGATCTCAAACTTAGTGAAATTCAAAACCCAGATTTGTCTAAGGACACGTGCACTGCTCTATGCTTTCTTGGGTATCAGTATATTTACGGTATTACATAACTGTGAACTTGGGGATACCTTATTGAGAGTTTCATAATTCTAACCCTTATATTTGTGTATATCTGTGTCGCCTCCAAATTACTGAAGAGTACAATAAAGCTGCATTCATGGAAGTGCATGTTTTGTAACAACTCGATGGTCGAAGAGTACTATTAGTTTTCATTGGCATATACTTTTTTTTGTAAATTTTTAAGAAGATAGATGTATAGTAAGGTTCTTAGAAGAGCTTACTCTTATATTTGACTATGTATTCAATAAATACTTTGTCTCTTTTTATATATTTTAATAGAATTGCAAATTAGTTACTGATCAATTCGCTCTAATACGCTATAGATACATAAGTAAGGTCCGCTAATTTATAAATAACAACTCTCGAGTCCAATGTCATGGCTTAAGGATGATGTTGTATATGGGAGGTTGTTGCATATTTTTGAAAAAATCAGACCATGATTGATTTGTTGTATACCAGGAAAAATATTTATTGGAAAATACAAGATTTAACAAGTTTCTCAAAATTGTCAAACACAAAATAAGGATTGATGAAATTACTCTATTTTCAAGATTTTGACAATTCACCCATCTTCCTTCCTCCTTACAATTGCAATTGCAAATCAGGTTTTCATTTAGCCACCATTCTAGCAAACATCGGTTATTTTGATGGTAAGCTTTACTTCGTAGTGACGCTTATTTTAGGGTTATGTTAGATTAGAATGCTCTCATAGTTGTGCAGGTAGGAGTCGAACCATGCATTCCAGTTTAAGATTACATATTTATTTTTAGAATTTATGTACATCCCTTTATGTTTCTAGAATTTAAGTAAGGATTTGAAATGTATATTGTGATTAAAATTTGTGTAATAAGCTAGATATATACTCATGATTCAATTTTTAAATATTAAACTGATTTTCACATGTTGACTTAGATCATGAAATGAAATATTTTATGATTTAACGAATTGCAGTAGCACTTGTTGAATTAAAATAAGAGGATTTCATGGTTATGAATGTTGAAACATTTTGGTTTTATGAAGTCAAATATTATGTTTTAAATGGATAATTTGATGATGATTTATATTAAATTATGTTTTTAGTATGACAATCACGTTAATCTATGGATTTAATATGTCACGTTGCTTATGGGGCTTACGTGGGGACCCAATCCCTCACATTGCCGATCACATTTCCTGGTTTGGCCGCGATATAGAATGAGAACAATCTCACTATTCTTTCACTCTCAATAACCATGTCACAATAGAATGAGAGGCTATAGAGCTCTCAACTAACTGTTATGGATAGATAGGTTAAAAAATAATTTTTTATCTCTCAAATCTTTCCATTGATAGGTTTAGAGTAAATAAATGTTTTTCAAAATTCTTTTCACTTTATTTCAAAAAAATATTTTATTAATGAAATTTTGTCATTGGTGAGATTTGTGTTTGAAAAAAAATTATATTTTATTATCAAAATCTTTCTATTGATAAGATTATGTTTATTAAATTTATATTTTATTGTTGAATCTTGCTATTATTGAGATTGGCTTAAAAAAATTATTATTTTTCTTTAACAAAACAAACCTATTTCATGGAAAATATTGGGTGTGAACCCCACATTGAAAAAAAAAAAACCATTTGTCTAACCTATTTGAATTCTTTTTAGATGCACCAATTTAAAATATATTTGAATTGATAGAGCATGGAGGAGTGAAATAGAATTTAGTGAAATTCTTTCGAACTATATTGTTTGAATATGATAAGTTTGGATAAAATGGAATAGAGATAGATAGACTCCATTCCATCTACCAATTTTACATTATCTCTTCATAGTTTTTGTTCCCCAAATTGGAGGACATGAGAGGGAATATTTTTTTAAATAAAATTACTAGTTTATTCTTACTACTAATATTACTATATTTTAGTTTAAAAATATTATAAGAATAAAAAATTTATAACCCTTAATTTATCCCATTGGTATATCCAAAAAATAAATTGATATACTTATATAATTCTACTTAGCTCCGCTAGTTATCATTAATTCAAATACCTCGTTAGGGTCTTGTCTTAAAATCAACGGGCCAAAATCATAAGCCTAGGGGATCCCGCACAGGCCTTCAAAGTTCAAACGTTGCCGTCACAATCACATTTCATGTCACCCTGAAAGCCCTCACAAGACGCATCCGTTCCATTCCCATCTAAATATTGGCGCGTTGCGAGCACGTGCGTCCCCAAATCCCAGCAGAGCAAACCAACAGACGCTGGTAGAGTCTGGCAAATGTGGTTCCACCACAACGTCTCTGCTGAAGCCTCGAACCATCTGAATCTTCTAAATCTTTATAATTAAATTTTGCGAAACCCTCCAAAAACGCTCTTCTAGATCCCTCGATTGATCCCTTCCTTCCTTTATCGTTTATATTCTTTCCTTTCCACTCTCTTCTTCAGTTGCGAGCATTGCCGCCTTCTCTTTTAACTCTATCTTAACCTCTAGCCTAACGCATTACACAAAGCTTTTTGTTTTTGATTTTGTTTTTGTTTTTTTTCTTTTTCCCCCTTCTTTGTTTAAAGTTGCAAAGTTGCTTTATCTTAAAAATCATGATTTATACTGCAATTTCTTCTCATAATCCATTTTTGCGGTATATGTCAGAGTCTCATAAACTGCCTAAAAGGCCATCTTCGCCACCAAACTCGAGACTCGTCATTTGTTTCCAAAACCGGAATCCTAATGCGATTGGTAAGCCCACATTCATCGTCAAGACTAGCCAGTTTCTTGTGAAGGAAAAGAAGAAACATAGTGTAGATGAGAAAGAAAAGGGTCCTCCTCCTCAAGTTGGTAGCAGCAGAGAAATGCTGCTTTTGTGTGGGTTTGGTTATTGGGCACAAGGTTTTAGGTGCTTTCCATGGCTTGCTCTCAATTTTCACATGGCCAACAATCTCAACTTGCACCCCTCAACATTGCAACTTGTGCAGAACTTTGCTAACCTCCCCATGGTGGCTAAGCCCCTCTATGGAATCATTTCGGATGCTATCTATATTGGTGATGCTCACAGAATTCCGTATATTTCCATAGGAGGTAAACAAGCATGTCCTTTTACTGTGTCGTTGAGATTGCTTTTGACAAGCAGTGTAAAAAAGTTTTATATAATCGTCCAATAATATCCTTTCCATTTGTAAGACTTTTAGCCTATGTTTGGATTGGTGGTAAATAGTAGAGTGATATAATTATTCCATTTGAGTGGTTGGATATTAGGTCAATAAGTTGTATTACATCTCATTCCTCCGATTCGGGGCAAAGAAAAATAAGAGAAAATGGTGGTATTGGATGAAATGAGCTTCCATTTCATCCGGTATATCTATATTCAAACAATGAAACTTATTATAATTTTGTTCCCTTCCATCCCACTCCATCCTTTTTCACTTACATCTCTATGGTGATATTGTATACAAATTAAATTCTTTAGACTATAGGTTTTTTTTTTTTTTCCTGCCCTTTAAAGGAATAAATGTTCTATTTTCAAGTGTTTGTGTCTTTTGATTTCTCCGAAGAACTCAGTATTAGTACAACATCACAGTGATTAGGGAAGCGGTTGTAATAAAATCAGATATGACTTTTTAACCAGGAGCTAACTTCTACGTATGGATTTTGAATGCATTGGGATTGGTCTTTCTATTTTAATAACATTTCTGTATCTTTAATTATCTTTTGAATGTGATCAAACTTTTATATAGATGGAGATAGAAAACAAATCTTTAAATTGAATCCAGATATGGTTTCTTTCGTTCTTTCTCAACTGTGTTTTTTGGTCTTTTTTTGGGCTTCATTTGCTGTAAGATTAATAGCAAATTATATTACTCAAGTGCAAAGACTAAGACCAGGATTTGAAACTTGTAACAAACTGATAAGGCCGCAGGATTTGAGAAGTCAATATATGATAGGATATACCAATTTGAGACTAAGCATGCCACAAATTAAAGAGCACTTAATTCATGTAATTCACGATATTTGAGATTTTAACATTAAAATCTCCAATTTCATATTATATTTTTCGTAAAGTAAGCTCGAAATCCTCAATTTATCTGGGGTTCAAACTTGCTTTTTCTTATTTTCTTTGTTTGGACCTGTCTGATCTTTCTGCATTTTTTTCCCCGTTATTCCATCTTGGGGTTGTCCTTTAGCCATATTACCAATGTCTTATGTTCAAATTGCTTCTTTCTGTATCTACATAATTTATACAGAGACAAGTATAAAATCAATTCCCTTATAAAGTTAAATTTAACTTGGCTGAATATCAATCATATTACTGACTATGACTTACTGAAGTGTAGGGGCTTGAACTGACATTAAGAATGCTAATGGAACGCCTTCTGTTTGGCATAATTTTTCATTGTGTTTTTCAATCAAAGCTACTAGTTTGATCCATGTAGCCAACCCTACCTAATGGGACAAGGCTTAGTAGTTGTTATTTTTCAATAAGCTATGTGATTTTGTTGTGGCAGGGTAATTGTTGCCTCAACTATTTGGAAAACTCAATACAACTGTGATATCCCAGATTCATGAGTTTCTTATGTATGTGTAGTATGTATATCTAGTAAGTTGATTAGCAGTTTAAAATAGTCATGTTTATATTAATATCAAAAGATCTTAATTTTATTTTTTTTTTGAAAAAAAGAAAACTGTTGTTACAGTGTGTAAGAGTTAAACTTAAAGATATATGCTACATTGGTGTATATGGTTGTAGTGCCAATATCATATCTTCGTGGAGTTTCTTTGGCACAACATCTGCTTTTGGATTAGATTATGCGTTTGGCTTCTGTCTACCTAATGGTCTTTATTTAGGCAGATCTCTCTAATAAGCCTGAGAGGGATTTGGTTGGTAGGTTTGTTTCATTGATGTTTCTCATTTGATTGACTGTACCTTTTCCTTTTATGTTTAGGATTTAGGAGGATACCTTATCTGTTAATTCTTTGTAGCTATCTTCTCTTCTTCTTCATGAATAAGAAAAGAAAGAACAAAAGATACTTATTTTGTTCAAACTGCAGTTCTTTTGCAGGTCTTCTCTTGGAGTCTTCTAGCATTGGTCCCTGTTGCACGTGAAGTGCTTCCCTACTTAATCGCATCTGTGCTTCTCAGTAATTTGGGAGCATCCGTTACAGAAGTAGCACAGGATGCTCTTGTGGCAGAGTATGGAAAGAAGCACAAAATTGGTGGCCTACAGTCATATGCATTCATGGCTTCAGCTGCAGGTGGAATCCTAGGCAACTTGATTGGTGGTCTTTTCTTACGGAAAATGCTTCCCAGAACCATGTTCATCGTATTCTTGTCTTTGCTGTCACTACAATTAGCTATTTCTTTCTCAGCAAGGGAGGATTCTCTAGGAATACAGCTGCCAGATCGAAAGCTTACAATAAAATCCATCGCAGAAGATATCAGAAAACAAGCCTCAGATCTTGTCACGGCTATCAGTGACAAAAGCATTTCCCGACCCCTTTTATGGACTGTTGCATCGATCGCCATGGTCCCATTGCTTTCCGGTTCTATATTTTGCTATCAGACACAGTGTTTGAAGCTCAATCCTACAGTAATTGGGTTGTCCAGAGTGCTTGGCCAATTGACGCTTCTTTCAGCTACCGTGCTTTATAACCGTTACTGGAAAAAACTAACCGTGAGAAAACTGATAGGCATGGTGCAGATTGCATATGCTTCATCTCTTCTTCTTGATCTTGTTTTGGTAAACCAGGTAAATCTTAAGTGGGGAATTCCCAATGAGGTGTATGCTCTTTGCTTCTCTGGTTTGGCAGAAATTTTGGCACAGTTTAAGCTCCTTCCTTTATCAGTTTTATTTGCAACTTTATGTCCCGGGGGTTGTGAAGGGTCTCTCACCTCTTTCCTTGCATCAGCGTTGTGCCTTTCATCAATAGTTAGTGGGTTTTTGGGTGTTGGATTGGCCTCTCTGCTTGGCGTTACATCTGGCGATTACACAGGCTTGACCACTGGAATTCTTATACAGTTCCTTGCAGCTTTGGTACCGTTAAGATGGGTGCACTATTTACCTTTGTCGCAACCTGCTGTCAAGAAGCGCAAGAGAAGTATGAGCAGAAGAGCTCGTAGAAACAGAAGAGTTGGAAAAGTTGGGCTTGCTTCTGTCGATGCCTCCTACCGCCGGGAAAGAGACCTGTAATGTATGCAATTATGGATGAATATGAATGGTATATTTTTTTTCATCGGCTCATTCTAACGTGCGCTTCGCATGTCAACGAGCATGGTGCACCATTGGGCCAATCCAAAACTCACGGGATTCGGCTCAACCTAATCCAAATGATACAGGTTGGGTTCATGGTTTGGGTTGGGTTGGGTTTTAGGTATACAAATTTTCAATCCACACAACCCAATGCAAGCCATCTCAACCCACCCAATCAGAAAGAAAGGAAAAAAAAAAAGCACATTTTTCATAATTTGTTGCTGGAGTTTTCTATAAATTTTTTCTTAGGTACAGATGGATCAATGACAAATAAGTGATCAACACCCATTTTTTCGTCAAAACTCAATGCTTTGTCCATCTAATATTGCAACGGACCGAGTTATGTATGCTCTATTCATATATGTTGAAAGAAAAAAATTATTCAACCCAGCCTAACCCACTAATTGAATGAGTAGTGGAGAGGAGTAAATTTAACTTAAATTGGCATATATATATATATATATATATATGATATAGTTATAGATGTAACAATACATTATTAGATATGCTATCAAGTGTGTTGCTGTGAGAGTTCCATTGGCAGGCAATCTCATATGTGCCCTGTAAGTGTTCATGGGGCCCAGGGTCATGCCCTAGTCTTGTTGGGATAATTAATGTCGAATCCATCTAAACTTCTTGTTACCAACCAAATTATTTATTTATTTTGCTTCTTTAAAAAGAAACTTTATCTTTTTAAAGAAAATGGCAAATTATAAGTACCTTTCTTAAAGTTTTTCATAATTACACTTATTCTCTTTTAGATTCTGAAAAATCACTCACATCCCTTAATTGATTTAAAATCATTGTAACTACACCATTTTACTTATTTTTCTATTTAGATTAGTTAAAAAGTTAATTGAAATATTAAAATTGTTGCTCACCCCGTAGCCCCCACCCACCACCTTTACCCACCCATCCATTTTCACTTCCCTACACCCAAACACATGCTCACAAACACTCCCATTCCTCGATTTTGAACCACTCTCCACCATGAGTGTTGGGGACGGGTAGGGTGGGTGATTGTGACAATTGTGGGATGAGGGACGTTTGATATTTCAATTGACTTTATTATTACTATGAATAGAAAAATAAGTAAAATGGTGTAAATGTAATGATTTTAAATTGATTAAATGAGGTGATTATTTTTTGGAATTTAGAAGGTAGTAAGAATAATTACGAAAGATCTCAGGAGAGGTGTTTGTAAGTTACTCTAAAAAAAATTATAAAATACTTTAATCGGCTAGATCTAGAGCCATCAAAATAAGTCAAGCTCAATGGGTCAAGTCGTATAGCTAGAAAAAAAATGGACTATCCTGAAAAAAAAATTAGAGTAAAAACAAAATTTGGCCCTAGTTCAACCTGACCCGATTGGGTCCCAACTACTTTGGACCGAACCAGCCACACAACTTGAACACTAATTTTTTATTAAATAGTTAACTACATATATGACTTATTATTACTTGAATTTGGGTTGTTTAACCTATGTTTTACTTAAAAATGTTTAAATTAAAAACAAATATTGGTTAAAAAAATAATAATTCACTTCATTTTTACATTAACCTCAGTTGTCAAAATTTAATTATAAAAAAAAAAATCAAGTTTTGTTTTTCATTCTCATATAAAGCAAGAATAAGTTCACAACTTACTAATAGTTTATATTTGTATTCATTCACTTTTTACATGAACTATAAAGTTAAACAAATTATATAAGGGAAAAAAATGATCCATGGGCCAACCCATGGCTCGAACCGATTAGGGCAAACCATTATTTTTATAGTCAGAAACTAACTTAGCCCAAAGTGGCCCAACTCAAAAAATGGTCTAACTTGTTTTGACAGCTCTAGTTAGACCGTCCATTTTGATTTTATCTTAACATTGAAGATGGAATTTATAACCCCCAGTGTGTTGATCAAGTGGAGTAAGATGAGGCCTTACATATGACAGTTCGCATGTTAAACTATCTACTTGTCAATTTGGGGTGTGTTAAATATAAGTTCTTATGTAAGTACTTTCTTAGGTCAAAGATTATACTTGTCTTACTCTAAGGCGGCATCTTCTCACCTTAAATTTTTACCAAACAAACAAAAAGGAACTTACTAATTTAATAGCTAAAAGGAAAAGGGCAAAAACATTTCATTGCATTTTTCGTCAATAAAGTACTTCCTCCATTTTAGAATAACCGTAAAAAAATCAAACAATACACTAAATAAGAAAAACAAAAATCTGGGTAAATGTAGAAAATTATAAGTTAACATAACTATTATTGTGCAGTCATTATTACTCATTTTAGTAAATATATTGATCACTTAACCAACACATTTACATAAAGGTATAAATAGAAAAAAAAAATAGTACTATCTAAAAATTATAAACATACAAATTTTGATATATGAAAAATTAAAAATTATATATTTATTTTAAAAGGGAGGGAGTATATTTCATGTTACATGTTGGATTGCAACTAAAATAATCATGCAAGTCTGGAGCATGCATATAAATACGTAAAGTACGGGGGGATGTGTATCAAAGGGTCAGTGAACGGTTAGAGCAGCAGGAATTTTGGACTGTCCATTGGCCAATAGGAGAAGTTTGTGAACGAATGATAGTACATTTTTCTGTTGCCCTTTCCAAGCCTTAAAACACGTGTGACCCTCGTTTTCCGCTTATCTAATCATAGCATCACTGGTTACTTTCTGCTACTTCCTTTTTATTATCCAATCTGTATTGGAGCCACTGTATTTTGTTCCGTGACTGTCAAGCTCTCTATTGGGTTCTCCTTTCTAGGTGCCTTCGTAATCTTGAATGTGTCTCTTTTTTTCTTTTATTACTTTCAGATGTTCAATTTTCTTATCCACGTCCAAGCATAGCCTTTACTTTCTTCAAGTGTTATTCTTTGCTTGCCCCTTCATTTGTTTATTTACACACCTTTTTTTCTATTTATTTACACGTGCCTAGTGCCTACTGATACTTAATGGAACATTTTTTCTCATTGTTTACATTTTACATGGTACTGATTTATTTTCTGTCTTTTTTTTTTTTAATGGTTTGTAATTGAGATTTGATTTGCTCATACTAAAAAAGTACCGTGTTTGGATGGTTTGATGTGCTAATGCTTGAATTAATTGTAATCTGTTAATGCGCAGTTAGTGTCATTCCGACTGCTTTTTGCTGGTTCATGCTTCATTCTCTTTAACATTGGTAACCAGTTCAAGTATTCTGGTACTGCTAGAAGATGGGATCAAGTGAATGGCGTGTGGAGAAAAGATCTAGCTTTAGCAAAGAGTCCCCCTTAGCAAGAGATCTAGAAAATGAAACTGAAACTGGGTCACTCTCCATTGTGGTGCTTGGTGCTTCTGGTGATCTTGCTAAGAAGAAGACATTCCCAGCACTTTTCCATCTATACCAGCAGGTCAGATGGCCTCCGATTTGTGTACAATAAATAATTTATCTTTGAAGACTAATCGGAATGTTTTACACTATTCGTATATTAAAATTAAACTCTATGTTTATGTGTGTGTAAATTTTCTTTTATTTTGGAGATTTTGTTTGCAGGGGTTCCTACCACCAGATGAAGTTCGCATTTTTGGCTATGCAAGGACAAAAATCTCTGATGATGAATTGAGAAACCGCTTACGTGGGTGCGATTCCTTTAAGAATACTTATATTCTCCAGGATTTATAATAAGTGAAAATAAAAATTCCATGAAAATCATTTACTAACTGTTTCACAATTGTTGTTTTATGTTAGAAGATGTTTCTGAATCCAGTAATACCCTATGAATTATTTGAAAGAACAATCATGTTTCCTTGATCCTTATGTTTATATTAGCTGAAAATTTTTACTATGAAGTCTGTTCTATGATTGTTATGCCATGCGTGTGCTTGCTGTTCTTTCAGTGTTGTTCTATGATGCTTAAACTGCTTTATAATAAATGATTGGGAATTGGTTGTGAGTTTATATGCAGCTATCTCGTTCAAGACAAAGATGCTTCCCCTGAGCAGTTGGAGGATGTATCCAAGTTTTTGCATGTGGTTAGCATTTGCCATTGTGCCTCATTCTATAATTTTCTGCAATCCAGTCACTAAAATTACCCTTCTAATTGTTGGCCTTTCATTCTCTTTTGCCCATCATCTTTCTTTTAGATCAAATATGTAAGTGGCTCTTATGATTCTGAGGATGGTTTCCATCTGTTGGATAAAGAAATCTCGGAGCATGAATCTACGAAAAACAGTGCAGAGGGTTCACATCGACGGCTTTTCTATCTAGCACTTCCTCCTTCAGTATATCCATCTGTTTGCAAGATGATCAAGACTTGCTGCATGAATAAATGTAAGATCTAATCATCTCTTGTTTGATGCGTACTTTTTAACACCTGGTTGAAAATGCTTATATGAGGACCCTTATCTTGGGAAAAGTAAGAAAACTTGTATGGCATAGCATAACACCAGTTGGGAGTAAATCAGACAGCTAGATTAGGCTGCAATTCAGAATCTACCTTAAAATGTGGATTACTTCTCTGCTTTCTGCATGATCAATTTCTTGATAATAGTGGAGCAAATTGAAGAAAACTTACATGGCATAGCATAACACCAGTAGGGAGCAAATTGAAGTCACTTCTGTCTGCTTTAACTATGGTGTTTAAAATTTTATAAAACGAGAATGTTGTAGAGATGTGGATGTTGCATTGATTAAATGACACACTACACAAGATAGGATTAGGAATGAATGCATTAGAAAGAAAGTTGGTCTAGCACCTATTGTGAAAAAGATAGTGAAATCATGTCTTAGGTGATCTGAGTAGATCAAACTGAGGGTAGCCCAGCACCTAAAAGAACAGAAAGACCAAGAAAAACCCTAGGCGAAACCATTGAGAAAGATTTAAATTTTAATGAATTGATTGTAGACTGATAGAGGCAGTAACTCTAAATGAATGGACGTATTTTATTGAATTTGGGAATTCCTAGCAAACTCTAAGAACCCTAGAGCAGATACAAAATCTCAGAGGAAGAATGAGTCCTCTAACTCTTACAACATGTACAAAATGACTAGACACCCTTCTAATTGCTTTTCTCTCTCTTTTATTCTGCTATTCTTCTCCCTCTAACTGATTTTCCCGCCCAATTAACTACCTGTCCAGCTGTCATTCCTCCTAACTACCTTACAGTTAAGGTCTAAACTGCCTATTCCTCCTCTCATAAATCCTCCCATACATTGTGTCCCTAACATAGACATAGTTTACGATAGGACATTATGGTGTCATTTGATCTATGTTGTTGATCCCACCTTGTACAAGGCATTGTCGTTGTAAAATTGAAAAAAATAATTCTGCGATGAACTTTGAGTGTTAGCTTGTCCTTATTGCTCTTTCATGTTACGGTTCCTTTTTATCGTTCAGAGCATCTACTATTGTCTTGTTGATGGTTGCATCTGTTTCTTTTTTGTAGCTGATCTTGGTGGATGGACACGTGTTGTTGTTGAGAAACCATTTGGTAAGGATTTAGAATCTGCAGAGCAACTCAGCACCCAGATTGGAGGACTGTTTGATGAGCCCCAGATTTACCGTATTGATCACTACTTGGGAAAGGAACTAGTACAGAATATGGTAGCTAACAATTGCACAATGGCTTACTTCTTGTTTGCTTCATGAACTCTACCTGATCCCTCTTCATCTGACTTACGTTGCCAGTTAGTACTTCGTTTTGCGAATCGCTTGTTCTTGCCTCTCTGGAACCGTGACAACATTGCTAACGTGCAGGTGAGAAAGTGTGTTGTCAAAGTTACTTTGGGTTGACGATTAAAAACTTAAATGATACTAATGAATTCAAAGACGGAACTATTAGTTGGGACTGGCAATTCATATTTCATAGTTTGTCTCATCATATCTAAGTATTTTGTTCTTTGTGGCCATGTCAAAATTCGCCCTATCTGTCTATTGTTACCTAATTCAGCTATTGCATTACTCGGCATTTGATATGCCACCATTTTAGACTTAAGCTTGTCGCTGTTTGTTATTTGGCAGATAGTTTTCAGAGAAGATTTTGGAACTGAAGGTCGAGGTGGATATTTTGACCAGTATGGGTAAGTGGAGTAACTTTATTATTTCTTTCTTTTTTAAATTATTTTGTTGAACTTAGTTGTCTAATGACTAGTCATGGCAATAATAGGTTCTGAAATGAAGTGATGTTGAGAAAACAAGTTTCTGCCTGTCCAGTTCACTTATGTTGATGATATTGATAATAAACTTCTAGTTTATATTCCTATGTATATTCAATTCGTAAAGATTTCTAGTTGTGGCCTTTTATGATAGTGATCTATTATGATCAGAAAAACCATAGTTTACTAACATACTATTTTATTTGGCAGAATTATTCGAGACATAATTCAAAACCATCTGCTGCAGGTGAGGTCTTTATTGTAGACTGAATTAGATTTCATATATGTTGACATTTTATCACCATGGTGTAATGCCAAGCTGATACTTCTGTCCAGTGATCTGATGCAACAATACTGCTGAAATTAAATGCATCCCCTCCATACCTGTAATCTTTCTAATTTGCACTGAAACTTCAATGCGAAGTTTTTAGTGCTGCATTGTCAAACTGTATTCATAATGTGTGAAGGAAATTTCATTTAACGAGCCGAAGATGTATTTGGGGAAACTTGTAGCATTTAATGAATCTTTTTCCATTTAACATGTTTTATAGTTTTAAGAAAACTATATTTTTGAAACCTTGTTTTGTCAGGCATTCGTCAACACAACAACACCTATTAAATAGTGTTGAAATATATCTTACATATTTATGTTGCATATCATATAGATTTGTCTTTGTCATTTATTATGATATGACAAGATTAGGAAGGCTAGTATATGTTAGTATCTTACATTTAATATCTTTTTCATTTATTATGGTCTTTGTCATTTATTATGATAGGACAAGATTAGGAAGGCTAGTATCTGTTAGTATCTTACATTTATTAGGTAGGTTTACATATTTATTAGGTGGGTCCTACAATGTCCTACAATGTACATATAAAATTGTACTTTCCTCTTTACAAGGAATTAAGATTGAATCACAAAATCTTCTATAACTTTTCTTTCTGTTTTTCAGCCTTCATTGCTGGGACTATTTTTTCAGCCTTCATTGCTACGTTGTGAGTGTTTGTTTTTCAAACCTTCATTGCTAGATTTTTTTTTCCAGCCTTCATTTACAGTAGCCTTCATTGTTGTTGTAATTTCTCCCATTTTTTTCCCCTTTTTTTCCCCTCTCTGTCACTGTTACAACCACCGGTCACCCTTCTGGTCACTTTTCTGACCACCTAACCACTCCATCCAAACCGCCACCCATAGTTCAACCAGCCCACCAAGATTGACCACCAACCACCACCGGACGCGCCCACACGAGCTGCGACAATCTTCTGCGCATAGTCTCATGCGCCACCACAACTACAACTCGTGAAAGCGCGTGGACCTTCACCTCTGGTAGCGCTTCCTTTTCCGACCTCTTCCAACCCAATCCAACCATCCTCCGGCCACCCTATCACCATGGCAGAACCAAAAACCTCTGCAACTATTACACCTACACCTTTAAATCCTAATGACCTTCTTGTTTTGCACCCAACCTACTACTTGAACGGAAAAAATTACTTGCAGTGGGCTCAAGTTATCCAACATATTCTTAAAGGTCATCGAAAATTGTCACATATTGAGGGAAATCCTCCTGAGAATGATGACCTTATTTTTGAAACTTGGGATAATGAGGATTTCTTTATTATGACATGGCTATGGAACTCTATGATTCATGAAATTAGTTAGAATTGTATGTTTCTTACTTCCTCTTGAGCGGTTTGTGATGTATTTAGCAAAACTTTTTCCAAGAAGCAAGATATTGCTACTTGTTCTGAGTTGAAGACGAAAATATTCTCCACTAAGCAAGGAGTAATGTCGATAACATATTACTATGGTGTTCTCACTGGTCTGTGGACTAAGTTGGACCAATACCAAAACTTGCAGATGGAATGTAGCAAGGATACTTCTACTTTGGCAGACTTTGTTAACAGGGACAAGATTTTTGAGTTTCTCTCTGGCTTAAATCTAGAATATGATCCCATTCGAGTTTAGATTCTGGGTAAAGAGCGACTTCCATGGGAAGAGGAAAGTCATAGGGCAGTTGTGCTTGATGACAAACCCAGTAGTGATTCAGCGTTGGTCACCGGCAAGATAGCCAAGCTAGGACTCCCTTCTTCTTTTTCAAGGCCTTCTCGAGATAGTCGTTGGTGCCCCTATTGTAAGAAGTCTAGGCATACTAAAGAAACTTGCTTTAAAGTTCATGGAAAAGACAAAGTTCTTAGCCATACAGGAGGATTTCACAGCTTGCCAAGTAGTCAAGCCTCGATGGCTGCATCAGACAATGCCCCCATTTCTCAAGTGGATGATGAAGTTCCTGCTTTTAGTGAGGATGAGCTTACACACTTGCGGTCTCTCATAAGCTTTATTAGTAACCCATCTGGCTTTTGCTCTCTAACCTTGTCCGGTAAGGTTCTTTGTTCTCAATCTTTTCATGTATCTAATACTGAATGTAAAGATTTATGGATCATTGACTCTGGTGTGATTGATCATATGATCTCTAAAGCCGCTCATTTGCCCTCCTACCTTCCCATTTTAGAAAAATGGCACATCACTGTAGCTAATGGCTCCCAAACCTCAGTTGCAAGATCTGGTAGCATTTCTCTTCACCCTTCCTTACACTTAAATAATGTCCTTCATGTTCCCCAACTTGCCAGTAACCTCATCTCTGTTCATAAACTTACCAAAGATCTTAATTGTGCTGTAACTTTTTTCCATTCGCATTGTGATGTTTAGGATCTTGCCACAAGGAAGACGATTGGAGTTGCTAAGGAACAAAGAGGGTTATTATATTATCTCCTTAATACACTAACTGAAGGTGATTGTAGACAGAAGACACCATCCTCATGTTATACTGTAAATTCGAAATATCAAGCATCACAAATTTGGTTACATCATAGGCGTCTAGGACATCCTCCCTTTCATTGAATAAAGTCTATGTATTTGTCTCTTTTTTTAAAGGAGTTAGTTGAGTCTTTTTCTTATGAAGTTTGTCAATTAGCTAAACACCATTGTGTCATTTCCATCTAATTCTAATAAAAATGGTGAACCTTTTGCACTTATCCATTTTGATGTCTGGGGTCCTGCATCTGTTCCTAATATTACTGGCACAAAATGGTTTGTTTCTTTTATTGATAATTGTACACGCGTCACTTGGCTTGTTCTTATGAAAGATAAAACTGAAGTTTTTCAACTTTTTGTTTAGTTTTATCATATGATTAAAACACAGTTTGGAAAATCCATTAAACGTTTACGTTCAGATAATGGCAGGGAATATGTAAATCAATAGTTTTGTAATTTTATGAAAGAACATGGCATTATTAATGAAGTTACCTGTGTTGATACTCCTCAACAAAATGGTGTGGCAGAGCGGAAGAATAGGCATTTGCTAGAAGTTACCCGCACTCTTCTTTTTCAAATATCTATCCCTAGTTCTTATTGGGGTGAGGTGGTTTCAACAGCTGTCTATCTGATTAATAGGGTGCCTTCTCGAGTCCTTGGTAATGTCAGTCCTGTTTAATCTATGTTGTTTCACTTTCCCTCTACTCCAATTATGCAAAGTTTATAGCCTCGGATTTTTGGATGTGCAGCCTTTGTCCATGTGCATCATCAACATCGCTCTAAACTTGATCCTCGTGCCATCAAAAGTGTTTTCATAGGTTATGCTCCTAACAAGAAAGGATACAAATGTTTTCATCCGACTAGTCGTCGTTTCTTTGTCTCTTTGGATGTTACTTTTTATGAAATTGAGTCGTTTTTTAGTCCTCTACTTTAGGGGGAGAGTTTAGTAGAAGCTGAGATCTTAACCTTTTCTCCTCAATCCTTTCTCCCTTTCCCATCGTCAAAAGAGTTAGTTCCCTCTAGTTCCCAAGAGTTAGTGTTTTCCACTACACCACCTATAGAAGCTCAGAAGAAACCATTTTTAGTACATGAAAGGAGAAAGAAACCCGATGTGATCCAGCAGCAACTTCAAGAGTCTAAATCTATGGTAAGTATTGAAGAAACTAACTCTTCAAATATTTGTGAACCCGACCTAGATGACTTACAAATTGCCTTGAGAAAAGAAAAAAGAACTTCCACTAAACATCATATTTCTCTTTTTGTCTCCTCTAAACACCTTTCCATGCAGTATTAGAGTTTCATTGCAACTATTGATTCTATACAAATCCCAAACTCAATACAAGAGGCATGAAAAGATATGAACTGGGTTCAAGCCATGAATAAGGAAATGAGGGCGTTAAAAAAGAATGGAATGTGGGAGATTGTTGAGAAGCCAAGAGATAAAAGGCCGATGGGATATAGGTGGATATACATTGTGAAGTATCGGTCAAATGGTGCATTAGATCGATATAAAGCAAGGCTAGTTGCAAAAGGGTACATATAGATGTATGGAATCGACTATGAGGAGACGTTTGCTCCTGTAGCAAAAATAAATACAGTTAGAGTCTTACTTTCTCTTACAGCTTATTTTGAATGGGATTTGCATCAATTTGATGTAAAGAATGCATTATTACATGGAGGCTTAGAGGAAGAAGTTTACATGGAAGTTCCTATAGAATATAATGTCATCAATGGAAGAAATAAAGTATGCAGGCTAAAAAAGGCTTTGTATGGGTTGAAACAATCCCCTCGTGCATGGTTTGGGAGATTTGCAAAAACTATGGTGTCGCTTGGATACAAGCAAAGTCAAGGGGACCATACTCTTTTCCTTAAACATACAATTGGAGGAAAATTTACAGTTCTACTAGTATATATGGACAACATCATTGTATCAGGTAATGATCTAGTTGAGAAGAAGCTCTTGGAGGAGAAGTTAGTTGCTGAATTTGAAATGGAAAATCTAGGAAAATTGAGATACTTCTTTGGAATAGAGGTGACATATTCTAAGTAAGGCATTTTTATATCTTAAAGGAAATATATCCTAGATCTACTTAAGGAGACCGGGAAACTTGGGTGCAAAGCTGCTAGCGTTCCCATTGAACAAAACCACCGAATGGGAAGTGAAGAAGAGAGTTCCAGTGTTGATAAGGCCCAATACCAAGGATTGGTGGGAAAACTCATATATTTGGCCAATACTAGACTAGACTTAGCTTATACTGTGAGTGTGGTTAGCCAATTCATGCATGATCCTAAAGTGAGACATATGCAAGCAGTAGAAAGAATATTACGGTATCTAAAAGCTACTCCTAGTAGAGGATTGCTATTCAAAAGTGGTGACAAGCTCTCTCTAGAAATCTACACTAATACTGATTATGCAGGCTCTATTAGTGACAGAAGATCAACATCAGCATATTGTATGTTTTTGGGCAGAAATTTGGTCACTTGGAGAAGTAAAAAGCAAAATGTTGTTGCTTGATCAAGTGCAGAGGCAGAATTTCTTGCTATGTCACAAGGAATTTGTGAGCTACTATGGCTAACAATTATCTTAGATGACTTGAAAGTAAAATGAGGCTCTTATGAAGATGTTAGGTGAAAATAAATTAGCTATTAGCATTGCTCATAACCCTGTCCAACATGATAGGACAAAGCATATTGAAACCGACCGACATTTTATCAAGGAGAAGTTGGACAATAGACTTATAGCAACAATACATGTTTCTTCCGGACTACAATTGGCAGATGTGTTGACTAATGGCCTACCTAAAGAGCGGTTTTAAGGGCTTACACGCAAGTTAGGAATGATGGATATCGATTCATCAGCTTGAGAGGGAGTGTTGAAATATATCTTACACATTTATGTTGCATATCATATAGATTTGTCTTTTTCATTTATTATGGTCTTTGTCATTTATTATGATAGGACAAGATTGGGAAGGCTAGTATTTGTTAGTATCTTATGTTTAGTATCTTTTTCATTTATTATGGTCTTTGTCATTTATTATGATAGGACAAGATTAGGAATGTTAGTATCTATTAGTATCTTACATTTATTAGGTGGGTTCTGCAATGTCTTACAATGTACATATAAAATCGTACCTTCCTCTTTACAAGGAATTAAGGTTGAATCACAAAATCTTCTACAACTTTTATTTCTGTTTCCCAAGTAATAGTCCTATGATGCTTCCTAGTTTTACATCTGACATTTATCAGCTATGTGTTGAGTGTTTTTTTTTTCCTACAAAATCAGGTTTTTTGCTTGGTTGCTATGGAAAAACCTGTTTCTCTCAAGCCTGAGTACATTCGAGATGAGAAAGTGAAGGTTTGTCTCTTTCAGATCAATACCAACATCTTGCTCTGCTCTTTTCCTATTTATTTATTTTGTGTGTGTATATATATTTTCGGTAAGATATTTTTTATATATTTATTAGGCATACTGTTACTCACGACTGCAGCATAGTGGGATATTTGTGTAGCGGATAACTTTCTTTGTTACACTCTTATGTTTACCTTGAAAATTTTAGCCTTGAGTTCTAGCTTGTCCCTTACTTTCTACTGATATAAAAAATGCAGGTTCTTCAATCAGTACTTCCAATTAAAGATGAAGATGTTGTTCTAGGACAATATGAAGGCTATAGAGATGACCCAACTGTACCTGACGATTCAAACACGCCAACTTTTGCAACTGTTATTCTGCGAATACACAATGAAAGATGGGAAGGTGTGAGAATAACCCTTGCATTCTTTTCCTGAAAAAGGATCTGCATTGCGAGTTTAGGAAAATCTAAGGACCTGTCTTTGATTTATTTATACTGAATGTTTGGAAAATAATATGATGGTTCATATTCTTTCTGGACTCTGCGTGTATTATTTTCTAATCTGTGCTATATATTTCTGTGCATTTGATCGGTTAAATCACAACTGAGACATTTTCACACAAAATATTTGTATTAGGTGTTCCCTTTATACTAAAAGCTGGGAAGGCCCTCAGTTCAAGAAAGGCAGATATACGGGTTCAATTCAAGGATGTTCCTGGTGATGTTTTCAAGTGTATGGCACTCGACCTTTTCGAAAATTGGGTGAAATTCTCTGCAATACATGCTTTTATCATGAATCCTTTTGCTCTATACTATTACCTGGAGCATGAAATTGGAATCACATAGTTTTTCTTTTATGTATAAGGAGTCAGATATACCATGAAGGTTGTGACTTTGAAAGGTCAGGCATTTTTTATATCGGACAGTCCAATAGGATACGTTTGGTACTTTGATGCCTTTTCGTAATGAGTGCAGGAATTATATATTCTCCTATTTCAACGTATAAATTAAAATATGTGGGTCTGTACATAAAATTACCTTATCACTGTGGAAAGTAAAATTTGTTGTTCATTGTGTATGAATGCTTTCACGGTGCTGACTTTGGTACTACCTTTTTATGGAGGTAGTACAGGAATTACAGTCTAAGGTGTAAAGTGTGCAGTCACCGTGTGGTTTAAAAAGATTTGTGTTTGTCAGCATCCTTTTCATCCTATGCCAAACAATACTTTCTAAACATTTTCATTACACACACTAACTTTTCTATTATAACTTTCAAGCAATTGTTAAATATAAAATCACCTATATATCTCCACCCAATAGCATAAGCTTTTAAGAGCGTTAGTTTATAATATGATATCAAACTTTTGATGACCAATTGATCTACAGTTTAATTCTTGCCTTCTCCATTCTTTTAAAATTAAGCTGAATTTCGTCACTTCCTGTACATTTCCCTTGCTTCAAGCCCAATGGATATTTGTGTGAGGCATGTTAGATATAAAACTATTCATACCTTTATTCAACTGCTTAAGCTTTTGGAAGATATTGTTCATTATATAAAAGATTGCAGCAGACTACCTCCAAAACAAGTAATGCCAAAACAGGCACCTGCATTTTCATGGAACAAAAATTTTAGCTAGCCTATATCTTTGTCTTGATGACAGATACCTATTGATCTAAATATCAACATCAATACATGTACAAACATTATAGTAAACTTATTTTTGTTCAGGTCAAAAGCAGGGTAGAAATGAGTTTGTCATACGCCTGCAACCTCAAGAAGCTATTTACATGAAATTGACGGTATGCCAGTCTTGCTGATAGCTCTTAATGAGAACTTTTTTGTCTCTTGTTTGATCTGTTTACTTCAGTCAGTTTTCCCTTTGTGTTATATTTGTTTATTGAGAATCTGTTCTGTGGTTCTATGGAGGAAGTTGATGAGCATAGGAATTAGGACATTTATTTTTTGTTTATATATTGCTAGTGTAAACTATATATGTATATAGTATCTATGTGGACGGTCAAAATTAAGAGTCTTTTAATATTCACTCGATTGCTAAAGAATTCTTATGACATTATATGTTTAAATTTTGAATATTTGTGTAAGATTCAATGGTTAATATCCTCTTTGGTACAAGCTGGGAATGCCATTTTACGGCTTCTATAGACTATTCTTTAGAAAGGAAAGAGGGTGCCCATTTTGTCAAATTCAAATTCCAAATTCTGATAAGTAGAAGCTTTAGGGTTTAGAAAAGATGGTTGAATCTTGTCTTGGATGATTTGGCAAGTATGGGGGGAGGAGGCTTGTAGAATTCCTCCATAAGGAGAGTAGATTAAAAGAGAGAGCCTAATAGCTAGAGTTAGAAGCAGATCAAGAAAAACTATAGACAAACAAAACCATTAAAAAATATTTAGCTTTTAATGGTTTGATTGTAAATATATTTGTGATAGAAACACCAAGGGCTCATCTGATCTGTGTAGCCAATCCCAAGCTCCTGTTTCTGTAAATAAATGGCAACTTTACTAGATGTGTTCAAAATCTCCAAAAATTTTATGTCATTGCACCTTTTATCCTGTGATAACGAAAGAGATAAAAAATCTCCAAAAATTTTATGTCATTGCACCTTTTATCCTGTGATAACGAAAGAGATCAACATGTTAAATTTAAAAGGGTTTGGATATCAACGCCAAATAATTCGATGATATTTCTAAGAGTGACTGATTAGTCCACTGTCTCATCATGTAGGTCAAGCAACCTGGACTCGAGATGGCGACTGTGCAAAGTGAGCTAGATCTGTCATATAGGCAGCGCTATCATGGGGTTACAATCCCAGAGGCTTACGAGCGTCTAATTCTTGACACGTATGTTGCTTTTCCTAGTTCATGTTTTCGGCTTGTTAGTTGCTTCTAAATGTAGTTGGTGATCACTAATCAGTAAGATTAGCATTACATGCTTAACTTTGCAATAAATTCAGCTGTTTGAGAAAAAAAAAATAGACTTGATTGAAAAGTAATTTGAATTGGAAATTTTTTTTGCAGGATTAGAGGTGATCAGCAACATTTTGTTCGCAGGGATGAGTTGAAGGTAGGAGGATTATTACATGCTTCATAAACTATTCCACCAGGGTCTTGATTCACAACTTTAATATATTGTATTTTTGCCTCTCATCAGGCATCCTGGGAAATCTTCACCCCACTGCTGCACCGCATTGATAAGGGGGAGCTCAAACCAATCTCTTACCAACCAGGAAGCAGAGGTCCTGCTGAAGCAGATGAGTTGCTAGAGAAAGCTGGCTATGTCCAATCATATGGTTATATGTGGGTACCTCCTTCCTTGTAAAATGATCAAAGTCATAATAGCTTGCAATGCCTGAGTTTGCAGTTGCTTATACTCAGCAATAAGATTGAGAAGATTTCCCTGGTAAGAAATACTTTGTCCTAATAACGGGCGCGTCTCAAGCATTTGAACCGATGAGTGGTTGAGAAGGTTTGTATGATCTGCCTCTGAATGCAAGAGAGAAATGGATACTGAAGTTCATGTAGTTGTGGTGCCTCTATTTCATTATTCAATAGCATGAAATTGTAACTTGCCTAAAAGATTCATTTGACCAATGCCATTCCTGCTGTGTTTTTTTGAATTCGTTGATGCAAAATCACCAAATCAACATGTTCATTCCCCTGTAGTTTTGAAATAACTATTATTATTAACCAATATAGAAATCCAGATCGATCCTTACACTTTATCATTGGAGAGTATATGCATGGTGCGACAAGTACAACATGAAGGGTTGGGACTCGCAAGTGTGACATGATTGGACTAATAAGAGCTTGGATCGCCTTGAATTATGACTAAACGTGAGGATTGTGACACTATTAATTCAACAAGCGAGTGGCTCGGCTTCTTCACTAAACTAGTGTGACATTAACATCTATTTACGCTATTGTTGTGGTTTTGAAAGTATTTTTGTGTCTGGGATGGTTTTTCCATGCTTAAAACCACACCAATTTTTTTTATTTTTTTGGCCATGTCAAACATGGTGGCGCTACTGCACATAGCACTGTTGGTGGCACAAGGTCACAGTGCGCGACTACGTGGTCAATCAAACACTTAGTATTGCTCACAATCTGTCAGTAACGAGACAAGACTGTCACACGCGTTCCTTCTTGAGAAGTAGCACGGGTGGCAGGTTGCAGGGAGTGGTGCTCCTTGGCTTAGCGTCTTTCATGAGGCGTAGCCTCATTGCACATGAGGACAAATAATCCATCCTACAAATAGGAAGAATAGTGATACACAAAAGTTATACCATACATGTGCAAGAAATTATAAGTGGTAAATCAGTGGGTAAAAAATTATAAATTAGCATATAAAATGTTATAAATCAATATGTAAAATATTATAAATAAGTATTTAAATTTTTTTTACACATTAGTTTATAACTTTTTACATATTAATTTATAATTTTTTATATGTTGATTTACAATTTTTAACTTAGTGTAAGTGTGGTGGTGGTTATTTATCTTTTCTCAAATTGGAAAAGCCCACACACGGTCCCCATTTACCTTGTGGTTTGTATGCCTTGTCTTCTTCTTTCCTTCTTTCACATATGCTCTATTTTATTTTAATTGTTTTGAAGTAACATAGGCTCACCTTCTATATTTGAAGAAGGTGCTAGTTAAATACTCATTTTACTACTAAGGTATTTATATATATATTTTTGTTTTTGTCTTATATGTTCATGGGTTTCTTATGTTTTAAGTTATTTAATATGAATTTTATTTTTAGTATTATTCTTAGGATCAAAAGTTCCGACAATTGTTTTCCAAAGGAAAATAAGTTAATGAGTGATTTTTAACAAATTTTATGAAACCATCAATGTGTCATTTTTAGTCTACAAGTTTAGAAAATGTACAAGATTCTCGGAATTGAACTAAAACTTAAAATTTAGATTTTGATTAGTTGAATTTTAATTTTTTAAATATTTTATTTGAATCCAAATAATGGGTATTTCCTTATTTATATTTATGTTTTAAAATTAATAGAGTAAATATAATAAATATATAAATAAGTGAGTATTGAGACAACCCAAATGTGTGAAAGACCTTTTTGCCTGCACTGTTGGTGAACTGTTACTGCCATAATGGTTTAGGACCACTAAAGTAGTCATAAGTGTTTCTGAGAGGGGGCGTGGGTGCGCTTTAGACCATTATCGGTGTCAGTGGTGCAGAAACAGTGTCAAACAATGTTGTTTCACTTAAGTGATCCCCTAGCCTTTTTATATACCCCAAACTTGGGATTTTTCACCCTAAAACCTTAAACCCTTCTTTTCCAAACCCTTTCCATTCTTTTTCACTCAATTCAACCACCAATCCTTCTTCTTCCAGGGGATCAAAGGTAAGATTTTATGGGTTTTTATCATCCTTTTTCCTCTCCATTCCATGTTCTTAGGTTTGGGTTGTTGTTTTCTCCTAATGTTGTCAAGTGGGGGTTTTTCCCTAATATTGTTAGAGTTAGATTAGAGCGCTCTAGAGATTGTTGGAGTTTAATATAGAGTTTTATAGTTGTAATGATAGACATTGGCGCTATCCCTTTTCCCCAGAGTCCCTGTGGTGTTGGTGCTTCACATTCCACCCATCCGGGTGAGTGGGTTTGATCTCATAGCCTTAGTTTCATCATTGTGAATATGTTCTTGCATTATGGTTATTAAATATGAAGTTGGAGATAAGAAAAAGTATAGAAAAATGATTTTACATGATTATGTCTAGCTAGAAAAATTATGATTTGTGATGATGGCATGAAAGAAATGTATTTTAGAAAACCATGGGACCACAATTGCTATGTTGTATGCCATGGAAAATGTTTTATATGCTTGAAAAAGGATTTATTTAGAAAATACGTATTATAGGAAGTTGCTATATTATCAAACATATTCCTATAAGTTTACAATATCGCTATGATTTTAAGAATTTAAGATTTCAAACTATGTTTTAAATTTTTCGGATTGGATATTTACATATGTTGGAGAAATGTTGAACAAAGTATGCTTTAGTTTCATGAAAGAAGTGTTAGTGTGATTTCAAAATTTTTATGATTATAAGCCCCAGTATTTGAACTATAATTTTATACTTATTAAGTTTATGAAAAGTGGTTAACTTGAGAAATGAGAATTTAAAACTTCAGTTTTATAGTATTAAGAGGGACGAAATTCAGTATAGTTCGTAACAACTGCCAGATACATATTTCATAGGCTTTAAATCGGAATGCTTACAAGCGAATGATCCATTAGGCATGATTTTCAGTTACAATTATGCTGAAGTTAGATTGTTAGAGTTATATGAATCCAAAACTCTCAGAGTATTAAGAATTTAGGGGCTCACGTTCACGAGAGACAGAGCACCCACCCTTCAATTTTGATTTTAACAAACTAGTTTAGCCGATATAGATAAGAAAACAGACAGTTAGTTAATGGTTGTGAAGAGATTGTTAACCTCGGTATCAAGTTGTCCGTTAGAGGACAGTTTTGCCCCTAGTAGTTACAGAAAATGGGACCTAGCTAGGTGCCCATAGCCTGTCCAATAGGGATTATTATGATTTCAGCAAGTGCTCTTGTTCACAGGGACTGTATACAATCTTTGAGCTTATGATTTTACAGCTTTTATTAATATATATGTATTTATTATGTTCAGCATACTATTTTTTGATGCTTTGCTGTACCCCTAGTTAAAATGATTTCATGTTTGATTATGAGTTAGAAATGGTTATTGTGAATTTATAGAATGAAAAATGTTTTCCCAGCTAGCTATATATATAAATATCAAATTATCTATGTTTGCCGCATGTATATTGTATTATATATTTCCTTGGTTGTCCAATGTGGGTGATGCGTGAGAATCCACTCACTAAGTCCGTTGACTCACCCCTCTCCCTTCCTCTCACAATTGTAGGTACAGTTATCACTCCACCCCTATTCAATAGCAGCAGCTGTTTCCAGTAGTGAGTCTTATTTTGGAGTAAGGCTTAATTTAGATTCCTGTTAGTATTAGAGTGCTCTAGTAGATATGCAGGCATGATTCTAGGCATGCTTGTATTTTAAAGATATTGTAGTTATTTTCAAAGTTTATATATCTCCATATATGTTTTCAGAGTTTATATATGGATTTGAAATGTAGACTATACTTAAGAATTTATGTAGCGAACTGAAATGTATTAGCGTTTCATCCTTCAAGAATTTAAATCAATTTTCAGTTTGTGACCATGATTAGAAGGCAGAACAATTTACTCTTTTATGAATAACATATTTGATCAACATGCTTTCAGAGTTATGTAATTTAAATGCCTTGGTTTTTATGAATTTAAATATTATGCTTTAATTAGAGAAAACGATAATAATTTAGAAGAAAACTTTTTAAGTATGATATTATACTATGTTATGTATGTAGAGAGACATGTCACCCAATAGGCTTATGTAGGGATGAGATTCCTCACGTGCCGGTCATGTTCTTAAATCGGGTCGTGACACAAATGGCCCTTCAAATTTTCTATCATTTGAGTACACAAAGATAAGTACTCATTTTTCAGCAACAAACAGAAGGAAAAAAAAAAGAATCAAAGACAAGTAGGAGTGATTTAGAGTAGAAAACCAAAGAGGGTGAGGTGAGATGAACTCAAATTAAAAAAAAAAAAAGAAGAAGAAAGACAAATGAACAACTGTTCATTAGTGATTCAAATTAAGACAATTGAAGAGGTGGAAAAACTTTTCTAGTGTGAAATTTGATAGAAGATAGGAAGGGTATATACATAAGTGAAAAGGATAGTGAAAACAACCCATACGAAAGCTGGTAACTGCCACATGGTAGTATCAGGTAAATGGCACTTTGTCAACTACCATCACTAGTGGCGCATGGTGTAGTAGCACCATTCACTAATTGCTGCCACATCGTAGTTACTAGCTTTCTCCTTTAGCGAGGTGTGCTTGTGGTTTTTATCAACGTGATTGAACCAAGTGATGTTGAATGAGTTTGTGCCATCAATGGGGCTATGTGTAGTGGTGCCACTATGTTTGACATGACAAAAAAATTTTTGGGGTGGTTGCAAGCGTAGAAAAAACCACTTCAAACACAAAAATACTTTCAAAACCACACCAATATTATAAATAGATGTTAATTTCACATTAGTTTATTAAAAAACCCAAATAGCTTGGCCATCAACCTCAAGTACGGAACTATTTAGGAATAATAACGACCATACACACCTAGTGAATATTTAGTTGGAGAGTAAAAATTAAAACAATATTATGTGTAATTTTATATATGAAATTTATCATGAAAAGTTTCTTTGATTTATATTTTTTATATGACTATCTAACAATAGAAGTGCAGGGTTTTTACGTGCTCTGTTAGGGTTTTACGGGACTTGCTAGGTTCACTAGGGAGGTTGATCTTCTGCTACCTGGGTGATAACGAGTGGATTTAATCTTAACATTTGCGTTCTATAGACAATCATGTTGAGTAGATTAAAGGAGGATGATAAGGATACGAGGAAGGATTCAAATAGCAATGTGCTCTACTTTGAAGATGAAGATATTTACGAAGGTTTGGAGAAGTGTTTGAAAATTCTTATAGGGAGGGTTTTAGCAGATTAGGCATTTAGTGTTGGTACTATGGAGTCTGCATTGGGTGCAATTTGGGTAAAACCAAAAGTATTTCAAATCTTAGATCATGAAGACAATGTCTTCCAGTTTTTCTTTACGAAGGAGGTACATGTTGCTCGTGGGAACATGGTGCTCTACGGGTTTTTAAAAATTACATTGTGAATCTGAAACAATGGCATAAGGACATGACTATTGAGGGGGGAGGTTTTTCATGTGTTCCGATTTAGGTGTAATTATAGGGTATGCCAGAGTATTACAAGACGAAGCAGTTAGGCAAGAAGATAGGAAGATGTTTGGGAGAAGTATTGGATGTTAATTTCTTTCCAGTTAAGGGTAAAGAGTCAAGAATTATCAAGGTTAAGGTTAACCTCAATATTACACTTACTCTTAGAAGTGCTTTATGTATCTATGTCTCAAGTAAGTAGATAAGAGAAGTAAAGCTGAAGTATGAAAAGGTGGGGAACTTTAGCGATTATTGCGGCCATCTTGGTCATGAAATAAGAGCATGCAATAAGTTCATCGAGGATACATCCAAAGGAGAAGTGAGGAGGTATCATGGGGAAACTGGATTAAGGCGGATTAGATAGGACGAAGAATAAGGGAGAAAATGAAAATCTAAACCCCAACAATGTGTAGGGAGTTTATTCATTTCAAAGTGTCAATGATTGATCAGGAGGGTGGAAAGGAATAAGATTCCCTTATAGCAGAAAGAGGGGAAACTAGTGGAGTTAGGGGAGTATTGAAGATCACTGATGTCAATCAAACTTGGAAAGACAACATGCTGGGTGGACACTTACAAGAGCTTGATGATAATGACATGCTATCCATTACATGCAATGGGAAAATGATTGAGAAGAAAGTAAGGGACCTAGGACTGTGCGCTATAATTAATAAGAATAATGGTATAAGTAAGGAGGACTAGCAAGACTATCAAAAAAGACAAAAATTGAAAGCAATAGCCAGGAGTGTGAATAGAGTCGAAGTTTGTATGCTACAATAGGTAAGAGTGTGAAAGCAGGGGACCTCAAATTGTATGCTACAATCAACAAGGATAATGGTATAAGTAAGGAGGACTAGCAAGACTATTAAAAAAGACAAAAATTGAAAGCAATAACTAGTAGTGTGAATAGAGTTGGAGTTTGTATTAGTGGAGCTAAAAAGAGAACTATGGAGCTAGATTAGGAGGCTGGTGAGAAAAAGTTTTGTTGTGATGAAGAAATTTCAAAGGCCATGGGAAAGGGTGCCACCCAACAATGGGCACCCAACTGCTCATGAAGATGCTGATGTAGAATTGTTGGGGTTTAGAGAAATCCCTAACATTTCACAACTACAAGGGATTTGTAAATCTCATTCCCTCGAGGTGATGTTCCTTTGTGAATCAAAACACCAGTCATAGTTTGTTTAGGCCCAAGCTCAAAAATGTTGTTACCAATAAGTTTTTACAGTTGATCCAATAGTAGGAGGTTTTTCCTTATGGTGGATAGATTCAGCCCAACTACAAGTTGTAGAACAGGAAGATTATTTTATGCAATTTAAGTAGTTTGATAAATTGAAACAAGTAAGCTGGTCTATTTTTACAGTTCACTTTCATAGTGAGGAATGATAAAGGAAAACTATTTTAGAAGGATTCAAGAACTAATTATGTAGGTTGGGGACTTTTTATTATTATTGGTGATTTTAATGCAATAGGATCTCATCATGAGAAAGAAGGAGAAATAGTGAAGACAACATCATCAATAGAAGAATTTAGTAATTTTATAAATGTTGGAAGAATGCTGGATTTGGGATATGTTGGTAGGAAATTCACCTAGAATAGTAGGAGCTTTAGTGACAGGTTAGTCAAGAAAAGATTGGATAGAGGTTTGGTTTCTTTACAATGGAGAACCTTATACACTATGGCAATTGTCAATCACTTAGAAAACCATGGTTTAGATCATTGTCCCTTGCTATTAGACTCCATTCTGGGTTAAGGTAGCAGCAAAAGAATATTCAAATTTTAGAAGGGGTGTTGCTCCACTCCATATGTGAAAAGAATCATCCAAGAAGTATGGGACAAGAATGTAGTGGGACCTTCAATTTTTACATTGTATTAGAAACTAAAACAATATAGACATGCATTGGTTCGGTGGCAGCAAACTAATTCAAGAGCAACAATATGCAAGCTAAGGCTACAGTTAGAATAAAAGAAAGCAAATCCAGCCAACACATCTAGAATGGAAATTTTGAAAATAGAGGACAAGCTAGTTGAAGCATATGGTTAAGAGGATAGATTCTTGAAAGAGAAAGCTTGTGTTAATTGCCTAAACTGGGGTGATCAAAATACAAAGTATTTCCACTTAAAATATTAGATTAGGAATAGAAACAACAAGATCTAGAAGCTAGAAGTGTTGTATTTCAAAAATTTATATGTATTTCAAAAGGTTTATTTTTTTAATTAATTATTTAAATTAATATTGGAACTATTTAGAAACATGTTTTAAATTGAGAATGAATCAAAATATTCAATACCATTAAAATTAAAAATGGCCTTTATCTTTACTAGTCTGAAATCTCTTAAATAGGATAATGTATTAATTAATTTTGATAGCAATTAATTCCTTGGTCAATTTCCTTTTGAAATCAAAACCGATCATGGGATGATTATTTTCTAATTACAACATCCTAAAGATACTTTAATATCAAACCGTTGGAATTATTTTACCTTTCCAATTGTTAACGTTAGAAACCATCAATAGATGGCTGTTGGTTAAACTTTTTTACGTTGGAAAAGGTAGTGTGTTGTTTTGGTTACAAAAAGGTAGTGTGTTCTGACAATATATATAGACAAGCATGGTTTTATGAAAAAGTGTAGAAAAGTCAGAGTTTCTAATCACACTATTACACTATTTCAATAATATTATTTTCTTGGGCAATATATATTAGAACATATCTCCATTGTAGTTCTTGAGTTCCTGGTTACTATCAGAAGAGCCTGTTGTATCCTAGAGGATTTCTACACTGTGATGGAATAATCCTTAAGGACAGTGCACTGCACGCCTCAGGCTTAACAAATCTCTTTTTTCTATTTTCTTATTTTCTTATTTTATAGGAGCAGAGATCAAATTATCCAACAAGAAGATGGAAATAGAGGATGGTGTACTACTCCAGTAAGTATTGAAGAGAAAGCCTAAGATTACTTTTAGAAACTATTCTCATCTAGTAGCCCCTCTGCCCTTGATATGCACTTAGTAGAAATGAATAGGAAGGTCACAAAAGAGATAACTAGATAGTTAACTAGACCAGTATCTGAGAGAGAAATAAAGACAACTGTGTTTTCTATCAATCCAAATTCAGCACCAAGTATTCATGGCTTTATAGCATGTTTTTTTTTTTTTTTTGTGGTATTGGGATATAATTCAGAAGGATGTTTGCAGTGCAGTGTTGGTTTTTTCTTTTTTCTTTTTCTTTTTTTTTTTTGCTAGAGGAAAGCTACTCAAAGGATTCAATCATACTCAAATATGTCTCATATCAAAAATCCAAAATGGCTCCTCTATGACTTGGGTGAGATTAATAAGTCTTAGCGCAATATTTTACAAGATTATCTCTAAGATTCTAGTGCATAGACTTTAGAAGTTCATGAACGAACTCATTAGCCCCAACCAAAGTACATTTATTAAGAGGAGGCTCATAAGTGATAATGTGCTTGTTGCTCGTGAATGTATGCATTTTCTGAAAAATAAAAGGTTTAGGTCTATTGATCTTGCACTAAAATTGGACATGAGTAAGACACATCATAAAGCTTTGTGTGGTTCATTATGAAAAAAATGGGCTTTAGTAAGAAATGGATTGATTGGATGAAGGGGTGTGTGACTATAGTATCTTATTTTATTATTATGAAAGGTCAACCAACTGGTTTGTTCAAACCAAATAGAGGATTACGACAAGGTGATCCTATATCTCCCTATCTTTTCCTATTTTGTGTAGGACTTATCTCATCTGCTCCACAAAGGAGAACAAAATAATATGGTTTTTGGATTGAGAATCAACAATAGAAGTCCTTTTATTAGTCACCTATCTTTTACTGATGATTCTCTCTTATTTTGTCAAGCAAATATGAGTAAAGTTGGGTATACGAGCCATGATCTGCGAACCAATCCATTTAAACTCGCAATACGCACGACAATAGACCAACACATTTTTAGTTTGCCAACTCATGGACTTTTTTGGTTTGTATTGCTTAACCTGTAAGCCAAACAGGCTGGCCCGTGGGTTCACTGACCAACCCACTAGCCCGCATAAATGAGGGAATGCTTGTATTTTGAGGTATTTATTTATGTTCTTGATGGCTAAACTTTGGTGAGTTAGTTTATTCTACCATTTTGGTATTTGTATTTGGTATTTAATTTCCTTATGTTTGGTATTTGATATTTGATAGTTATTAATTTATATTCTTTTGTAGTTTCATTATTTTTTATTATTGAAGGAGTTATGCATATTTGATTAATAATATTTTAGATATTGTAATAAAAAGTATGAATATATATTTTGTGGGATAAAATATACTGTATAAATATAAATATATAAATATAATATGGTATATGATACAAAAAAATGCTTAAAAAAATATGAATGAAAAAAGGATTGGTTTGCTGACTCGCAGGCTTATGCGAGGCGGACGTGGATCAGGTTAAAGTCAAGTCCATTTATGAAACGAACCGGCTCAGTTCGGCTTGTTTAATTATGGTCCATTGCGGATCGTGCTAAACAGACTGGGCCAGTCTACATACCCACCTCTAAATATGAGACACTGCACCTATTTGAAGGATATATTGAACACTTACAGCAAACTGAGTGGTCAAGAGATTAACCTCAGCAAGTCAGCCATATTTTCCAGTAAAAACACCCCTGTAGTTACTCAAACTCAAATGGATAGTTCTCTGCAAGTTCCAAATGTTGGCTCTCAAGATGGGTATCTTCGCCTACCTACTTCATTAACTGATCAAAGAAAGAGACACTTAATTATATCAAGGAAAAAGTGGCTAAGAAATTGCAACATTGGAATAGGTCCATTCTGTCAACAAGTGGTAGAGAGGTACTAATTAAAGCAATTGGATCAGTAATACCTATCTATACATTGGGCTATTTTAAGCTCCCTAATTCTCTATTGGAGGAAGTACAAAAGATGTTGATTCAATTTTGGTGGGGGTAGAAGCTGTACAAAAAAATGATGTATTGGGTTGGCTAGGACATTCTCTGCAGGAAGAAGATTCAAGGAGGGTTGGATTCAAAGATTTGAAAGCCTTTAATCTTACAATGCTAGGCAAACAAGGTTTGAGATTTCTAACCAAAGAGAACTTTCTATTCTTTAAAATTTACAAGGGCGAATATTTTCGATACACATCTTTTATGGAGACAAGACCAGGTAACAATCCTTCACGGACTTGGAAAAGTTTGGTTAAGGGTAAGAAGGTGCTGGAAAAAAGAGTGAAGTGGAGAATCGGTAAAGGTGACCTGGTTAGAGTTTGTCATGATCCATGGTTGGGGCAAAAATATCCTTTCAAATTTCAGTAGACAGAATATTCAAACCAGGAATTGATATTTGTTAGACAAGCACTGACTGAGGATAAGCAATGAAATGTTCCACTAATAAGAAGTAATTTTCCATCAGAAGTAGCTAAAGCAAATATTAAAACACCAACTCTGAAGATCAAATCAAGACACTAGAGAAGAATGCTCATTACTCAGTAGCTTTAGGATATGCAGTTGCCTTCCAGTTTTTCCACTTGATCATAGATCAAATGCACCCTAAATTTTTCTAACAAGAGTCTTTGGAATTCAGTTTGGTCAAGTAAATGTCTCCTAAATATCAAAGTTCTAATTTGGAAGCTGATGCATGAAGGAGTTCCAGTCAAGGAGAAGCTCAAGAAAAGGATTCCAAGCATTGATGGGAGATGCCCGAGGTGTGGAGGAGATCTAGAATCCATCTATCACAGCTTAATTTCATGCACCCAAGTTGTTCCCATTTGGAGAGCTGTAGGTTGTCTCAAGCAGGTATGGCTCCATCAAACTCAATATTTCCTGGAATGGTGGATGGAAATGATTACTGAGCTGTGTGCTAAACCAAACAGTGCTAACCATATCTCCTTATTTTGCTATCTATTATGGGAAATTTGGTTAGCAAGAAATGCAAAGGTGGTTGAAGACAAGAACATTGGCTATCAAGAAATATTCACCAGTGCCAGGAATCTCTCTGAAGAATTTACTAGACATAGTTTCTTTCTTATTAGACATTTTGTTAGCATCTAATGCAACACTTTGGAAGTTTTGGGATAACCCTTCTTTGATTTTGCTGTCCAATTTGGACTATGTTTTGTAATATGATGATTTTGAATAAATTTTTCTATCTTTCCAAAAGAAAAAAGTGTAACCGACTCAATCTTATTTGACTAAAAATTAAAAAAATTAAATAAAATTTGACAAATTGGATCTTAACTGACTCAAAACAAATTAATTGATTTCTTAAAATTGTACTTAACTCGTCCTACGTATCCAGAACATTCATCAAATTGAGAGGGGACTCATCGACTAACACCAAGATGTATTACTTTCTTTTTATATTTTGCACTATTGACTAATCCATGTTTTGTTAAGTTGCATGAATATTTATAATATATTACTTTTTTTTTAAGGTTTTTTTGATAAATATTACCTTTTGTTTCTTTCATATTATATGTATAGTTTTATATTTTCTCTTTTCCTTTAAGATTTCTTTTAAGAATTTTATAACTTTTCAAAGGTGATTGTAGATTTTTCTTAGTTTGGTTGTACAGTTTTAATCTTTTCTTTTTTAAGAACTTAAGGGGTTGTTTGGCAACCATTTTTAAAAACTGTTTTTGGTTTTAAAAAACAAAAGAACAATAAAACTTGTTTGGCAACTGATTTTTTTGCATCTTTGTTTTAAACATAGAAAAACACATTTTGAGTTTTAAAAACAAAAAACCAAAAATAGATTTTAAATGTTTTTAAAAACAATTTTATTGATTTCACTTCTTTCCCTCCCAACTCCTCTATCCCTCTTCAACTCCTCCATCCTTCTCCCAACTCCGGTCAGCCCTACGACCAGCTTCGGTGAGACGGTGACCAACTCCGGCGAGCCCGCGACCAGCTCTGGCAAGCCTTGGACCAGCACCCGCGACCAGTGCCGGTGAGCCCGCGACCAGCGTCTCGACCCCAAGCTCCCGCGACCAACACCGGTGAGCGCCAGCGAGCTCGCGACCCCGAGCTCCCTCGACCCTGCAACCTTGCGATCAGCGTCAGCGAGCGCTAGCGAGCCCGCAACTAGCATCACGACCCCGAGCTCCCTCGACCTCGCGACCAGAGCCCGCGACTAGCGCTTGCAACCAGCGTCGGCAAACCCAGCAGACTAGATCCGGCGCCACCATGAGCAAGAGAGGGCCGACACGTTTTTGCCTCTCTCTCAGCCGCAGATCTGCCTTTTCGCCTCCCCTCCGGCCGCCTCTCCAGCCACCATGGAGCAGCACCCTTTCCACCCTCTGTTGCATTGTTTTTTTAAAAATGAGTATCCAAACACAGTGTGTTTTGGTGTTTTGCTTCTAAAAAATTGTTTCTAAAAACAGTTTTTAAAACAAAAACAAAAAAATCATTCCAAATAGGCCCTAAGCTTTTCTAAATTGTTTTGTCGTGTCTTTTTTAAACTCTATTTCAGTTTATGTGTAAAATTATTTTTCATAGATAATTTCCATATCTGTTTTGTCTTTCAATATTTTTCATAAATTAATTTGACCTAGCACACAATTATTTTATAGAAGAACAATGTGATTTTGAGTTCCATGGATTCCTATCAAGTCAAAATTTATTTTTTCCTAAATTTTGTTCTTTTATTTCTTAATATTTTTGTTTCTTCCTTTTTGTTTGTGAATAATTGTTATGATCTTTTTAGAGGAAAAGAAATATTATGAAAGTTATTAATTAATTTGCACAACAAACTTTAATTAACTGTCGCAAGACGGATGTATAAGGAGTGCGATATGATTTAGTTTTTACTATTTCTTAGTCATAATCAAACTCTTAAATTTGATCTAGTTTTTTTTAAAAAAAAACAGTTTTTACCAAATATAAAGGTTTTCCAATTTTTCTTAAATAAACTCAATGACGGCTCTATGTTAATTTGATATTTTTTAAATAATTATTTTTGCCACCTTTTCCTTCACGGATAAAAGCAAAGGCAAAGTGAAATTGGTGTTTTGAAAAAAAAAACCTAGAAATTTTATCAGAATTTAGGTGTGATAATGGTGTGTCGTAATCTTTAACTGTTAAATAACACCTTTTAATTTCATTCAATAATGACCATAATTTCTGTTAGAAATTTTGATGATATTTTTTAATTAACAATATTATGTGAAAAACAACCAATAAAGTGTATTAAAAAAAAGCTTAATTTTGATGGTAATTTCACTATAAAAACTATTATACTTTTATCGTTGCTTAGATGACTTTTAGAATTATTTGACATCTTGAAAAGCCAATTATCAACATATTGTGGATTAGAGTGTCAAATGTTTTTTTCCCATTATTTAGTACTCTTGGATTTGAGCTTTGAGTATGACGTAATCAGTGTGATGAGAGTTATGCTCCTATAAGATTTCAGATGTTTAAATAAGATTATCTCCAATAAAAGGATACATGTAGAAAATATAATATAGAAAAAAAACTTGAAAAATCAATTTAACATTCTATAAAATCCAACTAATTAAGTTAATAGTATTTAATTTAAAACTACTTTAAAATTCAGTTTAATTAATTTTGAGTTATTAAAAAATGATAACTGGATAGACAAGGAGAGAAAAATGTGATTAGATAAAATCAACTTAAGATAATTTTTTTAAAATAGTTTTAAACTAAAGTTGGTTTAGACAAAAATAAAATTTAAAAGATTTTGTCAACTGCAAAAGAACGTTGATCTAAAATTAAAATGTGACTCATGTATGTACACATTTGATTTTTCGTCATCCTTATGTGTACCTTCTAATGCTTTGTTTGGATGAAAAGAGAAAATGAGACAAAAAATGAGCTGGAAAAATGAATAACAGAAAAGATAAAGATAAAGGTTGTTTTTTTCTTCTATTGTTTGGTATTTTGCCTGAGAAAAAAAAGTGAGAAAAAGAAAATATAATGGTATGCAAATGAATTTTATCGTATTTGTCTTTTACGATCAAATGAAAGAATTATAAGATTTGATTTGTCAATTCTCACAACTCTTTATTTATTTATTTATTTTTTAACAAAATCCCTCTTATTCTTATGTTAGATGATAACAATTTTGGTATGGACTCCACAGTGCATTTTCTCTTCTCTCCCATTTCTCTTGATCCAAACTAGAGAAAATCGCTCAATCATTCTATTTTCTTCTCCCCAATTTTCTTTCTTCCATATCTGTCTTAGTACAAACACTAACTAAAAGTAGTGTTGCTAGAACCAGAGGAGATTGGTCGGTTCAGAGCTACTAGCGATGAACTAACCATTAGTCCATTTCGCTTTTGTCCTGATTAAACTTGTTTGCCTTATTCCCTTTTGGAGAGACTGTATCCAAGAGTTGAATATGTGACTTAAAAATCACAAGGTAGTAATCTTATCTTTACATTGAGACTCGCCCATAAAATAATATTATAAAAAAAATCAATTTTGATACAATATCATTTTATATTTTTTAACAAATTTATTCAATTGTATGTAGTTTTGTCATCAAATTTATTTGACTCTTACCATACCGATAAAAGATATATTTGATTAGTTGATTGTATAAAATTTTTTATACTAATATGTATCAAAATTAATTTCATAAAATAATTTACTTTTATAAAACCATTTTATGAAAATAATTTTTATATAACAACAATGCAGAATGATTTGAGGTTAATTTGTATCCACTTTTACTATCATCCAATCAAAATTTTTTTTTTTGTAAAATTTTTTAAGTAATAAATGAGAAAGTCAACTATTATGTTTAATGTGGTAATATATGATTGATGATTATATAAAATCTTTCATATTATTAATACATAAAAATTAAATCCAAAAAATTTTATGCTATTAAAAAATATAAATTGAAGAAATCACAATTTTTTAAAATTTCTTTGATTCACAGTATATGAAAAGTATTCTCATCTTTCATACTCGAAAAAACAGAAATAGCAGCGGGAAAAAATAGAAAATAATATAATTTTGATATATCAACAGTATACATTCACTCATATATATGATCACGTTAATAAATATAAATGACTTTCCTGGTTACTATTTAAAAAACTATTAATTATTAATAACATTACAAATCAGTACAGCATGAGTAAAACTCATGAACAAATTATAATATCCTAAAATATGCTCCAATAACATAACTCCATTCTGTGATATACCCTTTATTCCGGATCTGAAGAGCATTTTTCATTTTGTGATCTTCAAAAGAACATTTTCCAGAGGGTTAAGAATCTGAGTCGTGGCCGCTCATTGGTTCTCTCTCTCTCTCTCTCCCCTTATTCGCCCAAATTAGGATTTTGGAGCGCAATTCTCTCTCTCTCTCTCTCTCTCTCTCTCCCCCCTACAAAATCGCTCAAATTAGGATTTTGGTCCTCTCTCCTCTTCTCCCATCTTTTCCCATCCGATACTTACCCATCCCCCATTTGCATTGCGTTGCATGAGTTTCCCATTAAACCTTAATTGCCCCAAATCACATTCTCTTCCCATGCCTTGACCGTCTCAAATCATTCACAATTTTCTCCCTAACTTGCTTCCACCTCTCTCTCCTCAAGCTAAACTCCACTTGTTTTATTCACCACTCCTTTCAACCTGCAACCAACATAACGATCCTTTTGGTCCCTGCCCCACTTGGTTCTTTCCCCATTCTTCTCGCTTGCCTTGCGAAAAAGTAAAAATAAAAATAAAAATCTCCCTCTTCTATTCTGTTTCTTCACTTTCCTCTTCTGCCACGTTCAATTTGTGTGTTGGGGGTGCGTGTTTTTGTGATTCCCTTCAACCCAATTGAGAAAAAAAAAAAGAGAGAAGAAAAAAAAAAATTGAGAACTTTGGTGTTGTAGGTTAATGGGGCTGCTCTATTGTTTCTGTTTGTTGTGGTTATAGGGTTTGTGTTTTGGCCTATTTTGTTTTGCTGAGGTTAGGTGGGATGGCGACAAGAAAGAAAACGGCTTTGGATTCGTCGTTGGGATCGGTTCCTCAGGAGAAGAGTTCTTGCCCTTCGGTCGGGTCGGTTTTTGATGGCTATGTTATCAAGAATTGTGGTCGATTTGGTAACTCTTGTGGCTTGTGTAGTTTCAATGGGAACTTGGAAGGGAACCCGTGTTTTGAGATGGTCAAGGTTGTGTTAGGTGGTGATCTTGATGATCATGAGGAAGTGGTGTTTGATGATGATGATTATGATGTTCTTGATCAATTGCCCACGGACCCTTTCGGGATGAACTTGGAATCTACCTTCGATTCGATCTCGGATTTGATTGAAGGTTTCGAATGGGGAGAGGATGGTGTGTTTGGGCCGGACGGAAATGGAACACACGAGAAGATTGGTGATCATCTGCACTTTTTGGGTCTGAGTTGGCGTTGGAACGGCGCTGAGGATTTCCAGTGGGAAAAGCGTAGTGCTAAGGAGAATGGGATATCGGTTTCAGGTGATACTGTTAATGGGTGTCAAGATTTCGATGGTGTTATTGTAGCTGATGAAAATGTAGGGGAGTTTCTGACTCTCAGCCACGATAACAATTGGATCTCTACCACTGAGGCAGAGAAATCCCAAAACTGCGACGAGATTGATAGCGATGCCCAAGGAGGTGTCCCCCATGATGCATTGTTTTTTGTGTTGGGTTATCTTGGTGTTGTGGACCTTCTTTCTGTTGAACAGGTTTGCAAATCTTTGCGTGATGCTGTTAGAGGTGATCCTTTGCTGTGGAGGACTGTGCACATTGATCAGCCACTAAATGAAAGGATTACGGATGATGCACTTGTAAAGTTAACTAGCAGGGCTCAAGGCACTCTTCAGTGCCTGATCCTAATCAACTGCTTTTTGATCACTGACAGTGGTCTGGGATGTGTTCTTCAAAGCAACCCAAGATTGATGAAGGTTAGCATTTCTAACATTATCCAAAATCTGGCATCTAAATATTTATTACCTAAAGCTAGACACATGAGCAGACTTACTGTCATTTTAGCTATAATTTATGGTAGGTGGTTGTGTCATCTTTAGTTACTACTAAATACATGTAATAGATGTGCTTAACTTTGTACGTATATCTCTGTGACTGTGTGTTTGAGAGCTATGATGTTTATATGTTATATATATGGTACTGGTATATTGTAGGTCTCGTGCTGGATGTATATTGTACGTATTGTTAGTAACGATACTGAGGTACAATGTCTTATGCCTTGGCCGCTCGAAGGTCAGCTGGATCTTTATGTATACTGTAGTTTAATATAAGAAACATCCAGATGCTTGTGCTGCTGAGGAAATATAACCTTCTGGTGGTTAGTAATTGAAATTTGATTTGGATCAGTCTACCATATCTTTTGTATCATTCTTAAGGAATAGCTTTGTCTATGTCCATAATAGCTTGAGTTTATATAAAAATGACATATCTCATGATTATAATTTATATATGTGTCCATGTCCATTTGGGAAGAACTTACAAATTTGCATGTACCTTTTTTCAGCTCATTGTGCCAGATTGTATTAGACTCACTATTGAGGGCATCTTATTCAACCTAAGGGCTCTAAAGTCATCTGGAACACCTGGTATAAAGCACTTACGAATTGGTGGACTTGCTGGTGTGTGTCGTGTGACAGAACAACAGTTTGAAGAGTTGAAGGAATTACTGGATGCAAGCAAGTATCTGCAACAGAGAGACCAGAAGCCACAATTCTACCAAGGAGGGTATTCGCATATCATATGTGAGGATGATCGTGCAATTGACATAGAGGTGTGTCCAATATGCCAGAAGCTGAGACCTGTATATGATTGCCCTGCTGAGAGTTGCCAACCTAAAAATCAGTCTTCTCAATTGTGTAGAGGCTGCACCATATGCATAGCACGTTGTATCAAGTGTGGACGGTGCATTAAGGACTTTGATTATGAAGAGACATTCTGTCTGGACTTGCTCTGTTCGAATTGTTGGAATCAGTTCCTGCATTGTCCAGAGAAGTCAGTGGAAAAAGAAGCTACAACATGTACTATTATTAGTCAGAGGACCATGTATCAGTTTCGTCTCTATGGCTAATGGAGTCTCCCTGCTCTATATGACTTTTCGGCCGGACGTGGATCAGAATATGCACACTTAGCTGTCTGGTTTTAATGCGCAAAGTTGAGCTGATTGGCATTCCTTGCTTGGTGATAGTCAATGCCTAACATTCGGTTGTTAAGTTCTTGGAGTTACTCAGCAGATAAGCTTCAGTTGCATAAGGAGCAGCTTGAGCTTATTTTTATAGCGTGATAATGAAGAAAAAAAAAATTGATATGGAGGGAAAAGTTGCATTGTACTATGAAAAGAGCAAAGAAAAGCAGGCATTATACTGTTGAATGTATGATGGATCAAGGGACAAAGAGGCCTCACCTATAGCATTTTGTAACCAGGAGCAATTCAACTAATGTCTTGGTTCATTGTGACATGAAGAAGCATGTAAAAAGGTCTTGATGCCTGATATAATGATGCTGCTTGTGTATAATTTTTTCCAAACAAGAGGGGCTTCATGATATGGTGTCACTGCCTCCTGCAGGCTGCAGTGGAATTTTGTTAGTTGAGGTGAGGAGTGTGTTCTTCTAATCTTCTTGATGGTGGTTGTGGTCGGGATGCTTCTATATAACTTCTGAACCAGAGAGGACTGGCTACATGATATGCTGGTGCTTGCAGTGGATCTTGTATGCGAGTCTCATTGCAGTGAAGAATATGTTGCTGTTCATGGACATTGGACAGTGTGTTATGTTGCTTATAATTAAAGAGAAGCTATATTGGTAAGCACAATGGTCTGGCATATCTGGGTTCTGGTTGATTAATTCTCGGTTTGGATCTTTTCTGGAGATGTGTAATGGCTGAAGCATTATTCAATCATCCTATTTGGGCTATGCGTTTCTTTGTAAGATCTGTTTGATGAGTAGCAGACTCGTGATCTATCAATACGCCATTGTCTACTATGATATCCTATAAGGCAGCTGTTTCATTGGTGAAAAATTTCCCTCTCCAAAACAATGGGAAGAAAAATAAAAATACTTTTTTTCCTCTGCATGTAAACTTTCTCGAAGTTGAAACATGATCCTTGTTGGTAGAATCAGGCGATGCTTGATTCTTTATGATAAAGTTGAAGAAAAATTCCAAATGTGTTACACGAGTTGTGTTGCATTGTTTTCTTAATCTTTTATCTCATAGTTGGGAGTGGCTATTGCTCTTCATTTTGGCTACTATCACTCCCATTAACACTAATCTTTATTAAATTTGACCAAAATATCCTTATTCTATTTAACTAAGAATAGTTAACAATTATTTATTATTCATCATAATGATATATATAGAAAGTTATTATTCTTAATTTAATTAATTAAATATATTTAATAGTTAACTAGGCACTATATATAACAATTATTTAATATTAACATCTTTAACATAATGATTTATATTTATAAGTTGAGTTATTTCTGTTAAAGCTTTCTTAATACAATAGTTATTTAAACAATACAACAGTAATATTTTTTTAAAAAAGTAAAAATGAATAATCATAAAAATAAATTAATAAGTCAAAGCATATAACACACATTGATATTTTATCAGTCAGTATTCATATCATTTTTAAAATATTATATAAACATATGATATTAGGAATTTTTTTAGCAATCATTTACCTTTTACTATGTATTAAAAAGTAAGTGATTGTAAATAATTTCATACATGAAAGGGTGTAGTTCAACATAATATCCCCTTTTAACCCTTCACTCTCTTTGTATTATCTATCTATCTATATATCATATATCTAATACTAAAAACTAGTCATCTATCAAGGTTCCTAAGCGCCAAATCCTAACGTGGCAACCTCGTGGACATTGTGATTCCCTCCAAAATGTTGGACTGCCTTATAAAATAGAAAGAGCATGGATGGTTTGTGTCCGGATGTAATCTCAGCTCCAGCATGTTGTTTGGATAGTTTAATGAAGTGGAGAGTATTTTGCTACAACTTTTAAAACACTCCAAAAGGACATTCATGATGATAAAGTGTTTGCGCGTGTAGGATGCTGGGATATTAGATTAGCATTATTTTCTTTCTAATAGACTACTAAGGGATAATAACATAGCATAATCTCTGCTTGCTCACTATGATATGTCATTAAAATTTTGATATCTCATGTATTCCTATCGACACAACTACCAAATTCGTTCCTCTAAAATTTCATGTCGGCCAAATTGGTCTCTGTAAAAAATAAACTCTTAAATTAGTCCTTGCAAAATTGAATAGTTGGTCGAATTAGTCCTTATAAAAAAAATCTCTCAAATTAGTTCCTGTAAAAGTGAATTATCGGACAAGTTAGTCCTCCTTGCCTGACTTATTAGAGGGACTAATTTGGCCGAATCTTCAATTTTATAGGGACCAATTTGAGAGATTTATTTTTCAGGGACCAATTTGTCCGGCTATTTAATTTTGTAGGGACCAATTTGATAACGCAAAATTTTACAGGGACCAAAATGGGTGTTTTGTCTATTTCTATCTCACTCTCACGCAACCTCTTCATTCTAATCCCTACAAGCATTAATTTCATTTCATGGAACCTCTAATTTGATTTTCAAATTTCGGTAGCTTCTATCATAGACTTATTCAGCACACGAGTTCTATAAATAGTGGAGGGAGCTAAGTTTTGCTATTGTGTTTTGTTTTTTGGATTTGAGTTTTGATATAGGTATTGTGGTTTTGGTATTTAGGTATTCAGATATTATTCCATTGCTTTCTATTGGTTTCTATCATTCTGATGTTAGTTCATTTGATACAAGTATAATCCCTCATTTCTCATATTTGATTCTTCATTTGCTGTTTGCAGAAAACATGTCACGCTCTTTATTTGGGGGAAGGCTGATTGGTGGACAACCAAAATGCAAAACTTTCTACCTTGAGATCGATCCTGAAGCAGTTAACTCAATTCCTTTAAGATTACTTTCACTATATCTTTAATTTTATTTTTGTGTCCTATTGACTCTTTCAATTGTTTTCCATTTCCATTTTGTAGTTTGTGTCTCAATTGCCTTGTGTCTTCTATAGAAAATTTCATCATGAACTCTCTTCAAAGATTTTCTTTAGAGATAACCATGGAAATGAGGTTGAGCTTTAGTTGGAGAAGGGTTTGCTTGATTGTTTAATCATTGATGGTTACATATAGCTTTGTAACTTTTACAATCTTCAAAATGGTGGTTGATTAAAGGTTTATTATTCTGCTGATAGTGTCTTAGGATTCATGTTAGGAGATTGATATGTGTAGAGTTCGTTATCTCTATCCATTTAGGAGGTTGACACTTGATCAACCCATTGGAATTGGTTTCCATGATGCTCCATTTTATGATGTCATTCCCCAAGTTTTGCCTAACCCTTTTGTTCAGCCTCCTCAGGTTAGGAACCCTATTGCTCACCCTTTTTTTACCGGATTCTCAAGTTATTGATGCAGCTATTGTTGAGCTTATTGTTGCACAAGTTGATCTTATTTTCCCTCCTTTATTCCAATATTCACTTAATCCTTCTGAAGTTTGTGCTTCTAATGGTAAGCGAATTGATGCCATGCTGCAATAAATGAGCCAAACCCTGAACTTACTGATCACCTAGTTCCTAAAGCTATTGATGAGCAAAATGCTGAAACTACTGATGAGCTTATTGCTGGACCATTTGATGTGCCTTTGAATGACATTCATAATGGACCTATTTTTGAAGAAGTTGAAAATGTTGACCCTGTGCATGCACATGGATACTACATCCGTTCTGACCATCATCAAATTAATCAAGTTGAAGACCCTACAGCTAGTTTTTATATTTTTGAGATAGTCATTATCGGTAATGACTCAAATAGAAATGCTTTGGTCATGTAGGTAGAGGAGGTTTATGGAGTTCAATATGCAAAATCATCTCACACATTTCCGAGGATGCAGATTTAAAAGTTGTTACCAAGCTTTTTTTTTTTTTTTTTTGTTGAAGATGTTAGTTTGTTGCTGTTTTTTTTTTTTTGTCTTGGACCATATTACATGCTTTTGTAGAAGTTTGTATTTTGAAGTTAATGATATTAGTGAATGTAATTTACTTTCTACTTATATGATATTGGTGTTTCTTCCCATGACAAAAAAGAATTCTGCTCTTTTAATTGCCTTTTCCCCCTTCATTAATTTATATGAGGAATGAACTTTGTTAGTGAGGAAGGTAATACTAGAATTAGCCAAACGCTCCATCAATGATTGTAATCAATCAGGCCTCAAACACATCTCATAATGCAGTAATATCACAGGGAAGAAAATGATAGGCAGACACCATGAATGCTCGAAGAAACGTCGGCTATAAATATGAGATTCACATACATGGACTTGGAGAAAAGGTTATCCTACCTTCTTGAATAGATATCAACCAATGAATCATTATCACCACAATTGGTATTGAGCTAACTTCAACAACAAAGGGAAAGCATATTCGCACAGGATACCTAAAGCCAAACACTAAGTAATAAAAAATTTATGAAGAATTTGGTGACACTCTTAATACCACATAATCAATCACATATTATAGAGTTTTAGTTCCCCTTGAAAGGCGAAAGCTATCCAACAAATAGTATCCTTCTTGCCAATATATATATATATCATCCATATGCATTGGCCACATATAACATGCCATGGTTGAGACACAATGCCCAGTCTATACATTGAACCAATGAAGATTAGAATCAATTTCACATTATAAAGCTCATTCACCAAAATTGAACCAAGTTAAATTGTGACATGTCTTTCATATAATTTAGTTTTGAATCCTTTTTATAACACCACATAAGTCACATTCATGAGGTAATTTTCAAACACATTAAAGTCATATATAATCTACTCATCCTAGCCAATTTTCCACTAATACAAATGTTTGTAGGTAAAAGAATGCATGAGAAGGGGGGTTGAATTGTGCTTTCTGAAGCTTTCTTCCTTATTTGAAATATTTAATATTAGAGATACTATCAAGCATAAAGCTTGAAGTGCAGTGAAATAGTGGTTAGATATTTCAGAAAGTAGATCTCTGAATCATAGTAGTTATGATGTTACTTTAATGAAGCTTAATCAATGATTATATAAAGAGCATATCATGAAATTTAAAAGATCAGGGAAGAGAAAATGTACACAAATATTTTTATACTGATTCGGCCAACCTGCCTACATCCAGTACTCAACACATGTTGAGATTTCATTAACAACAACTTTCTCAACTTGAGAAAGTAAACCGGATAGTATTTACAATAGCCTTCCCAAGCTCTCACAGTGCATAGTGGACAACCCCCACTGCGACTTAACCGAGTAGTTTTGTACCAGTCTCTCCAAGTTGAAATCGTGACCTAAAGACAACTTCTATTGCCACGTTGTAAGTAGTCTTGAACCAGCCTCTTCAAGCTGAACTGTGATAAGCAAATATCTTTGCTATCATGTTGCAAGTAGTTTTACCTTAGTGTCTCCAAGCTGTGTCTCACACTAATCACTAACGGATCAAGGTTACAAAGGTTATGTGCTTGGGTTGCCACTCAAACTAACCTACACCTATGTTTCCTTAGGAATATTTGCTAATACAAATCTGGGAAACATGAGTGACTTCTTTCACACATCTCTTCATGAGAAGAGTATACAAATCGTTACAGAATAAGGAAAGAAAATTTTTACACTTCAAGATGATTGATTACATATTATGATGAACAACATAAGAAGTGTGGAAAGATTTTTCCAGAGTTTAGACTCTTATATCTTCAACTTTCTCATCTGCATTCATGTATGGCATATCCATTTATACAGGTCATTCTCATAACCGTTGCCTTTGATCAGATCTCTAAGTGACACATGTAGATCATCAGTTGTGTCTTAGAATGTTACTCTAGAGAGGTAGGCTAACAAACTTATCACATCGGTTGCAGAAGCCATTGTATTTTAGAGGTTTCTGATGTTCTCATTTTCCTTTTACTTTCTGACCATGAGTTCTGAACTCCTCCTACTAGAAGCTAAGATTATGAATTAATTAAGCAGAAAAGATGACATACCAATTATAACACTGGGTCTGATTCAAGATTTGAATTTCAAAGTTCAAATTTTCCCTCCATTTTCTTTAACGTTCTGTGCTCCACAATTAAGTGAGCTTTTTGATGGCGTAATCAATCTCTTTAACATTCTTCGATCTTCCAATCTTCAATCTTGGCTATTTGATGATGATTTCTTTGCAATTGTAGTGATTGATGACTAAGTCACACATTGCTCTTGGATATGAGTTGATTCTTCATCTTGAGTGTACTTTCTGATGTCACGTACTACTTTCTAAAGATCCTTTCCTTGGTTTCTTGATCTTGACTTTATCTGTTTCAGTCCTTAGGCATTTATACCTTCTTTGCATAAGATAATATTCACTTTTTTAAGCTTAATCTCTTCCCTTGAGATAAAATATGATTTCTCATGTGTTGTGAAATTATTCCCGATTCAAGTATGTTTTAATGACTTCGGTTCGTGAATATGAATACGTGCTTTGCTTGAAATAACATTAAATTTCTTTAAAAATTAATCTCTTTCCATAAGATAAATCATTGCGCATGCAAAGTGAAGTATTATTCTTACTTTAAGTTCGTATTATGTTTTAATCTGTATACACGTTCTTTGCTTGACATAATATTCACTTTCTATTTAGCTTAATCTCTTCCCATGAAATAAAATATGTTTGCACATGAAAAATGAAATATTAATCTTGCTTTAAGTTCGTGTGATACAAACCGGATTAACTTGTTATGCTTTGTCAAGAAACTCAAGGTAGCCGCTAGTCATTCTTCAAAGTATTTTCTTTAAATGACTTTGTTGTCAATCAAAACACTAATGCTCATACTTTCTGAAAGGTTTTGGAGTTTACAATGTTCTCAGGTCTAATCTTTGTGACAGAGCAATTGTCTAATCATATTTCTTCAAGGTGTCTTAGGCTTTAATACCATCTATACTTTATCTCAAATTTGTTCTGTGGTGTTGTAAAAAATAATTTGGATATCTAATGTAATCTTAGAAATATATATTTCATAATCAAGTTGTTATTATTCTTTTCTGAATTGTTATTCTGTTTTTAGAGTAGCCTTTCGAATGCCATTACATCATTTGCTACATTGATTAGCAACAAAGAGTGCACACAGAGTTATCTTACTTGCAGCACTATAACTCATGATTTTAGTTTTTAATTATGCTTTATTTGTTTAATTCCATACCTATATAATTGTTTTTTATTCTCCCTGTAAAATTTCAAAAATTCTATCACAATTTGCAAGTACTTCAACACCTTTAACTGTTTTAGCTCACTCTCAACTAATAAGCTTTGAATATAACTGCATAATAAATGCTTCAAAGTGGTATTAGTTTAATCTATTCAGTGCTTCTAACCCCACTCTCAACCTATATATAAGTTATCCTTTTCATGATTACACTACAAACACAACAAGCAAGATGGTTAAGAACATTAACATAATAAATGCATTTCTTGCTGAAATGTATTTGATGGAATTTAATCTTGCTCTTTTGCTAGTTTGTTGTGCTTAATAAGAGGAAAGTTTTGCTGGTTGGATTTGATAAGACACATAATAGTTGACCTAACTAATATATTTTTTTTCCTTTTAAAATGTCAAGATATGTTACTGATATACCGTGTACTTCCACTTCCTTTTCAAATATTAGCCAATGGTTCATTAATCACCATATCAACCCAACTTCATTGGTATGTGATCATTTCTTCCTCACAATTTTATTTCTTACACGTAATTAAACCATGAATAACCTTTTGCACAATAAATGAACCACATAGTCATTGGTTGAATTGGGTTTTTTCATCAATGATTTGATAAGTCTATTTATAACTATCTTTTTTGATCCACGTGACCAAACTTCATCATTAACACCCTGTGCTAATTGTAATGCCCCGATTTTCTGTTTGAGCGAAAATGACCAAAATGCCACTGAGGTCATTTTTGGCCCAAAAGCTAACTCAATGTTTGAAGGGAATTAGATGGCTTTTGAATAGTTTCGGGAGCGAAAAGCTCATTTTCTGAGGTTTCGGGTCAAAATGATCAAAATACCCCTGTTGTGTTTTACGCGGGTACGAGCACCGGATGAGCCCAAAACTTCTCCAGATGGTTTTAAATAATGTTTTTATGCATTTCGTGACATCAATTTAAGTCCCAGTGGTCCCGGGCAGTTTTTGTGCAAAATTATGATTTTGCCTCTAGTATAGTGTTTTTGAGCTGAATCACGTGATTAAGCAAACCTAAGCAATATTAGGCTCTAATCGAAGGTTAATTAATTTTCTTTATTAATCTAGGGTCAAAGTAATTTATTAAAGTTAATTAGAACCTAAAATTGCTTAGATTAAATTTAAATCTCTTTTTAAATTCAAGATTCCTAGTCATAGAATCTTGAATAGTATTTTCTCTCTCCAATTCGTTAAATTAAGGAATTGTGTTTACACGCATAAAAAGAGTTTTAATTCTTCTATTTGTGTATGAACACTCCCTAATCATGTAATAAAATTCCTAATTACCTTCTTAGTTACCTAAACACTTGCTTAGTAACTTCTAACCTTAAACCTAAGCTAAACTACACCTAAACACATCATTAACACACATTTAGATAAAACATTTTCTCTCCCTCTTTGGGCTGTTAGCTGGCCGAAGCTTCCCCCCAGCCCCCAAATATCCATCACATGTTAAAATTCTTGCACTCAAAGCCCATGCTTAGTCTATACCTTGAACCATACTTTGAGTCATATCCACCATGCTTTCATCCATGCCTTGTATGATAACTTTTAGAAGATATTTTTCCCCCCAAAACCTTGATGAAACCATCGGCCATCCTTCTCCCTTCTAGATGATTTATTTCAATTCAATTAAAAAAGAAAACATCTTACTTTGAGCCATGCTTAAGCCCATACCTATCATATCTTCAACCATGCTTTGTATGACAACATGTAAGAGATATTTTCTCTCCCTCCCTTCATGAAACCACACGACCAGCCCTCCCCCTTTATGAGCCTTCATTGTTTTTGTTTTCTATAAATGCATGTGTTAAAGAACTTGAGTGAACCTTTAGATCATTTACTAAGTTTTAGTTTCAAGCTCTCTTGTGTGTTCTTTCCTTTTCTCTCTAAGTTTCCAAGAGCTTTTCTTCTTCTTCATCTTTTTCTTCCTCCACCTTGAGCAGCCACACCACCACCTTGAATAATCTCTTAAACATTTGAACCTTCATCCTCAAACACAAACTCATTCAAAAACACATTCCTTTCCTTTTTCCCCCACCAAGGTCGAATCATCCTCATCACTTTAGGAGGAGTTTTTCCTTTCATTCTCATCTTAAAGACCAAACCCTTGTCTTCACACATGGTAGGGAGTTGCTTTAAAGTTTTTGTTTTACTCAAAAGTGTTATGTTTTTGAAAGAAAATGCTATTTCTCTTAGTTCTCTCTTTAGTTTCCTCTTCATATTTTATTTTTTATTTTCGGCCTCAAGGCCTTGTTTATTCTTCATGATAGCTTGATGATGAGTATCTCTAGATGATGACCTTATGTTCATCTCAAAGAAACCTCTAAAGCTTGAGGTTTTCTCTCTTTAAAGTTCTATCTATACTATTTAGCTCACTAATGTTTTCAACTTAAGAAAATAATCAAGGATTTCAAAAAGCCCAAAGGCTACCCATACTAACCTTAAAGTTGGCCGGTACATTCTAGAGTTTACTCTAGATAGGGGTTTTGGGTACTTAATAAAGAACATGGTATATTTTCTTTCTACTCATGGTTTCGGTTTCTTGTTCCTTTTCTTATGAAGTTTTGTTTTCTTGAGTTCATTTCCTTGGAGCTTGATGATGATGTTCAAGAGCCATGTAGTTTCTTTGAAAACTTAGTTCAAGAACTCTAAAGCTCACTTTGTTTGGTTGAGATAAGCATTAGGTTATGATTATGTTTCTCTAAAAGTCTTGTATGAGCTCTAAGTTAAGTAAAAGAACTTGCATCCATATTTATCTTTATGTCATCACTAAACTTCAAGACTAAAGAATGAACTTGCATTCTCATCTTTATGTTTAAGTCATCACTAAACTTCTAAGATAATAATGAGCTTGCATAGCATATTTATTTTATGCTCTCATCTCATAATAAAGAGTAAAAGAAAGTGCATTGCATATTTAAATTTATGTCATCACCTAGGAGATTTAGAGCTCAAAGACTTGCCCATTATTATCTCAAACAAAGTTTGAAAATGAATGTATTTTTCTCCCTTGACTTTCGGCCATGTGATGATGATGAACTTGGTGTAAGTTGCATCTAGTCACAAGTGTCAAAACCTATGTTTTATAATTTTCTTAAGTTTAGATGATCTCAAGAAATGTTCTAAGCATGGTTTTATTATTTAAATCCCTCTTGAGAGTATTTTGAAATAGCTACTGCCCTCTTGGGTTCCATAAAGATTTTAATGAAATAAAATGTTCTCAAATGAGTTTTAGAAGCTTTGAAGAGGTTCCAAGAGAAACTAGTAGTTTATATGTGTTTTGAAATGAAATTCTATGCATTGTATGATGATGATGCTCATGGTTCTGCCTTAAGTTTTTGCTCACTGTATGATGATGATTTAATTATGTTATAATGTGTATAACTATGTATATTTGATGTTAAGACTAATTTGAGAAAGTTAAGACAAGTTGGTAACTAGAAAAAAATTAAAATGAGAATTCTAGAACCCTTAGAATTAGAAATTCTGGATTCTGTTCCAGCAAGGTTAATTTTAGAAATAATGGTTTATAATTAGTGCAAATGTGTAGGAACTACTCATAATTGGTTTAGGAATTGATCTTGATACTTCAGGAAAAGACCAAACTTAGAAAGGGTCAAAGTTGTGACTCATAGGTACCTGTAATTCGCAAATTATAGATTATGCACTCTTGAGGTTTAGAATTAGTTATAATCATAAAACTGAGTGAGGACTACTTAGGTACCCGAGAGGTTAAGTTGTGATGATGGAAAACTTAGACTTCAAGTTTAAGGCCCTAAGGGTCAAGCATAAAACATTAATAGAATTTTGATGCTTTGAGTTATTAATTCGTGTATGTTGAGATGATGCATGTACTTTGATGAGTATGATTGTGTGAATTCAAGTTTGCTATGATGATAGAGATTGAATATGACAGTATATGCATCATGAGTAAATGTGGCATAAAGTAGGTTTGAAAGAAATTCAGTATAAAGCTGTTATGCTGCTGAATTTCCGTCAAACAGAATACTTGAGAATGTTTTTGAAAAGTATACGGGATAAAGTCCTGGGTAACATCGGTTTGGCCGAGCACCCCCAGGAACTGAGTCCTTATGTAACGTAACATTGAGACGTACTTCTCCTGCTCCGGTGGGGAGGAGGCAAATCCGTGAGGGTATAAGTGGATACAGCCTACCAAAGCGGACAATTCGCTGTGCACTAGATGCCAGTAGAGCGTTTCAAAGAAGGAAATATTCCTAAGAAAGGTGATCCTTAAGTCCCCCAGCTCGTACTCTAGTAGTCGGGATTATGTTTTTATGATTTCGCTTATCAAGAAGATAAGTAAGAAGTGATGACTAGTTAAGGTATGAGCTCATAACTTAGATGTTTCAGGGTGGCCCATGATGCTTAAGCATGAGTTCTTAAATCCCAAGTTGAGAAAAGAGAAAAGTTTCATTTGAAGGACTTATATATTGCCACTCTATGCCACTTATATATGTTGTTCTTGATGCTATGCTGATTGTTTGATTGCATAAGGTATATTCATGCATTCATGATTTGCCATGTTGCATTCATGCATTAAGATTCATGCTAAAAGGAACGAACCTTGGATAATTATATTTATAAACTTAATAATGAACCTTATATGCATGTTCATGTCCTTATAATAAACCCAGTTCTTGAGGATGTGAACGATGTAACCCTAGATAGGAGTTACCCTACTGAGTTTCTTTAGCAGGATTCTCACTCCCTTTTCTTTCTCTCTCGTTCTCTCCCATCACATCTTCAGATCATGGCAATGTTCGTGGTTTTTGTCGACACTCCGATGTGGGAGGTGCACTTTGATCCAGACCATGGATCATACCATTGAGGGACGATGCACTGTTCGAGTCTTCATATACGTAGGATGTCCCTTCTCTTACCCTGTACAGAGCTACCAGTTCTCCCCGATGTCTCCCTTTGGCGACGATCTGATCTTCGAGCACACACGCCCCCGTGACGAGCAGATTCGACGCGCTCGCCCGTCCACCTTAGCTGTATGTGACTATTCGAAGTATGTACCTCAATCGAGGAGGTCAGAGATGAATCCATCCGAGGACTCGCCAACACACATCTACTCGGAGAGTTCTACCCCCACTCCCCTATTCTGGCAAGAGGGGAGTGAGGAGACGGTGATGCAGCCGAGGTTAGCGAGGAAGGCCGAGATGCACACTTGTTGCAGAGTACACATCCATTCCCCCATCCGCTTGTTCACCTCCGAGGAGCTCGCGCAATTCCCTGGTTACCTACCTCCGTCACCCGAGGATCACCGTTGCCAGTAATAGAGCGTCACGAGGAGAGCTAGTGCACACACACACATAGTTAGGATAAACCTTCTTTTGTTAGGAGGTTATCCACCTCGGGTGCAGTAGGGTAGAGGTGTTTTATTTATGTTTCCTTGCACTTTCCTTTTTGTTGTATTTCCTTTTCTGTTGTATTTGTATTACCTTGTACTAAACTAAGTCCCGCCTTCGGGTGGGCATGTTATGATATTAGTGGAATGTTTCTTTTGATGAGTTATTGATTGTTTCATGTTTCCTTATGCCTTGTTATTGTGTGATTTATCTTCCTGTCTTACGATCTACGTGGCTCTCACTTTGCATTTATATTTCAAAAAAAAAATTTTACCTATATTTTCCGCTAAGTATTTTAAAGGAATGAGACTAAGGAGTAATAACCTAATGATTAACCTAATTATGTTATAGGAGTATTGGGTTATAAATTAGGATGTTACACTAATCTTTGTACCTCGTGTGCTGAGGTTAATGTCTATAAATACTATTACCTATTTAATCTTCCATCTTCATATGTGGCTTTCTTCCAATTCTGCTTCCTACTCCTACAAACTCGAGTTAGGTTGTCTTTCCATTTTGACTTTTGTTTAGTTATTTTTGTCAAGTCTCATATTTTTTTTATGTTTTCTTTTCATGTTTAACACTTCTATACCAAGGTAATATTAAACTATACTCCATGTAAGGTTAATTTTGCACTATAAAACCATCACATAATAAAACCTTATCACTCAAAGCTAATTATCTATTATTACTTATCAGGAAAAATGGGAGTGTCCAATACAAACTACACTTCTAAGTTGTTTATTAATGAAGACTTTATAGAAGTCAAATAGTTTCGCCAAAGGTAATTATTTGTTATGAGATTTGAGGATTTTCTTGGCCACATGATATTTGATACTATTTTTTTTAGGCTGTGTCAAAATTGGACTACTATTATAACTCAAGTGACTCAAATTGACAATGATCCTTCATACTCTATTGACGATGATCTACTGGACCACCATGTCTATAAACCTATTTGTGGTCTAAAGGATGCTAATGAGGTTTCTACAAACATATTTCAATTCTGACATTACTTTATTTTTTTTCATTATGGAATATAATCTTACACTTTGTTTTGTGTAAGGGTGAGAGAGCAATCTTTATCACATTTGGTACTATCTAGGAAATTGAAACCGAATATAGCTAGTGATATAAGGCATGCAAATAGTGTTTTCAAACTTTAGAAATGTAATACATATCCAAACACATTCATTCTAAGGTAGATATTTCAATAAAAGACATTAGTTATTCCATCACTTCTAATGTTATAGAGATTTTAATTTTTCTTCATTTCACTTATAGGTACAACATCAAGTTGATGGTGGAGGAAGAAACAGATTCTGCTTCTTTCATTATTTATGACAGGGAAATAGCAAATTTTTTTAACATTACAACTAATGATCTAAGGGTTGCTCATATCACTATGGTCTCATTTGCTTAAACTTTAAATCCTTTGCATAATAAAATTTGCCTATATAAATATATATGCAGGGAGGACAAAAGAAAGATTACCTTGGAGAAATTAATGCTTTTATGGAAAAGAAATTTCTTTCCAAAGTCTTTATCAAGATAGATGACTTGAATTCCTTCCAGTCTTGTGTCATAACAGTTTTAAAGCTCTATTATGATGATTCTATCATATCTTCTTTCAAAGATAAATGCCAGATAGATTATGTATGATTAGGTCATGTTAATTAAAGTGTTTAAGTTTCTATTTCATAAAACTAATTCTCCATTGTGATATGTTTCAGCTAAGATTCTTGCCTAATAATTTTGAACTATAAAGTACCTTTGTTGATGGTTCTGATTTAATCAAGGTAGTAATGCAATAAATAAATGTAAATGTTTAAGCTACTGTTTAATGTCTTCAAATAGTTATATAGCCTTTTTTTTTTGTAACAAGGAAACTTTCTCACAATTTTGTGAGAATGCTAGCGATTTTGAAGTTCAAACATCTTACACACCTTCAAAGACCATAGTCGAAGATTCATTGATTGTCAAATCTTCTGAGAAATATGTTGATCCCAACTATCAACTTTTTTCACACCTTTAAAGACCATATTAGGTTGCAACGACTTCTTAATCTTCCCCTGATGATTGTCATCATTCCTATAGAAAAATGAGAAAAATATTGAAAGAAAATGAAAAGTGAATGGAGATGGTTTAATCCTTGAAAAGTGCTACCTATTCATGGAGTCCAAGCCAATTAAAATATCAGTTAGAATGAGTTTTTGTGATTATTTTAGTTTATTTCATGTTTTTTTATGCCTGTTAACTTCAAGTATCCTTTTCATTTTGTTACTAGCAATGTACTTGTAATATCCGGTGTACACGTGTCAATAAACAAGTTCAGTATGACCTCAAGGTCCCTTGAGACCACCCATGTTGTCGGGTATGGGATTTCGATAAGTTTGGAGCCTACTCCTCATTAGAAAGCTATATGATGGAGCCACCTTCTTGAGATCAAAAGCCCCAGTAATTGCTCTCCAAAGGAAAATAAATTGAAGAGTGATCTTTAATGAATTTTAGGAAACCTCTAGATGTTTCATTTTTAGCCTCCAAGTTTAGAAAATTGTAAGAATTCTCAAAATTGAATTAGAACCCAAAAATTGAATTTTGATTGGTTGAGGTTTTGATTTTTTAGATATTTTATTTGAGTCCAAATGGGAGGTATTTCCTTATTTACATTTATGTTTTAAAGCTAATAGAGGGTAAAATAAATAAGGACATAATAAGTGAGTATGGAGGAACCCATATGATAGAATGACTAGAAATTTGCAGAAGTTAGAAAATTGTAATCACTATAGCTGTCCTGGACCGCTATAATCATCATAGTGTGTGAATTTGAGAGTTTGGGTGGTCTGATGACCGCTGTAATAGTCCACGACTGATATAGCGGTCCCCTGGAATGCGAACAATGCCCAAAATGGCGTTGTTCCACTTTCAACGCTTCCTCTTTTATAAAAACCCATTTCCACTCTTTCTTCCCCCATTCCTTGCAAACTAGAACCTTCCACCATCACCATGTCTCTCTTTTTCTTCTTTCCCATTCCAATCTAGCTCCCCTAAATCATCAAGGTATGTTTATGTTGATATATTTTGTCTTTGTTCTTTCCATACTTCCATGTTCTTAGTATGGGTATTTATTTTCTCTCATTATTGTTAAGTGGGGGTGCTCCTTCAATGTTATTAGGGTTAGTTTAGAGTAATCTAGAGCTACCCATGGATCTTTGTTGAGTTTTATGGTTATAATGATAGACATTGTGCTAACCCTCTTCCCCAGAGTCTCGGTTGATGTTGACACCATCACTTCCTCCCCTCCAAGTGAGTGGGTTTGACCTCACCACCTTAGTTTCATCATTATGAATATGTTCTTGCATTATGGTTGCTAAATATAAAGTTTGAGATAAGAAAAAAAAAAAATATGGAATGATTTTACATGATTATGTTAAGCTAGAAAAATTATGATTTGTGATGATGGCATAAAAGAAATGAGCTTTATAAAACCATGGGACCATAATTGATATGTTGAGTGCTATGAAAATATTTTATATGTTCATGAAAAGATTTGTTGCAAAATGTATTATTTAGCAAGATATCAAATTGAGAAAATTAAATAAATAAATATGATTTAGAACCCCAGTATTTGAACTATGATATTAGAGATTTCAAGTACATGAAAATATATGCTAGCTTAAGAAATGGATTTAGAATTTCTGTTTTATGGTACCAAGAGGTATGAAATTCCATGTTATTCTTAGTAAATACCAGATACATATTCTGTGGGCTTGAAATTGGAACGCCTGTAAGTGGTGAACCCTTGGCCTCAATTTTCACAGTTATAATTATGCTAAAGTCAGATTGTTAGAGTTATATGAGTCTAGAACTCTTAGAGTACTAAGATTTAGGGGCTAGCGTTCGCGAGGGACGGAGTACCCACTCTTCAGTTTTGGTTTTTGACAAACTAGTTTAGCCGGTAAAGATAAGGAAACAGATAGTTAGTTAATGGCTGTGAAGAGATCATTAACCTTGGTACCAAGTTATTCGCTAGAGGATAGTTTCGCCCCTATCAGTTACAGAAAATAGGACCTAGTTAGGTGCCCACAGTTTGTCCGTGAGGGACTAGTATGATTTTAGCAGGTGCTTTTATTTGCCAGGGACTGAGTACAATATTTTAGTTTATGATTTTACAGTTTTTATTAATATATGTATTTATTGTATTCAGCATACTGTTTCTCAATGCTTTGTTGCACCCCCAGTTAAAATGATTGCATGTTTGATTATGAGTTAAAATTGTTGTTGTGAATTTATAGTATGAAAAGTGCTTTCCTAGCTAGCTATGTATTTATACATCAAATGATTTATGATTGTTGCATGTATAATATATTAAATTCCTTGGTTGTCCCATGTGGGTGATGGGTGAGAGCTCACTCACTAAGTCGGTTAGGTCACCTTCTCCCTTCCTGTCATAGTTGCAGGTACATGTATCATTCAGCCTCCAGCTTTGTAAACGCAGTTGCTCCAGTGGTGAGCCTTATTTTGATGTAAGGCTTAGTTTAGGCAAGATTTGAGCCACACATATATTTTGAAATATTGTAGGTGTTTTTAGAATTTATGTATTTCACCTTATATGTGTCTAGAGCTTAAGAATGGATTTCAACTACTTATTTTGGTTAGATTATGTATTCATAAGCTATGTAGTTATGATTCAATTTTCAAGGGTCAAGCAAGTTTTCAGATTTAAGGTTAATATCCCGTGATGAACCAGTTCATGATTTCATGTTAGTAGTATTGATTAAAAAAGCTTTTCAGAGCTTGAATATTAAATGTTTTCAGTTTTATGAAATTAGAAATTATGCTTTAAATAGATAAAGGAATGTTGGTTTAGAATAAAAATCAAGATTCAAGGATATTATTATTATATTACATGCATTTAAAGAGACACGTCACCTAGAAGGCTTACGTAGGGATAGAATTTCTCACGTGCTGGTCACGCTTCCAAATTGGGTCGTGACAGTACTCTTTGTATTGTTTTTGCAGTAAATGAAAATCCAACTTTCATGTTAAGTTTATTGTATGTGACAATAGAAGGCCTAAAATTCTATATTATGCTAAGCAGGAATCTCAATTATATTCCTTCTTTAAACTAGCTAGTGTTGATATTTGTATTTTACTTACATATAGTCCTCACACTAAGGATATGAACTTTAATTTTGATAGCTATTCGTGTTAAGATTATATAAATTCAAACAAGTTCAAGGTATATGACAAATTGTGGAATTGTCTTTATCATTATCCTAATGGATGACTAATATGTCTACTAAAGAATGAAAAAGAAAATTTTGTTATTCCTATACCATTAAAGACCTTGATTGTAAATTCTTCAACCTAAAATTTATTTGAACATCAAACTCTAACTACAATAGACTATTATGTTATTGAGGTTATTAGGAATACACATTACAGTGATCATTCTTCCTTCAACTAATTTGATTCATAAATACAAAAAAAAAAAAAAAGAAGACAATAGACAAAGCAACTTACAAGTATTCACTTTACACATTTGGTTGATAATACCATTTGGGTTAAAATTTTCAACTCTAGAAGACTAATCAAAATATATTTGCTCATTCTATTTATTTAGTTATATAAAAAATTTAGTGAAAGTGCCGACATGTGTCAAATTGATTTTCATTTATACTATTTCATTATTATCATAATATTAAGTCATGATTTATCTTTGCTCTATCTACAGATTTGAGGAATATCAGCTTCAAAACTCAAGCAATGATAAAGATACAATTTCCATGGGCTATTAGGAAAAGACATATTGTTGTTTGTTTATTGTCAATTCAATGACCTGAAAAAAAAAACTTTGAGTGCTTGATCAAGTTCTGAGGTTTGAATTGCTGCAATCTTCAATAGGTGGAAAATAAACAATTATTCACAACATATATTGCTAGGAAAGTGGAGCAGATTCCTGGTACAACACAATTAATCTGACATAATTCATCATATGATCATGTAGTTTCAAATTTCATGGTTTGAAACTAAAGCACAGGAGGCATGTATAAATGATATACATTTGTTTTTAAGCTCTTCTAAATTCAAACCTTTGATAGGACTCCTTATATCATATGACAATATTTAATATAAAGACTAGTTTATTAGCAAAACAAAAATTGTTGTTTGTCCATTTTCAATTCAATGACCTGGAAAAAAAAAATTGCAATAGCTTTAATAAGGTTAGAGGTTTGAATTGCCATAGTCTTTAATAGGTGGAAAATAAACAATTATTCACAAGCTATATTGTTGGGAAAGTGGAGTAGGTTGCTGGTACAGTACAATTGATCTGACATAATCCAACATCTAATCATGTAGTTTCAAATTTCGTGGTTTGAAACTAAAGCACACAACATGTATAAATGAGGTACATCTGTGTTTAAGCTCTTCTAAATTCAAACGTTTGATGGGGCTCTTTATATTGGATGATGATATCTAATATAAAGACTAGTTTAGTTGATGTAGTTTAGCCGCTCACCAAATCTTTTTCACCTGAGCATCCTGTTGACAAATACAAAATGTAGCTTTAATAAGGATCATCCTAATTAAATTGATATGGAGTCATAGTATTATCCTTTGATGCCTAAATTAGCAAGATTGAGGAGGAAGGAAATCTTGAATTATCAATTCATCATTTTCTATGTACTTATAAATTTCATTTATTTAATAGCATAATCTATATGTGACCTAAGGTCGAAAGAAAGAATAAGATATGGGATGTTGCTTCTATCGAATTCGAGCATCATTATAGTTTTATTATCTTTGAAAGTTTCTTCAATTATTAATATTATGATATCATGCAACCTACACTAATTTTCATAACAATTGTTACATTTAGAAAGTGGTTTGTATTTAAGTTTCTATACTGTAAAACAAAAAATCCTATTCTTAAATCATTATAGAACATAATGATGGTTATGAAAATAGGTTTGAATTGTTTTGTAACATTAATAGCCTAACTTTAGTTCACATAAATTGTTGAAGGGTGAAGAATTTTGAATCAATTATAATGATTACATATTAAATTGTTCCACCTTTGATGGCATTTTAAAATTGTTGCTGATGCATTTATAATTTCTATATCATCTATACAATTTGATATATTATGTTTTCACATTATGGTTTTCTCAAATAAATCATATAAAATTTCAGGTAGCGTTTCAGCTCAGTGTGAAAATTCAGGTAGTCCAGAGATAAATGTAAAATCATCTTCCACTACAAGTCAATTGTCAAACATACAGTTGGCTTTAACAAGTGTAGATGAGGGTTCCACAAGAAGTACTCTTTTTCAAGTTAATAGAGGAACATCTCGTATAACACCTTTTTCAAACTTTTCAAATAGTAACTTTCTCTACGTCTGATACCCTTTTTAAAAAATTTGAACTACATGGATTATATTCACTAAAATAAATTTGGTTTTTTTTAACAGATGTAGTGAGGTCTTATATTAAAACTAATCAGAATCAAAGTTGTGGTGGAAAGGAGAATAACAAAATACAAATACAAGATTCTCCTAATTACTATAATGGTGGTACACAAAAAGCAACAACTATTTTAGAAAGTTACATATTAATGTTGAAATTATTGGTTTTTGAATTTGTATTTCTTTTACCTACGATTATGTTGTTTATCAAACCCTATAGCTACTGTTGAATGCTCAATAAGAAGTACTATTTCTCAAGTTAATCAAGGAAAATATCTAAGGACACATCTCTTTAATATTTCAAATGATAAGATTCTCAATGATCATTCCCTATTCTATCAATTGAATTTTATTAATTAGATTCACTGGAAAAAATTTCAATGTCTCCTTTACTATGCAGTAAGCTTTCATATACAAATTAATGCCAATCAAAGATGTGGTCAAAAGGAGAATAACCAAATGCCAGTACAAAAATAGACAGATAATTTAGAAGCTAATACATTAAAGTTTAATATTTTGCTTTAAACTTCTTCTTCCTTTAATTAAGTCATTACTTTAACTATTAGGACAAAATAATATTAGTTTATCAACTCCAACATATCAAAGCTCATCTCTTGCTGAAGGTTCGACAGACGATAGATCAATATATAAACTATCTTTATTAACTTCCATTGACATAAGGTATTTAATTTATCATCTAATCATTTATTGAACAATTAATATTCATTTTTTTTTATATCCAATCCTCATTCTTTTATATATTCCGTGTAGCCAACATATCAAATCTGGGAAGCATAGGAAGCACTTTATACAAAGCTCAAGAGTAATTCAATCTGTAATTGTTAATTATTCAGCTATGTTTTAGAACTCATAATTTTTTATCGGTCAGTCATCTATGCATTAATCAAACTCAATTGGCTTAGGCCAAATTGATCCAACAAAAGACTTTAAACGTAATTTTTTTTGGGGTTGGTTTATATTTCGTTTTATTCTTTCATACTATTAATAAATTAACTTTTAAAAACTTCTTATTTTTTCCCACTAATTGTGTAGTTGTAAACGGTCATGGCGATATTAATTTAGAGTCAAATCTTGATGATTATCCAACTGGTGGAGTTGATGATACAAAAGGTAAAGAAATAAATCTAGGATTGATATTTATAATTATTTATCTTAGATATTTGTACTTTATCTATTACTAATTTGACTTACTTAACAAATGCATAAAGTTTGTTCATTTTCGATTTGAATATAGAATAAGGTAAATATTGCTATTTAAATTGTACAAAGATAGAAATAACAAATACATTGGATTTCGAAGATTTGGTTCACAAGTGCGAGTTTTGTAAGGCTTTGATGTGGCTTTTTGAAAGACTTGAAAAGAGTAAAAGATATAGCACTCCTAGATTCTCACTTTGCTGTAAAGAGGGGAAAGTTCAACTGCTAAGTCTATCACCGCCTCTTCAAATTTTACAACATCTCCATAAAATGGATGACGATAAAAGTAGACATTTTCTGAAAAATATAAGGGAATTTAATGGGATGTTTTCATTTACTTCAATGGCTGGGAAAATTGACCACCAAATTAACAATGGAAAAGCGCCTTCTATTTTTCTCTCGGAGGACAAAATTATATCATTCTATTGGAAGCCTAATCCCAGCAGAGAATGAAAAGCCAAAATTTGCACAGCTTTGCATTTATGACACAGACAATGAAATTAAGAATAAGCTTTGTGCAGTATGGTACTTTTTAATTTTTAAATTATATTTATTAATTTGATTGCCAACAACAGTAATTTTCTTTGTTTAATTATATCAGGAAAGGAGCAGATATTTTGTCAATTAATTATGGGATTGTTTTTGCTTTGAGGTTAATGCCTGATGAACACAAGGTTTTGGTAAAGTCATTTCGAAATGCCAAGGACATATATAAGAAATGTAACTGTTTATAGGCCAAGTTAAATTTAATTACCGATATAAGAGAGCATAGGTACACTGAACACTAACCTAATCCAGATGAAACTACTATTCTCGAAACTTGGCTTCTCTTTTTTAGCTAATAAAGATTGAAGTTGCTCTTTACTATATTTAAAATCTTTCTAATTTATCATATGAAAAAAGGAGAAAGGGGCTGCTACTGCAACCAAGCAATTAGTGCAGACGCTCTATGATGCAATCAGACAATAAGAGAGCAGACTTTCTTTCTTTAAGGGACGCTTCCTTATTTTATTCCATCCTCCGTGGAGGGGGAGTACCATGTAGTTAGGAAGATGATTGATGCCTAAAGAATGTCTACTTAGGATCTCTATCTTTTATGGTGATCAAGATATCCCAAGAAGAGAGACCTGAAGGTACGCCTTTACTAGAAGAGAGGGAAAGAAGAAACTTACTAGAAATCTATTCCATCGGAAGACTACCACTTGATTTCTCTCTATCCACAGCCATGACTCACCCATCTTTCCACCCCCTCAAAGATCCACTCGATCGATGAAGACTTGAACCGAACTCGCAGTGATCAAATCTACTTTGGAGAGTCAATCATCAGGGCAAGCCAAAGAAAGGATGGGATAGAGCTCAAACACAGGTTGAAGGTAAAAAAGGATAGACGAGACAGGGAGGCAAATGAGAAAAGAAATATCAAAATAGAATAAAGGTAATAGTTGAATGAACGGTAGACCCAACTCTGTATACTTAGCCGGAAGTAGGGCATTCCGCCGATTCAACTTAAGGAGAAAACTGCCTACTGTATCTGAAGTTACTACTTTAGTTGTGGGTGATATTAATGAACCAATGGTTGAAAGAGATGTAATAATAGAAACACAATCCAAGATGCTTAAAAGAATTGACATTCTTCACCCAATGTATCTTGCACTGCAATATCCTTTACTTTTTCCTTACGGAGAAGATGGATATAGGCTAGATATATCTACATGTGTTTCTTTTTGTCATGCTATAGGTAATAAAAAGACATGAATAAGCATGAAAGAGTTTTTGCATATAGGATACAAAATATAGTTGATGAGTCTTCTATCATACTTATGTCAAGAAGGTTGTCTGAGCAATGTTTGGTAGATACTTATACAATGGTAGAATCTGAAAGACTAAGATACATAAGACAAAATCAGTCAAGATTAAGAGTTGATTAATACAAAGGGCTACATGAATGCTTAGTTAGAGGAAAAACTGATGATGCCGCTACTAGCTAAAGAATAATTCTACCAAGTTCTTTCATAGGATTACCAAGATACATGTTTAACAATTGTAAGGATGCCATTTGCAATTTGTACGTTTGATGGATATCCAAGCTATTTCACTGATAAGGGATATTTATACCACTTATATTGCTATCAAACCTTAACTTTTTACATGAGTTTTACTAAGTTGGTGATGCAATTAATAAGGATTTTGATTTATTTCTCATTGTGTGATTTTTATAGAATTATTGGCTTTTGCACTGATTTTAGAATAATTTGTAATTATACCCTATTGCATTTGCCTTGTCTCTTTGAGTATAGTTTTGTGCATAGGAGCTTTGGATCAAGTGTAAGATGTCAAGAATAAGATTGGAAACTATTGGAAGGGAATTGGGAGCAAAAAGGAAGAAAAAACATGGAGGTTCACATTTGGGCGCCAACCATCAATTTTTGGGACCACTCTTTCTAAAGATCACTGCAGCATTCACTCAATAGCGAATTGACAGTTCATTGTGTTTTAGGCCACACTTTGGCCTAGTTTTAGAGAGCAGTATATATAGGAATAAGTCATAATTGTAACCTAGTTTTTAACTCACTTTAGGCTTCACACTTTAGGTTTCTATTATTCTCTCTCTACATCTTTTTCTATATTCTTCTCTCTCTTAGGGATTCCATTGGTGAAAGTACTTTGTCTTGGAGATTATGGCAAGGATTACTACTATTATTTTCAGGTTCTCTTTTATCTTCATTATTGTAATCCTCTAGAGATGGAGGAGTAGATCTTCTTACTAGTGCAGGGATTTCCAGATGGATTGAGATGACTTTTGATACTCTTTGTTTATATTGAATGCATTAGTTTTCTCATTATTCATTAGTTTCTATTCTTATAATTATTGTGGCGATTGCTACAATTTTTATTGGAATAACCAAATTGGCAATTGTTGTTTAGAGAAACCATTTGGGCATAAATTGATAAATCTATTAGCTTATGTTTGAGGGAGAATATTAGAATTAATCTTCTGATTGGCGGTTAGGCTACAGTAATTGGTAGCTTAAATCACTATAATTTTCAATCAAATTGAGATCTCATTTAGTGGATATTTTCATTGGTTAAATTCTAGGGATCGATTGATCATTAGTAGAATTGCCAGTAATTAATTACTAATGGCCACTGATAGATTCAATATTTGGTCAATGATAATTAATTCAAATCCTAGAAATACCTTATACTATTGCCTTCTTCATTGTTGCTATTATCTTGTAATTTAAATTGCTTAACTCTTATACTTCAGAACCACAATTTTCTCAACTAAGTGATAAAGCCTCTGTCACAACATCCCTGGAGGGTGTCATAACACAAATGACAACATGTTTGAAAACAAATTGGGAGTCACCACCAATTTTATTCTGGCTAAAATTGGAAAATCATTAATTTGTAAATTGGCCTTTAAAAGAGATTTTGAGATTCGGGAGTCTGATTACAATTAGGAAAGGGTGAAAACTTAATCCCACTATATCCCTAATACGTCCATATAAATACGGTTATCCTAGAGTTTATTATGCAAATTAATTATAATTTTAATATATTTATTTTTCCCCAACAATTAACAATTGTGTAAAAATGAAATGGAATAAAAGAGATTAAATTAAAAGAGAAATTTAATGAAAAATTAATTTTGGTTTGATAGTTATTGCCTACGTCGACGAATCCTCTAGTGCAATGAGGAACTCAAAACCACGTCGTTCTATAGAAAATACTTGTGTGTTGATTGATTTTAACTTTGGAAATAATGTTTGGTTAATTTTGATTTTGAAAATGATTTTTGATTGATTTTTATTTTGAAAATGATTTTGATTGGAAAAGGATTAAAAATAATACTCGTTTATGCACAAGATTTAAGGCCGCATGAGGTTGCTTAGTAAATCTTTTATAATTCAAAGTTATGAAGGGAGTACCGACTCCTCAATCACAATCATGATTGTTGCACGAACCAAAATATTTTTATGTTTTTGTTATTTTCTATTATTTTTTTTATTTTTATTCTTTATTTTTCTTAGTATTATTTTTTTTATCTTTGAAGCAAACCAAAACTTTAACAAAGTAAAAGACTAAACCTGAAAAAAAATAAACCAGCACCTAAAAGAACTATCCTAATCTAATACTAACCTAACACCAGAAATGGAATAGAAGAGCAAACCCAATGTCCCGAAGAAACCAATCAGCCCAAACAACCAAAACAAACCACTCATCCTAACCAGAAATAAAAAAGTGCTGACCCAAAACACTTTGAATAAAATAAAAAACTAACCCAATAAACCCATCTAGCCCAATATAAGAAAGACCCAATGACAAACAATAAACAATGCCCTACAAGTTTATTTTCGTAACTCTAGAAACAGAAGCACAAAAGGGGGATGGAAACTGTGGAGTGAACTGTGCACTGAAAAAAGAGATGGATTTGTGACTAGGAGACTTGGCAGACGGCGGTGAGACCAGGCAGCTTGGCGGACGGCGGAGCGACCTGGAGGCTTGGCGGACGGAGGCGCGACCGAGAGGGGGTGGTTCCGGCATGGACAGTTCGGGCGGCTTCAGTTTGGAGGAGGTCGTGGCTGGTTTCATGCGATGGCCTGGCGGATGGTATCGTAGGACGAAGGTTGTGTAGGTGAATGGAAGCTGCCCGCGTGTGGATCTGGGAGATGTGCTTCCTAATGGGCTTTGCGCAGCCTTCGCAAGCAGCTTAAGGCGCCGATGATTCGGCCGCTATGACAGAGCTAGCAGCGTCGTCCCCTGGCGGCAAAGCGGAGGTGCTGCGATTATCCTTATGGTGGCTGTTCTGGTCTACGCGAATAGCAGAGGCGGAGTTAGACGAGGCAAGGGCGAGGCTATTGCAGGGGATCGTGTGGTTGACGTGACGGGGCTGCAGGTGCGCTGTGATGCTGGCTAGGAGCAGGAGGGAGACGCGCTCATGGATGGGGGTTGCGGTGGTGCAGTAGATGCACGGCGGAGAGGACCGCTGCTTCGCGATTTGCAGGCAGGGAAAAAGGACGCTTGCGAGCTGCTCGACAAGGAGGGTTGCAGTGGCCGGCAAGGGGAGAGAGACGATGGAGTGTGAGTTATAACTTGCTTCTTTTTTATATTTTTTATTTGTTGGAGTTTTGAAAATAAATTTGGTTTGTGTTTTTTGAAATGTTCTTGCTGGATTATGACTTGAGCTCTGAATGTAGACTGCTGTGATTTGGCTTTTATTGTTTTTTTTTTTTTTTATGTTGGATGGGTTATTGGCTTGGGTTTATGGAACTCGTATGGTGGTGATTATGGAAGCTTGGTAGCAATGATGATGGAAGCTTCTGATGATGGAGAAAGAATGAGCGTCAAATGGGTTGTTGTTAATTCTGGGGAGGAAATGGTGATGGTTAATGGGTGGCTTAAGGATGATAACAAGGGTGATGATGTTGGAGCTCAAGATGAGGAAGAATGATAATGGCTGTGTGACAAGGCTGTGGTTAATGACGATGATGGTGTGAGGGTGAGCTGTGGGCTGTTATTTTTCTTTCAGAGAAGGGGTTGTGAGGTTGCGGTGAAAGAAGTGGTCAAGGCTGGAGCTTTAGGAGGGATGGCCGTGATATATGTTATTTTTTTTTTCACTCCCTTCCCCCTTCTGCTCTGCTACTGATTGATATTTATAGCCATTTCCTTCTTGACCAAATCATTGCTCATATCATTTTACAGGTTGCTGGTAGGGTTTTCCCAGCTCATCACCTACTGTAAACGAATGATCACTCCCTTTTTCACAAGGATTGAGGAAAACCATCATCATCATGCTGCAACTGCCGTTATTTGACCTCTTTTTTTACTTCATTTTGTTTTGTTTGCTTGTGTCATGGGTGGCTTAGGACAAGATTAAAAGAGTAGGATCAATCACATACATATTTTTTTTTTTTTGGTTTTGGATTTTATGTTGATGGATTAACAAAAATGTGGGCTGATAAGGAATTGGATGGACTATACTAATAAAAAGAGTGGGCTGACAAGCAAATGGGTTTATGGGCTATTCTTTTTTATTTTGTGGGTTTTTGTTCAAATGAAATAAATGGAAAGGATGTGAAATAAAATAAAACAAAATAAAAGCTTTGGAATAAATAAAATGTAATTTTTTGGATTTTCTTGTTTAATTGACCAAACAAAATCAGGTGTTCACAGCCTCCTTGAAAGATGACGTAGGTTGTGCCATTTACTACATTTTTTGTGCAACTTAGCATTAAGATAAATTTCTAACTTGGAGAGGTAAGCAATAGCCTTTGTCAAATTTTGGCACCATTGCTAGGGAGGTAATAAAACTTAGTTGTTTATTTTGCTGTTCTTATTTTATTTTATTTTATTCCAATTTTTTATTTTTATTTTATTTTTTGCTGTTTATTTTATTTTGCAAAAAAATAAAAATAAAAAAAATTTGTTCCTTATATGAGGCATTCTCTATCTACTGCAAATTTGAATTTTTTTTTTTTATAAATTAAGGGTATCCACTGCCGGAAGCAATAACTAATCCCCTCTAACTAGATGCTTAAGGAGCTCAGTTAGCTATCAACTGTGCTAGGTCTCATGGTTAGACTGCTGCAAATTTGATACCCCTTGACTCTATGTCGCAACCGTGATCACGACGGGACGGCGAGAAATAAGTTTTTTAAAAATTAGGAGTCGCCACCAAGTTTATTTGAATTGGGAAAACATGGAAAAACCCATTTTATTTTAGAAAAATAGTCTTTGTGAACCAGATATGGATTCGGGAGTCAGTTATGCATAGGAAAGGATAGGAATTTAATCCTACAGCACCCCTAGTACACCCGTATTTAGACGGTACCTTTAGTGAATTGTGCAAATTAAATAATAACCCTTTAAAAATTTCAAATAAGGAAGATAAAAATTATGATTTAAACACATAAATCAAGGAAAATTAATTTAGCAAAATATTTACAATTTAAACACATCAATTAAGAAAAATTAATTTTGACAAATATATTTACAATTTTAACACAAATTAAAAAATGATTTACATGAAATATTTACAATTTAACGAATAAATTAAGAAAAATTAACTTTGGCAAGTATATTCAATATTTTAAAAATATATTAAGAAAAATTAGCCTTGGAAAATATATTTACAATCTTAGCAACTAATAAATAATTTACATAAAATATTTACAATTTGACGAATAAATTAAGAAAAATTAATTTTGGCTTGACAGGTGTTGCCTGCTCCTACGTATCCTCTGGTGCAATGAGGAACTCAAAGTCACGTAGTTCTGTAGAAAATATTTATATGTTGATGAGTTTTAATTAAGAAATAATATAAAATGTGCTTGGTTAATTTTAATTTGAAAATGAATTTTGGACAAACTAATTATTCAAAGGACATCCATTTTCACATAGGATTTAAGTTAGCACATGGCCACTCGAACAAACCCTTATGATCAAATAATAGTGAAAGATAACATCTGTTACTCAATCACTACCCTTAACCATTATATGGATAAAAATTTATTATTTTTTATTTGCTTATTCATTCATTTTTTTATTTTATAAAAAAAAATAAGCCCAAAAAAAAAAAATCAACTGCCTAAAATAAAGAATAACCTAACCCAAACTAGAAGAAATCTGGCCCAAATACCCTAATTTATAAAGTAGGCCCTAAAAATTAACTACCTAGAATCATAAAAATCAATCTAAAAAAAAATCTTGCCCAAAGTGAAAAGGAAAACTCACGACCAAAAAAAAAAAAACAAAAATTTCAAGGCATAACCCAACATGAATAAAAACAAACTCAGAAATAATAAAAAAAAAAAACACCATGTTTAACATAAAAACAAACGTGGCTGTACTTAAAACAAATAAAAACCAAAAAGCTGGTCCAATCACAAAACTATGGTTGTACCTAAAATGAGAACCGAATAAGAGCTGAAGGATGCAGTGATGTTGATGACTCAGTCAAGGAATGACCCACAGCAGGTTCTGAGCTGGGATGGCAGGTTCACGTGGCTAGACTGGTGAAAGCACTGGCGGGCTGTGAGCGGCCTGGTTCCCGATCGGGGCTATGCTGGCTTCTCCGCATACAGTGATGGCGGCGGGCTGATGCGCGCAAAGGAGTGGCGCGACTCGGTAGCTTCGATCGGTGATTTGGAGAGGAAGTTTCTGCCGGTGGTTGCGTGGCGGAGATCAAGGTGCTGTGCGGCTGGTCTTTGCACGTTGGAGAAAAGGAGTGGCACGACTTGGTAGCTTCGATCGGCGATCTGGAGAGGAAGCTTCTGCCGGCGGTTGCGTGGCGTGCTGATGCGCGATCTGGCAAGCGGAGGCTGTTTGAGGAAATGGGTAGGTGCGGCTTTGTGGATTGCTGTCCAGGTGTGGGAGCTGCAACTTAGGCTGATAGCGACTAGGCTTTGCGCGATTGGTAGTTTGGCTGCTGGTTTCGTGGTGCTGTCCAGCAAGCTTCGTGGACTACCCAGCACTAAGGGAGTTGATCTATTGTTCTTGCTGCTAGGTTGGGTGTTGTTGTTATCTTCTCTTTTATTTTCTTTTATTATTTTGATGATGGTAATGGCATATGGTTCTGGTTGACTTCTTTTTTTTTTTTATGGGTTATAGGTTTTATTGAGTTAAAATGATGTTGTGATGGATGATTAACTGGAGGTTTAGTTGTATGAGAAGGTGGGATGGAGATTGAGATGATGAGTATGCTTATTTGAAGATGATGATGATGATATTGTTGAATGAAATGTGGTAATTTTGGTTTCTCAAGTGGGAGGCTATCATTAGCAACAATGGAAGTAAAAGAAAAGGGTGATTAATCCAGTCTCTGTATTTTTCTTTATGAACCTCTTGTTGGAACAAGTTAGCTCTATCTCTGTGTGTTCTTGCTAAAACTCTCTCTGTGTCTCTTCTCTCAAAAAAAAATTTTTTAGTTGGTGAAGAAATTCAAATTGTAATACAATTGCAGCCACTTCTCTCAGAGTCCCTCAAATCAGGTCACTCCTTTTAGATGAAATAGCAATGGGCAATGAGTATTGATGATGATAATTTCCAGTAAGGAAGTTGAAGCTTTCGGATCCCCCCATCTTTCTCTTTTAATTTCCTTATTTATACACACTGTGGAATTACCTGCTTTTGTCCGACAATCCCCTCTTTGATATGCTATCTGTTGAGGCATTAATTGCCTTGATTCCTTTTACTGTTGGAGCTTTGAATAAGATGTTTTTCATTAAATGCACTGATCCGTAATCAAGAAATTATTGATCCCTCCCTGTTGGAATGTTGAATTTGTCCACTCTGACGTGCTTGAGGAATTAAATGCATTGCTTGGGAATTAAATGCACTGGACCCATGTGTCTTTTTGCTTTCTTTTTCCTTTTATCTACCCTTTTTTGTTTGACCACAACATGTCATGGAGAGGCTTTGAATTGAGTTTTTTTTTTTTTTAATGGGCTAACACTAAGATGAGCTGTTAAGCTAGAATGGGCTGGTTTCTTATTTTTTTATTTATTTTTTTTCATACAAAGTGAGAAAAAATAAGATCAAATATGTTGGAAATTTTTATTTTGGGTTGAATAAAATTGAGTGTTCACAGTTGCCCCTCTTTACTTATTTCTTATAAGAGAATATGACAAATCTGAATTCTTCATATTGTCATTATAAGGAATAAGTAAAGATATGAACATCAATTTTGTACGGTGATGCATGAAATTGAAAATATAAGGAAAACTTGAAATTGGAAGTAAAAGAAACTAGATGCTCATGAGAGACATATGCTATGCAATGATGCGATTCAGAAACCAAAATGTATGAGTGACAAGAAGTGAAATTTATTTGTACAAGCAAAAAAGCTGACGAGAATTGACAAAAATTCAAAAGCCAATTGGGGTTGACAGATATCTTAGAAAGCCAAAAGGGGCTAACAGAAATTTTAAAGAAAACGACGGGGGCTAACAAAAATTGAAAAACCACGATGGCTAACTGAAATTGGAAATTTGATGGAAGCTAACTGAAATCTAAAAACCGATGGGGGCTAACTAGAATTTAAAAGCTAATAGGGATTGACTGGAATTCAAAAGCCAATGGGGGCTGACAGAAATTTAAAAGTCGACGGGGGCTAGCAGAAATTTAAAAACCGACTGGGCCGATGTAAATTTAAACCTATTGTGATAGAAATTTAAAAGCCGACGGGGACTGGTAGAAATTTAAAAGCCGACGGAGGCTGACAGAAATTTAAAAGCCGACGGGGGCTAGCGGAAATTTAGAAGCGCATATGGGTCGACAGAATTTAAACCGACTGGCCGGTGAAATTTAAAAGCCGACGGGGGCTGACAGAAATTTAAAAGCCGACGGGGGCTGGCAGAAATTTAGAAGCCGACATGGGCTGACAGGAATTTAAAAGCCGACGGGGGCTGACAGAAATTTAAAAGCCGACAGTTTAAAAGCCGACGGGGGCTGGCAGGAATTTAAAAGCCGACGGGAGCTGGCAGGAATTTAAAAGCCGACGGGGGCTGGCAGGAATTTAAAAGCCGACGGGGGCTGATAGAAATTTAAAAGCCGACGGGGGCTAACTGAAAATTTAAAAGCTGACGGGGGCTGACTGGAATTTAAAAGCTGACAGGAAAAGTAAATTGGCAATCTAAGACTGACATAAAAGTAAAGTGGCAATCTGAGACCAACTGGAAAAGTGAATTGGCACAGAAAACAATAATTTTCTTTTTTTTCTTTTTTCTTTTCTCCCCCCTTTTTTTTATTTGCAAAAGTCATGGATTCATCATGCATTTTCAGTTTATTTCAAACACATTCTTGAAAACAAACCGTAACCAAATCATGCAAGCCTCAAGGAAGACTTCAACCGATCAAACTCGTATTTCATGCGTTGAGCCTTCTAGCACATATGAGGTTTTCCTTTTCTTCTGTAGCTTCCTTTGCTTCATTCCTTGTCCATTCTTTTCTCTCCCTTTTTACGGGATGATGATTGCTTTTCCAATAAACTTTGCCGAAACTTCTGAATTCTCTTGTTGAGATGCTAGCTATTAATGTATTGCTGTAGCATTGTCAGGTTGTATAGCTTTAAACTTAAATTTATGCTTACTCGAGACATCATAAATAAACATGCATTCGAAGAGAAAATGGAAGAATTAGCTGAATAAGAATATTTATTGCTTGGTGTTTTGGGTGACAAAATGTCTGAGAAAAGGCAAAACACAAAAGTGAAAGATAGAATTGTGAAAGACATGAAATCTTGCCCCAGTTTAGGTTCTTTGTGGCACGCTCAATCGACTTCTTGAAACAAGTTGAACACTATAGCCATGATCTTTGATGATATGTCTTCAAACTCTTTCTTTCCAAAAGTTGCCCCAATTTCAGTCTTGGTTTGCTTGATCCGATGGACAAATTCAACACCCAAAAATTGCCCCAGTGTAGGTTACTTGAGATGATGCTTATCTTTTTGCTCTAACTTTTGCCTAGGTTGCTCTTTCGAGTTTTCAACCTAACGAGCTCTTCTTCTCTTTTTTTTTATTTTTTATTTGTTTATTATTTTGACCCTAACTTTTGCTTGGGTCACTTTTTCGAGTTTTCGACCTAACGGGCCTCCCTTTTCTTCTTTTTTTTTTTTATTTTTTATTTGTTTACTATTTTGACCCTAACTTTTGCTTAGGTCACTTTTTCGAGTTTTCGACCTAACGGGCCTCCCTCTTCTTCTTCTTTTTTTTTTTATCTTTTCAAGCATAAAACTTTTTGACTGCATCAGTATTGATTGGTTTGGGCAATTCTTGTCTGTCCATGTTTTGCAAAATCAACGCTCCACCTGAAAATGCTTGCTTGACAATGTAAGGACCTTCATAGCTTGGGGCCCACTTTCCCCGTGAATCCTTTTGATTAGGGAGAATTTTCTTTAGAACCAAATCTCCTGGACAAAAATATCTAGGGCGGACTTTCTTGTTAAAAGCCTTAGCCATTCTACTTTGGTACAACTGGCCATGACAAATAGTTGCCAGTCTTTTCTCTCCTATCATGTTTAGCTGTTCATATCGAGCCTTTACCCATTCAGATTCTTCCAGCTCAGCCTCCATTAATGATGGGATTTCCACTTCTATAGGAGATACAGCTTCTATTCCATATACCAACGAGAAGGGAGTTGTCCCTGTGCTCGACCGTATATTGGTACGATATGCGTGTAGAGCATATGACAGCATTTCATGCCAATCTTTATAGTTCACCACCATTTTGGCGATGATTTTCTTGATATTCTTATTTGCAGCTTCAACCGCAGCATTCATTTGAGGCCTATAAGGAGCTGAGTTGTGATGCTTGATTTTGAAAGTCTCCAAGAACTTCTGAACTTCTGCACCATTGAGGTTAGGAGCATTATCCGTGATAATTCTTTCCGGAATCCTATACCTACAGATAATGTCTCTTTTGATGAATCTGATGAACACCTTCTGTGTGATATTGGCATATGAAGCAGCTTCCACCCACTTTGTGAAATAGTCGATTGCAACCAAAATGAAACGATGACCATTGGATGCCTTGGGATTAATTGGGCCAATTACATCCATGCCCCACATTGAGCAAGGCCAAGGAGATACCATGTTGTGTAATGGAACTGGAGGAGCATTAACTCGGTCTGCATAAATTTGACATTTGTGACACTTTCGAACATAACTGATACAGTCACTCTCCATGGTGGACCAATAATAACCACTCCTTAAAATTTTACGTGCCATCATAGGCCCATTAGCGTGAGTTCCACAAATCCCCTCATGAATTTCTGTCATGATTACACGGGCTTCATGAGCATCTACGCATCTTAGGAGGGTACCATCATAATTCCTTTTGTAGAGGACTTCACCATTCAAGAAAAAAGCCATAGCCAGTCGACGAATTGTCTTTCTATTCACTTCATTTGCTCCGTCTGGGTATTCTCCCTTTTGAATATACTGCTTGATATCATGATACCACGGTTGGCCATCTAGCTCAATCTCTACATTGTCACAGTATATCGGTTCACTTTGCACTTCTATATGGATGGGTTGGACATTGGAGTGGACTTCCAACTTGGTCATTGCAGCCAAAGTCGCCAAGGCATCCGCAAATTGGTTATGATCTCGAGTTAAGTGGGAGAACGACACATTGTCAAACCATTCGATTAGTCGAGACAAATACCTCTGATAAGGCACCAATTTTGGATCCTTGGTTCGCCATTGTCCATTGACTTGATAAATGATGAGTGCAGAATCTCCAAAGACTTTCAATTCCTTGATTCCCAATTGCAACTTGTAAACATTTGCACATGCTTCATATTCTGCAATATTGTTGGTACATTCAAAATCTAGTTTGATGGAAACTGGGTATTGTTTCCCGGTTGGTGACACCACTACAGCTCCTATTCCACATCCATTCATATTGACAGCCCCATCAAAGTACATTTTCCACATATTTTCCTCTTCTACATCTTCTTTTTCCATTGACAACACCTCATTATCAGGGAATTCAGTCGTGGTGGGCTGTCTATCCTCAAGTGGATTTTCAGCTAGATGATCAGCAATTGCATTTCCCTTGATGGACTTTTGAGTTACATATTTGATATCAAATTCGGACAGCATCACTTGCCATTTTGACATTCTTAATGACACATGAGGACTATCAAATATGTATTTCAATGGATCCATTCGAGATATTAACCAGGTGGTATAGTATAACATATACTGCCTCAATCTCTTGGAAGTCCACACTAATGCACAACAAGTCTTTTCAATTGGCAGATAGCGGGATTCACAGTCATTAAACTTCTTGCTCAGATAATAAATTGCTTGTTCCTTCTTTCCAGACTCATCATATTGTCCCAACATTGCCCCGAGTGAGGCGGGCAATACTGTGAGATACAATATTAAAGGACGACTTGGTACATGTGGGGTCAGAATTGGAGGCTTCATTAAATAAGCCTTTATTTTGTCAAAGGCTTCTTGGCATTCTTTGTTCCATTCTCCAGGTTCTTTGTTTCGCAGCAGCTTGAATATAGGCTCACAAGTACTAGTTAGATTGGCAATAAATCTAGCAATATAGTTGAGTCTTCCCAGAAAACTTCTAACCTCCCGTTCAGTTCGGGGAGCAGGCATCTCCTCAGACGCCTTCACCTTATCAGGATCTACCTTTATCCCTTCTCTGCTGACAATGAACCCAACTAATTTCCCTGTAGAAGCTCCAAAAATGCATTTATTCGGGTTCAATCAGAGTTTATATCTTCTTAGCCTTTCAAACAACATTCATAAAACTGCCACATGACTTTCTCCCTCCTTGGACTTGGCGACCATATCATCCACGTACACTTCAATCTCCTTATGCATCATGTCATGAAATAATGCGACCATAGCACGTTGGTATGTGGCGCCAGCATTCTTCAATCCGAACGGCATGACTGTATAGCAAAATGTTCCCCACGGGGTTATGAAAGTAGTTTTTCCTTTGTCATGAATATCCATGGGAATCTGATTATACCCAGAGTATCCATCCATAAAGGAAAATCGATGATTTCCGGCTGTATTATCAATAAGGACATCAATATGGGGTAAAGGAAAATCATCTTTCGGGCTAGCTTTATTTAAATCCCGATAGTCTACACACATTCTAACCTTCCCATCCTTTTTAGGCACAGGCACAATGTTAGCTACCCAATCAGTGTGTCTTGATACTTCCAAAACCCAAATTCTCCAAACTATTTAGTCACTTCTTCTTTTATTTTTAATGACATATCTGGTCGCATTCTCCTCAACTTTTGCTTTTTCGGCTCAACTTCTGGATACAAAGGAATCTTGTGTGAAGCAATCTCCGGGTCTAATCCTGGCATATCACGATAGGACCATGCAAACACATCAAGGAATTCTTTGAACAATGCAATCATTTCTGAGCGTTCAGGATTTTCCACTATTTTCAGCTCCTTCTTTTGTTCTTCAGTGCCTATGTAAACCACCTCAATCACCTCATTGTCTAGGTCGAATCCTTTTTCTGAGTATTCCAGTAAATTTGAAAACTGCTCAACAGCTTCTTCATCATCTTCAGACTCATGGTTATCATAGTTAATTGTAGCAAGAGAATCGATTGATAAAATCCCAAATTCCTTTTCATGTGGCAAAATTTCTATGACATTCAAATTCCTGGAAAGCAATTGTGGTGGGTTGGAATACTTAAAACAAATGGTGGATCATAAAACATAAACAACATGGAACTAACACAAATTAACGAGCGAGAGTAGTAAAGGAAAGAAATAAAAGAAAGGAGAAATTTAAAGAACAGAAACAGAAACGAGGCAAAAAGAACATATAAAGAAAGATTATTGAAAAATCATGCAAGTTCATTTAGATGATGTCTCTGAATAGCATAAACAAAAGCATAAGCAATTCTTGAATAATACAACCCAAATAATTACTTTTCAGCAATAACATCAAGCATTGGTTCCATTGTCCAGTTCATCAGCATCTCATCATTGCTGGCAGCAAGAAACTTATTGTCTTCTTGAATTGTTTCGACATCCAAGGTATTGATGGCAAGGCGGTAGCAAGGGAATTGAACTTCGTCGGCTATAATTACTTCAGCTGGAATAGGAAATGTCTCCTTCAGGTGAGGGATCTGTTTCATTCGTCCTTTTTGCTTTTTCTGCTCCAAACTCAAAGCACTCATCTTTTCATCCACTGGGATCTCGTACCCTAGACCAAATCGGTTGAACTTCTCTGGGATCAATATAGGTGTTCGGGTGCTTTGCAACCATGGTCCCAATCCTTTACCTTCCAGATACCCACTCTTGGCCATGATATGAGCTACTACTTGATTTTGTATTGGGGTCTTTTCCTGTTCCTGTCTCAACCCTACCACCTCCAGGTTGTGCCATAAACTGCTCTCCACTAGCTCTACATTTTCAACATATGGCAATGCTACTGGTTTGGATACTATGATTTCTTTCTCCCCATGGATTGTAACGACTGAACCATTTTCAATGTACTTAACCTTTTGATGCAAGGTTGAAGGGACAGCACCAATGCTGTTTATCCATGGCCTTCCAAGTAGCATATTGTAGTCGGACTCAATCTCCATTACCTGGAATAACACCTCAAATTTACTTGGGCCAATCTCTAGCAACAACACCATCTCCCCAAGGATGCTCTTCTTAGCTCCGTCGAAAGCTTTCACTACCATTATTTGTGGCAGTATATCATCCTTACTCATCGACAAATAGCTTAAAGTCGACACAGGTAAGACATTCAATCCCGACCCTCCATCAATGAGAACTCTGGGTACTATATAACCTTTACATTTGAGGGTTATATACAGTGCTCGTGGGTTGGATTGTGACACTATTTCTTTGTCTGAGAATGTGATCATGTTGACATGTTTCACTGGATCCACCATATTCACCATGTTCTGTAATGAAGTATCAGGCTTGACATAAGCCTCTTTCAAGACTTTTAGCACTGCTTTTTGATGAGGTTCAAATGATAAGATTAATGACAAAAGAGATATTCTAGCGGGAGTCTTCTTCAGTTACTCTAAAATATCATATTCACTTTGCTTCATGATCTTTAGGAATTCTTCATCATCATCTTCTTCTTTTCTTCCTACATCTGAACCTTTTTCGACATTTTTATCGTCAACAAATTTTCCTTTTACCAGCTCTCCAGGCCCATAAATCCTTCCACTTCTTGTGATCCCCTTTATTTCCATGATACCAGCCTCTTCTTTACTTGATTGGGCCTTTGAGGTTTCTCCTATTTCCACCACAGTCCCATAATTCCAAGGTATAGCATGTGTGTCCTCATAACTGAAAGGTGTTGGTTTCTTCACAGTAATTACCACTTTTTCTGGTTTCGGAGTTGGGTTAAGTGGAGGCACTCGGAGCACAAAGGGTTCGATTACATCCACCTCTTCAATGGAATTCTGCTTTTTTTTTTCTTGTATCACACCTAAAGTGAGTAGTTCTTGTACACGAACTTTGAAATCCCAACAATTCTCAATATCATGTCCAAGGCTTCCACAATGGTATGCACATCTTGATTCCATATCATATTTCTCCTCTTCTTTCATCATCGAAGCGGGTGCTGTGATGTTATAATTAGTCTCTTTCAAAGCATTAAACACTTTCTCCATCGGTGTACGGAGACTCAAAACCTTCTTGACTAGCGGTTCTTCTTCCTCTAAAGCATTAACCCGACTTCCTCCTTCATGATTTGGCATTGGGTTATGGACAATATCTGGTTTTGACTCTTCTTGAAGGTCCAATCGTCCACAAGCAATTAGTTTCTTTACCGCTGTCTTGAAACTTTCACAATCTTCAATTGAATGCCCTACTATATCCATGTGATATTTACAAGTTAAGTTTGGATTATACCATGTTGGGAATGGTGGTTCTAATGGACGCACGGGACACGGTAAGATCAAGTGAGCCTCAAATAACTTTTGAAAAAGGTCAGAATTTGAAATGGATAACTTTGGGAATGGTGGAAGGTTTGGGAATCGATTGCGATTTTGGTTTTGGAAATTGGGTCGGGGTGTTGAGGTGTTTTGGTAGTTCTGGTGATATGTGGTTGGATATGTAGGACGTGCTGGTTAGTATGGTCGTATGTGAATGTTATTAACCTGAGGTCAGATATGGGATGGCATTTGTGGTTTGTGAGGTTTGGTAAATTGGGTAAGCAGTGGCTGAGGTTTGGTATGGTGGTGTTTGGGGTCTTGGGTGCATTGGTGTGTATCTTGGGATAAAGGGTTGTTGACTCTGCACATAATTCACATCAGTTTCCTTCTTCCTAGGCGGAAAACCTTTTCTTGTGTCTTCACTAGTTACTGGAAGCTTGCCAGCTTTAGCAAGATTCTCAATCCTTTCTCCAGCAATGATCAACTCAGAGAAATCTTTGTATGCTGCTCCTGCCATAGCTCCAATATAAGGCGATCCTAAGGTTCCCAAAAAGTATGAACACATTTCTGTTGGGATGAGAGGTGGTTGGACTTGAGCAGCTAATGTTCTCCATCTTTGAGCATACTGTTTAAATGTTTCATCTTTCTTTTTCTGCATTGTGCTTAGTTGCTCTCTTGTCGGTGCCACTTCAAGGTTAAACTTGTATTGGCTCATGAACAGATCAACTAATTCTCTCCAGCTTGTGATCTTCGAATGATCCAGTTGAATGTACCATTCTAAGGCTGGTCCAGTCAAGCTTTCATGGAAAAAGCTAACAAGAAACCTTTCATCTTTGGACCATATTGCCATTTTGGTACAATAACTCTTCAAGTGGAACAAAGGGTTACCGGTCCCATCATATTTTGAGAAATCAGGAACTTTGAAGTCCTTGGAAACTATCAGGTCAACGGGAGGGTACAGTTGTTCAACCTCCACATAACCATAGGTGGTAGGTCCTTGGATGGCCTTAATTTGATCCTGAATCTTCTTCATCCATTCTTCTTTGAACTTATCCTTTTCCGTCTCCGCGTGATTATTCCCTGAGGAAGATAATTGTCTTTGAACAACAACACGAGGTTGCTCCCAAATGTGGGTAGCATGCCCATGTCCTTCAGTATGTGTGTTTTCTATGGCATGATAACCTTCTCCAATGGGGAGGGTAATTGGCATTGTCGGTGGTGGTTGTTCATGAGGATTACCTAGTGTCCCTCCCATGTCATTCATCCATTGTATAACATTTAGAGTTGCATCTGATACCACAGGTATGGTTATCATTACAGCACTGGGTTGCACACTTACTGGCATACTCACTCTATCTCGATTTTGATTAGCTCCCAATAAGTCGAGTGATTCTTTCATGGTTCGCATTATTTCTTCCATCCTGGCTTGAGTATCCGTCATTGCATTCAACTGTCCCCTCATTTCGTCAACTTCTATACTCAGATTCCTCCCTGGTTCAGAATTAGCTACAGTTGTGATGATTCTCCCTGAATCACCATTACCTCCTGCCATCTTGGTTCGAGCTCTGGTGTTATGAACACAAGTTAGATCGGTATCCTCTTTCCTTGGGCGCCCAATGGTTACGAGTTACACGTGCACACTCATGCACACTCTGTGTATAACAATAACCAGAAGGGTTAAAGATTTTCTATTTGTTTTTTATGTAAAACAAAAATCGAACAACAATTATCAAAAGTTCTTTTCAATAGTAAGGATACCCCACACCTATTCTTATGGGTATGTTACCCTATAAGTCAAGGTGTGGTTGATAACAAATCCACAGGGAGAATTCACTCCTCTGTAGGTGCTATCTGATGAACACTAGCAATGCAATTGTTTTCCTAATGACTAAGCTTCTCACATTTTTGCACGAGGATGAGCCATCTCAAGGTAAAAATGTGATTGATTACTTTCTAAGGGAACATTTATTCCTCTATAAAAAGTATCTAATAAGTTAGAGAAATTCAAAGTAGCACAAACATTGAGAATTTCATTAATTCCCAGGTGAAGTTCCGAGTACAAGCCTTTTCGAAATTGATAACATAGAAAATTACTACATCAGCAACCCTTTATTCAATACAAATTACTACATCAAAAACTTCATCTTTTTTCTTCTGAGGTCTTTAGTCATGCTTTCACATACGTCCATAAACTCTGTCACTTCTTGAGGTAATCTGAATGGTGGCATCTTGCTAATTTGTTCATTGGCTTGCTCAAATCGGTATATGAAGTTGGGGACATAATGACTCAATTCACTATTGAGTTTTCCATACTTTTCTTCCCACTCCAAAGCCTTTTCTCTCCATGACTTTCCAAATTCCATCACACAACAAACAAATCATGATAATGATTTGCTGATGCCCACCCCCGAGTGGCATTTTGTTCAGTTTGTGCCAAAACTGTTGACAGATATTCCACTTGTTCTTCCAACTTCTTTCGCACATCTTTCTCTTTATTGATCTCTATTTTTAAATTGAAAATATTCTTATCCCTACTGTTGATTTCTTGTTCCATTCTTCCTACCATGCGGCTCTTCTTATTAATCTCTTGCTCTAACTTGCTCCTTTCTTTCATGGACGTGTGGAGTTTTTCTTCAAGCTCTTTGATCTTGGCCAAATGAGTGGTTGAGATATTCTCTTTGCCTTTTCTAGACTTTGCAATTTCTGCAGCTTCGGCGCACTCATCTTTCAGGGTCTCAATCTCCTTAGTCATTTCTCACATTGGTGTTGCAGAATGTTAGCTTTTAGGTTAGCTGCCTCCTTTTCTTCTTCCAAGCATCGCATTTGTGCCTTCATTGATTCTACTTGGGATGTCCATTGAGGTACTTTTAATGTTTGCATAGGAACGAGATTGCTTAGAATATCCTTTGAACAGTTATCTCTGCCAATTCTTGTTTTCCTCCATTCCCTGTATTCTTGAGAAGAGGTTAAACGTTGTTGGCCAAGTTCCCTTTTCCCTAGGATTTTGATATCATTCCATGCCATTTTGATCTTCCTTTCTTGTTCCATGGTGTTTTTATCTTTCTGATACAAGAAGCTGAACCCCTTTAGTTGCTCCTCTTCTGGCTTTGTTTGGGTCCAGTGAAGTTGTCTGAGCACCAATGCAGGTGTATAGGCAATGCATCCCCTCGAACCCATTAAAGGAACGTTGTGAAAATCGCCACAACTGTAGATAACACTTTCTCCATGATACCAAGGATAAACCCATTTGAAAGTACTAGATTGTATCTGTGAGAACTCCTTTTTCCATATTTTTGCCTCTTGATGATTTATCTGTATGCGATAGAAGTCTCCTAATAGATTAGGAAAGAGGCCCATACGATTATCAGCATATGCATGAGTCATGAACCAGACATACAACATAGGCAAACAACAACGCAATCTTCCTCCATTTTTCTGAATGCAAACTCCCAAGGAAAGAAATGTATCTGCCAGGATAGCTGGGATAGGATTCATGCCACACGTCTCGAATTTGAAAAACACATCCATAGCAGCCTAGTCAACAACATCTGGTGTGAATGGGAATAAGATCAATCCATAAATTGTCAGTGCTAGTGTACGATTGAAGAAATCCCAACTTCCTTGTTGAGCCAACATCTGCATATGGGTTTCTAAAAAACTCTTTCTGATTCCTTGAGTAGATCCCCTTACTTCCATTCTCATCTGGTTTGGATCAACTCCAATTATTCTGGCAATCTTTTCTTTGCTAACATAATGTCCTTGGTAGTGGTATACACCAGATTCTTCTCGAATTGGTAGCCTTAACATGACTATATACTCTTCTATAGTTGGTGTTGCATCAAGATCAGACAATTCAAAACAGCAAAGAGAAGGATTCCAAAATTGCGAGAGAGCACTCAATGCTGGAGCTTCTATAGGGATGAGCAACAAATCCAATATGCGCCCATATGTATCCTTGAAAGAGGATAAGACTTCACGTGGCATCAACTGAATTAGTTCTTTCACTTTCTCTAACTCGTTGTTTGTCACTGTAACCTTGATGTTTCTCTTCCAATCATGTGCATTGCTAGTGTTCATCTGTGTTGTTTCCATTTGATCTGAACTAATGATGACTTTGTATTATTATCAATTAAAAATCAATGTGAACAAAAATGAAACAATTGAGTAAAAATGGAAAAAAAAATGCATGCTCTTATTAAACATATTCTTTTACAAAATGCACAAACCTACATGATCAAATAAACAAGAAAATACATGTGAATGCTAACAGTATGTTGTGTTAAGAAGAACATGAGAAAATGAACTACATGCTGCAATGAACACAATGCTTGTCTATGTTATGAATGATGAGAATGTATAACATGAGACAACAAGATAGTTAACTTAGATACAATTTGATAATGTAAAAACAACAAAAAGTAAAACATAAAGGAGTATAGTGTAAAGAGGTGAAAGAAGCATGCTCCCTCTGTCCTACAGGGTAAAGCTTAACGGGTGGGAAGTTCTAAGGCCAAAACCCTATTTGGGAGGCTGCTATGTTCAACTATTTGTGCACACATTCATGGTGGGTCTAGACTTCTACTGACCATGGTCCCCAGATTGCCCCTGTCCACAGGACAAGAATCTGACTTTTGAACCAACCACAAGTAGGGATGAACCCTCTCAATATGATTGATCCATAAAGCAGTAACAATCTGAGTGGTGTCCCAACTACCAAATGAGCATAAAGCCCCTCATGGCAATTTCAGGAAACCTCCTAATCCTTAGCTCGCACGGGCTCGGGTATAGAGTCCAAAAACACAGTGTGTGAAGTGATTGTGATGTGTGTGCATGGAGCATACAAACCTTTCAATCCTAACACTATATACTCCTGCAAAACAAAATTCAGAGAATACATATATACAAAATAACAAGAGTCTTCTAACCTAAGGTTTTAGCAAATAAAGCAAACATTATATTTAAACAGAAAGAATATTTAAATTGTACAAAGAAAAAAAAATAAAGAAACACTGTACAAAAATAAAATGAGAAAATTATAAACAGAATTCAAATATATACAAAATATAATAGTCATCTATCCTAAGGTTTCAACAAATAAAGCAGACACTATAAATAAACGTATGAAATGTTGAATTCTGCACAAAAACAATAATAATAATAAAGAAAACACTGTACAAAAATAAATAAAAAGAGAAAAGAAAAAAAATAATCAAAAGGTTATATTTAATTTGCACAACTAACTGTAACAAGCTTGACTCTCTCATAGTCCCCAGTGGAGTCGCCATCTGTCGCAACCGTGATCACGACGGGACGGCGAGAAATAAGTTTTTTGAAAATTAGGAGTCGTCATCAAGTTTATTTGAATTGGGAAAACATGGAAAAACCCATTTTATTTTAGAAAAATAGTCTTCGTGAACCAGATATGGATTCGGGAGTCGGTTATGCATAGGGAAGGATAGGAATTTAATCCTACAGCACCCCTAGTACACCCGTATTTAGACGGTACCTTTAGTGAATTGTGCAAATTAAATAATAACCCTTTAAAAATTTCAAATAAGGAAGATAAAAATTATGATTTAAACACATAAATCAAGGAAAATTAATTTAGCAAAATATTTACAATTTAAACACATCAATTAAGAAAAATTAATTTTGACAAATATATTTACAATTTTAACACATAAATTAAAAAATGATTTACATGAAATATTTACAATTTAACGAATAAATTAAGAAAAATTAATTTTGGCAAGTATATTCAATATTTTAAAAATATATTAAGAAAAATTAGCCTTGGAAAATATATTTACAATCTTAGCAACTAATAAATAATTTACATAAAATATTTACAATTTGACGAATAAATTAAGAAAAATTAATTTTGGCTTGACAGGTGTTGCCTGCTCCTACGTATCCTCTGGTGCAATGAGGAACTCAAAGTCACGTAGTTCTGTAGAAAATATTTATATGTTGATGAGTTTTAATTAAGAAATAATATAAATATGCTTGGTTAATTTTAATTTGAAAATGAATTTTGGACAAACTAATTATTAAAAGGACATCCATTTTCACATAGGATTTAAGTTAGCACATGGCCACTCGAACAAACCCTTATGATCAAATAATAGTGAAAGATAACATCTGTTACTCAATCACTACCCTTAATCATTATATGGATAAAAATTTATTATTTTTTATTTGCTTATTCATTCATTTTTTTATTTTATAAAAAAAAATAAGCCAAAAAAAAAATCAACTGCCTAAAATAAAGAATAACCTAACCCAAACTAGAAGAAATCTAGCCCAAATACCCTAATTTATAAAGTAGGCCCTAAAAATTAACTACCTAGAATCATAAAAATCAATCTAAAAAAAAATCTTGAAAGCCCAAAGTGAAAAGGAAAACTCACGGCCAAAAAAAAAAAAACAAAAATTTCAAGGCATAACCCAACATGAATAAAAACAAACTCAGAAATAAAAAAAAAAAAAAACACCATGTTTAACATAAAAACAAACATGGCTATACTTAAAACAAATAAAAACCAAAAAGCTGATCCAATCACAAAACTATGGTTGTACCTAAAATGAGAACCGAACAAGAGCTGAAGGATGCAGTGAAGTTGATGACTCAGTCAAGGAATGACCCACAGCAGGTTCTGAGCTGGGATAGCAGGTTCACGTGGCTACACTGGTGAAAGCACTGGCGGGCTGTGAGCGGCCTGGTTCCCGATCGGGGCTGTGCTGGCTTCTCCGCATGCAGTGATGGTGGTGGGCTGATGCGCGCAAAGGAGTGGCGCGACTCGATAGCTTCGATCGGTGATCTGGAGAGGAAGTTTCTGCCGGTGGTTGCGTGGCGGAGATCAAGGTGCTGTGCGGCTAGTCTTTGCGCGTTGGAGAAAAGGAGTGATGCGACTTGGTAGCTTCGATCGGTGATCTGGAGAGGAAGCTTCTGTCGGCGGTTGCGTGGCGTGCTGATGCGCGATCTGTCAAGCGGAGGCTATTTGCGGAAATGGGTAGGTGCGGCTTTGTGGATTACTGTCCAGGTGTAGGAGCTGCAACTTGGGCTGATAGCGACTAGGCTTTCTTGTGATTGGCGGCGTGGTCAGCTGGTTTCGTGGTGTCATTCCAAATAAGCTTCGTGGACTACCCAGCACTAAGGGAGTTGATCTATTGTTCTTGCTGCTAGGTTGGGTGCTGTTGTTATCTTCTCCTTTATTTTCTTTTATTATTTTGATGATGGTAATGGCATATGGTTCTGGTTGACTTCTTTTTTTTTTTTTTTATGGGTTATAGGTTTTATTGAGATAAATTAAGTTGTGATGGATGATTAACTGGAGGTTTAGTTGTATGAGAAGGTGGGATGGAGATTGAGATGATGAGTATGATTATTTGAAGATGATGATGATGATATTGTGGAATGAAATGTGGTAATTTTGGTTTCTCAAGTGGGAGGCTATCATTAGCAACAATGGAAGTAAAAGAAAAGGGTGATTAATCCAGTCTCTGTATTTTTCGTTATGAACCTCTTGTTGGAACAAGTTATCTCTATCTTTGTGTGTTCTTGCTAAAACTCTCTCTGTGTCTCTTCTCTCAAAAAAAAATTTTTTAGTTGGTGAAGAAATTCAAATTGTAATACAATTGCAGCAACTTCTCTCAGAGTCCCTCAAATCAGGTCACTCTTTTAGATGAAATAGCAATGGGCAATGAGTATTGATGATGATAATTTCCAGTAAGGAAGTTGAAGCTTTCGGATCCCCCCATCTTTCTCTTTTAATTTCCTTATTTATACACACTGTGGAATTACCTGCTTTTGTCCGAAAATCCCCTCTTTGATATGCTATATGTTGAGGCATTAATTGCTTTGATTCCTTTTACTGTTGGAGCTTTGAATAAGATGTTTTTCATTAAATGCACTGATCCGTAATCAAGAAATTATTGACCCCTCCCTGTTGGAATGTTGAATTTGTCCACTCTGACGTGCTTGAGGAATTAAATGCATTGCTTGGGAATTAAATGCACTGGACCCATGTGTCTTTTTGCTTTCTTTTTCCTTTTATCTACCCTTTTTTGTTTGACCACAACATGTCACGGAGAGGCTTTAAATTGAGTTTTTTTTTTTTTTTAATGGGCTAACACTAAGATGAGCTGTTAAGCTAGAATGGGCTGGTTTGTTATTTTTTTATTTATTTTTTTTCATACAAAGTGAGAAAAAATAAGATCAAATATGTTGGAAATTTTTATTTTGAGCCGAATAAAATTGAGTGTTCACACTCTAAGATTGAGAAAACTTTGAGAAAAATCAAACAGGCAAAGCGTCAACAAGAGGAACCATTTGAGCATTCTAATCCTTTGTTTACTATTTTAGGTGCTACAAATTAAAAAATATGGGAGATCGGAACAGGACACTTAGGGAGTTCCCTGCTTTAGATTATACCTAGCAGCCTTTGGCCATTACATACACTAGGCATGACAATGACTTTAAGCTCAAGGGGTACATGGTTCATGCTCTGCCCAAGTTCTATGGGCTATCTAGAGAAGACTTACACTAGCACCTTAAGAAATTGCATATGGTGTGTTCTGGCATGAGACCCAATAGTGTGGAGGTGGATGATGTTAAATTGAGAGCATTCCACCTAGAGGGTGCAGCAAAAAATTGGTTCTTCAACCTTCTTGATGGGGTTGTAAATAACTGGACTATAATGAAAAGGCTTTTCTTGGGGAGGTATTTTCCTGCCTCTAGAGTGGCTTCTATTAGAAAAGAGATCTTTGAAATCTACCAGACTGATGAGACTCTACATGAATATTGTTGTACACTTCAAGCTCCTTTGTGCAAGCTGCCCTAATCATCAGATTTCGGAGCAACTCCTCCTTCAGTACTTTTATGAAGGGTTGATACCTATTGATAAATATATGATAGATGCTGCTAGTGAAGGGACACTTTGGATTAGACTCTGGTAGAGGCCCATGCTTTAATTGAGAATATGGCTGCAAATTTTCAGCAATTTGGTTCTAAGGCAGTCACAACTACTAAAGGCCTTCATGAATTGAGCCAGCCAGAGAATTCAATATTGACCTGGACTTTACAGCAACTTTCTACCCTTATGCAGCAGCTAATGGCTAGCCAGGCAGCAAGTCTAGTGGTTCCTAAGATTTGTGGCATATGTACTTTGCATTACCATCATACTGATATGTGCCCAGCATTGCAAGATGACTCAACCATTAGGGTGGCAACAACAAACCCTTTTCAAAGCCAGCCAAGCTAGTTTCCATTTAGGAACACATACAAACCAAATTGGAAGAACCATCCCAAACTGAAATGGGGAAACAACTATCAACTACAGGGCCAATCTTCGCAGCAAAAGCACCTAGTACCTCATCAGAGACAACCGGCCCTCCATTTTCAGACCCCCACTATGACTTCAATGGTGAAGATGATGATGGAGAAAATATAGGAAATAAGAAAAGAAAGTGCCTAGCTGAGATAAGAGATGAATCAATTGAAGCAAAATCAGAGTCAGCAAGCCCTAGCTACCTAGTTACCTTCAAAGGCTGTGCCCAATCCAAGGGGAAATGTCTATACAATCATCCTGAGGTCTACGACAAAAATGCCAGAGGTAACAAGGCTTACAGAGGAAGAAGGACAAGAGAAAATTGAGTGAGAAAAGGATTCTATTGAGCGCCACAGTGCTCAAACAGCGCTGCAATGCTCGGCCGAGCATGAAGATAAAGATCCGGAACAAGAGCACTTCTCGAGTGAGCGTCGCAGCACTCAATAGAGGCTTACAGAGATCCAAAACCTATTTCTCCACTACCATTCCCTTAAAAGATTTATCCCAAGAAAGCAACTGTAGCAAATTTGGATCCAACAACTTTGGAAACCTTTAGAAAAGTGGAGGTAAACATTCCTCTATTGGATGCAATCAAGCAAATTCCCAAGTATGCAAAATTCTTAAAAGATCTGTGCACCAATAGAAGGAATATCAAAGGCAGTGGGGAAGAGAAGGTGACTATGAGGGTAAATTTTTTCTTCATTATCAAGCCAGGCAATCTACAACCCAGGTGGAAAGATCCGAGAACATTCATTGTCCCTTACACTATTGGGAACCTGTACATCATAAGAGCCCTAGCTGACCTTGGAGCAGGCATTAATGTTATGCCTAAATCACTCCATCAGTCCTTGAATATGATTAATGCATTTTTTTCTTGTTTGAGCCATTTACCTATATAGCCACCTTTTACATGTTACCATTGTTTAGCCCATTTGAGCCTTATAGACTAGTCTTTTGTTTTAGCACATCCTTAGCCAAAAGTGAAAAACCATGAAAATTCCCAACCTTTTAAGCTTAGGAGAGCATTTGTGTAAATTGTTATATGTGCTTGAGCATAAATGTGGGGGAGAACATAAGGACATGCTCCAATTTAAATGTTTATAAAGAACAATGTGTACCAAAAATTCTGTAAGTGGCACAACAAGAAAATTTCAAAAAAAGAAAAAGAAAAATGCAAGGCTGATTAAAAAAAAATCATTAAAGATGTGCCACATTAAAATTAAAGGCCTGTGATTGTAATTAATATGGACAAAGTGTACCCTTAATTACTTGTGCTTTTGGTGTATGCATTTGCTTTTCTTTGACTTGAGATTTAGCCCATTAGCTTACTTATTTATCCACATTTGCCTAAGCCTCATTACAACCAAAGGTAAGTCCTCTTGATTCAGTATGTATGTGTGTATGACAAAATGGAGAGTAAGGCTCATAGCAAGCTTATAGTAATGCATTTTCATTTGAGGTGATTGAGTGTATATTATAACCCAAAATACTCGAGTAAATGAGTGGTAAACACTTACCTTGGGAGGATTTTTGTACTTAATCCATGTATCATATGTGAATTATACCCTATGTGCTACATTTTTGTTCATGTCTTGCTTGTTGTAATTCTCTTGATTGTTGGTGAAAGTTTACTATTGTGCCTCTAGATTTATTGGATTGGTGTATTGTCATTTTAATTTCATGCATCATGCATTTTTAGGTTAGGAGTCTAGTCTAGTCCTTGTATATTGTTTCTTATCCATGCATTGGTTTGATCTTAGTTTCACATGAGGACATGTGAAAGTTTAAGTATGGGGGAGTTTGATAAGAGGTATTTATGTCACTTATCTTGCCACCAAACCTTAGCTTTTTAAATGAGTTGTACTGAGTTGTTGATGCAATTAAAAAGATATTTATTTATTTATCATTATGTGATTTTAATAGAATTATTGGCTTTTGCATTGATTTTGGAATAATTTGTAATCATACCCTGTTGTGTTTGACTTGTCTCTTCAAGTATAGTTTTATGCACAGGAGCTTTGGATCAAGTGCAAAATGTCAACAACAAGATTGGAAACTATCGGAAGGGAATTAGGAGCAAAAGGGAAGAAAAAACGTGGAGGCTCATATTCAGGTGAGCGCTGCAGTGCTAAAGAGCACCAACTATCAATTTTTGTGACCACTCTCTTGGAGAGCGCTGCAATGCTCATTTAGCGCCACAATGCTTGTGCGATAGCGAATTGACACTTTATTAATATGTTTTTGGGCCTCACTTTGGACCATTTTTAAAGAGAAGTATATATAGGAATAAGTTAGAATTGTAACCTAGTTTTTGACTTACTTTAAGCTGCACACTTTAAGTTACTATTATTGTTTCTCTACATCTCTTTACATCTTCTTCTCTATTCTTCTCTCTCTTAGAGATTACATTGGTGAAGGTGCTTTGTCTTGGAGATTGTGGCAAGGATTATTGGTAATATTTTCAGGTTCTTTTTTATCTTCATTGTCGTAATCCTCCAGAGATGGAGGAGTAGATCTTCTTACTTGTGTAAGGATTTCTAGATGGACTGGAATGACATTTGAGACTCTTTGTTTATATTGAATGTATTAGTTTTCTCATTGTTCTTTAGTTTCTATTATTATAGTCATTGCGATGATTGCTATAATTTTTATTAAAATAACCAAATAGGTGATTGTTGTTTGGGGAAATCCTTTGAGCATAAATTGATAGATATATTGGTTTATGTTTGAGTAAGAACATTAGAATTAACCTTCCAAATGGCAGTTAGGCTATAGTAATTGGTACCTTAAATCACTGTAATTTCCAATTAAATTAAGATCTTGTTCATTGGTTATTTTCATTGATCAAATTCTAGGGATCGATTGATCACCAGTAGAATTGCCAGTAATTCATTACTAATAGCAACTAATGAATTCAATATTTGATAAATGATAATTAATTCAATTCTAGGAATACCTTACACTAATGCCTTCTTTACTATTGCTATTATCTTTTAATTTAAATTGCTTAACTCTCATTCTTCAAAACCCCTAATTTTTCCAACTAAGTGATAAAGCCTTATTGAGAGACGACCTAGATTATGTCTTTTACTAAATTTTTGTGCAGCTTAGAATTAAAATAAATTTCTAATTCGGGGAGGTAGGTGAAAGCCTTTGTCATTTATCACTATCATGTGCAACCCAGAATGTGAAAAAATAAAGGGATTTGTTAGAAAAAGGGGCTTAAAAGCAGATGATAGACCTAATATCCTATGCAGGGTATTCAACATTGAAATTGGATGAATTTATAAGAGACCTAAAGGAAGGCCACATTTTTGGGAAAATTAAAGGATGTAAGTCACATATTATTTTAGCATCATATATTGTTTTTTTAAATAATTTAATAAGTTCTATATCATTTTTTAAATTGTTATATTTCATATGTTTGCACTATTGAATTCTAGAAGCGTGGATTACCTCATGTGTGCATCCTTTTGTTCATGGATCATCAGTTTAAACCACACTCACCGAATGATATAGATAGGTACACTGTTGCTGAAATTCCAAACAAAGAAATGAGTCCAAAGTTATATGCTGTTGTTGAAAGATACATGGTACATGGTCCATTTGGACATCATAATAAAAAATAGCCTATGCATGATAAATGGTAGCTGCTTGAAATTCTTCTTAAAAAGTTTTCGTTCAAGGATAATAATTGATGAGGCCGGGTTTCCAAAATACAGACGTAAGGATAATGGAAGGACAATTAACAAAAGGAATTGTGTTTTAGACAACACTTACATAGTTCCATACAATTCTACTTTGCTTTTAAAATATGGTTTTCATATCAACGCAGAATATACTTGCCAGACCTCTGCTATTAAATATCTTTTCAAATGTGTTTATAAGGGAAATGATAGGGTCTTTGCATCTTTGTTTTGAGGTGATGGATCAAGTTCCTCAAATATAAAAGTAGATGAAGTTCGTAATTATTACGACTGTAGATATATTAGTGCTTGTGAAGCTACATGGAGGTTGTTTGGATTTGGAATACAAATGAAAGAACCTCTTGTGATTAGAATGCCGTTTCATTTGCCTTACCAACAACCAATAGTGTTCAAGGACCATGAAAATATTATTGATGTCTTGCACAGGGTAGAATGTTAAAAAAAAACAATGTTATTAAGTTGGATGGAATGCAACAAATTGTATCATGAAGCAAGAGATCTTACCTACAATGAGTTACCTTCAAAATTTGTTTGGAAAGATAATTGTTCTAAGTGGATGCCAAGAAAACAAGGTTTTGCTATTGGTTCTCATGTTCCTTGTTTCAAGTGGTGAAATTTATCTTTATGCTTGCTTTTGAGCCTACCTATTTTTATGATCCATGGGTTGCTATCTCCTTTAGAGGTTTTGATAAGAAGCTTTTGATATCTCTTTTATATGTGGTCTGTTGGACTATCTGATGGTTGTGGAATAGGATCATCTTTGATGGTTTCAAGCTTGGCTAGAATTATGAAGTTCAAAATGCCCTGATCAGGTTGGGATATTGGCAACAACTTGATATGAAGACTTTCCTTTTGAGTTTCAGTTTCTGCTCTAGAATTTAAACTAGGTTTGTGTGGAATTTATAATTTGGTTAGGCTATATGGCAGTGAGTTGTGATCCATGTACGATAATGGCCTTGTCCTTGTTAAGGTTCTAATCTAGCCTTAATGGCAATACCAAATGAGTTAGCTTAGTATTTCACATTTAATGCCTTATTTGATCCTTTTACGTGATATATGGCGTTGGGTTGCTACTGTCTTTTGTTGGTTTGGTTGTCCTTAGAGCAGCTCTAATGGAGTTCATTTAGCGTCCCAATTTCAGATTGAGTTCCATCAAATGGGACTGGGACCAAACATTTTGCATTAGAGCATACTAGCAAAATGGAACGCGTCCCTCTTTTTGAGGACCATCCCAAATTAAAAGTTTCACCTTTTAATAATAAAATTCAATACTTATAATAGAGTTTTTTGATAAATATGTTGACTCTTGTTTACATTAATAAATATGTAGGATCAAAATTGGGACTATAGTTGGGACCTTCCATTCAAGAGGTGATCCCATTTTTAATCCAGTTTTACTTTCTATGACGCATTAGTAATGTGATAAGTAGTGGGATAAAAAATCGAATCCAAAATGGTATTGGCATTGGAGAGGCTCTTAGCTCCCTGGAGTGGGTTCTTGTTATTTGCAGCATACGCATGATCTTAGGTGGTGTGAATGTCCTTAGGTTCTGTTTTTTCCTGGTGTTTTCTTGTATTTTGAGCTCACCGTGCTTGCCTGCCTAATGGTGGGTTCAAAGCTTGTCCCTTCTTTTATTGAAAAAAAAAATGATATTCATCTGGGTTGACTTTTATATTTTTGTACATCTTTTTCCACCTATTCGATGACAAAATTAGTTCTGAAATTTTGCTACTCTCTATATTGGTATCCATTTTCCTTAAAACTCAATTGAAACCCCAGTAAAAGAAATCACAAAGAAGATTTGCAAATTGGTGTTTTACATAAGGACAGCTTAGCATGGGGTGAAAAATACGAGAAAAATTTTATTGCCTAGATTTATAAATAAAGTTACATGAAAATTTTAGGGTCCGTTTGATTTGACTTTTCAATTTTTAATTTTTTAGATTTTATAAAAAAAAATTAAAAATTTTGAAAACTGAAAATTAACACCAAACATGGTCATAATTTCTTAGAGTTTCTCCTTCATTTTTTATTCTCATATGACTAAGAACACTATTATTAAAACATAATAAAGTTAGTTTGAAAAAATCGTGATGAGCGTGATGTGATCTATATAGAACAACAACGCTACTCCATAGAACAATAAAATTTTTTGTAGAATGATTATAAATGACCGCAAGACCAATCATAGGAAGAGAGAGATATTAAAAGAAAGAGAAATATTAAAAATTTTGTAGATGAGTTCACTTGGTCGACTTTTCTTTTATGTATCATCATAAATTCATAATCTAGATTTGATTCTCGTTTTATTTTATTTTTTAGTTGGGTTAGTGGATGATTTATGAGCACTTTTGCAAGCAATCAATGAACTTGAAAACATGTTTAGATTTTAGACTAAGGTAAACTTTATCCTCAACCTAATAAAAAATGTTATTCATACATAATTTATAGGAATAAGATTCCCATCATATATAATTTTTCATTCTGCAACTAAGTTCCTTCGCATCATAAGCAGTGGTTGTCCTATAGATCCCCGGAAATTTTCTTTTTACTTATAAAATAAAATATATACGATATTATTATTATTATTTTGTCAATTTTATTTTCCAATACCAATTTTGTTTTTTCCGCAAGACATCCTAAGTTTTTTCTTCACTGGGCCGAAGCTCAAAATCAAAACTGACAATCAGATTGGGAAAATAGTTAGGAGAAATATTGGCCCTTCAGAAGCCCCACAATAACATGCGAAAAAAGCGCATTGCTGTTTGAAGTCTGGACAACAGTTTTTGGAAACGACCAAAAACCGTATTTACCACTTTGGCCCCGGATTCAAGCCTGATTCGATTCTTCATACAAAAAAAAAATGATTTGATTCTTAGACAAAAAAAAAACAAAACCAAATATTAATTCGATTCTTTGATTGCGTTATTATTTATATAAAGTTAGATCCAACTCAGATGACTAGACATAATTCAAACATTATGTATACTTAAATGATAAATTTTATATTAAAAAACTGAAAAACTAATAGATGTTTTACAATATATTTTAAGAAAATATATTAATAAAAAACTATATTATACAAAAATTTAAAGTATAGAGTAAATATACCTTTTTATCCTAATATTTTTAATTTTGACATTAATTTGCTTATGATAAAATTTTTTACTTCAATTTAGTTTTAACATTTTTAATTTTAATATCAATCAAGTCCTCACAATTTTTTTTTTTTTTTTTGACAAAGGATCAAGCCGTCACATTGTTAGAAGTAAATTGATATCACAAATTTCATTAAGACCAAATTTATATCAAATTGAAAATGTTAGGACCAAAAGAGTTAGTTACTCTATAATTTATCATTAATTTTTCTAGGATAAAAAATTATTTTGTATCCCTCAAATTTTACAAAAGTTTTGATTTTATCTCAATAGAATTTGTTTTCAATTAACATCCCAAACATTAACAATTTGTTTCAATTTCGGCATTTTGTGAACTTTCGTCCAAACTCCAAAATGCTGACGATGAAATGGTTGACATGAATGTCACACGCCCTTTTTTCGGCGGCTTGTTGGTATGAAAGCTATGCCGACAGATTAGAACAAATGTTGAAACAAAAAAGTTAAAATTTACGGATTACAATAATATATTCAAAAGAGATATAGTAACTCCTAATGACTTTTCTTTAATAATTTAATATGACACTAGACAGTCCAGTCAAAAAATAAAAATAAAATGACACTAGACAGTCTATTCGTGTGAAAGACAACATGTGTCCTGCATAAATCCACAAGTGCCGAGGTTATTTTCGATTGAAATATTAAATACCTAGCTATAGAATGGATATTCTTTTTTGGAAATGTGCAATAGAATGAATATGCCGGTGTTAATTTTTTACTACGCATCTCATTGTGGTTTCCGAATGAGGTTTGAAGATTTGAGTGGATCACACATGGAGTTTCCATTCCACCCCTCTCCACCTTACAAAAATTTTATTCTGGATAGAAGCATGATGGACTAAACAAAACAAAAATGACAAATGGTTCACCATGATATTGAGTAACTGAATGTATTATTATTATTTCACTGATCAGCAAAGTAGCTATATATAGTACATGAGTTTTGGTTACTTCTAACTAACTACGTGGAGTAATAAGTACAAGTTCTAACTGAATAACAACCACTGTAATGCTAATTACATAAGTTCTAACTGAATAACTACTACTGTGATATATATACATCAATACTCCCCCTCAAGATGGCATGAAAATGTCTTTGATGCTCATCTTGGACAACAAATTACTGAATTGTGGTTCTGGTAATGGTTTTGTCAATAAGTCTGCTAACTGATGCTGAGTGCGTACATGAATTAATCGAATAGTGCCATTTTGAACCTTTTCGCGAATGAAATGACAATCCACTTCTATGTGTTTAGTACGTTCATGATATGTTGGATTGGAAGCAATGTGAATAGCTGCTTGACTATCGCAATATACAGCTGCTGAAGTGTGAGGGATGTGAAAATCTTGAAGTAAGGACTGCATCCAAGATAACTCACTAGCTACTACAGCAAGGGCCCGATATTCTGATTCTGCTGAAGATCGTGATACAGTAACTTGCTTCTTTGATTTCCATGATACTAATGAGTCTCCAATGAACACACAAAAGCCTGAAACTGAACGCCTTGTGTCTGGACATGAAGCCCAGTCCAGATCAAAGATAAGCATCGAAGATAAAGAGATGAATTTGCAGCAAAGAATATTCCTTGACCTGGGGATTGTTTCAGATATCTTAGTAGATGAGGGATGGCTTGGAGATGGAGAGTTGTTGGCTTTGAAGAAAATTGGCTAAGTTTATTTATGGCATATGCTATGTCTGGGCGTGAAATAGTTAGGTAGAGAAGTCTACCAATCAGCCTGCGATATTGACTAATGTCAGAAATGGGTTCTCCTGCATCTTTGCTTAGTTTGAGTGTTGGGTCCATAGGTAGCTTTGCTGGTTTTGACCCTAGGAAACCTGTTTCTTCTAGTAATGACAAAGTATATTTCCTTTGAGATAAAAAAATTCCATCCTTAGATCTTGCAATCTCTAAGCCAAGAAAATACTTGAGAGAGCCTAAATCCTTTAATTTGAACCTTTTCTGTATGATCAACTTCACTTCTTGGATTAGAGAAGGATTAGGACCTGCCAATATAATATCATCTACATATACTAACAAAGCCACAAAAGAGGAATTAGAGCCTTTAGTGAATAGAGAATAGTCATTTTTGGATTGTGTGAAGCCAGCTTCAAGAAGAACATCAGTAAAAGTAGAGAACCATTGTCTTGAAGCTTGTCTCAAGCCATAAATGGATTTATTTAGTTTACAAACAAGGTTTTCCCCTTTATTATGATAACCTAAGGGCATATCCATATAAATTTCTTCAAATAAATCACCATTAAGGAAGGCATTGTTTATATCTAGTTGTAACATATGCCATCCTTTTACTGCTGCCAAGGCTAATAAGACTCGAACACTAGAGAGTTTAGCCACAGGGGAGAAAGTTTCAATAAAATCAAGACCAGCTTGTTGAGTATATCCCTTAGCAACCAACCTAGCTTTATATTTGTCTACACTTCCATCTGGTTTATACTTAACCTTATAAACCCATCTACATCCAATGGTATGTTTATTTGGTGGAAGAGGGACTAAGGTCCAGGTGTTATTGGATTCCATGGCTTCTAATTCAACTTTCATGGCCTGTTGCCATTCAGGAATTTTATATGCTTGATAATAGAACTGAGGTTCAAAAACTGACGAAACTTGCATTAAAAAATTCTGGTATTCTGGACTGATTTTGTCATAAGATATATAATCTGAAATGGGGTAGAGACATGTGGTGGTGGATAAATTGTTGCAATGATATTGACTCAAGTATGGAGGGGGTCTATGGATTCTAGTAGATTTTCTAATAGGTAAAATATCTACAGCAGGAGTGTTCCTAGTTATTTCTGCAGTATCAGAATTTGGTAAGGTAACTACATCAGTAGAAGTTTGGTTATCATTCATACTCGATTCTGTAGGAGTGTGAGTATTAGTATTTGTGGGCTGAATAGGTATTTGGTTAAGAAAGGTGAAATCAGATAAAGGTTTTGGTAAGACCAAGTCTGGGAAAGGATCAATGATATTGGTTAAAGGTTGTTTCTGGTGAAAAGGGAATACATTCTCATGAAAGACAACATCTCTAGAAATAAAAATTGACTTCTGATTGAGGTCATAAATTTTGTATCCTTTATAACCTTGTGGATAACCTATGAATATACCTGCAATAGCCCTAGGACTAAATTTATGTCTTGAAGAAGCTAAAGTTGAAGCATAACAAGAACAACCAAAGGTCCTTAAGATACTAAAATCAGGATCTTTTGAATATAGTTTTTCATAAGGTGTTTGATTTTTTAAAACTTGAGATGGGGTTCTGTTTATAAGATAAGTGGCTGTTGTTATACAATCACCCCAAAATTCTATAGGAACTTGAGATTGAAAAAATAAGGCTCTAGCTACATTTAATAGATGCCTATGTTTTCTTTCAACTATAGAATTCTGTTGGGGAGTAGCAACACATGAAAATTGATGTGAAACACCCTTTTCAAGTAAGAAATCAGTTAATGCAAGTTCCCTTGCATTATCGGATCTAATGCACTTGATATTAGTTTGGAACTGAGTTTTTACCATAGCAAAAAAATGTTTAAGTTTGTTTGTAGCTTCAGATTTTGTTTGTAATAAACAAGTCCAGGTATATCAACTATAATCATCTACAATAGTTAGAAAAAATCTGTGACCAGCATATGTTTCCTTTTGAAAAGGTCCCCATGTATCACAATGTATAAGATCAAAAGGTTTTTCTGCAAAATGATTATTAGATTGGAAAGATAATCTGCATTGTTTGGCTAATGGACAGATGGAACATTTATCTATGTCACAAGAGTATTTGTTATTAATGGAATCAACATGAGTTACAGGAATTTTATTGTATAACAGCCAAGAAAGTGGTTTGGAAGATATATGTCCTAATCTAGAATGCCAAGTATATGGGGAAACTTTATTTGAGACAACTGAATTACAAATAGAATTGGAAACAGCCTGTAAAGAAGGAACACTAGTTGAGCATGATTGAGAAGGATGAAAGACATAGAGACCATGATCCACTTCACCCTTGCCAATCATCTGCAAAGATATTTTCTGCTGTATCAAGAAATGATTATCAGTCATGAACAAAAATATGGGATTAGTTAGCATTAGATAACTAATTGATATGATGTTAAAGGAGAAGGTTGGAACATATAAGACTTTCTGAAGTATAATTCCTGAGCAAAGATTTATGGTGCCAATACCAATTGCTGGAATTTTGAGTTTATTTGGCAAAATAACATAAGAATTTGTGATTTCTTCAAAAGTATCAAATTTAGATTTTGAATAACTAATGTGATTAGTTGCTCCAGAGTCTAATATCCAAGAATTAGAGTTTATATTATAGTGAGATACAGCAGATAAAACTATACCTGCAGGTAAGGAAACAGAAGTTTCTTGATTATCATTTGAGGTCTTTGATCCAGCAAATTGTGATTGCAGCATAGCCATCAAATTCTGATATTGAAGTTGAGTCATTGGAGCAGAGGGATCAAGAGATGCCACAACAGGATTTTCAGCCACCATATTTATTGAGGCTCTTGTTGAAGGATTTCTTCCCTTAGGCTTATATCCTGGAGGATATCCATGGAGTTTATAGCATTTATCAACAGTGTGTCCTAACAGATCACAATGAGAACATTTGGGGCGATTCTTTTTAGTTTGATGATATTGAGGATTCTTTGAATCAGTTTTGACAGCAAACACTAGAGGTGCATCAGTAGTAGAACTTGAAGCAGTAACAGATCTTTGCCTTTCTTCTTGGCTTACAAGAGCAAAAGCTTCAGAGATTGAAGGAAGAGGCTTCATTAACAAGATCTGGCTACGAACTTGATGATATGAATCATTAAGTCCCATGAGAAAGACTATGACATATTCCTCAGAATTATGATGAAGATATGCTTGATGTGCAGCACAAGTGCAAGAAAGTGAAGGACGAAATTGGTTGAGTTCTTCCCAAAGACATTTCAGTTTGGTAAAATATTGATTAACAGATAAGGAACCTTGAGATAGATTTACCAATTCTTTTCTGATTTGATATTTCCTTGGACCGTTTTGTTGATGAAATCTTGCATGAAGGTCTTGCCAAATGGAGACAGCAGAATCTGCAAAAATGATGCTTGAAGCAATTTCCTTGGATACAGAATTGAGGATCCAAGAACAAATGAAATCATTCACCCTTTTCCATCTTGCATGGGCAGTGGCACTAGCATTTGGATCAGGAGGTGAAATAGAACCATCAACAAAACCAAGTTTGTTCTTGGCATTTAAAGCCATTTCCATGGACCTCTTCCATGAAACAAAATTCTCACCGGTCAGGACTTGAGAAACAAGAGTTAGTCCTGGTTGATCCGAGGAATGAAGAAAGTATGGGTTGAAAGATTGATCATGCTCTGCATCAGCCATGGCTGAGAATGAGTTTGAGCAAGAAACAGAATTTTGCAGGATGCAGAAAGAAAGGAAACGCAAGAAACGCAGAAAGTTTCAAGAAGCTTGCAGAGAGAGCGGAAGATTGTTTATCACTGATACCATATTGAGTAACTGAATGTATTATTATTATTTCACTGATCAGCAAAGTAGCTATATATAGTACATGAGTTTTGGTTACTTCTAACTAACTACGTGGAGTAATAAGTACAAGTTCTAACTGAATAACAACCACTGTAATGCTAATTACATAAGTTCTAACTGAATAACTACTACTGTGATATATATACATCAATACATGATATTGAGTGTTGACTAAGATTATTGCTCTCTTCTCTGGACTAAGTCTTCAATGTCTGTTTTTTTTTCCCCTTCCCTCTGAAGTTTCCACAAGGTACAACCCAATTGTGGCCTGATATATATCCTGTAGTAATGAACAATACGATAAGGACTGAGGATGCATGCATCTGGTGTGGGGGAGTGGGATACTTAGATGTGATAAGTGCCCCTACACCACTTCAAAGGTTGCCACCAAATCTTTTAGTTATGACCTTTGTATTATAATTGGTGTAAGAATATTCTAAGACTGATTTTTACCATGTAAATATGAGTTGTAATATTTAAGGAAGAGAGAGGATTATTATGCGCACTTATGTGTGAAAAAAGTGTTTGGCAAATGCATGCCTTTATGAAAATTTGTTTTGCAGCTGGAGAGTGTGAAAGTATGCTCATATACTGGGAAAAAAAAAAAACACTGAAATTTAGATAAAATGGATTTCAAAATAAATAAGACCAATTTACACCTTTGCCCCGATTATGAACAAATGATAAGATTTGTTGAAACAATAATTTTCTCAAAGGAGCCATATCCTGTCCAGTACGATGTCGATGTCAGATTTCAACCGTCAATGGCGTTAATGTCAACCAACTTTACTAGCTTAGTAGGCGTAATATAGAGATTTATGTGTGTTCACACTTCTTTACACGGGATTGAAAGTTGACGGGACTCTGTTACAGATATATTTTTTTTCCCCAAAATGCTATTTAAATATATAAAAAATAGGTATTTATTAAAATATTCACTGTATTATTATTAAATATAATAATAATTCTTATACATTTTATTATATCTAATAATAATAAAATAAGTGTTTCAGTGAATATTTATATTTTAATGTTCAAATAACACCACCCATTATTTTCACAAAAAATTAGGTGTATACTTTTTATTATGTCCGATAAATCGGCTCATATATCATTAATAATTAATAAAATGATAAGTTATTTGTTTAAAATATGTTGCGATAATTTTTAATATAGGATGAAGGATGCATAGTGTCTTCAATAAAATGAGTTCAAGTAACAATTTTTCCTCTACACAAATCAGTTAAGTATGAAGAAATTAAAGAATATGCAACACGTAAACACAATGTTTTGGTTACTTGCCCCGCTTGATGTTGCTCCGTGCTTTGCATTTTGACTGTCCACTTCCTTTGAATTTTTTGTTTTACTTTTATTTATTTATCAAATCAAGAAAGTATTAATTTTTATTTATCAGTTATATTCTTATTATAATTAATTATATTTTATCTACTTTTTTTTTTCAAGAAAATAATTATTTTGAATAGGTAATTTTGTCAATTAATATATTTTTATACTATTATCAATATTAGTATAATGACTTATGCGATGCATGTGATTTTTTTAAAAGCAAATCATTAAAAAAATGTTCTATTACGTAGTTCACTTTCTTAAAACATATGTTAATTATATTAAAGAGATATATTCAAAAACATCTTTAATCCAAATTGTGCATGAATATAAAACAAACACAATGCAGTAAAATATTTGAAGATAAGTTTTTAAACACTTTCTTATAGACTACATTTGACATCTCACTACTTATATTTCTATCCTTAAGGTATGTTAAAAATTTCAATCATTCCCTATTTGTCACTCTAAAAAATGCAACATACAATTGATCATGAATGAACACACATTTCTTAAAAAACGACCCAACATGTGATAATGCTAGGCTCGACTTTAAATTTGTTGATACTTATAGCATACGAAACAACCAAGCAATATTGCCTAGTATGTGTACCTATGCGATGCACAAATATGAGTTGTGTAATACATATTTAATATAATTAATTAATATATATTTAGTACATTATGATATTACATAATAATTTCATAAAGTTTTAAATAAAACTCAATCAAATAAAGAGAAAAATCATTATTATTCCTTCAGAGTTTTCATTTCTCTCCCCCTTTCTTGATTCACCCTTAATTTCAATTTATTAAACTAATTCGTAAAAACATATATTAATTATAAAAGCTAAACTTTAATTTAAGATACACTAGTATTAATTCTTTGTAAATATTGAATAACTAAAAATCTATTTATTTTTTCACCCCGTCCACCTTTGTAAAGTATAGTATACCCATAATATCAATATCTAATCAAATGCATACATTGATATCAAACAATAACCATATATAATCAGCACTGATAAAGAATTAAAACTAAATGTATGTTTCTCCATTTACACATTAACATCAGTGATAATTGAAAAAACATAATAGCAGCAAGGCATGCTATTTTACAAGAAATAGAAATGGTCTTGATACGACGCATCATAATATAAATTAACAATGTAGGCATCACAAAAGAAACCTTAGCCAACAAATGAAGCACATTGAAAGGCGTCATTCATATATTAATCCAAATAATATCCAGATAATAATAAAAAAATACATCGAAATTAAAATAAAATTTAATAATTAGAAAAATATAACACAAAATAAGATGACCATTTAACCGGTTGCGCTGGGGAGAGTAGTAAACAACGGTTGCATTTACAATGCTCCATGCAAAATCGGGACATTCAATGTGCCAACCATTAAACCGGTTGCACCCTCTTTTGGAGTAGCAATCAAGGTTCTAAAAATCGAACTGGACATCGAATTGATCAGGGTAAGGGTTTAGAGGTTCAGAGATTCAACCGGTTCAACTGGGGGTTCAACTGGAATATAACCGATATATAATAAAATCTGTATTTATATAAATATATAAAAATATAAAAATATAAATAAAATATACGTAAAAAATAACTAAAAATTAAATTAGATATCAACAAAACCCATAAAATATAAACATAATTAATCTCTTAATCAAAATAAACATTATCCATATGAATCAAATCTCTAAAGTTACTAATTCTCATACCAGAAAAAGAAAAAAAATTAGGAAAAATGAGATTTTAAACTTTTTTTATATAAAAAACCTCAAAATAATGTCATTTTGCATCTTTTCTGTTAAAAAAAACCGGTTTGACCGATCGGGCCGGTTTGCAGAGGTCCGACACTGATTCTTTGTTAGCCGATTTTGGGGGCCAACCGGATCGGACAGCAGGCCGGTTCTTGATTCAACCGGTTTGACCGCCGGTCCAGTCCGGTTTTCCAAACTAGATTAATGATTTAATTGTTATTCAAATCCTTATAATATCACTCAATTTTTAATTAAATTTCTATAATTTAAAAATTTATAAATAGGTCCTTATAGTATATGAGATTTTTTTTATAAGATCTCCACCATTATGAAAAACAAAATATGAGAAGGTAAATAGGGAAGGATAGAAATAGAATATTTATGAAGTATTATATTTTTCAATAATGACAGTAGAGTCGTGATTGAAAAATCTCATATGTTATAAGGATTCATTTATAAATTTTAAAACTATAGAAACCTAATTAAAAATTAAATTAATCTCAAATTAGAAGTTTAAATGTGTTTCTAAAATTTATAAATAGGATAAATTTAGTTTTAGTCCCTTTAAAATTTTTATTAAGAATTATTAAAAAAATTGTTTTTATGTTTCTTTTTTCCATTTTTTTATATTTGGTCTTTCTCACGTTGACTCAATAATATCTGGTAATAATCATAAAAAAATATAACATTACGTAATAATATATATAAGGACAAAAAAAATATTTCCATATTTATAATGGCTAAATGCATATTTTCACATACTTTTAGGGGTTAAAATTTAAAGAGTTTAATTTTGATGTACTAGTAATATGAAAAAGTCATTAAATCAAATCTCTCTATTTAAATGATTTTTCAAGTAGTAAAGAATAAAAATATGGATAAAAAGTTTTCTACATTATTTAATTTTATATATGAAACTCATCTAAAAAATTTTTACTCTGACTACTATTCCCCAATCATAAACACCCCAAATAGAGTATAGAAAATTTCCCGTAATATAATTATAGTAATTATATTCCATAATAATCATTGTAACAAATAAATATAATAATATTTTATAATTACATAATAATATCAAATAAATTTTGCTTTGATTATGTGCTGACAATGTAAATTTTGCTTATGTATTCATCCATTTTTATTTTGTCATATCAACAAAACATAGTTGAAACTCTCTCTACAACTTTAAAAGTCATATATACAAGAGAATTTAATTGGATAACAGTATAAAAGTTATTAGTATATTTAATTTAAATTCTAAAATTGCTATATTTTGTTAAATATACAATATTGAATTCAATACAAATTAATTAATATACTAATATAAAAAATATAACAATAAAAAATAAAGTCAGCACAAATGCACGTAAGCATATTTTTCCTCGGTGGTGTCCTCCTTAGTCTAACGTTTTGCCGTTAATGGGCAACTAAAATTTATTTCATCTTTTAAATATTTAAAGTTATATAATCCAAAATCGATTACCAGCTGGATTAGAAAAGCTCCAGCATTAGTGTCCCATATTAGACTTATGTTGTGTTTTCTTTACCATTTGATCTATACCAGCTTAATGTCAAGGGTAATTATTCTCGGTACATTCAATGCTCTAAAACTTGGTCGGCACATTATAAACATGACCACAACTACCTTTAATATATAAAAGTAGTGAAATAAAGCATTGGGATTAAGCCGTTGAAAAAATATTAAGACATAATTAAAAACTGAGTAAAACTATAGACATCTACAAAATAATTAATTAAACCATTTATAATGTATTCTAAATGTGCAGTAATATTTACTTGGTTTAATGGTGATGCACCTTAATTGATATGGAATTTAATTAGGTGTGAAATTTATTACACAGTAATTTATTGCTTTATTTTTTATTTTAATGTATATATAAAATCATAAATTTTAATAAAAACTATTTATCGTAATATACATATTAATAATGGTAATAAATTATTAAAATATTTAAAATAATAATAACATAATATATATTATGTGAATTTATATATGTGTATATATAAATTAAATATGTAAATTTATATGTAATATTACATTAGGAAATATAGATTATATTAATTAATAATTATTTGTTTATATTAAATAATTAACATTTACTTGTTACAACCTATCAATAGAGAGTTTTGATAGAATAAAATATATATTACAATATAAAAGCTTTAAAATTATAAATAATGTGCATAATTAATAAGATAGACTATCAATTTTAAATTCTTTAGTGAAAAATAATTTTAATATTAATGTGTATCATTCTTAAACTGAAAATCGACTAAAAAATTAAATAATTCTTATATATATATATATATATATATATATATATATATATATTATAATTTAATAATTTATTTTGAAAAAAAAACTTTGTATTTTAGTAACTCATTATAAATCGTTTTAGACACTTATACATAAGGGTTAATGTTTTTCAAATAATTTTTATCTTAAAATAAATGCTTGAAGGATCAGAAACATTCTCGTTGAGATCATGGATTCAGTTATTCATGGTGGAGGAAGGAAGAACCAAGAGGTAAAGGGAGAGAAAATTAGAGAGAAGTGCACAGCGGAATGAAAGCGAATGATACCATGTGAAGTTTAAAGATGAGAGAAAAATGAGAAATCTGATTAATGAAGGTTGTTACAAAGGTATTTATAGTAAGTTGCTAACAAACTCAAATGGAAACAAGTTGGTTACAACAGTTTATTTTCATCACTTGGGTCTAAGTCCGACAAGCCCGTATTGGTAACGGGTAATAGTTTTCACATCAACTAATAAAACGGGGCAAAAGGAATTTAGTAGCACTTTATCGATATTATACGCTAAAGAAACTAATAATTTCTAGCTCTTAAAAATTCCCAAAATTATATATTTACATTTCGATTGGATAAACACTCATCTCATTTATTGTTATAGGCAGTATCCCATCACATAATCTTTAATAGTAATAAGTATATGACATGTTTTTATTATCTCTTATTTACTTTTAAAAATGTTAATTAAAAATTTCATATTATTTTTAAAGATAATTTACGATCATGCATCACGCAGGTTCTAATACTGATAAATATAAAAATCAGTCAATTTGATGTTTTGAACACCTACAATTGCTGAAAAATCATTTTACGACTTTTTGAAGAAAATGTTACTTTCCGTTTCTGACATGCAAAATTTAGCTATCGACCAGATAGAGAAGGGTCGTTCGCGACTTGAAGGTCAACCTTTTAATTAGATGATGGCTTATTATTTTACTCGGCAGTGAATTTTTATTTTTGTTTTAAATTATTTGGTGCATTTGACAATGAAATTGAACTAGGGAAGAAGCTGATCGATTTTAATGATGGTGATAAAACAGCGAAAGATATTGAAGAGCCAGACTGCCAAAGTATTTGAAAGGAAACTTTATATGTCACGCGAATCATGCTTTTCACAGTTTTTTTGACATTAATTTTATATTAATTTAATTATAATATTTTTCGTTTCAATACTAAGTTAGTCCTAATATTTTTATTTAGATATCAGTTTAGGCTGTATTTGTTTCAGATTTTTTAAAAAATATAAATATAAAACTTAAAATTTATATATAATTAAAAAATTTGAAAACTAATTTCTTTTAGATTTTAATTATTTTTTAAAATTATCCAAATGTATAAAAATTATTTTTTTGTTGTTGTAAACAAGTGATTTTGAACCTTCAAAATATCATCCAAACATGCCTTTAGTCATTACAGTAAAGTGAAGATGCACCAAAATGATTAAATAGATATCAAAATTAAAAATATTAGACTAAATTGATATAAAAATTTTATTAGGACCAAATTAATAAAAATTGAAAATCTTATGATAAAAAAATTTGGTTGGGATTTGGCCTTTTTGATGTGCAATGCTCATATATCGTGTGATTTCTTTTGTTTCACGTGACTGATATATATATCGTTTTGAAATATATAACATAAAGCGTAAGTATCATCGTACCAAGTGATCATGTTTTTGGTACCAATAAAAAATGAATAATGTTTCCATTGGATTGGATGAGGATCTTTGGTATGATATGGGTCTCTCTTGCGCTTGTGTGAATGTAATCTTGGCAGTACTTTTTTAATTATTTTTTTGGAGTATTAAGCAAATGCCTTTTTTTATTTTTTATTTTTATAGATACAGAAAGAAATTCTAGCCAAAGAAGGTAACAGCTAGAAAGACATGAGGACAAATGTTCAAAATTTATAAACAACAAAAGGGGTTATTTTTTTGGACGTGGATTTAGGGATGTGATATAAAAGTAATATTGCTTTCTATAAAATTTATATGGGATATAGTGTTTTTGAAGACAAATTAAAAAATCACTAGGTAGTGAATCAAGTAATAAAATAATTTGTTTTTGCTTTTTTCAGATTTTGAGATGCGTTCAAATCGCTTGTAAAGCAGTTGTATTAAAAAAATAATATCCTAATCAGTTCCAAGCAATTTGTATTGATGATTTATTAAAAAAATAATTTTATTTGTTTATATAAATTCTCTTATATTCAACTATTACAAATGAACACAGTGCTGGAAGGGATGAAGTTGTATTGTTAGAAGAGTGTGTGAAAAAAGAAACCGTATCAAAACAAAAAATAGAGTGTGCCAAGAAATAGAGTGTGTTAAAAAGAGTACACAAAAGAGAGAAAAATGAATACCACTACAAATATAATAGTTTATTTTAATAGTAATATGTCACAAACAGAAGTGAGGTTGTAACATTAATGTGTGAGAGGCTGGTATATTTTTATATTTCCTATATTTTTTCATATACACAGCTAGAAGATGCACTTTCCTACTCCATAAATAGCAATACTCTAAAAATAGTGGTAGCAATTAGATACAAGTGTCATGTCTCACTTTTTGGCAATTTCATACAATGCCAAGCAACTCCAATAAGGAATGCCAATAACATTTAACAAATATTTAGGATACATCAGCAACATTAGCTATATGTTGTTGCTATTGAATTGTATGTTGATTTCGAAGAAGCTGCTATTGGTTGGAATGGAGAAAACGTAGAATGGAAAGAAAGCGGTGAAGGAGAGTAAGAAGATGAATATGGAGGTGGCGATTATGATGCGGATATGGATGGCATATCAATCACAGTGGCTAGGCAGTATCATCTGAATGAGGAGCCACCTTTTATGTGTGCTTTAGATTTGGAAGCTATGAATACACTTGAGTTCTCGGAGTATGCAAACATAGGTATATAGCACTAATTATTAAATTTTTAATTTATTATGTAATTAGATAATCAGAGAAACATACATTGGTCATTTTAAATTTGTATTGCATTAACAATGAACTTTTTTTTTATTGTTTGTATCGATTTATCATGGTCTTTTAGGGGTGGATCTGCGAATGGTGAGTTCTTTGTTAGAATGATGTTCAATGGTAGGGAGGCTGCTGTAGAAGCAATTAAGGTGTACAACATAGACAAAGTAGCAGATTATGAAGCATGGGAATTAGAGCTAAAGATTGCAAGTGCTTATACCATGAATGTGGTTGCAGATGGCTTGTTAAGGCCAATTTGAGGAAGAATAAGAGCTTTTGGGAAATCAACAAGTACAACAGACCACACACTTGTAACTTGAAGAAGATTATGTCGGACCACCCAAAAATGGATTTAAGCATGATTGTAGAACTTATAGAGCCTGTGGCAAAGTCCGACCCGTCTCTTAAAGTAAAAAAAAAAAAATGATTGTAAATGTTTTGTCTCGGTCTGGGTACACAATAACATACAAAAAAGCATGGGTGACAGAAAAAGGGTAATTAAAAAAGTTTTCATTAATTGGGAGCACTCATATGAAGTGCTACCGTAGTCAAGAGTATTGTGTATAGCCATTCAAGGCCCAGTTATTCAATTTGATACCGTAGAGGCCTATTATTGTAATGAGCTGATGCCAAAATTTTGATTGTTCTTCCATGTATTTTGAAGCTTTGGTCCTTACATTAAAGTGTTTAGGCACTGCAAGCCACTTATCCAGATAGATGGGACACATTTGTAGAAACCATGACCATTCACACATGGCTGGATATTAGGTAGCAGAGCAAAGATTCCCACCGTATAATTAAGGTAGAGATTTGTATGGCTTGTAGGTGGTTAGAAAAATTGTGGGCCAGCGATTTGAGTGGGGGTTAGAGATTTCAATCACTCATCAGCCTTGTCACTTTATGTCAGAGAGCTCTATCTTTCACAAATCGCTACCTTGCGGTTTGAGTGCAGCAAGATTCCTGTGCAGACTTATCAACCATCACCTTGGGGCTCCATCTCTCACAAACCACTAACAAGTGATTTTAATACATCAGAGATTCTTTTGGCAGAGATTCCCCATCACATCGTGTAGTCATTTGCATTTTATCACAAAATGCTAATGAGCGATTTACATGTAAAAACATCATTTAATCCCAAATCTCCCTTTAAAACCATATTATGCTAATACAATCAGCCAAACCTCATTATCAAAAAAAATTTCCATAACAAAAAGACCACATAGCTAAAAAGCTTTACCTTATGTCTCTTTATCCCTCAGTTACACTTACATATTCATAGTTGAAAAGAAAAACTTCCATAACTAACATTCAAAGCTACCTAATCATTTAATCTAATTACAATTTGAAAAATGAAATAATATCCCATTAAATCTGCAACCAATCTTCATTTATCATGCATTTTATCCTTGACATCCACCAAAGAATACTCACATCACGCCTAAGCATATTCCTCCTTGTTTCATACCAGAGTTTTAGGAATAGGTTAGTGATGCTAAACAAGACATTAATCTATGGGTTTGTAAACTTGTGAGGAAAATGTGAGAATGAGGAGGAAGAGGAAACACCTCCTTGTGTGGGTTAGGCCAACAAGAGCCACCAACATTAAGCCAAGACAAGACAAGCAGGTTTTGGCCTAAAATGGTTAATTTCCTAATGGTGGGGTTTTGGGCCATTGGTTATGGGCATCCTTGCCATACTATGGGGGAAAAGCTATCCACTTATCTTGGGGGATTGTGGCCCCTAAAAGCCTACTAATCCATAGAAACCCAAAGGCCCTAACATTAACCCATCAGGTGTCTTCCTTAATGGGGTTTCATTAATGCATCCATTTACTCTATGGGCTCATGCTAGGACTCACTTTTGTCTAAGCTAACACTAATTATGTTTAATTTCATCTTCAAACTGATTCCAAAAAATGGGTTTGGAACATTCTTCCAACAAGGTTTATTTAATTATACATATAAATTCCAAAATTGAACTTAGAACCTCATACTTATGATACCTAAACCCCTTGCACTCGAATTAATAACTTGTTGTTTTCTAGGCTGTGCTTTGAATTAGTTAAAAATGATATTTGTTTACCAATAACTAAAAATTTAGACCATATAATCATATATAGATGGTCAAGATTAAAAGATAATTAATGACCATATATAATCACTTTAAAAATTCAAGTATCTTTATATTTTAATATTGACTATTCATATAATATCAAAATGACCAACATTTGCACATCTTAATTTCATAATAAATCACCCATCTCATTTGAATTTATCTTATAATATTAACTATTTATGTAATAATGACTCTTATAATAAGTCACTCTTTTCACTTGAGTCCTCCCCTATGTATATTGGGAAATGATCTAGTAAAATGAGTGGTTAATTATGAGTGTGAAAAGAATAAATCTTGATTATTAATATAGATGAAACAAAGGGGGCACAAGAAAGGTGTTGAATCATGCTCCTTTAAAAACTTTCTATAAATTTTAAAACAAATACTCTTAAGTTATTAAAACTTAGAAAAACAAAAGCAATTTTAGTTCTTCAGAAAGATAAACTTTCTAAACAAAGATAGAGAAAGTAAACTTAAGAGAAAGAAAGCACAAGCAACATAATAAAGTAAAAGAGAAGGATAGAGAATCACACAAAACAATTTATACTGGTTCAATCAAAACAATGCCTACACCTAGTCCCCAACGTCCCATGTTGAGTGTTCCACTAAAGCATGTAGTCTTGTACAAACCTTTTCAAGCTAACAATATATATTCTTTCTCTAACCTTCACAAGCTATAAAACAAGTAGTAATGTCCTAGCCTTTCTAAGCTAACTTATAGTGACCACTAATAGGTCAAGGTTACAAGTTTGAGAAAAGAAAGTGGTGTTTAGGATGTTCTCACCAAGGAGATGATTACAATCAAGCTCTTAAGATATTATAATAAAGTTGGAGAGACTATGAAATGACTTCTTACTATGTAACTCATGAATGAGAGTATTAAGAAGATTTTAGAATACAAATATTCTTTTTGAATTTAAAATAATGTATGTTTTTCTCTTGAAAATTCAATAGCCTTCAATCTTCAGTTGATGATCCTTTTATAGATGCTACGGTGAAGATTACCGTTATTACTTAATGGTTGGATCACCATACATGTGTCCTTTTTTTAACCATTGTGGAGAGAAAGGACTTTTGAAGCATTTTTCAAGCAAACTCTCCTTTTGCAGTTGGCATTATACTTTTGATGACTGCAATAGTGCTTGTGTCTCCTTTCAAATGTATGATATAGCACACATTTGCTTCAACTATAGTTATTCAAAAAGGAAAACTGAGTTTGATTAAGTTTCCTGATGTTGAAGAAACTTTCTTGAAGTGTAGAGTGTTAGTCTTGATCAGCAACATTTACTTTCTAAAGCAAGTACTTCTTTCTAAATGTTCTTGTTGATGATGTTTTTATACTTTTTGAAGCACATACTTACTTTCTTATCTTTTTAATTACTTTATGAGATACGTTATGCATTAAACTCACCCAAGACTCATGAAAACAATATGTTTTGCAAGAGTTTTATGGATGTGAGTTACATTTTAACATTCTCATTAAGTTTATAAAAGAATTTGAGAGGAACGTGTATCATATGGTCCTAAACTTAAAAGAAACTTGAATGCACAATTAATCATCTATCTTGAGTGATTCCTTCAAATCTTGATTTGTTATCATTCAAAAACAAGCTAAACCAGGGTTCTAGAGCATACAATTTCCCATTTTTTGATGATTACAAATCAATGTTTGAAAAAGTTCCTGTGAGAAAGGAATAGAAATTCTTTTAGAACTTAAGAAACTTTCAATATGTTAAGAAACTTTCTCAAGGAAATAGAAGCTATGTTTCCTAATAGCAAGGAATGTGTTTTGAAGATATAATGCATATAAATATTTAAAAAGACATAGGCAAAGATAAAATGATAGAGAAACTGCAATTGTATATAACTGGACAACAATAAAAATAGTTCAAGCAACAGAGAATGGAACTAAATTAATATGCAAAAGATAGGAATAATTAAAAAAATAAATATGCATCAACTGTAAAAGAAATGTAGGCATGAGCAGATCTATCTCTATATAAGAATGAGCTTCCTTTATAAAAAATATGAATATTTCTTTTTCAACACTTTTCTCCCTTTTTTGGCATCAGTAGTAAAGGGTCATATAAAGAAGAACACCATCATGGAATCCTTCTCTGAATGTGTAACACCCTAATTTTTAACCCAATACTCTAGAACATATTAGGCTAATCATTAGGTTATTACTTCTTAGTCTCATCATTTTATTAAAATACTTAGTAGAAATTACGGGTAAATTTTTCTTTTTGAAAACATAAAGCAAAGTGAGAGCCGTGGGCTTAGCAAATCGAATAACAAAAATGTAAAGCACGTGCAACAACCATATCTCATAGAGTAAAGCATATAGTCAAGAACAATGATCAAGGTAAACAGAGAAACATTTCATTAATAATAATGTAGTTGAGGTACATAGCTAGTCATACCCTAAGAACGGACAGAGCTTGTAATACAACATAAATAAAATACAAGGGAATATAAAGTACATGGTCCAACATGAAGGTAAAAACCCTAAACGCTACCCTTCTACTAGGCTATGAGTACAAACTACAACCCTTCCCAAAAGGTGCTATCTAAGGGAAGATCTTCATAAAAGCTCGGGTACTCGCAATGCTCTCCATTGGAGTCTAGTGACGACGGGGATCCTTGGGGGGATGGAGGCAGGTAACCGGGGAACCACTCTATCTCCTCCTGAGTAGGCCAATGGAGTGTAAAGGGAGCTCGTGGCGGCTGAATGTGAGCTCCTCAATGCGGGCGCATCTCAGCTCTCCTCACCAAGCGTGGCTGCCTCATGGTCTCCTCACTCCTCTCGCGCCGGAATTGGGGAAATGGGGCAGAGCCCTTTGAAGGGACATGTGTCGGCAAATCCTCTGATGGATCAGTCTCGAACCTCCTTGAGCGAGGCACGTACTCCAGGTGGTCGTGGACAGCTGAGGCAGAGGTACGGGCACGGTATCGCTGCTCATCATGCGGGTGAGTGCGTTCAAAGATCATATCATCACCACCAAAAGGTGCAGTAGGGGTGAACTGGTAGCTCGAAACCGGGTAAGTGAAAGGTCGTCCCATGTACACAAAAATGCGGACGGCACAACGACCCTCAAACTGGTATGAACGGTGGTCCGGGTCGTAGTGCACCTCCCAAACTGGCGTGTCAATGAAAAGCACGAACGTTGCCATCGCTCTCTGAAGATGTGACGGAAGAAAGAAGAGAAAGGAGTGAGAATTCTTGCTAAAGAATCTCAGTAGGAGTTTCCTATCCTAGGGTTACATCATACACATCCTTAGGAACCTTGGGTTTAATTATAAAATAGTGATCATGAATATAAGGTTCGATTTAGGGTTTCTCAAACTAATTATCCAAGGTCCATTCCTTTTAGCATGCGTCTTGATGTTATGAATGCAACATGTTATATCATGGATGCACGTCAATACTTGAGCATATAAGACAATACAGCAAAGCACATAAACATTAGCCATGTGGCATAAGGGCATATAACTTTCAAGTGAATCATTCCTCAACTTCGTGACATCAATCATGGTACTTTAGCATATAAGCCACCCTAAAAATAATAACTAGGTTATGAGCTCATACCTCAGCTAGTCGTCACTAGCTCTTGCTTATTATCTGAATAAGTGAAACATAAATAATAATCCCGACTCGCAAGTATAGGTAGGGGGTAGGGATCATCTCTCTCTGGGATTACCCTCTTTGAAACGCTTTGCTAGCCACGCATGGCCTCACAATTTGTCCGCTTTAGTAGGCTACATCTACTCATACCCTCACGGATTTGTCTCCTCCCGGGGGTACTCGGCCAAACCAGCACCTCCTCGGGGGAAGCGCGTCTCAGTGCTTTGTCACATAAAAATCTCCTGGGGGTGCTCGGTCGAATCGGTGTCACCCAGGGTTTTCAACTCATAGGGTACTCATAAACATTTCTTTCAACTCTTTAAGGTTTGACGGAGATTCGGCAGCATAACAGCTGTTAAACCGAATTTCCTTCAAACTACCACAAGCTAATCCACACATCATGTTCTCATGAAATCTCATGCTATGATAAACTTTAACATTTCGTCAATCATTTTCTCATGCATCAAGCACATTTCATCATATCATTGCATCATACAACACATCATACCATTAACAACTTTTTAATGTCTTATGCATTGACCCGTAAGGTCCCTAACTCACATTCTAAGTTATAAATCATCAAACCTAATCTCTCGGGAACTTATAAGGTCTTAACTAAGTATTTCTCACCTCACACTATGGTCAATAACATCTCTAATCCTTAAGGATGCAGAATTCACAGTCCTAACTTTACGGGTACCTAAGAGTCACAACAATGACCCTTTCTAAGTCCGATTTGCTCCTAAGACATCAAGATCAAGTCCTAAACCATTTATGAGTCATTCCTACACATTTACACTAATTTAAATCCATGATTAGCATTACTAAACCTTGCTGGATAGAATCTAGAAAATTCAAATATTGAAGGATCTAGAACTCTCAAATTAATTCTTTTCTAGTTTCTAACTTCTCTTATCTTTCACATATGAGTCTTATCATTAATTATACTTAAACATAAGCATATTATCCTCATTAACACAGCTCATACAGTGGCTAAACATGGCAAGGCAGAACCGAAACAAACATCTCCATTTAAAGGCATCAAACACCATTTCTAAAGCACATAAAATACTAGTTTATCTTGGAACCCTTTTAAAACTTTCAAAACTCATTTCTAAACATTTTTATCATCTAAAATCATAAAATTATGTAAGAGGGCAGTAGCTAAATCATTTATCCCTCAAGAGGCCCTAAATTCATAAAACTTGGTTCTACAAATTCCTTATACTCATATAAGCTTAGAAAAATTATAAAACATAATTTTCAACACTTGGAAACTCCAAAACCCCTTAGGGCCGAAATGTGAACCAAAAGAAATAAATATTTTAAAACTTTGTTTGAGACAACAATGGGCAAGTCTTTGAGCTCTAGGTTCATTTAAGTGATAACATAAAAGTAAACATGCTCATGCACTCATTTTAGGTTTCATTAGAAAGTAAAGTGATAGCATAAAATAAGTATGAGGTGCAACATATTATTATCTTTGATATTTAGTGAGAACATGAAATATAAACATGATAATGCATAGCTTGAAATATAAACATGATAATACAAGTTCATTCATTATCTTGGTATTTAATGATAGCAAGGAAGTAAACATGATATGCAAAGCATAAAATAAACATGATGCAAAGTTCATTTTATGTTTAGCTAGAGCTCATTCAAGACTTTAACAAAGTAACAACCCAACATTTATCTCATTACAAAGAGAGCTCTAGAGTTCTTGAACCAAGTTCTCAAAGGAACTATGAGGTTCTTGAACATCATCATCAAGCTCAAAGAAGACAAACTTTTTAAACAAACAAAACCTCAAAGATAAAAAAGGAAATGGAAAACCTAAATATTAAAGAAAAGGAAACAAAGAACCAAAATCAAAATAGCAAGAAAAGAAAAGGTGTTCTTGAGTAAAATCATGTTTGAGTTAGAAAGTAGAGTTGAAACTCAAAGAAAGTAAAACCTCAAGCTCTAGAGGTTCCTTTGAGATGAACACATAGTCATCATCTAGGAGTCCTCATCATTGATCTATCATGTGCTCATCAAGGCCTCATGGCTAAAATCTCAAGAAAGAAAAGAACCAAAGAAAAGTTTCAAAAAAAATCCAAGAGAAAGCTAGAGAAACTCATTTTCTTCAAGAAACAAAGTTTAGAAAAACACTTCTACCTAGAGTGAAGTTAAAAAGCTTGAACTTTGAGAAAAGGAAACAAGATGATGAGCTCCTCCAAGGGGTTGATGGTTTCGGCCAAGGGGAGATAAGGAGGTTGGAGTTGTGTTTGAGATGAGGTTGTATTTAAGGTGATATGTTTGAGGGATTTGAAGACTTTAGGATGGTGTTTGAGGGCTAAGAGATGATGATAAGATGAAGAGATAAAGAAGATGAAGATAAGAAAGGAAGAACTCTCTTGAAAATTGAGAGAAAAAGAAGAACTCAAGAAAGCTTAGGAAAACTTGAAACTTACCAAATGAACTAAAGTGTTTGCATGTGTTTCTAGGCAAGGTATTTATAGACAATGAAAACAAATGAAGGCTCAAAGGAAGGAGGGCTGGTCATGTGGTTTGAGAGGGAAAGGAAGAGAAAATATCTCTTTGATGGGGTCATACAAGCATGATTTGAAGCATGGAGCTCATGACACAAGGTATGGCTTTAGGCATGAGTTTTTGAGTGAGCTTTTCTTTTAATTGTGGATGAAATTAAGCTTCTAGAAATGAGACATGGCTGGAAGTTTTCCAGCCACAAATAAATGGGGAAATTAATTTACTTTGCTTGGTTATTTATTAGGAAAAGCAAGCTTGATTGAAACTATGACAAGGTATGACATGTATGGTGATTTGAGGTGATTTTCCTACAAGTTTTGAAATGAAATAAATCATGAAAATGGGGGTGAGGGTGGCGGAAATTCAGACCAGAAAATGGGGGAAATAAAAGCTTCTAAATGTTGTCCTTGGAAGCATGGATGAAAGCATGGTTTGTATGACTCAAAATATGGTTTGTGTAAGGTCAAAGCATGGCTCTTTGAGTGAGAAAAATTCACACATGAGGTGCACATGGGAGGGCATGGCTTCGGCCAAAATTCAGACAGCATGGGGGAGGATTTATCTTCCATGTAATTGGGTGCTAATGATAGGATTAAGTGTAGGTTAGTTTAGGTACAAGGTTATGAGTAATTAAGCTTAAGTTTAGGTAACTAAGCATGTGTATTAGGAATTTTATGACAAGGTTAGGAGTGCTCATACATCATTAGAGAATTAAAAACTCATTTATGAATAAACAATGTGTAACACAATTCCATGATTTAAGGAATTGGAAAGACAAAACACTATTCAAGATTCCATGAGTAGGAGTCTTGAAATTAAAATATGATTTTAAGTTGTAATTAAGCACTTTTAGGTTCTAATCAACTTTAATAAATTATTTTGACTCAAGATTAATTAAGGAAATTAATTAACCTTCGATTAGAGCCTAATATTGCTTAGGTTTGCTTAATCACGTGATTAAACGTAAAAACACGAAACTAGGGGCAAAACCATAATTTTGCACTAATTTCGCCCGGGACCTCCGGGACCAAAAATAAAGTCATAGTCTACATAAAAACACCTTTTAAAACCATCTGGAGAAGTTTTGGGTTCATCCGGCTCTTGCAAATGGGTAAAACGCCGTAGGGGCGTTTTGGTCATTTTGACCCGAAAACTCGAAAAACGAGATTTTCGATCCCGGGAAGGTACACAAGTCATCCAATCCCCTTCCAACATTGAGTTTACCTTTCGAGTGCTGCCAGACCGGCTTTCCTCAAATTCCGGACCAAAAATGACCTTAGGGCATTTTGGTCATTTTCACTCTAACAGAAAATCGGGGCGTTACAGAATGTCTCATAACAGCCCAATCAATTGCAGCATAAGCTCCCCATGCCTTCTCACTAGAACCTTATGAGAAGTATTAGCATTTTCCAGTCGATCCAACCTCTGGAAAATTTCTTTTTGATTTGTAAGGTGCAAATTTAGCTCTACAGAGGTGATTTAGTGAAACTCTGTGGATGATGAAGGTTGAGTAAGGTTATGGTGCTGATAGAGATTAGGTTGAGGGATCCTTGAGGTTGCAAGGGTTGGCTGTGAATAAGTTAGAGTGAAAGGTAAAGGTAATAAAGGAAATTTTAGATGAGGAGGGTGTGAGAAGTGAGGCATTACAAAGCTTTTAGATTGTCTTAGATTCAAGTGCTCCATAACTTTAGAGGATTATGGAAAGTGGTCCTCAGAAGGGTGGCTAATCTGCTCATGTAATCTAACCATTATTCTTGCCAAATTATTAGGATAGTGGCCTTGTCCTTCCTCTTCTTGTCCCATATCTTCAAATATATGTTGAATTATCTTCTCTTGATGTTGTAGCTGTTGCTCATGGGATGCAAGAGTGTCCTCTATTGTAGCTATCATTCCTTGAGCATGTAGCTCAAGGCATAGTTCTTTCAAACTTATGGTCATGTTGATACAAAGATGTTGTGTGATGGTGGTGTAACACCCTCCTAAGCATAACATCATCCTTAAGCCATGACATTAGACTCAGGAGTTGTTACTTATATATTAGTGAACCTTTCTTAAATATCTATAGCAAATTTGATTAATTCGTATCATGATTAATTCATAATTCTACTAAAATATATAACAAAGAAATAAAGTATTCATTGAATACATTTCCAAATACAAGAAGAAAGCTCCTTTATGAGTTTTATTGTATGTCTGTCTTCTAGTACATTTACAAACATATATATACAAATAAGTACAACTAACAAAAACTTCTACAATTAAACTACTGTAAATCTAATTCTTCCCTATAGCAGCCTCAATATTCTCTGGATCAATCTTGAGATGACATGAGAACACCAAAACATAGGGGGTGAGAATTTTAACATTCTCAATACGACATCCCCAAAAATGCATAATAACATCTATGTTATCGCCATCGTCCCAGCTGTTTCAATTTATTTAGAAAAATATGATCATGCAATATATATCAAAGATTTATTTTAAGTTCTAAAATCATCATCCCAAAGAGGGTTTGTTTTATCATTCAAGCCCTTAATATACATCATCATTAATCATAATCACTTAGTTTGACCAATATAATTTATCATCACATAAAGCATTCAATCACTTAATATACATATATCATAATACTCAAGATCATAGTAAAACATCTTAGACAAATAATTCATTGTAATATGCATATACATATGAAATTATCTTTTATGAAATTATCTTTACATGCCCTTGATATGTTGAAGGGGATCTCATATACATCTTTTCATGCCCTTGGTGCATCGAAAGGGATCTCATAGCTTTCTTATCTTTCCATGCTCTTGACATACTGAAAGGGATCTCACATCTTTCTTATCTTTCCGTGCCCTTGCCATATTGAAGGGGATCTTATCTTTGCGTGCCCTTGTCATACCGAAGGGTATCTCTGATTTTACTTTTACTTAGCACATAACGTAGAGGACTACTTAGGACAATTGTTACTTCGACTTGTCTTGTCCCTTGACTATGGTGACTTATTCTATTACTGGATAATAGACTGTTTTTCAGGACTGAGCCCATTTCTATACGTGATCCTTGGATTTTCTCTCCAATTCACATATAGATCTATTCCTAGCCAGGTTTTCTCCTCAACTTGATTAAAAGGCAGTCAGGTTTACTTTCCTTAATGACTGGATGACCTTCCTCGGCCAAATAAGACACATTCTTTTGTGTAAGCAATTGTCAAAGGTACTTACAATCATATATGCATCTTGATTATGTATACATCTTAGTTACATGTGCACACATATTACTCATAATCTTAGTTCCAACTCATAGAGCATTCATCAATACTTTTAATATCAAACATTCACCACTGTATATGCATAGCATCATTAATAGATCCACATAGTATCAATGAGATCAAATCATAGACATTTTATCATCTCTTCAGCCAATCTAGTATGCTGCTAGAATTTTGGTTCTAAAGAAAATTACGGAACTGCTACTAAATCTTATAAAAACCAAGCAAAATCATTTTTCATAGTTAATTTGATGTGTATAAGATAGCTTGTAAAAATTTCAAATAAAAATAAGCTCTCTGGCTATATTAAAAATTTCTACAAATTCTGAGGTCAGAAACTGCTTATTTTCAGCCAATAGCCGTAAGTCTTGATTTTAGTTCCTTATCAAATGAATATATAAACTCCTACAAAAATTCATGATTGGACTTAAAGATGTCCTTAACAATTTATACAATTTTAAGCTCAAAATTTGATCATTTGGTATAGTAACAAAATTAGACAAATTTAATGTTCTAGAATTGACTGTTCATTATGTAGAAACCTTGACTAGCTTGGTTCTTGAATTCTTAAAAATAGAAAAAGTGCTAAAAATGACTCAAGAAAAATAATGAGAATACTTTAACATGTTAGCTTTTCCATATAAAATTTTTAGCTTAAGATAAGATCTCTAAGTCAGTAAGAAAAATTGTGAAATTTGAGTTGCTTGTTTGAAATATGAGTTTTAGCAACATTGTTCAAAATGTATTTTGAGAAAAAGGGTTTTCTAACATCATCCAAATACTCCACCAAATTAAAAACATCAATATCTACATATTATCAACCAATATAACTAAAATTACTAAGCCAATTTAGTCAGAAAAGTTAACAACAATTTTTTAAAGAAAAGAGGCCAAATAAAGCCCTATTTGGCTCTTGCAAGATTTAATTCTTGTTCTTGGCTTTCTCCAAGAGTTCTATACCCAATTATTGATCTAATCCTCTCAAATCCTCTTGTAACATAGTTAGGAACATCAAATAACTTGATAAGATGATGAGGTGAGGGCTTGTTAATAGAAGTTGATCTTGGATTTATAAGAGATAGTATATAGGTTGTGGTTTTGGTTATAGAGTTTTGAGTGAAATTTGAAATTCTTAGCTAGGGGTTATGTTGTTGTAAGAGAAAAAAGATAAAGATGGCTAAAATTTTGGGGTTCTTGGCTGAAAAACATGAGAGAAAAATGATAAGGTGTTGGTCTTATGGATTTATGATAATATGCATAGTAATTTCAATTATAAAATTGTTTTTCTTAAAGATAAATATGTGTATTTTTGTAAGCATTCTATTGGTTCCTAGAAAAAACAATGGTATGGTTTCTTTTAAGCCATATATTTGTCACATTAGGTGTTCCACTTATACTACAAGCTAGTGTCATACTGTGTTCGAAACTACACATCGTAATTTTACCGAACGGGTAAAATACCATACTCGGGAAAATAGATATTGCCTGACATTTGATTCTAGGTCTAAAATCTTTATTCCTAACCATTTTTAATCTTAATCTTATATTTTCTCATTCTCGAGCATCTCCTGGTCCCAATTCTAGGGTTTTGGTGGTCTCGACTAGCTTGCAAGGCCTGCAGGGCTCACATGGTCACTATTTATTTTTTTAATAATCAAGCCGTTCTTATCTTGGCTAACCCTATTAGAATCATAAAGTTTTGATTAATAAAGTCTAGTAAAAGTTTCAAAATAAATTTCGAGGTGTTACGAGTGGAGCAGATAATATCATATAATGCCTTCAACTTCATCGCTATGGATGTAGGCTCCATCGGATTTTCATCAAAAGAAGGGTACCTAACCATTTATAGTTCAAGGACTTGTGATACCCTAATAGAAGCTAGTGGTGCTTTTTTATAAACATGGATAAGTTTTTGAGAAGGTTGAGCACTTGGTTCAGCAATAATCTCTAGTGCAAGCTCAAAAACTTGTTGCATAGGAATTGATGCGTATCAATTCCTTGAGCTCGATCTTTTTGCTCTTTTCTTTGAATCTATTGAAGCATTTTTTTTTCCTTTTCACTTTCTTTTTCATCAGAAGAGGATGGCTCATCATTTCTCAAGAATTCCTTTGTCGATAAATGCTTATTTCTCACAAATTTCAGCTTCAATTTCCTTCTTGCTCTTTTTAGGAGAAATCTCTAATTTTAATCTTTTTCTTTTACTTTCTTCTTCTCCTTTTCTTTCTGTCTTTGCTTCTTTTTTCTCAATCATTCTTCCATTTTTCTTTTTTTCCTAGCAATTTTCTTTCTTCTTCATAGCTTTCCTTCTCTTCTCCTCTTCTTCCTTCTTCTTCTTAATATTGATAAGTTCAAGGACTTTATGACAGACTTCTTAATAGATGAGTTACTTTCGAAGCTTTCTTATTCTTCTGAGTCTGCTTCTGTTTTCTCATCAAAAGATTCTTCATAAACTTCCATGATCACTTTTCTGTTCTTCTTTCGAGGTTTCTCATCAACTTTCTATTATTCTTCTAAGGTTTCTCATAAGCTTTTCTTTCTATTCTTATTTTAGATTTAGCAAGTTCAACATTTTCTTTCTTTACAACAACTGCGAATGTTCTACTAGTGCTGACATGACCAGCAAAAATATTTCACAAGGCATTCCAACATGTTGTTTTCTTCCATCAATAATAGAAAGTAAAAAATTTGTGAGAAGTCTTGGAATATTTACCTTTTTGTTAGTGATTAGACATACAAGCAACATCATGTCAAAGCCTACAAGTTGATATAGTGAGCCAAGATGTGGAAGGATGGTATGTTGTACCATAGAGTAGACTTCGTTGACTTTGGCCTTTAAAGTTGAAGTCTTTATCTCCCTCAAGGCAATGGTTTGATCTCTAGTGAAGATTTCTGCAATCATTGCCTTAGCCATGTTAATTTGCTTCCACAACCTAGTTGATTAGAAGCATCTCACACCTTCAAACTTGGTCTCTATGACTTTCACCATATCTATAGGACAAAATTCATACATGTGGTCATTGATGATGATTAGAAGAGAGGTAGCTATAACATCCTCCTAACTACCATGCATTACTCGAGTGTTAACATTGTAAATAGGAGAGTATTACTTTCTGATAAAATTTATACTAGTTGAGGGAAACGAAATGAAAGTAAATTAAATGCATATATTCTAGGCGAAGGTACTGAAATAGAGAATACAAAGTTCACAAACAATATATATATACATCATATACAAGTCATCACATATACATTATACTAGAAGGTAGGCTAGTCCACTAATAAGACTATTCAGGAGCTATGTTCAAAACAACATCAAGGGTTTAGCCTAACCTGCTCAATCCAAAGGCCCAACAAAATAACATATACACATAAATAAACCTTAAAACATCAAGCAAAAGGGTTTGCAAGTTCGCAGGGTACTAAACTAGGCTATGACTATATACATGTAAGAAAGTTCCTAAATGTATCCTATCCTCCTAGTGAAAACCATTTGCCATTGGTATGATAACATCACCTCTGGTGGGGGCATCATGACCTTCAGATGGATTCCAATATGATGAGGAAGATGAGGATGGATCATCAGCAGGAGAGGGTGCCAGCAATGCAGCAGAGCTACAAAGATAACTAGGTGAGCTAGGTGGAAGGGCACACCATTATACGGAAAAGTTGGGTCGAAATTGGCCATGAACACAGACAAACTAAATGAATGACTAAAGAACACATAGGCTCAGACCTGAGAGTAGCCTACTACATATAGAGAATCTAGTACAAGGCTATAGTGCCACTCCCATTGTGGCGAATTAAGGAAGAATATCATGGACAACATTTATAGGATCTAAATACAATACATAATCCATACAAACATAGGGATGAGAATAAAATATAATTCTCAGTAGGGCACTCCCTTGAATATAAATGCAACATAACTAAAAATTTCAGTTATATGAGAAATATCATGTGTTTTCTCTTGTAGAAACAATAATAATCATGTGTTTTCTCTTGTAACAATGGAACTCAATCCAATGTATTTTTCTTTTTTCATCACATAGTTCTATTTGTAGCCGATATGTCTACCAACTCATAATATCTCTATGAAAGTTCATCTTTTTTCCTTCCCCTAAATCAGCCTAAGCCTTGTTTCTGTTTTACTGATATGTCAGAATATGCACAGTTGAAGTTTATACATTATCTTTTATCACATATATGCATCTTTCAATTTTCTTTTCCCCATGCATGCATTAATCATATATGATTATTCATTCACAATGTAATTCTCATTCTTTCCTCATAAGTCAATCTTTAAAGTATACAACATACATTTATATTCATCATTACTTAAATCAAGAGTCATTACATTACCAATTCAAAACTTGGGTTCATTTTCAGCATATTAGTAGATTTTACACTTAAGTAGCAAGATTTATTTTGAATATCAAATAATCAGTTCGAAAGTCACAAAAATGATCCATGACACCTCAATGTGTCGACAAGGTCCTGTAAAAATTTCAGGCAAGAACCATTCTCTAAATATGTTAATAAAATTCCACAAATTTGGTGGTCAAAGACCCCTAATCTTAGCTCAAGGGCATAATTCTAGAATTTTTAACCCTAGCAAATGACTACCTCAAATCAGAATAAAATTCATGGTTAAACCTTAAGATGTTTAAAATACCCTGTAAAAATTTCAAAGGAAAATTCAATCATTTTCTATAGGACAAAATTAGCAAAAGTTGCAGCTTCAGGTTTAACAATTTAGAAGCAACACGATTAGCCATGGTTCTTGATTTTTTTAAGGCAGTAAAATTCTTTAACATGACCCAAGAAAAATCATGCAATTGCCTTAGGATGTTACCTTCAACATATAATTTTTAAGCTAATAAAAATACTTAAAATACATCAGAAAAATCATGACAAATCCCTGCCTATGACAAAACCGAAAATCCAGCAACATGGTTCAACACCTCTTTTGAGAAAAATGATTTTCCAACACTAATACACTCCAACAATGTAAATACACCTATACCTTTCTGTAATCATACATTAGAACCAAGACTATCAAATTCAAACCATGAAAATCTGCAAGAAAGACAAAGATGCACCAAACAAGAAATATAAAACCTACTTTTAGAGACTTAAGGATCTTTGCTCTAAAGGATGTTTCAAGAAGGATTTCAATCACTTCAGGGCCTTCAAACTAACACCAAACCCTTTTTTAGGAAGTAGGGTATCAGTATCAAGGTGAGGAATGGTGAGGAAGTGAAATTTTAATAAGTTAGTTTGATAGATCTTGATGAGGGGATTATGTTTAGTGAAAAGGAGTTTGTAGTTTTAGTAAGTCTAGGCTAGGAATTTGAGGTTTGAATCAAATTTTTTTATAGCCTTAAGGAAGCAACAATGGAGGTGGCTGTTTTCTCCTTGATGGTCGAAGATAGTAAGTGATTTAATAAAGTTTGGTAGCTTGGATATATATTATATTAGGTGTTAAGTATTTATTTAATATGAAATCCAAATTCTTCCTAAAAGAAAATAAGATGAATGATTAGGATTTGATCTTGTAATTCAAGATTAAATCTTAGCCTTACACTTGTCTCTAAAGGATAGACATTATCCTTTTACAAAGATTAAAATATCTTTCAGTGTTAGAAGTCGCACTTCGAAATTTTACCGATCGAGTGAAACACCATACCTAGATAATCAGATATTCCTTGAAATGTAATTCCTGATATAAAATCTTCATTTCTAACTATTTCTAACCTTCACCATATCTTTTCTTAGTCCTAAGCATTTCCTGGTCTCGGATCTAGGTTTCGGCTATCCCGATGGACCCGTGGCCCACAAAGTCACTATTCACTTTTTTTTTCAACTATTTCGTTAGGTTGTTGTTATCATCACTATGTTTGTCAGAAAATTGAAACTCTTTATTTTCTAAAGTTCATATGGTGTTTCTTGAGAATAGGCCTTATGAAAACATGATTTTGGGTATAGCATAAGGTATTTGCAGCTTTTGCCCAAAAGCCTTTTGATTAAGCACTTTCTAAAAGCATTGTTCCAGCCATTTCTTACAGCGATCTATTCTTTCTTTCAACAGTCCATTTGGTTAGATGTCTTAGGAGATGAGAAGCTATGGTCAATACCATTTTCATTGCAAAAACTTTCAAAAGCATGGTTTTCAAATTCACCACCATGATCTAATCTAATGGCAATGATTGAAATATCTTTTCATTTTGAACTTTCTTTGAAAAGGTTTTGAAGGCATCACAAGCATCATTCTTATGAAAGTATGAGCTTTATTGTTTTGAACGACAACAAAGCCAATTTAAAGAAAATATTTTGAAGAAACGACTAATGGCTACCTTGAGTTTCTTGACTAAGCTTAACAGGTATTTCCAAAGTGCATTACATAGACTTGAGTGAGAATAATTTCACTTTATATGCGCAAACATGTTTTATCTTGTGGAAAGAGAATGAACTTAAACAAAGTGAATATTATATCATGTAAAGAACATTTACATGCATTAAGGAATGAAATAGACCAATACAAGAATGAGAAACCAAGGAAAACATCTTTAGAAAGTAACACGAGACGTCAGAAAGTACATTGAATAATGAGGAAATCATGCAAACTTTGAAAGTAACGTGTTACTCAGTCAACAACCTTTATAATCGCAAATCATTCATCATTAAAAATCTGAGATTGAAGACTGGAAGACCGAAGAATGATCAAGGGACTGATTACTCACATCAAAATGCTCACTTAACTATGGAGCACAAAATGATACATGAAATAGAGGGAAATTTAAAATTCAAAATTCAAAATTCAAATCTCGAGTCAAACCCAATTTTATAACTGATATGTCATCTCTTTTGCTTGATTGGTTAACCATCCTAGCTTTTACAAGAAGAAGTTTAGAAAGTAAAAAAAAAGAGAGACATCAGAAACCTCTACAATACAATGGCTTCTGCAACCGATGTGACAAGTCTGCCAGCCTACCTTTCTAGACTAACGTTCCAAGACACAACAGATAATCTACATGTGTCATTTGGAGATCTAATCAAGGGTAACAGTCAAGAAGAATGACCACTATAAAAGGAGATGCTATGCTTGAAAGCAAATGAGAGCATTGAAGACATAAGAGTGAAAAACTCTGGAAAAATCTCTCCATACTTCTTGTAATGTTCATCAAGATGTGTAATAAGTTTCTTTTAAGTGTAAAAATCTTCTTTTAAAATGCGTAGTTTGGTGTATGCTCTTGTTTGTAAGATATGTAGGAAAGAAGTTGCTCATGTTTTCCAGGTCTGTTTTATTGAATATTTGTAAGGAAACTTGAGTATAGTTAGTTTGAATGGCAACCCACACACATAACCTTTGTAACATTGATCCAGGAGTGATTAGAGTGAGACATAGGTTAGAGAGGCTAAGGTAAAATTATTTGCAACGCGATGGCAGATGTATTCTGTTCTTGTCGGTCTAACTTAAAGAGGCTGTGGAAGAACTAATCGCAACTTGATAATGGAGGCATTCTAGTCATCATGGTTTAGCCTGGAGAAGCTAGTTCAAAACTACTCGGTTCAACTTGGAGAGACTAGTATAGAACTACTCTATTTAGCTTAGAGAGGGTGGTACAAAATTACTTGGTTTGTGATAGTAGGGGCTGTTTACTGTTCACTGTTGAGAGCTTGGGAAAGCTAGTGTAAAGACTATCCAGTTTACTTTCTCAGGTTGAGAAAGTTGTTGTTAGTGGAATTTCAACATATGTTGAGTACTGGATGTAGGCATGTTTGGCCGAACCAGTATAAAAATACTTGTTTCATCCTTTTTTTCTCCATGATCTCTTATTTTTATGATGTATCAGCAATTTACTGTTCCCTGTGAACTTTTTTTCCTTTGTTTCATCCTATTAAGGTTGCATCATTAGTAAAATAATTCAAAGATCCACTTTCTAAAAACAACTAACCATGATTCTGATGCACTTTAAACTAAAAGCTTGATAGTATTTTTGTTAAATGTTTCAGATTTGAAAGAAAGTAGTAAAACACGATTCAACCCCCTTCTCGTGAACTCTTTTACCTACAAGTAGTATGAGAGCCAGGCGTCTAAGGGGTTGAGCAATCCAACAATTGCAGAGGACAACGATCGAAGGGACAAAATGGAGTAGAAGATCACTCTGTCAACTAACCATCCTTTTTCTAATAATGCTCCTGGATCTGATTATACTCTATCGACAACTTGAGGAATCTCAAAGGAGAAAATATTTTACCTTAAAAGTCATCATATCAGAAGCAGCAAAAAGATAAAGCAATAGAAATTGCTGATACCTCTGCTAAAGAGGAAGAATCTGATGAAAAAAAATGAGATTGGGAGTGGAGATAAGATCTCCTTGCTTATAGTGAAAGTGTCAAAAGCATGATGAGGCTATGCCAAGAATGATGGAAGCATCAATCTCAGAGGAAGACAAAAAGAGCAAAGAAAATCTTGAAAAAAGCAACTATGAAGATAAAAGGAATGGATCAGTAAGTCACGATAAGATTGAAAGTGCAAAATTTCTATATCTCATGACATGAATGTTACTTTACAGAAGAATACAAGGTAAGAATATTCAAACTCATTCCTTTATGTTCCTTGTTATCATATGATGAGCTACTACATAATTTGAACACTTTCTCATCAAAATTTCTCTTTCTGAATAGCTTAAGTTTGATTATGAAAATCATAAGGAAAATACAGATCCTATTTTCAAACTCTAAGCCTTAGAAGCTGAAATCTCAGAACTATATTAGAAAGATCTTAGAAAGCAATTTCTGAATTTGAGAAAACTTCATGACTTCTAAAATCTAACTCAAAGCTTATAAATATAGGTCCTAAAATCTTAAACTTATGGCTGAAAGGTAGAGACTATTGTTTGAGAAAACAAGGCTGAAAAATGAAGAGGGAAAATGAAAGAAAAAGAAATGCAGCCTCATCTAAAATTTGACATCATAGTTTCTTTTACTCTCTATCAAGTAGAAATATCCATTTGACAAATAATTCTTGACGAAGAAATCAATTAGAAAGAATGGAAAGTCTCTTCCTAAATAACTAACCTGAGTGGACTTAAGAGAGTTTAAGTACCAAAATCAAAATTCTCATTTTTGCAGGTACATCCGAACATTACAATTGTTAAAGGGTCCTTATAGCTTAAAAGACAATAACTATCTCAGACATTTTCCATGGCTCAGAAAGAAAAACAGGAGTAGGATACTCAAGATCTCCAAATGGCTTGAATTCACTAATGAACAGTATTCAAGAAAAACCTTGCTAGCTATCACTTAAGACTGGAAGAAAGCCTTGAGGAAAATAGTCTTAAGGAAACTTCCGATAGCAAATAGATGGAAGCTAGACTTTTAGAAATTAAACTCCAGAACTCAAATACTTCAGAAAGTATGCTAAGAACTCTAAAGCAAATTAGAGGAACATTTCTGAATAAGAAGAAGAGCAATTTGAAGTAAGAAAAGAAGTTGAAGATTTTCAAGGCACAAAAACTAAAAGAATGCTTTTTGATCTAAAGACAATTTCAAAGTACAGAGTTCTAGAAAATATGTCATTCTTAAGAAATATATCAAACTGTGTTTCCATCTCCATAATCGTGCCTGAATTTAGGTGAATACTATGCTACGAGAGTTGAATCAGATCAAATAAATGCAAAGTTTGAATATTTGACCAAAAGAGAACTCATCATGAGCTTCAAAACCAAAAAGCCATTTGGAACTAAGAGATCACATGATGCTATCATTCCTTTGAAGAACCTAAACTCTTGATTATAGAAAGAAAAAAAATATCCTCATTGGATGCCTAAGGTGAAAATGGAGACTGTTGAAAATTTATCACATCCAGATGTTACAAATAAAGAACCAGTCAGAAGATCATAAATTGAGGTACTCCTAAATCTCTATTTTCGTAAATAATATTAGTGATATTGATTTTGTTTGAAAATATTTTCAGCACCTTAGATTTATGCCCTCATTGACCAATTTGTTTGAAATAAATATCACTTATGACTAATGCTTGAGAAGACTAAGAATGTCAGACATATTAATTTATAATTCATTTTTGTTGGTTCAATATTTTCAAAAAAATTTAAAACTACATAAGCATCTATAAACAATATTCCTGGGTATTCTCCTCTTCATTGCTCTGACCTGAAGACCATATAAATAAATCAGCATGTAAAACCAACTCACCTTTTGAACCTCAGAAGAATTAGTCATAAGCTTAGGGAGCAGAAGAAATGATAATGAAAAAAGGGAGGAAAAAGGCTCAAAAAGATTGGGAACAGTTGTTATCATAACATTCAAGACGTAAGATAACTAGTTAAGTGGGAAAATTACAACATTTCGAAAGATCAGAAAATCAGAAGTAGGGCTTAGAAAGTGAACCCTTCAAAAAGTGATTTAAAGAGTAAAAAATTCAGCCACATCCCATCGTTTAAATAACTGTTCACTCCTTACACATCACATTTTTCTCTATATCTTCCTCTACATGCTTCCTCAGTTGCTTTGTATCTTTGCTCCTTCAAACTCCCATTACTACACCCAAATTCACTCTACTTTTCTTTTTAGCTTTCACCATTGAACCCTTTTCAAGTTCCAACCTCTCTTTTCACATCCACTCTTTTACAACATTAGAAATGGCTGAAGGAAAACATTACTTCGGTCACATTACATACATGAGATCACTCCACATGTTCAATGAACCTTATCATCAACAATACTATGTTGAAAACTTTTCTTAGTGTCCTGTATCTCCCTGAAAAAGATTGCCAAAGGAAGTGATGATACAAGTCTTCATCTTATGGGAAGTCATCTCATTTCAATGATGGAAAGGCTTTGTAAATCTCACTGACAGGGTTTTCACAGGGATGGTGACCGCATTTTACTCCCGACTAGCACAAATGTTTGACTCTGTGCTAATTTCCTACATAAGAAATACGAACTTAGAACTTAAAATAGCATATCCTTCTAATGTTGCACAAGCTCCTGATGAGGCACTTAGATGCTCATCTGAGCAAAACTAGTTCCTGACTATTAGGGTTCCAGTAGAAGACATGTCAAGATGTCTCACGAACTCTTCCAAGCACCATCCTGGTGAGATAATAACTACAATGCTAAATTCGAAGGCTCTCCAAATTCTCACATTTATCCAGTCGACCCTTCTACCCAAACTTGAAAGCACTCATCTGCTATTAGGAACAGATTGCATGCTTCTATACTATCTGTTGACAAAGAGAAAAGTAAGCTTACCTAAACTAGTTTTTGATTACATGCTCAAAGCCATCTCTCTAGAAGAAAGGAGAAACGCCTCTGCTCCCTACGGTATTCTTCACACAAAGATATTTGAATGTCTAAACTACACTCTCGTAAACGAATGATATGAAGGCACTTTGTATTATCTCAACTTGTTTCAAACCCTAAGAAGACCAACTAGTGCTGCCACATTAGGAGCTACAAGTAGAAGCTTGAGAATGAGATAAACAGCAATGGAAAAGGCAGCTGAGTTAGATGAAGGTAGAGAAAGAAATAAAAGAATCATCATGCTTGAGGATAGCTCTGATGAGAGTAAAAATCCTGAGGTCATCATTAGGTATGGAGGATCATTTTATAGGTCATACGCGGGCTTTGACTTTGAGGAAGAAACAAGCTCAGATTCTTTCACCTCTAGATCTGCCTCCAAGGAGAAGATGTTCCTAAAGAATGAGCCAACAAATGACAAACCTAAATTAAGTTCACAGCTAGCCAAAATCTCACTTCCAACCTTGGCTACTTCTAATCCTACTATCACTTCAGATACTGATCCTACACAGAGTCAATAGGAATCAGCAACACAATAAAGGCATATTCACGAACGGTTAGATCAATTAGAGGCTTAATCAAGAAGACACAAGAATCTTCTAATGGAGATTCTCCAAGAGATAAAATGTCCAGGCTGATGGTGTGTAACACCCTAAGTCTTAACCTTATACTACTAGTATGTATTTAGGTTAATCCTTAGAATATTACCTTTTGGTCTCATTCTTTACTTGAAAATACTTAGCGGAAATATGGGTAAAATTTTTCTTTTTGGAATTAAAACCAAAGTGAGAGCCACGCATGATTCTTCGAATGGAAATTCATACAAGTCATATGAGCAAATAATAATAAAACACATAAATAACATGGACACATCAACTGATTATATATATAGATAATGTGCCTACCAAAAGGCAGGACTATTCGGTACATAGGAGAATGAAATACAACTGAAATGCAAATACAAGGAAATCACAAAAGAAAGTACAAGGAACCATGAAAGCAACACCCATACCCGTGTGCACCTAGAGTAGACAACCTCATATACAAAAGAAGGTTTGTCCTCAACTATGTGGCGTGTGTGCACTGGCTACTACCCATCCTATGCACCTAGTCCTGCTGGTCTGAGTACTGAGGGGTGGAATCGATCCACTGGCGGATCTCGGCGGGAGTGGTCGTGCGGATCATCGGAGCATGTCCACCGCAGCGAGGTCGCATGGATGGCCTACGAGCCAACCTCGGCTGAACCACTGTCTCCTCACTCCCGGCTCTCATCGGTGGAGGAGAGGGGCTAGAGCTCCAACTGTACATATGTGAAGGCGGGTCCTCTGATGGATCCGTCTCAGAATACTGAGTACGGGGCACGTACTCTGGGAAGTCATGTACGGCTGACGCCTCGGGCTGCATGCGGAGGATCTGCTCGTCGCGTGGTCTGGATCGCTCAAAAATCGTGTTATGATGGTAGGGAGTAGTCAGGGTGAAGCGGTAGCTCCGTACTGGGTGTGCGAAGGGTCGTCCCATAAACATAAATACTCTAACAGTGCAGCGACCCTCAAAATGGTATGACTCGAGTGCTGGGTCATGGTGCAGCTCCCATGTCGGGGTGTCGATGAAGAGTACGAAAGTCCCCATCTGAAAATGTGACGGAAGAAAAGAGAGAGGGAATGAGAATCTTCTAAAAGAATTCTCAGTAGGGTAATCCCTAACTAAGTGACATCATCACATCCTCAGGAACCTTGGGTTTTATTGCTAAAAAGGTGCGCATGCATGTAAACTCCTTTTAAGTTAGTTTTCTAAAGTATTAATTATCCAAAGTCCGTCATATTTTACAATGCGTCTTATGACTAAGCATGGAATACACTAATGATATGAATGCATCATAAAGATAAGCTAATCAACAAAGTCACAAAAACGTTATAACAGTGGCATAAGTTGACAGGTATAACTTTTCTTGGTTTTTCATAGCACTTGTGACATTTTAAACTTTAACTCTTATCTCATAGGGCCACCCTAAAACATCTCTAGGTTATGAGCTCATACCTTAACTAGTCGTCACTAGATCTTACTTATCCTATGATAAGTGTAACATAATCCCGACTTAAAGTACGGGCTAGAGGGCAAATTAAGGATCACCTCTTAGGGTCATTTCCTCTTTGAAATGCTCTACTAGCAACTAGTGCATCGTAGTGTTGTCCGCTTTGGCAAGCTCTATGTCAATACCCTCACGGATTTATTTTCTTAGGGGTGCTCAGCTAAACCGGTGTCACCCAAGAAGGCATCTCAGTGTTGTGTCACATTTAAGTTCTCATGATTTTCAAAAAGACCATTTTCTAAGTTCCTCAAATTTGATGGAAATTCGGCAGCATGACGGCTGTAAACCGAATTTCCTCAAATTTGCTTATGCCATGAAAACATATAGGATATACGCAAACATTTCTTATGGGGTATAGCATATCATCATGTAAAACTTCTTTATAGCACATATCAACTTATCATAGACAAAGCTCATGTATCATATATCATAAATTAAGCATCATAAAAACTCAAGACATTTTAATGTCTTATGCATTCACCCTTAAGGTCCTTAACTTACGTTCTAAGTTATTAATCATCAAACCTAATCTCTTGGGTACCTATGAGGTTATAACTAAGTATTTCTCACCTCATGCTATGACCAAGAACATCTCTAAACCTCAAGGATGCAGAATTTATAATCCTAACTTTATGGGTACCTAGGAGTCACAACAGTGACCCATTCTAAGTCCGGTTTGTTCCTAAGGCTTCAAGATCAAGTCCTAAATCAATTATGAGTCATTCCTACACATTTAAACTAATTTAAAACCATGATTATCAAATCTAAACCTTGCTAGATAGAATCCAGAAAATTCAATAATTAAGGGATCTAGAACTCTCAAATTAATTCTTTTCTAGTTTCTAACTTATCTTATGTTTCACATATGAGTCTTAACATTATTTTTACTCAAACATAAACATATTATCATTATTAAAACAACACATACAGTGGCAAATAAATAGCAAGGCAGAACCGAAATGTGCATCTCCATAAAAGGCATAGAACATAGTTTTTCAAGCACATAGAATACTAGGTTCTTTTGGGACCTTTTTAGAACTTTCAAAACTCATTTATAAATACTTTTATCTTTCAAAATCATAAGAATACTTAAGAGGGCAGTGGCTAAATCATTCTCATCTCAAGTGGTCCTAAATTCATAAAACTTAGTTCTACATATTTCTTATACTCATATAAGCCTAGAAAAATCATAAAACTTAATTTTCAATACTTGGAAACTCCAAAACCCCTTAGGGCCGAAATGTGAACCAAAAGAAATAAATATTTTAAACCTTTGTTTGAGACAACAATGGGCAAGTCTTTGAGCTCTAGGTTCATTTAAGTGATGACATAAAAGTAAACATGCTCATGCACTCATTTTAGGTTCCATTAGAAAGTAAAGTGATAGCATAAAATAAATATGAGGTGCAACATATTATTATCTTTGATATTTAATGAGAACTTGAAATATAAACATGATAATGCAAGTTCATTCATTATCTTGGTATTTAGTGATAGCAAGGAAATAAACATGATATGCAAAGCATAAAGTAAACATGATGCAAGGTTCATTTTATGGTTAGCTAGAGCTCATTCAAGACTTTAACAAAGTAACAACCCAACACATATCTCATTTCAAAGAGAGCTCTAGAGTTCTTAAACCAAGTTCTCATAGGAACTGTGAGGTTCTTGAACATCATCATCAAGCTCAAAGAAAACAAACTTTCTAAACAAAATCTCAAGGATCAAAATACCACAACCGAAAACCTTACAAAAGAACAAGAAAGTGAAACTAAGCCAAGTTCTTTATTAAATACCCAAAACCCCTATCTAGAGAAAAATTTCTAGAACGTGCCGGCCAACTTTAAGGTTGACAAGGGTAGGCTTGGGCTTTTAGAAATCCTTAGATTAATTTTCTTAAGTTGAAAAACCATGTGAGCTAAGTATAGTATAGATGGAGTTAAAGAAAAGAAAAACTCAAGCTCTAGAGGTTCCTTTGAGATGAACACATAGTCATTCTCTAGGAGTCCTCATCATTGAGCTATCATGTGCTCCTCAAGGCCTCATGGCCGAAATCACAAGGAAAGAAAAACAAGAAAGTTTCAAAAGAAAATCCAAGAGAAAGCTAAGAAGAACTCATTTTCAAGAAAACAAAGTTTAGCAAACACCCCTACCTAGAGTGAAGACACAAAGCTTGCACTTTTGAAAAGAAAAACAAGATGATGAGCTCCTTCTTGGTGCTTGATGGTTTCGGCCAAGAGGAAGTAAGAAGGTTGGAGTTGTGTTTCAAGTGAGGTTGTGTTTGAGGTGTGGTGTTTGAGAGGTTTGATGATGATTCAAGGCTATGAGGTGGTGTTTCAAAGTTGAGAGATGATGATGAGATGAACAGAGGATGAAGATGAAGATGAAAATAAAGGAAGAACTCTCTTGAAACTTGAGAGAAAAAGAAAGAACTAGCAAGACAACTCTAGAATTCTAAACTTAGCAAATGCTTCAAAGTGCAACTAAGCTATCACAAGCATCCTATTTATAGAAAAACAAAACCATGGGGCTTACCAAAGGAAGCCTTGGCCATAGCTTTGAGAGGGAAAAAGGGAGAGAAAAATATCTCTTACACAAGGTCATTCAAGCATGGTTTGAAGTATGGAAGCTATGCTACAAAGTATGGTTTGATGTGAGTTAATTTCCTATCAATTTTTGATGAAATTAAGCTTCTAGAAACAATGCATGGCTGGAACTTTTCCAGCCACAAATAAATGGAGAAAATGGGCTATTTTAATTAGTTATTTACTTGGAAAATAAAGCTTGATTGAAAGTTATGACAAGGTATAGTGTATGTGACTTGAGGTACGGCCTTGGAGTGTTGAAAAATTGAACATGTGATGCATATGGAGGGAGGAGTGCTTCGGCCAGACCTGGCAGCATGGGGGGAGAAAGGTTTTGATAATCTAATTGTGTATTAATGATAGGTTTGAGTGTGTATTAGCTTAGGTACAAGGTTAGGAATAATTAAGCTTAAGTTTAGGTGACTAAGAATGTGATTTAAGGATTTTATGACAAGATTAGGAGTACTCATACATCATTAAAGAATTTTAAACTCATTTATGAATAAACAATGTGTAACACAATTCCATGATTTAAGGAATTGGAGAGAGGAAACACTATTCAAGATTCCATAACTAGAAATCTTGAAATTAAAATATGATTTTAAGTTGTAATTAAGCACTTTTAGGTTCTAATCAACTTTAATAAATTATTTTGACTCAAGATTAATTAAGGAAATTAATTAACCTTCGATTAGAGCCTAATATTGCTTAGGTTTGCTTAATCACGCGATTAAGCGTAAAACACGAAACTAGGGGTAAAATCATAATTTTACACTAATTTCACCCGGGACCTCCGGGACCAAAACTAAAGTCACAGTCTACATAAAAACGCCTTTTAAAATCATCTGGAGAAGTTTCAGGTTCATCCGGCACTTGCAAATGGGTGAAACACCGCATGGGTGTTTTGGTCATTTTCACTCTAATAGAAAAATTGGGGCATTACATGGTGTAATTCCTAGTTCCCTACACACCTCTTTTTTTATGGTGCCAAAAGGGGGAGAAAGAATGTGACGAAAATCTTGTGCTTATGGAACTCAGGGGGAGCTTATGCTGAGGGGAAGCCCAAAAATTGTTTAAAGAATACATTTTCTTTAATTCTCTATTCATGATTATGCCTTGATAATCCTTCTTTATAATCTGATAATTTCTATCTTGAATATTATAATTTGACATAAATACTGGACTATCATGTTTATGCTTGGCTTATGCTCTCTACTTTAAAATTTAATATGCTCTGATACATATATGGTTGTTTAAGCTCTGATACATATCGATGTCTACCTATCTTACTTAGCTAATCATATATCATAGCCTGTTTGTGTATGCTTTTAATCTCTTAAATGCTTGCTTAAAATTGCCTATTCATTAATACGCCAGAGAAATTAGCTTACACCTGTATTCATGATTAGCACTAGCAAGTATCCTTAAGAAGCACAAAATCTTTTCACTAATGCTTGGATACTCATACTCAATTGATGTGCTTAGATATGTATATCTTGCTTAAAATGCCTAACTTTATAAAACACATTATCTTTGACACACTTATGAGATGCTCTGTTCAATCTAATCAAACATAGTTCTGGATAGTTTCTAAGATCAGTTCAGAAACATATTTCTATATGCTTTTCTCCAACTGAGATCAGTTTGTTAGCTTCAGGACCATCTTGAATGTACTATGCTTATATGATTATGTAATGTGTTATATTCAGATTCATATGTATATCAGTGATAAAAAGTTCATAGTTTACTTAAACACATATCAATTTTGAAAGAAAAATCTTCAAAAAATATTTTCACACTCCGATACTTATGGAAAAAGTTTCCTAGCTCATAACAATAAGCTTGTTTGTGCTTTATGCTTTAATAACTCTATTGGATCCCTGATTGAGCTTTAGAAACCTCATCTTATAATGCACTAATATAATTTATATTAAGGTTTCTTTGAGTGTCAGAAACAACATTTGTATCACTTGTGTATTCTTATGACATGCTCAAAAAGATCTATTACACACACACACACACACACACACACACACACACACATATATATGTTTTTGAAAAAGTGGCTTAGGAAAAGAATGTGCTGAATAAGGATTTCAATCAAGAAAGAATATGACAAGTATTTCTTGTTTATCATTTATTCTTGCACACTTAAATTTTAGAAAGTCATTTTATGACACGTGTAGATCATCTGTTGTGTCTTGACACGTTAGTCTAGAAAGATAGGAAGAATGATCAAGGGACTGATTACGCATGCTAGAAAGCTCACTTAACTGTGAGCATAGAACGATACAGAAAATGGAGGAAAATTTGAAATTCAAATTTCAAATCTCAAGTCAAACCTAGTTTTATAATTGGTATGTCACCTCTTCTACCTGATTGTCAACCATCTTAGCTTCTAGAAGGAGGAGTTACGATTAGAAAGTAAAAAGAAAAAGGAACATCCAAAACCTCTACAATATAACAGCTTCTGCAACAAATATGGCAAGCTTGTCAGCCTACCTTTCTAAACTAACGTTCCAAGACACAACAAATGACCTATATATGTCACTTGGAGATCTAATCAAGGGCGACTATCATGAAGAAAAACCATTATAAAAGGAGATACTATGCTTGAAAGCTGATGAGAGAATTGAACTCATAAGAGTGAAAACTCTGAAAAAATCTCTCCATACTTCTTGTGATGTTCATCATAATGTGTAATTAGTTTCCTTGAAGTGTAAAAATTTTCTTTCAAAATGCTTAGCATGGTGTATGCTCTTCTTTGTAAGAGATATAGGAAAGAAGTCGCTCATGTTTCCCACGTCTATTTTATTGAATATTTGTAATGAAACTTGAGTGTAGGTTAGTTTGAGCGGCAACCCAAATACATAACCTTTGTAACCTTGATCCAGTAGTGATCAGAGTGAGACATAGCTTAGAGAAACTAAGGTAAAACTACTTGCAATGCAATGGCAAAGGTGTTCTGTTCATCTCAGTCCAGCTTGAAGAGGCTATGGAAGAACTACTCAAAACTTGATAATAGAGGCATTCTAGTCATTATGGTTCAGCTTAGAGAGGTTAGTTCAAGACCACTCGGTTCAGCTTGGAGAGGCTGGTACAGAACTACTCAGTTTGTGACAGTAGGAGTTATCTATTGTTCATTATTGAGAGCTTGAGAAGGCTAATGTAAAGACTATCTAGTTTACTTTCTCATGTTAAGAAAGTTATTTTAAGTGGAATCTCAACATGTGTTGAGCACTGGATGCAGGCAAGTTTGGCCAAACCAGTATAATTATCCTTTTTTCTCCCTAATATCTTATTTTTATGTTGTACACTTTATTTCAATTATTCCTGAGTTATTGTTACAGCTGGGTCATTAGTAAAATAATTCAGAGATCCACTTTCTGAAACAACTAACTATGATTCCGCTACACTTCAAGCTAAAAGCTTGATGGTATTTTTATTAAATATTTCATACTCGAAGAAAGTGGTACAATATGATTCAACCATTCTTCTTGTGCATTCTTTTACCTACACTCTACACCTAGAACTCCCCAAAAAAACATGGTTATAGAAAGGAAAAGCAAAAGCTTACAAGAGATGACTAGAACCATGCTTTTAGAAAGTGATTTATCAAAAGGCTTTTAGACAGAGGTTGTAAACACCTTATGCTATATCCAAAATAGAAACTTTCTACGGTCAATCTTAAGAAAGCTCTTTATGAGATATGGAAGGGTAGAAAACCCAATATATCTTTTTTTCATATATTTGGCCCATCCTACTTTATTCTTAAAACCAAGGACAAGCTCGCAAAGTTTGATCCTAAATCTGATGACGGAATTTTCTTAGGAAACTTTTCGGTCTCGAAAGCTTATAGGGTGTATAACAAGAGAACACTATGTGTTGAAAAGACTATTCACATCAAATTCAAAAAGATCAAAAAGGACTTTGCTAATGATCTTGAAGAGTTAGAAGAGAAACTTGAGAAGCTGAACCTCAAGGAATTTCTAGAAAGTAAGCAAATAAAAGTGCAATCTTAAGAAAGTAAGTTCCAGAACATGGACTCTTCAAAAAGCTTACTAAGAACTCCAAAGCTCTCGAAAAGTGGCATTTTTTAGCATGAAGAAGAGCAATGAAACACCCTCCCAAGTACAACATCATCCTAAAGTCATGACATCATACTCGAGGAGTTGTTACTTATAAGCTAATGGACTTTTCTTAACTAACCATAGTAAATTGGATGGGTTCGTGTAATAACTAGCATAATTCAATTAAAATATATGACAAAGAAACACAATCTTTATTTAATACATAATTAAGTACAAAAGGAAGCTCTACTGTGGGCTTTAATACATATTCGTTCTATATTACATTTACATACATATCCATTCCATTAAGTACAACATAATACAAGCTTTAGCTACTACACTATTGAAATTCTGAGTTCTTTTGCAGGGTAGCCTCTTAGTCCTCTAGTTCAACCTGAAAACGATAAGGAAACATAAACACTTAGGGGTGGGAATTCTAAAATTCTTAGTAGGGCATCCCTAAAACATATAATAAAACTCATCTCATCGTTATCGTCCCAGCCACTTTAGTTTATTAGTAAAATTATGAGCATGCTACATATATAAAGGTTGATTTTAAAGTTCAAAAATTGTTCCTCCGAAGTGGGTTTTTTTTTTTTAATTTCTCAGTCACTTAATATATATATATATATATGTGTGTGTGTGTGTGTGTGTGTGTGTGTGTCATACTACTCAACATTTTCAATCACTTAACATACACCTATCGTCTTACTTATCATCAGAGAAGCTCATTTGCAATTTTTCGTGCCCTTGGTGCCGCATAAGGGACCTTTCCGTGCCTTTTACCTACTAAAGGGGACTTCTTCGTGCCCTTTTCCCCAACTAAAGGGGACTTCTTCATGCCCTTTTTCCTAACTAAAAGGGACTTGGTCGTGCCCCTTTCCTAATTAAAAAGGACTTGCTTGTGCCCTTTTACACATTAGAGGAGACTTTCCCGTGCCCTTTACACATTAAAAGAGACTTTTTCATGCCCTTTTACACATTAAAAGGGACTTGCTCGTGCCCTTTTACACATTAGTGGGGACTTTCCCGTGCCCTTTTACACATTAAAGGGGACTTTCACATGCCTTTTTACACATTAAAGGGGACTTTTTATCTACTTAACATATAAATCATCATCAAGCTCATAAAAGCATCCATTCACAATATGGTTTCAATCATCATCTTTCAGTTTCCTCAATACATTCCTAAGCCATATATAGGTATTCAATCACAAGTAATTCTCATTTATGCCTCATACACAACTCTTTAAAACAACTAGCATGCATTCATACACCATCTACTTGGACTTAATTCCACTTTGTGATTAATTTAAAACGTTCTTGTTTTAAGTCAGAGTTAACTACCCCATAACTCGGATTTTGGTCTCAGACCTCGAATTTCTAATCACGGACCTCGGAAATCACAACCTAGATTTTTAGTCATGGGCTCACAACCTAGATCTTTGATCACGGACCTCGGATTTCTGATCACGGACCTCAGATTTCTAGTCACGGATCTCAGAGCTCGCACCCTAAAGCACCTATACCATATGTTGTGGCCTCAGACCTTGGTGCTCACATCCTACACTACCTATACCCTGGGTTGTGGTTTCGGATCTCGGAGCTCGCACCCTAAATCACCTATACCCTAGGTTGTGGTCTCGGACCTTGGAGTTCGTACCCCAAACCACCTATACCCTAGGTTGTGGCCTCAGACCTCAGAGCTCGAAGGTTGCACCCTCGGGGAATAAATGCTTCTTGAACAATTAAAAAAAAAAGGGACTCCAAGAAAATTCATGTACTTAGTTTCAGATGTCAACTTCAATATAAAATTGTTTTCTAGCTCTTAACCATGACCACAAATATGTCTAAAATTCACGAATTTTTCCCATCTATAGCCAAATTAAAAAATCCAGTTGCATAAGCTAGAATCTCTTTTGCCAAAAATAATTTTTCACAATATCAAACCACTCCATCAAAATTAACATATCAATCTCAATATATTAACAACCAATTCAACTAAAAATATTCAGCCAAATCAGTGAGCAAATTATAAAAACATATTTGAAATGAAAAAGGTTTAAGATCCCTACTTAGAAAGCTTTAGAGCTCTCTACTCCAAAGGATGTTCTAAGTGATTTCTCTTCACTTCAAGGCCACCAATTTCAACCCCAAACCTTCCTTATGCAGGGAGGAAATGAGAATATTAAAGTGAGGAGAGATATAGAATTAAGATTTTAATCAGTTAGATTTATAGGTATTGAAGTGTAGAACAAATTTAGTGAAGAGGGTTTGTGGTTTTATCAAATCTAGGCTAGGAAAGGTGGAGGTTGAATTAAGTTCTCAAGGTTTTTGTGAAGAAGAAAATGGAGGTTCTACACTTATGCTTGCTGGCAAAAAATGTGTTTGGCTTCTTGGAGAAGTTTTAATTTGTGTTTATCTCATATATATATATATATATATATATATAGATAAGAATGAATATAATATGGTGTAATTTAATGATCTTTGACCTAAGAAAGAAAAATGGATGGCTAAGATTGATCTTGTAATTCAAGATTGAAACTTAGACATTCCTTTAACATAAAGTGATAAGGTTTTTTAGTTTGTAAAGATTAAAATAGTTTTCGATGTTAGAAATCGCACACCAAAATTTCACTGAATGGTTAAAACAATGTACCCGGGTAATTAAGCATTGCCCAAAAATTAATTCTAGGTATAAAATCTTTATTCCTAACTATTTCTAGTCTCAATCCCATGTTTTTCTAATTTTGGGAACCTTTGGATTCGGAATCTAGGGTTTCGGCTGTCCCAGCAGGCCCGTGGGGCCCATTAGGTACTATTCACATTTTATTTGTGAATCGTTCTCATCCTTGCTATGTTTATCAGATTTTTGAAATTATGACTAGAAAAACTCAAATTAATTTTTATATAACTTTTAGGGTGTTACAAGCAATATGACGATAAAAGAAAAGCTGAAGAACATCAAGGTTATAGGAACTACAAAGGAGTTTCTGATCTAAAAGCAGTTACTTAGAACAAAGTTCAAGGATGCATTTCTAAGGGTAAAGGTGTAAGAGTAAGATCCTATAAATTTCAAAACCCTTCAGAAAGTACGAAGCTTAAAAGATTTTGAATGGCAACAAAGCCAATTTAGAGAAAATGTTTTGAAGAACGACTAATGGCTACCTTGAGTTTCTTAACAAAGTTTAACAAATAGATCCAGTCTGTATAACACAAACCTAAGCAAGATTAATATTTCACTCCGCACATATAAGCATGTTATATCTCATGGAAAGAGATTAAATTAATTAGAAAGTGAATATGAAGTCAGGCGTGTAAATCCTAATTTTTAACCCAATACTCTAGAACATATTAGGTTAATCATTAGGTTATTACTTCTTAGTCTCTTTCTTTGTGAAAATACTTAGTGGAAATATGGGTACATTTTTTTTTAAAACATAAAATCAAAGTGAGAGCTGCGTATGACGTAACGAAGACTAACATACAGAAAAGGGATATCATATCATTCATGGTCACAAAACACAAACATTGTTCATTACATCACGACATAAACATATTATCATAGATACATAATTTATAACTATCATAGTCCTATTGTCACATCAAAAGAAATACACATCTATAGGTATATAAATCTAAAGCGATATCTTCGCGCTTCCATTCCATCCCACTGATTCAACTCGTAGCGCATGCCCTACGCCCGCGCCTTAGCAGAGGTCATGAGATACACCATCATCTTCGTCTAGGGACGACAACGAAGAAAAGAGAGAGAGGGATGAGAAACTTATTCAAGATTCTCAGTAGGGATTTCCGACTCCAACACACGTGTCATCGTCATCGTCATCGTCCCCAGCCACTTCGGTTTTAATTATAAAAAGGTGGTCATGCATAAGGTTTAACTTTTAAACTTCTCAAATCTATTTATTCGAAGTGGGTGTCTTTTAGTATGGATCTTAATGATATGAATGCAATAGATATTGGATGAATGCATGACAATACTTTATGCAAACAGTCGATAGAGCACAACATCAAGGTAAACATCAACATATAAGTGGCATATAAAACTCTTTCTTTTCTCATAACTGTGTGACTTTAAAACATCATATCTCTTTCTCATGCTTGAACTATTAAGTTCTTTTTCTTAAAGACCACCCTCTTAAACATGGTCACCAAAATCCAACCGACATACCACCCTGGCGATTTTTATCATGGTCCCTAAACTCCGTCTCACCTAATCGCCTAGGAATGAGCTCAATCCTAACTAGTCGTCACTAGATTTAACATAGGGAATAATAGAGGAGGTAACACACCACTAGTTTCCATCTCATTATCTGAATAAACGAACCATGAGATAGAATTCTGACTACTAGAGTACGGGTTAGGGGCGTAAGAGTCACCTAATACACCGACTCCTTCAGTGCGGGTTAGGGACTTAAGGATCACCTAATACACTGACTCCCAGAGTGCGGGTTAGGGTTATTTCCTTATTTGAAATGCATCTACAGCATCTAGTGCACAGTAAATTTGTCCGTTCTGGCAGGCTGCATCTACCATACCCTCACCGTTTTGTTATCTCCTTACCGAGGTAGGAGAAATGCGTCTCGGTGTGTTATGCGAGAATGCATCATAAACACATGCCCTCAACTATCATCATGGAACTTCATGCAATATGCATATCATGCTCATTAATTCATGCAATTCATCATAGTATGCCACATCAACTCATAATGCATGTACTTACACATTCAATTTCACATTTCATAATCCATTTCTAAGGTCATATAAACAGCTTCATCCTAGCGTGTGCACTCACACATCATCATAGCATTAGCATAAAAAGAATTTACATTGTCATAACTCACAGCATTAAAATCTCTTAATGTCTTATACATTGTCATAACTCATAGCATAAAAAGAATTTATATTGTCATAACACACATCATCACAACTTAATATCTCGGGTACCTATAGGCTCATATCTGAGTATTCCTCACTCCATACTATGATCATAAACTTCTCTAAACCTCAAGAATGCAGAATCTAAAATTCTAACTTTACGGGTACCTAGGAGTCACAACAATGACCCTTTCTAAGTCCGGTTTGCTCCTAAGGCTTCAAGATTAAGTCCTAAACCATTTATGAGTCATTCCTACACATTTAAACTAATTTAAATCCATGATTACCATTTCTAAACCATGCTAGATAGAATCCAGAAAAAATCAATTAGCAAGGGATCTAGAACTCTCAAATTAATTCTTTTCTAGTTACTAACTTCTGTTATCTTTTACGTATGAGTTTTAAACATTAATTATACTCAAACATAATCATATTATCATCATTAAAACATCATATACAGTGACCAAACATACTAAGGCAGAACGAAACATACATCTCCATAAAAAGCATAGACTTGGTTTTTAAAGCACATAAAATACTAGTTTCTCTTGGAAATTTCAAGACACCTAGTCATAGAATCTTGAATAGTGTTTTCTCTTTCCAATTCCTTAAATCATGGAATTGTGTTACACATTGTTTATTCATAAATGAGTTTAAAATTCTCTAATGATGTATGAGCACTCCTAAACTTGTCATAAACTCCCTAAATCACATTCTTAGTTACCTAAACTTAAGCTTAATCATTCCTAACCTTGTACCTAAGCTAATACACATCTAAACCTACCATTAACACACAATTAAATGGTCAAAACTCACCCCCACTCTGCTGTCCAGCCTTGGCCGAAGCTGTCCCTCCCCATTATGCATCACATGTTCAATTTTTCAACACTCCAAGGCCATACCTCAAGTCACATACACTATACCTTGTCATAACTTTCAATCAAGCTTGAATTTCCACATGAATAAATAATTAAAACAACCCATTTTCCCCATTTATTTGTGGCTGGAAAAGTTCCAGCCATGTCAAGGTTCTAGAAGCCTAATTTCATAAAAATTTGATAGGAAATTAACTCACATCAAGCCATACTTTGTAGCATAGCTTCCATACTTCAAACCATGCTTCTATGACACAATCAAAGAGATATTTTTCTCTCCCTTTGTCCTTCAAAGCTACGGCCAGCACCCTCCCTTTGATGAGCTCCATGGTTTTGTTTTTCTATAAATAGGATGCTTGTGATAGCCTTGTTGCACCTTGAAGCATTTGCTAAGTTTAGAGTTTTAGAGTTATCTTGCTAGTTCTTTCTTTTTCTCTCAAATTTTCAAGAGTGTTCTTCCTTTCTTTTCATCTTTATCTTCTTCATCTCTTCATCTCATCATCATCTCTTAACCATCAAACACCACCCCAAAGCCTTGAACCATCATCAAACTTCTCAAACACCACACCTCAAACACAACTTCACTTGAAACACATTTCCTCCCTTTTTTCTTTCATCAAGGCCGAATCATCATCACCATCCTAGGAGATGTTGCTCATCTCATTTCCATCTTCAAATCCAATCTTTTACCTTCATCACAAGGTAGGGATTTGTTTTCAAACTTTGTTTTGCTCAAGAAAGTGTTTTTCTCTAGTTTCCTCTTGGATTCTTTTTGAACTTTCCTTTGTTTTTCCTTTATTTTCATTTCAGCCATGAGGCCTTGATTTATGAGCATGATAGCTTGATGATGAGAGTTTCTAGATGATGACATTGTGTTCACCTCAAAGAAACCTCTAAAGCTTGAGTTTTCCTTTTCTTATGATTTCATCTATATGATATCTAACTCACATGGTTTTTCAACTTAAGAAAATTAATCTAAGGATTTCTAAAAGCCCAAGCCTACCCTTGTCAACCTTAAAGTTGGCCAGCACGTTCTAGAGATTTTTCTCTAGATAGAGGTTTTGGGTATTTAATAAAGAACTTGATGTAGTTTCACTTTCTTCTCTTTTATATGACTTTCGGTTTTTGTGTTGAGATCTTTGAGATATTGTATTGGGTTGTTATGTTGTTAAAGTCTTGAATGAGCTCTAGTGAAACATAAAATGAACCTTGCATCATGTTTACTTTATGCTTTGCATATCATGTTTATTTCCTTGCTATCACTAAATACCAAGATAATGAATGAACTTGCATTATCATGTTTATATTTCAAGTCCTCACTTAATACCAAGATAATAACAAGTTGCATTCATGTTTACTTTGTGCTATCACTTTACTTTCTAATGGAACCTAAAATAAGTGCATGAACATGTTTATTTTTATGTCATCACCTAAATGAATCTAGAGCTCAAAGACTTGCCCATTGTTGTCTCAACAAAGGTCTAACAATATGTGTTTTCCTTGCGTTCATATTTCGGCCCTAAGAGGTCTTGAGGTCTCCAAGTGTTTGAGACTATGTCTTATATTTTTTCCAAGCTTAAGTGAGTTTAAGGAATGCATAGAACCAAGTGTTGAGAATTTAGAACCTCTTGAGACAAAGATGAATTGGTTACTTCCCTCTTAAATATTCTTATGATTTTAGATGTTAAAATTGTTTATAAATGAGCTTTGAGAGTTTAAAAAAGAGTTCCAAGAGAAACTAGTATTTTATGTGCTTTAGAAATTATGTTTTATGCCTTTTATGGAGAAGTATGTTTTCGGTTCTTCCTTGCTCTTGCTGCCACTGTATGTGCTGTTTTGATGAGGATAATGTGCCTATGTTTGAGTAAAAATAATGTTAAGACTCATATGTGAAAGATAGGATAAGTTAGGAACTAGAAAAGAATTAATTTGAGAATTCTAGATCCTTTAACTATGTAATTTTCTGGATTCTGTCCAGCAAGGTTTAGATTTAATAATCATGGTTTTAAATTAGTTTAAATGTGTAGAAATGACTCATAATTGGTCTAGGACTTAATCTTGAAGCCTTAGGAGCAAACTAAACTTAGAAAGGGTCATTGTTGTGACTTCTAGGTACCCGTAAAGTTAGAATTTCAAATTCTGCATCCTTGAGGTTTAGAGATGTTCTTGACCATAGTGTGAGGTGAGAAATACTTAGTTATAACCTCATAGGTTCCCAAGAGACTAGGTGTTGATGATCGATAACTTAGAATGTGAGTTAAGGACTTTAAGGGTCTAAACCGTAATCTCTAGAACCCCGTAATCACACAAATATAAGCTGTCCAAATCTGCATAGTGCTATTTGGATAAGTCCTTGAGCATAAAAATTAGTAACACTTGTTAGTTGTGAACCTATAGGTGTGTAAGAGGTTAAGAATAATATTAGAACAATTAGTTTACAAGCTTAAGACTCAAAAGAACCAAAGCATAACATACTATAGGTTCATAACATAATAAGCTTGGGAGTTTGTATGAATGATTGTCTAAGGTGTGATTATGTGATGATGTATATGCTATGGTTTTATGTATACACTATGAAGAAGTTTCATGTGATGATGTATATACTATGGAAAAATATGTATGTAATGAATAATGACGTATCTATGAATTAACACTTTATGAGAACTTAAATGTGACACAACACTAAGATGCCTTCTTGGGTGACACTGGTTTAGCCGAGCACCCCCAAGAAAACAAATCCATGAGGGTATTGACATAGAGCTTGCCAAAGCGGACAAAACTACGATGCACTAGTTGCTAGTAGAGCATTTCAAAGAGGAAATGACCCTAAGAGAGGTGATCCTTAATTGCCCCCTAGCCCGCACTATTAAGTCGGGATTATGTATATGTTACGCTTATCATAGGATAAGTAAGAACTAGTGACGACTAGTTAAGGTATGAGCTCATAACCTAGAGATGTTTTAGGGCGGCCCCCCATGAGATGAAAGTTAAAGTTAACAATGTCACATATACTATACTTATGCCAATGTTATAATGTTTCTTAGTTATTCTATTGTTTGGTTTACCTTTATGATGCATTCATATCATTAGATTATTTTATGCTTAGTTATAAGACGCATTGTAAAATATGACGGACCTTGGATAAATACCACTTTAGAAAACTAACTTAAAAGGAATTTATATGCATGCACACCTTTTTAGAAAGAAACCCAAGGTTCCAGAGGATGTGACGATGTCACCTAGGTAGGGATAACCCTACTAAGAATTCTTTTAGAAAGATTATCATTCCTTCTCTCTTTTCTTCCGTCATATCTTCAGATGGCAATGTTCGTACTCTTCATCGACACCCCGGTATGGGAGCTGCACCATGACCCGGCACTCGGGTCATACCATTTTGAGGGTCGCTGCACTGTCAGTGTATTCATGTTCATGGGACGACCCTTCACAAGACCTCGTCTCCGAGCTACCGCTTCACCCCGACTGCTCCTTACCGTCATAACGGGATTTTTGAGCGAGCTAGACCACGTGATGAGCAGATTCTCTGTATGGAGCCTGAGACATCAGCCGTACGCGACTACCCGGAGTACGTGCCTCGCACCCAGTACTCGGAGATGGACCCATCCGAGGACCCGCCATCCCACATGTACAGTTGGAGCTCCAGTCCCGCTCCCCCACCGATGAGGGCTGAGAGTGAGGAGACGGTGGTCCAGCCGAGGTTGGCACGTAGGCCATCTATGCGCCCCTGCCGCGGTGGACACGCCCCGATGATGCGCTCGACCACTCCCGCCGAGATTCGTCAGTGGATCGACTCAACCCCACAGTACTCGGACCAGCAGGAGTAGACATAGGAGGGGTAGTAGTTAGTGCACACACGCCACATAGTTGAGGACAAACCTTCTTTTGTATATGAGGTTGTCTACTCTAGGTGCACATGGGTATGGGTGTTGTTTCTCTTGTATTTACTTTTTATGATTTCCTTGTATTGCATCTCAGTTGTATTCCACTTCCCGATGTATTGAATAGTCCTGCCCCTTTGGGTAGGCACAGTATATATATATATATGTTTCAGTTAATGTCTCCATGATATGATGTGCTTCTTTATGCTTTGCTTATATGTTTCGCTATGCTTCCTCTTAAAGATTCGTGCATGGCTCTCACTTTAATTTTAAATTCCAAAAAGAAAAATTTTACCCATATTTCCGCTAAAGTATTTTATAAGTAAAAGATGAGACCAAGAGGTAATATTCTAAAGATTAACCTAAGAACATACTAGTAGTCTTAGGTTAAGATTTAGGGTGTTACAGGAAGGGGATTAGATGACTTGTGTATCTTTCCGGGATCGAAAATCTCGTTTTTCGAGTTTTGGGGTCAAAATGACCAAAATGCCCCTGCGGTGTTTTACCCATTTGTAAGTGCCGGATGAACCCGAAACTTCTCCAGATGGTTTTAAAAGGCGTTTTTATGTTGACTATGACCTTAGTTTTGCTCCCGGAGGTCCCGGGCGAAATTTGTGTGAAATTACGGTTTTGCCCCTAGTTTCATGTTTTTACGCTTAATCGCGTGATTAAGCAAACCTAAGCAATATTAGGCTCTAATCGAAGGTTAATTAATTTTCTTAATTAATCTTGAGTCAAAATAATTTATTAAAGTTGATTAGAACCTAAAAGTGCTTAATTACAACTTAAAATCATATTTTAATTTCAAGACTCCTAGTCATGGAATCTTGAATAGCGTTTTCTCTTTCCAATTCCTTAAATCACGGAATTGTGTTACATATTGTTTATTCATAAATGAGTTTAAAATTCTTTAATGATGTATGAGCACTCCTAATCTTGTCATAAAATCCTTAAAACACATTCTTAGTCACCTAAACTTATGCTTAATGACTCCTAACCTTGCACCTAAGCTAATACACCCCTAAACACATCACTAACACACAATTACATGACCAAAACTCCCTCCTCCCTTGCTGCATCAGACCTGGCCGAAATTCATACCCCATTTTATCACAATTTAATTTTATTTCACACTCCAAAGACCATGCTTGAAGCCACACTCACCACCATACTTCACCATGCCATCAAAATGCAATTCTCTCACCTCATGTTCCATGAGGATTCATTCTCCTCCACACACTCACCCTTATCCTTCTCTATAAATACCATGCCAAGATGAACTTTGCTACACTTTTGTTCATTTGCTAAGTTTTGATTTCTACGCATTCTTGTTAGTTCTCTCATTTTCTCCCAAGTTTCAAGAACATTATTCTTCTTCATCTTCTTCTTTTTCCTTTTGAATCATCATCTCTCAACCTTCAAACACCACCCCAAAGCCTTGAACCATCATCAAACCTCTCAAACACCACACCTCAAACACAACCTCACTTGAAACACAACTCCAACCTTCTTGTTTCCTCTTGGCCGAAACCTTCAAGCCCCAAGGAGGAGCTCATCATCTTGTTTTTCTTTTCAAAAGTTCAAGCTTTGTGTCTTCACTCTAGGTAGGAGTGTTTTCTAAACTTTGTTTTCTTGAAAATGAGTTTCTTTCTAGCTTTCTCTTGGATTTTCTTTTGAAACTTTCTTTGTTTTTCCTTCCTTGTGATTTCGACCATGAGGCCTTGAGGAGCACATGATAGCTCAATGATGAGGACTCCTAGAGGATGACTATGTGTTCATCTCAAAGGAACCTCTAGAGCTTGAGTTTTTCTTTTCCTTTAACTTCATCTATACTATACTTAGCTCACATGGTTTTTTTCAACTTAAGAAAATTAATCTAAGGATTTCTAAAAGCCCAAGCCTACCCTTGTCAACCTTAAAGTTGGCCGGCACATTCTAGAGATTTTTCTCTAGATAGGGGTTTTGGGTATTTAATAAAGAACTTGGCTTAGTTTCACTTTCTTGTTCTTTTGTAAGGTTTTCGGTTTTGGTATTTTGATCCTTGAGATTTTGTTTGGTTTTGTTTAGAAAGTTTGTTTTCTTTGAGCTTAATGATGATGTTCAAGAACCTCATAGTTCCTATGAGAACTTGGTTCAAGCACTCTAGAGCTCTCTTTGTAATGAGATATATGTTGGGTTGTTACTTTGTTATAGTCTTGAATGAGCTCTAGCTAAACATAAAATGAACTTTGCATCATGTTTATTTTATGTTTTGCATATCATGTTTACTTCCTTGCTATCATTAAATACCAAGATAATGAATGAACTTGCATTATCATGTTTATATTTCAAGCTATGCATTATCATGTTTATATTTCAAGTTCTCACTAAATATCAAAGATAATAATATGTTGCACCTCATATTTATTTTATGCTATCACTTTACTTTCTAATGGAACCTAAAATAAGTGCATGAGCATGTTTACTTTTATGTCATCACTTAAATGAACCTAGAGCTCAAAGACTTTCCCATTGATGTCTCAAACAAAGGTTTAAAATATTTATTTCTTTTGGTTCACATTTCGGCCCTAAGGGGTTTTGGAGTTTCCAAGTGTTGAAAATTATGTTTTATAATTCTTCTAAGCTTATATGAGTACAGGGAATTTGTAGAACCAAGTTTTATGAATTTAGGGCCTCTTGAGGTATAAATGATTTAGCTACTGCCCTCTTACATAATTTTATGATTTTAGATGATAAAAATATTTAGAAATGAGTTTTGAAAGTTTTAAAAGGGTTCCAAGAGATACTAGTATTTTATGTGCTTTAGAAATTGTGTTTGATGCCTTTAAATGGAGATGTTTGCTTCGGTTTTGCCTTGCCATGTTTAGCCACTGTATGAGTTGTGTTAATGATGATAATATGCTTATGTTTAAGTATAATTAATGTTAAGACTCATATGTGAAAGATAAGAGAAGTTAGAAACTAGAAAAGAATTAATTTGAATTTTCTGGATTCTGTCCAGCAAGGTTTAGTAATGCTAATCATGGATTTAAATTAGTTTAAATGTGTAGGAATGACTCATAAATGGTGTAGGACTTGATCTTGATGCCTTAGGAGCAAACCGGACTTAGAAAGGGTCATTGTTGTGACTCCTAGGTACCTGTAAAGTTAGGAATACGAATTCTGCACTCTTGAGGTTTAGAGATATTCTTGATTATAGTGTGAGGTGAGAAATACTTAGTTAAGACCTTATAAGTTCCCGAGAGATTAGGTTTGATGATTTATAACTTAGAATGTGAGTTAGGGACCTTAAGGGTCAATGCATAAGATACTACAAGGTTGTTAATGCTATGATGTGTTGTTTGATGCAATGATATGATGAGATGTGCTTGATGCATGAGAAAATGATTGATGAAAATGTTAAAGTTTATCATAGCATGAGTTTTCATAAGAACATGTTGTGTGAATTAGCTTGTGGCAGTTTAAAGGAAATTCAGTTTAACAATGCTATCTTTGTCAATTCTGTCAAACCTTAAAGGGTTGAAAGAAATGTTTATGAGTACCATATGAGTTGAAAACCCTGGGTGACACTGGTTCAGCCGAGCACCCCCAGGAGATTTTTATGTGACAAAGCACTGAGACGCGCTTCCCCCGAGGAGGTGCCAGTTCGGCCGAGTACCCCTAGGAGGAGACAAATCCGTGAGGGTATGAGTAGATGCAGCCTACCAAAGCGAACAAATTGCGAGGCCATGCATGGCTAGCAAAGCGTTTCAAAGAGGGTAATCCCAGAGAGAGATGATCCCTGCCCCCTACCCGTACTTGCGAGTCGGGATTATTATTTATGTTTCGTTTATTCAAGATAATAAGCAAGAGCTTGTGACGACTAGCTAAGGTATGAGCTCATAACCTAGTTATTATTTTTTTAGGGTGGCTTATATGCTAAAGTACCATGATTGATGTCACGAAGTTGAGGAATGATTCACTTGGAAATTATATGCCCTTATGCCACATGGATTATGTTTATGTGCTTTGAGGTGTTGTCTTATATGCTCAAGTATTGCCATGCATCCATGATATAACATGTTGCATTCATAACATCAAGATGCATGCTAAAAGGAATGGACCTTGGATAATTAGTTTTGGAAAACCTTAATTAAACCTTATATGCATTATCATTATTTTATAAATAAGCCCAAGGTTCCTGAGGATGTGTACGATGTAACCCTAGGATAGGAGACTCCTACTGAGATTTCTTTAGCAAGATTTCTCACTCCTCTCACTCTTTCCTTCCATCACATCTTCAGAGAGCGATGGCAACGTTCGTGCTTTTCATTGACACGCCAGTATGGGGATACACTTCGACCCGGACCTTCATATCACTTTGAGGGTCGATGTGCCGTTCGTGTTTTTGTGTACTTGGGATGACCTTTCGCCTATCCAGTTTCGAGCTACCAGTTCACTCCTACTGTGCCTTTTGGTAGTGACGACATGATCTTCGAGTGCACCCACCCGCGTGAGGAGCAGTTGCGACGTGGCCGTACCTCTGCCTCCGCCGTCCGAGATTTCCCGGAGTACGTACCTCATTCGAGGAGATCCGAGAATGACCCATCCGAGGATTGGCCGACGCATGTTCCTTCGGAGGGTTCAGTCCCTTTTCCCCGATCCCGACATATGGGGAGTGAGGAGACTGTGGTGCAGCCGCGCCTGGCAAGGAGAGCCGAGATGCGTCCGCATCAAGGAGCCCACGTTCAGCCACCTCGTGTGCCTTTCACGTTGCATTGGGCCACTCAGGAGGAGTTAGAACGTTTCCCCGGCTACCTGCCTCCATCACCCGTGGATTCCCGTCACCACTAGACTCCATTGGAGAGCTTTCGAGTACCCGAGCTTCGCGGGGATCTTCCCTTCGGCCGTACCTTTTGGGTGGGGATGTAGATTAGTGCTCGTAGCATAGTAGGAGGGTAGTATTTTGGGCTTTTATCCTTACACTGTACCATGTACTTTGCTATCTGTTGTATTTCCTTTTTCCGTTGTATTCCAAGCTCTGCCTATTTCTATAAGGGTATGACTAGTTATGTACTTTAGCTACTTTATTATTAATATAATGTTTCTGTCATCTTCATGATCTATGTTCTTCTGATGTATGATTTATTTTACATGGTTTTTTATGATCGTTACGCGTGCTTTACGTTTCTATCATTCGATTAGTTAAGCTCGTGGCTCTCACTTTGTTTTATGTTTTCAAAAAGAAAATTTACCCGTAATTTCTGCTAAGTATTTTAATGAAAGAATGAGACTATGAAGTAATAGCCTAATGTTTAACCTAATGTGTTCTAGAAAGTTGGGTTAAAAATTAGGGTGTTACACACATCATGTCTACTTTCCTTGCTATCACTAAGTATCAAGATAATAAGTGAACCTTGCATTATCATGTTTATATTTCAAGCTATGCATTATCATGTTTATATTTCAAGTTCTCACTTAATACCAAGATAATAATGAGTTGCATTCATATTTACTTTGTGCTATCACTTTACTTTCTAATGGAACCTAAAATAAGTGCATGAACATGTTTATTTTTATGTCATCACCTAAATGAACCTAGAGCTCAAAGATTTACCCATTGTTGTCTCAAACAAAGGTCTAAAAATATTTATTTCCTTTGGTTCATATTTCGGCCCTAAGGGGTCTTGATGTTTCTAAGTATGTAAGACTATGTTTTATAGTTTTTCCAAGCTTATATTAGTTTAAGGAATGCATAGAACTAAATTTTAAGAATTTAGGACCTCTTGAAACAAAGATGATTTGGTCACTGCCCTCTTAAATATTCTTATGATTTTAGATGTTAAATTTGTTTATAAATGAGTTTTGAAAGTTTTAAAAAGGTTCCAAGAGAAACTAGTATTTCATGTGCTCTAGAAATTGTGTTTTATCCCTTTATGGAGGGTTTTGTTTCGGTTCTTCCTTGCTAATTAATTGCCACTGTATGTGCTGTTTTAATTATGATAATATGCTTATGTTTGAGTAAAAATAATGTCAAGATTCATATGTGAAAGATAGGAGAAGTTAGAAACTAGAAAAGAATTAACTTGAGAGTTCTAGATCCTTTAATGTTTGAATTTTCTGGATTCTGTCCAGCAAGGTTTAGTAATGCTAATCATGGATTTAAATTAGTTTAAATGTGTAGGAATGACTTATAATTGGTTTAGGACTTGATCTTGAAGCCTTAGGAACAAACCAGACTTAGAAAGGGTCATTGTTGTGACTCCTAGGTACCCGTAAAGTTAGGATTATAAATTCTGCATCCTTGAGGTTTAGAGATGTTCTTGGTCATAGTATGAGGTGAGAAATACTTAGTTATAACCTCATAGGTACCCAAGAGATTAGGTTTGATGATTTATAACTTAGAACGTGAGTTAAGGACCTTAAGGGTCAATGCATAAGACATTAAAACGTCTTGAGTTTTTATGATGCTTAATTTATGATATATGATACATGAGTTTTGTCTATGATAAGTTGATATGTACTATAAAGAAGTTTTACATGATGATGTGCTTGTGTATGTCCTATATGTTTTCATGGCATAAGCAAATTTGAGGAAATTCGGTCTACAGCCGTCGTGCTGCCGAATTTCCATCAAATTTGAGGAACTTAGAAAATGGTCTTTTTGAAAATCATGAGAACTTAAATGTGACACAACACTGAGGCGCCTTCTTGGGTGACACTGGTTTAGCCGAGCACTCCCGCCGAGATCCGCCAGTGGATCGATTCCACCCCTCAGTACTCGGATCAGCAGGAGTATGTGCATAGGATGGGTAGTAGCTAGTGCACACTCGCCACATAGTTGAGGATAAACCTTCTTTTGTATATGAGGTTGTCTACTCTAGGTGCACACGGGTATGGGTGTTGCTTTTATGATTTCCTTGTATTTGCTTTTCAGTTGTATTTCGTTCTTCTATGTATCGAATAGTCCTGCCTTTTGGTAGGCACATTATCTATATATATGATCAGTTGATGTATCCATGTTATTTATGTGTTTTATTATGATTTGCTCATATGACTTGTATGAATTCCCGTTCAAAGAATCATGCGTGGCTCTCACTTTGGTTTTAATTCCAAAAAGAAAAATTTTACCCATATTTCCGCTAAGTATTTTCAAGTAAAGAATGAGACCAAGAAGGTAATATGCTAAAGATTAACCTAAATACATACTAGTATTATTAGGTTAAGATTTAGGGTGTTACATATAGACTTCATCATCAATTATTTCAGAACTATAAAAAGGTCTCATCCCATACCAGTCAAAACAAGTTCAAGAAAAACTAGTTTCTTGCATAAGGAAACTGAAGAGTCCTCTAAAAGAAAAGAGAGCATGCTAAAGACTAAGCCTACAAAAAGGAAAGGTACTCTTTCTGGAAGTCTTGTAGAATCTGACGATTTTGAATATGAGGGAATTGCTCCTCAAAAATCCTTTCTGAGAAGAAATGAAAGGGAAAAGGAAAAGAAGAAAAGATAGAAGTAAACTATGCCATCACAATCCACAAAACTTTCTGAAGAGAAATATGAAAGTTTAGAAAGTGATCAACCTCATAGCTGAGCTGAAAAACTGCCTATCCGAAAAAAGGTTATCAAAACAAAATATCTGCCAAAAAGAATGAGTCAAGCAATACTTATTCTAAAAGATATGAGTGATGCTCCACAGGCAGCTATGGGAGATGAAGACTCAAAACCCTAAGAAAATGAAGAAAGAATTCTCAAGGAACAGAGAATTATTCAAGAAAAAAGAAGGTTGGAGGAAATCAAGAGATTACAACAAAGCAAGGGTATTCAAGGATCAAGCTCTCATGGAAGAAGACCCGCCTCACCAAATCTTGTTGTAGTGATTGAAGAACACTCAACAAGACCAATGAGTGAGCAATTTAGTTACACCTCTGCTCCTATCTCAGCTACACCTCCCAGAAATTTAGAAGCAATATTTACTTCTGAAAATATAGTTGCCTTTACAAGAACAACAATTCCTGATCCTAAGGAAACTGCCTCAAGTACAAGTGATGATTTAATGACAATTAATTAGTTGATGGAATCAATGAGAAGATCAATTGCATCTGAATCAAAACCTGAGGAACAAGAGATGGATGAATTGAATTTCTTTGTAAATGAGCTCTTCTCCAGTCTGGAACAAATTCATGAAGAGACAATCATTAAAGAACTAGCTGAGGAAACCCCTGAATATGCCTTGATTGTAGCAGCACCTCAACCTCTACCCTCAATTCACATCACTATGCTTGAAGATGAATAAGAAGATAGATCATCAAAGTTTGGCAAAGAAGCTGGAGTATCTATCATTGACAAAACAATTGAAGATACAATCACCTCCCTTACTAATGAACAAACTGCCAACATTCCATCCTCTACACCTGTTGCTGCTGTACAAATAGAAGAAGAGGCAAACTCACCCAAAACTGGAGATACTGTACCTCTTGACATTCCTGAACCATCTCCAAGAGTTGCTTCAACATCGATACCAATCAATTTACCTCATTCAATCTCAAATAAGCCTTCCTCAAGCTATCAGTTTAATCAAATGATTCTAAGACATCTTAGGGAGATTGCCTTTAGACAAGACAGACTTAAGGCAGCAATCATCGAACAAAGTGCTCAGATCAGACAGAATGAAAAACTGTAGATTCAAATTCTTTAAACCAACCAACAAATATTACAAGAGCTAAGACGTCAACGGTTGAGTTGATGACTTTGTCTTTCCAACACACCCTTTTGATGATGCCAAAAAAGGGAGAAAGAAATGAAGAAAATCAATGCTAAAACTCAGAGGGAGTTATGGTGAGAAAGAACTAGGGGGAGTCAAATTCTTATATGTTTTTCTAACAATGTTCTTGACTTTTATTTTCTTCTCCTTTTTGAAATTTTTTTTTTGTTCTTTTTTTTTTTGTTATGATATTTATCAATGCTGTATTCATCATGCTTATGTTATGGTTGCTTGTTTTCACATTCACTCTCAACACTAAACGATATCTGCTTAAGTCATAGTATATAATCAATGCCTATATATCATTATGCTTAGATAATCATATAAATGTTTGAAAAAGTGTGGCTCAATTGCACATTCTCTGTCTTGCAAAATTATCATCACGCAAATATAAGCTAGTTCACATACATATCTTTGATTAGTTGAAGCTTGAATTTATCTGAGTGTCATTCATATGTATGAAAAGCTTATATGGTATCAACACATCTTTATCCTCTACTCACTTGAGATATGCTTAAAAAGACTCTGCTTAACTTGATCACAATTGGTTATGTATACCATGTTTCTGACAGTCTTCAGAAACCTTTTCTTACCTTGTCCTAACATAACTACAATCAGTTAGGAAGAATTAAAATTTCTTCTTAAAGTGTGTTAAGCTTACCTACAAATGATGTGTGTCAATATGATCAAAATTGAATCAGTAAGCGAGCTAACATTGAAAGCATGAGGAATACGCTATATTCTGAATGAATATGTATCTGTTGAACAAATCATGCTTTGAAAAAGAATTTCAAAAGTTATTTCATCAATCATGCTCAAAAAAAAATTTCATATATGTCACTGAGCATTATTTTCATTAATTATCAAAAAGAGAGCATAGAAAAAGAAAGTGCTGAACAAGATTTCTTTAATCAGAATACAATACTGCAAATATTACTTGTTTTCTTTATTCAAGCACATTCAGGTTCAAAAAGTTCTTTTTAAACGTAAATCAGGCTGTTTGCAAACTAATGCTTTAATGATCATATCTACTTAAGTATCATTGTGATACTTAACAAGAAGATTTTGACATAGTTTAGAAAATTTCATGATAAATCAATCAACCTTGATTTAAGTCACTTAAGGCCATAAAAGTTTTAATCATCAATATCATGCCTTAAGAAAAGAACTTACTGAAACTTATCATATATGATGTTTGAAAGATTATTTTATTATGTCTTTATTTCATTCATATTTCTTTCAACATCTCTTCAAAAGATTTTCTTCAAATTGGTTTGTCATCATCAAAAAAAGGGAGAATATAAATTCCAAAACCCTTCAGAAAGTACCCAGAAAGTACGAAGCTTAAAAGGTTTTGAATGACAACAAAACCAATTTAGAGAAAATGTTTTGAAGAACTACTAATGGCTACCTTGAGTTTCTTGATAAAGTTTAACAGGTAGATCCGATCTGTATAACACAAACCTAAGCAAGATTAATATTTCACTCTGCATGTGTAAGCATGTTATATCTCATGGGAAGAGATTAAATTAATTAGAAAGTGAATATGAAGTCGAGCAAAGTAAGTGTATACATATTAAGACATGATACGGACCCAATACAAGAATAATGTTTCACTATGCATACGCAAGCATGATATATATCTCATGGGAAGAGAATAAAATAATCAGAAAGTGAATGTTATCTCAAGTAAAGAACGTATTCATGTTTACGAACCAAAGGCATTGAAGCAGACTTGAATCGGGAATAATTTTACTACACATGAGAAATCATGTTTATCTCATGAGAGGAGATCAAGCTTAAATGGTGAATGTTATCTCATGGATGGAGATGCTGGAGGACTAAAGCTGATCAAGTCAGAAACCAAGGAAAAGATCTTTAGAAAATAGCACGGGACATCAGAAAGAACACTCATCAAGAAGAAATCAATTCATGTCCAAGAGTAACGTGTTACTCAGTCATCAATCACTACAATCGTAGAGAAATCTTTATCAAGCAATCAAGATTGAAGACCAGAAGATAAGAGAAAAATCACAGGGATTGATTACAACGTTAGAAAGCTCACTGAAGAGTGCAACAAAGAATGCTGAGGAAAAATGGAGGGAGTTTCAAAATTTAAATTTCAAATTTCAAATCTCAAATCAGATCCAGTATTATAACTGGTACGTCATATCTTCTGCCTAAATGATTCAAGATCCTAGGAGGTGGAGTTCAGAAACCACGGGCTAAAAGTAAAAGAAGAAAATGAGGACTTCAGAAACCTCTACATTACAATGGCTTCTATAACGATAGGACAAGTTGTCAGCCTACCTCTCTAGACTAACGTTCTAAGGCACATCTAATGAAATACACATGTCACTTGGAGATCATATCAAAGAGGCAACGGTCATAAAGATAGACCTGTATAAATTGAGATGCCAAGCTTAAAAATCGATGAGACAATTGAAAGAATTAGTGCATAATCTTTGGAAAAAACTCTCCACACTTCCTGTGTTGTTCATCAATTTATGTAATCAATCATGAAGTGTAAAAATCTTCTTTCTCGATTTTAAAATGTATTTGTATTTGTTTACTCTTCATGTGAAGAGATAGGAGAAAGAAGTTACTCTAAGTTTCCCAGTTTGTATTAGCTAGCATCTTTAAGGAAACTTGAGTGTAAGTTAATTTGAGTGGCAACCCAAACACATAACCTTTGTAACCTTGATCCGTTAGTGATTGGTATGAGACATAGCTTGGAGAGGCTAAGGTAAACCTACTTGCAACATGTTAGCAAAGGTATTTGCTTATCACGGTTCAGCTTGGAGAGGCTGTTTGAAAGACTACTTACAACGTGAGTGCAAAGTTATTTGTTCTTCACAGTTCAGCTTGGAGAGGTTGTTTGAAAGACTACTTACAACATGGCAGTAGAAGATGTCTATAGGTCACGGTTCAGCTTGGAGGCTAGTACAGAACTACTCGGTTAAGTTGTAGTTGGGGTTGGCCACTATACAAGTTCAGCTTGGAAAAGCTGGTGCAGAACTACTCGGTTAAGTCACAGTTGGGGTTGGCCACTATAAAAGTTAGAGTTTGGGAAGGCTATTATAAAGACTATCTGTTTACTTTCTCAAGTTGAGAAAGTCGTTGTTAGTGAAATCTCAACATGTGTTGAGTACTGGATGTAGGCAAGTTTGGCCTAACCAGTATAAAAATTCTTGTATTCATTTCTCTCTTCACTGAACTTTTATTTCTATTGTCAAGCTCTTTAGATTATGCACTGATTATCATAATGAACCAAGGGTGATTTAAACATGCATAAGAAACTTACTTTCTGAAACCAGTAACCATCATTCCACTGCACTTCATGCCTCGAGCTTGATAGATTTTAAATTGTTTTAGGTCAGGAAGAAGTTTTCAGAAAGCACGATTCAACCGCCCCTTCTCGTGCACTTTTTTACCAATAGATCCTCCCTTATAAATGTGTCTAACTATGCTTTCATCTTTACCATCAAGCCTGATCGCATTGAAGATGCTTTGAATGATCAAATTTGGGTGGATACTATGCAAGAGAAATTGGACCAGTTTGAGAAAAACAAAGTCTGGATGCTCATGGAAAAGCCCAAAAGGAAAACCATCATTGGAACCAAATGGGTGTTCAAAAACAAGATCGATGAAGCTTACAAGGTCGTCAGAAACAAAGCATAGTTAGTTGCATAAGGTTATAATCAATAAGAGGGCATTGATATTGTGATGAAACCTTTGCACCAGTAGCTAGGCTTGAAGCCATAAGAATGCTACTTGCATTTGTTGCCTTCAAGGGATTCACTCTTTACCAAGTAGATGTCAAGTCTGCGTTCCTAAATTGATTCCTCTCTGAGGAAGTATATGTGAAGCAGTCTCCTGGTTTTGAGAGTGAAAACTTTCCTAACCATGTCTTCAAGAAAACAAAAGCACTTGATGATCTGAAACAAGATCTCGGAGCTCGGTATGAAAGGCTAAGTACCTTCTTACTGAAGAATGGGTTCAAGGGAGGTAAAGTTGACACAACCCTGTTTACTCTTGAGCAAAATAATCAATTTCTGATAATTCAAATATATGTTGATGGCATTCTATTTTGTGCCATTGATCATTCTCTCTATGAAAAGTTTTTAAAATTAATGCAAAGTGAATTTGATATAAGCAAAATTGGTGAACTCAAGTTTTTCTCGGACTTTAGATAAAATAACAAAAAGAAGGAACTTTGATCCATTAAGAAAAGTATACAAAAGAGCTTTTGAAAAAGTTTAATATGGATCAAGCCAAACCTATGAGTACTCCTATGCATCCATATCAAGTCATCGACTCTGATGAGGATGGTGAAAAGATATTAGAAAGCATTTATAGAGGAATGATTGGTTCACTTCTGCATCTTACAGGAAGTAGACCAAACATTTAGTTATGTATAGGGATTTGTGCTAGATTTCAATCTAACTCAAAGCAATCACACTTAAATGCTATTAATAAGATTTTAAAATATCTATCTGGTACTACTAATCTTAGATTATGGTACGAAAAAGGAACATTTTGTCATATTATAGGACACTGTAATGCTGACTTTACTGGAGATAGAGTAGAGAGAAAAATTAATAGTGGATAATGCTGTTTCTTTGGAAATATCTATTGGTAAAAGAATGTATGAGAAAGAGAGTTGAATCGTGCTTTCTGAAAACTTCTTTCTGACCTGAACAAATTTGAATAAATAAATCTATCAAGCTCGAGGCTTGAAGTGCGGTGGAATTATGATTAGTAGTTTCAAAAAATAAGTTTTTGATGCATGTTTAAAACACTGCTTAGTTCATTAAAATAATCAATGCATTATCTAAAGTGCCTGACAATAAAAATAAAAGTTTAGGGAAGAGAGAAATGAATATAAGAGTTTTTATACTGGTTCGGCCAAACTTGCCTATATCCAGTACTCAACACATGTTGAGATTTCATTAACAACAACTTTCTCAACCTGAGAAAGTAAATAGATAGTCTTTACAATAGCCTTCCCAAGCTCTAACTTGCACAGTGGCCAACCCCAACTGTGACTTAACCAAGTAGTTATGAACCAGCCTCTCCAAGCTGAACCGTGACTTGCAGACATCTTCTACTGCCACGTTGTAAGTAGTCTTTCAAATAGCCTCTCCAAGCTGAGCCGTGAAGAGCAAATACCTTTACACTCATGTTGTAAGTAGTCTTTCAAACAGCCTCTCCAAGCTGAACTGTGATAAGCAAATACCTTTGCTAACACGTTGCAAGTAGTTTCACCTTAGCCTCTTCAAGCTATGTCTCACACTGATCCCTAATGGATCAAGGTTACAAAGGTTATGTGTTTGGGTTGCCACTTAAACTAACCTACACTCAAGTTTCCTTTAAAATGCTAGCTAATACAGACTACGAAACTTAGAGTGACTTCTTTCTCCTATCTCTTCATATAAAGAGTATACAAATACAAATACATTTTAAAACCGAGAAAGAAGATTTTTACACTTTGTGATTGATCACATAAATTAATGAATAGCACAGGGAGTGTGGAGATATTTTTTCAGAGATTTTGCATTAATGCTTTCAATTCTTTCATCGGCTTTTAAGCTTGGCATCTCCATTTATACAGGTCAATCTTTATGATCATTGCCTCTTTGATCTGATCTCCAAGTGACATGTGTTTTTCGTTATATGTGCCTTGGAACGTTAGTCTAGGGAAGTAGGCTAACAACTTGTCCCATCGTTGCAGAAGCCGTTGTAATGTAGAGGTTTCTGAAATCCGTATTTTTCCTTTTACTTTTGGCCTGTGGTTTCTGAACTCCACCTCCTAGGATCTTGATTCATTGAGGCAGGAGAGATGACATACCAGTTATAACACTGGATCTGATTTGAGATTTGAAATTTGAAGTAATCAATCACGTTGCTTTTTCTTTTATCTTCCTGTCTTCAATCTTGATTGCTTAATGCTAATTTCTTTGCAATTATAGTGATTGATGACTGAGTAACACGTTGCTCTTGGACATGAATTGATTTCTTCTTGATGAGTGTTCTTTCTAATGTCCCGTGCTACTTTCTAAAGATCCTTTCCTTGGTTTCTTGATTTGTTACTTGATCAGCCTCAGTCTTGCAGCATTTATGCTTTCTATCCTCAAGATAATAATCACCTTTTAAGCTTGATCTCCTGTCATGAGATAAACATGATTTCTCATGTGTAGTGAAATTATTCCCGATTTGAGTTTGCTTTAATGCCTTTGGTCCGTAAACATGAATACATTCTTTGCTTGAAATAACATTCACTTTCTAATTATTTTATCCTCATCCCATGAGGTATATATCATGCTTGCCATGCATAGTCAAACATTATTCTTGCATTGAATCCGTATCATGTTTTAATCTGTATACACTTACTTCACTCGACTTCATTTTCACTTTCTGATTAATTTAATCTCTTCCTATGAGATATAACATGCTTACACATATAGAGTGAAATATTAATCTTGCTTAGGTTCGTGTTATATAGACCAGATCTACCTGTTAAACTTTGTCAAGAAACTCAAGTTAGCCATTAGTCGTTCTTCAAAATGTTTTCTCTAAATTGGCTTTGTTGTCATTGAAAACCTTTTAAGCTTCGTACTTTCTGAGTACTTTCTGAAGGGTTCTAGAATTTACAAGATCCTCATCACTTGGTACTCCATCTATCTATAGCTAAAGTTGAATATGTAGCTACTGCAAATTGTTGCACCCAAATATTGTGGATAAGGAATCAGCTAAAAGATTACTAGCTAAGGTACTCCAAAATCCTTATCTTCTGTTATGATACTAATGCTATTAATCTTGCTAAACACATTAATGTTAAACATCATTTTATTAGAGATCATGTTCAAAAAAGGATTGTTGAGTTAATGTTTATGAATATCGAAGATCAAGTGTCTCATATATTCACAAAAGCATTAGCTAAAGATCATTCTTGCTGCTTGAAAATGCTTTTGAACCTTAAAAGTTTTTAAAACAAGCATAAGCATTCATGCATAAACATCTCTGGACTCTCCCTTTCATGGCTCTAAACTGAAGCCCAAACAAAGACATCAGTTTGCAAAACCTAAAGATCAGTTTGCAAGACCAGAAGATCAGTTTGTAGGATCAAAAAGTAAATTTGTAAGCTCACAAAGAAGATTAGATGACTAGAAAATGGGTTATATGATCTCACGGGGTTCAAAATCTAAAGATAATAAGATATGAGAAAGTAGTATTATCTCAATGGGTCAGAAAGTTGATAAGGTTTAGAAAGTGGTTCCAAGTTTCAGAAAAGCACTCATTCTGGAACAATGAAAAATACGAGATAATTCCCATTCTTTTTTAGTTTCTCTCTCCCACATCACCTCACCTCTAATCTTTATCTCCCATCACTTAAATAACTCCTCACTCCTTACATGTCACACCTTAGTATCTCTTCTTCAACCTCAAAAATATGAAACCTCAACTGTTTCATATTCTCTCTCACAAATCTTCCTTCTGTGCAACCGTACCGTATTCTCAAAACCACATCTTTCTGTTTAACCCTCTCATGCATACTTTACCATGGCTGAAGGAAAACCCATTGACAAAAGCCTTGCTCACATAGGAACACTCCTAATGTACCAAGAACCACTTCTGTAGTAGTACTACACTGATAATTTCTCTCAAAGGAAGGTAGCTCTCAGAAAAAGATTAAGCAGAGAACTAATGAACCTGGTTCTTGTGTTAGTGAGAGCTTTCTCTTTTCAAGGCTGGGAAAGGTTCCTAGATCTCTCAAATCGAATCTTTACAGGAACTGGTGATCGCCTTTTACTCCTAGTTAGAGCAGAATTTAGAATCTATGTTGAGGATCTCTGTCAGGGGTATCGACATAGAGATTGGAATGAATGACATCTCCAACATTGTGCAACCACCTGCCACTAGAATCAAATGTTCATCTGAAGAAGATTGGTTTACGACTCCTGTAGTCTTTGCTGAGGAAGTCTCCAAATGTCTCACTGACTCTCCCAGATACCAACCTGGTGAGATTACAGCTACTTTACTGAGGTTTAGGGCATGACAAGTCTTTACAATTGTCTAGTTCTTTCTTCTTTCAAGATTGGGAAGCATGGACTTGCTGGTTGGGATTGACTACATGCTACTCTTCTATTTCCTATAAAAGAAAAAGGTAAACTTACCCAGACTAATCTTTGACTACATGCTTAGTGCCATCTCCAAAGAAAAAAAGAGAACTGTAGTTGTTTTTTATGGAGTCTTCCTAACCAAGATCTTCCAACAATTGAACTATTACCTAGAAAACTAGTGGTACGATTACATGGAAGGTACTGAGTACAGCCCAAACTCCTTTAAGAGTCTTAGGAAAACCACTGGAGCACCCATAAACAATTTTAGGAGATAGAGTATTACTTTCAGAGACTTGATCCTAATTGAGAACAACATAGAAGGCACTTAAGAATCTAAGGAGCAATCAAATTCAGACATGGCCAAGTTTGTACCTACTATCAGAATCAAGCCGATGAAAGAAGAAACTTTTTCTCTATCCAAGTCTTTAGATTCTGAGGCAGAATCCTCAAAGGATAAGCAGCTAAATAAAGTCCCTAAGACTAGGTCACATCATGCTACTACTCCTACTCTGCTCTTGTTGATGAGCCTCTTATCCTTGCTCCAGCTATTGTGCCTGCGCCAGCCTTTGCTTAGAATGTTAACCCTTCTTCAAGCCAGCCTCCACCTGCACCATAATCAGGCTTCTCTAAAGTGCAAATATTGCTATGTAATCAATGCAACAAGACTGACCGACTAGATAGATTGGAAGCTCAGTTGCGAAGACATGAAGTGTTCTTGTTGGGGATTCTCCGAGAAGTCAGGTAAAGGGGCTGGTGATGGTGTCACCTAAGTTCCTGCACATCCACTTTTTTGTTGATAATGAAAGGGGAAAAGAAAAGAAGATTAAGAAAATCTCGTGCAAGGGAATTCAAGGGGAGCAAGCTAATGGGGAGCTCAAAGATTTTTTTTCTTTATCAGCATAATAATTTTTTTTTTTGTTTGAACTTCTTTTTATTATTGGTCTCATTACTTGAACTATCAGCGCTTTGGTACAGATATGATTAATTTATCCTTCTCAAGTTATTTAAGCTTTGATATATGTCTTGCTTGAGTAGCTAATTGTATATCTTGATTATGGTGTATGCTTTATAAGTCTTAGTGTGCTCTGATACTTAGCTACATCAAACATATGCTCTGTTTTACTTTTATGATTAGCTTTGAGACATATATGTTAATGATATTATATTACATAGCTCTGATACACATATTTATTAGTGCTCGAATATGTATGCCAGAGTTTTTCTAATGAAAAAAAGCATATATGCTTTGATAAACAAATATGAGAATTTCTCATATACATCACAAGCTCTATTACACATGCTCTAATACAATCATGATCAATTTCTTTTGAGATTTAGAAATTTCCTTTGTGTGCAAAGTTTATATATCACATGTTTTTATGCACGCAAAAAAAAACTTTTGCGTCATGTTTCAAAGATTTGTTTGGATAAAGATGTGCTAAGTATGAATTCAAGATCAAGAGTAAATATCACAAGTATTACTCTCTTTATTCAACATGACTATTTCAGAAAAGTCACAAGTATTACTCTCTTTATCACATGTTTTTATGCACGCAAAAAAAAACTTTTGCGTCATGCGTATTTCAGAAAAGTCAACATGACTAAAAATCAAGCTATGTTGATTCAGAAAGCTTATATGCTCATATCTTATCAAAATTGCTTTGATACCTCTTAGAATGCATTCTGATTAACTTCAGAAAGCTTAATTGAAATACAACTGCTTTGATTTCAATCACTTAAAGTAACAAAGCATTTTGTTCCATCTATATCATACCTAGAGAATGAGATTCTCTGAAAATCCTATCATATGTATTTTGAAAGAAAATTGGTTTATCTAGCTTTACATCTTGTCATACATTTCTTCCAAAATCTCTTCAAAAGATTTTCTAAGAATTGGTTTGTCATCATAAAAAAGGGGAGACTATTAGCTTCAGGATCCTTCAGAAAGCTTTAGTGCCAAATGTTTTGAGTGATAACATAACCAATTTCAAGAAAATATTTTGAAGAAGGACTAATCTTTTCCCTGAGTTTCTTGAAGCAACAAACATATCTTTTTACATTATCATACATGTCTCTTAAAACGAGAATATTTCACAATGACATGTGCAAACATGTTTAAGGAGATTGGAACTTAATAGAAGTGAAGAATATATCATGAAATGAACATATATATGCTCAACGGATGAAAGAAAATCTCAAGTACAAGAAACCAAGGGTCAGATCTTCAAAAAGTAGCATGTGACTTCAGAAAGTGCAATTCAAGTGAAGATTTCAATCCAACTATGAAGCAAGTGTGTGTTACCATCTTTAATCATTATGATCATAATTATATCATCAACAACAAGCTCTAATTAAAAAGTAGAACATGAAGGAAAAACTCATAAATTGATATGACACTTCAGAAAGCACGTTTCACTGTAAATTATGCCCTTTATAGGAAAAGGAAGGAATATTGAAATTCAAATTTAAAGTCAAACCCAATAAAGAACTGACGCGACATCTCTTCTACTAACTCGGTTGTCACGATCCGACTTGGGAGAGTGACCGACACGTAAGGAATCCCATCCACACGTAAGCCTTCTAGGTGACGTATCTCTCTAAATGTATAAAATAGTGTAATATCATACTTAAAGTGAAATTTTCTTGCAAATTCTTATCTTTTTCTTTAATTAAAACGTAAAATATTCAAATCCATAAAAACTGAAATATTCACATATATAAATCTAAAATATTTTTGTCATGCTCTGAAATCTAGTTAAGATTTGAAGATTGAATCATAAATTCATTATCATTAGCTTTCACATAAATCTCTGAGCATAGTCTATATTTCAAAATACATTCTTGAGCTCTAAAACATATAGGGAAATACATAATCTCTGAATTTATCTATAACATCTCAAAATATATGTATGGCTTGGATCCTGCCTATAAAACTACTAGAGCTCTCTAAACTAACAGAAACCTAAGTAAGCCTTGCATCAAGATAAGGCTCACCACTGAGAGCAACTGAGTCTATAGAGCTGGAGGTGGAAGAACACCTGCACCTGCAACTATGAAAGGAAAGGAGAGGGGTGAGTCAATGAACTCAGTGAGTGAGCTTGCATCCATCACCCACATAGGACAACCAAGAATATACAATAATTAATATACATGCAGCAATCACAACCCATTTGATATGTATAGGCATAAATATATAAAAGTTCTCTCTGTATTTACAAATTCGTAGGAACACATATCTAAGTTCTTACTTTAGCAATAAATCATTTTCCATACATATATGTAATAACTCGTAAATCAAATAATCTCTAAAATCATAGATAACCTTTGATGACATAAATAACTATATGCTAATAGAGAAACATGGATCTCTAGTTATGCATTGCATAACGATATATTCTCTAGCTATGCATGTCAACCATGACATAGCAATTTTTTCTAATCTCTAGGATCCGAATCAGACACCTAACTAGGTTCCATTTCTGCTCTATAAGATTGCCTCTAAGGACAACTTGGTACCAAGGTTAACCATCATTTTTCCCAGCCGTTAACTCACTGTTTGTTTCTCTATAGCTACCTTCAAATCTCTAAATCATAAACTAATAAATTTCTCTAGAACTCTGCTTTGGCTCTTCTCAGGGTTTAAAACTTTATATAATTACTCTACTCTTGAAATCATAAAATATTTAGATACTTATAAAATCATTTAAGTCTAAAGGGTGGGTGCTCAGTCCCTGACGAACAAGAGCCCCTAAATTCTTAGTACTTTGAGAGTTCTGGACTCATATAACTCTACAATCTGACTTTAGCATAACTGTGGTTGTGAAAATCGAGCCCAAGGGTTCACCGCTTAAAGGCGTTCCGATTTCAAGCCCACAGAATATGTATCCTGGCAGTTGTTAAGAATCATACTAAATTCCGTTCCTCCTAGTACCATAAAACTGAGTTTCTAAATTCATATGTTTACTAACATATTTCTCTATATACTTGATAATACTAAAATCATAGTTCAAATGTTGGGGTTTTTAACCATAATATTCTCAAATCAAATAACATAATTTATTCCAAGCTAGATCACACTCTTGTTCACATTTTATATATATATATTTCAACTGAGTACTCTATAACCATATTTAGAAATCTCAAGTCTTAAAATAATAAGATATCATAAACTCTCAAAACATGTTTAATAAAATAACAACTTATTAAAGCATATATTCTTGCAATAAGTCTCTTCATAAACATATAAAACATTTTCATCACACACGTCATAGCAATTATGGTTCCATGGTTTTCTAAATTTCATTTTCATACTATTATCATGAATCAAAATTTTCTCTAGCTTGCATAAGCATATAAAATCATAATATACACTTTATCTTGTCTCTAGCTTCATATTTAATAACCATCATGCATAAAACATACTTGTAATGGCAAAAAATAAGGCTATGAGTTTAAACCCACTCACCTGGAGGGGAGGGAAAGTTGACGTCAACTCTAACTGAGCTCTGGGGAGCAGGGGGAGACACCACGTCGACTAAAATAACCAATAAACTCAGTATTAAAATTTATCAACCCCTACATAACTCTAATCTAGCCCTAACAAAGTTAGGGGAGCACCCCCACTTGACAAAAAGAGAGAAATAAAAATGCCCACTTTTGAGAATGTTCAAGAATGGCAAAAATGGAGACAAGATCTTATAACATATACTCACCTTGATGATTTATGGGAGCTAGGTTGGAATGGGGTTGAAGAAAACAGAGAGAAAAAGGAAAGGGGAGACTTTCTGGTTCAAGGAAATGGAAGGAAAATGAGGGGGAAAGGTTTTATCCCCTCCGTTTGCGTTTTTGTGGTGCGGGGTACTGTGCACTTAAGGCCTCAACTGTGACAAACTTAGGCCTCAGCTATAGCCAACTTAACATAGCTGTGGAATTATATTCCCAGCTGTGGAAATCCATTCCTAGCTGTGGAAACTTATCCTCAGCTGTGGAAAACTCAAGCTCAGCTATAGGAACTCATTCCCAACTGTGAGAACCCATTCTCAGCTGTGGGAACTCATTCCCAGCTGTGAGAACTTATTCTCAGCTATGAGAACTCATTCTCAGCTATGGAAACTCTTTATGACAGCAACTCTTGCTGTCATTGAATATTTTGCTGTCAATTTAACTTCACCAACACTTATACTACTTCTATGGAATTTCCTAGCCGTGGGCAGCAAGGTGCAACAGTCAGCCATGGACAGCAGTACAGCAAAGCCAGCCGTGGACAGCAGCACAGCAAGCTAGCCGTGGACAGCAACAGCAACACCAGCAACAGCAATAAAAGCCGTGGACAGCAACCATGATAGCAAGAGCTTATATCAGTAACATTTTGCTAATATAACAACAGACATATTGCTGTCATGATTATTTACATTTCTTTACTTTAAGCTAAAATTAACTTTAAAACATAAATGTAAATAAGGAAATACCCCTCATTGGGATTCAAATAAAATATCAAAAAAATCAAAACCCCAACCAATGAGTTTTAGTTCAAAATTTCATTTTTGAGTTTTAGTTCAAAATTTGAAATTCCGGCAATTTTCTAAACTTAGGAGCTAGAAACGACATATCTAGAGGCTTCCAAAAATTCATTAAAAATCATTCTTCAACTTGTATCCTTCTAGAGAGCAATTATTGGGACTTTTGATCCCAAGAAAGTGGCTCTAACATATAGCCCTCCATTGAGGTATAGGGTTCCAAACTTAGCAAAAACCCGAACCCGGTGACATGGGTGGATCCCGGAGGACCTTAAGATCACCTGTTAGGATCACCCGAAACTTATCTACTAACACGTGTACATCAGGTATTACATGTGTACACCAGTTATTACATCGGTCAACTGCACTAGTTTCTGGAAGGAAAAGTTCAGAAATCTCATTCAGAAAGTAAAAATTAGTTTATGAAGGTGGACTCAGAAAGCTTTATTATAAAGTGGCTTCTACAACTGCTTTGATAATGCCGAGCTACTCTTCTAGATTATATTTCCAAGATACAAAAAGAAGATCAACCCATATCACTTAGAAAATAGATCAAGGACAACAGTCATAAATGCATACAAGTATAAAAGGAGATGATATGCTTACAACGCAGAGAGTTTTTCTCATCAAAGTGCTAAAATGCTGAAGAAATTTCCTCTCTCCATCCTCTGTAAAGTTATTACAGCCTATAATCAGTTTCTTCCTTGTGAAAATCTTCTTTCTACGTTCTTAGTAGATCATACATTCTTCCTAGGAAGAATAGATAGAAAGAATTCATTCAAGTTTTTCAGCTTTGTTATTGTTTATCATATGAAAACTTGAGTATTGGTTTGTTTGAGTGATTCAACCCAAACACAAACCTTTATAACCCTAATCTGGTAGTGATCACTGTGAGCTAGTTTAAAGAGGCTAAGCAAAAACTATTTGTAAAGTGATAGTAGAGTGAGCTATTGGTCACGGAGTTAGCTTGGAGAGGTTGGTAAAAAACTACTTACTTGTGATAGTAGAGTGAACTACTGGTCACTGGTAAAAGGTTGAGAAAGCTACTATAAAGACTATCTAACTTTCTCTGGTTGAAAAAGATTCTAGTGGCACTCAACGGTAGTTAAGAACTGGATATAGGTAGGTTAGACGAACTAATATGAAAATCCTTGTGCAGTGTCTTCTCATTCCTTGAATATTTTTCATTTACAACTTTGTGCCTTTCATATTGTGTTTTCTGGAAAACCTTTTTGTATTAACTCGTTTAATAGTTTCAGAAAGTTACTCTCTAAAGTATATTGATGATTATTTCCACTACATGTCAGGTTCATACTTGATAGTATCTGTTTGAGTTTTTCAAAAATGAAAAAGGAAAGAAAAGTCAAGGCATGATTCAACCCCCTTTTTATGCACTTTTCAATCTATAGAAGAAGCTTTATTGAAGTATAGAGTTTCAGTCTTGTACCAACAACATTTGCTTTCTAAAGCAAATACTTCTTTCTAAATGTTCTTGTTGATGATGTTTTTATACATTATGAAGCACATACTTTTTTTTTTATCCCTTTAATTACTTTCTAAAATACGTTATGCATTAAACTCATCCAAGACTCAGGAGAGCAACATGTTTTGCACAAAGTTTTTATGGAAGTGAGTTGCATTTTAACATTCTGATTAAGTTTATAAAAGAATTTGAGCGTGAGGTCTATGATATCTGAACTTAACAAAAGACACTCAAATACACAATTATTCATTTTTTCTTTTTCAAGTTATTCCTTCAAATCTTAATTTGTTGTCACTCAAAACTAAGCTATAACAAGCTTTCTCAAGGTTTTGGAGCCTACGGTTAAATCTTACATAAATGATCTAAGATTAAAGCATAATTCAACTCCTTTTACTTGATTCTCGATCTCCATTTGTATTTATGGACACATTTGGTTAAATTTTGAAAAAAAGTAGTTATTCAACAGCAGAGCCCGACTTAGGAGTAGTTTTTATTTTTAAATGTTTGAATGTTATTGTAAAAGTGATTCTTATAATAATTAGATGTTGTTGATTTTTTTAAAATATGGTGATTCTTATAAAATTATAGTTGAGAAAATGAAAATGTAATTCTCAATAAATATGGTTAGATAACATTTATTTTTTTACACCTAATAAATATTTTCAAAATTTGTAATTAGTTTATATTTTTATTTTTAATTTGAAATAACTTAATTCAATATATAATCAATAAAATTAAGGTTAATAAGCATTTATTTTAATAAAAGAATTTTAGATTTGTAGATAAAGGGTATATTCATTTTTTTTATTATCACTACAATAATAATAATAATAATAATAATATGTGTGTGTTGGGTATCGTACATTTATATAATTTTTAATATTAAAATAGAGGCAATGATATCTTTGGTTCGTTTGGAAAATGTCATGGATATTCGACATTGTAATTGGCTCATTTATCGTATCATACTTTTTCTCTATCTCTCTATTTGCTTCTAAGAAAAGTACAAAAATTGATTATTCTTTTTCTTTTCTTTAAAAAAAATTCTCACTTCAAAATTTTAGAATTCTCCCTTTTTTAAATATTTCTTTTTTACTTTTTTAGAATCACAGCCAGATGCACCTAATGTATTATCACTGATTTTAAAGTCGTTTATTTCAGTTTTATTATAAAATTGTCATGTATTTCAATACGCTCCCTCAAGTAACACCTTCACCATTTCATTTCTGTTTCGCAGAATGAATATAACGATTTTTCCCAAGGATATTATAGTTTGAAGCTTACTTCTAACTTTCGTGTCGCATGGTAAAGCACAATACGCGTCGTGTCCCTGTCACTTCACTTCACTTCACTTTTAGTTATTATTAAAGGAAGCATTAGAATTTTTTTTTTTTTTAAATTCAAACGAAGGATTAGAAATTTGAACAAAGACATCAAATAAATGCTGGTTAGTACGAATTTTCTCAAGAAAAACAATACGAATTGACTTGCCAAAATGCTAGCTAGTAGTTAGTTGTACAAAAGCGTTTCACGATTCGTAAGCATTCGCTTTCGTATTAAACAGAAGCACAGAAAAAAAAAAAGACGCATGGATCCCGGAATGGCTCAGGTTTATCATGGCTTTAGATGTGAAACTTCTTCACAATCTCGAATTCAATTTTGAATGGCTTGAGGTCAAATGGGAAGTTTGACTTGGATCTGGCAATCAATGCTTACTGCTTAATTAAGGAATATAAACATAGAAACTGAATTGTTTCACGTTCCTTGCAATGGTTCTCTAAGTAACTGTTTGGACTACGAAATTCGTTGGGTTTCACTGTCACCCAATGCACCACGGGACAATTTCAATCACTGTCCTAGTGTTTAACTGCGGATTGAATCATCAGAACATCACAATCACTTGGGAAGAAAATATATTAGGTGACATTTGATAGATTACCTTGCAAAATTGCTGATGATTTAGATTATTATTAAGAAAGATCGGAGTAAGGAGGTGGCTGGCACAAGAGGGACTAGATTCCATGGAAGTCTCTGCTAACGTGATGCATTAGTAGTATGCATAATAAAAGATAATTTTATTCCAAAAAACTTGATTCAATATCAGTTCTCAATTCTAATAAATAAGTTCAAACACAATTTCACAACATTTGAAACATAATTTCATAACATCTGAAATGTTTCCAAGACATAAAATCGGAGTGTCAAAACTGAGTAATCCTAGTTTGGGCCTTAACCATTCATAAATTAATAAAATAGCTATCAATTAAAACAAAATAACCATAAAATGATGTCTGGTCCGGAATCTAGCCTGCATAACTACTGAAGTACTCTATAAGTATCGTGAATCTATCTAAGCTTCAATATGCAGTGAAGCTCACCAATAAAATAACTGACAACACTACTGAAGAGGTGGATCCTGACGCGTAACTGAGCTTGTGGTTGTATTTGTATGGGGGAGAAAAAGAGGCGTGAGTTCATCTAAACTTAGTAAGCAGATAGCCACCCATAACTAGTATATCTAAATCACAAAAACCTGCCTCCATGGCCGCTTGGCACACTACCTCTATGGCAACTAGGTATACCTACCAAGGTTAACCACTTATAAAATTGCCTCCATGACCGCTTGGTACAATGCTTCTTTGGCAATTAGGCATACCAATATTATTATCATCATATAAAATTGCCTCCGTGACCACTTGATACACTGCCTTCTTGGCAACTAGATGTACCAAGATTAATGGCTTTCTAAAACATAAATCATAACTCTAGATTAACAAATCTCATATTACATAACTTAACTAAATATAGAATAAGATCAAACAATAGTAAAATTTATTTCTAAGGCTCTATCTATTTTTTTCTTGCTAACAATTAACATAATAACTCACTTGCAATTGCAATACATGTCTAATCATTATCTACTAAGATGTTGTATCTTAAAACGCTTGATAAATAAATTAATAGCATAAGCTAATGATATTTATACATAAACTCTACTCAGACTAATCTCAACGTACATAATTCAACTGAATAGACAATAGATTCAAAACATCAAATCGTATTCTTTGTATCTTGTTTGTTGCTTACATGATAATAATTTAAATATTAAATATTAAATATTATGTTGTAGAAATTGTTCATGCTATATTGCCTACTAATCCATTAGTAAAAATAATAATAATAATTTAACTATGAACCTTTAATTATTATTTATCAATTTTATTAATTCTAAAAGGTTGGGTTCTCTCGTACTATATAAATAAATTAATCTTAAAAATTGATAATAGTTAAATAATACCCATAAGACTGAAACTAATCTTGTTGTGCTGAAAATTTCTTCTACCTTAATAATTAGTTTATAATTTAATGGCAAAAGTTGCAATAGCTATATTAGTTAATTTCTATTAATTAACTAAGTCCTATCATATTACCTGATAGCAATGCCTAATTAGTTAATTATTTAAGGTTTAATTATACTGCAGGTCCCTATAATTTCACTCAATTTTCAATTAGGTTCCTATAGTTTAAAAGTTTCTAAATAGGTCCTTATAGTGCATGATTTTCAACCAGCAGGACCTAATTGAAAATTTTCATACACTATAGAGACTTAATTTAAAATTGAATGAAATTACAGGGACCTGAAGAATAATTAAATATATTAAGGAAATGATTGAATGAACTTGAAATTAAAGTAAATTTAAATATATTTTACAAAATTGTCATTCTCATCTACCCCAACACTGTCTCTCATAATTAATCTATTCACTAACACTCTTTCTTATAAGGGTATCAAGGGAACAAAATAATTAATTGACAATTAATCTAATAATACAAAAAAGTATCTTCCTACAAAAGAAATTTTTATGTGCTCTTAGAGTAAGATAAAATATTTGCTCTACTTTATTTATTAATTGACATATCAAATTTACATTAAAAATATAGGAAAAATATGAGATATAATAACCTATAAAATTTATGTATCAATTAATGAATGAATCAAAACAAATACTTTCACTTATTCTCAATGCTATTTCTTCTTCCTGTAATTAGTTTCACGGGTACAACACTATACTTGGCACCATGAAATTTGTTGCGATCTTTTCACGCAAAATACTAACATCACTCTATAAAATATTCGTCCAAGATATATTGTTTTTCCAAAATTTACCAAAGTATTGTTAAAATATCTGATCGCTACTCTTGCAAAATAAGAAAACAAGAAAATAGAAAAGGAGGTTTGTTAAGCCTAAGGTGTGTGCTATGCACTGCCCTCAAGGATTATTCTGTCACTATACAGAAATCCCCTAGGATACAGCAGGTTCTTCTAATATTAACCAGGAACACAAAAACTACAATGAAAAAAATGTTTTGATGTATAACCTAGGTAATAGAATGATAGTGTGCATAACTAGCTAGAAATAACTCAAGACTTTTGTTTATGTATATTGTTATCATACAAGGTAAGCTATTTATATATGTAAAAGAAAGAGTTTTATGAACAGTAAAGTCCATATATAGTAACGATAGGATACCAAAAATCAATTCTTCAACATTCATATACTTCAGCGTCCATATATATTTTTAATGAATGCAATTAACACGTATTCGATTTAAAAGGAAATCAATGAGGAATCAAAGCATGATTTATGATAGAGATACATCAAAACGTGATTTTGGTAATAAAAATGATATTTAATCAAATAGTATCAATTTTATTTAATGACATCATTTTGTTTAAAAGCTGTAATAATTAGATTAACATTTAAAGGTTTTTAATCAAGATCAAACCAAATAAAACTTTCAGAGTAAATATAGAAAAATTGAATACATAGATGAATAAACCTTTTGAAATAATTAATTTAAATGTTAAAAATAAAAAAATATAATAGTTATGAGTAGATAAGTCATCATAGTGGAGACTATTAATCTATCTGAAAGTGAAAAAATAATGACAAATCATTTTAAAAACCAATTCTGACTAGTTGAATTCTTTCATGGTATATAAGATTTTGATTTTGATTTAGTGTATATAATTTATCTTGAAATGCTGAATACAAGCATTGATGAAATTTCCTTTCATTTATTTATTTTTTATAAACTTAGAAAATGATAGAATAATGATTTGGAACTTTATGGGTTTTAAAGGTATAATTATTTTTCATGTTCTTATAATTTCGGTCAATTTTCAATTAAGTCCCTGCTATTATGTGAAGACATAGATGGAAATGAAATATTCCATATTTCAAAGAATTTTTTTTTATAATGGTAGAGATCTAATTGAAAAATCTCATATATTATAGGGACCTATTTAGAAACTTTTAAATTATAGAGACCTAATTGAAAATTGAGTAAAACTATAAGAACCTGCAGTATAATTAAACCATTATTTAATTAAGGAATACACTAATTGTATAGCTAAATTATGGTATTAGACTGAGTTCTATCATAAATAACTATTAATTAAAATTTAAACTATTACTTAAACTATTCTTATATTAGTCTGGCTATTTCTCATATAATAAATAATAAATATGTATTACTAGATTTGTTTAACTTAAGACAATCAACACTACCTCCATAGTGGTGACGTGAATTGCCTCGTGACGATGTTTGTGTGGATTACCACTTGTGAAATTATTATTTTTAATTCATCCCGAGTCTTTATTATTATTATTATTAATGAATAGTAACAATTAATAATTATGATAATATGAATAATAATTACTAATGATTCAAGGGTGATTTGTATTATTATTTTTTGGTAAATAACACTAAACATTTTGAGGTTTAGAGATATTGCAATCCACCCTATTCTTTTGCAAATATGACATTCTACCCAATTTCTATCATTAAACTCATCTCTTATATATATATATATATATGTCTGTCTCCTACACTTTGAGTGGGTGATCATGTGTTGGACTCCCACCTGTCCCTCCCTAATATCATCCAGAAAGAATTCATAGTTTTAATGCCTTTGTAAAAAAAAAAATACTCTGATTTTCCCAAATACATATAATAGAAGTTAGGGTTAAATGCTTTTTATTTCTTAAACTTTAGGTAATGTGCAATTTACATTTTAACTTTTTAAAATATGTATCGTGACACCTTAAATTTTTCAAACAGTGCAAAACTTTATATCACAGTAGGGTATCCGGTTGAATACAATAAAAATATCAAGGGGGTTAAATGCACATGAAAGTTCACAAACAAGATGTTGGGTTAAACAAATTAGAAATATCAGGTGGCTAAGTACATATAAATCATACATTCTCTAGTTGCCAAAATTATGTTTACAAGTGCTTTGTGCTGTTTGAAAAATTCAAAGTGTCATGATGCACATTTAAAAAAGTCATGATATAAACTACACATGACATAAATTTTAGGGATAAAATAAATCTTACCCTAAAAATTATTAAATAAATTTGAAAATTTATTATTAAATAAAATACTACAACTTCAAATTTTAAAAACATAATAATTTTAGAGTTTAAAAAACAAATCATGATTTTAACTTTTTCTTTCAAAGAATATAAAACTACTTTAATAAGTAATTTCAATTTTTTATATGAATACATAGTCTATTTTTCCTAACAAGACATCTCCTTTGCAGGAAGCTTCCAACATTTGTAGTATGCGAAAATCAAATAAGTAAAGATTCATTTTGGTCCTTAAAATTATATGCTTAAATCAATATTTGTACTCTTTAAAATGAAGAAAGTATCATTTTAGTCCTTGACATTTCAAAAAGTGATTTAAATTATTCCTTTTAGTAATTCAAATTAATCCTTAGGAATAATAGTATAAGGACTAATTTGAATCACTTTTTAAAATTTCAGACACTAAAATTAATCACGCATACAATTTTAAGGATCAAAATGAACCTTTACCCAAAATGAAATATTGTATTTTTTTTTCAACTCTAAAATTATTATTTTTAAATTTAAATTTGTAGTATTTCATCAAATAATAAATTTGTAGATTTATTTTATATGTTAAGGAAGATGTTTGAGTTTAATGAATATATATATATATATATATATATATATATATATATATATATCTATATCTATGCGTGTGTATGTAAGATGAGTTTAATAATAGAAGCGGAATGAAGTTTCATATTTATAGAAAAATGAGATGTAATGCAATAACTCAAAACCTCAAAGGCATTTATTGTTATTTACCCCCCTTTTTTCCCATGAATTAAAATGGTGGGTAGAAAGTGTAATTTTTTCCATAAAGTAACATAAGCTGAGTTTGCTAATGTTCTTTGACGATATTTTGCCTTATGAATTTTAACTTTTAAAAGTCATGAGTACTTTAAAGAGTATTATATGAGGTTTTTTTAGAGCTGATTTTTGCTCTCTAAAATTCAAATCACTTATATGATCTTAATCTAGTGAATGACAACAAATATAAAAATTACTTTCTTTATTATTTGCATATATTATTATCATATTATAGTTATAGTACATATTTATCAAATACTTCTATCATGATTTTTTTTATGAGAGCAACTTTTATACTATTTTGGCAAACACTAATATGACTATATTTGTCTAAGAACAAATTTTGGAGAGTTCAAAAAGAACAGCAGAGCAATCAAACGATAGTCCGCGGGTTTTTGCATAAACGGTGACGCATTTCCGCGAAATTGCTACCACGGCGAAGAAAACAGCAACTTGAAAAGAAAAAGAGACCTGAAAAGTCAATGTTCAACCTTTTAAAAGTCAAAATGATTTTCCATTTTATTATTTCCAATGACTTCAACGACGTCACGTCTAAGAACTCCCTCATTCTTAGACTCTCATTATCTCCGCGTGGGTAGAAAATTGTTGTTTTGTTATTTTAGTAAAAAGGAATACGAAATTGCCATGTATTGTACAGGTCCAATAATGCACTGATCTACTATCCCTTTAAATACCGACATACTCGATGCTTTGAGAGCTGAGAGAGCCACCCCATTTTTCTTCGCAAACTGGAACAGCATTCTCTGCGCCTAGCTCTCTCTTTTGTCCTCTGTCCAGTATCAAACCATGTCCTCAGTATCTTCTGCAGCTATGGAAACTGAAGCACCAAATGGTCACGACAAAACTGTAAGTTTGTCTTTTATGTCCTCTATCTGAAATACTATTTCTAAATCAAACTGGAGTTTACGTATGCCTTTCCCATTTTCATCTTCCTTTCTCTCTCTCTCTTTTTTTTTTTTTTTGCCTTTTACTTTGTTGTTCTTTCTCTGGTCACTTATGACTTACCCCTTTCTCGGGGCTGAGAAATTACACACACTTGTAGAGGTTTCCTTCAGGAATAGCGGAAGCCATTTTAGTTTATTATTAGAACACACGTGACTGGCGTATAAATGGTAACGCAGCTGCGCATACCCTTAATTTTGCATTGGCCCATGAGAATGAAACACATAACTAGTTTTTCTCCCAATGAATGGGTCGGCGCATCATTTTCGCTTCTCGTGATTAAACTTTTATGTACAAATTAAATATATAATTTTGGCTCCTCGTGATTAAACTTTTGAGTACAAAAAATACTTCATATTTTTCAAAATTTTCAGCTGCAATTATTTGAATAAATAATTACCTATGTGTACGTGTCAAGCGCGTAGATAAATTTATACGGAGAAGTACTGTCAACTTAATAGAAATAGATTTCTTCTGTGTATGATATTTGGATCATTCTATTTTAAATTTCGTTAATGTACTTGAGTTTGTGAAAATTTTCTCTTATCACATAAAAAATATGCTTTAATAAATCATTAATCATTATTGAGAAATACTTTAGGGTATGTGTGTGAGTTTGGGTTTTGGAGGGAAAAAGAGGAGAGGAGAGGAGTTGTAATATAATTTCACACTATAAGTCCTCCCCTTCTCTTCCTTTTCCTCTAAAATTCAAACTCACAAACATAGCCTTGGAGCATGAGGGATAATTTTGTACAGACTCTAGAACAGTCCTGATTAGTACATCCCACTTAAATTGCGGTTAAATCCTATTTTTTTCTTTTTTCTTTTTCTCTTTTCTTTTTTCTTTTTAATTTTAACCATGCTTTTGATTGATCAAAAGTATAAAAAAAAGGAAACAGAAAAATAGGATTATCTACATTTGTTAAATGTTGTTATTTTTTGATGAATTTCTTGTAGTCCTAAATTAATATTTTATAATAATCAAGTTTTAGATGGTTATATTAGTGTACATTATTTAATAACAATTGAAAGCGAGATCAATTACTTGTCAACTAATGATACTTGAATAACCTTGATTCGGGTTTGCTACTTGGAAGCATTTGATACGTCGTGAGTTTATAATTTATTTATTTTTTTGATAAACTGCGTCAGGAGTGTATATTTATGTTTGAACCTTATATATGTCAGCTGTATATTTCATGTGAATCACAAATAGTACTTATATAAGTATCTCTTAGTTGTGGTACGAATGACTACACTGCAATAATAAAACAACAATATTTAAATAGGGTATGACTGATAACTCTCCTTGATATGTTGCTATTGGATGAGAGGATACATAGGTGTCTGGTAGTTCAAATGACCATATGTCCTTGAGTATGACACATGTAAGTGATGTTACCTAATACAAAAGAAAGTCTCAAGGGAGAATATTTTAATTTCAAACACACAAATTAGTATTTATATGTATAAAGTTATAACTCTGACTGGAAATAAATATGCATGATTATTCAAATCAAACTGGAAATACATACGCATAACACGTATGAAAGCATATAAAGTCAAATTACTAGAAATACAGGTGTCGCTTGCATGCTTAAGGTAAGAAATGATCCAAAAGTTAAAAAAATATTTATTTTTCTAACAAATCCACCTAAACATCCTATCAATTGCTAAATAAAGAAAAAAATAATTTTTTTTCATCTCATTTAGTTATAAGGTACTTAAAAATATGTATGGAAGGCTATATCATCTCTCAATCAAAATAATCGTTCTATCCAAAAGGTTCTTAGTAATTTGTGCGTAAAAAGAGTTGTAATATTTATACTTATATGATATAAGATACATTCCATTTAATAATGGATATTATGAGTTAGTATGGTGTCCGATATTTTATAAATGTAAATAACATTTTTCATTAGAAAAAGGATGCAGTAGTAGCTTCATAAGTTTATACCGTCTCAAAGCACGCATCAAACAAAATGGCTGGAATTCCTTTAAGAAAGTAATGAAACAAAACGGTTGCATCAGTTCTACGATTTTAAAACTGAAGTTTGGTTATTCCTCTTGTATCCTAAAAGAATTTCCTCTAATTAGTCAAAGTCATATATGATGTGTGCTCGAGCCTCAAAAGTCAAAATTCAAAGTTGTCGGGCCACCGCATAAGAGATAAAGCAGCTAAGACCTTTACAAGGCAACTAGATAGAGAGATAAGCACTTGGAGATAAGCACTTCATTACAAGATGACGACACAGAGATAAGCACTTTACACATGCAACAAAGTTAGCCTTTATATTGCAACTCCAAGATGTTTGGGGGTGCTCCTGTAGTCTTAATCCTTTGTTGTGTGTTATCCACAACTCATTGAATCTAACCCAAAGTCATAACATATTATACGGTAGGTTCACACATGTGAAGGCATTCTTTAGAGGTATAAGATTTGCTGAAGTACTATTATGCGTATGGTTGAGACTTGAGAGATATAAGATTTAAGATTTGCTGAAGTACTCATCCATCTCAAAATATTTTGTAAATATGATTAATGCTCTCCAGGTTTTTTACTGGCAAATCCTTGAGAAATAAACTATAATTCTAACACTTTTCAATGTTAAATTGTGTCTATAGTATCTAAGAATTTGCCACTAAAAACTCCTAATCACTCTGAAAAATTATCCCTGCTGTCACAAAACCTTTCACCCATTCAGCATTCGAAACTGAGCTTTCTTTTAGTTTTTCCCCCTGATTTATTGTGAATGGATTGCTCATCTTCTTGCATCCTCTACCATCTATGCTAGAGTTTGTGCGAGTGGTTGTAATCTTATAGTTTATATGTTTAGCTTGAATTGGAGGCTCATTTTATGATTGGTTGTTGATTAAACAGATTGAAGAACAATTAGAAAGGCAGAGGAAAATTGATGAGTGGCTTCCGATTACTTCTAAAAGGAATGCAAAATGGTGGTACTCAGCCTTCCACAATGTCACTGCCATGGTTGGAGCTGGTGTTCTTGGTCTCCCGTATGCAATGGCACAGCTTGGATGGTATCTAACAATCATTCAAACGCAAATTGCATTGTAGCTTCACCTATTTTTCCTCAGTAGCAAATCTCATATATGTCTGTAAATTAAAGCAACATTAGTCTACACAAATAGGCGTGTTTGGTAAAGATTATTGTTTTAGGCCAAATATCTGCTTTATAATTTTTGAAGAAAGCTCTCTAGAAAGCTTTTGATTATAAAATGTTATGAATTTGAGAGTCACTGTGTCTTATACAGGGGTCCCGGTGTGACTATACTCATCCTCTCATGGATCATCACCCTGTACACGCTATGGCAAATGGTTGAGATGCATGAAATGGTTCCCGGAAAACGTTTCGACAGATACCATGAACTGGGTCAGTATGCTTTTGGTGAAAAGCTAGGACTGTATATTGTGGTGCCTCAACAACTTGTGGTTGAGATTGCGGTGAACATTGTCTACATGGTCACTGGGGGAACATCTCTGCAGAAGTTCCATGACACAGTGTGTTCAAGCTGCCACAAAATCAAATTGACCTATTTCATTATGATCTTCGCTTCAGTCCACTTTGTACTGTCCCATCTCCCCAACTTCAACTCCGTTGCTGGTGTATCCTTGGCAGCAGCAGTCATGTCCTTAAGGTATGTAAGCTTATTTCTAATTGAGAAATTATCTTTGTACATACTTGTTATTCTTTAAAAAATAAACCTAATCCCTCTGTTACACATATTAAGGAAAAAAAATTCTTATTAAATGTGTAGATTATTACTTAACTAACATATTTAATCTAAGGATATAAATGAAAAAAAAATTAAGTTACCTAAATATTATAAATAGACAAATATTTTAAAAAATAAAAAAATAAAAAATAACAGTTATTATATATATCTATATATATATATATATATATATATATAAAAGAATCCACGTGTAAATAGTGTGGAATTTATATTGATTAATGGGAAATGGAGATTTGCCACAAGAATAGAGTTGGGTGACAACATTTATCACTTTCTAATGCACTTTTCCGATTCCTCATTATTTATGGTGTTTTTGGTATAAGAATAAAAGTGAGGTGTGTGAAAAATTTCACTGATGAACTTCACGTGTGAAATTATAAATGATATCTACTCATAAAATTTTATTCTCTATTTTTGTTATCTTAAGGGATACACGTCATGGTGAATTGAAGGCTGAATTCTTCATTATTTACGCGTACAGTCCCTCAAATTGATATGTTTAATAACAAGCATGTATAATTAACAGCACTCTTTCTAATTTGTATAACCTTTTAAAATTATCTATTGTAACTTTCAGCCAGCTCAGATTTCTTCTAGTTGAATGAGAATAACACGATGAAACATAGAAGTCAACATGTTAATATATACTTTGATTTTTCATTTTCCTACAGTTACTCTACAATTGCTTGGGCAGCTTCGGTGCACAAGGGTGTTCAAGAAAATGTGCAATACGGTTACAAATCTAGTAGCGCTGCAGGAACAATCTTTAACTTCCTTAATGGCCTTGGAAGTGTGGCTTTTGCCTATGCTGGGCATAATGTCGTGCTGGAAATCCAAGCAACTATACCTTCTACGCCAGGGAAGCCATCCAAGGTTCCTATGTGGAGAGGAGTGGTTGTTGCCTACATAGTTGTGGCTTTGTGCTACTTCCCTGTTGCTCTAATTGGTTACTGGATGTTTGGTAATGAAGTGAGTGACGACATCCTCGTCTCTTTGGAGAAACCAGCATGGCTCATTGCTGCGGCTAACTTGTTTGTAGTTGTTCATGTAATAGGAAGCTACCAGGTGCATGAAACTCAACTAATTTCTCTGATTCTTGTGGATAAAACTTTCGTTTAATTATTAGCATGTATTTGGTAATAAGATTTAAGATGGTAAAAATGAGGTAGAAAATATTATGGATGAGCTTTGGATATAAAAATGCACATGGTGTTTATTTGTAAAATTTTCCAACCCATCTTTGTCTCATTCCTATGATTGGGGCAAAAATGGGAGGAAATTTTCTTCTTTTCTGGTCAATACTAAAGTAACTAAACGTGTTTGTTGATGCAGGTGTATGCGATGCCAGTTTTTGACATGATTGAAACTTTGCTGGTGAAGAAACTTAATTTCGAACCAAGCAGAAAGCTTCGGTTTATTGTACGTAATGTATATGTGGGTAAGTTCTTCCCGATTGAAACAATGTAATTACATTGCAGGTTCTTTTTTCATGCTATTAGATTACTTCCTCCTTGGATTTACTTTGATATAAGCATTGACATGCCAAATTTTTTTTTTTCAGCCTTCACAATGTTTATTGCCATTACCTTCCCATTTTTCGATGGTCTTCTTGGATTTTTTGGAGGGTTTGCTTTTGCTCCGACAACATACTTTGTAAGCCATGACTACTTTGAAATTGTAATCTAGTAAGATTCCTTATGATTAATATTATAATTTTGCTCAACTGTATTTTATTTATTTTTTAAAAATTTTCAGCTACCCTGCATCATGTGGCTTGCAATCCACAAACCAAAGAGATTCAGTTTGTCTTGGTGCATCAACTGGGTATATTTGATTTTGGATTTTGTTTCAGTACTTCAGTTATTCTCTTTTCATATAATTTATTTTAAGCTCATGTTCAACCCTGCTCCATTTATTACAGATCTGTATTGTGCTTGGCCTATGTTTAATGATTTTATCACCTATTGGAGGATTGAGGACAATCATAATTAAAGCTAAGACCTACAAGTTTTACTCTTGAACTCCTTCCCCTCTTCAATCCGCAATGATGAGAACGATAGAATACAAACAAGAGGAATGAACTTGATTGTTATGAAGTCAAATCCGGACCATTAATCTGAGGTTTATTGGAGGTCGCTTTTGATCTTTAACTGGAGTAGATTGCTCTTAAAGAATGCACACAAGTTGCCTGGTAATGGAGAAGGCAACTATTACCCCGAAATCAAAACAAACACAGTATTTTCTAGATGCTTTTATTTTTCATTTTCATAATTGGAATGTATCAATTTTTTCTTTGCTTAGTTTTCAGAAATATTACTTGAAGTCATAATGTATGGAGAGAGTATAGATATAATAGATGAATGTGAGTGTAGGTGTGCATATAGGGACGCATGTAATGAAGTAAAATAAAGTATTATTAGCTTTTTATCCGTGAGGTGCAAGGGGTTTTGGTTTAGCAATATTAAAAAATTAACAGAGAAAATATATATTCAAAACTGAATTGAAATGGAATATATTAATCTGAGTTGCATAGTGATCCATTTACTTAAAAAGCAAGTTACAATTACAAATATTCTTAGAGTAAATGGATTCTGCTCTATATAATTTTTATAATTTATCAAGAAAAAAAATTATAGCAAAACAAATATCCAATACATTTACTCATGTGATACTTACAAAGCATCATAACATTAAATGATTTGTCGTTAGGCGTGTAATTTATATGTTTACATCTCATGTGCAAGATTTAACTTGAACTTCAAAGAACTATGCTCTGCATGATTTGAAAAAATAAAATTTTTATTTCAATGAACAATAATTACAACATGAAAGACTTATCAAAAAAGAAAAAAAAAGTATAAAAGCTCTAAAAAATAAATTAATAACTTCACAGATCGTGGAATATCGAAGAAGAAATGCGGAAGCTTAGAAGAAGTATAAGAAAAAATAATAATAAAGATTAGACGTTATCAACAAATAACTACCTCTTCGTGAAGCTCTAGAAAATTAAAGAGGGGTAAAGTCAATAAATGTATTTTTGAAGAACTAATGGAAAAGTAATAAAGAATTTTAAAGAGTTGCAGAAACCAAAAGGCTATTCAAAATTATGATTGCAATTATATTATATTAGAATGATTTTCGCTACAGTTAATCAATATCCTATATTTATAGATAAATAGATATAGATGTCCTATTTAAACATTTTTTTTTTTTGGGTGTAGGATCGCTTGTTATTTTTTGGTTTATGCATTTAAACCAATAAGCTAATTAATATATAATTATGATTTACTCATATGTAATCAATAAATTTAATTATCATCCTAAGATTAAAAAAGTAATTAATAAAATTTAAATTATTTATATCTTATTATCAATGTTTAAAAATCATTAATTAGATTATAAGTGTTGAATTCAAGAATATTTATAAATATCAAGTACCAAATGGAAAATTTTAATTTTAACTTTAATTTAATCGCAGTCAATTAAATTTGTGTAATAGACATAAATGTAGGATAGAAATCAACAATGTGAATGGTATAAGACTTTAAGAATATTCATATAAAATTAAAAATATTCATATTTTCATATCAAAGTTAATTTTTTATATGATAAAAGTATAAATACTACTGATTAATTTGAATTTAATATAAATTAATAGCAGCTATTTTTGTAGATATATTGTAACATCCTCCTAATTACCATACATTACTTGAGTGTTAACACAGTAACTAGAAGAATGTTACTTACCAATCATATTTGTACTAGTCGAGAGAATGAAAAGAAAGTAAACTCAAACTCATATATAGCAAGATAAAGTATTAAAATAGACCATACATAGTTCGCAAAAGAAAACTAATATATATACATATGTCATGTACAAGTCATCAAACATATACATCACATTGGAAGCTAAGTCAGCCTACTAATAAGACCATCCAGGAACTAAGTCCAAAACACATCAAGTGCCTAGCATAACCTACTTAAACCTAAGGCCCATTAAAATAACATGTACATATCAACTGGCCTTAACAACATCTAGTAAAATTGTCTGCAACTTCACAAGGTCCTAAAACTAGGCTACAATTATGTACAGGTAATAGAGTTTCTGGATGTCTCCTACTCTTCCAGTGGAAGCCATTTGCCATTGGTATGATGGCATTAAATCCAGCGGGAGCATCGAAACTTGTAGATGGATTAGAGTCTAAAGATGGAGATGATGATGGGGCATTCCTCGGAGGGGGTACTGGGGTGTAGGTGGGGATACAAAGACAATAAGGTGTGCCATATAAAGGGGTGAACAATTGTAGGGAAACGCTAGGCCAAAAGTGGCTATAAAAACAAAAGTGTTGAATAAACAACTGAAGAACACATATTCACGGATTTGGGAGTAGGGTACGATAAATAGAGAATCCAAAACAGGGTCGTAATTCCACTCCCATTATGGCGAGTTAAGGAAGAATATCACTGACGATATCTGTGAGATCTTGATACAATACAAGATGCATACAAATATAGGAATGAGAATACTATATAATTTTGAGTAAGGCACTCCCTCAAACATAAACATAACATAACCAGTAATTTCATTCATACAAGAAATTTTGTGTAAAATCATATGCAAGAACAATAATAATCATGTGTTTTCTCTTGTGATCATGATACTCCATTCAGTGCATTTTTCTCTTTTCATCAACATAGGGAAAACTTAGTTTTATGCCAATTGGTATTAGTGGATAACACTACACATGGGTAATAGACTGCTTATCAGGACTGAGCTCATTCCTATACGTGATCATCGGACTTCATTTTTTTTCTTTTTGAATCACACAAAGATATATTCCTAGCCGATACATTTATCGACTCATGATATCTCTAGGGAAGTTCCTCTTTTTGTCTTCCTCTTCATTCAATGTAAGTCTTGTTTCTGTTTTGTCCATATGTCAGAACATGCACAATTGAAGTTTAGATATTCTCTTTTATCACATATATGCATCACCTACTTTTCTTTTCCCAATTGCATGCATTAATCACATATAGACAATCAATCACAAGTGATCTCATTCATTTCTCATAAGCCAATCTTTACAGTCTATAGCATGCATTCATACGCATCATACTTGAATCAAAAGTCATTATATTATTAATTCAAGGCATTGGTTCAATTCCAACACATTGGCATATTTCACACTTATGTAGCAAAAATTAGTTTGCATATTAAACAACCAATTCCAAGGCTACAAAAATTATCCATGATACTTTAGGGTGTCCAAAAGGTCCTGTAACAATTTCAGAGCAAAAATAGTTAGCTAGCTATGTTAACAAAACTCTATAAATTTTGGTGGTCAGGGTGTAACATCCTCCTAAGTACAACATCATTCTTAAGTCATGACATCAGACTTAAGAGTTGTTACTATTAGTTAGTAGACCTTTCTTAGTTATCTATAGCCAAATAAATCGAATCGTGAAGTAACTAATTCATAATTCTATTAAAATATATAATAAAGAAACAAACCATTTATTGAATATAAAGTTAAATACAAAAGGAAGCTCTTCTATGATCTTTAATACACATCTGTCCTCATTTATATTTACATACATGTATCTACACCTACATGCAATCGATATAAGCCTCGGATACTAAACTGCTGCATATTCGATTTCTTTTGTGTAGCAGCTCCATAGTTAACTGGATTAACCTGGAGACAACACGAGAACACAAACACATAGGGGTGAGAATTATACAATTCTCAGTAAGGCTTTTCCCTAAATACACAACAATAAATGGCATCATCATCATCCTAGCTACTTCGATTTAATGTGCATTACATAATAACAGTTCATTTTTAAAGTTCCAACTCATACTTCGAAGTCGGTTGCTTTTAATAATCAATCACTTAGTACACATATATCATAAAGCTTATAATCATAGTAAATGATGCTAAACAAAATGATTTGATGTGATATGAATATGCATACGCCAAATGCAGTGAAATTATCTTAAAAGGCCCTACTTCTACTTATGGTCACAAAACTCAATTTCGATTGCCCTACTCTAACTTATGGCCATATGAATCGATTTTTCTCTTTTCATCAATATTGGGAAGACTTAGTTCTATACCAAATGGTGTTTGCAGTGGATGACTCCACAATGGGTAATTTATACCCAATGGTATCTATAATGGATAACGCCACAATGGATAATAGACTACTTATCAGGACATGAACTCATTCCTATACGTAATCATCGGACTTCATTTTTTTCCTTTTTCGAATCTCACACAGTACTATTCCTTGCTGATACATCTAGTGACTTATAATATCTCTAGGGAACTCCCTCTTTTTGCTTTTCCTTTTACCCAACATAAGTCTTGTTTGTATTTTACCCATATATTAGAACATGTACAACTGAAGTTTCTACATGCTCTTTTGTCACATAGATGCATTATGTACTTTTCTTTTCTCAACTGTATGCATAAACTACATGTAGGCACTCAATCACAAGTGAGTCTCATTCATGCTTCATAAACTAATCTTTAAAGTGTATATGATACATTTTTACTCATCATATTCAAATTAAAGGACATTATCTCATCAATTCAATATTTTTGTTCATTTTTTAGCACCTTGGTAGATTTTTCACTTAAGTAGTAAAATTTATTTTTCATATCAAATAACCTATCTAAAGGCTATAAAAATTCTCCATGACACCTCAATGTGTCTCCAAGCTCCTATAAAACTTTAAAAGCAAAAATCATTCTCTAAATATATGAATAAAATTCTACAAATTTAGTGGTAAGAGACCATCTAATATTAGCTCAAAGCCAAATTTTTATAATTTTTAACCCTAGCAAATGATTGATTTAATTCAGAATAATATTCATGGATCAATCTTAAGATGTTTCCAACACCTTGTAAAATTTCAAAGAAAAATTCAATCATTTGCTATGGTAACAAAATTAATAAAATTTGCAGTTTCAAGTCCAGCAATTTAGGTAGCAAATGCATAGTTTTGGTTCTTGATTTTTTTAAAGTAGTAAAAGTCTTTAACATAACCCAAGAAAAATCATGGAGTTACCTTAGGATATTAGCTTTAACATATAAATTTAACATATTAATCAATATAAATTTTATAGCTCAGAAAAATTGTGACCATTTCCTGCTTATAATAAAACCGAAAATCCAGCAACCTAGTTCATAACTTCTTTTGACAAAAATGATTTTCCAACAACTGTAAACTACTCCACCAATGTAAATACGTGTAGATCTAGTGTAATCATATATTAGGACCAGAAAATATGAATTTATAATCAAGCAGAATCTGAAGAAAAAAAATTGCACAACAAGGTACAAAGAACCTACTTTGGTGGCTTATGAATCTTGGCTCCAAAGGATATTCCCAAGAGTGATTCTTCTCACTTTAAGGCCTTCAAACCAACATCAAACCCTCCCTTAGGTAGTAAGATATGTGGTATCAAGGTGAAAAAGGTGAGGATTTGAAATTTCAATTGGTTAGTTTGGTAGATATTGATGAGTGTAATATGTTTAGTAAAGGGTGTTTGAAGTTTTAGCAAGTGTAGGTTAAGTGTTTGGAGGTTTTAAATCAAGTTTGAAGCTCTTTGAGGATGAAGCAATGGTGGCTGTTTTGATTTCCTTCTTGACTGAGAATGTAAGGCTTCAAGGATAAGGTTTGGTGGCTTTAAATGGTTTTAGATTAGGTTGTAAGAATTTTTAATATAAAATCTATATTCTTTCTAAAAGAAAATAAGGTGGATGGTTGGGATTTGATCTTGTAATTAAAGATTAAATTTTAGCCTTACACTTGGCTTTAAAGGATAGACATTGTCCTTTTATAAAAATTAACTATCTTTCGGTGTTAGAAATCGCACACCAAAATTTTATTGAACTGGTTAAACACCATACCCGGATAATTAAACATTGCCCGAAATTTGATCTTAGGTATAAGTTTTTTATTCCTAACCATTTCTAACCTTAATTTTATAATTTCTCGATTTCTGGCATCTCTAGGCCTTAATTCTTGGATTTTAGCTGTCTCGACAGGCCCGTGGGGCCCACAAGGTCACTATTTATGCCTAGCCTGACATTTTTGTTAACTTATACATTGAGCCATCCTTATCATTGCTAAAACTGTTAAATTTTTTAAATTCTCAATAATAAAACTTAAATTAATTTTTAAATAATTTTTTGGATATTACATAGGGACAACCTAATCTCAGTCTAAAGCTAGAATTCTTAATTTTTTTTACCATAGTAAATGAGTCCAAAAAATCAGAAAAAAAAAATCATGTTTAAACCTTAAGCTGTTTCCAACAAACCTTAAGATATTTCCAACACCTTGTAAAAATTTCAAAGAAAAATTCAATTATTTGGTATAATAACAAAATTAGCAAAATCAGTAGCTTCATATCTAGTAGTTCAGGCAGCAACATTCATAATCTTGGTTTTTGATTTTTTTAAAATTAGTAAAAGTCTTCAAAATACCCAAAAAAAATTATGAAGTTGTCTTAGGATGTTAGCTTCATCATATAAAATTTTTATCTCACAAAGATACCTACAAATACTTGAGAAAAATAGTTAACTAACTCCTGCCTGTGAAAAATCCGAAAATCTAACAACCTAGTCTATAACTTCTTTTGACAAAAATGATTTTCTAGCAACACCAAAGTACTCCATCAATGTAAATACATCTATATCTATGTGTAACCATACATTAGAACCAAAAATATCAAATTCAAACAAAGAAAAATCTGTAAAAATAGAATTGAACAAGAAAAGATACAAAAAACCTACTTTTGGAGCTTTAGGACTCCTAGCTAGAAAGGATGTTCCAAAAATGATTTTTCTCACTTCAAGGCCTTTCGAACGGCACCAAACCCTTCCTTAAATAGTAGGGTATGATATCTCAAGGTAGAGATTGGAGATTATCCAAAATTCCAATAAGTTGATTTTGTAGATCATGATGAGTAGTTGAAGTTTTGTGGAGAGATCTTGAGGTTTTAGTAATTTTAAGCTAGGGTTTTTAGAGCTTTGAATCTTGTTTGAGGTTGTTTGAGAAGAAAGAAATGGAGGTTGAATGGTTTCTACTCTTGGCCAAAATGTTAGGGTGGGGGTGATAAGGTTTGGTAGTTTGTCTTTATCTTAGGTTCGATATAATAAGTAGGTAGCCAAATCTGTATTTCTCTTTCTAAAATGAAACAGTGAGATAGATGGCTAGGATTTAATCTTGTTAGTGAAGACTAAATCTTGGCCATCCACTTGACTTTAAAGGTTTATCATATTTTAAAGATTAAACTATCTTTTAGTGTTAGAGATCGTACACCGAAATTTTACCGAACAGGTGAAACATCATACCTAGAAAATCATACTATTACCCAAAATGTTTGCAAGTTCATGTCTAGTTGATACATGAACAAGTCTGATAAGCCTTTGCTTTACTATTTCTTGAACAAAATGAAGGTGAATCTTGATATATTTTGTTCTTTCATGAAAGGTTGGATCAGAGGCTATGTGTATGGCTGATTGACTACCACAATATAATAGACCATGGAATTGGAGGGATCAATATAAAAATCTTATAATAGGTTGTGCAACCATGTCAATTCACTTGTGAGGGTTGCAAGAGACCTATATTGCTTTTGCTAAACTATGAACCACGGTCTGTAATATCCAAAAATTATTTAAAAATTAATTTAAACTTTATTAATCATAATTTCAAAAATTTGACAGTTTTAGCAATGATAAGGTGGCCCAATAGATGTGTTAAAAAAAATTTGCTAGGCCTAAATAGTAACCTCGCAGACCCTACTAGCCCATTAGGAAAGTTGAAAACCCTAGAATTGGGGCCCAGAGATGCCCAAAATTGAAAAATTATAAGATTCAGATTAGAAATAGCTAGGAATTAGAATTTTATATATGAAATTGACAAAACTACCAAATTCATCCCCCTAAAATTTTGCGTCGACCAAATTGGTCCCTGCAAAATTGAATAGTTGGCCAAGTTAGTCCCTACAAAAAAAAAACTCTCAAATTAGTCCCTGCAAAAGTAAATTATCAGACAAGTTAGTCCTCCTTACCTGACTTATTAGAGGGACTAATTTGGCCGATATTTCAATTTCATAGGGATCAATTTGTCTTATTTGAAGTTTTCACAATAACCAATTTGAGAGATTGATTTTTCAGGGACCAATTTCTCTAACTATTCAATTTTATAAGGACTAATTTGAGAGTTTTTTTTTTTACAGTGACCAATTTGGTTTACACAAAATTTTTGAGGGATCAAAATGGGTGTTTTGTCTATGAATTTCGGGCAATGTTTGATTACCTGGGTACGATATTCTACCAGTTCAGTAAAATTTCAGTATGCAATTTCTAACATCGAAAGATAGTCAAATCTTTACAATAGGATAAAGTTATCCTTTATAGCCACGTGTAAGGCTAAGATTTAATCTTGATTTACAAGATTAAATCTTAGCCATTCATCATATTTTCTTTTTAAATCTTAACTTCATCATTTTCTCTCCATAATTTCAGCCAAGCAAGGGAACACAGCCACCTCCATTTTTGCTTCTTCAAAAACATGAAAACTTGATTCAAACCTCTATTTTCCTAGCCTAGACTTGATAAAACCACAAACTCTCTTCACAAAACCTATTCTACTCATCAATACCTATAATTCTAACTGATTGAAATTTCAAATCCTCGCCACTTCTCACTTTTATATCACATACTCTACTACCTAAGGGAGGGTTTGGTGTTGATTTGATGGCCTTGAAGTAAAGAGATATCACATGGAATATCCTTTGGAGTTATAAAACTCTAAAGGTTTTTAAGTAGGGTTTTGAACCTCTTTTGCTTCAAATCCATTTTTCTATTTTAATCACTTATTTAATTTGATACTTTTGGTTGTTTGGTTGATAATATATAGATATTGATGTGTTTAATTTGGTTGAGTGTTTGGATTATGTTAGAAAACTCTTTTTCTCAAAATATGTTTTGAGTTATGTTGTTGTGAATCCCAGTTTTAGGCAGATAGGTTATTATTTATGACTTTTTTGAAATATTTGTAGATGGATTCATGACCTAAAAATATGATGATGCTAACATGTTAAGGCATTTTTTGTATTTTTCTTGGGTCTTAAAAATGACTTTTACTATTTTCTAAAAATAAGAAATAGAGATAGTTAGGATTCTTGCCTGCACAACCAAGTCTGGAGCTATAAATTTTGCTAATTTTGTTAACATAGCAAATGAATGATTTTTCCTTTGAAATTTTTGCAAGTGTTGAAAACATCTTAAGGTTGAACCATGTTTTTTATTCTCAATTTAATCAATCATTTGCTAGGGTTAAAAATTATGAAATTTTGGCTTTGAGCTAAGATTGGGTGGTCTTTGACCATCAAATTTGTCTAATTTTATTAACATAGTTAGAAAGTGATTCTTTTCATAACCTTTTTACAAGATCTTGGGGACACATTGGGGTGTCTTGAATAATTTTTATAGCCTCTGAATTGATTGTTAGATATGTGATCAAATTTTTGCTAGATAAATGTAAAATCTGCCACTAGGCTGGAAATAAACCAAAGCCTTGAATTGATGAAATAATGGCATTTTGTACTAGTATGACATAAGTACATGAATATGAATAATTTGAGTATGTAAACTTATTGATGAGGTTAGGCAGGAAAAGATATGAATACTTTTTACAATTGCATATATGCAAAAGGAAAGTATAAGATTGTATTTCTTGGGCTGGAGAAAGTAAATCCAGTTTGTCAAGGAAAGTAAACCTGACTACTAAGAAAAGCATGAGATTATATTTCTTAGGCTAGAGAAAGTAAATCCAGTCTGTCAGGGAAAGTAAACCGATCTATCAAGGAAAGTAAACATGCCTACGAAGAAAAGCATGAGATTATCTGTCTTGGGCTAGAAAAAGAAAATCATGTCTATCGAGGAAAGTGAACCTGACTACCCTTGAATTGAGTCGGGGAAAGTAAACTTGGATAGGAATAGGTTTGTGTGAGAATTGGAGAAAGTAAATCCAATGATCATGTATAGGAATAAGCTCAGTCCTGAAAAGCAGTCTATTACCCTAAAGTGGTCAAAGACACAAAAGTCGAGGGCCAAGATGAGTTGAAGTAGCAATTGTTCTAAGTAGTCTTTTGTCTTATGTGCTAAGTGAAGAATTTTGGTATAGATATTGAGACCAATATGTTTAAGTTGTAATTTAGTAGTATATGGTTTATTTGATGTTGAGTAGTATGATATGTGTATATTAAGTAACTGAATAATGAAAGAGACCCACTTCGGAAGAATGATTTTTGAACTTTAAAATGAATCTTTGATAGATGTTGCATGCTCGCATTTTTCTAATAAACCGAAGTGGCTGGGACAATGATGATGACATGAATTTTATTATGTATTTTGGGGATACCTTATTGGGAATTTTAGAATTCTCACCCCTATGTGTTTGTGTTCTCGTGTTATCTCCAGGTTGATCCAGAGAATAGTAAAGCCGCTACAAGAAAGACTAAATTGGAATTACAGTAATTTAGTGAAGTAAACTTGTATCTATTGTACTTAGTTGTATGTATATGAATGTAAATTTAATAGAGAATAGTTGTGTATTAAAACTCATAGAAGAGCTTCCTTTTGTATTTGTTTTTGTATTCAATGAATGTTTTATTGTTTTGTTATATATTTTAATAGAACCACAATTACTACCTGATTTGATCGATCTTGCTATAGATAATTAAGAGAGGTCCACTAATTTATAAGTAACAACTCCTAAGTATCATGTCATGACTTAAGGATAAGGTTGCACTTGGGAAGATATTACACAGTCTGCTATTTCTTTGACTTCTATGAGATAAGAGAGTCTCCTAGAAACACACATTGGCCATATAATGATTTTCTTGAATCTAGACATGTCCCCCCAATCTGCATTTGTATATGCTTGAAGACTAATTTTTGATTTAGCAGAGGACAAGATTCCTTGCCCAGGGTTAAGATTTGAGGAACCTTAAAAGATGATGGATAACATGAAGATGAATAGTATATGATTTTTACATATATTGACTTAGCTTATTTACTACAAAGAAGATATCATGCATGCTTATGGTTAGATAGAGGAGGCAACTAATGAGCCATCTATATAATGAGTTATCTTCCAGTGGCTCTCCTTTATCATATTGAAGTTTTGCATTTGGATCCATTGGGAATATTGTTGGCCATGATTTTGCTCCTAGAAAACTAGAATCCTTGAGTAGAGATGATGTGTACTTTCTTTGGGATAGAAATATGCCTTTGGAAAAGCATGCTATTTAGAATCCTAGAAAGTAGCTCAAGGACCTAAGGTCCTTTAGCTTTTTTGTAGCGAGTCGATAATATGTGAAATGGTCATGGCTATAGGGTCTGCAATAATTATATTATCTACACATGCAAATAAGAAAACTTAACCAAAATTATAATTCATAGAAAATAAAGAGTAGTCATTTTTAGATTGGGAAAAACCTAAGGAGACTAGAGTTGTGGAAAACTTCATAAACAACTATTGAGAGGCTTGCTTAAGACAATGGATGGATTTGTTGAGTATACAAGCAAGGTTCTCCTCCTTTATTGGATATCCTAGTGGAAGGTCCATATACACATCTTGAAAAGTGTATCCATTCAAAAAGGCATTGTTGATGTCTAATTGAGCTAGATGCCAATTTTTGATGGCTACAGAGGATAGTAGAACTCTAACTATAGTAAGCTTGGAAAATGGAGAAAAGGTGTCCATGAAGTCAATGTTATCTTGTTCCTTTGCTATTAGTTGTGCTTTCCATATGGCAGAGTTGTAACAGTCCATGTGTTGTTGGCTTGCATTCTATCTAGCTCTTCTTTCATGGCTTGTCTCCATTCTTTGTAGGGAATTGCTTGATGACAAAATTGAGGATCAAAAGTCAGAGTTTCTTGCATAATATAATTGTGGTTCTAAGGTAAGAGAATTGTAGCTAATGAAATGAGAAATAGGATACAAAAAATTGTGGATGTTGTTGCACTGATAGTCATTTAGGTAGGCTAGTTTTTTTTAATAGTAACAAGAGGATTATCTAGTTTGCTAATGTTCTAATAGTTCTAGTAGATCTTTCAATATTCTTGAGTATGTTGTAGTATATTTTGAGAAAATTATAGATTTGAAGAATCAATAGAGTCATCAATATTTGGCTGAGATGGGAGGCTATTTTCAAGTGCATCTTGAATATTTGGTTGTTACAAATTTGTTAAATCAGAAGAAGGCTTAGGCACAACAATTTCTATAAATATGTCTTGTCTTTCTACTATATGAGGTAAGGAATGAAAAGGATATGTAGCCTCATGAAAGACAAAAAAATTATCTTGTGATGAGGTCACATAACTTGTACCCCTTTGTAGCCTAGTTGATAACCAAGTAAAACACAAGAAATTGCTCCTAAAGAGAATTTATTTCTTTGAATGTCTAGTATTTTGCAAATATTTGAAGCTATAGATGTTTGATTAACATGATTCTTGTGCCATTAGAAAGCCAACTCAATTATCTACAAGTGTTATTTCTAGTCCTGAGGCCAAATTCTAAACGTCTTGAGAGTTACGAACAAATTAATTTGCAACATGTATGTTGTAATAAGTCGATTTGAGCACAATGACCTATTTTTCAGTTCATGCTCGCTATAGTAAGCCTTTGGGTCACTAGAGCAAGTCCTTGATGTTTGAAAGTCACACAAACAACTTTTTATGCATTTTAACCCTCCTCTATATAAATAGACATATTATCCCCAAACATTTTTGCATGAAACCAAGCCGACCCAAACAATTCACTGAGCTCTGTACAATTACTAGGCATCCCTAAGAAATTTTAAGCGATTCCAATCAATTTCCACTTCCAGTAAGTGCGTTTTGTATTCTTAATCATGTTCTTAAGTTTAGTTGATATTGGAGTGCTTATGGTTTAGTTTTCTCTTCCACAATACTTCTAAATCAATTCTAATAGTGCTCCAATGTTCTTTGGCAATTGGAAACACCATACCAAGTACTCAAGAACATGTAGGTAGTGATTAGGCCCTCCTGACAATGCACAGTAAGTGGGTAGTTGCTCATGGCTATATTATAGCCATTAGAAATATTTTAAAAACTATTATACTCTATGCATACATGATTTTAATTTTAAAAAATTTAAGATATATTTACAGTTTTCTCAACTGTCTTGAAAGCTATTATTTTTTAAAACGAATGGGACCATTGTTTATGGATGATTCTCGGGAATTGTTACTTAATGTTATATTATATTATAGAAATATGTTGATTTTATCTAACATGATATGAATCTGTTTATCAGAAAATAAGTTGATAGTTATAATGATTTAACAATTACACTATTATTTGATTATTAGAATACGAGCAACAAGCAAAGTATCATAAAATAGTTTAGTATGAATTTGAGAAAACAAGATTATTATGTATTTAGCATAAAACGACCTAGTTAGTTACAAAAAAGAAAAAAATAGTTAAGTAGATAGATTAGTTTATAAGTACTTAGTAGTTATGATATGAATAATAGTCAAGGTAATAGGAACAATACAGTATCATGTAAATATTAATTATGAACATAGCCCAATCTAATATCATAACTTAGTTAAATAGATAGCACATCAACTCAATTAAAATGAATTATTATTTTAGCATTATAAGAAAAGATTCAGTCAGTTAACATAAGTTAGTTAAAATTTATTGTTGGTTTACAACTAAAATATCATATAAATGCTATTATGTGAGTAGCAATAAGAATAATAAGAATAGTCTCAGTATTAAATAAATTTTTAAATTAATAATTATTCATGATAGAGCTCAGTCCAATACCATAATTTATCAAGATAGTTAGTGTAGTCCTCTAATTAAATAATTAATTAGGTATTATTATTAGATAACATGATAAAACTAATTCAATTAATAAAAATTAACTTATAGCTATTGCAGCTTTTATGATTAAATTATAAACTAATTATTAATGTATAAGAAGTGTTTAGCATAATAAGATTAGTTTCAGTCTTATTGATATGATCTAATTATTATTAATTTCTAAGATTACCTATTTTTTTGGTACATTTAGAAATTATAATGGTCTCAATAAGATTTAAATCTAGGATCTCATGTATACTACCCAAACCAATACTAGTGGCTTAATTTACATATTATATTTTGAAAGAACCCAAACTTTTAGCATTAATAAAATAGATAAATAATAATTAAAGGTTCATAGTTAAATCGTCAATATTATTATTATTATTATTATTATTAACGGATTAGTAGACAATATAGCTTGAAAAGTTTTTGTGGCATAATGTTTAATATTTAAAATGTTATCACATAAACAACAAATAAAATATTTAGAATAAGATATAGTGTTATTGAATTTATTTTCTATTTAGTTGAATTACGTATGTTTGAGATTCGTTTGAATAGAGATGATGTATAAATATCGTCAATTTATGCCATTTATTTACTAAGCATTTTAAGACTCAAGATCTTAGAAGATAATGGTTAGACATGTACTATAGTTGCAAGTGAATTATTATTTCAATTGTTAGCAAGTGAAAAGTAGACAAAGCCTTAGAAATAATTTTAGTTGTATGATGACTTTTGTTAAACCAAAGTTAAGATTTAGGTTTAAAATGAAACCCCCCCCCCCCCCAAAAAAATGCATAGCGTAGTATGCTCAAGTCATATTTAGTTTTAATGTTAAATGATCACTTCGTGGGACTTTGGCTTAACTTTAATTTCAAAAATATATAGTGGAAAATATGGGTCAAATTTTTCTTTTTAAAACATTACTTTCGAAAATAGAAGCCTTACACGTAACAATTGTAACAACAAAAAAACACATAATTACAACATAGGCATGTGAGCATACAACCTAATATTATCATCTAAACACAGCCGATCATAAGCCCATCACATAATATAACTTAATATAATATAGCCTAGCATAAGAGCCAAAGCAGCTCCCAAAAACATAATAATGTCACAGTGGCACAACAACCTAGTTATCCATTACAATTTGAAATACATAGCATAAGAAACCAAATAGATAAGCAACTGTCATATGCCAAGAGATGTGAACAGAATAATTAACTTTTCTAAAATTTTAGCAAAAATCTTGAGCATAGCTATCCCTATCCATACGTGAGCTCAAGCATCAGCTGTCGGCACTTTCTGTTATCTCTAAAACCCGTCAGAAAACTTTAAAGCTTAATGTTTTGAATGACAACAAAGCAAATTCTGATAAAATATTTTTAAGAATACACTAACATTTGACTTGAGTTTCTATGGCAATTACAGGACCATTCTCGTAGACATATTAGTTCAATTTAAAGAGTCATTTTTACAATGTCATGTTTTAACATAATTGTAATCCCATTCAAAGAGATTTAGAACCTCAATGATATGAAAAATAGCTCTAAGAATGAACATGTGTATGTTGAATATACGAGAAAGGGTTTCTGGAGATTAGAACCAACTCCAGAGCTTCAAAAAAGATTCACGCATTCAAACAGTGCTATTCAATGAAGAAATCAATCTGTTCTTGAAGCAAGTTATGATTTCAGCCTTCAATTCCAAGCAAAAAAATTTCTATCAAGATCATATTGAAAAAATGAAGATCAACAAGAATACTAGAAATTGAGAAAGCACATCAGACAGCACGAGTTTTTAGAAATTAAGCACTTTATACAAAATGAGGGAAAATTGAAAAATCAAATTAAAGTCAACACCTAAAAAGGCTAGCAGTTACATCTTACTTTTTCACTTGGTCCATCATCTCAGCTTTTAAAAGAAAAGATTCAGAAACCACAGTGAAAAGTAAAAAGTAGTTTCTAAATCTTCGCTCAGAAACCATATTTGACAACGGTCTCTACGCCTGCAAAAGCAATACTAACACAATTGTGCTACTCTTCTAGATGGCTTTTCCCAAGACATAAAAAGCAAATCTACACACGTCAAGATGAAGCAAAATCAAAGGGCAACGGTCTAATTTGAAGATCAAGAATAAAAGGATGTCATGTGCATACAACTCAAGACTTTATGCAAGATCTTTGACAAAATGCTAAAATGCGAATCCCTTTTATTCTTTGATTAAGCATATTACATCTTGTAATCAGCTTCATCTTTTGTAAAAATCATTTTTCTAAGTTCTTATTAGATAACATTTTCTTCTTATGAAGAATTGTTAGAAAGGAGTCATTCAAGTTTTCAAGCCATACACTGTTTTATTTACAGAAAAACTTGAGTGTTGTTAAAGAGAACCAGCCTTAAACCAAATCATTGTGACCCAATCCATTAGTTATCATTATGAAGTTAGCTTGAAAAGACTAGTCAAAGATGGCTTGGAAGTGACAGTAGCGTAGAACTACTGGTCACAAGAAATAGCTTGAGAAGGCTATTAAAAGACTATCGTTCTTTCTCTGGGTTGAGAAAGACTTTTAGTGAAACTCAACAAGTTGTTGAGAATTGGAAGTTGGCAAGGTTGGCCGAATCAGTATAAAAACCTTTGTGTAGTATTTCTCTATCTCTTCTTATCTCTTATACAATCTGCATTTGAGAGTTGCTGATATATATATATATATTTATTTATTTATTTATTTATGAAAATGTTTTCAAAGTAGTTTCTAAGTTCTCACTTAGTTCAGAAAGTAACTTTATGAACCAGGCTAATGTAACACCCTAATAATTGAACCTAATATGCCTAGGACGTATTCCAGTTAATTATTAGTTATTACTCTTTTGTTCCAATTCTTGTATTTACATTTGAAAAATACTTAGCGAAAATATGGGTAAATTTTTTTTTGAACTTAAAGATAAAAACATGAGCTTCGCATAAAATAATAAAGGTCGTCGTCCCACTCCACATGCAAATGGATAATAAACATGTCATACACAAACACTAAGTGCAAGGAATCATGATAACAAGAATATGAATAACAACCATGGAGTTATATAATATCAAAGTCATCACACCCGATAAATAAACGTCATACATAATATCCTTCCTACTAATAATGTTGGGGGTAATACAATAATCCAGATTTGGTAAACAAAGTACATAAAAGTAAACATAAATTAAACCAACTAGAGACCTCTCTCCCCTCTAAAGCCTACCAAGGGGCGCCTATGTAACATAATCTCAAAATATAGAAGCAAAAGAAGACTATCCATCGCGTATACTCAAGCATTCCCATGAGGTCCATCATTAGCTACTAGGGATGTCCTTACTAAGGGGGAAGGATGTAACCAATGAAATGTGCCAGTTCCTCAGGCGTGTTAAGTTGCAAAGCCAGACGGGCATGGGCTCCTCGACAAGGGCGAGTAACTTCTCTCACTAGGCCTCTGACCATGGCCTCTCTATCGTAGTCTCCTCTGATCTCCATGGGAATGGTCAGGGTAAAGCCTTTGGAAGAGTGTTGAGATGGTGACTCCTCCAAGAGGTCTATCTTGGGCTCAGATGAGCAGGGTGGCAAGCAGGGGACATACTGGGGGTAAGCTCGAACAGATGAAGTGGAGGTATGGGCACGACAAATCTGCTCTCCACAGGGGTGAGCGTGCTCAAAAATCATATCCTCGGGGAACAAGGCAGCAAGTGAAAATCTGAAGCTGGTAACGGGGTGTGAGAAAGGGCGCTCCATGAACACAAAAAGGTGAACTAAACATCGACCCACAAAATGGTAGGACTGGTGCCCAGGGTCGAAGTGAAACTCCTAGGTGGGAGCGTCAACGTAAATCATGAACATCACCATCAACCTCTGAAGATGTAACGGAGAAAAGAAAGAAACAAGGGATGAGCAATTGAAACAAGAATCTCAGTAGGGTACTCTCCTCCTAATGCATGTCATCATCTATGTCCTCAGGAACCTTGGGTTTCATTATAAAAATGGTGACCATATATACATAGTTCATTTACTACATTCTAAATACCTTTATACAAGGTTCGTTTCTTTAAGTTATGAGTCTTGATGTCATGGATGCATCATACTAAATCATGAATACATGATAATACCATATGCAATACAATACAAGAGTAATACTAAATAAATGCAGCATGACATACATGATCATTTCACGTGAAATCTTTCCTTACTCTTTTCCTTAGGTGACTTAAATTCATTATTCTTTTTCTCTATGGGGCTACCCTAACACTCTCCTTTCTTGAGAGTTCTAGGTTATGAGCTCATACCTAACTAGTCGTCACTAGTCTATACTTATCCTATGATAAGCAATTCCCCGACTCCAAGAGTGCGGGATAGGGGGCATAGAAACACCTTTCATAACCATTCATTCTTGGAGTCTAAAGGGTCCTTTTTGGATCACCTCTCATAATCATTAGTTTCTGGAGTCTAGAGGATCATTTCCATAAGTTTTATATCACCTTTTATATTAACACATTAATTAGAGAGGCATGCATAGGCATATCATTTTCAAATATCATCATGACTTATCACATAGCATTTCATACACGTATATCTCATGAATTTTTCTAAGTTCACAAATTTGGCGAAAATCCGGCAGCATAACGGCTGAAAATGGAGTTTCTTCAAATTTGCTACCTATCAACAAAAACATTAATCATGCATCTCAATAGCTCAATCATAATCATAGCCTGCCATAATAAATCACATAATCATCTCTTACTTTCATATATTAATCAGCACATATCATTATCATTTCTACTGAAAGATAAACATGCTCTTACCTAGTATGTCAGAATCAAGGACCGAGCTTAGCTAGTGCACATGCTATGCTCATCAACATAATGTATACACACGTAGGCAGGGTATTAATGATCATCATTGGACACTTATCATGCGATTATTCCCAAGTTTTCAGAAAATACGCTATAGTCCTATACGGGTTAAAACTTCACCCAGCTTAACCTAATTTCTGAAATTGTTCTTTTTGGCATCTAAGGGACCCACCACAATGATTTCCACTAACTTTAAACCTTATAAATATTATCAAATATTACTGGACAGCTTGGGCAGCGTTTTAAAATAAATTGTTTCGAGGTTTTAGAAATCGCGTTTTTAACCCTTTTTAATTACTGGTTTTTCCTAAATTGATAAAATCAATTCTTACCACCACTAATGGAATTTTTTTATACTTGACTTCAGTTTCAAAAAGAATTCTTACCAAAACAAAGTTAACAAGGCCGTAGATATAAAATCTCAATTTCTATAAGTCTCAAAAACATGTTTTCGGTTCTTTCTAGTTTCTAGTTCTCCTCAAAATAAAAGAATTGAATTCTCGCACTAACTACTAGTGATTTATATACATTTAAATCATTCTACACAGGATTTTACAGAAATTAAATTAGTGAGACAGTAGCAAAAATTTCATTTCCTAGGAGCTTCCGAAAATTGTATCTTTTACCCGTTCTTGTCACTAGTTTATCCTAGGATACCAAAAACAATTTTTACATACCAATTTTTACACTCTCTTACCCTTCCAAATAGCATCAAACAGAAAAGGAAATGCCAAGCTAGTGGCCGAAAAGCTTGAGTTCTAGAGGCACATAAAATCACATTTTTACTACTTGCCAGTTGCTAGTTTCTCTTGGAATTAACTTAAGACTTAGGAAGTTCCTTGAAAAACTAATTTATTCCTTTGAAAATATAAAGAATGGCCCATAGGTTAATAGCAAAAATAAAAGCTATATTAAATAAATTTTGTCCATAAAAATCATATATTTATCATCTTTAGAGCTTCTAATTCTTGTAAAAATTACAAGACACAAATTTGAACCTTAGAACAAAACAAAAATTCAATTTCAAACCCATCATAAGGTGATGGTCGAATTTACTTAGCAAGGAAAATAGCCATGAGCAAAATTTTCATATAAGATACAAGGGCAAGTCTTTGAGCTCTAGGAATTTTAAGTGATGGCAAAATCATAAACATGCTATGCAACCTTATTCTTAATCTTTATTATTAGAGAGTGATGGCTTGGAAATATAAATATGATATGCAAGACTTGAAAATAAACATGAGATGCAAGCTCATTTTTAAGTCTTTAAGACTAGGTGATAACTTAAAAAGTAAACATGAAATGCAAGACTTGAATTTAAACATGAAAATGAAAGTCCATTTATTTAATCTTCAAGATTTATGGTGATGACTTGAAAATAAACATGATATGCAAGGCATTGAAACTTAAACATGAGATACAAGGGCTTAAAATATAAACATAAATGCAAGTTTATTTTTACATCTTGCTAGAGCTCATTTAAGACTTTAAAGAATACAACTCTTAACCCCAATCAATCTTAAACAAAATATAATGAACTTTAGAGTCTCAAATCATTTTGGTCCTAAGAACCGCACTCTTTAGACTCATTGTTAAGCTCAAAAGAAAACTATTCAAGAAACTAAAAGCATATAGTCTTTATATTTCCTTAAAAACAGAACCGAACCCTAAGCTTTAGAGGTCCAAGACATGGTGGTTTCACAATCAGCATTCAAGATCCATCATCATCAAGCCATGGTTCTAAACTTTTACCAACAACAAAATCGAAAATCTAAAAGGAAAAAAAGGAGATCAAAACCGAAATGAAAATAAACCAAGGAACCAAGCCTTTGGCTTGAGAGGCCTTAAACATGGTGATGTCAAAACCACCATCAAGGGCTCTCATCATCAAGCCATGGTTCCAACACTTTATTTATAACCAAAAACTGAAAACATAAGAAAAGAAGGACCAAAACTGAAAATATAGATCAAGAGAGGAAGATCCAAACCAAAAAATAAAGAAAAGAAAACAAGGAAAAACTTGTTCATCCATCCAACATTGAGTCCAAAAATGGAGCAAGGAAAAAAAAACTCAACACCAAACCAAAGCATGTAAAAGCACCAAGACATGAACCCCAACATCATTATCAAACCGAAAGTAAGAAGAATATAAAAGAGGAAAACTTTTTAAACAAAGCCAAAACCAAAAATATAAATAAAGAAAAGAGAAAGGAACTTCAAACAAAACCCTACTAAAGATGTTGTCTTGATAGGAAAAAGAAAACTTGGTCTTTGTGAGTTAGAATGAGAAGACAAAAATCTTCTCTTAGGGCCTTTAAGGTTTTGGCCAAGACAAGGTGGAGAGGGTGGGGAGTTTTTCTTGAGATTTTGTCTCTTGAAATGGAAATGTTGTGTATCTTAGAGGTGGTTTAGGGTGATGGTGGGTGATTTGGGGTTTAGAGGAGGTGGAGAGTGGTGGTTCTTCCTTGAGAGTGGAAGAGGAGGAAGAACACAAGATGAGAGAATATGAGAGCTTTTTTGGTCATTAGGTTTTCAACAAAAAGGATAGTGGTGGAAATGAGAGTGTGTGAAAGTGTTTTGGGGTTGTGAAAATTAAAATATGAGTGTAGAGTGAGGGAGGGAGGTCGCAGCCTCTTATGGCTATTTTGGGGGGAGTTTTAATTTTTTTTCCATATGGGTTTAAGTATGAATTATAGGTAAGTTTGATTAGAAAAGGTTTAGTGATTGGTAATTAGGTATTAGGAGTTGTAATCATGAGTTTAGGAATTTCAAGACGTGATTAGAAGTTGTCATACTTACTTAGTTTGAATTAACCTTGTTTAATTTGAAATTCAAACTCCAACATGCTTCTTAATTTTAAGGAACATGAGAGAGAAATCACTATTTGGGCATGCAATGACATGATGTCTTAGATGCTTTTTGACTAATAATGAAATTTGAAATTTCTTAAGTACTTTTAGGTCCCAATTAATCTTAATTAATTATTTTGACTCAAGATTAATAATTAAAATTAAATTATCTTTAATTAGAGCCTAATATCATTTAATTAAGCTTATTATGCACTAATCTAGGGGTAGAAGGGTCATTTTACATTAAAACTCTCCAAGACCACCCAGACCCATTCATATATCATGTATCACATACAACCAACATTTCCAACTCCTGGGAAATCTTTTCGAGTTCAGTCGGCACTAAATCTCGTGTAAAAATGCTGCAGGGGTATTTTCGTCATTTTATGCTGAAAGTTCAAAGAGTGAGATTTTCACTCCTATTATTATTTCTAAGGCATCTAATCCCCTTCAAACATTTAACTAACCCCTTGAGGATGGCCCGGGTCAGTCGCCCTTGAATTCCGAGCAAAAATGACCTCAGAAGCATTTTAGTAATTTTTACACAAGAAAATCGCGGATCACGATATTTGCACTGATTGCTATCTAATCCTCATGTAACATACTCCTAATATTAAAAAATCTTTTTGTGGGTGGCCGGGGTTGCTCAGCCCTGATTTTCACACAAAAATGACCTAAGGGTATTTTGGTCATTTTCGCTAAATAGAGAAACCGGGGCATTACAACTAACATTTATTTCTGATGCCTTCAAGTAAAGAACTTGATAGGATCTATTTTAGTATTTCAGATTCCAAATGGAAGTCAAAGCACATTTAACTTCCATCTCATGCTATTTTCAATCTACACTTCCTAGTTGTTTAGATATGTATATGGGAATTAAAAGGGTGAGAATCTTAATGAATCTCAGTCGAGGTAAAAACATGTATGGTGTCATTGATAAGGGGCATTCATGCCACTTATCTTGCTTCTAAAATTTACCTATTTTGCATAGATTTAATTGCATTATTGATGTAATTGAGTTGGATTTTGACTTGATCCTCATGGTGCATTTTTTAGAGAAGCATTGACTTTTGCACTAATTTTGGAATAACTTATAATTATAGCCAATTGTATTTCACATGTTTCTTTGTGTGTGGTTTTGTATATAGGAGTTTTAGATTGAGTGCAAAATGTCAAAAACAAGGCTAGAAACTTTTTGGAAGGAACTTGGAGCTAGGGGGTTGCATAAAGGGAGCAAAAGCACAAAAGACCACTCTCTGCTGAGCGCCATAATGCTAAATGAGCATTGCAGTGCTTGATAGTGGCATCTGGAAAATCACTCAACCACTAGGTTTTGGTGAGCCTACGATGCTCATTTAGTATTGCAGTGCTCGTGCGATTGACATAAATGCAAATAATTATTTTTGTATTGACTTACTTGGTATTGACTTTTATTTTGTATTGCATACTTGGTGATTCACTATGTTGTTTGAATTGAGTACATGTGATTTACCTATGAGTTTTTTAGCCTTTTTTATTAGTTTTGACTATCATGTGCCATCCTTGTTTGTTCATGTGTGTTTCCCTATTTGGATTTGCATTCTAGAATGTGCTTCGAATCTTGTTTGAAAACATGTTTCCATGTGCATGCCTAAAGTTTGAAAAAATATTTCCATGTACATGCTTAAAGGTGATTGAGGAATTTTTCTTAGTTTTAGCCATTTGTCCATATAGCCACCTTTTGCATATTATCCTTGTCTAACCCCTTTAAGCCTTAGTCCCTATTCTTTTGTTTTAGCACATCCTAAGTCAAAGTGAAAAACCATAAAATTTTCTAACCTTTTTAGATTAGGAGAGCATTTGTGATTTCTTATATGTGCTTGAGCATAAGTATGGAGGAGAGCATGAGGGTATACCTCAATTTAAGTGTGGGGGAAGGACAATGTGTATCTATGAGTGGCCAAAAAGTTAAAAAAAAGAAATCAACAAGTGGCACACCAAGAAAATATAAAACAAAAAAAGAGAAGGAAAGAAAGAGGTTGTAAAAGTTTGGATGAAGGTGTGCCATATTGCAAATTGAAAGCTTGCAAAAGTGTTAAGTTGGACAAAGTGTATCGTTAATCATTTATGCTCTTGGTGTATGCATTTGCTTTCATTTGACTAGAGGTCTAGCTCTATTGGCCTATATATTTTCCCACCTTCACCTAAGACTCATTACAACCCAAGGCAAGTCCTCTTGATTCAGTATGCATGTATGTGTAATGAATGAAGAATGAGACCCATGGCAAGCCTATGGTAATGCATTTTCAATTGAGGTGATTGAGTGTGCATCATAACCCAAAACACTTGAGTGAATAAGTGGTAAACACTAACTTTGGGAGGATTTTTGTTCTTGATTCATGCATCATGTATGTGGATTCTACCATGTGTACTATATTCATGTTTATGCCTTGTTAAGATCTTCTTGATTATTGGTGTCAAAGCTACTGCTTATGCCTTTAAGTGCATTGGATTGGTGTATTGTCATTTCTTTTCATGCATCATACATTTTTAGAGTTAGCAGAGCTATGAGTCTAGTTTTTGTGTTGTTGCATTAATTCCTTGTATACTGCTTTTCACCCATGCCTTTGGTCTGATTTCATTTTCACATAAGGACATGCAAAAGCTTAAGTGTAGGGGAGTTCCATTCGTGCCACTTATCCTACTTCTAAACTTTAGCTTTTTGCATGGATTTAGCTGTGTTATTAATGTAATTGATAAGGATTTTAAGGATTTTTTACACAAATAAAATGAGAAAAGAGAGATGTTACATAGTTGTCCCTTTTTTTAGTTGGTTACAAAAATGTCCTATTTTTATATAATAGAAGTTTATTAGAAACGACTTCCCACAAAAATTCAAATTTTCATATGAAGAATCATTGAAATCGATTCAAACTGACTACAATGCACCTGCACCTGCCAGTCTACAACTATCGAATCACTCAATCAGTGTGATTACTGGTGACACAACAAGAAGTTGATTAGAACCTACTTATGTGCACAACAGTAGGATCAATTGTGACGGAGGAAAGGAGTAGTGAGGGAAAGAGAAAGGAGATGAGTGTTATACTAATGGCCATGGAGAGCAAGCTCTATCATCTTGATGATGTTGATCATATTGCGGGTAGAATAGCAGTCCAAGTAACTTAATTTAATTTTTTATTTAATAATATTGTATGTTATTATATCTTATTTAAAATTTATTGTAGTTAAATTTGAAATTGTTTAGTATAGTGTTATTTCTTTTTAATTGTTCTGGTATGTTAAATTTATTTTAGTTTGGAACACCATAGGTAGCATCTTATAGTAGCTGGTATCACAGGATCAGAGTCAATGAAGGAGACATTTCTCAAGCCTTAACCGATTCCAAAATCTACAAGATAAGTTAAATAAACATTGTTATGCTCATATCTAAGGCTAGAATAATGTTTTTTGTTTTTCAGTTTACATTATTGCCTAGAATAGGGAGCATAGATATTTTAATTGGATTGGATTCTATGATGTTGTTTTGCTTGTTGACAAAGAGAAAAATGAATCCGCCAAGATTAATTATGGATTATATGCTCATTGCTATAGCCAAGGAGAAATGAAAAAACTGTTGTTGTCCCATATGAGATGTTGCTAACTTGGGTATCCATTGGCTGATGAATAGTACGAGTACATGGTGGAGACAAAGTTCACAATCAACTCGTTCAAACCCATCAGGAGAATAAAGAAAGGATCTTAAAAAGCTAACCCAAAGGAACCAAGTCCAAAGAAAGGAAAAAATGAAGAAAAGAAGAAGCAAGCCAAAGGAAAATCACATAAAGAGGAATAAGAAAAATTGAAGAGAAAGATTGTTCTTCCCCCAAAAAGTGATCATGAAGATTCTGAGGAAACATAGTATGAAGATATGCCTATTAGAAACATGGAAAGAAGAACCTAGAGAATAAAATAGGCAGAAGATGCAAAAAAAAGCCTTCAAAAACTGAGGTATAATCTTCAAAAAGTGAAAAACCACAAAGGAGACCTGACAAACTCCCTATAAGAAAATAAGAGATTGAACAGAAATTCAAAAACCTTCCCAAGGGTGTGCTTAAAAGATCTCTAGTATTGAAAAAACAACTAGCTACATAGCAAGTAGGAATAGTGGCAAAAGATGAGTCTGTATTCTCTAATGATGAGGCTATTGAAGAAATCCTTAGATAAAGAAAGATTTTTCAAGAGTGAGAAAGATGGAGGAGACTTAGAAAGCCTAGCGAGCCAAAGGAATTCAAAGCCCTACTAGAAATCAACGTATTGTAGTTTTTGAACCCTTTGTGGTGATTAATGAGCAACCCTCAGCCCCAATTTCTGAGCAATTTGGCTACACTTCCTTTCTTATCCTTATTGCTGCTCCTAGTTCTAAACCACCTTCAGAAACTCCTTTAGAAATTAGTTCAAAAAGTGCTCCAAAACCAACACTTAATCGTAGTGCTATGATTGATAAAGCTATCCAACAATCCAAAGAGCCTTAGAACATCGTTTCTAAAAGTGATGAGGACCATATGTCTTTGGGGTCAGATACTCATATCTGTCTCCAAGCAAATGGAGGAAGAAAACTCTCATGCTAAGGGGGAGGAAATAGAGGAGCTCAGCTTATACATGAATGAGTTTTCCATGGCTTTGGAGCCCATGATCGAGGAATTTGAAGAGCTTGAAGAGCCAAAAAATCCAAATTCTACTCTCATGCTAAAAAGAATGCTCTAACCTCAACCATCCATCAAAATCACCTCTCTAGAAGAGCAAGAAGAAGCTTTAGAAATTGAACTGGAGCCTATTGTTGAACCTGTTGCTCAAGTTAAGAAAGAAGTATCTCATAAATCTGAAGGTTATAGTGATATAGCTCCTCTAAATCTCTTTGATGAAGAAGCTGATGCAAAACTTACACTTACCAACAATCCTCCACCTCTCACAAAATCTCAACTTCTCTTGCACAACCAAAGAGACTTGGTTGCAAGATTGGACAAAGTTGAAGCAACTAATAGAGATCTTGGAGCTCAGTGAGAAGACATGGGAATCTTCTGCTACAAATTCTTAATTAGATTAAGGGTCTCAGAAATGGTGACCAATAATGGTATGATTATGTGCATTCCTTTTGCTTGTGACAAAAAGAAAAGAAAAATGATGAGAAATGTTTTGCATATATAGTCAAGAAGTCACTTGTTAAGAGGAAGCATAAAAAAGACCTTTAGTTTCTCATGTTCTTATGCATATCTTCTTCTTTTTTTGTGCATTTTGTGTTTTGTTCAAGTTTATAAACTCCTTTATGATTTTCTCTTATTGTAAATATCAATTTCACTATATCTCTATATTTCTCTTGAAATGAAAAATGATGTTTCTGTGATTAATTTGGATCCATTGTGCTGAATATTATAATATATCAAAAGACTGTATCACAAATTATTTTCAAATTTGATATATCTTGCACATGTTAGTTTCTGATATAGTGTTATGAAAAACTTAACAAAATTTTGATGCACAACAAGAAACCTTAAGAAAGTCTATTTTCTGAAAAGGCTAAGTTGTAAAAAAAATTTTATTAATTTTCTAAAAGAAAGTTTCCTTAAAAGTCTCTTACAGTTAAAGAAATAGTCTTCCAATTATTCTCCATAAGATTTTCTCAAAATTTAGTTTGTCATCATCAGGAAAAATAGGAAATTGTTATCTCTAGAACCATTGAAAAAGTTATCACAACTTGAGTTTTGAATGACAACAGAACAAATTTTGTGAAAATACTTTGCAGAAAGAACTAACGGTTTACTTGAGCTTCTATAATGCTTAACAGGGATTTTCTCATATACATATAATTCAATGCTTGATATATTTTTCATATTGTCATGATTCAACATGATAAAAATCTTTCAAAGAGATTTAAATTTTGAAGAATGTAAAAAATAGCTTAGAAAGTGAATAGTATGCAAAAAACATAAGAAAGCAAGCTAAGGCATTAGAAAGTAAAACAGGGTCTTCAGAAACTAGTTCGTGACATCAAAAAGTGGAGTGCAACTCAAGAAAGTGCTCTCTCGTGATCAAATCAAGTACATTGTAAAGCCCCGACTTTTCGTGCTGTGCAAAATGATTAAAACACCCCTGGGGTTATTTTTGCACGAGAATCGAGAGCGGCTAGTCTAGACCATACTCAACGGGGTAACTCAACATTAGAATGAGACTATATGTGGTTTAAATAGCCATTTGTGCGAAAATTGCAATCCCCGATTATTCTGCTTGTAGAATGACCGAAATGCCCTTGAAGTCATTTTTGCCCAAAAATTTTTTATGTTTGAAGGGGACTAGATGTGTTTTGGATGACAATAGATGTGAAAATCTCTATTCCTGTTTTTTCCTTGCATAAAATTACCAAAATGGCCCTAAGATAGTTTAATGCGAGATTAAATGATGACCGGATCTGGTTATCATCCAGGAGTTGGATATGATAATTAGAGGGGATATATGATGTCTGGATGAGTCTTGGGGAGTTTCGATATAAAATTACCATTTTACCCCCAGTTAGTGCTAATAAAGCTTAATCAAGGTAATTAAGCGCATATAGACAATATTAGGCTCTAATTAAAGATTAATTATTTTTATTAATTAATTTTGAGTCCAAATAACTATTTTGAGTTAATTAAGGCCCAATAATAGTTAGAGAAACTTAATCTTACTCTTAATACAATATTAGTGAAAAAGAGACAAAAAATGCTTTATGAGACCAAAAAGAAAAAGTTAGGAACAAATGATACAATCTCTCTCTTTATTTTCCTTAGGATTAGGGACATATTGGTGTTTGAATTTTGAATTAATTGAAGTTATCCTCATTAATCATGCAAGACAATCCTCTAATCTTATCTTGAAAGCCTTAAACCCCTAATTATCAATCCTTATCCCTTACCCTAATTAAACATACCCTTAATCCTAATCCTAACACTCACAAAACACGAAAAAAAAAATATATATATATCCCCAAACCCCCTCAAAATCATGTTGTACTTTCCCCCCATTCACTCTCTCATTTTTTTTTTGTCCAAGAATAAGCACTTACACACTCACCCACACTCTCATTCTTTACCGTCACTTTTTTTGTCATAACTTGGGCATCTAGTTGTGTAAAAAATCCTCTCATTCTCTCCACCTTAACCTCTCTTCTTCCTCTTCACCTTCACTTTCAAAGAACCACCATTACTACTACATACCCAAGCCTATTCAAGCCTCTAACAAACACACTACCACCATAGATTTCATTATACACATCAAACTAACACAAAAATCCTTCCTCCTATGTCTCCTTGCTTTGAGAGGCTGGTGAATAATTACTTGGTATGTCATAGTAGGTGGTTGAGCACTGGATGTAGGCAGGTTGGCCGAACCAGTATAAAAAAATCTGTACAGTATCTTATTCTCCTTTATCACTTTTTATTTTCCTTATTCTGTGCTATTTTTTAATATCTGCTTAAAGTTTATCTTTTTAGCTCATGTACTTTTAACATTGTACTTCAGAAAGTTATTTTCTGAACCAACTAACATTGTTTTCACTGCACTACAAACTCAACACTTGATAGTACTTTGTTTAAAGTTTTAGTTGTTGAAAGGGAAAGAGAAGTGCGATACGATTCAACCCCCCATTCTCGTGTGTTTTTCTACCTACAGGGAAGCCCTATTGAGAATCTTGAATAAGTTTCTCATCCCGCTCCTTTTTTTTGGTGTTATCTCCAAGCATGGATGATGGTGTTGCTTGTGGTCTTCCTTAAGACGTGGATATGGGAGTTGCACTACCAACTAGATTAGAGGGTCGTAACGGAAGCATGGAGATAGCTTTCCTTTGGGCACTAGCTTTAAGGTTGTCATATCCCCTATACTCATTCGTAGCCTAGTCTTTTAATGGATATGTTGTGGAGACTTGTTTAGTTTTGCTATAATTAATGTTTATAGTACGTTGCCGTTATGTTATGGTTATGATATGTTAATCTAGTTTGTGTCGTGTTATGTTATGGTTTACACATATATTATGATGAGGTTTATATGATTGTTATTATTATACATGTATTGATCAGTATCTATGCGCACATATGGCTCACATTTTGGTTTTGAAGTTCAAAAAACAATTTAGTCATATTTTTATTATTTGCATTTTAAAGAAGAATAAGTTAAGTTCTAAGACAAAGGCATAACAACTAATACTTAACCGGAATTTGACTCGAGCATATTAGGATAAAAGTTAGAGTGTTACACACATCATCATCATTTTCATTTATGCTCATCATTTAAGAAGAACAACACCATTTGAAGATCATCATCCATCTCGAAGAGAAAATCAGTATAAGTATAAAGAGCTTAGAAAAGTGTAAAAGATCATCAAAAACCAATACATACATAAAAAGACTACCCTAAGTCATCAAAAACTGCACTAAGTCATTAGAAACTGAAAGGAAATTTGAATTTAAAAGAAGTCAAGGGCTTAAAAAGTTATGATAGTGACGTATCAACCTTATACTCGAAAGTTCACCATCCCCAGTGAAGTCTACACAAAGAAAGAAGTTCAGAAACCATGCTATGTTTGAAAAAGTAGTTTTTGAAGTTACCTTCAGCAACAAAGGACAATGATTTTCTATACTGCAAAAGTTTTCACTCACAACTAAGCTTACATGTCTAGAAGACTAAAATCCTAGGACACGCAAAGTTTGATCAACAAGTGTCAAGAGGAGAAAAGATCAAAGGGGCAACGGTCTTATACAAATTTAAGTATAAAAGGAGAAATCATTCAAATAAGAAAAAGACTTTTTGTGTGGAAAAATAAATTAAAAGAAAAAACCTTCAAGCACTCTTACTTTTTGAAGTTTTTTTCATATCAATTTCAGTTTCTCTAAAAGCAAATTTCCTTGTATTTTTTAGCAAACATTCTTCTTTAGAATATCAGAAAGAAGTCTCTCAAGTAGATTCCTTACTTATTGCTTTATATTAGGAAACCTGATAATTCATTAGAGTGAAAAACATCAAAATCTTATATCTCTTGTACCTTGATCCTTTAGTAATCAATGTGAGATTAGCTTGTAACGGCTAGGATCAAAACACTTATGAGTGAGTGTTGACTATATAAACTACTCATTGGAAATAGATTGAAAAGCTAGTAAAAAGAATATTTGGATTTCTCATGTAGAGAAAGAAGTTGACAGTGGAATTCAAAAGATTCGGCTGACAACTTGATATAGGCAAAGTTAGCCGAATCAATATAAAGCACCTGTGTGATTCCCTCTCTCTATCTCCTTTAACTTATGTGTGTTCTTCATTTCTTGTGTGATTTTTATATTTGTCTCAATATATTTCTAAAGTTATTTTAAGTTTTTAGAAACTTCATAAAGTAACTTTATGAAGTCTACTAATTCATATTTTCTGCTATCTTCAAGCTTAAGCAATTAATAGACTTTGTTTTAGTTTCATAAAGTTAAAAAGAATTTAAAAGCATGATTCAACTCCTATCTCTCATGCTATATCTTCACCTACATACTGATAAGTTGGTGAGCTAGCCCATAAAAAAATATTTTAAAAAAAGGAAAAGAATCTTAGTATCACTGCATTAGTACCAATTCAATAACTTAATATTGATAATGAAAAAACTACCATTACCTCCAAGTCCTCCACTTGCAACATCAGTATAATAATTAAAAACTTCCCACATAAACAAACGACAAAAATCCAAGACAAATTTCAAACTCAATAACTTATAACATACCAAATACAATTTTTATTTTTAAAATCTAGGAAAATGAAAGAGGAAGAGGATCGTCGAGCTGCTCATTGCTGAAACCTAGATCGCCACGAGAAGCTTGACACTAGCAGGGCTTAGAAATCATGATGTGCGACTCAAAAGATGAGTGCCAATTATCACAAAAAAAAAAAAGCATCGTCACGACTTGCAGTGAGGCATTGTTGTTGCCACTAGGAAGAAGATGAAGCTTGGTTCTTAACATGATAATTCGATGCCACCACTAGGGTTAGAGGGGGCCATTGTGGTGAAAAGAAGGCTGAGACCATGAGAGAAAATGAGTGAAAGAGAACCCCTAATGTCTCATAGTGATAGTGTGGCCACTAACCTTCCAACCCATTTTAATTTCCAAAAAGAAAAGAAAAATAAAAAGGATTCTAGCCTCTGGCCAAACTCGCCCCAAGTCGTCTCAACCCATCGGTTGAAAGTTTTTGGTAGGTTTAAAAGCCCAACCCAATCCACAAAAAATAGCAAGTTAGGTGGGTGGTATCCATTTTGCCATCTCCATTTTAGAATTAAGCTCATTTCATTTTGAGCTTGAGCTCAAGCATGAGTCAAGCCAATTATTATCGAGCAAAGCTTGATTTTTAACTAACAAGTTCACCTCAGCTCAACTCTCTGTCCCCATAACATAAAATTAAAAGAAAAAGTATTGACAATTACAAAAATTGAATAGTCATATATTTAATTTCAGATAGAAAAATGGTGGCAAAATACTTAAATCCTCAGGTAGTAAAAATATTTAAACCGTGGTATAGCTTCAATCAATCAATAAATTGAAATATTTCTAGTCATATCAATACTGGAAACCGTAATTAATACTTCGATTTATTTTCTAATACGTGCATGACTGCCTCTTAAATTTTGAAAACCAACACCAAGTCTGATTAAGAAATCACTGATCACTTATATAAACAACAAATAATCGACTGATTGAATAGTAAACTTCTTCCAACAATAAATAATCAATCCACTTTTTGTATAGTAAACTTCAATTTTTCTAAGGATATCTTTAGTTAGAGAGTAAAAATGGAATACAAATTTTCATCAATGAAATTTATGTCTAAAATTACATATAAATCTTAATACGTGTATGACTGCCTCTTAAATTTTGAAAACCAATGTCAAGTCTGATTAAGAAATCACTGATCACTTATATAAACAACAAATAATCCACTGTTTGAATAGTAAACTTCCTCCAACAATAAATAATTAATCCACTGTTTGGATGTTAAACTTCAATTTTTCTAAGGATATTTTGATTATATAGTAAAAATAAGATATAAATATTTATGGATACATTTTAACTATAAAATTACACATAAATTTTATTCATTATAAATTTACCCAATTATTATTCGGCAACCAAACATACCTGAGCGTTAAAAATTGAACCCACTATACCTTCTTTCTATCCGTACATACTTCCCATCGAGGCATCTAACTTTTAAAGATGAAAGTAGTAGTAGTAACGTGTAACGCTAAAACACTCAACACTTCTAGAACAGTAACACTAAGCTCAGCAACTTTTGGAGCTTTGCCTAACTGCATATGCCCCCACATAAATAAATAGAAGATTAATCAAACACGACATGCTTGTTCTATACTCTCTCCTTCTCCATCTGTCTCCTTCTCTATCTATACTCCTTCACATATAAAGTTAAGTCAGGCTTCATGCACATATAGATAATGACAAATATATATCAACTAACTATACATTTCTCAATTTTGTTAGTTGCAAAGTCTTAAGACAGAAAATAGTTACACACTCAACTGCTTTTTAGACATAGCATAGCAGTACTTTTCAGTAGCACTTTGCATGTTTATCTCTCATATAAGTTTACTTTTTCTCCCTCTCAATTCCCAAGAGAAGACCACCCAAAGACCATCCCAACACAATTTAACCCAAACCGCCCTTCACCCTTTCCCCAGTCCACTTCCTCATGATCAAACACTGACACACCTTTTTAATTTTCCTTTTTTTTTGTAAATTTTTAAAAAAATTTCAAACAGGAGCAGAAACTCTTAACTGGAATAATACCTAACCATGATGGTGAAGAGCTGCTTGTCCTCCGTCCACAGAAGCATTCGAGCTAGCTAGTAGATACTATATAAGTATACAGCTATACATATAATTAAGACATCTCGTTGTTGTTTCATAGACCCAGGCTGAGTGCAGCCTTCACGTCTAGCCTCCATGCAAAACCACCCCAGTTCAATCTCCAAGCATCACACGGCACCATTTTCGTGCACTTCTCGTTCCGCCACGTGTACTGGAGCCTCACCCCGCACGTGAACGCTGGGTAGGAATAGCAGCAAGACCACGCAGCATTATCCTTCACCTTCAACCAAACCACAACCTCCGGCCACGGCTCCCCCATCTCCTCACTAACCACCATCCTCCTGAAGGCGTCGTTCACCCACCGAACCCTTAAGTAAGCGTCCGAAACGAACCCCGGACACGTGTCAGTCTCTAGGCTCTTCACCTTCTCGACGTCCGTACAACCCAATCCCTCTCCTCCTTGACCCTCCCCCATGCACGTGCCCGTCACGCTCTCCACCGTCACCCACGTCTCCACAACCGCCGGCGGCGGCGGCGGATCTGAACCCCTTAACGGCTCCTCGTCCGCTGCCGGGCGCGGCGGCTCCGGGTTATCGAGGATCTGGATGTTCTCGACGGTTAGGTCGAGATCAACGTTCTTACACCACGAATCTCCGGCGAGCGAGGCTTGTTCGGGCTCGTCCTTCTCCGGCATCAGCTGGAGGGTCACGACCGCAACGCTGTCGTTTCTCTCCGCCAATTTATCTGGGGATTTATCGTTGTTCCTTCGCACGCTGACACTGTTCCTGCGAACCCTAACGTACTTCCTCTTCGGTCTTTTTCCTTGGAGTGGAGCCTTGCTGTTGCTCACCTGGGACTCACCAGCGGCGGAGCCAGAGCCTCCGGCGACGGGTTTGGGAGCGATCGGCCGGAATCGGAGCATTATTCTGTTTAGTATCCTGTTATCGCGAGGAGGAGCGCTGTCGCCTCCATATGCTGCCACGCGCCACGCGTCACCGCCTTCCATCACGCTGTGGATCTATCTGTCTGCTTCTTTCTCTCTCTCTACCTGCTTTTTTCTCTCTTTCTCTCTCTCTCTTGGGTTGTTCGGTTGGTTTCAGTGTCTCTCAGATGGAGCGGAAGCGATAATGATAACGGCAGCACGGTGGCTGGGTGAGGAGGCGCCACGTGTCTAGGGCAACACACGTGGAACAGCAGGAAAAAAAATTCTAAAATTCTAATAAGAATAAAACATATTTCTAAGAGAGATGATAAAATGATTTAATTTTGATAGCCTAACTACCGTTTAATTGTGCATGGTATGAGTAAAAATAATCAATTTTCACATTAAAAATATAATTAATTTGTATATTGTTATTCTAAAAATTAATAAAATAATTTGGTTAGTTGAATAGATGAGAGCATAAAATTTTGGCATGCGGATAATATATTAAAATTTAAATCAATTCAAATATTATCAATATATTGACATCTGTGAGAAATATCATTAGGACAGTATCATTAGTTATTAAATTTATCATGTATGCCATTGTGATAATTGATTTTTAAATTTAGTTTTAATATATAATCAATATAAAATGATATTTATATATTTATCTAATAATATGTTATTATATCATTATAAATGTTGAATTTTAAGAATAATTATTCTAAAAGTTGCACATAATATTTGATTGATTTATATTGCAAAATGATTTTAGGGTTTTGATTTTGATACATTAATAGTATAAAATTAAAGAGTTTTATGTTATTTTTCAATTAGTTTTTTTATGACTTTTTAAGTAGTAAAAATATAAATTAATTATATTTATTGATGTAATAATATATGATTAATTAATGTTTGTGTAAAATATTTTTACATTGTTACTACATTAATATTAAATTTATACTTTTATACTATCAATGAATCAAAATTTTTCAACAAAATTTATGAATTTTCAATGCCTATATTTGGACTACAAATTGTATTAATTGTTATTTAAGAGCAAATTATGAGGTAATATAGTATTTTTATAAAAGATAATCTTTTTAAGTTTTAAACCCACATTTTTAGATTGGAAATTAAAATTGTGCATTATTGTTCTTAACTAACTTTATATATATATATATATATATATATTCCTATATTTCATATTTTATATCGATATCAATCATATTTTGTTGACTTGTGAGATGATGATTATAAAAGTCAAATATTTTAATTGAGTTGATGTGATAATATATATTTAAATGATTATTAAAAAACACTAGAATTGATTTAGTAGTGAGAAATTTGGATAATATGTATGAGGTCTTAGATTCAATTCTCATAGCCATTAATATAATTCCATTAATACCAAAAGAAATTATTAAAAATATTTTATTGAAAATAATATTAAATTTAATTTAATTGCTGTATCTTTTATTGTGTATTAAGATCAAATTTTAATATATTGTACGAGTAAATGTTTATATAATTATCTAATTATATATGTTTACACTTTTCACTTTCACTATAATAATCTCAAAAGTTATATGAAAAATAGAATTTTATTATGATTTTAAGTATTTTACGATGTTAAATTGTTAATGTAACAAAATGAACCTCTCTATAGTATTACGTATTATTTTCTAAATAAATAATTTTGACGTTTACTTTTTTCATAAAATATGGTGGCATGAGAAGTTGTTGAACATTAGGGGAGGGTGATTGGGCAATATTTTTAATAAGAGTTGTACTATTTATATTTATAATATATAGAATATTATGTTAATTCACATCTCATTCATTATTATATAAGGAATAGATCCTATTTAAATAGGATTTACATTATATTCAATGGTATATAGAATATAAATTGGTACTATGTATTATAATCTATGAATATAATTAATATTTCTTTTTCAATAATCTGGTGGGGCCCTTTGGGAAAGTGGCCTATCTGGGATGCGTAGATGGAGGCGTCGTGATTGGTCCTACGGCAGAAGGGATTGGCCAATGAGAGAGGAGATGGTGTCCAGCACTCCTGGAAAGAGATGGGGGTACGTGGCCTCTTTACAGGGAGCAGCACTCCACAATATTCTCGCCTTTGATGTGGAAATCACTTTTTGCCCCGCGGGAGCTTCCAGAACGTGCCCACGTGCAATCGTTTTATTTGCTAACAACAACCATAGTACGCCTTTCAACATATATATTTTCTATTTTTTTTATGCGTAATGGTCTGTGATTTGTCCGCTGTCCATTTTATTCTTTTAAAGGAATTAGGTTTTTTTTTTTTTTGTACTGAGGGAATTAGGCATTTGAATTTAGCTTTTACTAAGATAGAAAAATTTTGTATACACGAGTTAAATAACTCATATTTACATGTACATGGGGTCCATAATTAAGTACTTGTATCTTGAATAAAATTTACAGGATCACTTTTACTGTGAATATGTCTAAATTTGAGTTGTAAAAATTATATCCATACATGGACCAGTCAGGGCTAGGCTGACCTATATCCTCATGTGGACTGACCCCTAGACACATCGCCACCTAGTCCAACGGACACCGACTCAACACGTGAGAATGAGAGATACAATCACAATATCTCTCATTAATGTCTTGCAGGACCCCTCATTAATGACTAACCAGTAAGTATATATATATATATATATATATGTGTGTGTGTGTGTGTGTTCTCTTTTAGAGGGAGGGACATCTCATTCTCTACCCAAACACTTGCACACTTTCTGCTTCAAGTCAGGTAACAATATTACAAGAATCTCTCATTAACATATTGCTCTCTTCACATTTTTTAAATAGTCGCTTAATTTTATATTTTACCCTAGATGATCATTATTTAAAATTTGCTATAATTCATCTAACTTGAGTTGAATCATTTAGCCAATAATAGTAGTAAAGTTTCCAATATTATTTTTTTCTAATGGAAGAGTCGAACTTGATACCTTACTTAAAAAGAATGAGTATTGAATTATTTATATTATTAATAGTATTTAGCTAGTATAATACTTATATTAATTATAAGCTATACATAATTATAAAAATTTAATCAATTGTGTAAAAGATATTAATATTATTGATGTATTAAAAACCTAACTAAATAAAATAAATTATAAAAAACTTATATCTCATTAACGAGCAACTCACATTTATCTTCTTTAAAGTCTTTCAATACTATACTTGTGCTCCTCTCATTTTTAGATTGACACTCAATTCCTTAGGGTGTGTTTGATTTGTGAAAATATTTCCTATTTTTATATTTTTAAAATTAGGAAATGTGTTTGATTTACAAAAGTAGATTATATTTTCAGAAAGTGAAAACAATGGGAATATGTTTGGTTTGTCTGTTTTTAAAATGCTGTTTTCAAAATCCAATTTAAGATTATAAAATTATATTATTATTAAGTAATAATAATTACATATTTTGTATTTGCATTGATTCATCTACTAAAAGAATTTATAAAATTATAAAATAACTGTAAAAAATATTAATTAGAAATAAATTAAGTTGCTCATTTTAATTCAATTCCAAATATTCCAAACATAGTTAAAATAATACAAAATTAATTACAAAATATTTTTTGCCAATATATTAAATACTCTTCATAAATCAAAATACAATTAATACATAATCTTTTAACTAAACTAAATATAATATATTTAATAAAATTTCCTATTGGCGGGGACCACAAAGCCCCCTTTCCTCTTCCTTCTCCTTTCATAAGGTTGCGCTGCAAAATTACACAGTGCACACCAGCCAGAAGTAGTAGATTGTAGCCAAGAATCACAGATCCGCTACCAGATGGCTTTTTAACTGCAACAACCACGCCTCGCCATCCATCCACGCTACTACACTAGTGACAACAATGGAGTGACCACCGACAGAAGCGTTGTGTACATGACTCTCCTCCTTGCAACGACCACGACGGTTGCAAACCTTCTTCCAAGCGACCTCGACAACAGCAACCATGGGTACAAGAGCTCTCTCCCACTCCTTTACTGGGTTCATCCCACAACAGCTGCGGAGAATGGGGTTCGTGGTTAATGCAACCAGATAGAAAAAGATGAACAATATTTATGATAGTATAAAAGTGTTTAAAATTTCAACAATGCCACCGCATTTTTAACATTTCATTCTTTTCAACTTTTACAAAGGAAACGATGGAAATGAGAAATTGTCATTTCCAAATTTTCACTCTTTTCTGAAAATATTTTCTATAAATATTTTGAAAAAGAGTAGACCAAACATATTTTCACCATTATCTTCTGTTTTCAGTGAAAATAGAAATGGGAAATGGCCATACCAAACACCCTCTTAATAAACGAGATTACTCTGTTAAGTGTTAACACTTGGTACGAAGTATCTATTTTGCCCCTTTTCTCAACAGAGATTTCCTTAACCTACCGCTGCGCCCTTTTCTCAAACCATACGCACTTCCACCGAATCCTTTATGCACTCCCACATATTTTGGAATTTGGATGTGATTCATCTCTTTGAAAATTGCAACCCAAGGCTTGTGGTACTTGAGATTGAACTTTATTAGTTTGATTTTGTCAATAAAAATTTGTTCATGCTGTTGTAATTTGTGGTTTATTTCTCAACTCTATGAAGCTTGAAATATCACTAGGAGAAGGCCAACGATGTTCATGTTGCCGATGGTGACTATGATGGGGGAAGAGGGTTTCTCGGTGGGGGGTTGGGGTTTAGAGGGGATGAAGAGAAAACAGAACGCCAGAGGGTCAATTTGAGTCCAAGGTCAGGAAGGCATACCATTGTTGCTGTTTAGTGTATACAACGCTGAAGATAGATAACAAAGCCGCGCGCGACTGATTGGTGCGAGATGCCTTCTTGAGCAGGTTGCAAGAGAAATCGGAGAATTGAGAAATACGGAAGAAATTGAGTGACCGTATCATAGATATGAGATAAAATTTACTAACTAAAATCTGATATATAATTATGTGTTTTTTTTTTTGGTGATGATAAAATGATGTGTTAACATTTAAAAACCAAGAGCTGGATATTTTATCACTTCTCGAATTCAGAGGGAATCAAGTCTATATTATTATGTTGAAGGAGTGTGATATGGTAAGAAAACAGAGAGAAAGATAGATGACAAAGTCGTATTTTTCCATTTTTCTTCACATTAAGAATCCAAAAATTGTATAAATTAGTTTTTTTTAATTCCTAATGTTGTAAAATATTAGTCAAATTAATAACTAATTTCATTTCTATTAATATGTCAATATATTTTTGCTAATATATAATTTTAAGTGATATATCTATAATAGATTGACATTCTACTTTGCATTAAATGTGATATAGTTGAATAATAAGGTCAAATTTTCAGTCTATGCCAAATATATTTATAATTGTACTAACTTATAAAATTTATCTTATAATTTTTAATTATACTTATTTCTTAGAGGTGTCAAAATGGGCTGAGTCCGCTGGGTCGGTCCGCTAAATCCACTAATTTTAGCGGGCTGGGTTGAAGTTTTGAGCCCGTCAAAAAATTCCAACCCACTTAACCTGCAGGTTGGGGCGGGCCTGGCCCGTCGGGCCAAGTATTTTTTTTTAAAAAAATATAATTTATTGGTAAAAAAAAATAATGAAATGTATAACCTATAAAAGATAAAAAGTAAGAAATATATACACTCATCAATATAGTAACATTATATAGTTAAAAATATTCATTCAAAGTTAAAACTTAAAAATAAAACAGCGTCCTAACCCATAAATAATACTATTAACAATAATATTTTTTTAATCAAAGTTACAGTATAATTATTATGAACTTTGAAAAATTGGGTATAAATAAATAAAAAAATATTATTTAAAAAAAATTTTAAAAAAATTTAAGATAACATTGAAAAATATTTTTTTATAATTTTTTTTATTTCTCGCCAATCCTCCCTAAAATTTCAATTTGAATATTTAGCCCATATTTTTATGGTCGCTCACTCGCCCTGCTTTTAGTGGGCTTTTGGCGGGGCGGGCCTAAACGGAGCAGGCCGGCCCATTTTGACACCTTTATTATTTCTCATAGTTTGATTGACAAATTCCAACAAGAATGTCAACTTATAATTGGTTTGTTAACTAATATAACATATCAATAAAAATGTGATGATACAATGATGAAAATCGAGTCAAGAATTAATGTGACTCATATTTTATAATTTTAGAGATTAAAATTTAATTTCTAAATTGTAATGATCAAATTAACTGCCTCATATATACAATTTCAGGGACTAAATTGAATATTTATTCTTAAAATACTAATACTACTTTTTTTTGTGAAGATTATTTATATATAAAATAATAAATTAAAGTTTAAAAAATTTCATATAATGATATATTTTATGAAGACATTTAATTTTAACAAATATGATTGCTTGTGAAAAGTGAAAACGAGAGAATTATATAAATTTCAATAAAGATATATTTTTAAAATTTAGAATTGACAATCATTAAGATGTAGATTATTAATTGAGATAACTTGTTTTAGTTATTTTTTATTTTCAAAATTGCGTTTATAAAGTTTAAATTTTATATGTTATTTTAATTATAAAAGATGAATTTGATCATTGTTTCTCCAATTTAAATTTTGGAATTTTCTAATGAATATTTTAAGAAATAAAAAATCATACATTTTGTATTGAGAATATGTTTTTTAAGTTTTTAATATTAATTTAATTTCTATGCATAGAAATGGAAAAATATTTTTACATTGTCATTTAATCAATTGCCATATTAGTAAAAGTGGTTAAAACTCACACTCATAACTTAAAAAATCATATAAATAAAGTTATTTGATCGTATAATAGTGAAAAAAATTTTATATCGTCAATATATAGAATTTACACTCTTTTAATATATTGAGTGCATTAAAAAAATTTAATATTTAATATTTTTATTTCTTAAAAAATTAAGAAATAGATCAATTTTTTATTCTATACTCAATTTGAATTGAAAGGAAAACACTTATGATTTGGTAAATACTCTTTGCGTTGGCCCGTGGATGTACGTACATCCACAATGGATTTAATAACACCTAAGTTGCATGGATACTAGTATAAATATTTAATCTGATACGGGTATGATACGAGGATGCATTATAACTTAAACTAATTAGATATTTGATATAATACGCAATCGATATGTGTACATCTATTGTTTTGAAATATCCGTAATGGGATAACACCCTTTTGAATGCCTTCTGTTGCACCAACATTCTACTCTATGTTCCGTGTTTCCTAATACACGAAACATAGGTCTATATGGTAGGAATCGATCTAGGGGCTTACCATTCATTCATCACTCTCCTCACTCTCATTTTGTCCCTGTTAGCAATTTTCCTTTAGGTTGACTCTTACGAGGGGGCAATAGCCGATTGGTGAAGCAGCGGAGCGTGAAAAAAGGCGAGGAAGGACACCTGTCTTATGAAAGGAACAGGCAGCGGTTGGTTTTGATTGGTTAATTTTAATTTTTGAGTGGTGAGGCCCCAGCACTAAAGCGAAGTGAAGTACCCGAGGCTTATTAATTAACGACCAATAGCGTGTGAGAAGGTGTCAAAACACTGCCAAAGCTGAGGCTGCGTCAATATTGGTGTTGAGTTGAAGTAAAGAGGTGCTTTGGGATGAGGTTCGAGAATGTCGACACGTGATTTGGTACTACTGGTAAAATTGGTACAACGCCACGTCCCAATTCAACTCGAAAGTGCTTGGCCTCTTTGAGCATCTTAGTCTCGAGTCAGAACGTGTGTTGGGCACAGCCCAGTTAGAAAGCAAAGAGGTCCATGGACTTTCCCGAGGGAACTGAAACGTGCGTGTTAGGAGCGTGGGGCAGGTGTCCGAACCTTTGCATTAATGAATCTATCGTATTAGACGCATTGCATGCTTGTGCCAAGGCGTATCTTGAGCAGGATTTGTTGTTTCTTTATTGTCGTCTACTAATTTGCTTTGGACAGTGACCGTTTTGTGCCAACCCCTCTTACACTGTACTATCGTTGAAACCTAACTGCTTTGTAGGTTTACTATTTGAAGAAAACTTCGAAAAGAACTTGTGACATGGTACTTTAATCCTTAAAATATTTTGTGCCATCAATTAATATTTAAAAAATTAATTTTTATGACAATTTTTTCCATAAGCTGGTTTCCGATTAGAAAAATATCAATCTCTATATAACATGTCATATTATATCATGATGTATCACATCATTTAAAGATGATAGACCATGGTTCCATAAAAGTTGTAAAACATTACCATGGTGATTGAGAGCCAAATTTACATTCTGCGACTCTTTTGATAACCAATTTAGGATCCATTTTTGCAAATAAAGTGTCATGTCATTCACATAATATGGTACACCAAACACTAGTTAGTATTATTTTCATAGGTGCTAATGTTTGGATTAATATTAAATAAAACTTGATCTTTAAAGTATAAAATTAATGTCACAAATTTTTCAAAAATCAAATTACCATTCGCAACTTTTTAAATGGCCAATTTGAAGCTTTACCCTTTTCCATTTTTTCCATTAATTTGGAGCTATACAATACATCAATGTGTCTTCTTAAATCCAAATCTGATAATTAAATACAACAACACCAATTTTGGAATTTTAAAAGGAAATACATTTTAATTTTGCGATTAATCTTGATATAATATCAATATAAAGTGTTTTTTTATACTCTTAATCTGATTGTATTTAGTCTTTCATATGATTTTTTAGATGGTTATGATAAAGTCAATTTTAAATGGTGTAATTATATACGATTAGATCACTATGTAACAAAACTTACAATCACTATTAGAAACACAAGGGTTACTGACCGATGTTATTGAGGGATTTTTTTCCCTCAACATTCCTGGCAGATTTATCGAGGGATCTAAGGGAAAATGAAAAAAATAATCGCAATGTAATTATCGAGAGAATTTCTCTCTGTAAGTTTGGCACTCTATGGTGCCTTTATTCGCATGAGCAATATTGAGAGAACTTCTCTCAATAAACTTAGCACCACAAAGGGATAATCTATCTGTAAAATATTGGACAAAATTAATAACATTACTGAGGGATATTCTCACTGTAAATAAAACCTATTTTTCTATTTGGTCCGTTTGGGTTTCGTATCTACTAGCCCATACCCACTTTCCCACTAGATACACTTTATTACATAAAGAAAACCCTTTACCCCTACAAATGTGAAAGCATGGGAGGGGGTTAGGCAAGTTCATCTCAACCCAAATATCAACCCTAGCCCCTCTATCTACCTCTATCCAGACATGAATATTGTGGCACCATGTATGAGAAATAGGTAATATTGCTCCCGTGAAAAATTTTATTGCATAATAGCACAAATATCATTATCACCAAGGTGAAAAATCCAGTAAGACACATATCGTTGCTCCACTTGGCACCATATGGTAACTCTCAGTAATGATCATTCATAAGGTATAGGTATGAATTACAAAAAGTCTATTTTAGCCGTTTGTTAATTCCATGAAATTATATTATGGAATGATAATTCCAGTTCTATATATTACTCTAAACATAAAAATTGGAGTTGATGCATCCAATTCCAATTCCAATTCCAAATTCCAATTTAACATTCAATTCCAAAAGCTAAGCAGAATGTTGTAAAAAAGGACCTTTTCCCTATATACACACACATACACACACACACGCGCGCGTAGTTTTTATTATTCTAAAACTATTACTACTAGTTATTTATTTCGAAATTCAAATATAAAATTATAATTGTAATTGACTTCATTTATTACACACTTAAATGTTTTCGAAGGTTACTCATTATTTTTTTTAAAAAAAATAGAATATGACAAACACATCTTATTACTTACTTAAATGAAAGAAAAATTACAAAAGTTGAATTAAAATATGAGTTTAATTTTAATACTGACAATATAAAATAATTTTACATTGACATCCAATTAACATATTTCCTTTGGATGACTTTTCAAGTAGGAGAACTTCCATTTTAGCCCTTGAAAGTAACTATATTCTCTTGTGGCTCTTCAAATATCCAATTCATTTGATAAATTCACCTAAACATCAATTGAACTTCATTTTTGTTAATAAAAGTGATTCTTTCAGGAGCTATTTTGTCAGACATGATTTGTTAGGGGCTAAATTGGTTATTTCACAACACTAACTTTGCATTAAAAAGGCTATTCATCAACGATATGATCTTTTGAAACAAAAGTGATGGCTCCACAGTGAAAATTTGGTATAAAAAATGAAACATATTCACTTATGTGGACAAAAATGAAGGCCAATTAACATTATTTTATCAAATTGTATAGAACTTTGGACAATTTTTTAGGGCTATTTTGTAGAGGGTGTGAAAGTCAATTATTATGATTAATGTAGCAATATATGATTAGAGTTGACTATGTTAAAAAACTATTACACTGTCAGTGTGCATATAAATTAATGTTAGCTCCAAAACTCTTCAAAAAGCATTAATGCTTAATGTTTTGAGTGATAATAAAACCAATTTCGTGAAAATATTTTGAAGAAGGATTAATCGTTTGCTTGAGTTTCTTGAGTATACAAACATGATTGTTCTCATTAACATATAACTTGATGAACAAGTTTTATTTTCACAAAATCATGTGTAAACGTGTTAAATATCATTTAAAGAGGTTTAGAACTTAAATGTCATGAAAAATAATCCTTGAAATGGACATTGATATGCTGAGCGCATGAAAGGAAATTGTCAAGGACAAGGAATCAAGAATCAAATATTCAAAAAGTATCCTATGATTCAGAAAGTATCCTACGATTCAGAAAGTATTATTCAAAGCTCCAAAACCCTTCAGAAAGCAGTAGAGCCATATTTTTGAATGACAACAATACCAATTTTAAAAAATACTTTGAAGAATGATTAGCGTCTACCTTGAGTTTCTTAACAAAGCATAACAGATATTTCCAAATATCATAACACAAACTTCAGCGAGAATAATTTCATTATTATATGTGCAAACATTTTTTATCTCGTATTAAGAGATTGAACCAAATAGAAATGAACATTATATCGTGTAAAGTACGTATTCATGTGTTACAAACCGAAACAAACAAAGTCAAGAACAAGAAACCAATGCATGGGTCTTTAGAAAGTAGCATGGGACATTAGAAAGTATGCTTAAAATGAAGATATCATGCAAAATCTGATAACAATGTATTACACATACTTCAATAATCATGATTGCAATTCTTTCATCATCATAAAACTCAAATTGAAGATCAAAGAATTGTCAAGGGACCGATAATGCATGTCAGAAAAGCTCATTTCACTGTGGAGCACTGAACGTTATAGGAAAAGGAGGGAAATATGAATTTTTGAAATTCAAATTTCAAGTCAAATCCAGTTTCAAACTGGTATGTCATCTCTGTAAGTAAAAGAGTGCGCAAGAAGTGGGGGGGTTGAATCGTGCTTTACTACTTACTTTGAATCTGAAACATTAAACAAAAATACTATCAAACTTTTAGCTTGAAGTGCAGTGGAATCATGGTTAGTTGTTTTAGAAAGTGGATCTCTGAATTATTTTACTAATAATGCAGCTTTAACAATATTTTAGTAACAATAAAAATAAAGCATGCAACATCAAGAGATTAGGGAAAAGAAAGATGACACAAATATTTTGATACTGGTTCGGCCAAGCTTGCCTACATCCAATACTAAACACATGTTGACTTCCACTAAAACAACTTTCTCAACCTGAGAAAGTAAACTGGATAGTCTTTACTATAGTCTTCCCAAACTATTACCAGTGACTAGTAAACAACCCCTACTGTCACAAACTGAATAGTTATGTACCAGTCACTCTAAGCTGAACTGAGTAGTTCTATACCAGCCTCTCTAAGCTAAAATTGAGTAGTCTTGTACCAGTTTCTCCAAGCTGAACCGTAACTAGTAGATAGCTCCTACAACCACGTTGCAAGTTGTTCTTACTAGCCTTTACAAGCTAAACCATGATGAGTAGAATGCCTCTACTACCATGTTGCAAGTACTTTTTCCCATTTTTTCCAAGATGAACCATGATGAGTATAATGCTTCTATCACCATGTTGCAAGTAGTTCTTTACAGTCTCTCCAAGCTGAACCATGATGAGTAGAACGCCTCTACAACCATGTTATAGGTAGTTTTACCTTAGCCTTTCCAAGCTATGTCTCACTGATCACTATCGGTTCAAGGATACAAAAGTTATGTGTTCGGATTGCTACTCAAATTAACCTACACTCAAGTTTCCTTACAAATATTCAACAAAACAAACTTGGAACACATGCGTGACTTCTCTCTAACATCTTTTCCTAAGAAGAGTATGCAAATCATTACAAAACATAGAAAGAATATTTTTATACTTCCAGGAAGCTGATTTTATGATATGAAGAACATCACAGGCAGTGTGGAAAGATTTTTCCATAGTTTCCACTCTTGTGTCTTCAACTCTCTCATCAACATTTGAGCATAGTATCTCCATTTATAGCGGTCTTTCTTCATAACAGTTGCTTTTGATTAGAACTACAAGTAGAAAGTCAATCTAGAAGAGTAGGTTGACAGTTTGTCACATTGGTTGCAGAAACCATTATATAGTTGAGGTTTTTGATGTCCCTTCAGAACCTTCTTTTTTACTTTATGAACATGGTTTTGAACTATTCCTTTTAGAAACTTTGGAATGGTTGACCAAATAGGTAGAAGAGATGATATACCAATTATGAAATTGGGTTTGACTTGAGATTTGAAATTTGAATTTTAAATTTCCCTCCTTTTCCTATAACGTTTAATACTCTATAGTGAAATGAGCTTTCTGATGTGTGCTGATAGTTCCTTGATAATTCTTTGATCATCTAATCTTCAATCTAGGCTTTATGATGATGAAAGATTTGCGATTATGATGATTGAAGATTGAGTAACACGTTGATATCAGATTTTTTATAATATCCTCATTCTCAGCATACTTTCTGATGTCCCGTGCTGCTTTCTGAACATCCTTTCCTTGGTTTCTTGTTCTTGTTTTGATTTTCTTCATTCCTTGATGCATGTAAGCGTATTTTACATGATATAATATTCACTTCATTTAAGCTCAGTCTCTTAACACGAGATAAAACATGTTTGCACATGTATAGTGAAGTTATTCTCGCTCAAGTCTGTGTTATGCACTTTGGAAGTACCTATTTTGCTTAGTCAAGAAACTCAAAGCAAACATTAGTCATTCTTCAAAATGTTTTCTTTAAATTGGCTTTGTTATCATTCAAAACATTATAGCTCATACTTTCTGAAGGGTTCTAGAGCTTACAATCTCCCCATTTTTTATGACGACAAACAAGTTTGAAGAAAATCTTTTGAAGAGATGTTGAAAGAAATATAATGAAATATATCTTGATAAGCATATGTTCTTTCAAAACATTGTAGACTTTAAATTTTAGGAAGTCCTTTTCTTAAGGCGTGATTGGATTTGTTCAAGAGAATTTTAAAGCCTTAAGTTAACTTAAATCAGAGTTCTTTGATTTATGATGATACTTTCTGAACTAAATCAGAGTGCTTCTTTAAGATTGTATCTCAAAGATACCAAAGTAGATGTCATTGTTTAAGTCCTAATGTACCAACAACCTGACTCTATTGTTATAAAAGAAGACTTTCTAAAATTTAGATGTGCTTGAATAAATAAACAAGTAATACTTATTATATTTCTTCTTGATTGAAATCCTTATTCAGCATATTCTTTTCCTAAGCCCATTTAAAAACACATGTTCGAAGATGTATATATATCTATGATAGACCAATTTGAGCATGTCATGAAAACACATGTGATACTAATGTAGTTTCTGATGCTCAAAGATACCTTGATATAAATGATATCGGCATTTTACAATATAAGGTTTCTGAAGCTCATTAGGGATCAAACCCAATTTTATTAGAGCATTAAGCACAAGCGAGATTTTTGTCATGAGCTAGGAAACCTTTTACATAGGTATCAGAGTATGAAAATACTTTTGAAAACTTTTTCTTAAAATTGATATTTGTTTGTGCAAACTATGAAATTTTACTCACTGATCCATCATAATATAACCCATTACATAATCATATAAGCACAACATACTTAAGATGGTTCTGAGGCTAACAAACTGATCATAGTTGAAGTATAAGCATTTAAGAAAAAGTTTATGAAAGTCCTCAAAAACTATACATAACTATGTTTGATCAGATTAAATAGAACATCTCATTTGTGTGTCAAAGATAATGTGTTTTACAAAGATAGGCATTTTAAGCAAGATATACATGTCTAAGCACATCAATTGAGTATGATTATCGAAGCAAAAGTGAAGAGATTTTGTGCTTCTTAAGGATAATTGATAACGCTAATAATGAATACAAATGTGAGCTAATTTCTCTAGCATATTAATGATTAAACAATTTAGAGCAAATGCTTAAGAGATTAGAAGCATACACAAGCAAGTCATGATATATTAGCCAAGCATGATAGGTAGGCATCAATATGCATCAGAACTTAAATGAACCATATATATATCAGAGCATATTAAGACTTAAACTAAAGAAAAAACTAAACCAGGCATGAACACGATAGATGAGCAGTTATAATACATTATATAACTAGCAAGAGAAATTGTCAAATTGTAAATAAAATTGTTAGATCGTAAACAAGTTCCAGAAAAGATGCATGCTCAAAAATAATTTTGGGCTCCTCCTCAACACAATCTCCCCCTAGATTCCACATTCTCCCTCTGAATTTCTCCACACATGATTTTGATTTTCTTCATCTTCTTTCTCCCTCTTTTGGCATCATCGAAAAGGAGGTGTGCAAGAAATCAGAAGTCACACCATTAGCCTTGACACTTTACCTCTTGGAGAATTTCTATCAGAAGAGCCTCATGTCTTCTTGATTGAGCCTCCAATTGATCCAGTCATTCTTGAATATTCCTTTGCTGTGTTGTTGACTATTGCTGACTTTGCGAGGGATCAGCTTCTGAGTTGATAACAAGATCATGAATAGCCAAGGTGGGAAGTGAGGTTTTGGCTTGATGCAAACTTGACTTAAGTTTGTCATTTGGTGGATAATTTCTTAGAGATACCTCTTTTTTAGAGGCTGATTCAGAGGAGGAAGATTATGAGTTTGTTTCTTCATCGGAACCCAAGCACGTACATCTTTTACAGGGCGAACCCCATATTTAATGACAACTTTGGGCCTTTTATCCTTATCAGAGCTGTCTTCTAACATAATGATTCTTTTTTCTTTTTCTCTTCCTTCATTTTTTATGGTCATCCTTTCAATAGTTGAGTCTCTTATCCTTAAAACTTGTCTTGTCGCTCCAGATGAAGCAGCACCAGTAGGTCTCCTTAAGGTTTGAAATGAGTTGAGGGTGTACATGGTGTTTTCCATGTATTCATACCACTCATTTATAGAGGATAGTTCAAAAATTCAAAAACCTTAGTTAGCAGGATATCGTAAGAAGCAGAATCGTTTCTTTTTTTCTCAAGGGAGATGGTATTCATCATGTAGTCAAAAATTAGTCTAGGCAAGTTTACTTTTTTCTTTGCCAACAAATAATACAGCAATATATGCAGTCCATTCTTACTAGTAGATGCACGCTTTTCATTCTGGGTAGGAAGGAGAACTGGATAAATGTAAAAACCTGGTAAGCCTTTGAGTTCAGCATTGCAGGGGTTATCTAGTCAGGATGGAGTTTGGGAGAGTCCGCAAGACATTTTGATACGTCCTTTGCTGGTACTCCAAGTAATCACGAACTGGTTCTTCTCAGGGGAGCATCTAAGTCCCTTATTGGGAGCATGTAGAATGTTGGAAAGATCATCCATATTGAACTCTAAGTTGGTGCCTCTGATGTAGGAGGTTAACATGGAGTCTGAAATCTGCACTAGCCAAGAGTATAAAGCAATCACCATCCCAGCGAATACCCAGTCAAAGAGATTTATAAATCATTCCCATCCTTGAAATGAAATCGCTTCTAATAGGATGAGAACTTGAGCTATCAAATGTTGTCTTAAGGTATTTCCAGGCAATACAGGTCGCTGAGAAAAATTCTCGGCATAGTGTTGTTGGTGATGCGGCTCATTGAACATGAGAGGTGTTCCCATGTCAATAATGTGACCAGAGTAGTGTTGTCCCTCAGCTATTTATGGACTTTGTTTGTGGAATGAGGAGAAGAAGGGTTAAGAGCTTGAGCTAGAAGGGGAAAAGGTTAAGGCTTGAAGGTTTGAAAATGAAAGCTTGAGGCAGATGGGGAATGATTTAGATTTTGGGAATAAAAAGATGATACAACAGTGGAAGTGTCTTGAGGAAGTTAGAGGTAAAAACATGACGTGTGAGGAGTGGATGGTTATTTAAGTGATGGGACATGGTTGATTAAAGTTGAAACAACATAGGTGAGAGAAAGGAAGAAACTCGAGGGAATTTTCCCACTCTTTTGTCTTTGTTCAGAATAAGTGATTACTGACTCTTTGAATCACTTTATGAAGGGTTTACTTTTTGAGCTCCACTTCTCACTTTTTGATCCCTTAGAGTGCTATAATATTCTCACTAACTAGTCATCTTTACATCCTTAATCTTATGATACTAAACTATTCCCGATCTTTTGAACATTTTCTTCTCCTTTTTCATTATCATTTCTTTTGCTCCTCAAGCTTGTGATTAATTCTTCTGAAGTCCAAGAGGTGAGCTTGTCTTGCATACTGATATCTCTATGTGGTCTTTAGGTTAGAGCAATGGGGTGGACAATACCTAGATATGTTATGTATACATGCTTATACAATTTTCAAAGATTTTTGAAAATCAATAAAGACAATGAATATATCTGACATTTTTAATCTTCACAAGAATCGGTCATAAGAGATTGCTTTTTAAATTCATTTTCAAACAAGTTTATCAATGAGAGGCATGGATCTACAATGCTGAAAAAGACTTTTCAAACAAGATCAGTATCACTAGTATTATTTGGGAAGATAGGGATTTTAGGAATACCTCAATTTTTGATCCTCTAACTGGTTTCTTATCTGCAGCATTTGGGTGCGGTAGATTACAGCAATCTCCATTTTCACCTTAGGCATTAGAGAGGATAAAGATATTCTTTTCTTCTCATAATCAGGAGCTAGAGTTTCTCAAAAGAATGGCAATATCATGTGATCTCTTAGTTTCATATGGTTTATCGTTTTAAGCTCATGATGAGTTCTTTTTCTTCAAGTATTCAGGCCTTGCATATATTTGATTTGGTTTAGCTCTTGTAGCAAAGGATCCACCCTACTTTGATTACTCAAAGCTTCTTCAATATATTTTGATCCAATGGCGGAGATAAAAGGATAGCTTGACAAATTTTTAGGAGTGATTTTGGTTTTCACTTCCTTCGACATTCTCCAAAGAACTCTATATCTTGAAATTGTCTTTAGATCAGAAACATTCTTCTAGTTTCTGTGTTTTGAAAATCTTCAACTTTTTTCCTTACTTCGAATTGCTCTTCTTCTTGTTTTGAAATATTATTCTGATTTGTTTTGGAGTTCTGAGTTTGCTTTCAGAAGTGTCTGAGTTCTAGAGATGACTTTATGAAGGTATGGATTTCATCAGTTTGCTATCAAAAGTTTCCTTGAAACTTATTTTCTCAAGACTTTCTTCCAGTCTTTAGTGACATCTTAGCAAAGATCTTTTTGAATACTTTTCATTAAGCAACTTGGAGATCTTAAGCATTTTGCTCCTGATTTTCATTCTAAGCTGGGAAGATGTTTTGAGATAGTAGCTATCCTTTTAAGTTTCTAGACACCTTGATTAGTGACAATGTTCAGATGTACCTGCAACAAAAGAATTTTGATCATGGCACTCAATTTTCTTGAGTCCACCCAGGTTAGTGTAAGCTCTAGAACCCTTTAGAAAGTATGAGCTTTATTGTTTTGAATGACAACAAAGCCAATTTAAAGAAAATATTTTTTGAAGAATAACTAATGACTACGTTGGGTTTATTAACTAAGCTTAATAGGTAAATTTTGAAGTGCATTACATGGACTTAAGTGAAAATAATTTCACTTTACATGTGCAAACATGTTTTATCTCATGGGAAAAGAATAGGCTTAAACCAAGTGAATATTATATCGTGTAAAGAATGCTTACATGCATTAAGGAATGAAGCATATGAGTACAAGAACAAGAAACCCTAGCAAATGGTCTTCAGAAAGTAACATGGGACTTTAGAAAGTACATTGAAGAATGAGGAAATCATGTCAACTCTGAAAATGACGTGTTACTCAGCCACAATCATCATGATCGCAAATCAATCAGCATAAAAAAGCCAAGATTAAAGATTGGAAAATTGAAGAATAATCAAGGGATTGATTATGCATGTCAGAAAGCTCACTTAACTGTGGAGCACAGAACGCTACAGGAAATGGAAGGAAATTTGAAATTCAAATTTCAAATCTCGAACAAAAACCAGTTTTATAACTAGTATGTCATCTGGTTCAAAACTACTTGGTTCAGCTTGGAAAGGCTAGTTCAAGATTACTTAGTTTAACTTGGAGAGGTTGGTACAGAACTACTCGGTTTGTGACAGTAGGGGTTGTCTATTGTTCACTGTAAAGAGCTTGGGAAATGTAAAGACTATATAATTTACTTTCTCAGGTTAAGAAAGCTGTTGTTAGTGGAATCTCAACATGTGTTGACTACTGGATGTAGGTAGGTTGGCCAAATTAGCATAAAAATATTTGTGTCAATTTTCTCTTCCCTGATCTCTTATTTTTATGTTACGCACTTTAAGTTAATTACCGCTAAAGTACCATTAAAGTTGTGCCATTAATTAACATGCTTTAGAGATATACTTTCTGAAACAACTAACCATTATTCCGCTGCACTTCAAACTCAATGCTTGATAGTATTTTTGTTAAATGTTTCATATTTGAAGAAAGAAGAAAAGCATGATTCAACTCCCCTTTTGTGCACTTTTTTACCTACAACTGGTATCAGGGTCAGGCCTTTAAGGAGTTGAGTAGTCTAATGATTGCAGAGGACAAAGATCAAAAGGGATAAAAATAAAGCAGAAGATCAATCTATCAACTAACCATTCTCTTCTGATGAGGCTTCAGGATCAGATAAAGAAACTTGGTATGCAAGAAAAAGTTGTGCTCCATGAGATGCATGAAAATATATGAATAGAAGCAGCTTTTTGACCCTAAAAGTCATCATATAAGAAGTAGTAAAAAGAAAGAGCTATGAAAGTTGCTATTACCTCATATGAGGAAAGTAAAATGATAAAAGATCTGGGATTGAAAGTGGAAATGAGATCTTATCGCTTATAAAGAAAATGTCACAGATCCTTATTCCATGACATGAGTGTAACCTTACAGAAGAATACAAGTTAGAAGTAGGAAACTTAATATCTTCAAATGGCTTAAATTCATTGATGACAAGTATTCAAGAAAAGTCTTGCTAGCTTTCACTAAGGTCTAAAAGAAATGAAACTCATAGCAAACAAATGAAAGTCAGACCCTTAGAAAATAGACTTGAGACTTAGACACTTTAGAAAGCATGAAATTTCTAAGAAATGTGTCAAACTGTGCTTCCTTATTCACAAGTGTGTATGAATGCATTGAAGAAGCTTTGAGCAAATTAAAGTTAGGAGAATACCAGGCTGCAAGAGTTGAACTAGATCAAGTAGTGCAAATCTTGAATACTTTAAGGAAAAGAAAAGTCATCTTGAGTTGAAAAATGACAAGCCACATGGAACTAAGATATCTTAGAATGCTGCGACTATCATGAGAGATTTAAGTCTCCTAACTGTACAAAGAAAAGAATCTACTTCTGACAACGAAAGTGAAAATGGAGATTGTTGCAAACTGCCATGCCCAGATGTTGTGGAAAAGGAACTAGCCAGAAGAAAATCACAAAAGGTATTGCAAAATCCTTATCATCTTCAGTAATGCCTGTAACGCCCCGATTTTCTACTAGAGTAAAAATGACCGAAATGCCCCTGAGGTCATTTTCAGCCCGGAACTCGAGGATAGCCGACCCGATAGTCCTTGAAGGGCTAACTCAATGTTTGAAGGGGATTAGTTGACTTGTATATTTTTCCGGGATTAGAAATCTCATTTTCTGAGATTTCAGGTCAAAATGACCAAAATACCCTTGTTGTGTTTGACACAGGTACGAGCACCGGATGGACTCAAAACTTCTCTAGATGGTTTTAAAAGGTGTTTTTATGTATTTTGTGACCTCAGTTTTAGTGCTGGTGGTCTCGGGCAATTTTTGTGCAAAATTATGATTTTGCCCCTAATTTAGTGTTTTTAAGCTTAATCGCGTGATTAAGCAAACCTAAGCAATATTAGACTCTAATCGAAGGTTAATTAATTTCCTTAATTGATATAGAGTCAAAATAATTTATTAAAGTTGATTAGAACCTAAGATTTCTTAATTTAAACTAAAATCTCATTTTAAATTCAAGATTTCTAGTCATGAAATTTTGAATAGTGTATTCTCTCTCCAATTCCTTAAATCATGGAATTGTGTCTACATTGTTTATTCATAAAATAAATTTAAAATCCTCTAAATGTGTATGAGCACTCCTTAATCATGTCATAAAAATTTCTAATCACATTCTTAGTTACCTAAACACATATTTAGCAATTCCTAATCTTACACCTAAACTAATACACACCTAAACACCTCATTAACACACAATTACATGAAACAATTTTTCTTCCTCCCCTTGGCTGTCAGCTGGCCGAACCCATACCCCAAAAAAATATCCATCACATGCTTGAATTTTTACACTCAAATGACCATGCTTACACCACACATTGAACCATACTTTGAGTCATATCCACCATGCTTTCACCCATGCTTCATATGAGAAGATAATTGAGATATTTTCCCCTATTTTTGCTGCCCAAACCATCAGTCCTCCTTGCCCTTTTAGAAGGATTATTTCATTTCAAAATTTGAAAGAAAACCACTTCAAAAACCCATGCTTGAAACCATTCCTCAAGCCATACTCACCATGCTTTCAACCTTACTCCTCCATGACTCAAAATTCAATCTCTCACCTCATGGAACATGAGGCAACCCACACGGCTTCTTCTCCCCCTCCATGAGCTCTCATTTGTTTTGTTTTTCTATAAATACCTTGCTTACTTGAGCTTGGTTACACTTTAGATCATTTGGTAAGTTTAAGCTTTCAAGCATTCTTTGCAAGTTCTTTCCTTCTCCTTTCAAGTTCTTCATTTTCTTTCAAGTTCTTAAGAACTTCCTTTCATCTTCATCTTCTTCATCTTCTCTTTACATCATCGCCTCACAACCTCAAATCATCTCCTAAACACTTAAACACCCAACCTCAAACACAAGCTCACCAAGAACACATTTCCTCTCTTTTCCTCTCCACAAGGTCGAAGCTTCATCATCCTTTTAGGAGGAGTTTTTCTTTCTATTCTCACATCAAAGATCAAGCCTTTGTCTTCACACTTGGTAAGGAGTTTCTTTCAAGTTTTGTTTTTACTCAAAAATGTGATTTTCTAAAGGTTTCTCTTGGTTTCTTTTTAAGCTCTTTCTTGCTTTTCCTTTCTTCTCATTTTGGCCTCAAGGCCTCATTTTGCTCATGATAGCTTGATGATGAGTGTTTCTAGAGGATGACTTGTGTTCATCTCAAAGAAACCTCTAAAGCTTGAGTTTTTCCTTTCTTTGAACTTTATCTATGTTACTTAGCTCACATGGTTTTTCAACTTAAGAAAAAATTAATCTAAGGTTTTCAAAAAGCCCAAGCCTACCTTTGTCAACCTTAAAGTTGGCCGGCACATTCTAGAGATCTTCTCTAGATAGGGGTTTTGGGTACTTAATAAAGAACATGGCATCGTTTCATTCTCTTTTCCTTTCCTTGTTTGTTTTCGGTTCTTGTTCCTTTTCTTTCATGATTTTGGTTTCTGTTTCCTTTTCTTTATGATTTTGTTATCTTTAAGTTTACTTCCTTTGAGCTTGATGATGATGTTCAAGAACTATGTAGTTCCTTTGAGAACTTAGTTCAAGAACTCTAGAGCTCACTTTGTTGATGATATAAGTGTTGGGATGAGATTTTTGGTTCTCTCTAAAAGTCTTTTATGAGCTCTAAGTTAAGATAAAAAGGACTTGCATTCATATTTACTTTTATGTCATCACTAAATGCTCAAGACTAGAGAATGAACTTGCATATTCATATTTATGTTTATGTTCTCACTAAATCTCTAAGATAATAATGGATTTGCATATCATATTTATTTTATGCTCTCACCTCCTAATAAAGATTAAAACCAAGTGCATTGCATATTTATTTTTATGTCAATCACTTAAGAGACTTAGAGCTCATGGACTTACCCATTATTATCTCAAACAAAGTTTGAAAATATAAGTCTTTGCTCCTTGATTTTCGGCCTTGTGATGATGTTGAGTCTTAGAATGAGATTCATCTAGTTACAAGTGCTAACACTTATGTTTCATAATTTTTCTAAGTTTAGATAAGCTCAAGAGATGTTTTGAACAAAGTTTCATGATTTTAAATCCTCTTGAGATTTATTTGAAATAGCTACTGCCCTCTCATGTTTTATAATGGTTTTGATGAAATAAATTATTCTAAGTGAGTTTTGAAAGCTTTAAAAAGGTTCCAAGAGAAACTAGCAATTTATGTGTTTTAGAAATGAAGTTTTATGCATTGTTTGATGGAGATGATTTCGATTATGCCATGCTTGGATGCTCACTGTATAATGCTGTTTTGATGATGATAAAATGAGTATGATCATGTATAATTAATGCTAAAATTCATTTGGGAAAGTTAAGAGAAGTTAGTAACTAGAAAGGAATTAATTTGAGACTTTTAGATCCCTTAGAAATGTAATTTTCTGGATTCTATCCAGCAAGGTTTAAAATTTGAAATCATGGTTTATAATTAGTTTAAATGTATAGGAACTACTCATAATTGGTGTAGGACTTGATCTTGATGCTTTAAGAGCAAACTGAACTTAGAAAGGGTCAAAGTTGTGACTTCTAGGTACCCGTAAAGTGTAAATTACGGATTTTGCACTATTGGGGTTTAGAATTGTTATGATCATAGAATTGAGTGAAGAATACTTAGATATGAGTCTATAGGTACCCGAGAGCTTAAGTTGTGATGATAGACAACTTAGATATCAAGTTAAAGGACCTTAAGGGTTAAAGCATAAGACATTAAGAGACTTTGATTTTTTAAGTTTGATAATGCAAGTATGATGTGTTGATGCATATGCTTTGATGATGTATTAGCTATGATGAAGTGATTTATTGAAATGTTAAGTTATCATGATTAGGAAAGTTGAATGAGAAATGCATATGTGTTATGAGCTTGTGGCATAAAGTTGATTTGAAGGAAATTTGGTACATAGCTGTTATGCTATTGAATTTCCATCAAATCTAAAGGACTTGAGAATGTTTTTGAAGTATGATATGAGATTTGAAAACCCTGGGTGACACCGGTTCGGCCGAGCACCCCCAGGAGATTTTTATGTGACAAAGCACTGAGATGCGCTTTCTTGGGTGACACTGATTCTGCCGAGCACCCCCAGGGAAGACAAATCCGTGAGGGTATAAGTAGATGCAGCCTACCAAAGCGGACAAATTGCTGTGGCTAGATACCCGCAAAATGTTTCAAATAGGGTACATCCTTAGAGAGGTGATCCCTAGCCCCCTAACCCGTACTCGAGGAGTCAGGATTATTTTATTGTTTTGCTTATTTAGATAATAAGCAAGAGCTAGTGACGACTAGTTAAGGTATGAGTTCATAACCTAGATGTTTTAGGGTGGCCCTATAATGCTATAGTATGATGATTTATGCCACAAAGTTGAGGAAAGTTCCACATGAAAGATTTATGCCCCTTTATGCCACTTGAATGCTTCTTGATGATTATGATTTGTTGAGTTATTTGTTTAAAGTATTGTTATGCATTCATGCTTGATATGTTGCATTCATGACATTAAGATGCATTCTAAAAGGAATGAACCTTGGATAATTAGTTTTATGAAACCTAAATAATGAACCTTATATGCTTGCATACCTTATAATAATAAACCCAAGGTTCCTGAGGATGTGAACGATGTAACCTTAGATAGGAGATCCCTATTGAGATTCTTTAGTGAGATTCTCACTCCTTTCTCTTCTTTCTCTTTCTTGTGTCATATCTTCAGAGCTCGATGGCGACTTTCATGCTATTCATTGATACGCCAGTCTGGGAGGTGCATTACGACCTGGATCACCGCTCCTATCACTTCGAGGGTTGTTATGATGCATGTGTTTTTGTGTATGTGGGATGACCTTTTGCCTACCCATTATCCAGCTATCGTTTCACTCCTACTGCTCCCTTTGGTGACGTTGACTTGATCTTCGAATGCACCTGCCCTCGTGATAAGCAGATTCATCGTGCTCGTCCATCTGCCTCAGCGGTACGTGACTATCCGGAGTATGTACCCCAATCTAGGAGGTCGGAGACGGATCCATCCGAGGACTCACCTACGCACATATACTCGGAGAGTTCTGCCCCCACTTCTCCATATGGATGAGAGAGGAGTGAGGCTACCGTGACGCAGCCGTGCTTGGCGAGGAGATCCGAGATGCGCCCTCGCCATGGAGCTCACGTTCAGTTGACGCATATCTGTGCTCCACTTCACTGGCCCACGCAGGAAGAGCTTGAGCAGTTCGCCGAGTACATAACTCCATCGCCCGAGGGTTCTTGCCGTCAGTAGACTTTGTGGAGAGCTATTCGAGTGCTTGAGCCGTCATGAGGTCTTCATCTTTGGTAGTATCTTTTGAGAGGGGTATTCGAGTTTGGTACTCATAGCTTGGGTAGGAGGGTAGCGTAGATGGTTTTTATCTCCCGTCGTTCCATGTACTTTACTGTTTTTGTACCTTCTTGTTATTTCCTTGTATCTCAAGTTCAGCCCGATTCTATAAGGGTGTGACTCTGTGTATTTCTAATTATGCTATTAATGGAATGATCCTTTGTTGAATTATTGATTGTTCTATGCCTTTATATATATGTGTGTGTGTGTGTGTGTGTGTGTGTGTGTGTATGTGTGATCATGTTGTGATTTATCTTTCTGTATCTCGATGAACACAGCTCTCACTTTGTTTTATATTTCAAAAAAAAAATTTACCTGTACTTTCCGCTAAGTATTTCAATAAAAAGAATGAGACTAAGAAGCAATAACCTAATGATTAATCTAATGTGTTCTAGAGTATTAGGTTAAAAATTAGGGTGTTACAATGCCAGTGAAATTAATTTCTATCTAGAAAGCCTTTTCAACCCTTTTAGAACCATGCTCCTTTTTTAATAAATCGTGTTTAAGGTTATGATCGAAAAAGGACCTTTTATGTCAACTGCTTGAGAATACTGAAGATGAAAATGATTAAATTTGTTCAAAGTTTTTTTTTATTTTTGTTTTCGTTGTTGTATTATTTTAAAAAATTTGCATAATCATTCACACATAGATATTTCTGGGTATTCTCTTCACCATGGCTTTGATATGGAAATCATAAAAAGACATTAGCTTGGAAAACCAACTCATCCCTTTAAAATCAGAAGATCTAAGCGTCCACTTGAGAAGAAGAAGAAATGATAAGAATAAAGAAAAGTAGGTTCAAAATTTGGAAACAACTTGCACTACGAGATCCAGAATGTAAGAATGACTTGCCAGCCAAAATATTATAACATTCCAAAGGGTCAAAGTGTGAGAAGCATGATTCATAAAGTAAGCCTTTCAGAAAGTAATCCAAGGAGTCAGAAATCTCTCCCCAAAAATGAAAGATGAAAGAGCGGGAAAATTCTCTCAAATCTCTTTGTTTCTCTCATCCACGACACCTCATTATTAGCCATTCATGTTCCATCACTTAAATAGACCACTCTCTTCTTACACGTCACAGCTGTGTGATTATCTTCAACTATATGCTTTACCATTCCTTTTCAATTCTCTCACTCTTAAACCGTCTCTGAAATAGCTCATCATCTTGTAAAACTCTCAGACCATTTCACTTCAAGACTTTCCTCTGTTCCCATCATATAAATTTCTCAAATTGAAATCTTTCTTTTCTTGTCTTATCCACCATATTCACATAATCAAAATGGTATAAGGAAAAGAAATTGATCAATCCTCTACAAAAGGGGACCATTTATCATGTTTATTGAGGACCACATGCAAGAGATTTACGAAGAAATTTTTATCAAAGAACTATAGCTTCGGGAAAAGGCTAAATAATTCTCTGTTGAATCAAGTGCAGATTCTTAGAGAGATGTTTATCTTTCAAGGGTGGGAATACTTTTTGGACATTTCTTACAGGGTATTTCTAGGAATGATAACTGCCTTCTATGCTTTTCTAGGAAGAAACCAAAATACCATCAAAGCCACTATTAGGGACACTTATATGGAAATTGAGCTATCTAATCTGTCTAAAGTGGTTAGGGCATCATATGTAGGAGTAAATTGTGTAACTCATGAGGGATGGTTCAAATCATTTAGAGTAAGTGAAGAAGGCATTTCAAAATGCCTTACCGATCCAACAAGGTATTGCCTGAGCGACATCACAACATCCATGCTAAAGTCATAGGCAAGAAAAGTTTTCACTGTTGTACAATTTACCATCCTTCCCAGGCAAGGAAGCATTGATGTTCTTTTGGGGATGGATAGTATGCTACTCTTCTGTCTTTTAACCAAAAGGAAAGTAAACTTGCCAAGATTAATAGTGGACTACATGCATAGTGCCATTTCAAAAGAAAGAAGAAGAATTGCTGGAGTTCCCTATGGGATGTTATTGACTAGGATCTTTTAACAAGTCAAATACCCTTTTGTTGAAGAGTGGTTTGAATATCCTACTGGCATAGACTTCACAATCAGCTCCTTCAGAATAATAAAGAAGTCATATCCTATACTAGTGAAGACAAGTTCCAGAAAGACCAATTCCCTAATTAAGGAAACTAAGGATTCCCCTATTGAGGAAAAGAAAAGGACACTGTAGAAAAAGAAGGTGACAAAAAGAAAGAGTGCTCCTCCTGAAAGTAGCCTTGAGATAGAAGATCATGAATATAAGAAAACTATCTCTTAATAATCTCCTTTAAAGACAAAGAAGAAGGAAAAATAAAAAGAGCAACAAAGACATAAATCAACAAAAGCCCCACAATCAACGAAATCTTATAAGACTGAGCTTGAGTTCTCAAAAACTGATCTACTACAAGGTATAACTGACAAGCTGCCTATATGAAGAAAGGTCACTAAGTCAAAGCCTAAAGATTTGCCCAAAGGAGTAAGCAAACCAGCACTTATTCTGAGAGATATGAGTGATGCCACATAAACAAGATTTGAAGATAAAGACTCTGACTCTTTAGAAGATGAAGAAGAGGAAGAGAGAATTCTTAAGGAGTAGAGAATCCTTCAAGAAAAGTGGAGGTTCGAAGAAGCCAAGAAACTATAACAAGCTAAAGGTATTCAAGGGTCAAGCAATTGAAGAAGAAGATTCTCCTCACCAAGTCCTTTTGTTGTAATTGAAGAATATTCAACAAGGCCTATGAGTGAGCAGTTTGGATACACCTCCTTTTCTATCTCAGCTGCACCTCCCAAAGACACAGAAGCAATCTTCACTTGTGAGCCAACGGTTGCTTCCACAAAAGTAACAATCCCGGAGCCAAAGGTTACCTCCCCAGATGAGAATGATGACTTCATGACAATTAGTTAATTAATGGAATCAATGGCTAAATCCATTGCATTAGAATCTAATCTTGAGGAGGAAGGAATGGATGAGTTGAACTTCTTCGTCAATGAGCTTTTCTTTAAACTAGAACCAATTCATGAAGAAACAATCATTGATATGCCGGTTGAGGGAACTCATGAAAAGCAATCTGCTATGATTCTAATGGTGCCTCAACCTCCCTCTTCCATTCGCATTACCTTTGTAACACCCTGATATTTAACCCAATATGCCTAGGACGCATTTTAAGTTAATTATTAGTTATTACTCCTTTGTTTCAGTTCTTAATTTTACATTTAAAATACTTAGCAAAAATATGGGTAATTTTTTTAAAATTAAAATAAAAACATGAGCCGCGCATACTAAGGTAAATTACATCATTCATCCTTCATATAAGTGGAAAGGAAATAAAACATGTCATAGTCATACATGAAAAACAAATATCACAACACCAGATGCATAATTAGTTCATCGTAGATTCATATAGCACTAATATCATCATTCCACCTTACACACCAAAATATCCATACATAATAAGTAGCATCACACTCACCAATAAAGGTTAGGGTAGTACAACTATCCATAGTCGATATGAAAGGAACATAAAGAAAAACAAAATACATACTAACCAAAACCCTTTCTCTCCCGCTTATCCTACTAGATGCGTCTAAGTAGATAACCTATAAATCAAAAGCAAAATAAGGGTATCCTATACATGATACGTGCACAAGCGCTCCGAGGTCTGCCATAAGCTCCTACTGGTGATGCTACTAATAGGGAGGGATGTAGCCGAGCACTCGAGCGATGTTGGCGGGAGTAGGGCTTTGAAAAACGTGCGCTCCATGAGGTGGTCCAGTAGCTCCCCTGACTCATTTCAAGGGCTAAGTCACTGTAGCTTCACCTTCACTACCACCCCTAATCTCCATGGGGACTGCAGGTGCAAAACCACTCGAGGAACGCTGGGAAGGGGAATCCTTAGATAGGTCTGTCATGGGCTTGGTCTGATGAGGGGATGATCAGGGAATGTAAACAGGATAGTCACGAATAGCCGAGGCAGCAGGACGAGTATGGTAGATTTGCTCCCCACGTGAACGAGCATGCTCAAAACTAAGATAATCAGTAAACGGGGTAGCAGTGGAGAATCAATAGCTAGTAACTAGGTGTGCAAAGGGACACTCCAAAAACATGAACAAACGAACACCGCATCGACTCACGAAATGGTACGACAAAGGTCACCATCAACCTTTGAAGATGGGATAGAAAGAAAGAAAGAGGGAATGATAAACTTATAAAAGAATCTCAGTATGGCTTTCACCTTTTAACATGTGTCATCATCTGCATCCTTAGGAACCTTGGGTGTCATTATGAAAATAGTGAGCATGTAGAAAGTTCATTTATTAAGTTCCAAATACCATTATCCAAGGTCCATGTCTTTTAGCATGAATCTTAATGTCATGGATGCATCATACCATATCATGAATGCATGTCTATGCCACATGCAACATATCACAAGAATGATACTAAATGAATATAGCATAAAGAAACATAATCATTCCACATGATCCTTCATCTTTTATTCTTTTAGGTGAATTATATTCATTATTCTTTCCTTTATAGAAGGCCACCCTAATACTCTCCCCTTTTGAGAGTTCTAGGTTATGAGCTCATACCTAAACTAGTCGTCACTAGTCTACAGTTATCCTGTGATAAACAAATTCCCGACTCTCAGAGTGTGGGATAGGGGGCATAGGAACACCTTTCATAACCATTAATTTCTGAAGTCTAAAGGGTCCTTATTGGATCACCTCTCCTAACCATTAATTCCTGAAGTCTAGATGATAATTTCCGTGTGTCTTATGTCACTTTGAATCTTAACATGTTAATTAGAGATGCATACATGAGCATATAGTTATAGATATCATCAAAATTTATCATTTACATTTTATGCTCACAATCTTTATAATTTTTCTAAGTTTATTGATTTAGTGGAAATTCGACAGAATAACGACTAGGAACAGAGTTTCCCCAAATCTATTTTAGGTCATATATCAAATCAAACATGCATCTTAATCATCCAATCATAATCATAACATGCCACAATTAATCACATAAATATGCCTCACTTTCATATATCCATAAGCACGCATCATCATCACATTATTGAAAGGTAAACATGCTCCTACCTAGTATACTGGAATCAAGGATTGGGCTCAGCTAATGCATATACTAAGCTCAACAGAATATATATATATATATATATATATATATATAATGTACTAAAGATCATCACAGATACCTATCACATATTATCCTTAAGTTGCCAGTAATTACACTTTTAGCCCTAAAAGGGTCGAAATTACAAATCGATTTAACTTAATACTCGTAATTATTCTTGTAGCCATTTAAGAGACCACTATTAATAGAAATTTTTACACTTATAATCATCATTAAATAGAATTTTTACATAATTAATCATGTCAAGGCAATAGCTTAGAATTTTAATTTCTAGAGGCCTTAAAAATCACACTTTTGATCCTTTCTAGTTACTAGTGTAACACCCTAAAAATTATTTAAAAATTAATTTGAGCTTTTCTAGTTATAATTTCAAAAATCCAATGAATATAGAAATGATCAGGACAATCCAACGAATCTGAAAAAAAAAAGTGAATAGTGTTTTGTGGGACCCGCAGGCCTACCGGGACAGCTGAAACCCTAGAATTAGGGCCCAGAGATACGCGTAAGTGAGAAATTATAGGATTAAGGTTAGAAATGGGTAGGAATAAAGATTTCATACCTAGAATAAATTTTCGGGTAATGGTTGATTCCCAGATACACTGTTTTACCCGTTCGATAAAATTTCGGTGTGCGGTTTTTAACACCGTAAAAGCTACTTGGTGGCCAAGTAAAGGTGAGCCACTTATCTTGAGCCAAGTGGATGCCCAAGATTCATTCTTTGACTTCCAAACCAAATCTTAGCCATCCATTTCATTATTTAGTTTCAAAAAGGAAAAATTAACACTTTGACTACATAAATGCCTAAACCTAACCTAGATAAAGATAAGTTAAGCAACCTTATCACCCCATCATCATCATTTTCGTCCAGACCTGTCCAAGAACACCTCCTCCATTGTTCTTCCTCTCAAACCTCCATTAACAAGCTTCAAGCTCCACAAACCCTAGCCTAAAGTTACTAAAACACCAAGCTTCCTTTACAAAACTTGTTCTACTCCTCATAATCAATCAAACTAACCGATTTGAATTTTATTTCCTCACAATTTCTCAAATTGATACCACATTAGCTGGCTGTCTAAGGAGGGTTTGATGTTGATTTTGTGGCCTTGAAGTGAAGAGAAGTCAATTGGAACATCCTTTGAAGCTAGGAGCCCCAAATCTCCAAAAAGTAGGGTTTTCTTTGGCCTTTTTCTTTCCAAATTATTCTGTGAATTTTTGATGGGTTCGATTCCAAAATTTCTGTTTATATTTGATGATAATAGGTTGATATTGATGTATTAATTTTGGTGGAGTGTTTGGTGTTGTGGAAAAATCATTTTTATCAAAAGAGTGTTTGAATTGGTTTGCTGGAATTTCAGTCCTTTGATAGGCAGCAACTGTACACGAATTTTCTGGTGTGATTGCAGGTATTTTTGTCAGCTATAAAAATTATATATTGAAGCTAACATCCTAGGCTAGTTGCACTAATTTTCGTGAGCTTTGTTTTTGACTCCTAATGCTTCAAAAAATTCAAGAACCGAAATTGTAAGCATGCTGCCTGGAAACTTGAATCTGAAGCTGGGAAATTGTCTAATTTTGTTATCATAGTAAATGATGGAATTGTCCTTTGAAATTTATACAGAGTGTATGAAACATATTGAAGTTTAACATGATTTTTATTCTGAAGTGATTCATTCATTTGCTGTGGTTAAAAATTAGTGAATTCTGGCATTGAGCTAAGGTTAAGTGGTCTATGACCACCAAATTTGTAGAATTTGTTGACAGAGTTAGAGGACTTTTCTTCCTATGAAAGTTTTACAGGGCCTTGTGCACACATTGAGGTGTCTTGGGTAATTTTTATAGCCCAGGTAATGGATGTTTGATATGCATAATGAATTTTACTCTTTAGGCATGAATTCTGCCAACATGCTGTAATTGTGCTTAAATGAACTCAAGTATTGATTTGGTGATATAATGATTCTTGATTAACTATGATGAATATGTATGCATGCTAGATAATTTAAAGATTGATTTACGAGGCACAAATAAGAATTTCTTATGATTGAATGCCTATATGTGGCTTATGCATGCATTTGAAAAGAAGAAAGCACATGGTGCTACTATATGAGAAAAGAAAATGTATAAATTTCACTCGTGCATGTTATGACATAGGAGAAAACAGAAACAAGGCTAAGTTGGATTGAAGGGAAGGCAAAAAGAGGAACTTCCCTAGTGTGCATGTTGTGACATAGGAGGAAACAGAAATAAGACTTAGGTGTAATTGAGGGGAAGGCAAAAAGAGGAACTTCCCCCGAGATATTGAGACGGTAGACGTATCGGCTAGGAATAGAACTGTGTGTGATTCGGAAATGGAATAAAATGAAGTCCGATGATCACGTATAGAAATGAGCTCAGTCCTGATAAGCAGTCTATTTCCCATTGTAGCGTTGTCCACAGCAAATACCTTTTGGTATAAATTATCTATTGTGGAGTTATCCACGGCAGATACCCGTTGGGTATAAACTAAGTCTTTCCTATGTCAATGATAAAAAGAGGAGAATGAAATGAATTGAGTTTTGCAATATGATATGAATTAAGTCTTTCCTATGTCAATGAAAAGAGAAAAAAATGCACAAGTTGAGTTCTGTGGTCACAAGTAAGGGCAGGTTCCTTTGAGATAAGTTCATTACAGTAATCATATGCATAATCATGCGATATTTAAATGTTTGATTAGGATTATCTACTATGTTCTTGAGTCTTATTATATATGTGTATTAAGTGATTGATCATTAAAAACTACCCACTTCGGAAGTATGATTTGGAACTCTAAAATTGAACTATTGTTATGAAATGCATAATCACTTTTTCCTAATAAACCGAGGTGGCTGGGACGATGACGATGACAGTATGATTGTGTAATTGGGGAATTACCCTACTGAGAATTGTATAATTACCCTACGATGACAGTTTTTGTGTTCCTCTCCAGGTTGATCTAAGAACTACGGGACTACTGAACGGAGGAACTCGAGATCACCGTAGTTGATATGTTAGTTCACTGTATTTAGTTGGAGTCATGTGTATGTAAATGTAATAGAGATTGTATATGTATTAAAGCTCATTGTAGAGCTTCCTTATGTAATTGACTTTATATGAAATAAAAGTTTGTATCTTTGTTATGTATTTAAATTGAATTGCGCTAGTTATTATATGAACCCATCGAATTTGCTATAGTTATTTAAGAACGGTCTGCTAGTTAATACGTAACAACTCTTGAGTATGATTTCATAACTTAAGGATGGTGTTGTACTTGGGAGGGTGTTACAACTAGTTTTTCCTATAATGCTAGAAATAATTTTTACCATAATTAATATAAATATTTTACACATTTAAACACTTCCAACCAACATCATACATAATTATTAATGTCCATACAGTAGCCAAAATTTTAATTTCTAGAAGCATTATAAATCATATTTTTAATCCTTTCTAGTTATTAGTTTTCCTTAAGATGTTAGAAATAGTTTTTACATCAATTAATAATGATCTTTATACATTTAAACACTTCCAAACAACACTTCACAGAATTTATAATACCAAGGAAGTAGCTAAAATTTAATTTCTAAAAAGCATTAGAAAATTGCATCTTTGATCCATTCTAGTTACTAGTTTTTCCTGAATACTAAAAATAACTTTTTCATCAATTAATAATGACTTTTTTTACACATTTGATTCATTCCAAAAAGCACCTTCTAGAATTTTTAATGTCCAAATAGTAGCTAAAATCATAACTTCATTAATAAGGTTTTGTTCATAAAAATCACATTTTTTGAGTCTCCAATACTTTCAAATATTCCTTACATAAACAAGGTACAAGGTTTGAACATTAAAAACAAATTAAATCCACTACAAGTCCAATTACATGGCATGGTTGAATCTATGCATAAAAACATAGACATGATCAAAATTTTATTTAAGATCTAAGGGCAAGTCTTGAGCTTTAGAGATTTAGGTGATAGCTTGAATCATAAACATATGCAAGTCCATTTTATTCTTCAAGATTTAAAGTGATGAATTGAAAATAAACATGCTATGCAAGTCCATTTTTATCTTCAAGATTTAAGGTGATGAATTGGAAATAAACATGCTATGCAAGTCTATTCTTATCTTCAAGATTTAAGGTGATGGCTTGAAAGTAAACATGAATGCAAGTCCATTTTTACATCTTATTAAACTCAAAGCTCAAGACTTTACAAGATGGAACTCTTGTCTTTAATCAATCTTAAACACAGTGAGCTTTAGAGTCCCTAATTACCATGGTTCCAAGAACCTCGTTTCCTTGGACTCACCATCAAGCTCAAAAGAAAAATCATCAAAGAAACCAACAAGCATTTTATTTCTTATGTTCCCTTGGAACCAAAACCAAACCTTAAGCTCTAGAGGTCCAATACATGGGGTTTCACAACAACCATCAAGAACCATCAGCATCAAGCTTTGGTCTTGAACATCCAAGAAAAGGTAACCAAGGAAAAACCAACAAATATTTCATTCCTCCTATTCTTTGAAATCGAAAAAAAAAGAATCAAACCCTTGGCTTTAGAGGTCATACACATGGTGGTGTCAAGACCACTATTAAGATATCTCATCATCAAGCCATGGTTTTAACCATTCATTAACAACCAAAACTGAAAACAAGAAAAGAAAAGAAGATCAAAATTGAAATGAGGAAAAAGAATTAAAAAAAAGAACTTTTCCATTCATTCAACATGCAAATATGAAAATGGGAGGAAAAGAAAAAGGAAAGATCTTAAAACAAATCCTAACTAAAGTTGTTTTCTTGTTGGACAAGAGGAAGCTTGATCTTGTGTACTAAAATGAGAAGAAAAAATCTTCTCTTGGAGCCAAATAAGGTTTCAGCCAAGGCAAGATAAAATGGGTGGAAAGTTTTCTTGAGTTCTTGTGTGTTGAGATGGAAATATTTTGTGTCTTGGAGGTAATTTATGGTGGTTGGAGGTTGAGAGGAGGTTAAGGGTGGAGGTTTCTTGAAGATGGAGGAGGAGAAAAAAGAGCTTGAGTTGAGAAGATTATAAGAGTATTTTTTGACACAAAAGCTTGGCCAAAAACATGAGTGGTGAAATGGGAGTGTGTGTTGAAAAAAAAAATATGAGGGCGTATGGGGGAGGGACAGCCGCGGCCTTTTGGCTGTTTGGGGGAAGAATTTTTTTCATTTCATGTAGGTTAGGATGTGTATTAGAGGTAGATTTGATTAGGTAAAAGTTTAGGGATTGGTAATTAAGTGTTAGAAGTTGTAATGCGGTGATTAATATATTTCAAGACAAGATTAAAGAGTAGTCTTACAACTTTAGTTGAAATAAGAATGATTAAATTTGAAATTCAAAAGCCAACAAGGTTTCTAATTTTAGGGAATAGGAGAGAGACAATACTATTCACCTTTTTGACTTTCTTTGTGTCTTATGAATCCTTTGATTAAGAATGGAATTTGACTTTCTCTAAGCAGTCTTAGGCCTTAATTAATCTCAATTAATTATCTTTGATTAGAGCCTAATGTAACACCCTAATTTTTAACCGAACTTTCTAGAACACATTAGGTTAAACATTAGGTTATTACTACTTAGCGGAAATTATGGGTAAATTTTTTTGAAAACATAAATCAAAATAAGAGCCGCGTATGACGTAACGGAGACTAACATACAGAAAAGAGAACTCACATCATTCATGGTCCCAAAACACAAACATTATTCATTACATCACAACATAATCATATTATCATAGGTACATAATCTACGACCATCATAATCCTATTATCACATCAAAAGAAGTAGACTCCTATAAAACCCAAGCTGCATCTATGCGCATCCGTTGCATCCCACCAATCCAACTCACAGCGTATGCCCTATGCCCATACTTTTGTAGAAATCACGAACCGCGCCACGAGATATATCATCATCTTCGTCTTGAGACGACACGAGAGAAAAGAGAGAAAAAAGAGAGAAAGATGAGAAACTTATTCAAGATTCTCAGTAGGGATTTCTGACTTTAACATACGTGTCATCGTCATTGTCCCTAGCCACTTCGGTTTTAATTATGAAAGAGGTGTTCTTGCATAGGATTTGGTTTTAAACTTCTTAAATCTATTTATCTGAAGTGGGTGTCTTTTTATATGAGTCTTGATGATATGAATGCAGCAGATATTGGATGAATGCATGGCAATACATTATGCAAGCAATTCAATAAATCATAACATCACGTAACAGATAAGTGGCATAAAAAGTATTGAACCTTTCTCATACTTGAACTCTTAAGTTCGTTTCCTCAAGGACCACCTTCTTAACTTGTTCACCAAAACCAACCGTAACACCAGAGCTTGGCGATATTAAACGCATCATCAAATCCAACCAAACTCACCCTATCACCTAGGAATGAGCTCCAGCCAAATGAGCTCAAACCTAACTAGTTATCACTAGATTTCTAAGAGGGCAAGAAGGGGTAACTTAGGAATAATTCTTTCTTTACTCATGACTATGTGACTTGAAAAGAAACATCGCATCTCCTTTCTCATATCTGAACTCTTTAAGTTCTTTCTCTCAATGACCATCTTCTTAACTTGTTCACCAAAACCAACCATAACACTAGTGCCCGGCAATATTAAATGCATCATCAAATCCAACCAAACTCACCCTATCGCCTAGGAATGAGCTCAATTATATTTATACTCTTCACCAAATTATTCTCATTATCAAGTCCAACCAAATACACCCAAATCCAACCATAAACACCCATATTGCCTAAATGAGCTTAAACCTAACTAGTTTTCACTAAATTTTTAAGAGGCAAAAGAAGGGGTACATACTCTCTCTCATTCAATTCTCATAAACATGATAGACATAACATCTCAACAATTCATACAATTCATCATAACACGCCACACCAACTCACAATGCATGTAATTACACATTCAATTCCACAATTCATAATCAATTTCTATAGCATCATCATAAAAGATCACATCATCATAACTCATATAGATAATGCTTGTGTATCACACATCACACCTCATATATCATCACATCATGCATATCAACAAATCATACTTGCATTACCAAACTAAAAGCGATAAAATCTCTTAATGTCCTATGCATTGACCCTTAAGGTCCTATGCATTGACCCTTATGGTCCTTAACTCACAATCTAAGTTATGAATCATCATATCCTAAACTATCAGGTATCTATAGGCTCATATCTAAGTATTCATCACTCAACACTATGATCATTAACATCTCTAAACCTCAAGAATGCAGAATCTAAAAGTCTAACTTTATGGGTACCTAGGAGTCACAACAATGAGCCTTTCTAAGTTCGGTTTGCTCCTAAGGCATCAAGATCAAGTCCTAAACCAATTATGAGTCATTCCTACACATTTAAACTAATTTAAAACCATGATTATTAATTCTAAACCATGCTGGATAGAATCCAGAAAAATCCATTACTAAGGGATCTAGAACTCTCAAATTAATTCTTTTCTAGTTTCTAACTTCTCTTATCCATCACATATGAGTTTTAACATTAATTATACATAAACATACTCATGTTATCATCATTAAAACAGCACAAACAGTGAGCATATCATGGCAAGGTAGAACCAATTTTATCTCCAAACAAACGAGGCATAAACTTGATTTCTAAGGCACATAAAAAACTAGTTTCTCTTGGAACCTTTTTAAAACTTTCAAAACTCATTTGTAAACATTTTTATCATCTAAAATCATCAAAATATTCTCAAGGTCAGTAGCTAATCTAAATTGATCTCAAGAGGTTTCAAAATCATAAAACTTTGTTCTAAATATTTCTTGGACTCATATAAGCTTAGAAAAATTAAGAAACATAGATTTTAATACTTATAACAAATAAAACTTCTAGAGGCCGAAATCACAAGCTAGAGAACATATATTTTTCAAGCCTTTGTTTGAGACAATAATGGGCAAGTCTTTGAGCTCCAGGTTCTCTTAAGTGATAACATAAAAATAGACATGCTCATGCACTTGTTTTAGCTTTCATTAGAAAATAAAGTGAGAGCATAAAATAAACATGAGATGCAACTTATTATTATCTTTGATATTTAAGTGAGGACTCGAAATATAAACATGATAATGCAAAGCTTGAAATATAAATATGATAATGCAAGTTCATTTATTATTCTTGATGTTTAGTGATAGCAAGGAAAGTAAACATGATGTGCAATGCATAAACATAAACATGGATGCAATATTCATTTTAATCTTATCTAGAGCTCTTACAAGACTTTAGAGATACAACCCAACACTTATCTCATCACAAAGAGAGATTTAGAGTTCTTGAACCAAGTTCTCAAAGGAACCATGTGGTTCTTGAACATCATCATCAAGCTCAAAGAAACAAGCTTTTAAAGGAAAGTAAAACTTTAAGAGAGTAAGAACCAAAACAACATTCTTTCATGACATAAAATAGAAATAGAGATACTTTAAAATTTTTAACAAAACCTTTGAAGAGAAGTTATGGAGGCCAAAATGCTTAGGAAAAGGAAAAAGAAAGGAAAATCAAAACTTCACCAAATAAAGAATAAGACTCAAGCTTTAGAGGTTCCTTGGAGATGAACACAAGGTCATCATCCATGAACTCTCATCATGAAGCCATCATAGTCATGAACAAAGCCTCATGGCCAAAATAGAGAGGAGAGAAAACAAAGAAAAGTTTCAAAAAGTAACCAAGAGAAAACTAGAGAAAAACACATTTTCAAGAAAAGCAAGTTTTAGAAAAACACTCCTACGTAGAGTGCAGATGAAAACTTGAACTTTTGAAAGGAAATGAGATGAGCAACTTCTCCTTGAGGGATGACGATGATTCAGCCAAGGACAAGAGAAAGGAAAGGAGGTGTGTTTTGAGTGTGGTTGTGTTTGAGGTTGAGTGTTTGAGAGGTTTGATGATGATTTAAGGTTGTAAGGTGGTGGTTTGAGATTATGTGATGATGATATGAAGAGAGGATGAAGAAGATGAAGATGAACAAGAAGAACTCTAAGAACTCTTTGAGAGAAAAGAAAAGAACTCAAGAAAGCTTGGAAACTAAAACTTTGCAAACGAGCTAAAGGGTTTCCAAGTGCTTCTAAGCAAGGTATTTATAGAAGAATGAAACAATGGAGGCTCATTGAGGGGAGGGGGCTAGCCGTGTACTTTGAGGCATGGAGCAGAGAAAAATATCTCTAACACAATGTCATTCAAGCATGGTTTGAGGTATGGAAGACATGGCGCAAGGTATGGCTCAAAGTATGGTAATTTCTCTTTGTTTGAAATTGAAATATATCATCTAGAAGGCAAGGAGGGCTGGCTGTTTTTGAGCCACAAAAATAAGAGAAAAAATCTTCTAGAAGTTGTCCTATGAAGCATGTATGAAAGCATAGGCTTGATGACTCAAAGTATGGTTTGAGGTGAGGTGGAAACATGGTTCTTTGAGTGCAAAAATTCACACATGTGATGGAAATGAGGGGTATGGATTTCAGCTAGGTTTACATAGCCAAGGGGAGGGAGATTTGTTCATGTAATTGGATGCTAATGATAGGTTTAGATGTGTATTAGTTTAGGTGCAAGGTTAGGAATCATTAAGTATAAGTTTAGGTAATTAAGAATGAGGTTTAGGAATTTTATGACAAGATTAGGAGTGCTCATACAACATTAGAGAATTTAAAATTCATTTTTGAATAAACAATTGAAAACACAATTCCATGATTTAAGGAATTGGAGAGAGAAAACACTATTCAAGATTCCATGACTAGGAATCTTGAATTTAAAATAAGATTTCAAGTTGTAATTAAGCATTCTTAGGTTCTAATCAACTTTAATAAATTATTTCAACCTTAGATTAATTATGAAAATTAATTAATCTTCGATTAGAGCCTAATATTGCTTATGTTTGCTTAATCACATGATTAAGCTTAAAAACACAAAGCTAGGGGTAAAATCGTAATTTTATACTAATTTTGTCCGGAACCTCCAGGACTAAAACTAAAGTCACAGAATACATAAAAACGTATTTTAAAACCATTTGGAGAAGTTTCGGGTTCATTCGGCACTTGCAAACGGGTAAAAGACCACAAGGGTATTTTGGTCATTTTGATCCGAAAACTTGAAAAACGAGATTTTCGATCCTGGAAAGGTACACAAGTCAACTAATCCCTTTCCAACATTGAGTTTGCCCTTCGAGGATTGTCGGTCAGCCTTCCTCGAATTATGGGCTGAAAATGACCTTAGGGGCACTTTGGTTATTTTCACTCTAACAGAAAATCGGGGCGTTACACCTAATATTATCTATATTTCCTTAATTATTTAATTAAACTCATTTTGCACTAATTAGGGGCAAAATGGTAATTTTACAATGAAAATCCTTGGGACCACCTAGGCCTTTCCAGACATTATTCATCCCTTATAATTGAAACTTCTAACCTCTGGGTAATGACTGGGTTCAGTCGGCACTTAATCCCATGTTAAATTTCCACAGGGGTATTTTGGTCATTTCCTGTGTAGGGAAGACTAGAGTTGAGATTTTCATTTCTATCATTACTTCTAACACATTTAATCCCCTTTAAACATTAAACCAACCCCTTAAGGATATCCTGGGTCGGCTATCCTTGAATTCCTGGGAAAATTGACTTCAGGGGCATTTTGATTATTTGTACGTGGAAAAAATCACATGTCACGATTTTTGCACAGATTGCTATCTAATCCTCACATAACCTTATCCTAATATTAAGATGTCCCCCTTAGGGGTGGCCGTGATTGGCCAGTCTCAATTTTCATACAAAAATAACCCAGGGGTATTTTGATCTTTTTTACTAAGCAGGAAAAATAGAGGCGTTATAACCTTACTGGAAGAAAAAGAAGATAGATCATCAGAAACTAGGAATGATTTTGGTAAAGAAGTTATAGTTTCTATCTCTGATTATACACTTGAAGGTGTTGTCATCTCTACTTTTGACCATATCTCTGCTCCTGCTACACTAAATGCCAACATTCCATCCTTTACACCTTCAGCCACTACACAAATGGAAATGGAGACAGAATCGCCTAAGTCTAAGGACAGTGTACCCCTTAATATCACTGAGCCCTTTCCAAGAGCTACTCCAACTTCAGCACCTATCAACTTACCTTTTCTAGCCTCAGCCGAGTCCACCTCAAGCTATCAGTTCAATTAGATTATATTACGGAATCTAAGAGAGATTGCCTTCGAACAAGATGGACTTAATGCAACAATTATAGAGCAAGGTGCCCAGCTCAGAAAAAAAATGAAGAATTGGAACTTCAGATTTTTTAGACCAACCAACAAATTCTACAAGAGTTAAAACGTTGAGGTTGAAAATGTTGCTCTTGATATCCTGTACAACTCCATTTTGATGATGCCAAAAGGGGGAGAAAGAAAATAAGAAAATCCAGTGCTAAAGAACTCAAGGGGAAAAGTATGGAATTCAGGGGGAGACTATGCTGATAGGGAGCCTAGAATTGTCTTTTTCAGCTTTTAAGCATGCTCCATAAATTTTTTCTTTGACTAAAACATATATATGCTTCAACAATTTTGCTTTATAACCTGATAACTTTCTTTTCTGGATTCCATAATTTTACTCATGGTCAATTCATTTTAAGTCTTTTTATGCTCTAATACATTTATGGTTTCTTAAGTTCTGATACATATCGATGCCTACCTATCACACTCAGCTAATCATATATCATGACTTGTTTGTGTGTGCTTTTGATCTCTTAATATGTTCATGATTAGCTTTAGCAAGTACCTTTAAGAAGCATAAATTCTTTCTACTAGTATCTAGATACTCGAATTCTATTGATGTGATTAGATATGTATAAGATTGGTTGAAATGCCTATCATTATAAAACACATTATTCTTGACACATGTATGAGATACTCTATTTAGTCTGATCAAACATAGTTGTAAATAAGTTCTGAGGACTTTTAGAAATCTGCTTTTAAATGCCTCTACTTCAATTATGATCAGTAAATCTCAGAATCATCTCGAGTATGCTAAACTTAAATGACTAACAATGTGTTATATTCTGATTTTGATGTGTATCAGTGAGCAAAAATTCATAGTTTGCATGAATATATATTAGTTTTGAGATAAAGTTTTCTAAAAAGTGTTTTATCCTCTGATACTTATGTTAAAAAGTTTCCTAGCTCAATAAGCTTATTAGTACTTAATGCTTTGATAAAAATGGGTTGAATCCCTGATTAAGCTTTAGAAATGTCGCCTTGTAATACGCTGATATCATTTATATTAAGGTTTCTCTGAGCATCAGAAACTACATTTGTATCACTTAAGTTTTTCTCATGACATGCTCAAAAAGGTTTATCATACATATATATATATATATATATATATATATATATATATATATATATATATATATATATATATATATATATATATATATATATATATATATCTTTGGGCATTAATTTCTTTTTAAAAGGGGGCATATGAAAAGAATATGTTGAATAAGATTTTTAATCAAGAAAGAATATTGCAAGTATTACTTGTTTATTTATTCAAGCATACTTAAATTTTAAAAAGTTGTTTTTATAAAAAGAATAAAGCTGATTGGTATAATTAAACTAAAACGATAACATCTGTTTTAGTAACCTTGTAATACAGTTTCAAGAAGCATTCTAATTTAAATAACAAAATATCATCATAAACCAAACAGTTCTGATTTAAGTTAACTTAAGGCTTCAAAATTTTCCTGAACATATCTAATTATGCCTTAAGAAAAAGACCTATTAAGATTCAAGAATCATGATGTATTGAAAGACAATATACTTATCATAATATATTATGTATTATTTCTTTCAACATCTCTTCAAAAGATTTTCTTCAAATTGATTTGTCATCATAAAAAAGGAGGAGATTGTAAGCTCTAGAACCCTTCAGAAAGTATGTGCTTTATTGTTTTGAATGACAACAAAGTCAATTTAAAGAAAACATTTTGAAGAACGACTAATGGCTACCTTGAGTTTCTTGACTAAGCTTAACAGGTAAATTCCAAAGTACATTACACGAACTTAGGTGAAAATAATTTCGCTTTGCATGTGCAAACATGTTTTATCTTGTGGGAAGAGAATGAGCTTAAACGAAGTGAATATTATATCATGTAAAGAATGCTTACGTGCATTAAGAAATGAAGCAGATCAGTACAAGAATAAGAAATCCAAGGAAACAGTCTTCAGAAAGTAACATAGGAGTTCGGAAAATCCACTGAAGAATGAGGAAATCATGCCAACTTTAGAAGTAATGTGTTATTTAGTCAACAATCTTCATAATCTCAAATCAATCAGCATAAAAAAGCTAAGATTGAAGACTGGAAGATCGAAGAATGATCGAGAGATTGATTATGCATGTCAGAAATCTCACTTAACTGTGGAGCATAGAACGCTACAGGAAATGGAGGGAAATTCAAAATTCAAAATTCACATATGAAATAAAAAAATAGTCTTATAAATAGTATGTCATCTCTTCTGCCTGATTGATTAATTATCCTAGCTTCTAGAAAGAGGATGTCAGAAACTACAATCAGAAGGTAAAAAAGAAGAGGGACATCAGAAACCTCTACCATACAATGGCTTCTACAACCGATGTGACAAGTCTGTCAGCCTACTTGTCTAGACTAATGTTCCAAGACACAACATATGATCTACACATGTCATTTGGAGATCTGATTAAGGGCAACGGTCATGAAGGAGGACTAGTATAAATGGAGATGCTATGCTTGAATGCCGATGAGAGAGTTAAAAACATAAGAGTGAAAACTCTGGAAACATCTCTCTCACTTCTTGTGATGTTCATCATAATATGCAGTTAGTCTCCTTGAAGTGTAAAATCTTCTTTCTATGTTTTGTAATGATTTGTATACTCTTCTTAGAAAGAAATGTTAGAAAGGAGTCGCTCATGTTTCCTATGTCTGTTCTATTAAACATTGGTAAGGAAACATGGGTGTAGGTTAGTTTGAGTGGCAATCCAAACACATAATCTTTGTAACCTTGATCTAGTAGTGATCAGAGTGATGCATAGCTTGGAGAGACTAAGGTCAAACTACTTGCAACGCAATGGCAGAGGCGTTTTGCTCATCACGGTTGAACTTGGAGAGGCTATGAGTAAACTACTCGCAACATGATGATGGAGGCATTCCAATCATCATGGTTCAGCTTGTAAAGGTTGGGAAGAAGTACTTGCAACGTGGCAGTATAAGTTGTCTACAGGTCACAGTTCAGCTTGGAGAGGCTGGTTCATGACTACTTGGTTCAGCTTGGAGAGGCTAGTTCAAGACTACTCGGTTCAGTTTGGAGAAGTTGGTATAGAACTACTCAGTTTATGACAGTATGGGTTGTCTACTGTTCATCGTGAGAGCTTGGAAAGGCTAATGTAAAGCCTATCCAGTTTACTTTCTTAGGTTAAGAAAGTTGTTGTTAGTGGAATCTCAACATGTGTTAAGTATTGGATGTAGGCAGGTTGGCCGAACCAGTATGAAATATTTGTGTCAATTTTCTCTTCACTGATCTCTTATTTTTATATTATGCACTTTAAGTTAATTACTGTTGAACTATCGTTAAAGTTTTGTCATTAATTAACATGCTTCATAGATCGACTTTATGGAACGACTAACCATTATTTCGCTACACTTCAAACTCAGTGCTTGATAGTATTTTTGTTAAATTTTTCTAACTTGAAGAAAGAATAAAATCACAATTCAACCTCCTTTCTCGTGTACTCTTTTACCTATAGTTAGTTGCTTAAAGAGAGAGGTTTCTTATCCTTTCTGACATTTTCTTTTTCGAGAATTATTTGTCAGATGGTTGTCTTTTCTTGTGATAAAAAGTGAAAGAAAGAAAAAGTAAATATGATGGTAATCCTTAAAAGAGGTTGCTTTTCCTTTTCTCTCTTATTTTCTCTTCATTTCTCAATCTTATTTTCTCAAACAGAGGTCTCTGCCTTCCAATCAAGGGTTTAAGATTTTAAGACCTTTTCTCATGAGCTTTGAGTCAAATTTTAGAAGGCATGAAGTTTCCTCAAATTCAGAAATAACTTTATGAGGTCATTCTAATTTAGCTTTGAGACTTCAGCTTCTAAGACTTAAAGTTTGAAATTAGAATTACTATATTCCTTATAATTTTCCAATCAAACTTAAGCTATATAGATTGAGAATTTTTGAAGAGAGGCGATAAATAAGCAACTCATAGTGTTATGCAATAAGTACAAAGGTATGGGTTTAGACATTCTTACCTTATATTCTTCTGAATGATTACACTCATGTCAAGACATATGGATTTTTGCATTTTCACCTTTGTCATAACTTACTAATCCACTCCTTTCATAATCAAATGTGCTCTTTTAGGATTTTCTTTGTTAACCTCTGAGATTGATGCTTTTAATATTCTTTACCCAGCTTATCAGGCTTTTGACATTTTCTCCCCAAGCAAGGAGATCTCATTTATACTTTTAGTCAGTTTTTCATCAGATTTTATTCCCTCACATGAGGTATCTGCAAATTCTATTGTTTTAGTCTTTTACTTCTTCTGATTCGATGATTTCTAGAGTTAAAGACTTGCTCCTTTAAGATTTTTCATGTTGTTCAAAGTGGCTTATCAGATCCTGGAGCCTTATCAGAGAAGGGTGATTAGTTGACAAAGTGATTTTTTGCTCCATTTTGTCCCTTCGATCTTTGTCCTTTGTAATATTTAGATTGCTTAACCCCTTAGAGGCCTTGCTATGATACCACTTGTAGGTAAAAGTGTGCATAAGAAAGGTGGTTGAATCGTGCTTTACTACTTTCTTTGAATCTGAAACATTTAACAAAAATACGATCAAGCTTTTAGCTTGAAGTGCAATGCAATCATGGTTAGTTGATTTAGAAAGTGGATCTTTGAATTATTTTACTAATGACGCATCTTTAACAATATTTCAGTAATAATTAAAAAAAAGCATTCAACATAAAAATAATAGATCAGGGAAAAGAAAGATGACACAAATATTTTTATATTGGTTTAGCCAAACCTGCCTACATCCAGTACTCCACATGTTGAGATTCCTCTAAAACAAATTTCTCAATCTGAGAAAGTAAACTGAATAGTCTTCACCGTAGCCTTCCTAAGCTATTACTAGTGACTAGTAGACAACCCTTACTGTCATAAACTGAGTAGTTCTATATCAGCTTCTCCAAGCTAAACCGTAAATAGTACACAACTCCTATAGCCACGTTGCAAGTACTTTTTTCCAAGCCTCTCCAAGCAGGACCATGATGAGTAGAACACCTTTGTTACCATGTTGCAAGTAATTCTTTCTAGCTTCTCCAAGCTGAACCATGATGAGTAGAACGCCTTTATCACCATGTTGCAAGTAGTTCTTCCTAACCTCTTCAAGCTAAATAGTGATGAGTAGAACATCTCTACTACCTTGTTGCAAGTAGTTGTTCCCAGCTTCTCCAAGGTGAACCATGGTGAGTAGAATGCCTCTATCACCATGTTGTAAGTAGTTCTTTCCCGCCTTTCCAAGCTGAACCATGATGAGTAGAACGCCTCTACCACCATGTTGCAAGTAGTTTTACCTGAGCCTCTCCAAGCTATGTCTCACTCATCACTATCAGATCAAGGATACAAAGGTTATGTGTTTAGGTTGCCACTCAAACTAACCTACACTTAAGTTTCCTTACAAATATTCAATAAAATAGACCTAGGAAACATGAGCAACTTCTCTCTAACATTTCTTCCTAAGAAGAGTATACAAATCATTACAAAATATAGAAAAATGATTTTTACACTTCAAGGAAACTGATTTTATGATTTGAAAAATTTCACAAGAAGTGTGGAGAGATTTTTCCAGAGTGTCCATTCTTGTGTCTTCAACTCTCTCATCAACATTTGAGCACATCATCTCCATTTGTGGTGATCTTTCTTCATGACTGTTACCTTTGATCAGATCTGCAAGTGATACATGTAGATCATCCATTATGGCTTGGAAAGTCAGTCTAAAAGATTAGGTTGACAGTCTATCACATCGGTTCCTTAGCCATTCGTGAATGTTCCTTAGCTATGTTGTTAATTCCTGCTAACTTTGTGAGGGATCAGCTTCCGAGTTGATAGCAGGATTAGGAATAGCCAAGGTGAGAAGTGAGGTTTTGGCTGAATACGAACTTGACTTAGGTTTGTCATTTCTTGGATCATTTCTTAGAGACATCTCCTTTTAAGAGGCTAATTCATAAGAGGAAGATTCTAAGTTTGTTTCTTTGTCAGAACCCTAGCACATACATCCTTTATAGTGCGAACCCCCATATCTAATGATAACTTTAGGCATTTTAACCTTATCAGAGCTGTCTTCCAACACAATGATTCTTGTTTTTGTTTCTCTTCCTTCATTTTCTATGGTTGTCCTTTCAATAACCGAGTCTCTTATCCTTAAAACTTATTTTTTCACCCTAGATGAAGCAGCACCAGAAGGTCTCCTTAAGGTTCAAAACTATTTGAGGGTGTACATGGTGTCTTTCGTGTATTCATACCACTCATTTACCAGAAAACAGACCAAAAATTCAAAAACCTTTGTTTGTAGGATATCGTAGGGAACATAATCATTTCTTCTGTTATCTAAGGAGATGGCATGCATCATGTAGTCAAAAATTAGTCCGAATAAGTTTTATTTTCTCTTTTCTAGCAGACAGTACAGTAACATGCAGTCTATTCCTACTAATAGATTCATGCTTTTCATTCTTGGTAGGAGAAAGAACCGGATAACCTGGCGAGCCTTCGAGTTCAGCATTGCAGGGGTTATCTCATCAGGATGGAGTTTGGTAGAGTCTGTAAGACATCTTGATACATTCTTTGTTGGTACTCCAAGCATCACGAACCAATTCTTCTTAGTGAGCATGTAAATTTCTTATTAGGAGCATGTAGAATGCTGGAAAGATCATCCATATTGAACTCTAAGTTGGTGCCTCTGATGTAGAAGGTTAACATGGAGTCTGAAATTTACACTAGCCGAGACTAGAAAGTAGTCACCATCCCAGTGAATACCCGATCGGAGAGATTTATAAATCCTTCCTATTCTTGAAATGAAATCACTTCTAGTAGGATGAGAACTTGAGCCATCAAATCTTGTCTTAAGGTCTTTCCAGGAAATACAGGTAGCTGAGAAAAGTTTTCGACATCGTGTTGCTAGCGATGTAGCTCATTGAACATGAGAGGTGTTCCCATGTTGATAATGTAACCAGAGTAGTGTTTTCCTCCAACAATTTGTAGACCTTGTTTGTGGAATAAAGACAATAAGGGTTAAGAGCTTGAGAGGATATGGTAGAAAGGGAAAAGGTAAGGCTTAAAGGTTTGAAAGTGAAAGCTTGAGGCAGATGGAGAATGATTTAGATTTTGGGAATGAAAAAACAATACGGTAGTGGAAGCATCTTAAGGAAGTTAGGGGCAGAAATGTGACGTGTGAGAAGTGGGTGGTTATTTAAGTGATAAGACATGGTTGATTGAAGTTGAAACAATGTAGGTGAAAGAAACGAAGAAACTCGAGGGAATTTTCCCACTCTTTTGTCCTTCTTCAGAATAAGTTTTTGACTCTTTGAATCACTTTCTGAAGGGTCTACTTTCTGAGCTCTACTTTTCATTTTCCGATCCCTTGGTATGTTGTAATATTCTCACTAACTATTCATCTTTACATTCTTAGTCTTATGATATTGACTATTCCTAATCTTTTCAACCTTTTCTTCTCCTTTTTCATTATCAGTTCTTTTGCTCCTTAAGATTGTGATTAATTCATCTGAAGTCCAAGATGTAAGCTTGTCTTGCATGCTGATATCTTTATGTGGTCTTCAGGTCAGAGCAATGGGGAGGAGAATACCAAGAGATGTTATGTATACATGCTTATGTAGTTTTCAGAGATTTTTGAAAATCAATAAAAACAATGAATATATATGACATTTTTAATCTTCACAAGAATCGATCATAAGAGATTTCTTTTAAAAATTTTTTTCAAACATGTTTGTCAACGAGAGGCATGGATTTACAGTGCTGAAAAAGACTTTCCAAACAAGATTAGTATCACTAGTATTAATTAGGAAGATAGGGATTTTAGTAATACCTCAATTTTTGATCTTCTGACTGGTTTCTTATCTAGGGCATCTAGGGGCAGTAGATTCAACAATCTCCATTTGCACCTTAGGCATTAGGTAGGATAAAGATATTCTTTTCTTCTCATAATCAGGAGTTGGAGTTTTTCAAAAGAATGACAATATCATGTGATCTCTTAGTTTTATATGGCTTATTGTTTCAAGCTCATGATGAGTTCCTTTTCTTCAAGTATTTAGGGCTTGCATATATTTGATCTGGTTTAGTTATTCTAGTAAAGGATCCACCTAACTTTGATTACTCAAAGCTTCTTCAATATATTTTGATCCAATAGCGGAGATGAAAGCATAACTTGACAAATTTTTAGGAGTGATTTCGTTTTCATTTCCTTTGACATTCTCCCAAGAACTCTGTATCTTGAAACTGTCTCTAGATCATAAACATTCTTATAGTTTCTGTGCCTTGAAAATCTTCAACTTCTTTTCTTACTTCGGACTGCTCTTCTTCTTGTTCAAAAATATTCTTCTAATTTGCTTTGGAGTTCTGAGCATGCTTTCAGAAGTGTCTGAGTTCTGGAGACTTCTTTATGAAGGTATAGCTTTCATCAGTTTACTATCAGAAGTTTTGAGATGTATTTTCTTAAGACTTTCTTCTAGTCCTTAGTGACATCTTAGCAAAGATTTTTCTAAATACTTTTCATTAAGCAACTTGGAAATCTTGGGCATTTTGCTCCTGATTTTCATTATGAGTCAGGAAGATGTTTTGAGATAGTAGCTATCTTTTTAAGTTTCTAGACACCTTGATTAGTGACAATGTTCAGATGTACCCACAACAAAAGAATTTTGATCTTGGTACTCAACTTTCTTGAGTCCACCTAGGTTAGTTGTTCAGAGACAGAGGTTTCTTATCCTTTATGACATTTTCCTTTTTCAAGAATTATTTGTCAGATGGTTGTTTTTCTTGTGATAAAAAGTGAAAGAAAGAAAAAGTAAATATGACGGTAATCCTTAAAAGAGACTGCTTTTACTTTTCTCTCCTTTTTTCTCTTCATTTCTCAATCTTATTTTCTCAAACAGAGGTCTTTGACTTCAAATCAAGGGTTTAAGATTTTAAGACCTTTTCTCATGAGCTTTGAGTCAGATTTTAGAAGGCATTCTAATTTAGAAATAACTTTCTGATATCATTCTAATTTAGCTCTGAGAGTTCGGCTTCTAAGACTTAGAGGTTGAAATTAGAATTGGTATATTCCTTATAATTTTCTAATAAAACTTAAGCTATATAGATTGAGAATATTTGAAGAGAGGCAACAAATGAGCAGCTCATAATGTTATGCAATAAGTACAAAGGAATAGGTTTGGATATTCTCACCTTGCATTCTTCTGAATGATTACACTCATGTCAAGACATATGGATTTTTGCATTTTCACCTTTGTCATAATTTACTAATCCACTCTTTTCATCATCAAAGGTATCTTTCAGGATTTTCTTTATTTAGCTCTGAGATTGATGCTTCTACCATTCTTGGCTTAGCCTTATCAGGATTTTGATATTTTCTCCCCAAGCAAGGAGATCTATTCTTCATTTTCAATCTTAGGTCTTTCATCAGATTTTCTTCCTTCATATGAGGTATCAGCAAATTCCATTGCTTTGGCCTTTTACTTATTCTGATGTGATGATTCCTAGAGTGAAAGACTTGCACCTTTAAAATTCTTCATGTTGTTCAGAGTGGCTTATTAGATCCTGGAGCCTTATTAGAGAATGATGATCAGTTGACAAAGTGATCTTCTGCTCTATTTTGTCCTTTCGATCTTTGACCACTGCAATCATTAGATTGCTCAATCCCTCCGAGACCTTGCTTTGATACCTCTTGTAGGTAAAATAGTACACGATAAGGGGGTTGAATAATGCTTTACTACTTTCTTCGATATAAATTTCAATTCTATTAGGTTCCTATCTTTTTAAATGAGATAAAGCATCTTTACACATTTAAAGTTAAATTCTTATCGATTCAAGAACATATTATGCAATATAGAAGAACCCATTTGCTAAATCAAGAAACTCAAGGGAAAACATTAGACGTTCTTCAAAATATTTTCTCAAAATTGTTATGTCATCACTCAAAACATATATCTTTAGCGTTCTTGAAGGGTTCTAGAGCTAATAATCTCCTCCTTTTTGATGATGACAACTAAATTTGAAGAAAATCTTTTGAAGAGGTTTTGAAAAAAATATAACAGAATATAGATGAAACACATTTCTTTCTAAACATCATAAGATGTGATTTTTAGAAGGTTCTTTTCATGAGACAAGATAAGGAGTATAAAAACGTTTTATCACCTTATGTGACCTAGATCAAAGCTATTTTTAGTTCTCCTTGAGGTTTCTGAGGTTACTCAGAAAACTTTCTAAGATGTATTAGAGAGAAAGAAAATATAGAGAAAAGACTATGCCTGATTTAGCTTTATGGGGACAGCTTGATTTTTAGACTAAGTGAACTTTTTGAAAAAAAAAACACCTATTTTGAATAAAGAGAGTAATATATGTGATATTTACTCTTAATTAATTTTCTAATTCAGCACATCTTTATACAAGCTTTTTTTCAAAAAAGATGCATATACAAGTATGAAAAACATAGAAGCTTTGTATACAGATGAAATTTCTGATGCTCATTGAAGCTTTAATTTAATGTTATCAGCATATGTGCCAAGAGGTTTCTGAAGCTTAATAGGGACTAAGTCCAATTGTATTAGATCAAAAGCAATTTCAATCTTGTACAATGAGTTAAGAAAACTTTTCATATGAGTGCCAGAGCATGTATTTTTGTAAGACAACACTTAAGAAAAAATGTATGACAATGTATATTAGAGCATTAAACACAATATGTTCCATAGCCTAAGCACACAAAGAAAAAGATTAATATAATGAGATATCAGATTAAGCAGAAAAGAGCACTCATCAACATAATATGCTTGATTAGCTAAGCAATATATATATATATATATATATTTGTACGAGAAAATATAAATATATTAGAGCAATAACTAAAATATTTCAGAGCAGAAATAATTGTATTAGAGCAGTTGAAATAAAATGAAAAAGAGTAACAGGAAAACTATTATATCAAATAAACAAAACAAAAATGTAGATGCTAAAAAAAAGAAATATCTGAGTGGCTCCCTTTCAGCATACTCTCTTTGTCTTTTACAGCACATGATTTTCTTCTCTTATCGTTTCCCCTTTTTGTCATCAACAAAAAGGAGGTGTGTTGGAAGCCAGAGACACCATCATTGACCTTAGCGCCTCACCTCTTGGATAATTTCAAAAAGTATTGCTTCATGTCTGCTCGACTAGCCTTGCAACTGATTCAACCAATGGTTGATAAGGCATTGCTCTTGTAGCAATAACTGAGCTTCAAAGTAGCTTGACTGCATTGCTGGTGGAAGTTGACTAGGTAAAGGATCAATATCTTGAGTAGGTGTAGGTGCAATAATAGTTAGAGCAGGAAAAAGAGTAAGTTCAGTGCCTTATTCATCCATTGAAGATGTTTCTTTAAAATCCAAAAACTCAGAAGAGAAGGAACATATTTCTTCCTTCAGCCTGATCTTAATGACATGTATATTCTCAAGCATTTTTTATCTTGATTTATCTTCAAAGTCTAAGGAGATAGATGATTGAGATGGCTTTTTCCATGTTTTATTATCATTTCATGGTTTTTGCTATCCTTAGAGCTGTCTTCAAGGGTGATTATCTTCTCTTCCTTCCTCTTCCTTCAGCTTCCATAGCGGCTTTTTCAAAATCTGCATCCCTTATTATTAAGATCTGTCTTTTAGCACTAGATGTGGTAGCACTGGTATGTCTCTCTAGGGTTCTGAAAGAGTTGAAAGAGTACAAAGTATCTTCCAATTACTCACACCATTCATTTGCCAATGGGTAGTTCAAGTATTTGAAATTTTGGTTAACAAAATGTCATAAGGAAGAATAACATTTCTCCTTTTTCTTTGGAGAGATGGCTCTTAAGATGCAATCAAAGATTAGCTTAGGCAAGTTTACCTTTCATTTTGCTAGAAGACAAAACCATAACCTGCAGTCCATTCTTACCAACAAATGTGTGCTCCCTAGTCTTGGGAGAAGAGAGAACTATATAAGGGTGAAGACTTGACGAGCCTTGGAGTTTAACATGAAAATAGTTATCTCCCCAATTTGGTGTTTAGGAGAGTGCGTAAGACACTTGGAAACCTCTTCTGCTAGTACACCAAGGGTCATAAACTAGTTCTCCTCAAATAAGCATTCGACACCTTTGTTAGGAGCATGGACAATGTTGGAGAGGCCAACTATGGTCAGTTCAATGTAAATGCCCATGATGTAGGAGGTCAACACAGACTCAGACATTTCTTCTAACTAGGAATAGAAGATCGTGACCATCCCTATGAAGACTTGGTCGGAGATGCTGAGAAATGCCTTCTGTACTTAGAAGGAGACAACTTCTAATAGGATGAATACCTGAGTCATCAGGCGCTGTCTCAGCTTTTTCCCAAGAGTAATAGGTCATTGACAAAATTTTTTAGCACAGTGTTGCTGGCATTCCTGTTCATCATACATGACAAGTGTTCCCATGTTAGAGATGTGTCCATCAAAGTTCGTTCCTTCAGTCATGATTAAGTTGTGTATGTGAGTTTGAAAAAGAAAGGTTGAAGCTTAAGAAGGTTAGACGGCAAGTGTTTGTAAGAGATAGAGAGCAGTTTAGGTTACGGAATGAGAGTTTGAGAACAAGAGAATACGAAATGGTTAAGGAAGCTTATGGTAGAAGATGAATGCAAGGGTGTGACGTGTAAGGAATGGGGAGTTATTTAAGTGATAGGACATGGCTGATTGAAGGTGAAACAACATGGGAAAGAGAAAACTCAGAGGAATGTGAATTATCCCTCATTGTTCATCCTTTTTAGAAAGAGTAGTTTCTGACACTTGAGATTGCTTTATGAAGATGTTACTTTATGACCCCTCGAAATAACACTAAGTTCTCATGATCAAATCATAATATTCTAAATAATGTGAGACCATATATTCCTTATTTTATGATCCTTAGCTCTTTTTTTCTTGATTAACTCAAATTTAATCTGAACTTGCAAGCTAAAATTCTGATCTTCAATCTAAGTCAGTGGTCTTGCAAACCTATTTCTTCGTTTGGGCTTCAGTTTGGAGTTGTGAAGGGAGAATACTCGGAGATGTTTGTGTATGAATGCTTATGCAGATTTTAAAACCTTTAAGTTTAAAAGCATTTTCAAAACACAAAAGTGATTTTTAGCTAATGGTTTCGTGAATATATCTTACACATGCTCTTCAATATTCACAAACATTAACTCAACATCTCCTTTTTGAAGATGATCTCGAATAAAATAATGTTTAACATCGATGTGCTTGGATCTAGAGTGTTGGATAGGATTCTTAGCAAGATTAATAGCACTAATATTATTGTAGAAGATAGAGATTTTGGAATCCCTCAGGTTATAATCTTCTAGCTAGTTTCTTATCCACATCATCTGGGTGCAGCAGTTTGCAGCAGCTACATATTCACCTTCGGCAGTAGAGAGTGCAATAGTATTATGCTTTTGCACAACCAATTGATCAAGCTTTTTCCAAAGAAACAACAGCAACCACTAGTGCTCTTTTTCTCTACTTTATCTTCGATGAAGTCATCATCACAAAATCCTACAATGTCACAAGATGTACCTTTCTTATACCACAAGTTAAGATTAGTTGTAACGCCCCGGTTTTTCCTGTATTGAGCATAAATGACCAAAATGCCCCTGAGGTCATTTTTACCCGGAAATTCGAGGATGGCCGATCTTGCAGTCCTCGAAGGGTCAACTCAATGCTTGAAGGGGATTATATATGTTATGATTGATAGCTAAGATGAAAATCTCATTTTTCGAACTTTCAGCTCAAAATGACCAAAATATCCTTATAACGTTTTATGCGGGCATTGGTGCAGTTTGAGCCCGAAATCTCTCCTGAGAGTTCAGAATGTTAATTATATGTGCTTCATGATATTTGTTTTGATCCGAGTGGTCTCGGACAGTGTTTGTGCATAATTACAATTTTGCCCCTTGAATTGTGTTTTTGAGCCTAATGATGTAATTAAGCAAACCTAAGCAATATTAGGCTTTAATTTAAGATTAATTAATTTTAATAATTAATCTAGAGTCAAAATAGTTTATTAAGGTTAATTAGAATCCAATATTGCTTAGATTAGACTTAAATCTCTTTTTAAAAATCAAGATTTCAAGTCATGGAATCTTGAATAGTGTTTTCTCTCTCCAATTCCTTAAATTAAGGAATTGTGTCTACAATTGTTTACATCATAAAATGTGTTTTTATTTTGCTAATGAAGCAAGACCACTCCTAATGATGTCTCAATGTTCCTAATTATCCATTACCTCACCTAAACACTTGCTTACAAACTCCTAACCAAAAGCTTAATAGAAAAAACACCTAAACACATCACTAAATCACAATTAAATGACACAAATCTCTCCCCCCTTGGATGCATCATGGCCAAAAACCCCTCCCTATATTCTTCACATGTTGAATTGATTTTCACACAAAGGCCATGCTTTGAGCCATACCTTGCACCATACTTGGATCATACTTTGAACCATACTTCACCATGCTTACAACCATGCTTTGAATGACGATTTGAAGAAGCTATTTTTCCCCCCTTGGCTGCATCATTCATGGCCAGCTCGCCCCATTTTCACTCTTTCATGTTTCAAATTCTATAAATACCCATCTTATGAGCACTATGTTCCATTTGCTCATTTCCAAGCTTATGTCTTAAAGCTTTTCTCTAAGTTTCCTTTCTTTCTCTCAAAGAGCTCTTGAATTCTTTTTCTTTCATCTTCTTCATTCTCTTCTAAGACCACCATTCTTGCAACTTCAAACCACCACACAACCACCATAAACCATTATCCAAACACCAAAGCTTTCACTCTCAAAGACAAGCTCACACAAAAACACTTCCTTTCCTTTCCTTTCCTTGCGGCTGAAACTTCATCATCCTTGGAGAGAGTTTTCTTCTCATTTTCTTTTCAAGAGCAAGCTTCTTTTTCATTCCAAAGAGAAATACCGCTTAGTAGGGGTTTTGTTTTCAAAAGCTTTTCTTTTATAATGATGTTTTGATATGAAAAAGTATTAGTTTTTCTTGGTTCAAAACTCTTTTTCTTTCTTCTTATTTTTAGTTGTGAGACTTGATTTTTGAAAGGAAAAATCTTGACCTTGATGATGAAGTTTCAAGATAATGGTCTTGAGATTCTCATTTCAGAAATCTCTAAAGCTTGAAACTTGTTTTTGATCTTGAAGCATTTTGGATTTCCTTTCTTTTTCTTTCCTTATGGTTTTGGTTTTCCATTCCTATTTCATTATGGTTTCGATTCTCATTCCCTTTCTTTTTACAAGTTGATGAAAATGCTAGGTAACTCATAAAGTTTTACCTAAGAAAGTATATCACTTGTTTTCAAAGAGCCCAAAGCTTACCCTTGTCAACCTTAAAGTTGGCCGGTACACTCTAGAGTTTATGTAACACCCTCCCAAGTACAACATCATCTTTAAGTCATGACATTATGGTCAAGAGTTCTTACTTATAATTTAGTGGACCTCTCTTAAATATCTACAACAAAGGTTAGCTAAATCATGTAGTAACTAATGCATAGTTCTATCAAAATATATATATCAAATACACAAAGTAGTTATTTAAATACAAAGTTGAATATGCAAGGAAGCTCTTCTAAGAGCTTTACAATATGTCCGATTATCTTTAAAGTTACAGACGCAAGTCAAGCTTGACTATGAGCCTATGTATATATACAACCACTATTACATTTACATACACATATTCCTCCAACTATATGCATCATGATATCAGTATCAACTATTGAACTACTGCATGTCCAAGTTCTTCAAGTAATAACCCCATAATCCATTGGATCCACTTGGAGACGACACGGGAACACAAACAGGTAGGGGTGAGAATTATAAAATTCTCAGTAGGGCAACTCCCTTATTATACAATAACAATGTCATCGTCATCGTCCCAGCCACTTCGGTTTATTAAGAAAGAGTGATCATGCATTTCATAACAATGGTTCAATTTTAGAGTTCCAAATCATACTTTTGAAGTGGGTAGCTTTTAATGATCAATCACTTAATGCATATATATAATAAAGCTCGAACACATAGTAAATCATTCTAGTCAAACTTTTAAATGTAACATGATCATGCATATGTTACATGTAGTGAACTTATTTGTAATTGCCCTTAATAATCGAAGAGAACCTCATATCTCTTTATTTGCCCTTGACAAGTCAAAAGGATCATATCTTACTCTATTTGCCCTTGACACAGTTAAAAGGATCATATGTCACCTATTTGCCCTCGACAAGGTCGAAAGGATCATATATCTTTACTTATGGCTATACAACTTAATTAAATGTATCATTCACTTTACTACTTATGAATGCATACATAGGACGCATATAGGCATTATTCCCAATATGATTCCAATCATGCCTCATAGAAAAATTCTTTATAGTAGTTAGCATGCATTCATATAACATATACTTAGACTAAATGTCATTTTATCAATAGTTTAAGACATTCTCATCTTTTCAGAACCTTGGCAGATTTATCATTCCAATGACAACATTTAATTTCTCTATCAAATAACCAATTCAAGAGCCACAAAAATTCTCTTTGACACTTCAGTGTGTGTAAAAGGCCCTGTAAAATTTTCATATCAATTGGAGTTCTCTAACCATGCTAACTAAATTATACAAGTTTAGTGGTCAGGGACCACTTTTTCACAGCTCAAAACAGGGTTCCCATAGTTTTTAAATTTAACAAATGTTGGAATCAACTAAAAAAAATAATCATTGTTACACTTCAATATGTTATCAACTCCCTATAAAAATTTCAAAGGATAATTCCCTCATTTGCTATGGTCACAAAATTATACAAATTTATAGCTTCAGTACCAAGATTTCAGGCAGCATAGTTACAACTTCGGTCCTTGATTTTTCTCAGGTAGCAAAAGTCTTTATTATGCACAAAAAAAAGTCTCAGAGTTTGCTTAGGATATTAGGTTGAACATATAATTTTTATAGCTCATAAAAATGACTAGAATTGAACCAGAAAATTCATGATCAATTCCTGTCCTGTCAAAATCCGAAAATCCAGCAGCATGTGTCAAATTCTCTTTTGACAAAAATTATTTTTCACAACATCCAAACACATCAACAAAATTAACACATCAACATAAACATATTATCAATCAATGTAACCAAAATTCCGGACTTAATCAATCAATAATCTTCAGAGTAAAATTTGAAAGAAAAAGGCCAAAGAAAACCCTACTCTTGGAAGCTAATGTCTCTTTGTCTCTTGTATACTCCAAGATAGATGTGCTCTACCCCAAAGCTCTTGAAACACACTTAAATCCTCCTCTAACCAGATATGATTGATGTAATGAGGGTATGGTAGATGCAGCTTGCCAAAGCGGACAAATTTACTATGTACCAGGTGCAAGTAGATGCATTTCGAGAAAGGAGATAACCTTAACCCGTGCTCCGGGAGCTGGGATGTATTTAGGTGATCCTTAAGCCCCCTAACCCATATCCCGGGAGTTGGGATTTATTTATACTTATCTAGGATAAGTCGAATGATATGTTACCTCTTCTTTTGCCCCATATTAAATCTAGTGATGACTAGTTAGGATTGAGCTCATTCCTAGGCGATAGGTGAGATGGAATTTGGTGGCCAGCATAAAATCGTTTGCGTCGGCATGTTGGTTGGATTTTGGCAAATAGGATAAGAAGGTGGTCTTTATGAAAGAAAACTTAAGAGTTCGAATATGAGAAAGAAGTTATATGAAAGTACCGTACCTTTTATGCTACATATATGATTTATGATTCTTTATGTTGTGCTAAAATGCCATGATTTTCATGTTAATGTGCATATGGCATTGTCATGCGTCCATCCAATATTTGTTGCATTCATGTCATTAAGACTCATGCTAAAAGATACTCACTTTGAATAAATAGATTTGAGAAGTTTAAAACCAAACCTTATGCATGAAAACCTTTTTCATAATTAAAACCGAAGTAGCTGGGGACGATGACGATGAAACGTATGTTAGAGTCGAAAATCCCTACTGAGAACCTTGAATGAGTTTCTCATCCTTCTCTTTTCTTCCATATTGTCTCTAGACAAAGATAATGACGTGGTTTGTGACTTCTACTAAGGCATAGGCATAGGGTACATGCTATGAGTCAGATTAGAGAGATGCAGCGAAAGCACGTAGATGCCACTATATATATATATATATATATATATATATATATATATATATATATATATATATATGTAGATGTGTATTTCTTTTGATGTGACGATAGAACTATGATAGTAGTAATTTATGTATCTATGATGATATGACTATGTTGTGTTGTTATGTACAACATTTGTATTTGGTGGCTATGAATGATATGATTTCTCTTTCTTATGTGTTATATTTGCGGCGAACATTAGGTTTTATTTTGGCACATAGCTCATGTTTTGTTTTCAAGTTTCAAAAAGAAAAATTTATTCATATTTTCCACTAAGTATCTTAGTAAAGTAAAGTTTAAAAATGAAACAAAAGGGTAATAGCTAAAAATTAACCTTCATATGTTCTAGGTGTATTGGGTTAAATTTTAGGATGTTACATTAGTAGTACCTGATAAATATCTTCAAATACTATTAACAATATTTAAGTATGATTGCTTTAGGTTAGATTGAAATCTAGCACAAGTTTCTACACTTAATTGAATGTCTGGTCTACTTGTAGTAAGATATAGCAATGAACCAATCATTTCACGATAATTAGTTTCTGATACCTTATCGCCATTCTCATTAGCATCAATAACTTGAGAGGGATGCATGGAGGTACTCATAGGTTTGGCTTGATCCATATTAAACTTCTTCAAAATCTCTTTTGTATATCTTTCTTGATGGATCAAGGTTCATTCTTTTTGTTGCTTTATTTATAAACTAAGGACAAACTTTAGTTCACCCATCATGCTAATGTCAAACTCACTCTATATTAATTTTGAAAACTTTTCACAGAGAAAACGATCAGAAGTTCTAAATATAATTTCGTTTACATATATTTGAACTATCATAAAGTGATTATCTTGTTCAAGAGTAAAAAGAGTAGTATCAACATTACTTTTCTTGAACCCATTCTTCAATAGAAAGTATTCAGTCTTTCGTACTAAGCTCGAGGAGCTTGTTTCAAACCATAGAGTCTTCGTTAGCTTGAAGACATGGTTTGGAAGATCTTTAGGCTCCTTCACATATGCTTCCTCAGAGAGGAAACCATTTAGGAATGTAGACGTAACATCCATTTGATAAAATGTGAATCTTTTGAAGGCAACAAAAGCAAGTAGTATTCTAATGGCTTATAGCCTAGCTACTAGTGCAAAGGTTTCATCATAATCAATCCTCTTTAATTGATTATAACCTTGTGCAACCAATCTTGCTTTGTTCCTGATGACTTTGCTAGCTTCATCAAGCTAATTTCTGAACACGCATATTGTGGTGATAATGGTATTCCCTTTTGGTCTTTTAACAAGCATCCAGACTTTACTTTTCTTAAACTGGTCTAGCTCTTCTTGCATAAAATCCATCCAACTTTGATCACTCAAAGCTTCTTCAATGCATTGATGTTTGATGATGGAGATGAAAGCGCATTTTGACATATTTCTAAAGAATGGTCTAGTTTTCATACCCTTGGAGATGTCTCCAAGAACTCTATTATGAGAAACTTCCTTTAAGGTAGAAACTCCTTGTAATTTATGTAGCTTTGTGGTTCTTCAGCTTCTCCTAGATTGCTCTTCTTCATGATAAGAAGTACTACTTTCTAATTGATTTAGAGTCTTGAGCTAGCTTTCTGAAGTGTCTATGTTATGGAGCTTACTTGCTAATGGTTTGGCTTTCATCTACTTGCTTTTTGAGGTTTCCTTAGGATTCATTCTCTCAAGATTCTCGTCTAGTTCTTCATGATCATCAACAAGGTCTTTCTTGAGCTACTTGACCTTGATGTGAATTGTCTCTTCGATCCACAGTGTTATCTTATTGTATACTCTGTAAGCTTTAGAGACTGAAGAGCAACCTAGGAAAATACCATTATCAGACTTAGGATCAAACTTTGCGAGTTTATCCTTGGTGTTAAGAGTAAAACATGATGAGCCAAAGATACGAAAATATGATATATTGGGTTTTTTGCCCTTCAAAAGCTCATAAGGAGTCTTCTTGAGGATTAACAAAGATTCTATTTGGATATAGCTTTGGATATAGCAAGAGGTGTTTATGGCCTTTGCCTAAAAATGTTTTGATAAACCACTTTCTAAAAGCATCATCTTGGCTATCTCCTGCAAGCTTCTATGTTTCCTTTCTATAACCCTGTTTTGTTGGGGAATTCTAGGTGTAGAAAACTCATGAAATCTGATAGAGATAATTTCCATCTTTTTCACAAAACTCCTCGACAATATGATTTTCAAATTCTCTTCCATGGTCAAATCTGATAGAGATGATTTGACAATCCTTTTCAATACAAACACGTTTTCCAAAAACTTTGAATCTTTTGACCACCTCATCCTTAGAAGCTAGGAAGATAACCCATGTAAATCTAGAGTAGTCATCCACTATGACAAGGCAATATCTCTTCCTGGTAAGACTTGCAGTCTTGGTTGGTCCAAAGAGATCAATATGTAAATGTCAAGTTGTTTAGTGGTTGAAACCACATGTTTTTTTTTTTTTTTTTATGGAAAAAAAGCTTTGGTTTGCTTACCTCTCTCACAGAAATCATAAGTTGAATCCTTGTTAAATCTTATCTTTGATAGGCCTTAACTAGCTCTTTCTGGTAAAGTTCAGAAATAAGCTTCATATGAGCTTGCCTAAACTTTTTATTCCACAGCCACTTTTCATCCATGAAGGATGCGAGTCAACTTGCATCTTGATCTTATAGGTCATCTAAGAATAACACATACATGCTATCATGTTTTTTACAGGACAACATAACTTGTCCTGAAGTGGGACTTACTATCTTGCATGCATGTTCAGTAAATACAACATTAAAGGCTTGGTCATAGAACTGATTGATACATAACAAGTTGTGAGCCAGACCATCAATAAGTAGCACATTAGAAATTTAGTGGGAATCATCCTTACCAACATTTCCTATGCCTCTGACCTTAGCCTTACCTCCGTCGGCAAATTTTACTTATCCAAAATTCTTGGGCTATAGGTTTCTAAACCATCTTTTGCATCTAGACAAGTTCTGAAGCAGCCATTGTCCATGTACCACTTGTTGTCAAGTTCCACGTGCGTTCTCAAGCCAATATGCAACAAACACAGTTTTCAATTTAGGTACTTGGACTTTCTTAGGTCGTGTTGGGTTAGTCTTTTGAGGGGTAAGTTTCCCAACCTTTTTGACAAACTTCTTTATCATGAAGCACTTGTCAGGTGGATGTCCCTTCTTATAACAGAAAGTACAAGAAACCTTGTTCTTTACTTTTTTAAGTTGAGGTGACTTTCCTTTCTCTTTTATTTCCTTTCAATATCCCAACCTGATTTTTTAAAAATATGGCCTCTAACCTCCTAGCTTCATATCAAGGTTCTTTAATTCATTTATAATTTTTCTAGGTCAGATTTGAGAAGCTTTGAAGTTCTCTCTAGCTCAGAAATGACCTTCTGAGTGTTTTCATTTTTTATTTGAGACTTCATATTCTAAGGCATTGAATTTCACATTTAAAAGTTTGTTTTCTCCTTTTAATTCTTCTTTTTCAAGCCTTAGACTCTTAGCTTCAGTTTTAGCCATTTCAAGTTCTAAAATAATCTTTTAATGTTTCTTTTTCATGTTGAAATTGTAAGAGGAAAGAGATTGAGAGTCCTCAAGCAACTCTTCATACAAAGCTAAAAGTTCATCATAGGAAAGATTAGAGTTAGAGCTATTTACCTCAGGTTCACTTTCTAACGTATAGTCTGCCATGAAGCATAGATTTGCAACATCTAGCTCTTCATGCTCTTCTGATCTTTCTTTTTCTTCTTTTAATTCACTCTAAGTGGCCAACATGTTTTTCTTCTTCGGCATGAACTTTTTCTATGAACCATTGAGTTTAGGACATTCTTATTTAAAGTGTCCCTTATCTCCACGGTTGTAGCAGGTGACACTTTCTAGCCTCACTTTGCCCTTTTTGTCTTTCTTGAGGTTGGTATCTTTTCTTCTCTTTACCTTACCTTTTCGAGCTTTGGACATCTTCCTTACCAGCATGGAGAGCTAGTCTCCATTTTCTTTTTCCATTTCATCATCGTATTCTTCCTTTTCATCAAAGGTTTCAGCAACTTTCATTGCCTTAACCTTATTCAGCTTTTGATGAGAGGACTTCAAGGCCACAGACTTGCTTTTCGTGATAGATTCACTATGCATGTTAGAGAGCACTATCTCATGAGTTTTTAGTGACCCAATGAGTGCATCCAAATTAAGAGTTTGAAGGTCTTTAGCCTCTATAATGGCTGTGACCTTAGGCAGATATTTGGTAGGGAAACTTCTTAAGATTTTTCTAACCATTTTAGAATTAGAGTATTTTTTGCCCAGTCCTTTTAGCTAATTTATGATGTGCAAAAACCTCATGGTACTTTCATCAATACTTTCCTGATATGTCATTTTAAATACCTCATATTGATGAACTAGGATATTGATCTTATTCTTTTTAACTTGATCAGTACCATCATACAGTATATGCAATCTATCCTATATCTCCTTTGCTGTGTCACAAGCGATGATTTATCATATTTGATCTTACTTAATGCACATGTGAGCAAGTATTTAGCTTTAGAGTTCAACTAAACTCTTGCTTTGTGTTGCTCTGTCCACCTGCTTCTAGGGACTTCTCTTAATGTTGAAGGTGTATCAACGGTTCTAGGAACCTCTTCGGTTGGAATATAATCACCTTCTTGAATTATTTCTCGCAAGTCAAGACTTGTGTATTTTATGAACAACTCCATGCGATCTTTCCAGTAGACATAGTTCCTACTATCAAAGAATGGCGGTCTGTTGATGGAGTGTCCTTCTGCTATATGAATATTATGTGCCATTTGTCCTTTGGATCTTTATCCTCTACATTCGTTACAATGCTCAACTCTTTAAAGGCCAAGCTCTAATGCTAATTGTAGGTAGAAAAGTGCACAAGAAGAGGGGTTGAATCATGCTTATGAAAAACTTAAACAAGATACTATCAAGCATCAAGCTTGAAGTACAATAGAAATAATGTTAGGTACTTTAGAAAGTAACTTTCTAAACTATACCATTAGTAACTGAAGAGCAAATAAGATAGACTTTAAGCAAATATAAAAAACTAAGCACAAAGCAGTGAATATAAATGAGATAAGGAAGAAGAAGATACTGCACAAATATTTTTATATTGGTTCGGCCAATCGGTCTACATCCAGTTCTTAACCACTATTGAGTTTCACTAAATCTTTCTCAACCCGAGAAAGAAAAACGGGATGGTTTATTAGTAGCCTTCCTAAATTCTTACTTGTGACTAGTAGACAACCCCTACTGTAAAAAACCAAGTAGTTATTTACCATCCTTTCCAAGTTGAACCGTGTTGTATTTAACTAACCTCTCTAAGCTAAACTGAGTTGTCTTTAACTGGCCTCTCTAAGCTAAACCATGACCAATAGAACACCTCTATTATCGTGTTACAAGTAGTCATTAACTAGCTTCTCCAAACTAAACCGTGACCAGTAAAAACACCTTTAATATCGCATTGCAAGTAGTCTTTGACTAGCCTCTCCAAGCTAACTCACACCGATCACTACTGGATCAAAGATACAAAGGTTTATGTTTAGGTTTGCAACTCAAACTAACCTACACTCAAGATTCCTTAGAATATACAGTGAATGACTTATGATAACTTGAATGGCTTCTTCTAGCCATTCTTTTGAGGAAGAAAGTGTGAACTGTTTAGGAAGTAGAAAGAAGATTTTTACAAGAAAAGAAAATCATTACAAGATATAATGAACTATACAAGATATGAGGAGAAATTTTTTTCCAAAGTTTCAACACTTATGTAACGTTCAGATCTATATGCTTGAAAGCATAACATATCTATTTATAGATGGTTTTCATTTATGACTGTTGCCCTTAATCAATTTCAAAGTGACCGGTGTTGATCATCTGTCTATGTCTTGGAAATGAAGTTTAGAAGAGTAGCTTGCCTTTTTTTTTCAAATTTGTTGCAGAAGCCGTTATAAAGTAAAGGTTTCTTAGGTTTTTTTAGAAAATACTTTTTACTTTTTTAAACGTGATTTCTGAACTCTTCCTTATGAAAGCTGGAGTAGTTGACCAAATTGGCAGAAGAGATGACATGCCACTCTGTAACTGGGTTTGACTTTAAATTTGAATTTCAAATTTCCCTCTTTTTCTTGTAGAGTGCACTGTTTCATAGTCAAGTAAACCTTTTGAAGTGCAAAATCAGTTTCATGGTGAAAGAGTGATCTTCTAGCCTTCAATTAGAGCCTGTATATGATAAAATTGATTCCAATGATGATGATAGAAGGTTGTAGAATAGCCTTCTTCAAAGTCGGTTTGATATCTTCATTTTATGAGTACCTTTTGAAGTCATGTCCTACTTTCTAAATATCTCAATTTTGGTTTCTTGTACACAATTGATTTTTTTTCAATCAATTAAGCATGTATGTGTACTTTGCTCGATGTAAATTTTATAACACCCAAAAATTTATTTAAAAATTAATTTGAACTTTTCTAGTCATAATTTCAAAAATTTGATAGATATAGAAATGATAGGGACGATCCAACGAATCTGTAAAACAAAAAAGAGTGAATAGTAACTTGCGGACCTCGTAGCTCTGCTTAGACAGTCAAAACCTTAGAATTAGAGCCTAGAGATGCCCGAAACTAAGAAATTATAGGATTAAGATTAGAAATGGTTAGGAATAAAGATTTTATACCTAGAATTAATTTTCGGGCAATAGTTGATTATCTGGGTTCACTGCTTTACTCGTTCGGTAAAATTTCAGTGTGCAATTTTTAACACCGAAAAAATGTCAAACCCTTAGGATGAAGTTATCCTCTATGGAAAAATGTAAGGCTAAGATTTAATCTTGATTTACAAGATTAAATCCTAGCAATTTATCTTGCTTTCTTGTAGGAAAAGTTTTGTTTTATATTAAATAAAAATTAAATATAACTTATAATGATTATAAGCCACAAAAAATTTGTTATTTTCATCTTCCATTCTTGGACAAGAACAGAAACCCTTTCAACCTCCATTGTTTCTTCTCAAAACGCTTCAAAACTTGGTTAAAAACTCCAAAATCCTAGCCTAGACTTGATAAAACACTAAACTTCCTTCACTAAACTTGTTCTACACATCAGTACTTACAAATCTAACCGATTGAAATCTCAATTTTCTATCAATCCTCACCTTCATACCTCACTTCCTCACTATTTTAGGAAGGTTTAGGTGCTGTTTTGGAGGTCTTGAAGTGAGCAAAATCATTCTTGGAACATCTTGGAGCATAGAGCTCAAAAGCTTTCAAAGTAAGGTTTCCTTTGATCCTTTCTTTCCAATTTTATGCTGGACTTTTCTGATTGGGTTTGGTTTGAAATTTTGTTTGTATTGGTTGATAATATGTTGATATTGATGTGTTAATTTTGGTGGAGTGTTTAGTGTTGTGAAAAAATCATTTTTATCAAAAGAGATTTTGAATTAGTTTGCTGGATTTTCGATTTTCCTACTGGCGGTGATTGCTCACGAATTTTCTGAGAGAATTGTGGGTGGTTTCATAAGCTATAAAACATATATGTCGAAGCTAACATATGGATTTAGTCCCACAAATTTTCTTATGCTCTGCTTTTTACTTGTATTGCTTTAAAAAAATGAAGAACTGAGAATGTAACTATGTTGTCTGGATTGTGCAAACTGAAGCTCTGATTTTGTATAAATTTGTTACCATAGTAAATAATTGAATTATCATTTGAAATTTTTACATGGATTAATAATATCTTGAAGTATAACTGTGATTTTTATTTTGAGTTGTTTCCATTATTTGCTAAATTTAAAAATTGTGAGAACCCTATTTTGAGCTATGAAAAAGTGGGCTTTGATCACTAAATTTGTATAATTTACTTAGCATAGTTAGAAAACTCTGATTGCTATGAAAAATTTATAGGGTCTTTTAGACAAATTGAGATGTCATGAGGAATTTTTGTGACCCTTGAATTTGCCTTTTGATTGAGAAATTAATTGTTGTTACTGGAATGACAGATCTGCCAAGGTGCTGGAATGGTGATCATGCTTTAAATTAATGATAGAATGGCATTTAGTCCAAATATATGTATATGAATGCATGCTATTGACTTTAAAAGTTAGTTTAAGGCATGATTAGAGTCATATTGTGAATCAATGCCTATATGTGTCTTATTGCATGCATTTGAAAAGAAAAGTGAATGATATATTGAACTAAGCTCAATAGCAATAAGTAGTTATACACAAGATCCTTTCGTTTCGTCGAGGGCACATAGACTGATAAAAGATCCTTTTGATTCATCGAGGGCAAATAAAGTAATAAAAGATCTTTTCAATTTATCGGGGGCACATAGGGTGACATATGATCCTTTTGACTTGTCAAGGGCAAATAAATATAGAGGAGATCCTTTTGACTTGTCAAGGGCAAGTAAAACGATATAAGGTTCTCTTTGACTTATCAGGGACAATTACAAATAAGTCCATTACACTTAGCATATGCATAATCATGTTATATGTAAATGTTTGATTAGAATTACTTACTATGTACTTGAGCTTTATAATATATGTGCACTAAGTGATTGATTATTAAAAGTTATCCACTTCGAAAGTATGATTTGATATATGTTGCATGCTCACTTTTTCTTAATAAACCGAAGTGGCTGTGATGATGACGATGACATCATGATTGTGTATTTGGGGAGTTGCCCTACTGAGAATTGTATAATTCTCACCCCTATATTTTTGTGTTTCCATGTCATCTCCAGGTTGATCCAGAGAACTATGGGACTATTAGATAAAGGGATCGAGATTGCAGTAGTTTAGTAGTTAATAATTTAATTCACTATATTTAGTTGGAGACATATGTATGTAAATGTAATAGAGATTGTATATGTATATAAGCTCATAGTCGAGCTTCCTTATGTAATTGACTTTATATTAAATAAATGTTTTGTATCCTGTTATATATTTAAATCAAATTACACAAGTTATTACATGAATCCATTGAGCTCGCTATAGATAATTAAGAAAGGTTGGCTAATTAATAAGTAACAACTCCAAGTATGATATCATGACTTAAGGATGATGTTGTACTTCACAGGGTGTTACATTATCATGCAATGCCCGATGACGAGGGTGGGGAGTGATTGCTAGTATGAAAGAAGGCATAGACAAGGAGCGGCCCTCGCAAGGCCTTCTATGCAGAGGGGTACATGAATGAACCGATTATACACCCGAATAAGAGAGATCCTAAGACTATGTACATATGGGACTATATAGTTAAGGATGACTTATATGAATTGATTTGTACAACCTATACTAACAAGATGCATCTTCTTTTCGGTAGCCCAAACTAAAAGAACTCCACAGTTAAGCGTGCTTCAGTTGGAGCAATTTTGGGATGGGTGACCTCTTGGGAAGTTTTCCTAGGAAGCGTGTGAGTAAGGACAAAGCATGCTGAAAATACCCGTGTTGGTTTGTGGGGACAGTTGTCAATCCATAGAGCAGCAGGGGATGTTACAAATGGTATCAGAGCCATGCCTCTCCCAGTACAGTGTGGTTTGCGGATGAACCAAGAGGAAATTGGTGGGGATGTAACACTCGGTGATGAGGGTGGAGAGTGATCATCGGTGCAAAAGAAGGCACGGACAATGAGCAACTCCTCGCAAGGCCCTCTAAGCGGAGGGGTACATGAATGAACCAATTATACACTCGAATGAGAGGGATCCTAAGGATGACTTATATGAATTGATTTGTACAACCTATTCCAACAAGATGCATCTTGTCTTCAGTAGCCCAAACTGAAAGAACTCTACAGTTAAATGTGCTTGACTTGGAGCAATTTTGGGATGGGTGACCTCCTAGGAAGTTTTCCTATGAAGCCTGTCAGTGAGGACAAAACATACTGAAAAAATCCATGTTGGTTTGTGGGGACAGTCATCAATTCATGAAGCAGCAGGGGATGTTACCAATTTCACTCCTATTAGGTTCCTATATCTTTAAATGAGATAAAGTATGTTTGCAAATGTAAAGTGAAATTATTCTCGATTCAAGAATGTGTTATGCAATCCAGAAGAACTTGTTTGCTAAATTAAGAAAATCAAGGGAAAACATTAGACGTTCTTCAAAACACTTATTCAAAATTGTTATATCACCATTCAAAACATATATCATTAACGTTCCTGAAGGGTTCTGGAGCTAACGGAATCATGATCAGTCATAAAGAGGCCAAAATGCAAAAACTATTTTTTGTCCACTATGGTTTTTGCATTTCCAGGCTTGGCAATACTTTTCTAAATTATTTATCGAAGCCATTATTCCTTATTCACCAAACACCATAGTGTATGGTGAATGCTACACCTAGGCTCGATTCTTTAATTGTTCAGTTCAAGAAATTGTGGAGGTTCTTAGCTGACTGAGGGCCGAGACCCTTCTCTAGCAATTTCTGTATCAAGGTAAGAATTGTGGCCCAGTTTAAATACACCACTAATCGATGTAAATTCAAGAATTATTGAAGAATGCTCCTCAGCAATTGTAACGCCCCAGTTTTTCTGTTTGAGCATAAATGATCGAAATGCCCTTAAGGTCATTTTTACCCGAAAATCCGAGGATGGCCGACCCTACAGTCCTCAAAGGGTCAACTCAATGTTTGAGGGGGATTATATATATTGTGATGGATAGCAGAGATGAAAATATCATTTTATGAACTTTCGGCTCAAAATGACCAAAATATCCCTATAGCGTTTTACGCGGGTATTAGCCCAGTTTGAGCCCAGAGTTTTCCTAAGAGCTCAGAATGTTAATTATATGTGTTGAATGATATTTGTTTTAATCCGAGAGGTCCTGGGTAGTGTTAGTGCAAAATTACCGTTTTCCCCTTGAAATAGTGTATTTCGGGCCTAATGGCATAACTAAGGAAACCTAAGCAACATTAGACTCTAATCAAAGATTAATTAATTTCAATAATTAATCTAGAGTCAAAATAATTTATTAAGGTTAATTAGAACCTAAGATTGCTTAGATACATCTTAATCTCTTTTTATAAATCAAGATTCCATGTCATGGAATATTGAATAGTGTTTTCTCTCTCCAATTCCTTAAATTAAGGAATTATGTTTGTGCATAATCATATCATAAAATGAGTGTTGATTTTGCTAATGAAGCAAGACCACTCCTACTTATGTCTCACCATTTCTAATTACCCATTACCTCACCTAAACACTTACTTACAAACTCCTAATCAAAAGCTTAATCAAAGATACACGTAAACACATCACTAAACCACAATTAGATGAAACAAATCTCCTCCCCCATGGCCATATAGGAACTGACCACACCCTCCCCTACATTCATCACATGTTATTTTTCATCACACTCTAGGACCATGCTTGCACCATACTTGACCCATACCTTGGACCATGCTTCAAACCATACCTAGCCATACTTCCAACCATGCTTATGAATGACCATTTGGAGGAGATATTTTCCTCCCCATGGCTGCCCAAATACTACGGCCACTCCATCTCAAATTTACTCCTTCATGTTTCAAAATTCTATAAATACTTATCTTGTGAGAACTTGGTTCCATTTGCTCATTTGTTAAGTTTATATCTTAAGAAAATTCTTTAAGTTTTCTTTCTCTCAAAGAATTCTTGAGCTCTTTTTCCTATCATCCTCTTCATCTTCTTCATCCTCTTCTAAGACCACCCTCTTGCAACCTCAAAGCACCACACAAGCACCATAAATCATCATCCAAACACTAAAGCTTCCTTTCTCAAACACAAAGCTAACATAAAACACAACTCCTTCCTTTTCTCCTTTACTTGGCCGAATCACTATCGTCACTTGGAGGAGAGTTTTTCTTCTCAATCCTTTACAAGATCAAGCTCCTTTTTCCTTCCAAAGAAAAATACCACTTGGTAGGGGTTTTGTTTTCAAAAGCTTTTTCTTTTATATTAATGTTTTGGTATGAAAAGTTCTAGTTTCTCCTGGTTCAAACTCTTTTTCCTCTCTTTTTGATTTTTGCTATGTGGCTTGGTTTGAAAAGAAATCTTTAGCTTGATGATAAGGTTTCAAGATAATGGTCTTGTGATTATCATTTGAGAAACCTCTAAAGCTTGAAACTTGTTCTTGATCTTGAAGCATGTTGGTTTTCCTTTTCTTTTTCTTTCTTTTATGGTTTCGGTTTCCTTTCTTTTTCTTTTCAAAGTTTGATGAAAATGTGAGGTAGCTCACTAAAGGTTTTACTTAAGAAAGTATATCACTTGGTTTTCAAAGAGCCCAAAGGTTACCATTGTCAACTTTAAAGTTGGCCGGCACATTCTAGAGTTCACTCTAGATAGGAGCTAGTGGGCAGAAAATAAAGAATATGATGTGGTTCTCTTTATACTTTGTTTCAAAACTTGTGTATTATGATACCCTTGGAAAGAAATGTTAATCTCAAGAATGTAAATAAAGTTTACTTTAGGTATTGCCATTGTTTTTGGAGTATTATTTATATTCCTTGAAAGTCTTGAATAAGCTCTAGTAAAGTTAAAAATGAACCTTGCATCATGTTTAAGTCTATGCCTTGCATAGCATATCTATTTTTTCTTATCATCACTAAAATCTCAAGAATAAAGAAATGAACTTGCATTCTCATGTTTAAATTTCAAGCTTTGCATTTCATGTTTATATTTCAAGTCATCACTCAAACTTAAAAGATAATAATGAGCTTGCATCTCATAATTATTTTCATGCTCTCACTTTACTTTTATAATAAAGAGTAAAATAAAGTGCATAGCATGTTTATGTCATTACCTAAAGACCATAGAGCTCAAAGACTTGCCCTTTTTATCTCAAGTGAAGTTTGGAAATGGAAGCATTTTATGAATGCTATTTTCGGCCATGTGATGAGGATGAACTTAGCTTTAGGTGATGCCCTTGAAATGGTGATTTGAAACTTAGCCTTTCAAGAGTGATTTGAAATAGCTACTGCCTTAGCCTTATATTTTTATGATTTTAATGAAAGAAATTAGTTTCTAAAAGAGTTTTGAGGTTCTAAAATGATTCCAAGAGAAAACTAGTAACTTATATGCACTTGAAATGTGATTTTATGAGATTATGTGAGTTATATGTTTCGGCCACTACCCTAGATTTATGACCACTATATGATGCTATTTTATTGAGTTAGTATGTGTAAAAGTTATGCTTGAGTGAAGCAAAAATTATTTTATGAGTGTTAGAGACAACTAGTTAGTGGAAAGAATGAAAAATGTGAGTTTTAGATCCCTTAGAATTTAAAATATAGCCACTGTTTTAGGATGAGTAAAATATAAAATAATATTGTTTTATAATTGTTTAGAAGTATAGGTTTAACATCTAAAAGTGGTAGTAATTAGTATTAGTGCCTTGAGAAAAGCCGAAACTTAGAAAGGGTCAAAGTTGTGACTCCTAGACACCCATAATTGAGAAATTTGGATTCTGCCCATTCTGCACTATGTTGTTTGGTGTTGATCATAATCATAATAATTAGTAAGAATTATTGGTAATGATCCCATAGGTCATAAAAGACCTAATTTGGATACTAAGATTAATTAGATCAGAAGTTTAAGACCCGTAAGGGTCAAAAGCATAAAATACTATAAGATAGGAGAGGAATTTGAGAGTTAGTATTTCAAGTGTATGTCTATTTGTTTATTAATATGGTTTGTTAAGCATAGCATTTGCACTAGCTGAGCCCGGTGCCTTATTTCGACATTCTAGGTAGGAGCATATTTATTGCTTTGCTAAATTATTGATGTTATGTGCATATGAATGTATAAACTTGAGATTCGAGTATTGTCTACATTGTGGCATGCTATGATGATTTGCATGATTTGATGAGCATGAAATATTGAATGAAATGCCATGATGATATTTGAGAACATGTGTTTATGTTGCATTTTTGCATAGCATACCGAGACGCATTTCTCCTGCTACGGTGAGGAGATAACAAAACCATGAGGGTACGGTAGATGCAGCCTACCAAAGCAGGCAAATTTACTATGCACTGGGTGCAAGTAGATGCGTTTCAAAGAAGGAGATAACCTTAACCCGCACTTTAGGAGTCGGGATATATTTGTGATAGGTGCTCCTTAAGCCCCTTAACCCACACTCTAGGAGTCGGGATTTATTTATACTTATCTGGGATAAGTTGGAAACTAGTGATGACTAGTTAGGTATGAACTCATAACCTAGATATTTATAGGGTGGCCCCTATGATAGAGAGAACTGATGATGCAAGTAATGACACATAAACAAAATGCATTCATAAGGAAGGTTGTTCTGTTGATACCATGTGCATGAGCATGTTCCTTTATGTTATTGATAATTGCATAAGTTCCTACCATGCATTCATACTATTATATACTGCATTCATGACATCAAGATTCATCCTAAAATGAATGAACCTTGGATAATTATGTTTTGAAAACCTAATAATGAACTCTATGCATGCCCACCTTTTATAATAAACCCGAGGTTCCTGGAGACGTAGACAATGACAACAGGATAAGAGGTCTTCCTTACTGAGATTCTTTATTAAGATTCTCAATCCCTCTATCTTTCTTTCTTTCTGTTATGTCTTTAGAGGACGATGGCGTCGTTTATGATTTTTATTGACACGCCAATCTAGGAGGTGCATTATAACTAGGACCACCGTTCCTACCACTTCGAGGGTCGATGCGCTGTGCATATTTTTGCATACATGGGATGTCCTTTTGCATACCCAGTGTCCAGCTTCAGATTCACTCCCACTTCTCCTTACGGCAATGATATGATCTTTGAGCGTACCCGCCTTCGCGATAAGCAGACTCATCGTGCTCACCCGACTGCCTCGGCAGTTCGCGACTACCCCGATTATGTTCCCTGCTCCAGGTGATCAAGACCGATCCGTCCGAGGATTCCCCCACTAACATCTACTCGGAGGGTTCTGCCCCGATGATACCCATGGATATCGGCAGAGGCAGCGAGGACGCAGTGACCCAACCCAGCCTAGCTCAGCTAACGGAGATGCGTCCACACCGTGGAGGCCATGTCCGTCCCCGGTTCCACCTGCACACACCCGAGGAGCTCGCATAGTTCATTGGGTACATACCCCCATCGCCGAAGGATCAGTGTCGCCAGTAGATTCCAACAGGGGACCTATTTGAGTGCTTGAGCTGTCATGAGGATTGCCTTTTCATGTAGTATCTTTTGCTAGGGGTATCTTAGTTTAGCACTCATAGGACTAGTGTGAGGGAGCTATAGATGGCTTGACTTCGACGTTTCATGTACTTTCTATTTCCATGTATTTTCCTACTTTCCATGTATTTACTGTTTTCCTGTTCTTTCTTTCTTATATTTCCATGTAGTGAAAGCTTAGCCCATTATATAAGGGTGTGACTTTGTTTCTGCTGTATTATTAATTATGTTATTTAACAAGGTTGTGTTTCATGTTCAAAGAATGATGTGCTGCTGGATATGTGTATGACTTGCTTATTCTATTTATGCTATTTGTGTTTAAATGCTCGATTTATGTTAGTGCGCGCGGCTCATGTTTTGTTTTAAGTTTCAAAAAAAAAATTACCCTATTTTTCGCTAAGTATTTTGATTAAAAGATGAAACAAAAGAGTAATAAATAATGATTAACTGTAATACGTCCTAGGCGTGTTGAGTTAAATATTAGGGTGTTACAGCAATCAAGGAGGATTCTTGTGGGAAGGGATCTATTAAATAGAGTTTGGCCTATTTTTAGGAACAATAAAATCTCTTTCTAACCCTGCAATCCTTATTATGTCGCTCACCAATTTGAGTTGGTGTAGGGAATCTTAGCTATTTTTAGGTCCTTTAGAAGGGACTATATGTATAATAAGGAGCTAATATCTTGGTTAGAAACCTTGGAAGGTCGTTTTTATGAGTTCAAAGTTCAAAATGTTAGAGTTTGTCCTATATCCTTAGTATAAGTTGAAGAATGGTGGGGCTAATTATATAGGAGATTGGTGCCTTAGGTAACAAACACATACATTGCCAAGTTCAGGCACATTACCCTTACAAAGGTAGAATTAGCATGCGACCAAGGCAAGGAATGATTGGAGGCTTCCAAGAAAAGGGTTATTGATTAGTTGTTATAACACCCTAACTTTTAACCTAATACGCTCGAGTCGCATTCCGATTAGTTAATATGCCTTTATTTCAAAAATTAACTTATTCTTTTTTAAAATACAAGTAATAAAAATACGACTAATTTTTTTGTTTGAACTTTAAAATCAAAATGGGAGGCACATGTGCGTATAGATATCAGTCAATATTTGCATAATAATAACAATAATATAAACCTCATCATAATATATGTGTAAACCATATCATAATATGACATAAGTAGATTAACATATCATAGTCATAATGTAATGGCAACGTCCTATGAACATAAAGAGCATCCTAAGAAACTAAGCTCAACAATAAAGGTTGAACATATCATAGTCCAAGGCTAAACATAATTATAGCAAAACTAAACTAGTCCTCAGTACATATCCATCAAAAGACTAGGCTACCAACAGGTATACGGGGATGACAACTCTCAAGCTAATGCAAAAAGGAAAACTGTCTCCTTACTTCCACTGCGACCTTCTGTTTTAGTAGGTAGACTATCATGTCCACGCCTCAAAGAAGATCACAAACAACACCATTGTACACATCTGGAGATGACATGGGAGAAAGGAGAGGGATGAGAAACTTATTCAAGATTCTCAGTAGGGCTTCCTGGCTTTAACACAAGTGTCATCGTCATCGTCCCCAGCAATTTCGGTTTTCATTATGAAAGGGATGTTACATGCATAAGGTTCAATTTTTAATCTTCTCAAACATCCTTTTATTTGAAGTGAATGTCTTTTAGCATGGGTCTTAATGTCATGAATGCAATAGATATCTCATGCATGCATGACAATACCTTAGGAGTATAAGTTACACAAGCGTACAAATTTATAACTCAACATAATGCTAGGTATATAAGCAGGAGGTAAGCTAAAGAAATAAAGTCACCTAGCACATATCACATGATTAAACGCACTAATGGAATGATGATGTAAGATATGTATATGCACCTTTACTTTAGTTTCTTATGATTTAACTCTCAAGTTATTTTCTTAATTATCATCCTCTTACATAACCATCCCAAGTCAACCATCTCACCTTCCCCGGCAATTTTACAATAACCACCAAAACTTCACCTCACTGATCACCTAGGATGAGCTTAACCTAACTAGCCGTCACTAGATTTAATATAGGGTAATAGAGGGAAAACACGTCACTTCCTTATTTTAACTTAACTTTCTTATCATGAGCATGCAACTTCTTTGGATCACCTTTTATAACCATTAATTCCTGGAGTTTAAAGGATGATTTCCATGTGTCTTATGTCATCTTTAATCTTAGTATGTTAATTAGAGATGCAAACATGAGCATATAATTTCGAATATCATCATGACTTATCACATAACATTTCATGCTCATAAATTTCTTTTTCCTAAGTTCACAAATTTGGCGAAAATCTGGTAGCATAACAGCTAGGAACAGAGTTTTTCCAAATTTGCTACATGCTAATAAACACATCAATCATAATTACAATTTGTCATACAATTGTTCACATAAGCATGCCATTATCAAAATTCCATTGAAAAGTAAACATGCTCCTACCTAGTATGCCGGAATTAAGGACCGGGCTCAGCTAATGCATATGAAATGGTCAACAGAATATATATACGCATATATAGAGTACTAAAGATCACCACAAATACCATTCACATTATTATCCTCAAGTTGTCGGTAGTTACTTCTTTAGCCCCAAATGAGTCAAAACTGCAACTCGGCTTAACCTAATACCCGTAATTGATCTTTTCGGAATCTATGAGACCAATTACCATGATTCCCACTAATTATTAAACTTATGAATAGTTTCAAACAATGCTGGAAACTTTTGGGCAATTTTGAAAATACACAATTTCGGAGTTCTAGAAGTTATGTTTTTTACCTTTCTAGTTATCAGTTTTTCCTATGGTGTCAAAATTAATTATCACCACAACTAATAGAAATTTTTACATAGAAATTCAGTCTCAAATAGTAGCTATAATTCTCAACTCTTAGAAGTCTTGAAAACCACATTTTTGGTCTTTTCTAGTTTTTAGTCTTTTCCTGAGATGCTAGAAATAATTTTTACACCAATTAATGGTAATTTCACACATATAAGCCATTCCAAATAGCAACTTACAGATTTTGTATTATTAAAATAGTAGCTACAATTTTAATTTCTAGATGCCTTGGAAACCCCATTTGTAGTCTTTTCTTGATACTAGTTTTCCCTAGAATGTTAAAAATAATTGTTACACTAATTTCTTTGTAATTTATACACAATTAAGTAATTACACAATTAAGTAGTCCTAAACAACATATTTTAGATTTAAATAGAACAACACAGTAGCCAAAATTTTAATTTCTAAAAGCTTTCAAGAATTATATTTTTAGACATTTCTAGTTACTGGTTTCTCCCAAAATTATTCTAAGACATTAGAAACACTTGAAACCATTTTATTCCCTTGAACACATAAATAACAACCCTTAAAATAGTAGCAAAAATTAAAATCTCATCAATGAGGTTTTATACATAATAATCACATTTTTACTACCTTGAGAGTTTCCAATACTTTCAAAAATTCCTTTACACAATAAAGACACAAGTTTTGAACCTTAAAAGAAAATAAAATTCATTCCAAGTCCAACATCATTATATGGTTGAATGTATACACAAATATGTGGCCATGATTCAAAATTTTCATTTAAGATACAGGGGGCAAGTCTTGAGCTTTCGAGATTTAGGTGATGGCTAGAAAAATAAACATGCTATACAATCTCATTTTTAATCTTTAACATTATAAGGTGATGACTTGAAAATATAAATATGATGTGCAAGGCTTGAAATACAAATATGAGATGCAAGTTTGTTTTTAAGTCTTTAAGATTAGGTGATAACTTGAAATATAAATATGGGATGCAAGACTTGAAATTTAAACATGAGAATGCAAGTCCATTTCTTTAGTCTTCAAGATTTAAGGTGATGACTTGAAAATAAACATGATATGCAAGGCATTGAAACATAAACATAAGATGCAAAGGCTTGAAACTTAAACATGAGTGCAAGTCTATTTATTCTCTTACTAACTCAAGCTCAAGACTTTACAAGATACAACTCTCAACCCCATTAATCTTAAACAAAATAAAAATGAGCTTCAGAGTCCCTAATCACCATGGTTCCAAGAACCTCATTTCTTGGACTTTCCATCAATCTCAAAAAGAAACAAATCAAAGAGAACAATAAGCATTTTATTTTTCATGCTCTCTTGAAACCAAAATCAGACCTTGGGCTCTAGAAGCCTAATACATGGTGGTTTCACAACCACCATCAAGAACCATCATCATCAAGCTATGGTCTTGAACATCCAAGAGAAAGATAACCAAGGAAAACCAACAAATAGTCCATTCCTCATGTTCTTTGAAAACTGAAACTAGAGGACCAAAAACCTTATGCTTTAGAGGTCATAAACATGGTGGAATCAAAACCACCATCAAGATCCATCATCATCAAGCCATGGTCTTTAACCATTCCAACAACATCAAAACAAAAAATGAAGGAAAAACAAGGTTCCAAAATTGAAAATAAAGAGGACAAAGAATACAACACCAACCATTTTTCTCACATCAAAATCGAAATGGAGAAGAAGAAAAAGAGCAAGAACATAACCATCCATCCATTGTAAAAAAATTGAAAATAAGAAGAGAAAAAGAGATAGATCTCAAAATAAAATCCTTACCAAAGTTGTCTTCCTGAAGAAAAGGATAAAGCTTGGTCTCTTGTAAAGGAAATGAGAAGAAAAATCTTCTCTTGAGGCTCAAAATGGGTTCAACCAAGAGAGGGAAAATAGGAGGGAGGGTTTTTCTTATGTTGTTAAACTTAGGAGTGGAAAGGTTTTGTGTCTAGGAAATGGTTTGTGGTGGTGGTGTGGTGGTTTATGGTGGAGAGGAGGTGGAGGAAGAAGGCTTCTTGAAGGTGGAGGAGAAGAAAGAAAACTTGCGTTTTGAGAGAAAACAAGAGCATTTTTTTGACATAAAAGTTTTGTAAAAAAAGTAAGTGGTGAAATGTGATGTTTGTGTTATAAAAAAAGATAAATATGAAGGTGTATGAGGGGGAGACAGCTGCAGCCATGGGCTGTATTGGGAGGGAAAATTTCATTTTTCATGTAGGTTAGGTTTTGTATTAGAGGTAGATTTAATTAGGCAAAGGGTTAAATGTTGGTAATTAAGTGGTTTGGAGTTGTAAGTATGTGTTTAAGACTTTTCAAGACATCATTAAAGAGTTGTCTTGCTCTTAGTTTGAATTAAACATGATTAAATTTGAAATTCAAATGAGAACACAACTCCTAATTTTAAGGAAATGGAGAGAGAAATAGATTTTTGACTTTTTGATTTTCTTTATGTCTTATGAATCCTTTGATTAAGAATAGATTTTAAATTTTTCTAAACAATCTTAGGCATTAATTAACATCAATTAATTATTTTGACTCAATATTAATAATTAAAATTAATTTATCTTTAAATAAAGTCTAATATTGTATTTATTTCCTTAATTATTTGATTAAGCTCATTTTGCACTAACTAGGGGTAAAATGGTAATTTTATATGAAAACTCCCTGGGACCACTCGAACCTTTCCAGATATCACTCAACCCTTAGACATTTCTAACCTCCAGGAAGTGACCGAGTCCAATTGGCACTTAACTTCGCGTTAATTCGCTAGAGGGGTGTTTTGGTTATTTCACATATGGGAAATACCAGAATTGAGATTTTCATCTCTATCATTATATCTAACACATCAAATCCCCTTCAAACATTAAACTAACCCCTTAAGGATAGCCTGGGTCGCCGTCATTGAATTCTGGGCAAAAATGACCTCAAGGGCATTTTGGTCATTTTCACATGGAAAAATCACGGATCGCGATTTTTGCACAGATTGCTATCTAATCCTTATGTAACCTACTCCTAATATTAAATTATTCCTTTAAGGTGGCTGGGGTTGTCTAGCCTTGATTTTCACACAAAAATAATATAGGGGTATTTTGGTCATTCTTGCTAAGTAGGAAAAATCGGGGCGTTACAGCTGTGGTATGTGTTGTCACTAAATCGATAGTTGTATCTAAAGTTTTGGAGTATAAAACCAAGGAAGCAAATGCTATAAGTGAAGAAGTAACTTATGAGATGATTTAAGAGCTATTAGAAAGCTCAATCAACCCTGAAGAAACTTTCCATAAAGTTGCTACGATTGCTTTTGAGGTTGCTGTGACTGCTTCAGAACAAGTTGAAGGTGCTCCAACTTCCACATCGGAGGCTACTACAATATACTATGCTACTATGTAGAATATGACTGAAGTATAAACTCTTACTAGTGTTGATGCAACCTTTGTCAAATTTTCGGCCAATCCAAACACTATTGAGTAGCTTTGGGACTTTTTATTTTGTTTGTTATAATTTTCTTTTGACTACTCAATTGGCTTTTGATTAACCCTTTCTTACAAATAATGGATATTAATACTTTCAACCAAATTTGGATGGTACAAATTTAAATACTTTCCAATTATACTTTTAGCTAGCTCTTCTCTTAACTAGGGGGTAATTTACCAAGATTAGAAATTTTAGTTCCCAATGTTAAAATAGCTTTGCAAGCTAAGTCACCAACAACAAATGTTTTAAGCTTAACCTTTTTATTGTAAGCCTTAAAACTTTAGCCTTATTGACTTCGATATTCTTCAAACCTATCATTCTATCTTCATCAGCTAACCTCATTTTTTGAAACATAGCTTGTGAATAGTCTTTAGGCTCTAGGCCATATTGTTTGGCTAAGAATTCATAGCTTTTTCTAATAGAAGGACAACATCCTTTCCATATGCAAGTTGATAAGGAGTTAATTTAGTGGCATTGGTTTGAGAGCTTCTATGACTTATACAACTTGTATTAAAGCCCTATGCCCCCTTCTAGGCTTATTTGCCATAGTTTTTTGATTATATCAATCAAAACTTACATTTGTGGCTTTGGCTTGCCCATTAAACTGAGTGTAGTAAGGGAATTAATGAAGTAGCTAAAAACCGAGTTGTTAGGAAAAATCTCTAATCTTTTCCCTAGGAACATTGTACCTTGATATCAGGCACCCCAAACTGATAAATAATTAGAGTTTTAATAAGCCTAATTACATCGACTTGAGTAACATTCAGTATACTTGGGTCGCTGCCCATTTTTGTAAAATAATCTGTTGCCACTTACAAAAGAATGCCTTTTGAAATATAGAAAGTGAATTTTACTAATGAAATCCAAAAGCCTAACCCTAAAAGGGCTAAGGATTAATGATTGCATGAAGCCCTTTATCAAGCACCTCTGTAAGGAACCATAGTTTTGATGTGTGATACAACCCCTAGGATAGTTTACAAAATTAGCTGGGATGATAGGCCAATAATAACCATAATGGTATATTAGCCATCTTATCTCTTTGATTGATTTGTGTGCACCACACATACCCTCATGAACTTCTTTCAAAAAGCTCTTGGCATCTTATTTATCCAGACATTTCAAGAGCCAACCCTCTTTACTTCTCTTGAATAATTCCTCATTGATCAAAGCATAATTTAGAGCTCTTTGCCTCAGTTAAAATCAACTTTAACCAAAGGATCAACAAGAAAATCCTTTACTTCTCTTATCTATCTTCATCATTAATCGGCTGACATCTTAATATGATTTCTATTCTAACTTGGTCAGAATTGAAACAAGGAGAAGCAATAATCACAAAATAACAAAGGATGGAAGACATGAGGAATGGAAATGGTTGGAAGGTGCCACAATCAAGGATGATTGATGAGCCAAGGGTAATCACCACAGGAACTATTGGAAACTCTTGATAAGACCTAGGGTTCCAAGCAAGAGCCAGAGAAAGAATTCTCATAAAAAAGTTTCTGATTTCAATAAAAAAAAAACTCCCCCTGCAAAGGTGTTTACAAAGTTTATAAACTAAAGTAAAGTTTAGCAAGTGGATTGTAACACTTAGCCCAAAAATAAAACCTAAACTTGAAAAAAAATGTGAAATCAACAAGTAGTAGGCTGTATGAAATTAACAAACCCAATTACATTATTACTAACTTAAAAATTAACAAGCCAAATTAAGCCTAACCAGCCAGGTGAATGCAATGGACTAGTCTTGGATCTTTATCTTCTTGAATGGGCTTTGCCTAAAACAAACATGAAATCATTTGGCCCAAAGCTTCCTTAGCTCTCTTTGTTTTGGATCTAGTAATTGGTCTACTAAGTCCTCCCAAAGGATCTTATCCTTGCTTTTTCTTGCTTGAGTCTAATTTATCTTCCATGATCACATTATCCCCTCATTCTTCTAAAGAATTCGTCCTCGAATTTAGCTCCTCATTACTTACATAAAAAAAGGACAAGTCAGCAACATTAAAAGTAGCACTTACTCTATACTCACAAGGTAAGTCGATCTTGTAGGCATTATCATTTATTCTTTCCAAGACTTGGAAGGGCCCATTACCCTTAGGTTGGAGCTTGGATTTCCTTTGAGATGGAAATCTTTAATTTCTCATATGCACCCAAACCCAATCACCAGGTTCAAATGCAACATTCTTTCTTCCCTTATTGGCTTGCATTGCATAATTGTCCATTTTTTTTTTTCAATTTGAGCTTTTGACTTGCTCATGTAGCTTCTTTACAAAGTCATCCTTTGCCTGTGCATCTTTATTGTAACGCCTCGATTTTCTGTTTGAGTGAAAATGATCAAAATGCCCCTGAGGTCATTTTCTGCTCAGAATTCAAGGATGGCCAACTCGGCAGTCTTCGAAGGGCCAACACAATGTTTGAAGGGGATTAGATGACTTTTGAGTGGTTCCGGAATCAAAAATCTCGTTTTCTGAGATTTCAAATCAAAATAACCAAAATACCCGTATAGCATTTTTATGCGAGTATAAGTGTCAGATGAGCCTGAAACTTCTCCATATGGTTTTAAATGATGTTTTTATGTATTTTGTAACATCAGTTTAAGTCCCGGTGCTCCCGAGCAGTTTTGTGCAAAATTACGATTTTGCCCCTAGCATAGTGTTTTTAAGCTTAATGATGTAAGTAAGGAAACCTAAGCAATATTAGGCTCTAATCGAAGGTTAATTAATTTCCATAATTAATCTAGAGTCAAAATAATTTATTAAAGTTAATTAGAACCTAAGATTGCTTAGATTAAACCTAAATCTCTTTTTAAATTCAAGATTCCTAGTCATGGAATCTTGAATAATGTTTTCTCTCTCCAATTCCTTAAATTAAGGAATTGTGTCTACAATTGTTTACGCATAAAATGAGTTTAAATTCCTCTAATGATGTATGAGCACTCCTTAATCATGTCTTAAGATTCCTAATTACTTTCTAGTTACCTAAACACTTAGTAATTCCTAATCATAAACCTAATCCAAGATACACCTAATTACATCTCTAAACCACAATTAAACAAAAGAAATCTCTCCTCCCTCCTTTCTAAAACCACACGGCTACTCCACCTCCTCCATGCCCAATATTTGAAATTCAAATGAATTTTCAAGTCCACACCAAGCCATGCTTGAAGCCATACTTTGCACCATACTCACCATACTTCAAACCATGCTTCACTATGCCTTGCATAGCATATTTATTTCTTATGTCATCGCTAAACTCTCAAAGATAAAGAAATGAACTTGCATTATCATGTTTAAATTCAAGCTTTGCATTTCATTTTAGAATGAAATAAATGAAATAAATTGGTTTCATGATGATTTAAATGAAATAAATTGTTTTAAAATGAGTTTTAGAAGCTTTAAAAAGATTCCAAGAGAAACTAGTAATTTATGTGTTAGAAATGAAATTCTATGCATAGTATGATGATGATGCTCACGGTTCTGCCTTGATTGTTTGTTCACTGTATGATGATGATTTAATCATGTTAGAATGTGTATATTCAAGTATATTTGATGGTAGAATTAATTTGAAAAAGCTAAGATAAGTTAGTAACCTGAAAAGAATTAAAATGAGATTTCTAGATCCCTTAAAAATGGAAATTCTGGATTCTATTCCAGCAAGGATAACATTAGCAATAATGGTTTATAATTAGTGTAAATGTGTAGGAATCATTCATAATTGGTTTAGGAATTGATCTTGATGCTTTAAGAGAAGACGAACTTAGAAAGGGTCAAAGTTGTGACTCCTAAGTACCCATAATTAGTAAAGCATAGATTCTGCACTCTTGAGGTTTAGAGTTGGTTATGATCATAGAAATGAGTGAGGACTACTTAGTTGTGAACCCATAGGTGCCCGAGAGGTTAGGTTGTGATGATAGAGAACTTATAATTCAAGTTTAAAGGCCCAAAGCGTCAAAGCATAAGACATTATAGAATCTTTGATGACTTGAGTTTATTATTCAAGTATGTTTGTGATAATACATGTGCTATGATGAGTGAGCTTATGTGATTTTAAGTCTATTATGATTACAGAAGTTGAATGAGAAAGTACATGTATTATGAATTAGTGTGGCATAAAGGAAATTTGAAAGAAATTTGGTATACAACTGTTTGCGGCTGAATTTCCATCAAATTAAGGACTTGAGAATGTTTTTGAAAAGTATATGGGATAAAGTCCTGGGTTACACCGGTTCGACCGAGCACCCCCAGGAAGTGAGTCCTAATGTGACGTAGCATTGAGACGTACTTCTCTCGCTTTGGTGGGGAGGAGGCAAAATCGTGAGGGTATGAGTGGATGTAGCCTACCAAAGCAGACAATTCGCTATGCACTAGATGCTAGTAAAGCATTTCAAAGAAGGAAATATTCCTATGAGAGGTGATCTTTAAACCCTCTAGCCCGTACTGTAGTAGTCGAATTATTTTTATGTTTTCGCTTATCAGAGGATAAGTAAGAACTAGTGACAACTAGTTAAGGTATGAGCTCATAACCTAGATGATGTTTTAGGGTGGCCCCATGATGCTTAAGTATGAAGTTCTTAACTCACAAAGTTGAGAAAAGAGAAAAGTGTCACTTGAAAGTTAGTATGCCACTTATATGTTGTTTGATGTTATGATTTATTGAATTGATTGCATAATGAATTGACACGCATTCATGCCTTACTATGTTGCATTCATGCATTCAAATTCATTCTAAAAGGAACGAACCTTGGATAATTATGCTTATAAACCTAATAATGAACTTTATATGCATGACTCACCTTTCTATAATAAACCCAAGGTTCCTGAGGATACTGACGATGTAACCCTAGATAGGAAATACCCTACTAAGATTCTTTAGCAAGATTCTCACTCCCTTTTCTTTCTCTCTTCCTCTCCCGTCCCATTTTTAGATCATGGCGACGTTCGTAGTATTCATCGACACTCCCACCTGGGAGGTGCATTTTGATCCGGACCACGAATAATATCATTTTGAGGGACGATGCGCCGTTCGAATCTTCATGTACATAGGACGTCCCTTTGCATATCCTATACAGAGCTACCGATTCTCCCCGACGTCTCCCTTCGATGACGATTTGATCTTTGAGCGCACCCGTACCCATGAAGAGCAGACCCGACGCTCTTGCCCGTCCTCTTCAGCCTTACGTGACTACCCGCAGTATTTGCCTCGATCGAGGAGGTCAATGATGGATCTATCCGAGGACTCGCTGATGCACATCTATTCAGAGAGTTTTGTCCCCACTCCCCCGTTCTGGCATGAGAGGAGTGAGGAGACGATGAAGCAGCTGAGGTTAGCGAGGAGAGCTGAGATGCGCCCCCATCACAGAGCACATATCTAGCTGCCCCACATCTGTTCCCCTATCCGCTTGTTCATGTCCGAGGAGCTCGAGCAATTCCCCGGTTACATACCCCCGTTGCCCGAGTATCACCGCCATCAGTAGTAGGGTCTCTTAGGGAGAGCTAGTGCACACACCACGTGTAGATAGGATAAACCTTCTTTTGTTATGAGGTTATCCACTTTAGGTGCACTAGGGTAGGAGTGTTTTTATTTACACTTTCCTTGTATTTATGTTTTTGTTGTATTTGCATTATCTTGTATCAAACTAAGTCCCACCTCTAGGTGGGCATGTTATGAATATTAATGAAGTATTATCTTTGATGTGCCATTGTTTACAGTTGTGAAGTTATTTGATGTTCATGCTTGCGCTTTCTTTATATTTGAGTTAAGCTTTGTCATCGACGCTTGTTCAAGTTTCACGCTGCTCTTATTTTACTTTTATATTTCAAAAAAAAAGTTACCTGTATTTTCCTCTAAGTATTTTAAAGAAAAATTTCAAAGAATGAGATTAAGAAGTAATAACCTAATGATTAACCTAAATATATTCTAGGAGTATTGGGTTAAAATTAGGATGTTACATTTATGCTTAAAAACAGAAATATTAGGCATAGGTAGTAAATCAAGAAGAGTCAAGGGATTAAATCCATACACTATCTTAAAATGACTATGGACAACCCTATTATATGCAAACTCAACATGAGGCAAACACTCTTCCCATGACTTAATATTCTTCTTTATAATAGCCCCAAGGAGAGTAGAAAGAGTCCTGTTAACTACCTTAGTTTGCCTATCAATTTAGAGGTGACAAGCAGTAGAGAAAAGTAATTTAGCACCAATCTTAACCTATAGTGTCCTCCAAAAGTGACTTAGGAACTTGGTGTCCCTATCACTTACAATGCTCTTAGGTATGCCATGAAGCCTCACTACCTCTTTGAAAAACAGATCATTCACTTTCTTGCAAGGTATGAAATGAGCCATCTTGGAGAACCTATCCACCACCATAAAAATGGAATCCTTGCCATTCTTTGTTCAAGGAAGTCCTAAAGCCAAGTCCATAGATAAATCAATCCAAGGAAAATTAGGAATTGTCAAAGGAGTATATAGTCCATGAGGCAAAACCTTTGATTTAGACTTCTTGCAAACAATACATTTTTCATAAAATTTATGCATATCATGTTTCATGTGTGGCCAATAAAAATGTTAATGCAGTATGTCTAAAGTCTTTTGAACACCAAAATGCCTCATTAAACCTCCTTCATGTGTATTTCTCATAAGTAACTCTCTAATGGAACTTTTAGGCACACATAACCTTTTCTCTTTAAACAAATAATACTTACGCCTAAAGTATCCATTTTGGGCAGTATGCATACAATTCTTATAAATCTGAGAAAAATAGAGATCATGTTCATACAATTCCTTTATATGCTCAAAACCAATGAATTTAGTTTCAAGAGCAAAGAACAGAGCATACCTTCTTGAGAGTGCATCAGCAACCACATTAGCCTTACCCTTTTTATACTTGATCACATAGGGAAATTTCTGAAGGTACTTAACCAATTGGCATGCCTCTTATTCAGCTTACTTTGTCCCTTTAGATACTTGAAGGACTCATGGTCACTATGAATCACAAATTTCTTAGGTAAAAGTTAATGTTGCCATGTTTGTAATGCCTATACTAATGCATACAACTCTTTATCATATGTGGGATAGTTAAGAACAACACCATTTAACTTTTCACTTAAAAAGCAATTGGGTGCCTTTCTTGCATCAAGAAATCACTATTCCTAAACCAGATGCATCATAGTCAATCTCAAAAGATTTAGCAAAATTAAGCATTGCAAAAATAGGTGCATGAGTTAATTTATCTTTGAGGACAGCAAATGCTTGCTCTTGTTTTTCACCCTATTTAAATTGCACATGCATTTTAATTACATCATTCAAAGGTACAATCAATGTACTAAAGTTTTTAACAAATCTTCTATAAAAGCTAGCTAAACCATGAAAGCCTCTTACCTCACTAACATTCTTAGGAGTTGGCCACTCTAGAATAGCTTTCACCTTTTCTTGATCAACATGTATTCCTTGTAAGCTAACAACAAAATAAAGAAAACCTACATGATTTGTACAAAAAAAAACATTTTTCCATGTTGGCCTACAATTTCTCATGCCTAAGAGCTTCCAAAACACTCCTCAAATGCACACGATGATCATAATAGGATTTGCTAAAACTCAAAATGTCATCAAAATAAACCACAACAAACATTCCTAGGAATTCCCTTAACACAAGATTCATCAATCTTATGAAGGTACTAGTAGCATTTGTTAATCCAAAGGACATGACCAACCACTCATACAATCCATACTTTGTTTTAAAAGTAGTTTTCCATTCATCCCCTTCTCTAATCCTAATATGATAATATCCGCTTTTAAGATCAATTTTAGAAAACACACAAGCACCATGCAATTCATCCAACAAATTATCTAATCTAGGAATAGGATGTCTATAGTTTACTGTGATGTTATTAATGACTCTACAATCAGTGCACATCCTCCAAGTTTCGTCTTTCTTAGGCACTAGAATGACTGGAACTGAACACGGACTTCAACTTTCTTGCATCCACCCCTTTTGCATAAAATCTTCAACTTGCTTTTGAATCTCCTAGGTCTCTTAGGGATTACTTTTATAGGCTGGCCTATTAGGCAATGAAGATCCTTGAATGAGATCAATTTGATGTTCTATGCCTCACAGAGGAGGTAGACTATGAGGAAACCTCCTTAGGAAAGACATCTTCAAATTCCTACAACAAAGAAAAAACTTCACAAGAGAGAGAGTCAGTAGCACTTACTCCAATTGATTTACTTTCCTTACTCAAAAGTAAAAGCATAGGCTTTTTCGTGAGCATAGCCTTGTTTACCTCTATTTCTTTAATAAACTGATTTTGTAATTTTCGCTCTGTTTTTCCATTTACTTTTTCCATTTTCTTATCACTTTCTTTTTCTTTTCTTTCTTATTTTCTTTTATCTCTCATTTTGGATTGATCTTCACCAACCTCTCTTGGAGACAAAGCAGTAAGAAAGTCTTGTGCTTTTTATGTACAAATGAAAATTTATTTGTGTACCTATCATGTAGAGCTTTCTGATCATACTACAAAGGTCTACCATGAAGTAAATGGCAAGCCTCCATATGTACCAAATCACACAAAACTGCTTTATCATACTTTTCTATGGAGAATTCCACCTCCACTTGCTTACTTATAATCATTTCACCATCCTTACTAAGCCAGTGAAGCTTATATGGCTGTGGGTGTGGCTTATTTTCCAAATTTAGTTTTGAGACTATCCTTACACTAGCAACTTTAGTGCAGCTCCCTCCATCAATAATTAAAGAACAAACCTTTCCTTGGATAATACATCTTGTATAGAAAATATTTTCCCTTTAGCTTTCATCCAACTCCTTGGCTTGGCTGCCCAACATCCTCTTCACCATGAATAAAACTCCTTCAGGTGCAATTTCCTCATCATACTCTTCTTCACTTTGTGGTACAGATTTTGAGAATGATTTACTTGTAATTTCCCCATCTTCCTTAAGCAACATAATTTTCTTAGGGGTCTCATTGCACTTGAATTGAGTCCTTTTAAATGCAGCCGTGGTATTGTTAAGTGAAGTACTTCCTTCCTTCTTATTTCCTTCCTTCCAATTTGAAGAATTGAAATTAGAAGAACTCCTCCTTATGGTAACTTCTCTCTCAAGTTGTTGCTCCACTATGGTAGCTTGATGTACGAAGTCTTCCAACTCCACATAATTTTGTAGCTCAACCACATCTCTAAGGTCATTATTCAACCCATTCAGAAAGCATGCCATAGTAGCCTCCCTATCTTCATTCATATTGGCTCTAATCAGAGATACCTCCATCTCCTTGCAATATTCATCAACACTCCTACTACCTTGTGTGAGTGTTTGGAGCTTGTTATGAAGGTCCCTATGATTACAGGAAGAAAGAAATCTCCTTTTCATCAACCTCTTCATTTCAACCCAAGTATCTACCAAAGGTTCTTCATATCTAAGTCACTCCTTTTGCAATTGGTTCAACCAAATAAAAGTATAGTCTGTGAACTCCATGGCTGCCATCTTTACTTTCTTTTCTTCATTGTAATTGTGACATGAGAATAAATGCTCAATTTTTATCTCCGATGCAAGATAAGCATCTAGATCACTTATCCTTTTGAAATGTGGGATATTAAGCTTCACTCCCTCAATTTGGTCCTCTCTAGCATCACCTTCATTATCTCTTCTCTTTTTTCTATCAATCATTCTTCTATCTCCATCATCATTAAAATGTTCTTGACTTTCTAACCGCTCAATCTTCTCATATAACTCCTCTGTATGCTCCCTCATTATCATTCCATTTGAGTTGTGATAGCCTCCACTAACAATCTGCTGTTTCCCTAAGGATGAGGGGTACCACCACCTGCTCCTACCATAATTCAAGTAAAAAGAAAAAAATTGAAAGCAATAGGACTTCACCACACTTCTCACGTGTCTGCACTCTTAAAGATGTATCACTCGTGTTTGTTGCTCTCTAATAAGCTTTTGTGTAAAGTTCTCTCTTGCCTTTTACCACTCAAGTGCTCTTGTAGGCTCTTAAATGGAATCATAGGTCAATTCAAAAAGAAACTCCAACAACCCCAATGTTAAATCACAAAATAACAAGAGGTCAAGCAAAAAGAAAACTCTAAGACAAAACTTCTAAAATCCAAAAAAGACAAGTAAGAAAAACTAAATAAGGATAAGCACACTCAAATCAGAGGCCAAAAAAGACAAGAACAAGGTAAAGGTTTGAAGAACAAAAGAAACAAGCCACTGTTTTGACTTTTTTTTGTCAAAATTGTTTTTCAATTTTTTTTCTTTTTCTTTTTATATGTTCTTGATGATTGTAGATGAATAGACCAAATGGAAAACAAGCACATATTTAACAACTAAACATCAAACTAACAAGGCCTAGAAAGATTAAAATGAAACAATTTCGAAGAACATCAAGAACACATGATGAACATTCTACACCCTTTTTTTTACCGATTGGCCAATGTAATATCAAGCAATAACATTAATGGAAACTAGAAGATCATCACAAAATTAAGCAAAAGGATGAATCCAACAAGGACTCAAAAACAAATTTGCAAGGTTGCACTAATTTGAGCTCGTAAAAAAAATTCATTGTATCTTAAGTTAGAAAATTCAGATTGCAATGATTCCAAAACGAGGTGAAAATAGAAACTTTGAAATTTAGAAATAACCTAAGAAACACCGAAATATGATATGTAAACCTCCAAATATGGACCAAAGAAAATTGACCAATTCTACAGAATTTGAATCGAGCTTTGATTACCACCTGATATGATTTCTGTTCTAACTTGGTCATAATTGAAACAAGGAGAAACAATAATCACAAAATAACAAAGGATGGAAGAGATGAGGAATGGAAATGGTAAGAGGACGACACAATCAAGGATGACTGATAAGCTCAGGGCGATTGCCACAAGAGCTATTGGAAACTCTTGATAAGACCTAGGGTTCCAAGCAATAACTAAAGAGAGAATTCTCACCAAAAGGTTTCTTATTTCAATTAAAAAAAAACTCCCCTTCCAAAAGTGTTTACAAAGTTTATAAACTAAACTAAAATTTAGCAAGTGGGCTATAACACTTAGCCCAAAAATAAAGCCTAAACTTAAAAAATAAAGTGAAATTAACAAGTGATGGGCTGTACAATATTAACAAGCTTTGTTACATTATTACTAACTAAAAAATTAACAAGCCCAAATTAAGCTTGATCAGCCATGTAAACACAATGGAATAGTCTTGGATTCTATTTTCTTGAATGGACTTTGGCTCAAAAAAACTTGAAATCATTTGGCCCAAAGCTTCCATAGCTCTCTTTGTTTTGGATCTAGTTATTGGTCCACCAAGTCCTTCCAAAGGATCTCCTCCTTGCCTTTTCTTGCTTGAGTCTAATTTATCTTCCACGATCACATCACATACTACCATTTCTGCCTAATTAATCTCAACTATATTTGATTTAATGTCTGAAATTAAATGTGCCAGATCATTAGCATCTACATTTTCATTTATGGGAATATACATGACAACCACATCATACAACTTGTGGAGTAGTTCCTTAGTAGAGTTTAAGTATTCTAATTATGCGGGGTTATTGTAGTTATATTCACCATTCAATTGTTTGATCACTAATTAGGAATCTCCCATAATGTTTATATCTATGAAATCTAAATATAGCAAAATCTTTATACCAAAGATTAGAGCCTTATACTCAACTTGATTATTGGAACATTGAAAATCTAATGTAACAATATTTATTTTCTATCCTCCTTGGACTAGAATTAACAAAACCAACACTAACTCCAACTTATTGGATCCATCAAAAGTAAGTATATGGATCTAATTACACATAGCTTTCGCTAGCACCCATTGGATCTTGCACTTCCAAATAATGGTGTTCAGCTAAGAAATTGAATAGTGCTTGCCCTTTGTCAGCCTTTAAAAGGACATATTTGAGGGCAAAGGCATTGAACTTGATAGCCCATTTCTAATGATAGAGCTAAGAGGGGCGATTGCCTCCAAAAAATTTTTATTTTATATGTGTGTGTATATATTATCCCTCCCAAAAAATATGGTTATTGTGACTACTAAAAAATATATGAAAGAAAAAGCCCATTAATATATATATATATATATAAAAGATAAGTTCAAGACCTTTTTATGCTCTAATTTGTGGAAAAAAGACTCATTAAATTTTTTCTACGTTGTCATCAAGATATTTCAATTGAATATTAGTGTTTTAAAATTTATTTGGTTGATATATTTGTCGATAAATGATAAATCTTTTTAATTGGTGTGCACAACAATCTTCCTTATCAAAATCTTCTTTACATGATAGTTATGGATTGTTCTGTAAATTACAACTCATGCCATTGTCTATGTAATTTAAAATTATGGCATTGATGTTTAAAGGCCTGTCCAATCACTCTATGTCCCCCTTGTAACACCCTAACTTTTAACCCAATACTCTAGAACATATTGGACTAATCATTAGGTTATTACTTCTTAATCTCAACTTTTTAATAAAATACTTAGTGGAAATTACGGGTAAATTTTTCTTTTTGAAAACATAAACAAAGTGAGAGCCACGAACTTAACTAGACGAACGACAGAAACATAAAGCACGAGTAACAATTATCAGAAATCATAAAGTAAAGCATATAGTCAAGAAACAATGATCAAGGTAAATAAAGAAACATTTCATTAATAATAGCATAGTTGAGGTACATAGCTAGTCATACCCTAAGAACGGGCAGAGCTTGTAATACAGCGAAAATAAAATACAACATAAAACAAGAAAGCAGAAGTAAACCGTAACTACCCAAGTGTACCTATGGTGGATAACCTCGAGACAAAAGAAGGTTTATCCACTCTACATGTGGGTGTGTGCACTAAATCTCCCCTACGACGTCAGCTACTGAAATCCGGGAAACGGTGGAGTGTAACCAATCCATGGACGCAGAGTAGCAGGAGTGGGAACACGTGGAGACTGAGCGTGGGCTCCTCAGTAGGGGCACCTCTCGGCTCGCCTAGCCAACCTCGATTGTGTAATAGTCTCCTCGCTCACGTCTCGCACGAACTGAGGTGTAGGATCAGAACTCTCACTATACATGTGTGTCGGCGGGTCCTCGGATGGGTCGTCCTCCAAACTCGGGGATCGAGGCACGTAGTCCTGGAAGTCTCGAGGCATCAAACCACCAGTATACGTTCGCAGAATCCTCTCGTCTCACGTCTGGGTGCGCTCAAAAACCATCGCGTCGTCATAAGGTGACATCGGAGAGAAACAATAGCTCTGTACATGATGTGCAAAAGGGCATCCAATGAACATGAAGACTCGCATGGTACATTGCCCCTCAAAATGATATGACCCGTCGTCCGGGTCATAGTGGACCTCCCAAGTAGGCGTGTCAATGAAAAGCACGAACGTCGCCATCGGTCTCTGAAGATGTGACGGAAGAAAGAAGAAAGAGAAGTCAGAATTCTTGCTAAAGAATCTCAGTAGGAGTCTTCTATCCTAGGGTTACATCGTACACATCCTCAAGAACCTCGGGTTTAATTATAAAATAGTGATCATGCATATAAGGTTCAATTTAGGGTTTTCCAAACTAATTATCCGAGGTCCATTCCTTTTAGCATGCATCTTGATGTTATGAATACAACATATTATATCATGGATGCATGTCAATACTTAAGCATATAAACAACACATCAAAGCACATAAACATAAACCATGTGGCATAAGGGCATATAACTTTCAAGTGAATCATTCCTCAAGTTCATGACATCAATCATGGTACTTTAGCATATAAGCCACCCTAAAAATAACTAGGTTATGAGCTCATATCTCAGCTAGTCGTCACTAGCTCTTGCTTATTATCTTGAATAAGCGAAACATAAATAATAATCCCGACTCGCAAGTACGGGTAGGGGGCAGGGATCATCTCTTTTTGGGATTACCCTTTTTGAAACACTTTGCGGGCATTAAGCCACAGCAATTTGTCCGCTTTGGTAGGTTGCATATACTCATACCCTCACGGATTTGTCTCTCCTAGGGGTGCTCGGCTGAACCGGTGTCACCCAGGGTTTTCAACTCATATGGTACTCATAAACATTTCTTTCAACCCTTTAAGGTTTGACAGAAATTCGGCAGCATAATAGCTGTTAAACCGAATTTCCTTCAAACTGCCACCAGCTACTTCACACAACATGTTCTCATGAAACTCATGCTATGATAAACTTTAACATTTTCATCAATCATTTTCTCATGCATCAAGCACATCTTATCATATCATTGCATAATACAACACATCATAGCATTAACAACTTTTTAGTGTCTTATGCATCGACCCTTACGGTCCTCAACTCACATTCTAAGTTATAAATCATCAAACCTAATCTCTCGGGAACTTATAAGGTTATAACTAAGTCTTTCTCACCTAACACTATGGTCAAGAGCATCTCTAAACCTCAAGGATGCAGAATTCATAATCCTAACTTTACGGGTACCTAGGAGTCACAATAATGACCCTTTCTAAGTCCGGTTTGTTCCTAAGGCATCAAGATCAAGTCCTAAACCATTTATAAGTCATTCCTACACATTTAAACTAATTTAAATCCATGATTATCATTACTAAACCTTGCTGGACAGAATCCAGAAAATTCAAACATTAAAGGATCTAGAACTCTCAAATTAATTCTTTTCTAGTTTCTAACTTCTTTTATCTTTCACATATGAGTCTTAACATTAATTATACTTAAACATAGGTATATTATCACCATTAAAACAGTTCATACAGTGGCAAATAATAGCAAGGTAGAACCAAAACAAACATCTCCAATTAAAGGCATCAAACACAATTTCTAAAACACATAAAATACTAGTTTCTCTTGAAACCTTTTTAAAACTTTCAAAACTCATTTATAAACATTTTTAACATCTACAATCATAAAAATATTTAAGAGGGCAGTGATTAAATCAACTTTGTCTCAAGAGGTCCTAAATTCATAAAACTTAGTTCTACATATTCCTTGTACTCATAAAAGCTTAGAAAATTTATGAAACATAGTTTTCAATACTTAGAAGCATCAAAACCTCTTAGGGCCGAAACATGAACCAAGGGAAATAAATATTTTAGACCTTTGTTTGAGACAACAATGGGCAAGTCTTTGAGCTCTAGGTACATTTAAGTGATGACATAAAATAAACATGCTCATGCACTTATTTTAGCTTGCATTAGAAAGTAAAGTGATAGCATAAATAAACATGAGATGCAACTCATTATTATCTTGATATTAAGTGAGAACTTGAAATATAAACATGATAATGCATAGCTTGAAAAATAAACATGATAATGCAAGGTTCACTTATTATCTTGATACTTAGTGTTAGCAAGGAAAGTAAACATGGTGTGCAAAACATAAAATAAACATGATGCAAGGTTCATTTTATGGTTATAATAGCAACCCAACATATATCTCATTACAAAGAGAGCTCTAGAGTTCTTGAACCAAGTTCTCAAAGGAACTATGAGGTTCTTGAACATCATCATCAAGCTCAAAGAAAACAAACTTCCTAATCAAAATAAAACCTCAAAGATCAAGGATCAAAACCGAAATATTGTAAAAAGGAAACAAGAAAACCAAAACCAAAATAGCAAGAAAGTAAAGGTGTTCTTGAACAAAAATCCTTTGAGCTAGATAATAAAGATAAAACTTAGAGAAAACAAAAGCTCAAGCTCTAGAGGTTCCTTTGAGATGAACAAAAAGTCATCATCTAGGAGTCCTCATCATTGAGTTATCATGTGGCCAAGAGGACCAAGAGGCCAAAAATACAAGGAGAAGAACAAAGAAATTTTCAAAAAGAAAATCCAAGAGAAAGCTAGAAAGAACTCATTTTCAAGAAAACAAAGTTTAGAAAACACTCCTACCTAGAGTGAAGACACAAAGCTTGAACTTTGAGAAAAGAAAACAAGGTGATGAACTCCTCCTTGAGATGGAAATGATTCGGCCAAGGGGAAACAAGAAGGTTGGAGTTGTGTTTCAAGTGAGGTTGTATTTGAGGTGAGGTGATTGAGAGGTTAAGAGATGATTCAAGGCTTTGGGGTGGCGTTTAGAGGTTGTGATATGATGATAAGATGAAGAGATGAAGAGGATGAAGATGAAGAACAAGAAAGAACTCTCTTGGAACTTAGAGAGAAAAAAGAAAGGAAACTTAAGAAAGCTTAGAAACTTGAAACTTACCAAAAGACTAAAAGTGACACAAGTTCATCTAAGGAACCTATTTATAGAAAAGGAAGCAATAAAGGCTCATCCAAGGGGGAAGAGGCCATAGCAATGAGGGGGAGGAAGGAAGAGAAAAATATCTCTTACATGGTTGAAAGTATGAGAGGTATGGCTTCAAGTATGGTGATTTGAGTGAGCTTTTCTTTTAATTTTGCAAGAAATAATCCTTCTAGAAGTAAGGCATGGCTGGAAGTTTTTCAGCCACACATAATTGAGGAAAAATGGTTTATTTCAATTAGTTATTCATTTGGAAAATCAAGCTTGATTGAAAGTTATGACAAGGTATGTTATATGTGACTTGAGGTATGGCATTGGAGTGTTGAAAAATTGAACATGTGATGCATATGGGAGCATGGAGGTCTCGGCCAGACCAGGGACAGTAGAGAGGAGGTGAGGTTTGATCATCTAATTGGGTGTTAATGGTAGATTTAAATGTGTATTAGCTTAGGTACAAGGTTAGGAATAATTAAGCTTAAGTTTAGATAGCTAAGTATGAGTATTAGGAATTTTATGACAAGGTTAGGAGTGCTCATACATCATTAGAGAATTAATAACTCATTTGTGAATAAACAATGTGTAACACAATTCCATGATTTAAGGAATTGGAAAGAGAAAACACTATTTAAGATTCCATAACTAGGAGTCTTGAAATTAAAATGTGATTTTAAGTTGTAATTAAGCACTTTTAGGTTCTAATCAACTTTAATAAATTATTTTGACTCAAGATTAATTATGAAAATTAATTAACCTTCGATTAGAGCCTAATATTGCTTAGGTTTGCTTAATCACGTGATTAAGCGTAAAAACACGAAACTAGGGGCAAAATCATAATTTCGCACTAATTTCGCCCGGGACCTCCGGGACCAAAACTTAAGTCATAATCTATATAAAAATGCCTTTAAAACCATATGGAGAAGTTTTGGGTTCATCCGGCACTTGCAAACGGGTAAAACACCGCAGGGACGTTTTGGTCATTTTGACTAAAACTTCAACGAGATTTTCGATCCCGGAAAGAGACACAAGTCATCTAATCCCCTTCCAACATTGAGTTTGCCCTTCGAGTATTGCCGGACTGACTTTCCTCAAATTCCGGGCCGAAAATGACCTCAGGGGCATTTTGGTCATTTTCACTCTAATAGAAAAACGGGGTGTTACACCCCTCCTCCTAAAGTTTTTAGTCATCATCTGCCACTACCTATGATCTCTTTTGCAACATAGGTTGATTTAATAAATATTTCACAATGTCTATTTTGCACATAACTAACACTTTTCTTGGTAGTAAATAGTACTCCAATTTAGTGCAAGCAAGAAACAAAGAAAGACAAAGCTTTTCTATTGGGGTATATCTAGTTTCTACATCATTGAGCAATCAACTTAGATAATACAATGCCCTTTTTGTTCTATCTTTGGCATCTTGAGCTAATAGACCACTAATAGAACCCTTAGTAGCCAATATATATAATTTCAACTGCATTTCGAGGGAGGGATGAGTTAGAACTAGAGGACTAACAAGGCTCTTCTTGATTTGCTCAAAAGCATATTACTGTTCTTTACCCCAAGTGAATTAATTAGCCAACTTCAATTTAAGCAATGAAAATTTTACTTGCCGACTTAGCTATAGACCTTCATAGTGAATTAATCTTCCCAAATGGGCTTTACATTTCTTTCTTGTTCCTTAGGGGTCTAGCTTCCAATATGGCTTTAGCCTTGTTTTGGTACACTTCTATTCCTTTAGAATGAAAAAAAAAACCAAAGGAAGTTACCCGCTGAGACTCCATAAGCACACTTAGTCATATTCATCTTTAAAGAATATTTTTATTCTCATAGAAGATTGCTGTGACTCAGCCCAATGTTGTTGGGAATCATCATACTTCCTTTACACATTATTAATATAGACTTCCTTATTTTTCCTAATCATATAATAGAATATTAGATTCATTGCTCTTTGGTAGGTTGCCCTTGTATTTTTCACATTGAAAGGTATACAACCTACTCAAAGATCCCAATTATAATTCCCCAAGTAAAGACATTCCTGAAGCTCAAGCTAACTTTAGAAATGATAATGATAGAGCATGACGAGAGATTTGTGTACCCAGCCTTGGTTGCTCCTAGCCTTGTTCTCATGATAGAGCATATATAGGATGCTTTGTTCAAGAATTTCCTTGGGAGATGTTTTTGAGCCTATCTCTATATGTGAGCACCAAGACCTATGCACAAATGGTTGACATAGTGATAAGTCTCAAAAATGGCTTAGCAGAATGCAGGGTAGTTGTGCTAGATATCGCCAACCTTCTATAATACCATTTTGCCACTGACTACCCTACTTCTTTTCCAACCACTGGACCTTAGACATTCCTTTCTTCTTGTCCATCATTTATGGCCAAACTTGATACCATTAAACATTTCAGAACCCAGGGAGAGCATTTCCATAGCCTTGACCTACATGCCATTTATTCACTGCACCATACTTGATTCTTGTTGAGTTAATGCACAGTAGTCCAGTACACCTTAGCATTTGAGTTCATTTTTTATTCATTAGACTTGCCTAGTTTTTACTCTTCTTCGTCATGTGCTTTGGAAGGTATGATTCCTCACATTACTCTTGCTTGGATTCCTATAGTTTGTTCTTATTTCATTTTGGCAAATTTGAATAATTTTTGGTAGGTTTGATGCCTTGTTGCAAAATAAAGTTGTTTCCAAATTGTTGAATGCATTTGAATTTGAATTTTTGTTTTGATTTGTAATTTTCTATCCCACTATGTTGAGCTTTATCTTACTATATGGGTTGAACTTTGGTGGTGTTGTTCTAATCAGGTTTTGCTTGAACCTTGGGTGTAACTCTTGTTTGAGTGGAACTTATAGTGCTATGTTGGTTACTGAGCTTGATCTTTTGACATTTTTTTGGATTATTGTTTGAGCTCTTTGGTAAGTTGTATTTGCATTCGGTTGTTAGTGGTGATAATCTCTAAATTATAGCTATTGGATATTTGAATTAGGAAAGACATGTTCTTAATAGTGCAAATTTGAATTTGAAGAATCACCATTGTATTATTGAGTTTTATTATCAATTGCATTACCTCCTTTGTAGTACTTCTATGAATGTTGGACATATGTGTAGAGTCTAGTATTTATGTATAAATTACATATTCTACCTTTGCCTATTTATTTATTTTCGAAGAGATTCTTGTATTATTGAATACATTTGACTTGAATTTGAAGCATCCCTATGGTTGTTAATCATTTGTGTTGATTTAGAGCTTTCTTTGATAATTGGGTACTTATTTTGATCCATTGCTTTGTATTTCATTGTCCTATATCCTATTTGTGTTACGTTTTGTGTTGTAAAGGTTGCGTATCTCACATCCTAGTGTTATGAGAGAAGAAATTGAAGCAACAAACCCTAGCATAACCCCTTACTCGATGGAGCCCTAGCACTTGATTATATATTATATCATCCTGCCCCACAATTACTCAATAGAGACTTGATACTAACCTATTACCACCTTCATCATTACTAGAATTGGGAAATGATCTTATCCCCTAGCCAAACAAGGGTCAACATGCTTGCTTTAGGATCACACCTTGTAGTGGGTATGTCATGATTTGCCTAGGAAATGTGATTGGCACATGAGGGATTGGATCTCCATGAAAGCTTCTAGTAATGTGATTGAATAATATGCATAAATAATAAGAATCTATAATCCAAATAATGTAATTTAAACTGAATTTCAAAATCATGGAACACTTTCAAAAAGTAAATAAAATAATACTATGCACATCTGTGATCCTGCCTACACAGTTACTGGAGTACTACTATAACTACACAAACCTATAATTTGGAAGCGAAGCTAATCAAAAGATGCTGCAACACTACTGAGGTGGATCCTGTTATGTAACTGGGCTTGTAGCTGTATTTGTATTAGGAGGAAAAGAGAGAGGTAAGTTCACCAAAACTCAAAGAGCGGGCCTTTACTTATAACTCACATGGGACAACAAAAATAATACATATAATATACATGTAATTGATGTAAACATTTAAATATTTAATTACATCGCTATACTGAAAACCATGTTTCTACTAAATACATAACAATAATTAGTAGAGAAATAGGGGTTGAACTGAAAATATTACTGTACTGAATTGATAGGTGAAATAGATGGGGCACCTAACTAGTTCCCATAAATAGACACCACACTAAGTTCTTTACTGTAACTAGAGTTGAGCTAGTCCTTTGGCGAACCACTTAGTACAACGATTAGCGATCCTACAGCCATTAACTTACTATTCTGTTTCATACTAATCATCGGCTAAAAATTAATATTCAAAACATTTCACTATTCCTATTGTTCATACTAAACTAGGGTTCATGCAAATTTTCTAATTGATAAGATCATTCTAAAACATATAGACAACAAATATGGTCCTATGAGCTTTATAAAATAATAATTTTTCATGAAACTAGAAAAAAAAATAATTTTCTAAAATTGCTACAATCTATGAAAGCATGTTTCTCGGAACAAATCATTTTCATATTTCATAAATAATTTGTATGAGATTGGAATGTACTAATAATGACCAAAAAGTATGGCTATGAGCTTAAATCTACTCACCGTTGTAGCCAGTATTGTGCTTCTACTCACAACTTGACTCCGGGGAGTAGGAATGGCACTGGCAACTGCCAAACAATATAATGAAAGCATAAACAATTGACACTATTGCCAAGAACTAATTTGGAATGATAGGGAGGAAGAATATTGTGAGAAAATCATGCTTGATAATGCCCTAACTCATAAGCTAGGTAAAAAGAGGAATAAACTGACTAAATTTTGAATGATAGAGAGGAAGCTTGGGAAAGAGGAAAAATGGAAGAAAAATATGAAGGTTAGACGCAAAGAGTGTTGGTAGCGGCTAGGGTGTTTAACCTGAGCTTAGGGATGGTTTATATAGCGTACGGGGCATTTTAATGAAACTACATCATTTTTTATGCGTACTGATATTAGGCTAACTGCTGTAGTGGTCTTGTTGACATAGGAAACTAGCTAAACATGCATACACTTGACCGTTATAGCAATTCAAGACAGCTATAGTAGCCTCAAGAGAACCGTGGCTTATCAACTAACATTACTAGACCGCTATAGCAGTTTATAATCACTATAATGGTCCCCTTTATGTTCCTCACTGTCATAGCAATCTATGACTGTTATAGTGGTTTTAAGAAAGCTTGATCCTATACTTTTAGGTTTTCATGCATATAGGGCCTTCCCAACAACACGATGGGTCTCAGGGGAACCTTAAGGCCCTATTAGACTTATCTAAGGACATGTTCACTTGAGACATCACAAACTACCCCTTTAAAAGAGATTTAGTCCCCAAATTTAAACAAACATACCTTAAGGTGGAAAAAGGTGGGGATACTTAATTTTCATGGCTTCTTCAGCTTCCCAAGTCACTTCCTTGTCGAAATGGTTCTTTTAGATGACTTTCACTAATACTACCTCTTTAGAGTGAAGCTTCTTGATCTGCTTAACCACAATGGGAATTGGTTTTTCCTCATAGGATAAGCTTTCATCAACTTGGACCAATTTCAGAGTATGCACGTTAAACTGATCAAACATATACCTCTTGAGCATACTGACATAGAACACAGGGTATATGACTAATAAATTGGGAGATGGTGCTAACATATAGGCCACTATTCCAACCCTCTCTAAGATCTCAAACGAGTCAATAAAATGAGGGCTCAACCTCACTACCCCTTTCATGGGGAACACCCATAGAAACACATGGTCCCTAACCACGAACTTCAAATCACTTCAACATTTATCTACATAAGACTTTTGCTTGGACTGTGCTAGAGGCACTCTTTAATCATCTGAACTTTCTCTAAGGTTTCTTAAACTAGTTCTAGGCCTAGGGACTTAGCTTCCCCAAGTTTAAACCATCCGATAGGAGAACTGCAACACCTCCCATACAAGGCTTCAAATAGTGCTTTTTGGATACTTAGTTGGTAATTATTGTTGTATAAGAACTCAATCAGGGATAGGTGGTCACACCAACTCCCTCTAAAATCTAAAATACAAGCTCCAAGAATATGTTCTAAAGTTTCTATCTTTCTTTCTGACTGACCATCTGTTTAGGGATGAAAAGCTATGGTCAATTCTACATGCATCCCAAAAGCCTCCTTAAATGCTAGCCAGAATCATGAGGTGAATTGGAACACTCTGTCTGATATGATGGGTATTGGGACACGGTGAAGTCTGACTATCTCGTCAATGTACAACTGAGCATATTGCACTATACTGAAGGTAGTTATCACTAGTAGGAAATGTGTTGACTTGGTTATCTTGTCTACCATTACCTATATAGAGTTGAAACCTGTCCAAGGTAACATGACCATGAAGTCCATGGCTATTCTCTCACACTTCCACTTTGGAATATCTATCTATTGGAGTAACCTTGCAGACCTCTAATGCTCAGTCTTAACTTGCTGGCACACTAAGCACCTTTCCATAAAGTCACTGACATCTCTCTTCATACCGTCCCACCAGAATAACTACTTGACATCCTGATATGTAACGCTCCGATTTTTCTGTTAAAGTGAAAATGACCAAAATGCCCCTGAGGTCATTCTCGGCCTGGAATCTGAGGAAAGCCGATCCGGCTATACTCGAAGGGCAAACTCAATGTTGGAAGGGGATTAGTTGGCTTGTGTACCTTCCCGAGATCGAAGATCTCGTTTTTCGAGTTTTCGGGTCAAAATGACCAAAATACCCCTATGGGGTTTGACCCGTTTGCAAGTGCTGGATGAACCCCAAAACTTCTCCAGATGGTTTTAAAAGGTGTTTTTATGTATTCTGTAACTTTAGTTTTGATCCCAGAGGTCCCCAGCAAAATCAGTGCAAAATTATGATTTTGCCCCTAGTTTTGTGTTTTTAAGCTTAATCGCGTGATTAAGCAAACCTAAGCAATATTAGGCTCTAATCGAAGATTAATTAATTTTCATAATTAATCTTGAGTCAAAATAATTTATTAAAGTTGATTAGAACCTAAGAATGCTTAATTATAACTTGAAATCTTATTTTAAATTCAAGATTCCTAGTCATGGAATCTTAAATAGTGTTTTCTCTTTCTAATTCCTTAAATCATGGAAATTTGTCTACCTTGTTTACTCATAAAATGAATTTTAAACTCTCTAAATGTGTATAAGCACTCTTTAACCTTGTCATAAAACTCTTAAACTTTATTCTTAGTTATCTAAACTTATGCTTAATGATTCCTAACCTTGTACCTAAACTAACCTACAGTCAAACCTATCATTAACACACAATTACATGAAACAATTCTCTCCCTCTCTGTTGTAGCATTCTGGCCGAAGCCATCCTCCCCTAATTTCCATCACATGCTCAAATTTTTTGACACTCCAAGGCCATGCTTCCACCTCACCATAAACCATACTTTGTCATACAAACACCATGCTTTCATCCATGCTTCATATGGCCACTTCTAGAAGACTTTTTCTCTCATTTTTGTGGCTCAAATTCAGCCAGCCCTCCTTGCCTTCTAGAAAGGTTATTTTAATTTCAAACAAAGGGAAATTACCATACTTGAAGCCATGCTTTGCATCATAACTTCCATACCTCAAACCATGCTTGAATGACAAGTTGTAAGAGATATTTTTCTCTTCCTTTCCCTCCCAAAAGCTACGGCCAGCCCTTCCTCCCATTGAGCTCTCATTTGTTCTCATTTTCTGTAAATACCTTTGCTTATTTGAGCTTGCAAACATTTTAGATCATTTGCTAAGTTTCAAGTTTTCTAAGCTTTCTTTGAGTTCTTCCTTTTTCTCTCAAGTTTCAAGAGAGTTTCCTTTTCTCTTCATCTTCATCTTCTTCATCCCTTCATCTCATCATCATCCCATAACCTCTAAACACCACCTCACAACCTTGAACCACCATCAAACCTCTCAAACACTTGACCTCAAACACAACCTCACCCAAAACACATTTTTCTTTTCCTTTCCTTCACAAGGCTGAAGCCACCTTGCCATTCTTGGAGGAGCTCTTCATCTTGTTTTTCATTTCAAGTTCAAGCTTTTCATCTTCACTCTAAGTAGGAGTGTTTTTCTAAACTTGTTTTACTTGAAAATGAGTTTTTCTCTAGCTTTCTCTTGGATTTCTTTTTGAAACTTTTCTTTGCTTTTCTTCTTCCTAGTTTCGACCATGAGGCCTTGTTTGGTTCATGATAGCTCAATGATGAGAGCTCCTAGATGATGACTATGTGTTCATCTCAAAGGAACCTCTAGAGCTTGAGTTTTTACTTTCTTTAAGTTTCATCTTTATTTTCTAACTCAAATGATTTTAACTCAAGACTACCTTCACTTTTCCTTGATATTGATTTCGGTTTCCTTACTTCTTTTACGTTGATGTTTCAGTTTTAGTTTCCTTTCCTTTGAGGTTTTATTTTCTTTTACAAGTTGTTTCTTTTGAGCTTGATGATGATGTTCAAGAACCTCATAGTTCTTTGAGAACTTGGTTCAAGAACTCTAAAGCTCACTTTGTGATGAGATAAGTGTTGGGTTGTATTTCTAAAGTCTTGTAAGAGCTCTAGATAAGATTAAAATGAATATTGCATCCATGTTTATGTTTATGGCTTGCACATCATATTTATTTTCCTTGCCATCACTAAACATCAAGAATAATAAATGAACTTGCATTATCATGTTTATGTTTCAAGCTTTGCATTATCATGTTTATATTTCAAGTCCTCACTTAAAATATCAAAGATAATAATGAGTTGCATCTCATATTTATTTTATGCTATCATTTTATTTTTAATGAAAGCTAAAACAAGTGCATGAGCATGTTTATTTTTATGTCATCACTAAAGAGGACCTAGAGCTCAAAGACTTGCCCATTGTTGTCTCAAACAAAGGCTTGAAAAATATGTGTTCCCAAACTTGTGATTTTGGCCTCTAGAAGTTTTATTTGTTACAAGTATTAAAATCTACGTTTCATAATTTTTCTAAGCTTATATGAGTTCAAGAAATGTCTAAAACAAGGTTTTATGAATTTAGGACCTCTTGAGATAAATTTAATTTAGCTACTACCCTTGAGATTATTTTGAGGATTTTAAATGTTAAAAATATTTATAAATGAGTTTTGATAGTTTTAAAAAGGTTCCAAGAGAAACTAGTATTTGATGAGCTTTAGAAATCAAGTTCTATGCTTTTTATGGAGATGTATTTTCGGTTCTGCCTTGCCATTTTATGACCACTGTATGTGCTGTTTGATGATGATAATATGAGTATGTTTGAGTATATTTAATGCTAAAATTCATATGTGAAAGATTAGAGAAGATAGTAACTAGAAAAGAATTAATTTGAGAGTTCTAGATCCCTTAGTAATTGATTTTTCTGGATTCTGTCCAGCATGGTTTAGAAATGATAATCATGGATTTTAATTAGTTTAAATATGTAGGAATAACTCATAATTGGTTTAGGACTTAATCTTGATGCCTTAGGAGCAAACCAGACTTAAAAAGGGTCACTGTTGTGACTCCTAGGTTCCCATAAAGTCAAAATTTTAGATGCTGCATTCTTGAGGTTTAGAGATGTTCTTGACCATAGTGTAGAGTGAGAAATACTTAGATGTGATCTTATAGGTACCCAAGAGTTTACGTTTTTATGATTTATAACTTAGATTATAAGTTAAGGACCTTAAGGGTCAATGCATAAGACATTAAGAAATTGTTAATGCTATGATGTTTATATGATGCAATAATATGTTGAGATGTTTATGATGCATAAGGAAATGATTGTTTGAGATATGAGTTAATCATAGCATGAGGTTTAAATGAGGAATATGTTTTGTGAATAGCTTGTGGCATAAGTTTCGGTTTGAAGGAAATTCGGTTTAACAGCCGTTGTGCTGTCGAATTTCCGTCAAATCTAAAAGGGTTGAAGAAATGTTTTAAAGTACCACTTAAGTTAAATACCCTGGGTGACACCGGTTTGGCCAAGCACCCCCAGGAGATTTTTATGTGACAAGCACTGAGACATATTTCTCCTGCTATGGTGAAGAGGAGGCAAAACCGTGAGGGTCTGGACATGAGCTTTTCCAAAGCGGACAATTCGCTGTGCACTCGAGGCTAGTAGAGCGTTTCAAAGAGGGTATGTCCTAAGAGAGGAATCCCCTAGCCCCCTAGCCCGTACTCTTAAGTAGTCGGGTATGTTATTTTATTATTCGCTTATTCAGATAATAAGCAAGAGCTAGTGACGACTAGCTGAGGTATGAGCTCATAGCCTAGGTTTTATTATTTGGGGTGGCCTTTACATTGCTAAAGATTTCATGAATGATGTCACACATACTGATGAAAGTTTCATTTGAGAATTATTGTCCTTATGCCACATGGATTGTTTCTATATGATTTGATTTGTTGATTTATATGCTCAAGTATTGCCATGCATTCATGCTTAAATATGTTGCATTCATGACATCAGATGCATTCTGAAAAGAATGAACCTTGGATAATTGATTTTATAAATCCTAATAATGAACCTTTTATGTATGCACACCTTTTTATAATTAAACCTAAGGTTCCTGAGGATGTGAATGATGTAACCCTAGGATGGGAGACTCTTACTGAGATTCTTTAGTAAGAATTCTCACTCCTTTCTCTCCTTTCTCTTTCTTCCGTCACATCTTCAGAGAGCGATGGCGACGTTTGTGGTCTTTGTCGACACACTGACTTGGGAGGTTCACTATGATCCGAACCATGGATCATATCATTTTGAGGGGCAGTGCACAGTATGAGTCTTCATGTTCATCGGACGCTCCTTTGCACACCCTGTATAGAGCTTTTGTTTCTCCCTGATGTCCCCCTATGATGATGCGATCGTTTTTTAGTATGCCCAAACGAGCAATGAGAGGATTCTGGGGATGTATACCGGTGGTTCGATGCCTCGAGACTTCTAAGCCTACGTACCTCGGTCTCCTAGTTCGGAGGACTACCCTCCCAGGACCCGCCGACGTATATGTATAGGGAAAGCTCTGCTCCTACACTCAGTTCGTGCGAGGCGAGAGCAAGGAGACTGTTACACAGCCGAGACTGGCTAGGCGAGCCGAGAGGCGCCCCTATCAAGGAGCTCACGCTCAGTCTTCACGTGTGCCCACTCCTACCGCCCTACGTCCATGGATCGGTTACACTCTACCTTTCCCCGGGTTCTAGTAGCAGACGTCTTAGGGGAGGGTTAGTGCACGCACTCTCACATAGATAGGATAAACCTTCTTTTGTCTTGAGGTCATCCACTTTAGATGCACTCGGATAAACCTTCTTTTGTCTTGAGGTCATCCACTTTAGGTGCACTCGGATAGTTATGGTTTATCTATGCTTTCTATTTCTATTGTATTTCCTTCTGTTGTATTGCAAGCTCAGCCTGTTTCTATAAGGGCGTGACTACTTATGTATCCCAACTATATTATTATTAATGAAATGTTTCCTTTGTTGTGATGATCATTGTTCTATTGTTTCTTGCTTTAACTTTCGTGTTCCTTACGATTGATATTTATGTCTCTCGTTTAGATAAGAGGGCGACTCTCACTTTGGTTTATGTTTTTTTTAAAAACATTACCCATAATTTTCGCTAAGTATTTTAATAAAATAATGAGACTAAGAAGTAATAACCTAATGATTAACCTAATGTGTTCTAGAAAGTTGGGTTAAGAATTAGGGTGTTGCATGATACATCTTAGCTGACCTAGGATGCAACTAAGTATGCTGCACTATGGGATTCTTCCATCATTTTTTTCCTTAGCTTGCCCACCCTAGGTACACACAAATGATTCCCAAAGCGCAACATGCCCTCAGCATCAACTGAGAACTCTGCACTCTTGCCTTTATGAACATCCTCAACCAACTTAGCTAGTTGCAAATCTTCATGTTATCCTTAATTTGTTCCAACAAGGTTGATCAAGCCCTTATTTAAGCGAGGAAAACCCCTATGTTACTAAGATTAAACTGAACTCCTTAGCTTTCCTTATGGATATCCTCCACTACCGACTGCTTCACTGGCGCTATGTAGGCCAAATTGTCTGTGGACTTTCTACTCTATGCATCTGCCATTACATTCACTTTCTTTGGGTGTCAAGAGATCGTAAGTCATAATCCTTTAATAACTTAAGCTATCTACGTTGCCTTAGGTTGAGATCCTTCTATTGAAAAATGCACTTCAAGCTCTTGTGATCCGTGAAAATCTCACAGGTTTTTCCATACAGGTAGTGCCTCTAAATCTTCAAGGCAAAAACCACTGCCGCTATTTCTAAGTCTTGCAGGGAGTAATTCTGCTTATGCTTATTGAGCTATAATGATGTGTAAACTACAACTCAACCATTTTGCATAAGGATATAGCCAAGTTCATCTATCAAACCATCACAAAATGCCTAAAATCCACCTATTCCTTAAGGTGCCACCAAAATTAGTGCCATGGTCAAACATGTGGAGCACTCTTCATACTATTATGTCCTCTGAAAAATGACATTCTCCTATGTTAACTTGGTCATGGGTGTTGCAATCCTTAAGAAATTTTAAACAAACTATCTATAATATCTTGCCAGGCCCAAGAAATAGTGAATTTGAAATACTGTTGAAAGTCTAGGTCATTGTTGTACTACTTCAACTTTCTTTGGGTCTACTAGAATACCATCCTTAGACACTATATGCCTAAGAAACGCCACCTGATTTGGTCAAAACTCGCACTTGGAGAATTTGATGTGCAATTGATTTTCCTTGAAGGTCTGTAGGGCTATTCTCAGATGCTGCTCATGTTCCTCCTTGCTCTTGGAGTACACTAGAATGTCATCAATAAAGATAATCATGAAGTGGTCCAGGAACTACTTAAACACCCTATTCATCAAATCCTTGAAGGTAACTTGGGCATTGGTCCATTCAATGAACATCAATAAGAACTCATTGTGCACATAGCCAGTCCTAAAGGCCATCTTAGGTATATATTTATCATTAATCTTCAGGTCATGGTAGCTAGATCGAAGGTCAATCTTGGAAAAACATGTTGAGCTTTGAAGTTGGTTGAAAAGATCATTAATGCGAGGTTAAAAGTACTGGTTCTAGGCCATCACCTTGTTAAGTTGCAAGTAATCTATACATATTCTCATCGAATCGTCTTTCATCATGACAAATAACACTGGAGCACCCCATCGAGAAATAGTTGGCCGAATAAAACACTTGTCCAAAAACTTGTGCAATTGTTTTTTCAACTCTTTGAACTCTATTAGAGCCATGTAGTGTGACGGTGTAACACCCTAATTTTTAACCCAATACTCTAGAACACATTAGGTTAACCATTAGGTTATTACTTTTTAGTCTCATTCATTTATTAAAATACTGAGCGGAAAATACGGGTAAAATTTTTTTTTTGAAACGTAAAACAAAGTAAGAGCCGTGTTCATTAAGATACGGGAAGGTAAATCACCACATGATCAGATATATACATAAAGACATAGAACAATCAACAATTCAATGAAAAAACGTCTAACAAAGAAATATTCTATTAATAACATAGTTAGAGATACATAGAGTCACACCCTTATAGAATCGGGCTGAACTTACAATGCAAGGAAAGAGAAATACAACATGAACAAGAATACATGAAAGGCGTAAATAAAAATCCTACCCTAGTGCATTTAAGGTGGATAATCTCATGACGAAAGAAGGTTTATCCTATCTATGAGTGAGTGTGTGCACTAAACCTCCCCTAAAACAACTACTACTGGAACCCGGGGTATGGCCGGATGAAACCAATCCACGGACGTAGGGCAGCAAGAGTAGGTACGTATAGTGGCTGAACGTCTACTCCTCGGTGGGGGTGCATCTCAGCTCGCCTAGCCAACCTCGGCTGCATAACCGTCTCCTTGCTCCCTCCTCTCACGAACTGAGGAGTGGGAGCAGAGCTCTCGCTATACATGTGCGTCGGTGGGTCCTCCGAAGGGTCATCCTCTAAGCCAGGAGATCAGGGTACGTAGTCCTGGAAGCCACGAGTTGCCGAACCTCTAGTATACGTCCATAGAATCCTCTCGTCATGTGTCCGAGCGTGCTAAAAAACCATAGCATCGTCATAGGGAGACATTGAGGAAAAGCGATAACTCTGTACAGGGTGAACAAAGGGACGTCCTATGAACATGAAAACGCGCATTGTGCACTGTCTCTCAAAATGGTAGGATCCGTGGTCCGGATCAAAATGCGCCTCCTACGTCGGAGTGTCGATGTAAACCACGAATGTCGCCATCGAGCTCTGAAGATGTGACAGAAGAGAGAGAAAGAAGGGAAAGGAGTGAGAATCTTACTAAAGAATCTCAGTAGGGATCTCCTTTCTAAGGTTACATCGTTCACATCCTCAGGAACCTTGGGTTTATTATTAAAAGGTGTACATGCATATAAGGTTCATTATCTTAGGTTTCATAAAACCAAATTATCCAAGGTCCATTCCTTTTAGAATGCATCTTAATGTCATGAATGCAACATATCAAGCATGAATGCATGGCAATACTTTAAACAAATCACTTAACAAATCATAATCATCAAGAAGTATTCAAGCGGCATAAAGGGGTATAAATCTTTCATGTGGAACTTTCCTCACTTTGTGACACAAATCATTATACTATAGCATTATAGGGCCACCCTAAAATCATTTAGGTTATGAGCTCATACCTCAGCTAGTCGTCACTAGCTCTTGCTTATTATCTAAATAAGCAAAACATAATAAAATAATCTCGACTACTCGAGTACGGGTTAGGGGGCTAGGGATCATCTCTCTTAGGATATACCCTCTTTGAAACGCTTTGCGGGAATCTAGCCACAGTAATTTGTCTACTTTGGTAGGCTGCGTCTACTCATACCCTCATAGATTTGTCTCCCCTGAGGGTGCTCGGCCGAACCAGTATCATCCAGGAAAGCGCGTCTCAGTGCTTTATCACATAAAAATCTCCTGGGGGTGCTCGACCAAACCGATGTCATCCAGGGTTTTAATCTCATATGGTACTTCAAAAACATTCTCAAGTCCATTAGATTTGACAGAGATTCGGCAACATAACAGCTGTGTACCGAATTTCCTTCAAATCAACTTTATGCCATAAGCTCATAGCACATATGCATTTCTCATTCAACTTTCCTAATCATGATAACTCAACATTTCAATAAATCACTTCATTATAGCTCACACATGATCGAAGCATATACATCAACACATCATACTTGCATTATCAAACTTACATCAAGGTTTCTTAATGTCTTATGCTTTGACCCTTAAGGTCCTTTAACTTGCAATCTAAGTTGTTTATCATCACAACATAAACTCTCGGGTACCTATAGGCTCATATCTAAGTATTCCTCACTCAATTCTATGCTCATAAACAATTCTAAATCTCAAGAGTGCAGAATCCATAATTTACACTTTATGGGTACCTAGGAGTCACAACTTTGACTCTTTCTAAGTTCAGTTTGCTTCTAAAGCATCAAGATCAAGTCCTAAACCAATTATGACTAGTTTCGACACATTTAAACTAATTATAAACCATGATTTCTAATTTTAAACCTTGCTGGATAGAATCCAGAAAATTATATTTCTAAGAGATCTAAAAGTCTCAAATTAATTCTTTTCTAGTTACCAACCTGTCTTAACTTTCTCAAGTGAATTTTAGCATTAATTATACATGAACGTACTTATATTATCATTATCAAAACAGCATAAAATAGTGAGCAACCAAGCATGGCAGAACCAAAAACATCTCCCTCAAATAATGCATGAAACTTCATTTCTAAAACACATAGATTGCTAGTTTCTCTTGGAACCTTTTTAAAATTTTCAAAACTCACTTAGAAACAATTTATTTCATCAAAACCATCATAAGACACATGAGGGCAGTAGCTATTTCAAATTAATTTCAAGAGGGTTTTAAAACATAAAACTTTGCTCACAACATCTCTTGAGACCACCTAAACTTAGAAAAATCATAAAACACAAATTTTAGTATTTGTAACTATACAAACCCTCATGAGGCCGAAACTCAAAGGAGTAAGAAACATATATTTTCAAGCTTTGTTTGAGATAATAATGGGTAAATCTATGAGCTCCAAATCTCTTAAGTTATGACATAAACTTAAATATGCAATGTACTTTATTTAGTCTTTATTAAGAGATGAGAGCATAAAATAAATATGCTATGCAAATCCATTATTATCTTAGAGATTTAGTGAGAGCATGAACATAAATATGGAAATGCAAGTTCATTCTTTAATCTTGAGCATTTAGTGATGACATAAAAGTAAATATGGATGCAAGTTCTTTTTATCTTAACTTAGAGCTCATATGAGACTTTTAAAGAGAACCAAAAATCTCAACCCAACATTTATCTCATCAACAAAGTGAGCTTTAGAGTTTTTGAACCAAGTTTTCAAAGGAATTACATGGCTCTTGAACATCATCATCAAGCTCCAAGGAAATAAATTTAAGAGATAATAAAATCACAAGGAAAAGGAAACCAAAACCGAAAACATAAAGGAAAGGAAAGTAAAGGAACCGAAATCTAAATCAAGGAAAAGAATGAAAATATACCATATTCTTTATTATGTACTCAAGACCCCTATCTAGAGCATAACTCTAGAACGTGCCGACCAACTTTAAGGTTAACAAGGGTAGGCCTTGAGTTTATTGAAATCCTTATGATTAGTTTTTCTTAAGTTAAAAACCATGTGAGTTAGATAATATAGATAAAGCTCAAAGAAATGAAAAACTCAAACTTTAGAGGTTTCTTTGAGATGAACACAAGGTCATCATCTAGAAACACTCATCATCAAGCTATCATGCACAAGATGAGGCCTTGAGGCCGAAATGAAAAGGAAAGGAAAAGCAAGGAAAAGCTCAAAAAGAAACCAAGAGAAACTTTGAGACAATCACATTTTTGAGTAAAAGAAAAAAACTAAAGAGCAACTCCAACCAAGTGTGAAGATGGAAACTTGGTCTTGAAGATGAAAATGAGAAGGAAAACTCCTCCTAGGATAATGATAGTGCTTCGGCCTTGAAGGAAAGAAAGGAAAGGAAGTGTGTTCTTGGTGAGCTTGTGTTTGAGGTTAAGTGTTTAGGGGCTTAGGAGGTGATTCAAGGTTGTGAGGTGGTGTTTAGTGGTGGTGCTATGGTGGCTCAAGGTGGTAGAGGAAGAAGATGAAGAGGAAAAGAAAGAACTCTTAGAACTCTTTGAGAAAAAAGGAAAGAACTCAAAGAAAGCTTGAAAACTAAAACTAAGTAAATGATCTAAAGGTTCACACAAGTTCTTCAACACATGTATTTATAGAAAATAAAAGCAATGGAGGAGTGGAATGGGGGAGGGTTGGCGGTAGCTTTTGAGTCAATGGGGGAGAGAAAATATCTCTTACATAATGTCATTCAAGCATGGTTTGAAGTATGGTAAGCATGGTGCAAAGCATGGTTCAAGTAAGGCTTGTCATGGACTTGAAATTACATTTGAATTTCAAAAATTTGAGGTATAGAGGGGGAGGGCAGCTGTGCACTTCTAGAAGAGAGGAAGAGAGGTTTCTTTTGTTTAATGATGGTTTAGAGACGTGTTTAGGTATGTATGAGATTAGGTGCAAGATTAGGAATTGCTAAATATGTGTTTAGGTAACTAAGGATGTGATTAGAAATTTTATGACATGATTAAGGAGTGCTCATACACATTTAGAGGATTTTAAATTCATTTTATGAATAAACTATGTAGACAAATTTCCATGATTTAAGGAATTGGAGAGAGAAAACACTATTCAAGATTTCATGACTAGGAATCTTGAATTTAAAATAAGATTTGAGTTTAAATTAAGCTATCTTAGGTTCTAATCAACTCTAATAAATTATTTTGACTCTAGATTAATTATGAAAATTAATTAATCTTCGATTAGAGCCTAATATTGCTTAGGTTTACTTAATCATGTGATTAAGCTCAAAAATACTAAACTAGGGCAAAATCATAATTTTGCATAAAAATTGCCCGGGATCATCGAGACTAAAAATGAGGTCACGGAATACATAAAACACCTTTTAAAACCATCTGCAGAAGTTTCGGGTCCATCTGGCACTTGTACCCGTGTCAAACACAACAGGGTATTTTGGTCATTTTAACTTGAAATCTCAGAAAACGAGATTTTCGATCCCGGAAAGGTATACAAGTCAACTAATCCCCTTCAAATATTGAGTTAGCCCCTCGAGGACTGCTGAGTCGACTATCCTCGAGTTTCGGGCTGAAAATGACCTCAGGGGCATATCAGTTATTTTCACTCTAACAGAAAATCGGGGCATTGCAGAGGGTATAAAATTTGGCCTAACTCCCAACTCAATCTTAATCCCAAACTTTACTTCCCTAACTGATGGCATGCCCGACAAATCATCTGGAAATACATCTAGAAACTCTTTAGCCAACAAAACTGTGCCCAAACTTAGTGTCTCTGCCTCTACATCCCTGACTGCAGCTAAGAACTTACAACTTCCTTCATCCATCAACCGTAGTGTACTCATAGCTGATATCAAACTCATTGGTACTGAACACCCTGTACTAAGAAACTCTCTTGCCTCATCCCTGGGACTTCAAATCTCACTATCTTGCTATAACAATCAATAGCGGCATGGCATGAGGTTAACCAATCCATACCTAGAATTTGGTCAAAGTCAGACATGTCTAACACTATTAAATTTGCTAGTGCCTCCATGTCACTAACTTTGACTCCACACGATCTATATACTGTCTAAACAAGGAAGGACTATCGTGAAAGTACCCTAACTATGATCGACTCCATAAGATCATCATGGAATCTCCTAAACTGTACAACAAAGAACGGGAACACATAAGGGTAGGTGGACCTTGGGTCAAACTATGTCATCGCATTGAAATAATATACTATTATTATACCTTTTATCACTTTGTTTGATATCTAAGGATCCTGACAGGCTTGAGTGAACAAATAGGGTTGTCCCCTGCTACCTGGGACTTTATTGCCTAGTCCTCTACCACTTACATTTCTGCCACCAAGGCCCCTACCCCCAACTCTACAACTTGCTAAAGTGTTAAAGCCACCCTAGGCTATCGACTAAAGAGACTGAACTGACATGGATTAGTTAGCTGATCACACCCAAAGCATATTGAAGAACCTGATAAGCACTGACCTAGATATCTTCTTTCGTAGGTTTGGCATACTAGATTTGTCTACCATGAACTTTATCCACTATACCGACTAACCCCTCTACTTGACTAACCTTGCTGTTGACCCTACTGATGTGACACTTGCTCAAACCTATTTTAGTCAAGATAGAGCCATGAAACTTGGCTTTTTTGCTGGCCTTTGACATTATCATGTGCTCTACATATTGACTCCCAAGACTAATTGTTATGTCTACAACCTAAGCATAGTCTATGGTCCCAATGTAAGATTGCAAACTAAGGAACATGTCCTTGGTCAGACCCTAAACAAAATGTCTCACCCTAGTTGTCTCTATTGGCAACATGCTGGAGGCTACCTAGGCCAGATAGGTGAAGTGCTCATCATACTCTGTAAAAGTCATGCCTGGAGTTAACCAAAGCTTCAAGAACTCTTCAATCATTTGTGGTTGTTGGCTCTCTGATAGGAATCTACATATGAAGCCTTCCATGAACTATTCCCAAGAAGGAGGGCTAGAGGTCCATGCTTCTATTAGACACTACAAGTTTTTTGCAGAATACTTACGGATTTATAAATGGATTTTTAACATGTTACAAATGGACTTTATAATTATAGACGTATTTATAAACAAAAAAGAATTCTATTTTTTCGTATCTATAAGCAATATAGATGGGTTTAACCTTTTGTCTATAATTTATAGTCATTTTTCTAGATGGATCAATCTATTTGTATAAGTTACAAGCATAATTTTTATTTGTAAATGGATGAAAAAAATGGGTCAAAGTTTGCTCAATACAAATGGATTTTCCCATCTCTAAAATTATAGACGATAAAATCTGTCTATAATTTGCAAGAAAGCTTATTTTAAAAGTCATTAATTACAAACAGATTTTACCGTCTGTAATTTTAGAGATGGTAAAATTCATCTATAAAGGATAAAATATTAAAAAAATTTGGAAAAATTTACCAACTATAAATCTATCTTCTTTTTTTTTTTGGTTACTTTTGCTAATAGTTGCTTACTATTGTAATTACAGCTTACCATTGCTAATTGTCATAATAATCAATAAGCATATAGAAATTTATGGAATAAAAATTCCAATTTCTAAATACAATGTATATTATAAAGCAAAATGTTGCAACAATAGTAAAAGTAAATAGCCATAATAATAATATGAAAATAAAATAACAAAGTTTGCAATGGTACATAAATGATCATGAGTACTCGACATCATCAATATCTGCATCACCGTCATCACTAATCCATCATCATCATCATCAGCATTATCATCATCATTAGAGGAGGAATACCATATCGCCCAAAAAAACTAGTGGTCTTGGAGTTGGTGGAGTAAAAATAAAAGGCATTGAGTTGCTTGCTCTTGGAGGAGTAATCGTATATTCCATGTAGCCTCCTTATTCTTCTACATCTCCTTATTTTGCTTCTGGAGCTCTTCAATCAATTAGGGCATGGACTTAAGTGTGGAGTGTGTCCTACACTGCATTAGATGCCAGAGAAGGGGCATCCTCAATCATGGATGCAAGGGACATTGAATTTGTAAAGTGGTCCACATGCTATAAATGCGAGCTTTATAAAGGCCACCCACCATCTCTAATTATATAGCGTCCTCATTAATAGACTCCCAAACTCTAGGTCCTCAATAGATGCAGCCTCTAGCCTCTGAACATAATCCCCTTACAATTCAATGTATACAATTATTAGTTACAAATATTTTTAAGTCCTTAGTAAGAAAATATAATGTAACTATAGTCACATATGTAGTCTTAGAGCGTGGATCATCCCACACTATTTTGTCTCCTTTGCAGGTGTGTGTCTCCTTAAACACCTCTCCCTGTGTAGATGGTCTCTCCAGTGTCTTCTCTTACAATTCTAATTAATAAACTAATCAAATTCAATTGATAAGTTGAATAATTAAAAACTTCTAAAAAAAATTCAACTACTAACCAAGTTGGCCTTAGTGCCGGCCAAAGTCGTGGAGCCACCGATATGCAATGAATCACCTTTAGTAGATCCCTTTGTCATAAGCCTATATTCTTGCAAGGCTTGAAGAAAGTGGGGTGCTATCCAATCTACAACTGATGAATCCTAATAGATCTCAGTGTTCATTTGCCCGAGTCACTTTGCAGTTTGACTCTAGTAGGCCTTGAATATCATCTTCTCATCATGAAGGCAATGGATAAATAGCTCTACATGAATAGAATTAGTTAATACATGTAAAACATTAGAGATCAAATAAGACTTTAAATGAATCAATTGACTTTTATTACCATTTAATCTTTGAACTACTCCTCCTTTGTTTTGTTAGGCACCTTACCAAAATTGATATAAGATGAATCATACATTTTTTTTAATGGTATCTGTGACCTAGAGGATACCCTTCTAGGGTTGATACCAACTAAATTTATAAAAATATATTATATGATAGATAATGGCAACATAAAATAAAAAAGTTATGTTAGCATTCACATGAAATGAATTTTCCTAGCATATTTTTGTAAATATGTTACCAAGTGGATCCATCCCATCTCAGACCTATAAGAACTCTTAAGGGTGCTTAGGTCTATGATTATTGCCCAAAGGATACAATAGCAATGGATCCATCGCCTATGTACTGCGTAGGGGACAGCGTCATAGATATAGTCGGTGGTGCAAGCTATGAAGCTTGCTGTACTGAAGGGGGAATAGGTACATAGCCAGGTTTAGGAACCATGATTTACTGCTCCTATCCCCTAGTCTAGGATGTCTGCACTCTAGCCGGTGTGGAGGTGGAAGTTGGAGTGGTGGATGAGGGAATGCTACCACTACCACCAGGACTAGTACACTAGGCATTGCCTTTCTTACCCTTACCTCTACCTATTATATCTGAATGAAACATAATATATGTTTAGTCCAAAATATCATAATCATAATAAAATAAGATCAACAATACACACCACATAAATGTAATAGCATTGAAGTGTTGTTCACCTTATTAATTTACCTCATTTACTATGATAGTTCAAGACTACCATCATCATTGCTCCTTATATTTAGTCATGTCATCCCTTTCATTTGTTCTTAAAGCTTGGGGTAGGAAGGTTAATTATTTCAATTTCATTCAAAAGGAAAGCTAAGGTTGGGCACTGGCAATGTCTATTACTATATGTGAAGGGATTAACTAATCAATTACATAAGCCTCCTCATCAACTACCTCTTCAGTTTCAATCCAACCCCTTAGTTTAGTTTTTATTACAACCCTCAAACTTTTATTACATTTTCCAAGGTAAGATAAAAAATATACTTGTTTTGCATTTTGTGGAATGATGAACGGGTGAAAACCTATATATCTTTTGGTATGGTTAATCTCAATGTTATTGTACTAGTTATGTTTACGTTTTTCTATTGGGCGTGTTGGATCAAACCATTCACTCTTGAACAAGACAACCCTTTTCATAGGTTCACCGGCATACTCTAGCTCAGTTATTTCCTTATATTTCCTATACCAATCACATTCACCAGCACATGAATTCCCTCTAACACTAAGTTTTTCTCCCCTACATGATTCCATGGTTTGGAATTTGCACTCGTAAACATATTAAATTGGAAAACTATAAGCTTTATTTTTTGAGCCATAGGACAATTTATATAGGTGAATATCAATTATACCATTACTATGCTCATTCACCTCCATATACCATGTAAGATATCAAATTGAAGAATAAAGATCAAATATAAAAATAAACAAATACTTGTAAGCAAAAATACGCAACATACATAAGATCTGAAGTATAATGGAAATTGATTAAGGCAATCATTAGCATATAATTGTTTGAAATATCTATAAACATCGAAACAATAGGTGAGAATTGAGTCACTTGTAAGGAAATAGAAACTAAAACAATTGTAAGTTAGATACATTCTAAAAGGTTGGATCTCATCACAATTTATCAAGATGTGCAAATGTGCAGCATCTAATTCATCTCTTAAGATCATCATTCTTCATATTTACCAGCAACATGACCAATTTAGTTGAATATGAAAATGGTTTGCTCAATTGAGCTTTCTCTTCCATCATCGTTCCAACCAACCTGAGTTCTCCTTGATTCAACATGAGGTTCGAAATAGTAGAAGTAAAAAATTTGATATCTCCTTTTAGATGTATGCCTCACATATTGATCTCTTAACTTGAGCTCTATATTTCACAGTTCTTTTGAACCCTCCTATTTACGACTCAAATGGATAAATTCACCTGTATTGTTTTGGTTCACAGGCATGTGCTTTATGCACTATATGTATAGGCAAGTGTTCCATGGAGTCAAAGAAACTAGGGGAAATAATCTCTCTAATTTACACAAAATCATAGGGATGTCTATCCCCATTAGTAACAGATCATCAAGTCTAAGAGTGGGTGAACACAAGACTTTAAAGTACTCACTTAGCTCTGTCAATAGCTTCCAAACATGGTGATATAGTTCCCTAAATGTAATGGGGAAAGATATTCCATGAATACATGACTTGAGAATCATGATTTTTCATCCTAAAAACCTTCCTTCTGAAACATTCACACAATGACCCAAGCTTGAAGCATAACCTATATGCTCCAGAACTCTTCAGAAAGCATGAGTGCTATATGTTTTGAATGATAATATAACCAATTTAAACAAAATATTTTAAAGAATGACTAATGTTTAGCTTGAGTTCCTTAACAAAACACACAGGAATTTTTGAATTGCATAACATGAATTTGAAGCGAGAATAATTTCACTTTACATGTAAAAACATGATTTATCTTTAGTTAAGAGATTAAGCCTAATATAAGTGAATATTATATCATGCAAAGAACGTACACATGCATTACAAATTGAAGTAAATCAAGTCAAGAACAAGAAACCAAGGCACGAGTCATTAGAAAGTGGTACTGGACATCAAAAAGTACACTCAAAATGAAGATATCAAGCAAACTCTGATAATAATGTATTACACAGCCTTCAATCATTATGATCGCAATATTTTCAACATCAATAAAGCTTTGATTGAAGACTAGAAGACAAAGAATCATCAAGGGACTGATACTGCATTTCAGAAAGTGCACTTCACTGAAAAGGAGGGAAATTTGAATTTTGAAATTCAAATCTTAAGTCAAACCCAGTTTCAAAACTAGCATGTCATCTCTTCTACCTTTAGGATAAACTACTCCAGCTTCTAGAAAGCAAAGTTCAGAAAATATGTTCAGAAAGTTAAAAGGTAGTTTCTAAATGGACATCAGAAACCTTAACCATTCAATGGCTTCTGTAAAAAGCTCTAACACTAGATGACCTGTTCCTCTATATTATGTTTTAAGACATAAATAGATGATCAACACGTGTCACTTCGATAATTAATCAAGCATACTGGTTACAAAAGGAGACCATCTATAAATAGAGATGTTGAGCTTTCAAAGATAAGACTTTTGATGATCTCACAAGTGCAAAAACGCTGCGAAATCCATTTTTCTTCTTTTCTATGCAATATATTACTTCTCATAAATTAGCTCCCTTGTTTGTAAAAATCTTCTTTCTACATTCTTAGATTGTTTATACATTCTTTTTAGGAAGAATCATTATAAAAAAGTCATTCAAGTTATCCTAGGTTAGTTTGAGTGGCAACCCAAACACTTAACCTTTGTATCCTTGATCTAGTAGTGATCAATATGAGAAAGCCTGGAGAGGCTATTGTACAACTACTTGCAACAGGATAACAAAATGTTTTGTTTACTAGTCATTGGTCATAGCTTAGGAAGGCTACTTTAAAGATTATTTAGTATTTTCTCTCTCGGTTTGAGAGAGGCTAGTGAAACTCAGTTGTTGCTGAGAACTAGATGTAGGCAGGTATTGGCCAAACTAGTATAAGTTTTTTATGCAATATTCTCTTTTCCTTTATTTCTTTACCTTAATTGTTTAGCATATTAAAATCAATATTTGTTCAAGTTATCTTTTTAGCTTATCTGTTACTAACACCAAAACTTCAGAAAGTTACTTTCTGAATCTTCTAACCTTGTTTCTGCTACACTTCAAGCTCAATGCTTGATAGTCTTTGTTTTAAGTTTCAGTTGCTGAAAGGTAAAAGAAAAGAAAAACACGATTCAACCCCTTTTCTTGTGTTCATTTCTACCTACAAGTAGGTTCAAAGCTTGGCCTCTAAGGGGTTGAGCATTCTAACGATTGTAGAGGACAAAGATTCGAAGGACAAATGGTACAGAATATTCATATAGCAAAAAGGCACTCCATTAATAGACCATTATTCTTTGATGGTGGGGATGATGCCTACTGGAGAAATCGCATGGAGCTGTTCATAAAATACACAAGTCTTGACTCATGGGAAATAATCTAAGAAGGTGACTACATTCCAATCAAAGAGGTTCCTGGAACTGATGGTGCACCATATACATCAAGAGAAGCTCCCACGAGCAGGTGGAAAGAATAACACAAAGCTAGAGTTCAACTAAATGCCAAAGCTAAGAACCTACTCACTTATGATTTAAGCAAAGCTGAATATGATAAAATCATTGCTTCTAACACAGCAAAGAAAATATGGGATAAATTGAACATGTTGTACAAAGGAACTAATCAAGTTAAGGAAAAAAAGATCAGTATGTTGATCCATCAATATGAAATGTTTAAAATGATAGATCAAGAAAGTGTTGATGATATGACCACAAGGTTTATGCACATCATAAACCAATTAAAAGGTCTTGGGAAACAATATTCTAACTTGGAGTTAGTTAGAAAAATCTTAAGAAGCCTTCCTGTGAAATGGCTGCCCCAAAATTATAGCCATTATTGAAGCCAAAGACCTTTAAATTCTCGGCCTAGATGTACTCATTAGGTCACTAAAAACCCATGAAGTAATGCTTGTAAAAATACATGGTGAATCCATGAAGAAAAATAAATTCATGGCCTTGATGTCATCTCAATCAGAAATCTAGTAAAGGAAAAGCAATAAAGTTACTAAAGCCTCTGATGATGAGAATGAATTTGATGACGAGTTTAAAAATGATGATGATGGAGATGAAATCCCTATGTTAGTAAGGAAGATGTCTAGAGCCTGGAAAAGCAATTAAAGAGAAGAAAAGACATCAACCTAATAAGAGACAAGGCAAGATGAAGCTAGAAGGCATCACTTACTATCACCGTGGTGAAAAGGGACACTTCAAACCAGAAAGTCCAAAGCTAAAGCGTCCATAAAAGAAGTTCTCCACTAAAAAGAAAGGAATGCTGGCAACTTAAAGTGACTCTGAGGGAGAAGGAGCTGAAAACAAAGATGAGCTAAAAGATGTTACTAACCTATGCTTAATGGGTGATTATGCTTCAGAAGATGAACCTAAGGTAAATAACCTTGACTCTGATCTCTCTTATGATGAATTAATGGCCTTATATGAAGAGTTGCTTGAAAACTCTCAAATTCTTTCTTTTTATTACCTCAACCTAAAAAGGAAACATCATAAAGTTGTTTTAGAACTTCAAATGGCAAATTCACAAGCTGAGAAACTAAAGTTTGAGAAAGAAGACTTAAGAAAGAAAAATGAAGTTTCAAATACCAAGCTCAATGTGTTAGAAATCGAAGTCTCCAAAAAGAATGAGAGAAATCATAGAATTATTTTTGAACTGGAGGAAACATCAAAGCTTCTAAAACTTGACCTAGAAAAGATGGTAAATGGTTCAAAAAATCCTTAAGCTAATGCTTAGTGATTATTGGCCTTATTTCCCAAAAGTTGGGTTAGGATATGAAGAAGAAAAGGATGAGAAAGGAAGGGCAACCTAGCCAAAAAGGGTAAAAGACAAGGTATCTTGCACTATTTGTTACAAAAAGGGACATCCACCCGACAAGTGCTTCATGAGAAAAAAAAATCAGTCAAAAGGTTCGGAAAACCATTCTTTTATAAGACTAACTAAAGAGGACCTAAGAAAGTCTGGGTACCTAAATTGAAAAATGTGTTTGTTGCAGGTGCACCTGAGAACCCATGTGCAACCTGTTAACAAGTCATCTTATTTAGTAAGAGGAATGATAACACATATGTGTTATTCTTGAATGACCTTCGAGATCAAGATGTAAAATGTCTTGCATCCTTAATAGATGAAAAGTGGGTATGGCATAAGAAGCTTGGGCATGCTCATATGAAGCTTATTTCTGAGCTATCTCAAAAAGAGCTAGTTAAAGGCTTACCTAAGATAAGATTTGACAAGCAAAGCAAACCAAGGTGGTTTCAAAAAGAGCTATCTTAGAAAGGGTTAGTTAAAGGCCTACTTGTGATTTCTATTAAAAGGGTAAGAAAACCAAAGCCTCTTTCCATAATAAACATGTGGTTTCAATCACTAAGCCACTTGAGCTTTTATATATGGATCTCTTTGGACCAACCAAGACTACAAGCCTTGCTGGCAAAAAATATTGCCTTGTCATAGTGGATGACTACTCCAGATTTACATGGCTTATCTTTCTAGCTTCTAAGGATGAAGTAGTTGAAAAATTCAAGGCTTTTACAAAAAGTGTTTGTATAGAAAAATATTTTCAAATTATCTTTATTAGATTAGATCACAGAGGAGAATTTGAAATCATATTTTCAAAAAGGTTTGTGAAAAACATAATATTCTTCACGAGTTTTTTGCACCTAGAACTCCCTAACAATTTATCAAAGGTTGTAAGAGATAGCTAGGACAATGCTTTTAGAAAGCAATTTATCAAAATTTTTTTGGACAGAGGATGTAAACACCTCATGCTATATACAAAACAAAATTTTTCTAAGGCCAATCCTCAAAAAGACTCCCTATAAGCTTCAGAAGGGTAGAATACCTAACATTTCATATTTTCATATCTTTGGATCATCATGTTTTATTCTTAACGCCAAGGACAAACTCATAAAGTTTGATCATAAGTCTGATGATGGAATTTTCTTAGGTTATTCTTTTGTCTCTAAAGCTTACAAAGTATATAATAAAAGAACGATGTGTGTTGAAGAGACAATTCATATCAAATTCATGGAACTTAAGAGAGACTTTGCTGATGATCTTGATGAACCAAAAGAAACTATTAAGAAAATAAGTCTCAAGGAAGACTCAAAAAGCAAGCAGATCAAAGCCACACCTTCAAAAAGTAGGCTCCAAAATGTCAACTCTTTAGAATACCTACTCAAGACACCAAAGCAATTAGAAAGTAGTAATTCTGAACATGACAAATAGCAACCTAAAGATAAAGGAGAAGCTAAAGGATCTCAAAGATACAGAAACTACAAAGGGGTTTTTGATTTAAAAGTGGTATCTCATAATAGAGTTATGGGAGACATTTCTAAAGGAATAAGAACAAGATCCTCCCTATGAAATACGTCAAATTGTGCTTTCATCTCCACCATTGAACATGAATTTATTGAAGAAACTTTGGGTGATCAAAGTTCGGTGGATGCCAAGCAAGATGAATTGGACCAGTTTGAGAAAAGCAAAGTCTAGATTCTTGTGAAAAAACCCAAGGGGAAGACCATCATCGAGACAAATGGATGTTCAAAAATAAACCAAATGAAGCTGGCAAGGTCATCAGGAACAAAGCAAGATTGGTTGCACAAGGTTAAAATCAACAATAGGGAATTGATTATGATGAAACCTTCACACCAGTAGCTAGGCAAGAAGCTATCAGACTGCTACTTGCTTTTGCTGCCTTCAAGGATTTCACTTTGTACTAAATGGATGTTATGTCTGCTTTTCTAAATGGTTCTCTCTCTGAGGAAGTACATGTGAAATAGCCTCCTGGTTTTGATAGTGAAGAATTTTCCAACCATGTTTTCAAGCTAATGAAAGCTCTTTATGGTCTGAAATAAGCATCTCAAGCTTGGTATGAAAGACTGAGCTCCTTCTAGCTGAAGAATGGGTTTAGGAAAGGTAAAGTTGATACTACTCTTTTTACTCTTGACCAAGATAATCACTTTTTGATAGTTTAAATAGATGTTGATGACATTATATTTGGCACCTTTGATAATTCTCTCTATGAAAAATTTTCAATATTAATGCAGAATTCGAAATGAGCATGATGGGGAGCTTAAATATTTCCTTGGTTTGCAAATAAAACAACAAAAAGATGGGACCTTGATCTATCTAGAGAAGTATACAAAAGAACTTTTGAAAAAGTTTTAATACGGATCAAGTCAAACCTATGAGTACTCCCATGCACCCATCTCAAATCATTGATGCTAATAAGAATAGTGAAAAGGTCTCAAAAAGTAACTATCATGGAATGATTGGTTCACTATTGTATCTTCTAGCTAGTAAACCTAACATCCAATTAAGTGTGGGAATTTGCGCTAGATTTCAATGTGACCTAAAACAATCACACTTAAATACTGTTAAAAGAATTTCCATATATTTATCAAATACTACCAATCTCAGCTTGTGGTATGAGAAAGGTACATCATGTGAAATTATAGGATACTGTGATGTTGACTTCACTGGTGATAAAGAGAAGAGAAAGAGCACCAATGGATGCTTCTGTTTCTTTGGAAAAAACTTGATCACTTGGTCATGCAAAAAGCAAAATACCATTGCACTCTACTGTACAACCAGAATATATAGCTGTTCCAAACTGCTGCACCCAGATGCTGTGGATAAAAAACCAGCTCGAAGATTAGCATTTGAGGTATTCCAAAATTCCTATTTTCTGTGATAATACTAGTGCTATTAATTTTGCCAAAAATGTAACACCCTCCTAAGTGCAACATCATCCTTAAGTCATGACATTGTACTCGAAAGTTGTTACTTATTAATTTGCAGATATTTCTTAAATAACTTTAGCGAATTCGATTAAAGCGTATGATAACTAAGCGTAATTCTATTGAAATATATAACAAAGAAAACATAACATTTATTGAGTACAAAAGGAAGCTCTTGTATGAGCTTTAATACATATATGTAGTTTATTACATTTACATACATATAACTCCAACTAAGTACAGTAAAACAAAAACATCAACTACTAAACTACTGCATTTCTGACTTCGTTTAGGTAATAGCTCCATAATCCGCTGGATCCACCTAGAGACGACACAGGAATACAAACAAGTAGGGGTGAGAATTGTACAATTCTCAGTAGGGCAGTTCCCCAATTACACAATTATAATGTCATCGTCATCGTCCCAGCCACTTTGGTTTATTAGGAAAAAGTGATCATGCATTTCATAATAATGGTTCAATTTGAGAGTTCTAAATCATACTTCCAAAGTGGGTAGCTTTTAATGATCAATCATTTAATGCACAGGTAATATCAAGTTCAAGATCATATGAAATAATGTTAAAACAACATAACTCAATATGATATAACCATGCATAATTCAATTACCATGAAATTGCCTTCAATGGCCTACTACTGTTTATGGCCACAAAACTTAACTCAATGCATTTTTCTCTTTTCATCGACATAGGAAAAACTTAGTTCATATCATACTGCAACACTCAATTTAGTACATTTTTCTGTTCTCATTTACATAGGAAAAACTTAGTTTGTATCCAATGGGTATCTGCTGTGGGTAACTCCACAATAGATAATTTATACCAAAAGGTATCTGCCATAGACAACGCCACAATGGGAAATAAACTACTTATCAGGACTAAGCTCCTATACATGATTATCGAACTTCGTTTTATTCCATTTTCGAATCACACATAGTTCTATTCCTAACCGATATGTCTACCGACTCATAATATCTCGGGGGAAGTTCCTCTTTTTGCCTTCCCCTCAATTACACCTAAGTCTTGTTTCTATTTTCTCCTATGTTAGAATATAAACTCTAGGGAAGTTCCTCTTTTTGTCTTCCCCTTATTCAACTTAAGTCTTGTTTCTATTTTCTCCTATATCAGAACATGCATGAGTGAAATTTATACATTATCTTTTGCCACACATATGCATCATTCACTTTTCTTTTCTAAATGCATGCATAAAGTACATGTAGGTATTCTTTTATGATATCATTCCAATCAAGCCTCAACCAATCCTTAAAGGCACTAGCATGCATTCATACATATCATACTTGAACCAAATGTCATTATGTTACCAATATAAGGCCTTAGCCTAAATCCAGCATGTGGACAGATTTCACACCATTATCGCACAAATTTATGTACATATCAAACATTCAATTTCAAAGCCAAAAAAATTATCCATGACATGTAAATGTGTCCCTAAGGTCCTGTAAAACTTTCAGAGAAAAATGAGTTCTCTAACTATGTTAAAAAAATTAGACAAATTCGGAGGTCAAAAGCCTCCTATTTACAGCCATTAGCTAGAATTCCATAATTTTTAACCCTAGCAAATGATTTAATAAATTCATGGTAAAAACCACGGTTAAGCCTCAAGATGTTTGCAACACTATGTAAAAATTTCAAAGGAAAAATAAATTATTTTCTATGGTAAAAAAATTAGCAAACTTCAATGTTTCAGAATTGGATGTCCAAATAACTCAACTAGAGCCTCGGTTTTTCATTTTTAGAAAATTGTAAAAGTCATTTTTAAAACTCAAGAAAAATCATAAAGTTGCCTTAGGATGTTAACTTCAACATATAATTTTTCTAACTGATAAAAACTTCTAAAGTTACATCATAAAATTCGTTAACCATAACCTATCAGTACAAATCTGAGAATTTCAGCATATGATTCAAAACTTGTTTTGACAAAATGGGTTTTCTAACATCATCCAAACACTACACCAAAATTCATACATCAATATCAACATATTACCAACCATCAAAATAAACAATATCACATCAAATCAGTAGTAAGAATAGAAAAATGGATTTGAAAGGAAAAGAGGTTCAAAAACCCTACTTTTTGGAGATTTGGGGCTCTTAACTTCAAATGATGTTAATTGACTTCTCTTCACTTCAAGGCCACTAAATCAACATCAAACCCTCCTTAGACAGCCAGATAATGTGGTATTAATTTGAGAAATGGTGATGAAATGAAATTTCAATTGGTTAGTTTGATAGATTATGAGGAGTAGAACAAGTTTTGTGAATGAAGCTTAGTGTTTTAGTAACTTTAGGCTAGGGTTTTTGGAGCTTGAAGGTTATTAATGGAGGTTTGAGAGGAAGAACAATAGAGGAGATATTTCTTGAGTGGGCTAGCCGAAAATGATGATGGTGGGGTGATAAGGTTTGGTGAATTGTATTTATCTTGAGTTGAAAATATTAATTATGCAGTCAAAGTGTGATTTTTCTTTCTTTTTGGAAAAGAAAGTATATAAATGCCTAGGATTTGGTTCTTAGTCAAAGAATGAATCTTAGCCATTCACTTGATTCAAGATAAGTGGCTCTCATTAACTTGGGGAGTAAGGATCTTTTTCGGTGTTAAAATTGTACACCGAAATTCCACTGAACGAATTAGATATTAGCACCCGAGTAAAATAATAATAAATGAAAGGCCATGATTAAAACTTGCTTTTCAAGCTTCAATCCTTGCCATTCACTTGGAAAGATGTGTATGTTAGAAGTTACTTGGCCACCAAGTAGCTTTTACGGTGTTAAAAACCGTACACCAAAATTTTACCAAACGAGTAAAACAGTGTACTTGAGTAATCAACTATTGCCTGAAAATTAATTCTATGTATAAAATATTTATTCTTAGCTATTTTTAATCTTAATCCTATAATTTCTTAGTTTCAGGCATCTCCAGGCCCTAATTCTAGGGTTTTGGCTGTCCCGACGGGCTCGTGGGGCCCACTAGGTTACTATTCATGCAGGCACAGAAATTTTTTTTTTTTTTACAAATCCGTTGGACTGTTCCTATCATTCTTATGTCTATCGGATTTTTAAAATTATGACTAGAAAAGCTCAAACTAATTTTTATATAATTTTTAGGGTGTTACAAAAAATCCTATCCAACACTCTAGATCCAAGTACATTGATATAAAACATTATTTTATTATGGATCATGTTCAAAAAGGAGATGTTGAGTTAACGCTTATGATTACTGAAAAATCAAGTACCAGATATATTCACAAAACCATTAACTGAAGATCGATTTTGTATGCTAAAAAGATGTTTAAACTTAAAGGTTTCTTAAATCCTGCATAAACATTCATGCATAAGCATATCTGGGCAATCTCTTCTCTCATAATTCCGAACTGAAGCCAAAGTCAAAGAAATCAGTTTATAAGCTCAAAAAGAAGGAAGAATGATCAAAAAGTAGATTTGAAGATTAGAAAATAGGGAAGACAAGATCCCATGGAGTTTAGAATTTGAAGATGAATATATGAAAAAAATAGCGGTAACTCTGATGGGTTAGAAAATGAAAAGTGAAGTTCAGAAAATAATGCCTTCAGAATGTGACCTCAAACGTCAATAACCACTATTTCTGAATGAGAAGGAAAAGGTAGAATAGCTCCCTCCATTCCACTCTCCCACGTCACCTTACCTTTAGCAGACACATCCTATCACTTAAATAACCACCCACTCTTCACACGTCACACCTTTACCTTCATCTTCCATCACAAGTTTCCTCAAACCTTTCATTTTCTCATTCTACAACCTACATTAATCGTCATCTCATTCAAACCTCTCAAGCTTCAATCTTTTCTTCATCAACCTCACTCTCACAATACCTTTAAATGGCTGAACAAAAACACTATGTTAGGTGTATTATGAACATGGGAACACCTCTTATATTCAATGAACCTCTACACCTGCAGCATTATGCCAACAATTTTTCCCAACGACATGTAGCTCTTAGGAAAAAGCTAAAAGGAGAGCTATTGATGCAAATAATGATTTTGATGGATGTGATCATCTTCCAAGGATGGGCAGGCTTCCTCAATATTACCAATAGAGTTCTCACTAGAGTGGTCACGATATTCTATTCTCATTTAGAACAAGTTTCCAACTCTATAGTGACTTCATACATTAGGGAAACTCATTTGACACTTACCCTACCTGGCCTCTCAAATATCATTCATCCTCCTGAAAAAGGTGTCAGATGTTCATTTCAGGAGAATTGGTTTTTAACCTTAGGAGTTACAGCAGTGGAAGTCTCCAAGAGTCTCACAGACTCTCCTAGACACCAACCTAGGGAGATGACCACTGCTATGTTAAACTCCAGAGCTTGTCAAGTCTTCATGCTAATCTAGTTTTCTCTCCTTCCATGGCTGGGGAGCACACACTTACTAATGGAAATGGAGTACATGTTGCTTTACTGTTTGTTGGCAAAGATAAAGGTAAATCTACCTAGATTAATTTTTTTATTACATGCTAAATGCCATCTCCCCAGCAAAAAAAAAAAAGGAAAAATGCTATTGTTCCTTACGGTATGTTGTTGACCAAAATTTTTAAGCACCTAAACTATGTAATATCCTCCCAAGTACAATATCATCCTTAAGTCATGACATCATATTCAAGAGTTGTTACTTATTAATTAGTTGATCTTTCTTAATTATCTGTAGCTAGAGTTGGTCGAATCATATACTAACTAACTCGTGGTTCTTATCAATATATATAGCAAAGAAACCAAGTATTTATTTAATACCAATTAACTACAAAAGGAAGCCCTCCTATGAGCTTTAGTACAAATATGCTCTTTACTATATTTATAGACATATATATAACTAAATACAACATATACAAGTGTCTATTAGTAAACTACAGAAATTCCAATTTAGTTTTTCTTGTACTGGCTTCAGTATTCTTTAGAATCAACCTAGAGATGACACGAGAAAAACAAAAATACAAAGGGGTGAGAATTCTAAAATTTTCAGTAGAGCATTTTCCCCAAATACGCAATTATAAATGTCATCTTCATCGTCCCAGCCAGTTGAAAGTTCAAAAATGTGAGCATGTAACATATATCAAAGGTTCATTTGAAAGTTCAAAAACTGTTCTTGTGAAGTTGGTCTCTATTATTATTCAGTCACTTAATATACACATATCATACTACTCAACATTAGATAAAGCATATACTACTAAATCACTACTTAAACATATTGGCCTTAATATCGATACTAAAATTCTTCACTTAGCACATAGGATAAAAGACTACTTAGAACCCTTCCTATTTTATCTTGTCTTGGCCCTTGATTTTTGTAGTTTTGACCACTTTAGGGTAATAAACTGCTTTTTAAGACTAAGCTTATTCATATACATGATAATTGGTTTTACTTTCTCCAATTCTCACGCAGACTTATTCTTATCTAGGTTTACTTTGCCCGACTTAATTCAAGGGTAGTTAGGTTTACTTTCCCCGACAAACCAGATTTTCTTTCTCCAGCCTAAGAATATAATCTCATTCTTATCTTGGTAGTCAGGTTTACTTTCCTCGACAAATCAGATTTACTTTCTCCAGCCCAAGATAGATAATCTCATGCTTTTCTTAGTGGTCAGGTTTACTTTCCTTGACAAACCGGGTTTACTTTCTCTAGCCCAAGAAATACAAGCTTATGCTTTTCTTTCACATGTATACAGTTGTAAGAAGCATTCATATCTATGTGTGCCTAACCTCATCAATAAGCTAACATTCTCAATTATTCATATTCATATTCATGTGCTCATGTCATACTAGTACAAAATGCATTATTTCATCAATTCATTTTCAGCATAATGGTAGATTTCACATATTGGTATCACAAATTATTCTGCATTTAAAACCATTAATTCCAAGGCTATAAACATTATCTAAACACTTCAATGTGTCTATGAAGTGCTGTAAAAATTTTAGAGCAAAAAGAGTTCTGTAACTATGTTAACAAAATTAGACAAATTTGGTGGTCAGAGACCACTTAATCTCAGCTCAATGCCAGAATCCATAAATTTTAACCCTAGAAAATGAATGAATCAATTTAGAACAACAAATTTGGTTGAACTTCAAGATGTTTCCAACACTCTATAAAAATTTCAAAGGAAAAATCAATCATTTCCTATGGTAACAAAATTAGCAAAATTCACAGCTTAGGGTTCAACAATTCTAGCAGCATAGGTACAATTTTGGTTCTTGATTTTTTGAAGGCAGTATAACTCAAAAAAAGAGCTCAAGAAAATTCATGAACTAGTCTAAGATGTTAGCTCCAACATATATTTTTTCTAGCTCATAAAAATACCTACAAATATATCTAACAATTCATGAGAAATCTCAGCCTATAGCAAAACCAAAAATCCAGCAAGCATGGTTCAACATCTCTTTAGTAAAAATCATTTTTTGACAATACCAAACTACCCCACCCATGCAAATACATCAATATCTAGGTGTAACCTCACATGCTATAAAAATGGAGGTTCTGTATTTCTCATATGCTAGCTGAAATTATCGAGAGAAGATGATGAAGTTGGGTAGCTTCTACTTATCTTATACTAAGTCAAAAGCATCATTTAATGTAACTGCGCGATTCTTTGAAAAAACAAAGTAATATGGATGGCTAGGATTTGGTTTCTTAGTCAAAAAATGAATCTTGGCCATCTACTTGACTCAAGATAAGTGGCTCGTTTTAACTTGGTGAACAAATAGCTTTTTCAATGTTAAAATCGCACCTTGAAATCCCACCGAACGGATAAGATATTGGCACCTAAGTAAAATAATAATAAATTAAAGGTAAATATTAAAACTTCTTTTTGAAGTTTCAATCCTTGCCATCAACTTGGCATAAAGTGGTTGGTAAAGGTTACTTGGCCACTAAGTAGCTTTTACAGTATTAAAAACTGCATATCGAAATTTTACCGAATGGGTAAAATAGTGTACTCGGATAATCAAACATTGCTCAAAAATTAATCCTGGATATAAAATCTCTATTTCTACCCATTTCTAATATTAATCCTATAATTTCTTAGTTTTGGGCATCTCTGAGTCCCAATTCTAGGGTTTCGGTTGTCCTGGTAAGCCCATGTAGCCCACTAGTCACTATTCATGCCTGGAATGAATTTTCTTTTTTATAGATCCGTTGGATCATCCTTATCATAGCTACATCTGTCAGATTTTTGAAATTATAACCAGTAAGGCTCAAATTAATTTTTAGATAATTTTTAGGTGTTACAAACTACCCTTTGGCAAATGAGTGGTACGAGTACATGGAAGATACTCTATACTCCCTCAACTCTTTCAAAACCCTAAGGAGACCTACTGGTATCGCTACCTTTGGTACTAGGAGACAAAGCTTAAGGATAAGAGATGCAACTTTTGAGAAAGTAGCAGCAAAAGTTGAAGAAAAAATAAGGAAAAGAAAAATAATTGTTCTTGAAGATAGTTCTGAGGATGGTGAAAAACATGAATCATCTTGTTATGAAGAAACATCTTCAAAGAATAACCCAAACAATGAACCTACTGCTCTTCTAGCTCAAATTTACTCTGGACCAACTTCTTCTCACAATGCTGCTTCTTCATCTAGCCAACCACCGTCTGCATCGCAGTTGAACTTCCCTGAATTTCAGACAGTGCTGCAAGATCAACATTCGACTGAATGAGCTAGAAGCTCAGTCATGAAGACAAGAGGCACTTCTACTGGAGTTCCTTAAGGAGATAAGGCGACAAGGCTAATGATGTTGTTCCTGGCTTCTATCACACCTCTTTTTGATGATGTCAAAAAGAAGAGAAAGAATGTGAAGAAAATCTTGTGAGGGGGAGATTGTTTAAAGTTTCAATCTTTTCCATTTGCATCATTTTTTGTTCTTTATTTCTTTTATTGTCAAACATCTCCTTTGTTATTGCTTTCTATTATTTCTGGTTAGTGACAATCATTTTATGCTACATCTCAAATATTACTATCATTGTTTGTCACTTGCTTTACGAAACATATCATGTTCAAATGCTCTGATATGCAAAATGATGTATGTTGATTATATATATATATATATATATATATATCAGTGCATGAACTTACTTGAGAAGCATGAACATATGTTTCAAGTTTTGATTTATGAAATTTTATGCTTGGATACTTATGAGAAAAGTTTCACAGGTCATAACAAAAAGTTCATTTGTGCTGTACTCTAATAAAATTGGGATTAATCCCCTATGAGCTTCTGAAAGCTTGAATCCTAATATGCTAATAATATTTGTATCAAGGTTTCTTTGAGTATCAGAAACTACATAAGCATTAGTATGGTTTTATATCTCAATCATGCATGCTTTGTTACATTTATCATACATATTTAAGCATTTGTTTTCGAAAAATTTGTTTCGATAAAGTTGTGCTGAATATGGAAACTAACTAAGATAAAATATCACAAGTGTTACTTGTTTTTCATTCAAGCACATTTATTGTAGAAAGTCTCTTCAAATAACAAAAAGTCAGGCTATTTTTATAAAAGAACTTAAACGATGACATTTGCTTCAGTATTATTTTGATGCATCTCAAAAAAGCACTCTGAATTAGTTCAGAAAGTTTCATCACAACCCAAATAGCTCTGATTTGAGTTACTTAAGGCTATAAAATGTTTTTGAACCTATCCATATCATGCCTTAAGAAAAAGACTTCCAGAAATTTAAGCATGAAATGTTTTGAAAGAATAAGCACTTATCACAATATATGCTGTTATATTTCTTTCAATATCTCTTCAAAAGATTTTCTTCAAAATGGTTTGTCATCATCAAAAAGGGGGAGATTGTAAGCTTCAAAACTCTTCAAAAAGCATGAGTGCTATATGTTTTCAATGACAACATAACCAATTTAAAGAAAATACTTTGAAAAATGACTAATGTTTACTTTGAGTTTCTTGACAAAACACATAGGAATTTTTGAATTGCATAACACGAACTTGAAGCGAGAATAATTTCACTTTACATGTGCAAACATGATTTATCTATTGTTAAGAGATTGAGCCTAAAAGAAATGAACATTATATCATGCAAAGAACATATACATTCATTATGGATTGAGGTAAATCAAGTCAAGAATAAGAAACCAGGCACGGGTCTTCAGAAAGTACACTTAGAATGAAGATATCAAGTAAACTCTGATAACAACATGTTAAACAACCTTTAATCATCATGATCGCAATACTTTCAAGATCAATAAAGCTTTGATTGAAGACTAGAAGGCCAAAGAATCATCAAAGGACTGATACCGCATTTTAGAAAATGCACTTTATTGAAAATGAAGGAAATTTGAATTTTGAAATTCAAATCTCAAGTCAAACTCAGTTTCAAAATTGGCACATCATCTCTTCTGCCTTTTTGATCAAGCACTCTAGGTTCTAGAAGGAAAAATTTAGAAACTATGTTCAGAAAGTAAAAATGTAGTTTCTGAAGTGACATTAGAAACCTCAACCATGCAATGGCTTGTACCGACTAGATAAACTCGAGCAATTAATCTACCGACTAGATAGTTGATCTTGGCCTCATAGCGAGAAAGGTCAACATTGATGATTTATTGTTGATTAATGTCATAGTTAGAAGACATAAAAGAATAATCAATAATAAGTAGTATTAAGACAAAAACTCTAAATTAAGCATATTAGACAAGGACAATTTAATTGTGAGATTAAATTCCCTAATCAATATTTTAATTACTAAATTACATTAATTAAGGATATAGTATAAAATTTATAACAAATAAAAAGTCAAATAAATAGTAAGCAGTTAATTAGAAAGATTAGTTAATTCTAATTAATGATTAGGATGAAAAAAGAATAGAACCAATAGAAATTGGACAAGTGTCATAAAATATAACAAATAATGTTAGGATAATCAAGTGTGTCTAGATAAAGATGCAAAGAATCACAAAATTGCTATTACATAGTGGAAATTATGAAAATACCCTTACTATGTAAAGGAAATTACAAGTATACTTGACTTATAGTAAATGACAAAGATATCCTTACTTTATAAATAGAATTACAAAAATGCCACTAACCTTATCTAATTACTAAAATACCTTTGTCTTGGATTAGGAAATTACCACATGCCACTACTTTAATAATTACAACAGTGCCATTGCATAAATCCCTAACCTTGTCTTTAAGCAAGCTATAAGCAATTGGATTAATACTAAGAATGGTTAAAAGCTAAACTAACCTAAAATAGAAAATCTCTAGCATAGAATATTAATTTATCAGTATAAGTTTCTATAGATAGCTTATTTAACAGTATGAATAAGGTACTGACAAAGTAAATGATTTAGTATTTTAATCATGCTAATAGGTGATTAGACAACGGTAATCAACATAGGACTCCAATTAGTAGAATAAAATATAATACATAGAGATTAAACTACCTACGGTTAAGATTTGAAAAAGTTATTTTAACTGAAAATAGAATTATGACACCATTTCTTAATTAAATTTAATATAATGACCAGACAAAAATTAAATCACATGCATCATAACCTCATGCACATTTTTCAGCCACATATATGCACATAGACATTCATATGCTAAAAATTAAATTCACCCATTAAAGCATAAGGTTACCTGATGTAAGTCTATGGTGCATACATGCATGAAAAGTTGAAAAATTTCACCTCCATACATACACCAAACCATGGTTGCCATAGGAGGCATAGGGAAGAGAAATTCTTGATATGATTAATGCTAATGGCAACTTTGAAAACTTGATATAAATCACATGTCAATAGGTAAGCATTTTTAGGCATGGTCTAGCCTACATTAGGAAGCATACTAAGCATTAAAATTAACTAGATAAGTCAACTAAATCATAACTAGTATTTACTCCAACTAAATGGCTAACTAAATCAACTAAGTGAAAACAAAAAAATTGGTTCCAAACAGCCCCTAAGCTGTATGGTTCTTATGCCTATAAATATGAGGCATGTGAACTTCATTTTTGCTCTTTGCTTTCACTTGCAATTTCCTCCATGCTCTAAGGTCTCCAAGTATTCTTCTTCTTCCATTGTTCTCTTGTTCTTTCCACTTAAAGATCTCTCCAAAATCTCTTACATCCCTTTTTGTTTCTAAGCCCCAAAGAACCCACACCAAGCCTTGCAAGAGCTACATCTTTTGGCTCTTGTAAAATACTAGCACAAACACTAGTTTTCAAGCAAAGATTCAAGAAGGGTCACCCTACATCAAGCTCTTTGTTCGAGTTCTAGCAGTAAAAGGAAGGACTCATTTAAGCCTATAAACCAAGAGGTAGAAGCCTTCTCTTTGGTTGTGTAAGCCTTGATGGCATCTAACCTTGTTCATGGTTAGAATGCCATCAAGCTTATTTTTGTTGACAAAAATGTTTCAAGGGGATATTGTATAATTATTTTATTAAACCCCATGTTCTTTTCTATTTCCTAAGTGATTTTATGGTGTTTTCATGCTCAAATGGTGCTTGAAATATGTTATGTGATCCTTGTGTTAAAAGAAGTGACATAAAACATGAAAATGATAGGTGCTGGACTTTTGGTCATTTCTGGCAGTAGGTGTTCCAAAATTTAATGCTCATAAAATATGAAGTATGTTGAAACAAAATATATTTACCATAAACTATACACATCATAAAATACTCTCCAAAAAGAATCACTCAAAAATGAGTTTTCAAGCTCAAAATATAAATTTTTAAAGTTCAGCGTTTTTACTGGAAGTGCTGTATGACCCCTTAACACTAAATTGCGCTTTTCTCTTTCTACAAAAATGAAAAATGTGTGAAATTGGCCTTCCTGGAAAGATAAGATCTTTAGGAGCACAGAGATATAAAATAAATTCACTTAAAAGGTGTACATGATTCCAGAACTATGAAATGAGCCACGGGTTGAGTTTCTAGACATTGCTGGAATAGAGTAACTTTGTAGGGGTGTAAAAGTAATTTCACTTTTATATTTTCACACAAATCACGTTTAGAGAAAGAGGAGTGAGTCTGGATTCCGAGCATACCTTTATTTTCTTGAAAAACTAAGTACAGTAAGAGCAATTAATTTTTCATGTGGACATGTCAGAATTGGAAATAAGCTGTAAAACTCTACAAGCAAAAATGGCACTTTTTAATGGCAAAACAGCAATTTCTCATTTTCATGACAGCTAAAAGTTATTTACTAATACTTACCAGATTAATATAATAATAATAATTATATGTAATCAATGATTACACATAATTAAGGATTTTCACTTATAAATGAGTAAGAGAACTTAGTTCTTGACCTATAAGCTTATGCTTTAATTAAATAAGACTTAGTGACGTTGAGACACATATGAAATATAGTGAAAGATTAAGAGATTTTAATTTGTCATAATCCTCAAGATGAAAAGCACATATTTAAAGAGATTACAGGAACTTCAAAAGACGCAAGTAAGCTCAAAATACCCAAGAATAACATTTAAAGGCATAAAAGGTATTTAAGGAATGTTTAAGGTTCAAAGACATTTAAAAGAAAAGAGATTTGCAAAAATAATGAGAAAGACATTCATAATATATAAATACAAAGACTTCTATGACCCTTTAAAGGCACTAGGGGCTTGACTTAATGACTTGAGATACTTAATATGAGATTGTCTATGAGAATCTATATGAGATTTTACATGAGATTTGTTTAACATGCCTATTGTATGACTACGTGATTTTTTGTGAGATTATCTGTTGATGGTTATGAGATTAGTATGACATGTTTACTGCATAAATATAAGACTTTATGAAATATGATATATGATGCTGATGAAATTAGCAATGAGGGTCTGGAAAAGTAGACTTGAGCTAAGCTCACGGCTTAACCGTTGAGATCACAACAACAGAAAGAAAATAAAAGTAAAGCCTAAAAAAGTGGCAATGAAAGTCTGGAACAGTGGACTTGAGCTAAAACTCACTACTTAACCCCTTAACCGTTGAGATCATGGCAACAGAAAGAAAATCGAAAGGTTGTAGCGACGGCCATGATATGAGCTCATTACCCACGGAGGTGGTTTAAGACATTGGTGTTGGTGCACTCAATGAGAGTTAAATAATCAATGGGAAAAGCTCACTGCTTAAACTCAAGAGGGGGCTAAGACATTAGCGTTGGTGCACTCAGTGAGTGAAGGACCGAATCAAGTTAAAGATGTCTAAAATGTTAAGTGCATGCATACAATTATGGTGAACCCATCTTGTTCTGATATTTGCCTTACTCGAGTAATTGAAAGAACTGTTAATGAAAGAAAGATGATGATTGTAACACCCTAAATCTTAACCCAAGACTACTAGTATGTCCTTAGGTTAATCTTTAGAATATTACCTCTTGGTCTCATCTTTTAGAAAATACTTAGCGGAAATATGGGTAAAATTTTTCTTTTTGGAATTTAAAATCAAAGTGAAAGCCACGCACGAAACTTAAAGGGGAAACATAGCGAAACATATAAGCAAAGCATAAGAAACACATCATGTCATGGAAGCATCAACTGAATCATAGATATATATATATATAACGTGCCTACCCAAAGAGGCAGGACTTTTTGATACATCATGAAGCAAAATACAACTGAAATGCAATACAAGGAAATCATGAAAAGCAAATACAAAAGAAACTACCCCCATACCCGTGTGCACCTAAAGGAGACAACCTCATATACAAAAGAAGGTTTGATCTCTACTATGTGGCGTGTGTGTGCACTAGCTACTACCCCTCCTAGGACTACTCCTGCGGGTCCGAGTACTGTGGGGTCGAGTCGATCCACTGGCGAATCTCGGCGGGAGTGGCCGAGCGCACCATCGGGGCATGTCCACCGCGGCGAGGGCGCATAGATGGCCGTCGAGCCAACCTCGGCCGACCACTGCCTCCTCACTCCCAGCCCTCATCGGTGGAGGAGCGGACCGAGCTCCAACCGTACATGTGGGATGGCGGGTCCTCGGATGGCTCCGTCTCCGCGTACTGGGGACGCCTCACATACTGGGGGTACTCCCGTACCGCTGATGTCTCGGGCTCCATGCGGAGGATCTGCTCATCGCGTGGTCTCGCCGCTCAAAAATCCCGTTATGACGGTAAGGAGCGATCGGGGTGAAGCGGTAGCTCGGGACGGTGCGCGAAGGGTCGCCCCATGAACATGAATACTCGGCAAAGGCAGCGACCCTCAAAATGGTATGACCCGAGTGCCGGGTCATGGTGCAGCTCCCATACCGGGGTGTCGATGAAGAGTACGAACGTCGCCATCTGAAGATATGACGGAAGAAAAGAGAGAGGGAATGAGAATCTTTCTAAAAGAATTCTCAGTAGGGTTATCCCTACCTAGGTGTCATCGTCATATCCTCAGGAACCTCGGGTTTATTTCTAAAAGGTGTGCATGCATATAATTTCCTTTTAAGTTGGTTTTCCAAAGAGGTATTTTATCCAAGGTCCGTCATATTTTATAATGTGTCTTTATAACTTAAGCAGTATATACTAATGATATGAATGCATCATAAGGTAACCCAAACAATAGAATGACTAGGAAACATTATAACATTGGCATAAGTATAGTTTATGTGACATTGTTAACTTTAACTTTCATCTCATGGGGCCGCCCTAAAACTTCCCTAGGTTATGAGCTCATACCTTAACTAGTTGTCACTAGTTCTTACTTATCCTATGATAAGCGTAACATAATCCCGACTTAAAGTACGGGCTAGGGGGCAAATTAAGGATCTCCTTTCTAGGATCATTTCCTCTTTGAAACGCTTTGCTAGCCACGTGGGCCTCGCAATTTGTCCGCTTTGGCAGGCTGCATCTACACATACCCTCACGGATTTGTCTCCTCCTGGGGGTGCTCGGCCGAACCGGTGTCACCCAGGAGAAGCGCGTCTCAGTGGTGTGTCACATTTATATTCTCATGAGTATTAAATCACAATTACCTCATCATTTATCATATTCATTTTTATCATGCATTCTCATATAGCTTTTTCATAATATATATATCATCACATGAAACTTTCTCATAACATTCGTCACATAAAACTTTCGCACAAACATCATCACATAGTCATATCTAACAATCATCCCCATAAGCTCATAGACGTGTTATGTTATAACTCATAGTGTTTTAAACTTCGATTCTTATGAGTCTTAAACTTGCAAATTAATTATCCTTAATTTCTTTATACACCTATAGTTTGACAATTAATGAGTTATACAAATTTTATGCTCAAGAACTAATCCAAATAGCACTAAGCAGAATTTGGACAGCTTTATGTTTATGTGATTACGGAGTTCTAGAAATTACGGTTTAGATCTTTATCTCACATTCTAAGTTATTGATCATCAACACCTAGTCTCTTGGGAACCTATAAGGTTATAACTAAGTATTTCTCACCTCACCCTATGGTCAAGAACATCTCTAAACCTCAAGAGTGCATAAATCAAAATACTAACTTTACGGGTACCTAGAAGTCACAATAATGACCCTTTCTAAGTTCGGTTTGCTCCTAAGGTTTCAAGATTAAGTCCTAAACCAATTATGAGTAATTCCTACACATATAAACTAATTTAAAACCATGATTATTGAATCTAACCCTTGCTGGACAGAATCCAGAAAAATGAATCTTTAAGGGATCTAGAACTCTCAAATTAATTCCTTTCTAGTTCCTAACTTATCCTATCTTTCCCATATGAGTCTTAACATAATTATTACCCAAACATAAGCATATTAACATCATTAACACAGCTCATGCAGTGGCCAAACATAGCAAGGCAGAACCGAAACAGAAACTCCATTTAAAGGCATTGAATCATAGTTTCTAAAGCACATAAAATACTAGTTTCTCTTGGAACCTTATTAAAACCTTCAAAACTCTTTTATGAACACTTTTATCATCTAAACTCATGAAAATACTTAATAGGGCAGTGGCTATGTCATTTTCATCTCAAGAGGTCCTAAATTCATAATGCTTAGTTCTACACATTCCTTATACTCATATAAGTTTAGAAAAATTATAAAACATAGTTTTCAATACTTGAAAACATTAAGGCCTCATAGGGCCGAAATATGAACCATAGGAAATAAATGTTTTAGACCTTTGTTTGAGATATCCTTGGGCAAGTCTTTGAGTTCTAGAATCATTAAAGTGATGACATAAAAATAAACATGCTCATGCACTTATTTTAGTTATTGCTAGAAAGTAAAGTGAGAGCATAAAATAAATATGTGGTGCAATATATTATTATCTTTGATATTTAGGTGAGGACTTGAAATATAAATATGATAATGCAAAGCTTGAAACATAAACATGATAATGCAAGTTCATTCATTATCTTGGGATTTAGTGATAGCAAGGAAATAAACATGATATGCAAAGCTTAAAGTAAACATGATGCAAGTTTCATTTTTATGTTTAACTAGAGCTCATTTAAGACTTTAACAAGATAATAACCCCATACAACATCTCAAAGATCACAACACAAGAATCGAAAATCATATAAAAGAGAAAGAAAGTGAAGCTACATCAAGTTCTTTATTAAGTACCCAAAACCCCTATCTAGAGACAAATCTCTAGAACGTGCCGGCCAACTTTAAGGTTGACAAGGGTAGGCTTGGGCTTTTAGAAATCCTTAGATTAATTTTCTTAAGTTGGAAAACCATGTGAGCTAGATAGCATATAGATGAAGTTGTAAGAAAAGGAAAACTCAAGCTTTAGAGGTTTCTTTGAGATGAACACGATGTCATCATCTAGAAACTCTCATCATCAAGCTATCATGCTCAAATAAAGGCCTCATGGCCGAAAATGAAAGGAAAGGAAAGACAAAGGAAAGTTCAAAAAGAATCCAAGAGAAAACTAGAGAAAAACACTTTCTTGAGCAAAATAAAGTTTGAAAACAAATCCCTACCTAGTGATGGAGATAAAAGCTTGATCTTGAAGATGGAAATGAGATGAGCAACACCTCCTAGGATGGTGATGATGATTCGACCTTGATGAGAGAAAAAGAAAGAAAATGTGTTTCAAGTGGAGTTGTGTTTGAGGTGTGGTGTTTGAGAGGTTTGATGATGGTTCAAGGTTTTGGGGTGGTGTTTGATGGTTGAGAGGTGATGATGAGATAAAGAGATGAAGAAGATAAAAGATGAAAAGGAAGGAAGAACACTCTTGGAACTTTGAGAGAAAAAGGAAAGACTAGCAAGACAACTCTAAAACTCTAAACTTTGCAAATGCTTCAAAGTGTAACAAGGCTAACACAAGCATCCTATTTATAGAAAAACAAAACCATGGAGCTTGCAAATGGAGGGAGTGGCCGTGTGGTTTGGAGGGAAAAGGAAGAGAAAATATCTCTTACACAAGGTCATTCAAGCATGGTTTGAAGTATGGAAGCTATGCTACAAAGTATGGCTTGATGTGAGTTAATTTCCTATCAAATTTTTATGAAATTAGGCTTCTAGAAATAATGCATGGCTGGAACTTTTCCAGCCACAATTAAATGGGAAAAATGGGTTGTTTTAATTATTTATTCATGTGGAAATTCAAGCTTGATTGAAAGTTATGACAAGGTATAGTGTATGTGACTTGAGGTATGGCCTTGGAGTGTTGAAAAATTGAACATGTGATGCATAATGGAGGAGGTGAGGCTTCGGCCAGCTTGGGACAGCAGAATGGGAGGATGATTTGACCATTTAATTGTGTGGTAATGGTAGGTTTAGATGTGTATTAGCTTAGGTACAAGGTTAGGAATGATTAAGCTTAAGTTTAGGTAACTAAGAATGTGATTTAGGGAGTTTATGACAAGTTTAGGAGTGCTCATACATCATTAAAGAATTTAAAACTCATTTATGAATAAACAATGTGTAACACAATTCCATGATTTAAGGAATTGGAAAGAGAAAACACTATTTAAGATTCTATGACTAGGTGTCATAAAATTAAAATATGATATTAGGTTGTAATTAAGTACTTTTTGGTTCTAATCAACTTTAATAAATTATTTTGACTCTAGATTAATTAAGGAAATTAATTAACCTTCGATTAGAGCCTAATATTGCTTAGGTTTGCTTAATCGCGTGATTAAGCGTAAAAATACGAAACTAGGGGCAAAACCGTAATTTTGCACTAATTTTGCCCGGGACTTCAAAAATTAAAACTGAGGTCATAGAATACATAAAAGCGCCTTTTAAAACCATCTGGAGAAGTTTCGGGTTCATCCTAAGACTTGCAGCGGGTAAAACACCACAAGGGTGTTTTGGTCATTTTGACCTAAAACTTCAAAACGAGATTTTCGATCCCTGAAGGTACATAAGTTTTCTAATCCCCTTCCAACATTGAGTTTGCCCTTCGAGTACTGCCGCACTGGCTTTCCTCGAATTCCGGGCTGAAAATGACCTCAGGGGCATTTTGGTCATTTTCACTCTAACAGAAAATCGGGGCGTTACAATGATCATAAGTCATGTAAATGTTGAGGATGAGTAATGAATTGCATACATCTCCTAGATTATTATTGTACATCAGTGATTATATATATGATATGCTTGGATGGATGATTGATGATTGGCTGAATAGATATTCTTGTTAATGTTATAAGAGTAGTTTAAAAGCAACTACACTTCGGCTAATTATGTTTGCGAAAAATCTAGTAATTGAACCATTTGTATGTCTATCTCTTTATAATAAACCCAAAGTAACTGGAGCGACAATGATGACACATTTAGTGCAAGTAGGAAGTCCAACTGAGAAATCTTATATTTCTCACTCCTATGTTTCTTTTTCTGTTATCGTTACCAGAGACAAACAAGTCTACCTGAAGCAACGGAGCTATAATTAAGGAAGGAGGCAACATGTGAAGATTTCAAAACCTCCAAGAGTTAGCACTCCAATTTTAGTTATGTTATAGTTGTGAAGAATAGACAGGTAGTAGTAGAGCTCATATTTTTATTTGTAAGAACTTATCACTATGATATATGTCCTAGTATAACTCATGTATTAAGTAGTTATATTCCAGATTATGTGATAATAATCTTACATTTATTCCCTTATTCCGCTTTATTAAAGTAAGTACGCAAAGTAATTTTGATTATTATCTACATAATGTAACACCCTAATTTTTAACCCAACTTTTTAAAATACATTAGGTTAATCATTAGGTTATTACCTCTCAGTCTCATTCATTTAATAAAATACTTAACAGAAATATGGGTAAAAATTTTCTTTTTGGAAATTGAAAACAAAACAAGAGCTGCGTGTTAGAATAAAACCTAAGGATTGCCGCAATCATAACATGAGAAAGGAAGAAAGCATATCATTAATAATCACCAAATACAAATATTACACATCACAACACAACATAGTCATATATTCATTAATACATTAATTACTACTAGCATAGCTTCATAGTCATATCAAAAGAAATACACGTCTATAAATAAAAATCTAAAGCGGCGTCTTCATTGTTTACACTGCATCCCTCTGACTCGACTCGTAGTACATTTTGTATGCCCATCCCTTAGTAGAAGTCATGAACCTTGTTACTATCTTCGTCTGGAGACAACACGGAAGAAAAGAGAGAGAGGGATGAGAAACTTATTCAAAATTCTCAGTAGGGATTTCTGACTCTAACACACGTGTCATCATCGTCGTCCCTAGTCACTTCGATTTTAATTACAAAAAGGTGGTCATGCATAAGGTTTAACTTTTAAACTTCTCAAATCTATTTATCTGAAGTGGGTGTCTTTTAGTATGGGTCTTAATGATATGAATACAACAGATATTGGATGTATGCATGACAATACATTATGCAAGCAGTCGATGGGACACAACATCAAGGAAAAATATTAACATATAAGTGGCATATAACTTCTCATATAAAACTCTTTCTTTTCTCATAACTGTGTGACTTTAAAACATCATATCTCTTTCTCATGCTTGAGTTCTTAAGTTCTTTTTCTCAAAGACCACCCTGTTAATCATATCCACCTATATCCAACCGACACGCCTCCTCGGCAATTTTTATCATAGCCTCCAATCTCCATCTCACCTAATTGCCTAGGAATGAGCTCAATCCTAACTAGTCATCACCAGATTTAATATGGGGAAAAATGATAGGGTAACATATAAATATTTCTTTCTTTGAAATGCTCCACTGGCCTTGAATGCACAGCGAATTGTCCGCTTTGGTAAGGCTCATGTCAATACCCTTACGGATTTGCCTCCTCCTCACCGTAGCAGGAGAAGTATGTCTCAGTGCTTTGTCACACAAAAATCTCCTAGGGGTGCCCGGCTGAACCATGTCACCCATGATTTTCAATCTCATATAGTACTTCAAAACATTTTTCAAAGCCTTTGAGTTTGACAGAGATTCGGCAGCATAACAGCTGTTAAACCGAATTCCCTTCAAACCGTCTGTATACCACAAGCTCATAACACAAACATATTCTCATTCAATTCTCATGCTCAAAATAAACTTAACATCTTAAACAATTAATTCCTCATGCATCATATACATCACAACATCTTATTGCATAAAACAAGCATCATAAACTCAAGACTTCTTAAAGTTTTACGCATTGACCCTTACGGTCCTTAACTCACAATCTAAGTTATAAGTCATCACAACCTAACTCTTGGGTACTTGTAGGCTTGTATCTAAGTATTCCTCATTCAATACTATGATCATAAACATCTCTAAACCTCAAGAATGCAAATTCTAGAATCTTAACTTTACGGGTACTTAGGAGTCACAACAATGACCCTTTCTAAGTTCGGTTTATTCCTAAGGTATCAAGATCAAGTCCTAAACCAATTATGAGTCATTCTTACACATTTAAACTAATTTAGAACCATGATTATCATTTCTAAACCATGCTGGACAGAATCCAGAAAAATCATTTACTAAGGGATCTAAAACTCTCAAATTAAATCTTTTATAGTTACTAACTTCTCTAATCTTTCACATATGCATTTTACCATCAATTATACACAATCATACTCATGTTATCATCATCCAAACAGCATAAGCAGTGAGCATAACATGGCAAGGCAGAACCAAATCCATCTCCAAACAAACAAGGCACAAACTTGATTTCTAGAACACATAAAATGCTAGTTTCTCTTGGAACCTTTTTAAAACTTTCAAAACTCATTACTAAACATTTTTATCAACTAGAAACACCAAAATACTTGTAAGCATAGTGGCTATTTTAAATTAAACTCAAGAGGTTCTAAATTCATAAAACTTGGTTCTTGACATCTCTTGAACTTATAAAAGCTTAGAAAAATTATAAAACATAGATTTTAGTACTTGTAACAAACAAAACCTCTTAAGGCCGAATCCAACAAGCTAAGGAACCCATATTTTTCAAACCTTTGTTTGAGAAAATAAAGGGCAAGTCTTTGAGCTCTAGGTGCTCTTAAGTGATGACATAAAAATAAACATGTTCATGCACTTGTTTTAGCTTTCTTTAGAAGATAAAGTGAGAGCATAAAATAAACATGAGATGCAACTTATTATTATCTTTGATATTTAAGTGAGGACTTGAAATATAAACATGATAATGCAAAGCTTGAAATATAAACATGACAATGCAAGTTCACTTATTATTCTTGATATTTAGTGATAGCAAGGAAAATAAATATGATGTGCAAGGCATAAACATAAATATGAATGCAAGGTTCATTTTAGTCTTAGCTAGAGCTCTTACAAGTCTTTAGAGAACAACACAACCTAACACTTATCTCATCACAAAGAGAGCTTTAGAGTTCTTGAACCAAGTTCTCAAAGGAATTACTAGGTTTTTGAACATCATTATCAAGCTCAAAAGAAACAAACTTTTAAAAGAAAACAAAAAATCAAGGAAGTAAGAGCCAAAACAACATTTCTAGAGATGAAATAAATATAAGAACACTTTGAAAATTTTTAACAAAACTTTTAAAGGAAAGCTCTTGGGGCCGAAATCCTTTAAGAAAAGAAAAGAAAAAAGAAACCAAAACAACATTCTTTCTTGACATGAAATAAAAATAGAGATACTTTAAAATTTTAACAAAATCTTTGAGGTAAAGATTATGGAAACCAAAACTATGTAGAAAAGAGAAAGGAAAGAAAAACTAAAACTTTGCTAATCCAAGAACAAAACTCAAGCTTTAGAGGTTTCCTTGAGATGAACACAAGGTCATCATCTAGAAACTTTCATCATCAAGCTATCATGGTCATAAACAAGGCCAAGAGGCCGAAATAAAAAATAAAAAAAAAGAAAGGAAGACAAAGGAAAGCTTCAAAAAGAAACCAAGAGAAAACTAGAGAAAACCCATTTTTAAGCAAAATAAAGTTTTGAAAGCAACTCCCTACCTTGAGTGAAGATGAAAACATGAACTTTTGAAAGGAAATGAGATGAGCAATTCCTCCTTGGATGGCAAGATGACTTCGGCCAAAGTGGAGAGAAAGGAAAGGAGATGTGTTTTGAGTGAGGTTGTGTTTGAGGTCAAGTGTTTGAGAGTTTGATAATGATTCAAGGTTGTGAGGTGGTGTTTAGAGGTTATGAGATGATTATGTGATGAGAGGATGAAGAAGATGAAGATGAAGAAAAAAGGAAAACTCACTTGAAACTTTGAGAGAAAAGGAAAGGAAACTCACAAAAGCTAAGAATACTCAAACTTACCAAATGAACCAAAAGTAACACAAGTTCATCTAAGGCACCTATTTATAGAAAATGAAACAATGAAGGCTCACACAAAGGAGGTCTTGGCCGTAGCAATAAGGCAAGAGGGAAGAGAAAAATATATCTTACAAGTGGTCATTCAAGCATGGTTTGAAGTATGGAAGACATGGTGCAAGGTATGGCTCAAAGTATGGTAATTTCCCTTTGTTTGAAATTAAAATAAATCATCTAGAAGGCAAGGAGGGCTAGCTGTTTTTGAGTCACAAAAATGAGAGAGAAAGTCTTCTAGAAGTGGTCATATGAAACATGGATGAAAGCATGGTGTTTGTATTACAAAGTATGGTTTATGGTGAGGTGGAAGCATGGTTCTTTGAGTGTAAAAATTTGAGCATGCGATGGAAAATGAGAGGGTATGTTTCAGCCAGACCTGGACAGCAAGGAGGGAGGAAAAATCTTCCATGTAATTGTGTGTTAATGATAGGTTTAAGTGTAGATTAGTTTTGGTACAAAGTTAGGAATCATTAAGCATAAGTTTAGGTAACTAAGAATGAGATTTAGGGATTTTATGATAAGATTAGGAGTGCTCATACATCATTAGAGAATTTAAAATTCATTTGTGAATAAACAATTGAAAACACAATTTCATGATTTAAGGAATTGGATAGAGAAAATACTATTTAAGATTCCATGACTAGGAATCTTGAATTTAAAAATAAGATTTCAAGTTGTAATTAAGCATTCTTAGGTTCTAATCAACTTTAATAAATTATTTTGACTCTAAATTAATTATGGAAATTAATTAATCTTCTATTAGAGCCTAATATTGCTTAGGTTTGCTTAATCACATGATTAAGCTCAAAAACACAAAGCTATGGGCAAAATCATAATTTTGCACTAATTTTGCCCAGGACCTTCGGGACTAAAACTAAAGTCATAGAATACATAAAAATGCCTTTTAAAACTATCTGGAGAAGTTTCGGGTTCATCTGACACTTGCAAACAAGTAAAACACCACAGGGGCGTTTTGGTCATTTTGACTTGAAAACTCGAAAAACGATATTTTTGATCCCGGAAAGGCACACAAGTCAACTAATCCCCTTCCAACATTGAGTTTTCCCTTCGAGTACTGCCGGATCAGCCTTCCTCGAATTTCGGGCTGAGAATGACCTCAGGGGCATTTTGATAATTTTCACTCTAGTAGAAAAATCGTGGTGTAACATCCTCATTTTTATCCTAAGTGAAGAATCGCTCAGTAATGACCCACTTGAGCAACTTCGCTTAAAACAGTTGAACTTTTACCCGATCAAGGGCAAGTCAACATAAAAAGATTAAGTGTTAACTAGAGTCAACAAGAATCAAGGTCAAAGGTCAAAGTCAAAAAGTCAAAACTCATGGTCAAAGGTCAACCACGAAGTCAAAGTCAACCATAAAAGTCAAAGTTGATCAAAATCAACAAAATCATGTAAAAGTCAACTAAAGCATGCTTAGATCAACAATGAAGCCAAATAATGATTTGAAATCAATAAAAATGTGATCAAGTAATTTAAATTAAGATAATAGAGGTTTAATGGTTTAATCATGCTTAGAATAAAGTAATTAACATAGAATTCTCAAAATAATGATAATTAATCTTAACCAATAATTTACCGTAAAAGATAACTATCTTAAGAATGAGTTGTACCAAAAATAGCTAAAGTGGATATGATTAACCTCTGATGAAGAGTAATTAGTAACCTAGGAGAGGGTTAGTATAATTAATCTATGAAAGATTCTACACAAAGAATAAAATATCTATAACGGATGAATTAAACTATTTCTGGTAAAAAGTGCTTATTACTAAAAATGGTAAGCACAGCTAAATACCCAGCAGGTAATGAGTTGCTTTACAAAATAACCCTTTTAAACACAAAGGAACCTTTTATAACCTCACATTTTAGCCACCATATAATAGAAATTACCCACACAAAGTTTCTTCAAAACAACTTACACTAAAACTAAATTAACTACAAGATAACACCTAGTTCTACATTAAATCAAAACATGAGGTTTCCCTCCTTTCCTTCTCTACTTTCTGCGTAGACTCCAGCACCCATTTAGGAGAAATGTGGGCTGACTTGATGTTTTCTTAGAGTGTCGGTGAAGGTTGATGGATGGGTGAGTGATCACTTGTCACTAGATTGAAAGCTAGCCTTAGGTGTTGGAGTTTTTGGCAAAGAAACCAACTTGAAAGCCTAACTAAGTTCTAAGTCTCCTTTACTCCAACCAATCAGCTAACTAAATGAACTAATTATGAGATTCAAAAACTCACCAAACAGCCCTTAACATCTCACGGCCAGGTTGCTTATAAATAGGGGTGCATTGGTTTCATTTTGTTCTTTGTTGACACTAGCATCACTCCTAGTCTCCAAGTGTCGTACTCTCTTGTTTTCCTTCTCTAAACTCTTCCTTATGCTCTCATATCCTCAACTCTAAGGCCCTCATTCTGCCTAAACAGATTACCACATTTGACAACCTTAAACCCTTGCAAACACATCCAAACACACACATAGCCTTCACTTCCAAAGAAGCATTCTAACTTGTGTCAAGATCAAGCCAAGATTTCTCTTCTACTCTTTTAATTTTTTCTGTTTGTTCGAGAATTCCATAGGGGTTGGAAGGACTCATTGAATCCTATACATCTTCTTGGTAGGTGATTCTTATCTTTAGAATCTAGGGGTTTCAAGTCTTGATACATGCTGTTTTAAAATCCTGAAACTGGTGCATATATCCTCTTTACTGGTTGTGCTATTTTTCCTCCCTATAGTACATGCTCTAGGGGATGTATTAGAATGTTCATTGTCTTGTTAATGAGGTGTTTTCGTGCTGGTCATGCTGAAATGTGAGGGAATGCATGTTTTGAATCAAAGAGAAGTAAGCTTCACATAAAATGATGCTGATAAAACTGTTTCTGACTGAACCCGTATTTCTAAAGTGTGTCACAGTTACTGCCCTTAATTTATGAGCCTCTGGAAAACTTATATCTGAAATTTAACCCTTTAAGAAAATTCTCCAAAAGAAATCACGCCAAAACATGTTTCCTAGAGAAAGCTATAATTTTTCAAAGTTCAGTCTCTATACTGGAAGTTCTGTCCGACCACTGGTTACTAAAATAAACTTTTCTCTTTCTACAAAAATGCAAAACGTGTAAACTTGGTTTTTTTGGAAAGCTAAGACATTAAGGAACAATAAATATAAAATTCATAAGCTGGAACGAACCATGTACTTACAGAATCAGGACGCAAATAGCGTTTCGGATTTCGGGATGCTGCTGGAATAACCTAATTTTGTAAGGGTATAAAAGACATTTCACTTGGAATATTTCTGCAAACTATATATTCATAGAAAGCTTATTGAGTTAGGAATTCGGGAATGTGCTCAATTCCTTTAAATAATGAGTATAGTGAAATATATGAATTTTTTAAGCAGATATGCCAAAATTAGAAACAAGCTGTAAGACTCTTAGATACAAATATAGTACTAATAAGGCAATTCCGAAAATTCACTAATTTCCAGAAGTTTAAAAGATAATATTTAATACTTATTAAATTGAAATAAACATAATAAATATATATACACCTAAGCTTATACAGAAATAACAATTTTCTTACTCATAAGAGACTAGGAAAGGCTTAACACATAATTCATGAAATATGTTCTAATTACATAAGAGTTAATAACATTGAGTTACACATAATGTATGACCTTGATCTATGACCTTGTATGTACTAAAATGCAGTAGATGCTCATGAATGGAAATTGATTTGCTATATGCTTGGATGTTGTAAGTGTGATGAGATGAAATTTTGTGATATCATATGTGGTGGCATGTATTGATGCAAATGGATGAGATAAATGCTCCAACATGACATGACTTATTACATAATGATACATGCACATTCATGATTCATACGATATGATAAATGGGAGAAGCTCACTGCTTAACCCCTCACCCCGTCCATTGAGATTTCTCACGGAACCAAGTTTGTGGCGATAGCCACGGTATGAGCTCATTACCCATGGAGGTGGTTTAAGACATTGGTGTTGGTGCACTTAGTGAGTGAAGGACCAAAAGCAAGTTAAGAATGCATTCATTTGTCAAGAGTCTCATATTTAATATTGTGATAATTGCCATGATTATGTCATCTGTCTGCATTATTTATTATCCCTGTTAATGAAAGATCTTAAAGGACACCTCACTTCGGAGTATGAATAATTTCGAAATTAAAGCATAATACAACCTATAAATGTCCATGTTTTCATTAATAAACCCAAAGTGACTAGGGATGTACATGATGACACTAATATAAGATAAAAATCCACTACTGAGAAATTCTTTATTTCTCACACCTTCGACCATGTCATCTCAAGATTCGCCTTCAACTGACGATGGTACGCGCCCGCCACTCCTCTGATTCTGATTCTGATTGGACCCCGGGTAACAGGGCCACATTCCCGAGGAGTTCATACCACCGTGGTGGCCCCAGTAGTAGAACACAGAGTTACCAGAACTCACCTAGTAGGCCGCGCATCATCTCCTACTCTTTTGACTCTGACGTGCAGATTCTTGAGGCTCTGCCCCACCACATACCAGTGGTGGAGCTATCGTCTGATTTCGAAATCGAGATCCTGGAGGAACATTTGAATGTAGAACCTCTTCAGGTGATTCTTCCCGAGCCTATTCAGTACGACGCTGATAATGAGGAAAACCCAGAGCAGGATCCGGAGGAAGAACCCTTGGAGGTCGAAGAGGATGTGATGGAGGAGGACATGATGGGGGAGGACTTTGAAGACTAGCACGATGACTTCGAGGTCGATGGTTGGCAGAATTAGGAGATTCCATATGATGAGTCAGGACCTGTTCCTGACGTGATCTCCATTTCTGACTACGATCTACACAATGATGCCTCTAGTCACCCTGTAGTCGGTGGAGCACCTGCTTAGAGGGCTCGTGCCCTCCTCGCATCGAAAGGCCCAGTTGTTAGGAGCCCTTTTCGCACCCATCACACTATCTAAGCCCTGGAGTCACCCACCGTGCTGCTGCTAATGTTATTTTCTCTTAGCTAGTTATGTTTGCTAGTTTTTCTGTACTTGTATTCTGATTGTATTAAGAAAATGACATGTATTAGTTGTAGTTCTTTTTATTGTTTATTTGATATGTACTATACTAAGGGCGGGAATACCCGACCCCTCCAAACCTATCTATGTATTGTGCCATGATTAATGCAAATGCCGTTGTTATTATTAGTATTCATATCGATAAATGTTTCATCAACAAATAGTTCTGCTTAATTAACGTTATTTCTATTTCACGCTGCAGACTTTATTTTCGAATATGTGGTTTCAAAAAGAAAAATTTTCCCACTATTTTCTACAACATCAATTTAAAATGAGTAAAAGGATCGCAAAGTAAAAAGGTAATAACTAATAAGAATGAAACATGGCTTAAGCATGGTTTGAACTTATTAGGGTGTTACATGGGGCATTACACATAAACGCTATGTATTCAATTCTCACCATAGGCTTAATTTCAAAGAGTAATTTGTACCCAAAAAAAAAGTTATCCACTACTTTTCTAAGTTAAGTTCAAAAGAAAAATGAACACAAGACATAAGTGACAACTAATGGAATCCAAATGCGAACTTAAGCACAGTTGGGTTCTACTAAGGTGTTACATGATCAACATATGTCACTTAAACAATTGATCAATGGTAACAGTAAAAAAGGGAGACCATCTATAAATAGAGATGTTGAGCTTTTAAAGATGAGACCTTTGATGATCTTATAAGTGCAAAATGCTGCAAAATCCTTTTATCTTCTTTTCTATGCAGTTTGTTACTTCTTGTAAATCAGCTCCCTTATTTTTAAAAATCTTTTTACTACATTCTTATATTGTTTATATGTTCTTCTTAGGAAGAATCATTAGAAAAAAGTCATTCAAGTTTTCCTAGGTTATTCACCATATAATTGTAAAGAAACTTGACTGCAGGTTAGTTTAAAAGTCAACCTAAACACTTAACCTTTGTATCCTTTATCTAGTAATGATCAGTGTGAGAAAGCTTGAAGAGGCTATTGTAAAACTACTTGCAACGGATAGTAAAGTGTTTTTGCTGGTCACAATTTAGCTTGAAAAGACTAGTATGAGACTACTCAAGATTCAACTTGAAGAGGCTAGTGAATAAAAATTTGGTTTGTGACAGTAGGGGTTGTCTACTGCTCACTGGTTATAGCTTGGGAGGCTCCTGTAAAGACTATCTAGTATTTTCTCTCTCAGTTTGAAAGAGGTTAGTGAAACTCAGTTGTTACCAAGAACTAGATGTAGGCAGGTATTGTCCGAACTAGTATAAAATTTATGTGTAGTATTCTCTTATCCTTTATCTCTGTACTTTCATTGTTCAACATATTAAAATCAATATCGGTTCAAGTTATCTTTTTAGCTTATCTATTTCTAATGCCAAAATTTCAGAAAGTTACTTTCTGAATCTTCTAACCTTGTTTCCAGTGCACTTCAAGCTCAATGGTTGATAGTCTTTGTTTTAAGTTTCAGTTGCTGAAAGGTAAAAGAAAAGGAAAAACATGATTCAAACCCCCTTCTTGTGTGCATTTCTACCTAGATAACCTTTAGCCATTTTCAAATCATGCACCCATTTACATGCATCTTGTCTTTATGGTAGGCTCAAGGTGTGACTTGCCTTTGGCTTTGACCATTGACCATATGGGAGTTGTTGTAACCTTAATTCATGATGCCTACAATACTCTTCCAAATCCTTCCTTGCCTTGTCATTATCTTTAGCTTGATCAATGTCCATCATGGTATTCATGATATTGTCAAACACATTTTTTTAATAGGCATGACATGTTGACAATGGCAAACTATGTTATCCTTCCAATATGGTAGCTCCCAAAATATACTTTGTTTAGTCTAATTATGTGTCATTCGATAACCCTGAAATCTAATGGATTTTTCCACTTCTATTATTTTTGGGAATTGTCTAACTCTGTCCTATACTTGGTGACCAAGGCATCTATATGGATGTTCAATAGTTACTTTCCTAACTTTGTTTGCAAGACATCTATATGGATGTTCAATATATAAAAATTTTCTATGACAATCAAACAATGAATTTTTTCGTCCATACTTCAAGGTAAATGCCTTTGTATCCTCTATACAAATTGGGTATGCTAATTTCCCTTAAGTCATTCATCCGAATTGTTAGCTCCAGAACCCTTCAGAAAACGTTAATGTAATATGTTTTAAGTAATGACATAACAAATTTAGATAAAATATTTTGAAGAACAACTAATCTTTTTCTTTGAGTTTCTTGAGGTAGCAAACAGGTTATTTCGTTTGCATAACATGTTTCTTGAAGAAAAAATGATTTCACATTACATGTACATACATGATTTATCTTATTTAAAGAGCTAGGAACTTAAAATAAGTGAAAATTATGTCGTGGAATGAACGTATACACATTTAACGGATTGAAGAAAATCATCATGTATAAGAAACCAAGGCACAGATCTTCATAAAGTAGGACACTTCTTCATAAAGTACACTTCAAGTGAAGATTTCAAACAAGATCTAAAGCAAGTGTGTTCTGCAACCTTCAATTATCATCATTGCAATCCCTTTTATCATATACATGCTCTGATTGAAGTCTGGAAGATCATTTTTTCAATAAGGAACTGATATTGCATTTTAGAAAGTTCACTTAATAGTGAAACGATGCTCTATAACACCCTAACTTTTAACCTAATATGCTCGAGTCACATTCCGGTTAATTATTAGTTGTTACGCCTTTGTTTCATAAATTAACTTATTCTTTCTTAAAATACAAGTAATAAAAATACGACTAGATTATTTTTTTTTTAACTTTAAAACCAAAATGCGAGCCATGTGCGTGTATAGATATTGGTTAATACTCACATAATAATATCAATCATATAAACCTCATCATGATATATATAAAAGCCAAAGCATAACATGTCACATACCAAATTATCGTATCATATCTATAATATAATAGTGATGTCCTATATACAAAAAGGATATCCAAAGATATTAAATCCACCAATAAGGTTGCACATACACTAAACCAAAACTAAACAAGGTTATGAATGCAAAAATCTTCTAAGCGATGTCCAAACTGTCTTCATGCTTCTGCTGTGACCCTCTAATCTGGTTCTAGCGTGTCTCCCACGTCCATGCCTCACGGAAAATCACAAGCAATGCCATTATTCTCATCTGGAGACGACACGAAACAAAAGGATGGATGAGAAACTTATTCAAGATTCTCAGTAGGGCTTCCTAACTCTAACACAAGTGTTATCATCATCATCCCAACCACTTCGGTTTTCATTATGAAAGAGATGTACATGTATAAGGTTCAATTTTAAACTTTTCAAATCTATTTATTCGAAGTGAGTATTTTTCAGCATGGGTCTTAATGTCATGAATGCAACATATATATTATATATGCATGACAATACCTTAGGGGCATAAGTAAAACAAGCAATTAACACAAGCATACAAATTTATAACCCAACATAATGCTAGGTATATGAACAGAAGGAAAGTTAGAGGACTAAAGTCACTTAGCACATATCACATGATTAAATGCACTGATGGGAGATTGACGTAATATATGCATATGCACCTTTGCTTCACTTTCACAAAACTGAACTCTTAAATTCTTTTCATAATGTCCACCTCACTGATTGCCTAGGATGAGCTCAACCTAACTAGCCATCGCTAGATTTATCATGGGGTAATAGAGGGGGAAACACATCACTTCTTTTCTCTCTTAGCATGAGTATGCAACTTTTTTTGGATCACTTCTCATAACCATTAATTCCTGGAGTCTAGAGGATCATTTCCATGTATTTTATGCCAGCTTTTATCTTAACATATAATTAGAGATGTATGCATGAACATAACATTGTAAATATCATCATGACTTCTCATATAACACTTCATACTCATAAATTCCATAAATTTTCTTAACTTCACAAATTTGGCGGAAATCTGGCAGCATAACGGTTGGAAACGAAGTTTCCCCAAATTTGCTACCTACCAACAACCACATCAATCATACATCTCAATAGCTCAATCATAATTATAGCATGCCACAATTAATCACATAATCATATCTCATTTTCGTACATTCATCAGCGCATATCATCATCAATTCTATCAAAAGCTAAATATGCTCCAACCTAGTATATGTCGGAATCATGGACTGGGCTCAGCTAATGCACATACTATGCTTATCAACATAACATATACATACATAGGCAGGGCATTAAAGATCATTATTAAGCACTTTATATGAAATTGTACCCAGTTTATCGTAATCGCATCATAGTCCTGCGCGAGTTAAAACTTATGACCCGGCTTGACCTAATTGTCAAAATTAATTCTTTAAGCACCTAAGGGACCTTCCCCAAATATTTTTACTAACTTTTAATCTCAAAAACATTTTCAAATAGTGCTGAACAGCAGGGTAGTGTTTTAAAATTAATCTATTTTGGTGTGCTAGAAATTGCATTTTCGACCCTTTTTAATTTCTGGTTTTTCCTAAAAAGCCAAAATTAATTCTTGCCACCACTAATGGGAATTTTCACACATAAAATCAGTTTCAAACATAATCCTCATCACAATAAATTCACCAAGGCAGCAGATATAAAATCTCAAATTTTAGAAGTCTCAAAAACGTATTTTTTGGTTCTTTCTAGTTCCTAGTTTTCCTCAAGATAAAGAATCGGATTCCCGCACCAACTACTAGTGATTGATACACATTTAGATCATTTTAAACAACATTTTACAGAATTTTAAATAAGTGAGGTAGTAGCCAAAAATCCATTTCGTAAAAGTACCTGAAAATTGTTTCTTTGACCCGTTCTTGTTACGAGTTTATCCTAGGATACCAAAAACAATTTTTACCACATTTAATATCAATTTTTACACTCTCTAACCTATCCAAACAGCAGCAAGCAGAAAGGAAACATCCAGGCAGTAGTCCAAAGTTTGTGTCCTACAGACACATAAAATCAGGTTTTTACTTTTCTTTGTAACAAGATTTCTAAGACAACTTTTAAGAAAATACTAGGACATAGAGGTTGAGCCATAAAACCAACTAAAACTCACCTCAAACCTCAATGTTTTGTCATGGCCGAAATGCACATGCATTGAGTGTGGTCATGATTTAAAATTTCATTCTAGATCCAAGGACAAGGTTGTGAGCTTTAAGATCTTTTAGGTGACAACTTGGAAATAAACATGCTATGCATCATATTTTTATCTTCAAGATTTAAAGGTGATAGCTCAAAAGTAAATATGCTATGCAAATCCATTTTTATCTTCAAGATTAAGGTGATAGCACAAAAGTAAACATGTTATGCAACTTATTTTTATCTTCAAAGTTAAGGTGATGACATAAAAAGTAAATATGCTATGCACCTCATTTTTATCTTCAAGCTTTAAGGTGATGACTCAAAATATAAACATGCTATGCAAACTCATGTCTTTTCTTTAGATTTAAGTGATAGCATAAAAGTAAATATGAATGTAAGCTCTTTTTATATCTTGTTAACTTAAAGCTCAAAAACCTTACAAGATTAGTTTCTTGCTCCTAGTGGATCTTAAACCTTAGAGAGCTTTAGAGTCCATCCACACCATGGTTCCAAGAACCTTATCTTTTGGACTCACCATCAAGCTCAAAATAAAATGAAAAGAGAAGAAAATAACCAACAACATTTCATTTCTATGTTCCTCTTTAAAACCGAAAATAAGGAAAAGAAAGGATGAAAACCGAAAAAGACTATGGACCAAGGAAATTAAAACTTTACACTTTAGAGACCTTAAGATTGGTGATATCAAGCCACCATCAAAGATACTCATCATCAAGCTATGATTTTTAAACTCATACCAACAACAAAACTGAAATCTAAGAGGAAAAAAGGAGATAAAATCGAAAATGAAATGAAACTAAGGAACCAAGCCTTTGGCTTTAAAGGACTCAAACATGGTGATGTAGACCACCACCAAGAGCTCTCATCATCAAGCCATGGTTCCAACACTTTATTTACAACCAAGAACCAAAAACATAGAGAAAAGAGGTCCAAGAACCAAAAATATACATCAAGAAGAGGAGATCCAAACCAAAACATAAAGAAAGAAAAACCAAAGGAACTTATTCAACCAATCAACAATAAAACCAAAAATAAAGCAAAGGAAAGTAAAGAAACTCAAAACAAAACCCTACCAAAGTTGTCTTTTTGAAGAAAAGGAGAAAGCTTGGTCTTTTGTAAAGGAAATGAGAAGAAAAAGCTTCTTTTGGAGCTATATATATATTCGGCCAAAGAGGAAGGAAAGAGAGAAAGGATTTTTCTTGTGTTTTTAAGCTTAGGAATGGAAAGGTTGTGTATTTAGGAGGTGGTTTGAGGTGGTAGTGTGGTGACTCAAGGTTGTTTGTGGTGGTGGTGGAAGGAGTTTCTTGAAGTTGGAAGTGTAGAAAGAAAGCTTGGAGTTGAGAGGATTCTAAGACAACTTTTTTTGGCACAAAAGTTTGCCAAAAAAGTAAATGGTGTGAAATGAGATTTTTGGGCTATAAAATGAATAAATATGAGGGTGTTTTGGGGGGAAGGCAGCAGCTTCCTTGGCTGTTTGGGAGGGGAAAATATTCATTTCATGTAGGTTAGGACATGAATTAGAGGTAAGTTTGATTAGGCAAGGGTTTAGGGGTTGGTAATTAAGTGTTTGGAATTGAAAGCATGTGTTTAGGAATTTCAAGACATGATTAAAGAGTTGTCATACTTACTTAGTTTGAATTAACCTTGTTTAGTTTGAATTAAAAAAAATTAAATTTAATTTCAAATGGGAACACATCTCTTAAAATTAAGGAAGTGGAGAGAGAAAATACTATTTGAGCATGACATGACATGATGTCTTGGATGCTTTATGACTAAGAATGAAATTTGAAATTCCTTAAGTACTTTCTGGCCCTAAACAACCTTAATTAAATATTTTGACTCAAGATTAATAATTAAAATTAAATTACCTTTAATTAGAGCCTGATATAGCTTAGGTTTCCTTAATCATTTAATTAAACTCATTATGCACTAATCTAGGGGTAAAATTGTCATTTTACATCAAAACTCTCCGGGATCACCCGGACCTATCCCGATGTCATGCATCATATAAAAACAACATTTCAAGCTCCCAAGAATTCTTTCTGGGCTCAGTTAGCACTTGATCTCGTGTAAAAATGCCGCAGAGGCATTTTCATCATTTTGTGTCGAAAGTCCAGGAAGTGAGAATTTCACCTCTATTATTATTTTTGAGGCATCTAATCCCCTTCAAACATCAAAGCAACCCCTCCAGGATGGCCTAGGTTGGCCGCCCTCGAATTCTGGGCAAAATGACCTCATGGATATTTATCCCAATATTAAGATATCCCTTTGGAGGTGGCCGAGACCGGCCGGCCTTGATATTCATATAAAAATGACCTAGGGGCATTTTAGTCATTTTTGCAAAGTAAGAAAAGTCGGGGCATTACATGTTCTTTATAGGAAAAAGAGAGAAATTTGAATTTCACATTTAAAGTCAAACTCAGTTACAAATTGACATGTCATCTTTTTTGCCAACTTAGTCAACTACCCTAACTTCTAGAAGGAAGAGTTTAGAAACCTCCTTCAGAAAGTAAAAATTAGTTTATGAAGATGATCTCAAAAACCTCCATTTCATAATGGCTTCTACAATAGCTCTGGTAAAAGATGAGCTACTCCTCTAGAAAGCATTTCTAAGATATAAACAGATGATCAACATGTGTCACTTGAAAAACATATCAAGGGCAATGGTCATAAATGAAGACCATCTATAAATAGAGATATTGTGCTCAAAATGACAAGACTTTGAGAGAAGAACAAGTACTGATACACTACAAAAATTTCTCTTCGCCTCTTGTAATGTTCATTACATCTTGTAATCAGTTTCCTTGTTTGTAAAAGTCTTCTTTCTACATTCTTGATAGATCATACGTTAGAAAGAAGTTATTCAAGTTTTTCTTAGGTCTGTTATTGTACATCTTACAAAAACTTGAGTGCAGGTTAGGTTCAGTGGCAAACCCAAACATAAGCCTTTGTATCCTTGATTTAGTAGTGATCGGTGTGAGTTAACTTGGAGAAATTAGTCAAAGACTACTTACAACATGATAGTAGAAGTGAACTATTGGTCATGATTTAGCTTGGAACGACTGGTTAAAGTACTTTGGTTGTGAAAGCGTAGGGTATTTGCTAGTCACTGGCTTAGCTTAAAGAGGCTAGTGAAAAACTACTTGGTGTGTGACAGTAAAGGTTGCTACTAGACACAGGTAAGAGCTTGGGAAGGCTACTATAAAAACTATCATGTTTCTTTCTTAGGATTGAGAAAGGTTTTAGTAGAACTCAACTATTGTTGAGAATTGGATGTAGCCAGATTAGATGAACTGGTATAAAACATATGTGCAATATCTTCTTATCTCTTAACTCCTTTATTTTCTTTACTTTGAGCATATTAAGCTGTGTGTACTGAATAACCCTCTATTACGTATATTTATCATATTTGGTAGTTTAGAAAGTAGCTTTCTGAAACAGCTAACATCGTTTCCACTGCACTTTAAGCTCATAGCTTGATAGTATACTGTTTAAGTGTTTCATAAGCTAAGAAGGAAAGAAAAAGCGAAGCACAATTCAACCCTCCTTCTCGTGTGCTTTTGTACCTATTAGTGGCATCAGAGCTTAGCCTCTAAGGGGTTGGGCATTCTAACTACTGCAGAAGACAAAGATCCAAGGGACAAATGGCACATAATATTCATATAGTAGAAGGACACTCCATCAACAAACTGTCATTCTTTGATGGTGGGGACTATGCCTATTGTAGAAACTACATGGAGTTGTTCATAAAATACACGTCTTAACTTGTCGGAAATAATTCAAGAAGGTGACTATGTTCCAACTTAAGTGGTTCCTAGAATCGATGATGCGCTTTCAACATCAAAAGAAGTCCCTAGAAGCAGGTGGATAGAGCAACACAAAGCCAGAGTTTAGTTGAACTCTAAAGCTAAGTATTTGCTCACATGTGCACCAAGTAAGGCTGAATATGACAAAATCATTTCTTGTGACAAGATAAAGGAGATATGGGATAGACTGCACATGCTACATGAAGGCACTGATCAAGTTAAAGAAACTAAGATCAATATGTTGGTTCATCAATACGAGATGTCTAAAATGACATATCAGGAAAGTATTGATGAAATGACCACAAGATTTATGCACATCATAAACCAAGTTAAGGGTCTAGGCAAAAAGTATTCTAACTTTGAAATGGCTAGAAATATTTTGAGAAGCCTCCCTGCCAAATGGTTACCTAAGGTCATAGCCATTATTGAAGCTAAAGACCTTCAAACTCTATGTCTAGACGCATGGTGAATCCATGAGAAAGAGCAAGTCCATGGCCTCAAAGTCATCTCATCAGAAGCAAAATAAAGCTAAAGCAATGAAAGTTGCTGATACCTCTAATGATGAGATAAATGAAGAAGATGAAGATGAGATCTCCATACTGGTGAGGAAGATGTCCAAAGCCTGGAGAGGCAAGACAAAGAAAAGAAGAGACATCAACCTCAAGAAGGATAAAAAGGGTAAGGTAAAGCTAGAAAGCATTACTTGCTACAACTATGAAGAGAAGGAAAACTTTAAAATTGAATGCCCCAAGCTCAAAAGCCCACAGAAGAAGTTCGTCTCCAAGAAAAAAGGTGTGTTGGCTGGCTACCTAGAGCAACTCAGAAGAAGATAAAGAAGGATCAAAAGGCTAGGAAGAACTAGAAGACATTGCCAATCTATGCTTCAGTGCTGGCTATACTTTAGAAGGTGAACCTAAGGTAAATAAGTCTGACTCTGATCTCTCTTACAATGAATTATTAGCTTTATACGAAGAGTTGCTTGAAAATTCTCAAACTCTTTCCTCTCACTATCTCAACTTGAAGAAAAAACATCAAAATGTTGTTTTGGAACTTGAAATGGCCAAGGTAGAAGTTGAGAATCTAAGGCTTGAAAAAGAATAACTAAAAAGAGAAAATAAAGTTTTAAACTTGAAATTCAATGCATTAGAATCTAAAGTCTCTAATAAAAATAGGAAAACTCATAAAGTCATTTATGAGCTAGAGAAAACTTCAAAGCTTCTCAAGTTTGACCTTGAAAAGATGGTTAATGGTTCAAAGAATCTTGAACTAATGCTTGGAGGTCAAAGGCCATACTTTCAAAAGAGAGGATTGGGATATGAAGAGGAAATAGATGAGAAAGGAAATGCGACTAAGCCAAACAAAGTAAAGAACAAAGGTTCTTGTACTTTCTTTCATAAGAAAGGATACCACCTGATAAGTGCTTCATGAGAAAAAAGTCTGCCAAAAAGGTTGGGAAACCTCTCCATCGAAAGACTAACCCAAGATGACCTAAGAAAGTATGGGTACCTAAATTAAAAATTGTAGTGTGTCTGAGAATACATGTTGAGCCTAGAAATAAATGGTACATAGAAAGTGGCTGCTATAGACGCATGTTCAAATCTAAATGTACATAGATAATGGCTGCTTTGCCAATAGAAGTAAGGCTAAGGTCATAAGCATAGGAAGTGTTAGTAAGGATGAATCTTACCAAATTTCTTATGTGTTGTTCATTGATGGTCTGGCTCACAATTTGTTGAGCACTAGTCAGTTCTGTGACCAAGGATTTAATGTTTTATTTAATGAACATGCATGCAAGATAGTAAATCCCATTTCAAGACAAGCAATCTTGTCTGCTAAGAGGCATGATAATACTTCTGTGTTATTCTTGGATGACCTACAAGATTAAGATGTAAAATGTCTTACATCCTTCACGAATGATAAGTGGCAGTGGCATAAGAAGCATGGGCATGCTCATATTAATCTTATTTCTAAGCTGTCTCAGAAAGAGCTAGTTAGAAGCATGCCAGATTTGACAAGGATTCAACTTGTGATTTCTATGACAAAGGCAAACAAACCAAAGCTTCTTTCCACAATAAAAATGTGGTTTCAATCACCAAACCACTTGTGCTTTTACACATGAATCTTTTCAGACCAACCAAGACTACCAGTCCTGCTGGGAAGAGATATTATCTTGTATTGTGGATGATTACTCAAGATTTAAATGGGGTATCTTCTTAGCTTTTAAGGATGAAGTACTCGAAAGATTCAAAGTTTTTGTACTAAAAAGGATTCTCAAATCACCTTTATCACATCTGCTTATGTAAGAGAATTTGAAAATCATGTTTTCAAAGAGCTTTGTGAAAAACATGGCATCATTTACAAGTTTTATGCTCTTAGAACTCCTCAATGAAATGGGGTTACTAAAAGGAAAATAGAAGCTTACAAGACATGGCTAGAACAATGTTGTTAGAAAGTTGTTTATCAAAAGGTTTTTGGGTAGAGGCTATAAACACCTCTTGCTACATCCAAAATAGAATCTTTCTAAGGCCAATTCTCAAGAAAACTCTCTATGAGATTTGGAAAAGTAGAAAATCAATATATCATATTTTCAAATCTTTAACTCATCATGTTTTATTCTAAACACTAAGGACAAACTTGCAAAGTTTGATCCTAAGTCTGATGATGGCAGTTTCCTAGGATACCTTTCAATCTCTAAAGCTTATAGAGTTTATAACAAAAGGACACTTATGTGTAGAAGAAACAATTCACACAAAGTTCAAGGAAATTAAGAAGGAATTTCCTGATGATCTTGAAGAACTGGGAGAAAACCTTGAGAAAATGAGTCAAGGAAGCTTCATACAATAAGCAGATGAAAGCCAAACCTTCAAAAAATAGGCTCCAAAGCATAGACACTTTAGAAGCTTCAAAAAATAAGCAGATGAAAGCCATAAGAATGCTACTTGCTTTTGCTGTTTTCAAGGGATTCACTTTTTTACCATATGGATGTTAAGTCTGCATTCCTAATTGGATTCCTCTCTGAGGAAGTGTATGTAAACTAGCCTCCTAGTTTTCAGGGTGAAGACATTCCTAACTATGTCCTCAAACTGATAAAGACACTTTACGATCTGAAACAAGCTCCCTTAGCTTGGTGTAAAAGGCTAAGTACCTTATTGCTGAAGAATAGGTTCAAGATAGGTAATATTGATACTACCCTTTTTACTGCTGAACTAGATAATCACTTTCTAATAATTCAAATATATCTAGATGACATTGTATTTGGCGCCTCTGGTCAATCTCTCTGTTGAAACTTTTCAAGATTAATGCAAAGTGAATTTGAGATTAGCATTATGAGTGAACTCAAGTTTTTCCTCGGTTTGTAAATAAAACAACAAAAATAAGGAACCTTGATCCATCAAGAAAAATATACAAAAGAGCTTCTAAAAAAGTTTAACATGAATTAAGCCAAACCCATGAGTACCCCATGTATCCATCTCAAATCATCGATACTAACTAGAATGGCAAAAAGGTATCAAAAAATAATTATAGAGAAATGTTGGTTCACTTCTGTAGCCTACAGTTAGTATACTAGACATTCAATGAAGTATAGGAATTTGTGCTAGACTTCAATCTAACTCAAAATAATCACACTTAAATATTGTTAATAGAATCTTCAAATACTTATCCGATACTACTAATCTTGGCTTATGTTATAAGAAAGGTACATCTTATGAGATTTTAGGTTACTATGATGCTGACTTTGCTGGAGATAGAGTAAAGAGAAAGATCACTAATGATTGCTGCTGTTTCTTTGGAAAAAGCCTTATCGCGTGGTTATGCAAGAAGCAAAAAACCATTGCACTCTTTATGGCTGAAGCTGAATATGTAGTTGTTGCAAACTGCTACACCCAGACACTGTGGATAAGGAACTAGCTAGAAGATTATCACCTGAAGTGTTCCAAAATCCCTATATTCTATGATAACACTAATGCTATTAATCTCGTTAAGAATCCTATACAGTACTCTAGATCCAAGCACATCGATGTTAAACATCATTCTATTTAGGATCATGTTCAAAAGGGAGATGTTGTGTTAATGTTTGTAAATGTTGAAGACCAAGTGTCTGATATATTTACAAAACCATTAGTTGAAGATAGTTTTGTGTCTTGAAAAAGTTTTTGAACTTAAAGGTTTTTAAATATGCATAAGCTTTCATACACAAATGTCTGTGGGTATACCCTTTCATTGCTTTGAACCAAAGCATAAATGAAGATATAAATTTGTAAGATCAAAAGATTAGTTTGCAAGACCATAAACTAAACATGTTTAAAAAGTGATCTCAAACCTTAGAAACCACTCTTTCTGAAAAGAATGAAAAAAGCAAGATAATTCTCACTCTTGAGTTTCTCTCCCCCATGTCATTTCACCTTTAGTCATAAATGTCATTTCATCTTCAGTCATAAACGTCTCATTACTTAAATAACTCCTCACTCTTCACACGTCACACTTTTGCCTTCGTCTTCTACCGCACACTTCCTAACCTGAACTATTTCATATTCTTTTACACTCAAACCCTCATCTCTCTTTCAATCCTCATACACAAAACCCATCAATGGCTAAAAGAAAAGAACTTAACTATTCTACTACCAAGAAAGGACCTTTCATCATGTACAGTGAATCTTTTATGCAGGAGGTTTATAAAGAGAGCTTCTCTCAAAGAAAGATAACCTATGGGAAAAGACTGAACAACTCCCTATTGAAACAAGTCCAGGAAATCAAGAAAATGTTTACTTTTCAAGGATGGGAGTACTTTCTGGACATCTCTGATATGGTGTTTTTGGGAATGGTTATTGCTTTCTACTCTTTTCTCAAGGCGAAGGACCGAACCACCCTCAAAACCACCATTCAGGACACCTACATGGAAATTAGGTTGTTCGATTTGTCAACAGTGGTTAGGGCTCCCGCGACTAGAGTAAACTGTTTAGCACAAGAAGAATGGGTCAAGTCACTCAGGGTAAGTGCTAAGGAAGCATCAAAGTGTCTTATATATTCGCCGCCATACCAATTGGCGGACATAACAACTACTACGCTTTGTTCGAATGTGAGAAATATATTCATTGTAGCTTAGTTCACCATTCTTCCTACGTGTGGAAGTACGGATGTTCTGCTGGGCATGGATTGTATGCTACTTTTCTGCGAACTGTCTAAAAGAAAAGTAAATCTGCCCAAAATGATTATGGACTATATGTTTAGTGCTATCATTAAGGACAAAAAGAGAACTACTAGCTTCCCCTATAGGATGCTATTGACAAAAACTTTCTAGCACATCAAATATCCTCTAACTGAAGAGTGGCTTGAATACCTAACCATCATAGGCTTCTCTATAAACTCTTTTAGGAAAATGAAGACCAAGTCTATACATATGAAAACAAGCTCTAGAAACAAAAATCCCAGATTAAGGATACTAAAGTAGAAAAGGCTGCTGCCAAAGCCAAGAAGAAAAAGGATAAGCAGAAAAAGGGAAAAATAAAGAGAAGGATTGTCATTTCTGAAAGCAGTTCTAAGAGCTTTGAGGAAGTAGAGCAAACATCTGAGAAAACATCTTCTGAATAAGCTCCTTCTAGAACCGAATAAAAGGACAAAAAAAGGTAAAACAAGATGCAGAAAAAGCAGAGACTCCAAAGCCTTCTGAACCATCAAAAACTGGGGCCGAGATCTCAGAAAGTGAGCTTCCAAAGGGCAGACCTAACAAACTCCCTATTCATTGGAAGGATCTTAAGTAGAAATATAGAAATCTGCCTAAGGGAGTGCATAAAGCAGTACTGATCCTAAAAGATATGTGTGATGCCAAACAGGCAAGAGTTGGTACCAGAGACGCTGACTCTTTTGAAAATGAAGAGAAAGCAGACCGAATTCTCAAGGAACAAAGAATTTTTTAGGAAAAGAGGAGACTAGAAGAAACTAGAGAACTAGAAAAGGCTAAAGGGATTTAAGGGTCCAGCAGATGAAGAAAAAGACCTACAGTACATGAACCCTTTGTTGCAATTGAAGAACAACCCATGAGGCCTATGTCTTAGCAGTGCAGGTTTACTTATTTTCCAATCTCTGCTGCACCTCCTCGAAGGACAATGGCTTCTGAAACAAGCTCCACTACTAAATTAGCCACTATTCATAAGAGGACAACAACAAGTAAGGCTGCGATGGCTTCCCTAAGTGATAGTGATGGCTTCATGTCCATTAATTAGATGTTAGAATCCATGTCAAAGTCTATGACGTCGAAACCACGGCCTAAAGAAGAAGGATTGGATGAACTCAAATTTCTTTGTAAATAAGCATTTTTCCACTCTAAAGCCAATCCTCAAAGAACCATCTGTGGAGCCCATTATTGAAGAGCCAGCTGAGGAGATAACTAAACCAGGAATGGCTGTTATTTTGATGGTGCCTCAACTGCCTCCTTCAATCAGAATTACTATAGTGGAAGAGGAAGAGGACAAAGCTTTAGAAACTAGTGCTTATCATGTTGAAGAAGTTGCTGCTTTTGCCTTAGCTCCTACTATTGATCATGTTTATATTCCTCCTACTCCCACTACTGTTGTTCCATTTTCTCCACCACCTACCACAACACATTCAGATGCTGAGGCTAAATTGCCTAAGTTTGAGGAAATCATACCCTTAAACATGCCTGAGCCTTCTCCCAGAGCTATTCCATCCACATCTGCACCAATCCATTTGCCTCACCAGTCTTCAACCGAGCCTCCAGTAAGCCCTTAGCATAGTTATTTTATCATGCAAAATCTAAAGGACATTGCCTCTAGATTGGATCAAGTTGCAGCCACAAACATAGAGCAAGGCGCCAACTTCAAAGCCATGAAGAATTATTGCTTCAAATCTTTAAAACTCTCAAGAACTTCTTCGAGAAGTGAAGTGTCGGGGCTGATGATGGTGTTCCTGGTTTTCAACACACCTCTTGTTCGCTGATGTTAAAAGGGCAAGAAAAGAAAAGAATAGAAAAAAATCTTTTGTTGAGAAATACGAGCATACTGATGGGGAGCTACTCAAAGATATTTTTTAAAGCATTTGCATATTTCTTTTTGTTTTTCTCTAAACAATTTTTTTATATGTATTTGTTTGGCTTTGATTATTTTATTTTTTTTACTTTGGGACATTTGTATCTGTTAATTGCTCTAATACATCTACTTACAGCATTTTAGCTATATTTCTTATCTTAGTTTTGATATGTTTTCTACATAGCTCACAAATATTCTGTTTCACTCTTATATATATGTATATATATCTATTCTTGTATGAGCTGATATGTAAGCCATGTCACATGTTTTTTAAAGGCTTTGTTTTACAAAAATGCACACTCTGACACACAATATATAATATTTCCTTTTCATATCCCAAGCTCGAAAATAATACTCTAACACATTTGTGATTAGTCCATGTTGAGCTTCAGAAACCTCTTATTGCATATGCTCATAAATTTAAAATAAGGTTTCTATGAACTTCAAAAACTTCATCTGTGTAAAGCTTGTATGTTTTCATACAAAATAATTGCATTGGATTACAAAGATGTGCTGAATAAGAAATCTAATCAAGAGTAAATATCACAAGTATTACTCAATTTATTCAAATGAGTGTAGTTTTAGAAAGTTCATAATGACAAAAATCAAGCTGTGTTGGTTCTAGAAAGCTTAAACAATCACATCCTTTTTCTCTACTCTAATACCTGTCAGAAGGCACTTTGAGTAACTTCAGAAATCTCAAGACAAATAAAAACAGCTTTGATTTGAATCACTAAAGGCGATAAAACATTTTTCATTCTTTATCATGTCATATGAAAAAAAACTATTTCAAAATACATCGTATGGTGTGTTGAAAAAACATGATTTATATGTGCTCTATACCATGTTATATCTCTTTCAAATTCTCCTTAAAAGATTTTCTTTAATTGGTTTGTCATCTTAAAACGGGGGGAGATTGTTAGCTTTAGAACCCTTTAGAAAGCATTAATATAATATGTTTTGAGCAATAACACTAAAAATTTAGAGAAAATATCTTGAAGAACGACTAATATTTTCCTTTGAGTTTCTTGAAGTAGCAAACATGTTCTTTTATTTGCATAACTCGTTTTTTAAAGCGAAAATGATTTCACTTCACATGTGCAAAAATAATTTATCTTGTTTAAAGAGATAGGAACTTAAAATAAGTGAAAATTATATCATGAAATGAACATATACATGCGTAGTGGATTCAAGAAAGTCATCATGTAGAAGAAACCAAGGCATAGATCTTCAGAAAGTAGGATGCGACTTCAGAAAGTACACTTCAACTGAAGATTTCAAACAAGATCTGAAGCAAGTATGCTCTGCAACCTTCAATTATCATCATCGCAATCCTTTTCATCATGTATATGCTCTAATTGAAGTTTGAAAAATCATATTTTCACCAAGGAACTGATATCGTACTTAACAAAATTCACTTCATAGTGAAATGGTGCTCTCTACACGAAAAGAAGAGAAATTTAAATTTTAAATTTAACATCAAACTCAATTATGGACTGGTGTATCATCTCTTCTGCCAACTTGGTCAATTACCTCAACTTCTAGAAGGAAGAGTTCAGAAACCTCCTTCAAAAAGTAAAAAGTGTTTTCTAAAGGTGACCTCAGAAGCCTCCATTTCACAATGGCTTCTGCAATAGTTCTGATAAAAGATGAGCAACTCCTCTAAACTGCATTTCCAAGACACGAACAGATGATCAACACATGTCACTTGGACAACAGATCAAGGCCAACGATCATAAATAAAGACCATCTATAAATAGAGATGATGTGCTCAAAATGATAAGACTTCTAGCGAAGAACAAATGCTGATACGCCGCAAAAATTTCTCTTCACCTCTTGTAAAGTTCATTACATCTTGTAATCAGTTTACTTGTTTGTAAAAATCTTCTTTTTGCATTCTTGATAGATCATACATTCTTCCTAGGAAGAATCATTATAAAGAAGTCATTTAAGCTTTTCTTAGGTCTATTATTGTACATCTTACGAAAATTTGAGTGTAGCTTTGTTTGAGTGACAAACCTAAACACAAACCTTTGTATCCTCGATCCAGTAGTGATCGGTGTGAATTAACTTGGAAAGGGTAGTCAAGGACTACTTGCAATGCGACGGTAGAAGTGAACTATTGATCATGGTTTAGCTTGGTGAGGCTGGTTAAAGGCTGCTCAAGTTATGATAGCAGAGGGTACTTGCTAGTCACTAGTTCAACTTAGAGAGGCTGGTGAAAGACTACTTGGTTTGTGATAGGAGAGGTTGCTATTGGTCATAGGTAAAAGCTTGGGAAGGCTACTACTAAGATTATCCTGTTTCTTTCTTAGGATTGAGAAAGGTTTTAGTGGAACTCAACTGTTGTTGAGAATTGGATATAGGCAGGTTGGCCAAACTAGTATAAAAACATATGTGCAACATCTTCTTATTTCTTAACCCCTTTATTTTCTTTGCTTTGTGCATATTAATCTGTGTTCACTGAATAACCCTCTTTTATGGCTATTTATCATATTTTGTAGTTCAGATAATAGCTTTCTGAAACAACTAACATTGTTCCCACTGCACTTCAAGCTAATAGCTTGATCTTATATATTGTTTAAGTGTTTTAGAAGCTAAGAAGGAAAGAAAAAAAATCAAAGCACGATTGAAACACCTCTTCTCATGTGCTTCTCTACCTACACAAGCAACATACTATAAGCAGGAAAATCATTAATTGTCCACTTCAATTCTACCTTCATATTATAAATTTGTTTCCTTCATATGTCATAAGTTACTATACCTTCACACTACAACTCTTTCAACTCATCAATCAAAGGTTGAAGGTATACATCAATTTTAGCTTTTGAGTTTTCTAGACCAGGAATTATACTAGTCCAGAACAAATATGGATTTTTCATGCACATTTCAAGGGGCAGATTGAAAGGTGTAACCACCATAGTTTAACAAGAATATGGTTTACTAAATTGATTGTTTGGAGTAAACCTATCAACGCACAACCCTTACCTTACATTCCTAGGATTAGAAGCAAACACAGGATACACTTGATCAAAATGTTGCCAAGCCTCTCTATGAGATGGATGATTCATTACACCATGGTTTCTCTTATTCTCACTATACCACATCATCTAAGGAACTAAGCTCATAGACGCATGCAACCTCTTTAGCCTAGGGAATAAGTGTAAAAAATGAATCCTACTTTGTTGCACATCTTTGTGCCTACTACTTATGCCACTTCTTCTTGGCCTAAACCTAGGCTCTCCAAAAAATTTGCAATATGTCAATACATCATTATTTTTGTAATAGAGCATGCATTATTTCAAACAACAATAAACTTTTCCTTTAAACTAAGTTTGGAAACAAATCTTTTTGCTTGGTAAAAGTATTTTGGGATGGCTTCAAATTAGGGATTAAGCTCACTAATCAATGTAGCCTATTGATCAAATAAGCTTTGACTTTATTGCTTTCTGACCTAATGCTCAATGTTCTTGCTACTAAGGATAACTCTGAATGCACACACCTATCCCATGAAGGCTTGTTTGTTGCCTCTAATAGACTGTAAAACCTCGTAGCCTCTGGATTGGGTTCTTAGCTTGTTCAGCTTTAGAATCATGAAAGGTTCTAAATTTAGGGCCAACAACATCATAAACCATTTCTTGGTAATGACTATTGTTTTCTTCCCACGTCATATCACCCATATCTCAACCCCTTAATTGTACTACACTTGAACTGCCTCCAACATAACCCATTCTAAACTTATTTTCCACATTAACTACTTCCCCATGTTCAGTTCATATCTAGTAATCAACTTTAAAAATGAATTTATATATCATACCTAATTGAATCAATACCTAAGAAATTCCTATACTTTCACTTAGAACATTGACATTTAACTTTCTGGTCAGTTACGAATTGTTGTGAATTGTAAGCAACACGTATGAATTCGTCAACACTCTTATAGAATTCAGGTTTTATTCCCCCCCCCCCTCCCCAACTTGGGTGTAACCTATCATACACCCATGAATAGTTTCGAAAGGAACATGTCCATCAACAACTATATAAACCTAAAAATTGCATACAACACTTTATGAACCTCTTTTATTTCAAATTACATGAATTTCTAGTGTAAATTTTGACATAGTCTCCCCTAAGGTATGAACATTCCTTTATGTATATCATGGTTACATTCAAACAATAAAAATTATTTTTAAAAAATTTTTGACACAGTTTCCCCTAATTCAAGACTATCCAGTTAAACAATTACATTAGACTACAAAACAACTCATTAACATATTAGACATCGCAATCCTAAAACTATTCTAGAGCACATCCCATTATAACTCCACAACATGCATATTCTGCAATCTCTATAAACACAAACAATCCCATAGTAAATAATGCAAACAATTCAGTGAATGACCCCCACGCCCTTCCTCCCATCATGCAATCTCCTATCCTATAATTATATCCTAGAAATCATGAGTGTCTATCCTACATACATTAAAACATATAAATAATAAACATTGTATTACTAACCTATATAACAATACATGATAACAAATACAACAATGGCTACCAGCACACGCCTAATCGAACACTGAAAATCAAAAACTAACAAACATATTTAATTATAAATACAATTTTTTTAATTCATGGTAAAACTAGGAAAAAATTTCACAAACACTATTAACTTCCTAAACACCAAAATAAAAAACATTAGCAAACATAATAATTTACAAATAAGCTCAAAATTGCTCCAATAATGCTGCAAATATGATTTAAATCCTAAATAATTGATAGTAACACTAAAAACGAGAAACAATCACCAATTTACAGCACAAAAAAGCACCAAAAATAAAGAACTAAATCGATTAAAAGGTAGAGCACAATACCAAAAACACAATGGCACAAATCATTTGCAAAATAAAGGAGTTTTGATCTATGTTCCATGCATTACAAATGGATTTTACCATCTATTATGCAATTAATGAAGTGATTGATGAAACGAGTCATTTCATTAATCATATTACAAATGGTAAAATTCATCTGTAATGCGATTACTAAAATGAATCATTTCGATAATTGAATTATAGACATATTTTCATGTGTATAAATTGTGCGTATGACACAGGCTTGAAATTTCAAACTAGATAGATTTTTTGATCTATAATTATATTTCTTAAAAACATTCATAAAAAATTTGTCTATTTATCCTTCCATATTTTCTATGAAAAAAAATTTTATTTTCTAAGTGTTGTCTATATCTATTACGTGCCATTTTGCAGGAATTTGCACTAACATTTACAAGCGAATTTACAGATGGATCTGCCAACATTGACAAAAAAAAAATCCCCAAAATTTTCATTTTCCTATTTGTAAATATGTCTGTAATACAGATAAGAAAAAATTTATATGTAAAATCCATCTATGTTTTGTGAGATTTTAGTTGTGGGAATTCCTGATACCACAACTCTACTTAGCCTCCTAGCTGGAAACCAACCAATTCCACTGCTCTCGCTAAAGAACAGTGGATCACACCAACTATCTTCTCCACCTGCATGAGGTATTCTTGTGAATCCTCAATCGTCAAATGCCTATTGAAAGTAGGTGGGTCCATCTTTTTTAGGCATTCGAAGGCTAAGTCATATGTATCTCGGACCAGAGGTGGTTATGTGGTCACCTCAAGTTGTCTGGTCATCATATATGTCAAGTTTGTTACCATCTATTCTAAGGCTCTAAGACGAGTACTATCACTAGTGTAGGTAGAAAAGTGCATAAGAAAGGGGATTGAATTGTCCTTCGCCTTTCTTTCCCTCTTACTTTCTAAAAAACTTAAATAGATTACTATCAAGTATTAAACTTGAAGTGTAGCTTTTCTATCAAGTATGAAACACCATTAGATATGTCAGAAAGTAAACCTTCTAAACTCGGATATATAATAAAATGCATAAAAACCAACTTTCCAGAAAACACAAAATAATAAACACTGTGAAGTAAGTAAATAAGAGATGAAGGAGAAAAGTATACTGTACAAGAGCTTTTATACTGGTTCAACCAATCTTGCCTACATCTAGTTCTCAACAGCTATTGAGTTCAACTAAAACCCTTTTCAACCCGAGAAAGTTGGATAGTCTTTACGATAGCCTTCCTAAGCTCTCACCTATGACTAGTAACTAACTCTACTGTCTCAAACTTAGTAATCTTTGACCAACCTCTCTAAGACCAGTAGCTAACCTTTACTATCACAACCTAAGTAGTCTGCCACTAGTCTCTCCAAGCTTACCCCATGTCTAATAGTTCATTTTTACTATCATGTTATAAGTAGTCTTTACTTAGCTTCTCCAAGCTATCTTACATCGATCACTATTGGATCAAGGTAACAAATATTTTGTGTTTGGGTTTGTCACTCAAACTAACCTACACTCAAGTTTTCGTAAGATGTATAATAATAGACCTCGAAAAAACTTGAATGACTTCTTTCTATTATTCTTTGTAGGAAGAACGTATGATCTACTATGAACATATCAAGAAGATTTTTATAGACAAAAAACTGATTATGAGATGTAATGAACTTTACAGAATAGATGAAGATAAATTTTCTTAGCATTTCAGCACTTATGCAGCATCGAGATCTACTTCATTGTAAGCACAGATCTCTATTTATTGATAGTATGCATTTATGATTGTTGTTCTTCATCAGTTGTTCAATTGAAATGTGTTGCAAAGTAGCATTTATGATTACTACTCTTCATCAGTTGTTCAAGTGACATATGTTTGTGTCTTGGAAAAGTAGCCTAGAGGAGTAGCTCATTGTTTGTCAGAGCTACTACAAAGGCTATTGTGAAATAGAGGTTTCTAAACTCTTCTTTCTAGAAACTGAAGTGGTTGACCAAGTTAGTAGAAGAAATGACTCGTCACTCTAAGACTAAATTTGACTTTAAATTTGAATTTCAAATTTCCCTCCTTTTCCTGTAAAAGAGCAAATTTGGGAACATTTTCATATGTATAAGAGCAAATTTGGGAAAAGATATGAGCTTTTAAGCTTTCTGATCAAACACAACTTGATTTTTAGTCGCAATGACCTTTCTGAAAATACTTGAGTTTGAATAAAGCACATAATACTTGTGAGATCTAATATTTACTTTAAATCCATACTTAGAATGACTTTATCCAAACAAATTTTTTAAACTTGCTGCAGTTTTTGTGCATAAAAACATGTAATATACAAGCTTTGCACACATAAGAGGTTTCTAATGCTTAAAAGAAACTAATTGCAATTGTATCAGAGCTCGTCAAAGAGGTTTCTAAAGCTTAGAAGGGACTGATCCCAATTGTATTAGATCAAGATATTCAAAGCATATGATGTAATGAAGAAACTTCATTTCGTGTGATAGAGAGTATATGGTAAAAAAACTTTGAGAACATGTAACATGGATTACATATCAACGTGTTATCAGCATTACTTTTGCATACATATCAAAGCGCAATCAGAGCATATAAACACACTATGTACCACAGCTAATCATATAGATAGAATACTGATGTAGCTAAGTATTAGAGTGTGCTATTACTGTGAGCATACATGAGTGAACAATAAGACATATAATGCATACATCACTCCAATATATCTGATTAGCTAAGCAAGATACATACATACATACATACATATATATATAAGGGATCAACTTACTCCAAGAGTAAGTCTTGGCATACTTTCTCCATTTAATAACTATTTTTGGGCATGAAATTATATCAATCCAACCATTGAATTTAAAGTTTCTACCAAGTAGATCAAGCATATAAAGTATCATACAATTTGAAAATGTTTTGATAGTTCATCATTTCATTTTATTTTGATGAATAGTATATTTTTGAAAATACAAGTAAATTTCGATTAATAGATTACATGGCTATTGTTGTCCAATTTTTTTAAAATTTGACATGCTTGATCATCAATATAATATAACATAAGTCAATGGCTGGATTGATTAAATTCAATGTGGATGAAGAGTTATAGAATGGAGTAAGTGTGTAAAACTTACTCTTAGAGTAAACGGACCCCCAGTCATGTATATATATATATATATATATATATATATTAGAGCCAATAGATTATATATGTGCTACGTATATAACAACATATCAAAGTAAAGCATGTATATAAAAATGTATAAAATCAAATCTTAATATCAATAGTAGATACTTGAATCACAACAATTTTATATACTTAAAAACAAAGTAACAAAGAAATGTAGTAAAAAAAATTGTATTAGAGCAATAAAAAAAAAAGGATAAAAACTTATTGTTCAAATAACAAAACAAACGCTAAAATACTGACAAAAAAAATCTCTGAGCTTTCTCCTTTAGCATGATGCTCCTGCTGAGTTCCTTAGCATAATATTTTCTATTTTCTTTTTTCTCCCCCCCCCCCTTTTGTCATCAATAAAAACAAGTAGGTGTGCTGAAAACTAGGATACACCATCATCAGCCCCGGCACCTCACTTCTTGAAGGATTTCCTGAGTGTTTTGAAGAAGCTTCAAAGTTGAGTGCCTTGGTTGATGTTGGTGGCTTCAACTCGATCCAACTCGGAGGCTATGACCCTCTAATTTTGCAAAAGAAGTTAGATTTGATGAGAACTTGTGGAAGTCATGAACAGCTTAGGGAGTAAGCTCAGGTATGTCTACGGGTATGGTTTCCCCAGACTTTGGCGATTTAACCTCAGCGTCAGCAGTAAGTGGTGAAAGGATAAAATATCAGCAGCAATAGGAGTAGGAACTGAAGCAGCATCAAGAGTTGAAGCATGAGTCGAGGCACAAGTAGCAGCTTCTACAGCATGAGGAACACTTGTCTCTAAGGTCCTATCTTCTTCTTCTTCTAGTGGAGTTATACAAATGGAAAAAGGAGGTTAAGGTACCATCAAAATGACAGCAGTTTATGGTTCTTCAACATCCTCAGCTGGCTCTTCAATGATTAGCTCTACATATGGTTCTTCAATGATAGGCTCATGTCTAAATATCTCACTTAGTCTGGCTTTTTCACTTTTGAAAAAGTTTTCCTCTTCCTCAGATAAGGATGTTTTTGCTTGTTTTTCTTCTTTTGCATCTTCTTTACTTTCTTAAGAGTCAGTGAAGATAACATTGTAACCAGCCTTTGATACTTTGTAACCTCTTTTAAAAGCATAGAGATCCTTATTTCATGCTTAGTAATATTCTTGAGCTTGGACTCAATATCTCTTTTTCTAATGGTTACTACTATTTTACTAGGCATCTTTTTTTTTATCCTTTTTGTAGCTGATTATCTGAATTAGAAGAATCATTGTTGGTTTATAAAGAAGGTGGTGGCATCTGAGGTTCTTATTGTCTTCTTTCATGTCTCATTTTAGTTCTCTTTTCTCTGTTGAGAGGAACTTGAGTAGACTCTTCTTCCTCTAAGTTCTCAATCTCACTTTCTAGGAGGATCAACCTGCTTTTGCCTTTTTCCCTTATTTTCTCAAACTCAGCCTTTTTGGAAGTCTTCCTGGCTTGTTCTCCCCTTGTCCTAGGACTCTGTCTTGTTGACTCAGACCTAAAGGTCATAGCCCTTTTCTTTGAGCTCCTAAAGAAGGCAAGTGAGTATGCAATTCCTTCTATGAACTTATACCATTCCTCAGCAAAAGGAAAATTTATGTACTGGAACAACTTTATCAGCAACATGCCATATGCTTCATTAGCTCTCCTTCTTTTATCTTTGGTGATTGTGCTTATCATGTAATCCATTATGAGTCTTGGAAAATTCACCTTTTTCTTGGACATCAAATAGTACAAGAGCATGCAATCCATCCCTACTAGTGCATCCATGCTTCCCATCCAAGGCAAAATGGAGAATTGCACTACTATGTACAATTTTATTACCCTTACACTGAGCATGGCAATAATGATCTCGCTAGGTTTGTGAAGGATAGAGTCAGTTAGGCACCTTGACATATCTCCTTCATTTATCCCGAGGATGCGAGCCTAGGTAGGTGGTGATGAGTAGACGATGCATTCACGGGGTGCCTTAACAACCTTTGACACTCCAGTAGGGCTAACTTCTATAGTAAAATTGTTAATCACTGTTGTCAACGATGAGTTTCCAGTGCCTTTTAGTTGCAAGTAAAAAGCCATTACTAACCAAGAAAGATTTTGTCATTAATCTCCAGATATTCTTCCCATCCTTGAAAATAAAAGACCTCATTGAGAATAAATACATTTTCATGAAGGTCTTTCTTTAATATCTTCCCTAGTGCCATCTTTCTCAAAGAGAAGTTCTTTGCATAGAACTCTTGCATGTGTAGATCATCGTACGTGTAGAAGCGTCCTTTTTTTGCAATTGAGCGATCAAGTTCTCTTCCTATGGCCATTTTAGGTTGTGTATGTGAGGATTGAACAAACAAGGTGAGGATTTGAAGGAATTTTGATAGAGAGGGTGTGGTTACAATGAAGGTTTGTTAGCAAGAGAATATGAAACAGTTGAGGTCACAAGAGCTTAGGTTGAAGACAAAGGCAAAAGTGTTGACATATAAAGAGTAGGGATTTATATAAGTGATGGGACATAAATAATTGAAGGTGAAGCGACGTGGGAAAAAGAAACTCAAAAGAATAAGAATTATCCTGCCTTTTGCATTCTTCCAGAAAGAGTGATTTCTGATACTTGGAATCATTTTCTAAACATATTTACTTTCTGAGCTCTGCTTCCACTTTCTAACCCATCGAAGTAACACTACTTTATCACGATTAACACATCTTCAGATTTCGAATCCTGAGACCATATATATCATATTTTTTTTATCCTTTGTTCTTCTTTCTGATCATCTCGTCTTCTTTCTGAGCTTGAAAACTGATTTTCTGATCTTCAGGATGAATTTTTAGCCTTGCAAAATTATCTCTTAGTTTGGGTTTCAGTTAAAAGCCATGAAAGGAAGGTACCCAAAGATGTTTGTGCATAAATGCTTATGCAGATTTAAAAAACTTTAAGTTCAAAAGCTTCTTCAAAACACAAAAGTGATACTTAGCTAATGGTTTTGTGAATATATCAGAAAGTTAGTTTTCAACATTCACAAACATGAACTCAACATATCCTTTTTGAACATGATCCCGAATAAAATGATGTTTAACATCGATATGCTTGGATGTAAGGTGCTGGATAGGATTCTTAGCAAGATTAATAAAACTAGTATTATCACTGAAGATAAGGATTTTGGAACACCTTAAGTGATAATCTTCTAGTTGATTATTTATCCACAGCATGTGGGTGCAATAGTTTGCAATAGCTATATATTCAGCTTTGGCCATAGAGAGTGCAATGGTATTTTGCTTCTTGCATGACCAAGTAGTGAGGCTCTTTCCAAAGAAACATCAACATCCATGTGTTCTCTTTCTCTTTACTTTATCTCCAGCAAAGTCAGCATCACAGTATCCTACAATCTCACAAGATATAACTTTATTGTACCATAAGCCAAGATTAGAAGTACCAGATAAATATTTAAAAATTCTTTTAATGGCATTTAAGTGTGATTGCTTTGGGTTAGATTGAAATCTAGCACAAATTCCCATACTTAATTGAATGTCTAGTCTACTTGTTGTAAGACATAGAAGTAAACCAATCATTCCTCTGTAATTACTTTTTGATAACTTTTTGCCATTTGTATCAGCATCTATGATTTGAGATAGATGCATAGGGGTGCCCATGGGTTTGGCTTGATCCATATTAAACTTTTTCAAAAGCTCTTTTGTATACTTTCGTTGATGGATCAAGGTTTCTTCTTTTTGTTGTTTTATTTGCAAACCGAGGAAAAATTGAGCTCACCTATTATGTTTATCTCAAATTTACTCTACGTTAATTTTGAAAATTTTTTAAAAGAGAATGATTAGAGACGCTAAATATAATGTCATCAACATATATTTGAACTTTCAAAAAATAATTATCTTGTTCAAGATAAAATGGTAGTATCAACTTTACTACTCTTGAAGTCATTCTTCAATAGAAAGGTACTTAGCCTTTCATACCAAGCTCGAAAAACATGTTTCAGACCATACAGTGCCTGTTAGCTTGAAGACATGGTTGGGAAAGTGTTTACTCTCGAAACTAAAGGGTTACTTCACATATACTTTCTTTCAGAGGAATCCATTTAAAACGTAGACTTGACATCCATTTGGTAGAAAGTGAATTCCTTGAAGGCAGCAAAAGCAAGTAGCATTCTTATGGCTTCTAGCCGAGCTACTGGTGCAAAGGTTTCATTATAATCAATTCTATCTTGTTGATTATAACCTTGTGTGACCAATTTTTCTGCTTTTTATATGACTTTGCCAGCTTTATCTAGTTTGTTTCTAAACACCTATTTTGTTTCAATGATGGTATTGCCTTTGGGCCTTTCAACAAGCATCCAAGCTTTGTTTTTCTCGAGCTGTTAAGTTCTTCTTGCATAGTATCCACCCAACTTTAATCACTCAAAGCTTCTTCAATACATTCAGGCTCGATGGTGGAGACAACAACATAGTTTGACATATTTCTAAAGGAGTACTTAGTTCTCACATTGTTGGAAATGTCTCAGAGAACTTTGTTCTATGAAAATGCTTTTAAATCAGAAACTCCTTTGTAGTTTCTGTAGCAATTACGTTCTTCAGTTTCTCTTTCATCTTCAAACTACTTTTCTTCATGTTCAAAAATGCCACTTTCTTATGGTTTTGTAGTTCTGAGAAAATTTTTGGTAGTATCTACGTTATGGAGCCTACTTTCTGAAGATTAGGCTTTCATCTGCTTGCTTTCTTAAGAGTCCTTAAGGTTTAGTTTCTCAAGATTCTCGTTCAGCTCTTCAAGATCACCAACAAAGTCCTCCTTGACCTCCTTGAACTTGATGTTGAAGGTCTCCTCAATGCATAGCATTCTTTTGTCGTATACCCTATAGGCTTTAAAAACTGAGAAATAACCTAAAAAAACCAGATCAGACTTAGGATCAAACTTTGCAAGTTTGTCCTTGGTGTTAAGGATAAAACAAGATGAGCCAAAGATATGAAAATATGATATATTAGGTTTTCTACCTTTCCATAGCTCATAGGGAGTTTTCTTGAGGATTGATCTAAGAAAAAATTCTATTTTGCATGTACCATAAGGTGTTTATAGCCTCTACCTAAAAACCTTTTGATAAACAACTTTCTAAAAGCATTGTTCTGGCTATGCATCTCTTGTAAGCTTCTATTTTTCCTTTCAACAACCCTATTTTGCTAAGGAGTTCTAGGTGGAGAAAACTCTTGAAGGATGCCATGTTTTTAACAAAACTCTTTAAAAACATGATTTTGAAATTCTCCTCCATGATTAGATTTGATAGAGGTGAATTGAGAATATTTTTCGATACAAACATGTTTTTCAAAATGTTTGAATCTTTCAACCACCTTGTCCTTAGAAGTGAAGTAGATAAGCCATGCAAATCTTGATTAATCATCCACATGACAAGACAATATCTCTACCTAGCAAGACTTGTAGCCTTGGTTAGTCCAAAGAGATCTATGCATAAAAGCTCAAGTGGCTTAGCAGTTGGAACTACATTTTTGTTGTGGAAAAAAGCCTTGATTGGCTTACCTTTTTTACTGAAATCACAAGTTGAATCATTGTCAAATCTAATCTTTGATAGGCCTTTAACAAGCACTTTCTGAGAAAGCTCATAAATAAGCTTCATATGTGCATGTCCAAGCTTCTTATGCCACGGCCATTTATCATCCGTAAAGGATGTGAGATATTTTACATCTTATCTAAAAGGTCATCCAAAAATAACATGTAAGCATCATTATGCCACTAAGATGACTTGTCCTAAAGTGGGATTTACCATCTTGGATGCATGAGCATTAAATAAAACATTAAAGTCTTGGTCACAGAATCGGATGATACTCAACAAATTGTGAGCTACACCATAAAAAGTCAAACATCGACAATTTAGTGAGAGTCATCCTTACCAACATTTCCTATGCTTGTGATCTTGGCCTTACCTCTATTAGAAAACTTGACTAATCCAGAGTTCTTTGGCTTCAGGTTTCTGAACCACCTTCTTGATTTGGACATATGCCTGGAGTAGGCAGTGTCCATGTGCCACTTGTTGTCTGGTTCAACGTGCGTTCTCAGACACACCTGCAACAAGCATGGTTTTTTAATTTAGGTACCCATAACTTCTTGGGTCCTTTTGGGTTAGTCTTTAAAGAGGGAGGTTTCACAACCTTTTTGACAAATTTCTTCCTCATGAAGCACTTGTTAGGTGGTTGTCCCTTTTTATGACAGAAAGTATAAGAAACTTTATTCTTCACTTTCTTTTGTTGAGTTGGCTTTTCTTTCTCATCCATTTACTCCTCATATCCCAACTCGATTTTTTGAAAATATAGCCTATGACTTCCAAGCATTAGTTCAAGATTGCTTGAACCATTTACCATCTTTTCAATGTCAGATTTTAGAAGCTTTGAAGTCCATTCTAATTCAGAAATAATTTTATGATTTTTCTCATTTTTCTCAAATATTTCAGCTTCTAAGTCATTGAGCTTGATATTTGAAACTTTGTTTTCTCCTATTAATTCTTCCTTCTCAAGCCTTAGATTCTCAACTTCTGACTTTGCCAAGTTCTAAAATAACCTCCTAATGTTTCTTCTTCAGGTTGATATAGTAAGAAGAAATAGTTTGAGAGTTTTCCAGCAACTCATCATATAAAGCTAATAGTTTATTATAGGAAAGATCAGGGTCAAAGTTGTTTACCTCAGGTTCACATCCTGAAGTATAGTCTGCGTGAGGCATAGGTTGGTAATGTCTTCTAGCTTTTCCTACCTTCTAATCATTCCCTCTCTTCTTCTGAGTCACTCCAAGTTGCCAGCATACCTTTCTTTTTGGAGGCAAACTTCTTTTGGAGACTTTGAGCTTAGGACATTCAGGTTTAAAGTGTCCTTTCTCACCACAATTGTAGCAAGTGATGCTTTCCAACTTTCCCTTACCTTTCCTGTCTTTCTTGAGGTTGATGTCTCTTCTTCTCTTTATTCTACCTCTCCAGACTTTAGACATCTTCCTTACCAGCTCGAAGATCTCATCTCCATCTTCTTCTTCTATCTCATTATTAGATTCTTCCTCTTCATTAAAGGTTTCAGTAACTTTCATTACGTTAACTTTATTTTATTTTTGATAAGATGACTTCATGGCCATGGACTTGCTCTTCCTCATGTTTTCACCATGCATTTTAGATAGCACTACTTCATGAGTTTTGAGTGACCTAACAAGTGCATCCAAGCCAAGAGTTTGAAGGTTTTTGTAACACCCTAATTTTTAACCCAACTTTCAAGAACACATTAGGTTAAACATTAGGCTATTACTTCATAGTCTCATTCTTTCATTAAAATACTTAGTGGAAATTATGGGTAAATTTTTCTTTTTTTGAAAACATAAAACAAAGTGAGAGCCGCGAGCTTAACTAATCGAATGACAGAAACGTAAAGCATGCGTAACGATCATAAACAACCATGTAAAATAAATCATACATCAGAAGAACATAGATCATGAAGATGACAGAAACATTTCATTAATAATAAAATAGCTAAAGTACATAACTAGTCATACCCTTATAGAAATGGGCAGAGCTTGTAATACAGCGGGAAAGGAAATACAATAGAAAACAAGAAAGCAGAAATAAACCATAACTACCCGAGTGCACCTATGGTGAATAATCCTCAAAAACAAAAGGAGGTTTATCCATTCTACATATGGTGTGTGCACTAAGCCTCCCCTACGACATCAACTACTGGAATCCGGGAAACGGTGGAGTGTAACCGATCCATGGACGCAGAGCAGCAGGAGTGGGAACACGTGAAGACTGAGCGTGGGCTCCTCGGTGGGGGCGCCTCTCGGCTCGCCTCGCTAGCCTCGGCTGCGTAACGGTCTCCTCGCTCATGTCTCGTACAAACTGAGGTGTAGAAGCAGAACTCTCACTTTACATGTGCGTCGGCGGGTCCTCGGATGGGTCGTACTCCGAACTCGGGGATCGAGGCACGTAGTCCTGGAAGTCTCGAGGAATCGAACCACTAGTATATGTCCGTAGAATCCTCTCATCTCGCGCCCGGGCACGCTCAAAAACCATCGCGTCGTCGTAAGGTGATGTCGGGGAGAAACGGTAGCTCTGTACAGGGTGTGCAAAGGGGCGTCCAATGAACATGAAGACTCGCACGGTACACTGCCCCTCAAAATGATATGACCCGTGGTCCGGGTCATAGTGGACCTCCCAAGTAGGCATGTCAATGAAAAGCACGAACGTCGCCATCGATCTCTGAAGATGTGACGGAAGAAAGAGAAGAGAGAGGAGTGAGAATTCTTGCTAAAGAATCTCAGTAGGAGTCTCCTATCCTAGGGTTACATCGTACACATCCTCAAGAGCCTTGGGTTTAATTATAAAACAATGATCATGCATATAAGGTTCAATTTAGGGTTTTCCAAACTAATTATCCAAGGTCCATTCCTTTTAGCATGCATCTTGATGTTATGAATGCAACATGTTATATCATGGATGCATGTTAATACTTGAACATATAAGACAACACAGCAAGGCACCTAAACATAAATCATGTGACATGAGGGCATATAACTTTCAAGTGATTCATTCCTCAACTTCGTGACATCATCAATCATGGTACTTTAGCATATAAGCCACCCTAAAAATAATAACTAGGTTATGAGCTCATACCTCAGCTAGTCGTCACTAGCTCTTGTTTATTATCTTGTATAAGCGAAACATAAATAACAATCCCGACTCGCAAGTACGGGTAGGGGGCAGGGATCACCTCTCTTTAGGATACACCCTCTTTGAAACGCTTTGCTAGCCACGCATGGCCTCGCAATTTGTCCGCTTTGGTAGGCTGCATCTACTCATACCCTCACGGATTTGTCTCCTCCCGGGGGTACTCGGCCGAACCAGCACCTCCTCGGGGGAAGCGCGTCTCAGTGCTTTGTCACATAAAAATCTCCTGGGGATGCTCGGCCAAACCGGTGTCACCCAGGGTTTTCAACTCATATGGTACTCATAAATCATTTCTTTTAACCCTTTAAGGTTTGACGGAAATTCAGCAGCATAACAGCTGTTAAACCGAATTTCCTTCAAACTGCCACAAGCTAATCCACACATCATGTTCTCATGAAATCTCATGCTATGATAAACTTTAACATTTCATCAATAATTTTCTCATGCATCAAGCACATCTCATCATATCATTGCATCAAACAACACATCATAGCATTAACAACTTTTTAGTGTCTTATACATTGACCCGTAAGGTCCCTAACTCACATTCTAAGTTATAAATCATCAAACCTAATCTCTCAGGAACTTATAAGGTCTTAACTAAGTATTTCTCACCTCACACTATAATCAAGAACATCTCTAAACCTCAAGAGTGCAGAATTCATATTCCTAGCTTTACGGGTACCTTGGAGTCACAACAATGACCCTTTCTAAGTCCGGTTTGCTCCTAAGGCATCAAGATCAAGTCCTAAACCATTTATGAGTCATTCCTACACATTTAAACTAATTTAAATCCATGATTAGCATTACTAAACCTTGCTGGACAGAATCCAGAAAATTCAAACATTAAAGGATCTAGAACTCTCAAATTAATTCTTTTATAGTTTCTAACTTCTCTTATCTTTCACATATGAGTCTTAACATTAATTATACTTAAACATAAGCATATTATCATCATTAACACAGCTCATACAGTGGCTAAACATGACAAGACAGAACCGAAACAAACATCTCCATTTAAAGGAATCAAACACATTTTCTAAGCACATAAAATACTAGTTTCTCTTGGAACCTTTTTAAAACTTTCAAAACTCATTTATAAATATTTTTAACATCTAAAATCATCAAAATATTTATGAGGGCAGTAGCTAAATCAAACTTGTCTCAAGAGGTTCTAAATTCATAAAACTTTATTCTATGCATTCCTTAAACTCATAAAAGCTTGGAAAAAATATAAAACATAGTTTTCAATACTTAGAAAGTTATAAGAAAAACTATGTGAGCTAGATATCATATAGATAAAGTTATAAGAAAAGGAAAACTCAAGCTTTAGAGGTTTCTTTGAGATGAACACAAGGTCATCATCTAGAAACTCTCATCATCAAGCTATCATGCTCATAATCAAGGCCTCATGGCCGAAATGAAAGGAAAACAAAGAACCAAGGAAAAGTTTCAAAAGAAATCGAAGAGAAAGCTAGAGAAACTCATTTTTCAAGAAACAAAGTTTAGAAAAACACTCCTACCTAGAGTGAAGATGAAATCTTTGAACTTTTGAAAAGGAAAACAAGATGATGAGCTCCTCCAAGAGGCAAGATAGCTTAGGCCAAGGGAGGATGAGAAGGTTGGAGTTGTTTTTCAAGTGAGGTTTGTGTTTGAGGTGTGGTGTTTGAGAGGTTTGATGATGGTTCAAGGCTATGGGGTGGTGTTTCAAGGTTGAGAGATGATGATGAGATGAAGAGAGGACGAAGATGAAGATGAAAAGAAAGGAAGAACTCTCTTGGAACTTTGAGAGAAAAGAAACGAACTAGCAAGACAACTCTAGAATTCTAAACTTTGGAAATGCTTCAAAGTGCAACTAAGCTATCACAAGCATCCTATTTATAGAAAAACAAAACCATGGGGCTCACCAAGGGGAGATGTGGCTGTGGCTTTTGAGAGGAAAAAGAGAGAGAAAAATATCTCTTACACAAGGTCATTCAAGCATAGTTTGAAGTATGGAAGCTATGCTACAAAGTATGGCTTGATGTGAGTCAATTTCCTATCAATTTTTGATGAAATTAGGCTTCTAGAAACTTGACATGGCTGGAACTTTTCCAGCCACAAATAAATGGGAAAAATGGGTTGTTTTAATTATTTATTCATATGGAAATTCAAGCTTGATTGAAAGTTATGACAAGGTATAGTGTATGTGACTTGAGGTATGGCCTTGGAGTGTTGAAAAATTGAACATGTGATGCATATGGGAGGAGGGAGTGCACGGCCAGGTCTAGTACAACAAGGGGGAGGTGAGGTTTGATCATCTAATTGGGTGTTAATGGTAGGTTTAAATGTGTATTAGCTTGGGTACAAGGTTAGGAATAATAAGCTTAAGTTTAGGTAACTAAGAATGTGTTTTAAGGATTTTATGACAAGATTAGGAGTGCTCATACATCATTAAAGAATTTTAAACTCATTTATGAATAAACAATGTGTAACACAATTCCATGATTTAAGGAATTGGAAAGAGAAAACACTATTCAAGATTCCATGACTAAGAGTCTTGAAATTAAAATATGATTTTAAGTTGTAATTAAGCACTTTTAGGTTCTAATCAACTCTAATAAATTATTTTGACTCAAGATTAATTATGGAAATTAATTAACCTTCGATTAGAGCCTAATATTGCTTAGGTTTGCTTAATCACACGATTAAGCGTAAAAACACGAAACTAGGGGCAAAACCGTAATTTCGCACTAATTTTGCCCGGGACCTCCGGGACCAAAACTAAAGTCATAGTCTACATAAAAACACCTTTTAAAACCATCTGGAGAAGTTTCGGGTTCATCCGGCACTTGCAAATAGGTAAAACACCGCAGGGGCATTTTGGTCATTTTGACCCAAAAACTCGAAAAACGAGATTTTCGATCCCGGGAAGGTACACAAGCCATCTAATCCCCTTCCAACATTGAGTTTGCCCTTCTAGTACTGCCAAACCGGCTTTCCTCGAATTTCGGGCTGAAAATGAGCTCAGGGGCATTTTGGTCATTTTCACTCTAACAGAAAAAATCAGGGCGTTATATTACTCCCCTCCTTAAAAAGAATTTCGCCCTCGAAATTCGTACCTTAGAATAACTCGGGGTACTTCGATCTCATCTCAGACTCAAGCTCCCATGTGAACTCCTCGGTGTTGCCACGTCCCCACGCGACTTTCACCAAAGGAACAGATTTGTTCCTCAACTGCTTGACGCCTTGGTCCATGATTCTCATTGGCGGTAGATTGAATGCCAGGTCCACCCTTAACTGCACGTGTTCTGGCTCTAAGACATGGCTAGGGTCGAACTCGTATTTACGCAATTGAGAGACGTGAAAGACGTCATGAAGATTTGACAGATTGGGTGGTAAGGCTATTTTGTAGGCTACGGATCCGATTCTCTGAAGAATTTCAAAAGGACTGAGAAATCGGGGACTCAACTTTTTGACTTTCATGGCTCTACCTATTCCTGTAGTGGGAGTAATTCTTAGAAATACATGCTCGCCTTCTTGGAATTCCAAGGGCTTGCGCCTTTTGTCCGCATAGCTTTTCTGCCGACTTTGAGCGGTTAAGATCCTATCCTTGATCTTCTTCATTTGCTCCGTCGTTACCCTCACTACATCGGGTCCTAAGACACTTTGTTCTTCGGGCTCATACCAACACAAAGGTGATTGGCACTTCCTCCCATACAATGCCTCGTACGGTGCCATACCGATGCTTGCATGATAACTGTTGTTATATGAAAACTCGATCAAAGGCATGTACTTATCCCAACTTCCTTTCTGGTCCAAGACGCAGGCTCTTAACATATCCTCCAGGGTTTGGATCGTCCTCTCAAATTGACCATCCGTTTGTGGGTGGTAAGCAGTGCTCAAGCACAACTTTGAACCAAATGCCTTTTGAAAGGCTCCCCAAAAACGTGACGTAAACCACGGATCTGGATCCGAGATTATCGTCGATGGTACTCCATGCAACCTTACTATTTCTTGGATGTAAAGCTGAGCCAACTTATCCAACGAGTTCGTGACTCGAATAGGTAGAAAGTGAGCCGACTTAGTCAGTCGATCCACGATTACCCATACGGCATCATGGCCAGCTTGGGTCTTTGGCAATCCCATCACGAAATCCATTGATATACTCTCCCACTTCCACTCGAGGATCGACAGGGGTTGCAACATGCCAGAAGGTTTTTGGTGTTTGATCTTGACCTTTTGGCAAACCAAACACTTACTCACCCAGGCGACCACATCCTTCTTTAATCCGGGCCACCAAAACATCATCTTTAAGTCCTGATACATCTTGGTAGTACCAGGATGAATGGCGAAGTGGCTCTTGTGAGCCTCCTCCAAGATCTTCTCTCGAAGGTCGCCATCTTGTGGCACACAAATTCGCCCCTCAAATCTCCACAACCAGTCGGGGCCTCGTACAAAACCTTTCAACTTTCCGGCCTTAACTGCCTCTATTGTTTCCATAAAGTCCTCATTTTCTCTCTGGGCAAGCATGATCCTTTGCTTAAACCCACTGGTCACCGTGAGATGACTCATCACGATGCCATTCTCCGTTATTGACATCCCAAGATTCATATTCCTAAACTGCTCTATTAACCCAACTTCATTAACCATCATACACGATAAACGCAATGACTTTCGACTCAAGGCATCGACGACTACATTAGCCTTGCCGGGGTGGTAACTTAAGCCGAAATCGTAGTCCTTGAGGAATTCCATCCATCTCCTCTGCCTCATGTTTAACTCCTTTTGATAAAAAAGGTGCTTGAGACTCTTATGATCGGAGAAAACTTCAAACCTTACACCATACAAATGGTGTCTCCACATCTTAAAGGCAAACACGATGGTTGCTAACTCTAGGTCGTGGGTGGGGTAGGTTACCTCATGAGGCTTGAGTTGTCAGGACGCATAGGCTACCACTTGCCTGTTCTGCATCAGCACACAACCTAAACCTTTGCCAGAAGCATCACAATATACCTCGAAGGGTATATTGGGGTCAGGTAAAACCAAAAATGGGGTTGAGGTGAGCTTTTCCTTAAGCTCTAGGAAACTCTTTTCATACTCGGGGCTCCACTCAAATGGGGCATTCTTCCTAGTGAGCTTGGTTAAGGGTAGGGCTAAACCTACAGTAGTATCCAGCTAAACCCAAAAAGCTTCTTATCTCGGTAACAGATATTGGTTTATCCCAATTCATTACGGCTTCTATCTTACTCGGGTCGACAGCTATGCCACCTTTTGACACAACATATCCTAAGAATTTCACCTCTTCCAACCAAAATTCACACTTAGACAACTTAGCGTATAACTTCTTCTCCTTTAATACCTCTAAAACCAGCCTCAAATGACGCTCATGCTCCTCGTGGGTTTTCGAATAGATGAGAATATCATCTATGAACACAACCACGAACTGATCTAAATAAGGTCTAAAGATCCTATTCATGTAATCCATAAAAACTGTGGGAGCATTCGTCAAACCAAACGACATCACGTTGAACTCAAAGTGTCCATACCGAGTTCAAAAGGCGGTTTTAGGAATGTCCGAATCTCTAACCCTAATCTGATGGTAGCCGGACCTCAAATCAATCTTAGAAAACACTACTGATCCTTTCAACTAGTCCATAAGATCATCAATCCTAGGGAACGGGTACTTATTTTTTATGGTCACTCGATTCAACTGCCTATAATCTATACATATCCTCATGTTTCCATATTTCTTCTTCACAAATAAGACCGGAGCGCCCCAAGGCGAAGCACTCGGCCTTATAAAACTTTTCTCCAACAACTCCTCTAACTGGGTTTTCAATTCCGCTAACTTCGAGGGTGACATCCTATACGGGGCTATGGAGATCGGTCCCATTCCAAGAACTAACTCTATGGAAAACTCCACTTCTCTTTCGGGAGGGAACTCGGGTATTTCATCCGGAAACACCTCGGGATAGTCTCTCACCATAGGTATCTCACCTAGGTTTTGCTCAAAGTCTACATTGCAGGCGGCTAGGAGAACATATCCCTTAGCTTTCTCCCCACTACAGAAAACCTCTACCAAGTTTAGGTATAACCTCATGGGTTGACTAATGGGTTCGGGAGGAGAAGGAAAAACAACAGTTTGGGTCCCACAGTCTAACAACACACGGTTGGCGTGAAGCCAATCCATGCCTAGAATGATACCTATGTCTTTAAGGGGTAAGCAAAATAGATCTATGATAAAAGACCTATTCTCTACAACAAGATGACAGTTTAAACAACATTTGCAAGTATTAACAGGGTGATTAGTAGGAGTAGAAACAATAAGATCAAAGGGAAGTTTAGAGACTTTCAAATTCAAAAACTCGACACTAGCAAGTGAAATGAAAGAATGAGTAGCGCTAGAATCGAAAAGTACAGTTAAGGTTCTACCGTTAAGCTCGTACTTACCTTGAATGAGATCGTTGGACGTTCACGCATCTTCCGCGTTGAGGGTGAAGACCCGTCCTTGGTGTTGAGGTTGGGGGTTTTGGTTTGATGATCCTCCATTGGTGCAGTTGTTGGCATAGTGGCCGGGCTTGCCACACTTGAAACAGACCCCTTGCCCCATAAAGCAAGGGCGATTCCCATGATTCTTCCCTTCATGAGACAGGCATCGGCGATTCTTTGCTCAGGTAAGCAGCAGGGGTTCCGTGGGGTGCCTTGTTCTTGGCCCCACTTGGTCTTCCATTGTGGTTCCAGGGTCCACCTGGTCCACAGGGTTGATTGTTGTTGAAGTTCCTCGAGCCTTGATGTTGAAACGGCGGCCTTTGGTGCTTCTTGGATTGTTGGTATGAAGGAGCTCTCGATTGTTGTTGTTGCGGTGGTCGAAATTCGTTGGTTTGGTAGGGATAGTAGTGGTTCCTTGACTGATATTGCGGTTTGAACCTTAGGGCTTGAGGTCCGAGCCCCTTAGCTCGCTCCGCCCTCGTGGCTTGCATCTTTCGTTGTCCCTCTTCAAGGATCTGGCACTTGTTGACCAGAGTCGGGAAGTCTCTGATCTCCATATGGGCCACGGCATAGTTCATCTCTGCCTTCAGACTGACCTCATACTTCACACACTTCCAAACCTCATCGGGGTTCCCTTGGAACACCTAAGAGAACTTGATCAGCTCCTCGAACTTAGTAGTGTATTGGGCTATCGTAGACCCTCCCTGGGTCAACTGCATGAACTCAATGTCCTTCGCGTTCCTTACGGACTCGGGGAAGTACTTCTCATAGAAGTAAGTCTTGAACAACTCCCAGTCAATGGGAGTTCCGGAGGCTTCTAGCAGATGCTTGGTGCCATTCCACCAGAACTCGGCATCGGACTTCATCATGAAGGCAGCAAACGTAACCTTCTGCTCCTCCGAGCAGGTAACCACAGAGTAGATCTTCTCCATGTCCTTGATCCACTCATCAGCCTTGTCGGGGTCCATTACCCCTCGAAATACCGGCGGGTTCGCCTTGCGGAACTCACCGAAGCGGGCTTGTTCCACCATCTCAGCAGGGGGAGGAAGGGGAATAAGAACAACATTCGCTTGTTGATCCATCCGGTCGAACATTTGTTCCATGGCTTGTGCCATGCGACGAACAGCAGCAGTAGTCTCGTTCTCTTGATCAGCATCGGGCGTAGTCCTAGGCTGCCGTCGCGGTGCCATTGGTTCCTAAACACATGAAACAATGAACATCAAGTTGATCAGGCTCAATATTCATGCAAAATGAGCTAGTTACCATGGCACTTGCAAGCAACAGAAGTCATGCATTTCTAGTCCTATAGCTTATCTCTATCAAGCACTACACATGACATAACTATCGCATCATGCTTATAAGGCATGGTCAGTCCAATCCTCAGGCTCCGTGAGAATCGAACTGCTCTGATACCATAATGTAACACCCTAATTTTTAACCCAACTTTCTAGAACACATTAGGTTAAACATTAGGCTATTACTTCATATTCTCATTCTTTCATTAAAATACTTAGCGAAAATTACGGGTAAATTTTTCTTTTTTTGAAAACATAAAACAAAGTGAGAGCCGCGAGCTTAACTAATTGAATGACAGAAACGTAAAGCACGCGTAACGATCATAAACAACCATGTAAAATAAATCATACATCAAAAGAACATAGATCATGAAGATGACAGAACCATTTAATTAATAATAAAGTAGCTAAAGTACATAACTAGTCATACCCTTATAGAAACGGGCAGAGCTTGTAATACAGCGGGAAAGGAAATACAATAGAAAACAAGAAAGCAGAAATAAACCATAACTACCCGAGTGCACCTATGGTGAATAATCCTCAAAAACAAAAGGAGGTTTATCCATTCTACATATGGTGTGTGCACTAAGCCTCCCCTACAACGTCAACTACTAGAATCCAGGAAACGGTGGAGTGTAACCGATCCATGGACGCAGAGCAGCAGGAGTGGGAACACGTGAAGACTGAGCGTGGGCTCCTCGGTGGGGGTGCCTCTCGGCTCACCTCGCTAGCCTCGGCTGTATAACGGTCTCCTCGCTCATGTCTCGCACGAACTGAGGTGTAGGAGCAGAACTCTCACATACATGTGCGTCGGCGGGTCCTCGGATGGGTCGTCCTCCAAACTCGGGGATCGAGGCACGTAGTCCTGGAAGTCTCGAGGCATCGAACACCAGTATACGTCCATAGAATCCTCTCGTCTCGTGCCCAGGCGCACTCAAAAACCATCGCGTCGTCGTAAGGTGACATCGAGGAGAAACGGTAGCTCTATACAGGGTGTGCAAAGGGGCGTCCAATGAACATGAAGACTCGCACGGTACACTGCCCCTCAAAATGATATGACCCGTGGTCCGGGTCATAGTGGACCTCGCAAGTAGGCGTGTCAATGAAAAGCACGAACATCGCCATCGATCTCTGAAGATGTGACGGAAGAAAGAGAAGAGAGAGGAGTGAGAATTCTTGCTAAAGAATCTCAGTAGGGGTCTCCTATCCTAGGGTTATATCGTACACATCCTCAGGAACCTTGGGTTTAATTATAAAACAGTGATCATGCATATAAGGTTCAATTTAGGGTTTTCCAAACTAATTATCCAAGGTCCATTCCTTTTAGCATGCATCTTGATGTTATGAATGCAACATGTTATATCATGGATGCATGTTAATCCTTGAGCATATAAGACAACACAGTAAGGCACATAAACATAAATCATGTAGCATGAGGGCATATAACTTTCAAGTGATTCATTCCTCAACTTCGTGACATCATCAATCATGGTACTTTAGCATATAAGCCACCCTAAAAATAATAACTAGGTTATGAGCTCATACCTTAGCTAGTCGTCACTAGCTCTTGCTTATTATCTTAAATGAGCGAAACATAAATAACAATCCCGACTCACAAGTACAGGTAGGGGGCAGGGATCACCTCTCTTTAGGATATACCCTCTTTGAAATGCTTTGCTAGCCACGCATGGCCTCGCAATTTGTCCACTTTGGTAGGCTGCATCTACTCATACCCTCACGGATTTGTCTCCTCCCGGGGGTACTCGGCCGAACTGGCACCTCCTCGGGGGAAGCGCGTCTCAGTGCTTTGTCACATAAAAGTCTCCTGGGGGTGCTCGGCCGAACCGGTGAAACCCAGGGTTTTCAACTCATATGGTACTCATAAATCATTTCTTTTAACCCTTTAAGGTTTGACGGAAATTCGGCAGCATAACAGCTGTTGAACCGAATTTCCTTCAAACTGCCACAAGCTAATCCACACATCATGTTCTCATGAAATCTTATGCTATGATAAACTTTAACATTTCATCAATCATTTTCTCATGCATCAAGCACATCTCATCATATCATTGCATCAAACAACACATCATAGCATTAACAACTTTTTAGTGTCTTATGCATTGACCCTTAAGGTCCCTAACTCACATTCTAAGTTATAAATCATCAAACCTAATCTCTCGGGAACTTATAAGATATTAACTAAGTATTTCTCACCTCACACTATAATCAAGAACATCTCTAAACCTCAAGAGTGCAGAATTCATATTCCTAGCTTTACGGGTACCTAGGAGTCACAACAATGACCCTTTCTAAGTCCGGTTTTCTCCTAAGGCATCAAGATCAAGTCCTAAACCATTTATGAGTCATTCCTACACATTTAAACTAATTTAAATCCATGATTAGCATTACTAAACCTTGCTGGACAGAATCCAGAAAATTCAAACATTAAAGGATCTAGAACTCTCAAATTAATTCTTTTCTAGTTTCTAACTTCTCTTATCTTTCACATATGAGTCTTAACATTAATTATACTTAAACATAAGCATATTATCATCATTAACACAGCTCATACAGTGGCTAAACATGACAAGACAGAAATGAAACAAACATCTCCATTTAAAGGAATCAAACACATTTTCTAAGCACATAAAATGCTAGTTTTTCTTGGAACCTTTTTAAAACTTTCAAAACTCATTTATAAATATTTTTAACATCTAAAATCATCAAAATATTTATGAGGGCAGTAGCTAAATCAAACTTGTCTCAAGAGGTTCTAAATTCATAAAACCTTGTTCTATGCATTCCTTAAACTCATAAAAGCTTGGAAAAAATATAAAACATAGTTTTCAATACATTAGAAACACCAAGACCCCTTAGGGCTGAAATATGAACCAAAGGAAATAAATATTTTTAGACCTTTGTTTGAGACAACAATGGGCAAGTCTTTGAGCTCTAGGTTCATTTAGGTGATGACATAAAAATAAACAAGCTCATGCACTCATTTTAGGTTCCATTAGAAAGTAAAGCGATAGCATAAAATAAATATGAGGTGCAACATATTATTATCTTTGATATTTAGTGAGGACTTGAAATATAAACATGATAATGCATAGCTTGAAATATAAACATGATAATGCAAGTTCATTCATTATCTTGGTATTTAGTGATAGCAAGGAAGTAAACATGATATGCAAAGCATAAAGTAAACATGATGCAAGGTTCATTTTATGGTTAACTAGAGCTCATTCAAGACTTTAACAAGATAACAACCCAATACAATATCTCAAAGATCATAATATCAAAACCGAAGTCTTACAAAAGAAAAAAAAAGTGAAACTAAGTCAAGTTCTTTATTAAATGCCCAAAACCCCTATCTAGAGAAAAATCTCTAGAACGTGCCGGCCAACTTTAAGGTTGAAAAGGGTAGGCTTGAACTTTTAGAAATCCTTAGATTAATTTTCTTAAGTTGAAAAACCATGTGAGCTAGATATCATATAGATAAAGTTATAAGAAAAGGAAAACTCAAGCTTTAGAGGTTTCTTTGAGATGAACACAAGGTCATCATCTAGAAACTCTCATCATCAAGCTATCATGCTCATAATCAAGGCCTCATGGCCGAAATGAAAGGAAAACAAAGAACCAAGGAAAAGTTTCAAAAGAAATCGAAGAGAAAGCTAGAGAAACTCATTTTTAAAGAAACAAAGTTTAGAAAAACACTCCTACCTAGAGTGAAGATGAAATCTTTGAACTTTTGAAAAGGAAAACAAGATGATGAGCTCCTCCAAGAGGCAAGATAGCTTCGGCCAAGGGAGGATGAGAAGGTTGGAGTTGTTTTTCAAGTGAGGTTGTGTTTGAGGTGTGGTGTTTGAGAGGTTTGATGATGGTTCAAGGCTATGGGGTGGTGTTTCAAGGTTGAGAGATGATGATGAGATGAAGAGAGGACAAAGATGAAGATGAAAAGAAAGGAAGAACTCTCTTGGAACTTTGAGAGAAAAGAAAAGAACTAGCAAGACAACTCTAAAATTCTAAACTTAGGAAATGCTTCAAAGTGCAACTAAGCTATCACAAGCATCCTATTTGTAGAAAAACAAAACCATGGGGCTCACCAAGGGGAGATGTGGCCATGGCTTTTGAGAGGAAAAAGGTAGAGAAAAATATCTCTTACACAAGGTCATTCAAGCATGGTTTGAAGTATGGAAGCTATGCTACAAAGTATGGCTTGATGTGAGTTAATTTCCTATCAATTTTTGATGAAATTAGGCTTCTAGAAACTTGACATGGCTGGAACATTTCCAACCACAAATAAATGGGAAAAATGGGTTGTTTTAATTATTTATTCATATGGAAATTCAAGCTTGATTGAAAGTTATGACAAGGTATAGTGTATGTGACTTGAGGTATGGCCTTGGAGTGTTGAAAAATTGAACATGTGATGCATATGGAAGGAGGGAGTGCACGGCCAGGTCTAGTACAACAATGGGGAGGTGAGGTTTGATCATCTAATTGGGTGTTAATGGTAGGTTTAAATGTGTATTAGCTTAGGTACAAGGTTAGGAATAATTAAGCTTAAGTTTAGGTAACTAAGAATGTGTTTTAAGGATTTTATGACAAGATTAGGAGTGCTCATACATCATTAAAAAATTTTAAACTCATTTATGAATAAACAATGTGTAACACAATTCCATGATTTAAGGAATTGGAAAGAGAAAACAATATTCAAGATTCCATGACTAGGAGTCTTGAAATTAAAATATGATTTTAAGTTGTAATTAAGTACTTTTAGGTTCTAATCAACTCTAATAAATTATTTTGACTCAAGATTAATTATGGAAATTAATTAACCTTCGATTAGAGCCTAATATTGCTTAGGTTTGCTTAATCACGCGATTAAGCTTAAAAACACGAAACTAGGGGCAAAACCGTAATTTCACACTAATTTCGCCCGGGACCTCCGGGACCAAAACTAAAGTCATATTCTACATAAAAACGCCTTTTAAAACCATCTAGAGAAGTTTCGGGTTCATCCGGCACTTGCAAATGGGTAAAACACCGCAGGGGCGTTTTGGTCATTTTGACCCGAAAACTCGAAAAACGATATTTTTTATCCCGGAAAGGTACACAAGCCATCTAATCCCCTTCCAACATTGAGTTTGCCCTTCGAGTACTGCCGAACCGGTTTTCCTCGAATTTCGGGCTGAAAATGACCTCAAGGGCATTTTGGTCATTTTCACTCTAATAGAAAAAATCGGGGCGTTACAGTTTTGGCTTCTATAATGGCTGTGAAGTTAGGCAACCATTTAGCAATGGGACTTCTTAAGATTTTTCTAACAATTTCAGAGCTAGAATACCTTTTGCGTAGTCCCTTAAGTTAGTTTACAATGTACATAAACCTTGTGGTCATATCATCAATACTATCTTGGTCTATCATTTTAAACACTTCATATTGATAGACCAGCATACTGATCTTTGTCTCTTTGACTTAATTAATTCCTTCATGCAGCATGTGCAGTCTGTACCATATTTCCTTAACCATGTCACAAATAATGATTTTATCATATTCATATTTGCTTAGTGCACATGTGAGTAGGTATTTAGCTTTTGAGTTCAATTGAACTCTGGCTTTATGTTGCTTTGTCCACCTACTTTGGGGGACTTTTCTTGATATTGAAGGTGCATCATCGGTTCCTGAAACCTCTTTAGTTGGAATATAATCACCTTCCTGAATGATTTCCGACAAGTCAAGACTTGTGCATTTAATGAACAATTCCATCCTGTCTCTCCAATATGCATAGTTCCCACTATCAAAGAATGGCAGTCTATTGAAAGAGTGTCCTTCTGCTATGTGAATGTTTTATGCCATAACTCCTCAGGATCTTTGTCCTTTGCAGTTGTTAGATTGCTCAATCCCTTAGAGGCCTAGGCTCTAATGCCACTTGTAGGTAGAAAAGCACACGAGAAGGGAGGTTAAATCGTGCTTTGCATTTCTTTCCCTCTTACTTTCTGAAAAACTTAAATAGATTACTATCAAGTATTAAACTTAAAGTGCAACAAAAACAACATTAGATATGTCAGAAAGTAAACTTTTTGAACTTAGATATATAATAAAATGCATAAGAATAAGCTTTCCAGAAAACACAAAATAATAAACACTGTGAAGTAAATAAATAAGAGATGAAAGAGAATAGTATGTTACATAAGAGTTTTTATACTGGTTCAGCCAATTCTTCCAACATCCAGTTCTCAACAATTATTAAGTTCCACTAAAACCCTTTCTCAACCTGAGAAAGTTGGATAATCTTTATAGTAGCCTTCCTAAGCTCTTACTTGCAACTAGTAGCTAACTCTACTATTACAAACCGAGTAGTCTTTGACAAGTCTCTTCAATCTAAACTAGTGACCAGTAGCTAACCTCTACTACCACAATTTAAGTAGTCTTTCACTAGACTCTCCAAGCTAGCTAGTGACCATTAGCTAAATCCCTAGTTGTGAAGAGCTTACGAATAACATTTTGATGTTGTATGAATATGTGTGAACATAGTTTACTGAAAAAGTGTTGATATGATCTTGAAATCAAGTGAGACTAGATTATTTAACTTATGAATGAAAAATCCTTCAATTTCATAATAAAAGAAACACCTAATCCTAGTCTTTACAAAAATTATTTGGATCAAACTCCTTTTTTTTTTACGAAGAACACTTTGAAGGTCTATGAACATATGGATAGTTAGGGTTTGGCGAGTATTCGGGAATATAGGATGTAGAATAATATGAAAACATCATTAGACATAAGCCTCTAATCAAGACAATATCAAATAATTAAGTATAATTAATGAACGTATATAAACATTATGAGGAATATTTAAGAAAATCTGAACAACCTACTTAAATAACACATACAAAAACACAAAAAGATACTCCTACCTCTAAAAAGATGGGTCAAAGAGCTATTGAAGATGAAGAACCCAAGCTTCATGAAGAGAAACTCTCTTGTTGTTTCAACTCCTAAGGTGGCATCAACTTTAGAGAAAAAGAGGGAAAGAGAGCTCTTGCTTTTTTAGAGAGGGTGGCTCTAATTTAGAGAAAGAAGAGGAATGAGAGAATGGTATGAGTAAACAGACAAGTGAGTGAAGGTTTCTATTTATTGAAATAAAGAGTAGGGCAGGTAGAAGTTCCTAAGATTGGACGATGTGAACAAGGTTTGGATAGTAAGATAATTTGGACGGTGGGGTGAAAAAAGAAAGAAAATCTTCAAAATGAAATTTGAACTTAATACCTTCATGACGATAGACACTCCTTCTTCCCATGTGCTATTCATGTGTTTTTATTTCATTTTCCTAACAACAATTAATTTATAAATAAACAAATCATCATCTCTGAATTGACCTGCATACCCTTGGTATAAACTCATCTTAGGTTGGACCCGCTCATCACTAATCATATAAAGAATATGGGCCAAAACAAAATTATATGGAAAATGCTTGAAAATCAATATTTTTGTTTAATTTTTTCAAAATTTTAAAATATATATATTGATTGATCTTTGGATGAGTATAATGGATATATCACTTTATTCTATTGAATAATCACCTTATTTTCTGTCATTAGTTCTGATAATAAATTCTTAGAGTTGCTTCACTCAAAATTTATTGAATTGTTTTTTTTCTTAAAAAATTTTGTAGCAAACCTTAACTTATGTAACTAAATAGCAAGTTCTGACAATAAATTCTTATAGAGTTACATTACTCGAAATTTATTAAACTATCTACGCAGGACAAGGGTGAGGGGTAGTCCCTCGCTACTTGCCTCACGCCTCTAGAGTTGTCTTGCCCCCATCGCCATTCCCTGTGGATCTACGGATACCCTAGAAAAAGTTGTAAAAAAAATTAAGAAAACCAATCTAACCAATTTAGGTAGCCTAAAATTTTGAATAATGAAAAAAACTTAAAAATAATCATACAAACTCGATCCAAGTCTTACTACTCATCATAGCATAATATCACTACCACTAAATTTTTAAATTTTAAATTAAGTCACAACTATCACTAGAATATCATAATAATGCAAAAAATGAAACTTAGAGGATCCACTATTGAACATCATTAGTAAACATTAAATATCTTCATAATCTTCACATGTTTGGGCTTGAGTTCATTTCCTCTTTCATACAAAAAGGAATATATATATATATATATATATATATATATATATATATATATATACACACTAATTACAAATCATAAAAAAAATTGCATCTATATACAAGAATATAATCTAGTATAAGAGTAAATTCTTATCTCATAATCATCGACATCAATATCCTCAAATATTATAAGACATTAAACATTTTCTTTTGAATTATCTATATATCCTCGGGACAAATATCCCAATAGGATGGGATGTATAATCCTCATCCTTATCCCCAAGTTACTGCAAGGGTACTTTAACCTCGCTTCCCATCTCTCTAGGGAAAATTTCTCACATTGAGATCCCCATTTATTTATAGTCCCATAGATATCTCCATATATGGATCCTCATTGTCATCTTTAATTGAATAATTATCCTTTCTATAACAACTAAAAAAATTGACAATAAATTCTTCTAGAGTTGCATTACTCAAATTTATTGAATTATTTTTTCTTTTTTAAAATAAACGGATCTACAGATAACCCTACTTGAGTGACTAAATTGTAAAAGTTAAAAAGCATATTGAAGTATTTAAAAGAAAAATTTATATCTACGGCCATTCAAGTATTTTAATCCGAGATCCAACAACAAATTAAAATATTGAGAATTGAGCCACCAGTGGAACTCATTTTTGGGACTCCATGCTAAATGCCGGCTGCCTAAGCCTAACAAATGTTGTTATACCCCCTCCAACATAGATAAAATATAATATAATAGAGGAAGCATATCCATTAAGATGATGACATATATATATATATATATATATACCCCACATTATTTTCATATATACCGTACATTTCCCACATTCATGGAAGTAGCCGCTTAAGTCTTAAAGCAAAGTTGCTGCTATACTAAAGTCTAGATTAATGATTAAAGACGATCAAAGCCTCACTTTTTCACTTTACCAAATTTTTTCTCTCAAAGGAGTCTGATGCTTAAGGAAGCAAGAGCTCAAGCCTCCAAGGGGGTCCGTAGAAATCTCATAGCACGCAGTACTTTTCAGTCAGCACCAGGCATGTTTAGTGCCCTTTCTCCCTTCCCAAGAGAAGACTAGCCAAGGGGCAAGGACCAATCCCAGTTCCCAACCCTTCGTTTCCCTTCCCACTTGTAATGAACACTCGCCCATAAAGGAACATTTTCCATTTTTTGGGTACTATTTAACTCTTCAAACAGCAAAAACTCTAACCGGCACCATATCTGACCACATTATTGTTGCATAGGGGTTTGCCCTCAGTCCATATATAGAACTCAACTTATGTACGTATAATATAATATAATTAATATTTTCAGCTCTCTTTCAGATACCCAAACTCAGCGCAGCCTTCACGTCTAGCCTCCATGCAAAGCCACCACAGTTCAATCTCCAAACATCACAGGGCACCATCTTCTTGCACTTCTCGTTCCGCCACGTGTACTGCAGCCTCACCCCACAAGTGAACGCCAGGTAGGAGTAGCAACGCTGCACAGCATTATCCTTCACCTTCAACCACACCACAACCTCCGGCAATGGCTCCCCCATCTCCTCATCGTCACTCACCACCATCCTCTTGAACGCGTTGTTCACCCACCGCACCCTGCAATAACCGTCCGACACAAACCCAGGACACGTGTCGGTTTCCAGAACCTTCACCCTCTCAACGTCCGTACAACCTGATAATCTTCCTACTTCACCTTCACCCATGCACGTCCCAGTCACGCTCTCCACGGTCACCCACGATTCCACCACCACCGTCGATTTTGCCGCTGCTGCAACCTTATCTGAAACTTCGCCTCCGGCTTCCGCCGACACGCGCGTCGGTCCCCAAGCAGGAAGGATCTGAACTTTTTCGGTTATGTTAAAATTCTTTCCGGTTATAACTTCTTTCAGTTGAGCTTTCTCCGGCAGTAACGGCAGGGTCACAACCTCCGCGTTTCCGAACTCGGGCGAGCGTGGTGTTTCCAGCTTGCCGAACTTACCATTCTTTCTCCCGTAGGTTCTCCGAGCCCTAGCGTACTTCCTCTTGAATCTGCGTTTCGAAGAGACAGCGTTTTGGTTTCCAGAAGGAGACAGAGCACCCTCAGCTGCGGGTTTCGGGAGGATCGGTCGGAATCTGAGCATTATGGGATTGGTTGTTGTGCTATTGTGCGTACCAGTGGCCATGTACCTCACACGATGTCGTACTAAGCGGCGAGATCCATGGTGGTCTCTCTCTCTCCCTCTCTCTCTCTCTCTCTTAGAAATAATGTCGGTGTTCTGTTGAGTTCTCACCTGGGCGAAGGGACGCTGCCAGATGGGTGGGACAATAATAGAGGAGAGGAGGGCAGGTGCAGTATGAATACAATTGTTGGAAGGGCACGTGTCCAGGGAAAGGCACAGGCAGTGGTTTCCATTGGTTAGTCTCTTTAGAGCAGGAGCTCCGGTAAGGAGAGAGCTGGAAATTTGGATAGAAGGAAATGATAGATGTGAGAAATAAAATAATATGTTAGTATATTTTAAATTGATTTAGATATAACTGGAATTATCAATAAAACCTGGCAATATTGGTAAGGTGGCTAAATTCTTTAAGTATGTGTCAGGGGTTCGATTCTTGCCGTGTGCATAGAAAAAGGCTTTGTTGGGAGAGACAAAATTCATTTCGATGATCTCCACGCCTCGAAGGGATTAGTTCTCGGCTATCAGTCGGGGAACACCCTTGAGTAATAAAAATATATATATATAACTGGAATTAAGTTAAGCTAATTGAGCTTGATATTATATTGATTTTATCATTATATGACTACAAAAATGTGCGGGTAATCGACGCTATTATCGATGGGTTTTTTTACGGGTATTAATATTACCAACGTCTTTATCGACGGGAACAAGGGCATCGGTTTCCAAGCCGTCGATGATTATTACTAACGGTTAAACAAAAACTGTTGGTATTTATCGACAAATGTACCAACGGTTAATAAAATAAAGGACCGTCGGTAAAATTAGAAAAAAAAGCGTTACCATGTCTTCAATGACACATATTTACTTATGGTTATATGTATGTTTACCGACAGGAATTTAATTTAAACAATAATTCTTTTTTTTAGCTTATTAATGGATTTGTCGACGAGTGTAAAATAATTTTATTTATAAATTTTACATGTTACCAACAGGTAATAACCTGTCGATAATCATTTTTTTTTGAAAAAAATCCTATTTTATCATTAAATGTTTGGTAATTCATTATTTATTATTTATTTATGTAACAACCTAATTATCAAAGCAACTGATATTAAATAAAATAATAACAAATTGAATAAATTAAATTGATTAAATTAAAATATCAAATTATCACAATGAAAAATTATACAAATTACAATAAATGTAAAAAATATCTAGAATGAGAATAAAAAAAAGAAGCAAAATAAAAACAACTAGCTAAACTCCTGGGCGTCATCGGTAGAGTCAGCGTTGTTGTAGTCATCATCATCTGGACCATCGTCATCTACGCTATCTGACGGCGAGTGGCCCTCAGAGATGAAGGGGAGTGGGATATGGGGGAGTAAGGGCTGGAGGAGCGTCTTGCCAGAGTTGGAGGATCCTGAAGTCTGCATGTCTTGGAAGAAGCTCATCACATCTCCGGTGATTTTCTGCTACATCTTTCGGAGCTGAGTCGTCTCCTTCTTTGCTTTTTGATGCTGCTAGCGCTCCAAGGAGAGCTTGAGCTCTTGGATCTCTCTCAGCTCCTGCTCCACAGCCGCTCGACCAGCTTGCTGCTGAAGGAGCTATGCTTGCTGCTCACACTCTTCTTTGGATCGGTTGTGCTGTTGCCGATTAGGCGTGCTCTTCGCGGCTCCTGGTTGAGCGCATGCGCATGCTCCCGCAAGTCGTCATCCATAGTCACAAACCCAGTGGCAAAGGATGGGGATATACTCTCAGGGTAATACCCCATCCCATATATGTGGCCTTTGTAAGGGTCACCAACCACCTGGGCCTAGACATCCTCCTCATTCAAAGGGGGAGGAATGTCAGCATCGTGCCTAACCTCAGCCTCCTAGGTCTGGTACTGTGTCTATGCCTACTCCTAGAGGTTGAAAAATTGGTGCTGCAAATGAAAAAAGATAAAACACATTGTAAGTAATAATTTTGATATAAATTAAATGATAATAAAAACTAAGTAAAGATATGTCTAAAATAAAACTTACATAGGTCATCTTAGAGCGATGGCCTACCCAAACCTCCCTGAACTCCCCCCTGCTCACCCTTTCGAGTGTTTGTCTCCCGAAAAAGCTTACCATGGGTCATAGAGCGACTCAATTCCTTGGCTTGCACAAATAAGCACAATAAAGTCATAAAAGTATAGTATTTGCCACAATTCAAATATAGTAAATACTATTATAAAATTGTAGAGATTTTAAAGAAGTATCAGGCGCTTCTGTGTCCCCTCCTTAGTGCTCGACCCACCCATATGCAGCTACTCACCTTTCTGTGAAGCGCAGTTTGTCTTTCCCTTGTCCGACCTACCCTTGAAGGTTGGGCCGCTGGCCCAGTGGCGCTGCAACTCAGCCAGGGTGGCGTCATTCAACCACAAGGTGTTCATGTGTCCTTTATGGACATCATGAAACATATCTTGCATTCGCTTGGAGGATTTAATCTTCCAAGCTCTCTGAACTACTGGCTTATGCTCGGGGTGAATGTAGAAGGATTTCTGCATACACAAATTCATAATGTTGAGGGAATATATATAAGCATATAATTAAATAATAGAAACATATATTTTAACAAAAGCAACTAAATCATATAATTACCTTCTATTCCTTCCACCACGAGTCCTTGACATCAGTAGGGATGTCGGACCATGTGGGTCATGGATGGTTATACCGACTCTGTATAACCTTCGTGATCCTGTGGTGAGCTGGCGCAAATGGCTGAAAACTAACACACAAATGAAATATATCAAAATATAATCAAAATTACTTATATATGAAAAGTAAAATAAAATTAAAATGTAATAAAAAAAAACATGTTTCAACTTAACTATCTTTACCGTCCGGCCTAATCTGCAGTAGCGGTCTACCATCAGGCTCGAGTAGCCTGCCATCTAGGCTAAGTGGCCTCCCATCAGCGTCTTATGCATGTGACCACGTCAATGAAGGAGGAGTCTAGTCAGATACGTGGCTGGGAGCCGGTGTAGTGGTAGGGCTAGGGGCAGTAGTAGGGCTAGGGGAAAGGTCGCTGATGCGAGTAGGCTGTGAGTGTGAATAGGGGGAGGTGGGGGCCGGAATACCCAGGAGTGGGCATCACCTTGAAGCCTGGGGTACTGATGGTGGGAACTGAGGTGGAGGTGGTCGTAGGGGCAGTGGCGGAGGTGGTCGTAGGGGCAATGGCAGAGGTGCTGGAAGGGGCTGTGGCAAAGGTAATGGGAGGGGCTGTGGCAAAGGTGGTGGTAGGTAAACCGACCTTTCGAGGTTAGCCTCTGCCTCTACCAGCCATACTGAAACAACTGCAATAATAAGTTTTAACTTAAGTATTTGACATGAATTTTTAAATATATTACAATATCATTACAAAACTATTAAAATGTTTTTGAGGTGGAGGATATAATAATCTATGTCCCTATTCCCACTAATCCCAGGCTGTAAAAGAGGACTAGTCAATTTGAACCGATTTTTATAACTTTAAGAATTAAATTAATATTTTTTAGTTTTAAAAATTAAAATGAAACAAACTAACTAACAATTTCTAGAATCGAAATAAACTTTTACTCGAACTCTATCATTGTGCCAATGTTGTTTTCTGTGGTGTTCATATCATGGTTGGGCATCTAACAGCAAATGGCAAGAAGTTGATGTGTAACGCCCCGATTTTCTATTAGAGTGAAAATGACCGAAATGCCCCTGAGATAATTTTTGGCCCGAAACTCGAGGATAGCCGACCCGGCAGTCCTCGAGGGGCTAACTCAATGTTTGAAGGGGATTAGTTGACTTGTGTATCTTTCCGAGATTGAAAATCTCGTTTTCTGAGATTTCAAGTTAAAATGACCAAAATACCCCTATTGTGTTTAACACGGGTACGAGTGTCGGATGGGCCCGAAACTTCTCCAGATGGTTTTAAAAGGTGTTTTTATGTATTCTGTGACCTCAGTTTTAGTCCTGGTGGTCCCGGGCAATTTTTATGCAAAATTACGATTTTGCCCCTAGTTTTGTGTTTTTAAGCTTAATCTTATGATTAAGCAAACCTAAGCAATATTAGGCTCTAATCGAAGATTAATTAATTTCCATAACTAATCTAGAGTCAAAATAAGTTATTAAATTTGATTAGGACCTAAAATTGCCTAAAGAAACTCAAAATCCTTTTCTAGTCTTAATTCTTTTATAAAGGAATCTAGGAATAGTATTTTCTCTTACCTATTCCCCTAAATCATGCAAACATGTTGGCAATGGATTCTAAGATAATGAAGTTTGACTTCATTAATCTATCAAGACCACCTCCTAATCTATTCTTACATTGCCCTAATTACCTATTTAAACTCCTAAACACTTACTTAGAACTTCCTAATTTAAAGCTTAACCTAAGCTACACCTAAACACATCATTAACATCCAATTAGCAGAACAATTTCTCCTCCCCATGGGCCGTCACATGCTGGCCGAAAATGCACCCTTCCTCATGTTTCCCACATGTTAAAATTCTTGCACTCAAAGACCATGCTTAACACCTTAACTTGAACCATACTTTGAGTCATATTTACCATGCTTCATGCATGCTTTATCCATGCTTTGAATGATCACCCAAAAGAGATATTTCTTCTCTCCAAAGCCTTGAAAAACCATGGCCCCTCCTCCTCCATACATTCCTTCACATTTTGTTTCTTTATAAGTACTACACTTAGAAGAACTTGGCCCATTTTTGCTCATTTCTAAGCTTATGCCTTAAAGCTTTTTTCTAAGTTTCCTTTCTTTCTCTCAAAGAGCTCTTAAACTCTTTTCCTTTCATCTTCTTCATTCTCTTCTAAGACTACCATCCTTGCAACCACAAACCACCATACAACCACCATAGATCATCATCTAAATACGAAAGCTTCCATTAACAAACACAAAGCTCACATAAAAACACTTCCTTTCCTTTCCTTTCCTTGTGGCCGAAATCATAATCATCATCATCACTTGGAGAGGATTTCCTTCTCATTTGCCTTTTCAAGAGCAAGCTCTTTTTTCCTTCCAAAGAGATTTCCACTAGGTAGGGGTTCTTGTTTTCAAAAGCTTTTGTTTTGTTTTAGGTGTTTGAGATGAAAAAGTGTTGGTTTTTCTCTTGGAGCACATTCTTTTCTTCTTTGTTTTATTTTTATTTTGGAACTTGGTTTTCAAAAGAAAAACTTGAGCTTGATGATGAGGTTTCAAGATAATGATCTTGACAGTCTCATTTGAGGAACCTCTAAAGCTTGAAACTTGTTCTTGACTTTTGGAAAATTTTAGTTTTTCCTTTATTTTTTTTCTTGCTCAAGGACTTCCTTCCTTTTTCCTTTTTATTTCAGTTCTTTCTCCCTTTTCTTATCTTGATTTTGGTTTTAAAAATAGTAGGAGTTGCTTTCAACTTTTGTTTTTACTCAAAAATGTGATTTTCTTAAAGTTTCTCTTGGTTTCTTTTTAAGCTTTTCCTTGCTTTTCCTTTCCTCTCATTTCGACCTCAAGGCCTCATTTTGTTCATGATAGCTTGATGATAAGTGTTTCTAGAGGATGACTTGTGTTCATCTCAAAGAAACCTTTAAAGCTTGAGTTTTTCCTCTCTTTGAACTTTATCTATATTACTTAGCTCACATGGTTTTTCAACTTAAGGAAAATTAATTTAAGGTTTTCAAAAAGCCCAAGCCTACCCTTGTCCACCTTAAAGTTGGCCGGCAAGTTCTAGAGATTTTCTCTAGATAGGGGTTTTGGGTACTTAATAAAGAACATGGCTTAGTTTCATTCTCTTCTCCTTTCCTTGTTTGATTTCGGTTCTTGTTTCCTTTCCTTTATATTTTCCGTGTTGTTTCCTTTTCTTTATGATTTTGTTTTCTTTGAGTTTATTTCCTTGAAGCTTGATGATGATGTTCAAGAACCATGTTGTTTCTTTTAAAACTTGGTTCAAGAGCTCTAAAGCTTACTTTGTTTGTTAGAGATAAGTGTTAGGTTGAGTTTACTTTCCTCTAAAGTCTTGTGTGAGCTCTAAGGATATATAATGATGAACTAGCATTCATGTTTAAATTTATGCCTTGCGTAGCATATTTATTTTTCTATATACTCTCAAGAATAAATAATGAAACTTGCATTATCATATTTAAATTCAAGCTTTGCATTTCATGTTTACTTTTCAAGTTATCACTTAAACTTGAAGATAAAAATGAGTTGCATCACATATTTATTTTATGTCCTCACTTTATTTTCTAAAGAAAGATAAAAGGAAGTGCATAGCATGTTTACATTTTTGCCATCACCTAAACAACTTAAAGCTCAAAGACTTGCTCATGATTATCTCAAATAAAGTTGGAAATGTCTATGTTTTTCTTCTTGATTTCGGCCTTGTAATGATGTGGGTCTTAGAACAAGATTCATCTAGTTACAAGTGCTAAAACTTATGTTTCATGATTTTCCTAAGCTTAGATGGTTTATAAGAAATGTTTTGAGCAAGGTTTTATGATTTTAAATCTTCTTGAGATTCATTTGAAATAGCTACTGCCCTCTCATGTTTTATAGTGGTTTTGATGAAATAAATTATTTCTAAGTGAGTTTTGAAAGTTTTAAAAAGGTTCCAAGAGAAACTAGCAATTTATGTGTTTTAGAAATGAAGTTTTATGCATTATGTGATGGAGATGATTTCGGTTCTGCCATGCTTGATTGTTCACTGTTTTATGCTGTTTTGATGATGATAGTATGAGTATGTTCATGTATAATTAATGTTAAAATTCATTTGAGAAAGTTAAGATAAGTTAGTAACTAGAAAGAAATTAATTTGAGACTTTTAGATCCCTTAGAAATGTAATTTTCTGGATTCTGTCCAGCAAGGTTTAAAATTAGAAATCATGGTTTATAATTAGTTTAAATATGTAGAAACTACTCATAATTGGTTTAGGACTTGATCTTGATGATTTAGGAACAAACCGAACTTAGAAAGGGTCAAAGTTGTGGCTCCTAGGTACCGGTAAAGTGAAAATTATAGATTTTGCTCTAATGGATCTTACAATAAGTTATGATCATAGTAATTAGTAAGAAAAAATTATTTTTGAGCCTATAGGTGCATAAGATATCAAGTTTTGATGATTAGAAAACCTAAATTTCAAGATTAAGGCCTTAAGGGTCAAGCATAAGACACCTTAGGTTCCTCAAATGAAATGAGTTTGTTTATGCATGTATGATATGATGATATGTGTATGATGTGATGCCATATGAGCTATGATGAATGTTTCATTGAAGAGTTAAGTCTATTATGATTTTGAAAGTTGAATGAGAAATGCATATGTGTTATGAGCTTGTGGCATAAAGTTGATTTGAAGGAAATTTGGTACACAGCTGTTATGCTGCCGAATTTTCACTAAATCTAAAGGACTTGAGAATGTTTTTGAAGTATGATATGAGATTTAAAACCCTGGGTGACACCGGTTCGGCCAAGCACCCCTAGGAAAAACAAAACCGTGATGGTATTGACATTGAGCTTGCCAAAGCGAACAACATCACTGTGTACTAGTTACTAGTAGAGCGTTTCAAAGAAGAAAAGATCCTATGATAGGTGATCCTTAGAAATGATAAGTTACCCCTTCTTTTGCTCATATTAAATCTAGTGATGACTAGTTATGATTGAGCTCATTCCTAGGCGATAGGTGAGATGAAGTTTTGGTGACCAAGAATAATATCGACGGGCCGGTATGTTGGTTGGATTTTGGTGAACATGATATGAAGGTGGTCTTGAGAAAAAGAACTTAAGAGTTTAAGTATGAGAATGAGTATGATGTTTTAATGTCGCTTTATGCCACTAATATGTTGAGGTTTTCTGATGATTGTGTTCTATCGATTTCTTGCATAATGTGTTAGCATGCATCCATTCAATATCTGTTACATTCATGTCATTAAGACTCACATTCAAATACACCCACTTCGGATAAATTGATTTGGAAAGTCTAAAACCAACCCTTATGCATGAACGCCTCTTTCATAAATAAAACCGAAGTGGCTGGGGACGATGACGATGACACATGTGTTAGAGTCGAAAATCCCTACTCAGAACCTTGAATAAGTTTCTCATCACTCTCTCTCTTTTCTTCCGTGTTGTCTCCAGATGAAGATAGTAACATGGTTCGTGACTTCTAATAAGGCATGGGCATGCGGCATACGCTATGAGTCAGATTAGTGGGATGCAACGGATGCGCGTAGATGTCGCTTAGATCTACTTATGTGTATTCCTTTTGATGTGAAGCTATGTTAGTGGTAATTAATGTACTTGTGAAGATCTAACTATGTTGTATTGATATGTGTAACATATGTACTTTGTGATTAATGAGGATATGCTTTCCTTCACTCTTCTATTATGTTTGCGACAATCGTTAGATTTTATTTTAGCGCGCGGCTCATGTTTTGTTTTCAAGTTTCAAAAAGAAAAATTTATTCATATTTTTTTTGCTAAGTATTTTGATAAAAGAATGAGACTAAGGAGTAATGATCTAATGATTAACCTAATGTGTTCTAGAGTATTAGGTTAAAAGTTAGGATGTTACATGATGCACTCTTGAATAAGATTTTTTTTTCCGACCTTTCTTTTTCATTGTCCCTTTACGTAGGACACAGATGGGTCACTTGTTTATCAAAATTATTATCAGCATTTGCTGAGATTTAAGGAATATCTATACACAATAAATAATTACTTTAACAATTTATTTTGGCGGTTTAGATGTAATTGAGATTGAAAATTGATTGACCAATGTTCTTTCTTTTTTTTTTCTAAATTAGTTTCCAAACCACAGTAATAGTGCAATTTTGCTTTGCTCTCACACGTCTCTTTCTTTCTCATTGCACACACTTCCCATGCAAGTCTCAATACCTTCTATCATCTTTGTCATTTATGGTGAAAACTTGGCTTTAATTTTTCACTCCTCTACTCTAGTATTCAATCAAGGGCTTGGTACATACAAATTCTATGAATCTTATATTGTTTCTCTTGCATCATGCGAACACTAATATTCTTAGTTTGACAATTCCATTTTTAAGCGTTTTCATTTGTAATTGCTATTGAGAATATCTACGGATTATAATATTTGTTTACATTATTATTTGGGATATTATAATATTAACCCTTATAGAATACCAATATATTGATATTTTCAATTCTTTATGATAATTCCTCTAAATTTATGATATTTGAAGGTTTTTTATGTCACGGGTTTATGGTCATATGGTCAAGCGATTATGTATGATTTGTTTTTGGGTTTATGCTATAGATTTCTTACTTCCACTCAGATCTTTCCCTCTTTTACATGAGTGGTAATTGGTCCTTTGATTTCAAATTTTTCATTGTTTATATTATTTAAACTATTAGAAGCACGTTGCATTCATTGGCTTTAGTCAAGAAGATATTATTTACCATGAAGACATCTAAAGGTTTCCTATGTGTTTTCCTTTCCCTTTAAAGTGTTTAACTTTTATTACCTACACTTTACTTATTATTATATATACTTATAAGTGTTTGTGACAAGGAAAATAAAATCAATCAATAATTGTACAAAAATATTTTTAAAAAAGTACATTTAACATAAAAAAAAATATTATTTAATCTATTATTTCTATAAGATATTTTAACAAAATTTTGACAGCATCTCTCCTTAAATTATGAGTTTTCATCGTTAGATATTTTAGTCAATACAACAACTATGGATATTATTATAAAGATCAACAACAGAATAGATCCAACAATTAAATTTTAATAATATAGTATAATTCACATAATCTTAAAAATTGTTCTATTGCACATCCCCTTATAACTCCACAACATGCATTCTGCAATCTCCGTAAACACAAAGAATCCCACAACAAACAATGCAAACAAGTTAGGAAAAGACCTCTACGCCCTTCCCCCCAGTCATGCAATCCCCATTTCCCACAACTCTATTCTACAAAACATAAGTCTCTATATATCCTATATACATATTAAACCAAACAACCATATAAACAGCAAGGATTTAGTTACTAACGTCTATAGCAATAAAAAAAATCCACAGAATGTATGTGGGGAACCTTTTTATATCTAACTGAATCCGCACCTGAAAAAATTAATAACAACAAACTAAAATAATTTAAGAGAAATAAATATTTAAAGAATTTAATTTTTATTAAATTACAAAAGAAAATCATGAAAAAATTAGAATAATAATTACATACATACAAATACATACATACAGAAACTTGAATAACAATTACTAAAACAATAATTACATATATATATATATATATATATATATATATATATATATATATATATATATATATATATATATATATTATTACATAAAAAAACTAAAAAACTAAAAAAGAGACCAAATATTATATATATGTGTGTGTGTGTGTTAGTGTAATTATTGTATGTGCACACAGAAAAAACCAGAATGATAATAATCATATATATATTACATAAAAAAAACTAAAAAAGAGACCAAAAATAATTAAATATACACTAACGTAGAAAAACTAAATTAAAAAAAAAAAACTAAACCGATTAAAATGCTCACCAAAGTCCCAGGATTGAAATGGTGGTCTTTGTTTCCCAAATGGAGGTCCGACGGCAGCGCACGGCGGTGAGATGGTGGCGGCGGCGAGGGGAAAAGAGAGAGAGTGAGTGAGTGTAGAAAGAGAGTGCTTCACAGAATGAGGAAGGAAAGGGTCTCAAGGGGGTGATGAAGACGAGTTACTGACGGGTATCCGTTTAATGAAACGGTGCGTTTCACCAACAAGTTATTACTGACGGTGACCGTTTAATGAAACGCGGCGTTTCAATGACAAGTAATTATCGACGGGTATACTGACAGTTAAGCCCTTTAACGAAATGGGGTGTTTCACTAATCTGTTAATACTGACAGCTTTACCGATGGCCAGCCAGAAATACCAAAATTTTACACAGTATTTGTTGAAATTTCAAAAACCCATTAGTAAATTGGATTATATTTAAAATATTTTAATTGTCCATCAGTATACCCATCGACAAATATTATTTAAAATTTCATGGTTATAATAATTAGTATAGTGTCAGTAAAACCATCGGAAAATATGTGTGCCAAGTGGCGTGTGGAAGGCTGCACAATTTACTAATGGGTTTACCAACGGAAACATGACCCACCCCAACAAAAATCATAATTATTTCTAAAAACTCTCTTTTCTGTTGGAGGATACCGTTCATAACTATCGACAGGTGCTTACTCGTAGGTAACATGCGTCAATATTCCACATCTTTCTAGTAGTGTATTTTCATACTATTTTTAGCTTATAAATAGGTCCACCTCATTGTATTATACCCAACATATTTAAGAAATACATCTCATTATGTTCGCTGCATTCCTTTTTTTCCATTATATCTTCTAATATAGTATTAGAGTCATGTTACCAACTATGAAATCTTTCCTTCCAATATACTTAGCTCTAATTTTCTTTTTCCTTTATTTTCTACCAGCACACTTCCTTTTCTTCCCTGGATAGTCACTCTAGATTATCTATGTTTTCTTCCGCCGATTTGTTTTGGATTTTCATTCATGTTTTCAGATTTTGTCTTCAGATCTGATTTATGTTCTTTATGCATTCCCACCTCCACTCGCTAGTCACGCCCACGAGCTTGTGTCCCGTCTTCATCTCTCAGTTCTGTCCAGGCCCATCTCCATGTTTCCATATCCTCTTTAAGCCCGTCTACGTGTTTCTATGTGTTTTCTGGTTTTGTTTAAACCCTTCTCCAATATATGTGTATTTGTGACAAGCTTAAAGCTCAATGAGTTTTAACTTGAGGGGGAGTACCAAAAATAAAATAATATCTTAGTATATTTTGTATAGATTTTATTTGATTAAGGTATATTTGGGATTAGTTTAGAATGATTTAGTTTGATATTAGATTGGTTTATCCGTATGTTTTACTTTTAACTTATAAATAGGGCTACCTCAATTGTTAGAATGATGTGGTATAAATATTAACCTTTGGATGAATAAGTGAGTCCTACTATTTACATTCAGTCTAATCACCACCATGTACTTTGTACATAATTATAGTTATTTTATTCTTATTTATATCATTACTCTTCATAGAAATGTTATTTAAATAGTCTTTTTTTTTTTTTACAATTTCTAAGAGACCTATAAAATGGACAAAATAGTCACACATTTTGAATATTGAGAGATTTTGAGTGGAGTTTTAATTCTTAAAAGACTACTTTGTTGCTCGATATTAATTAAGACCAAGAACCAAATTAATAATTTATTTCTTGTTAACCATGACAACATCACCCAAGAGGGGGTTGAATTGGGTGATTTGAAAACTATTTCAAATTTAAGAAATAATTCAATTTTATGTGCTCAAATTATGTCCTCTGTGGAATAACTATAGAATATACATAAATATTATAAATTGCTCAAATAGAACTTGTTTGATGGAGGAATTACAAGAATTTCTGATGTTAATAAGAATGATAAATTAAATTTGGAATAAAGTAAAAGGTTAAGGGAAGAGAGATATAAACTCAATTTATTCTAGTTTGATCACCTCTTATGGTCTACATCCAGTCCCCAAGCAACCCACTTGAGAGTTCCACTAACTTTGAAATCTTTATATCCGAATAGCACTCTTACACCTCGGAATCCCTGACCCCCTGTGTTTGAGTCTCTTAAGAACTAAGAGATACCACACTTTTGTTCTAACAAGGGATACCTCACCCTATACACAACCTCAAATAGATAAAACAAGAATTCACTCTCTGACTAGTGGAAATAATACAAGTTGAAGTCCTATAAGGTTTCTTTTCAAGAATAAGTGTATTTAGCCAAGTATTGAATAAAATGATTGATGAATGAGAATGATTGTTAAAATGAACTTTGTAATATGTTTTTCTGCATTACAAAAGTGTTAAATGATGGGTATTTATAGACAAAAATTCATATAGACCATTGGGGATCAATCCCAAAGATGTGTCGGTTCAAAACACACCCATTTGCATATTTCTGGGCTCGGTAATTGATTACATGAACTAGTAATTAGTTACATAGTTCAAATTTTGAAAATTGGCAATGGTCAAGTTTCTAGTAATTGATTACATAAATTGGTAATCAATTACATGTAGGTATAAAAGTGCATGAGAAGAGGGATGAATCGTGTTTTCTGAAGCTTTCTTATGAATCTGAAACATTTAACACAAAAGATATTATCAAGCATAAAGCTTAAAGTGCAACAAAATAATGGTTAGATGTTTCAGAAAGTTGCTTTCTAAAGCTTAATAATAATAATGCAACTTTAATGAAGCTAAATTAGTAATTAACATAAAATACGTAACATAAAAATAAAAGATCAGGGAAAAGAGAATTGACACAAGTATTTTTATACTAGTTTGGCTAACCTGTCTACATCCAGTACTCAACACATGTTGATATTTCATTAACAACAACTTTCTCAAAGAAAGAAAACTGGATAGACTTTACATTAACCTTCCCAAGCTCTCACAATAGTAAACGACCCCAACTATCACAAACTGAGTAATTCTGAACTAGCCACTCCAAGCTGAACCACGACTTGCAAATGACTTCTATTGCCACATTGCAAGTAGTCTTGAACCAAGCTCTCCAAGCTAAACCGTGATGAGCAGATATCTCTGCCCCCACGTTCAAAGTAGTTTTACCTTAGCCTCTCCAAGCTATGTCTCACTCTTATTACTAATGGATCAAGGTTACAAAGGTTAAGTATTGCCACTCAAACTAACCTACACCTATGCTTCCTTAAAAGTATTCAATAATATAGACCTGGGAAACATGAATGACTTATTTCTCACATCTCTTCCTAAGAAGAGTATACAAAGCATTACAAAACATGGAAAGAAGATTTTCTACACTTCAAGAAGATTGATTATATGTTATGATGAATAGCATACGAAGTGTGGAGAGAATTTTCTAGAGTTTTCACTCTTATGTCTTCAACTCTCTCATCGGCATTCTAGTGTGGCATCTCCATTTATACAAGTCGTTCTTCATGACCGTTGCCTTTGATCAAATCTCCAAGTGACACGTGTAGATCATCAATTATGTCTTGGAATGTTAGTCTAGAGAGGTAAGCTGACAAACTTGTCACATCGGTTGCAGAAGCTGTTGTATTGTAGAGGTTTTCGATGTCCTCTTTCTTTTTACTTTCTGAACTCCTCCTTCTAGAAGCTAGATGACATACCACTTATAAAACTATGTCTGATTTGAGATTCGAGATTTGAATTTCAAATTTTCCCTCTATTTCTTTTAGCATTCTTTGCTCCACAGTTAAGTGAGCTTTCTGATGTTGTAATCAATGTCTTTGATCTATCTTCGATATTTTAATCTTCAATCTTGGCTTTTTTATACAAATTAATTTGTAATTATGATAATTGTTGATTAAATAACACGTTACTTCTAGAGCAGGCATGATTTCCTCATTCTTCAGTGTACTTTCTGAAGTCCCATGTTACTTTCTGAAGATCGTTTCCTTGGGGTTTTTGCCCTTGTATTGATCTGCTTCATTTCTTGATGCATATGAACATTCTTTACATGATATAATATTCACTTTGTTTAAGCGTATTCTCTTCCCATAAGATAAAAAATGTTTGCACATGCAAAGTGGAATAATTCCTGCTTAAGTCTGTGTAATGCACTTTGGAATTCTACCTAGTAAGCGTAGTCAAGAAACTCAAGGTAGCCATTAGTCATTCTTCAAAGTATTGTCTTTAAATTGGCTTTATTTTCATTCAAAATAATAAAGCTCATACTTTTTGAAGGGTTTTGGAGTTTCCATTACAAGTATTCTAGAATTTGAAAAACTAAATATTAAACATAGTTTAAGTCATTCTTGCACCTTAAAAACACTTTTAAACATCTATAAGATGTTTCCTTTCAAATCAAATTCATGTTTTCACAAATCAAATCAAATCATTACATATAAAACAATTAAATCACTTTTTCTTTCAAAATCAAATTTCTCTTTCATAATCAAATACATTACTATATTTGAAAGAAAAACTTGATGGGACAAGATTTTGAAACCAAATTGAAACAATAATTAATAAACTGGCCAAATAATCTTATCAAAAGAAAAATCTTTCCTATTCAAAGGTCATTCTTGATACTTGGACTATCCTACGTAAAATAACTCACTTAAAAATCATCGTTAGTCTAATAAAAAAAATCTCAATATGCAGGATTCATTAATTTATAATAAAATTAAACCGATCATACTTAACATATATCTCAATCTGCATGGCTCCTAAAAGTAGAACACTAGAATGTGCTTCATGCATATATTTCTTCACATAATGATAATGTGTTCCATGCATATCATTATTCACATAAGAACATGTTCAAGATTAGACCATCAAAGCACTTATAAAGAGCTATTGGATATTTTCCATAAAGTATATTACTCAAATATCATTGTATGGTTTGTAAGCTAGATATCACAATGACGAGTACACAACCATACATGATCTAATATATTATATTGAGTATCTTTTTGAATTAATTTGTCATCATCAAAACATATCATGTCAAATCACTAGGCTAAACCTAGTTCTACACTCCTTGAAAATGTGTCTTAAATGTTAATTGCAAGTAAGTATTAACTTTTTTCTCAATCAATATTATATTCAAGGGATGCTTATACGTTCTACTAATAGGGATTAGGTTACTCTAATGGCTTTTAGCTCATGCACCACGCTAACTTAGGTTCAATTCTTAGGTTCCCTAATAATCGATAAGTGAATAGTTAGGGTGTGTTTAGTTTCAGAAAACTACTTTTAGTTTTCATTTCCTAGTTTTCATAATTTTGTGAAAAAAAACATTGAAAACTATAAAGTCCCGTTCATTTTTAGTTTTCACTATTGTTTTTGCAAAAACTTGAAAAAAAAAAAAAGAAATCAGAAAATGAGAATTGAAAATTGTTTTATAAAATCCAAGACACCTTTAGGGTGCATTTCGTTTTAGTTTTCATTTTTAATTTTTAGTTTTCTTCCCAAAATTTTGAAAATGAAAACTAAAAATTGAAAATTTAAACCAAAAGCACCTTTAGCACTTCAATTGGTGCTTAATGGCCCTAAAGGCTTATTTTGGCCTCAAACTTGAGGCAGCCATCCCTTCAATCTAAATTTCTTTGTGAAAAATAAAAGATCTCATATGCTTGAGTAAAGAAATTTCTCTTAAACTTACTTATTATCTGTTACATTAGTTTTGTAGACTATTTTTATTTTCTTAACAATCCACTTTATTCTTATTTTTCATATGCAACAAACTAATATGCTTAACAATATGTAGCTCAAAATAAGAGAAATCTATTGCTAAAAAAATATATAACACTTTTTTCCAAATATGCTAGAAATTCTCATTGTCATTCTTTTTTATTAATTATTTAGTAATTTTTTATATTCCCTCCTTCTAGGAGAAAAACTTGGCACAAGACATGAGGTATAGTTTTTACTAAATCATTGAAATCCTAACATTTTTACATTAAATTATCAATATCTTGAGTTGTTAGAGTGCAATTAAGGTGATCCCAAAGGCATTGAAAAGCTAAGAAATAAAGCTAGAGTTCAGGCATTCACATTACTAGAAATTCATGAAACATAGATGGAAAATATAGATGGATTTTGTTTCATCTCTATTACAAACGAATTTATAGATGGGAGAACAAAAATAGGATTTTTTTTTTGGCCAAAGTTACATAATCTATCTATAAATTCATTGTAATTATTGGCACAACATTACACTACATGCCACGTAACCATTACAGACGGATACTAAAAGAAATTTTTTTAACAGAATATATAGAAGGACGGATACTAAAAGAAATTTTTTGAAAAAAAAAATACAAAAGGATTTATAGACAATTTTTTACATAATCTGTTGATTTAAAATAAATTTAATATACAGTAAATCCCCAAGTTTGTCCTAACAATTTCAACATCAGAAAAGCTAGTCCTTGATAATTGGACAGTGTCAACTTGGTCCCTGACAATGTGAAAAGTCAAACATATGTGGTCCATGGACAAAAAATGCTAACGATGATAATGACAATTTCATTAATGGACAAATTGGTTCTTAGCGTCATTTACATACCAAACAAAAAATCCTCATCCTCATCCTCTTCCATCCTTCATCCTCTTCACCACCACCACCACCACCATAAACATACCACCACATAGTTAAGGCTTTACAACCAGATTTTATTTTTGTCATTTTGTTGTTGATGATGATGAAGTTGTGATGTTCCTGTTCAAATCCTCTACATAGCTCTATGTCACACCGATGCTTACATTGTAAGGGCAAGGTAATTAACATTTTTCTTTAATTTTGCATTTCCATATTTGTTCTATGCAAAATGTTAATTGACCATTTGATCCATTTCATTGTATTTTCTTTGCAGGGCCCAAAAGTCTCTTCCTTTGCATTCTTGGGCATGAAGGTATTAGGTAAGTCAAATTATTAATAACAATAATAATAGTAGTAATAATAATAAGAGTAAACCCCCAAGTTAGTCCTTAACAATTTCAGCGTCGGATGAGTTGGTCCTTGACAACTGGAAACTAGTGACAATTTCATTACTAGACATATTGGTCCCTAACGTCATGTAAAATCCTCTTTTTTCCTTCACCCCATTCATCCTCACCACCACTACCACCACTCTCTTCCCCATGAAATTCCCATTCCCATCGCCCCATTACCACAAAAATACCTTATCCGCCACTACCTCGAAAATCCTAACCCCGTTGCTCATAATCCCCAAACTTGAACCCTTGAAGGAATGCCCCACCACTACCACTCCAACACCACCACTAACTATTCACAGCATCACTGGTGTTAACCATCATAGCCCTTATCCTCTGTCATGCTTCTTTCATCATTATTTTGGCTTTTTTTTTTTGTTAGATTGGCTATTGGCTCTGGTTCGTGGTGGATGATAGTGGTGGCTATGGTGATAGTCATTGTGGTTGTGAGTTTTTTGTTTCTTGATAGGAAAAATGTAGTGCTATGGATAATGGTGGTAATGGTGGTGGTGCTGACGATGAAGATAATGAATGAAGAAAAAGGATGGAGGATGAAGGATGATAGGGACCAATATGTCTGAGTTTGAACTTGTCATCGGTTTTCTATCCAAGGACCATTGAATGTCCAAGTTTTGACATTGTCAGGGACTGAGTTGACACTTTCCAATTGTCAAGGACTAACTCGTCCAATGCCAAAATTATCATAATAATAATAAATTAGAGTAAATAAATAAATGAATATTCATTTAGATCTGTGAAAGGGATGTCCCTAAAAATTGTGTGATATATATAAAGAGGATGAAGGAACGAAAAGGATGGGGATGGTGATGGTGATTTTTTTTCTTTTTGGTAGTGGTGGTGATAATGAAAAGGATGAAGGAAGAAAAGGGATAGGGATGAGGATTTTTTTTTAGTGTAAATGACGTTAGGGATGAATGTTTTCTATCTAGAGATCAATGTCCTATAATGAGATTGTCATTATCACTGTTAATATTTTCTATCTAGGGACCACTGAGTGTCTAATTTTTTACATTGTCAGGGATTAAGTTAAAATTTTTCAATTATCAGAGATCACTTTTTTCAATGTTAAAATTGTTAGGGATCAACTTAAAGGGTTTACACTTAAATATATTACAGATGGAAGAACTTGTTTGTAATTTGATATTCAAGGTGCACATTTAATGCAGACATTAAAGGCGAAAAGCAAGAGTTTCATGGAGTTACAAAAGAAAAAATTGGTCTATAATGTCAAAATTAGGTTTAAGCTCCCAACACCCCCTTATTCTTCCCAATTTACCATTTTCTCTTCTTTCTTTTCTCTTTCTGCTCTACGGAGCACCATAGCCGCCACCCTTCTTTTGGCTACTACTAGGGACTAGAGCCTCCATTATGCAAATGATTTCTGCCATTGTATTTGTGGTAATGTTCTCTAGCTTTTAGTCAATTTAGATTTTTTTTTATAGTTTCTACCTTTTTTTTGTTTTGCATTCCATAACTCAATGTTATTAGTTTTTACTGTTACTAACTAAAAGAAATTTCAATTGTTTAGGATTTTCGAGAACATTTCAAGCATTGGATTTTGGAGCACATTTGATCTGTAGGTTTGTGCAGCATTGGTAATATTTTTTTTTTTTTTGGTATTTACGAGTTGAAAAGTATTACTGAATTTATTTGTATCTCAATTGTCAAACTAGGTTGTAGATCTAGTGAATTTATTTGTGCCTCAATTGGCACACTAGGATTGAAAAAGTTTTAGTGTGTATTGTTTTTTCCAAGTTTTCTAACTGTATAAAATTATATATGTTTATTCATTTTGGATTTTCAGGATTTGGTTAGGTGTGTTGGGATCTATTGGTTGTTTATTGTGTACTGTTTTATAGCTTAGTGATGAAATCTTTATTATTTATATGCTTAAATATGTATGCAGGATAAAGAGTTACAATTTCTAGGATAGAATAATAAGATTAGAGATTACATGACTGAGGGAAGGGCTTTTTATGCCCTTCCCTAACTTATTGGATAGGTATGTGCACTCAGAGTTGTCCTTAGCAGTAAGAATGTTGAGTATTAAGTCAGAAGACAATCAAAATCAAAGTATGTTTGATCAATGTGCTTACTTCCCAACTTGAGGTCATCATAAAAGACTTTTACAAAGAAAAAAAATTAGTTTCTAAACTTGGGTTAAAAGAAGCAAAAATTTATTGTTTTTGAAAGGATGCATGCTCTATTACAAAGACAATGCTATATTGACATAATGCAAATTCTAAGCAAAGTCAGGTTTAAGCCAAAAAGAAGCTAGGGAAAAAGTGGTAAGTATAAAGATGTATCGCAAAAGAGAGTGCATTTTCCACCCTTAATCCTTAGACTAAAGAGGTTGTATGTGTTTGTAACCTCAATACCTCGCATACGTGGCAAAGAGAGAATAAGATGAGTGATGATGTAATGATTCATCCATCTCATGGTGGGGCTTGGCAACATTTTGATCGAGTGTATTTTGAGTTTTCATCTGATCTTAGGACCATAAAGTTAGGATTGTGTGCTGACAGATTTACTCTAAATAATCATTTCAATAAACCATTTTCTTGTTAGCCCGTTGTGCTTACAACTTTCAATTTTCCCTCTGAATTGTGCATGAAAAATCCATATTTGTTCTTGACTTGTATAATCCATGGTCTAGAAATCCAACCTTTGATTGATGAGTTGGAAAAATTTTGGTACGAGGCTGCAGCAACTTACGACATATCAACGAAATAGAATTTTAATATGAGGGTAGCACTAATATGGACAATTAATGATTTTCCTCCTTATGGTATATTGTCTAGATGATGACTCAAGGGAAATTAGCATGGCCAATTTGTATGGAGGACACAAAGGTATTAACCACCAGAAGATTTTTGCGAGATATTGACAGGTTTATCAATGAGTGTACTGACGAATTCCATTTTTATTGACCAGTTTACCAACAGATACGGGTTGTCGATTTTTCACTTGTCATGAGAATATAAGGTAGAATGACCTGTCGGTAGTTACCAATGGCCGTATCAATAGTAAAAGTAAAAAACCTAGTAGGTAAACTATATTAAAGGTATTAATGTGATTGTTAGGAAAATAATATTACCGATGGGTGTTTTTAATTTTAACAATGGGTTTTAGAAATGAAAAATTTATTTATTTATTATTGATAAGTTTTTTTATTTGTATCAACGGCTTTTGAAAATAAAATACATATTTTATTTATATATTACCGGCAAGTATGATGATAGGTATTTAATATTTCTTTATTTTTTCTATTTTAAAAATTACATTCATTTCTGACCGGTATACACGTCGATAATTTTTTATTTTTTGACATACGTCACATTGCCGTATGTGAAGAATTTATATAAACTATCTAATTGTTTGATATTTATTCATTTATTTTTTTTATTTATATAATAATTTAATTATAAATTAAAATGATATGGTAATTAGATAAACAAAGTAATGGAGTAAATAAACAAAGTATCAGAATAAAATAAATACAAAGTGTGATAAATATAAAAAAATCCAAAATGTAATAAAAATAGCTAGAAAAAGACTAATTGAAGTCTCCTACTCCTCCTCTTCGTTTGACCCATCAAAGTCGTCTCTAGCATCAGACGAGGAGCCTTAAGTAATGGATCAGAGTGGCATCTAGGGGAGCTTCTTGCGAGAGGATCCTAAAGCTTTCATGTTGTTGAAGAAACTCATCACATCGACCGTAACCTTCTTTTGCACATTCTTGAATTTACTTTTTTTTTCTTTCTTGGCCTTCTGTTGCTGCTGCTGCTGCATCAACATCTTTAGCTGTCTAATTTCTCTAAGCTCCTTCTCGACCATTGCTTAGCCCCCTGCTTGCTCCTCTAGTTAGTGGAGAAGTTGTGCCTTATATTCATACTATCGTCATGCTTGCTGCCATAGCTCCTGATTTAGAGCATGTACACGCTCTCGCATCATCCTCAGTAACTAACCCAATGATAGAGGATAGGGACCTATTATTAGGGTAGTACCCCATCCCATACATGCAACTACCTAGGCCAAATATCTTTCTCATTTGGAAGAGGGGAATCAGTATTGGTCCCAACCTCTGTCACCTTGGTCTAGTACTAGGTTTGTCTCTGCCTTTACAACTCTATATATTCAACCTATGGAGACAAAAGATAAAACACATTGTAAGTAATAATTATGACATAAAAGAAGAAGTTATAAAAATCAAATAGTAAAGGGTTTGAATTTAGACTTATGTATGTCGTCTGGGAGCGAGGGTTAACCTATTCCTCTCTTATCTCCACCCTTTCACCTTTTTGGGCATGGGTTTCTCGAAACAGCTCCCCCAAGGTCGAAAGTCAGTTTAACTCCCTAGCCTGCATGGAAATATACATCAAAATCATAACAACATACTATTTAATTCAATTCAAATGTAGTCAATTAATAATATATTAAATAAAAAATATTTTAAGTTATCAGTAGCTTTCGAGTCACCTGCCAGTGCTTAACCCACTAGTGTATAGTGGCCAACCTTAATTGAGGCCCAATTTGTCTTGCCTTTCTAGGACCTATCCTTGAAAGTTAGGTTTGATGCCCAATGGCATTGTAGCTCACGGAAGGCGTCATCATTCAACCAAGAACTACTCATGTAACCTTCACGGACATCATGGAACATGTCCTGCAAGTGCCTGGAAAATGTAATCTTCGAAGGCCTCTTGATAGCAACTTCATACATTGGTAGGATGTAAAAGGATCTATGCATATATGAGACTCACAACATATAAATAATCAGAAACATATAGATAATATAAACATAATTTTAACATAATCAAATAAATTATAGCATTATGTTCCACTCTTGCCATCACATCTCCTTAACATCCTTCAAGATTTTGTTCCAAGTGTGCCACGAGTCGTTATACTGATTTGTATAACCTTGTAATCCGATGGTTTCCCTCACTAAAAGGATCAAAGTTGTTACATATATGAAACAAATTCAATACAATGACAATATTTTAAATAGCATACACAAGCTAAAATTAAAATATGTAACAAGAAACATGTTTTAACATACTTGTCTTTATTGCTTAGCCTAATATGGTAGAGCGGCCTATCATCTGGGCAAAGTAGCCTAATGTCTAGGTCCTATGTTTATGACCAACCTAAGGAAGCAAGGGCCCGATAAGATGTAGGGCTAGGAGTCGGGCTACTGGTAAAGTTAGGGTTGGGGTCACTGCTATGGATAAGATGTGATTAGGAATAGGGTGGGGGTAAAGGGCCAATATACTTGGGAGTGGGCATTATTTGGAAGGGAAAAAGGTGGTGGCAGGGGTGATGGTAGAGGTAGTGGTAGGTAAATGACTTGCTTAGGTTGGCCTCTACATCTATTACCTATACTGAAACACTTAACAAAATCCACACAAAAAATAATTATATATATAAATTTAGAGTCATTTCAAAACATTATTGCATATAATATTTAACACCTTGGATAATCTGAAAGTTGAAGTCTATTTTCATTATCACTTTGTTGTTGATCATGATCATCAAGAAGAAGTTCATTACCTGCATCATCATCACCACTATCATTTATTTCATCTTCATGATTTCTCATTGGGTGTTGACTTGTTTATTCAACTATGTCAACTTTCCCAGTAGTCAAATGATGAGGATTTTCAAGATTGTCTATATCTATTACTACTCTTGAAAGGATTCGATCATCCACTTGATAAGCATCTTCAATAATATTTTTCTCTACTTCAACCCTACCTCTTCCTTTTGTCTTGTTTACAACCCTCAAGTTTGATATACTTTTCGCATGATAATACATATAATAAACATGTCTAGTATTTTGGGAAACAATGAATGGATTTTATAATTGTTATGTTGTCGTGTCCCAATTAATTGTGTGGGATCATACCATTCATATATAATAGCAAACACCTTTTTGTGGATTCACTAACGTACTCAAACTCGAAGATTTTCTTAACCACACTATACCAATCATATTCTTTGTCCCCAGCACCATCTTTTACATAAACACTAGTATTGTCATTTTTTTCCTACACCCCAATTGGCTGCATGGAACTTGTACCCATTAACATAGTACATGAGCAAACTTATAGCTTTATTTTTAGGCTTTCAAACTAAATTAAACAAATAAGGAAATGTTATATGCTTATTTTTTTCATGCACCTATGTATATGAAGTTTCGAATATCAAATTGACTTGTATCAAACAAAATAAACTAACAACAATATATTGGGCTACATAATTTAACAAAATGGACTTAGATGTAATATGAACCAATACAAAAATATTTGAAGAGAACCTTGGCAATGTAGTTGTTCAAAGTATTTGTTGTTGAAAATATCTTTTAGATCCTTTTAAGGATACAACATCACAATTTTTCACATAGAAAAAGGGTTATTAACTTACATTATGAATAGTTGCACTTCATTAGAATTTATAAAAATATGTAACTGTACAAAATTTCACTCTTCGAAAGTCAACTATTACTGATTTACATTTTGAATGGTTGCATTTCATTACAATTTATCAAAATATACAAGTGTGCAGAATTCTATTCTTCAAAAGTTAGCGATTGGAGGTGGCTATTTCCAGCAGCATGACCAAGATGGTTGAAGATGGACAATGTTGGTGGAATAGAGCATTCCCCTTCATCTTCGTTACAATTGTAATACCCTAACTTTTAATCTAATATGCTCAAGTTGAATTGTGTTTAATTACTAGTTGTTACGCCTTTGTCTCATAACATAACTTGTTTTTCTTCAAAAAACAAATAATAAAAATATGGCTAAAATTTTTTTTTTTTAACTTTAAAACCAAAATGCAAGCCACACGTGCATATAAATATGATCAATACACATAATAATAGCAATCATATAAACCTCATTATAATATATGTGTAAATCATAGCATAACATAACATAAACGGAGATAACATATCATAACCATAATATAATAGCGGCATTCCATAAACATAAATGATATCCTAGGATAATAAACCCACCAACAAAGGTTTAAAAGTGCATAAAAGATATGATAATCCTAAAGCTGCTACACAAAGAAATGCTACCTCCAAGCTTCCTTTTCAATACTCTGATCTGGTTCATAATGTAACTCCCATGTCTATATCTCAAGGAAGACAACAAACAACACCATCATCCTCATCTGGAGATGACATGGAAAGGATAAGAATGAGAAACTTATTCGAGATTATCAATAGGGTTGCCCGACTCTAATATAAGTGTCATCGTCATTGCCCCTAGTCACTTTGATTTTCATTTTGAAAGAGGTGTACATGCATAAGGTTCAATTTTAAACTTCTCAAAAATATTTATTTGAAGTGGGTGTCTTTTAGTATGAGTTTTAATGTCATGAATATTAGATATCTCAAGTATATATAGCAATATCTCAAGTGCATAACTAGCGCATGTAATCAACATAACCATATTCACAACATGAGTCTTTAGCATTAAAGTCTAAAACACAACATGAGACTAAGTATATAAGCATGAGATAAGTTAAAGAATAAGAATCACTTGGCACACAAAACACATGATTAAGCATTACGATAGAGTAATCACATAACACATGACATTTCTTTACTTTGTTAGGTGACTTAACATTCAAAATCATGAAATTAGGTAATAAAAAAAAGGGATGCATGGCATGACAAGCATAATAAGCATGATAAGTCACATAGCATGTAACGTGCATAAGAATTCAAGAGAATTCATGATACTTTACTTTCTTATACTTGAACTCTTAAGTTCTTTTGTTAATGGCCACCCTCTGACATAACCTCCTAAACTAACCATCTCACCTCTCCAGCGATTTTTCAAATAACTCCCAAAATTCTACCTCATCGATTGTCTAGGATAAACTCAATCTTACTAGTCATTGCTAGATTTAATATGGGGTAACAGAGGTGAATACATCACTTTATTGCTCTTAACTTTCTTATCACAAGAATGCAACATAAATTGAGAACTCATGAAATGATATGAGGCATAGACTGTACTTGTAATAGATCTCATAAATTATGATGAGACATTGAGTATGACTTGTTGATCTCATGTAATAGTATGAGGCAAATAAGCATTTATCACAATCTATCATTGAATCATATTAAAGTTAGACATGCCCATATACTTTACATAAATTTTCTCTAAATTCCACAAATGATGAAATTTCAACAGCATAATAGCTGTAAATGAAACTTTTATGAATTTGTTTCCAGTTATAAAACATATCAAATATGAATCCCAATAATAATTCAAACATTAATTAATGATCAATAATCATTTATCTCAATCATTAATACATAATCATAACATCCTACAATCATCGTTTTTCTAATCACATAAGCATGTATATCCATAAACATGTTAACATCAATATCTCATTGAAAATGCAAACATGCTCCTACCTAATTATCAAAGATCAAGGGGCCAGATATGCTATTCTCAATAGGATATATACAATAATCATCAATTTATAATTCAAAATTTCACGCATGCATAGTCATCAATTCACAATTTCACATAACTTTCTCAAATCATTCAATCACCAGTCAATTTGCACAATCATAATCAATATAATATACCATATCATCAAGCTATTAAAATTCATAACATAGCTCAAAAAGGGTAAAATTGAAATTTCAATAAGTGTATGGAAATTTCCAAAATCATTTTACACTTTTAAAAGACCCGTTATGACTTTAATTTCATTTTGAAACAACACAAAATCATTTTGGGCCAATGGCTGAAATTACTAATAAGCTTTTGGGGTTAAAGTACAAAATTTCACTTTTTGACACTTGCTGAGTTTCAACACTTCTGAAAACCATTCTAAATTTATCAAAGATTGCACTCATGAACACATGCAAGACAATTTTAGACTCCATTTATATTCATTTGGGCATAAACGTATATTTGAAAGTTTCAAAGTGCAATCTTTCATATTTTACAAAACCACCCAAACCCAACGCTTTTGAAGATCCTTTTAGACATCTAGGATGCTAAAATAATTTTTAAAACAATTCTTAACATTCTAATCACCTAAAACATTGGTAAAAAGTGTCATAACAATATTAATAGTAGCAAAAATTGAAAATGTGAATAGAGTTGAGTATTATGTTCTTATCCTTATTTAGTTACTAGTTTCTTCCAAAAATTATCCTAAGACACTCTAACACAATAAATCATTATTACACAAAGAAAAACCAATTTTTGGACCCCAAAATAGTGGCTAAATAAAACATGCATTCATGGGAATCCTTCATGTTCAAAAATTAAATTTTCATCTCTTATTAGTTTCTAACATTTTCAAAAGTTCCCTTGAATACTTTAAACACATGATAAAAAATTTAAATCAAATAAAACCAACCCCAACACACATCTAGCATGCATGGACGAAACATATATCCCCACATTTAGGAAAGCTCAAAATTTTATCATACTTACAACACATAAAATACTAGTTTAGACTTATTAACACATTAAAACAACAAAACAAACATTTTTCCAAACCCTTGAACTATCAAAACCGTAGCCATCATCATCATTCCCATTCTTTGAAAACTCATTTTTCTTAACAAAATGCAATCTTGAGGTAAAAATAAAGTAATAATTACTTAAACAACATTTTCATGTAAAAAGAGTCAAACTTTACCAAATAAAAATCTCAATATATACTTAGAACTATAACTAAACCTCTAATAAACACTTTTAATTGATTAAATTTGATATTGAAGCTTTAAAAAACAAAAACATAAAAAAGTATGGAACTTTAACCCTTCAAGCTAACAAGAGTAACTCATAAAAATACAAAATACATTAACTTTAGCCTTTAAGAAGGCATGATCAAGCTTTAGATTCTATTTTCTTCGTGGTTCCAAGAACCTTGTTAATAGAAACTTATCATCATGATCATATATGTAACAAAAAGTACAAAAATGAAGAAAAGTTGCATTATTTCTCTCTTTGTTTTTTTTTCGAACAAAAAGGGTTAAGCTTCAAGTTTTAGAGGCCATGAGCATAATGGTTTTACAATCATTATCAATAATCCATATCTTTGATCCATAATGGTTTCTTGCTCAAAAAGTGGAAAAGCTTATGCTTGCAAGGAAAAAAAGAAAAATAAAATATTCTCCTTTGTTAGGGACTAGGTTCAACCAAGTGGGCAAGACAAGGAAGGAAGACCTTTTATGGTGGCATTGCTAATGGAGTGTGAAAGCCAAGTGTTTGAGGTGATGTTTCTAGTGAAAATGGGTTTTCTTGAAGCTTGAAGCTTTGATTTATAAACAAAAATGGTGTTTTGATAGAGCATAAGAGAAGTGTTTGGAGTAGAGAGAATGGAGAGCCTTTTTTGCACAAACTTGATAGTCAAGTTGTGTCAAAAAAGTGAGTGGAGAGAATGAATGTATATGTGAGTGTTTGTCAATGTGTATGCTTGCTAAAAAAACAAAATGAATGTGCATAGGGGAAGCATATAACATTCTCCCAAGTGCAACATCATTCTTAAGCCATTATATTATACTTAGGAGTTGTTACTTATAGATTTAGGAGACCTGGAGCGAATCAAGCAGTAGCTAATCCATAACTCTACATAAATATATAGGGAGAAAACACAATATTTTAGATTACATATCCAAATACATGAAAAAGCTTTTTTATGAGCTTTAATATACATCTATCTTACTTAAATAGTTATACAAGAGAAACTACTAGTGGTCTTCAACTATCGAGCTATTTTGATTCTTGCATTTCCTACATGAGCAACTTCTTTATTCTTTTGTGCTATCTGGAAATGACATAGAAACACATAAACATAGGGGCTAAGAATTATAAAATTCTTAGTAGGGTATCTCCAAATACACAATAATAAATGTCATTGTTATCATCTCAGCCACTTCGATTTATTAGAAAAATGTGGCCATGCATTACATAACAAAGGTTCATTTTAAAGTTTAAAATCATCCTTTCGAAATGGATTATTTTAGCATTCAAACACTTAATTCACATATATCATAATGATCAAACAAATAGTAAATAATTTTAAACAAATAAGTCAATATGATATGAGTATGCATTGTAAACTCCAGAACCCTTCAAAAAGTATGAGCTTCATTGTTTTGAATGGCAACAAAGTCAATTTAAAGAAAAACTTTTGAAGAATGACTTATGGCTACCTTGAGTTTCTTAACAAAGCTTAACAGATGACTTTGAGATGCACTATCGGAATTAAGTGAAAATAATTTCACTATGTATGAGTAAACATGTTTTTTTTTTCTCTCATGGGAAAAGGAAAGATTCAGAGGAAGTGAAAATTATATCAAGCAAAATGTGATCATGTTCATAAAGGAAGCAAGCTTTTTAAAACAGAATCAAGAAACCAAGAATATGGTCATCAAAAAATAAAACTGAACTTCAGAAAGAAAGGCTACAATAAAGATAACATACAAAAGCTGAAAGTAATATGTTACTCAATCTTCAATCATCATAATCGTGGATTATTCATTATCAAAAAGTCAAGATTGAAGATCAGAAGACAAATAAATCAAGAAGGAACTAGTAGTGTACTTCAAAAAGTTCACATCATAAAAAGATATGGAAAGCGATCAGATTTGAAATTCAAAATCAAAAGACAAATCAGTCTTTTTTACACAGAACATCATCTCTTCAGTACCCTCGATCAATGAAGAAAGATTTATTAAGGAGTTCAGAAACCACATTCAAAGAATAGAAAAGTAGTTTCTAATAGACTTCAGAATCCTCAACTCATCAATGGCTTCTGAAAAAGAAACTTTGACATTAGATGAGCTACTCTTCTAGATTATGTTTCTAATACTCAATCTGATGCTTAACATGTGCTGGTTGGATAGAAGACCAAGGGCAACAGTAATAAAGGAAATAATCTATAAATAGAGATGACTGAGCTTCAAAAGAAGAGATAGACAACAAAGAAAAAACACTGTGAAAATCTTTGCAAATCTCTCTGTGAATATCATCTGCTAGATTCTTTGTATACTAAAATATTCTTTCAATATTCCAGATTGTTCATACATTCTTCTGAGGAAGAATCAATAGAAGGAAGTCACTCAAGATACCTCAGAGTCATCGTCTCACATTCATCAGAAAGAGAAGCTTGAGTATAAGATTGTTCAAAATAAACATCAATCTTGAATCTATTGTATCATCGACCCAGTAATGATTGGAAGTTGAAAGCTTGAAGAAGCTACTGCAAACTACTTGTTGTTGTTGTTGTGTTGGTAAGTGTAGTTTACTAACACTAATAAGAGCTTGGGAAGGCTACGATAAAGACTATCATGTATTGTTATCTCCTCGAGTTGAGGAAGATTAGTGAAACTCAGTGGTTACCAAGAACTGGATGTAGGTAGGTGTTGGTCGAACCAGTATAAAACTCCTGATTCAGTATTCTCTCATCCCTCAATTACTTACTTTCAGTTTTTAATTCTGCAAAAGTATTTTGATCTTTATCTCTTATTGTTAAACAATTTACTAGAACTGCCTAATTCATAAAGTTACTTTCTGAACAATATAACTTATCTTCTGATCCATTTCAAGCTCAAAGCTTGATAGTTTTTTTCTTAGTTTCAGCTTAAAAATTTATAAGAAAGAAAAACACAATTCAACCCCCATTTTCATGCATTTTCTCACCAACATGCATATGCTAAATGCAATGATCATTAGTGAAATTATCTATTTATGCCCTTGATATGTCGAATGGGATCTCTTATATATATATATATATATATATATATATATATATATACACATATATATTTCTCATTTTCACACGCCCTTGATATATCAAAGGGATTCTGGTTTTACTTGTGACCATAGAACTCAATTTCATGCATTTCTCTCTTTTCATCGAAATAGGAAAGACTTGGTTCATACCAAATGGTATTAGTGGATAACACCACACATGGGTATTAGAGTGCTTATGAAGATTGAGCTCATTCCTATACGTGATCATTGGACTTCATTTTTTCCTTTTTAAACCACATGTAGATTTATTCCTAGCCGGTACGTCTATTGACTCATAATATCTCTAGGGAAGTTCCTCTTTTTGCTTTTCCCTTCATTCAACATAAATCTTGTTTCTATTTTGTCAATATGTCAGAACATATAAAATTGAAGTTTATACATTCTCTTTTGTCACATATATGCATGATATACTTTTCTTTTTCCAAATGCATACATAAAGCACATATAGGCATTCATTCACAAGTAATTTTGATCATGCCTCATAAACGAATCTTTGCTTCTTCTAGCATTCATTTATATATCATAAGTCACATGCTCAAATATTCATAATCAAGTATTCATGTCATACTAGAACCAAATATTATTATATCATCAGTTCAAGGTATTGGTACAATTCCAACACATTAAGCATATTTCACACCTCTGTAGCAAAAAAATTAGTTTGCTTATCAATCAAATTCAAGGCTAAAAAAACATCCATGACACTTACATCTGTCCACAATGTTCTAAAAATTTCAAGGCAAAACAAGCTCTCTAGCTATGTTAACAAAATTGTACAATCTCGTAGGTCAGAACCACCTATTTATAGCCAATATCCAGAATTTCCAATTTTATTACCATATCAAATGAACATATAAAATCCTAAAAAAATTTATGTTGGACTTCACGATATGTCCTCAATATCTTGTAAAATTTTCAAGTGAAAATGCAATCATTTTATATAATAATAAAATTAGACAAACTTAGAATTTCAGAATTAACTATTCAGACAACAACCCCAACAGTCTTGGTTTTTTTTTTTTTTGAAAAATAGTAAAGTGCTCAAAATGACTCAAAAAAATACTGAATACACCTTAACATGTGAGCTTCATCATATAAAAATTTCTGTTCAAAAAGATATCTAAAAATATCTAATAAAAATCATGAACCATATTCTGTATGTGAAAATCTGAGAATTCTAACAATATAGTTCTCAACTCATTTGACCAAAAAAGGCTTTCTAACATCATCCAATCACTCCACCAAATTAAAAATATCAAGTTCTATACATATACATATACTACAACTAAAAATATCAAGGCCAACCATTCAATATCTTGTAGAGAAAAAATTGAGAAAGAAAGAGGCTAAAAAACCTAAGCTTTAGGGCTCCTAACTCCTAAGGATCGTCTAAAAACAATTCCTTTCACAGTGAGTTATGAGATCTCAATGTGAAAAATAGTGATCAATTCAAATTCCAATCAGGTGGTTTGGTAGATTATGATGAGTAGTTGAAGTTTTATAAAGGATTTTTTTATTTAAGTGATCATAAACCAAGGTTTTGGGCATTTGAAGTTAGGGTTTGAGAAAAACACCATGGGAGGCTTGGTTTCTTGTTCTTAGTCTAAAATGACAAAGGTAGAGTGATAAGGTTGGTGATTTAATCTTATCTTGGTGTAGATATAGTAATTATGTAGCCAAAGTGTGAACTTCTTTCTTTTAAAAAGAAAATAATTAGATGGATGGCCACGATTTGGTTTGTTAGTCAAAGAATGAATCTTGGCCATCCACTTGGCCAAGATAACCAGGTCACTTTAACTTAGTGAGCAAGTTACTTTTTCAGTGCCAAAATTGCACTCTGAAATTTCACCAAACGGATAAAATATTGGCTGTTGGCTAAAATTATAATACATGAAAGGTCAAGATTGAAACTTGCTTAGCAAGTTTTCATCCATGGCCACCCACTTTGCAAGATGTGATTGGTAGAGGTTACTTGGCTACCAAGTAACTTTTATGGTGTTGAAAAATGCACATCAAAACTTTATCGAATGGGTAAAACATCATACCCGGGAAACTTAAAATATTTTTACATGGTTCCTAGGCTTGATTACTCTATCTCGGTCCTCGAGTTTAGTTCTCCTAGCCTCAAACACCCTTGGCCCTAGTTCTAAAGTTACTATTCATCTACGAGCCTAGAAATCACTATTATGCCAGGCCTGAAATTTTTTTATTTTTTAACTCGTCCATTAGGCCTTCCTCATCATGGCCAAGACTGTCAAAATTTTAAAATTCTCACTAATAAAGTTCAAATTAATTTTTGAATAAATTTTGGGTGTTACAAGGGAAGCTGCAGCTACGTGGGGTTTAGGTAGGATATTTTTATGTTTTTGTGTGTAGGGAAATTAAGGTTGGGTGTAGGTTTAATTATTTAGGACACTTTAGGCTTTGATTATGGGGTTTCATGCATCCTTAAATGGACTAACTTCAACTGATTCAAATTTATTATTCCTAATCTCATTAAAATAAAAAAAAGTGATAAAGTAACTTTGTCCCTTTGTCTTTTAGTGTAGTGATATCATCATGTCGCACACTTGTTAATAAGGATTAAGAATGAAATTAAGCTTGTATAATCATTCTTTGACCTCAATCAACTTAAAATAATTATTTTGACAAAAAATTAACTAATAAAAATAATTGATCTTTAATTTAAGTCTAATATTACCTATATGTCCTTAATTACCTTAATTAGAACCAAATAGGGGCAAAATGATAATTTCCCTAGAACTTATCCAATCATCCTATGTCCCCTTAAATTAACATACCTAACTCCTAGCTAATGACCAGGTTTAGTAGTCACTTAATCCCAGGTTAAATTACCACAAGGGCATATAAATAATTTCACACATGAAAAAATCAGGAATTGCAATTTTCACACCAATAACTATGCAAAATGCATACATTCCCTTTCAAAAAATAAACTAACCCCTTGAGGATAGCAGGGACTAGCCATCCTCGATTTTTGTGCAAAAATAATCTTAGGAATATTTTAGTTATTTTGCACAAAAAGGATAATTAGGATATTAAAATAACCAACCCAAGTTCTCCTAGATTGAATACGTGGCTGAAAGTAAAATGAACAAAACTTTGAAGCCTCTTTTGACAGATATGCCTGACATATTGATCCTTTCACTTGAGATCTATTCTTCATAGTTCTTTTAAACATATTTCCCTTTCAAAAAGATAAATCCACTATACTAAACTGGTCTAGACACACGTGCTTGGGTAAGTGTTCCATTGGGTCAAAGAACTCAGGAGGAAATATTCTCTCTAATTTACATAAAATAAGGGGAATTTTTTTCATGAAAAGCTAATCATCAACTCTAAGATTACAAGAGAATAAATCCCTAAAATACTGATTTAGCTCATTTAGAGGCTTCTAGACAACATCAGGTAGTTCTATGAATGCAACAGGAAGCAAAAACTCTATGAAAACGTGACAATCGTCACTTTTCATGCTAACAAGCTTACCTACATTGACCATTACAAAAAGAATGGAAAATTATGGCAGCTGTTTTTGCGAATTAGGCGATTATAACCGCCACCTTTTGCAGCAAATCGCAGTTCCTTGAACCACCGCAATTACCAACACCATTCGGTACATTACAGCGATTACAAGAAAACTGCCGCAATTAGCCTATATGACTGCCACAATTTATGGGGAATTATGGCAGTTTGAAACTGTCATTTATGGCAGTTTTGTGGCTTTTTTTTTATAAAAAAAGTTATTGTAGTGGTTTGAAACCGCCGCAATTTTCAATGAAATATTTTAGAAAAATTGTTTAGGGTGATTGCCCCCAGAAAGCAATTTAATTCATGCCCTCTCAGAAATGTTTAACACAATTAACACCAGTAAAACAATGCATGTCTCCTAATCTATTTTGCAAAAGGATTACACTGATATATCCAAATGATATTCAACACAATAAAATCTTGACAATATTTTTGGGATTTCATAGCTAATAAATTAATCAGGAATGATATTAGGGCAATAAAATTAGCCATAAAATAGGGGTTTGACTCATTTATCAAATTCGAAACAAGCATCAAAGGCTAGGTTATGGATACTAACAACCAAAAAAAGAAAAAATGAACTCACAATATTTCAACTTTATATAGAAATAGTCAAAAAAGAAAACAAGAGAAAAAAAATTCCACCTTTATCAACAAAGACTCTAAACAGTCTATTTTGAAAACACCATCCTGACAAAAGAGGATAAGAATCAAGAGTTAAGTGAAAGAATTGAAAATGTTTTCAACATAATTATCTAGACAAGTGAGACAAAGTAAAAATAGAGATATTTAGAATTAAAGTTGTATTTATTGATCAGGATTTCAGTTACCACACTTAAAGCATGTTGTCCAATATTCACCTTATATAGAAGAGTCTCCAAAGAAGCCTTAAGTTGGGGGTGAGCTATCAATAAGTACTTTTCAAGCAATCCAAGGGTAGGTACTACCCAAAACTTTGTACTCAGAGTTAAAGCTGATTGCAATTCGTTCCAGTATAGAAAGGCTTGAAGATAGAAGATATTATTCAGAATTTTAAATGAAAACATTAGTTTAAGTCATTTTATGGATAGCACTACCTTTGAATCACAAGCAAGAAGTATGAAGGTATTCTAAATTTGAATTTATACCTGAAAATAAAAAGAACGAGAAGAAAAAGAAGAATTACATTATGTCAAAGAGGAACAAAAACAAGCAGCAAATAACACCAAGGAGACAGAAATAATAGAGAATAAAGAATATGCTATGATAAAGACATTCTCACTTTGACTTCGGAAATATCAATTATAATTTAGAACATTAAATTCAATTACCCTGACCTTGGCTAATCAAGATTATGCTTCAACTAACTTGGGTTAGGAGTTATAAGGTAAATCTATAACTATGGCCACTGACTAATCAGGTGGCTTTATTGAGAAGATGAATTAAGCCAAAAGGTGCGGCACAATAATAATCGATGCCCAATATGTTATCATCATGTAGTATTTACTTTTTCCTTAAGCTTTTAAACAACTTCATATATAAAAATAATCTTATCAAAAGAATAAATATAATGATGATGAACATGCAAATTGTATATCTTGATTTAAAATGTACACATACGCACATGTAAAATGTATCAGTAATCAAAGGCATTGAACAGTTGAAAGAGCAAAACATGCTATCAGTATTTCCTTCAAGGCTTGAAAGTATTGTCACACAACATTTTAGCTGAGACTTTAAAGTAGTACATTATTGGCATGACGAACTCTGAGAAGCCTGAGAAATAACTCAATCAAAGATTCAAAGTGAGACATGAAGCAAAAACTAGCATATTAAGCTTATTAAGCTAAAAGCAATAGCACAGAATCATGTTGTGTAAGACAAACCACTAAATTGTAAATACAGAATGTTGCAACTAGTGTAGAATGTGAAGAACATATATCAGTTTTTCAGTTTAGAAATCTCTTGAAAAGGTCATAGAAGGTTCTAAATTAACTCTCCACTATATGTTTTGGCACTAAACCTATGTTCCTAAGTTACATTCAACATTCAATCCAATAACTCCAGGACTTAATGTAAGTAAATAGTGAAACACAAACCATAAAGTTGAGAAGATCTTCACTTTTGGTAACTTTTTATACAAAACTACATGCAATGCAAGCAATCTATATCAATTCAATCTAAGTTAACAGAAATGAAAACTACTGGCACATGAATGTAATATATTATTTTGACAATACAAGAAAAGGCAATTACGTACCTATAGTAATGTATATTTAAACTTTGTATTCCTGACACGCATCCATTTGGTACTTGACCACTTATTACCCTTAATCACTGGACATCCACTTGAAAAATTATCAAGAAAATCATTAATATATCTCCTCTTTTTGTGAAAGCTTTTTGACACATCAAACAACACAATCATAATACATAATAAAAGAACTAACCATGTAGACGTGATGGATCTAAAGTTGAACTTGGCCTTATGCTCTAGAAAAGTAAAGCATCACCCATCTTTGGCTTAATTGAAAGTCCTTTTTTTCCACATTCAGAAAGCTCATTCCACCATGACACAAAGCTAAAGTTCCCCCTAGTAGTTGGGAACACTATCTCCCCCTTCTTCAACATCTATACTGTATCATCAAAATATAAAACGAATATAGCTTGAACACCCGTAAGCATATAAAAGAGAAATGGAAGTTAACTAACTAAGAAGAGAGCACTCGATGCCACTTATAGGTACATAAGTATTGTTGCTATGCGCTGACCCCCATTCTTAGTGTTAAACTCATCCTGAAAGTAGTCATAGTCAGGCTCATACTTCTATCCGACTTCATAGTGTAGAACTTGAAGTCCTTCACCGTCCTCTATATGTTGCAAGACATAGCACAAGTAATGCGTTGTCAAGTATATAATGAAAAGTAAGAAACTCCCTTTAGATCATAGACCAGAAAGCCAGATGGCAAAGGAAACTAAGAATATCCTATCTTGTTTGCTAGATGAAAAATCAGTTTCCAATATCAAAGTGGAAGCAGATATAAATATTTGGACTAGACTAAACTAGCTTCATAGAAAATGTGTGAAATGGCCAATCAATATAATGAAGTTGCAATAGCCAATCATTTCCAAGAAACAAAATCAAGGGTAAACATGTTAAAAAGGCATCATCTAAAGTTGAAAGTTGGAATTCAAGCATATTGAAATTAGAAAGCAGATCATAGCCCTTAGTACATTTCTAGAACTAATATTACTATTTCATTAAAAAAAAATTAATATGGATGCCACAATTGATGTCCCAAAGAATTCTTTTGTATTATATGATTTCTCTTTCCTTTCACAAAGAAAATAGAAAGAAGAAAGGCATAAAGTACTTACCTACTAGTATAAAAGTAAAGTAAGCAATTCTTTTCTCAATATTCCTCACAAACTTATCACGCCCTCTGACTAGAAAAGTCCCAAAGCTTGTTCGTACCCTAAATAGAAATGGAATATGAATAGATAAGGTTTGTCATTAGGGAAGTAAGAACCAGCAAGGGCAGTCTCAGAAGACATTATATCAAAGTATACTGCCTAGAGAAATATTCATAGGACAAGAAATAATCTAACCTGTTGTCTCTACTCTTTCCAGTTTCACTCTCAACAACTGTTGATTTATGCATATTTAGCTTGGCAATATTGATTAGTTAATTGCATTCCTCTTTAGTCTACCTACATTAATCAACTAAACTTTAATAATTGGAAAGTGGAGACATTATAATCCACCATACTAATGCTCCAAGAGAGCATAAACCTTAACCAAGAATTAAACACAATGTCATCCCATCATGTTAAAGTCATATTCATACAGTAAAATACACCATTTGAATGTCTTGTCAAGCCCTAGCACCCTATTTTTTGCAATTTAAGGCAAGTCACGATAGAAAGGGTATGTGATTTCCTTGTTAGGATGATGTTTGAAGAGAAACAACAAATTAATTGACAATTGCTTGGCATCACAGAAATGATGTCGACAATATCAAATCTTGATCCCTCGCATAACATTAAAAGCTAATAAAGCAAAATTTTGACCCATAAAAGCAAAGAATAAGTGAAACAAGAACATCCCAATCCTAAGAAAATCCAGTTTATTTCTGTTACACTCCATGATCTCTCTCAATTAGAGTCAAGATTGATTTAAAATGTACACACACACATGTAAGATGTATCAATAAGCAAAACCTAAAGTCATTTCTGCGATGCCAAATCTCAATGGGAAAAAGACACCACCAATGTAAAAATTATATCAAATAAACTACTACCAAATCAAACCATTTTCTCAAGCCTTCATCACACCATACAACTTTGAACTTGGATTCAGTGCGATTCACATTCTGAAAACCTTGATAACAAGCACTTACCTAAACTTGATAACATTGTTTGCTTCATTATTGTAGTCCATTTCCTACATTCAAGGTGATTTCCCTATTTTCAATTTGAACGTTTCTAATAATACACAATCTTACTCTTCATCAAGATAGAACTCAAAACTCCAATCACTTTCCACACAGCTCAATCCTGAAAAAAAAAAAAAAACTAAAGAACTAAAAATCCCCAAAGCAAACAAACATGTGCAGCGATTTCATTCCACTCCACAAGATAGGAGTTAACTCTTGAATCCTATTTCTTTTTTGTTTATATACTCTAATGCTCTCCAAGCATGCACAAACATCACTGAGCTGTAGAACCTATCAAAGAAACTCAAAAACCTAAAATAATACAAATACTAAAAACTTTAAAAAATAGAAATTGATTGTACTGTGAGTTTTTTCAGACGATGGTGGTGATCGGAGGGGGAGTAATCATCAGCGGCAATGATATCAAGCAAGGTAGCAAGTTGTTTGATCGGGGAATCGAGGTGTTGAAGCTCAATGAAAGGAAGAGGCTTAAAGGAATTTGAAGAGTTAGAAGAAAGAGAGAAGAGAGGGTAGTGGCCGAAGGCTATAATAATCTTAGAGAAGATATGGAAGAATCATTCCCGAATGAATCATTCCTTGAATTGCTGATTTTATGTTGCTACGTTCATGTGCCGTGGTGTGCAAAAATCTGTAGCATAGAAACAACGCCTTTCATAAGGTGGGGGGACGAGTGGAGGACGACGATGCTATAGTGACCAGTGAGGGCATGTGGAGTTGTTCGTGAAGTGTGCGTCGCAGAGTATAGGAGGATATGGACGCAGATGGAGAAGATGGGGTGGAGAAAGAAGAGGAGCACATGGCGATTGGGTGGGGTGGCGAGGATACTCAGCGGTGGCGGTTGGGGGCTGGAGGCACTGGGGTTTGAAAGAGAATGAAAGGGGTTAGTTGGAAGGAGGGGTTGTGTGAATACGAAAGAATAGGTAATGAACCCCCAAAGTCCCAATCCCCCTTTTTTTGTGGATAAAGAAGAATTACAGCTAGATCATTAGGCTAGTTACAACCACCGTTATTTTCTCTAAAATTGTGGCAGTCAATAAAACTACCATAATTTATTGTATATTATGGCGGTTTTAAAGAACCGCCCTAATTTAACGGCCACAATTTACATAATTTCTTTTTGTAATGGACACACCTATCTAATTTAGAAGCATAACTATCAGGCATTCTCAACTCCTGAAGCCACCAACAAAGAACTTATTTCTAAGTGGAATTCAAAGCATATTTGGCCTTTAGTTTGTAGAAATAACCATCTTTTAATTCTTGCAAATGCATATTAGGCCATGTGCAATACTCAGCCAGAACATGCCTTGCCCTGTCATTGTCTTTGGTTTGATCTATATCTGTTACAGTGCATATAATACTATCAAACACATTTTTCTTAATATGCATGACATCTAAATAATAACGAACCAAATCATTCATCTAGTACGGCAACTCCTAAAAGACACTTTGCTTGGTCTAATTATGCCCAACTCCATAGCTTGACAATCACCCTACCTTTTTTATTTATGTTATTTTTGGGAAACCCTTAACAAGATCCCACATTTGGTTACCACTTATCTAACTGGAGGTTGATCATATTCAACACAATTACTTTTAAAGTCATATCTATCTCGCCTATATGGATTATCAACATCTAAGAACCTTCTATGACAATCAAACTAAGAGTTCTTTCCTCTGTGTGTCAAAGTGAATGCCTTAGTACTTGACATGCAAATTAGGCATGCTAATTTTCCTTGTGTCATCCATCCAAACAACATTCCAGAAGTTGGAAAGTCATTGATGGCCCATATTAATGCTACCCTCATCATAAAATTTTTATTTATTGAAATGTCATAAGTAAGAACACCCTCACACAACAACTTATTCATTTCATAAACTAGGGGTTGAACAACAATCTTATTTTTGGATTATTAGGGCTAAGAATTGTACAAATTAAGAATAGTAAGGATCTTTCATGCATATTTCAGAAAGGAGATTGCATGGTATAACAACTACAGGCCAACATAAATAGGGTTTGTAAATTGGTAATTTGGGGTAAATCCATATGAATAGAGTTCCAATGTCAGAGGAAAACTCAAGATATGTTCAACCAAAATATTTCCATGCTTCACCGTGTAATGGATGAGTTATCACACCGTCATCCCTCAATGTGCCACTTCATATGAGACGAGCTCATTGATGTATAAAGTCTCTTGATTCTGGGTATTAAAAGCAGATAGTGAAATCTTTTCTGAGGGACATTGTTATACCTCTAACTTCTATATATCTTAGGTTTAAACCTAGGCTCATGGCAGAACTTACCCTTAGTCAATGCATCATCTTTGTAATAAAGCATGCAGCCTTTCAAACAACAGTCAATCTTTATTTCCTTCAACCTAAGTTTATTTTGTAGCTTCATAAAAATCTTTTAGAATTACATCAGGATTTGGACTTAGCTCATTAATCAGTGTAGCCCACTAATCAAAAGAACTTTGCATTTGTTTCCCTTTATATTTAATAGTCAACATCTAAACTGCTAATGACAACTCCGAGGGCACACTATCTTCCTATAAAGGTTGATTTACAATCTCTAACAAGCTATAAAATATAGCAACATCTTGTTTTGGCTCTTCAATTAGAGGCTGAGAATAATGCATCGTATATTCAAAACTAGCAGCATCAAAAATCGTCTCCTGATATTTAAGCAAATTATCCTCCCATGGCACATTTTCCACATCATATTAAACAATGTGGTCCCCACCAAAACTACATCCAATCTGAAACATACCCAATTGATTCTGTGCATTAATTACCTCCCCATGCTTGATCCAAATCCAATAATCAGGAATGAATCCCTACTTATACAAATGAACTCATATGGTATCATCATCTAAATACCTTCTACATTTGAACTTATTACTTAGATGTCTAACTTTTGTATCATCAGTGAATTGTTGTGTTTGACATGCTACCCTCATAAACTTTTCAACACCATTATAGAATTCTAGTTTAATCCCACTCTATTAGAATGCAATCTACCATACATCCATGATCGATTTAAAAGAAACATTGCATGTATGAATGACCCAAAACCCCACAATTTTTCGAAGACATCATATTATTCTATCTAAACACATTCAGTTTGTCTTTAAATGTTTTTAATTCAACAACTTTCAATTGCTTTTAAATTTATTTACCAAACAAAATGGTCACAAAATTTCAACAACACATCTCTGCTTAAATTAGGAGCTTCTATCATCACTTAACCACCGCATTCAACAATTAGAGACATGATTAAATGATAACAACAAAACATACATAATTAAAAAATCGCAACTTAACAATTACATACAAGCCACATAATCCTACAAACAATTCAAAAGCATAGACTCTTATAACTCCACAACATATATTTCCTTCAATCTCTACAAATACAAGTAATCTCCACAACAAACAATGCAAACAAGTTGGGGAAGGACCTCCATGCCCTTTCCCTCAATCATGCAATCCTCATTTTCTACCATTATTTCCTAGAAATCATAAGTCTTTATCTTATATACAGATTAAAGAATATAACAATGATTTCGTTGCTAACCTATACATCAATGCATGAACAAAGAATCAATAGCTCCTAACATGCAACCAATCCACTACTTAAAATCCAAAATAAACAAATATTTAATTTTGTACAGTTATAAAAACTTAAATGTAAAATACACAATTAAAATAGAAAATATCAAACTAAAGTTCCCATAGTCAACAATGCCCACGCTCCCTCTAATAGAACTCCTTCATAAACAAAATAGCAATAACAATAACTCTCCAATAAATTGATAAAAAAAACACTTTGGACAAATGGAAAACTAAGCCAAATCGAAAAACTAAACCGATTAAAATGCTCACCAATATTCCTATATTGCAATAGTCACCTTGGTTTCATAAATAGAGCTCTGACATCTATGAATGGCGAAGAGGACGAGTGATGGCGATAGAGAGAAAGAAAGGGGGAAAAAAGAGAAGTTGTAAGAATGAGGAAGAAAAGGTGCTATGTTTCACCTTATGCGCGGGTTACCGACGAGTTGCATTTTGGGTTCAACTAATTATCGATGGGTTTATAGACGAGTAAAGGGAATTCCAAGAAATGCTCACCAACGTCCCAAAATTCAAAAACCCAACGATAACTAATAATAAAAAATAAAATTTAATTTATTTAACAACCATCGGCATACCCAATGGAAACTAATAAAAATAAAAATAATTAAAATTAATATAATTAAAATCGTTAGTATACCTATTAGAAATTGTAATTAAAAAATAAAAAAAATGAAAAATAAACCTATCGATACACCTATCAGTAAGTTAAATTAAAAAAAAAAAAAAAACAAATATGGTCATTAGTATACCATTAATGCCATGTGGCGTACAATCATATACCAACGGGTTTCTAATGGACATGGAATAAATATCCACTCCGTTGGTATACCTTTAAAATTTGTTCACACCATATGGCGTATGATGGCACCAAGCACTACAGATAGGTTTACTAATATGTTGTCCTCTATTTTTTTTTATAAAATGCAATTTATAAAATAACATGTTTACTTGATGGTTACCATGTCGGTAGTTTTTGACAGATCCATGATAAGGGGCATTCATGCAACTTATCTTACTTCTAAACCTTAGCTTTTTGCATAGATTTTTATCTTACTTATAAACCTTAGCTTTTTGCATAGATTTGACTATGTTATTAATGTAAATAATTAGGATTTGGATTTTATCTTCATTGTGCATTGTTGATAGGATCATTGACTATTGCACTAATTATGGAAATATTAATATATTAGAGCCTGTTGTGTTTAACCCATCTCTTTGACTATGGTTTTGTATACAGGAGCTTTGGATTAACTGCAAAATGTCTTATATCAAGCTAGGAATTCTTTCGAGGGAACGTGTAGCTATAGGGTTACAAAAAAGGACCAAAAAGCAAAAACGTCACTCTCTACTGAGAGTGTTGCACTGCTTAATAGAGTCATCAGAAGAAATGCTCCAGCTAGAGGTTTTGGTAAGCGCTATAGTGCCCATTTAGCACTGGAATGCTTGCATGATTGAAGCAAATTGAAAATTATTAACTCTAATTTAGGCTCTATTTTAGCTATTTTGGAGAGTAATATTTAAAGGAATTGTACAGACTTTATCCTAGTTTTGGAGTCTAAGCTTTGGCAGCTAGGATTAAGACTCTCTTTCTCTCTATTCTTCTCTCTAGGGGTTCTTTTAGTGAATTTATGTATTCTTAGAGATTTTCACACGGATCATTGTTATTCTCTTCAGATACTCTTTTTATTTCATTGTTGTAATCCTTCAGAGATAGAAGAGTAGTTTTTCCTTACTAGTATAAGAGTTTTCATATAGATTGAGATGATATTTCCTTTTCTATTGAATACATTTATTTTCTCTAGGATCTAAATTAAAGTTTCTATTCTTATAATTATTGTTGTGATTATTACAATTTTTATTGGAATAACTAAATTGAAAATTGTCGTTTAAGGAAACCCTTTTGCCATAAATTGATTGATCAATTGGTTTATGTTTAAAGGAGAATATTAGAATTAGCCTTCCGATTGAAAGTTAGGCCATAGCAATCGATGCATTAAATCAATGTAATTTCTAATAAATTGGGATCACGTTTACTAGTTATTTACATTGGATAAATTCTAGAGGTCGATTGAACACTAGTATAATTTCCAGTAAGTAATTACTAATAACCACTAATTAGTACAATATTTGGTCCATGATAATTAATCTCAATTCTAGGAATATATTGCACTAGTGCCTTTAGTTCTTAATCATTTTCAATTATTTTTAATTGTTCCAATTTAATTTTCGAAACTCCTAATTTTCAACCAAGTGGCATAGCCTCCTTGAAAGGCAACCCGAACCACATCCTAACTATAGTTTTAGTACATTCGATACTTGAACTTTATTTTACAATTTTAATTCTAATTTAAGGAGATAGCAACAACCTCCATCAAATTTTAGCACCATTGCCGAGGAGGCATTGATACTTAGTTATGTAATCATTGTTTTATTTTTATTTTCTTCTTTATCCTTAATTTTTTTTTGTTTTTTATTATTCTGTTTTATTGTTTCCTTGTATGTGGCATTCCCTGTCTACCAGTACTATACTACCTCTTGATCTTAAAATTGGGAAAACTTTAAGGACAATCAGATAGGCAAGGCATCTATAACACCCTAATATTTACGCTAATACGTCTAGGACGTATTATAGTTAATTATTAGTTATTACTCATTTGTTTCATTCCTTGACTTCTCTTTATCAAAATACTTAGAGGAAAATAGGGTAAATTTTTTTTTGAAAACACAAAACAAAATATGAGCCGCGCGTGCTAACATCAACCGAATCATAAATTACTATCAACATGAATAGGAAAAGACAGATCATATTTGCACATATCTAGAACACAACATTTAAGAACATCAAACATAATTACATTAGTGATCATAATATAACATGATTCATAATACAACAGAAATATAATAGACGAAGTCACACCCACACATAGTGGGCTGAACTCTCAGTACATAGAAATGATATAAAGAAATACATGAGAGTAGTAAATACAAGGAGAATAGAAAATACATGGAACATAGAAATCAAATGCCAACTGCAACTCCCTCCCACTAGTCCTACACGTGCTAAACTAAAGATACCCCTAGCAAAAGATACGACACAAAAAGGGGATCCTTGCGATAGCTCTAGCAATCGAACAGACCATCTATCGAGATCTACTAGCGACGCTGATACTTCAGCGATGGGGGTATGTACCCAATGAAGCGGTCGGGTGCAAACTGCTAAAGCGGTCGGGCGAGCACGACGAGTCTGCTCATCGCGGGGTCAGGTGCGCTCAAAGATCAAGTCGTCATCATAGGGAGAAGTGGGAGTGAACCTAAAGATAGAAACCAGGTAGGCAAAAGGACGTCCTATGTATGCAAAAATACACATGGCACAATGACCCTCAAAGTGGTATGAATGGTGGTCCGAGTCGTAGTACACCTCCTAAACTGGAGTATCAACAAAGATCACGAACGAAGCCATCACCTTCTGAAGACATAACAGAAAGAAAGAAAGATAGAAGGGGTGAGAATCTCGATAAAGAATCTCAGTAGGGAAAACCTCCTATCCTAGTGTCATCGTCTATGTCTCCAGGAACCTTGGGTTTGTTATAAATAGGTGAGCATGCATAGAGTTCATTATTAGGTTTTTAAACATATTTACCCAAGGTCCATTCATTTTAGTATGAATCTTGATGTCATGGGTGCAGCATGTCATAGTATGAATGTATGGCAGGAACTTATGCAATTATCATTTAAACAAAAACATGAAGAAACATGCTCATGTATATGTATCAAGAGGGATCAAAACTTTCATGTGAATGCACTCTCTTTGCTTATGTGACATTACTTGCATCATTAGTTTCTCTTATGGGGCCACCTTAATAACTTCTCTCCTTTTAGAATCTCTAGGTTATGAGCTCATACCTAACTAGTTGTTACTAGTTTTCAGCTTATCCTCAGATGAGTATAAACATATCCCGACTCCCAGAGTGTGGGTTAAAAGGCTTAAGGATCACCTTTGTCTATAGGGTCCTCTTCGAAATGCATCTACTAGCATCCAGTGCACAGTAATATTGTCCACTTCGGCAGGCTCGATGTCTATACCCCCCACGGTTTTGCTTTCTCCTCACCATTGTAGGAGAAATGCGTCTCGGCATGCTATGCAAGAATGCAACATAAACACATGTTCTTAAATATCATCATAACATTTCATTCAATACTTCATGCTCATAAAATCATGTAAATCATCATAGCATGCCAGAATTTACACAATACTCATGCCTCAAATTCATATATTCATATGCGCACACCATTAGCACTTTCATAAAGCAATAAATATGCTCCTACCCAGAATGCTGGAATAAGGGACTGGGCTCAGCTAATGCAAATGCTATGCTTAGCAAGGCATATAAATAAACAATCATACACTTGAAATACTAACTCTCATTGCTCCCTATCTTACAGTATTTTATGCTTTTGATCCTTGCGGGTCTTAAACTTGTGATCTAATCAATCTAGCATCCAAGTTAGGTCTTTTATGCACCTAAGAGATCATAACTAATAACTCTCACTAATTTTTATGCTTATGATCAATACCAAATAGCATCATACAGTTTGGACAGAAATATTAAACTTCAATTACGAGGTTCTAGAAATTACGTCATTGACCCTTTCTAAGTTTCGACTCCTCCTAAGGTACTAAAACTAATTTCCACTACCTTTAGGAACTAATCCTACACTTCTAAACATTTCTAAAATAATTTTATCTCTAATTTTAATCATCCTAAAACAGTGGCCATCTTTTAGCTTCTAAGGGATCTAAAACTCACATTTTTCATCCTTTCCACTTACTAGTTGTTCCTAACACTCACAAAAATAATTTTACTTCACTCAAACATAATTCTTACACATTCTAACACATTAAAACAGCATCATTCAGTAACCATAATAGCAAGGAAGTGGCCGAAACATATATTTCAAACAATCACATAAAATCACATTTCTAATGCATACAAGTTACTAGTTTTCCTTGGAATCATTTTAGAACTTCAAAACTCCTTTAGAAACCATTTTATTTCATTAAAGTCATGAAAATATGATGCTAAGACAGTAGCTATTTTAAATCACTCTTAAATGAGTTCTAAATCATAAAAATCATATTCAGAGTATTCTTTGAGCTTTTCTATGCTTAAGAAAATCTTAAAACATGGTTTGTTGGCCTTTGTGACTAAATGAAACTTATGCTAAGCTCACTCTCATCACAAGGCCAAATATAGCATTCATAGAATGCTTCCATTTTCCAAACTCTACTTCAGATAAAAAGGGCAAGTCTTTGAGCTCTAGGATCTTTAGGTGATGATAAAAACTTAAACATGCTATGTACTTTATTTTATTCTCCATTATAAAAGTAAAGTGAGAGCTTTAAAGTAAATATGAGATGCAAGTTCATTATTATCTTTAGAGTTTAAGTGATGACTTGAAATATAAGTATAAAATGCAAAGCTTGAAATGTAAATATGAGAATGCAAGTTCATTTCTTTATTCTTGAGATTTTAGTGGTGACAAGGAAAAGTAAACAGGATATGCAAAGCATAAACTTAAACATGGATACAAGTTCATTTTATTCTTTACTAGAGCTCATTCAAAACTTTAAAGGAATATAAACCTCAACTATAAAGCTTATCTTAACAAGACAAGTGAGCTGTAGAGTTCTTTGTACCAAGGTTTCAAGGAAACCTTATGGTTTGAACATCATCATCAAGCTCAAGAAAATGGATCAAGAGATCAAAACAAATAACAACCTTCTTGAGAACCAAAATCAACATAAGGAAAAAGGAAGAAGAAAAACCAAATCCATTCAAAGGAAAACTGAAACCATAGAAAAAGAAAAAGGAAGGAAAAACCGATGTGTTATGATTAAGACTAAGTTTTCAAGCTTTAGAGGTTTCTCAAATGATAACCACAAGATCATTATTTTGAATCCTCGTTATCAAGCTAAAATTTTCCTTTCAAAACCAAGCCTCATAGCCAAAAATAAAAGAGAAGAAAAGAGCTTAAACCAAGAGAAACTAGAACTTTTTCATATCAAAACATCAATGTAAAAGATAAAACTTTTAGAAACAAAACCCCTACCAAGTGGTGTTTTCTTTGTTGGAAGAAAAAGAGCTTGTTCGTTGCAAAGAAATGAGAAGAAAACTATTCTCCAAGAGGTGATAGAGATTCAGCCAAGAAGAAAAGAAAAGGAAGGAAGTGTTTTTGTGTGAGTTTTGTGTTTGAGAATGGAAACTTAGGTGTTTAGATGGTGATCTATGGTGGTTGTATGGTGGTTTGAGGTTACAGGAGGGTGGCTCTATGAGGAAGATGAAGAAGATGAGAGTAAAGAGAACTCTTGAGTTCTTGAGAGAAAGAAAGAAAACTTAGAGGAGTTTCTTAAGACACAAACTTGAAAATGAGCAAATGGAACTAAGTTCTCTTAAGCTAGGTATTTATAGAAAATTGAAATATGAGGGGATGAATGGAGGAGGAGGCCGCGGATTCATCAAGGAAATGGGGAGAAAAAATATCTCCTCAAAGTGGTCATTTAAGAGTATGGTTGGAGGTATGGCTAAGTATGGCTCAAGGTATGGTGTAGGCATGGTTCAAGCATGGTACAAATGTAACGTCCCAAATTTTTACTGCTATGTAAAATTACCAAAATGCCCCTAGGTAAATTTTGCATGAGAATTGAGGTTGAGCAATCCTTAATAAGGAATTTTAACATTTGGACAACATTATATGAGGCTTGAATAGCAATCTGTGCGAAAATCATAAATCCCGATTTTTCTGTGCGCAAATGACCAAATTGCCCCTAAGGTTATTTTGCCCCGAAAATCAAAGATAACCAATCCCGATTATCCTCAAGGGGTTAATTTTATATTTGAATGGGATTATTTGTGTTATGATGATATCATGGTAAAAATCTCAATTCCCGATTTTTACTGTACGTAAAATTACTGAATTACCCCTACGGTAATTTAGTGTGAAATTAAGCAATCCTTGAACCCAGTTATCACCGACAAGTTCAAAAAATATTTATTTCAAGTATGACTTGATATCTAGAAATGTTCAGGTAATTCTAGAAAGCTTTTATGTGAAATTACCTTTTTACTCCTAGTTGTGCTAAATAAGTTCACTTATGTAATTAAGGAAATGTTAAAGCTCTAATTGAACTCAAATTGATTTCATTCATTAACCTTGAGTTAAAAAATTAATTACCTAAGGTTAAAAATAATTACTTGAGGTTAAAAAATAATTACCTAGGATAATTAGAGTTTAAGAAATTTTTAGGGAAGTTAATTTCTTTTCTTGATTACTAGAACTCATAAAATCAATAATGTTAAGATTAAGGTAAATATAAGGCATTTTCTTTCTTTGACTTGAGGTTAGAACTTAAGTTACTAATTAATCTTTTACTCAATTGAGATTAACTCCATCTCTAGAGTAAGATTACTCTTTAACCTTGTCTTGTTGAATCTTATACATTTTATTTTTACCATTTATTCAAATTTACAAATTCCAAAACCTACCACCTAATTAACTATACTATCCTATGTGTCCTACCACTTAGAAAATAAATAAACTTATCCCCCATTATTCTCAACAAAGGCCACGGCTCCATGCCATCCTCATGGCCACATTTTATTTTATTTCAAGGAATAATGCACACACAAACACATCATTACCTTACCATATGCTTTGTTGGAGTTGTCTTGCACATTATTGCTCAAAAATTCTGCCTCCATTACAGCCATAAGGCCACGGTTTTGTAGCTCCAAAACTCCTATATATATGTGTTTTTCTAAAGCGTAATGCACACACAAACACTTATTCTTACTACTTGCATTTTTTGTGGTAGTCTTACTCACAAAAATTGGCCAAAAATCCTCTATTCTCTCTCTAAACTCAAAGCTCTCTTCTTCATCCTCCTCCATCTCCAAGAGACTCTATTCTTGACATTCATCCAAGTTCTCAAGCTCAAACAAACACATATCCACCATAAACCAACTCCTAAGCACTTAAACTTTCCATTTCTAAGCATTAGAACACAAGAAAAATCCTTCCTCAACATCAACCTTCTTGGCCGAAATATCACAAGCATTAGGATCATCTTTTTGGTTCTTGATTAATCATAGAAGATCAAGCTTTCTTTAAGAAACAAGAAACAACTTGGTAGGGACTTTATTTCATATTCTTTCTCATGTTCTTCTTCTTTAATTCTTTGAATTTTTATGATGACCATGGCTTGATAATAAATTTAAGAAATAAGGTTCTTGGAACCTTGGTAATAAAGGACTCTAATGCTTACTAATGTTTAAGATCTATTAGGGACAAGAATTTAATCTTGTGAAGTTTTTGAGCTTTAAGTGAGCAAGATATAAAATGGACTTGCACTCATGTTTAAATTTCAAGCTCTTGCATCTCATGTTTATGTTTCAATGCCTTGCATATCATATTTATTTTCAAGCCATCACCTTAAATCTAGAAGATTAAAGAAATGGATTTGCATTATCATGTTTAATTTTCAAGTCTTGCATATCATATTTATTTCAAGTCATCACTAAATTTTAAAGACTTAATAATGAATGTGCATCTCATGTTTATAATTCAAGCCTTGCACATTATATTTATATTTTCAAGTCATCACCTTATAATGTTCAAGATTAAAAAATGAGGTTGCATAGCATATTTACTTTTGGTTATCACCTAAGATCTTAAAGCTTAAAAAAAAAAATTGTCCTTGGATCTTAAATAAAAATTTTATTTCATGGCTATGCTAATGGATATATATTTTCAATCATGATATGATGATGAGGTTGAGATAACTTTTATTTCATTTTATAGTTCAAATCTTGTGTTTTGGAATTTTAGTAAGTTGTGCTTTAGAAGTTTTACAAGTCTTGAAACTTAAAAGATAGTAAAAATAGCATTTTCATGAGCAAAAAGATTTATTATTAAACCTTGTGATTTGCTCTCTATTTGGTATTAATATTTGGTCATGCTAAGTGGCAAAAATAATTTTTAAGTGTTTCCTAAGTCTTAAATCTAGTAACAAGGAAAAATAGTATCTAGAAAGGATCAAAATTGTAATTTTAGGAAAATTTAGAAAAAATAATTTTCTGGTACTATTCATTACTGTCTCAAAATTGTTCATCACTGTAGGGTACTGTTCATAGGCATAATAATCATCAATAATTGTTGTAAAAATTATTTTTGGTATCTTAGATGTATAAAAGAATAATTACAAGTGTTAGTTTGGGCCGTTTTGCAAAATACAGAAAGTTGTGTTTTGAATTATCAATTATGTAATTTCAGCCAAATGACTTTAATTCGAGTTATTAATGATGTTAAATGTATCCATGTAATCAAAATACCATTTACGATGTTTAGAAAAAGTTTTAGAAGTTTCGGTAATTGTTAAGGGTGAAAAATGAGTGATTTTGCACTTTGACCCCTAAAGTGTGGCAAAATTTAGTCTATGACCATAGATGGTTTCTATGATGAACTTAAATGAATTCTAGTTGTTATGGGTCTCTTAAAAGTATAGAGAAATTTTGAGATCATTGGTTTGAGGAAATATGTTAAAAAAAATTACGTTTTGACTGCAATCTTTGAGAAATTGCAGTTTAGACCCTCTTTTGGGCTTAAGTGTAAATATTGATAACTTGAGGAGGTTAGCATAAATTGATATCTTATGGAAGCCATATTCATGTGTTTTAGTCGAAATTTATATGACTTATGATATTTGTGCTTTGTTACTAATTAAGGATTATGCATGCTTAATTCTTGTTTTATGCAATTGTCGATCATTAATATATCTATCCTATTAAGTATGTTCACTTTCATGAAATATTTGATATTAGCATGCTTATATAAATGTATATATGCATACTTATATGATCAATTACTTGATGAATTGTAGCATGCTATGTGTATGATTGATTAATTGAGATGCATATTTAAGAGTTCTATAAGCATGATATATTAAAGGATAAGCTATGATTATATGTTCGTGCTTGCATCTATGAATAACATACTAAGATGAAAAGGTGACATAAGACAGATGGAAATGATCCTCTAGACTCCCTGAATTAAAGGTTATGAGAGGTGATCTAATAGAGTAATCCTCTAGACTCCCCGAATTAAAGGTTATAAGAGGAGATTCAATAAGGACCTTTTAGACTCCAGGAATTAATGGTTATGAAAGGTGTTCCTAAACCCCATAACCCACACTCTGGGAGTCAGGAATTAACTTATCAAGAGGATAAGTGTATACTAGTGATGACTAGTGAGATATGAGCTCATAACCTAGAACTCTCAAGAGGAGAGAAATTATAGGGTGGTTTCCCCAAGGAAAAAGATTGAGAAATTTAAGTCACCTAAAAACATATTAAGGAAAAGTTATATCAAAGGAATTTATGTTCTTTATGTCATGATGCATTTATATGTGAACTCTTATGTTATAATGTATATGCCATTGACATGCATTCATGATAATAGTATGATGCATACATGACATCAAGACTCATGTTAAAAGATACGAGCCTCGGCTAATAGTATTTGGAACTTAATAAATAAACCTTATATATGCCCACATTTTTCATAATGAAACCCGAGGTTCCTGGGGACAATGATGATGACACACATATTAGGAGGCGGAGGCCCTACTGAGATTCTTTTATAAGATTCTCACTCCTTCTTTATTTCTTTCCATCTCGTCTTCAGAGGTAGATGGCGACGTTCGTGATTTATGTTGATGCCCCCTCATGGGAAATGCATTTCGACCCAGCTAACCGATCATACTATTTTATGGGTCGTTGTGCCGTTCATTTGTATGTGTTCATGGATTGTCCTTTTGCATACCCTATTTCTAGTATGTGAGTTTCTCCTATCGCCCCTTTTTCGGATGACCTTGCTTTCGAGCATGCACAACCGCGTCCTCGGTAATTTTCTCAACCTTTCGTATTGGCGGTTCGAGATTTCCCTGACTATACACCAAGGTCACCACCTCGCTCTACTGGTTCGTGGTCGGACCCATCTGAGGATATACCATCCGGTCACTATTCAGGCGAATTTGCTCCTGCTGCCTCTATGGAACGGGAGTATGATAGCAATGGAGAAGCTACTGTCACGCAACCAATGAGAAGAGCCACCCGTCCACATCGAGGTGCTCATGTTCTACCTATGAGACGTCTTGCCTCTCGTGATGAGCCGACTCATAGAATCCATTCTAGACACTCCGAGTAGGAAACGTGAGAGAAAAATCTTATGCTAGTTTGTTAAGTTTTTATTTGCACGATAATTTTTGTGGACTAATGTATTTGTCTTGATCTATGTCAGTGATGTGCTACTTGGTTTCCTGTAAGTTTTGGGTATTCAGTAAGGAATGATCATTATTTATAATGGTGTCGTTATATTAGTTGAGTGAGGTATTTCATATTTATCTGTGACTCGATGTTATCTTTTTACTTTTATAGGTAAGATGGTTGATACAAATTAGTTAGTATGCACGGCTCACGTTTTGTATTTAAAAAAAATATTTTACCATATTTTTTGCTAAAGTATTTTCAATGGTTTAAGTTAAAGACTGGAACAAAAGAGTAATAACTAATAATTAACTTAAATGCGTCCTAGGCGTGTTAAGTTAAATATTAGGGTGTTACAGCAAACATGGTTCTTTGAGTGTGATTCAAATCAACATGTGAAGAATATGGGGAGGAGGGCTTCGGCCATGTGTAGCCAAGAGGAGAGAGAATATTTCATTTAATTGTGGTTTAGAGATATGTTTAGGTGTATCTTTGATTAAGCTTTCGATTAGGAGTTTGTAAATAAGTGTTTAGGTAAAGAGATGGGTAATTAAGGATGGTAAGACATGATTAAGGAGTGCTCTTGCTTCATTAGTGAAACCAAAACTCATTTTAGCATATAATCACTCACAAACATAATTCCTTAATTTAAGGAATTAGAGAGAAAACACTATTCAAGATTCCATGACATGGAATCTTGATTTTTAAAAAAGATTAAGGTGTATCTAAGCAATCTTAGATTCTAATCAACCTTAATAAATTATTTTGACTCTAGATTAATTATCAAAATTAATTAATCTTCAATTAGAGCCTAATATTGCTTAGGTTTTCTTAATTACGTCGTTAGGCCCGAAATACGTTATTTCAGGGGCAAGGCGGTGAATTTTGCACAAACACTGCCCGGGACCACCTGGACCAAAACAATTATCATCAAACACATATAATTAGCATTTCAAACTCTCGGGAGAGATTTTGGATTCAAACGGCACTGATACCCACGTAAAACGCTATAGGGGTATTTTAGTCATTTTGAGCCAAAAGTTCGAAAAATGAGATTTTCATCTCTGTTATCAATCACAACATATATAATCCCCTTCGAACATTGAGTTGACCCTCTGAGGATTGCCGGGTCAGCCATCCTCAAATTTTCGGGTAAAAATGACCTTAGAGGCATTTTGGTCATTTATGCTCAAACAGAAAAATCGAGGCGTTACAGCATCAACAAGTGGAATAATCTCAGTGATATGATCCTTTATCTATTGTTTCAGGAAACACATGTGATATGGGAGATCACAACCAAGCACTTGGTGAGCTCATTGCTCCTGACTTAAAGTAACAGCCCCTAGTTATTATATATCCTATGGTTGAGAATGATTTTGAGCTTAAGGGGTATATGGTTCATGCTTTATCCAAATTCTATAGGCTGTCTAGAGAGGACCCATGCTAGCATTTGAAGAAACTACACATGGTGTGCCCTAGCATGAAACCCAATGGGATGGAGGTGGATGATATCAAATTCAAAGCATTCCCCTTCTCCCTAGAAGGTGTTATTGAGAATTGGTTTTTCAACTTGTCGGTAACTAGATGAGGATGAAGAGACTTTTCTTTGAAAAGTATTTTGCCGTATCTCGAGTAGTATCCATTGGAAAGGACTTCTACTGGATCTTCTTGATCAATGAAACTATACATGAGTACTGGGAGCATTTCAAGCTCGTCTATTAAGCTACCCTAATCATCAGATTCTGGGGCAACTTCTCCTCCGTTATTTCTATGAAGGTCTTGTACTTGCTAAAGGCAAATGATTGATGCTACTAGTGGGGGCACTCTTGGATAAGACACAAGCAGAGATCAATGCTTTGATTGAGAATATGGCTACAAGCTTTTAGCAACTTGGTTTAGGATTACCACCAATATTAAGGCCTCATGACGCGAGCTAGACAAAGAATCTCCTAGATAATTAAGCAAATGATGGTCAGCCAAGTAGTGACACCAAGGCTTTCCAAGGTCTGTGGCATTTGTACATCTAATGAAAATCACATAGATAAATGCCTAACACTACAGGATAAACCATATACAAAAGTAGCAGCAGCAAACCCCTTCCTAAGCCAACCCCAGTTCAAATAAAATCAAACAAGCTTATTCCCATTTAGGAACACATACAACTCAAGATGGAAGAATCACCCCAATTTGAAGTGAGGAAACAACTCTCAACAGCAAGGCCACTTATTACAACAAAGATACCAATCACCTCATCAAAGGCAATAGGCCCCTCCTATATTATCCTTCTCAGACCCCACTGTGACTGAGATGATAAAGATGATGATTAAACGGATGCAGGAGTTAAGAAAGGAGAATGCCTAGCTACAAAAGAAAGTGACTCACATAAAGAATAATCAGAGTCAACAAGCACTAGCTTCCCATTTTCCCTCTCAAACTATGCCAAATCCAAAGGAAATGTCAATGCAATCATCCTAAGATCTGGGATTAAAATTTCAGAGGCAAAAAGGCCTGAAGAAGAAAACAAGCAAGAAAAAACTAGGCCCAGACATGTTTCTCTTGAGTGCCACAGGGCTCAAAGAGCACCACAATATTCAACTAAGCCGAAGAGGCTAAGCTAGTGTTGGAAGACCTCTCGATTGAGTGACACATTGCTAAAATAGTGCTACAGTGCTTAGTAGAGGATGAACAAGGATTAAGGAAACTTTTTATCGAGCACCACAACTCACAAGGAGCACTACTGCGCTCAACATGGACTGTTAAAGGTGAAGACACCACTCCTCCATTGCCATTTCCTTAGATGATGAAACCGAAGAAAGTAGCTATAGTAAAGCTAGATCCAAAACTACTAAAGACCTTCAGAAAAGTAGACTTGAACATACATATCTTGGATGCAATCAAGTAAATCCCACGTTATGCTCAATTTCTAAGGAACTTGTGCACAAACAAGTGCAAGTTGAAAGGAAATGAATAGGTGGATTTGGGGGTGAATGTTTCCTCAGTCCTCACATCCGGTCTACTTAAGAAATTCAAGGACCTGGGATTATTCAACATCATATGTGTTGTTAGGAATTCTGAGTTCAAGGATGCTCTAGCTAATTTGGGTTCAACCGTCAATGTGATGCTAAAGTCACTTTATAAGGCACTTCACATTGGTGAGCTCAAGCCCACGAGACTGATCGTGCAGCTGGCCAACAGGACTATTCAAAGCCTAGAAGGATTGCTGGAAATCGTGTTGGTAAGAGTTAACGATTCAATTTTTCTAACTGATTTTTATGTTTTGAAAATGGCAAATGACACGCAGCTGAACCAACATACACTCATTCTTAGTAGACCCATTTTGAAAACTATCAAAATCAATATTGATATTTATGCTGGTACACTAACATTAGAGTGTGGTGACATGAATGTAGCATTCAATCTTGTAGATGCTATCAAGTATCCCCCAGAAAATCACTCTGTCTTTGCCATTGAGGTTTTGGATGATATATATGATGAATATTTTCATTCGGCTTGTGATATACTAAATGGGGCATTGGACCATGATTATACATGTCCTAACTATGATGGGAAAGACAATTTGTGTAAGGAGTGTGCTAAGATGGACACCCTATTAATCAATGATGAAATTTTTAACAATTCATCCACCAATACACCCTTACACTCATTCTCCTCCCTCTATCTGTACCTGCCAATGGATATGATGCAGTTTTTCTTTCAAAAATGTGTAAAAATACAAGAACAAAGGTTATTGGTGAGCACCATAGTGCTTAAATAGCACTACAGCTCTTACCCAAGGCAAAACATGAAGAACACAAGCTTCTCCCCAGTCATCTTAAGTATGCCTTCTTGGGGCAGGGCATAGACCTACCGGTGATTATTGCTAGTGATCTCTCTCTAGAGCAAGAGAGTAAGCTATTATAGGTTCTGAGAGGTCACAAAGAGGTTATGGATGGACACTGCTAAACATCACTAGCACAAGCCCCTCCATTTGCAAGCATCACATATTTTTGGAAGAGGGTGCAAGACTAGTGAGACAACCCCAAAGATGGCTGAACCCTTTGATCATGGATGTGGTCAAAAAGGAGGTGGTAAACCTATTGGCAGTAGGAATCATCTATATAAGTTCTGGTAGTTAGGGATGAGCCCAATCCAAGTTGTCTCCAAGAAATATGGGATAACGATAGTGCACAATGAATAAAATGCGCTAGTACCCATGAAAGTCCAAAATAGCTGGAAGGTGTGTATTGACTTTTGCAGGTTGAGCCAAGCCATCAAGAAAGATCATTTCCCATTGCCATTCATTGACCAAATGTTCGAGCAGCTTACGGTTCAATTACATTACTACTTCTCAGATGGATTCTCTAAGTAATTCCATATTCCTAAAGCTCTAGAGGACTAAGAGAAGACTACTTTCACGTGCCTTTTTGGCACATATGCTTAAAGATGCATGCCCTTTTAGGTTATGTAATGCAATCATGTACCATCACTTCTCCTCTACTCTCACTACACACACCACCATCATACACATTGCACACACTTTTATCCACTCTTTTGTTCCAAGTTTGTAAATCTTTCTCCCTCTCTTCTCTACGTTTTCTTGTCAATTCCATGATTTTCGAGTAGAGACTCGACTCTATGCTAAAATACAAGGGCGCTTAAGCTCTACGAGGATTTGGTGGATCTTTCTTATGCTAGTGTCCAACAAATTGTGTACATCATTGCTCAAAGCAAGTGGGATTTTCTATTGGAAAACCTAGTTGAGGTCAACATCTCCATTGTTTGAGAGTTCTCTGAAAACTTCTTTGATGTAGGGTATGTGGAGGTATTTGTGCGGGGCAGACAGGTCCTTGTTACCATGGATGCCATTAGGGCTACTATTGGTATTCCTGAGCCCTTAGGGCTTGCATTTCTAAATGACCATTATCATCTCCTTGAGCAAATCTAGACCCTTTAGTTTGGATATGCTCAAGGATGCCATCACAGATCCATGTTCCCCTTGGATTCTAAACTAGCATAACTAATCCATAGCCTCATTACAACCACTAAAAGACCTCTTGATATATGTTGTGTACGTGTTAGACCTATGGTGACTTAGGAGAAAGGCAAGCCTATGGAGGCGACCATTAGTGAATTGCTTGAGAGTTGATTGAATCCATCCACATGAGTGATGAATGAAACACACCCCTATGAGTCGACTTAATCATCCATGGGCGGAGTCATAGTTCCTGTGATTTGATTTTTTTGGTTGATAAGTGTCATGTAGTTTATTTGTAAATTTGAGCCATTATTCATACTGTCATTAGTTGTTCATCTTTGCCCTTAGGAGTAGTTGCATTTCTTGCATACTATGATATTACTGCTCATCTATGCCTTTAGCCTGATCTTGTTTTCATAAGAGAACATGTGAAAGCTCAAGTGTGGGGGAGTTTGAAAATAAGGCATTCATGCTACTTATCTTGCTTCTAAACCTTAGCTTTTTGCATAGATTTGACTATTTTATTGACGTAAATAATTAGGATTTTGATTTAGTTCTCATTATGCATTTTTTATAGGATCATTAACTATTATACTAATTTTGAAAATATTAATGTATTAGAGCCTGTTGCATTTAACATGTCTCTTTGAGTATGGTTTTGTATACAAGACCTTTGGATCGAGTACAAAATGCCAGGTATAAGGCTTGGAATTCTTTGGAGGGAACTTGGAGCTATGGGGTTGCAAAAAAGGAGCAAAAACGCAAAAGACCCACTTTCTGTTGAGCGCCACAGTGCTGAAAGAGCATGCAAAAAACCCACTTTCTGGTTAGCGTTGCAACGCTCATTTAGCGTCGCAAGGCTCATGCAACCGACGTGAATTACAGATTATTAAATCTGTTTTGGGCTATGCTTTGGCTATTTTGGAGGGTAATATTTAAGGGAATTGTATAGAATTTTACCCAAGTTTTGGAGTCTGAGTTTTGACAGCTAGGATTGAGACACTCTCTCTTTTTCTCTCTCTAGGATTCCTTTAGTGAATTTAATATTTTATTGGAGATTTTGATACTGATCACTATTATTCTCTTCAAATGCTCTTTTTGTTTTATTGTTGTAATCCTCCAGAGATGAGGGAGTAGTTTTCTTACTAGTGTAAGGGTTTCTGTATAGATTTGGATGATATTGGAGACCCTTTTTCTATTGAATGCATTTATTTTCTCAATGTTCTAAAGTTTCTATTCTTATAATTATTGTTGCAATTGTCACAATTTTTATTAAAATAAATAAATTGACAATTAGGGAAACCCTTAAGGCATAAATTGATTGATCAATTGGTTTATATTTAAAGGAAAACATTAGAAATAACTTTTCAATTGACGATTAGCTTATAGCAATTGATACACTAAATCAATGTAATTTCTAATAAATTGGGATTCTATTTACTAGTTATTTGCATTGGTCAAATTCTAGAGATTGATTGAACACTAATATAATTGCTAGTAAGTAATTACTAATAGCCATTAACAAGTTCAACATTTGGTGTATGATAATTAATCCCAATTCTAGAAATACCCTGTACTAGTTTCTTTAATTCTTTATCATTCTCAATCATTTTTAATTATTTCAATTTAATTTTCAAAACCCTGAATTTTCAGTTAAGTGACATAGCATCCTCGAGAGATGACTCGAGTTGTATCCTAACTACAGTTTTGGTACATTTGATACCTGAACTTTATTTTTACTATTTTAATTCTAATTTAAGGAGGTAGCAACAACCTCCGTCAATCCATACCGATCAATAACGCCTATCAATGTCTCACAGTAATCTAGTAGTGTACCTTAAGGTGTGGACATAAAAGATTTTTAGATATAGAACATCCGTATAGGAACCTTGCAAACAAACTTAGAAAGCCAACTATTTAGAATGAGGAACCTCACATTAAATTAAACAGTAATCGAGTTTGGGAAAGAGTTAGTTAGTTTCCAAAAATAATAGAAGTAGAAAAGTCCATCAGATTTCAAGGTTTTAGGATAGAGCATAATTAGTTTAAATAAAGTATAGTTTAGGAGCTACCATATTGGAAGGATAACTTAGTTCACCATTGTCTAGATATTATGAATGTTGAGAAAATATGTTGGACAATATCATGAATACTGTGATGGACACTGACCAAACTAAAGACAATAACAAGGCAAGACAGGATTTAAAAGAGTACTATAGGCATTCTAAATTGAAATTACAATAACTCCCTAATATTCGATGGTTAGAGCCAAAATCAAGTTATATATGGAGCTTACCACAAAGACAATATGTGTAGAGGTGGGTGCAAGACTTCAAAATGTCTAACCATTATGCTTCAAACGTAGCTCATTGTGTGAATGTTTCACAAGAAAGGATGGAAAGTCATAATTATCATGTATTCGTAAAGTTTCTTCTCCCTGTTACATTTAGATAACTACTTAGATCATGTTTAGAAGTCATTGACAAAGCTAAGTGAATATTTTAGAAATATGAACTGACCCACTCTTAAATTTGATTATTTATTGTTGGAGAAAAATAAGAGAACATTTCTCCTAACTTCTTTAACTTTATCGAGCACTTATCCACACAAATGAATCTATGTTTGACAAGGTGGGGGCTCATTGCCCCACAACAATTTCAAATTTTATTTAATAATTATGTTTATATATTATTGCCTCCATAATTTTATGAAATTTGATCCCATATTAATTATAAATAAGATAAAATAAATTTCACTTTTTCTTATATTTGAATATTATTTTTGTTCAATTACTAAAATGGTCACACTTCGAAAGTGTGGCGTAGCTGGCAGTAGCACTGCAGAACTTTAGCTCTAAATTATCAAAACAGGATACTAACCACTCATTTTATTCGGCCCAAAAGTGAAGTGATGGAGAAGGCGGGACTGGCCGTACCTAAAAGGCGATGAGATGTGAGAACGTGTCGAGCACTGACCGAAGCTGCGATACACGTGTTTGTTTGGCCTTAAGAGAAGATATGTTGATTGATGCAGACTGAGAGATAGGGACAACAAGTTTTTGGGACATTTGAAAGTGCCAACACGTGGTCTCCTTTTGTTCATCAAACGGACCACGTAGGCATTCTGTTGAAACTGCACACGGCCCTTGCTCGCCCGTGGAAGTGTTGCGTGAATCAGCAATGATAGCGGCAGCACGGTGACTGGCTGAAGAAACACCACGTGTCTACACAGTACTTTCATACACAGTTTGATTTGATTTTGAAGGCAATTAAATTTTGCTTCGTCATATCCTCTCTCACAAGCGAGTGAGCAACAATTATCTTCGAATATTTGACATCGTGTCAGCAGATAGCTCTTTTTAATACAAGCACTCAATCTATACTCAAGGCTTGAGCTAGGGATTACGATTTCGGGTGTGCGTGTATGTGATTATTTTAGTCAGTGGTTAGTTTTTTCATTAAAAAATTACTTTTTATATATTTGAATAATTTTTAAAAAGTAATAGAAATTAAAAAAATAATTTTTTGATTTTTAATATAAGCTAAAATTAATAATTACTAAAAGAATTAATTTTTAATTTTTTTAATTATATATAAAATTTAATTTTGAGAATCACCTTTTTCAAAATTCAAAGCAAATGAACCCTTAATAAAAAAATATCTAACACACCAATTGATCATATGTTAATTAAAAAAGATTAATTTGAATACATTGTTAGTGTGATATAATTTTATAATATTATTTAACAAAATAGTTTTATTTAGGAAAAGTGCATTTTGACTCCTTAAATATAAGTCTTATATACTTTACACCAAAATTTTAAATATTCCAAACTTTTAAAAATGCTCGAATAGACTTTTTAGCTTTTTTTAATATGCACTCTAACTTTTCTATTAAATTTCATTCACTATTAATGAAAAAATATATATATGCAGTATACTGTCTTAAATTTTCAGTCAAGTGAAAAATGATATCCTACACTAAAAGTATACAACTTGATATCGTAAATACTTTTGAATTTGTTATTTCTATTACCAATAGACAAAAGAAAATAAAATGACGAAATGATTTATTTACAGAACAAAAATGTTTGGAGTCAATTTGTACATTTTGAAAATTTTAGGATAAAATGTACATATACTATAAGTCAATTATTATAGTACTACTTTTCCTTTTATGTATAATAATACTTTTAAAAAAATTGGTAATTGAATTAAATAAATATTTTTATATAAAAATTAAAAATTATTATTTACATAAATTTGTATATTTAATTAAATTATTTTTTAAAAAATATCAGTTTTAAATCATTTGACTTATAAATTTCTTTTTAACCAATAAATCATATTATTATTTTAAAATTAATAATATAATAAAAGAGAATATAAAACTGTTCCTATTAATGATGCACTAAAGTCAAGATGAATGTATTACATATTAAATGCATATTTTACAAAATTAAAAAGTTAAGAATTGAATGTCTTTAGTAACAATATTTTTTTTTTGTTTATCCAAGATATTTCCTGTCGACATCAGTGACAAGTTCCTTTGAGGTGGGAGTTCTTCTAAAAGGGTAAATTTTTTATATTAGTGATATAATTAATATTAAATTAAGGATAGTCCTGGTAACTCAAATAGTAAATCATATATTACAATTTACTTTAGACACATAAATGTGTGGTAGTCACATTTTTCTTTAAATATTCCAAATTATATATAGAATTCAACTTATATGCATTAATAGCTAAATCAATTTACATGGTTAGTCAATAGAATTTTACCAATGACAAATCTTGATGGGGCAATTGTGATAGTGTATATTTATCTTTTATAATTTGAAACTTTAGTAAAATTTTATTCATTAACAATATGAAATTATTTTACATGGTTATATTCTTATGTGTGTGTGTATATATATATAATATTTTCAAATAAATTTAGTATTTTTCTTTCAAAGAGAGTAGTTAATAGTATGTTATTTAGTAACATTTTGAGATTGAAAAGAATACTTTCAAATTATCATATTAAGAATGTCTATTATCTCACAAATGACGTAAATCGAAAAAACACAATATAAAATATTATATTTTTTGATATTATAGTAACCAATATTAAGAAGATAGGATCGGTCTTCAAATCAGATAAAGAACTAATTCAAGTATTATTGGTTCAACTAGTTGAACATGTATGATAAAAATATAATATTTAGTTATATATATTATTAATTATATATTATTATAAGTTATAAAGTAAATAACAATTTTTATATGAATCATGCAAAACCCATCACCTCAAATTTAAAAGAATAACAGATTATATTAATTGAAAATAGATCATTTAGAGTTAATACTATGCATTTTAATTTTTTTAATTGAAAAATTAGCACTTTGTACTAACTTCCATCCAAAATATGTTATTGCTTGTGTGCCTATTGAATCACAATATAAATAAGTTTAATACAGTAATCCAATTATGTGTTATTATATTAGTAAATATGGTTAACATTTATCTTATGATTTGAAAAATTATACAAATAGATAAATTTAATTAGATAATTGTTAGTGTATCAAAATTAAACTATACAAGTATATAGAAATTAAACTCTTAATATAAATGGGTATAAAAATAGGATTTAATTTATATGAGATAGTAGTATAAAATTTTTTTACATAGTCTTATAATCATGAATTGACACAACACTCAAGGAAGTTGATTACTTTACCTATTACTTAAAATGTTATTCAAATAAAATATGTTGATTGGATGTCAATATAAAATACTTTATACTATCAAAATATCAAAACTAAACTAATAAAAATAATATAGAATTGGTTTTACTCTCTTCATTTTAAAATAAATATCTATTTTAATTTTTAGGTGTATTCAAGAATCAAATATATCAAAATATAATTATGCTCAAATATATTAATTTATAAATATACTTGAAAAATAAAATGGATATTTTAAAACGGAAATATTAATAAACTCTGACCTCTCAAAATATGTCTCCGTCCTTAAATAATTGTCTAATTTAAATATACAATAGAATTTAAAAATATCATTGAGAAAATATCAGGGTTACAAAAATTTAATATAATTTTTTAAATTATTCTTATTTGATTTTATTAATTAAACTTTCTCTTTTCTCCCAAGTTATGTCTCTCTACTATATTATTTAATACGAATACTATTGAAAAGAAATAATTAATATTATTTAATTTTTAAAAATAAATAATTATTTTTAGATAAAAAATTTTAAATAGATCATTACTGACGGAGGGAGTAAAATTTTTCTCTCTACCAATTACGTGTAGGTCAGTAGCTGAACTTGATGGGCTACTTTTCAATTTTAAGTGGGTCCCGCGGAGAAAGGGACATATGGAGATGGCGCAATTCGGGCGTTGCGATTGACCCCACAACCGAACCGGTGACCAATGAAATCAGAGATGCTGTACTGCACTCTTGGAAAGAAAGAGGGGTACGTGGCCTCTTGGCAGGGAACAGCGTACCATAATATTCTCGCCTCGATGTGGAAATTACTTTTTGATTTATGTACTTGTTAGATTGATCTATCAATGGATAGGATTCTGTCCACTTTTTTGATAGAATTCTGTCCCTGCGATTTGACTTATTATTTAAGTTATCGCAATAATTCTGATTCATGATTAAAAATATAGTAACTTTTATTACCAAAAAATATATAGTAACTTTGATACATCTTGTTAAAAAAAAAATGAAAAATAACACTTTGACATGTATTAAGAAAATATCACTTTCCTTTAAAAAGGACGTTTAAATTTAGAGAAGGAAACATCCTAACTCAACAAAGACGTATTTTTAGATTTGTCAAACCCTTATAAATCATCACTTAGAGTGTGTTTGAAATCAAATAAAAATGGGAATGAAATTATTTGTAAATTAAATCAGTTATTTGGAATTAAATCTATTATTTAATTCTTTTAAAAAAGTCTAGAAATTTCTATTCAACTTTAACTTATGTATATTTTGGTCGTGTTACTTCAAAAATATGTAAAATAATCCTTGAGTTTTTTTTATATATGGACATTGCTATAATTTAATTATAAGTATTTATTTTTTGATAGAAAATTACACGTGTGAACTCTATAATCTCATTAGTAGACCTTACATATTAAAAAATAATATGATAAAATTGTATATAGATTGAAAATTAAAGAATTTTTTAGACTTTTCACATAAAAGAAACACCTACTAGCATATTACATCAATGTACACATATTAAAAAATTTTAAGAACCATTTTATACATTTTTGAAGTGTCAAGAGCAAAGTGCACATGAAGTAAAGTTAAAAGGGGGCTTTTCCCTTCTTTTACTTTTCAAATATTTTAAATTTTGATAGGATTTGAATAAAAATAAATTGATTTTAAAACATACACGCACATCAAATCATTTCACTTTTTATTTTAATCATTTAAAAACCAATCTATTATATTTTAGATGTAACGCTGGTAACAAGGACGAAGAGTGATCGCCGGTGCAAATGAGGCATGGATAAGGAGCGGCACCTTGCAAGGTCCTCTAAAGGGAAGGGTACATGAATGAAGCGATTACACACTGGAATGAGAGGGATCTTAAGACTGTATAGGTATAGGACTACAGTTGAGGAGGGCTTATATGAATTGATTTGTACTACCTATACCAACAAGATGCATCTTCTTTTCGGTAGTCTAAACTGAAAGAACTCTACAGTTAAGCATGCTTGACCTGGAGCAATTTTGGGATGGGTGACCTCTTGGGAAGTTTTTCCAAGAAGTATGTGAGTGTGGACAAAGCATGTTGAAAAGACCTGTGTTGGTTTGTAGGGACAGTCATTAATTCATAAAGCAGCATGAGCTGTTACAAATGTATCAGAGCCATGCCTTTCCCAGTACGGTGTGGTTCGGGGACGAACCAAGCGGAAGCTGGTGGACATGTAATGCCGGTGACAAGGACGATGAGTGATCGTCGGTGTAAATGAGGCACGGACAATGAGCGGCTCCTTGCAAGGTCCTCTAAGTGAAGGGGTACATGAATGAACCGATTACACACTGGAATAAGAGGGATCCTAAGACTGTATAAGTATGGGACTATACAGTTGAGAAGGGCTTATATGAATTTATTTATACTATCTATATCAACAAGATGCATCTTCTTTTTGGTAGCCTAAACTGAAAGAACTCCACAGTTAAGCGTGCTTGACCTGGAGCAATTTTGGGATGGGTGACCTCCTGGAAAGTTTTCCCAGGAAGCATGTGAGTGAGGACAAAACATGTTGAAAAGGCCCGTGTTAGTTTGTGGGGACAGTTGTCAATCTATAAAGCAGCATGAGTTGTTACATTAGACATAAAAGTGGATTTCTAAATCAATTCATCATTTTCATTTTCATGAGTCATTCTAAACAAAAGCTTTAACTTTAAAATAAATTCAATTCAAATCTTTCCAAATCAAATCAATTCATTTATTAGTTTAGTGATGCCAAACACTACCTTAAGTAATGAAGATTTACAAGTAGAAGACCTACAAAATGAGCTAGCCCCTATTGTTTAGTAAATGTCACTTAACATTATACAAATGTAAGAAATACATAAATATATAAACATATGAGTTTAGTTTTGATATATTGATAGTATAAAATCTTTTTACATAGTCATCTAATCACATATTGAAAAACATTTTATAAGCATTTAAAAATTTTTATACTATCAATATATTTAAATTAAATTCTTATTATATAAGTACTGACATTTGCAAATAAAGGTTGGGGTAATGATAAAGAAGCTGCACGTTAAAAAGGAATCAAGATTCACAATATGCTTGGATTTACTCTCAGATTAAAATTATTTCAATAATCAATTATAAAAATAATATCTTTTTCTAATGATCAATTATGAGACAATTGATTTAGGTTTGAATGTATTAATTTGAAAGTAAGTTCAAACTTGAATAAGTTTTATTTGGATTTAGTAAAAACAATATTGCTTTGTATTAAATTACTAAAAGGCTATAAAATAATTTATTCATATTATATAATCTTGAAACAAAGTATTCATTATAAAAAATATTATAATTGTTAAAAAATAAATTTTACTTATGATCAAGCTGAAAAATATATCTTTTTTAAAAAAACTGTTTCATGTATAAATAAAATAAGTTGAAAATTATAGCGAACTTCAAATTTTAACCAAAACATATAGAGCCAAAGCATTTTTTTTTTTTCAAAAAATTATTTTGTGTAGCTACCAAAGATCAACTTAAACTCCAAACAAGACAATTGTTGAGAGGGTTTCTTCATGACGAGAGTGCTCAGCGGTTTAATCTTGCAATAATGTCAATAGACACATTTTACAAAGAAAAATACAATGACATTAACTAATTAATAATTATGAAAATATTTTCATTTTGATATATGTTATAATTGCAAAAATATTTTACATAGTTATCTAGTCATATCATGTGATATAACTATGGTTTAATTATTCTGCAAGTCCTCTTATAATTTCACTCAATTTTTAATTGGTCCTTATAGTTTAAAAATTTATAAATTGGTCCCTATAGTGTAGGAGATTTTTAATCAAGTCCCTCTGTTATGAAAAATGGAATATTCTATGAATATTCCATTTTCACGGGAGGGTAAATAGGGAAATAGCAATTGAATATTCATGGGATATTATACTTTTCATAATAACAGGAACTCAATTGAAAAATCTTACATATTGTAGGGACCTATTTACATATTTTTAAACTATAGAGAATTAATTGAAAATTGAGTGAAACTATTAGAACCTATAGAATAATTAAACCTATATAATAATACAATTAAAAACTCATTCTAATAAAGTTTTACTATATGATGAAGAGAAATGTTATTTTAATTCACACTTTGTGGAATACCGTGACGACATACTCATATACACTATTGGATGGAGTATGAGACCCAAACTAAGTGGAGTTTATATCCAATTTAATGATGGATGTGAGTGTGTTGGTACGATATCCCATAAAGTGAGTTAAAATAATATTACTCTATGACGAATTCTCCTTTGATGAGAATTTAATATATGATTTTTTTTTTCATCGTCTTGTCAATTTATTATAAAATTTCATCAAATTATTATAAAATTTCATCAAATCATATAATTATGACACAATACTATCGATATCATAACCAATAAATACTATCAATTAATATATATAATACTATTAATCAATCACTTCCTAATTATTCAATTAGAAACTCATTCTAGTGAAAGTTTTAGCACATTGTAAATTCTCCTTCAATGAGAATTTAATACATGATTATTTAAGGAAAAAAATTGAACATCTTATCACACTACTAGAAACATGTGAGTTACCTCCAAAATTTAATGGTGGATTTTTTTACATGGTACTATCAACGGATTTGAGGAAAAATTGGAAAACTAAAAATAAATTTTTGGGCATTTAATTACCAAAGAGTATTTCATCGGTAACGTTGGCGCCTTGTTGTACCTAAATTGAGGCACCACCTATCAAGGGATATTCCCTAGGTAAACTTGGAGCCATAAGGCACCATTAAACACACTACTACTACCAGGGGATTATCCCGAGTAAAATGTTAAGGGAAAAAAACATACATTGTAGGAAGGGAAAATCCATCGATAAATACTAAGTATGTGTTTTCTAAAAATTTAAATTAAATCATTATTGAGAGAAAATCCCTTGATAGTGTAAAATATTTTCCTTTCAAATTTGATTAAAGTATATTACTGTTGGATTTTTCCTCGGTAATTCTAAGCTATAAAACATATCTTTACATTTTCTCGATTAGAGAGGAAAAATCCGTCAGTAATATACTTTACTAATGGATTTTCCCTCCATGTTTGAATTTCTGAATGTTGGTGCGTGAAACGTTTTATCTTTCATGTTATCAAGAGATTTTCCCTCAGTAATGTTAAGGTTTGATACATGTATGTCTTTATGGTTTCTTGGTATTAATGGAAAATTCATCGGTAACGTGCTTTAATAAAAGGATGTATTTCATTAAAGCCTTATCAGCGGATTTTTCCTCGAACATCCATCCACCTGTAAGTATCATACTTAATTGCTACGCATTATCTTTCCACTTACTCTGAAACTCTCGCTCTCTTTCATCCCCCGCCCCCCCCCCCCCCCTCTCTCTCTCTGATCTCTCTACCCATGGGGGTTCCTCACCTCTGTTCGTCATTGTGCTGCCATCATTAGAATGTCGGAGACCACCATTTCGATCCATGTTTACTGATCTTGAATTTAGCTTGTTTAGTTTTTTGTTTAGGCTCTTTTTTTTCCTACATTTTGTTACTAATGGATTTTCTGTTCTCTTTCTTGATCATTGTCGTTGCTGTGCGCCATTGACTTATCAAAGACTTCTATTATCCTCATCAAAGGCATAATATTTTAATCAGCTTAATTTTTTAATTTGTTATTTTTTTTACATTTAGTAACTCATATTTGTTGATTTTAATCTTGTTTTATTTGAGTGTTTTAATGCTTGACATTCAGTTTGTTTGGTGGGAGCATTTTTCTGGAATGCAGTTAGAGCAGTTTCCTTTTTGGGCTAAACGTTAGAATTTTTTTATTGTATTAATTATGCTTTATGTTAGGTTAGAGACTTAAAATTTTTAGGCTAGAATTATAAGATTAGAAATTGCATGCTGATGTGGGAAGACTTAATGCTCCTTCTCACTATTTGATGTGGAGTTTGGTTGTGTTCGCAAATATTGTAGGATATGTATATTGTGTAGTTAGAGGGTGTACTTTATAACAATTTTAAGATCTTATGAATTGTTTGTTTGAGTCAATTGTCTAGTTTACTTTTTGTTTTTGGAGTTTTGGAGTTTTGGATTTTGATTGAAATGATTTTTGGGTGCCATAAGAGCAGGCTCCGCTAAAAATTTTTAAATTAAAAGAGGAGACTCTATTTACTTAAAATTTGAATTAATTAAAGTTTTTTAAGAGACTCCTAATGTAAATAGAGACGCTATTTACTTAAGATTTCAATTAAATAAAATATTTTTGAGACTGCTAACTTTTTAGAATAGGATTTGTTGAACTAAATTTGAATTAAATAAAATTCCAAGAGACTTTCAACTTGAGGAGAAAATCTTTTGACTTAAGATTTTAATCAAATAAAATTGTAGTTTCTAATAGTTTTTAATGAATTTCTTAGGTTAACTTTCTCATTTAAGAATTATGTTTCCTACAAATAGACTATGGATGTAAGATAGGTTGTACCATGGTGAAGAAGGATTAAACATGAATTTTATGCGTGAATTTATGAGTTTATAAATGTTGGCTATTAGTCACAATAGTTTATGAATGAACAGAAAGTTAGGTTTCCTTATGCTAAATGCATATATATGAAGTATTTTAATATTGACACCATTAGCTATCATTTGCACAAGGATGGTTTTATGAAAAATTATTGTATTTGGATTGAGTATGGGAAAGTTGCCACATAGGATTTTGAATATGTTATATTGATAATAACTGTGTTGAAGATAGTTCAAGTCCGGTTCATCTAGGTGAGTATAACATGGTAAATGTTAATTGGAACAATGTGCCCTTTCTAACCACATTTTTACTATGTGAATGTGCCCCATAAGCAATGGCCTTCATGGTGTTTTCTGCATATTTGACAGATTGGATATGATTGATTGGTCTCCATTGAATTCTACCATATTCTAGCTGGCCATTTCCTTTACTCCAAGGTTGGGCGATGGTAGGATGTATTGGAGAAAGCATTAAGGGGGTGGCCTTGACCGATGGTGCCCATTGCTGACCTCTGCCTAAGATGGTCATGCTTGGTCGTGCTCCCTGCTGATGCACTTTAGCTCTAATGAGCTCAATGACTACCTCTTCCATGTTCAAAATGACTTGCTTAAGGCGCCATATGCAAGTAGTACTGACTGACGTGGTGCTGCTGCGACGGCAATGGCAATAACAGTTAATAGGTGACATGGCTTCCTAAAAGCCTTAAATAGCACTATGTTGGTGCAAATGGCCACAATTCCATTTACATAAAGTCATGTCATTTGTAGACACTTGCTCAAGTACCATGTTGGGGAACTTATGGCTCTGATACTACTTTGTCATGACCTAACTAGGGAGTGTGACCGGTACGTGAGCGATTAGGTCCCTGCGTACGTTACCAAATGCATGAAACAACATGATTTGCATTCTTAAAGGATAATATTCGGATTCGTAAATCTGAAAATTTTCTACTTACATTACCATCAAGTCCTTTTATTTTGATTCAACATGTACTATTGTAATTCATGAAATCATAAACTATTTCATTTCAAGTCATAATCTGAAAATCGATTTAATACTTAAAAACTGAATCATGAATACATATCTCTACCTTGTTACATAAATTTTAATCACAATCTACATTTCAAATCCATACTTAAATTCTGAAAATATAAAAGGATGTACATAAATTCTAAAAATAAATATACAATCTTGAAATGGAATGCATATTTCGAATCATACCTGCATAAGTTCTAGATCACTCTAATCTAATATAATCCTAGACTAGGCTTCACTGCAAAGTAAAGCTTACCACTGAAACAACTGCTATCTATAAGAATAGTGACTGGGTAACCATTGGATTTGCAATTGTAACTATAAGGAAGAAGGGAGAGGGAAAGTCAACAGACTTAGTGAGTGGATTCTCATACACCACCTATATGGGACAACCAACAGGATATACATAAACATAACATACATGCAACAAGTAGAAAATCATTTTGATATTTACATGCATAATTACATAAGAAAACCTTTCCAAATTCATGGTGAGATGATTACTAGAAAAATAGGAATCTCTTAACATGATAAATATACATAATAGTAAATATAATTACTTTGATCTCTAAAAGGGCACCAAACGAGATGCCATAATGTCAACACCTAACTAGGTTCCATTATCTGAATACTGTAAAAGAGCAAGATTGTCCTCTAGCAGATAACTTAACGATCTTATAGCCGTTAACTGATTGTTTTGTTATATATATATATATATATATATATAGTTACCGTCTAAAACTAATTCTCAAATAACTGATTAAATCTCAAAAATTTGAAAACTCTGAATTCATATAATCTAGCATGCTGACTATCAAGCATAATTGGAATTCTGAAATCATGCTCAAGGAATCACCAAGTTGTAGAAAAGGTGATTTCAAAAAACTTATAGAGTATGTATCTAGTCAATATTCTAAATCATACTTCATTTAGTTCAATAATATAAAACTAAAATTCTAAAATTGTATTTCATGATAATATGATTTCATAAATATGTTAATTCTAACATATTAATAACATATTTGTCCATGACAAAAATTCATACTCAACTCAACATCTTTCCAATAAAACATAGTTGGGTTTCTATAAGAATAATTTGAGATTCTAAAATCTTGAAAATAAAGTAATTTCATCAACCCATATTTCATGTATAACAATTTTGGCAAATTTGCTGAATCATATTTTCCAATAAATCTTTTCATGAGCATATAAGACATTTTCCTAGCATGCAAAAGACCAATGATGGTCCCATGGCTTTCTAAAAACATATTTTTCATGCTATAATAAAAATTCATAATTTTTTTTGGAACTGACACAACGTGTAGAATCATGTTTATCACATGTTTTCACTTCTAAATTCATGTTTGGCAATTCATAATTATTGAAAATAAGGTCACGATTTCAAACCCACTAACCATTTGGAGCCGGGAGTGCATGAGTACTATCTATTTGACCTTGGAAGGCAGGAATAACACCAATAATTGCTACAAAATAACAAACAATTCATGAACATACCATAATCACACTAGGACAACTCTAAAGACATTGAGAGAGTATCCAAACCGGATAACAACTAAGAGCATAAACACCTTAACTCATAAATATGAAGGAAAGGAAAGAAACCGAGCATAAACCATAAACAATCCTCATCTTGAAGCCTAGAGGAGTTAGGATTGAAGGAGAAACAAAGTGAAAAGGTGGAACAAGAGTTTGGAAGGGCTAGGGTTGGGTAGAAACACATGGGGAGGGGTTTACATAAGGAGAGCAGGTTTTAGTGAAACTACATCACTTTGGATGTCTGTCAGTGTTGGGGGTCCTCACTGCAACAAACTATGCTCACGATAGCGAACATACTTAACATCCTGCTCATTACAATGAGAAAAGCTAGCTACAGTGAACCTGTCTACATAGAAAAATGAAGACTTCAGTGAAAAGATGATTTTCTATAATCTGGAGGTTTTCGGGGTACCCAAAGGCTATGTGAGGTTTAACCAAAGACATGTATACTTGACGCATCAGATCAAGCTCCCTGCCATTATTTTTATGGGAGAACCACTAGTTTATCCCCTAAAAGATCATATCGTTGACAAATAGTTCTCAAAAGAAACTATTTTTGTAGATGGCCCTCAAAAACTCCATTATGTTTGACAAATTCACCCAAACATCAAGTGGTCTCCATTGTTATTAGCAAAAATGATTTTTTTAGAAGTTATTTTTGTCAAATATATGATTTCTTGGGAGGGCTTAAATGGTGGCTTTACTATGCAAGCTTGGTATAGGAGTTGTTTTGTCAAAGACATCATCTTTTGGGACTAACGGGACAGTTCTACTATACCAACTTGGCAAAAAACATGGCACGTAATCAGTTCTATTAATGAAAATGGAAGTCAATTGACGTTTAGGTGAATTTGTCACATAAGACAAATCTTCAGAGGGTCATGAGAAAATATAGTTTCTTTTGAGAGTTATTTTATCAATGACATAATCATTCAGAGGTCAACATAGTAGTTATCCCTTATTTTTATTTTATACAAAAACTCCTGAATTGATTTCTCTTAAATTTTGCATTGGACAAATTGGTTTATGTTTTCAAAGAAGTCCTTGCTAATTTAAAACATTAGATAGATTAGTCCTTCTAGAAAAAAATATGATAAATAGTCTCTCATGAATCTTGAAAATGATCAGTTTGGCCCATATACGGTGAGACTAATTTGTTTGATTATTTTTTTTATTAGCAAAGATCTCTTTTGGGTACTGTTTTTTTGGAGAAATGAATTTAATTGATTTTTTTTTCTAGAGAGACTAATTTATTTTATGTAGAATTTAAGATTGATTAATTTGAGGATTTTTTCTTTATTTTGTGTTAGCGTAGTAAACTAGCTTAGGAATTTTCTTTTGGTCAAAAAAAAAAAAAAATCCTAAACTGGGTTGGAAATTACGATCTTATCTTGCTTTGTTTTATTTGGACTATGCACGTTAGTTTTTCTTTCTTTTGAGCAGAAAATTCTGAGCCATCATGCTACCTTTATTGTTTTTTCTGTATTTTAAATATTTTTTGGGGGTATAAAATTTTCGATCATCATGAACTTTTGCTCTACAGATTTTTTTTCCATAGTTTCGTTCCTTTTTTTTTTTTTTTCGGTAATGTTCTGGGTTGCTTTGGGTAGTTCTGTTATGGTCAATTTTTTTTATTATTTTTGTGTTTTGTGTGCTAGTTTTATTTCATAACAAAAAATATTTCATAAATAAAATTAACTTGACACTATTTTTTTAGAAGAACGAATTGATTTAGTTCCTTAGTACACCAAAAGATATGTGGACACAAACAACACCTATTAAGCAAAAAAGATTTCTTCTTAAACTTTATTTTTATTTTCATTTAATTTATTTGTAATTGTAAATAATTGTTATGGATTTCAGAGAAAAAAAAAACTAGTATTATAGTAATAAATAAATTTATATAATAAACTCTAAGATAACCGTATTTTGATAGATTTATTATGATTGTAATAGAATTCAAATTTTTTCTCTTAATCATAATTAGATTTCCAAATCTAATCCTTTTCAAAAGACCACTTTTGGCCAATAAAAAAAATCTTTCATTTTTTCCCATAAAATTGACGACTCCATTTTTATTATTTTTCAATAAACATTTTTTATTTTCATTTTTGTTGCAACACTCCGAAAGCTGTCACCATAATCAAACAACCTCTTTTCGAAAACTTTAGTCCCTTAAAATTTCATCCTAGTTTACCCTTCAACAAATCACACCCTGAAATCCAGCATTTTACTTCACTTAGAAGTTGTCTTATTTCATTCTGATAAACTAAACTTAAAATGCCATAGATTGCTCTCGTATCAAACGTTACCTAAAGATGATCACTATCAAAGACCCCAATCACAGGTCAACTGCTATAAAAGAAACGAAATTGAATCAAAATAGGATTCCAGGAGTATCGAAGAATACACAGGTCCGTGATGGGAATAAAAAGTAACGTATCTCATATATATGGAACAGCCTTATTTCTATTTCAAACAAAAATTGAACACGCTTCCAGTTACTCGTTAATGAATTTGACATGATGAGACAACTTAATCATCTGACAAAATTATTGCCAGCAACAATATTCTTGACGCAAAAGAAGAAACTTGAAGGCAGCTAGTTGACAACATCAAGGACGAGCTTGCGAGACTTAAGAACAGACCACCTGAGGCGACGATAGTATCCGGCTTGAAGTAATGCTAGTGTAAGAACAAATATCCATTTAAATCCCATCTGCATGTAATAGCGATGTGGTTAGAAAATAACATTTTCTGCATTGATCCAGTCAGAAAAGGATATTAAAGGAAACATACCAGTTTTCTCTCTTCCATCTCAGGTTCCGCAGCCCATGACAAGAATGATACTACGTCTTTTCCCATCTGCAGCGGAAAAAAAAAATATTGGAGCACAAAATTAGCTCCATTCTGTGATGAGATTTACCGAAAGCAATCCTCAACAAACAGAAGTACCTGAGCCTCAGTGGCAGGGGTACCATCTTCATATTCGACAGCACCATCATTAAGCATTTTAGGCATGGCAATGGCTCCGCCAGGAAAATAAGGATTATAGTGCAGTCCCTCTCTAATCTACACCATTATTTAAGAAGATAACCGTGAACAGAAGTTTAAGCACAGTATTGCCACACAGATATATGGGCAGAATAATCAAGACTTTAATATTTAGACTTGGGGAGAAATAGAAAATTAAGAAAGTATAATGAAGTTCATCACCCTGCTGTTAGTATCCGTATGCATGCATGACTGACAATTAACAACTGGAGTCACACAAGACATAGGTGCAAAGAAACATTAATTACACATGCATATTGACCATAGTGTGCTTGAACACGGAAGAATTCTGTAGCAGGTAGAAATGGCATAGATCAAGTTTTTAGTCGGCATGCAAAGAAAATCATGCATAATGTCAATTGTCGAAGGCCCTGCAACAATCCACAGCCTACCATGCACATATATTAGTCATTGGTGTGCGCAAAAAGGGAAACAGATTATTTGACTGTCTGCCAAAGTGTGCTTGCACAGGTTTCCTAGCCACAAAACAAATTTCACAACAGTTTCTCTTGGCTCTGAACAGTTATTTAGCAATTCCATATAACAACCTCTGCAGAATGCACAAAATTACTCCAATAAATGTAGACAATTTAGCATTACTTTTCATAGAAGTCTTTAGCGAAGAATTTACCAAAACTCCAGCAGGGGGATCACGATAACCCGTTAGAAGGGCGAACACATAGTTCTGACCATTATGACGAGCCTGACAATACAAAGTGTAAAGATATTTCTGAATCACATACAATACAAGAATCTAAAGACATTGCTAGCAGACAACGGACATTACTTTGGTAATAAGACTTAGATCCGGAGGATAGGCTCCTCCATTAGCAAACCTAGCAGCTGCTTCATTTGCATATGGCTGAGGAAACCGATCACTGAGTTTACCAGGGCGTGTAAACATCTCACCCTCATCATTAGGGCCATCAACCACCTCAATCTCAGCTGCCATAGCCTTTACCTCATCTTCTGTATAAGCAACACCAACCAAATCACGGTATGATATCAAAGACATAGAATGGCAGGAAGCACAGACTTGTTGATAAACTTGATGACCACGACGAATCCTGCTCAAGCAAAATTAGATAAATGTATTAAAACCTGAATTAGTATTCATGATATAGCATTAATGTGAAACAACAAAGCAAGAAAGGGAGGATTGATGGATGAATTAGGCCAAGACAAACAATGATGAGGTTAATATGAGAAAAAGAAAATAAAATAAACCTGTTCCTATAATCAACAACCACTTGTAATGCAGCAGGTGCTAATTTGATTGTATGTAGTTGCTGATTTGGCAGATGATACAGTTGAGCAAAACAAAGTATAAGGAAAATATGGGGAAAATTCAGGAGGAACTCACGATGCATGATCATATGAACTGAGGATGCCCTGGTGAGGCCATGGATAGTTTGGGCATGCCAGGCCATGCTCAGCTTCATCAGCCGATGCTGTTGTTGCAAAACCCAAAATCCCAGTGACACTAGCTCCAAGTAACACAAGTGCTCTTAAGGAGCTGCTGCCAGTAGAGCCAGCACCATCATTCTTTGGGATGATGGATGACATAAAAGAAGAGCTCTGCAATATGGAAAACCTAGGTATTAGCAAAAGCTACAATGGGCTTGTTCCAAGGCAGGCAAATTGTCAAAGACTCAGGCATGCAGGAGCATAATGGCAAGGAATATTCTAAAAGTAGTATGAATAACAACAAAATTTCCAAAACCTATCATCTTTGGCACAATCTTATCATTGATCCATGTCATAAACAGATTCAGTGAAGTTCCACATGGGCCAATGATTTCCTAACACAACAGTTCACCCTTACAAGGCTTGATGTTAATTTTGGGGGAAGAAAGAACAACATAGGAAAAACTAGAAAAGGAGAAACTCGTCAAAAATATGGGTTGAAAAGTTTAGGCACCTAACCCATATATTAAGATAAGGAGGATGGTTTATTTCTACAAACAACTCATCAAGGACATACACCAATAGCATATACTTCAGAGAGTTTAAACAGAAGGGAAAATCATTAAAAATATGTTTTTATTACATGGAATTAAGAATTTCATGTTAAGAAAGAATTGAAAATGCACAATGGTAAAGCAATTGGACCAGATAATGCATTATTTAAATTTGGAAGTTTTTAGTGAAAGGGTTAAACAACTACTTAAGTTTTCAAATGAAAAGTGGTATGCGAAAATACTGGATGAGTGGAAAAGCGATTTCTCCTTTCAACTAGAATAAAGGGGTCATTAAGAATCGTGCAAACTTACAACAAAGCTCATAAGTCATACTTTGAAACTATTGTAACAAGCATGATTTTAAATTGCAATAGTGTCTCATGTTGCATCATCATAGGTTGGTGTGGGACAAACTAGTTTGCAATTGCAAGGTGATGCAGTTGAGGTAGTTGCCAGTTGCCACAAATCAGATGTTTCAGCTGCATTAGGTGATGCAGACTAAAGATTTAAACCCTTGGTAAAGAGTACTTGAGACAAACTACAAGAGACATAGATACCAAAGTATTGATGTGGTTTAATGCCAAGGAGGCTATAAGGCCCATTGCTTGATTTGATGGAAAATTACGGTAACAACAACAACCAAGTAATGTGTCACTAGGTGGGATTGGTTACATGGATGAAACGATGCAATGGTGTCCCATTATAAGCCACATATATTTAGACAAAACATTAATATAAAAAATATTTCTTAATGGTTTCACCAATAGTTTTTTTTTTGTCTCTCCACCAATAGCAATTAAGCCACCTTCCATGTAATCTACTCTGCTTGCTAAGGCTTCTACAAGTCTTCACACATGATCAAACCACCTAATGCAAGATTTTATCATCTTTTTTGTATAATAAGTGCAATGCAAACTTTCTCTCTAATATATTCACCTTGAATCCTATTTTTGACTATTGTGCCCCATCCAACACAACATTCTCCTTTCTGTGAGTGAGTCTATTCTCATGCTAGCTTTTTATCACCCAACATTTAATCTCATATACCATTGCAGGTCTTTCAGCTATGTGGTAAAATATTCCCTTAAACTTGAGTGATAGGCTTCTATTGCAAATAACACCTGGAACACTTCTCCGTTTCATACACCTAGCTTGGGATTGAAAGATACAAAAGGAAACAAAATGTTTTGCAACTGAATTTCATTGATCTAAGAAAAAAAAAAAAAAAAAAACCCAGATAAGGTTCAACGAGAAGTACTATGGATGGCTCAAGTGTATTTAGAAACTATATAGGTATATCATATATTCAACTGTAAAGGATATGAATGTGGAGCAACAATCAGCATGCAAAATCATGGTGTAATAACAGATCTTCCTATAGCAATTGGTTTGCAACAAGGCACAAAGGTTTCATTAACTATGGAACCCAAGGGTTTCAACTTAGTACAATTAATATGAAGTATATGGCATGCATACTGACGAAGACTTGAATGAAGAATATTTTGACGATGAAAATTGGACATCAAATCAAAGACATACCGGAAATTGCATATTTTGTATCTTATGTCCTTCAAATGTGATGACAGTGACCAATAATGCACTATGGATGAGTGAACATACAAGAAAATATAAGGTTTGAAACAAACTAGTTAAAAATTAGAGTAGTACTATAGTGCGGATAATAATGACAACTCCCTGAAGGTAGTCCAGTCATAAGAGAAGGTCAATGAAGGCTCCAATAAGAAAAGTGGATCATATGGAACATAGTTTGGTTAAAATGGACAAATGTTAAACCATTAGAAAAGACTTCAAATGAATTTAGTAAAAATTTGGTCTTGATAAATGGTAATGGCATTGAATGATCCATTCAGCCAATCAAACCACCTAATAAGGCTTGATCATTGTTGATGTTGCACGTCACAGCAAGTATTCAGATAAGCAAGTTTTGTGAGATAAGATTAGACGCCTAGTGTAAGGCAAATGACCTTTTTAGAGGGGCATCCATCTCTAATATGATAAGAGATAGGAAAACTTTGATCTTTTGATGTTTTATATTGTTTTCTTTTTGCTTTGAGGATCTCTTGTCCTCTTCACTATGTATTATTCTTCTCTTCTTGTTATTGAAATTTTTTGTTTTATCTTTAAAAAAAAATAGTTGATGTTGCATCTCATTTATCATCAAGTTGCAAGATTTTTTTTTCTTTTTTTTTTTCCAATTTTCCCTTAGTTTATCTTTGTTGTCCATCACCAAGTGCTATTTTAAGACGTAGAGAGATCTTTAAGCTAGTCAACTTCAAAAATTTTAGTTTCAACTAAAGACTCTGTTCAAACGTTTTGTATACAAACAAATGCTATGATGATATCCATTCAACAGTATAACAAGTTAACAACATTAAAGTAAAATGGTAATAAGTTAGATAAATTCAAAATCAATATTGCACAAGTGAGACAAATAAGAAAAGGCATATTATCAGGTGTAGACTCCCTCATCTTCAAACAGCGACACTGATGTTCCTTTCCATCAAATTCGTACAACAGAAAATCAATTTTCTTTTTTTGAGCCCCAACTTTTATTCTATGGGTCTCCTTGTTAAGTGACAGGCCGCAAGAACCACACAAAAATATACTTCCTAAAGCATAAAATCATGAAGAGCAAAGAGGGTCCTTACAGGGGAACAAGATTGGAGTTTCCTTCTCAATAACTGCTGAATAACACCTCCAGCCATCTCAGTCCACACTGAAAATAATTCAAAATATATATATCAAAAATACATTTAAACAAATAAATGCCTCCAATCATGTATTAGAGATAAAGTAGTATAAATAATCACAAGGACAATGATAAAGGCAGCATAACCCCCAAAATGAAAGTGATCACAAAAGAATAAGCAGAAGTTTAATTTTGGATTATGGTGAGATGATCTATCAAGAAGAATCATGCCAAACATTTCATAAAGAGGTATGAAGTCTAATTCTTGGTATGTTGACAACAAGAATGTCAAAGAAGTAGACAAGATAACAAAAAGACAAGTGTGCAATCCTCAGATTCTTATGCTCTTTGTACAATGTATACCAACAATTAGAACCCCAAGATGAAGGTAACATGTGTTGAGATTATCTTAAATGCCAACGAAGCAAGGGTCTAATATCACCATAACCAATTATGAAATGATTTTTTTTATCAGCAATAGAACCATAACCTAGATCATAATTTATAAGGATATCTATCTAGCAAGGGCTTTTGCTCCACAAGCACATCAACTGCAAGAAATGCATCATAATTTATTACTTTATTACATGACCCCGGATATCTACAAAACAATTCTAACTAGCACAATTCCCAAATCCATAACCTAGATCATGCAATTATCATTAAAATAGCTTTCACATTTATCATGTAAACCACATTGAAATTCCCATTCATCTATATTTTGTTTTTAAGTAAATAATCCATATTTCAAAAAACGTTTTCTTTCCCGCAAAAAAATAGAAAAAAGGGGATGATATAAGGAGAGTCGAATTCAAACAATGAGTTGCAAACATACTCACTCTCGGCCTATTGTTAAATAGCTTGAGAAGCAAACGAGCATAAAGAATATGAATATAACATCACCATAATAACTATCTGAATGAATCAGTTACAATCCAAACACGCAACTTTTAGTCAGTCAATTGCACAATCTAAGTCTGACATACGCTACTGCTACTACTAAACACTGACACAATCCCCCGCCCCCCCCCCCCCCCAAAAAAGAAAAAAAAAACCCAAAAAAAGGTAAAAAAAATAAGTAAAAGGGACAAGTGGCATGCTCACAAATGTAGCAGTCTCAGGCAAAATGCCACGTCGCCAAACACAACCACACGCGAGTTCAATGGGAAAGATAATCGCCTAACAACAACACAACATGTAATCAACCGCGGTTTAAGCCAAAGGATGAAGTTTCATACTCCCAAATGGGAACTAATAGAAAGATAAACACATGCAACGGTTACATGTGCAAATAGATAATTACAGAGACCAAAACTGAGAAACCTAGAACTCAAAAGTGGGTCATAGATCCGAGTTACAGCGATAGCTGAACATAAATTAAAACTTGAAAAAAGAATAGAAAAAGGGAAAAAATGGATAAAAACAGCAGATTGGGGAGAAGAAGGGAAAAGGGAACTCACGAAATGGAAGCACGATTGGTCACTGAGGGTGCTCTTTAGATCCAATGAAAAGAAAGAAGACGAAGAAGCTCATAGAGGAGAGACCAGAAGAGGAGATTTGGGACGCAAGGCTTCCATCGTTGCAGACTTGTGGCCACGAGAATTGCTCTGGGCTTAAGGAATTTACGTACGGGCTTTCATGCTAAGTGAAATAGGCCCACGTTCAGATCAAACGAAAAGACAAAACAAGGACGTTGCAAGCGTTCAGTTTGACTGACAGAAAGATTGGGTCAACGGTTAAAGGCCCAAAAGGCTAAAAGAAAAGTAAAACATAAGGAAGAGGGGTTTGTTAAGGGAGAAAAAGGCTTCATGATGTAGATCATGATTATTGGGCATATTTGTCGAATCGTTTTTCAAGTCCTACTTTTAAGGTATGTAGCACTGTTTTTTTTTTTTTTATAAATATAATAGATTAATTATGATATGCTAAATTAAAAGAGGTTGAAACTCAGCTTCAAGAAGAGCGTAACATGATGGCAGAACGAACTTGAAGAAAGGATGGGGAGACAAGTTGATGAAAACATAGTAGCTCTACTTCCTAGAATGCAAACTTCATCGTTATGAGTAGTTGTTGAATGTTGATAATAATTTACAACTCTAAATATTTGTTTTAACTCTTAATTTTGCATTGAAACATTGCAGGTGAAAAAGTGATGATGAAATGATTTGAGAAGACATTGAACTCCATGTTTAGTAGAAGAGAAGTTTCATTTAGCTCAATAGATGTTCTAAATATGTTAGATGGTTTTTTATTTAGGCTTAAAGAGAACATTCATGTCATTAGATTTTATGTAAATATTTTATTTGTTATCATTCTATGCTATTTTGTTAGTTTTAAATACCATATTTGATTTGTGTGTTTGGTATCAAAAAGTATTATTTTAGTCAATTTTGATAGATTTCAAATTTGGAGTCATTGAAATTAAATTTATATGGTTGTGATATTGATCATAAATCATTAATTTCATTAATAATAATAACAATAATAATAATAATAAAATATAGAATTGATTGTTTATAAAAAGAAATCAAGCCTACTTTTGCTGCGAGCTACATTGTAGGGAACGGTTAATCTATAGCCTTGATACTTTGTTAGTGATATTAAGATTGCCAATTATAGTTGCAAGCACGAGTTGGTTATTGCTGCGACCAAGGTTGCTCGCATAGACTAGTTATGGCCGTGAGCAAGGTTGCTTATGTAACACCTTAAAATTTATTTAAAAATTAATTTGAGTTTTATTAGTTATAATTATAAAAATTTGACATATTTACTAATGTTGAGAATCACCCAACGGATGTGTAAAAAAAAGTGAATAGTGAATTGTGAGTCCCGCGGGCTCGTTGGGATAACCAAAATCCTAGAATTGGGGTCCGGATATACTCGAAAATTGAGAAATTATAGGATAATATTTGAAATTGATAGGAATAAAGATTTTATACATGAAAATAATTTTCGAGCAATATCTAATTACCTGGGTATGGTATTTTTACCCGCTCGATAAAATTTCGATATACAATTTCTAACACCAAAAGATAGTTTAATCTTTACAACAGGATAATGTTTATCATTATAACCAAGTGTAAGGCTAAGATTTAATACTATAAAGCAAGATTAAATCCTAACCATCCATATCTTTTTATTATTAGAAAGAAACTATATTTTAATTACATAAGTCTTACATTTATAATAAGATATACTTAAGCCACCAAATCTCATTAATTTCATTCATCATTCTTGCCCAACACAAGACACATGACAGCCACCACTTTTCCTTTCTCAAGAACTTTAGATCTTGATTTCAAACCACTAAAAAACTTACCTAAAGTTGTTAAAACCACAAACTCCTATCACAAAACTCATTATACCCATCAAGATATACCAATCTAACCGATTGAAATTTCAAATCCTCACCATTTCTCATATTGATACCTCATTACCTTGTTGCTTAAGGAGGGTTTGGGGTTGATTTGGTGGCCTTGAAGTGAAGGAAACCACTTGGAACATTCTTTGAAGTTAAGAGCCACAAATCTCCAAAAAGTAGGGTTCATTGTACCTTGTAGAAAGATCATTTTTATCAAAAGAGATTTTGAATTGGGTTGTTGAATTCTCGATTTCATCATAGGCAGGGAAAAGTTGCGAATTTTCTAATGTATTTGTAGGTTTTTTATGAGCTAGAAGTTGAACCTAACATCCTAAGGCAACTCCATGATTTTTCTTGAATCTTAAAAATAACTTTTGCTATTTTCTAAAAGTCAGGAACCGAGACTCTTGTTGAGTTGTCTGGACAACCAATTCTGAAGCTTTGAGTTTGTCTAATTTTGTTACCATAACAAATGATTGATTTTTCCTTTGAATTTATAGGATGTTAAGGACATATTGAGGTCCAACCCTAAATTTTTTTATGATTTGATATATTCATTTGATCGGATAATAAAATTGGGGACTGTGGCTATTGGCTATAAATAAGGGGTTTCTGACCTTCGAATTTGTAGAATTTTGTTAACATAGTAGAGAATAATTCCTTATTTGAAATTTTCATATGACCTTGTAAACACATTGGAATGTCTTTGAAAATTTTTATAGCCTCTGAATTAATCGTTTGATGTGCAAATAAATTTGTGCTACAATGTTGTGAAATTAGCCTAATTGCTGGAAATGAACCCAAACCTTGAATTGGTAATGTAATGACTTTTGATTCAAGTATGATGGGTATAAATGCATGCCATGTACTTTAAAGAGTGATTTATGAGGAATGAATGAGAATTACATTATGAATGAATATTTATATGTGATTGGAGCATGCATTGGTAAAGATGAAAGGTGATAAAGGAATATATGTGCCAAAAGATAATGTGTGAACTTTAATTGTGCATGTTCTGACATATTAGTAAAACAGAAACAAGACTTAGGTTGGGTGAAGGGGAAGGCAAAAAGAGGAGCTTCCCTAAAGATATTATGAGTTGGTAGGTGTATCGGCTAGGAATAGAACTATGTGATTCAAAAGGGGAAAAATGAAGTCTGATGATCACTTATAGGAATGAGCTAAGTTCTAATAAGCAGTCTATTTCCCATTTGTGGAGTTATCCATGGCAGATACCATTCAGTATGAACTAAGTATTCTCTGTGTTGATGAAAAGAGAAAAATGCACGGAATTGAGTTCTATCGTTATGATTATGTTTGAGGGAGTGCCTTATTGAGAATTATATAATATTCTCATCCCTATATTTTTGAATTATAGTGTTGTCTCGAGGTTGATCCAGAGGATAATGGGGCACCTACACAAGAGAAATAAGAATGGAATTGCAGTAGTTTTATGTCTGAGACTATATCGATTATGCTTATTTGTAGGAATATGTATATATGATGGAGAACAGATATGTATTAAGGCTTATAGAAGAGCTTCCTTGTTGTACTTGAATTGGTATTAAATAAATGTTTTAGTTTCTTTGTTATATATTTTTAATAGAATTACGACTTAGTTATTACATTAATCAAACTTGCTGTAGATATTAAAAAAAAGTTCGCTAATTAATAAGTGACAACTCTCGAGTACGATGTCATGACTTAAGGATGAGATTGTACTTGGAAAGGTGTTATATTATGGTATCAGAGTAGTTCATCCTTGTAGGACCTTAAGGAATGGATTGACGATACTTCCAAAGTGTAGATGTCACGCCTTGAATCTTATCTATATGATAGGAAATAGGATTTAAATATGCATGACAGTTTAGTAGTGTTGTAGTTGGCTGCTATCACACTTAGCATAGTGTTGAGCTTAATCAACTCAATGTCCTTGTTTGGTGTGTTCAGGAACTAATAGTAAACTGTAGACATAGTAAGAATGGAAAGGTTGAACCGGACGACATGATGAGTACTCTCCACGTGATGGCTTCTGATATGAGAGCACAAGCTGTAATGACCAACTGGATGATGGAAAGATTAAATCGGAATGCAAGGGAGCTGGAGTTCATGGCACTCAAGCAAGGATCTGTGAGTGTAGCAGAGTACACGATAAATTTTGATGAGATATGCAAATCTTCTACTCTCTATCAACAGAATCCTTATGAGGCTTGGAAGTGCATGAAGTATGAAAAAGGGCTACAGGAGGACATTAAATCAGTCGTGAGTCTCTTAGAGATCAAAGATTTTACTACTCTGGTGAACGAGTGTAGGCTTGCTTTGGAATCCAATAGGAAGCGAGCAATTGCCAAATTTGCTAGGGACGATTCTAAAAAGAGATTGGCACCTTATGACCAAGATTATGAGGATGCCCCGCCCCCAAAAGAAGCAACTTCAACCTAATCTACATAGGGATAAACAACAACAATAGTCAACCACGTGACAAGATTGGCCAAAATGTGGGAAGGACTATTGGGGTAGACCTTGCTTGGCTGGGCAGAATGTATGTTACCACTGTGGAAAATCAGGGCATAAAATTTGGGAGAGTCTAAAAAGATATACAAAACTTGATAGGAAGTCACCACACTAGAGTACCAAGAGTTGAGAGGACACCACCACTCAATGATCCGATCTGAGGTAAGAATGTTTAACATTTGATTGAATGTTTGAACTGTGTATGAACTCCTTGTTAGATTTACGAAATTTGTCTTTTGAAATCGTGTTCAAATGAATTTTGAGGGCAAAATTTTTTTTAAGGTTGGTGGTAATATAACACCCTAAAAATTATTTAAAAACTAATTTGTGCTTTATTAGTCATAATTTCAAAAATTTGGTAGATTTAGTATGATGAAGATCGTTTAACGGATGTAAAAAAAAAGTGAATAGTGATTTGCAGGCCTCGTGGGCCCATCGGGACAGCTGAAACCCTAGAATTAGGGCTTGGATATGCCCAAAACTGAGAAATTATATTATTAAGATTAGAAATTTGTAGGAATAAAGATTTTATACATGAAATTAACTTTCGAGCAATATCTGATTACCTGAGTACGGTGTTTTACCCGTTCGATAAAATTTTAGCTCGTGACATCTAACTCTGCAAGATAGTTCAATCTTTACAATAGGATAATATTTAACCTTTATAACCTAGTGTAAGGCTACTAATTAATATTGTAAAGCAAGATTAAATCCTAGTCATCCATATTTTTTTATTATTAGAAAGAAACTATATTTTAATTACATGAATCGTACAATTATAATAAGATACACTTAAGTCACCAAATCTCATTAATTTCATTCATCATTCTCGGCCAACACAAGACACATAATAGCCACCATTTTTCCTTTCTCAAGAACTTCAAATCTTGATTTCAAACCACCAAAACACTTGCCTAAAGTTGTTAAAACCACAAACTCCTTTCATAAAACTTATTCTACTCATTAAGATCTACCAATCTAACTGATTGATATTTCAAATCCTCACCATTTCTCACATTGATAACCCGTTACCTTGCTACCTAAGGAGGGTTTGGGGTTGATTTGGTGGCCTTAAAGTGAAGAGAAACCACTTGGAACATTCTTTGAAGTTAAGAGCCACAAATCTCCAAAAAGTAAGGTTCTTTTACCTTGTTGTGCAATTCTTTATGTTTTTTTCAAATTTTTCTTTATTGAAAATTGATATTTTCTGGTCCTAATGTATGATTACTCCTAGATGTACATGAGTTTGCTTTGGTGGAGTGATTTGGTGTTGTGGAAAGATCATTTTTATCAAAAGAGATTTTGAAATAGGTTGTTGAATTCTCAATTTTGTCACATGTAGGGAAAAGTTACGAATTTTCTAATGTATTTGTAGATGTTGTTGAGTTGTCTAGACAACCAATTCTGAAACTCTGAGATTGTTTAATTTTTGTTACCATAGCAAATGATCGATTTTTTCTTTGAAATTTTCATGGGGTGTTAAGGACATATTGAGGCCCAACCCTGAATTTTTGTAAGATTTGATATGTTCATTTGATAGGGTAATAAAATTGAGGACTATGACTGTTGGCTGTAAATAAAGGGTTTCTGACCTCCGAATCTGTAGAATTTCTGTTAACATATTTAAAGAATGATTCTCGCTTTGAAATTTATACAGGACCTTGTGAATATATTGGAGTGTCTTTGATAATTTTTATTGCCTCTAAACTAATTATTTGATGTGTAAATAAATTTGTGCTACAATGGTGTGAAATCTGCCTAATTGCTAGAAATGAACCCAAACATTAAATTGGTAATGTAATGACTTTTGATTCAAGTATGATAAGTATAAATGCATGCCATCTACTTTAAAGAGTGATTTATGAGGAATTGTCACAACATACCCAAAGAGCACCGCGACGAGAATGACAACCTATTTTGAAAAAATAACGGGAGTCGCCACCAACTTTAATTCTGGTTAAAATTGGAAAACCTTTTAATTTGATAAAACTGATCTTTTAAGAGTTTTAAGTTCGGGAGTCTGATTATAATTAGGGAAGGGTAGAAACTTAATCCCATTACACTCCTAATACATCTGTATAAATACGGTTACCCTAGAGCTCATTATACAAATTAATTATAATTTTAATAATATTTATTTTTCCCCTAAAACAGTCATAATTATATAAAAATAAAATAAAGAAAAATAAATTAAAAGAATATTAAATTAAAAAGGAGCACAATTTAATGAAAAATTAATTTTTGGCTTGATAGTTGTTGGCTATGCCGACGTATCCTCTAGTGTAATAAGGAGCTCAAAGCCATGTCGTCCTGTAGAAAATAAGTATGTGTTAACGAATTTTAATTATCAAACAAAAAAATAAACGTGTTGGTTGCTTTTAATTTTGAAAATAATTTTGATTGATAATTTTTTTAAAAAAAAATTCACTTGTTATTTGTCACACAGATGAAAACATTTCATTTAATTTGCTCTTCCTAATTTTTTTGACATTTAATTTTTATTATATGTATATATATATTAGAAGAAAATGTTACTAAATCCTAAGACTCTAAGAGGGATACTGTTCATTTTTTAAACAAAAATCAAAACTCAAATTTTACATCCTAAGAGCCCAAACTAATACAAAACTTGAAACTTGAAAAGAAATTGAAAACTTAAAGCCTAAGGATTAGTTTCAACTTAGCAATACTGACCGAAAAAAAAAAGAAAGTTAAAGTTAATTAAAAAAAGGTATCATTTTTTATTGGAAATAGAAAAGAAATAAAAGACAATTAACCCAAAGCCCAAGTGCATCGAAACCCAAAAAAATTGACTGATAAAAATACTCCAACCTCATTTCCATAGACCCGTATTAGCCCAAACAACAAAGCTCCAACCAGAAAAGAAATGTGACCATGAACAAAGTAAAGCTAGAAAAAATAATGATAGTAAAATAATGTGAATGAAATAAAACCAATGCTCAAAACCATTTCCTTAGTCTATCATGCATTAATAGAAACACCATCAAAGAGAGTAGGGGCGGCTGCAGTGAGAAGAAGATCTCACTTTCTTAACACCATAGCTGTACCTAAACGAGATCAGAGAAGAGGCCAAGGGTGCAGAGAAGGCGGGGTCTTGCTCATAATGGGGAAGCTTCTCAGCGCACGATCTAGGTTCTGGTGCTATGGGGGATGTGTGGCGCTGTGGTCTTTGCAGTGGCACAGGCTCGGAAATGGTGACGGCACAGCTAGCAGGGGTGACGGTGTGGAGGGAGAGAGGTGCGCTAGTCTAGGCAAGTTGCGATCACGAGGAACTAGCGGCATAAGGCGGCGCACGTGGCTGCCATTGACGCACTTGCGTTCACGACGGCAGGGAGTGTGCTGGAGGTGCACGGCGTTTGTGGAGGCTTGGGGCCTCTCAGCTACAGTGGGGCTCTAGTTTGCTTTATCTTCTTCCTCCTTTTTATTCTTAGCTTAGAGGGTGATGTTGGGTTTTAGGAAGGACAATGGCTTGTGTATGTGATTGTGATGTTGCTATAAAAACATTTGATGGTAGTGATGGTTATACCTTGGGTTTGTAGTGATGATGATGATGATTTTGTGGTAAATAATGAAGATGATTTGATGAGAGGTTGATGGACTATAATAGTGATGGTGTTAAAACTCAGTTTGAAGTTCTTGATGATTTCTCTGTCTACATGTGTTCAGATTCTTTTTCTCTCTTTTAGATTGGAGATTACAATCAGTGCTCTCCTCCCAAATGTGAACTTTGATCCCATTTATACAGTCATTGTGAATCAATTTTGTCAAATTTGACAGTAGCCATTTTTTATCTAACTGATATGATTTGCTGATTTCATGGCATTTTCATCCGTTGCATTTGATTCCCTGCATGTTCTGTTGCTCATAATTTCTGACTTTTTCATGTATGGTTCATCAAATCCTTTCAAAAAGTCAATTAAAAAAAAAAGGGCTCAAGGCACGCCTTGTCATGTTAATCTAAAGAAGACAACAAAACGGTGAACGAAACAAAAAAATTTCAAAGAAAGCAATCGGTGCTGTTCTTTTTACTTCCCTCACTGCTCTTTCTGACTTGCCACTATGATGTGCGCTTCCAACTTGCACTTCTCTCTGCATGTCTTTTTCCCAACTGATAGGTTTTTATTATTTTTAATTATTTTTTATTTTTTTTAACAACTCAAAACAAAGCAAAACAAAATGGACTTTTTTTTTTTGGGTTTGTAGTTCAATAAACGAAACGGGCTTGACTAACATTTTTATGTAAAAAGAAAATGAAACGGGGTTAATCAAGACAACATGAAATGGGCTTTACTTTAAAAATGAAATGTGCTGAGAATTTTTTTACATTTTTTTTAAATAACTAAAAAAATGAAGTGAAATGAAATGAATTGAAAATTGAAAGAAACTTGAGTTTTTTTAATATGAGTCGGACAAAATTGGGTATTCACAGTTGCCCCTCTTTACTTGCTCCATATTGAAAAACATAAAGTCTGTGACTTTGATGTTTTACCGTAAGGGACAAGTAAAGATATGAACACACATTTTGTCCAAATGCATGATGCATGATGTATGATGGTGAATGATGCTGGATGATCTCATGATGAATGCACATTGCTAATGTCAAATGGGGAATGAAACCTATATGAAAACTAGATGCATGCAAAAGTCTAAAAGAAACTGAAAAAGAGTGAGGAATTTAAGAGCTTGTGAATGCGAGATGCATGTGAATTGTGAAGCATGTGAAAATAGAGTCAGGGCATGTGGAATCAGAATCTGTGAAAATGGATGTGAAAGTAAACTAAATGTGACATAAGGTAAAGGTATGTGAATTGTGACAGTAAATACGAAAGCAATGAAAGCAGGTAAATGTGAAATTTAAAATCTGTGAAAGCTTGTAAATGTGAAATTTAAAATCTATGAAAGCTGTAAATGTGAAATTTAAAATTTATGAAAGCATATAAATGTGAAATTTTAAAGATTTGTGAAATGTAAAAGTAGATTGTAAAAGCAGATAAATGTGAAAGCAGATACGTATGAAATTTAAAATTTATGAAAACATGTAAATGTGAAATTTAAAGATTTGTGAAATATAAAAGTAGATTGTGAAAGCAGATAAATGTGAAAACAATTAAATTGTGAAAGTAGTAAAATGTGAAAGCATGTAAATTGTGAAAATAAGTAAATTGTGAAAGCATGTAAACTTGTGAAAGTATGTAAATTGGTGAAAGCATGTAATATTGTGAAAGCAGTAAATTGGTGAAAGCATATAAATGTGAAAACATGTAAACTTGTAAAAGCATGTAAATTTATGAAAGCATGTAAACCTGTGAAAGCATATAAATTAGTGAAAGCATGTAAACTTGTGAAAGCAGTTAATTGGTGAAAGCATATAAATGTGAAAGCATGTAAATTTGTTAAAGCATATAAATGTAAAAGCTTGTAAATTTGTGAAAACATGTAAACTTATGAAAGCATGTAAATTGGTGAAAGCATGTAAACTTGTAAAATCGAAACTTTGTGAAGGTATATGAAAATAAATGCAAATGCATGACTGGTAATTCTGATAAAATGATGATACAGTATTGGTGTGATGATGATACGATGAATGATGCAAAGCTGGTGTGATGATGTGATGAATGATGCAAAATTGATGTAAATAGCCTTTAAACTTTTAAAATTGCCCCAGTTTGAGGTATCTTCGCATTGTCTTTCAAGAAAGATTTTGTGTAACACCCTAATATTCAACCCAATACTCCTAGAACGTACTGAGGCTAAATATTAGTCATTACCTCTTGTTTCAGTTCATTTATCATTGAAAATACGTATTGAAAATACGAGCCAAATTTTTTTCTTTTTACAACCTTGATAAAGTAAGAGCCGCGTATAGCATATATATCATCGATATAAAATAATGTGGAAATTTAAACATCAAGAAGGCTCCATAATGAACATAACACATCATATATATTAAACTACCCACCTAGAGGTGAGTTAAGTTGGAATACATAAGAATGAAATACAAATAGATAAAAAGGAAATACATGGGAAACGAAATGTGTAGAACACGAACCTACATGGTGCACCTAAGGTAGACAACCTTAACAAAAGAAGGTCATCATAGCTAGTGAAGTGTGTGTGCACTAAAACTCTAAGAGTCATCTACGGCTAATGGTCCGGGAGTGAGGGGACGCATCCAATCCACTGCCATAGCTCGGCGGGAACAGGTACACCAGATAGTCGCATATGACCTCCACATCTAGGGCGCATGGCTGGCCTCCACAAAATAATACGATCCACGCTCCGGATCATAGTGGAGTTCCCATGTGAGCGCGTCAACAAACAGGACGAAGGTCGCCATCGGAATCTGAAGACGTGACGGAAAGAAAAGGTAGGGGGAGTGAGAATCTTTACTAAAGAAACTCAGTAGGGTTTTCCTCCTATCTAGGTGTCATCATCTACGTCTCCATGAACCTCGGGTTACTTCTAAAAAGTGGGCATATAATAGTTCAATTATGAAGTTCTAAAACGTTAATTACCGAGGCCCGTTCTCTTTAACATACACTCTTGTACTTACATGGATGCATCATAATTCATTATGAAATGCGGGAGCATAACTAACTTATAACATAGAGCATAAAACATAGCACATATGACATAGAGCATATAACATGGATCATAGAGCATAAACATAGAATATGGAATCATAATCATAAAACTTGGTACATGGTACATGGTGCATAGATCATAGATCATAAAGCATAAACATGAAACTTGGTACATGGTACATGGATCATATTGCATAAAGCATAAAACATAGAACATAGTACATGGTGCATAGATCATAGATCATAACGCATAAACATGGAACTTGGTACATGGTACATAGATCATATTGCATAAGGCATAAAACATAGAACATAGTACATGGTGCATAGATCATAGATCATAAACATGGAACTTGGTACATGGTACATGGATCATATTGCATAAAGCATAAAACATAGAACTTGGTACATGTTATCTTATCTTGGTTACTTAGGTGACGTTAAAATATTTACTGTGAACATGGGGCCACCCTAATTGTTCTCCCTTTTGAGAAACCTCTAGGTTATGAGCTCATACCTCACTAGTCGTCACTAGCACATGATCTTATCCCTTTTGATAAGATTAAGGTCCCGACATAAAGTACAGGCTAGGGGGCTAGAATCACCTCATCCTCCATCCCTTTTGATGGTTTCAAAGGATAATTTTCTCATGGTTTGAATCACCTCATCCCCATTCCTTTTGATGGTTCAAAGGATCATTTTCACATAGTTTATGTCACCTTAAGTCTTAGCATGTTATAACAAGATGCCACATAATTCATGCATGCCACATATTTCATATAATCGTAACATAGGCATCTCTAAAGTTCTTAAGAGAACAATAACATGCAATTCCATCATCACATAGCATCATATAAGTCATGAGATAACACATAAATTCATCAATCATAGAGGGTACACAAACTATTCCCTTAAAAGCAAAAATCCCTAATCGGGTAACCTCAAACTACCAAATTATTTTCTTGTACCTCTAAGGGATTGATTAACCTCATTACCACAATTTATTAAGTCCTAGAACCTAATTAATTATGGCTGGACAGCATAGGCAGTAAACATATTTTGATGAATTACGGTGTTCTAGAAGTTGCATTTTAGGTCCTTTCTCATTACTGACTTTTTCTATGATGCAATAATTAATACCTAAACCAATTATGAGTCACTCTCACTCATCTAAACATGTTATAATGTGATTTTACAAACTCAAACAAGGCTGGAACAGAATGCATATTTTCAGCTCCTAAGGAGTTCTAGAAATCACATTTTCAAGCATATAAAGTTACTAAGCATACCTAAGATGCCTAGAACAATTATCATACAATTGGCAAGGTATTTCAACACATATGGACCACCCAAAACAGAATTTAAGGTGCTGGAAAATAATAAGGCAGAACCGAAATCTATTTCATCACATAATGCCTAGAACTTTCATTTAAAAACACATAACTTGCTAGTTTCTCTTGGAACCCTTTTAAAACTTATAAAACTCATTAGGAAACATTTTATTTCTTTAAAATCTCCATAAAATACATGAGGGCAGTGACCATTTCAAAATAATCTCCAAGGGTATTTAAATCATGAAATCATACTTAAAACATTTGTCATAGTCACCTATGCTTGAGAAAAATCCCAAGACATAGATTATAGGTCCTTGTGACTAAATGAAACTCATTCTAGCTCCATTATCATCACATGGCCGAAATGTACATTCCAAGGAATGTTCCATATTTAACTTTTTCATAGGATGAAGAGGGCAATCTTTGAGCTCTAGGAGTTTTAGGTGATAACATAAACATAAACGTGATATGCACTCCATTTTAGATTTGCTTAGAAAGTAAAGTGAGAGCTCAAAATAAATATGAGATGCAAGTTCACTTCTTTATTTTTGAGTTAAGTGATAACTTTGAAATAAGTCATGAAATGCAAGTTCATTTCTTTATCTTGGGAGTTTAGTGATAGCATAAAATAAATATGGATGCAAGTTCACTTTTTTATCTTATCTAGAGCTCCTCCAAGACTTTTAAAAGAACAAAGCTTAAACCCAATACTCATCTTACCTGAAAAGGTAAGCTTTTCTAAGCTTTAAACATAAAAGAACTATATAACATAAGCAAGACTTAAAGAAAAACTCAAGCTCTAGAGATTTCATAAGAGATGAACACATAATCATCTATAGAGAACACTCATCATCAAGCCATCATGCTCAAGGCCTTGAGGCCGAAAAATAAAAAGAAAATAAGGAAGCAAAACCAAAACTTGAAGAAAAGGAAAAAGAAACACTAAAATACTTCAAGCTTTAGAGGTTGCTCAAGTGTTAAACACTATCATGAAACCATCATCATCAAGCTCTCATTTTTCCAAGTTTCCAAGGGCTCTATGGCCGAAATCTTAAAGGGAAAAGAAAGGTTCCAAAAGGGTCAAGAGACACATAAAGCTCATTCTTTACTTAACTTGTAAAAGACAAAACTTTTCTTTAGGAAAGATTCAAGCTTTAGAGATTTTCTTGAGAGATGAACACAAGGTCACCTCTAGAAAACACTCATCATCAAGCTATCATGTTTAAGGCCTTGAGGCCGAAAATCCAAAAGAAAAGAAAGGAAGAAACCGAAATGAAACATCAAGAAAATGTCATCCACTCATCATATTCCAACAAGATCAAAGCATCAAGATCAAAGAAAACATTTTTAGAAAAACTCCTTACCAAGTGTTGATGTTCTTTGAAGTGAAGAAAAGGTTTGATCTTTGAAGAGAAAGCAAGAAGAAATCTCCTTGTAACTTGATGTGTGGCTTCGGCCTTAAAGAGGAAAGGGGGGAGGAAGTGGGTTGGCTTGTGTTTGAGCTTGGGAATGTGTTTGGATGAGAGCTAGATGGAGATTGAGGGTGGAGGAGGTGGCGGTTTCCTTCTTTGAATGTGGAGGAGGAAGAAACTTTGAGAGAACTCACACTTTCTCACAAAAACTCAAATTTGGCAAATGATGTAAAGTGAAGCAAAGCTCACCAAGGCAATGTATTTGTAGAGTTGAATCATGAAGAGGAGTGTGGCTTCTTGGAGAAGGAAGAGAGAAAATATCTCTTTGAGTTATCATTCATAGTAAAGTGTGAAGCATGGGTGAAAGCTTTTGAGTGAAAACTTGATTGACTACATAAAATATAATTCTTTTGAATTTTTTGGGGGAAAAAAGTGGCAGTTTTAATGTAGGCATGGGGGGAGAATTTTCATTTCAAATAATCATGTATTAGTGGGGTATTAAGGAGTAAGTAAGGTTAGGTCACTAATCAAGCTTTTATGATTAAGTATCTAGGTGACTAATTAGGTACTTTAGGCCATGATTAATTTGGAATAGGAGAAATCTTGTTGGGTTGATGGAGTCAAATTTCAATGACTAAAAACCTAGGGAATAACATATTTTCTTGAATTGGGGAAAAGTGTAATCATGGTGAAGTATGATGTGGATGATGTGGTGTGACTTGAGGTGATCCTTGAATGACTAAATAAAATAAAATAAAACAATTCTTTAAATGTTTGAATTTCAAACATGTGGAGAATGTGGAGCCAAACTTTATTGGCTAGAGATTAGAGAGCAATCACCTTTTCTTGGAAATAGGGAATATGAATAGTAAAAATACTATTCCTAGATGTTTTCTTGAAGAAATATGACAAAAAAATGGGTTTTAAGTATCTTTAAGCAATTTTAGGTTCTAATCCACCTTAAATAATTATTTTAGCTCTAGATTAATTATGGAAATTAATTAACCTTTAATTAGAGCCTAATATTGCTTAGGTTTTTATTTTAAAAACATCATTAAACTTTAATGCACTTAAGCAGGGGCAAAATCATAATTTTTCTCAAAAACTGCCCGGGACCACTGGGACTTAAACAAACATAGGTTATGCCTTAAAAACATTGTTTTAGACCTCTGGGACAAGTCTGGGTCAAAATAAAACTCAAAACTGCCTTAAATTACTGTAAGGGTATTTTGGTCATTTACGCGCAGAAACCTCAGAAATGAGATTCTTCTGCTCTATTAAACATAGAATCCCCTTCATACATTGAGTTAGCCCCTCAAGGACTACCAGATCGGCTATCCTCGAGTTCCGAGCAGAAAACGACCTTAGAGGTATTTTGGTCATTTTCCCTTTAGCAAAAAATCGGGGTGTTACATTTTGTCTCTCTCCAAAATGAACTGTTTACTCAGATGAGCTATTCCGAGAGTCCTTTCATTGCAGTTCTCAAACACCTTGACTTGATGATGCTTTAACAGCTCCTTATTGCCCCAATTGCTCTATCTTTTGCCATGACCACTCGTCTCTTTCCTTTTGCAACTCTATCTTGATCCTCATGCCCGTTGTTTGACTTATCATTCATGAGCTTTGTTAGCAAATTAGTTCCTTCGATGATTATGCATAGTATTAAAAGATAATATGAGAATAAAAAATTTTGATAGAAAAGGAAAGAGAATTAGAACACAGAGGAAAGGAAGGACAATTTTATTGAACCCCATGTTGAAAAGTATTTACAGGATATAAACAGTTGTTGAGAGATAAAAAGGGAAGAAAGAAAGGACTAATAGTGCTGCTTTCATGTGATCAACCTATTTTACCGATTCATCGGCTACATCAGATTCAAAATCCATGATCGTGAGTGCATCGTTTGTTGGGTGTTCAACAATATGCCATGATCCACCAAGATTCAAATTGCCTCAGTTTCGGTATCCCACATAGCTCCATGGTCATTGGTCCAATCTTTCACCATTGCATAGGCCACCCTTTTGGATTTTCAACCTAGGGGGCATTTTCTTTTCTCTTCATTCATTTTGTGCTCTAAATTTTGCCTAGATCACCCTTCCGGGTTTTCAACCTAGCGAGCATTTTTAACCTTCAGGCAAAGTATTTCTTCACAACATCTGAATTGACTGGCTTAGCAAGTCCTTGGCCTTCCAAATCAGTTAAGATCAAAGCTCCTCCAGAAAAAGTATCTTTGACAATGTAAGGCCCTTAATGTGTGGGTGCCCATTTGCCTCTGTTATCTTCTTGATTTGGCAAAATCTTCTTCAGAACAAGATCGCCTGATTGAAATGTTTGAGGGCGAACATTTTTATTAAATGCTTTTGCATCCTTTTCTGGTATAACTGACCATGGCAAACTACAGTTAATCATTTTTATTCATGCATGTTCAATTGCTCGTATCTTGTTTTGACCCACTCAGCTTCCTCCAGTTCAGCTTCTGCTAAGACTTTTAAAGATGGGATTTCCACTTAAATGGGTGTCACTGCTTCCATTCCATACACCAGTGAATACAGAGTTACCCCAGTTGAGGATCTAACAGAAGTACGGTAGGCATGTAATGCATACGGCAGCATATCACTCCAATCCTTGTAGGTAACCACCATTTTCCCTAAGATCTTCTTGATGTTTTTATTTGCTGCTTCCACAGCCCTATTCATCTTTGGTTGATACTGAGTTATAATGCTTGATCTTGAATTGCTCACACAGTTTCTGTACTTCTGTATTGTTGAAATTAGTTGCATTATCTGTGACAAGCTTTGGCAGCCCATATCTACAAATGATGTTGTTCTTCAGGAATTTCACCACCAGTTTCCATGTTGCATTGGCGTAGGATATAGCCTTTACCCATTTAGTGAAGTAGTCGATAGCAAACAGAATGAATCGATGCCCATTGGAAGCTTTGGGACTAATTGGCCCTATAACGTTCATGCCCCATATTGTGTGTGTCCATTGTGAGCCAATAGTATCCTTACCTGAGGATTTGCCAGGATAGTGTATGTCCGTTAGCATGGGCTCCACAAATACCCTCATGGACTTCTGATATGATGGACTTGGCTTCCACAGCATTGACGCACCTCAATAAAACTCCATCGTGGCTCCTTTTATACAATACTTCTCCCAAGAGGAAGAATGACATGGATAGCCATTTGAGTGTCTTTCTGTCATTCTCATTTGCTACTACTGCATATTCCATTTCTTTAATGAACTTTTTGATATCGTGAAACCATAGTCGGCTGTCCAGCTCCTCTTCAATGTTAGAACAATACACTGGTTCTTTTCTAACAATCACTTGCAAAGGCCGTACTTCTATTTCCAGATTGAGCTTGGTCATCACAGCCAAGTTGGTAAGGCATCTGCAAACTGATTCTATTCATGGGGTAGGAAATGGAAATTGACATCCTTGAATTCATCTTTCAAGCTCATGAGATGTTCATAATATGGCAACAACTTGTGCTCCTTAACTCGCCATTCTCTATTAACCTGAAAAAAGATTAAGGTTGAATCCCCATAAACCTCCAAGTATTCTAACCCAAGGGATATTGTTGCTTTTAAACCTGTTATACATGCTTCATATTTAGCTATGTTGTTGGTACAATCAAATGTTAATTTGACAGCGATTGGAAATTGCTTTCCATTGGGGGACACTAAGACTGCTCCAACTCCGTTCTTGTGAATGTTGACAACACCATCAAAGTACATTTTCCACATTAAGTCTCCTTCTTCCTCGCTTTCACTACCCTCTTCTATGGCTGCTAGGACTTCTTCATCAGGAAATTTGAACTCCATCGACTGATATTCTTCAAGTGGATTCTCAACCAAGTGATCTGCTATCATGTTCTCTTTTATGGATTTTCTAGTCACATATTTAATGTCAAATTCTGCTAGAGCCACTTGCCATTTGGACATTCTCATGGAGATATATGGGCTTTCAAAGATGTACTTCATGGGGTCTACCCTTGATATAAGCAAAGTTGTGTAGTGGAGCATGTACTGTCGTAACCTCTTTACCATCCATACTAGTGCACAACAAGTCTTTTCAATAGTCAAATACCTAGACTCGCAATCATTGAATTTCTTGCTCAAGTAGTAAATGACTTGCTCCTTTCTACCAGACTCATCATATTGACCTAGTACCGTTCCCATAGACTCATATAACACCATGAGGTATAGTATTAGTGGTCGCCCTAGTGTGGGTGGAACCAAGAGAGGTGGAGTTGACAAGTAATTCTTGATTTTGTTCAAAGCCTCTTGACATCTATCATCTCGTTTTCCTGGATTACTTTTCCTCAACAGTTTGAATATCAGCTCGCAGGTATGAGTCAAATTTGAGATGAATCTCACTACATAGTTCAGACGACCTAAGAAACCTCAAACCTCTTTCTCTATTTTAGGCACCGGCATGTTTTGGATGGCTTTAATTTTGTCTAGGTCAACCTTGATGCCTTTCTTGTTAACAATGAATCCCAACAATTTCCTAGTGGATGCTCCGAAAGTGCACTTTGCTGGGTTTAATCAAAGCTTGTAAATCCTTAGCCTTTCAAACAGTTTTGTTGAGCACGGCAACATGACTTTCTCATTCTTGTGACTTTGCTACCATATCATCCACATATACCTCTAGCTCCTTATGGATCATGTCATGGAAAAGGGTCACAATTGCTCGTTGGTATGTTGCTCCAGCATTTTTTAACCCGAACGACATCAGTCTATAGCAAAATACTCCCTACTGAGTGACAAATGATGTTTTCTCCTTGTCTTCTTCTGCCATCAGGATCTGATTGTAGCCTGAATACCCATCCATGAAGGAGAATCTATGACTCCTTGTTGTGTTGTCAACTAGAACATCTATATGGGGGAGAGGAAAATTATCCTTTGGGCTTGCTTTATTCAGATCTTGATAGTCCACGCAATTCTGACTTTTCCATCTTTGTTTGGCACGGATACTATATTGACTATCCATTTTGGGTAGAGTGGAACCTCTAAGAAGCCGACATTAAGTTGCTTTTTAACTTCCTCCTTAATTTTGAGTGACATTTCTGGACTCATCCTTTGTAATTTTTGTCGCTTAGGTTCTATATCTTCAATAAATGGGATTTTATGAGTGGCTATCTCTTGGTCTAAGCCAAGCATATATCTGTAAGACTAAGCAAAAATATCCAAGAATTCTCGAAACAAGGCAATCATTTCTTCCTTTTCTGGATTATCAACTATTTTCGCTTCTTTCTTATCTTCATCAGTACCCAAATTCACAGTTTCGACAATCTAATCATGTAGATTTATCCCCTTTTCCATTGAATCTATGATTTTGGCAAATTGTTAGCACCACTCAGAATCTTCATCTTGTTCATTTTCATTCAAGTCCATTGTAACGCAATAATTAGTCAATGGATTTTCACAATCATTTGCACAAGATAGAGATTTTGAAGGAAATGAGTCCCTGAAATTGAGATGAGACTAGAAATAAATAAGAAAGAAAGAAAATGAAAAGAAGAAAATAACGAAAGGAGAATGGAAAGGAAAACCATGCATAATCATCTTTGATTTAATTAAAATGGAAGTACAACAAAGGTGACCAAAGCATCCATTACTCATGATACAACAAATCATCAAAGGCCACAGAGTCCCAATTGTTTAATGGCTCACAGCTTAGGTAGATTAGCCGAGGTGTTTCCTTGGCTCGTTCTAGAATGTTAATGGCTTCAGCTCTTTCTATCATTACCACTACTGCAGGTGTGGGAAATGTGTCCCTGATATGTAGGATCTTCTTCTTAAACGATCCAAAAGATTGCAGTTCTCCAATGGCTTCATACCCAAGGCCGTACTTCCCAAGATTGTCAGGGAGGGTGATTGGATCCTTGATTCCTTGCAATTGACTCCCCAACCCTTTTCCTTCTTTGAATTCACTCTTTTGCATTATTCAAGTAGTAACTTGAAGTGCGTCACCTCTTTGTTCCATTAGTTTGGCTATCTCAAGATTTTGGAATGAGATCTCAAGGGTATCCTCAGCACAATCGATGTATGGCACTGCCACCGGCTTGGTTACCAACAATTCCTTTTCTCCTTTTACTGTAATGAGCTTTCTGTCATCTATGAATTTCACCCTCTCATGAAGAGTAGAGGGACAGTACCTGCTTCATGAATCCAGGGTCTTCCTAGCATCATCGTATATCTTGGCTCGATGTCCATCACTTGGAATCTAGTTAGTAACGTGGTCAGCCCAATTTCCAGCTGAAGGCCAATGACACCCATGATTTCCTTCAACGATCCATCAAATGCTTTGACGATTGTCTCGCTTGGTTCAATTGTGGAATGATCTATTAGTAATTGCTGCAGAATGGAGTAGGGGAGCACATTGAAAGCAGATCCTCCATCAATCAGTGCTTTGGCTATATTGCAACCCTGGCATTTTAAGGTAATGTAGAGCACCTTCGAGCGTCCCACTGCATGAGGAAAAACTTCATTTTCCTTGAAAGTTATGGCATTAGCGTTTTGATCGCACCTACAATCCCTTCAACCCTATCTAGGGTACATCTTTAGAGACGTATGCCTGATCCAACACTTTCTTGATCGCACTGTGATGAGCTTCCGAAGATAAGATCAATGAATAAAGTGAGATCTTTGTCGGTGTTTTCTTCAGCTGATCTACCACATCATACTCACTTTGTTTCATTATTTTCAAGAATTCTTCTTCCTCATCTTCCTGATTTTTTCCTTTGCTTTCTTTCACAGGTGCCTCTTCGGGGTCTTTCACAGGTATCACTTGGGAGCTTTTCAAAAGTTTACCAGGAGTATAACATCTACCACTTCGAGTAATTCCCCCGATTCCTGTAACATTTGTTATAGACTCCGATATAGAGGGTTCTGTATATGTTTCATTGCCAGGCTTTGCAATCGCTTATGATTGATCAGACTTTGCATAATTTACAAGATGAGAAGGCAATCTAGTCACCTTGAAGATAGGTACTGGCCTTTGACTAGGAGATGTCATTCTAGACATCATAGAATTGGACTCTACAATAGTTTGATATCTCCATGGAATTGTATGTTCACTTTCATAAGGAAATGGTTTAGGCACCTTAACTATAAGTGCTGGCTCAGAATTATAAACTTTAAAAACAAGGGGTGCTTGTTGGACCATGTTAATGCTCTGTTTGATACCTTTTGGTATCTTGAGCACCCCTAGTTTTATCATTCTTTCAACAAAGAGCTTCAGCTTTGGACATTCCTCCATGTGGTGTTTTCTTTTAGAACACTCACATACTAGATTATCTTCATTTCCTGTCATCGTCTTTCTTCCTTTTCTTCCTTCCACTTCTATTTCATAACCCGTCTTCCTTAGTGCTTCCAAGATCTCTTTCATTGGTAGCTTGGCATTCTCAACGTTCTGACTTGCATGATTCTCACAGCAGATGGAATTCACCTGCCCTCCATTGTGATTGGGGAACGGATTGTTCCTTATATGCGGTCTTGATTCTTCCTCCAACTTAATGGGACCACGGTCAATCAGATGCCAAACCGCACTTCTAAACCCATAACAATCCTAGACTGAGTGTCCGGGGGAATTAAAGTGATAGTCACAAGTTTGGTTTAGATTGTACCATCGAGGATATGGCGGCACAAAGGTCTTTCTAGGACGTGGGGTTAGCAAGTTGTCTCTACACAAGCATTTGAACAATTTGGCGTTGCTCATGTGGAAATCAGGTAGTGGTTGATTTTATATTGGGGTTTGTTGTTAGTGGTGAATGGTGGGGTTGTTGTAAAGGGACTGGTTGTTTGACGAGTCGGGGGTAGTGTTTGGTGGGGTCCAGGTGTTGTTGGTGTAAAGTCGTGGTTGGGAGACATGATTAATCTGGTACGGTTGAGGTGTATATAGTGCTTGGGCCTGAGTTGGGATGATTCTTGGAGGTGGGTATTGTTGGTGTGAGTAGGATGGGTATCATATGTGTGAGTAAGATGGGTAATGGTTTGGCCAAGGAGTGGATTGATGAGGTTGGGGGTGGATGTAATTGACAACATTCTTCTTCTTCTTGAAATGGGAGTCTTTCTTGGATTTGCTTGTTTCTCCTATTACTAGCTCTACCTTCCCTTCTTGGATATTGGTTTCGATTCTTTCTCCTATCTCGACCAAATCCATAAACTCTTTTACATGAGTCCTAAGCATATTCTTGAAAAAGGGGCCTTCCAATGTACAGATGTAATAAGAGCACATTTCTTGCTCTAACATCGGTGGAATAACCCTTCCAGCCATAGTCCTCTACCTTTGGGCATATTCCTTGCAAGACTCGTTCTCCTTCTTCCTCATTCCTTTCAACTGATCTTTGGTGGATGTAGCATTTACATTAAACTTGTATTGGTTAGTAAAAGCCTGAGCTAAGTCTTCCCAACACCTAATTTGTGCTCAATCCATATGCATATACCACTCCCACGCAGTGCCCTTCAAGTTCTCGGGAAAAAAGCTAATCAAGAAATTCACATCCTTGGACCACATTCCCACTTTGTGCAGTACATCCGTAAATGCATAAGGGGATTAGTGCTGCCATCAAACTTGATGAGCTCAGGCATCTTGAAGCCTTTGGGAGTGATCACACTTAGCGCTAAACATAGATCACTCATACTCATTGAACCATATGGGCTAGGTCCACGTAGCATTCGGAACTGCTCCTGCATGCTCTCTTGTAGTTCCTATTTGAACTTTATTCGTTCTGCCTCCTTTTCTACATTTTTGTGTGAGGCTGCATTGTTGGCATGGTTGTGTGGGGTTCCATTATGGGCATTCCCATCCGAGTCATATCCTAGTTGTTCTTCGTGCTCGGTATTTTCTTCATTTCCTTTGGCCATATTCACCGTGTCAATGATGAACTTCTTGAATTCTGGTCCGAACATAGACTTCATCATGGCCTTAAGCTCGTCAATTTCTTGACTCATATTCCTTTCCAGGTTATCACTATCTACAGCCATGGTCTGTTCCTTATCTTTGGCCTTCTTCTTCTCAACTCTGGATCGAAGTTCGTATGGCTCTCTAGCCAGGGCACTGCTATAAGACAAAGCTTTCTTTGAAGGAGCAATGTTTGACGACTGTATTAGGAAAAGAAAATAAAGGTAAGTAAGACTCAATTTTCATTATTTTGGCCAAGGATTGTCATCAACGTTTATGACAATAGAGATGTTCCCCTCACTTTTGCTCGGGCATATTGCTCCATAGCATTAAGTATGGTTGATAATGAGCATGGAGAGAATAGGTACTTTTTAATAGACATTAGCAATGCACAGAATTTTAATTCACATTTATACTAGGATACCAAATCTTAAAGTAAAATGTGATTAATTGCTATTCGAAGGGAGTATTTCTCTTCTATAGAAAGCTGTTAGTGATTTTGGGAAACAGAATCTCTCTTCATATTTATACTAGGATATCAAATCTCAAAGTACAACATGATCAATTGCTATTCCAAGGGAGTATTTCTCCTCTATAGAAAGCTTACAATGAAATACTAACAATAACCCAAGAAATTTTATTTATGAATTCATGGATCTAATGCATCAAGAGTTTAGTCCTTCTCTTCTTGAAACTCCTTGCATACCTCTCACGTGTCTTCATAAACTTAGTTACTCCCTCAGGTAGATTGAGTAACGGTGTCTTCTTGATCTGCTCTTTCGCTTCTTCAAAACCTTGTATGGTCTCAAAACCATGGTGATCTATGTCATTGACCATTCTAGCATGCTTCTTATTCCATTCTTCCAATTCTTCCATATGATTTGAAGCTTCATTCTTCCAAAATTGCCTATGCTTTTCTACTGTGACTAATAGATGATGCTACTGGTTTGATGAGGACCATGCCTGAGCACAATCATTTTCTGTTTAAGCCAACATCTTTAACAAGCCTTCCACTTTGCTCTCCAACTCCTTTCTTGCTTGTCACTCCTTATCAATTACCCTTTCCAATTCTCTTTTGACCCCCTTCTCCTTAATGACCTCCATTTCTGGTTTTCTAATAGCCCTTCCTTTCTTGTTAACTTCTGCTTCTAGGCCGACTATTGTCTTGTTTTGGAACAGGATTTCTTTTTCAAGGTCTTCTTTTTCTTTTGAGAGATCACAGCTCTTTCCTTCTAATTAAGTTTTGAAGCTTGGCAACCATTAAGGCATTCCCTTTATCTGTTCTTGCTCGAGTGGCTTCTAGAGAGCCTACATATTCATATTTTAATCTTTGAATTTCTTCATTCTTTTTTTGGCATTGGCCTTGGAGAACAGTAATTTGGAAATTAGCTCCTTGTTTCTTGTCTTCCAAGAACCTCATTTGTGCTTCTAATATCTCAATACATGAAGTCATTTGAGGTATTGACTGAAATTGATCTTGAATTGATTTTTCAGGTCTTGGAGCCTTTGTTGGGACGCCTCTTTGCCTTGTCCTTGTTTTTCTCCATTCTTCATATTCAGGTGATGAAGTTGGTCATTGTTTCCCCAGTTTATTTTCCCTATTACTTCAATGTTTTCCCATGCCTTCTTGATCTCTAGCTCTTGCTTCTTGGTGTCTTGACCTTTTTTATATAAGAAACTGTAGCCTTCTAGATATCTTTCCTGAGGTTTGGTCTGTGTCCAACAAAGTTGTCTTAATAGCAAGGTGGGGAATATGATATGCAACCTCTTGGACCTATTAAAGGAATGTGAAGGAAATTCCCACAGCTGTATATAATATTTTCCCCATGGTACCAAGGACAGACCCACTTAAAGGTGTTAGGGTCGATATATGAGAATTCTTGCATCCACCCAAGTGCCAATTGTTTTTCTATTGGGATTCGATGAAAATTCTTTAAAAGATCAGGCAAACATCCTATGTGATTTCCAGCACACACATATGTCATGATCCATACATACAACATGTGTAAACAACACCTCAACTTTCCTCCCCTTTCTGGCGACACACTTCTGCTGAAAAGAAAGTATATGCTAGAATGGTAGGAATTGGATTTGCCCCATAAGTGCAATATTTGAAAAATACATCCATGGAGGCTTGATCTATGATATTTGGCTGAAAGGGAAAAGCACCAATCCATAAATTAGTAATGTCAAAGTCCGTTTGAATAGATGCGATTTGAGGAAATCTTTGCTCAACCCTGAAGTTGCTCTTCTTTCCTTTATCACTATCCTATCAACTTGGACCCCAATTAACTTAGTGACCTTTGTTTCTGCTATATAACCCCCTTGATAAAGGTATACACCTTCCTTCTCTCAGATTTGTAGCCCTAACATGGTGATGTACTCCTCTGGAGTTAGTATTATGTCCAAATTTGGCAATTCAAAACAATGAAGAGGAGCTTTCCAGAACTGGGTAAGGGCACTAAGTGCAGGTTCTTCAACTGAAATATCTAGCAAGTCCAGTATATGCCTATATCTTTTTTGAAAATCAACTTTGTCTTTGTAACGCCCCTATTTTTCTGTTTGAGCGAAAATGACCAAATTGCCCCTGAGGTCATTTTTGCCCGGAATTTGAGGATGGCTGACCCGACGATCCTCGAAGGGTCAACTCAATGTTTGAAGGGGATTAAACGTGTTGTGATTGATAACAGAGATGAAAATCTCATTTTCTGAACTTTCAGCTCAAAATGACCAAAATATCCCTATAGCGTTTTACGCAAGTATAAGTGCCATTTGAATCCAGAATCTTTCCCGAGAGTTCGGAATGCTAATTATATGTGATTAATGATAAGTGTTTAAGTCCGGGTGGCCCCAGGGCAGTGTTTGTGGAAAATTACCATTTTGCCCCCGAAATAGTGTATTACGGGCCTAATGACGTGATTAAGGAAACATAAGTAATATTAGGCTCTAATCAAAGATTAATTAATTTCAGTAATTAATCTAGAGTCAAGATATTTTATTAAGGTTAATTAGACCCTAAGATTGCTTAGAATAACTTAAATCTCTTTCTTAAAGTCAAGATTCCATGTCATAGAATCTTGAATAGTGTTTTCTTTCTCCAATTCCTTAAATTAAGGAATTGTGTTTGTGATTGATTATCTTGTAAAATGAGTTTTGATTTCATTAATGAAGCAAGAATACTCCTTAATTATGTCTTGACACCTTTAATTACCTATTACCTTACTTAAACACTTACTTACAAACTCCTAATCAAAAGCCTAATCAAAGATACACCTAAACACACCTCTAAACCACAATTAGATAAAACAATTACCTCCCCTTGGCTGCATGAAATTGGTGCCACTTCCCCTCTCACATTCATCACATGTTGATTTATTTTACACACAAAGAACCATGCTTTGAACCATGCCTTGAGTCATGCTTTGAACCATGCCTAGCCATACCTCCAACCTTACCTTTGAATGACATTTTGGGGAGATATTTTCTTCCCCATTTCCCTTGATAACTCTGCAGCCTCCCCCTCCATTTCACCTCTTCATGTTTCAACTCTCTATAAATATATATCTTGAGAGAACTTGGTTCCATTTGCTTATTCTCTAGTTATTGTCTTAAGAAGTTCATTCAAGTTTTCTTTCTTTTCCTCAAGAGTTCTCTTTCTCTCATCTCCTTCATCCTCTTCATCTTCCTCAAAGAACCACCTCCTTGTAACCCCAAACCACCACACAACCACCATAGATCTCCATTCAAACACAAAAGCTTTCATCCTTACACACAAAGCTCACACAAAAACATTTTCTTCCTTTTTGGCCGAATCCTCATACCACCTTGGAGAAGAGTTTTTCTTCTCATTTCCTTGCAAAGAACAAGCTCTTTTCTTCACAACAAAGAAACACTACTTGGTAGGGATTTTGTTTTAAAAGCTTTTATCTTTTTCTTTTGATGTTGGCTATGAACAAGTTTTAGTTTCTCTTGGTTTAAACTCCTTTCTCTCTTTTTTCACCCTTGGCCTTGTTTTTCTAAAGAAACTTTTGGCTTAATGATGACGGTTCAAGATGATGATCATGAGATTATCACTTGTGTAACCTCTAAAGCTTAAAACTTGGCCTTTGGGCCTGTGAGCATTTCGGTTTCCTTTTCCTTTTTGGTTGTTTTCATTTTGATTCTCAAGAAATACTATTACTTGGTTTGTTCTCTTGATCCATTTCCTTGAGCTTGATGATGATGTTTACACCATAAGGTTTCCTTGAAACCTTGGTACAAAGAACTCTAAAGCTCACTTTGTTTTGCTAAGATAAGCTTGGGGTGGAGGTTGTGTTCCTTTAAAGTTTTAAATGAGCTCTAGTAAAGATAAAAAAAATAAACTTGCATCCATGTTTAAGTTTATGTTTTGCATATCATGTTTATTTTTCAATGTCATCACTAAAATCTCGAGAATAAAGAAATGAACTTGCATTCTTATGTTTAAATTTTAAGCTTTGCATTTCATGTTTATATTTCAAGTCATCACCTAAACTCTAAAGATAAAAATGAACTTGCATCTCATATTTACTTTAAAGCTCTCACTTTACTTCTATAATGAAGAATAAAATGAAGTGCATAGTATGTTTATGTTTTTGCTATTACCTAAAGATTCTAGAGCTCAAAGACTTGCCCTTTTTATCTCAAGTAAAGTTTGGAAAATTGAAGCATTTCATGGACACAAAATTCAGCCATGTAATGATGATGGACTTAACATAAGTTTTATTTAAAGGGTCAAAAAGTTATGTCTTAAGATTTTCTTAAGCATAGGAAAGCTCAAAGAATATTATGAGTATGATTTTATGATTTGAGCCTCACTCAAGAAAGCTTTGAAATAGCTACTGCCTTATCATTATATTTTCATGATTTTAATGAAATAAATTGCTTTCTAGAAGAGTTTTTGAAGTCCTAAAGTGATTCCAAGAGAAATTAGTAACTTATATGCATTAAAAATGTGATTTGTGTGTTGTCTTGAATTAAACATTTTGGTCACTGCCCTGCTATGTTGGATGCTGTATGATGTTGTTTTGATGTGTTAGAATGTGCAAAAATTATGTTTGATTGAAGTGGAAATTATTTTATGAATGTTAGGAAAAACTAGTAACTAGAAAGGACTAAAAACGTGAGTTTTAGAACCCTTAGAAGACAAAATATGGCTGCTGTTTTATAATGATTTAATCGGAGATAAAAATTGTTTTAGAAGGGTCTAGAAGTGTAGGATTAATTCATAAAGGTAGTAACAATTAGTTTTAGTACCTTAGGAAAAGCCGAAACTTAAAAAAAGTCAAAGATGTGACTTCTAGAACCTCGTAATCGAATTATAGTAATTCTGCCCAAACTTCCAAATGCAGTTTGGTATTGAACATAAGCTCAAAATTAGTGAGAATTATTAGTTGTGATCCCTTAGGTGCATACAAGACTCATATCGGGTGCTAGGTTAATCGAATTGTAAGTTTAAGACCCGTAAGAATCAAAAGCATAAGATACTATAAGATAAGGAAGGTAATGAGAGCTAGTATTTCAAATGAATGTATGTTTATTTATGAGTTACTGTGAGCATAGCATATACATTAGCTAAGCCCAGTCCCTGATTCTAGCACACTGGTTAGGAGCATGTTTATTTTACAAAGAAATTGAGATCTTTATGTGCTAATGTATGTGCTATGAGGAAATGTTTTTATGGCTTTAATAGCTTATCATGTTCTTGAGTTGATGATGAAGTGTATGAGTTATGTGTTTACGTGGCATAAAGCAAATTTGGAGAAATTCAATGTACAGCCGTGATGCTGCCAAATTTCTGCCAAATTTGTGGAATTGGAAAGTTATTTGAAATATTTTTGTTATGACATGATATGAGATGAGGAAATAATCCTCTAGACTCCCCGAATTAAAGGTTATGAGAGGTGATCCAAAAGGAATTGCATACTCATGATAAGTTAAAGAAAGGAAGTGATGTGTTACCCCTAGTATTATCCCATATTAAATCTAGCGACGGCTAATTAGATTGAGCTCATCCTAGGCAATCGGTGAGGTAAAGTTTTGGTGGCTATTATAAAATCTCGAGGGTAGGTATGATGGTTGGCTTAGGATAGTTACTTAAGAGGGTGGTTATTATCAAAAGAACTTAAGAATTCAATTACGAGAAAGTAAAGCAAAGGTGCATATGCATATTTTATCTCATTCTCCCATCAGTGCATTTAATCATGTGATATGTGCTAAGTGACTCGAGTCCTCTAACTTTCCTCCTGCTTATATACTTAGCATTATGTTGAGTTATAAATTTGTATGCTTATGTTAATTGCTTGTGTTACATATGCCCCTAAGGTATTGTCATGCATACATGAGATAATTGTTGCATTCATGACATCAGGACCCACGCTAAAAGACACCTACTTCAGATAAAGGATTTTGAGTAGATTAAAATTGAACCTTATGCATGTACATCTCTTTCATAATGAAAACCGAAGTGGCCAGGGATAATGACGATGACACTTGTGTTAGAGTCAGGAAGCCCTACTGAGAATCTTGAATAAGTTTCTCATCCCTATCTTTTCTTCCATGTCGTTTCCAGACGAGGATGATGGCATTGCTCGTGATTTTCTGTGGGGCATGGACGTGGGAGATACGCTACGAGCTGGATCAAAGGGTCGCAGCAAAAGCATGAAGACAACTTTCCTTTTCATCCCCTTATACATTTGCGTAGCCTAGTCCTCCAATGGACATGTAGCGGAGGCTAGTCTAATTTGGTGATAACCATGTTTAGCTTTGGTTTAGTGCATGTACAACCTTGTTGGTAGCTTTAATATCTTTGGATGTCCTTTATGTATATATGACGTCGCTATTATGTTATAGATTTGATATGATAATTTGGTATGTGACATGTTACGCTATGGCTTTTATATATTATAATGAGGTTTATATGATTTGCTATTATTATGCGAGTATTAATCGACAACTATACATGCACGTGGCTCGCATTTTGGTTTTAAAGATAAAAAAACCAAAATAAAATTTAGTCATATTTTTATTACTCGTATTTTAAAGAAAGACAAGTTAATTTCTGAGACAAAAGCGTAACAACTAATAATTAACCAGAATGCGACTTGAGCGTATTAGGTTAAAAGCTAGGGTGTTACAGTCTTCATGTTGCATCAACCGACTCAATCTTTTTACTATTCCCAAGTCACTATAAATCATAGTGACCTTAATGTTTCTTGCATTACTAATGTTATTTTGACCTACTTCCATGTTGTGTCTCAAGCTAATGACAACCCTTGTGCCTGTTTACAAAGAAGAAAGATTAGAAGAAATCCTTGAATAATGCATGTCATGTATGCATGAGATGTAATGAATGTATCATGCATATTATGAATGAATAAGATTTTATTTTTTGGAACTATGCTATGAATATGATTTTTTTTTTTTTATGCAAAGAATGCAACATTTTTATATTTTTTGAAGATGTATGCCGTGAATGTAATATTTACAATTGTTATGCATGAGATGAATGAACTATATGAAGTAAAGAGAAAGTAAAGGAATGCTCCTTTGTTTCCTAATCAGGGTATCCTCAGAGGGTGGATATTTCTATGGTCAAAACCTTAATTGGGTAGCCACTAGGTTAATTCTATTAGTGCACTTTTGGGATGGATCTAGACTTCTACAAGGCCAAAAATCCCCAGATTCCCCCTATCCATGAGATAGAGACCCAGCTTATAAAAGGATCACAAGGAAGGATGAACCCTCTCAATATGACCGATTCATTATACTAGTAACAATATGAGTGGTGTCCTACCAAATGCCAAGCGAGCATAAAGCCCCTCAATGACAATGTTAGGACTCCTCCTAATCCTAGATTTGTACAAGCTCGGGTATAGAGCCAAAGAATGCTGTGAGATAGTGATAGTGTGCAGTGTGTGAGGAGCATACCAACCTCGTAATCCTAAAATTACCCCTTCCTGAAAAGAGAACACAACAAAACAATACATATTCAAGTAAATACAGTTAACTATCCTAAGGTTTGAAGAAAAATAAAATAAAGTCTTTTATCCTAAGGTTTCAAATATATACAAAAAATACAAGTCTTATATCCTAATGTTTGAATAAGAAATATTTACAGATAAAATAAACAATTATTTACAAAACAGCAAAAAAAAGAAAAAAATTATTTACAAAAGTAAAACAGATGTGTTATAGGGGAAACATAAATATAATAAAGTTATAATTGTTTGTGTAATTAACTCTAATGAGCTTGACTCTCAAAATGATTCCCAGTGGAGTCGCCAAACTGTCACAACGTACTCGGAGGGCACCATGATGAGAATGACAACCTATTTTGAAAAAATAAGGGAGGTCGCCACCAACTTTAATTCTGGTAAAAAATTGGAAAACCTTTTAATTTGATAAAAACTGGTCTTTTAAGAGTTTTAAGTTCGGGAGTCTGATTATGATTAGGGGAGGGTAGAAACTTAATCCTACTGCATCGCTAATACATCCGTATAAATACGGTTACCATAAAGCTCATTATGCAAATTAATTATAATTTTAATAATATTTATTTTTCCCCTAAAATGTCATAATTATATAAAAATAAAATAAAGCAAAATAACTAAAAAGAATATTAAATTAAAATGGAACACAATTTAATGAAAAATTAATTTTTGGTTTGATAGTTGTTGACTACGCCGACGTATCCTCTGGTGCAACGAAGAATTCAAAGCCACATCGTTCTGTAGAAAATAAGTATGTGTTGACAAATTTTAATTATCAAACAAAAAAATAAATGTGTTGGTTGCTTTTAATTTTGAAAAGAATTTTGATTGATAATTTTTTTAAAAAAAAATTCACTTATTATTTGTCACACAGATGAAAACATTTCATTTAATTTGCTCTTCCTAATTTTTTTGACATTTAATTTTTATTATATGTATATATATATATTAGAGGAAAAGGTTACTAAATCCTAAGACTCTAAGAAGGATACCATTCATTCTTTAAACAAAAAACAAAACTCAAATTTTACATCCTAGGAGCTCAAACTAAAACAAAACTTGAAACTTGAAAAGAAATTGAAAACTTAAAGCCTAAGGATTAGTTTCAACTTAGCAATACTGACCGAGAAAAAAAAAAGAAAGTTGAAGTTAATTAAAAAAAGGCTATCATTTTTTGTTGGAAATAAAAAAGAAATAAAATACAATTAACCCAAAGCCCAAGTGTATCGAAACCCAAAAAAATTGACTGATAAAAACACTCCAAACTCATTTCCATAGACCCATATTAGCCCAAACAACAAAGCTCCAACCAAAAAAGAAATGTGACTACGAACAAAGTAAAGCTAGAAAAAATAATGATAGTAAAATAACATGAATGAAATAAAACCAATGCTCAAAACCATTTCCTTAGTCTATTATGCATTAACAGAAACACCATCAAAGAAAGTAGGGGCGGCTGCCGTGAGAAAAAGATCTCATTTTCCTAAAACCATAGTTGTACTTAAACGAGATAAGAGAAGAGGCCAAGGGTGCAGAGAATGGGGGTCTTGCTCGCAATGGGGAAGCTTCTGAACGCGCGATCTAGGTTTTGGTGATGTAGGGGATGCGCAGCACTGCGGTCCTCACAGTCGTACAAGCTCGAAAATGGTGACGGCGCGGCTGGCAGGGGCGACGGCGCGGAGAGAGAGAGAGAGAGAGAGAGAGAGAGAGAGAGAGAAAGAGAGAGAGAGAGAGAGAGAGGTGCGCTGGTCTAGGCAGGTTGCGATCACGGGGAATTAGTGGCGTAAGGCGGCGCATGTGGTTGGCTTTGCCGTCAACACACTTGCATTCACAGCGGTGGGGAGTGCACTGTAGGTGTACAGCATTTGTGGAGGCTTAGGGCCTCTCGGCTGCAGTGGGGCTCTGGTTTGCTTTCTCTTCTTCCTCCTTTTTATTCTTAGCTTAGTAGGTGATGTTGGGTTTTAGGAGGGATAATGACTTGTGTATGTGATTGTGATGTTGCTATAAAAACATTTGATGGTAGTGATGGTTATACCTTGGTTTTGTGATAATGATGATGATTTTGTGGTAAATGATGATGATTTGATGAGAGGCTGATAAACTATAATAGTGATGGTGTTAGAACTCAGTTTGAAGTTCTTGATGATTTCTCTGTCTGCGTGTGTTCAGATTCTTTTTCTCTCTTTTAGATTGGAGATTACAATCAACGCTCTCCTCCCGAATGTGAACTTTGATCCCATTTATACAGTCATTGTGGATCAATTTTGTCAAATTTGATAGCAGCCATTTTTTATCTAACTGATATGATTTGCTAATTTCATGGGATTTTCATCCATTGCATTTGATTCCCTGCATGTTCTATTGCTCTTAATTTCTGACTTTTTCATGTATGGTTCATCAAATCCTTTCAAAAAGTCAATAAAAAAAAAAGGCTCAAGGCACGCCTTGTCATGTTAATCTAAAGAAGACAACAGAATGGTGAACGAAACAAAAAAATTTCAAAGAAAGCAATCGTTGCTGTTCTTTTTGACTACCCTCACTGCTCTTTTTGAGTTACCACTGTGATGCGCGCTTCCAGCTTGCACTTCTCTCTGCATGTCTTTTTCCCAGCTGATAGATTTTTATTTTGTATTTTTTTAACAGCTCAAAACAAAACAAAACAAAATGGACTTCTTTTTTTTTTTTTTGGGTTTGCAGTTCAACAAAACAAAATGGGCTTGACCAATATTTTTATGTAAAAAGAAAATTAAACAGGGTTAATCAAGACAACATGAAATGGGCTTTACTTTAAAAATGAAATGTGTTGAGAATTTTTTTACTTTTTTTTTAAATAACCAAAAAAATGAAATGAATTGAAAATTGAAAGAAACTTGAGTTTTTTCAATATGAGTAGGACAAAATTGGGTGTTCACAAGAATGAATGAGAATTACATTGTGAATGAATATTTATATGTGATTGGAGCATGCATTGGTAAAGACAAAAGGTGATAAAAGAATATATGTGCCAAAAGAGAATGCGTGAAATTCAATTGTGCATGTTTTGACATATGGGCAAAATAGAAACAAAATTTAGGTTGGGTGAAGAGGAAGGCAAAAAGAGGAACTTCGCTAGAGATATTATGATTCGGTAGATGTATCGGCTAGAAATGTAATTGTGTGTGATTCAGAAGAGGAAAAAATAAAGTCTGATGATCATATATAGGAATGAGTTCAATCTTGATAAGCAGTCTATTTCCCATTTATGGAGTTATCCATGGCAAATACCATTTGGCATGAATTACCCATTGTGGAGTTATCTACGATAGATATCATTTGGTATGGACTAAGTCTTCCCTATGTTGATGAAAAGAAAAAAAAGAATGGAATTGAGTTCTACGGTTATAAGAGTGAACATATGACTAATTATTGTCCTTGCATATGTTTTTGCATAAAATTACTTGTATGAGTGAAATTAAAAAGTTAGCATAAAATTACTTGTATGAGTGAAATTAAAAAATTATGTTATGATTATGTTTGAGGGAGTGACCTACCAAGAATTATATAATATTCTTATCACTATATTTTTGAATTCTCTTGTCATCTCCAGGTTGATCCAGAGGACGATGGGGCATCTACACAAGAGAAACAAGAATGGAATTGTAGTAGTTTAATGTCTGAGACTGTATCGGTTATACTTATTTGTAGGAATATGTACTAGATCTACCACCTTGCTTGAGCCCTACCCCCTAGTCGTAATAAGTTGAATCCAGTCAAGACTATCATGTCTTTTTTATGCTTTTCTTTTCAAGAGAAATTAATAGTTGCATGTTTGTTCAATTAAGTGTCGAGTGTGTGTTTTGGAGTTCCTTAATTATTGGGTATGCACAACACAAATATGGTGAGGACGTTGAACATTACAGGTTCTTCCTAAACAAAGCCAGTTGCGGGATAGTAGTTGCTCGGTAGTAGGGTAGTAATTTGAAAGGGACATGCTTGATGTTGGCGGCTGTGTTGATTAGAGTTGGTAGTGGCCAATAGAGGTGGTTGTGGGTGGTAGTGGGTGATGGTTGCCGGTTATTATGTTGGAAGTTGTAAATAAATAGTAAGAGATTACCTAGGATATGGATATCATGAGCTCGCTCCTTCATCTTTCCTTGTTAGACTTTAAGCAAAAATGAGATGGCTGGTGGGTACTTGCAAGGACTCCACCAAGGGTATCAGTTTTTATTTTGAGTAGAGGTTTTTCTTATCAGAATTACACTTACCTATTTGATTTTGAATACCCCTTTTAAACAGAAAACCTCCATACCATTAACATTCCCTACTATTTCGAGGTGGTGAGTGGATTTATGCATGGAAGATTGTGGGAGATCATGGGACATGTGGCTTCAAGCTGGGTGAAGTCGGAATAAGTTCCTCGTCCTCTAGAACCCGAAGCCCATTTTGCCTGGGGGCAAGATCTTTGTGCCTTCTGACTTCGAGCATCTGGAGGCTTTTGGCCTTATGGGCCTTGTATTTGATCCAATTTGTCCAAGTGGCAATTTGTGGAGCCCAACTTTTTCTTGCCATAACAGTGCCCTAACTTGTAACACCCCGATTTTTCTGTTAGAGTAAAAATGACCAAAATGTCCCTGAGGTCATTTTCAGCCCGAAATTCGAGGAAAACCGGTTTGGCAGTACTTGAAGGGCAAACTCAATGTTGGAAGGGGATTAGATAACTTGTGTACCTTCCCGGGATCAAAAATCTCGTTTTTCGAGTTTTCAGGTCAAAATGACCAAAACGCCCTTACGGTGTTTTACCCGTTTGCAAATACCGGATGAACCCGAAACTTCTCCAGATGGTTTTAAAAGGCATTTTTATGTATTCTATGACCTCAGTTTTAATTTTAGAAGTCTCGGGCAAAATTAGTGCAAAATTACGATTTTGCCTCTAGTTTCGTATTTTTACGCTTAATCGCGTGATTAAGCAAACCTAAGCAATATTAGGCTCAAATCGAAGGTTAATTAATTTCCTTAATTAATCTTGAGTCAAAATAATTTATTAAAGTTGATTAGAACCAAAAAGTACTTAATTACAACCTAAAATCATATTTTAATTTCAAGACACCTAGTCATAGAATCTTGAATAGTGTTTTCTCTTTCCAATTCCTTAAATCATGGAATTGTGTTACACATTGTTTATTCATAAATGAGTTTAAAATTCTCTAATGATGTATGAGCACTCCTAAACTTGTCATAAACTCCCTAAATCACATTCTTAGTTACCCAAACTTAAGCTTAATCATTCCTAACCTTGTACCTAAGCTAATACACATCTAAACCTACCATTAACACACAATTAAATGGTCAAAACTCACCCCCACTCTGCTGTCCAGCCTTGGCCGAAGCTGTCCCTCCCCATTATGCATCACATGTTCAATTTTTCAACACTCCAAGGCCATACCTCAAGTCACATACACTATACCTTGTCATAACTTTCAATCAAGCTTGATTTTCCAAGTAAATAACTAATTAAAATAGCCCATTTTCTCCATTTATTTGTGGCTGGAAAAGTTCCAGCCATGCATTGTTTCTAGAAGCCTAATTTCATAAAAATTGATAGGAAATTAACTCACATCAAGTCATACTTTGTAGCATAGCTTCCATACTTCAAACCATGCTTCTATGACACAATCAAAGAAATATTTTCCTCTCCCTTTGTCCTCCAATGCTATGGCCAGCACCCCTCCCTTGATGAGTCCATGGTTTTGTTTTTCTATAAATAGGATGCTTGTGATAGCCTTGTTGCACCTTGAAGCATTTTCTAAGTTTATAGTTTTAGAGTTTTCTTGCTAAGTTCTTTCTTTTTCTCTCAAGTTTCAAGAGAGTTCTTCCTTTCTTTTCGTCTTCATCTCTTCATCTCATCATCATCTCTCAACCATCAAACACCACCCCAAAGCCTTGAACCATCATCAAACCTCTCAAACACCACACCTCAAACACAACTTCACCCAAAACACATTTCCTTTCTTTTCCTTCCTCTTTGGCCGAATCATCACCACCATCCTAGGAGGTGTTGCTCATCTCATTTCCATCTTCAAGTCCAAGCTTTTACCTTCATCACAAGGTAGGGATTTGTTTTCAAACTTTGTTTTGCTCAAGAAAGTGTTTTTCTCTAGTTTCCTCTTGGATTCTTTTTGAACTTTCCTTTGTTTTTCCTTTTCTTTTCATTTCAGCCTCTAGGCCCTATTATGAGCATGATAGCTTGATGATGAGAGTTTCTAGATGATGACATTGTATTCATCTCAAAGAAACCTCTAAAGCTTGAGTTTTCCTTTTCTTGTAACTTCATCTATATGATATCTAGCTCACATGGTTTTCCAACTTAAGAAAATTAATCTAAGGATTTCTAAAAGCCCAAGCCTACCCTTGTCAACCTTAAAGTTGGCCGGCACGTTCTAGAGATTTTTCTCTAGATAGGGGTTTTGGGTATTTAATAAAGAACTTGACGTAGTTTCACTTTCTTTCTCTTTTATATGACTTTCGGTTTTTGTGTTGTGATCTTGAGATATTGTATTGGGTTGTTATCTTGTTAAAGCCTTGAATGAGCTCTAGTTAACCATAAAATGAACCTTGCATCATGTTTACTTTATGCTTTGCATATCATGTTTACTTCCTTGCTATCACTAAGTTTCAAGATAATAAGTGAACCTTGCATTGCCATGTTTATATTTCAAGCTATGCATTATCATGTTTATATTTCAAGTTCTCACTTAATACCAAGATAATAATGAGTTGGATTCATATTTACTTTGAGCTATCACTTTACTTTCTAAAGGAACCTAAAATAAGTGCATAAGCATGTTTATTTTTATGTCATCACCTAAATGAACCTAGAGCTCAAAGACTTGCCCATTGTTGTCTCAACAAAGGTCTAATAATATGTATCTTTCCTTGGTTCATATTTCGGCCCCAAGAGGTCTTGAAGTCTCTAAGTATTTGAGACTATGTTTTATAATTTTTCCAAGCTTGCATGAGTTTAAGGAATGCATAGAACTAAGTTTTTGAATTTAGGACCTCTTGAGATAAAGATAAATTGGTCACTGCCCTCTTAAATACTCTTATGATTTTAGATGTTAAAAATGTTTATAAATGAGTTTCGAAAGTTTAAGAAGAGTTCCAAGAGAAACTAGTATTTTATGAGCTTTAGAAATTATGTTTTATGCCTTTTATGGAGAAGTATATTTTTTGTTCTTCCTTGCTCATTACTGCCACTATATGTGCTGTTTCAATGATGATAATGTGCCTATGTTTGAGTAAAAATAATGTTAAGACTCATATATGAAAGATAGGATAAGTTAGGAACTAGAAAAGAATTAATTTGAGAATTCTAGATCCTTTAATTATGTAATTTTCTGGATTATGTCCAGCAAGGTTTAGATTTAATAATCATGGTTTTAAATTAGTTTAAATATGTAGGAATGACTCATAATTGGTTTAGAACTTAGTCTTGAAGCCTTAGGACCAAACTAAACTTAGAAAGGGTCATTGTTGTGACGTCTAGGTACCCGTAAAGTTAGGATTTCAAATTCTGCATCCTTGAGGTTTAGAGATGTTCTTGACCATAGTGTGAGGTGAGAAATACTTAGTTATAACCTCACAGGTTCCCAAGAGACTAGGTGTTGATGATTGATAACTTAGAATGTGAGTTAAGGACTTTAAGGGTCTAAACCGTAATCTCTAGAACCCCGTAATCACACAAATATAAGCTGTCCAAATCTGCATAGTGCTGTTTGGATAAGTCCTTGAGAATAAAAATTAGTAACACTTATTAGTTGTGAACCTATAGGTGTGTAAGAGGTTAAGAATAATACTAGAACGATTAGTTTACAAGTTTAAGACTCAAAGGAACCAAAGTATAACATGCTATAAGTTTATAACATAATAAGCTTGGGAGTTTGTATGAATGATTGTCTAAGGTGTGATTATGTGATAATGTATATGCTATGGTTTTATGTATACACTATGAAAAAGTTTCTTGTGATGATGTATATGCTATGAAAAAGATTTATGTAATGAATAATGATGTATTTATGAATTAACACTTTATGAGAACTTAAATGTGACACAACACTAAGACACCTTCTTGGGTGATACCGGTTTAGCCGAGCACCCCCAAGAAAACAAATCTGTGAGGGTATTGACATAAAGCTTGCCAAAGCGGACAATACTACGATGCACTAGTTGCTAGTATAGCGTTTCAAAGAGGAAATGACCCTAAGAGAGGTGATCCTTAATTGCCCCCTAGCCCATACTTTAAGTCGGGAATTATGTATGTTACGCTTATCATAGGATAAGTAAGAACTAGTGACGACTAGTTAAGGTATGGGCTCATAACTTAGAGATGTTTTAGGGCGGCCCCATGAGATGAAAGTTAAAGTTAACAATGTCACATATACTATACTTATGCCAATGTTATAATGTTTCTTAGTTATTCTAGTGTTTGGTTTACCTTTATGATGCATTCATATCATTAGTATATTTTATGCTTAGTTATAAGACGCATTGTAAAATATGACGGACCTTGGATAAATAACACTTTAGAAAACTAATCTAAAAGGAATTTATATGCATGCACACCTTTTTAGAAATAAACCCAAGGTTCGTGAGGATGTGACGATGTCACCTAGGTTGGGATAACCTTACTGAGAATCCTTTTAGAAAGATTCTCATTCCCTCTCTCTTTTCTCCCGTCATATCTTCAGATGGCGACATTCGTACTCTTCATCGACACCCCGGTATGGGAGCTGCACCATGACCCGGCACTCGGGTCATACCATTTTGAGGGTCGCTGCATAGTTAGAGTGTTCATGTTTATGGGATGACCCTTCGCGCACCCAGTCCCGAGTTACCATTTTACCCCGACTGCTCCTTACCGTCATAACGGGATTTTTGAGCGAGCTAGACCACGCGATGAGCAGATTCTCTGCATGGAGCCCGAGAAATCAGCGGTACGCGACTACCCAGAGTATGTGCCTCGTACCCAGTACTCAGAGACGGACCCATCCGAGGACCCGCCATCACACATGTATAGTTGGAGCTCTAGTCCCGCTCCCCCACCGATGAGGGCGGGGAGTGAGGAGACGGTAGTCCAGCCGAGGTTGGCTCGTTGGCCATCTATGCGCCCTCGCCGCAGTGGATACGCCCCGATGATGCGCTCGACCACTCCCGCCGAGATTCGTCAGTGGATCGACTTGACCCCACAGTACTCGGACCAGCAGGAGTAGACATAGGAGGGGTAGCAGTTAGTGCACACACACCACATAGTTGAGGACAAACCTTCTTTTGTATATGAGGTTGTCTACTCTAGGTGCACACGGGTATGGGTGTTGTTTCTCTTGTATTTGCTTTTTATGATTTCCTTGTATTTGCATTTCAGTTGTATTCCGCTTCCCGATGTATTGAATAGTCCTACCCTTTTCATTTGTATTCCTTGTATATCTATGTTTCAGTTGATGTCTCCGTGATATGAAGTGTTTCTTTATGCTTTGCTTATATATTTCGCTATGCTTCCTCTTAAAGATTCGTGCGTGGCTCTCACTTTGATTTTAATTCCAAAAAGAAAAATTTTACCCATATTTCCGCTAAGTATTTTAGAAGTAAAAGATGAGACCAAGAGATAATATTCTAAAGATTAACCTAAGTACATACTAGTAGTCTTAGGTTAAGATTTAGGGTGTTACACAACTCGGTGCCCAATTATATAAAATTAGGGCATTAAGTTAAAAATGGCATGTTCTGAACTGAATTCAAGATCAGGCTATGATGTATGAGATGAGTTTTGCTCAGGGCTTGCCATTTCCATTGTCGTTGGTGTCCTTTTGAATGTCACGTCATTTCCTCAGCTGGTGACACGTGCTACAAGGGCTTTCTTTCCTAGAAGTGCTAATAAATGCCGTTAGGATGGATTTACCTCTGTGCCCTCAATAAGCATAGTGAAAAGTAGTGCTTGCCCCCAGCGGACATAGTGAAGTGTCATGATTGTCCCTAGGAGGATTATATCTTCCCACGTCTTTTTTTCTTCTTCATTTTTCTTTTCTACTTTTCTTTCTCCATTTGCAAAGTTCCATTTCTTTTGCAGAGCTTTAAGCGTTGGGAGATTCATATTCATACGCGTTCCAAGTAAGTTATTCTTTAAATTGTTCTTTTGCTTTATGCTTTCTGAGATTCATCCCAACTTTTTAGCATTGTTTTTCTGTATTGTTCTTTTATTTCTAGGTTTATGCAAGCTTTGGGTTTTGATGGCGTGGTTGCTACTTTTGGTGGCGCCACTGTGATTGGTGCTAGTTGAGGTGGCGCCCCCGCATTGCCTCTACCTAGGTTTTTGTCCTTTTTGGGGCGTGTTATGCTTCTGCCACCATTTCTGGTGTGTCGTGGCCTTGTTCCACCACCAGATGGCTTGCCAATTTCGGCTTTAAAAGGAAAAAAGGGGGACCGCCTTAGGGCTATGTTTTTCGGTCTAATTTTGTTCAAAAAAATGTTTGGATTCCAATCTTAGATTCTGGTGGCTTCCCCCTTGTAGGTTATGGAAAAATGTGAAGTTAAAGTTTCCAAGGTTCTCCATCCCCCCAACATGTTTGCTAGAGATTATCTTTTCGCTTTCCATGCTTCTACCTGAATATGTTTATATCCTTACGAAGAATCTAGATACTCTCTCTCGAGGCGGCTAGTTCATATGAGAGAGTTTGTACCTCCCTGGGGAAGATGACTTCGAATACATGTGGATGTACGACATCCTATTTCAGACATTTGGTGTCCGCTTGTCATTTTTTTATTTTCAGATCTCCATTCTCCGAGAAATTAATGTCGTCCCTTCCCAGTTACATCTTAATAGCTGGGCCATGATCCGAGGTTTTGAGATAGTGTGCGACTATCTCGGGATTCTTCCTTATATCAAAGTCTTCTTATATCTTTTTATGTTTACCAAGCCGTCTAGTGGTTCATGGGTCTTTTTCTAAGGTCGAATGAATAAGATGGTCTTCGAACCCTATGAGGAATCATTTCATCATTTCAAGGAATTTTATTTCAAGGTTCAAGGAGTCCCTCATAATCAGCCCTTTTTCATAGGTCGGGCGGAAGGGTCGGAGTTCCCTTATTTTTGAACTCTCTCGCCCTAGTCTCCGAAGCTTACCAAGAATTCTTTAAATCCCCTCAAACGACTTGTTGTAGAGTTTTTCTTAGAATCTTGGAAGTCAAACCCTCTCAATTAACACGTATCTTGGTTCGGCTTCCGCCTTCATCTCCTCTCATTATACTTTTGATGCTATATTTTCTAATCACTATGCATTTTTTATTTTAGGTGACATGGCCTCGCACTCCAACATCAGAGCTCTTAGATCCCAGATGCTGAAAAAGGATGCAGAGTCGTTGGCTTAGAGCCATAATCCAGAAAGATCGAGCCTTACTTCTTCCACGGAATCCAGCCAACCTATCCCGAAGAAACAAAAATCGGAGGTTAACCCTTCTTCTGGTAAGGGGAAGAGCCCTTTAGGTAAGGGGTCTTCTTCTCCTGATATTGAGGCGTTGGGGTTTGCATTCGACCTAGGGAAGGAAGCTCCGACTCCCAAAAACCAAAAAAGAGGTGCTCTATTCTCGGAAGATTTACCTTTTTCCGATTTTATCGACACTCATCTTTATTCCAACAATACTCATCATCAACTTCAAAGTTTTGTTCTAGTAAATCAACTTCAATAAGGTCAGTGTTCGCTTCTCCATGTTGTAGCTCTCTTTCGGAATAGCGAGAGTATTTCTTCCAAGCTAGAAAGGTCTGAAAAAGATAAGGATGACTTACGCTCCAAGCTTGAGGGGGAGAAGGAGCACCTTGAGAATCTTAAAGAATCCATGAATGAGTATATTAATGATAACAAAGATCTCCTTTCTTGTACTAAGATTGCTGAGAAGGAACTGGATGAACTGAAGTTGAAATTCATTGCTCTACAAAACGAAAGAGATTCTCTGACTTCATCTATGGCTAAGCTTGAGAAAAACAAGTTTGACCTGACTGCAGAGGTTTTCGATTTGAAGGCTGACGTTGCAAAGACGCTCTCGGACTGGGAAAGGAGTGCAGTTAAGGTTTTTTATAACACTTTGGCCTAGGTGAAGGTGGTGTGTCTGAGTGTAGACTTTTCGGGGGTTGGCATGTTCCGCATGGTTGAGGATGGTAAAATTGTTTATATGCTTGATGGGGATGTTAGTCCTATGTGACCTATTTTGTATTTTCCTGCGTTCCGGTCTTGCGAGGTCATAAGGCTTGTGCATGTTTTGTAATTATGGATAGTGTTAGCTGTTTGCTTGGTCCTTTTTGTTTAATGTCTTGTGTTATATTGTAACCGTACTTCTATCTTGCTTTAAACAGAGTTTGCTTTTAGTTGTGCCTCTTGATAGCTTTGCATTGGGTTAAGTAACATATCAACCTTCGGATATAATAATTGTTGATCCGAATTGTTTGTCTTGGATATATCCCTAATCCTTTGGCGAGTTGGAAAAATTTTTTACGCGCAACTACGATTTTGTGTTTCATTCGACTCATATCTGGTTTCTTTGTTCACCCGAGTTTTAATTATCTATGGGATTAATATATTCGATCTAAGATAATATTAACCTAATTTAATTACTTCGAGCTTAAATGTTAAACGTGGTTACGACCTTCGTTTTGAAACAAATTATGCCTGTTTTGAATTGGGTTTGCCCGAGTTTAAATAGTTATGGGGTTATTACCTCCATTTCTACCATGGGTTAATATGAGCGATTTTATTAACGAAAAGAATCAGGCGGCTTTTTGTCTAACTTGGACATGTTTCGGTCTGACCTCATTAAAACCTCCCCGAAAAAACTCTATGAGAAAAAACCTGAGGTAGGAAAAAGAGTACCAGACCTTTATGCAATTTGTACAATATTGCTACACATAGAATCTGCGGAGGTTAGTGGCATTCCACAACCTTGGGATTTCTTTTCCCTCCATATTTACAAGCTTATAAGCTCCCTTGCCTAGCACTGTGTCAATTCGATAAGGGCCTTCCTAGTTGGCTACTAGCTTTCCATGCCCTTGGGGTTATGGTCCGATATTGGCTCGCCGAAGGACAAGGTCTCCTAGATTGAAGTGCCTTGGTATTACCCCTTCGTTATATCTTCTAGCGATTCGTCTCTTTAGCTCCATTTGTTGCAAGTAGGCTTCTTCTCTTATCCCTCAGATTAAGTCGAGCTCCTCTATTCTTTAGGCTTCGTTTCCGTTCTCCGTGTAGGATAGTAGTCTAGGACTCCGTTCCCCAATTTCAACTGGTAACACCATATCAATTCCATGGACCAATTTGAATGGTGTTTCATGGGTTGTTGAATGTGGTATTGCTTTGTGAGCCTAAAGAACACTTCCGTGTTCTTCTGCCCATGCTCCTTTCGCTTTGTCAAGTCTCTTTTTTAACCTCTGCAGGATAACTTTGTTGGCAGCTTCAGCTTGTCCATTGGCCTGGGGATGCCCAACTGAGGTGAAATGCTGGGATATTTTTAGGTCTTCAAGCAATTTCCTAAATTTCTGATCAGCAAACTGTGTTTCGTTGTCTGTAACTATGGACTTTGGGATCCCGAATCTTGTGATGATATTTTTCCAGATGAACTTTTTACATTGAGCTGACATGATGGTGGATAGGGGCTCCGCCTCAATCCATTTTGTGAAATAATCCACTGCCACTATCAGGTACTTCACCTGCCCTAGAGTGAGTGGAAAAGGTCCGAGCAAATCGATGCCCCATTTTTCAAACAACCAGGAGGCAGTGATTGCCATCATCTTTTCTGCTAGTGCTACATGAAAATGGGAGTGTTCCTGGCATTTCTGACACATTTTTACTAACTCAGCTGCATCATGGGTCAAGAAGGCTAGTAATATCCTGCTTGAAGTACCTTTAATGCTAATGTCCGACCTCCGGGATGATTGCTGGCTATCCCTTCATAGACTTCTCGGAGAACATACTCTGCTTGTTCCGTGTTCAAACATTTTAGCAATGGTTAGGATAGCCCTTGTTTATATAGCTGCTCGTTTACAATGGTGTAATAAAGAGCTTGATACACCACTTTATGCGCTTCCTTTGTGTCACGTGGTAGGGATCCAAATTTGAGATACTCTAGGATCCCTACTGCCCAACTTGGGGCTATTTCTATTGCTCCAATTTCTGCTCTTCCCATGACACTCGGTTGTCTAAGTGTTTCCAAAATATGACTCTTGTTATTACCCCCAGGCTTCATGCTTCCAAGCTTTGATAGGATGTCAACTTGGATATTCTCCTCACAAGGTATGTGCTTTACTTCGATCCCAGTGAAATCGGAGAACATCCCCTTCACCTTCTATAAGTAGAGTTTTAACATCGGATCTCGTGCGAGGTAATTTCCTTTGATCTGGGCTTTACGACTTGTGAATCACTGCAGACTATTAGCTTTTGAATTCCCATATCCTTTGCCAAGTTTAATCCCACTATAATCACCTCATACTTGGATTGATTATTGGAGGTTGTGAAGTCAAAATTAACTGACATCTCAACACGGACATGGTCATTTCTTTCCAACATAACTCCTACTCCACTTCTGCGGAGGTTGGATGATCCGTCAACATATAATGTTCATGTTTCCAGGACTTCCTCCTTGTCATCAAGGAATTTTCGAATGAAATCAGCCAACACTTGGGCTTTGATTGCTTTCCTCGGCTCGAATCGAATATCGAACTCTGAGGGCTCAATTGACCATTTTATCATTCTTCATGAGATGTCTGGCTTCTGCAATATCTGTCTAATAGGTTGGTCCATCCTTGCCAGAATTGTGTGAGCCTGGAAGTACTGTAGACTTCGAGATGTGAGTACAAGGCAAAAGGAAATTTTTTTCAAGCTTCTAATATTTGACTTTGGATCCTTGCAAGGCTTTGCCAGTGAAGTAGACCGGTTTTTGCTCTCCGCCTTCTTCTATAATGAGTGCTGCTCCTACCACGGCGTCGCCTACTTATAAGTATAGCACAAGCACCTCTGCTGTTTCCAGTTTTGATAACGTCGGGGGAGCTGAAAGATATTTTTTGAAGCTTTGGAAAGTGTCTTCACATTGCTACGTCCATTCAAAGTTTTTTCCTTTTTTGAGCAACTTGAACAGAGGTAGTGATTTTTGGGCAGATAATGAAAGGAACCTTCATAGGGATGCCAACCTTCCCGTGAGTTTCTGCACCTCCTTTACACAAATTGGACTTTTCATTTCCATTATGGTCTGGCATTTGTCCAGGTTGGGTTCAATCCCCCTATGGGTTAACATGAACCCAAGGAATTTCCTTGCATCTATAGCAAAATCACACTTTGCTGGGTTAAGCCTCATTTTATAAGTCTGGATGCTTCGAAAAACTTCCTCTAGATATGGTATTAGGTCCCCAACTTCTTTCACCTTAACTAGCATTTCGTCTATGTACACCTCCATTTTATCTCCGAGATGTCTTTCAAATATTCTGTTCATCAATCTTTGGTACGTGGATCCTGCATTCTTCAACCTAAAGGGCATTACTTTGTAGCAATAGTTGGCCCTTGGCATGATAAATGCGATTTTTTCTTCGTCTTCCAGATTCATGGGTATCTGGTTATATCTTGAATAAGCATCCATGGAAGTGAGGAATCGGAAACTGGAGGTTGAGTCGATAAGGCTATTAATACTCGGAAAGGGATAAGGGTCTTTTGGACAAGTTTTGTTCAGGTCTATATAATCCATGCACATGCGGAGTTTTCCGCTGGCTTTCGGGACTAGCACTACATTTGATAACCAGGTCGGATAGATGACTTTTCTAATGAACCTAGCTTTAAAGAGCTTAGAGGTTTGATCTATTACTGCTTTGGCCTTCTCTTCCGACATTCGCCTTCTTTTTTGGGCAACTGGTTTAGAGCCCTGATAGATGGAAAGGTGATGACTCATCACTTTCGTGCTTATCACTGGCATATCTACATATGACCATGCGAAAAGATCCATGTTTGCCCTGAGAAACTTGACCAATTCTTCTTTCACTGATGCTGATAAATTTTTGTTCATTCTGGTGGTTTTGTCAAGCTCTTTTCCAATTTGGACCTCTTCAAGTTCACCTATTGGTTCCGGTCTGGAATGTGTTTTCTGACTGTGCATGTCAAAGTCAATCATCATTATGTCCTGGGGGTCTTGTTTTCCTTTGTCTTTACTTGTGGATTCGACTTGTAGGCTAGCATTGTAGCACTACCTCACCACTATTTGGTTTCCTACTATTGTGATCACACCTCCCTCGTCAGAAGGGAATTTCACCACTAAGTGAGGAGTTGACACCACGTCTCCAAGTTTGTTGATGGCAGGTCGTCCAATAATGGTGTTGTATGCTGAAAGGCAGTTCATGACCAAAAAATCAACAGGGACTATCCTTGCTTTGTTTTTACTTCCTATGGTGATGCGAAGTGTGACGTACCCTTCTGGTTTGGTGGTAGTGCTAGAGAAGCCAACCAATTTGTCCGGATAAGATTAGAGGTCGGAAATTTTTAAGCCTAGATTTTCATCAAATGCTGGCTTGAATAATAAATCTGTTGAGCTCCCCTGGTCGACCCAAATCCTTCTGATCTCGGTGTTTAAAATTATTGCAGATATCACAATCGAGTCATCGTGGCCCGAGATGATTCCCAGGTTATCGTTGTCGGAGAATATCAGATCCGAAGATGGCTTCTTTTGATTTTGCCTTTATTCCGGGTTAAGGTCCACTTCATTACTTCTTTTAGAGCCCTCTTCCGAGCTGATTTAGAGTATCCTCCTCCAGCGAAGCCTCCAACTATGGTGTGTATCGTCTTGGTTATAGTGTCCGCCTTGTTTCTTTCTCGACAATCATCATCCTCATGCCTCTGTGTTCGGCTCAAATTTTCATTCGTTTCGCTCCTTGATCTTTTTGGACTCCTTTGCGTGGCTATATATGTGGCTAGTTTTCCTACTTTGATAAGTTCTTCAACAGCATTTCGAAGATCCCTACAATCCTTGGTTTTGTGTCTGTAACTCCCGTGGAAATCGTAGTATTCCAACTTGTTTGTATTGGATCTTTCTCTGATAGACCTTAGTCTTTTGATGCGCTCCATGTTCTGTATCTCGCGATATATCATGCTCAAGGACACATTCACGGGGGTGTAATCAACAAGCCTCCCCCTGGTCCGAGCTTCTTTTTTGAAGGCCTTTCCTCTTTTCTTGGACTGCTCCTCCTTTTTTGCCCCTGCTTGCCTTCCAACTTTGTTGACATTATTTCTTCCATGTTGATGTATTTTTCTGCCTTTCTTTGCAACTCTTCTATGCTTCTGGGCTTCGTCTTAGACAGTGACTAGGCAAATGCATCTGACCTAAGGCCTTGCATGAAGGCTACGAGAGCTGTTTGTGGCTCATGGGTAGCTATTTCCAGGGTGGCTTGGTTAAACCTATCTACATAAGCTTAAAGGCTCTCCTCCATGCCCTGCTTAAATCCCATGAGGCTGGTTACTGACCTGGGCCTGCTGCGACTTGCTAAGAACTGAGCTAAGAATTTTTTCGCTAGGTCGGAAAACCTATGAATTGATCGTGGTGGGAGGCGGTTAAACCATTTCAAAGCTGCTTTTTCTAAGGTAAACACAAAAGTTCTACATCTCACTGGATTTAGGGTTCCATCCAGGTACATCCAGCTTTGAAAAATATCCAGGTGATTTTGGGGATCAGTGGTGCCATCATAGAGTTTGATGTCACTAGGAGGCTTAAACCCAAAGGGGAGAGCGTACCTCATAATACTATCAGAAAATGGAGATGCCAAATCCTCATCCTTCTTGCTTTCTGTCCTTGTATGCTTTCTCTCCTATTTCCTTCATTACTTCCACGATCATGGTAACTCCTTTCTTTGCTCCGACTTCTTCTACTTCTATCCGCGTCATTATACGGTCTCCGCTGTTTGTCCTCCATTGTGCCACCACGATGATTCCTTTCCGTTGACGACGGCGGATTATAGTGGTGTGTTCTTGCCGCCTTCATTGGTTTCCTTCTTGTTCCAAGGCTCTCAAACGTACTTCCAGTCTCCGTGCTCTTTCCTCTTCTTGCCGGAGCCATGTTGCTGTTTCTCGAGATCTTTCTCGTTCCTGGGTCAAACGATCATTGTCCATTCTTCTCCTCTGGAGTTCATTTTCTAAAGCTTGCACGTGGATAGCCCAATCACACATCATATGGAAAATGTCTATTATTATGGGGTCTGGGGCTCCTATCCGTGATGCCCTTGAAGCTCTGCTAACCTCCCGATTTCGGGTCTGTCCTTCTTGCTGATGTTCCAGCTGTGGCGATGGCAGCATAGGTGGCTCTGCAGCGGGCATTTCTGGTCTTTGTACAATGGAGTGTACCCGTTGATGAGCCTTTGGACCTCGACCATCTGTTTGAAATGCAGATTCGGAGGACGCTATCCAACCATCTTGAGGAGCTAGGCTTTGAGGAATTCCATCCATGGGGATGGCTTTGCCATTAGTTTTGGTTCTGGCCATGGCTTACTTGGGCCAAGCATGAGGAAATGGAAGAGCAACAATCTCGTCCCCGGCAACGGTGCCAATGTAACGAAATAGTAAGAGATTACCTGGGATACAGATATCATGAGCTCGCTCCTTCCTCTTTCCTCGTCAGACTTTAAGCAAACATCAGATGGCTGGTGGGTACCTGTAAGGACTCCACCAAGGGTATCAGTTTTTATTTCAGTAGAGGTTTTTTTTTGTTTTTTTTTTTTTATCAAAATTACGCTTACTTGTTTGATTTTGAATACCCCTTTAAATAGAAAACCTCCACACCGTTAATGTTCCCTACTATTTCGAGGACGTGATGAGTGGATTTATGCGTGGAAGATTGTGGGAGATCATGGGTGAGGTCGGAATGAGTTCCTCATCCTCTAGAACCCGGAGCCCGTTTTGCTTAGGGGTGAGATCTTTGCGTCTTCTGACTTCAAGCATCTGGAGGCTTTTGTTCTTATGGGCCTTATATTTGATCCAATTCGTCCAAGTGGGCCATTTGCGTGGCCCAACTTTCTCTTACCATAACAGAAGTGGCAAATAGAAAGGAAACAAGATCAAAAGATGGAGATAAAAGAGAGAAGTCAATTCTAAAATTATTTTATAATAAATGATATTAACCGTTATTGATCAATAGTTAAAATTTTGTCACCGTATGGTGCCAAAGACCTTCCGCACCAGATAAGAGCTCGGCCAAACAGAATGTCAAGTCTCCCAATCCCCAAGTAAATAACACAAATTCCATTTCACCGTGACTTTTTTGTCTAGTTGTTCCTCGCATCCTCTTAACTTCTTCAACGCCCTTTTGACGATGTTAACAGAACGTGTTTTTATTTTATTTTTTCCCCAGTCAACTGAGCGCTTTCAAGGTTCTCTTTTCGTGTTTTTCTTTAGACCTGAACATGGGCCTTTTTCGATTAGCATGAAAGCCCGTAAGTAAAGCCCTAAAGCCCATAGCAATTTTTGTGGCTGCAACGATAGAAGCGATGTGTGCCAAATCCCCTCTTACCGTCTCTTCTCTATCAGCAGCTTAGATTAATCTAATTCGTCTTCCTCTTCGACTTCGTCTTCTTTCTCTTCATTGGATCTAAAGGGCGCCCTCAGTTCCCCATCGTGCTTCCATTTCGTGAGTGCCTTTTCCCTTCTCTTCCATTCCCCTCTTTTCTTCCTCTCTCTATTTTTTTTTTTTCTTCTGGTTTTCATTTATGTTAAGCTACCGCTGTAACTCGGTTTTATGACCCATTTTGAATTCGGGGTTTCTCAATTTTGGCCTCTGTAGACTGTAATTATCTATTTGCAAGTGTAACCGTTGCACATATTAGTCGTTCTGTTATTTCCCACTTGGCTTAGACCGTGGTTCATTACATGTTGTGCTGTCGTTGCCAGTTAGGAAATTATCTTTCCCATTGAAATTTTGTGTGGTCGTGTTTGGCGGCGTGGTTTTTTTTTTCCTGAAATTGCTGCATTTGTGATTACGACACTATTGCTTTTTCCTTGGTTTTTTTACGTTGGGGGTTTTGTGTCAGTGTTTAGTAGTAGCAGTAGCATATGCCGGACTTAAATTCCATCATCTTGTGCATTTGACTCACTTAAAGTTGCGTGTTTCGTCTGTAACTGTTTCATTCAGATAGTTATTGGTTCTGTCGCATTCATACTTGTTATTCTCATTTGCTTCTTAAGCTATTTAACAACAGGCCAAGAGTGAGTGTGTTTGCAAGCCAGTGTTTGAATTTGACTCTCCTCATATCCTTGGTCCTTTTTTGTTACTTTTTTTCATTTTTTAATTTTTTTACCGAGGAAGAAAATGCTGTTTGAAATTTGGAGTAAACTTATTGAACTGTATGCATTTTGAAAAGAATTAGATGTGACCTTGTTGGAATTTCAATGTTGTTTATGTGATAATTGTGAAAGTTACTTGAATGATAATTGCATGATCTAGGTTATGGGTTCAGGAAATGTACAGGTTTAGATTGTCTCGTAGATATCCAGGGTCATGTAGTAAAGTAATAAATTATGATGCATTTCTTGCAGTTGATGTGCTTGTGGAGCAAAAGCCTTGCTAGATAGAAAGCCGTATAAAGTTCTAATGATATCTATCATTCTGTTGGCTGATAAAAGATCATTTTTGAATTGGTTATGGTGCTATTAGACCCATGGGTCATTGGCATTTAAGATCATCCCAACACATGTTACCTTCATGTTGTGTTTCTAGTTGTTGGTATATGTTGTACAAAGGGCATACAAATCTGGAGATTGCACACTTGTCCTTGTGTTATCTTGTCTACTTTTACATTCTTGTTGTCAACATTAGCTACACCAAGAATCAGACTACATACTTATTTATCAAATGTATAGTTGATTCTTCTTGCTAGGCCATCTCACCATAATCCAAAATTAAAATTCTGCTAAACTTTTGTAATCATTTTCATTTTACGTGTTAGTTTTCATTGTTCTTTGTTGCATTTGCACATACATAGTGATGCTGCCTTTATCATTTTTTTTATGATTATTTGTAGAACTTTTATCTTTAATATATGGTTAGATGTATTTATTACTTATGTATATTTTTTATTTTTATCTTTTTGAATTATTTTCAGTGCCGACTGAGATGGCTGGAGGTGTTATTCAGCAGTTATTGAGGAGGAAACTCCAGTCTCTTTCTCCTGTAAGCATTCTCCGTGCTCTTCATGATGCTATGCTATGGGAAGTATTTACTTTTCTGGTCCAAGTCTGTGACTTAAAATGGAGACCCTTTGAATAAAAGTTGGAGGTTGAGAAAAAATTGATTTTCTGTTATACAAATTTGAGGGGAAGTGAATATAGGTTTTTCTTTTTGAAGATGGAGGAGGTTAGAGTTGATTATTTACGTTTTCTTATATTTCTCATTTGAGCAATATTGTTTCTGGAACATATCTAGTAGTGTTAGGTTGATGTTACAATACGGATGAATAGACATCGCCATGGCATTAATTTGTATAAAAATTATTTGAACGCAAATGTCTTAAAAGAGCATTTGATGATAGACAAGAATAAACAAATTTAGGAAAATAAAGAAAAACTATTGTAACATGATAATAAATGACATGCAACAGAAGCAGTGATCAAGCCTTATCCCGCAAGGAGGAGTGTTTTGGACATTATTTGTTGTAGAAAAGTATCAGTCAAGGATAAAGCAGAATTTTATCACACATCTAAAAGACCTAAAAAGCTAACAAGAGAATTATTATGAGAATGGATGTTGCAGAGATGAGAATGTTGTGTTGGATGAGTGGGCATAGTGGACAAAAGTAGGACTCAAACTGAATACCTTAGAGAGCAACTTGAAGTTGCAACTATTGTGAAAAAATGGTCGCCTTATACAGTTTCATTATGTGTGAAGAAGATCGTAGAAGCCTTGGTGAGGATAGTAGGTTAGATGGAGGGTAGCCTAATAGCTAGAGGTGGAGAGACACTATGAAAAACTTATGGCAAAACCATTAAGAAATATTTAGATATCAGTGGTTTGTCTTTAGATATGTGTTAGGTACCAGAATTGTAACTTGGGCTTAAATTGTAATAGTTGGGTCTGTGAGATGAGAGAGGAGGGACACACTATGTGTAAGTACCTGCTGAGTTAGCAATAGGATAGTGGGGAAGGGAAATACATGTGATTCTGTTATGGTGGGGGTTATATGTATGCAAGGGGATGAGAGGAGGGGGTAGGTAGAATATTGGTTAGGCATTTGGGAGAGTTGAGCTGCTATAGTGCTCAAAGGCTCTTCTCATTTCCTGCATTTCACATACTGTTTCCTTTTTCTTCCTTGGCTGAAAATCACACTGATCTCAGCTCAAGGGTGTGAATAATACTTCATACTCCTTCATTTCCTTGATTTCTTTCTGTGGGTTCTATCAATGGCATCAGAGCTCCGGTCACGGGAGCTGTGGGGGCCTACTGTGGAGGTTGCGCTGGAGTCTAGGATGGAGAGATTGGAAAGGAAAATGGTTGAGGCTATGCGGCTATTGAGAGGAAATCACCATGCTCGAACCATGGGGCCATCTCCGCCACGGAGAGGGCGCCATTGGATGGGCATCGAGGATGAAGGAATCAGGAGGACGAAGGTGCACCGTAACTCTTCTCACCACAGGGAGGAGCAATAATCTCCTCCTTATTCTCCGGATGAATCTTCTAAGCAGAGAGAGAGATTCTTTTGGCGGAGTAGACCGCCTGACTCCTCTTGGAACAGTAGCCATTCACGACGATATGAAGGAAGATGACGACGAGCAACCATGGACAGCGGTGGCCATCACACCGTGAGGGATGGAATGTGGGAATCGTCGCACAACGAACAAGCTTACATGAGGAGGGAACGGAGAGAAGAATTCTCCGGTTGTGGACGACCACCGCGGAAGCCACCAAAGGTAGAGACTGCCCCGACGGAGGTATGGGCGAAGGTGAGAGCGACCGAAGAAGCTCATCTGTACTGCATGAATGAAGACCGACTAGCGCCGCCAAATCAGCTAGCCTCGATTCCATGGGTGGCAGCCGGAGAGATCCCACCGAATGCCGGCGACATACCCCTCGTGGAGAAGGAGGTGAGAGCAAAGCTGCGGCCACCATACCCTCCTCCAATCGACGTAGAAGTGGGCGCAACAGCAGTCAGGATCACGATGAATGTGGGGGCAAAAACGGAGGTCGTTGAGGAAAACCACCCTAGCTAGTGCGTCAAACATGTTCAACCACTGCCCCCAAAATCGCCTGGCTCGTCAGAGTTACTGGAGCAACCTGATCTGAAAGCAGTAGAGACGGTGGCGGCGGCAGTGAGTAGTGATGCTAGGGGGCTGATGGGGGTAGAGGTTCAGGTGGGTTGGGGGGTTGCGCAACATTCCCTTGCAAATAGCTGCGCAACTCTGAAGGGAGAAGGGGCAATTGGGTTCACAGGTCAGACTTTTGACCTAATGGGCCAGACCAATTTTTTTAAGGAGAAGAAAACGGGGTCAAAAAGGGCTGGGGCCCAAAATAAGAATGCTGCCCAATTAAGGAAGGGTCATGAGAACAAGGCTGAATTGATATTTAAGGAGCCACTTCAATTGCTGGAATTAATGGGCCAAGCCCAAAAGAAAGAAAACGCAACACTAGAGCCCATGTTGAGGATGAGAAGAATTTGGTCCAAAGAAAGGAAGTCATACCTACTACAACGTTCAGGAGTCTGTACTAATAAGAGGCCCAGCAAGAAACATATCCTGTACTTAACTCCAGCTAATTCTGATGGTGAGAGAATTGAAAATGGTGAAGTTGCATATGCTAGAATTATTCGAGATGCATATGCTGCCAAGGTAGAACAGAAAAAGGGTGTGTTGAAATTAATAATTTTGGCCCAAATTGACGGGACCACCGCACTGGAGGTAGACGTACGTAGAGGAGGGACAGAGATGGGGGCCGCAATGCAAAACCGCATCAACAACTGTGCAAGGAAGGATGGGGGAGGAGCTAGGATAGTTTTTGGTAAATATGGGGCTCTAAAATACCAATGAATTCTTCTGGGAACAGGTTACAAAGAGAGCTGGGAAATTTCTTCTCAATATTCTGCTCAGAGCAGATTCAAGCAGAATAAATGGGAGTCCCATACAATTACCAACCTCCAATGTGGAAGCCATTTTCCCGCATCAATACCAGTAGCTGGGTGTGCTAAAAGTGGTTGGTATTTGACATTTCCAGTGTCCTTCTATCATGGTTCTGTTCTTGAAAAAGATGAATTTTGTACATCAAGAGCCATTCCAGTTACTAGTGAAAGAGTTGGCATAAATTTGCCCAAGAATGGACTTGAATCCTTTGGTTTAAATAAGATGACAGAGGTTGAGGATTACAGTGGTTGGAAGAAGATTGATCCCCCTCACAAGAAGTTAGAGCTCCCTCCTATGCTTTGCTTCTTGCTGATGGAAGGGGTTGCACAAAACAATGGCAGAATTTATCTACCTGGGCAGTGGCTGAATGAGTTCACAATTGATGGATAGCAGCCAAGAGCAATTGATGATCCATGGGTTAATGAATTCTCAAGGGTGAACATTCTAAACGGGGCCAGAGAGTGGGGACAGCAGGTTGGTGGAACAGCTTCATGGGAGAAATCTTCTGATAACTGGGCACAAGAGGGTGATGTGTACCTAAATGAGCAAGTTGCTGTTAGTACCATGTTGATTTGCCTTAGTGCGATTCTCCTGGAGGCAGAGACCCTGCAAGATTTATACCCTATAAACGCCATTTCTATTGCGAGAAAACTGTGCAGTGAGGAAGAGAAAGCTTATAATCAAGATTGGTATCTCAATGTGGTTGTCAAGCATGCTAGAGAAACAATAAAGCCACATGATCAAGTTGTTTGCCAGAGAATTACTGAGAATTATCCGACTCTGAAGCAGGGAATATTTTATTTGGAAGAAAGTGTGATGCTTAAGCAATGGGACCTGAGTGTACACTATTTCACAGCAAGCATACTTTCCTCCTTCTTTTTCAAGATTTGGGACCCAGGAGGAAGTTTTCTGTTTCAGCAACGTTGTTTTGCTTTTCCAAATTGTTCTTTGCAAACCTTCATTGTTATTTCCACACATGTTAGAGCTGGAGAAGAACCGTCTACTTCTCAAGGTCTTGGAGTACCCGCACTGCTGCATATGGATCAATCTTACTGGTTCCTTGGGTTTTCCTTTGTTGGGATGCTCCTAAAGCTGCCATGGCTGGCCAGACCCTATGCTCATTGTTAAGCCATCCAGAATCTATGATTAAGTGATGATTCCTACCTTGAGGACAAGGTGGAAGTTTAGGGGGGGAGTATTGTTAGGTACCGGAATTGTAACTTGGGCTTAAATTGTAATTGTTGGGTCTGTGAGATGAGAGAGGAGGGACACACTATGTGTAACTACCTGCTAAGTCAGCAATAGGATAGTGGGGCAGGGAAATACATGTGATTCTGTTATGGTGGGGGTTATATGTATGCAAGGGGATGAGAGGAGGGGGTAGGCAGAATATTGGTTAGGCATTTGGGAGAGTTGAGCTGCTATAGTGCTCAAAGGCTCTTCTCATTTCCTGCATTTCACATACTGTTTCCTTTTTCTTCCTTGGCTGGAAATCACACTGATCTCAGCTCAAGGGTGTGAATAATACTTCATACTCCTTCATTTCCTTGATTTCTTTCTGTGGGTTCTATCAATATGATTTCCAATGGTGTTGTTTGATCCATGTAGCTAGTCCTACATAGTCAGACACACAACTTTGTTGTTGTTGTTGTTCTAATTCTCTGTCAAATCAAGCGATATACGTATAGCCTACTTGGCATAAAACCACATCAGTTCTTTTGGCGTCTATGTCTCGTTCCCTGTGTCTCAATACCAAGGTTTTAAACTGTTGTCTTCATCACCGGATATAGTTGCTACATCTAAGTTGTGGTAGCCACCTCAACATCACCTAGTGGTTGCAGACTACTTTGGCCCACATCAGCCAACGCTGTAAAACAACTGCAAACACTAATCCAATTTAAATCCTTGTTTGTCACACTAGTTTCATATTAGGGTTTATGAGCTTGTTTTATCTGTAATTTGCACAATTTTAAATGACCTTTGTTCCATTAAAAGGTGTCAAATTACTCTTCCACTCATCTTGTAATTTCATGTACCACATCTTGTCCATTTGCTTTACCATTGTGAATCTTCTTTAATGCTTTCTTTACATGAAATTCTTAATTCTACGTAAAATGTGTAATTTTAATAATTTTCTTTGGTGTTTAAACTCTCCAAGTATGTTATTGGTGTATGTCCTCCATTGGGATGCATGCTGAAATATATCATCCACCTTTTCTTAATATATTGCTTAGGTGCCTAAACTTCACCATCTATATTTTGATCAGTTTCCTTTATCCGGGTTTTCCTATTTCGTTCCTTTTACCCCCAAAAGCGCAAAACTAACATCAAGCCCTTGTAAAGGAGAACTGTTGTGCTATGCAATCAGTGGCCAATGTCGAACTTCACTGATTCTTTTTATGGCAAGGATCAACAATAAGATTATGCCAAAGATGATAAGTTTCGGAAATTTTTTTATTGTTCTGCCTAGTATTTTTAGAATTATCCTTGCCCTTATGCACTGCATCCCTGAGTCTTCAACACTTGTTATAAGCCTGTGTCTTTGTATTGATATAGTTTTTCTAGAAGCATATTATACATTGGCCATTTTATGTTGCCATTGTTTTTCCAATTGTGTTGAACGACCCTGGTATCCATTCAAGATTACTGAAATAGACCTCTGTATATTAATGACAAAAGCGTGAATTCCACTGGGGGGAATTGCAAGCTTCAGAAACATATAACAAGTATGAACAACAATTATAGAGAAAATAACCTGGGCATAAAGGAGCCCTTCGACCTCCTAGTTTCCTCTCAATTTCTGCCTAGCTTCTTTCCTCACACTCCCCTCATACATATAATGAATTCCCCGTCCAGAATCTCACAAAATCTTAGAACATGCTCTCTCCTATGCCACCTCAGCACAACTATCTTCCCTCCTTTCCTCATTTTCCTGCTGCATTAGGCCTACATTAAGCCATGGGATACATCTTAACCTCAGCAGTAAATATCTAGGCCCAGGAAATAGGAAAGCATCTTCATTCATAATCTGAGTCATCCAAGGGAAATTCCTGCCAGGGTCCTATTCCTTGAAGCATAATGACATGCAGTCCTTCTGCAAAGGTTGAGTCTTAATTTGTACACCTAAATCAGCCTGCACATTTGTTGACTGCTGCCTACATCATAATTGATCAGCTGTAGAAACTCAAAATGTTGACAGATGCAACGAAGACAAATGGAGGAGAGTACAGTCGGCAAGATGGCAACAATAACAATTCCAGACAAATCAAGTTGAGATGAGAAGCCAATAAGGATTTTAGAGCCTGCTTCCCATATAAAATATGTTTTCCAAAGTTCACCAATTTCTCAGCTAATTCCAACCACCATTCAAACCCTATCTAACAATCATTTGTCATTTGTCATTTCCCAATCATATGAGGTGGTGTAGAAGGACCTATCTGGAAATGTGGGCTTCAAAAGTTCTCCACTGGTGGTTCTTTTAGGTGGTATATGATAGTGCAAATCTCTGACTTCCAATTATGCTCCATCTGCTCATCATTTAGGGCATAAAAAATATTTATATTAGAAGTACTTCAGAAGTCAGATGAATTTGTCTGTGTCCTAGGTTTTAATTTGCCCGTGTAGCTAGGGCTGAGGTCTTGAATTTGACATATTAGTCAAACTTTTTGGCGAACTGGTATGGCATGTGCTCATTTATGTGATAAGTTTGATTAATCTATAACTATGTGTGTCTGATGGTACAAGCTGATTGTATCTTTTGCTAATAGCTACTTCTTACTTATTGCAGAATCCTTCTTTTATGTCATCCATTATCACCAAGAAAGATAGTGCTGGCTCTACTGGTAGCAGCTCCTTGAGAGCACTTGTGTTAATTGGAGCTAGTGTCACTGGGTTTTTGGGTTTTGCGACAACAGCATCGGCTGATGAAGCTGAGCATGGCCTGGCATGCCCAAACTATCCATGGCCTCACAGTGGCATCCTCAGTTCTTATGATCACGCGTCGTGAGTTCCTCCTGAATTATCCCTATGTTTTCCTTGTCCTTTTTTTGGCTAAATCATATCGTTTGGTAAATCAGCAACTACATACACTCAAATAAGCACCTGCTGTATTTTAAAGATGAATTACAAGTGGTTGTTAATTATATGTACTGGCTAAGTCTATTTTCTTTTTGTCTTATCAACCTTATTTCATTTGTCTTTGCCTTCATTCGGTCTCCCTTTCTTGCTTTGTTGTTCCATGTCTTTGATATGGTTTAAATTTTGTCCCTTTTTTCTTGGGCCTTTTCTCTGCAACAGGTTTCATAATATGGTGGAACTGGATCCTGCTCTCTGTCCCCATCATGTATTAAAATAAAATTTGACATGAATGCCATATCAGCATGAATACTAATTCAGGTCTTAATACACTCAACTAATTTTGGATGAGCAGGATTCGTCGTGGTCATCAAGTGTATCAACAAGTCTGTGCTTCCTGCCATTCTATGTCCTTGATATCATATCGTGATTTGGTTGGTGTTGCTTATACAGAAGATGAGGTAAAGGCTATGGCAGCTGAGATTGAGGTGGTTGATGGCCCTAATGATGAGGGTGAGATGTTTACACGCCCTGGTAAACTCAGTGATCGGTTTCCTGAGCCATATGCAAATGAAGCAGCTGCTAGGTTTGCTAATGGAGGGGCCTATCCTCCCGATCTAAGTCTTATTACCAAAGTAATGTCAGTTGTCTGCAAGTAATGTCTTTAGATTTTTCTATTGTATGTGATTCAGAAATATATTTACTCTTTGTATTGTCAGGCTCGTCACAATGGTCAGAACTATGTGTTCGCCCTTCTAACTGGTTATCGTGATCCCCCTGCTGGAGTTTTGGTAAATTCTGTGCTAAAGACTTCTTTGAAAAGTAATAATAAATTGTGTACATTTATTAGAGTAATAATCTGTTTTCCCTTTTTCGGGCACAATGACTATGTATGTGCATGGTAGGCTGTGGTTTGTGAAAGGGCCTTTGACAACTGACATTATGCACGATTTTCTTTGCATACTGACTAAACTTGATGTATGCCATTTCTACATGCTGTAGAATTCCTCAATGTTCAAGACTACTATGATCCATATGCATGTCTTCGGTTTATTTACATATGTCAAAGTACTCATAATTAATGTTTCTTTTGCACCTATGTCTTGCGGGACTCCAGTTTTCACTTGTCAGCCATGCTGGCATACAGATATTAACAGTAGGGTCATGAACTTCATTAGACGTTCTTGACTTTCCATTTCTCCTCAAATCTAAATATTAAATACAAGTTTTGATTATTCTGCCCCTATACCAGTGCGCCAATACCATGCTTAAACATTCTATTCATGGTTATCTTCTTAAATAATTGTGCAGATTAGAGAGGGACTGCACTATAATCCTTATTTTCCTGGCGGAGCCATTGCCATGCCTAAAATGCTTAATGATGGTGCTGTTGAATATGAAGATGGTACCCCTGCCACTGAGGCTCAGGTACTTCTGTTTGTTGAGGATTGCTTTACGTAAATCTCATCGCAGAATGTATTATATATGAACTAACTTTGGAAGAATGGAGCTAATTTTGTTTTCCACGGTTTTGTTTTGCTGCAGATGGGGAAAGACGTAGTGTCATTCTTGTCTTGGGCTGCGGAACCTGAGATGGAAGAGAGAAAACTCGTGTGTTTCCTTTAATATCCTTCTCTCACTTGATCGATGCAGAAAATATCTTATTTTCTAACCAGGTTGCTATTACATGCAGATGGGATTTAAATGGATTTTTGTTCTTACACTGGCATTACTTCAAGCCGGATACTATCGCCGCCTTAGGTGGTCTGTTCTGAAGTCTCGCAAGCTCGTCCTTGACGTTGTCAACTAGCTGCCTTCAAGTTTCTTTTTAAACATCGGAAAGATTATTGTTGGCAATAGTTTGATCAGATGATTAAGTTTTCTCATCATGTCAAATTCGTTAGTGGAGTAACTGGAAGCGTGTTCTATTTTTGTTCGAGATAGAAATAAAGCTGTTCCATATATCTGAGATACATTACTTTTTATTCCCATCCCAGATGTGTGTATTGCTGGATACTACTGGAATCCTGTAATCCTATTTTTATTCAATTTCGTTATTTATTGCAATTGACCTGTGATTGGGGTCTTCGATAGTGAACATATCTAGGTTATGTTTAATGAGGGTAATCTCGGTAAAATCTTTCCTTTTAATTTGGTTGGTTTATCATGATGAGATGACTTTTAACTGCAGTAAAATTGTGACATTAAGGGTGTGTTTAGTGCAGGGGCAACAGAGGAGCAAAGTTTTCTATAGATAAATTTTATGTGTAAATTTATGTATGAAATTAATTCATTAAAATTTTTCTTTTACTTTTATCCTCTAATCAAACATTGACTTAAAAAGTGGCACAAGGAATTTTTTATTTGTTGTGGGAAATTAGAATCGTGGTCCCTTTCAGTCTTAGTGTTACCTGCTTATTATTGAGATGCTTGTTCTATTAGTGAGGTTTGTTTTTTTAAGCAAATTCGTATTTTCATTTTTAAAATTTCACGTTTCACTTCAATCTTTTAAAGTAAAATAATTATTTAGTTATTGAAATTACATAACATGGTTCAAAATAGGCGCTAGAATTAAGTAATAGATTTCATGGAACTAATATATGACCTTTAGATGAGCCTTTAGAGGAGTTTATTTTTCTTTTTAATTAAGATATTTTGAAAAAGTAAATGTTTATTTATATCTGAATATAATACTAATTTATATTTGGATATAATATTAAAATATTTTTATTTATTGTCAAATACAATTTTTTATGTTATAAAAAAGACCTTTTTCAAAAGCTGAAAATTCTAGCTTATCGAAAAATATCATTTTTTTTTTGTTTTTTCTAATGATTCTGTTTTTACTTTAAAAAAAATTACCCAAATATATTAAAAAACAAAATAAGATCTTTTTTTTTAAAGTACATCCAAACGAGAGCTAAATCATTTTTTATAGCTTCGTAAACTAAATAATTAATTTCTTACTTTTATGGATTAAGGGGAAGTATGTATACAACTTTGGGAATCAAATTGGGAATTCACGGTTGTGCAGGTATAGCACTAGTACCAAGTATGGCAACGAGTACTGGGGTATGAATATGTCTAACGATCAAGATTTACTTTTCTCACTTGCAGGATAAACTACAAACTACTCTCATTTGAGTCATTCTCATCCATGTATAGTACATGAATAATCATGATTAAAAGTTGCTTAATGATGACTTGATAATTTGAAAAAGTTGTGTGACTTTAAGTTTTTATCTTGACTAATGGTATAAGATCTAATGATGATAATTCATTCATTTCACTCTCATAGTAAAAGTGATAAATTTGGATAGTATAACCAATATTGATTTTCAAGACTAAAAGTTATGCAATGATCACACAATCACTTATAAAAAGTTACTTTGAACTTTATATTTTAATCCTAATCATTTAAGTAAGATTTAAAACGTGTTTGGGAAACTGCAAGATTGTGCTTATTTCAATAATCACTTTTTTATATAATTATTTTTATCACTTATGTGAAAAATCAATTTATATTTGGAAACTTTAACTGAAACATGAATTTAAGTTGATCTTTGTGTTGGTAAAAAGTGCACGAGAAGGGGGCTGAATCGTGTTTTACTTCCTTTTTATCCTTTTTTAGAAACTGAAACGTTTGACAATATACTATCAAATATTAAGCTTAAAGTGCAGCGGAAACATGTTATACATATTTCAAAAAATAACTTTTTGAAACACAACATTAGAAGTATATTAAAAAAAAAAGACATTCAGTAAATATTGAAAGATAATATAGAGCAATGAAAATAAAAGAGACGAAGAAGAAAAAGATATGACACATGATTTTATACTAATGTAGCCAAACCTACCTACAGCCAAACTCAACTGTTGTTGAGATTCACTAAAACCTTTCTCAACTTGAGAAAGAAAAACTGGATAGTCTTTACAATAGTCTTCCAAAGTTTTAACCTGTGACCAGTAAACAATCCCTATTGTCACAAACCAAGTAGTTATCCACCATCCTCTTCAAACTGAACTGATTAGTAGACAGCCCCTACTATCACATTGCAAGTAGTGATTCACCAGCCTTTCCAAGTTGAATAGCGATCAGTAGACAACCCCCACTATCACGTTGCAAGTTGTTTTACCTTAGCCTCTCCAAAATATCTCATACTAATCACTATTGGATCGAAGATACAAAGGTTTTGTGTTTGGGTTGCCACTCAAACTAACCTACATTCAAGTTTCCTTACAAATATACAATGAGTAACTTGTGATAACTTGAATGACTCATTTCTAATGATTCTTCCATAGAAGAACATGTAGATTGTTGAGGAACATAGAAAGAGATTTTTGCAATTAAGGAAAATGATTACTGAAAGTACTCAACCTTGCAAGATATAAGGAGAGATTTCCATAGAGTTTCCATTCTTATATCGCGAATCCTATTTTTCATTTGAGCACAACATCTCTATTTATAGAGGTCTTCCTTTATGACTGTTGCCCTTGATCTGTTATCCAAGTAACACATGTTGATCATCTATTTGTGTCTTGGAAATGCAATATAGAAGAGTTGACTAACAACTTGTCAGATCTATTGCAAAAGCCATTGTGAAGTTAAGGCTTCTAATGTTCCTTCATAAACTACTTTTTTACTTTCTGAACATGGTTTGTGAACTCTTCCTTCTAGAAGCTAGAATGGTTGACCAAATAAATAGAAGAGATGACACACAAGTTTGAAACTGGGTTTGACTTGAAATTTAAATTTCAAAAATTCAAATTACCCTCATTTTTCAGTAAGGTTTAGCACTTCACAATGAAGTGAACTTTTTGATGTGCGGTATCAGTTTCTTGATAATTCTTTGATCTTCTAATCTTCAATCAAAGCTTTATTAATGTTAAAATTATTGCAATTATGATGATTGAAGGTTGTGTAACACGTTGTTATCAGAATTTGCTTGATATCTTCATTCTGAGTGTACTTTCAGAAGACCTATGTCTTGATTTCTTGTTCTTAACTTGATTTATTTCAATCTATAATGCATTTATACGTACTTTGCATGATATAATGTTCACTTCTATTAGGTTTAATTTATTAACACGAGATAAATCATGTTTGCACATATAAAATGAAATTATTCTCGCTTCAAGTTCATGTTATGCAATTTAGAAATTCCTATATGCTATGTCAAGAAACTCAAGATAGACATTTGTCATTCTTCAAAGTATTTTCTTTAAATTGGTTTTGTTGTTATTCAAAATATATAACACTGATGCTTACTGAAAGGTTTTAGAGCTTATAATCTCCCCCATTTTTATGATGACAAACCAATTTGTAAAAAATCTTTTGAAGAGATTTTGAAAGAAATACAACGAAATATATTGTGATAGATGCTTATGCTTTCAAAACATCACAAGCTTTAAATTTCAGGAAGTCCTTTTCTTAATGCGTGATATGGATAGGTTCAAAAACATTTTATAGCCTTAAGTAATTCAAATCAGAGCTGTTTGGGTTATGATGAAACTTTTTGAACTAATTCAAAGTGCATTCTAAGATGTATTAGAGTGATACTAAAGTAGATGTCATCGTTTAAGTCCTTTTACACAAACAGCTTGACTTTTCATTATTTAAAAGGACTTTCTAAAACAAATGTGCTTGAATAAAAAATAAGTAATACTTGTGATATTTCATCTTAGTAACAACCTTTTCCAAAGCCCCTTTTAAGAAAAATGATCAATAATGTATACATTATGAATTTATCAGAGCATGTCATGAGAAACAAAATGATACAAATGTAGTTTTTTATGCTTAAAAAAACCTTAATATAATTTTGTTAACATATTACTATGCGAGGTTTTTGATGCTCAACAGGGATCAGTCTCAAACGAATTAGAAAAAATAAAAGGGGAATAAGCCTTTTTATATTATGAGCTAAGAAACTTGTTACATAAGTATCAGAGCATGAAATTTCATAAATCAAAACTTGAAACATATGTTCATGCTTTTCATACAAGTTCGTGCACTGATATATATACATTAGACGGAACATAACGCATTATGCATTATTTTGGCGCAGCACACTAGAGAGAGTTCTGAGACTCACAAACTGATCTTAGTTGAATTAAAAAAGAAAAATATGTATGAACAAGTTTACGAAGGTCATCAGAAACTATACATAATTGTATTTTGATCAAGTTATAAAGAGCTCAACATCTCATTAATGTGTCAAAGAGGAACACAATGTGTTTCATAAAAATAGTTATTTTAAGTATAGTATATATATCAAAGCACAACAGATAAATTTGAGTATCAGAGCAATAATAGAAAGACTTTGTGATTTAAAAGATACTTGCCAGTAGTAATCACAGATATACATGTGAGCTAAAAACCTTAGCATTTTAATGAATAAGCAAATCAAAGCAAGCGCTTAATAGATAAGAAGCAAACATCGATGTGATTAGCTGAACATGATAAATAGGCATTGATATGTGTTCAGAGATTAAAAACATATATGTATTAGACTCAATAGAAAACATAGATGAGATTACTTAACAAATATAATAAATTTGTTTAAGATATAATCATATACATATAAAGACTATTTAAGAATAATAAAAAACTATAAAAGCATTAAAAAGGTGATAGTTCATGATAAAGGAAATGCATGTTGACGAACAAAATAATCTCTGAGCTCCTCCTTAGCATAAGCTCTCCCCCTGAATTCTATAGCATGACTCCTCTTGAGTTCCATAGCATAGGATTTTCTTCATGTCTTTTCTCCTCCCCCTTTTGTCATTAGTAAAAAGGAGGTGTACTGGAAGTCAAGAACACCACATTTAGCCTTGGTGACTTAGCTCTTGTAGAATTTCTCGATTGGTTTGAAGAATCTAAAGTTGTAATTATTCATGATGTTTGAGTTGGGCACCGTGCTCTATAAGTGTAGCCTCACATTGGTCCTATCTTGAGGTAATCTCTTTTAGATGCTGCAAGATTATCTGATTGAGCTGAGAGCTTGTTGGAGACATGGTTGAGGATGGAGGAGGTAAATTGATGGGTGCTAATTTTGATGGAGCAGCTCTTAGAGAAGGCTCAGGAATGTTAAGGGATATAGTGTCCTTAGACTTTGGTGATTCAGCCTGAGTTTCGGCATGTGCATCAGTAAGAGGTGGAGAGGATGGCATATAATCCATTTGGGCAGCAGAAGCAGAAGCAGAGACAGAGGTTGTAGCTTTTTTTGTAAGAGGAGCATTAGCTTCTAATGCTCTATCCTCTTCTTCTTCCATTATGGTGATGCAAATGGAAAGAGGAGGTTGAAGCATCATCAGGATCATGGCAGATTTTGGTTCATGAGCTTCCTTAGCTGGTTCTTCAATGATGGGTTCCACATGTGGCTTTTCATGGATAAGCTCCAGGTTTGAAAAGAGTTCATTAACAAAGAAGTTTAGTTCATCCACTCCTTCTTCACTAGCCTATGATTATGATGAAATAGACTTTGACATTGATTCCATCAATTGATTTATTGTCATGAAGTCATCATTGTAGCTTGGAAAAGTCACTTTAGGCTACATGATTGTAGTTCTTATGGGAGCAGTGGCTGGTTCAGTGGTGAAGCTTGTTTCTAAAGCCATTGTCTTTCTAGGAGATGCAGCTGAGATAGGAAAATGGGTGAACCTGAACTGTTGAGTCATAGGCCTTGTTAGTTGTTCCTTAATTGCAACAAAGGGCTTAGGTATAGTGGGTCTTCCTCTTCTTCGTGTGTTGGACCCTTGAATCCCTTTAGCTTGTTTTCACTCATCCTCTTTTTCATCCTCAGAGGATACATAGACTTCAGCTCCAGCTCCTGTCTGTGAAGCATCACACATGTGTTTTAGAGTGAGTGCTTCCTTGATTACTCTTTTGGGAAGATTTTTGAATTTTGGCTTAGTGACTTTTCTCTGAATAGGAAGTTTGTTAGGTCTTCCTTGAGGTATCTCACTTTCTGAGGACTCGGCTCTAGTTTCGAAAGGTTCAAAAGGCTTTGGGATCTCTACTTTCTTTTGTTTCTTGGCTTGCCTTCTTTGTCTTTTTGCATGGTTTTGAGAGGAGCTTCTTCAGAAATGGTTCTCTCAAATGTTTCTACAGCTGTCTCATAGCTTTCGAAACTTCTTTCTTGAAGAGTAATCTTCCTCTTTATCATTGCCCTTTCTGCTAAGTCTCCTTTTTCTTGGTCTTAGTAGCAAGCTTTGTACCATCATTGATCAGTGAGCTTTTCTTTTTAAAGCTAGTTTTCCCAGGCATAGAATGAGTCTTCTTTATTGCTCTAAAGGAATTTATGGAGTAGTCTATGCCAGTGATATATTCAAACCACTCTTCAGCAAAAGGGCATTTGACATGCTGGAAGATCTTTGTTAACAACATCCCATAGGGGACTCAAGTTGTTTTCCTTTTCTCCTTGGTAATGGCACCAAGCATGTAATCCATTATTATCTTGGACAGATTCACTTTTCTTTTAGTCAATAGATAGAAAAGTAGCATACAATCCACACCCAGTAGAACATCCGTGCTTCCTTGCCTAGGAAGAATAGTGAATTGGACAATAGTAAAAACCTTTCTAGCCCGTCAACTAAGCATAGATATTGTAATGTCACCTAGTTGGTGCTTTGTTGAATTAATAAGACATTTGGATAATATTTTGGCACTCACTGCAAGTGATTTGAACCATTCTTCTTGAGCCAAACAGTTAACTCTAGCAGCAGGAGCCCTAATCACTATAGATAGGTTGGAAACCCAATCTCCATCTAGGTGTCCCTGACAGTGGCCTTGAGAGTGTTTCGGTTCTTCCCAAGAGAGGCATAGAAGACAGTTACTATTCTTGGAAACACACTGTCAGAGATTTCCATAAAGTACTCCCATTCCTGAAACGTAAACACTTCCCGGAGTATCTAGACTTGGTTCAACAGGGAATTATTTAGCCTTTTTCCAGAAGATATAGTTTTTTTTTAGAAGCTTTTTTCATATATCTCCTGCATATGGGCCTTATTAAACATGACAAAGGTCCTCTTTTTATGGATGAGCGATTGATTTCTTTTCCTTTAGCCACTTTAGAGTTGTGTATAACAATGTTGAGTGAGAAAGGTTGACTCTTGACAGAGATGAGAAGTAAGGAATGGAGAAAGTTTGTGTGGGATATGGAGCAGTTTAGGTTACAAATTGAGGGTTTGAGAAGATGGTGACTTATCTCATAGAGGGTTTGAGAAAGAAGAAATACAAACCAATTGATGAGGTGTGTGGTGGAAGATGAAGGTAAAAGTGTGACGTGTAAGGAATGGGTGGTTATTTAAGTGATGAAAAATAACTGAGTGAAGGTGAAGTGACGTGAGAGAGAGAAACTCACAAGAATGGAAATTTATCCCACCTTTTTCATCTTCCTTCAGAAAGAATGATTTTTAACTGTTTGAATCACTTTCTGATGACATTATTTTCTGAGCTCCACTTCTCACTTTTTGACCCATCGAAGTCTTATCATATTTCTACCATAGAGTTATCTTTATATTCTGAACCTCATGAGATTGTCTAGTCCCCATTTTCTGATCTTCAAATCTTCTTTCTGATCACTTCATCTACTTTTTGAGCTTAAGAATTGACTTTCTGATCTTCAAGCAGTATAATGGTCTTGCAAATTGATGTCTTCTATGGTCTTCAGCTCAAAGCAATGAAGAAGAGAATACCCAAGATGTTTGTGCATGAATGCTTATGTAGATTTAAAAACTAAGTTTGAAAACTTTTCCAAATCATAAAAGCAATCTTCAGTTAATGGCTTTCTAAATATATCTTAACACTTGTTTTTCACTATTTACACACATTAACTCAATATCTCCCTTTTTAAATATGATCTCGAATAGAATGATATAAGACATCAAAGTGCTTGGATTTAGAGTACTGAATGAAATTTTTAACACAATTAATAGTGCTAGTATTATTATAAAAGATAGGGATTTTGTAATACCTCAAATGATTCTCTTCTAGATAGTTCCTTACCCACAGCGTCTGGGTATAGCAATTTACAACAATCTTCATTTTAGCTTCGGTAGCAGAGAGTGCAAAGGTATTTTGTTCTTTGCACAGCCAAGTGCTTTAGTTTTTCAGCAAGATGGTAGCGTCCACTAGACTCTTTCTCTCAGCTCCATTTAGCTTATTCTTGAACACCTATTTTGTATCGATGATGACCTTTCTTTTGGTGAAGCATCCAGACTTTACTTTTCTCAATCTGGTCCCAATCTTTTTGCATAACATCCACCGAACTTTGACTCAAAACTTCTTCAATACATTTAGGTTCAGTGGCAAAGATGAAATATTTCTTAGGGATGATCTGGTTCTCACTCCCTTTGAAACGTCTCCAAAAACTCTATTTTGAGAAACTACCTTTAAATCAGAAACTCCTTTGTAGTTTGTGTGTACCTTGAGAATCTTCAACTTCTTTTTCATCTTCATATTGCTTTTCTCTGTGTTTAGAAGTGTTATTTTCTAATTGCTTTGGAGTTCTAAGCATGCTTTTTGAAGTATCTGAGTTCTAGAGTCTACTTTTTGGTAGTCTAGCTTTCATCTGCTTGCTTTTAAAAGTTTTCTTGAGACTTATTTTCTCAAGACTCTCTTCCAATTCTTTGAGATAATTAGCAAAGTTCTTCTTAAATACTTTTTATCAATGAACTTAAGTCATTTAGAGTTCCTAAGCTTCATGCTCCTAATCCACCCTCTGAACCCGGAAAGGTCTCTTGGGTAGTCTTAGTCTTTATGTTCATTGGTACCTTAATTAGTGGGCCTTTTCAGACATACCTGCAATAAAAAGAGTTTTGATTCCTGTATCCAAAATTTCTTGGATCCTTGGTTAGTTTTTCGAGGGGAGGGTTTCCCATCCTTTCTGATAAATGTCTTTTTCAAGAAACATAAGTCAAGGAAATGTCCCTTCTTATGGCAAAAGGTATAAGAGCTCTTGTTCTTTACTATCTTAGATGAGGATGCTCTTCTTTTCTCATCTAATTCCTTCCAGAAAATCATCACACAATTCAAGTAATTTATCATATGAAAAGTCAGGCTAGGATGTACTTACCTCACATTCTTCTTTTGAAGTGTACTCAACCATGAATAATAGATTTTCAACAACTTGTAGCTCATCATGACCTTCTGATCCATCCTTTTCTTAGCTTTGCCCCTTCAGGCCTTTAACATCTTTCTCATTGGCATAGAAATCTCATATCAGATTTCATCCTCAGATATTTTAGTAGAGGTTTTAGCAACTTTCATTGCTTTAGCTGAACTCCACTGTGTGGATATTCAGTGCCATTTGTCTCTTAGATCTTTGTCCTCTGCAATCGTTGGACAACTTAACCACTTAGAGGCTTGGCTCTAATATCACTTGTTGGTAAAAAGTGCATGAGAAATGGGATTGAATCATGCTCTGCTTCTTTTTTATCCTTTTCAAAAACTGAAACACTTGACAATTTACTATCAAACATTAAGCTTAAAATGCAGTGGAAATGACAACTCAACCCCTTAGAGGTCTGGCTCTGATACCACTTGTAAGTAAAAAGTACACGAGAAAGGGGGTTGAATCATGCTTTGCTTCTCTTTTATCCTTTTCAAAAACTGAAATATTTGACAATATACTATCAAACATTAAGCTTAGAATGCAGTGGAAACAGGTTATACATATTCAAGAAAGTAACTTTTTGAAGCACAACATTAGAAGTAGATTAAAAAAAAGGAAATTCAGTAAATATTGGAAGATAATGCAGAGTAGTGAAAATAAAAGCGATTAAGGAGAAAAAGATATGACATAGATGATTTTATACTGGTTTAGCCAAATCTGCCTACATCTAGTACTCAACTTCCGTTGAGACTTAATAAGACTTTTCTTAACCTAAGAAAGAAAATCTAGATAGTCTTTACAGTAGCCTTCCCAAACTCTAACCTATGACCAGTAAACAACCTCTACTGTCACAAACTAAGTAGTTGTTCACCAACCTCTCCAAGTTGAACCGTGATAAGTAAACAACCCTTACTATCACGTTGCAAGCAGTGATTCACTAGCATCTCCAAGCTGAACCGTGATAAGTAGACAACCTCTACTATCATGCTACAAGTAGTGATTCACTAGCCTCTCCAAGTTGAATCATGATAAGTAGACAGTCCCTACTATCACGTTGTAAGTAGTTATTGACTAGCCTCTCTAAGCTGAACCTTGAAAAGTAGGTAGCCTTTACTATCACGTTGCAAGTAGTTATTCACCAACCTATCCAAGCTGAATCAAGTAGTCTTTGACCAGCCTCTCTAAGTTGAACCATGATCAGTAGACAACCGCCATTGTCACATTGCAAGTAGTTTTACCTTAGCCTCCCCAAGATGTCTCACACCGATCACTACCGAATTGATGATACAAAGGTTTTGTGTTTAGGTCACCACTCAAACTAACATACACTCAAGTTTTTTTACAAATATACAATGAATAACATGTGACAACTTGAATGACTCCTTTCTAATGATTCTTCCATGGAAGAACATATAGATCGTTAAGACACATAGAAAAAAGATTTTTACAATCAAGGAAACTTATTACTGAAAAAAATGAACCTTGCAGGATGTGAGGAGAGATTTCCATATAGCTTCCACTCTTATGTTGCCAATCCTATTTATCATTTAAGCACAACATCTCTATTTATAGAGGTCTTCCTTCATAACCGTTGTCCTTGACCAGTTGTCAAAGTGACACATGTTGATTATTTTTTTGTGTCTTGAAAACACAATCTTGAAGAGTAGACTGACAACTTGTCAGATCTGTTGCAGAAGTCATTATGAAGTTAAGGTTTCTAATGTCCTTTCATAAACTACTTTTTTACTTTCTGAACATGGTTTATGAACTCTTTCTTCTAGAAGTGAGAGTGGTTAACCAAATAGACAGAAGAGATGACACACCAATTTGAAATTGAGTTTGACTTGAAATTTGAATTTTAAAAATTCAAATTTCCCTCCTTTTCTAGTAAGATTCAACGCTCCACAGTGAAGTGAACTTTCTGATGTACGTTATCAGTTTCTTGATAATTCTTTAGTCTTCTAGTCTTTAATCAAAGCTTTATTGATGTTGACAGTATTGCAATTATGATGATTGAAAATTGTGTAACATGTTATCAGAGTTTGCTTGATATCTTCATTTTGAGTGTATTTTCTAATGTCCAGTACTACTTTTTGAAGACCCATGTCTTGGTTTCTTGTTCTTGACTTGATTTACTTCCATCCATAATGCATGTATACGTACTTTGCATGATATAATGTTCACTTCTATTAGGTTCAGTCTCTTAACATAAGATAAATCATGTTTGTACATGTAAATTGAAATTATTATAATTTCAAGTTCGTGTTATATAATTTGAAAATTCATGTATGCTATGTCAAGAAACTTAAGGTAAATATTAGCCATTCTTTAAATATTTTTTTTAAATTGATTTTATTATCATTCAAAACACATAGCCTGATGCTTTTTTGTTGTCATTCACAATTTCTGCCATCTTTTTCTTCAAGTTGATATCATAGCAGGTTTTGACTTAGCTTACGCCCACTACCCAATGATATTAAAAAGATAAAAATAAATAAATAAATAGATAAAATCCTAGCTATGTCTCTTACTAGCTGTCACATCATTCGTTGTGCTTCTTATCGTTGACCATCCTCTGTTGTGCTTCCTATTGTGACGCACCATCTTTTTCGACATCTTGCCTTCTTTGGAGACTTTTACCAGTTTTTGGTGACTATCACCTTCCCTGGTGATGGTCAACTGCTTTATTTTTCATCACACTCGCCAAAATACTATTCTTTACCACCATATTGCCAAACCTTAAAGAAATGCCACCATTGGAGCTCCAATGCACTGTTACTCCACCGCCATTATTGGCCGTTGCGCGAGGGAACTTCCGGCCACCGCTTGCGCCAATGTTGGTCCCACTTGACTCGCTACGGTCTTCTCCTTACAAATATGGCTTTGTTTTCCTAAATAAAGGTATCCTAGACCACTTTTCAAACCTTTGAAGCTGCTATCTAAAGAGTTTTAGCTTCCTTATGATAAAATTTCAATTTGAGACTATTGTTTCCTAGCGATCTTGTTTATTTTGTCTCTATTTGTTTTTGGTTGTATAATCTTTCACCAAGGAAATACTAGCTCGCAGCTAAAGCTCTCGAGTGCCTTTTTCTTAGTTTTTCTCATCTATAGACAGGATACTAGTGTTACTTACTTGATTTGGGTCGTTATATGGTTTCTACTGATATCACATTTTTGAGCACCAACTTTCTTCACTTCGCCTTTAAACACCTCTCAAGTAGATACTATTCTACCACCATATTTTCCTATGCCAATAGTTCGCTCTTGTCGGTTTGGAGCAAGGTTTTGAAAATAAGATCAGGCATCACTAGATGAGGTACTAATTAGAGGTTCAATTTGAACATAGATATAATGAAAAAATTAAAATATATATGAATCTATAATTTTATGGGTGTCTTCTTGACCATGCACATTAGTCCATGTATGTCTTCAACTTATTAAAGAGGAAATTAAGCAATATTCGGAAAATTAGACCTATTAAAAATGGTATTCTAAAGGATCTATCATTGAAACGCCCACAGCTACTATGATCATCCCTTAACAACGTGCTTGAATGTTAACTACATCACATGTTATAGGCCTAATATGATATGGGTGTGGATATTCCATAAGCTGTAACTGGTGTTCCATGGCACAGGTACTAATCTCGTGGGTGCTCAATTGTATTCTACATCATCTTCTAGCTACTGACCGGAGAGCTTAGAGATGTTATCTTTAGTGCATTTTGTGCAATTTTAGGTGGATTTTGGTCTTTACTTTTCTTGTATAGCATGCCATTGCTCCTCACCTAGTGATTTCACTTATAAAAAAGTTGTTGTTTAAAGAGAGGGTCACGCTAGAGAGAGAAAAAGAAAGGAGGAGAAAGATAGTAAATAAAATGCATGGATGATACTTGAAAGGTTGAAACACACCAAGGCTGCAAATCGGTTTTGCACCTCCTTTTCTTGTAAGTCCCACATCGAAACTACTCTAAGAAGAATCCAAGTCTCGTTTGTTATAAAAAGAAGAAAAATGTTATTGAGTAAAATTTTATGTGATATTATGTTGACACATTCACATTCATTATTAAATGATATATGAGACTAAAATTAAGTGGAGTCCAAATCTAATTCAAAGATTGATTAAAATGTATTAATATGGTGCTCCATAAAATATGAGTCAAAATAACACCACATTTAGAATGAGAATCCAACAATAGTTGACAGTTGCAAGTGAGCTAGCTGTTTCAAAAAGTCCAAATTTTTTTCTTAAAAAATGAACTAGAAATCCTTGAAACCAGAGCCAGTTTACCCAACTTCTATTTTCTGATTTTTAGCAGGTAGCCAGACTGGACAGGCATTTAGTATCTAGTTGAACCATCCATTCTTTCTTAACTATGGTTTGGAGTCATGCTTACTATGGAAGATGCCTTGAAAACTTGCCTCCATCACCAATTACTTCTTACAAAAGCTTAAGTTGTTATATTATAACACATTAATGGTTCATATCTATTATCTTTTTTGGGCTTAAAACCGTGAACACACAATGCACAAGTTCACATTATCTTGTATTGAAATTGTATTATTCTACTAGAATAATTAGAGCATCAAAAACTGAACTCTAAACCTTTAAGTCATAAAAGCTCTGATACTGTATCATAAAATAATCTCTTTTAAATGCTTAAGTTTTGAGTTATGACACATTAATGATTTTATATCTAACACTAACTCCGATAATAGATTCTCTTAAGTTGAATTTTCACATAATTTATCTTGTGTTATGTCTAACGGTTGAATTAGATCGTGGGATGTCAACATGGCATGTGACACATCATAAAAAATTGTGAAAAATTACACATAATACCATCATGTACATAATAAACATGAGAGGATCCATCTTCTTATTCATTGCGTCCAGTTCTATGACAGTTAAGAAATGTTCACTCATCATAACATTTTCCCAACCGTTTTCTTTTTCCCTGTCAAATTAAACAGCTGGCTGAAACGAAAAACCAGACCAAATAAAATCCAAAGAACTGCACAAAAAATATATACACAATTGAATTGGGATTTGTCATGCAGCTTCTCATTTACAAAGAAAGATTGACCACCATTCAAGCAGTCAAATTTAAAGTAAGATATAAAAGGAAAAGCACAAAAACAACTTTCCACGAGGGTTGCTAGCTTCCTTAGCATTGAGGGTCCAAGGCGAAAGTACTCGCGAAGGTATTGTATTGAGTTTTGACCTTCAGGGTGAAATGCAAAGAACTCAGGAACCCCTTTTAATCTGGTACTCGTATCACAGCTCTGGGTACACCAGAAAATTTAGATATCAGCATCACGTGAGCCATGAATTAAATATATGACTTGTAATGGACATAATAGAACTACCACAATTATAAACCACTGTTCCTTTTTTTTCCCACAAGTTTGTGAATTATGTAAATGCTATTATAAACAGAAACCAAACCCATCATGCACAAGCATTTACAAAAGCAGTTGAACAAATCTACTGCATGACCACATAAAAAAAAAAATCTACTGTGAAAAAAGTACAACAGTAATGAGACAACTAATAAACTACAAATCACAGTTTTTTATTTTCGGCCGCATCTCTCACATTCTCCAGAAATACGTTTGATTTTTGAAGTGAAATAAAGAAGAAAAAATCTATTTTAATCTTTATAACAAACAAAAAAAAGGTAACTTTTCTTTTTCAAAGATATCTCATCATAATTCGATAACAGTGCTTGCTTTATGGGGGTTTTTTTTGCGAAGTCTGAATTTTGGAAAGGATCATTTCTACATAGCAAATCCATAAATGGTAAGCCGCAATATATCCTAATTCATGAGATTTCTATCAAGTGCGTTTCTTTTCCAGTTCATGTCCATGACATCTTATATAATGCTTACAAATACAACACAAAACAAAAAATATTATGCATAAAGTCTTTGGTATTATCAAGAATATTTAATTTGACTGACCTGGTTCTTCTAATCCATATACTACAGTACATGCATATCCAGTTCCTACAAAGTAGGTCCAAAACTTAAGAGATAACAATACAAAATTGGGACTTCATGCTGAAATTTCCGAATCATTAATGAGATGATTATGTTTAAAAGTAGAAAGAGAGAGATGGACCTCATTTCAATAAAGGTGCATAGGGAGCAGGGCACGGCAATACACTGTGGTCTGGTAGCTGGTTTATGAAATCAATGGTTGCCTGCAAACAAGCATGAAGCATTCTCTTTTCCAGTCTAACTAGTTGAGTAGCAACTCGCTTTTTTGGATTCAGATTACCATCTGTCAACTAAGGTAAATTATAGATTATTAACGAAAAGTTGATACGTCTTGGACAAAAAAGTAGTCAACTTCTATTTCGAACCAACAGTACCATAGACTCATCTCCAGCCAAGGTAGTAGGATAGCCTGCCAGGCGAGTCCTGAAATAATCAGCAAGCTGGTCCAGCACTGCCCGTTCCATACAAGGGCTCACCTACAGTGCACATTTGGAGTCAACTTTTCACAACGGGGCAATTTACTGTCCATTTGTTGTATAAGACCAAAAGCAGAAAAAGGACAAATAAAATTATGTTTTAATTTATCACAGTACTTCATGAGGAGAGAATCAAGAAAGCAAAATATGTAATAGTTAAGTTAAAAGGACATCACTAGAATTTGATTTTGGTTTCTTGAAATTCCTCAAACTAGTCTAAGAAAAGAACTGGATTTGACACACTCACAGGACAAACTGGACCTTGAGAGGAAATGACAGATTGCATCTCAGAAGGATCTGTAACATATCCCAAACGCAAATAAGGAAGCATATCTATGACAGCTTCCCTCTCCTTCCCAGCATACACCTATGCCAAGCTTAGAACTAAGGATTAATACGAACAATAACTGAATAATAACCTTCAATACCATAGAGTTCAGTATTAATACATGAAAAACTTGAATTGATAACTTCCCATTTCTTTGAGCAACCATTCTTTTATCTTGATATTGTGGATCTTCAGTATTCAAAGCTGCCTGTAACAAATGTATCAACCAGGTTAATTGGAAACAAAAAATACTGGATGCAATAAAAGTAGATGTCCAGCTCATACCTCAACTACTAGACGATCATAGGAATTATCCTCATCAACAAAACCATAATTTAGAAGTAACTTTGAGTTAGGCTGTGGACCACACCTGAAAATGACCACCTTTAAATCTTATTATGAAGCTACTAGAGACAGATTCAATGCAAACTGCCAGAAGGTTTTGCAAGAGAAAATCCTTTTGCCCAGTTACAAACTGTCAAATGAAGAATATATACCAGACAACAATTGGATCCCCTGCTTTATATGGGCGATCAACCACTAACTCCACAGCATCATCAACAGCCGTTAACATTGCCTTGCAGTTACTCCGGTATGCCAGTAAAGGAGGTCCTAGGGGAACCAAAGCAAATCTCCGAGCTAAACTTACTTTCTGATTTCCAAAAAAGAAGAAATAATCAATTTAACACTCCTTTTTGAAACTGAAAGGAGAAATTAAATATAAAAAAAATCAAATTATTGGACAATGATAGGTGCTATTTGCATCTACATATTTCACATATAGCACTAGGAATTTGCATGGGTTTGTGTGTTAAACATCATCATTTGGTTAAGAATTGCTATTGTTGGAATTTCGGACTAGAAGTTGGCATAGAAAAAGAGCACTGCACTCCCAGCAAACATGAAATAGCAGAAACAGAACAGTTCTTCAATCAATGAGAAGTCTTCTATGAGTTCTTAAAGCTGAATCTTGGAAAATGTAAATAACTATCCAAACATTATGGACATTAGAACATTATGCAATAGTAAGATATTAGAGTTCTTAAGATTGTGGGCCTTACTTCACCTCAAAAGCTAACTCATGGGAGGACGAATGCGCAAGTGGTTATAAAATGTTATTAATGGAGTAAGTATACCAAGACTTCCATTCAGAGTAAGTAGGTCCTTTCCCTTTTCGTTATATATATACACCATGCTTGTGTCTTACAATTTTTAAAATTCAGTGCCACATAGATAATATTGATGTGTCTAGGCAATACTAATTTTTTTCTATTTAACTTAATTTACTGCCAATTCATCTAATAAATCCAACAAAGAATTAAAATAGAGTTAATATACATTTTGGTTCCTAAGGCTTTGTTTGCAAGTTCAGATTTGGAGGGGAAGGGAGGAGAAGGGAAGACATTGGGGAATTTGTTTGTGTTTGAGAGTTTTTATATAGATGAAGGGAGGAGTTTGAGGGTGTTTGAAAACCCCCCTAAATCCTTGTTGCTCCCTGGCTCTCGATTCCCCCAATTTGGGGTATTTTGAGTGGATTATAAATTAAAATTACTCTTTTACCCTTACTAATTCTTTTAATTTTCAAACTACATCATGCCATACCATAATCCCATCACAGTCTCTCATCTCTTGCCTCTTAGAAGTTGGAACCCTAATCCCAACCTTCTTCATCTCCTATAACTGCCGCCCCTGTATTGTCGTCTGCCGCTGCGGGGTCTTCATCCATAGCCGCACGTGTCACCTTCCACTTCGCCACCCACAGTTGCCGGAAATGTTGTGCATTTCACAGCCACTGCCTTTAGTTGCGTTGCCCTCCACCTAAGCATCCACTGTCACAGCTAGGTCCTCTCCTTCCTCTGCAAAGGTTTCCTCATTTTCTAGCTTCTAGTTTCTAGTTTCTTTCTTCAGATCTTCTAATTCTTGTGTCAGTATTTGCATTCTCTGATTCTCTGCTATGATTATTATTATTAATATTTTTTTTGTGGAATTAGAAAAAGAGAGGTGAATCTGAAGGTCATTTGTCTGCTAGGTACTCTCTCACACTCACTCGCAACACATCCCCTTTTCATTTGTGGGGTTTTCCTTTTTCATTTTTATTTATCCCTTTTTCTTTTCTATTATATAATATATAACATTGATGTAAATTCAATATCTTATTATTATTGATGTGGTTTTCTTTTTGCAGCACCGTGTATATGAGTGCTTGTTGGACACCGTAGAAGCTTGTGCAATTGATATCTTGCCTGAACTGGTAACTCTTCAAAAGAAATTAAGAATTGAACCCTTGCTAGTGAGAATAATTATTATTAGTTTAATTTTAGTACACATCAGCGTAACAATTTTTTTACACTAATATTCGTAGCTGTGAAAATTAATCATATACTGATATGGTCTTTCTTCTTGTTATGAGAAATTTTTGTACAGTCCTTGATAATATTTAATGGGGGCTACAGGAACATGTACAGTCATTCATTTAAATTTGTAATGCTTAAAAGTCATATGAAAAACCTGAAAAAAATGAGCATGCAAAAATTTCTCATTTTTTGTTATTGCTATTGTTATTATTAGTTAAGGGATCTTTCTTGAATTGAGGATGAGGGTAAGTTGAGAAAGAAGGCTGCTAATGGGTTTATGAGCTAAATATAAATAGAGTAGTTTAGTGGGTAATCAATAATTTCAATGGTTATGGAACAGTTCACTGTCCATCTAATGAAGTCACAGTTGAGTTCTGGAAAGTGGAAGTTAACTTTGCAATTATTTTCCCCGTGTCTGTTGTGTCTTCCATGCACCTAATGGGCAATTAGTCAATTAGCGTCTGTTGTGTCTATTTGTTTCAAAGTTACTTGAATTTGGGAACTGAGTTTTTTTTTTCCCCTTTCTTTTTTCCTGGTGATATTAATTCGTTGTTGATCTGATCTTACTGCTCAGATTCAGTATAACAATAAATTCAATAATATGTATCACTTTTCTATGTCTTTTAGCATATAGGATAAGAATTCTGGTCATCTGAAATCTGAAATATGTATATACCGAGCTGAAGGTCATTTTAAAAACAGGCAAAGAATTCTGTCCAAGTATTTGATGTTGTCCTCTTCATATATCGTGTTCTCCATGTGTTTGTGGATGTTGCAGAAGATTGAGGATACTGTGTCCAAGAATTCTGGGATTAGTATTAGATACTTTGATTCTTGTGCAAAAGTTGTTGGTTCTATCTTACTTCTAAATTATATTTTATAACTTGATGATATGATGCCAAATGGAAATGATAAGTGTAGATTAGTTGATGGTTTACATTAAACTCAAGTGCACAAATGAAAATGGGTACTCAAGTGCACAAATGAAAATGGGTGATTGTTGTGACTGGTATAAGTTTTCAATGCATTGCCTAATGAGAGATGCTTTTGTTCCACTTTGGTGGTTTTTCAAGACTGAATTTGCTCTGTTTGGTAGGACTCTGTTTCAGATGCTCTGCTTTTCATTATTCAAATATATATTTTTTTAATTTTATTTGTTTGGATTCTATAGTGGAAAGGAACATGGAAATCACCTTTACATCAGAAAAATTTGCAGGGGTCAAATATTTTGTGCGGTTACATCATTCTATCAATTGTTGTCACCCCCTCTTCCCATTCAGGTGAGTTTGTTGTAAAATATTTAGTTTTGCAGTACTTGATTAGTTTGAGTATCTCGATAGGCCCTAGCTTGGCTTGGCTTGATTGTATATACAATATTTAATTGTGGTTGTAATTTGAATGTGATAATTTATTGACTACACAAATTTGTTTCTCGATAATTTATAGATGGATGATCATGGAGGAAACATAAACCTTACACTATTAAGTTGGAAACAAAAATATAGGATGATTGTTGTCCAAGTTGTTATCTTGTAGTTTATTATTACATAATTAGAAAACGTTCTCAAGATAGGATGATTGAGTGTACTTTAACTTTAGAGAAGGAAAGGGTATGAGCAAAAATAATGAAACAAATTGTTAGTAGTGAAGGTCGTACGATAACAAGAATGGGTCCCAAAGATTTTTTAGACTTGTGTGATATCTTAAAACGAGAAGGTGGTCTCCAACCAACACTATACATTCTAACACATAATGTTAGAAATTGAGAGGTCCAGTTCTGGTTTCAACGCTCTGGGGAATCCACTGGTCGTCATCTTCATCGTGTGTTTCGATCAATAATTGAGCTAGAAGATAAATATCTCAAACAACCTGATGGCTCGCAAATTCCTATGAAAATTTTGAGGAGCAACCGGTTTAACCCATTCTTTAAGGTAGATCCATTTTAATTCATAATTCAAAAACATTATAAAAGAAATGATATTAATAATAAAAAAAATCTATGCTAGGATTGTGTTGGGGCAATTGACTGTACACATGTTCGTGTAAAAGTGCCATTAGTTGAAGCTTCAAAGTATCGAGGCAGGAAAGATTTTCCAACACGAAATGTGTTGGTTGCATGCTCCTTTGACCTTAAATTTACTTATGTTCTACCTAGATGGGAAGGCACTGCATCTGACTCAAGGATACTAAAAAATGCATTACATAGAACAAACAATCTTAGAATACTTAGAGGTAACTAATATAATTGTTCTTCATTTTCTTTTTCTTTCTATTATATATATCGTAGTAATGGAATATTTTCCTTTTATTAGGTAAATATTATGTCCTTGATGCTGGATTCATGTTGAGAAAGGGATTAATTACACCCTATAAAACAACACGTTATCATTTGAAAGAATTCTCCCTTAGAAATCCACCTCAAGAATTATTCAACCACCGGCATTCATCCTTGCGTAATGCCGTTGAAAGGGCTTTTGGGGTTTTAAAAAAAAGATTTCCTATTATTGCAAGTGGAACTGAACCCACCTATGGAATCAAGACTCAGAATGGGATTATTGTTGCTTGTTGTATTTTGCACAATTACTTGATGATGGTAGATCCTGATGAAGATTTGGCTGCTAAGGTGGATGAAGAAATTAACAATCAAGTTGCATCTCACCAACATGCTCATGACCCGATAGATGATGAGGATGAAGAACTGCTGATATTGGTTTCCTATGTGTCAATGGTATTTAAATAAACTGCTGATATTTTTCACCCCTTTGCATAATATGAATGCATATCTCTTATCCTTATATAATTCTCTTGTTTTCAATCTTGACTTGGGTGACACTAATTGGGAATGTTGCAGATTGAGGTAATCAAGTCTAAGTCAGAAAGAGAGACATCGACACAAGACATGGATAATCATGTCTAAGTCAGAAAGACACACATGGACAAAAGACCTATTATAGTAACACTATCTTTGTGGACCTGAATCGTATGATTGATTTAGAGGTCTAAAAAATATAGAATGTCCCTCGGTTAGATAGATTGTATATTCAAAGTTATTAATGCTTAATATCTTTCTAAACTTTAAGTTATTATTGTTGGTTTGATAGACTAAACCTGAAGCTAAAAAGTGGATGAAAAAAGCCATCCCAAATTATGATAAGATGATGATATTGTGTGGCGAAGATAGAGCTACTGGAGAGCATGCTGAGATTGCCAGGGAGGTTAGAAACAAAAGGGTAGTGTCTGGTGAATCAGTGTTTCTTGAAACCCATGAGTTCAATTTGGATAGCATTCAAGACATTGTAGGTAATGAAGTCACATCTCCAGAAGTACCTGTATCTCGCAGCCAAGGGCCAAAAGGTAAAAGGTCTAGAACGTCTAGGGAAAAAACTGAAGCTGAAGGGATAAAGATAGTTCTCCAAGATCTTGTTGGATCTTTTAGGGAGAGCACTGCTGCTTACGAAAGAGCCAAACAGAAGGCTTCAATTCTAGAAAGTGAAGTCTAGAAGATGCTTGAAGATTTGCAAATTGAGGACCACTTGATCAAACCGTGCATACATGCATCTTCTTGGTCATCCCAAGTGCATTAGAGGAGTAATCAGTTGTTCTCAGGAAAAACGTAAGAGGTTGTTATTTGAGATGGTGTTTGGTCCTCGTGGTCCTTGTTTATGTAACTTTTAAATGGATTCTGTTTGTTAACCAATGATTTAGTATTTAGGTTAATTTAATACTTAACATTGTTGGACTATTTGAGTTTCAATTAATGGTTCTTTTTTCCTTGTGTATTGTTATGAAAAATTTGCCAAAGCGTTGTATCGATAGTATTTGTCTTTTTTTTTTTTTGCAAATTACAATTGTATATCTCATTGATAGTTTTTTTTTTTTTTTGTCCCTTGTTATAATTTTTTTTGTAAATATAAATTTTTTGCATGGTATTATTATTTCTTTAATAAATATGAATTTTTAAAAAAATTTATAAAAAATTTTTTTGATAGACTTGTTAAAAATAATGATAAGCAAAGTCATTTTAACAGATAAAAAATAAAGAGATATTTTTTAAAATGATTTATTGTGTAGAGTACAAAATTTGAGGGAGAAGTAGTTTTTCAATTTTTTTTTTTAAATAATTAACTATTTAAGAATAAAATAACTCAAAATATTATTAAGGAATAAAAGCGTCAAAAAAATCATTAATTTTCTATTCTTTTTTTTTATCAGTAGAAATATGTATTTTTAACTAAAATAATTAATTCTATTAAAATGAAACAATTAAATATTGTAAGAAAGGGTAAAATTGTAAAACTAGACCAAAAATCCCCCAATTCTCTTTCCTCTATATATGTTACACTCCCAAACAAATAGATGATCAGTCCTCTAAACTCCTTCCTTGCCTCACTTTTCCTTCCCCTCCAATGTCTTCCTTTCCCTTTCCCTCCAAACTCCCAAACAAAGCCTAAAAGGATTGAGATTTTACAGGCTAGTCCATCAACAAAAATTTACTAATTTCCCAAACAAGTTTATGCTTCTGCTTGGTAATTTGCGCCTTTATTAGTGTCTTCTTGTATGTACTACTGAAACGCGACAGTTCGATTAATTTCAGGTTGGATACAGCATGGCATTTAACGAATGGAAGTTAACAAAAGGACTAGGTTCTTACAACATGTTTAACTTTAGGGAAGTGTTGGCAAATTTTCTTTCAAGGACCAAAATATGGGAATGACTATTGCCACTCAACATTCTCTAATGCCACTCCCTAATGAATGAGATTTTATTCAATTGTCCTAAAATGTCCTTTATTATTTTATTGTTATTTCTTTTTGTTTTTGTCATCTTTTATTTTACTAAAATTCTTTAAGTTTTCCCTTGACTACCTTTAATGCTTTGATTCACTTGGTTACCGAATTCTACGATTTTGTATTCTTATACTGTCGGTTTAATTCATGGTTTTATTTTTCCTATCTTTTTTCAATTTAGTTGAAGGAAAAAATTTAACAAAATTGTGAAATGACAAAGAGGTGCGGTTTAAAAAAAGATTATAAGAGAGTAAATTACCCTAATATTTTTTTATTTTTTTTTTATTTTGGGATCATTTTTTGAATGATCAAGTATATTAGATTTATATTTTCACATAAATAATAAAAAATGTAGCAAACCAATTTGGTTAATCTTAATATCTCATACATTGTTAAAACATCTTAAATATTATGGGAAAATATATCATCAAATATCAGTATAAAATTTTTATCCAAAAATATTATAATTATCAAGTAAACAACATATTTAATGTATTATATTACCTTGCTATTTAGAAACAATTTGGGTAAATAAATCCCCTTTAATATACAATGATTTATTTTTTTGTATTTATTTATTTATTGCAAAAAGAATTTCGCAATAATTTTATATGAATTTTATATTAAGTGATAATTTAATGTTTAATATGGGTTATATTTTTATTTTTATATGGTCACTAAATATTATAAGTATATATCTCAATTAATTCACTTAATATAACTATTTAGATATAAACACTAAATTACTTTGAAATTTTGATAATGTAATAATTATCTACCACTCTATAGAATATAGTAGTATGTTAAGTAAAAATAATAAAAAAATGTGAATAAGCAAATGGTAGTGTACAATATTCATAATTCCCAATAAAATTTTTGTGTTTATATAATTCAATCTAATATTAAATAAAATTAATATGTTAACGTTTGCCGTGTTAATCTCTCAATTTTTATTGTTTATTTTTGTTCTTAAAAAGTAAGGAAAGTTATATAATATATTAAATTAGTTATTTACATATATAACATATTACTTAATTATTTTCTTCAACTAAATCGAAAAAGGACAAAGGAAAATAAAACCATGAATTGGACTAAGTGCACAAAAATTTAAAATCACAAAATCCAATATCCAAATAGAACAAAACATTAAACGTAGTCAAGGAAAAAAAATCAAAGATGACAAAAACAAAAGAAATAACAATAAAGTAATGAAGGGCATTTTAGAACAATTGATTAAAAACTCATTTAAGAGGGAGTGGCATTAGACAATGAGGAGTGGCAATAGCCACTCCCCCAAAATATATATTAACTCTAAAATATTACTTTTAACAATATGCATTCTAATTTAATATGCCATGTGTATAATAAGTGTGGCATTGGAAATATTGGGCTCTTAGGAAATAGCTAGTCATTAGTTATGGTGTCTTGAAAATATGCTATGTATTTATTTCCTGGTAAGTATTTATAGGACTGCTGGTGTCAATACTAAGCACCCCAGACCTAAACAATTCTGCCACACTGGTGTTTCTCTTCCCCTACACTCCCCTTCCTCTCATATTTTCTTACAAATGCAATTCAGTATCAGAGCCATACCAACCTCTAGGACCTGTCTCATCGTCATTCCGTTGCTGAGTTCCTAAATAAAATGGAAACTCCATTGTTCTGGATGAGAATTTCTGGCCATCATACCATTCTTCCACGAACTGGACCTTTTCTCTTCATTGTTCTCTTAGTAGCAATCACGTAGAACTCAGGCATATTATTTCAACAGCCACCTCTACTGCTGCTGGCAAATTTTCTGGAAACTGTTCACTTTTCTGGTTCGTAGGTGTTATTGCTGGCTAAATTGAAATAGTAATGGATATTTCTGCAATTTTCTCACTTTTCTTGTGTTCTGAAGCTGTGTGAACCCGCAGTGGCTTAGGTGTTTGACTTTCTGGCATGCGTAACTCCAGTTGGAGGCTTGCAAGGGTGATCAGTGAATAGAGCTCCGGTGAAGGTTCTAGCTAGCATGTTTCAGGGCTGTTTTTGGCTGGTTTTGGTCTTTACTCTCTCCGCTATGACAGCAAGGGATGTTGTTTGTTCTATTTTTCTGTGTTTTATTTTTTTTCCAGTCCAGGTTTTGTTGTTTCAGATCTCATTCAGGAGTATGGTGATGCAAATCGAGTTTTTGATCAAGATCTAGGTTGGGTTGAATCTAGCAAGGTGTTCTGATGACCTTCAACCTCTTTTGTTGTCATTTGTTGAATCCGACAGTCCCAGGCATCTTGGCTTCATTACTATTTGGCCCTGTTATACAGTATTCCAAGCAATCTGGCCCTGCTATACAGCAATCCCAGAGCCCCATTATGCGGCAGTCCCAAGCACTTGGTACCATCCAATGGCTTCCAAACATTGTTGCTGAACTTGGAAGACTTTGTCCACAGTTGGAAATATTTATCGACAATCATTCTAGCATTTGTTGCCTAGCCACTCTAGTCTTATGGTTTCTTCTTTATATTTTATTATAGTCAAGAGATTAATTTGAAACAAGCTTAAAGATTAGCAAGCCTCTTTTTTTTTTTTTTTAAGTCTTAAAATTGTGGGAGACATTGCTCTCACAATTTTGGGGGATGAAGCATTTAAGATTACTCCCTCTCCCAACAAGTGCGCTTCCTAGGATTTGAACTTGTGTTATCATCCTTATGGGAGACCAAGCTATTTACTAGGGAAAGTTTTAAAATATGCATGTATCTAATGTATTATGCCATGTGTATAATAAATATGGCATAGGAAATAGCTAGTCATTAGTTACTGTGTCTTGAAATATTTCCTAATAAGTATTTATAGGGCTGCTAGTGTCAATACTAAGCACCTAAGACCTAAACAATTCTGCCACACTTGGTGTTTCTCTTCTCTTACACTTCCCTTCCTCTCATATTCTCCTACAAATTCAACAAGTACGAATCAGATTGAACAAAATTTGTTTTAAATCTCTGTCCTCCAATATATCTAATTGTATCGTGGAAGACTATGACATTTCAGATTCAGGTAAATTACATGGCCAAATGTGAAATGTTCATTAACCTAGAATGGAACTATATAGACTTAAAAATTCGGTCAACCACTCTTATTAGTTTGGAGTTTTTGTGCATGTTCTACTAGCTGTATAGGTATGTAATGAACTATAAGGAAACATTACCTGCAAATGCACCACACATGACTGAACTGCAACAAAGGCCTGTTTGAAGATCTCATATGGAAAGGCCTCAGTAGGAATGTCATATGGGTATTGCTGCAGTATGCATATAACATAAGCACCAAGTGTCATATAGTAAATAACTATTATACTTCTTATTCTAGTACATGTCTTTAGATACCTGAAATAACGAACCAGCCATAAACCAGACAGTGTCAAGTTCATTATACTCTCTTTTAATTCCTTCAGCCCTTTGAAGAACTTCAGCCTAAAGCATATCAACCAGAATTTAGTCTGGATATATTTGAAGATATCAACCATTAAACCAGCCTAACTACCTAAGCTTATCACTAATCAGTACAGTGAATGTGGTATTCATGTTTAATCAGGATTGGGGGAAGGGAAAACCTTTGTCGGACTTCCTGTAAGGTAAGCTAGCTCAGATTCCGACCATAGAAGAGGTGACTCCACTGCCAGCTGCCCCCTACCACGCTGACGATCAAGCTCCTTGATGTATGGATACCAGAAAGACTTCTTCCCTTGTTTTTTTTCATACATTAGATACAATGCCAAGCATGCCAATTCGGATAATTTGTTCGTGGTCAATAGCTCAGCTGCAAGAGCAATAAAGCCCAACATATAAATTTAAAATTGTAAATGCTTTGATATGCCTCCAATCCGTTAATATTTAATTTTTACTATACCCAAATAACAAAATGGCACATAAATCGATTCGATTCAAGAAGGAACATGAACACAATCCACCCTTTTTCCCATTGTCTTAAAATTGAAAATGTGGATAGGTGTGCGCCTAGAATGTTTTCTCTCCAAAGTCCTGAACTTCCTCCACACAGTAATGTCTTTCTGAAACTAAGTATGATTTGCAAGAATGAACCATCAAGATATGTATCACCTTATCTAATGTATTTATCAAGATTGTGAAATCCCCTTACATCTAAGATCTTTTCAAACCAACATGTGACCTGAATTTACATGCTGAAGCCATATCAGCCAATAGCCATAAAACGATAAAATACAACCATCATTATTTTTGTCTTACGGTTTTTGCTTTTTATAGAAGAATATTATTAATAAGAAGAGAAGTAGAATATATAGAAAATGCAGGACGAGAGATCCTAATTACAAAAAGTCAAAAACAATTTTTGACAGAAGAAAACCACCAAAAGATCAAAGCTTTCCAATCTATCAACAAAATTTGAAAAGATCAAGAACTTTTCCTCAAATAGAAGCCAAATGCTTAATCATGCCTAATAAGACTTTGTCTGAATATCTGTTGTCAAAGTTGTGAGAATTATGCTCCAACCAAATACATCAAACAAAGCTATTGACTGCACACTAAGACTTGGCTTTCTTCCTCCTCCCAACACCAGAAAAACTAGTCAACAAGACCTGATCCAAAGTTTTAGGAAGCATCTAACAATCACCAAAGGTACCAAAAAAGGCAACCCATAAGATTTAAGAAGTTCAGCCATGGGACAATGCAAAAACAGATGTGGATTTGATTTGGAGCTTTTCTTGCTCCAATTTTTGATAGTGGGGGTATCTATAAGGCCTTGAATTCGGAATCTTAGCTCCCTCATTCAAGGTGGTTGAATGGTCGTGGCTCTTGTGGGGAGGCAGCCCTGGTTATGATTCAAAGACCGCTGGATGGGTGTGCAGCACCTGTTGTACAATAGTTGGGACAGTTTCAGCAGCTGTAACCAAGTGCAAGACTGGCCCAAAGTTGCACCACATAGCCCTGCCCCTCTTCTTGCAGCTCAGAGTGCAGTACCCCCATACCACAATTCAGGGTCCCCTTGCAAGACCACCCATTGATCTCCCAGTTAATTGTCATCCTCGACTTGCCATAATTGGTAAGGGTCTACCCTAAAGTATCCAACCATGCCAGCCCCAATACCACCTCTGAACCATCCAAGAGAAAGATGTAAGAGTCTTCAGTGAATGTCAAGTTTGGAAACTTGATTGCTACCCTTTTGCACTTCCCCTTGCATGAAATTTGGTAGCCATCACCTACTATTACCACAAAATCAGTGCTGCTTTGAACTTGTAACCCCATTTCTTGCACTATTGAAGGGAAAATGAAATTATGGGAAGCACCCAGTCAATTAAGAGTCTCACCTTGCATCCTTCAACCATACTCCATGCTCTAATTAACCTTTTGAGTCATATGCCCCACCACGCCCATATAATCCAAACTCAACATAGGATTCTCCCCCCTTAATTCTTCTGCAGCATTGTGCCACTCCCCCTCATAGGTATTCTCAAGTTCCTCCTCTACAATCAAGACCCTAAACCCTTTATTTTTGCACATATGCTCCGGAGTAAATTGCTCATCACAAGAAAAACACAGCCCCTTGGTTCATTTTTCCCTATATTTCTCGTCTGATAATGCTTTGAACCCTCTTCCCACTGGTCCTAGACCTCCTTCACTATCTCCTTGCTTCCTTGCCCCCCTCCTATGGCATTAGGTCCATTGGGAAAAGGGCCTCTACCCGCTCCTTTGTTAAAAAACCTAGGACCATCGCCAAACCTACTCAAAGATCTACCAACACATTGTTGTAGAATCTTACTCCCACTCTTAACCAATTCAGCAAAACTCATCAATTCCTCTAAGGTAGTGAGCTTCTAAAGCTGTTCAGCTTTTGCCTCTCACTTCAATCCATTGAGGAATAGCCCAAACAGGTAGCATCACTCCGTAATCTTGAGGGTGCTTGAATACAATTAGAACAACTCCCTATACTCTCGCACAGTGCCTTGTTGCCTCAACTCCAACAAGGACTCAAACGGATTTGGCACCAATTTAGGATGAAACCTATGCACTACAGCATCCTTGAATTCTGACCAAGACTGGACTTAGTACGTTTCCTCCCACCATCGAAACCAAACCAAAGCTCTTCCTTCCATGGCGATCATGGCAATGTAAAGCCATTGGCAATTAGGACACCTGGAAATACCTTTCATTGCCATCAACCCACGCAAAGGGCCCTTCATCGTGAAAAACAAGTAAATCGACATGTCGCCATTGTTCCACACTTGTTCTGCAGTCGTTCCTCCTCAAAGAACTATTTCCATCTTCCAAATCACCATGCCCTTCATCATGTTGCCACACGTGGTGCGACCCGCCACCCCCCGTTTCGCGTCGTGGAACCATTTGCGAAAATTATTCGTGAGGGTGCAATCCTTCTCCAAAACTCCTAAGTGATTGCTCAATTGCTCAAGCATGTCGGTGATGGAATCAAGCGATGCCACAAAGTGTTCGCGATCCTCCTTGGCACGCTCGCAATCCTCCTCCATTCGCTTCAAGATCACGTTTAGGGCTACTTCAAGCCTTCAACAGATTCCATTTTCTTCTCCATCTTTGGCACCACAATGGAAAGTTTTCCCAGGATGAGACAAAGCTTCTGATACCAATTGTTAGAATTCATATCTGCTAGAGAAAAGCTACTAAATATGTGTGTGTGTGTGTGAGAGAGAGAGACAGTGAGAGAGAGAGAGCTCCAACTATTGGGTAAGGAGCTGCAAAGTAAGGAGTAGTGTGTGTGTGAGAAAGAGAGAGAGAGAGACTTTGTAGTGTGTGTGTGTCTAAGAGAAAGAGGGAAAACCACTTTGTAATTCAAAAGTAATAGCCAAGAACCGAAATAACACCAAGGCAATAGAAAGATCCTTACACTAGCTATGGAGTTCTCTGTATGTGTGTGAGAGGGAGAGACTAAGAGAGAGAGCTACTTTGTAATATGTGTGTGTGTGTGTGTGTGTGTGTGTGAGAGAGAGAGAGAGAGAGAGAGAGAGGGACAGCCACTCTGTAATTCAAAAGTAATAGCCATAAGCCCAAAACAACACCAAGGCGGTAGAGAGATCCTTACAATGCATACATTTTTTAGTTTCCATGCTTGGCTACCTCTAGATGAGTATTGATCAATGATGCGATGGAATAAAGTTGTCACTCTGTTGCTTGGAAATTAGACTAGAAAGACATGAAACGAAGAGGATCATAACTAAAAAGTGAGGATTCCATCCCATTACACCTATATAGGAGGGAAGAAAAATAAGGGGATATTCCATCCCCTTCTACCAATCCAAACATTGCCCAAGTCCACAGGCAAGTTGGTAGCCATTTAGGTAACTCATTGGACATCAAACAAGAACAGTTAAGTCATAGAGCAAGTCATTTTTCCTCACTGTTAAAAACATAATAACTAAGTCATCTAATTACTTAAAAGAGAAAATATTAAATATTTCATAAGGTTTCTAAATAACTTCAATTATCATTTCTTAAGACTAACAAATCTTTCAAAGAAAAAGCAATTTGCAATATGTAGTATCGGAAAGATGGACAAGACATAACAGAATAATGATCACCGGACAATTACCAATCGTTTCGTTTCCCAAGACCCTCTCTAGCGTGACAACCAACGAGTTTGGAACGGAGAATGCAACATCGCCAACCTATATCAAGAAATAACACTTTTTTTTTTAAAGAAAACAAAAAAGAAGGGGAAAAAAAAAAAGAAAAAAAGGGAAACCCCGTTAATTATTTTCCAGTGCTGAATGGTTTGAAGAATGAGTGAACCTGAAGATCTTCACTGGCAGCAACGTAATGTATGGGCTTGTGGGTATCAATGTGGGAAGGCATTTCCTTTAGAACAACCTTACAAGGAGGGAGGCCATGCTTGTGCATCCAAGATTTCAAGTCCCCTTGCTCCTCCTCCCCTTTCTTGCCGGCAGAAACGACAGCTTCTCTGCCGCTGCCGGCTGCAAGCAAGGTGTCGGGATTGGAGGCGGAGCAGTGACTTTTCCGGCGGAGGGAACGGCGGCGGCTCTTGCAGAGAGAGAGGGCGCAGAATGTGGGCAATGCGGCGATAGGGTGAGCAGAAGAGTGGCCAATTAAAGGGGAGAAGAAGCGTTTGTCTGAAATTGGAACTGAGAGGCGCGAAACTTCCATATGGGTAGGGTTTGGAAATTAGGAATATCGAGTTCGAAGACGAAGATGTTGTTTAGCTCCGAGTCTTCTGAGGAAGCAGTAGGAGAAGTGTGTTGTTGATTTTAGCTTGGAGAGATATTTTGGAGTAAGATTTTGTACTGTTGCATTCGCTTATGTATCTGTTGGCTGAAGTGAAGATAAGAGTGAATAAGTAAAAGGTATGAAGAGACAGCGAGATGGCATTTTTAGAGGCTGGGGGCTTTGATTGGGCTGGAGGGAAACAAAAATCGAGTGTGTGGGTTTGGGTGTTTTTTATTTTCCTTTTCAGTGAAAGCATAAAATAGAGATAAAAGTTGGTTTGGTTTAATTGTTTTGAAAATAAATTTAATTTCTATAGATCAAAAGTGTTAATTTATTTTATATTATTATTCAATTAAATCATTCTATTTAAATATTTTTTTAAATAATGGATGTAAAACTCAATTTTTTTTATCAAAATGACTAAACATGATTTGATGGTAATATAAAATATTTTTATATTATTGAAAAAAATAATTAAACTCTTGAATAATATTTTTAGAAAATGTTTTACAAAAAGAGTGAAAATTTGGAAAAAAAAAACAATTTATCATTTCCAGTGTCACATGTAGAAATTTGAAAATAAAAGCCATTGAAAATGCAGTGACAATGTTGCAATTTTAAATAAATGAATTTAATTAGAATACAATATTAATGTAAAAAAATTTACACAGTTATCCAATCATATAATGATACATAAGTAAATATAATTACTTTTCACCGTATTATTTTAAAAGTCATATAAAAAGAGAGATTTAATTGAATAATAATATAAAATTCTTTTACACTCTCAGTGTATCAAAATTAAACTCTAAATAAATCCTATCAGAACATATCTTTTGTCTTTCTTTTGAGTCGCTCCACCGGTTCATCCTGCGTCGCCCTGAGCCTCCAACAAAATTTGTTATAGCTTTACATCAAGGTGTAATATCTGCAAGCACGATGAAGGTAAGCAAGTTCCCTAGCAACATAAATAGCTACTCTATACCTCAAGCTCCATCACAAACACCCACCAAGGTCAAAACGCCTCTTCTCTATCTTCATTTTGTGAAAAATCCAGCAATCCCATAAGGCAATGGTCCATATGGAATATACTTGCTTTTAAACAAGACATCTAGGTGTTGAACGAGCATTGCGATAACCCAATAGCCTGACAAGATTCACATGGTGCACAATAGCAATTCAATGACGTATGGCTTAAACTCCTTGCCCCCTCTTTCTTTTGCAACCATTCGTTTCGCAACAACTGATGTGCCATCACCGAGAATATCTTTCAAAACCAAAGCAGAGGCACCTTTTCCTAGCAGTGACTTGAACCCTCGGTTGCTTCCTCAAGGTCCTTGTATCTGAATTTGATGGGATCGCCAGCAATTTTCCTTTGGATTTCCACTATGATTCCAGCTAGAAATTAATTAGCCTTGGAGTCAAATTGATTAATATTAAAAATTTCATCAAAATATTTATGTAAAATTGATTTCATGTTGCATGAAAAACATTCTCCACAAATTTATTTTGTAGAGTGTTTTGCTTTGGTTTTAATTGTGTGATGTTATTTAATGGATAATTGAGTCTATTACTAAAATATCATGTTTTAATAATCAACGAAAGGTAAAAGAGTCAAAATAAAGCATTAAATTAATTTTCAAATTCATTTTAGTTAGTTTAACTAGCGATTTGATAGGCACGGGCAATGACGTACCCGTCAAGTCACATTTTTTAATTTTTAGATTATTAATTAATATAATTAAATAGATTTGCAATTCTATTCATATATATACTTTAAGTATTAATATGAATAATAATTTAGTATGAATCTTAATTTCATTTCACATTTCATATCAATATAGTTTAATTTGTAAGGAAAGACTTATAATAGATATGTTTTTATTAATATGATAATATATAATTAAGTGACTTTATAAAAAAATTATATTAATACACATAATAATTTTGCACTTTTCTAAACTTTCTTTTGAATGACAATTGTATACTACCCATATAAAAAAATTAATTGACGAACAGTGTATAAAACAAGAAAAGTAAAATGATTAATATTTTCCGTTAATAATGTTGTGGACAACGCAGAACATGGCGGCTGATGATTGCCGTATAGTTTCACGTTGAGATTTGGTTCAGATTGCATTTCACCACACATTGATGCTAGTTTCCTTGGTAACTTGTTCTTTAAGGAGGGAAAATAAAATACAGTCCACATTTTTTAGAATGTAAAATCCAAAAACATACAAACAAAAAAAATGAACATTGTAATATTAATCGTGTTGGGAAGCAGGAATGATATGTAGAGCAACCGTGTGAAGAAAGTATGTATAATATAAGTGTGTCTAATTTCAAGCTCACCACCTTACACATCTCCTTTTTCATTTGAAGAATAGCAGAGTGAAAACCAACTTATCACTACTTACTAATGGACCAATAATAAGGCGATTAATAATTAATAAGTAAACCTAATAAGTATATCTGCACCAAAAAAAACAAAAAGTAAAAAGTAAAAACTTTACACACATACATCGTAATCTAGAGCAGACTTGAACTCCTCCCTTACCGCTCAGACGATTTGCCGATAGAACAATCAGAATTGAAGGCAGAGTAGGACTATTTGTTGACTAGCACTATTGCTAAGCCAGCTCTAGAACACAACTTGAGTTGCACACATCTTTGATTGAAAAGATGGAAGAAAGAAGTAGAATAGCAATTTTATATATGTATTTCTATATGGGTACCAATCCACATGGCCATGCTATAATAAGCTTCCCCTAACTCCTATTATTGTTTCTCCCACTTGTAACAACAACTGTGATGAATTAATGACAATTACCAATCCAAATGGTAGAGTGTAGCATCATTCAAGTGGATTGCAAAGCCAATATTGATAGTAAAGAAGATATTGGGTTGAAAATTGAGACTGGCAGTGGAAATCTAACTACAACATCTGAAAATATTGTAAACTCCAAAACCCTTTAGAAAGTATGAGATTTATTATTTTGAATGACAACAAAGTCAATTTAAATAAAATATTTTAAAGAACGACTCATAACTGCTTTGAGTTTCTTTACTAAGCTTAATAGGCATCTCCAAAATGCATTACACGGATTGAGCATGAATAATTTCACCTTACATGTACAAACATATTTTATCTCGTGGACAGAGGATAAGCTTAAATGAAGTGAATATTATATCGTGCAAAGTACGCTCACATGCATCAAGGAATGAAGCATATCAAAACAGAATCAAGAAACCAAGAAAATGGTCTTCAGAGAATAGCATGGGATTTCATAAAGAATGCTGATAATGAAGATATTGTACAAAAACTGACATGTTACTCAATCTTCAATCATCACAATCGAAGATCATTCATCATCTTAAAGTAAGATTGAAGATCAAAAGACCAACGAATCAACAAGGACCTGATAACACTCTTTAGAAAATTCACTTCACTAAAAAGAAGGGAAAATTTTGAATTTTGAATTTCAAAATTAAAAGTCAAACCAGTTTTTAGACTGGCACGTCATCTCTTCAACCCCTTTGGTCAACTACCAAAAATTATAGAAGAGGAAGTTCATAAACCATGCTCAGAAAGTAGAAAAGTAGTTTCTGATGGACTTCAAAAACCTCAACTCATCAACGGCTTCTATAAGAAGGCTCTGACACCAGATGAGCTACTCTTCTAAATTATGTTTCCAAGATACAAGCTGATGATCAACATCTGTCACTTAGACAACAGATTAAGGGCAGCAGTCACAAAGGGAGACCATCTATAAATGGAGATGATTGAGCTTTCAAGAACAAGAGGCAGATACAAGAGCCAAAACGCTAAAATATCTTTTCCTCAAATTTTTTGTGAAGTCTAATTTTTCCAGTTCCTTTGTTCATTACAGTCTTCTTTCTAAGTTTCGAGATTGTTCACATGTTCTTCGTAGGAAGAATCAGTAGAATGAAGTCACTCAAGTTATCTTAGAATTATCACTTATATATAATTGTAAAGAAGCTTGAGTGCAAGTTAGTTTGACTAGCAAACCAAACACTAAACTTCTGTATCCTCAATCTAGTAGTGATTGGCATGAAATAGCTTGAAAAGGCTACAACAAAACCACTTGTTGTGTGACAGTAAGTGTTGTCTACTTGTTAGTCGTGAGAGCTTGGGAAGACTATTGTAAAGACTATCCAGTTTTTCACTTTCTCGGGTTGAGAAAGATTAGTAAAAATCAGTGGTTATTGAGAATTGGATGTAGGCAAATGTTGGCCAAACCAGTATAAAACCCTTGTCCAGTATCTTCTTATTCTTCATCCTTTTATTTTCAGTATTCAACGTTGCATAAAACATCTCTGGTATTATCTATCATTTTAGTGTATTTACTTTAATTGCTTAATTCAGAAAGTAAATAATTTAACATTGTTTCTACTACACTTCAAGCTTCATGCTTGATAGTTTTTGTTTCAAGGTTTCAGTTCCAAAAGGTTTCAAAAAAAGGAGCACAATTCAATCCCCCATTCTCCTGTGCTTTCTTATCTACAAATATAACTACTTGAATTGAATTTACATTTTAACTCCCCGTAGAAATTACTCGTTAAATTATTTGTAAGGGCAATAATTGAAAAAAAAAAGTTGGACACCAAATCCAAGTTACTCCTTTTATCTATTGTTATAGATTAAATAGAATTACATATTTTATTGGTATGTTCCAAATGTAAGAATTCAAATCAATCAATTCCAATAATATATATAGGCAAATTCTATGGCACACCAAAACAAATATGGTGTATGATACATCAGGATGTAAACGTAGACCTTAATGTTTTGTAGCCCGTTGCTCAATAGTAATTTTCAAATCAATATATTCTTTAAGAAGATTTGATATAATCTCAACAAAACAGGGTTCCTTATACCAAATCTAATAGTTTCCATATATGTGATGAAGGTTGCTCATGAAAAAATTATGGGTCTAGTGTGAAGCCGTCTAACACTTCCTTTAAATCCAAATGAATTCGAGTGGTGCCTTTCCCAAGGTCACCGCCAGCACCGTGAATGGTTGTATGGCCTTTGCCTTTATCATTTGCACCGTTGTTCTCAAAATTGGAAGATTTTGAACCATTTGAAATGCATCCTTCATGATTTTTGTCTTCAATCTGAATGGGTTTAAGCTTTTTTGGCAAAAAATTGATGGAAAGGAAATGAAAAGAAAATGTGAATTTGAACTTTTCATCTTCTTCATATGCATTTAATTTTTTTGGGTGTTCACCGCGTTTCAATTAAAAATCTTTGGTTTCATGTCATTTAGTAGAACATATCAAATTTCCATTAGAGCCAAAATTTAAGAGAGGTGCAATAGAAATAATGCAGTGCTTCATTATCCTTTCCCCTCACCCACTAGTTCCTACTTTCTACCATGATTTTCTTTTTAAGATCTTATCTTGACACTGGTTAAAAATGATAGACATTGATTTAAATTGAAAAGAATAAAACTCTGGCAATTGTGAATATGCACTCTTGCAAACTCCGAAAGGCAAAGGTTTGTATTTTATTTTCCCAAATTTCCAATACAGTTAAGTTACACGATTAAGCATCTTAGTCGCCATCACTGGAAATTGCTTCCCTTCTCATTTCCCACCTCTACTCTCATACATCTCTAGAGGCCTCATCGGGTCCACCCAGCAATACTTGTAGTCCAATGCTCTATGGTACCTGATGGACCAACTCATCCTTCTCAAAGACCAGATCAATGCCACCTCATTTGTTGTCCTTTAATAATTGATGGAAGATAGATCTGCCATGACTTTCATAATAAACTTCGTTATAGTTTCTATTTCTAATTAAAATGAATTTTCCAATTTGTAATCACATTTTCAATTCTCAAGGTAGGCAATTCTCAATCTACACTATCCATTATTGCAACAGAGTGATGGACATAAAACACGGTTTGGATGGATTGCAGGTACATGCTACAAAGCCTTCCATTGTATCTCTGTTCTTCTCATTCATCTCTGCCACCCCCTCGTAGCTCTCGTTCTTGGCATCACGTGGGAAAGGTGTTGGTAAAAGAGTGCACGAGAAGGAAGGGGTTGAAACGTGCTTCACTCTTCTCTCAAATTCTTTTCACTTTCTGAACCTGTTGAAACAAAGTTCTATCAGGCTAAAGCTTGAAGTGTAGGAATTTAGAAGAAAAGTTGTTAGTTAGTTTAGAAAGTAAATCTTTAAAGCATAACAACATGGATATTAATTTAATGAGTACTTAATCAGTAAGGAATTTAGAATGATAACGTAAAAATAAAAGTTCAAGGAAGAGAAAAATGAACACAAGAATTTTTATACTGGTTCGATCAACCTGCCCACATCCAGTATTCAACACATGTTGAGATGTCACTAACAACATCTTTCTCAAACTAAGAAAGAAAAATGGATAGTCTTTACAATAGCCTTCCCAAGCTCTAACTTGCATAGTGGCCAACCCCAACTGCGACTTAACTGAGTAGTTATGTACCAGCCTCTTCAACCTGAACCTGCATAATGCATAACCCCAATTGTGACTTAACCAAGTAGTCTTGAACCAGCCTCTCCAAGCTGAATAGTGACCTACAGACACCTTCTACTGCCACATTGCAAGTAGTCTTTCAAACAGCCTCTCCAAGTTGACTCGTGAAGTACAAATACGTTTGCACTCATGTTGTAAGTAGTCTTTCCAACAACCTTTCCAAGCTAAATCGTGATAAACAAATACCTTTGCTGACACGTTGCAAGTAGTTTTACCTTAGCCTCTCCAAGCTATGTCTCACATTGATCACTAATGGATCAATGTTACAAAGGTTATATTTTTAGGTTGCCACTCAAACTAACCTACACTCAAGTTTCCTTAAAGATGCTAGCTAATACAGACTGGAAAACTTAGAGCGTCTTCTTTCTCTTATCTCTTCACATGAAGAGCATACAAATACAAATACATTTTAAAACCGAGAAAGAAGATTTTTACACTTTGTGATTAATTACATAAATTGATGAACAACACAGGAAGTGTGGAGAGATTTTTCCAAAGATTTTGCACTAAAGCTTTCAATTCTCTCATCGGCTTTCAAGCTTGGCATCTCCATTTATATAGGTATATCTTTATGATTGTTGCCTCTTTGATTTGATCTCCAAGTGACATGTATTTCGTTAGATGTACCTTGGAACGTTAGTCTAGAGAGGTAGGCTGACAACTTATCCCATTATTGCAGAAGCCATTGTAATGTAGAGGTTTCTGAAGTCCTTTTTTTTTCCTTTTACTTTTAGCCCATGGTTTCTGAACTCCACCTTCTAGGATCTTGATCATTTAGGCAAGAGAGATGGCGAACCAGTTATAATATTGTATTTGATTTGAGATTTGAAATTTGAATTTCGAAACTCACTTCATTTTTCCTCAGTGTTGTTTGCTCCACCATTCAGTGAGCTTTCTGATGTTGTAACCAATCACATTGATTTTTCTCTGATCTTCCAGTCTTCAATCTTGATTGCTTGATGATGATTGATGACTGAGTAACACATTGCTCTTGGACATGAATTAATTTCTTCATCATGAGTGTTCTTTGTAATGTCCCGTGCTACTTTCTAAAGATCCTTTCCTTGGTTTCTTGATTTCTGACTTGATCAGCTTCAGTCCTCCAGCATTTATGCTTTCTATCCTCGAGATAATATTCACATTTTAAGCTTGATCTCCTCTCTTGAGATAAACATGATTTCTCATGTGTTGTGAACTTATTCCTGATTCAAGTTTGCTTCAATGCCTTTGGTCTGTGAATATAAATACGTTCTTTGCTTGAAATAACAAAAGGAAAAAGAAAAGCATAAAACTAGCTGATGTTTCTAGTGGCTGATTTCTTTGGTGGTTTTGTGTAAATTTTTTGAGGAAGTAAAGGAGAGTGAACCTGAAAATGATATGTCTTTGATAGTTGTTCAAAATTTGTGAACGAGTTTCTGCTTGTATTGTAAGGTATGTGAGTTCTTGATTTCTAGTATGATTCTTTATGTGTTGTGGTTGATGGCAAAAAATATAGTTTTATATTTAGACAATATTGAGAAAGAAAAGAAAATATGAATGTGTATGTTAGAATGTAGATGCTGGCATTAATAGTCAAAGTTAAGTTGTAAATGCGTAGAAGAAAGTTGTAAACCAGTGGTAAAATGTTGTAAACCTAAGATGAAAAAGTTGTAAACTTGTTAAAGATGTTGTAAACTTTTAAAAAAGCTATCAACCTTTTTAAAAATGTTATAAATCCCGGTTTAAATATTGTATTAGAGTCTTTTTAGTAACAAAACAAAGTAATGTGCTAGAAGCTGACAGCCATGGTTAAGAGTGGAAATGTGAGGTGTAATGTGTGGAACGAAGTTATAAACCAGTGCCAAAATGTTGTAAATCCATAAGGAAAAAGTTGTAAACCTTTTTTAAAATTTTGTAAACTCTTGTTATGGATTGGAATTTTTTTAAAATTTTTTATTAGAGTCTTTTCAGCAACAAAACAAACTGGGAATGACTCTGTTATAAGCTAGCAATGAACACTAAGAGTGGAAATGTGATATGTAAATACGTGGAAGGAAGTTGTAAACCATTGGTAAAATATTGTAAACCCATGACCAAAAATTAGTAAACCTTTTTAAAAATGTTGTAGACTCCTATCATGCAAGGGAATTTTTTTTGTTTTAAACTTTTAATTAGAGTGTTTTCAGGAACAAAACAAATTGTGAATGGGTCCATTAGAAGTTTGAAATCAGTGTAGCAAAAAATTATAAAGTCGTTTGTGAAGTTGTTGAAAAAATTGTAAACTGCTTTCATTTTTGTTGCAAGTGTGTTGTTAAAAAAAGTGTAGAAAATGGAGAATTTAGTGAATGAAAACACTGATGTTGATGTCGAAGTTCAGATGGAGCATGCTAAAGTGAATCATGAGACAGAGGTCCCTGTTATTGGGATGGTACTTAAGTTAGATGAAGAAGTGAGAGAATTTTACAAAAATTATGCAAGCAGTATAGCTTTTGAGTTCAGAGTATGAAATTCAAGGAATGATTCAGATGGAAAATCAAATTATATGTTACTATCATGTTGATGGCAAGGAAGACGTGGCTCACAAATTCCTAAAGCATTGAGGGTGCGGCCTACTAAACAGGTAGAATGCGATGTGAAATCACAACAAGCAAGACACCAGATGGTAGATAGTGCATTAATAAAGGTGTTCTTGATCACAACCATGTTGTTAGCCTAATGAATTCAAGAATACTGAGGACAAATAAGAGTTTAAGCCTCCATGTGAAGAGAGCTATTGAATTGCACGATTGTTCTGGGGTGAGGATCATGAAGACATTTCAAACCCTTGTGAAAGCTTATCATTTAGTGAAAGAGAAGTACAGAACTACATCCATAAACAGAGGTGTGCAATTGGCAAGGGAGGTGATGCAAAAGCCTTAATTGAGTAATTTTCAAAGATGAAGGCAGAGAATGCTGATTTCTATTATGAATAGACCTAGGTGATGAGTTTCAAATAAGAAATATATTTTGGGCAAATGCTAAAAGCAGAGCTGTTTCCGAGTATTTTGGCGATGCTGTTAGCTTTGACACAACATACATCACAAATAAGTACAACATGCCATTTGCTGCTTTTGTGGGAGTCAATCAACATGGGCAATCAATTCTGCTTGGATGTGGGCTACTGTTAGCTGAGGACACTGAATCGTTTGTCTAGTTATTTCAGAGTTGGATTACATGCATACTTTGTAAGCTACCAGATGGTATTGTGACTAATCAGTGCAGGGCAATAAAGAAGGCAATTGAGATTGTGATGCCACAAACCCGACATAGATGGTGTTTATGGCATATAATGAAGAAAGTCCCAAAAAAACTTAAAGGATATGTTGAATATCACAATATTAAAAGGGATCTGCAGGAAGCTGTGTATGAAACTTTAGGAGAGCAAGAATTCGAAGATAAAAGGGCTTGTTTTGTAAGATAGTGTGAGCTTCAGAGTAATGAATGGTTGGGTGGCCTATTCAAGTATCAGCATAAGTGGGTGCCAATCTACTTGAAGAAGGATTTTTGGTCTGGGCTTTCCAGTACACAATGAAAGGAGAGCATACACTCCTTGTTTGATTGGTGTGTCCACTGGAACACAAGCTTGCAACAATTTGTAAATCATTATGATAAAGAGGTTGAGACTGATTTTAAATCCATGAACACAATTATCCATTGTGGTTCGAGCTCCCCTCTTGAAAAACAATTCCAAGAGGAGTATACCCATGCTAAATTTGGCGAAGTGCAAGCTTAATTTAGAGCAAAAATGAATTGTGTTCCAAGTTTGATTGCGACTTTTGAGGTGGTGGAGGAAGTGACATTGTTTGGTCAACCCGCGAAGGTAATTCGTGAGGTTGTCTTTAATCATGACAACCATGATGTAAGTTGTCAATCCTTATTGTTTCAGTTTATGGGGATTATGTGTAGACATTCCCTTTGTGTCCTTTCTTTTTGAAAGGATAAAAGATGTGCCAGTTAAGTACATTCTTTCAAGATGGAGCAAAAGGATAAAAAGGAGGCACGTGCACATAAAGATTAGCAGCAATTTTGTTGAGTTTAAGCCCACCATGGAAAGGTTTGATAAATTGGTTAGGCATTTCTCTAAAGTGGCAGAATTCACTGCAACTTCAGAGGTTGGGAATAGTCATGTTGATTGCTTGACAAATTATATGAATATTTGCAGTTAATTCCTTTTGGCCCAAGTTGAACATTGCTGCAAAAGGTTATGGCGTTGGTGGTAATGTTGGCCTAGGGGGTACAAATGACTATGTTGGAATCCATAGTCCTGTGCGTAAAAGACAAAAAGGAAGACCACCATCGAAGAGAAAAGTTTCTGAAGTGGAAAAAGTGGTGCAGAAGTGTAGGAAGAAAGGAATGGCTAAACAGAATAAAATGCAAATCAAGGTGTTTTGCATGTCTTCTCATGCCTTACTTGCTGTGATTTTTAATATTCTATGTTTAATATGTTGTTTTCATTCAATGGTGTAGGAATCATTTGAGGGCACGTTTTCCTAACCATGTGGCAGCAACTTCTTTGTTGCGGTCACAGACTGTGCCAATGTATCTAGTGAAAGGATTGTGGTGTGTGTTCACGCTGAACCTACTTTTAATTTCCAAATTTGATTGAGGTCTTTATGGCATTGTTATGCACTCATGATAGTAGCCTTCAGTAATGAAACCCTATTGAAGGCTACAATTATGAATTTTCCATGCCTGGTCTCCCGACTATTGGATGTAAGTTACCATTCCCTCGTGGTTAAATTGTACACCAATCGATGTGGACTTGATATTATGTTGCTCATGTGTTTGGTAGAACTCATTATTGTATTGATAAGACTATTTCTTTTGGCAAGTATATGGCTATTGTGCTTGGTAAGTTATATTGATTTTACGGTGGGTTATGGATGAGGATTTACATGTTGTATTGTTGGTGTTGTTCTTTTATTATTATTATTATTATTATACAACTTAGGGGTGTTAGCTCCAATAGAACTATTGTAAATGCCAACAATCAGAGCAACTTTCTAGTGCCAGATGGTTCAGCCCAATGACTTGGTGGATTTCTAGAAGTGCTTGAATCATATAGTCAAGATATTTGTCTAGCTGATATGTCATTGAATAGTGTTCTACTTAGTAGGGATTTAAGTACAACAACAATGCAGTCAAGTGATCCACCTAGTTGTTAGATGAGCAAACAGGGGTTTTTTTTGCAAGTGGCTTTTGTAGGACTTTGGTGGCTCAAGTTTGCTTTTTGTCTTTTTCATAGGTACAAGTATCACAACAAATTGTGGAATCACTTTACTACATCATAGCACTTATAATCTGACCACATGTTTTTTGCACTTATTTTTAGTGCAGACAAAGAATAGAAATTTTCCATGGTGACTACAAAAGTTGTCAGATTAATTAACTTGGGTCTAGTGTAGGATAATGGGATTTTTTGTAACAAAGTATTTATTACGTGTACATTGATTATATAAAATAAATAGTGGACGATGTTTTGTGGACAGAATGAGTGTATATAATGTAAACCTACCAATTATTCCAAATTTATCCTAAGTATTAATTCTAAATGAAATGTTAACAGGTTTTTGTGCTACAATTATATCTGTTTGAGAAAATTGCAAAGTGGTTTTTGGACCACTGAGAAAAAGCCTATAAATCACTAGTTAGAAGTTGTAAACCTATGTGGAAAATATAAAGATTGGTGAGCTTCTTAGATAATGAGTAGAGAGGAAAAAAGTTATATGCCCTTTCTCAAATGTTGTACACTACTGACAAAAAAGTTGCAAACCACTGGTTAGAAGTTGTAAACCTATGTGCATAAATATAAAGATTGGTCAACCTCTTAGCCAATGAGTAGGAAGAAAAAAAAGTTGTAAACCTTTAATAAAAATGTTGTAAACTATTGGCAAAATGTTGTAAACTTGTGAGCAATAAGTTGTAAACCTATGTACAAATTATAAAGATTGGTAAACCTCTTAGGCAATGTGAGTAGAAATAAAAAGTTGTAAACCTTTTCTCAAATGTTGTAAACCAAAGGTACAAAAGTTGTAAATCACTTATGAAAATATTGTAAACCATTGCTTAAAAGTTGTAAACCTATGTGCATAAATATAAAGATAGTAAACCTAGTTGTAAACTTATGCTCATAAGCTGTAAACCTCAATTAATTTTTTTAATTACTCTTAACTAACACGATACAAAAGTAAAACCCACAAAAAGATGGATGTACTCATTCAATTATTGGTATGCTACATTCAGTCGTTGCCATCAAGATTGAAATACATAAGATCAACACCCAACACTCATCCTCCAAATTTGATAAATACTTATCCCTCTCTAGGATCAGATCTTCTTTATGCAAGGTTAAACTTCTCCCATTTGCTTCTGCAAAAATTGGTGCATATTTTGAGCATGGAAAATCGAGCCATTCGTAGGGCCATTATGTTATTCTCAAGTCTGATTTGCAACAGGGCTTGCTCTATTTAATTTATATTTGTGGCTTTCTGCCACATGTCTTTTGTAGTCAAGCTTGGAATTTGCACTCTTAACCCAAGATCCAGCAAGTCAGCCTATAGATCCTTGTCGCAACCGGGATCGCAACGGGACGGTGAAAAATGAGATTGTTTAAAATTGAAGTCGCCACTCAATTTTATTTGATTGGGAAAAAATATGGAAAACCCATTTAATTTAAAGATAATGATCTTTGAAACCAGATTTGAATTCGGGAGTCGATTATGCACAGGGAAGGGCGAGAACTTAATCCTACAACACCCCTAATGCACCCGTCCTTTAGACGGTACCTTAATTAATTATGCACATTAATTAATAACCTCTTAAGAACCCCCCCCCTTTTTTTAAGAGAAAAGAGGACATCAAGCTGTCGCAACTCAGATGTCGAGTTAACAAGCCGTCTCGGCTAAATTAATATATTTGTTTGAATCGAAATATTTACATTTTAATGATTAACTCAAAATAATAAAATAATATATATATAAGAAGGAAAAATATTTACAACCATAATAATAATAATAACATATAGGAGTATTTACATGCAAAACAAAATAACATAATATCATAAAATTTAATTTTTCAATTTGAAAATTTAAAACATCAAGTTGTCACAACTCAGATGTTTGATTGAATTAATAAGCCGTCTCAGCTCAATTAATTCGATTTTCAAATTGAAGTATGCTAAAGAATCTTTGTTTTAAACAAATAGCAAAATACTCCCTAATTTTTAAAACTCAAATTAAATAACATTTTTAATTCATTTAAAATTTAAATTAAATGAAAAGGATTTTAGAATATCAAGCTGTTACAGCTAAAATATTCTGGGAGATAGAACTAATAAACCGTCACGGTTAAATTAATTCTATTCTCAAAGCAGAAATGTTGATTAGTCACAAAATTAATTCTTTTGATCAAAATCAAAACTTCATCGTCTAACTTCTTTTTCGTTGGAATAGCCCAAACACTCACACTCTCCCCATTTTTTTTTTCAGATTGGACAACTCAAAAATTTAATTTTTTTGAACTAAACCAAACATGTATCTTTATTTTTGTTTTCGGACTGAATTAGTCCAAACATTCCCTTGAAATAACCCAAAATGCATTATGGTTTACAATTATGAGAGCCCAAATGCTTCCTAAATAACCCACTAAGTCCAAATGCAAATTCACTTAAATAAAAAATAAAGAAAAGGAAAATGCATACAAGGAAACAAACAGAAGAGTCTGGAACGTGTTGAGTTTCATTTTTTTGTTTGGTTGACACCCACACACACACTCACAGAGAGTAAGAGAGAGAGAAAGAAAGATCGAGAGAGGTTGAGAAAGAGAGAGCACGGGGCGAAGAGAAAGGGAGACTACGCCGCAAGGAAAAGGGGAGGACCGCGGCAGTCAGCAAAGGAAAGGGGGCGATCTGCGGTGGCTAAGTTGCGAGTGTGAGGGGTTGCGAGCGGAGGGGATTTGTGCATGGAGGGGAAGGATCGCACGATGGCTTAGGGAAGGAAAGGAGCTCGCGATGACTTATGGCTGGGTGGGTTGCAATGATGGAGCTGAGACAGAGGTGGCGGTTCGCGGTAGTTTGTGGGTAGATCTGAAAGAGAATTGTCATGATCTCATGGCTGTGATGGGAAGAAGGAATCACAATGATCGGCCTGGCACAAAGAAAGGAGCACACGCGTGGCTGGCTGGTGGTGTTGGATGCGGCGCGGACAGGGGGAGGAGGTGCTAGCCGCATGAGGCCGGCTGGGGTACGATGGATGAACATTGGCACGCCAAGGGGGATGGAGGCCGCGCGATTGAGGGATGCGATGGTGGAGGGAAACCGGCGGCGATAAGGTTTTGTTTGTTAGTGCGCGGCGGCCGGCGGTGAGGCCGTTCGCGGTGATGATTCAGTGAGTGAAGCCACTGCCCCTCCCTCTATTTCTCACATTGTTTCTAGTTTTGTATTGCCATGGACTGTCATTTGTATATGGGATTTTGGATTAATAGGTTATATTTGGCTTGTGATTGTGTTGGGTTTAGCCTACTGGTTTGTGTTTGGCTATGTTTTTTTTTTTATGATTTTTGGTTGATGCTTTGTGATAAGTTGTGTTTGATGCTGAGAAATGATTCTATTTGTGTTTTGTGATTTGAGAATGAATGGACTATGTTGAGATTTGAGAATGTGTAATATATGATTTAGGAACACCTGAAAAGGATCAAAACAAAAATAAGAGCAAAAAAGAAAAAAGAAAATACACCACTGTGATGTTTTCTTCCTTTTTCCAATCTCTCAACTTTAGAATTCACGATGATCCTCAATTGCTAAGTCTCTATGATTTTTGCTTCAACCTCTCTCAAAGTCTCCAAACAGATAGCTCCTTTTTCTTTTTTAAGTGAAGATAGCAATAGGAAAAAAATGAAGTACTGATCTTTGTCATCGATCCCCCCCCCCTTTTTTATCATAATCGGATTTATCTATCTAGCCCTGTTCTGTTGACCAAAATCATTAATCTTTCACCTTTAACAGGTTGGCTGGTAGGGATTACTAGCTTATCACCGAAAGAGAATTCATCATTTTGCAAGTAATAGAGAGTGATACCATCATTATGTCTGCACTTTCCTTCTTATATTATTATTATTTTTTTACTTTCTAATTCGCATGAAGGAGTCAAAGAACCAGAATCCCATGACATTTTGTCCTTTTTATTATTTTTTTATTTTTCCTTTTTTTTTAGAATTGAAATGGGCCACCGTAGAATGGGCTGAAGTGGACATGAAATAGAAACTGGAAATGAACCTAAAAGCAGGGTCTTAATTGAATTTGAAATGGTTTACAATAAAGAACTATAGACAAAACTTAAAACGGTTTGCAATTTCACTTAACAAAATTAAACAATCAACATGATTCTATAAATGGGTTAAACTGTAAAAATATGCTGATTTTTGGATTTTTGTTTTATAGGCCAGACAAAATCGGGTGTTCACAGTTGCCCCTCTTTACTCATTTCTTATAAAAGAATACAAAAACATGAGTTTTGCATATTGTCTTTATAGGAAATGAGTAAAGACATGAACATTGACTTTGTTCGGCAATGCATGAAATTGAAAATAACAAGAAAAATTGAATTCAAGTGGAAAAAGAAACTAAATGCTGCATGCAATGCAATGATGCAATTCATAAACCAAAATGTATGAAAGACAAAAACTGTGAAATTTATCAAGACAAGCAAAAAGCTAACGATACTGATAGGAATTCAAAAGCCAATGGGGGTTGACTGAAAATTAAAAGCCTTGTGACCAACTGGATACAGGTTAACAAATGACAGCAAATTAAAAAAAAACCAACGGGGCTAACTTGCGACCAACGGGATATGGATCAACAAGTGATAAGAAAATATAAGCCAACAAGGGCTGACTTGTGACCAACTAGATATGGGTCAACAACGAACAAGAAATTAAAAAGCAGTGGCAATCTGAGGCTGACTAGAAAGTAAATGGCAATCTGAGACCAAATGGAAATGTAAAGTGGCAATCTGAGGCCAACTGGAAAGATAAAGTGGCAATTTGAGGCCAACTGGAAAGATAAAGTGGCAATCTGAGGCCGACTGGAAGTGTAAATTGGCAATCGGAGGCCGACATGAAAAGTAAATTGGCAATATGAGGCCGACTGGAAATGTAAATTGGCAATCGGAGGCCGACTTGAAAAGTAAAGTGGCAATCTGAGGCCAACAGGAAAATTAAATAGTGGCAATCTAAGGCCAACATGAAAAGTAAAGTGGCAATCTGAGGCCGACATGAAATTAAATTGGCAATCCGAGGCCACATGAAATTAAATTGGCAATCTGAGCCCAATATGAAAACAAAAGTGGCAATCTGAGGCCGACTGGAAATGTAAATTGGCAATCTGAGGCCGACATGAAAATAAACTGACAATCATGGAAAACAACGATTTTCACATATTTTTTTTCAGGTTAGATGCACGAGTATCAATTTTCAGTTTATTTATAAAAAAAAACTAACCGTAACCAAATCAAGCAAGCTTCAGGGAAGACTATAACCGATCAAACTCGTAATTCACGCACTGCACCTTCTGGCATAAACTTTCTTTTCTTCTGTAACTTTGCTTACTTATTTCCCCTTCTCCCTTTTTAGGATGATGATTGCTCTCTCTTTTTTTTTTTTTGGCCAAGTTTGACTGAAACTTTTGAATTTTCTTGGTGTGATGCTATCCATGGATGTATTGCTGTAAGAATTATTAGGTTGTATAACTTTAAACTTAAATTTATGCTTACTCGAGACATCATAAATAAACATGCATTTAAAAAGATTGGTTGAATAGACGTCTTTATTGCTTGGTGTATTGGATGATAAAATGTTTGAAAGGTGGGAACACATAAAAGTGAAAGACAAGATTGTGAAAGACATGAAACTTTGCCCCAATGTAAGTTCTTTGTGGCTCAATCAATCCACTTCTTGCAGCAAGTTGAACACCATAGCCATGATCTTTGATGATGTCTTCAACCCATTTCTTTCCAAAACATTGCCCCAGCTTTAGTCTTGGTCTGTTTGATTTGCTAGACAAATTCAACATCCAAAATTGCCCCAGTGTAGGTTACTTGATATGATGCTTATCTTTTTGCTCTAACTTTTGCCTAGGCCACTCTTTTGAGTTTTCAACCTAGCGAGCTCTCTCTCTCTCTCTTTTTTTTTTTTATTGTACCCTAATTTTTGCTTAAGTCAATCTGTTAAGTTTTCAACCTAATGGGCCTTTTAGCATCTTTTCAAGCATAAAACCTTTTGACTGCATCAATATTGATTAGTTTAGGCAATTCTTGTCCATCCATGTTTTGCAAATTTAACGCCCCACCTGAGAACGCTTGCTTGACAATGTAAGGGCCTTCATAGCTTGGGGCCCATTTTCCCCGTGCATCTTCTTGATTAGGGAGAATTTTCTTCAGAACCAAATCTCCTGGATAAAAATCTCTAGGACGGACTTTCTTGTTAAAAGCCTTAGCCATTATGCTTTGGTACAACTGGCCATGACAAATAGCTGCCAGTCGTTTCTCTTCTATCATGTTCAACTGTTCATATCGAACCTTCACCCATTCAGATTCTTCCAACTCTACCTCCATTAAAACCCTTAATGATGGGATTTCCACTTCTACATGAGATACAGCTTCCATTCCATATACCAATGAGAAAGGAGTTGTTCCTGTGCTTGACAGTATATTGGTTCGATATGCGTGCAAAGCATATGGCAGCATTTCATGCCAGTCTTTGTAATTCACCACCATCTTGGCGATGGTTTTCTTGATATTCTTATTTGCAGCTTCAACCGCACCATTCATTTAAGGCCTATAAGGAGCTGAGTTATGATGCTTGATTTTGAAGGTTTCAAAGAACTTTTGAACTTCAACACCATTGAGGTTTGGAGCATTATCTGTGATAATTCTTTCTGGAATCGCATATCTGCATATGATGTCTTTTTTGATAAATCTGATGAACACCTTCTGTGTGATATTGGCCTATGAAGCAGCCTCCACCCACTTTGTGAAATAGTCAATTGCAACTAAAATGAAACGATGGCCATTGGATGCCCTGGGATTAATTGGGTCGATGACATCCATACCCCCACATTGAGAAAGGCTAAGGAGATATCATGTTGTGTAATGGAACTGGAGGAGCATTGACTCAATCTGCATATGTTTGACATTTGTGACACTTTCGAACATAACTGATGCAATCGTTCTCCATGGTAGACCAATAATATCCACTTCTTAGTATCTTGCGTGCCATCATATGCCCATTAGCATGGGTTCCACAGATTCCTTCGTGGATCTCAGTCATAATCATTCGAGCTTCATGAGCATCTACACATCTAAGGAGAGTAGTGTCATGATTCCGCTTGTAAAGGACTTCACCATTTAGTAAAAAGGCCATGGCCAATCGTCGAATTGTTTTCCTTTGCACTTCATTTGCTCCAGTTGGATATTCTCCTTTTTGAATGTACTATTTGATGTCATGATACCATGGTCGGCCATCTGGCTCAATCTCCACGCTGTCACAGTACATCGGTTTATCTTGCACCTCTACATGAATAGGTTGTACATTTGCGTGGACCTCTAATTTAGTCATCACAGCCAAGGTCGCCAAAGCATCTGCAAATTGATTCTTGTCTCGAGTCAAGTGAGTGAATGATATATCGTCAAAGTGCTCAATTAATCGAGACAAGTACTTCTGATATGGTATCAATTTCGGATCCTTTGTACGCCATTCCCCATTAACTCGGTAGATTATGAGTGCAGAGTCTCCGAAGACTTTTAGTTCCTTGATTCCCAAGTCAATTGCAACTTGCAAACCATTTGCACATGCTTCATACTCTGCAATGTTGTTGGTGCATTCAAAGTCTAGTTTGATAGAGACTTGGGTACTGCTTTCCAGCTGGTGATACCACTACCGCTCCTATTCCACATCTATTCATATTGACAGCCCCATCAAAATACATTTTCCATACATTTTCCTCTTCTATCTCATCTTTTTCCACTGTTAACACCTCACCATCGGGGAATTCTGGCATGATAGGCTGTATATCCTTAAGAGGATATTTAGCTAGATGATCAGCAATTGCATTTCCCTTGATGGACTTCTGAGTCACATATTTGATATCAAATTCAGACAGCATTACTTGCCATTTTGACATTCTCAATGAAACGTGAGGACTATCAAATATGTATTTCAATGGATCCATTCGAGAAATTAACCAGGTAGTATAGTATAGCATGTACTGCCTTAACCTCTTGGATGCCTACACTAATGCACAACAAGTCTTTTCAATCGCCAGATAATGGGATTCACAGTCATTAAACTTCTTGCTCAAACAATAAATTGCCTGCTCTTTCTTTCTGGACTCATCATATTGTCCTAACATTGCCCTAAGAGATGTGGGCAACACTGTGAGGTACAATATTAAAGGACGGCCTGGTACAGGTAGGGCCAGAATTGGAGGCGTCATTAAATAAGCTTTTATTTTATCAAAAGCTTCTTGGCATTCTTCATTCCACTCCCCAGGTTGATGTTTTCGTAGCAGCTTGAATATAGGCTCACAAGTACTAGTCAAATTGGCAATAAATCTAGCAATGTAATTGAGCCTTCCAAGAAAACTTCTCACTTCTCGTTCAGTTCGGGGGGGAGACATTTCTTGTATCGCCTTCACCTTGTCAGGGTCCACTTTTATCCCTTCTCTGCTAACAATGAATCTCAGTAACTTCCCTGTAGAAGCTCCAAAAATGCATTTATTAGGGTTCAATCATAACTTATATTTTCTGAGCCTCTCGAACAGCTTTCGCAGAACTGTCACATGACTTTCTCTCTCCTTAGATTTGGCGACCATATCATCTACGTACACTTCAATCTCTTTATGCATCATGTCATGGAATAATGTGACCATAGCACGTTGGTAGGTGGCACCGGCATTCTTCAATCCGAATGGCATGACAGTATAACAAAATGTTCCCCACAGAGTTATGAAAGTAGTTTTTCCTTCATCATGATTATCCATGGGAATCTGATTATACCTAGAATATCCATCCATAAACAAAAATCGGTGATTTCCAGCTGTATTATCAACAAGGACATCAATGTGTGGGAGAAGAAAATCATCTTTTGGACTAGCCTTATTTAAATCCCGATAATCAACACACATTCTGACTTTTCCATCCTTCTTAGGCACAGGCACAATGTTGGCCACCCAATCAGTGTGTCTTGATACCTCCAAAAATCCAGCCTCCAGCTGTTTAGTCACTTCTTCTTTCATTTTCAATGACATATCAGGTCGCATTCTCCTTAACTTTTGCTTTTTTGGCTCAGCTTCTGGATACAAAGGGATCTTATGTGAAGCAATCTTCGGGTCTAATCCTGGCATATCACGATAAGACCATGCAAACACATCAAGGAAGTCTTTTAACAATGCAATCATTTCTAACCGTTCGGGATTTTCCACTATTTTCAGCTCCTTCTTTTCTTCTTCAGTGCCCATGTTAATCATTTCGATCACCTCATTGTCTAAGCTAAATCCTTTTTCTGAGTATTCCAGTAAGTTTGAAAACTGCTCAACAACTTCTTCGTCATCATCGGACTCATGGTTATCGCAGTAAATTGCAGCAAGAGAATCAATTAATAAGCTCCTAAATTCCTTTTCATGTGGCAAAATTTCTATGACATTCAAATTCCTGGAAAGTAATTGCGGTGGATTTGAATGCTAAACCAAATGGTGGATTATAAAATAGCATGGGAAACGTAAATTAACGAGCTAGAAGTGGTCAGGGAAAAACATAACGGAAAAAGAGAAAGCAAAAGGAATAGAAATAGAAACGAGGCAAATGGAAAACATATAGAAATATTATTGAAAATCATGCAAATTCATTCAAATGATGTCTCTGAATAGCATAAACAAAAGCATAAATAATTCTTGAATAATACAACCCAACTAATTACTTTTCAGCAATAACATCAAGCATTGGTTCAGCTGTCCAGTTCCTCAGCATTTCATCATTGCTGGCAGCATGAATCTTGTTGTTTTCCTTAATTTTCTCAGCATCCAAGGTGTTGATGGTGGAGAGATAACAAAGGGAGCGAACTTCATCGGCCATAATCACTTCAGCTGGACCAGGGAATGTCTCTTTCAAGTGAGGAATCAGCTTCATTTTCCCTTTTTGTCTATTCTGTTCCAAAGCCAAGGCACTCATCTTGTCATCCAGAGAGGTCTCATATCCTAGACCAAATCGGTTAGACTTCTCTTGCACCGATACTAGAGTTTGGGTGCCTTGCAACTGTGGTCCTAGTCCTTTTCCTTCCAGATATCCACTCTTGGCCATGATGTGAGCCACTACTTGATTTTGTATTGGGGCCTTATCTTGCTCTTGTCTCAGCCCTACTGCTTCCAGGTTGTGCCATAAACTACTCTCCACTAGCTCTACATGTTCAACATATGGCAATGCCACTGGTTTGGATACTATGATCTCTTTCTCTCCATGGATTGTGATGACCGAACCATTTTCAACATATTTAACCTTTTGATGCAAGGTTGAAGGGACAGCACCGACATTGTTAATCCATGGTCTTCCTAGCAGCATATTGTAGTCGGACTCAATTTCCATTACCTGGAATAAAACTTCAAATTTGCTCGAGCCAATCTCCAGTAGTAACACCATCTCCCCAAGGATGCTCTTCTTCGCTCCGTCAAAAGCTTTCACTACCATCATTTGTGGCAGTATATCATCCTTACTCATCGACAAATAGCTTAAAGTGGACACAGGTAAGACATTCAATCCCGACCCTCCATCAATGAGAACTTTGGGCACTATGTATCCTTTACATTTGAGGGTTATGTATAGTGCTCATGGGTTGACTTGTGAAACAACTTCTTCATCTGAAAACGTAATCATGTTAACACATTTCACTGGATCCACCATATTCACCACGTTTTCCGATGAGACGTCAAGCTTGACATAAGCTTCCTTTAAAACTTTTATTACTGCCTTTCGATGAGGTTCAGACGACATGATTAATGATAAAAGAGATATTCTGGCAGGAGTCTTCTTTAATTGCTCTAGAATATCATACTCGCTTTGCTTCATTATCTTTAGGAACTCTTCTTCTTCATCTTCCTTTTCTTTCTTTTCTGAATCTAAACTTTTTCCAGCATACCCTTCATTGATAAACTTCCCTTTTTCCAGCTCTCCGGGCCCATAAACTCTCCCACTTCTTGTTATTCCTTTTACCTCCATGACACCAATCACTTCTTCATTTTCTCGAGCCTTCGAGGTTTCCCCTATGTCTCCACTCGTCTTGACCTGAGTCTCATAATTCCAAGGCACAACATGTGTACTCTTGTACTCAAATGGTGTAGGTTTCTTGACAGTAATGACCACTTTTTCTGGCTTGGGAGCTACATTAAGTGGTGGTACTCGAAGTATAAAGGGTTCAATTACATTCACCTCATCAGGGGTATTCAAGCCCTTTTTTGCTTGTATTACTCCTAAGTTGAGCAATCCCTGTACCCGAGTCTTGAAATCCCAGCAATTTTCTATGTCATGGCCAAGGGCCCCATGGTGATACAGGCAGCTTGAATTCATGTCATATTTCTCATTCTCATTTATTGTTAGAGCAGATGCTGTTATACTGTAACCAGACTCATTCAGGCCGACAAAAATTTCCTCCATGGGTGTTCTGAGATTCAAAACCTTCTTTATTAGGAGTTCTTCTTTCTCTACAGCATTTACCCAGCCTCCTCCTTCATGATTTGGCATTGGGTTATGGACAATATCTGGTTTTGACTCCTCTTGAAAGTCTAGTCTACCACAAGCAATCAGTCTTCTTACTGCCATCTTGAAGCCTTCACAATCTTCGATTGAATGCCCTGCTATGTCCATGTGGTATTTGCAAGTAACGTTTGGGTTGTACCAAGCTGGGTATGGTGGTTCTAATGGGCATACATGATAAGCCGAGATCAGGTGGGCATCAACTAATCGTTGAAAGAGATCAGCGTTTGAAATGGATAGTTTTGGGAAAGGTGGCAAATTTTGGAATCGGGAACGGCTTTGGTTTTGGGTATTTGGTCGTGGTGGTATGGTGTTTGGGTAGTTTTGAGGATGCATGGATGGGTTATAGGCATATGATGGTCGAACTGGTTGGTATGGTCATATGTGGATGTTATTGACTTGCGGTTGGGGGTATGGGATGGTATTTGTGGTTTGTGCGATTTGGTAAAATGGGTAAGGAGTGGTTGAGGCTTGGTATGGTGGTGTTTGGGGTCTTGGGTACACTAGTGCTTGTTTTGAATTAAAGGGTTGCTGACTCTGTACATAATTCACATCAGCCTCCTTCTTCCTGGGTGGGAAACTTTTTCTTGTGTCTTCATTGCTCATGGGAAGTTTACCAGTTTTAGCTAGATTCTCAATTCTTTCTCCAGCAATGATCAACTCAGAGAAATCTTTATATGGTGCTCCTTCCATTGCTCCGATATAAGGAGATTCCAATGTTCCTAAAAAGTACGAACACATTTCGGATGGGACAAGTGGTGGTTGCACTTGAGCAGCCAAAGCTCTCCACCTTTGAGCATATTGCTTAAAAGATTCATCCCTCTTTTTCTGCATCGTGCTCAACTGTTCTCTAGTTGGTGCTATTTCCATGTTAATCTTGTATTGATTCATGAATTGGTCCACCAGTTCTCTACAGCTAGAAATCTTTGAATGGTCTAATTGAATATACCATTCTAGAGTAGGTCCGGTTAAACTTTCATGGAAAAAGCTAATGAGAAACTTTTCATCTTTAGACCAGATTGACATCTTGGTGCAATAACTCTTCAAATGGAACAGAGGGTTACCCGTTCCATCATACTTTGAGAAGTCAGGAATCTTGAAGTCCTTCGGAACCACTGCGTCGATAGGAGGGCAAAGTTGCTCAATCTCCATATAGCCATAGGTGCTAGGCCCTTGGATGGCTTTAATTTGATCCTGAATTTTCTTCATCCAATCTTCTTTGAACTTGTCCTTTTCTGCCTCTGCACGGCTATTCTCCGAGGAAAATGGTTGCTTTTGGATGACAACACGAGGTGGCTCCCAAATAGGGGTAGCATGCCCATGCCCATCAGTATGAACATTCTCTAAGGGACGATAGCCTTCTCCAATAGGGATCACTAATGGCATTGTAGGTGGTGGTTGCCCATGAGAGTTATTCGGAATCCCATCCCCATCATTCATCCCTTAAGTGACATTTATAGTCGCATTTGATGCCCCCGGTATAGTTATTATTGCAACATTTGGTTGTACATTGACTGACGCATTCACTATGTCTCGGTTTTGATTAGCTCCCAATAAGTCAATTGACTCCTTCATAGCTCTTATTATCTCCTCCAATTTTATTTGATTAATTGACATTTCATTCAGCCTTCCCCTTACTGCATCAACTTCTAGGCTTAAGTTTCTTCCCGATTCGGAAGCATTTATAGCTGGGATGATTGTTCTTGATTCACCATTACCACCCGCCATCTTGGTCCGAGCTCTGGTGTTATGAACACGAGTTAGATCGATATCTTTTTTCCTTAGGCGCCCAATGGTTGCGATGTTTCACCTGTATTAAAAAAAGTAGTTTAAGTAAAAAGATAAAAATATTGCAATTTGTTAGAGATTGTCAATCGTGCTGAGTCTTGATGTGAGTATCTTCAGTTACAATTATTCCCCAGAGCGTCTCGTTCAAAGGTACTAAGTTATCTTTAATGGATATTGCCATCAGACCAAAACAATGAAACAACCATCCATTCATCATAGGAGTATATTATAATCATCATTTTTTTTTCCATCCATTCCCAAAAATGACAAAAAGGGTATATCATAAAGCCATATATCGATCCCTAAAAACATCTTCACCAAAGATAATGCCTTTTCAACTTCTTTCGGCAATTATTTGCTTCATCCTTCCAACCAAATCTTTGCAGTGGTTGACAAAGTTGTGAAGTCCAATTGGGGTCTTGAAAGGGATAATTTCTTGCTCGGCTATTTCCAAGTATCTTAGAACATCTTCTATTGTTGTGTTAGTTAGCCTTGCCAAATTTGAAAAATGAATCTTCAACTCATGAATGACATGACTTTGGCGTTGCACCTCAAATTCCAAATCTGTAACTCTTTTCTTTTCTTCTCCTAAGGCAGCTTGAAATTTCATGGTCTCATCTTTCATGTATTGTTTTAGTTCCCCAATCTTCCTCTGGTATTCATTTCTTATCTCTCTCATTTCCTGCTTCATTTGTTCCCCTCCTGCTAGTGTGGCTTCCTCATCGATTTTGGCATTTTGAAATAGCTTATTTAATTGTTGGTTTTCAGCTAATGCTCGATCACACTCTTGCCTTCGAAGCCCTAGCTCTTTATTAGCAGCTTGGAGGTATTCCTTGGTCTTCATCATGTGGTCATGCCCAATCTTCAACTTCTTACTTGTTCCTTCCAAAATTTGATCTCTTTTGGCACTTTCTCGTTTCAGAACTGCATAATTGTGGTGAACACCTTTCAATTCTACCTCAATTTGCATCTTTTCTTGCCCGATCTTATTTAGCCTCTCCTTCATTTCTCTGATCCCCTTATTTTCATCAGAATATGAGGATGATTTTTTGTTAGGAGGAGCGGTTATCAAAGTTCTGAATGGCAGCTTGATCTCTTGAGCCCTATTTTTCACCCATTGACTGTAGCTTTCTTTCACTGCACAACTTCTAACTCTCAGTTCTTTTCCTTTTCTGACAACCTTGTTCCAAGCAGATCAAACTTTCTATAGTAGGCCAAGATCATCAGAGTCTAGGTAATATAAGACAAATGGTGTAATTGCAGCCTCAAAAGGTGGTCCCATCATAGGGTAACCAAGTTGACGCAACACCAATACCGGGTTGTAATTTATGCATCCTCGGGTGCCCATGAGGGGTACATTTGGGAAGCTTCCGCACTGATAAATCAAAATCTGCCCATCTTCCCACCAAGGGTACCATAGGATCACCTTTTCATTTAATTTGGCCAGGTCTTGAGCCCATTCTTGTCCGCTTTTCTTTTTAATACAATGCATTTTTAGATCTTTAATCGGACAGGGTGCCTTGTAATTTCTTTGGAATATGTGTGCAGTGGCCCATACATACAACATTGGTAGACAGCATAAAATTCTTTTGCCATTCCTCTCATAGCAAAAATTTAAGGTACAATAAACATCTGCCAAGAGGGCTGGAACAGGATTACGACCATGAAATTTTCGAGCCAGAAATACATCAATAGCTGCATAGTCTATAAAGCCTTCAATATTTGGAAACAAGACAATGCCATAAATAGTGAGTGCTAGTGTATCTGAAAAAGTGTTCCAATCCTCAGCTTCAGCCAAGCGGTGCATATGTACTTCCAAGTAATCCTTTGAGAATCCATTGGTCCCATTTCTACACTTTTGAGCTTCCTGTAAATCCCTTACATTGACCTTTAAGACAGCTGCTACGGTATGTAAAGAAGGATAATGACCTTGGTAGTGATAAGGTTTTTCCCCTTCTAGTGGTAACCCCAAGATTCGCTCAAATTCTTCAAGAGTTGGTGCCAACTGGAAGTTTTGAAAAGTAAAACATCGGAGAGGAGGATCATAGTACTGTGCCAATGCTGTGATTGCCTCTACCTGTTCTTCCACCTCTAACAGATTCAAAATTTTTCCATACTTCCTTGCGAGAGAAAGACGTTGTGGCATGCTCAATAGTTGACCTAGGGATCTCAGACCTTCTATGTCAGGCTTCTTAGCTTTAAGATGTAAAGTCTTTTTCAATTTTTCTCCCTCATGATTGTTTGATCTCATGTTTGTTTCCATTTTCCAAAGATACTCACAACAAGAATTTGATATGATTCTCTAACAAACCTGGTAAAACAAAAAAAAAATGTGATTATTTTTCATTTAAACGGAAAAGGAAATAACAAATTCTTTGAGCATGTTAAAGAATTTATGTACAAAGAAATAAATTAAAGAAAGAGTATGCTCTCTTTGTGTCCTATTTGAGTTGAGCTCTGGAGGTCAATCTATAATTCTATGGTTATTCTACTTTGTGAACACTTGCAATAGGTGGATCTATATACTCAGGGTTCTACGGCCTCTAGAGTTAAGGCTCATTTCGGAATATTATCCACAATAGCAGGTAAATCGCTAGGTGTGGAATATTCACAAAAGAGTCACACTCTAGACGAGATTTTCGCGATAACCAAACAGGATGAACATCCAAAATGGCTACCACTACACAATCTCTTACCTATCTCAAGTTGCACTCAGACCCGGGTATAGGGCCCCACTCGTGTGTGATTAAGGTGTGAGTGTTGTGTGTGAAGAGAGCATACAAACCTGGAATCCTAAAACTACCCATGACAACACCTGCAAAATAGACAATATAGAACAAAAGTCTTCTATCCTAGAGTGCAAAGAAACAGAAAATAAATATATACAAATAGAATAAAAGTCTTCTATCCTAGGATAGTCACAAAGAATTAAATATAAATAAATGTATACAAACAAAGCAAAATCTTCTATCTTAGGGTGGTCACAAGGAATTAAATATGAAAATATATACAAATACGATGGCAACAAAATTTAAAAGAAAGAGAATAATAGACAACTAACAATAAAATAAAATGAAAAGAAAAAAAATGAGGTTATAATAATAAGCACAATCAATTATTATAGGCCTGACTTTCACATGTCCCCAGCGGAGTCTCCATCTGTCGCAACCGGGATCGCGACGGGACGGGGAAAAATGAGATTGTTTAAAATTGGAGTCGCCACCCAATTTTATTTGATTGGGAAAAAAATATGGAAAACCCATTTAATTTAAAGATAATGATCTTTGAAACCAGATTTGAATTCGGGAGTCGATTATGCATAGGGAAGGGCGAGAACTTAATCCTACAACACCCTTAATGCACCCGTCCTTTAGACGATACCTTAATTAATTATGCACATTAATTAATAACCTCTTAAGAACCCCCTTTTTTTTTAAGAGAAAAGAGGACATCAAGCTGTCGCAACTCAGATGTCGAGTTAACAAGCCGTCTCGGCTAAATTAACATATTTGTTTGAATCGAAATATTTACATTTTAATGATTAACTCAAAATAATATAATAAAATATATATATATATATAATAATAATAATAATAATAATAATAATAATAATAATAATAATAAGAAGGAAAAATATTTACAACCATAATAATAATAATAACATATAGGAGTATTTACATGTAAAACAAAATACATAATATCATAAAATTTAATTTCTCAATTTGAAAATTTAAAACATCAAGTTGTCACAACTCAGATGTTTGATTAAATTAATAAGCCGTCTCGGCTCAATTAATTTGATTTTCAAATTGAAGCATGCTAAAGAATCTTTGTTTTAAACAAATAGAAAAATACTCCCTAATTTTTAAAACTCAAATTAAATAACATTTTTAATTTATTTAAAATTTAAATTAAATGAAAAGGATTTTAGAATATCAAGTTGTTACAGCTAAAATATTCTGGGAGATAGAACTAATAAACCGTCACGGTTAAATTAATTCTATTCTCAAAGCAGAAATGTTGATTAGTCACAAAATTAATTCTTTTGATCAAAATCAAAACTTCATCGTCTAACTTCCTTATCGTTGGAATAGCCCAAACACTCACACTCTCCCCATTTTTTTTTAGACTGGACAACTCAAACATTTAATTTTTTGAACTAAACCAAACATGTATCTTTATTTTTGTTTTCGGACTGAATTAGTCCAAACATTCCCTTGAAATAACCCAAAATGCATTATGGTTTACAATTATGAGAGCCCAAATGCTTCCTAAATAACCCACTAAGTCCAAATGCAAATTCACTTAAATAAAAAATAAAGAAAAGGAAAATGCATACAAGGAAACAAACAGAAGAGTTTGGAACGTGTTGAGTTTCATTTTTTTGTTTGGTTGACACCCACACACACACTTACAGAGAGCAAGAGAGAGAAAAAGAAAGATTGAGAGAGGTTGAGAAAGAAAGAGCACGGGGCAGAGAGAAAGGAAGACTACGCCGCGACGGAGGAGGAGGAAGAAGAAGGGGGAGGACCGCGGCAGTCAGCAAAGGAAAGGGGGCGATCTGTGGTGGCTGAGTCGCGAGTGTGAGGGGTTACGAGCGGAGGGGATTTGCGCATGGAGTGGAAGGATCGCACGATGGCTTAGGGAAGGAAAGGAGCTCGCGATGACTTGTGGCTGAGTGTGGCTTGCAATGATGGAGCTGAGACAGAGGTGGCGGTTCACGGTAGTTTGTGGGTAGATCTGAAAGAGAACTGTCACGATCTCATGGCTGTGACGGGAAGAAGGAATCACAACAGACTGGCTGGCACAGCAGTGAAGGAGCACACGCGTGGCAGGCTAGTGGTGTTGGATGCGGCATGGACAGAGGGAGGAGGTGCTAGCCGCGTGAGGCCGGCTGGGGTACGATGGATGAACATTGGCACGCCAAGGGGGATGGAGGCCGCGCGATTGAGGGATGCGATGGTGGAGGGAAATCGACGGCGGTAGGGTTTCATTTGTTAGTGCGTGGCGGCCGGCGGTGAGGCCGTTCGCGGTGATGATTCAGTGAATGAAGCCACTGCCCCTCCCTCTATTTCTCACATTGTTTCTAGTTTTGTATTGCCTTGGGCTGTCATTTGTATATGGGATTTTGGATTAATAGGTTATATTTAGCTTGTGATTGTGTTGGGTTTAGCCTACTGGTTTGTGTTTGGCTATGTTTTTTTTTTTTTTATGATTTTTGGTTGATGCTTTGTGATAAGTTGTGTTTGATGCTGACAAATGATTCTGTTTGTGTTTTGTGATTTGAGAATGAATGGACTATGTTGAGATTTGAGAATGTGTAATATATGATTTAGGAACACCTGAAAAGGATCAAAACAAAAATAAGAGCAAAAAAGAAAATAGAAAATATACCACTATGATGTTCTCTTCGTTTTTCCAATCTCTCAACTTTAGAATTCACGATGATCCTCAATTGCTAAGTCTCTATGATTTTTGCTTCAACCTCTCTCAAAGTCTCCAAATAGACAGCTCCTTTTTCTTTTTTAAGTGAAGATAGCAATAGGAAAAAAATGTAGTACTGATCCTTGTCATCGATCCCCCCCTTTTTGATCATAATCGGATTTATCTATCTAGCCCTGTTCTGTTGACCAAAATCATTAATCTTTCACCTTTAACAGGTTGGCTGGTAGGGATTACTAGCTCATCACCGAAAGAGAATTCATCATTTTGCAAGTAATAAAGAGTGATACCATCATTGTATATATATATATATATATATTTACTTTCCAGTTCGCATGAAGGAGTCAAAGAACCAGAATCCCATGACATTTTGTCCTTTTTATTATTTTTTTATTTTTCCTTTTTTTTAGAATTGAAATGGGCCACCGTAGAATGGGCTGAAGTGGACATGAAATAGAAATTGGAAATGAACCTAAAAGCAGGGTCATAATTGAATTTGAAATGGTTTACAATAAAGAACTATAGACAAAACTTAAAACGGTTTGCAATTTCACTTAACAAAATTAAACAATCAACATGATTCTATAAATGGGTTAAACTCTAAAAATATGCTGATTTTTGGATTTTTGTTTTATAGGCCAGACAAAATCGGATGTTCACAATCCTGAGACTCTTCCACCCTATAAACCCACTCAACGCTAATTGCTTCCAATTCTCCTTCATCACTTCTTTGTTTCTTGTAACACCCTAAATCTTAACCCAAGACTACTAGTATGTACTTAGGTTAATCTTTAGAATATTACCTCTTGGTCTCATCTTTTACTTAGAAAATACTTAGCGGAAATATGGGTAAAATTTTTCTTTTTGGAATTTAAAATCAAAGTGAGAGCCACGCACGAATCTTTAAGAGGAAGCATTAGAGAAACATATAAGCAAAGCATAAAGAAACACATCATATCATGGAGACATCACTGAAACATAGTTATATATATATATGTTGTGCCTACCCGAAAGGGAAGGACTATTTAATACATTATGAAACAAAATACAACTGAAATGCAATACAAGGAAATCATAAAAAGCAACTACAAGAGAAACAACACCTATACCCCTGTGCACCTAGAGTAGACAACCTCATATACAAAAGAAGGTTTGTCCTCGACTACGTGGCATGTGTGCACTATCTACTACCCCTCCTATGTCTACTCCTGCTGGTCCAAATACTGTGGGGTCGAGTCGATCCACTGACGAATCTCGGTGGGAGTGGTTGAGCGCATCATCGGGGCATGTCCACCGCGGCGAGGGCGCATAGATGGCCGACGAGCCAACCTCAGCTGGACCACCGTCTTCTCACTCCCAGCCCTCATCGGTGGGGGAGCGGGACTGGAGCTCCAACTGTACATGTGGGATGGTAGGTCCTCGGATGGGTCCGTCTCCGAGTACTGGGGACGCGGCACATACTCGGGGTACTCGCGTACTGCTGATGTCTCGGGCTCCATGCGGAGGATCTGCTCATCGCGTGGTCTCGCTCGCTCAAAAATCCCGTTATGATGGTAAGGAGCAGTCGAGGTGAAGTGGTAGCTCGGGACGGGGTGCGCGAAGGGTCGTCCCATGAACATGAATACTCTGACAGTGCAGCGACCCTCAAAATAGTATGACCCGAGTGCCGGGTCATGGTGCAGCTCCCATACCGGGGTATCGATGAAGAGTACGAATGTCGCCATCTAAAGACATGATGGAAGAAAAGAGAGAGGGAATGAGAATCTTTTTAAAAGAATTCTCAGTAGGGTTATCCCTACCTAGGTGACATCGTCACATCCTCAGGAACCTTGGGTTTATTTCTAAAAGGTGTGCATGCATATAAATTCCTTTTAAGTTAGTTTTCTAAAGAGGTATTTTATCCAAGGTCTGTCATATTTTATAATGCGTCTTATAACTTAAGCAGAAATATACTAATGATATGAGTACATCATAAAGGTAAACCAAACAATAGAATAACTAAGAAATATTATGGCATTGGCATAAGTATAGTATATGTGACATTGTTAACTTTAACTTTCATCTCATGGGGCCGCCCTAAAACTTCTCTAGGTTATGAGCTCATACCTTAACTAGTCGTCACTAGCTCTTACTTATCCTATGATAAGCGTAACATAATCCCGACTTAAAGTACGGGCTAGGGGGCAAATTAAGGATCTCCTTTCTAGGATCATTTCCTCTTTGAAACGCTTTGCTAGCCACGCGGGCCTCGCAATTTGTCCGCTTTGGCAGGCTGCATCTACACATACCCTCACGGATTTGTCTCCTCCTGGGGGTGCCCGGCCAAACTGGTGTCACCCAGGAGAAGCGCGTCTCAGTGTTGTGTCACATTTAAGTTTTCATAAGTATTAAATCATAAATACCTCATCATTTATCATATTCATTTTTATCATGCATCCTCATATAGCTTTTTCATAACATATATATGATCACATGAAACTTCCTCATAACATATGCATCGTCACATAAAACTTCCACATAACATAAACATCATCACATAGTCATATCTAATAATTATCCCCATAAGCTCATAGACTTGATATGTTATAACCCATGGTGTTTTAAACTTTGATTCTTATGAGTCTTAAACTTGCAAATTAATTGTTCTAGCATTATCCTTAACTTCTTATACACCTATAGTTTCACAACTAATAAGTTATACAAATTTTATGCTCAAGAACTAATCCAAACAGCATTAAGCAGAATTTGGACAGCTTTATGTTTATGTGATTACGGAGTTCTAGAAATTACGGTTTAGATCTTTATCTCACATTCTAAGTTATTGATCATCATCACCTAGTCTCTTGGGAACCTATAAGGTTATAACTAAGTATTTCTCACGTCACACTATGGTCAAGAACATATCTAAACCTCAAGAGTGTAGAAATCAAAATCCTAACTTTACGGGTACCTAGAAGTCACAATAATGACCCTTTCTAAGTTCGGTTTGCTCCTAAGGTTTCAAGATTAAGTCCTAAACCAATTATGAGTCATTTCTACACATATAAACTAATTTAAAACCATGATTATTGAATCTAAACCTTGCTGGACAGAATCCAGAAAAATAAATCTTTAAGGGATCTAGAACTCTCAAATTAATTCTTTTCTAGTTCCTAACTTATCCTATCTTTCACATATGAGTCTTAACATAATTATTACTCAAACATAAGCATATTAACATCATTAACACAGCTCATACAGTGGCCAAACATAGCAAGGCAGAACCAAAACAGAAACTCCATCTAAAGGCATTGAACATAGTTTCTAAAGCACATAAAACACTAGTTTCTCTTGGGACCTTGTTAAAACTTTCAAAACTTTTTTATGAACGCTTTTATCATCTAAACTTATGAAAATACTTAAGAGGGCAGTGGCTACATTATTTTCATCTCAAGAGGTCCTAAATTCATAAAACTTAGTTCTACATATTCCTTATACTCATATAAGTTTAGAAAAATTATAAAACATATTTTTCAATACTTGGAGATACTAAGGCCTCATAGGGCCGAAATATGAACCAAAGGAAATAAATGTTTTAGACCTTTGTTTGAGATATCAATGGGCAAGTCTTTGAGCTCTAGAATCATTAAGGTGATGACATAAAAATAAACATGCTCATGCACTTATTTTAGTTATTGCTAGAAAGTAAAGTGAGAGCATAAAATAAATATGTGGTGCAATGTATTATTATCTTTGATATTTAGGTGAGGACTTGAAATATAAATATGATAATGCAAAGCTTGAAATATAAACATGATAGTGCAAGTTCATTCATTATCTTGATATTTAGTGATAGCAAGGAAGTAAACATGATATGCATAGCATAAAATAAACATGATGCAAGATTCATTTTATGGTTAACTAGAGCTCATTCAAGACTTTAACAAGATAGCAACCCAATACAATATCTCAACGATCTTCAACACAAAACCGAAAGTCATATAAAAAGGAAAGAAAGTGAAACTACATCAAGTTCTTTATTAAATACCCAAAACCCCTATCTAGAGAAAAATCTCTAGAACGTGCCGGCCAACTTTAAGGTTGACAAGGGTAGGCTTGGGCTTTTAGAAATCCTTAGATTAATTTTCTTAAGTTGAAAAATCATGTGAGTTAGATATCATATAGATGAAGTCATAAGAAAAGGAAAACTCAAGCTTTAGAGGTTTCTTTGAGATGAACACAATGTCATCATCTAGAAACTCTCATCATCAAGCTATCATGCTCAAAATCAAGGCCTCATGGCCGAAAATGAAAAGAAGGGAAAGACAAAGGAAAGTTAAAAAAGAATCCAAGAGGAAACTAGAGAAAAACACTTTCTTGAGCAAAATAAAGTTTGAAAACAAATCCCTACCTATTGATGAAGATAAAAGCTTGGTTTTGAAGATGGAAATGAGATGAGCAACACCTCCTAGGATGGTGATGATGATTCGGCCTTGATGAGAGAAAAAGAAAGGAAATGTGTTTCAAGTGAAGTTGTGTTTGAGGTGTGGTGTTTGAGAGGTTTGATGATGGTTCAAGGTTTTGGGGTGGTGTTTGATGGTTGAGAGGTGATGATGAGATGAAGAGATGAAGAAGATAAAGATGAAAAGAAAGGAAGAACACTCTTGGAACTTTGAGAGAAAAAGGAAGACTAGCAAGGCAACTCTAAAACTCTAAACTTTGCAAATGCTTCAAGGTGCAACAAGGCTAACACAAGCATCCTATTTATAGAAAAACAAAACCATGGAGCTTGCAAATGGAGGGAGTGGCCGTGTGGTTTGGAGGGAAAAGGAAGAGAAAATATCTCTTACACAAGGTCATTCAAGCATGGTTTGAAGTATGGAAGCTATGCTACAAAGCATGGCTTGATGTGAGTTAATTTCCTATCACATTTTTATGAAATTAGTCTTCTAGAAACAATGCATGGCTGGAACTTTTCCAGCCACAATTAAATGGGAAAAATGGGTTGTTTTAATTATTTATTCATGTGGAAATTCAAGCTTGATTGAAAGTTATGACAAGGTATAGTGTATGTGACTTGAGGTATGGCCTTGGAGTGTTGAAAAATTGAACATGTGATGCATAATGGGGGAGGACAGCTTCGGCCAAGGCTGGACAGCAGAGTGGGGGTGAGTTTTGACCATTTAATTGTGTGTTAATGGTAGGTTTAGATGTGTATTAGCTTAGGTACAAGGTTAGGAATGATTAAACTTAAGTTTAGGTAACTAAGAATGTGATTTAGGGAGTTTATGACAAGTTTAGGAGTGCTCATACATCATTAAAGAATTTAAAACTCATTTGTGAATAAACAATGTGTAACACAATTCCATGATTTAAGGAATTGGAAAGAGAAAACACTATTCAAGATTCTATGACAAGGTGTCTTAAAATTAAAATATGATTTTAGGTTGTAATTAAGTACTTTTTGGTTCTAATCAACTTTAATAAATTATTTTGACTCAAGATTAATTAAGAAAATTAATTAACCTTCGATTAGAGCCTAATATTGCTTAGGTTTGCTTAATCACGCGATTAAGCGTAAAAATACGAAACTAGGGGCAAAACCGTAATTTTGTACTAATTTTGCCCGGGACTTCAAAAATTAAAACTGAGGTCATAGAACACATAAAAACGCCTTTTAAAACCATCTGGAGAAGTTTCGGGGTTCATCCGGCACTTGCAAACGGGTAAAACACCGCAGGGGCGTTTTGGTCATTTGACGCGAAAACTCGAAAAACGAGATTTTCGATCCCGGGAAGGTACATAAGTTTTCTAATCCCCTTCCAACATTGAGTTTGCCCTTCGAGTACTGCCGAACCGGCTTTCCTCGAATTCTGGGCTAAAAATGACATCAGGGGCATTTTGGTCATTTTCACTCTAACAGAAAAATCGGGGCGTTACATTTCTCATAACTCCATCGCGGATCACGTAGAATGTATCTGTAATCATTCATGTTGTTAATAGATGCTCTATAATAGTGAAGACACACTTATTGCAACCCCATGAAGCTAATTTTATAACAATGGGGACCTTATAAATGTAACTTATGTAGCACACATTGTGCCATCGTGAAAAGGAGCATGCATCCTGTAGCGACTTGTATTTTAGTAATGTTGTGATAAAATAATTAAATATGAACAATTTTTCGGGATTTTAAAAATTCTGATAGACACAGTTATGATCATAACAATACGAGGATTCTGTAAAAAAAAAAAAAAGAAAGAAAATTAATTTAATATTATTACAAATTCAATATAATAATATTTTAATTGGGGATATAGAATGATGCCATATAATTAGTATAATGGAATAAATAAAGTAAGGATAAAGTTAAATAAATATTTTAACCTAATAAAATTATTTAGGTATTAATCAGGTATCAAACTGGTAATAATTGGTACACCAAAATGTTAATAATCAGTACAATGAAACATTAAAATTGGTATAAATAATGGATAATATCATATCCTAGAATATTTTTACTTAGGACAATAAAATAAATATAGACATTTCTAATATTGATACAAGGCAAATCGATCCGGAAATATTTAATTCCTTACTTTATCTCCAAGTAAGTCACACATATATACAAATCAAAATGAAAAACAAATAACTCTTCTCTCTGTTACAAAATTCACGTTTCTTTCCCTTTCCTTCACCATATTCATTTTCTTCTTCCTTTATCTTCTTCAATTTCTTCTTGAAACTCCATTAAACCACCAAATCTTTGAAGGTTACACTTAGATAAATACATAAACTAATTCAAGAATACTTTCTCTACATCAAACTCAAGCCAAAACCTTCTTTTCATCTTCAAATATGTCCAAATAGCAACTCATGTAATGGCTGAAAAGTGGGTTTGAGCCATGGATTAGAGAAGAAAAACTAGAGAAAGATTTAACAAAAAGCTTGGAGAAAGGTAGGAAAGATTATAGTCTATTTCTTTGTGATTGTTTGACTATTTTTGTAAATATAAACTCTTGAAATAAGTTTGAATTTCTGTTGGTGAAATCTGGAATTTTTCAAGGTACATATGTATAGGAACTTGATAGATGTGAAAGGATGCAATAGATAAGTGTATTATATATAGATTGAATGGATGCAAGAGATTTACTAAGAAAATGAAGACATTTTTAGTTCTTTAAAGAGATTGAAGTTTCTGGAAATTTTACCAAAATATATATAGAAATAGTTTTGAAAAATCTGAAAGATTGGTATTTTGAAGTATGATGCTAAAGTTTTGTGAAAATGATGAGATTTTGGTCTATAGAAGAAAAGCTCTAAAATCTAATTAAGACACTTAGTTTATTTTTTTGAAAATTTTAATAATTACTAAGTAAGAAATCCTATAAGTTTCTACCATGAAGAAATCTCATAAAACATTAGCAGTTTTAATAGAAAAAGCAAAAATCTTCATATAAAATTTAGCAGATTTTCTAATAAATCTCATAAAAAAATTAAAGAGGATTTTTGTAAATAGGTTTCATAAGAATTCAAGAGATTTTGAATAGAATATTTCATAAGAAGTTAGGAGATTTTAAACATATTATCTCATAAGACTTAAGGAGATTTTTAAAACAAAAAATCTCATCAAGGATTAAGAAGATTCTGAAGAGAATATCTTATAAGAAATTCAGGAGATTTTAAATAGAAGAGTCTCACAAAAATTCAGTAGACTTAACAGAGAAAATCTCATAAAAATTCATGCTATTTTCAAGAGAAGAGTCTCACAGTAATTCAGGAGACTTAATAGAAAAAATCTCATAAGAGTTAAGGAGATTCCAAGGAAATGTCAAAGCATAAGTATGAGAAATAAAACTATTAAGAAGAGATTTTACTTAATAATTATGAAATTTCTTAAACGAATGATAAAATTTCATATGAAGAAAACAAACTTAAGAAAATAAGTCTTATGTAATATCAATTGCTTGATTGTAAGCTAATGGATTCAAAGGGGTTGTAGTAGGCATACTATACTCATTGAACTATATAAGGTTGTAACATGACGATATTACATCATTGAGATGAAAGGGATGTACTGAGAATAGCATGCTATTGAGATGTGATCTATATATGGTTGTAGTAGGTGTACTGCATCAAGTGAACTATATAATGTTGTAACACAACGGTGTTACATCGTTGACAGTACATCAAATGAATAGTATATCAGGAATCCTATGAATTCTATTCTTAAGCCTAAAGTTACTAACAAGCCTATGATGAAGAAGTAATAAAACAAACAACTAATTGTTATGCAAATAGCCTGACAATTGATTGATTACTCAATTAATCCTATGATTTTATTCTTAATTTTGAGTGTACTTATAATATTATGTTAAATAAGAGAAGAAATAAGTAAAGCTAATTATTTTAGAAGATATCGAAGATACTTTAATTATGTTAAGACTATGTCAGATGTCATTGTTTATTAGACTATTGTTTTTCCTACTGGGAATCTTTGATTCTCATTCTTGCTGTTATTATCTTTTTACATAGATTGTGATAATGGTGATTATTTTGTGGAGATCTTTAGCTTGTACTAACATCACGGTCCAGACCTTTTTGATGAACCAATGATAGGGAATTTTAGTCAGCATGTTAATTTTCTTTCAGTAAATTTTGAGTAGTACTCTACCTAGACAAGAGGATTCCTGTGTGAATCAGGGTAAGGGTTTGACATAGTTATAGATACTGTTGACTCGTCATTAGGGATTACAATTATATATTTTTTCTATATTATTTATTTTCAAATTTAGCGACGCAAAGAGAAAGTGCTTTATGTTTGTCGCAAAAGCATGCTCATATTTAAAGTATATACACCTCTAAGGTTAAGCAAAGTTAACAAGTAACAACTATTAACTATAAGGTTATGGCTTAAGCATAGCTTTATGGTAGGAAGGGTGTTACACATCCATTCTTGCAGACATGATGTCCATGTGGAAGCATGCACATCCTTCCAACCCCCAAAACTTTTGCCATGTGATCAAGTGTATCCCATGTGGTAGTGTGTGAACATTATTCGAAATAACACTCCCCCCCAAACAACTATTACCATGTGACCTCTATAAAAATAAGCATGTGGGATTCCCAATATGCTTGCAATTATCATGTTGCACATACCCTTCCAAAAGACCACATTGTTCCCATGTGATTATAAGCCTCATTGCTTCCAATAGGGCTAACTATTCACATGTGAATTGGAAGTGTCCACCAAACCTCCTACTCGTAAACCATTAACCATACTGTGTATGATATTAGCCTATAAATAGAAGCACTTGAAACTTCTTGTTGGGGACTTAGCACCAAAAATATGTTACTATAAGCTCGTTATTGATGGATGCCATAAACACTTCCTCTTGGGAGATTCCTCTCATGCTACTTTACTATGTTGATAAGATATTTGATTGCATGGATCGGGTTTGGGTTCTTGAAAAGAATGTCTTCAAAGATGATATGCACCTTCAAAAGCGCTTCTCAACAGGAAACATTCGTACATATGAAAAAGAATGGGCGAATTGGTTAGAGGATAGCAATAGACTAAGGATCAAGTTGATTACCAATTACCAAAGAGTCCCAAAGCGTCATTTCGTTACTATTAGTCGAGACAGACCATTCATATTAGAGAAGGTGGTTAATATGATACAGCATGAGAACAACTAGATGCAAATCAGGCTGAACAAAAAAAAGGCCAAGGATTTCGCGTTTGTGGGGAGAAGTGGATGGGATGACATTGAAATAGCTCATATTTTGGAGGCCATAGAAACCAACCCAAACTATGCTTCTAACGGCGATTTGTCTGACGAAGATCGATACTAAATAATTTGATTGGAGTGTTTAAAATGGACTGGTGTTAGGAAAAATTTGCTATGTAATACTGTAAATCGAATAGATGTTATTTTGCCAAGTGTGTTTATGAAAGAATAGGTTTTTCTCTAGCGATGGATGTGTGTACAGATTTAGTATGTGTATCTCTAGTTGCTCTAACTGACCCAAGTTGTAGTAGTTACGAATTTGGTTATATTTGTCCTCTCTATTGTAAAGTTGGGCTACCCATTTTCCTTAATAATGAAGTCACAATGCATATGGTTTAATTATAAAGATCCAGACTGCTTTAATAGACAATGTGATCACAAGGTACATGGTGTTAAGAAAATATTGTTAATAAGGTTACAAGGATATATAACCAATGTTGTCATAAATTTTATGACTACCTCTCCTTTGATTAAAATCACGTGATTTTAATAAGAGGTTTACAATTTCTTATCCACAAGTTTACAACTTTTTATACACAGGTTTAAAACATTTTATACAATGGTTTACAATATTTTATTCACAAGTTTACAACTTTTTATACACAAGTTTACAACTTTTTATTCACAAGTTTACAACATTTTAGGTAATGGTTTACAACATTTTATCCATAGGTTTATAGCTTTTTATACACAGGTTTACAAATTTTTATTCACTGGTTTACAACATTTTATGCAATGGTTTACAACATTTTATTCACAAGTTTACAACTTTTTATACACAGGTTTATAACATTTTATTTATCGGTTTACAACATTTTATTCACAAGGTTATACCTTTGTAAGCATTGGCTTACAACTTTGTTGATGTAGTATCCTCGCACAAATAACATACCAGATTGTCATGGAAACAAATTATTCTCCCTGAACACAACATATCAACATATTGTCATCTCTTTTACAAATATATATACTAAACTAAGGCATGATTATATACATGCATGCAACGAATGGTGAAAAAATCCAAAGTAATATATACCTAAGTCCTAAGCCCATCAATGAATATAAACTATGCAAAGATTATATACATGCCTGCAAAGAATGGTGGAAAAATTCAAACAAATCTATACTTAAATTAGTCCTTTTATAGAAATCAATCTGCATGCCTCGTCTTCTTTCGTGTCCTAGGCCTAGCATGTGATGTGGTATATAGAGTGGTTAGTTATGGACCGGGCTGCCTAGCCTTCTTCAGTGAATACACCTTATGCTCCTATTGAGTGGGTTTGGCTGCACTTCCTTTAGCAGCAAGACAAACAGCAGCTGCAGGAACAAAGCCTTTCTCCCTTAATTGGGGTAAAATTGCTGAAAGTACATTATCCTTATATTTGTTCTCCTTGTCTATCAGCCACCCAACCAATAACTCATGGCGAATGCAAGCTAGCTAGTCTTGTGGTAAAAAATCAACAATTATCTAACCAGGATTGCTTAATAAGTTTTTAAAGGCCTTCAATAATAAAACATGCAAGTTACCTCATTCCATACAAGCATGGTCACACTCCCTCCTAAGTAATGACCCTATCCCACGTCTCCATGTACTTCATCACATATATTCCATAATTGTCTCTGGATGGAATGTGGACATAATAAACTTTATACCTTTACAACATTTTATTGGTAATGGAGGAAAATGTTACGATATATGATAACTTTTGTATAGGGATGGGCTCTATCTTGAGGTCAAGCTCAAATGCTGGGTCCATTGTTGGGTCGAGCATTGCCATTAACTCCTTGAACCGTATAACCTACTAAATTGAATCACCATCAGTATGAATTGTAGTTGGTAATCAGAATCCAATAACTCAAAAGTGATGCATAAATAACATACAATGAGATAGTCCAAGACATCATTTTCATCTTTCAACTGCTGGCCGCCTTTTTATTCTTGTGATCACCATGTTGTAGTGAATTCAAAACATACACCTTTTTGTCTTCACGATTGAGGACATACCACCACCAGTGCTCTGTATACATGCAACAAGCAAATATCTACAGCTCCATTTAATAACAATGAATTGGCATTCATGAAATTCTATGCATAAAAATTATATATGCCAAATGATATTACCATGGACTTAGGAAAATAACACACCAAGGTGTAGACTGACAGATCCCCATCAAAATATGATTTCCATATTCCAGGGTCCAATAGGGGGCGCCTCCCCTACTTGTGCTTATCAACATCGTGTGCCACTGTTTCCTACACGATTTAACAAAACCAAAAACATTGACATCGATATGGATATCCATATTCCTAAGCACATAGGTTCACTAATCTCATTTATTAACATGAAATGGTAAAAGAGATTAGTATATATTGTAAACCAAGAGCTCAGATAGAATCTGTTGGGTTCACCTTTTTATTCTCATAAAAGTTAAGGTACCCGGCGTGAAAGGAAACAACCAACCAAACTAAAGGACAAGACAAGTGGTTACAAGCGACTCAGCATAATCATAAATAAAAAAATGTCTCTATGAAGTTGCATACAATGTTGCTTATCCATTGTCCAGGTGCTAGAGTTTCACCCTCGGCAAGGTGGAGGAAATGTCCATTAACACTGACAATTGTCCTAACAAAAAAATGGTTGTAAACCTCATGTGAAAAAATTGTAAACTAGCACAAAATACTTGTAAACCTCATGTGAAAAAGTTATGAACCAACAAAAAAAATATTATAAATCTCACATGAAAAAGTTGTAAACCAGGAAAAAATAGATGTAAATCTCATAGGAAAAAGTTGTAAACTAGCATAAAAAAGTTGTAAACATCATGTAAAAAAGTTGTAAACCTCATGTGAAAAAGTTATGAACCAACAAAAAAAATATTATAAATCTCACATGAAAAAGTTGTAAACCAGGAAAAAATATATGTAAATCTCATAGGAAAAAGTTGTAAACATCATGTAAAAAAGTTGTAAATCTCATGTGAAAAAGTTGTAAACCAAGAAAAAAAATTGGAAATCTCATAGGAAAAAATTGTAAACCTTATGCGAAAAAGTTGTAAACCTCGTGAAAAGGTTGTAAACCTCTAGGAAAAAGTTGTAAACTAGGAAAAAAAATAGCTGTAAACCTTATAGGAAAAAGTTGTAAACCTCATGTGAAAAAGTCGTAAACCTCATGTTAAAAAGTTGTAAACCAGCACAAAAAAGTTATAAACCTCATGTGAAAAAGCTGTAAACCACCACAAATAAGTTGTAAACCTCCTGTTAAAAAGTTTTAAACCAGCACAAATAAGTTGTAAACCACCTGTTAAAAAGCTGTAAACCTCAAATAAAAAAGTTGTAAACCAGCACAAAAACAGTTGTAAACCAACTACAAACCATGGAAGTGAATTCTAAACCAACTCCAAACTAATATATATATTTTGGTTCGGTTCCTCATGCAATAAGCATAGATTGCATTGGCCACTTCATTCAAGACCTCGATCTTGCTGGTGCTAACTATTTAGGAAGCTGAAGTTGAACTTTGTCCTGCCCTATCCATGAATAATGGGCTGATAAGTAGCGCAATCATCTCTTAAACAAGCACACAATATATCATTAACAAATGGGTGTACACATCATGTGATACATAGGCCACACAAAATGTTAACAAACTAACCCTTACAAGCATTCTAAAAATAAACAATTACCACTAAAGGAAGGACTTGGGAAGGGGACAAGGGATCATCCTTGGCCAAGGGATCATCCTCTGGCATCACCATCAGCTGCATTTCAAAACGACATCTTTCCACATCTCCATGTGGATTTGAGTATGCCTCCTATTTAATTTCATTGCAAAACATGAAAATATGATAAACTCTAACCCATGACAATACTATCACCTTCCACAGAATTAAAGTAACATAAACAAAGAAAAAAACATAATGTGCACTTATTGTGGAAGGACCCTCAAGGTAGAAGTGCTCATTCACAGAAAGTGTGCCCTCAATCAAGCTACCTCAATCTCCTGAGATATATCAGTAGACTGGACTGAAGAAGTACTACTAGCCTCAGTGGAACCTTCATTGGTGGAAGTTCTCGATTCGACATTCTTTGGTGGAGGGGGTGATTGAACTGGTGCAACATGCACATTCGTTGCGAAAGAAGAAACCTTGCCTGCCTTAGAAGGAGCCTTTTTGTGCCAAAGAGCTCACTTTCCCCTCCCTCCCCTCTCTTTGTTGCTTTAATGCCGTTCAAATGACCTCATTGACCATTTCTTTTAGGTCCTGCATACACATAATTAAATGTGTTAATTTACATTTAAACTGTTGGTATGCAAGGACTGATTGTCCAATAAAAAAAAAAACACACAACCATCTCCTTCAGGCAAATCCAAATAACTCGTAGTCAAAGTGGGTGTCAAGAAACTCCTTAATAGCACCATCAACACTGTACTTATTCAAGTTGAGGAGACCCTGTAAAAAAAGGGTTAAACTCTAGTTCACAACACTTATCTACATTTACTTTGTTAATTACCAACAACTGCTAAAATTCACAAAGGTTAGCAGCATTGTACCTCCTCATCCCTCCTTTGATCATCGAATCGAGCTTCGGCAGCCTCCTAAGTCTAGTGTTTAATGAGTGAAGGGTCACTGTCTCCTAAAGGTGACCCAAATACTGAATGGAGGTACCAAACCTATTCAAAGGCAACATAAATTTAATTATTAAAATTGTCCTTGCACAACTAATTGTGGAAACAAACTTGTATCAATATGACATACCATTAGGAAGAAAAGATGCTATCTAATAGACCTCACCTCCCTTTTGCCTGCTTTGTATTCTTTCACGTTGTCAACTAAGGTGTCAACAATGAGTTTACCCCAATTGTATTTTGCGGGGTCATCAACATCAACCACATGGGCCAGAAACTTCATAGTTGTTGAACCCTTCATAGTGGGGTAAAGGAATGTGCATAGCACATAAAGGATGAAAGCTCTCTTAAACCTGTCATCGGTTGTGCCTTCCCAAATGATCACCTCTAACTCCTTGATAGTTTTCTTTTAGAACTCTTCCACAACTACCATATCCTCATTTGATGAATTTTGCCTGACCTCCTCACCTTTACATACAAATTACTTTTATGTAATCATAACGTGCCAACTCGACCCTATGTTTGAAATAAGAGAAAAAATTTTTTAAACATTTTTACCAAGTTTAGTTACCTTACTAGAACAAGGAAGCCTAAGCAATAAACCCACAGATTCGGCTGTAACAGGTATGGACCATTCTTTTAAGCAGATGCACTGCTTCACATGATCAAATGCCTTTATGACCTCCAAGATGAAGATCCTATTTTTTTGCTTCATCTTCAGTTTAGAAAAGGCCTCCAAGGCCCATGGCCTAAACTACATCCTTTTGAGGGACACTTAAACTATTATCCCACAAATCAGCAATCATCGTAGGGGAGCATCGACTACTGAATGTAGGTTGCACCTCACAGTAAACACAATCAAAATATTAAATCACAAAATATCACCATTAATTATGCCAAACGCAACAACTAACATAAACAACCATTGTATGAAACATTAATAAATCCTCCAATTGCAGTATAGTTACAAGTCTAGCCTTTTCCCATTGCTACCTTGCGCAACTTCAACTCTCTTGCAAGGACCCATGTCTAAGATGTACCTGAAAATCAAAATGATAAATTATTTAATTGTTATATCACTTCCAAAACAAACTAACCTTTTCCCATTGCTACCAAATGCAAACAAACTGCCAGTCCCTTCCAAAACAAGTAAGCAATTACACACGAAAAGTTGTAAACCAATACACAAAATATTGGAAACCACTTCACAAAAAGTTGTAAACCAATGAACATAATGTTGTAAACCATTTCACAAAAAGTTATAAACCAATGCACATCACATTGTAAACCAATGCATCCAAGTTGTAAACCAGTGCTTAGAAAGCTCAACATGTTTTTTTCATAAAGTTGTAGACCAGTGCAAAGAAACCTGTACAAAACCTTTTTCATCAAGCGTCAACCTTATTTATAAATAACTAAACCAATTAGCACAAAATGTTGTAAACCAATACCGTACAAAAGTTGTAAACCAATGTATAATTTTCATATCCAGAGCGCAAAAAGGTGTAAACCAATCCAATAAAAGTTGTAAACCAGGCTGAAAGTTGTAAACCACCATAGAAAAAGTTATAAATGAAGAGGGAAAAGTTATAAACCACCAGAGAAAAAGTTGTAAACCAGGGGGGAAAAGTTGTAAACCACCATAGAAAAAGCTTGTAAATCAGGGGGGAAAAGTTTAAACCACCATAGAAAAAGTTGTAAATCAAGGTGGAAAAGTGGTAAACCTAGGCGGAAAAAGATGTAAACCACCATAGAAAAAGTTATAAACCAGGGTGGAAAAAAGTTATAAACCATTATAGAAAAAGTTATAAACCAGGGGGAAAAGATTGTAAATGACCATAGAAAAAGTTGAAAATCATCATAGAAAAAGTTGTAAACCTTATTCAAAATGTTGTAAACCAACAATTGTAAACCTCGTTCTCAAATCCAAAACACAACATTGTAAACCAATGCAGAAAAATTGTAAATCAATACAAAAAAAGTTGTAAACCCTACTCAAAAAAAATATTTAAACCATTTTCATGACAACTGCTACACAACCAGTAAATCATATTAAAAAATCACCTAATAAACCTGTTCAAAAAGTTTCAAAAAACTTCCAACTTCACGAAGCAAAAAAATTATGTAAACTAATGTACCAAAAGTTGTAAACCCTCAACATAAAAGGTGTAAACCTAAACCAAATACAGTAACCTTCTGCAAAACTAAATGTAACCCTTTACTACTTACAATGAAAATGCCAAAAGGAAGCACGTGAACAATCAGACCAACAACACAAATAGTGTGTTAGCGAAATTAATGGCAAATGAAAGCTTAAGAAAGCAGAGTACGAGGCGTGATTGTAGGCGAAATAATAGCTTTTGTGCCTTATTTCATTAACTAAGACCATGCACAAGCAAGGGCTCCAACATGCGAGAAGTGGAGTTGTGGTGGTGGGGTTGTGGTAGTGGTAGTTTTTGTTTTGGGAGAGGGAAAATGAGAGGGACCGCAAAATGTGTATGTGTGGGTGGGTCTGTGAGTTTCTATTTTTTTTTTTTTTTTTTTGCTTTCTTGTGTTGGGCTTCCAAATTTGCCCTTTCGTATACATATCATCTCCATACGCCTTTTTTGTCCTTTAGCGAGGTGGATGTGGCTAGTGTAAGTTTTGTGGTGTTACTCATATATATAATTCTTATTATTTAATATAAAATATAATTTTATTATCTTATACTGGATTTTGAAAATGATATTTTGAAAAAGACAAACCAAACATATTTTCATTTTTTTTACTTTATGAAAACATAATAATCTTTTATAAATCAAACACATTTCTTAATTTTGAAAATTCAAAAATAAAAATAGAAAATGAAAACATTAAATATTTTCACAAGTCAAACATTCTTTAAGTGTTTTTTTCTCCTTTTGTTTTTGGCCATGAAGTGTTTTTTAGTTAAATCCTAGAGAAAATCTTCCTCACAACTAGGTTAGGTGCATGATTATCCACAACAAAATTGGTTTCTTCAATGTGGACAATAAGGTTAGATTTGGTAATGCTCTTCGACTAAGTGCTCTAGCTTATGAAATGTATAAGTCAACTTTTTTTTGTTTATGAAACCAAAAGGCTAGGACACTTTTGCTCTTGGCTGTTAAAAGTCAGAGGTACTTTTGAGAGCACATCATAGGTGCTTTTTAAAGCTAGCTTTTGCTCTCTAAAATTAAAAAAACTATTATAAATCTTGAATTTTAATAAAAATCCAAGTTTATCCTTCCATTAATTAAGGCTTTTAATTTTCTGTTCTTTCCACAAATATTTATGTCCATTATAGTCATTTTAAAATTTGAGAGCAACTTTGGTATTATTTTACCAAATGGCGCTACTATGGCTTTTTGAAAGTCCAAAATGTAACACCCTAATATTTAACCCAATATGCCTAGGATGCATTTTAGTTCATTATTAAATGTTACTTTTTGTTTCAGTTCTTACCTTTAACTTTTGGAAATACTCTAGTAAAATTATGGGTAGTTTTTTTTCTGGACTTTAAAAACAAAATATGAGTCGTACGCACTGCATAAAACACGTCATTTGCCTTATTCATTAGGGAAAATAAAACACTCCACGGGCATACATAAAATCCAAACGTAACAACATCATGAACACAACACATCATATATATATATATATAGTTAATTATAAGTATTAACCGTTCCATATCACGCAGCATAACAAACTACTAAATAGTATCATGCCCACCAACCCAGGTTGGGCTATGTACAATAGTTCGATAGGAAATATAAATAGAATATAAGTCGTTGATATAGATAGCCTACTAAAACCTCCTTTCTTACTACTCCTATCAAGATGCAACTAGAGTAGATAACCCATAATATAATAACAAAAGAAGGTTACCCTCTCCACGAGGTATGCCTAAGCGCACTATGTGATCTGCTATCAACTCCTAAGCATGTCGCTCCTAGAAGAAAGGAAGGTATCTGAGCATGTGGGATGGATTAGTAAGTGTAGTGAGATGACCAATGAGATGAACATAAGCACCACAACATGGATGAGAAGCTCCCCTACGAATAGACTGGGCTCCCCTCAACAACTGCGGCATCGTAGCCTCCCCATCACTATCACTCTCTAGCTTCATGGGGATCGTAAGTGCAGAGTCGCCTGAGGAATACTAGGAAGGTGATTCCTCAGACGGGTTGGACTACTGACCAGAAGGGTGAAGTGGCAACCACGGCAAATGCTCTGTAAAGTTTCTCACAGTAAAGGTAGCATGGCGAGAACAAGGGATCTCCTCTATGCAAGGGTGAGCACGCTCAAAGGCAAAATCATTGCTAAAAGGAGTGGATGTAGAAAACCAAAAGCTAGTAACTTGGTGTGCAAATGGATAGTCTAAGAGGACACATAGGCGTACAACCCAATGACCCACAAAATGATATGACCAATTGCCAAGGTTGTAGTGCATCTCCTATGTGGGTACATCAATGTAGATCATGAAGGTGGCTGTTGACCTCTGAAGATGAGATGAAAAGAAAGACAGAGGGGATGAGAAACTTGTATAAAAGTCTCAGTAAGGCTTTTGTCTCCAAACAAATGTCATCATCTTCATCCCCAGGAACCTTATGTTTCATTATAAAAATAGTGGACATAAATAAGGTTCATTTTATTAAGGTTCTAAAAGTCATTAGCCGAGGTCTGTGTCTTTTAGCATAATTCTTAATGTCATGAATACATCATACAACATTATGAATGCATGTCAATACCTTATGCAACATATACAAATTAGAGTAAATTATCAAAGCATAAGGAACACAAAACATCATAGCATAACATTTCCTCTCTAATCTCTTAGGTGACTTAACTTTCTTATTCTCTTCTAAGGGGTCACCATAATACTCTCTTCTCTTAAGAGTTATAGGTTATAAGCTTACACTACAAAAAAAAAAAAGGTAAATTATGGCAGTTGAATTAGGGCGGTTCTAAAGAACTGCCATAATATACGTAAATTATGGTGGTTTTCTTAACCGGCACAATTTAGGAAAGAAATGGTGGTTGAAAGGGGTATAATGGCGGGTTGCCATTTCAGCCCTTAAAAATGTTAAAACTTAAAAACCCAAAAAGGGAATTAGGGATGCCATCCCTCACTTTCCCTTCCCTTAACAAAACTTTATTCCACAACCATAGCCACTTCAACAGAAACAATGACACTATCTTTTTCATGCTCAAGCTCTCCAACTCCAACCCTCCAATACGACGTCGTTCGTGTCTCCTACAGCCTCTTTATCATTGACAACGCCACGCTCCCCATCAGTAAAGCCATTCTCAAAGGCTTCAACTAGGGCCATGGCAAGACCGGCTTGAAGTTGGGATCTGCTGAGGGTGCCAGCGAAGGGGTGAATCGGACTGCGGCGGATGGCGGAGGAGGAGGAGAAGTGAGGGTATTTTTGAGGGTGGAGATGGCGACAGAGGTAAAGTACAAGAATGCGGTGTGATACACGAAACAACATTGTTTGTAGGGAAGGGAAAACTTGGCACAAGCACTGGGGAGAAGGTGAATTCGAAGGACGTTAGGCTCGGGAACGTGCCAGTGAGGATCGGGTCCGGTGTTGACGAGGCTTGAGGCGTTAAGATCTTGGTCTCTCTATTGTTGGCTCTTTCTCTTTGCGCCTTGATGACACCCACGTTGCCCTCAAGCAGGACCTCGCCGCCACCCAGCTTGACCTCCATCACCTCTCCTCCACTGCCTCTAAACTCAAGGCCGAACGCGACAATAAGGTCCGCCAAACCTACAAGAAGTCCCTTAAGCTTGACGCTGATGCCCGCACAATTGCTGCCGACCTCGACTAGATCCTTTTCGATGCATTTTTCTCTGTCCATCTCATTCTCTCTCTCTCTCTAGAAACCTCATTATTGTTGGTTTGGTGATTGAAGTTGCTGTGGAGGAGACCAAATGCTTCCTGTTGTGTCCTCTTTTCTTTTAGGCATCTTAACCCAAACCTCCTCCTAATTCAAGGCTTGTCTTATCCCGTATAGTATTACTCTTGAAGAGAAAAAAAGGAGGGGTGTTTGATTTGAAACCCTAGAGTTCGGAAATTAGGGGTGTTTATGTTGGGGAGCAGTTTATGTTAATCATGTGTTCTACGTGCTGATGTGTGGTTTAATTGTAATGTATATGATGTTAGATCTTACTAAAGAACAACCCATTGGCTTCATGTCGTCATAGAGAAAATCCCATCTATTGGTTTGAATACTGGGACTGAACAATTTAGGTATGAATGTTTTCTTATATATTCTTATGTAGATATCGATTCTCATCTTCTTAAGAATTTCCCAAAGTTTGAGGTGTTAAGACTGCTAAAAAGATTTACTTCTTTAATGACCAAGAGTATACTGAAAAAGAACTTAGCATGGTATTGTTTTTATGATAGAATTGGTGCCTTATTTCCAGTTATTCGAGCATATTTTCTTGCTACGATTCTACTCTATTATATGCAAGTAGTTGTTGCTTGTATCTATATGATTTAAAGTATTTTGAAATTGTTATTTGACAAAAAAGATAAGATTCTTTCCTTCATTTCACCAAAGGAACACTAGACTGTTATGACAAGCAAGTAAAATAGCATAATTGCATGACAAATTTCCTAGTCATGACAGCATTCTACCAAATGTATTGGGGTTATGTTACATTGTTAATTCAACTGAATATTGCCACAAAACGGTTAGTCAATTTCTGTAGCACCTTGATCAAGTTCATAATGAGTAAATGCTAGTTTTACTAACTTAGCCTTGCACTTGACAGGCTGGTGAATTGGCTGAAAGTGTTTCTAAAATAATAGATCCTCAATTTGCAGATAGGGTGGGTATGTCAGAAGTGCAGGTAATAATGCCTTATTAAAATGTCATTTTTTTTCCCTACAACGCATTCTAACAAAGCTATGAAATAATACCGGATGAATTTTCATCTATTATAACGAAATCATTGGTGACCTTGGTGCAAGGCCTGGAAACCAAATTCGACATTGAAATGGCTGCAATGACACGTGTTCCATGGGGTACTCTCGAAAGTGTTGGTGATCAGTCAGAGTAAGTTGAATTCCTAAGAAAGAAGAAATAATAATTCTTAATCCTTCAAAGTTTCTTAGTTTAATCATGCTATTTGTTGTACAAGTATGTTAATGCCATACATTTGATTCTTACCATTAGCATTCCTACACGTGGAAGTCTTCTTTGACAGATATGTTACCTTTTTTTTCTTTATCATTATCAAATAGGAATGCAGTATTAATTCACCTGACTAGGGACCGTTGCCTCCTGATGCTCCTGCTTGGTGTCAAGCCCTTTTTGATCCTGAAAGGCTCTTAAAGTGAGGCACTTTATGTCATCCTGCTATTTTAGAATGTCATTCCTAATATAAGATGCCAAGTTGGAAAAGGATGAAAGTGACTGATATCTACTTCTGAAGTGTTATCATAAACATGAACTTATCTCTACGCTAGGATAATATAGAATTTCTAGTGAAGCTTAAGCTGTTTATATTTTGGCTATTGTTTCCCATATATTTTTCTATTTGTGGTTAAGAATAAATAGAAAATATTGAAAAAAGAAACAAAACATGTTTTAGTGAAAATATTGAGATTTTGGAAGGCAAATAATTGAGCCTTTGACCTTTCAATCATGGAAGGGTCACCTTATAACTTAATTTTGTTAGAGGTAGGCGTAGATTTCCCCCTCTTCAATCTTTCAGCTAGAATGGAATTTATAAAGCATGACTATTTTTCTGCGTCCCTAATTTTTTGTCTTCTGTTGAATTATAGCTCAGTGATGGCTATTGTTACCTGCCTGGTTGGCTTGCACTTTGGACATATTATTGTCCATTTCAAGGTAATTGCTTCACACATTTTATTTGTTATATTTTTCTTCTTTACATTATCAGTGTCTTAGTTGTTTCTTTATTGATGCATGCAGGACCATAGAGTAAGAATTCCATATTGGATGATCCCAACATCTTTTCTTGTAGCTTTTGGCTTTGCCTTGGACTTATGTGGTAAGCAATCCTCTTCACCTATTTCACCTATAATTCCATAATTAAATAATTAATTATGCCTTGAATGCTTTTCTATTTATAAATTTTTCTTATGGATGTTGTACGAGACTAAATGTTTGGCAACAAAAGGTCAACAAGAAAATAAGCTTAATTTTATAGAGATGAGAATGTTATGTTGAATGAGTTGACATACTAGACAACATAGAAATATGATTAAATGCACTTAGAGAGAAAGTTAAGGTTTCAACTAGGTGGTTTGTTAAAAAGATAGTAGAATCTTATGATGGCTAATTAGTTTGCTTAGCCATGCATGGAGAAGACCTATATAAGCCTTAGTAAGGAGAGTAGAACCAATGACGAGTAGCCTAATAGTTAGCAATAGAGGTAGCCCAACAAAAACAATAGGTGTACTGAGCTGTATTGGAGAGGAAAGGAGGGAAGTTCAAGAATGGGGATGTTAAGATACCATCCAAAACACAAAATTTGGAATACATAAAGGAACTTGAAAAAGCAGATGGCAAGACTGAGCTGTTGTTTCTAATATGCTAATCAGATTCGTCAAGAGGCCTTGAAAATGTCTGACTTAGAAGATTATTATAAATTGAGGGCTATCTATCAAGCTTCTCACATGAGCCCTGAATTCTGATGTTGAACTCTCTTTGCTCTTTTTTCCCTCTAACTGTCAAATGTTAATATAATAGATTAAGACATTTTCTCATGCCTCTGCCTGATAAGTTTAGAATACATAATGTTCCCCCTCTTCCTGATTTTAGAGGATGCCACTGACATGAAATATTTGATTTACAAATGTAAATCCTTTACTTCCTATCAGAAACTTTTCAATGTTTGACATATACGAATAGGATGAGCTTTCCTATGAATGTTTGTCTTCTTTTCAAAGTATGAAAAATTGGTTATGGACCGTAAAGAATGATGTTTTATTTTATTTTAATTTTGATTGTAAAAAGAAGATATATTGATGAATATGCGGTAAAAATATGCTAGAGTTGATATGATGTTGTGAGCCAAGTAAAATGTGATCTTGCTTGTCATATCGCACACGTGTTGTACATTAATGCTTATGCTTATTCTCGTTCTTTGAGAAATTGAGATTTTGGTGCATGATCTATATAATGCATTGAAGTTAAAAGTTTAACTTTGTTGATGGCACTTTCTAAGTTGCAGTTCAACATTGATATGGTGCATGTGGTTTTTCCTAGCTTTGGGGAGAGGTACCTGTCCTCTGTGCTATTCAAGTCGGTCAGACAGAAAGCTAAAAACATGACTTTTGAGCCTTGAATTCCAACTTAGGGGCTGCTTCAGTTCTGGTTTTTTTTTTTTTTTTTTTTCAATTGGTGAATATTAATGGGCATAGCTATTGATGATGTTCAAATTGTTCAAATTGAACAAATTGTGATAATGTTGCAACTGAACTATCATATATTATTATTGGAATTTTTTTAAAAAAAAATGGTGTTGTAATTATGGTGGTTTAAAATTGTTGTTGTAAACAGTTTTAAAAAATTTTCAAAACTGCAAATTGCGGCGGTTTCAAACTGCCATCATTAATTTTTTTAAAAAAATATTACCACAAATTGTGGCGGTTTCAAATCGCAGTGATTTATTTTTAAAAATATTTTTCTAATTGCGGTGGTTTGAAACCGCTATAATTCAACCCCCGCAATTCACGTAAATTATGGTGGTTATACAGGTAATTATAGTGGGTTTTTTTATAACCGCCGAAATTTATCGAACGGTGTTGGTAATTACGGCAGTTTAAGAAACCACCATTTGCTGGGAAAAACGGCGGTTATTAGCGCCCTAATTTACAAAAACAGCCACCACAATTTACCTATTTTTTTGTAGTGTCATACTTAACTAGTTGTCATTAATCTTCACTTATCCTCTTGATAAGCTAATTCCCAACTCCCAAAACGCAGGATAGGGGGTATAGGGTCACCTTTTATAACCATTAATTTATGGAGTCTAAAGGATCCCCTTATTAGATTACTTCTCATAACCATTATTTCATGGAGTGTAGATGATCATTTTCATGTGTCTTATGTTATATTTAATCTTAGCATGTTGTTTAGAGATGAAAATATGAGCATATAATCATGGTCATTATCATAACTTATCATTCAACATTTCATTCTCACAATTCCATAATCTTTTTAAGTCCACAAATTTGACGAAAATTCGACAGCATAACGATTAGGAATTGAGTTTTCCAAATTTGATTTTGGTCATATAACATTTCAAGCATGCATCTCAATCATTCATAATCACAGCATGTGACAAGTCATCATGTCATTAATCACATAAGCGTGCATCTCAACTCCCATGTAATCATTAACATCTCATTGAAAGGTAAACATTTTTCTACCTAGTATGCTAAAAATCAAGGACTGAACTCAGCTAATGCATATGTTATGCTCAACAGGATACATGTACGATTTAAGCAGTAATCATCATTTGCAAAATTCAAGAGTCAAGTATGCATAGCCATCAATACATAATTTGCCAAATCACTTCAAGTCATAAAATTTCTAGACAATTCAAATGAACATAGCTCTCATATCAATTTCATCAAGTTATTGATAATTATACTTTAGCGCCAAGAGGGGTCAAAACTACAATTTCTAAATGTTTGTAGGTCAAAGTGTAAATGTCCCCTTTCAACGCATTTTCTCAAACTAATGGTTTTCAAAATTAATTTATACTTTTAAGATATCCATACAACTTAGAAATCGTTTAAATTCATCATAAAAATCACTTTGGGCCATTGTCCAATTTTTTTTAGATTTTAGGGGTCAAAGTGCAGAGTTTCACTTTTTGACTCTTAATAAGTGTCAACACTTCTGAAAATCATTGTTAATATCATAAATGGTATTTTAAATACATGGACACATTCAAAATCATTATTAGTTCTAATTAAACTCATTTGACCAAAATTTCCATTTTAGAATCTTAAGGTACAACTTTCCGCATTTTGCAAACTGGAATGAAATAGTATGGTAGGAGATTACAGCATTCGTTGATGCTAGAATCCTGCCTCCAAATAATCCTTTGTAATGGTTGGTGGGTACCTGCATGGACTCCACCTAGGGTATCAGCATGGGTTTTTGATGGTAGTGATTAGATGAGAGAGATCATACCTGGTGAGTTGGCTGATACCCTTAAATAGGAGGTAAGGTTATCCATTACCATGCTTCCTCTTATTTTGGGATGTGGATAATGGATTTAAACGTGCCCAGGAAATGGTAAATAGTGGGAAGAGTGGGCTGAGATAGTGGGTTACGTGGTCAAGATCGGATATTCCACGAATGCATCGAGGTCGGAAGACCTGTGTCATACGTCGAAGTTGGAATAAGCATTCATGTGGTCCGATCTTGGTTGTTTTAAACTTGGATGCCCCTGCTTTCGGCTGTTAGGCCAAACCATTCTATGGGCTTCTATCTCCCAAGTCGTAACAGTGCCCTCAACCCAATTTCCGACTATTAGTAGTTGGAGAGCGGGTTATTAATTTTTCATATAATAGGAGAACAGAGACGTCACATGGGTGTTGTTATTTCTTTGAAGGACTTCCGGCTTTAATTGGTATTCTTTTCTGATGAAGGTCCTCCGTCTTAAGGTAGAATTTTGGAAAGGTAATTTTCCCTTCTTATGTTGGTCACTTCAAATCAACTCGAATGTCATGTTGCTTCCTCTATCCAACGCCACATGCAAGAAATCTTGCGTTTCGAGGAATGTAATAAATGCATTCGTGGCCTTTTTACCAAAACGCCCTTAAGGGATGCTACAAAAAGTCATGATTGCCTCCAGGTGCGTTTTATTACCCGCGCCCTTTCTTCTTCTTCTTCATATTTGCTTTCGCTTGTCTTCATTTTGTTTCGAACGCTTCCAGTTCCAGAATTTCAGAGAGTAATCCTCAAGCATTTGTAGCCATTGGGAAGTTCATCATTCTTCATATTCCAAGTAAGTTCCATTCTTCCCCTTCTTTTTCTACTTCGTGGTGCATTGGGGGGTCTCTCATTCTCCACCATTTAGTGTTTGTTTCTCCCTGTTACTGATGTTTTTGCTTTGCACCATGACGGCTCGGCTCCTACCACCATTGACTTCGTCGTGCCGGGTGTAGGCATAGTGATGTTTATGGTTGCCGAAAGTTAGTGTGAACTTATTTGTTTCCGCCATCTCGCGGCTTCCTTCCTACCGCCTAATGATTTGCTAGCTTTGGGGCTAAAAGGGGAATCGTCTTAGGGCTTTTGTTTTTATTATTGTTGATTCTGAATTCATTGTATTTCAATCTTAGATTGTGGTGGCTTCCCCTTTGTAGGTTATGGGAAAACAAGAGGTTAAGAATTAGAGGGTTTTCCGTCCTCCCAAGGTCTTTGCTGGGGACTATTTGTATCATTTCTTGTATAAGGTTTTAGGCATACCATCTTTGGCGGATGAGGATTATGTTTCCACTTTCCGTGCTAACACCCATATATGTGTGAGTCCCGACGAAAAGGCTAAATATTCTCTCGAGGTGGCGGGCATAGATGAACAAGTGTGTAGCCGCCCCGGCGAAGATGATTTCCAATATATGTGGATATACAACATCCTTTTTGAGAAATTAGGCATCTGTTTATCGTTCTCCGAGTTCCAAATTTCAATCCTTCACCAAATTAATGCAGCCCCTTCCTAATTACATCCTAACAGTTGGGCCATGATAAGGGGTTTCGAGATAGTATGCGATTATCTCGGAATCCCTCCATGCCCTAAGGTGTTTCTGTATTTATTTGTGTTTACTAAGCTCGCGAGTGGTTCTTGGATCTGTTTCTGAGGTCGAGTGAATAAAAAGGTCTTTGAGGCCTATGAGGAGATACTCTGCCACTTCAAAGAATTTTATTTCAAAGTTCAAGGAGTTCCCCACCACTAACCCTTTTTCGTTGGTCAGCCTGAGGGTTCCAGATTCCCATATTTCTGGACTCACGTGCCTCGTTCTCCAAAGGTCACCGAGAATTCCTTGGACCCCCTAGAACAGTCTATTGTAGAGTTTTTCGTACGATCTTGGAAATCAAATCCCATAAGTCTGAAGAAGATTTGTAATGCTATCCCCAAGACACTCAAGGCTTATCTAGGCCTGGTCTTTAGCTCAATTATTTTTCCATAGATTTTTTTGGTGGTGCTATAAGCTTCTAATTCCGATTTTATATTTCAGGTGCAATGGCTTCGCACTCCAGTCTTCGAGCGCTCTAGTCTCAAACTTTGAAGAGGAATACAGAGTTACTCACTTAGGGCAAATCGCCAGAGAGGTCAAGATCGGCAGCTTCCATGGAATCTGACCTTCATGACCCCAAGGAGCAGAAGTTATCAACCACCCTTTTTGACAAAGGCAAAAGCCCCTTGGGTAAAGGATCTTCCTCTCTTGATGTTGGGGCTACGGGGTCGGATCCCATTATAGGGAAGAAAGTTTCGATTCCCATGAAGAGAAAAGATGCCCTATTTTCTGAGGACTTCCCATTTTTCGAGTTCATTGACCAGCATCTTTACACAAAAGGCACACACCTTCAACTCCAAGATGCGATTTTCTCAAGCCAACTCCAATAGGGCCAGTGCTCACTCCTCTGGGCTATAACTCTCCTCCACCATGCTGAGAGCTTAGCTCGTGAGCTCGAGAAATTCGAGAAGGAGAAGAAGGAGCTTCGTTCCAAGGTGATGGGGGAGAAAGCATGTTGAAAACCTCAAAGAGACTCTAAATGAGTACAGTAATGACAATAAAGACCTTACCTCCCGAGTTGAGACTGCTGAAAAGGAGTTGGATGAGCTGAAGCTGAAGTTTGCTGCCCTTCAGAACGAGAAGGACTCTCTGTCCTCGTCAGTATTTGCTCTTAATGCAAAGGTTTCTGAGCTTGAGGCTAATGCGGCAAAAACCTTGTCTGCTTAAGAGAAAAGTGCCAATGAGGTATTTGATAATACACTGGCTCAGGTTAAGGTTATTTTCCTGGAAGCCAATTTCTCTGAAATGGGGATTTTTTGCATGGTTGAAGATGGGAAGATCGTGAACATGCTGGATGATGAAGCTGGTTCTGTATGATCATTTATTTTCCTGTTCTGTATTCATAGTGTTAGTTTGAGCCATATGAAGGCTTTTGTGTATAACCCGTTCTTGGTTACTTGTAAATAATCCTGTAAATGAATCTTGTGCATGTTATATTTCCTTATGCTTTGATTTGTGTTTCGTTTTGTTTATGGATTCGATCTTCCGTGCTTAATAGTTGGGGCTACGACCTTTGGTTTTGTAGAGTCGATGTGGTTAATGATCTCACTTTTATCAAACATCCGGTTTTGGGGATTTTTTGGATTTATATTAGTCTAGTACCCGATTTTGACAATGTCCGAGTTTAAGTACCCGCTGTATTTGGTCAAATATCCAATGTTGACAATTTCCGAATTTATAAAAGTTAACGTGGTTAAGACCGCCGTCTTTGGTCATGTGTTTGGTTTCCATAGTTTCCGAGTTTATAAAAGTTAACGTGGTTAAGACCACCGTTTTCGACTACGTACCCAGTTTCAACAATTTGCAGAGTAAAACTATGCGGAGTATGAACAAGTTATGAATTCAAATGAGAAATTAAACTGAGTTTGAGTGTGCTCGGACGTATATTAGTTTGACCTCGTTAAAACCTCCTCAGAAAAACCCTGTCGGAAAAACTCGAGGTAGGAAAAAGAGTACCGGACTTCCATGATATTTATACATCATGAACTATATAAAAAATCTCCTGAGATTGGTGGTATTCCACAATCTCGGGATAACTTTCCCTTCTATTGTGATGAGCTTGTAAGCTCCTTTTCCTAGCACCTCATCTACCTTGTAAGGGCCTTCCCAATTTGCGGCTAATTTTCCTTGTCCATGTTAAGGAAGTCCGATGTTTGCACGTCGGAGAATGAGGTCACCTCGATTGAAATGTCTTGGGATCATGCCTTCGTTGTACCTCCGTGTAACTTTTCTTTTTAGTTCTATCTCCTGTAGATAGGCTTCCTCTCTACCTCCTTCAATTAGATCTAGCTCTTCCCTTCTTTGGGCTGAGTTCCCATTTTCTATGAATGCCAGTATTCTTGGACTTGATTTTCTGATCTCAACTGGAATGACAGCATCTGTTCCGTATACTAGTCTGAATGGTGTTTCTTGAGTTGTGGAATGGGGGGTTGTTCTGAGTACCCAGATGACGCTTCCAAGCTCATTAGCCTAAGCTCCTTTGGCTTTGTCCAACCTCTTTCTCAACCCTTATAGGATAACCTTGTTAGCTACTTCGGCTTGTCCGTTGGCTTGGGGGTGCTCCACCGAGCTAAAATGCTGTGAGGTCCTCTAGTAGCTTCATGAACTTCCGATCCATAAATGTGTTCCGTTATCCGTGACAATAGCCTTTGGAATTCTGAAACAAGTGATGATATTCTTCCAGACAAAGTTTCTACATTGCGCTCCTATTATCATGGAAAGGGGTTCCACCTCAATCCGTTTTGTGAAGTAATCCACAGCTACTATCAAGTATTTAACCTATCCTAGGGCAAGGGGAAATGGTCCGAGGAGATCAATACCCCATCTATCAAATGGGCAAGAGGTTGTGATTGTCGTCATCTCCTCTGCTAGGGCAATATGAAAATGAGAATGTTTCTGGCACTTCTGGCAGTGTTCGACGAACTCGGATGAATCCCGAGTTATGGTGGGCCAATAATATCCAGCTCAGAGGATCTTAAGGGCTAGTGCACCCTCCGGGATGATTTCCTGCAATCCCTTCATGCACTTCCTGCAACACATACTCGACTTGTTCCTTGTTTAGACATTTTAAGAGTAGTTGTGAGAGTCCTTTCCTGTAGAGCTGTCCGTTGATGATGGTGTAGAATGGGGCTTGATAGATCACCTTTCTTGCCTCCTTCTGATCGTCTGGAACTATTTTGATCTTAAGATACTCAATGATTCCCGCAGCCCAGGCTAGGCTAACATCTATAATTCCAACCTCCATCTTTTCAGAGATACTCGGAAGACAGAGCGTCTCTTGTATCACACTTTTGTTATTCTCTCCTGGCTTAATGCTTGCCAATTTCGATAGAATGTCAGCCCTAAAATTCTCTTCGTGGGGTATGTGTTTGATTTCGATTTTTGTGAAGTTAGAGAACATGCTTTTTATTTTTTCCATATATAGCTTCAACATTGGGTCGCGTGCAACGTACTCTCCTTTGATATGAGAGGTTATGATTTGCAAATCGCTGCATACTATCAACTTCTGAATTCCTATGTCTTTTGCTAAGTTGAGGCCCACAATTATTGCTTCATATTCAGCGTGGTTATTTGATATTGCAAAGTCAAATTTGACCGACATCTCGACTCAAACCTCATCATTGTTTTCCAACATTATCCCAGCTCCACTTCTGTGAAGGTTCGATGATCCGTCCACATACAATGTCCAAGCTTCTGGGTTAGGCTGCTCGTCACCTGCGAATTCTCGATTGAAGTCAGCCAATGCCTGGGCCTTGATGGTTGTTCGCAGCTCAAATCGGATGTCAAACTCAGATAGCTTGGCTGACTAGGTTATCATCTTTCCTACGAGATTCAGTTTCTAGAGTATCTGCCAGAGTGACTGGTCGGTTTTAGCTAGGATCGTGTGAGCTTAGAAATATTGTCTCAGCCTCTGAGATGCAAGTACAAGACAGAAGACTATCTTCTCTAGCTTCTGATACCTGACTTTTGACCCTTGTAAGGCCTTGCTAGTGAAGTACATTGGTCTCTGCTCTCCGTTATGCTCTTTAACGAGTGCTGCTCCTACGGCAGCATTGTCGACTGATAAGTACAGTACTAGGACCTCTCCATTTTCTGGCTTTGATAGTGTTGAGGGGGAAGCCAGATATTGCTTGAACCCTTGAAAAGCTTCTTCACATTGCTACGTCCACTCAAAATGCTTCCTTTTCTTGAGTAGATCAAAGAGGCGAAGCGCCTTCTGACCTGATAGCAACAAGAACCTTAATAGGGATGCCAACCTCCCTGTTAACTTTTGCACCTTTTTCATGCAAATTGGGCTTTTCATCTTTGTGATTGCCTTACATTTGTTAGGGTTTGCTTCAATCCCCCTATAGGTAACCATGAACCCTAGGAATTTTCCAGCATCTACTGCAAACGCAAATTTTGCAGGGTTGAGCCTTAGCTTGTGAGCTCGAATACTTTTGAAAATTAATTCCAGGTCAGGGATCAAGTTGCTTACTTCCTTGGTTTTTTACCAGTATGTCGTCAATATATAACTCCATCCTTTCTCCGAGGTATTCGTCAAAGATTCTATTTATCAATCTTTGGCATGTGGACCCTACATTTTCAGGCCGAAGGGCATCACCTTGTAGCAGTAGTTGGCTCGAGGCATAATGAAAGCTGTCTTCTCTTCATCTTCTATGTTCATGGGTATCTGATTATACCCTGTGTACGCATCCATGAAGCTCAGAAAATGGAAGCTAGATTGTTGAGTTGACTAGACTATCTATACTTGGTAGTGGGTATGGATTCTTCGAGCAAGCTTTGTTTAGATCTATGTAGTCTACACACATGCAGAGCTTTTCACTGGCTTTTGGGACCAACACTATGTTTGATAGCCAGGTAGGGCAAAACACTTCTCTTATGAACCTGGCCTTTAGAAGCTCGGAGGTTTGCTTTACCACTGCTTTTGCTTTTGCTTCTGACATCTTCCTTCGTTTCTGTGCCACCGGCTTGGAGCCTGGGTAGATAGAAAGGTGATGGCTCATTACTTTCGCGCTTATGCCTGGCATGTCGGCAACTGACTAGGCGAAGATGTCCGCGTCTGTTCTCAAGAACTTGGCCAACTGCTCTTTCTCGGAGTCTGGTAAATTCTTGTTAATCTTAGTTGTCTTTGTGGGCTCCTTCCTAATTTGGATCTCTTCCAGCTCTCTGTTGGGCTCCGGCCTTGATTGCATTTTTTGGCTACGCATGTCCAAAACGACCATCATTACATATTGGGAATCAAAGCGTTCTTCCTTCCTCTTCTTCTTTGCACCGACTAGCATTGTAACATTGTCTGGCTAGCGTTTGGCTTCCGACCAACGTAATCACTTTTCTCTCATCGGAGGGGAACTTCATTACCAAATGGGAGGTTGACAGCACTGCTCCTAGCTTGTTGATCGTTGGTCATCCAATGATTGCATTGTAGGCAGATGGGCAATTCATGACAAGGAAATCTATGGGCACCATCTTTATTTCGTCCTTGGGTCCTACGGTGATTCAAAGCGTCACGAATCCGTCAGGCTTGGCTGTAACTTCAAAAAATCCAACAAGTTCTTCCACATAACGTCGGAGATCGGAATCTGTGAGGCCTAGTTTTTTGAATGTTGGTCTAAACAGCAGATCAGCCGAGCTTCCCTGATCGACCAAGATCCTTTTGACTTCAATGTTCAGGATAACCCCGGAAATGACCACGGGGTCATCGTGGTTAGACATAATACCCGGATTATCTTCTTCCAAGAAAATCAAGTCGGAAGACGCCTTTTTATGAGCTTGGCTGCTGCCCGGACCACTGTCTACTCTCATTACTTCCTTCAAATCTCTTTTTCGTGCTAATTTTGAAGATTCACCTCTCGTAAATCCCCCAGCTATGGTGTGTGTTGTCTTAGTCACCATGCCCGCCTTGTCTTCCTTTCTTCCCTTATCTTTGTTTTCCCTCCGAGCTTCTTTCTTGTTGTCGTCTCTATTACTAGGAGATTGCCTTTTCTTCTGAGACTCCTCTGCCTGGCCACATATTTTGCCAGCTTTCCCACTTTGATGAGCTCTTCTACAACATTCCGAAAATCCCTGCAGTCTTCCATCTTATGCCCATAGCTTCCATGGAATTCGTAGATTTCAGACTTATCCGTGTTTGCTCTTTCCCTGATGGGTCTGGATCTTTTAAGATTCTCCGTGCTCTGTATTTCCTTGTATACCTCGCTTAAGGACACGTTTAGCGGGGTGTAGTCGGTGAAACGACCTCTCATCCGAGCTTCCATTCTTGGAGAACGCTCGTCTCTTCCTAGACTACCTCTTCTCTTCTGGCTTCATTCACCTTCCGCCTTAGCCCTCATCACACTTTCCATATTGATATATTTTTCAGCTTTTCTCTGTAGCTCTTCAATGCTTCTGGGCTCTATCTTTGAAAGGGATTGAGTAAAAGCCTCCGATCTCAATCCTTGTATAAAGGCAACCAGGGCCATCGGAGGTTCAAGTGTTCCAATTTCCAATGTAGCTTGGTTGAATCTGTCTACATATGCTCATAGGCTTTCCTCTATACCCTGCTTGAAACCCATAAGACTGGTCACCGATTTGGGCCGACTCCAGTTTGCCAAGAACTGTGCCAGAAATTTTTCTACGAGGTCGAGGAAGTTACAGATTGAGCGAGGGGGAAGCCGGTTGAACCACTTCAAGGCGGACTTCTCCAATGTGATTGGAAAGGTTTTGCATTTCACGGGGTCCGAAGTTCCATCCAGGTACATTCATGAAAGAAAAATGTCCAAATGATTCTGCGAGTCCATGGTTCCGTCATAAAGTTTGATTTCACTGGGAGGTTTAAATCCTCGAGGGAGGATATAGCTCATTACGTCCTCAAAGAACAGAGTACTTTTATCTTCTTCCGAATCTTTTAATTCGATCTTCATACTCCAGATTGGGCACCCAACTTGGCTGCTTTCCCTCGTATGGGAACCGCTTCTCTCATTTCTAAAAAGCCTGCCATGACATTGATCTTCATAGAAATGCTTCCTGCATGCCTCCCTTCGCCCCGTATTGTCCCTGCTTGATCTTCTGTGACCCGTGGGGCTATCATGCCGCTCTCTGGACTTCTAGCTTGTGTTCTCCAGGGCCTTTAAGCATTCTTCGAGCCTTCTTGTTCCTGCAGTCTCGCACCTCAATTGTGCCTCAAAATGACAAGCTCTGGCCTATTCTTGAGCTAGTTGTTCATTAGTGCATCCCCTCCTCCCAAGTTCGTATTCCAGTGCTTGGATATGGGTTGCCTAGTCACGTATCAAATGGTAGATGTCCGGGATTAAGGGGTCAGGCCGCTGGCTCACTGGCCTCGATGCCTTTGAGGCTCTGCTAACTTCCTGGTTTCGCGTTTGCACTTCCTACGGGAGGTTGAGACGAAAGGGTGGTTGTGTTTGGTGTTCCATGACATGTGTTTCTGGCCTCCGCACTACAGAGCGTACCCGCTATTGTGTCTTAAGAGCTAGTACGTCTGCTTGATATGCTAATTAGGAGAACGCAGTTTTACCATCTTGGAGTGTGTTGTGGGTAATGCCGTCTAATGGGGTAGGTCTACCAATGGCCTTGGTTCTCGCCATGATTTTCTGGGTATATCACGGAGAAAAATGAACAGCAATTGTGTCCTAAATAACGGCGCCAATGTAACGAAATAGTATGGTAGGAGATTACCTAGGTATATTTAAGCGTTCATTGATGCTAGAATCTTGGCTCCAAATAAGCCTTCGTGATGGTTGGTGGGTACCTACATGGACTCCATATAGGGTATCAGTACGGGTTTTTGATGGTAGTGATTGGATGAGAGAAATCATGCCTGGTGAGTTGGCTGATACCCTTAAATAGGAGGTGAAGTTATCCGTTACCATACTCCTTCTTATTTCGGGACATGGATAATGGATTTAAACGTGCCCAAGAAACGGTAAATAGTGGGAAGAGTGGGCTGAGATAGTAGGTTACATGGTCAAGATCAAATATTCCATGAATGCATCGAGGTTGAAAGACCTATGTCATACATCGAAGTCAAAATAAGCATTCATGTGGTCCGATCTTAGTTGTTTTAAACCTAGATGCCCCTGCTTTCAGTTGTTAGGCTGTTGGGCCAAACCATTTTATGGGCTTCAATCTCCCAGTTCATAACACAAACCTACCCAACCTAAACTTCTAATTATTCTTTAAGGAACCCAAGATATTAAAAATATTTTTTACAACAATTATTAATATTTTACGTTCACGTGAACAGTACCAAAAAGTATTGAATAGTACTAGACAGTGGCAAAGCTGTAATTACAAAAAGCTTTAGAAATTGTATTTTTATCATTTTCTAGTTACCAGTTTTTCCTAATATGCTAAAAATAATTTTTACAATAATTATTAATAACTTTTTAACCACATGAATAGTACCAAATAGTACTGAATAGTGGCAAACAATGTCAAAAATTAAAATTACAAAAGCTTTAGAGATTACATTTTTTTACCTTTTCCAATTGCTAGTTAAGACACATGAAACAAATTTTAACATTTTTTGACCATGTGAATAGTGCCAAATAGTAGCCTATAGTGTTAAACAGTGTCAAACAATGACAAAACTGAAATTACCAAAAAGCTTTGAAATTACATTTTAACCCTTTTCTAAATATTAGTTTTTCTCAAGAGCTATCCTAAGACATTTAAAACACTTGAGATTATTTTATCCCTTTGAAAGATCAAGTATTAATATTAAAACAATGGCAAAACTTAAAATTTCATTAATAAGGTTTTATTTACTTAAAAATCACATTTTTACTCCTCTTGAGTTTCTAACTCCTTCAAAATTCTTTGTACACTCTAGACACAAGATTCAAATCTTAAAATAAAATGAAACCAACTTCAAGCCCAAATTTTCTATATGGCCGAAATACATATATCAATATGTGTCCATGATCAAAATTTTCATTTAAGATAAAAGGAGTAAGTCTTGAGTTTTAGAGATATAGGTGATGACTAGAATCATAAATATGCCATGCAAAAATGAAAATGACACATCCAACTCTAGTTAAGTATAAAATACAAGCCAAAGATCATCAGTTTTAGAGGTCTACAACTCTAGTTAACTGTAAAATACAAAACAATGTTAGAAGTACAATTATGCAGAAAATTCTCATTAAGGCTCAAATCAAGTCCAAACTCAAACATGATGCAAATGCATACAATTAAGCATAAAATAGAGCTAAGACACTAAGAATAGGGTGCAAAATATGTAAAGAAATGCATACTTAATACTAGAATTGTAAGAATACATTATAATCAAAATCAAATAATTTTAAGTTAAAAAACAATCTATAATCATAAGCAAAATTTTCAAGCTTTTGATTATAAGCAAAACAGTTGATTATTTCATAATCATGATACTTGTTACCGTATAAACTTTAAGGATGAGTTTGGTTTGAAGGTAAAAGTGAGGGTAAATTTTCCAATAATAAAGTCCAAGTGTAAAATTACAGATGGATCTCATTTATGAAGATTTTACGTCCACTTTTACCCTTTGACTAAACACACCCTATGTGTCAAATATTACATAAATATAAACAAATCATTCTATATCTTTTTTCAGTCATTTACTATACAAAAGCAATCATTTTCATACAATTTTAACAAAACAAAATATTAAAATCACTTTATAGTTGAAATATCCAAACATAAATTGATTCTCACATAATTGATTATATACCAAAAATGGCTATAACTAAGCAACTATTGAAATATTTTTAATCTTAAAGTTTTCTCAAATATAGAGGTTTAGATTTAAAGAGGATTAACTGTTATTCAAGTGGCCTCAATGAACACAAAAGGGGGGTGAATTGTGTTCTTAAACTTTTTCTTTGATTTCATACTCTAATTGATTTTTCAATAAAATATAAGAGATTGACTTGAAAACTTCATTTGATATATGAGAATGGAAAAGATTTAAAGTTCTAGTTATGTAAATAAACAACATATTGAAAAATAAACTTGCAATAGATGTAAAGAGATAAGAGAAGAGAGAATGCAAACTCGGTTTATACTAGTTCGGTCACCTCTTGTGGCCTACATCCAGTTCTCTCAAGCAACCTATTTGAGAGTTCCACTAACTCTTTAATCTTTATAATTGAAGAGTACTCTTACACCTTGGGAACCCTTACCCTTGTGTTTGAGTCTCTCAAGAGCCAAGAGATACCATACTCTTGTTCTAAGAAGGGATGCCTCACCCTTGTACACAAACTTGAAGGAAGAATACAAGAATTCACTCTCTAACTAGAGTAATTGTTACAAGTTGAAGCACTAGAAGGTTTTCTCAAGAATAAGAGAATTTGGCCAAGGAACGATCAAAATGATTTATAATAGAAATGATTGTTCAAAAGATCTTTCTAGTAAGCTTTTTCTGTGTTAAAAAAGTGTTAAAAGATACGTATTTATAGATGATAATTCGTGTAGGTCATTCGTGATTAATCCCAAGAGATGTGTCTTTTCAAAACACACCTTTTTGTACATTTTAGGGCCTGGTAATCAATTACATAAACTGGTAATCGATTACATAGTTTAAATTTTGAAAATTTGCAACGGTCACCATGCTGGTAATCGATTACAAGGGGTATGTCTTGATTACAAGTGCGTAATTTTGAATTCTGGACACATGAACAACATAGTAATTGATTACATAGTATGGTAATCGATTACAACATTTCCAGAACTTCAAATATTGAACTTTTAACACATTTTAAAACTCTCTTTCGTTCTAAAGATATTCTAAACATTTTTCAAGTATATCCTTTCTAATTAAACCCAATTTTTCATAAATCAAAAACAAATTTTCCATTAAACATGATTGAATGATTCCAAATCAAGTTTTCCTTAAAATCAAATTTATTTTATATTTTCCAAAAAGAATCTTAATTAAAAGAAACTTTAATCAATTTAAAGAGGCCAAATAAACTTATTAAATAAAAAAAACCTTTTAAAAAATTTATCTAAGTCCTAATTGCTCTAACCATTTGACTTGATCATTTTGCTTGACTTCTTCAAGAAACTCCATGCTATTACCTCTTTGTCAATTGCATATTGGCATCATCAAAACCTACAACATAGCATTTACTTTAACCTCTTTTGGTTGTGATCTAATTTTGTTTTGATAATTACAATGGAATAAACATAGAGATTTCTATTTAGATTTAGATTTGGTTTCTTGAATTAGTGTTCCTTAATTATTAATTTCTCCTTTAATGTTCTATGGCCTTCAAATTGTATGCTAAAATCCCGCTTGTTTCTTTGATCAAATTTTTCCTTTGTCCTTAAGAGAGATAAGTCAATTTAATGATATACTATACCAGGTTTGTGTGAATTGATTTCTTTGTAATTTAGTCAAGTTCAACACTTAAGTCAATGATAACAACAGATTTGATCCCTTTTAAAATTTTGCACACTTAAAAACACATATTAAAAAGTTTATTTAATATCTTATAAAGAACGAGGGGATATCTCTCAAAATATATTTTGATGCAAGATGAGATAAACTATGAGAGAAAAGGTAGGCAGATGGCACTAAAGTTTTATACCTATTTAATATTCTATGTGAAGTCAATTTCTAGTCCCTAGCAACGATGAAATTCTTCACTAACATCAAGTCTTCCAAATAATTCCAAAGCTAATTGTAACACTAAAAAATTTATTTAAACATTTAATTTGAGCTTTATTAGTGAAAATTTCAAAAATATGACAGACTTAGTAATGATGAGGATGGCCCAATAAACGAGTTGAAAAACAAGATTCAGGCCAATGTGAATAGTGATTTTTGGGCAGGTAGAGGAATAGTAACCATAGAACCGGGGTCAAAGGTGTTTGAGGCTAGGAGAACTAGACTCGAGAACCGAGATGAAGTATTAGATATAGAGCCCACATAGATTATTTGCCCTGGGCTCACGTAGAGATATTTTAAGTTTCTCGGGTACGGTTCTTTACTCGTTCGGTACAGTTTTGACATGCAATTTTTAACACCATAAAATCTCTATCAATCACATCTTGCCAATTGGATGGCAAGGATTGAAACTTAAAAAAAAAGTTTTAATCATGGCTTTTCATTTATTATTGTTTTACCTGGGTGTCAATATCTCATCTATTCGGTAAAATTTTGGTGTGCGATTTCTATCACCAAAAGATAGTTTGATCTTTAAAATAGGATAATGTTTATCCTTTAAAGCCAAATGGATGCGCAAGATTTAATCTCGACTAACAAGATTAAATCCTAGCCATCCATCCCATTATTTTTCTTTAAAAAGGGAAAAAAAATGCACAATTTGACTACAATTACACCAAGATAAATATAAGCCACCAACCTTGTCACCCCACCATAATCATTTTCGGCCATCAAGCTTCTAAGACAGGCCGGGACTGGCCATCCTTGATTCTTATGCAAAAATGACCTCAGGGCTATTTTGGTCATTTTGTACATATGAAAAAATTGAGAACTATATATATTATATTCATATTATGATCCAGAGTGAGTCAGCATTAAACAAATTTGATCCAGAGTGAGCTCATACACCCTAATCTTACAAGATTTTCAAACTTGATCCATTAGTCAAAGAAAAAAGTGTTCAATCACATAAAATCTCTTGACCAACTTCCATTAGGCTACTTCATTCCTTCCATCAAGTTCCTTATTATGAATCTTTCCAACTAACCAACCATGAATTTCTTAATCATCACCTTTGTCATTCTGTTAATCCGTTATGCCATCTACGAGCACAAAAAGAAGCCATGTGATATCCTAGTGGACATTAGTGGCGAGACCAGCTTCACAGTCCACAATAGTTAGTTACGAGCTACAAAGACTTCATGGTGGAAGGACATCAAGGCACTTAATAATCTGATCGATATGCAATTCCACCACTAGAACTATAACAAGAAATTGTTCCTAAGGACCAAAGAGATGATCTTGTCGAAGGTTAAGACAAGCTTTGAAAGCACATCCTTTGAGAAGCTACATCTCAGCGGTTACAAATCTCTCCTGTATGAACAAGTCCTCTATTCCATTTTTTTGTTTCTCCAATGGCATAGGGTTACTTGACATAGGGTATGAGCATGCTATTATCTTCTCTTATAGCAAAGTCGAATGCTTCACTACGTTGCATGTTCGTCTTTAGATTACACTTCAAAGAAGTTATATGTATTCTCTTCTTTTTTTTGTTTAAATTTTGTATGTTAATTTTTTGTTTTTGTTTTTCTCATTAAGCTTGCTTCAAGAGATCGATGTAAGGGTTGTGATTCTAGATGCATCATTGGGAGAGGAAGCTTTGTGTCATTCGTTGAATTTCTCTCTTTGTGTGTTTTTTTTTATATCCGTAAAATGAAATAGTTTCAATAGGACTCATCTTATGACATAAAAAGAAAAAGCAAAACAAGAAAATTATAATAAAATTGTCAAGTATAAAGTTGCTAAAAATGCTTTTTACGTTAGGTACTTTCATGATTTTGGATAATCCTGAAGAAGTGATCTTGATGGCACAATCTCTAATTATAGTATTAAAGGAAGATGCTGAGTTTCCTTCTAGCTGAGAATAGAAGGCAATAACTATTCTTGGATGAACTCATTCATTTATCTCCAGATATTCTTCCCATTTTCAAAATGAGAAACTTCTTTAAGAATTGATATTTCATCAAGGAGATCTCTTCACAGGGTTTTTCCCGGAACCATTTTTCTTGAGGCAAAGTTCCTTTTGAAATGATCCTCCATATGTAGGCCATCATACATATGGAAAAGGTTCCTTCTTCAATAGAAGAAGCTCGTTTTCTACTTTTAGTCATATTGAATAAAGAAAGGATGGATAAAGATTAAATCTTGAAAAGGTTTGAGAGAGGAAAGGAGACGAATGGTCTGTGGAGAAGTGAGCAACTTCTAGGAATTGATAAGCAATTTTTGGTGAGGCATGAAATGGTGGAGGAAACGTGTGAGGGAAGAAAGAAATAAGGAGACTAAAGTGATGAGTAGGGGTTATCAAGTGATTAGATCGAGTTTGAGGGAATGTGGAAGAGAAAGAGGAAAGAAATTTTGAGGAAGTTTTCCCGTTCTTTAGACTTTTACTCAAAATGAGTGATTTCTGACTCTTTGAACCATTTTCTGAAAGATTCACTTTTTGACCTCTTTCTACCACTTTCTATTTCCATGAAGTGCTAAGATGCTTTCCCTTAACTAGACATCTTTTAGAAGCTTTTCTTTCCAAATTTTTAAGCCTTATCTTCCTTTTGAGATTGTGACATAAGCTATTTACGAACCACAAGATGAGCTTTGTCATTCATGTTGATGAAACTATGCGATCTTCAGCTCTTTCATGGAAAGGAGAATGCCCAGAACCATTTTTGTGTATGAATGCTTATGCAAATTTTTGAAAAACCTTTCTGAATACATCTAACAAATTTAAAAAAAAATTGGCTTATAACAGCGTCAATCAATAAAGAGACATGGATCTACAGTGCTAAACAGGCCTCTTCTAATCAAGATCAATATTGCTATTATTATAGAGTTCTTAGGAATACCTTAATGTCTTATGCTGTGTCTAGTTCCTTATCCGTAGCATCTAGGCGTGCTAGATTGCTTCAATTCTCCATTTTCTTCTTGTTCTTTTCTCTGTATAGTCAGAAGTCTCTGAATCTTTTAAAAGAGGAATCACTTTGGAGTTTCTTAGTTCCCAATGACTTCATTTTATTTTCAAGTATTCAAGCTTTGTATTTTCTCAGTAAGGATTAGCTTTTACAGTGAAGTTTCCACCTAAAGCTTTTTCACATATTTTGCCTTAAAGGTGAAGATGGAAGTGCATGTTTTCTAGAATCTTCAGATTGCTTCAACTTCTTACTCAAAAATGTTTTCTGATTTTCTTTGGAGCTCTTTAGCATGCTTATTGAAGTTTCTAATTTTTGGAGTTTGCTTTCTGAGAGTGCCGCTTCCATTCTTTTCACATAATAGAGATTTTCTTGAGATTCTTTTCCTCAAGACCTTTTTTAATTTCTCAATGGAAGTTACCAAAGTAGTTCTTGAATACTTTTCATTTGCAAGTTCAAGTCATTTGGAGATTTAGAATATCCCATTTCTGATTTTCTCTCTTGAGTCATGAAGGATATCTAACATAGTACCTAAAATAAGATAATTCAGGTCCTTAATTTTCTTGAGTCCAACTTGGTTAGTTATTCAAGAGAGATATTCCCAAATTTTTAAATAGATTTCTCTTTTGAGAGACATTTACCATATGGATATCCCTGCTTGTGAAAGATAATAAGAGCATCTGAGAAAACGATGTTTGATGAGACTGCATTATCTTGTTACTTCCTATTTCCTTTTCATTACTCCAATTTATTTTCTGAAACAATGGTCTTTAATCTCTAAACACAAGTTTGAGGATATTTAATCTTTTGTCATTTGACCAATCAAATATTTTGAAGAGAAAGTCAGTGTATTATGTGGCAACTCATCAAATGTTCTCAAGAAAAGAGGCGAGTCTGAGTATTTTTACCTTGTGTGCTTCTATAAGCTATTACTCTCAGAGGCCTTGCTTTGAAACCACTTGTTGGTAAAAAGGTGCACAAGAAGAGGGGTTGAATTGTGCTTTCTGAAGTTATCTTCTAAATCTGAAATTTTTAATAAAAGATACTATCAAGCTCTTGGCTTGAAGTGCAATGGAAAGAAGATTAGTAATTTCAGAAAGAAGATTTATGACGACTGAAGGATAATGCTACTTTGATAATATTTGATTTAAATTTAACATAATCACATAGTAGAGAAATTAAAAGATTAGGGAAGAGAGAATGAACATGAGAATTTTTATACTGGTTCGACCAACCTGCCTACATCTAGTGCTTAACACATGTTGAGATTTCATTAATAACAACTTTCTTAACCTGAGAAAGTAAACCCAATAGTCTTTACAATAGTCTTCCCAAGTTCTCACATTGCACAGTGACTAACCCTAACTGTGACTTAACTAAGTAGTTCTGTACAAGCCACCCTAAGATGAACCGAGTTCTATACCAGTCTTTCCAAGATGAAACCATGATTTGCAGACAACTTCTACTGCAACGTTGTAAGTAGTCTTGAACCAGCCTCTCCAAGCTGAACTGTGATAGACAAATACCTCTGCCATCACGTTGCAAGTAGTTTTACCTTAGCCTCTCCAAGCTATGTCTCATACTGATCACTAACAAATCAAGGTTACAAAGTTTATGTGTTTGGGTTTCCACTCAAACTAACCTACACCTATGTTTCCTTAAGAATATTTGCTAATATGGACGTGCAAAACATGAGCAACTTCTTTGTCACATCTCTTCATGAGAAGAGTATACAAATCATTACAGAATAAGGAAAATTGATCTTTACACTTCAAGATGATTGATTACATATTACAATGAATAGCACAGGAAGTGTGGAGCAATTTTTTCAAAGTTTCTACTTTTATATCTTCAACTCTCTCATCGACATTCATGTATGACATCTCCATTTATACACGTACTTCTTCATGGTTGTTGCCTTTAATTAGATCTCTAAGTGACACATGTAGATCATCGGTTGTGCCTTAGAACATTACTCTAGAGAGGTAGGCTGATAAACTTGTCACATCGGTTGCAGAAGCCGTTGTATTTTCCTTTTACTTTCTGACCATGGTTTTTGAACTCCTCCTTCTAGAAAATAGGATCGTGAATCAATTAGGTAGAAAAGATGACGTACTAGTTATAACTGTAATACCCTAACTTTTAACCTAATATGCTCGAGTCCTATTCCGATTAATTATTAGTTGTTACGCCTTTGTTTCATAAGTTAACTTTTTTTTCTTTAAAATATGAGTAATAAAAATGTGACTAAATTTTTTTTTAACTTTAAAACCAAAATGCAAGCCATGTGTGTATGTAGATATTGGTTAATACACGCATAATAGTAGCAAATCACATAAACCTCATCATAATATCAAAAAAATTCATAGCATAAAATGACACATACCAAATTAATATATCATAACCATAACATAATAGTGACGTCTTATGTACATAAAGGACATACAAAGATAATAAGTTCACCAATAGGGGTTCGCATACAATAAATAAAAAGCTAAGCATGCTTGCAACAAAACTAAACTAGTCCCCGATGCGTGAACATCGAAGGACTAGGCTAAACGGGGGTGTATGAGATATGATAACCCTAAGGCTAATGCCCAAAAGAAGCTATCTCCATGCTTCTGCTACAGCCCTCTGATCCGGTTCATAGCATAGCTCCCATACCCATATCTCAGTAAAAGTCACGAACAACGCCATTATCCTCATCTGGAGACGACACAGAAGAAAAGAGAGGGATGAGAAACTTATTCAAGATTCTCAGTAGGGCTTCCCGACTCTAACACAAGTGTTATCATCATCATCCCCAGCTACTTCAGTTTTCATTATGAAAGATATGTACATGCATAAGGTTTAGTTTTAAACTTCTCAAATCTATTTGTCCGAAATGGGTATCTTTTAGCATGGGTATTAATGTCATGAATGCAATAGATATCTTATGTATGCATGACAATACCTTAGGAGTATGAGTAACATATAAGTCTAAGACACAACATAATGCTAGACATATAAGTAGGAGGAAAAGCTAGAGGACTAAAGTCACTTAGCACATATCACATGATTAGATGCACTAATGGGAGAATGATATAATATATGTATATGCACATTTGTTTTACTTTCTCATAACTGAATGTTTAAGTTCTTTTCATAATGTCTACCATCTTTCATGAACATTATAATCCAACCATCTCGCCTTCCCCGGCGATTTTAACATAACCACCAAAACTCCACCTCACCAATCGCCTAGGATGAGCTCAACCTAACTAGTCGTTGCTAGATTTAACATGGGGTAATAGAGGGGGACCCACATCACTTCCTTTCTTTCTTATCATGAGTATGCAATTTTTTTGGATTACCTCTCATAACCATTAATTCCTAGACTCTAGAGGATCATTTCATGTATTTTTATGTCACATTGAATCTTTAGCATATAAGATAGAGATGCACATGAGCATACAGCTAGATGCATTGGCATGACTTAATATTTTAGGCTCACGATTTCACAATTTTTCTAAGTTCACAAATTTGGCGAAAATCTGGCAGCATAATGGCTGAAAATGGAATTTCCCAAATATGCTACATGCTATAAAATTCATCAATATGCATCTCAAATATCTCAATCATAATTACAATTCATCATACAATAATTCACATAAGCATTGCCATCATCAGCATTTGATTGAAAAGTAAACATGCTCCTACATACATACATACATACATACATACATACATATATATATATATATATATAGACACACACACACATATACATAGGCAACGTATTAAAGATCATCATAAGACACTTATCATGTGATTATTCCCAAGTTGTCAGAAATTATGCTATAGTCTCATACGGGTTAAAACTACAACTCAGCTTAACCTAATTTCTGTAATTGTTCTTTTAGGTATCTAAGGGACCCACCACAATGATTGCCACTAACTTTTAATCTCAAAAACACTTTCAAAAAATGCTAGACAATTTGGATAGTATTTTAAAATAAATAGTTTCGGGTTCTAGAAGTTACGTTTTTGACCTTTTCTAGTTACCGGCTTTTCCAAGGATGCTAAAATTAATTCCTACCACCGTTAATATAAATTCTTACACTTAATTTCAGTTCCAAATAGAAAATTTACCAAAATAATGTTTCCAAAACAGTAGCCATAAAATCTAAATTTCTAGAAGTTTCAAAAACCACGTTTTCGGTTCTTTCTAGTTTCTAGTCTTTCTCAAAGTACTTGAAATAATTTTTACATCATCTACTAGTAATTTATCCACATTTAGCTCATTCCAAACATCTCTTAACAGAATTTAAAATGTCAAGGCAGTAGCAAAAATATCATTTCCTAACAGCATTAGAAAATTGTATCTTTGATCCATTCTAGTTACTAGCTTTCCCCAGAATGCCGAAATAATTTTTGCAACAAATAATAACTTTTACACATAGAAACTCCTCCAAACAGCACTTCACAAAAATGAGGGGATCAAAACAGTGGCAAAAAATTTGGTTCCAAAATCATTTGAAAATCACAATTTTTTATACTTTGTAGGAACTAGTTTTCTTTCTTACTTGATTTGAGACATAGGAAACACTTGAAACTATTTTTAGCTCTTTGGATGCTCACAAATCAACACCAAATAGAGGGCAAAACCAAATTTTCAATAATGGACCTCTTTTCTCACAAAAATACTCTTTTACAACTCTTTGAGTTTTCAAGACTTGCAAAACTTCCAAGGCATAGCTGACAAAAGTTCTAAAACACAAGATTTGAGTCATAAAATCAAATAAAACTCATCTCAACCCCATTTTTCATGTCATGGCTGAATGCATATCTATAGGTGTTTAAGATCCAAGGACAAGTTTTGAGCTTTAAAGATTTAGGTGATGGTTAGAAAATAAAATGCTATGCAATATCATTTTTAATCTTTAACATTATAAGGTGATGGCTTGAAAATATAAATATGATGTGCAATACTCTAAATATAAACATAAGATACAAGTTCAATTTTAAGTCTTTAAGATTAGATGATGACTTGAAATATAAACATGGAATGCAAAACTTGAAATTTAAACACGAGAATGCAAGTCCATTTCTTTAGTCTTCACGATTTAAGGTGATGACTTGAAAATAAACATGATATGTAAGGCATTGAAACATAAACATGAGATGCAAGGGCTTGAAACATAAACATGAGTGCAAATCCATTTTATATTTTGTTTACCTAAAGCTCAAAACTTTACAAGATTAAATTCTTATTTTTAATAGATCTCAAACATAGTGAGTTTTATAGTTCTTTTAACAACATGGTTCCAAAAACCTTGTTTCTTGGACTCACCATCAAGCTCAAAGAAAGAACAAGAAGGAAAAGAAACCAACCAACAACGTCTCTTTTCTCATGCTTTCTTAAAATAAAAAAAATAAAAATAAAATCAAGCCAAATCTTGGACTTTAGAGGTCAAGCTCATGGTGATATCAAAACTTCCATCAAGATCACTCATCATCAAGCCATCCAACAAAACCAAAATATGTCACAAAGACAAAAGAAAACCCAAAACCGAAAAGAGCAAGGCAAAAATAAAGATCAAATCGAAAAGAAAGGAAGGGAAAAGAGCCAAAACTTTAGGCTTTAAAGGTCATAAATATGGTGGTATCAAGACCACCACCAAGATCCATCATCATCAAGCCTTGATCTTTAACTATTCTAACAAACACCAAATTGAAAAAGAAAGGAAAACAAGGTTTCTAAAATCGAAAATAACAAGAACTAAGAAGACAACATCAACCATTTTCTCATAGTCAAAAAAGAAATAGAGAAGGTAAAATAAAGCAAGAACTCAACCAAGCATTCTTTGTCAAAACCAACAAAAATAACAAAGAAAGACCAAAATCTCAAAATACAATCCCTACCAAAGATATTTGCTTACTTGCAAGATGAAAAGCTCTTGTTCTTGAAAAAGGAAGAGAAGAAAAGTCGTCTCTTTCGAACAAAAGTGGGTTCGGCCAAGGCAAGAAAAAAAAAGAGATGAAGTGTTTTTCTTAAGATCTTGTGTTGTGGAATAGAATGGTTATGTGTTTAGGACGTGGTTTGTGGTGGTGGAGGAAGCTTTCTTGAAAGTGGAGGAGGATGAGGAAAACTTGAGCTTCGAGAGAAAATATGAGCACTTTTTTTCAACACGAGTTTTGCTAAAAAAGTGAATAGTAAATAATGAGATTTTTGGGAGACAAATGAAATAAATATGATGGCATTTTAGGGGAGGGCAGTTGTTTGCTTGGCTAGTCATAGGAGGGAAAAATATTCATTTTAGGTGGGTTAGGACATGAATTAGAGGTAAGTTTTATTAGGCAAATGTTTAGGAGTTGGTAATTAAGTGTTTGGAGTTATAAGCATGTGTTTAGGAATTTCAAGACATGATTAAAGAGTTGTCATACTTAGTTTGAATTAACCTTCTTTAGTTTGAATTAAACAATATTGATTTGAATTTCAAATGGGAACACATCTATTAAAATTAAGGAAGTGGAGAGATAAAATACTATTCACTTTTTGACTTTCTTTATGTCTTAAGGTTAAGAATGAAATTTTGACTCCCCTTAAGCATTCTTAGGCCTTAATTAACCTCAATTAATTATTTTGACCCAATATTAATAATTAAAATTAAGTTATCTTTAATTATAACCTAATATTGCCTATATTTCCTTAATTACTTAGTTAAGCTCATTTTGCATTAACTAGGGGCAAAATGATCATTTTACATTAAAACTTTCCGGGACCACCCGAACCCATCCAGATATCATGCATCACATAAAACCCACATTACAAATTTCCGAGAAATCTTTTCGGGCTCAGTCAGCACTTAATTTCGTGCTATTTCGCTACAAGGGCATTTTGGTCATTTCGCACGTGGGAAGGACCGAAATTGAGATTTTCACTCCTATTATTATTTCCAACACATATAATCCCCTTAAAACATTAAACTTACCCCTTGAGGATAGCCTGGGTCGGCCGTCCTCGAATTCCGGGCAAAAATGACCTCAGGGGCATTTTGGTCATTTTTACACGGTAAAAATCACGTTTTGCGATCTTCACACATATTGCTATCTAATCCTTATGTAAATTATTCCTAATATTAAAATACCCTTTTGGGGGTGGTCGGGATTAGCTGGCCTTGATTCTCACACAAAAATTACCTAGGGGTATTTTGGTCATTTTTGCTAAGTAGGAAAAATTGGGGCATTACAATAACACAGGATTTGATTCGAGATTTCAATTTTGAAATTCGAATTGTCCTTTCATTTTTCTTAGCGTTCTGTGCTCCACAGTTAAGTGAGCTTTTTGACAGCGTAATCAATCTTTTTAATATTTCTTCGATCTTCTAGTCTTCAATCTTGGCTATTTGATGATGATATCTTTATGATTGTAGTGATTGATGACTAAGTAACACATTGCTTTTGGACATGAGTTGATTTCTTCATCTTGAGTGTATTTTCTGATGTCCCATGCTACTTTCTTAATATCATTTCCTTACTTTCTTGATCTAGACTTGATCTGCTTCAGTCCTCAGGCATTTACACTTTCTTTGCATGAGATAATATTCATCTTTTTAAGCTTAATCTCTTCCCTTGAGGTAAACATGATTTCTCATGTGTAGTGAAATTATTCCCGATTCAAGTCTGCTTCTATGCATTTGGTCCGTAAACATGAATATGTGCTTTGCTTGAAAAAACATTCACTTTCTTTTCAACTTAATATCTTCCCATGCGATGAATCATACTTGCGTATGCAAGGTGAAATATTATTCCTGCTTTAAGTCTATATTATGTCTTAATTTGTATACACATTCTTTGGTTGACATAATATTCACCTTCTATTTAGCTTAATCTCTTCGCATGAGATAAAACATGCTTACACATGCAAAGTGAAATATTAATCTTGCTTTAAGTCTATGTGATACAAACCGGATTAACCTGTTATGCTTTGTCAAGAAACTTAAGGTACCCATTAGTCATTCTTCAAAGTATTTTCTTTAAATTGGCTTTGTTGTCATTAAAAACAATGAGGCTCTTATTTTCTGAAAGGCTCTGGAGTTTACATCTCAACGTGTCAAAGTTACTTTTGTAGTTGCAGAAGCCGTTGTCTAATAGAGGTTTTGGAGTTTATCTTCAAAAACTACTTCTTGCTTTCTGAATTCTGAAATTTTTCTTCTAGAAGTTAGGATGGCTAACCAAATTGCAAAAAAAGATGTCACAATCAGTCCTTGACTGAATTTGGATTTATTTTGAATTTTGAATTTTCCTTCCCATTTCTATAAAGTGCACCATTTACAGTAAATGTGCTTTCTAACACGCTATTTTAGTTTCTCTACTTTCCTTTTGATCATGATGATTGGACATGGTAACTTCACTTTGCTTCAAAGATGGATTGAAATCATCACTTGAAAGTCACTTTCTGAAGTCGTGGGATAGTTTTTGAAGATTTGAAAATTGATTTCTTACTCATGAAAATTTTCTTTCTTGCGTTAAGCATAATAATGTCCATTTCAAGAGTTATTTTTCAATTTCTTAAAGTTCTAAATCTCTTTGAATGAGATTAATCATGTTTGCCCATGCTATTGTGAAAATAACCTCATTTTAGGAACGTGTATGCTAACATGAATAGACCTGTTTAGTACTCAATAAACTCAAGAGAAAGATTAGTCATTCTTTAAAATATTTTCACGAAATTGGTTTCGTTGTCACTCAAAACATAATGCACCGATGCTTTTTAAAGGGTTCTGGAGGTAACAACACCATCATTCAAAAATCATAAAATTGCACTATGTAAACCTTACTGACATGTTTAAAATTTGTCAACTTTTCCCAAGTTGAAAATTTTACTTCTGTACAACCCGAAACACATTTTATATATGAGATGACTTTGTTTTCAATCAGTCTTTTCCCAAACCAGTTATCACTATAAGAGTGCATTTGTTGCAGAAATTTTTTAAAAAAATGAGTATGACATTTGAATTTTATAATAACCAAAAATGCTAAAAGTTGTTTTTTGAGATTATATTTTTTAAAAATTATCCAAATATACTAAAAATGATTCTTTTTTGTTGAAAAAGTGATTTTCACCCCAAAAAAATCTCATCCAAACACCCCTAAATCTTATTTCAAGCTTTGAATTTTTCGCTTATTACTGTGTCTTATTTCATTCAAATGTTTGCAATAGTTGATTAAATAAAATGCATAGACATTGCTTGACACCTATCTTTCTTTCACACAATTCCTCAAAATACTGTCTCAGTATGGTACCATTATACTCTTGTCTTGCTTCCTTTTATAATAGTGCAATGTAATACAACCTTCATGACTAAGTAATGAATTATTCTATGATTATATCAAAATAGTGGTTCATCTTCTCTTCATTCAAAAAATGTTTCTTTTGTCAACATCTGGTGTGATTTATTCAACTGATTGACTAACCTGAAGGTGGATATTTGACTAATGATTCGCCATTTCCTCTTGGTGAAATTCTAGTTGGTGGTACTAATGTTGCTCTTGGATACTTAAAAAATGAAGAAAGCATAAGAGTCTGATAAGGTATAGCTTCATGTTTTCTTCTTTTTCTTTTTTTCATGTTCTTGGGGGAAAACAAAGTGAGATATGATATTTCTTCTTATTTTCATTTATTATCAAAATAGTTTTTATTATATAAAATTGTACATAAGTCTTTCTTTGACTAAGGACCTATATTTTCCATTATATCCTTTGTTGTACAGGTTGATGAAAAATGAATGACATGGTTCTACACCAGTTGTAACACCCCAATTTTTCCTTTTGTGCAAAATGACCAAAATATTCAGGAGGTTATTTTGCACGGTAATTGAGGATGACTAGTCCCATCTATCCTTAAAGGGTTAGTTTACTATTTGAAGGGGATAGTATGTGTTTTAGATAGCAATCAATGTAAAAATCATAATTTCTAATATTTCCTGTGTGCGAAGTTACCAAAATGCCTATGTGGTAATTTAATGCGGAATTAAGTGAAAACCGGACCTGGTTATCATCTGAAAGTTGGATATGTTAATTTGAGGGTATGTATGATGTTTGAGTGAGTCTTGGTGAGTTTTTATGTAAAATTATCTTTTTGCTTATAGTTAGTGCTAATAAGCTTAATAAAAGTAATTAAGGGCATTAGACAATATTATGCTCTAATTAAAGATTAATTATTTTTATTAATTAATTTTGGGTAAAAATAATTAATTTGAATTAATTGACACCCAAGATTGGTTAGAGAAACTTAATCTCATTCTTAATCAAGGAATAGTAAGAGAGAGACAAGAAAGTGCTTTATGAGACCAAAAAGTAAAAGTAAGGGACAAAAACTACTTTATCTCTCCTATTTTCCCTTGAGATTAGAAACATGTTGCATTTGAATTTTGAACTAATTGAGTTTAATTTAATTAAACATACAAGAAACCCCCTAATCTAAGCTTAAGTGCCCCAAACACCTAACTACCATTCCCTAACAATTTCCCTAATTAAACCTATGCCTAACCCTAATCTTCATACACACAAAACACATAATATCTGCCTCCAAGCCGCCATACAGTAGCAGCCACTCTCCTTCCATTCACTATCTTACTTGATTTTTTTAGGATACTCTCACTCGCACCCTCATTCTTTTTCATCATTTTTTTGCCATAGCTTGAGCACCAAGTTTATAAAAAAAATTTTGTCATTCTCTCCACTCCAAGTTCTCTTTTTATCCTTCTTCAAGAAACTCTATTTTTCCTCTCAAATCAAGCTTTAAATCACTTGAGTTGCTTACAACTGAGCTTGAGACTAGAGGGCTTGTAGATCGGTTCAAATGACTAACCCCGACTTTCGACCTCTTAGCTTATTCACCTAAGTCACTTGTAGTCAAGCTTGAGGCAAAATGGCTTATGGACCAAATGGCATAACCAAAACCTTGATCTTCGACCTGCATAACCAAAACCTTGACCTTCAACCTCTTTAGCCTCTTCACTTAAGTCGCTCACACTCGACCTCGAGATTAGAGGACTTATGGACTGGTCAAAATGAATAGCCCTGACTTTTGATCTCTTTAACCTCTTCGATCAAGTCACTCATACTCAAGCTCATAGCTGGAAGGTTTGTGCATCAGTCAACATGACTAGAATGATCAACCCATAGCCTTCTAATCTACACCCCTTTTCCCTGACCTAGTCTTTCAAGCTGTCATGGTCACCTCTGTTAGCTCTAGGACCCTTCAGAAAGCTTTAATGAAATATGTTTTGAGTGATAACATAATAAATTTAAAGAAAATATTCTAAAGAACGACTAATGTTTTCCTTTGAGTTTCTTGAAGTAACAAATAGGTTATTCTAGATGCATAACACGATTTTGAAATGGAAATAATTTCACTCTACATGTGCAAACATGTTTTATCTTGTCTAAAGAGATAGAAACTTAATGGAAGTGAAAATTATATCATGCAAAGAACATATACATGCTTAACAGATTGAAGAAAATTATCTCATACATGAAACCAAAGCTTGGATCTTCAGAGAGTAGAACATAACTTCAGAAAATGCACTTAAAATGAAGATGTCAAACCAACTTTGAAGTAAGGGTGTTCTTCTATTTTCAATCATCATTATCGCAATCAATTCATCATATATATGCTCTGATTGAAAACTAGAAAATCATTTCTATTACCAAGAAACTAATACCGCAATTCATAAAGTTTAGTTCACAATGAAACGGTGCATTCTATAGGAAAATGAGAGAAATTTGAATTTAAAATTTAAAGTCAAACTCAGTTACAAACTGACATGTCATCTCTTTTACTAACTTGGTCAACTACCCCAGCTTCTAGAAGGAAGAGTTTAGAAATCTCGTTCAGAAAGAAAAAAGTAGTTTCTGAAGCTTACCTCAAAAACCTCTATCCCATAACAAGCTACTCCTTTAGATTGCTTTTCCAAGATACAAATAGATGATCAACACGTGTCACTTAGACAACTTATCAAGGGCAACAGTCATAAATGAAGAACATCCATAAATGGAGGTGTTGTGCTTTCAAAGAAAGAAATTTTGAAAGTTGCATAAGTGCTAAAAATATGAAAAAATTTCTCCTCATCTCCTTGTAAAATTCATTACATCTTGTAATCAATTTTCTTGTTTGTTAAAATCTTCTTTCTACGTTCTTGATAGATCATACATTCTTCCCAGGAAGAATCATTAGAAAAAAAGTCATTCAAGTTTTTCGCAGGTCTGTTATTGTATATTTTATGGAAACTTGAGTGTAAGTTAGTTTGAGTTGCAAACCCAAACACAAACCTTTGTATCATCGATCTAGCAGTGATTGATGTAAGTTAGCTTGGAGAGGCTAGTCAAAGACTACTTGCAATACGACAGTAGCAATTTCTACTAGTCACGATTTAGGTTGAGGAAGTTGGTTAAGGATTACTCGATTTAGCTTAGAAAGGTTGGTTAAAGACTACTCAGTTCAGTTTGGAGAAACTGGTGAAAGACTACTTCATTTGTAATAGTAGAGGTTGCTACTGGTAATCGGTAAGAGCTTGGGAAAGCTACTGTAAAGACTATCATATTTCTTTCTTGTGTTGAGAAAGGTTATAGTGAAACTCAATAGTGGTTGAGAAAGGTTTTAGTGAAACTCAACAGAAGAAACCAAAGCTTGGCCTCTAAGAGGTTGAGAAAGGTTTTAGTGAAACTCAATGGTGATTGAGAAAGGTTTTTAGTAAAACTCAATGGTGTGTTGAGAAAGATTTTAGTGAAACTGAACACAAGAAAGAAACATGATAGTCTTTGTAGTAGCCTATCATGTTTCCACTGTAGTAGGAAGTAACTTCTTGAAATACCTAACACTGTTTCCATTACAATTCAAGCTCAAAGCTTGATAGTATCTTCTTTAAGTTTTTCAGAAACTAAGAAGGAAACAAAAAGTGAAGCACAATTCAACCCCTCTTCTCATATGCTTTTCTACTTATAAGTGGCATCAAAATTTGGCCTCTAAGGGGTTGACCATTCCAACGACTACAGAGGACAAAGATTTGAAGGACAAATGACATAGAACATTCACATAGCAGAAGGACACTCTATTAACAGAGCGCCATTCTTTGATGGTGGAGACTATGCCTAATGGAGAGACTGCATGGAGTTATTTATAAAATACACATATCTTAACTTGTAGGAAATAATTCAAGAAGGTGAATATGTTCCAACTGATGAGGTTCTCAGAACTAATGATGCACATTCAACTTCAAGATAAGTCCCAAGGAGCAGATGGATAGAGCAACACAAAGCTAGAGTTCAGTTGAACTTTAAAGGAGAAATGGAACAGACTGAACATGCTGCACGAAGGCACTGATCAGGTTAAAGAAACTAAGATTAGTATGTTGGTTCATCAATACAAAACCTTTAAAATGACAGATCAAGAGAGTATTGATGAAATGACCACAAGGTTTATGCATATCGTAAACCAACTTAAGGGATTGGCCAAAAAATACTACAACTTTGAAATGGTTAGAAAAATTTCGAGAAACCTCTCTACCAAATGGCTCTAAGGTCACAGCCATTACTAAAGCTAAATACCTTGAAACTCTTGGTCTGGATGCACTCATTGGATCTCTTAATACACATGAGGTAGTGCTCTCTGAGATGCATTGTGAATCCGTGAGAAAAAGTAAGTTTATGGCCTTGAAGTCATTTCATCAGGAGTAGAATAAAGCTAAAGCAATGAAAGTTGTTAACACCTCTGATGAAAAGGAATAACTTGATGATTAAACAGATGAAGAAGATGGAGATGAGATCTCCATGCTAGGAAGGAAGATGTCTAAAGCCTAGACAGGCAATACAAAGAGAAAAAGAGACATCAACATAAAAAAGGACAGAAAGGGCATGGTAAAGCCTGAAAGCATTACCTACTACAATTGTGGAGATAAAGGACACTTTAAACCTGAATGTCCCAAGCTCAAAAGTCCAGAGAAGAAGTTCGTCTCTAAGAAGAAAAGTATGATGGCTCCTAGAGCAACTCAAAAGAAGAAAAAAGAAGGATCAAAAGGCCAAGAAGAGCTAGAAGACATTGCCAATCTATGTTTCATGACTGGCTATATTTTAGAAGGTGAACTTGAGGTAAACAACTCTAACCCTAATCTTTCTTGTAATGAATTATTTTCTTTATATGAAAAGTTAATTGAAAACTCTCAAACTCTTTCCTCATTATTTCAACCTGAAAAAGAAACATCAAAAGGTTGTTTTAGAACTTGAAATGGCCAAGGTAGAAGCTAAGAGTCTAAGGCTTTAAAAAGAGGAACCAAAAGGAGAAAACAAAGTTTTAAATTTAAAATTCAATACCTTAGAATCTGAAGTCTTTGATAAAAATTAGATGTTGATGGTAAAGGAAATGTTGGTAAGAATGAGTCTTATCAAATTTCTGATGTGCTGCTTGTTGATGGTCTAGCTCACAATCTGTTGAGTATAAGTCAATTATGTGACCAAGACTTTAATGTATTATTTAATGCTCATGAATGCAAGATAGTAAATCCCATGTTAAGACAAGTCATCTTATATGGTAAGAGGCCTAATAACACTTATGTGTTATTCTTGGATGACCTATGAGATCAAGCAGTAAAATGTCTCGCATCCTTCATGAATGAAAAATGATTGTGGCATAAGAAGCTTGGACATAATCATATGAAGCTTATCTCTGAACTTTCTCAAAAAGAGCTCCTTTTGTGATTTCTATGAGAAAAGCAAGCAAACCAAAGCTTATTTCCACAACAAAAATGTGGTTTCAACCACCAAACCACTTCTCTTTGGACCAACCAAGACTGCAAGTCTTGCTAGGAAGAGATATTGTCTTGTCATAGTGGATGATTTCTCTAGATTTACGTGGGTCATATTCTTAGTTTCTGTAACGCCCAGATTTTCTGTTAGAGTAAAAATGCCCAAAATGCCCCAGAGGTCATTTTCGGCCCGGAACTCGAGAATAGCCGATCCGGCAGACCTCAAGGGGCAAACTCAATATTGTAAGGGGATTAGTTGGTTTACGAACCTTTCCGGGATCGAAAATCTCGTTTTTCGAGTTTTCGGGTCAAAATGACCAAAATGCCCCTGTGGTGTTTTATCCGTTTGCAAGTGCCGGATGAACCCGAAACTTCTCTAGATGGTTTTAAAAGGCATTTTTATGTATTCTGTGACTTTAGTTTTAGTCCCGGAGGTCCCGAGCAAAATTAGTGTAAAATTACGATTTTACCCCTAACTTTGTGTTTTCAGGCTTAATCGTATGATTAAGCAAATCTAAGCAATATTAGGCTCTAATTGAAGATTAATTAATTTCCATAATTAATCTAGAGTTAAAATAATTTATTAAAGTTGATTAGAACCTAAGAATGCTTAATTTCAACTTAAAATCTTATTTTAAATTCAAGATTCCTAGTCATTAAATCTTGAATAGTGTTTTCTCTCTCAAATTCCTTAAATCATGGAATTGTGTTTTCAATTGTTTATTCATAAATGAATTTTAAATTCTCTAATGTTGTATGAGCACTCCTAATGTTGTCATAAAATTCCTAAACCTCATTCTTAGTTACCTAAACTTATGCTTAATGATTCCTAACCTTGTACCTAAACTAATCTACAATTAAACCTATCATTAACACCCAATTACATGAACAAAATCTCTCCCCCCCCCCCTTGGCTGTACAAATCTAGCCGAAACCCATACCCCTCATTTACATCACATGTGTGAATTTTTGCACTCAAAGAACCATGCTTCCACCTCACCTCAAACCATACTTTGAGTCATAACCTCCATGCTTTCATCCATGCTTCATAGGACAACTTCTAAAAGACTTTTTCTCTCATTTTTGTGGCTCAAAAACAGCCTGCCCTCCTCGCCTTCTAGATGATTCATTTCAATTTCAAACAAAGAGAAATCACCATACTTTGAGCCATACCTTGCACCATGTCTTCCATACCTCAAACCATGCTTGAATGACAAGTTGTAAGAGATATTTTTCTTTCCTCCATGCCTCAAAGTTCACGGCCAGCTCCCCTCCAAATCACATCTCCATTGCTTTTGTTTTCTATAAATACATGAGTCCAAGGACTTGTGTGAACCTTTGGATCATTTGCTAGGTTTAGTTTTCTAGCTTTTGTCTAAGTTCTTTCTTTTTCTCTCAAGCATTCCAAGAGTTCTTCCTCCTCATCTTCATATTCTTCATCTTCTCTTTACATCACCACCTTACAACCTCAAACCATAACCTCAAATCACCTCCTAAACACTCAAACACTTAACCTCAAACACTAAACCACCAAGAACACATCTCCTTTCCTTTCTCTCCCTCAAGGCCAAAGCTACATCACCATCCTTGGAGGTGTTGCTCATCTCATTTCCTTTCAAAAGTTCAAGTTTTCATCTTCACTCTAGGTAGGGAGTTGTTTTCTACAAACTTTGTTTTGTTTAAAAATGAGTTTCTCTAGTTTTCTCTTGGTTACTTTTTGAAACTTTCTTTTGTTTCCTTCCTTTTTCAAACTTTGTGGCCTTGTTTATGACTATGATGGCTTGATGATGAGTGCTCATAGATGATGACCTTGTGTTCATCTCAAAGGAACCTCTAAAGCTTGAGTCTTGTTCTTTATCTAGTAAAGTTTTGGTTTTCTTCCTTTTTCCTTTTCCTACACATTCAGCCTTCATAGTTCTTCCTCAAAGGTTCTTGTTAAAATTTTTAAAGTATCTCTACTTCTATTTTATGTCATGAAAGAATGTTGTTTTGGTTCTTACTCTTTTAAAGTTTTACTTTCCTTTAAAAGCTTGTTTCTTTGAGCTTGATGATGATATTCAAGAACCACATAGTTCCTTTGAGAACTTAGTTCAAGAACTCTAAAGCTCTCTTTGTGATGAGATAAGTGTTGGGTTGTATCTCTAAAGTCTTGTAAGAGCTCTAGCTAAGATTAAAATGAACCTTGCATTTATGTTTATGTTTATGCCTTGCACATCATGTTTATTTTCCTTGCTATCACTAAATATCAAGAATAATAAATGAACTTGCATTATCATATTTATATTTCAAGCTTAGCATTCTCATGTTTATATTTCCAAGTCCTCACCTAAATATCAAAGATAATAACAAGTTGCATCTCATGTTTACTTTATGCTCTCACTTTATTTTCTAATGAAAGCTAAAATATGTGCATGAGCATGTTTAAGTTTATGTCATCACTTAAGAGAACCTAGAGCTCAAAGATTTGCCCATTATTATCTCAAACAAGGACTTGAAAAATATATGTTCTTTAGCTTCTTAAATTCAGCCCTATGAGGTTTGATATGTTTCTAATACTAAAATTTATGTTCTATAATTTTTCTAAGCTTATATGAGTTCAAGAGATGTTTAGAACAAAGTTTTATGATTTTAAAACCTCTTGAGACTAATTTAAATTAGCTACTGCCCTTGAAAGTATTTGGATGATTTTAGTTGATAAAAATGTTTACTTATGAGTTTTGAAAGTTTTAAAAAGGTTCCAAGAGAAATTAGCATTTTATGTGTTCTAGAAATCAAGTCTATGCCTTGTTTGTTTGGAGATGAATTTGGTTCTGCGTTGCTATGAATGATCACTATTATATGCTGCTTTGATGATGATAATATGAGTATATTCGTGTATGTTTAATGCTAAAACTCATATGTGAAGGATAAGAGATGTTAGTAACTAGAGAAGATTTAATTTGAGAGTTCTAGATCCCTTAATAATTGATTTTCTGGATTCTATCCAGCATGGTTTAGAGTTGGTAATCATGGTTGGTATTTAGTCTCAATGTGTAGGAATGACTCATAATTGGTTCAGGACTTGATCTGGATGCTTTAGGAGCAAACCAAACTTAGAAAGGGTCAATGTTGTAACTCCTAGGCACCCGTAAAGTAGGAATATTAGATTCTGCACTTTTGAGGTTTAGAGATGTTTATGATCATAGTATTAAGTGAGGAATACTTAGATATGAGCCTATAAGTACCTGAGAGCTTAGGTTATGATGATTTATAACTTAGCTTGTGAGTTAAGGACCTTAAGGGTCAATACATAAGACATTAAGAAATGTTTTAATGCTATGATGTTGTTTATGCAAATATGATGTTGAGATGTATATGCTTTGATGATGCATGAGGAAATGATTCATTGAGATGTTAAGTTTATTATAAGCATGAGAATTGAATGAGAATTATGTTTGTGTTGTGAGCTGGTGGCATAAATGTCAGTTTGAAGGAAATTTGGTTTAACAGCTATTACGCTGCTGAATTTCTGTCAAACCTAAAGGGTTGAGAAATGTTTTTAAAGTACTATATGAGTTTGAAAACCTTGGGTGACATAGTTCAGTCGGGCACCCCCAGGAGACTTTTATGTGATAAGCACTGAGACGTACTTCTCCTGCTACAGTGAGGAGAAGGCAAATCTGTAAGGGTATTGACATGAGCCTTACCAAAGCAGACAATTCGCTGTGCACTAGATGCCAGTAGAGCGTTTCAAAGAATGAAATATTTATATATATATATATATTACCCCCTCAATTCCCCATGTTTAATCTAGTGACAACTAGTTAGGTTTGAGCTCGCCGGTCCGAGCACATTCCTAGGTGATTAGGTGAGATAGAGTTAGGGGACCATGATAAAAATCCGGGGTGGTATGTCAGATGGAATTAGGTGACCATGTTTAAGAGGGAGGCCTTTGAGAAAGAATATAAGAGTTTAAGTATGAAAAAGAGATATGATCCCTTTAAGTCACATAGTTTTGAGAAAAATAAGAGTTTTATATGCCCATTATGCCACCTGTATGTTTCTTGATTGTTATGATTTGTTGATTTATATGCTCAAGTATTACCATGCATTCATGCTTCAGTATGTCGTATTCATGAGATTAAGATGCATGCTAAAAGGAATGAACCTTGGATAATTAGTTTTACAACCCTAATAATGAATCTAGTATGCATGTACACCTTTTTATAAATAAACCCAAGGTTCCTGAGGATGTGAACGATGTAACCCTAGGATAAGAGATTCCTACTGAGATTCTTTAGCAAGAATTCTCACTCCTTTCTCCTCTTTCTCTCTCTTTCGTCATATCTTTAGAGATCAATGGCGACATTCGTGGTCTTCGTTGATACGTCCGTTTGGGAGGTGCATTACGACCCGGATCACCGCTCCTATCACTTCGAGGGTCATTGTGATGTTCGTGTTTTTATGTACATGGGTCGACATTTTGCTTATCCGGTGTCCAGCTACCAGTTCACTCCTACCACTCCTTTTAGTGATGACGACCTGATCTTCGAGTGCACCCGCCCTCGCGACGAGTAGATGCGTCGTGCTCGTTTGTCTGCCTCAGCCGTCTGTGACTACCCGGAGTATGTGCCCCGTTCGAGGAGGTCGGAGGCGGATCTATCCGAGGATTCACCGATGCATGTCTACTTGGAGAGCTCTGCTTCCTTTCCCCCATTCAAGCGAGAGGAGAGCAAGGATACTGTGATGCAGCCATGCTTGGCGAGGAGAGTCGAGATGCGTCCGCGCCGAGGACCTCACGTCCAGCCAACACACATTCCTTTCCCACTTCACTGGCCCACTTAGGAGAAGATCGAGCGGTTCCTCGGTTACCTACCTCCATCACCCTAGGATCCCCATCATCACTAGACCTCATCGGAGAGCTATTCGAGTGCCCAAGCAGTCACGAGGATCTCCTCTTCGGCGGTATCTTTTGGGAGGGGGTTTTAGCTTAGTACTCATAGCTTGGTAGGAGGGTAGTGTAGTTGGTTTTTATTTTGCCATCATACCATGTACTTTACTACTTTCTTGTTATCTTTTATATATTGCAAGTTCAGCCCAGTTCTATAAGGGCGTGACTTTATGTACTTCTAAATATTATATTAATGAAAGTGTATCCTTCCGTGTTCATTCATTGTTTAAGTTAATACTTGTTCTGTTACCATGTGTTTATGTTATATGCTTTGTAATGTGTGTATTGATCATGATTAGAGAAGAACGTGGCTCTCACTTTAGTTTTATATTTCAAAAAAAAAAATTTCCATAATTTCTGCTAAGTATTTTAATAAAATAATGAGACTAAGAAGTAATAACCTAATGATTAACCTAATATGTTCTAGAGTATTAGGTTAAAAATTAGGCTGTTACAATTTCTAAGGATAAGGTGGTTGAAAGATTCAAAATCTTTGCAAAATGAGTTTGTATTGGAAAAAAAATTCTCAAATCACCTCTATCAAATCTGATCATGGAGGAGAATTTGAAAATCACATTTTTGAATAGTTTTGTGAAAAACATGACATTATGCACGAGTTTTCTATACCTAGAACTCCCTAACAAAATAAGGTTGTTGAAAGGAAAAGCAGAAGCTTGCAGGAGATGGTCAGGATAATGCTTTTAGAAAGTGGTTTATCAAAAGATTTTTGGGCAGAGGCTATAAACACCTCATGCTATATCCAAAATAGAATCTTTCTAAGGCTAATCTTCAAGAAGACTCCTTATGAGCTATGGAATGATAGAAAACTCAATATATCATTTTTCGTATCTTTGGATCATTGTGCTTTATTCTTAACACCAAGGACAAACTTTCTAAATTTGATCCTAAGTTTGATGATGGTGTTTTCCTAGGTTACTCTTCTGTCTGTAAAGCTTACAGAGTCCACAACAAAAGAACGCTATGTGTAGAAGAGACAATTCACATCAAGTTCAAAGAGCTTAAGAAGGACTTTACTGATGATCTTGAAGAACTAGAATAAAATATTGAGAAAATGATTCTCAAGGAAGCTTGAACAAGCAAGTAGGTGAAAGCTAAACCTTCAGAAAGTAGGCTCCAGAATGAAGACACTTGAGAAAGCATGCTCAATACTCCAAAGCCATCAGAAAGTGACATTTCTGGATATAAAGAAAAGCAATCTGAAGATGAAAGAAAAGCTGAAGAACCTCCAGGGTACAGAAACTATAAGAGAGTTTCTGATTTAAAAGCAGTTTCTCATAACAAAATTCTTGGAGACATTTCCAATGGTTTGGAACCAGATCATCTATTAGAAATATGTCAAATTGTGATTTCATCTACACCATTGAGCCAGAATGCACTAAAGAAGCTTTGAGTGATCAAAGTTGGGTGGATGCTATGCAAGAAGAACTTCATCAATTCGATAAAGGAAAAGTCTGGACACTCGTTGAAAGAACCAAGAGGAAGACCATTATTGAAACAAAACAAGTGTTCAGAAACAAGATTGATAAAGTTGGTAAAGTCATCCAGAACAAAGTAAGATTGGTTGCACAAGGTTATAATTAATAAGAGAGAATTGATTACGATGAAACCTTTGCACTAGCACCTACGTTGGTAGCCATAAGAATGTTACTTGTTTTTGCTGCCTTCAAGAAATTCACTTTTTACCAAATGGATGTTAAATCTACAATCTTAAATGGATTTCTCTCTAAGGTGTAAACTCTAGAACCCTTCAAAAAGTAAGAGCTTAAATGTTTTGATTGACAACAAAGCTAGTTTAAAGAACATACTTTGAAGAATGACTAATAGCTACCTTGAGTTTCTTGACAAAGCATAAATAGGTTAACTCAATTTGTTTCACACGGACTTAAAGCAAGATTAATATTTCACTTTGCATGTGTAAGCATGTTCTATCTCATGGGAAGAGATTAAGCTAAATAGAAAGTGAATAGTATGTCAAGCAAAGAACGTGTATACAGATTAAAGCATAATATGGACTTAAAGCAAGAATAATGTTTTACTTTGCATGCAAAAGCATGATTTATCTCGAGAGAAGAGATTAAGTTAAAAAGAAAGTGAATGTTATTTCATGCAAAACATGCATTCATGTTTACGGATCAAAGGCATAGAAGCAGACTTGACTCGAGAATAATTTCACTACACATGAGAAATCATGTTTATCTCAAGAGAGGAGATCAAGCTTAAAAAGGTGAATATTATCTTATGGAAAGAAAGTGTAAATGCCTGAAGACTGAAGCAGATTAAGCCAAAGATCAAGAAACCAAGGAAAGGATCTTCAGAAAGAAGCACAGGACATTAGAAAGTACACCAAAGATGAAGAAATCAATTCATGTCCAAGAGCAACGTGTTACTCAATCATCAATCACTACAATTGCAAATAAATCATCATCAAACAACCAACATTGAAGACTGGAAGATCGAAGAAAAATTAAAATGATTGATTATGCCATCAGAAAGCTCGCTTAATTGTGAAGCACTGAACGCTAAGGAAAATGGAGGGAAAATTCAAATTTGAAAATTCAAATCTCGAATAAGACCCAATGTTATAACTGGTACATCATCTCTTCTGCCTAATTGATTCATGATCATATCTTCTAGAAGGAGAGTTCAGAAACCATGGTCAGAAAGTAAAAGGAAAATAAGGACATCAGAAACCTCTATAATACATTGGATTCTACAACCGATATAACAAGTCTGTCAGCCTACCTCTCTAAAGTAACATTCCAAGACACAACTGATGATTTACATGTGTCACTTGAAGATCTGATCAAAGGCAACAGTCATGAAGAAGGACATGTATAAATATAGATGTCATACATGAATGCAGATGAGAGAGTTGAAGAGATAAGAGCAGAAATGCTGGAAAAATCCCTCCACACCTCCTTTGTTGTTCATCATATTATGTAATCAATCATCTTGAAGTGTAAAAATCTTTTTTCCCTATTCTGTAAGCATTTGTATGCTCTTCTCATGAATAGATATAAGAAAGGAGTTATTCATGTTTCCCAGGTCTGTATTAGCAAATATTCTTAAAGAAATATGGGCGTAGGTTAGTTTGAGTGGCAACCCAAACACATACTTTTGTAACCTTGATTCGGTAATGATCAGTATGAGACATAGCTTGGAGAGACTAAGGTAAAACTACTTGCAATGGGATAGCAAAGGTATTTGCTTATTACAGTTCAGCTTGGAGAAGCTGGTTCAAGACTACTTACAACGTGGTAGTAGAAGTTGTCTACAGGTCACGGTTTAGCTTGGAGAGACTGGTACAGAACTACTCGGTTAAGTCGCAATTGGGGTTGGCCACTGTGCAAGTTAGAGCTTGGGAAGGCTATTGTAAAGACTATCCGTTTACTTTTTTAGGTTGTGAAAGTTGTTGTTTAATGAAATCTCAACATGTGTTGAGTACTGAATGTAGGCAAGTTAGCCGAACCAATATAAAAATACTTGTGTTCATCTTTTTCTTCCCTAGCCTTTTATTTTCATGTTATGCACCTTCAGTTAATTATTAATCAAGTATTGTTAAAATGCATAATAATTATTAAGCTTCAAAAACCTTCTTTCTGAAACATCTAACCAATATTCTGTTGCACTTCAAGTTTTGTGCTTGATAGTATGTTTTATGTCAAATGTTTCAAATTGAAAAAGAAAACTTCAGAAAGAATGATTCAACCCCCCTTCTTGTGCACTCTTTTACCAACATGAGGAAGTATATGCAAAGCAACCTCCTAGTTTTGGTAGTGAAGACCTTCCTAACCATGTCTTGAAGTTGACAAAGGCACTTTATGGTCTGAAACAAGATATGAAAGGCTAAGTACTTTTGTACTGAAGAATGGGTCAAGAAAGGTAATGTTGATACTACTCTTTTCATTCTTGAACAAGACAATCACTTTCTAATAGTTCAAATATATGTAGATGACATTATATTTAGCACCTCTAATCATTCTCTATATGAAAAGTTTTCAAATTAATGTAGAGTGAATTTTAGATGAGCATAATAAGTGAACTCAAGTTTTTCCTTGGTTTGCAAATAAAACAACAAAAAGAAAGAATCTTGATCCATTAAGAAAAATATACTAAACAGCTTTTAAAAAAGTTTAATATGGATCAAGCCAAACCCATGAGTACCTCCATGCATCCTTCTCAAATCATTGACGCTAATGAGAATAGTGAAAAGGCATCAGAAAGTAATTACGGAGGAATGATTAATTCATTTATGTATCTTACAGCTAGTAGACCAGACATTCAATTAAGTGTGGAAATTTGTGCTAGACTTCAATGTAGCCCAAAGCAATCACACTTAAATGTTGTTAAAAGAATTTTCAGATCTTTATCTAGTACTACTAATCTTGGCTTTTGGTACAAGAAAGGTACATCTTGTGAGATTGTAGATTCCTGTGATGCTGTCTTTTCTAGAGATAGAGTAGAGAGAAAAAGTACCAGTGATTGCTGCTGTTTCTTTGGAAAAAGCTTGATCACTTGGTCTTGTAAGAAGTAGAATACCATTGCACTCTCTACAACTAAAGCTGAATATGAAGCTATTGTAAACTGTTGCATCTAGATACTATAGATAAGGATCCAACTAGAAGATTACCACCTGAAGTACTCCAAAATTACTATCTTTTGTGATAATATTAGTGCTATTAATCTTGCTAAGAATCCTATCCAGCACTCTAGATCCAAGCACATTGATGTTAAACATTATTTTATTTGGGATCATGTTCACAAAAAGGATATGTTGAGTTAATGTTTGTGAATACTGAAGACCAAGTATCTGATATATTCACAAAACTATTAGCTGAATATCACTTTGTATTTTGACAAAGCTTTTAAACTTAAAGGTTTTAAAATCTGCATAAGCATTCTTGCACAAACATCTCAGTATCCTCCTTTCATTGCTCCAAACTGAAGCTCAAATGAAGACATCAGTTTGCAAGACTAGAAAATCAAATTGAAGATTAGAAAGTCAGTTTGCAAGCTTAGAAAGATGATGACATGATCAAAAAGAGAAGCAAAGGATCGAAAAATGGGGTATATATGGTCTCATGTTGTTCAGAATATAAAGATGAGTTAATCATGAGAAAGTTGTGTTACTCCGATAGGTCAAAAAGTGGAAAGTGAAGCTCAGAAACTACACATATTCAGAAAGTGATCTAACACGTCAGAAACTACTCTTTCTGAAAAGAATGAAAAGGGCGGGACAATTCCCACTCTTTTGAGTTTCTCTCTTCCATGTCATTTTACCTTCAGTCATAAACGTCTCATCACTTAAATAACTCCCCACTCTTAACATGTCCAAATTTGCCTTCATCTTCTACCGCATACTTCCTCAACCATTTCATATTCTCGTGCATACAAACCTTCATCCCTGCAACCTTAATCGCTCTCCATTTCTCTCAAATCCTCACCTTCCAATCATCTCAAGCTTCAACCTTTATTGTTCAATCTTCTCGTACTTTATCCACAAATGGTTAAAGGAAAAAGATTCGATAAGAACATTGCTGATATAGGAACTCTCCACATGTATGATGAATCATTTCATTAACAGTGCTATGCTGATAGTTTTGCTCAATGGAGGATAGCTCCTGGGAACTGATGACTCAAGTCATCATTCTGCTGGAAGTTGTTACCTTCCAAGGATGGGAAGGATTCTTCAACATCTCCGACCATGTCTTTACTGGGATGGTGACGACTTTCTCTCCCAGTTGGTACAAGTGTTTGAATCTATACTGACAACCTATATTAGAGGCACTTATTTAAAGTTGAGCACTACGGATCTCTCCAACATCATTCACGTACCTGACGAAGGACTCATATGCTTTTCTCAAGGGGATTGGTATACTACCCTTGGAGTCTCAGCTAATGTGGTGTCCATATGTCTCATGAACTTTCTCAGCCACCAACCCAACAAGATAACTATAGCTATGATGAGCTCTAGTGCATGCCAGGTCTTTACCCTTATCCATTTCTCCCTTCTTCCAAGATTAGGAAACATGAACTTACCGGTAAGGATGAATTGCATGTTGTTTTCTATCTGCTGATGATGAGGAAAGTAAACTTGCCCAAACTTTTCTTTGACTACATCATTAGTGTGACTTCCCAAGAAGAAGAGAAAAATGCCTTTGTTACTTGTGGAATCCTACTAACCAGAGTATTTGAGCACCTAAAGTACCCTTTGGCAAATGAGTGGTACGAGTATATGCTTCAAATCAAACATACCATACTCTCATTTAGGGCTCAGAGAACACCTATTGGTGCTTCTATATAAGTCTCAGGAAAATACAAGATGCAACTCTTGAAAAAGCCACTATGGAAGCTGAGGGAAGAGGAAGAAAAAGAAAAATAATCATCCTTGAGGATAGTGATAAACATGAAGTAATTTTAAGGTAAGGGGGAAAACCCTCACATTCATCCATATCCTCAAACTCTAAAGAAGAATCAAGTTCAGAGACACTTGAGAATGTGCATGTTATTAAGATCAAGCCAAGGGAAGAAGAATCTTCCTCCTCATCTGAGTCTTCAGATTCTAAAAAAATATCTTCAAAGGATAAGCAAGGCAACGAAGATCCTGAGACAAGCTCACCTCAGGTTTCTACCTTTGTTAAAGAACCTCCTCCTCTCCCTACTCCAACTATCCCTGAACCAACTCCTACTTTGAATGCTAATCCTTCACCAAGTCAACCTCCACCAATAGTGCAGCCAAGCTACACTAAAGTTCAGTTACTACTGATTCCTTATCAACAATCGACTAGATCAGATGTTGTTGGTAAAAGAGTGCATGAAAAGGGAGTTGAATCATGCTTTCTTAAGTGTTCTTGCAAATATAAAACTTTTAGCAAAAAGATACTTTCAAGCATAAAGCTTGATAGTGCAGCAGAAATATAGTTAATAGTTTCATAAAATAGATCTTTGAAGCATAATAGTTATGATGCTACTTTAACAGAACTTAATCAATAATTAACTTAAAATGCATGACATAAAACTAAAAGATCAAGGAAGAGAGAAAGAGCACGAGAGTTTTTATACTGGTTTAACCAACCTACCTACATCTGGTACTCAACACATGTTGAGATTTCACTAACAACAACTTTCTTAACCTGAGAAAGTAAAATGGATAGTCTTTACATTAGCCTTCTCAAGTTCTCACAGTGCATAGTGGATAACCCCAACTATCACTAACTGAGTAGTTCTGAACTAGCCTTTCCAAGCTGAACTGAGTAGTTCTGAACTAGCCTGTCCAAGTTGAATCGTGACCTACAGACAACTTCTACTGCCACATTGTAAATAGTCTTGAACCAGCCTCTCCAAGCTGAATTGTGATAAGCAAATACCTCTGCTATCATGTTACAAGTAATTTTACCTTAGCCTCTCTAAACTATGTTACACTCTGATCACTAACGGATCAAGGTTACAAAAGTTATGTATTTGGATTGACACTCAAACTAACCTACACCTATGTTTCCTTAAGAATATTCCCTAATACAGACCTGGGAAACATGAGTGACTTCTTTCTCACATCTCTTCCTAAGAAAAGTGTACAAACCATTATAGAACATGGAAAGAAGATTTTTGCCCTTTAAGATAATTCATTACATATTATAATGAATAGCACAGGAAATGTGGAGAGAATTTTCTAGAGTTTCAACTTTTATATCTTCAACTCTCTCATTGACATTCATGTATGACATCTCTATTTATACAAGTTCTTCTTCATGACCGTTACTTTTGATCGAATCTCCAAGTGACATGAGTAGATCATCAATTGTGTCTTGGAACGTTTGTTTAAAGAGATAGGCTGACAGATTTGTCACATCGTTTGCAGAAGCTATTATAATTTAGAGGTTTTTAATGTCCTCATTTTCTTTTTACTTTCTGATAATAATTTTTGAACTCCTCCTTCTAGAAGCTAGGATTATGAATCAATTAGGCAGAAGAAGTGGCGTACCAGTTATAACATTAGGTCTGATTTGAGATTTAAATTTTGAAATTTAAATTTTCTCTCCATTTTCCTTAGCATTCTGTGCTTCACAGTTAAGTGAGCTTTCAGACGGCGTAATCGATCTTTTTTATTTTTCTTCGATCTTCCAGTATTCAATCTTGGCTTTTTGATGATTTCTTTGCAATTATAGTTATTGATGACTGAGTAACACGTTGCTCTTGGATATGAGTTGATTTCTTCATCTTGAGTATACTTTCTAATGCCCTGTGTTACTTTTTGAAGATCTTTTCCTTGGTTTCTTGATCTTGACTTGATCTGCTTCAGTCCTTAAGCATTTACACATTCTTTGCATGAGATAATATTCACCTTTTTAAGCTTAATCTCTTCCCTTGAGATAAAACATGATTTCTCATGTGTAGTGAAATTATTCTTGATTCAAGTCTGGTTTTATGCTTTTGGTCCGTAAACATGAATACGTATTTTGCTTGAAATAACATTCACTTTCTTTTTGCTTAATCTCTTCCCATGAGATTATCATGCTTGCACATGCAAAGTGAAATATTATTCTTGTTTTAAGTCCATATTATGCTTTAATCTGTATACACGTTCTTGCTTGATATAATATTCACTTTCTACTCAGTTTAATCTCTTCTCATGAGATAAAACATGCTCACACATGCAAGGTGAAATATTTATCTTGCTTTAAGTCCGTGTAATACAAACCAAATTAACCTGTTATGCTTTGTCAAGAAACTCAAGGTAGCCATTAGTCATTCTTCTAAGTATTTTCTTTAAATTGGCTTTATTGCTATTCAAAACAATGAAGCTCATACTTTTTGAAGGGTTCTGGAGTTTACAGATAGAAGCCTCATTACGAAAATGATTTTCTTCGACTTGAAATTCTTAAAGATATCCAGCGTTAAGGCTGATGATGGTGTTCCTAGTTTCCAGCAAACCTCTTTTTTGCTGATGTCAAAATAGGGAGAAAAGTATAGATGAAAATCTTGTGCTGAGAAATTTAGGGGAAGCATATTAAGGGGGAGACACTCAGAGTTTTTTTTTGGCATCTGTATACCTCTTTTGTTTTCATTTAAACTCTTTTTTATTTGTTTTAGCTTTGATAAATATTTTCGTGGTTATTCTAGTACATTTTAGTTTTGTTAATAGCTATGTTGCATTCTTTTACAGCATACTTGTTGTTTCTTATCCCTGCACAAGTATGTTTTTTTATGGCTTATATAAACTTTTTGCTATATATATATATCCCCTGCTTAGCCAATCAAGAATATTGTTTTGATATATGTGCGCTCTTTTATTTGCTTGAGTTGATATCTCAATACATTAGTATTCTCTCTATGTGTTTAAGCTCTGGAACATATCAGGTCTTACGTTTTGATACACACTGCTTCATGCTATATATATATATATATATATATATATATATATATATATATATATATATATATATATATATCTTGTGCATGCTGATGTGTAAGCCATGTCACATGTCTTTAAATTATTACAAAAATTGTACGCTCTGATACGCTATATATGAAGTTTCTTATCTCTTTAACAAGCTCAAAAAATTTTCTCTTATACAACTGCGATAAGTACCTGTTGAGCTTCAGAAACCTTTTGTCACATATGCTGATATTTTGGAATAAGGTCTCTCTGAGCTTCAAAAACTTCACTTGTGTGCAAAGCTCGTACAGTGTTTTTCATACAAAAGATTGCATAACTCAAAAATAAGTTTGGATACAGATATGTTGAATAAAAAATCTAATCAAGAGTAAATATCACAAGTTTTACTCACTTTATTCAAACGAGTGTAAGCAACTCAGAAACCTCCAGAGAAATAAAAACAGCTATGATTCAAGTCACTTAAGGCAATAAAATGCTTTTATCTATAACTCCTTGAGAAAAGTACTATATGAAAACCACATCGTATGGTGTGTTGAAAGAAATACGCTTTATCTATGCTCTATACCAAGTTATATTTCTTTCATAATCTCTTCAAAATATTTTCTTCAATTTGATTTATCATCATAAAAAAAGGGCAAATTGTTAGCTCTAGAATCCTTCAAAAAGTTTTAATGAAATATGTTTTGAGTGATGACATAACAAATTTAAGGAAAATATTTTGAAGAACGACTAATGGTTTACCATGAGTTTCTTAAAGTAACAAATAGGTTCTTCCAAATGCATAACACAATTCTTAAAATGGAAATAATTTCACTCTACATGTGCAAATATGATTTATCTCATCAAAAGAGATAGGAACTTAATAGAAGTGAAAATTATATTGTGTAAAGAATGTATACATGCTTAATGGATTGAAGAAAATCATCGTATACAAGAAACCACTGCTCAGATCTTCAGAGTGCAGAACATGACTTTAGAAAGTGCACTTAAAATGAAGATATGAAACCAGCTCTAAAGTAAGGGTATTCTATTATCTTCAATCATCATCATTGCAATCAATTCATCATATACATGCTCTAATTGAAGACTGAAAGATCATTTGTATTACCAAGAAGCTGATACCGCATTTCAGAAAGTTCACTTCACAGTGAAGCGGTGCAATCTATAGGAAAATGAGAGAAATATGAATTTCAAATTTAAAGTCAAACTCAGTTACAGACTGACATGTCATCTGTTCTACCAACTTGGTCAACTACTCTAGCTTCTAGAAAGAAAAGTTCAGAAACCTCATTAAGAAAGAAAATTAGTTTCTGAAGCTGGCCTAAAAAACCTCTATCTCAGAACGGCTTCTGCAACAGCTCTAGCAAAAGACAAGGTACTCCTCGAGACTGCTTTTCCAAGACACAAACTGATGATCAACACGTGTCACTTGGACAACTAATCAAAGGCAACAGTCATAAATGAAGACCATCTATAAATAGAGATGATGTGCTTTCAAAGAAAGAGATCTTGACGTTGAATAAGTGTTGGAACTCTGAAAAAATTTCTCCTAATCTCCTTATAAAGTTCATTACATCTTGTAATCAGTTTCTTTGTTTGTAAAAATCTTTTTCTACGTTCTTAATAGATCATATATTTTTCCTAGGAAGAATCGTTAGAAAGAAGTCATTCAAGTTTTTCTCAGGTTTATTTTTGTATATTTTAAGAAAACTTGAGTGTAGGTTAGTTTGAGTTGTAAACCCAAACACAAACTTTAGTATCCTTGATCAAGTAGTGATTGGTGTGAGTTAACTTGGAAAGGCTAGTCAAAAACTACTTACAACGTGGCAGTAGTGGTTTCTATTGATCATGATTTAGCGTAAAGAGGTTAGTTAAAGACTACTCAGTTTAGGTTAGAGAGACTGGTGAAAGACTACTTGTTTTATGATAGTAAAGGGTTTACTAGTCACATGTAAGGGTTTGGGAAGATTATTGCAAATACTATCCCGTTTCTTTCTCAGGTTAAGAAAGATTTTAGTGAAACTTAATGGTGGTTGAGAATTAGATGTAGGCAAGTTAGCCAAATCAGTATAAAAATATTTGTGGAGTATCTTCTTTTCTCATAACTCTTTACATTCACTGCTCTGTGCATATTATACCATATTTACTGAAAATTCATCTTATGCATGCTTCTATTGTTTACATTGTAGTTCAAAAAGTTACTTTCTAAAGTACGTAATACTGTTTTTGCTACACTTTAAGCTCAATATTTGATAGTATCTTGTTTAAATTTTTAGAAGCTAAAAAAAAAAGAGCAAGTGAAGTACAATTCAACTCTCATTTTCATGTGTTTTTTAACCTACAACCTCATGCTCGGACTGGGTGACTCAGTGCTCACAAACTAATTACCCTCCGTCCCCTTCGTACCGATGATTTTCCCCCCATCAAGCCCTATAATCTGCGCCAATCAACCCCCTGCTCCACGCCCTCAGTTGGTTCCCTCGTCATGCCTCATTAATGACTTGGTTGCACATATATCCTCCACATCATTAGCCTCAATACTAGGCTACCATCTATCTTGAGCCTACACAGGAACAAATTCAAACTTGCCCTTGAGTGAATTATATAGAAAAAAAAGGGGAAAGATAATAAAAGCAGTACATGGTGCTTTGTCTACATCTTTAGGTAGCTTTCATGAGACCCTACCAAGTTAGTAGATGGGTATGTTACATACGGAATGGGTGCAGTGCGGAGTGGCTGCCGTGACTCGTGAGACCCGTGTAGGAACAAATGAAAAATGCAAAACACGCACGTTTAATTCCAGCACAACCCGCCAATATTTTCGTAACAAAGCCTCCTGTGGTCCTAATATTGACAAATCAATTTCTCAATGCATTATCTTTTTTCATTATGATTAAGTTAAATTCGTCAAAACCAAAGCAAAACATAAAACTTAAAAGAGAGTTTGTAAATAAATTATTCAGAATAATCTAAATTTAAAAACTACTTTATATACATATCATATACTAGAATATAATGATGACATTTTTAATTTTTGGTAATCAATTTTACATAATAAAATATTTATCGTTATCTTAAATTTCAAAATATCATATTAACTTTGATTTAGTAAAATTCTTGTTGTTATATTGCATTTCTTATATTCATTTTAATCCATTCTTATATAAATACTGGCAAGTACCAAAGATAAATAAATAAATAATGGCAAGTAACCTCTCTTTTTTTTTGGATAAAATGGCAAGTGAACCTTAATTAAAAATACACACTTCTGCTAATAAAAATAGAGTTTAATTTTGATGGTCTGATAGTATAAAACTCTTCCATATTATCATCCAATCAAAATATTCTATTTGTATGGCTTTTTAAGTAGTGAATATGAGATTTAACTCATTTTACTGATATGATTATACATGATTAAATGATTGTGTAAAAAAAAATTATACTGTCAGTATATAAAAATTAAACTTGTCAAAATATCAATTGTCATTGTTTAATTTTATTTGAAAATTAAACTTACCTAGGTATTTTTCCTTAACAAAATCATAGGTGAACTAGATAAAGCACAAGAAATGGGGTTAAATCATGCTACTAAAAAGAGTTTCTCTTTCTAAAACTTTAAACAAATCCTATCAACTCTAGAGACTTGAAGACAACGAAAAGCAAGTTAGTAAACTTCAAAAGGTAACTTTCTAAAGTGTCTAAAAAACCATTTGGTTCAAAAAGTAAAGAACACAAGATAACAAATTACACACAAAAATAGTAATTGCATGCAAAGCAATTTATATAAGTTAAGGGATGAGAAAATTACTCAAAAGATTTATACAGGTTTAGTCAAACTTGCCTATATCTAATTCCCAATAAAACTTATTGAAAGTTCCACTAAATCTTATTTCCTAGAGAAGAATACACCAAAATAGTCTTTTTTTTACCCTTTTCAAGTTAATCACAGTAAGCAGCCAATACAATTGACCCCGAATTTTAATTAGTTTTGACTCTAGCCTTTTCAAGCCATCCAAAATGATCACTACTAGATTATCAAAGTACAATGATAATAAAAGTTCAGGTTTCACTCACATCATCAATCAAGTTTCCTATGATGTGTATATGAAATAAGTAAAACACTTAAGTGACTTTTTTTTTAATTTCTCACAAGAGAATGTTAGTTAATAAGTTCTAAAAACAAGATTTCTAACTTCAGAAACTGGAAATGATTAAGAACTAGCTTCAAAAAGTATAAAGCTAATTTGAATATGTTTAGGCACAAAAGATCCTTCCAGCTTCAATGGTTGTTGCTTTTCTACTAGAATTTTTGAAGGAGATTGTTGGCCCTTGATTTCATCCTCTTCATACATGTATTAATCAATTGTTGTGTGCCTAGGATTAGTCTTCTAGAGACTATAGCTTTGCTTGTGTCAGTGATAGTCATCATAGTATAGAGTAGTATGTCCTTTTGTTCCTTGTGTGTTGTAGATGCTTCAATAACTTTTTCCAACATCATGCGTGGTTTCTAAACTTCTCAGCTCAGGAAATCTTCATCAGGGATATAGATCTTCCAAGTAAAAGGCCAAATAAACATGAGCAATACTCTTTGAGACTATCTTATCTCTAAGACAAATATCTTCAGTTTGTTATTAATCCTTGTAGTTTAAGATGTGTTCTTTTGTTTCTGATGATGCCTTTTCACTTTCTAATCTCTTCTAGCTCATATAGGGTTTCTTTCTGAAGTAAATGCAAGTCTCTAAAGAGTGTTAGATTCTTCATTTGGTAACACAAATGAATTTCATGAAACTATGCTTGATTTGATCATGAATAACTACCTTCTACTGTTGTCATGTCACTTTATGATGTTTCAACATGCTTTCTGATGTCTTAGATACACTTTCTGTTGCTTCACTACTTTCTAAAGTATTTCACATACTTAACTCAATTTTTGAGCTATCTTTCATACTTATAAAAAAGTTGTAAACTCTTTGAATGATTTTTATATCATGTTAAATCATGATAGTATGAAAAATATATCACGAAATTGGTTACATATAATATGTGAATATTCCTGTTTGCCACTTAAGAGGCTCATGTAAACCGTGAGTTCTTTCTTTAAACTATTTTATAAAATCTGTTTTTGTTGTCATTTAAAACTCAAGCAATAAGAGCTTTCTCAATGGTTTTGGAGCTAACAAAAACCAGTGAAGCTTAATTGTACAAGGAGAAAATTATGAAAATAGTATGAATATCTCTAATTAGACTTCAAGATTTATGAAAATGAATAAGAATAAAAAAAAAGTAGAAATGGCTCTTAAATTGAAATATGAATTTAATTTCTATGCCCCATAGGGTAAAATAATTCTACAATGTAAAACCATAGAAATTTAAGAAAGTTGTAAACTATGGTGGGTAGTTATTTGGTATGATTTAGCACTCTTTTAAATTTCTATTGTTTGACAGCGTAATCAGTGTGCATAGATCAAATTCTTGGAAACCGTTTGGCACACTTGATAGTATAATGTCAGATAGTATAAGACCTGAAAAATAGTATATGGTCTGATAAATTTTTAATACTATACAATATTTAGTATAATAGTATATAACATTTTATATTTTATATCCTATAATATTATAATTTATTTACAAATAATTCTAATATTATAAGTAAATATTAAATAAAATTAAATAATAATAAAATGAGAAAATTTTATTAATTATTTGAATATAATTTTAAAATTTTATATTAATGTAAATATTTATTAATTAAAATTTAATTTATATTAAATTCTATTATTTATTTCAATATTATATAACTATTTATTATTTCAATAATTTATATGAATATAAAATATGCATTTTTATGTATTTTAATTTTTTATTTTTAATCATAATCATTAAAATTTGGATTTAAAAATAAATATCAAACCAAAATATTTTTATTATTAATCCATACTTTTATATCTAATATATTATTTATTTACATATTTTACTAGTTAATAATTTATAATTTTTATATTATATATTATTTATTTAAACTATTTATTTGATATCAAATATTTATTATTTTATTTTACTTGTTATTTATCAATTATAATTATTTTTTATTTTTATTATGTATAACTAGGATTGAATTTATCTGCACTAACACTGCAAAACTTTTTAGCACTATCATCAAATTACATCCCCTCATTTGTATGACTTTTGAAACAGTGGGGGAGAAGCATAATTATATTTGCTGATGTGGTAGAATATGATTAGAAGTCAATGTAAAAAAATTTTAATTGACAGTATCAAAATTAAACTCATAAAAAGTAAATTGATATCGTGTGTGTATATATATATATATATTTCTAACACCATTTATTAGTTATGAAACTATTCTATTAAGAATTATTTTTGTTTGTATAATTTTTAATTATTGTTATTTATTTAAAATTATTTTATTTTAATAAAATATTAAAAATTAAAAGTTATCTTATACTTTAAAAGCTAATTAAGCCTAACTCGACCTCCCATACAACATTTTGATATATAAGAGGTTATGATAGATAAGCTTATACAATATGTTGTCTGCACCAAATAACGAATAATGATATAATGTATAATATTAGCTTATTGTGTCATAGGGATGACAATAAGGATTTGTAAATAGAGATATCCACACATGAGGATTCAAATGTGGGGATTTTTTTTTTTTTGTATGGGCGAGGATGAAGGTAAAAGTCCCCTCAAAGTGAGGATCTTTTTTTTCTATATGGTTTTTGAGTAGTGTATTTACATCAATATGGTGTTTAGAAAAAAATTCACACAATATGATATTTTCAGTATAGAATCCGCCAAAGACGGATTCAACACTTTATTTTAATATTATTTTATTGAATCCGTCAAAGGCGGATTTAATAAAATAATATTTATGTATTGAATTCACATCGAATTCAGTGTAAAAAATATTATTTTATTGAATCATGATAAAGATTCAATAAAATAATATTAAAATAAAATCCCGCCGCTAAAGTCAATTTCATAATCTACCAAAATAATATTTTTTTATTGAATCCGCCATTGGCGGATTCTAAAACACCATATACAAGTAAATTTGTCCATTTTATCATATTAGTGTAAATCACCTATACCAATACCATATATAAATTATTTTTCCTCAAAGTGACTTTGGGGATAGGATGGAAATTTTGCCCCTCATCTCATGGGGATATCCACCCCAAAGATAGACTAGTAATTGAAAAAAAAAAAAAAAACTCAATATCTCGTAATATTTGAAAATATTAATGATAATGACGTTGATAGAAGACTTTATTCTTATACTAAATGCTTTATAGCTACAATTTGTATGACATATAATTAGTAGAAGATACCAAAAAAATCCTTGAAGTATTCATGGAATTCCTATTATTTAAAATTCTGCTATGCATTATTGAAAAAAAAAATCTAACAGTATTAGTAGAATAATATTATATGTGCAGTATCTTCATAAAATAATTTTACAACATAAATAACAAAATAGAGAAGGCTATGACCTGGTCAAATAAAATTTAGAATGCACTCACCACTGTTGTACATGCATGATTTTTGGCGTTAGTAAGATACAAGTAGTTGGCTTCATCCAAATCACTTCAATCCCCTTCGCTTTCTTCACATGGAGAACAAAACAGCGGCCGGCTCCAACGTGGTTAACCCAAGGAGCGGTTTCAACCACGCCACCAGAACATTTCACAGCCTGAGACCCCCACTCTGCCTCCCTCCTCCTGACTTCACCGTCTCATCCGCGTCTTATGCTCTCTCCCTCCGCCGCAACTCGCCCTGGCCCGACTCAGTCACCGCCCTCATCGACTCCGCTACCGGCCACCACCTCTCCTACGCCGAGTACATCCGCCGCGTCGAAACCCTAGCCGCCAATCTCACCTCTCTTTTCAACCTCTCCAAAAACGACACCGCTTTGATCTTCTCACCGAACCTCCTCCACGTCCCCATCCTCAACTTCGCGCTCCTCTCCCTGGGCGTCGTCGTTTCGCCTGTCAATCCACTCGCCACGCGCTCCGAGCTCTCGCGCGTCCTCCTCCTCAGCAAACCGGCCATCGCATTTGCCACGTCATCAACTGCCGACAAGCTTCCCGAGCTCCGGCTCGGAACCGTTCTCCTCGACTCGTCCGAGTTCGACTCGCTCACGACCGCGATTCGACCCGGAGCCAGACTCGAGCGAGTGGAGGTGAGTCAATCTGACGTGGCAGCGATTCTTTACTCGTCTGGGACGACGGGGAAGGTGAAGGGCGTGATGCTGACGCACCGGAACCTGATGGCGCTGGCGGCGGTATACGACGCCGTTCGGGCGTGGAGGGAGCAGCCCGCGGTGTTCCTCTATACTATACCGTATTTTCACGTGTACGGGTTCACATTCGCGCTGAGGGCGGTGGTGCTGATGGACACGGTGGTGTTGATGGAGAGGTTTGGGCTGGGGAGGATGCTGGCGGCAGTGGAGAGGTTCCGAGTGACGCACGTGGCTTCAGCGCCGCCGCTGGTGGTGGCGATGACGAAGGATGATGCAACGGCGGGGTACGATTTGAGGTCGTTGGAGTGCGTCGTTTGCGGCGGGGCTCCGCTTGGAAAGGACACTGCTGCCGCATTCAAATCAAAGTTTCCGGGTGTGCTGGTATTACAGGTGCGGTAATGTTAAGCAATTAATTATAAATTATTTTTAAAATTGTTAAATTAGTTATATATGAATTAAGAGTTAATGCTATTTTAGTTTATGATATTTTATACGTGAGTCATTTTAATCTCTGATATTTCATACGTGGGGCATTTTAGTCTCTTACGTTTAAAATGAATCAATTTAGTTCCCAACATTTATAATTGTGAATTAATTTTGTTACTTACATTTAGACTAGATTGATTCACAATTGTAAATGTGAGGAAGTAAATTGATTCATTTTAAATTTAGTTATTTGTGAATTTGTTAGAGTTGATAAAGTTAATTTGATTATTAACTCAAGTAACATTGTTTAATACCTATTAAAGTGTCACTTAATAGTGACATATCAACACTTAACTAACGGTTGTTTAATAGGTGATAATTGAGGGACTAAATTAATTCATAGTTGTAAATGTGAGGGACTAAATTAATTCACACTCATAAATATGAGAGATTAGATTGATTTGTTTTAAAAGTGAGAGACTAAAATGGCTCACGTATGAAATGTCAGGGACTAAGTGAATATTAACTTATGAATTAAATAAGGTTTTTGTTTTGATACCTAGAGATATAGGTATCCTTTTAATTCAAGGATTGTAATTTAATTATAAATATTTAAAATATTAAAATATTTAGTTTGTAGGGTGATAAATTTTTAACTATAAATTATTTAAAAACTATCAATATTCATAATTTATAGAATATCAAAAAAAATTTCTATAATTGAACAATAATATAATATTTATAAAAATCAAAATTTAAATTATAAATTCTTTTATAAATATTTATTATTGCTACGACTTATTACAATCTCTATTTGCTTGGTTGTTAGTCTTGTGACTTTTATCTTTCAGTCTTTCACGTTATTATCTTTTAACTTGTCTTGTTAACTACAACTTTAAAATTGTGATTAAAAATAGCGATGCCAAATGAGTTTTAAATTTTATTGTAATATGCTTCTTCTTTTTTTAAGTATCACATGTATGATTAATTAATATTAAAAACTTTTAATTTAATAATGTATAAACTAATAATAAATCATTAAAATATTAAACAAAAGATTATCGAACTTTGCCCCCTACAAAAGATATGTTATTCGTGCTAATCTATGAAATCTGAAATTCACTGTAACGAGAGAACCAAAAATAAAAAATAAAAAATAAAACTTACAAGGTGGTTATATATACAGCGAGGATCCGTTTATTCTAGGAGTAATTTACTCTATTATATAACTCTTCATCCACGTTAAATTTAATTAATTTGACCATTGATTTATGTTATATTATATTAATAATCAAACATGTCAAATTTCAAAAAAATTAAATAGTGATAGTCATGTAATTTATTAATCGATGTTTACTTGCATTTTAAAAAACCCACTATGCATTAAAATAAAATGAAATGTGAACTATCAAATCATTTTCAAATTATATGAAACTTTATATGCTTGATCTACTTGGTAGAAATTTTAAATTTAACAGCTGGATTAATGTAATTTCATGCTAAAAAAAATGATTAGATGAAGTATGTATATCAAGAGTTATTCTTGAAGTTAGCTGATCACTCCTCTATATATATATAGATATATATATATAAATTTGCATACTTATCTTTCTCTATATTTTTATAATGAGTTTTGAAAATAAGTACAAATAACATTTTATGGACTAGAGAGTTGGGGTAAGTGATAAGGAGTTTGAATAGATGTTTTACAAGATAAGTTCAAATATAATGTATTGTCTTGATATAAAATGATAAATTATATTGTTCTCTTTTAAGATTTATTTAAATTTATCCCAATTCTATTTCATTTATAAATTTTTTTTTGGAGGCCTTTAAATCTGTTAAATACTCATTTTGAGTTCTCATAAATTTGTAAAATTATTATATCATCATTTTTTTTATTGCATATTGAACACTATGTTTATGAAAGATCAATTTCATTCGAATAATTATGAGGGAGTTTTGATGAATTTTATCAAATTTTAAGAGAGAGTTATTGTTCATTTTAGTCTATCACTTTTCACTCTTATGTCATTTTAGTCCTTAAATTTTAAAATGAGTCAAATTAGTTCCTAACATTGTAAAATATGAGTAATTTTAATCCCTCAACCCAATCTTACTTAGTATTATATCAATTAAATGATTATTGATAACCTTAAGTGATAGTTTGACATATTATATGTCATCTGAAGTGGAATAAAGTTTAAAATGACTCATTTTGTTGATTAAAATTATACAAAATGAGTCATTTAAATATTTATTTTAAGACATAAAATGATTCATTTTGTATAATTTTAAATACCAAAATAAGTTATTTTAAATTTTATTCTACTTCAAATGACACATGGTATGATAGGATATCACTTAACGTTACATATCATTATTTAATTGATAAAATGTTAAATAAAAGTGGAATAAAAGATTAATTTGAGCTACATTTTGTAATATCAACGACTGATTTGACTCTTTTTAAAAATAATAACTTATAAGCGAAAAGTCAGGAAATAAAATGAACATATTTCCTTAAGAGAAATAATTATAGGTTACCCATTAAAAAAATGACACGAGATAAGATTTTTGTTTAAGAGCCCCATAAATCAATGGAAACTCTATTGATTGATTTTTTTTTTTAAGACAATTGTATTATTTGGACGAGGAATTTATAAATATTTGTAAGATTTAGTAATTTTCCCCTTACCTAGGATTGAAAAGATGTCCTTTCCCAACCTTTTAGGCTTTTAGCTGTAATGTAGCTTTTACATAGTGATAAAAATTATAAACGACGATACAAAGTAAGTTAAGGTTGTAACCAAAAAAAGAAAAAGAGAAAGTTAAGGTCTTACTGGTTATTTGTTAATAAGCAAACATAAGTTAAAGCTATTAACATAAAAGTAGTAAATTTGAGTTATAGGGTGCCTTTGGTTGGAAATTTTACCCATATAAAATAAAAAATATTATTTACACATATAATTAATGAAGTAATTTTAAATTTTATATGAAGAATATAAATTAATTATATTTTTTAAAAATATTTATTGTTTACTATAAGTTTTATCTAAATTAAGAATTAAATGTTCATGATGTTCTCAATTGTAATTTTATAAGAAAGAATACTTTTATAATTGTCATATGCAAACAATTTAACAACTTTTTATCACTATAAAAATTAATATAATAATTACATCCAAATATTAAAAAAATTTCTGTTTTTCATTCTGCTTCTTTTTCTGAAAATGTACTTTTCACATAAGTTTAACCAAAAATACCCTACTAGTTACGAAGAAATCCTAGTTATTTTCCCCCCACAAAAAGTTTTCACGGTTCAAAAATTATATGTATACAAGGAAATGGATACCTTTGTTTTGGAGATAATTACGGATGAAACTAATGAAAAATTTATCCCCATTTTCACCCTCTATCGAACATAATCTAAGTTTAGAATTTTCACGATGCAAATTTATAGTTTTGAAAAACATGAATACGACCATAATATGAACAAATTGTACCCCGTTTTCGTCCTGACAAAGTGTATGTAAATAAGTGAATGATCCTCTAAATAATGTAGGGATACGGACTAACTGAATCAACGGCTGGGATTGTCCGAACATGCACTCCGGAGGAGGCTAGCCGACCGGGATCAACGGGTAGGCTGGTATCAGGGGTGGAAGCCAAAATTGTGAACCCAGACACTGGGGAAGCCATGGGTATTGGTGAACAAGGGGAACTTTGGCTCAGAGGACCTTCCATTATGAAAGGTAATTGAACATAGAGAGGATGTTCTTATATTCTCCCTCTGTCTAGCAATAATAGTCATCTAGGAAAATTGAGAGAAATTGAAACATTAAAAAATTAAAGTATTTAGTTACAAATTATAGCCAAATAGATTGACTTTTTATGTAAATTTTTCACAATTTTCTTATGTGACTGTTATTGTTTGACGGAGAGAGTACAAATTATGTATGATTTGGTTCTCTGCATATCTTCATCATCCATGAGTCAGTGTTGAAGTTTGAAAAATTAAGAAATAATGATAAGAATATACATGCGATCAAATCATACAATTTGCACAAAAGAAAATCTCGTTCCAATTAAACACGAGTTTCGTGTAAAACTTTCGTTGAATTTTAATCCCGGCATTTTTTTTCTCTTGGGTCAGGTTATTCCGGTGACCCAGAAGCAACTTCTGCGACTTTGGTGGATGGGTGGCTAAGGACAGGGGACCTCTGTTATTTCGATGATGAGGGTTTTATGTATGTTGTAGACAGGTTGAAAGAGTTAATCAAATACAAGGGCTACCAGGTAACTTTAACATGTGCTGCTTTTGCAAACACAGTAATGTCACTATGCAACTGCAAAACGAGTATAGTGAGTGGCACGTCATTGATCATATGATAAATTACATCAATTTCCCCTCACCATGACATAATTGAGTTTTATTGACTAAATCATATAATAATGTTAATAGAATTCTTTAGTAATATAGACTATATTCTACACTTGAAAAAGTGTTATTAAAGAATTTTAACAATATTTTTGATAATTTATTATGACTTTTTAAATATTAATAAAAATTTTTAATAACACTTCTTAATAATAAATGCTACTAGAAGTTGAATATGGTATAATGCTTGAGATTTGATGAAATTCACACCGACTCACCTCTATTTATCTAGTGATACCGACATCTCCTGGATACATTGTTCAATGTTCAATAGAGGGGCAATCAATGTAATGACTTTACAAACTTGTAGGAGGTTAATGTAATGATTTCATAAATTTAATGACCTCCTACATGAAATTTATAAATAGAGGAGAGTTGTAGTAAATTTCACCTAACCTTGGATAGATCAGTGTAATTTTCCCTTAATCATAATATTTTATTTTAATTTTTATTTTTGATAATTCAAAACTGTTATACATGTTATAAAAGTATTCTTTTCATCAAAAAAGTTATAAAAGTATTTTATATTTATGAAATAGTAAAAAATTTATAATATTAATGTTGCATTATATTTTTGGAGCGGTGACAGTTATACAAGTATTTTAAATACCAAAGATTATACAAATACAAAGAATCTGAGAGCCACTAATAAGATGGGAAAAAAAATTGGAGAAAGAAAAGATAATTATAATAAAATTGTGTAAAAGCTGTAATTTTTGTTCTTGCTAAGTTTATAGAAAGTGACTGGCAATTGAAAAATATCAGCTAAGCCAAAAATATCAGCTAAGCCCACATGATGATAAGTTAGGTAGAGGTCGTATGCGTGCTATTAGTGTTGAAAGCTACTTTGGAACATATCTAACCCTATTTTCAAGTGGTCCATTTAGTCTCGTTCGTTATGATAAGATCGAAATTTTCCATGACCAATCGGTGCTTTTCTGGCTCAGTAAATCCAATTAAAGTGAAGGAAATTATACTAACCTTCTTTAATATTTAGTGTAATTAAATTCGATAATCACTTATAAAACTTAATACAGTTGGTAAGGTGATTAGGTTCTTTAAGCATGTGTCAGGGGTTCGACTCCTGCGATGTGTATAGAAAAGGGCTTTATTGGGAGATGCAAAATCAACTTCGGTGATCTCCACATTTCGGAGAAATTAGTCTTCGATTGTCAACTAAGGATGCCCTTAAGCAATAAAAAAAAAATTTGACCAGCTCTGATTGGTTACCAGCAACTTAACTTTCTCGGGCATTGGAGTCTTCATACCTAATCCCAATTTTGCTGGGTAGGCACCGAAAAACGATTGAAAATGGACTAGCTGTACACTTTAGCCGCCATATAAACCCCACCCCCTTCCCCCTTCCCGCTTCCAACACCAACTGTCACCAATATCAGAGCTATCCAGGCCAGGCAAAGAGAGAATATGCTAGCAAGTTTCAACCATGAGCTAGCTGGATAAATGAAGTCCACTAAGAACCATCCCACGCATCCTTTACAGTCAGAGAGGAGTCTAATATATGAACAAACGGCACCAGGTTGCAAAGCTTACCAAGACCAGACCAATCATCGAACTAAAAGGAGCTATTGCCAACCCTAAGTGTGAATGCCCAACCTGGTCTAAGAGTAGCTAGAGCCTTCATAATATCCCTGCACACGTAGGAACAGCAATTCTTGGAAGGGGCATTAAAAATGCAACGCTCTCCAAGATACTTGTGGCGAAGAATGTCGACCCAAGGCCTATCAGATTTAGTATGAAACTTCCAAAAAAGTTTCCCAAAGAGCGAGATATTGGCGGATCTAGTGTAAAGAATCACCAACCTACCATACTGACGAGGCAGCATGAGATTCTCCCAACTCACAAGGTTTAGCCCGTGCACTGCACGGTCTGCACCATCCCCACGCCAGATAATATTTCTTTTCATAGAATCCAGAGAATAGCAAACTGAACTCGTAAGCCAAAGACCTTGCATTATGTGAACTGGAATCGAGGCCATGACCAATTTGGCTAAACAAATGCGACCAGCCAGATTAAGTAATCTACTTTTGCAAGCAGCAAGGTGATTTTGCGCCTTAGAAATAACATCAGAAAATGTGGGTCGTGAAACCCTGCCATCAATCAAAGGAAACCCCGAATATTTACCAAGATTGTAGGTAAAGCGAATGGAGGAAATGGCTATAAGATTCTCCCTTAGCTGAAGAGAGTCATTACAACACCAGAAGCGGCACAAAAATGCAGAAGAGCATCCATAAAAAAAAAGAGGAGAAGCTTTACAAAAAAAGGAGAACATCATCAAAACAGAAAAGATGGGAGATCCCTGAACCCTCTCTAGACAGGTGGATTGGCTTCCACCTATAACTGCAACATGAGGCTCCTCCTTAGTGACTGGACTAGTAAGCAAACATCAATCCTCCTCCTCCAAAAGCAGGTGAGAAGTAGCAGGTAAAGCACCAAGATCCACCCCCTTAGTGCTACAAAACATATTCTGATAAAACCTCCTAGCTTCCTACCGTAATCTTTCATCCTCCATCACCCAAGTCCCATCGTCCAAAAATGAGGAGTGGATTTTGTCACATCTCCGATGAACGACCGTCTGCGCATGAAAAAATTGTGTTCCTATCTCTAAACCTTACCCAATTCTCATGTGATTTCTAGTACCAAAGCAATTCTTCCTGATAAAGCATAAGAGAGTATTCAGTCTGAAGGTTCTTGTCTAAAATACCAAGAGTAACGGAATCAACCTCTCCAATTTTCTTTGAACACCTTTGATCCTAGCCTCTAGCTCCCTTTTCCTGCGGAAAAATATTACCATACGACTCCTTATTGAAATCCAAAGAGTCAATTCGCACTCTATCAAGGCAAGCACTCACACCACCAAACCCCCTCCTTCAAGTATTCACCACTAAAATGTCATAGTTGGCGTAAGAGGTCCAAGCAGGTAACAACCTAAAAGGACACTCCTCATACTCAACAGGCAGGCCATCACACCGAAGCAAAAGGAGGGCATGATCAGAATGAATTCTGAAGAGAACTTCAGCAAGGCCTCAGGAAAGGAAAGCCTCCGTGGAGCGTTACACAAGGAATGATCAAGCCTTTTCTGGATGAGACCCACATTATGAACTTTCCTAACCCAAGTTAAACAGTTACCAACCATCCCCAAATCGAGAAAACTGCACTGGTTCAGCACCTTCGTGAAAGCAACAGCTCTATTTGCACGAAACAAACCACCCCAGACTTCATTAGGATGTAGGATCTGATTAAAATCCCCCATCAACAGCCAGGGAAGTAGCACTGACGCCGAGAACTCTTCCATGTATTTCTATAGATATTCTCTAAGAGAAGGAACTAGACTAGCATACACCACACTACATAACCAAACGTTATTAACAAAAGACACTTAGTGTCTTACATGTTATATTTATTTTTTCTTTATTATTTTCAAGTTGATAAGGTGAAAATTATCTCCCCTAATTAATCATGGAAAAACACATAAGCAACATTGCTTAATTAGCAAACTAAGATGAATTAAAATAGTAGTTATAAATGATTTCACGAACAAGTAAAGTGAAACTGACATTGAATTTTAAATTGACATTGAATTTTAAAGTGTCAGGATTAAATTGATGTAAAATTTTTTTAGAATCTAACTGATGTCAACTTAAAAATATTAGGACTAAAACATATATGTGTTATTTGCTTTTTTCATTTCTTTTAGTGATCACTTGATATACATTTATTTTCCATGAAAACTTTGATTCCCAAAACTTAAACAATTTCATAGAGAAAAGGACTATTTCTCCGTTGTGGGTTTCCAAACTACTTCATAAAGCCTTTGATTGCAATACGAATAGATTTCCTAATGAAACTAAATGTAATAGGTTGTAAAGGACTGGAAAGATTGATTGCAAAAGAAAGTAAAGTGGAGGAAAATAAAGATATAGAAATGAAAATTTCATTACTTCATTGTGTGTTGTGATCTTTGTTATCAATGAAATACATGACTATTTATAGGCACAATGAAGTAGTTATTCAATACTAACTCCACTAACATTATCTCTACTTGTGGACTTAACTCATAACGCTAAACATGCTAGCCTTGGCTAGTTTTGGTAACCGCATTAGCTAATTTTGGTCTGTAGGCTAGTTAATACTTTGCCACATGTCTTATTTTATAGGAAGTAGCTCCCACATTCCTCTGTAACCTCCCATAATCGTATCCAACCATCGTTCCACTTATTTGAATTGAAAACTAGTTTCCTTGACTGCTCTTATTTTGATGGAAGTGGTTGTAGAATTGGTCAAGCTCCTTTGTTCATGTTCTAAAGCTGTCAACCAATTTCCAAATGTGATTCGTGGGTGGCAAATTGTCACAAGGACCAAGGCCCATCATGGGACCCATTCCCTCGGCTAAAGGCTAGCCTCTTTACAAGGCTAATCATTCTCTGCTGATGGACATTCAGCCAAGTTTAGTCGTTGTTAATCATCAAGCTTTAGGGACACTATATATGGGAAAATCAGCATCGTAAAAATCTTATAAAATATTGTATTTAATATTTGGCTAACCTTGGCATAATGAAGTATAAAAATGGCCAAAACAATATCGCAACAACCTTTTTTTGGGGTCAAAGCAGCCTCAACCAGGTTTGGTTGCCACATTGAAGTTCTCATCCTCAACTTTCTGTCGATATGCATTGATAGTCATTCTGACAATCCGGGCTCAGCGTCAGACCATTTAAAGTTGTGACTAGGATTTTAGATTTTTGAGGTTGTTTCAAACTAATTTTTCATTGGCCACATTCTTTATGTGAGTGTTATCAATCACCACCCACTCATCACCCAAATACTTAGCTGTAGGCTTTTTTGTTTTTACCAATATTCTTGTTTCCCTAAGCTATTTTTTTGCGACCAATGTTCATCCTCTGAAAACTAATATTTTGTGCTCTAACAACATTGTAGAGAAATTTTTGGATAAGTACAATTTTAATTAACACTTTATGCTTAGTTACACTCTGTAGTAAAAATAGATTTTGTTGCTATCTAGCTTAGGATAGAGGTAGGCTAGTGCAAGCGGGGCATTAATGAGGGGAATTATGAGTGGAAGTGGATCATGAGATTAGTGCCCTGGGTTTTGGACATGATTAGGGAAATAATTATTCACATGTATTGAGCTAAGCATCCCTAAGACCTAGGATAGTTGGGGGATGGGGCATCAAGTTACATGGAGGGCATTTGGGGTATGTCCAGGAGCTAGGGTATCAGGTGATCAGAAATCAAGACTGGTTATCTTGATTGGGATACAAGTCCTCAAGTCTCTAGTCTGAAGCTCAAGTGCTAGCAATGAGGCTAAGAAGTCAATAAGGTTGCCTATCCCGACTAGTAAAGATTTCATCAACTTTATTTAGGATACACACTTTTTTAGATGTCCTACTAACTTTATGATGAGAGTATTAAAGTATGATGTGATACAATTGTGTCTATTTAAATTTTTTTTTGTTTGCTATAGACATAGGAATTTAGTTTTACATGTGAATTTAATTTCTATACATCGATAATGTAAAATTGTTCTAGCCTATAAGCCAATAGAGTTTGACCAATATGAATAATGGTGGTTGATTGTGATAGTGGATAGTTATTTTATATAATTTATCACTTTAATGAAATTCTATTAGTTGATAATATAACACAATTTTACAGTATCAATGCATAGGAATTAAATTTTTGTGTATAACAAAAGAATTTATGTTATTATTTAATTATATTACTAAATTGTCAAAGTGAAAAAAAAAATTACTTTTAGTGTACCTGTAAAAAATTGTCTTAATAATAAAATTTTTTTGTTATTTTGCTAACGAATTGATAAAATAAAACTTGCACTTATTATTAATTATTAACATTATCATATATAAGGTAGTAAAAATATCCAAATAATGAAACATAATTTTCTGCAAATTTTGTATCATTAACATGTCTTTCTCCTAATATTAGAGTAATGTTCATAATTTTTATTTACAAATATCTTGGTGTTGAAACTTCATCCAAATTAATTTGCTACGTTTTACGATATCTTGCAGGTGGCTCCTGCAGAACTGGAACAGTTGCTTCGGTCACACACTGAGATAATCGATGCTGCAGTTATTCCGTAAGATTCCACTTAAATCCAAATACTTACCTTGTAATGAAATAGTTTTTTAAAATTAGAGTAAATATTTAAATTCATTCCTGACAATTTTTTTAATGGATAAATTGATCCCTAACAATTATAAACACTATATTGGTCCCTCACAATTGTAAAAATATGACATTATAGGTCTCTGACCAGCCCATCAAGGCTCGGCCATGAGGCAGAGATGAAAAAAAGTTCGACTAGAAGAAGGTGGAGCTTGTCTGAGAGGAAATATATCTGGGCTAGGAGAAGACGGAGCTTGTCTGAAGAGGATGGGCTCTGCTGACAGGTTGCTGAGCTCTGTCACATGCCTGTCAGTCTCGGCCACCTGTTAGTTGAGTTCCGCCTAGTTATAGCCGAGCTATATTTAATCTTAGACGAGCTCTAGTTTCTCACAGTTTAGTTATTTTTTCATCTCTGCCTCCTGGTCGAGCCCTGATAGGCCAGTCAGGGATATGCCGATCAGAGACCTATAATATCCTAATTTTATAATTGTGAGGGATCAATTTAGGTGTTTAAAATTGTTAATGATCAATCTATTCATCAAAAAAATTGTTAGGAATTAATTTGAGTGTTTTCTCTTAAAATTATTTCTGTTTGATTTGATCTAGAAAATAATTTTAAATAAAAAATGTTTCTCTTTTGTGAGCAAATTTTTTTTCTTATACTTATTACAGCAGTTTGAAACATACTTTCAATCAATTATTAGGTTGTGCAACCCACTAAATAAATGGAACGATAAATCCAAGGAAAATAATGAATTATTAAATATTAATAATTTTGATTTCTATACACTAATAATATAAATTTTTTTACACACATATATATACTAGATTTTGACTCGTTGTGCTGACAATTGAATTAAGTAGATATATAATTTTGAGTTATATTTGTGTGATAAAAAAATAATTTTGTTAGTTAAGCATTGTCCATAAATTGTACATGAATAATTGATCAACATATGATAGCATTCAATTTACATTTCTAAACACTTCCTTATGCACAATATTAACAGTTTCATTATTTTTTTTTTTGAATTATCAAAGCATAAAACTCTTCAGTCTCGATGATTATTGCTAGTTCTAGAAATCACAACATATAATTAACCATGACTTAAAATAGTTTTCCAAAATCAAGGCAATATTTTCTCTAGTGCAGATCATGTGTGATGCTTAGGAAATCTAATCATATAATGATGTATATATAATAAATTTTTAATAAAGATTAATAAAATAGATGGTATATCAAAGTGCATTCATCCATCATCTCATCCCCCTACTACTCTCTTTTCTTCTTGAGTAAAGAAATGACTTAAAATTCATATAAAATAAAATAGATCCACAATCTATTTGAGTGAAAAGTCTTAAAGAGTTATATTATTTGTATTAATTGTATATCATATATTGTGTTAACTTACAACTCATTCAAGGTCTACTCACCATTCTATGATAAATGCAATGTGAGTCAGCTCGATGTCCCATGCACAACGAGTACACATAACAGTTTTCATTATTCTTAAATGTTTTCATGAATACAAAAAATAAAAAATCCATCATCTTTATCCTCACTCTCAGCTTTTTTCTTGAGTAAGGAAACATGACTGAAAATTCACATTAAATAAAATAAAAATTTAAAATATAGAAAACTATGAATTTATGAGCATTATCAACTTTAATGAGGGAGATATTTCAATGATTTTATATATATAAAAGTAAGTAAGCTTGTAAGAACTATTCTTACTTGGAAGTCTGGCAAAGGTTCAGGTCTCCTCAAAGTGTCTGTGTGAGCAAAGGGTGGGTACCTACAAATATGTTCTGATGCTCAAGTCAGTAAGTGAATGAGGCATATACAAGTGTGATATCACCCATTATATAGCTTAGGTTACCCCTACGGATAAATCGGGATGTGATGTTCCTTGAATAAGTGAGACTCTCTTGAGATTCAAGAGGTAGCGGGTATGCTCCATATCAATCATAATTGATGAGAGATATGTTCTATATTTATGCTGTTGTAAGACTAAATACCCAAACAAATCCCTCAAGTTTGTCTTAGGGGACAAGTTAGTCCCTCAGGTTTTGAAAATTTTAAATTGGTCCCTTACATTTAAAAAAAAAGAAGGACAAACTGGTCCTCCATACAGTTCAGTACAGTTAAAAAGGGGACAAATTGATCCCTTTGTACACTGTATGGAACTCTACAGATGACTAATTTGTCTTCTTTTCTGAAATGTGAGGGACCAATTTGGGATTTTTAAAATCTGAGGGACTAACTTGTCCCCCAATGTATACCTGAGGGAGTTGTTTGGGTATTTAGTCTAAAATCAATAAAAGATCTAGGCTAAATTAGTCCATTATCCTTAAGAGGATTCCATGCCACGTAGTCAACTTGTGGGATCCTTTATTTGAGCTCCCCAATGGCAAGCTGAGGTCCCTGACTCATATTTCTAGTATAGTACATAGCCCCCAAGCTTGATCAAAGGCCAAGTTGTTGGCACCAAGGTATTCATGTTAAGGATTATGTGCCCAGCTTGATTTAGCGCACACTTTGATGTGGCTTTTCGGTTGTCACGTTGGCAATCTATGAGAGATTGTGTTGTGCAAGTGGCACACTCTAAATGAAGAGTAATCATCTCAACATTTGATAACAAATTGGCAACGATACCAAATCATTTTCAGTAGTACCACGAAAGTAGGTATCGTTTCCACGAGGACTAGTGCAATTGAACAATAGTTCACAAGTTTTCTTCTAATTAGATAAACTTAAACAATATAGTTTGGATTGAAGGTAGCTCTAATACTAAAGATTTGACAATTTGTAAATACAAGTTATGATAAATGACAAATTCCAACAAGCAACAAGTATATGCAAAAGTGTTAGGGGTGAAGGATACTTTAGCTCTTATATCTCAAACTTGTTAACTGGATTAACTTGAGTTAGAAAACTATAAGGATTAATGGAAGATTATAGTTAATTGGCCCCTAATTCCTTAGCAAACCAATTCTCCTCTACCAATCAAAGCATGTTAATTCCTTAACTATATTTAACAAATAGCGAGTTTAAGCATAAACTCTAATCCAATTTTCACACAACCACAAGAACTATTCCTAATTCTTGAAAATTATGTCATTTAACCTTGGAGAAAGAACACAACCAAATTTCCGAATTTGGATATTAACCCTAATCAAAGTCTATGATAAGTATATTCACAAACTTGCAATAACAACAAAGGTAAATGATTAATTCATACACAATCCAAGCTCAAGTAAATTAATTCAAGAGAAACACATAATAGGCCAAATTCACCTTGTCCCTAACTATGAGTTTAACTACACATTATAAGAGCAACAGAAAAATAGAAGAAAGAAGAGAAAAATTAGAAAATCCAAGGTTGGTGATGATGGATTCCTCCAATCTTCTCCTCTTCTTCAAACTTTTTCCCTCTCTTAGCACTTTTTTCCGGTCCTCTCCCTGTTCTCCTCGTTCTTTTTTCCTTTTTTCTATCTCAAAACCTCATCTATAACCCCTCCATAATTCAATAGGCACAAACACAAGGAAAACACGAGTTGCAGGTGTTGAGACACTGAGTTTTGGCATTGGGACGCCAAGTTATGTGATCCTGTGGGCATTGTGATGCCAAGTTTGGGCATTATGACACGTGATCACATCTAAAGATGTTTTCCTGTGGGCGCTAGGATGCTAGCGTTGGGACACCAAGTTTTGAAGGATCACTCTCTTTTTGTCATTTTCTCATGAAACTGAAATTAAAATGACAAATTAGACTAAAATCAAAACAAATTCTAAAACTTACTAAACCATTTGTAAAACATACTTACACAATAAAATGCCACAAAAAACTTCTATCAAAGGTTAAAATTTGCAAAATTGGGTGCTCTAGGCTCTGAAAAAAAAAATCAATAACAGGATGGAACATCATACCCTGAAACCTAATATGTTGCTTCTCCTCAAGCAATGATTCTTAGCAAACAAAACACAATGAACTTAAATGAGACCAGATAGAAGATGGCAAAATGAGTTGCAACTCATGCTATTAGAATTCTTTCATTCCATAAAATCAACCAAGCACGACAGTATAAGAAAATAGGCAAATACATAACAACTTCAATGTCTCAGCTCAATGAAGACATCATCATGGATTTGTATCAGCAAACTCTTCCAGATTAGATTATGAGGACACCGAAACCTTTTCTGAGGCTTAGAACATGTCTTTCATTCCTATCTCCACTAATGTAGAGTAGTATACCTTGATGATCAATACGGACTTTGAAAGCTTGTAACATCAGGCCAGGGTAAGGGTGAACAAAGAAAGGGAAAGGAAATTAACACGAGGTCAAGGTAATGAAGTATGCATTACAAGTGAATAATAATATTAACAGTAGTGCCTCTTTTCTTAGAAAATTGTCTTACCTTTTTTTTGTTTTTCTTTCTCACTTTTGCTTTTCTTTATTTGACACGAAACAAGGGCACATTCTATTCACAAGTCCTCTTCTATTATTCCTTTTTTTTTCATACTTAACTACAAAAAGAAAAGGCAACTACATCAAAGGAACATAAACATGCACTGCAAAATTCAAAAAGCCAACAAATGTTGTTAAAGGTGAGATTGTTTTTTAAGGCAGAAAAAAGTATGGTATATGAGTTTAAGAACAAAAGAAAAAGGCCTTTTTTTACTTTTTTTTTTTCGCTGCAAACAAGGACCTAAGGATATACAAGAACGAGTAGGCTTGAAGGCTCAAATAATCCAAACAAGGCCCTTATTATTTCACCAAGACTGCACTACCCTAGGATTTCACCTTGATAGGAACTCAAAAACATTTAAAGCACAAGAATTAATCCAAGTTTTTCGCATAAGCTTTCTTTAAAAGAAATTCCCAATGCATCCCCACAAAATTTACATGTTCCAAACTAAGAAAACACTGAGAAGTTTGTGTGCAAGCATAAATGCTTATCAACTCTGTTCACTAACCTAAGAAAGATTTTTTTTTTCTTCTTTTTTTTGCCTTTCTTTTCATCATCAAGCAATCCCTACAACTCTAATAAAAGATGACTAGAATACAACTTAGATGCTAAGCCAGACACTACAGATAGACTTGCCTCAATCACATAACCCCACTAAACAAAAGAAAAAAGGACATAAGAAATAAAAAGCAACTAAATGAAATGTAAAAAGAAAGTAACGATAAGAAATTCCCTTAAAATGCTCCATCTTTTTCTCCTATGCCATCACTTAGTTTTGGAATTAAGATTGAAGTTGATGCTTGAAAAAGATTGATGATCAATCTTGCTATCAGCTTGCTGCATTAATCTCTTCAACCCTCGGACTTCTTCTTTTAACTCTTGAACCTTTCCCTTTAATTCTTGAATCTCCAATGTTGCTTTTTGGTCGAGAACTCCATGCCTTGGATTGATTGTACCTAGTTGTGCATGTTGTTTAGATGGCATAGGCTGTGCATTATTCCTTTTCTTTCTTTCATTGGATGCAACCGTGATCAGCTTATCCAAAATGGTTAGAATATCACCTCAGTAAAGACTCTAGCTGCACTACACAAGAAAGGAATCCCAATCTTGCCTTCCGGTTGAATGTGTGGACCATGGAGTGAATAGATTCCACAATGATTTCTCCCAGATTAATGTGTTCTCCCTTCATGATACAATATACTAGAATAGCTCTTTCCACCGTCACCTCTGAACAATTGGATGTGGGAATGAGAGATGCGTAAACAATGGTCAACCAGGCCTTAGGAATCGCCTTAAAGTCCATTTATCTCAATTGCTTTGGGTTTCCCTTGGCATCTAACTCCTAGTGAGTTCACTTCTTGCACAAATCATTTAACACCTTGTCAAGCTACAAATTTTCTTCATCTAACCTCTTTTGGTATGTGCAAGGGGGAGACTGATAAGCATTATGTATTTTGAAGAAACAGTTGGTAGCTCATAGACTAAAATCTATCTCCTTGCCCCTTACAAAGCTTTTGAACTCATATTCCTCAACTTGTTCTTCAAATGGGACATATGCAATTGTGTAGAACTCATGAAGGGTGTTAAGACTACCACTTGTTGGATGTGCACAAAAATGCTTCCATTGGCGACGAGTAATTTCTTCCTGAATCTCTGAATACTCCTCTCTTCTAATTGAAAACACATTTCAGATAGGGCTATTCAGTGAATGACCATACTCTTGTAATGATGTTCATGATCTACATATTTGAAGTAAAGCCAGCCATATTGGTGTTCTTGTGCTTCCTTGTTGACATGTCATCACCTGAAATCATACAAATAACCAAGCAAACTCACAAGATTTTTTTCAACTTCAAACTTTCCATGTAGTACACAATGAACTAACAAAAAAAACAAAGCATGCCAAGATCCATAGCACATGCCAATAATGTCATAATCCTAATTCATGCTCAAGAGTCTAACTCATAACATCTTATTCAATTAAAATGCAAAATTCAAGTTCACAACTTTTACAAACTCAATTGACAGTCCAAGCAAACCCAAATTCTTATGATCATGAACTTAATGGAAGTCCCATACATTTTATCCCTCAATTTAACAAAAAGGAACCAAACTCACCAAAGGGTTGTAAGGAATACAATTCAACATCTCAAAGACCACCTACACCTTTATGGCACACACATTCACTTCCTACATATGAACACCTTTTAATGCACAAGCATGATAAGACAATATAAACTTCAAACAAAAGGAATATAAACAATGTACAATCAACCCAATCCACGGTCCAAACATCTTATAGCCAAGAGCTAAAACAAGGTTTTTTCCTTTTTTTTTTTACTTACATTTATGGACAACACACCCCCAAAACAAAGTCCCATATCAACACATTACTTCAAATTGCATCAATACAAAATCCCAAATTGGAACCCTAAAGACCCCAACTTTAAGAGTCTATTAATTTACTCCTTCAAAGCAAGTGATTCAGAAATTAGGAAAGGAAGACTTACTTGGATTGTGAAAATCAGAAAAGCTCAACCCCACCCCCAAACCAAAATCACAAAACCTTCTTCTTTCCTCACATATTCGCACTCCCCTTTCTTTATGTTGATGGGGTTTATGTAATTTTTATAAGTTGCTGAAGGGTGAAGAATGAGAAGTGAAGTGAACTAGAAAGGGAATAGAGAATGGTGAAAAGTAAAGGTGGGGGTCTTAATGGTGGCTTTGGAAGTGAAGTTGATGAAAATGATGAAGGTGAGTGAATGTGATGGAAGGGTTAGAGAGAGACTATTGAGAAAGAAAGGAATGATGTTTTGTAGTGTGATGTTTTGTAGTGTGATGTTTTGATTTGGACCCTAAGAAAAAACTAACCTGGTTTTCTCTTCTTTTTTTTTTTTTTTTTTTTTTTAAGAATGTTGACGTTGTAATGCCAGACTGGGCACTAAAATGCCAATGCTCACTTGGGACTCTTTCCCCACTCATTCTGCAGGAGTTAGAATGCCAGAACTGGTGTTAAAACGCTATAACTAGCGTTGTGATGCCAATTAGATCTAAGAGATAGGTTTTCTTCTTCCTGCTGGCACTGGAACGCCAAAAGATGGCGTTGGGATGCCAAAAGCATATATGAGACATGTCTCTGTTGGCAGTAGAATGCCAAAAGCAGGTGCTTGGATGCCCAGCCTCTATTCTCCTTCTTTTCATTTCCTTTTCTTCTTTTTTTTCTTTTTTTTAACAATTAAAAAGGATACAAAACACATACTAATGAAAAAGGATACAAAATTGGGTTGCCTTTTAGTGGGCACTCTTTTAATGTCATTAGCTTGACGTCTTGCAATCCTCAAGATAGTGTCACAACTAATTTTTTCCTATCAAATTCTCCACCGAAATAATGCTTCAAGCGCTACCCATTCACAGTGAACTTTCTTGCAAATCTTGGTTTACTTACTTCCACAGCTCCAAATGGAGAACTTTTGCTCACCATAAAAGGTCCAGACCATGTTGTTCTCAATTTTTTGGGAAATAATTTCAATCTAGAGTTGTATAATAACAATTGTTGTCCCAATTCAAAATGCCTAAGAGCAATTTTCTAGTCATGCCATTTCTTAGTTCTTCTTTATACAATTGAGCATTATCATAAGCTTGACTCCTAAATTCATCAAGTTCATTCAACTGCAAGAGACTCTTCTCACCAGCAAGTTTAACATCAAAATTGAAAAATTTGACAGTCCAAAATGCTTTGTGATCCAACTCAATTGGTAAATGACAAGACTTACCCTAAACCAATTGATAAGAAGACATACCGATTGGAATTTTGAAGGCTATCCTATATACTTAAAGTGCATCATTAATTTTCTTGCACCAACCCTTTCTTGAAGCACTTACCATTTTTTTTTTTCAAAATTCTCTTCAACTCCTTAGTCGACACCTCAACTTGACTGCTTGTTTGAGGGTGATAAGGGGTAGCTATCTTATGCTTCACACCAAATTTATCGAGAAAAACTTCCAATTGTTTGTTACAAAAAATGGCTACCTCCATAACTAATGAGAAATCTCGGCACACCAAACCTTGAAAAAAATGTTCTTCTAAAAATTCTCCACACCTTTGCATCATTAGTGGGAGATGATATTGCTTCAACCCACTTAGGCACATAGTCCATAACCACTAAAATGTATAGATTAGAGTATGAAAATGGAAAAGGACCCATGAAGTCTATTCTTCACACATCAAATAACTATACTTCCAAATGAAATTTTGTGACATCTCATACTTTCTGGACAAATTCCCAGTCCTCTAAAACCTATCACATCTCTCTATAAAGGATCGAGCATCTTTAAAAATTGTTGGCCAGTAAAAACCAGTTTGCAAAGCTCTAGCTATTGTTCTTTCCCCCCACTGAAATGGCCACTATACTCAAAATCATGGCAATACCACAACACATTTTGCATTTCCTCCTCAGGAATGCACCTCCTAATCATACCACCAGCACGCCTCTTAAACAAAAATGGTTTATCCAATAAGAAATAGCAGGATTCATGCAGAAATTTCTTCCTTTGGTTCTAACTCAAGCTCTTTAGAAAGGCTTTCGCAACTTTGTAATTCGCATGTTTGCGAACCAAGGAAGTGCTTGAATAACAAACAATTATTCATCTGGAAACTCTTCCTTGATTGGAAACTCTTCATTTTGACCTTTCTCTTGGATAATCCTTGACAAATGATCTACAACCAAGTTTTCTATACCTTTCTTATCTCTTAACCCCAAGTCAAATTCTTGTAACAATAATGCCTACTTGATCAATCTTGGTTTAGCTTCCTACTTAGACAACAAATACTTAAGAGCACAATGATCAGTGTAAACAATGACTTTGGACCCAACCAACTAGGATCGAAATTTATTAATTGCAAAAGCCACACCTAATAATTTTTTTTTTCAGTTGTTGCATAATTTTTCTGCGCATCATTAGAACACGACCAGCATAATAAATCACATGTAACAACTTATTTTTTCTTTGACCCAACATAACACCTATGGCAAAATCACTAGTATCACACATAAATTCAAATGGCAAAGACCAATTAGGTGTAGAAACTATTGGTGCATAAACAAGTTTGGCCTTCAAAGTTTCAAAAGCATGCAAGCATTCATCATAAAAAACAAATAGTGCATTCTTAACCAAAAGACTACACAACGGTTTTGCAATTTGTGAAAAATCTTTGATGAACTTTCAGTAGAATCCAGCATGTCCCAAGAAACTCCTAATGGCCTTAAAATTCACAGGAGGAGACAGTTTCTCAATCATTTCTTCCCTAGCCCTATCAACTTCAATGCCTTTTACTAAAATTCAGTGCCTAAGAACAATACCTTCAGTTACCATAAAGTAACATTTTTCACATTTCAAAACAAGGTTTGTTATTGGCACCGTCTTAAAACCAAAGACAAGTTTTTCAAATAGTTATCAAAAGAATTACCAAAAATAGAGAAGTCGTCCATAAATATCTCAATGAATTTTTCTAGCATATCAGAGAAAATGGATAGCATGCACCTTTGAAAGTTGATGGAGCATTGCATAATCCAAATGACATCCTCTAATAAGCAAAAACACCATAGGAGCAAGTAAATTAGCCATTTCTTGATTTGTAAGATCCACAACAATCTAGTTGTATCCAGAATATCCATCCAGAAAGCAATAAAATGCATTCCTAGCAAGCCTTTCTAACATCTGGTCAATGAATGGGAGGGGAAAGTGATCTTTCCTAGTCACCGCATTCAACTTGTAGTAATCAATACATTTCCTCCAACCTGTAACTATTCTTGAAGGGATCAATTCATTGTTTTCATTAGGTACCATAGTAATACCACCCTTCTTTGGCACAACTTGTACAGGACTAACCGAGAAGCTATCAAAAATAGGATAAATTATGCGAACATCCCAAAGCTTCAACACTTATTTGAGAACCACCTCCTTCATGGTTGGATTCAATCTTCTTGAGGATGCACCACTAGCTTACAATTTTATTCCAACAAAATTTTATGCATGCACATTGTGGGACTTATCCCCTTAAGATCACTACTTGTCCACCCAATAGCAGTTTTATGTTCTCTTAGCAATCTCAATAAGTTTTCCTCCTATAACTCACTAAAAAATGCACTAATGATGACATGATGAGAATGATTACCTCAAAGGAATACATACTTGAGAGTTAGGGGCAATGGCTTCAACTCAAGCTTTGGTGGCTTTCCTTTCACAACTTCCTTTATCAAACACAACTCTTGGTGCACATTGGTGGCATGGCTCATAGAAGGCAAAGACTCTAAGAACTTCATACACTCCATCTCTTGAGGCTTCTCTTCACAATCATCCTTCATGGTTTTGGAATAGACTAAAGTAGCTTCCAAAATCCATGAGAGAGCTTCTCTCTTGAAAGTTTCTTCTACGAGAGGGTTAATTACATCAACTCTAAAATACTGCTTTCTCACCCTAATGCTTTATGGCTTCAAACACATTAAAAATTATATTTTCATCATGCACCCGCAATATGATCTCACCTTGTTCAACATCAATCAGTGCCCTTCCTGTTGCCAAAAAGGGTCTTCCAATAATAAAATATATCTTACTATCTTCTTTCATATCAACTACCATGAAGTCCATAGGAAAGATAAATTTGTCAACCTTCACAAACACATCTTCCACTATCCCATACAGAAACTTAACAGACCTAGCAGCCAACTGTAGAGAAATCATAGTCAGCTTCACCTCTGAAATCTCCAACCTCTTCATCATAGATAGGGGCATTAAGTTGATACTCGCCTCAAGATCACACAATGCCTTCCCAATAGTGGAAGTAATATGAAAGCTACCTAGATCCTTCAATTTTTGTGGCAACTTCCTTTGGATGATAGCACTACACTCCTCAATTAACATCACCGTCTCATCTTCTTTGAGCTTCCTTTTCCTTGAGAGTAAGTCTTTCATAAATTTGCATAAAGAGGCATTTGCTCCAAGGCTTCAGCAAAAGGAATATTGATCTGTAATTTTTTAAACACATCCAAAACTTTAAAAATTGCTTTTCTTGATTTTGCTTTCTAAGTCTCTAAGGAAAAGGAACTCTGGCATGTGGTGATAACTCAACTTGCTTGTCCCACTCTAATTCCTTTTTCTTTCTTCCTTTACGAGATTTACTAGCTTGATTATTTACCTACTCTTCAAAATTCTTTTTAACAAGAAGGACGTCAACAACTTCTTGAGACTTCTCACATTTCTCTTCATTACCATTCTGGCTGAACCCCCTAGCTTCATCTAAAGGCATGACACACCCATCATCCTCTTGCTACATGACCATTGTGATAGTAGCTACCCCTCCTGCAACGGCTCCATGCATGCATATGTGTAAAATCTTTTGATGGTATGTAATAGGATAAATAACACAAGCTAGCCATAAGATTTAGATAGATTACACTGCACCTCATATATATATATATATATATTCTATCTATGCTACTATAAGAAAAGTAAGTTTCTATGGGACATATATCACATTCTAATGGAAACTATTTTTCTCTCAAAATTTTCTCTCTTAATTACTTTGGCACGTCAAATTCTCATGAAAACTTTTCTTTCTCAAAATTTTTCTTTTAGTCCAAGGACACATGTCAACTTATCCTTAATTTATTTCTCTCCCAAATTTTTTTTCTTCTCTTACTACATACATAAATGAGTTAAAATATAATGCATTAAAGAAAATTCTGACCAACAATATACATCAACATCTGTCAAACAATATTTTATTCTTCTTTTATTTTTTCAAACACACTTTTCTTTTACTAGTTTTTATTTGTTTCCATCAATAACCTTTAAAATATAATTTTTGTTCAATAATATTTATAAATTTTTTTGCTCTTAATTTTACATTTATCTTTTAATACATTTTTTTTTTGTTTTATATTATGAAAATGCTTCCTGTTATTACTTCTATGTTTTGCAACATTTTTTGATTCTATATGATACATCGACAAATTCTTTATGTTGATGTTTTGGTAAAATACTATTCATACATTATATTTTGTGAAAGGTAGGAAAATCACCTTGGGGCTTCTAGTTTGGAGTGTTTGAGCAAGTTAGGATGTGTATTTATAAGGTAGGGGTTGTTTAAAATGAAATAGTGTTATTTTTGGAGAATTTTTGTTGTCGAGGGCTTGCTGGAGCAAGGGAACACTTGCTGTAGTTTGGATGACAAAATGCATAATTACCGGGGACATAACCATACTCGTTGTAGTGAGTAGGGCCTTGCTTCAAAGAGCCACCTGCTTAAGCCAAAACTAATTTTTCTCCATTCTGAGGGATTCATCTACTATGGAGTTAAGTTAAGGTATCCAAAAGTCATATTAGACTCGTCTTATGATGGCTTGAAGCATAACAAAAATAAGGGGGTGCCAAATCTGATTGCACTACACTTTAGGGGTGATTAGTGTAATTTCCTCTCAAAATTATAATTCACATTAAATGCAATTTGTTGTTTACTTTAATTTTAATAATCTTTTATTAATTTAATAAAAACTTTATATATATAACATTGTTTCATTTAGGGTGTGTACACTATTTCTTTTAGAGTGTGTTTGTGAGTTTGTATTTTGAATAAGAGGGGAGGGAAATTAAAGGCTTGTAGTATAAAATTATAATCTAACACTATATGCTTTCCCTTTCTTTTCAAAATCCTAACTTACAAGTATACCCTTAGAGTTTAATTTTGATACATTGACAATGTAAAACTCTTTTACACTGTCATCTTATCAAATCTCCCAATTAGCATAAATTTTTAAATAGTAGAGATGAGAGTTAACCATATTCCTAACATAGCAATTCATAATTAGATGACTGTGTAATTTTTTTACACTGTTAATGCATGAAATTTTAAATCCTTTCTTATAAGTATTTTAATTTTTTTACTAGTATTTTTCATTACATACTATATGAAAAAAAATATGAAAAAAGTTAAAATTATTTTTTGTTTAAATTCAATGGAGTAGATGCAATTTTTTTTAATAAGAATATGATAAAGTACAATTTAATCATTTGCAAGACTAATTTATATTGTTTACCCTTTATAATAAAATGTTGACCTTACTTTTAGATCATTCTATTTAGCAGAGTGTATATTATTCTAATGGGTTAGAAAATGTAGGTGCTTAATTGTGTTTGGAGGTCACATTTGAATAATGCATAATCTTTTAAGGATACATATAATAACATATTGACTCCAAATAAAATAAAAAACAATAAAAAATTCTTCTATAAGCAAACTGTGTTGCTCAAATACTGAAAAATTAGGTGCTTGGTGATGTTTGATGTATGTTTGCTTTTTAAAACTATATGTTCATTAAAATAACCACAAAATAGTTTCAATTATTTATATACTGCTAATTTTAAAGACCAATGAAATAGGATGCCCATTTTCACTTTGAGCCATCACTTTTGGATATTATAAATGTAATTTGACAACGATAAACTTATTACTATAGAAATACAATTAGTACCTATTAATTCCAATTTTATAGATGACATTAATAGCATATTTTTTAAGGTTTTTTTAATCAATGTTCTAAAGAAAACAAAAAAAAGAAAGTGTTTCAAACTTTTTTGTTTAATGAATCAACATAAAAAACATCAAAACTCATCTTCCCAATACATAAACTTTTTTTCTTAACCTGTGCCCGCCTTTGGTTTGGTTTCCTTAGCTATATTAGGGCACTAGTTAGATGAATCTATATTTTAAATATATGACCAAATTTTAAGATAGTTGAGCATCAGTATCTCAATTTTGAATTAAACAAAAAAGTCCATAATTATCTGTCATATGGCATAAGGGTGTAATTATACCTTTTTTTCTATACATGTGATATTAATTGATTTGATAATAGTTATCAAGGTTAAATATATTTTTATCCCTAAAAATTAAATGAGTTTTGGTTCTAATTATTGAAAATTAAAATTTAGTTTTTGGTCCAAATAATTTAAAATCTATTTATTTTTAGTGCATAAAATTAGTGTGTCTTAGTTAAATGGTAAGCCACTTTATTCAATCCTCTATGGTAGTTAGTAGGATTTTGACATATATGATTATGATATGACAAGTACAAGTGGCTATTATATAGGATTGGATAATATGGTTTTTCGTAAGCCAGGTTAGCATTTAAGAGAGAAAAACTAATTACTAGGAGTAAAATCAAACAATTTGGAAATGCTTGGAGGAAAACCCAAAAAAATAAATCAGGTACCTAAACTACTCGTTTATTTTTCAGGGATAAAAAATATATTTAAGCCAAGTAGCCAACTTATTAGTTTAAATTGACATTGACAATAATTTTAATATTATAATTATAAATTAATAATGATAAATTTATTATAATAAATATGAAAGTAATTAAAATTCAAAATTGTATAGATAATATGAATGATATGGAAGTTTATTGCAAAGATGAATTTCAAGATAATTAAGTGTCATATTTCAAGCTATAAGAGAAAGTCCAAGGTCAAAACTGACCACCATAAGGAGGAAGAGCATAATTAATACGTTTCGTTTGTATTTTATATTTTTTATTGATTGATCATAACTTCTACTAATATGTTTTGGTCTAACGTATCATTGTAGGGGATGTCAAACTTGTATGGCCTTTTCTTTTGTTCTTTTGCTCTGATGGAAACTTGCTATCTCCAAAATATGCCCCCTTTCTGTCCAACTAATCATATATTGTCACGTAAAAGATAAATATAAAAAAAGATTAAAAAATTTAAAATAGTTATCAAATATATAATATTATCTTACACGCTACAATATATGATTGGTAGGATACGAAATAGAACATGATTTGGGGATAGAAGATTTTGATCCCCCTTGCCCCCTTATATTGAGTTGAGACGTAGTTATCGGCAGCAACGATGCTGGGGTCCTCGAGAAAGCTTAATCAAAAGATTGAACATTTATATTAACATTTGCATATTTAATACAATATCTGCAACTTAGGGTGTGTTTGTGACCTTTGTAGAGTTTTATTTTTTCAAATCTTTTTCCTTCCCTTGCTCCTTCTAAAGAAAAATTAAAACTCATAAACACATTATTACGTAAAAATGCTTTTTTTTTTCTTTTATTATAGTTTTTTTTTACATGTCATTCTAAAGATAAAGGGAATAAGAGTGGAAGTTTTAATAAACTAGATGAGAACTTGCAATTAAACTATTTAGCAACACTGCTTTAATATATCCCTTAAGGTAAAAATTAACAATCTTTACCATTTTCAATAGATACCCCGATGAAGAAGCCGGTCAAGTGCCCATGGCTTTTGTAGTAAGACAACTCCAAAGTTCCCTTGGCGAGGCAGAAATAATTGATTTTGTTTCTAAACAGGTACTTTAATTTTCTCTATTGCCTTCTTTTGTCCACAATGATGGCATATTGGTGCATTTCCTTCTTTTATGTTGAAATGGAACAATACATTATATATGTTTTCATCTTGGTTGCAGGTTGCACCATACAAGAAAATAAGACGTGTAGTATTCGTCGATTCCATCCCGAAGAATGCATCGGGAAAAATTTTGAGGAAGGATTTAAATAAAATTGCTCTACAAAGATCTTTCTCTAAGTTATAATACTTCATATTTCTTGGGGTTATAATTAGGGATTAGGTTTTATTTTTGAGTGCTTTAAGGTGTTTCTGAGTTAAGATTTTGGAGAAAAATGGATAGGAAGGAAGAGTTTGTAATATAAAATTAAAAAAAATAATTCACAAACCTTTCATTCCCCTATATTTCCTTTTAAAACTAAACTTACAAAAATACCCTTATTGGTTAGTCATTTGTATGTACTTATGTAAGCACTTGATAAATCCAAAAATGTCTGGATTTTGGATTCGAGCATATCTTCCCCTCAATCTTATCTTTAACATGATTAGGTGGTGTACATTTTTTTTAGGATTCTATATTATGTCATATCATATGTTTATATTGTACTTTTTTTCATATATTTGTAGTATATGATAAAATAAAGATATCTAGTTAATCTATTTTAAATTTATAATTATGAAATAATCCTTTTTGGTTTCTTAAAGTCTAACAAGAATAATTTTCAAACAAAACTCTCAAATTGATCCCTTTTAAATTTTGCATGAGACAAATTGGTGTCTCTAGATAAAATACCCAAAGAGGTCTCTAATAATTAAGAATGTTGGACAAATTACTCCCTCAAGTATATCTGTCCATTCAAAAACACCGACATAATCTATCACGATACTAACATGGCCTTTAGAACACTAACATGATACATTTTGTGCTAAATTGGCAACAAAAAAAAAAAATTAGTCCCTCAAGATTATGAAATGTTCTAATTGATATACCTATCATCATCTTCTCCCTTCATCTTTATCAAACTCTAAAACCTAAATCTCATATTCCTCTTTCTCTTCTTGATTCACATTATTTTTTTGTTCTTCCTCATCATTGTCATGATCATTATCATTTACTTTGATAACGTATCCATTATCTTAGATTTTTCTTCTTTTTGCATGACATTGTTTTTACTCTTTATCATATTTGCTCAAATGCCCCTTTTCCCTTATACTAAAACCCAGCTCGATAAATTGTCACAAAAAATCGGTATGATGAGAATCATAGAAACTTGCAATAAATTTATAGGGCAACAATATAAATTTGATAATCTAAATAATGATGAGGATGATGATGAGTGAATTGCAAGTGTAAATGATAATGAATTGAAGAAAGAAAAGCTAGGTAAATCAAGAAGAGAAAGGTGAAGATAACATTTGGGCTTTAGGCTTTGAAAAGGAGGGAGATGTATAGTGATCAATTTTTGTCCTACTTTTTTTTTTTACCAATATGAGACAAAAGGGACCACATCGGTGTTCTAATAGCCATATCAAGGTTTTAATGGTCACTTCTACATATTTTAATGAAGAGACTTAATGGAGCGATTAACTTGTTAGACATTTTTAACTATTAGGGACCTCTCTGGGATTTTTATTGGTACCAGGACTATTGATACCAAATTTGTCCATGTTCAAATAAAATTGCTCATTAAAAAATTACTCCTTTTTTCATGTGACATTTTTTTGTTAATGACATGTGAACACCATTTTTTATAAAATTCATATTGAGTTATTTTACATAATTATTGAGCATTTTGTTTTCAAATCTCTTTTATTTATAGATCTTATCTTTGTCCCTTGCTTTTTATTTTTTTTTCTTTTTTTTTATTTTCCTCCTTCCAAGAAAGTTTGTGATTAAAAAAAGAACAATATAAAAGGGCCTGCCCTTTTCTTTAAAAGGAAAAAAAGTTCATGTTGTTTTGTCTTATTCTTTAGTTTTGCTAGGCCATGTTTCATTTTAGCCCAAATCCTTTTTTTTTTTTATATATTACCATTCTTGTTTTCCCTTTTTCCTCTAAAAAAATAAGGAAAAGAAAATAGAAAATAAAAACACAGAAGGGGGTGAACTATCCTCCACCAACAAGAAAAATGGATATTACTAGAAAAAGGAAAAGCATGGGAAAAAGCATTAGTATTTTTTTTACAAAAAGGTCAAATAAGAAAATCACAATAATACATATTCATTACATGGTATCTATAATTACTAGAAGAAGACAAAAATAAATGACATATCAATGATGAAGACGACCCAATAGACGAGTTGAAAAAAAAATTTGGGTTGCGCATGAATAATGATTTTAGATTGGGTGTGAATAGTAACTTTACGGGCCTATAGGCGCAATAGTAACTCTGGGATCGGGACTAGAAGATCTCCAGGACCAAGGGAAGATAAGATAAGAATTGAGATAAAGTATTAGACGCAAGGTTGATCTCGAGTAATATTTTAATTTCTCAAGTATGATGTTTTACCCATTCAGTAAAGTTTGATGTGTGGTTTTTAACATCATTAAAGTTACTTGGTGGCCAAGTAATCTATACCAATCACTTTTTGCCAAGTGGATGGCATTGATTAAAACTTAGAAAGCAAGTTTTATTCTTGGCTTTTCATTTATTATTATTTTACCCAGGAGCCAATATTTCATCCGGTCAGTGAAATTTTTGTGTGTGATTTTATCACGGAAAAAGTACTTGCTCACCAAGTTAAAGTGAGCCACTTATTTTGAGCCAAGTAGTTGGGCATGAGTCATTCTTGTAAGCTCCAGAACCGTTCAAAAAGTATGAGCTTTATTATTTTGAATGATAACATAGCTAATTTAAAGAAAATAGTTTGAAGAATGACTAATGGCTGTCTTGAGTTTCTAGACTAAGCTTAACAGGTATTTTTGAAGTTTATTACACAGACTTGAGCGAGAATAATTATCACTTTGCATGTGTAAACATGTTTTATCTTGTGGAAAGAGAATGAGCTTAAATAAAGTGAATATTATATCGTGTAAAGAATGTTTACATGCATTAAGGAATGAAGCAGATTAATATAAGAACAAGAAACCAAGGAAAGGATCTTCATAAAGTAACACAAAACGATCAGAAAGTACACTAAAAAATGAGAAAATCACGCAAACTCTAAAATTAACGTGTTACTTAGTCGACAATCATCATAATTGCAAATCATTCATCATCAAAAAGCTAAGATTGAAGATTGGAAGACAGAATAGTGATCAAGGAACTGATTACGCATGTCAAAAAGTTTACTTAACTATGGACCATAGAATGCTACAGGAAATTAAGGGAAATTTTAAATTCAAATTTCAAATATTGAATCAAACCCAATTTTATAACTGGTATGTTATCTCTTTTACCTAATTGGTCAACCATCATAGCTTTTAGAAGGAGGAGTCCAAAAACCACGATCAGAAAGTAAAAATAAAGAGGGACATCAAAAACCTTTACAATATAATGACTTCTGCAACTAATGTGACAAGCTGTAAGTCTACCTTTCTAGAATAACATTCCAAGACACAACAAACATGTTCACTAGCTTAATTTGCAAATTGTATATCACAATTATCAACATATTCTATTGATTGGTGTCCCATGGAGAGGTTTCATATGATTTTTGCAGCATCTAAAAGGTATTATATTCTAGATACTTACGTCCTTTAAATTCTTTAACTGCACAGTTGATTTGCTAGCATTGTCCTTTAAGAGGTCATCTTACCTTGACATTCTCCTTTTCCAAACAAATAGTAGCGTCCTTAAATTTTGAAATCATAGTTTTATCAAAACACACTTTCAAGACCTTGAATAAATGTTCATAGTGGTTGTTTACACTTACTTTGACCTCAATTTTGAATAGAAAAGATTGTTGTAGTAGTTTATCCTCAAATTCTTCGGATTATGCCATCTCAGCATCAACATGTAAAGAATTGAAACAAAAAATGACTTAAGACTTGAGGGGAAAAAATTTAGAATGTCTATAAAAAAAATCAAAATGTATATAGTATAAGAGATACTTTGTGAGTGTGTTCAAATAATTCAGAACATGGTTTGCCAATAACCATTTGACCTTCATGATAAAAAATAACCAAATTAGCTATCTTGGATTCATCGGTGACATGCATCTTAATTCTATATTAGCACAATTACAAATAAAGAGGTTAAAAAATAGTATCAATAATCAATATTCCAAAAAATGGTCTACATATACACTTTTTTAAAACAAAAAACCTTTGAATACCTTCGAGTTAGTACATTCCTGAATTCAGTCTTACAGCTTTGTTGCATTTATGTAACATCCCAAAATTTATAACTAAGATAAATATTAATCGTAATTAGCGATAGCAAAACCAAGAGACTCTGGACAAATGTTATGAAACACAACAAATAGACTACTTAAGTATGTCTAGAGAAAAGTGCAAAGAATTACAAAAATGCCATCACTTAGTGGAAATTATGAAAATGCCCTTGCTATGTAAAGGAAATTATCAAACTACCGTTGCCTTATTAAATGACGAAGATACCCTTACTCTATGAATGGAATTACAAGATCATTGTCTAAATTACAAAAATATCATTGTCTTAGTTAAAGAAATTACTATAATGCCATTTGCACAAATCCCTAGACTTGTCTTTAGACAAGAATGAATCTAAGCCATTGGATTAAGATGATAACACAATAATTTAACCACATACATCATACACATTTCTGAATTACATACATGCACTAAAGGTTAGAAAATCTCCACTATCATCTTTGCACAAAACATGGAGCATTTTCATCCAACATGTTTGCATAAAACATGGAAACATGTTTGCACAAAACATGGAGCATTTTCATCCCAAAATTCAGCCAACATATTTCCATAAATCATGCTCCAAGTGCTTTCCTTCTTCTGTTTTTTTCTCTAATCTTTCCACTATAAATACTCCTCAAACTCTCTTCAATTCAGAAACTCCCTAAGTGTTCTTTCTTTCTTATTCTATCATTCTTCTTATGTTCTTCAAAGACTTCTCTTGATCCTCTAAACTTCATCCAAACACTTAAATCCTAAGTCCAAACTTTCACTAGCCCTCACAAGAGTTACAATCTTTAAGTCAAGTGAGAAATATTTTCTTAAGCACTCAAGTTCTAGAGCCAAGATTCAAGGAGAGTCATCCACTCCAAAGACTCTTGTTCAAAGCTTAAGGAAGAAGAGAAGGACCCTTTTTAGACCCTACACAAGAGGTAGGAGTTTTTTCTTTATTTGTTCAAGTATTGTTGGCTTCTAACTTTGCTCATTGATAGAATGCCTCAAACTTGAGTTATTGTCAAAAGTTTTGAATAATTATATTTTTAGAAAACACAACATGTTCTATTCTACTATTAGTACTTTTATGATGTTATCAAACTCAAATATAACTTAAAAGATTGTATGTGAAACTTGAGTTAATAAAGATAACTTAAGACATGAACATGGCAGGTGCTGGAATTTCTAGTTATTTCTGGCAGTAGTTACTTCAAAAATTACTGTTAATAAAATATGAAGGATCTCAAAATGAAAATATTTTTATTATAAACTAGACTCATTGTAGAACACTCTCCAAAAAGAATCACCTAAAACGGAGTTTCCTAGCCCAAGATATAAATTTTTAAAATAGAGCCTAAGACTGAAACTCTTAATCTGACCTTGTAGTAGTAAAATAGGTGTAACTCACTCTAGAAAAATGCAAATGGACTGATTTCAACTTTGTGGAAAAGCTAACACATCTACAAACACACTTTTGTGTGCTATGCATAAAGTTTTACACCACAAAAATACAGAATGAGAGATATATTTTCGGGACAGTGTGCTGAGAAAGTCTTGAAGGTAGCGTGATACTGTAAGAGTGCAATTTGGAAAGGTTCTGGCTAAGGAAAGACTTGGTATTTAAGCGTGTCCATTGTGACCCACCTCTCTTTCCTGGGAATCCTACTATGCACAATTTACAGTTGATTTACACTAATCTAAGATGTTAGTGCTACAAATTTTATTCTAAAAGATGTCAGAACTCTAAATAAAATATTCAAGTCTTGTAAAGAGATAATTTTAAGGATTTAAGTAGAATAATAATCTTCAAGAGATATATATAAAAGTCATAATAAAAATATATAAAGAACCTCTAAAAATATCTTAAAGGGTATTAATGTATTAATGGAAAAACTAAGAGTACAAAGAAGACTAAGAGAAAAAGATAATACCAAGATATCCATAACCTATTAGGAACACTAGAGACCTAACTTGATAACTTAGGTTGCTTAATGTGAATTATCTATGAGAATGTTTACTATGAGATTTACATGATATTGTCTATGTTACATGAAGTGATATACAGAAAATGTGAATGTATTGATGAGATATGAAATGATAATGATAAAATGATTGACTGTGCCATGATTTATTAATGTGCATACATTCATAATTCAAATGAAATAATAAATAGACCAACTCACTGCTTAATCCTCTTTGAGGATTAAGGTATTGATGATTTCACTCAGTGAGAATAAAAGTAAAACCTGAAAAAGTAGCAATGACAGTATGGAAAAGTGGACTTGAGCTAAACTCACGGCTTAACCCCCTAAACCGTTGAGATCATGGCAACGGAAAGAAAACTAAAAGGTTGTGGCGACGGCCACGGTATGAGCTCATTACCCTTTTAGGGTGGTCTAAGGTATTGATGCATTCATCCAGTGAGTAATTAAGAAATATGTTGATCACTAAACAAATGAATGTTGAGGATGAGTAATCATGAAATGCATGCAGCTCCTAAATGATTATTGCTTATTAGTGGTTTTACATTATATGCTTATATGTATGCTTGATGAAATACTGAATGGATATTTCTGCTAATGTTCAAGATTAGTTTAAAAGTAACTGCACTCCTACTAATCACTTTTGTGAAAGTTTGATAATTGAATCCTTACCGGTTCACCTTTTTATAATAAACCCGAAGTGACTGGGACGACAACGTTGACACTTTTAGTACAAGTAGGAACTCCTACTGAGAAATCATGTATTTCTCACTCCTATATTTATTTTCCGTTGTCATTACCAGAGACAGACGTGTCCACCTAAAGCAACGAAGCTGTAGCTGAGGAAGGAGGTAGCACGTGAAGATTTCAAACCTTTCAAGTAGGAGCATTCCGAGCTTTAGTTACATTATAGTTTGTGAGAAACAATTAGTAATAGTAGAACTTATATTATTATTTGTAATAACTTATCAGTATGATATACGCCCTGTTGTGACTTATGTATTAAGTGATTATATTCCAGTTTATGTGATAATAGTTCTACACTTAGTCTCTTATTCCACTTATTTAATTAAGTGTGCAATGTAACTTGATTATTATCTATAAAAGCGCTATGTATTTCACTTCTCGTTACAGGCTTAAGTTTTCAAAAAAATTAATTTATTTAAAGAAAAAAAACTTCCACTATTTTTCTAAGTTAATTTCAAAAGAAAATAAATGCAAGGCATAAGTGACAACTAATAAAATCCAAATGTGAACTTAAGAACAGTGGGGTTCTATTAGGGTGTTACATTATGGTATCAGAGCAGTTCATCCTATTTAAGCCTGAGGAATGGACTGACTATGCTTCTGTCTATGATATCATGCTATTAATCTTATCTGTATGATGGGATATAGGATTTAGAAATGCATGATCGTCTTGTGATACTGCCATAGTTGCTACCATGCTTAGCTATAATATTGAGCCTGATCAACTCTATGACTGTTGTTTGGTGTGTCTAGGAGCTAATGGCAGCAAACAGACGTACGCATGGGGCATGCGGTGGAGGTAATCGTGATGAACTGGCAAATGCACTCCAGGAGATGGCTAGGGCTATGCAAGCACAAGCAACAATGATAATGGAGCAAATGAATAGGAGGTCAGAGGAATCAATTGGAAACCAAGAACATGGAAAATTCTCAGAATTCAAGAGGGCTGGACCTCCAGAATTCAAAGGGACAACTAACCCCGAAATAGCTGACATATGGATTCAAGAGATGGAGAAGGTTTTCTCAGTGGTAGAATGCTCTGATGAACAAAAGGTGGCATTCTCTACTTATATGCTGAAAGGAAAGGCTGCCGCGTGGTGGAAGGGTGCAAAGGGCTTGCTCGAAAGTGCTGACATACAGATTACGTGGGAGGTTTTCTATGCTACGTTCCATAAGAAATATTTTCCAGATCCTGTTAAGAAGGCAAAGGAAGTAGAATTTTTGTTGCTGACATAGCGAAATCGAAGTGTGGCTGAGTACACAGCTAAGTTTGAAGAACTGATCAAACACTCAACTAGCTACCAAAGGGATCCCAACGAGCCTTGGAAATGCATGAAATATGAGAGTGGTTTGAGGCCAGACATTTTGGCATCTATGGCTCCACTGGAGGTCACTGACTATGCATCTTTAGTCAGCAAAAGCCAAGTGGCTGAGAGTTGCAATCGCCAGCTAGTAGCCCACCGAGTTGAAGAGAATAGGAAGAGGTTTGCTCAACAAGGTCACCGAGGGTTCCCACCCCCTCACAAGAAACCCTACCAAGGAGGTAGATTTAAAGGGAAACAACCCCAACACCCTATGATGAATCAACCTAGGACATAAGCTGTTAATCGACCTATGATGGCTATTGTCCCTGAACCTATGACTAGACCCCCTTGTGCCACTTGTGGAAAGATACATGGAGGGGAATGCAGATTTGGTAAAAATGTTTGTTATCGGTGTGGACAGGCAGGACACTATTCTAGAGAGTGCCTAAAGTTCAATCAGTCCTCTACACTTAAGCCTAAGTCACAGGGACGCGTGTTTGCTATCACTGCTGAGATGCCCTCAGAATCCGATGATCTGATTCAAGGTAAGTGTATAATTAATGGAAAACCCTTAATTGTATTGTTTGATTCTAGCGCAACACATTCATTCATTTCATATGATTGTGCTAATAAGTTGAAGTTGTATATATCTGACTTAAAAATCATTTTTTGTAGCAAAGTTCTGAACTTTGTCAACAAATTGACCAAATAGAGTGACTTCTAGTTTAACATTACACATACACATTATTTATTTTTTAATTGACTTTTATTTGAAAAGTAACGAGAAAGAAACAAACAAATTGAATAATAGAAGATTACCTATATGCTTCTGCATTACAACCATTCTAGTTTTCATTCCATTCTTATCATATTTTTTTCCCAACCAATGATAGTTAGAAGTCCAATAGTATCTAATATAAAACATAATTGCAAATAAAAAAATTCAATATAGAGGTATATAAATTAGAAAACAAAAAAATAAAAAATTATTTAAAGAGCATTACATGATTCATTACCTATTAGATATGGAAGTTGAGAGTCAGTTTTAGGTATTTAATTGAACTGGAAAAGCTTGAAACCATAGAAAGAAAACAATTCACTGTCAAAAAGTAGTACATTAGTACATTAGACCTTAACTAGAGATTCAATCAAAACTCATGCTTGGTGGTTCGAAAGTAACCACTACTTTTGCTTACTATGAAGTAAGACACAATATAATTACTGATCCTTCTATTAACAATATAATGGCTTGAATTTATATATTAATTCCTTTTTCATAGTGGCATGAATGGTCGTACCCTAAAACAAAATATAAAAATTATTCAGAGAAAAGAAAGGGAAAAATTAGGGGGTGTCTAAATATATAACACTAAAAAGCAAACTACAGTAAAAAGGAATAATGTAAAAGAAAATGAAAATGCTTACAAACTCATTCATCAAAATCATTTCGAAGTTGTTTACTAGCTTGGCATTGTTGAAAGTAAGAAGACACCAAAGGTGAATAATTTGGGCCTTAATCGTCTTGCATTCCCAAACTAGAGTGATGGTCAACAGTTGGTTGTAATGATTCGCCATGAAATAAGAGGCAGAGTAGTAAACAACAAATAGTCAGGAAATAGTAAAGACAAGGAAATGGAATGAATATTTTTTTTTTTTTCAAACAGAAGAACAATCATTTGTAGACAATTACAATACATATGGAATATGGAAATCGGAGAACTCTGAGAAAAAGGAGATAAATGAGGTAGTTGTTGAGAATAAATCATATTAATGCACATAAGTCAAAATCATAATAAATCAGAACAAATCAAAATAATAATGAATCGGAGCAATTCTTGGACGAAGGAGGAGAATTTTGGATAAAGATATAAATTAGGTATTAAAATCTATATAAATCATCTATACAATTAGATAAAGAGCATTCTACAGGTAACCATTTTTTGGTGTTTGCTAATTAAGTTGGTATCAATTTTCAAGTTTGTAAACACAGTTTGATACATTTGCATCCACTAATTTAAATTATTGGCACTATCCTATCCCTCCTTGGCCCCATATTCCATGTCTTCTGTTAGTTTTTGACTTTTATCTATCATGTCAATCTCTAAACCGCTGTTCTTCTCTTCTATTTCTCCTCATATATGATCCTCCAATCTAGACAATTTTTTTTTCCTCACTAATTGTCCTTTCACCAATCCAATGCTCAATCTGCCAATGTTTTATGCGATAAATCAACATAAATCTAGGACCTCTACCTCTGGCAATGCGAAGTGATTAGAGTAATTAAGGGACCTTTCCCATATTCGACAATCTCTTGGACCAACTCGATGTTGATGGTTACGCCTCTCCATGGAGTCCCTTGCTAGAAATCGCTCTCTGTAGGTACTCCCACAAATGCCATCCCTTCTTCATTAACCAAATAAATAATTGCCATCCATGTATTTTTAGTGATGATAATCCTAGGGAGTTGGTTAGGTGTATTTCACTTCAACTATGGGAGATTGTGCTTTTGTCTTATTGTCCTAGACCTCCACATTTTCATCATTTCATGGACAAAGTGTAAATGTGTTGTTCTATTTACCTTAAGATTTCTTATTATCATCTTTATGAAATAAATTATAATATAATTGCATTCTATAAGTGCATAGTTTATATTGTGATGCCGATTATGTTAATATGTAAAGTTTATATATTTCATTATTTGTAATTATAATTTGTTTTTCAGTTAAAAACACAGGAATTTATAGATGATGAGATGTATAAAGAGTTGACTAGAATCCTTACAAGGTGAAAAGTTTTATATATGTAAACTTTAATTAATTTTAACTAAAATTATTTTACAATAAATATACTAACTATACTTTATTTGTAAAAAATTGTTGTGAAATGAAGAATGTTTCAAATATTTGATTGCTTTTTGGCTTCGCAATTAAATTCGAGTACCATCGAGTACAATTGGAATGACATTTGAACAAAACCACTTATATAATTTTGGAAAATACCTTTTTTAAGTATGTGAAATAGATACTTATTTTTTTCCTCCTTTTTTGTTTGATATTTGAACATGTTATATTATATTTCTTTATTTTATTAAGGTGAAGTTGTCATACATAATATTTAGCATTAATTATAACAATTCCCTAAAAAGCAAAACAAGTGACTCGATAGGAATGACAATGTCTTGTCAAGTTGCTAGTATTATAATAAACAGAATAAATCAAGATTGAAATGTGGCAAATTAAAATACTAATTAGGCATCACAAATCAAAATCATTAGTGTTATTGAAATCAAGACTGAAATATCACAAATCAAAATACTAATTAGGCATCACAAATCAAGATAAAAAACAATGTTACATTGGGGAAGTAGGCGGCGTGGTGGGCAGAGAGCCACACCTGAACAGTCTACACCATCAATCATCACCATATAAAAGCTGCCATTGGAACCTCCTCTGTAACCCGCACTGGTACCATCAAGCACACGTAGTCCACCCTTGAAGCACTGTCGCAACTTCTGCCTTCCCGTGACAAGCCATTGCTGCCACCGCAAAACTCCCTAGAAAGCTACTAGTAGCAACCACATCATCCACTGCCAAAAACGCATGGCAATAGCCATAGAACCACTTCGAATGGCGCCTCTACATCGTGCTTTCCACGTTGCCTACCGTTGTGTAGCTTCTGCGATGAGCGACTCCACTTCCATGAGCACGTGAAGCCAGCCGTGCCACCACCTTTTGCCCTCCAGAGTATCGCTGTGCAGCCTCCCTGTCTGCCACCACTGCATTGGCTCTCCCTCTCCTTGTTATGTTACAGCAACTTAGGTTTAGTGGATCAAGTTTAAGGATGTGTTTTTGCTTAAGTCAAATTTTGTCTTTGTTGTCTTTGATCTGGGGCTGGGTATGTTTAGGCTCTTTAATTTTTGCAATTAAAGTTTTTGTTTTGCCTTTTAGGGGCTGGAGTCTTTTCATTTGTTTTTCCTTTTGCCAGTTCTTAGTTTGGGTTGAAAATGTTTGGGCTGACACGTTTTAGAGTCTTAGGAGGAAGATGGAGAAAGGCGGCAGTTAAGAGAGGAAGGCGTTTTGGCTTGGCTAGAGTTTGGATTAAAGGAAAGGTTCAGAGAGGAAGATAGTATTTTGCAATTCATTAAAAAAAGGGTTGTTATGTTTTGTGTTAGAGCAATGTTAGATATATAACTAAATTGTACGATAAATGCCCACTACACATCTTACCATTATTGGATTTGATGAATGAGTAGGATAAGTGAGGACCACTCACCACATCTAATGGTGATAAGACGTGTGATGTGCATTTGTTGTGCAATATAGTTGTACACTAAACATTATTCTTTGTGTTATGAGGAATGCTTGTTAGTTGCAATTGTTATTATTATTTTTTCATCATTTAGCTTCTTCAAGTGTAAAGCTTGTTAGCTGAAATTATTATTATTATTATTATTTTACATCAATTAGGTTGTGTAATGCTTTTTAGCTTGTCTCTCCTTTTCTGTTTTTATCTACTTGTTTATGATCCATATATATATATATATTATCAATAATAGATAAAAGATTTAAAAAATTAAAAATATAGAAAGGTTTTATGAGATTCAAAATAGATAAATTATTATGTTCATTATTTAATTGTTTGATTAAATGCCGATAAGTTTTAAAGATATTTAATTTTTGTAGAGCAATCCTACAAGTAAATATTGAAGATTGTTAATGATATTATAATAATGTGTATTAATTGTAGTTTTATTTTTCAAAAAAATAATTGATAATTAATAAATAACTTTTTAAAAATTGTAGGCCCTAAATTATTATCATTGAGACACATAGAAACTTTCCCTCATAGAAGTCTAGAATATTAGTATTATTATAGATTATACACTATACTATGCTTACTTTTGTTGCCTATCTTCTTAAAGCTTTCACAAATGAGAACATAATTGTTTGATTGTCAGTCATAATTATTTGATTGATAATTATAATTATTTTATTAGAATCTCATATTCTATGAGTTTAATTGGCAATTATAATTATTTGATTGGAATTTTATGTTTATTAGGTGATATTATAATTTTTAATCCTTAGTTATTATGCATTTTACATTTATTAAGTGGGATTATAATTTTTAATTATCAATTATTGTTTCTAAATTACTTGCTTCATTTATTGGCTTTTCATGGGTAGAAAATCAAAAGTATGGTTGAATGACATGTCATTCATTACATTTCTTGCAAAATTTGACTTTAAAATTATGTATATGATATGATATACAATATGATAACAAAACAAATTGTGATATTTGAACCCTTACATCTTGAAACCCACCTACGATTCTTAAGGGAGAGGAGGAAAAAATTGTAAAAATACACGAAAGAATAGAAATAAAAGTTGCTATGTTGGGCGTCTATTAAAGTTAAGGCCATGAAATAATATTTCTCATAAAGGAATGGGGAAATATTTTATTTTTAACACCCCAAATGGGTGTAGCACCTATATAATATGAGAGGAGTGATGGAAAGAGAAGAAGTTTGGAGAAAAAATAAGTAGTGGATCTGATGTATTTTGTGGGTAAGATGTTTTGGTGTTTGAGATATATGAGTGTTGAAATAATAATTTTGTTGAAGGAACGTAGGCGTTGTAAACAAAGGAAGGATAATGATAAAGCATGTCTATAAAGAATCAAATAATTGGAGAAGTTGGAGTTTCCCATATGTCAAAAGCATTTTCCTCTTCATGAAGAGCAAAGAGCCTATCCCCGCCAATGGAAATGTCGCATATCAAGTCTTTCTTGCTTCTGTCAAGCATGGAGGTCAAAAGCCAGTTGGAAATCAGAATGTATTTGAATTCATATTCAATCGCAATCATGTTTTTGGACATTCTCAATTCTAGAGATTAGAAGAAAGTTCTCAATTCTAAAAACCTATAAACCACATCTGTAACACCCGCTCATTCTAAAGAAATCACTAGAGATTTAGATAGTCAAATACAACATTTAACATTATACTAGTTAAGTACAAATAAAGTGTATTGACAAAAGTACTTAACTATAAGGTTTACAACCAAACTATCATATATTACATAATAAACTTGAACACTATTTATAACTCCAAATGCTCATAGAATCTAAAATAGATTGCCTTATTCTCGGGTATTATTTGGCTAATCTAAAACCACTAGAAAATAGAGATGAAAATTGAAAATAATTCTCAGTAAGGAATGAATATCTTATAACATTTTGAACTATAGTGGTTACAGCCGCATCTACATGGAAAATACACATGGACACATCTCTTTATAAGAACATAATCATAGCATGAATAGAATGCACTAGATAAAGCATGCCATGCAACGCTTATTAAAATTATCATCTTTTTGCTTTAATCTTCACTTTCCCTTGTCCACTTGTCCCACACATAGTCAAAGGCCTTCTCTTAGGGAATTCCAATTCTTTGGTGTTACTCTTTAACATCGTGATGACTAAGCGAGACGTTTACGCCACACTAACCAAGGCAGGTAACATAAAAGGGCCTTTCATTTCTGTCCCTCTGCCTTCTTGCATTTAGGGGCAAAGTTTTAAATGTCTTTTTTTTTTCATTATTTTCTTGCATAGTTGCATAAATTCAAAAAGAGTTGCAAAATCTTGTAAAAGCCAATGTGAATATTCGAGTGTTATAAATTATTTAAAATAAAACTTAAAATTAAATAGTGAAATAAATGGAACATAATGCATAAAGTATGGGTTAATGCGTAATTAAACTTAAAAAGAAATACTTGGATAATCTTGAAGATAAATGATTAATATAGAAGATAGCTAATGTAATCAAAGATTTACTCATAAAACTATGTAAAACAACTAATTATTCCTTGAAAATCTCCTAAACTCTTATAAGAGTTTCTCTTTAAAATCTCCTAACTTCTTATGAAACATTTTGTTCAAAATCTCTTGAATCCTTATAAAACTTCTATACAAGCATTCTCTTTAATTCTTTTGGAATTATTGTTGTAAGGGGACCTTAGATTTGTAGTCTTAGACCTCGGATTTCTGGTCTTGGACCTCAGATATCGCACCCTAAATCATTCCATGACTTTGATTGTTAGTCTCAGTCCTCAGAGATCACACCCTAAACTACTGACCTTGGAGCTCACATCCTAAACTACTGACCTCAAAACTAGAACCCTAAACTATTCCATAACATGGGTTTTGATCTCGGACCTAGGATCTCGCACCCTAAACCACTAACCTCAAAGCTCGCACCATAAGCCACTCCATAACCTGGGTTTGTATCTCGGGCCTTAGATCTCGTCCCTAAAACACTCGATCACCTAGGTTTGTATCTCGGACCACTCGATCACCTAGGTTTGCATCTTGGACCTCGGATCTCATCCCTAAACCACTCCATCACCTAGGTTTGTATCTCGGACCTTAGATCTCGTTCCTAAACCACTTCATAGCCTGGGTTTCGATCTCAGCAACATCAATTCAACAAATCAAGCATTTATCGTAGGACAATAGCCAAGCATCATGAAGTAAAAGACTAGAATGACTTTCCTACACTTTTATATGCATAAAACAAAGATTTTGGAAAGACTTAGGCAATGTAACCATGGTTTCTAATAGAGACTCATTCCATACTTGTAGAGATAAAACTATAATCTCATGATTAGTCCTTCTTCTCTTTCTCTCTCTTTCTTCCACTTAATCTCTTCCAAGAATGCCTCTACACTTGATCTCTTTTAATAATACTCAAAGCTCTACACTTGATTTTCTTCAAGGATGCTCAAAACTCTACACTTCCACACTTGCAATTCATTCTTCACCCCACCTGTTTATATAGAGGTTCTAAGCTTGGCCAACAAGCTTGGAAACTTAAGCACCAAGTTTAGAAACTTGAGCTCTAAGTAGTCTTGGCCAACAAGCTTTGAGACTTGATCACCAATCAACATATATGGCACATTCTATTTTATACCATATTATTTTCTAATATCTTACTTTATATATGTAATGTTATATAAAAAAATATGAGTGATAATTTAATTTATAAGTCAATGTTTAATTCTTTGAGAAATTCCTATTAGGCTATTATACAATAATCAACTCAAATAACTAACAAGAATATAATAAGTTAATCTATACAAATATTTTACTCAAAAAGGGGATATTACAACATCGTCGAAAAATTTCACCGAAGGAAACACATAAGTCGAACAAAATAAACATATTTTTTGGGTAGTTACATTATAAGAAATCATAAAAAAAATGACTATTATCTTGTAATGTGTGATTACTCATTCTTATTAAGTAATTATAACCTTATAACTTTTATGAGTTGCTCTAGTCAATTATATTAATATTAATCACCATTATTTTTAAATAAATTTAATATAGCACTTTTAGTAATTCACACAGCATCAGTAAATTGAAGTAAATCAATGAATACCAGAAACCAACCTATTATGCACATGTTGTCACAACATCCCCGAAAGGTGCTATAACAAAAATGACAATAAAAAATTTATTCCTAAAAAGAAATAAATTTGAAAAATGGGATGGCCACCAATTTTAATTCCGGCTAAAATTGAAAAACCTTTTTATTTGCAAAACTGGTTTTTTGAGAAAGATTTGAGTTCGAAAGTCTAATTGTGATTAGGGAAGGGTGAAAACTTAATCCCACTACACACATAATATATCCTTATAAATATGGTTACCTTAGAGCATATTATGCAAATTAATTTATAACTTAATAACATTTATTTTCCCCTTTTAAAAAATATTTTTTAAAAAATAATTTTAGCTTGATAGTTGTTGGCTATGCCGATATATCGTTTGGTGCAATGAGGAATTCAAAGCCACATTGTTCTTGTAGAAAATAAGTGTGTGTTAATGGATTTTAATTAAGAAACAAAAATAAAAATGTGTTGATTGATTTTATTTGTGAAAAGAATATTAATTAACAAATTATTTGTAAAAAAAGGAGGAATCCGCTTTTGCATAGGATTTAAGTTAGCACTAAGCTACTCAATAAACTCTTACAATCAATAATTCATGAAGGAGGCATCCACCTCTCTTTCATGATTGTAGACTGTTGCACAGATAAATTTTTTTATTTTTTTATTTATTTTTGAAAGAACAAAGACCTTAAAATTGAAATACCAAGAGTTAGAAAAGCAAATAACATAGCCTAAACCAAAAGAATAATTATAGCCCAAATGTCTTAATTCATAAATGCCTAAAAGACCAACAAACAAAATGAAAAAAAAATAAAGGACGGACCTGACCAAGAAAGAAAAGGAAATAAAGGAAATAAAATTAAATTAAAATAAAAAAGAAAACAAAAACAAAAAGAAGACCACACTTACTTGATCATTGTAACGTGCGAATAAGAAAGAGAAAAAAACCATGAGGAAACAGTGGCACAGTGGTAGCGCTAAAGATGATTACTGTGATAGCGGTGGCTTTGTGGAGATAGTAGTTGCAATGGTGCTGAAGACTATGCAAAATTGATAATGATTATGGCTATGATAAAAAATAAGATCCAAGATGAGGATGGTGATAGCAATGGGGTTTATTGATGATGATGGCTTATGATTGACGATGAAAGGGTTGTGGTTTGGTGAGAAGGTTGTGATGATACTAATGGTGCTATGGTTTGGTTCTCTCAGGGAGGAGGCTATGACAATGGTGATGTATTTAATGGAAGAGAATGGTGAACGAAGTGTACCGGTGGCCCTTTTTTTTCTTCTCTGTGGTTAATTACTATATAGAGAGAGCAAAGCAGAGAGATTTTGGGAGTCAGTTAGGGTTGAGTAAGTTAAGATTTTGATCTGATTTTTATTGAGTAAGTTGAGATTTTGATCTGATTTTATTTTTGTGTTGAGTCAGCTAGAAGTTAAATTCAAATTTCAAATGCACACAAAAAGTAAAAGGAAAAGAATAAAAAATAAAAAAAGAAAAATAAATAAATAAGTAAATTGTAGACTTTCCCAGCTGATGCATTTTTTAGGTCACCCTTTTGAGTTTTCAACCTAGTGGGTATTTCGTGGTCTAACTTTTGCCTAGATTGTCTTTTTTCTTTTGAGATTTCAATCTAGCGAGCCATTTCTTCCTCTCTCTTTTTTTTTTTTTTTTCATTTGCTCTCACTTTTGCTTAGAATTTTTTTTTTTCCAATTTCCAATCCAGCAAGCTTTTTTCTTTCTTTTGTCAAAATGTGCACTTTGACTGAGTGCTTTCTTGCAAAGTGTCATATATTTGCTTAGGTTGTCTACTTGGTATGACACTTCAAGACTGAGTCATTTGACTGAACATTCAAGGCCATTTTGTATAATTCCCTTAGTTGATGGCAACAACATTCAACATTTGAACAAATTATTTGCATAGTTTAGGACCTTCATCATGATCATGATCATTCAAGCTCCTTATAATACAAGAATCAATTAATGGATCTTCCGATTATTTTCTACCTTAATCTTAGAGAAAGAAGAGGATTAAAGAAATAAAGTGAAAGAACAATGATGATAAGAAAGGAAATAAATGATATAATGATTGGAAAAACAAACACACAATCATGAACACTTCTCAAGACATAAGCAAACTTACAAATCTAGTAAAGTTGTAACAATTTTCAACAACACATTCAGGCACCACCGCTCCCAACGAGGGCATCTTGTACTTCGATAGCTTTGGCATTGATCAAATCCCACACAACATCTCTAAAGCTTTTACAATCATCAATTGAGTGTTCAAATGATATTCACACACATGATTTGGATTAAACCAATGAGGATATGGGGGCATTGCAACACCAGTAGGATGTGGATCTAATAGATTTGTATGATAAATATTTCTTGGTGGTCTAGGGCTAGCAGTGTTGAAAGGGGTTCTTTGGTGATTTGGAGGCATGGTCTAGTGAGGCATGGCTTTGAAAGGTGCATGTGGTTGAAAGGAAGAGATGCAATTGACTTGATGTAGTTGAGATGGGTAATGTGTAGTAGATGGATAAGGTGTGGAAGGTGGATAGTATGGGTGTTAGTAGGATGAGTAGTGATTTGGCTGGAAAGTAGTGTTGTAGAATTGGGATGAGTGTTGTGATTGTATGAAGTTCACAATGTCTTCTTTCCTTTTATACAATGACCTTTGCTTGGGTTGTGGCTTGCCTAACTCGTCTTCTGTTAACTCCACATTCCCTTCTTGGATATTGGCTTCAATTCTTTCTCCGGTTTCCACCAAGTCTACAAACTCATTCACATATGTCCCCAACATTTTCTTGAAGAATGGACCCTCTAGTGTGTGAAGAAAGTAAGAACACATCTTTTACTCAAGCATTGGTAGAACAACTTTAGTGGCCATAGCTCTCCACCTTTGGGCATACTCTTTGAACATCTCATTTTCTTTCTATCTCAGCCCTTTTAATTGATCCTTGGTGGGTGCGACATTCAAATTGAACTTGTATTGATTAGCGAAAGCTTGAGCCAAGTCTTCCCAACATCTAATTTGTGTTCAATCCATCTGCATGTACCATTCCCATGCAGCCCCATCCAAACTCTCAAGAAAAAAGATGATTAGGAAATTCTCATCTTTGGACCATATTCCCATTTTGGTGCAATACATTCGGAGGTGCATGATAGGATTGGTACTACCATCAAATTTGATGAATTCAGGCATATTGAAATCCTTGGAAATGATGACAATTGGAGTCAAACATAGATCACTGATGCTCATCGAGCCATAAGGGTTAGGCTCTTGCAACACTTGGAATTGTTTCTGGATTCTTTCTTTCAATTTTTCCTTAAGCTTCAATCACTCTAACTCTCTTGTGATCTTAGATCCATTCCTTTCTTCATTGTGCAAGATGACATTGCTGTTGTTTGCATTATCATTGTTATTTCCAGCATCTCTCTTGGATTTCTTTATAATCTCGAGAGCTTCTTTGAACATGACTCCCTATTTAAGCATCATGGTGTTCAGATCATCAATTTCTTAACTCAGATTTCTTCTTTCAACAGCCATGACCCTCTTTTTTTGTTTTTCCTTCTGCTAAGATCAGATAAAGTTTTATGGAAAGAGCAATGCTTGGAGACAACAAACCTTTGAATTGTATTTTGGAAAGAAAAGAAATTAACCACAATGAAGTAGAAAAAAAAAATTAAAAAATAGAGAGAAATTGTCATGTCATGAGTGTATAAAAAAATGCATGCCAAATATTTTGAAAAAATGCATGTTATTTTTTTTTTTTTTACTTAAGAGTGCATGCGTTATCATGAATGCATGAGATGAATGATTTTTGGAGAAATGCATGTCATGAGTGTGCGTAGAAGAAAAGGTGAGTACTAAATAAATGTTTTCAAATGAGTTTTTTTTTTCATTATGAATGTTGTTGTGATGCATGAAAAGAATGCATATCATAAATGCATATTAAAGTATTTTTTTTTTTTTGTGAACTATGGATGAGAAAGATGATATGTGTATGAATGCATGATATTTTTTTATGGACTTGGACTATTCCTATAAGGAAATATATGCATGAATGCATGCCAAATTCTTTCTATGGATTAGGCTATGTATGCATGAATTTTTTTTTAAAAAAAAATGTGTACTACGCGTGAAAGATAGTACATGAATAAATGCATGCTATGCATAAATGCATATTATATTTTTTCAATGAATGTCATTTTTATTTTTTTTGCATATGGATGTGATCAATGCACGAATTAGTAATAAAAATGAATTACGTATGGCATGTTTACAAGAAAGATTTTTTTTATGAATGTGTACTATGCATGAGTGAAGATGTATGGATGCATGCTATGCATGAATGCATACGATTTTTTATGAATGTATAAAAATGAATGTCAAATGATCTATTTTTTTATATGGATGATCTCAATGTGATGTATGCATGAATGGATTATAAGGATGAATTATGCATGAATGCATGTTAATTTTTTTTTTTTACATGCAAATGAATGAATAGTATAAGATAAAGAAAAGAAAAATGATGCTCCTTTGTGTCCTAAAATGGTTAATCCTAGAAGATGAATATTTAGCCACTAGGTTCATTCTATTAGTGATTTGGGATAGGTATAGACTTCTAAAGGCCATGATTCCCAGATTGCCCGTACCTATAAGATAGAGACCCAACTCATAAAAGGATTACAAGGAGGGATAAACCCTCTTAATATAACCAATTGATGATACTAGTAACAATCTAGATGGTGTCCTGCCAAGTTCCAAGTGGGCATAAAACCCCTCAATGACAATGTTGGGATCCCACTTAATCCTAAGGTTACACCAGCTTGAGTATGGAGCCAAAAATATGTGCGAGATAGTGATAGTGCACTATGTATGAAGAGCAAATCTATTACTACAAAATAAAAGCCCAAACAATATGTACAAAATAAAAAGTCTTCTACCCTAGAGTTTGAATGACAAGTAATTACAAATTAGTTATTTGCAACAAAAAGGACATTTATTTACAACAAAATAAGAAATTAAAAAAATAGTATGGAAGGGGGAAAATAAATATTATAAGAGTTATAATTATTTGTATAATTTACTCTGATAGGCTTGACTCTCCCTAATAGAGTAGCCAAATTGTCACAATATCCTCGGAGGGTGCTATAACAAAAATGACAACAAAAAATTTATTCCTAAAAAGAAATAAATTTAAAAAATGGAGTCCCCACCAATTTTAATTCTGGCTAAAATTGGAAAACCCTTTGAGCTGCAAAACTGGTTTTTTGAGAAAGATTTGAGTCCGCGAGTCGAATTATGATTAGGAAGTGGTGAAAACTTAATCCCACTACATCCCTAATATATCCATATTAATACGGTTATCTTAGAGTGTAACATCCTAATTCTTAACCCAATACTCCCAGAGCGTATTTTGGTTAATCATTAGTTTATTACTTCTTAGTTTCATTCTTTCTTTAAAATACTTAGCAGAAAATACGAATAAATTTTTCTTTTTGAAACTTGAAAACAAAACATGAGCCGCGTGCTAAAATAAAATCTAATGATCGTCGGAAACACAACATATAAGAAAGTGAAATCATATCATTCATAGCCACAAAATATAATTGCTCTACATAGCAACACAACTCAGTCATATCATCACAGATACATCAGTTACTACTAACATAGTTTCATTGTCATATCTAAAGAAATACACACACACAGAGAGAGATATATATATATATATATATATATATATATATATATATATATATAAGCGGCATCTACGTTCTTCCACTGCATCCCTTTAATTCGACTCATGTATCCTATGCCCATGCTTTAGTAGAACTCACGAACCACATCATTATCCTCGTCGGGAGACGACACGGAAGAAAGGAGAGGGATGAAAAACTCATTCAAGATTCTCAGTAGGGATTTCCAACTCTAACACACGTGTCATCGTCATCGTCCCCAGCCACTTTAGTTTTAATTATGAAAAAGGTGTTCATGCATAAGGTTTGGTTTTAAACTTCTCAAATCCATTTATCTGAAGTGTGTGTCTTTTAGTATGAGTCTTAATGATACGAATGCATCAGATATTTGATGAATGCATGACAATACCATATGCATATTAACATGAAAAACATAGCAATTGAGCACAACATAAAGAAACATAATCATATAGGTGGCATAAAGGCACAGTACTTTTCATGTAACCTTTTTCTCATATTCAAACTCTTAAGTTCTCTTTCATAAAGACCGTCTTCTTATCGTGTCCACCAAAATCCAACCAACATGTCGGCCCCGGTGATTTTTATACTAGCCACCAAATCTCAACCTCACCTATTGCCTAGGAATAAGCTCAATCATAACTAGTCGTCACTAGATTTAATATGGGATAAAAGAAGGGGTAACATATTATTTCTAAGGATCACCTAATACACCGACTCCTGGAGTGCGGGTTAGGGTTATTTCCTTCTTTGAAACGATCTACTGGCATTTAGTGCACAATGAATTGTCCGCTTTGGCGGGCTGCATCTACCATATCCTCACGGATTTGCCTCCTCCCCACTGGAGCGGGAGAAATGCGTCTCAGTGCTATGTCACATTTAAAATCTCATCTTTCCTAGGGGTGCTCGGCCGAACCGGTGTCACCCAGGACTTATCTCATATGGTTTTCAAAAACATTCTCAAGTTCTTAATTTGACGGAAATTTGGCAGCATAACTGCTGTAAACCGAATTTCTTTCAAATTAGCTTTATGCCAAAATAACTCATAATGCATGTACACTTCTCATTCAAATTCTATAATCATGATAATCTTAGAATCACATAAAAATACTCATCATAGCACATGCATCATCACATCATACTTGAATCAATCAATTCATGGCATCAAGAACCTATGGTGTCTTATGCTTTGACCCTTAGCGTTTAAAACTTGAAATCTAAGTTCTTTAACATCCGATCTTAATCTCCTATGCATATATGGGTTCCCAACTAATTATTCTCACTAATTATCATGATAATAACCTATTCTAATCATCATTAGTGCAGAATCTATGTTTTGCAATTACGGGTACCTAGGAGTCACAACTTTGACCCTTTCTAAGTTCGGTCTTCTCCTAAAGTACTAAGATCAATTCCTAAACCAACTATGAGGGATTCCTTCACATATATACTAATTATAAAACATGATTACTGCATCTAAAGGTTGCTGGACAGAAACAATATACTTTGTGTTCTAAGTGTTTTAGAATTCTTATTTTAAATCTTTTCTAGTTACTAACTTGTTTAAGCTGTCTCAATCAATTCTAATATCAAATATACATGAATACACACATTCTAACATAATAAAACCATCATCATACAGTGAACAAACCATCAAGGCAGAACCAAAATATATATGTCATGAAATCACATTTTCAAGTGCACATAAGTTACTAGTTTTCTCTTGGAACCTTTTTAGACCCTCAAAACTCTTTTAGAAATTATTTTACTTCATTAAAATCATAAAAATACAACCAAGGACAGTAGCTAATTTATTTTTCTTATAGTTGAGATTCAAAAGCATAAAAACATATTTATGTCACATGCTAAGTTCATCTAAGCTTAAGAAAATCCTTAAGACATAGTTTGTTGGTCCTTGTGCTTAGATGAAACTCATGCTAAGCTCATCCTCATCATATGGCCGAAATGCATTTATAAAACATCTCCACTTTCCAAAGTCCTCTTGAGATAAAAATGGGCAAGTCTTTGAGCTCTAGGATCCTTTAGGTAAGAACATAAATTTAAACATGATATGCACTTATTTTATTTTTCATTAAAAGTAAAGTGAGAGTATAAAATAAATATGAAATACAACTTGTTATTATCTTTAGAGTTTAAGTGATGACTTGAAATATAAACATGAGAATACAAGTTCATTTAATTTCTTTATTCTTAGTGTTTAGTGATGACAAAGGAAAGTAAATATGATATGCAAAGCATAAACTTAAACATGGATGCAAGTTCATTTTATTCTTTGCTAGAGCTCATACAAGGCTTTAAAGGAACATAAACCTCAACCCAACATATATTATAACAAGGTGAAGTGAGCTTTAGAGTTCTTTGTCCCAAGGTTTCAAAGGAACCTCATGGTTTGAACATCATCATCAAGCTTAAGGAAAATGAACTACAAGAATCAAAACAACATTATTTCTTGCAACATAATACATAGAGAGGTACTTTACATTTTTGACAAACTTTTTGAAAAGGAAGAAAAGGAGGCCGAAGCCATCAAGGAAAAGAAAAGGAAAGAAAAACCAAAACTTCACAAGAACTAGAACAAGTTTCAAGCGTTAGAGGTTTCTTAAATGCAAGTTTCAAGATCATTATCTTGAAACCTCATCATCAAGCTCCAGATTTTTCTTTCAAAAGAATCAAATATGATGACTAAGAAACATTTTTAAATAAAACTTAAAGAAAGAAAACTCAAGCTTTAGAGGTCTCATTGAGATGAACACAAAGTGATCATCTAGAGGCACTCATCATCAAGCTATCATGAGAACAAATCAAGGCCTTGAAGGCCGAAATCAAAAGGAAGAACCAAGAGGAAACTAGCACTTTGATATCTAAAACAACATCATAAAAAGAAAAGCTTTTGAAAACAAAATCCCTACCAAGAGTGAAGATGAAAGCTTGGTCCTTGGAGTGAGAATGAAAAGCAAATCTTCCTCCAAAGGGGAGAGGAGGTTTCGGCCAAGCACAAAGGAAAAGGAAGGAGTTGTGTTTTATGTAAGCTTTGTGTTTGAGAATGAAAGCTTTAGTGTTTGGATGGTGATTTGAGGTGGTTATGTGGTGATTTAAGGTTGTAATATGGTGGCTCTAGGAGAGGATAAAGAAGATGAGAGGAAGGAGCTCAAGAGTTTCTTTGAGAGAAAAAGGAAGAAAACAAGCTTAAGCTTTCAAGATAAAACTAGCAAGTGTGTAAAATGGAACCAAGTGCTCATGAGACAAGTATTTATAGAAAATTAAAACATGGAGTGAAAATGGAGAGGTGCTATCCGTAACTTTCATGGAGGGGAGAAGAGAAAATATCTTCTTCAAATGTCATTCAAGGCATGGTGGAAAGCATAGGTAAGTATGGGCAAAGGTATGGGTTAAGGCATGGCTTAAAGCATGGCCTTGGAATGTTAGAAATTCAACATGTGAAGAATATTGGGGGGGGGGGGGGGGGAAGGTTTCAGCCATGTGCCGCCTATGGGGGAGGAGATTTGTTAATCTAATTATGGTTTAGGGGTGTGCTTATGTGCATATTTGATTAGACTTTTGATTAAGGATTTGTGACAAAGTGTTTAAGTAATTAAGTAGATAATTAGGGCCATGTAAGACTAGATTAGGAGGTGGTCTTGCTAGATTAATGAAGTCAATCCTCATTAACTTAGAATCCAATGCCAACATGCTTCCTTGATTTAAGGGAATAGGTAAGAGAAAATATTATTCATGGATTCCTTTCTTAAAGAATTAAGACTGGAAAAGGATTTTGAGTTTCCTTAAGCAATGTTAAGTTCTAATCAACTTTAACAAATTATTTTGACTCTAGATTAATTATAAAAATTAATTAATCTTCGATTAAAGCATAATATTACTTAGGTTTGCTTAATTACATCATTAAGCTCAAAAATACTATTATAGGGGCAAATCGTAATTTTGCACAAAAGCTGCCCGAGACCACCAGGACTCAAACAGATGTTACGAAATACATAAAAACATCATTTAAAACCATCTGGAGAAGTTTTGGGCCTAAGCAACACTTATACCCGCGTAAAAACGCTATAGGGGTATTTTGGTAATTTCGACCAGAAACTTCAGAAAACGAGATTTTTGTTTCCAAAACCATTCAAAAGCCATCTAATCCCCTTCAAACATTGAGTTGGCCCTTCGAGCACTGTCGGTTCGACTATCCTCGAATTCCAGGCGGAAAATGATCTTAGGGGCATTTTGGTCATTTTCACTCAGACAGAAAAATCAAGGCGTTACATAGAGCATATTATACAAATTAATTTATAACTTAATAACATTTATTTTCCCACTTTAAAAGTCACAAATAATTTTGGCTTTATAGTTTTAGATACGCTGACATATCCTTTGGTGCAATGAGGAATTCAAAACCACGTCATTCTTGTAGAAAATAAGTGTGCGTTAATGGATTTTAATTAAGAAACAAAAATAAAAATATGTTGATTGATTTAATTTTTGAAAAGAATTTTAATTGACAAATTATTTGTAAAAAAGGAGGAATCCGCTTTTGCACAATATTTAAGTTAGCACTAGGTTACTCAATAAACTCTTACAATTCAACAATACATGAATGAGGCATTCATCTCTCTATCATGACTGTAGATTATTGCACAGATAAAAAAATTATTTTTATTTTTTTATTTATTTTTGAAAGAAGAAAGACCTTAAAATTGAAATACCAAGAGTTTGAAAAACAAATAACATAGCTTAAACCAAAAGAATAATTCTAGCCCAAATGTCCTAATTCATAAATGCCTAAAAGACCAACAAAAAAAATTAAAAAAATAAAGGACGGACCTGACCAAGAAAGAAAAAGAAATAAAGGAAATAAAATTAAATTAAAATAAAAAATAAAACAAAAACAAAAAGAAGACCACACCTACTTGATCATTGTAACGTGGGAATATGAAAGAGAAAAAAACCATGAGGAAACAGTGGCATAGTGGTAGCATTAAGGATGATTACTGTAATAGTGGTATCTTTGTGGAGATGGTAGTTGTAACAGTTCTAAAGACTATGCAAAGTTGATAATGATTGTGGCTATAATAAAAAATAAGATCCAAGATGAGGATGGTGATAGCAATTAATAGGGTTTATTGATGATGATGATGGCTTATGATTGATGATGAAAGGGTTGTGGTTTGGTGAGAGGGCTGTGATGATACTAATGGTGATGGTCTATAGTTTGGTTCTCTCATAGAGGGGGTTATGATAGTGGTCATGGATTCAATGGAAGAGAATGGTGAACGAAGTGTATCGGTGGTCCCTTTTTCTTCTCTTTGGTTAATTACTATATAGAGAGCAGAGCAGAGAGATTTTGAGAGTCAATTAGGGTTGAGTAAGTTAAGATTTTGATCTGATTTTTATTGAGTCAATTGAGATTTTGATCTGATTTTATTTTTTTGGTTGAGTCAGCTAGAAGATAAATTCAAATTTCAAATGCACACAAACAGTAAAAGGAAAAGAATAAAAAAGAAAAATAAATAAATAAATAAGTAAATTGAAGACAAAAATATAGTGTTCACACATGTCAGGCATTGTGATCAAGATACTTGAATTACTGTCCAACAAATTATGCATTACTAATTCAAAAGAAACACAATTTCAAGCTGTTGGAACCATGATCATAAAACTTGATCAAAGCGACCAAGTTTTCAATGTACTGAAGTTCAAAAATTATTAAAAATACTACTAAATACCAATCATAATCATTTTTGTTACTATCTGCATTAAGCAGGTCATTGGTTTCACTCTAATTACTTCAACAAAATATAGAACTAACACTCATGGAAATCAAAATGTTTTACTTCATCATTTGTAAATAAGTGATAAGCATTTAGACAATAACCCTTAAATGTCTTAACTTTGGCAAATTGCACAATGACAAGTAGGATGACTCCTTCTCTTTTTTTTTAAATAACTTCCAATTTAACATTACAAATGCACATAATTTATTTTGTTAATTGGCTTTTAATTGAAACATGACCAAACAAAAGTAAACAAATTGAACAGTAGAAGATTACCTGTTTGCTTCTAATTGCACTACAAAGATTTGGGTTTTCCTTCCATCCCTATCATATTCTTTTTCCCCACCAACAGTAGTTAGAAGTGCAATAGTATCTATTGTAAAACATAATCATAGATAAAATAAATAAATAAATATAAAGGTATATAAACTAGAAAACAAAAACAAAAAATAGTTCAAAGAGCATTAAATGATTCATTACCTATTAGATACAAAAACTAAGAGTCGATTTTAAGTATTTCATTGAATGGGACATGCTTGAAACCATAGAAAGGAAGCAATTTATTGTCAAAAGGTAGTATATTAGACCTTAACTGGAGATTCAATTGAAGCACATGTCGGGGGGTTCAAAAGTAATCTCTACTTTTGCTTACTATGAAGTAAGACATATAACATAAGCCAATCCTTTTGTTAATAGTAGCTTGAATTTATATATTAATTCCCTTTTCACAATGGCATGAATGGCCATACCCTGAAACAAAATATAAAAATTATTTAGAAAAGAGAAAGAGCAAAATGAGGGTGTGTCCAAATCTGTAACACTAAAAAGAAAACTATAGTAAAAAAGAATATTGTAAAAAAACAAAAATGTTTACAAACTTATCTATCAAAACCATTTCCAAACTATTTACCACCTCAGCATTGTTGAAAGCAGGAAGACCCCAAGGGTGAATAATTCAAAACTTACCTCCAACATTCTCGAATTGGAGTGATGGTTTGCAATTGGTTGCAACGATTTGCCATGGCAAAAAAGGTAGAGTAGTAAATGGGAAATAGTTAGGAAATAGTAAAGAGAAGGGAATGGTATGAAAATATTTTTGTTTTCAGATGCAAGAACAATCCTTTGTAGACAATTACATTTATAGAAATGCATATAGAATATTGAAATTGGAGAACTCTATGGATATAGGAGATATATGAGTTAATTGTTGAGAATAAATCATATTAATTCACATAAGTGAAAATCATAATAAATCAGAACAAATCAAAATCATAATAAATCAAAGAAATTCTTGGATGAAGGAGAAGAATTTTGAGATATAAATCATGCAGTTTTAGAGAATAAATTAGTAAATAAAAAATTAGTATTAAAATCTAAATAAATCATATTATAATAAAGAGAATAAATCAAGATTAATTCAAGATTGAAATATCACAAATCAAAATACTTATTAGGCATCACAAATCAAAATCATTAGTTTATTAAAATCAAGACTGAAATATTGCAAATCAAAATCAAAACAATGCTACGTTGGGGAGGAAGTCGACATAGTGGGGGAAGAGCCGCACTTGCAAATCAAAATCAAAACAATGCTACGTTAGGGAGGAAGTCGACATAGCGGGGAAGAGCCGCACCTGAACAGCCTACACCATCAACCGTCACCTATAAAAGCTGCCATCAGAATCTCCTCCCCTAACCCGCCGCAGGCATCATGAATCACTCCGCAACCCATCCTCGAAACACCTTCTACCTCGCCATCACAAGCCAATGTTGCCACCCTGAGACTCCGAGAAAGCTACCAGCAGCAATCACGTGGTCTGCCAAGAAAGCACAGCAATAGCCGCAAAACCACTGCGAATGGCACCCTAAAACCGTGCCTTCTACGTTGCCTGTTGCTACGCAGCATCTGCGATGAATGCCTCCACCATCATGAACACGTGAAGCCAGCTGACCTGCCACCTTCTACGCACCGGAGTGCCACCGTGCAGCCTCCTCATCATTGTTATGTTGCAGCAACTTAGAGGGCGTTTGGTTTAAGAAAATATTTCCAATTTTCATTTCCTGTTTTAATTTTTTGAAAAGCATTTTCATTTTTAAATTTTTAAAATCAGAAAATGCATATAGTTTATAAAAGCAAATTCTATTTTCAGAAAGTGAAAACAATGAAAATATGTTTGGTTGGTATGATTTCAAAATATATTTTCAAAATTAAATTTAAGATAATAATATTATATTTGTTATTGAATAATAAAAGACATATATATTTATTTAATTTGCATTGGTCCATCTGCTAAATGAATTTATAAAAATACCTCCATAAAATATTAAGACTAAGAATAAAATTACTACTCACTTTTAAGTTATTTTTTATTAAAATCATAAGTTATTATGCTGTGATTTGTACATAAATAAATATTCAAATACTATAATATTATTTTATTTCTTATTTAAAAAGTTGCTAGAAATGTTATATAATTTGAATGTTATATAATATATCCCTTTATCCAAATTAAATTGTAACTAAAAGATTTTGACCATTTTGTTTGAATGCTAGTAATAAAAGGTAAATGAATTTATACAAGTTTATGAAGCTTTTATAAATAATAATAGACAATAAAAAATTAATTATAAAATATTAAATTAAATTAAAAAATTATGGTTGCAAGAGTGAGAGACACAATATAGGAGTGTAATGTGGGTTTGGCTTTGTGATTTGTTCTAATGAAAAAATAAATATAATTGAGAAAGGTCTTGCACTGTGTGACTAAAAGTGTGATTCGGTGGTTTAATTCATTAATTGCATATGCAAGAGACGTGAGAGTGTTCATTGAGGGGGAAAATATATAGAACTATGGTTTCTCTGTTGTCGGGTTTCGAACTAGGTACGTCAAAGTAAAACAATACAAACTTCTTTATATTCACGGCCGTGCCACTGTGTTTTTGTTTGAAAGCATTTTCAGTTTTTCACCCCAACAACACAGAAAATGCTGAAAACGTGAATTTGACATTTTCAGATTTTGCCTCTTTTTAGAAATATTTTCTAGGAAATATTTCCTTAAGGATATAACCAAACATATTTTCAGGTATATTTTCTATTTTTACTGGAAATGAAAATAGAAAACACACAAACCAAACACACTCTTAATTTTGTGGATTAGGTTTTGGGATGTCTTTTTGCTTAGGCCAAATTATGTCTTTGTTGTTTTTGGGGTTAGAGTTTTTTTTTCCCCTTTCATGTGGACTAATGTGGGGCTGGGTATGTTCAGGATTTTTTTTTTAAAATATCTTTGCCTTTTTTCAGTAATTAGGGTGTTTGTATTCTCTTTTTGGGGCTAGAGTATGTTCCTTTGTTTTTCCTCATCTCATTTCTTCGTTTGGGCTGCAAGTGTTTGGGCTGATATGTTTTAGAGTCTTAGGAGGCAGTGGCTTAGAGAGGAAGGTGTTTTGGCTTTGCCATCGTTAGGGATAAAAGGAAAGGTTCGGGGAGGAAGACAGTATTTTGCAATTCCTGAAAAATGGGGTTGCTACATTTTGTGTGATGAGGAATGCTTGTTAGCTGCAATTATGATTATTATTATTATTATTATTATTATTATTTTACATCATTTAGCTTGTGTAATGTTTTTTAGCTTGTCTGTCCTTCTTTATTTTTATCTATTTGTTTATGATACATATTTTTTATCAATAATAGATAAAATATTTTAAAAAAATAAAAAATATAGAAAGGTTTGATGAGATTCAAAAATAGATAAATTATTATGTTTATTATTTAAATGTTTAATTAAATGCCAATAATTTTTGTAGTGTGATCCTGCTAGTAAATAGTGGTGATATTGTTAATGATATTATAATAATGTGTAAGCAATTTTATTTTTCAAAAATAAAAATTAATAAATAACTTTTTAAAAATTATGAGCCCTAAATCATTCGCGTTAAGACACCTAGAAAACCTTACCTCATAGGAGTCTAGAATAATATTAGTATTATATTATAGATTATAGATTATAGATTTGCTTACTTATGTGGCCTATCTTCTTAAAGCTTTCATGGACGAGAATATAATTGTTTGATTGAAATGTCATAATTATTTGATTAACAATTATAATTATTTTATTAGCATCTCATATTCAATGAGTTTGATTAGCAGTTATAATTATTTGATTGACATTTTACATTTAATAATCGGGATTATAATTTTTATTATGCAATTTACATTTATTAAGTGGGATTATAATTTTTAATTTTTCAATTATTATTATTAAATTAATTACTTCATTTATTGGCTTTTCATGGGCACAAAATCAAAAGCACGGTTGAATGACACATTATTCATATCCTTTCTTAGCTTGCAAAATCTTGTTTTAGAATTGTATATATGATATGATATGATATGCGATATGATAACAAAATTGATTGTGATATTTGAACCCTTACATCTTGAAACCCATTATTCTTAAGAGAGAGGGGGAAAAATTGTAAAATTGCATGGAAGAGAAGAGTAAAAATAAAAGTAGCTATGTTGGACATCAATTAAAGTTAAGGCTACGAAAGGAATGGGGAAATGTTTTTGCAACACTCCAGATGGGTGTAGACACCTACATGATGTCAGATGAGTGATGAAGAAAAAAGTTAAAAGAAAGAATAAGTAATGGACACCATGTATTTCATGAATATAATATTTGGGTGTTTCAGATATATATATATATATATATATATGGGTGTTGGAGTACCATTGTGTTTAAGGAATGTGGGCATAGTAGAGAAAGGAACGAACAACGATAATGCTTGCCTATAAAGAATCAAATAATTGGAGAAGTTGGAGTTTCCCATATGTCAAAAACATTTTCCTCTTCATGAAGAGCAAAGAGCCTATCTCCACCAATGGAAATGTCGCATATCCTGTCTTTCTTGCTTCTCTTAAGCATGGAGGTCAAGACCAAGTTGGAAACACAGATCACCGAAATGCAATCTTCGAACGAAGAGAAGAGTTGCCCCCCATGCAACGCCAGCTTGGGGTATGGGCGGTTTCGTTGGTACAGTTCATTTCTCTCTCCAGCGAACCACTTTATGCCTGAGCCTGAATCAGCAGTAGTCGTGCTTCTCAAATCCAAGATCCCCAAACCCCCATGCGAATCCGCTACACAAACGGACCTATTGTCATCAATGGCCAAAACGTCATGGATCCGCCTGTAGCCGCGGTTAACCGGCTGCACGCTATTGGACCAAGACCACACCATACTCTTGTCCCTAAAATCCAAGAGGCTAATGTAACAGTTTTCCTTCACGTAATAATCGGGATGAAAAGAGGCCACAAGCAAACTGTTGCAACCGTCCAACCACTGAAGCTTTCTACCATCCCCAAGGGACCATTCATTAGGCTCATAGAAGAAATCAACATGCTTCCCAGTCTCCAAATCCCACACTCCAACACCATCCTCATTGCTGCTCACCCCTTTGCAGCTCGACATAACCCTGTTATCCCTATCGAAGCACAACGCTCCAGCAGTGTAGCTCCTCACCTGCCCATCGTGACACACCTCAAACTTGTTACGAAACTCTCCCGTTGAGCAATTGAAGAGCCCCATGCCGCTGCTGCCGTTGGGGCGAACTCTCACGCCAACGATGACGTTGCCAGCGTCAACCCAGCCAACGTCGTTGACTACCTGGTAGTCGAGGTTGATGGGCGGGTGCTCGTCCATCATCCAGTCGAAGACGTTGACCGTGCAGCCACGCGCTACGCAGCAGCCACCTTCGGGGCCCCCTCGGATGAAATCATCATAGCCGCGGGGGGAGGCGAGGGAGTGAAAGGCGATGGAGCGGGAGAGCTTGAGGCGGTTTCCGTCAAAGGGGCCCCACTTGGCGGCGCGGATGCTGTCAAGGAGACCGTAGTAGAGGGCCTCCCTGTAGAGGAGCTTCTCGGGGAGGTTCGCCGGGATGTAGAGCTCGCCGGTGCGAAGGAAGTCTAGGATGACGGCGAAGCTGTCGGGGTTGCGGTCAAGGAAGTGGTGGTGACCGTCGTTGTTTTCTGGTGAGGGGAGGTTCCAGGTGGCGTCGAACATTGCGCCGAGCATGGAGTTGCGGCCAGCGTTGGCGAGGGTTATTGAGGTTGTTTCGAAGACTCTGCCTCCCACATTGAGCTTCACCCTGCCGTTTTGAGAGCCCATGGTTGATAGTTGATGGTTAATGTTCCTTGTAACGTGAAATATGGGCAAAACTTTGGAGAAACACAGAGATAGAGGTTTGGATGTAAGATGGGTTTTCAATGACGATCCCGAAAAAGGAGAGAGGATTTCAATGGGGGATATCAGTTGTCTAAAACTAGAAAAGAAATTGCGAGGTTGTTATTGCGATGGTTTTAACTGGAATCATCAGGTTCTTGGAAGAAATAAGATTCGGAGTGGCTATTCCAATCCTCCATCGTCTCCCTCCCATTTACATAAACATTTGTTTAAATGTCCTAAAATTATTTCTTTTATATGATAATAAAACTAATAATTTATTCTTATTTCAATATACTATTTAAACTTATTATCATGGATACCTTAAAAGTAATCTTTTTAATATTTAGTTATTTCACTTCTTTACTTTTTTTTCTTTTTTGAAAAATCTCCATAGTATTTTTTATAAATTTATTATTGGAATAATAATTGATAATTAATTTAATCTCAAATATTTGATGTTGATTAGATTTTTATCTTACCACTAAATATTATAAGTATATATAAATTATGTGCTAAATATATATTTTGATATAAATATTAATTAACTTCTAATGTTTTCATATGATAAAATTGTGTTCTGACCTATTTGGTGGTGTACAATGCTCAGCTGATCCAAGCAGTGGTTGGTAGTCATTTGAGCTTCCAACACAAAGGGTGGGGGACATGTAAAGACTCTAATGATCAAGTCAGAAAAGGTCTAACTTGAGAGAGTAATAATCAAGATGTTATTTACTTGTTTATGAGCAAAATATGTTCTTATCATACTTAAAATGTGATTTTTTTTTTTAAAACATAATCAAAGTTAGCTCATCTTTAAATTCTTTGTTCGAACCATAATATTCTCAATTTACAAATGAAAATATCTATCATATATGTCTCTAAAAATGTGTCACTGAACAAAGTCATAGTTAAATGCACAATTTTAATGAATAAATATATTTTTGTAGTGTTCTGTGCTTTATTTTATTTTATTTTTTTTGTGAGAGCTATCTGCTTGCAAGGACTTCCCATGTTGGCGTATGAAGATGATAAAGGTGCACGAAGCTTGTAGCAATGTTCAATTTGGAAGAATTTGAGGAGCGAAATAGAAATGTTATATAGCCCAATTTGACCATATTTGCAAGAAGTATTGTAATGGAAGATTCATATTCCTATCTATAGAGATCAGATTGAGACAAATAAAGATAAATTGGAAAGCTCAAGAAGTCCTATATAACTTTAGTATTTAGCTCAAAACCCGATTCTAAGAGCCTCTTGCTGAAAATTGGGTTACAAGATTGAAGGTTGTTAATGTTCTAATATTGTCTAGCATAACCTTTTGTTTGTAATCTTCCAATATCTGAAGCTACAGATGTCCAATTAAGGACATTCTTGAGGCGTTAGAAAGCTTATTCAAAGGAATACAATTTCTATTTCTATGTTCAAGAGCTAATTTAAATGTTTTGGGGCTCAAAATCGGCTTGGAAGTTTGCAAAGTGGTGTGTGGGCAAGTACCAATTCGTAAAAAGGATCTTACACACTTATTCTAGGGCTACATACACTCTTTTTCTATACTTTCTCTCTCTTCATCTTTTTACTCTCTCTAGGTTTAGAGAGTTTCCAATCCTTGTTTTGACTCCTATTTGAGATTACAATTGTACTCTCCTTAACATTGATTGTGATCATTCACACATGGAGGAGTAATTTCCTTTACCTTGTGCAAGGATAATTGAGGATTGAGATTTGTTCTTGAGGTTCCAATTTTTAATGTAATTTCTAGTTGATTTTTATTTTCTTCTTAGTTATCTTTCTTTAATATTGATTGTGAGTTATTGCAACTGTGTTTTTAAGAGCTATCTGATAGTGTGCTCATACAAGTTGTGAGTTGTATGCATAATTCTGATTCCATTAGGTTATTTGGTCAATTGATTATATTACATCCATTTAATAAAAGATTGAAATTAACTCTGTTCGGAGATTAGGTTGCTATAATTGATAATTAAACTGGTGTAGGCTCATAAAATTGCGATTTTGTGACTGCTAAGTAGAATTACATTGTTGTGTGATACATAATTAATGAAGGTAACCACCATTACAAATTAATCCTTTGAATCAATGATTGAACCATTCTTAATCTGAAGGACTCATGGTGTAGGTTCTTCTTCTCATATAAATTTCTATATTAATTTTCATTATTGCAAAAATTTCAAATCCCCCCAATTCCTAATCGGCTAGCAACATTTCCTTGTGAGATGGCTAGAGTTGTGCCTTTTACTGTATTTTTGGTCCAACTTGACACTTTATAAATTTTAATTTGTTTGTGAGTCACACATCAATGCTCATCTCAAATTTGCCTTACGTAAGCTTAGAAAATTTCGTACATAGAGAATGATCAATAGAACCAAATATAATATCATCAACATATATTTGCACTATTAGAAAGTTATTTTTCAAATGGAGTATAAGAGAGTTGTGTCGACATCATCTCTTATGAACCTATTTTCATGCAAAAAGGAACCAAGTCTTTCATACTAAGCTCTTGGAGCTTGCTTCAAACTGTATAAAGTCTTTGTAAGCCAAAGACGTGTTTAGGAAAGGATTCATCCTCAAATCCAAAGTGTTGCTTTACATAAACTTCTTCAGAAAGAAATTCATCTAAGAAATGAAACATTACATCTATCTGGTAGAGAATAAAACCTGTGTGCTACAAAAGCCAACAACATTCTAATAACATCAAGTTTAGGAACTGGTATAAAAGTTTTATCATAATCAATCCCTTCTTGTTGATAACCTTATGCAACCAATCTTGCTTTGTTTCTAATAACGTTTCTAACTTCATCAAGCTCGTTTTTTAACACCCTTATTGTTCCAACCATAAATTTTCCTTTAGGCTTCTAAACATGAGTCCAAACTTTGATTTTCTTGAATTGATATAGTTCTTCTTGCATGGTAGAGATCCAGCTTTCATCACTAAGAGCCTTTTCTATGCACTCATGTTCAATTTCCTATAAGAAAGCACAACTGGATTCATTTCTAAAGGAAGATTTGCTTCTGACTCCTTGAGAAGTATCTCCAAAAGTTTCATTTTGAGTTATAGCCTTCAAATTTTATATTCCTTTGTAGTTTCGCCTTCTAGGAGCTTCCTTATAAGCTTCAAATGGTTCTTCGAATTCATCTTCATCTTGTGCTTGTTTAGAAACATGTAATAACAACAAGTCATGGAGCTTCATTTGAAATAGAAGTTTATGTTTCTCCCAAATTCAGATTGTCGAACTCATCTTCCTAAAACTTCATCTATTGATCTAGATCATCTTTTATTTCTTTGAATATGATGTGAATGGCTTCGTCCACTGCTTTAGATCTTTTGTTGTATACCTTGTAAGCTTTAGAGACAAAAGAATATCTTGGGAAATATCATCAACAAACTTTGGATAAACTTTGCAAGCTTGTCTTTAGTGTTAAGAATAAAGCATTTATATCCAAAAACATGAAAGTATGATATGTTGAGTTTCTTACCTTTCCAAAGCTCATATGGTGTTTTCTTAGGCTCTGTTTGTGAGATAGGTTTAGGAAGGGAAGGGAAGGGAGGGGAAGGTTTTGAGGGGTTAAATTATGTTTGTGAGTTTTTTTAATTGAGGGATGAGGGGTTTGAAGGATTTTTAAAATCCTCCATAATCCTCCATTCACCCTCATTTTGAGTTCCTCCATTTTGGAGGGTTTTAGTGAGATATAAACTAAAAATACCATTTTACCCTTATTAGTTCTCGAAAATTACCACACAACACACCTCTCTCACAGAGACACACACACGAAGATACATTCTCTTACACAATACACACACATCTGGAACCCTAATCCCAATTTCCCCCATTCTTGTTCCTCAAACCCTAATCCCGATCTTGATATGTCGGATCCCAAATCTTGAGGCATTCACGTTGCAATCCAAGAAGAGTTTCTAAACCTTTCTCTATTTCAGACTCTCTATTTTTGAAACCCTTCACGTCGCAAGGTCAAGTTCGAACGTGGTCATGAGATCCCATTCGTCGCCGGTGCCTTTGACTTCGTGTTCTCCGGCGATGGCTCCCTGGAACAATCACTGCGGCCATTAGAGTTGGCCACCGAAATCGCCAGAACATTTAAACTCGAAGGGTTCGCAGGCGTTCCATTTGGTAAGCCCTAAAGACGTTATAGTTTCAATTCGTTCCTTGATTTGCAAAAAGAAAATCAGCTTATGCTTGGTTACTGATGGAATGGCAATTGGCAAGTTGGATGAGATCTAATATATTTCCATAAAACTGAGCCATCTTGATGTTATTTTGTATTTGTTTTGGTTCTGTCAGCAAATTAGCCATGCTAAAATCATTTTAGTTAAGTAATTCTTCTCTGTTGGTTAGGAAATATGTGTGATTAGTTGTATGTGGTATAACTATATTCAGAGGAATTAGTTGAGAGAAACTTTTGAATCTAAGCTAACCTTTTGTTATTGTTGTTTTAAGTTGTTTATGTTCTTAGCTTTTAATGTAATTGTTGTCTCTAATTGTTTTATGTGATTACTTGTTCTCATGTGTAATAGATTTGAAATTCAGAGCCTGTTTGAGCTGGCTGAATCCTTTTAATTCTATGAAGCTATATGTTGTTTTAAGCTATAATAGTTTTGTTGCTAATGGCAATCATTACAATCTGCTCAGTTCTTCCATTCTTGAACTTTTTGAATATATTCGCATGGTGCTGATCTTTGATATGTAGTCATTATGGATATTGAATACTTCACACAATTTTGTGCTGATAATGTATAATGCAAGAGAAGCTGAAATTATTGCTGAAATATATAGTTGATTCCTTTTGGGACCAGCTAGTGATATTTGAGAACTTGGTTTCCATCCATTCACTGAAACTAAAATGAGCAGGTATATGTTCCTATGTTTAACCAGTTGTTCCTAAGCGCATTGGCAATTAGTAATGAATATATCTTCAGTATACCAAAAACAGAATTCTGCTATATGCGTAAGATTCAGCATATTCATTGTGTGTGTGTGTGTGTGTGTGTGTGTGTGTGTGTGTGTATCAACCCATGCATAATGAATTTACCGTGTTTGCATAGAGATCTTTAGATATATTTTTAGTTTCCAAAATCTGCCAAAACTAGAGCTTTTCATGGATAGGATTAAACTGATGGATGTTTCTGGGTTTCACATTCAGTCCTTGGTGGGCAGAACTACTCATATGGTACAAACTATTTTTTTTCCTCATGTAATTATATATGCAAGCCCCCTCACATAGAAGAAATTTGCCTCCCTTTTGAAAATTATATAGCATATTATGCATAATTCTACCTATATATATAAGCTTCCCCTTGTGAGATAACATTGTTGCTGTATGTCATTCTAAATTGAAAGTTAGAGGTGTTACTTTAATTCAGTGGTGACATTTGGAATTTGGATTCATGTATCAGGATTCAGGCCTCTGCTCATGTTTACTCAATGACAGTTTTTCCCAAAAAGAATTGTCACTGAACTATATTCAGGTTCATGTTTTAACTTCTATGGTTGCTATTTTAACTTCTAATTAATCTGAATGGATGGAATTACATTAAGTGCTCAAGAGTTGTAAAATAATTTTATTTTACCATTTTGCAAGGGTCAAATATTGTGTGCAATCACATCATTCTATCAATTGTTGTCATTCCCTCTTCCCATTCAGGTGAGTTTGCTATAAAATATTTAGTTTGCTATAAAATATTCAGGTGCATAAAGCTGGCTTTTGGAAATACCATCCTCTTGTATCTCTGCTGCCTATTTTCTTATCATTTCACATGATACTGAAATATAAGAGTTATTGTTCCCTATTTCCTTTGCCTTGGCTAAAAACATATGTGTGATTGCCTAGTTTGATAGATATTATTAGAGGATAGCTGCTCTCCACACTTCTGGCTAAGTACATCAATTGGAAATGATGCTATAGCTGGGAGTTATTAGGCTTGCATATGGACCTAGATAGTCTGAGTAAGCCTACTTCTTGAGTGCACAAAAGATCCTGGTCCATATTGAGCTTCCACATCAACATCGGCAGGTCTTCAGTGCTTATAGAGTAATATAAATATTTACACACACTATAATAACTGTGACTAAAATAAAAGACTGAGTTCTTATAAGTTACAATCACAATGATACATTTTAAGTATAAAAATTCATTTTATTGTGAAAACAAGTAAACAATTGCAGTTGAAAGGGAGAATGGTCATAGAACCTACTTTCATTCTGAACTGAACTTTCTATGGTATAATATTGTTGGTTTGTTAAGAGAATATGTTGATAATTTGGGTTACTAGTTTAGTTCTGTCTGAGGAAGGCCTGTTATTGAAAACTTGAAATGGAATTCTAGAGATCTCCAAATAAAGGCCTGTTGTTTGTAATCATTGAGCTGCTGATATTGGTTTCTTATGTGTCAATGGTATTTAAATAAACTGTTGTATTGTTCACCCCCTTGCATAATATGAATGCATATCTCTTATCGTCATATAATTTGCTTGTTTTCAATTTTGACTAGGGTGACACTAATTGGGAATGTTGCAGATTGAGGTAATTATGTCTAAAAGTCAAAAAGAGAGACATGGACACAAGAGATGGATAATGCTCTTGTTGATGCTTTCCTAAATCAGCTAAACATGGGAAACAAAGTGGGTGGGAGTTCCACCTCAAAAGCCTATGAAGCAATAACAAATGAACTACAAGAAAAATTTGACATTGTTATTTGAGATAGTGTTTGGTCCTTGTGGTCCTTCTTGATGTAAATTTTAAATGGATTCTGTTTGTGAACCAATGATTTAGTATTTAGGTTGATTTAATATTTGGCATTGTTGGACTATTTGAGTTTCAATTAATAGAATTTTTTTCCTTTGTGTATTGTTATGAAAAAATTGCTAAAGTGTTAGACCAATAGTATTTGTTTTTTTTTTTTCCTTTTGCAAGTTATGATTTTATATGCAAGTGATAATTATATTTTTTTTTTATCTCTTTTTGTAATTTTTTTAAATACAATTTTTTGCATGGTATTATTATTTTTTATAAATATGAATTTTTAAAAATTTTAAAAATTTATTTTTATGGACTTTTTGAAAATATTGATGAGAAAAGCCATTTTTAGAGATAAAAAATAAAAATATTTTTTAAAATGATTGATTGTGTAAAGTAGAAAATTTGAGGGAGAGAGAAGTTTTTCAAATTTTTTCCAAAATAATTAATTATTTAAAAAATAAAATAATTAAATATATTATTAAGGGATAAAAGTGTAAAAAAATCATAAATTTTTTACTTCTTTTGTTTATTAGTAGAAATATGTATTTTTAACTAAAATAATTAATTATATAAAAATAAAATAATTGAATATTATAAGGAAGGGTAAAATTGTAAAACTAGACTAAAAATCCTTCAATTCTCTTCCCTCTATATATCTTATATTCCCAAACAAGTGGAGGATCAATCCTCTAAACTCCTTCCTTCCCTCATCTTTCCTTCCCCTCCAATGTCTCCCCTTCCCTTCCCCTCCAAACTCCCAAACAAAGCCTTAGTTATTAGCCTCATCAAAACATGATTTTAAATGTAACAGAAAGTGTAGTGATGCCCCGATTTCTTTTTTTGTGCAAAATAACCAATATGCCCGTGACGTCATTTTTGCATGAGAATTGAGGACAGATGATCTCGACCATCCTCAAAGGGTTAGTTGAATGTTTGAAGGGTACTATATGTGTCACATACAGCAATCAATGTGAAATCGCAATTCTTGGTTTTTCTCGTACACTAAATTACTAAAATGGCCCGAGATTATTTAATGCGGGATTAAGTGATAACCATACCCAATTATCACCTAGAGGTTAGATATGTTAATTTGAGGAGATATTTGATATTTGGGTAATTCCTAGAGAGTTTTTATGTAAAATTACCATTTTACCCTAGTCAGTGCTAATTAAACTTATTAAATTAATTTTGGGTCAAAATAATTATTTTAAATTAATTGACGCACAAGAATGATTAGAGAAACATAATTTCATTCTTAAATACAAAGGAGGCATGATGATATCACCACCCACTGCACTTGTCTTGTAGTGGCTACATGTTATAACACAATTAAAGACAAAGTGCTACTTTATTTTGACTAATGACACCTATAATGATGATTAATTCAAATTAACCTTATTTAGACCAAATTAATCTTACTTTGACCATTATTTTTACTAAACTACCCTTAATTAGTACCATTTCCACCTAATCTACCCCCACTTTTTTACCTAATCCCTAAAATACTCTTAACCCCAATCCAACCACTCTCATTTTCCTTGACGTAGCCACCACCTCTTTCCCTATTCTATACGCTTGCACATTTTTTCAAAAAACACTTCATTCCCATTTTCTCTCATCTTCAACCTCTATTCCTCCACCATCTCCAACCTCGCAACTTCTTCATTTCTCCACCAAATCTAACAAACAAATACACCTTTCCATACCTCTTCCACCAAAAGACCCCAAATCTACCATTAGTTCTTCAAGAAAAAGCCTCCTCCTACTTGTTCTTGAAGATGTCGAATTGTTATTGAGAGAAAGAAAGAGATGTTTGTTTCCTTTCTTAAGAGCTTAAACTTCAAAGGGCTTGTGCTTGTCTTGATCTCCAACAAAGACCCTCTTTTGGGTAGGGGTTTGTGTTCAAACTTGTTTTCTTATTTTGTTTTCTAACTTTTGCTAAAAATATTTGAGTATTGATTAATGTTTATGCTTGAAAGTTGATTTTTTTGCTCAAAACTCTTCCTTTCTTTTAAAACCATTTGAAGAGCTCATCACTTCCTCTTCTTTAAGTCTCGACCTTCACCATTTGATGTGGGTGCAAATTTTTGCCTCAAAACCGAACTCCATAACTTTATTCTACACTAAAAAAAGTCATTTTTATAAATTTTTTTTAGTAAACTTTAGTATGTTTAAGTTAGGTCACTGCTCTTGAGGTTTTATTATGTTGATAATGTTTGCTTCAAAAACCACGTTGATATTTGGAATCTACACATAATAAGGAGCACATTTATGTATGTTTCAAAGTTTTGCAAAAAGCTTGAATGTTGGGGTATAGCTTTGGCCCTAGCATGGTCATCTAGAACGAAAATTTTATTTTTAAAACTAACCACATTTGGAGACATGAAAAATAGAGCTTGCACATGTGCTTTGGGCATTTTTGTGATTATGTAGAAATTTTAGGGTTAAAATGTAATTTTATAAAGTTTAGGGGCCTTTATGCAAAAATAGAATTTTTAGATTTCTAGAATAGTAATGTGGGTGTTTGGAAAAGAAAATAAGTTTTGGGATTATTTCACAATTTTAGTGAGGTATAGGGGTTAAAATGTAATTTTACAAAGTTTAGGAGTTTTTATGCCAAAACTGAGTTTTTTAGTGCAAAAGTGAACAAAATGGGTTATGGAATAGTAATGTATGTGTTTTGAAGAAGAAATTAGTTTTGGGATTATTTTGTAATTTTAGTAAAGTATAAGGGGCAACATGCAATTTGTTAAAAGTTTGGTTTTTGTGCAAATTCTGAAATTTCAAGAACAGAACTGTAACTTTAGTAGAATTGGGATGAAAATCTATTTTTTTGATGAAAATATTAAGTTAGGGGCTATTCTATAAATTTTATAAAATTTGGGGCTACTTTGTAAAACTAGAAGTAATAAGGTTTTTAAAAGCCAATTTTTGAACTTGTACCCTAAAGCAATGTGAGCCATGCTAATCATACACCTTGGGAAGAGGAAAAATGCGTTTTTCAAACTACTCTTATCACTAGAGTCAAACTGATTTAGCATATAAGAGTTATAACTGTGATTTCAAATGCATTGATAACTCTTGAATATCTGTTGGGTGAATTGTGACTATTTATTTCATCTAATTGCCATGCTTGATTGGATTGTGAATAACTAATATGACATACTTGACTAAGATACACTGGTCAAATATGTGGTGTTTATTGTCATACTAGACATTGTTGGCTGGACTGGTTACATATGCATTTATTCTAAGCATTGCTTGTGATTATTCTTGAATGAGTCTCATTAACGGAATATGCTGAGTCAAGTATGAAATAAGATATCGTTAAGGGAAATCATGAGCTTGGGACACTGTTGCGGTGTACCACATAGTGCTTTTGAGGGCCCGCTTGCGAAGAAAGAAAGCGAAGCATGTACGAGCTGCCGGATGTACTAAGTGTTACACCATGGCACAAACCATGCAGAATGTAAGTATGAATGTCTATATGTCTAAAAGAGAACTCACACCCCCTTACACTAGGTACAATACCGATTGAGGTTCAATGACGGCTGATTGCATTTATACATCATAATGATAAATATTATCCACAATTACTCGAGGTTCAGCGACGACTGGTCGCACTACATATGTTAAGTATGAGCTCATAGCCTAAGGGTCCTTGAGAGGTTAACGAATAAGTGAAAATGAACTATGTTCAAAGAAAGTTTAAGATCTTGTGCCTATTCACTGTTTATGTTCACTTCTTTCATGCGGCATGTACTTGTACAGGATTATGTTCATCTCTTTTCATACATGCATGTGGCCTAAGTGATATGTTTGTTCTTTCCATGCATACATGCCCTTGTGAAATGTATATTTTGATGTGAAACCATTAACATGAGTATACATATCTAACTTGATGTATTCATGATCAAGACCATATTAAAATGAATGTCCAATTAATAATGACGTTTGCAAAAACTCTAAAATTAGATTGCATTGTGGCATGCACACCTTTCCTATAATAAACCAAGTGGGCCAGAGACGTACAATGATGACACCATGCATGTTTTACTATTACTAAGATTCATTAGGATTCTGACCCCTTTTAAATTTTCACATACGTCTCTAGACGAGCGAGACGTGCCGGCAACTGATGTTTGAGCTCACGTATGGACATTGATAGCTATACTGGAGACATTGTTAGGACTATTATTACATATTTACCCTACACAAATCTCTTGACATATGACTATCATTTTGGTTTGGATTACTATATGCCTGACCCATGTGGCTGTTTGAGATACTTATCTATTAGGCTTTTTACTGATATGTATCTCGATTTTAGTAGATAGTTAGGTGGTTGTATATTGTGGCACTATTATACATATTCGGATATCTCATGAGCTATTGAGGCTCTTATGCTAGATTATATATTGTGTATATATTGAGGTATTTTATGTGATATGCATGAGATTGTTCTAGTATTTAGATGATAATATTATGATGTATGTTCACATATAATCTTGTGATTTGGTGCCAAATACTATTTATGTGCAAAGGCTTCTATTTTTGAAAGAAATGTCTTTTTTTTTTTTTCAAAAGAGCAAAAAAAAAAATTGTCCCATATTATCTGCTAAGTATTTTTGAAAGTTCAAGGTTAAGCTAAGGTTCCAAGGAATGACTCTTTAACATTAAAATCAAATACAACTCGAGCGTACTTCATTATATGTTAGGGGGTTATGTAACACCCTAATATTTAACCCAACATATCTATGACACATTTAAGTTAATTATTAGATATTAATCTTCTGTCTCAGTTCTTAACTTCAACTCTTGGAAATACTTCAATGAAAATATAGGTAAATTTTTTAAAAAAATTTTAAAGACTAAATGTGAGCCACATGTACTAAGTAAAACACGTCGTTTTCTTCATACAATAGAGAAAATAAAACACTCCATGGGCATTCATAAAATCCACAAGTAACAACATCAGGAGCATAAACATGTCATCATATATATAGGTAATCATAAGTATAAACTATTCCATATCACGCACCAAAACAAAATACTAACTAGTATATATCATGCCCACCAATAGAGGTTGAGCTAAGTACAGTAATATGATAGGTAAAATGTAAACAGAACATAAATAGCCGATATATATAGCCTACTAAAACGTCCCCTTTCACTACTCCTATCAAGATGCACCTAGAGTAGACAACCCATGATATAATAACAAAAGAAGGCTATCATCTCTACAAATATGCACAACTGCCCCATGTGATCTATTGTCGGCTCCTAAGTGTGTTGTTCCCAAGAGGGAGGAAGGTATCCAAGCATACGGGCAAGATCGATAGGTGTAGGAAGACGACCAACGGGATGAACGTGAGCACCACAACGCAAATGAGAAGCTCCTCTACGAACATACTGAACTCCCCTCAAGAGTTGTGTCACCGTAGTCTCTCTATCGCTACCATTCCCCACCTCCATGGGGACCATAGGTGCAGAGTTGCCCGAGGAATGTTGGGAAGGTGACTCCTCAAATGGGTCAAACCACTAAGTAGGAGAGTGAGTGGTGATCAAGGCACATACTCCAGAAAGTCTCTGACAGCAGAGACAGTAAGGCAAGCATAAGGGATTTCCTCTATGTAAGGGTGAGCATGCTCAAAGACAAAATCATGGGTGAAGGGAGTGGCTGTGGAAAACCAAAATATAGTAACAAGGTACGAAAACGGACAATTAAGGAACATGAACAAGTGTACGGCACAATGATCCATGAAGTGATATGACCGGTTGCCCAAGTCATGGTGCATCTCCCAGGTAGGTGCATCAATGTAGATCACGAAGGTGGTCATCATCCTCTGAAAATAAGATGGAAAGAAAGAAAGAGGGGATGAAAAACTTGTATAGGAATCTCAGTAAGGCTTTTGCCTCCAAACAAATGTCATCATCTTCATGCTCAGGAACCTCGAGTTACATTAAAAAAAACATCAGACATAAATAAGGTTCATTTAGATTCTAAAAGCCATTAGCCAAGGTATGTGTCTTTTAGCATGATTCTTGATGTCATGAATGCACCATACCGCATTACGAATGCGTATCAATACCTCATGCAACATAAACAGATTACAATAAATTGTCAAAGCATAAGGAACACAAAACATCATAGTATAACCTTTCCTCTTTAATCTCTTAGGTGACTTAACTTTCTTGTTCTCTTCTAAAGGGCCACCCTAATACTCTCTTCTCTTGAGAGTTCTATGTTATGAGCTCATACCTAAATAGTCATCACCAGTCTACACTTATCCTCTCGATAAACAAATTCTCGACTCCCAGCGTGCGAGATAGAGGGCATAGGCTATCCTTCATAACCACATTCCTGTAGTCTAAAGGATCACCTATTTAGATTACTTCCCATAACCATTGATTCCTGGAGTCTGAAGGATCATTTCCATGTGCCTTATGTCACCTTTAATCTTAACATGTTGTTTAGAGATGTAAACATGAGCATATAATCATGGCCATCATCATAACTTATCATTCAACATTTCATGCTCACAATTCCATAATCTTTCTAAGTTCACAAATTTGGTGGAATCCGGTAGCATAATGGTTGGGAACAGAGTTTCCCCAAATTTGCTTTATGTCCTAGAACGTATCAATCATGCATCTCAATTATTCATTCATAATCACAAAATGTCGTAATTCATCATGTATTTGATCACATAAGCATGCATCACATTCTTTGCATATATCCATAAGCATATTAGCATCAATATCTTATTGAAAAGTAAACATGCTCCTACCTAGTATGCCAAAAATCAAGGACCGGACTTAGCTAATACATATGCTATGCTCAACAAGATATGTATATAACATAATAGAAATCATTACTCGCATAATTCAAGAATCAAGCATGCATAGTCATCAATACATAATCTTGCATAATTATTTCAAGTCATACAATCTCCAACCAAATCATATGAACATAACCTTCATAACATATCAATCACATCAATATTGCCAAGTTATTGAAAATTACACTTTAGCCTTGAGAGGGGTCAAAATTGCAATTTCTGAAAGTTTATGGGTCAAAGTGTAAATTCCCTTTTTTAACACATTTTCTTAAACTAATGATTCTCAAAATTAATTTACACTTTTAAGAGATTCATTCCACTTAGAAATCATTTAAATTCATCATGAAAATTGTTTTGGGCAATTGGCCAAATTTTGCTAGATTTCAGGTGTTAAAGTGCAAAGTTTCACTTCTTGAAACTTAGTAAGTGTCAATGCTTCCAAAAATTGTTCTCAACATCCTAAATGGCATCTTGAACTCATAGACACATTCAAAATCATTATTAATTCTAATTAAACTCAATTGGCCAAAATTTTCATAATGATAAGTTCAAGGTATGACTTTTTGAATTTTGCAAAATTATCCAACCTAACACTTGTAATTATCCTTTTTGGCATCTAGAACACCAAAATAATTTTTACCACAATTATTAATAATGTTTAAGCATGTGAACAGTGTCAAACAATGCTTAATAGTGTCTTAATTGAAATTTCAAAAAGCTTTGGAAATTACATTTTTAACCTTTTCTAGTTGCTAGTTATTCCTAAGATGCTAAAAATAATTTTTACAACAATTATTAATAATTTTTAACCATGTGAATAGTACCAAACAGTACTGAACAGTGATGAATAGTGTCAAATAGTATTAAAAATTAAAATTACAAAAGCTTTAGAAATTGCATTTGTGACCCTTTTTAATTGCTAGTTTTTTCAAAAGCCATTCTAAGACATTTAAGACACACGAAACAATTTTTAACATACTTTTGACCATGTGAGTAGTACCACTTGCCTACATGTGAGTAGTACCACTTACAATAGATAGTCTTTCTCTTGTATTCCCAAGCTACCCACAAGTAGGATTGTCCTAACCTCCCCAAGCTAACTCACAGTGACAACTACTAGGTTAGGGATACAAGATTAGGATTTGGTTTCTGTTTTAAGACACTTTCAATATAAACATTCAAGCTCTCAAGATATTACAAATGAGTATAGAATCATTTGAATGACTTCTAACAAAGAATAACTTATAAAGGAGAATATTTGTTAAGCAATGAGTATCAGAATAGTAACAGAAGGAGTACGCCTAAAACTTTAGAAGAATAAGCTTTCTCAAGATATGCTATTCGTATTGTGTATTGCCAACCAACCCATTTTCAACTAATGATCTTTTTATAGGGGTCTCTGAATTTGACTAATTGTCCACAGTTGTGGGATCGCCCTACATGTGTCCTTCTAAGATCTATTGCATGCCAAATGGTTTTTCAATCTTCCTTCTAAAGCAGCATTCCTTTGGTAGTTGGCACACTATTTGAAATGTCTGTAAGAGTACTTTTGTCCTTTTTGTCTAGTGACATGGCATGTGCTATCTTCAAAGGATCCTTTTGATAGAGTCTGAGGTTAAAAAGAATCTCTTGATAGCATAGAAACTTTCTCAAGATTATCTTAACCTTTTGAGATTAGGATTAGGCTCAAAGGCAAAAATATTCTTTCTGGAGGATTGATAATTGTCTGAACACGAAATATCCTTTTAAATAGCTGTTGCAACTTTCTTAGGACTTCAAACTCACTTTATGAGATACGTTATGCATTAAACTTGTCCAAATCCTATGGAATAGAGAAACTTTACACAATAATATGGATTTTAATATTCTCATTAAGTTTTTGACAAAATTAAAAGCACGAATTGCAATGTATAGAACTTGCACTTATCACAAACACTAGATACAGGAATTTGTTATCTTTCTCAAACGATTTTATCAAAAGATTGATTTGTTGTCATTAAAAAGCAAACTTTTAAAAGCTTCTCGAAGGATTTGGAGCTTACAATTATGGTAGTAAGACTTCTTATCACCAAAGCAAGGCAAATGTCATGGCTAATACACTTAATAGGAAGTCCATGGGTAACCTGACCCACATAACTCTAGTGAGGTAGCCCCTAGTAGAAGTGCTACATGAGTTAGAGGCAAAGGGGGACAATTCAACCTTAGTGATACAAGCATTTTTTTGACCCATATAAGAGCTTAGTCATCTCTGATTGGACAGATCAATGAATAAGAGTAAGAGAATCCCAAGCTAGTCAATTTAATAGAAGAAGTCTGCAAAGGAAAAAATTTTGGGTTCTCACTCGATCCGGAAGGCTTGTTATATATGGGGGTCAGTTGTGTGTGCTCGATATAGGTGAGTAGAGGAGGACGATTCTAGAGGAGTTCCACATTTCAACATATTCAGCACACCTACGTTCAAAGAAGATGTATCATGATTTGAGACAATCGTTTTGGTGGTAAGGCATAAAGAAGGATGTGGGTGACTGGGTCACAATGTTTTGTGTGTAAGTAAGTCAAGGTTGAACACTAGAGATTGACAGGATTGTTACAGCATATAAAGAATCCAAGGAGTGAGAATGGATTTTGTGGTCGGGATAGACTTGATCTAGGTGACAGTGGACAGAATGTCCAAGTTTGCATATTTCTTTCTAGTGAAGACATCCTTTAGTGTATCACAGTATGCCGGCTTGTACATTGATGAGATATTCAAACTCCATGGAGTTCTGGTATCGATCATTTCATACAAAGGGTCCTAATTTACTTTGTGGCTCTGGAATGCTTTTTGGGAAGCCCCTGATAGGCAATTGGACTTGACCACTGGCTTTCACCATCGGACATATGGGCAATCAAAGGGAACACTTCAAACCATGGAGGATATGCATAGAGCATACGTCTTGGATTTTGGTGGGGGTTGTTGTGACCATCTTCCATTGATCGAGTGCTCATACAGTAATAGTTACTAGGCCTCTATCTGAATGACATCGTTCAAGGCCTTATATAGGAGACGTTGGAGGTGCCAAGTTGATTGTGCACACGGACCATGCAACCCTACAAGTTCTTACCAGAAAAGAAGGATGCCAAGACCAGGCTCCTCAGATGGATTCTACTACTTCGAGAGTTTGATTTCAAGATCAAAACAAAATATTAGAGAATTTAGTAGTTGATTTGTCTAGACTACCCCTTCCCCTTTGTCTAAGGAGAAAGATATCAGGGAGGCTTTCCCAGATGAGTAGTTGTTGGCAATACAAGCAATCCCATGGTTTGAAGACTTCTCCTATTCCCAAAAGATGAAGTTCTTCTTTGACCTCGAGGACTACTTTGGTAGGATTCAATTCTCTGCAAGCACTGCGAATCAGATTATCAAAAGATGGGTCCGTCAAGAAGTGATCAGCATTCTCTATTATTGCCACACATCACCAGATGGTCGACACTTTGGAGCTAGTCGTACAACTGCTAAAATCCTTCAGTGTGGTTTCTATTGGGCTACCATTTTCAAAATTTGAGAAGGTTAAAAGTACAAATTCACGATTTGTTCTCTTGATCTAATGATTAATTTTATTATTTATTTTATTTTCTTAAATTTTTAAATTTTCACTACAATAAAAGAACAAATGATTAAAAAAAAAATGATTTGAGGTTCTTATTAAGAAAAGCGATTACATAACAAAAATTTAGCACAAAAAAGACATAAGAGTAAATTAAAGTATAGCGTCGTTTATCTTTCAATGAAGAACGTATATTTTAATAACAGGAGTGTGATTTCATAACCTTTTAATCTTTTTATCTATGAAATTAAAGAATTATCACTCTGAAATCGATGCAAGAAATCTTTATTTACTGAAACAAACATCTGCCCTGCGCTTCTAATGGGCTTGAAAAACAACAAAAATAAATCAAACAAAATTTGATGTGGCACTAAAGGATGTGCTAACAAACAGAAACATAACTTTCCATTCAAATGGAAGCCCATAGAGGAGAACCATTTCCCTTGGGCAAAACAACGTCCTTAGGCACTCTTCTCCGACGCTTCTCTCTTTCTGCCCTTCCTAGTTTCATCGGTATTCTGTTGCTGCTGCTCAGCCTTCTTCTGTGCTCGAATCATGGCACGCCTTGCTCGTGGCCGCATTTCTCGTACGCTTCTAGGTGGCATCACATAAGGTTCAAGTGGCCGATCACCAAATGGGTGCTCACTGCCTGGAAAGATCCTCAACTTTCGATCCCTATCCTATATCCATTAGCAATAATGTGAGGAATGTAACTTTAGATATGGGTCCTTCAGTAGTATACAAAGGAGGAAAGAGATCAGAAAACAAGCTCTTACAAAATGAAAGGAAAAGCAATCGACAATCACATCTATGAAAGAAAACAATCATTTAGCAAGCAATAGTTGACCCTTCAACTCTGAACATGTATGATAATTGAGAATGACCTCATGAAATGTATATTAACAGATAATATTCACACGGTATTGTTCTTGATAACACTGCTCCCCAATCCTATTCTCTCACAGAATTGAAGTGCTAATAAATATTAAAAGGATTGTATTGTATAATAAATAAAAGGAACAACAATTCACTGAGTTATCAATGAGCGTAGGAGCAATTGACAAGGTTCAATCGTGAAGATTAAAACTGTCTTCAGTCTTGGGTTCCATTTCTGTTTGGTAGGCCAATGTAATCACCACAGTCCACAGTACACCATTGTTGAGGATTGTGGTATGACTTGACGTTGGAATGGTGCAACTCATAGGGTACATCCATTAGGATTTTTTTTTTTTTTTTTTTTTTTTTGCTGTTTTGGTGCACTATACATTAGAAATTTTAATTATGATATTGATATGCTCTTTTTCATTATACCACTTAAGGTGTAATACTTGAAGTTTGGCGGAGCTGTTTTCAAACAAAATAAGATCAACTGCTCTTGTTTGATTGGCATGTTTAGAGGTCACTGTTATAGTAATCACAAAAATTTTCTTTTCATTCTTTGAGGTCACTGGTATCAAAGCATAAGAAGGTGAATGAAGGCTGTTGATAGAGGCTCAGTTAAAAATCATGATGACTGCTGCCCAATAAATCTTGAGAAAGTTAAATGAAACTAGACCCATTTAGAATTTGGCACACAGCCAGTTTCAATTATGGAACGGGAAAATGTGATTGGTCAAGGTCAGACAGAAGGGAGCCGTGACTGGTGGAGGAAGATCAACATTCCTCTCTTCACAGTGGAAAACAATTATGGTTGGGTGAACAAAGTGCAAAGGCATTTCCATCTAAAGGGAGAACCAGAAAGGGAGAGAATGTTAACAAACAACCATGGTAATTATGGACGCAGGAGCCCTCTATTGACTCCAATGGTGGAAGTCTTTCACACCAAATCACACCAGAGCAATGTTCAGAAACACCATCATTAAGCAATTTCGACCATCTATTGTACAGAAGTGCTATGAACTTCTGCTGGGGCTGAACCAAGAGGGCAAACTACAAGAGTATAGAGAAGTGAGAACAGCTTGAGATCTATTCAGGACCTCTTTCAGGGTTCAGTCTTCACATCATAGAGCAAATATATATGAAGGGTGTTTTCTTGAATGGGCTCATAGAGGATGTAAGAGCAGAATTGAAATAACACTGCCGAATCATTATCCTAATTAATGGATATTGCACATCTGATAGATGAGAAAAACGAGGTGTTCCTCAAGGGGTGGAATAGGAGGCAGTGTTTGAACTATAACAGAGGGTTTTCAATTGCAAGAATCATTGGAGAGTGGAGTAAGTGTGGAACTAACAGATTTCAGAGAAGTAGGATAGGAAGGCGAGTAGAGGTGACGGCATGGAGCAATGTCAGTATCAAACACAGGGTCAAACACTGGGCATAGTCCCATGGGGAGCTCTGGTAGGAGAACCTACAATAAACCAGCATAAGTGACTGAAGGGAATAGAAGGGGAACAATTGGATTTACAAAAATTTCCAGAATAAGTACTAATTGAGATGCAGGAGGCATTAGTTGTGCAGGGAGTGTTTCTTCATTTGTAGCACCGGATAGAGCTGTTAGTAAGGCAAACCATCGCTCTAGCTGTGTTCTCTTTACTGTATCTGGTGGTGGGAATTGGAGAAGGTCAATAGGAGCCTAGTGAAAATTATTATGCTACAAGAGTAACTTTGTCATTATACTTTAAGCAAGAGGATCTCAGTGGAAGGCAAAACTTAGTCATCCTACTTCAAGCAAGCCATTGTGAGACCCTCACTAAAACTTTACCTTGAGGGCAAGCTGAATCTTTGAGGGTGGGGGGTAATTGAGAGCAGACCCATCATAAAGGAGTCTAAACTATTCTGAGAAGGAGGCTACATGGGATCATTCCTCAAATAAACGATCAGCTAGAAGTCTTAGAGGAGTTAGTTAGCAACATAAATTGCAATTGCATATACGGGAGTTAGAGAGAGAGCAAATAAAGTCAGAAGAGGCAGGGAATGACGATAGGGAGAGAACAGGGTCTCTAGAATACCCTGGAGTGCTATAGTCACCTACCTCTGGTTCAGGGGTCACTGTAACAGTAAATACACATCAATTTTCTTCTCTCTCTTCTAATTTCTGTTCTTATTATTTTTGCAGTCAAGCTCTACAAAAAGATGAGTGAGCTTTGAGGTGTCAAATTTACAGTGGAGGACAACAGAAAGGAATTTTAGACGACTGATTTTTTTCATCCATATCTTCCAGGAGATAAGGATTATAGCTAAACAAGGTTGTGATTTTGCTAAAGAATACAATGCATGCCAGAATCCTTATTCATTACTCTTCCCTTTTGTTCTTTGGTTTGATTGCATTCTGCTCCAAAGATTATGAGTCTGTTTGGGCACAACTATAACAGAATTGATATTGAAAGATTTGAAAATTTTGAACTCTTTTGGGAAAAATAAGTATAATTATTTGTATAGTATTAGTATACTGCTTTTCCTATGGCCAATTGCTAACTCTTTATGGAATCTACTGTTTAATGTTTGTTCAGAAGTGTGGTTTGTCCCAACTCTCGAGAAGCATTTTTGTCAAAATATCGTTTAAAGAGTTTGAAAGACTAAAAGGTCAATATACCATTAAACTGTGCACTGTTTACAAGTCTGGAGCATTTAGTTAGAGAAATGCTCAGATTTTTCAGAGTTTCAGTGTCCTTCGATTATAAGGATTTGGCTTCTTTGTTATGCTCAGCTAATGGTTGTTTTAACTTTTAAATGTGTTTAACTGTTTACGTTACTGATTTACTGAGGGACAGGGCTGTCATTGCTCAGTGCCATTTTGAATTTTATGTTGTTCAGTTCTCCAGTTCTCCCCAATTTTTGTTTTGGTTGTTTATTTAATGGAACACACCTTATCCTCCTCCCTCTGTATTCCTCTTCTTTCTTGATGAATTTCCTTTTTTATAAAACAACAAAACCTTTGCTCCTGGGTGGAGACGGCTACATAAACCAAAAGAATGCCATTGTATCTTACCCAAAACTAAGTTTGTAGACAAACTATTCGAGTCCTAAGTTCTTAATGATTTCATCTGTAGTTTTTTCTCCATCTCCATTTACCTCTAACTACTGGGTTACCCTCCCTCTTATAATCTAATTTAGCCTTCCTACTAAAAATCCTAAATGTTATCTTACATGACCAAACCAAAAGTGAGATTCCACGTCTTTTTTCTGTGAAAAAAAAAAATTATTTATACAGTGTATCTGTGGACATGTTTTTGAAAATTACGGGTTCCACTAGTTAAAATTAATTCATAATGTTACTTGTAGGGCTCTTTTCGGAAACCATAGGGACCTATCTAAGAATCAATTTGTTCAGAAGAATCATAACTTGAGCCACTTTCGTTAGATATCATTCCTACAGTACAAATCAATTATGGAAATCTTAAACATACTTAAAATGCCACCCATACTGTTAAAAGTTATTTTCTTCTTTCTTTTTCCTTTATCACTGGCTTTATGTGGGATTCTACTTTCGCAATATGCAAAGCAAACATGTACAGACTACAGAACTCTCTTAAGTCTGGACACTAGTAATTGAATTCCATACTCATGGTTCAAATTTTCCAAAAGGAAGGGTCTATGTAGCACTTACATCACGCAGTTTGTTTCTAGGCAGCATGCGCAAAACAGCTTTGCGAATGACTTCTGTAGGGTCTTTGGCCATCTGATCCTTTAGAGTCCTTTCCTTAAGGTGGCCCACATACCTACATGCCACTATGTTACATCAACTTACTGTGATGAAAGCCAAATATTATGGAGCATGAGAAGCCCAATAAATAATAAATAGCAATGAAAAAATTGGTGGCAGAATTTCTTAGAAGATAAGAATCTAAATCAAAATAAAATCATTTCATTCACAAGAAGCCCAAAATAAATGATGTTTCATCAGTTTTGACAAAAAATAATTGATGACGAAAAAAAAAAAAGTACTTAAGCCACAGCACTTGCCCTGTATGCCAGTAATAGACCTTGTCTGTAAGCTTTCTCCCAGTTACACAAACATCCTTTGCATTAAGCACAATGCACATATCTCCATCATCACGATTAGGTGTATAAGTTGGCTTATCCTTTCCTTGAACTACAGTAGCTATTTGAGATGCTAACCTCCCAAGAACCTACACAAAAGAACAAATGCATTAGTAAAAGAGAAATAGTAATTGTATATCCTCTTATATCAACACACAGCTGAGAGCCGTGTGATGGGATGGGAGACCATTTAAAAACAAATAAATATAATCACAAGTAATTTTTGATGGTGAGATCACATAGATGTTGAGCCAAATACATTGATTGTTACGTTCATATAACATAACCCTTAGTAAAATTTTCTCATGATTTCAGAAAAGTAAATTGTTAAGTAGCTGATCAGTGATCATACTCCAAATGCTAGTCACACGAGCATAAAATGTCAGAATGCTCAGAAAACCTTCTCTATGAATTGATCTCAATTAGCACTTGCTTTTAACTAATTCATCCAATAACTTGTTTCAAAAAACACCATTAGTACCATGTAATGGGTATGGCTATATCTTCTGAGGGTCAGACAAAATATGTTATGTTTCCTGAGCTAACTTCATTACCAGATATTGCAAAAATCTATAACCACTCTGAGCATCTATTAATCAAGATTTCCATGACATTGGCTTGTCTTATTCTGTTCGATGACTAATCACAGTGTTTAATTTTAAAATGATAGTCACACGTTATATGCAAGCCAAAAACGAATGTTTGCAAAACATTTCATTAATCTTATTCTGTATTTTTTTTTTTTTTTGTCTCCGTATTTTCCCCCCAAGGGTGTGTTTGGCATGGCCCAACCAAAGATACTCAGTGTGAATGCTGAAAATAAGTGTAATCAAATTATCACCAATCAGCATCACAAACCAAATCACATTCACAGTATGTTCAATACGAGCAGATCCTTTAGCAAGAATGCTCTGAATACACATCAGAATCCTCAAACTCGTCGTTCTGTGGACTCGTGCTCGAAACCTATAAGAACTGTTCAGCAGAAGGGGAATAAGAGAAACCACATACTCACCTGTCCCTTGGCATCGAAAACCCGCCACCGCAGACCTTCGAGATTAATGCGTCTTAGTCCAGCCACGGCTCTCTACAATATGCAAAATGGTTCAGCCTAACAAACACTGATTTCGAACGAGGGTGCCATTTTCACAAACAGTTGGCATGCATGTGATGCACTCAAATCATTTTCTATAACCACAGGGGCTTTCAAAATTACCTTCATGTTGCCGTTGAAGGAGGTTACCATCTTCATTTTTGCGGCGGTTTTGTCGGTCGAGCTTTTCCTGACAAAGCTTCAGCTCTTGAGTTGACGAGAGAATGAAATTACTAGACTGGAAATGGAAGCATGATGGAGAGACCGAGAAAGTACCTGGATATACGAATGATTGATGATATGAGGGAAGAGTTGAAAGAGTAGTTGACTTGTTACTGTTTGTATGTCAGAACTGAGAATTTGAGAGTAGAGACCAACCAACGCAAGTGTGATCGGAACCACTGACCCAAACGGTTCTTGAACCCAAACCCGTGTCGTCTCTCGTCGGCACAGTGAACTACGGACTTTTCTTTCTGTTTAATTAATATGTACTTTGATATTTTCCATCAGATCTCAATACTTTGAGAATTTGTATTTGGCTCCTGATAGTGAATAAAAATAAAATAAAATATTTTATTTATTTTAGAGTAATTTATACTCATTTTTTTATGGGATTTAGTATAATTATAATCAGTATAACACCTCGTCCTTTGATAATATTATTTAGGATAAAATGAGTATATGTGAATTAACTACGAGGATTTTGAAAATTTTGGCAGACAGTTATGATCGCACAATACGAGGATTCTGTATTAAAAAAATAAAATTAATTAAATATTATTAAAAACTCAAAATGATCATCGGGAATATGGAATAAGACCTATAAATGGTATAATGACATAGATAAAAATAAGGATAAGGTTAAATAGATTATTTTTAACCCGATAAAATTATTTAGGTGTTCATCGAATACCAAAATGATAATAGGCAGTACACTAAAATACCGAAATTGATCCAATTAATAAATATTATCATATCTCAGATAATTTTTATTTAGAACAATCAAATAAGTATATACATTTCTAATACAGATACAAGGCAAAATTGATTTGAAAATAGTGATACAGATTATTTTTTCTCCAAGTAAGTATTTTATTATATAAACCAAAATAATTAGAAAACATCGTTTTTCTCTTCCTTCCTGGCAGCAACTTTCACGTCACTTTCTTTCCATTATTCTTCTTCTCCATTTTCAATCCTCAAACACCACAAATTCACCAAAACCTTGAACTCCATTCATAGTTCAACACTTGAACTAATTGAATACTCTTCCTCTACATCAAACTCAAATTAAAACCTTCTTTTTTCTCTTCAAATTTGTTCAAACAACAGCTTATATAGGGACTGGAAAATGGTTTTGAAGCTTTAGGGGCTGTTTGGAAAGTGTTCTACAGAACACTTTTTAGTTTTTAAAAACAAATAACAAATAAGACTTGTTTGGTTAGTTATTCTTTTCAGATTAATTTTTAAAACAAAAAAATGGATTTTGTGTTTTAAAAGCAAAAATTAGAAAACAAGTTAAATACATTTTTAGAATTCTGTTTTTCAAACAAGAAAGAATGTAGTGATACATTTGTAATTAGTTGATTTCATTAATTGCTACCCAAAACAATTTTCAAAATATTGTTTACAAAACGGTTTTAAAAAACACAAAAACAAAATATAATTCCAAACAACCCCTTAATTAGAGTAGGAAAAGCTAGAGAAAGATTTGTTGAAGTAAAGAATTATCACGTAAAGAATCCTAAGAGTTGTTGAAGTAAAAAATCTAATAAAAATTTAGCAGATTTTATAGAAAAATCTCATAAAAGTTTTCGACAAATTTTGCATAGTAATCTCATAAGAAGTTAGTAGATTTTGAACATAAAATCTCATAAGATATTCAAAAGATTCTTTTAAAGAGAAAACTCTCACAAGATATATAGGAGATTTTAAATAAAAGAACCTCACAAGAATTCTGGAGATTTTACAGAGAAAATCTCCTAAGCATTAAGGAAATTTCAATGAAACCTCATAACCAAAGCATGAGAAATAGAACTATTAAGAAAAAAATTCTACTTAATAATCATAATATTTCCTAAACAAATATTAAAGATTCTTATGAAGAAATGCAATTTGAGTATTCAATGCATAAATAATTTTTATGTAATATTAATTGCTTGATTGTAAGCTTATGGATTCAAATTGTGATCTATATAAGGTTGTAATACAAAGTGTTACTTGTGTACATCGTTGTGATGGAAGTGATGTATTGAGAATTGCATGTTATTGTAATCTATATAAGGTTGTAGTACGAGGTACTACATCGATTGAACCAAATAAGGTTGTCACATAAGGTGTTACATCGTCGACAATACATCATATAGAAGTATATTCGGAATCCTGTGAGTTCCATTCTCAAGCATAAATTAAGTCATAAGAGTATGTTAAATAAGTAAACGAACAACTAATTATTACAAAAATAATCGAAAATACATTAATTATTCAGCACTAAGTCAGATGTCACTATGTAGTAGACTAGTGTTTTTCCTACTGAGAATCTTTTATTCTCATTTATGTTGTATCATAGTTTTACATAGATTGCGATGGTGGTGATTTTTAGAGATTCTTAGCTAGTATTGGCACTGTGGTCCAGACCTTTTGATGAGCCGATGATAGAGAATTCAATCAGCTTTTTTATTTTCTTTTAATGAATTTTGAGTAATGCCCTACCTAGACTAGATGGTTTCTGTGTGAACTAGGGTAAGGGTTTGATATAATTATGTACATTATTTATTTGTCATCGCACAATAAAATTATGTTATTTCGCTATTTTATTACAACATATTATTTATATTCAGACTTTGCGACAGAAAGGAAAATGAGGTTCATGTTTTTTTTTACAAAAGTAGGCTCATTTAATATCATAAATACACATTGTATTCTAGGATCAAGCAGAATTAACAAGTAACAACTACTCATTATAAGGTTGTGGCTTAAGCATAGCTTCATGGTAGAAAAAGTGTTACAATATGGTATTAGAGCAGTTCATCTTGTTCAAGCCTGGGGATGGTTTGACTTTTTCTAAAGCATACTTTGAAATTTTAGAATCATGCAATAGGATCTTATCTGCTGAGATAAGAAGTAGAACTTTATATGCATGACTGCTTACTTTTGAAGTTGTTAGTGTTAGCTCCAGAATCCTTCAGAAATGCTAAGGAAACATGTTTTGAGGGATGACATAACAAATTTTGAGAAAACATTTTGAAGAACAACTAATGTTTTCCCTTGAGTTTCTTGAGATAGCAAAGAAGTCCTTTTGAATTGCATAACATGTCTTGAATCAAAAATAAATTCACTTCGCTTGTACAAACATGTTGGATCTCGGGTAAAGTGATAGGAACTTAATAGAAGTGAAAATTATATCGTGCAAAGTACCTATACATGCTTAACAGATTGAAAAAAATCAAATCGTCAATAAGAAACCAAGGCTAGGATCTTCAGAAAGTAGAACGTGATTTCAAAAAGTGCTCATAAAATGAAGATATCAACCTAGCTTTGAAACAAGGATGCTCTACAATCTTTAATCATCATCATCGTAATCAATTAACCATATAAATACTCTGATTGAAGATTGGAAGATCATTCGTTCATCATGGAACTAATTCCACACCTCATAAAGTTTACTTGACTATGAAATAGTGTGCTCTATAGGAAAAGAAAGGAAATTTGAAATTCAAATTTAAAGTCAAACCCAGTTACAAACTGACATGTTATCTCTTCTACTAACTTGGTCAACTATGCCAGCTTCTATAAGGAAAAGTTTAGAAACCATGTTTAGAAAGTAAAAATTAGTTTATGAAGAGATATCAGAAACCTCAAATATACAATGGCTTCCGCAATAGATCTGACAAACAGTTAAGCTACTCTTCTAGACTGCATTTCCAAGACACAAACAGATTATCAACACGTGTCACTCGAAGAACTGATCAAGGCAATGGTCATAAATGAAAACTATCTATAAAATAGAGATGTCGTGCTTTCAAAGCAAGAAGATTTGACGTTGCACCAGTGCTAAAACTCTGTTAAAATCTCTCCTCATCGCTTGTAAAGTTCATTATTTCTTGTAATAAGTTTCCTTATCTATAAAAATCTTCTTTCTACGTTCCTATATAGTTAATAAGTTCTTCCAAGGAAGAATTGTCAGAAAAAAGTCATTCAAATTATCCTACATCATTCTTGGTATATTTTAAGGCAACTTGAGTGTAGGTTAGTTAGAGTTGCAAACCCAAACACAAACCTTTGCATCCTCAAACTAGTACTAATTGGTGTGAGTTAGCTTGGAGAGGCCAGTCAAAGATTACTTACAATGCGATAGTAAGGTTGTTTTACTGGTCACGGCTTAGCTTGGAGAAGCTGGTCAAAGACTACTCGGTTTAGTTTGGAGAGACTGGTTAAAGACTATTTGGTTCAACTTGGAGAGGCTATTGAATAACTACTTGGTGTGTAACAATAGGGGTTGTCTACAACTCACAAGTTAGAGCTTAGGAAGACTACAACAAAGACTATCCAATTTTTCTTTCTCAAGTTGAGAAAGAGTTTAGTGAAACTCAACATTGGTTGAGTACTAGATGTAGGCAGGTTGGCCGAATCAATATAAAAATATCTGTATAGTATCTTCTTTTCTCTTATCTCTTTTTGCTTTTGTTGTACAATGGTATTATTTAATATCTGCTTAAAAAGTTTGTCTTTTTAGCACATTTGTTACTAAAGTTGTATTTCAAAAAGTTACTTTCTGAAATATCTATCATTGTTCCCGTTGCACTTCAAGCTCATCTCTTGGAAGTATCTTGTTTAAAGTTTCAGTTGCTAAAAAGTAAAGAGAAGCGAAAACACGATTCAACCTCCTTTCTCGTATGTTGTTCTGCCTACAAGTGGCATTAGAGCTTGGCCTCTAAGAGGTTGAGCATTCTAACGATTGCAAAGGACAAAGTGTAGGTTGAAAAGTGCACAAGAAAGAGAGGTCGAATCGTGCTTTTCTTGTCTTCATTTCCTTTTGATACTGAAAAATTAAACAGAGACTATCAAGCGTTGAGCTTGAAATGCAGCAGAAACAAGGTTAGATATTTTAAAAAAAAGCTTTTTAAAGTATAGCATTAGTGGCATGTCAGTTAAAAAGGAACTTTACACATATGTTAAATAAAGGTGCAGAGCAATGAAAGTAAAAGAGATAAAGGAAAGAAAGATATGACATAGAAATTTTTATATTGGTTTGTCCAAACCTGCCTATATCTAGTACTTAACTTCTATTGAGATTCGTTATAACTTTTCTCAACTCGAGAAAGAAAAAATTGGATAGTCATTACAATAGCCTTCCTAAACTCTAACCTGTGACCAGTAGATAACCCTATTGTCACAAACCAAGTAGTTATTCACCAGTTTCACCAAATTGAAACTGAGTAGTATTTGACTAGCCTTTCCAAGCTAAAATTAGGACCAATACAACCTCTACCATCACGTTGTAAGTAGTTATTCACTAGCCTTTCTAAGCTAAACCGAGTAGTATTTGACCAGTTTCTCCAAGCTAAAATTGTGATTAGTAATCAAGCTTTATTGTCACGTTGCAAGTAGTTATTCACCAGCCTCTCCAACCTAAACCGAGTAGTATTTGACCAACCTTTCCAAGCTAAACCGAGTAATATTTGACCAGTTTCTCCAAGCTAAAACTATGACCAGTAATCAACCCTTACTGTCACGTTGCAAGTAGTTATTCACCAGCCTCTCCAAGCTAAACCGAATAATATTTGACCAACCTCTCTAAGTTAAAACCGTGAGCAGTAGACAAGCCATATTGTCACGTTGCAAGTAGTTATGCACTAACCTCTCCAAGATGAACCGAGTAGTATTTGACAAGCCTTTCCAAGCTAAACTGAGTAGTATTCGACCAGTTTCTCCAAGCTAAAACCATGACTAGCAGATAACCCCTACCATCATATTGCAAATAGTTTTAAATTAGCCTTTCCAAGCTATCTCACATCCATCACTACTGGATCAAGAATACAAAGGTTTGTGTTTGGGTTTTCCACTCAAACTAACCTATACTCAAGTTTTCTTAACATTTATAATGAATAACCTAGGATAACTAGAGTGACTTCTTTCTATTATTTCTTCCATTGAAGGATACATAGACTATTTGAGGAATGTAGAAAGAAAATATTTACAAGCAAGGAAACTGATTACTTGAAGTAGTGAACCTTACAAGACATGAGGAGAGATTTTCATAGAGTTTCCACTTTTGTGTATGTAACGTCAATCTCACTTTTCTTTTTTTAGCACAACATATCTATTTATAGAGGTTTCCCTTTGTGATCGTTGCCCTTGATCTATTGTCCAAGTGACGTGTGTTGATCATTGATTTGTGTCTTGGAAACGTAATTTAGAGGAGTAGCTCATCTGGTGTCAAAGCTTTTGCAGAAGCCATTGTAACTTTAAGGTTTCTTGTGTCTTTCAGAAACTACTTCTTACTTTCTGATTATGGTTTCTGAACTCTTCCTTCTAGAAGTTGAGGTTTTGACCAAGTTTGTAAAAGAGATAACATGCTAGTTTAAAACTAGATTTGACTTTAAATTTGAATTTAAAAAATTCCAATTTCCTTTCTTTTCCAATAAAGTTCATACTAGCTAATTAGCAATCACAGTTTGTTCTCTCATGGCAGCTGTCATCTCCCGGAAAGTATTCATCATATCAGTTTTAGTTCCGCTCCAATGCCGCCAATTCGAAGTCATTGATTCCTATCACACCAAACAAAAATATTGAGTTGATCAGGCTCAATACCAAGCTAAGTGTGGTTGTAACCACAACATTCTCAACCAGTAGTCAAACACACATATATATAGTCATAATGCATGACAATTACTACAGAAGCATAACCAGTCCAATCCTTAGGCTTATAGGATAGTCCGGCTCTAATAACATAATGTAATACCCTTCTAACTATTGTATTTTTCTCGAGTGTCAATACAGTAATTAGAAAAGTATTACTTACATTCATAACCTATACTAGTTGAAAGAAATGAAATATATAAAGTAATTTAGACATATATGTTGTAAAACTCGTATATACATATATGAACATTGTTTTTAAGTTTGCAATATGTACATCATATTGGGAAATAAACTAGTCAACTTCTAAGCTAGTCAGGAACTCAGTTCACAGAAAGAAACACTTCCAGTATCTATTCTAAACTGCTCAAAGTCGAGGCCCAACAAAATTTTATGAAAACAAAAATGGATCTCAACAATATTTAATAGGATTAGTTTGTAGGCTGGCGGGTTTCTAATGTTAAACTACCATTATATACACATCAAGAGTCCCTTAAGATCTCATGTCCTACTGGATGAAACCATTGGCCATTGGTATGATAGCCTCACCTTTTCCAGGGGCATCAGGACCCTCTAAGTATGAAGATGAGGATGAAGAGGGAGCATCTAGTGGAGGGGGTGTTGCTAGTGCATGTGGAATATCAAATATCATTGGGTGTGCCATGTGGAAAGGCACACCATCGTATGGAAAAGCAGGGTCAAAGTTAGCTGTAAATATAGAAGTAATAAAAGACTGATAAAAAAACACATAAACACGAAACTTGTAAGTAACCGACTGCATAAAGAGAGTCTAAGGCAGGATCATAATGTCATACCCATTGTGGCGAGTCAAGGTAAAACACTAGTGATGACATCTGTTGGATTTGAATAATACAAAATGAATACAGTCGTATGGGTGAGAATATTATAAAATTCTCAATAGGGTACTCCCTCAAATGTGAATAGAATATAACCAATAAATTCATTCATATAGAAATCCTTATGCTAAGTCATATGTATCAATATTAATGTACATAATTCAAGTAAAGTTAAATGCAAATGATAGTTATCATATGTTTTTCTCTTATATTCCATGGAATTCAATTTAGTGCAATTGTCTCTTTTCATTAACATAGGGAAGACTTAACTTCACACCGAGTGGTATCTGTAGTGGATGAATCCACAATGAACAGTAGACTATTAGGAAGCTCATTCTTATACGTGATCATCGAACTACATTTTTTTCCATTTCTAAATCACACACAATTATACTCCTAGCCAATACATCTACTGACTCAGAAAATTCCTGGGGAAGTCCTTATTTTTGTCTTCCCTCTTTAGCCCACATAAGCCTTGTCTTTATTTTCCCCATATGTTAAAATATGTACAATTAAAATTCACCTATTCTCTTTTGTCATACAACCGCATCATGTACTTATCTTGTTTTCAAGGCATGCTTACATCACATGTAGGCATTTAATTGTATTGGAGTCTCATTCATGCCTCATAAACAAATCTTTAAAGTAGCTAGCATGCATTCATATAACCTATACTTGGGCTAAATGTCATTCTATCATTAATTTAAAACATTATCACCATTCCAGCACCTTGGCTAATTTACCACTTCAGTAACAGCATTTAATTTCTCTATTAAATGGCTTGTTCGAGGGCTAAAAAAATTCCTCATGACATCTTAATGTGTTTGAAAAGCCTTGTAGAGTTTTTAAGGAAAGAATTATTCCCTAACTAAATTAACAAAATTATACAATTTTGGTGGTCAGAAGCCACTTATCCACAGCTCAAAATAGGATTCTCTTAATTTTTTAACCTAGCAATTGATGGAATCAACTCAAAATAAAAATCACGATTATACTTCAAGAAGTTATCAACTCCCTATAAAAATTTTAAGTAAGAATCAATCATTTGCGATGGTAACAAAATTAGACAATTTCATGGTTTCAGTTTCAATAATCTAGATAGCATAAGTACCATTTTCGGTCTCTAATTTGTCTTTGGCATTATACCTTAAAAACAGTGCTCAAGAAAATTTGAGTATGTAGATTAAGATGTTAGTTTCAACATATAAGTTTTCCAGCTCATGACCATGACCATGAATATGTCTAAAAATTCACAAAATTTCCTTGTCTGTAGCCAGACCGAAAATCCAACAGCATAGTCTAAAATCCCAATTGACCAAAATGTTTTTTAATATCATCCAAACATATCACCAAAATTCATAAATCAATAACCATATATCGTCAACCAATAAAATAAAAATTTTTGGACAAAAACCAATCAGAAATGTTCAGTATAATTTTTGAAAGAAAAAACCAAAGAAAATCCTATTCTTGGAAGCTAGTGTATCCTTGTCTCTAATATGCCCCAAGATGGATGTTCTTCACTTCAAAGCTCTTAAAACACACTCAAACCCTTTTCTAATCAGTGATGTGTGAGGTAATAAGGTGAGATTTAGAGATTTTAATCAATTATACTTGTAGGTGTTGAAGTGTAGAACAATTTTTATGAAAGAAAATCTTGATTTTGACAAGGTTTGGCTTAGGAATTTTAGGTTGAAAATCAAGATTTCAAAGTATTTTGTGAAGAGAACATGGAGGCTCTGGTCTTTTTCTTGCTGGTCGAAGCTTAGAGGAGGAATTTATGAGGTTAGGTGTGTTAACTTATTAATCTAATAAGGTGTGATATCATTGGTTGAATATAAGGTTTTGTTTTTTTTTTTCCATTAAAAGTAAATATCAATGGTTAGGATTTGATCTTTCTTCCAAGAGGAAATCTTAGCCATTCATTTGGCTTCAAAAGGATAAACTTTATCATTTTGTAGAGATTAACTAGCTTTCGGTGTTAGAAATCGCACATCGAAATTTCACTGAATAGGTAAAATAGTATATCAGGTAATCAAGCATTGCCCGAAAATTAATTATAGATATAAAATCTTTATTCCTAACTATTTCTAATGTTAATCTTATAATTTCTCACTTTCGGGCATCTCTAAGCCCTAATTCTAGGGTTTCGGCTATCCTAGTGGGCCCGTGGGGCCCATTAAGTTACTATTTATTTATTTTTTTACAGATCCATTGAGTTGTTTTCATTATTTCCACGTTTGTAAGAAACTTGAGATTCTTATTAATAAAGTCCCAATTAATTTCTGAATAACAATTATGGTATTACAATACCCATTGTAGAGTTATCCACTGCAGATACCATGTGGTATGAACTAAGTTTTTTCCTATGCCGATGAAAAGAGAAAAATGCATTGAATTGATTTCTATGGCCATAAGTTAGAGCAGGGCCCCTTTAAGACCATTTCATTGTGTTTGGCATAAGAACATCAAATCATTTTGTTTAGCATTATTTACTATAATTATGAGCTTTATAATATATGTGTATTAAGTGATTAAATGTTAATAGTAAACCATTTCGGAAGAATGATTTGGAACTTTAAACATGAACCATTATTATGTATTGCATGATCACTATAAACCGAAGCGGTTGGGATGATGACGATAACATGATGATTGTGTAATTGGGGAATTGCTCTATTGAGAATTGTATAATTTTTTTCCTTATGTATTTTTGTATTCCCGTGTTGTCTCCAGATTGATCTAGAGGACAAGGAGGCTGCTGCATGCAAGGAATTAACTTTGTAATATTTTAGTAGAGAAGACTTGTTATATATATATATATATATATATATATATATATTTGATAGAATCACGAATTAGTTACCACACGATTCCACCAATTTTTGTTATAGATATTTAAGAAAGATTTATTAATTAATAAGTATCAACTCTCGAGTATGATGTCATGATTTAAGGATGATATTGTACTTGGAAGGATGTTACATTATTAGCTATAAGATTGATATTTTTTCAGGCTTATAAATATGATATTTAAAATAAGATATAAAATAAAATGATATATTTATATTTTTCATTTATTTAATTATTAATTATTTTTAAAATAAATTTATATATTCAAATTTCTATAAGATATCATATTATCTCATACAACGTATGAGTGAAATGACTAATGTGTATAAAAAGAGTCTTATATTTAAAAATTTATTTTCTTAAAGAAACTCTTACCTTGAACGAATAAGTAACTGCTGCGAAGGTGGATACCTTGGCAAATGGAAAAGAAATATAGTAAGTTATCTGCTGCATTTATTTATTTATATGTGAATATTTTTTTGTTTTAGTTTAAATAAAAGAACAAAGTAAAAGAAAATAAAGTTTTTTACACTTTGACGGAATGCTAAAGAGAAACGTGGTCATACATACGACAGGCTGTCCAGTGCGTAATGGGTCCTCTCCTCTCGCCGTTTTAACGGGCAAATCCTGCTTTTTCAATTTTTCTCCCCTTTTCCATACCCCACTTCCTTTTCCAAGTCATCTTCGTTTCTTGGATCATCCATATGATTGGCAAATTGACATATTCAATTTCCCTCTTTCGTTGATTATGTAATTATTGACTCAGGTCAGCTCTTTCCTTCTCGGTGTAAACGGACATAATATATATGAGATCACATACATGATTTATATTCAGATATGTTAAAATAGAAGGATATTTTGTAATCATGAAAATAAGGATTTATATGTATAATACATATTTTATGTTATTCCCCGAGTTTGACGCATGAAATTTATTATATAATAATAATAATATTGAGTTTAAATATACTTTTAGACTTTTAGTGTTCTAGGTGTATTAGGGCAGTTTAGAAAGTATTTTGTAGAACAATTTTCAATTTTTGAAAACAAAAAATGAAAAAAAAATTATTTAGTTGGTTATTCTTTTTTCATTGATTTAAAAAAAATGGGTTTTGAGTTTTAAATGCAAAAATTAGAAAATAGTTGAAAGATGTTTTTGAAAAAATGTTTTTGAAATTCTATTTTTTAAAACAAAAGAGAATGCGATGACACAATTGTAATAGTTGGTTTAATTAATTACTATCCAAATTAGTTTTAAAAAACAAAAAAAAACAATTCAAAACAATCTCTTATTTTTCCATTGTAGTCTTTTATTTTTTATTATTTATCTCTATTTTTTAATTATTACCAAAATTACTAATCTTTAATATGAGGATTAATTTTGATAAATTTAGAAAATGAGAGACCAAAATTGAACGAAAATTTTTAAGAAACTAATCCCAAAAATGCGACACCCTCGTGTTGAAATCACACACTCTACTGGTGATACATTTATTTTTTGTTAAATTGTCCAGTTTAATTCTTTTACGTGTAGCCTAGATTCCTAAGACACTCGTTCAACTTTGACTGTTCCTAGCTAAGACCTAGCTCATTAACAACTTATTTAAAACTCAAGTGATGTTAGGTGTACAACTAAATTATACAACAAATGCACACCACATATCTTATTACCATTGAATTTGATGAATGAGTGGAATGGGTGGAGATCACATATCACATATAATGATAATAAAGTGTATGGTATGCAGTTGCTATGCAAGTTAGTTATACACCAAATATTATTCTTAAAATTGCGATGCCCTACAAATTATTTGAATTATTAACCATCAACCATTAATCCCTAAGTGATTCTCAGGAGTTTACAACACAAGTATTGTATCCCACTTTCACAAATCCTGTGTTCTGCATTGTTAACTGATATAATTTGCGGTTGACTGACGATGATGCACAAACAGAATGTAAATTTGTAATGCTCTTATTTTAATATGAAATCCTTAATAAATTTGAAGTTGATGAAAATTAACATTTGGTGGTGAGAATCTTACTGATGGAGTACAAAGCTTCGTTGGCGCAGCTCTTCTTTGCGATGAACTATGAGCTGGAATGATATAATAAATATTCTAAATATCATTCATTGACTTGAATTGAAATTGTCAACAAACCTTTAATATACAAGCACATAAATGTAAGCAATTATTCCATTGCAGCCTTACAAGTACTACTTATTACCATGCTATTGTTTTGGTTGTTTGAAATTCACTTAAACACCAACGCAATCTTACTAAAAAGACACCAACTTTTGTTTTCACTTATATATGATGCATTGGATATTTCAAGCCATTTTTATGGTACACAATTTATCTGAATAGAACATGTGAATGTGATGACATTCTTGCAATGACCCCAAGAAGGACCAGAACCACATGATATAAATCGGAATGAAATTTTTGAAGCTTGCTAGTTGCTGCAAATTAAGAAAAGTAAAATGTTGAAGCATATATAAATCAAATTTCGAATGATGTTTGTCACATTAAATTAAGAAAAGAAACATACCGTCGCTTTTCTATCACTAAAGAAAGAGAATAAATGGTTAAAGTTACGTTATCTTCTTGTGTTTGTGACCTTCCTGCTCTGCTCCCTCCCCTCCCTATTCGATGTCTCGTCTCCTTGGTTACCGATCCCATTAATGGCACCAACACCAAGCCACACAACGCACTAAATGCCTTGTCATTTAACCACAGTACGGAATTTCCAACTATCCTCACCTCTCTTAACTCAACACACGTCCATCACTGAAGCATCAAATTCTGCACTGCCAATGCCACCGCTTGTTTCCCACTTCCCAAGGTACCCTGTGTCCTCTGCTCTGCCACAACACCAACTTTAAATCCAGCTTCCTACTGGTCGGTCGTGTTTGTTTTTTTTTTCTTCCTCTGATGTAAATTCACAATTTCACATCTTTGCTTTTAGGAACTCGTTGAAACTGTCCATGTTTTATTTCTCTCCTTCACGGAGCAGCTAATGCACTATTTGAAACTGTACAACAAAATTATATTCTGGTAGTTTAGTTTTGAAATCTAATGTGTAGTGTTCCTTGAGAAAGTCGTTGAAGTTTGAAAGATCTATTTTCTATTTTTCAGTCTTTTGAATTTGGACAGAACATTTGTTGGTTTTTTTTTTTTTTGGTCCTGTTGAATTGGGTGGTCCAAAAGTACTGCAAACTTTGGTGTACGCCTTCATCAAATTCGGTACATGATGCTCCAAACTGGTTCAATGAGATGGTTTTACCTTTATCTTCTGGTTCTCTCTTTGTTCCTGTTCATCCCAAACACCCAAGAGCTACAAGCAGATCAGACCCAAGCCTTGTTACAGTTATGGAATTATCTGGAGCACCCTTCCTCTATGCAGAGTTGGGAAAATTACAATGGCGACCTCTGTGGCCTTTCTTCATCTCCAAATTTGAGCATCAAATGTCAGGATGATGCAGTAATTGAGCTTAAAATAATGGGTGATAAATCCGTGAAGGCATCAACAAGGTTCAATGGATTTGCAGTTCCCAATCAGACATTATCCGCAAATTTCTCAATTGATTCTTTTTTCACCACAGTAACAAGTTTAACCAGCTTAAGGGTTCTTAGCTTGGTGTCCTTGGGACTCTGGGGGCCACTACCTGACATGATTCACCGTTTGTCTTTGCTTGAGGTTTTGGACTTGAGCTCAAATTTCCTATTTGGTTCTATTCCACCAAAGATATCTACAATGGCAAAGCTTTATACAGTAGCACTTGATGGCAATTATTTTAATGCCACTATGCCTGATTGGTTTGGTTCCTTGACTAATCTAACCATGTTGAGTCTGAAGAGCAACTTCTTAAAGGGTTCATTCCCCACCTCACTGTGCAAAGTTAAGACACTTGAAGTTATTTCTTTGTCCCACAATGAGCTGTCTGGTGGATTGCCTGATCTCCGTACTCTCACTGGCCTACATGTTTTGGACGTGAGAGAAAACCATTTAGATTCTCAACTACCACTGTTGCCCAAATCAGTTGTTACTGTTCTTCTGAGCAATAATTCGTTACATGGAGAGGTACCAAGGCAGTATGGTGAATTGGCTCAGCTTCAACATCTAGATCTTTCATCAAATCATCTAAGTGAGATACCCCCATCTGCCTTGTTCTCCTTGCCAAGCATCAGTTACTTGAATATTGCAAGCAATGTGCTAAGTGGTTCACTTCCAGACAAACTAAGTTGTGGCAGCAAACTTGGGTTTGTGGATATTTCTGGTAACAAGTTATATGGTGGACTTCCTTCCTGTCTGCTCAATACTTCTGATAGTAGAGTTGTCAGGTATGGAGGGAACTGTTTATCTATCGATACTCAGAATCAGCAGCGAGGGTCTTATTGTGATGAATCCAGGCGGGGGTGGAAGAGACTCAAGGCATGGAAAGTAGCTGCAGCAGTGGCCGTTATTGCTGGGCTTGTTCTTGTGCTTTTGTCGGCCGGAGTTTTCTTGTGTAAAAGATGTCATTCGAGAAGGAGAACTAGGCAGCATCAGGATGTGTTACCAAAGATTCTCCAAGGCAACTCCACAGCAGGGGGTTCATCTGAAATCCTTGCAAATGCCAGTAAGTACATTGGTTAGGCAAAAATGGTGTGTACTATTTTGATTTAATAGTTAACTTTGGATTGTTGAAGTCTTTAGTTTTCAATTGGACGAGCACTTCTAAAATTTTAATGGCTAAATTCCTATTTCTTTCAGGATTCATTTCTCAAACAGTGAAGCTGGGGTCACAAACTAATACAGCCTGTCGGCAGTTTTCAATAGAAGAGTTGAACGGAGCCACAAAAAACTTTGACTCATCAACTTATATTGGTGAAGGCTCCACAGGGAAGGTACCTTTCAACAGCTCAAAATTTTATTTGAAAGATTGGAAAAGCTTCTAGTTTTGAAATATTTTTCACAGTAGACACACGGAAATTTTGTCAAACTCACTTTGTATGCTCACTGTAAATACCTCTTTTAAGTCTGCTGCTATATTTCAGCTGTACAGAGGCAAACTAGAGAATGGATCTCACGTGGTGATACGATCTTTGGCTCTAGCAAAGAGATGCTCAATTAAAAGTCTTAAAGCTCGGTTGGATTTACTCTCAAAGCTTCAACATCCAAATTTAGCTACCCTCTTGGGTCATTGCATTGATGTCCGCGGACAAGATGATTACAGTGGCCACAGACTTCATCTTGTATATGAGTATGTGCCAAATGGGAATTATCTCACCCATCTGTCAGGTTAGTATGGCATTATAGTGTGTATGTATTGATGAGTGCAGAAATCTCACCAACTGGTTCTCACTTTGTCTATTTGACATCACAAATTATTAGTTACTAGCAGCTGCTATAATTGAAATTATATATAGTAGAACCTAATTCCTGTGTTACTGTCTAAATTATATAGAGTAGACCCTAATGATGTGTTCATCACTACTTTCCGTCTTGAAGACTTCAATCCACTAATCTTGCTTCACTCAAACATGCAGAATTTTCTGCAGAGAAGGCGCTTAAGTGGTCTGATAGACTGGCAATTCTGATTGGAGTTGCTAAGGCTGTGCATTTCCTACATACTGGTGTTATTCCTGGTTGTTTTAATAACCAACTTAAGACAAAGAATGTTTTACTTGATGAGCATTGCATTCCAAAGTTAAGTGACTATGGTATGTCCATCGTCACTGAAGAAATAGAGAAGTTTGAGGTACATTTGCTGGCACTTCACTATTATGGCTGTTTAACATTAATCAATTTTGATTGATCCGGGAGTGATTCTGTTGCTTTCTATGTGTCGTACAGGGAAAGGGAGAGAAGCCAAAATCATGGTACAATGCTATTATAGCCTATTTTCCTTACCTATATTGTTGGTATTATATATTCTACGCAATTCAGTTTCTACACTGTCCTTGTTAATCCTCCATACCTTAGCCTTCTCCACTACTCAATCTTCATGTCAAAACCTCAGACTCCCCTTTTGCTCTTTTTATTACCACAGTTTATGTATTTTTGCCATACTCACCACCATCATAATGAACTATACTCTAATTTATCAGCTCCACTGTCATTTACAGCATCACTTTAATCACTCACAGTAACATGTGACTGCTGCCATTGGCTTAGCATCACCAACACAACCATGCTTGGTTTTCAGCCCTATGAGCATTTGGTTCCATTTTCAGATATTGTATTTGATTCCTGAAGCCACTACCTCTGCTAATACTATTTCTATGCTTAAATGATTTTGCACAGATCAATAACAAACTAATTATTCTTTTTTCTTCTCCAGTACCCAAATGACAAAAATGGATAATGATGTTTATAATTTTGGATTCATATTGCTTGAATCACTTGTGGGACCCTTAGCAAGCGACAAAGGAGAAACATTCTTTATAAACGAGAAGGTAAGAAAAAGATTTCGGGAGTCGAGACCACTTGCCATTCTTTATATAAACTTTCTGCTTTAATGGATATGTGCAAGGTGGTGATAATTTTTTTCGGTATCTAAAATTATTTGCATTCATGATTCATGTGATATTTTGATTGTGCTAATTCTAAGATACTCATAAAATTTAAGTTGATCAACTTCTAGGGTCAAATATGAATCCAGAAAATCTAAGATATTCCTATTTTTTTTAATCCTCAATATTTATAGTGGTATGTAATAATCATTGCCCTTTTTCTTCTTATAAGTTCTTAGTTAATGAATCCAAGACCTGCTATTGTGAACCACAGGCATCCTTTGGCAGTCAAGATGGTCGAAGAAAGATTGTGGATCCATTAGTGTTGACCACTTGCTCTCAAGAGTCATTATCAATTGCAATATCTATCACAACAAAATGCATATCTCCAGAATCTTCATCTCGTCCCTCTTTTGAGGATGTCCTATGGAACTTGCAGTATGCTGCTCAAGTCCAAGCCACAGCAGACGCAGATCAGAAATCAGATTATATATCATAGGTCCAAGTTTGCAGGAATCCCAGAACAAGAGCTTGAAATCATTCATTCTTTCTCCAGCAATGCAGATAAAGGAATCAGGGATCTAAGTGAAAAAATAGTGCATGATGTCAGTCTTCATTGCAAATATAAAGGGTATGGTTGTAAAATTGATTAGTAAAATTGTTTTCCCGGTTTTTTGGTTTCTTCTACATTTTTGATAGGACGAAATTAATTTATATACCTCTTACTAGAAAAGAAAGAAGTAGGAACTCAGACCAATGAAGCAAATCATGGCCTTGACCAACTACTGCTAGGATGAAGGACCTAGAAGATATGTGGTGGAAATTGTAACTATGGTCTATGGAAGGTCGGATTCAAAGAGTTTCAGGGAAGATATATTTCTACAGGATGAATAGTCCAGAGATTTCATGTGATGTTACAAATTCTGACTTCAGTTTTAGATCTGGTGTTCTTTAATCTCCACACTAGGACCCTAGTTCTAGTGGATGCATGCATTCTTGTGCCATTGGAAGAATAATTAATGAAAAGTAAAAAACGTTAAATCAACGCTAAAGTGATTACAATGTCTATATGGATATCAAATAATAATTTCTCACTTAATTTTAGCTTTTTTTTTTTTCTTTTTTTAATTAACAACAGGCTTAACGGACTTCCATCAAATCTGAATGAAAAGAAACAGAGGCAAAGCTTGGAAAGAGATTGAAGAACGCAAGATAATTGTCTAACCCATCTTGGAAAGACATTGACGAACAAAAGATAATTGTCTAACCCATGATCATGTTTCGCAAATCTGTTAGCACAAGAGTTGGCTTCACGGAAGATATGAATGAGACTGACGAGCTAATCGTTGGACAAAAAAACAACCTAACAAACCGGAGATACGTGGAGGCAGAATGAAGATTATCGTCCACTCATCCCGTAATGTGGACTTCATTAAAAAACTTTATTAAAATTTATGAAAACAAAAGCAATCAATCATTCATTAAAATGAGCTTATTAACCTTGTAACATGGCCAAGGACACATGAATTTTGAAAGGAAGGATATTGATGGCCCAATAAGTGTTCAAGAATTAATAAAGATCAAGGATTACTTTTTTGTTTTAGAAGAATAATTCTGACAGTTAAAAAATTTCACTTTCTACGAAAACTCTCATCTTTATTTTGGAATGAAATACTTGTACCAACCTTCTTAAGGCATTACATGCTTATATACCTTCTTATAATCCATGCTTTTTCAACTTTGCTTATCTTCATACTTTGTTTTTCTCTTCATTTTTAAATACTTTTTGTGCATTCTTCTTCTTTTTCTTCCTTTTCTCTTCTCTGCAAACACTAGCTTCAAATATGATTCTTTCCTTCATCATTTTCACTTCTTTTTCAACTATATTTTTTGTTACAATCAGCTCACGAAAGTTAATCCAAACACACTTCTTTAGCTCCTAGTGCAGGGGTAATCCTTGTCTGAAATTACTTGAAAGAAATATTCAGAATCAAAATGGGGTAGCAGTGGATAGTTTTTTCATTTTTAAAGGATAAAGAAACATGACTAAACTTTGCTTTAGATCACGATTGCTTATTTTCAAGAAATTTTAATCACAAGAAAAGATATCAGGTACACTCTTTAAATTCTTATTCTATTTTTTCTTTTTCCACTTTTTCTCGTTCTTTTTCTTTTTTGATGATTGGAATAAATGAGAGATACATTCAACAACATTTATATAGAAGTAAAGCTCATGCATATGCATTAGACTTTAAGAACCCAGTATTCTTGGGCTGTTAGCCCCGTTATCAATCGAAAAAAAAAAAAAAGAACCTAGTATTCTATCAAAAGGGGCAATCTTTAATGATGTGTTTGGTACTCTTATGGCATTTGCAAGGTTGTTTTAAATTATTCCACTCAAAAGAGGGGTTTTGAAAAGGCTAAAGAGTTTTTTTTTTCTTTTTTGTGAATGGCCATCGATGAATGCTGGAAGATTGGCTTTTGGTAAGCAAAAATGTGCTTAGATAAGTACAGTAGACAAATATGTATTGTGGCCCAATGATAAAATTCTAAGAATTCTAAGAAAATCAAAATGTGAGACTATAGCAAACCAATTTTGTTTATGATTTTTTATAGTTTTTAGAAATACAAAATCGAGGCATTTGAATTTGAAAGATAAAGAAAGAAAAATATATTCAATAAAGTTGAACTAAGACAAATAATGAAAAATAATTTTTTATATAGGAAGACAAGATTTTTTTTTTATTTTGCTTGCAAAAAACACAAATGTAGGGCCCATGAGCTAATGAAACAAAAAAAAAAAAACGTGTTTCGTATGGACAGATGTAATAAAGGATGTAAGAAAACTGATTTTTTCAAACGCCTAAACTTCTTTCTAGCTAATTTGGATCGCATCTTTATCTAAGCCTCGAGGTGACTATTAGTGTATGGATTCTGGGACGAATCTAGACTTCTAAAATGTCAATGGTCCTCGGATTACCCTCATCTCAAAAGATAAAGACCTTGCTAATAAATTTGTGATGCCTCAGGTCCACATATCCTTAGTTAAGCCTAATATAGCCTTAAGGTACCTTGGAAACCTCCCGAATATGTAGAAAATCATAAAATGTAAAAATTTGTGTTTTTGTGTAGTCATGCTTACTACAACGAGCTACACTCACTATAATGAGCAAGAGAGAATATAGTAGCTTGCTTTGGTGTAGATAGAGCAACCTTGCTATAGTGAGCCATGGTTGCTATAGCAAAACCTCAATGTTAAAACAAATCCAAAATGATGCAGTTTCATTTTAATAATCTCATACCCTATATAAACATATCCCACCCAGCCAAACACCCCCAACCTCGAACCCTAACAGCCCCAAGGTGCTTTTCCTCCCCTATCGCACAACTCCAAGCCTTCTTCTTCCTTTCCAATCCATGGGTAAGTTGTTTTTTTGTTGTTTTGTCAATTTCTTCAATGATCTTCCATGTTTAGAGCTAGGGCTTCATCATGCACGAGTTTTGCATGATATTTCCTTCCCCCAAATCTGCCTTATAATGTTCTTAGGTGTCTTATGTGTTGATTGTGATTTTTTGGCAGTTGTTAGTAACATTCCAAGCTTTCAAAGTCAAGCGGATAGTACCTACGCACTCCCAACTCTAAACAGTGAATGAATTTGAATTCGTGGCCTTATTTTTTTATCATTATATTTATTTTCTTTGGATCATATATGTTTTACATGAACTTAAAAATTGAAATATACATTGAACATGATTCATAAGTTATGCCAAGTTTAGCAAAATTATGGTTTTTCATGCTTGTATGCCATGACAAAAATTTTACCCTCCCAAGAAAATATTTATTTTAAAATATTAAGTTGATTGTGATTTACTTTAATTGCCAAACATGCTTTATAGGTTTAATGAAATTATTATGCTTTCAAGATTACGAACACCCTGATTATAATTCAGGACCCCAATTATATTTTATTGAGAATGTTGAGTTAATTGTGATTCATAACAGCAACTAGACACATATTTGGTTAGTTTATGAAGTAATTGTTTACAAGCTAGTGATCCTTTGGACATATTTTTAGAACTCCAAATGCTTGACTTAGATTGTTAGAGTTATATGAGACTTTCAGGGCTTTGAGGTTTATTTAGTTTATTTGCAAACTAGTTTTATGTGGTAATTATAAAGAAACAAACAGTGAGTTAACATCTCTTAAGATCATTAACCTTGGTACCAAGTTTTTCACTAAAATACCAGCCCAACCCTGAATTACAATTTACAAGACCTAGTTTGGTGCCTTTATGTTATCCCATTGGGAAAGGGCTACCGTTTGAGGTGAAACTACTCGACCATGAAAGCATGCGAATTGGACCACCATTTGAGGTGAAGCTACCCAGATGTTTCAGCTTATGAATTACAACTTCAGTTTCTCTATTGATTACTACTTATTAAAATAGAAACATTTTCAATGACATCACATGATTTACCTCATCATAATTATGTATGTAAATATCAAAATGAATTAAGATTGTTGCATTCTATATATTATTATCCTATTGGTTGTTTCATGTGGATGGTGGGTGAGAATTCACTCACCGAATCCAATTACTGACCCCATTTCCTTTCCTCTTTACAGTTACAGTTGCAGATCCAGTCATTGTTTAATCACCATTTTAGTAGACCACAACTGCTCCAATGGTAAGCTTTATTTTGCAGTGAGGCTTAGTCTATGATCATATTAGATTAGAGTGTTTCAGTAGTTGTGCAGGCATGATCTGAACCATGAATTCTATTTTAAGGATATATATTTATTTTCAAAGTTTATGAACACCCTTATATGTTTTCATATTGAAGTATGAATTTGGAATGTAGGTTGTGATTAAGTTGATGTAGCAAACTAGTTATGTATTTATATTTTGGATTTCAAGCATTGAACTGGTTTACAAATTATGACTATGATTATGGAATGAAACAATTTTCATATTTTCAGAAGGTATCATTGCTAAATGTTTTGAATAATAATAAAACAAATTTCATGAAAATATTTTGAAGAAGGACTACTCTTTTACCTGAGTTTCTTGAAGCATCAAATAGGTCTATTCACGTTCGCATACGCGTTCCTAAAATGAGATTATTTTCACAATGATATGTGCAAATATGATTAATTTCATTTAAAGAGATTTGGACTTAATGAAAGTGAAAAATAAATCTTGAAATGAACGTTTCTATGCTCAAAGGAAATTCTTAAGAACAAGAAACCAAGACTCAGATCTTCAGAAACATCTCATGATTTTAGAAAGTGCAATTCAAGTGAAGATTTCAATCAAACTTCGAAGTAAATTGTGTTTACCATCTTCAATTATTATGATCGTAATTATATCATTTACAACAAGCATCGATTGAAGCATAGAAGATCAAAAGAAAAATCCATAATTTGATACGGCACTTCAGAAAGTACGTTTTACTGTAAACGATGTGCACATTACAGGAGTGAGAGGGAAAATTTGAAATTCAAGTTAAAGTCAAACCCAATCAAGGACCAACGTGACATCTCTTCTGTCAATTTGGTCAAGTGCTTCAGCTTTTAGAAGGAAAAGTTTAGAAACCTTGTTCAGAAAGGGAAAAATAGTTTTCGAAAGTGGACTCAGAAACCTATATTAAACAACAGCTTCTGCAACTATAAAAAGTAACTCTGACACGTAGAGCTACTTTTCTAGACTTCATTCCCAAGATACAAAAAGAAGGCCAACACTGTCACTAGGAAAATAGATCAAGGACAACAGTCATAAATGAAGATCAAGTATAAAAGAAGAGGTTGTGCTTACAATGATAGAGACTTTTGCTTATTACGTGTGCTAAAACACTGAAGAAATTTCCTTTCATCATTTGTAAAACTATTATAGCTTGTAATCAATTTCATCTTTGTAAAAAAAAATCTGCTTTCTATATTTTCATTAAATAACATCTTCTTCCTAGGAAGAATAGATAGAAAAAGTCATTCAAGTTTTCAACTCTAATATTGTTTATTTCAAGAAAACTTTAGTGTTTGATAGTTTGAGTGATCCAACCCAATCACTGTTAGCTCCAAAACCTTCAGAAAGTGTTAATGCAACATGGTTTGAGTGATAACATAACCAATTTAGAACAATATTTTGAAGAATGACTTCCTTGGGTTTCTTAAAGTAGCAAACAGGTTCTTCCAGTTGCATAACACGGTTCTTGAAATAGAAATAATTTCACTTTATATGTGTAAACATGTTTTATCTCGTCCAAAGAGATAGGGACTTAATAGCGAGCCTGCCTAACCTCCTGCTCACTGCAGCGAAAAAAGCTCACTACAATGAACCTTTCTGATCACCCTACTCATTATAGCGAGCTTTTCTTGCTTTAGCAAATTTGTCTGCATAGACAAATGCAAACTTCAACAAAAAGATGATTTTCTACAATTTGGAGGTTTCTAGGGTATCCAAAGGTCGTGTGAGGCTTAACCAAGGATGCATGGGCCTGAGGCATCACAAAGCATCATTGAGCATGTACTATAAAAAGGGTCATTTTGCTTGTCTGAGTACATGTGTTGCAGCTTAATTTATTCATAACTCTCAATCAAATTGGAATTTTCCCGGGTGGCTAAAAATAACACGTGCAGAGAATTGAATTAGTTTTCTAATGTCACAAAATTCACATTAATCTAACATCTCTAGCTCGAGGTATTTACAAAATATTAAACAAAGATCATACTTGACTGCATGAGAATAAAATTATTAAAAAAATTACTTTATGATTTTTGCCGTGCATGTATGGAACTAAAAGTTGATTCTAAAGGTAAAGTTAGAAGTCTTTCTCATGGTCTTTCCTAAGGTTACAGAGTCCCGAAGCATTACAAAAAGAAAAATATTCCTTATATTTAAGGTTTGCTTCAGTCGCTCATGCACTATGATATTGAAGTGGACATCTCAACCCATGACGTTATCCTCTTAATTTGGTGAATGGCGAACGTATAACTTACATATTGGGTAAAGCTGCATCCTATATATTTTTTCTTTCAAGAGTTATATTATTTATATTTATTATGCGTGGAAAATTATATTGATTGACATCTCATCCATCATAGAATAAGATGTAAAATATATTCAATGGTGAAAATATGTGAGCTGACACAATGTCTCACATATAATAAGTAAAAGTAACAATTTTCTTTTATACCTCACACATACTTTGACAATAAATGAAACGAATTTATTGGTTGAAATCATTTGAATATTTATTTTTTAAAATAGAATAAGTTTTAATTTGTTCAAATAAAAATAAATTAAGTTAAATTTCCATAAAATACTAAACCATGTTAAATTAAATTAATTGAAATTAAATAAAATTCAAATACTATTAATTTACATGTAAAAGATTAAAAAATATTTTTAGCTTAGGTATAGTAGTAAACTGGAGGTGGATCCTCTCATTTTAATTTTTAATATGAGATGGTCATATTTTGATATTTACATTTGATTAAGTTGAAAAGAAAGTTGACGACGTAACAGAGAGATTTTAACTAGCGGTGAGAATTTAAACATGACTATATCATGTTAGAAAATTACATGAGAGGATCCATCTTGTAGTAAACGGCACCTATGCCTTGCCCGTGGTCTGTTATTTATAGTCATGGCTGGTGCATCGAATCTTGTAGGCCGTTGTCAATTATTTATGATCATGGCTGGTGTTCTGGTCAGTTATACCTTGCCTTTCTAGGCCATACTTAGATTTAATTTTAAATTCTTTTCTGGGAACATGCATGCACTTAGATTAGATTTGACTTAGGTCATATTTAGGCGTGTCATGAAACTATCTCTCTCCAAACACTAAAGTTGATAGATAGAGTTATATGAATGGTGACTAGATAAGACTCTCATATTATGTTATTAATCATATCTATCCCAAATATTTAAGTCTATGGGTTAAGCATATGAATGATTTTATATCTAACAAAATGTCATCAAATTTAGATTTTGGTTTTAAAATCGATAATAAAATTTTCATATAAAAAATAATTTAAAATGAATGGTTCAACTTACCATCAAATTATAATATAATGATCTGCAGTTGATTTTATAAAATTTGAACATGGCAGCACGATTTATAAACGTCCAATGATTCAAGTCAACAAATTCAAAATCATTTGTTAGTTGCTGCAAAATATTCCAATATAGCATGATATTCGAATATCAGAATTCAGAAAATACATCAAACTATACTCAAATAATATAAATATATTCCCGTCAAAAAATAATATAAATATATGAAAACATTAAAAGGAGTGCTTTTATATTGATTTATTTTCTTGTGAAATCAATACATCCATGATTAATCCCTTCAAAATATAGAGTTTACACAGGTGGTTATCTCTAGCCATTAAAGGATGAGACGCTCTCCATGACATGCCATCAAGGATTGAATCATTAACTAGATATTTAAAGAAATTAACTAGCTATTAGTTGTGATCAAGGATATATCCTTACAAGTGAAAAATAAGTAAATGCAAGCCGAAGTTTAGGCTACGCTACGCCTGTGCTGGTGGTGAGGGTGCAAGCTAAGCCATACTATTCTTATCCAATTTCGTTGAGCTTTGTAAACTATGGGCGTAGCACACTTGTCAACGACCATTGTTGTGTAGAAACGACGCATTGGCACTGAGTTCGTGTGACGTATTCTTCACGCAGGTATGCATGTTTGGTAGAGTAACCAATACCACCAATGTTCAGTAGCTCCTTTCAGTTCTATGTTCGCCATGTTCTACCGAACTAATGAATCAGTGGTTCTATCTAGGGCACCTCGCTTGCGTTGTACTAACGAGGAAAACTATTCTACTTCCTGATAAAAATTTTATAATATTTAACTGGATTTTTTTTTTACGTGTAATTGAATTTTGTTGATTAATGTAGTAAGAGCATGAGCATGATTAAGTTTTTAATATATAAACATATTATAAAATTTTTTAAAAAATTTATTCTTTGTTCTATATCCACATGCTAGCAAAACTCTATTTAATATGTTTTACGGTACTATGTTCATTTATTTCATTTGTCAGTTTGAAGAAAATTTTTGGTATCACTTTATCAGACATTCGCACATTTCAATTCATATTATCCCTTTACTTTTATTTTTTACATAGTCTATAATTTCAGGTGATATTAATAATAAATTAATTAGACATCAAAATTTAAATTAATAAAGATATTTAGCAAATATGTTTTATAACAATTATTAAATTTGAGCTTTTTAATATTTCAGCAAACAGGTCACTACATAAAGTTACATATAAAATAGAATGAAGGTAATATATATATATATAACCACTCTAAAAAGTAAATTTTAATGTTCTAGAATTAGGGGACAAAGAGACAAAGAAGGTAACGCCAACTTTAATTTGAAGTGGTAAAATCAAAACCGCTTGATATTTAATGATATTACTCTGTTCGATTCAAAATAATCGTAAAAAATTAAATAATATATATTAAGAAAAATTAAAAAATATCTTAATAAATGTAGAAAATCATATGAGTTAATAAAATTATCCTCATATAGTCATTATTATTTATCTTGATAAATATATTAATTACTTAATTAATATATTTATATTAAGGATATAAATAAAAGAAAAAATTAATGCTATTTAGATATTATAAATAGAAAGATATTTTGAAATATAAATTTTTTTAAAAATAATAGTTATTTTCAAAAAGATAGAGTATTATTTAATCAGGTCCAAAAATATATAAGAAAGGGAACAAGGAGAAAATTATGCTTATAAAGATAAATAGAGTAGATATTGAAATTTTTTTCTCTCCATAATGTTTACTTTTAAATTTAATATCTACTCAAGCCACTTCCTTTTACCTATTATCACTTCCATTCTACTTGCCTTTTCTCTAATTGTCCTAAAATGCCCTTTCTCTAATTCTCTTTCATAATTAAAATAATAATCTATTGTTCTTCTAGTATTAATTAAACTCACAATTCTTAATATTTTAAATTTTAAAAAAATTATTATTTGTGCTTTTGTACTTTTATATTTTATATTGAAAACTTTATTTTTTACTACTTTTCTCATGTAGCATATAAAATTTAATTTTTCACATAAAAAATAATTGTGTTACAAATTGATTCTCTGAATCTTAAAATTAGTTTGTAAATCAAGTTAAATTTTTTATACTTTAATTTAGAGGATAATAGAATACTTTTTCATTTTATTATCCTATGAATATAATATGAAATGAAAGCAAGCTATGTAAATTATTCTTCGACATAATGAATTTTAAAATAAAAAATTATTAATAAAGCCTAAGTAATTTCCTTCTTGATTTTGCCGCTGAGAATGCTTTGCTGTTTCTTCCATAATGATTCGTAGCTTTATTTTAGAAATGATATTTATATATTTAAAAATAAATATCTTATTAAAATATTTATTTTATCACTGTTTAATATGATGATTCTTATTCATTTTATTTTTTTTACCCCGTTTAAAGATGATAAAGTAGCCAGACATGCACTTTTTTATATTAAAATAGCAGTACTGCTTTCTTTTATGCTTCCTGTTTGTCAAATTAAACTCGTGCTTCCTGTGAGTTTCGTTTCTTCCATAATGGTTCATATGCTCGTTTAATATTAGATAAGCTATAAAAATAATGTTGGATGGTAGAATTTTGTGTATGTATATTGTGTATTATAATTTACTTTTCATCCTTTTATTATTATTTTTTGAGATAAATATTTTAAAATTAAATAAAGTAAACTAATATAATAATAAATTCATACAAAATTATTGTGAAAATGTGTTTCACAAAATAAAAGTAGAAGCACAAATAATATAATATTAAAAAATATTTTAAAACTATTATTAATAATGAGGTCTTTATTGGATGTGTTAATAGTAAATAAAGAGTTTGAATAACATTGAACTAACAATGGATAAGTAGTTTAATTGTGAGTGAGTAAAAATGGGACTTTAAGACAACTAAATAAAATAATAGTTTAATAGCGGGTGACAGTACATAAAAAGGAACAATTATAGCGTCTCCCTTACTTTCAATGTATAAATAGCATTACTTTAAGGTCAACATTTCAGGCGAGGCATCACTATCTCGAAACCAGTGATTTCAGACTTGAGTAGTAGTTTACACCAAACGACGGGGTTTGTTTTGTCCTCTTGCCAAATGGATTATATCCTCGGCTGGCAAAGGAGCCAAACTTTTCTATACAATAATGATATTTTTATATATTCTTACCCAATAAAATAACACTAGTGACCAATGAGATCTAGTGGAAAGGGCTCGGCTGTTATAAGTATGAGGTGTTGAGTTCAATTCCACAATTTATTTGTATGGAAAAAATAGTGTTGGGAGGAGTCTACATTTGGGCGTTTGATCACACCCGAGGAGATTAGTATCTCCCCTTACTAGACGAGGAAATACTCTAGTGAAAAAAAAAAGTGTTATTCTAGTGTATGAAAAAATAATGTATGAAACTTTTTTTATTTTTTTTTCATTTACCACTTTAACATGGAAATTCACTCCTTTGCTTTGAAGCTGGTAGCCTGCTCATATATTTTATATTATATATATTCGAGCATGTTGGTGTGCCTCTGCAAGTGAAAGTGAACTAGAACCAAGAATGTCTGAACAAAATATAAAAAACAAAACTATGACTGCACTCAGGTATCTTCTCGTCTGAGAAATATGGTGACACCATTTCATTGCGAGCTCCTCCAGCTTTCTGATTCTACCGACATTTCCATCAGCCACTCCTTTTCCTGGTAAGGTCTACATTACGCCCCTCCCTCTTCCATCTCTAAAATAGATATGAAGACTTTTTATGCTGTGTATTTAACTTGTTGTAACTGGGTTATGGTCCACAGTATCAATTTCTGCTTCTCTTTTGTCTTTATGCCTTTGTACATTGATCCAGTTCACGTGCTGTTGATCAAATTTATGTACTTGTACCTCTCATCTTATGTTCTGTTTACTACAGAGGGTTTGTGATTCTACACATTCAGGCAAGTTGACGTAATAAGTTCATTTTGGAGGGATCCATCATCTAGGAAGCCATGATTTTAGGCTTGAAAGGCAATAACAGGAGAAGTGGCACGTTTCAAATTGATTACCGCATTCATATTCAGGAGATTAAGCCTTGGCCTCCATCACAATCTCTAAGATCCCTTCGTTCTGTATTGATACAATGGAAAAATGGTGAAAGTGCATCAGGTTGTTCCAAGCTTGCTGCCCCTTCACTTGGTTCCGTTATTGGTGAAGGGAAAATCGAATTCAACGAGTCATTCGGACTCCCTGTGACTTTGTTGAGGGATATGTCTGTAAGAGGTGGCGATTCTGATGTGTTCCAAAAGAATTGCTTGGAGTTCAACTTGTATGAGCCTCGAAGAGATAAGGGTCAGTTGTTGGGGACTGCCATCATAGACTTGGCAGAATATGGAGCACTTAAAGAGACTCTGAGCATTACTGCGCCTATGAGCTGCAAAAGGAGCTACAGAAACACGGATCAGCCACTTTTGTTCATTAAGATCCAGCCTGTTGAAAAGAATCACACTCGATCGTCGTTGAAGGACAGATTTTCAAAAGAGGATTTGAAGGACAATACTGGTGTGGGCTCTGTATCAGCATTGATGAATGAAGAATATGCTGCTGAGGAAGCTGAGATTGCGTCTTTCACTGATGACAATGCCTCTTCACATTCATCTGTGGTAGCACTTACTAATTCCCTCGAGTCCAGTGCGTTTATACCTCCTAAATTGGAAAAGGTACTCCTACATCTCTCTTATTGATAGCAGCTTGAATTTTTTGACATTCATTATAATAACCATGTAATGCCTTTAGAAATTTTCAATTTTTCATGCTCCTCTGGTCATGCAAATATATCTCTCTTATGCCTGTTGAACAAGGATTCTAACTTGCCATCACCGGGGTGGCTGGAACCAGTGATATCAAAGTATAAATATGACTTGCTATATATAAAATATAGAAAGAAATCCAGTTTTCATCAATGATGTGGTAAATTGTTTATGGCACTCTTTTGTTGGTTGTATCTTAATACTTCAAGAAAAACCTTGTTAGGCAATATAGTAATTGCAATTAAATTGCAGAATGGACCAGCCGGACAAATTCGTAACACAGGTATGAATGACAATGAGGATCCCTTGGCTTTGGAAACAAGGCTTGAAAACCTGAAGATGAAGCAACATGCATATGAGAAGCTGGAGAGGAACTCACCTTGCATCTCGTCAAAGAATGTATCCTCAACTCGTGGGAGTCCAGTAAATGGACATGCTTCTATGTTTTACTCTTCTAACCATAATTCATTATCATCTCAAAAACATGTTTCCCCAAGTGCTGGATCTTCATCCCCATCTTCAGTTTGCAATTTGGATGTAAACTCTATGAGCAGGACAAGAAACAGTGATCATGAAAAATTGGAACAGAGTGTTCAAGAAAAGGTTGTTAATTGCAGAAATATAGCAGTAGACGTTCAAAGGAACAGTAACGAAAATACCTCTATCATCTATTCAGGGAACATGTTATCTCGAGATGGTAGTGGCCATGATGATTCTGAATGGTATGATGAATTAAACGGGAGATATGAGGAAGCTGACAACCTTTGTATGAAGGAGGAAGGAGGCGACAAAATTTACTATGGATCTGTTAAGGACATACATGTAAATGAAAAGTTTAGTTTTGATAGGCAAAACTACATGGAAGGTGAACAATCGGTAGCACAAGGTACCAAAGATCAAGTCATAATGGCTAGCACTATGGATTCTTCTGAAAGATCAAAGGACATGCAGTCTGTGAGATCTCCAGCAGACCCAGCTAGGAATATTGGATTTCTTAGGGGTAATCACCATGCTGATGTAATGGAAAATGGCAGCCATAGAGATTCAAAAAACAATGGAGGGAATATCAGAAGCAATGACAAAAAAGATGCTAAGATTAATCCAAAAATGAGCAGAAATGCAAGTGTAGATGGCAAACTTGAGCAGTTGGAAAACAAGATAAAGAGGCTTGAAGGAGAATTAAGAGAAGCGGCTGCCATTGAGGTTGCTTTATATTCAGTAGTTGCTGAGCATGGAAGCTCCATGAGTAAGCTCCATGCCCCAGCTCGGCGCCTTTCAAGGCTTTATCTTCATGCTTGCAAAGAAAATCTTCAAGGAAGAAAGTCTGGGGCAGCTAAAAGTTCTGTTTCAGGATTAGTACTTGTTGCAAAGGCATGTGGGAATGATGTTCCAAGGTACATTTGAGCCTTTTTTCTTACTGCATTGTTAAGTATATTTCATTAATCTGTCATTGACCAAACTGAATTTTTGAAGATTTTCAATATTACTAAGAACTACATGTTGCATCATAATGAAAAGCTTGGTATATATTTTAAGTGTGAAAAAAGGTTGAATCTCAATCAATCTACTTAGAAAACAAGAAGCTGTGGCATGAAGAAAGTTTCCTTCTCATGCTCAAATTGCAATATATTGCTCGCTCAAAATACTTTCTAAAATAAGAACAAGCTTAATCTAGTTTCAATGAAAGATGAAGTAGATGTGCTGCGTGAAAGTGTTAAATAGGTCATATTAGTGGCTAGAGTTTGTTTAACTGATGCTTTGATGAATTCTAATGGCTGAGATGGAAGATATAGTTTCATCATAAATTGTGCCAGCTAGTTGACCTCTTCTTGCGTCTTGCTACAGGTTGACTTTTTGGTTGTCTAATACTGTAGTGTTGAGAACAATTATAAGCCATTCCTCCAAAGATTTGGTTCAATCAAATCCTGCTGGAGTTATTAGGAGAAGTAAACATGAGGGAGAGGGGTATGGCAAGATAGCATCCCCAATAAGGTTGAAGGGATTCAACCCTAGAAAAATTGAAAATACATTAAGGTATGAAGGTTTTGGTAACTGGGAGGATCCCCAAGTATTCACATCAGCACTGGAAAAGGTGGAAGCTTGGATTTTCTCTCGCATTGTGGAATCTATCTGGTGGCAGGTGGTGCTAATTTTATCCTTCCCTTTAACAATAATCCTAATGCTGCTTTATTGGCTGATGATATATGTCACCAAATTCTATTAGCATTTGACATGAATCCTTCCTTGTCTATATCCAGACTCTGACTCCCCATATGCAGCCTATTGATCCAAAGTTGACAAACAAGGAAGTGGGTTCTGCCTCAAGAAAAAACTATAGAAGAATACCTAGCTCATGTGACCAAGAACAGGGGAACTTGTCATTAGATATTTGGAAGAATGCGTTTAGGGAATCTTTTGAAAGGCTCTGTCCTGTTCGATCTGGAGGGCATGAGTGTGGTTGTTTGCCTATGCTTCCTAGATTGGTTAGTCTTATCTAATCACTTGACAAGCTTCTTCTTTGTACCAAAAGAAACTTGATTTCTGATGTTGTTTGGTTTTCCTTTTTAGTTGTCATTTTTCTGTTGGTTCAGCTGGGGCTGGTAAGGGGAAAATCTTTGAATTGGGCAATTGTATAGACAAAGAATAATAAAGAACCTATGCATTTTAAAATAAAATTACATGACAAAAGCAGGAATGATCAAAAGTGAGTTGGAAAAAATATTATGGAATAATGAGTGACAAGTAGCATATTTAGCTCGTATTGAATACATGTTGAGGATAAAAAGAACTTTTTGTAACTGTGAACACATTCCATAAAGTTTATTTTTGGTCTACTATTGCTCTCAAAAGATGAAAATTTTCATATGCTTGAACTTCATCGACAAATTCCTGGTAGGAAATGAAACTTTGATATTAAGGTGTGTAAAATTTATAGCAGTAAGGTGTGCTTCTTGTCGTCTCAGTTCACATGAATTAATGGCGGTGGCTCACTTGCAAGGTATCTTCATCTTTAATATCTTTTATTGGAGCTTAGTACCAGGAAGAGGTGAGAAACAAGTATGATCTCCGCAAATTTCTGAAGAACAAAAGTAAAACATCTGCAACTGTGCTTGCCGCCTCCAAAATTGATATGTTTGCATATATTAATCACTGCTGATCTAAGTTCATTACTTTAGTAAATAAAAGCCCTCTTTGCTTCTTATGACATTATCATGCATGTGTTAATGTAGATAATGGAGCAGTGCATGGCAAGATTAGACGTGGCTATGTTCAATGCTATTCTTCGGGAGTCTGCTGATGAAATCCCAACTGACCCTGTATCAGATCCTATCAGTGATCCCAAGGTTCTCCCCATTCCACTTGGTAAATCAAGCTTTGGAGCTGGTGCGCAGCTAAAAACTGTGGTAACTTCTCTGTTCTCAACAGGTTTTTTTTAAGTGAACTATGATACGGTCATGCACTCAATTTAATTCCAACTTACCAAGTTAAAATTATGCCTTTCTTTTTGCTGATTCTCTTTTTCATGTCTTGAATGTGGGTTTAATATGGCTTTCCATGCCTGGAATTGGCTGAATGGTTGTTGAATAATAGGACGGTTGTACATATTCAATTGAATGTGAATGGAGATTATTTTCTCGTCTTTAGTGATATTTTCTTTTCATTTGTGTTCTCAATTGTCAGATTGGGACCTGGTCTAGATGGTTGACTGAGCTATTTGGCATGGATGATGATGACTCATTTGAAGACAATGATGACCCTGACGACAATGATGAGAGACAAAATGCATCCTTCAAGTCCTTCAATTGTCTTTATGCATTAAGTGACCTCCTGATGCTTCCTAAGGACATGCTGTTAAGTGCATCCGTAAGGAAAGAGGTTTGCCAATGAAATTTAACTTTCCTTCGTTTTTAGTTGCCAACTTGCTGTAAGTATCTTATCTTCATCTTCACTCCCACTAAAAGTTTTCTTTCTTGTGAAGGTGTGCCCAATGTTTAGCGCATCACTTATTAAGAAGATTATAGACAATTTTGTCTCAGATGAGTTTTGCCCCGACCCAGTTCCCACTGTTGTTTTTGAAGCTCTAGACTCAGAGGTTAGACAATCAAATCTTCACTCAAATTTGGGCTCATGATTTGCATACGATTGTCTATTGGGCATAACCTGTATATACTCATGCATTCATAAATGAAATACACTAACTTCTCAGATGATTGGGTAAGCTATAATTGGGCAAGTTAACAACACTTATATGTCTAACTTTTTGATATACGATGCTCAGAGATTATGAGCGGAAACTCCGACAGATTTGGCGTGTGATCTCTAGTTTTTGTTGTGAATTTGATACAGAATGATATTGAGGAAGAGGAGTCTGTCCACAGCTTCCCATGCATTGCAGCTTCCATTTTGTATTCACCTCCATCAGTAACTTCCATTGCAAGCATTATTGGGGAGTTTGGAAGAAAATCTCAGCTGAGAAGAAGCACATCATCTGTTGTCAGGAAGTCGTACACCAGTGACGACGAGCTAGACGAATTGAAATGTCCATTATCTTCAATACTCTTCAATGGTTCATTGTCCCCAGCTGTCTCAGCAAAACCCAGCTTGAAGTCAAAAGAATCACCACTAAGATATGAACTCCTCAGAGATGTGTGGATGAAGAGCGAGTAGTCTTCTTGCAGAGCACCTGAATTACGCTTTTCCTGTTACCTTTCTTAGATACTATACACTCCAGGCGAAGCAGAGTAGAAATTTTTCCTTTTTTCTTCTATCTATGTAAAATTATTGAAAGATATGGAGAGAATAGTATGCGTAGAGTCCTATATGAGACGCCAGCTAGATTTTGAGTTGTTAATTGCATATAGCAAAATACTATGGCAGGTTATGTTGCACATTTTTCTGTATCACTATAACTCTATCTGTATTCAAACGACACAAGAATATCTAGAACAATTTACCTTGGAAATTGGAAAATCTGGAATATACTCAAATGTCTGTTACAGGAAAAGGGCTCTTAACCCAAAGCATGAATATTCACGGTTATATGCAAGAAAACTAATTGAACCTACACACGACTATCTCTGGTTGAAATGCTGAGACATCATCACCCTCTCAATATTCATCTGAGGTGGCCGATTATCAAAGGTCAACAACAAAGTCGGTACTCCTTTAGTAGCAGTAATCAACTCCACTTACCAATATCAACTCATTAGTTGAAGCAATCAACATTTAGTAGGTATTTACAGAGACGACTGAGCAGCAATAATCAACTCAACTTCCCAATATTAACTCCACTAAAATGCTCAAAGAATAAAAAGTAATTCTGTTACGGACTGTTATAGTCAAGGACCTAAGATCTCACACCTCAAATGGAGGACAAGATCACCTCTCTCCTAAGGTACCGGAAAGACTAGGGAATCCCATCCTGAGGACAACCGTGTTCTGCCAAGGGCAAGGACCACCCGAGGTTTAGTAGAGGTGAGTAGCATCAAGCTCAAACTCGATAAAGAGATCCTCCCTGAGGGAAGACGAAACAACCCTAGGCAAGGTCGGGAGGAGCACATAACAAGCGCCAAACCAAGTATAGATATATAGAGGACCAAAAAGAAGAAGGTCCAAACGATATGTCATAGCTCAGAACGAGTACACTGTACCAAAAGATTGCCAACTTAGCCCTAAGGACTCCCTTTAGGAAGGTCTAATGAGTATAAATAAGGAGGGGGAAAACCCGCTCAAGGTATGCATTTTATACCACCTTAATACACACTCCTTGAGCATTCTTTGACTTGAGGATCGGAGTCCTTGCAGATACTTCACCCCTGCCAGGTCATGGAGCTTGGAGCATAGAGAAGGAAGATCAATAGTGCATTCGTGCTTCCCGCATCACGTATACTCGGTACAATATTGCAACATTGGTCCCATTGCTGGGGACACAGCTTGCTGTAAGATCTTTCCTCCTCTCTGTTTATCATTCACACCAAGGTAGGCAACATCTATTGTTTTGTCTTTGAGAACAACTTTGGCTAACCTCTCCAAAGCAAGGAAGTCCTTTTGGAGCACTGTCCCTAGCCATGAAGGATTAGTCTTCAACACACCATTACTGGCATGACGAGCAAAAGGAAAGGCTCCATGGATGCAACCTCGTAGCCCCATGGACGGCCGCCTCCATCTTTTCTACTCACGCTACACACGTTGAGCCAAGCGCCACTCACGCCGCTCAGAAAAAGGGTGGAGGCATGGAGAAGCTCTCGCCACCATTGCTACTAGAGTCATTGCTTGACATGAAGAAGATGGTAAAACTCTTTACAGTCGTGGGTCTTAGACATTGATCATGCTATGATTGGGAGAATGAAAATTGTCAAGAGTGGTAAGACTAAAGTTAAGTGACAATTATTTAGACGTAATTTTAAGAGAGGGAGTGGTGTGGCTAGTAAGGGAGGGAATGATATGACTAGTAAGAGCCAATCTATCCCTCTCTTACCACTCAAAACTAATTAAGCTTTCATAGCCTTTCAAATTAGGGGGTCAAGAAAAGAATGAAAGCAACTTCAAAACAACTGAGTGACATATCATCTTTCACTTTACTTTTCACATTAATCTTTCATTCTATTGTTAGACACTCCCTTCCATTATCCACAAAACTCTCATGCCCAATCACAGATTGATGCCTCACCTATCACACTGTTGTTGCTCTGGTGGAGTAACTGACTATTTCACAGTACCAAGCTTGTAGTGGTTTCCAAGTCTTACCTCTACACTATACGTTTTTGGGTCGGTGGCCCCATTTCTGGGGTAAAAAAAAAAAGAAAGGGGAAGAGAAGGGGGGAAGCAAGTAAAATACAACAAGCTCGGAGTAGAACTTGTGCACCCTCATTTCCGAGTTCCGAGCTCATCTGCCAAGCTACACTGCTGAGATACTTGTTGCAACATTTAATTTTTGAATAAGGTTTGACCCAAAAAAAATTTGAAAAAGGTAAACTTTGAGGCCAAATCCAACAAAGATTGGAAGTGCTGGGAGTCAGGATTTAAACGTCGAACCTCGCCCATCGATTAGCGAGCTCAGCATGGTACTACTTGGCCAAGAAGTCGGGATGCACAAGAAGTGATATTTGTCACGGAAAATCGTGATGTGCTCAGAAAAATCCGCAAAGCTCGATATTCGGGAGGTGAACCCCGATCCAGAGTGTTCCAAGAAGAACACGTTGCCACTAAAGCAAAGGAATCCAGTGTGCACAATTGCTGTGTTACCTATTATTTATCTAGGAAATGCAGGAGTCGAAGACGAGTCATGGAAGTTCCGATTTGCATACATCACCACCGAGCTACGAGGTCGGTGTGGACATTTTTAACTGTTATTTGATATCTGAACAAGCCTTGGCGAGAATTGCATAAATCATCCGAGAAAAGAGTTGGAGACTCGGACTCAAGTTCCCCTGAGTTACAAACTATGCATCCAGCCAGCAAGCTACAAAGTCGGGACATACATAAATTTAGCAATATTTGGTATTTTAATAGGACATATACAAATATATCTCCCAAAAGACAGAGATCGGCATGCCGTTTCCAGCCAAGTGCACTGCCACCAAACCACAGAAATGGTGCGCAATTTGTTTTCATTAATCTATACATGAATACATTGCTGAGAAATTTTATGTTTAAATTCAACCTTGGTCCTGATTACTAAATATTTTGTCGAGCAAGAAGAAATGCTACAAACATACTTTGTTAGCTACTAAATCGCATGAAACTACACACTTTCTTCATTATCATCAACCATTATTTGTCAAAAATTGTTGACATCTGACATAATATTCTCTAATCATCTAGATGATATTGGGTTACTTTTTGCGCAAAATATTGTATATAAATGTATTTTGCTTAACATCATTTTGAGAGTTGTCACATGAGGCACTTCGACTTGAAGCTTAACAATTAATTGATCATAAACAAGGTCATCCAACATAGAATGGGGGACTAGGAAAACAACCCCTATTGAAGTCACAGCAAAGCCAAAATTAAAGCTTGTGAAGACAAGACAAAAAATAAATAAATACATAAAATTCAAGCAAAGAGTTAAATTTGAGAGGATTCGAAGATGAAAAGCCCAAGCACTAGCCCTAAAGGAAGACTGTACACGACTTATATATAAATCCCTTAGGTATGACATTGCTCACCTGGCTAGATGTGAAGATAGCAATTCCCCGGGTTCAACATTGTTCACCCGATTGGATATGATGACATGTTCGATGTGAGTCACATTGAGGTCCACCCGTGGACCGCCAAGGACAAGGATGACCCAAAGCCTACCCCTGGTCAACCCAAGATTCAGTAGAGGTGAGCAGCATTAAGCTTGAATTCGGTGAAGAGATCCTCCCAGAGCAAAGACTAAATGACCCTAGGCAAGGGTGGGAGGAGAGCCTAACAAGCTTGGGACCAAATCCAAACATATAAGGGAGCAAAAAGAAGAAGGTCATGTCACAGCTCAGAGTGAGTATACTGAACCGAAGGACTTTCAACTCAGTCCTAAGGACTCGTCTTAGAAAGTTCCCATGAGTATATAAATAGGGATATGGAAAATCCCCTCAAGGTATGCGATTTGTCCCACCTTAATACACACCTTTTGATCACTCCTTAACTTGAGAGTGAGAGTCCCTGCAGGTATCCCACCCTTGCGGGGTCATGAAGGTTGGAGCATGGAGGAGGAAGATCGATAGGCATTCTTGCTTTCCACACCAAGTATACTCAATACAATATTTCAACAACTCCTTTAGTAGGTACAAAAATATTAACCTACATATCATTTGTAGTGTATAACCATACCAGAGCATGCCAGTAAAGATTAAGGAAGTCATTATTCATTTTTGTGTTTAGGTAGTTAGCGTTAATATTGAAATTAAGAAATTAACTATTTATTTAGTCTTTGAAGTTATGAAAAGTTATCTTAGTCTCCGAATTAATATGTTAAGGACTAACTTAAATTAATATAAGAATTAACTTGAATTATATTTTATTACTTAAAGGACTAAATCTATCCTTAACTTCTTTGTTTAAAAACTAAAATAAACTAAGCATACAACTTTAATAACTAAAGTAAACATTCATCAGAAAAGAAGAAGTGCGTGGTTAATGAATTGAATAGGAAATTAAGATACGTTACAGCATCATGACCCTAAATTCATCGAAACTGAGCACCCCATCCCCATCAAGATCGAATCTAGAAATCATAGCTTGACACTCATCTATACTCTTACTCTCACCCAATCTTCCAAGCATCCTCTTGAGACTCTTCGGTGTGATGCAACCACTCCCTTCCATTTCATACATCTTGAACGCCTCTCTTAGATCATCTATTTTCTCTTCCTCTTTCCCTCCCTCCACAAACCTCACAAAGTCATCCAACCCCACCAACCCATCACCGTCCGAGTCCAGAAGCTCCACCGCTGCTTCAGCCTCCTCCGCAGACAACTTGCCGCCGACTGCCTCGACGCATTGCCGCAACTCCATCGGTGATATCCTGCCATCTTTGTTTTCATCGAAGTGGTTGAACACTCGAGCATACTGAGCCATCTTGTCCATCAAATCTCGTAAGTTAACCAATGATTTATGTATGTTACCAAATACAATGGCAAAAGAATATGAAAGAATGGGATGAATATTGAAGAAGAAAGAACACCCAGATTGTTGGAGATGGAATTTGAAATGGGAAGGGTTACTTATATAAAGTGCTAGTGGCGTTGTTGGAGTCTTCATGAGGTTGACCTGCTAATTAACTTGGATGACCGCAGTGTGAGAGAGCAAAACACCGACGACGACTCAGCTTAAAGTATTTTTCGTAAGCAAGGGGCATTACAAGAGCCGGCAGAGACTCTCGTGGCAGTCACAAAACACGAGTTAAAATTCAAATACATGAGAACATTTATTGGAGAAACATACGTGCAAGCACGAGTTAGTGACGGAAAACGGGAAATAAAACTTGACTAGGAGAAATAACAAGGTAACAACCCACTCAGGTCGAAGATTCTAGAAAATAATTAACCCCGTTGACTTGATAAAAGAAAAAAAAAAATTTCTACCCGTGTGTGACAAAAGTTTCAAGAACTGATCGTGTCAAAATGTTTTGGCGTAAAAGATTAAAGAACTTCTAGAAGTATTATTTTACAATCGTCAGATGAGACTACATCGTTTGATTCAGTTCACGAAATTAGTTTAGATGTGCTCGCCCACTTACTATTGTTGTTATTATTATTATTATTATAATAGTAGAATGTACTATCCACGGGCGGAAGTAAATATTGACTTTATTTATATAATCAATATTGTTATGGATAATATTATGTCAATCTTTTATGGACAGTATAAAGGATGATAAAACCCTTTACTTTCTAAAATGAGATTTTCATTTTAGAGAATCAAAACCTTCTATTATAAATAATTATATTTTATTTAGTTGCATTAATAATTTAGAACTTCTACATTATCATATTATAATTATGGTTAATTTTTATATTCATTGCATGAAAAGTCATGTATGTTAAAAATGTTGATTGAATAACAACATAAAATTTTTTATACAGTTAGTGCATTAAAATTAAAATATAAATATATATATTTTATTGAAATAATAGAAAATACTATCTTTTATATAGATGATTGAGCTTGTATTCAATTGAAGTGAGTTTAGAATATAGATGATTTAGAGTTATAATATTTTGAAAACTAAAATGTTTTTCTTGTTCTAATTCAAAAATATTTCTTAAAACTTATGTTTGAAGTGTATCAAGTTTTCTTATTGCTGTCTAATTAAATATATATAAAGGAACCATAAAAACCTACAAATATTGCGGAGAACTTGAAGTTTTTTCTGAAAATTTTTATTGAATACTGGAGATTTTGTACGAAGGGACTGTTAGAGATTTGAAGTAGAGAGTAAAGGCGAGTATTTTCTTCTGAATGCCTCTTCCCTCATACAATATTGCTTATATATAGTGCCTAAAGATATTACAATTATTGCTACTATTCAAGAAAAGTTTAAATAATTCTACTTTTATAAAGTTAATCGATTGTGTTGTCTTCTGCTTTTACTGTTAAAAGATTCTGCTTATACTTTCTTTTACTATTGATTCTTTTAAAAGTTATACTAGTCTTCTGTATATTTAAAATAATGATATGGGCTTGAATTGACATCTTCGTCTTCTTTTGTCTTGGTTGATATAACTTTTAACTGTTCTTGTATTTTCCTGTTGAGGTGGCCGTTGCTAAAGCTACTAATAATTGTTTTTTTTTTTTTTTGGCTAAAAATTAAGTCTCTTTCTTATGCTCTTCTTTATTGAATGAACTTATACAAGTACAACTTTTTGGGAGAGTAATTTTCTTGCTTTGTGAATAAGCTATCCATTCATCAATGGCCTTTTTATTGATTTTGTTCATATCATAATATGTCCACCATCTGACCTTAATAATTCTTATTAAATATTAGATGCTCGAATCTTCTGCCAGTTTTGCTGATCATAGTGCCATGACATGATCCAACATACTCCCATGGCTACTATGAACTATATGAAATTATATTCTTGTACGAATGGGGTCTTAGTTTTAAAATATTCATAACTCATGGAGGTTTATCTCTTAAAAAAAATAGCAGTTATTGGACCAAAGTTTAGAAACCACTTAATAAACCATTTAGGGAATTGTAAAGATATTTCCTTGCGGAACCAGATGAACCATGAGTATGGACTTGGGCTTAAGTAAGAATAGCATGCATGTATCCATGTAATCCGTATACATAACTTTTTGACTATAGATGAGTAAGGCTTTTTTTTTTTTTTTTGGTACTTCCCACCTTAGGAGGTCAATTTTGATGTAATAGTCCCCTCAAGGCCCTTTTTGTATTTTATATATATAGAACGAAGAACTTTCTATTTTCGAGATTTTTGTACTTGCGTGTATATATTTTTTGTTGCCTTAATTTTATACTTTTCTTTGCTATGCTCAATTTGTGTTCTTCTTTGCCCCCCGAGCTAGCTTCGAGTTCTGGCGTAAGGAGTCATAGGTAGCTTGTGATTTTGAATGCCATTCTTTTTTGGGGTGCTTGTGCTTATACAATTTTGAAGTCTGAGTGAGCTGGGGGTGAGCAAATAATAGTTAGAATTCAAATAATTGAAAGCAGATGGAGTTTGGGTAGGACTCTCATCAGCTAAGCATGTGGAGTTCGAATGGATCTTGAGTGCGACTTCTATTGAACTTGTCTTCCAAGCAAGGGTCGAGTATGTCACTTGTCGAGTCTGAGCTTGGGGCCAAATGGAGTTCGGGTGCGACTCCATCGGCTAAGCCTATGAGGTTCAGATGGAGCATGGATACGGCTTCCATCGAACTTACCTTTAGTACTAGACTCATGTGCGGCACTCATCAGGTTGAAGCTTGAAGCCGGATAGAGTTTTGGTGTGATTCTAATCAGCTAACTATATGGAGTTCAAATGGAGCTTGGGTGTTGCTTCTATTGCACTTGTATTCCAGGTGAGGCTCAAGCGCGATGCTTGCCAGATTTGAGGCTTGAAGTCAAATAGGGTTGGTTGGGGTGCAACTCCCATTAGCTAAGCATATGGAGTTTGAATGGAGATCGGGTGCAGCTTCCATTGATCTTACATGCTGGGCAAGGTTCGAGTGGGGCGCTCACTAGATTTGGGTCTTGAAGACAAATGGGATTTGGGTGCGACTCCCATAAACTAAGCATAAGGAGTTTGTACAGAGCTCGGGTGTCGTTTCTGTTGAACTTGCTATTGGAACATTTAGAAGCTTTTAATGGGATGATCTTTTTTCAATGATTGGTAAGAAATTGGCGGATTTTAGTTCGAACCGACGTACGAGGTCAAGCCTCATTAAAACCTTTCGGGAAAATAGTATGGGACAAAACCCAAGTAAAGAAAAGAGTACCATGACAGATTATAGTTGTTCCATAACTTTTGCTAATACTACACATGGTTTTTCCTTAGGTTGGCTGTATTCCATGATCTGGGGACATCTTTCACTTCTACTGTGGTTAGCTTGTAAGGTTGTTTTCCTAATTTTTTTCGAGATCTGATAGGGGCATTTCCAATTTTGGGCCTGCTGTCATTGTCAAGGTTGCAGAAGTCCAACGTTGGCTTTTCGGAACACTATATCCCCAAGAACAAAGGATCATGGGATTACTTTATCATTGTACCTTCGCACCACTATTCTTGTGAGTTCAAGTGCCTGTTTGTGTGTGCTTGTTCTTGGATATTAGGTAGTATGTCCAGCTCTTCCCTTCGTCGACTTGAATTATCGAATAAGAGATTGTTCTAAGTATGGGCTCTCCTATTTTGAATAGTATAACATGTTTTGATCCATAGACTAGTTGGAAAGATGTCTCCTTGGTTGTAAAATATGGTGTAGTTCGACATGCCCAAAGCAGGCTCTTGAGCTCTTAAGCCCATGCTCCTTTTCCTTGATTGAGTCTTTTCTTTATCCTTTGAAGGATGACCTTGTTGATTGCTTCTACTTGTCTATTAGCCTAGGGGTGCTCAACTAAGGTGAAGTAGTGAGAGACTCCAAAGTTCTCGAGCAATTGTTTGAATTTTTGGTCAATAAATTGAGTGCCATTGTTAGTGATGTTCCTTCTTGAAATCTTGAATTGAGTAAAGATGATCTTCCAAATGAACTTCTGACATTATGTTGAGGTGACAATGGCTAGAGTTTCAACTACTACCCACTTCGTGAAATAGTCGACCCCCATGATAAGGTACTTGACTTGCCTTGGTGCTATTAGGAAAGGTTCGAGGAGGTTGAGTCCCCATTGGTCACATGGCCAAGTTGTGGTAATGATAGTCATATTTTTTGTGGAGGCTATGTGAAATCTGACATTCTTTTGACACTTATAAGATTTTCTAGCCAATTTAGCTGCATCTTTTTCATAGTAGGTTGGTAGTATCCAACTCTAAGGGCCTTTTAAGTCCAGGACTTGTCCTTTGGAGTGTTGTCCTCCTATTCCTCCATGGATTTCTTCGAGTATATATTTGCTTTTTAGGAATCCAAGCACTTTAATATTGGTTGAAAGGAATTTCTTCTATAGGGGACTCCATCTATGAGGGTGTAGTAAAGGGCTTCTTTTTGAATATTCTTGGCCTTGGTTGGTTCTTCCAGGAGAGTTTTATGTTCCAAAAAACACTTGAGTTTGAAAACCCAGATTAAGCTTACATTAGTTGCTGCCACATGCTTTTCTGTTGCTCTATCAATTGTTGGCTTGTTCAACAGCTCCATGATTAGACTTCGATTATTGCTTCATAGCTTCGTATTAGGGAGTTTTGAGAGGACATCAACTTAGGTATTTCTTTCCCAAGGGATATGCTACACTGAGACCTCTATGATGTCCAATATCAGGTTCTTGACATACACCAAATATTTTCGTTGCCATGGTTCTTTTGTTGTGTATCATCTCAAGATGTGGGATGCCACAATTTATGAACTAGTGAGAACTTGTATGTTGGCCTGCCTAATTCCTTTTCCAGATCCAACCTTGCTATCACGGTCTCATAATCGGCTTGATTGTTGGAGGTCAGAAACTCAAAGCTTATTGACATCTCTACCCTTGTGTCATCTTTTTTTTTCTTTCAATATGTCTTTGACCCCACTTCCTTTTAAGTTAGAAGACCTGTCTATGAATAACTTCCACTATCTCATTCTTTGAGGCATTTCTTTTTCGGCCCATTCTCGAATGACGTCTGTCAATGCTTTAGCTTTGGTTGTGGTCCAACTAAGGGCAGGGGGCTTTTTGGTGTTCTGTGATGCCTTGAGAGTTGGACTTGGTTATGTTCTTATGTAGCATAATCGAGTTATGGCATATGCATCTAGGCAGTTGAAAAGGCATGGGAAAAAGTACCCGATGCATGATCTAAAGATGTCAACTGTGGTTTTTGTAACACCCTGAAGTTATTGAGAAATTAATTGGAGCTTTATTAATGAGAATTTCAATATTTTGTTAGACATAGTTATGATGAGAATGACCCAGCGGACGAGTATAAAAAAAAGTGAATGGTAACTTTGCAGGTCCTCACGGGCTCGTTAGGATAGCCGAAACCCTAGATCCAGGACCTATAGATTCCAAAACTGAGAAAACATAGGGTTAAGGTTAGAAATAGTTAGAAATGAAGATTTTATATCTATAATTAAATTTCAAGCAATATTTGATTACCTGGGTACGGTGTTTTACCCATTCAGTGAAATTTCGGTGTGTGATTTCTAACATGGAAAGATAGTTTAATCATTATAACTGGATAATGTATATCCATTCAAGACAAGTGGAAGGCTAAGATTTAATCTTGAAAAGCAAGATTAAATCCTAGCTATCCAGTTTGCTTTCTTTCTTTTAAAGAAATATGCATTTATGTTACATAAATTCTAAATCTAAGTTAGGATAAATACAAGACACCTAATCTTACCTCATCATCATCAAAATTTTGGCCAGCAAGAGGAAGATACAATAGCCACCATTTTCATTTTCTCAAGAGCTCTAAACTTGATTCAAGTTCCTAAACTCCTAGCTTAAACTTGTTAAAACCCTAAACTTCCTTTACTAAACTTGTTCCATTTATCAATACTTACCAATCTAACCAATTGAAATTTCAAATCGTCACTACTTCTCACCTTGATACCTCATACCTTATTGCTTAAGCAAGGGCTTGGGGTTGATTTGGAGTCCTTGAAGTGAAGAGAAACCACTTGGAACATCCTTTGGAGTTATAAAGCTCTAAATTTTTCAAAGTAGGCTTTTATAATCTTGTTTTATTGAAATTCTATTTTCTTGTAGATTTTGGTTGTTTAAAATTGAGAATTCTGGTTCTATGTGAGGTTATACATAGATACTGATGTATTTGCATTGGTGGAATAGTTTGGTGTTGTTCAAAAATCATTTTTGCTAAAGAGGTATTGAACCATGCTTGCTGTATTTTCAGTTTTACTATAGGTAGGAATTTCTCGCAAATTTTCTGATGTGTTTGTGGGTATTTTCATTCGCTCAAAAAATTATATGTTGAAGCTAATATCTTAAGCTAGCTAGTTCTACAAATTTTTATGAACTTTGTTTTGTACTTTTATTGTCTTAAAAATATCATGAACCGAAACTATGCCTGCGCCGCTTGAATTGTTGGACTTGAAGCTCAGAATTTTCTAATTTTATTACCATATTAAATGATTGATTTTTCTTTTGAAATTTTTACAGGCTGTTGGAAACAACTTATTCTGAATTAATTCATTCATTTATTAGGGTGAAAAATTAGAGAATTCCGAATTTGAGCTTATATTAAGTGGTTTCTAACCACCCAGCTTGTAGAGTTTTGTTAACATAGTTAGAAAATGATTCTTGCTCTGAAAATTGTATAGGGGCTTGAGGACACATTGAGGTGTCATGGAGAATTTTTATAGCCTTTGGATTGGTTATTAGATATAAAAAGTAAATTTTACCACTTCAATGAAAAATCTACCAAGGTGCTGGAAAATGAAAAAAAGAATTGAATTGATGAGATAATGTCGTTTAATTCAAATGATGAATATAAATATATACTATATACTTTAAAGATTGGTTTATGGGGCATGAATATGACTTATTTATGATTGAATGCCTACATGTGGTTTAAGCATACATCTGAGAAAAGAAAAGTATATGATGCATCTATGTGATAAAATAGCATGCAAGAGCTTCAATTGTGCATGTTCTAACATATGGGTAAAATAGAGACAAAGCCTATGTTGGTAAAAAAAGGAAGCCAGAAATAGGGACTTCCCTAGAGATATTATGAGTCGGTAGACATATCGGCTAAGAATAGAACTCTGTGAGATTCGAAAAAAGGAAAAAAATGAAGCTCGATTATCACTTATAGGAATAAGCGGTCTATTAAGCAGAGTTATTGTAACGTCCTGATTTTCTGTTAAAGTGAAAATGACCAAAATGCCCCTGAGGTCATTTTCGGCCCGAAATTCGAGGAAAGGCTGTGCAGCAAGACTCGAAGAGCAAACTCAATGTTGGAAGGGGATTGGATGACTTGAGTACCTTCCTGGGATCGAAAATCTCGTTTTTCGAGTTTTCGAGTCAAAATGACCAAAATGCCCCTGCGGTGTTTTACCCGTTTGCAAGTGCCGGATGAACCCGAAACTTCTCCAGATGATTTTAAAAGGCGTTTTTATGTAGACTGTGATCTTAGTCTTGGTCCCAGAGGTGCCGGGCGGAATTAGTGCAAAATTATGGTTTTGCCCTTAGTTTCGTGTTTTTACGCTTAATCGCGTGATTAAGCAAACCTAAGCAATATTAGGCTCTAATCGAAGGTTAATTAATTTCCTTAATTAATCTTGAGTCAAAATAATTTATTAAAGTTGATTAGAACCTAAAAGTGCTTAATTACAACTTAAAATCATATTTTAATTTCAAGACTCTTAGTCATGAAATCTTGAATAGTATTTTCTCTTTTCAATTCCTTAAATCATGGAATTGTGTTACACATTGTTTATTCATAAATGAGTTTTTAATTATTTAATGATGTATGAGCACTCCTAACCTTCTCATAAAACCCCTAAACCTCATTCTTAGTTACATAAACTTAAGCTTAATTATTCCTAACCTTGTACTTAAGCTAATACACACTTAAACCTATCATTAACACACAATTAGATGATCAAATCTCCTTCCCTCCATGCTGCCCAGGTCTGGCCGTGTACCCTTCCCCCCCATATGCATCACATGTTCAATTTTTCAACACTCCAAGGCCATACCTCAAGTCACATATACTATACCTTGTCATAACTTTCAATCAAGCTTGAATTTCCACATGAATAAATAATTAAAACAACCCATTTTTTCCATTTATTTGTGGCTGGAAAAGTTCCAACCATGTCAAGTTTCTAGAAGCCTAATTTCATCAAAAATTGATAGGAAATTAACTCACATCAAGCCATACTTTGTAGCATAGCTTCCATACTTCAAACCATGCTTGAATGACCTTGTGTAAAAGATATTTTTCTCTCCCTTTTCCCCTCCAAAGCTACGGCCACTCCTCCTCTTTAGTGAGCCTCATTGTTTTGTTTTTCTATAAATAGGATGCTTGTGATAGCTTAGTTGCACCTTGAAGCATTTGCTAAGTTTAGAATTCTAGAGTTGTCTTGCTAGTTCTTTTATTTTCTCTCAAAGTTCCAAGAGTTCTTTCTCTTCATCTTCATTCTCTCTTCACATTATCACCTCACCACTTCAAGCCACCATATCATAACCTTAGATCATCATCAAATCTCTTAAACACTAAACCTCAAACACAAGCTTCCCCAAAACACATTTCCTTTGCTTTTCTTTCTCTTTGGCCGAAGCCATCACACCACCTTAGGAGGAGTTGCTCTTCTCATTTTCCTTTTCAAGTTCAAGCTTTCATCTTCATCACTAGGTAGGGATTTGCTTTTCAAACTTGTTTTGCTCAAGAATGTGTTTTTCTCTAGTTTCCTCTTGGATTCTTTTTGAACTTTCCTTTGTTTTTCTTTTCTTTTTCATTTCGGCCTCTTGGCCTTGATTATGAGTGTGATATCCCAAAATAAAGAAATTATAATTATTATGAATTATTATTATTATTATTATTATTTATTATTATTATTATTATCAAGTGCACCTAACACTAATATTATTTAACATTATAATAACTAAGTGTGGTTAGCATTAATATTAGTTATTACTATTATTAAGTCTAGATATATGCCACTAATATTAATAATAATTAATATTACTAAGTGTAGCTAGCATTAGCATTATTATTATTAAGTGTACCTAGCATTATTATTATTTAACATTATAATTACTAAGTGTAGCTAGCATTAGCATTATTATTATTAAGTGTACCTACCATTATTATTATTTAACATTATAATTACTAAGTGTAGCTAGCAATATAATTATTATTACTAAGTGTAGTTAGCATTATTATTATTTAACATTATAATTACTAAGTGTAGTAAGCATTATTAATATTTATTATTATTATTAAGTGTAGACAAATAGTACTAATATTATTCATGATTATTATATTTATGTATAAATATATGAGTGTAGAGTATGTATGTGTAAGAAATGTTTAGTTTCATTTTGCTAAGTTTTGCTTCCACCTCCTCTAAGTCACACCTCCTCTAAACCAAACCTCTTCTTGGCCGAACTCATCTCTTGTCAAGCTCATGATCTTCATAGCCGAGCTTCAGTGAGCCTAGCTAATCCTCTCTTGGGACGTTGTGACGCTCCTTTCTTTTAATCTGTGAGATTGGTTATTTGTACTATTCCAATACTTCAGAGTAAAGTTATTAGTAGAAGCACACTCATGACTACCAACGGTGAGTAGGTTTAAGCTCATGATCATACTTTTGGTCATTATTAATATTTTTCCATATTACATAAATTATTTATGAAATTTTAGAATGATTTATGTCAAGAGAATATATTGTTATAATTATGCCTGTTTTAGAAATATTATTACTTTTACAATTATCATGAAAATTAATCATTTTAGCAAAACTCATGGGACCATAATTGATATCTTGCGTGTTATAGAATATCTTTTTCCTAGTTTATGAAATTGTGAGACCTCAGTTTAATGTTTACAGTAGAAATATTGATTATCATGTTTTCAGACTATGTATTTCCTCTGAAGATTTTATAATATTAAATATGATTTATTGAAAGTATTGAATAAAGTATAATTCATAACAATTGTCAGATACATATTCTATTGATTACTGAAATCACTATGTCTACAAGCTGGTGATCCCTTGGGCATGATTTTAGAATCTCAGTTATGCTACAGTCAAATTGTTAAAATTATATGAATTCAGAGCTTTTATATTTATTTGGTTTATGAACAAATTATTTTATATTAATTAGTGAGAAACAGATCAGCGAGTTAACGGCTGCAGGATTGATCGTTAACCTTGGTACCAAGTGGTCCGCTGGAGGACTAGCTCACCCACAATAAGGAACCTAGTGAGGTGTCCATTTATGGGACCTAGTTAGGTGCCAATCAGATTAGCCATTGGCTCAGATTTAGCTATTCAGCTCAGATAATTATGTACAGAATAATTCATGTTTCTCTACTAGTTATTGCCATAGATTCAATTAATTTATATGTAATTATATATGTAATATATTTCACATCAGTTGCATGTATATGTTATGTATTTTGTTATTGTCCCGTGTGGGTTGTGAGTGGAGGCTCATCGAAGTTTTGATGAACTCACCCTCTCTTTTCCTTTCCCTACAGATACTCTGATTTTGTTGTACCACAGGATCTTGATGGTTGTGCTCTGACTTCCTTGGTGAGCTTCGCTTTGGAGTGGAGCTTATTGTCAATTATGTCAGTCTAGTAGTGCTCCAATAAATTGTGTAGGCAGGATCCCCGGACATGCATGATATTATTTCCAGAATTTCTGTTAATTGTTTTGTTATGTTTGGCTTTGGCCTAGAATATGGATTTTATGCAGATTTATGTTCAGAATTTATGTTTTGAGAATAATTTCATATTATTGAGTTTTAGTTGAACTTGAGATATTTTGAATAAATTTGGATTATTTATGCATATTAGTCAGTTACGCTACCAGAGGCTTCCGTGGGGACCCAAATCCTCACGTGCTGGTCACACTCCATAGGTGGGTCGTGACAAAGTGGTATCAGAGCATAGGTTTCCCTACATATTATTGGAGCAAGTGTCCACAAATAACATGGCATCTACGTAAATGGAAGTGCGCCCATTTGTATTGATGTGGTGCTATTTGAGGCCTTTAGGAAAGAGTCAGTTTTGTCTAGGTTCAATAAGAGTTTGTCTTTTCTTGGCACTCATGATCTTGTCATATGTCCTTAATTTCACAGTATAACCATGCTACCTGTACACTCATCACGCCTTCGCCGTCGTCGTAGAAGCGACACATCTGGTGATAGTGCTCGCCTTAGAGCTTTTGAACAGATGGTAACAAATTTGACAGATGTGATGGCCAGACAGCTAGAAGCGACTACACAGCCGCCTCGAAGAGAATCTGGATGACTCAGCCTTAGAGCAATTCAAGAGAATGGACCCACCCACTTTCAATGGGTGTCTGACGAGTGAGGATCCCCAGGAATTCCTTAGGCAGGTGGAGAAGATAGTTGGTGTCATCCATTGTTCTTCGGAAAGAGCGGTGGAGTTAGCTGGTTTCCAGCTCGGAGGCCAAGCAGAGTTATGGTATCAGGAGTTCCGACAGAGGTATGGAACTGCTAGCTCTCCATCTTGGGAATGATTCAAGGAAGCCTTCATGCTAAGATTCATATCAGAAAGCCGCCAAGCACAAATGATTGAGGAGTTTTTGAAGCTCCGTTTAACTCCAGGCATGACAATTACTGAGTATGATGAGCGTTTCACTTATCTTGCACAGGCAGCCTCTAGCATGATACCGACAGAGATAGCTAGGGTGAGACGTTTCGTTCAGGGTCTGCCAAGAGACTTATTCCTCAGCTTGCAGCCTCACGTCGGGACCATGGACTATGCTCAGGTAGTAGACACAGCAATTGGTCTTGAGAATGGTCTAGCAGAGTGAAAAGCGATGTCGGAGGCTAACAAGAAGGCCACGGTTCATGCCTCTTTCTCGAGCAGAGAAGGTTCGAGCAAGGGTCACCATCAGTAGGGACAACAACGGAGTCAGTCGGGTAGGGCCACCTTCTCAGAGCCCATCCCGGCACGTTCAACTATATCACAGACTCTGAGTAGAGGGGATAGTCAGTACAGTGGACAGGGTTCATGGCAGTCATATCCAGTATGCCCGACTTGCGAAAAGAGACATCAGGGTCAATGTTGGTTTGGCTCTTCACTATGTTATGGATGTGGTCAGCCAGGTCATAAGCGCTCAGAATGCCCAATGTTTCAAAGAGCTCCTAGCCAAAGGTCAACTAACCCGTCCACATCAATTCAATCTTTTCAGTCGACAACCTAGGGCGGTGCCATCGCAGCGCCAGGCCGTGGGGTCGTGAGTAGAGGTCCTGTTGGTAGAGGTACAGGCGGAAGAGGAGCAAGTAGTAGAAGTCAGGGTAGTGGAGGACAACCCCGTCTATTTGCGATAACCCGTCAGGATGCGCAGGCTTCAAATGAAGTAGTAACAGGTATGACAACAGTATGTTCCTTCAATGCTATGACTTTATTTGACTCGGGGTCTACCCACTCTTATGTATCCCCATTCTTTGCTGTACGGTTTGGAAGATCCCCTGAGGATCTTGATGAGCCGTTTTTAGTTAGGGTACCTTCGGGAAAGCCCATCCTTATTCAGAAAGTATATAGATCATGCGCAGTCAAAGTTGGTGACATGGAAGCACTAAAAGATTTGAAAGTGTTGGACATGTCTGACTTTGACGTTATTCTAGGCATAGATTGGTTATCCCCATGTCATGCCTTGATAGATTGTTATAGAAGGTAGTGAGATTCGAGGTCCCAGGTGATGAACCAAGAGAGTTTCTTGGCACAAGATGCTCGACACCAACGAGCTTCATATCAGCTATGAATGCGCTACGGTTGATAGATAGAGGTGGTTATGGGTTTTTAGCTGCAGTTAGGGATGTAAAGGCAGAGATACCAAGTATGGAAACGATTTCGGTGGCTAATGAGTTTCCAGATGTATTTCCAGATGATTTACCGGGTATGCCACCAAATAAAGAAGTAAAGTTTCGAATAAAGCTTGAACCAGGAGTTAAGCCCATCTCTATACCCCTATATTGCATGGCTCTAGCAGAATTAAAAGAATTGAAAGAGCAATTATAGGAGTTGTTGGACAAGGGATTCATACGGCCAAGTACCTCTCCATGGGGTGCTCCAGTGTTGTTCGTTAAGAAGAAAGACGGTTCGATGAGAATGTGTATAGACTATAGGCAGCTAAATAAGGTAACGATTAAGAACCGATACCCTTTGCCCCGTATAAATGATCTTTTTGACCAGCTTCAAGGGGCAACATGTTTTTCCAAGATCGATCTTCGATCTGGTTACCATCAGCTAAAGATTAAGGGTGAAGATATACCTAAGACGGCTTTCAGGACTCGCTATGGACATTATGAGTTCTTAGTGATGTCCTTTGGGTTGACCAATGCCCCAGCAGCCTTCATGGATTTAATGAATAGGGTGTTTAAACCATTTCTGGATCACTTTGTGATTGTCTTCATCGATGACATCTTAGTGTATTCCAAAAGTAAGGAGGAACATGAACAACAGCTAAGAATAGTTTTACAAACCTTGAGGGAGAATCGGTTGTATGCCAAGTTCTCCAAGTGTGAATTTTGGCTAGATCAAGTGGCATTCCTTGGACACGTAGTGTCGAAGGATGGCATCATGGTAGATCCAAAGAAGGTGGAAGCAGTGCAGCAATGGCCTAGACCTACAACAGTTTCAGAAGTTCGTAGTTTCTTGGGCTTGGCAGGATATTACAGACGATTCGTTCAAGATTTCTCGAGGATTGCAGCACCTATGACCAATTTGACACAGAAGAATATCAAGTTTCAATGGACAGAAGAGTGCGAGGAAAGTTTCCAAAGGCTCAAAACATGCTTGACCACGGCACCAGTTCTTGTACTACCTTCAGGTTCAAGAGGTTTTTCAGTATTCTGTGACGCTTCTAGAATTGGACTTGGCTGTGTCTTGATGCAGCATGGTCAGGTTATAACGTACGCCTCGCGGCAACTTAAGAAGCATGAGCAAAATTATCCTACCCATGATTTGGAGATGGCAGCAGTGATTTTTGCCTTGAAGATTTGGAGACATTACTTGTACGGAGAGACTTGTGAGATTTTCACAGACCACAAGAGCTTGAAGTATATCTTTCAACAAAAGGATCTAAACCTGAGACAGCGTAGATGGCTTGAGTTGTTAAAAGATTATGACTGTACGATCTCGTATCACCCAGGGAAGGCGAATGTAGTGGCAGATGGTTTAAGCAGGAAGTCGGCAGGTAGTTTGGCCCACATAGCGCTAGTAAAACAACCGTTAGTAGAAGATATCCACAAGTTAGAAGCTGAAGGAGTTCAGTTCGGCCTTAGTAAATCAGGGGCTTTTCTAGCTCACATCAAGGCTCAGTCAACCTTGGTAGGACAGATCAAAGCACAGCAAGGTGAAGATCCGAAACTAGCTAAATTAGTTGAGGATGTTCGTAAAGGTGAGAATACAGAGTTCTCAGTTGATACTGAGGGTGTATTGCACCTTGGAAATCGATTATGCGTACCTGCTACAGATGAGTTGAGGAGAAAAGTAATGGAAGAAGCCCATGGTGCAGCATACTCAGTACACCCAGGATCAGCTAAGATGTATCAGGATCTAAAACAGTTATTCTGGTGGGATGGGATGAAGAGAGATATCGGTGACTTTGTGGCTAGATGCTTGGTATGCCAACAAGTCAAGGCTGAACACCAGAGGCCGGCAGGGTTACTTCAGCAGATAGATATTCCAGAATGGAAGTGGGAGAGGATAACCATGGACTTCGTAGTCGGATTACCTCGAACCACCAAAGGGTTTGACTCCATATGGGTAATAGTAGATAGAATGACCAAGTCAGCACACTTTTTGCCAGTAAAAACTACCTTTAGTGCAGCACAGTATGCTCAGTTATATATCGAAGAGATAGTCAGACTCCATGGTGTCCCAGTATCTATCATATCCGACAGAGGGCCCCAGTTCACTTCACGATTCTGGAGGGCATTTCAAGAGGCCCTTGGAACACGTGTGGATTTAACCACAGCTTTTCATCCCCAAACAGATGGTCAGTCAGAAAGGACAATACAAACCTTAGAAGATATGCTCAGAGCCTGCATACTAGATTTTGGAGGAAGCTGGTGTGATCACCTACCCTTGATAGAGTTTTCATACAACAATATTTACCAGGCTAGTATCCAGATGGCACTATTTGAAGCCTTGTATGGGAGGCGGTGCAGGTCTCCTATTGGGTGGTTTGAACTTGGCGAAGCTAAGTCTTTAGGCCCGGACCTAGTTCAGGAAACCTTAGAGAAGATCCAATTGATTAGAGAACATCTCTTAGCAGCACAATCCAGGCAGAAGTCATATGCTGATAACCGTCGACGTAACTTGGAGTTTGCAATTGGGGACCATGTGTTTTTGAGAATATCCCCCATGAAAGGAGTAGTGAGGTTCGGTAAGCAAGGAAAGTTAAGCCCTCGTTTTATTGGTCCATTTGAAATCTTAGAAAGAGTTGGAAAGGTGGCTTATAAGTTGGCACTGCCTCCCAGATTATTAGCCATACACCCAGTATTTCATGTTAGTATGCTCAGAAAATATATGCCTGACCAATCTCATGTGCTCCTTTCACAAATCGTCCAAATTGATGAGAACTTGTCATATGAAGAGGAACTAGTTGCCATCGTAGATAGACAGATTAAGAAACTTCGCTCAAAGGAGATAGCCTCAGTAAAAGTAATCTGGAGGAACCATTCCGGTGAAGAAGCAACTTGGGAAGCTGAGGAAGCTATGAAAATCAAATATCCCCATCTATTTCCATCTCAGGGTACGTTGTTTAGATTTAGGGACCAAATCTCTTTTAAGGGGGGTAATATGTGATATCCCAAAATAAAGAAATTATAATTATTATGAATTATTATTATTATTATTATTATTATTATTTATTATTATTATTATCAAGTGCACCTAACACTAATATTATTTAACATTATAATAACTAAGTGTGGTTAGCATTAATATTAGTTATTACTATTATTAAGTCTAGATATATGCCACTAATATTAATAATAATTAATATTACTAAGTGTAGCTAGCATTAGCATTATTATTATTAAGTATACCTAGCATTATTATTATTTAACATTATAATTACTAAGTGTAGCTAGCATTAGCATTATTATTATTAAGTGTACCTACCATTATTATTATTTAACATTATAATTACTAAGTGTAGCTAGCAATATAATTATTATTACTAAGTGTAGTTAGCATTATTATTATTTAACATTATAATTACTAAGTGTAGTAAGCATTATTAATATTTATTATTATTATTAAGTGTAGACAAAGAGCACTAATATTATTCATGATTATTATATTTATGTATAAATATATGAGTGTAGGAGTGTGTATGTGTAAGAAATGTTTAGTTTCATTTTGCTAAGTTTTGCTTCCACCTCCTCTAAACCAAACCTCTTCTTGGCCGAACTCATCTCTTGTCAAGCTCATGATCTTCATAGCCGAGCTTCAGTGAGCCTAGCTAATCCTCTCTTGGGACGTTGTGACACTCCTTTCTTTTAATCTGTGAGATTGGTTATTTGTACCATTTCAATACTTCAGAGTAAAGTTATTAGTAGAAGCACACTCACGACTACCAACAGTGAGTAGGTTTAAGCTCATGATCATATTTTTGGTCATTATTAATATTTTTCCATATTATATAAATTATTTATGAAATTTTAGAATGATTTATGTCAAGAGAATATATTGTTATAATTATGCCTGTTTTAGAAATATTATTACTTTTACAGTTATCATGAAAATTAATCATTTTAGCAAAACTCATGGGACCATAATTGATACCTTGCGTGTTATAGAATATCTTTTTCCTAGTTTATGAAATTGTGAGACCTCAGTTTAATGTTTACAGTAGAAATATTGATTATCATGTTTTCAGACTATGTATTTCCTATGAAGATTTTATAATATTAAATTGATTTATTGAAAGTATTGAATAAAGTATAATTCATAACAATTGTCAGATACATATTCTATTGATTACTGAAATCACTATGTCTACAAGCTGGTGATCCCTTGGGCATGATTTTAGAATCTCAGTTATGCTACAGTCAAATTGTTAGAATTACATGAATTCAGAGCTTTTATATTTATTTGGTTTATGAACAAATTATTTTATATTAATTAGTGAGAAACAGATCAGCGAGTTAACGGCTGCAGGATTGATCGTTAACCTTGGTACCAAGTGGTCCGCTGGAGGACTAGCTCACCCACAATAAGGAACCTAGTGAGGTGTCCATTTATGGGACCTAGTTAGGTGCCCATCAGATTAGCCATTGGCTCAGATTTAGCTATTCAGCTCAGATAATTATGTACAGAATAATTCATGTTTCTCTACTAGTTATTGCCATAGATTCAGTTAATTTATATGTAATTATATATGTAATATATTTCACATCAGTTGCATGTATATGTTATGTATTTTGTTATTGTCCCGTGTGGGTTGTGAGTGGAGGCTCGCTCACTGAGTTTTGATGAACTCACCCCTCTCTTTTCCTTTCCCTACAGATACAGCTATAGTTTCAGTTATACCACAGGATCTTCAGTAGTTGTGCTACGGTTTCCTTGGTGAGCTTCGCTTTGGAGTGGAGCTTATTGTCAATTATGTCAGTCTAGTAGTGCTCCAATAAATTGTGTAGGCAGGATCCCCGGACATGCATGATATTATTTCCAGAATTTCTGTTAATTGTTTTGTTATGTTTGGCTTTGGCGTAGAATATGGATTTTATGCAGATTTATGTTTAGAATTTATGTTTTGAGAATAATTTCATATTATTGAGTTTTAGTTGGACTTGAGATATTTTGAATAAATTTGGATTATTTATGCATATTAGTCAGTTACGCTACCAGAGGCTTCCGTGGAGACCCAAATCCTCACGTGCCGGTCACACTCCATAGGTGGGTCGTGACAATGGGTATGATAGCTTGATAATGAGAGTTTCTAGATGATGACCTTGTGTTCATCTCAAAGAAGCCTCTAAAGCTTGAGTTTTCCTTTCTTATAACTTCATCTATATGATATCTAGCTCACATGGTTTTTCAACTTAAGAAAATTAATCTAAGGATTTCTAAAAGCCCAAGCCTACCCTTGTCAACCTTAAAGTTGGCCGGCACATTCTAGAGATCTTTCTCTAGATAGGGGTTTTGGGTATTTAATAAAGAACTTGACTTAGTTTCACATTCTTTTTCTTTAGTAAGGTTTTTGGTTTTGGTATTTTGATCCTTGAGATTTAGTTTGGTTTTGGAAGTTTATTTATTTTTGAGCTTGATGATGATGTTCAAGAACCTCATAGTTCCTTGAGAACTTGGTTCAAGAACTCTAAAGCTCCCTTTGTAATGAGATATGTGTTGGGTTGTTATCTTGTTAAAGTCTTGAATGAGCCCTAGCTAACCATAAAATGAACCTTGCATCATGTTTACTTTTATGCCTTGCACATCATGTTTATTTTCCTTGCTATCACTAAGTACCAAGATAATAAAGGAACTTGCATTATCATGTTTATATTTCAAGCTATGCATTATCATGTTTACATTACAAGTTCTCACCTAAATATCAAAGATAATAATATGATGCATCACATATTTATTTTATGCTCTCACTTTACTTTCTAATAAAAGCTAAAACAAGTGCATAAGCATGTTTATCTTTACCCCATCACTTTAATGAACCTAGAGCTCAAGGACTTGCCCATTGTTGTCTCAAACAAAGGTCTAAAATATTTATTTTCCATAGTTGAGATTTCGGCCCTAAGAGGTTTTAAGGTTTCCAAGTATTGAAAATTATGTTTTATAATTTTCCTAAGCTTATATGAGTATAAGAAATATGTAGAACTAAGTTTTATGAGTTTAGGACCTCTTGAGATGAAAATGATTTAGCCACTGTCCTCTTAAGTATTTTTATGATTTCAAAGGATAAAAGTGTTTATAATTGAGTTTTGAAAGTTTTAAAAAGGTTCCAAGAGAAACTAGTATTTTATGAGCTTTAGAAATTGTGTTCTATGCCTTTTATGGAGATGCACATTTCGGTTTTGCCTTGCTATTTACTTGCCACTGTATGTGCTGTTTTAATGATGATAATATGCTTATGTTTGAGTAAAAATAATGTTAAGATTCATATGTGAAAGATAAGATAAGTTAGAGACTAGAAAAGAATTAATTTGAGAGTTCTAGATCCCTTAATTATTGAATTTTCTGGATTCTGTCCAGCAAGGTTTAGATTTGATAATCATGGTTTTAAATTAGTTTAAATGTGTAGAAATGACTCATAATTGGTTTAGGACTTGATCTTGATGCCTTAGGAGCAAACTAAACTTAGAAAGGGTCACTATTGTGACTCCTAGGTACCCGTAAAGTTAGGATTATAAATTCTGCATCCTTGAGGTTTAGAGATGTTCTTGATCATAGTGTGAGGTGAGAAATACCTAGTTATAACCTCGTAGGTACCCAAGAGATTAGGTTGGATGATTGATAACTTAGAACGTGAGTTAAGGACCTTAAGGGTCAATACATAAGACATTAAAAAATCTTGAGTTTTTTTTATGCTTAATTTATGTAAATATGATATATGATACATGAGCTTTATCTATGATGAGTTTGATATGTGCTATGAAGAAGTTTTATATGATGATATGCTATACCTCATAAGATATGTTTGTATGTCCTATATGTTTTCATGGCATAAGCAAATTTGAGGAAATTCGGTCTACAGCCGTCATCTTTGTAATTTCCATCAAATTTGAGGAACTTGGAAAAAGGTCTTTTTGAAAATCATGAGAACTTAAATGTGACACAACACTGAGATGCCTTCTTGGGTGACATTGGTTTAGTCGAGCACCCCTAAGAAAACAAATCCGTGAGGGTATTGACACAGAGCTTGCCAAAGTAGACAATACTACTATGTACTAGTTACTAGTAGAGCCTTTCAAAGAGGAAATGACCCTAAGAGGTGATCCTTAATTTGCCCTCTAGCCCGTACTTTAAGTCGGGATTATGTATGTTACATTTATCATAGGATAAGTAAGAACTAGTGATGACTAGTTAAGGTATGAGCTCATAACCTAGAGATGTTTTAGGGTGGCCCCATGAGATAAAAGTTAAAGTTTAAAATGTCACATATGCTACGAAAAACCAAGAAAAAGTTATTATGAGATTTACACCTGTCATCTTATGCCACTGTTATAATGATCATTAGTTATTCTATTGATTGGTTTACCTCTATGATGCATTCATGTCATTAGTATATTCCATGCTTAGTCATAAGACGCATTATAAAATATGACGGACCTTGGATAATTAATACTTTAGAAAACTAACTTAAAAGGAGTTTATATGCATACACACCTTTTTAGAAATAAAACCCAAGGTTCCTGAGGATGTGATGATGTCACTTAGTTAGGGATTGCCCTACTGAGAATTCTTTTAGAAGATTCTCATTACTTCTCTCTTTTCTTTCGTCACATCTTCAGATGGCAACTTTCGTACTCTTCATCGACACCCCGACGTGGGAGCTGCACCATGACCCAGCACTTGGGTCATATCATTTTGAGGGTCGTTGCACTATCAGAGTATTTATGTTTATGGGATGACCCTTCGCACACCCAATACGGAGCTACCGCTTCACCCCGATTGCTCCCTACCATCATAACACGATTTTTGAGCGAGTCAGACCACGCGACGAGCAGATCCTCTGCATGCAGCTCGAGGCGTCAGCTGTACGTGACTACTCAGAGTACGTTCCCCGGACTCAGTATTCAGAGATAGATCCATCAGAGGACCCGCCCTCGCACATGTACAGTTGGAGCTCCAGCCCCACTCCCCCACCGATGAGAGCTGGGAGTGAGGAGACGGTGGTTCAGCCGAGGTTGGCTCGTAGGCCATCCATGCGCCCTCGCCGCGGTGGACACGCTCCGATGATCCGCACAACCACTCCCGCCGAGATCCGCCAGTGGATCGATTCCACCCCTCAGTACTCGGACCAGCAGGAGTAGGTGCATAGGATGGGTAGTAGCTAGTGCACACATGCCACATAGTTGAGGACAAACCTTCTTTTGTATATGAGGTTGTTTACTCTAGGTGCACACGGGTATAGGTGTTGCTTTCATGATTTCCTTGTACTTGCTTTTGTGATTTCCTTGTATTTGCTTTTCAGTTGTATTTCGTTCTTCTATGTACCGAATAGTCCTCCTGCCTTTTGGTAGGCACATTATCTATATATATAATCAGTTGATGTATCCATGTTATTTATGTGTTTCATTATGATTTGCTCATATGACTTGTATGAATTCCCGTTCAAAGAATCATGTGTGGCTCTCACTTTGGTTTAATTTCAAAAAGAAAAATTTTACCCATATTTTCGCTAAGTATTTTCAAGTAAAGAATCAGACCAAGAGGTAATATTCTAAGCATTAACCTAAATACATATTAGTAGTATTAGGTTAAGATTTAGGGTGTTACAGTTATGCATTCTAGATACCATTCGGCATAAGTTAACCATTGTGGAGTCATCCATTGCAAATACCACTTGGTATAGAACTAAGTCTTCTCTAGGTTGATGAAAAGAGAAAAATGCACTAAATTGAGTTCTATGGACACATGAGATAATATATGGATTATTAATGTTTTTGCACATGACTTTGCATAAGGATTCTTATATTAATGAAATTAATAGTTATATTCTATCTGTTTACATTTTGAAGGAGTACCATCCTGAGAATTGTATAATATTCTCATCCCTAATATTTTACCTTGATTCGCCAGAGTGGGTGTGGCATTATAACTCGGTACTAGATTCCCAGTACGTAGCAGGCTATTTATAGTTCCATGCATATGTAGTCTTTGGTAGCTCTTTTAGTTCGTTTGTGTTTACTACTGATTTTGATCCTGCCTTTCCTTATGATGGGATGCTCCTCCACTTGGCACATTTGGTTGTTTTCGATGTTCCGCCTGCACCACCAACACCCCTTCTAGGAGATGCCCCTCCTCATCTTCATCCTTAGATTCCAATCCACCCGTTGTTCCTAACGCCCCTGCCGAAGGTGATGCCATCATACTGATGGCAAACGGTTTTCTCTAAGAAGACATGAGATATTCAGGGACTTTTTGACATGTACATAGTTATAGCTTAGTATTAGAACTCTGCTAGCTTGCATACTAATCTTGTTGGGTCTTGTTATTTGAGCAGGTTAAGTTTGGAACTAGATATGTTTTTTTTTTTAAATTAGTCCCTAAGTAGCCTTAGTAGTGGAAAGACTTATTTTCTAGTGTGTTGTATACTATGATAACTTGTGTATGATGTACATATATATATGAGTCTTTGTAACATATGAGCTTAATTTCTTTTATTTTCATTTCTCTCTACTAGTATAGATTATAAAAAGAAGTGATAATCTTCTAGTTAGTGTGTTAACACTCGAGTTATACATGGTAGTTAGGAGGGTGTTACAGTTTTTTCTTTGAAGGTTTTGAAGCACTACTTGTATGGAGAGACTTGTGAGGTCTTCACAGATCACAAGAAATTGAAGTACATCTTTTAGTAAAAGGATTTTAATCTTAGGCAATGTTGATGACTAGCATTGCTAAAGATATCATTACACCATCTTCTATCATCTAAGTAAGGTGAATATTGTGGCAGATGCATTGAGCAAGAAATCTTCAAGCAATTTGGTCCACATAGCACCCTTAAAGTAGCCTTTGATAGAAAATATTCACAAGCTGCAAGCATAAGGAGTCCAACTTGGTAATAGTGGTTCAGGAGCCTTTCTTGCTCACATTAGGGCTTAGTCAACCTAGTGGAGTAAATCTAGGCAAAGTAGGAGGATGATTCCATGTTGGCTAAGCTACTAAAGGATGTTTGTAGAATGGAGAATAGAGTTTTCAATTGATGTGGAGGGTGTGTTGTGCTTTGGTGATTGGTTATGCATGCCCAATGTGGATGAGTTAAAGAGAAAAATGATCGAAGAGTCCCATGATGCAACATACTCCATTCACCTAGGCTTAGTTAAGAAGTATAAAGACCTTAGGCAATTATAGTAGTGGGAAGGCATGAAGAGAAATGTTGGCGACTTAATGGCATAGTGTTTGGTAAGGCTAAGAATCAAAGGCCTAGAGGGTTGCTTCAGCTAGAGATCCAAGAGTAGAAGTGGGAGAGGATGACCATGGACTTCGTGGTCAGTTTACCTCACTAAGGGTTTCGGCTCAATATGGGTGATCGTGAACAGAATGACTAAGTCAGCACATTTCTTGCCAATGAATTCAGTGCAGCTCAGTATGCCCAGATCTACATAAATGAGATTCTTAGACTCCATGGTGTTCCAGTGTCCATCATTTTAGATATAGGGTCCTAGTTTACTTTGTGATTTTAGGGAGCATTCCAAAAAGCTCTTGGGATGCATATGGACTTGACACAACTTCTCACCCGCAGATAGATGGCTAGTCAGAGAAGATGATCAAAACCCTAGAGAATATTCTTAGAGCATTTGGCTTGGATTTTGTTGAGAGTTGATATGAGCATTTATTGCTGATAGAGTTTTTGTATAATAAGAGTTATCAGGCAAGCATCAGGATGACACCGTTCGATGCCTTGTATAGGAACTGCTACAAATCTCTTATTGGATGGTTTAAGCTTGGGGAAGCAAAGACCCTATGCCGAAACTATTAGCTCTAGAACCATTCAGAAAGCATCAACGCTAAATGTTTTGAATGACAATAGTATCACTTTTGTGAAAATATTTTGAAAAAGTACTAATCATTTGGTTATGTTTCTTGAGTACACAAATAGGTTTGTTCTCATTCATATATAATTTCATGAACAAGTTTTATTTTCACAAATCATGTGTAAGCATGTTAAATCTCATTCAAAAGAGATTTAGAACTTAACCAAAGTAAAAAATAATCCTTGGAATGGACACTGGTATGATGAGAGCATGAAAGGAATTTATCCGAAACAAGAAACCAAGACTCAGATCTTATAAGAGTATCCCACAATTTCAGAAAGTATCATTCAAGTAAAGATTTCAATCCAACTCTGAAATAAACTAAGGTTACTGTAAGCTCCAGAAGCCTTCAGAAAGCATTAGAGTTATATGTTCTGATTGACAACAAATCGATTTAAAGAAAATACTTTTAAGAACGACTAATGTCTACGTTGAGTTTCTTGATAAATCATAATAGGTATTCTCGAAATGCATAACACGAACTTAAACGAGAATAATTTCACTTTACATGTGTAAACATGATTTATTTGATGTTAAGAGATTGAGTCTAATTGAAATGAACATTATATTATGTAAATTATGTATACATGCATTATGGACTGAAGCAAATTAAGTCAGGAACAAGAAACCAAGGCACAGGTCTTTAGAAAGTAGCATGAGACATCAGAAAGTACACCTAGAATGAAGATATCATACCAAAATATGAGAACAACATGTTATAAGTACTTCATCATTTTCGTAAATTCGTTCATCATCATAAAGCTTAGATTGAATATTAGAAGACCAAGTTTGCATCAAGGAATTGATAGCGTATGTTGAAAAGCTCACTTCATTGTGGAGCATTGAATGCTATAGGAAAAGGAGGAAAATTTGAATTTTGAAATTCAAATATCGAGTCAGACCCAGTTCAAAATTGGTATGTCATCTCTTCTGCCTATTTGCTCAACTGCCTTAGCTTCTAGAAGGACAAGTTTAGAAACCATGATCAGAAAGTGAAAAACTAGTTTATGAAGGAACATCAGAAACCTCAACTATACAATGACTTCTACAACCGATGTGACAGATTGTCAACCTATTCTTCTAGACTACTTTTCCAAGACACAAATGGATGATTTACACATGTCACTTGGAGAACTGATCAAATGCAATAGTTATAAATGAAGATCTTTATAAATGGAGATGCTGTGGTGAAAAGTTGATAAGAAAATTGAATACATAAGAGTAGAAACTCTGTGAAAATCTCTCCACACTTCCTGCAAAGTTTATTATATCACATAATCAGTTTCCTTGAAGTGTGAAAATTTTCTTTCTAGTTCCTAAACAATTTATATATTCTTCCCTGGAAGAGATGTTAGAAAGATGTCACTTAAGTATTAAGACATGGATAAAGGAAATCAAGAGCTTAGAACACTATTGTGGTGTACCACATAGTGTGATGGCGGGCCCACTTGCGAAGTATGGAAAATGGAGCAAGTAAAGGCTATGGATGTACTAAGTGTTACACCATGGCATGAACCATGGAGAATGTAAATATGAATGTCTAAATGTCTAAAGGAGAACTCACACCCCCTTACACTAGGTTCAGTACCGATTGAGGTTCAGTGATGACTGATCACATTTATATATCATAATGATGAATGTTATTTATGACTAGTCGAGGTTCGGAACTGATTGGGGTATAGTGATGGCTGATCGTATTATATATGTTAGGTATGAGCTCATAGCCTAGGGATCCCTGAGAAGTTAACAAATAAGTGGAAAGGAACTATGTTTCAAGAATGTTTATGGTTTTGTAGATGCTCACTATTTATGTTTGCTTCTTTCATGCATGCATGTGCGTGTACAGGATTAGGTTTGTCTCTTTTCATGCATGCGTGTACATATGAGATTATGTTTTACTTTTTCATGCATGCATTGGCCTAAGTGTTATGTTTATTCTTTCTATGCATGCATGCCCTCATGAAAAGTATATTTTAGTGTGAAACCATTATCATGCTTATACTTACCTAACTTGATGTGATGCATTCAAGATCAAGACCATATTAAAATTAAATATCGACTTGATAATAACATTTGTGAAAACTCTAAATTAGACTACATTGTGGCATGTACACCTTTTTTATAATAAACCAAGTGGGTTGGAGATGTACAATGATGACACCATGTATGTTTTACTATTACTGAGATTCATTAGAATTCTTACCCTATTTAAATTTCCATGTACGTTTCTAGACGAGCAGGATGTACCAGCAGCTGATGTTTGAGTTCATGGATGAATAGAGATTGCTATGTTGGAGACATTACTAAGATTAATAGATATTTATCTTGCTTATATCTCATGACAATATCACTATCATTTTGGCTTGGATTATTGTATGCTGAACCCATGTGGCTATTTGGCATGCTTATCTATTACACTTTTGACTGTTATGTATCTCGGCTTTAGTAGGTAATTAGGTGGTTGTGCAATATGGCACAATATATATAATATTCTTGTGGTGGGGTTGATATTGTCTTAGTGTTGAATCCTATTTACACGTAAAGGCTTTTATTTTTGAAAACAATGTCTTTTTAAAAGAAAAAAAAATGGTCTATATTTTCTGCTAAGTATTTCTTAAAATTCAAGGTTAAGCTAAGGTCCTAAGGAGTAATCCTTTAACATTAAAACTAAATATGACTCGAGCATACTTCGTTATACGTTAGAGGGTTACACGAGACGCATTCTCTTTAAACAAAAATTTAAAAATGAATAAATAATATAAAACTAATTGATTTTTCTTATAATTAATTTTATATTTCATAATATTAATGCGCATTAATGAAACATGCTGTTTCATTAAAGTGTGCTCGAGACTGGGTTGGTGTTTGGCCCACCTTGCTTGTTTCATTTGAAACCCATAACCCCCTTTCTTCTCTTTCATTTTACTTGAAAATATTTTTCTCAATCTTTCTCTACTCTCCTTCTCTGTTACGTTCCCCCTTCACATCACCCACCAACACCCATATTCACCTGCACATATGCACCCTCTTGCTCTTCCCTACACCACACTCATCCTTGCATACATGCATGATTAAGGTACTCTGCCTTCCCCTATCTTTTCTCTGGTTTTCAATTTTCCATGTTAGTTTCAATTTCTCTGATTGTCGATTTTGGTTAGTTAGGTTATGTTCTTTGTTTGTTGTTGCTGTTGTGATTATCATGTTAGTTTCATTAGTTTAGACCCAGGTTTTTCGAGTTTTCCATATTTCATTACACTTGCGAGCAGTCGTTAGTATGCATGTAGTTGTAGGGCATTGAAGCTAGCGCTTCTAGTTATTGATTACTATCATTACTTGCTATAGTGAGGCAGTTTCCTTTTCATTCACTATAGCAAACTACTGCACACACAGTCACTCTAACGTCTTTGTTTTCCCTATTCTACATTTGTTGCCCTATTTTTCACTCCTTTAATGAGAAAGCTACTCTTCCATGCCCTATTAACCCATACAGATTCGAGAACATTGCTGCAAAGAGAGCTTTTCAGAGGGCCATGTACAAGAGGCCCTACTTAATCGAAAACAAATTTATGTATGATAATCTGCAAGAGCATAATTTGTAAAGGGTGTTGGATGATATAGAGGCTAGAGGATAGGGTTTTCTGCTGGATGAGGCCATGCCATGAGCCAACATCTCATAGGTTCGCAAGTTCTATGCGAACCTGTGGGATTGTCCCTCAACACTATATATCTTAGAGGAAGGCAGGTTCCTCTAACTACTGACAGAATCTGCACTATCCTAGCCTTACCTGAAGACCCTGAGAAGGGAGAGCTAGATGAGTGCATTGCATTTGGATGATATTCGGAATGTGGAACAAGGGGAGGCCAAAGACCACCTAACTCATCTTGGGAGTGAGTGGCTATACAACTAGCTGCTCACCTAATAATGGAGGCCCGGGCCTAGATACCTATCCCCTTATCCCACATCATCTTCTACTCCCACATGTCAGATTTTAGACTTGACAATGCCTTAATTCTCTACTACCTCATGGAAAGTAGGAGATTAGAACTCCCATATAGGATATTGGCTCACATACGAGATGCCTCTTCTACTGCTGCCAGAGTTGGGTTACCATACCCTGTACTGATTATTAGGATGGCAACCGCTTGTGGAGTCTAGCTGCTTCAAGATGACCTCATCCAGACCATATTCCTTTCTGTATAGTAGCTGACCTTCTTGATGCATGTTTTTGCTTGTGTTTGAATTGTGGTAATTGAGATAAAGGGAAAACTTATGGAAGGAATTACATTGTGAAGTGTTTGAGTGTTGCATTTCCATTTACACTTAAGTGAATTAAGCTAAACACGTCTGTGTGAGAATCTAATTGAATCATTCATTCTCTGATTTGGTCTATACTTGTTTGAAGCTATTGTTAGATGATTCATATGCTAATTTTGATTTTCGGTGTTTGTAATTGTGACCAATTGAATTTCATTATCTACCAATCCTAGCTCTCTGTAAATATTCTTTCTTCTTACAAGCTTTCAATAGAGTTTGTCCTTATCTTTATTCTGATTTTCGAGTTTTTATTTGTTGTCCTTGACACTCTTTGCATGAGGACATGCAATTGCCTAAGTGCGGGGGAGTTGATAAATACACAGTTTGTAAATATTTTTCCCTTACACTTGGTGCTTTTTCATCATTTCCATTATTTTATTAGAATTTTGCAACTAACGCTCTCTGTATTCAATTTTGCATTGTGATTTTAATTTAGTAGCTTTGTGCATTTTTTGATTTTATCACTAACAAATCCTATTTTTCTTATAGAGTGATTTGTGGATACCTGAAGGGTCACTTTTGAGAGTGCATTGAAGAGTTAAAGCTTGGGAACATGCACTAATAAGAAAAAGAGCTGGATTAAAGTCTAGAAGGTCATGTTTGAGGAATTGCCCTGGACAGCTTTGTTGCAGTTAGTCTTACCTGGAGGCCAGAGCATCATCACTAGAAAAGGCAACTTTGATGCAGTGAACAATGGTGTAATGACCCCATTTGAGCACATGACTGGCACGTGAGAAATCCATTTCTCATGTAAGCTTTATGACTAAGGTTTTTTCTATATGCACAATTAATTATAAAATTATTTAAAATAAAATATCTTTTTCTACATACAAATCACTTGTTTCTCAAATTCAAAATAATCAAAATGCTCAAAATAACCTAATATGAAGTTTCATAATCTATTTCTAAGGCCTGGAGTCATAATACAACATTGCCTGCATTGCATTGGAGCACTCTAAACAAGATAAGAATGCTTCACTCAGGTGGAGCTTACGAACTAAACTCTACTATTGCTGGAAAGATGATGGAGAAGGATTTACAATAACTACCATATCTATATTAGAGAGAAAAATAGAGGGGTGGGTTTTGTTGTCAAAACTCAGTGAGTGAGCCCTCACCTGAAACCCTCTTTCATGGGATACCAAAGAAATAATGTGTAAAAATCATAATAATATTAATAATACTCAAAATTATTACATAATCAAGTATACATATGTTTCTAAAAGTCCTTCATAATCATTATGTTACAACTCAAAAACAATTTTCTAAATTTACTTTCATACCTGAAATCATACAAGCTCACAGTGATTATGTTTATCAATCGTGGTATGATTGTTTCTATACTCTGTAGTTTTTAAAGAATCAAATTTGGACACCTAAATATGTTCCATTCTCTACTCTGCTCTGTGAGATTGCATTTAGGCAACTTGGTACCAAGGTTGACAATCAATTCCAGCCGTTAACTCATTAGTTGTTTTTCTATAGCTACTGTCTAAACTAAATAAATAAATCCATCTAAATATGAGAACTTTTAAAACCTTTTAATTCTTTGTGAGCTTTTAATCCATCTGATTCTAATAGTCTAACCTTAGCATAACCATGGCTATGAAATCGTGCCCAAGGGATCACTTTTTGTAGACATTTGTGATTTCATAAATCCCATAGAATATGTAGCCATCAACTGTTCTAAATCTCATGAAGATTCAAGCTCTAAAATCTTTCATTGATTATCTAGAATGTAATTCAAACTATCAAGCTTTTCATAACTAGAAAACTTACTATCATAATTTAAAATAGCAAAGCCTGCAATCATAATTCTAATCTTTCCTTTAAATCTCGTATCTAAGTATAAACTTGTAGCATATATGTAACACCCTAATTTTTAACCCAACTTTCTAGAACACATTAGGTTATTACCTCTTAGTCTCATCATTTTATTAAAATACTTAGCGGAAATTACGGGTAAATTTTTTTTGAAAACATAAACCAAAATGAGAGCCGCGCTCTATTCTAAACAAGAAGCAAAAACATCAATCATAAGGGAAAACAAAAGCCAAAGCAAGTAACAATAGACCAACGATCATCACAACAGAGGAGACATTTCATTAATAATAATATAGTTGGAATACATAGGTAGTCACGCCCTTATAGAAATGGGTTGAACTTGGAATACACAAGAAAATGGAAATACAACAGAAACAAGAAAACATAGATAAATCGTAACTACCCAAGTGCACCTAAAGTGGATAACCTCAAGATAAAAGAAGATTTATCCCATCTTTGTGAGTGTGAGTGCACTAGCCCTTCCCTAAGACATCTGCTACTGGAACCCGGGGAAAGGTGGAGTGTAACCGATCCATGGACGCATGGCGGCAGGAGTGGGCATATGTGAAGACTGAGTGTGAGCTCCTCGATAGGGGCGCCTCTCGGCTCGCCTAGCCAGTCTCGGCTGTGTAACGGTCTCCTCGCTCTTGCCTCGCACAAACTGAGGTGTAGGAGCAGAGCTCTCGCTATACATATGCATCGACGGGTCCTCGGAAGGGTCATCCTTCGAATTAGGAGACTGAGGTACGTAATCCTGGAAGTCTCGAGGCATCGAACCACCACTGTACGTCCACAGAATCCTCTTATCTCGCGTCCGGGCATGCTCAAAAACCATCGCATCGTCATAGGGTGACATCAGGGAGAAACAGTAACTCTGTACAGGGTGTGCAAAGGGGCGTCCGATGAACATGAAGACTCGTACGATGCATTTTCCCTCAGAATGGTATGATCCATGATTCGAATCAAAGTGAACCCCCCAAGTTAGTGTGTCGACAAAAATCATGAACATCGCCATTGCTATCTAAAGATGTGATGGAAGAGAGAGAAGGAAGAGGAAGGAGTGAGAATCTTTACTAAAGAATCTCAGTAGGAGTCTCCTATCGTAGGGTTACATCGTTCACATCCTCAGGAACCTTGGGTTTAATTATAAAAGGTGTGCATACATAAAAGATTCATTATTAAAGTTTATAAAACCAATTATCCAAGGTTCTTTCCTTTTAGCATGCATCTTGATGTTATGAATGCAACATACTAAGACATGAATGCATGGCAATGTCTCAGTCAAATATCTCAATGAATCACAACTTCCTGAAAGCCCACAAATGGCATAAAGGGCATATAACTTTCAAGTGGATCATTCCTCAACTTCGTGACATCAATCATGGTATTTCAGCATAATAAGGCCACCCTAAAATAATTAGGTTATGAGCTCATACCTCAGCTAGTTGTCACTAGCTCTTGCTTATTATCTGAATAAGCGAAACATAATAAAATGCTTTGCGGGCATCACCTCTGGGGGCTAGGGATCACCTCTCTTAGGATATACCGTATTTGAAATGCTTTGCGGGCATCAAGTGTAACATCCCTTGCTGCTTTATGGATTGACGACTGTCCCCACAAACCAACACGGGTCTTTTCAGCATGCTTTGTCCTCACTCACACGCTTCCTAGGAAAACTTCCCAGGAGGTCACCCATCCCAAAATTACCCCAGGTCAAGCACGCTTAACTGTGGAGTTCTTTCAGTTTAGGCTACCGAAAAGAAGATGCATCTTGTTGGTATAGGTAGTGCAAATCAATTCATATAAGCCCTCCTCAACTGTATAGTCCCATACCTATACAGTCTTAGGATCCCTCTCATTCGGGTGTGTAATCGGTTCGTTCATGTACCCCTCCGCTTAGAGGACCTTGCGAGGAGCCGCTCCTTGTCCGTGCCCTCTTTTTGCACCGGCGATCACTCCTCATCCTCGTCCCCGGGCGTTACATGCCCACCAGCTTCCGCCTGGTTCGTCCCCGAACCACACCGTACTGGGAGAGGTGCAGGCTCTGATACCATTTGTAACATCCCTTGCTGCTTTATGGATTGACGACTGTCCCCACAAACCAACACGGGTCTTTTCAGCATGCTTTGTCCTCACTCACACGCTTCCTAGGAAAACTTCCCAGGAGGTCACCCATCCCAAAATTACCCCAGGTCAAGCACGCTTAACTGTGGAGTTCTTTCAGTTTAGGCTACCGAAAAGAAGATTCATCTTGTTGGTATAGGTAGTGCAAATCAATTCATATAAGCCCTCCTCAACTGTATAGTCCCATACCTATACAGTCTTAGGATCCCTCTCATTCGGGTGTGTAATCGGTTCGTTCATGTACCCCTCCGCTTAGAGGACCTTGCGAGGAGCCGCTCCTTGTCCGTGCCCTCTTTTTGCACCGGCGATCACTCCTCATCCTCGTCCCCGGGCGTTACATGATAATGTAACACCCTCCTAACTACCATGTATTACTCGAGCATTAACATTGTAATTAGAAGAGTATCACTTCCTTTCTATAATATCCACTAGTCAAATGAAATGAAATAAGATAAATCAAACTCTAGAGTTATAAAGAAAACTACTATAAAATGTACATATATTATTACTTTACATACCGTTTTCTATAATACATACCATATTTGAAATTAAATCACTTCACTTATAATACAACACAGGAACTACTATCAAAAGATCTACCAAGCTTGCTCAAATATCAAGGTCCAACAAAATACTAAACACACAGAAATGGACCTAAGACATCTAACACCAATTAGTCTACAAGTGGTAAGTTCCTGGCACTATACTACACTACATACAAGTCAATAGCCCACGTAAGTCTCATGTCCTCCTACGCGAAACCATTGGCCATCGGTATGATGGCCTCTCCTCGGAGGCATCTGCAGAGTCTGAGCACAATACAAGATATACACAAATAGGGGTGAGAATATTATAAAATTCTCAAGAGGGTAACCCCTTACATACAGACAGAATATAAACAGGAAATGCATTTATAATAATAAAGAAAAACATCATGTTAGATCACATATACCAATATTAGCATACATGAGTCAAAGAAAATTATATGCAAAATGGTATTAATCATAAGTGTTTCTCTTATATCACATGGAATTCAACTTAGTGTAGTAGTTCTTTTTATTAACATAGGGAAGGCTTAGATTCACATCGGGTAACATATGTAGTGGATAACTCCTCCGAGGACCATAGACTGCTAGGACATGAGCTCATTCCTATTCGTGATCATCAGACTGCATTTTTTTCCATTTCAATCACACACAGTTCTATTTCCTAGTCGATAAGTCTACCGACTCATAAAATTTCTTGGGAAGTTCTTATTTTTGCCTTCCCTCTCTATCACACATAAGCCTTGTTTCTATTTTCCCCGTATGTTAAAACATGCACCATTAAATTTCACATATTCTCTTTTGTCATACAACCATGTCATGGACCTTTCTATTTCAAAGTCAGGTTTGTATCCCAGATATAGGCATTCAGTATCCTTGGAGTCTCATTCATACTTTATAAACAAGCCTTTCAAACAATTAACATGCATTCATATGATATATACTTGGATTAAATAGATTTCTATCATTAACTTAATACATCTTCACCATTCCAGCTTCTTGACAGATTTACCATTATGGTGACAACATTTAATTCACATATCCAATGGGCAATTCACTGGCCATAAAATTTCTCTATAACACCTCAATGTGTCTAAAAGTCCCTGTAAAAATTTCATAGCAAACACAATACTAGAACCATGTCAAATAAATTCTACAATTTTAGTGGTCAGAGGCCACTTTTTCACAGCTCAGAATAGGATTCACACAATTTTTAACTTTAGAAAATGATAGAAACAAATCAAAATAAAAATCACAGTTATACTTAAAGATTTCTACAAAACTCTGTAAAAATTTCAAAGGATAACTCCATCATTTTCTATGAATAAAAATTTATACAAATTCACAGCTTCAGTACCAAGATTTCAGCCAGCATAGATATATTCTTGGTTCTTGATTTTTCTCAGGCAGTAAAACTCTTTATTATGCACCACGAAAATTATCAGAGTTTCATTATGATGTTAGATTCAACATATAATTTTTATAGCTCATAAAAATGACTAAAATTGAACCAGAAAATTCATGAACAAATCCTGTCCTGCTGAAACCCGAAAATTCAGCAGCCTAGCCAAAACTTATTTTGACAAAAATCATTATTTAACCTCATCCAAACACTCCACCAAAATTAACACATCAATATCAACATATTATCATCAAATATAACCATAAATTTCGGAATAAAACCCAAAAAAAATTTACAGAATAATTTGGAAAGAAAAAGGCCAAAGAAAACCCTACACTTTGAAGCTTTCAAGCTCTTGGCTCCAAGATTGATTTCCTTTACTTCCAAGCCTTCTAACCCACACCAAACCCTTCCTTACACAGCTGATAATAAGCTCTCAAAGTAGGAAAAGTTGATGGATTCAAATTCTAATCGGTTAGATTGAAAGATCTTGATGAGTGGAATAAGTTTAGTGAAGGGAGTTTGTGATTTTGGAAATTTTAAGCTAGGTATTTGGAGGTTTAAAGCTTGCTCATGGATGTTTCAATGGAAGAAAAATGGAGGTTGTGTGTGGTCAGAGAATGGCCGAGAATGATGAAGAAAATGGAGTGATAAGGTTGGCTTTTTAATGATATTTAATTAAGTTGTACTAGTTATTTAATATAAAATCAAGTTCTTTCGAAAAATATAAGATGGATGGCTAGGATTTGATCTTGGAAAGCTAGATTGAATCTTGGCCATCCACTTGGTTTAAATGGATAGACACTATCCAAATCTTATGGATTAAGCTTTCTTTCGGTGTAAAAATCGCACACCGAAATTTTATCGAACTGGTAAAACAGTATACTTGGGTAATCAACTATTGCCTGAAAATTAATTCTAAGTATAAAATACTTATTCCTACCTATTTCTAACCTTAATCCTATAATTTCCAAATTTTGGGCACCTTCAGGTCTTGAATCTAAGGTTTCAGCTGTTAGGTGGGTCTACGAGTGCAAAACACTATTTACGTTTTTTTTTTTTTTTTTTTTTTTTTTTTTTTACGTTCGTTACATTGTTCTCATCATTTTTGTGTACACCAAAATTTTGATATTCTTACTACTAAAGCCTCAATTATTTTCTGAAAAAAAATTAGGATGTTACATCATGCCACAGCAATTTGTCCACTTTGGTAGGCTGCATCTACTCATACCCTCACGAATTTGTCTCCCCTGGGGGTGCTCAGCCGAATCGGTGTCACCTAGGAAAGCGCGTCTCAATGCTTTGTCACATAAAAATCTCCTGGGGGTCCTTGGTCGAACCGGTGTCACCCAGGGTTTTCAACTCATGAAGTACTTTAAAATATTTCTTCAACCCTTTTAGGTTTGACGGAAATTCGGTAGCATAACAGCTGTTAAACCGAATTTCCTTCAAATCGAAACTTATGCCACAAGCTAATCACACAACATATTCCTCATTTAAACCACATGCTATGATAAACTTCATATCTTAAACAATCATTTCCTCATGCATCATAAACATCTCAACATGTTATATAAACATCCTAGCATTAGCAATTTCTTAATGTCTTATGCATTGACCCTTAAGGTCCTTAACTTACCATCTAAATTATAAATCATCACAACTTAATCTCTCGAGTACCTATAGGCTCATATTTAAGTATTCCTCACTCAATACTATGATCATAAACTTCTCTAAACCTCAAGAATGCAGGATCTAAAATTCTAATTTTATGGGTACCTAGGAGTCACAACAATGACACTTTCTAAGACCGGTTTGCTCCTAAGGCATCAAGATCAAGTCCTAAACCAATTATGAGTCATTTCTACACATTTAAACTAATTTAAATCCATTATTATCATTTCTAAACCATGCTGGACAGAATCCATAAAAATCAATTACCAAGGGATCTAGAACTCTCAACTTAATTCTTTTCTAGTTACTAACTTCTCTAATATTTCACATATGAATTTTAACATTAAATATACTCAAAACATACTCATATTACCATCATCAAACAGCACATACAGTGGTCATAAAAAGGCAAGGAAGAACCGAAAATACATCTCCATACAAAGACATAAAACTTGGTTTCTAAAGCACATAAAATACTAGTTTCTCTTGGAACTTTTCAAGACTTTCAAAACTCATTTATAAACATTTTTATCATCTAAAATCATCAAAATATTTGTAAGGGCAGTAGCTAAATTAAATTTACCTCAAGAGGTCCTAAATTTATAAAACTTTGTTCTAGACATTTCTTGTACTCATATAAGGTTAGAAAAATTATGAAACATAGATTTTGATACTTGTAACAAACCAAACCTCTTAAGGCCGAAAATCAAAGACCAAAGAACACATATTTTCAAGTCTTTGTTTGAGACATATGGGCAAGCCTTTGAGCTCTAGGTTCTCTTAAGTGATGACATAAAAATAAACATGCTCATGCACTTGTTTTTGCTTTCATTAGAAAATAAAGTGAGGGCATAAAATAAACATGAGATGCAACTCATTATTATCTTTGATATATTAAGTGAGGACTTGAAATATAAACATGATAATGCAAAGCTTGAAACATAAATATGGTAATGCAAGTGCATTCATTATCTTGATACTTAGTGATAGCAAGGAAAGTAAATATGATGTGCAAGGCATAAACATAAATATGAATGCAAGGTTCATTCTTAATGTTATCTAGAGCTCTTTCAAGACTTTATAGATCAAACAACCCAACACTCATCTCATCACAAAGAGAGCTTTAGATTTCTTGAATCAAGTTCTCAAAGGAACTATGAGGTTCTTGAACATCATCATCAAGCTCAAAAGAAACAAACTCTTAAAAGAACATATAAACTCAAAGAAAAGGAAACCAAAATCGAAACCTTGTGAGGGAGAAAGACAAGGAAAATCGAAACCATTAGCAAGGAAAAGTAAAGGTGTTCTTGAGCTAAAATCACTTTGAGTTAGAAAGTAAAGATGAAACTTAAAGAAAATAAAAACTCAAGCTCTAGAGGTTCCTTTGAGATGAATACTTAGTCATCATCTAGGAGCTCTCATCATTGAGCTATCATGTACCAACCAAGGCCTCTTGGCCGAAACTAGGAGGAAGAAAGAAACAAAGGAAAGTTTCAAAAGAAATCCAAGAGAAAGCTAGAGAAAAACTCATTTTCAAGAAAACAAAGTTTAGAAAACACTCCTACCTAGAGTGGAGATAAAAACTTGAACTTTGGAAAGGAAATGAGATGAACAACTCCTCCTTGAAGGATGATGATGATTCGGCCTTCAAGAGAAAAAGAGAAAGGAGATGTGTTTTGAGTGAGGTTGTGTTTGAGGTCAAGTGTTTGAGAGGTTTGATGGTGATTCAAGGTTGTGAGGTGGTGTTTAGAGGTTATGAGATGATTATGTGATGAGAGGATGAAGAGGATGAAGATGAAGAGAAAAGAAGAACTCTCTTGAAACTTGAGAGAAAAAGGAAGGAAACTCAAGAAAGCTTAGAAAACTAAAAGTTTGCAAATGAGCTAAAGTGTTTGCAAGTTCTTCTAATGCACCTATTTATAGAAAAACAAAACAATTGAGGCTCACTCAAGGAGGCCTTGGCCGTAGCAAAAAGGGAGGGAAAGGAAGAGAAAAATATCTCTTACAACTTGTCATTCAAGCATGGTTTGAGGTATGGAAGTTATAATGCAAAGCATGGCTTCAAGTATGGTAATTTCCCTTTGTTTGAAATTAAAATAACCCTTGTAGAAGGCAAGGAGGGCTGGCTGAATTTGAGCCACAAAAATGAGAGAAAAAGCCTTCTAGAAGAGGTCATATGAAGCATGGATGAAGGCATGGTGTTTGTATGACAAAGTATGGTTTATGGTGAGGTGGAAGCATGGTTTTGGAGTGTAAAAAATTTGAGCATGTGATGGAAAATGGGGGAGGATGCTTCAGCCAGACCTGGACAGTAAGGAGGGAGGAAAAATCTTCCATGTAATTGTGTGTTAATGATAGGTTTAAGTGTGTATTAGTTTAGGTACAAGGTTAGGAATCATTAAGCATAAGTTTAGGTAGCTAAGAATGAGGTTTAAGGGTTTTATGACAAGGTTAAGGAGTGCTCATACACATTTAGAGAGTTTAAAATTCATTTTATGAGTAAACAAGGTAGACAAATTTCCGTGATTTAAGGAATTGGAAAGAGAAAACACTATTCAAGATTCCAAGTCATGGAATCTTGAATTTAAAATAGGATTTCAAGTTGTAATTAAGCATTCTTAGATTCTAATTAACTTTAATAAATTATTTTGACTCAAGATTAATTATGGAAATTAAGTGATCTTTGATTAGAGCCTAATATTGCTTAGGTTTGCTTAATCACGCGAGTAAGCTCAAAACACAAAACTAGGTGCAAAATCGTAATTTTGCACTAATTTTGCCTGGGACCTCCGGGACCAAAACTAAAGTCACAGAATACATAAAAACGTCTTTTAAAACCATCTGGAGAATTTTCGGGTTCATTCGACACTTGCAAATGGGTGAAACACCACAGGGGCGTTTTGGTCATTTTGACCCGAAAACTCGAAAAACGAGATATTCGATCCTGGAAAGGTACACAAGCCAACTAATCCCCTTCCAACATTGAGTTTGCCCTTCGAGTACTGCCGGATCGGCTTTCGTCGAATTCCGAGCCGAAAATGACCTCAGGGGCATTTTGGTCATTTTCGCTCTAACAGAAAATCGGGGTGTTACAATATACAAAAACCATTGCCAGAATCTATTCAAACATTCATAAACTATTTATAGAATTCATTTAAACCATCATGAAAGTCTCTAACAGTTACATATATAATCAATTCTATATAAAATCAATACAACAAATATGGTCCCATGAGTTTTCTCAAAAACAAGTTTCATGCTCTAAAACCAAAAGTTCTAAAACATACAAATCAATATTAACTTAAAATTCTTGTACAGTAATCTCAGAAATCAAGAAATAGAATGTATTTTCATAAGAATATCTTTAATGCATAACTTAGAGATCATAGATGCGAACCCACTCATTTGAAGGGGTGTGATGCACAAGTACAGAACTAATAGGACACTTGGAAGCAAAATTGATAGCAATAACTTATATAGAGGGAATAGAACTCTAAATAAATCTCTAAATAGCCTAACTTCATTATATTCATGGTGAAAGAACCTCATGGCATAAAAACCATTGAGAACTCTAGATTTAACCCCTTAGAACATCATAAATTGGAAGAAAAGGTGACAAAATCCACACCTATACATACCTTGAGCCTTTAGAAGGAAGAAATATGGAGTTTGATTGAGAAAAAGGTGAAGAAATGGAGTAGGAGGGTGAGATAATTGCAGTTTCTGGAAGAGATAAGGTGGAGGGGCGTGTTTTGGTGGTTTGAACCCTAAAAATAGGGTATTTAATGGAATTTTCACCGCTGCAGCATTCACCAGAGAGCATAAAATGATCTCCTACACCGCCTTACTATTCCCTGAGCACTATAGCGCTCTCCAAAATGGTTTTCTTGGTTTCTTGAGTAGTAATTCTAGTACTTATGTGTATTAGGTTAGACTGTCTTGATACTCATTTATTTACATGTCCTCATTTATTTTACTCTCCATTAACTTTAAAACATAAATGTAAATAAGGAAATATCCCCTATTTGGATTCAAATAAAATATCATAAAAATCAAAATCCAAACAAATCAAAATCCAATTTTTGGATTTTAATTCAATTCTAGAAATTTTTACAATTTTACAAACTTGTGGGCTAAAAATGAAATGTTTAAAGGTTTCATAAAAATCATCAAAAATCACTCTTTACTTCTTTTTCTCTAGGGATCAATTTCCGAGTCTTTTGGTCCCAAGAATATGACTCTATCATATAGTCCTCCAAGGACGTGTAGCGTCCAAACTCTATGAAATTCAGGACCCGGAATAACAGATAAGGGTAACTGGCACCTTTCTTGGTTCAAAAAAGTTTTCTAACCTTTCGATTCAAAACTACGGTATTACAAATGGTCACTGCAATGAGCCTGTGAAGTGGTGCAAAAAGAAATTTTGAAGTCCATTCGCTGCAACGAGATTTGTGGGCCAAGTTTGAAAGTTTAATTTAACAATTTTTACCCGCTTAGGTCCCTTTTTAGCAATTCCATGATGTAATACCTGCAAACATGAATTTCGAGGAATTCTTTGCAATTTTGGGAAATTGAACTGGGTTTTGAGGAAGAGAGTTCTTATTTATTCTTCTTCATCTCTTCCTTCAAAGACACACTCATATACATAACTTAGTTATTTTTACAGCAGATTTCATCTTTAAATCCTCTGTTTTCTCTCAATTTCTGTTTGTGACCTCCTCCATGGAGAAGTAGTTCTCTTGTTAGCTTATGAGATTCAAGAGCTATGGATATGTTTTGAAACACTTTTGATCTTAATGCAATTACTTGGTGTGTTCTCTTTCTCTTTGTGTTTCCTTTTCTTTTCATGTTTATTGATTAATATGCATGTTGAGTGAAGTGCTTCTATATGTATGTAAGCATGATTTGTGAGCATGCATATCTTAGCTTATTGATTGAATGTATGCAAGTTGATTGATTAGTGAGCATTCAATTAACCAAGAGAATAGAGTTAATTCTTCATTCAAAATTGGCATTTAATTTAGTTTATCCATTTAGGTGTTGTGATTGCAATTATCTAAATGTATGTGCTTGATATTATCCATTAGTTCATTGACTTTAAGGAGAATTGCTAGTTAATTGTGTGATTGCACAGTTAACATAGCTCCGCACTAGGTGTTTGATTATATGTTTATGTTGATGATAGATACTCCTTAGCTTGAGAATCCCCTAGGCTAGCTTTTTCATTATCGTTAATTTTAATTTCTAATGCAACAAAACCCCTACAAACTCCAATTAGTGCTAGCTCCTTATTAGACTACCCATGTTGCACACCACTAGTTATGTGCCTTATGTAACTTAGTTTGGGAAACTATTTTCCTTTTTAAACATGGTGTTGACAATGACTAGCTACCAACGGGCAATGATGTTGTTGCCAATGAGGAAATGTATGTCTTTCTAAGTATCGATTTGAAAACATAACATGTAGAAATTAGCTGAGACAAATGCTAAGTAGGTTTAATAGTTCTTTTTGAAAGTAAGCACATTTCTTCATTGTCACTCCGTCAAAATGTCCACCATAAATAATGGCATTGTTATAGTGCTATTATAAAATTAGATGTCCAGTAGGGACCTACTTTTATCCACTTCGAACATCACACCAACATTCCGAAGCTAGCCTACACTACAAACTTCATTTTGTACTTGGTCTTTCACTATGTATCCGCTTGTTCTTTGTTTAGATTCAAAATGAAGTGAAGGATGTAACATCCCGGTTTTTCCTGTATTGAGCATAAATGACTGAAATGCCCTTGATGTCATTTTTATCGGGAAATTTGAGGATGGCTGATCTGGCAGTCCTCGAAGGGTCAACTCAATGTTTGAAGGGGATTATATATGTGGTGATTAACTGTAGAGATGAAAATCTCATTTTCTGAACTTTCAGCTCAAAATGACCAAAATACCCTTATAGCGTTTTACGCTAGTAACGGTGCAGTTTGAGCCCAAAATCTCTCCCAAGAGTTCAGAATGTTAATTATATGTGCTTGATCATAATTTTTTTTTTATCTGAGTGGTCCCGGGTAGTGTTTGTACAAAATTACCATTTTGCCCCTGAAATAGTGAATTTCGGGCCTAACAGTGTAATTAAGGAAACCTAAGCAATATTAAACTCTAATCGAAGATTAATTAATTTTGATAGTTAATCTAAAGTCAAAATAATTTATTAAAGTTAATTAGAATCTAAGATTGCTTAGTTACACCTTAATCTTTTCTAAAAATCAAGATTCCATGTCATGGAATCTTCAATAGTATTTTCTCTATCCAATTCCTTAAATTAAGGAATTGTGTTTGTGCATAATCATATCATAAAATGAGTTTTTATTTAGCTAATGAAGCAAGACCACTCCTAATCATTTCTCAATATTCCTAATTATATAGTTACCTCACCTAAACACTTTCTTACAAATTCCTAATAAAAAGCTTAATCAAAGAAACACCTAAACACATCATTAAACCACAATTAGATGAACAAATCCTCTCCCACATGGCCATGAAGTGGCTGGCCACTCTCCCCCCAAAATTCAAATAATTTATTTTTATTTCAATTCAAATGAGCACTCAAAGACCATACTTTGCACCATACTTTGAATCATACTCCACCATACTTCAAATCATGCCTTACCATGCCTCCATGAAACAATCTCTCACCTCATGGAACATGAGGAAGCTCACGGCCAGCCCTCCCTCCAATTCAGTCCTTCACATTTTGTTTTTCTATAAATGCCATGCTTGGATGAACTTGGTCACACTTTAGACCATTTGCTAAGTGTAAGTTCCAAAGCATTCTTGCAATTCTCTCTTTTTCTCTCAAAGTTCAAAGAAGCTCTCTTCATCTTCATCTTCTTCATCCTCCTCTAAGACCACTACTCTTGCAACCTCAAGCCACCACACAACCACCATAAACCACTATCCAACCACCAAAGCTCTCTTTCTCAAACACAAACTCACACAAAACACCTTTCCTTTCCTTTTTCTTTTCTTGGCCGAAACTCATTCCTCACCTTGGGGGGATATTTTCTTCTCATCCTCACTCCAAAGAACCAAGTTTTCATCTTCACACTTGGTAGGGGTTTTGTTTTCAAAAGCACTTTCTTTCATGTTAAGGCTTTGATATGAAAAGTTTTGGTTTTCTCTTGGCTCAAACTCTTTTCTCTCTTTTTGTTTTGATCATGAGACTTGATTCTTGAAAGGAAATCTTGAGCTTGATGATGAGGTTTCAAGATAGTGATCTTGTGATTTTCATTTGAGAAACCTCTAAAGCTTGAAACTTAGTTTTGGTTCTAAATCATTTTTGGTTTTTCCTTTCTTTTTCTTGGACATGGTTTCTGTTTTCCTTCCCTTGTTCTCTCATGGTTTTGGTTTTCATTTTCCTTTTCTCGATGAAAATGCTAGATAGCTCATTAAGGATTTTACTTAAGAAAAGAACACTAATTGGTTTTCAAAAAGCTCAAAGCATACCCTTGTCAATCTTAAAGTTGGCACGTTCTAGAGTTTACTCTAGATAGAAGCTCTTGAGCATAAAATAAAGAATATGGTGTAGTTCTCCTTATATTTTTTTTCAAGAAATGTTGTTATTTATTTTGATTTCTTAGTCCTTTTTCCTTGAGCTTGATAATGGTGTTCAAACCATGAGGTTTCCTTGAAACCTTAGTACAAAGAACTCTAAAGCTCACTTTATCTTGCTAGATAAGTGTTGGGTTAAGGTTATGATCGTTCCTTTAAAGTCTTGTATGAGCTCTAGTAAAAATAAACTTGTATATCATGTTTACTTTTCCTTGCTATCACTAAAATCTTAAGAGTAAAGAAATGAACTTGCATTCTCATGTTTATGTTTCAAGTCATCACTTAACCTTAAAGATAATAATGAGTCTACATCTCATATTTATTTTATGCTCTCACTTTATAATGAAGAATAAAATAAAGTGCATGACATGTTTAAGTTTAAGTCCTCACCTAAAGATTTCTAGAGCTCAAAGACTTACTTTTTTTTTTTTTTTATCTCAAGTGAAGTTTGGAAAATGGAAGTGTTTTATGATTTATGATTTTGGTCATGTGATGGAGATGGACCTAGTATAGGATTCATCTAGTCATAAGGACCAATAAATTATGTTTTAAGAATTTTCTTAAGTATAGGTGAACTTAGAGAGTGTTATAAATATGTTTTTATGTTTTAAATCTCAAACTATGAGCAAACTAAAATAGCTACTGCCCTTACTTATATTTTTATGGTTTTATGAAATAAATTAGTTTCTAAAAGATTTTGAGGTCCTAAATTGATTCCAAGAGAAAACTAGTAACTTGTATGCACTTGAAAATGTGATTTTATGCATATGTTTGTGCTTTAAGTTTCGGCCACTGCCCTGGAATTTTGGCCATGTTTGATGCTGTTTTTATAAGTTAGAATGTGTAAAAATTATGTTTGAGTGAAGGAAAAATTATTTGGTGAGTATTAGGATCAATAAGTAACTAAAAAGGATTAGAAATGTGAGTTTTAGAACCCTTAGAAACTAAAAATGTAGATTCTGTTCCAGCATGATTAAACATGGTAAAAGTGGTTTATAATTAGTGTATATGTGTAGGAATCACACATAATTAGTTTAGGAATTGATTATAGTACTTTAGGTGAAGCCGAAACTTAGAATGGGTCATTTTTGTGACTCCTAGACACCCGTAATTTTGAAATATAGATTCTGCCCTATACTGTTTGGAATTGATCATAATCATAATAACTAGTGAGAATTATCGGTAATGATCTCTGAGGTGCATAGAAGACCTCATTCGGATGGTAGGTTAACTAGATCGAAAGCTTAAGACCCGTAAGGGTCAATGCATAATATACTATAAGATAGGAGAAGATTTTGAGAATTAGTATTTCAAGTATATGTTTATTTGTTCATATGATCTGATATGTATGAACTCGAGGGTTGAGTATTGTGTACTTTGTGGCATGCTATGATGACTTGCATGATTTGATGAGCATGAAATGTTAAATGAAATGTCATGATGTTGTTTGAGAACATGAGTTTATGTCACATACTTCATTATGATAATACCATGTGATAGGAACTGACGATGCAAGTAATGACACATAAACATGATGCATTCATAAGGAAAGTTGTTCTGTTAATACCATGTGCATATTTCATTATGATAATGACAATTGTATAAGTTTCTGTCATGCCTTCATACTATATATGCTGCATTCATGATAATAAGATTCGTTTTAAAATGAGTGGACCTTGATAATTATGCTTTCGAAAACACAATAATGAACTCTATGCATGCTCACTTTTTATAATAAACCCGAGGTCCATGGAGACGTAGACGGTGTCACTAGGATAAGAGGTTTTCTTTACTGAGATTCTTTATCAATATTCTCACCCCATTTATCTTTCTTCTTTTCCGTTACATCTTCAAAGAGAGATGGCATCGTTCGTGATATTCGTTGATATGCCTATGTGGAAGGTGCATTATGACCTGGATCACCGCTCCTATCATTTCGAAGGTCGATGTGCCGTGCGCATTTTTGCGTACATGGGACGACCGTTCGCATACCCGGTGTCCAGCTTCTGTTTCACTCCTACCTCTCCTTATGGTGACGACCTGATCTTCGAGCGCACCCGCCCCCATGATGAGCAGACCCGTCGAGCTCACTGGTCCACCTCAGCCGTGCGCGACTACCTAGATTATGTTCCTTGTTTGAGGAGATCGGAGACTGATCCATTAGAGGACTCCCTAACGCACATCTATTTGGAGGGTTCTGCCCCGACGGTGCCTATGGATGTGGGCAGAGACAGCGAGAACATAGTGACACAGCCCTATCTTGCCCGGCGATCGGAGATACGTCCCCACCATGGAGGCCATGTCTGTCCCCCGTTCCATTTGCACACATCCACACCAGCACCCAAGAAGCTCGCGTAGTTCATTAGATACATACCCCCGTCACCTGAGGAACGACGCCGCCAGTAGATCGTGATGGAGTAGTTTGTTCAAGTGCCCGAGCTGTCATAAGGATCCCCTTTCTTGTAGTATCTTTTGTTAAGGATATTAGTTTAGCACTCGTAGGACTAGTGGGAGGGTTTGTAGCTGACTTTTGCTTTTATCGTTCCATGTACTTTCCGTTTCTTTGTATTTGTTATTCTCTTTTCCATGTACTTTACTGCTTTCTTGTATTTACTGTTATTCCTTGTATTCGAAAGCTCAACCCATTACATAAGGGCGTGACTTCGTTCTGTGTATCCTTAACTATGTTATATAATGAAATTATGTTTCATGATATGATGCATTGCTAAATATGTGTATGAGTTGTTTATTTTGTTTCTGCTATTTACAATTATATGTTCGCTTCTTATTAGCACACGCTCGGCTCACTTTTTTGTTTTAAGTTTCAAAAAAAAAGTTTTACCCTAATTTCTGCTAAGTATTTTAAAAGATTAAACAAAAGAGTAATGACTAATAATTAACTATAATACGTCCTAGGTATGTTGAGTTAAATATTAGGATGTTACAAAGGAGCTAACAAGAAGTACCTCATAAGGTCAGTAAAACGTTCTAATCTCACACCTATATAATCTATGTTTTGACTATTATATCTCATAAAATAGAGAAAAATAGTCAAGGATAATGAGGCACTAGTATTTTTTGCTATGCAAAATAATTTATGTAGCTATATCATAGGAAGCTAATTTTCCAATATAAAAAAAGATCATACCAATAATGAACATCTAGCTTTCATGTAGACTCATCTCCATGAACGTTTGTAGAAAAAATTCAATGACAAAAGATCCATCACTCACCATCATCTGTACAAATCTAGCTTTGTTGGGTTCGACCTTACTTCTATAACATTTCCTGATACCATCTTCAATCTTGGTGATTTCGCAACAATCATCATGGAAGCTCGTCTAGGTTATAATGACGAAATCATTCCAATATCTACTTTTTTTGCGAGTCATCTTCTGCATATCTGAACAAACAATGGTATGGCCCTATTGTAATGGCCTTAGGTGTATAGATTTGTTCATTGTTTTCCTAAATTATATTAGGCACCTTGAAAATTGGAGGACTTCTTGAGATAGAAGCTCTAGTTGCAGCTGAGCTCATCTGTGGTTGGATTTCAATCTCTCAAGCCATTGGCTGCAGTCAATTTCCTATTTCAATGATGATGATGAGGAACAATGTTAGGTACAAGCAATAGAAATTACAAATCAAGCTAAATCCTTAAACAGACTACAACATAAATAGTCAAACCTTCTACAATTGGCTTTTCTAAGAAAAGTAGGGAATGCTGAGTCCTACTCAAATTATGAGGAACTAGTGTGTGAGAGAGGATAATTACTTTCAAAGAGTAGATAAATTTGTGTGAAGCAAATAGGTATAATAACAACCTTTCCTAAGTCAGGAGTTTATACGAAATTTGCAGGAAGGGAGTATATTAGGGATTTGAAGTATATATGATTTGAATTCTGCTAGAAAACAAACAAAAGAGGAGAAAAAAAATATATAGGGTATTTTTTCAATCGAGAGGAGCTCGATCCATAACTTTTGAAAAACATAACTACTCTAGTCAAGTCAACATCCCTTAAAAGATGGGGATTCTGCGATGGGTCAACTCAACCACTAAAAATGATGAATCGTCCTATTCTTACTCACGCTCACTATACATTCTTAACATGTGCTTGTGATCCACACGTGCTTGTGATCGAACACTCACTACACATCTGATCTCAATCATAGTGGGGTGTAGTTGAATTAAATAATATAATAAATTTGCAAAACATAAGTATTGTAATACGGTGATTGATTCATTTTTTAAATTAGTTTATTGTAAACTAATTGCTCTCCACTCATTGTGAGGGTTCACAAGGAAATTTACTAGATTATGACATAGAGAGAACGTTTCTGAGCCCATGCCATTCAAGTTGTACTCCAACCTAAGATGTTTTTATCATGATTGCTGCCATACTTGGATCACTAACCCTTTGGGCAATGATGTTGTTGCTAGTGAGAAAATCTACGTCTTCTTGAGTATAAAAAAAAAAAACTTAGCATGTAGAAATAAGCTAAGACAAATGTTGAGTGGGGTTAATAGTTCTTTTTTAAAACAAGCACATTTCTTCAATGTCGCTAAGTTAAATTGTCCACTACAAATCGTTGCATTGTTAAAGTGCCATTGTGAAATTGGATGGCTAGTAGGGACCTACTTCATCCACTTAAAACTTAACACCAATATTCCAAAGCTGGCTTATACTACAAACTTTTTTTGGTAGTTAGTATTCCACTACGTGTCTACTTGTTATTTATTTAGATTAAATACAAAGTGATGGAGGTAACAAGAAGTACCATAGAAGGTTACTAAAATATTCTAATCTCACGCCTATATAATCCATGTTTCTACTATTATATTTCATAAAATAGTGGAAAATAATCGAGGATAATGAGGCACCAGTATTTTTTGCTAGGCTTAATAATTTATCCGGCAGTATCATATAGGAAGCTGATTTTCCAATATAAAAAAATATCACACTGATAATCAACATTGAGCTTTCATGTAGGCCTATTTCCACAAACGTTTGCAGAAAAAATTCAATGAGGAAATATCCATTGTGCACCATCATATGTACAAATCTAGCTTAGTCAAGTTTGACCTCACTTCTGCAACATTTCTTGATATCATCTTCAATCGTTGTGATTTTGCAACAAACATCATGGAATCTTATCTGGGTTCTAAATCATTCTAGTATCTACTTTTTTGTGGTTCCTCCTCTACATATCTAAACATACGATGGCATAGGCCAATTACATTAGACTTAGATGTCTAGATCTATTCATTGTTTCCCTGAGATGCATTGGGCACCCTAAAAATTGTTGGGCTTCTTGAGAAAAAAGCCATAGTTTGAGCTAAGCTTGTCTATGGTTTGATTTCAATCCCTCTAACCTTTGGCTACAATCCATTTCCTATTTCAATAATGAGGATGACGAACAATGTTAGGTGCAAGCAATAGAAATTACAAATAAAGGTAAATCCCTAAACAGACTATAACATAAATGGTCAAACCTTCCATAAATGGCCCTAACCAAAGTAGGGAATGCAGAGTCCTGCTCTGATTATGAAAAACTGGTGTGTTAGAAAGGATAGTTACTTTTGTGGAGCAAATATATTTGCGAGAAGTAGATGAATAGAATAACAACCATTCATAAGTCAATAGTTTAGACAAATTTTGTATGAGGGGATGAAATTTAGGGATTTGAAGCAAATATGATTGGAATTCTATAAGAAAACATATGAACGGGGAGAAACAAAAATATATAGGGCCTTCTTTTCAATGGAAAACAGCTCAATCCATAACTTTTGGAGAATACAACCATTCCAGTGAAGTCAACATCCTTTAAATGATGGGGATTCCGTGATGGGTGAAGTCAACCACAAAAAAGAATGTGCCATCCTATTCTTACTCTCTCACTATAGAATCTTAACACGTGCTTGTTATCTAACACTCACCACACATCTTAGCTCAATTATAGTGGGGTACAATTGAATTAAATAATATAATAAATTTGGAAAATAGCAATATTGTAATACAATGATTGATTGGTTTCTTAAAATAGTTTATAACAAATTGTTTGTTGTCCTCGCATTATGAGCATTCTCATGGAAATCTACTAGATCATGACACAGAGAGAATGTTTCTTAGCCTATGATGTTGAAGTTGTAGACTAAGCGAAGATGTTTTTATCATGGTTGCCGCCATGCTTGCATCACTAACCCTATGGGCAACGGTGTTGTTGCTAATGAGGAAATCAACATCTTCTTGAATATCGATAAGAAAACTTAGCATGTAGAAGTAAGTTGAGACAAACGTTGAACGGGGTTAATACTTCTTTTTGAAAGTAAGGATATTTCTTCAATGACACTCCATTAAATCATCTACCACAAATAATGGCATTGTTAAAGTGCCATCATGAAATTGGATGTCTAGTAGGTACCTACTTCGTTCATTTCAAACTTCAAACCAACACTCCGAAGTGGTCAAAGTTACAAACTTTTTTTGGTACTTGGTCTTCCACTACGTGTTTTCTTGTTCTTTGTTTAAATGTAACAAGAAGTACAATAAAAAGTCAGTAAAATGTTCTAATCTCATGCTTGTATAATCTATGTTTCCACTATTGTATCTCATAAAATAGCGAAAAATAATCGGGGACAATCAGGCACTAGTATTTTTTACTAGGTTTAATAATTTATCCAGTAGTATCATAGGAAGCTAATTTTCCAGTATAAAGAAAGATCATACCGACAATCAACATCTAGCTTTTGTGTAGACTCATCTCCACGAACATTTTCAGAAAATATTCAATGAGGAAAGATTCATCGCACACCATCATTTGTACAAATTTAGCTTGGTCAGGTTCAACTTCACTTTTGCAACATTTCTTGGTATCATCTTCAATCGTTGTGATTTTGAAACAAACATCATGGAAAGTCATCTGGGTTTTAACGATAAAATCCTTCCAATATCTTTTTTTTTTTTTTCGGTTTCTCCTCTGTATATTTTGAGCATACAATTGTATAGGCCAATTTCATTGGCATTAGGTGTCTAGATTTGTTCATTGTTTTCTTGAGATGCATTGGGTACCCTAAAAATTGATGGACTTCTTGAGATAGAAGCTCCAGTTAGAGCTAAGCTCGTCTGTGGTTGGACTTCAATCTCTCTAGCCATTACCTATTATCAATTTCCTATTTCAATAATGAGGATTATGAACAATGACAAGTGCAAGCAATAGAAATTACAAATCAAGCTAAATCCTTAAATGGACTACAACAAAAATGGTCAAACCTTTTGCAAATGGCTTTCCTAAGCAATGTAGAAAATGCAAAGTCCTGCTTAGATTATGAAGAAGTAGTATGTGGGAGACAATTGTTGCGTTGGTGGAGTAGATATATTTGTGTGAAGTAGATGGATAGAATAACAATCAATCCTAAGTCAACAGTTTAAACAAATAGCAGCTAAATATTCGTTTGTGCTTATGATATAATGGTCACCATACATCTTAGCTCAATTATAGTAGGGTGCAGTTGAATTAAATAATATAATAATTTGAAAAATAGAAGTATTGTAATACGATGATTGATTCATTTTTTAAATTAGTTTATTGTAAACTGATTGCTCTCCATTCATTGTGAGGGTTCACATGGAAATTTACTAGATCATGATATAAAGATAACGTTTCTGAGCCCATGCCGTTCAAGTTGTACTCTAACCCACAATGTTTTTATCATGGTTGCTACTATGCTTGGATCACTAACCCTAAGGGCAATGATGTTGTTGCTAATAAGGAAATCTATGTGTTCTTGATTATTGATCAGAAAACTTAGCATGTAGAAATGAGCTTAGACAAAGGCTGTGATGCGAGCTGTCGCGACTCACAACAAATTAAAATTTATAAAGTGCTAAGTTGCACCAAAAATGTAGTAAAGGGGCATAACTCAGGTCGTCTCACAAGGAAGTGTTGCTAGTCAATTAGAAATTAGGGGTTTTGAAGAATTAAGATTAAAGCAATTTAAATTAAAAGATAATAGCAACAAGGTAACAGCAACAATAAAGGAAGTACTAGTGCAAGGTATTCCTAGGATTGGAAATTAATTATCATTGACCAAATATTAAACCCATTGGTGGCTATTAGTGACAAATTACTGACAATTCTACTAGTGATCAATTGACCTCTAGAATTTAATCAATGCAAATAATTAATAAACGACAATCGCCAATTTATTTAGAAATCACATCAATTTAATAAACCAATTGCTATAGCCTAACTGCCAATCGGAAGTTAATTCTAATGTTCTCCCTCAAACATAAACCAATATATCTATCAATTTATACCCAAAGGGCTTCCCTAAACGACGATCACCAATTTAGTTATCCCAATAAATATTATAGCAATCACCACAATAATTATAGGAATAGAAATTGCAGAACATTAAGAAAACCAATGCATTTAATATCAAAAACGGTCTCAAACATCATCCCAATCCATCCGGAAAACCTTACACTAGTAAAGAAATCTACTCCTCCATCTCTGGAGGATTACAATAATAAAGATAAAAGAACCTGGAAATAATAGCAATGATCATCGCCACGATCTCCAAGATAAATCACCTTCACCAATGAAATCCAAAGAGAGAGAAGAATAGAGAAGAAGAAGATGTAGAGAGAAGATGGAGAGAGATGTCGAGAGAGAGAGAGAGTTCTCCAAACTGAAACTCCAAAACTCAAAACTAAAAAACTCTGAAAACTAAAAACTAAAAAAACTCGGGTAAAAGTCTGTAACATTCCTATATATACTGCCTTCTAAAAGTAGGCCAAAGTGGGCCCAAAAACAGATAAAATAAGGTCTTCTGCGTCATCGCACGAGCGCTGCAGTGCTCTTAGTGCTGCGGCACTCACCAGTGAGCAATACTGATAACAGTCAATTTTCCAGGTGCTGTTGAGCGCTACAGCGCTCTTTAGCGCTGCAGCGGTAGACAGAATAGAATTTGCCCTCGACACCAGAAATAGTGATTGTAGCCCTTTGAATAATCTTTCCAACGCCACCAAAATCACCTCAATCGGAGATCTGTAGCTCCAGATATTGCAAAACTACTGACTAGAGGTCAAGTTTGACAGCATCAGAACATTAGCAACCTTTAATCTTGCAACTTGATTTTCACCAAGATACTCTCAGAATTGGGTTTTGAGCTAAACATAAAAGTTATAGAAGACTTCTTGAGCTTTCCAAAACATCCTTTTTCGTCTCAATCTGATCCCTTGTTCTTGACATTTTACACTTGATCCAAAGCTCCTGTGCATAAAACCATACTCAAAGAGACAAGTTAAACGCAACAGCTTGTAATTACAAATTATTCCCAAAATCAATGCAAAAGCCAATAGTTCTATCAAAAGTACACAATGAGGAATAAATCAAATATCTTATTAATCACATCAATAACATAGAAAAACTCATGTAAAAAGCTAAGAATTAGAAGTAAGATAAGTGGCATAAATGTCTCTTATCAAACTCCCCCACACTTAAGCTTTCACATGTCCTCATGTGAACTAAGATCAAACCAAGGTATGGATGAGAAGCAGTATACAAGGACTACACTAGACTCCTAAATCTAAAAATGCATGATGCATGAAATTAAATGACAATACACTAATCCAATGAACCAAGAGATATAAGCATTAGGCTTTTACACCAACAATCAAAGATGATCTCAACAAGCAAGGCATGAGCAAAAACATAGCACACAAGGTAGAATCACCATACATGATGAATGAATCAAGTACAAAAACCCTCCCAAGATTAGTGTTTGCCACTCATTCACTCAAGTGTTTTGGGATAAGATGTACACTCAAATCACCTCAAATGAAAATGCATTACCATATGCTTGCTACGGGTCTCATTCTCTATTTTGTCATACACACATGCATATTGAATCAAAAGGACTTACCTTTGGTTGTAATGGGGCTTAGGTGAAGGTGGATAAATATATAGGCCAATAGGCTAAACCTCAAGTCAAAGGAGAGTAAATGCATACACCAAGAGCACAAGTGCTTAAGGGTACCCTTTGTCCATTTTAATCACAATTACAAGCCTTAAATTTCAATGTGGCACACCTTCAACCAAACTTTTTCAGAATTTTTTTTTGTTTTTGCTTTTTTTTTCAGATTTTTTTTTCTTTTTTTTTAGTGTGCCACTTGCTAAATTATTGTGTACATATTGTTCCTCCCCCACACTTAAATTGGAGCATGTCCTCATGCTCTCCCCCACACTTATGCTCAAGCACATATATGAATTTGCACAAATGCTCTCCTAAGCCTAAAAGGTTGGGAATTTTCATGGTTTTTCACTTTTAGCTAAGGATGTGCTAAAAGAAAAGAATGGACAATAAGGCTCAAAGGGGTTAAACAATGGCAACATGCAAAAGGTGGCTATATGGGCAAGTGGCTAAAAACAAGAAAAATGCCTCAATCATATTCAAGCATATATGTGGGAACATATTTTCAAATAAGACCCTAAGCAAGTTCTAGAATCTAAATTCAAAGAGGGAAACACACATGAACAAATAAGTATGGCACATGATAGTCCAATCAAGAGGCTCAAAATCTCACAGGTAAAAGTGCATGTACTTAATCCAAACAAAAATGAATCCACAAGCATGCAATAGAAGATAAAGTCAATGCCAAGCAAGTCAATAAGGTGCAGATGGTGTAAGCCTATTCATGTAATCTCTAAGGTGTCAAAGGAATGGTGTAGAACACAAATAAAAATGAATAAAATGCAAGACTCAAAATTAAAATGAAAATAAATAAAATTCAGAAAAATAAAAGGGAAACTAAAGAAAAACCTCATGGTGGGTTGTCTCCCACCTAGCACTTTGCTTTAACGTCCCTAAGTTGGATAGTCAGGACCCTCATGGAGGCTTATGCTTGAATTGATCCAGGAATTTCCACCAAGGCTTGGGTCTTTTCACTTCACTTGGATCCCAGAGTATATGAATCATGCCACCAAGTTCCCCAAAACTTCCAGCCACTTCACCATAAAGTGCACATAAAGCTTGGAGCTAAGCATCACTTTTCAGAATAGCATACTCATTTCGCTCTAAAAGGTGCTCAGGGAGAGGAAGTTCCAATTTCAATAAAAGTGATTGGCCCTTAAGAGATGATGGTTGGGCACAAGGTACAACCTCTGTAGCTGATATCTCAACCATAGAATCTTCCTTTGCAGTATCAACAGTATTGTAATTATCAGTCAACTTTACTGTATGAGCAAAGTTCTCCAAAATCGAAGGTGAACTCTCCATATCTTCAACATGAGCAGGGTGTGGAGATTCCCCAACCAAAATTTCTAAGGGGATTATGTTTGAGGGAGAATCACTCACATTGTTAACATCAACACTGTCTGTATCTTCACCACAATCATGGTCATCAGAACTGGCAAGCGGAATGAAGGGAGCATCAAATGTCTCATCAACCAATTCTTCTTGTGGTGTTTCATCCATATGAATTGTGTCTTGTTGAGATGTATCACTGTACTGCTCAAAACTCGGCAACATATCTGGGATTTGAGATGAACTCGATTGTTGGAACCATGAGTTCTGCAACTTAATTATGTCATTCGTCATCTCTAGCAAAGCATCACTAGTTCTCTTTTGACTCTCCATTATTGCTCTCATCATTTCTTTCCATGGAGGTTCAGAGATACTGGGAGGAACAAGCAATGTTGGAGGCTAGCGTCTTTGCCAAGTCATAGGTCTCCTGTTGTTGGCAGGATTGCAAATTCTACTGATAGAGTGGAGGTGGTGGCTGGAATTGTTGCTGGAAATACAAGTGTTGAGATGACTCAACACTCTCATAGCCCTGATTCATACAATCATACCAATGAGATTGGGACATGCCAGAGTAAGCATCATCAGCAACCTGTGTACCTGCAACATTACAATGCCATATGTCTGGGAACTAAAGTACGTGTTAGTAAACATGAAAAATCAAGTGAAAATAATAATAATAATAATAATAATAATAAAAAAGAAAAATAAATAAAACAAAAATATTTTTTTTTGCCAAAATAAAATAAAATAAAAAGAAATAGAAAATAAAAATAAAAATTATTTACAAAATTTAACTAGCACCACTTCCCCGGCAACGGCGCCAAAATTTGATGCGAGCTGTCGCGACTCACAACAAATTAAAATTTATAAAGTGCTAAGTTGCACAAAAAATGTAGTAAAGGGGCATAACTCAGGTCGTCTCACAAGGAAGTGTTGCTAGTCAATTAGAAATTAGGGGTTTTGAAGAATTAAGATTGAAGCAATTTAAATTAAAAGATAATAGCAACAAGGTAACAGCAACAATAAAGGAAGTACTAGTGTAAGGTATTCCTAGGATTGGAAATTAATTATCATTAACCAAATATTAAACCCATTGGTGGCTATTAGTGACAAATTACTGACAATTCTACTAGTGATCAATCGACCTCTAGAATTTAATCAATGCAAATAACTAATAAACGACAATTGCCAATTTATTTAGAAATCACATCAATTTAATAAACCAATTGCTATAGCCTAACTGCCAATCGGAAGTTAATTCTAATGTTCTCCCTCAAACATAAACCAATACATCTATCAATTTATACCCAAAGGGCTTCCCTAAACGACGATCACCAATTTAATTATCCCAATAAATATTATAGCAATCACCACAATAATTATAGGAATAGAAATTGCAGAACATTAAGAAAACCAATGCATTTAATATCAAAAAATGTCTCAAACATCATTCCAATCCATCCGGAAAACCTTACACTAGTAAAGAAATCTACTCCTCCATCTCTGGAGGATTACAATAATAAAGATAAAAGAACCTGGAAATAATAGCAATGATCATCGCCACGATCTCCAAGATAAATCACCTTCACCAATGAAATCCAAAGAGAGAGAAGAATAGAGAAGAAGAAGATGTAGAGAGAAGATGGAGAGAGATGTAGAGAGAGAGAGAGAGTTCTCCAAACTGAAACTCCAAAACTCAAAACTAAAAGAACTCGGGTAAAAGTCTGTAACATTCCTATATATACTGCCTTCTAAAAGTAGGCCAAAGTGGGCCCAAAAACAGATAAAATAAGGTCTTCTACGTCATCGCATGAGCGCTGCAGCGCTCTTAGTGCTGCGGCGCTCACCAGTGAGCAATGCTGATAACAGTCAATTTTCCAGGTGCTGTTGAGCGCTGCAGCGCTCTTTAGCGCTGCAGTGGTAGACAGAATAGAATTTGCCCTCGACACCAGAAATAGTGATTGTAGCCCTTTGAATAGTCGTTCCAACGCCACCAAAATCACCTCAATCGGAGATCTGTAGCTCCAGATATTGCAAAAATACTGACTAGAGGTCAAGTTTGACAGCATCAGAATATTAGCAACCTTTAATCTTGCAACTTGATGTTCACCAAGATACTCTCAGAACTGGGTTTTGAGATAAACATAAAAGTTATAGAAGACTTCTTAAGCTTTCCAAAACATCCTTTTTTGTCTCAATCTGATCCCTTGTTCTTGACATTTTGTACTTGATCCAAAGCTCCTGTGCATAAAACCATACTCAAAGAGACAAGTTAAACGCAACAGCTTGTAATTACAAATTATTCCCAAAATCAATGCAAAAGCCAATAGTTCTATCAAAAGTACACAATGAGGAATAAATCAAATATCTTATTAATCACATCAATAACATAGAAAAACTCATGTAAAAAGCTAAGAATTAGAAGTAAGATAAGTGGCATAAATGCCTCTTATCAAGCTGAGTGGGGTTAATAGTTCTTTTTGAAAGCAAGCACATTTCTTCAATGTCACTCAGTTAAATCGTCCACTACAAATAGTGGCATTGTTAAAATGCCATCATGAAATTGGATGTCTAGTAGGGACCTACTTCATCCACTTCAAACTTCACACCAACATTCCGAAGCTGGCGTACACTATAGACTTTTTTTGGAAGTTGGTATTCCATTATGTGTCTACTTGTTCTTTGTTCAAATTAAAGATGAAGTGATAGAGGTAACAAGGAGTACCATAGAAGGTCAGTAAAATATTCTAATCTCATGCCTATATAATCTATGTTTCCACTATTATAATTCATAAAATAGTGAAAAATAATCACAAATAATGAGGCACCGGTATTTTTTGCTAGGCTTAATAATTTATTTGGTAGTATGATAGGAAGCTGATTTTCCAATATAAAAAAAACATCATACTGATCATCAACATCGAGCTTTCATGTAGACTCATCTCCACGAACGATTGCAGAAAATATTCAACAAGGAAAGATCAATCATGCATCATTGTGTGTACAAATCCAGCTTAGTCAGATTTGACCTCACTTCTACAACATTTCCTGATATCATCTTCAATCCTAGTGATTTTGCAAGAAACATCATGGAGGCTCATATAGGTTCTAATAATAAAATCATCCCAGTATCTACTTTTTTGTGATTCATTCTCTACATATCTAAACATACAATGGTATAGGCCAACTACATTGAACTTAGGTGTCTAGATCTGTTCATTGTTTTCTTGAGATGCATTGGGCACCTTGAAAATTGATGGGCTTCCCGAGAAAGAAACCCTATTTGGAGCTGAGCATGACTGTGGTTGGATTTCAATCTCTTTAGCCATTAGCTACAATCCATTTCCTATTTCAATAATGAGGATTATGAACAACGTTAGGTGTAAGCAATAGAAATTACAAATCAAGCTAAATCCATAAACAAACTACAACATAAATGGTCAAACCTTCCACAAATAGCTTTCCTAAGCAAAGTAGGGAATACGAAGTCCTGCTCTAATTATGATGAACTAATGTGTTGATGAGGATAGTTACTTTTGTGGAGCAGATATATTTGTGTGAAGTAGATGGATAGAATAACAACCATTTATATAGTTTACACAAATTTTGTAGAAGGGGATGCAATTTAGGGATTTGAAGAAAATAGGATTGGAATTCTACTAGAAAACGAATAAAAGGGGAGAAACAAAAATATATAAGGCCTTCTTTTCAATGGAAAAGAGCTCAATCCACAACTTTTGGGAAACACAACCACTCCAGTCAAGTCAACATCCTTTAAAAAAAGGGGGGATTCTATGATGGGTGAAGTCAACCACGAAAAAATATGTGTCTTCCTATTCCTACTTTCTCTCACTGTACATTCTTAACATATACTTATGATCTAATGCTCACCATACATCTTAGCTTAGTTATAATGGGGTGCAGTTGAAGTAAATAATATAATAAATCTTGAAAATAGCAGTACTCTAATACAATGATTGATTGATTTCTTAAAATAGTTTATAACAAACGGTTAACTTTCCACTCATTGCTTCTCATGGAAATCTAATAGATCATGACATAGAGAGAATGTTTCTTAGCCGATGCTGTTGAAGTTATACACTAAGTCAAGATGTTTTTATCATGATTGCCGCCACGCTTTCATCACTAACCCTATGGGCAATGATGTTGTTACTAATGAGGAAATCTATGTCTTCTTAAATATCAATTAGAAAACTTAGCATGTAGAAGTAAGCTGAGAAAAGCATTGAGTGGGGTTAATAGTTCCTGTTGAAAGCAAGCATATTTCTTCAATGTCACTCCGTCAAATCGTCTACCATAAATAGTCACATTGTTAAAGTGCCATCATGAAATTGGATGACCAGTAGGTACCTATTTCATTTATTTCAAGCTTCACACCAATATTCTGAAGCTGGTCAAAGCTGCAGACTTTTTTTTGTACTTGGTCTTCCACTATGCGTCTGCTTGTTCTTTGTTTAGATTTAACAAGAAGTGAAGGAGGTAACAAGAAGTACCATAAAAGGTTAGTAAAATGTTCTAATCTCATACTTGTATAATCTATGTTTCCACTATTGTATCTCATAAAATAGCTAAAAATAATCGAGGACCATGAGGCACCAGTATTTTTTACTAGGCTTAATACTTTAACTAGCAGTATCATAAGAAGTTGATTTTCCAATATAAAAAAATATCATACCGATAATCAACATCAAGCTTTCGCGTAGACTCATCTCCATGAACGTTTGCAGAAAAAAATTCAACAAGGAAAAATCCATCATGCACCATTGTGTGTGCAAATCTAGCTTAGTTAGATTTAACCTCACTTCTGCAACATTTCTTAATATCATCTTCAATCCTTGTGATTTTGCAACAAACATCATGGAGGCTCATATGGGTTCTAACAATAAAATCATCCCAGTATCTACTTTTTTGTAATTCATTCTCTACATATCTAAACATAAGATGGTATAGGCCAACTACATTGGACTTAGGTGTCTAGATCTGCTCATTATTTTACCAAGATGCATTGGGCACCCGAAAAATTGATGGGCTTCTTGAGAAAGAATGTAACGCCCCGATTTTTTTGTTTGAACCAAAATCACCAAAATGCCCCTGAGGTTATTTTTACCCAGAATTCGAGGATGGCCGACTCGACGGTCCTCGGAGGGTCAACTCAATGTTTAAAGGGGATTGAAAGTGTTGTGATTGAAAACAGAGGTGAAAATCTCATTTTTTGAACTTTTGGCTCAAAATGACCAAAATACCCCTATAGTATTTTACGCGAGTATCAGTGCCGTTTGAGCCCAGACGGAATCTCTCCTGGGGATTTTGAATGCTAATTATATGTGCTTGATGATAATTGTTTAGGTCTGGGTGATCCTGGACAGTGCAAATTACCGTTTTGCCCCTGGAATAGTGTTTTACGGGCTTAATGACGTGATTAAGGGAACCTAAGTAATATTAGGCTCTAATTGAAGATTAATTAATTTTTATAATTAATCTAAAGTCAAAATAATTTATTAAGGTTGATTATAACCTAAGATTGCTCAGATAAACCTAAAAACTCTTTCTTGAAGTCAAGATTCCATGTCATGAAATCTTGAATAGTGTTTTCTCTTTCCAATTCCTTAAATTAAGGAATTATGTTTGTGAATAATTATGTCATAAAATGAGTTTTGATTTCACTAATGAAGCAAGACCACTCCCTAATCATGTCTCAATATCCTTAATTACCCATTACTTTACCTAAACACTTACTTACAAACTCCTAACCAAAAGATTAATCAAAGATACACCTAAACACATCTCTAAACCACAATTAAATGAAACAATTTCCTCCCCCTTGGCTGTATGTGGCCGAAGCCATTCCCTCCCCCATATTCTTCACATGTTGAATTATTTCACACACAAAGAACCATACCTTGAGCCATACTTGGAGCCATGCCTTGAACCATACTTTAAACCATACCTAGCCTTATCTTTGAATGACCATTTGGAAGAGATATTTTCTCTCCCCCATGGCTCATGACCTACGGCCACTCCTCCTCCATTCACCCCTTCATATTTCAATTTTCTATAAAATACCTATCTTAAGAGAACTTGGTTCCATTTGCTCATTTTCTAGTTTGTGTCTTAAGAAATTCCTCTAAGCTTTCTTTCTTTTTCTCAAAGAACTCAAGAGTTCTCTTTGCTCTTATCTTCTTCATCTTCTTCATCTTCCTCAAGAACCACCCTTTTACAACCTCAAACCACCATACAACCTCCATAAATTATCATCCAAACACCCAAGCTTCCATTCTCACTCACAAAACTCACACAAAAATACTTCCTTCCTTTTCTTTCTCCTTTGGCCGAACCTTCATCGCCCCTTGGAGAAGAGTTTTTCTTCTCATTTCTTTGCAAAGAACAAGCTCTTTTCCTTCCAACAAATAAACACCACTTGGTAGGGGTTTTTGTTTCTAAAAGCTTTATCTCTTGCTTGATGTTTTGATATGAAAAGTTCTAGTTTTTCTTGGCTTAAACTCTTTTCCTCTCTTTTTGTTCTTGGCTATGAAGCTTGGTTTTGAAAAGAAAATTTTAGCTTGATGATGACGATTCAAGATAATGGTCTTATGGTTATCATTTGAGAAACCTCTAAAGCTTGAAACTTGGTCTTGATCTTAACACATTTCGGTTTTTCCTTTCCTTTTCCCCTAGTTATGATTTCGGGTTTCCTTTCTTTTTCCTTTGTATGGATTTCGATTTTTCTCTCTTTTTCCTTGCTTTGATTTCGGTTCTAAAAAAAATGTGGTTATTTGATTTTTTCTCTTGATCCACTTCTTTGAGCTTGATGATGGTGTTCACACCATAAGGTTTTGTCGAAACTTTGGTACAAAGAACTCTAAAGCTCACTTTGTCTTGCTAAGATAAGTTTGGGGTTGAGTTTTATGTCCCTTTAAAGTCTTGAATGAGCTCTAGTAAAGACTAAAATGAAGTTGCATCCATGCTTAAGTTTATGCTTTGCATAGCATGTTTACTTTCCAATGTCATCACTAAACTCTCAAGAATAAAGAAATGAACTTGCATTCTCATGTTTAAATTTCAAGCTTTGCATTTCATGTTTATATTTCAAGTCATTACCTAAAATTCAAAGATAAGAATGAACTCTCATCTCATATTTATTTTAAAGCTCTCACTTTACTTTTATAATGAAGTATAAAATGAAGTGCATATCATGTTTACAGTTTTGTCATCACTTAAGGATCCTAGAGCTCAAAGACTTGCCCTTTTTATCTCACGTAAAGTTTGGACAATGGAAGCATTCCATGAATACACAAATTCAGCCATGTGATGATGATGGACTTAACATAAGTTTCATCTAATCACAAGGACCAACAAACTATGCCTTATGATTTTCTTAAGCATAGGAAAGCTCAAGGAGTACTAAGAGTATGTTTTTATGATTTAAAACTCATTCATGAATACTTTAAGATAGCTACTGCCTTAGCATTATATTTTTATGATTTTCATGAAATAACTTAGTTTTCAAAGAGTTTTAGAAGTCCTAAAATGATTCCAAGAGAAACTAGTACTTATATGTACTAAAGATATGTTTTTATGTGTTAATTTGATTTAATCTTTTTGGTTACTGCCTAGTTAATATGGCTTCTGTTTGGTGCTGTTTTAACATGATTAGAATGTGTGAAAATTATATTTGAGTGAAGCATGAATTATTTTATAAGTGTTAGGAAGAACCAGTAACTAGAAATGACCATAAATGTGAGTTTTAGAACCCTTAGAAAACAAAAATATGGTTACTGTTTTAGAATGATTAAATTAGAGATATCATTGTTTTAGAATGGTTTAGAAGTGTAGATTTAATTCCTGAAGGTAGAGGAAATTAATTTTAGTACCTTAGGAATAGCTGAAACTTAGAAAGGGTCAAAGATGTAGCTTCTAGAATCCCGCAATGGAAATACAACTTTTCTGTCCAAACTACATGATGCTGTTTGGTATTGTTCATAAGCATAAAAATTAGTGAGAATTATTAGTTATGATCCCTTAGGTGCATAAAAGACCTAACTTGGATGCTAGATTTCTTAGATTGTAAGTTCAAGACCCATAAGGATCAAAAGCATAAGATACTGTAAGATAGGGGAAGCAATGAGAGTTAGTATTTCAAGTGAATGATTGTTTATTTATATGACCTGTTAAGCATAGCATTTACATTAGCCGAGCCCGATCCCTTACTCCGGCATTCTGGGTAGGCGCATGCTTACTGCTTTGCGAAAGTGTTGATGATGTGTGCATATGAATATGAACTTGAGACATGAGCATTGCGTTGATTGTGGCATGCTACTATTATAATGGATTGAGAAGCATGATTTGCATGAAATTGATGAGCATGAAGCATTAAGTGAAATGTCATGATGATATTTGAGGTCATGTGTTTATGTTGCATTCTTGGATAGCATGCCGAGACGCATTTCTCCTACTACGGTGAGGAGAAAGCAAAACCGTGGGGGGTATGGACATCAAGCCTATTGAAGCGGACAATATTACTATGCACTGGATACCAGTAGATGCGTTTCGAAGAGGACCTTATAGACGTAGGTGATCCTTGTAACACCCTAACTTTTTCATGGTAGTCCAAATGACTAAAATGCCTCCGGGTAATGTAGCGCGAGAACTAAGTCATGCTCAGACCCGATCATAAGAGCTCTTTTGTGTAAGCTAAAGAAACAAAGTGCTGGGAAACTAAAATTTCTAAATAGTAGTAAATAATTGATTAATTCGTTAAAACTTGCAAGTTCACACAATTTGCATTGCACTTGAAATCCTCAACCTATTTAATAGCTAAGTTGTCGTAGAGATCCTAACTTTAACGTGTTAGCATATTGTGTATACCACCCACAAGACATAAAATATTGATTTGAAATTTGATGACAATCATCCATTATACACACACACACGGCACAATCACATGTTTGCAAGTTTTTAATGAGTTAACATACACGGCTACACACACAGTACATTATCTCTCAATACCGAATGCAACCTTAGTTAACATAAGCCCAATCCATGTTGTCCTCAGTATTAAAATAGTCCATATACATATTCCAAAAAAAAGATACAAAAATAAATAAATAACAAAATGAGAAAGAGATGCTGTAGTCATCTCCATCCTTGCACTTTGTATGTTGCCATTCCACACACTGCAAGATGGGCTTTCTGCCAAAGCAACAAGCCAAAGGTGATGGACAAGATGGAGAAGTGGAAGACATGTCTGCTGGCCTTTCCTGCTGAGCCATGAGAGACAGTTTAGCATGGGTTTCTTCCCCATCCCCTGAACATCATGGAATGAAAGATTAACTATCAAAATAATTTCAGTATAAATAGAAAAGGGAAGCTTGATCTAGAAACACAGAGACGGAATCGAAAAACACAAGAGTTTAGAAACACAAATCTTCTTCCAATAAACACAATGGTAATATGATAAAAAAACCACATTTTCAAAGGGAGTCAATAAGGAACAACATAGTAGAAGATGTAGCCAGAACCTAATACGAGGAAGAAGCCACTACCTCCTCCCTTCTTGCATCGCAACCCCTCATCACTACACTTTCAATTTCTTTTATCATCAACAAGGAAAGAAGAGAGAGTTTCTACTTGGGAGACTCTAAGAGGAAATCAAAGCAAAGTCATAAAGATTTAGAGGTCAAAACACTAGGAGAAGTAAGCAATTAAAAACTCATCCTATATTTTTGTGTCTTATTTGCTATTTATTTTAGTCAACTTAACTCAAAATTCATCCATCATCCTAGCAAAATATAGTGACCTTCAAAATCAAAATTCCCCTACCCACAATTAAAATCACCAAATCCCATCCAAAGGAAAAATGATTCTTGAAAACCACCCTCAAAACATAATCGAATAACCAATTGTGCATGACTTATTATCTATGGACCAAAAACAGAAAAATAAATCTCTAATATAACAGCCATGGTTTAGAAGAAACAATGCTGTCCGAAATTTTTTTAGACCAAGAGTAAGAATCCATGTCCTAGCATTACACAAAACTAACTCAAACATCAAGCAAACCAAATCAAAATCCAAGCCATGAGTAAAATAAATCAAAACATCTCAGACACCAAAACAAAAAGTAAGACACAAGAAATATGTTCATAAAAATAGTTCATTCATCCTAAATCCTCTGCCTCCTACAAAATAATTAAACCAACCAAACCACAAATCCCAGCCTAAAAACCAGAAAACCCATTCAAATCAGCCCCTATCCCTTGTCTGAGTCCGAACAGCACCCCCATAAAAATCTCTTCTATTTTTGTTATCCATTGTTTTTTTTTTATCTATTGTTTTATGTGTGTGTGGTGCGTGCGTGACAGAGTGGGTGAGGGAATGAGAGAACAGCCCCCCTCAAAAGAAAGAAAAAAGAAAAAAGAAGCCCATTCCCTGTTGATGTCCGAGACCCATGCCCCAAACGCGAACAGTTCCACTCTCTTTACTCCCTATTGCATTTTGCCTATTATTTTATGTGCTTTGCGGACAGCTTGCTTCCTTGCTTGTCTTTAATATGTTATTTTACGTGTAAGTGTGTGCCTCGTGTGTGTGCAAGCTCCCTCCCATAACCCATGCTTTTAGCTCAAAGTTTCGAGATATTCCAGACCCTTCTTTAGTGGCTTTGTTCTCTTTATGCTATTATTTTATGTGTTATTCCTATATTGCATGCGTTCCAGGCTGTTTAGTTTGCTCTCTTTGTTAGTTGTTTTTTTTTCTGTTTGCATTTACGTTATTAATGATACATTTGTCCTCTGTTTAGTAATGAGTGTCCTTGGGCCCATGTAGGCCATTCAAACCATGATGAATTCCTTATGCTGTCCGTATCTTGTCTAGCCTTCATCATATTATGTTTTTATTTTATTTTGGGCTGAGATTTCATCATATGCTTGTTTGGACCGTTCCTTAATTTCATGTGTGTTTTGCGGAAATGCATTTTTTTTTTTGGACTATGTCATGAATAATGAGTTGTTTAAGTTTTTCTTTTATTTAGATTAACATGCATTCTGCAGTGAAAAACAAATATTAGTCTGGTTTGACCCACTTGCATGTTGCTTGAGCTGAAGCGGTTATTGGGTTAATCTGGTTGAACTTTTTGTTCTAAACTTAAAATGAAGTTCCCAAACATTTTATTCAGCATTCGAGCCGTGGTAGTGAGCGAAGTGAGGATTTAGGAATTTGGGTCTTGGTTTTTATGAAAAGGCAGTACGACATTATCTCATTTTATTGTTTTAGTTATTAACCACATTTCCACATTTGGTCTGAACCGTTGGGTACATGTGGTTTCGGGCCTTAGATATTTTTATTTCTTCATAAAGTGTGAAGGTTTCTTTTAAATTCAGCCTCTGGTATTTTAATTGCTTTATTTTATTTGGTTTATGAGTTTGGGCTTAATGTTGGTTTGGGTTCAGAATGTAACATTTTATTTACTTCGATTGGGCTGTTGGGTGTTGTCAATATATGTTTTAGGTAATTCATTTTTAGTCTGTGTCATTCCTATTCTTGTTGCATATATTTGTTGGGTTATCCATTTTTATTAGTCGTGGTTTTTTTAGTGAGTGAGTTAATTACTCATTTGGTTTAGTGAATATTTTATATAGAGAACGACGTGGCTTTGAGTTTCTCATTGTACTAGGTGATTCGTCAGCGTAGCTAACACCTATCAAGCCAAAATTAATTTTTCCTAAAAACATTATTCTCCTTTATTACTATTATTGTTATTATTCCATTATGCTTGTTTTGATTTTATTCTTAAAATGTTAAATCATGAGTTATTCGAGTATGTTCTTTCCTGAACTGTACATAGCTGGTGAAATTATGAGTTATGATGATTTGCGGCATGATATGAGGATAAATGAATAACTGAGATACATGATTGATATGTTTTATGCGCATGAAATGTTAAATGTTAAGTTATGATAATGCCCATGATTATATATGCTCATATTTGTATCTCTAGGTAACATGTTAAAAGGAAAGGTGACACAGGTCATATGGAAATGATCCTCTAGACTCTAGGAATTAATGGTTATGAGAGGTGATCCGAAACCTATGATTAAAGGTGACATAAAATATATGGGAATGAATCTCTAGACTCCAGGAGTTAATGGTTATGAGAGGTGATCCACAAAAGGAGATGACCTTATAGACTCCAAGAATTAATGGTTATGATAGGTGATCCTTAAGCCCCCTAACCCGTACTCTGGGAGTCGGGAGTTAAACTTATCATAGGATAAGTAGCTTATCACAGGATAAGCAGAAACTAGTGATGACTAGTTTAAGGTATGAGCTCATAGCCTAGAACTCTCAAGAGGAGAGAGTATTAGGGTGGCCCTCTGAAAGAGAATCTAGAAAGCTAAGTCACCTAATAGTTTATGTTCTTTCTGCCATATTAAATCGTTGTGATTTTGTAATGCATTGCATATGGTACTGATGTATATCCATGATGAGGTGTGATGTGCTCATAGAACCATGCTAAAAGACACGAATCTCGGTTAATGACTTTTAAACTAATAAACGAACTTTATACTATCCACTGTTTTCATAATGAAACCCGAGGTTCCTGAAGATGAAGATGATGACACCTATATAAGGGCAAGAGCCCTATTGGATACTTGTTCAAGTTTCTTATTCCTTCTCTTTCTTTCCATCTCGTCTTCAAACAAGGTTGATGGTGATGCCCATAGACTTTCTTGAGATGCTGATGTAAGAGTTACACTATAGTTCGGATCAAAGCAGCATAGTGGAAGCGAGGATATCGTCCTATTTGTTTGTAGTCACTCCGCAGTCATCTCATTGTCGTGCTCATTCATATCTTAGTTTTGGCAGACGTGTACACACGATCTGTTTAGACATGTCATAGTTATGCCCAGCTTTTGTGTTATTGTATGCTCAACTGCTATTGGTGGGCTTGGTACATCTATTATGACATTATACTTGTGGAATTGCTCTATACTATTATTATATGATATTATATTCTCAGTTAATGTTATGCTATGATAGTGCTTCCAGTTTGTGTTATGCTCTGATGTAATTTTGCATGCATGTAATGTGATGATGGGTTAAGAATGCACTGACGAGGCGTATTATTATTAGGTATTACATGATGATTATTTATGCGCTATAAATTATACATAAATGGCTCATAGTTTTGTCCTTGTAAAAAAAAAGAAAAAAAAGGGTCATATTTTCTGTAGACTTATTTTCAAAATTAAAAACCAAGTGAAGTTCTGAAACAAAAAGAGTAACAACTAATGATTAACCATTATGCGTCCTAGGTATATTGTGTTGAAAGTTAGGGTGTTACAATCCTTAAGGCCCCTAACCCGCACTCTGGGAGTCGGGATATATTTATACTTATCTTAGGATAAGCTGAAAACTAGTGACGAATAGTTAGTTATGAGCTCATAACCTAGAGATTCTCAAAAGAGAAAAGTTATTAGGGTGGCCCCATGAGAGAAACAAATGATGCAAGTAATGTCATGTAAGCAAAGGAAAGAGAATGCATTCATATGAAAGTTTTAACCCTCTTGATGCCATATACATGAGCATGTTTCTTATGATTTGTTTAAGTAATAATTGCATAAGTTTCTGCCATACATTCATACTATGACATGCTACATTCATGACATTCAGATTCATCCTAAAATATGTGGGCCTTGGATAAATATTTTTGAAAATTATAATAATGAATTTTATGTATGATCACCCATTTTATAATAAACCTAAGGTTCCTGGAAGCGTAGACGATGATACTAGGATAGGAGGATTTCCCTACTGAGATTCTTTATCAAGATTCTCACTCCCTTTATCTTTCTTTCTTTCCATTACGTCTTCAGAGGACGATGGCTTCGTTCGTGATCTTTATTGATACCCTGGTGTGGGAGGTACACTACGACCTGGACCACTACTCATACCACTTTGAGGGTCGCTGTGCAGTTCATATTTTTGCATACATGGAATGCCTTTTTGCCTACATGGTCTCCAACTTCAGGTTCACTCCCACTTCCCCCTATGGTGATGATCTGATCTTTGAGCGCACTTGGCCTCGCAAGGAGTAGACTCGACGTGCTAGCCCCACTGCTTTGGCAGTTCGCAACTACCCCGAATACGTTCCTCGCTAGAGGCGATAAGAGACTAACCTATCCGAGGACTCCCCTACACATATCTACTCGGAGGGTTCTGCATCTACAGCACCCATGGACATAAGTAGAAGCAGCGAGGATATGGTGACCCAGCCTAGGCTAGCTCGATGATCGGAGATGCGTCCGTGCCGCGGAGGCCATGTTTGTCCCCCGTTCCACTTGCATACACCTGAGGAGCTTGCTCAGTTCATTGGGTACGTACCCTCTTTGCTGGAGGATTAGCATCACCTATAGATCCCGATGAAGGACCCGTTTGAGTGCTCGAGCTATCATGAGGATCCCCTTTTCATGTTTTATCTTTTGTTCAGGGTGTTTTTAGTTTTGAGCACTCGTAGTACTAGTGAGGAGGAGCTGTGGTTGGCACCTAGTGTTTTTATGTTCCATGTATTTTCTATTTCCCTGTATTTATTGCTTTTATGTATTTCCTTCTGTTGTTCTTATGTATTGAAAGCTCAGCTCACTATGTATGGGTGTGACTTCGCTTATTATATCTCTATTGTATTATGAACTATGTTACGTAATATAATTGTGTTTCTTGTTCACGGATGATGTGCTTCAGATATGTGTATGTATGATCTACTTTCCTTGTTTACTTTGCTTGTACTTAATGTTCAATTTATATTACCGCGCGCGGCTCACGTTTTGTTTTATGTTTCAAAAAAAAAAATTTGTACCCTATTTTCCACTAAGTATTTTGATAAGAAGTTAAGGAATGAAACAAAAGAGTAATAACTAATAATTAACTGTAATATGTCGTAGGCATGTTGGGTTAAATATTAGGGTGTTACAAAGAAGCCCTAATTGGAGTTGAGCACGTCTGTGGCTGGATTTCAATCTCTTTAGCCATTAGCTACAATCCATTTCCTATTTCAATAATGAGGATGACAAACAATGTTAGGTGCAGGCAATAGAAATCACAAAATCAAGCTAAATCCATAAACAAACTACAACAAAAATGGTCAAACCTTCCACAATTAGCTTTCCTAAGCAAAGTAGCGAATGCAGAGTCCTACTCTGATTATGATGAACAATGTTGATGAGGATAGTTACTTTTGTGGAGCAGATATATTTGTGTGAAGTAGATGGATAGAATAACAACCATTTAGATAATTTAGACAAATTCTGTAGGAGGGGATACAATTTAGGGATTTGAAGAAAATATGATTGGAATTCTACTAGAAAACAAATAAAATTGGAGAAACAAAAATATATAGGGACTTCTTTTCAATGGAAAAGAGCTCAATCCACAACTTTTGGGAAACACAACCATTCTAGTCAAGTCAACATCCTTTAAAAAGAGGGCGATTCTATAATGGGTGAAGTCAACCATGAAAAAAGATGTGTCTTCCTATTCCCACTTTCTCTCATAGTACATTCTTAACACATGCTTATGATCTAATGCTCACCACATATCTTAGCTCAGTTGTAACACCCTAAATTGTAACCTAATACTACTAGTATGTATTTAGGTTAATCCTTAGAATATTACCTCTTGGTTTCATCTTTTACTTTGAAAATACTTAGCGGAAATATAGATAAAATTTTTCTTTTTTGAATTAAACCAAAGTGAGAGCCACGCATGATTCTTTGAATGGGAATTCATACAAGTCATATGAGCAAATCATAATAAAACACATAAATAACATGGATACATCAACTGAATATATATATAGATAATGTGCCTACCAAAAGGCAGGACTATTCGGTACATAGAAGAATGGAATACAACTGAAAAGCAAATACAAGGGAAGCAAATACAAGGAAATCATAAAAGCAAGTACAAGGAAACCATGAAAGCAACACCCATACCCGTGTGTACCTAGAGTAGACAACCTCATATACAAAAGAAGGTTTGTCCTCAACTCTGTGGCGTGTGTGCACTAGCTACTACCCATCCTATGCACCTACTCCTGCTGGTCCGAGTACTGAGGGGTAGAATCGATCCACTGGCGGATCTCGGTGGGAGTGGTCATGCGGATCATCGGAGCGTGTCCACCGCGGCGAGGGCACATGGAAGGCCTATGAGCCAACCTCGGCTGAACCACCGTCTCCTTACTCCCGGCTCTCATCGGTGGGGGAGTGGGGCTGGAGCTCCAACTGTACATGTGCGAGGGCGGGTCCTGTGATGGATCTGTCTCCGAATACTAAGTCTAGGGCACGTACTCCGGGTAGTTACGTACGGCTGACGCCTTGGGCTGCATGCGGAGGATCTGCTCGTCGCGTGGTCTACCTCGCTCGAAAATCATGTTATGATAGTAGGGGGCAGTTGGGGTAAAGCGGTAGCTCCATATTGGGTGTGCGAAGGGTCGTCCCATAAATATGAATACTCTGACTGTGCAGCGACCCTCAAAATGGTATGACCTGAGTGCTGGGTCATGGTGCAGCTCCCACGTCGGGGTGTCGATGAAGAGTAGAAAGTCGCCATCTAAAGATATGATGGAAGAAAAGAGAGAGGGAATGAGAATCTTCTAAAAGAATTCTCAGTAGGGCAATCCCTAACTAAGTGACGTCATCACATCCTCAGGAACCTTGGGTTTTATTTCTAAAAAGGTGTGTATGCATATAAACTCCTTTTAAGTTAGATTTCTAAAGCATTAGTTATCCAAGGTCCGTCATATTTTACAATGCGTCTTATGACTAAGCATGGAATATACTAAGACATGAATGCATCATAAGGATAAACTAATCAACAAAATCACAAAAACGTTATAATAGTGGCATAAGTTGACAGGTATAAATCTCATAATAACTTTCTTGGTTTTTCATAGCATATGTGACATTTCAACTTTAACTTTATCTCATGGGGCCACCCTAAAACATCTCTAGGTTATGAGCTCATACCTTAACTAGTCGTCACTAGCTCTTACTTATCCTATGATAAGCGTAACATACATAATCCCGACTTAAAGTACGGGCTAGGGGGCAAATTAAGGATCACCTCTTAGGGTCATTTCCTCTTTGAAACGCTCTACTAGCAACTAGTGCATAGTAGTATTGTTTGCTTTGGCAAGCTCTGTGTCAATACCCTCACGGATTTGTTTTCTTGGGGGTGCTCGGCTAAACCGGTGTTACCCAAGAAGGCGTCTCAGTGTTGTGTCACATTTAAGTTCTCATGATTTAAAAAAAAAAAAACCTTTTTCTAAGTTCCTCAAATTTGATGGAAATTAGCATGGCCAATTGTGTAAGCAATTTCCTCAAATTTGCTTATGCCATGAAAACATATAGGACATACAAACATTTCTTATGAGGTATAGCATATCATCATATAAAACTTCTTCATAGTATATACATCATCACGTTATCACGCATTCATATAAAACTTCTTCATAGCGCATACATCATCATATAATCATTCTAATCATGTAAAAACTTCTTCATAGCATATACATCAAACTCATCATAGATAAAGCTCATGTATCATATATCATACTTACATAAATTAAGCATCATAAAAACTCAAGACTTTTTAATGTCTTATGCATTGACCCTTAAGGTCCTTAACTCACGTTCTAAGTTATTAATCATCAAACCTAATCTCTTGGGTACCTATGAGGTTATAACTAAGTATTTCTCACCTCACACTATGATCAAGAACATCTCTAAACCTCAAGGATGCAGAATTTATAATCCTAACTTTACGGGTTCCTAGGTGTCACAACAATGACCCTTTCTAAGTCTAGCTTGCTCCTAAGGCATCAAGATCAAGTCCTAAACCAATTATGAGTCATTCCTACACATTTAAAATAATTTAAAACCATGATTATCAAATCTAATCCTTGCTGGACAGAATCCAGAAAATTCAATAATTAAGGGATCTAAAACTCTGAAATTAATTCTTTTCTAATCTCTAACCTATCCTATCTTTCGCATATGAGTCTTAGCATTATTTTTACTCAAACATAAGCATATTATCATCATTAAAACAGCACATACAGTGGCAATAAATGGCAAGGCAGAACCGAAATGTGCATCTCCATAAAAGGCATAGAACACAATTTTTTAAGCACATAGAATACTAGTTTCTCTTGGAACCTTTTTAGAACTTTCAAAACTCATTTATAAACATTTTTATCCTTTAAAATCATAAAAAATACTTGAGAGGGCAGTAGCAAAATCATCTTCATCTCAAGAGGTTCTAAATTCATAAAACTTAGTTCTACATATTCCTTATAATCATATAAGCTTAGAAAATTTATGAAACATATTTTTAACACTTGGAAAGCTTAAAACCTCTTAGGGCCGAAATCTCAACTATGGAAAATAATTATTTTAGACCTTTGTTTGAGACAACAATGGGCAAGTCTTTGAACTCTAGGTTCATTAAAGTGATGGCATAAAGATAAACATGCTTATGCACTTGTTTTAGCTTTTATTAGAAAGTAAAGTGAGAGCATAAAATAAATATGAGATGCATCATATTATTATCTTTGATATTTAGGTGAGAACTTGAAATGTAAACATGATAATGCATAGCTTGAAATATAAACATGATAATGCAAGTTCCTTTATTATCTTGGTACTTAGTGATAGCAAGGAAAATAAACATGATGTGCAAGGCATAAAAGTAAATATGATGCAAGGTTCATTTTATGGTTAGCTAGAGCTCATTCAAGACTTTAACAAGATAACAACCCAACACATATCTCATTACAAAGGGAGCCTTAGAGTTCTTGAACCAAGTTCTCAAAGGAACTATGAGGTTCTTGAACCTCATCATCAAGCTCAAAATAAATAAACTTTTAAAACAAAACAAAGCCTCGTAGATCAAAGAACCAAAACCGAAATATTGAAGCAATGGAATAAAGAAACCGAGATCATAATAGCAAGAAAAGTAAAGGTGTTCTTGAGTAAAAATCATTTTTTGTTTTGAGTTAGAAGATAAAGTTGAAACTCAAAGAAAGTAAAACTTCAAGCCCTAGAGTTTCCTTTGAGATGAACACATAGTCATCATCTAGGAGTCCTCATCATTGAGCTAGGCCTCACGGCCAAAATGCAAAAGAAAAGGAAAACAAAGGAAAGTTCAAAAGAATCCAAGAGAAAACTAGAGAAAAACACATTCTTGAGCAAAACAAGTTTGGAAGGCAAATCCCTACCAAGTGATGAAGATGAAAGCTTGAACTTGAAAAGGAAAATGAGAAGAGCAACTCCTCCTAAGGTGGTGTGATGGCTTCGGCCAAAGAGAAATAAAAGGAAAGCAGATGTGTTTTGAGGAAGCTTGTGTTTGAGGTTTAGTGTTTAAGAGATTTGATGATGATCTAAGGTTATGATATGGTGGATTGAAGTGGTAAGGTGATAATGTGAAGAGAGGATGAAGATGAAGAGAAAGAACTCTTGGAACTTTGAGAGAAAAGAAAAGAACTAGCAAGATAACTCTAGAATTCTAAACTTAGCAAATGCTTCAAGGTGCAACTAAGCTATCACAAACATCCTATTTATAGAAAAATAAAACCATGGGCTCACCAAGAGGAAGCCTTGGCCGTAGCAATGAGGGGGAGAAAGGAAGAGAAAAATATCTCTTACATGGTGTCATTCAAGCATGGTTTGAGGTATGGAGTTCATGACACAAAGTAAGGCTTTAAGCATGGGTTTTTGAGTCAGCTTTCATTTTAATTTTGCAAGAAATTATTCTTCTAGAAACTCAACATGGCTGGAACATTTTCAGCCACAAATAAATGTGGGAAATGATTTATTTCAATTGGTTATTTACTTGGAAAATCAAGTGTGATGGAAAATATGACAAGGTATGGTGTATGTGACTTGAGGTATGGCTTTTTAGTGTTAGAAAATTGAACATGTGATACATATGGAGGGGGGGAGGCTTCGGCCAGACCTGGCAGTAGAGAGGGAGGGAGATTTGATCATCTAATTAGGTGCTAATGGTGGGTTTAAGTGTAGGTTAGCTTAGGTACAAGGTTAGGAGTAATTAAGCTTAGGTTTAGGTAACTAAAAATGAGGTTTAGGGGTTTTATGACAAGATTAGGAGTGCTCATACATCATTAAAGAATTTTAAACTCATTTATGAATAAACAATGTGTAACACAATTCCATGATTTAAGGAATTGGAGAGAGGAAACACTATTCAAGATTCCATGACTAAGAATCTTGAAATTAAAATAAGATTTCAAGGTGTAATCAAGCATTATTAGGTTCTAATCAACTTTAATAAATTATTTTGACCCTAGATTAATTATGGAAATTAATTAATCTTCTATTAGAGCCTAATATTGCTTAGGTTTGCTTAATCACGCGATTAAACATAAAAACACGAATTTATGGGCAAAATCGTACTTTTGCACTAATTTTGCCCGAGACCTCTATAATTAAAACTGAGGTCATAGAATATAAAAACGACTTTTAAAACCATCTGGAGAAGTTTCAGGTTCATCCGGCACTTGCAAATAGGTAAAACACTGCAGGAGCATTTTGGTCATTTTGACCCGAAAACTCGAAAAATGAGATTTTCAATCCCGAAAAGGTACATAGGTCATCTAATCCCCTTTTAACATTGAGTTTGCCCTTCGAGTACTGTCGGATCGGCTTTCCTCAAATTCCGGGCCGAAAATGACCTCAGGGGCATTTTGATCATTTTCACTCTTAATAGAAAAATCGAGGCGTTACATTAGTTATAATGGCGTGCAGTTAAATTAAACAATATAATAAATCTTGAAAATAGCAGTACTCTAATACAATGATTGATTGATTTCTTACAATAGTTTATAACAAACTGTTTGCTTTCCACTCATTGCGAGCATTCTTATGGAAATCTAATAGATCATGACATAGAGAGAACATTTCCTAGCCGATGCTATTGAAGTTCTACACTAAGCCAAGATGTTTTTATCATGATTGCCGCCACACTTGCATCACTAAGCCTATGGGCAATGATGTTGTTACTAATGAGGAAATCTATATCTTCTTGGATAAGAAAACTTAGCATGTAGAAGTAAGCTGAGAAACACTTTGAGTGGGGTTAATAGTTCCTTTTGAAAGCAAGCACATTTATTCAATGTCACTCTGTGAAATTGTCTACCATAAATAGTGGCATTGTTAAAGTGCCATCATGAAATTGGATGTCCATTAGGTACCTACATCGTTTATTCCAAGCTCCACACCAATATTCCGAAGATGGTCAAAGTTGCAGACTTTTTTTGGTACTTAGTCTTCCACTATGCGTCTGCTTGTTCTTTGTTTAGATTTAACAAGAAGTGAAGGAGGTAACAAGAAGTACCATAAAAGGTTAGTAAAATTCTCTAATCTCATACTTGTATAATCTATGTTTCCACTATTGTATCTCATAAAATAGCTAAAAATAATAGAGGACAATGAGGCACCAGTATTTTTTACTAGGCTTAATACTTTAACTAGCAATATCATAAGAAGTTTGATTTTCCAATATAAAAAAATATCATACCGATAATCAACATCATGCTTTCGTGTAGTCTCATCTCCACGAATGTTTGCAGAAAAAATTCAACAAGGAAATATCCATCATGCACCATTGGGTGTACAAATCTAGCTTAGTTAGATTTGACCTCACTTCTACAACCTTTCTTGATATCATCTTCAATCCTTGTGATTTTGCAACAAATATCATGGAAGCTCCTATGGGTTCTAACGATAACATCATTCCATTATCTACTTTTTTGTGATTCCTCCTCTACATATCTAAACATACAATGGTATGGGCCAACTACATCGGACTCAGGTGTCAAGATCCATTCATTGTTTTCCTAAGAGGAATTGGGCACCCTAACATTAATGGGCTTCTTGAGAAAGAAGCCCTAGTTGAATCTGACCGCATCTGTGGTTAGATTTCAATCTCTCTAGCCATTGGCTACAACCGATTTCCTATTTCAATAACGAGGATGACGAACAATGTTATGTGTAAGCAATGGAAATCACAAATCAGCTAAATCCACAAACAGACTACAACATAAATGGTCAAACCTTCCACAAATGGCTTTCCTAAGCAAAGTAGGGAATGTGGAGCCCTACTCTGATTATGAAGAACAAGTGTGCTTAAGAGGATAGTTACTTTTGTGGAGTAGATATATTTGTATGAAGTAGATGGATAGAATAGCAACCATTTATAAGTCAATAGTTTAGGCAAATTTTTTCGGAGGGGATGCAATTTAGGGATTTGAAGCAAATATGATTGGAATTTTACTAGAAAACAAGTGAAAGGAGAGAAACAAAAATATATAGGGCCTTCTTTTCAATGGAAAAGACCTCAATCCACAACTTTTGGGAAACACAACCACTACAGTCAAGTCAACATCCTTTAAAAAAAAGGGGATTCTATAATGGGTGAAGTTAACCATGAAAAAAGATATGTCTTCCTATTACCACTTTCTCTCACTGTACATTCTTAACACATGCCTATGATCTAATGCTCACCACACATCTTAGCTCAATTATAATGGGGTGCAGTTGAATTAAATAATATAACAAATCTTGAAAATAGCAGTACTTTAATACAATGATTGATTGATTTCTTGAAATAGTTTATAACAAACTGTTTACTTTCCGCTCATTGCGAGCATTCTCATGGAAATCTAATAGATCATGACATAGAGAGAACGTTTCTTAGCCGATGCTGTTGAAGTTATACACTAAGCCAAGATGTTTTTATCATGTTTGCCGCCACACTTGCATCACTAACCCTATGGGCAATGATGTTGTTACTAATGAGGAAATCTGTATCTTCTTGAATATCAATCAGAAAACTTAGCATGTAGAAGTAAGCTGAGAAAAACATTAAGTGGGGTGAATAGTTCCTTTTGAAAACAGGCACATTTCTTCAATGTCACTCCGTGAAATCATCTACCACAAATAGTGGCATTGTTAAAGTGCCGTCATGAAATTGGATGTCCAGTAGGTACCTATTTCATTTATTTCAAGCTTCACAACAATATTCCGAACCTGGTCAAAGCTGCAGACTTTTTTTGGTACTTGGTCTTCCACTATGCGTCTGCTTGTTCTTTGTTTAGATTTAACAAGAAGTGAAGGAGGTAACAAGAAGTACCATAAAAGGTTCGTAAAATGCTCTAATCTCACACTTGTATCATCTATGTTTCCACTATTCTATCTCATAAAATAGCTAATAATTATCAAGGACAATGAGGCACCAGTATTTTTTACTAGGCTTAATACTTTAACTAGCAGTATCATAAGAAGTTGATTTTCGAATATAAAAAAATAATATCATACCGATATTCAACATCAAGCTTTCATGTAGACTCATCTCCGCGAATGTTTGCAGAAAAAATTCAACAAGGAAATATCCATCATGCACCATTGTGTGTACAAATCTAGCCTAGTCAGATTTGACCTCACTTTTGCAACATGTCCTGATATCATCTTCAATCCTTGTGATTTTGCAACAAATATCATGGAAGCTCATATGGGTTCTAATGATAACATTATTCCATTATATACTTTTTTGTGATTCCTCTTCTACATATCTAAACATACAATGGTCTAGGCCAACTACATGGGACTTAGGTGTCAAGATCTATTCATTGTTTTCCTAAGATGCATTGGGTACCCTGAAAATTGATGGGCTTCTTGAGAAAGAAGCCCTAGTTGAATCTGAGCGCGTCTGTGGTTGGATTTCAATCTCTCTAGCCATTGGCTACAACCGATTTCCTATTTCAATAATGAGGATGACAAACAATGTTAGGTGTAAGCAATAGAAATCACAAATCAAGCTAAATCCGTAAATAGACTACAACATAAATAGTCAAGCCTTCCGTAAATTGCTTTCCTAAGCAAAGTAGAGAATGCGGAGCCCTACTCTAATTATGAAGAACAAGTGTGTTGAAGAGGATAGTTACTTTTGTGGAGTAGATATATTTGTATGAAGTAGATGGATAGAATAACAACCATTTATAAGTCAATAGTTCAGGCAAATTTTTTCGGATGGGATGCAATTTAGGGATTTGAAGCAAATATGATTGGAATTCCACTAGAAAACAAGTGAAAAAAGAGAAACAAAAATATATAGGGCCTTCTTTTCAATGGAAAAGAGCTCAATTCACAACTTTTGGGAAACACAACCACTCCAGTCAAGTCAACATCCTTTAAAAAAAGGGGGATTCTGTAATGGGTGAAGTCAACCATGAAAAAAGATGTGTCTTCCTATTCCCACTTTCTCTCATTATACATTCTTAACACATGCTTATGATCTAATGCTCACCACACATCTTAGCTCAATTATAATGGGGTGCAGTTGAATTAAACAATATAACAAATCTTGAAAATAGCAGTACTCTAATGCAATGATTGATTGATTTCTTGAAATAGTTTATAACAAACTGTTTGCTTTCCACTCATTGCGAGCATTCTCATGGAAATCTAATAGATCATGACATAGAGAGAATGTTTCTTAGCCGATGCTGTTGAAGTTACACACTAAGCCAATATGTTTTTATCATGATTGTTGCCACACTTGCATCACTAACCCTATGGGCAATGATGTTGTTACTAATGAGGAAATCTATATCTTTTGGAATATCAATCAGAAAACTTAGCATGTAGAAGTAAGCTGAGAAAAACATTGAGTAGGTTTAATAGTTCCTTTTGAAAGTAGGCACATTTCTTCAATGTCACTCCATGAAATCGTCTACCACAAATAGTGGCATTGTTAAAGTGCCATCATGAAATTGGATGTCCAGTAGGTACCTACTTCGTTTATTTCAAGCTTCACAACAATATTCCAAAGCTGGTCAAAGTTGCAGACTTTTTTTGGTACTTGGTCTTCCACTATGCATCTGCTTGTTCTTTGTTTAGATTTAGCAAGAAGTGAAGGAGGTAACAAGAAGTACCATAAAAGGTTAGTAAAATGCTCTAATCTCACACTTGTATAATCTTTGTTTCCACTATTGTATCTCGTAAAATAGCTAAAAATAATCGAGGACAATGAGGTACCAGTATTTTTTACTAGGCTTAATACTTTAACTAGCAGTATCATAAGAAGTTGATTTTCCAATATAAAAAAATAATATCATACCGATAATCAACATCAAGCTTTCGTGTAGACTCATCTCCATGAACGTTTGCAGAAAAAATTCAACAAGGAAATATCCATCATGCACCATTGTGTGTACAAATCTAGCTTAGTCAGATTTGACCTCACTTCTACAACATTTCTTGATATCATCTTCAATCCTTGTGATTTTACAACAAATATCATGGAAGCTCATATGGGTTCTAATGATAACATCATTCCATTATCTACTTTTTGGTGATTCCTCCTCTACGTATCTAAACATACAATGGTATAGGCCAACTACATGGGACTTAGATGTCCAAATCTGTTCATTGTTTTCCTAAGATGCATTGGGCACCTTAAAAATTTATGGGCTTCTTGAGAAAGAAGCCCTAGTTGAATTTGAGCGCGTTTGTGGTTGGATTTCAATCTCTCTAGCCATTGGCTACAATCGATTTCCTATTTCAATAACGAGGATGACGAACAATGTTAGGTGTAAGCAATAGAAATCATAAATCAAGCTAAATTCATAAACAGACTACAACATAAATGGTCAAGCCTTCCACAAATGGCTTTCCTAAGCAATGTAGGGAATGCAGAGCCCTACTCTGATTATGAAGAACAAGTGTGTTGAATAGGATAGTTACTTTTGTGGAGTAGATATATTTGTATGAAGTAGATGGATAGAATAACAACCATTTATAAGTCAATAGTTTAGACAAATTTTTTAGGAGGGGATGCAATTTAGGGATTTGAAGCAAATATGATTGGAATTCTACTAGAAAACAAGTGAAAGGAAAGAAACAAAAATATATAGGGCTTTCTTTTCAATGGAAAAGAGCTTAATCCACAACTTTTGGAAAACACAACCACTTCAATCAAGTCAACCTCCTTTAAAAAAATAGGGATTCTATGATAGGTGAAGTCAACCACATAAATAGATGTGTCTTCCTATTCCCACTTTCTCTCACTGTACATTCTTAACATGTGCTTGTGATCTAATGCTTACCACACATCTTAGCTCAGTTATAGTGGGGTATAGTTGAATTAAATAATATAATAAATTTCGAAAATAGAAGTACTCTAATACAATGATTTATTGATTTCTTAAAATAGCTAATAACAAAATTTTTGCTTTCCACTCATTGCGAGCATTCTCATAGAAATCCACTAGATCAAGACGTAGAGAGAACATTTCTTAGCCGATGCTGTTGAAGTTATACACTAAGCCAAGATGTTTTTATCATGGTTGCCGCCCTGCTTGCATTACTAACCCTATGGGAAATGATGTTGTTACTAATCACGAAATCAACATCTTCTTGAACATCGATAAAAAAACTTAGAATGTCGAAGTAAGCTGAGACAAACATTGAGTGAGGTTAATAGTTCTTTTTGAAAGCAGGCACATTTCTTCAATGTCATTCTGTTAAATTGTCTATCACAAACAGTGGCATTGTTAAAGTGCCATCATGAAATTGGATGTCCAGTAAGTACCTACTTCATTCATTGCAAACTTCACAACAATATTCCGAAGCTAGTCAACAGACTTCTTTTAGTACTTGGTCTTCCACTATGCGTTTGCTTATTCTTTGTTTTGATTTAACAAGAAGTGAAGGAGGTAACAAGAAGTTCCATAAAAGGTAAGTAAAATGTTCTAATCTCACGCTTGTATAATCTATGTTTCCACCATTTTATCTCATAAGGTAGTGAAAAATAATCGAGGACAATGAAGCACCGGTATTTTTTACTAGGCTTCATAATTTATCTAACAGTATCATAAGAAGTTAATTTTCCAATATAAAGAAAGATCATACTGATAATCAACATCTAGCATTCGTGTAGACTCATCTCAATGAACATTTGCAGAAAAAATTCAATGAGGAAAGATTCGTCACACACCATCGTCTGTACAAATTTAGCTTGGTCTAGTTCAACCTCATTTCTATAGCATTTCTAGATATCATTTTCAATCATTGTGATTTCAAAACAAACATCATGGAAGGTGATATGGGTTTTAATGATAAAATCCTTCCAATATCCATTTTTTTTTTCAGTTCCTTCGCTGCATATCTTAACATACAATTGTATAGGCCGATTGCATTGGCCTTAAGTGTCTAGACCTGTTCATTGTTTTCTCGAGATGCATTGGGTACCCTAAAAATTGATGGACTTCTTAAGATAGAACCTCTAGTTAGAGCTGAGCTTGTCTATGGTTGGACTTCAATCTCTTTAGCCATTAGCTATAATCAATTTCCTATTTCAATAATGAGGATTATGAACAATGTTAGGTGCAAGAAATAGAAATTACAAATCAAGCTAAATCCTTCAATAAACTACAACAAAAATGGTCAAACCTTCTGCAAATGGCTTTCCTAAGCAATGTAGGGAATACGGAGTCCTGCTTAGATTATGAGGAACTAGCGTGTGGGAGAGGATAGTTACTTTTTTGGAGTAGATATATTTATGTGAAGTAGATGGATAGAATAATAATCAGTCCTAGGTCAACAGTTTACACAAATAGTAGCTGAATATTCATTTGTGTTTATGATATAACGCTTACCACACATCTTAGCTCAATTATAGTAGGTGTAGTTGAATTAGATAGTAGTATTGTAATACAATGATTGATTGATTTCTTAAATGACTTTATAATAAACTGATTGCTCTCTACTTTCTGATGTGTGCTATTGGTTTCTCAATAATTCTTTTGTCTTCTAGTCTTCAATCTGAGTCTTTTGGTGATGAATGTCCTGCTCAGATTATCAGGAACTGGTGTGGGAAATAGGATAATTACTTTCATAGAATAGATAAATTTGTGTAAAGCAGATAGGTAGCATACGAACCTTTCCTAAGTCAGGAGTTTATACGAAATTTGCATGACGGGATGAAATTTAGGGATTCGAAGTAGATATGATTGGAACTCTACTAGAAAACAAGCAAAAGGGGAGAAACAAAAATATATAGGGCATTTTTTTCAATTGAGAGGAGCTCGATCCATAACATTTGAAAAACACAACCACTCTAGTCAAGTCAACATCCCTTAAAAGATAGGGATTCTACGATGGAGCATGTCAACCACGAAAAATGATGTATATTCCTATTCCCACTTGCTCTTACTATACATTCTTAACATGAGCTTGTGATCTACACGTTCTTGTGATTTAACACCCATCACACATCTTATCTCAATTATAGTGGGGTGCAGTTGGATTAAATAATATAATAAATTTTGAAAATAGAAGTATTGTAATATGATGATTGATAAATCTTTTAAATTGGTTTATCATAAACTGATTGCTCTCCATTCATTGCGAGGGATAACATGGAAATCTACTAGATCATGGCATAGAGAGAACGTTTCTGAGCCCATGCTATTCAAGTCGTACTCTGAGCCAATACCTTTTTACTATGGTTACCACCATGTTAGCATCACTAACCCTACGAGCAATGATGTTGTTGCTAATCAGGAATTTACATCTTCTTGAGTATCGACCAAAAAACTTAGCATGTAGAAATAAGCTAAGACAAACACTAATTGGGGTTAATAGTTCCTTTTGAAAGCAAGCACATTTCTTCAATGTCACTCTGTCAAATTGTCCACCACAAATAGTGGCATTACTAAAGTTCCATCATTAAATTAGGTGTCTAGTAGGAACCCACTTTCATCCACTTCGAACTTCACACTAACACTATGATGCTGGCTTATGCTGCAAACTTTGTTTAGTACTCGAACTTCCACTATGGGCCTACTTGTTCTTTGTTTTGAATCAAGACGAAGTGAAAGAGGTAACAAGAAGTACCTCAGAGGATCAGTAAAATGTTCTAATTTCACCCCTGTATAATCTATGTTTCGACTATTGCATCTCATAAAATAGTGAAAATAATCAGGGATAATGAGGCACTAGCATTTTTCTAGGCAAAATAACTTATCTACCAATATCATAGGAAGCTGATTTTCCAATATAAAAACAGATCATACGTATAATCAACATCTAGCTTTCATGCATACTCATCTCCACGAATATTTGTAGAAAAAAATTCAATGAGGAAAGATCCATCGCACACCATCCTCTATACAAATCTAGCTTGGTCAGGTTCGACCTCACTTCTACAACATTAGTTACAACAAACATCAAGGAAGGTCACATGGGTTCTAATGATAAAATCATTCCAATATATACTTTTTTGCAGTTCCTTTTCTATATTTTTTAATATACAATGGTATGGGCCAATCGCAGTGGCCTTAGGTGTATAAATATGTTCATTGTTTTCTCGATTTGTATTGGGCACCTTGGAAATTGATGGACTTCTTAAGATAGAAGCTCCATTTGGAGCTAAGCTCGTTTGTGGTTGGATTTCAATCTCTCTTGTCATTGGCTGCAATTGATTTCCTATTACAATTATGAGGATGACGAACAAATTTAGGTGCAAGCAATAGAAATTACAAATCAAGCTAGATCCTGAAACAGACTACAACATTAATGATCAAACCTTCTACAAATTGCTTAATGAAGTAAAGTAGGGAATGCAAAGTCCTGCTTAGATTATGATAACTATTGTGTGAGATATGATAGTTACTTGTAGATGGATAGAATAATAGCCATTCCTAAGTCAAGAGTTTATATGTAATTTGCATGAAGAGATAAAATTTACAGATTCGTAGCATATATAATTGGAATTTGACTTGAAAACAAATGAAAAGGGGGGAAACAAAAATATATAAGGAATTTTTTCAATTGATAGGAGCTCGATCCATAACTTTTGAAAAGCACAACCACTTCAATCAAGACTACATCTTTTAAAAGATGGGTATTCTACAATGGGTCAAGTCAACCACCAAAAAAGATGTATTTTCTTATTCCCACTATCTCTCAATGTACATTCTTAAATTTTCTTATAATAAACTAATTGCTTTCCACTTATTGCGAGGGTTCGCATGGAAATCTACTAGATCTTGACACAGAGAGAACATTTCTAAGCCTATGCCATTCAAGTTGTACACTGAGCCAAGATGTTTTTATCATGGTTACGACCATGCTTGCATCACTAACCTTACAGGCAATGATGTTGTTACAAATGAGGAAATCTATGTCTTCCTGAGTATCGATTAGAAAACTTAGCATATAGAAGTAAGCTGAGACTAACGCTAAACGGAATTAATAGTTCTTTTTGAAAGCAAGCACATTTCTTCAATGTCACTCCATCTAATCATCTACCATAAATAATGGCATTGTTAAACTGCCATCATGAAATTAGGTGTCCAACAGGGATCCACTTTCATCCATTTCAAACTTCACACCAACATTTCGAAGCTAGCCTACACTGTAGACTTTGTTTGGTACTTGGTCTTCTACTATGTGTCTACTTGTTCTTTGTTCAAATTCAAGATGAAGTAAAAGAGGTAACAAAAAAAACCTTAGAGGATTAGTAAAATGTTCTAATTTCACACTTGTATAATCTATGTTTCAACTATTGTATCTCATAAGATAGTGAAAAATAATGGGGGATAATGAAGCACTAGCATTTTTCTAAGCAAAATAATTTATCCAATAGTATCTTAGGAAGTTGATTTTCCAATATAAAAAAAAGATCATATGCATAATCAATATCTAGCTTTCGTGTAGACTCATCTCCACAAATGTTTTCAGAAAAAATTAAATGAGGAAAGATTTGTCATACACCATCACCCGTACAAATCTAGCTTGGTTTGGTTCAACCTTACTTTTGCAACATTTCTTGATATCATCCTCAATCTTAGTTATTTTGCAACAAACATCAAGGAAGCCCGCACGGATTCTAATGATAAAATCATTCCAATATATACTTTTTTGCGATTCTTCTTTTGTATATATAAACATATTCATTGTTTTCCTGAGGTGAATTGTTCACCCTAAAATTGATGGACTTCTTGAGATAGAAGCTCCAGTTGGAGCTGAGCTCGTCTATGGTTAGATTTCAATCTCTCTACCCATTGGCTGCAATCAATTTCCTATTTCAATGATGAGGATAACAAACAAATTTAGGAGCAAGAAGTAGAAATTACAAATCAAGCTAAATCCTTAAACAAACTATAACATTAATGGTCAAACCTTCTACAAATTGCTTTCCTAAGCAAAGTATGGAATTCAAAGTCCTACTTAGATTATGAGGAATTGGTGGGTGAGAGAGGATAGTTACTTTTATAGGGTAGATATATTTGTTTGAAGCAGATGGATAGAATAACAATGATTCCTAAGTCAATAGTTTATATGTAATTTGTCAGAGGAGACAAATTTTAGGGATTCATAGTACATATGATAGGAATTCTACTAGAAAACAAACGAATAGGGAGAAACAAAAATATATAGGGCATTTTTTCAATCTAGAGGAGCTTGATCCATAACTTTTGAAAAAGTCAACCACTCCGGCCAAGTCTACATCTTTTAAAAGATAGGTATTCTGCGATGGGTCAAGTTAACCACTAAAAAATATGTATCTTCATATTCCCATTCTCTTTTACTATACATTCTTGACACATGCTTGTGATCTAATGCTCACCACACATCTAAGTTCAATTATAATGGGGTGCAGTTGAATTAAGTAATATAATAAATTTGGAAAATAGTAGTGTTCTAATAGAATGATTGATTAACTTCTTAAATTAATTTATAATAAATAGATTGCTATCCACTCACTATGAGGGTTCTCATGGAAATCTACTAGATCATGACAAAAAGAGAGCATTTCTGAGCCCATGTCATTCAAGTCCCACTATGAGCAAAGATGTTTTTATCATGGTTACCACCACGCATGAATCATTAACCCTATGGGCACCGATGTTGTTGCTAATGAGGAAATCTGTCTTCCTGAGTATCAATTAAAAAAACTTAAATAAATGCTTAGTGAGGTTAATAGAAAATTTTCAAAGCAAGACATTCCTTCAATAGTGCTCCGTCAAATCATCCACGACAAATAGTGGCATTGTTAAAGTGCCATTATGAAATTGGATGTCTAGTAGGGACCTACTTTTGCACACTTCGAACTTTGCACCAACATTTTGAAGCTAGCCTACATTGTAGACTTTGTTTGGTACATGGTTTTCCACTATGCATCTGCTTGTGCTTTGTTCAGATTCAAGACAAAGTAAAGGAGGTAACAAGAGGTAACCAAATCAAATATTTATAGTCCAAAGCTGATAATCCAAGGTCCATAGTTCAAGTCTAAGTATTATGATCATAAATTGTCTCAATTAAGTCCAAGTGAGTCTTAAAGACTCATAATAGTTCAGATAATGTCTATAAAGTCATAAATCCTTGACAAAGATCATGATTAATATGAATAGGTTTTAGTGTCTTTTTGTGTCTTATTAAGTCTTAACACTCCAAAGAAAAGCATAACATGCAAACCAAGCTAAATATTACATGCTCAAAGCTTTATCAAGAAAAAAAAATTATACAAAATTTAAATATTTGAAGAAAGCATAATTTCACTATTGCTCAAAGATAAAAAAAAAAATTAAAATGATCTTTAATCATAATTTTCAACCATATAATAAGTAGAGAAAATATACATGCATCATATACACATAGATTAAGGTACTTTAGGTCATCATCTGTAAATCATTCAAAGCTATTAAAAATAATAAACCGAAGCATTTGAGCATCATATAGCACAACATCATATAAAAAAATCATACATGAAGCTTATTAGTGAAAGAAAAACCCCTACATGTTCTTGGAGCTTTAGAGACTTAACTACACCCAGGCTAGACCAGCAGCTTCTTCAACTTTTCTAGAACTTTTCTAAGAGTTGAAATTCAAGTATAAAGGCTAGAAAGTGTTAGTGTTAGATGGTGAGAGGAAGAGGTGATAGTTTGGAGGTGTTTTGCTAGAAACTTTTAAGTGTGAAAATGAAGGAAATGAAGAGAGAAATGGTGGCTGCAATTTTGATAGATTTTTTGGCAGAAAAATTAAGTGTAGAGTTGTGTTTAGAACTAATTTCATAATTTATTTTTTAGTTTAATTAGTTACATATTAAAACTAACACTAACTAATTTAATAAATTCACAATTATCATTTAAAGACACACTTAAATGTTAATGACATGATTTAAAGAAATTTAGTAAAGTTTCATATGTTTTTATAGTTAATTATTAAAAATAAAGTAAATTTACTTAAACTAGTTAAGCTTAATTAGGTTAATTAATTAGTAAATGACTAAATTTATTAATCAAATATTATTATAAGGTTATTGGAGATATAATACAAGGATTCATAAAATTTATATAATTCTATATAATTATTTGTATTTAATTTGGTATTTTACACCATTGCTAGTTTTATTAGGAATTAATTAATTAATGATTTGTTTAACTATTTCCAAAATTTCTTTCTTTCTTTTTTTGCAACCTAGAGGTTTGATTCACATGTCTAATGGTTATGGAGGGGAATTCATTGTCTTGGACAATTAATGCATGAAAATGACAATTTTTGCATATTCACAATTTTATCTTAAAATTACATAGGCTGGTTAATTAATAAAATAATCATAAAAAATCAAATTTCCTTAATCTATTATCAAAACCATGTTTTTACCTTATTTAGATATTATTTGTATTTTTTATGAATTTTTCTATAATATTTAGTATTTTGTATGTATTTTTACCTTAATTAGGTCTATTTTTCAATTAATTAAAATAATTAATTATCTATAAATAAAGTACATAAATTTTCTACAACATGCCATGCGAATTTTAAGCTACCCAACAAGATAAGGAGACAAATTCATCTTGGTGAAATTTTAGTCAAAGTTTGGTTGGTATTAATTAATTATAACATGAAAGTTTGATAATTTACTTTCACTTTTCAACTTTTTTTTCTCACATGAGGCTAAATTTTAAACTATTCTAGGTATCACTTAATTGATTTGAGAGTATTAGTGAGAATAATCAAGGTTTAGGAAAAATTATCTTAAAGCTTAAGTGGTTAATTAGGTTATTTAAGTTTTAATTAAGCCAAAATTAATTAATTAAAGACCAATATGATTTTTAATAGTATCCATGGTCTAATGGAGAAGCCCATTTCATGGTCCTCCTTATCTAAAGTCATAAATTAGTTAACCATGGTCTAATGGAGAGGCCTATTTTGTGGTCCTCCTTATCTAAAGCCATAAATTAGTTAACAAAAATTTCTATATGATCGAGAGCTATTTTCTAGGATTTTTTGGAGTTTGTTTTACACCCCAGGTAACGTTATTTTTTATGTAATTATACTAATAGTATAAAAATTTACTAAATATTGATATTTATCATCAAAATTATGTTTAAAATGTGTTTATAATTTTCATCATTTTTGTAATAATTTTATTACTCTCTCTATGCCTTTCTGAGGTTTCTGTTAGCTTTTTTCTATATATAATTATGTTATAACCTTATTTTCTATTATCTAGTGGTCTTTTTTAATTTTAATAAAATCTAAGGGAATTATTAAAATTTCACATTTTTGATGCTAAGATTCGTGTTGTACAACTATTAGATCTTGTGATATTTTAATTACACTTTTGTTTTTCAAATTTTGAACAGTAAGGGTACAAATGTTTAAGATTAAGGTAGTAATTGAAATTAAGGAGTTAAATTTAATTATTAGAAATATTGATAGTAAGGCATTTAGTCATTTTGCAATAAGGAATTACATTATTCTATAGTTTATTTTCTAATGATTATATCCCTGTATATTTCTTACCAAACAAAAACCCTCACACTATTTAAATAAAAAGTTGTGATAAAGTAATACTATATTAAGGAAAATTGGGGATGTTATATCTAGCAAGATCAATCAACAAAGAACATAATAAAGATAACCATTTTTAATCATGAATAAGAGAATTTATAAGATGAACAAATTATTATGAATATTTTCTATTACTCACACACTCACTCTCACTACGTCACCCTGATGACAAAATAGAGTTTAGAGTCTTCTGAGTAATTGTTATCAAACCCCTTTATTGTTTTCCTAGGCCAAGATTTCTTGTATTTTCTTTGCATCGTTTGTACTTTATTTATATTCGTCAATCAAATACTCTACATTCTACATTTCTTTTGCACTTTATACTTCGTTTGTCAACATTTCGTACACGACACACAAACCACACTATGCATTCATCTACATTTCACTTACACACGTTTGACACTTTCTTTGAAGTGGTGAACCTAAGAGGAGTAACCTTTCGCTCATCTAATTGATATCATGAAAGGCAAAGGTTTCAGGTCCAAACTCTTAAGTTTGTCAATGAACAACTAGTTTAAAGTAATCTGACCTCCTACTCAAGTGAAATTGTCTATTATTTATTATTGACATAAAATGTCAAAATTTTCAATAAACAACTGGTTTCTCGTTGACCATCACCCATCCTCAGAAATCTACTATTCCTGTGTGCTATCACAAATCAAACGAAACAAAAGCAAAAATAATAAAATCTTTGGTGCACAAAGTTTCATGCATCATAAAAGCAAGATATCCAGGCCATACAATGCTTGATATAATGATATCTACTTTTGCTGCCATCATTTGCAGGTTTGCCCTTTACTCAATGCATTTATTTTTCCCTGTCCTCTTGTCGAAAAGCTAAAATGAGTGAAATGTGAAAAGTCGACTGTTGATATCATATGTTATTAAAATAATAATGTAGACATGATCTCTCCTTTGAAGAAATAGCTATTGCAACTCCATTTTGATTATTGTTACTTTCATTATCACTAATGTTTATTAAATTTTATCAAATTATCCTTATTCTATTCTAACTAAAAGAAGAGCATGTTAACAATTATTTATTAACCATCATATTGATATATATATATCGAAATTTATTATTCTTATTTTAATTAAATATATTTAATATTTACCTAGGTACTAAATATTACAAGTGTTAAATATTAACATCTCTAATATAATAATTTATATCCGTATGCTTAATATTTCCTTTTAAAGCTTTGTTAAGACAATAGTTATCGAAATAATATAATGGTGAAAATTTTAGAAAAATATCAATAAGTAAAAATGACTAATTATGAAAAAAAATTACTAAATCAAAATATATGATGCACATATTGAAATTTTATCATTGAATGTTGATATCATTTTAACAATATTAAAAAAAATATATGATATTAGAATTTTTTAGCAATTACTTACTTTTTACTATATTCTATTTTAAAATTGTTTGACATATCTGTTGTTAAAAAACAAATAATTCCCTGTACTGAATTAATTAGAAAAAAAATAATGAAGTTGTGAAGCTGATGTCTAGTATTGACATGTGGAGTCATTAAATTTTGCCTATTGCCACTCCTATTAACACTAATCTTTATTAAATTTGGCCAAATTGTCCTTATTCTATTTTAACTAAAAGAATAGTAGTTAACAATTATTTATTAATCATCATAATGATATATTTATCAAAGGTTATTATTCTTAATTTAATTAACAAATAATTTAATTAATTAAATATATTTAATATTAACCTAGGCACTAAATATTAAAAGTATTTGACATTAACATTTTTAGTTTAAACACTTATGTTGAATTATTTTCTTTTAAATATTTCTTAAGACAATAATTATCTAAACAATATAACAGTAAATATTTTAGAAAAATGGTAAATGAGTAAGAATGAATAATTATAAAATTATAAAAAATAAATTACTAAGCTGAAGTATATGACACACACATTGATGTTTTATCATTCAGTATTCCTATCATTTTACAAGTATCAAATAAACATATGATATTAAGATTTTTTCTGACAATCGCTTATTTTTTACTATATATATGTAAAGGTGAATGTCATAAAGGCTCATCACCAAGCCAAAAAAAAAAAAAAAAGACATACAGACTGACACAGTGCATGCTCAGAGGAAAAAGAGAAGTGAACTGATTAATGACTCCCCATTTCAACACTATGCATCAGCTTCACAACTTCATCAGCTTTTTTTTTTTCAAATTAATTCAGTACAGGAAATTTTTTCATTTTTTAACAACGGAGATGTCGAACAATTTTTAAAAAGTATACAGTAAAACGTAAGGGATTGCTAAAATATTCTAGTATCATATATTTATTTAATATTGTTAAAATGATATTAACATTCAACGATAAAATATCAATGTGTGTGTCATATGTTTTGATTTAGTAATTATTTTATACTTATTCATTTTTACTTATTTATATTTTTCTAAAATATTCACCATTATATTATTTCAATAACTATTGTCTTAACCAAGCTTTAAAAGGAAATATTCAACATATGGATATAAATTATTATATTAGAGATGTTAATATTAGATACTTGTAATAGTTAGTGCCTAGGTAAATATTAATACATTTAATTATTTTAATTAGATTAAGGTTAATAAATTTTGATATAGATGATTAACAAATAATTGTTAACTTGCTCTTCTTTTAGTTAGAATAGAATAAGAACAATTTGGCAAAATTTAATAAAGATTAGTGGGAATGGGAGTGGCAATAGCCAAAATGGACCCTCCTCCCCTCCTTTGTCTATACTGATAGTAATGATGCACTTGAGAAAGAGAGGTTTAAATCAAGTGTATCTTAAAATTTTCTACACACTTAAGTAAATTTATCAGACAATTCAGGAGATATTGACATCAAAGTTGATGGTACATAGCAATAGGTTAATGGCTTTTGCACTCATTTCAACCTTTTTCTTCTCTTCTGGAGTCCATTCTTCATCAAGCTTTGCCACCCTTTGTCCTTGTTTATTTGTGGTTGTAGGAGTTTCAAGTCCTGCGATGATTGTCTTCCACAAATCGTATTCTGTAGATTGAATGAATATTCTCATTCATTCTTTCTAGTATGGATAGTTAGTTCCATTGAAGTGTGGAGGACGATTTGTGGACTGTCCTTTAGAAAGCATGTATGAAACTGGATTTGCCATTGTATCTTCTTAGATCTTTTTCCCAAGCTTTTAGGCTTGACCTCTTAAGAACCTGGGTCTTGATGCCAAGTGATAGTAATGATGCACTTGACAAAAGGGGGGGTTTCAATCAAGTACATCTTAAAATTTTCTACACACCTGAGCAAATTTATCAGATAGTTTAGGAGATATTAATATCAAATTTAGGAGATTTTCTAGTAAATGTCTCTTGAATTTGTCAATTATATATATAAAATAGAAGTGTATATATATAACAGAAGTGAAGAAAAAATTATTAGTGCTGTGTTAAAATAAGTTATGTGTGAATAGTGTAGTGCAGTGATTCTGTTCTTCAAAAATAAATTTCTTAATGAGGTGAAATATGATAGAGAAGGTTTAGAGATAGTGCAAGATCTCTATTTGAGATCTACTCCAGTTCCCACTAGTTAAGGTGAGAGTTTCACTGAGTTTTCAAGGTTCTCAAATACACAAATATAATACAAATGAAATAATATCCCTAATCAAAGAAGAAAGGCACAAACACCAAGATCCCATTCTAACCACGACACAATCACTAAACAAGGACGAAAAACAAAGGAGTGCAGCTCTTCAAGAAGAAAGTTTCTCTCAGATGGCTTTTTATATTAACTAACAACTCTGCCTTTTCACTTGAAAATCAAAGAAGAATAGCTCTCTATTCACACAAGAATTTTGAAAAAAAAAAATAACAATGAAATAGTGAGTAAGCGAGGTATGAACTTTCTACTTTTGAATGATTTAGTTTTTCTACTCTGTCCATCTGCTGCTGTAATGTTTCCTTAAATAAGCAATGATATTTTGACCGTTGCAAAAATATTGGCAGGTAGGTGTGGGTGCTGGAATTCTTTTCATAGTGGTGGAGTAAAAAATAAATTTGTTCTTTTGTCCTTGTACCACCGAATCTGTTTTTCTCTTTCCTCTATAAGTTGTCCTTATCCATATGGCCTTCTATCCCTTTTGCTAAATGAGGAATTTTGTCACTTAGCTTCATACAGGCAACGTCACTCTTTCAGGCTTATGCTACTAGTAAATATATCTCCAAAGTTTTGGAGACATTGATACTTTGTGTTGTGGTGCTATGAATATATATATTGCTGAAACACTGACACATATATTAAATTTATTCACACATAATTAATTGTCATCATTCAAGGTTTATATGTTAACAATTTCCCCTTTGATGACAAATAATTAATCAAAGCAAATTATAACAGTTGATATTGCAAATGCTTAATGCTCCCTCTGTGTGTATTCTCCCCCTAAGTGTTAACTTTTCTTATCTATAAGAATGTTCTTTTTACTATGTTCTTTTTACTATTGCAATTCATTTTGAGAATGAACAACTTTTTATGGAATTTGACATGTGACTTGATCTCCTTCCCCCATAAGAGAGAATGATACAACTGGGCCAGTCAAACACATGCAGTCATGCAGAAGTAACGGTTGTCATGCATCATAATCTTTGGTCCATTCATTCAACCAAACATATAACACACAATGACCAAGGATTGATCCCCATACATTTTATGCAATACGTTCATCATTATTTTATCAAAAAGAGGTTTTACGCTAAGGATATGTATTATCAGAGTTTATCAACGAGACAATGTGTGTTACGAAAATATATACAGAGATCGTTTAATCATATATGTATATGCAACACAAGTATGACATTTTAGTAATTTAGAGCAGAGAAGAGCATGAAAAATTTAAAGAGAGCAAGAAGAGATCAAGGATTACCGTGCATCTCTTTTATGCTTAAATGCCTTGACTTATTTGCAATGTCTTGACTTTTTTGCTTGAATGCCTTGCTTTTGATGTTTCTCCCCCTTTTGTCATCCAAGGGGTGAACTGCTATAGAGTTAGTGGAACAAGAAAAGAAATATACGCAATGGATAAAAACAGTCCATATAGTGCATTACAGTCATCCAACAGTATGAAATAAAAGTTTAGTAACATGATAGAGAGTTCAAGATAAGATAAAACTGTCCACAATTAGAAGGAAATAGTTCTAGGTGTCAAAAGGGATGTTGTTGGCTTCATCAGTTTCAACATCATCATTGGGTTTAGAGTCAGAGGATGAAGGCACGTCGTCAAAACGTTCTTGGAGCATGATCCTCTTCTCACAGGATTTGGAAAGATGTTTATCAACGTTGTTGCAAGGAAATATATGTATAAAAGATTAAATATAAATAAATGCTTGAAAAAACTAAATAGTAAATAATAAAATAAAACACTAATCAATAAAAAAAAACATATACATTATATAAAAGATTCAATAAAATTGAAATCGATAAAAAATTAAATTTAACTAACTTAAATTTATAATATGTATCAATGAATTAATACATGGAATAAGTTAATTTGTTTTAATAATTTTATTCACAATGTATAATTTATTTTAGAGAGGAAGGGAGAGAGTTACCATTTAACACTACCAGCTTTCTATTTCCAAGGCTTTATTCTTCAACAGTCTTGAAAATGAGAAGTGCTTCCCTTAAGGATCCTAACCTTGAAACACGTTATAGTTGAAGAAGCAAATTCAATATATCAAAGTATATATAGAAGAAAAGGCGTCGTTCCACAATTCTCAATACATTTATTATACGATTTCAAAACCAATTCGTCACAAATATAATTGCTACGAAAATACTTAATAATGGTCAAGAGAGAGGAGAGGAGGAAGGCCATGAAACGGAAGAAGAAGGGCTGCTGCAAGCGAGGGATGTAAGCATGCAAGTCATGTCCAAGGCACATCAATTGAGGTATATGGAGTCTACAAATGGTGTGTTTCAATTTGTGCGGTATGATTGGCATTTATTTTATAGGGTTAATCGTGATGGGAAATGGATGAGCAGCTAATAAGGCATCAGTGATAGGTTGGTTCAAAGAGCTATACATATGGAAATTTATGGAACAAACTTTGTTTGATATTGACACAGTGTGCTTGGTGAACACTGAGTTGGTGTGCAGATTTATGGTGTGTGGATTATGGTGGAGTACTATGGGCGTGATTGAAAATCTATTGGGGTAATTACTAAGAATTACAATTTTTATAATAGGTGTATGATGAGATGATGTTTTGATTTCCCCTTCCTATTTTGGAGGGTTGAAAATTCTAAATAATTATAAAAAAAATGGTCAAGTTATTGGTAAGCTATAACTCAACAATTCTAAATCTTTTAGTTGGTAAACCAAACAATTTTAGAAATTTTAAGAGGAGTGAAGATAAAGATATTATTGTCATACATATATCAATTTAAAATATTTTCTACCGTTATAACATCTGTCCCATGAAAAAAAAAATGAGCTTTAAATTTCTTCATTATGAGGTTGATTTACTATATAAATATAAAATCTAAACCATATGTTACCAAAAATTAAATCTAAAGCATACGTTATAATATGAATTCATTTCTCCATTTTAATTTTACATGCCTCCAATTGAACAAAAATAAAATATTAAGTGCCGCTAATTACACGTAATAATATAATTTTCTTATAGACCTTAGGTGAATCGCTACCCAAAAAAAAAATAAATCAATTCATGTCAATCTATCCTTAGTTTTAAGGTTTCCTCTTAGTTTTATATTTATAAAAAAGTACATAAAGTATTATTTATGTCACAGTGACTAATCCCCGCACTGGCTTGTAGGCACCTCGATTGGTGGGACAGCTAACCCGATCTATAATTATGTTGAAGGTTGAATTAATTTGGTAATTTTAAAAATTTTATTAATGAGATTTTTTTCTTAAAATTATTATCTTTTATTTCTATATTATGCAATGGCTTTCTTTATTAATTATTATTTGGGTTACAATGATAAGACATAATTAGGACAGACTAAATGACATAATGATAATCTACTATTCTAATATTTGAGACTCATTTAATGGAAACTATTACACGTGTCTTTCATACAGAGCTTTAGGATACACGTGTCATTCATATAGTAATTTAGGCCCTAATTTTCTCAATATTTATGTCTACAGATTTTTTTAACTTCATTTACAATTTAATTATTAATAAAATCAAATATTACAATCATTAAATATTATATGAATCAATAAAATTAGAATCATTAAGATATATTCATGGGATTAAGAATCATTAAAATTACGATCTACAATTAAAATTAAGAATCATTAAGAGTGGAAAAAAAAATATAGAATCTATAATCTATAATACTAATATTCCAAACTCCTATGAGGGAAGTTTTCCAGGCATCACAACTAGAATGATGTAGGACTCACAACTTTTAAGAAGTTAATCATTAATTATTTTTTTGAAAAATTAAAACTATAATTATTACATTTTATTAGAATATTATTAACAATCATCAGTATTTAATGATAGGATTGTCCATTATTCACGTTTCAATCATCACTTTTGAAATTGTCTCAAGTATTCTAACGTAATATATATGTAATATATGTCATGAGAGGTTGTTGACATATCTGTGTGCTCTATTGGTATGTTTCATCTTACTGAATTATTCTTTCTTGCTTCTTCTCTTTGTTTGCAACCTCAGTGATTGTTTGACTATTTTTTTTTATGTTTATATTGTTTCAGTCCAATGTTATTACAAAGATTTCAATTCACAACAAAGGTATCTTCTGTGTCTTCTTCATCTCATGTCCTATTGCATTTTTATTTTCTTTATTATTTATCTGGTGTCCTCCACTTCTTCATGATATTAATATATTGATATGTAAATCTGTAAATTCCAACTACAAAATCAGAAATCTTTTACGTGTGATAAATTTATATTATTCACTGATTTTTAGTTTTTTGAGTTTTGAACATGTTCTTAACTTTACCATGTTCTCTTTTATTGTTTTCATTTTATTTTTCATGGTCACTTTTTTTTTTTAGGTTAACTTCTAATTATTTTCATTTTAATTTTCTTTCTAATTGCTTCAATTTTATTTTTTCTTTGTCATCAATTTTTTCTTTGTTATGCATTTTTTATTTTTTATATAAAGCCTTTTTTATCATTGATTTTTTGTTTTTCCAAATTGCCATCTAGGTTTGAAGTAGATTATAACATTATTTGCTCAAAGGTTTTGTGTTATTGATTTATCATTCTTATTTATCTCTTTCAGTTTTCTACTTTTATTTGTTTAATTAATCTTTGCATTTGATCTCTATAGTTGTTATGTTTAGGACTTTTCACCATGGTAGTCATCAATTGCTCCTATTTATATGGTCTTTTGGTTGAAAAATTGATACTTTGATGTACTTTTATTCTGTCTATAATTTATTTGTATACATAAATGATTTATTTTATATATTGAGTCATTATTATTAATTTTTAAGCTTAAGAAAGCATAGGAGAATCAAAGTATTTTTTTTAATCATCTTGGTGTTGTTTTTATGCAATGCAACTTTCAATCTCTATAAGATTCTAAAATTTCTTAAGTGTACATTTGGATGGAACAATTATAGGAGGAATGTAATTTTTTTGAAGGATTTAAAATTCATCATGATAAAATATCCTATTAGGATATTCACTTAGAAGAAATTGCAAAATTCAAGAGATTTTAAAGAGGAATTTTATCTACCTAGAATAGAGGATTTTAATTTCCACCTACAGAGAGGGGATTTTGAAAATCCCTATATGTACAAGTATAAGCTTTTCTTATTTTCGTAAGTCTCACATTTATTACATTCTATTACAATTACTTTATATTTATGAGATTTTTGTTTAATGTTATTTTTAATTAATTTTGTTGTATTTTAAATTTTTTAAATATTCAGTTTATATTATATTATGTTATATTTATGTATCATTCTATTTTATTTATATAACAATTAAATTTTATAATTCAAATTTAAAATATTTTATGAATGAAATTTAAGATAGTTTATGAAATATGAACTCATTATAATTGATTTTAGATCGGTTGAATTTTGATTATTAATAAAAAAAAACTTATTTTTATAAAAAAATATTTTATGTTTTTCAAATAAAATATGTTAAAATCAAGGTAATGTAATCACCTCAACCAAATAAAATATTTTACAAATAAAGGAAATGTAATTATCTATCCAAACCAAAAATTAAAAAATTGAAGGAAACTGAATTGAAGCATTTTAATTTTCTAGCATTTTAAATGCCCTTATATTTTAAAAATGTTCCATCCAAATGCACACTAAGTTTATTTCCATGTCAGATATTTTATTTTTTCAATAATTACATTTTTTTGTGTTATATAGGATATGTATCTTTATAAGATTTCATATCTACAAGATTTTGACAATGATATATAGCAGATTTTTATTCTTGGATGGAAGTAATGATCAACGAACACCCTAAAGAGAAAATGAATGCTGATAGAAATAAGAGGATTTTTAAAACTAAGTTTTGCTGGCTGAACAAATGGATGAGTGCCATTGTAAGGAGTAAGAAATTGGATTGAGAGAGATAGGGAGAATTAGGGAGAATATCAGATAGAAAGAATATCAAAAAGAGGGGAATCACATTTCATTTCCCACATTGGTTATCTATTACATCACCTAAAGCCCCTGTTTATACTATTTACTATTATCTAATATAATTATCCTAATTGGGCTACTTAGTCCCATCTCATACTTGTTACAATGAGTCACCAGTTAGTATACAAGAATTGATAAGGAGAAAAATCTATAATATTAGTCATTAGGAAGTCAATTGCATAGGGTTATGATATTCTAATGTTATTGTAGCAAATGAGAATGAGAAAGCAAACATTATGGGAGCAGTTACCGTTTCCATTACATATGATTACTTGATTAGGAATGAGACAATTTATTTTAATTTTATCGCATATAATAATAAAAATAGTCCAAGATGCATGCAATTTTATTAAATGATTTTTTTATCATTGATTGGTGGTTCACATTACAACCACGTTAATTCCATATTAAATGTGTTTTTAAAAATAAAAAATTAAAATGGAACATAAAAGAAATTAAAAGCATTTATTATATGAATCAATTTCTTAATTTGAAATAGATAAGTTTCAAATCGGATTCAAATGATATTTTGAATATGTTTACAAGGATTTGGATGATATTTACATAGCAAATTGACAAGGCTATGAAGCAAGAAAGATTTGATAAAACAATTATGTGAATGAAAGAAAAATAGGAAACATAACAAGAGATTAGGAAGTTTAAAATTGATATTATGTGTCATGATCCTTTGTTACAACGGCATGATCTTCTACTACTACAAACCTCAAATATTCAAAGTTTAACAAATGACTTTAGTATTTGATTTGTTTGAGGTAATCAATTATATAAATTAAAAGTCTTTTAGCAAGTTTATACATTTTTGTTCAATAAAGTAAAAAATTCAAATTTTTGTAATTAATTGTATTATTAGGTCTATTAATAATGGAAAATTGAAGCAACGAAGACTTGAACTTTCATATACCTGGAATCAACTTTAGAAATCGATATTTGAATTGATTAGAAAATTTATTATTATGTTTAAAATCAATCAGTTGGCATTTAAAATTAACAATATAAATTAATTTTATTTTCTTCCCATTTAAGTTTTAAATAAGATCATTTTATATTGAATCAAACATAATTTAATAGAAATTGAAAATTCCAATAATTCAATTTATTGTGATTTATTAAATCAAATCAAACATGTGTAAATTAGTTAACATATCAATATATATATATATATATATATATATATATATATATATATATATATGTTAATTAGATCTGCAATATTAATTTATATCTATAATATGAATATTAATTTATTAGTTTGCTATCATTAATTTATACAATTTCAACATTCATAATAATCATTTTTAATATCTGGGCAATTTATATTAAAATCTACATGGCAAAAAATATTGTACATTATTTTAATAACCTTATATATTGGAGTTTTTTTAAAAATAATTAGTTATAAATAAAATAAATAAATAATCAAAAAGTAATTTTATATTTTATATTTTAAAATATGTGTTTGAAAATGTTTTAAATAAGATAAATTATGTTACTTTACTTATATACTCCTAATTATCAATCAATTAATTAATATATAATATTGATTGACTACTACTACTACTACACAGACACACACATACACACATACACGGTAATGATATCATATCAATAATATTGATTTATTCTTAATTTACTAAAACCAAGAAGATAAAATAATAAATAAATAACTTAATGCTATGTCTTTTTTATAATAAATATTGATATCAAAAGTAATCATTTTATGCACTATTGTTTTATTTTATACATTATTTCAATATTTGGTATATAATAGATTTTATATGTTATTTCAAGATTCAATATATAATAAATATAATCCATTATATTTAAATCAATATATACGTTAATTTATAATATTTGCTATAAATTAGAAATTCAGCCTTGATTTATTAAAATGAGGTAAATGACTCATTATATAATAAGAGCATTCACTATGATTGTTTATTAATTTTATCTCATAACTCTTTTACTATCTTTATTTTTTATTTTTGTTTTATCTTTTTTCATTTTAGTATTTTTTAGTATTATATTTGTAATGACTCTCCTATTTGTATCTTTCTGATAAAATAATTAATTGGGAGAAATCGGTAAGGATTTTTAAAAATTCTGACAGACACGGTTAGGATTGAACAATATGAGGATTCTATAAAAAAATGAAAATTAATTAAATATTAATAAATAATTAGAATAATAATATTTTAATCAGTAATATAGGATGAGATCTTATAAATGATATTAGGACATAGAAAAAATTAGAATAATGTTAAAAAGATAATTCTACCCAGTAAAGTTTTTTTTATGTCAATTGGGTATTGAAATAATGAAAAATGGTGCACCGAAATGGTAATAACCGGTATACCGAAACATCGAGATTAATCAAATTAATGGACATTACCATATCTCAAATAAATTGTTAGTCAGAATAATCAAATAAATATAGATATTTATAATACTGATAGAAGGCAAATTGATCAGGAAATTTTAATTTCCTTACTTTCTCTCCAAGTTAAGGAATTAATAAAAAGGAAAAACAAAGAAATTTCAATTCCTTCTCGGTTCTTCTTCCCGAACACATTTTTCATTTCACACTTCCTTGTTGCTTTCTTTTTCTCCATTTCTCCATTCTCTAAATTTCCTCTTTGAAGAAACTTCATCGAATCACCATAGTTGCAAAGGATACTCTTAGGTAAGCATCTAAACTACTTCAAGAACATCTTCTCCACATCAAAATCAATTGAAAACCTTATTTTTTTTTCCTTGCACTTGGTTCTCATGGCAGCTTAATCTAGGGCTGAAACAAAGGGGTTTGAGGTTTGTTTTGAAAGGAAAAAACTAGAGAAAAGCTTGGAGGAAGGTAGGAGAATTATCCTAGTATTTTCTTTATGATGTTTTGCTTTTGCTAAGATAAATGTTTGAATTTGCTGAATTTATGGTTGCTGAAATCTAAACCAAATTTGAGGATTTAGGAGTGCTTGAGTTATGATGAATCATTCTTACAGCAACCAGAATTTTATTTCTTTCAGAAACTGTTATTGAACCAGAATTTTTATTTCTTTCAGAAACTATTCTTGACCCAGAATTTTCATTCTTTTAGAAACTAACCTTAGAACTAGAATTTTTATTCTTTCAGAAACCATTCTTGGAACCAGAATTTTATTTCAGAATTTTATAATTTTTGAGTGCTTGGATTATTATGAAGTCTTGTGTATTGGAATATAGGTGTTTTAAATGTGTACGTGCTGAAATTATAGGTGCTGGAAATTTTTACAGCATCAATTCTTAGTTTTGATGATATAGTAGGTGCTTTAAATGTGTATGTGCTGAAATTATAGGTGCTGGAAATTTTACAGTACTAATTCTTATGTTGTATGATCTTGCTATACATAATAATCAAAACTTGAAAAAAGTGGTAGTAAGACTTGGGTTGTGTATTTTCAAAATTTAGGAGCAATTAATGTCCAAGAAATGTTGATTCATTGTAGAAATAGTTTGAAATCCATCGCAGGAAACTTGGTTCAATTGTTGGAAAATTTATGAGAATTATTGCTAACCAAAAGATGTAACAGAAGTTCTGATGGCATAAAATATACTAAAAGCCTGGTAGGCTTTGCAGAAAAACATCACAACAGTACACCAAATGTTACGGGAAAATATCTCCTAAAAGTTAAAGAGAGACATTATATTTATTCAAGAGATTTTAATAGGGTATTTCATAAGAGGTTAAGTAAGTTTCAAGGAAAAATCTCAAAGTAATGCATGATAAATAGAATTCTTGAAGAATAAATCTTACTCAACAACTACGAGAAATTTTATACAAATGATGAAAATGCATGCAAAGAAAGAAAACTTAAGAAAATAAATCCTATGCAATGTAAATGGCTTAGTGGTAAGCTCATGGATTCATGGGTAGTAGTAGACGTGCTACGCCCTTAGACCTATTTCAGGGTGTGAACATGACGGCGTTACATCGTTTATGAGAAAAGGGATGTACTGAGGATAGCAAGGCTATCTAGAATAAGATGTAGTAGACGTACTCCATCTAGTGAACTATATTAGAGTGTAGTCGCGATAGCGTTACACAAGTTGCCAGTATGATCCAGAGAGAAATATATCAGAAGAGTCCTATGAGTTCTACCATTAAGTTTTAACATTATCTAATAAAATTAAGTCATAAGAAGGAATAACACTAACTAATGAGATCATTATTTAAATAACTGAAGTTACTTTGTTTATCTTGCATTAAGTTAAATGTCATTGAGTATTAGACTGGTTCTTTTCCTACTGGGGATCATCGATTCTCATTCCTGTTGTATGATGTATTTTATATAGATGGCCTCGACCGTGTTCTTTCTCGAGATGCCTGATCTGCAGTGGCAATACAACCCGGAGTTGGGGTCACTGTACCTGGTCACTGAGTCTCATATCCGTATTTACGTACTGTTTGTTCGATCGTTTGCTACTACTGTTATGAGTCCTACTTTTGATCCAGAGTCCCCTTTTCCTGCTTTTTCTCTATACATGACTCATCCACCACAGCCTGTCGTTGATGCTGAGTCTGATCCATCAGAGGAGACATCTTCGAGTTCCTTTACCCCTTCCGGAGGTAGTGGGGACTGGCAAGGTTACCTAGCTGATGTGCCTAATGGGCACTACTCTCCACTTGCTTAACTGACTACGGATATTCAGCTTGTTGATAAAGGTAGTATGACTTAGAATCCCTCATGTTATTTGACTATCATAGGCTCTTATGTCTGACCTTTTGTTGAGCCACTGACCGAGGGAATTAGGTTTATCTATCTATAGTTAGTTGTATTATGTTAGGCCTTAACCCGAATTAGGTGGTCACTACGAGGACCAAGGTAGGGTTGTTTATGATACTTAAGTAATTAGGTGTGAATGTATAAAGTATATCTGTATAACTTAACTTACTATGGATGTGATATAAAATGTAAATTATCATGTGAACAACTTCCTAGGATGCGCATTATATTCCCGATATTTCTATGCACTGATTGTTATGTTGAAAGTATTGTGAAAAGCGAAAAACTAGTATAGCTTTTAGTACAAGGCTCGTATTTATGACAACACATACGTATATAATTCATATGGTTAATACGGAAAAAAATCAGTAAGTTAAGTTATGGGTAACGACCACTTACTATAATGTTATGACTCAAGCATAGCACTATGGTAGGAGGGGTGTTACAATATTTATGGTCTCATGGTTAGTTATCACTTTTGCATAATGATATTTATAAAAATTAAAAGAGAATTTTAAAAATATTTATAAAGATAAAAACTGTAATGACCTGTCTATTTGTATTTTTCTAATAAAATAATTAATTGTGGGTAATCGGTAGCGATTTTAAAAATTTTGAAAGACACAGTTAGGATCGAAACAATATAAGGATTCTGTAAAAAAAATATTAATTAAATATTAATAAAAATTTAGAATAATAATATTTTAATTAGTAATATAGGATGAGATCTTATAAATGATATTACGAAAAAAATCCAATATGTACGATAATGTTAAAAGGATAATTTATCCGGTAAAGTTATTTTTATGTCAATCGAGTATTGAAACGATAAGAAACGATACACTAAAATAGTAATAATCGGTATACTAAAACATTTAGATTAGTCCAATTAATGGACATTATCATATCTTAAATAAATTTTTACTTACAATAATTAAATAAATACAGATATTTCTAATACTGATATGGGGCAAATTGATTCGAAAATATTAATTCCCTTACTTTTCTCCAAGTAAACATCAATTATAAAAAAAAAAAAGAAGAAGAAAGAGCTTATTCTTCTCTCTGATGTCGTCACGTTCTTTCTCCTTCACTTCTCCATTTTCTATGTTTTCTCTTTGGAAAACTTCATCAAACCACCATATCTACGAAGGATACTCTTAGGCAAGCATCTAAACTACTTCAAGAACATTTTCTTTACATGAAGATCAATTGAAAACCTTGTTTTTCCCTGCACTTTGGTCCTCACAGTAGTGCATAAAGGGGCTGAAACATGGGGGGTTTTGAGGCTTGGTTAGAGAGGAAAACTAGAGAAAAAGCTTGGCAAGAGGTAGGAAAATCATTCTAGTCTTTTACTTATGATGTTTGGCTATTTCGCTGAGATAAGTGCTTGATTAAGTTGTTGTTTTTAAAATCTGAAACCTAATTTTATGATTTATGATTGCAATTTTATGATTTAAGATTACTTGAGTTGTGAATTTGATGAAATGTATACGCGGGTTTACTGTTGTGGGTTGAAAATGATTATACCATTTGTAATAATTAGAGCTTAAAAGAAATGGTTAGCAAGACTTGTGTTATTTTTTAAATTTGGGTGTCATTCATGGTAAAAATGCGAGGGAGCGAGTTCCGAGATTAGTAGTTTAGGATGTGAGCTCCGAGATCTGAGATCAGAATCAAGGTCATGGAGTGGTTTAGGGAGCGAGTTCCAAGGTTCGAGAGTAGAAATCTGAGGCCCGAGACCAGAAATCTGAGGTTCGTGATTAGAAATCCGAGGTCCATTTACAACAATTATTATAAAAGAATTAAAGAGAATTTTTATAAGAATTCAAGAGATTTTGAACCAAATGTTTCATAAGAAATTTAGGAGATTTTAAAGAGAAAGGAGTCTTACATAGGGCTTAAATTCAAAATGACAAGGACCTAGCAGTTTATGAAATTATAGTTTGCTTATTTAATATAAAATTAAGCCTTAAATATCAAGCTAAAGATATTTTAAGTATTTTCAAATTATCCTAAAAACAATGATAAATCTATGTGTTAAGGTTATTGGAAACTACTTTTTGTTCAATTTGGAAGTTTAATATATTGATAGAATTTATTAAAATTTTCTCACACATTTCTTAAACAATGAATTTATTAAAGGTATAGAGGAAATTATTGAGTTAACATCTAGAAATCAGTTAAGGGAATTTTTTATTACATTATTAGTGACAAACACAATGAGCATGTCGCTATTTGTATGGGAGCATATTTAGGAACTTTTAGAAGATGAATATGACCAAAGAAGAATATTAAGGAATTAAGGTATTCTTTAAATTGTAATTTAAATTTTTTATCAATGATTTTATTATTATATTTCTAAATTTTAAAGGCAAATATTGTATTTTTTTAGCATAAGTTAAGAGTTTCATATTGTCATAAAAAAAATGTTTTTTTGTATATCTTGCTGTCCAAGGTTCATAGCTAAAGAATTTATCTTTAATTGAAATTGAAAAATTACTTAATTCAAATGGAATATATTTGAAAGACTTTAAGTCCATGTCATGTCGAAATGATTCTCCACTCAATTAATTTTAAAGTCATCTCTTAGTTGAAGAGCTAGAATATGACATAGAGCAATAATCTAATGATCTTAAAGGGTACTTATCTTCAATGAACAAGTTTAGAGGATAATTTATGATAATACAATGGATTCAACATAACAACCACTGAGAAATGAGATTTTCTATTTTATATACGGTTATGGAGGAACCAACAAAACATTCATTTAGAGAATATTTATTAAAATGATGTAAAAGGAAATGATGTGTAATTAAAATAATGTAAATTAAATATTTTAATTTACTATAAATATGTAAATGGCTAAGGAGGATTAAAAAAGTCAAAGTGGTACCTGCTGGGATTACCTTAAAAAAAAGGACGAGAATGGAAACTCATTTAATCTTCACAGGGACTGGGGTGAAGTCACTATTTACTAAATAAGATAGGGACAAGGAATGAGGTTCCTGTCCCATGGAGACCTATAATTCTCTCTTTATATAAATTATTTAAATATTCATTTTTATATATATACACACACACACAAAAGAGAATCTTAGTACATATTCATTTTTTTAATTATCTTTATTGAATTTATATTATGTATGTGTTTTTATTTTTAATTTGGATTAGGTTGCATTAGTAGTATTATGTATATTTATGTTTTGAATATCAAAATACTTTTTAAGTTTTTCTCTTTTTGGAATTATTTTAATAAACTCCTACATATCCCGAAGGGATTCAAATCCTTGAAATAGGCAATAGGGACTTGCAATAAGAATGAGGATGGGGATAGGAAGCAAAATTCTAAACGGGAATAGAATACAGGAGGCATGTCTCCTATCTCATGGATACCCATTGTCATCCCTAATAATGATATATGATACTGTAAATATATCCACTTATTCTATTTCATTATTAATCAATTTCGACTATCAAAATATGCAAAATTTTGATAAAATAAGCTTTGTATTGTTAGTTAAAGGTTGTCTACTGAGATTTTCTCAATCATATAAATATCATATTTAAAATAAGATATAAAATAAAATGACTTATTTCAGATCCATAATCATTTATATTTTGTTCATTTGTTCAATTATTTAACTGTTAACTTATTTTCATAATAAGTTTATAAACTCAATTTTCTATAAGATGTATTTAAATAAATTATTATTTATGTTTTATAATGGTCAATAAACTATTTTATTATTATCATCTCGTGCATCTCACGGGTCAAATGACTAGTTACAAATGTAATAAAACATAAACTTAAATAAAAAGAAAAAAAAACAAAGTATCTTATCTATTGATTTTTTAATATATATACTAAATAATAATATTTAGATTTAGAATTGTGCAATAAAAAATATTTATACATTTTTATTTTTATTAAACATAACAATAAATGCCATATGTAGTGAGTCTTACATATATATTGATAATGTGTTGGTATTAATTTGATACTAATTTTGATATATATAAATATAATAGATTGATAATAGTAAATTGAAGATCATCATATATATCTAGAATTATAGAAACTAAGATCCCAAAAGGTTAAAACATTTGTCATATTATATATAACCATGTTTTTAATGCAAAGTTTATGAACACAAATGTAGCCGGTTTAGTATCTCTACCCATTGATGTGGCTATACCACCTACATGCAAGTGTGAAATGTAAACAGAATTAAACATTCATTTGTCATATGTTTTCCCTTATGTGTGTAATAAATGTAGAATGTAGTGAATAATACATATAATAATAATAATAATATTGATATTGATGATTGACATTGAACTCATTGATAATTCCTCTTACACCCCACCATATTAGTAGATCCACAATTGTAAGACAACAGAAGACAACAGGGAATTATTGAAACAAATTAATAATGGCCTCCAACTGCTTTCTTTGGATAGATATTTAAACAAACCATATCATGATAATCTGTTAAAGAAAGTGGAAGGGATTTGTGTATAGTTTTGAGTACAATTGCAAAGTAAATATTTGTTAATTTCTCAATAGTCATTATAAACTTAAAGCTTAATATTGGCCAAATATAATCAACATTGTAAGTCAAAGTATACCACTTATAGGGATTTATCTCAACGCAGAAGTGCCTGTATATGGACAGGAGGAACAAATGAACTTCCTTGGATAATTTAAAAAAAAGATAAAGTAATGATACGGAGAAAAGATAAAAGAAATGGAATGTAGAGACAAAACAAAGAAGTGGAAGAAGACCTTTTAAAAAAAGAGGCCATGGTGTTTATAATAAAGAAACTTGTGATTGTGATACACATGATAATGAAGAAAATGGTTTATAACACATAAAAGATTGATTTACAAAATAATATAAAAAATATAGTCAATGCATTAAACAAAAGATTAGAATAAAGAAATAACCAAAATTGTATCATGGCACTTGAATGAAATATGAATCATGCCTCATTTGAATAGGAAGAAAACTCAAATACTAATGATAATTTAACCTCTAAACCTATCTTACAAAAATATTATAGACACTTGAAGAACAAACATGGAAATAAAATGAACAAATTGCATTTCATATAAAATGCTTAGCACATTTGATTCGAAGAAAAGAATAAACAAAAGACTCAAACAAAAGACTAAGGGTCAAAATAACGTAGAAGTGCATGAAAGGATAAAAACTATTAAAGTAAAGAATCAACAATTTATAATTCTATACATTATATATTGTATATAGAATTGCAATTGAAAGATTCCCCTTAATGACTCTGTGACCCATAGAAAAATAAAAGCCAGTGAGTGATTGAAATCCAAAAGCTAAGTATAGAATAATCAAGAATTAACAATAATCGAAAAAACAAAGGAATTGGCCTTGGACCTGCAACTCCATCAAGTTTAAAGGGTATGAGAATGGGGAAGAATAAAATGAATGAAATATGCTAATAAAATTTATAGAAAATAAAAGTTTACATATTTTGTAAATCAAACCCCTTCAATGATTTTGTGCCACATAATAAAATAAAAGCAAATGAGTGATTGAAGTCCAAAAGCTAAGTAAAGAATAATCAATAATTAAGAATGATCAAAGAACAAAGGATAAAATGAAAAGAGAAAGCATAAATACCAACAAAAAAGATCGAGCAAAAGTAAAAGTGGGTAGCCAATTCAAATTCAATTTGAGATCCACTAGCTCAAACTCAATCATGAGTTCTTCAATTTTAAGGTAAAATTGGGTATGCAGGATCACACATTATCAAGTATAGACATGTCTAGGAAAAAAAATACCTAATGGTTTTAGAAAATGAACAATCAAATCATTTGGGACCAAAACAAATTAATTATAACCAATAAACTCTCATTAATGCGAATTGCACATTTGAAAGACTGAATCTCTTTGGTTACAATGGAATGCCAAAAATTGTGTACTAATGATTTATGTATAATAGATGATATTTTAAAACTAAATGCAATATAAATATTAATATAGTTTTTATTTTGATTATACACTACATTAAATGTTAAATACAGTGAAGTTTACATATATATATTTCATGATAATTTAAATAATTATTCCAATGTGTTAGCTCAACCTATTGTGTTTTTGCTTTTTAAATTAATTTGCATAGCATCTAAAATTACTTTTTAAAGTAGAATACAAATATTTTGACTTTTGGATTATTCAATAGTCAAGTTTAAAGGAAAATGATCCTAACATTCAAAATGTTATAGAGAGAATAACTCAAACACCACTAGCTAGTTTACAATCGCACCCCCATGACATCTCCATAATTGACTCCTCTAATTGCTAATAACTATTCACACGAAAACATGCATGAGACTTTGACAAACTCAGACAATCACATTACTTTCCATTCACTTATTAGAATGGGAGCTCATTTTCACCCTATTAAACAAACCAAAAGATGATCGACCATTTCTCTTTCTTTTCTCCTAGTTTCCAACTTTTTATAAAAAGAATATATATGATTTAATCTAGTTATTTGGCAACACCATTCAATAGGAATGATTAATTGAAACTAAACACACGTCAGTTTTCCAACAATTATGTATTATCGCCAATGAAATGTTGATAGATGTTGATCAACAAACCTTTTTACAACTTGAACACATTTGAAATATGCACTATGCAGAAATTGTGTTTTAGCCTAGCCATATATCTCTCTATCAATACATAGTCATAAATTAAAATAAATGACAAAATCCTATAATGCCACCAAGAATAATGGGCTATAGGCTTCATTGCAATGCCATATTCTAATCACTATTTGTGCATAATATTAAATTGTAGTAAATGCAACTTTAAATTCAAACATGCAATTGATATAGAAAAATTACCCACATCACCAACTTTTCCTTTCCTCCTTCATATTCTCATTTTCGATTTCTCTTTTTAATCTTTTTCCTTTTCCCTTTTTCTAGTATCAATCTTTTCCTTTTCTTCTAGTTTACACTCCTTTCATTTTTTCCATACATTTTTCTAATAAAGCAAATACCTCAAGTGTCTTCTATACATCACTATATCTATTCTATATTTTATTTATTCTTTTTGTTTTCACTAACATGGATTTGAAATGGATTTGCATTATTTTTGTGTTTGTTTATGTTTTTATTTATATGTTTAAAAATAATAATGTTTGTTTAACCATAATCAATTTCTATACAAAATCTCAATCATATAATAGACCGCATGATGATGAGGTTGAGATGGATGATGGCCCATGTGACATCGTTTGGTGGACTAAACCAATGCTTGGATCCACCATGGAGATGCCATTGCTAACTTGTCATATGAGGTCATCATGGAAATCTTAGTGAGGCTTCTAGTGAGATCCCCTCTACAATTTAGAAGTGTGTGCAAATCATTGAAAACTCTTATCTGTAGCCCCCAATTTGCCAAAGACCACATTCAATGTTCAATTGTGGACGAAACATTGAACCACCAATGATTGGTCACCTATAACATACATGATTCATTGAATTCTAAATTCATATCCTTGCCAATGTAGTCTCTACTCAAGCATCCATGCACCCTAACTAAAGCAGTTCACTAAAAGATATGGTGCAGGTTAAAAAATACTTAGCTCCATTAATGGGTTAGTGTATTTGTATGATTTTGATCCCTTATATGTTAATAATGCAACCCTTTGCCCAGATTGAAATCCAAAAAGTCACCAACTATGGATTGTAATCCAAGTCACAGGCCCAGACTTTATAGGTTTGGCTATGATTATGTGCATAACAAGTACAAGGCTTATGTGGGTGTTAGGTATAATTGTGAACATGTGACCAAAGCTTATAACTTTTTGGTACAAATTATTGGACAACCATTCATGATGCCCCCCATCATTGGCCTAACATTTGTAGGCTTGAGTTGGGGAAATTTGTACGAGGTACTCTTCATTGGTTGAATAGGGACAATGTGATTATTTCCTTTGACTCAGGAAAGAAGGCTCATGGTGAACTTTTTCTCCCTATTAAGGATAATGGAAACTATGGCTTCTTCCTTGAGTTGGGTGTCATAAAGGAATATTTAGTTATATTTTATATTCATAAGATTATGAATTTCATTAATACAGGCTTATTAGCATAGTATTAAGAAAATTTAATTTACTATTTTAGTTTAATTTTAAAAATAACTTGTAATTTATTTTTATATATATAATTTTTGTTATATGGTTTTAACATTATACATATTCTATTTTGTAAACTAAAATATTACTAATATACAATTAAACATAAAAAAATGAATGTGACTAAAAAGAACTAAAAATAACAATGAATATAAAAATTAAGACTTGGAAATGTAACTAAAGAATAAAGTAATTGACTCATAAACCTTAAAATATAACTAGATAATAATCTAATTTATAAATGTGTTGTATAAAAATTATTGATTTATATTATTTTTCTTCAGCCTAAAAAATTATTAGTCATTACAATTTTTTAATTAACCACAAATTAAATGACATTCACATACAGCAATAATTATTTTTTAGTATCTTTTCCTTCAAAAATTTGTTTATGATACTTTTTTTATATCACATTTAAATGATAGGTTTTAGTCGCTTTTGAAGTTTAAAAGCATTTACATAAAGTTTATTCTTATAATGTATTTGGAGGTTTATAATTAAGGATTTAGAAGAATTTATTAATTTTAAAACTGGAATGCAATAAATTGACATGATTAAATTTAAACTAGAGTTTTATTTATTTTAATTTCAATGTTATTGTGATTGCAAAAAAAAAAAAAAAAATTGCTCAACTAGGCAAACAAATAGACAACAATGTATATTAGTTCCATCAGTCATTTGTTTGTTCCAATGCTTGGACTCCAAATGAGCACCACTACAAGAAACCTTTCTCAAAATTGAGATCCTATCCATTTATCAGGTTTTGAGTTCAATATTTTTTCCAGGGTATTCTCTCTTCTTTCTTTAAGAGGTTCTTTCTTTTAAATTGAATCTTGATTTAATTTTATGTGTTGGCTACACATTTCTTCATTGGTTCACAATTGTCATCCCCCACAAATTCTTCTCTCCCATTTTCTTCAACATAAGCTTGAGTTGGGAGAAATTGTGTAAATTTGAAATCAAGTGATGTTTTCTTCCCAGTATTTTCAAGCATAAAGGGAGCTTTTAAATTTGTGCCTGAATAAAGGGTTTAATATTTTAAAACCAAACACATACTACTCTTTTGAACTCTAATTTAAATTAATATTTGTCAATAAATATATTTTGCTATATACAATTATATATTGTATTACCAGGAATAACCTTAGCCAAAAGGTTGAGAGTTCTTAGAATTGTAGAGAGTGAAAATGCATAGACTATACTCATATTGTGGTCTACAATAAAGTGGTCATTACATTCCCTCAATAAAATTTTTTTATTTTATAAATAGAATGATTTTCAAAACATTTGATCAATGTTCACATATAACTTTCATTTTTGTACTTTTTTAAATAAGTATTTTGATCAAAATAATTTTAAAAATATAAATAAATTTGTCCAATGCACATGGTTGACCTCTAGCAATAATGTAATTCTAGTAAACCTTAAATATAATATTGTTATTATCATTATTATTATTGATTGTTTTCCATCATTTTCTCTTAACTACTCGTTATTGAAGGCTATTCTTGTAACAGCTCAGCTGCTTTATGGATTGATGACTATCCCCACAAACCAAAACGAAGTCTTTTCTCTTAATTACCCGTCATATAGCCATCAATAATTTAAAGGATAAAATAAATAAAAATAAAATATTAATCACCCATCGGTAATTTAAAGAAAAATAAATAAAAATAAAATATCAATACCCGTTGGTACACCCCTCGATAAAGTTCTATCACCACATGATGCATGTGCAATTATTGATGGGCTTATAATTACTATTGTACTAATCGGTAAACCCATCGGTACACCCATCACCATTTATAGCAAAGTGGCGCCGACATTTACCTAAGGGTTTGCTGACGAGCTATCGTGCAAATTGATTATAACAAGTTTAATAATGCAAAAAGGCGACAATCCATTGAAAATACCATCGGTAATTACTGACGGGTATGTACCCATTAGTATTTTTTATCGGTATCTTGTGGATTTCAAGTAGTGTTTTTCATCAGGGACCAATTTGTCTATCAATAAAATTGTCAATGATCAATTTGAGTGTTTAGTCAAAAAGTATGAAAATAATTGAATTACATACGAATAAATTATTTTGAGATTTATTTTACTTATTTTATACAATAAAATAGATTCAAAAAATCATTGGGGTGTTTATTGAACACTTTATTATAAATCACAATATTAGTGTAGACAATGAATTTTTCAATCTTTTCAATTATAAGAACTCTCAACATTTTGTTTAAGGTTTTTCTTGACAATGCAATACATACATAATTGTCTATGACAAAATATATACAGCAGAATTTATATCTATTGGCAAATATAATCCATATATAATTTAATGATTAGTCTTAACTTTTTTTTTCATTGTATAAGATACTATTATAAAAAAATTTCCTTCTTCTTAAAAAAAAAAAGACCACTTTAAGTCCTCTATTCACTACAAGAAAGGTGTGGGAAATAGACATTTTTACCAACAGGTTTGTCGACAGGTATGATTTTTGCCAACGGGATTACCGATGATTACGGGGGCATTGGTGACAAGGCCATCAATGAATATTACCGACGGTAAACAAAACCTATCGGTTATTTTTTACGCTTTTACAAACGGATAAGATGATAATTAGCAATCGGTACAATTAAATAAAAGGCATCACCTCTTCCATCAGAGACATATTTATACCAATGATTTTCCTTATCTTTACCGATAGGTGTTTAAATAAATTCTAATTTTTAAATATTTTACTGACAGGTATACCAACAATTTTTTAAATTGTGTAAAAATTATATTTAAATAAAAATTACATATTACAGACAGTGTTACCCATCGTTAAAATAAAAAAATTTTAAATTCCCTTTTTAACTATGATGTGATTGGTAATATGTTATTTATTATTTATTTATTTATTTATATAAAACCTAATCATAAATTAAATTGATATTAAATAAGAAAATATTAAAATGAATAAATTAAACTAATTAAATAAAATATCAAATTATGACTATAAAATATATACAAACTACAACAAATGTAAAAAATATCTAAAATGGGAAAAAAATGAAGCTAGATAAAAATTAGTTGAACTCTTGGGCGTCGACATTTGGGGAGGTAGCTAATGTGTGGAATCACCATCTGAGGTGGAGGTGGGTAAACTGACCTTTTGAGGTTAGCCTCTACCTTTACCAGTCATACTAAAACAATTAAAAAGTACTCCATAAAAAACATTAATAAATTAGAAAATTTCACATAATTCCGTAATAATATTGCATATAGTATTAAACACCTCAGTTAATTTGAAAGTGCAGGGCTGTTTTCATCATCACTCTGTTGTTGATCACTAGGTGAATCATCAGCACTACTAGCACTTATTTCATCTTCGTGATTTCTGATTGGGTGGTTACTCATGCATTCAATTATGTCAACTTCCCCAATAGTCAATAAAAGAGGGTTTTCAGGATTATCTGCATCGATTATTGTCCTTGGAGGGGGTGGATCATCCACTTGATAAGCATCTTCAACAATATCTTCCTCAATTTCAATCCTACCTCTTGGTTTTATCTTGTTCACAACCCTCCATTGTGAACTACTTTTCCAAGGATAAGACATATGATATACTTGTCTAGCATTTTTGTCTATAATAAATGGATCATAACTTCTATATCTTATAGTGTGATTGATTTCAATGATTTTGTAGTTGTTGTGTTATCGTGTCCCAGTAAGTCGCCGGGTAAGATCATACCATTCATATTTGAATAGGACACATTTATTTGCGAGCTCACCCACATACTCAAACTGAAGGATCTCCTTAACGACCTCATACCAATCACATTCTCCGTCCCTGGTATCTCTTTTAACACAAACACCTTTGTTGTCAATTTTTTTCCCCACACCCCAATTTGTTGTGTGAAACTTGTACCCATTGACATAGTACATGGGCCAAATTACTACTTTATTTTTTGGCCCCCAAGCTAAATTAAACAAATGGGGACATGTTACACTATTATTTTTGTTATGAACCTACATACGTACATAAAGTTTGAAATGTCAAACAGACTTGTATCAAACAAAATAAATAGATAAGAATATATTAAGTTACATAATCTTAGACAAGTGGACTTATATGTAATCTAAACCAATCCGAAAATTGTTGAAGAGAACCTTGACCATGTAGTTGCTCAAAGTATCTATTGTTGAAAATCTATTTTACGTTATTTTAAAGATACATAGCATCACACTTTCACATAAAAAAGGGGATTGTTGACTTACAATCTAAATGGCTACACCTCATCACAATTTATCAAAATATGTAAGTGTGCAGAATTTCATTATTGGGAAGTAAACCATCGAGCCACGCTCTTTCCAGCTCCTCGACTAGGTTGATTGAATATAGACAAAGTTGGTGGAATAGAACACCCTCTCCATCGCCGTTACGACCAACCCAAGTTCTCCTACATTGAACATGTGGCTGAAAGTAAAATGAGTAGAAATTTGAAGTTTCTTTCACTAAATAAGCTTGACATATTGATCCTTCCACTTGAGAGACCTATTCTTCATGGTTCTTTTAAATCCTCCATTTCCCTTTCAAATGGATACATCCACTTGTATTGAATCGGTCCACACACTCGTGCTTCATATGCCAAATATATGGGCAAGTGTTCCATTGAGTCAAAGAACCCGGGAGGAAAAATTCTCTCTAATATGCAGAGAATCATGGGAATATTTTTTTGACTAAAACCCCAAATCAGTCCCTCAGGTTTATAATAGAGGATAGGTTAGTTCCTCTATATAATTGTCATATAAGCTGTGTCCTGTTAACTTACTTATGCATACTGTTAACTTATTTACATGTATTGTTAAATTTTATAGTGGATCCTAATTTGTTTCACTCCTTTAAATGAAGTCATTTAGACCTTTTTTTTTCAACTGTTATCTCACCATAGCTTTTTGTTGAAAAGATAGATTTTGACTTTTGTTTTGTGTATAACAGAAAATAAGGCAAGTTCTGATTCACTGTGAAAATTAACAGTACACATAAGCAAATTAACAGAATACATGGATATTTCTGTTAACAATTCAGACAACAATTTGACGGAGGGACTAACTTGTCCTTTTTTATAAAATTTGAGGGACTAATATAGGGTTTTCTAAATCTGAGGGACTAATTTGTCCCCCATTATAAACCTAAGGGACTAGTTTGTGGTTTTAGTCTATTTTTTTCCATGACAAGCAAATCATCAACCTTAAAAGTAGAAAAGCATATATCCCTAAAATACTAACTCAGCTCGGTTAAGGGCTTCCAGACAATATTAGGTAGCTCTCTGAATGCAATTGGAAGCAAACACTCCATGAAGACGTGACAATCGTGACTTTTCATGCCAACAAGCTTACCCTATGCAACATTCACACACCTACTTAAGTTAGAAGCATAACCATTAGGCATTCTCAACCCCTTCAGCCACTGACAAATAGCTTGTTTCTGATTGGAACTTAGAGCATATTTGGCCTTTGGTTTATAGAAATGACCATATCTTAATTCTTGTAAATGCAAATCAGGCCACGTGCAATACTCGGCCAGATCATGCCTTGCCTCGTTGTTGTCTTTGGTTCAATTTGTATCCAATATAGTATTCATAATGTTGTCAAACACATTTTTCTCAGTATGCATGACATTTAAACAATGACGTACCAAATTACCCTTCCAATACAACAACTCCCAGAAAATACTTTGTTTGGTCCAATTATGGTATACCCCTTACCCTGGCATTCGCACTACTTTTCCGACTTCTGTTATTTTTAGAAAATCCTTAACTTGATCCCATATTTCACTGCCACTTAGTCTAACTGGAGGCTCATCATGCTCAACACAATTACTTTTAAAACCATATCTACTTCGCTTATATGGATGATCAGAATCCAAGAGCCTGTTATGATAATCAAACTAAGAGTTCTTTCCTCCATGTGTCAAGGTGAATGCTTTAGTATCCTCCATACAAATTGGGCATGCTAATTTGCCTTGGGTCATCCATCCAAATAACATTCCATAAGTTGGAAAATCATTAATGGTCCACATTAATGCAGCTCTCGTCATGAAATTCTGCTTTGTTGAAATGTCATAAGTAAGAACAATCTGGCACCACGACTCATTCAGTTCATCAACTAGGGGTTGAAGATACACATCAATCTTAGCTTTTGGATCATCAGGGCCAGGGATTATACATGTTAAGAATAGGTAAAGATCTTTCATGCACATTTCAGGAGGGAGATTATAGGGTGTAACAACTATGGCCCAACAGGAATAGGGTTTGCTAAATTGGTTATTTGAAGTAAATCCATTTGAACAGAGTCCCAATCTAACATTTTGGGGGTCACAAGCAAAAACAAGATATTGTTGATCGAACATTTTCACGCCTTACCATGCAATGGATGCGTCATCACACCATCATCCCTCTAATTTTCACTATACTACCTCATATGAGAAGCTGAGCTCATTGACGCATAGAGTTTCATGAGTTTAGGGATTAAAGGCAGATAATGTATTCTTTTCTGAGGGACATCCTTATACCTCTCACTTCTACGTCTCTTAGGTTTAAACATAGGCTCTTGGCAAAACTTACACTCAGTTAATGAACTATCATCTTTATAATAAAGCATGCAATCTTTCAAGCATCAATCAATATTTATTTCTTTCAACCCAAATTTAGAAACTAAATTTTTAGCTTGATAAAAATCTTTTGGAATTACATCGGGGGTTCAAACTTAGCTCACTTATCAGTGTAACCCACTGATCAAAAGAACTTTGGCTTTGATTCCCTTCAGACTTAATGCTCAACATTCGAACTGCTAATGACAATTCAAAGTGCACACAATCCTCCCATAAGGGTTGATTAGTAGCTTTTAGGAGACTATAAAACCGAGCAGCAACTTGGTTTGGCTCCTCGACTGAAGGCTATAAATAACGAGCAGTAAATTCAGGACTAGTAGCATCAAACACCATCTCTTGATACCTAACCAGGTTATCCTCCCATAGTACATTATCCATGTCATGCTGAGGTACATGGATCCCACCAGAACTACTTCTAGTTTGAAACATACCCACTTGATTCCATGCATTAACTACCTCCCCATGCTCGGTCCAAACCCAATAGTCAGGCATGAAGCCCCACTTATACAAATGAACCCTTATTGTATCATCATCCAAACACTTCCTATATTTGCACCTATTGCATGGACACCTAACTTTTGCTTCATTAATGAACTGATGTGTTTTACATGCCACACTCATAAATTCTTCAACACCACTATAAAATTCCGGTTTAATCCCCCCTCTATTTGGATGCAATCTATCGTACATCCATGATCGATTTAAAGGTAACATTGTGTTTGGGTTTAACCCTAAACCCTAAAATTTTGTAAAGATGGTAAGTTATTACTTTCAAATACAAATTCAATTGCTATTTCAAATACAAAAGTTAACAAAAATTCAACAGCATCTTACCTTAAATTAGGAGCTTTCGTCATCAGGTATTTACTGTATTTGGTCTTTAAAACACATTCAATTGGTTTTTAACTTTTATTTAAATTATTATTTTTAACTAAATTCAATTGGCTTTTAAGTTTTTTTTTAAAATATAGTTCCTTTTTTAATCTATCATCCTTACAAAAAATTATAACAAAATTTCGATAGTATCTTCCCTTAAATTAGGAGCTTTCATAGTTAGATATATCAGTCAATTCAACAATTATAGATATTATTATAAAGATCAACAACAAAATAGATATAGTAAAATAGTTACATGTTAATAATTACATATAATTCACATAATCCTAAAAATCACTCTGTTGCGCATCCCCTTATAACTCCACAACATGTATCCTACAATCTCTGCAAACACAAAGAATCTCATAGCAAACAAATCAAACAAGTTAGGGAAGGACCTCTCGCCTTTCCCCCTAGTCATGCAATCCCCATTTCCTACAAATCTATCCTGGAAAACATAAGTCTCTATATATCCTACCTATATATTAAACTATATAAATAACAAGGATTGAGTTATTAACCTCTATAATAGTAAACAAATTACAAAATGTAGTAAAGTTCTCGACATCCAACCAAATCCAATCCTGAAAATCTAATATGATAAATTTAAATCAATACAATTATATACATGAAAAAACATAAAATAACAAACAAAAAGAATGGCAAACCGATCCAACAATCAATAATTGCTGTCACCCTCACGAATAACTCCTACATTAACAAATTAACAACAATAATTACTCCCTAATGTAACAAAACACAATACTATGGGCACCCATAAATGAATAGAAAAAGTAAACTAAATAAAAAAACTAAACTGATTAAAATGCTCACCAAAGCCCCAAGATTGTAATGGTGGCCTTTGTTTCTCAAGCGAAGCTCTGGTGGCAGCAAAAATGATGGCGACGCGGCTAGCTTAGAGAAAAATAGGGGGAGGTTTTAGATAGAGTGAGAGATTGCAGCGAGTGAGGAGGAAGAATGGTGGCGGTGGGGATAAATTCGCAGATTACCGATAGGTTTACCAACGAGTACACATTTAGTGAAACAATGTGTTTCATTAACAAATAATTATCAATGGAAAATACATAACAGTAATCATTTGCACGGAAACTTGTGAATTTTCAAAAACCCATCAATACCAACATCGGTAATAAATAAAAAAATAACAATTAAAAAATACATATCCGTCGGTTACACCGTTAATAAATCAACTAATAAATATAATTATAATTATGATTAATAACAATCGGTAAACCCGTTGGTTGCGATAAAAAATTATAAAAAATAATTTACAGATAAATACACCGATTGGTTTAACCGCCGGTAATGTAATTAATAAATATAATTATTAATGATAATAAATAGACATCGATAATTCCGTCAATAACTTCATACATAAAACAAATTATTGAATTCACCCGTCGGATATTATGAGCACCAAATGATGGGTTTTGGTGCCATCATCTACCGACGGTTTTATTGATGTGTACTCGTAACAAAAAAAATTGTTTCTCAATTTGCGTCAACTCATCGGAAATACTGTCAGTAATTATCGATGGTTTATAAACCGTCGGTAGTTTACATTAGTATTCCGCATTTTTCTAGTAATGAATACCAAAACAATTCATGGAATATGAATTTTTGTACTAATATTATTTCATATAATTATATCCGTTTTAATTATATACTCTTCTCAATGCTTAAAAATCAATTTTGTTGCACTTGCACATTTTTCATACAAAATTTATGCTCTTAAGAAACATAGTTGACATTCCTTCCTTTCTGTAAATAGTGGGCTAAACTTTTATTGTTACTATATATTACTCTATGTGCTTACAAAGCAGTCATATTGCATTGTACATTTTTAATGCAAAATGTATGCTCTTAAACAGTATAATTGACTCTTTTTTCTATTGCAAGTAATGATCTAAAAATCCAATCAAATTTAAAGTATTAGTACATAAGCTCTTCTTCAAATATATCATCCAGTGTTTGAAAACTCGGACTGGACTACCCGGTCCAATCGGTGAACCGTTGAACCGGACATGTAGCCGATCTGAGTAGCACAATGGATCGGTGTTGCAATAGAATCGGTGTGAACCGCTCTAACTCGCTGATTTTTTGGAAAAACTGGTGACCCACTGCTGGTTACTGGTTCACATAAATAGCAGTATCAAAAAACACAAAAAAGTTATATGCAAGGAAGGGGTGGTGCTATGCACCATCGCTTCAGATCCATTGTGTGATCATGGCTACCACTTGCCCATAACCTCAGATCTGCTACTTGTTGTAGCTGCCATGCCTCTGCAAGCGTCGTCGACTTCATCACCATCGTCGCAAGCGAGAGCTAGAGTATCTGTGTGTGCATGAGAGAGAGAGAGAGAGAGAGAGAGAGAGAGAGAGAGAGAGAGATGGAGAAAGATAGAGTAAAGTAAGTTGAGGATGGAGAAAGATGAAACTGAAAGGATGCAGATGTGTGGCAGCTCATTTGCTTAAGAAAGGGAGTGTGTCTTATAAGTGAGATAAAAATTTAGGGTTAAGTGGTTTTTTCTTTGGTCCGAAAGCTACTAGCATTTAACATAGGATAAAATCCAAAACGTGGAACATTTAACACATTGTCATAGCCCAAAACTTGGAACACAACAAATGGCCTTAGCTTTAAGAACTAAACAATAAAGCTGTCAAATCAAAAAGGGTTGGGACCAGACCAAAAAAAAAAGATTAGGAAATTATAGCCTCATGTAATATTTTTGTTTTGGATGTATGAATTTTATAATTTTAAAGTATTAAAGATTTAATCATTTATATTATTTATTACATGTATTTAAATTTTATATATTTATTTAATTATATCGGTTGAACCAGTGACCCAGTGACATGGTGCCTCAACCAAGTTGATCATTGGGTCGGGTCTGAAAACTATGATATCATTAATTGCTCTATCAATCTCATCTTAAGCTTTTATATTGTTTTGTTGGACCAGTTGTATAATATATGTAATAATTATTTCAATAAATAGTATCATTTAAACGAGTGCATAATGTTATCTCTAAACTTTATACAGAAGTTTTTTAAAACTTTAGAATTTATTGAAAATTAAAAAGGTGTTTTCAATGTTTTCATTTTTTTGGGAACACACATAGGCAAATTACATATTCTTTAAAATTTAAAAACTAAAATTAATTTTAAAAATTAAAAAAGAAATTAATTTTTAAATCAAAGTTTTCAGTTTTTCTTTCTTGACAATTAGTGATGACAAATGTTACAATTGTTTTTAACATCAGAAAGCTAAATGTTGCACTTTTGAAATCAAAAGAGTTAAATTTATTTAGTTTTCTTATATTTCTTTTTTTTTTCTAGTAATAATATTAATATCTAATAATACGAAATTACATTTTTTACTAACTTTGCATAATTAATCAAGTTTTAAGAAAAGTTCATCGAGTAGCAAAGTCATTATTAATTAAATTAAGAAAATGTAAAGTTATGTAAAAAAAAAACAATAAAAAAGTAAGTTTAATTTAAGTGAAAAATATTGGAAATAATTTTTAAATATTACGATCATCTTGAAAATAGTAAATTATTTAAAATGAATTGAAAATTTAACAAAAAATAAATTTATCATATATATCCATAAAACATATATAAATAATTATTTTGTTTTGTTTTCTCAACTATTGAAAATTTAATTGACCATATATAATTTTTATTGCATGGCTGACCCATGAGAAGACTTCTTTTTTTTTTTTGGATCATGTAAGAAATAAAAAAAATGAAACCTAGCCAAGATTACGTTTTAATTCACACAATGCATATAGGAAAAGAAAGTATGCTAGACCGCTTTATATGCTAGATCCCTCAATAAATTCCTTCTCTTTGTTATAAATGCCTTCAACAACATAGGTTCTAAGAAGAGACTCAAATTCACCAACACCTATACCTTGCCCCAAACCTCTAGTATAATATGCATTCAAATTGTAAATTTCATAGAAGAATCAATGTATTTCTCATGTACTGCAGTAGTCCATCGTTATAAAATAATATATATGCCAAATGATCAGAGTTAAATTTATAGAACATGTGGACACATGACACATGGTATGTCTAGATACATCCTGATTTTTTATATTTTGCTTTCTCTTTCAATCCTAACCAAGAACATTGTGAAAAGTCATACCAAAATATTTTCTCAAGATCTTCTGTCTGTTTTATTCTTTCATTATTATTATTATCTAATCTCAATTTTCCAATAAAAAAGCGATGAGAAGCAATTAAGCAAGTGAAAAAATAAGGAAAGTTTTTAGTATGCAGTCTCCAATTTTGTTGGGGATGGTGACATAAGCTTTAATGCAATTTTGAAGGATGTGAAAGGAGGAGTAGAAGACATTGACACTATGCGGTTCTACGGTTTGCAAGTTGCAACCTTCAAAAAGAGAACCGAAGAATGTAATAAATGAGGTTGCATTTTATTTCCTCCAAATGTTTTCACATGTCACCTTCTGCATTTTAGTTTCTATATCACACCTAGCAAATCAAGAAAAAAAAAATCAAATTTTTTTATAATTAAAGTAAGCAAATAATATGCGTTCAAAATGTAAATTTCATAGGCTTCATTGAGTAATCCAGCATCCATCACGTAATCTACCCTCTACTCAATGTATCTGTCCAACATAGGAATTAAGTTTCAAGAGAATAAAAAAAAACAAATAAAGAAGAACAAACTAAGTATCAAACATATTGAAATCAACTAAACCTGGAAAGTGGTTGATGACCTTCTTCATGCCCAAAACAAAGTTGTATAAAGGTGTAGATGTCAGACCTGAGAGCTTCCCAAAATGCATTTCGATTTCAAAAGGCTAGGAGATCGATTGCAGCCAATGGATAAAGAGATTGAAATCCAACCATAGACGAGCTCAGCTCCAATTGGAGCTTCTACCTCAAAAAGTTCATCAATTTTCAGGGTGCCCAATGCAATTCAAGAAAATAATGAATAGATCTATACTCCTAAGGCCATTGCAATTGGTCCATACCATCATTTGTTCATATATATGGAAGACAAACATAAAAAAAGTAGGGATTGGAATGATTTTATCGTTAGCATCTAGATGAGCTCCATGATGTCTGTTATGAAATCACTGAGATTGAGGATGATATTAAGAAATGTTATAGAGGTGAGGTCGAACCCGACAAAGCTAGATTTGAATAGATGATGGTGTGCAACGAATCTTTCCTCATTGAATTTTTCTATAAACTTTCATGGGAGATGAGTCTACATGAAAGCTAGATGTTGATTATAAGTATGATCTATTCATATTGGAAAATTAGCTTCCTATGATACTGCTTAATAAATTATTTAGCCTAGCAAAACATACTGATGGTTCATTATCCCAAATTATTTTTCATTATTTTATGAGATACAATAATGGAAACATAGATTATACATGCATGAGATCAGAACATTTTACTGACCTTCTGAGGTACTTCCTGTTACCTTATTCACTTCATCTTGAATTTGAACAAAGAAGAAGTAGATGCGCAGTGGAAGACCAAGTACCAAACAAAGTCTGCAGTGTAAGCCAGCTTCAAAATGTTGGTGTGAAGTTCAAAGTGGACAAAAGCAGGTCCCTACTAGACATCCGATTTCATGATGGCACTTTAACAATGCCACTATTTTTTGTGGACGATTTGACGGAGCGACATTTATGAAATGTGTTTGCTTTAGAAAAGTACTACTACCCCCAATCAGCATTTGTCACAGCTTTTTTCCACATGTTAAGTTTTTTATTGATACTCAGGAAGACGTAGATTTCCTTATTAGAAAGAACATCATTGCTCATAGGGTCACTGACCCTACTAGGAATGATATTCTTGCTAATAAGGAAAAAACTTAACATGTAGAAATAATCCGAGACAAATGCTGATTAGGGGTAATAGTACTTTAGAAAGCAAGCAAATTTCCTAAATGTCACTCCATCAAATTGTCCACCATAAATGGTGGCATTGATAAAGTGCCATCATGAAATTGGATGTCCAGTAGGGACTTACTTTCATCCACTTCGTACTTTACACAAACATTCTAAAGTTGGCTTATGCTACAGAATTTGCTTGGTACTTGGTCTTCCATTACACATCTGCTTGTTCTTTGTTTAGATTCAAGACAAAGTGAATAAGGTAATAGGAAGTACCTGTAAAGGTCAGTAAAATTCCTAATCTCATGCCTGTATAATCTATGTTTCCACTATTGTATCTCATAAAATAGTGAAAAATAATCCGGGATAATAAGGCATCAGTATTTTTCACTAGGCTAAATAATTTATTGACTAGTATCATAGGAAGCTGATTTTCCAATATGAATAGATCATATGTATAATCAACATCTAGCTTTCATGTAGACTTATCTCCCATGAATGTTTGCAGAAAAATTCAATGAGGAAAGATCCATCGTACACCATCATCTGTTCAAATCTAGCTTTGTCGAGTTCAACCTCACCTTTATAACATTTCTTGATATCATATCATCTTCAATCTTTATGATTTCGCAACAAACAACATGGAAGCTCATCAAGGTTCTAATGATAAAATCATTCCAATATATATTTTTTTATGTTCGTTTTCCATATATTTGAACATATGATGGTATGGGCCAATGGAAATGGCCTTGGGAGTATATATATGTTCATTGTTTTCCCAAGTTGCATTGGGAACCCTGAATATTGATGGATTTCTTGAGGTAGAAGCTCCAATTAGAGTTGAGCTCATCTATGGTTGGATTTCAATCTCTCTAGCCATTAGCTGCAATCGATTTCCTATTTCAATAACCAAGATGACGAATAATGTTAAGTGCAATTAGTAGAAATTACAAATCAAGCTAAATCCTTAAACAAACTACAGCATAAATTGTCAAACTTTCTACAAATGGCTTTCCTAAGCAAAGTAGGGAATGCGGAGTCCTGCTCAAATTATGAGGAACTAGTGTGTGAGAGAGGATAGTTACTTTCATAAAGTAGATATATCTGTGTGATATATATAGGGTTTTTTTTTTCAATCGAGAAGAGCTCAATCCATAACTTTTGAAAAATGCAACCATTCTGGTTAAGTCAACATCCCTTAAAAGATGGGGATTCTGCGATGGGCCAAGTCAACCACTAAAAAGGATGTATCTTCCTATTCCCACTCTCTCTCATTATACATTCTTAACATGTGCTTGTGATCTAACGCTCACTACACATCTCAGCTTAATTATAGTGGGAGCTATAATGGGGTTCAGTTGAATTAAATAATATAATAAATTTGACAAATAGCAGTATTGTAATATGATGATTAATTGATTTCTTAAATTAATTTATAATAAACTGATAAATTAATCTATATATCTTCATTTATATATTTTTTATGAAGTTACTACATTAAATATTACTCCCTCCATTCACTTTTAAATGTCCAGATATATTAATGCTATAATGTACCAAATTTTTGCTGATTCCTAAATGATATTTAAAAGTGGATGGAGATAGTATGCCACATGCATATCATTTTATAATAAGATATTTTTAAGACAACTCCAATTTTAGCCTTTTTAAAATTCAAATTGGATACATTGGTCCCTGTAAAAGACAAATTCTCGAATTGGTACATTATAGCACAAATTGGTCACTGTAAAATTTTATAGGGACCAAATTGAGAGTTTATGTTCTACAGGGACCAATTTGTCTCACTTAAAACTTTATGGAGACAAAAATAAGAGTTTTATCTATTTTTAAAATATTACTTTTATTTTTTAAATAGAAGGTAAATTTTACAACTCACTAGAGAATAACCCCGTGCTTTACTTGGGTTCTTTAATATTTTTTAAAAATGAATGGAATTTGGTCATAAAATTTATAGGAAAAAAAAATCTTACCTTTTTTTGTAAGTCAAACCCCTTCAATGAATCCATGACATATAACAAAATAAAAGCTAATGAGTGATTGAAATCCAAAAGCTTAGTAAAGACATCAAGAATTAAAAATGATCAAAGAACAAAGGATAGGAAGCAATTTTCTCAGTTCTCAAAACATTATTGGCCCCCTTAGATTCCAATTATCCTACTCTGGTGTCAATTTGTGTGCCTAGTTTGAGTATCTTTTTTTTCCCATTACAACTATCATTGAAAGCAAATAAAATTCTACTTTAAAGTTGATTATTATGAGGTTAATTTATTGCATTTTAGTTTTAAAATTAATAAATTATCACAAGTCATAAATTATAGACCTCCAAATACAGTATAATTGAAGTTATGTTAATGCTTTTAATTTTCAAAAATGAATAAAAATTCTCATTTAATTTTAACATAAAAAAATATTTTGAAGGAAAAGTTAGTGAAAAAAAAATAGTTATTGGTGTATGTGAATGCTATTTGTGGTTAATTTGAAAATTGTAATGACTAATTATGTTCTGGCATGAAGAAAAATAATATATATCAATAAATTAAAATTGTAAAATTATTTAATAATTTCATAAAATAAAAGGTTTAGTACAAACATTTACTTGTTAGCTTTTGTGTACTAATTGCGTAATAGAGACTATTTTATGCACACAAGTATATTATTTAAAAAAAATAAATGAAAGTATTTTTAGTTAAGCAATAGAAGATTAAATTAGATAAGATAATTCATATAAGAATATAAATCATTTAAACTTAATATTAATTAAGTGAAAGAATAAATTTTAAACGTTAAAACACTTATATTTGTTATCTACAGTAAAAATATTATATATATTGTGTAAATGAAATAGGTTTTATTTCTAAAAGCTAATTATTGACCATTGAGTTGCACCTGTATATGCAAAAATAAATAAATAAATAAATAACATTACAAATTGTGTAATATAAATATAATACATTTTTTTTTATAAACGCACTTTAAAAGATCTTCGGTTTAAAGTTTAAGATTTATGAAATATGTATAACGTATCTATAAAAACAAGTGTTATAACGTTGTAAAGTATTTTTTTAATAAATTTTAATATAGGTTGTGGTTAATTTTACATATATATGTTTTATAAGATTTAGTTTATATTTTATTAGCCATGTAGTGTTTAGTTTATATCTTAGAATAGATGAAAATAAAGATACCATCAGTTTCATTCCAAAGAGTAGAGTTCATTCCAGACAGTAGTTTATAATTTAACCAATTTTGTTAACAATATAGTGGTAGCGGCGTTTAGTTTATATTTTAGAATAGAGTTTAGTTTATAATTTTTGAATGGATGAAGTCTTAATTCAATAAATGGTTTTCATAGAGTGTGTGTGTGTGTGTGTGTGTATGGGAGGTATCTAGTGAGAAACGTGATTTTATATGAGAGTGAGAAGAGCAACCCTAGGTCGTATAATCATACATGAATGATCAAGGTTGAAAGTTATTAAAATATCATATGATCACTTAAAAAATTTATATGACTTTAGGTTTTAATCCTAACCATTAATTTAATATCTAATAGTCCAGATTTACTCATCTCACTTGTAACGCCCGGGGACGAGGACGAGGAGTGATCGCCGGTGCAAAGAGGGCACGGACAAAGAGCGGCTCCTCGCAAGGTCCTCTAAGCGGAGGGGTACATGAATGAACCGATTACACACCCGAATGAGAGGGATCCTGAAACTGTATAGGTATGAGACTATACAGTTGAGGAGGGCATAAATGAATTGATTTGTACTACCTATACCAACAAGATGCATCTTCTTTTCGGTAGCCTAAACTAAAAGAACTCCACAGTTAAGCGTGCTTGACCTGGGGTAATTTTGGGATGGGTGACCTCCTGGGAAGTTTTCCCAGGAAGCATGTGAGTGAGGACAAAGCATGCTGAAAGGACCCGTGTTGGTTTGTGGGGACAGTCGTCAATCCATAAAGCAGTAGGGGATGTTACAAATGGTATCAGAGCCTGCACCTCTCCCAGTACGGTGTGGTTCGGGGACGAACCAGGCGGAAGCTGGTGGGCATGTAACGCCCGGGGACGAGGACGAGGAGTGATCGCCGGTGCAAAGAAGGCACGGACAAAGAGCGGCTCCTCGCAAGGTCCTCTAAGCGGAGGGGTACATGAATGAACCGATTACACACCCGAATGAGAGGGATCCTGAAACTATATAGGTATGGGACTATACAGTTGAGGAGGGCATATATGAATTGATTTGTACTACCTATACCAACAAGATGCATCTTCTTTTCGGTAGCCTAAACTGAAAGAACTCCACAGTTAAGCGTGCTTGACCTGGGGTAATTTTGGGATGGGCGACCTCCTGGGAAGTTTTCCCAGGAAGCATGTGAGTGAGGACAAAGCATATTGAAAGGACCCGTGTTGGTTTGTGGGGACAGTCGTCAATCCATAAAGCAGTAGGGGATGTTACATCACTCTCATATAAAATCAGTCCTCTCACTTGATTCTCTCCCATAATATATATACTATAATAGTTTAAATAATTACGCTAATGTGTTAGCTCAACCTATTGTTTTTGCTTTTTAAATTAATTTGCATATCATTTAAAATTAATTTTTAAAGTAGAATAAAAATATTTTAACTTTTGAATTATTCAATAGCCATGTTTATAGGAAAATGGTCCTAACATTCTCAAAAAAATAATTTTTTATGACACTTTATATAGTAAACCATGATAAAATAATTCATAGTAACTTCAAAGTAAATATTATTATATAAATACATGTTATTACGTGTATAAAATTAGAAAATAATAGAGCATAGTCATAATTAGTTATTTAATTTATATTTTATCAGCCAATTTTATTAATCATGTAGTGTTTAGTTATGTTAATGTAATAAGTGCTTTTATAGTGAAGTTTATATATATTAAGCCTGTGCGTTGCATGGGTTTATTAAAATTTTTTTGTGATGATTAAATTTACGTTCAATATTTAAAGGAAACTTTGTCACACTCTTGACAATGCCACATATATTTATCCATGACCTAATTCAATTATTGACCTTGACTTTTGTTTAGGGTGATTGCATAGCAGATTTTATAGGCAATTGTTTCTTTCACAAAAATGAAAGGCCACATTGAGTCCTTTATTGTCAAATTAAAATTATTGATGGATAAGTACTTGTGCATCAATATTACTTCCTCTAATAACTTATGCTTCTATGACCCAATCTCCTAAGTGCATAATATGTAGTCTTATTCCATTGCATTTTTAAGGCTCGTTTGGCATGTTTGTTAGGATAAGAGGTGATGGTATACGACATGATAGGATAAGATCTGATATATATAATTTTATGTTTAGTAATATCAAACCATTTATTTACAGATAATTCTAATATCTTAATTAAAAATTAAATAAAAATCAAATAATAGTAAAATAGGAATTTTTATTATAATAATTTTCAAATATTATATTTATGTAAATATTTAACAATTATTTATTGTTTCAATAATATATAAATAAAAACACTATTATATATATTTTTATACTTCATATTTTAATCATAATTATTTCAATTTAAGTTTTTGATCTTTCTTTTATATATTACATATTATTTATTTAAAATATTTATTTGTTATTAAACATTTATTATTTTATTTTATTTATTTTTTATCAATTATATTTATTTTATTTTTATCATATATAATTAAACTAATATTATATATTATTTGTATTTATTTTATTATAAAATAATTTTTAAAAAATTGATTTTAATTTTTATAATTTTATTTTATTATTTTTTATTTGAGAGTTGTTTTATTTTAATAAAATCTTTAAAAAATATCTTTTACATTAAAAGCTAATCAGGCTTAATATGACCTCCCTTTACTGTATTGAGTTATACAATATTTTGATGTATAAGGGTGTTATGACATATAAGGTTATACAATACATTACACCAAACAATGAATAAGGGCAGAACATATGATATTAACTTATACTATCATGCCTAATACATCATACCAAACACCAAATGACATTTTAATCTAATTCTCAATATGATAAATGATAAACAAATGCTAAAATCGGGATTAAGTGTTAGAATTACCTAGGACGGTAGAGGTTGATGAATCCATGGTTGTCTGCTTCCTTTGATCTGTGTGAGAAAACAAACCAGAAGAGAGAATGCAGAGATAGTGCTCCTTCTATTGCCACTGCAGTTCCAATACATGTTCTGTCTCAATGGGGCAACAACCATACTGAAGTTGTTACGAGCATGGGCCTCTCTAGTTAGTGACAAAATGGGCCAAACCTACCTATTATGACTCAGCCTATTAACAATAACCCAAACATATCCACTAATAACAAAAATTAATATAGTTATGCCTAATAACAAAAATTAATCAGAAAATGGTCTAATTAATATGGTCCAATATTTTTGACATCCAATTAATCTGGAATCAAATTAAAACTATAACAAAAAATGATTTATGCTAGTCTACTCACATAGAATATCCAGTCTTCTCCCACTTAGACAGAATAAATCAAAAAACCATGTTATTCCAAATTAATCAACAATATGTGGCCACAACAAGATGCCAAAATAAGCCAATATTAACCACGAAAAAGTTCCAAAATGGAACTATAAGCATCTTAACAATGTAGAAAATCATACTCGAAGGAGTAGTGATATCCTACATTGTAAGAAACCTATATCTTGTGACCCAACAACAAAGTGGAATATTGATAAATGGGAAAGCACAACAAAATGGCATGCCAAAGTGTGAACAAAGTGCAATTTCCCAACAAAATGGCCCAAGCATCCGCCCACAATAAATCTTATCACAACAACAAAATTGAGACTAGGTCCAAAATGTTTCCACAATGTGTTATATTAACATAAGAGTTTGCACAACACCAACAATAACAAATAATAATAGCAAAATAACAACAATAACATCATTAATAGAAGCAACAAAATATGACAACAGAAGCGTCCAATCAAGATGCTCTATGAGATTGAACAAAATATGTCAATAAGATAACAACAAATTGAATCTGTGTCCAAAATATTTCAACAATTTCCCATTATATACTAATAATTCTACTAAGCAGACTTAAATGGTAATAACATATGAGGTCACAATAAATATACAGAACTAGCTGCCACTAACCCAAAACACCAAAGAGACCTCAATATACCCATATGGGTTACATAACCAACAAAGAACTTTAATGGCTAGCCTTTGGTTAGTGGATCAACAACAATATGTTATGCAATAACTCGAGAATAGTTTATCACAACTTGCTCAAATTAATCTCAAGACAACAACATAATGATAATGATAGTGCACACTTCTCTCACTAATCCGATACATATCAAAACATCATAAACATTCCCGTTAGAGGCTATAAAATTTCAAAATACTCTAATGCTACAATAAATAGTAGTGAGATCAGTGATAACTCTATAGTAGAGTAATCAATGTAAGTTTGAATTTATCATTATTCTCTTTAGCAATAAAAATACAAAATAGAGAGACACAAGAGTGCACAATCTCACAAAATTCAATGTAAGTTTGAACTTATCATTATTCTTTCTAGTAACAAAAATACAAAATAGAGAGACACAAGAGTGCACAATCTCATAAAATTGTTTAACATACTCTGCCAAAATGATATTTGAGGAGACTATCAATGCCTAGTTAATATTGTACAACAAATATCTCCTCTCTGTCATCGCAAACTAATAATTAAACACTCATTTGAGAACAAAAGTAAGTTGTTAGCGGAAGCATTTAAACCTACAAACCAACAGTAAGGGCATAACAAAACATAAAGTCTCTAACTCCCAATATAACAAAATTATAACACTAATGAGAGCAACATCATGAGATAATCCAAGAGACTCAACGATGTCCTTTATATAGGTCTTACACAATATAACGATGACAGAATAACAAGAGAAAACCATACAACAGAATATTATAATGAGCATAAAATTAATTTAGTTTTCTTACATTTAATTAATTGGTGGACGATTAATTGAATTGAAGTCATTGTATCATTGCAATCTTGTCGAAGGGTCCCTGATCACAATATACAAGACTCTCCAATGTGATAGAGAAAAATAATATCAATAATATAAAATTCTTAAACAATTTAATTCGAATTATTTTCCCTATCATCCAATGATTATGTCAAATAATGTCACAATGAAGGGTATGCCGATTATCTACATAACCCAACAACATTTGCAATCCAACACAAAAAAAATTATATCAGATAATGTTACACCGAAGGGTATGTCCGCTATCTACATAATCCAACAATATTTGTGAAAGATTTATAAAATATTAGATTGCTACAAAATTTCACAACAAATAAGTAATTACTCTGCTAATGCTCATACACAACAAAATCATGTCATTAGAGCTAGTATTGAGAGGATACTGAAAACTCTAAAAACATGATTATCAACTCATTAAAAAATATATCAATAAAGACAAACCAAAAGATAAGTTCATTATCAATATAGTTCTTAATGCCACAACAGTTGCAATGTTATTCAAAAGCAATAATCTTATACTCACAATATCCAGAAGAGTACACAATAAATAACAAGTATAAGATTGTCAGCTAAAATCCCCTTAAAATAAAATATTGGCGGTAAAACAAAACATAAAGAGATTTTCAAACTCATAATTATTTTCTTATTTCCCAATTGTGCATAATGTCACCTAAAACAATTTTCTCTTTATGCCAAGTGGGATTTAGCCAAAATCAAATAACATTATAACTATAACAAATTTTGCATAAGCAACGGAAAGTCCCAAAACTCAACATTTTCAAAAAAATAGAATATATTATAATATTGTTGCACATAACGATTTTGGATTTTCAAATTAAATCCAATACTAATTTATGCAAGTCCACACAAAATCAAATATCATCCCACTTGGACTGCATAAATTAGATGACAAAATTTTATGAAAGAATTATTCAATATAATATGCAAGAAAAAAGCATAATCATGTTCCTAAACTTTATACAAGGGAAAACTCAAAACAATATTAAACCAAATCAAACAATTGTAGTTTCCCATAAAACTAAAATACATAATTATATTTTCCTATATGGAACATGATATAAAATATTAGATAAGATAATTCCTAATTTCCAAAATTACATAATACAGAATTTTCACAAATAGTACTTTATCACAATCGGTCCCACGAAGGCAACCTCATAATTATGAAAATTGCCTAACAATAGTTTCAAAAGGTAGTAGGCAGGGACTCTCAGTATAATATTGTGTAAAATCCAACAACAATTATTTTATAATTAATATGCACAATATTTAACTCTGAGAGTATGCAAAATATAAAATATTCATAAAAGTGCCAAAATATATATTTTAAATAACAATTCTCATAACACCATTTAGAACAATATTGCACAAACCACATAATTGCAATGTTCCAAAATGTATAAAAGAGGCATAAACAATACTTTAATATCCAAAATACATTAAATATGAGAGTATCTCACTTGTATGCTTAAAATTTTCCATATTGGAATTCAATAATGTCTCAAATTTCAATATCATAAAATCTTGAAATTCAAATTGAATAATTGCAAGATACTAAAAGAAATAATTAAATTTTTCAAAATTTATTTTGGCACATAACACAACACAATACTTAAATGGTATATTTTATAATTCTCATAAAAAAATCTCTCAGAATAAATAATATGATATTATCAACAAAATGGTATCTATGGCAATTGGTCTTAGATGTGAGATCACAATTATGAAAAAAAATACCCAACACAATGTATAGCTAAACCATATCAAATTTGAGAGTATAAATTTAATAATATGCCAAATAATACCATAACTATACACAAAATATATTTGATTTGACCTAATGAACCCATGAACCTATCATGCTCAATCATCAAGTGAGCCTCTGTAACGTCCCTAAATTCATAACTAGATAAATTAATTAAATTAAGATGAAAAAGAGCAAAACCAATAGAAATTGGACAAGTTTCATGAAATATAATAAATAATAATCAAGTAAGATACAAAGAATTATGGAAATGCCATTACTAAGTAGAAATTTTGAAAATACCTTACTATGTAGTAGAAATTATAAAGGTACTCTTGACTTGTTAATAAATAAGAAAGATACCAATTATTTTATAAATGGAATTAGAAGAATTCCACTATCATTATCTAATTATAAAAATCATTGTCTTAAATGAAGAAATTAATACATATGCCATCACTTTAATAAATATAATAAGACTTGTCATAAAACAAGAATGAATCTAAGCCATTGGATTAAAATAAAAATAAAAAAAGGGGTAAAGTGACATGGGATTTCCATTATGAGAATAAAATATAAAAGATTGTCATGATTTGGTTAAATAATTTTAGTGCTATGTATCTACACCTAACAATAATGATAAAATAATTTAGTGCTATATATCTATACCTAACAATAATGATAAAATGATATGTTTTACAACATCATTCACTAAATTATGACAAGACAAAATGTAATGCACCATCATTAGTTATCCACTATATGAGCACTCAAGAAAAATAAAATTTGGAGCACTAAAACCACTCCATTATAGCTCTTAAATTCATGGCCTCTTGGCCTATAAAAGGGAGGGGAATGTGTGAATTGATTGCTCCTAACATACTCTTGCTAGCCTTCAAGCCTTAGAAATTCTCTAAGTGTTTTTTCTCTCTTATTCCTTATCTACCATTTCTTCTTATGTTCTTCTCTTTAAAGACTTCTCTTCACTCTTTACATTTCATCCAAACACTTAAATCATAAGCTCAAACTTTCACTAGCCCTTGCAAGAGTTACAATCTTTAACTCTAGTGAGAAATATTTTCTTAAGCACTCAAGTTCTAGAGCCAAGATTCTAGGAGGGTCATCCACTCCAACGACTCTTTCTCAAGCTCAAGAAAGAAGAGGAGGACTCTTTTTAGACCCTACACAAGAGGTAGGAGCTTCATCTTTAATTGTTCAAGCATGGTTGGCTTCTGACCTTGATAGAATGCCTCAAGTTTGAGTTATTGTCAAAAGTTTTGAATGATTATTTGAAAAATATATTTTTTTAGAAATATGACATGTTCTATTCTGTTATGAGTACTCTTATGATGTTATCAAACTCAAATATAACTTGAAAAGATTGTATGTGAGACCTGATTTAATAAAGGTAACTTAAGACATGAAAATGGTAGGTGCTGGAATTTCTAGTTGTTTCTGGCAGCAGGTACTTCGAAAGCTTCTGTTCATAAAATATCAAGCATATCGAAATTAAAATAATTTTACTATAAACTAGACTCATTATAGAACACTCTCCAAAAAGAATCACCCAAAACGGAGTTTTCTAGCCCAAGATATAAATTTTTAAAGTAGAGCCTAAGACTGAAACTTTAAATCTGACCTTGTAGTAGTAAAATAGGTGTAACTCACTCTAGAAAACTTCAAATGGACTGATTTCAACTTTGTTGGAGAGCTAACACATATAGGAATACACCCATATATGTTATGTATAAAGCTTTGTACATCGTAAATACAGAATGAGAAATAAATTTCGGGATAGTGTACTGTGAAAGTGCAGTTTGGAAAGGTTCTGGCTAAGGAAAGACTTGGTATTTAAGCATGTCCATTGTGACTCACCTCTCTTTCTTGGGAACCCTCCTATGCATGGTTTATAGTTGATTTACACTATTCCAAAGATGTAAATGCTAAAATTTGATGAGTTAGGAATTTGGAACTACCTTTACTAAGCTGAGATAACAAGTATACAGAGAATTATAAACTTTCTTCTAAAAGATGTCAAAACTATAAATAAAAGAATCAAGTCTTGTAAAGAGAGAATTTTAAGAATTTAAGTAGAATAATAATCTTCAAGAGATATATGAAAGTCATAATAAAAATATATAAAGAACCTATAATAATATTTTAAAGTGCATTAATGTATTAATGGAATGCTAAGAGTACAAAGAACACTAAGAGAAAAAGATAATACTAAGACATCCATTATCTCTTAGGAACACTAGGAACTCAACTTAATAACTTTGATTGCTTAATGTGAATCATTTATGAAAATGTTTACTATAAGATTTACATGATATTATCCATGTTTCATGAAGTGAATTATAGTAATGTGAATGTATGGTGATGAGTTGTGAAATGATGAGGATGAATGATTGATTGCCTATGATTTATTGTGATTACATGATGATATGCATAGATTCATTTTCAACGGAAATAATAAAAGTAAAAGCCTGGGAAATTAGCAATGAAAGTTTGGAAAAGTGGACTTCAGCTAAGCTCACGCTTAACCGTTGAGATTACGGCAACGGAAAGAAAATAATAGTAAAGCTTGAAAAGTAGCAATGAAAGTCTGGAAAAGTGGACTTGAGCTAAACTCACGGCTTAACCCCCTAAACCGTTGAGATCACGGCAAAGGAATGAAAACCAAAAAGGTTGTGGCGATGGCCACGGTATGAGCTCATTACCCTTTAGGGTGGTCTAAGACATTGATGTATTCATCCCGTGAGAGATTGAGAAGTATATTAATGAAAGGAAATGGAATGAAGAAAGATAAAAGTCACTAAACAAGTAAACGTTGAGGAGAAGTAATCATGATATGCATACGCATTCTAAATTATTATTACCTATTAGTAATTCTATATGATCTGTTTGTATACATGCTTAATGAATTACTGAATGGATATTTCTGCTAATGTTCAAGATTAGTTTAAAAGAAACTTCACTTCGGCTAATCACGTTTGTGAAAGTTTGGTAATTGAATCCTTACTTGTTCACCTTTTTATAATAAACCCGAAGTGACTGGGACGACAACGATGACACATTTAGTACAAGTTGGAACTCCTACTGAGAAATCTCGTATTTCTCACTCCTATATTTCTTTTCCGTTGTCGTTACCAGAGACAGATGTGTCCACTTGAAGCAACGGAGCTGTAGCTAAGGAAGGAGGTGACACGTGAAGATTTTATAACTTTCAAGAATTAGTACTCCGATATTTAGTATGTTAAATTGTGAGAAATAGACTAGTAATGGTAGTATTTGCATTATTATGTGTAATAACTTATCACTATGGTTTATGCCCTATGGTGACTCATGTATTAAGTAATTTTATTTCAGTTTATGTGATGATAGTTCTACACTTAATCTCTTATTCCACTTATGTAATTAAGCGAGTACGCAATGTAACTTTGATTATTATCTACGTAAGCGCTATGTATTTCACTTCTCGTTATAGGCTTAAGTTTTCAAAAAGTAATTTAATATAAAATAAAAAAAATTATCCACTATCTTTCTAAGTTAATTTCAAAAGAAAATGAATTCAAGGCATAAGTGACAACTAATAGAATCCAAATGTAAACTTAAGCATAGTTGGGTTCTACTAGGGTGTTACAGCCTCTCTTAGTAATAGTATAAAACATGTAGGTTCATGAGTCTCTTTACTTAATCAAAATTTATATTAATATATATGTTCAAAAGAGGCACGAAATCTTTCCAATATATAGACAATATATATATAGACAAAATAAATCAACTCTGGGAGTATATAAAATATGATATGCCAAATATTTCTCAAATATTCACAAAATGTTGAATCCAGATTTAAGGGTGCCCTACACCTTTTAACATTATAAATCTAGAAGGACAAAATAAATAATTCCAGGATACTTAAATGATTAAAAGGTATAAAAATTATTTTCTGGCACTTCAAACATGATTCAACAGCAAAATAATCTCAGAATTTCTTGAGCGATAACTCTTAGAACATTACTATACATAATCAGAAAATTTTATACACAATACTATGTACATATGAAAAAATATCAAAATATAATATTTCTGAGAGTGTGAAAATTATAATGTGCCTAATGACACAATAAATATGAACAACAAAATTTTTAATATGATTGTCTTAAATCAAAATGTATAAAGTATCTTATTACTTCTTTAATAGAAGCTCTCAGAGTAATATTGCACATTATTTAATAAAAATAACACTTCACAATTCACTGTGCAATATACTAAATATAAATACCACAAAATTATCTCAGTGAGTAAATCAAATAAACTCTGAGAATATATGTTAGACAAGGTGCCCAATAATCTATACTCAATTATTTATGCCTTAAAACACTTATAGAGCACTTGTTGCTCCAGCAGTAATGACACAGTCAAATACACTAGTGATCATCATCAATTGAAATATATCTCAATAATACTATCATATTGCTTTAAACAATGCCAAATTGGGAAATCAGAAACTTGCTTTACCTAAGGGCATGCGATATCAAAAGGTTTTAAATAAAATCTCAAAATAATATTGTTACCAAAATGATTAAAATAAAATCGGGCCAACTCTGGGCAAAATAATCATACATGAATTGAACAAGGGTGATGCTAAGCATTAAAGCATCCACATTGTATATAGTCTCAGCTGCATATCTCAGATTAATATTTCACAAAATTCCATAATAGCAACATTGCACAATAATTATATATAATAAACACATAAAGAGTGACAAATTAATTCAATAAGCATGTTGCATAAAATCATCATAAAATATGAGAGTATGCATAAGTAATAAGTGTCCAGTAACAACAAGAATATCCACAAAAAATTTCAAGAAATAATATGAAAAGTTTCACATGATTTTCAATAATTTAAATCTAAAATAAATGAAAATAAATATTTCTAGTACCCAGAAAAATAATTAAAATTCACCAATAACCTTAAAATATAAAAAAAAGGTGAAAAAGGCCTAGACCCCATGTGCTGGGCTTGTGAGTGGACTACCTGCATGGCACTGTTCATCATCTTCATTACCCAACTGGATGAAGAACGTGACCCATGGATACCGAAATGGGTCAAGAGCGATTTCTTGCTCAATTCTCAACGAAATTGAGTGATTTTTTGTCTCATTAGAACTGTAATCAAGATCTCTACAAAACCCCTAAAGAATCATGAATAATCATGGCCTAAAAGTTTTGGGCTTATTTCGTGAAAAACTGAGTGGGTATGCATGGTTTTTTCGTGATTCCTTTCTCATTTTTTGATGAAAATTCATGATTTTGGTGTCAATAGGTTTGAAATTTTATCCTCTATAAAATCCTTAAGGTAATTGAAACAAATTCACACATATATGGGTTAAGGTTTCCCAAATCCAAATCGGGTTCAAAGGTTAGGGTTGTATTTTCAAAACTCAAATTCTCCCTAGACACTAATCTGTTTCTTATGATCTTTATGTCGATTTAAACATAACAAAAGCCCCAAATTAGTTTTGAAATTAATTAGTGAAAACCAAAAATACTAAATTGATATATTAGGCTTCATCATACATATGAAAATACATCATCAGATCCTAATCTAGAACATTAATATCATTGCCATATAAGAATTAGATTGGCTCTGATACCACTTGATGAAATTTTAATCTAATTCTCAATGTGACAAATGATAAACAAATGCTAAAATCGAGATTAGGTGTTAGAATTATCTGGAACGATAGAGGTTGATGAATCCATAGTTGTCTGCTTCCTTTGATCTGTGTGAGAAAAACAACCAGAAGAGAGAATACATAGAGAATGCTCTTCCTATTGCCACTGTAGTTCCAATAAGTGTTCTGTCTTAATGGGGCAACAGCTACCCTGAAGTGGTTAGGAGCAGGGACCTCTTTGGTTAGTAACAGGATAGGCCAAACCTACCCATTATGGCTCAACCCATTAACAATAACCTAAACATATCCACTAATAATAAAAATTAATATAGTTAAGCCCAATAACAAAAATTAATCAGAAAATGGGCTAATCAATATGGTCTAATATTTTTGGCATCCAATTAATTTGGAATCAAATTAAAACTATAACAAAACATGATTTACGGTAGTCCACACACATAGAATATCCAACAACACCTCCTTAAAGTGGGGTTTATGTTCATTAGCAACATAACTAAAACAATGATTTCGGAATCAAATAAAATAAAAAGTATGCAAAAGTTTTATCAAGGATATGACTTGTTGTGCTATGTTACTGGTTATGAGCTTCTGTGTTGTTTTGTTGGACTATCTATCATGTGTAAAATATAATCATTCATTTCATCAATGGTGTCATTTAAAGGAGTCATTGCTCTTTTTCTAAGATATTCTTCATCTCATAGTTATTTATTTATTTTTTTACTTTGTATGTGATGTCTTTAGTAAAATACCATTGTTAAAAAAGGTAAAGAATTGAAGAACAATAAATGAATAAATAGGGTCTATTATTTTTATTTTATTTTGAAACTAAATATAATTATACATTGAAGTTTAAGTATAATTGAACTAACCCCTGTCGTTCTTTATTTTCGACTGTAAAAGGCATTGCACTGATATTTTAGCTGGTTTGAAATATACAGAAGTTTTAAGTAATTCTAACTAAGGATGTTTTACAAAAAGAAAAAAAAAAAAGATAATTAATGCTACAAAAGTATTAGCAAAAACTAAAAAATAACCCCAAAAATGCTAGAAACTTAAGTGTTGTAGAAGTTTTTGTAAACACGTGATTTAATATTTTTGTATTATTATTAACATAAAAATGAATTAAAAATTCATACATAAAAGCATACCAAAAAATAATAAACATTCAAATTTTTAACTTTAATAATTTGGGTATCACATGAAATAAAAAATATTGTTATACGTAAAAGTCAAATCTTAGATATGTTTAAGAAATATTTTAAGCTTGATATTGTTTTACATAAATATTTTTGAGCATAAGTTTTCCAATTCATTTAATCTAATTTTGTAATCATGAGTAGTGTATAATATATGTAAGTTCAATTCTTTTATAAATTAATCAAGGTTAAGAGAACCAGACCGGACCGGCCGGTCCAACCGGGTTAACCAGGAAGCGGTTGTCTGGCCGGTCCGGTTGAGTAGTCAAAACTGGAGGATTTCAGAACCGGTCAAAACTGGGAAAAACCAGAAAATCAAGTAACCAGGCGATCCAAATTCTGACCGATCCAACGAGTCCAGAGCTTTTGAATTTTTTTTTTGGTTTCAAAACTTAAATACTGATATTTTATAGCAGTCATAGAGCAAAAATGAAAAAAATGGCTTATATTTATTTTATATATGAAAAAAATACTAATATCCACAAATTGCTCACCATAAAACTCACTAGTCGCTAATAAATATTGTTTTCAAATACTTTTGTAGCCATATTGTGAGACTGAGACTAGAGAAATTTTGTATGGATTAGGTTTATTTTTATAAACCTATGAATATTTATATTTTTTTGTGTTAATTATGTTAATGTTAATGATTTAATATTTTATTATATTCCGGTTGAACCCTAGTTGAACCGGTTGGACCTCTAAACCTTTGAACCAGTACCTTAACCAGCTCGATGCCCAATCCGGTTTTCTTAACCTTGAAATTAATTTAATTTAAAATCTGAAATCTATTTTCTTATTGTGTCACTAGATGTCATTTTTTCACAAAACATAAATCTAAAAATAAAAAAAACATACGAATCTAAAATTCTCTAATTTTAAAAAATAATCAACTGTGGAAATCCGAAAATAATAATGAATTTTATACATAATCTCATTAGTTTTTGGAATTAAATTTCTTTAAATCTTGAGTTTTAGATCTTAATTATATTTATAAAAGTAGTAGAAGACAAAATATAGTTTAGTTTTAACTTTATGATATAAAGATAAAGATGTAATGGGAATATAATATGAATATTCGTTTCAACATTACTAACTTTATTTGGACGTTGTAATTTGTAATAGAATAGAAATTTATATGCAGCGATCTCAATTCTTTCATAAATTAATCTAAAAGAATAAGAAACTGAAGATAAAATTTAATTTTAATTTTATTGTATAAACATGTGATTTAAGTTATAACTTCTAGAAATATTAATACAACGTAAAACCTTAACTAATAAAACTTTTCTGAAAACTATTTTTACGTACAATTAAATTCAAAGTTAAAACACTTTTTTATATAATAATAATTATTATTATGAATATATATATATATATATATATATATATATATATATATGTATGTATATATATAATGTTTTATTCGTCATTTTACATCAATCTTTTAAAAAAAAATTTGTTTAACTAAATTATTTGTTAACTAAATAAGCTTTGTCAAACTTTTAAATTTTATTTTTAAACTGAATTTTTCTTGTTAACAGATTTCAGTTGTAATTGAACTTGCATATTATGAGGACTAATGAGTTAATCAATTATGATGATCAATATATAATTAGAAAAATTAAACCAAATAAATATGGAAGTTTTAGTACTGTTGAATTAAACAACCTGCATCTTTCTTCATTTCTTCCGTTGCAGAAGTTATGGCCCTCATATTTCAATTTGTGTACAGGGAATACACGGTGTAATGCTCACAATTTCAAAAACATTCTAACTAAGGATGTTTTGTTTAACAAAAGATGGATTTTAATATATAGGGGATAAATAATCTTACAAAGCTATCAAGAGGGGAAAAGATCAAACTATTCTGAAAAAGGATAAGACTAAAGTATTTAGAACTTCAAAACAGTGAGATTTCATATTTTTGAATCATCATAAATTTAAAACTGTATTTTACATAAGACTATCAAATGATAAGTTATAATAAGCAAATAAAAAGAGTAAACTCTTTTTCAAACAAAAGTTAAAAGTCGTGTATCAAATAAAATCATATTAACTCTACCAAAAAATAAAATCAAATTAAAAGGTAAAAATATTATAATCATACTGAATATTGTTACGCTGAATCTATTGGATGAAATAATATTATGAATTATATATTTTTTTGTTAATAATAAACTCATATACTATTTTAACAAAAATAAATACTTAACATGGAGAGTAAATAAATAAATAATACAGAAAGTGATAATATGGAATTTTCGTGACATCTCCTTACCAAAGTTATTGTATCTCTCTAAGTGTGTGAAAAAATATTAGAACAGGTGATTGGGGTGAGTATTTTTTCATCATGAGTTCTTTTGTGAAGGTTATTTATACATGACAGTGAGATTAATAGAATCACATTTTTTTTATTTATATTATAAGATGAATGAAAAATGTAATGCTTGATTTGTTCATTTGGGCAATATTTTTTTTGGAAAATTATCTGTTAATTTAATATTTGGAAATTTTTTATAACTCTACTTTTAATGTTTATTATTTGCAATTCTATGTCGAGGTAAAGTTATGCAAAATAATAATTGTGGTGCAAATAATAGTACAACATTTTCTATGCAATTTCTCAAATTTAAAATAGAATAAGAAAAAAAAGTACAAAATAATAAGTAGTGATAGAAAAAAAATTACCTTGTGCTTGTAGTAGAAGAGTTTGAATTGCACCACTAAACTCAACACAATTTTTGAAGCTGAAGGAAAGAAAGTCCATTGAAGCAGCTATTTTTAGGTTAAGGAGGCACTCTTGATTAATCCCAAGAATTATAATACTCTTTTGGTTATTGGAAAATGCTCTCAATTAACATGCTCTTTTTTGACTCTTCATAAGAGGTTTCAAGATCAACCACCAATCCTAGCACCTCTTTAATCAAGTGATTTGTGATCTAGGCACGAACTAGAAATTCATATTTTCACTAGTTGATAAAATCGAGACTGGGATGATCGAACCTCATGCCAGGAGTACTAGGGGAAGCCGGGGAAGGGATCAATGACATTGGTGCTGGAGTGTTGCCTAAAATGAAGCCTCTGAGATCTTGACTTTCAATCAGATTTCACATCTAAGCACACCAGAGGTTGTAATTCTTAGGGGTGAGGTCAAGGGAGATGAAATTGCTAACGTGGAGGGAGGCTGGGTAAGAGTACTGGGAAGGGCGAGCAGTATTAGTGGTGTTGGAGTGTTCCTTAAGGCTAATCTCATACCATAAAAGAGTGTTTCGATTAAAGGCTGTGCTACTGATGCAGTAGCCGTCAGTTTTATTATGTACACAAGAAGAGTAGGTATGAGATCATAATGGAAAGCCAAAAAAATAGGAACTGCAAATATACGAGAAACAAAAGGCTAACAAATTTTGAAAAGTCAAAAAAGCTATCCTAAAGGCATGGTGGAAAGCCAAGAAATAGGAAGTGCAAAGATACTTGAAACAGAAGGCTAACAAATGTTTGAAAAGTCAAAAAACCTATCCTAAAGGCATGGGATTGCTACTACATCCATTATCAATGGTAAGACTCTTGAACTTCATGCAAACATCCACAAACATGGATTAGTAAAACGGTAAAATGAGTAAAGTTTGCATTTTCAATTCAAAAAATCTGAAGAAAAGAAAGTAAAACCTCAAGTCCAATTCCATGAAGAAAGCATAAATGAACTAAAAAACTTATAATACAAAGGATGCAGCTTTGTATTATAATATTTTTACCTTTTAATTTATAATCAGGGAAATTAGAGGTGAAGGAAGAATGAACAACGAAAATGCTACGTGCAGTAAAAAAAAAAAAAGGATAATTTGAATAGGAAACCAATAGTAGAAGAGAAGTGATGCGGTGAAGTTTCGTTGCTTTCAAATCTATATAGCGCATAACCATATTTTATAATAAGTTGCTTTCAAATATATATGGCGCATAACCATATTTTATAATAAGTCTATTGTTTTAAATCTATACATTTGGTAATCCAAACACCATGTTGTAGTCATGAACGAACGAATGAATAAATGGCTTTAAAACTCTTTTTTCTTTGTAGAGCTTATAAAGTGGGGTTAAAGTGAACGTGATTGAATATGGAGATAGGCAGATGGTATCCAAATGTTCAAAGGGAATAAATGCAACCACTTATATTTTCAATTCATTTTTTTATAGCATATATTTTTAATTCATTACAAAACGTTCATAATGATAATGCTAAAGATAAATATAATAAATAAAATTTAATTGTTGCTAAACTTAAAATATTAGTATAGTTATATAAAACCATATATTTCTATTTATTTTCTATTTTACATATATGTTTGAAATTACAAAATATGGAGATGTGCAGAAAAGACTTAATTTTATTGGCTACAACCGAATATTCTCTTTTTGTGTGAAGGAAAAAGCCTATAAACTTCTTAAAATATGCAAATGAAATTATTTGTTTATTATTGAGAATATCTTTTGTCTCCTCTCTAATTATTTTTCATTGATATATATATATATATCTTGCTATTAAAATTTGATCAATTAAATGAAATAAATAATTAAGAATATTATTGACTAAGGAAAAGAAAGTTAAAAATATTATTGTGTATTTCTTATCTACACTAGAAATATTATACATTATGTCAAATAAATAGAGTAATAATTACATCATGATCTAGGTTTGTTTTTTATAATAATTACTTTTTTATAATTAGATATTGCAATAAATGACATGTGCGGTTAATAATAATAGTAATAATAATATATTGGTATTAATTTGATACTGACTTTGATATATGTAGATATAATAGATTGACAATAGTAAATTGAGGATCATCATCATCATCATCATCATATATATATATATATATATATATATATATATATCTATGGAATTATAGAAAATATGATCCCAAAAGGGTAAAACGTTTATGATATTATACATAACTATGTTTTTAATGCAAAGTTTATGAACACAAATGTAGTTGGTTCAGTATCTCTACCCATTCATGTGGCTACACCACCTACATGCAAGTGTGAAATGTAAACCGAATTAAACATTCATTTGTCATATTTTTTTCTTATGTGTGTAATAAATGTAGAATGCAGTGAAGAATACATATAATAATAATAATAATAATAATAATAATAATAATAGAGTATTCTTATTCTAACACCCCAAAAGTGGATGTCCAATTGGGATACCCACCCCATCATCTTTGGATGTGATGAATTAGTGGAGAAAGTTGGGGCTACTCTCACATCCAACAGTAGAGTGGATGTCCCAACTGGACATACACTTTTGGATGTTGGAGTAGCATTTTGATAATAATAATAATAATAATATTGATATTGAACTCACTGATAATTCCTCTTACACCCCACCATATTAATAGATATGCAATTATAAGACAACCAAAGAAAACAGGGAAATATTGAAACAAATTAATAATGGCCTCCAACTGCTTTCTTTGGATAGATATTTAAACAAACCATATCATGATAATCTCTTAAAGAAAGTGGAAGGGATTTGTGTATAGTTTTGAGTACAAATTGCAAAGCAAATATTTGTTAATTTCTCAATAGTCATCATAAACTTAAAGCATAATATTGCCCAAATACAATCAACATTGTAAGTCAATGTATACCACTTATAGGGATTTATCTCAAGGCAGACCTGTACATTGACAGGAGCAACAAATGAACTTCCTTGTATAATTTTTTTAAAAAAAGGTAATTAAAAAATAAAAGAAATCGAATGTAGAGACAAAAAAAAGGTGGAAGAAGACCTTTTAGAAAAAGAGGCCACAATGTTTATAATAAAGAAACTTGTGATTATGATACACATGATAATGAAGAAAATGGTTTATGACAACAAAAGATTGATTTACAAAATCATATAAAAAATATAACCAATGCATTAAACAAAAGATTAGAATAAAGAAATAACCAAAGTTATATCATGACACTTGAATGAAATATGAATGATACCTCATTTGAATAGAAAGAAAAATTAAATACTGATGATAATTTAACCTCTAAATCTATCGTACAAAAATATTATAGACACTCGAAGAACAAACATGGAAAGAAGAAGAACAAATTGCATTTCATATAAAATGCTTAGCACATTTGATTTGAGAAAAGAATAAACAACAAACTCATAAACCAAAAACTAAGAGCTAAATTAACATAGAAATACATGTAAGGGAAAACCTATTAAAGTAAAGAATCAACAATTTATAATTCTATATTGTATATAGAACTAGAATTGAATGCTTATAGGAAAAGGAAAAAACTTACATATTTTGTTAATCAAACCCCCTTAATGACTCTATGACACATAGGAAAATAAAATCCAGTGAGTGATTGAAATCCAAAAGCTAAGTATAGAATAATCAAGATTTAAGAATGATAAAAAAAACAAAGGATAAAATTAAAAGGAACTGGCCTTGGACCTGCAACTCCATCAAGTTTAAAGGGTATAAGAATAAGGAAGAATGGAATGAATAAAATGAATGAAATATGCTAATAAAATTTATAGAAAATAACAAGCTTACCTATTTTGCAAATCAACCCCCCTCAATGATTTTGTGCCACATAATAAAATAAAAGCAAATAAGTGATTGAAATCCAAAAGCTAAGTAGAGAATAATCAAGAATTAAGAATGATCAAAGAACAAAGGATAAAATTAAAAGAGAAAGCATAAATACCAACAAAAAAGATCAAGCAAAACTAAAAGTGGGTAATCAATTCAGATTCGATTTGAGATCCACTAGCTCAAACTCACTCCTAAGTTCTTCAATTTTAAGGTAAAATTGGGTAATGTAGGATAACATATTATCAAGTACAGACATGTCTAAGAAAAAACAAACATAATGGTTTTAGAAATTGAACAATCATATCAATTTGGATCAAAACAAATTAATTATAACCAATAAACTCTCATTAATGCAAATTGCACATTTGAAAGACTGAATCTCTTTGGTTACAATGGAATGCCAAAAATTGTGTACTAATGGTTTATGTATAATAGATGATATTTTAAAACTATATATAATATAAATATTAATATATTTTTAATTTTGATTACACACTGCATTAAATGTTAAATACAGTGAAGTTTATATATATATATATATATATATATATATACACACACACATATCATAATAATTTAAATAATTATGCTAATGTGTTTGCTCACCTTATTGTGTTTTTGCTTTTTAAATTAATTTGCACAACATTTAAAATTACTTTTTAAAGTAGAATAAAAATATTTTGACTTTTGAATTATTCAATAGTCAAGTTTAAAGGAATATGATCCTAATATTCAAAATGGTATAGAGAGAAACACCACTAACTAGTTTACCATAACACTCCCATGATGTCTCCACAATTGACACCTCCAATTGCTAGTAACTATTCACAAGAAAGCATGCATGAGATTTTGTTAAACTAAGAGAATCACATTACTTTCCATTGGCCTATTAGAATGGGGGCTCATGTTCACACCATTAATCAAACCAAAAGATGGCCGACCATTTCTCTTACTTTCTCCTGGTTTCCAACTTTTTATAAAAAGAATATATATGATCTAAATCTAGTTATTCAACAATACCATTCAATAGGAACAATTAATTGAAACTAAACAAGTGTTAGTTCTCCAACAATTATGTATTCTCGCCAATGAAATGTTGATAGATGTTGACAAATAGACCTTCTTACAACTTGAACATTGAAATATGCACTATGCAGAAACTGTGTTTTCACCTAGCCGTACATCTCACTATCACTACATAGTCATAAATTACAATAAAAGACAAAATCTTATAATGCCACTAAGAATGATGGGCTATGGGCTTCATTGCGAAGCCATATTCTAATCACTATCTATATGCATAGTATTAAATTGTAGTAAATGCAACTTTCAATTCAAACATGCAACTGATATAGAAAAATTACCCACATCACCAACTTTGCCTTTCCTCCATCATATTCGCATTTTCCATTTCTCTTTTTAACCCTCCCCTTTCTCCCTACTACCATTCTTTTCCTTTTCTTCTAGCTTACACTCCCTTCCTTCTTTCATACATCTTCGTACATCTTTCTAATAAAGCAAATGCCTCAAGTGTCTTCTGTCCATCACTATATCTATTTTGCATTTTATTTATTCATTTTGTTTTCACCAACATGGATTTGAAATGGGTCTGCATTATTTTTGTCTTTGTTTATGTTTTTATTTATATGTTTAAAAATAATAATGTTTGTATAACCATAATCAATTTCTACACAAAATCTCAAATATACAATAGACTGCATGATGATGAGGTGGAGATAGATGATGGCCCATTTGGCATCGTTTGGTGGACTAAACCATTGCTTGGATCCACCATGGATGGGTCATTGCTAACCTTGCCGGATAAGGTCATAATTGAAATCTTAGTGAGGCTTCCAGTGAGATCCCTTCTACAATTTAGAAGTGTGTGCAAATCATGGAAAACTATGATCTGTAGCCCCCAATTTGCCAAAGACCATATTCAACGTTCAATTGTGGATGAAACATTGAGCCACCAACAATTGGTCACCTCTAACATGGATGATTCGTTTCATTGCGAATTCATATCCTTGCCAATGCAGTCTATATTCGAGCATACATGCTTCCCAACTAAAGCAATTTACTTAAAGATATAGTGCAGGTTCAAAAATTCTTGGCCCCATTAATGGGTTAGTGTGTTTTTATGATTTTGATCCCTTATATGTTAGATTGTGGAACCCTTCTACCATACTGAAATCCAAAAAGTCACCAACTACGGATTGTAATCCAAGTCATAGTGCCAGCCTTTATAGGTTTGGCTATGATTACATCCATGGAAAGTACAGGCTTATGTGGCTGTTAGGTATAATCGTGAACATGTGACCAAAATTTATAACTTTTTGGTGCAAATTCTTAGACAACCATTCATGATGCTCTCTATCATTGGCTTGACACTCGTAAGCCTGAGTTGGGGAAATTTGTACAAGGTACTCTTAATTTGAATAGGGACAATGTGATTATTTCATTTGACTTAGGAAATGAGGCTCATAGTGAACTTTTTCTCCCTAATAGGGATGATGGAAACTATGGCTTCTTCCCTAAGTTGGGTGTCATCAAGGAATATTTAGTTATATTGTATATTCATAATATTATGAATTTTATTAATATAGGTTAAATAGCATAGTATTAAGAAAATTTAATTTCCTATTTTAATCTAATTAAGAAAATAATTTATAATTATTTATATATATATTATTTTATGTTATAAGGTTTTAACACTATACATATTCTATTTTGTAAAATAAAAAATTACTAATGTACAATTAAACATACAAAAATGAATGTAACTAAAAAATATAAAAATAATAATTAATATAAAAATTAAGACTTGGAAATGTAACTAAAGAATAAAGTAATTTACTCATAAACCTTAAAATATAGCTGGATAATAATCTAATTTATAAACGTGTTGAATAAAACTTATTAATTTATATTATTTTTCTTCAACCTAAAAAATTATTAGTCATTATAAATTTTTAATTAACCACAAATTAAATATCACACACATACAGAAATAATTATTTTTTAGTATCTTTTCCTTCAAAAATTTGTTTATGATGCATTTTTTATATCGCATTTAAATGATAGGTTTTAGTCGCTTTTGAAATTTAAAAACATTTACATAACATTGATTCCTATAACATATTTGGAGATTTCTAATTTAGGAGTTATAAGAATTTATTAATTTTAGAACTAGAATGCAATAAATTAACATGATTAAATTTAAACTAGAGTTTTTTTTATTTTAATTTCAATGTTATTGTAATAGCAAAAAAGGCAGAAAAATAATTGCTCAACTAGGCAAATAAATAGATAACAATATATATTAGTCCCATCAATCATTTGTTTGTTCCAATGCTTGGACTCCAAATGATCACCTCTACAAAAAGCCTTTTGTAGAATTGAGATCCTATCCATTTATCAAGTTTTGAGTTCAATATTGTTTCCAGGGTATTCTCTCTTCTATCTTTATGAGGTTCTTTCTTTTAAATTGAATCTTGATTTAATTTTCTGCGTTGGCTACACATTTATTGGTTGGTTCACAATTGTCATCCCCCACAAATTCTTGTCTCTTCCATTTTCTTCAACGTAAGCTTGAGTTAAGACATATTGTGTAAATTTGGAATCAAGTGATGTTTTTGTGCTAGTTTTTTCAAGCATAAAGGGAGTTTTTGAATATGTGCTTGAATAAAAGGTTTAATATTTTAAAACCAGGCACATACTACTCGTTTAAAATCTAATTTAAATTAATATTTGTCAATACATATGTTTTGCCATAGATAATTATATATTGTAGTGTAAAGAACAACCTTAGCCAAAGGTTTGAGAGTTCTTAGAATTGTAGAGAGTGAAAATAGACTAGAATAATATTGTGGTCTACAATAAAGAGGTCATTAAACTCCCTTAATAAATTTTTTTTATTATAATTGCCAAAATATTTTATCGATGTTCACATATAACTTTCATTTTCATACCTTTTTTATAAATATTCTCATCAAAATAATTTTAAAAATATAAATAAATCAGTTCAACACACAGGGTTGACCTCTAGCCATAATGTACTTATAGTAAACCCTAAATATACTATTGTTATTATCGTTATTATTATTGATTGTTTTCCATCATTTTATTTTAACTATTCAATATTGAAGACTCTATTCTATTGTATTTGTATTTTGTTAATATTTTTCACAATGAGTTTATTAGTTTAGTGTCATTTTTCATTTTATTTTTTTCCTACATTCTCAGTTCTTATATTTGTTTTTTACAGTACAAGTTTAACCAACAATTATTTTGTTTTAACTAGTCTTTCAATCTATTGCAAGGTGTACCTGGTTTTTTGCTAAGTTATTGAGTTCATTTTTACTAAACAATACTTAGCCAGTTCTGGTTTTACATGGAAGGCTGAAGGGTAGCCTTTTTTTTTTTTTTTTTTTGTCTCCCTTCCAACATAAATACAAAGCACACTAAGTGAAATAGACTTTTCTCTATGTATAAAACTACTTTTTTGTAATATTTTTTGTAGTTCCCTTCGTACATAGTATAACACCCTAATTATTAACCTCTTATGCGTACGTCATAATTGGCCAATTATTAGATTTCTTACATTTTGATTTAGAATGTTTGGTTTGTTTGAAAATACTTTTAGTAGAAAATAGAGAAAATTTTTTTCCTCTTTTTGAAAACTTAAAAGGACAACAGCCTCGCTCGTTAATGTAAAACCCTCCCTACCATAAAGCTATTCTTAAGTCATAACCTTATAGGAAGTAGTTGTTACTTGTTACTCTGCTTGATCTTGGAGGTGTATGTATAATATTTACATATGAGCCTGCTTTTGTGACAAACATAAAATCGCTTTCTCTTTGAGTCGCTAAATTTAAGCATAAATAGTACATAAAACATACATAATTTATTACCTGATGACTACTTTGGTTCACACAGGAACCATCTAGTCTAGGTAAGGTACTACTCAAATTTCATTAAAAGAAAATAAAAAGACTGACTAAGCTTTAGCTTCAGTTCGTCAAAATGTCTGGATCGTGATACCATTATGAGCTAATGATCTCCATATCTCAATCTATAAAAAAAAAATTATAACAGCAAGAATGAGAATCAAAGATTCCCAGTAGGAAAAATACTAGTCTACTACAAAGTGGCATTTGGCATAGTCTTAAAGTGATTAAAATATCTTAGATTTCTTCTGAATTAGTTTTTCTTGTTCTTTCTTTTAATTAACATAATATTCTGAGTATGCGTTATCCTCAACTGCATAGTCCCATATACCTATACAATTTTAGGATTCCTCTTATTCTAGTTGTTTAATAAAATACTTAGTTTGCTTGTTTTGTTACTTCTTTGTCATAAGCTTATCAATAACTTTATGCTTAAGGATAGAAGTTATAGGATTTTCTGATATACTTCTCTTGTGATGTATTGCATGTGTTGTAACACCTCGTGTTACAACCCGATATAGTTCACATGACATAATACCTCATATTACATCCTGATATAGATCTCAATAACATTCTTTTCTTAATACATCACTTTCATTATAATGATGTAACACCTTGTGTTACAAACTAATATAGTTCATTTATTTTGTTTCTTCTATAACATGATCTTATTATTAAAATTTAGGCTTGATAGGATTACTTCTTTATCGTAGTCTTGTTATTAAAGTTTAGGCTTAAGAGTAGAACTCATAGGATTCTTCTGATATACTTTTCTCTGGATTGTACTATCAACTATGTAACGCCATCGTGATTACATTCTAATATAGTTCACTAGATGGAGTACGTCTACTACATCTCATCTACATAACCTCGCTATCCTCAATAGATCCCTTTTCTCATAAACAATGTAACGTTGTTGCGTTCACACCCTGATATAGTTCTAAGGGCGTAGCACGTCTACTACTATATGAATCCATGAGCTTAACACTAAGCAATTGATTATTACGTAAAACTTATTTTCTTGAATTCCCTCTCTTTGTGTGAGGCTTATTTTCTTACGTTCCCTCTCTTCTTAAAGTTCTGGTTCTTATACTTTGAGATTTCCTTGAAATCTCCTTAACTCTTATGAGATATCTTGTTCAAAATATCTTCACTTCTTATTCTGGTCAAAATCTCTTAAAGTTTTATGAGATATTCTGTTAAAAACCTATCAAAGTCTTATGAGATGTTCTATTAAAAATCTACTGAAGTTTTATGAGATATTCTAGTTGAAATCTTTCTTTAGTTTTTATGAGATTTTTCTAAAAGAAACAACTAAAGATTTCATGAGATTTTTCTAGAAAATCTGCTAAGCTTTTACGAGATTTTCGGATTAAAATCTGGTGCACTATGATGAGATTTTCTGCAAATTCTGCTAAACTTTTATGATATTTTTTATCATTAGACACTTACAAAGCTCCTTGTATGGTGATTCTTATAAATTTCAAGAAAATAAACTAAGTCTCTTTGATGAATTTCCAACGTTTTCTTCTTTGAATAAAAATCTCTTCACTTCCTTAAAATCTCTTATATCAATTAAATCAATTATCAAGACTTGTATTTAGTGCATACTTTATATTCCTCCAACTTATATATATAAATCTTGAAAATAAATTTCAAATTTCATAAACATAAAATCAATTATATATCTCAAGAATTTATATTACAAACCTAGCCAAACAATCAACATGTAATAGACATAGAGTTTTCCTACCTTTCTTCCAAGCTTTTTCTAAACTTCCTCTAGCTTTTTCTTCTCTAAATCAAGCTTGAACCCACTTTCCAGCCTTTATTTATGCTGCTTATTGGACATGTTTGATTATGAAAAACAAGGTTTTGGCTTGAGTTTGATGAAGATAAAGTGTTCTTGAAGTAGTTTATGGGTTAATCTAGGAATATCCTTCAAGACTTTGGTGTTTTAATGGAGTTTGAAGAAGAAAGAAATGAAAATGGTGGAGGGAGGAAGAAGAAACGTGAATTCTATAGCCAACCCGAGAAAGAAATGCCATTTGTTCTCATTTTTCCTTTATATAATAAAGCTTACTTGGAGACAAAGTAAGCAGTTAATAGTTTCCAGATCGATTTGCCTTGCATCAGTATTACAAACATCTATATTTATTTAATTATCCTAAGTAACAATTATGTGAGATCCGATAATATCCATTATTTGGACCGATTTTGATGTTTTGGTGTACTGGTTATTACCATTTCAGTGTACCAATTATTACTATTTTGGTACCCGATCAATACCTAAATAATTTTATTGGGTTAAAAATATTTATTTACCTTATCCTTATTTTTTCTATATCCTTATACTAATTGTAAAGTCTCATTCTATATCCCCGATTAAAATATTATTATATTGAATTTTTAATAATAAAATTTAATTTTCATTTTTTTTTTACGAAATCCTTATGTTAATCTGATCATATCTGTGTTTGTCAAATTTTTCAAAATCCCTATAGATTGTTAATAATTAATTATTTTATCACAATAATGTTAAAAATTTGGGTCGTTACAGTTAACTCATAATTAAAAACTAACGCAACCTGTGAGTGGAACAACATTCTTGTAATAATCAGTACATAATAGAACAAATCCTAGGTATCATAAATATTTAACAACACATATCATCACATCATAATATAAATAAAACACTAATATATCATAGGAAAGCATGGGTCCATGAAGGACAACCACACCTAAACCAATCCACATGAAATGAACTTAATATCCCAATAAAGAACAAACCATAAACAAATCATAAGTAAGAGTCGATGATAAGGCCTAATCTCAAATACAATCATCCAAAAGGTATAGAAATATGAAAATAAGGATAAACATAGATAAGGATCAATAGTCTACATGCTCAATGAAAAATACACAATATGTCCAAGATAAAAAAATAATAATAATAAAGTCTCCGAGCATGGTCTAGCTCCAAAGTCATCGACTCAAGGGACTCTAATGCCCTGATCGGCTGGCTCATCTGAAGACGACACAGAAAGATAAAAGGGTGAGAATCCAAAAGGAAACTCAGTAATTAAATAAAAACAATTCAAGTGTCATAGTTGTCATCTCCAGTTACTTCGGTTTAATTACAAATAAGTGAGCATACTTTCATTTATTTTAATTAGTTCGCAAACAATAGTCTTGAAGTGACACATATTTTTTAAGTCTTGTAAAAATTCTTGATTAACAACTAATAATCTAGAGAGCAAGGCATTATTGACATATAAATCACATAGAGAGAGCTTGCATGAAAGAGTAAAAGAATCAAGACATAACACTTTCTCTAGCATTTTTGTTTAGTAACATTAAGTCCTTTAATATTTCACCTTCTCTCATGTCCTTTAACCAACCGCATCACCATCCCTGGCAATTTAATTGTCACCTAAACTCCAAATCACCTATCATCTAGGATGAGCTCAACCTAATTAGCTGTCGCTAGATTTAAATGGGGATAGATGGGCAAAACTTCATTAAAACTTTATATTCAACTTCTTCCCATCTTATCTTACAACATAATGTGAAACTCTGCTAAATTATTAGGAGACATAAGCATGACATTTATGTATGTAATAAAAATTTAAAATTCTCATCCAACATAGTAATCAATCATTCCAACAATTTGGCATTTCAATATAGAGTAAATCAATACATAAAAATACACATAAATGATGTCTAATCAAATTGCCAGAATAAAAGAAGCAAACCTAGCTAGTGTATTCCACAGTTAAATTTGGCATTCACCGTCATTATTCACAACCAAGTAATAGCACCTTTCTTTCAAGTCCAACAAGAATCAACATGTCAATTTTAAGCAAAAACTAAAAAACTACATATATATATCATTAGGATTGCTCTCCTTACTTTAATGATAAGTAATAATATACAATAAAAGAAAAATGAACATGAGCAATGAAACCAAATTCAATTTCATAAACTCACCGTAAATCCATCAATTCATTTTTTTTTCTTTCAATCATATTCAAACCAAGACCAATATAGCTTCCAACATAGCAATAAATATTTTTAGAACAAATAGCCATCTTAAGAGAACAAACACACACAATAAAATTCTTACACATGAATAGCCAAGTCCCACCCTCCTACATTATTTTTCTGCATAAAGAAATAGCCCCCAAAAATAATCTACCCAAAATTTTAGTTTCTCATCATTTTTTTAACATAAGATACAACTTATAGGAACTAAAAATGAAAACAATGAAAAGGAAGAAAAAAAAAAGGTATAAGAAAGGTGAAGGGGTTAAGGTGCCATGAGCTTGGAGCTTCAAGGGAAAAAAAGAGAATGAGGGAATAGTGAAGATAGAGGTGGTGTTTGAAATGAACTAGGAAAAAAGAGAAACATGAAAGTGAGATGGGAGGAGGTGCTGATGCACTCATTTGGGGAATAAGGTTTATTTTTTCCTTTTTTTTTTTGTTGTTGGTAGAGAAGGTGTGTTGGTGTAATATGATAATGGTAGGTGAAGGTAATTAGTAATTCTATACATAAGGCACTAAACAATAATTAAATAAACTCAAGACATAATTAAATACTATTTTTCATACACCACTCATCCAAATCAATTTTATTTTAGTGTTGTGGCTTGAAATTTGGATTAGAGGAAGCTCCAAATTTTTAAAACGCTTCAATCCTTAAAATTTAAATAAATCAGCACAACGACTAACATAAACATGTACTCAAACTGCTAAGAGAGGAATGTTTAATTATTCATTATTAAATTAATTAAGGAAATTAATCCTAAATTAAACTCAAGTAATTATAATTAACATATAACTATGACTGAAATACAAATTGGGGTATTACAAATAGTTGTTTCCTTGTTGTTCAAGTACACAATAAATGAGAAACAATTGTTAGATAATGGGGATTGTGCATTCACTGTGAGACTCTATGCATCAACCAATTTATTTATGGCGGTAAAGTACGCTTAGTCCGGAACTTTTAGGTCTCAAAAATAATCTTACAAGTAATTTTAGTTTCTATTCCAATATTTATAATTTTATTTCTTATAATCTTTTATTCTAATACATATATTGCTAGGAGTACATAAGTATTGAACACTATGCAATCTGCATTAAATGATGATCAAAGTCATCAAACATTAAGCCTAGAACACAAGGCAAAAGTCAAAGAGAGATATTGCCACTCCTATATTGCTATTGCCACTCCCATTTGCATTAATTGTTCTTCAATTTTATCAAATTACTCCCTTTCTATTTTAACTAAAAGCATACCTAACATAAGATATTAATTATTGCATTGAATAAGTTGATGTAAAATACTTGTAACTAAACTAATGAAAATAATATTAAATATTTTAATAATTAAATTATTTTTAATTAAACTAATAATAATAAATTTTGATATCATTATAATGACTAATAAAAAATAAATATAAATTATGTATTAGTTTTATTTTATTATCTTCTTTAAGTAATGTGAGGGGAAAAAAATAAATTTGATAGAGGATTGTGCTCATATTCTATGGTGTAAATGTCTTTGTCATGCCATGGTAATAACATTTAGAACTAGACATTATATAATAATGATTACATATATTAGTTTTATTTGATTAAGACAGAAGAAGGGTAATTTAGTGAAATTAAATAATAATTAATGTGCCACTCCTTTTCTACTAACTATATTTAAGATATACCCTCTTACTTACCGAACCTATATATATAAACTTTATTATGAGCCGGAAGAAAGATGATGTGCTGAACATTCATTCATACAAATATTTTTCAAAATCAAATAGATAAAAATCATACAACTTAAAAACCTACAAGGCTACAATGCAAGTTGGTCCGTTTGTCCTCCATAACTTTAAGAGCTAGAAACTACTTCCACCAAAGTCTTGGAATCCTGAGTTGCTCTCCCTTTTGGCCTAGCTACATGTAGCACAATCCTCTTAAACTTTTGTGATTTTTCTCTTATCTTTTCCCCCTTCTTCTTGCACTAGAATTAGGTTCAAGCTTTTAATCAACCCATTCTTTCTGAATACCCCACCTTCAATTTTCACACCGATCTCGTATATATCATCCACCATTCTCCCTGTCATCCTATGATCCCAAAAGAATGGCCTACAAATCATAGGCACCCCATTGGAAGTACTCTCAGATGTGCAATTAAATCCAATCCTAAAAATCCAATATGAATAAATATTTAATCTTACACAATTGTAAACATTAATATATGCAAGTTATAAAATAAATAAGGGAAAAATATGAATAACTACTCTCAATGTCCACTGTCAATGTCAATAAGTTAGTGCTAGGGGCCAACATTACACCTACATTAAAAAAATAATAACAATAATTAATTTCCAATGCATTAAGAAACAACACTATAGGTACTTACAAACAAATGGAAAAACTAAGTCAAATAAAAAAAAAAAAACTAAACTGATTAAAATGCTCACCAACGTACCTAGATCACAATGGTGGTCTTTGTTTCATAAATGGAGCTCTGATAGTGGTGAACGATGGTAAAGAAGTGGCGGTAGCACAAAGGGAGAGAGAGTTTTAGAGAAATGGGGAAGAAAAGAATATGGGTGCAACATATCTATGGGTTATCGATAGTGACCTATTAGTGAAACAGTGCATTTCACATCTCACTTATTATTAACAGGTATGTGGGGATCTCAAGAGTTGTACCCCAAATGTTCAAATTTTTTCAAAAACCAGTTGGTAAATTTATAAAAAAAATAATAATTTCTATCACCTGTCGGTATAGCCGTCGGTAATTTACGGCATAAAATAATTAAAAATAAAATATTAATCGCCTATCCATAAATTAAAGAAAAAATAAAATAAAAATAAATATCAATACCCATTGATACACCCACCAATAAAGTTCTCGCGCCACATGGCTCGCATGCAATTATCGATGGGTTACCAACAGGCTTATAATTACTATTGTACCAATCGGTAAACCCATTGATACACCCATCACCATTTAGTGCAAAGTGGCGCCATTATTTACCCATGGGTTTACCAACGAGCTATCATGCAAATTGATTGTCACAAGTTTAATAATGCAAAAAGATGACAATTCATTGAAAATACTATTGGTAATTACTGACGGGTACATACCCATTAGTATTTTTTGTTAGTATCCTGCTGATTTCTAGTAGTGTTTTTTTGTTTAGGTACTAATTTGTCTATTAATAAAGTTGTCAAGGATCAATTTGGGTGTTTAGTGAAAAAGTATGAAAATAATTGAATTATATATGAATAAAATATTTTGATATTTATTTTACTTATTTTATACAATAAAATAGATTCAAAAAAATCATTGGGGTATTTATTGAACACTTTATTATAAATCACAATATTAATGTAGACAGCATATTTTTTTCATTCTTTTCAATTATAAGAACTCATAACATTTTGTTTAAGGTTTTTCTTGACAATGCAACACATACATAATTGTCTATGACAAAATATATATGACAGAATATATATCTATTGGCAAATATAATTCATATATAATTTAATGATTAGTCTTAACTTTTGTTTTTTTTTATCATTGTATAACATACTATTATAAAAAAAATTTCCCTCTTCTTAAAAAAAAGACCACTTTAAGTCCTTTGTTACCAAAACTATTCATGGAATATGAAATTTTACTAATATTATTTCATATAATTATATATCCCTTTTAATTATATACTCTTCTTGATGCCTAAAAAGTAATTTTGTTACACTTGCACATTTTTAATACAAAATTTATGCTCTTAAGAAACATAATTGACATTTCTTCCTTTGTGTAAACAATGGGCTAAACTTTTGTTGTTACTATATATTACTCTTGGTCCATACAAAGCAGTCATATTGCATTGCATTGCATATTTTTAATGTGAAATTTATGCTCTTAAACATTATAATTGACTCTTTTTTCTACCGCAATTAAGTAATGATCTAAAAATCCAATCAAATTTAAAATATTAGTACATAAGCTCTTGTTCAAATATATCATCAATTGCCCTATCAATCTCATCCTAAGCTTTTATATTGTTTTGTTGGACCAATTGTATAATATATGTAATAATTATTTCAATCAATAGTATCATTTAAATGAGTGCATAATGTTGTCTCTAAACTTTATATAAAAGTATTTTAAAACTTTAGAATTTATTGAAAATGAAAAAGGTGTTTTCAATGTTTTCATTTTTTGGGAACACGCATAGATAAATTAAATATTTTTTAAAATTTAAAAAATAAAATTACCTTTAAAAATTAAAAAGGAAATTACAGTTTTTTTTAACATCAGAAAGCTAAATGTTACACTTTTGAAATCAAAAGAATTAATATTTATTTTTTTAATATTTCTTTTACTTTTCTAGTAATAATGTTAATATTTAATAATACGAAATTACATTTTTTACTAACTTTGCATAATTAATCAAGTTTTAAGAAACGTTCATCGAGTAGCAAAATCATTATTAACTAAATTAAGAAAATGTAAAGTTATATAAAAAAAATAAAAAATTAAGTTTAATTTAAGTGAAAAATATTGGAAATAATTTTTAAATATTATGATTATCTTGAAAATAGTAAATTATTTAGAATGAATTGAAAATTTAACAAACAATAAATTTATAATATATGTCCATAAAACATATAAAAATAATTATTTTGTTTTGTTTTCTCAACTATTGAAAATGTAATTTACCATAAATAATTTTTATTGCACGGCTGACCCATGAGAAGACTTCTTCCTTTTTTTTTTTTCTTCTTTGGGTCATGTAAGAAATGAAAAAAATGAAACCTAGATCACGTTTTAATTCGCACAATGCATATAGGAAAAGAAAGTATGCTAGACCGCTTTATATGCCAGATTCGTCAATAAATTCCTTCTCTTTGTTATAGATGCTTCAACAACATTGGGTCTAAGAAGAGACTCAAATTCACCAACACCTATACCTTGCCCTAAACCTGTAGTATAATATGCGTTCAAATTGTAAATTTCATAGAAGAATCAATGAATTTCTCATGTACTGCAGTAGTCCATTGCTATAAAACAATATATATGCCAAATGATTAGAGTTAAATTTATAGTGCATGTGGACACAAGAAACATGGTATATCTAGATACATCCTGATTTTATATTTTGCTCTCCCTTTCAATCCTAACCAAGAAGAATGTGAAAAATCATACCGAAATATTTTCTCAAGATCTTCTATCTATTTTATTCTCTTATTATTATTATTATTATTATTATCATCATCATCATCATCATCATCATCTAAACTCAATTTTCCAATAAAAAGCGATGAGAAGCTAAATAGTCAAAAAAATAAGGCAAGATTTTAGTAAACAGTCTCCAATTTTGTTGGGGATGGTGACATAAGCTTTAATGCAGATTTTGAAGGGTGTGAAAAGAGAAATAGAAGACATTGACACTGCGGTTCTACGGTTTGCAAGTTGCAACCTTCGAAGAGAGAACCCGAGAATGTGATAGAAAGGGTTGTATTTTGTTTCCTTCAAATGTTTTCACATGTCACCCTCTGTGTTTTAGTTTCCATATCACACCTGGCAAATGAAGGAAAAAAATTCAAACTTTTTTTTAATTAAAGTAAGCAAATAATATGCGTTCAAAATGTAAATTTCATAGGCTTCATTGAGTAATCCAGCATCCATCACGTAATCTACCCTCTGCTTAATGTATCTGTCCAACATAGGAATTAAGTTTCAAGAGAATAAAGAAAAACAAATACAGAAGAACAAACTAAGTATCAAACATATTGAAATCAAGCAAACCTAGAAAGTGGTTCACATTCTTGATGCTCAAAACAAAGATGTATAAAGGTGGAGATGTAGACCCGAGAGCTTACCAAAATGCATTTCTATTTCAAAAGGCTAGGAGATTAATTGCAGCCAATGGCTAGAGAGATTGAAATCCAACCATAGACGAGCTCAGCTCCAACTGGAGCTTCTACCTTAAAATGTCCATCAATTTTCAAGGTCCCCAATGCAACCCGGGAAAACAATGAATAGATTTATACTCCTAAGGCCATTGCAATTGGCCCATACCATCATATGTTCATATATATGGAAGAGGAACATAAAAAAGGTAGATATTGGAATGATTTTATCATTATAACCCAAATGAGCTCCATGATGTCTATTATGACATCACAAAGACTGAAGATGATATCAAGAAATGTTATAGAGGTGAGGTTGAACCTGACAAAGCCAGATTTGAACAGATGATGGTGTGCAACGAATCTTTCCTCATTGAAGTTTTCTGCAAACGTTCGTGGGTGATGAGTCTACACGAAAGCTAGATGTTGATTATAGGTATGATCTATTCATTTTGGAAAATCAACTTCCTATGATACTGCTCAATAAATTATTTAGCCTAGCAAAAAGTACTGATGCCTCATTATCCCAAACTATTTTTCACTATTTTATGAGATACAATAATGGAAACATAGATTATACAGGCATGAGATCAGAACATTTTACTGACCTTCTAAGGTACTTCCTGTTACCTCATTCACTTCATCTTGAATCTAAACAAAGAAAAGCCAGACGCATAGCAAAAGACCAAGTAGCAAACAAATCTGCATCATAAGCTAGCTTCAGAATGTTGGTGTGAAGTTCGAAGTGGACGAAAGCAGGTCCCTACTAGACATCCAATTTCATGATGGCACTTTATCAATGCCACTATTTGTGGTGGACAATTTGATGGAGCAACATTTAAGAAATGTGCTTACTTTCAAAAAGTACTATTACCCCCACTTAGTGTTTGTCACAACTTATTTCCACCTGTTAAGTTTTTTTAATCTATACTCAGGAAGACGTAGATTTCCTCATTAGAAAGAAAATCATTGCTCATAGGGTCGCCGACCCTACGAGCAATGATGTTCTTGTTAATGAGGAAAAAACTTAACATGTAGAAATAAGTTGAGACAAATGCTGATTTGGGGGTAATATTACTTTTGAAAGCAAGAAAATTTCTTAAATATCACTCTGTCAAATTTCCACTACAAATGTTAGCATTGTTAAAGTATCATCATGAAATTGGATGTCAAGTAGGGACTTACTTTCATCCACTTTGAACTTCACACCAACATTCTGAAGTTGGCTTATGCTATAGACTTTGTTTGGTACTTGGTCTTCCACTACGCGTTTGCTTGTTCTTTGTTCAAATTCAAGACGAAGTAAATGAGGTAACAAGAAGTACCTCTAAAGTTCAGTAAAATGATCTGATCTCATGCCTATATAATCTATGTTTCCACTATTGTATCTCATAAAATAGTGAAACATAATCTGAGATAATGAGGCATCGGGATTTTTTGATAGGCTAAATAATTTATTGACTCATATCATAGGAAGCTAATTTTGCAATATGAATATATTATACCTATTATCAACATATAGCTTTCATGTAGACTCATCTCCTATGAATGTTTGCAGAAAAATTCAATGAAGAAAGATCCATCGCACACCATCATCTATTCAAATATAGCTTTGTTGAGTTCAACCTCACCTCTATAACATTTCTTGATATCATCTTCAATCTTTATGATTTCGCAACAAACATCATGGAAGCTTATCTAGGTTCTAACAATAAAATCATTCCAATGTCTACTTTTTTTATGTTCTTCTTCCACATATCTGAACATATGATGGTATGGGCCAATTGCAATGGCCTTAGAAGTATAGATCTGTTCATTGTTTACCCGAGTTACATTGGGCACCCTGAAATTTTATGGACTTCTTAAGATAGAAACTCCAATTAAAGCTGTGCTCGTCTATGGCTGGATTTCAATATCTCTAGCCATTGGGTGCAATTGATTTCTTATTTCAATAACCAGAATGATGAACAATGTTAAGTCCAAGCAATAAAAATTACAAATCAAGCTAATTCCTTAAACAGACTGCAACATAAATTGTCAAACTTTCTACAAATAGCTTTCTTAAGCAAATTAGGGAATGCGGAGTCCTGCTTAGATTATGAGGAACTAGTGTGTGAGAGAGGATAGTTAATTTCATAGAGTATATATATATCTGTGTGATATATATAGGGTTTTTTTTTTCAATTGAGAGGAGCTCGATCCACAACTTTTGAAAAACTCAACCACCCTAGTCAAGTCAACATCCCTTAAAAGATGGGGATTTTGTGATGGGCCAAGTCAACCACTAAAAGGGATGTATCTTCCTATTCCCACTCTCTCTCATCATACATTCTAAACACGTGCTTGTGATTTAATGCTCACCACACATCTCAACTTAATTATAGTTGAAGCTATAGTGATGTTCAATTGAATTTAATAATATAATAAATTTCACAAATAGCAGTATTGTAATACGATGATTAATTGATTTCTTAAATTAATTTATAATAAACTGATAAATTAATCTATATATCTTCATTTATATATTTTAATGAAGTTACTATGTTAAATAGTACCACTTTTAAATGCCTAGATACATTGATGCTATAATGTACTAAATTTTTGCTGATTCCTAAAAGATATTTAAAAGTGGATAAAGATAGTATGCCATATGCATATCATTTTATGATAATGTATTCTTAAGACAACTCCCATTTTAGCCTTTTTAAAATTCAAATTGGATAAATTGGTCCCTGTAAAAAACAAATTCTCAAATTGGTACAATATAGCACAAATTGGTCACTGTAAAATCGAATAATCAAACAAATTAGTTTCCTCTTTAAGTTGTGCTAAGGGGAGTAACTTGTTTGAAAATTTATTTTTGCTTACACTAATTTGGGATTTTTTTTTTTTGGTAGGGCTAAATTTGTCCAACTTTTAAATTTTACAGGGACCAATTTGAGAATTTATGTTCTATAGGGACCAATTTGTCTTACTTAAAATTTTATGGAGACAAAAATAAGAGTTTTATCTATTTTTAAAATATTAATTTTTTAAAAATAGAAGGTAAATTTTACAACTCACTAAAGAATAACCCCGTGCAAAGCACGGGTTCTTTAATATTTTTTAAAAATGAATGGAATTTGCTAATAAAATTTATAGGAAAAAAAAAAAGCTTACCTATTTTGTGAGTCAAACCCCTTCAATGATTTCGTGACACATAACAAAATAAAAGCCAATGAGTGATTGAAATCTGAAAGCTAAGTGGAGATATCAAGAATTAAAAATGATCAAAGAACAAAGGATAGGAAGCAATTTTCTCAGTTCTCAAAACATTATTGGCCATGACTTTTTGAACAGATGTCCCTTAGATTCGAAGAATCAAAACAAACAAATGATCGATGGGTTAACATTGCATTGATCCTACTCTGGTGTTAACTTGTGTGCCTAGTTTGAGTACCTATTCTTTTTCCGTTACAACGATCATTGAAAGCAAATAAAAATCTACTTTAAAGTTGATCAGTATGAGGTTAATTTATTACATTTTAGTTTTAAAATTATAAATTATCATAAGTTATAAATTATAGACCTCCAAATACGTTATAATTGAAGTTATGTGAATGCTTTTAATTTTCAAAAAATGACTAAAAAGTCTCATTTAATTTTGAGATAAAAAAATATTCCAAAGGAAAAGTTAGTAGAAAAATAGTTATTGGTGTATGTGATTGCTATTTGTGGTTAATTTGAAAATTATAATGACTAATTATGTTCTGGCTTGAAGAAGGATAATATATATGTTAATAACTTAAGTTTGTAAAATTATTTAATAACTTCATAAAATAAAAGGTTTAGTACAAACATTTACTTGCTAGCTTTTGTGTACTAATTGAGTAATAGAGTCTATTTTATACACACGCATATATTATTTAAACAAAATAAATGAAACTATTTTTAGTTAAGCAATAGAAGGTTAAATTAAATAACATAATTCATATAAGCATATAAATCATTTAAAATTAATATTAATTGAGTGAAAGAATAAATTTTAAATGTTAAAACATTTATATTTGTTATCTACATTAAAAATATTATATATATATATATATATATTGTGTAAATTAAATACGTCTTATTTCTAAAAAATAATTATTGACCATTTAGTTGCACCTGTATACGCAAAAGAAAAAATAATAATAATAACATTACAAATTGTGTAATAAAAATATAATACATTTTTTTTTATATAAATACACTATAAAAGATCTTCGGTTTAAAGTTTAAGATTTATAAAATATGTATAGTGTATCTATAAAAACAAGTGTTATAACATTGTAAAGTATTTTTTTAATAAATCTTAATATCGGTTGTGGTTAATTTTACATATATATGTTTTATATGATTTAGTTTATATTTTATTAGCCATGTAGTATTTAGTTTATATCTTAGAATAGATGAAACTAAAGATACCATCAGTTTCATTCCAAAGAGTGGAGTTCATTGCAAATAGTAGTTTATAATTTATTAACCAATTTTGTTAACAATGTTGTGGTAGCAACGTTTAGTTTATATTTTAGAATAGAGTTTAGTTTATAATTCTTGAATGGATGAAATCTTAACTCGATAAATGTTTTTCATGGTGTGTGTGTATATATATATGGGATGTATCTAGTGAGAAAAGTGATTTTATATGAAAGTGATTATACATGAGTGGTCAAAATTAAAAGTTATTAAAATATTATATGATCACTTAACAAATTCATGACTTTATGTTTTAATCCTAACCATTAATTTAATATTTAACAGTCCATATTTACTCACCTCACTCTCATAAAATCAATCCTCTCGCTTGATCCTCTCCCATCATATATATATATATATATATATATATATATATATGATTACACTAATGTGTTAGCTCAACCTATTGTTTTTGCTTTTTAAATTAATTTTAAAGTAGAATAAAAATATTTGGATTTTTGAATTATTCAATAGTCATGTTTACATAAATATGATCCTAACATTCTCAAAAAAATAATTTTTTATGACATTTGATACAGTAAAACATAATAAAATAATTCATAGTAACTTGAAAGTAAATATTAATTATATAAATACACATTTATTACGTATATAAAATTAGAAAATAATAGAGCATAGTCATAATTAGTGATTTAGTTTATATTTTATTAGCCAATTTTATTAATCATGTAGTGTTTAGTTATGTTAATAAAATAAATCCTTTTATAGTGATGTTTATATATATATATATATACACACTAGAAGTTAAGCCTGTGCTTTGCACGGGTTTATCAAAAAATATTGTGATGATTAAATTTAAATTCAATATTTAAAGGAAACTTTGTAACACTCGTGATAATGACACGTATAATTATCCATGGCCTAATTCAATTATTGACCTTGAGTAGTGTTTAGTGTGATTGCATAGCAGATTTTATACGCAATTGTTTCTTTCACAAAAATGAAAGGCTACATTGAGTTCTTTATTGTCAAATTAAAACTATTGATGGATTAAGTACTTGTGCATCAATATTACTTCCTATAATAACTTATGCTTATGTGACTAGTCTCCCAAATGCATAATATGTAATCTTATTCCATTACATTTTTAGGGCTTGTTTGACACATTTGATACGATAAGGAATGATAGTATATGACTTGATAGAAGAAGATTAAATATATATGATTTTATAGTCATGTAATATCAAACTATTTGTTTACAAATAATTCTAATATCTTAATTAAAAATTAAATAAAATTAAATAATAGTAAAATAGGAATTTTTATTATAATAATTTTCAAATATTTTATTTATGTAAATATTTAATAATTATTTATTACTTCAATAATATATAAATAAAAACACTATTATTTAAAATATTTATTTGTTATTAAAAATTTATTATTTTATTTTATTTATTGTTTATCGATAATATTTATTTATTTAATTAAACTAATATTATATATTATTTGTATTTATTTTATTATAAAATAATTTTTTAAAAATTGATTTTAATTTTTATAATTTTATTTTATTATTTATTATTTTAGAATTATTTTATTTTAATAAAATATTTTTAAAAATATCTTTTACGTTAAAAGCTAATCAGGCTTAATACGACGTCCCTATTTTGTGTTGAGTTATACAATATTTTGATGTATAAGGGATTATGACATGTAAGGTTATACAATATGTTATCTGCACCAAACAACAAATAAGGGAATAATGTATGGTATTAACTTATATTATCATGACTAATACATCATACCAAACATCTCCTTAATGCGGTTTTTATGTTCATTAGCAACATAACTAAAACAACGATTTGGGAATCAAGTAAAATTAAAAGCATCCAAAAGTTTTTATCAAGGATATAAGCTTGTTGTGCTATGTTATTGGTTATGAGCTTCTGTATTGTTTTGTTGGATTATCAATCATGTGTAAAATATAATCATTCTTTTCATCAATGGTGTCATTTAAAGGGGTCATTGATCTTTTTCTAAGATATTCTTCATCTCAGATCACAGTTATTTATTTATTTTTTTACTTTATATGTGATGTCTTTAGTAATACACCATTGTTAAAAAAAGGTAAAAATTGAAGAAGAATAAATAAATAAATAGTGTCTATTATTTTATTTTATTTTGAAACTAAATATAATCATACGCTGAAGTTTAAGTATACTTGAACTAATCCCTATCCTTCTTTAATTTTCAGCTGTAAAAGGCATTGCACTATATTTCAACTTGTTTGAAATATATAGAAGTTTTAAGTAATTCTAATTAAGGATGTTTTATAAATATGCAATGTTTTATTCATCGTTTTACATCAATCTTTTTTAAAACATTTGTTTAACTAAATTATTCGTTAACTAAATAAGTTTTGTCAAACTTTATAATTTTATTCTTAAACTGAATTTTACTTGTTAACAGATTTCAGTTGTAATTGAACCTGCATATTATGAGGACTAATTAGTTAATCAGTTATGATGATCAATATATAATTAGAAAAATTAAATTAAATAAATAAGGATGTTTTAGTACTGTTAAATTAATCAATCTGCATCTTTCTTCATTTCTTCCGTTGCAGAAGTTATTGCCCTCACATTTCAATTTGTGTACAGGGAGTACACGCTGTAGTGCTCATAATTTCAAAAAAAAATTCTAGTTAAGGATGTTTTGTTTAACAAAAGATGGATTTTAATATATAGGAGATAAATAATGTTACAAAGCTATCAAGAGGGTGAAAAATTAAACTATTCCGAAAAAGGATAAGACTAAAGTATTTAGAACTTTAAAACAATGAGATTTCATATTTTTGAATTATTATAAATTTAAAACTATATTTTGCGTAAGACTATCAAATGATACGTTATAATAAGCAAATAAAAAGAGTAAACTTTTTTTTAAACAAAAATTAAAAGTGGTGTATCAAATAAAATCATATTAACTCTACCAAAAAATAAAATAAATTAAAAGGTAAAAATATTATAATAATACTGAATATTGTTACGCTGAATCTATTGGATGAAATTATATTATGAATTATATATTATTTTTGTTAATTATAAACTCATATACTATTTTAACAAAAGTAAATACTTAACATGGAAAGTAAATAAACAAATAATACAGAAAGTGATAGTATGGAATTTTCGTGACATCTGCTTACCAAAGTTATTGTATCTCTCCAAGTGTGTGAAAAAATATTAGAACAGGTGATTGGGGTGAGTATTTTTTCATCACAAGTTCTTCTGCGAAGGTTATTTATACATGAAAGTGAGATTAATAGAATCACATTTTTTTTATATTATAAGATGAATGAAAAGCGTAATGCTTGATTTGTTCATTTGGGCAATTTTTTTTTTTTTGGAAAAATTATCTGTTAATTTAATATTTGGAAATTTTTTATAACTCTACTTTTAATGTTTATTATTTGCAATTCTACATCAGGTAAAGTTATGCAAAATAATAATTGCAGTGAAAATAATAGTACAACATTTTCTATGCAATTTCTCAAATTTAAAATAGAATAAGAAATAAAAGTACAAAATAATAAGTAGTGATAGAAAAAAAATTACCTTGTGCTTGTACTAGAAGAGTTTGAATTGCACCACTAAGCTCAACACATTTTTTGAAGTTGAAGGAAAGAAAGTCCATTGAAGCAGCTATTTTTAGCTTAAGGAGGCACTCTTGGTTAATCCCAAGAAGTATAATACTCTTTTGGTGATTGGAAAATGCTCTCAATTCACATGCTCTTTTTTGACTCTTCACGAGAGGTTTCAAGATCAACCACCAATCCTAGCACCTCTTCAATCAAGTGACTTGTGGTCCAGGCACGAACTAGGCATTCAGATTTTTGCCAGTTGATAAAATCGGGATTGGGATGATCGAACCTCATGCCAGGAGTACTAGGGGAAGCCGGGGAAGGGACCAATGACATTGGTGCTGGAGTGTTGCCTGAAATGAAGCCTCTGAGATCTTAACTCTCAATTAGATTTCACATCTGAGCACACCAGAGGTTGTAATTCTCAGGGGTGAGGTCAAGGGAGATGAAATTGCTGATATTGAGAAAGGTTAGGTAACAGTACTGGGAAGGACGAGCAATATTAGTGGTGTTGGAGTGGTCGGCCATGGTGGAAGAAAGACGGAGTATTCCTTAAGGCTAATCTCATACCATAAAAGAGTATTTGGGTTAAAGGCTATGCTACTGATGCAGTAGCCATCAGTTTTATTATGTACATAAGAAGAGTAGGTATTAGATCATAATGGAAAGCCAAAAAAAATAGGAACTGCAAATATACGAGAAACAGAAGGCTAACAAATTTTGAAAAGTCAAAAAAAGCTATCCTATGGTGGAAAGCCTAGAAATAGGAACCGCAAAGATACTTGAAACAGAAGGCTAACAAATGTTTGAAAAGTCGCAAAAGTATCCTAAAGGCATGGGATTGCTACTACATCCATTATCAATGGTAAGACTCTTGAACTTCATGCAAACATCCACAAACATGGATTAGTAAAACAGTAAAATGAGTAAAGTTTGCATTTTCAATTCAAAAAATCTGAAGAAAAGAAAGTAAAACCTCAAGTCCAATTCCATGAAGAAAGCAGAAACAAACTAAAAAAACGATTATACAAAGGATGCAGCTTTGTATTATAATATGTTTACCTTTTAATTTGATTTGAATAAATGATCAGGGAAATTAGAGGTGAACGAAGAATGAACAACGAAAATTCTATGTGCAGTAAAAAAAAAGGATAATTTGAATAGGAAACCAATAGTAGAAGAGAAGTGATGTGGTGAAGTTTCGTTGCTTTCAAATCTGTATAGCGCATAACCATATTTTATAATAAGTTGCTTTCAAATATATATGGCGCATAACCATATTTTATAATAAGTCTACTATTTTAAATCTATACATTTGGTAATCCAAACACCATGTTGTAGTCATGAATGAACGAATGAATAAATGGCTTTAAAACTCTTTTTTTTTTTTTGTAGAGTTTATAAAGTGGGGTTAAAGTGAACGTGATTGAATATGGAGGTAGGGAGATGGTATCCAAATGTTCAAAGGGAATAAATGCAACAACTTATTATATTTTCAATTCATTTTTTTATAGCATATATTTTTAATTCATTATAAAACGTTCATAATGATAATGCTAAAGATAAATATAATAAATAAAATTTAATTGTTAATAAACTTAAAATATTAGTATAGTTATATACAACCATATATTTTTATTTATTTTCTATTTTACATATATGTTTGAAATTACAAAATACGGAGATGTGTAGAAAAGATTTAATTTTATTGGCTACAACCGAATATTCTCTTTTTGTGTGAAGGAAAAAGCCTATAAAATTCTTAAAATAGGCAAATGAAATTATTTTTTATTATTGAGAATATTTTTTGTCTCCTCTTCTAATTATTTTTCATTGATATATATATATCTTGCTATTGAAATTTGATCAATTGAATGAAATAAATAATTAAGAATATTATTGACTAAGGAAAAGAAAGTCAAAAATATTATTGTGTATTTCTTGTCTGCACTAGAAATATTATACATTGCGTTAAATAAATAGAGTGATAATTACATCATGATCTAGGTTTGTTTTTTTATAATAATTACTTTTTTAATAATTAGATATTGCAATAAATGACATGTGCGGTTAATAATAATAATAATAATAATATATTGGTATTAATTTGATACTGATTTTGATATATGTAGATATATAATTGATTAACAATAGTAAATTGAGGATCATCATCATCATATATATATGGAATTATGGTAAATATGATCCCAAAAGGCTAAAACGTTTATGATGTTATACATAACCATGTTTTTAATGCAAAGTTTATGAACACAAATGTAGCCGGTTCAGTATATCTACCCATTAATGTGGCAATACCACCTACATGCAAGTGTGAAATGTAAACCGAATTAAACATTCATTTGTCGTATTTTTTCCTATGTGTGTAATTAGAATGCAGTGAAGGATACATATATAATAATAATAGTAATAATAATAATAATAATAATAATAATAATAATCGAGCATTGTTATTCCAACACCCTAAAAGTGGATGTCCAATTGGCATACCCACCCCATCATGTTTGGATGTGATGAATTAGTGGAGAAAGTTGGGGCCACTCTCACATCCAACAATGATGGAGTGGATGTCCCAATTGGACATACATTTTTGGATGTTGGAGTAGCAAATAATTATTCACTACTAATTGTTCAGCTACTTCATCAAATAAAACAAATATTGTTGAATTTGTAGAATCTTTGACATCAAGCTCCAAACAAAACCTTCCATGTAATATATATACAAATAACACAATAAATACTAACATAAAGATTAAATTGGCATGGTCACAATATGTAATATTATAATTATGTATTAAATAATAATTACCTTGTCATTGGGTACTCAATAGCCTTGTTTTCACCATGCCAATGTAATCTTTATGTTAGTATTTATTGTGTTATTTGTATATATATTACATGGAAGGTTTCGTTTGGAGCTTGATGTCAAAGATTCTACATATTCAACAATATTTGTTTTATTTGATGAAATAGCTGAACAATTAGCACAAGTCAAGTTAAATGACCTTACTGCAGCTTTTGAAAGTGTAAGAAGCTAAATAAATATCAATATTAATATTTGACATTGTCACGATATAATTAAAAAAAATGAACTACCTATGTATTTGTGAGTTCATTTAATATAGGCAAATATGGATGAGTCAAAGCTACCTCCACAACTCCTTAAAATTATAGGTTCTTCTCATATTTTTGAAGTGATAATGAGCACTTATTTTGAGAGTCGTCGGAGGCAGAGTTTCACTGCAAATAAAATTTTGAAGCCCAAAGTGAAGGTAAAAATTATCTTTTAAATAAAAATTGATAATATAATTTCAAAAGTTTTAAATTAAATTTTTGGGTGTTAATGCAGATAGAGAAGGAAGAGAAGATAGAAAATTCAAGTAGTCCAACAATAGAGCCAAAAGCAAAGGTAATAATTTTCAAATAAAAATGATAATATAATTTTAGAAGTTTTAAATTAAACTTTTTGTGTTAATGCAGCTAGAGAAGGAAGATAAGATAAAAAATTCAAATGTTCCACCAATAGAAAACACCTTACAAACAACCAACTCCTCAAATGAATCTTTAGAGTCAACAAAAAAGTAGAGAAGATTAAGGTATGACACATTATTTTATAAATGAATTTTGAGAAATATGTTCAATCTTATGAAGTTTTATAACTTTTCAAGCTGCAGTATGATGATGAAGAATAGCATCCCAATGAAGAAAACCCTTGCAACATTTGGAAGATTGAAGAATAAAATTGCAGCACTGTTTTTAAGATTATTTAGTGAATCTATTGTAATGAACATTTTGAAGTTTGGGGAAACAATGATAATATCTCTCTTAAATTAGTATTTATTTTTCATGTTATGCATTTTTTTTTTTGGTCTACTCAAATTCTCCTACACTATCAATTAAAATTACAAAAACTTTTATAAAAATTATGTTTAGTGAATCCATTGTAATGAACATTTTGAAGTTTGGGGAAACAATGATAATATCTCTCTTAAATTAGTATTTATTTTTCATGTTATGCATTTTTTTTGGTCTATTCAAATTCTCCTACACTATCAATTAAAATTAAAAAAACTTTTATAAAAATTATCTAATAATATATATGCATCACTAAATATTTATTGAAAAAATAAAATTAATATATCCATAAAATTCTGAATTTTATTAATACAAGTTTACAAGAATAGTAAAAAATTAATTTGTTTTCCTTTTAACCTCTACTTTTAAAATGTTTTAATTTAGATATAAGCTTAAACGCTATATATGAATTCCATTTGTTAGTTAAATGCTTTTTTAAAATACTTAATGTATAATAAAAAAATTATTTAGACCAAATAACTAAATATTTATTAAAAAGGTATCTAATAATATATATAAAATTATCTAATAATATATACACCTCACTAAATATTTGTTAAAAAAATAAAATTGATTATATCCGTAAAATTCTGAATTTTATTAATACAATTTTACAAGAATAGTATTTAAAATTCATTTACTTTCCTTTTAATCTCTAATTTTTTAAAATGTTTTAAGTTAGATTGTGTTTTTAAGTTTAAATGCTATATATGTATTCCATTTGTTAGTTAAATGCTTTTTAAAAATATTTAATGTATAATAAAAGATCATATTTATGACTAAATCAAAATTAATTACCACATTATTCAAATCCTCAGATTTGGTGCCGTAATTAATAAAAGGAAGATCAACCGCCTCTTGAATATAGACAACTCTAGGAACGAAAAAAAAAGGAAGGTGTAAGGGTTTTTTTTTATTTTGGTAGCAAATGATAAGCAATGATTAAATAAATAGTTAAAACGGATTTTTAGGCGATTAAAATGGATTTCGTTTCAAAAATCGGGGCACAATGTCGGTTTCACTTCATACATATCATCATATAAAAAGGAAAGATAAAATATTATGCTGAACAGATCAAATATTAATGCAATAAATGTCTTCTTAATTGCATTACAAAATATTACAAATCTTACGTTTAGTTTATAGTTGATTCCACAATATTAATGCAATAAATGTCTTCTTAATTCCCTTATAAAATATCACAAATCTTACATTTAGTTTATAGGTTGATTCCATAATATTAATCAATAAATGTCTTATTAATTCCATTACAAAACTTAGAAACATAAGATTATTCAATTTTTATTCTGTTAATGGTATATTATTTTTAAACTATTAATTCATAGGTAATAAATTGTCTTTTTAAATTTTGTAACTGCAATTATATAGAACTTTATACTATTCTATATATATTCAACCACAGAGATTGAAGTCACTGCTCTCTGAATATCTTCGAAAAAACACAATCACAATGCAAACATAAGGTACACAAATTCTCTATTTTTTAACCTCTCAAGTTTTCCATTGGGAATCTAGGATCCATGGTGTGCAGTGCTTTCTACCATACTCTTTGGATTAACCAAGAGTGCCTTCTCCACCTTTAAAATTGATTATTCTATCATCTTCTTTCCTTTCAGAAGGTAATTTCTTTTCTTTCAACACTTGGTTTTGTACTTTTATTTCTTATTTCATGTTAAAGTTGCAAAATTCCATACAAAATATCACTCTATTATTTACAACACAATTATCTTTTGCCATAACTTAATTTTAATCTTTTCCATTTGGAATCTAGAATCTAAGGTGTGCAGCCCCAAGAGTGCCTTTTCCACATTTAAAGTTGATGATTCCATCATCTTCTTTCCTTTTGCAAGGTAATTTCTTTTCTTTCAACACTTGCTTTGTTCTTTTATTTCGTATTTCATGTTAAAATTGAGAAATTCCATACAAGATATTACTCTATTATTTACAACACAATTATCTTTTGGCACAACTTAATGTTATGTAGATTTGCAAATGGAAAGAGTTAAAAAAAAAACACAAATGTTTAATTAATGAATTATTTTTGAAGAAAAATTATTTTATCAAGTAACAGGAAAAGCTAATTTAAATCTTCTACATTTTTACAAATATTTGTTTTTGTTTTTATTTTCCCCTTTTTTTTATAGCTTTATAACATTATTATTCTCATATATGTTAAAAATCAATCTTCCTTTAATGAGACATCCTTAATTTGAATTATTTCCAAAATTGTGAGGTGCACTATATATTCCCTACATACAACCAGGAAGGTGCAGTAGCTTCCACAACCAATGAAATATAAAAAATAACAGGTTAGTTTAACTCTACTAAAATGTCATCATGAAGTTTAAAAAAGTTAAAAAATCAAGGTACTACTTATTTATTTACTTCAGGCTTTTGTTTTTAACTTGTATCCCAATTATCTCTGTGTATTAACTCAATATTTATAGGATGTTGAAGCATACTGAAATCTCTCTACATGACAAATTAGATATAAAAAGAAAATTTAAATGTTTAAAACAATTAATTTATTTAACAAAAAATTTAGATTCAACATTTAAAAATACAAAGAAAGATTGACATATATGTACGAAGAAAAAATTATATTTTCACAAGTATTATTATAATATGTAAAATTTATTTTGACTTTGATTTTAATTGTACATTAAAAAATTTTAAAAAATCGTATTAGTTAAAAGTTATTTTCTATCAATGGTTTTATAAGTTCTAACTTAAATCACATCTTTATACAATATAATTTTTCATGAAAAATATATGATAATACAAATGCATCGTAATTTTAAGGAAATTAATGATCAAAATTTATTAAATCGCAAATATACACTATCATGAGCTGAGAAATTAATATAGTTTTACAAATATTAATCTTAATTTAAATATTTTTTGTAACTAACACATTACTCTTAACCTTTCTAGGATCATTATTTTTTTAATAACTTTGTGGTACTAATAATCTGCTATTTGTTAAAATTAATTATGATAATACATCATCTTTAAATAGAACTATTTTGGAAATTCCCAGTAATACTCTATAATCCATAGAAGGTGAAATATTTGTTCAATAACTTCTATGACCAAAGAAATGGAGAAACACAGAGGTTAAAATTTGAAGATTAAAATTTAGTATCTTATAAATTACAATAAATTGTTAATTCAAATCATTTTTGCAATTTAAAAAATTACTCTCACATTATTTTTTATTGGGTCTGCAATTAATTTTTTTGGATAACAACTTTATGGTATTAATTACCTGCTATTTGTTAAAATTAATTTATTTTTTAATGAATCATCCTTAATTAGAATTATTTGGCCAATTCAAAGTAGTATTATATATTCGGTAGACGCTAAAATATTGGTGCAACAACTTCTACGGCTAAAGAAATGGAGAAAGAAAGAGGTTAGTTCAAATACTTAACCTTCACCATGTAATTATATTTACTTACAAAGAAATGTCAAACACTATTTATTTACTTAATATTTTTAATTATTTATTTTTCTTTTATTTTATATTGATGAACATGAACAACTTGCTTCATAAATTGAAAATATTTCTACTTTTATACATTCTCATGAGTTGACAAATTAATATATTTTTACAAATATTAATCTTATAAAAGTTTCTGACTAAAATTTAGTATCTTACAAATTACAATAAATTGCTAATTCAAATCGTATTTTGAATTTAAAAAATCACTCTGACATATTATTTATATCCTTTTTGGGATTAGTTTTTTTTTTTAATAAATTTGTGGTATTAATTATAAGCTATTAATTAAAATTAATTTGTTTTTAAATATATCATCTTTAATTTCAACTACTTTGGAAATTCTCAGCAATATTGTATATTCTATACAAGCTTAAATATTGTTGCAATGACTTCTATGGCAAAAGAAATAAAGAAAGACAAAGATGAATTCAATTATTATTATATTTTAATTTTAAGTTTAGTTACCAAAAAAGGTCAAACACTATTTATTTGTTTAATGTTTTACATTATTTATTTTTCTTTTGGTTTATATATATATAAACATGAATAACTTAGTTTATAAATTATGAATATTTCTATCTTGCAATGACTGTTCATTAAATTTATTGATCCAAACTATATCATTTTTTTTTCTATCAACTTTGAAAAAATGTTACAGGTCACAATGGAAGTTCCAAAACCTTCACAGAAATTGCTCAAGGCATCCAACTTCAATCACATAAAATCTTTTTACAAGTGGGAAAATACAATCTTTTTGTGGACTTACCATTTGTTCAGAACATATGGACTCAAATACAAGTAATCTTATCACAAAATACTTAACTTCCAAACATGTTTCTACTCATATTGACATTATGTTACCTCATAATTGCAAAAGTTTAAGAAATTGAATAAAACTTTCCATTCAAATTAAAATTAGTCATTTTGCTTTAATCCTTTTTCAGAAGGCATGAATGTGTCAATTGAACCTATCAATGTAAGAGGAGAATGTCAAACAAGTCAAGTCAATGACACAAATACTCAAAGTTCACCTTCAAGACTTCATCACCATCCAATTGGTTAGTATAAACAAACTTGAACAAATAAAAAAGGTACCAAATCCAATGTGAAACTCCTTAAAAAATGCAGGAAATAGTCTAAATTACTTGGATCTTGGCCACCCAAAATATCAATGTGAAAATTGTGGGAGCTCTATATGGTATAAGGAGAGGATAGATAAACCGCATCGACTGAGAAAACCAAAATATTCACTTTGTTGCCAACAAGGAAAAGTTAAACTTCCAAGCTTACAAGAACCACTAGAGACTTTGAAGAATCTTTTGAGTTATAATGGGGGTCGTCGTTCAATAAAGTTTAGAGAAAAAATTCAAGTATATAATTCTATGTTTGCTTTCACATCTATGTGGGCAAAAAATGGATAACACAGTCAACTCACGACCAGGTCCGTATGTCTATAGAATTTTTGGTCAAAATTACCACATGATTGGAGGACTCATACCAACAGAAGGTAAGCAACCTAAGTTCTCACAACTTTATGTACATGATACGGAAAATGAAGTCCAAAATCGGTTGCGTTCCTTAAACAATGGACAAATTGCAGAAAATTTAGATGACAATATTGTTCAAATGCTGAAAGAAATGCTTGGCATGCATAATTCAATTGCCTAAGTTTTTAGAATGGCAAGAGATAGATTATCTGCACCTGATATCAATACTCTATGCATTAGACTATTTGGCATGAGATCAATAGAATCACAACAATATAGTAGACTGACCTCGACAAAAATTGCTGCTCTTATTATTGGAGATTTTGGTCAATCTAATGTAAGAAGAGATATAGTCATAGAGCATAAAACAGATGGAATCTAGAGAATAAGTGAGTTGCATCCTTCCTTCATGACAATGCAATATCCACTATTGTTTCCATATGGTGAAGATGGATTTCACTTGGACATTCCATATTATCATAATATTGGAAAAAATAGAACAAGACAAGGCAAATTGACAATGAGAGAATATTATGCATATCGATTGCAACGAAGAATATTAGAAGCAAAGACTCTCATATGTGGTGGTCGATTATTTCAACAATATGTTGTTGATGCGTGTAATACCCCAATTACTTTGGTTAATTAATGGATAGTTAATCATTCATAATTAATTTAGCATCTCAGTAAAATTTGTTTTCCTTCTTGTGTTTCCTTTTGACATTTAAACTTCAAAACGGATTAATTAAGTAATCTTTACTTGGAATTAGAGGTGTGTGAAAATAATATATATATTTTTTATGGGTGTTTTATATTTATTCTAGTGATTTTGTTTGTGAAATTCCTAGGTTATCCTTATTTATATATATATCTAACTGTCAAACTACTGTTCTCACATACACCCACACTTTAAAAAAAAAAAAGAAAACAAAATCCCAAATCCCATTTTTTCCCCTCCCCTTCACGGTACACACACACACACACACTTCTTTTTTTTCCTTCTTCCATTTCTTCATCTTCTTCCTTTCTTTCTCTCCATCTTCATCCACCATCTCAACCTCATAAATCCTTCAATTCTTCACCAAATCCAACAAATAAATACACTTTTCCATAGCTCTTCCACCTAACAAACACAAATCTAGCATCAGTTTTTCAAGAAAAAGCTTCCTTCTACCTGTTCTAGAGCAGACAAAATTCGGGTAGAAAGGAAAGAAGGAGCTTTTGTTTCCTTACTTGGGAGATCAAACTTCAAGGAGCTTGTGGTTGTCTAGATCTTCAATATAGATCATCTTTTGGGTAGGGGTTTATGTTTAAACTTGTTTATTTATGATTTTGTTAAGAAATCTTGAGTTTTGATGAATGATTATGCATGAAAAATCAAAAGAAATTGTATGTTGTTGTTGAAATTTTTCGGATTTATGCAGACAGCTCAGTTTTGTATGATTTAATTCACATAGATAGAGATAATATTTTGAGCTAAAATTTTTATATGATGAAGCTAACATATGGAGGTATCTTCAGTATTTTTATTGAGGTATTTAGGTGACGTTTTCTATTTTTAAAAATTCAGAAACCGTGAAGATTTCAGTTTCGGTATGAACAGTAATTTCTGAAGCACTGAATTTGTATAATTTGTTTACTATACCAAATGATCCAATTTCGTCTTGAAATTTTTATAGGATGTTGTGGACATCTTGAAGTTAAACCAGTAATTTTTGTATGAGTTAATATGATCATTTGACAGGGCAATAAAATTGGGAACTATGGTTGTTGGCTGTAAATAGGGGATTTCTGACCTCTGAATTTGTCTAATTATTTTAGCATAGTTAGAGAATAATTCTTGCTTTGAAATTTTTACAGGACCTTGTGGACACATTGAAGTGTCTTAGATAATTTTTATAGCCTCTGAATTCATTACTTGATATGCTAATAAATTTGTGTTACAAGGTGTGAAAAATGCATGAAAATTGAGTAAATGTATATGCCATGTGTTTGATAAAATTTCTAAATGAGAGTAAAGGTTGTTTGGGACTGAGTTTCTACATGTTTGTTGGAAACTAAAAAAGTGGAGTTTAGATGAGTTTTGGTTTATCATATAGTGACATTTTAGTCTTAGCATAATGAATTATTGGTTATTAATGCTTACTCTTACCCGTTGAGTTGTTATGGTTATTTTCTTTTATCATCTTAAAGGAAAGGACTTTAGAATTCATTATTGAAACTTATGCTTGCATGGCTTATGAGAAAAAGAATAACTTTGAGGAAAAAGGAAAAAGAGGAAGAACTAAGCAAAAGGAAATTAGCATTATGACATAAAGATTAAAGGTCGATTTATGTCGACAAGAGGGTTTCGACACTGAATCGTTCTAAGGACCAGTGACGACTGGGTATTTACTTTCTTTATAGTGCACATAAGGGTTTCTGTGGTTCAGATAAGGAATTGGTGTCTACCAGTTAAGTATAAGCTTATAGCTTTTAAAGTATCTAACCAGAATTAATTGAGAGGAAATAACAGTGAGATGAATAGGAACAGATAGAAATACGAAAGTTATGAGGTAGATAAGACTAAATAAAAAGATCTTAATTATGATGTATTTGATGTCTTATATCAGGATAGCCATTTATGTATGTTGTGACATTTAATGAATGAACCTAGTATATTTCCATGTAAGCATGTCTCTTTAATTATATTAATAAAGTTCCTTCATACATGCATATACTTATCATGCCAAGACCATGCTAAAAGACACCTCTACCTTGATAAAGATTGTTTGCGAAATTCTAAAATCGAACCTCATAATTGTATGTAAATGATTTCAAAAGAAACCAAGGTAGACTAGAGATGATAATGATGTCATGTTAATTGCATATGTTCCTACTGAGATTTCAATTGATTTCTCACCCCTCTTCTTTTTTTTTTCCATATCATCTCTAGATGAGCAGGTAGATCCTGATGCAACGAGTTAGTTGCTGAAGTATTGTTGTTTTTCTTTGAAGTATAGTTGCTTTTTCGTTACTTGGAGACTGTGCTATATTACTGAATCTTAACTTTGTATTTGGATCATGAGATCTTTCTCCTTATATGTTTTGTATCTTGTGACTTGAGGTTATGACTTAGTATATTCTTAGCTGGTTTGACCCATGTGGCTGAATATCTTTGATATTACATTACTATGTTATGTTATGGATTAAATGGCACTGTGTGCCTTATAATGATGATATATGATATGTTGAAGTATTGTATTTTGAAAAGTATGTTGAGCTATGAATGACTGGTTACCCTGTTTATGATTTTCTGTCTTGTAGGAGCATGGTATTTACGCCATTATCATGCCGAATTTTCATTAGAATGCTTAGCAATATTTTATGTCAAATGTTGAAAAGCTCACGAAATAGGACGTGATTCCTTGGTATTCATTTTTATGCAAACTCGAGCACATAGAAATGAGTACTAGGGAGTTACATTTTGGTATCAGAGAATGGTTTGACTCGATTGGAGCCGAAGGGTTGGACTACTATGCTTTGGTTGCACAAAAAAAAAAAAAAAAGATATGTCATTTTTTTTAGTTTATCTGCATGGTAGACTATGAGGTTTGGAGATACATGATTTGCTTTATTTGTATGTCACTGTAACAAGCTCACTAGACATGATTTATTGAGACTGATCATGTCGCAACCGGGATCGCGACGGGACGGCGAAAAATGAAAGATTTAGTTTAAAATGGAGTCGCCACCAAGTTTTATTAAATTGGAAAAACATGGAAAAAACCATTTTATTTAAAAGAAATGATCTTTGAAACCAGATCTGAATTCGGGAGTCCGTTATGCTTAGGGAAGGGTAGGAACTTAATCCTACAGCACCCCTAATACACCCGTCTTTAGACGGTACCTTAATTAATTGTGCAAATTATTAATAACCTTTTCCAAAATATTTATTTATGTTTTTATTAAAAAAAAAAGAAGATAGAACATCAAGTTGTCACAACTTAGATGTTCTACGATGTCAGTTAACAAGCTGTCTCGGCTAAATTAACCTCTTTGTTTGAAACAAAATATATACACTTCAATGGTTAACTCAAATTAATATAATAAAGAGAAGGATAATAATAATAATATTAATAATAATGATAATAATAATAAAATATAATAAAATATTTACAATAATAATAATAATAACGGGTAAAAATATTTACATGCTAAACAAAGTAAATAATGTCATAAAATTTAATTTTATCTTAAAAATTTGAAACATCAAGCTGTCACAATTTAGATGTCCAAAATATTCAGTTAACAAGCCGTCTCGCTAAATTAACTTCTTTATTTAAAATAAAATATATATAACAAATAATTGGTTAATTTAAAATTTAAAGAATAAAAAAGATATTTTAAAATATATTTACAAGTAAATACAAATTATAACAATCTAACTTTTGTTTGAAAATTTAAAACATCAAGCTGTCACAGCTCAGATGTTTAACTGAGTTAATAAGCCGTCACGGCTAAATTAACGTCCTCATTTAAAATAATTTGATTATTAGCTGAAGTTAAAAATAATACATAACAATAAAAAGCAACAAATATTTATAAATAAATAAATAAATAATAAATATTTACAAATCAAGAATGAAATAACATAAAATAACCTAAAAATCTAACTTTGACTTGACAGAATCACACTCCTACGTATCCTGCAGTGCGATGAGGAATTCAAAGTCACGTAGTTCTATAAAAAATGCTTGTGTTGATTGATTTTATTTAAAAATAATTTTAGAATACCAAACTGTCACAGTTAAGATATTTAGAATCAATAAGCCGTCGCGGCTAAATTAATTCTATTCACACAAAGAAAATTTTGATCAAGTGAATTTTAAAATTTTTTATGAAAACACACATAATCAAATATTTTTCAGACAACATAAATATGTTCAAAAGTAAACAAATAAATAAACGACTAAAGATATAACCTACAACAAGTTTCTAAAAAATTTACATAGACCACATAAAACATTGTACATAAAAGATGACTCAAACCAAATAAAACAATTAACTCACGAACCCAGCACACATAGCAAATAAAAAAAAACAAACACTGTCAACGTTCATTTTTATATTTTGAGACAGCCCCAAACCTTAAAGCCAAAAAGGAACAAAATCTGATATCAAAATTTTTTTTATTCTATAAAGGAGCCCAGCCCAACCAAATAAAAAAAAAACAGCGAATAGAAATAAAAACAAAAAAAGACCTATGACCCAAAATTAGGCAACCTCATTCTAAACCCAATTCCTAGCTTCTAACCTAATTGGTGACTGCACACAAAAATGGAAAATGCAGAGAATATGTGGGTAGTGGCGGCAGCATGTAGAGAGAAAGATAGGAAGAAGGAACTGCCCAGAGCTGGCCATGGTTGCTGCAATCAAGGCACGCTATGTCGCGAGGAAGGGGAGTTTGGCACCACAATGAGCCGCCATGGTGCGAAGTTTGCCTAAGGGGGCGGTGCGATGTGGAGGTGATGGTGCGCGAGAGATGGGGGAAAGAGGTTTGTGATTCGATGGCAGAGTGGAGGAGGCACATCGGAGACCTAGCTGGGTGGCGACCTGCTGAAGGGGAAGCACGATGGAAGGGGCATGCTGTGCGCATGAGTGCGAGGGGGAGCATTGCGGAGGTAGAGGAAAGGAAGGGGAAAGGGGCGACGAGGACTGGGTCAAAGGGAGGGGACCACGGCGCTGCTTGCTGCACTGTCCGCGGCATGCTCGCGGCGGAGTGGTGCACATGGAGGTGATGATTTCATAAATTTGGGCTGGCATGGGGAGACCGAAGAGGAGGGGTCGCGTTATGGTGGGAGGGGTCGAGAGAGGGAGAGCTGGAGGAGGTCGCGGCCATGGTGGGAGGAGGGAACGCACACCGGCGCGATTCGCCGGAAAAGAAAAGGGTTCGTGACCTCAGGGAGCTGCGGTTGTGGCGGTGACCTTAGACGGTAGCAATGAAGGAGGCCGCGAAAGCTTCATGCGGCGATGATCCTGGCAAGGCCACGGCTCCCTTTTTTGCTTTTGCCCATTCTTTTTTCTCATTGTTATTTTTGGTTGATGGCTTCAGACTTGGTTCATATTTTTTTTTGAGTAGTTTGCTAAATTTTGGGTTCCAGGAAGTGAATGGAATTTTTGTTTTGTTTGGAGATGATTAGTTGTGGTGTGATGCTGAAAATGTGATTTGATGCTGAGAATGGTTAAAAATAAGTTCACACTATGAATCAACACCAAATAATTTACCCGCTCTTCTCTGTTTGATTTTCGCTTTTTGATTTGTTGCAAAGAGCTAAAGACTGTGTCTAGCACTATGACAGAATGAAAATGGTAACGATAAATGGAGAATCCCTGATAGCCTCTGTGTACCTCCCTCTATTTTTTTTTTTTTTAAATGAAATCGTTCTCCCCCTTTTTTAACTAGAAAAATTATTCCCCTGTGATTTCTTGATTCTATCATGTTTACAGGTGGCTACCTCATTCCTCACCGAAAGGAATTTGCTTTTGCAGAGAATTGAAAAAAAACTTTCATCATATTGTCTGCCAATTCTCTTTTTGTTTTCTTCTATCAGCTTCACGTGGCCAAGATCCGTGACATTTTATCTTTCTTATTTTTATTTTTTTCTTTTTAGAATTGAAATGGGCCACCAGAATGAACCTTTTTATTTCTATATTTTTTTTTATTTTTTTGAAATGGACATGAAATATAAACTTGAAATGAACCTAAAAATAAGGTCTTAACTGAATTTGAAATAGTTTGCAATAAAGACTATAGACAAAACTTGAATTGGTTTGCAATTTCACTTAACAAAATTAAACTAACAACATGATTCTATGAATGGGTTAAACTCTAAAATATGCTGATTTTTGGATTTTTATTTTATGGGCCGCATAAAATCGGGTGTTCATGATTGCTCTTTACTCATTTCTTAGAAGAAAAATATAAAGATTTGACTTTTGAATATTGTCTTCATAAGAAATGAGTAAAGACATGAACATCGATTTTGTTCGGCAATGTTTGCGATGCAATCTAAATCTGAGGTAAATAATGACATAAATTTTCAAGTAAAGTCACATGAAATGATGCGGTTCAGAAATCAAATATGCCTGAATCACTCAAAGAACAATGGCTAACCAATTTGATCCAAATTCACAACTTACAAGAAATGTTAAAAGTCTAATCGAAAAAACAATACTTTGAGATAATCTGTACATGTAAAAGAACAATTTGAGGGTGATGGAAAGGTAAAATGGCAATCTGAGGGTGACATGAGAGTAAATTGGCAATCTGAGGCCGACAGGAAAGTAAATTTGGCAATCTGAGGCCGACAGGAAAGTAAATTGGCAATCTGAGGCCGACATGAAATGTAAATTGGCAATCTGAGGCCAACAGGAAAGTAAATTTGGCAATCTGAGGCCGACAGGAAAGTAAATTGGCAATCTGAGGCCGACATGAAATGTAAATTGGCAATCTGAGGCCGATCAGAAGTAAATTGGCAATCTGAGGCCGACAGGAAATGTAAATTGGCAATCTGAGGCCGACAGGAATGTAAATTGGCAATCTGAGGCCGACAGGAAAGTAAATTGGCAATCTGAGGCCGACAGGAAAGTAAATTGGCGATATGAGGCCGATAGAAAGTAAATTGGCAATCTGAGGCCGACAGGAAAGTAAATTGGCAATCTGAGGCCGACATGAAATGTAAATTGGCAATCTGAGGCCGACTGGAAAATAAATTGGCAATCTGAGGCCGACAGGAAAGTAAATTGGCAATCTGAGGCCAACTGGAATGTAAATTGGCAATTTGAGGCCGATAGAAAGTAAATTGGCAACCTGAGGCCGACAGGAAAGTAAATTGGCAATCTGAGACCGACATGAAATGTAAATTGGCAATCTGAGGCCGACTGAAATGTAAATTGGCAATCTGAGGCCGACAGGAAAAGTAAATTGGCAATCTGAGGCCGACAGGAAAGTAAATTGGCAACTGAGGCCGACTGAAATGTAAATTGGCAATCTGAGGCCGACTGAAATGTAAATTGGCAATCTGAGGCCGACAGGAAAAGTAAATTGGCAATCTGAGGCCGACAGGAAAGTAAATTGGCAATCTGAGGCCGACATGAAAAGTAAATTGGCAATCTGAGGCCGACTGAAAAGTAAATTGGCAATCTGAGGCCGATTGAAAAGTAAAATTGGCAATCTGAGACCGACAGGAAATGTAAATTGGCAATCTGAGGCCGACATGAAAAGTAAATTGGCAATCTGAGGCCGACTGAAAAGTAAAATGGCAATCTGAGGCCGATTGAAAAGAAAAATGGCAATCTGAGGCCGACAAGAAAGGTAAAATTGGCAATCTGAGGCCAACAGGAAATGTAAATTGGCAATCTGAGGCCGACTGGAAATTAAGTGGTGGCAATCAACGATGTCCACATCATCTTCTTCTTCTTCTTCTTCATTTTTTTTTCAGGTTATATGCACAAATCATCAATTTTCAGTTTATTTCAAAAAAAACTAACCGTAACCATATCAAGCGAGCCTCAAGGAAGACTATAACCGATCAAACTCGTAATTCCCGTGCTGGACCTTCTGGCATAGACTTTCTTCACTTCTGGACCTTTGCTCACTTCTTTCCCATTTTCCTTTTTTCCTTTTTTTAGGATGATAATAGCTTTTCTGCCGAATTTGACTGAAACTTTAGAATTCTCTTAGTGTGATGTTAGCCCTGGATGTATTGCTGTAAGAATTATTAGGTTGTATAACTTTAAACTTAGATTTATGCTTACTCGAGACATTATAAATAAATATGCATTTAAAGAGGAAACAAAAGATTGGCTGAATAGGCATCTTTATTGCTTGGTGTATTGGATGACAAGATGTTTGAAAAAGATATTACAACACAAAACTGGAAGACAAGCTTGTGAAAGACATGGAATTTTGCCCCAGTTTAAGTTCTTTGTGACTTAATCAATCGATTTCCGCAGCAAGTTGAACACCATAGCCATGATCCTTAATGATGTCTTCAAACCTTTTCTTTCCAAAAATTCCCCCAGTTTCAATCTTGGTCAGCTTGATTCTCTGGACAAATTCAACACTTAAAAATTGCCCCAGTATAGGTTGCTTGAGATGATGCTCATCTTTTTGCTCTAATTTTTGCCTAGGTTGCTCTTTCGAGTTTTCAACCTAACGAGCTCTTCTTTTTTTTTTTTGTTTTTTTTGTTTTTTTGTTTTTTTTTTCTTTTCATATTACCCTAACTTTTGCTTAGGTCGCTCTTTCGAGTTTTCAACCTAACGGGCTTTTTTTCAACATTTTTTCAAGCATAAAACCTTTTGACTGCATCAGTGTTAATTGGCTTGGGCAATTCCTGTCCATCCATGTTTTGCAAAATCAACGCTCCACCTGAGAACGCTTGCTTAACAATGTAAGGTCCTTCATAGCTCGGGGCCCATTTTCCCCGTGCATCTTCCTGATTAGGGAGAATTTTCTTCAAAACCAAATCTCCTGCATGAAAATCTCTAGGACAGACTTTCTTGTTAAAAGCCCTAGCCATTCTGCTTTGGTACAACTGGCCGTGACAAATAGCTGTCAGTCTTTTCTCCTCTATCATGTTGAGCTATTCATATCAGGTCTTCACCCATTTAGATTCTTCCAAGACAGATTCCATCAAAACTCTTAAGGACGGAATTTCCACTTCTATTGGAGATACCGCTTCCATTCCATAGACCAATGAGAAGGGGGTTGCTCCTGTGCTTGATCGTATGTTGGTTCGATATGCGTGCAAAGCATAAGGTAGCATTTCATGCCAGTCTTTGTAATTCACCACCATCTTGGCGATGATTTTCTTGATATTCTTATTTGCTGCTTCAACCGCACCATTCATTTGAGGCCTATAAGGAGCTGAGTTGTGATGTTTGATCTTGAAAGTCCCAAAGAACTTTTGAACTTCGGCACCATTGAGGTTAGGAGCATTATCTGTGATAATTCTTTCTGGAATCCCATATCTGCAGATGATATCTCTTTTGATGAATCTGAGAAACACTTTCTGTGTGATGTTAGCATATGAAGCAGCCTCCACCCACTTTGTGAAATAGTCTATCGCCACCAAGATGAAACGATGACCATTTGAGGCTTTGGGATTGATTGGGCCAATGACATCCATGCCCCACATTGAGAAAGGCCAAGGAGATACCATGTTGTGCAACGGAACTGGAGGAGCATTGACTCGGTTTGCATACATTTGGCATTTCTGGCATTTTCGAACATAATTGATACAATCATTTTCGATGGTGGACCAGTAATAACCGCTTCTTAGGATTTTGCGTGCCATCATGTGCCCATTGGCATGGGTTCCACAAATTCCTTCATGAATCTCTGTCATGATCATTTGAGCTTCATGAGCATCTACACATCTGAGGAGAGTGGTGTCATGATTTCTCTTGTAAAGGACTTCACCATTCAAGAAAAAGGCCATAGCCAGCCTTCGAATTGTTTTTCTTTGCACTTCATTTGCTCCAGTCGGATATTCTCCTTTTTGAATGTACTGTTTGATGTCATGATACCATGGTCGACCATCCGGCTCAATCTCCACATTGTCACAGTATATCGGTTTTTGCACCTCTACGTGGATGGGTTGGACATTGGTATGGACTTCCAATTTTGTCATTGCAGCCAGGGTTGCCAATGCATCTGTAAATTGATTATGGTCTCGAGTTAAGTGAGAGAATGACACATCATCGAATTCTTCAATTAATCGAGACAAGTATTTCTGATAAGGCACCAATTTCGGATCCTTCGTACGCCATTCTCCATTAACTTGATAGATTATGAGCGTAGAATCTCCAAACACCTTTAACTCTTTGATCCCTAGGTCAATTGCAGCTTGCAAACCATTCGCACAGGCTTCATATTCTCGCGATGTTGTTGGTGCATTCAAAATCTAGTTTGATAGAGACTGATATCGCTTCCCATTTGGTGATACCACTACAGCTCCTATTCCACACCCGTTCATATTGGCGGCCCCATCAAAGTACATTTTCCATACATTCTCCTCTTTTATCTCATCTTTTTCCACTGTTAACACCTCACCATCGGGGAATTCCGGCATGATAGGCTGTATATCCTCAAGAGGATTTTCAGCTAGATGATCACCAATTGCACTTCCCTTGATGGACTTCTGAGTCACATATTTGATATCAAATTCAGACAACATCACTTGCCATTTTGACATTCTCAACGAAACATGAGGACTATCAAATATGTATTTTAATGGATCCATTCGAGAGATTAACCAGGTAGTATAATATAACATGTACTGCCTCAACCTCTTGGATGCCCACACTAACGCACAACAAGTTCTTTCAATCGCCAGATAACGGGATTCACAGTCATTAAACTTCTTGCTCAGATAATAAATTGCCCGTTCTTTCTTACCAGACTCATCATATTGACCCAACATTGCCCCAAGTGACGTGGGCAACACTGTGAGGTATAATATTAAAGGACGATCTGGTACAGGTGGGGCTAGAATCGGAGGTTTCATCAAATAAGCTTTTATTTTATCAAAAGCTTCTTGGCATTCTTCATTCCACTCCCCAGGTTGATGTTTTCACAGCAACTTGAATATAGGCTCACAAGTACTAGTCAAATTAGCAATAAATCTAGCAATGTAATTAAGCCTTCCGAGAAAACTTCTCACTTCTCGTTCAGTTCGGGGAGCAGACATTTCTTGTATTGCCTTCACCTTGTCAGGATCTACTTTTATCCCTTCTCTGCTGACAATGAACCCAAGTAACTTCCCTGTAGAAGCTCCAAAAATGCATTTATTCGGATTCAACCGCAACTTGTATTTTCTGAGCCTTTCAAACAGCTTTCAAGCTTGTCACATGACTTTCTCCCTCTTTAGATTTGGCGACCATATCATCTACATACACCTCAATCTCTTTATGCATCATGTCATGAAATAATGCGACCATGGCACGTTGGTAGGTGGCACCGGCATTCTTCAATCCAAACGGCATGACTGTATAGCAAAATGTTCCCCACGGAGTTATGAAAGTAGTTTTTCCTTTGTCATGAATATCCATGGGAATTTGGTTATACCCAGAGTATCCATCCATAAAGGAAAATCGGTGATTTCCAGCAGTATTATCAACAAGGACATCAATGTGGGGTAGAGGAAAATCATCTTTCGGGCTAGCTTTATTCAAATCCCGATAGTCTACACACATCCTGACCTTCCCATCCTTTTTAGGCACAGGCACAATGTTGGCCACCCAATCAGTGTGTCTTGATACCTCTAAAAATCCAGCCTCCAGCTGTTTAGTCACTTCCTCTTTAATTTTTAATGACATGTCAGGTCGCATTCTTCTCAACTTTTGCTTCTTCGGCTCAACTTCGGGATACAAAGGGATCTTGTGTGAAGCAATCTCTGGGTCTAACCCTGGCATGTCATGATAGGACCATGCAAACACATCCAGGAATTCTTTAAACAACGCAACCATTTCTGTGCGTTCAGGATTTTCCACTATTTTCAGCTCCTTTTTGTCTTCTTCGGTGCCCATGTTAATCACCTCGACCACCTCATTGTCTAAGTCAAATCCTTTTTCTGAATAATCCAGGAGGTTTGAAAACTGTTCGATAGCTTCTTCATCATCCTCAAACTCATGGTTATCGTAGTCAAGTGCAGCAAGAGAATCAATTGATAAGTTCCCAAATTCCTTTTCATGTGGCAAAATTTATATGACATTCAAGTTCCTGGAAAGTAATTGTGGTGGATTGGAATGCTAAACCAAATGGTGGATTATAAAATAGCATGGAAAATGCAAATTAACGAATTGAGAATGGTAAGGGAAAAACATAACAGAAAAGGGAAAAAGCAAAAGGAATAGAAATAGAAATGAGGCAAATGGAAAACATATAGAAAGGTTATTGAAAATCATGCAAATTCATTCAAATGATGTCTCTGAGTAGCATAAACAAAAGCATAAATAATTCTTGAATGATACAACCCAACAAATTACTTTTCAAAGAATAACATCAAGCATTGGTTCACCGTCAGTTCATCAAAGATCTCATCATTGCTAGCAACATGGACTTTGTTGATTTCCTCAATTTTCTCAGCATCCAAGGTGTTGATGGTGGAGAAATAACAAGGGGAGCTAACTTCACCGGCCATAATCACTTCAGCTGGACCAAGGAATGTCTCTTTCAAGTGAGGAATCAGCTTCATTTTCCCTTTCTGTTAATTCTGTTCCAGAGCCAAGGCACTTATCTTGTCATCCAGGGAGGTCTCATATCCTAGACCAAATCGGTTAGCCTTCTCTGGCACCGATATGGGAGTTTGGGAGCCTTGCAGTTGTGGTCCTAGTCCTTTTCCTTCCAGATATCCATTCTTAGCCATGATGTGAGCCACTACCTGATTTTGCATTAATGCCTTATCTTGCTCTTGTCTCAGCTCTACTGCCTCCAAGTTATGCCATGAACTGCTCTCCACTAGCTCCACATTTTCAACATATGGCAATGTCACTGGTTTGGATACCAGGATCTCCTTTTCTCCATGGATTGTGATGACTGAACCATTTTCAATGTATTTGACCTTCTGATGCAAGGTTGAAGGGACAGCCCCGACATTGTTAATCCATGGTCTTCCTAGCAGCATATTATAGTCAGATTCAATTTCCATTACCTGGAATAACACTTCAAATTTGCTCAGTCCAATCTCCAGTAACAACACCATCTCCCCTAGGATGCTTTTCTTTGCTCCATCAAAAGCTTTCACTACCATCATTTGTGGTAGTATATCTTCCTTACTCATCGACAAATAGCTTAAAGTCGACACAGGTAAGACATTCAATCCCGACCCTCCATCAATGAGAACTCTGGGCACTATGTATCCTTTACATTTGAGGGTTATGTATAGTGCTCGTGGATTGACCTGTGGAACAACTTCTTCATTTGAAAATGTGATCATGTTAACACGTTTCACTGGATCCACCATATTCACCACATTTTCTGATGAGACATCAGGCTTAACATAAGCTTCCTTCAAGACTTTCAATACTGCCTTTCGATGAGGCTCGGACGACATGATTAATGATAAAAGAGATATTCTAGCTGGGGTTTTCTTTAATTGCTCAAGAATATCATACTCGCTTTGCTTCATTATCTTTAGGAACTCTTCTTCCTCATCTTCTTTTTCCTTTCTTTCTGAATCTGAACTCTTTCCAGCATACCCTTCATGGACAAACTTCCCTTTTTCCAGCTCTCCGGGCCCATAAACTCTTCCACTTCTTGTTATTCCTTTCACTTCCATGACACCAGTCGCCTCTTCATCTTCTCGAGCCTTCGAGGTTTCTCCTATGTCTCCACTCGTCTTGACCTGAGTCTCATAATTCCAAGGCACAACATGTGTATTCTTGTACTCAAATGGTGTAGGTTTCTTGATAGTAATCACCACCTTTTCTGGCTTGGGAGTTGGATTAAGTAGTGGCACTCGAAGAACAAAAGGTTCAATTACATTCACCTCATCAGGTATATTCGGCTCCTTCTTTGCTTGTATTACTCCTAGGTTGAGTAATCCCTGTACCCGAGTCTTGAAATCCCAGCAATTTTCTATGTCATGGCCAAGAGCCCCACAGTGATACAGGCAGCTTGAATTCATGTCATATTTCTCATTCTCCTTTATTGTCGGAGCAGATGCCGTGATGTTGTAACCAGACTCATTCAGGCCAACAAAAATTCTCTCCATGGATGTTCTGAGATTCAAAACCTTCTTTATCAGGAGTTCTTCTTTCTCTACAGCATTTACCCGACCTCCTCTTTCATGATTTGGCATTGGATTATGGACAATATCTGGTTTTGACTCCTCTTGAAAGTCTAGTCTACCACAAGCAATCAGTCTTTTTACTGCCGTCTTGAAGCCTTCGCAATCTTCAATTGAATGCCCTGCTATGTCCATATGGTATTTGCAAGTGAGGTTCGGGTTGTACCAAGCTGGATATGGTGGTTCTAATGGGCGTCTGAGGATAAGCCGAGATCAAGTGGGCATCAACTAATCGTTGAAAGAGATCAGCGTTTGAAATGGATAGTTTAGGGAAAGGTGGCAAATTCTGGAATCGGGAACGGCTTTGATTTTGAGCATTTGGTCGTAGTGGTGTGGTGTTTGAAAAGTTCTGAGGATGCACGGTTGAGTTATAGGCGTATGTTGGTCGAGCTGGTTGGTATGGTCGTATGTGAATGTTATTGACTTGCGGTGGGGAATATGGGATGGTATTTGTGGTTTGTGTGGTTTGGTAAAATGGGTAAGGAGTGGTTGAGGTTTGGTATGGTGGTGTTTGGGGTCTTGGGTGCATTGGTGCGTGTCTTGGGTTAAAGGGTTGCTGACTCTGCACATAGTTTACATCAGTCTCCTTCTTCCTAGGTGGGAAACTTTTTCTTGTGTCTTCATTGCCCATGGGAAGTTTACCTGTTTTGGCTAGATTCTCAATTCTTTCTCCAGCAGTGATCAACTCAGCGAAATCTTTGTATGCTGCTCCTGCCATGGCTCTGATATAAGGAGATCCCAAGGTTCCTAAAAAGTACGAGCACATTTCGGATAGGATAAGTGGCGGTTGCACTTGAGCAGCCAGAGCTCTCCATCTTTGAGCATATTGCTTAAAAGATTCATCCCTCTTTTTCTGCATCGTGCTCAACTGTTCTCTAGTTGGTGCTATTTCCATGTTAAATTTGTATTGACTCATGAATTGGTCCACCAGTTCTCTCCAACTAGAAATCTTTGAATGGTCTAATTGAATATACCATTCTAGAGCAGGTCCGGTTAAACTTTCATGGAAAAAGCTAATGAGAAACTTTTCATCTTTAGACCAGATTGACATCTTAGTACAATAACTCTTCAAATGAAATAGAGGGTTGCCTGTTCCATCATACTTCGAGAAGTCAGGAATCTTGAAGTCCTTTGGAACCACTGCATCGATAGGAGTGCAAAGTTGCTCGATTTCCATATAGCCATAAGTGCTAGGCCCTTGGATGGCTTTGATTTGATCCTGAATTTTCTTCATCCATTCTTCTTTGAACTTGTCCTCTTACGCACGGCTATTCTCCGAGGAAGATGGTTGCTTTTGGATGACAACACGAGATGGCTCCCAAATAGGGGCAACATGCCCATGTCCATTAATATGAACATTCTCTATGGCATGATAACCCTCTCCGATAGGGATAGTAATCGGCATTGTTGGTGGTGGTTGTCCAAGAGAGTTATTCGGAATCCCATCCCCGTCATTCATCCCTTGAGTGACATTTAGAGCTGCATCTGATACCACAGGTATGGTCATTGTTGTAGCACTTGGTTGTACACCTCCTGAGTTTTGGTGGGCTCTTAATAAGTCGAGTGACTCCATCATAGCCCGCATCATCTCCTCCATTCTTCCCTGGTTGTTTGACAACTCGTTCAGTCTTCCTCTTACTACATCAACTTCCATGCTTAAGTTTCTTCCGGGTTCAGAAGTAATTATAGCCGAGGTGGTTACAGTTGGAATAGCTCTTCCCGATTCAGAAGCAATTGCAGACGGGGTAGTCCTTCCTGGTTCAGTGTTTCCGCCGGCCATCTTGGTTCGAGCTCTAGTGTTATGAACACGAGTTAGATCGGTATCTTCTTTCCTTGGGCGCCCAATGGTTACGATGTTTCACCTGTGTAAAAAAATAGTTTAAGTAAAAAGATAAAAATGTCGCGATTTGTTAGAGACGGTCAATCGTGCTGAGTCTTGATGTGAGTATCTTCGGTCACAACTTTTTCCCAGAACGTCTCGTTCAAAGGTAATAAGTTATCTTTAATGGATATTGCCGTAAGACCAAAATAATGAAACAACCATTCATTCATCAGAGGAGTAGATTACAATGACAAAAAAGTACATCATAAAGCTAGATATCGATCCTAAAAACATCATCACTAAAAAGTAATGCCTCTTCAACTTCTTTCGGCAATTATTTGTTTCATCCTTCCAACCAAATCCTTGCGATGGTGACAAAGTTGTGAATTCCAGTTGGGGTCTTAAAAGGGATAATTGCTTGCTCAGCTATTTCCAGGTATCTTGGAACATCTTCTATTGCTGTGTTAGCTAATTCTGCCAAATTTGAAAAATGAATTTTCAACTCATGAATGATATGACTTTGGTGTTGCACCTCAAACTCCAAATCTGTAACTCTTTTCTTTTCTTCTTCTAAGGAGTTTGAAACTTCATGGTCTCATTTTTCATGTGTTGTTTTAATTCCCTAATCTTCCTCTGGTATTCCTTGCTTATCTCTCTCATTTCTTGTCTCCTTTGTTCCTCTCTTGCTAGTGCGGCTTCCTCAACAATTTTGGCATCTTGAAGTAGCTTCCTTAATTGTTGATTTTCGGCTACTGCTTGGTCACGTTCTTGCCTTCGAAGCCCTAGCTCTTTATTAGCAGCTTGGAGGCATTCCTTGGTCTTCATCATGTGGTCATACCCCATTTTTAACTTCTTAGTGGTGCCCTCTAGAAGTTGGTTTCTCTCAGTGCTTTCTCGCTTTAAATCTGCATAATTATGGTGAGCACTTTCCAACTCAGCCTCAACTTGCATCTTTTCACCTTAACTCATTCAACTTCTCTTTTATTTCTTTGATCCCCTCATCATCATCAAGATGTGAGGATGATGTCTTGTTAAGAGGAGTTGTTGTCCAGGTTCTGAATGGCAATTTAATCTCTTGAGCCCTATTCTTCACCCATTGACGGTAGCTTTCTTTCACTGCACAGCTTCTAACTCCCAGTTCTTTTCCTTTCCTGACAACCTTGTTCCAAGCAAATCGGACATTCTGTAGCATGCCAAGATTCTCAAAGTCCTGGTAATACAAGACAAATGGAGTGATTGCAGCTTCGGGAGGTGGTCCCATCATGGAGTAACCAAGTTGACGCAGTACCAATGCTGGATTGTAATTTATGCATCCTCGGGTACCCATGAGGGGAACATTTGAGAAGTTTCCACACTGATAGATCAAAGTCTGCCCGTCTTCCCACCAAGGGTACCATCGGATCATCTTTTCATTCAATTTGGCTAGGTCTTAGGCCCATTCTTGTCCATTCTTCTTCTTGATGTGATGCATTTTTAGGTCTTCAATCGGGCATGGTGCTTTGTAGTTCCTTTGGAATACGTGTGCAGTAACCCACACGTAAAGCATCGGTAGACAGCATAGAATTCTTTTGCCATTCTTTTCATAGCAAAAATTTAGGGTACAATAAACATCTGCCAAGATGGCTGGAACAGGATTGTGACCATGAAATTTGCGAGCGAGGAATACATCAATAGCCGCGAAGTCCACCAAGCCTTCAATATTTGGAAACAGAACAATGCCATAAATAGTGAGAGCTAATACATCCAAGAAAGTGTCCCAATCTTTAGCTCCAGCTAAGCCATGCATATGCTTCTCCAAATAATCCCTTAGGAATCCATTGGTTCCATTTCTACACTTCTGTGCTTCATGCAAATCCCTTACATTGATCTTTAAAACAGCTGCTATGGTATGTAAGGAAGGATAATGACCTTGGTATTGATAAGGTTTTTCTTCTTCGAGTGATAACCCTAGGATTCGCTCAAATTCTTCAAGAGTCGGTGCCAACTGAAAGTCTTGAAAGGCAAAGCATCGGAGAAGAGGATCATAGTACTGTGCCAACGCTGTGATTGCCTCTACCTGTTCTTCCACCTCTAACAGATTCAAAACTTTTCCATACTTCTTTGCAAGAGAAAGGCGATGTGGCATACTCAACAGCTGACTTAAGGATCTCAGACTTTCTGTGTCAGGCTTCTTAGCTTTAAGATGTAAAGTCTTCTTTAACTTTTCCCCTTCATGATTGTTTGATTTCATGTTTATTTCCATTTTCCAAAGATACTCACAACAAGACTCTGATATGATTCTCTAACAAACCTGGAAAGCAAAAAAAAATGTGATGATTTTCATTTAAATGTAAAAGAAAATAATAAATACTTTGAACATGTTAAAGAATTTATGTACAAGGAAATGAATTAAAGAAAGAGTATGCTCTCTTTGTGTCCTATTTGAGGTGAGATCTAGAGGTCAATCTATAGTTCTATGGTTATTCTACTTTGTGAACACTTGCAACAGGTGGGTCTATATTCTCAGGATTCTACGGCCTCTAGAGTTAAAACTCGTTTCGGAATACTATCCACAACAGCAGGTAAACCGCTAGGTGTGGAATATTCACAAAAGAGTCACACTCTAGACGAGATTTTCGTGATAACCAAACAGGATGAACATCCAAAATGGCTACCACTACACAATCTCTTACCTATCTCAAGTTGCACTCAGACCCGGGTATAGGGCCCCACTCGTGTGTGATTAATGTGTAAGTGTTGTGTGTGAAGAGAGCATACAAACCTGGAATCCTACAACTACCCACGACAACACCTGCAAAATAGACAATATAGAACAAATGTCTTCTATCCTAGAGTGCAAAGAAACCAAAATATATATAAACAGAGCAAAGTCTTCTATCTTAGGATAGTCACAAAGGATTAAATATGAATAAATATACACAAACAGAGCAAAATATTCTATTCTAGGATAGTCACAATGAGACAAAAATAAATAAATTTGTGCAAATAGAACAAAAAGTCCTCTATCTTAAGGTGCTCATAAAGACCAAAATTATATATACAAATAGAACAAAAGTCTACTATCCTAGGTAGTTACAAAGAGACAAATGTATAAAAATATGTACAAAGACAGTGGTGAAAATAAATCCAAACACAATGATGACAAAATTCTATATACAGAATAAAATGGAATAAAAGGAAAAAGTGAGGTTGAAATAATATGCACAATCAATTATATCAGGCCTGACTCTCACATTAGTCCCCAGTGGAGTCGCCATCTGTAGCAACCGGGATCGCGACGGGACGGCGAAAAATGAAAGATTTAGTTTAAAATGGAGTCGCCACCAAGTTTTATTAAATTGGAAAAACATGGAAAAAACCATTTTATTTAAAAGAAATGATCTTTGAAACCAGATCTGAATTCGGGAGTCGGTTATGCTTAGGGAAGGGTAGGAACTTAATCCTACAGCACCCCTAATACACCCGTCTTTAGACGGTACCTTAATTAATTGTGCAAATTATTAATAACCTTTTCCAAAATATTTATTTATGTTTTTATTAAAAAAAAAAGAAGATAGAACATCAAGTTGTCACAACTCAGATGTTCTACGATGTCAGTTAACAAGCTGTCTCGGCTAAATTAACCTCTTTGTTTGAAACAAAATATATACACTTCAATGGTTAACTCAAATTAATATAATAAAGAGAAGGATAATAATAATAATATTAATAATAATGATAATAATAATAAAATATAATAAAATATTTACAATAATAATAATAATAACGGGTAAAAATATTTACATGCTAAACAAAGTAAATAATGTCATAAAATTTAATTTTATCTTAAAAATTTGAAACATCAAGCTGTCACAATTTAGATGTCCAAAATATTCAGTTAACAAGCCGTCTCGGCTAAATTAACTTCTTTATTTAAAATAAAATATATATAACAAATAATTGGTTAATTTAAAATTTAAAGAATAAAAAAGATATTAAAAAAAATATTTACAAGTAAATACAAATTATAACAATCTAACTTTTGTTTGAAAATTTAAAACATCAAGCTGTCACAGCTTAGATGTTTAACTGAGTTAATAAGCCGTCACGGCTAAATTAACGTCCTCATTTAAAATAATTTGATTATTAGCTGAAGTTAAAAATAATACATAACAATAAAAAGCAACAAATATTTATAAATAAATAAATAAATAATAAATATTTACAAATCAAGAATGAAATAACATAAAATAACCTAAAAATCTAACTTTGACTTGACAGGAATCACCTGCTCCTACGTATCCTCTGGTGCGATGAGGAATTCAAAGTCACGTAGTTCTATAAAAAATGCTTGTGTTGATTGATTTTATTTAAAAATAATTTTAGAATACCAAACTGTCACAGTTAAGATATTTAGAATCAATAAGCCGTCGCGGCTAAATTAATTCTATTCACACAAAGAAAATTTTGATCAAGTGAATTTTAAAATTTTTTATGAAAACACACATAATCAAATATTTTTCAGACAACATAAATATGTTCAAAAGTAAACAAATAAATAAACGACTAAAGATATAACCTACAACAAGTTTCTAAAAAATTTACGTAGACCACATAAAACATTGTACATAAAAGATGACTCAAACCAAATAAAACAATTAACTCACGAACCCAGCACACATAGCAAATAAAAAAAAACAAACACTGTCAACGTTCATTTTTATATTTTGAGACAGCCCCAAACCTTAAAGCCAAAAAGGAACAAAATCTGATATCAAAATTTTTTTTATTCTATAAAGGAGCCCAGCCCAACCAAATAAAAAAAAAAACAGCGAATAGAAATAAAAACAAAAAAGACCTATGACCCAAAATTAGGCAACCTCATTCTAAACCCAATTCCTAGCTTCTAACCTAATTGGTGACTGCACACAAAAATGGAAAATGCAGAGAATATGTGGGTAGTGGCGGCAGCATGTAGAGAGAAAGATAGGAAGAAGGAACTGCCCAGAGCTGGCCATGGTTGCTGCAATCAAGGCACGCTATGTCGCGAGGAAGGGGAGTTTGGCACCACAGCGGAGCTGTGATGGTGCGAGTTTGCGTCTGAGGAGGGGGCGGTGGGATGGGGGGGTGAGGGTGGGCGGGAGATGGGGGAAAGAGGTTTGTGATTCGATGGCAGAGTGGAGGAGGCACATCGGAGACCTAGCTGGGTGGCGACCTGCTGAAGGGGAAGCACGATGGAAGGGGCATGCTGTGCGCAGGAGTGCGAGGGGGAGCATTGCGGAGGTAGAGGAAAGGAAGGGGAAAGGGGCGACGAGGACTGGGTCAAAGGGAGGGGACCACGGCGCTGCTTGCTGCACTGTCCGCTGCATGCTCAAGCGGAGTGGTGCACATGGAGGTGATGATTTCATAGGTCGGATCGCATGGGGAGACCAAGAGGAGGGGTCGCGTTATGGTGGGAGGGGTCGAGAGAGGGAGAGGCTGGAGGAGGTCGCGCCATGGTGGGAGGAGGGAACGCACACCGGCGCGATTCGCCGGAAAGGAAAAGGGTTCGTGACCTCAGGGAGCTGCGGTTGTGGCGGTGACCTTAGACGGTAGCAATGAAGGAGGCCGCGAAAGCTTCATGCGGCGATGATCCTGGCAAGGCCACGGCTCCCTTTTTTGCTTTTGCCCATTCTTTTTTCTCATTGTTATTTTTGGTTGATGGCTTCAGACTTGGTTCATATTTTTTTTTGAGTAGTTTGCTAAATTTTGGGTTCCAGGAAGTGAATGGAATTTTTGTTTTGTTTGGAGATGATTAGTTGTGGTGTGATGCTGAAAATGTGATTTGATGCTGAGAATGGTTAAAAATAAGTTCACACTATGAATCAACACCAAATAATTTACCCGCTCTTCTCTGTTTGATTTTCGCTTTTTGATTTGTTGCAAAGAGCTAAAGACTGTGTCTAGCACTATGACAGAATGAAAATGGTAACGATAAATGGAGAATCCCTGATAGCCTCTGTGTACCTCCCTCTATTTTTTTTTTTTAAAAATGAAATCGTTCTCCCCCTTTTTTAACTAGAAAAATTATTCCCCTGTGATTTCTTGATTCTATCATGTTTACAGGTGGCTACCTCATTCCTCACCGAAAGGAATTTGCTTTTGCAGAGAATTGAAAAAAAACTTTCATCATATTGTCTGCCAATTCTCTTTTTGTTTTCTTTTATCAGCTTCACGTGGCCAAGATCCGTGACATTTTATCTTTCTTATTTTTATTTTTTTCTTTTTAGAATTGAAATGGGCCACCAGAATGAACCTTTTTATTTCTATATATTTTTTTATTTTTTTGAAATGGACATGAAATATAAACTTGAAATGAACCTAAAAATAAGGTCTTAACTGAATTTGAAATAGTTTGCAATAAAGACTATAGACAAAACTTGAATTGGTTTGCAATTTCACTTAACAAAATTAACTAACAACATGATTCTATGAATGGGTTAAACTCTAAAATATGCTGATTTTTGGATTTTTATTTTATGGGCCGCATAAAATCGGGTGTTCACAGATCACCTCAATTTTTCTGTTTGGTGTGTGTAGGGACTGATGGCATCAAGTAGGCAACCTAGGCGCCAGAGTAGGACGGAGGACCTTGAGCTGTTGGAGACCTTCCGAGGTGTCACTCGTGCTTTACAGGCTGTGACGGAGAGGTTAAACCGACATGATGAGGGTTCAGGCAGTCAGGCCCCTCGTGCTACTGAGGTTGAAGGTGCACGCTTTGCTGACTTCAAGAAGGCTCACCCTAGACCTTTTGCAGGTTCCACTGATCCAGGCGAGGCTGATGCTTGGATTAAGTCCTTGGAGAAGATATTTGATATGCTGCAGTGTTCTGAGGAGCAGAAGGCTAATTGGGCCATTTTTATGCTGGAAGGGGAAGCTCACTATTGGTGGGCTGAGGCTAGGAGGATGATAGAAGTGGAAGGCATTCCTATCACATGGACTATATTTAAGGATGAGTTTTATGCCAAGTACTTTCCACTCGCCGAGAAGGATGAGAAGGAGGCAGAGTTCCTTGCACTCAAGCAAAGGAGTATGACAGTGTCGCAATATACAGCTAAGTTTGAGGAGCTGCTTAAATTCCATGGCATATACCAGGAGAACCCGAAACCCCGCTACAAATGTTCCAGGTATTTAGGGGGCCTAAACCCCCCAATCAGAGAGGCAGTGGAGCACTTGGGGATTGATGACTTTGCTGAGTTGTCCTCTACATGTCGCATAGTGGAAGGCAACCAAAAGAGGACCGCTGATTATCGCTATGAGGTCAATAGGCACAGACCACTCATACATGGACAACAGCAGAGACAGCAAGGCAAGAAAAGGCCATATCCATTTGGAGGTTTTGGTGGGTCACAGGGCTCTAGGGGTGGCCAACCCCAGAGGCCTAAACCCATTCTAGCAACTGCTCCGTCCACTACCACTCCATGCCAGAGATGTGGGAAGCAGCACGGTTCTCGCCCATGCTTAGCGTGCCAAGGATTGTGCTACTATTGTCGCCAGCCAGGCATATGGCTCGTGAGTGCCCCAAGAGACTTGAAGCTTCACAGCTACCCCTACCCGCCCCAACGCCATGGCCGAGTCTTCACCGTTACTGCAGAGAATGTTGCTCATCCAATCACCTTATTCAGGGTAGGTGTGAGGTGAACGGTTGTGATTTAATTGTACTTTATGACACTGGTTCTACAGATTCATTCATCTCTCTTGATCATGTGAAATCATTGCATATACCCGTCTCTGAGTTACCATATGACTTGCATGTGTCTACCCCTACAGCTAAACCTATAAAAACTTGTCTGGTATGTCTCAATCAGAATTTAGCATTAATGGTAGATCCTTTGTGTCAGACCTCATTTGTTTACCTATGAACGGTTTAGGAGTTATTCTAGGTATAGATTGGCTAGATACACATAATGTTTTGTTACATTGTCGCACCAAGTCGGTCATTTTCCTTCCTGAACTTTGTTGTACTGTCAAGTCGTCAGCTTTTCCTTAATGCTATAGCCCTTGACTGTTGTGGTAGTATAGAGAAAGGATATGTTCTCCTAGCTGCGAATGAAGTTGAAAATGAACAACCCTTGGATAGTATACCCGTGGTTAGTGAGTTTTCCGATGTTTTCCCAGAAGAGATCCCAGAGTTTCCCCCTAAGAGAGAGGTTGAATTTTCCATCGACTTAGTCCCTGGGACGGGACCGATCTCTATGGCACCTTATAGAATGTCCCTAGCCGAGTTGGCAGAGTTGAAAGTCCAGTTGGAGGATTTATTGGAGAAGAAGTTTGTGAGACCGAGTGTTTCTCCCTGGGGAGCCCCAGTCTTGTTTGTAAAGAAGAAAGATGGCAGTATGCGGTTGTGTGTGGATTACCGCCAATTGAACAAGGTGACCGTGAAGAACAAATATCCCCTTCCAAGAATTGATGATTTGATGGATCAATTGAGAGGAGCTGTGGTGTTTTCCAAGATTGATCTGAGGTCGGGGTACCATCAGATCAGAGTGAACGAAGAAGATGTTCCCAAGACTGCATTTAGGACGCGGTATGGGCATTATGAGTTCACTGTAATGTCTTTTGGGCTGACTAATGCCCCTGCAGTGTTCATGGACTATATGAACCGAATCTTCAAACCTTATCTGGATCAGTTTGTGGTAGTCTTTATAGATGATATTCTCATCTACTCCAAGACACTAGAGGATCATGAGAGTCACTTGAGGACTGTTTTAGATATCTTGAGAGAGAAAAAGTTATATACGAAGCTTTCTAAGTGTGAGTTTTGGATGGAGGAAGTGAAATTTTTAGGTCACGTAGTGTCAAAGGGTGGCATTGCAGTTGATCCTAGTAAGGTAGAGGCAGTGGTGAATTGGGAAAGACCTACTACGGTGACAGAGATCCGTAGCTTCTTAGGCTTGGCCGGTTACTATCGTAGGTTTATCAAGAGTTTTTCTCGGATAGCATTGCCTTTGACAAGTTAACAAGGAAGAATGCCCCTTTTGAGTGGACGGATGAGTGTGAGGAAAGCTTTATGGAACTAAAGAGAAAGTTGACTTCTACCCCTGTACTGGTACTTCCTGACCCTAGTAAACATTTTGAGGTTTATTGTGATGCCTCTGGCAAGGATTTAGGGTGTGTATTGATGCAAAATCAAAAGGTGGTGGCTTATGCCTCAAGGCAGTTAAAGCCTCATGAAGTTAACTACCCTACCCATGACTTAGAATTGGCAGCTGTTGTTTTTGCACTTAAGACTTGGAGACATTATTTGTATGGTGTAAGATTTGAGGTGTTCTCTGATCATAAGAGTTTAAAATATCTCTTTGACTAGAAGGAGTTGAATATGAGACAGAGGAGATGGATGGAGCTCCTTAATGATTATGATTTTGAATTGAATTATCACCCGGGTAAAGCTAATGTGGTGGCTGATGCCCTTAGCAGGAGAAACTTGCAAGTATCCCATATGATTTTAAAGGACAATGAGCTCATAGAGAAGTTTAGGGACCTCAACCTTGGAGTTACCTTTACCCCCACCAGTATAAGACTTTGCCAAATTAGAGTAACGAGCGATTTCAAGGTGCAAATCGCTAGGGCCTAGTGTGAGGATGAAGAGTTTAAGAATTTGGTGAAGAGTGTGGAAACAGGAAAGCAAAAGGGTTTTGCTTCAGGAACAGATGGATTATGGAAGTTTGAAGGGAGGATTTGTGTGCCAGCATTCGGTGACCTTCGAAAGAATATTCTGAAGGAGGCTCATAAAAGTCATTTCACCGTGCATCCTGGCACTACAAAGATGTATCATGACTTGAAGGAGATATTTTGGTGGCCTGGTTTGAAGAAAGACGTGGCGGATTGGGTTAGTAGGTGTTTGGTATGTCAGAAGGTGAAGATAGAACATCAGTGACCTTGGGTTTGCTGCAACCCTTGCCTATTCCAGAGTGGAAATGGGAGAGCATCTCCATGGATTTCGTGAGTGGTTTGCCAAGGACCCAAGCAGGTCACGATGCTATTTGGGTTATAGTGGACCGACTAACTAAGTCACCATTTTTACCCATTAGGATTAGCTATTCCTTGGAGCGATTAGCTAAGATGTATGTGGAGGAGATTGTGAGATTGCATGGGGTGCCAAAGACGATAATATCGGATAGAGACCCGCGATTTACATCGCGTTTCTGGGGTGCTTTACAAGAGGGTTTTGGTTCACAGTTATGCCTTAGCACAGCTTATCACCCCCAAACAGATGGACAGTTCGAGAGAACCATACAAACATTAGAAGATATGTTGAGGGCATGTGTCTTGGATGAGAGAGGGAGTTGGGACAAGTGTTTGCCTTTAGTGGAGTTTGCCTACAATAATAGCTATCATGCTAGCATTGGCATGGCTCCATTTGAGGCATTATATGGAAGAAAATGTCTATCCCCTTTGTGTTGGTTTGACACCAGTGAGAAGAGTGTATTAGGACCAGACATTATAAACCAAACCTCTGAGAGAATCCGACGGATTAAGGAAAAGATTCTGACTGCACAGAGCAGACAAAAGAGCTATGCAGATAAGAGAAGGAAACCACTTGAGTTTGCAGAGGGAGATCATGTATTTTTTAGGGTTACCCCCACAACAGGAATAGGGCGTGCAATGAAGGTTAAGAAGTTAAGTCCTAGGTTCATTGGTCCCTTCCAGATTCTACAAAGAGTCGGACCAGTTGCTTATCGAGTGGCCCTTCCACCCCACTTGTCTAAACTACACAATGTATTTCATATTTCACAGCTTCGCAAATATAATCCTGATCCGAGTCATGTGTTAGTACCTGAGTCTATACAATTAAAGGATAACCTAACCTTCACCCTACCGGCCGCTCGCATAGCGGCAATGGCATCAAGCGATTCTGGAACAAGTCTGTGCCTTTGGTTAAAGTGGGTTGGGGAACGGGTAGCACCGAGGAGCTTACTTGGAAGCTAGAGTCAAAAATGAGGCATCGCTATCCAGAGTTATTTTCAGGTACTTTGAATTTCGAGGGCGAAATTCTTTTAAGGAGGGGAGAAATGTAATACCCCAATTACTTTGGTTAATTAATGGATAGTTAATCATTCATAATTAATTTAGCATCTCAGTAAAATTTGTTTTCCTTCTTGTGTTTCCTTTTGACATTTAAACTTCAAAACGGATTAATTAAATAATCTTTACTTGGAATTAGAGGTGTGTGAAAATAATATATATTTTTTTTATGGGTGTTTTATATTTATTCTAGTGATTTTGTTTGTGAAATTCCTAGGTTATCCTTATTTATATATATATCTAACTGTCAAACTACTGTTCTCACATACACCCACACTTAAAAAAAAAAAAAAAGAAAACAAAATCCCAAATCCCATTTTTTCCCCTCCCCTTCACGGTACACACACACACACACACTTCTTTCTTTTCCTTCTTCCATTTCTTCATCTTCTTCCTTTCTTTCTCTCCATCTTCATCCACCATCTCAACCTCATAAATCCTTCAATTCTTCACCAAATCCAACAAATAAATACACTTTTCCATAGCTCTTCCACCTAACAAACACAAATCTAGCATCAGTTTTTCAAGAAAAAGCTTCCTTCTACCTGTTCTAGAGCAGACAAAATTCGGGTAGAAAGGAAAGAAGGAGCTTTTGTTTCCTTACTTGGGAGATCAAACTTCAACGAGCTTGTGGTTGTCTAGATCTTCAATAAAGATCATCTTTTGGGTAGGGGTTTATGTTTAAACTTGTTTATTTATGATTTTGTTAAGAAATCTTGAGTTTTGATGAATGATTATGCATGAAAAATCAAAAGAAATTGTATGTTGTTGTTGAAATTTTTCGGATTTATGCAGACAGCTCAGTTTTGTATGATTTAATTCACATAGATAGAGATAATATTTTGAGCTAAAATTTTTATATGATGAAGCTAACATATGGAGGTATCTTCATTATTTTTATTGAGGTATTTAGGTGACGTTTTCTATTTTTAAAAATTCAGAAACCGTGAAGATTTCAGTTTCGGTATGAACAGTAATTTCTGAAGCACTGAATTTGTATAATTTGTTTACTATACCAAATGATCTAATTTCATCTTGAAATTTTTATAGGATGTTGTCGACATCTTGAAGTTAAACCAGTAATTTTTGTATGAGTTAATATGATCATTTGACAGGGCAATAAAATTGGGAACTATGGTTGTTGGCTGTAAATAGGGGATTTCTGACCTCTGAATTTGTCTAATTATTTTAGCATAGTTAGAGAATAATTCTTGCTTTGAAATTTTTACAGGACCTTGTGGACACATTAAAGTGTCTTAGATAATTTTTATAGCCTCTGAATTCATTACTTGATATGCTAATAAATTTGTGTTACAAGGTGTGAAAAATGCATGAAAATTGAGTAAATGTATATGCCATGTGTTTGATAAAATTTCTAAATGAAAGTAAAGGTTGTTTGGGACTGAGTTTCTACATGTTTGTTGGAAACAAAAAAAGTGGAGTTTAGATGACTTTTGGTTTATCATATAGTGACATTTTAGTCTTAGCATAATGAATGATTGGTTATTAATGCTTACTCTTACCCGTTGAGTTGTTATGGTTATTTTCTTTTATCATCTTAAAGGAAAGGACTTTAGAATTCATTATTGAAACTTATGCTTGCATGGCTTATGAGAAAAAGAATAACTTTGAGGAAAAAGGAAAAAGAGGAAGAACTAAGCAAAAGGAAATTAGCATTATGACATAAAGATTCAAGGTCGATTTATGTCGACAAAGAGGGTTCCGACAGATGAATCGTTCTAAGGACCAAGAACGTTGGTTATTTACTTTCTTTATAGTGCACATAAGGGTTTCAATGTCGGTTCGTATTAAGGAATTGGTGTCTACCAGTTAAGTATAAGCTTATAGCTTTTAAAGTATCTAACCAGAATTAATTGAGAGGAAATAACAGTGAGATGAATAGGAGCAGGATAGAAATACGAAAGTTATGAGGTAGATAAGACTAAATAAAAAGATCTTAATTATGATGTATTTGATGTCTTATATCAGGATAGTCATTTATGTATGTTGTGACATTTAATGAATGAACCTAGTATATTTCCATGTAAGCATGTCTCTTTAATTATATTAATAAAGTTCCTTCATACATGCATATACTTATCATGCCAAGACCATGCTAAAAGACACCTCTACCTTGATAAAGATTGTTTGCGAAATTCTAAAATCGAACCTCATAATTGTATGTAAATGATTTCAAAAGAAACCAAGGTAGACTAGAGATGATAATGATGTCATGTTAATTGCATATGTTCCTACTGAGATTTCAATTGATTTCTCACCCCTCTTCTTTTTTTTCCATATCATCTCTAGATGAGCAGGTAGATCCTGATGCAAAGAGTTAGTTGCCGAAGTATTGTTGTTTTTCTTTGAAGTATAGTTGCTTCTTCGTTACTTGGAGACTGTACTATATTACTGAATCTTAACTTTGTATTTGGATCATGAGATCTTTCTCCTTATATGTTTTGTATCTTGTGACTTGAGGTTATGACTTAGTATATTCTTAGCTGGTTTGACCCATTGGCTGTTTATCTTTGATATTACATTACTATGTTATGTTATGGATTAAATGGCACTGTGTGCCTTATAATGATGATATATGATATGTTGAAGTATTGTATTTTGAAAAGTATGTTGAGCTATGAATGACTGGTTACCCTGTTTATGATTTTCTGTCTTGTAGGAGCATGGTATTTACGCCATTATCATGCCGAATTTTCATTAGAATGCTTAGCAATATTTTATGTCAAATGTTGAAAAGCTCACGAAATAGGACGTGATTCCTTGGTATTCATTTTTATGCAAACTCGAGCACATAGAAATGAGTACTAGGGAGTTACAATGCTTACACATCTATCGAAGAAGATCGATTAAGATGGATTAGACAAAATCAAGCAGTGCTACGCACAGAATTGTATAAGAATGTTTATAATGCGATAGTTCATAGAGATACTATAGCTGCTGCAACTGGTAAAAGAATTGTACTACCCTCTTCTTTTACAGGCAGACCTTTATACATGGTCCAGAATTATCAAGAGCTATGGCCATATGTAGAACTTTTGGCAATCTCGATATCTTCATAACATTTACTGCCAATCCAAAATTGTCTGAGATGTAATATATTCTTGATGAAGTTCTAGGACAATCTATTGATGACAGGTCTGACATTAAAACCCGTGTATTCAAGATGAAACTTGATCAACTAATGAAATATGTAACTTCCTAGTACTCATTTCTACATGCTCGAGTCATATAAGAATTAATCCTAAGGAATCACGTCCTATTTCGTGAGCTTTTCAACATTTGACATAAAATATTGCTAAGCATTCTAATGAAAGTTCGGCATGATAACGACGTAAATACCATGCTCCTATAAGATAGAAAATCATAAACAGGATAACCAGTCATTCATAGCTCAACATACTTTTCAAAATACAATACTTCAACATATCATATATCATCCTTATAAGGCACACAGTGCCATTCAATCTATAACATAACATAGTAATGTAATATAAAATATAAACAGCCACATGGGTCAAACCAGCTAAGAATATACTAAGTCATGACCTCAAGTCACAAGATACAAAACATAAAAGGAGAAAGATCTCATGATCCAAATACAAAGTTAAGATCCAGTAATATAGCACAGTCTCCAAGTAACGAAAAAGCAACTATACTTCAAAGAAAAACAACAATACTTCAGCAACTAAGTCTTTGCATCAGGATCTATCTGCTCATCTAGAGATTATATGGAAAAAGGGAAAAGGGGTGAGAAATCAATTGAAATCTTTGTAGGAACATATGCAATTAACATGACATCATTATCATCTCTAGTCTACCTTGGTTTCTTTTGAAATCATTTACATACAATTATGAGGTTCGATTTTAGGATTTCACAAACAATCTTTATCAAGGTAGAGGTGTCTTTTAGCATGGTCTTGGCATGATAAGTATATGCATGTATGAAGGAACTTTATTAATATAATCAAAGAGACATGCTTACATGGAAATATACTAGGTTCATTCATTAAATGTCACAACATACATAAATGGCTATCCTGATGTAAGACATCAAATACATCATAGTTAAGATCTTTTTATTTAGTCTTATCTACCTCATAACTTTCGCATTTCTATCTGTTCTTATTCATCTCACTGTTCTTTCCTCTCAATTAAGTCTGATTAGATATTTTAAAAGCTATAAGATTATACTTAACTGGTAGACACCAGTTCCTTAATACGAACCGACACTGAAACCCTCATGTGCACTATAAAGAAAGTCAATGCCCAGTCATCACTGGTCCTTAGAACGATTCAGTGTTGGAACCCTCTTTGTCGACATAAATCGACCCTTAATCTTCATGTCTTAATTCTGATTTCCTTATCTTTAGTTCTTCCTCTTTTTCCTATTTCCTCAAAGTCATTCTTTTTCTCACAAGAATGCAAGCATAATTTTCAATAATGAATTCTAAAATCCTTTTCCTTAAGATGAGATAAACCACAACAACAACTCAACGAGTAATCATAAACATTAATAAGCAATCATTCATTATGTCAAGACTAAAATGCTACTATATGATCAACCAAAACTCATATAAATTCCACTCTTTCACTTTCAACAAATATGTAAAAACTCAATCCCAAACAACCTTTACTCTCATTTAGAAATTTTATCAAACACATGGCATATATATTTACTCAATTTTCATGCATATTTCACACATTGTAACACAAATTTATTTGTCTGTTAAATAATAAATTCAGAGGCTATAAAAATTATCTAAGACACTTCAATGTGTCCACAAGATCCTGTACAAATTTTAAAGCAAGAATAATTCTCTAAATATGTTAACAAAATTAGACAAATTCGGTGGTCAGAAACCCCCTATTTATAGCCAACAACCATAGTTCCCAATTTTATTACCCTGTCAAATGATCATGTTAAATCATACAAAAATTCATGATTTAACTTTAAGATGTCCACAACATCTTCTAAAAATTTCAAGTCAAAATTTGATCATTTGGTCTGGTAAATAAATTATACAAATTCAGTGCTTCAGAAATTACTGTTCATACCGAAATTGAAATCTTCTCAGTTTCTGAATTTTAAAAAATAGAAATCGTCATCTAAACACTTGAAGAAAAATAGTGAAGATACTTCCATATGTTAGATTAATCATATAAAAATTTTAGCTCAAAATATTGTCTCTATCTATGTGAATAAATTCATACAAATTGAGCTGTCTGCATAAATCCGAGAATCTCAGCAACAACATACAATTTCTTTTGATTTTTCATGCATAATCATTCATCAAAACTCAAGATTTCTTAACAAAATCATAAATAAACAAGTTTAAACATAAACCCCTACCAAAAGATGATTTTTACTGAAGATCCAAACAACCACAAGCTCCTTGAAGTTTGATCTCCTAAGTAAGGAAGCAAAAACTCATCCTTTCCTTTCTACCCGAATTTTGTTTGCTCCAGAACAGGTAGGAGGAGGAATTTTCTTGAAAATTTCATGGTGGATTTGTGTTTATTGGGTGGAATAGCTATGGAAAAGTGTATTTATTTGTTGGATTTGGTCAAGAATTGAAGGATTTATGAGGTAGAGATGGGGGAGAAAGATGAAGAGAAAGAAGGAAGAAGATGAAGAAGAAAAGAAGAAGAAAGAAAGAAAGAAAAGTTATGTGTTGTGTATGTGTGTTACCGTGAAGGGGAGGGATAAAAATGGGGTTTGGGTTTTCATTTTCTTTTTTTTTTTTAAAGTGTGGGTGTATATGAAAACTATAGTTTGATCGTTAGGTGTATATATAAATGAGGATAGCCTAGGAATTTCATATATAAAATTACTAAAAAAAATATTTATATTATGAATGACTAATTATCCATCAGCTAACCAAAGTAATTAGTACATAAAAAAATTGGGGCATTACAAAATACATAGTTGAAGAGCAATATTTTGGCTGAGTAATATCAGGTGTGATGTAGTTTGATATTATTTTTCAATATACACACGCACACACACACATTACTCTTCAACACCATTGACTATATTTATCATTCCTTCACTATCTTTTTATCTTTTGTTGCAATATATACAATAGAGTTTCAGAAAAGAGGCCTACCTTATGCTCACATTCTTTTATGGCTTCACCAAAATAAAAAGATGCCAACAACACAAGATATAGATAAAATAATTTCAGCAGAGTTGCCATCAAAAGAGGATGACCCAGAAGCATACAATGTTGTAGCACAATTCATGATCCATGGCCCGTGTGGATTAGCAAGCAAAAATGCACCTTGCATGGGTGACAGTTATTGCGTTAGAAATTATCCAAAAAGATTTACCACCGAAACAACCATAGATAGGGATGGCCTTCCAACCTATAGAGGGATGGACAATGGAAGACATGTGAAAAAAAAGAGATATCAACTTGGACAATCAATTTGTTGTTCCATATAATCGACATTTGTTACTTGCATTTCAAGCTCATTTGAATTTGGAGTGGTGCCATAAGTCTAAGGTGATAAAGTATCTCTTTAAGTATCTCCACAAAGGTCCGGATAGAGCAACAATTCTAATAGAAGAAAATGTTTCACAACAATATATAACAAATTCATCAGAGATAAAACATGTTGATGAGATCAAAACATACTTGGATTGCAGGTAACTCTTCAAAACCTAAAAATAAAATAAAAATTAACATGTTATATAATTTATTTTGTACCATCTTAGTTGTATGAATTATATTAATAACTAATTTTAATTATATATTACTTATCAAACTTCGTCTATCAATTTGCCTTGCATTGGTTAACTTTTTTTTTTTATTTTAAAAACCCTTTTAGTTAATATGTATTATTACAGTGTTTTCCTTAATTGAATTTGTGCTACATAACTTCACATATTTTTATATGTATTATTATATAGTTATATAAATATGATTGTATATAATAGAGAATAAAGCCAAATAAGCTTTTGTCATCTACAAATATCTAATTATTTCCATCTTTACATAAATCTCTAATAATAGTATACATTGTTATAACTTTGATCTTAAATTCTCACAAATTACAGATATGTCTCAACTTGTGAAGCTGCTTGGAGAATTTACAATTGTGATATACATTATAGAAGTCCAGCAGTTATGCGATTGGTCTTTCATTCAGTAGAGGAAAACTCAGTTACTCTAAGAGATTTAGAGCATTTGTCATCGGTTATTAGAAAAGAAGGGATATAACAAACCATGTTCACAGAATGGACGAATATGAATTCAATTAATTCTAAAGCACGTTTGCTAACATATTTTGAATTCCCAATAAATTTTTTTGGGATGAAAGAAATAAGAAATCGAAACCAAGGCAGACTGACAAAACGATTGGACGGATCTTTTATGCTCATCCAACATCAAGTAAAAAATATTGCTTTATAATTTTTAAAATTTATTATACATTTTTTAATGAAACTAATGCAATAATTTATAGTTTAACCTTGTAAATTTGGAAAATAAAAGATGAATATGATTATGGTAGATTTACTATTCCTCTTTTAAGTTGTTTTAAAGAGATCAAGGATAGGTTAAATATATTAATTTACACTATATATTTTTTTAAAAGATGTTACCATTACTTATTTCTCTAAACATAACTATTAAATAAGTTAAAATAGTTTCTTCTAAAAAATAAATTTTATAGTGTTTAAAACTTCAAGCAGATTAATTCTCACAATTATAATTACAAAATAAAAAATGATACTTAGTATAAATTAGGCAAATTAAATATTTTAATACTTACTTATTTAATATGTTTACATCGTAATTGAAATTAATATTCACTTTATTCAATATCACGTGAAAGATATTGCTTGAGAATTTTGTTGAATATCATTCGAGGACCGAAAAACTATGAAGACACTAGGACAGTGGGCCATGTGACACATAAAACTTTCAAAGGAGCATGTTATGCTCTTGGCCTTTTGAATGATGACAAAGAGTGGAATGATGCTTTAAACAAAGCAAGCCATTAGGCTACAACTTCTCAATTGAGAGGATTATTTGTCACTATTCTTCTTTTTGGTGAAGTAGCATATCTCAAGCAATTGTGGGAAAATAATTTGCAGTTACTGTCTGATGATATTCTTTATAAGAAAATAAGGTTATTTAATCACTTTGATTTACAATTGACTTATCGACAAATCCAATCATATTGCTTGATTGAAATTCAAAAGATATTGATCAAGAATGGAAAAGAGCTTTCCGATTTTAATGGGCTGACTCTACTAGATACATCATTTGTTGAAGCAATGGATAACAAACTCATCAGAGAAGAACTTAACTATAATGTTGAAGACCTTACATAGGAGCATGAAAGGTGTCACCCATTACTTATTGAGCAACAAAGACAAATATACAATGACATTATCCATGCTGTGTCTACTAATATAGGAGGATTTTACTTTGTCTATGGTCATGGAGACACTGGAAAGACTTTTCTGTACAACACTATCATTGCAAAATTGAGGGCAAAGAAATTATTTGTACTTGTTGTTGCTTCATCAGGTAGCTAATAGTTTCTTTTCACTCAACATTTTTTCAAATCTTATCAGCTAAAATTGAAAGAAATTAAAAAGTATTATACTAAAAGTTTTTTACATTTTAATTATGTCTCACGTTTACTTTCATTTTACTCAGAATTTACTTATGCTTGATTTTGTTTACAATTATATAGGTATTGCATCATTACTACTTCCAGGAGGTAGAACAGCTCATAGTAGATTTCAAATACCATTAGATGTTTTTGAAGATACTACATGCTCAATTAAGCAAAACACTCAGCTTGCCTAACTAATACTTCAAACAGACCTCATTATTTGGGATGAGGCACCGATGATAAAGAGATTGGCTTTTGAGGCACTTGATAGGACACTTAAAGACATTGTTGGCTATAGAAATTGAGACAAAGTAGTGAGTCCATTTGGAGGAAAAACCATGCTTCTTGGTGGAGATTTTAGGCAAATACTACTCGTAATACCCCAAGGACAAAGGCAAGAAATAGTTCAGGCATGTATAAACAAATCTTATTTATGGGATCATTGTATAATCTTTATGCTGACAAAAAAGTATGTGAGTTAGTGACACTTCAGCTTCAGGTAAAGTAAATTCTTTAGCACATGAATTTAATGAATGGCTCCTACAAGTTTGTGATGGAAAAATACCAACAACAACTAGAGAGGGAGAAGACCTTCCTACATGGACAAAAATACCAATACAATATCTTCTTAAGCCTGCTGATGATCCACTCAAACAAATAGTTGACAACACATATCCAGATTTACAACAGCATATGCGAGATGAAGAATATCTTAGGGAAAGAGCAATATTGATTCCTTTAAATGACACAGTTGATGAAATCGATGGTTATATTTTCAATATGATTGAAGGTCAAATAAAACAATATAGAAGCTCAAATGAGATTGATAAAGCAACTGATAGCATAGAAGAACAAGAGCTTATGTACCTAGTAGAATTTTTTAATACTTTAAATTTTACTGGGTTCCCAAACCATTGTTTACAACTAAAAGAAGGGATGTTGATTATGTTGCTCAGAAACATAGATCTCGCATTAGGAATGTGCAATGGGACAAGACTACTTATTGTGAACTTAGGAGACTGGATCATAGAAGCAAAAGTTATTTTAGGAAGTAATATTGGTGCAAAAGTACTCATTCCACGAATAGTTTTGACAGCAAAGGACTCAAAGTGGCCTTTCATCTTGTGAAAGAAACAATTTCCCATAAAAGTTTGCTATGCAATGATAATAAACAAAAGCCAAGGCCAATCATTGAACCATTTGGGTTTATATTTGCCGAAACTTGTATTTTGTCATGGACAATTGTATGTGGCATTATCAAGAGTGACTTCACCAAAAGGGCTGAAAATTCTCATACTTGAGAAAGATGACAAATATAAAGACTATACTAAAAATGTAGTCTACAATGAAGTGTTCAATGAACTTCCTCAATGCAATTATTATTGAAATGTAATTACTATTTATCCATTTTTTGTATTCTAATCATATGTAACTTTTAATCATTACAATATATTTAACTATTTATTTAACATTTAATTAAAAAATTTCTAGTACATATGTTAAATTGACTTCACTATGCAATTATTACACATATAGAAAAAAAAACCAGCACTCTTAACCCTTCATTTTATCAAATCTATTAAATTAATTATGGAGTTAAATATAATTATCATCAAATTCTGTTAGTGGGTAATGGAGTTAAATTCTACCTATTCAGAATGAAAAACCAATGTTTTTATTGTGAATTAATTTACTAGTTTTTGAACTGAAATATATAATGAATAAATAGTTTCATAGAAATGTGTTGATTATGCCTTCATTTATATTATTCTATATATTGGAATGGTTGGGGTCTTCATCGTGATCAAACCTTTACTTTGTGGTAAAATTGTATGCTGTCATGTGGTGGGTCTTCAGTCTTTCTTTTTTTTATTTTTTTAACAATGATATTGTTGTTGTGCTCTATTCTCTATGTTATTGTCTTTGAATAAAGCAAATATAGCTGCAAACAATTAACTCCTGAAACGAGTTTCTAAATGAGAAGGTAATTAAGGAATGATGCATATTACTTTATAAATGAGTATTGAGAAATATATTAAATCTTATAACATTTTGTACTTTCTGTCGTTCCATACCATTCCAAAGAAAATGAGCCTTTGCAAGATTGAGATGATTGAAGAATTAGATTGTAACAATGTCTTAGGATAGGTTCACTAAATCTATTGTAATAAACATATGTAAGTTTGTGAGAACAATAATATTATTTCATTAAGTTGGTATTACTTTTTTGATATTGCATTATTTTAAAACTTTTTTTCCTATTCAAGTTCTAAAACAGTATTTATATTAAATTGTGAATTTTTTTAAAAAAATTATTTGATTATGCACACTGAACTAAATTTAGTAAACACAACAATGACAATCTCAGTATCAAAAATATAAACGTAAAAAGACTAATTAACATTTTATTTTTATTCTGTGATAAAAATATAGTCTGCAAGCAAATCAAAATTTAGTATCACAATCTATGACTAAAGAATATAATATTAATTATTAGAATTTAATTGTATCCCAATATTTAGTTCTATTTTATATTTAATATTTCGGAAAAGAATATATACACAGTATAGCTTTCTCCTCATTTCTCGTCATGTTGCATATGATTATTTAGTTTATTAATATTAATTACAAACTCTAGTTACCTTCGGGTGTTCATTTTATTTTTTTACTGAACACCGAAGGGTTTAATATTGCTCACTTATCTTTAATTATTACAACAACAAAATCCCGGATTCAATCCTCTTTTTAGACAGAATTCCCCTGAATAGCCCGTTTCCTTGCAGGCTTGATTGCAATTCGCAGGAGTATAACAAATTCCTCGGCAAACATACCCCGCATCGGAAAAAACACTTGATGGTCCTACAATCATAATTCATAACATGTTAGAAATTGTATATGCATGTGCTTCTTTATTTGCTTTCCTTCTGAGAAAACTTACCACATGATTGTCATGAATTCATGCATTTTGTTTTCTATATATAGGGATTGCTATGGAATAATGAAATAAAGCAAGTTTACAAAAGAAAAAGAATTTAGTTTCTATTATTGTAACTTTTTTTATTTTTACGTAGAATATGCAAATTAATTGAATTACGGAAAAAAAAATTGATTTTGACACCTGAAGCCAAAAACCAAAGCCACGCAAAGAATGCACAAGAAAAAGCTTCGATTAACGTTGATAGCCATTATGCAACGATCACCTTCTCTTCTCTTCCTACCTTGAATGAGGAATAACTATAACCCCATTGTTGAGGCTATTTATAAGCTGTAAGAGATATTCCAGTCAAATGGGAAATAAAATAATTGCTGCGAAAGCTTGGCCATACATATACCCTATATCATATTGGTTGATTTAGTTAGTGAATAATTATAACAGTTATATATTCTTAAATTGAAAGGACCACCGCAAATTGAATTATAAAAAGTGAGTGAGGCTAACTGTTTAATGAAAGCATTTAGCATCCCAAAAAAAGAAAGAAAGAAAGCATTTAATATCATAGCTTACATTGTTATTCTAGAAGAAAAGAATCTAGTTGTGGTATATGTTTAATTTGAACAACTTAATGCTTTTATTTTTTAGTTTATTTTTTGATGTGAAGTAAATGATTTTATCTTTGATTTATATTAGCTAACATAAAAAATAAGGAACATGTATATTTTAAAACTAAAATGGTCAACATATACTTATTACTAATAAATAAACATTAAATGGAGTTTGACCATAACAATTCATATTTTTAATATTATTGTGATAAAATAATTAATTGTGAATAATCTATAGGGAGTTTGAAAAATCCAACAGACACCGATATGATTAGATTAACAAAAGGATTCTGTAAAAAAAAATTAAAAATTTATTATTAAAAATTTAATATAATAATATTTTAATCGGGGATATAGAATGAAACATTACAATTACTATAAGGACATAGAAGAATAATGATAAGATTGAATGAATATTTTTAACCCGATAAAATTATTTAGGTAGCAATCGGGTACCAAAAGGGTAATAATTAGTACACCAAAGTGGTAATAACTAGTACACCGAAACATCGAAACTAGTCTAAATAATGGTTATTAGTAGATTTCAAATAATTTTTAGTTAGAACAAATAAATAAACATAGACATATTCAGTATAAATACAAAGTAAATTGATCCAGAAATATTAATTTCCTTACTTTCTCTCCAAGTTAGTTACATTATATAAAAGAAAAAGAAAAAGCAATGACATTCTTCTCGATCACACATACAGACTTGACGTTTTTCCCATTTCTTCATCAACTTCATGTTTTTTCTTCTTGTCCTTCACCATGTTCATTTCTTTCTTCTTCAAACTCCATGAAAGCTTCAAATCCTTGAAGACTACACTTAGATGAACCCATAAACTAGTTCAAGAACACTTTATCTACAATAAACTCAATCCAAAACCTTGTTTTTTCCCTTCAAATACATCCAAACAACAACTCAAATAAGGGCTGGAAAGTGGGTTTGAGCCTTGGATTTAGAGAATAAAAAGCTAGAGAAAGTTGGCTAAAGCTTGGAAGAAAGGTAGGAAAGATTATAGTCTATTGCTTTGTGATTGTTTGGCTAATTTGCTAATATAGACTCTTAAAATATGTTTGAAATTTTGTTGATGAAATCTGAACTTATTCTCAAAGATTCATATATATGAGTTTGATAGATGTAAAAGATGCTCTAAACAAAAGTCTTGAGGATTAAGTTAATAGATTTAAGAGATTTATGAAGTAATCAAAGAGATTTTTGGTTCTTTAAAAAGATTGCAAAATCTGGAAATTTAACCAGAATATTAATAGAAATAGTTTTGAAAAATTTGAAAGATTGATATTTTGAGGTATGATGCTAAAGTTTCATGAAAAGTATGAGATTTTAACCTATAGAAGAAAAGCTCTAAAATCTAAGTAAGACACTTGGTTTAATTTTCTGAATAGTTTAAGAATTACTAAGTAAGAAATCTTATAAGTTTCTGTACTGAATAAGTTTCATAAAATATTAGTAGATTTTACAGAAAATCTCATAATAGTGTACCAGATTTTACAGGAAACATCTCATAAAAATCTACCAGATTTTATAGAAATTCCCATAAAATATTTAGTTGTTTGTTTTCAGAAAAACTCTTAAAAATTTAAGATAGACCTTTGAAATAGAATATGAATATCTCATAATACTTTAGGAGATTTTTAACAGAATATTTCATAATACTCGAGGAGATTTTTAATAGAATATCTCATAAAACTTCACGAGACTTCAGAATATTTTTAAGAGAACACATACAAAACATCTCATAGGAATTCTGAAGATTCAGAGAGAAAATCTCATAAGAGTTTAAAAAGATTTCAAGGAAATCTCAAAGAAGAGTATAAGAAAACCGAACTTTAAGAAGAGAATGAACGTAAGAAAATAAGCCTCACATAAAGAAAGGGAATTTAGCAAAAGCTTTATGTAATAATCAATTGCTATGGATTCACGGGTAGTAGTAGACGTGCTATGCCCTTAGAACTATATCAGGGTGTGAACGCGACGGCTATCACGACCCGACTTGGGAGCGTGACCGGCACGTGAGGAGTAATATCATAAAATAGTGTAATATCATACATAAAGTGCAATTTTGTTGCAAATCCTTATCTTTTTTTCTAATTAAAACGTAATATTCAAATCCATAAAAACTGAAATATTCACATATATAAATCTAAAACATTTTTGTCATGCTCTGGATCTAGTTAAGATTTGAAGATTGAATCATAAATTCATTATCATTAGCTTTCACATAAATCTCTAAGCATATTCTATATTTCAAAATACATTCTTGAGCTCTAAAACATATAGGGAAATACATAATCTCTGATTTTATCTATAACATCTCAAAATACATGCGTGGCTTGGATCCTGCTTGCAAAACTACTGGAGCTCTCTAAACTGACAGAATCCTAAATAATCCTTGTATCAAAAATAGGGCTCACCACTGGGAGCAACTGAGTCTATAGAACTGGAGGTGGAAGAACACGTGTACCTGCAACTATGGAAGGAAGAGAGAGGGGTGAGTCAATGGACTCAGTGAGTGAGATTTTGCTCATCACCCACATGGGACAACCAAGAAGATACAATAATTGATATACAAGCAGCAATCACAAACCATTTGATATGTATAGGCATAACTATATTAAAGTTCTCTCTGCATTTACAAATTCATAGGAACACATATCTGAGTTCTTACTTTAGCAATAAATCATTTTCCATACATATATGTAATAACTCGTAAATCAAATAATCTCTAAAATCATAAATAACCTTTGATGACATAAATAACTATATGCTAATAGAGAAACATGGGTCTCTAGTTGTGCATTGCATAATGATATATCCTCTAGCTATGCATGTCAACCATGACATAGCGAATTTTTCTAATCTCTAGGATCCGCAAGGATCCAAATTGGACACCTAACTAGGTTCCATTTCTGCTCTATGAGTTTGCCTCTAAGGACAACTTGATACTAAGGTTAACGATCATTTTTCCCAGCCGTTAACTCACTATTTGTTTCTCTATAACTACTGTCAAATCTCTAAATCATAAACTAAAATTTTCTCTAAAACTCTGCTCTGGCTCTTCTCGAGGTTTAAAAATTTTATACAATTACTCTACTCTTGAAATCATAAAATATTTAGATACTTATAAAACATGTAAGTCTAAAGGGTGGGTGCTCAGTCCCTGGTGAACAAGAGCCCCTAAATTCTTAGTACTCTGAGAGTTCTAGACTCATATAACTCTAACAATCTGACTTTAGCATAACTGTGGCTATGAAAATTGAGTCCAAGGGATCACCGCTTGTAAGCATTCCGATTTCATGCCCACAGAATATGTATCTGATAGTTGCTAAGAATCCTATTGAATTCCGTACCTCTTGGTACCATAAAACTGAAATTTTAAATCCATTTCTTAACTGACATATTTTCATAACTTAATAACTTTGCTATTATACTTCAAAATAAAAGAGTTCATAATCACAAACCTCTAAAACCAAAATATACCTTTCTATTCATCAAATTAAATCATACTCTATCAAACATTCTTCCAATATATACACATACGACAACTGAATATGCTAAAATCATATTTATAAATCTCAATGCTTGAATCAATAACATATCATAAACTCTTAAAACATATCTAATAAAATAATAACTATTAAATCATATACTCTTGCCTAAATCTCCTAGAGTTGAACATAAAACATTTTAATAACATACAATCTATCAATCATGGTCTCATGGTTTTTCTAAAATACACTTCTTTTATGCTATCATCATAAATCACAATTTTTCTAGCTTGTCATAATCAGGGAAAATCATAACATATACTTAGTCTTGTCTTTAACTTCATATTTAACATAACCATAATGCAAGAACATATCAATAATGAGGAAATCTAAGGTTATGAGGTCAAACCCACTCACTTGGAGGGGAGGGAGGGGTGACGTCAACTCTAACTGAGCTCTGGGGAGTAGGGGGAGACACCACGTCGACTAAAATAACCAATAAACTCAACATTAAAATTTATCAACACCTAAATAACTCTAATCTAGCCCTAACAAAGTTAGGGGAGCACCCCCACTTGACAAAAAGAGAAAAATAAAAATGCCCACTTCAAGAATGTGCAAGAATGGCAAAAATGGAGACAAGATCTTATAACATATACTCACCTTGATGATTTATAGGAGCTAGGTTGGAATGGGGTTGAAGAAAAATGAGAGAAAAAGGAGAGAAGAGGGTTTCTGGTTCAAGGAAAAGGAAGGAAAATGAGGGGGAAAGGTTTTAACCCCTCCATTCGCATTTTTAGGATGGGGTACTGTGCACTTACGAGTACTGTGCACTTAAGGCCTCAGCTGTGACAAACTTAGGCCTCAGCTGTGGAAACTTATCCTCAGTTGTGGGAACTCATTCTCAGCTGTGGGAACTCATTCCCAACTGTGAGAACTCATTCCCAGTGGTGGGAACTCATTCTCAGCTGTGGGAAACTTCGGTGCAGCTGTGGAAGCTCATGCTCAGCTGTGAGAACTCATTCTCAGCTGTGGCAACTCATTCTCAACTGTGGAAACTCCTTCACAACTGTGAAAACTCCTTCACAGTTGTGAAAAGAACTCTATGACAGCAAAAATATTATTGTCATGAAGCACTTTGCTGTCATTTTTGCTGTCATCATGCACTAGCATTACTTCTCTAAAATTCCTAGCCATGGACAACAAATTCTCTAGCCGTGGTCAACAAAATAACCAGCCGTGGTCAACAAAACCAGCTGTGGGCAGCAACACCAGTTGTGGACAACTCAGCCGTGGACAACAAGGTCCAACAGCACAACCTCTATGAAACTCCAGCTGTGGAAAGCAAAACCAATGGTTTTGCTTGCATGAAACCCAGCTGTGGACAGCAGCATGTTGCTATCATGGCTTCAGCTCATATCAGTAACAGTTTACTTATATGTCTGATACTGATATAACACCAGACACATACTGTCATGGTTATTTCCATTTCTTTACTTTAAGTCAATAACTTTAAAACATAAATGTAAATAAGAAAATACCCCCATTTGGCAAAAGCCCGAACCTGGTAACATAGGTGGGTCCCGGGGGACCTTAGGATCACCCAAAACTTATCTACTGACACGTGTATACCAAGTATTACAATGACATTACATCGTTTATGAGAAAAGGGATGTACTAAGGATAGTGAGGCTATCTAGATGAGATGTAGTAAACGTACTCCATCTAGTGAACTATATCATATTGTAATCGCAATGGTGTTACATAGTTGATAGTATGATCCAGAGAGAAGTATATCAGAAGAGTCCTATGAGTTTTACCATCAAGCCCAAACTTTCTAATAAATCTCGTAAAAATCAAAGAGAAATTTAGCAAAGAAATGTCAAGAGAAGTTAAGATATTTTTTAATAGAATGTCTTATAAGAATTAAGAAGAGAATATCTCATGAGAAATTCAGAAGTTTTAACAGAGAAAATCTCAAAAGAGTTCTAGGAGATTTTCAAGAGAAGAGTCTCACAGTAATTCAGGAGATTTAGAAAAAGAATATCTCATAAGATTTGAGTAAATTTCAAAGAAATTTCAAAGCAAAAGTATGAGAAACAGAACTATTAAGAAGATACTCTAATTACCAATTTTGAGATTACACAACTGATGAGACCCTTATATAAACATCTGAAGACATATTGCTTATTCTGCATTAAGTTGAATATCATTGAATAATAAATTGGTGTTTTTCCTACTGGGAATCTTTGATTCTCATTCCTGTTGTTATCATTTTTTTTTTACATAGATTGTGATGATGGAGATTCTTAGCTTGTATTGGCATCATGGTCCAATACCGTTTGATGAACCAAAGATAGTGGGTTTTTAGTCAGTATTTTTATTTTCTTTTAGTGAATTTGAGTACTACCCTACCTAGACTAGAGGGTTCCTGCATGAACCAAGGTAAGGGTTTGATATAGTTATGGTTACTATTGACTTGTCATCTGACAATACAATTATGTATTTTTTATATATTATTTATGTTCAAATTTAGCGAGGTAAGTAAAAGAGTTTTATGTTGTTAACAAAAGTAGGCTCATATTTAAATATTGTATACAAACCTCTAAGAATAAGCAAAGATAACAAATAACAACTACGTACTATAAGGTTATGGCTTAAGCATATCTTTATGGTAGGAAGGGTGTTACATTGACCACATAAATATATATTTGTAGGGTGAGTCCATATTATATATATAGCGTGTCACATTAAAGGAGTGGTTTATTGTGATAGTTACAGCAGTGAATCTTGATCGTTGGATCTTATATGAACGGTTAATATTTAAACATAAAATCATGAGATTTTTTTAAATGAGTATGTGGGCATTAATTATATTAATTAACTTTTAATTCTGATCATTCATATATAGCCATACAGCCCAGATTTGCTCCTTTCTAAGTCTGATTAGCTTTTAACGTATAAGATTACTTTTATTTTTAAATATCTTATTAAAATAATTTTTTAAATAAATAATAATAATAAAAAATTATAAAAATAAAAAAAATTATTTTATAATAAATAAATACAAGTAATATATAATATCAGTTTAATTATATATAATAAAAATAAATATAAACAATAAAAAATAAATAAAATACAAAGATAAATATTTAATGACAAATAAATATTCTAAATAAATAATAAATAATACATAATATAAAAATTATAAATTATTAACTACTAAAATATACATAAATAATAAATAATATGTAATATATAAAAGTAAGCATTAATAATTTAAATTTAAATAATTATGATTAAAAATATAAAATATTAAAATATATAAAATAGTATTTTTTTTATTTATATAATTTATTGAAATAAATAATAACATTTAATATAAGTTAAATTTTAATTAATAAATATTTACATAAATGTAATATTTAAAAATTATTATAATAAAAATTCTTATTTTACTATTATTTGATTTTATTTAATATTTAATTAAGGTATTAGAGTTATTTGTAAATAAATATGATATTATAGAATATAAAATAAAATATCTTATACAGTATAATATTATACTAAACATTATATAGTATTACAAGTTTATGAAGTTTTATACTATCAGGTTTTATACTATTAACCCATATCCTATCAAGGGTGCCAAATGGCTCTACTAGTTTTTTTTCTAAAATAAATCAAAGTGACCGGGACGATATCTATGGATGACACCTAATCCCTACGTAATCCCTACTGAGAAACTTCATTTCTCACCCCTTTCCTCTTTGTCGGCTTCAGTGATGCTCAGGAGCGGATGGTGCATAGCAAGGACTGACACTGGAGACGGCAGCAAAGTTTAGTCTATGAATTTTCCACGTCTTGGCCCTTTTTGTATTGGTTTCATACATTTGTGTTACTAGAAAAGACTGTCCGTGGATTCTTTCAGCCCCAGATGTTTTCATCGAGCTGCTATGTTTGTATTTTTATTTATATAAATATCCATATTGAACTCTTACTGTATTTTGTTGGCTTATGATTTGATGTTGATGCTTTAAGATACTTGATGGTTGATGATGATGTGTGTGTGTGTGTGTTGTATAGGTTTGACATCCCAATGTTTATGTGGCACTTATACGGGCGCTATATGTTCGGTTCCTATTTCGTTTTCACATATACAATTAAAAATAAAAAAAATTCCCACTATTTTCGTGTAACTATTTTCAATAAAAACTACAACCTGAGAATGAAAGCAGAATTTACCTTAAATGACTATTAGGCATTAGGGGGTTACTGTATCACTCTAATAGAACCCAACTATGCTTAAATTCACATTTGGATTCTCTTAGTTATCACTTATGCTTTGCGTTCATTTTCTTTTGAAATTAACTTAAAAAAATAGTGGATAAATTTTTTTAAAAAATTACTTTTTGAAAACTTAAGCCTGTAATGAGAGGTAAATATATATAGCACTTACGTAGATGATAATCAAAATTGCATTGCACACTTAATTAAATAAGCGGAATAAGTGACTAAATGTAGAACTATCATCACATAAACTGAAATATGACCACTTAATACATGAGTCGCAACAGAGCATATACCATAGTAATAAGTTATAACAATATAAGTTCTAATATTACTAGTTTGTTTCTTGCAAACTATAACATAACTAAAAATTGGAGTACTATTTCTTGAAATTTCTGAAATATTCACGTGTTACCTCCTTCCTCAGCTACAACTCCGTCGCTTTAAGTGGAATGTGTGTCTCTGGTAATGACAACGGAAAGGAGTGAGAAATATAAGGTTTCTCAGTAGGAGTTCCTACTTGTACTAAAAGTGTCATCTCTGTCATCCCAACCACTTCGGGTTTATTATAAATAGGGTGAATAAATAAGGATTCAATTATCAAAATTTCACAAACGTGATTAGCCGAAGTGAAGTTACTTTTAAACTAACCTTGAACATTAGTAGAAATATCCATTCAGTATTTCATCAAGCATACATATAAGCATATCATATAAATTCACTAATGAGCGATAATAATTTAGGAGATGCATGCATTTCATGATTACTTATTCTCAGCATTCTCTTGTTTAGTGATTACTATCTTTCTTTTATTCCATTAACATATTTCTTGATCACTCATGAGATGAATGCATCAATGCCTTAAACCACACCCTAAAGGGTAATGAGCTCATACCGTGGCCGTCACCACAACCTTTTAGTTTTCTTTCCATTGTTGTCAACAGTTTAGGGGGTTAAGCCGTGAGCTTAGCTCAAGTGCACTTTTCCAGACTTTCATTACTACTTTTTTAGACTTTACTTTTATTTTCTTTTCATTGCCGTAATCTCAATGGTTTAGGAGGTTAAGCCGTAAGCTTAGCTCAAGTCTATTTTTCCGAACTTTCATTGCTACTTTCCCAGGCTTTACTTATATTCTCACGAAGTGAAATTACCAATACCTTAATCCCCTTTTGAAGATTAAATAAAGTGTTTGTCCATTTATTATTTTATTTGAAACATGAATGTATATGTATCATCATGCAATCATAAAAAAAATTATGACATAATCATTTCATAACTCATCACTATACATTCACATTACTGTATAGCACTTTGTGTAACATAGATCATATATAATTTTATATCAAATAGTAGGCTTTTCATGCTAAATCTCACATTTCATTATTTGAAGCCAATAAATCAAGTACCCTGAGGTTCTTAAGAGGTTATGGAAATCTTAGTGTTTACACATTATGAAGTCTTTCTTTTCATTCTTACAAATTCTAACAAATCTCTTTTTCTCTTGGTCCTCTTTATACTCATAGCATTTCATTGATACATTAATGCACTTTAAAATATTATCCTTGGTATTTAATTAGAAGTTCTTTATATATTTTCAAGACTAATGATGAGTTATATATAAATATTTTTCATCTTTAATATTATTGCAACTTAAATCCTTAAAACTCTCTCTTTACAAGACTTGAATATTCTATTTACGATTCTGACATATTTTACAAGAAAATTTGTAACTTTCTGTATATTTGTTTTCTCAACCTCCTAAAGGTAGTTCCAAATTCCTAACTCATCAAGCTTTCCATTTAGGTTAATTTCATTAAAAATACATTTATGGTTATGTCATAGTACCATTGCGAAGCTACCCTTTCCAGACCCTCTCAGCATTCTGTCCCGCAAATTTATCTCTTATTCTATATTTTCTAGTTGCAAAGCTTTATGCATGGCATACATGGATATGTTCCTCTGTGTATTAACTTTCCAACAGAGTTGAAATCAGTCTGTTTGCATTTTTCTAGAGTTACACCTATTTTACTACTGAAAGGTCATATGTAGAGTTTCAATCTTTGGCTTAACTTTGAAAATTTATATCTTGAGCTAGAGAATTCCGTTTTAGGTGATTCTTTTTGGAGAGTGTTTTATAATGAGTCTAGTTTATGGTAAAAATATTTTAGCTTTAGGATGCTTCATATTTTATGAACACTACTTTTCAAAGTGCCTATTGCCAGAAACAACCAAAAATTCCAGCAGCTACCTTTTCATGTGTTAAGTTACCTTTATTAAATCAAGTTTCACATACCATCTTGTTAAGTTATATTTGAGTATGATAACATCATAAAAGTACTCATAACAGAATAGAACATGTTGTGTTTTCTAAAAAATATATGTTATAAACAATCATTCAAAACTTTTGATAATAACTCAAGCTTGAGGTATTCTATCCATGGGCAAGGTTAGAAACCAACAATGCTTGAACAAATAAAGAAGAAACTGCCACCTCTTATGTAGGGTCTAAAAAAAGTCCTCCTCTTCTTTCTTGAGCTTGAGGTAGAGTCCTTGGAGTGGATGGCCCTCCTTGAATCTTGGCTCTAGAACTTGAGTGCTTAAGAAAATATTTCTCACTAGCATTAAAGATTGTAACTCTTGTGAGGGCTAGTAAAGGTTTGGGCTTTGGGATTTAAGTGTTTAGATGAAGTGTAGAGGGTGAAGAGAAGTCTTTAAAGAGAAGAACATAAGAAGAAATGGTAGAGAAAGAATAAGAGAGAAAGAACACTTAGAGAGTTTCTAAGGCTTGAAGACTAGCAAAAGTATGTTATGAGAAATAAGTTCACACACTTCCCTCCCTTTTATTGGCCAAGAGGTCATGACTTTGAGAGCTATTATGAAGTGGTTTTTGTGCTCCAATTTATTGTTCTTGGATGCTTATGTAGTGGAGAAATAATGATGCATTGCATTCTATCTTATCATAATTTATTTAGTAAATGATGTTGTAAGATATTCTATTTTATTGATATTATTTATTAGGTGTAAATATATAGCACTAATAGCACTAACATTATTTATCATTATTATTAGGTGTAGATATATATCGCACCAATAACACTAACATTATTTATCATTATTATTAGGTGTAGATACATAGCATTAATAGCACTATCATTATTTATCATTATTATTAGATGTAGATACATAGCACTAATATTATTTAACCAAATCATGAAAAATCTATTATATTTTATTCTTATAATGGAAATCCCATGTTAATTGACCCCCTATTTTTTTTCCTAGTTTTAATCCAATGGCTTAGATTCATTCTTATTTAATGACAAGTCTAGAGATTGGTATAATAACATTATTATAATTAATAAAGTAATGGCATATGTAGTAATTTCTTCATTCAAGACAATGATATATATTTGTTTAATTAGAGAATAATAGTGGAATTCTTCTAATTCCATTTAGAAAATAAGTGGTATCTTTGTCATTTATTAATAAGGCAAGAGTAGTTTTATAATTTCTTCCACATAGTAAGGGTATTTTCATAATTTTCACTAAGTAATAGCATTTTCGTAATTCATTGTATCTTTCTCTAGATACACTTGATTATTCTAATATTATTTATTATATTTTATGACACTTATCCAGTTTCTATTAGTTTTGCTCTTTTTCATCTTAATCATTAATTTAATTAATTTATCTAGTTATGAGTTTGGGGATGTTACAGTTACATTCTTCTTTGTCTCTCTACCATGACTCGTGCCCTATTGCCATTGTTGGTCCCAGAGCCTCCATTCACCAAATCAAGGCCACCATTGCGATCTAGGTACATTTCTAAGCATTTTAATCAGTTTAGATTTTTTTTTTATTAGGCTTAGCTTTTCCATTCATTTTTGTTCCTCAAAATTTTGAGTTTTAAAACATCAGAGAGTGATTTTGATTGCTATTTTGTTACTTTAGGAGTGCTACTGGAGAGAGCACCGCCATTGTTGGAAGTAAGAGCTTCAATTTTTTCTTTTCTGTTGGTTTTTTTATTTATTTTTGTAACTAATTAATATTAAATGTATTTGTTAATTTTGAATTTTCAAGATTGAATTGGATCTTTGTTATTTGCTAGAATCGGATCTTAGTTAATTTTAATTGATGCTAATTTTGGTTGGAAAACTAGCAAATTAATTACCAAAATAATATTTTAATTAGAATAATTGAATAAAATAATATCTAATGGTTGAACCCGTCGATAATATTGACATAAAACAATTACATTTTAATTCAGTTACCCATCGATAAAATTAATTTCCTTGACAATATAATCGACAATTATTTTATATTTTTACTTATCAAAATTAATTATATTACCCATTGATAATTACAGGCGGGTTTGTTTAGCCATTCGTAATAATCTACTGATGAGTGAATAATTGACTCCATCCACCTGTCGATAAAATTGTCGGTATACTGTGCATTTCTTGTAGTGATCACTTGATAATTTTTTCACAAAATATATATTTTGTATCAATCCAATCATTGCAGTAAAATAATTTGCCATGAAAATAACTTGTGCTAAATTTTATAAAAATTGAACAAAAAAAATAGTTTTTTATTTATTATAAATATATATATATATATATATATATATATATACACATTACTTTAATTTTAATACATGTAAAAAATAAATCAAAGAATTTTAGATTAATATGAATTACGTAAACATGAACTATAACAAATCAAGTATTTTGATAATTATATGGCACAAAAATGATATCTGCCTCAAATCAAATGGAATTTTGTAAAAATATCATACGAATAATTAAAAGTTACAGAAAATTATAAAAGTTTCTTAAACTTAAATTGGTGTAGGTTAATCTCAATTAATTCATTTGTTATTATATAATTAATCAATTATTTTAAGTTTTTAGGTTTTAAATTTAATTTCTATCTTTGAGCTTCGTCATCTCACTGTATAATTAAAACTTTCTTAAGGCTATTTTTTTCCACTACAAAAAATTGTGTTAATTATGGCGGTTAAATTAGGATAGTTCTTTAAAACTGCTATGTAGTAAATAATGACGGTTTTTATGACCGCCACACTTATAACAATAAAAATGGTAGTTGTGGCGGCGGATCGTGTTGAGCTGAGGGCAGAGTATCCTTGATGAACTTGACCCACTCGACTCGATGCTCCCGGTCTTCACGGTGTTGAGGAACTCAGTGTAGTGCCATTGTGTAGAAAAACTGATACAGATGAGCTCCTTAGGGGTGGACCTAGAGTCACATACATGATTGCTACATTAAGAAACTTGATACCAGACTAACTATTCTACTAAACAACTTCTTAACAGAAATACCAGAACTAACTAATTAGCTTCTATAACATAATTGATTAGCTACTCCTATCACATGGATCATCAGATTGGCAATCATAAGTGGGTGGACAACAATTTGATCCTTATTAGATAATTGCTTTTAATTACTATGTCTGATTCTATGATTTGAATTTTAATTCTCACATATTGGTAGAGAGAATGCAACATTTAATAATTTATTTATGTCTACTTGTAATTAAAAAAGAAAATTGGACAATTGAATAATATGCGTAGCTTGTGATTCATAGGGATGGAAGCCTGAGAAGAACTTGAAATTCCTCCTGTAAAAGGTTTTGAAGCAAAGTGATATTGGTAGCTAGGGGAGAATAGTTTTACCAAAAGTAATCCCTTTAGGCTTTAACCATTGTTTTTCTCTTATGATCAATTGCGTATATCCTTTGTTTATAAATGAAAAGAAAACAAATTCATACGTTCATTATTTGACTCACTAATCAATTAGTTTGATATAAAATTTGACCAGAAATAGGCAAAAACCGATTTGCCAGAATTGGAGGCAAGAGATGGTATTTCCATTGAAATGGAAGAAATTGGAACTTCTCATGTGTGGAATATGTGCTATAGATATTCCAAAACTTCATCAATCACTGCATCTTGTATACCATTATGAAAAACAGTTCGGTCTCCATCTCCTATACCGTCTCCGTCTCTACTATCTCACCGATGTCTTTGTCCTTTCTGTCCCTAGACATGTACCAAATGGAGCCTATAGGACATGATACTTTTTTTCGCTACTGTATTACTAGTGAGACTTAGTATACTTGTTGGTTCACATCAATATGTGTAGGGTAAAAGGCCATGAATGAGTTTATGGATGCCATATAGGAGGAGGGTCGCTTGTAGTAAATAGTGTTTGCGTCGTCAGGTACTTTTAGCCAACCTTAGTGACAGGTTGTGCTCAATATGCCAAAAATTGTGACAAGTGCCGAGAATTCTTAGAGGTCCAATAAAAGCATATAGAGAAACTCCATTACCCGGAAGTTTGTTGGTGCTTCTATAAATAATAGGGGATTGACATTCTCAGCCTATTTTCTTTAACATCTGTACAACTCAAATACCTTGTATGTCATGACCCAACCCGGCCATGGCCGATGCACAAGAGGAGCTGGCCTTCTAGCAAGCCTACCAAAATTTTTATGGAAAAATGGACAGAGGTTTCTCTATTTTTGTAGCATCCCTGAAATTCGAACTTGTGTCTAGTAAACTAGCCAACATACACAGACCATGTTGAGGCTCTTAGGGCCTCTCAAACAGTTCACAAAACTAACAAAAACATCGCCATCATTTCGTTCTAAACTTACCACAAATACATAACTCACGACGAAAGCTTAATCATGCCTATAGTTTATGGAGCAAAACTAGAATATAGTAAAACTACTTGATCAATTAAAGCCAACCAAAAGCCCTTCCCTTGGTGTATAAGGCAGTGGCCTCTTGTAATGGTGAGGTAAAGGGAGAATTCTTCTTTGATAATATTGATGGTTTTTCGGTGTTATGGACGGTTAGGATTGATGAATTTTCAAAGAAAGAACAATCGAAGTTGTGAGAAGTGAAGTAAGATGGTGAAATTCTAGTTGTGTAAATGAAAATTGGAGTAGGAGATGATGATGTTGAGTGCGTGAGTTAAAGAAAGAAATGGAGAGTGGTTGGTAAGTACGTGTTTATGATGTTATAAATGTGATTTTATCTCTTTGAACACTTTTAATTTAATTTTAAATGAAACTATGGGTAATGGATGGCTAAGATTGAAATTTAATAGCTATGTTTCAATTTATGCCATCCACTTGGCATAGTGTGGTTGGTCAACATTACTTGGTCATAAATTCTGATTTATGATTCAGAAATTGCACATCAAAACTTCAGATAAAATATCTCTTATTGAGACTTGAAATATCTTTATCTCACCCCGGCCTTCATAATGTATCTCCAGCCTCCGGCCCTGAGGCTATCCTTACTCCTATATTAGAGTTATTATGCATCTGCGATCCCAGGAAGTTACTATTCATCCTCAACGTTGAATTTTCTTTAATGTCGGCCGTTGAGTCTTCTCCATTATCGCTAAACTGACGAAATATTTAGATTCTTAATACTAATTCTTTAATTTTAATTTTAGTTAAACCAAGCTTTTACAACTGTACGATATATATAATTGGCCTTCAAAATTAAGGACAACACATATCAGTATTCTTTCTATTCTTAATTTTCTTGTAAATTAGTAGTGTTAACTTTTGTCAAAAATAGTTTTTACTTGTCGCTGGACCAAGAAAACGAAAAAGTTATATTGGAATGATTATTCACCAGTGTCTTTGTAACGAAAGATTGAAACTGTTAATATTTTTTATTGTGAAGGAAAGCTTAAACAGATCGAAACCTGGTAGTAAAGCACGTTGAAATGGTTTAGAAGTAAGTCTACAATACATACGTGAAAACAAGAAAATTATTAATATGATGAACATAGCTCACTTTTTATGCTCACAGTTATAAGACATTGTCCTTATACACAAAGAAACCAGATTTCTGAATCTGAATTAATGATATTAGGATAGAAAACTTTCTTGCTAACGAAAAAATCTTTAGTTGCCTAGCCACATTATTGCCACTACTATTTGAAAATTACTTTAGTATTGGAGGAAGATGGGGAGATCAATACAGATGCAGAAAAATTTGTGTTGCTGGTGCTTATTGGATAAGACTGTTTCACCTTTGCCATTGCCTCTTCCTTAAAAATTTCGTGTTGATCATTTGCAGAAGATCCATCTAAAAGCATGTCAACTTTCATGTAGTCCCCTCTTTCCTGCCTAATCTCTTTCAGCATTGCTGCCCCATCTTTCATGGTTGGCCTGTCATCAGGGCTTGGGTTTACACACAGGAAAGCCACTCCCAAGGTCTGCAAAATCTCCTCGATTTCAGATTCCGGCTGATCGCGCAAGCTTTCATCTAGCACTTCAATCCCCCTCTCCTCTGTCTCACCCAGTCAACAATGTGGAGTCCATCTGGTATTGTTGGATCAATTGGTTGCTTCCCTGTTAGTACTTCTAACACAACAACACCATAGCTGTACACATCACTTTTCTCAGTTATTTTCATCATATAGCCATACTCTGCAGGTGCCAACAAGCACAGAAGTTAGTAAGCCATAGATTGCAACTATGTGTCTTAGGGGATAAAATGCTCCCAGGAAAAGGGCTATCTAAAATACAAATACATGTGAAACATTTATTCAATTATATATCTATATGGTTTCTTTCTTGTTGATTATGTTGACAGACCCTGCCTAATGATATGAAGTGATTAAACTAAGAGTTTAATACAAAGCATAAAATTCTCTTACACAATTATCTAATCAAATTCTTCCATTTTTATGACCATTCACATAGTGACTGCAAAAGCCAGCTATGCTTCATAATTGATAATGTATAATTAGATGACAATATGCATTGCAATTAAATACTTAAAGTAAATACGAAATAGTCAAACTTTTAGGCTGTAGTACTAACCAGGAGCTATGTAACCATAGGAACCGGCTAGTGTACTTGAAGATCTTGCAAAATCTCCATGATCAACAAGTTTAGCAAGTCTAAAATCAGCTATATAAGGTTCAAATTCCAGGCCTATGAGGATATTGTTGGCCTTAATATCCCTATGAAAAATGGGAGGAGCACAATCATTGTGTAAATAAGCCAAACCTTGAGTTGCTCCAAGTATTATCCTATATACTATATCTGACTTCCATTTGGCACGTAGTCATACATAAGCAGTCCTGTGTTAGTATTCCAACAGCAACCCAAGAACCTGACTATGTTCTTGTGGCGTATCAAACCGAGTGTCTTAACCTCGGCCGAAAAGGAATCGCGAACTCCCCCATTGACCGCCAACTTGTCACTTTGACAATCATATCTGGAAGCCATTGTTGTTGGCCACAGCTTCTTCACAGCAATGACATCCCCATTTTCCATTTCTGCTCTGTAAACCACTCCAGAACATCCCTTTCCAATTATATTGGATTCCACCAAGCACTTTAAAACTTGCTCCACAGAGAAATTCAGCTTTTGGAATGGAGTGAACTGCCAAGGCCATGAGTTCCCTCCAATCTCAGAATCTTTGTCATCTTGAGCTATTTTCCTTGTGCAAAAGACAGTAACTATTCCAAAGATTGCCAATGCAACAATCAAGGCACTTAATGATCCAACATATGCCTCATATGCCTCTTAACTCAATAGCCATTATGAGCTATGAGATGTTAATAAATGCCCAAGCTAAAGGCCTTCCTAGCCATTACATCATTCTCTTCTTCAACCTCTCACTACTAGGAATGGCATATCCCCAGGCTAATCTACCACCTCCATCTTATGGGAGTATTGTTATGTTTCTGGATTTCATGGGGTATCTTGGAACGGATATGGATATGTAAGTATAGTCTCCATTTCTGTCATATTCCATAGTTGAAGATCTTGATAGAGAGTTGGAGGAACATATTGTATATTATGAATTCACTTTCTCCCAAGTAGGACAGAATAGGGAGTAAGGAGGTCTAGCACGATGAAAATGGCCATTGTGTATCTAGTCCCTACCAACAATTTGGTTATCCATGGTCCTGAGTGTGTTATGGTTTTCTGTGTGAAATTGCTCAAGGTAATATTAATGTTTGTTTTGAGCAAAGCCTCTATATCTTGCCCAACTTGTTGGACTGTGGCGAGAGGCACTAGGTTGAATATCAACCCAGGATCCACCAAGACTCAGTCGAAAATATGTTCAACTAGAGTTGCTTGGATGTAGAGAGGCCTCAAGTGCCTTGCCTTAGTCCCAATTACCCGTCTATAGGCGATGGTTTTTGACTCAAGGTCTATTGGAACCTATTTTGGGAAGGGCCCTTCTTCTTCTAATCTCTATGGACAACAATCATTGTCTTGGAAGGTTATCTATCCTATTCTGACCAATGCTGGAGCTGTGAGGTCCTCATGCAACTCTAGCAAATCATTAGCATTAAGAGAGTCATCCAATAAGTTCACCGCATATTCGCTTTCCCTTATGAAGTACATAGGCTAGGCTAACATCTTGCCTAATTGTTTGTACAAGTTAGTAGTCTCTACCTTTCTAGCTAAGTTTAAAGGAGATATCACAGGATCCCTTACTAACTCCTTTGCTTATCCTAGTATAGCAACCATATTTTTAACTTCTAAATTGACCTCTTGCCCTGTAACCTCCTTCTCTGAGATTTGGACAACTAGCCATTGGCTGGGAAGTCCTCCTTTTTCTATTTTGGATGCTAGTTAATCGACCAGTCTCCCTTGTTCCCTTCAGCCTAAGGCTTAAGCATCTTCCTATCCTAGCCAATGTCCTTTGCTCTACCAGTTATCTTCATAATGGTCTCCTTTCCCTTAAAATTCATTTCCATTGTCCTCTTTGGTTCTTTAGGCCTGGTCATCTCTGACCTTTGGAAGTGTGGTCTAGGCTTCCCATTGATGCTTATTATGTGGTTATTTCTTAGGATTTGATAGCCGTTAGCTAACATGGTGCCTCTGTGTAGGCGCCTCACCTGAATTTTTCAGCTTGTGGATGGCAAGGGCTTTCCCTTCCTTTGGGGATCATAGTGAAAATTGCAACCTATCAAACACGTTAAACCGTGATCCATTCTAACATCAAATTTTGGTCTTCATCTTAGCTCGAAGATGGAAAAAGGGCGAAGAATCTATCCACCATCATCACAACCATTCCTTTGGCCATCAACATTATCATTGCAATCTCTAACCACCACTGTGATCAATTTTATCAAAACTAACAGCAAGACCACAGCCACACATAAACCACCATCACCCTCTCAAATCCAGCATCAATCGTCGCAAGCCAAGACCGAAAAATAAAAACAAGAAAGAGAGAAAGGGAACCATAACCAACAGCCAATCGAACATCCTTCCAGTGAGCCAGCCGGCACCATGCTCCGCACAGTACCTTCGTCACGCCGCCCACGAAGAGCAATTCCCTGTTACCCGTGTTTGTCGGTTGCCGTTCATGGTTGCCGCACAGTACCCCTGTGTCCTGCTTTGGAACTCAAGTTTCGCTAACCCTTTTGTCTATGTTACTTTTATTTTAGTTTTTGTCTTATTAATCACAGATCATTTCCTTTTTATTTTAAAAATTAGCTCGTGCTGTCTTTTATCAACTTTCCCTTCCTTTTTTTTTTTTCAGTTTTGTTCTATTCTCTTTGGTGTATCCATATCTTTCTCAAGTCCAAGTCTTAATTTAAAAACAAAAAAACAAAAATATTTAGTTTCTTTTTGCTTTTAGATTTGTTTGCATTTTATTTCTATCCAGGTGTAAATGAGCTTTTTTTTTTTAATCTTTTTTGAATTTTTAATTTCAATTTAGAATAAAAAGTAAAAAATATTTCTTTTTTTAAAAATCCACTCCAACACACCGTCACTTTCTACAAGAACGACATGATTTTAAATTCCTCATTGCACCAGATGCTATGTCGGCGTAATCAACAACCATTAAGTTAAAATTAATTTTTCTTTAAATTTTATTCTCTTTTTTAATTTAATTTTATTTTCTTTAATTTAATTTAATTTTTATATATACTTGTGAATTTAAAGGGAAAAATAAATATCATCAAAGTTATATCACTCTAACGTATTGATTGCATGCAATTACCATCAATGTTCTTGAACCAAATCCTAACACCTACAATTCCCTGCCAGTGAGCATGAGAATTCATATTGTATATTATATCTTTCAATAACTCTTCATAGAAATTTAATTTAATTGATCCGATCTTCAAATTATGTGATATTATATTGACTATCAAGTATGCTAAATTTAAAAAAAATCAGAAAACAATAGACATGTGTTCTGATGATTAATATTTACTTGTATTTTAAAAAATGTATTATCTATCAAAATAAAGTGACGTGATGAAATATCAAAACATTTTCAAACTATATGAAATTTGATGTATTAGATCTACTTGGTAAAAACTTTGAATTTAACTACTGGATTGATTAAATTTTATATCCATAATAAGTTATCAAAAAGTGTAAGTGTACCAAGACTTACACCTAATATAATCTTAGCTATATAATTTAATATAATGGTTAAAAATTTCTTTATCACTTCTCATTTCTCGTCCATGAAATGACATTAACCGAGTCAGTTTTCATAGGAATAGGATTCAAATTTTTCAATAAAAAATTCACATACTAAATATTTAATTTAATAGGAATCAGGCTTTTTTCAAATGAGTTAGTTTTTTTTTTTTTTATAGAAATAGGATTCAAATATTATTTTATAAAATGACATTAATTGTGTTACTTTTTATAGCAATAAGATTCATATTTTTTAGTAGAAAAATCACATACTAAATATTTAATTTAATAGGAATCTGACTTTTGAATGGATCAATTTTTTTTCTATATAATAGGATTCATAAATATTTTTATAGGAGTAGGATTCAAATATTATTTTTTTTAAATAAAATCCGATTTTGATTTTCATATGTTAGTAAAAATCTTAAATATTGTTAAAATCCAATTTTCAAATAATCTATTTTTTTTTATAGAAATAAGATTCATATTTTTAAATAAAATCAAATTTTTTTTATAGGGATATGATTCAAATATTAGTTAAAATCTAAAATATTGTCAATAAAATTATTTGATGATAAAAATAATGCAATAATTGGATGCAAATGATTTGCATAACGTTAGTAACAATCTTAAATAATATTAAAATTCAATTTTCAAATAATTTTTTTATAGGAATATGATTCAGTTTTTTCACAGAAATATGATTTAAATATTAGTAAAAATCTAAAATATTATTAATAAAATCATTTGATGATAAAATATCATTTTTTATTTATAGTAATAGGATACAAATGATTTGCATTACAATATTTTAATAAAACCAGATTTTAAAATGTAATGAATAGGATTAGGATTAGGATTAGTATAAGTATTTGATTTCATCTAATTGATGGATTTAATTAGACAGTTGATTAGATCATCCTAATTACCAACAATTAAGAATTCATTTACGGGCTTAAAAGAAGTAAAAGAATATGATAACATTTAATGCTAACAATAATTTTGATTTTCAAATGAAACGTTGGGATATATTGACTTTTACATATAAAAACATATATAAAAATGGGATTTATTTTTCTTAAAAAGAATCTATCTTTCAAATAAATTATTTTTTACAAAAATACAATTTCAAACAAAAAAAAGTTTTTATAAACAAATATTTCATTTGCAACCCAATCACAGTAGCTTTATTTTCCTAAATTGATTAATCAATTGAATTCCTAATTGATTCAGTTATTTTCAGTCATTATATATATTATTATCTATAAAAGAGAAAGTTTGTCTTATTTATGGATTAGAAGTAATAGTTTTATCTTTAGCGTCGTACTCTTGGAGTTTTCTTTTTCATTTTGCTACTAATACTGCTCTTAATATTATTCTTAACATTTCTTTTCTACTTCATTTGTCATAAAAGTAATTTTTTTAATCCTTTGAGCTCTACATCACTATTCAATTTTTATCCTATACTTCTGCCCACCTTCTCTTCACTTTTTTTAATTTTTGTGTTCAATGGTAAAAAAATTTCCTTTCACAGTTATTTTAATATTTTCCTACTTTCATTTTAGTTAAGTTCTAATTTTTTTGTGGTGCTAATTCCACTATTTCATCTTTGATTTATTATCCTCCTTTGTAACGTTGTTAGATATAGATCATAGTGGTGAGTTGTCTACACTTGTGAAACTAATCAATTCTATCATTATTATTCCTGTAATACCCGATGTACACATGTCAGTGGACTATTTTTGTACGATCTCAAGGTCTCCCGGGACCTTTCCATGTTGCCAAGTCCGAGATTTTGCTAAGTCTAAAGCCTACACCTCCTTGGAGGACTATATGATAGAGCCATATTCTTGGGATCAAAAGTCCTAGTAATTGCTCTCCAAAGGAAAAAATAAATTGAAGAGTGATTTTTAATGAATTTTAGGAAACCTCTAAACATTCTGTTTTTAGCTCACAAGTTTAGAAAATTGTAAGAATTCCTGAATTTGAACTAAAGCTCAAAAATTGAACTTTGATTGGTTGGGGTTTTGATTTTTTTGATATTTTATTTGAATCCAAATAGGGGGTATTTCCTTATCTACATTTATGTTTTAAAGTTAAAGGAGAGTATAAGTGAGTATTGAGACAAGCGCAAATGAATGAAAGTCCTTCTTATCAGCTGTTGTGGTGAACTATCATCGCTACAACGGTCACATGTATGGTAAAAGGGGGTCTAAGTGATCTGAGGACAGCTATAGCAGTCCCCCTAGAGCGTGAATAGTACCTAAATGACGTCGTTTCATTTTCAGCCCTTATTTTTTTTTATAGAACCCTATTCCCTTCCTCCCCAAACAGAAGCAGAATGCATCCTCACCCCCCAAAACTCTCATTTTCTCTTTTCTCTCTTCATCTTATTCAAATCTATCTCCCCCAAATCATAAATGGATGTTTATGTTGATAGATTTTTTCTTTATTCTTCCCATTCTTTCATATTCTTGGTATGGGTATTATCATTCCTCTCATTTTTGTCAAGTGGGGATGCTCTCCCAATGTTATTAGAGTTGCTTTAGTGTTATCTAGAGGTGAGTAGAGTTCAATCTAGAGTCAATGTTACTCTATGGTAGTTGTTAGTGTCATTCCAAGCTCTCAAGGTCAAGTTGGTGGTGCCCATTTACTCCCGACTCCAACTGGTGAGTGGCTTCAAACTCATATCCTTAGTTTCATCATTAAAACTATATCTTATGCATTATAGTGTTATAAATGATATTAGAGATGAAAATATGAATATATATGATTTTGCAAAGCTATGACTTCGAATATATAGCATGAAAATGAAATTTAGAAAACCATGGACCATGATTGATAGATTGTATGTTATGAAAATGTTTTACGTTCAACTCTAAGAGATTTATTGCAAGAATATATTATTTAATAAGTTATTATTTTGTAAAACATGTTTTAAGAGTTTAATGATATGTTTATGATTCAAGACTTGAGATTTGAAAATATGATTTTAGAGTATTCAGTTGAAGTATATATTGGAAAAATGTGAACGAGAGTTTGATTGAGTTTTTGAATAAATACGTTATTTGATTTCAGAGTTACATGATTTAGGACCCTAGTGTTTGAACTATGATATTAGTGTTATCAAGTATATGGAAAAATATGTTAGTAAAGATATGAATTTAGAACTTCAGTTTTATGGTATAAAGAGGTACAGAATTCAATATGATTCATAACAATTACTAGATACATGTTCTATGGCTTGAAATCGGAATGCCTACAAGCGGTGATCCATTGGGCTCGATTTTCATAGCCACAGTTATACTAAAGTCAGATTGTTAGAGTTATATAAGTCCAGAACTCTCAGAGTACTAAGAATTTAGGGGCTCTTGTTCACCAAGGACTAAGCACCCACCCTTCAGATTTAGATAATTTCATATTATCCAAATATTTTATGATTTTAAGAGTAATAATTATATAGAGTTTTAAATTTAGAGAAGAGCCAGAACAGAGTTTTAGAGAAATGATTAATTTTTATGATTTAGAGACTAGATGGTGGTAACTACAGAGAAACAAACAATGAGTTAATGGCTAGGAAAAATTATTGTTAACCTTAGTACCAAGTTGTCCTTAGGGGCAATCTCATAGAGTAGAAATGGAACCTAGTTAGGTGCCGATTCGAATCCTTGAGAGATCCTAGAGATCAAAAAATTTGCTATGCCATAGTTGACATACATAGCTAGAGAATATATTGTTATGCAATGCATAACTAGATATCCATGTTTCTCTATTAGAGTACTGTTATTATATTTTCAGGAATTATTGATGCTTTTCAAAGAACATTTTTATTTAAGAGTCATTATGTATATGTATGGAAAATAATTTCTCCTTAGAGTAAGAAATTAGAGATGTTTTTCTATGAATTCATAAATATAAAGATATCTTTTCTATATATAGTTATAGATATGAATATCAAATGGTTTATGAAAATTGCATGTATATTATATTATATTCATTGGTTGTCCAGTGTGAATGATGAGTGAGAGCTCACTCACTGAGTTTGTTGACTTATCCCTCTCCCTTCTTTTCATAGCTGCAAGTTCAGAAGCGGTTCAAATTCCTGTTCCATAGACGCAGTTATTTCTAGTGGTGAGTCTTACTTTGCAGTAAGGTCGTATGACTATGTTTGAATAGAGTGCTCCAATAGATGTGTAGGCAGAATCCAAACCAAGCATGTATTTTGAAATATTGTAGTTATTTTAAAGTTCATGTATCTCCATATATGTTTTTAGAGTTTAAATACGGATTTGAAATGTGGACTCTGATCAAAGATTTATGTAATGAACTAGAGACGTATTGATGATTTAGTTTTCAAGTGTTAAACATATTTTCATAGATTGATTAAGAGAACTTTAAAGCTTTGTATATTAAAGTATTAAAAGAAGCTGTGTTTTAATAATGAATATTTTTATAAATTATGCATTTAGAAAGACACGTCACCCAATAGGTTTACATGGAGATAAGATTCCTCACGTGCCGGTCACGTTCCCAAGTCGGGTCATGACAATTCTTTTTTCTTGCTTTTCTCCTTAGTTTTTCTAATTTTTTCTGCATATTTAAGTTCTAGTTTGTTTATATTGTGCATCTTGAAATAGTGATGTTAAAGCAATTGTCTTGTATTTTTTTTAAGTAATTTCTGAATTGTTTCAATGTATGCAACACTTTTAATTGAATTTTGAGGCTTTGAATTTCTTTTAAGAAGTAATTTTCATGGTAATTTGAGGTAAGATTTTGTGCACAAAAATAAATTTGATTTCTATATTTATATGCTTGCATGTTTGTTTGTACACATATTTTATAATTAAGTACAAACCAATTTGTTAAGTTACATTGATTACTTTGTTGGCTTTATAAGAAAATTCTACTTAATAAGAACTATGTGCTTATAATTTTTGTATTATGACAAATTCCAATAAATTGATAGTGATATGGTATATAAGATGATATGCAATTTTTTATGATATATTCTACTCATTAGTCTTCTAAGTCTTAATTTATCTATATTTATTTTAAATGCAGAATCTTAAGTTATATAACCCTTCATTACTTCTGGTTCACAATTTCCGTGCAGCAATTCGATCAGCAAATGAGTGGCAATAATCGACCTCCAAGACAAGTAAGATATAGGATTTTGATATTTTCATCGGTGGTTTTAAAATTATATAGAATACCAAATGAAGTCATTATAATAATAAATATAATTAATTATAATTTTTTTCAATTCACTTGAATTTGATTAGTAATTTTTTGCTTCAGTTATTTATTTAGATATAAAATCTTTGTGATTCAAGATATTTATTTAGGAAATATACTAATTATAATAATAAATATAATTTATTATATTTGATTCTAATTTGATTATCAATTATGATTCAAAAATTTTGATTAAATCATATATAATTTGTTTTAAGTTAGATATTAGTTTTAAAGGATAATATTTGAAATATGATTTAAAAAAATTATGCCAATAATTTTTAAAAAATAAAAGTGAATTTTTTTATCAGGTTATTTATTTAGAAAATATATTGATTATAATAATTACACCTAGACATTAATATTTTTTCTTGCTCGAGTTTTTTATATAGGGAATATATCAAGTTACAGTAATTTTGACAAGCATAATTAATTATTATTTATACTTTGCTACCAATCATGATTCATAGTTTTTTTTTATTAAATTAGATAATTTTTTTGAGCAATATGTTAATTTATTTATTTTTTTTTATAGATTTTAGGATTTGAAAAATTTTGAATTTTAAATTAGATTACAATATTAATATTTTTCAACCATGCTAATTTTGATTTGATATGAACAATTTTTTCGGATATGGTTTTAATTTCAGGAAAATACCAGTAAATTATTATAATAATATATATAATTAATTTTAGTTGACTTCATTTTGATATTAATTTTTGTTTAACTTTTTTATTTACATTACATCTAAAATATTTTTTGGTCAAGATATTTATTAAGGGAATATAATAATTATAATGTAAAATATAATTAATTATAGTTAATTTTGATTTGATTATCAATCATGATTTATAATTTTTAATTAAATCAGATGTACTAATTTTTTAAGCTAGGTATTAGCTTTAAAGACTAATATTTCAAATACAATTTTAAAAAATAAATTATATTTTTTTTTGAGAATTAAATTGAACACTTTTTTGTTAAGGTTATTTATTTAGAAAATATATCAATAATAGTAATTTTAATAAATTAATTATTAGTTATAATTTAATTGAGTAATTTTTTTCATTAGAGGTGCTAAATGACTCGAATAAGATAAGTACAAAAAATGATGAATTTGATTCAGCAAAAGATCATTTATACGCTTGGCCAAAAAATATGATTAGAAAAAGAGGAAATAACACAAAATAAAGTACTAAGTGTTCAAATGAAATTCATGAAAAGAGTTTCATAACAATAATTTTTTTTTCTGTTTTTATATATTTGAACATTTTTAAATCTTTAAAGTTGAAATTGAGATTACATCATTAGTAATTTTCAGTCATGTTATTAGTTTTTTATGAACAATTTTTCTTTTGTTAGGTTTTTAATTTATAAAAAATAGTTGTTATAATAATTATAATAATAAATATAATTAATTATAATTGATTTAAGTTGATTTCATTTTGATAAGTAATTTTTGCTTAAGTTATTTATTCCGACATAAAATTAAAGTTTTGGCGTTCAAGTTATTTATTTAGGGAATATACTATTTGTAATCTTAAATGTATTTGATTATACTTGGTTCCACCTTTTGGTTAATGAATTATAGTGTTTGTTTATAGCAATGTGTTTCTACATAGATTGACTACTATCATTTACAAAATATTAATCGATCTACTTAATCATACTATATTTACTATAGTACTCCACTTTTTCTAATTAATTAATTTAGTATTTTATTTTATAGGACAAGAATTAATATATTTATTTAAAGAATGTAATACTTTTATTTTTATACTTCAAAAATTACATTAATCACAATGAGATTTGAATCTACGATTTTATGTAGACTATCCAAAACCATCACCACTAGACTAATTTTAGTGGCTTTATGCAATAATTTATTTTACCACATAAATATACGTAGACTACCCAAAACCATCACCACTAGAGTACCTTTCTCTGCAAAATTATTTAAGTTTTGGGAATCAAAATTTTCATGACAAATAAATATATAATACTCATCTTCTATATAATAATAAATTATTAGTGAGATATGAAATAAAAGATAATTTAAAGATAAGTAATTTCCATCGTATGCCACAAACCTATATATGATCCCAGATTTGTCATCGCCTCTGAGATCAATTGAGTATATTACGTAAGCTCAAACGCAATCAAAGCCAATTATTGGATGCGGCCCAACGTGTCACATGTCTTTATAAACACAGCAAGCGGTGTCCAAAATCAAACCAGGCATCGTTTTCTACTTTCCTCCCAGTCTAGTATCTCAATTAAGCTAGTAGCAAGCAATATTCACTGAATTCAGATCCAAGACACAACCCATCAAGCTAAGCATCATTCAACATTCAAACCATGTCCCCCTTCCTCTTTTTCTCCCTCATCTCTCTCGTTTTCATTGTGTCTCTGAAGCTCTTGTTCCAATCAAGAACACTCAAGAAACTTCCACCAGGTCCACCTTATCTTCCCATAATAGGAAACCTCCACCAACTTAAACAACCCTTCCACCGCACCTTCCACACCCTATCACAAAAGTATGGCCAAGTCTTCTCCCTCTGGTTCGGATCCCGCCTCGTGGTTGTCGTTTCATCACCATCCGCTGCACAAGAATGCTTCACCAAAAACGACATCGTCTTGGCAAACCGGCCTCACTTTCTCACAGGCAAGTATATTGGCTACAACTACACAGCCCTGACAGCGTGCCCCTATGGTGACCATTGGCGCAACCTTCGCCGCATCGTGTCACTCGAAGTTCTCTCGACGCACCGTCTCAACTCCTTCTTGGAAATCAGAAGGGACGAGATCATGAGGCTAGTTAAAAAGCTTGCTCATGTATCTTCCAATGACTTTGCGAAAGTGGAGCTTAAGTCGAAGTTCTCAGAAATGACTTTTAACACTATAATGAGACTGGTTTCTGGGAAGAGGTACTACGGTGATGATTGTGATGTCACTGATGTGGAGGAAGCAAGGCAATTCAGAGAGATTGTCAAAGAGTTTGTGACTTTAGGAGGAGCAAACAACCCTGGAGACTTCGTGGCGTTACTGTGGTGGTTTGATTTTGATGATTTGGAGAAGAGGTTGAAGAGGATTAGTAAGAGAACCGATGATTTCTTACAAGGACTCATTGATGAGCATCGCAATGGGAAGAACAATTCCAACACCATGATAGACCATCTCCTAACTCAGCAAGAATCGCAGCCTGAATACTACACGGATCAAATCATCAAAGGACTAATTCTGGTATGTTCTTATCTCCTTAATTCTTGCTCTACATTTATTATTGTTTTTTGTAGTGCCATGATTAGTGTGGTCGATTCCCCTCATCTTTTAGCTTCTGTCTTTAAGGTGAGCTGAAGCTCCCAACTTCATGTTTAAGATGAGGATGAGGATGAGGAGTTGGTGATAAAATGTCAAATAGATACGAATCACAGTAAAGATTGTAGGAGCCATAATTAAATAATTGTATTTTGAATAAAATTTATGGAATTCAATTTAGTTAAATTCGAGTTATCCGTTTATACGATAATCTTATCTTCATGTCAAATATAATAATAGTAGTATTCATGAAAAGATGGCAAACATGTGTGTGCTGGTGGGAAGTCGACACATCATTCAGTTTCTTGGCCCCAAACGACTGACTAGTGATGAGTCTCCACTTGACCTTTGTGAGTCACCAACGTTGTCGTATATATGCACTATATTTGGGAAGAATTTTATATCTATAAATTTAACATATAAAATGCTAGAATGTTTATTAATTTGGGGTAGGGAGAAGGGGGTGCATCATGCAATTATGCAACAATGCAATTTTTTTTTTTAACTATTATTTGTTCTATGGTGGGGCACTTTGATTTTCTGATCCTCTAGATTACTGACTAGTCAGACGGAAAGCAAGGAAAGTAGAGCACAAAACCGCAAAGTTAACTATTTTTCGTTGGTGTACTGACATTTGTAAGGACTTCCACTGAGATTATGTAATACAAAGTAGTCTAGAAGGTGCTTATCAAAAGGTCGAGAATCGGATATACGTCCACTGCATTTATCAGGAAGTAGATTACCAACTGCATTAAAATATATTAAAAATTAGAAATTAATTTCTTTGAAAGCTACGTATAAATATGATATTCCGTTTGGTTATTCTTTGTACATTGATGGTGCATTTTGGACTTTGCAGGTTATGCTGCTTGCAGGAACAGACACATCAGCTTTAACTCTGGAATGGGCATTGTCTAACTTATTAAATCATCCAGAAATACTAGAGAAGGCACAGAAAGAATTGGACACTGTAATTGGACAAGATCACCTTGTAGATGAGCCTGACATTTCAAAACTCCCTTACCTTCAAAACATTGTTTATGAGACACTTCGGTTGCATCCTGCCGCTCCATTATTGCTTCCCCATTTGTCTTCAGAAGACTGCATAATAGAACAATATAAGGTACCACAGAACACGATTGTATTGGTGAATGCTTGGGCCATTCATAGAGATCCTAAGGTGTGGACTGACCCAATATACTTTAAGCCTGAGAGGTTTGAGAAAGAAGGCAAAACACACGAGCTACTTACATTTGGGATAGGGAGAAGGGCTTGTCCCGGAGCAAACTTGGCTCAACGCACAGTGAGCTTAACATTGGGCTTGTTGATTCAGTGTTTTGAGTGGAAACGAACGACAAAGGAAGAAATTGATATGATGGAAGAAAAAGGGATCACCGCGCCAAAGAAAGTTCCCTTAGAAGCCATGTGTAAAGTGCGCCAGCCATTTGCAATCAAGAATATTTTCTAACTTTTGGAAGCTATTGATTTTATGCATGCACATGAAATAGTAATGTCAAAGTTATGCAATTCTATGCATAATAAAATAAATTAGACATGTAAAAATATTAAGGGTATGATTAAATTAGGTTACCTTCCATCGGCATTTTTTTTTTTCTCCGAAATCCATGTTTTTTTTATTTATATATGTAATCTTCTTATTATAGAAATGAAAAATGTTAGCCCGTGCAATGTTCTATTTTTTTGTCCCCCTTTTTGTCCTTAATTCATTTAGGGCAAATTATAACAACCTCTTTGAGATATGTCGATATTGCACTTGTCCACTTCTAGAATTTAAAATTACATATATCATCCTTTGATAAATAATTTTAATATTTGTTAAAACAATTTTTTAAAATGTCCAAATTACCTCCAACATGTTAATCTTCTCCCTTCTCCCTCCTCTACTCTTGCTCCCACTAACCTGACGTTATTTCCATCTCCCCATTGCACACATTACCAATCCAAACACTAAATTCCCTCCTATCTTTAAATTCAATGCCCCATTCATAGTGTCACTCCCCTCATTCAAAAACACACACATCCAAACCTAAAGCCCCTTCTACCTATTCCTAGGGACACATCCAAAAATGACCTAAAGCAAGGCCAAAAATATTAATCACACCTGACTATGAATTTAGTTACTAATAAATAAATAATATAAAACATTTGTGTAAGGATATTATAGAATTTTTATAACAATTTTAAAATCTTATTTCATAAACTAACTAATATATTTATAATGAATTAACAAACTGAAGGTGAATGTATCCAATTTAAAAAAAAATTGATAGATCATTTATTTTTAAATATATACATCTAAATGTTTTATATTTTTAAGTTATATATATATATATACATATATATAATGATTGAGAGGAAGAGGGCCAAGGCCCCTAACTGCCCCATCTCTCCATCCGTCTATAATATCCCAAACACTAAATTTTGTGGTATGTAAGTTGTTGTTATTATTATTATTATTATTAAGTAGCAAGACACACATGATGCACGCTATGAGTATTACTATTATTATACATAAGAAGCAAGACACACGAGATGCATGCTATGAGTATTATTATTATTATTATACTATTATCATACATACACACACACACACACAATATATATATATATATATATATATATATATATATATATATATATATATATATGAAAATCGAATTGTCCAACACAGCGTGCATGAGACGCACTGCAGTTTCATTTTTTTGATTCTATGTTATCTCTTAGTCTATATTTGGTAAATGATAATACTCCTAAATATTTTTAAGAACCCTAGCTGCCAAAGGAATTTTTCCTAGAGAGAAAAACTTGGTTTCTCTCAATTTTCTCTGATTAATCTCTTTCGGTAAGTGATCTTCATAGAATTTAGCTAGTTCATCCCCTTTTTATATAACTTGTGAGTTTGGGTATTATTAGGCATGGTCTTCTCTTAACATTCTTGCTCCCTACCATCCCAAACTCAATTTGGGTGATAGAATTAGGTTTTTTATTTTTTCATTATATTATTTGATAGTTACCGGTGTCGTTTATGCTCCCCAAAGTCAAGTTGTTAGTGGAAGCACACTCCTGGCTATCAACAGTGAGTGGATTTAAGCTCATAACCATCTTTGGTCATTATTAGTATTTTTCCAGCATTATATTAAGTGTTTGTTAAATTCTACGATAACTTATGTCAAATACATGTTTTTAAGAATTATACCAATTTTAGAAAAATCATTATTTTTCACAGTTATCATGAAAACTTCATTTTAGAAAGCTAATGGGACTATATTTAATACCTTGCATGTTATAGAATATCGTTTTTCCCATATTATGAAATTATGAGACCTCAGTTTAATGTTTACAGTAGAAGTATTGATCATCATGTTTTCAAACTATGGATTTCCTATGAAGATTTTAGAATATCAAATATGACTTATTAAAAGTATTAAACAAGCTGATGATCTCTTGAGCATAATTTTAAAATCTCACTTATGCTACAATTAGATTGTCAAAATTATATGAATTCAAAACTTTCATATTTTTTCAATTTTATTGCAATTTATCTTGATAGTAATTAGTGAGAAACTGATCAGCGAGTTAATGACTGCAGGCTTGATTATTAACCTTGGTACCAAGTTATCCATTAGAGGACAGGCTCTCCCATAGAAGGAACCTAGTGTGGTGTCCATTTATAGGACCTAGTTAGGAGCCCATTAGATTAGCCATTGGCTCAAATTCAGCTATTCAGCTCATATATTTATGTACAGAACCATTACTATATCTTTGCTAGTTTTTGCCATGGATTTAGTTAAATTATTATTTTTGGTACAGTTATATATAATTATATATAATATGTTTTATATTAGTTGCATGTATATGTTATGTATTTTTATCGATGTCTCATGTGGGTTATGAGTAAAGGCTCACTCACTGAGTTTTGATGAACTCACCCCTTTCTTTTTCTCCCTTACAGATATAGTTACAAGCTCAGTTGTACCACAAGATCCTCCCTGGTAGTACTACAACTTCTCTTGACGAGCTTATCTTTGGAGTGGAACTTGTTGTTGGTTATGACAGTTTAGTAATGCTCCAATAATTGTGTAGGCAGGATTATTCTAGACATGTATTATAGTTATTTTCAGAATTTCAGTCATTTATTTAATTATGTTTGTCTTCGGTTTAGATTATAGATTTTATGCAGTTTTATATTCAGGTTTATATTTTGAAATCATTTTCAGATTATAGAGTTTTAGTTAAACTTGAGATATTATGAATATATTTTAATTTATTTATGCATATTAGTCCGTCATTTTACCAGAGGTTTCCCTGGGGACCCAACTCCTCATGTGCCGATTACGCTCTGTAGGCGAGTCCTGACACCGTCCCTGCCCATTCCCTTTTCTCATGGACTTTGAAGACGTCACCCAAATAGGGTTAGAGTGTTGTGAGCATCATTAAGAAGATGGAGAAGCTTAAATGAGGCCGAGGAACTAGTGGTGAAATAGAAACAGAGTAAGATTGGAGAACTTCAAAACGCCGTCTATGATAGATGGGTCCGACTTCTGATGCAACTTAGCTCGGAGAATATTGTTCTTGAAGATGCTGAAGCGGAAGTCATGCTTCTCCTTTGTGATGTAGCTCTTGCCGAACTTGGTCTTGAAGGCTGAGAAATGGTACTCTGTGTCTAGCAAGTGCTCCTCACCATCCTCCACAACTTTCATGAATCATGTGAATTTATATTTTTAGAAAGATACCATGGGTTTGTCTAGAACTATTTTTGTTTTTATGTCATCTAAACTAGTTTCAAATAAAAAATAAGAAACAAAAAATGTTTATTTGAAAACTTTTATTTTCAAAATTGTTTTTAATAGAAAAACATGAAAAAATGACATTGATTTAATCCTTTTGAAAGGACTTGAGGAATTATTTGATGTCACACACTCATAGATAATTTTATCTTTTAAATATCAAATTGACATCATATTTAATTTTTAAAGGACTGATTGAATATAAAAATATTTAAAGACTAAATTGATGTCTTGCAAATTTTTAGAGGATTAAAATACATGCTTTTTTTTAAAAAATATTTTTATGACTATGCCATGTGCGATTCATATTCAAGGGCATATCAAGTCTCAATATCAGTTTTGATAAAATGTTTTCACTACAAGAAACTTGCAGAACATAGATGAATTTTACAGATAGGATTTTTTGTCTATGCTACAAATGGATTTACAGATGAACAAATGAAAAACAGGGAACAATATTACTTTTTTTTTAATAATCAGTAAATTTGTCTGTAAATTAGTCTAAAAATGCTAATGCAAACTCACTCCACATGGAACATAACTGTAATAGATGGTGTTTGTAGATGGAAAATTGAAGAATTTCTTTTTCAAACTACAGATGGATTTATGGACGGGTTTTAATGTATTTGTTTTATTTAAATAAAATTCAAGTTATTACATATGGTGAAATCCATCTGTCATTTGAATTTTCAAGTGTGTATCTTATGCCCACTTTACAGATGGTAATATCTATCTGTAATTCCTTGATTAAAAAATGTTGTTTCAGTTACTATTGATACAGAAAAATTTTCCAGTCTGTAATGCAATAAATGAAATGATGTTATTCATTAATCGTGTTACAAATGGGAAATCCTATCTGTAACATGATTAATGAAATGCATCATTTCATTTATCACATTACAGACGAGAAAATCCATCCTGTAATGTGCAAAATAGGTTTCAAAGTGTACAGTCCTCCTTCTTCTTCCCCAATTTCCATCTCCCATTCTTTCTCATCTCCCCCTTTCTCCAACTCTGCTACCACTCTTTTGGCCGCTTCGATCATTATAGCCTCCATTTTGCAAATGGTTTGCACCATTGTGTTCATGGTATTATGCTCTACATTTTAATCCCTTTTTAATATATATATATATATTGGCCTTTTTTTGTGCTTTCCAATATTCATTGTTTCTAGTTTTTAGTGTTACTAATTGGAAGTAATTTCAATGCTTAGGATTTTTTTAGCATATTTGAAACATTATTGGAGCAATTCGGAGCATATTTTGTTGTGGGTTTGTAGAGCATTGATAAATTTTTATATTTGATAATGTTTCTGATTTTAGTGTTCAGGAATTGAAGAGTGTTTCTGAAATTTTTTTCCTAATTTCATTGTGAATTAAAAAGTTTTATTTATAATTAAATATGTTTGTCAACTTTTTATTTTCAAGATACGGTTAGGGGCGTGCTGTCAGCTAGTGAGCTAATTGTTTATCATGCATTGCTGTATTGGTTAGTGCATATTCTTTATTATTGATATGTTTTAATACATGTAGGATAGACACTTATGATTTCTAGGATAGAATTGTAGGACTGGAGATTGCATTACTGGGGGGAAGGGGCATAAAGGTCTTTCCCCAACTTGTTTGCATTATTTGTTATGGGATTGTTTATGTTTGCAAAAATTGCCGAAAATGCATGTTGTGGAGTTCTAAGGGGATGTGCTCTAGAATGGTGTAATACCTTAGGTACATGTGTCCCTAGGCAAATCCAGGACCATCATGGGATTCCTTAGAACGCACTCGTGTTGTTGGAAAGTTCCACTTAATTTATAACTTGAAACCTTAGGAAAAACCTTTCTGGAGAGCACTGCAGTGGTTAGGGAATAGTAAAGTGATGTAGATCAGGAAAATGTGCACTCATTTAAACTTTATTTTTGCGGTCCAGATTAGAAAACACACCCCCACACCCCTCAAAACACGAGAAACTTCGTCTCCTACCCTTGTTTCACCTTCAAACTCCATTTTCTTCTTTTTTTTTTTCTTAAAACTAACTTCAGTCCTTCACTTCCAAAGCTTGAAGCTGTGTTGTTTTAGTTGTTTTGCTCCCTTTCCTCTAATTCTTCCCTTTTTTTAGAGGTTGGCATAGAGGCTTCCATGCTTCTTAAAGAAGTGAAGTTATTCTATTGTGTTAGAGTTGTATCTATATAAATAGGAATGTAGAGATTAATATAGCTTTTTTGTTGATTCTATGGCAGATATTGGTGTAATTCCCTATTCTTAGAGTCTTGTTGGTGTAGAACATTCATCTTCTACTACTCCAGGTGAGTGAGTTCAAATCTATAATCTCTACGTTTGTCATTATAGCTATTTTCATAAAAAAAATATGGTTAAAATAAGAATTTAGAAGTTTCTATGAAAGGATTTGAGAATTCTAATACTTTATGAAGTTATGGAATTCTGGTTTTTCTAAATAGCATGTACTGTATGTTTTTGTAAAACCATGGGACCAATGAGGTTGAGTGTAAAATAAGAGTATAGAAATGTGGCTATACCACCTACATGCACATGTGAAATGTAAACCGAATTAAACATTTATTTGTCATTTTTTCCCCTTATGTGTGTAATAAATGTAGAATATAGTGAAGAATACATATATAATATTTTTTTAAAAAATGGTAATAGAATATTCATATTGAAACAATTTTATTTGTGATATAATGTAAACTAACATATGGGCAGCTAATTTGCGTTATTGAAAGACAATAACATGGGAAATAGAATATGTAAAAAGAAAAAAGAGAAGTTGAACACAATAGCAATAATTTTTTTATTAATAAATAGAACATTATAACAATATTGTTACAAAATGCTTGTTTTCTATAAATATTTTCATAAATTTCATATATCTATAATGAACTCCTCGAACCAGTCATCATTACCTATATCTTTTGTTTTTACCGGCACTTGCACTGCTCTCTTCTGCATCTTGGCCTGTTTGCATCTCCATCCATGAAAGAATGACACATAAAGAATGATAATGCTCTATCTCATATATAGAGGCAACGATTGGATTTTCAGGATCCTTTCAAACTTGATTATAATAGCCGAAAGAGAAGAAAAAAAAAAAGAAGGCTATAAAGAGCTCAAATATTCCAATTAGATCACCATATGACTGTTAATTTTGGGGTTATCACTACAGCTTCATCTTAATCCCATATATATCCACCCAAGCTATATGTGAAGGTTTAGTCATGTTCCACACCCTAACCTTTCCAAGCATATATAGAGATGAAGATATAACAAATAGGGTGCTATGAAACTACTTATTGATTACATTTCAGTTTCAAAACTAATAAATTACTCTTATAATCTTTCTTCTTTGCATTCCTCGGTAGAATTTGAAACATTTGTTCTTTGTATTCATCCATATAGTATTTGATGACTGTTACAGGCAACAATTGCCCTTTCAAAACTAATAATATATATATATATATATATATATATATATATATATATATATATATATATATATATATTGATGATATTGAAATAAATAATTTGAAAAGTATACAAAATATCTTACTAAAATTTTTAAAATTAAAAAATTAATTCAAATTAATAAATCTTAAACATAACTAAAGATATTTTATGGACATAAATAATGTAAATTGTTACTAAACAAATAGCTGTCAATAGATTATTTTAGATTTTAAAAATTTTAAATTTTAAAAGTGATAATAAATTGTCAATTAAGTGCAATAAAAAATATCCAAAAATAATTGAAAGAAATTTATTGAAAATGTAACAACTGCTATATAGTATACATCAGTGCTACCTCGACTGATTTATAATGATTAATAATTTATTTAGCTTTGAGAAAAGTAATATAAATTAATTAACTATATTACAACACATTTAACTTCAATAATGAGGGCCTAGACTTTTGAGTAAACATTTACTTGTCATTTTTTTTAATTTTTTTGTTGTGAGTGTGTTGAATAGTGATATCAATATTATGTAATGTAAATGTTAATGTAATAAATGTTATATGTAGTAAAGAAGTTTTTTTTAATTTTTTTTTCTTTTTCTGTTGTGAGTGTGTTGAATAGTGATATCAATATTTTGCAATATAAATGTTAATGTAATAAATATTGTATGTAGTGAAGAATTCATATATAAATATTGATTGAATTTAAATACAGTACTAATGTAATGGTATTAATAAAACTCATAATTTTATGAATATAAAGCATAGTTTAATATAGTAAATAAAATTTAATAATTTAATTTTAAATATTAGTGAAATAGAACTAAATATTAAGTTTGTGTAGCCTCCTTTTGTTTTTTTGTCAGTTTGTGTTTATTTTTAATTATTAGAAAAATACAACTAAATATAAAGTTGATTTATCATTTTATTTTCTATGCATAATATATATTATTTAAAATTATGCACTATAAATATAAATACATTTAAGTTTTTATTTTGATTACACATTGCATTAGTACCATGTAGTGGTCATTCCAAAATTTGAATGAGTTAGTTTATATTTTACTAGCCAATTTTATTAACATGCAATGTTTAGTTTCTGCATTTCAGTAATGGTAACAGTTACCATTCATGCCTCTATATGTTTGTGTAACACCCCTCCTACTATAGTGCTATGCTTGAGTCATAACAATACAGTAATTAGTCGTTACCCATAACTTACCTTACTAATTTTGTTTGTCTTAACCATATGAATTATATACGTATGTGTTGTAATAAATAAGAGCCTTGTACTAAAAACTATACTAATTTTTCACATTTCGCAATCCTTTCAATGTAATAATCAATGTATAGAAATAGCAGGAATATAATGCGCATCCTAGGAAGTTGGTCACACGATAATTTACATTTTATATCACATCCGTAGTAAGTTAAGTCATACATATATACTTTATAAATTCACACCTAATTACATATGTATCATAAACAACCCTACCATGGTCTTCGCAGTGACCACCTAATCCGGGTTAGGGCTTAACAAAATATAACTAACTACAGATAAATAAACCTAATTCCCTCGATCAGTGGCTCATCAAAGGTTAGACATAAGAGCCTATGATAGTTAGATAATATGAGGGATTCTAAGTCATACTACATCTGTCAACAAGTTGAATACACCGTAGTCAGTCAAGCAAGTGGAAAGTAGTGCCCATTAGGCATATCAACTAGGTAACCCTGCCAGTCCCCTACCTTCAGAAAGGGTAGAGAAACCAGAAGATGTCTCCTTTGAAGGATTAGACTCAGCATCAATGGCAGGCTTTGGTGGCTGTGGTGGATGAGTCATATACAGTGAAAAAGCAGGAAAAGAGGACTCTGGATCAAAAGTAGGACTCACAACAGTAGTAGCAAATGGGCGAGCAAACAGTACGTAAATACGGATACAAGACTCAATGACTAGGTACAGTGACCCTAACTCCGGGTCATAATGCCACTGCAAGTCAGGCATCTTGAGAAAGAACATGATCAAGGCCATCTATATAAAATACATCATGCAGCAGGAATGAGAATCAACAATTCCCAATAGGAAAAACACCAGTCTATTACTCAATAATATTCAACTAAATGCAAAAATAAGCAATGTATCTTCAGTTGTTTGTATAATGGTCTTATTTGTTAGTGTCATTATTTCTTATGACTTAATTTTGTTAGAAAATTTTAAAACTTAATGGTAACACTCATAGGACTCTTCTGATATACTTCTCTTTGGATTGTATTGTCAACGATGTAATGTCGTCGCGTTACAACCTGATATAGTTCACTAGATGGAGTATGTCTACTACATCTCATCTCTATAGCCGTGCTATCCTCAATACATCTCTTTCCTCATAATGATGTAATGTTGTTGTGATTACAACCTGATATAGTTCTAAGGGCGTAGCACGTCTACTACCACCCGTGAATCCATGAGCTTACCACTAAGCAATTTACATTGTATAAGGTTTATTGTCTTAAGTTTCCTTCTTTCAGGTGCATCTTTATCTATTGTATAAAAAAAACTCTCATGGTTGTTGAGTAAGATTTCTTTAAAAGTGCTATTTTTCATACTTTATTTTTGAAATTTTCCTGTTAATGGTTATTACTTACATTACATATATATTAACTGGTTATGTGTTAATATTACACTTTTTGTTATATATATTTATTCATCTAATACATTTAGCATTCTAGTTATGACATTTTATTCTCATTTTTCATTATTCATGTAAACCTGCTAGGCTTTTAATAGATTTTTATGCCATCTGAAAATTCTATTACAATTCCTAGTTAGTAGTAATTCTTGTAAATTTTCCAGCAATTGAACCAAGTTCTTGCGATGGATTTTCAAGCTATTTCTACTATGAAGTAACATTTCTTACATCAATTAAATCTCTTTAATTCTTTTATAATAATTGTTGTAAGGTTTTTCTAAACTTTCACTAGCTTTTACACCATCAAAATTTCAGCCACATTCTTTGAGTAATAATTGCTCCTAAAATTTGAAAATACAAGCCAAGTCTTACTACCACGTTTTCAAGCTTTGATTATCATGTATAACAAGATCATACTAACCAAGGATTAATGCTGTAAAAATTCCAGCACATACCCACTTAGAGCACCTCTTATACCACTAGCAAGATCATACAAACCATGGACTAATGCTGTAAAAATTCCAGCACATACCATTTCTAGCAACTTGGTCATTCCTTCACAATTCCATGAATTTAAACCATGTTTCTTACAAATTTTGAAATTAGACTCAAGCTCCAATACATAATATTTCATAATAATCCAAGAACTTTTAAATTCTTAAAATTAGAGTTCAGATTTGGTAAGAATAATTTAACATAGTTCAACCACTTATCTTAGAAAAATAGCCAATTAATCATAAAGTAAGAGACTAGAATTTTTCCTACCTCCTTCCAAGCTTTTTCTCTAGTTTTTCTTCTCTAATCCAAGCTTGAACCCACTTTCCAACCTTTATTTATGCTGCTGGTTGGATATGTTTGAAGATGAAAAATAAGGTTTTGACTTGAGTTTGATGCAGATATAGTGTTCTTGAAATAGTTTACGGGTTAATTTAGGAATATCCTTTAAGAACTTGGTGATTTGATGGAGTTCTAAGCAAAAGAAAGTGAAAATGGTGGAGGAAGAAAGAAAGAAAACGTGAAATGATGAAGGAAATGAAAAAGTGAGGGCTCTGCATAAAACTGAGAAGAAATGTCAATTTGCTCTCTTTTTTCCTTTTTATAATAGTAATTACTTGGAGACAAAGTAATGGGTACTTTTATTTTCAGATCAATTTGTTTTGTATCTATATTGGAAATGTCTATGTTTATTTGATTATCCTAAGTAATAATTATCTAGGATATGATAATATCCATTATTTTTACCAGTTTCGGTGTTTTGATGTATCGGTTATTACCACTTCAGTGTACCAATTATTACTATTTTGGTACCTGATTGATACCTAAAAAATTTTATTAGGTTAAAAATATTTATTTACGTAATCCTGATGTTTTTCCATGCCTTTATATTAATTATAGGGCCTCGTTGTATATCCCCATTTAAAATATCATTATATTGAATTTTTAATAATAAAAATTAATTTTCATTTTTTTTACAGGATCCTCATATTGTTTTGATCCTAACCATGTATGTTGAAATTTTTAAAATCCCTACTGATTACTCACAATTAATTATTTTATAAAAAAATACAAATAGATGAGTCGTTACAGTTTGAGGGGAAAAGTTGCAACCATTGTAGTTAAATTATGAATTTCAAAAATTGCAATAATCGTAGTTAATTTGTGGATCAAGCTCCTCTTGATTGAAAAAAAGCCCTATATATTTTTGTTTCTCCCCTTTCATTTGGTTTTTAGTAGAATTCCAATCATATCTGCTTCAAATCCCTAAATTTCATCCCCTCATATAAATTTTGTATAAACTCCTACCGCGCTACTGCCATTTTTCTACCTGAACCGTGACGTAGGAAAGGTTGTTATTCTATCTATCTACTGTAGACAAATATATGTACTTTATGAAAATAACTATCCTCTCGCACACACCAGTTCCTCATAATCTGAGCAGGATTCCACATTCCCTACTTTGCTTAGGAAAGCCATTTGCAGAAAGTTAGAACATTATATTTATGTTGTAGTCTGTTTAAAGATTTAGCTTAATTTGTAATGTCTATTGCTTGCACTTAATATTGTTTGTCATCCTGGCTATTGAAATAGGAAATTGTTGGCAGGCAATGGCTAGAGAGATTGAAATCCAACCATAGATGAGTTTAGCTCCAACTGGAGCTTCTACCTCAAGAAGTCCATCAATTTTCAGTGTGCCCAATGTAACCTGGGAAAACAATGAACATATTGTATACTCCTAGGATAAGTATGGCATGGGGTTTAGTTTTATATTCCTAGGAATGTCATTCTCAAGAATGTGATTCCTGGGAATGTCATTCCCAAGTATGACATTTTGAGAGCATTTGTTAAATACACTAAATTTCTAGGAATAATATCCATATTCCTAAGAATGAATATTCATGTATTTGATTGTCATTTATAATCCAAAGGATCTTGTATAATTTTTCAAAAATACCCCTCATGTTTTAGTGCCAAAATTAACAATTTTAACCAAAATTTAACTATTCTAACTTGAAATTAACAACTTTAACTCTAAAATTAACTATTCTAATTATAAATTAACAATTTTAACTCAAACTTTTACTATTTAAATAAAAAATTAATTGCTTTAACATAAAAATTAACAATTTTAACTCAAAATACTACTTTAGCTACAAAATTAACTATTCAAATTAAAACTTAACAATTTTAACTCAAAAATTTACTATTTTAACTAAAAATTAGTTGTTTTTAACACAAATTAACAATTTTAACTCAAAAAACCTATTCTAACAAAAAATTAACAATTTTAACTACACAATTAACTATTCAAATTAAAACTTAACAATTTAAACTAACAAATTAACTATTCTAAGTAAAAATTAACTATTTCAACTAAAAAATTAACACAAAAATATAATTTGCTGAAATTAAATTCAAACACAACTTTTTTTTTATCAATGTTAAATGTATGAATACCAATTCAAACACATAATCCATACATATGTCAAATCTACTACTAAAGTGAAACCTACTATAAGGGCTAACAATGTATGCAAAAAGTTTTAGTTCAAGTCACATAATAGTTCTAAAGTAAGAAACTATGACTCATCAAGGACATCCAAGACAAATTCAGCCCAAGTATACACCTATCATGTGCTGCTTCAAAATTGAAAACTTCATCATTAAGTGAACTAGCGTCCACACTGGCATTAGCCATTTCTTCCATTTTTTTTCCTGAATCTGCATGTTAAATATTTACAAATTTTAGCTATTCATGGCAATGATAAAAGCAATTCAAACTAAAAATTGAGCCAAATCAACAGTGAAGAAAATAAAACTGTGAGTGCCTTCAATGACAAACCTCAAAGAGAGGCATGTTGTTCATTATAAACTCATTTTCAAGGGCTTCAGATCCTACATCAAAAGAAGTAAGAGGAAATGAAAGATTGAGTAGAGTGAGGACTAGCTTTGGCAACACCTGATAAGTAAGTCAAAATCAAAGGGTATATAGTAGTAGGCAATGGGAGGAAAACGTGAAAAGCATCAAACTGTTCCTACTCATACCTATGGGAAGATATCAGGCTTTTTGGATGCTACACAAAATATTGAACCAGAAGAAAGGGAGCCAACAACCACCAATTTAGCATGTATATTATGACCTTCCATCATCATATATTTATTTTACTAGGTCTTTAAAACACATTCAATTGGGCTTTAAGTTTTATTTAAATTATTATTTTTAAACAAATTCAACTAGCTTTTAAGTTTTTTTTTAAATATAGTTAATTTTTTAATCTATTTTTCCTACTAACTATATTTAATAAAATTTCAACAGCATCTCCCCTTAAATTAAGAGCTTTCATCGTTAGATATTTCAGTTAATTCAACAATTATAGATATTATTATAATAGATATAATAAAACAATTACATGCTAATAATTACATACAATTGACATAATCCTAAAAATCATTTTATTGCGCCTCCCCTTATAACTCCATAACATGCATCCTGCAATCTCTATAAACACAAAGAATCCCATAGCATACAAATCAAACAAGTCGGGGAAGGACCTCTATGCCCTTCCCCCTATTCATGCAATCTCTATTTCCTACAACTCTATCCTAGAAAAAAGAAGTCTCTATATGTCCTACATATATATATTAAACTAATATAAATAACAAGGATTTAGTTAGTAACCTCTATAGCAGTAAAAAAATGAAAAATGTAGGAAACCTGAATGCGTCCAACAAACTCCAATCTTGAAGATACAATATGATAAATTTAAATCAACAAACTTATATACATATAAAACATAAAATAACATAAAGAATAAGAATGGAAAACCGATAATCGCTACAATAATCGTTGTCACCCTCAACTAAAACTCCTACATCAACAAGTTAACAAATAGTATTACTCCCCAATGCAACAAAACACAACACTATGGGCACCCATAAACAAACGGAAAAAAGTAAACCAAATAAAAAAAATAAATCAATTAAAATGCTCACCAAAGTCCCTAGGTGGTAATGGTGGCCTCTGTTTATTGAACAGATCTCCAATGGTGGCAAACAGAGGCAAAATGCGGCGACAGTGGCGAGCTTAGAGAGAGAGAGTGAGGAGAGTGAGGAGGAAGAAGGTCACGGTGGTGATAAATCCGCTTATCAATGGGTATACCAATGGTTACGCATTTAATGAAACAATGCATTTTAATAACCAATAATTACCGACGGGTATACCTAAAAAATGATGTGAAATTTGCATGGCAACTAGTGAACTTTCAAAGACCCATTGGGACACCCGTCCATAATAGATAATAATTAATAGTTTTTAAAATAAATACCTGTCGGTTATCTTATCGGTAACATAATTAATAAATATAATTATAATTATAATAATTAACCATAGGTTTACCCGTCAATATATTTAATAAATATTAAAAAAATTAAATGGTTAAATATACTCGTCGATTAACCTATCAGCTTATTTAATAAAATAAAAACATAAAACATTGTTAAATATACCTGTTGGTAAACCATCAAATATCATGTGCACCATGCGGCACGTATTGGGGCTAGCTTTTACTGACAGTATTATCGATGTGTTTGTCGTATACACCAATAACAACCATAATTATTTCCCATAATGCGAGAACCTATCAGAGTTGTAGTCGGTAACTACCGATGGGTGCGAAGCTGTCGGTAGAATCCATTGGTATCTCACATTTTTTCTGGTAGAAACCAAGAGGAGTAAAGAGATAACATCAATGAAGCTTACCTTCGATCCATCCTCGTGGTGGCGATAACAAGTCTTCGTGGCGGTGACAGTGGGGACACGAGCTCCTTGTGATGGAAGGGAGAGAGCGACTGCAAAGGTAAGAGAGCTCTCAAAATGTTTCAATTTGTGATGTTATGAAAGGGGTAGTTTAGGAATTTTATTTTGTGAGATCACATTTTCATTCTTTGCAATAAAACATTCCTACTTGAAAAATATGATCTATTTTATTCTTGGGAATCAAACTTACCTAGGAATATATATTTAGTCTGTTTACCAAACATATGAATGTTAAATTCCCATGCTAAAATTTCCAAGAATTAAAAAAAACCGTTTGCCATACAGCCCCCTAAGGCCATTGCAATTGGCCCATACCATCGTATGTTCAGATATGTAGAAGAGGAACATAAAAAATGTAGATATTGGAATGATTTTATCATTAGAACCTAAATGTGCTTCCATGATGTTTGCTTTGAAATCACAAAGATTAAAGATGATATAAGGAAATGTTATAGAGTTGATGTTGAACTCGACAAAACTAGATTTGTACAAATGATGGTCTACGATAGATCTTTCCTTTTTGAATTTTTTCTACAAACATTCGTGGGAGATAAGTCTACACGAAAGCTAGATGTTGATTATAGGTATGATCTTTTCATATTGGAAAATCAACTTCCTATGATGCTACTTAATAAATTATTTAGCGTAGCAAAAAATACTGGTGCCTCATTATCTCAGATTATTTCTCACTAGTTTATGAGATACAATAGTGGAAACATAGATGATACAGGCATGAGATCAGAACATTTTACTAACCTTCTAAGGTACTTCTTATTACCTCCTTCATTTCATCTTGAATTCCAACAAAGAACAAGCATACGCATGGAAGACCAAGTACCAAACAAAGTTTGTAGTGTAAGCCAGCTTTGGAATATTGGTGTGAAGTTTGAAGTGGACGAAAGCAAGTCCTTAATGGACATCCAATTTCATGATGACACTTTAACAATGCCACTATTTGTGGTGGACGATTTGACGGAGCGACATTTAAGAAATGTGCTTGCTTTTGAAAAGCACTAGTATCCCTACTTAGCATTTGTCTCATCTTATTTCTACATGTTAAGTTTTCTGATCAATATTGAAAAAGACGTAGATTTCCTCATTTTCAAGAACATCATTGCCCATAGGGTCAGTGATGCAAGCATGGTGGTAACCATGATAAAAAAATCTTGGCTCAGAGTAAGACTTGAACGACATGGGCTCATAAATGTTTTCCCTATAATTATTCCATCCAAAGGCATACTCTTACATTCTATTTTTTTTCTTTTTTTTTTTTGTTTCATGTCTTCTATTGGATGCAACACATTTTTTTTTTCATTTTGCATGTACCCTTATGTTATTAATAAATTTGAAGTAGTGACATAAGTTTTTCTTGTAATTGACTATATAAATGTGTAATTAATAACAATAGTTCATGCCATAATTAATTATATTTATAAGCCCATGCCATTCAAGTAGTACTCTAAGCTGCCAAAATGTTTTACCACCACACTTGCATCACTTGCCCTACGGGAAATGATGTTCTTGCTAATGAGGAAATCTATGTCTTCCTAGGTATCGATAAGAAAACTTAACATGAAGAAATATGCTGAGACAAACACTGAGTGGGGGTAATAGTACTTTTCTAAAGCAAGCACATTTCTTAAATATCGCTCCATCAAATCATCCACCACAAATAGTGGCATTATTAAAGTGCCATTATGAAATTGGATGTCTAGTAAGGACCTGCTTTCATCCACTTTGAACTTCACACCAGCGTTCTGAAGATGGCTTACATTGCATACTCTCTTTGGTACTTGGTCTTCCACTATGCACCTGCTTGTTCTTTGTTCAGATTGAAGGTGAGGTGAAGGAGGTAATAGGAAGTTCTTAGAAGGTCAATAAAATGTTTTCATCTCATGTCTGTATAATCTATGTTTGCACTATTGTTTCTCATAAAATAGTGAAAAATAATCTGGGATAATTAGGCACCGATATTTTTTGCTAGGCTAAATAATTTATTGAACAATATCATAGGAAGCTGATTTTCTAATATGAAAAGATCGTACCTACAATCAATATCTAGCTTTTGTGTAGACTCATCTCCTACAAATGTTTACAGAAGAAATCTAATGAGCAAAGATCTGTTGCACACTATCATCTGTAAAAATCTAGCTTTTTCAAATTCAACCTCACCTCTATAACATTTCCTAACATCATCTTCCATCTTTGTGATTTCGTAAAAAACATCATGGAAGCTCATCTGGGTTCTACTAATAAAATCATTCCAATATCTACCTTTTTCCTGTTCGTCTTTTGCATATTTGAACATACAATGGTATAAGCCAATTGCAATGGCCTTAGGAGTATAGATATGTTCATTGTTTTCTCGAGTTGCATTAGGCACCCTAAAAGTTGATGGACTTCTTGAGGTAGAAGCTCCAATTGGAGTTGAGCTCGTTTACGATTAGATTTCAATTTCTTTAGCCATTGGCTATAATCGATTTCCCATTTCAATAACCAGGATAATGAATAATGTTAAGTGCAAGTAATAAAAATTACAAATCAAGCTAAATCCTTAAATAGACTACAACACAAAAATAATGGTCAAACTTTCTACAAATGGCTTTCCTAAGCAATGTAGGGAATGCGGAGTCCTACTCAGATTATGAGGAACTGGTATGTGAGAGAGGATACTTACTGTCATATAGTAGATATATTTTTGTGAAGCAGATGGATATAATAGCAACATTTCCTACATCGTGGTTCAGGCAGGACAATAGCAGCAGCGCAGCAGGAGTTTATATGAAAGTTGTAGAAGGGGATGAAATTTAGGGATTCGAAGCAAATATGATTGGAATTCTACTAAAAAACAAATGAAATGGGAGAAACAAAAATATAAAGGCCTTTTTTGCTTATAAAGAGGAGCTCGATCCGCATCATTTGAAAAACCTAACCACTCTAGTCAAGTCAACATCCCTTAAAATATGGGGATTTTGCGATGGGCCAAGTCAATCACTAAAAAGGATGTATATTCCTATTCCCACTCTTTCTCACTATACATTCTTAACACACGCTTGTGATGTAATGCTTACCACACATCTTAGCTCAATTATAATAAGGTGCAGTTGAATTAAATAATATAATAAATTTGACAAATAGCAGTATCGTAATATGATGATTGATTAATTTCTTAAATTAATTTATAATAAACTGATAAATTAATCTATATATCTTCATTTATATATTTTTAATGAATTTACTACATTAAATATTACTCCCTCTATCCACTTTTAAATGTCCAAGTACATTGATGCTATAATGTACAAAATTTTTGCTGATTCCCTAAAAGATATTTAAAAGTGGATAAAGATAGTATGCCACATGCATATCATTTTATGATAATGTATTTTTAAGACAACTCCCATTTGAACCTTTTTAAAATTTCATATTGGATAAATTGGTCCCTGTAAAATATGAATTCCCAAATTGGTACATTATAGCATAAATTGATCACTGTAAAATTGAATAATCAAACAAATTAGTCTCCTTTTTTAAGTTGCGCTAAGAGGACTAACTTGTTTGACAATTTCTTTTTGTAGATACTAATTTGAGATTTTTTTTGTAGGGATGAATTTGTCCAACTTTTCATTTTCACAGGGACCAATTTGAGAGATTATTTTCCACATGGACCAATTTGTCTGACTTAAAATTTTATACAGACAAAAATAAAAGTGTTGTCTATTTTTAAAATACTACTTTTATTTTTTAAATAGAAGGTAAATTTTACAACTCACTAAAGAATAACCCCATGCATTGCACAGGTTCTCTAATATTTTTTTAAAATGAATGGAATTTGCTACTAAAATTTATAGGAAAAAAAAAACTTACCTTTTTTTTGTGAATGAAACCCCTTCAAAGATTCCATGACACAGAACAAAATAAAAGCTAATGAATGATTGAAATCTAAAAGCTAAGTAGAGATATCAAGAATTAAAAATGATCAAAGAACAAAGGATAGGAAGCAATTTTTTTGGTTCTCAAAATATTCTTGGCCATGACTTTTTGATCATATGCCCCTTAGATTCCAATTATAAAAGCAAACTAATGATCAATGGGTTAATATTGCATTGATCCTACTCTGGTGTCAATTAGTGTGCCTAGTTTGAGTGCCCTTTTTTTTCCTATTACAACAATCATTGAAAGCAAATCAAATTCTACTTTAAAGTTTATCATTATGAGGTTAATTTATTACATTTCAGTTTTAAAATTAATAAATTATCATAATTCATAACTTATAGACCTCCAGATAGGTTATAATTGAAATTATCTGAATGCTTTTAATTTTCAAAAATGACTAAAAGTCTCACTTAATTTTGACATAAAAAAATATTCTAAAGGAAAAGTTAGTACAAAAAATAGTTGTTGGTGTATGTGATTGTCATTTGTGGTTAATTTGAAAATTGTAATGACTAGTTATGTTTTGGCTTGAAGAAAAATAATATATATTAATAAGTTCATAAAATTATTTAATAATTTCATAAAATAAAAGGTTTTGTACAAACATTTACTTGCTAGCTTTTGTGTACTAATTGCGTAATAGAGTCTATTTTATACACAAAAGTATATTATTTAAATAAAATAAATGAAAGTATTATTAGTTAAGCAACAAAAGGTTAAATTAAATAACATAATTCATATAAGAATATACATCATTCAAACTTAATATTAATTAAGCAAAAGAATAAAGTTTAAATGTTAAAATATGTATATTTATTATGTACATTGAAAATATTATATATATTGTGTAAATTAAATAGGTTTATTTCTAAAAAATAATTATTGACCATCAAGTTTCCCTGTATATGCCAAAAAAAAAAAAAATTACAAATTGTGTAATATAAATATAATACATTTTTTTTATAAATACACTTTAAAAGATCTTCGGTTTAAAGTTTAGGGTTTATAAAATATGTATAACATATCTACAAAAACAAATGTTTTAATGTTATAAAGTATTTTTTTTTTAAATAAATTTTAATGTAGGTCGTGGTTAATTTTACATATATATGTTTTATATGATTTAGTTTATATTTTATTAGCCATGTAGTGTTTAGTTTATATTTTAGAATAGATGAAAATAAAGATACCATCAGTTACAGTTCATTCCAAAGACTAGAGTTCATTCCAAACAGTAGTTTATAATTTATTAACCAATTTTGTTAACAATGTAGTGGTAGCGTTTAGTTTATATTTTAGAATAGAGTTTAGTTTATATTTTTTGAATGGATGAAATCTTAATTCGATATGGTTTAATTTTGATGCACACAGAGTGCAAAATACTTTTACATTATCACCCAATCAAATCTCTTCTTTTGTATGACTTTTCAATTAGTAGTGTAAAAAAGTAACCATATTTACTGATGTGTCGTTACATGATTGGACGAATGTGTAAAACTTTTTTATACTATAAGTGTCTTCCAATTAAATCCAATTCGATAAATGTTTTTCATAGTGTGTGTGTGTGTGTGTGTGTATTATAATTTAAATAATTATGCTAATGTGTTAGCTCAACCTATTGTTTTTGCTTTTAAAAATAATTTGCATAGCATTTAAAATAAATTTTTAAGGTAGAATAAAAATATTTTAATTTTTGAATTATTCAATCGCCAAGTTTACAGGAATGTGATCCTAACATTCTCAAAAAGAAAAATTTATGACACTTTATAAGTAAAACATGATAAAATAATTCATAGTAACTTCAAAATAAATATCATTATATAAATACAAATAGTATTTTTTATCTATCTCACATTTATTATATATATAAAATTAGAAAATAATAGAGCATAGTCATAATTAATGATTTAGTTTATATTTTATTAGCCAATTTCATTAACCATGTAGTGTTTAGTTATGTTAATGCAATAAATGCTTTTACAGTGAAGTTTACACATATACTAGAAGTTAAGCCCGTGCGTTGCACAAGTTTATTAAAAAATTTTGTGATGATTAAATTTTAATTCAATATTTAAAGGAAACTTTGTAACACTCTTGACAATGCCACATATAGTTATTCATGACCTAATTCGATTATTGACATTGACCTTTGTTTCGTGTGATTGCATAGCAGATTTTATAGGCAATTGTTTCTTTCACAAAAATGAAAGGCCACATTGAGACCGTACTGTCAAATTAAAACTATTGATGGATAAGTACTTGTGCAACAATATTACTTCCTCTAATAACTTATGCTTCTATGACCCAGTCTCCTAAGTGCATAATATGTAGTCTTATTCCATGGCACATTGTGGGCTTGTTTGGCATGTTTGATGGGATAAGATCTGATAGTATAAAGCTCGATAAACTTTTAATACTATACAGTGTTTCGTGTAAAACCGTATAAGATATATGATTTTTTGTTCAGTAATATCAAACTATTTATTTACAAATAATTCTAATATCTTAATTAAAAATTATACAAAATCAAATAATAGTAAAATAGGAATTTTTATTACAATAATTTTCAAATATTATATTTATGTGAATATTTAATAATTATTTATTATTTAAATAATATATAAATAAAACCACTATTTTATATACTTTGATATTTTATATTTTAATCATAAATACTGATCTTTGCTTTTATATATTACACATTATTTATTCAAAATATTTATTTTGTATTAAATATTTATTATTTTATTTTATTTATTGTTTATCAATTATATTATATTTATCTTATACGTTAAATGCTAATCAGGCTTAATACGACCTGCCTATGCTATATTGTGCTATACAATATTTAGATGTATAAGGAGGCTATGACATATAAGGTTATACAATACTTTATCTGCACCAAACAATGGATAACGACATAACGTATAATATTAACTTATACTATTATGCCTAATACATTATACCAAACACTCGGTTTATGTTCATTAGCAACATAACTAAAACAGTGACTTGGGAATCAAGTAAAATTAAAAGTATGCAAAAGTTCTACTGAGGATATAATAAGCTTGTTGTGCTATGTTATTGGTTATGAGCTTCTGTATTGTTTTGTTGGACTATCAATCATGTGTTAGGTATAATCATTCATTTCATCAATGGTGTCATTTAAAGGAGTCATTGCTCTTTCTCTAAGATATTCTTCATCTAACAGTTATTTATTTATTTTTTCACTTCATATGTGATATCTTTAGTAATATACCATTGTTGAAGAAAGGTAACGAATTGAAGAAGAATAAATAAAAAATAGTGTCTATTATTTTTTATTTTATTTTGAACGCTGAAGCTTAAGTGTAATTGAACTAACCCCTATCCTTCTTTATTTTCAGCTGCAAAAGGCATTGCACTGATATTTCAGCTTGTTTGAAATATATAGAAGTTTTAAGTAATTCTAATTAAGGATGTTTTATTAAAAAAAATAACAGATAATTAATGCCACGAAAGTATTAGCAAAAAGTAAAAGATAACCCCAAAATGCTAGAAACTTATGTGTTGTGGAAGTTTTTGTAGAAACGTGTTTTAATATTTTTGTATTATTATTAACATAAAAATGAATTAAAAAATCATACATAAAATTATACCAAAAAATAACAAACATTCACATTTTTAACTTTAATAATTTGGGTATCACATGAAATAAAAACTATTGTTATACGTAAAAGAGTCAATTCTTTGTTTAAGAAAAATTTTAAGCTTGATATTGTTTTACGTAAATATTTTTTGTCATAAGTTTTCCAATTCATTTAATTTAATTTTGTAATCATAAATAGAGTATAATATACATGATTTCAATTATAAAGTAATTTAATTTAAAATCTGAAATCTGTTTTCTTATTGTTTCACTAGATGCCATTTGTTCACAAAATATAAATCTAAAAAAAATGCAAAACATACAAATTTAAAATTCTCTAATTTTAAACAAATAATCAACTGTGGAAATCCGAAAATAATAATGAATTTTATACATAATCTCATTTTTTTGGAATTAAATTTGTCTAAATCTTGAGTTTTAGATCTTAATTTTATTTATAAAAGTAGTAGAAGATAAAATATAGTTTAGTTTTAACTTTATGATATAAAGATGTACAGGGAATAATATGAATATTTGTTTCAACATTACTAACTTTATTTGGATGTTGTAATTTGCAATACTATAGAAATTTATTCGCCGTTTTACATCAATCTTTTCTAAAAAATTTGTCTAACTAAATTATTTGTTAACTAAATAAGTTTTGTCAAACTTTTTAATTTTATTTTTAACTGAATTTTACTTGTTAAGAGATTTCAGTTGTAATTGAACCTGCATATTATGAGGACTAATCAGTTAATCAATTATGATGATCAATATATAATTAGAAAAATTAAACTAAATAAATAAGGACGTTTTAGTACTATTGAATTAATCCACCTGAATCTTTCTTCATTTCTTCCGTTGCAGAAGTTATTGCCCTGACATCTCAAAAAATTTCTAATGAAGGAAGTTTTGTTTAACAAAAGATGGATTTTAATGTATAGGAGATAAATAATCTTACAAAGCTATCAAGAGGTTCCGAAAAAGGACAAGACTAAAGTATTTAGAACTTTAAAACAATGAGATTTAATATTTTTGAATTATTATAAATTTTAAACTGTATTTTACATAAGACTATCAAATGATACGTTATAATAAGCAAATAAAAAGAGTAAAAAAAATTTCAAACAAAAATTACAAGTGGTGTATCAAATCAAATCAAATTAACTCTACCAAAAAGTCAAATCAAATTAAAAGGTAAAAATATTATAATAACACAGAATATTGTTACGCTGAATCTATTTCATGAAATCATATTATGAATTATATATTAATTTTTTTAATAATAAACTCATATAATATTTTAACAAAAATAAATACTTAGCATGGAAAGTAAATAAATAAATAATATAGAAAGTGATAAAATGGAATTTTCGTGACATCTCCTTACCAAAGTTATTGTATCTCTCCAGGCGTGTGAAAAAATGAGAACAAGTGATTGGGGTGAGCATTTTTTCATTATGAGTTTTTCTGTAAAGATTATTTATACATGAAAGTGAGATAAATTAGAATCACATTTTTTTATTTATATTATATGATGAATGAAAAACGTAATGCTTGATTTGTTCATTTGGGCATTTTTTTTGGAAAAATTATCTGTTAATTTAATATTTGGAAATTTTGTATAACTCTACTTTCAATGTTTATTATTTGCAATTCTAGGTAAAGTTATGCAAAATAATAATTGTGGTGCAAATAATAGTACAATATTTTCTATGCAATTTCTCAAATTTAAAATAGAATAAGAAATAAAAGTACAAAATAATAAGTAGTGATAGTAAAAAATTACCTTGTGCTTGTAGTAGAAGAGTTTGAATTGCACAACTAAGCCCAACACATTTTTTGAAGTTGAAGGAAAGAAAGTCCATTCAAGTAGCTATTTTTAGCTTAAGGAGGCACTCTTGGTTAATTCCAAGAAGTATAATACTCTTTTGGTGATTGAAAAATGCTCTCAATTCACATGCTATTTTTTGACTCTTCACGAGAGGTTTCAACATCAACCACTAATCCTAGCACATCTTCAATCAAGTGACTTGTCGGGCACGAACTAGACGATCGGATTTTTGCTAGTTGATAAAATCAGGATTGGGACAATCGAACCTCATGCCAGGAGTACGAGGGGAACCTGGGGAGGGGATCAATGGCATTGGTGCTAGAGTGTTGCCTGAAATAAAGCCTCTGAGATCTTGAATTTCAATCAGATTTCACATCTAAGCACACCAAAGGTTGTAATTCTCAGGAGTGAAGTCAAGGGAGAGGAAAGACAGAGTGTTCCTTAAGGCTAATCTGATACCATAAAAGAGTATTTGGGTTTAAGGCTATGCTACTGATGTAGTAGCTGTGAGTTTTATTATTTACATAAGAAGAGTAGGTATGAGATCATAATGGAAAGCCAACAAAATAGCAACTGCAAAGATACGTGAAACAGAAGGCTAACAAATGTTTGAAAAGTCAAAAAAAGATATCCTAAAGGCATGGGATTGCTACTACATCTGTTATCAATGCTAAGACTCTTGAACTTCATGCAAACATCCACAAACATGGATTAGTACAATTGTAAAATGAGTAGCAATCTGATGAATTAAAGTTTGCATTTTAATTCAAAAAATCTGATGAATAAAAACTAAAATCTCAAGCCCAATTCCATGAAGAAAGCAGAAACGAACTAAAATATGATAATACAAAGGATGCAGCTTTGTATTATAATATTTTTACCTTTTAATTTGATTTGAATAAATGATCAGGGAAATTAGAGGTGAAGGAAGAATGAACAATGAAAATGCTATGTGCAATAAAAAAAAAATGATAATTTGAAGAGGAAAACAATAGTAGAAGAGAAGTGATGTGGTGAAGTTACGTTGCTTTCAAATCTGTATAGCGCATAACCATATTTTATAATAAGTTGCTTTCAAATATATATGGCGCATGACCATATTTTATAATAAGTCTACTGTTTTAAATCTATACATTTGGTAATCCAAACACCATGTTGTAGTCATGAAAGAGCGAATCAATAAATGGGTTTAAAACTCCCATTTTTTTGTGTGTAGTGTTTATAAAGTTTGGTTATAGTGAACGTGATTGATTATGGAGATAGGGAGATGGTATCCAAATGTTCAAAGGGAATAAATGCAACAACTTATATTTTCAATTCATTATAAAACATTCATAATGATAATGCTAAAGATAAATATAATAAATAAAATTTAATTGTTACTAAACTTAAAATGTTAGTATAGTTATATAAAACCATACACTTCTTTTTATTTTCTATTTTACATATATGTTTGAAATTACAAAATATGGAGATGTGTACAAAAGACTTAATTTTATTGGCTACAACCGAATATTCTCTTTTTGTGGGAAGGAAAAAGCCTAAAAAATTCTTAAAATATGCAAATGAAATTATTTATTTATTATTCAGAATTTTTTGGTGTCCTCTTCTAATTATTTTTCATTGATATATATATATATCTTGCTATTGAAATCAGATCAATTAAATGAAATAAATAAAAATATTATTGTGTATTTCTTATTTGCATTAGAAATATTATATATTGTTTCAAATAAATAAATTAATAATTACATCATGATCTAGGTCTATTTTTTTATAATAATTACTTTTTTGTAATTAGATATTGCAAAAAATGACATGTTCGGTTAATAATAATAATATAATAATAATAATAATAATATATTGGTATTAATTTGATACTGATTTTGATATATGTAGATATAATAGATTGACAATAGTAAATTGAGGATCATCATTAATGTGTGTGTGTGTGTGTGTGTGTATATATATATATATATGGAATTATAGAAACTAAGATCCCAAAAGGATAAAACGTTTATCATATTATACATAACGATGTTTTTAATGCAAAGTTTGTGAACACAAATGTTGCCGGTTCAGTATTTCTACCCATTAATGTGGCTATACCACCTACATGCAAGTGTGAAATGTAAACCGAATTAAACATTCATATTTCGTATTTTTTTTCCTTATGCGTGTAATAAATGTAGAATGTAGTGAAGAATACATATAAAATAATAATAATAATAATAATAATAATAATAATAATAATAATAGAGTATTGTTATTCTAACACCCTAAAAGTGGATGTCCAATTGGGACACCCACCCCATAACCTTTAGATGTAATGAATGAATGGAGAAAGTTGGAGCCACTAGCACATCCAACAGTGATGGAGTGGATGTCTCAATTAGACACACACTTTTACATGTTGGGATAGCATTTTGATAATAATAATATTGATATTGATTATTGATATTGAACTCATTGATAATTCCTCTTACACCCCCACCATATTAGTAGATCCGCAATTATAAGACAATTGAAGAAAACGGGGAGATATTAAAACAAATTAATAATGGCCTCCAACTGCTTTCTTTGGATAGATATTTAAACAAACCATATCATGATAATCTCTTAAAGAAAGTGGAAGGGATTTGTGTATAGTTTTGAGTACAATTGCAAAGTAAATATTTGTTAATTTCTCAATAGTCATTATAAACTTAAAGCATAATATTGCCCAAATATAATCAACATTGTAAGTCAAAGTATACCACTTATAGGGATTTATCTCAAGGCAGAAGTGCCTATATATGGACAGGAGCAACAAATGAACTTCCTTGGATAATTAAAAAAAAAAAAGTAATCATACGTAGAAAAGATAAAAGAAATGGAATGTAGAGAGAAAATGAAAAAAAAAAAGGTGGAAGAAGACCTTTTAGAAAAAGAGGCCACATTGTTTATAATAAAGAAACTTGTGATTATGATACACATGATAATGAAGAAAATGGTTTTTAACACCCAAAAGATTGATTTACAAAATAATATGAAAAATATAACCAATGCATTAAATAGAAGATTAGAATAAAGAAATAACCAAAATTGTATCATGACAATTGAATGAAATATGAATCATACCTCATTTGAATAGAAATAAAAATCAAATGCTAATGATAATTTAACCTATAAATCTATCATACAAAAATATTATAGACACTTGAAGTACAAACATGGAAAGAAGATGAACAAATTGCATTTCACATAAAATGCTTAGCACATTTGATTCAAAGAAAAGAATAAACACAAACTCATAAATAAAAGACTAAGAGCTAAAATAACGTAGAAATACATGTAACGAAAAACCTATTAAAGTAAAGAATTAACAATTTATAATTCTATATATTATATATTGTATATAGAACTGGAATTGAAAGCTAATAGGAAAAGAAAAAAACTTACATATTTTGTGAATCAAACCCCCTTAATGACTCTGTGACACATAGGAAAATAAAAGCCAATGAGCGATTGAAATCCAAAATTTAAGTACAAAATAATCAAGAATTAAGAATGATAAAAAAAACAAAGGATAAAATTAAAAGGAACTGGCCTTGGACCTGCAACTCCATCAAGTTTAAAGGGTATGAGAATGGGGAAGAATGGAATGAATAAAATGAATAAAATATGCTAATAAAATTTATAGAAAATAAAAAGCTTACCTATTTTGCAAATCAAACCCCTTCAATGATTCTGTGCCACATAATAAAATAAAAGCAATTAAGTGATTGAAATCCAAAAGCTAAGTAGAGAATAATCAAGAATTAAGAATGATCAAAGAACAAAGGATAAATTTAAAAGAGAAAGCATAAATACCAACAAAAAAAGATCAAGCTAAACTAAAAGTGGGTAACCAATTCATATTCGATTTGAGATCCACTAGCTCAAACTCAGTCCTAAGTTCTTCAATTTTAAGGTAAAAATTGGGTATGTAGGATCACTCATTATCAACTATAGACGTGTCTAGGAAAAAAACAAAAATAATGGTTTTAGAAAATGAACAATCAAATCATTTGGGACCAAAATAAAGTAACTATAACCAATAAACTCTCATTAATGCAAATATTGAAAGATTGAATCTCTTTGGTTACAATGGAATGCCAAAAATTGTGTTTTAATGGTTTATGTATAATAGATGATATTTTAAAAATATATGTAATATAAATATTAATATATTTTTTATTTTGATTATACACTGCATTAAATGTTAAATACAGTGAAGTTTACATATATGTATATGTATGTATGTGTGTGTGTGTGTGTGTGTCTATATATATATATATATTATGGTAATTTAAATAATTATACTAATGTGTTAGCTCAACCTATTGTGTTTTTTTTTTTTTTTGAATCAATTTGCAAAGCATTTAAAATTACTTTTGAAAGTAGAATAAAAATATTTTGACTTTCAATTATTCAATAGTCAAGTTTAAAGAAATATGATCCTAACATTCAAAATGGAATAGAGAGAATAACTCAAACACCACTAACTAGTTTACCATAGCACTCCCATGATGTCTCCACAATTGACTCCTCCAATTGCTGGTAACTATTCACAAGAAAACATGCATGAGACTTTGTCAAACTTAGACAATCACATTAAATTCCATTTTCCTATTAGAATGGGGGTTCATTTTCACCCCATTAATTGAACCAAAAGATGATCAACCATTTCTCTTGCTTTTCTCTTGGTTTCCAACCTTTTATAAAAAGAATATATATGATTTAAATCTAGTTATTCAGCAACACCATTCAATAGGAATGATTAATTGAAACTAAACAATTGTCAATTTTCCAACAATTATGTATTCTCGCCAATGAAATGTTGATAGATGTTGATAAATAGACCTTCTTACAACTTGAACACATTTGAAATATGCACTATGCAGAAATTATGTTTTAGCCTAGTCTTACATCTCATTATCACTACATAGTCATAAATTGCAATAAATGACAAAATACTATAATGCCACCAAGAATGATGGGCTATGGGCTTCATTGCAATGCCATATTTGAATCACTATCTATGCATAGTATTAGATTGTAGTGAATTCAACTTTCAATTCAAACATGCAACCCATATAGAAAAATTACCCACATCACCAACTTTGCCTTTCCTCCTTCATATTCTCATTTTCTATTTCTCTTTTTAACCCTCCTCTTTCTCCCTACTATCAATCTTTTCCTTTTCTTCTAACTTACACTCCCTACCTTCTTTCATACATCTTCATACATCTTTCTAATAAAGCAAATGCCTCAAGTGTCTTCTGTCCATCACTATTTCTATTCTGCATTTTATTTATTCTTTTTGTTTTCATCAACATGGATTTGAAATGGATCTACATTATTTTTTTGTTTCTTTATGATTTTATTTATATGTTTAAAAATAATAATGTTTGTATAACCATAATCAATTTTTACACAAAATCTCAATCATAGAATGGACTGCATGATGATGAGGTTGAGATGGATGATAGCCCATTTGACATCATTTGGTTGACTAAACCATTGCTTGGATCCACCATGGAAAGGCCATTTCCGACCTTGTCGGATGAGGTCATCATTGAAATCTTAGTGAGGGTTCTAGTGAAATCCCTTCTACAATTTAGAAGTGTGTGCAAATCACAGAAAACTCTTATCTGTAGCCCCCAATTTGCCAAAGACCACATTCAATGTTCAATTGTGGATGAAACATTAAGCTATCGATGATTGGTCACCTCTAACATGCATGATTTGTTTCATTATGAATTTGTATCCTTGCCAATGCAGTCTCTACTCGAGCATACATGCATCCTAATTAAAGCAGTTTACTTAAAGATATGGTGCAGGTTCAAAAATTCTTGGCTCCATTAATGGGTTAGTGTGTTTTATGATTTTGATCCTTTATATGTTAGATTGTGGAACCTTTCTACCATATTGAAATCCAAAAAGTCACCAACTATGGATTGTAATCCAAGTCACAATGCCAGACTTTATAGGTTTGGTTATGATTATGTGCATGACAAGTATAAGGCCTATGTAGGTGTTAGGTATAATCGTGAACATGTGACCAAAGTTTATAACTTTTTAGTGCAAATTCTTAGACAACCATTCATGATGCCCCTCCATCATTGCCTTGACACTCGTAGGCCTGATTTGGGGAAATTTGTATGAGGTACTCTTAATTAGTTGAATCAGGACAATATGATTATTTCCTTTCAATGCGGAAAAGAGGCTTATAGTGACCTTTTGCTCCTTAATAGGGATGATAGAAACCATGGCTTTTTCCCTAAGTTGGGTGTCATCGAGGAATATTAAATTATATTTTATATTCATAAGATTATGAATTTTATTAATATAGGTTTATTAGCATAGTATTAAGAAAATTTAATTTCCTATTTTAGTCTAATTTAAAAAATAACTTAGAATTTGTTTTTATATATGTCATTTTATGTTATAAGGTTTTAACACTATACGTATTCTATTTTGTAAACTAAAAAATTACTAATATACAATCAAACATACAAAAATGAATGTAACTAAGAAAGATAAAAATAATAATTAATATAAAAATTAAGACTTGGAAATGTGACTAAAGAATAAAGTAATTTACTCATAAACCTTAAAATATAACCGGATAATAATCTAATTTATAAATTTGTTGAATGAAACTTATTAATTTATATTATTGTTCTTCAACCTAAAAAATTATTAGTCATTACAATTTTTTAATTAATCACAAATTAAATGTCACTCACATACAGCAATAATTATTTTTTAGTATCTTTTCCTTCAAAATTTGTTTATGATACTTTTTTTATATCCCATTTAAATGATAGGTTTTAGTCACTTTTGAAATTTAAAAACATTTACATAACATTGATTCTTATAACGTATTTGGAGATTTATAATTTAGGATTTATAAAAATTTATTAATTTTAAAACTGGAATGCAATAAATTAACATGATTAAATTTAAACTAGAGTTTTATTTATTTTAATTTCAATGTTATTTAATGGCAACAAAGACAAAGAAAAATAATTGCTCAACTAGGCAAACAAATAGACAACAATATATATTAGTCCCATTAATCATTTGTTTGTTCCAATGCTTGGACTCCAAATGAGCACCTCTACAAGAAGCCTTTTTAAGAACTAAGATCCTATCCATTTATCAAGTTTTGAGTTCAATATTGTTTATAGGGAATTCTCTCTTCTCTCTTTATGAGGTTCTTTCTTTTAAATTGAATCTTGATTTAATTTTATGTGTTGGCTACACATTTCTTGGTTGGTTCACAGTTGTCATCCCACTCAAATTCTTCTCTCTTACATTTTCTTCAACATAAGCTTGAGTTGGGACATATTGTGCAAATTTGGAATTAAGTCATGTTTTCTTCCCAGTATTTTTTGAATATGTGCTTGAATAAAGGGTTTAATATTTTAAAACCAAACAAATACTGCTCATTTAAACTCTAATTTAAATTAATATTTGTCAATACATATATTTTGCCATAGACAATTATATATTGTATTGTCAAGAATAACCTTAGCCAAAGGGTTGAGAGTTCTTAGAATTGTAGAGAGTGAAAATACATAGACTAGAATAATATTGTGGTTTACAATAAAGAGGTTATTAAACTCCCTCAATAAAATTTTTTTTATTATCATTCTCAAAATATTTTATCAATGTTAACATATAACTTTCATTTTCATACCTTTCGTATAAATATTCTCATCAAAATAATTTTAAAAATATAAAAAAAAATCTGTGCAACACACAGGGTTAACCTCTAGCAATAATGTACTTCTAGTAAACCCTAAATATAATATTGTTATTGTCATTATTATTATTGATTGCTTTCCATCATTTTCTCTTAACTATTTGATATTGAAGACTATTCTATTGTATTTGTATTTTGCTAATATTTTTCACAATTAGTTTATTAGTTCATTGTCATTTTTCATTTTACTTTTTTTCCTGCCTTCTCAGTTCTTATATTTGTTTTATACAATGGAGGTTTAATTAACAATTATTTTGTTTTACCTAGTCTTCGAATCTGTTGCAAGGTGTACCTTTTTTTTTTTTTTGCTAAGTTATTGAGTTCATTTTTACTAAACAATACTTACCAGTTCTGGTTTTACATGGAAGGTTGAAGGATAGCCTATTTCTTTTGTCTCCCTTCCAACATAAATACAAAGTTCACTTAGTGAAGTAGAGCATTCTCTACATATAAAACTACTTTTTGTAATATTTTTTCTAGTTCCCTTCTTAAATAATGTAATACCCTAATTATTAACCTCTTATGTGTATGTCATAATTGGTCAATTATTAAATTTCTTACATTTTGATTTTGAATGTTTGGTTTGCTTGAAAATACTTTTAGTAGAAAATAGAGAAATTTCTTTTTTTCTTTTTGAAAACTTAAAAGGACAAGATCCTCATTCATTAACTCACAATAAAAAACTAATGTAACCTGTGAGCGGAACAACACTTTCATAATAATCAGAACATAAGAGAACAAATCCTGGGTATGATAAATATTTAACAACACATATCATCACATCATAATATAAATAAAGTTACTAATATATCATAGGAGAGCATGGGTCCATGAAGGACAACCACACCTAAACCAATCCACATGAATTGAACTTAATATCCTAATAAAGAACAAACCATAAACAAATCATAGCTAAGAGCTGGTAATAAGGCTCGGTCTCAAATTCAATCATCCATAAGGTATAGAAATATGAAAAATAAGGAAAAACATAGATAAGGATCAATAGTCTATGTGCTCAATGAAAAATACAAAATATGTCCAAGATAAAAAAAAAAAAATAGAGTCTCTGAGAATGGTCTAGCTCCAAAGTCATCGACTCAAGGGACCCTAATGCCCTGATCCCCTGGCTCATTTGAAGATGACACAGAAAGATAAAATGGGGTGAGAATCCAAAAGGAAACTCAGTAATTAAATAAAAAAAATTCAAGTGTCATAGTTGTCATCTCCAGTCACTTCGGTTTAATTACAAATAAGTGAGCATACTTTAGTTTATTTTAATTACCTTACAAATAATAGTCTTGAAGTGACACATATTTTAAGTCTTGTGAAAATTCTTGATTAACAAATAATAATCTAGAGAGCATGGCATTATTGACATATAAATCACATACAGAGAGTAAAAGAATCAAGACATAACAATTTCTCTAGAACTTTTATTTAGTAACTTTAAGTCCTTTAATATTTCACCTTCTCTATGTCACCTTAACCCATCGCATCACTATCCCTGGTGATTTAACTATCACCTAAACTCTGAATCACCTATCACCTAGGATGAGCTCAACCTAACTAGCTGTCACTAGATTTAAATGGGGATAGAAGGGAAAAACTTGACTGAAACTTTAAATACAACTTCCTTGCATCTTATCTTACGACATAATGTGAAAGTCTCCTAAATTATTTGGAGACATAAGCAGAACATTTATGTATTTAATAACAATTTAAAATCATCATCCACATATTATTCAATCATTCCAACAATTTGACATTTCAATATAGAGTAAATCAATACATAAACATACACATAAACAATGTCTAATCAAATTGTAGGAATAAAAGGATCAGACCCAGCTAGCGTGTTCCACAGTTAAATTTGGCATTCACCATTATTATTCATAACGATGTAATATCACCTTTCTTTCAAGTCCAACAAGAATCGATATGTCAACTTTAAGCAAAAACTAAAAAACTATACATACATACATACATACATACATATATATACACATATATCATAAGGATTGCTCTCATTACTTTAATGATTTGTAATAATATACGATAAAAGAAAAAATGAACATGAGCAATGAAACCAAATTCAATTTTCATAAACTCACCATAAATCCATCAATTTTTTTTTCTTTCAATGATGTTCAAACCACAGACTTAGTTAATTTGTCAACTATAACCCAAATAACATTGTATCTTAATTATGTCCTTGGTAATCCCATTACAAAATCCATTGAAATTTTTTCCCTTTTTCCATTGGGAACTTTAAAGGGTTGCTGCATACCTAGTGGCTTCTAATGTTCTATCTTTATCTTTTGGAAGTTAGACACTTTGGAACTATTTCTAATATATTGACTTTTATCTTTGGTTGTCAGATCATCTTCTCCAGATCTCTACACATTGTTGTAACTCTTCGGTGTACTGAAAAATTTCCATGATGGGCTTCATTTAGAACACTATGATAAATATCACCTTCTATAGATATGCACACTTGATCCTGATATTTCCATATCCTATTTTCACCCCGTCCAAATCCATTCTACTCCCCAACTTAAGTTGAGGCTATGGTTTTTCTGAAATTCTGGATCTACTTGTTATGTTTGTGAATTCTCCCTTTCAACATCGTTTGTGGTCCTAATCTGACCTAAGAATACACTTCGAAGCCTATCTTTTACCCCTAACTTAAGCTTTCAAAAAAATCTCTTCTAGCTCTATCTCCTTAATCATCATTCAAGATATACCCAAGGTTTGTCTGCTGAGGGCATCTACTACCACAATTGCTTTTCTTGAATGGTAGTTCAAGTCAAGCTCATAGTCTTTAATGAACTCTATCCCCTCTGTTGCCTCATGTTTTCATCTTTCTAATCTAAGAGATACTTGAGATTTTTATAATCAGAAAACATCTCAAACTTTACTCCATGATGGCATCTCTAGATTTTCAAAATGAACATTACTACTGCTAACTTGAAACTGTGTGTAGCGTAGTTCACTTTATGCAACTTTAATTTAGCTGTCCTGAAGCATAAGACGTCGTCTTTATTTTCTTCATCACAATGCACCCCAAAGTTTTTCCTAATTCATATAAAAAAATCTCTACAAATCATGTGGGTCTGGTAAGACCACTATGGGTATAATGGTCAACTTCTACTTAAAGTCCTGAAAACTTCTATCATATTCTAATGTCCATGTAAAAGGTACATCTTTTCGGTTCAGCTCGGTTAAAGGTGAGGCTATCTAGGTGAATCCTTTGTTTAACCTTTAGTAGAAATAAACTAATCCTAACAACTTCAAAATTCCATGGTAGTAGTTGGTCTTTCCTACTTTGGTACTATTTTAATCTTTGTTGGGCCAATTGCAACTCCTTTCTATAATACTACATGACCAAAAAATATTATTTTCCTATAGCTAGAACTCACACTAGGATTTCTTGGCATGAAGAATCAATGGCACAAATCTAAGATGCTACTCGTGTTTTTCCTTTCTCCATGAATAAATGAGAATATCATCTAAATTATGAACTTGTTGAGAAACTGTTTGAGGATTTGATTCATATGGTCCGTGAATATTATTGGGGCATTAGTTATCTCAAAAGATATCACTATATATTCTTAATGCCCATAGCATGCTTCAAAATACCTTCTTCCCGAACTTGAATCCGGTTGTGTCTCGATCTCAAATCAATCCTAGAGAATACTATTGCTCCCCTCATTTGATCTATGAGATCGTCAATCCTTGGAAAAGGAATACTTCATCTTGATCATCACCTTATTCAGTGGTCTATAGTTAACACCTAGTCTCATAGCTTCATCCCTCTCTTTCACCAAGAGCACAAGAGTTCCCTACGGTGAGGCACTTGACAAATAAAATATTACTTATCATCTCTCAACCTATTCCTTTAATTCTACTAATTCCTAAGGAAAATTTAGTAAGGATCTATTGAGATTGGACTTGTTCCTTTGTATAGGGGAAATTCTAGTATATATCCTACAAATATGTCAAAGTATTCTTAGACTATCGGTATCTATTCTAATTCTTGTTCACTTTCTTTCACAGTAACCAACTAAAATAAGTATCCTTGACTTCTAGGGTTTTCACATCCTACTTCTTAAAACAAAACACGTCCTTACTATTGTGGCCTCAATAGAGGTAGTATATATCTAGTTGGACATTTTCCAAATCTAGTAACCTGGCTTCTTGTATTGATAACAACATACTGCTAGCTAAACATGGTTTATTACCATGATTCTTTCCATTTTCATTCCTAAATGGAAAATTCCATTTGAGGTGGTAGAGTAGGTTTGAACCTTATGCCGTATGGTGCTAGTCTTCCTCAAGCCATTGATAGCTTGCAATTATATTCTTCCGTTATACGACTTTTATTCACCAATGTGGGGAAGTCACTAATTTCCATTAGTCCCACCATTGTCAAAAAGTCATCTCTAAGGCTTCCTCATACTTAATACATTTCTAACTCTTCATTACACTTGCTCTAATAAGTTGTGAAAAACTCATCAAATTTTGCGGTGTATTCTGACACTATCATGTGCCCCTGTTACAGTTTTAGGAATTTTCCAATTCCTTAAAATTTCTTATGGAAGGAACCTATGCACTAGAAATCAGCATCTATGTCCAACACCTAGGCAACATAATGCACTTTCTATGAGTCTAATTACTTTGATACTTCAAAGATTCTTATACATACTAAATCCACTTTTCAGCCCTATTTGGGTTTAGGTTATATAGAATTAGGGTGGTTTTGCTCCTTGGAGTGCCATAAATAGTTAACCTTTTTTGATATCTTTCATGAGCTTACCTCCCAATATTTCTCATCATCTACTATGCAGCCACAGCTAGCTCCCTAATTACCTAAGTCATAATCCGAAAATCACGCATAACGTTTGCAGCTTTCCTCCTTAGGCACCCTATCCTTGTTATTGTTAGTCCTATTACGCCTACCCAAAGTCATTAGTTTCCTACCATACAAAGCAAAAGGCATTGAGTTGATCAAGCTCAATACAATGCTCAACATAATAGCTACTAGCTACTTCAAAAGTAAGCAGTCATGCATATACAACTCTACTTCTTATCTTAGCAGATAAAATCTTACTGGATGACACTAAAATTTTAGAGTATGCTTTAGAAGAAAGTCAGACCATCCCCAGGCTCTAGCAAGATGAACTACTCTGATACCATTAATATAACACCCTTCTACCATAAAGCTATGCTTAAGCCATAACCTTATAGTACGTAGTTGTTACTTGTTCTCCATGTTATTCTTAGTGATTTGTATACATAATTTAAATATGAGCCTATTTTTGTGATGTAACACCTTAATTTTTAACCCAATACTCTATAACATATTAGGCTAATAATTAGGTTATTACCTCTTAGTTTTATCCTTTTAATAAAATATTTAGCGAAAATTACGAGTAAATTTGTTTTGAAAACACAAAACTAAAGTGAAAGCCGCGTTTATCGTGAGACAGAAATGTAAGACAAACATAAAGAACACAGTAAGTAAAGCATATAACATTGAAACAATGATTAACACAACAAGGATACACTTCATTAGTATCATATTTAGGATACATATATAGTCACACCTTTATAGAATTGGGCTGAGCTTACAGTACATGAAAGGTAACAAGAAAGCAGTAAAGTACATGGTACAACAGAAAATAAAAACCAACTAAACTACCCTCCTATCAAAACTATTAGTGCTAAGCTCAAACCCCTTCCCAAAAGATACCGCCGAAGGGGAAAACCTCATGATGACTCGAACACTCGGATAGCTCTCCAAAGAAGTCTAGTACGATGGGGACCCTTGGGTAATAGAGGTATATAACCGGTGAACTGCATGATCTCCTCTTGAGTAAGCCAGTGGAGGGGAACACGAACACGAGTCGGCTGAACATGAGCTCCTAGGCGAGGTCGCATCTTGACTCTCCTTGCTAGGCGCGGCTGCATCACGATATCCTTACTCCCTTCTCGTCTGAATGGGGGAGAGGGAGCAGAGCTCTCCAAATAAACATGTATCAGCGAGTCCTCGGACGGATCTGTCTCTGACCTCTTCAAACGAGGCACATACTCCAGGTAGTCACGGACAGCTGAGGCAGAAGAACGAGCATGACGAATCTGCTCATCGCGAGGGCGGGTGCGCTTGAAGATCAGGTCATCGCCACCATAGGGAGCAGTAGGAGTGAACTGGTAGCTGGATACTGGGTAAGTAAATGGTCGTCCCATGTACACAAAAACACGAACGGCACATCGACACTCGAAGTGGTAGGAGCGGTGATCTGGGTCGTAGTGCACCTCCCAGACGGGGCGTGTCAATGAAGACCACAAACGTCGCCATCGAGTTCTGAAGATGTGACGGTAGAAAGAAAAGGAGGAGAAAGGAGTGAGAATCTACTAAAGAATCTCAGTAGGGACCTCCTATCTAGGGTTACATCGTTCACATCCTCAGGAACCTTGGGTTTCTTTATAAAAGGTGTGCATGCATATAAGATTCATTATTAGGGTTTATGAAACTAGGTTATCCAAGGTTTGTTCCTTTTAGTATGCATCTTAATGTCATGAATACAACATATCAGAACATGAATGCATGGCAATGCCTAGGCAAATAACTCAACAAATCACAACATTAAGAGGCATCCAAGTGCCATAAAGGGCATAAAACTTTCAAGTGGAATTTTCCTCAACTTTGTGACATCAATCGTGGTACTTTTAGCATAACAAGGCCACCCTAAAAACATCTAGACTATGAGCTCATACCTCAGCTAGTCGTCACTAGCTCTTACTTATTATCTGACATAATAAAAATAAATCCCGACTACTCGAGTACGGGTTAGGGGGCTAGGGATCACCTCTCTTAGGATATACCCTCTTTGAAATGCTTTGCGGACATCAAGACACAGCAATTTATCTACTTTGGTAGGCTGCATCTACTCACACCATCACGGATTTGTCTCCCCTAAGGGTGCTCGGCCGAACCTGTGTCACCTAAGAAAGCGCGTCTCAGTGCTTTGTCACATAAAAAACTCTTGGGGGTGCTCGGTCGAACTGGTGTCACCCAGGGTTTTAAATATCATCTTATACTTTAAAAACATTCTCAAGTCCTTTAGGTTTTACGGAAATTCAGCAGCATAACGGCTGTAAACCGAATTTCCTTCAAACCGACTTTATGCCACAAGCTTATAACACATACACATTTCTCATTCAACTTTCATGCCCATGATAAACTTAATGACTCAATAAATCATTTCCTCATAGCTCATGTAATATCCAAGCATATACATCCAAACATCATACTTCCATAAAACAACTTATAGCATACAAGATCTCTTAATGTTTTATGCTTTGACCCTTAAGGTCCTTTAACTTGAATTCTAAGTTGTGTAACACAACCTAAGCTCTCAGGTACCTATAGGCTCATGTTTAAGTATTTCTCACTCAATTCTATGATCATAAACAATTCTAAACCTCAAAAGTGCAGAATCTATATTTCATGTTTTACGGGTATCTAGGAGTCACAACATTGACCCTTTCTAAGTTCGGTTTGTTCCTAAGGCATCAAGATCAAGTCCTAAACCAATTATGAGTAGTTCCTACATATTTAAACTAATTATAAACCATGATTTTCAATTCTAAACCTTGCTGGACAGAATCCAAGAAATCCATTACTAAGGGATCTAGAAGTCTCAAATTAATTCTTTTCTAGTTACTAACTTCTCTTAGCTTTCACATATTAATTTTTGAATCAAATATACATGAACATACTCATATTATCATCATCAAAACAGCATAAAACAGTGAGCATAGCAAGCAAGGCAGAATCGAAATTGTCTCCATCAAACAAGGCATAAAACTTGATTTTCAAGACACATAAATGGCTAGTTTCTCTTGGAACTTTTTTAAAACTTTCAAAACACACTTAAAACAATTTATTTCTTTAAAACCATCATAAAACCAAAGAGAGAGCAGTAGCCATATCAAATAAATCTCAAGAGGATTTAAAATCATAAAACTTTGACCAAAACATCTCTTAAGCTTATCTAATCTTAGAAAAATTAGGAAACATAAGTTTTAGTATTTGTAATCCTATAAACCTCATAAGGCCGAATTTAAAGGAGCTAAGGAACATATATTTTCAAGTCTTTGTGTGAGATAATAATGGGTAAGTCTATGAGCTCTAAATCTCTTAAGTTATGACATAAAAAAATAAATATGCAATGCACTTTGTTTTAGTCTTTATTTAGAGGTGAGGACATAAAATAAACATGCTATTCAACTCATTATTATCTTAGAGATTTAGTGAGAGCATAAACATAAATATGAAGATGCAAGTTTATTCTTTAATCTTGAGCATTTAGTGATAACATAAAAGTAAATATGGATACAAGTCTTTTATCTTAACTTAGAGCTCATGTGAGACTTTTAAAGAGAACTAAAAATCTCAACCCAATACTTATCTCATCAACAAAGTAAGCTTTAGAGTTCTTGAACCAAGTTCTCAAAGGAACTACAAGGTTCTTGAACATCATCATCAAGCTCAAAAGAAGTAAGCTTTAAAAGGAAACAAAATCTCAAGGAAGTAAGAACTAAAACAAAATTATTTCTTGGCACAAAGTGAACATAGAGATACTTTAAAAATTTTAACAAACCTTTGAAGGAAAGCATATGAAGGCCGAAATCATGTAGGAGAGAAAAAGGAAAGAAAAATCCAAACTTTACTAGATCAAGAACAAACTCAAGCTTTAAAGGTTTCTTTGAAATGAACACAAGGTCATCATCTAGAAACTCTCATCATCAAGCTATCATGCTCATAAACAAGGCCAACAGGCTGAAATGAAAAAAGAAAAGGAAAATAAAGGAAAGCTTAAAAAGAAACCAAGAAAAAACTAGAGAAAACACATTTTTAAATAAAAACAAAGTTTGAAAGCAACTCCTACCAAGTGGTGAAGATGAAAGCTTGAACTTTTGAAAAGAAATGCGAAGAGCAACTCCTCCTAGGATGCTATGATGGCTTCGGCCTTGAGGGAGTGGAGGGGAAGGAGACGTGTTCTTGGTGGTTTAGTGTTTGAGGTTGAGTGTTTAGGTGCTTACGAGGTGATTCAAGGTTGTGAGGTGGTGGATTGAGGTTATGAGATAATTATGCGATGGGAGGATGAAGAAGATGAAGAGGAAAAGAAAACTCTCTTGAAACTTTGAGAGAAAAGGAAAGGAAACTCACAAAAGCTAAGAACATTCAAACTTGCCAAATGAACAAAAGTATCACAAGTTCTTCCAAGGTACCTATTTATAGAAAATGAAACAAATGAAAGCTCATCCAAGGAGAGCCTTGGCTGTAGCTTTTGGAGGCAAGGGGAAGAGAAAAATATCTCTTACAACTTGTCATTCAAGCATGGTTGGAGGTATGGGAAGCATAGTCTAAGACATGGTCCAAAGCATGGTGTTTTAAAATAATCCTCCTAGAAGGCAAGGAGGGCTGGCGGTTTTTGAGCCACAAAAATGAGAGAAAAAGTCTTCTAGAAGTTGTCCAATGAAGCATGGATGAAAGTATGAAGTTTATGACTCAAAGCATGGTTTATGGTGAGGTGGAAGCATGGTTCTTTGAGTGTAGTAATTCACATATGTGATGTAAATGAAGGGGAACAGTTTCGGCTAGATTGCATCAGCCAAGGGGGAAGGAAAATTGTCCATGTAATTGAGTGTTAATGATAGGCTTAGATGTGTATTAGTTTAGGTACAAGGTTAGGAATTATTAAGCACAAGTTTAGGTAACTAAGAATGAGGTTTAGGGATTTTATGACAAGGTTAAGGAGTGCTTATACACATTTAGAGAGTTTAAAATTCATTTTATGAGTAAATAAGGTAGACAAATTGCCATGGTTTAAGAAATTGGAAAGAGAAAACACTATTCAAGATTCCATGACTAGGAATCTTGAATTTAAAATAAGATTTGAGTTTAAATTAAGCATTCTTAGGTTCTAATAATCTTTAATAAATTATTTTGACTCTAGATTAATTATAAAAATTAATTAATCTTCTATTAGAGTCTAATATTGCTTAGGTTTGCTTAATTACACGATTAAGCTTAAAAACACGAAATTAGGGGCAAAATCGTAATTTTGCACAAATTTCGCCCGGGACCATCGGGACTAAAACTGAGGTCACAGAATACATAAAAATGCCTTTCAAAACCATCTGGAGAAGTTTCGAGTTCATCTAGCACTTGTAATCGGGTCAAACACCACAGGGGTATTTTGGTCATTTTGACCCAAAAACTCAGAAAACAAGATTTTCGATCCTGGAAAGGTATTCAAGTCAACTAATCCCCTTCCAACATTGAGTTTGCCCTTAGAGGACTGTCGGATCAGCTTCCCTCGAATTCCGAGCCGAAAATGACCTTAGGGGCATTTTGGTCATTTTCGCTCTAATAGAAAATCCGGGAGTTACATGTGACAAATATGAAACTTTTTCCCTTTGAGTCACTAAATTTGAATGCAAATAATATAGCAAAAATACATAATTTTAATTCTTGATGACCAATCAATATTATACATAACTATGTCAACCCTTGCCCTGGTTCACGCAAGAACCTTCTAGTCTAGGTAGAATATTAATCAAAATTCACTAAAAGAAAATAAAAATACTGACTAAATCCTCCATCATCGGCTCATTAAAAGGTCTGGCCATGACTACCAACACCAGCTAGGGATCTCCACAAAAATTCACCATCATCGTAATCTATGAAAAAAAATTATAACAGTAGGTATGAGAATCAAGGATTCCAATAGGAAAAACCTCAGTCTATTACTCAATGATATTCACCTCAATGCAAAAGAAGCAATATATCTTTTAGTTGTTTATATTGGGGTCTCATTTGTTAGTGTAATCTCATAACTGAGAATTAAAATCTGTTCTTAATAGTTCTATTTCTCATACTTTTGCTTTGAAATTCCTTTGAAATTTCCTTAAATCTTATGAGATATTCTTTTCTAAGTCTCCTGAATTGCTGTGAGACTTTTGTCTTCAAAATCTCCTGGAACTCTTTGAGATTTTTTCTGTGAAGACTTTTGAATTTCTATGAGGCTCTTCTCTTGAAAATCTCCTGAAACTTTTTTGAGATTTTCTTTGTTTAATCTCCTGAATTTCTTATGAAATTTTTTCTTAGAAATATTTTAACTTCTCATAACATTTCTATGCTGAATTTATCTTTGATTTTTATGAGATTTATTAGAAAGTTTAGGTTTAATGGTAAAACTCATAGGATTCTTCTGATACACTTATTTCTGGATCGTACTAGCAACTATGTAACACCGTTGCGATTACATTCTGATATAGTTCACTAGATGGAGTATGTCTACTACATCTCATCTAGATAGCATCACTATCCTCAGTACATCCCTTTTCTCATAAACGATGTAACGTCATCGTATTCACACCCTGATATAGTTCTAAGGGCGTAGCACTTCTACTACTACCTGTGAATCGATGAGCTTACTACTAAGCAATTGATTATTATGTAATGCTTATTTTCTTGAATTCTTTCTCTTTGTATGAGGCTTATTTTCTTACATTCCTTTTCTTCTTAAACTCTTACTAAATATTCTATGCAACATCTCTTAAAAATCTTCTGAAGTCTCATGAAGTTTTATGAGATATTCTCTTTAAAATCTCTTAACTTTTTATGAAAAATTTAATTCAAAATCTCTTGAATTATTATAAAAATTCTCTACTAAATTTTCTTTAATGCTTTTATAATAATTGTTGTAAGGGGACCTCGGATTTCTTGGTCTCGAACCTTGGATTTCTAGTCTTGGACCTCGGAATACTTGCTCTCGGACCTCTGATTTCTAGTCTAGGACCTCGGATTACATGGTCTTGGACCTCAGATCTCGCATCCTAAACTATTCCATAAATTGGGTTGTTAGTCTCAGACCTCAGAACTCGCTCCATAAACCACTCATAACCGTGGTTCTAACCTCGGATCTCGGAGCTTGCACTCTAACTACTGACGTCGGAACTTGCTCCCTAAACCTCTCCATAACCTTGGTTCTGATCATGAATCTCAAAGCTCACATCCTAACTAATAACCTTGGAACTCGTTCCCTAAACCACTCTATGACCTTGGTCCTGATCTCGGATCTCGGAACTCACATCCTAAACTACTAACCTCGGAACTCGTTCCCTAAACCACTCCATCACCTAGGTTTAGTTCTTGGACCTCGGATCTCGTCCCTAAACCTCTAAATCACCTAGGTATGTATCTTGGACCTCAGATCTCGTCCCTAACTATTCCATCACTTATGTTTCGATCTTAGACCTCGGATTTCATCCCAAAACCTCTCAATCACCTAGGTATATATCTCGGACCTCGGATCTCGCCCTAAACCTCTCCAGCACAAACATGGGATGTTGGCAGTATTCAAGCCTAAGTGAGTCTAGTTCCACTAGTAAAATCATCTTGCAACCAACAGTAAACCCTTGTATAAATTTCAGCAAGTTCACAAGAATTGTTCTTGATATATTCTACCATATTTATCAAATTCAACACAAATAGTTGCTGAAATAAAATTTCTAGTTCCAATATGCATGGTTTCATCACAACTCAATCAATCAAACAATCATAAATCCTAAATTGGGTTTTAGATTTCAACAACATAAACTCAACCAAATTGAAACACTTATCTTAGCAAAATAACCAAACATTGTAAAATAAAGACTAGAAGAATTTCCTTCCTCCTTCCAAGCTTTTTGCTAAACTTTTCTTGTAGTTTTTCTTCTCTAATCCAAAGCTTAAACCCATTTTCCATCACCTTATCTTCACTGTTGTGTGGACCAATTTGAAGGGAAAGATAAGGTTTTGAGTTGAGCTTGATGTAGAGGAAGTGTTCTTGAAGTAGTTTATAGGTTAATCTAGGAATATCCTTTAAGACTTTGGTGTTTTAATGGAGTTTCAAGTAAAAGAAAGTGAAGATGGTGAAAGGAGAAGAAAGGAAAATGTGGATCCTATGTCAACCTGAGAAGAAATGTCATTTCTTTTCATTTTTTTCTTTATATAGAAAAAGCAAACTTGGAGAGAAAGTAATATGTGTTACTATTCTTGGATCAATTTGTCTTGTATTTATACTGAAAATGTCTATGTTTATTTGATTGCCCAATTATAAAAATTATCTAGGATATGATATTATCCTTTATTTATACCAGTTTCAATGTTTTGGTATACCAATTATTACCATTTGGGTGTACCAATTATTACTATTTTGGTACCCGATTGATACTTAAATAATTTTATTGGGTTAAAAATATTTATTTACCTTATCCTTATTTTTTTCTGTACCTTTGACCAATTATAGTGTTTCATTCTATATCCTCGATTAAAATATTATTATATTAAATTTTTAATAATAAAAGTTTTCATTTTCATTTTTTTTTAACAGAATCCATATGTTAATGTGATCATATCTGTGTTTGTTGGATTTTTCAAAATCCCTATAGATTGTTCATAATTAATTATTTTATCACAATAATGTTAAAAATATGGGTCGTTACAAAAGGCAACGATCATAAATACAAGATCAAGTATAAAAGGAGATGATGTGCATACAAAGCAAGAGATCTTGGCAGATAATAGTGCTGAAATATTGAAGAAATTTCCCTTCGTCATCTGTAAAGTTATTACTGCTTGTAATCGGTTTCTTGTTATAAGAATCTTCTTTCTACATTCTTAGTAGATAACATTATTCTTCTTAGGAAGAATAGATAGAAAGAAGTCATTCAAGTTTTCCAGTTCTACTATTGATGATTCTACAAAAACTTGAATGTTGGTTAGTTTTAGTATTCCAGCCCAAACACAAACCTTTGTAACCTCAATACAGTAGTGATCACTGTGAGTTATCTTGAAAAGGTTAAGCAAAAACTACTTGTAAGGCGATAGTAGAGTGAGCTACTGGTCATGGAGTTAGAATTAATTTTCGAGCAATGTTTGACTGCTCGAGTACATTATTTTACCCGTTTGGTAAAATTTCGATGTACGATTTCTATCACCGAAAGATAGTTTAATCTTTATAAAAGGATAATGTATATCTCTTTTGACTTAGTGAAAGGCTAAGATTTAATCTTGATTTACAAGATTATATCCTAGCCATCCGTTTGTTTCTCTTTTCTTTAAGGAATTATACATTTATATTATATAATAATTGAACTTTAATACAAGATAACAACAAACCAAGCTTCTCTATCAAGCCTCATATTTTGGCTAGCAAGCAAAGAGAGAGTAGCCACCATTGTTGTCTCTCCACTAGCTCAAAGTTGTAATTTCAATTCACAAAAACACTTGCCAAAAGTTACTAAAGTCACAAAATCCCTTCACAAAACTTACTCTACTCATCACCACATACAAAACTAATCGATTAGAATTTGAATCCATCAACCTTTTCTACTTTGAGAGCTCACAATATACTGTAAAAGGATAGGTTTAATGTGGGTTGGAAAGCTTTGAAGTGAAGGGAATCCATCTTGGAGCATCTTAGAGCCAAGGATACACTAGTTTCCAAGAGTAGGGTTTTTTGTATCTTGTTTGCCCAATTCTGTTTCTTGCAGATTTTGATGGTTTAAAATTGATATTTTATAGTTTTATTGTGAGATCACACACACACACACATACACACACAGATATATATATATATATATATATATACGTATTTGCTTTGGTGGAATGGTTTGTTGTTGTGGAAAAATCACTTCTATGAAAAGAAATTTGGAACCATGTTGCTGGATTTTCAATTTTTGTATAGGTAGCCATTGATCACAAATTTTCTGAGAGAGTTGTAGGCATTTTTATGAGCTATAAAAATTATATGTTGAAGGTAACATCCTAAGGCAACTCTGAGAATTTTTCTAGCACATGATAAAGACTCTAACTGCTTTAAAAAAAAACCAAGAACCAAAAGTGTACCTATGTTGCCTAAACTATTGGAATTGAAGCTACGAATTTGTCTAATTTTGTTACCATAGAAAAAGATTGATTTTTCCTTTAAAATTTTTACAAGGTGCTGGAAACATCTTGAAGTTCAAATGTGATTTTTATTATGAATTGATTCAATCATTTACTAGGGTTAAGAATTATGAAATTCTGGTTCTGAGCTGAGTTTAAGTGGTCTTTGACCACCAAATTTGTAGAATTTTGTTAATATAGTTAGAGAACGTTTCTTCCTCTGAAATTTTTAAAGTACTTTTTGACACATTTAGGTGTCATGGAGAATTTTTTTAGGCCCTAAATTGGTTGTTTGATTTGCAAATTAAATTGTGCTACCAAGGTGTGAAATTTGCCTATGTGCTGTATTTGTGCTAATGCATTATATTGGTCACATAATAACATTTTATTCAAGTCTATTGTATATGAAAGCATGCTAATGACTTTACGGATTAGTTTAAGGCATAATTTAATTCACATTGTGAATGAATGCCTATATGCATGTAATTGGAAAAAGAAAAGTGAATGATACACTAAATTAAGTTCTATAGCCATAAGTGAAAAAAAATGAGATCCTCTTGACTTGTCAAGGGCAAATAAAGAAACCTGAATCCTCTTCAACTTGTCAAGGGTAAATAAAGAAACATGAGATCCTCTCTGACTTGTCAAGGGCATATAAAGTGGGACAAGATCCTTTTTGACTTGTTGAGCGCATACAAAGAGATATGACATCCTCTTTGACTTGTTGAAGGCATATAAGGAGAGATGAGATCCTCTCCAACCTATCGAGGGCATATAAAGAGAGATGAGATCCTCTTCGATTTATCAGGGGCAATTAAAGATAATTTTACTACAATGGACATATATATATTTATAACATATCGAATCATTTTGTTTAACACTATTTACTATGATTATAAGCTTATGGTGAATGTGTACTAAGTGATTGTGTTTCTTTAAAAGCAACTCACTTTGGAAGTATGATTTGGAACTTTAAAAATGCATCATTATTATTTAATGTATGATCACCTTTTTCTTAATAAACCGAAAAGGTTGGGACGATGACGATAATATTACAATTATGTATTTGGGGAAATGCACTACTAAGAATTGTATGATTTTCAGCCCCTATATGTTTGTGTTCCCGTGTCATCTCAAGGTTGATCTAGAGGACAGTAAGGCCGCTACAAGAAGGAATAAATTGGAAATTGCAGTAGTTAGTGGCGGAAATTTGTGTTTATTGTACTTAGATGTATACGTATGTTTGTAAATATAAAGGATAACGGATGTACTGTAAAGCTCTTAGAAGTGCTTCCTTTTTGTATTTTGACATTGTATTAAATAAATATTTTGTTTCTTTGCTATATATTTTGATAGAATCACGAGTTAGTTAGTATACGATTCGACCAATTCTTGCTATAGATAATTAAGAAAGGTCCACTAATTAATAAGTAACAACTCTCGAGTTCGATGTCATGACTTAAGAATGATGTTATATTTGGGAGGATGTTACACATATGGCATAACTTTAGAATTAGGTAATTATTTCTTCCCTGTATTTTTAAGCATAAAGGGAATCTTTTTTTAAGCTAAGCATGCCTAGAGTGGTTAAAACTTTAAAATAAAATATATTTCATTAAAATAATGTTTATAGGAAGATGATTGTATCAAACAATAATAACTCCTTTCTTCAGAAGTTTTCAACCTTACTTGAACTTAAAATTTCTAAAGGTCCATGTTTCATTTCTACTTATTTTCACTCTCTACAATTATGAGAACTCTCAACCTTTTTGTTACGGTTATTTTTAAAAATACAATATATAATTGACTATGACAAAATATATTTATCGACAAATATAATTCTCATAATTTAATGATAGTCTTGACTTGTGTTTATTATTATTATTATTATTATTATTATTGTATAACATATTGTTATAAAAAATTATTTTCTTCTTCTTTTCAAAGAAAAAGCCATTTTGAGTAATTTATTACCAAAATTATTTGTTGAATAAGAACTATTGTCCAAATATAACATCACATAATTATTTTTCTTTTAATTATATACTTTTCTTGATGCTTAATAAGTAACTTTGTTCCAATTGCACATTTCTAATATGAAATATATGCTCTTAAGGAGTATAATAATTAACATTTCTTCATTATTGTAAAGGATGGGCCAAATTATTTATAGAATGCGAACTTTTTAATGAACAATTATCCATGCAATTAATTTTATTGTTATAATTTATTATGTAACTATTTTTATTGTTATCATTTGTTATATATTACCCTAGGCATAAAAAATAGTCATATTTCATTGAATATTTTTAATGAGAAATTTGTGCTCTTAAAGAAGAATATAATTGACTCTTTTTTTTGTTGTTGCAAGCAATGACCAAGAATTCAATCAAATTTATTAAAGTATTGTAAATTATAGTACATAAGCTCTTGTTCAATATATTATCAATTGCTTTGTCAATCACATCTTAAGATTCTACACTATTTTGCTAGATCTTCAATTGTATAGAATATGTAATAATTAATTCATTCAATAATATCATTTAAATGAGTGCATAATGTTATTTCTGAACTTTATATAGAAGTATGTTAAAACTCTTGAAATTTTTTAATATAAAAAAATGAGTCTTCAATGTTTTGATTTTTTTTGGAAGCACAAATAGGCAATGCAAGTATGTTTTTAAAATTTGAGAATTAAAATTACTTTTAAAAAAATTAAGTTTTTTTTTTATTCTTTTTCAGTTTTCTTATTAACAATTAGTGAAGAAAAACATGTTACTATTTTTTATTCAAATAATAATTGTTTATTTAATTTTTGAGATTTCATTTATTTTTCGAGTAATTATATTAATATGTAATGATATGGAATTATTATTATTTTACTATATCTTGTATAATTGAGCAAGTTCGAAGAAAAGCTTGTTGAGTTGCACAATCATTATTAATTAAATTAAGAAACTATAAAGTTTTATAAAAAAGCATTAAAAGTAAATTTAATCTAACTAGAAAAATATTAGAAATGATTTTTGAATATTTATGATCATATTAAATAATAAATAGTAAAATAAAATACTAACTAATAAACAAAACAATACACTACATCTAATTTACAAAATTATCGGTAAAAGCATTTCAAAATTCTAATAGTTTTAGCACTAATAAGGACAGTCCAATGGATATGTTAAAAATAAAAAATTTGGGCCGAACGTGAATAGTGACCTTATGGACCCTGTGGCCCGTCAAGATGATCGAAACCCTAGATTCGGGATCAAGAAATGCCCGGAATTGAGAAAACATAGGGTTAAGGTTGGAAATAGTTAGAAATGAAGATTTTGTACGTGGAATTAAAGTTTGGGCAATATCTGATTACTCGGGTATATTGTTTTACATGTTCAGTACAATTTCAATGTGCGATTTCTAACACCAAAAGATAGTTTAATCTTTATAAAAGGATAATTTATGTCCATTTAAACCTAGTGCAGGGCTTGTAGGTTGAGAAGTGCACAAGAAGTGGGGTTGAATCGTGCTCTGTTTCTTAATTTTCATTACAAAACTAAAATGCTAAACAATATACTATCAAGCGTTGAGCTTGAAGTGCAATGAAAACAAAATTAAGTATTTTAGAAAGTAGCTTTTTGAAGTATAATGTCAGTAACAAAATCATTAAAAATAAGGAACTTTTAGTCAATATTAAATAATATTGTAAGCTGTGAAAATAAAAAAGATTAAGGAGAAGAAGATGTGACACAAATAATTTATACTAGTTTGGCCAAATCTACCTACATCCAGCATGTAACACCCTAACTTTCAACATAATATGCCTATGACACATATTGGTTAATCGTTAGTTATTACTCTTTCGTCTCAACACTTTACTTGATTTTAAATTTTGAAAATAAGTTTATGGAAAATGTGACCTTTTTTTTTCCTTGAAAGATCAAACTATGAGCTGTTCGAGCATAAGATATAGTGCATAAGTATTCATCATATAATACATGATAGTAGTACATCCCATCAATGTGTTCTTAGCCACCCATCACATAGCATACATGTAGATCACAACAAAGAATAGCATAAACTAAAAACATCATCATAGCATAACGTTGACCTTAAATATCATGTCATATAATAATAATAATAATAATAATGTAAAAGTATCCCACAAGTATAGTACCATAACTAATATGTCGAGCCCATTTATAGAGATGGAGCATACAATAAATCAAAAGCTAAGCACAACTATGACGTAGCTAAATCCTTCGTGGGTACACATCTACTAGAAACTAAGTTATGAGCATGCTTGAAGATGAGACAACTCGTAAGTGCTGCAAACAAGAAGGACTATATCTCCGCTTCTATTGCACCACTCTGATCTAGACCATAGTGCAACTCCCATGCAAGCATCTCAAGGAAGTCCTTGAACGTTACCATCAACCTTGTCTAAAGACGAAGATGGAAAGAAAGAGAAATGGAATGAGAAACTTGTACAAGAATCTCAGTAAGACTTTTGGCTTCAAACAAATGTCATCATCATCATCATCCTCAAGAACCTTGGGTTTCATTATGAAAGTAGTGAATATAATTAAGGTTCATTTTATTAAAGTTCTAAAAGCCATTAGTCGAGGTTTGTCTTTTAGCATGATTCTGAATGTTATGAATACATCATACCTCATTATGAATGCTTGTCAATGTCATATGCAACATATCACAAGAATTATAATAAATCAACATGGCATAGAAAACATAAATTGTCATAACATAATCTTTCCTCTTTACTTTCTTAGGAGACTTAACTTGTTTTCCTCTAAGGGGTTACTCTAATACTCTCTCCTTTTAAGAGTTCTAGGTTATGAGCTCATACCTAAACTAGTCGTCACTAGTCTACACTTATCCTCTCGATATGATAACTCCCGACTCCCAGAGTGCGGGATAGGGGGCATAGAATCACCTTTCATAACCATTAATTCCTGGAGTCCAAATGATCACCTCTTTAGGTCACCTCCCATAACCATTAATTCCTGAAGTCTAAATGATCCTCTTATTGGATCACCTCTCATAACCATTAATTCCTAGAGTCTAGAGGATCATTTCCATGTGTCTTGTGTCACCTTTAATCTTAGCATGCCATTTAGATATGCAAACATGAGCACATAATCATGGCTATCATCATAACTTCTCATTCAATATTTTATGCTCACAATTTCATAATTTTTCTAAGTCCACAAATTTGGCAAAAATTCGGCAGCATAATGGCCAGCAACAGAGCTTCCCTAAATTTGCTTCATGCCATAGAACATAACAATCATGCATTCCAATCATTCATTCATAATCACAACATGCCACAAATCATCATGTAATCATTCATGTAGGTATGCATCACATTCTTTGCATATATCCATAAGCATGTTATCATTAATATCTCATTAAAAAGCCAATATGCTCCTACCCAGTACCCGGAAATCAAGGACCAAACTCAGCTAACGTATATGTTATGCTCAACAGGATATTTGTGTAACATAGGCAGTAATAATCACTTGCATAATTAAATGATCAAGCATGCATAGTCATCAATTCATAATTTTGCATGATCACATCAAATCACATAATTCCCAAACAACTCATATGAACATAACTCTCATAAAATATCATTCACATTAATATCATCAAGTTAAGGATAATTATACTTTACCCCCAAAAGAGGTCAAGCTGCGATTTCTAAAAATTTCTGGATCAAAGTGTAAATTCCACTTTTAACACATTTTCTCAAACTAATGATCTTCAAAATTAATTTACACTTTTAAGAGACCCATACCACTTATAAATCACTTAAATTTATCATAAAAATCATTTTGGGCCATTGGCCAACTTTTGTTAGATTTTAGGGGTCAAAGTGCAAAATGTCACTTTTATGACACATAGCAAGTGCCAATTTTTCTAAAATTCTCAATATCATAAATGGTATGTTGGATATATGGATACATTCAAAATCATTATTAAATCTAATTATACCCATTTGGCCAAAATCCCATAAAGAAAGGTTCAAGACATAATTTTTCGTATTTTGCAAAACGGTTTAACCTAACACTTGTAATTATCCTTTTAGGCACCTAAGAGACCAAAAATAATTTTTATAACAATTACCACTAATTTTGAGCACATGAACAGTACCACACAGTACTGGGCAGTGTTAAAAAAATTAGTTTCAAGAACTCTAGAAATTATGTTTTTGACCCTTTCTAATTACCAGTTTTTTCTAAGGTGTTAAAAGTAATTTTTACAACAATTATTAACATAACTGAACCATATGAACAGTAATAAACATAATATACAGTAGTAAACAGTAATTAACAGTAATAAATAGGGGGCATAATTGAAATTTCTATAAGCTTTGAAAATAACATTTTTGATCCTTTCTAGTTACTATTTTTTCCTAAGATACCAAAAATAATTTTTACAATAATTGTTAATAATTTTTGAGTACATGAACAGTGTCAAACAATGATGAATAGTAGTGAATAGTGTTGACCAGTTGCTAAAACTATAATTCTGAAAGCCTTGAAAATTATATTTTTTATCCTTTCTAATTACTAGTTTTTCATAAGATGCAAAAAATAATTTTTACAATTATTAACATTTTCAAAACATGTGAATAGTGGGGGAATAGTAATGAATAGTGGTGCACAGTAACAAACAATAATAGAGGTTAAAAAATCAAGAGCTTTAGAAATTACATTTTTAATAATTTCTAGTTGCTAGTTTTTCTAAAAAAACTTTTCTAAGACATTAAAAACACTTGAAACCATTTTATCTCTTTGAGAACTTAAGTATTAATATTAAAATAGTATCAAAACTAAAAATTTCATAAATAAGTTTTTATTCACTTAGAGATCACATTTTCACTCCTCTTGAGTTTTCTAATTCTTTAAAAGGTTCTTTGTATACTCTAAACACAAGGTTCAAGTCTCAAAATAAAATAAAACCAACTTCAAACCCAATACCCTCATAAGGCCAAAATACATATATAAATGTGTGTCCATGATCAAAATTTCCATTTAAGACAAAAGGGACAACTTGGAAATATAAACATGATATGCAAGACTTGAACTATAAACCTGAGGATGCAAGTTCCTTTTTACATCTTTGAGGCTTAAGGTGATGACTTGAAAAATAAACATGAAATGCAGGACTTGAAATGTAAACATGAAAATGCAAGTCCAGTTTTAAGTCTTCAAGATTTAAGTTGAGGACGTGAAACATAAATATGACATGCAAGGCTTGAAATATAAACATAAGATGTAAGAACTTGAAATATAAACATGAATGCAAGCCCATTTTTATGTGTTGTCAGAGCTCAAACTCAAGACTTTAAAGAATGAAACTTTGAACCCCATCAATCTTAACAAAATAAAAGTGAACTTTAGAGTCCCTCAACATCATGGTTCCAAGAACCTTATCTCTTGGACTCAACATCAAGCTCAAAAACAACAAAGAAACCAAATGAGCATTCTTTCTCTCCCTCTCTCTTTTTTTTTAATTTTTTTTTGAAACCAAAGATCAAGCCTCAAGCTTTAGAGATCATAAAGATAATCGTCTCACAACCATTATCAAGAACACTCATCATCAAGCTATGGGCTTGATCATAACAACCACCAAACAAAAGAGTAAAAATGGAAAGAAAACTTAATAAATAAATCCCTACCAAGAAGGCTTATTGGTTGCAAGTGAGAAAGCTTGATCCTTAGTGTTGAAATCAGAAGAAAAATATTATCTTAAGGCCAAGAGGGGTTTCGAGCAAGGTGGGGCTAAAATACGAAAAGGATTTTTCTTGTGTTCTTATGTGTGGGACTGGAAAGGATAGGTGTTTATGAGTTAATCTATGGTGGTAATGTAACATCCACTCAACTATAGTATCCCCACCTAGATTAGTACATTATAGCTAAGGGTGGCTATTGTATACCATATACATATGGCGTATGATAAAAAATTTATTCTCATTTTATTTAATTATAAGTACGTATTCAATTCAAATACTCATTATTCACTTCTTAGTAATATGAAGTGTTAGTGTATGGTTAGGTAGTATGTCGGTGAAAAGTTGTATATAATAGAGTAATTTATGAGTATATGTAAATACTAAAGCATTAGGGTACTTTTATTTGTGAACACTAGGCCACATAGGCCATTTCAGTACATATTTATAATACACATTACATCAGAGTCTAAAGTCCATGCAGGGACTGCCAAAGTACATAAAAAATGAAAACATGCCACTACACTATAGAAAACCAAGCAAATAGATATGTTCAAAAGGTATTCCTATCAATTAAGCTCAATTGTCGACAGGCATGTATCATACTACTACATCATAATGTAAGCAACTTGCGAACCCTGGGAGACATAGTAATACTCTACAGAAATTCATTCGCCATCAGAGCGATGGCGTCACCTCTTGAAGGGAGTCAGTGTCAGATATGGAACTGTCACTGGGGGTAAAAGGTGGTGCTGGCATGGGAGCGGGGTTAGGAAGAGGAGGACACGTAGCTGCATCGGGTACCGGTGGAGCGGGCAGTGGATGGAAAATCACCGGATGTGCCATGTGAAGAGGGACTCCATCAAATGGAAATTCGGGATCAAACAATAGGCTCAATACCAAAGGAGTAAACGAATGATGGAAGAAGATATATACACGTAGTTGGGCATATGCAACGGTGAACAAGGAGTCTAAGACAGGATCATAATGCCATTTGATGTATGCTAACTCAAGAAGGAAGATCATCGATGCCATTGCCTAGATCTGGGGTAAATATGGAATGCAAACAGGGATGAGAATTCTAAAAATCCTTAGTAGGGTATTCCCATACATACATAACTATCATCATTATCTACCCAACTGCTTCGGTTTAATTATGAATAGTTGAGTAAGAATTAGATAAAGTTAGGAAAAATCTTTATCGGAAACAGGTTTATTTTATCCAATCATCAACTTAAATTTAAAAATGGAGGCTTAGCATATAAACAACTTGGTATTAATTGAAACATCAAGCATTATTCACATGGTACACAACATAACAATAAAAACAATTTGTCACTTTGACTACTTGACCCTTGGTCATTGTGGCTCTAACCACTCTGTATCATAGACTGTGTTCCAGGACTGAGCTCATTCCTATACATGGTCCTTGGATTTTCTCTCCAATTCATACACAGACCTATTTCTAGCCAGTTTTGCTCCATAACCCAATCAAGGGCAGTGAGATCCACTCCTTAATTGACCGGATTTACTCTCCAACCCAATAAAACACAGTCTCAAGCTTTTGAAATGAGTATTCACATCTAGATGTGCCTAGTATCATCAATAAGTCCACATATCATGATGAGATCAAGTCATAAATGTTTAATCATTTCTTCAACCAACCTTGCTTGCTGCTAGAATTTCAATTTTCAAAGAAATTATGGTTAATTTACCAAAAATCATTAGAATAGAGTAAAACTATTTTTCAAAGATAAGTCAAGGTATCATGGAGTTCCTGTAAAAATTTCAAGGCATGAAAAGGTCTCTAACTATATTAATAAAATTTCACAATTTTGCAGGTCAGGAACTACATAGTTTCAGCCAACAGCCAGAAGTTTCAATTTTTCTACCCTATCAAATGAACTGCAAACTTCATATAAAAAATTAGGGTTGGACCTCAATATTTTCTCAACATTATATAAAAGTTTCAGCTAAAAATTCAATCATTTTCTAGGGTATCAAAATTATAAAAAATTTAGTGCCACAAGCTAGACTGGCTAGGCAGAAACCCTGACCTGCTCAATTGTCCATTTTTTAAAAATAGAAAAAGCCATTAAGAAGACCGAAGAAAATTACTAGAAACTTTTCCATATGTTAGCTTCATCATATAAAATTTTTAGTTCAAGATCATGACTCTAAATTAGTGAGAAAAATCAATATTTTTCATCTGCTTATTCAAAAACAAGATTACCAGTAGTAAGGGTCAGATTATGTTTTGAGAAAATTGATTACCTAACATCATCCAAGCCCTCTACCAAAATTAACACATCAATATTCATGTATAATCAGTTAATAAAACTAATAATTTTGAACTAAATCAACCAAGAAGTTCCAGAGCAAAATTTGACAGAAAAGTGGATGAAATAAGCCTACTTGGCTCTTTGAAGCTCAAACTCTTGCTCTTAACTTTCCTCAAAGATTCTCTAGCAATTTTCTTGATCTAACCCTCTATTAAATCCTCTTATTGTAACGCTCCGATTTTTCTATTTGAGCATAAATGATCAAAATGCCTCTGAGGTCATTTTTACTCGGAATTTGAGGATGGCCGACCTGGCGATCCTCGGAAGGTCAACTCAATGTTTGAAAATGATTAAAAGTGTTGTGATTGATAATAGAGATGAAAATCTTATTTTTTGAACTTTCAGCTCAAAATGACCAAAATACCCGTATAGCATTTTACGCAGGTATAAGTGCCGTTTGAGCCTAGAATCTTTCTTGGGAGTTCCGAATGCTAATTATATGTGATTAATGATAATTGTTTAAGTCCGGATAGTCTTGGGCAGTTTCTGTGCAAAATTATCGTTTTACCCTGAAATAGTGCATTTCGGGCCTAATGACATAATTAAGGAAACCTAAGCAATATTAGGCTCTAATAAAAGATTAATTAATTTTGGTGATTAATCTAGAGTAAAAATAATTTATTAAGGTTAATTAGAATCTAAGATTGCTTAGATAAACTTAAAACTCTTTCTTAAAGTCAAGATTCCATATCATGGAATCTTTAATAGTGTTTTCTCTCTCCAATTCCTTAAATTAAGGAATTATGTCTATGATTGATTACTTTATAAAATGAGTTTTGATTTCACCAATGAAGCAAGAACACTCTCTAATCATGTCTTGACACCCCTAATTACCCATTACCTTACCTAAACACTTACTTACAAACTCCTAATCAAAAGCCTAATCAAAGACACACTTAAACACACTTCTAAACCACATTTAGGAGAAACATTTCCTCCTTATGGCTACGTGTCACAACCGGGATGGTGACAGGATGGCGAAAAAGTGTTTTTGAAGATTGGGAGTCACCACCAGATTTATTTTAATTGGAAAACCTTGGAAAAACCAATCTTATCATCTTAAAGATAGTCTTTGAAAACCAGATATGAGTTCGGGAGTCGATTATGTCTAGGGAAGGGTAAAAACTTAATCCTACAGCACCCCTAGTACACCCGTATTTAAATGGTACCTTAGTAAGTTGTGCAAATTAATTAATAACCCTTAAAAATTTCAATAAAGGTAGATAAAAATTATAATTTAAACATATAATTAAGAAAATTAATTTACACAAATATATTATAATTTAAACAAATAATTTAAAAAGAATTAATTTTGATAAATATATTTACAATTTGGACAAATACATTAAGAGAAATTAGTTTTGGAAAAATATATTTACAATTTTAACAAAACTAAAAACTGATTTACACAAAATATTTACAATTTAACAAATAAATTAAGAAAAATTAATTTTGGCTTGACAGGATTGCCTGCTCCTACGTATCCTCCGGTGCAATGAGGAACTCAAAGTCATGTAGTTCTGTAGAAAATATTTGTGTGTTGGTTGATTTTAATTAATTAAAATCATTTTCAATAAAGAACATTGTCTTAAAAAAAAAACAAAATCCATTCTTGAAGAGGATTCAAGTTAACACTCGGCTACTCAATGAACCCTCATGATTCAACAATGATGAAGATAACATTTGTTACTCAATCATTATCGTTGATCATTGCACAGATTTGAAAAGATTTGAGACAAAATTTATAAAATTTACTCCTATTCGAGATTCAGGTTAGCACTAGGCTACTCAATGAACCCTTGTGATCTAACAACAGTGAAGATAACATTTGCTATTCAATCACTATTATTGATCATTACATAGGAAATTATTTTTCTATTTTCAATATTTATCTACAAAAAGAAGCATGGAACAAATTTATTTATCTATGACACTAATTAATTACTAAAGTTGAATAACGAACATGCAAATAATCTGTGCAAAATACTAAAACAAGTAGAATAATTGAACACAAAAATACAAGAGCACGAATTACTATTTTTTATTTATTTCCAAACCCTTTTATATTTTTTTATTTATTATTTTAACAAAAATTAGCCAAAAATAAAATAAAATAAAAAATAATAATTAACACATCAAAATTAATAACTAAAACACTTCCTAATTTAGTTTACTTAATTTCCTTCAAATGATCAAAACAAATTGCTAAAGAAACATCACGAGTTCTCTTTTTTTAGTTCAAACAAACACGGTTTTTTTTTTTTCCTAAGATAACCAAAAATGATCTACAAACAAAGAACTCAACAGCCTAACTTTAAGCAAGCTAAAAACCCTTACATCCAAACCCTTATCAGCCCATTCACTTGAAAACAAGATAGTGATGGCACACAAAGGGAAACAAACACTCAAATAAACAAATAAATAGAAAAAAAAAAAAGAAAACTAAATGAAAGGTACAAGACACAAAGGGATGGGTCTGGAACATTGGGGATAATGGTTTCATTTCTCTTTTGGGATTCAAACACATACACCGCACATTACAGAGAGAGAACTAGAGATGGGGAGTTAAAGAGAGAGGGCGAAAGTGAGATGCATGCAAGAGGGTGGAGAGAGGCCGTCGCCAGAGGGAAGAAAGAAGGAGGGAGATGCTGTGCGAAGGGCCAGATCTGACCAAGGAGCGACGGTGACTGTGTGACCATGGAGAACCAGCGAGCATGCCGGCAGGGGGACAGTTCACAACGCTGTTTGGGACATCATCCACATCGCAGAGGTGCGCGGCCATGGAGTCAGCTGGCTCGCAGTGTTCACAAGGGAGGAAGAGCGCCGCCTGGTCACGACCCGTGCATGGTGACTGGGCTTGAAGACCGTTGCGACTATGGAGGTAATGCGCGGTGGTGACGCCGCGATAGCAAGGAAAAGAAACTAGCCATCAAAGTGGCTATTCCCCTTTGTTCTGACTTCCCTTTTATTTTAAAATTTATGGGTCTATGTTGAACAATGATGAGAATTAGTCTTTGATTATGGTTTTATGTTGGGTTTGGCTGAGACTTATTTTCCTGTGTTTTGACTTAGGTGATGATGATGATAAAGATGATGATATAGCTAAGATGATGGAAAAGATGACAATAATGGTGGATGGTTGTTGTTTATGAGGAAACAGCAATGATCGGGAAGGAGGTGGCTGATGGCGTGGCAAAGATAGAGTTGTTGTGGTTGGGTTGTTATGGTTGTGGCAATGATATGTATATATGTGTACTACATTGCTGTTAGTGTAAGTGCATGCGTATGTCAGCTAACAAAATGAGCATGTGATTTTATCTAAGGATCAAGAATGCAGAATATCAAAATCAAGTGATAAGAGGAATGAAAACTAATACCACCGGTGCTGTTCTCTTTTCCTTTTTCAATATCTCAACTTCAAAATTCCTCACAATGGTGATCGAAAAATGAAGTTTTTAAGCTTGTGATGATAATTCCCCTATCTGTATTTCTCAGTTCTGCTTTATGATTTCTTCAATTTTTGCTCGAGTCTCACAATTCTCTCAAAAACTTCTCTCAGAGTCCCTAAAAATTAGATCACTCTTTTTTGTATTTTTTTTAGAACCAGATTGAAATCCGAGACCTCCCCCCTTTTGTCTGTAAATTTCATTCCCATTTATACATCTTTCATGAATCAATTTGTCAACCTTATAGCAGCCATTTTTTTTATATAAATGATATGATTTTGCTGATTTCATGGGAGTTGATCTTAGATGCATGTGATTCTCCATTGCTATTTCTGACTTCCTCTGAATTTGCAGCAAGCTGCATGTGAGCTGTGTACTGTATTTGACTCTGTATTCCACTTCATGCTGCTTTTCTTGTTTAGTGCCGCTACTTCTGAATTTCTTCCTTTCATTCAGCAAACTCGTTTGGAAATAACAACAGAAAAGCAAAGCAACGGGCACGCTTCACATTTGTTTATTATTTCTATATCGGAAGAAGACACCAAATGACACAGTGATCAAAAAACAATTTTCAGAGAAGAGGGCGATACACCTCTCTCCGTCTTGTCCTTTTCTTTTTCTTTTTTTTTTTTGTTTTTTTAATGAATTACTGACTATCAGAATGACAGACTAGAATGAAATGAAATGGGCTGAGAAATGTGTTGAATTTTTTTGTTTTTGTTCGTTCAAAAAGAAAATTAATGGGCTTAAAATGAAATGGACTAAAATTTTTCAAAAACATTAAATGGAGTTAATTTTTTTTTTTATGAGCCAGACAAAATTGGGTGTTCACATTGCCCCTCCTTGCTCATTTCTTATAAGAAAATACAAAAATTTGAATTTAAGTATTGTCTTCATAAGGAATGAGTAAAGAAATGAACATTAATTTTGTTCGGTAATGTATGCAATGCAATGAAATCTAAATCCGAATAGCAAAACGACCTAAACTTTCAAGAAAAGTCACATGCAATGATGTAGTTTAGAAATCAAATATGCATGAATTACTCAAAGAACAATGGTTAACCAACTTGACACGAATTCACAAGTTACAAGAAATGTAAAGACTAAAAAAAATGACCCTTCAAGATAAACTGTACATGTAAAAAATCTGAGGATGATGGGAAAAGTAAAAATGGCAATCTGAGATCGATTGAAAAATAAAATTGGCAATTTGAGGCCGACATGAAAGCAAAGTGGCAATCTGAGGTCGACTTGAAAGCAAAGTGGCAATCTGAGGCCAACTGAAAGTAAATTGGCAATCTGAGGCCGACATGAAAGTAAAGTGGCAATCTGAGGCCAAGTGAATGTAAATTGGCAATCTGAGGCCGACATAAAAGTAAATTGGAAATCTGAGGCCGACTGAAATGTAAAATTGGCAATTTGAGGCCAATAGTAAAGTAAAAATGCAATATGAGACTGACTAAAAAGTAAATTGACAATCTGAAGCCAACATGAAAGTAAAGTGGCAATCTGAGGCCGACTGAAAGTAAATTGGCAATGTGAGGCTGACAGGAAAGTAAAATGGCAATCTGAGGCCGACATGAAAGTAAATTTGGCAATCTGAGGTCGACTGGAAAGTAAATTGGCAATGGCAACAAGACACAAATGACACTGAAACAAAAGCAAATTAAACCTGGATTGAGCAGCCCTCAAGGAAAACTTTAATTGATCAAACTCATAATTCATGCTCTGGACCTTCTAGCACATACAAAACCTTTCTTCCGTTTCTATAACCCTTGATCCTTTCATTCCCTAACTTTTCTTCTTTTTTCTTTTTGTTTGACAATTAATTTTCTGACAAGCTTAGCCGAAGCTTCTGAATTCCCCTGGTGTGATGCTAGTCATTGATGTATTGCTATAAACATTGTCAGATTGTACAATTTGAACTTAAATTTATGCTTACTCGAGACATCATAAATAACATGCATTCAATGACAAAGTAAAAATTAACTGAATAGGTGGTTTTATTGCTTGGTGTATCAAATGACAATAGGTTTGAAAGGGGGCTACAATACAGAAATGAAAGACAGAATTATGAATGACATGAAATTTCGTCCCAGTTTAAGGTCTTTGTGACTCAATCAATCAATCTCTTGCAACAAGTTGAACACTATAATCATGATTTCCGATGTTTTCCAACCTTTTTCTCTTCAAAGATTGCCCCAGTTTCAGCCTTGGTTTGCTTGGTTCAAGTTTAAAACCAAAAAATTGCCCTAATGTAGGTTGCTTGAGATGATGCTTATCTTTTTGCTCTAACTTTTGCTTAGGCCGCTCTTTCGAGTTTTCAACCTAACGAGCTTTTTTATTTTTTCTTTTTACCCTAACTTTTGCTTAGGTCGCTTTTTCGAGTTTTCAACCTAACGGGCTTTTTCAGTATCTTTTCAAGCATAAAACCTTTTGACTGCATCAATGTTAATTGGTTTGGACAATTCTTGTTCGTCCATGTTTTGCAAAATCAACGCTCCACCCGAGAATGCTTGCTTGACAATGTAAGGACCTTCATAACTTGGAGCCCACTTGCCCCGTGCGTCCTCTTGATTAGGGACAATTTTCTTCAGAACCAAATCCCCTGGATGAAAATCTCTAGGGCAGACTCTCTTGTTAAAAGCCTTAGCCATTGTGCTTTGGTACAACTAGCCATGACAAATAGCTGCCAGCCTTTTCTCTTCTATCATGTTTAGCTGTTCATATCGAGCCTTTACCCATTCAGATTCTTCCAACTCAGCCTCCATTAAAACCCTTAATGATGGGATTTCCACTTCTATAGGAGATACAACTTCCATTCCATATACTAATGAGAAGGGAGTTGTGCTTGTACTTGACCGTATGTTGGTACGATATGCATGTAAAGCATATGGTAGCATTTCATACCAGTCTTTATAATTCACTACCATTTTGGCAATGATTTTCTTGATGTTCTTATTTGTAGCCTCGACCGCACCATTCATCTGAGGCCTATAAGGAGCTGAATTGTGATGCTTGATTTTGAAAGTCTCAAAGAACTTCAGCACTTCAGCACCATTGAGATTAGGAGCATTATCTATGATAATTCTTTCTGGAATCCCATATCTACAGATAATGTCTCTTTTGATGAATATGAGAAACACTTTCTGTGTGATGTTAGCATATGAAGTGGCTTTCACCCACTTTGTGAAATAGTTTATCACCACCAAGATGAAGCGATGACCATTTGATGCTTTGGGATTGATTGGGCTGATGACATTCATGCCCCACATCGAGAAAGGCTAGGGAGATACTATGCTATGCAATGGAACTGGAGGAGCATTAACTCGGTCTGCATAAATTTGACATTTGTGGCACTTTCGAACATAATTAATACAGTCATTCTCCATGGTGGACCAGTAATATCCGCACCTCAAGATTTTGCATGCCATCATGTACCCATTAGCATGGGTTCCATAGATTCCTTCATGGATTTCTGTCATGATTACACAAGCCTCATGAGCATCTACACATCTCATCAAAGTACCATCATAATTCCTTTTGTAGAGGACTTCACCATTCAAGAAAAAGGCCATAGCTAAGCGACGAACAATTTTTCTCTGTGCATCACTTGCTCCGATAGGGTATTCTCCTTTTTGAATATACTGTTTGATGTCATAATACCATGGGTGGCCATTTGGCTCAACCTCCACATTGTCACAGTATATCGGTTCACTTTGTACCTCTACATGGATGGGCTGGACATTGGTGTAGACTTCCAATTTGGCCATTGTACTCAAAGTTGCCAATGCATCTGCAAATTGGTTATGGTCTCGAGTTAAGTGAGAGAACGACACATTGTCAAATTGTTCAATTAATCGAGACAAGTATTTCTGATAAGGCACCAATTTCGGATCCTTCGTACGCCATTCTCCATTAACTTGGTAGATTATGAGCGTAGAGTCTCCAAACACTCTTAATTCTTTTATCCCTAAGTCAATTGCAGCTTGCAAACCATTCGCACAAGCTTCATATTCTGTGATGTTGTTGGTGCATTCAAAATCTAACTAGATGGAAACCGGATATTGTTTCCCGGCTGGTGACACCACTACAGCTCCTATTCCACACCCATTCATATTGGCAGCCCCATCAAAGTACATCTCCTACACATTCTCTGCTTCTTTTTCTTCACTTTTGACTACTAGCACTTCACCATCAAGGAACTCTGATGTGGCTGGTTGATCATCTTCCAGAGGATTTTCAGCTAGATGATCAGCAATTGTACTTCCCTTAACAGACTTTTGAGTAACATACTTGTTATCAAACTCAAACAGTATTATTTGGCATTTTGACACTCTCAATGACACATGAGGACTATCAAATATGTATTTCAATGGATCCATTCGAGAAATCAACCAAGTGGTATAGTACAACATGTATTGCCTTAACCTCTTGGAAGCCCATACTAATGCACAACTAGTCTTTTCAATTGCCAAATAGCGAGATTCACAATCATTGAACTTTTTACTCAGATAATAAATTGCTTGCTCTTTCTTTCCAGACTCATCATACTATCCTAACATTGCCCCAATTGATGTGGGCAACACTGTGAGGTACAATATTAAAGGATGCCCTGGTGTAGGTGGGGCCAAAATTGGAGGTTTCATTAGATAAGTCTTTATTTTGTTAAAAGCTTCTTGGCACTCCTCATTCCACTCTTTAGGTTGATGTTTTCACAGCAACTTGAATATTGGCTCGCAAGTACCGGTCAAATTAGCGATGAATTTAGCAATGTAGTTGAGCCTTCCTAGAAAACTTCTAACTTCCTGTTCAGTTCAGGGAGCTAGCATATCTTGTATTGCTTTCACCTTATCTGGGTCTACCTTTATTCCTTCTCTGCTGACAACGAAATCCAACAGTTTCCCTGTAGAAGCTCCAAAGATACATTTATTCGAGTTCAGCCGCAACTTATATTTCCTGAGCCTTTTGAATAGCTTTCGCAGGACTGCTATGTGACTTTCTCCCTCTTTAGATTTGGCAACCATATCATCCACATACACTTCAATCTCTTTATGCATCATATCATGGAATAGTGTAAGCATAGCACGCTGGTATGTGGCACCTGCATTTTTCAATCCAAAGGGCATGACTATATAGCAAAATGTTCCCCATGGAGTTATGAAAGTAGTTTTCCCTTTGTCATTAGTATCCATGAGAATCTGATTATACCCTGAATATCCATCCATAAATGAAAACCGGTGATTCTTTGCAGTATTATCAACAAGGACATCAATGTGAGGGAAAGGAAAATCGTCTTTCGGGCTAGCTTTATTCAAATCCCGATAATCTACACACATCCTGACTTTTCCATCCTTTTTAGGCACAGACACAATGTTAGCCACCAAATCAGTATGTCTTGATACCTCCAAAAACCCGGCCTCCAACTGCTTAGTCACTTCTTCTTTTATTTTTAGTGATATATCAGGTCGCATTCTTCTCAACTTTTGTTTTTTCGGATCAGTTTCTGGATACAAAGGAATTTTGTGTGAAACAATCTCCGGGTCCAATGCCGGCATATCACGATAGGACCATGTAAACACATCAAGGACTTCCTTAAACAATGTAATCATTTCTAAGCGTTCAGGATTTTCCACTATTTTCAGCTCCTTCTTTTCTTCTTTAGTGCCCATGTTAATTACCTCGATCACCTCATTGTCTAGGCCAAATCCTCTTTCTGAGTATTCCAATAAGTTTGAAAACTGTTTGACATCTTTTTCATCATCCTCGGACTCATGGTTATCGCAATCAAGTGCAGCAAGAGAATCAATTGATAAGCTTCCAAATTCCCTTTCATGTGGCAAAATTTCTATGACATTCAAATTCCTGGAAAGTAATTATGGTGGGTTGGAATGCTAAAATAAATGGTGGATTATAAAACATGGAAGAACCACAAATTAACGAGCTAAGAGTGATAAAGGAAAGAAATAGAAGAGAGGAGAAAGAAAAAAAAATAGAAACGAGGTAAATGAAACATGTAAAGAAAGATTATTGAAAGATCATGCAAGTTTATTTAAATGATGTCTCTAAGTAGCATAAACAAAAGCATAAGCAATTCTTGAATGATACAACCTGACTAATTACTTTTTAGCAATAACATCAAGTACTGGTTTGGTTGTCCAGTTCATTAGCATCTCATCCTTGGTGGCAACAATTTTTTTCGACGTCCAAGGTATTGATAGTGAGGCAGTAGCAAGGGGGGCAAACTTCTCCAGCTGTGATCATTTCAGTTGGACCAAGAAATGTCTCATTTAGGTGGGGGATCTGTTGCATTTCTCCGGTTTGTTTCTTCTACTCCAGCATCAAGGCATTCATCTTGTTATCCAGTGGAATCTCATATCCTAAACCAAATCGATTACGCTTCTCTGAGACCAATATAGGTGTGCGGGTGCCTTGTAACCTTGGTCCCAACCCTCTACCCTTCAGATATTCATTCTTAGCCATGATTAGTGCCACCACTTGATTTTCCACAGGGAGCTTGTTCCGTTCTTGTTTCAACCCTATTGCCTCCAGATTATGCCATAAACTGCTCTCCACCAGCTTCACATTTTCAACATATGGCAATGTAACTGGTTTAGACACTATGATATCTTTTTCTCCATGGATCGTAATGACTGAACCATTTTGAATGTACTTAACCATTTGATGCAATGTTGAAGGGACAACACCAACACTATTTATCCATGGCCTTCCGAGCAACATATTATAATCTGACTCAATTTCCATTACTTGGAACAACACTTTGAATTTACTTGGGCCAATCTTCAGTAACAACTCCATTTCCCTAAGGATAATCTTCTTAGCTCCATCAAAAGCTTTTACTACCATGATCTGTGGCAATATATCATCCTTACTTATTGACAAGTAGCTTAGAGTCGATACTGGTAAGATGTTTAATCCTGATCCTCCATCAATGAGAACTCTGGGCACTATATAACCTTTACATTTGAGGGTTATATACAATGCTTGTGGGTTAGCTTATGACACAATTTCTTCATCTGAGAACGTGATCATGTTGACACGTTTTACTGGATCCACAATAGTCACCATGTTCTCTAATGAAGTATCAAGTTTGACGTAAGCCTCTTTCAGGACTTTTAACACTGCCTTTTGATAAGGTTCAAATGATAAGATTAATGACAAAAGAGATATTCTAGTGGGAGTCTTCTTTAGTTGCTCTAGAATATCGTACTCACTTTACTTCATGATCTTTAAGAATTCCTCATCATCTTCTTCTTCTTTTCTTCCTACATCTGAACATTTTTCAACATTTCTATTGTCAACAAATTTTCCTTTTGCCAACTCTCCAGGCCCATAAATCCTTCCACTTCTTGTGATCCCCTTTATTTCCATGATACCAGCCTCTTCTTTACTTGATTGGGCCTTTAAGGTTTTTCCTACTTCCACCTCAGTCCCATAATTTCAAGGTATAGTATGTGTGTTCTCATAACTGAAAGGTGTTGGTTTCTTCACAGTAATCATCACTTTTTCTGGTTTCGGATCTGGGATAAGTGGAGGCACTCGGAGCACAAAGGGTTCGATCACATTCACCTTTTCAGTGGAATTCTGCTTCTTTTTTGCCTTCATCACACCTAAAGTGAGTAGTTCTTGTATATGAACTTTGAAATCCCAACATTTCTCAATATCATGTCCAAGACTTCCATAATGGTATGCACATCTTGATTCCATATCATATTTCTCCTCTTCTTTCATCATAGAAGCGGGTGTTGTGATGTTATAATTAGCCTCTTTCAAAGCACTAAACATTTTCTCCATCAGTGTACGAAGACTCAAAACTTTCTTGACCCATGGTTCCTCAATTTCCACAGCATTCACATGACTTCCTCCTTCATGATCTGGGATTGGATTTTTAACAATATCTAGCTTCGGATCTTCTTAAAGATCTAATCTTCCACAGGCTATTAGTCTTCTTACTACTGTCTTAAAGCCTTCATAATCCTCAATCGAATGCCCCGCAACATCCATATGGTATTTGCAAGTTAGATTTAGATTGTACCATGTCGGAAACAGTGGTTGTAATGGGTGCACAGGCTATGGAGAAATCAGATCAGCATCAAACAACCGTTAATAAAGGTCAGCATTTGAAATGGCTAACTTTGGAAAAGGTGGTAGATTCGGGAATCAGGTACGGTTTTGATTTTGAGTATTTGGACGTGATGGTGTAATGTTTGGGTAACTTTGCATGGTTGGATATGTTGGATGAATTGGTTGATATGGTCGTATGTGGATGTTATTTACTTGCAGCTGAGGACACGGGGTGGTGTTTGTGGCTTGGTGATATGGGTAAGGAGAGACAAATGGCATTTAGGGTCTTGGATGAGCGGATGCATATTTTGGGGTGAAAGGTTGCTGACCTTGCACATAGTTTACATCTGTTTCCTTTTTCCTGGGTGGGAATCCTTTTCTGGTGTCTTCATTATTCATTGGAAGCTTGCCAGCTTTAGCCAAATTCTCAATCCTTTCTCCAGCTGTTATCAAATCAGAAAAATCTTTGTAAGCTGCTCCTGCCATTGCCCCAATGTAAGGAGACCCTAAAGTTCCTAAGAAATATGAACACATTTCAATCCGAATGAGTGGTGGTTGAACTTGAGCCGCCAAAGCTCTCCACCTTTGAGCGTATTGCTTGAATGACTCATCCTTCTTTTTCTGCATAGCGCTCAACTGTTCTCTAGTTGGTGCTATTTCCATGTTAAACTTGTATTGATTCATAAATTGATCAACTAACTCCCTCCAACTGGCAATCTTCGAATGGTCTAATTGGATGTACCATTCCAAAGCAAGTCCAGTTGAACTTTCAAGGAAAAAGCTGATGAGGAACTTTTCATCTTTGGACCAGATTCACATTTTGGTGCAGTAACTCTTTAAATGAAAGAGTGGATTGCCAGTTCCATCATACTTTGAGAAGTCAGGGATTTTGAAGTCCTTCGGAACCATTGCATCGATAGGAGGGCAAAGCTGCTCGATCTCTATATAGCCATAAGTGATAGGTTTCTGGATAGCCTTGATTTGTTCTTGAATTTTCTCCATCCACTATTCTCTTAGCTTATCCTTCTCTGAATTAGCATGATTATTCCCAATAGAAGAAAATTGTCTTTGGACAACAACGCGAGGCTGCTCCCAAGTATGGGTAGCACATCAAAAATAAAATAAAATAAAAAATAAAAATTAACACATCAAAATGAATAAGTTTACTTAATTTCCTTCAAATGATCAAAACAAATTGCAAAAGAAACATCACGAGTTCTCTTTTTTTAGTTCAAACAAACACGATTTTTCTTCTAAGACAACCAAAAATGATTCTACAAATAAAGAACTCAACAGCCCAACATTAAGCAAGCCAAAAGCCCTTACATCCAAACCCCCATCAGCCCATTCACTTGAAAACAAGACAGTGATGGCACACAAAGGGAAACAAACACTCAAATAAACAAATAAATAGAAAAAAAAAAAGAAAACTAAATGAAAGGTATGAGACACAAAGGGATGGGTTTGGAACATTGGGGATAATGGTTTCATTTCTCTTTTGGGATTCAAACTCACACACCGCACATTACAGAAAGGGAACTAGAGATGGAGAGTTAGAGAGAGAGGGCGAAAGTGAGATGTATGCAAGAGGGTGGAGAGAGGCCGCTGACAGAGGGAAGAGAGAGGGAGGGAGACACTGTGCAAAGGGCTAGATCTGACCAAGGAGCGATGGTGACCGTGTGACCACGGAGGACCAGCGAGCACGCCGGTGGGGGGCAGTTCACGGCGCTATTCAGGACTTCATCCACGTCGCAGAGGTGCGTGGCCGTGGAGTCAGCTGGCTTGCAGTATTCACAAGGAAGGAAGAGCGCCGCCTGGTCACGGCCTGTGCAAGGTGACTGGGCTCAAAGACCGCTGCGACTATGGAGGTAATGCACGGTGGTGACGCTGCGACAGCAAGGAAAAAAAACTAGCCATCAAAGTGGTTGTTCCCCTTTGTTTTGACTTCCCTTTTATTTTAAAATTTCTTGGTCTATGTTGAACAATGATGAGAATTAGTCTTTGATTATGGTTTTATGTTGGGTTTGGCTGAGACTTATTTTTCTTGTGTTTTGACTTAGGTGATGATGATGATAAAGATGATGATATAGCTAAGATGATGGAAAAGATGACAATAATGATGGATGGTTGTTGTTTATGAGGAAACAGCGATGATCAGGAAGGAGGTGGCTGATGGCGTAGCAAAGATAGAGTTGCTGTGGTTGGGTTGTTATGGTTATGGAAATGATATGTATATATGTGTACTACATTGTTGTTAGTGTAAGTGCATGCATATGTCAGCTAACAAAATGAGCATGTGATTTTATCTAAGGATCAAGAATGCAGAATATCAAAATCAAGTGATAAGAGGAATGAAAACTAATACCATTGGTGCTGTTCTCTTTTCCTTTTTCAATATCTCAACTTCAAAATTCCTTACAATGGTGATCAAAAAATGAAGTTTTTAAGCTTGTGATGATAATTCCCCTCTCTGTATTTCTTAGTTCTGCTTTATGATTTCTTCAATTTTTGCTCGAATCTCAGAATTCTCTCAAAAACTTCTCTCAGAGTCTCTAAAAATTATATCACTCTTTTTTGTATTTTTTTTAGAACCAGATTGAAATCCGAGACCTCCCCCACTTTTGTCTATAAATTTCATTCCCATTTATACATCTTCCATGAATCAATTTGTCAACCTTACAGCAGTCATTTTTTATTTAAATGATATGATTTTGCTGATTTCACGGGAGTTGATCTTAGATGCATGTGATTCTCCATTGCTATTTCTAACTTCCTCTGAATTTGCTGTAAGCTGCATGTGAGCTGTGTATTGTATTTGACTCTGTATTCCAATTCGCACTGCTTTTCTTGTTTAGTGTCGCTACTTCTGAATTTCTTCCTTTCATTCAGCAAACTCATTTGGAAATAACAATAGAAAAGCAAAGCAACAGGCACGCTTCAGATTTGTTTATTATTTCTATATCGGAAGAAGACACCAAATGACACAGTGATCAAAAAACAATTTTTAAAGAAGAGGGCGATGCACCTTTCTCCGTCTTGTCCTTTTATTTTTCTTTTGTTTATTTTTTTTGTTTTTTTTTATGAATTACTGACTATCAGAATGACAGACCAGAATGAAATGAAATAGGCTGAGAAATGTGTTGAATTTTTTTGTTTTTGTTCGTTCAAAAAGAAAATTAATAGGCTTAAAATGAAATGGACTAAAATTTTCCAAAAACATTAAATGGAGTTAATTTTTTTTTTGAGCCGGACAAAATCGGGTGTTCACACTGCACATCATGACCAGCCATTCCTCCCTTAAATTCATCACATGTTGATTTATTTTATACACAAAGAACCATGCTTGAACCATGCCTAGCCATACTTCCAACCTTACCTTTGAATGATAATTTGGAGGAGATATTTTCACCTCCCCTTGGCTACATCATTCACGGCCTTTCCCCCCAAAATGCACCTCCATATTTTATTTTTTTAACACATGATATATATACTAAAATGCAAAGAAAGCACACACTTTACCACTAACTTTTTTGTTGGAGTCTTGTGACCTAAAAGCTCTCATACTTTTCTCTCATCTTGAGTTCTTTTCCTCCTGCACTCTCAAGAGAAAACCACCACCATAAACAACCACAAACCACTACACCACCACCTCAAACCACCTCTCAAACACATAATCCTTCCACTCCTAAGCTTAGCCTCCCAAGAAAACTCATCATTTCCATTCTTTTCCCCTTGGCCGAAAATTATCTAAGCCACCAAGAGAAGATTTATCTTCTCATTTTAGCTCCAAGAACCAAGCTCTTTCCTTTCCTTCAAGACAAGATCTTTGGTAGGGGTTTTGTTTTTAAAAGCTTTATCTTTTACATTGATGTTTTGTTGTGGAAAAATTTTAGTGTCTCTTAGTTTAAACTCCTTTTTTCTCTTTTCATCTTTGGCCATGGAGCCTTCCTTTTAAAAGAAAATATTAGCTTGATAATGAGTGTTCAAGGTGATGATCATGAGATTATCACTTGTGTAAGCTCTAAAGCTTGAAACTTGGCCTTTGGGCCTAAGGGTATTTGGTTTCCTTTTCCTCTTTGATGTTTCTATTTTCGATTCTCAAAGGAATGTTATTATTTGTTTTGTTCTCTTGATCCATTTCCTTGAGCTTGATGATGATGTTCAAACCATAAGGTTTCTTTGAAACCTTGGTACAAAGAGCTCTAAAGCTCACTTTGTCTCGTTAAGATAAGCTTGTGGTTAAGGTATATGTTCCTTTAAAGTCTTGAATGAGCTCTAGTAAAGATAAAAATGAACTTGCATCCATGTTTAAGTTTATGCTTTGTATATCATGTTTACTTTTCCTTATCATCACTAAAATCTCAAGAATAAAGAAATGAACTTGCATTCTCATGTTTAAATTTCAAGCTTTGCATTTCATGTTTATATTTCAAGTTATCACCTAAACTTTAAAGATAAAAATGAACTCGCATCTCATATTTACTTTAAAGCTCTCACTTTACTTTTTATAATGGAGAATAAAATGAAGTGCATAGCATGTTTATGTTTTTGCTAACACCTAAAGATTCTAGAGCTCAAAGACTTGCCCTTTTTATCTCAAGCAAAGTTTGGACAATGGAAGCATTCCATGAATGCATGATTTGGCCTTGTGATGATGATGAACTTAGTATAAGTTTCATCTAGTTACAAAGGCTAACAAACTATGTCTTAAGACTTTCTTAAGCATAGGAAAGCTCAAAGAATACTATAAGTATGATTTTATGATTTAAAACTCACTAAAGCACGGTTTAAAATAGCTACTGCCTTAGCATTATATTTTTATGATTTTAATGAAAGAGATTGGTTTTCAAAGAGTTTTAGAAGTTCTAAAATGATTCCAAGAGAAACTAGCAACTTATATGTATTGAAAATGTGATTTTATGTGTTATCTTGAAATGAACATTTTGGTTACTGCCTTGTTATGATGGATGTTGTATGATGCTGTTTTAATGTGTTAGAATGTGTAAAAATTATGTTTATTTGAAGTAGAAACTATTTTGTGAGTGTTAGGAACAACTAGCAAGTAGAAAGGATGAAAAATGTGAGTTTTAGATCCCTTAGAAACTAAAATATGGCTGCTGTTTTAGGATGTGTAAAATCTAAAATAAATGGTTTTAGAATTGTTTAGAAGTGTAGGATTAATTCCTTAAGGTTGTAATAATTAATTTTAGCACCTTAGGAAAAGCCAAAACTTAGAAATGGTTAAAGACATAACTTCTAGAACCCCGTATTTGGATTATATTAATTTTTTCCAAACTGCCTAAGGCTGTTTGGTATTGATCATAAGCATAAAAATTAGTGAGAATTATTCGTTATGATCCCTTAGGTGGATAAAAGACTTATATCGGATGTTAGATTAATCAGATCGTAAGTTTAAGTCCCGAAAGGATCAAAAGCATAAGATACCGTAAGATAAAGGAGGTAATGAAAGTTAGTATATTAAATGAATGTATGCTTATTTATGAGTTGTTGAAAACATAGCATATGCATTAGCTGAGTTCGGTCCTTGATTCTGGCACACTGGTTAGGAGCATGTCTATTCTCTTTACAAAGAAAGTTTATGGAATTTATGAGCATAAAGTGTTATATGAGAAGTCATGATGATATTTACAATGTTATGTTCATGCATATGTCTCTAATTATATGACATAAGATACATGGAGATGATCTTCTAGACTCCTTGAATTAAAGGTTATGAGAGGTGATCCAATAAGGAAGTGATCCTTTGGACTCCCTGAATTAAAGGTTATGAAAGGTGGTCCAAAAGAAATTGCATACTCATGATAAGTTAAAGAAAAGGAGTGATGTGTTACCCCCTCTATTACCCCATATTAAATCTACTGACGGCTAGTTAGGTTAAGCTCATCCTAGGCGATTGGCGAGCTGGGAGTTTTGGTGGCTATTATAAAATCGCTGGGGAAGGTAAGATGGTTAGCTTAGGATGGTTACTTAAGAGGGTGGTTATAATGAAAAGAACTTAAGAGTTTAGTTATAAGAAAGTGAAGCAAATATGCATATGCATATTTTATCTCATTCTCCCATTAGTGCATTTAATCATATGATATGTTTTAAGTGACTCCAGTCCTCTTACTTTCCTCCTACTTATATACTTAGCATTATGTTGAGTTATAAATTTGTATGCTTATGTTAATTGCTTGTGTTACTCATGCCCCTAAGGTATTGTCATGCATACATGAGATAATTGTTGCATTCATGACATTAAGACCCATGCTAAAAGACACCCACTTCGGATAAATAGATTTGAGAAGTTTAAAACTGAACCTTATGCATATACATCTCTTTCATAATGAAAACTGAAGTTGTAACATCCTAATTCTTAACCCAATACTCCTAGAACGTATTTCGGTTAATCATTAGTTTATTACCTTTTAGTTTCATTCTTTTCAAAATACTTAGCAGAAAATACGAATAAATTTTTCTTTTGAAACTTGAAAACAAAACATGAGTCACGTGCTAAAATAAACTCTAACGATCGCCACAAACGTAACATACAAGAAAGAGAAATCATAACGTTCATAGCCACAAAATACAAATGTTATACATAACTTCATGACATAGTCATATCATCATAGATACATAATTTACGATCATCATAGTTCTATCAGCACATCAAAAAGGAGTACACTTCTATATATATAAATCTAAAGTAGCATCCCAGTGCTTCCGCTGCATCCCTCTAATCCGACTAGTAGCATGAATCCTATGCCCATGCCTTAGTAGGAGTCACGAACCACATCACCAACTTCGTCTGGAGACGACATGGAAGAAAAGAGAGAGAGATGGATAAGAAACTTATTCAAGATTCTCAGTAGAGATCTTCGACTCTAACACATGTGTCATCATCCCCAGCAACTTCGGTTTTAATTATGAAAAGGTGTTCATGCATAAGGTTTGGTTTTAAACTTCTCAAATCTATTTATCCGAAGTGGGTATCTTTTAGTATGAGTCTTAATGTTATGAATGCAACATATATAGGATAAATGTATGACAATACATTATGCAAGAAATTGATAGAACACAACGTCAAGAAATATCAAAATATAAGTGGCATATATCTTCTCATGTAAAATTCTTTCTTTTCTTATAATTGTGTGACATTAAACCATCATATACTTGAGCTCTTAAGCTCTTTTTCTCAAAGACCACCCTCTTTACTGTTCACTAAAATCCAACCAACATGCTGCCCCGGTGATTTTATTCTGTTCACCAAACTCCCTCTCACCTAATCGCTTAGGAATAAGCTCAAACCTAACTAGTCGTTCCTAGATTTCATATGGGGTAATAAAGAAGGTAACATAGGAATAATTTCTTCTCTGAAATGCTCCATTGGCATCTAGTGCACAGCGAATTGTTTGCTTTGGTAGGCTGCATCTTCTCATACCCTCACGGATTTGTCTTTCCTGGGGGTGCTCGGCCGAACCGGTGTCACCCAGGAAAGCGCGTGTAACGCCCCGATTTTTCTGTTAGAGTGAGAATGACCAAAATGCCCCTGAGGTCATTTTCAGCCCGGAATTCGAGGAAAGCCAGTTTGGCAGTCCTCGAAGGCCAAACTCAATGTTGGAAGGGGATTAGATGACTTGTGTACCTTCCCGGGATCGAAAATCTCGTTTTTCAAGTTTTCGGGTCAAAATGACCAAACTGCCCCTGCAGTGTTTTACCCGTTTGTAAGTGCCGGATGAACCCGAAATTTCTCTAGATGATTTTAAAAGGAGTTTTTATGTGGACTGTGACTTTAGTTTTGGTCCCGGAGGTCCCGGGCAAATTAGTGCAAAATTACAGTTTTTCCCTTACTTTCATGTTTCTACGCTTAATCGCGTGATTAAGCAAACCTAAGCAATATTAGGCTCTAATCGAAGGTTAATTAATTTCCTTAATTAATCTAGGGTCAAAATAATTTATTAAAATTGATTAGAACCTAAAAGTGCTTAATTACAACTTAAAATCATATTTTAATTCCAAGATTCCTAGTCATGGAATCTTGAATAGTGTTTCCTCTCTCTAATTCCTTAAATCATGGAATTGTGTTACACATTGTTTATTCATAAATGAGTTTAAAATTCTTTAATAATGTATGAGCACTCCTAACCTTGTCATAAAATTCCTAATACACATGCTTAGTTACCTAAACTTAAGGTTAATTATTCCTAACCTTGTACCTAAGCTAATACACATCTAAACCTACCATTAACACCCAATTAAAGGATCAAACCTCACCTCCTCCTTGTTGTACCAGACTTGGCCATGAGCCTTCCCTCCCCATATGCATCACATGTTCAATTTTTCAACACTCCAAAGCCATACCTCAAGTCACATACACTATACCTTGTCATAACTTTCAATCAAGCTTGATTTTCCAAGTAAATAACTAATTAAAATAGCTCATTTTCTCCATTTATTTGTGGCTGGAAAATTTCCAGCCATGCATTGTTTCTAGAAGCCTAATTTCATAAAAATTGATAGGAAATTAACTCACATCAAGCCATACTTTGTAGCATAGCTTCCATACTTCAAACTATGCTTCTATGACACAATCAAAGAGATATTTTCCTCTCCCTTTGTCCTCCAATGCTACGGCCAGCACCCCTCCCTTGATGAGCCCATGGTTTTGTTTTTCTATAAATAGGATGCTTGTGATAGCTTAGTTGCACCTTGAAGCATTTGTTAAGTTTAGAGTTTTAGAGTTGTCTTGCTAAGTTTTTCTTTTCTCTCAAAGCTCCAAGAGTTCTTTCTCTTCATCTTCATCTTTCTCATCCTTCCCTCACATAATCACCTCATAGTATTAATCTACCACCTCATAACCTTAAATCATTCTCTAAGCTCTCAAATACTCAACCTCAAACACAACTTCACCCAAAACACATTTCCTTTCTTTTCCTTCCTCTTTGGCCGAATCATCACCACCATCCTACGAGGAGTTGCTCATCTCATTTCCATCTTCAAGTCCAAGCTTTTACCTTCATCACTAGGTAGGGATTTGTTTTCAAACTTTGTTTTGCTCAAGAAAGTATTTTTTCTCTAGCTTCCTCTTGGATTCTTTTTGAACTTTCCTTTGTTTTTCCTTTTCTTTTCATTTCGGCCTCTAGGCCTTGTTATGAGCATGATAGCTTGATGATGAGAGTTTCTAGATAATGACATTGTGTTCATCTCAAAGAAACCTCTAAAGCTTGAGTTTTCCTTTCCTTATGACTTCATCTATATGATATCTAGCTCACATGGTTTTTCAACTTAAGAAAATTAATCTAAGGATTTCTAAAAGCCCAAGCCTACCCTTGTCAACCTTAAAGTTGGCCGGCACGTTCTAGAGATTTTCTCTAGATAGGGGTTTTGGGTATTTAATAAAGAACTTGACTTAGTTTCACTTTCTTAAGACTTTCGGTTTTGATGTTTTGATCTTTGAGATATTGTATTGGGTTGTTATCTTATGAAAGTCTTGAATGAGCTCTAGTCAACCATAAAATGAACCTTGCATCATGTTTACTTTATGCTTTGCATATCATGTTTACTTCCTTGCTATCACTAAATACCAAGATAATAAGTGAACCTTGCATTATCATGTTTATATTTCAAGCTATGCATTATCATGTTTATATTTCAAGTTCTCACTTAATACCAAGATAATAATGAGTTGCATTCATATTTACTTTGTGTTATCACTTTACTTTCTAATGGAACCTAAAATAGTGCATGAGCATGTTTATTTTTATGTCATCACTTTAATGAACCTAGAGCTCAAAGACTTGCCCATTGTTGTCTCTACAAAGGTCTAAAAATATTTATTTCTTGTGGTTCCCATTTCGGCCCTAAAGGGCTTTGGTGTTTCCAAGTGTTAAAAACTATGTTTTATAATTTATCTAAGCTTATGTAAGTATAAGGAATATGTAGAACTAAGTTTTACGAATTTAGGACCTCTTGAGATAAAAATAATTTAGCCACTGCCCTCTTAAGTATTCCTATGATTTTAAAGGATGAAGGTGTTTATAAACAAGTTTTGAAAGTTCTAAAATAGTTCCAAGAGAAACTAGTAGCTTATGTGCCTTAGAAATTGTGTTCTATGCCTTGTATGGAGAAGTATATTTTCGGTTCTTCCTTGCTCTTTACTGCCACTGTATGTGCTGTTTTAATGATGATAATGTGCCTATGTTTCAGTAAAAATAATGTTAAGACTCATATGCGAAAGATAGGATAAGTTAGGAACTAGAAAAGAATTAATTTGAGAGTTCTAGATCCTTTAATCATGTAATTTTCTGGATTCTATCCAGCAAGGTTTAGATTTAATAATCATGGTTTTTAATTAGTTTGAATGTATAGGAATGAATCATAATTGGTTTAGGACTTAATCTTGAGGCCTTAGGAGCAAACCGAACTTAGAAAGGGTCATTGTTGTGACTTCTAGGTACCCGTAAAGTTAGGATTTCAAATTATGCATCCTTGAGGTTTAGAGATGTTCTTGACCATAGTGTGAGGTGAGAAATACTTAGTTATAACCTCATAGGTTCCCAAGAGACTAGGTTTTGATGATCAATAACTTAGAATGCGAGTTAAGGACTTTAAGGGTCTAAACCATAATTTCTAGAACCCTGTAATCACACAAATATAAAGCTGTCCAAATCTGCATAGTGCTGTTTGGATAGGTCCTTGAGCATAAAAATTAGTAAAACTTATTAGTTGTGAACCTATAGGTGTGTAAGAGGTTAAGGCTAATACTAGAACAATTAGTTTACAAGTTTAAGACTCAAAAGAACCAAAGCATAAAACACTATAGGTTTATAACATAATAAGCTTATGAGTTTGTATGAATAATTGTCTAAGGTATGATGATGTGATAATGTATATGCTATGAAGAAGTTTTATGTATACACTATGAAGAAGTTTCATGTGATGATGTATATGCTATGAAAAAGTCTTATGTGAAAATAGGTTATAGTTTTATATATGATTATATGATGAGATGCATACTACGAGAAAGATTTATATGATGTATAATGATGTATCTATGAATTAACACTTTATGAGAACTTAAATGTGACACAACACTGAGACGCCTTCTTGGGTGACACCGGTTTAGCCGAGCACCCCCAAGAAAACAAATCCGTGAGGGTATTGACATAGAGCTTGCCAAAGCGGACAATACTACGATGCACTAGTTGCTAGTAGAGCGTTTCAAAGAGGAAATGACCCTAAGAGAGGTGATCCTTAATTGCCCCCTTGCCCGCACTATTAAGTCGGGATTATGTATATGTTACGCTTATCATAGGATAAGTAAGAACTAGTGACGACTAGTTAAGGTATGAGCTCATAACCTAGAGATATTTTAGGGTGGCCCTATGAGATGAAAGTTAAAGTTTAAAATGTCACATGTACTATACCTATCACCTTATGCCAATGTTATAATGCTTCGTAGTTGTTTTATTGAACGGCTTACCTTTATGATGCATTCATGTCATTAGTACATTCCATGCTTAGTCATAAGACACATTATAAAATATGACGGACCTTGGATAAATAATACTTTAGAAAACTAACTTAAAAGGAGTTTATAAACATGTACACCTTTTTAGAAATAAAACCCAAGGTTCCTGAGAATGTGATGATGACACCTAGGTAGGGATTACCCTACTGAGAACTCTTTTAGAAAGATTCTCATTCCCTCTCTCTTTTCTTCCATCATATCTTCAGATGGCTACATTCGTACTCTTTATCGACACCCCGGTATGGAAGCTGCACCATGACCTAACACTCGGGTCATACCATTTTGAGGGTCGCTGCACTGTTAGAGTCTTCATGTTCATGGGACGACTCTTCGCACACCCAGTACGGAGTTACCGATTCACCCCGACCGCCCCCTACCATCACAACAGTATTTTTGAGCGAGCTAGATCACGGGACGAGCAGATCCTCCGCATGTAGCCTGAGGCATCACCGGTACGCGACTACCCGGAGTACGTGCCTCGCACCCAGTACTCGGAGACGGACCTATCCGAGGACCCGCCATCACACATGTACAGTTGGAGCTCCAGTCCCTCTCCCCCGCCGATGAGAGCTGGGAGTGAGGAGACGGTGGTCCATCCGAGGTTGGCACGTCAGTGGATCGACTCGACCCCACAGTCCTCGGACCAGCAGGAGTAGACATAGGAGGGGTAACAGTTAGTGCACACACGCCACATAGTTGAGGGCAAACCTTCTTTTGTGTATGAGGTTGCCTGCTCTAGGTGCACTCAGGCATGGGTGTTGTTTTATGATTTCCCTGTATTTGTTTTCCTTGTATTTGTTCTTCAGTTGTATTCTGTTTCCCGATGTATCGAATAGTCCTGCCTTTTGGGTGGGCACATCATATGTATATATATGTTTCAGTTGATGTTTCCATGATATGATGTGTTCCTTTACGCTTTGCTTATATGTTTCGTTATGCTTCCTTTTAAAGATTCGTGCGTGGCTCTCACCTTGATTTTAAAAAAGAAAAATTTTACCCATATTTCCGCTAAGTATTTTCTACGTAAAAGATGAGACCAAGAGGTAATATTCTAAAGATTAACCTAAGTACATACTAGTAGTCTTAGGTTAAGATTTTGGGTGTTATAGCGCATCTCAGTGCTTTGTCACATAAAAATCTCCTAGGGGTGTTTGGCCGAACTGGTGTCACCCAGGGTTTTCTTTTCTCATAGGATTCTCAAAAACATTCTCAAGTATTGATTTGGCGGAAATTGGGTAGCATAACAGCTGTAAACTGAATTTCTTTCAAATCTACTTTATGCCACAATAACTCATGATGCATAAAATATCATATTCAATCTCTATCATCATAGCAAACTTGAATTCACATAATCATATTCATAAAAGCACATGCATCAACATATCATACTTGCATCATCAAACTCAAAGCATCAAAGTTCTCTTCATGTCTTATGCTATGACCCTTAGGGTCCTTTAACTTGAAATCTAGGTTTTCTATCATCACAACTTAACCTCTCGGATACTTATGAGTCCATATCTAAGTAGTCCTCACTCGATTCTATGATCATAAATATTTCTAAACCTTAAGAGTGCAGAATCTATAATTTACACTTTACGGGTATCTAGGAGTCACAACTTTGACCCTTTCTAAGTTTGGTTTCTCTCGAAGTACCAAGATCAATTACTAAACCAATTATGAGTAGTTCCTATACATTTAAACTAATTATAAACCATCATTTACTAATTTTACCCTAGCTGGACAGAATCCAAAAAATTCTTATTTCTAAGGGATCTAGAACTTGTATTTTAATTCTTTTCTAGTTACTAACTTGTCTTAACCTTTCCGAATTAATTCTAACATCAATTATTCATGAATATACACATTCTAACATAATAAAATTATCATCATACAGTGGAGAAAACATTAAGGCAGAACCGTGAACATTATCATCATATCATGCATATAATCACATAAAATTTCATCTCAAGTGCACATAAATTTCTAGTTTTCTCTTGGAATCTTTTTAAAACTTATAAAACTCATTAGGAAAAATTTTATTTCATTAAGACCATCATAAAACACATAAGGGCAGTAGCTATTTCAAATTAATATCAAGAGAGATTTAAATCATAAAACCTTGCTCAAAACATTTCTTGAGATCATCTAAACTTAGGAAAATCATGAAATAAAGGTTTTAGCACTTGTGACTAGATGAATCTTACTCTAAGATTCATTATCATCACAAGGCCAAAATCAAGTGAGTAAACACATATTTCCAAAATTTGTTTGAGATAATAATGAGCAAGTCTTTGAGCTCTAAATTTTTTAAGTGATGACATAAACATAAATATGCAATGCACTTTATTTTACTCTTTATTAGGAGGTGAGAGCATAAAGTAAATATGCTATGCAAGTCCATTATTATCTTAGAGATTTAGTGAGAACATAAACATAAACATGAAGATGCAAGTTCATTCTTTTATCTTAAGAGTTTAGTGATGATATAAAGATAAATATGGATGTAAGTTGTTTTTATCTTAACTTAGAGCTCTTACAAGACTTTTTAGAGAAACATAATCTCAACCCAACATTTATCTCAACCAAACAAAGTGAGCTTTAGAGTTCTTGAACTAAGTTTTCAAAGAAACTTCATGGTTCTTGAACATCATCATTAAGCTCAAAGAAAATGAACAAAGAAAGTAAAACAAATAACAACATTTCTTGAAACCAAGTGAAGGAGACTACTTCATATTTTTAGCAAACTTTTTGAAAGGAAAATCAAGGGAATGAAAGCCGAAACCATGGGGGAAAAATAAAGAAAGGAAAAACCGAAACCATGGTTCAAAGAAAACCAAAAATGATGTTGAATCAAAACCAAGCTTCAAGCTTTAGAGGTTTCTTAAATGTAAATCTCAAGATCATTATCTTGAAACCTCATCATCAAGCTCAAGTTTTTCTTTTGAAAACTAAGTTTCAAAATAAAAATAAAACCAAGAGGAAAAGAGTTTGATCCAAGAGAAAAACCAACACTTTTTCATCTCAAACATCAAAAACAAAAGAAAAGCTTTTGAAAGCAAGAACCCCTACCAAGAGTGAAGATGAAAGCTTGTTCCTTTGAGTGAGAATGAAAAGCAAATCTTCCTCCAAAGGGGGGAAGGGGTTTCGGCCAAGAGAAGGGAAAAGGAAGGAAAGATATTTTATGTGAGCTTTGTGTTTGAAAATGGAGGCTTTGGTGTTTAGATGATGATCTATGGTGGTGGTGTGGTGATTTATGGTTGTGAGGAATGGTTCTTTGAAGAAAATGATGAGGATGAAGAAGATGAGATGTAAAGAACTCAAGAGTTCTTTGAGAGAAAAGAAAGGAAACTAGACAAGCTTTCAAGACAAAAACTTAGCAATGTGTAAAAATGGAACCAAGTTCTTCTAAGTGTGGTATTTATAAAGAAACAAAATGTGAAGGAATTTATGGACGGGGAGAAGCCATGGTTTTCAAGGCTTTGGAGAGAAGAAAATATCTCATTTTGATGTATCATGACAAGGGATGGTGTAGGAATGGCTAGGTATGGTTTTGGGTATGGCTAGGTATAGGCACAAGCATGGCTCCTTGAGTGCTACAATTTTCAACATGCGAAGAATATGGGGAGGGAGTGTTCAGCCATGTGCAGCCAAGGGGAAGAGATTTGTGTCATTTAATTGTGGTTTAGTGATATGTTTAGGTGTATCTTTGATTAAGCTTAAGATTAGGAATTGTAAGAAAGTGTTTAGGTGAACTAATTATGTAATTAGGAATATTAGTGCATAATTAGGAGTGGTCTTGTTTCATTAGCTAATTTAAAATTCATTTTATGATATGATTGTGCAAAAACACAATTCCTTAATTTAAGGAATTGGAGAGAGAAAATAATATTCAAGATTCCTTGAAAAAGAATCTTGATTTATAAAAAGAGATTTTAAGTTTAATCTAAGCAATTTTAGGTTCTAGTTAACTTTAATAAATTATTTTGACTTTAGACTAATTATGGAAATTAATTAATCTTTGATTAGAGTCTAATATTGCTTAGGTTTGCTTAATCATGCGATTAAGCTCAAAAACACTATGCTTAAGGGCAAAGTCGTAATTTTGAACAAAACTACCCGAGACCACTGGGACTTAAACTGATGTTACGAAATACATAAAAACATTGTTTAAAACCATCTGGAGAAGTTTTGGGCTCATCCGGCACTCATACCCGCGAAAAAAAAATGCTTTAGGGGTATTTTGGTCATTTTGACCCAAAACTTCAGAAAACGAGATTTTCAATCTCAGAACCACTTAAAGGTTATCCAATCCCCTTCAAACATTAAGTTATCCCTTCGAGGACTGCCAAGTCGGCTATCCTCGAATTCCGGGCTGAAAATGACCTTAGGGGTATTTCGGTCATTTTTACTCTAACAGAAAATCAGGGCGTTACAGAAGTGGCTGGGGACGATGACGATAACACTTGTGTTGGAGTCGGGTAGCCCTATTGAGAATCTTGAATAAGTTTCTCATACCTATTCTTTCTTCCGTGTAGTCTCCAGACGAGGATAATGGCATTGTTCGTGGTTTTCCGTGAGGCATGGACGTGGGAGATACACTACGAACTAGATCAGAGGGTCGCAGCGGAAGCATGGAGATAGTTTTTCTTTGCCATCCCCTTATACTTTTGCATAGCCTAGTCCCTTAATAGACATGTAGTGGAGACTAGGCTAGTTTGGTGATAACCATGTTTAGTTTTGGATTATAGTATGTGCAACCTTATTGGTGGATTTATATCTTTGGATGTCCTTTATGTATATAGGGCATCGCTATTATGTTATAGATATGATATGATAATTTGGTATGTGACATGTTATGCTTTGGCTTTTATATATATCATGATGAGGTTTATATGATTCCTACTATTAGGCATGTATTGACCGATATCTATGTACACACGTGGCTCGTATTTTGGTTTTATAGTTCAAAAAAAAAAATTAGTCATATTTTTATTTCTCGTATTTTAAAGAAGAATAAGTTAATTTCTGAAACAAAGATGTAACAACTAATAATTAACCGAAATGTGACTAGAGCATATTAGGTTAAAAGTTAAGGTGTTACACTTATAACACTGAAAATAAAAGCTACCTTGATGCTATGGTGGGGTAGAGGTTTTGTGATACAGAATTAATCTAAAGTTTGCAAGGGATAGTACTTATGTTATACTTTTGGCTATGGGATTTTGGGTGATGTTTAGTGTTCTAAACTTCTTGTATTGGTTATAGAAAGAAGATGAAGATGGCTGAAACTTCAAGTTGCTTGGCAGAGAATGACTAAGAGAATTGTGTAGAAAGTTGTGTTATAATGTGTTGGTGTTTTGGGTAATAAATGAATTTAGGAAAATGGTTTTTCTTCAAGATAATTACATGCAATTTTGGTAGTTTCTCATTGGTACCCATATAAAGACAATGGTGTGGCTTCTTCTAAGCCACACACTTGTCTTGCTAGGTGTCCTTCTTATACTATATTGTCCACACAGCATGTGAAACTGCACATCGTAATTTAATCAAACGGGTAAAATACCGTACTTGTAAAATATATAGTATCCAAAATTTTATTCCAAGCCTAACCTTTTCAAATTTTAATTCTTTTCAATCTAAATCTCATATTTTCTCAGTCTTGGGCTTCCCCAGGCCCAATTCCAAGGCTTTGGTGGTCTCGATGGGTCCATGGGGCCCACAATAGTATTATTCATGTTTTTTTTAACTCTCCTCAAGTCATTTGTATCTTAACTTATTCCATCAGAAATGTAAAATTTTGATTAATAAAACCTAAATAAAATTTCTAAAATAACCTTAGGTGTTGCAGGTAGTGTGGTGGTTTAATGTTTGTGGCTTGAATGAAGGTCAAGAATGGAGTTTCTTAAAGATAGAGGAGGAGAAAGAAGAGAGCTTTGAGTTTAGAGAAAAAAGAGAGTTTTTTTTACAAGTCTTATTGAGCAAGACTTCACCAAAAAAAATGGATAGTAAGAATAAGAGCGTGTGAGTATGTGAGAGTTGAAAAAATATACTTTGGAGGGAATTAGGGTTGTTTTGGCAGCTGCCTATAGAGGGAGTAAGTGAGATATTTTTTGTGTTTCATGAGGGTTACAATTAGGATTAAGGGTAGGTTTAATTAAGGAAAGGGTTAACGATTGGTAATTAGGTGTTTGGATTGATAATGAGGTCTTTAAAGCTTTTAAGACATGTTTAAGGAGTAGTCTTGCATGTTTAATTGAGTCAAACTTCATTAATTTGAAATTTAAACACCAACCTTGTTCCTAATCTTTAGGAAAAAAGAGAGAAAGTGCTTTTTGACTCTACTTTTTACATTTTGGTCTCATGAGTCATTCCTTGAAAAAGAATGAGATTAAACATTTCCTAAGCAATCTTGGACCCTCATTAATCTCAAATAATTATTTGGACTCAAAATTAATAAGTGAAATTAATTTATCTTTAATTAGAGTCTAATATTGCCTATGTTTCCTTAATTACTTTAATTAAGTTTAATTAGCACTAATTTGGGGCAAAATAGTAATTTTATAACAAAACTCCCCAGGACTTCCAAAGACCATCTAGATTTTATATACTCCTTTAAATATCTTATCCAACTCTTGGGTAATGACTAGGTCTGGTCATTACTTAATCCCGTATTAAATTACCTTACGGGTATTTTGGTAATTTTGTGTAGGGGAAAACCAAGAATTGAAATTTCCACATCTCTTACCATCTGACACATCTAGTCCCTTTCAAACATCAAACTAACCCCTTTGAGGATAACTTGGACCAGCCATCCTCAATTTTCAAGCAAAAATGACCTCAGGGACATTTTTGTCAGTTGAACACAGGAAAAATCAGGGATTACGATTTTTGCATAGATTGCTATCTAAACCTCATATAACCTCATCCTAATATTAAAATACCCTATCGAGGATGGCCTGGACTAGTCTTCCTCAATTCTCGTGTAAAAATGACCTAAGGGCATTTGGATCATTTTTGCACCATAGGAAAAATCAAGATGTTACACAGCACTTAACTTGGGTTAAGATTCACTAAAACCTTTCTCAACTTGAGAAAGAAAAACCAGATAGTCTTTGTAGTAGCCTTCCCAAGCTCTAACCTGTGACCAGTAGACAACCCTTATTGTCACAATCCAAGTAGTTATTCACCAGCCTCTCCAAGCTAAATCGAGGTAGTCTTTGACTAGCCTCTCCAAGCTAAATCATGATAAGTAGACAGCCCCTACTGTCATGTTACAAGTAGTTATTCACTTGCCTCTCCAAGTTGAACTAAGTAGTCTTTGACCAGCCTCTCCAAGCTGAATTGTGATAAATAGACAACCCCTACTATCACGTTGCAAGTAGTTATTCACCAGCCTTTCCAAGTTGAACTGTGATAAATAGAAAGCCCTTACTATCACGTTGCAAGTAGTTATTCACTAGCCTCTCAAAGCTGAACCGTGATAAGTGGACAACCCCACTATCATGTTGCAAGTAGTTTTTACTTAGCCTCTCTAAGCTACCTCACATAGATCACTACTGAATTGAGGATACAAAGGTTTTGTATTTGGGTTGCCACTCAAGTTAACCTACACTCAAGTTTCATTACAAATATACAATGAATAACTTAGGATAACTTGAATGACTCTTTTCTAACTTCTTTTCTAAGGAAGAGTATACAATATGTTTAGGAACATACAAATAATATTTTTGGCCTCAATGAAACTGATTACATAAGATAATGAACCTTACAAGATATGAGTTGAGATTTTCATAGAGTTTCCACTCTTGTGTTGTCAATCCTACTTTTCTTTTGAGCAAAATATCTCTTTTTATAGAGGTCTTCCTTTATAACTATTTTCCTTAACCAGTTCTCCAAGTGACACATGTTGATCATTCGCTTGTGTCTTGGAAAGTAGTTTAGAAGAGTAAATTGATAGCTTGTCTTGCAAAAGCTACTGTGAAACTAAGGTTTCTAATGTCCCTTCATAAACTACTTTTTACTTTCTAAATATGGTTTCTAAACTCTTCCTTCTAGAAGCTAGAGTGGTTGATCAAATAGGTAGAAGATATGACACACCAATTTGAAACTGGGTTTGACTTGAAATTTGAATTTCAAAAATTTAAATTTCCTTCATTTTCTAGTCATGTTTCGCTCCACAGTGAAAAGAGCTTTCTAATATACGCTATCAGTTTCTTGATAAATTTTCAGTCTTCTAATATTTAATCAAAGCTTTAATGATGATGAAAGTGTTGTGATCATGATGATTAAAGATTGTGTAACACGTTATTCTCAGAGTTTGCATGATATCTTCTTTTTTAGTGTAATTTTTTTTTATGTCTAGAGCTACTTTATGAAAACCCATACCTTGGTTTCTTGTTCCCAATATGAATTTGCTCAGTCTGTGAGGCGTGTACGTACTTTGCACAATATAATGTGCAAAGTACATGAAATACATGCTGAAAAACAAAATAATCTCTGAGCTCCCCCTCAACATAAGATTTTCTCATGAAATACATAGCATGACTGCCCCTGAGTTCAATAGCACTAGATTTTCTTCATATCTTTTCTCCCCCCTTTTGTTATCAGCAAAAAGGAGGTGTACAAGAAACCAGGAACACCATCTTTACCCTTGGAGCCTTAGCTCTCAAAGAATCTCTTGATTGGTCTGAAGAATATGAAGTTGTAGTTCTTCATGATGTCTGAATTGGTCACCATGCTCTATGAATGTAGCCTCAAACCCCTCTTATCTTGAAGCAATCTATCTTAAATGCTGCAAGATTATCTAATTGAGCTAAGAGCTTGTTGGAGACACGGTAGGATGGAGGTTGTAAATTTTGTAAACTCCAGAACCCTTTAGAAAGTATGAGCTTTAATATTTTGATTGACAACAAAGCCAATTTAAAGAAAATACTTTGAAGAATAACTAATGGCTACCTTGAGTTTCTTGACAAAGCTTAACAGGTGATTTTGAGATGTACTATTGGAATTAAGTGGAAATAATTTCACTGTGCATGTGGAAACATGTTTTTCTCTCATGAGAAGAGGATAGATTTAGATGAAGCAAAAATTATATCAAGCAAAATGTGATCGTGTGCATCAAGGAAGCAAGCTCTTTGAAACACTTTGAAACAGAATCAAGAAACCAAGGACACAGTCGTTAGAAAGTATCATTGAACTTCCGAAAAAAGGGCTACAATGAAGATAATATACAAAAGCCGGAAGCAATGTGTTACTCAATCTTTAGTCATCATAATCATGGATTATTCATTATCAAAAAGTCAGGATTGAAGATCAAAAGTCAAATAAATCAACAAGGAACTAGCAATGCTCTTTAGAAAGTTTGCATCATAAAAAGAGGAGGAAAACGATCAAATTTGAAATTCAAAATCAAAAGACAAATCAATCTCTTTTACCCTGAACATCATCTCTTCAGCACCCTCGATTAACAAAGAAAGACTTATTAAGTAGTTCAGAAACCACGTTCAGAAAACAGAAAAGCAGTTTCTAATAGACTTCAAAAATCTCAACTCATCAATGGCTTCTGAAAAAGAACTCTGACACCAAATGAGCTACTACTCTAGATTATGTTCCCAATACTCAATTTGATGCTCGACATGTGCTGGTTGGATAGAAGATCAAGGGCAACGGTAACAAAGGGAAATCATCTATAAATAGAGATGACTGAGCTTTAAAAGACAAAAGACGAACAAGAGAGCAAAAAAGCTGTGAAAATCTTTCTGTGAAAATCATCTATTAGATTCTTTGTATATCAAAATCTTCTTTCTATATACCAAATTGTTCATACATTCTTTTGAGGAAGAATCAATAGAAAGAAGTCACTCAAGTCATTTGAGATTTATCATCTCATATTCATTAGGAAGAGAAGATTGAGTATAAGATTGTTCAAAATAAACATCAATCTTGAATCTATTGTATCATTGATCCGGTAGTGATCGGAAGTTGAAAGCTTGAAGAGACTACTACAAAACTATTTCTTGTTGTTATGGTAGTAAGTGTGGTTTACTAATACTAGTAAGAGCTTGGGAAGGCTAAGGTAGAGACTATCCTATATTGTGATCTCCTTGGATTGAGGAAGAGTTGTGAAACTTAGTAGTTACTGAGAACTGGATGTAGGCCAGTGTTGGCTTAACTAGTATAAAACTCCTGATTCAGTATTCTCCCATCTTTCACTTCCCTATTTTCAGTTTTTAATTCTATATAAATTTTTATTCTATCTTTTACTGTTAAACTATTTACTAGAACTGCTTAATTTAGAAAGTTACTTTCTGAATAATCTAACCTATCTTCCACTATAATTCAAGCTCAAAGCTTGATGGTTTTTATTGAAAACTTCAGTTTGAAAATAGTAAGAAAGAAAGGATGATTCAACCCCTCCCCCTTTTCGTGCATTTTCTCACCAACAATTGTCATCAGAGCTTGGCCTCGAAGAGGTTGAGCATTCTAACAACTGTAGGGGAAAAAGATCCAAAGATAAATAGTATAAAGTATTCATATAGCAGAAGGGCACTTGATCAATAGACCACCATTCCTTGATGGTGGAGACTATGCCTATTGGAGAGATTGTATGGAGTTGTTCATAAAGTATATAAGTCTTGACTTGTGGGAAGTAATCCAAGCAGGCGAATACATTCCATTTGAAAATGTTCTTACAATAAATGGTGCACTCCCCACATCAAGAAAAGTTCCCAGAAGTAGATGGATAGAGCAACACAAAGCCAGGATCCAATTAAATTCCAAAGCTAAGTATCTGCTCACCTGTGCACTGAGTAAAACTGAATATGATAAAATCATTTCTTGTGACACAACAAAAGAAATATGGGACAAATTGCTCACGCTGCATGAAGAAACTGATTAAGTCAAGTAGACAAAGATCAGCATGCTGGTCCACCAATATGAAATGTTTAAAATGACTGATCAAGAAAGCATTGATGATATGACTACAAGATTTATGCATATCATAAATCAACTGAAAGGTCTTGGCCAAAGATATTCTAACTCTGAGCTTGTTAGAAAAATCTTAAGTGGCCTCCCTACAAGATCACTACCTAAGATAATAGCCATTACTGAAGCCAAAGATCTTCAAACTTTGAGTTTGGATGCACTTATTGTATAATGCCCCGATTTTTCCTGATTAGCAAAAATGGCCAAGATACCCCTAGGTCATTTTTGTGTGAAAGTCAAGGCCAACCGATCCCGGCTACCCCCAAAGGGATATCCTAATATTAGGATAAGGTTGTATGAGGATTATATATTAATTTGTGCGAAAATCACAATATGCAATTTTTTCTGTGTACAAATGACCAAAATGCCCCTGAGGTAATTTTTGCTCTGAATTTGAGGACGGCCAGCCTAAGCTATCCTCAAGCAGTTAGTTTAATATTTGAAGGGGATTATATGTGTTAGAGGTAATGATAGAGGTGAAAATGTCAATTCTGGTCTTTCTTATGCGCGAAATGACCAAAATACCCCTGCGGTGATTTAATGCGGGATTAAGTGGGGACCAAACCTGGTCACTACCCGGAGGTTAGAAATGTTGATTATAAGGGTTGAGTGATATCTAGAATGGTTCGAGTGGTCCCGGGGAGTTTTTATCCAAAATTACTATTTTGCCCCTAATTAGTGCATAATGAGCTTAATTAAACGATTAAGGAAATAAATACAATATTAGGCTCTAATTAAAGATAATTTAATTTTAATTGTTAATCTTGAGTCAAAATAATTAATTGAGTTTAATCAAGGCCTAAGATTGCTTAGGAAAATTCAAAATCCATTCTTAATTAAAGGATTCATAAGACATAAAGAAAGTAAAAAAGTTAATAATATTTTCTCTCTCCATTTCCTTAAAATTAGGAGTTGTGTTCCCATTAGAATTTCAAATTTAATCATGTTTAATTAAAACTAAATGAGCAAGGCAACTCTTTAATTGTGTCTTGAAAAGTCTTAAACATATGCTTACGACTTCAAACACTTAATTACCAATCCCTTACTCTTTGTCTAATTAAATCTACCTCTAATTCATGATCTAACAACAAATGAAAATGAAACATTTTTCCCTCCTAAACAGCCCATGGCCGCAGCTGTTCTTTCCCCAATACACTCTTATGTTCTAATTTTTTTTACAACACACACACACATACATATATATATATATACTCATACACAGAGAACTCATACTTTTTACCACTTACCTTTTTGGCGAAGTCTTGTGTCAAAAAAGAGCGCTTAGAATCCTCTCAATTCAAGCTCTCTTTTCTCTTTCTCCACCTTCAAGAAACCACCACCCTCAATCTCAAACCACCACACCATCACTATAAACCACCTCCAAGACACATAACCTTTCCATTTCCAAGCTCAACAACACAAGAAAAATCCTTCCTTACATTTCTTTCCTCTTGGCCGAACTTATCTTAGCTTCAAGGGCAGATTTTTCTTCTCATTTCCTTTACAAGAGACTAAGCTTCCTTTTGTCCAACGAGAAAAATATCTTTGGTAGGGTTTGTATTTTGAGATCTTGGTTTTTGTTTTATTTATTTTTCGGTTTTGGCAAAGAATACTTGGTAGAGTTCTTGCTCTATTTTTCCTTCTCTATTTCGGTTTTTCCATGAGAAGTATGGTTGGTGTTGTCTTTTTTGTTCTTTTCAAATTCGGTTTTGGAACCTTGTTTTCCTTTCCTTTTTGGTTTGATGATGTTGAAATAGTTAAAGATCAAGGCTTGATGATGATGGATCTTGATGGTGGTCTTGATACCAACATGTTTATGACCTCTAAATCCTAAAGGTTTTGGTTCTTATTTCTTTCCTCCCTTTTCAGTTTGCTCTTTCTTTTCCTTGTATTTTTGGTTTTGAGTTCCTTTGTCTATATGTTATTTTGGTTTTGATGAAGGTTTTGATACCACCATGAGCTTGACCTCTAAAGCCCAAGATCTAGCTTCATTTTCAGTTTCAAAGAAGCATGAGAAATGGCATGTTGTTTGGTTAGTTTCTTTCTCTTTGTTCATTTCTTTGAGCTTGATGGTGAGTCCAAGAGATAAGGTTCTTGGAACCATGGTGTTAAAGAACTCTAAAGCTCACTAAGTTTAAGATCTATTCGGCACAAGAATCTAATCTTGTAAAGTTTTGAGCTTTAAGTGAATAAGATGTAAAATGGACTTGCATTCATGTTTACTTTTGTGCTATCGCCTAAATCTTAAAGATAAAAATGGATTTGCATAGCATATTTATTTTTTATCCATTGCCTTAACTCTTGAAGATAAAATGGGCTTGCATAGCATGTTTACTTTCAAGACATCACCTAAGACCTTAAAGCTCAAGACTTGTCCTTGGATCTTAAATAAAAATTTTAAACAATGGCCACACTCTTGCATATGCATTTGGCCATGATATGATGATAAGGTTGAGATGAATTTTATTTGATTTTTGGCTCAAATCTTGTGTCTTATGACTTTTGTAAGTTGTTCCTTAGAAGTTTTGCAAGTCTTGGAAACTCAAAGGATAGTAAAAATAGTATTTTCATGAGCAAAAGATTTATTTTTGAAACTTGAATATTAGTCTCTGTTTGCTGTTGATTTTTGAGCATTCAAAGAGGTAAAAATAGTTTCAAAGTGTTTCTTATGTCTTAAATAAAGTAATGAGGAAAACTAGTATCTAAAAAGTATCAAAAAATATGATTTTTGAATTATTTTAGAACCAAATTTTTTGCCACTGTTTTGACCAACTCCATTCTGTAAGGTGCTGTTTGGAGGGGTTTTGATGTGTAAAAATTGATAATACTTGTTCTAAAAATTATTTTTAGCATCCTAAGAAAAACTAGGAATAAGAACTAGTAACAAGAACGGGTCAAAGATACAATTTTCTAATGCTTTTAGGAAATGGCGTTTTAGCAACTGCCTTGCCATTTTATGTCCTGTAAAGAGATGTTTGGGATGAGTTAAATCTGTATAAATTACTAGGAGATGATGTAAAAAATTATTTCAAGTACTATCGGAAAGACTAGAAACTAGAAAGAACCGAAAACATAGTTTCTGAGACTTCTAGAAATTGAAATTTATGGCTACTGCATTGACAACATTATTTTAGTAAATGTTCTGTTTGGAACTGAATTTAAGTGTAAAAATTTCTATTATTTGTGGTGATAATTAATTTTGACACTGTAGGCAAAATCGATAACTAGAAAGGGTAAAAAATGCAACTTCTAGAACTCTGAAACTTTGCATTTTTGAAATTGCCCAAAACTTTCCAGCATTTCTTGAAATTTTTCATAGGGTTAATAATTAGTGGACTGATTGTAATTGGTCTCTTGGATCCCCAAGCGATCAATTACAAGCATTAGGGTAAGCTGAGTTGCAGTTTTGACCTATTTGGGGCTAAAGAAGTAATTACTGATAACTTGAGGATAATAATGTGAATGATATTTGTGGTGACCTTTAGTGCTCTATATATGTGTATATATATTCCGTTGAGCATTTCATATGCATTAGCTGAGTCCAGTCCTTGATTTCGGCATACTAGGTAGGAGCATGTTTACTTTTCAATGACATGTTGATGATGGCAATGCTTATGTGAATCATTGTATGATGAATTGCAATTATGATTGAGATATTTGATATGCACAGTGATGAATTTTATGGCATGTAGCAAATTTGGGAAATTCCGTTTTTAGCCATAATGCTACCGGATTTTCGCCAAATTTGTGAACTTAGAAAAATTGTGAAGTTGTGAGCCTGAAATATTAAGTCATGACAATGTACATAATTGTATGCTCATGTGCATCTCTAACTTATATGCTAAGATTAAAGGTGACATAAGACACATGGAAATGATCCTTTAGACTCCAGGAATTAATGGTTATGAAAAGTGATCCAAAGAAGTTACATGCTCATGATAAGAAAGTTAAGTTAAAGTGAGGAAGTGATGTGTTTCCCCCTTTATTACCCCATATTAAATCCAGTGACAGCTAGTCAGGTTGAGCTCATCCTAGGTGATGAGTCAGGTGGAGTTTTGGTGGTTATTGTAAAATTGCCAGGAAAGGTAAGATGGTAGGTTTAGGATGGTTATGTAAGAGGGTGGTCATCAAGAAAAGAACTTGAGAGTTCAATTATGTGAAAGTAAAGTAAAGGTGTATATACATATATTACATTATTGATCCATTGGTATGTTTAATCATGTGATATGTGCTAGGTGACTTTAGTTCTTTAGCTTATCTCTTGCTTATTTACTTGGCATTATGTTGTGTTTTTTATTTGTATGTTACCAACTCATGTTGTGAGTATGCTTGTGTTATTTACATGTGTTACTTATGCTCCTAAGGAATTTTCATGCATATATGAGATATTTGTTGCATTCATGACATTAAGACCTATGCTAAAAGACATCCACTTTTGGATAAAAGGATTTTTTTTAGAAGTTAAAAATGGAACCTTATGTATGTACATCTCTTCCATAATGAAAACCGAAATAGCTAGGGACGATGACAATGACGCTTGTGTTAGAGTCGGGAAGCCTTACTAAGAATCTTGAATGAGTTTCTCACCCCTCTCTTTTCTTCCATGTCGTCTCCAGATGAGGATAATGGCATTGTTCGTGATTTTCTATGAGATATGGACGTGGTTGATATGCTACGAACCGGATTAGAGGGTTGCAATGGAAGCATGAAGATAGCTTTCCCCTGTGTATTAGCTTTAGAGTTGTCATATCCCTTATACTTTTGCGCAGCCTAGTTTTTCAATGGACATGCAGCGAAGGCTAGTCTAGTTTTGTGATAATCATGTTTAGTTTTGAATTATTGTATGTGCAACCTTTAATGGTGGATTTAATATCTTTGGATGTCCTTTATGTATATAGGATGTCACTATTATGTTATGGTTATGATATATTAATTTGGAATGTGTTATGTTATGCTATGGTTTTCACATATATCATAACGAGGTTTATATTATTGCTATTACACTACAAAAAAAATGGTGAATTACGGTGGTTCATTTTGCAAATTAAGGTAGTTTTTAACTGCCATTTCTCGCAGTAATGGCGGTTCCTGAAACCGCCGTAATTACTAATGTCATTCAGTAAATTACGGCGGTTTCATTTTAACTGCCGCAATTCACATTTTAACCGCCACAATTCACATAGGCAAAAACCGCCATAATGTTCCGTCAAATTGAAACGTTCATTGTCAATTATGGTGGTTAAGAACCGCCGCAAATTTTAAAAAATTATTAATTATAGCTGTTTGAACCGCCGTAATTTGCAATGAATTTTTTTGAAAAAAAAAGCTAATAATGGCAATTGAAACCGCCATAATTTACATTCCAATTGATAAAAAGAATTATTCTTTTATTTTAATGATAATGCCACATAATTTAATAAAATCAACTTCAGTTTCATATTAATCTAGTAAGATAAAGAAAATGAATTAAAGCAAAGATTAAGTTTCAAATTAAGCTAAATCACATAACTAGAATACATACACCATACAGGAGCATGATAAAGCAAAGGTCCTCATCCACAAGTAGCTTTATGTTGGAAGAGAGAGAAAAGAGGTCTAAGTACAAGGCTGTGAAGCTCAAAATGTCCAGTACCCACTGGAAGATCATACATACACATTTGCAAAATATCATCAATAAACAAAACTTGCGCATATGCCTTCAACACAGTAATTATTGTTCAAATCTATACATACTTCCTATCAGAAGGCTCATCCTAATGGATGGGAAACATCTAAATTTTCCTATAAAGCATTTTTTATACAAGTGGCATACAGTGCACAAGTATTGTATCACATGATCAATATGATAAATGATAGTGACCATAAAGAAAGGTTTAGCATACAAAATGATGTCGGCTGAGATCTAAGATAACTTCACGGTTCATGAAACTGTTCTCCCATAACAAATAGATGCACGATAGAGGTTCTTCGTCCATTTCTCCTGCAGTAGCAACATATCAAATGTCAGCATTTGTGATAAAAAATGACAATGGAATTGATGATAGAAAAATCTGGTGCAGTATTTACCTTGACATGTGTACTGGGAAAGGCAGAAGTGTGGAGTGTCTCTTGAGTTTCATCAGCCGGTTTTCTTCTTGGGACACTGAGGACAAAGTAGCTTGGTCCTACGTAGCAACTGTTGAAGTGATGCGCTAACCATTATCCCACCTTCTATGAATATCTTCACTAGGATATAGGAAATCAAGCTCCACAACATGGAATTAATTTTAGAAAGTAAAACAAGTACACATCAGATATGATTTTCCAATACAATTCAAACCTTTAACTAAAAATATTCAAAATATAGCAAGACCTAGTCTGAAAATCCAGCACCGCAGGACATAACAATAGCCCATCTACTTTCAACAGTCACCATAACAGTGACATAAAATCCTTCTCTCCATTTTTTATTGATCCACTTGAATGGAAATGAATCACTGACTTTATAGGATTGCTACAAGTACCGAGTCCCTGAAACCAACAAACCACAAATAGATATCAAACACAAAGTCTTAAATAGAAAACTATTGGCAAAAATTATACAAACAGGTCACCAAACAGTCAACTATAGGTATAAATCCCTGGGTTACCCGTAAGGTAACTCTTCATTTGAATGGTGCCATCTATCTCACTAGTTAGTATAAATCCCTATTTCAAACAAGAAACTAATATCAGAATGCTTAACAATTTGGCATCAGTATTATTATACATGAGTATGGCAAAAAGGAGAAAAGAAAAACATTGTGGCATATGACATGAAAAAACCATGTCTAAGAAGAACAAATTACTTACACTAGGGTTGAATGTGACACTTATTTTCCCAATTACATCAACAAAAATCTCATCCCTCTTTCTACCACCTTGCTGCAAATATAAGTGAGTTTAACAAGTGAAAAACCAAGCAAGACGACCAATAATATGCCTGTTGCATATTGCTAAACGAGGCTACAAACAATTACCATAAAAATAGATGCAGGACCAAGGGGAGGCATCACTGTAGAATCAATCATAATTTGGTCATTGAAAACATGACTTCAGAACCTCTGTGGATGTTGTTTGGGCATAACCAAAATCCTAGAGAAAAAAAATAGACAATAGTGCAGTTAGATATCAAAAAGAAAATGATGCATTCAAAGACATGACAAATTGACCAAGCTTTAAAATGTTATAGAAAGAAATGAAATGTGATTCAAATTTTAGCAGTTATCAAAAGATATACCAAACCAAGCATGCCATTAAGTTCCATTCTTTTATTATGATAAAAATAAAATGAATAATCCATTTACCACGGTTGGTTTAAATATATTGAGTATGTGTCGAAATTACAAAACTTCAAATGTAACAACATAAGAAAAAATAAATCACAATAGAATTTCACAAAAGAGCACTTTGTTATTTATCACTCTATCATAGGCGTTAGATAAATTGTTAATATAAGACTAAGCTCGTGAAAATTACTAGCATGCTAAATGATGATGAAGAATCACTAAAAACATAAATGGGTGAAATCAATGAATGGTCCCATGTATACATTAGATGCCTGTTCAGATTGGAAGTGTTAAACCACACAAAAAGAATAGCAAACACTTACAATGACTTCATCAGCAATTCATAAATGAGCACAAAGTTCTTCCGCAATGAATCTTCGTTAAGAACACCAAGGACCCACGCAATCCGTTGCAAGAGCTCCAAGACAAGAGAAGGGGAGACATTGGCCTTGTTTGTGGCAACAAACAACCAGCCAGCAACCTTCACGTGGAAGTAGTTCACACCATCCACATTCTATCAAAACCAGAAACAACAACACAAAACCAAACAATCAGCATCATTCTATCCACAAAAAGAAAAAAGAAAGAGCAGAGATATATGAGTTGAAACTTGAAACATGTTATTTGAACAAAATTATCACCAAGCACCTCTCTGAAATGCTAAAGCAATTATCAAAAATACTTGTTGCTAAAAAATCTCACGGACAAGATTGTATATACTCGTCACTAAAAAATCGATTCCATAATCCATGCTCTGCAGTCCGCATTATATACCATATTTTAACATAAGTGAAACACCATTTATACATCCCTAATGCAAAAATTAAGAGACATAGCTATGCCCAAGCATGGGAACTCAAGGACACGCTTTGGCAAGCAATAATAAATACTTTGCTCAGGTGAAATGATTCAAGCCACCAGTCCACTTGATATTGCCTTCTAATTTTCTACAACTTGGCACCTTTTTGGGATAGGAATGTTAAAGCTCTAACAAACTGAACACTGAAACTACCACATATCAACTAAAAACCACAAAAATCAATTGTTTCGGAGAGTAATGGCAGAATTTATGTAACCAGATAAACATAGCTAAAAAAAATGCATAAAATGAGTGAGACCTTTCATCAAACATATTGTAAGCTCAAATAATCCAAATTGCATTTGCGAACAAAGAAAGCTAACATAGACTATGTTTCCTCTAAATATCAAATCCTCAATCTAGATCTAAAACACACAGCGACCAAATTTTTTTTAAAAAAAAAGATAGTGAATGTCAAGTAAATTGAACAGGAAAAAAACCAGAAATAAATAACATATTGGGCAAAACAAGCATCAACGAAAAGATTAAAAGAAGAAAAAAAAAAGAAATTGAAGGAGGGTAACATACATTAGAGACGTTACTAATGAGTTCGCGGAGAAAGATCTCCTTGTTAGAGTAGAAGGTGTTGATGATAAGGTTGAGCAGCTGGTTAATCTCTGCCTGGAAAGCGAATGTCTTGGTCTCCGCCATTCTGTGTCGATCTACAGAGAGAAGAACACACGAATGGAGAGGGAGGGGAGAACACGCATCGCCGAGGATGTTTGCGTAGCTCACGCAGGGCCACACACATGGTGTCAAGTCGCCATCGTTCCAGTTGAAGAGCATGGCGGTGCTCTCAATGTCCACGGCGGATGTTAGGGTGAGGAAGGTGACGCCGTTGGAGGAGAGAGAAGTGACGATTCCAAAGTGCAAAAATGATAGGAGATAACTCTTGCAGCCTTTGTATCTTTTTCATCCTTCGGAGCTGTGCTTAGGTAGGGTGTTTGCTTTCAAACGCAAGCATATAAAATAATAGAACATTAGGGCGGTTATAACCTGCCATTTTTTCCACTAAAATTGCAACCTGCCATTTTTTCCACTAAAATTGTGGCGGTCATCAAAACCGCCATAATTGACCGCATATTATGGCAGTTTTTTAAAACTGCCTTAATTTACCTGCCACAATATACACAATTTTTTGTAGTGTTATTATGTGAGTATTGATCGATATCTATATGCACACGTGGCTCGCATTTTGGTTTTAAAGTTAAAAAAAAAAAATTTACTCGTATTTTCATTACTTGTATTTTAAAGAAGAATAAGTTAATTTCTGGAACAAAGATGTATCAGCTAATAATTAATCGGAATAAGACTCGAGCATATTAGGTTAAAAGTTAGGATGTTACATATTGGATCTCTCAAAACTCATAAGGTAGTGTTGGCAGAGATGCATGGTGAATCCATGAGAAAAAACAAGTCCATTGCCTTAAAATCCTCTCATCATAAGTCAAGCAAAGGAAAGGTAATGAAAATCACTGAAACCTCTGAAGAAGAGGATGAATCTGATGATGACACTGAAAATGATGATGGAGATGAGATCTCCATGCTAGTAAGAAGGATGTGAAGAGCCTGGAAGGGCAAGTTCAAAAGAAAAAAAGACTTAAAAAGAGATAGGAAAAACAAAATAAAGCCAGACAATATTATTTGCATTAACTATGGAGAAAAGGCCACTTCAAACCTGATTGTCCAAAACTAAAAGGCCCACAAAAAAAGCTCGTGAACAAGACAAAAGGGAATGCTGGTAACTTGGAGTGACTCTGATAAAGAAAACAAGGGAGTAGAAAGTCTAGAAGGACAAGAAGATATAGCCATCCTATGCTTCATGGCAAGATATAACTTGGGGGATGAATCTGAGGTAAATATTTCTGACCAAAATCTATCCTATCATGAATTAATAGCTTTATATGAAGAATTGCTTGAGAACACTTAAACCATTTCCTTTCATTATATAAATCTAAAGAAAAAACATCAAAAAGTTGTTTTAGAACTTCCAACGGTCAAAACAGAAGCTGAAAATCTGAAATGTGAAAGAAAGGAATTACAAAAGGAAAACAATGAGAAAATGGTTATACTTTTAAAGTTTGATCTAGAAAATTTGGTAAATGGCTCAAAAAATCTTGAAGTTATGCTTGGAGAACAAAAGCCATACTTTCAGAAAATAGGGTTAGGATATAAAGAAGTAGAAAAAGGAAAATGAAGTGTATTTCAACTAGATGAAACTAGAAACAAAGTTTCCTGCACTATTTGTTATAAAAAGGGACATCCTCCTAACAGATGCTTCATGGGAAGGAAGTTTTCCAGAAGAATTAGAAAACCCTGTCTTTATGTTACTAACTCAGAAGGACCCAAGAAAGTCTGGGTACCTAAAGTGAAAAATGTCTTCATTGCAAGTGTGCCTGAGAACACATGTAGAATCTGACAACAAATGGTACATGGACAGTGGTTGTTCCAGAGACATGTATGGATCCAGAAAATAGTTCAAAAATCTCAAACCGAAGAACTCTGGATCAGTAAAATTTGCTGATGGAGGAAAAGAAAAAGTCACAAGTATTGGAAACATTGGTAAGGATGATTCTCACCAAATCTCTGATGTATTATTTGTTGATGAGCTGGCTCACAATCTACTCAGCATAAGCCAATTCTGTGATCAAGGATTTAACGTTATTTTTTTAATGCTCATAATTGCAAAATAGCTAGTCCTATCTCATGTCATGTTATACTGTCTAGCAAAAGGCACGATAACACTTATGTGCTGCTCTTACATGATCTTCAAGATCTGGATATAAAATGTATGGCATCCTTGATAGATGAAAAATGGTTATGGCATAAGAAGCTTGGGCATGCTCACATGAAAAGATTGTTAAAGGATTGCCAAAGATAAAGTTTGACAAGGATTCAAACTATGAATTCTGTGAAAAAGGCAAGCAAACTAAAGCTTCTTTCCATAATACACATGTGGTATGTACCACTAAACCACTGAAATTACTTCATATGGATCTTTTTGGTCCAACTCAAACAGCTAGTCTTGTCGGTAAAAGATATTGTCTAGTCCTTGTAGATGACTTCTCAAGATTTACTTGGGTGTTTTTCCTAGCTTCTAAAGATGAGGTATTTGAAAGGTTCAAGTTTTTGCAAAATCTGTTTGCACTGAAAAGAATTCACAAATCATTCCTGTTAGATCTTATCATGGAAGGGAATTTGAAAATCATATATTTAATGAGTTTGGTGAAAAACATGGCATCCTTCATGAGTTCTCTACACCCAGGACTCCCCAATAGAATGGGGTTGCTGAAAAGAAAAACAAAAGCTTACAAGAGATGGCTAGAACATTGATTTTAGAAAGTGGCTTATCTAAAGGATTTTGGGCAGAGGCTGTAAATACCCCGTGTTATATACAAAACCAAATCTTTCTAAGACCAATCTTCAAAAAGACTCCCTATGAGCTATAGAAGGGTAGAAAACCTAACATCTCATATTTTCATATATTTGGTTCACCATGCTTTATTCTTAACAACAAGGACATACTTGTCAAGTTTGATCTAAAATCTAATGATGGTATCTTTCTAGGATATTCATCTATTTCTAAAGCTTATAGGGTATATAACAAAAGAACCCTATGTGTGAAAGAAATAATTCACATCAGGTTCAAGGATCTAAGGAAAGATTTTGAAGATGACCCAGATGATCTGGAAGGAGCTCTTGAAAGATTGAATCTTGGAAAAGACTCAAAATTCAAGCAGATAAAAACATTAGAAAGTATACTCCAGGATTCAAATCCCTCAGAAAGTATGCTCAAGACACCAAAGCCCTCATAGAGTAATAATTCTGAACTGGAGGAAGACCAACTTGAGGATGAAAAAGAAAATAAAGAAAATCATAAGCACATAAACTACAAAAGAGTCTCTAACCTTAAAACTGTCTCTCAAAATTATGTTATAGGAGACATCTCAAAGAGTGAAAACTCGATCCTCTCTAAGAAATACTTCAAATTATGTTCTAATCTCTACCATTGAACCTACATGCATTGAAGAAGCTTTAAGTGATAAAGGATGGGTGGAGGCCATGCAAGAAGAGTTGGATCAATTTGAGAAAAGCAAAGTCTGGCTCTTATGGAAAAACCATCATAGGAACAAAATGGGTTTTTAGAAATAAATTGGATGAAGCAGGTAGAGTTATCAGAAATAAAGCAAGACTGGTTGCACAAGGTTATAATCAACAAAAAGGAATTTGTTGTGATAAGACCTTCGCACGAGTTGCTAGATTAGAAGCCATCAAATTGTTACTTGTCTTTCTACCTACAAAGGATTTACTCTCTACTAGATGGATGTCAAGTCTGCCTTTCTAAATGGCTTTCTTTCTGAAAAAGTATATGTGAAGCAACCTCCAGGCTTTGAGAGTGATGACTTTCCAAACCATGTCTTTAAATTAACAAAAGTACTCTACGGTCTGAAATAAGCTCCTCGAGCTTAGTATGAAAGGTTAAGTGGTTTTCTGCTAAAGAATAGGTTCAAGAGAGGTAACGTTGACACAACTTTATTTACCCTTCAATCAAAATATCACTTTCTGATAGCTCAAATATATGTCACCGACATTATATTTGGAGCCTCTGATTATTCTCTTTGTGAAAGTTTTTCAAAATTAATGCATAGTGAGTTTGAAATGAGCATGATGGGTGACCTAAAATTTTTTTCTTGGTTTACAAATAAAACAACAAAAGAATGGAACTCTAATCCATTAAGAAAAATATACAAAAGAGCTTTTAAAAAAATTTCACATAGATCAAGCAAAGCCAATGATTAATCCTATGCATCCTTCACAAATCATTGATACTGATCAGAATGTTGAAAAAGTATCAGAAAGTAGTTATAAATGAATAATCGAGTCACTGTTGTATCTTACAACTAGTAGACCAGACATTCAATTAAGTATGGGGAAATGTGCTGGTTTCCAATCAAATTCAAAACAGTCGCACTTAAATATTGTTAAAACAATCTTTAGATATTTATTAGGCACTACTAATCTTGGTTTATGGTATGAGAAATGTACATCTTGTGAGATTGTAGGTTATTATGATGCTAACTTCGTAGGAGACAAAGTAGAAAGAAAAAGCACCAACGGCTGTTGTTGCTTCTCTGGAAATAGCCTGATCACATGGTCATGTAAAAAGGAAAATACCATTGCTCTCTACTGCAAAAGCAAAATATTTAGCAGTTGTAAATTGCTGTACTTAGATGCTATAGATTAGGAACTAGCTAGAAGACTATTACTTAAGGTATTCGAAAATCCTGATCTTCTGTGACAATACTAGTGCTATAAATTTCAACACTCCATATCAAAACATATGGATATAAAACATCACTTTATTAGAGATCATGTTTAGAAAGGAGATGTTGAATTAATGTTTATAAGCACTCAAAACCAAGTGTTTGACATATTCACTAAACCTTTCACCGAAGAACATTTCTATACTTTCAAAAGTCTGTTAAACTTAAAGCCTTTTTAAATCTCATGAGACTCTTAACTACTCAAACAACTATGGGTACTTCACCTTCAATGGTGTTCATAAAATTACTCTTAACTTCCAGCACACCTCCATTTTGCTGATGACAAAAGGGGAAGAAGAGAAATGAAAATCTTATGCTGAAAAAGATATGGGAGTAAAAACTAAGGGGGAGATACTCAAGGAAAAGTTTAAGAATCTGTCTCTAAGTATCTACATACAATGCATATCATATAATCCAAAGGAAAGTGCTGAATAGGGAAAGTACTTATCTTGATAGTTATTCTAGCACACTTAAATGTTAAAAAGTCATTTTATGACTAAAATCAAGCTAATTGGCAAAATTTGAATAAAATGATGACATCTACTTAAGTATCTTTGTGATACGAATTAAAGAAGTTCTTTGATTAAATCAAAACATATCATCATGAACCAAACAACTTTGATTTGAGTCAACTTAAGGCCTTCAAATTTTCCTAAACATAATTGATCATGCCTTAAGAAAATGACTTACTAAGATTTAAGAATCATGATGTGCTGAAAGAAAAAATAATTCGTCTTATTATATTCTGTCTTATTTCTTTCAACCTTTGTTCAAAAGATTTTATTCAAATTGGTTTGTTATCATAAAAAAGGGGGACTTGTAAACTCCAAAACCCTTCAAAAAGTATAAGCTTTAATGTTTTGATTGACAATAAAGCCAATTTAAAGAAAATACTTTGAAGAATGACTAATGACTACTTTGAGTTTCTTGACAAAGCTTAACAAGTGACTTTGAGATGCACTATCGGAATTAAGTGGAAATAATTTCACTGTGCATGTACAAACATATTTTTCCCTCATGAGAAAAGGATAGATTTAGATGAAGTGAAAATTATATCAAGCAAAATGTGATCTTGTGCATCAAGGAAGCAAGCTCTTTGAAACAGAATCAAGAAACCAAGGATATGGTCATCAGAAAGTAACACTGAACTTTAGTAAGAAGGGCTACAATGAAGATAACATACAAAAACTGATTAAGGAGTTTAGAAACCACATTCAGAAAATAGAGAAGTAGTTTCTGATAAACTTCAGAAACCTCAACTCATCAATGGCTTCTGAAAAAGAACTCTAACACTAGATAAGCTACTCCTCTAGATTATGTTCCCAATACTCAATTTGATGCTCGACATGTGCTAGTTGGATAAAAGATCAAGGGAAATGGCAACAAAAGAAAATCATCTATAAATAGAGATGACTGAGCTTCAAAAGACAAAAGACGAACAAGAGAGCAAAAATGCTGTGAAAATCTTTCCATGAAAATCATTTAATAGATTCTTTGTATATCAAAATCTTCTTTCTATATACTATATTATTTATACGCTCTTCTAGGGAAGAATCAATAAAAAGAAGTCACTCAAGTCATTTTAGATTTATCATCTCATATTCATTAGGAAGAGAAGCTTGAGTGTAAGATTGTTCAAAATAAACATCAATCTTAAATCTATTGCATCATCGATCCAATAGTGATCGAAAGTTGAAAGCTCGAAGGGACTATAAAACTACTTGTTGTTGTGTTAGTAAATGTGGTTTACTACCACTAGTAAGAGCTTAGGAAGGCTACAGCAAAAACTATCCTATATTGTTATCTCCTCATATTGAAGAAGAGTAGCAAAACTCAATGGTTACTGGGAACTAGATGTAGGCAGGTGTTGGCTGAACCAGTATTAAACTCCTGATTCAGTATTCCCTTATCCTTCACTTCTCTATTTTCAGTTTTTAATTCTGCATAAGTTTTTTATCTCTATCTCTTACTGTTACACTATTTACTAGAAATACTTAATTTAGAAAGTTACTTTCTGAAAAATCTAACCGATTTTCCACTGCACTTCAAGCTTAAAACTTGATAGGTTTTTGTTAAAAAGTTTTAGTTTGAAAATCGTAAGAAAGAAAACACGATTCAACCCCCCCTTTTCATGCAATTTCTCACCAACAAACTTATCGGTGTTGATGTTGATGAAGCAACTCTTACAGAAGGCCTAGGAATGTCAAGGGGTACATGTGAACTCCAGAACCCTTCAGAAAGTATAAACTTAAATATTTTGATTAACAACAAAGTCAGTTTAAAGAAAATACTTTGAAGAATGACTAACAAGTACCTTGAGTTTATTGACAAAGCATAACAGGTTAATCCGGTTTGCATGTCATGGACTTAAAGGAAGATTAATATTTTACTTTACATGTACAAACATGTTTTATCTCAGGGAAAGAGATTAAGCTAAATAGAAAGTGAATATTATGTCAAGCAAAGAACATGTATACAGATTAAAGCATAATACGGACTTAAAGCAAGAATAATGTTTCACTTTGCATGAGCAAGCATGATTTATCTCATGGGAAGAGATTAAGTTGAAAAGAAAGTGAATGTTATTTCAAGCAAAGAACGTATTGATGTTTACGGACCAAATGCATAAAAGCATACTTGAATAGGGAATAATTTCATTATACATGAGAAATCATGTTTATCTCAAGAGAGGAGATCAAGCTTAAAAAGGTGAATAATATCTCATGGAAAGAAAGTGTAAATGCCTAAGGATTGAAGCAGTTCAAGCTAGGGATCAAGAAACCAAGGAGGGGATCTTCAGAAAGTAGCGCGAAACATCATAAAATACACCCAAGATAAAGAAATCAATTCATGTCCAAGAGCAACGTGTTACTTAGCCATCAATCAATACAATCGCAAAGAAATCATCATCAAACAATCAAGATTGAAGACTGGAAGATTGAAGAAAAATTCAAAAGATTGATTACGAGGTCAAAAAGCTTACTTTACTGTGGAGCACAGAACGTTGAGGAAAATGGTAGGAAAATTCGAATTTCAAAATTCAAATCTTGAATCAGACCCAGTGTTATAACTAGTACGTCATCTCTTCTGCCAAATTGATTCATGATCATATCTTCTAGAAGGAAGAGTCCAGAATCCATGGTCAGAAAGTAAAAGGAAAAATGAAGGTATCAGAAACCTCTATAATACAACTGTAACACCCCGGTTTTTCCTGCTTAACAAAAACGACCAAAATATGCCTAGGTCATTTTTGTGTAAGCCACTTCTTAAAGGAAATTTTAATGTTAGGAGTAGGTTACATAAGAATTGGATAGCAATCTGTGCAAAAATCACAATTCACAATTTTTCTCGTGTAAAAATTACCAAAATGCCCCTAAGGTTATTTTTGCCTAGAATCCGAGGACAGCCAACCCGGGCTATCCTCAAAGGGTAAGTTTAATGTCTGAAGGGGATTATATGTGTTAGAGATAATGATAGGAGCGAAAATCTCAATTTTGGTCGTTCCCGAACGCGAAATGACCAAAGCGCCCCTGCGACGAATCAGCACGAAATTACGTGCGAACTAGACCTGGTCACTTCTTGGAGGTTGGAAATGTCAGTTATGAAGGATGAACAATGTTTGGGAAGGTCCCGGTAGTCCCGGGGAGTTTTCATGTAAAATTACGATTTTGCCCCTAGTTAATGCAAAATGAGCTTAATTAAGTAATTAAGGAAATAAATACAATATTAGGCTCTAATTAAAGATAATTTAATTTTAGTTATTAATCTTGAGTTAAAATACTTAATTGAGGTTAATTAGGACCTAAGAATGCTTAAGGAAAGTCAAAATCTCGTTCTTAATCTTAAGACATAAAGAAAATCAAAAAGTGAATAGTACTTTCTCTATCCACTTCCTTAATTTTAGGAGATGTGTTCCCATTTGAAATTCAAATTAATCATGTTTAATTCAAACTAATCAAGCTAGTCAACTTCTAATCACATGGTTACTTACTCAAACACTTAATTACCAATTCCTAAACATTTGCCTAATCAAACTTACCTCTAATACACCTCCTAACCTACATGAAAGTGAAATTTTTCCCTCCCAAATAGCCAAGGCAGCAGCTGCCTCCCCCCAAAACACCCTCATATTTATTCATTTTACAACCCAAAAATCTCATTCTTTACTACTTGCTTTTTTGGCCAAACTTTTGTGACAAAAAAGTGTTCTTAACTTTCTCTCAAACTCAAGTTTTCTTTCTTCTTTTCCACCTCCAAGAAGCTTTTTCCACCACCACATCACCACCACAAACCACCTCCTAGACACATAACCTTTCCATTCCTAAGCTCAACAACATAAGAAAAATCCTTTCTCTCATTCTTCTCCTCTTGGCCGAAACAGCATATAGCATCAAGAGAAGATTTTTTCTTCTCATTTCCTTTACAAGAGACCAAGCTTTCTCTTTTTCTTCAAGAAGATACCTTTGGTAGGGTTTATATTTTGAGATCTTGGTCTTTCTCTTGTTATTTTTCGATTTTGATAAAGAATGCTTGATTGAGTTCTTGCTTTATTTTTCCTACTCAATTTTAGTTTTGACTATAAGAAAATGGTTGATGTTGTCTTCTTGGTTCTTATTATTTTTGGTTTTAGAAACCTTGTTTTCTTTTCTTTTTTGGTTTGATGTTTGTTGGAATGGTTAATGATCAAGGCTTAATGATGAAGGATCTTAGTGGTGGTCTTGACACCACCATGTTTATGACCTCTAAAGCCTAAAGTTTTGGTTCTTTTTCCTTTCTTTCTTTTCGGTTTGATCTTTATTTTTCCTTGCTCTTTTCGATTTTGGGTTTTCCTTTGTCTCTATGACATATTTTGATTTTGTTGGAGGGCTTGATGATGAGTGATCTTGATAGAGGTTTTAATACCACCATGAACTTGACCTCTAAAGCCCAAGATTTAGCTTTATTTTATTTTTTTCGATTTTAAGAAAGCATGAGAAATGAGATGTTGTTGGTTAGTTTCTTGCTCTTTGTTCATTTCTTTGAGCTTGATGGTGAGTCTAAGAGACAAGGTTTTTGTAACCATGTTGTTAAAGGACTCTAAACCTCACTATGTTTGAGATCTATTAGGAACAATAATTTAATCTTGTAAAGTTTTGAGCTTTAGATGAACAAGATATAAAATGGACTTGCATTCATGTTTATGTTTCAAGCCCTTGCATTTCATGTTTATATTTCAATGCCTTGCACATCATATTTATTTTCAAGTCATCACCTTAAACCTTGAAGACTTAAAAATAGACTTGCATCCTCATGTTTACTTTCAAGTCTTGCATTCCATGTTTATATTTCAAGTTATCACCTAATCTTAAAGACTTAAAATAGGCTTGAACCTCATATTTATATTTCAATTTTTGCACATCATATTTATATTTTCAAGTCATCACCTTATAATGTTAAGGATTAAAATAAGATTGCATAGCATGTTTATTTTAAGTCATCACCTAAGATCTTAAAGCTCAAAACTTGTCCCTAGATCTTAAATAAAAATTGTCAATCATGGCTATACTCATGCCTATGCATTCGGCCATGACATGAAAATGGGGTTGAGATGAGTTTTATTCGATTTATGACTCAAATCTTGTGTTTTTAGAATTTTGTAAGTTATGCCTTAGAAGTTTTGCAAGTCTTGAAATCAAAGAGTAGTAAAAGAGTATTTTTATGAGAAAAAGGTTTATTGTTGAAACTTAAGTTTAGCTCTCTGTTTGGTGTTGATATTTGAGCATTCTAAGACGTAAAAATAGTTTCAAGTGTTTCCTATGTCTTAAATCAAGTGATAAGGAAAACTAGTATCTAGAAAGTATCAAAAAATATGATTTTCAACTGATTTTGGAACCAAATTTTAGGCCACGGTTTTGATCTCCTCAATTTAGTGAGGTGCTATTTGGAGGGGATTTAATGTGTAAAAATTGTTGTACTTGTTGCAAAAATTATTTTTGGCATTCTAGGAAAAGCTAGTAACTAGAATGAATCAAAGATGTAATTTTCTAAAGTTCTAGGAAATGAAATTTTTGCTACTACCTTGGAATTTCAAATTCTGTAAAGAGGTGTTTGGAATGAATTAAATATGTATAAATTACTAGTAGTTGATGTAAAAATCATTTTGAGCATTTTTAAGAAAGACTAGAAACTAGAAAGAACTGAAAACGTGAGTTTTGAGACTTCTAGAAATTGAGATTTATGGCTACTGTTTTAACAAAATTATTTTAGTAAATTTTCTGTGTTAAAACTGAATTTAAGTGTAAAACATTCTATTAGTGGTGGCGGGAATTAATTTTTGCATAGTAGGGAAAGTCGGTAACTAGAAAGGGTAAAAAACACAACTTCTAGAACCCCGAAACTGTTTATTTTAGGAACACTGCCCAAGCTGTCCAGCATTGTTTGAAAATGTTAAAGAGGTTAAAAGTACTGGTAAATGTTGTGTTTGGTCTCTTAGATGTCTACAAGAATAATTACGGTAATTAGGTTAAGCCGAGTGGTAGTTTTAACTCATAAGGGCCTATCAGATAACCGCCAATGACTTGAGAGTCATTGTTCATGATGAATGTCCTATGATGATCTTAATTCACTGCCTTTATGTGTGTGTGTCTATATATATATATATATATATATATATATATATATATGTAAGCATGAATTCTGATGAGCATAGCATGTGCACTAGCTGAGCCCGTTCCTTAATTCCAGCATACTGGGTAGGAGCATGTTTACTTTTCAATAAAATAATGACGATATGTGCTTATCAATATATGAAATTGAAGCATGATTATGTGATTAATTGTGGTATGCTATGATTATGATTGAGATATTTGGGATGCATGATTGATGTGTTTGTTGGCATGTAGCAAATTTGGGGAAACTTCGTTCCCAGCCGTTACACTACCGGATTTCTATTAAATTTGTGAACTTAGGAAAAGTTATGAAATTTATGAGTATAAAATGTTGTGTGATAAGTCATGATGATGTTTAAAATTATATACTCATGCATGCATATCTGATTCCTATGATAAGATTTTAAAAGTTAAATAAGACACTTGGAAATGATCATCTAGACTCTAGGAATTAATAGTTATGAGAGGTGATCCAATAAAAGGAAATGATCCTTTAGACTCCAGGAATTAATAGCTATGAAAGATGATCCAAAGAAGTTGCATGCTCATGATAAGAAAGTGATGTGTCTCCCCCTCTATTACCCCATATGAAATCTAGCAACGGCTAGTTAGGTTGAGCTCATCCTAGGCGATCAGTGAGGTGGAGATTTGGTGATGATGTTAAAATCGCTGGGGAAGGTGAGATGGTTGGATTATGGAGTTCATGAGAAAGGGTGGACATTATGAAAAGAACTTAAGAGTTTAGTTATGAGAAAGTAAAGCAAAGGTGCATATAACTATATTATATCATTCCCCCATTGGTGTATCTAATCATATGATATGTGCTACGTGACTTTAGTCCTCTAGCTTTTCCTCCTGCTTATATGTCTAGCATTATGTTGTGTTTTAGACTTATATGTTACTTATGCTCTTGAGGTATTGTCATGCATACGTGAGATGTCTATTCTATTCATGACATTAAGACCTATGTTAAAAGACACCCACTTCGGATAAAAGGATTTTGAGAAAGATTAAAATTGAACCTTATGCATACACACCTTTTCAAAATGAGGGCCGAAGTGGCTAGGGACGATGACAATGACACTAGTGTTGGAGTCAGGTAGCCCTACTGAGAATCTTGAATAAGTTTTTCATCCCTCTCTTTTCTTCTATGTCGTTTCCAGACGAAGATGATGGTGTTGTTTGTGGCTTTCCCTAAAACTTGGACATGGGAGATACGCTATGAACTGAATCAGAGGGTCGCAGTAGAAGCATGGAGATAGCTTTCTTTTCGACATTAGCTTTAGGGTTAACACATCCCATACACTTGTGCTTAGCCTAGTCCTTTGATGGCTTTGAATGTCTTTTATGTACATGAGACATCACTACTATGTTGTCGATATGATATGTTAATTTGCTATATGTTATGTTATGCTATGGCTTGTATATATATATATATATATATATTATAATGAGGTTTATGTGATTGCTACCTTTATGCGTGTATTGACCGATATCTACATACACACGTGGTTCCCATTTTGATTTTAAGTTCCAAAAAAATTAATCGTATTTTTGTTACTTGTATTTTAAAGAATAATAAGTCAATTTCTGAAACAAAGGCATAAAAACTAATAGTTAACCAAAATGCGACTTGAGCGTATTAGGTTAAGAGTTAGGGTGTTGCAATAACAACTTCTGCAACCGATGTGACAAGTCTGTCAATGTACCTCTCTAGAGTAACGTTCTAAGACATAACTGATGATCTACATGTGTCACTTGGAGATCTAATCAAAGGCAACAATCATGAAGATGGATCTGTATAAATAGAGATGCCATATATAAATGTAGATGAGAGAGTTTAAGATATAATAGCAGACGTGCTGGAAAAATCTCTCCACACTTCCTATGTTGTTAATCATATTATGTAATCATTCATCTTGAAGTGTAAAAACCTTCTTTCCTTATTCTATAACATTTTGTATGCTCTTCTCATGAAGAGATATGTGAAAGGAGTCGTTCATGTTTTCCAAGTCTGTATTAGCAAATATTCTTAAGGAAACAAGAGTGTAGGTTAGTTTTGAGTCACAACCCAAACACTTAACCTTTGTTATCTTGATCTGGTAGTGATCAGTGAGAGACATAGCTTGGAGAAGCTAAGGTAAAACTACTTGTAATAGGATAGCAAAGGTATTTGCTTATCACGGTTTAGCTTGGAAAGGCTAGTTCAAGACTACTTATAACATGGCAGTAGAAGTTGTCTGTAGGTGACAGTTTAGCTTGGAGTGGTTGCTTCAGAACTACTTGGTTCAACTTAGAGAGGCTGGTACAGAACCACTCAGTTAAGTTGCAGTTAGGGTTAGCCACTGTGCAAGTTTTTGCTTGGAAATGCTATTGTAAAGATTATCCAGTTTACTTTCTCAGGTTGAGAAAGTTGTTGCTTAATAAAATATGAATATGTGTTGAGTACTGGATGTAGGCAAGTTGGCCGAACCAGTATAAAAATACTTGTGTTCATCTTTCTCCTCCGTAACCTTTTATTTTCATGTTATGCATCTTAAGTTAATTAATAATCAAGTATTATTAAATGCATAACTATTATCAAGTGTCAGAAACCTTCTTTCTGAAACATCTAACCACTATTCCGCTTTACTTCAAGCTTCCCGCTTTACTTCAAGCTTCATGCTTGATAGTATGTTTTATGTTGGATGTTTCAGATTTAAGAAAAAGATTTCAAAAAGCACGATTCAACTCCCTTTCTTGTGCACTTTTTTTACCAACAAGTGATATAAGAGTCAGGCCTCTAGAGGTTGAGCAATCTGACGATTGTAAAGGTCAAAGATCAAAGGGACAAAATGATGGTAAAAAATACATCCTCTTAAAGTGTATAACATTAGGTATGGCTTACAGAAGCACACAAGGTATGAACACTCAAACTCACTTCCTTATCTTCATCAATGTCATATGATAGGCTGCCACATAATAAGCTTAGTTTCTCTTTAAAGCATCTTCGAAAGAATAAGCCTAAGTTTGAATAGAGAAACTTAAAAGGAAAATATAAATTATCTTTTCAGACTTTAGGCATCTAGAAGCTAAAGTCTCAAAATTAAATTAGATAGATCTCAAAAAGTCATTTCTGAATTGGAGAATCTTTCTTTGTAGCTTCTGAACATCTGCATTGGTCCAATATCAAAAGACTCATTATCCTCAAACTTGTGTTTAGAGAATAAAGACCATTTCTTTAGAAAATACATAAGAGAAAATAGGAAGTAACAAGTGTGCCCCGATTTTTCTATTTGAGCGAAAATGACCGAAATGCCTCTGAGGTCATTTTTACCCGGAATTCGAGGATGGTCAACCCGGCGGTCCTCGAAGGGTGAACTCAATGCTTGAAGGGGATTACATATGTTGTGACTTATAACAGAGATGAAAATCTCATTTTTTGAACTTTAGGGTCAAAATGACCAAAATACCCGTATAGCGTTTTACGTGGGTATCAGTGTTGTTTGAGCCTGAAATCTTCCTTGGGAGTTTGGAATGCTAATTATATGTGGTTAATAATGATTTTTAAAGTTCGGGTTGTCCCGGGCACTGTTTGTGTAAAATTACCATTTTGCCCCTAGAATAGTGTTTTACGGGCCTAATGACGTGACTAAGGGAACCTAAGCAATATTAGGCTCTAACCAAAGATTGATTAACTTTGATCATTAATCTAGAGTCAAAATAATTTATTAAGGTCAATTAGAACCTAAGATTACTTAGATAAACTTAAATCTCTTTCTTGAAATCAAGATTCCATGTCATGAAATCAAGATTCCATGTCATGAAATCTTGAATAGTGTTTTCTCTCTCCAATTCCTTAAATTAAGGAATTATGTTTGTGCATGATTATATCATAAAATGAGTTTTGATTTCACTAATGAAGCAAGAGCACTCCCTAATTATGTCTTGACACCCCTAATTACCCATTACCTTACCTAAACACTTACTTACAAACTACTAATCAAAAGTCTAATCAAAGATACACCTAAACACACCTCTAAATCATAATCAGATGAAACAATTTCCTCCCCATGGCTGCACATTATGACCAGCCATTCATCTCTCAAATTTATCACATGTTGATTTATTTTATACACAAAGAACCATACTTGAACCATGCTTTGAACCATGCCTTAAGCCATGCTTTGAACCATGCCTTAAGTCATGCTTTGAACCATGCCTAGCCATACCTCCAACCTTACCTTTGTATGACACTTTGAGAAGATATTTTGACCTCCCGTTGGCTACATCATTCACAGCCTCCCCCCCCCCCCCCAAAAAAAAATGCACCTCTATATTTTATTTTTCAACACATGATATATATACAAAGATGCAAAGAAAGCACACACTTTACCACTAGCTTTTTTGTTGAAGTCTTGTGACTAAAAAAGCTCTCATACTTTTCTCTCATCTTGAGTTCTTTTCCTCCTCCACTCTCAAGAGAAAACCACCACCACAAACCACCACACCACCACCTCAAACCACCTCTCAAACACATAATCCTTCCACTCCTAAGCTTAGCCTCCCAAGAAAACTCATCCTTTCCTTTCTTTTCCCCTTAGCCAAAATCATCTAAGCCACCAAGAGAAGATTTGTCTTCTAATTTTAGCTCCAAGAACCAAGCTATTTCCTTTCCTCCAAGACAAGATCTTTGGTAGAGGTTTTGTTTTTCAAAAGCTTTATCTTTTACATTGATGTTTTGATATGAAAAGTTCTAGTTTCTTTTGGTTCAACTCTTTTCCTTTGTTTTTATTTTTTTTGGCTATGAAGCTTGGTTTTGAAAAGAAAACTTTAGCTTGATGATGAGGATTCAAGATAATGGTCTTGTGATTACCATTTGAGGAACCTCCAAAGCTTGAAACTTGGTCTTGATCCTAACATATTTTGGTTTTTCCTTTCATTTTCTTTTACTATGGTTTCGGTTTTCCTTTCTTTTCCTTTGAATGAGTTTTCGATTTTCTTTTTCCTTTTTCCTTGTTTTGATTTTGGTTCTCAAGAGAGGTTGTTACATGTTCTGGTCTCTTGATCTATTTCCTTGAGCTTAATAATGATGTTTAAACCATAAGGTTTCTTTGAAACCTTGGTACAAAAAACTCTAAAGCTCGCTTTGTCTTGCTAAGATGAGTGTTAGGTTGAGGTTTATGTTCCTTTAAAGTCTTGTATGAGCTCTAGTAAAGAATAAAATGAACTTGCACCCATGTTTAAGTTTATGTTTTGTACATCATGTTTACTTTCCCTTGCCATTGCTAAAATCTCAAGAATAAAGAAATGAACTTGCATCCTTATGTTTAAATTTCAAGCTTTGCATTTCATGTTTATGTTTCAGGTCATCACTTAAACTCTAAAGATAATAATGAACTTTCATCTCATATTTATTTTAAAGTTCTCATTTTACTTTTATAATGGAGAATAAAATAAAGTGCATAGCATGGTTAAGATTTTGTCATCACTTAAGAATTCTAAAGCTCAAAGATTTGCCCCTTTTATCTCAAGTAAAGTTTGGAAAATGGAAGTACTCTTTGGATGCTATTTTCGGCAATGTGATGATGATGGGCTTATCATAAGTTTCATCTAGTCACAAGGACCAACAAACTATGTTCTAAGACTTTCTTCAGCATAGAAAAGCTCAAAGAATACTTTGAGTATGATCTTTATGATTTAAAACTCATTTAAGATTAATTTAAAATAGCTACTGCCTTAGCATTATATTTTTATGATTTTAATAAAATAAATTGGTTTCTAAAAGAGTTTTGAGGTTCTAAAAGAATTCCAAGGGAAACTAGTAACTTAGAAATATGTTTCGACCTTGTTAATTTGGCTACTGTGTGATGCTGTTTTAATGTGTTAGAATGTGTAAAATTTATGTTTGAGTGAAGCGAAAATTATTTTGAGTGTTAGGAATAACTAGTAAGTGGAAAGGATGAAAAATGTGAGTTCTAGATCCGTTAGAAACTAAAATATGGTTACTGTTTTAGGATGAGTAAAGCTAGAGATAAAATTGTTTTAGAATGGTTTATAAGTGTAGAATTAGTTCCTAAGGGTAGTGGAAATTAGTTTTAGCGCCTTAAGAGAAGCCAAAACTTAGAAAGGGTCAAAGACATGACTCCTAGACACCCGTAATTGAGACAAGGAGATTCTGCCCATTCTGCACTAGGCCGTTTGGAATTGATCAAAAGCATAAAAATTAGTGAGAATTATTAGTAATGATCCCTTAGGTGCATAAAAGACCTAACTTGGATGCTAGAGTAAGTAGATCGTAAGTTTAAGACCCATAAGGATCGAATGCATAAAACACTGTAAGATAGGGAAGGTAATGAGAGTTAGTATTTCAAATGAATGTATGTTTATTTGTGAGTTGCAATGAGCATAGCATATGCATTAGCTGAGCCCGGTCCCTGATTTCGACACACTGGTTAGGAGCATGTTTATTTTACAAAGGAATTGACATCTTTATATGCTGATGCATGTGCTATGAGAAAATGTTTACATGGCTTTAACAGCTTATCATGTTCATGAATTGATGTTGAAATATATGATTTATGTGTTTACGTGGCATAAAGCAAATTTGGAAAAATTTGGTGTATAGCTGTAATGCTGCCGAATTTTCACCAAATTTGTGGACTTCGAAAGTCATTTGAAATGCATATGTTATTACATGACATGAGATGAGATTTAAAGTAATATAATGCCATGTGGAAATGACCCTCTAGACTTGTAACATCCTAGTATTCGACCCAATACTACTAGTATGTATGTAGGCCAAATCTTAGTCGTTACCTCTTGTCATAGTTCTAATTACTTTGAAATTAGACTTAAGGAAAATACGAGCCAATTTTTTTTTCTTGAAATCTTGTTAAAATAGGAGCCGCGCGTATCACAATGTAGACGGTATGAATAAATGCGGAAACAATAACATAGAAGTGGCTCCAATCAACATGACATTATCACATCTGAAATACTTCATGCATATACTATGCCCACCCTAAGGGTAGGACTTTTCAAGTACATAAGGAAATGCGAATACAACTGAAACATGAAAAATACATAGCAATAGGAATCACATAACGTGAAAACACAAAAAGGAACACCCATTTCCAAGTGCATCTAAAGTGGATAACCTCGATACAAAAGAAGGTTTATCCAATCTACGTGACGTGCGTGCACTAAGGACTACTCCCAATCCTACATCTAACGCCACGGGTAAGGTGGAAGATAACCGATCCATGGACGAAGCTCGGCTGGGGCTAGCATGCCTGAAAACTGGCCTTGCCCTCCGTGTCTGGGACGTGGACCAGGCACCGGGGCTCTCCGAGGCTGAGTCACCGTCTCCTCGCTACCCCTGGGCATACGTGGGGGAGTGGGGGCAGAATCCTCTCCATACAGGTGGATAAGGGTGTCCTCTGAGGGATCCTCCTCCGAGTGCTGAGTGCGTGGTACGTACTCTGGTACCGCTCCCGCACTGGTAGGGGGTGTCTGTAAGATCCTCTCCTCAAGCGTACGGGCGCGCTAAAAAATAGTAGCGTCATCACAAGGAGACGTCGGGGTGAACAGATAACTATCTACCGGATGAGCAAAGGGCCGCCCAAGAAACATGAACACACGTACAGTGCAGAAGCCCTCAAAATGGTATGACCCAAGCTCTGGGTCATGGTGGATCTCCCAGATGGGCGTGTCAATGTAGAGGACGAATGTCGCCATCCCGATCTGAAGACGTAAAGGAAAGGAAGAGATAGAGGGAATGAGATTTCTTGCTAAAGAAACTCAGTAGGGTTTTTCCTTCTACCTAGGTGTCATCTCTTACGTCCTCAGGGACCTTGGTTTCTTATTAAAAATCATGGTCATGCAATGGTTCAATTATGAAGTTCGAAAACATTAACTTCCAAGGCCCGTTCGTTTTTAATTCTAAAGCCTCTTGGTTACATAACCTATAATTTCTTGAAACTGGAATCATAATTCATAGGTACTATTGACATGGATCATGACACATAAACTCATAAACCATGGTACATAATATTATAGATCAGGGAACATAAAATCATAGATCATGGGATATAGTACATAGTGCATGGTAACTTAACTTGGTTACTTAGGTGACATTAAAGTCTTATCATTTTCTTCCTGGGGCCACCCTAACTGGACTCCGTTGGGAGATGTAACTAGGTTATGAGCTCATACCTCACTAGTCGTCACTAGCATAAAGACTTATCCCTTTTGATAAGCTAAAGTCCCGACATAAAGTACGGGCTAGGGGGCTAAGATCACCTCATCCTCCATCCCGTTTGATGGTTTTAGGGGGTCATTTTCACATAGTTTATGTCACCTTGAGTCTTAGCATGTTATAACAAGATGTCACATAAATCATGCATGTCACATATTTCATATAACTTTAACATAGGCATCTCTAGGGTTCTTAAGAGAACAATAACACGCAATTCCATCATTACATAGCATCATATAAGTCATGAGATAACACATAAATTCATCAATCATAGAGGGTACACAAATCATTCCCTTAAAAGCAAAAACCCTTAATCGGGTAACCTCAAACTTCCAAATTATTTTCTTGTACCTCTAAGGGATTGATTAACCTCATTACCACAATTTATTAAGTCCTAGAACCTAATTAATTATGGCTGGACAGCATAGACAGTAAACATATTTTGATGAATTACGGTGTTCTAGAAGTTGCATTTTAGGTCATTTCTCATTACCGACTTTTTCTATGATGCAATAATTAATACCTAAACCAATTATGAGTCACTCTCACTCATCTAAACATGTTATAATGTGATTTTCCAAACTCAAACAAGGCTGGAACAAAATGCATATTTTCAGCTCCTAAGGAGTTCTAGAAATCACATTTTCGAACATATGAAGTTACTAAGCATACCTAAGATGCCTAGAGCAATTATCATACAATTGGTAAGGTATTTAAACACATGTAGACCACCCAAAATAGAATTTAAGGTGCTGGAAAATAACAAGGCAGAACAGAAATCTATTTCATCACATAATGCCTAGAACTTTCGTTTAAAAACACATAACTTGCTAGTTTCTCTTGGAACCCTTTTAAAACTTATAAAACTCATTAGGAAACATTTTATTTCTTTAAAATCCCCATAAAATACATGAGGGCAGTGACCATTTCAAAATATTCTCCAAGGGTATTTAAATCACGAAATCATACTTAAAACATTTGTCATAGACACCTATGCTTAAGAAAAATCCCAAGACATAGATTATAGGCCCTTGTGACTTAATGAAACTCATTCTAGCTTCATTATTACCACATGGCCGAAATGTATATTCCAAGGAATTATCTACATATTTAACTTTTACTTAGGATGAAGAGGGCAAATCTTTGAGCTCTAGGAGTTTTAGGTGATGACATAAACATAAACATGATATGCACTCCATTTTAGATTTCCTTAGAAAATAAAGTGAGGGCTCAAGATAAATATGAGATGCAAGTTCACTTCTTTATCTTTGAGTTAAGTGATAACTTGAAAATAAAACATGAAGTGCAAGTTCATTTCTTTATCTTGGGGATTTAGTGGTAGCATAAAATAAATATGGATGCAACTCCTTTTTACATCTTGATTAGAGCTCTTGCAAGATTTTAAAAGGGAGCAAAGGTTCCAACCCAAACTCATCCTCACAAGAAAAGAAACACTAGTAGCACTAGGTTTTGTAAAAAGAGACATTTTATCCTCAAATACCATGAGGTGGCCGAATCCTCCTCATGAAGGAACAACCCATCTTTGAACTCTAGGGGCCAAGATCTTGATGATCCAAACACCAACATCCTAAGCCCTCATCATTGACTATTTCACTAGACCTTAAACTTCCATCAAAACCAAACTCATGTCAAACATAAAGGAAGAAATCGAAAATCTCACTTGGTCTAGAAGCCAATTCCAAGCTTTAGAGTTTATTCATGTGACTAACCTCAACATGAAACCCTCATCATCAAGCTCTCATTTTTCCAAGTCCCAAAGGCCTTCATGGCCGAAACCTTAAGGAAAAAGAATGGGGTTTCAAAGGTTCAAGAGAAACATAACCCTTTCTTGAATAAAACTTGAAAATGATAAACATTTCTTTGAAAATACCCAAGCTTTAGAGGTTGCCCCTAGGTTATACACCAACATGGAACCCTCATCATCAAGCCTTTATTTTTCCAAGTACCATAGGCCTTCATGGCCGAAACATTCAAGGAAAAACAAAAGTTCCAAAGAGTTTCATAAGAAACATAACCCATTTTTTTTATCAAAACTTGAACAAGATGAAACTTTTCTCCAAAAGGAATTCTAAGCTTTAGAGGTCTCATGCTAGGATGAACACATGGTTATCCCAAGAGAGCACTCATCATCAAGCCCTCATCATTTTGGCCTTGAGGCCGAAAATCAAACAATAGAAAAGGAAAAAGAATGAAACTTTTCTTTAAGAAAGGTTCAAGCTTTAGAGGCCTCATGTTAGGATGAACTCATGGTTGCATCTTAGAGAGCACTCCTCATCAAGCCTTCCTCACCATGGCCTTGAGGCCGATATGGAAGAAAAGAAAAAGAAAAAAAAAAAGGGGAAATGAAAACCGAAAATGAAAGCTCCATGAAAACTCATTCACAACATATTTTCAAGCAAGATCAAAGCATCAATATAAAGAAAGCATTTCTTTTTTAGAGCTCCCTACCTAGTGGTTGGGGTTGAGAGGAGATGAAGAAGTTGAAGGAGATGAACTCTTGAGCTTGAGAGGAAGAGAAAGTTTCAAAGTGCTCTAAAACTCTAAACTTAGTGAATGAACAAAAGGGGCTTCAAGTTCTCTAAGCTATCTATTTATAGAAGAATGAAATGAAGGTGTTTTTGGGGGAGAAAGGCTTCGGCCTTTACAGCCACAAGGAGAGAAGAAATATCTCCTTCAAAGCATGATGACAAGTCTAACTAGGCGTGTCTTAAAGCATGGCTAAAAGTAGCTTGTGTAAGTAAGCTTGATTGACAACATAAACTAATATAAATTTTGAATTCTTTTTGAATTTTTGGGGGAGGAGTGGCGCCACTTTTGGGCAGCCATGGAAGAGAAAATATCTCCTCTAAATCATGGTTTAATAGGGTGCTTATGTGTAGGATTGATTTAGCTTAGGATTAGGGGTTGCTAAGTAAAGGTTTTAGGTAAACTAATTAGGTGATTAGGGTTGTAACACCTTAGATTAGGAGTGGTCTTGTGAGATTTAATGGAGTCAAGACTTCTATGACTAATGATGTGAGTATGACAACCCTTCTTAGAAATGGGAGCATGAATAGTGAAAACACTATTCATATATGCTTTCTTAAAGAAAAAGAATTAGAATTAGGTTTTTTTAAGTTTTCCTTAAGCAATCTTTGGTTCTAATTATCCTCAAATAATGATTTTAGCTCTAGATTAATCATGGAAATTAATTAATCTTTAATTAGAGCCTAATATTGCTTAGGTTTTGCTAAAAACGTCCTTAAGCCCAAAATGCACTAAGTAGGGGCAAAATCATAATTTTTACTAAAAGTTTCCCAGAACCTCCGGGACTAAAACAAACATGGTCCATGCCTTAAAATCATTATTTTGGACCTCCGAACAAGGTTCGGGTCAAAACAGAACTTAAAACTGCCTTAAATTGCTGTAGGGGTATTTTGGTCATTTATACGCGGAGACCCTAAAAATAGGATTCCTCTGCTTTATTAAACACTCAAACACATACAATCCTCTTCATATATCATATGAATCTTATGGGGATGGCCGAGGTCGGCCGTCCTCGTATTTCGGTAAAAATGACCTCAGGGGCATTTTGGTCATTTGAAAGTTTAGTGAAAATCGGGGCGTTACAATACTCCCCGAATTAAAGGTTATGAGAGGTGATCCAAAAGGAATTGCATACTCATGATAAGTTAAAGAAAGGAAGTGATGTGTTACCCCCCCTCTATTACCCCACGTTAAATCTAGCGACGGCTAGTTAGGTTGAGCTCATCCTAGGCGATCGGTGAGTTGAGAGTTTTGGTGGCTATTATAAAATCGCCGGGGAAGGTGAAATGGTTAGCTTAGGATGGTTACTTAAGAGGGTGGTTATTATGAAAAAGAACTTAAGGGTTCAGTTATGAGAAAGTAAAGCAAAGGTGCATATGCGTATTTTATCTCATTTTTCCATCAATGCATTTAATCATGTGATATGTGCTAAGTGACTTTGTCCCCTATCTTTCCTTCTGCTTATATACTTAGCATTATGTTGAGTTCTAAATTTGTATGCTTGTGTTAATTGCTTGTGTTACTTATGCCCCTAAGGTATTGTCATGCATACAAGAGAAAATTATTGCATTCATGACATTAAGACCCATGCTAAAAGACACTCATTTTCGATAAAGGATTTTGAGAAGATTAAAATTGAACCTTATGCATGTAAATCTCTTTCATAATGAAAACCGAAGTGGCAGGGAATGATGACAACAACACTTGTGTTAGAGTCGAAAAGCCCTAGTGAGAATCTTGAACAAATTTTTCATCCCTTCCTTTTTATTCGGTGTCGTCTCCAGATAAGGATAATGGCATTGCTCATAATTTTTCGTGAGGCATAAATGTGGGAGATACGCTACAAATTGGATTAGAGGGTCGCAGCGGAAGCATGAAACAACTTTCCTTTTCATGCCTTTATACTTTTGCATAGCCTAGTCCTTCAATGGACATATAGTGGAGGCTAGTCTAGTTTGATGATAACCACATTTAGTTTTGGTTTAGTGTATCTGCCCTTATTGGTGGATTTAATACCTTTGGATGTCCTTTATGTATATAGGACATCACTAGTGTGTTATAGATATGATGATATAATTTGGTATGTGACATGTTATGCTTTGGCTTTTATATATATCATGATGAAGTTTATATGCTTGCTATTATTATGCGTGTATTGACCGATATCTACATACACATGTGGCTCGCATTTTGGTTTTTAAGTTCAAAAAAAAAATTTAATCATATTTTTATTACTTGTATTTTAAAAAAGAATAAGTTAATTTCTAAAATAAAGGCATAACAACAAATAATTAACCGGATTACGACTCAAGCGTATTAGGTTAATAGTTAGGGAGTTACAACAAGAAAATGCAGTCTCATCAAATATTGTTTTCTCAGCTGCTTTTATTATCTTTTACAAGAAAGAATATCCATATACTAAATGTCTCTTAAAAGAGAAATCCATTTAAAGAGTTTTGGAATATCCCTCCTGAACAACTAACTAAGATGGACTCAAGAAAATTGAGGACCAAGATAAAATTTTCTTTCAGGTGCTATATCAGACTTTTCTCACAACTCAAGAAATAAAATCAGAAGCAGGGTTCTCTAGGTTTCCAAATGATCTAAATTTGCCGATGAAAAGTATTCAAGAACTACTTCACTTACTATCTTGAGGAAAAGAGTCACAAAACATTCTTGATCAGCAAAAAGAATAGAAGGTGCTTCCTCAGAAAGTAGACTCTAGAAATGAGACACTTCAGAAAGCTTGCTAAGGAACTTCAATGAAGATCAGAAAAATATTTCTAAGCAATAAATTAAAGCAATATGAAAATTTTGGAAATATATGCTTCCATCTTCACCTGTGAGGCTAAATTGTGAAAAAGGATCTGATCAGTCGAGATTAGGTGGAGACTTCATTGCAAAAGCTAATCCAGACTAGAAAATGCAAAGCGTGAATACTTGATAATTAAATGAGGTTATTGGGAACTAAGAAACTCCAAAGTGCTTCCATTCTTCAAAAATTCAGAGACTTCTGACTATGCAGAAAAGAACAAGGAGAAAACAGAAGATTGAAGCAATCAAGCACGTCTAGATGCTGTGGATAAGGAGCTAGACAAAGCATCATATTGTAAGGTACTTCTAAGGACTCTATAATAATAGCAATAATTGATTATGAATAGAAAAGTCCTGTCCATCACTACATTACTCTACTAATTATCCCCATGATAGGTCAATCTTCTTTTGATTTAACACATCAAATATATTTAGAAGAGCTTTTTTTTTTCAAAAAATATATATTTTTTAACATAAGCATTCATATACAAATCGTTCTGGGCACTCTCCTTTCCATGAAAGATCTAAAGCTTTCATAGTTACATCAACTTGAATGGCAAAGCTTTTCTTGAGGTTCTCAAATAGGTTATGTAACACCCCGATTTTGGTAGCTTTGCAAAATGCCCCTTAGGAAAACTTAACGTGGGAATCAAGTGACAATCGGACCCGGTCATCACTCGAAAGTAGGGGCTCTTTCTCCTCACCTCCATGATAAAAACTCCTGTGTTTTTTTTTTTTTTTATTGTTCTTGATTTCTAATATGCTTGTCCTTGCTTATTTCTTGCATGCATGTTGTGATCAATTGCTATATGTTACTCCATGCATGTAGTGTTATTTATATTTGATGCAGGTTGCATATTTATTTTCCTATGTGTAGAGATAATAAAATAAAGTGTTGAGAAACCTAAATTTCTGAACAGTAGCAAATAATTGATTTTATTAATTTACTAAACCTTACAATTTTGATATGAAAATTTTATATGATAAAGTTGATATATGATTTTCAACCTAATTTGTGGATATAAGTTAAATGACACCTTAAAATATGTTCTTATATGTTTGTATAATTTTCAAGAACATTCACTATTATTAACAGAATTAAGAAAAGGAAACAGACTTGTTGAAATACTGTCCCAGGATATCTAATCTGTTTTTAATATATGATCCTCTTGAAGCTGGGAGTTTTAATTATAATTTCGGATATGTTAAACCCAACACCCTTATGAATGACAAATTTTCATTCAAAGTCTTATGTGTGTCATTCTAATCATTAGGCCTTTCAAATACATATTACTTTTAACATAATGGATATTGATTAAGCATTATCTATCTTTTATATACGTAACACTCGATTGTATTATTTTAAGACAAAAATAATTCAAAGCTCTAATATCATAATATCATAAAGAGAAGTAAAAACATTATTTTTTCCAGTAAAGATAGTGAATGTGTTTCTTTCCTCTTCATTTTATCGGATGTCCCTGAAGGTACTGTTTCCTTTGAATGCTTTCAGCCCCATGGTGTTAATTTGTTTGTGCATGTTCCACTAAGCTTGGTGGATTTGATTGCACAAAAACTAGTGGAGATGATTGGCCTTATAATACTCAATCATCTTTTCCAATATGTGCAACTGTGTGTATTAATTTCTATGTATTTATATTTAGTGAATGTGCTACTTGAACCTATCATGTGGTATTCGGCCGAATCTACTAAAGATTACAGCCTAATTCACAATTGATTACACAAAAGCATCTCTAAATGGCTTATAACATGAAAACATGCATGAATTCAGTACTTACATAAATTAAAAAGCAATATGTCTTCCAGAGATTTTATTCTGTAACATATAAACTTTCATTATCTTTAAAAGATTGTAGAATAGCATATATAGTCTACAACTCACTTCTTTTTTGTTGTCTTCGCAAGAATATCTAAATCTTGCATATATCTATGAGCGACATATATTATTTATCCTTGTCTCAAGATGATATGTCTCACCACTTGCTATAAGGTGTCATGTACATTATTAGTGTTTAATATTTTAAAATTATATAGCCGAAGAAGAATTATAAACATTGCACTAAAAGAATGCACATAACACTATATCATGCTGTTACTAGGATACAATATCAGAATTTTCTTTTACCAAAAAGAATAGATGCCCACTCACACAATATAACATTCTTTCCCATTCCCCGTTGAATTGTACACACACTCATAGGCCAGATACATGAATAATGGGTATGGATGGGCAACAATAATAAAAGGAATACATCAGACAGCAAGTGGCAATAAACTTTGGAAAAATAAAAATAACAAAGGGAAGTGCTGAAGCCATCCTCTGCATTTCCAACTTCCGTTGTCTTCTCTCACTGCAGGCATGATGGGTAGGGCGAAGCATGGGGGCAATTCTGTTTGGGTTTCCTTGCATTTCAAGAGCAGTATGGAATCAAATATAAAATATAAAACTAGGTTCAGTATAAGGGCGAGGGGAAGTTTCTGTTATTCATTTTGAGGAGGGAGAGTTAAGGAAAAAAATCACACAAAAACTGAGAAAGAAGAAAAAGAGCTTGGTGGCAAACTACCTGACAGCATCAATCTTTACAAGCCAAGACAATTGATCCATACACTGTAACCATAACCCTTCAAAACTTCATCAACCAAGTAACCCCAAACTGAAAACCCAAATCCCAATTTGAAACCAGTGCCAGCCACAACCTGTAATAGCCATGGCAGCAACGTTCACAAGCCTCAGCCATTCGGCCATCATTATCACCATCGAGATTCTCCTGACACTTTCATCACCCAGATAGAATCGATACTCACAAAATTACAAGACTACCAAAAAACCCAAAACTCAGAAAAGTAAACAAAATGAAAAGAAAATATCGAGCTCACCTGACCATTAGTTCTGAGGTCGTCATCCTTACTTTCATCTTTGAACCACTACCAGTTTTCATTGTCATCATCAAAAACCATCATATGAGCGCCATTGTTATTAATCATCAGCAATGGCACTCACTCAAAGAATCTAAGCTATCCGTTAAACTTGAATCCCCCCCCCCCCCCCCAAAAAAAAAAAAAAAAAAACAGCGAGCGTAATCTCGCTCCATTCCCCTGTCCCAATGTGACCAGAGGTCCAAAATCAATTTCTTACAATAATCCAAACCATAGCCACAATGTACTAGAGCCTATTCCAAAATCAGAAATACAAAATACCCAGCATCAACCAAAAATAATGGCAGTAAAAAGGTAGAGAAGGAGAGGGCCGCGGCCTTACCTTGCCCGCGAGCCACCATTTCCGCGCGCTCTCCTCCAACCTTGGACCTCCCTGCACGGCCATGAACCCATCCCCTGCAAACCCACAGCCAGCCATCACGTGGTTGCTCCCCCCCCCCCCCCCACCATCGCAGTTCATCGCCGCTGCACCCTTCACACATCGCAGCTGTAACGTCCTCCTCCCTCTGCCTTGGTTCGGTGCCAACTCAACCAGCCACCGTATAAAACTAGCTGTTACCTCCCCGTACAGCCGCGCAAAGCCATGCGAGTTCTGCGCTACTCTCCTAGCGCGATGCGATTGTCGCCTGATCCTTCACTGCCGCGATGCCAAGTCCCTCTTCCCCTCATGGTCGCGCGCCCACCGTCGCCACCCCTGCGCCACCGCCAACCGCTCGGCCTCCCCTCCTGGCCGCAGCTGCCCCCTTCCCTTCACATGCAAGAGTAATCTACCTCCCTCTCTCTGTATCACTCTTTCTCTTTCTAGCTCTCTCTAGTTCTCTCTCTCTCTCTCTGAGCCTTTCTTTTGTGTGTGAATGTGTTACGTGTTAGTGTGCGTGTGTGTGCGTGCTCCGCGTGTGTGTGTCTTGAAGAGGAGTTAGAGAAGGGTAGAACTAGGTTAGTAAAGTTACGCTAGGTTAGGTAAAATTAAGAATGGAATAATAGAGGATTTTAGTTCTATTCTATTTTAATTATATTTTAAAGTTAGTGTTATTTTGCTTCCGTTGGATTAGATATTGGGTTCATTTGTTTGGATTCAGATTAATTTGTTCAGTTAATATTTATTTTTAACTTTGTTTAGGTCTGGATTAACTTGGGTCCAAAACATAAAAACATTTTATTCATTTGAGTTGGAAATAAATACTTGAGTATTTTAATATATAAAGTTCTAGGATTAACTTAATCATGACGGCTTGTTAATTATATGATCTAAAATATTTTAACTGTGACAATTTGAAATTCTATTTAAAAATAATAATAATAAACAAATAAATAAATAAATAACATTGGTCAACCGACAACCATTTTATAGAGAACGACGTGGCTTTGAGTTCCTCATTGTACCAGAGGATACGTCAGCGTAGTTAACAGCTATCAAGCCAAAACTTTTTTTAAAAAAATATGTTACTTATTGTGATTTTTAATCTGGTTTTAAATTTTAGGTTTATTTCTTCGCAAATACATCACTATTATAATTTATAGAAAATAAATATTTTTTCAGCTACATAAAATTTTATAGTAAAAATTAGGAAATAATTATGGACATATTTTCATTATATTCTTAACCAAATTTTTTAAGTTTTAAGAGTATGGGGAATTTAAATTTTCAATGCTTTTAAAAAGGGTAAGTATTGCTTAATAGTCACAAATAATTACTAAATATACTTTAAATTTTTTATACATTATTATTTCTTCTAAATGTGTAAGAGGCTGTAGAAATTTATTATTCAATTTTATTTTGCAGAATGTTTCATATAATAATGATAATATCATGTATATGGAGAATACTAATTATTTGAGACAGAAAATGTGAATGCTATTTTTTAGATCTTGATGATGGTTTTGATGATGTCAATGAGCCAAGCAAATGACAAAAAGAATGGAGGCAAATAGCATGGAAATTCTTGAAGATGAACAAGCAAGTGATCAAGGTTAAATAGTTAGAATTAGGATTTAGATCACTTTGTTAAAAGGTTTCTTTTGATAAGTTTAATTGGCCATCTTTCAAGTTAATCAAGTTTTTATTTAAGAAATGAGTTTGATTTCAAGAAAAATTTGATTTAGAATAATTCAATTGTTTTTAATGAAAAACTTAGTTTTGGTTTATGAAAATATAATTATGGTTTCAAAGGAAATAATTGAATATATGTTTAAAATGTTTTAGAATGAACAAGAGTTTTAAAAGTGTGTTAAAACTTTAATATTTGAAGTTCTGGAACCTTTGTAATCGATTACCACTCAGTGTAATCGATTACCAGAATGCTAATGTGCCAGAATTCAAATTACAGCAAGTGACTATTGCCAATTTTTCAAAATTTGAACTGTGTAATCGATTACCAATAATTGTAATCAATTGCCAGACCCTAAAATGCACCAGTAGGTGTGTTTTGAAGAGACACATCTCTTGGGGTTAATCCTCAACGGCTCACACGATTTATTTTCTATAAATACCATTGTTTAACACTTTTTAACATACAGAAAAACATATTAAAAAGATCATTTGAACGATCACTCTTATTAATCAATCCTCTTGATCAATACTTGGCCAAATTGTCTTATTTTTGAGAAACCTTATAGGACTTCAATTTGTAACATTTACTCTATTCAGAGAGTGAATTGTTGTACTCTTGTTTTTTTAAACTCAAGTTTGTGAACAAGGGTGGGGTATCCTTTGGAGGAATAAGAGTGTGGTGTCTCTTGGTTCTTGAGAGACTCAAACACAAGGGTGAGGGATCCCAAGGTGTAAGAGTGCTCATCATCTATAAAGACAAAAGTGATAGTGGAACTCTCAAGTAGGTTACTTGAGAGAACTGGATGTAGGCCACAAAAAGGTAACCGAATCAGTATAAATCAAGTTTGCAATCTCTCTTCCCTTGTCTCTTTACATTTATTGCAAATTTACTTTTCATTATATTGTTAATATCATTTGTATACTTAATTAGACTTTCATATCTCTTGCATGTGCATTCATTAAATTAAGTTTCTTTTTAGTCAAATCTTTAAAACTCTTTGAAAAAGTAATTAGAGCGTGAAATCAATCAAAAAGTTTTTGAACTCAATTCACCCCCTCTCTTGAGTTTCTTGAGACCACTTGAATAATAAATCAAACTCAAAATTTATGTGAATGAAACAGGTTTACAAATTTATCCTAAACCATAAGTCTCTTTACATAAAGGAGGGTGAGCTTTATTTGGTGTAAACCAATGTATAACTAGTAATTCCCTATATATAAATATACTTTATTATGCTCCAGTTGGACCTAGATATGTTAGCAGCACCATGTTCATGTGATTTAGTTGGAGATTACATGATTGTAGAAGATTATGAGTTGATGACTATGCATGTTTGATTTTTGAAATATAGAAGTGATGATCTCTAGTATTTTGTATATATCCTATTGAGCATGAGCATCAGATGATGAATTGCGAATGATGACTATGATTATATATTCATGTTGTATCTCTACATAACACACCAAGATTAAAGGTGACATAGGTCACATAGAAATGATCCTCTATCCTTCAGGAATTAATGGTTATGAGAGGTGATCCTAAACTAAGATTAAAGGTGACATAAAATGCGTGGGAATGAACCTCTAGACTCTAGGAATTAATGGTTATGAGAAGTGATTCACAAAAGGAGACGACCCTATAGACTCCAGGAATTAATGGTTATGATAGGTGATCCTTAAACCCCCTAACTCGTACTTTGGGAGTCTGGAATTAAACTTAGCATAGGATAAGTAGCTTATCAAAGGGTAAGCAGAAACTAGTGATGACTAGTTTAAGATATGAGCTCATAAACTAGAACTCTCACAAGGGGAGAGTATTAGGGTGGCCCTACAGATGAAAGAATGATGATTTTAAGTCACTTGAGAGAATAACAGAGGAAGAATCATGTGGAGTGATTATGTTTATTATGTTCCTTAGGTTCTCTAAGTTGTTCTCATTCAATATAAAGTTTGTGATATGTTGTATATGGCATTGACATGCACACATGATCTAGTATGATACATTCATAACACTATGAATCATGCTAAAAGACAGGAGCCTCGACTAATGGCTTTTAAACTTAATAAATGAACCGTATCTATATCTACTATTTTCATAATGAAATCTGAGGTTCCTGGGGATGATAATGATGACACGTGTGTAGAGATGGAAAACCCTAATGGGATTCTTGTATAAGTTTCTCACTCTCTCTCTTTCTTTCCATATCGTCTTCAGATAAGGTTGATGGCGATGCAACTGGACTTTCTTGAGATGACGATATAGGATTTGCACTGCGGCTTTGCATTAGAGTAGTACAACGGAAGCAAGGATATCACCCTTTTCATTTGTAGTCGCACAAGAGTCATCTCAGCATCGTGCCCATTCATATCTTAGTTTTGGCAGACGTGTACCTACGACGGGTTTAGACATGTCATAGTTATGCCCAGCTTTTGTACTATTGTGTGCTTGACTGCCATTGACGAATTTGGTACATCTATTATGACGTGATACTTATGGAATGCCTCTATACTATTATTGTATGATATTATATTCCCAGTTTAGGTTATGCTTTGATGTGATTTTGCATACATGCTATGTGATAATTGATTGAGAATACATTGATGAGGTGTACTATTATTACGCATTACATGACGAATACTTATGTGCTATAAATTATATGCAAATGGCTCATAGTTTGGTATTTGTTTTAAAAAAAAAAAGAGTCATATTTTCTGTAGACTTATTTTCAAAATTAAAAACTAAGAAAAATTCTAAGACAAAAGAGTAACAACTAATAATTAGCCAGAATGCAACTTGAGCGTATTGGGTTAAAATTTATGGTGTTACAACTTATGTCAAAATCTCAAAAGGAAAATAAGACTCAAAAGGTTTGGAAAGAAAGTTGACCTCATAAGTTGCATAAAGGCAACCAGTTAGGTGTGAATATCACAGAACATCAAGGAAATAGAAAAGGCTAAAAGGAGGTCAGAAAGTAAACCTTTCAGAAATTGACTCAAAGAGTCAGAAATTACTTATTCTAAGTAAAAGTCAAAAGAGCGGGAAAAAACTTTCTCAAAATACTATTTTCTCTCTCCCACGTCGCCTCATCCTCAAATAATCATATCAAGTCTCTTTATAACCTCTACTTTTCACTTGAGTCTCCTTATCTCTTCCTTCTCTCACACGTTTTTACAATTGCATACCTCACCAAAAAATGCTTATCGATCCCTAGAAGTTTCTCACTTCTCTGCAAATCGTTCATCTTTCTTCGTCTTTCAAACCTCTCAAGATTCAATCTTTTTTCATCCTTTCTTCATCTAGAATGACTAAAGGTAAGAAACATGCTTATTCTACTGTAAGAAAGAACCTCCTTTCATATGTACGAGGATCCACATATGAATGATCATTTCGAAAGGAATTTTACCTCAAGAAAAACCTTACAAAGAGATCTTCTTGAAGAAATATCCATTCTTAAGGAAGTTTTCTCATTTCAAAAGGGGGAAGAATATCTAGAGATAAACGAACGAGTTTATGTAAGATTAGTTACCACATTCTATTCTTAGCTGGAAGGAAATTCAGCGTCTTCCTTGAATGCTATAATCAGAGATTGTGCCATCTAGATCACTTGTTTAGGATTATCCAAAATCATCAAAGCTCCTAATGAAGGACTCGTCTGCAGTTCAACTCATGACTGGGCTCATTCCTTGGGAATCAATGAAGAAAATGTTTCAAGGTATTTACTGATTCCACTCTTTACAAGCCAAATGAAATATCCACTGCCAATGTAAGTACTAAGGCTAGGAAAATGCATATAGTAGTATAGTTCTCTATTCTACCTCGTATAGGAAGAAGAGATGCATTAGTAGGCATGGACTGCATGCTCCTGTACTGTCTTATGGCAAAAAGGAAGATAAATCTACCTAGACTTGTCTTGGACTATATGTTAAGTGCTACTACAAAAGAAAAAAGAAGAACTGCTTGTGTTCCATATGGCATGCTACTGACAACACTTTTCCAGAAAATGAAGCTACCTTTTATCACTGAAAAATATGTATATCTAGAAGGAACAATATTCACCCATTCTTCTTTTAGAACTTCAAGAAAAAGAGCAAGTGCTCTAACTTCTGAGCCAACTTAGTGAAATCCTAGGACAAAGGGAAACCTAGTCAAAGAAAAGTCTCAACAAGAAAAAGCTAAGGGAAAAAGAAAGATAATCCTTCTAGAAAGTATGACTGAGAACTCAGAGGAAGAGATACTAGGTCAGGTTCCCCACACAAATGAAAGACGAACCAAAAGAAAGCAAGAATTGGAGGCTCAAGAAATTTAAACAACAATCAAACCGGTAAAAATCATTAGTAGAAAAGACATTTGGCTCAAGTACAAGAAAAGGCCCATTCATGAGTCCAAAATCTCCATTTTGCATAAGGAAATCAAGAAGTATGAAGAAGCAGGATATCAAGTCACTCTAAATTATTCTGAAGATGAGGAAGAAGAATTTGAAGCAAAATAACGAACTAAAATATCATCATCTGAAGAAAAAGAAGAAGAAAACTTGATAAGAAATTGAAAGGCTAGGATAAGTGAAATGGTCATATCTAAACTTCCTGCTGGGACCTCCATTACTGAACCAATAATTAAGGAGCCATAAGCAGAGTGTGTCAAAACAAAAACTAATGTTGTTCTTGTAATACCTTAATATCTTCCTTCCATTCGCATTGTCCAAATGGAAGAAGAAGAAGATAAAACACAAGAAGTTGGTGCTCCTCTAGGTGATGAAGACACTAGTCTTGGTTTGGCTCAAAAACCTGCAACTACTGCTACTCCTTTTGGTGATCCCACTTCTTCTCCTGCTATCAATCCACCTCCACTAACACCCCCTACTGATGCACAAAATGACAATCAAGATAAGTCACCCCGGACTGAGGATATTGTATTGCTTAACATACCTGTGCTTTCTCTTATAACAACTCAAATATCAGCTCCCATTAACTTGTCTCCTCCAACATCAGACGAGCCTTCGCTAAGCTATCTGTTTAATTAGATTATCTTAAGGCATCTAAGGGATATTGCCTCTAGAAAAGACAGACTTTAGGCTACAATCATAGAACAAGGGGCACGATTCAGGCAAAGTGAAGAACTACAACTCCAGATTCTTCAGACAAATCAAGAAATCTTACAGGAGCTGAGACAAAGAAGCTAAAAAGATCCCTTTGATTTCTGCTTTGTACGGTTCCTTTTGATGATAACAAAAGGGAGAGAAGAGGAAAATTAAAGAAAATTTGTGCAAACATTCAGGGGGAGTCATATTGAAGGGGAGCCTAAAACATTTTTTCATGCATACTGCATAATTCCATTCCTTTTTAACATGGTTATGATATTTTGAACATTATCTTAATTGCAGTACTTATTATCTTTCATGTCTATGACTAGTTTAGTTTCTTTTTATATTTACACTAGTACATAGATGCTTATCCTATGCTATGCTCTGGTACTTATCAATGCTTTATCCATCATGCTTATACTTATGCTTATGCCTATGCTTGCTTGTTTACACATCCATCCTTAACACTGAGTGATATTTGTTTAAGCCATAGTACATAATTAATGCCTACATCATTATGCTTAGCTAATCATATACAATGACTAAAAATGCATGGCTCAATTACGTATTCTCTGTCTTGCCTAATCATCAACATGCAAATATAGTCAGTTCACACATATCCATGATTAGTTGTAGCTTGAATTCATCTGAGTGTCGTTGATATGTATGATAAGCTTAATATGGTATCAACACATCTTTATCCACTACTCACTTGAGATGTGCTTAAAATGGTCGGCTTAATCTGTTTAGGATTGGTTATGTATATCATGTTTCTGATAGTCTTCAAAAACCTATCCTCTCCATGCCTTAACATAACTAAGATTGTAACATCCTAATTTTTAACCTAATACTCCTAGAACATATTTAGGTTAGTTTATTACTCTTTAGTTTCATTCTTTCTTTAAAATACTTAGCGGAAAATATGGGTAAATTTTTTTTTTGAAACATAAGGGCAAAGTAAGAGCCGCGCATATCTTAAACGAGCGTTATTATAAAATGTAACACACACAAAAGAAAGCACAAGATAAGAACATCAAATAACTTCATAACATTAGACAATCATGTGCACACCAATGATAATATTATATTAATATAATAAACTGCCCACTTATGAAAGGCGGGCTAAATTTTATACAACATAAGGGCAAATACAACTGAAAAGAAAATACAAGGAAAGCATAAAGGGAAAACACTCCTACCCTGGTGTACCAAAAGTGGATAACCTCTAGAACACAAGGAGGCTATCCTAATCTATGCGTGGTGTGTGCACTACACTCCCCAAGAGCATCTACTACTGCGATCTCAGAAAGGGTGGGACATAACCAATCCACTGGCGAAGCTCGGTAGGAGTGGGCATACAAAGTGGCTGAACATGGGCTCCATGCTGGGGGTGCATGGCTGGCCTCCAAACCAGCATCAGTTGCGTGATGGTCTCCTCACTGTCTTCCCGTACGAACGGAGGGGTGGGGGCAGAACTCTTGGAGTACATGTGGGTAAGTGGGTCCTCCGATGGATCGGTCTCCGATAACCTCGAGCGAGGGATATAATCCGGAAGGTCACGAACGGCGGACGCGATAGTGTGCGTACGGAGGATCCTCTCATTATGCATACGCACACGCTCGAAGACCATATCATCGCCATACAGGGATGTCGGAGAGAAACGGTAGCTATGTACAAGATGTGTAAACGGGCGTCCTATGAACATGAAGACTCTAATAGCACAGCGCCCCTCAAAATGGTATGATTGAAGCTCGGGGTCATAGTGAACCTCCCATGTGGGGGCATCGATGAATAGAACGAAGGTCGCCATCTGGATCTGGAGACAAGACGGAAAGAAAGAGAGGGGAAATGAGAATCTTTACAAAAGAATCTCAGTAGGGTAACCTCCTATCTAAGTGACATCGTCAATGTCCTCAGGAACCTTGGGTTTATTGTAAAAGGTGGTCATGCATGAAGTTCATTATTAGGTTTTAAACATAATTATCCAAGGTTCGTTCATTTTAGAATGAATCTTAATATCATGTTTGCAACATAGTAAAGCATGAATGCTTAGTAATACATTATGCAAGCAATTAATAGAACACATCATCAAGAAACATTAACATATAAGTGGCATAAAGTGGCACGTGACTTCTCATGTAAAACTTTTCCTCATACTTAAGTTCTTAAATTCTTTTTCTTAAAGACCACCCTCTTATCATGTCCACCAAAAACCAACCAACATACTGGCCCTGGCGATTTTATCCTGGTCACCAAACTCTATCTCACCTATCACCTAGGAATGAGCTTAATCCTAACTAGTCGTCACTAGATTTCATATAGGGTAATAGAGGGGGTAACTTATCATCTCTAAGGATCACCTAATACACCGACTCCCGGAGTGCGGGTTAGGTTTATTTCCTTCTTTGAAACGCTCTATTGGCACCCAGTGCACAGCGAATTGTCTGCTTTGGCAAGCTCATTGTCAATACCCTCACAGATTTTCCTCCTTCCCAGCGGAGCAGGAAAAGTGCGTCTCAGCACTATGCCACATTCAAAATCTCATGAAATTTTCAAAAACTTTCTTAATTCTTCAAATTTGACGGAAGTACACCGAATTCCTCAAATTCGCTTTTATGCCACATAAACTCATGTTCTCAAATATCATCATGGTATTTCATTCAATATTTCATGCTCATCAAATCATGCAAATCACCATGTACACAAATACTTAATTCTCAAGTTTATACATTCATATGCACATAACATCACCACTTTAGCAAAGCAATAAACATGCTCTTACCCAGAATGCCGGAATAAGGGACCGGGCTCAGCTAGTGAAAATGCTATACATAATTATATTAATAACCAACTAAACACCTTGAAACACTAATTCTCACACTCCTCTCCGACCCTACAGTTCCTTATGCTTTTGACCCTTACGGGTCTTAAACTACCGATCTAATTAATCTATTACCCGAATTAGGTCTTTTATGCACCTATGGGATCACAACCAATAATTCTCACTAGTTATTATGATTATGACAAAAGCCAAACAGCATAGGGCAATAAGGGCAGAATCTACATTCACAATTACGGGTATCTAGGAGTCACATCTTTGACCCTTTCTAAGTTTTGGCTTCACCTAAGGTACTATAATCAATTCATAAACCAATTATGAGGGATTCCTACACATACATACTAATTATCAACAATTTTTACTATGTTTAATCATGCTGGAATAGAAACTAAAACCTTGGTTTCTAAGTGCTCTAAAATTCTCATTTCTAATCCTTTCTAGTTACCTGTTGCTCGTAACACTTCCCAATTAATTTTTCCTTCAACCAAACATAATCTTTACACATTCACACTCAATAAAACAGCATCATACAGTGGTCATACACCTAGGGCAGTGGGCAAAACATATACTTCATAAAATCACATTTCAAGTGCATATAAGTTACTAGTTTTCTCTTGGAATCATTTCAGAACCTCAAAACTCTTTTTGAAATTAATTTATTTCATTAAAATCATAAAATCATAAGCAAGGGCAGTAGCTATTTTAATTTTCTTATAGTTGAGATTTAAAACATAAAAACATATTTATAACATTCTTTAAGTTCACCTATGCTTAAGAAAATTCTTAAAACATAGTTTGTTGGTCCTTGTGACTAGATGAGACTTACGGTAAGCTCATCCTCATCACATGGCCGAAAATAGTATTTATAAAATGCTTTCATTTTTCAAACTTTACTTGAGATTAAAGGGCAAGTCTTTAAGCTCTTGGATCTTTAGATGATGACATAAACTTAAACATGCTATGCACTTTGTTTTATTCTTCATCATAAAGTGTGAGCATAAAAATAAATATGAGATGCAAGCTCATTATTATCTTTAAAGTTAAGTGATAACTTGAAACAAACATGAGAATGCAAGTTCCTTTCTTTATTCTTGAGATTTAGTGATGATATAAAAATAAACATGAGTGCAAGTTCATTTTAGATTAACTAGAGCTCATATAAGACTTTAAAGGAACATAAGTAACCTCAACCTAACTTTATCTAACAAAATAAAGTGAGCTTTAGAGTTCTTTGTACTAAGGTTTCAAAGAAACCTCATGGTTTGAGCATCATCATCAAGCTCAAGGAAATGAACTAGGAGGTCCAAAAAGATAACAACATTTCTTGAAACAAAAATATAAAGAGAACTACACCATATTCTTTATTTTATGCCCAAGAGCTCCTATTTAGAGTAAACTCTTGAACGTGCTGACTAACTTTAAGGTTGACAAGGGTAAGCTTTGGGCTCTTTGAAAACAAGTGATATATTTTCTTAAGTAAAACTTTTTGTGAGCTACCTAGCATTTAATCAAAACTTGTAAGGAGAAAAGAAATGAAAACTGTAAACTATGACAAGAGAAGGAAATGGAAACCGAAACCATAGAAGGAGAAAAGAAGGAAAAATCGAAACCATAAGGAAAGGAAAAGAAAAGAAAAACCAAAATACTTCAAGATCAAGAACAAGTTTCAAGCTTTAGAGGTTTCTCAAGTGAAGATCTCAAGACCATTATCTTGAAACCTCATCATCAAGCTAAAGATTTTCCTTTCAAAAATCAAGCCTCATAACTATAAATAAAAGAGAGAAAAAGAGTTGAACCAAGAGAAAACTAAAAATTTTCATATCAAGACTTCAACATAAAAGAAAAAGCTTTTGAAAACAAACCCCTACCAAGTGGAAATTTCTTTGGAAGGAAAAGAGAGCTTGTTCTTGAAAAGGAAATGAGAAGAAAACTCCTCTCCAAGATGATGATGATGATGGTTCGACCAAGCTCAAAGAAAAAGAAGGAAATGTGTTTTGTGTGAGCTTTGTGTTTGAGAAAGGAAGCTTTGGTGTTTGGATGATGATTTGTGGTGGTTTGTGGTTGCAAGAGGATGGCTCTATGAGGAGGATAAAGAAAATGAAGAAGATGAGAGGAAAAGAGCTCTTGGAGTTCTTTGAGAGAAAGAAAGAAAACAATATGAACTTTCAAGACAAGAACTAGCAAATATGTAAAAGGGAACCAAGTTCTCACAAGCTAAGTATTTATAGAATTTTGAAATGTGAAGGAGTGAATTGGAAGGGAGTTGGCCATGTACTCTTGGCTATGGGGGGGAGAGAAAAATATCTTTTCAATTGGTCATTCAAAAGCATGGTTGAAAGCATGGTGAGGTATGGTCTCAAGCATGGCTCAAAGCATGGCCTTTGTGTGAAAATCAATTCAACATGTGAAGAATATGGGGAGGAGGAGGTTTCGGCCATTGCAGCCCATGGGGAAGGAATTTGTGTCACCTAATTGTGGTTTAATGATGTGTTTAGGTGTATCTTTGATTACGCTTTTGGTTAAGAGTTTGTAAGTAAGTGTTTAGGTGAGGTAATGGGTAATTAGGAATATTGAAACATGATTAGGAGTTGTCTTGCTTCATTAGCAAAATAAAAACTCATTTTATGATGTAAATAATTGTAGACACAATTCCTTAATTTAAGGAATTGGAGAGAGAGAAAACACTATTCAAGATCTATGACTTGAAATCTTAATTTTTCGAAAGAGATTTAAGTTTAATCTAAGCAATTTTAGGTTCTAATTGACCTTAATAAATTATTTTGACTCTAGATTAATTATCAAAATTAATTAATCTTTGATTAGAGTATAATATTGCTTAGGTTTGCTTAATTATGTCATTAAGCTTGAAAACACTATTCCAAGGGTAAAATCATAATTTTGCATAAAAACTGCCCGGGACCACCGGGACTTAAATAGATATCCCCAAACACATAGAAACATCATTTTAAAATCTTTGGGAAGTTTCTGGGCTAAAACAGCACTTATACCTACGTAAAAACGCTATAGGGGTATTTTGGTCATTTTGAGCCAAAAACTCAGGAAATGAGATTTTCACCTCCGACGGCAACTACAATTCACCTAATCCCCTTCAAACATTGAGTTGACCCTTCGAGGATTGCCGGGTCGGCTATCCTCAAGTTTCGAGTGAAAAATGAGCTCAAGGGCATTTTGGTCATTTTCGCTCAGACAAAAAATTGGGGTGTTACAAAGATCAGTTAAGGAGAATTAAAATCTTTCTAAAGTGTGTTACGCTTACACTACAAATGATGTGTTACAATGTAATCATAATTGAATCAGTAAGCGAGCTAACATAGAAAACATGAGCAATATGTTATATTCTGAGTAAAAGTATACCAGTTGACAAAATCCTGTTTTGAAAAAGAATTTCAAAAGTCATTTCATTCTCTAATACTTATAAAGTTTTCTAACTCACAAAAGTAAGCTTAGAAGAATGTAATGTTTTAATAATGCTAGGATGAATCCCTATTTGAGCTTCAGAAACCTCATATTGAAATTCTTCAATATCATTAAACATCAAGGTTTCTCTGAGCATAACAAACTTCATTTGTTTCTTTTCTTTCTTTCTCCAATCATGCTCAAAAAGTTTATTTTTTATCATTCATATATGTATACATATATCATTGAGCATCTTTTTCTTTGTCAAAATGGGAGAGCATAGGAAAAGATAATGCTGAATAAGATTCTCTACCAGAAAATAATATTGCAAGTATTACTTGTTTGTTTATTCAAGCATACTTAAATGTAAGAAAGTCATTTTATGACTAAAATTAGGCTGACTGGAAAATTGGACTAAAATTACAACATCTGCTTAAGTATCTTTGTGATACAAATTAAGGAAGTTCTCTAATTGAATCAGAAGCAAATCATCATAAACCCAACAGCTTTGATTTAAGTCAACTTAAGGCTTCAAATTTTTCTTAAACAAATCTAGTCCTGCCTTAAGAAAAAGACTTACTAAGATTTAAGAATCATGATGTGTTGAAAGAAATTATAATTCACAGTATTTATATTATGTCTTATTTCTTTCAACTTTTTTTCAAAGGATTTTCGTCAAACTCGTTTGTCACATCCAAAAGGGGGGAGATTGTAAACTCCAAAACCCTTCAGAAAGTATAAGCCTAAATGTTTTGATTGACAACAAAGTCATTTTAAAGAAAATACTTTGAAGAATGACTAATGGCTACCTTGAATTTCTTGACAAAGCATAACAGGTTAATTCGGTTTGTATGTCACGGACTTAAAGCAAGATTAATACTTCACTTTGCATGTGTAAACATACTTTATCTCAGTGAAAGAGATTAAGCTAAATAGAAAGTGAATATTACGTCAAGCAAAGAATGTGTATATAGATTAAAGCATAATATAGACTTAAAGCAAGAATAATGTTTCACTTTGCATGCGCAAGCATGATTTATTTCATGGGAAGAGATTAAGTTGAAAAGAAAGTGAATGTGATTTCAAGCAAAGAACGTATTGATGTTTATGGACCAAAGGCATAAAAGCATACTGAATCGGGAATAATTTCACTATACATTAGAAATCATGTTTATCTCAAGAGAGGAGATCAAGCGTAAAAAGGTGAATATCATCTCATGGAAAGAAAGTGTAAATGCCTGAGGACTAAAGCAGTTCAAGCCAAAGATCAAGAAACCAAGGAGGAGATCTTCAGAAAGTAGCACGGGACATCTAAAAGTACACCCAAGATGAAGAAATCAATTCATATCTAAGAGCAATGTGTTACTCAGTCATCAATCAATACAATTGCAAATAATTCATCATCAACCAATCAAGATTGAAGACTGGAAAATCGAAGAAAAATTCAAGAGATTGATTACAGTGTTAGAAAGCTCACTTTACTGTGGAGCACAGAACATTGAGAAAAATGAAAGGAAAAGTCAAATTTCAAAGTTCAAATCTCGAATCAGACCCAGTGTTATAACTGGTATGTCATCTCTTCTACCTAATTGATTCATAATCATATCTTCTAGAAGGAGGAGTTCAGAAACCATGGTCAGAAAGTAAAAGGAAAAATGAGGACATAAGAAACCTTTATAATATAATGACTTCTGCAATCAATATGACAAGTCTATCAGGTTTCTTCTCTAGAGTAACATTCCAAGACACAACTGATGATCTACATGTACCACTTAGAGATATGATCAAAGGCAACGGTCATAAAGATGAGCCTATATAAATAACGATGCCATACATAAATGCAGATGAGAGAGTTAAAGAAATAATAGCAGAAAAAATCTATCACTACAAGAAACAAGCGAGTTACTGACGGATTTTTTCTATCGGAATTACCGATGGATTTACCGATGGAAAATAAGAAATTCAAGAATTTTGGGTTTCAATCATTACCGACAGATTTTTCCATCGGTAATTCTATCGGTACACTTCGCATTAGATTTAATAAATATGGCGCGCGCATTACCGACGGATTTTTTCATCGGTAATTATTATGAATTTATTTTTTTTTGCAAACATTAATATTACTGACGGAAAAATCTGTCGGTAAAATTAATTATATTAAAATTTTTTAAAAGAAATAATGTAGAGAAATTTTTTCAGAAAAGAAAAATTAAACCACCACTTTTTTTATTATTGACAAATTTTTTCCATTGAAAATTCAAAAATCCGTCAGTAATCACTTAACTTAAATTCTTGTTTTTAAGGCTCTCCCACATTCTCTCTTACTCACTTTCTTTCACACACACACACACACACACACACTCTCTCTCTCTCTCTCTCTCTCACTTTCTCTATCTGCACGGTGATTCACGGAACAACTCTTTGCTGCCGCAGTGCTGCCCACCGCCTAACGCATCACCGCCCACCGCCTTACGCATTGCCGCTCACTGCCCAGTGCTTTCTCTCTCTGCTCATCTCTTTCTCTCTCCTCGCGATGGGATCTCCACTGTACACACGTTGGTTTCCGTCCCAGCACGCAGCGGTCTAGCAAGTTCCTAAGGTGGCTATCGTCCTCACTCTAGCCTCCATTGGTGTCCATCCCTATAGCAGTCTAGCACGTTCCTGAGGCAGTTGTTGGTGCCTCCTTGCCAGCTTCGGTAGTCGCACCTGCAGCGGTCACCGTCGGCCCTTCATCCTCACAAGTCAGATCCGGCCCCGCACATTGCCTCTACCGTGGCCGCCATCCCCGAGCCCGTCATCCCCAGCCCTTCACACCCACCGCACCTACACGCATGTTCCCTTTTTGTTTGCTACTCAAATGGGGATAGTAGTGGGGTTTGAAACTTTGAGTTAATCTTAGTCTTTGTAATCTTGAGGGATTCACAGCACAAAGCAAAAAAGGGAAGAAAGGAACAAGGTTAGATTTCGATTTTGTTTGGATCTGTGACTTTTTTGACTGGTAGGGGCTTATTTTTAACTTGTGTTTTGTCCTAGAGGGAAATTGTGAACAAGGGTCTGTTTAATTTGAGTTAGACTCAGAGTTGGAGAGATTGTAGTTAAAAGACTTATTGAGTTAGAGCCACTGGATATTGGCCCTTATATAATGCTATTAAATATATATGCTGCTGAAGGGAGATGGGATGATGTTAAACGTGTGAGATTGATGATAAAAGAAAATGGATTACAGAAAGAAGCGTCATCCACCTTGGTTCATCTCAAAGATTTTGAATCTAATTATTTTGTTAAGAATAATTCAGTCTATAGGAAAAGCATAATATACTCAATGCTAGGTGAAATAGGTGCACGGATGAAATTATCCCTTGGCGATTCAATTGAGAAAGATAATTTCAGACTAAGATAAAATTATCTTCTCTTGTGAGATTTTATGATGGCTTCCTTTTTCAACTATGAGTAGTTTTATAAGTACTTGTATATCATATCCTTTGAATACCAATAACCTCATAACTATTTATTATATTTATATGTACAATTATAATTATCATGACAATGAATAAAACTTCAAGCCTTTCCATATGCATATATAAAAGCTAGCGAGTAAAAGAGGAGACATGTTTCCTTTGAGCTGTTAATAATTTTGGGAAAGTTGATCTATTTTCCTCTGTGCTAGTATGATATGTGCTCTGGAGTAGTTTGAGCTTATTTGGAAGAAATGAAAGGATTGTTCTAAGTTAATTGGCCTTCTAACATTTAGAACACCTAAGAATATGAGCCATACATTTTCAACCCTTTATAATGAAACAAAACATTTGATGTTTCCAGTTAATATTTCATAGCTTTTGTATACTAATGATAGCATCTTTCTTTAATACATCGTGAAAACTTGAGCATTTGGCACACTGAGTTTTTTCCAATATAAAGTGTTGATATTCTACCTTTTTCTCTTAGTAGAAGTATTGGATTGTATTGATGCAATGCTCATATATGTCTCTGGTCTACCTTGTGAGCAATTACTGATACGATAAATCCAGTGGCTCAATTATTAATCAATTGAAAGCTAGATTGGAGATCAAATGATATATCAAGGTATTTGTATATGACTTAGAAATGTAAATTTGTAAGATAATTATGTTAAGGATTTTATCTAAGGCACTGGTTAAGGAGTTAAAAAAGGCAACTTTTACATTGAAAAAAATGAGTTTTTATATTTTTCAAAGCATGAGACCCAACAAAATGTTTTAAAACTTGTTCTTTCTTGTATGGGCACTAGTTAGAATAACCTTTACTTTGATACTATGGAGTTAGGAAACTTACATAGCATGTGTTGCCCATATATATAGTAAGATCCAAGAATGCCATTGCTACTTATTGGATTAAAAACAATAGCATAAAAGGGGTGAAAAATTAGGTAAATTGACTGAACTTGATATGATGACTTATTATTTCCTAATGAATGAACATGTTAGTTATCTACAATGCTTTTTACCTACCTTATTGGACCTTTCTTCCTTAGTTTCTCTATATATTTTCTGTATTTATTTCTTTACTGCATTATAACAAGTTGACATTTGACAACCAACAGTGCTATTTCAATTGAAGTGAAGAATTTAATACTTAAGGATGGCTATTTATATTTAGTGATTGATTTCTATTTGAAGCTACTTATTCAGCCACAATAATAATTTGAAGCTACTAATAGAAAAGCAGCTGCATTAGAGTTCTGAGCCATCCCACCAAAGGCTCGTAGAGTAAGAATGAAGTCATAATGGGGATGTACCAAAGTACAACATAATGACACCTACTGATTTCAAAAGCTAGATTGTAAGTATTAGGTTGTAAAGTGCTCTTGAAGGATTATATGTGTGAATGTCCCAAGGACCAAATGAAAGAAATTGCAAAACAAATGTTTGTGCATGTATATTTTTTGACAGAATGAGATACACATATAGGTTTTAATTTTAAGCATTCATTAGTTTTGTGCCAGAATGTAATTAGTTTTGCTAATTACCGCATGTGCCATTTACTTCAGAGTTTAGGTAATATGCTGCTCGAGATTCAACAAAACAATCACTGCATGAAGTATCTGCCAGAATTTGCATGAGAAGGATGGTGCTTACCAGCAAAGGGCACAAAAAGGAGAAAGCCATGGAGGAGAACAATTGAGCAGGAGAAAGAAAGTTGGGTGATGCTTGAAGAGAAATTGATTTCACCTATTTATATCGGATTCGGTTTGGTTAATCTTACCATATGACAATCCAAATGTAAAGAATGAAATTTATTCGATTTGGTGATGTTGACGATAATGATGATACTGTTGACTTCTACTGAATTGCGTTATTGTTTTTCCTTTATTTGTTATATGTTGAATATTTATAATTCTGTTTGTAGGCTTTCTGATAATTTTATCTATTTTCATTTTAGACTTAAATTTATTGCGTTTACTATTTATTAAGCATTTTTCTTATAATTTTTCATTATTAAATATATTTACATATTTAAATTAGCTTTAAATAAATATGTAATTTTATCAGCTTGAAAATTATCGAGGAACATTCAAAATATTGACCAATTTTTCAAAAAAAAAAAAAGTATATTACCGACGGATTTTTCAGTCGGTAATATTAAAAACAAAAAAATTTAAATTAAGAATTAAATACTTATTGACGGAAAAACAAACCGTCGGTAAAATTTAAAAAAATCAAAAATTAAAATTACTGACGGATTTTTCCATTGGTAAAAATCCAGGTATAAAAAAATTACAATTATTTTAAAAATTATCAACGGAAAAATCCGTCGATAAAAATCCAGCTATAAAAAAATTTAAATTATTTTAAATTTATCGACTGATTTTTTCATCGGTAAATTAAAAAATTCTGTCGGTAAACATTTGTCCTGATGAATTTTGATGACGATTTTTTAATCGCATTACCGACGGATTTTTATTTTGAAAATCTGCCAGTAATTCCGTCGGTAACAATTTTTAGCGGATTTTTTCTGTCGGTGATACTTACTGACTATGTTATTACCGTTTGACAAAATCCGTCAATAATTCCATCGGTAACACTTGAAAATCTGTCGGTAAAATCTGTCAGTAACAGTAGAATTTCTAGTAGTGTCTCCACACTTCCTGTGTTATTTATCATATTATGTAATCATTCATCTTGAAGTGTAAAAATCTTCCTTCCTTATTCTGTAATATTTTGTATGCTCTTCTCATGAAGAGATATGTGAAAGGAGTCACTCATGTTTTCCAGGTTTGTACTAGCAAATATTCTTAAGGAAACAAGAGTGTAGGTTAGTTTTGAGTGGCAAACCAAACACTTAACCTTTGCAACCTTGATTCGGTAGTGATCAGTAAGATATATAGCTTGGAGAGGCTAAGGTAAAACTGGATAGCAAAGGTATTTGCTTATCACGGTTCAGCTTGGAGAGGCTGGTTCAAGACTACTTACCATGTGGTAATAGAAGTTGTCTGTAGGTCACGGTTCAACTTGGAGAGGCTGGTTCAGAACTACTCGGTTCAGCTTAAAGAGGCTGATACAGAACTACTCAGTTAAGTCGCAGTTGGGGTTGGCCACTATGCAAGTTAGAGCTTGGGAAGGCTATTGTAAAAACTATCCAGTTTACTTTCTCAGGTTGAGAAAGTTGCTTAATGAAATCTCAACATGTGTTGAGTACTGGATATAGGCAAGTTGGCTGAACTAGCATAAAAATACTTGTGTTTATCTTTCTCTTCCTTAACCTTTTATTTTCATGTTATGCAGCTTAAGTTAATTAATAATCAAATATCATTAAAATGCATAACTATTATCAAGCGCCAGAAATCTTCTTTCTAAAACATCTAACCACTATTCCACTGCACTTCAAGCTTCATGCTTGATAGCAGTTTTTATGTTGAATGTTTCAGATCTAAGAAGAAGATTTCAAAAAACACGATTCAACCCCATTCTCATGCACTCTTTTACCAATAGGACAGTGTCCCCAGACTTTCACAATTCAGCTTGAGTTCAACATGTGTATCAGCAGGAGGTGGAGAGGAATGCATGATAGCAATAGGGGCAGCAGGAGCAGAAGCAGGCTCATAGCTACGAGCTGTAGGTAAAAAAGTGTACCAGAAGGGGGCGTTAAATCATGCTTTCGTCCATTTTGAAATCTGAAACATTTAGTAGAAAAATACTACCAAGTATCAAGCTTTAAATGCAGCGAAATTTGGTTAATTGTTTCAGAAAATATATCTCTGATGCATCTTAAGAATAGCACAGCTATAATAGTATTTTAGCAGTTATTAAATTAAACATAGGTAACACAAAAGTAAGAGGTCAAGGAGAAATGAGATGACACAATTATTTTTATACTGGTTTGGCCAAACCTGCCTATATCTAATACTCAACACATCTTGAAATTCCACTAAACAACTTTATTAACCAAAGAAAGTAAATCTAGGTAGTCTTTACATTAGCTTTCCCAAGCTATCAACAGTGAACAGTAGACAGCCCCTATTGTCATAAACCAAGTAGTTCTATACCTGCTTCTCCAAATTGAACCGAGTAGTCTTGAACTAGCCTCTTCAAACTGAATTGTGACTAGTAGACAACTACTACAGCCACGTTGCAAGTAGTTTTTCCTATCCTCTCCAAGCTGAACCATGATGACTGGAATGCCTCCATCATCAAGTTGCGAGTAGTTCTTGCACAGCCTTTTCAAGTTGGACAATGATGAATAGAATGCCTCTGCCATCGCGTTGCAAGTAGTTTTACATTAGCCTCTCCAAGCTATGTCTCACTCTAATTACTAACAGAACAAGGTTACAAAGGTTATGTGTTTGGGTTGCCACTCAAACTAACCTACACTAATGTTTCTTTATAAATATTCAATATGACAGACTTAGGAAACATGAGCAACTTCTTTCTAACTCATCTTACAAGGAAGAGCATACACCACACTAAGCATTTCGAAAATAGATTTTTAAACTTCAAGGATACTAATTACATATTATGATGAAAATCATAGGAAGTGTTCAAAGATTTTTCCAGAGTTTCCACTCTTGTGTCTTCAACTCTCTTATCGGCTTTCCAGCATAGCATCTCCATTTATAGTGGTCCTTCTTTATGACTGTTGCCCTTGATCAGATCTAGAAGTAACATGTGTAGATCATCTGTTGTGTTTTGGAATGTTAGTCTAGAAAGGTAGGCTGACAAACTTGTCACATCGGTTGTAGAAGCCATTGTATTGTAGACGTCTTTTATGTCCCTCTTTTTTACTTTTTGTTTGTGGTTTTTGAACTCCTCCTTCTTGAAGCAAGGATGGTTGACCAATCAGGTAGAAGAGATGACATACCAATTATAAAACTAGGTTTGACTCGATATTTGAAATTTGAATTTTAAATTTCCCTCCATTTCCTATAGTGTTTTATGCTCCATAGTGAAAAAGGTTTTCTAATGTGTGCAATTAGTCCCTTAATCATTCTTTGGTCTTATTAACTTCAATCTTAGCTTTTTAATGATGAATGATTTGTGATTATGATGATTAAGGACTGAGTAATATGTTGGTATCAAATCTTGCATGATTTCCTCATTCTTCAACATACTTTCTAATGCCCCGTGTTATTTTCTAAAGACCTTTTCCTTAGTTTCTTGTTTTTGTATTGATTTGCTCGGTCCTTGATGCATGTGAGCATATTTTACACAATATGATATTCATTTTGTTTAATCTCAGTCTCTTTCCTCAAGATAAAACATTTTTGCACATGTAAAGTAAAACTATTCTTGCTCAAGTTCGTGTTATGCACGTTAGAAATACCTGTTAAGCTTAGTCAAGAAACTTAAGGTAGCCATTAGTCATTCTTCAAAACATTTTCTTTAAATTAGCTTTGCTTTCAATCAAAACACAATAGCTCATACTTTCTGAAGGGTTTTGGAGCTTACAATCTCCCCATTTTTTATGACGAAAAACCACTATTAGTGAAAATCCAAACTCTAAAGTGAAGATTTCAAGCTTACAATCTCCCCCTCATTTCATTCAAACTCACTTTGCTTTAGAGTTGGATTGAAATCTTCACTTGAATAATACTTTCTGAAGTCGTGGGATACTCGGAGATCCGAGTCTTGGTTTCTTGGTCCGGATAATTCCTCTTGTGTTCTCATCATACCAACATCCATTCTAAGGATTATTTTTCACTTCATTTGAGTTCTGAATCTCTTTTGAATGAGATTTAACATGTTTACACATGATTTGTAAAAATAAAACTTGTTCATGAAGTTATATGTTAATGAGAATGAACTTGTTTGTGTACTCAAGAAACTAAAGCAAGCAGTTAGTCCTTCTTCAAAATATTTCCATAAAATTGGTTTTGTTATCATTCAAAACATTAGCATTGATGCTTTCAGAAGGGTTCTCGAGCTAACAATCTCCATTTTTTTTATGATGACAAACTAATTATGAGAAAATCTTTTAGAGAGATTTTGAAAGAAATATATGAACAAATATTGGGACAAGAGTATTCTATATTCTTTCAAAATACAACAGATAGAGTTTCAGAAGATCTCATTCTTAAGGTATGATGTAGATGTAATCAAGACATATAGCATCCTTAAGTGACTTGAATAAGAGTTATTTTATTTCAAAAAGGTTTCTAAAGTGCATCAGAGCACTTTCTAATAAGTATCAAAGCAAATATTGAAAAGATTTGGAGCATTTAAGCTTTCTGAACAAAAACAAATTGATTTTAAGTCCTTTGATTTTCTGAATGTAAGGGTATTTGAATAAAGAAGATAATACTCGTGACATTCATTCTTGATATTGAATCCATGTGTAGAATAACTTTATCCAAAACATTTTTTCAACGAACAACATATAAGCGTTGAACACAAGGGAAGTTTCTGAGGCAAGTGTATCAGAGCATGTATGTGTCAAAGCATTTTTCAACATCATGTTTGTGTTTATGAGAAAATCATGCATCATTTTGAACACTAAAACATGTGTTACAAAGCATGATTTGCAAATAAGAAAACGTCATGTTCATGTGACAGATCATACATATCATAGAATTAAAGATAATGTATATATATTAGAGCTATAATTTATATGTATAAGACCTAATCATTAAATATATCAGAGCATATGATGGATGTAGATAAGTATCAGAGCATATATTCAAAACTTATAAGACATACATCAAGATATATATGATAAGGTATTCAAGCAAGATATATCACTTTTAAGATCTGGGAAAAAAGTTAAATTGATCATATATGCACTTGAGTAATAGTTTAGGGTACTAGATCAGTAATAATGAAAATAAGTTTAGAGAAAAACAAAAACAAAAGCATGTGAATGATCAAAGAAAAAATGCTAATGCTAAGTATGTAAAAAGAATGAGTATGTAAAAAAAATCTCTGGGGTTAAAAAGCGAGTATGCTAGAAACCAAGTTACACCATCATCAACCCCTCCTCCTTGGTTCCTGAAAAAGCTGAATTAGTAGTTCTTCATGTCTTCTAAGTTTGGCACATATCTCCTTGTTAGAGCCTTTAACCATATCCAACCTTGAGGCCATATCCCTTTGATTTTGTAGAAGAATTTGGAGCTTAGGAAGACTTATTGAATGCTTAGTTAGAGGCTAATGTTGAAGGTGGATTATGGTTGTTGGTGATGGGGCAGCCTTAGGTGTAGGCTCAGATTGTGGTGAGTCAATTTCTATGTTTTCGGCATTTGGAGTAGCAGGTGGTGGAGTGGATGGTAGAGCATTTTCTATTGGTGGAGTGGTTGTTGTAAGAATAGTTAAAGTGTGAGTGCAAATAGGTGCTATTATTATATGAGAAATAGGGGCAATAGTAGTGGCAGCACGAGGCAAAAATAGCATAAACAGAATTAGAAACAGTAGCGGTAACACCCCGATTTTTCCTCTTATGCAAAATAACAAAAATGCCCTAAGGTCAATTTCACACAAGAATCAAGGATGGCCAGTTCAGGCTATTCTCAATGGGGTAATTTAATATTAGAATGAGACTGTATGTGATTTAGATAGCAATTTATGCGAAAATCGCAATCCTTGATTTTTCTAGTGTACAAAATGACCAAGATGCCCTAAGGTCTTCTTTGCCCAGAAATCAAGGACGGTCGGTCTCGATTATCCTTAAGGGGTTAGTTTGATGTTTGAAGGGGACTAGATGTATTTTGGATGGCAATAGATGTGAAAATCTCAATTCTTGGTTTTTCCCATGCACAAAATTACCAAAATGCCCCTAAAGTAATTTAATGCAAGATTAAATGACGACCGGCAATCATCACCTAGGAGTTGGATATGTTAATTTAAGGGGATATCTGATGTTTGGATGAGTTTCAAGGAATTTTTGTGTAAAATTACCATTTTATCCCTAGTTAGTGCTAATTAAACTTAATTAAAGTAAATAAGGGAATATAGACAATATTAGCTTCTAATTAAATACTAATTATTTTTATTAATTAATTTGGAGTCAAAATAATTATTTGGAGTTAATTGAGCCTTAAGATTGGTTAGAGAAACTTAATTCCATTCTTAATCAAAGATTAGTGAGAAAAAGACAAAAAATACTTTATGAGACACAAAAGCAAAAGTAAGAGACAAGTGTTACATTTTCTCTCCTTCTTTTCCTTAAGATTAGGGACATGTTGGTATTTGAATTTTGAATTAATTGAGTTTAGTCCCATTAATCATGCAAGACAACGCTCTAACCTTGTCTTGAAAGCCTTAAACAGCTAATTACCAATCCTTAACTATTCCCCTAATTAAATCTACCCTTAATCCTAATTCTAACACACACAAAACACAAAAATATCCCACCTAACTAGCCCATATAGCTACTGCCCCTTCCCCTACTCAATCTCTCATTTTGATTTTTTCAATACATAATCACTCAAACACTTACTCATACTCTGATTCCTTCCCATCACTATTTTTTGTCACAACTTGGGCACCAAGTTGTGTAAAAGTTTCTCTCTTCTTCTCTATCTCAAGCTTTCTTCTTCTTCTTCTCCTCCTCTTCCAACAATCACCATTGTTACTCCATATTCAAGCTCTAAACCTCAAACAAACAAACAAACAACCACCATAGATCTTCCCCAAGACACATAAGTTTTCATCTTCATACACCAAACCACCACAAAAATCCTTCCTCCTATTTTTCCTCCTCTTGGCCGAAACATATACACTCTCCAAGAGGATATTTTTCTTCTCTTTTCCTTGCAAAAGATCAAGCATTTTCATTCTCAACAAGAAAGCACACTTGGTAGGGATTTTATTCTTGAGTTTTCTTTTCATTTCTACTCTTTTCATTTGGTATTGTTGTGATCACGACCATAGCTTGATGATGAGTGTTCTTGATGATGGTTATGAGACCATCATGTGTTTGATCTCTAGAGCTCAAGGCTTGATCTTTGGTTTTAAAGAGAGAAAGAATGTTCATTTGGTTTCTTTGTTGTTTTTTAGCTTGATGGTGAGTCCAAAAGAATGAGGTTCTTTGAGCCATGAGATTGAAGGACTTTAAAGCTCATTTTCATTTTTGTTGAGATTAATGGGGTTGCAAGTCTCACTCTTTAAAGTCTTGAGATTTTGAGCTCTAATGATATATGAAAATGGACTTGCATTCATGTTTATGTTTCAAGTTTTGCATCTTCATATTTATATTTCAATGCTTTTCATATGATGTTTACATTTTAAGTTATCACTTTGTAATCTTAAAGACTTAAAAATGAACTTGCATTTTCATATTTATATTTCAAGTCTTGCATTTCAGGTTTATATTTTAAGTTGTCACCTTATAATCTTGAAGACTTAAACGTGAGCTTGCATATCATGTTTATATTTCAAGCCTTGCACATCATGTTTATATTTCCAAGTTGTCACCTTATAATGTAAAAGACTTAAAATAAGATTACCTGGCGTGCTTATGATTCTAGTAATCACCTATGTCTCTAAAGCTCAATACTTGCGCTTTTTGTCTTAAATGGAAATTTTGATCATGAACACATATTCATATATGAATTTCAGCCATATGGAAAATTTGGATTTGAAGTTGGTTTTATTTTACTTTAAGATTTGAATCTTGTGTCTAGAGTGTACAAAGAATTTTTGAAGGAATTAGAAGTTTAAGAAGAGCAAAAGAGTGATTTTCAAATAAATAAGATCTTATTAGTAAAATCTTAAATTTTTCCATTGTTTTAATATTAATACTTGATCTTTCAAACTGATATTTATAAATATGTTAGAATAGCTCTTGAGACAAACTGATATTTATAAAAGGTTAAAAATGTAACTTGAAAGCTTTTGGTAATTTCACTTTTGCCACTGTTTAACACTATTTAACACTGTAGGGTATTGTTTGGCAGTGTTCACATGGTAAAAAATTGTTAAAAATTGTTTCATGTGTCTTGAATGTCTTAGAATGACTTTTGGGAAAAACTACAAATTAGAAAAGGTCAAAAATTTAGTTTCAAAAGCCTTTGTAATTTTTACTTTAGACACTATTTGCCACTAGTCATCACAATTTAATATTGTTTAGTAATGTTCACATGGTTAAAAATTATTAATAATTGTTGTAAAAGTTATTTTTAGCTTCTTAGGAAAAACTAGCAACTAGAAAGGGATAAAAACGTAATTTCTAAAGATTTTTGTAATTTTTGCCAATATTTTGTACTGTTCAGTATTTTTTGGTACAATTCTCATGAAAATAAAATATTAGTAATTGTTGTAAAAATTATTTTTGACATCCTAGGTGTCTAAAAGAATAATTACAAGTGTTAAGTTAGGTAGTTTTGCAAAATGCGGAAAGTTGTAACTTAAGATACTAAAATGGGAATTTTTACCAAATGAGATTAATTAGAGCTAATAATGATTTTGAATGTGTCCATGTATTCAAAATACCATTTACGATAGTAAAAATAATTTTTAGAAATGTTGACACTTATTAAGAGTCAAAAAGTGAAACTTTACACTTTGTCCCCTACAATGTAACAAAATTTGGCCAATGGCCCAAAATGATTTTTATGATGAATTTAAATGATTTCTAAGTGGTATGGGTCTCTTAAAAGTATAAATTGATTTTGAGAATCATTAGTTTGAGAAAATTTGTTGAAAGGGAACATTTACACTTTGAGCTACACACTTTTAGAAATTGTAGTTTTGACCCTTCTTGGGGCTAAAGTATGATTAGCAATAACTTGATGGAATTGATATGAATGATATGATATGAGAGCTATGTTCATATGAATTGTATGGAAATTATATGACTTGAAATGATTAGGCAAATTATGTATTGATGACTATGCATGCTTGACTCTTGACTTATGCAAATGATAATTACTGCCTATATTGTACATATATCCTGTTGAGCATAGCATATACATTAGCTGAGTCTAGTCCTTGATTTCCAGCATACTAGGTAGGAGCATGTTTACCTTTCAATGAGACGTCAATGATAACATGCTTATGGATATATGCGAGTTGAGATGCATGCTTATGTGATTGATGACATGATGATTTGTGGCATGTTAGGATTATGAATGATTAATTGAGATGCACGCTTGATATGTTATTCGACAAAAGCAAATTTAGGGAAAACTCTATTCCTAGCCATTATGCTGCCGTATTTCCACCAAATTCGTGGACTTAGAAAAATTATGGAATTGTGAGCATGAAATGTTGAATAATAAGTTGTGATGATGGCAATGATTATATGCTCATGTTTGCATCTCTAAAATGACATACTTAGATTAAAATTGACATAAGATATGTGAGAGTAATTCTCTATACTCTAGGAATTAATGGTTATGGGAGGTGATCCAATAAGGGGATCCTTCATACTCAAGGAATTAATGGTTATGAAAAGTGATCATATGCCCTCTATCCCATACTTTGAGAGTTGGAAATTAGCTTATCGAGAGGATAAATGTAGACTAGTGACAACTAGTTATGTATAAACTCATAACCTTATAACTCTCAAAATGGAGAAAGTATTAGGGTGGCTCTTATGAAAGATTAAGAGAGCTAAGCCACCTAAGAAAAGAAAAGAGAAAGGTTCTGCCATAGCTGTTCATATTCCTTATTCTTCTATATTATGTCATTGTATATTTGGAATGTTGCATAAGGTATTGACATGCATTTCATGATGTGGTATGATGCATCTATGACATTAAGATTCATGCTAAAAGATACATGCCTTGGTTAAGGGTATTGAAAACTTAATAAATGAACCCTATTTATGTTCACTATTTTTATAATGAAATAATGATGATGATATATATGTGGAGATGGAAAACCTACTGAGATTCTTGTATAAGTTTTTCGCTCATTCTTTTTCTTTGCATTTTCGTCTTTAGACAAGGTTGATGGTGATGTTCATGGACTTCCTTTAGATGCCTACGTAGGAGTTGTACTATGGTTTGGATTGGAGTGGCATAGCAGAAGTAAGGATATTTTCCTTCTTGTTTGTAGTCGCTTAGGGGTTGTCTTATCTTCGTGCTCGTTCATAACGTAGTTTTGGGCAGACGTGGGCTTGGTACATTTATTATGATATTATACTTGTGGAGTACCTCTATATGATTATTATATGATATTATATTCCCACTTCATGTTATGCCATGATGATGTTCTCAGCTTATGATATGCTCTATTGTGATTTTGCATGAATATCATGTGATGGATGGTTAAGAATATGCTGATGAGCTTATTATTATTATGTATTATGTGATGAATATTTATATGCTATAACTTATACATGAACGACTCATGGTTTAGTCTTTCAAATTTTGAAAAAAAAAGGGCCATTTTTCATAGACATATTTTCAAAGTTTTAAAATCAAGTAAAGTTCTTAAAAAAAAGAATAACAACTAATGATTAACCATTATGCATCCTAGGAGAATTGTGTTGAAAGTTAGGGTGTTACAAGAGCAGTAATAGGAACTTCTTTAGCTCTAAGAGAATTGGTTTCTAAGGCCTTGTCCCTTTCCTCTTCCACTGAAGTTATTTTTATGGATGAAGAAGGTTGAGTTACCATCAGAATCATAGCAATTTTAGGTTCAATAGCTTCCGCTATAGGCTCTTCCACTTTTAGCTCCAAGATTTGAAAAATCTTTACTTTAGCTGTTTCTACTTTCTCTTCTTCTTCTTGTTCTTCTTTTTCTTCAAAGGAGTCAATATATAACATTTCATAACCAATCTTTTGATAGCGTACTACTTCTATCAGGAGTATAGTGGTTAAGGGAACATCTTTTAGTAAATTTCTTAGCTTATGCCATATGTCCCTTCTTCTCATTATTCCAATTGGAGCTACGGGCATTTTGTCTAATTTTGTCTATGTTTTAGTAGATTCAGAAGGATCTTTATTAGTATCTAAAGGAGGTGAAGGCATTCGAGGCTCTTGTATTTGCATCATGTCTTGTCTTAGCTTAGTTATTCTTTAATTGTTTAGAGGAACCTAAAAAGAATTTCTTCCTTTGAGTTCTCAAACCCACTATCCATAAGAACCAGTTTTCTTTTTCCTTTCCTTTTTTTTCTTTTCAGCTGCATTTCTGGTCTTTTCATCCCTAATCTAAGAGCTTTTCCTTGTAGAAGTTGTCCTCGAGGAGCTTGTCCTTCTTCTGATGTTTCTAAATGAGGCTTGTGTGTATTCAGCACCTTTCATGTATTCAAACCATTTCTTCGCAAGATGATAGTTTATATACTAGAATATTCTTGTAAACGACATTCCATAAGGTACTCCAGCCAATCTCCTTTTGTCTTAGGTGATTGTGCTTATCATATAGTCCATGATGAGCCTTGTCAAATTCACTTTCTTTTTGGACATGAGGCAATATAAGAGCATACAATCTATGTCGACAAGTACATCAGTGCTTTCTAGTCTAGGCAAGATTGAGAATTGTACCATAGCAAAAAAATTTCTAGCTTTTGCACTTAACATGGAGGTAGTAATTTCACTTCATTTATGAATAATATAGTTAGTCATATACTTGGGCACATGTCCCTCATTGATTCCTAAGGAGTGAGCTCGGTTGGGTGACAAGGTGAAGATAAATCCTTTATAAGGAACTTTCACAATATTTGAGAGTCTTGTAGGACCAATCTTCATAGCACAATCTTTGATGAACGTCTTCAGGGATGGGTTGGGAGTACCCTTTACTTAAGTATAGAAACCCGTTACCAATCTTTGGAACACTCTGCCATTGATCGCCAAAAAGTTTTCCTATCTTTGAAAGGAGAAGATTTCTTTGATGATAGGGGCCCCATTGAGAAGTTCTCATCTTAATGTTTTCTCAGATGCAATTTTTCTAATAGAAAATTTGTTCATGTAATGCTCCTGCATCTCTAGATCATTATACATGTGAAATATACCTCTTTTTGATATAGTATGGGCAAAAAGCTTTCCTGCAGCCATTGTTTTGCTTAGGTTAAGAGGATTGAAAACAAAACTTGAGGATTTGGGAATTGGTGGAAGTTACAAAGAAGATGAAATGGTTTAGGTTGAGGTGAAAGTGTTTGAGGTTGAAGATGAAGGGGTTATATATGGCATGCGAGAAGTAGGAAGTTATTTAAGTGATGAGACATAACGTCTAAAGGTAAAATGACATGGGTGAGAGAAACTTAAAATGAGTGGGAATTATACTACCTTTTCAGTCTTCCAGAATAAATGGTTTCTAAACCTTGGATCCATTTTCTGAGCCATCATAGACATTTTATGTACCTTAACACTACACAGCTTCCACATATTTGAAAAATCATCCATATTCTGAGCATGTGTGACTTTCTAACCTATTTTTTGAGCTTCTGACCTTGTACTCTAAGTTTGTAATCTTGCAAATGTAGTTTCTATCCCTGTATAGATGTTTTCATTTGGACATCAGTTCAGAGTCACTATGGGGAGTTTCTAGAGATGTTTATGCCTGAATGTTATGCAAATTTAAAAACTTTTAAAGTTCAAAAGAATTTCTAAGCAGCAAAAATGATCTTTAGCTAATGGTTTCATGAATATATTAGGCACTTGGTCTCTAGTATTCTCAAACATTAACTCAACATTTGCTTTTTGAACACGATCTCTAATAAAATGATGTTTGACATCAATGTACTTGGATCTAGAGTGCTGAATAAGATTCTTAAAAAGATTAGTAGCACTTGTATTATTGTAACACCCTAAAAATTATAAAAAAATTAATTTGAGCTTTACTAGTCATAATTTCAAAAATCTATAGACGTACTAATGATCAGTACAATCTAATGGATCTGTAAAAAAAAAATGTGAATAGTATTTTGCGAGATAGCTGAAACCCTAGAATTGGAACCCAGAGATGCCCAAAATTGAAAAATTATAGAATTAAGATTAGAAATGGATAGGAATAAAGATTTTATACCTAGAATTAATTTTCGAGCAATGTTTAATTATCCGGGTACACTATTTTACCCGTTCAGTAAAATTTCAGTGTGTGATTTCTAACACCGAAAGATAATTTAATCTTCATAAAAGGATAATGTATATACCTTTTGACTTAGTGAAAGGCTAAGATTTAATCTTGATTTACAAAATTAAATCCTAGCCATTCATTTGTTTTTTTTTCTTTAAAAAATTACACATTTATACTTTATAATAATTGAATTTTATTACAAGATAAATATCACACCAAACTTCTCCACCAAGCCATCATCACTCACGGTTCTGCCTCCCATGAATACAGCTACCCCCATTTTTCATTCTCAAGAGCTTCATCTTGCTTTCTAACCCCAAAAACCTTAGCTTAGAGTTGTTAAAACTTCAAACTTCCTTCACTAAACTTGTTCTATACCTCAATATCTACAAAATTAACCGATTGAAAATTCAATTTTTGCACCTTATCTCACTTTAAGACATCATGCTTTACTGTCTAAGGAAGATTTTGGGGTAATTTTGAGGGCCTTGGAGTGAAGGAAACCACTCTTGGAGCATCCTTGGAGCCAAGATCTCTAATGCTCCAAAGGGTAGGGTTCTATGTCCTTCTTTGTTCATTTTGTTTTTTTTTTTTCAGATTTTTAGTTGTAGAAATTCCAAAATTTCTAGTTATAATGGTTCATAATATGTTGATATTGATGTATTAGTTTTGGTGGAGTGTTTGGATGAGGTTAGAAAATCATTTTTGCCAAAAGAAGTTTTGACTAGGTTGCTGAAATTTCAGTTTTATCACAGGTAGGGAATTGTCACAATTTTTCTAGTATATTTGTGAGTATTTTCATGAGCTAGAAAAAATATATGTTGAAGCTAATATCCTAAGTTAGTTCCACTAATTTTCTTGAGTTCTCTTTTTTATTCCTAATGCTTTAGAAAAATTCAAGAACCGAAGTTGTAACTATGCTGCCTGAAATGTTAAACTAAAGCTATGGATTTGTCTAATTTGTTACTATAGAAAATGATTGAATTATGACTTGAAGTTTTTACAGAGGTTTTGAAACATATTGAAGTTTAACCATGATTTTTATTCTGAAGTGACTCATTCATTTGCTAGGGTTACAAATTAGTGAATTCTGGTATTAAGCGGAGATTAAGTGGTGACCACCAAAATTGTATAATGTTGTTAACATAGTTAGAGAACTTTTTTTGCTCTGATATTTTTATAGGGCCTTGTGGACACATTGAGGTGTCTTGGAGAATTTTTATAGCCCTTGAAATGAATGTTTGATTTGCATAATAAATCGTACTCCTTAGGCATGAATTCTGCCAACATGTTGTAATTGTGCTGAAATGAACTCAATTATTGATTGGTGATTTAACGACTCTTAATTTGAGTATGATGAGTATAAATGCATGCTATTGACTTTAAAGATTCATTTACGGCATGATTGGAATCATATTGTGAAGCAATGCCTATATGTGTTTTATTGCATGCATTTGAAAAAGAAAAGTCAATAATACATTGAATTAAGTTCTATAGTAATAAGTAGAAAAAAATGAGATCCTTTCGACTTATTGAGGGAAAATAGAGTGACATAAGATCCTTTTGATTTGTCAATGGCAAATAAAGTGATAAAAGATCCTTTTGATTTGTTGAGGGTAAATAGAGTGATATAAGATCCTTTCGACTTATCGAGGGCAAATAAAGAGTGATAAGATGCTTTTGACTTGTCAAGTGCAAATAAATATAGATGAGATCCTCTTTGACTTGTCAAGGGCAACTAAAAAGAGATAAGATCCTTTTGACTAGTCGAGGGCAAATAAAGAGATATGAGGTTTTCTTCGATTTATCAAGGGCAATTACAAATAATTTCACTACATTTAGCATATGCATGATCATGTTATATTTAAATGTTTGACTAGAATTATTTACTATGTGTTTGAGCTTTATGATATATGTGCACTAAGTGATTGAGTATTAAAAGCTATCCACTTCAGAAGTATGATTTGGAACTTTAAAAATGAACCATTGATCTATGTTGCATGCTCATAATTTCTTAATAAACGGAAGTGGCTGGGACGATGACGATGACGATGACATACGAAACTATATATTTGGGGAGTGTCCCTACCGATAATTGAATGATTCTCACCCCTACTTGTTTGTGTTCCCGTGTCGCCTCTAGGTTGATCCAGAAGGCAAGGAGGCTGTTGCATGAAAGAAATCTACTCTGTAGTAGTTTAGTAGAGAAGACTTGTATTTGTTGTAGTTAGTTTTATACATACACACACACACACAAACACACACACACATATATTTGGGGAGTGTCCATACCGATAATTAAATGATTCTCACCCCTACTTGTTTGTGTTCCCATGTTGGCTCCAAGTTGATCCAGAAGGCAAAGAGGCTATTGCATGAAAGAAATCTACTCTGCAGTAGTTTAGTAGAGAAGACTTGTATTTGTTGTAGTTAGTTTTATACACACACACACACACACAAACACAAACACACACACACACACACATATTTTTAGGGAGTGTCCCTACCAATAATTAAATGATTCTCACCTCTACTTGTTTTTGTTCCCGTGTTGCCTCCAAGTTGATCCAGAAGGCAAAGAGGCTGTTGCATGAAAGAAATCTACTCTGTAGTAGTTTAGTAGAGAAGACTTGTATTTGTTGTAGTTATATATATATATATATATATATATATATCTATGTGTGTGTGTGTATGTCCGTACTTTTAAAAGATAATCAAATGTATTGTAAAAGCTTTTAGAAGGGCTTCCTTTTATATTCAACTTTGCATCTAAATAAATACTTTGTGTATTTGATATATAATTTGATAGGACATCGCATTAGTTACTACACAATTCAATTGACCCTTGTTCTAGATATTTAAGAAAGGTCCACTAATTTATAAGTAACAACTCTTGAGTACAATGTCATGACTTAAGGATGATGTTGTACTTTGGAGGATGTTACAATTATCACAAAGGATAGAGATTTTGGAATACCTCAGGTGATAATATTCTAGTTAGTTCCTTATCCACAACATCTGGGTGCTACAATTTGTAGCAGCTACATATTCAGCTTCAGATGTAGAAAGTACAATGGTATTTTGCTTATTACATGACCAAGTGATGAGGCTTTTTACAAAGAAACAACAATATCCATTAGTGCTTTTTCTTTCTACTTTATCTCCAACAAAATCAGCATCACAGTAACCTACAATCTCATAAGATGTACCTTTCTTGTACCATAAACTAAGATTAGTAGTATTGGATAAATATCTCAAAATTTTTTAACAGCATTTAAGTATGATTATTTTGGGTTATATTGAAATATAGCACAAATTCCCATGCTTAATTGAATATCTGGGCAATTAGCTGTAAGATACAGAAGTGAATCAATCATTCCTCTATAATTAGTTTCTGATACCTTTTATCTATTCTCATTTGCATCAATGACTTGAGAAGGATGCATGGGGGTGCCCATGAGTTTAGCTTGATCTATATTAAACTTTTTCAAAAGCTCTTTTGTATACTTTTCTTGATAGATCAAGGTTCCTTCTTTTTGGTTTTTTATTTGAAGTCTAAGGAAAAACTTGAGTTCACCCATCATGCTCATATGAAATTCACTTTGCATTAATTTTGAAATCTTTTCCCAAAAAGAATGATCAATGGCACCAAATATAATGTCATCAACATATATTTGGACTATTAAAAGGTAAAATAAGTAGGGTTGTATCAATTTTACCTTTCTTAAACCCATTCTTTAGTAAAAAGGTACTTGGCCTTTAATACCAAGCTCAGGGAGCTTGTTTCAGACCATAAAGCACCCTTGTTAACTTAAAGACATGGTTGAAAAAGTTTTCACTGTCAAATCCTCGAGGTTGCTTCATGTAAACTTCCTCAAAGAGAAATCCATTTAGGAATACAGACTTACTATCTATTTGGTAGAGAGTGAATACCTGCAAGATAACAAAAACAAGTAGCATTCTTAAGGCTTTAAGCCTAGCTACTAGTGCAAAGGTCTCTTCATAATTATTTACTTCTTGTTCATTATAACCTTGTACAACATGTAACACCCTCCCAAGTATAACATCATCCTTAAGCCATGACATTATACTTATGAGTTGTTACTTATAAATTTATGGACCTTTCTTAAATATCTATAGCAAGTTCAAGTGATTCGTGTAATAACTAAGTCCAAATTGTATTAAAGTATATAACAAAGAAACAAAACACTTATTGAATGCAAAGTCAAGTACAAGAGGAAGCTTTTCTATGAGCTTTAATATATATCCATTCTTTATTATATTTACATAAATATATATACAACTAAGTACAATTGACACAAGCCTAAACTACTACAAATCTGATTTCTTTCATGTAGCAGCCTCATAGTTCTCTAGATCAACCTGGATATGACACGGGAACACAAAAACATTGGGGTGAGAATTCTAAAATTCTCAATAGGGTATCCCAAAATACACAATTATAACTGTCATCGTCATCACCCTAGCCATTTCGGTTTATTAGGAAAATGTGATCATGCATAACATACCAAAGATTAATTTTTAAAGTTCAAAATCATACCTTTGAAGTGAGTTTCTTTCAGTATTCGATCACTTAATGCACATATATCAAAATGTTCAAACACATAGTAAATCATCTTAGGTAGACAATTCAAAATAGCGTAAGTATGCCTATGATAAATGCAGTAAAATTATCTTAAAGTGCCCTGGTTTTTACTTGTGGCCAACTCAATTCCATGCATTTTTCTCTTTTCATCAACATAGGAAAGACTTAGTTCATACTAAATAGTATCTATAGTGGATAACACCACACATGGGGAATGGATTGCTTATCAAGACTGAGTTCATTCCTATACATGATCATCAGACTTCATTTTTTTTCTCTTCAAATGACACACAGATCCATTCCTAGCTGATACGTCTACATACTCATAATATCTCCAGGGAAATTCCTTTTTTTGCTTTCCCCTCATTCAATATAAGACTTGTTTATGTTTTCTCCATATGTTAGAACATGCAAAATTAAAGTTCATACATTCTCTTTCACTTCATTTACTTTTCTTTTTCCAAATGCATACATAATAGCACATATAGGCATTCATTCACAATTTAATTTCAATCATACCTCAAAAATGAATCTTTACTCCCTTTAGCATGCATTTATATATCACAAGTCATATACTCAAATATTCACATTCAAGTCCTATACGGCAAACATTACTTTGCATGTCAAACAATCAAATCCAAGACCATAAGACTTATCCATGATACTTCAATGTGTCCCCAAGATCCTGTAAAAATTTCATAGTAAAAAAAGTTCTCTTGCTATGTTAAAAAAGTTGTACAAATTCAGAGGTTAGAAACTACTTATTTTCAGTCACAGTGAAATGTCTCAATTTTATTACCTTATCAAATGAACATATAAAATCCTACAAAAACTCAAGGTTGGAATTTAAGATGTCCTTAATACCCTATAATTAGACAAATTTATTGTTCTAGAATATGTTATTTAGGCAGAATGTAACGCCCCGATTTTTCTGCTAAAGTGAAAATGACCAAAATGCCCCTAAGGTCATTTTTAGCCCGGAATTCGAGGAAAGCCGATCCGGCAGTGCTCGAAGGGCAAACTCAATATTGAAAAGGGGATTAGATGACCTGTGTATCTTTTCGGGATCGAAAATCTCGTTTTTCGAGTTTTCGGGTCAAAATGACCAAAATGCCCATGCGGTGTTTTACCCGTTTGCAAGTGCCGGATGAACCCGAAACTTCTCTAGATGGTTTTACAAGGAATTTTTATGTTGACTATGACTTTAGTTTTGGCCCCAGAGGTCCCGGGCGAAATTAGTGCAAAATTACGGTTTTGCCCCTAGTTTCGTGTTTTTACGCTTAATCGCGTGATTAAGCAAACCTAAGAAATATTAGGCTCTAATCGAAGGTTAATTAATTTCCTTAATTAATCTAGGGTCAAAATAATTTATTAAAGTTGATTAGAACCTAAAAGTGCTTAATTACAACTTAAAATCATATTTTAATTTCAAGACTCCTAGTCATGGAATCTTGAATAGTGTTTTCTCTTTCCAATTCCTTAAATCATGGAATTGTGTTACACATTGTTTATTCATAAATAAGTTTTTAATTCTCTAATGATGTATGAGCACTCCTAATCTTGTCATAAAATTCTTAAAACACATTCTTAGTTACCTAAACTTAAAGCTTAATTATTCCTAACCTTGTACATAGGCTAATACACATTTAAACCAACCATTAACACCCAATTAGATGATCAAACCTCACCTCCCCCTTGCTGTACCAGACCTGGCCGTGCACTCCCTCCTCCCATATGCATCACATGTTCAATTTTTCAACACTCCAAGGCCATACCTCAAGTCACATATACCATACCTTGTCATAACTTTCAATCAAGCTTGAATTTCAACATGAATAAATAATTAAAACAACCCATTTTCCCCATTTATTTGTGGCTGGAAAAGTTCCAGCCATGTCAAGTTTCTAGAAGCCTAATTTCATCAAAAATTTATAGGAAATTCACTCACATAAAGCCATACTTTGCATCATAGCTTCCATACTTCAAACCATGCTTCTATGACACAATCAAAGACATATTTTTCTCTCCCTTTTCCTCTAATGCTATGGCCACTCCCCCCCCTGGTGAGCCCATGGTTTTGTTTTTCTATAAATAGGATGTTTGTGATAGCTTAGTTGCACCTTGAAGCATTTGCTAAGTTTAGAATTCTAGAGTTATTTTGCTAGTTCTTTTCTTTTCTCTCAAAGTTCCAAGAGTTATTTCTCTTCATCTTCATCCTCTCTTCATATTATCACCTCACTACTTCAATCCACCATATCATAACCTTAGATCATCTCTTAAACACTAAACCTCAAACACAAGCTTCCTCAAAACACATCTCCTTTCCTTTTCTTTCTCTTTGGCCGAAGCCATCACACCACCTTAGGAGGAGTTGCTCTTCTCATTTTCCTTTTCAAGTTCAAGCTTTCATCTTCATCACTTGGTAGGGATTTGCTTTTCAAACTTGTTTTGCTCAAGAATGTGTTTTTCTCTAGTTTTCTCTTGGATTCTTTTTGAACTTTCCTTTGTTTTTCTTTTTCTTTTTCATTTCGGCCTCTTGGCCTTGTTTATGAGGATGATAGCTTGATGATGAGAGTTTCTAGATGATGACCTTGTGATCATCTCAAAGAAACCTCTAAAGCTTGAGTTTTTCCTTTCCTTAAGCTTCATTATCTAACTTATGTGATTTCAACTCAAGAAACCTTTTTATTTTCCTTTCACATTTTGATTTCGGTTTCCTTGTTTCTTTTCTTTAATATTTCGGTCTCTATTTCCTTTTGATCTTTACGGTTTCATTTGTTTAAGAAAGTTTTGTTTGAGCTTGATGATGATGATTCAAGAACCTTATAGTTCCTTTGAGAACTTGGTTCAAGAACTCTAAAGCTCTCTTTGTAATGAGATATGTGTTGGGTTGTTATCTTGTTAAAGTCTTGAATGAGCTCTAGCTAACCATAAAATGAACCTTGCATCATGTTTACTTTTATGCCTTCCACATCATGTTTATTTTCCTTGCTATCACTAAGTACCAAGATAATAAAGGAACTTGCATTATCATGTTTATATTTCAAGCTATGCATTATCATGTTTACATTTCAAGTTCTCACCTAAACATCAAAGATAATAATATGATGCATCTCATATTTATTTTATGCTCTCACTTTACTTTCTAATAAAAGCTAAAACAAGTGCATAAGTATGTTTATCTTTATGCCATCACTTTAATGAACCTAGAGCTCAAAGACTTGCCCATTGTTGTCTCAAACAAAGGTCTAAAATAATTATTTTCCATAGTTGAGATTTCGGCCCTAAGAGGTTTTAAGTTTTCCAAGTGTTAAAAATATGTTTCATAAATTTTCTAAGCTTATATGAGTACAAGGAATATGTAGAACTAAGTTTTATGAATTTAGAACCTCTTGAGATGAAAATGATTTAGCTAATGCCCTCTCAAGTATTTTTATGTTTTTAAAGGATAAAAGTATTTATAAATGAGTTTTGGAAGTTCTAAAAAGGTTCCAAGAGAAACTAGTATTCTATGTACTTAAAAAATTGTGTTCTATGCCTTTTATGGATATGCACATTTCGGTTCTGCCTTGCCATTTATTGCCACTATATGTGCTATTTTAATGATGATAATATGCTTATGTTTGAGAAAAAAAAATGCTAAGACTCATATGTGAAAGATAGGATAGGTTAGAAACTAGAAAAGAATTAATTTGAGAGTTTTAGATCCCTTAATTATTGAATTTTCTGGATTCTGTCCAGCAAGGATTAGATTTGATAATCATGGTTTTAAATTAGTTTAAATGTGTAGGAATGACTCATAATTGGTTTAGGACTTAATCTTGATGCCTTAGAAGCAAGCTAGATTTAGAAAGGGTCATTGTTGTGACTCCTAGGAACCCGTAAAGTTAGGATTATAAATTCTGCATCCTTGAGGTTTAGAGATGTTCTTGATCATAGTGTGAGGTGAGAAATACTTAGTTATAACCTCATAGGTACCCAAGAGATTAGATTTGATGATTAATAAACTAGAACGTGAGTTAAGGACCCAAAGGGTCAATGCATAAGACATTAAAAAGTCTTGAGTTTTTATGATGATTAATTTATGTAAGTATAATGTATAATACATGAGCTTTATCTATGATAAGTTTGATGTATATGCTATGAAGAAGTTTTTACATGATTAGAATGATTATGTGATGATGTATGTGCTACGAAGAAGTTTTATATGAATACGTGATAACGTGACGATGTATATACTACGAAGAAGTTTTATATGATGATATGCTATACCTCATAAGAAATGTTTGTATGTCCTACATGTTTTCATGGCATAAGCAAATTTGAGGAAATTCGGTCTACAGCTGTCATGTTGCCGAATTTCCATCAAATTTGAGGAACTTAGAAAAAGGTCTTTTTTTAAAAAAAAAATCATGAGAACTTAAATGTGACACAACACTGAGACGCCTTCTTGGGTGACACCAGTTTAGCCGAGCACCCCCAAGAAAACAAATCCGTGAGGGTATTGACACAGAGCTTGCCAAAGCGGACAATACTACTATGCACTAGTTGCTAGTAGAGCGTTTCAAAGAGGAAATGACCCTAAGAGGTGATCCTTAATTTGCCCCCTAGCCCGTACTTTAAGTCGGGATTATGTATGTTACGCTTATCATAGGATAAGTAAGAGCTAGTGACGACTAGTTAAATTATGAGCTCATAACCTAGAGATGTTTTAGGGTGGCCCCATGAGACAAAAGTTAAAGTTTAAAATGTCACATGTGCTATGAAAAACCAAGAAAAGTTATTATGAGATTTATACCTGTCACCTTATGCCACTGTTATAATGTTTCTTAGTTATTCTATTGATTGGTTTACCTTTACGATGCATTCATGTCATTAGTGTATTCCATGCTTAGTCATAAGACGCATTGTAAAATATGACGGACCTTGGATAACTAATGCTTTAAAAAACTAACTTAAAAGGAGTTTATATGCATACACACCTTTTTAGAAATAAAACCTAAGGTTCCTGAGGATATGATTACGTCACTTAGTTAGGGATTGCCCTACTGAGAATTCTTTTAGAAGATTCTCATTCCCTCTCTCTTTTCTTTCGTCATATCTTCAGATGGCGATTTTCGTACTCTTCATCGACACCTTGACGTGGGAGCTGCACCATGACCCAGCACTCGGGTCATACCATTTTGAGGGTCGCTACACAGTCAGAGTATTCATGTTTATGGGACGACCCTTCGCACACCCAGTATGGAGCTACCGCTTCACCCCGACTGCCCCCTACCATCATAACACGATTTTCGAGCGAGCTAGACCACGCGACAAGCAGATCCTCCACATGCAGCCCGAGGCGTCAGCCGCACGTGACTACCCGGAGTACGTGCCTCGGACTCAGTATTCGGAGACAGATCCATCAGAGGACCCACCCTCACACATGTACAGTTGGAGCTCCAGCCCCACTCCCCCAACGATGAGAGCCGGGAGTGAGGAGACGGTGGTTCAGCCGAGGTTGGCTCGTAGGCCATCCATGCGCCCTCGCTGCGGTGGACACGCACGACCACTCTCGCCAAGATTTGCCAGTAGATCGATTCCACCCCTCAGTACTCGGACCAGCAGGAGTAGGTGCATAGGATGGGTAGTAGCTAGTGCACACACGCCACATAGTTGAGGACAAACCTTCTTTTGTATATGAGGTTGTCTACTCTAGGTGCACATGGGTATGGGTGTTGCTTTTATGATTTCCTTGTATTTGCTTTTCAGTTGTATTTCGTTCTTCTATGTACCGAATAGTCCTGCCTTTTTGGTAGGCACATTATCTATATATATAGATATTCAATTGATGTATCCATATTATTAATGTGCCTTATCGTGCTTTACTCTTATGACTTGTAAGAATTTCTTGTTCAAAGAATCATGCGTGGCTCTCACTTTGGTTTTAATTCCAAAAAGAAAAATTTTACCCATATTTCCGCTAAGTAATTTCAAAGTAAAAGATGAAACCAAGAGGTAATATTCTAAGGATTAACCTAAATACATACTAGTAGTATTAGGTTAAGATTTAGGGTGTTACACAGAAAACCCTATACTCTTGGTTTCTTAATTTCTGAACATAGCAAAAGTGCTTTTGAAAGCTCAGAAAAATTACTAGAGACACTTCATATGTTAGCTTCATCAATTAAAATGTTTTGTTCAAAATACAGTCTCCAACTATGTGAATAAAATCATACAAATTGGGTTATTTGCTTAATCCAAAAATTTCAGCATCATGGTTCAAAACTTGTTTTACCAAAAAAGGCTTTCTAACATCATGCAAACACTCCACCAAATTAGACACATCAATTTCTATATTTCATTAACCAATATAACCATGGATATCAAGTTAAATCAGTAACTAAATTGTAAAATAGATTTGAAATAGAAAAAGGTTCAAAAACCCTACTTGTCAGGCTTTAGGGCTTCTAGCTCAAATGATCTTTCAAAAATGATTTTCCTCAATTTTAGCTCTTCCAAACAGCTCTAATACCCTCCTTCAACAGTGGTGTATGATATCTCAAGGTGAGGAATGGAAATGGTTCAAAATTCCAATCAATGATTTTGTATATTGTGATGAGTAGAACAAGTTTTATGAAGGAATCTTGATGTTTTAGTGATTTTGAGCTAGTGTTTTGGGGATTTGAAAGCATGAATGAAGGTTTGAGAGCAAGAACAATGAACGAGGTGTTCTTGGAGGGTTCTGGCTGAAAGTGATGATGATGGAGTGATAAGGTTGGTTGTGTTGTATCTATCCTAAGTTTGGAAGTATTATTTATCTGGTTTCAAGGTTTTCTTTCTTTCTTTTTGAAAAAGAAATGAAAAGAATGGCTAGGATTGATTTCCACTCCTGGCCATCCACTTGGCTCAAGATAAGTGACTTACTTTAACGTGGTGAACAAGTAGCTTTTTTTTTCAGTGTTAAAATCACACATCGAAATTCCATCAAACGGATGAAATATTGGCTTCTGGGTAAAATAATAATAGTCAAAGGCCATGATTAAAACTTGTTTTTCAAGTTACAATCCTTGACATCCACTTAGCATAAAATGGTTGGTAAAGGTTACTTGGCCACCAAATAATTTTTACGGTATTAAATATCGCACATTAAAACTTTACCAAACGGGTAAAACGCTGCACCTGATAAACTTAAAATATCTTTACATGAGCCCTATGCTTAATAATCTATCTAGGCCCCATACCTAATACTCTATCTTGGCCCTCAGTTCCAGTTATCCTAGCCCCGGACACCTTTTGCCCTGGTTCTATGGGTACTATTCATCTGTGGGCCTGGAAATCACTATTCACATTGGTTAGAAATTTTTTTTTCAACTCGTTAATTAGGCCGTCCTCATCATTGCTACATTTGTCAGATTTTTTAAATTCTCATTAATAAAGTTCAAATTAATTTTTCAAATAATTTTTTTGGGTGTTACACAACCAATCTTGCTTTATTTCTTGTTACCTTTGCTTCTCATCTAGCTTGTTTCTAAATACCTATTTGGTTCCAATGATGATTTTTCCTTTGGGCTTTTCTACAAGTATCTAGACTTTGCTTTTCTCAAACTAATCTAGTTCCTATTGCATGGCTTCTGCCCAACTTTGATCATTCAAAGTTTCTTCAATACATTCAAGCTCGATGGTGGAAATGAAAGCATAGTTGTATTTATTTCTAAGGGAGGATCTAGTTCTCACACGCTTAGAAATGCCCCTAGAACTTTGTTCTAAGAAACTGCTTTTAAATAAAAAACACCTCTATAGTTTCTGTTGCCTCGATATTCTTCAGTTTCCTTTTTATCTTCAAACTATTCATCTTCATGCTCAGAAAATGTACTTTCTGAGGACTTTGGAGTCTTGGGTAAGCTTTCTAAACTATCCATGTTATAGAGCTTACTTTATGAACGAAGATTGTGATTTCTTTTGCTTGCTCTAATAATTGGCATTATATGAATTAGAATTATATATGATTTTTTACTAATCATTACACATTAATTATAACATATATTTTAAAATTGATATTTTAAAGATGTACAAGGAAATTACATGTAATTGAAATCATATAAATTAAATTTATTCATTATTTTTATGAATTAGAAAATATATTTTGATATTTTTATAAATTAAATATTTTAATTTACTAAAAAGATATAAACAGCTAAAGATAATAAAAAAAAATTGAAAGTGGGTACAAGCGAGAATTACCCACAATGGAAAAAGGAATTGGGACATATTTTGTCTTCACAGAGACAATCGATAGGGACTAAGTTCCTATTTGTTAAACAGAATAGGGAAAGGGATAGTACACTTTCATTTTTTTAATTATTTTTATTGTATTTGCATTATGTATGCATTTTTAATTTTAATTTGGATTATATTGCATTGATATTATTTGTTATTATGGATATTTATGTTTAAAATTGTAAAATATTTTTAAAAATTTTCTCTTTTTGAAATTTGTTTATAAACCACTGAATATCATAGGAATTCAAAATCTCCACGGAAGATGAGAAATGGGGACCCGTAAAAGGATGAGGACATAGATGAGAGGTAAAATTCTAAACAGAGATAGGAGGCATGGGACATGTCCCATTTCTATGGATACTTATTGTCATATCTATAAATAGCTCATGATGTAGTAAAATTATTCATTTATTTTCTTTCTTTATTCAATAATTTCATCTTTCAAAATGTACAAACTTTTCATAACATAGGCTCTTTATTGTAAATTATAGGTCATTTATCGATATTTTTTTAACCTTATAAACATGATATTCAAAATAAGATATAAAATAAAATGTCACATTTATATTTTATCCTCTTATTTAATTATTTAACTGTTAACCTACTTTTAAGATAAATTTATATACTCAATTTTCTATAAGATATATTTAAATACATTGTCATTTATTTTCTATAATAATTAACAAGTTATTTTTTATTATCTTCCCGTACATCGCACGGGTCAAACGACTAGTTATTCAATATATTAAGCAGAAATCACCAAAGCTTGAAAAACGCAGTTAAAGTCTTTACAAACTTTTTTTTTTTTTTTTGCGTATATATACTTAGTAAAAGTAAATTATTGATTTTTTTTTGCCATTTCGGTGTGCTTTCTTTTTTGCACAATATGAACCCAGATTATAAATAGTGTTCTACTCACATTTTTCACACTTACGTTTTTCTATTTTAAATAAACTTGCAACAAAGTCGAACATGAAAATGCTCAATCTCTTTGATATATTATCTCGAATTTGAGTTATTTACGTAAAAGTATTAATTAAATTTTAAATTAAATAATGAGCTTAATTTTTATATATAAATCATGTAAATTTTTTTATATTATTATTCAATTATATATTATCACATCAATAAAAGTAACTAAATCTCCTATATACTACATAAAAAATTATACAAATAAAATGATTTAATTGAATTAGTTACACTATTATTATATAGAAATTAAACATGTCAATGCTTTTTCAGCAAAATTAATTCTACAATGAAAGGTAACCGTGAGAAAGGAAAAAAGGAAAAAAAATTTTCTTCTAATTCCAACAAATCCTTCATTTTGAGTAAAGTATCACTTTCGTTTCCGAAATTGCACGCGTGAGTCACTTTCGTCCCTGAAATTTGGAAATGAACTCTTTAGTATCTGAAATTACATTCCATAAGTCACGTCAGTCCCTGATCAAACAACTGTTACATTTTTTATGACGTGACACGTCAAGTGACACATGGCATGCCGCGTGTCGATGACGTGTCATGTTGATCTCATGTGGCATGCCACGTAGCATGATGACTTGGAATGCTGACTTAGTATAAGATCAAAATAGGTTCAGATTAGTTCCTAAAATTTTAAATATGTCAAAATAATACCTGAAATTTTCTAAAATGTGTCAAAAAAGTCCCGAATCCCAAATTTTTCCTTTTTTAATTCGTAAAATCTAAATTATCGATAATTCTTAAACTCACTTATTTCTTTCTTATTTTCATACCTTATTTAAATAATCTAAATTTTCAAATATCGTAAATATAATTAAGAGTTTGATTAGTCTAAATTTGCGACCTTTCATGTTTAACTAACATCATTACTTTATTAGCTATTACATTATATTTCTTAGAATAAAATAGGTATTAAAATATTAAAAATAGGATTCAAAGGAAACATTATATTATCAAGCATGGATAGAGTTTAGCAAGGGTCTCATTGGAATATTTTAGTTGCAATTTGGGAAGATCCATATTTATCAAGGGTTTCTTTGAAATATTCTAAATTGGTGTCATTGTGTTTATTCTATTCATATCAACATTTCGAAGAGACGGTCATTTCCTACGACCCACTATCAATGAGGTGGAGTAAAAGACACAATTCTCTACTTGAGCTTAATTAAAACTCCCATATTTGAGGTGATTTGTGAGTACATTTGACATGAGGGTAGAATTTCTTTTCATTATCACGCTAGATTCTTTTAATACCAAATTCTTTCCCAAATTGCAACTAAAATATTCCAATGAAACCCTTGATAAACTCCATCCAAGTTTGATAATATAGTGTTTCCCTTTAATCTTATTTTTAATATTTTGATACCTATTTTATTTCAAGAAATAAAATGTAATAGCTAATAAATTGATTATGTTAGCTGAACATAAAAGATCTCAAATTTGGACTAATCAAGCTCTTAATTATATTTAGGATATTTGAAAATTTAGATTATTTGAATAAGGTGTGAAAATGAGAGAGAAATAAATGAGTTTAAGAATTATTGAGGATTTACATTTTATGAAACAAAAGAGGATAAATTTAGGATTCAGGATTTTTTTGACACATTTTAGAAAATTACAAGGACTATTTTGACACATTTAAAATTTCAAGGACTAATCTGAATCTATTTTGATCTGATGCCATGCCAGCATGCCAAGTCATCATGTCACATGGCATGTCATGTGTCACTTAACATGCCACATCATCCAAATGTAACAGTTGTTTAACTATGGACAAGCGTGACTTACGGAATGCAATTTCACAGACTAAAAAGTTAATTTTCAAATTTCAAAAATGAAAGTGACTCACACGTGTAATTTCAAAAACGAAAGTGATACTTTACTCCATTTATTTTCGTATGGGACCCATCCCTTAGAATCCATATACAAATACAATAATAGTGGGATATATCATATAAAAATGACATTTCGATATTTAAAAATAGGTGTTCAATTATAATACCTTATTATTACTGGATGTGATGTAATAGTAACTCCAATTTTCTCCACTTATTCATTATATCTAAAAATAATATAATAAATATTTTAATTTAGCATTTACTTTTAAATGTTAAAATAGTATTCCTTTATATTATACATCACATATATAGGTTAAAGCCAACTAGCCAAAGTAGTAGCAGAAGGCATGAGTAAGAGGAGTCACCACACCACACACGTCACCACATTGTTGACATAGTAACTCCCCTTTCAGGCCAATACTCTCAGAACTTTCACTCATTCTCCTTCAGTGGGCGTTTTTCCTTGCAAATGCAGTTTTTGCCCCACACCTTTGCTATCCGATAACGCCAAAACACACACCCCCTCCTTCCACACCCATTCTCTCTCTCTCTCTCACATGAAGCTCAAAATTTCATTTGGGTCCAAAACTGAGAAGCTTGTGGCTCCTTCACCACCAGCCAAGGACAAGGAGAAGCCCGAAAATGGAAGCTTTAGGTTCACGCCTTCTCGGTCAACGACCACCTTCAGTGACCAGGGTACGGTCCTTGTTATGTTTCTTTTTTTCTGTTTCGTTGCTTCAAAGATTTGTTTTCATCATTGTTACAACAGACTCATTGGTTGTTTTTCTCCTCTGCTTTTGCTTGATTTCGTTGATGAGTTGATCCTTTTATTTGATTGGTGTCCTTATATGAAAGTGCTTTTTTTTATTTTTATTAAGATGTGAATGTTTCTGGGGCGTTTCATATGGTGTGTGATCTGCAATGTTGGATGGGTTCTCCGATGAATTATTAATCTGCCACTACATTTGCTTTGAATAAATCCTTTTTTTTTTTTTTTTTTTCCTTTTTGCCTTTGCAATATGTTTCTCTATGTTAAAAGGCATTAAATGATAGGTTTTTATAGGAAAAAATTCGTGTAGACCGGTGGGTTTTAGTCCCAAAAGATGTATCTCTTCAAAACACATTCATTTACAAATTTCTGGGTATGGTAATAGATTACATGAATTGGTAATCGATTACACAGTTTAAATTTTGAAAACTAACGACGGTCAAGTTGCTGGTAATCGATTACATGGTATGGTAATCAATTATAATATTTCCAGAACTTGAAAAATTAAAATTTTAACACACTTTAAGGCATTCTTTCACTCTAAAAATATTTTTAAACATCTTTCAAATATATCCTTTTTAAATAAACTCATGTTTTCACAAATCAAATCAAATTCTTGAATAAGAAAACAATTAAGTTCTTTCACATTAATTTTTTCTTAAATTAAAAACTTTGATTAACTTAACAAAAGTCAAATAAACTTGTTAAATAAGAACCTTTTGACAAAGTGATATAAGTCTTAATTTTCTTAGCCATTTGACTTGATCATTTAACTTGTTCATCTCGATGCTCGTGTTTCCACCTTTTGGTCATATGCTTTTTGACATTATTGAAACCTACAATATAATATTCACACTTTATTGATTTCCTAGACCTAGATCGATTTCTTGTATTTTCTTTGCATTGTCTATACTTTATTTATATTTGTCAATCAAATACTTGACATTCTATATTGCTTCTGCACTCTATACTTCGTCTATCAACATTCTATCCACATTTCACCCACACATGTTTGGCACTGGCTCTATGTAGTGGTGAGCCTCTGAGAAGTAATCTTTTGCTTTCCAAATTGAGATCCTGAAAGGGAAAGGTTTTAGATCCAAACTCTTGAGTTTGTTGATAAACAACTGGTTTAAAGCAATCTTAACTCCTACTCAAAGAAAATTGTTGATTATTTGTTATCGGCATAAAATGTTAAAATTTACAACGAACAACTTGTTTTTCCTCCACCATCACCCATTCTAGGAAATCTACTTTTCACGAGTGCTGACACAAATCAAACGAAAAGAAAGCAAAGCACAAATCAAACGAAAAGAAATAAAAAGTAATAAAATTTTTTGTACACGAAGTAACGCGCATCACAAGAGTATGATGTCCGGGCCACACAATGCTTGATATAATGATATCCACTTTTGCAGCCACCTGGTCGAGTAATTTTAGTTGACTATCTTTGTTTTGGATCATTTGCAGGTTTACCCTTTACTCAATGCATTTATTTAGAGTCATAATATTTTCTCTGTCCTCTCATAGAAAAGCTAAAATTAGTGAAAAGTGAAAAGTGGACAACTGATATCATAGGTTGTTAAAATAATAAACATAATAATGAAGAGATGATTTCTCCTTTGTTTATACAATTGAATTGCTTACTTTATTTTCTTCTACCAATCATCCAGGCTTTCATAAGTAAACCATAAGTTGATTGGTACCAGAAACAAAATAAAGAAAAAACTATAAGATGATTGATCTGCTATAGTCGGCTGAAGATTATCGTTGCGTGAATTATTGTTTGAAAAGTGCATGTGTTTGTTGTTTTTATTCTATTCATAATTTTCGTTTTGTATGTGATTTGCCTCCTCTAATAATACCGGCCATGAAAGCTGGACGGATTTCCGTATGCTACATGAAGACAATAGATCTGAGAATCAGAAAAAGTCTCGTCATTAGCTGGTCCAGGGTGCTTTACAGTTCAAAAAATTATCTAGCCTTTATATCAAATCCTTCAATTTGTCTTTTAGAAAACAAAATGTGAATAAGCACCAGGAGACTACATTATCGTTGTTTTCCTAAACTAACAGTTTTTAGAGTTTGGAATTTATTTAATCTTAATTGACTCGAGACGTTTTATTATGGGAATAAAAAATTTTTAGACTGATATTTTTAATTTATAAAATTCAAAATTAAAACTTTATTTAAAACAAACAAGTATTTATTTGTTTTTTTGTATAAACAAAACAAACCAGTGTTGGGTTAATTAAACTAACCAAACGTTAATAGAAAATTGGTGCATATTGTAGCAAGAAAAATGTAATTCAAAGCGATGAACCTTCTTTGTAAAAGAGGACTGGGATTTTCATTAATATTATAATTAATTCAGAACCCCATTTCCACATGATGAAATATACGCGCAGTAATCTAATAATTTTTTCAAAAGCTAGCTTTTACTCGCTTTTCACGCTGAAACTCATGCTCGTTCGGTCAACGCAGACTGCTATGGCTGCACGAAGCCGAGTCGGTAGCATCTGTTGATTCTGAATTTATGATGCAGCTGCATCTATATTCTTTGGGTCCGCTTGACACCTAACGAGATAAATTAATACAATATTTATTGCTTTTTATATCTATTAGATCTTTCCTGTATGTCAAAATCATGAATAATTTAATGAAATTTATGGAGGCATGATAAGAACTGATTTTTTTTTTAATTTATCTACAAAAGGGAAAAGGAAAGAAAGACAAAACAACAATCGTGGAGTCACTCTCACACGAAACTTCGTGGAACCCATGCAACCAAGCACTATGCCAGCCCACAGCCAATTTCATAGAGCCCACAACTCAGCGAATGGGATACGACGATATAAGATTTTTTTTTAATTAAATAACAGTAAATAATATCTTAAATAATAAAAATATTACAAATAAATTAAATAATCTATAATTCAATAAGACTAAATTAAATAAACGACAATAAATAAAATAAATAAATATTTGAATACATGCTTATATGTGATATAAAATAAATTATAAATTTTTAATTAGTAAAATATATAAATAAATAACATATAAAATGCAAAAGCAAGAATTAATAAGAAAATATTTTAATTTAATAATATTCTCAATTAAAACTTAAAAAATTATGATAAAAAGTGTTAAAAATAAAATACATAAAATGGTATTCGCTTTTTTTTATAATTTATTGAAATAACAAATAGGCATAAAATATTGAAAGAAAGAATAAATAATATTTAATATAAATTAAATTTTTAAATAATAAAATTCAATAAATATTAATAATAAATATAATTATCTAATTATAATTAATAATAATTATATTTTTTGAATTATAGTCGAATAATTAATCAAATTTATTTATTTATTATTATTTAATTTTAATTTAATATTCACTTATATTTAGAATTATTTGTAAAGAAAGGACTAATTATAAAATATGAAATATAATATGTTATATAATGTCATAATAAATTCTTTATATATATATTATCAAAAGTTTATCAAATCTTATTGTCAAATACAAATTTAATTATTTTTTAATTTTTATTAATTTATTTGCTTTTAAATAGAAATTTACTCAAATCAATTGAACTTGTGAATCAAAACAATTTGAGTAAATTAATACATCGTGTCAACAAATTAATTGAAACTCAATTTTTAAAAGCCTAATTATTCAATATACTAAGCAGAAATCACCAAAGCTTGAAAAACGCAGGTAAAGTACTTACAAACTTTTTTTTTTTCCCGTATATATCCTTAGTAAAAGTAAACTATTGATTTTTTTTTTCTCATTTCAGTGTACTTTCTTTTCTTTTTTTTTTTCCACAATATGAACCTAGATTATAAATAGTGTTCTACTCACATTTTTCACAGTTACGAATTTCTATTTTAAATAAACTTGCAATAAAGTCGAACATGAAAATCTTCAATCTCTTTGATATATTATTTCGAATTTGAGTTATATACATAAAAGCATTAATTAAATTTTAAATCAAATAATGAGCTTAATTTCTATACATTAATAATACAAATTTTTTTATATTATTATTTAATCATATATTATCATATCAATAAAAGTAACTAAATATCCTATTTACTACATAAAAAATTGTATATTAAAATGACTTAATTGAATGAGTTACACTATTATTATATAGGAATTAATCACGTCGATCTTTTTTCAGCAAAATTATCTACAATGTAAGGTAACTAGAGAGAAAGGAAAAAAAAAAAGAAAATATATATATTCTAATTCCAACTAATCATTCATTTTCATATGGACCCATCCCTTAGATCCATATACAAATATAATAAATAATAGTGGGATATATCATACTAAAATATTATTTCAATATTTAGAAGTAGGTATTCAATTAAGATATTTATTTTATTATTATTAAATATGATAACAGTTTCAATTTTTTTTACTCATACATTATATTTAAAAATAATAAAATAAATATCTTAATTGAAGATTCATTTTTCAATGTTAAAATTATGATCCTCTTTTGATATATACATCACACACATAGATTACAGCCAGCTAGCCAAAGTAGTAGCAGAAGGCATGAGTAGGATGAGTCACCACACCATACGAGTCACAACGTTTTTGACATAGTAACTTCGTTTCGAGGCCAATCCTCTCTCTGAACTTTCGCTCATTCTCCTTCAGTGGGCGTTTTTCCTTGCAAATGCATTTTTTTCCCCACACCTTTGCTATCCTATAACGCCAAAACACACACCCCCTCCTTCCTCAGCCATTCTCTCTCTCTCTCTCTCTGTGGAGTGATTGCAGAGCAATAACTCTTATCTGGGTCAGCCCCCTGACCGTGATGATCACAGAGTTGTTATCTTTTTAGTGATGGGTTCTTGCTATTCAGTCCACGGTAACACCAACACAGACACGAAGCTCAAAATTTCATTTGGGTCCAAAACTGAGAAGCTTGTGGCTCCTTCACCACCAGCCAAGGACAAGGAGAAGCCCAAAAATGGAAGCTTTAGGTTCACGCCTTCTCGGTCAACGACCACCTTCACTGACCAGGGTACGGTCCTTGTTATGTTTCTTTTTTTTCTGTTTCGTTGCTTCAAAGATTTGTTTTCATCATTGTTACAACAGGCTCATTGGTTGTTTTTTTCCTCTGCTTTTGCTTGATTTCGTTGATGAGTTGATCCTTTTATTTGATTGGTGTCCTTATATGAAAGTGCTGTTTTTTTTTTTTTTTATTAAGATGTGAATGTTTCTGGGGGGTTTCATATGGTGTGTGATCTGGAATGTTGAATGGGGTCTCTGATGAATTATTAATCTGTCACTACATGTGCTTTGAATAAATCCTTTTTTTTTTTTTTTGCCTTTTTAATTATTTATTTTTTTTTTTAAATTGACTTGTATATGTGATGTTATTCACCGTTATAGGTGTTGATTTTTTTTAGCCATATTTCTGTTTGATTCGTTCCGCACTCACATATTGGTTGATCTACTGATCATCTTTATGTCAGATTGATCTAATTGAGTTGTATACTTAATTTCTTTTGTATTCACCTGAGATTGTGTTATAATGCCCATATAGAACATTAGCCTATGATATTCATCTACTTTTGCAAATATTCTGTTGTTGTGTCACCGGTTTCGTATTTTTTTTAATTGCACATTTGAATATGAGGATGAAGATGAATTTTCATTCTAGATGTACAGTCTATTCAATGCTTATCTTTTTCTGCTCTAGGTGAGATGAAAGATATTCTTTCCAGAAAGAAAACTTACTGCCTACTAACCCTGTATTGTGTGGTGGACATTGAAAGGAATTGTAAGGAGTAAGGACACTGGAAATTTAATTTAAAGCATAACCTTTATGCTGATTAATTTGTTAAATTTTGCATATATTATTATAACTAATTTGAGCAGGTTAAATTTGTTATATGACTGTTTGTTTGATTAAGGTATCCCTTGATAGTAGATACATGGTGAATACTTCGTTCATCTTCCATGTCTCTCCTGCATGAGTTATATGAATAATGATTTTTCTGTTTTTTTTTTTTTTTTTCCTGAAGCAGAAACAGTTATAAATGATATGCTTAAAGTATAAGAAAATAATCTGCAAGTGTCCTTGGAGATCTTGGCCTAAAAATTGAATGATTTTCTCTTTTTATAAATCTGTCTAGATTTCAGGTGGGTTAAGGCTTACATTTAGTTTTACTAACAGTATTTGCAGACCAGAACTGCATAGTTAGAACACTAGTAAAAGAGTATTATGCACAATGGCTATTTCAGTGACACAATTTTGGTTGAATTCATGCTATGCCTTCAGTGCTACTTGTGAATTTAATTTCATATAATAGAGAATATTCTTTTGTCAAAGATATTTCTCTAGTATTCTGACTATTGTCTGTGGTTGATAAATGACAATGGTCCCTGCCTTTAGAAACTTCCATTTCATCCATTTGGAGCAGTATTCTGAACTCTAGCATCACATCTATTGATTATTATTTTGCCGAGTTGAGCATCTAAGAGTTTTTGTTCAGATATTTCAATATCTTGAAATCAAGTGAAAAACAATTCGCCTTTTTTTTGGGGTACAAAACTACTTGCTATCTAATGATAGAGAGATGATGACAAAATTTTGTCGTTGATTTATTGTAACTCTAATTATGCTTTCTTTTATTAACTAAGTGATAAATAATGAACGATGGGTGTCCAAACATCTGTTTTTAATGACCTGTTCCTACTTTCATTCCTCTTGAGCTACATACACTTCTGCTCTATTTTAGGTGTGGTCTTTCAAGCACACTTGAAAAGAAATAAACTTGATTGTTGCTGATTTGGTTCATATAAATGATTCCCTTATGTACACAAAAATGGTTCAAGTGCTTAAGTGCACAACATGAGTGTCTCTACTTATTGTGATTGAGATCCTAGATTTGTTGACATGGATGATATTCATTTTGATGACTTCCTTCAGAGTGTTCAACCAACCATAGCTTGCAAAGCGATCTAATAACAAGTAATTGAATACCATTTATCTAGCCCCCAAAAGCAAGCAAAGAACTGAAATTAATATGTTTTTCTTATGAGTTACTTAACAATGGGGGAATTGCATGAATAATGCTTAAGAGTTTGTGTTCTTCCCAACTCTCACTTAAAACATTCCAAGTTCAATTCAAGAATCAACCATGTCAGTTTGATTAGCTGGATTAACTGTATTATTATTATTATTTCTTTTGTTGAGTTTCTTTCTTAAAGGTTTCATATTTAAGTTAGCTATTCATATGTAATATTTTTTGCATACATGATGTGTTGAACTTTTTTTGTCCTGTACAGGTAGCAAGGAGGAAGCTTTTTTTGATTCCAAGGCTTGGTTAGACTCGGATTGTGAAGATGATTTCTATAGTGTAAATGGTGGTAAGGATTTCCCATAATCTTTTCTCTTTTATACTTTTTTCTGGAAGAGTATTTTAATTTGTTTGCTTGATCATTATGATATATTATAATTATGTTTTGAAATTTGGATGATGAGTTGGTGAGACTTTGTGGTTAATAATAATGAGAGGTAAACGTAAAAGGAAACAGAAAATTGTTGTGATTTGTAAAGCATGAGTGCCAGAAGTTTGGTTTGTCATAGACACTGCATCATAATCAACCTTTTTATAATTGTGATTTATGAAAAAGGCAGAACTTCTGTTAGGATTATTTTGTTTCACCTTTTGCTGTAGTTTTTCTTTTCATTTACTTTTTCATGACTCTTCTTCCAATCAGCTTTAGATTTTTTGTCTCTTTCATTTTCTGTAGACTTTACACCATCTCGTGGCAACACTCCAGTTCACCACAGTTTTGGGACCCCCATTGTCAATAAAACCACTTCTGTGAATACAATCTCTGGGTCGGTGCTTGAACCGTCGCCAGAAAAGAAAATGAAGTTGTTAGACCTTTTTCAAGAAAGTATCAAAGGTGATCAAGATGGTGGCAATGAAAAGAAAGATGCTAAACCAACTATACAAGATGTTCTTCCTAAATCTGCAAATAGTACTCCTTATATCTCAGGGGCCAACTCTGCCTGCAGTAGTGAGAGAGTCATGAGTGAGGATCGCATATCCATTAGAGAGAAATCGGCTAAATCGGTGCAGAGGTGCCTTCCGAGCTTCTCTTCATGCCGGAGCTTTAGTGAGAGAAGGATGAAGGCAAGTCCTGGAATAGCAGTAAATGGAAAACATTGACTTCTATTGCATCTGATGAGCCAAAGTGTCTAAGATATTCTGAAAGGGTCGTGTCACAATGGTCCTGCTATTGTTCTGGACCGTCTAATGGTATGACCTTAAAGTACATAAGGATATGTTTGTGAGTTTGGATTTTGGAGGGGAGGGAAGGGGAGAACTTGTAATATAATTTTACACTACAAGTCCTCTCATCCTATTTTTTTCCTTCTAAAATCCAAACTCATAAACATACCCTAAAACTACAATATTGTTCTCATATATGTTTTATAATTACAAATATAATTTTAAAAAGTTACATGTATGGGGTGGTCCTACTCCACACCATGCTGGTCACCAAGGAGTGCAAACAACATGTTCAAGTCACAAAAATATGTTGATGAAACAAACCTTCAGAGCTTCACTGACGAGAACCAAACCCCCATTTATTCTGCGTCTAAAAAAATCAAGATTCCAAATCCAAATAAGAAGTACAAACAAAAGGGCTTACTTTCACGTAAGTTACAACATATTTGTTTACTCATTTTTTCTGGTTTAAATTTGGTAATTATCTCAACAAGCAAGGTTTCTAACATTTCTTTAAAAGCTCAAAATCTACAAAGGTGCTTTGACTGCATTCTCTTTTAGTCTTCAATGGTATTTTGTTTTCTTAGAACTTGGAGAACGAAAAAGTGTTAAATTTGGTAGAGCATGAGATAGGGGAAATGGTTGGCATCTACAGCAATAGGGGCAGCGGATGGTGGCGGTGGGTGGTGATGGGATGAAAGAGAAGGGTGAAGGGTTGGAAGGTAGATTGGAAAAGAAATGAAGGTTAATACTATAATCTTAATATTATTATTTTTAATTTTAAAAATTTGTCTTTATTTCATACTTGTAATAATTATTATATCTTTAAATCTATATCGTTCAAAGAAGATCTAATGATAATAAATGATGGATAATGAAATGTTCTAGAATTATAGCAGGACCATTGTAGCACAACCCTATCTGAAATTGAATTTGACAATGTACGTCTAAACATGTCCATGATTGAGCTTGAGGATGTAGTGCAGTGCTACTACGATAGTGAAATAGTATAGTGGAAGAAATTGTTATGATTGCTGATATGAGAAAACTCTGTAGTTTTCATATCAAGAAATCCCTTCTTAATTAATATGTTCTTCTTTAATCGCTTCTAGTGGACACGTTTTGTATTTACCAATGTATCTTTTGACACTTCAAAACAATATAATTAAAAAAAATCATGTTAATACAAGAGTTAATATTTATTTTAATCCCTAATTTTACACTTATGAGTCATTTTAATTCTTAATTTTTAAAATAAGTCAATTTAGTCTCTGGTATTACAAAACGTGAATCATTTTAGTTCCTCAACTCATTTTTATTTAACATTTCATCAATTAAATATGATACTTAATCTTAAATGATACCATGGCATACCTTATGTCATTTGAAGTGTAATGGAGTTTATAATAACTCATTTTGGTGTTTAAAATTACACAAAATGAGTTATTTAAATTTCTATTTAAAATAATAAAATGACTCATTTTGTGTAATTTTAGATACTAAAATAAGTTATTTTAAATTTCATTCTATTTTAAAAGACAAATAGTATGTTAACGTATCACTTAGTGTTATCTATCATCATTTAATTGATGAAATGTTAAATAAAAGTGAATTGAGAGATTAACATAACTCACATTTTATAATGTTAGGGACTAATTTGATTTATTTTAAAAGTTAGCGATTAAAATGATTCATGAGTGTAAAGTGAGGGATTAAAATAAGCATTAACTCATTATATAAAAAGGTTTTCAGCACTATATCTCAATAGCCCAATAACAATGATTCTGTTGTTGTTGCACCAATAGAAGAAGACTCTGTGCTATTTCTTAGTTTTCTTGGATAAATATTCAAAAAGTTACCATCAATATTTTTGTAGACTACAGTATTTCTGATTGGAGAGGATGATTGTCACAGATTGAAATTTGCATGAGTGGACTTTCTGATATAGTATAAGTAAATGGTTTCATTGATACTCTTCACGACCACGAACATGTTTAGATTACTTATAATAATTTTGACACTGGAAGCTTATTACTGAATTGGTTGGTATTATTATGCAACATACCTAAGCGTAGACTCTACAGCTTATTGATATTTTGCTAGTTCAAGACACTAATACCAAATATATATTGAATCTAAAGAGGAAAAAGATTGGATAAGGATACACTCAACAATAGAACAATTAATGTTGACAGGTATTATATAGTTTTTAGGGCTAGATCTTATTATTCGCATTGATGCATTACATGTCTAAGATAATATATTATAATATCTAATATTTAAAAAGAATTATTTACATTTAAGGTAAAAGAATGCAGAACTATATGCATGAACACAAAGAGCAGCTGTTGCATTCAAGAAAGAATCAGGAAGAGAAGCCACTGCATACAAGAGAGAGAACTCGGACAGAAATGTAAACTGAATGATTTATTTGATAGAATGAATTCACTTACTTTACATCAATATAACCACTGATTTATATATAGTGCCTAAACACAAGGAAAAATATTAACTAACTTAATCAAACTTAATGAATAAGCTAAGCTGTACAAAAATAGAATAACTAACTTTGTATCACCAAGTAACTAATTATTATTTATCTTCAATAATGCCCCTCAAGCTAGAGCATGAATATTAATCATGCCCAGCTTGGAGTCCAAAAGTTGGAATGGTTTGGGAGGCAAAGCTTTGGTGCAAAGATTTGCCTCTTGAGACTGTGATCTAATTGGAAGTAAATGAATGAGGCTTGTCTGGCCTTTCTCCCTTACCACATGGCAATCAAGTTCAATGTGCTTAGTTCTTTCATGAAAGGTGGGATTGGCTGCCAAATGCAAGGCTGATTGATTATTACAGTAGAGTGTTGTAGGGGCAGTGAATTTATGGTTGCATCACCAATAAACATATGTTGGAAATATATGATTGACTTTTAATGTCTTAGATGTGCTCCTGTAGTGTAGTAGCATTGACAAGAAAATGGCTTTCAAAATATGATATATGAATTGATTACATGCCTTCTTATGGCTAATGAATAAAATAATGAGTTGTTCATTAAAAAAAAATCACAAAACTTACCCAATTGGCTCTAATCCATTTCCTAAAGTGAATTTGACAAATTATAACACTGGAATTGACAAAGTTTCTTAAGTGAATGTGATAAATGCTATCATTGTGGCATCAATATAAATTGGTTACGTACCTATTGCTGGCATTCTAAATCAATCTTAAAATTATCCACCAAATCATGTGGTTCCTAATAATTCTCAATAAGATATTCAGATGTAATGAAAATATACGACCTTCATAACCTTCACATGGTAGCATCGATCTTTTCTATACCTGAATTAAACACTGTCTGTAATCTCCTGATCAAACTTAGTCCAACCTATTACCCAGCCTGATACAAGCAGCTTTATCTCCTCTTATCGACCAATATATAAAACCAATTGCCCATCTTCTTGTTCCAAATAGGACCCCAAAAAAAATTAGGGGTATATGTTAGTTATGATTCTTCCTTTACAATGTCAAATATATTGAAATACAAACAGGGGATACTTTAAGGCTCAATTTATGTATTGGCAATTTGATGAAATAATGTTTCTAACAATAAAGGGAGAGTAGATGTGCTGCTTGAAAGGAAAATAAATTAGAATGCATCATCATGTACTGCTTGAAAGGAAAATAATTTAGAATGCATCATTCTTATTCTCTTTAGACCCTTATACAAGGCAATGTGAACTAAAAGTTCAAATGATTATACATTTCCAAAGAATAGAAAATTATTTTTCAGATGCATTATCTAATATAAAAGGATAACTAAATCATATATACTAGCTGAAAATGCCCTAATACAAATTAATGTCCCTATTAGACAATTGGTCAATGCAAAAATCATACGCCTGAAGCATGGTAGATTAGTCGGATGCAAAAAAATAAAAATCGTCAGAAAAGAAAAGGGGCAAGTAAGGCAAATGATGTTATGCAGTCAAATTATACTCTTGTTGAAGAGGATTGAGACATAGTAAGGATACTTGTTGTAAAATTTCGATGTAATTGAAATGCTAAAAGATGTTCAGGCAACTAAAAATAAACTAAGATCTCAATAAACTATATCTCTACATGAAAAAGGTGGAATGAATTAGATATTGATGTTGACAAAATATTTACAAATAATGTAGCACTACACATTATGCATAAAAATGAGGATCTTGAACCAAGAATCGTCGATGAATATTGACGTATAAATTATTGGTCAAAATGGAAAGGAACCCTACAGACTGAAGTTAACTCACTTGTAAAATGTGAAGCCTTTGGACCTGTAGTCTGAACACCTGAAAGGTGTGAACCACATGCGATACAAATGAGTATCTGCATGGGAAAAGTGAAGTTATAGATTGATGATATATCCGTGACATGTTCTAAATTTCTATATTCTTGAATTCTTGAATACATATTATATATGTTTTGGTTTTGATCTATCATGTTATTGAGTATAATGTTTTTAATTTGATTCATTATGCTATTTTATATTATGTTTATTGAGAAGTTTACAACTATGTTCATAATAATTGATGTGTAAATTGATTAGTCGACTCCCGAAGAAGTTTCCATAGTAGTAAAAGATCTAAAGAAAGAGTTTGAAGCGAAAGATCTTAAAAGGATAAATTATTTTCTCAGCTTGTAGATCTACCATTTAACAAATAGAATGTTTGTTTACCAATTAATTTACACAAGGAAAACTCTTATGAAGTTTTATATAGATAAATAAAATATATTTTCTATAAGTGTAGCATGCAAGATATTTATCAAATCCCCATAAAGGCATATATCAAATATGTTTCTTTTACTTATGAAGACATAGTCATATACTGAAGATACACAAAATAAACTATATCCACTACTTCTTCAAGTCATGGAGAAATTTGTGGAATTTATGAACCTCATGAATGTTTATAGCTAAGGGCAATGGATCACCATGTACAAATTATCATGTGGATTATCTTAGACAAGAAACTTGCACAACTTTACATGAGGACAACGTGACATAAATAGCTTAACTAAAGAGATGAATTGATGTTTAATTTATTCAAGGGGTCGAGTTAGTACCTATTTCTTATTTATAAAATAGTGCACAAAATTAAAATGTCTTGATTATGAGATTTGAAGTGATACTTCGAGAAGAGGGAGAAATGCTATACTCTTTTTTTTTTTCAAGGTTTTTATCCCCGTGCAATTTGTTCAAGCTTTACTCTTTTCCTTCACTTAGATTTTTTTCTCACTAGTTTTTTACGTAAGATTTTGTTGAGCCATATCCTTGATGGACATCCAAGAATGAGTGTTATATGAAATATTATTTGAATATGGAAGTTGATATCTTTAACTGATTTAATTAAGAATTGATTGGATTATATAGAATGTGATCTGATTTGATGTAATATTACATCTCTCACCATTATATATGGTTATAAATAGCCCTTTGGATGTTCATTCTATAGTACCTTTGAAACTATTAGTAATATTATTTTTCCATTATTCTCTCTATCATTATTATTTTACAACAATTATAAAATTTTATACTTCAATTAATACATTTGATATAATCTAAGATCAACTTTGGTTCTGCAAATTTGAATTTGGATGTTTAATTAAACACTCACCCATATACATGATAATTTTTTTTAAGACAAAATCTCCAAAATTGGTCCTTTTTTAATTTTATGTTGGAAAAATTGGTCCCTTTAAAAAAAATACAAAAAGGTTCTTACCAATTTAAAATATCGGACAAATTAATTCCTTTGAAAAAAAAAATAGGATAAATTAGTTGCTCAAGAATTATGATAACAACCAAATTTGACCCTGTATAGAATGACTAATTTATCTTATACTTTTAAATTGCATGTACTTTCTTGGGTATTATTTTTTGGAGGACCGATTTGTCTAATTTTTTTATTATAACGATCAACTTATCTAACATAAAATTTAAGAGGAACCGTGGGGATCTTATCTTATCTTTCTTTTTCTTTTTTTTGCTAATTTAAGAAAAAACAATGCTTAGAAAAAATATCTCAAAACTTTGCTTGGACAAAAAAAGCTTAATTTAGTTCGCACAAAAGTTGAGTCAAAATTGATTAATTCAAAAGGTGTGAGATATAGATTCATTATTACTTAATTAAAAAAGCTTTCTTATCTGATTTCACCCAATTCCGACCTGTATACGTTCTCTCTACTCTATTCTTGATACTTGGTACCACTACAGAGCGCACCTACACGTTGAACGTCGATTCCAAGTTTAGTTTTTTTTTTTTTTTTCGGTTCTACACGTTGAGTCAAAGTTCAAACACATATTGCAGATAACCAGATAAGGAAAATCTTAAAATACCCAAATAATAGTTAGCCCCCAAAATGTGGATAAAATAAAATAAAAAAAGAAATTTACTATTTTAAGCTTAAGGGCTTACATTTTTATCTTTGAATCATATAAGAAACTTTTATCTCTGGATTAGACCAAAAAAATGGTGATCCTTGTTATAAGAGGAAAAAAAAAAAGAAATGGTTGTGATTACATAAAAAGGTAGACCACTCATTAGCACGTTCCCATAAAAAGGCCTATATTTTCTTACTAAGATTAAGCAAAAATAAGGACATGAGTCCCACTTTTCTCTCTTTTTTCATTTTGTAATTTTTTTTTTACCACTTCAACTTCCACCTCGTATATAATGGGAATCCTCCTCCAAAATCCCACAACCTTGCATACTCCTTTTTCTCGTCAGACACCTTCGATACTCATAAAACAAACCAAAATAGTACCGCTGTGCCTGCCATGGGCTTGTTTTTCGCGAGTTACTCTGTTTTGATCATTTGTCTCGTAGTCTTAGCAGTTGTGCCTCATCATGCCCGTTCTTCAAGCCATAGCTCTTTCGGTGTAAAAAATGCCGTCCCTCCCCGCCGGGATGGTTTGTGCGCCTCTTCGATCACTGTTCATGGCTACAAATGCGAGGAACATGAAGTAGGAGTTTCATTCAAATTGCATTTATGCAACAAACATATATAATTCAAAATCATTTTAGAATTGAAGAATAATTAATTATGGTTTCTCAAAATGTTCCATGCAATATTTTTTTCAGGTCACAACCAAAGATGGATTCATTCTTGGCGTGCAAAGGATCCCAGAAGGTCGATCTAATGTTAGTGGCAGCGGGGCTAAGAAGCAGCCAGTTATAGTACAGCACGGGGTATTGGTGGTAATGACCAATATACCAAATCCTCCAGTTTCAATAAACCTTCATTTTCTTCTTCTTCTTTTTTTTTCTCAGGAATTTAAAAAACAACTTTGTCAATTTTTCATTTCCCGGGAGAATAAGGTGTGGTAGAATATAGATAACTGCCGTGACTTATTACACCGGAAAATATATATATATATATCCACCGTTCGACCACGCAGAAATATCCTAGTCGTTTCAATCAGCGTATGATGAAAATAACTCTTTCAACGTTATGATTCTAGAGGAATAATCATGCTATTCACACAATTATGCACTAGACAGACGCATCACTTTACATTTAATAAATTTAGAAGTTAGTTTTGTATGCCCGATTTTATATGGGTACATGATTACATTCTTAAAACTGACAAGTGAAAATCATTAGAAATCCGGTATATATATGACCAACTTTCATTTTTAAGAGGTGTGTGATCAGCAATCATCTATATAGTTTATAGCGTGTAAGTTTAGCATTCAACACTTTATGTTAGCCTAATTAAGCTTCGTGAGCTTGGCATCTGGTGTTTGGACTAAGAAGATTTTTAGACACATTAATTGAAAAGATTTAACACTTTTTATCTGAAAAAGTAACGTTTATATTGAATGTATTCTCTTCTTAGAAAAACGTTAAATCGGTTGATTATCATTTAACTTATTGGGTAATTTATTTTTTGAATTTAATTTTATATTATTGGAAATATTTAATTTTTAGCACTGTCAATTTAAAAATATTTTGAATAAACATTTAATTATATATGTATTGTTATGTTAGTAACATTATTTGATTCACCCACTAATTATTTAAAAAGCCTTAAAAATAAAAAATATATGATTGGATGACAATTAAAAACTCTTTAACATTTACAATATACCAAAATTAAACTTATTTAAATTATAAATTATTTTAATTTTTCATAAAAATTTCGATCTAAATCTTTACGAAATTCATGATAAAACTGACATAATACCACTCGTCACTAAATAAAGTTTGACCTTACACAATATACATAAAAAGAATAGTTATTAAATTGGGAGCTCACATAATTGAATTTGTACGCATTAAAAATATTAAATGAATGAAGTAAAATATTTTTTATTATTTCAAAAGTATATATGAATTTTTCCTGTTTTACGCACACCGAAAAATCTATGCTTCTGATTATTTGCTGACATGGGTGTGCAGGATGGAATGACATGGTTTACTAACCCTCCAGAGCAGAACCTGCCAATGATTCTAGCTGAAAAAGGCTTCGACGTGTGGATCACCAATTCCAGAGGAACCAGATACAGCCGACACACCTCCCTTAGCCCATCTCAACCGGTAATTTATTCATTTGATTTCTTTTTTAAAGGTCTTTCGCCCTTTAATAATGTCATTGATTATTTCTAATTTATCAACTTTTCCTTTGTACACCCAAAAAAAAAAAAAAATCCATGTAAATTAATGTGGCAGGGCTATTGGGATTGGACCTGGGATGAAATGGTTACTTATGATCTACCCGCACTATTCAATTATGTGTTCAACCAAACAGGACAAAAGAGTCATTACGTGGGCCATTCTTTGGTAATTCATCACAATACTTTTTGTTAAGAATTTGAGTTACTTATTAGAATAAATTATAGTAACATAAACTTTACTAGTACTTGAGGTACATTTGCAATAAACTTCAATGGCCATGTTTGGCAGGGGACTTTGGTCGCTCTAGCATCCTTCGCGGAAGGGAAATTGATGAACCAGCTGAAATCGGCAGCCTTGTTGAGCCCCATTGCCTTTTTGAGCCACATGACAACCCTTGTTTCACAAGCTGCTGCCAGGGCCTTTGGTGGAGAGGTACATGAACTAACCAATTAATAACACTAACTCGTGTTTTCTGAAACCATATATAGCGGGTAGGGGTTACTAATAATTGAGGGAATTTTTGTTCTTCTTTTTTTTTCAAACAGGCTGTTAACGTTGGTTTCCCAGAATTTGATCCCAAACGGTAGGAACATAAAACTCGCAATAGATCATTCGAAGCTGCCACGTCATATTTTCAAATTCATTAGAATTCTACAATATATGCATAATTTAATAAGCTTTCAACATTTCCTATAATTAATAGACAGACTTTCAACACTTCCTTTTGACTAGGATTGAAGTTGTTTCCTTTATCGAGTCTCTCTGCGCCAATCTAAAGCAGCAACACTGTTCGGACTGGCTCACAGCATTTACAGGTAGAAGAACTTTCTGCCAAACTTCATGGCTTATCAACAATTTAATTTAATCTGCTATGGACACAATAAAATAAACTTATCAAAATTTCATTGTTATGTCATGCATGGCTGAATTGTTCTTCCTTTCAGGTCCAAATTGCTGCCTCAGTTCTTCAGCTGTTAGTGTATTCTACGCCAATGAACCTCAGCCAACATCAACTAAAAACTTGGTACACTTTGCTCAGAGTAAGATTTTTCCCATCTAGATAATTCACTCATTAATGTTACATTTTATTCAATTGCTTTTATGACTAGTGAATACGGACTCATCTGCTGTAATTTTATGCAGCCGTAAGGTATGGGTTTGTGGCAAAATTCAACTACGTGAGACCGGACCTGAATATTAAGCATTATGGACAATTATTTCCTCCGATCTATAACTTTGCCAACATCCCCCGTGACCTCCCTATTTTCATGAGCTATGGGGGTGCAGATGCGCTCTCCGATGTTATTGATGTTCAAAAGTTACTGGGTACGTTGAAGTCCCATGATGTAAATAAGCTTAAAGTTCAGTTCATCAAGGAGTATGGTCATGTTGATTTCATTATGGCGACCAATGCCAAGGACTTAGTGTACAATTCTGTAATTGAATTCTTCAAGTCTCAATTATAACGTATTATAATGGGAAGGCTTTCTGTTAATAGATTTTTAAGTGTCATATTGGGTTTATTTGGTTAGCATCACCTTTAGGATTCGATGGGTTTAATATATTGGCTCATGGTGCTTGTAATGAGTGCAGTCTCTTAAGCTAGATAAAGTTATGAGAAACTTAGCTTTAAGAAAGTAAGGTTATACCCTTCTTGATAGCTATAACTTTTGGTTTAGCGGTAAGCCCTTGATGCAATAAATGATATAAGAGAAAGGTTAAGTGTTTGAATACCCAACTAACACAGGGGAAGATTGTTGGCTTTATTTTTTTTTTTTATACTTCGAAAATTATATTGATTGCAATAAATTTTGAACCTAAGATTTTATGCATACTACTCAAACCCATCACCACTAAACCAACCATAGTGGCTTAGAGATTGTTGATTTTATTTGGTTAGCATCATCCTTCGGATTCAATGAGCTTAATTAGCATCTCAACCCTTGATCCTTGTAATTGGTGCTCCCCCTAGATGTGTTTTTGAGAATTTTTACTTTAAGGAAATAATGTTGTGCTCTTGCTAACCTTTATAGCTTTTGGCTTAAGAGTAAGTTTTTGATATGACACATCAATGATAATAGTGAACATCTAAAAGTGGGTGTTCATTTGGATATCCATCAAATCCACAAGTGAAAAAAAAAAAATAGATATAAGAGTGAGTGAGAGCCACAAGGTAATCCAATAATAATTAAAGTGATTGTTAAATAGGACACCCACTTCTTAAATGTGTAAAAAAAAAAAAAAGAGTTATTGCGGATCTAACATTTGATAATGGGAGGACTAGCTTTTTTGGTTGGTGGAACTACACATTAGTTAGAGCTAAATACAAATGCTATATATGTACTAGGTTATTAGTATCAGATATAAGAGTGGATTCTCTAAATTTATTTTTAAACATGAAGGTGTCATGTTAAATCTTCACCACTTATCAAGTCACCTTTTGAGGATATCAAATTTCCTTTCAACTTGATCAAGGGTGAGGATTGTATCATCACACTCTCATGTTCAAAAATAAATTGAGATGATCCACTCCTCCCCGGCATCATTTCAATGATCCCCTATCACAAATGTTTTGAAGTAAGTTAGTTTTAGTTCTTTGGTATCGACAAATGGCTATCAACCTATTGTATTGCACTATGACACAGATGCTATACAAGCAATTTGCCTTAACTATCCAACACTGAAGCACATGGATGCTTTTTTTTTAATAGAATTATAATCTTTACTTTGACAAAGTAAGCTTTTCGGCAAACATTTGACCATATTTTCATAAACCATGGTTACTCATCATAACGATCATATATCTAAAATAAAGACGACTGTAATCAATGGATCATTGGTTGGATACATTATGAATACACAAGATCCTCTTACAAAGACAAGCCTGAAGTATACTTTGTATCTCAAGTTGTTTGTGATTCTCCTTACTTCATTCCCTAAAGGTTCAATTTCTCATGTACAGTATGCTCCCTCAAGGTTGATGACAAATGATCCAAAAAACAAAGCATTCTCTACACTTACTTTTGTAAGATGATCTTGTGTATCATAAATGTATTCAACCAATGATCCATTGATTCCAGTCCTCATTATTTTAGATGTATAATCCTTATGAGTAACCATGACTTGAAAATTTAGGCACAAATGTTGTCAAGATATGGTTTGAATTTTCAAATCATTAGAAGTGGAAAATCCAATTTGAACTAAAATTACAAGAAGTAAAGTTCAATTTGAACTCTTCATTGCAAGTTGTAATGCAAGAAGCAAAATTCAAATTGAACACTTCATGCAAGTTGATAGAAGACAAATACAACTTGAAGACTTCTTAACCATTCATGATGATCAAAGAATCCACTAGAATGATCATGACAACTAGATCATTGATGGTGCTTAGTTGGAAGTGATCAAGATCAATTTGATAACCATGAAATGTCTTTTGTTTGTTATGCATGAATAGCTCTATAAATAGAGCATGCATTGGAGCTTCAAAGCATTCAAGTCCATTAGCTCATTTGGTGTTAGAGAAGTTTGTTCTAGGACTTTTGTTACTTCTCTTTTGTGTGTTGAGCGTATACACTAGCGAGAAAAATACTGTAAGGTATTTTAGGGTGTATTTGGGGACTTGGGTCTAAGTGGAGTGAAACACTTTTGTATTCTCCATCATATTTCCATAGTGAAATATTTGGCTGTCGCCTTTGCCCGTGGATGTAGGCAATTTGCCGAACCACGTTAATCTTTCTGTGTCATCTTTTGATTTACGCTTCCATATACTCTGATTGTGCTCCTTTGTTCCACCATTTTATAACAAATGTTATTGTCATAAAGCTTGCTGAAAGTATGGATAATACATTTAAGCTAATGAAGCTCTTGAGTTATTGGTATTAGAGCCTAAAGAACAGGCAACGTTGTTCCCTTATTTCCCTTAAAAACTACGAACATATTACATATGTCAAAGAGAATGAGTAGGAAAGACCCTGAGCCACTTATGGAATCTTCTTCACAAACTTCCTCTAATGCTACACTTCAATTACCTATTAGAACCTTATCTTATAAACCATCCATATTAGAATCATGATAAAAAATCATCCTTCCAAACTGTAAAATCTTATGAAGTACTCTTATGTACTAGAAGATGAACAGATGAAGAGTGTTGTTCTCCTCAGCTAAACCTTTATAATCTTTATAGGAGACAAAAAGGAAACATTAATTTCCCTTCAAAAAGCTTATATCCACTCCTCATCTTGGTGTCTACAATACATCAAGGCAATAAAGTTAGATAAGTGTGTGATCTTCATGCTACCAATGAAGAACAAAGGTAGATTGGAGATCAATCTTACTCTCATAAAACTTTGGTTGAGAGAAGGATATGTAGGTAGAAAAGTGCAAAAGAAAAGGGGTTGAATCGTGCTTTGGTTCTCTTTCCTTTTTTTCTTTTGAAAAAACAAAAACAAGATATTATCAAACATTGAGCTTGAAGTGCAGTGGAAATAGTGTTAAGTACTTCAGAAAGTGACTTTCTAAACTAAAATGTTAGTAATAGAAGAGTAAATAAGATAGACTTTAAGCAAGTATTAAATAATAAACACAAAGCAGTGAATGTAACACCCTAACTTTTAACCTAATATGCTCGAGTCGCATCCCAATTAATTATTAGTTGTTACGCCTTTGTTTTAGAAATTAACTTATTCTTCTTTAAAATATAGGTAATAAAAACATGACCAATTTTTTTTTTTTTTTGAACTTTAAAACTAAAATGCGAGCCACCTGTGTATGTAGATATCGGTCAATACACGCATAATAGTAGCAATCACATAAACCTCATTATAATATATAATATATATATATATATAAGCCATAGCATAACATAACACATACCAAATTAACATATCATATCCATAAACATAATAATGACATCTTATGTACATAAAAGATATCCAAAGATAATAAGTTCACCAATAGGGGTTTGCATACAGTAGATCAAAAGCTAAGCATGTTTGCAACAAAACTAAACTAGTTCCCGATGCACAGCCACCGAAGGACTAGGCTAAGCATGGGTGTGTGGGATATGATAACCCTAAAGCTAATGCCCAAAAGAAAGCTATCTCCATACTTCCGCTGCGATCCTTTGATCTGGTTTGTAGCATATCTCCCATGTCCATGTCTCACGGAAAACCATGAACAATGCCATCATTTTCGTTTGGAGTCGACACGGAAGAAAAGAGGGGGATGAGAAAATTATTCAAGATTCTCAGTAGGGCTACCCGACTCCAACACAAGTGTCATCAACATTGTCCCTAGCCACTTCGGTTTTCATTTTGAAAGGGGTGTGTATGCACAAGGTTCAATTTTAATCTTTCTCAAAATCCTTTTACCTGAAATGGGTGTCTTTTAATATGAGTCTTAATGTCATGAATTCAACAAACATCTCATGTATGCATGACAATACCTCAGGAGTATAATTAACATATAAGTCTAAAAAACAACATAATGCTAGGCATATAAGAAAGAGGAAAGGTAGAGGACTAAAGTCACTTAGCACATGTCGCATGATTAAATGCACCAACTGAAGAATGATGTAATATATGTATATGCAACTTTGCTTCACTTTCTGATAATGGAACTCTTAAGTTCTTTTCATAATGTCCACCCTCTCTCATGAACACCATAAACCAACCATCTCACCTTCCCCAGCAATTTTACAATAACCACCAAAACTCCACCTCACCGATCGCCTAAGATAAGCTCAACCTAACTAGCCGTCACTAGATTTAACATGGGGTAATAGAGGGGGAAACACATCACTTCCTTTCTTTCCTATCATGAGTATGCAACTTCTTTGAATCACTTCTCATAACTATTAATTCCTGGAGTCTAGATGATCATTTCCATGTATTTTTATATCACATTAAATCTTAGCATATAAGATAGAGATGCACATGAGCATACAATTAGGTGCATTGTCATGACTTAATATTTCAGGCTCACAATTCCATAATTTCCTAAGTTCACAAGCTTGGCGGAAATCTAGTAGCATAACAGCTGAGAACGGAGTTTCCCCAAATTTGCTACATGCCATAAAATCCATCATTATGCATCTCAAACATCTCAATCATAACTGCAATTCATCATACAATGATTCACACAAGCATTCCATCATCAGCATTTCATAGAAAAGTAAACATGCTCCTACTCAGTATGCCGGAATAAAGGACTGGACTCAGCTAATGCATATGTTGTGATTAATAAGGCATATATACTCAACATACTAGGGGTCGTCATTCACATAATTCAAACCCAATCATACTTAGTCATTATCTCACGTTATTTCACATTGAAACAAACTTATTTTCATATTCTAGGTTATGGTAATCGATTATATGATTTGGTAATCGATTACACAGTTCAAATTTTCAAAACAGTTATGAACAAGCTACTGGTAATTGATTACATAGGCAGTGTAATCGATTACCAAAGCCAAAATACTCATTCTGGGCTCAAAGAACATCCTAGAAATTGATTACATGAGTTGGTAATCGATTACCAGAAGCTCCAAAAGTTGCACAGACCAAGTTTGACACTTTCCAAGTTATTCCTTTATCCTATAATCATTTCAAAACACCTTTCTAGATTTCTTTTGAAATCAAACTCAAATATCAATATCAAACAGAGAGTAAGACTCCAAACTAAATCTTTTTCCTCATAAAAATACTCTTTTGCTATTCCTTGGATTTCCAAAACTAGCAAAGCTTTTAAGGCATAGCTTACAAGCTTTGAACCATAAAATCAAACGAAACCCATCTCAAGCCCATTATCTTGTCATGGCCGAAATGCATATACATAGCCATGATTTAAAATTTTTATTTAAGATCCAAGAACAAGTTTTGAGCTTTAAGGTCTTTAGTGATGACTTGAAAATAAACATGCTATGCAAATCTATTTTTATCTTTAAGGTTAAAGTGATGACATTAAAAGTAAACGTGCTATGCACTTCATTTTATCTTTAAGCTTTAAGGTGATCTCTCAAAATATAAACAAGCTATGCAACTCCATTATTACCTTAAAGATTAAGGTGATAGCATAAAAGTAAACATAAATGCAAGACCATTTTACATCTTGTTCATTAAAGCTCAAAACTTTACAAGATTAGATTCTTGTCCCTAATAGATCTTAAATATTAGTGAGTTTTAGAATCCTTTAACAATATGGTTCCACGAACCTTACTTTTTGGACTCACCATCAAGCTCAAGAAAAGGAACCAACCAACACCATCTCATTTTTCAAGCTCCATGAAAACCGAAAAGAAAGGAAGGAAAAAGGAACCAAACTTTAGGCTCCAGAGGTCATAAATATGGTGATACCAAAACCACCATCAAGAGCTCTCATCATTAAGCCATATTTCCTATCATTCTTTTACAACCAAAGCCAAACATGAAAAGACCAAAGAGGTCCAAAATCGAAAACAACCTTCAAGGTGAAGACAAAAATAAAAATGGAAGGAAAACCAAAGAATCAAACTCAAGCTCTAAAGATCCAACACATGGTAGTTTCACAACCACCATCAAGATCCATCATCATCAAGCTTTAGCCTTGAACATCAAAGAAAGGTAATCTAAGAAAGAAAACAACAAAGTGTTCCATTTTTCATGCTCCTTGAAAGTCGAAAAATAAAGAACAAACTTGGGCTTTAGAGGTCTATTTCATGATAGTTTCACAACCATCATCAAGATCCATCATCATCAAGCAATGGTCTTTAACCTCTTAACAACAACAAACCGAAAAGAAAGGAAACAAAAGGAATAGCTCAAACCGAAATGGAGAGAAACAAAAAGGCACAAACTTAACCATCCATCCATCATCAAAGCCAAGAAAATGAGAGAAAACAAAAGAAAATAACTTGTTCCTTTGTTTATCATGGAAACCAAAAAGAAAAAAGAAAAGAAAGAACTCAAGATAAAGATCCCTACCAAAGATGTCTTCTTGAAGGATAAGGGAGGAAGCTTGGTCTCATGTGAGGAAAATGAAAAGAAAAATCTTCTCTTTGAGGTATTATGGTTTCGGCCAAAAGAAAGAAAGGAGAGAAAGAATTTTTCTTGTGTTATTGAGCTTAGAAATCGAAAGGTTGCATATCTAGGAGGTGGTTTGTGGTGGTGATGTGGTGGTGATGTGGTGGCTTGTGGTGGTTTGTGGTGGAGGAGGAAGCTTTCTTGAAGGTGGAGGAGGAGAAGGGAACTTGAGCTTGAGAGAAAATGTGAGCCCTTTTTTTTACACAAGTGGTTTGCCAAAAAAATGAATAGTAAGGAATAAGATTTTTTGGACACAAAAGAAATAAATATGATGACATCTTTGGGGGGGGGGGGGAGGAAGCTATGGCTATTAGGGCTGTTTAGGAGGGAAAAAAAATTCATCTTTCATGTGTATTAGGGTGTGGATTAGAGATAGGTTTAGTTAGGTAAAAAGTTAGGGATTGGTAATTAAGTGTTTGGAGTTGTAAGTATGTGTTTAAGGCTTTCAAGACATGATTAGGAGTGATCATACACACTTAGTTTGAATTAAACTTGTTCCGTTTGAAATTCAAACTCTAACATGTTTCCTAAATTTAAGGAACATGAGAGAGAATTTACTATTTTTGCATTGACTCTTTGACTCAAGAAACATTTCTTTATTTAAGAAAGAGATTTGAGTTTCCTAAGCAAATCTTAGCCCTCAATTGACCCTAATTAATTATTTTAACTCTAGATTAATTATTAAAATTAAATTATCTTTAATTAGAGCCTAATATTGTTTAGGTTTTCCTTAATCATTTAATTAAGCTCGTATGCACTAATCTAAGGGTAGAATAGTCATTTTACATCAAAATTCTCCGGGACCACCTGGACCCATCCAGATATCATGCATCACATAAAACCAAAATTTCAAACTCCTGGGAAATCTTTCCGGGCTCAGTCGGCACTTAATCTCGTGTAAAAACACCATAGGGGTATTTTAGTCATTTTGTGCCAAAAGTCCAAAAAGTGAGATTTTCACCTCTATTCTTATTTCTAATGTATCTAATCCACTTCAAACATTAAAATAACCCCTTGAGGGTCGCCTGGGTCGATTGTCCTTAAATTTCGGGTAAAAACGACCTCAAGAGCATTTTGGTCATTTTAACATAGAAAAATCGCGAATTGCGATTCTCGCACGAATTTCTATCCAATCCTCATATAAACTTATCCTAACATTGAATTACCCCTTTGGAGGCGGCCGGGTTAGCCGGCCTCGATTTTCACGCAAAAATGAGCTAGGGGTATTTTGGTCATTTTTGCTAAGCATGAAAAGATCGGGGCGTTACAGTGAATATAAAAGCTATAAGGGAAAAGAATATACTACATAGATATTTTTTTAGTGATTCGGCCAACCTGTCTACATCGAGTTCTCAACCACTATTGAGTTTCACTAAACTTTTTTCAATCCGAGAAAGAAAAAGAATAGTCTTTGCAATAGTCTTTGCAAGCTGAACTCATGACCAGCAAGTACGCTCTGATGTCACAACCTGAGTAGTCTTTAACCAGTTTCTCTAAGCTAAACCATAACCAGCAGAATACTTCTATTGTCATGTTGCAAGTAGTCTTTGACTAGCCTATCCAAGTTAACTCACACTGATCATTATTGGATTGAGGATATAGAGGTTTGTATTTGAGTTTGCAACTCAAACTAACCTACATTCAAGTTTTCGTAAAATATATAATATTTGACCTGGGAAAAATATGAATGACTTCTTTCTAACGATTCTTCCTAGGAAAAATGTCTAATCTATTAAGAGCATAGAAAGAAGATTTTTACATACAAGGAAACTGATTATAAGATGTAATGAACTTTAAGAGAGATGAGGAGAAATTTTCTCAGAGTTTCAGTACTTGTGCAGCGTCAAGATCTTTTCTTTTGAAAGAACAACATCTCTATTTATAAATGATCTTCATTTATGACTGTTGCCTTTGATCAGTTCTCCAAGTGACACATGTTGATCATCTGTATATGTCCTGGAAAAGCAGTCCAGAAGAGTAGCTCGTCTTTTGTCAGATTTGTTCCAAAAGCTATTGTAAAATAGATATTTCTAGGTTCCCTTCAAAAACTAATTTTTAATTTCTGAACGAGGTTTCTGAGCTCTTCTTTCTAGAAGTTGGGGTAGTTGACCAAGTTGGCAGAAGAGATGACACGCAGTCTGTAATTGAGTTTGACTTTAAATTTGAATTTCAAATTTCCCTCCTTTTCTTGTAAAGTGCACCTTTTCACTATGAAGTAAACTTTCTAAAGTGCGGTATCAGTTTCTTGGTTAAAAGATGATCTTCTAGTCTTCAACCAAAGCATGTATATGATTAATTTGATTGTGATGATGATGATTGAAGGTTGTAGAACATCCTTGTTTCAGAGCTGATTTGACATCTTCACTTTTGTCATGACCCGCTGGTTTGACATCTTCACTTTTGTCACAACCCGACTTGGATCGTGACCGGCACGTAAGGAATCTCATCCCTATATAATGTAACACCTTTCCTACCATAAAAGCCTTCGTTTGTAACAAACATAAATCGCTTTCTCTTTGAGTCGCTAAATTTGAACATAAATAATATATCAAGAGTACATAATTTTATTACCCGGTGACCAATTAATAGTGTCCATAACAAAATCAAACCCTTAGTCTGTTTCATGCAGGAACCCTCTAGTCTAGGTAGGGTACTACTCAAAACTTCATTAAAAGAAAATAAAAGAACTAACTAAATTCTCTATCAGTGGTTCATTAAAAGGATTGGACCGTGATGCCAACACCAGCTAAAGATCTCTACAAAATAATCACCATCATCACAATCTATGTAAAAAAATGATAACATCAAGAATGAGAATCAAAGATTCCTAGTAGGAAAAACACTTATAACACCCTAATAATTCAACCTAACATGCCTAGGATGCGTTTAAGTTAATTATTAGTTATTACTCTTTTGTCTCAGTTCCTAACTTTACATTTGAAAAATACATAGTGAAAATATGGGTCATTTTTTTTTTAAAAAATTTAAAAACAAAAGTGTGAGCCTTGCATACCGAAATAAATAACGTCATTCCTTCCACATACAATTAGACAATAATTAAAACATGTCATGTACAAACACGAGGTACATGAATCATAACATCACAGGCATAGTTAACCATCACGGATTTATATAACATTAATAATATCGTTCATTTTCACACACCAGATAAACATGCATCATAAATAGTATCATGCCCACCAGTAATGGTTGGGGGAGTATAGTCATCCAAAGTCAATAAAAGAAATGCATAAAGATAAGCAGAAGGTAAACTAACTAAAGATCTCTCTTCTCTACTAAGCCTACTGAGGCGCGCCTAAGTAAGATAGCCTCAAACCAAAAGAAAAACAAAGTTATCCTTCACGTATGCTCAGGCGCTCCATCGAGGCCCATCATCGGCTCCTAGGGGTGTCCCTATTGAGAACGAATGATGTAACTAATGAAACGGGCTAGCTCATCGGGTGTGCCAAGGCGCATGGTAGGACGGGTGTGTGCACCTCGACGAGGACGGGTAGATCCTCGATGCATCGATGCAGCTCCACTCAGCCCTCTGACAATTGGCCTCTCCATCGCTATCTCCTCCAAGCTCCATAGGAATAGTGGGGGCAAAACCACTAGAGGAATGTTGGGATGGTGACTCCTTTGAGGGATCTATCATAGGTTCAGTCAGGTGAGGAGTCGAACAAGGAACATACTCGGGATAATCACGAACAGTTGAGGCAGCGGTGCGGGTTCGTTGAATCTGCTTTCCTCGCGGGCAAGCACGCTCAAAAATCATCTCATCGGCCAATGAAGTTGCAGGAGAGAACCTAAAGTTGGTGATAGGGTGTGCAAATGGGCGCTCCATGAAAACAAAAATGCGTACAATACATCGACCCACAAAGTGATACATCTGGTATGTGGCGTCGAAGTGGAACTCCTAGATGGGAGCGTCAATGAAGATTACAAACATCCCCGTTGGCCTCTAAAGACAAGACAGAAAGAAAGAAAGAAAGAAAGGATGAGAAACTTATATAAGAATCTCAGTAGAGTACTCTCCTTCTAATATGTGTCATCATCTACATCCTCAAGAACCTTGAGTTTCATTATGAAAATGGTGAGCATATATAAAGTTCATTTATCAAGTTCTAAATATCATTATCTAAGGTTTGTGTCTTTTATCATGAGTCTTAATGTTACGGATGCATCATACTGAATCATGAATGCATGTCAATGCCACATACAATATATCACAAAAGTCATACTCAATGAACATAGCGTAAGGTACATAATCATTTCACATGAATTCTTTCTCTTTTTATTTTCTTAGGTGACTTAAAGTTATTATTCTTTCCTCTATGGGGCCACCCTAATACTCTCCCCTTTTGAGAGTTCTAGGTTATTAGCTCATACCTAAACTAGTCATCACTAGTCTACACTTATCCCATGATAAGCAATTTCCCGACTCCCAGAGTGTGGGATAAGGGGCATAGGAACACCTTTCATAACCATTAATTCTTGGAGTCTAGAGGATCATTTCCATGTGTCTTATGTCACCTTTAATCTTAACATATTAATCAGAGATGCATGCATGAGCATATAATTTTAAATGTCATCATGACTTATCACACAACATTTTATGCACATAAATTTCATAATTTTTCCTAAGTTCACAAATTTGGCGAAAATCCAACAGCATAATGGTTGCGAACGGGGTTTCCCTAAATGTGCTACACACCAACCATGCATCTCAAATATCTCAATTATAATCATAGCATGCCACAATTAATCACATGAGCACGCTTCAATTTCATACACTCATAGGTAGATATCATCATTATTTTACTGAAAGGTAAACATGCTCCTACCCAGTATGCCGGAATCAAGGACCGGACTCAGCTAATGCACATGCTACGCTCATCAGTACATATATATACATAGGTATTGTATTAAAGATCATCATGAGACACTTATCATGTGATTATTCCCAAGTTGTCGAAAATTACGCTATAGTCCCATACGGGTTAAAACTACAACCCGGCTTAACCTAATCACCGTAATTATTCTTTTAGGCATGTATGGGACCCACCACAATGGTTTTCACTAACTTTTAACCTTATAAACACTTTCAAACCATGATGGATAGTTTGGACAATATTTTAAAATAAACAGTTTTTGGGTTCTAAAAGTTGCGTTTTTGACCCTTTCTAGTTATTGTCTTTTTCCTAAGATGCTAGAATTTATTCCTACCATCACTAATAGAAATTTTTATACTTAAATTCAGTTTCAAATAGAATATTAGCTAAAATAATGTTTTCAAAATAGTAGCCATAAATTTCAAATTTCTAGGGTCTCAAAAATAATGTTTTCGGTTCTTTCTAGCTTCTAGTCTCTCTCAAGATGCTTGGAATTAATTTTCCATCAACTACTAGTAATTTATACACATTTAACCCATCCCAAACATCTTTTCACAGAATTTCAAATGTCAAGGCAGTGGCAAAAATTTCATTTCCTAGAAGCATCAGAAAATTGTATCTTTGATCCATTCTAGTTACTAGTTTTTCCTAGAACACCAAAATAATTTTTGCAACAAGAAATATCAATTTTTACATTTTAAATCCCCTCCAAACAGCTCCTCACAGAAATAAGGAGATCAAAACAGTGGCTGAAAATTTGATTCCAAAATCATTTGAAAATCATTTTTTTTGTACTTTCTATATACTAGTTTTCCTTATTATTTGATTTAAAACATAGGAAGCATTTGATACTATTTTTACCTCTTTCAATACCCACATATCAACACCAAACAGAGAGCAAAACTCAAGTTTCACTAATAAATCTCTTTTCTCATAAAAATACTCTTTTACTACTCTTTGATTTTTCAAGACTTGTAAAACTTCTGAGGCATACTTACAAAAGTTCTAAGACACAAGATTTGAGCCATAAAATCAAATAAAACTCATCTTAACCCCATTATCATGTCATGGCTGAATGCATATACATGAGGGTAGCCATGATTTAAAAAAAAAAATTTAAGATCCAAGGACAAGTCTTGAGCTTTAGAGATTTAGGTGATGACTTGAATCATAAGCATGCTATGCAATATCATATTTAGTCTTTAACATTATAAGGTGATGACTTGAAAATATAAATATGATATGCAAGACTTGAAATGTAAACATGAGATGTAAGTTCATTTTTACGTCTTTAAGATTTAGGTGATAACTTGAAATATAAATAGGAAATGCAAGACTTGAAATTAAACATGAGGATGCAAGTTCATTTTTAAGTCTTCAAGATTTAAGGTGATGACTTGAAAGTAAACATGATATGCAAAGCATTGAAATATAAACATGAGATGGAAGGGCTTGAAGCATAAACATGAATGCAAGTCCATTTTACATTTTGTTAACTTAAAGCTCAAGAACTTTACAAGATTAGATTATTGTCCCCTATTAGATCTTAAACATAGTGAGCTTTAGAGTCCTTTAACACTATAGTTCCAAAAACCTTGCCTCTTGGATTCATCATCAAGCTCAAAGAAATGAACAAAGAGAAAAGAACCAACCAACAACATTCTACTTCCCATACTTCTTTGAAAACCGAAAATAGAGCTAGATCTTAGGCTTTAGAGGTCAAGCTTGTGGTGGTATCAAAACCTCCATGATGTCTAATATGAGAAAGTGTAGAAAAAAAAATTGCTTTGAAAATAAATAAAGCTTCATACTCACTGTGCTTTTCGTCAAGACCTTGAGAACATCCTGAGGATGCCATAGCCTTCTGCTAGATCATCTCAATTGTATCGGACTTGTCAATAGTTACTAGAGAGATTTGTCAATGAGTACTCCAATGCCATATTCTGGGAAGAAACTAGAGGCAACTAGTGTCTTTTCTACATCCCATCTCAAACTTCCTTTGAAGAAACATGCAATATCAAGGAAAATTTCTTTCTCATTATCATCCAAGTTGTCAAAGCTTAATCTGAGTACATCTAGAATCTCTTTGCGTGGGATTCTTTCATATTTCCTCAATGCACTTGACCATTCTTCTGTTGTTTTGCCAAACAAATCAGAACCAATAAAATTCAAAGCCAGTGGAAGGCCTTTGGCATATTGCACCACACGGTTTGCTATCTCCACGTAACTTGCATCAGGCTCCTTTCTTCTAAAGGCGTTCAAACTGAATAGTTCAAGAGCTTCATGCTCATCCAGTTCTTTCACTTCATATATCTTTTCAACCCCATGAGTAGTTAGCAAATGTTTATTTCTTGTTGTTATGATAATCCTACTTCCAGAACTAAACCAATCATGTCTTCCAGCCAATGACCTCAATTGTTGCAGATTATCAACAAGAATCAAAAGAACCGTTTGCTGCAAACCCTTCTTTTTATTATAGGAATTCCTTTGTTCACATCATCCAACTTGATATTTTCCCCAAGCAAATGGAGTACAAGGGTCTTTTGTAGTTTTACCAAGCCATGTTTCATTGAGTTTTCTCTTACATCAGCAAGAAAACTTGAACCTTCAAACTTGCTAGAAATTGAGTTATATACAGCTCTAGCAATTGTTGTTTTACCAATGCCTCCAATGCCATAAATTCCAACCATGAGGACATCATCATTAGATTGGTCCTAGGAGTCTCACCACTTCTGACATCCGATAATTCAATCCAACTGGATGATCAGCGATGTGTAAGGAGGTAATATTTAATTTGCTAGAGATTTCTTCAGTAATCCGTTAAATAAACTAAAATTCTAACCTGTCAAAAAATAACAACAAAAATTCTAGTCCTTTAAATTGACATTTTAGCACATTATATTGGGTAAGAGTGATAAGATCATAGGAAAATTTTTACGTTAGACTGTAAGATCATGTTGAATCTTGTAGCACAGTCTGACTTGAAATGCAGTTGTCTCTCTTCCCTTTAAATTTAATTACCTAAAAGTATATGATCTTGTGTTAATTTTTTTATTTTTCCTATTAGCTCACGGAGCGACCGTAATTCCACATACATGTTGTATATGTCTTTGTCTTCTGTTGTCATCTTATTTGGTGCAAACGTAGTAACTTGGCAAAGGCGAAATAGTTCAATCTGGATATTTATCTATATAAACTTTTTTCAAAACTATCAGTTAATTATATATTATTTTTTTAATCATATATTATCATATTATTAAAAATACTTAACTCTTATAATAATTATGACAAGAGTCATACAAAAGTTAATATACGATTGATTAACAACGCATGCAAAAATTGCATTCTAAATGAAAATTAACACTAACTTTCTATACAAAATATACATTCTATAAGATATTGACGGGCCACACAATGCAAAACACAATAATTATATAATATATTAAAATTAAACTCGAGGACAAAACCATTAAAAACATCATAACTTGTGCGCTCACTTCTAATTTTATGGATCAATTTCAATTTTCAAGCAAAACCCAAGAGGTTAAGCCAAGTTTCAACATTTTAATGACATCGTGATACAATAAAGTGCTATTTTTTGTACATATAAGATAAAATATTATGGAGAGACACTTAGTAAAAGAAAGAATTTGTCTCATCATGATATATACTTATCACTAATTATATATATATTTTATTGTAAATTTATTTTACTATAATTACATGTTATAAATATTTTTAATATAAATAAATTCGTAAAAGTTTACGATTCGAGTTTATCTCGATTCTACTAGTTTAGATAAACTTGTGACCTCAATAACTTTGATTGGGAGAAATAATTAGAGGTAAACTTTAACATATTTACCCCAAAAAAATGATATCAATATGTTCATCGACTAAACTTGAAATAAAAGCATATAAAGCAAGAGATGTTTATACCCAATTTGGAAATGCCATCCTGACAAATTGGCTGCTTCTTTCAGTGCAATCCTCCATTTACTTGCTCTTTCTTTGCCATTTTCAAGATTTGCTTCATGCTTAGTCATTGACGTTCCAAAACTCCCCCTTTGATGCCTTACATCGGAAGGATCAACATGATAGAAAACTGGCCTTACCAACTGTCCCTTCTCTTTCATGCACTCAATGATCTTGACAAGCTCATCAAGACACCAAGTTGAGGATGCATAGTTTTCTGAGAAAACAATTATGGCAATCCTAGATCCTTCAATTGCTTTGATAAGAGATGGTGCAATCCCTTCTCCTTTCTTGAGCTTTTTGTCATCTTTGACAGTGTGGATTGCCTTCACCTCCAAGGCATTGCAAAGGTTTCCTGTGAAACTATAGCGGGTATCTTCCCCATGGAAGCTCACAAAGACATCATATTCATCATAAGTCCAACCTTGGTTGAAGCAAGAGGTGGAAGGCCCTTGATGTGCCATAGCTACTGTTACATAAGTCCTTGCAATTGATATGCTTACTATAAAAAAAAACACTTTCAATAATCAGAAGCATGTGAACAACTTTGAGATGAAACAATATAAGCTGCTGTAGAAAACCATCAAGTTTGCTAACTTAGCCAATTTTGCTAAATATGACTTCGGTTCTTTCATTTAAACTGAAATTAAAATTGAACATAAAAGGGTCAGTGTAAATGAAAGCTCAATGATATTGATGTGATTGTGATATAATTTTTTTTTTCCAAATAGAAAAATATTTAGATTATTTTATACTAATGCAATTGCAAAGTATAAGCAAGCGTAAGCTACCAATTACTTTGACCTATTTATATGATTATTCTTTTCAAAGTCTAGGAAGGAAAACTGAAAACGAGAGAGAAATAAAATAGAAGAGGCAGAATTAGAGCCACATCATAGTCAAACACTCAAATATAGTGAATTTCAGAGAAACCATTTACAGTTTGCTAAAATAGGGATGCTCCTACCACACAAAACAATAACTTAGAAAACAAGTTGATTATTGTGAAGCTGGGGAGACACATACGGCAGCCCCAAAATGCTATTGACAGGTAAAGAGTTCATGAAAAATCTAAGTTCTTTAAGGTGGAAATTATTACACCAATATTGCACACAACAAAGAGCTAGTGGGATACAATTGTGATTTGTGATGCAGTGTATTTCTACCTTAAAAACACTTCAAGTGCTAGTTTTGTGCAAAAACAGCTTATAAAATGCACGGGAAAGGGCAATAATCAAGTTGGAGTTCCTTTCAGAGAAACAACTTTTTGCAAAGCTGGGACATGACACCATAAACAAGAACTTTCTTGCTTCATCTTTCACTAATATCTTGCTTTGTCGTTGTGGCTAGTAATGTGCGTTCCCTTAAATTATCTTTTGCAAAATAGGCTTTTAGAAAGATGCAGTTGTGTTGGTTATAAATTTGGAGTAGCCTAAAGAAAAAGGTTCAAACACAGAGTACAACATTGCATATAAATCCATTATGGTATGTTATTGGGTGCAACTCATCAAAGTGAAGAAAATAATCTTTGCTGATTTTTTTTTAATCTTCCAATTCAAGTGTCTGGCGGTATGAGAAAATATCACTTTAGGAAATTGAGAGTTGTAAGAAACCTACTTCCCTTTGAGAAAGTGATCTCTCATCTTAATATGCGAGTGAGCCTTAAGTTAAATCCGAGTCAACGGTTGAAAAGGGGGACAAAAAAAAAACCTTGCAAGTAACATTATTTACGAGCTTTGCTTTGATTGGTGGCTTCTCTTTTGTTGAAGCAAGTAATCACAATATATAACTTTTTAATTTTTATATAATTTAATTTCAGGTCATTTATTTTCTTGATGGTAACAGAGTTTGGAAACTTCCTTGCTTCGGCTCAGCTTCAGACATGCATCTTTCGAGTTCTAAGATAATCAAATTGAGGTTGTTAAATGAGTCAACCGTATCAACTAGGTCTTGATTATCTGTTTTGGTTGTTTCAGTTTGTTAGTCGTGGACAATCCAATGATCTTATCTGATGACTAATTTATTGTGTCAGACTATTGAATGGAAAAACCAGTTTTATTCATCTCTTGTACTCTTGCCTTTAGTCTTTAGCCTCGTAACTCTAACAATGTTACCTGCCTGAAGTAATGGAATATGTTCAAAGTTTTCAAAGTTTTGATTTATCTTATCGTGTTTCCAGTTACAGCAAAACAGAAAGGCATGCGATGCTACTATATGTCTTTCATTCTATGCGACACTGCTGTACGTTTATCCTTCTACTCCATTGATTACTATAGAGACTGATGTAGCTTTTATTCCTTGCAAGGCTATTAAGCAGAAAAAAAATGGCTGTGTGTAATGAGCAAAATCTATTTTTGTACAAAATAATGTAGGAAGCAAATCAAATTAATCACTTTATTTTTCACATTATTATATCTATAGGAGCAAGTTCTTCTTATTCCTCCTTAATAAACTGTGGGCTAATTTATCAGTTCAATGGAATAATTGAAATGGTTCCATTGTAAACAATAGTGTTTGGCTATATGAAGAGGGTTGTTATGTGCACAACTAGTTTGGACAACTAGAGCACACTTAGTGCCACGGTGGAGCTAAAAGACAAAAGGGAGCTTTGGATGCATCATGGACTTTAATAATCAGATCGCACGCTAGATTCCTGTTTTTGAAACACCAGAAAACCTTATAACCTACGGAAACCACTATCTCTTCCTCTCTCTTTTGTGGCTGCACCCTCACAAAAACCCAAACCCTAGCAAGCATTCTTAGATCTATCTCTCTCACTTGTTTCTGTGCTTAGCTTCATCTACGATGGCTAGAAAAAGTGAAGGACCTGTGATCGGAATCGATCTCGGAACAGCGTACTCGTGCGTGGGGTGTGGCAGCATGATCATGTTGAGATCATCGCTAATGACCAAAGGAATGGAACAACGCCGTCTTACGTAGCTTTCACCGATTCAGAGCGTTTGATCGGTGACGCCGCAAAGAACCAGGTCGCCATGAACCCTATCAACACCATCTTTGGTAAGATCTGCCTTTTCTTTCTTCAGCTGAACTAGATCTCTGCTTTCTTTGAAAAATAATGTTAGTTATATTATCGATTTTTATTTTTGTTTTCATGTGCATTGGATCTGAATGCTTGTGTAATGTTGTAGATCTAAGTAACTTCATTGTTTGCTGGGTAGTTCATGTATTATTTACTTTGTCAATAGTTTTTATTTTTATTTTATTCGTACTTGAAATAATTGTTTATATAGTTGTTTATTTGATATTTTGTATCGCATTATTATTCTTAGTACATTGTACCTTTGTTTGGTTTGGGTTTTTTTTTTTTTTTAGATTGATTAATTTTATTATTGAGCTTGTTCAGTGGGAATCACTTAATCTATATGGACTCAATGGATTTGTATCTCAGAATTATATCTGAGGAGAATAAATATTATGAATAAATCTAATATTGTATGTTAATTATTGTTTGATCTTCGTAAGTAATTTGGAATATTATATTCTGTGTTATTTTTTGTAATTTTTTGTTTTCATTCACTTGTGTTGAGGTATAAAAGACTGAACTTATTTTCTTGCCTCTTTTGATTGAGTCACTTTCTCAAGGTTTTAGGGTGGATTTATATTTTTCTTTATTATCTTTTAGCTCATTGATAGATCCTTTCACTAGCTTCAATTACATAGCTTTACTTTTCTTTAATTTCTTTTGAGCTTATGAAGCTTCTACTAGTTGAGCTTACCCTTGTAAAGGTTTTAAGGCAGTAAACATGTTGGAATAATCTGAAGCAATTTACTTATCTTTATTGGGTTATGGAGACCTCAGCAAATGGTTTATGATTGGTTTATGTATTTTAATTTATGATAAATTTATTTCCCTGACCTGGAAAATCTTCAGAGCAATGGAATTCTTAGTGGTGTTGCTCCGAAACTTAATTGAGCATGAAGATTGGTCAATGTCACAAACTTGTACTGCATTCCTATAACAAGACTCTACAGAAGTGGCATAGTTGGCTTGCTAGTTCAAGCTTCATTGTAATGTTCTTTTGATACTTTCTTTTTCTTCTGAAATTCCATGATAGAAACAGAATCTTTCATTGAAAAGTCATGCTTCATAATGACCTAAGTCTGTCATGCAATTGTTATATGCTGGAACATAAATAGCTCTCATAAGAAATGCAAGTTTACTATTTGCCCTGGATTTGTTCCATTTTTTTTTTTTAATTTCAGGTTGAAGACTTGGAATCACCAGGACCAGCAAGACCCTTCCTTCCTGCTCGCCATGACCCTGTAAATGATGCACCATCCAACAATTAGCATATTCTTCATAGTCTTTGTTGATCAATCTTAGAATTGTGGGACTTCATTTTCTATGTTGTTGCAAAATTATAAAGACTTGCTAATTTCGTTCATTTTGTTTTATGACTTTGTAGACACATTTTGTTATTATAAGTAATGAATATTTGTAATTTTAATATTTTCTTTATGTTTGAAGTTTTTGGATGTTCTAAAGTAATTGAAAGAAAGTTATTGTAATTAGACTTGCGAGAAAGAACATAAAATGAGAAGGAGGAGGATTTTTCTATTTTACATTTAGCGGCGGTTAATTAGATCGTGTGTATTAATATATGCTGAAGTTGTAGAGGCAATTGAAATGGGAGTAAAGATGAAAGCCAAAACTCATAGGCAAGAAGTGGTTATAAATGCAAAGGAGCATCAAGCTTAGTCAATGTTCAAAATAATTCTGGTTTGAACATAATACTATCAAATTTCATTTCTGCATATTCTATTATCTTTAAACTTATGCCTGTAAGTTTTGCTCACAACCTATAAGTTTGATATGGGTCAGTACAGATCTTCCCCTAAAAATGTGAGTGTATAGTAAATCCATGTGCAAGCTTGTTTAACCATGTAAGAGTGCACTTCAGTACATTTTCAGACAAACTTATAGGCTATGAGAAAAATTTATATGCATAAGTTTAAAATCTTACATGCAAAAATGGAGTTCTTAACTTCCATTTTAACACAGTTGTATAGCATATAAGATGACCTCTTGGACAAGTAAATTTGTCTAAAAAGGTAATGAAGTGCACTCTAACATGTAAAATCCATGTGTACAATAACTCCATGTACAATCGTGTTTAACCATGTTATAGTGCAATTCAATACACTATTAGAAAAAGGTTGAATTTTAGATGAATGGATTATATGGATTTACTAGATTGCTTATGTTGGAATTATTCTCATGGTGTTAGTGAATTTTGGATAAAGGACATTGTGTTGAGAATGAGATAGATTAGAGCATAGAGGTTAATTCCTTAGCTTCCCTACGTTGAAATGTTAAAGTACCAATTTAAAAATTTATGTTATTTTTATGCAAATGCTAAAAGAAAAGAAGAAAAAACTATCCATACATTTAAGACTAGGAAATTGGTAGTTAAGAACGCCAATTTAGTATATAAGTCTTTACATTTTAGCTTATAAGTTTTGGTTAAGGTTTATAAGTTTTCTACATCTCAAACAAAAGCTTCTCAAAACATGTTAAAGTGCACTATTGTAGCTATTCAGACAAAGTGACATGTCTAATAGGTCATTTTACATAGTATACAGCTATGAAAAAATGACAGTTAATAATGCCACTTTAGCATATAAGTCTTTCAATTTTAGCTTATAAGTTTTGGTTATAGCTTATAAGTTTTCTACATCATAGCCAAAAGCTTGTCAAAGTATGTGAATGGACAGTAAATCTATGTATAAGCGTGTTGAAACTGTTCTTAACTAGAAGTAGCGATAAGGATGCAAGTAGCTCCGACGTCCCTGGAAACGGGGGGTGGGGTACCTGCAAAGACACTCTGACGCTCAAGTCAGTGAATGAGAGAGGCATAGAGTGGTAGAGAGTAGTAAGTAATTAGGGTTATGATACCTGGGGGCGTTGAGCCCCTTATATATTGTGAGGTGACCCCGTGGTAGATCTGTTATGATCTTCCTTAAATGTAGGAGATATACCTGCGATTTAGTTAGTACTAAAGATAATATTTAGATATGATAAGATAATAATAGGAATGAGATATATAAATATCCTGTATAGAGAATCTGTAGGAGATACTATGCCATGTGAGCAAGTTGTGGGACCCTATGGGAGAGTCTTCCAGGATTGGGCTGAGGTTTGGGGCCCATAATTCTAATCCAGTACATAGCCCCTGAGCTTGGTCGTAGACCGAGTAGCTAGTGTTGAGGTGTCATGACCGAGGTATGGCTACTGAGGAATACGTGCCGAGCTCGAATGAGTTGACCTTTTGTGTGCGGATTGGCATGCCTTTTCAATTGTTATAGTGATAGTTGTTGAATTTAAAGTGACTAGCCCCGTAGCAGTTTAGGGCGATGGGCTATTTGGTTTTCTTGGTTTTGGCAGTAGGTTGGGCGATGAGTGCCGACGACCATGGGCGAGTTTGAGTTGCCTAATTATGTGAGTATGGTTATGGTATGTCATCTCAGCTGTTGTGAGCCATTAAATCAAAATGATGAGCCCCTAGTCTTTGATTAGGTGGGGTGTCTGTAATAGTGTTTGTGTTGCTCTTTTTTCTATAAGTGATTTTTTGGTCTGTTTCGAATAGTCTAGCAATTGCTTGAAGGTGACTTGAATGAGTCAAAGTCCGAGTTAATTTGGCCGAGCTGTCATAACTTCGGCTACAGGATGATACTGGTCATGGATTCTCACGTGATGTGCATTGTACTTTCTTGTCTGTGTCAATAGGTGATTAAAGCCCCTAGTTTATTTATTATTCTAATGACTTCGGTAGCCAAGTTTTCTGTTCCTTTCTTTTTCGTTTGTGAGTTTGGAGGTCTTGTCAAAGTTCTCTTGTGTGATCTACTCGTTTAGAGTATGGAAGTTAGTTCCCATTGCTGAGTTCAGTTGAGGACGATGATCTGTTTGGTTAGAATAATGATTTTGCTTCATTGTAGCTCAGCCAAGAAAGGCAAGGTGCCTGATTGGTTTTGCCAATACAGGGCTTATCTGGGAAATTGAGCCCCCTAGTCGGGAAGCCGACTTATGGACCTTTTATTCCAATGTTAGCATCTGAGCCCTTTGCTACTGGAGTTTGTTAAATTTCTTCTACTTGCATGCTTGAAGATTTGCTACTCTATGGAGGTACATGGAATTATGCCATGAGAGGAGAGAGGTTACTTTCATGTCCACTATTCTTTTGATGACATCAAGAGTGGAGTAGTCGATCCTTTTAGGGGGGAGGTCTTGTTCTCAGCTTCAGCAATAATGCAGTTTTGGTGTTTATGTTAAGTTAGTTATCCACCCAGTCTTCAGGTGAATCGTCTAGTTGGCTTAAGGCTTTGGCAAGGACCTATGGGGTTCTTAGTTGAGTTGTTGACCTGAGACTTGATCCGAGATGTTTGATCTGCTTTGATACTGGCCTAGAGCAAAGTTGTGACTCTATTCAATTACTTTTGGTGCGAGTTAAAGAAGTGGAATATTTGGTGTGGATCCAGCTATCACTTGTCTAGAGATTCAACCTGAAAAGGTAAAGGGTTCGGTCAAGATGTTAACTCAGGTTTTATGAAGCTTGAGGTGCCCAGTCATATGTAGACTTAGAATCCCTGTCTCGAGTTCATCTGGATGTTGCGGGGCATTAGTCGGCTTGTTGACCTTTGGTTTAATTTGAGATGGCTAGAAATGACAGAGCATTTAGTTGATCTTCTAACTTAAGGTTTTTACATAGTGTTTAACTGATTGTCCTTAGGGAGTGTTGTACTTCATCTTGCCAGTATGAGGGCTTTAACTTGGCTGCAATTAGGGTAAGGTCTCTATGAGAAGTCAATTTGTTTGCTTTACATTTGGAGTACCGAGGGTAGTTCGGTCTTAATCATGCTCTGGGGATAGCTCGGATGTAGATCCAAGGATGGCCAAGTCTGGACATCTTTATCGCACTAGGTGTTAAGGTGTGAAGACACAATGTCACCGTATTGTTCTGGGGAGTGGTCGGTGATTGGCCGAGTATATTTTTATCTTGTATTTCTCTTGTTGGAGAGTGCTTGGGTGTGCTCGGTTGGTACTAAGGTTATTTTGAGATTGGCTGGTGTAGCCTATGCGGGTTGTCTTTCCTTTTGATAAATTCGGCTATTTTCTATGGACTTAGGACTTCAGTCTTTGTAGTTCTTGTTCTCTTTAAGTGCTTCAAAGACTACTCGGCCAGGGCTGAGATTGTCCTACTTTCACATCAGAAATAGGACTCCTTGAGTAGGAATGAGTATTGGAGTAAGCTTGATATTAGGGCTTTGCTAGAGAATCGACCTGAGAAGGTGAAACGCCTAGTAGGGATGTAACCAGGGCTTGTCTGGGAGCTTAGTCTAAAAAGGCGAAGTGCCTGGTAAGGCCAGGGCTTTTTCTAGAAGCTCAGTCTGTGATCTATGATTTTATATTTGAGTACATTGTGTGTTGTCTGAGTATCTTGTGCGTTTTCTAAAAGAGCAGTAGGTTTTGCAGGTAGGAAAGAACTGTTATCTTGCACATCTAGGAGTGCCTGGTGATATCAGGGCTTCGCTGAAAACTTAGCCTGAGAAGGCAGAGTGCCTAGTGGGATCAGTCTTGATCTTCTAGTGCTTTGGATATGCTTGGTTGGCGACGAGGAGGTGTCTTCACAACTTGGCTAGTGCCGAGGTTGATGTGAGAAAGCTGTATATAGGTGCGCCTTCACTACTCGGCTAGTGCCGAGGTTTACAATGAGTATGGCGGCTTTGGCCTTTCACTGCTCGGGGCTGGAGCCGAGGCTGACGTGAGATAGCTGTATGTAGGTGCACCTTCACTACTCGGCTAGTGCCGAGGTTTACAGTGAGTGTGGCGGCTTTGGCCTTTCACTGCTCGGGGCTGGAGCTGAGGCTGACGTGAAATAGTATGTAGGTACGCCTTCACTACTCAGCTAGTGCCGAGGTTTACAATGAGTATGGCGGCTTTGGCCTTTCACTGCTCGGGGTTGGAACCGAGACTGATGTGAAAGTGCGCCTTCACCACTTGGCTGGTGCCAAGGTTGACGTGAGTATGGCAGCTTTGGCGTTTCATTGCTCGGGGCTAGAGTCGAGGCTGACGTGAAAGTGCGCCTTCACCACTTGGCTGGTGCCAAGGTTGACGTGAGTATGGCGGCTTTTGCTGGAGCAAGCTTGACACCTGACACATAAAAATGATACAAATATGTCTAGCATGTGAATGGTTAGATCATAAATGAGTTTTTATATCACATGAAATGACTTGTCGTGCATAAAAGAAAATCTTTATGATATAAAAGAGGGTAGTCCTGCATATAAAAATATTCAAATTTATAAATAAGATGATTATGAGAGTAGTAGAAACATATCTGGGTCGATGTTTGGCCTGAAAAGGCAAAGTGCCTGGTGGGGATGTCAACCAGGGCTTTGCTGGGAGATCGGCCTGAGGAGGTGGAATGCTTGGCAGGACATTGCTGAGAATTAGGCCCAAGGAAGTCGAGTGCAACTTAGGTAGAGGGTAGCAATATGGTCGACCGGAGGTTGAGCTCGGCCGAATGAGATGTTGTAGCTCTCTCTGCTATGTAGTGGTTGTATACTCTCTATGCGAAATGCTCAGCTAAGAAATAGTAGAGGTCGACCGGCACATGTCAAGGGTCGATCAGAGAAGTAGAGATGGCAAAGGAGCTCAGTTTGGAGGAGGTGGAGCTCGTTCGAGAGGAATTAGAGCTCGGCCAGAGACTGCAATGGAGCTTAGGTAGCTTGCAGGAGGAGATTAATTTCTTGCTAGGGTTATTTCCCTTTTACTTCTTCCAACATTCATGTTTTCTCAAAATCAAAAAGAAGAAGCACATGATTTGTAATCAAGTATGATTGTATGAGTTCCTATCTCAGAATCTATTCTTTTGTAAAATCAGGGTGATTTACTATGTTTTTGCAACAAAGAAAAGAGATTGAAACTTAAATTGATAGAAAACATGATTTTCTATAATTGTATTGGAGGCAGTATATCGTCCAATTTGAAAAGAAGGCATGATTTTGAATTTCAGGTATAATTGCACAAGTTAATGTGTAAAATATGATTATATGTCTAGCCCTTGTAAAAGGAAAAGAATGGATAGATATAACCTGGAAATTTGCTTTGAGAGAATTCGAAACTTGGCCGTGAGGTGATGAGGCTAACCAGAGTTGGCAGTGAAAATCAGACAAGAGGAGGGTAGAGCTTGTCCATGATGGTTAGGTCAAGTTGAAAGTTGATTCCTGTGAGACAGATAATATATATATATACACACACACACTTTTATGTAGAGATGAATAACAATACCAAACTTGATGTAAGGATTTGTGTGCTTCTCTTGTTTATGCGCAATGCCCAGACGAGAGGTCATGATGGTATGGTTGGCCAGTTGATAAAAGAGGTTAGCCGGGCTATCAAATGAGCTCAACTGGGTGGAGCTGGAAATTGGACAAGGGAGCTCGACTGAGGAGACGATGTCGGAGTTGGTCCTATCAATGACAATGCTAGGCATCCAAAAATAGTTAGATGAAAATTAATTGATAAAAATAAGATAATAATAATTCCTATGGCTGTTAGACCAAGTTGATACTCAGTCCTTGTAAGGGAAGATAATATATAAATTATTATGGAGCGATGATTGAGCAAACCAAGTTTGTGATGTAGTGGTTGCAGGCGCTCATTGCAAATTGGAGGGGCCGGGGTTATATATATATATATCTCGTTGGCATTTGGGTTTAGGTTCTGGGCCTGAAGCCCAAAAACGAAAGGAACCTTTGCTTCTTCATGAACCTGAAGCCCCACGATTGCTATTTATGGATTTTAATAGAAGCTAGTTTTTGAAGTGGGCTGCTGGCCCAATAAAGAAAACCTAGTTCCTTCCTTCTTTCTGCTGAACTCCAGCGCCGTTTCTGCTATAACATCCACAGGGCACAGGTGGTATGGATCTTATTTGTCACGGCAGTCTTGGTGGTAAGCAACTTTGGTGGTGTTATCATGCTCTGAGAAGACTTTATCGCTGGAGCTGCCATTGTTCATCGCCTAGGTTGGCCTGGAGGTTCACGATTTGCTGGACTGGCGTGAGGTAGCGGCGCTTGTGCATCGGACTCCATGTGTGTCTGCGAGTGGGTGGTGGCACGGCGGTCTAAGATTAGCGAAGGTTGTGCTGCTGGTTTGCTTGCAACACTCTTGCTTTGAGGTGAAGGTCCCAGTTACAGCATTAATTGTGTTTATTTCCTTGAAACACAACCTCTAACAAGTGGAATTTGTTTGTGACAAAATAACAAATATGATGTATTTTGGGTAGGAATCAATTAAGGAGAAATAAGCTCTTTTAATCAACAATGTTTTGAAGAGTTTTCTATACTAGAAACTATGTGATTATGCTGAGATAACAAGATGAATATATGATTAAATAATCATATTTCTTATGTAGTCCCGTTAATATTTGCTTGAAGTTAATGTGAGTGTGTTCCAGAGTCATGGTGGGATATCACCTGGGAATCAATATTCTTGACAATAGAGAATCTTGGCGAGATATCATGTATTATTGGAAAGAGAGAATAATGAAAAGATAGAACCTGAGGGCATGATTCACTTTAACTCATAGGTAGACAATCTGAAGGAGTTATTCCCTTGTAACATGAGATTTTATGTCTTTCCCTGTAACAACTTCTCTAGGAATAGCGAATCAGTGTGATATTGTAAATTCCACAAATATTGTTGTTAATTGTTATAATTATTGTTAATCATGATGAGAACCATGATATAGGTCTTTGCCTTCTCTTTTCTTTCACCAAGATTGAAGAATTTTGATTACGAGAATATGTGGTTTTTGCAATCGTGGTGACAGAGAGATAAAGTGAAGAGATATGCTTAATCACATAAAGGCATGATTTTGTTCAAGTGTTTTTTGACAAGGTGTGTATCACTCAATATAAAGTAATGTGAAAACAAGATTGTGATTTTTAACTCCAGGTGTGAATGTATCACGTTAACATGCAAACATGATAGTATAGTGTTCCTTGTAAAGGGAAAGAATACAAAAAAAAATTTGTATCTGGCCAGTATTGTCTTTCCAGTTTGGAGTAGTATAAACAGATAATAATTTCAAGTATCTTGCATCAAATTAACAAGAGAATCGGGGTAAGATATCACCCGGGAATCAAGTGATTTGGCCATAAAGATAGTTTCTGGTGAAGGGTGTGGCCTTTGCGATAGTGTTTGTCCCTGTTTTCCCTGAAACAATTTCTTACAGGTAGAAAGAGGAGCATGTGATCATGTGAATACAAAACTCAAACTTAGATCATGTGAATACATGATTGAGTTTATGGAAATTTATATTAGCAAGTGCTGCATTTTCCAGTTTGAAATAATGTGATCGTCATAATGCGATTTAATGTAATTCACATTAAAAATATAGAAAAGATTAAACAATGAAGATATATAATATGGAATTTCACTTTTATAGTGAGAGAATTATGGTGTGATATCACCTGGAAATTGGCTTATTTGACAAGTGATGATTTTTTGTGGTCCGGCTCGTTTCGCAGACCTTGACGGGGTAGGCTTGTTTACCGGCCCCACGGTGGGCGCCAATGTTCTTACCTAGAAGTAGCGATAAGGATGCAAGTAGCTCCGACATCGGTGGAAAAGGGGGGTGGGGTACCTGCAAAGACACTCCGACGCTCAAGTCAGTGAATGAGAGAGGCATAGAGTGGTAGAGAGTAGTAAGTAATTAGGGTTATGATACCTGGGGGCGTTGAGCCCCTTATATAGTATGAGGTGACCCCGTGGTAGATCTGTTATGATCTTCCTTAAATGTAGGAGATATACCTGCGATTTAGTTAGTACTAAAGATAATATTTAGATATGATAAGATAATAATAGGAATGAGATATATAAAGATCCTGTATAAAGAATCTGTGGGAGATACTATGCCATGTGAACAAGTTGTGGGACCCCATGGGAGAGTCTTCCAGGATTGGGCTGAGGTTTGGGGCCCATAATTCTAGTCCAGTACAGAAACATATCGAAGTGAAAATGATTTCAATTTGTTAGTGATAGGTGGAGCAACAATTTGTTGGTCATTTTCTATTTATATTACAAAATATCATAATCATCTTACAGTTGATTAGATAACTATGACTAGTATTGACATGCAACAAAGTATCCATTTCAGGCTTTGCTGGCTACAAAGAAATTTATAGGCTGTGAGCAAAACTTATATGCATAAGTCTAAAGACTTATATGCAAAATAGAAATTCTTAACTACCATTTTAACATAGTTATAAAGCGTGCGAAATGATCTCCTAGAAGTTTATACCTATTCAAACAAATTTAAATGCCCAAGAGCCCGTTTTACATGCTATAAAAATGTGAGAAAATGGCAATTATGAAATTTATTTTTACATATAAGTCTTTAAACTTTGGCATATAAGTTTTACTCACAGCCTATGAGTTTGCTTTGAGTCAGCAAAGAGCTTCCCCCAAGAAGTTTTGCTTTAGCTTGTAAGTAAGACACTTTGTTGAGAAGTTTACCAATTTATTAGAGTTATCTAAATTCATACAAATTCAATGAAAAGAGAGTTCGTATGCTGCTAATATACCAAATAGTTTTTATTTTTTATGACACACAAATTTCTCTCTTCTATCCCATGGTCTTGTTTTGATCCATCATTTTCTCAATCGATATTAAATTAAATATTGATATTTTATCAAAAATGACATTCTCATAAAAAAAAACTAACAAATAATTGTGAGAATGATGTCATATATTAGACTCGGCTATATAGAAAGAATGATATTGACTTATGCCGGAGGCGACAAACAATTAATTTTCTAGAGAGCTCAAACTATTGTCCCATTTAAAGGAAAAACAAGAAAATAAAAAACATTACTAATAAGTTTGTTGCATTGTTGGTAAATGGTTTAACTTCTTATAATGCATTGTGAAAAAATGGCAATTAAGAATGTCAGTTTAGCATATTAGTCTTTCAATTTTAGTTTATAAGTTTTGGCTAAAGCTTAGAAGTTTGTTGCCAGCTTCTCAAAACATGTAAATGGACAAGTACCGTTAGCTATTGTTATTCATTAAACATGTAGCTTCAATGACACCTTAAGAATTTTGCTCTTAACAATTTGTTTGAGCAATTTTTTTTTTTCAATCCTAATTTTAACACTTTGATGTATCTAATTCCAAGAATACATAGCACAAGATTTGTCACCAAATTTTGTCCATTAGCACTAGCTTGCCAAAGAGCCTAGAACATGTGATTGGTGCAACATGATGAGAAAAAAAAATAGAGAAAGTGATGACCTAACTTTAATGTTTATTTTATGGTCCAAATTGAAGACCAGAAAGTAATGGACAATTACATCGCCAATGTATGCCAAGTCAAATTTATTAGGCAGCTTATCATCACTGGTATCAGATCACAGCATGACTGCAATGCAGTGGTTATCATGTCAATGTCACCAACACATTCAAAAGAAAAATTTGCCCCACCATCAGTTATGCGCTTAATAACCCGAAAATTTTCAATATATACATGATTGTTGTAACTTTTCAATCCTTTATTGGGTGCACGTACTCATGTCGTAACCGAAGGAAAAAGAAAAAGACAAAAAAAATGAAGTGAGGTGCACCATGCACCTTAAGTGATGCGAACCACTGTAGTTGTCACTCCCTCTCTTTATTTTCTCTTCACCCAGTAGAAACGTTGCATTTCCTTTTTCCCCTCTATTTTTCATTTCCTTCCCCGTAGCTCTCTCCCTCTCATCACTTTATCCCATTTTTCTTCGTCTCCTTTGCTTTCTTTTTCAAGAAACATCACTACCTCCTCCATCATCATCATCTCCTCTTCCTTTCCAACACCATAACCGCGCCCCTCTCTCTCCCCCTCTCTTCTACCTCACTTTCTCTCTCTAACCTCCATTAGAGAGTTGAAGATTTTAGAAACTTTGAGAGTGATTTTCTTCACCAATTTTACTCGTCAAGTGGTAAATATGCTTCTAAATTGCTCTATTTAAATTGTTAAAGTTTCTCAATTCTTTTGACATATTGTTAGGGTTCTTGAACCCTTGAATTTGGGGTTTTTGGTGATTTGGGACTTATTGATGTTAATTGATGGCGTGTTTAGCTCACAAATATTAATATTGTCTTGTGCCTAGAGCGGTAGAGCAATCAGACATCAACACTTGAGTTGGTGGCATCAAAGGAATTGTTCTTTGGTTCTTTAAACCAATAGTGTATCTGTAGGTTACTTTATACATCATAATTATTGATTATAAATTTAGAATTATGTGAAGAGTTTAAAGTATATTGATATATAACAAAATAAATAATTTATCGAAAAGGAGGATTATGTTTGAAATGAAAAATTTATATTTAGGGACCAGAATATGATTAGTAAGCATATTTAAATAATTTTAGTCAAATTGTAATGAATATTAAGTTTTTAGATCATTTTATATAAATTATTAAATTTGAGTTTATTTTATGTCCATGGTATCTTATATAACATGAGGATGGATTTTTGGTGTTGTAAAAGTATCTTGGAATTGAAATTGTGTTAGAAACATCAATGATTGTATTTATGAGAACTGTTACGGCCATAATTATGATATTGAAACGAGATTATGAAACTATAAGATTGAAATTGATTGAAAATGTTTTGGGGAGTGAACGAAAGTAGAAACTGTAGCTAACGATAAGGATGTTAGCCTTGGGGCACCATGGAACTCCAGTTAGCAGGTGAGGTGTTAACCCTCACATAGCTACAGCTATGTCTGGACTTGTATTTGGCTATAAGCCAACTCCAGTTAGGAGGTAAAGTACTAACCCGCACATGACTTTTGTCATGTCTAGACTTGTATAGCTACGGGCCAACTCCAGTTAGCAGGTGTAGTGCTAACCCGTACATGACTTCGGGTCATGTCTAGACTCTCCCTATTATATTTGGATTTATGTGATTATGTAAAACAATATTATCAACAAATCTCATGTTATGGCTAGATCCATATTTTTATGAGTCCATATATATTATTATGTTTATATTGTTTTATGATTGCATTTAGTAAACTATGGATATCCTATCTTTCACTGAGTTGCAAAACTCACCCCGTTGTCTTTCCATTTTTTTTCAGATACAATTGCTGGTGGTGGATCTGGTGTTCCTCCAGCACAACTTTAGTAACTTCAAAGTTGGTGAGCCTTCTTGAAAAGGCCATCTTTGTTGTCTCTCATATTTTGTTTAGCCTATTAGTTTTTAGTTGCTCCATATATCACAAGCAGGGTCCTTGGATCTATGTTATGTCTATATTAAAAGTTTGTTCCTTAGCTATGTAAATTATGTAATGAAAAGGATTTGTAAACTTAATTTAGTTTATGGCTGGACTATGTTGAAATATTATTATATGCTGGAAGGCGCATTCTGAGAATGTTTGATACTCATTTGCTGGAATTTAAACTGTAAGTGTTGCAGATTGTATTTTATTTGGGGAATGTTCGAAATACAGAGGAAACTGTCCGTTTTTCTCGAAATTTTGGTGTTTTAAGGCTTGCTGGGGAATGTGTTCCCTATGCACCGCTCATGACGTAAGTTGGATCGTGACAACTCAGTGTATATACTGAAGCAAAATCATATTTAACCAAATTGAAAGTAACAAAAAATAAATTTGTATGGATCATACACATGCAATTCTTGATCTAGCAGCAGATATTTGAAGGTCATCTATTACAGTATGCATTAATCTTCTACATTAAGATAGGAAAGGTTGAAAGGGATATTTTCTGATGAGATGAACAACCACCTGCGCAATAGGTTCATTGTAGGAATTTGGGTCAACAACTTCTGCAATCCCAAAAGCTTTTGTTGTGGTAACAATCAACAAGGCAACAAACAGTAAGGCAAGAGATTAGGACAGGTTTATATTGATATTCAGATTAATTTGGGGAACTGATTTTGGTACCTTTTTCACACTTTCGTGGATTGTTCTGAAGAGGTGCATGGGGGCTGACTTTCACTGCACATCCAGAGTGGACTACTGTATATTCACTGAAACTTGAAACAGCACAATCATGATATATAGGCTTCCCTTTTACTGAATAGCGTGTCTTCTGATGACCATGCATTAAACCTTTTCTTTCCAATCCCAGAACTTGACAAATGTTACTGTTTCCAGATGTGCACTGCCTGCATTCCATGCATTCTCCAATGAATACTGTTCGCACATGCTCTCCCTCTTTGAATTCAGTCACTCCCTGCCCCACACTTTCAACAATTCTGCAAAACCGATATTAAATATTGAATGTCTATTGTGAAAACAACACCTTTTGCACTGATTTAGTTCCTAAATGTTATGTCCATGATCCAAAATACCAAACATCAGTAATAGTATCTTTGGTGCTGTTGTTGCACCCTCATATTTAATCATTGAACTAAAACCAAACTCGGCATCTCAGTATTTTGTTTACTTGTCTTACCAGGTTGGGTAAATCTTGGAAAACCAAAAGTTCTTGTGATATTCAAAGAAAATAACCCAAGAATAAGTAGTGGCACTTTGTTGCATGAATCCGAAAAAAAAGATGCAAAGGCTGCCATTGCCATCAGTACATGGATGTTCATTTTTCCACTGCTAATTTCAATAAGAGCATCAAGCGATGTAGAGACCTGACACAAACAAACACACGCACATGTGGGAGCTAAGGAACAATCCAGCAAAATGAAAATTACACAAACAATCACACAAGGAGGCTAGCTAAGCAGAGTTTAAGAACAAATCATTCGTTTGGTAAACAAACTGGCATTTGATATGGGAAAAAAAAAATCTAAGACTAACACCAATAGAAGCTAAAACTTGTGAGAACAAAAAGGAAAAATTGAAAATAACTCAATGAAAAGGAAAGGCATTCTGACAGCAGGTTGACGGTTAGTGATTGAAGCTGCAAAACTGAATGAGCTGGAAGACCTCTGTGAAGCTACTGTGGAGAATATAACTCTAAGAACTTCAAGTCAAAGATGTCAAGCTGAAAGAGAAAAACTAAAAAAATTAATAAAGTGTGTTGTGAACTGGAATCCTCCTCATATCATAGTCATGCATAATAACTGCACAAAAAAAACAGACATGAAAGTAGTTCAATTTACAAGCTAAACCCAAAATCCATGAAACGCTGAGTACCTCAAATTCAGGTGCTCATATAGAAAAGCTCATACTTGTCTTGGATAAGAGGAACGGTTGGAAAGAATTATACATAGAGTATAGGAAGTTATTGACTATTGAGGAAGGTCAGCCGCAGCTAGAAATGATTATCAATTAGAAAATCATATGTCAACGTAAAGTTGTTGTGCTTATACAAAGATCAAGGAGTCAATAAAGCTAAAGACACGAAGTTGAACATTGGTCCACCACAACTAGCAATTGAAAATAATATATTTTGAGTGAGGTTAATTAGAAGCCTATGTATAGATTTCTTTGGTCAAATTTCTAGACTGATTGATCGAAAGAAACACTTGGAGGGTTCTAACAGGACTGGCAAGATGTGTATTTAGGGAAATTGACAGTGAAATTAACTATTTAAAGATGTGTGTATTTCTTTGGATTAACTTATTCTACACTTATAAATGTTGACAAAAACGTTTTGATATCCTGAATGCAAAATCCCAAAATGCACTGAATAGCATGTCTTAGGGCTGTGGACACAAATTTATCAGAAAGAGCTACTGTAAGTGCTAGAGATACAGCAAGTGCTAAGGGGGATGAAATCGGTTAAATGACTTGCTCTGAACTTTGGAAGCACTTGATCTCTAATTCAGTACTGCAATATATAAAACAAAACGATTAAAACATTAACTATTATCGATATGCTCAAACATGAAGTATTAGTATTTCTTCTTGTATGTAAGTGATACCTCTCCCATTTCACTGTCCACAAACAAACACATCCCCTAAACCTAGACCTAGAAATTTACAACAACAGAGGCTAATACTGAAATTTGAGGCTAATACCTTGGTGTCATGTGACCTAAGAGTGATGGAGAGAGGAAGAGACTGTCGTTTGAGAAGGAAGGGTGAAGGGGATGTTGTTGATGCCATTGGAGTGACATCGGAGTGAGGAGCGAAGGTGTGGCTCACGTTCGTGGCGCATCGGAGTGAGTCTTGGAGGCTTGGCTCACGCTGTTAGCTCAAAGGCGTGAAATCGCAAAGGCTAGAAGGGCGAAGTCGTGCCTGACGGTGGTGCCTCATGGTGGTTGCTCACGGATGATTGAGTGAGGGAGGTGCTGTGGGAGGGATGTCGGGTCGCGTTTTTCTTTTAGGAAGAGAGAAGGAAGAAAAATTTTAGTATGGAGGTAGTTTGGTCATTTGATAGACTCGTTAAAAGAAAAAAAAAAAAGGAAAAGAAGGGAACGTGCTTTTAAAACCACATTCCTTCCCCTTAATCTCTCACGCTCTCTTCCTCTCTGCTTCTTCTTCTTCATTCTTCTTTTTTTTTTTTTTTTTTCTTCCTCCACTTTTAACCATAAATCACACAGTTACTAATTTTTATCATAAAAATTTGATACTCTCTGGCTTCCAAGATTTAAGATAAGTCTCCAATCTCAATCTTATCTTTTATTTTGTTACTCTAGGGTTTATTTTAAGAACTAGTAAGTTCTCAAAAATGGTAGATGAGTATATGTTTGATATTTTAAGTATAAATCTAATGACTTAGAAGCTTTAATGTTAATAGGTTGTAGTGGGTAGTGTTTAGAGTTTATTTGTCTCTAATCCTTAGGAACCCTAGGTTTCATAAATTGGGAATTTTGTTCAATGGGCTCTCTAATTAATAAATTGTTTTGAAATTAATTATTTAAACCCTTCAAAATGCTTATATTTGCTAGATTATGTTGACATCGAGCAAGCTACTCTTTCCGGAGCTGTCAGGGAGAGGCCCAGTTGATCCCATTGTATCGTGAGTGGCCATTTACACAATGGCAATGTTTTAAATTATTTTTATGAGAGAAACTAATCTATTATATTGATAAAAATTTGATTTTGAGCTACTTGAATTATTTGGTTAGTTCAATTAGTTGATTTTCTTAAATATAATGATTTTTAAATATTACTTGTTGACTTGGTTGAGATTATTGCTTGCTCTCTTTGTTGATTTTATAATGCCATGATTTTGCTTATGTTATTTTGATGTATATTGAAAAAGTTTATGATATTTGATACATGCAAGGTTAAATTAATATGAAGATTGAATTTTAGATTCATAAATTATGTTTGATAAAAATTTAAGAAAAATCATAATGATGGGTTCCAAAATGAAATTACCGCTTGCCATAGCGAAGAGAATTAATGGCAATACCGCTAGCCATAGCAAAGAGAATTAACGGCAATACTGCTAGCCATAGCGAAGAGAATTATAGTGGCATTATCGCTTGCCATAGCGAAGAGATACAACGGCCTATGTGCACATAGTTTCTCTTAGTGAAACAAGATCTAAAAGAACCTTAAAATGAGATTAAATGGGTTGAGATTACTCCCCAAATAAAAAAATTTGTTCTTTTTATGTAACCCTCATGAGTATTTGAGTATTTGATAATGAAGTAAATTTTATGTGACAATGAGGAATTGGAGAAAATAGTGAGAAAGTGTGTTTAGTAATTTATTTTGAGATTTTGCTTAGAAATAAAAATTTTGAAAAATATTTATTTTCAAATTATGGAAGAAATATAGGAAGTATGGACTATTATAGTTTTATTATTGGCTTTTAGAAATGTGTATGATTTATAGCTTATCTCTTTTTATCACATGTTCGTGTGTTGATCGATTTCTCCTTCTTGCCCACTTTGTTTATAGTCCTCACTGGGTCTGTTTGACTAACCCCCCTTTTTCCTCCAGATTTTCAGGTAGTTGAGTAGCAGATTCCTGGGATTGCTATTTTCCCATGACATTCTTTTTGGTAGGCCTCTATTATCAGTTGAGGCTTTCTAGTTGTTGACTCTAGTATTTTGCAGCTACAGGACTTAGGTCGGATATTTTGATTTATATGTAAGAACAATGATTTAAGCATTGTTCTTTGTATAAGTGATCCTTTGTGTGTGTGTGTGTGTGTATAACTGGAATGTATTAGCTGTTAGATTTGGATTATGATATTACATTTGTAATAAGTTAAATTTGATTTATGGATTGTTCAATTTTTAGGGGAGATGCTACCAGATTTTCGGTAGCCAAAATAGTTAAGTTTGAAAAATTATTTTAGTGAGAATATATCTTTAGGCTTGCCGGATTAAGTGAGTTCATCTAGCCTGTATGCCAGTTACGGCCTAAGATTGGGTCGTGATAAGGGATTTGCTTTTTTATGACTGGAGAGCGCATTTTGTTTTCAAAAGAGAGGTCTATTGCGTAATCATTTTATTAAAGTTTATAATACACCCTAAGTTCTTTTTTGTCTTTTAGCGCATGGTGTGCCCTAGTTGTGCAAACCAGTTGTTCCCTTATCATTTCTGATCGTGGAAACATTACAGATTTGACTGGTATCTGAAAGGAGAAGGAAAATAGAGAAAAAATGTGCAAAAGTATTGACAAATCCCGCTATTGTCAATATAAAAAGAGGAGGAAGCAATAGTGAAATATAAAACCATTTCCATAGTAAACATTAAACAAAATCCTAGTGGTAGTGTCGGGTTTAATCTATATTTTTAATACCATCAGTAGTTTGAAAGCAAGTCTTGTTCCATTAGTGCACTCTATTTAGTAGTTCTTTTCCGGCGCAAACTACCCCCTACTTAATATATCAACTAAAATGATAACATAATAAATTTGTTCAAAAGAAGAAGACATTAATATTTTCTTATATTTATGATGTCTTCAGTTTCACTCCACACTTTTCTTGCTCCTTATATTCAGTATCTTCTCACAACCTTCTTTTCTATCTCACTTTTCCATGCATTTGCCTGCACATATGACGCATGAATGCTCCACTATATAAGTAGAATATAATGTGAAGTTGTGAACTATTATAATAATATAGAAAAATTTGCTTCATTTGATCATTCTTTATTGATGAAAGAATGAAAATTTCAGACTGGACATATAGTGAGATAGAAGTATGACATGGAAGATCAGCTCAAAATTAAAACGAGGTTGAGACGGCATACCTCTTGAGGCAGCATAACAGAACCACAAGAATTGCAATCCTCAGCACATCCACTACTAGATTCACGGATGCTATCAAATTCATGAGAGCCTCCGCTAGATTCTAATTTGTCTACTCTGATGTCAAAACACAAAACCATCGCTGTCTTCCATGAGTGAAAACTGAAAAGTCAAGCACTCTTTTTGATGGTTTATTACATGATGCGGCGGGCAGACTGTATGATTCCGTCTGCTGCCTTTTCTGTGTTCATATTGGTTTCAGGATCAGATAATGGTGCACATCCTTCCTGACATCTGCTTTCCCTTTCTTTCTCAGATGTACAGGATGAAAAAACACTGGAGCTTTTCTGTCTGAGTAGCAACATTCTTTTGAACCAATGAACGAATGCTTCGAGTTGATAAAGTTTTCAACGCGTCTGGTTTAATTTATGTTAATACAAACTGCAAGAAGCCAGTGAACAAAAACGAAGTTTTCAGAACACAAGAACCCACAAATCAACGCTTGTTGTTGTTGGCAGCAAAGGCTCCTTGCAGCGTAGCCAACCGTACCTCAAGTCTCGCCTTTGAATTCTGAGCATCTCTATAAGCATGTTCAGAACTTTTAATCTTTTTAACAACTTGTTTGCTCTCCATCAGCCACGCAGATGCATCTTTCAAAAGCTTTTTCTTTTCAGCTTCACCATTCCCTATTGCCAACTTAAGCTCATTCCGCTTCTCCACCGCAGCCTTCAATTTTATCGCCAAGTCAGCAATCTCAGTATCCAACTCCTCTACTTGAACCTTTCCTCGCAAGACCTGAGCGTCAATATGTGCTCGTTTTGACTTCGCCTGATTAAGATTCTCCAAGAATTTGGACCTTGTTTCTTCAAGGTATGAATAATCTACCAAAGTCTGTTGGATGGAAGGGAAGTTATGGATGAGATCTTCATAAAAATCTCTGACTTGTGCAACAGTTGATTGCAAAGGAATTGGAATATGATCCTCAAGTAGCCCAAGCTTGGAAAGGCAATCCAGTATCTGGTGCTTTATTTCTCCATCAGCTATTAGACTTTCGAGTGGATTATCGAGAAATGGCTCCAAGTTCTGCAGAATGATGACAACCTCAGAGGCTTGGATATCATAAGAGGAGGCGGTAGCGGAAGAAGTGGATTCCGGAGGAACATCATAACTTCCTAGAAGAACTCTCTCCAGTTCGGCCAGAGGGTCCAAAGGCTGTGGTGAAGGTGCTTGAATTTCCGTCAAGGAGTTGACTAGTTGGTCAACATTCTCAAAGTGGAAGGAGGATTCATAAGAACCAGACACAGCCTGCCAACCAATGTAAAATTCAGTGATCACAAGTTGTTTCCGAAACAATTTGTTTTCCTTTGTTTTCAATAGGAGAAAGATGAAAATAACACAGTTATTACATTGCAAAATAAGGAAACATTATTTCACAATTTCCTTTTATCTTTTTTCATATACTTCATCAGCTCGCTGCTAAGCCATCTCTGTTTTTGTTCATCATAGTTATGGTTGTTGGAGATTTTGTTGCTAATATAAGTTTGTGTTAGTTCTACCTCTTTGAACAACCTCGAAAGTCGGCAATATTGAGTCAGGAACTCCATCACCCGGGAAAATAAAAAACCACATTGGGAGAAACCAGGAATCAAGGAAGAGAAGATCCAAATGATGGCAAAATTATAACATTGGAGAAGGTTTCCGAAAATGCCACCTAGTATGTTATCTTTTTGGTTTCATAATTTTATGAGATTAATTTCTATACACTAAAATTACATTTTTACATTCTTATTTAATTATCCATTGTCACATAAGTAAAAATAATTAAGTCTCATGTGCACTAACAATGCATAAAAATTAAAGTCTAATTTTATTTATAGCTTTGGCTTTAGGTTTTGTTGCGAATTAAAGGTCTCATTAATTTCTATTTTCATTTTATGTTCTACAATAGTTTTTAATTTTTGTTTTTTCTATTTGTAGAATTTGATAAAGTAAATAGTGAAACCAAAAATAAAAAAATTATTTTCTGTTTTTATTATTTCTTTTATAAAATTTTAAAATTAAAAAATTGATTAAAAATGAAAAAACAGAAATCAATGAAACCCAAAATACTTGACCTGCATTTCAAAATATTTTAAAGAAGTTAATAGGTCAAATCGTTAAACAAAGATTGACTATAGATCTTTGCAAGGATTTAAAATCATAAAATTTGTATAAAAAAAAAATACGAACTTGTGGTTTGTCATAAAATGATTAACCCCTAATAAAGGAAAATGATTATCATTTAAAGCTCTTGAGTTGGATATTTTGTAAGGATTTAAAATCATTAAGTATGTATAAAAAATAATAAGGAGTTGTAGTTTTGTGATAAAATGATTAATCATTTAAAGATCTTGAGTCCGAGATGCCAGGAGGCCACCTGATTGGAGTTTACCGTCTTGCCTAACTACATGAATATTTCGATTGACAAGTGAGTGATTTTGCAAAAAGGAAGAAGATATTATACTAATTTTAAATTATATATGTTGACTACGAGTTAGACATTAGCGAATCTTAATGTTATATATGTTGCAGCACTCACCTTTGTCGTTGATAGGTTTTCTGTTATTGGTTTATTGCCATCGTCCTCCGCAGCATTGCTGTTGCATGTTAGCGCCACCATTCCCTTTCCTTTTGCTTTGTTCACACTTTCACAGCCTTCCAAGTTATGTTGGTTGATGGAGGTTAAACGTTGACGCTCTTGGAAGCCTGAAAGTCAAAGAGAATTTGTATTTAGCTAATTGAAAGAAGGAAAAAAAAAAAGTTAAAAAATAATAACGAAAATAGAAGTTATGGAACAATTACACATTAAGAATTTGTTCAGATCGTTAGATATTCAATTTATAACTTATGTTTGTATGTTTGGATACATTTCAGTAATTTGTTTTGCTCTTAGCTGTCTATGGTTCTGTTATACGAAATTTCGCCAAAGAATGATTGCAAAACACGGCAAATAAATTAAGCTATGTATTTCGGGGGAGAGAGACTACTAGATTTAGAGGAACTCAATTTCAATTTTCAAGTGAGCTCGTTGATTAATGATTAACAAGATGAAGAGAAGTAATCCAAATGTAGTTACTAGGGTATGATACATAATATCACGTATATAATACTTGAGGTTATACTTACTAGTGCCAGTTAGAATGTCATTGTGATAAAAGCACCAATGCCACATGGCAGACCCGAACGGGGATACTACGATTAACAAGAGACAGAGAAAAAGGACAATGCACTTTTTAGGAAGGCCATTAGTGCCGTGAATAGCACTTGCTGATTGCATTGAATCTGAATTGTTGTATGCATCATCCAAAGGTTGTTCGACATGTGAACCAACCAAAGATTGAGGCTCTGAATCTGGGACTGAATTTGAGCTGCAGTACACATCATCCAAAGATGGAGGCCATGAAAGCCAATCCTCTTCCACTTCTGTGTATTCCACAGGTTCACAGGTTGTTGGGATATTGGACTTGAGTAAAAGTAATTGTTGTACCACACACAATCCATTATCTTCTGTATTTTTCAGAGGATTTGGATATGTGAATGGAACATTGGTGGTGAAGTCTTGTACTAATTTCAATGCATCCTCGGAGTCTTCACTTGTAGCAGTGGTGGACGAGTCACCATGGGAATGTGAAAGAACATGGGTCCCACCAGCATCAAGAGAAGATTCCATTTCTACATGCTCTTGGCTTTGGACAACTTGATTTCTCAAAGATTCCTCAGTTGTTGTTGGTAACACAGTGCAACAGTTTTCTAGATGTGGCTCTTCTCCACAAACTATAGCAACTGATGAAGTGGGACATGGCACTTGAATATTTTGTGTCGGAACATAACTTGGAGCTTGAGAAGATTCTACTTGATTCAGCACTGCACAATCTAGTTCAAAATATACAAGAGGAGAAATGTAAAAGGAAGTTACTCGGCGATAGAAACACTCTCTTGACCCCTCAACGAAAGAGTAATACTAGAATCATTAAAAGTTTCCCGAAATTTTAATTACCAAAAAAAAAATGGTAGTATATTCAATTATTCATGTCTGTTCAGTATTTTACATATACAAAAAGAGAGGAGTAATGAACATGCAATTACTGATTAAGCAATAATATATCATACATGAATTGAAAGCCCTCCATGCTAGTCATTTCACATTTACATAAGTGTCAATTTATCATAATCGACCTATGATAAATTGAATCTTACGAGCAGGAGAAGCAAATGTTATCATTTCTCTCTCTCTCAATAGAACACACTAGTGCCACTTGTATTTCATATTTCATATTTCCTTGGTTTAACTACACTTTATCTCCCCAACTGCAGAGTCGTAATAGTCAATTCCTTCATTATTTTTATGTCACTAAACTCCTCCAGAGTATGTCCAAATGGAAAGTAAATAACGTTCTCTATCAAACTCTGTCTCTAAAATGTGCATCTGATCGTGGGAAAGCTCTACAAAATTTCATCTATTCGATCATAACATTATTAAAGATCCATCAGTTTAGAAGATAGTAAAACTATTTTTGAAATAATTAAAATTGAAAGAATCAATAAAAAATGGTTTATTCTTAAGAATAATGTTAGAAAAGTGAATTTAAAAGATTAAGATTAGATGCAAAAAGATTAGATGTTGAAAGAATTTAAAACTGTTTTTGAAATAATTAAAATTGAAAGAATAGTATTTAAAAGATTAATAGTGTTTTGTAATGACATTACTAGAAGAATATATCATCACTCAGTGAGATATCATTGAGACATGGACAATGGAAAGCAGATATAGTCACAGTTAAACATGCATTAAATGCAAAGCAACCAATGCAAAGCAACTATTTAGACACACACGACAAAAAAAGAAAAAAGAATGCAGAAAGAAAGAAAGAAACCTTGAACCATGATGTTGTGACTTGTGGATGGTGATTGCATTAAATTTGATTCCAAGTTGTCACAGTCCAAAGGTTCTTGCCAACATGGTCGCAGAGAAAGGAACTCCTTGTCGTGTGTCCATAAATAATTGTCACTGCCTGCAGGGATTATGGCTAAACAATAAGTTTAGTGGTTGACAATCACAAACTACCATGAATAAAGTAGAGAGAGAGACACCAAAAGGCTAACTTCGCAAGAGCCAAAAATTCAAGGAACCAGCCAAGAAAAAGTGGCATAACCTGAGAGTTGTTTAGTGAAAATATATCATACCCGATCAATTTCAATTTTAATGCAGGTTAGGATATACCTATGTACCTATGTGCCACAACAGAACTTTACTCAATTACTACTAATACTCGATTTTTTGTTTGATACTCTATCCTTATAGTTAGTTAGCAATGAGAAGTGGTATATTTATAAGTATTAAAGCAAAATTCTTAAAACATTTATTAAAGGAAAAATAATAAATCTTTTTCAATATTTGTAAGAACTTATTCATATTTAAAAATAATTATAAGATCCTAAATCAAGAACATCACGGATTAAAAACATTATATTGGAAGAAAAAATGGACCAGACGCCAAAAAGAGACTAATGCTAAATCGGCCTTTATTTTAAATTACAAATTACTGTTTTCACTTTTTTGGTTATTTTTTTTGTGATAACCGAGAATGGAAAAAAAAATTTAGTGAGGTCCACCCATAGGTTTTAAGTGGCATGACTACTATAGTTCCTTACCAAACTCTTTTTCTTTCTTTCTCTGCCTCCATTCTGTCACTTTTCTTTCCCTCATTTCTTCCTTTCCTCCTCCATTTCTTTTTCTTCTTCCTCTCATTTCTTCCTCATCTCCCTCCATCACATATCAACACCATCTCTATACTACCCAACTACCATCACCATCTCCTCCTCATTATCATCACCACCACCATTACAAAAATTGTGCCTCCTTATGCTCTCTCTAGCCGCGATTTTCTTTCTCTAAGTGGGGGAAACGGTTAGAGCAGTGGGTATTGAATCGTTCTCTACCTCTAATCATCCTCCTAGAGTAGTGGGTAAGTGATAATCTTACTCTATTTATTTCATTTAGCTCTTTTTGTAGTTATTCATTGTAGATTAGGGTTTAGGGGACCCTAAGTATAGAGATTTGGGGTTTTCTAGTATATATGGCTAATTAGTGTAAATTAATGGTATTGTTAGCTCACTAATATTGTATTTATCTTGTTCCTAGAGTTATATACCGAATGAGCATCAACCGTTGGATTGGTGGCACTTGGGAGTCGGTCTTTGGTTCTTTGGAACAAGTTTGTGAGTAGATAGTATATCTATAGTTTACTTTTTGCATAATAAATTTTAATTATAAATATGCTATTAAAGTGTTTTATATTTACTTAGTGGATTTTATTAATAAATAATCATGAACTTAGTTGAGAAATTATGAATTTAAATTGAATTTTTTTTTTTTTAATGAAATGAAGTGTGAAAGTTTTGAAGTTCTTGTGTTTGGTTAGTTCAATTAGTTAATTTTCTCAAATATGATGGTTATTAATATGACTGGATGATTTTGTTGAAATTATTGCTAGCTCTCTTTATTGATTTTATAATGTCATGATTTTGCTATATGTTGTTTCAATGTGCATTGAAAAAATTTATGATATTTGATACTTGTAAGGTTTGATTAATATGAAGATTGAATTTTAGATTCATAAATTGTGTTTGATAAAAATTTAAAAAGACCATAATGAGTTCTAAGATGGAATTACCGTTTGCCATAATGAAGAGAATTAATGACAATACCGCTAGCTGTAACGAAGAGATATAACAATATTACCGCTTGCCATAGCGAAGAGATATAATGGCAATACCGTTTGCCATAGCGAAGAGATATAATGGCAATACCGCTCACCATAGCAAAGAGATATAATGACATTACCGTTTGTCGTAGCGAAGAGATATAACGACAATACCGCTTGCCATAACAAAGAGATATAATGGCATTATCGTTTACCGTAACGAAGAGATGTAACGGCCTATGTACACATAGTTTCTCTCAATAAGATGAAATTTGAAAGAACCTTATTTGAGACATCATAAACATTTTGATTGATGGGTTGAGATTACTCCCCAAACAAAATTTGTGCTTCTTATGTAACCCTCATGAGTAATTGAGTATTTGATGCTAAAGTTGATTTCATGTGAAAATGAGGAATTGGCAAATATAGTGAAAAAGTGTATTTAGTAACTATTTTGTTGAGGTTATACTTCGAAATCTCATGTAATGATTAAAACCATATTCTTATGAGTACTCATATGTTATTATGTTTATATTGTTTTATACTTGCATCTAGTAAACTATGGATATCTTATCTCTCACTGAGTTGCAAAACTCATCCCGTTGTCCTTCATTTTTTTCCAGATACAGTGCTAGTGCTAATGTCGTTCTTCCGGTTTAGCTGTTAATCGATGCAAAAACGGTAAGCCTTCTTGAAAAGACATTCTTTTATCATCGAAATCCTTTTAAAAATAGTATCTGTTAATATGTCAGATGCTCCATATGTCACAGGTAGGGTCCTCAGATTGTATGATTAGTTTTGTGTTTAGAGTTATGTATATGTATGTGTTTGGTTAGGTAAAATAAGTTTTAAAAGAGTTGCAATAATTGATTTTATTCTTGAACTTAAAAGCTGGATTTACTTAGTTTTGAGACTAGATGGCTTATTGAACTTGTAGGTATTATTGAAAGTAGGAAATGATTGAAAAAAAGGGAAGATTCTGCCCGTTTTCTGGAAATGGTTTGTGGGTAAAGGCTTGCTAGGGAACATGTTCCCTATGCGCCGGTCACATTCTAAGTTGGGTCATGACAAAGTTGCTTATTGAACTTGTAGGTATTATTGAAAGTGGGAAATGATTGAAAAAAAAAGGGAGATTCTGCCCGTTTTTCTGGAAATGGTTTGTGGGTAAAGGCTTGCTAGGGAACATGTTCCTTATGCGCCGGTTACACTCTAAGTTAGGTCGTGACAAAGTTGGTGTCAGAGTATGGTTTTCTTATGTAATATGGAGCAAGTGTCTTTTTGTTGGGTCACAATTGTGTAAATGGAAGCACGCTCATTTCCCCAGATTGTGATACTACCAAAGGCCTAATAGGAATGTTTGTCTTGTCCTTTATGTCTCAGTTATCTTTTGCGACCCTTGGTTCTGTGCTCCTCATGCTTGTCATGTTTCAAAAGTCACCACTTCCTTTTCTTCATACCTTGGTTTCGAATTATTCTATTCGTTCCAATCGGTCTTTAAAATCTTAATTGTCTCGTGTTATGTGTGACTCCTATATTGCATTGGTTGTTATGTTTGAAATTGAGATTTTGCATGACGTAGGTGTGGTATTTATGTAGGATAGATTGGTTGCTTTTCCTAATGTGCTAGATGTGATTTGAATCTCACTTATGCTTGATGATGCACATTGATTGTGTTGAGTTGTTCTTGTTTACCTTATGTCTTTTTCCTTTAATAGTGAGTTTGATGTGAAAGTATTAGAAGGTGTAAACGCTTGACTATGGTTGTTTGGTGATGGAATTTGTAGGTTTGGTACACATCTGTTTTGCTGGATTTGGCCTCAACTAGCATGTTTTGCTACCCTTGTGCCAAATCTTGTTAAGTTTAAACAATGGATTTTCAAACGATCATTGTACTTGTAATTGTATATGTCAATCATTATGTATGGTACCGAGTTGGTTGGACTAGATGGGTTTATGTATGTGTTATTGTCTTGGCCACTGATAGGGATTATATTCCCCTATAATTGCTAAAGATTCTATAATAATTTGTTGTGGTTTTCTTATTGCAAAATAAATAAATAAAATGAAAAGAATAATTATAAATTTTGCTTTGGTAAAGTAAGTAGTTGTTTTGACTTTCGATATTGTTTGGCCTGTGATATTATCGCCTTAGTTTTAGTATTATTTGTAGTTCTTCTTGATGATGTGATTTCTAATCATTGCTATTATCATTGTATTGTTTTAGAGTTCTTTGTACATCCAATTTTGGGCTTGACCTCTTGAAATGGTTTAAGGTGGATGTAGGGGTGACTTCTTCGTAGCTAAAGATTTTTTTTAGCAAATATTACCTTTGTTGAGTTTTTGTCATTATACTTATTTGATACAAAAGAATCCTTGATTTCAAATCCTTCTTATCATTATTGTTATGTAAATCTTTTGTTAGGTGATTCTTATTTGTTTATCAAGGCATTTTCTTTTTGTTATTTTCCTAGCCTATCCTCTTAATTGGTCCAACATTCTCTCTGTATTCTTTATTGAAGCTTTTTTGTTTGGACGCAAATTTTTTTTTATCTATTCTAATATTTCTCCTTCTTGGGTTTCCTATCAGTTTGAATGGTAGTTGGTTATGTATGTTATTATTTGGATTGTCCTTTGTGGTTTAATTATTAGATCTGGTTGGTAAGACCTGTGTGTGTTAAAATAAAAGGATGGAATTTTTTTAGTATTAAGGTTTATTATATGTTTGACAATGTTCTAAAAAATAAAAAATACTAGGGCATGCTTTGTGCATATACACTAGAGTGGAATTTGTTCTTAACTGGTTTGCAGCAAAATAATGTTATTGAAGAAATCATTTTGATGTTAAAAAAGGGAAAAGTTTTGAGTTTGGCTATCATATGAAGGATGAAAATGATTATTGCTTAGGTTTCTAGCTATGAGTTGAATTAAAGAAGTTTCTTTGTTTTCAGTGTTATGGATTTAGCTAATTATATAAATTAGGACCCCAAGATTATTAATTGTACTCTGAACTGGTTATAGGAAGGCTTATGGAAATAAGAATCTCATCATCATGAAATAATAATAATGAATTAAGCAAGGAATCACGTAGGATATACCTAAGTAGGTTTTTGCCCATTGCACAAATTTAGGTTCGAAAATTGCTTGTCCTCATTGCTATATTTGGTTTTCTGTATAAATTGGAAGATAAGATAGTTATTATAATTGGTTTCTAATGCATTGGTATGCATATAATCTTGCTGACGAAATTGAAATAAACATGTAAACAATTAACATTAATATGATGGATAAGGTGCATGAACTAAAGGATATTTCTGTTATTCCTCTTGATATTGATCATGAGTTTCTAGTACATGGAATTGATTATTCAGTGAAGGTTATAAATCAATTTGTTGGGTTGTTCTTTTTATGCCGTTAGTAACCTTGTTCATTGATAGGTCTAAGGTTGCTTATTAGCACAAAATTCTGATTCAGAAGTACTATTGGTTGCTCTATTATCATTGTTGTGATCTGCCATTGCATTTTAGAACTTTCTTGCTAGTTTTCCTCCTTATTTTACTGCTTGATTGTTATTGTTTAGGAATCTTTCAACAGACATATTTGACTTTGAAAGATGTTAGTATGTGGTTCTTGTCCTTGGAGACTTTTAGCATGCTTCGTTCATTAGAAGACAATTACCCCTACATCCTCATTAATTAAATCTTACTATTATTTACTTCTTTCTATGGTATATGCATGTCTGCATTCTATTTCAGCATAACAAAATGCATCCATAATCAGGTCCTACAGAGTTGCTTTGATTCTCAACATTGTACATTGCTACAAGCTTTTGATGCAATTTATATATTGATTTGAGCAGAAATTGTCATCACTTTATTCTCAAGCTGTTGCATATTTGGGATGTTGAATTTGGCCTACTTGGGAATGAGGATAAGGAAGTATAGGTGTAGCAAAACTGATATAATTGGAAGCATGGTCTATGCTTTAATATGAATTACAACATGTAAAAGCATCCAGGAGGCATTGATGTCATTTTTACTTATGCAATCTTAATAGCTTATTATAGTTAGGAATAATTTGTGTAATTGCTTTTGCATGACACATACTACCTCTATAATTGTCAATTTGTTTTCTTTTTCATAGAAAGGAATCATGTGATTATTTGTGTCAACAAATTGGCGCTAACAAGTTAGTACTTACTTCAACAATTCTATACATGAAGTGTCAAGTGAGGTCATACAAGTAATTGTTCTAACATAAAATTGTGAATTCGAGGATTATGGTTTGATGATCATGGTCGGAGTCACAGGATGGTTATATATATATATACAATGCCTTCATTTGAGTGTGCTTGCTTGAATTTGCTTTTCTGTCGATTAAAAGGTATATAACTACCCAAGGTTGAAGCATGTAACCCCTCAGACTTTATTATTCCTCCAAATTGTTTTATTGAACTCCTAATTCCAGCTATTGACCTCCTTTTTGCAACTATCAAAACTGTCATGTGATTTGTTGTGTGAAGTCATAGTCATGTGTATGGTTTGAGAGGAATGCAATCATAATTGTGGCCTACATAGTTTATGTTATGTCTTGTATGGCTTATTAAAGGTATAGGCACAACTGTTGATATCCTTACTGCTTAAAAATTGCATAGGCAATCACTGTGGTAGATCCTTATAGCAATCGTCATCTTCTTGATCGAAAATCCATAAATGCTTTGTACTATTGCATAAAATGTGTTTATTCTTGAAGTACAAAATCCAAAGTGATAGAGATTTGATTATTAGGAGAAGAAGCCATTGACGACTTACCAAAAATGGTAACCATATGTGATTCTTGAACATTTGTTGCAGTTATAGTTGTTCTTGGTGATGAAATTTGGCATTCTAATTAAAGAGGAATTATGAAGAGAAAGTATAGAAAAGAATTCTTGTTTATTTTATTAGTGTGTTTGGAATTCGGGGACCAGATTCTTTAACAGGGAGAGATTGTGATAACCGAGAAAAGAAAAAAAAAAATTAGTGAGGTCCACCCATGGGTTTTAAGTGGCATGACTATCATAGTTTCTTCCCAAACTCTTTTTCTTTCTTTCTTTGCCTCCATTCCCATCACTTTTCTTTCCCTTATTTCTTCCTTTCCTCCTCCATTTCTTTTTCTTCTTCCTCTCATTTCTTCCCATCTCCCTCCATCACGTATCAACACCACCTCTACACTACCCAATTACCATCACCTTCTCCTCTTCTTCATCATCATCACCACCACCACCATTACAAAAATCGCGCCTCTTTCTCCTCTCTCTCTAGCTGTGATTTTCTTTTCTAAGTGGGGGAAACGGTTAGAGCGGTGAGTATTGGATCGTTCTCTACCTCTAATCATTCTCCTAGAGTAATAGGTAAGTGATAATCATGCTCTATTTATTTTATTTAGCTCTTTATTTAGTTGTTCATTGTAGATAAGGGTTTAGGAAACCCTAAGTATAGAGATTTGGGGCTTTCCAGTATATGAGGCTAATTAGTGTAAATTAATAGTATTGTTAGCTCACTAATATTGTATTTATCTTGTTCATAGAGTTATATAATGAATAAGTATCAACTGTTGGATTGATGGCACTTGGGAGTCGGTCTTCGGTTCTTTGGAACCAATTTGTGAGTAGATAGTATATCTATAGTTTATTTTTTGCATGATAAATTTTAATTATAAATACGCTATTAAAGTGTTTTATATTTACTTAGTGGATTTTATTCATAAATAGTCATGAAGTAAGTTGAGAAATTATGAATTTGAATTGAAATTTTTTTTATGAAATGAAGTGTGAAGGTTTCAAAGTTCTTGTGTTTGGTTAGTTCAATTACTTAATTTTCTCAAATATGATGGTTATTAATATGACTGGATGATTTGGTTGAAATTATTGCTATCTCTCTTTATTGATTTTATAATGTCATGATTTTGCTATATGTTGTTTCAATGTGCATTGAAAACATTTATGATATTTGATACTTGTAAGGTTTGATTAATATGAAGATTGAATTTTGGATTCATAAATTGTGTTTGATAAAAATTTAAGAAGACCATGATGGGTTCTAAGATGGAATTACCATTTTCCATAGCAAAGAGAATTAATGGCAATACCGCTAGCCGTAGCGAAGAGATATAACAATATTACCGCTCGCCATAGCGAAGAGATATGATTGCAATACCGCTTGCCATAATGAAGAGATAAAATGGCAATACCGCTCGCCATAGCGAAGAGATATAATGACATTATCACTTGCTGTAGCGAAAAAAATATAACGACAATACCTCTCACCATAGCAAAGAGATATAATGACAATACCGCTCACCATAGTGAAGAGATGTAGCAAACTATGTGCACATAGTTTCTCTCAATAAGATGAAATTTGAAAGAACCTTATTTGAGACATCACAAATATTGTGATTGAGGGGTTGAGATTACTCCCCAAACAAAATTTGTGCTTCTTATGTAACCCTCATGAGTAATTGAGTATTTGATGCTAAAGTTGATTTTATGTGAGAATGAGGAATTGGTGAATATAGTGAAAAGGTGTATTTAGTAACTAATTTGTTGAGATTATATTTTGAAATCTCATGTTATGATTAAAACCATATTCTTATGAGTACTTATATATTATTATGTTTATATTGTTTTATACTTGCATATAGTAAACTATGGATATTCTATCTCTCACTGAGTTGCAAAACTCACCTTGTTGTCCTTCATTTTTTTTTTTCTAGATACAAGTGCTAGTGCCAGTGTCGTTCTTCCGACTTAGCTGTTAATCGATGGTAAAACGATAAGCCTTCTTGAGAAGGCATTCTTTTATCATCGAGATCATTTTAAAAATAGTATCTGTTAGTATGTCAATTGCTCCATATGTCATAGGTAAGGTCCTTGAATCGTATGATTATTTTTGTGTTTAGAGTTATGTATATGTATGTGTTTGGTTAGGTAAAATAAGTGTCAAACGAGTTGCGATAATTGATTATGCTTGAACTTAAAAGATGGATTTACTTAGTTTTGAGATTTGATAGCTTATTGAACTTGTAAGTATTATTGAAAGTGGGAAATGATTGAAAAAGATGGGAGATTCTGCCTGTTTTTTTGGAAATGGTTTGTGGGTAAAGGCTTGCTAGGGAATATGTTCCCTATGCGTCGGTTACACTCTAAGTTGGGTCATGATAAAGTTGCTTATTGAACTTGTAAGTATTATTGAAAGTGGGAAATGATTGAAAAAGAGGGGAGATTCTGCCTGTTTTTTCTGGAAATGATTTGTGGGTAAAGGCTTGCTAGGGAACATGTTCCCTATGTGCCAGTCACACTCTAAGTTGGGTCGTGACATTGTTATATTTTAATTTCGATACATTAATAATATAAAATATTTGTACATTATTATTTCATTGAATCTTTCCTTTGCCTGAATAGGTCGTAGAGTGTAAAAATTAATTATATTTGCTAATATGAAAATATTTAATGAAATAATGGTACAACTTTTTTTTGGAATTCTAAGTGTATCAAAATTGAATTTTACTTGTATAACATAGTTAGTATTATGTTATTAGATAATTATTGTATTTTACAAAATGCAAAAGGTAATGAAATATTTATATGTCAATACACACCCACATATATATTTAATATACTTGAGTATGAATACTAATAACATCAAGTGTCACATAAAACCGAAAAATATGATTGATATTGAATATTTTAAAATTAAATTAATTTTAAACTAATATTATAATAATAAATATAACAGAAAAATATCATGTAGTATATTTTTATGCACCGACTATCTGATAGCAATTGGAATTTTACCAAAATGACAAATTAATCATGATAGGTGATGTGTAGTTATTTTATATGATTTGTCACTTTATTCAACTGTTGATAATGTAGAGTTATTTCATACAGTTAATGTGTAGAAATTAAATTTATTATTATGAAAAAGTTTTTCACAAAATAAAAAATTATAGAATCACAAATAAAAAAACATTAAAAGAATAATTTTTAAATGTTAATAATAATGAGATTAAATAATATTGAACTAACAATAGAATATTAGTTCATTTTTTTCTTGACAGAAGTAGTATTAGTTTAAATATAAAATAGAAAGAAGATAATTAAACAAAACTTTAGCAAACTAAGAATTGCAATACACAAAAAATAAGTGGCAATAACATATACGACAGACGGATCACTCACCAATAATTGACCACATAATCACTCTAGTACAGGGTACTCATTTTTTATTTCCCGGATTTATGTTGAGAAGCAAAATATGTTCGGTAAGTAAAATGAGCAATACTAAAAGCGCAAATTCACATTTCACAGAGATAGAAATGCCACAAGAATATAGAATATACTTAACCTTGGACATTGAGAGTAGTGGTGGTGGTGCTACTCATCTGCTTGGAATTTGAATCCCAATGCACATTGAGAGTAAATGGCTTGCCACGTTTACTTCTCTGGACTCAGGCTTTTAACTATATGTAGAAACAAGGCGAATTCTGTAGTGGAAAAAGATGAGTTTAGGATCACGTGGTCTCTAAATCTCAACCATTAAATTCTAATTTAATAGTTGAGATAAAATTATTGTATCTTACAAAATAATTCCAATAATAATACATATTTATATTTTAATATTTATCAAAGTGATATACTTCTTTTTACCCTTTTCTTTTATCATCTTTTATTTTCCTTGTCATCCTTCACTGCTGCCCAGCACCTTCACCACCGCCCACTGGCGGCGATGTTTCCGGCGAAGAGAAGGGTCGGTAACGCTGACGTGACAAAGAATAATGTGGCTGCGGGTTAAGGTGGTGCTTGACGGTGACCGCGTCGGTGGGCTATGGCGATAGTTGGAAACCACATTTGCAAAGAACACCATTCATGGAAGAGAACGTGGCAGCATAGGCGGAGATGGTTAAGCTTAGTGGTGGAGGGGAGCTCGACGTTGACTTGCCATTACCAAAGAAGAGGAAGCTCTGATTCGCGCGCTGGACTTTGAGGCTGTCAAATCCGGTGAGGGAGGTGCCGGCGTGGAGGTTGTCGTCGCTCTTCCAGATCTGCTACGTGTCAGAGGGTGGGATCTTGTCGGAGGATGCGCATGCAGCGGAGAGCCGTGACGAGCTGTGGGAGGCGGCGCTGCCACTTTGCTCGGGCAGAACGGTGGTGGAGCTTGACGAATACGAGGGCTACGCCGGAGGCACCGGTGGCAGAGAGTCACCTGGAGGGACCCGCCGGCGACAACGAGGACGGCTTCTTGAGAGAGGGCATCGGAGAGAGTGGAAGAACAGGGGTGGCCGGAAGAGGTGGGCAATGGTGGGCGATGGTCAGTGACAATGATAATGGGTCGAAGGAAAAGGAAAGTAATGGAAAAGAAAAGCGGTAAAAGTGGTAAGGACACAAAAGTAATTTTATTTTATTATTATATTAATATGCACCACATAATCCAAACTCATCTTTTCCCATCATAAAATTAGCCGTAAAAACAAAACTTTATTTTAACCAAGTTCTGTTAAACATTGACTGACGCATTGTACCCACGTTGCTTAGAGTGGACATGTTGTTGACGGTAAAGTACAATAACAGCTCCCAATTTCTAGGTTTGCAATTCTGAAAACTTTGCTATCCTCCTACATTTCAAGGTATACAGTTCCTCTATAAATTATTTATAGGAAGTACACTTACACAAAGGAACTCCATATCTATAAAACAAAAGTTCTTAGCATTATATTTCACTTCCTTTTTTTTTTATCAAATGTATTAGAAAATTATTAGTCTTGGTGTAATCTTATGAGTTCCTTTGGATGAGTAATCCAAAAGAGTTGTTACTATAGCCTTACTAATTCAAGTGTAGATAGATTTAGTGAGATGTCACTGTTGTATTCTAAAGAGTATCAGCCGTGAAGATCATCTGCACCAACTTAAGAGCTAGTAATGGTGAAATATTTTTAAGCCAAATGTCTAGCACGCCACTGACATTAATCACAATAGGCCGATCTCTTTTGTTATTTGATGTTTATTTATTTGATTCTTTATTTTGCATTCATGTCCCGAATGAATTTGTCATATTTAATTAATTATTCTTTCTATCTATCTATTAATAAAGTGACGTGTGAGGTGAATTTTAGCAACAACACATGCACATAAGTACATACCTTGGACAGTGATAGTGGTGTAGCTACGCATCCGCTCTGAACTTGGACCCCGATTCACATTATCATTCATTGTCGGAGGTGGATCCAATGGAAGTGAACCTTTGCCCTGCACCTCATCATGTGGTTCAGATGAAGCCAAATTTGCTTCTTCTTGCTGCTGCTGCAGCAGCATAAATTCTTTGTCAGACTGAGAATCTCCTGTGTTCACTGATCTATGCTCTTCTTTCTGCAACAATGGGTCAATCAATCTAATGTCATCCATGCAACTTCTTGCTTTGATTATATGGAGTCCAATTTGTAAGCGAACCCGATTCCTTTGCCAACTATGAAACTCGAGATCAGGATAAAACACCACTCGATTCCATTCATTTTCAGAAAGCATTCCATCCACGTAATCTTTGAGTGTCCCCTGTATTTTATCAATAATGTATATATGATTTTCTTCTACATAGCATCTCTCTTCGCCTAAGGGGTACACTTTCTTGTCATTGATACTCAATGCGGGATCATAGCTTAAGCCTTGCTCTGGCTTACAGCAAAGAGATATTGCAGGAAATTTATTGCGGAACCAAAAAACAATTGTTGGTTCCCTTCTCTTAAGCTCAAACCACTCAGGAATCTCGGTTCCTGGCACGATAATCATCTTGTCTCCACCCTCCTCGTGCCATTTCTGTTAGTCATAAATTTAGGTAGTTAAGCAACAATACATATATACATGATATGAAGAGTCTCCGAGTCAACCTGAATTATCATAATATTAATCATCGAATTAATTAAATATTAAAAACGATATAGATACCTTACTCAATAACTTCTCTCTAGTTGCGGAACTCAAAGATGTGCAGCGAATTACGAACAAGCGTTCTATGTTAGGCGGAATTCCTATAATTTCTTCAAGGTTTTTGCACTGAAACAGTTTAAGCTCCCTCAAAAAACGACATTTTTCTATGCACGCGGGAAGGATTGTTAAATTAGCGCATTGTAGGAATAACTCTTTGGCGTTGGGAAATCGAGGAATAATTATTTGAAGGAATTCAGGTGGCATATTGCAGTTATGAACATGAAGACGCGTTTCGGACATCGAGCTCACTTGTTCATCATCACCTTCATCCGCATTGGGTAATAGCAACCCCTTACATTCAGCAATGGTCAAATCATCAAGTTCTTGCAATGCTAAAATGCCACTTGGAAACTTAAAACTCCCACAGTATCCTAGTACCATCTTTCGAAGCCGAGTAAGATTTTGAATAGAATATGGGAATTCTTTTATGGAATCCATGAACCATAAACCAAGCTCGGTCACATTGTCCATCCTTCCTAATATTTCTGGAAACTTCTCAAGACTTGAGCATTCTGAAAGATTGAGTTTCTCAAGAGAGCTCAACTTGAGGGGCGGAAATTTCTTTAGCTTCCTGCAACCCCTGGCATTCAGGATTCTAAGTTTTTTGAGGAATCCTATCGATTCGTGAATTTCAATTAAATTCTCACACAATCTAAATGATAATTCTTCTAAATTTGGGAGACCAGAAAGATCAAGTATTTGTTTCATAAGCAAACTACGGTCAAACTTTAAAACTTTCATATTCACAAACTTCTGCAAAATAAAAACCACATTAAAAGAACAAGTATAATTAAGTAATAATCTTAAAATTAATCTATAAATATAGCGAAAATAAGAGAACACATTTATACTTGCCTTCGGCGCATTGGCCCACTGCAGTGACTCAAAGCACCCTTCTGATAACTTGAATATGGCTAACTCCTCTGGATGGAAATCAGGTGGTAAAGATGGTGAAGGATACTTTTCCCATCTCAATACTCTTAGACTATTTGGAAGATGCTCAACATCTTTTGCCAATGGACAACCACTAATAATAAGTGTTTTAAGATTTTGCATCTTCTGAAAGGCATTTCTGTTCCATTCTACTACTTCACCAATCTCATTAGGAAACTCCAGATTTATCATTTCAATTTTGTCAGTCCCCTTTTGACACGAGAAAAAGAAAAATCAACCACAATACATGGTATAAATAAATAGTTCGGAGGGCAAAATGTTTAGAAGTAGAGAAATAATGATCTGTCATGAACATAAAAATCATGGTTAAAACTGATGACAAGCTAAGCCACATTTATCATAGTACTCACCATATTATTTTGTAAAACTTCAAGTATTTCTTGAGGAAGCCCTAAACGACTGTGTTCGCCAAGTGTTTTCAATGATTCTTGTCGAGCAATATCTCTACCCATATCTTGAATCAAGTCATGTATTGTCACATAACCAAAGCGATCAATCTTTATGAGAGATTTTTCAACCAACATGTTTATACCATAATCCATGCTGACACCATAGTGAGCATGAAGTATCTCTTCAACCTCTTCCAATGTAAATCCTTTTAGGCAACAAGCAATGTCAAGAAAAATTTTCTGATGATTTTCCTCCAATGCATCAAAGCTCGTCTTGAGTATATTGTGGATTTTTTTATCAGGATTTCTCTTATATTGATCTAATGCAGATTTCCATACTTTTATTTCTTTTCTAAACAAATTAGAACCTATTACTTCCAAAGCCAATGGAAGGCCAGAAGCATAAGTTATTGCTTGGTTTATAACTTCTGTAAAACTTGGATCAACTTTATCATATTTAAAAGCATTCCAAGTAAACAACTCATGTGATTGTTTCTTGTTAAAACCCTTAACCTTATATCTTCTCTCAATCCCATGATTTATTAGCAAATCTCGTCCCCGGGTTGTAATGATGACTCTGCTACCAGGACCAAACCAATCAAGCCCTCCTGCAATTGCATCCAATTGATCACGGTTGTCAACATTATCAACAACCAAAAGAACCTTCTTGCCATGGAGCCTCTGCTTTATTATCCAAATTCCTTCATGTAAACTTCCTAACTTAATATTATTTTCTCCAACTATTTTAGAAAGAAGCTTCTCTTGGAGATATACTAATCCATGTTTAATTGAATCTTCTCTCACATCACTAAGAAAGCATAAACTATCAAACCGGTCGGCAATCAAATTATAAACTGCACGGGCAAGTGTTGATTTACCTATTCCGCCAATTCCAAAAATCCCTACCATGTGAACTCCATCATTAGGTCCATCCTTTAGAAGTGAGCATACTTCTTGCACTCGAGACTCTAGTCCAATAGGGTAATTTGCAACTTCTAAAGAAATACGATTAATAATTTTAGAAACCTCTTTAGTGATCTTCTCAATAAACACGTACTCATATTCATTCCTGCCATCACACCGTCAACATAAAGTTAAATTACTGGAGATATAAGAACTAAGTTGTTTTGAGGAGAAATAAATCAAATCATTGGGCTAGCAACATCACATCTCAATTCAAAACCTTTAAAGCATGGATTTATAGTTCTAATTAGTTATACAATTGTTACTTAGCTTGTTTAACTTTTCTAGTATGAGACTTCATTTACCCATTCGTGTAATCGGAATACAGAGTTAAATTCCCAACAGATAATTGTATTATTGCAATACAAATTGTTTGATATATTATTGTAGTTCAAATTGTTTGATATATAAGGGTTGACGGGTTGAAGATGAAAATTTTTTTTTTTTTCCTTTTTAAATTTTAACAATAAAGATATGTTTCGTTGGGGTAAATATAAATAGTCAAACATATCCTAAATTTGATTCGACAAAGAAAAATTAAAGAAAACCAAATATATGGCAAAACGGCTGAGAATAGTTACCCAAGTTTAAAATCATCACCGGACAAGTTAGCTGCTTGATGCAGAGCCTCTCTCCATTTTCGCACTTTCACCTTATCATCCTTAAACCTCCCATGAGCTAGTAATTCTCCGTGAGTGCCTCTTTGGTGTCGCACATCACAAGGATCTACGTCATAAAAAACTGGCAAAACCGATCTGCCCTGCTCCTTGAAGCACTCCATGATCATGACAAGTTCATCCAAGCAGAAGGAAGAAGAAGCATAGTCCTTAGAGAACACAGTGATGGCAATCCTGGACTCTTGAATTGCCTTGACAAGTGAGGGTGTGATTTCCTCCCCTTTTCGAAGCTCCTCATCATCAAAAAAGGTTCGGAACCCCTTGTCACAGAGAGCTTTGTAGAGATTACCAGTAAAACCGTGGCGTGTGTCGGCTCCTCTGAAGTTGAGAAAAACATCATAAGTGAATTTGTTGAAGGAAGAGGAAGAGGAAGAGGAAGAGGTGGATGGTAGCATTGACATGATGATGATAGCAAAAGTGTCACTAGGTAGGCACGCAAACAAGACCAGGGACTTCAATGATCAGAACTGCCGTGAAGATGCAGGAGCAAGACACGCTTTTTGATAGTGTGGAGCAAAGTAGTGGAAATTAAAGAAGACACAGGTGTTTAGTTTCTCAGTCAACCATTTACTTTTTTTATTTTTTCTTTATTCCGTAATCCTGGTTGTTAGCAACTCGAAAAAAAAAAAACAGGGTTGCTTTTGTTCTTGCTTTTCTACCGTGCCAGGCGTCCCGCGTGGTCCGCTTCTCCACTGTCGGTGCTGCTGCTTCCCCGAAGCTGCTTCTCAGATGCATGTTTTGATATATGTTTGTAATATTTATTCCAAACTCAAATTAATAATTCACTTATTATCTATATTAACCCAATGTTTTTCAAGGATATATTAACCCATTGATGGAGAATTTGAATTCGATGGAAAAATTACTCGGCGAAACTGATTAAGCATGTACATGTGAAAGATACGCATTAATGTAGTCAATTACAGGTCTTGTTAAAATCAGTGCATTAATGTGATGCATGCAATTGTTAGGTGTAGGTGTAACATAAAAGAGAGTAAAAACGCTTTTTCCTTCTTGAAATTATATGTATATTTTATTCTAATTTTTTAAATTAAAAAAATATTAATTTAGTGTCTAAAATTATAAAAAAATTATTTAAACTAATCAATCATTTTGGTCATTCAAGTTAGCATATATGAGTACTATTATAAAGACTAATTTGAATCATTTTTTTATAAGTGTAGAAACTAAATTGATAGTTTTTAAATTTTAAAAATTAAAATAAAGTACACATACAATTTCAAGGAATAAAATGAACATTTCCTTAAAAGACAATAGCAAAGTAATTAAGTATTAAAAGAAAATTTTTTAAGTGAGTACAATTATAACACCTCATTTTTTCACAAACTCACAATAAAGTGGATGGAATCTATAAATGAATGAGTGTATCATAAATATAATTGGTGAATCTCACTTTTGTTGTAAATGTGTGTAAGAACGATGCTTTGAAATTATACCCATACCAAAAATTCCCGTGCTAAAAACATAGCTTGAATTTTCAACTTCATTTTATTAAGATATATAAAAACACATACACCTTTGAAAAAACAAAAAACAAAAATCTTATGCCCCAATTTTGATTAACAGAAAGAGAAACTATGAATCAAGAGAGACATAATGGGAACAGAGACTGGAATTTCAAGATGGACATGGTTTTGTTATGTAGCGCTTAATTTTATGTTGGCTTAGTTTTGAGCTTTTCTGTCGAGGTTCATTTTCTTATCTTGTTGTAGATCAAAGCCTTTGGTATCTATTTTCGCTTCTCTCATCAGAGTTAACTGTTTTTTAATTATGAAAAAAAAAAAGATGATTCTCCTTTTGGTTTGAGAAAACATGATGATTGGGAATAATAAACAAAGACATCAAACATTTGAAGATGATGGGGACGGATCGGTGGAGACTTCCACAAAGACATACGTTTTCGATTTTTTTATTACCATTATTGCAAAAGATAATGCAAATAATCAAAGAAGAGTTACCTTTACACCTATTGAGTCAAAAAGAAACATCTCGGTGGCAGAACTCTCGAGACAAATTTGCATGTCTTTATTGATTAATATAACTCACTTTGGCAAAAATGCCATCAATCCCTCACCTTTGTCATTGCTAGCTACTCCATTAATGGAGTTGTGCCATAATTGATTGCCCCAGCATTGCTATGGCGTGCAAGTGGCATTTCCTTTGCTCTGCCTATTTTTACCCAGCTTGTTTCCCTTCTTTACTTTCCATTATGTCAGCAACATCAAACATAAAAAAATATGTGTGATTGGTGAGAAAAAATAAGAGACAATTTTTTATAAATAAAATTTTTATGTAATTTTATATATAGAATTTATTTTATAAAGATTTACACTATTTTTACCTCTTAACCAAATATATGCTCACTGAACTGAATTGCTAACAATAGGAAGACGATGAATTGGACCCGAAAAGTCAATAACAATTGTTTATTATTGCTCAGTGACTCGGTCAGGTTGTATAACTGAAAAAACAGGTAGAAAAAAATTTAGGGGAAGTTTTATACATGCTTTTATGTAACACTCATCGCAAAATTGCAAGCCACAGTTTTAAGATGGATCTTGACCTCCCGGTAAGAACAAAACCCAAAACAGAGAGGGATGCATATATAAGAGGCTTATTTCACTATCCCGGAAGTTTCTTTTAATGATATATATATATATATATTTTATGAAAAAAGTTTAGATTAGAGGAAAGCTCACCCCATGCAAGCTCAGGGCAAACCATCAACTTCAGCGAGGGTTTACGGTGAAATTACAGATCACCTACCAACGCATTGCTTGGAATCGAACCCAAGTCCTAGTGTGCATGAGCAAAAGACCTGACCAATTGAGCTATTCCGTGTTAGATATTAATGAATTTTTTTAATGCTATGGACATGATAAAATCATTTTCTCATAAATAAAACATTTTGCCCAACCTAGCATCCCATGAAAGTAGGATCTATTCACGTTTTAAAAAAATTATTACTCATGGCAGTTTGAAACTATCGCAATTTGCGGTGAAATATTTTTGAAAAACTTTTAAAAAACTATTTATTACAACAATTTTAAACCACCATAGTTGCAGCACCAATTTTTTTTTAAAAAAAAGTTCCAATAATCATGCAAAATAGTTTAATAAAAACTAGCTTCAATTTGATATTAAGCTAATTAGATAAAGTAAAATAATCAAACATGGATCAAGACACATTTTAAGCACTAGAATAACTACTAGCTTTAATTACTTCAAATAGAGGAGTCTTCACTATTCCAATCCATAGTGCACACATCATCATCAGTTACTAAAGTTCAATACAAACTTGCTCCCAGCTAGATCAGAATACATATGTTATAGTGCACACATTATCATCAGTTACCAAAATCACAAAATAAGTCAAAAGCAAGTTCAAACTAGTGAACTAATATACTGACTGAGCTATTTATAGATTTACTTTATAATTTACTCATAAGAAAATGCTGAATACTAACTATAGAAAATTAAGAGCTACATATTTAAGCTAGTTTCTTCATACCCAAGATATATAACATCACATAAAATAAGCTAATCTAAACTCACAATACAACTACGCAGGCTTGCCCAAAACAATAATACATCAATGGCCAAGGCATCATAAAACATGTATACAATCAAGCCAGCAAGAAGTTCTTACTAAAGAAGTGGGAGTCCGAGCCCTCCAATCCCCTCAAAAGTCTGAATAATCTACCATTAATGCTAAAAGTGGCCATTCACCTAAACTTCTTGCCACTTCTTTCTCTCCATCTCACAAAGAGATACATCCAGAGGTATTAAGAGAATGAAAGACGTGTAATCATGAAGAAACATAATGAGAGTCCATCAAGGGGACCAATGGCAGACTAGTTCACTAAGAATGCAATAAAAGTAAGGGACCCAATAACACACTGACAAAATCATTCAAACTATGTAACTATGCCCTCAGATATCAGTAGTTTAACGCTTTATCAACATCCACAAAAGCCTCTCCACATCCGTCAAGGTAGTTAACACAGACCACAACCTCTACTACATCTATCCATTGCTAGTTGTATTGATGTTAAGAACAATAATAATAATAATAATAACAATAACAATTGTGATAAAGACAAGGAGTAGAATGAGAAGAAGAAGAAGAAGAAGAAGACCAACAACAACAACAACACTAGCAGCAGCAACAACACACTTAGTGATGGTAGTGAAAGAAAAACTGAAGGGATAGAAAGGCTTTGAATCCTGTTCAAAGTACTAGCTCACAATGAGCATTCATCACTGGGCATATCCAAAAGAGATCATAACAGACAATTCATCCAGCAAAATTGAAAGGCATTTCGAAATGACATAGCAAATATTCAAGAGATGAAAAGTGAAAAAATGAGCAATATATGACAGTACAAATATCTAAGGTTATTAACTTCTAAAATTTTAATTTACAGAGTAAATTTATTTTCTAAGGCATCAATGAAGCTTAAACAAGTAAACAACACATTCCCATCCTCTTCCCTAAGAATTCTAAGTAAAATCAAGTAATTATAACTTCAAATGCCATGAATAAAAATGGATAGAAAGTGGACGAACAGGAAATCCTTTTGAACAGCCTATTATAACAGCTTGAAATTAATTCATCAAATTGATGGAGATAAAAAAAGGCATTCCAACAAATCAATTTACAAGAAATGAATAATTTGTCAGCAAAATTAGTTTATCAAAGAATGAATAACTAAAAAGCTAATGGAAAGAAACAGAAGCCACTGCACATACCAAAACCTTGCAAGAAAAGGCTAAGCCAGAACACAAATGAAAACTTTGATATAACATTTACCAAGGGAATATCTTACAAACACAATAAACATAAAATTAACCAAGGGAATATATATATATATATATATATATATATATATATATGAGTGGGGATCCATTTACACCTAGAGTAAGTTTTGCGCACTTGCTCCATTCTATAACTCTTCATTGACATTGAATTTAATTAATCCGACCGTTGATTTATGTTATATTATATTAATGATCAAGCATATCAAATTTTAAAAAAGTTGGATAACAATGGCCATGTAATCTATTAATTGATATTTACTTGTATTTTAAAAAGCATACTATCCGTCAAAATAAAATAAAATGGTGAACTATCAAATCAGTTTCAAATTGTATAAAACTTTATATGCTTGATCTACTTGATAGAAACTTTGAATTCAACGGTTGGGTTGATATAATTCCGTGCCCAAATAAAGTTATTAGATAGAGTAAGTATATCAAAACTTACTCTTGGGGTAAATTGATCCCTCCTCTATATATATATGTATATAGAAAACCAATCTTGAAATCATGTTCTAGAGGCTTGGTGCAAGCTGGCGCAATGAATATATATGTCTGTATATTTATATATATATTGAAAACCAGCTAACCATTTAGCTTAACCATACATGCAACATACAATTTATTTATGTGAAATTCAAATAGATTTTGCACTATACGGAGTTAAATAAATTGAATCAAATTTAAGCTAACTAATACATAAAATAGAAGGATGGATTCGTCTAATGCATATCGAAAGCTTTATTTAACATGATATCAGGAAATAAGTTGTGAGAATCATAAAAGAAAAAAAAAATTAAGCGAAGACTACCCGTGCACCTTAAGTGTTATATACCACTCTAGTATTCTCTCTCTCTTTTTATTCACTCTTCCTCCCCCTTCCCTGATTCAACTCCCGTAACACACTCTCTCACTCTCTTCCTCTCATGTTTCTTTTCTTCCTTCTCACTTTCTCCCATTCTTCTTCATTTTCTTTGCTTTCTTCTTCAAGAAACATCACCACCTCCTTCATCATCATCATCTCCTCTTCCTTTCCAACATCATAATCGCGCTTTCTCTCTCTACCTTCACTTTCTCTCTCTAACCTCCATTAGAGAGCTTGAAAATTTTAGATGATATTGGAGTAATTTTCTTCACAAATTCTACTCTCCAAGTAGTAAATAAGCTTCTACCATACTTTATTTAAATAATTAAATTTTCTAGTTATTTTAGGCTTTTGCACTCTAGAAATTGGGGGTTTTGGTGACTTGAGGCTAATTGATATTAATTGATAGCGTAGTCAGCTCACAAATATTAATGTTGTTTGTTCCTAGAGTGATAGAGCAATTGGGCATCAACACTTGAATTGGTGGCATCGATGGAATTATTCTTTGGTTCTTTGAACCTCTAGTTGTAAGTAGATAGTATATCTGTACATTACTTTTTGCACAGCAAATTTTGATTATGAATATGCTATTAAATTGTTTAATATATTTGCTCAGTGGATTTTATTTGTAAATAGTCATGGAGTTAGTTGGGAAATTATAAATTGGTATTGAAAATTATTTTTTTGAAATGAAGTGTGAAGTTTTAGAAGTTCTCGTGTTTGGTTATAGCATAATATATATGTATTCGAATTATGTCAAGTTGTGGAGTTATTGTTAGACTAGGATTTGGAAAACGAAATAAACGAAGAAAATAAAAGAAAAGGTTCTTAGTTTGAAATGATGAAACATATTCTTTCATGATTTATAGATTTAGAAATTTCATGAGTGACTATTTACATAGTGGCGGTGTTTTAAATTATTTTTATGAGAGAAACTAATTTATTGTATTTGATAAAAATTTCATTTTTAGCTACTTGAATTATTTGGTTAGTTCAATTAGTTGATTTTCTCAAATATGATGGTTATTAATATGACTGGATGGTTTAGTTTAAATTATTGCTAGCTCTCTTTATTGATTTTATAATGTTATGATTTTGCTATATGCTGTTCAATGTGCATTGGAAAAGTTTATGATATTTAATACTTGTAAAGTTTGATCAATATGGAGATTGAGTTTTAGATTTATAAATTGTGTTTGGTAAAAATTTTTAAAAAAAACATGAAGGGTTCTAAGATGAAATTACCGCTTGCCATAGTGAATATAATTAATGGCAATACCGCTAGCCATAGCGAAGAGATATAATGGCATTACTGCTTACCATAGCGAAAAGATATAATAGCATTACCGCTTACCATAGCAAAGAGATATAATGGCATTGCCGCTCGCCGTAGCGAAGAGATGTAACGGCCTATGTACACCTAGTTTCTCTTAGCAAGATAAAAATTTAAAAGAACATTAAATGAGATTAAATGGGTTGAGATTACTCCCCAAATAAAATTTATGCTTCTTATATAACTCTCATGAGTATTTGAGTATTTGACGATGAAGTTAGTTTTATGTGAGTATAAGGAATTGAAGAAAATGTAAGAAAGGATATTTAGTAATTATTTTTGAGATGTTGCTTAGAAATAAAGTTTTGAAGAGTACATATATGTTATTATATTTATAATGTTTAATGCTTGCATCTAGTAAACTATAGATATTTTATCTCTCACTGAGTTGCAAAACTCATCCCATTGTCTCTCCATCTTTTTCAAATACAGGTGTTGGTGCTGGTTCTAGTGTTCTTCTGGCACAACTTTAGTGAATTCTAAGTTGGTGAACCTTTTTGTAAAGACCATTTTTGTTGTCTCCCATATTTTGTTTAGCCTGTGGTTGTAAATTGCTCCATATGTCATAGGTAGGATCCTTAGATCTATATTATGCTTATATTGAAATATTATTATATGCTAGAAGGGCACATTCTAAGAATGTTTGATGCCCATTTCCTGGAATTTAAATTATAAATGTTGCAGGTTGTATTTTCATTTGGGGAATGTTTGAAAAACAAAGAAAACTCTGTCCGTTTTCCTAGAAAATTTAGTATTTTAAGGCTTGCTGGGGAAGGTGTTTCCTATGTGCCGGCCATGACCTAAGTTGGGTCGTGACATAAGTGAATCCAATAAAAAACAGGACCTAATAAATTTGACAAATAAGACCTAATTTCAGTAACCATTTCTTTCAAGAATGAGTTTGAATAAATTAAGCCAACATATATACATTCCTTCCGTCCTATTTGGAACGAAACAGGACCCAATAAATTATCAAACCCAATGCTTGCACATCAAACTTAAGTCAAGAATACGAGAAACCCAAGTCTAAATTGTCATGAAAATAAAAACAAAATTCTTAGTATAGTTCATATTTCAATGGCTACGTTGATAAAACTTCAGCATAACTTTCAAACTCCTTTCATGTGCCAAGGCGGACATATTTCATATACACATATATACACTGAACTTTAATTAACTTTTAATGTGTGTATATATATATATATGCAATAGGAAAAGACATAATAAGCTCACTAAAGCACTTTTCAACATCACGAAAAAGGAGTGCTCATTAACATATTGTAAGCATCCACAAAGGTGATATTGTTTAAGCCATCCTATGTGGGCATAGAGACATATGGCCGAAATGCATACACAGGGGTGCACATATAATATTTTGTTGGTGTGTTATTCTTATCAAACCTTCCAAACTTACTAATTATATAGAATCCCATTCTTTAACTCCCATTCGGACCAGATGCATAGTACTCCTCAACACAAGAAATTTCCATTCTTAACTTGTTTTGCACTGAGCCCTGCCTTTTGACACCTAGCACCCCATATACTAGTTAAAAGTTGATGCACCGAATTAAGATGGCTCCTTTTATTTTTCTCCAGCTATCTGGTTCACAAGCGCACATATGAGCACATAATAATTTCAGCTACAATAATTCGTTGAAGCATGTAAACTGCATTATATGTGACAAACATAAAAGAAAAACAACCTCAACCCCTGTTAGTTTCCTCTTATTGCTACAACATGCCCACGCCATAAGAAGGAGATTTATTGTTTCTTTCTAGCATCAGCTCATAAAGCAACCGAATCAAGTGCAAGAAATATAACAAGAAAGCCCAATCCCAAGACCACATTTTCGGGAACATTATTTTAAGGAAGGAAAAAAAAAAAGAAAAGCATCGAAACCTCATTCTAGGATTCAAATAGCAAGCAAAATAAAATGGTTTCAAGATAAAATCCCCTACCATACTTCCAAGCTTTGGGCTTCAAGGACTCAACCTCACCAGCCTCCTTGCCCCACTCTCTCCTTCTCCATCGCCTTGCCACGCCAGGGTTCGCGTTGCTTCTACGAAGCTGTTTCTGCTTCCTTGCGAATCTGCTTCTACTTCTTTTATGCTTTGGAAGAAAAACTAGATGAAAGGTGCTGTGGGAGGAAAAGGAGTTCACAACTCCAAGGTTGGGTAGACTAGGTTTTGTGTGCATGAGATTAAGGGTAAATGGGTTTTTAGGTAGGGGTAAGTGAGGGTAGTCAAGTAATTTTATATGTAAAAATACTAAACTAGTAATTAAATAAATTCAAGACTTTAATCAAATAATATCTTCATACTGCATTCATTTAAATAAATTTTATTTTAATAATATTTCTTGAAATTTGGATTGAAGAGAGTTCTAAATTTTTAAAAAATATTAACCTTAACTTTTAAAATAATTAAACATGACAATTAATATAATAATGTATTTAAATCATTAAGGAGCTAAAATTAATTTAAAAAGATTAATTACTCATATTTAATTAATTAAGGAAAGTAATTCTTAGTTAGACTCAACAATCCCTAATTAACCATGATTTGTACAATTAAAATAAAATAGAAATTGGGGTATTACAGCGCGAAAGTTAAAAAAAGAGGGATTTTCTCAGCTTTCTTTCTTTTTTTGTTTTTTTTTCACAAAAAACACTCAAATGCTATTAAATAATAGGCTAGTAGGTTTTTATTTTTTCTTTGCTTCTTATCTTGAACATAGACTTGGGCTTTTGGGATCTTATTTTTTGTAATAGCCCAGACCCCCGGCATTGTAATATTATTCGCTTTGAGGCCTGTCGCCCCTCACGGCTTTGTTCTTGGTGGGCACATCAACCACCCAAAACGCATTGCAATGGGAAAGGTATCCACACCCTCTTATAAGGCATGCTTCGTTCTCCTCTCCAACCGATGTGGGACTACTCCATACCCCTTGCGGGAATCCACCCCCTTTGGGGCCCAGCGTCCTCGCTGGCACACCAATCCCGAGACTAGCTCTGATATCATCTGTAACAGCCTAGACCCCCGACATTGCAATATTGTCCGCTTTGAGGCCTGGCGCCCCTCACAGCTTTATTCTTGGTGGGGACATCAACCACCCAAAACATGTTGCAATGGGAAAGGTATCCACACCTTCTTATAAGGCATGTTTCATTCTTCTTTCCAACCGATGTGGGACTACTCCATACCCCTTGCGGAAATCCACCCCCTTGGGGCCCAGCGTCCTCGCTGGCACACCAATCCCGGGACTGGCTCTGATACCATTTGTAACAGCCCATGCTACTTTATGGATTGACCACTATCCCCACAAACCAACACGAGCCTTTTCAGCATGCTTTATCCTCACTCACACGTGTAGTCCCACATCGGTTGGAGAGGAGAATGAAGCATGCCTTATAAGAGGGTGTGGATACCTTTCCCATTGCAACGCGTTTTGGGTGGTTGATGTCCCCACCAAGAATAAAGCCGTGAGGGGTGCCAGGCCTCAAAGTGGACAATATTACAATGCCAGGGGTCTAGGCTATTACAGATGGTATCAGAGCCAGTCTCGGGATTGATGTGCCAGTGAGGACGCTGGGCCCCAAGGGGGTGGATTCCCGCAAGGGGTATGGAGTAGTCCTACATCAGTTGGAGAGGAGAACGAAGCATGCCTTATAAGAGGGTGTGGATACCTTTCCCATTGCAATACGTTTTGGGTGGTTGATGTCCCCACCAAGAACAAAGCCGTGAGGGGCGCTAGGCCTCAAAGCGGACAATATTGCAATGTCGAGGGTCTGGGCTGTTACACAATATTGCAATGCTAGGGGTCTAGGCTATTACAGATGGTATCAGAGCCAGTCCGTGATTGGTGTGCCAGCGAGGATGCTGGGCCCCAAGGGGGGTGGATTCCCGCAAGGCGTATGGAGTAGTCCCACATTGCTTGGAGAGGAGAACGAAGCATGCCTTATAAGAGGGTATGGATACCTTTCCCATTGCAACGCGTTTTGGGTGATTGATGTCCCCACGAAGAACAAAGTCGTGAGGGGCGCCAGGCCTCAAAGCGAACAATATTGCAATGCCGGGGGTCTAGGCTGTTACATTTTTATCTCATATTTGATTCCAAAATAATTCTCTTTTCCCGGGTTGATAAGTTTTGTTTAGAAAAATATTCTTTTTTTCCTTTTCTTCTTTTTATTTTATTTAAATTTTAAGTAAATCTTTTAATTAACGCATTTTTCAAAATTAGACCTGTTTTAAATTTTGAAATTTCCTATATAGCTGAGCACAATAAAATTTGAGTTAGAATCTAAAAGTTCCAAAATGAACAAATGATTTATAAAATTTTTGTGTGTGTGTGTGTGTGTGTATATATATGCTCAATGAAAAATTTGATCAAGTTTTATTCATTATTCCACTTTTGTTTCCATTTTCAAGGGAATAAAACTACAATTGTAGTAACAAAACAAGTTCCAAATTCAATTGAAAAAAAAAAGGCACAAAATGTGCTTTATTTACCATAGTTCATTGTTTTTATTATAAGATTAAAATCTTAAGAGATAAAACATCCTCTTAGAAGAGTTGACGTTTAATTTGAGTTTCTCAACCTCATTTTTTGAGCAGTGAATGGAAAAATTTTAGTTAATATTTTTTTAACTTTTTATTGATATGTATTTTACAAATATTACATAATATAAATAAAGAAAACTTTTAAAAAATTAAAAGAAATTGTGACATGTATCATTAGATATTTTACTACATCGCCTATCTAGCTAAATCCAAATATGAATACAATGACTAATTTTAAAGATTAGTGTGGTTTAAGCATTTAATTAGAAGATTTAGAAGTTAAGGTATTTATTTGTAACTAACTAAAAAATTAAATAGTGGGAATGCTCCTTTTTCTCCCTATTGTATTAAAAAATAGTAAAAAAAATTATAAAAATAGTAATGGTAAATAAAGGCGGTTCTTAACCACCATAATTTACCCCAATCGCCATAATTTACTGCACATTGTGGCGGTTTTAGAGAACCACACTAATTCACTACCATTTCTTTCATGAAAATTATGGCAGTCAATAAAACCGCCGTAATTTACTGCAATTGTGGCGGTTTTAAGGAATCGCCCTAATTTTACCGCCATAATTCCCATAATTTTTAGTAGTGAATAGTCATTTCCTTACGTCCAAAAGGCTGGGGGTTTCTTCGAGTGCCAAGGGGAAGTTCAGCATGTGGTTGGGCCCTATCTGTTACCTATTGGGTTAAAGCTGCCACCAAATTGTCAATGGCTTGTTGCATGCCTAGCATCTATGCATCAAGATCAATGGGTTGCCCTCGTGGGCTTGTTGCATCACCATGTTCAAGTATTCTTCCGTGGCCCTTCCCTCACCCACGACCTTGTCCATGTCCTCGACCCCTTCCTATCGGTTCAAGAGAGGGGGCTCGATCAGATTCAGTATCAGAGGCATCATAGTCTCCTTGCCCCAAATAGCGTCTATGCCTCCTAGGTGGCATCGCACTTGATAAATTGAACAAAGAATCAAGACACATGTAAAGTTTGAAATGGGAATGACATAATACCAAACAACTCAAGACAACACTAAAGAAGACACTCCTAAAGGTTTCTTGTAGGGTCGCACTTTGTAAAAATGGGCCAGCTACCATTTACACAATAGTGACTCTACCAAAGGACACTTGCTCCATATTATATAGGGAAACCTAAGGCTCTAATACCAACTTTGTCATGACCCAACTTGAGCAATGACCAGTGCATGGGGAACACGTTTCCTTGCAAGCCTTGACATGCAAGCTTTTTATAGAAAAATAGGCAGAGTTTCTTCTGTGTTTCGGACATCCCCAAATTTAGAAATATAACTTGTATGAAAATAAAGATAAAATATAGAATTGGGCTTCAAGCATTCTCAGAATGTGCCCCCAGCAACAGATCAACCAACACAAGATATATATATCAACCCAAATTCTAATATGTAATTTAAATTCCACACTATCCTAAAATCAAAAGGAATTTAAATAAATTGTCAAACTAGTTTCAAATGAAAATTCATAACCACCAAGTATATGTCCAACCATATCTAGAAATGTAGTTCAAAATATAATTCTAAATTTAGTTTACAATTTCTTTCCACAATATAGTGTGTCTATATATATATAAATCTTAACTACATATGTTTAATTTAAGCATAAATATAAACATAATCACAAAACTAAGTCGAGGACCCTGCCCTATGATATATGGAGCATTAAAACAATTCTAATAGGCTAAAACTCAACAAACATAGGTTCCAGTATGCCAAAAAGGCTTTCTCAGGAAGGCTCACTATATATATATATAAGTCTTAACTATACATGTTTAATTTAAGCATAAATATAAACATAATCACAAAACTAAGTCGACGACCTTACCTGTGATATATGAAGCATTAAAACAGTTCTAACAGGCTAAAACTCAACAAACATAGGTTCCAATATGCCAAAAAGGCATTCTCAAGATGGCTCACCAACTAAGACAATCGGCTACAAGGAGCCGTGGGATTGGAACTTAGAGCTGCACCTATATCTGGGAAAGAGAGGGAAACAATGGAGTGAGTTTTGCAACTCAATGGTAGACATGATGTCTATAACTCACATGAGTCAATATATAATCCAAAAGTAAAAATAATTTCCTAGTTTGTATAAATTCAGCAAATTATTTTATAACGAAAAGAAATTTTGAAAACAACCAGCTTTATATAAATTCATAGGGAATTGTCAAATTCAGGATAAACAGAAGGATTCACACTCAGGTGGTCATTCCTTCGTGTGATCCTGAAATAGAACGGTCCTACCCATTTGAGTAGCCGTAGAACAGAAGGATCCACTCTGTGGTCCTAATTAAATATAGCCAAGGTGCACCAAGGCTAACGCCTACTGTCGTTAGCTTTAGATCCTGTCAAAGATTCTCCTCAAAACATATAATTATGTTATACATATCATATTCAACCAGTTATATACATATCAGCAAAAAAGGTCCTCCCACTATCCATAAATCATTTCTCAAATCCATATTAGGGGTCGATAACTTTCAATTATTTCTAATCTATGAAATTTAATATTTCTTTATGTAATTTCCAAATCATGTCATATTGTCTCATGTGTAAAATTTCAATTAAAATGTAAGCTATACACATTAGATTTACTTTCATTAAATTTATACACATAACCAAATAATTATTTCTTAGCTTCTAATTTACTTAAATACATTTAGAGCTAATTTAGCATAATTAAAACAGCTATAGACACAATGTCTACTCACAAACTGGTTCAAAAAAACCGAAGACTAATGCGTGTAGTCGTTGCTCGCAACAAATTAGAAGGTATTGAAATAATTAAATTATACCAGAAATACAGATATGGTGCAATCCAGGTCATCTCACGTGGAAACGTTCTAATTGATTTAAGAATTCAGGGGGATTTTTCAACGTTATTGAACATAATTAAATTAAAAGAATTATAATAGTGAGAAGTTACTTGCACAAGGATTCCCTCAGATTAAGAATTGTCCAATCATTGACTAACATATGAACTAGTGATTCATTATCGTGATTCTATGAACCTAAGCCTGTTTAACCACCAATTATAGCAACCTAATTCCCAACGAAATTAATTCCAATCCTTTATAAGCAACTATCAAAAATACAATTGCAACAATCTATACAAATAATATTTAAGAGAGATGAAAAAAAGGTAAAGGAAAACCAACCACAAATTGCGATATAAACAGATAATCTCATGAACAATCTTAATCTTTAGTCAACTCTATGCACGGTAAAGAGATTACTCCTCCATAGGGAGGGTGTCACAATCATTGTTGCAAGGAAATGCCAATTTACAACCCAGAATGAGAACTTAAACGATGATTGAGAACTCCTAACCCTAGAGAGAGAGAATGGAATAAGAGAGTATATTCAAGAGTCCCCATTCTTTTTCTTTCTTTTTGACCTAATAGCCTCTGAACCAAAATCGAGCCTTGCATGCCAAAAATCGTGTCTCGCTGACGCTAGATATTTACTTATGATCGCCTGGGTGGTTGTTGATTTTTGGGGCAGTCCTGTGTGACTTTACTGAAAATTGTGTTCCACTGTTCACCACCTGGGCGGTCATTGACCGCTGGGGTGGTCATCAGTGCTGCTGAATCCCTTCTTCTGCTCTAGTGCACTAACTTGGAAGTTCCTATTAATAAACAACACTCCCACAAAGAGCTTAAAAACACAAAGCACTTCCAAAAAATGATTAGGCACTAAAAACAATATTAATGGCTATAAAATTAACCGATGATGCATACTGAGGACAAAGTGCAAATTCACTAATTTAACCATCAATTAAGTACAATTCAAATGCAAAATATTCAGAGTTAGGATGAAAAATGGGTGCATAAATGCAACCTATCAAAAACCAACTCCCAAGTGCCACCAATTCAACTGTTAATGCTCAAATGCTCTATAACTCTAGGAACAAAATAAATACAATATTAGTGAGCTAACAATACCATCAATTTACACTAATTAGCCCAACATACTAGAAAACCCCAAATCTATACATTTAGCGTCCCATAAACCCCCAATCTACATGAATGACTACAAAGAGAGCTAAATAAGATAAATAGAGCAATATTATTACTTAGCCACTACTCTAGGAGGAAGATTAAAGGTAGAGAACAATCCAAAACTCATCGCACCAACCCTTTCCTCCACTTAGAGAGAGAAACCATGAGCTAGAGAGAGAGAGAGGGGAGAGGAGTCATGGTTTTGGATGATGATGTTGGTGAAGATAAGGAGGATGATGAGGATGGGAAGGAGGAGGATGGTGGTTGAGGTGGTGGTTGTGTTAGGATTGAGAGAAATGAGGAAGGGATAAAGAAGAGAAGGAAAGGATGATGAAAAGAAAGGAAGAAAAAGAGAATAAAAGAAGGAAAAGAAACAAAGGTGGGAAGAATAGAGAAGAAAGAAAGCAAAAGAAAAGTGAGGGTTCTATGCCATAGATGGTCTAATTTTTTTTTTCTCGTTATAACATTATTCCCCTTAAGAAATTCAGTTCCCAAATTTTCAAATAAACTCGAATATAAAACACATACATCAAGAATCAAACAAGTGAGGATATCTAGCTCGCATAGCCACCTCTATTCCCCAGGTTGCTTCCTAATTAGAATGGTTATTCTAGATGACCTTTATTAACACCATCGCCTTTGATCGAAGCTATTTCTCCTGGCGGTCAACTATGGCCACTGGCTCCTCCTCATAAGACAGTTTCTCATCAAACTGGATCACTTGAGGAGAGATTACATGAGAAGGATCGGAAACATACTTTCGAAGCATAGTGACATGAAACACTGGATGAACCATGGACAATTGTAGTGGCAATGCTAGCTAATAAGCTACAACACCTATCCTATTGAAAATCTCGAAAGGACTGATATAATGAGGATTAAGCTTTCCTTGCTTCCCAAACCTTACCACCCCTTTTATTGGGGAAACTCGAAGAAAGACACTTTCCCCAATAGAGAACTCCAAGGCACGCCTTCTATTATTAGCATAGGACTTCTGCCCACTCTGAACCGTCAAGAACCTCTCTTGAATCATATGAAGAAAATATTGCACACAAGCAGCATTGGCACTGGGCAGTTGTTTGATCCGATCCCATCACATGACAGCCACCATCACACATAGTGGTTTCATTTTTTGAAACTGATTGGTCTTCTTGATTTGTCACTTGATTTTCCAATTCCAATGGATCAAATGCCATGGTCTTGTCATATGAGGCAAGTTGTTATTTCTCGGTTGCCTCCTATTCCATTAGATACAAAGTTACATGACTTAAAAATGATACTTCATGCGTATCATATACTTCTCAAATATGTTTTAAGACTAAGGAAACACAATGCAATCAGGCTGCTTAATTTACATGTAACAAATATCTTTGCTTTACTTATTTTACCATTCTTTAGTTTTAAGAGGAGGATACAGGAACTAATTTTGGATTATAGAGTAGTCAAGACACTTTTTTCTGAGTACCATGAAATTCACTAATTTTGGATTATATGAATAGTCACTCGCTTATTAGACTTTTCCTTAGTTTTATACAGACAAGTATATATGTATGTTGTAGCTAATGTAAAATCAATTTTTCGTAAAAATAAAAAAAGAAAATAGATTTGCATACCATAGATCACAAGATAAACCGGAGAAAAACATCACAAACAAGTATTAGAAAATGACAATAGCAATAATGGGTGTGGCTTATTTTTAGTCAAAGTCTTATTTTTTCAATTTATTATTTATCCACTTAAATGCAACCAACCTTTGTTGTTGATAGGAGCTCTGTTACTGGATTCTTTCCAATGTCTTTCCCGACATTGTGGTTGCATGCTTTGTCTACACTTTCAAAACTTTCCAACTCATGTTGGTAGATGGAAGTTAAATTTTGTACCTCTTGTAAACTTGAAATTTAAAGGAAAAAACATCGCATTTTGCCAATTGAAAGAAGAAAAACCAAAACAAGAATAATAATCACAAAATATATGGATCAGTAGCCAAGCATGATATTCTCAAACTGAATCCTTTTCAAGAAGAAAATTAATCATGTAATCACTTTTAAACAACTTAGGAATCTTGGCTCCTAGCAACATAATCATCTTGTCTTCACCCTTATCGTGCCATTTTTGTTGGTCATAAATTTAGGTAGTTAGGCAACAATACACACACACACACACACACACACACACACACACACACATGATATGAAGAATCTTTGAGTCAACCTGAATTATAATAATACTAATCATCAAATAAATTAAATATTAAAGACACGGAGATACATGCCTTACTCAATTCAAGATCCCTCATCATAAACCTATCTAACAAGCCAAAAAAATAACATGAAAACAAAGGGAACTCAAACCGAAAATACAAGGAAATGGAGAGGTCAAACCAGAAAGGAAGAAAAAAGAAAAGAACCAAAACTTTTAGGCTTTAGAGGTCATAAACATGGTGGTCTCAAGACCACAATCAAGATCCATCATCATCAAGCCTTAACCTTTAACCATTTCACCAACATCAAAACGAAAAAAAAATGAAAAGAAAGCAAGGTTCCAAAATCAAAAAAGAAGAGGACAAAGAAGACAACACCAACCATTTTCTCATAGCAAAACCAAAATGAAAAAGGAAAAGAAAGAAAAGATAGAGCAAGGACACAACCAACCATTCTTTGCCAAGTCCAAAAAATAATTAGAGAAAAACAAAGCTTTCAAAGAACAAACCCTACCAAGGTTTTCTTCTTGAAGAAAAGAAGGAAGCTTGGTTTTCTTGTAAAGGAAATGAGAGGAAAAGTCTTCTCTTGGAGTTGGATATAGATTCGGCCAAAAGGAAAGAAATAGGAGGAATGATTTTTCTTTTGTTTTTGAGCTTGGAAGGGAAAGGTTTTATGTCTAGGAGGTGATTTGTAGTGGTGGTGTGGTGGTTTTGGGGTGGAGAGGACATGGAGGAAGAAGCTTTCTTGAAGGTGGAGGAGAGGAAAATGAGAGCTTGGGTTGAGAGGAAAAAGAGAGCTTTTTTGTTAAGAAAGTTTTCAACCAAAAAAAGCAAATGGTAAAAGTGTGAGTTTTCTTTGTTTATGAGTATATATATGTGTTGTAAAATATTAGAATATGAGAGTGTATTAGGGGGGAGGAGGCTGCGGCCTTGTAGCAGCCATGGGGGGGGGGGGGAGATTTTCACTTTCATGTAGATTAGGATGTGTATTAGAGGTAAGTTTGATTAAGCAAAGGTTTAGGAATTGATAATTAAGTGTTTGAATTAATAATCATGTGTTTAGGAATTTCAAGACATGATTAGAGAGTTGTCTTGCTCATTTAGTTTGAATTAAGCATGATTAATTTGAATTTCAAATGGAAACATAATTCCTAAACTTAAGGAAATGGAGAGAGAAAATACTATTCACTTTTTGACTTTCTTTATGTCTTAAGAGTTCTTTGATTAAGAATGAGCTTTTGATTTTCCCTAAGCATTCTTAGACCCTAATTAATCTCAATTAATTATTTTGACTCAAGATTAATAATTAGAATTAAATCATCTTTAATTAGAGTCTAATATTGTATTTATTCCCTTGATTACTTAATTAAGCTCATTTTGCACTAACTAGGGGTAAAATGGTAATTTTGCATGAAACTCCCCGAGACCACCGGGACCTTTCTAGACATTGTCTATCTGTTATAATTGACATTTCTAACCTTCGGGGAAAAACTGGATTCAATCGGCATTTAATCCCGCGTTAAATCACTGCAGGGGTATTTTGGTCATTGCGCAAAAAGTATGGAAATTGAGATCTTCATCTCTATCATTGTTTCTATCACACCTAAGCCCCTTCAAACACTAAATCTATCCCTCAAGAATAGCTTGGGTCGGCCATCCGAAATTTCAGGGCAAAAAAAAAAAAAGATGTTAGGGGCATTTTAGTCATTTTTACACGGGAAAAATTGCGAATTGTGATTTTCGCACAAATTTCTATCTAATCCTTATATAACCTATTCCTAATATTAAAATATCCTTTTGGGGGTGGCCGGGGTTAGCCGGCCTTGATTTTCACACAAAAATGACCTAGGGGTATTTTGGTCATTTTTGCTAAGTAGGAAAAATCCGGACATTACAACACTAGTCTACTACACAGTGACATTTGACATAGCATTAAAATAATTAAAGTATCTTCAATTTCTTCTGAAATAATTAGTTTTGCTTGGTCCTTCTTTTATCTAACATAACATTATGAGTATGAGTCATCCTCAAATGTATAGTCTCATACCTATACAGTTTTAGAATCTCTCTAATTTTGGTTGTGTATATAATACTTAGTTTGTTTATTTCATTACTTCTTTATTATATTCTTATTAATAACTTTAGGCTTGAGAATAGAACTCATAGGACTCCTGATATACTTCTCATCTGATGTATTGCTTGTAATGTAACACTTTATAGTTCACTTGATGAGTACATCGTACTACATCCTAATATAGATCACAATAGCATGTTATTCTCAATACATCACTTTCCTTGTAATGTTGTAACACTTTGTCGTACAACCTGATATAGTTCACTTTGTTATAGTACCCCACACTATAACCTAATATAGATCACAACTTGAATCCATGAGCTTACAATCAAGTAATTCTCATATTTGCTTAGAAAATCTTATAATTATTAAGTAAAATCTCTTCTTAGTACTTCTATTTCTGATACTTTTACTTTGAGATTTCCTTAAAATCTCCTTAACTCTTCTGAGATTTTCTCTGTTAAGTCTCCTGAATTATTATGAGACTCTTTTCTTGAAAATATCATGAACTCTTATGAGATTTTCATTGTAAAGTCTACTGATTTCTATAAGAGTCTTCTCTTTAAAATCTTCTAAATTTCTTATGAGATATTCTCTTCAAAATCTTCTTAGTTCTTATGAGATTTTCTGTATAAAAATCTCCTTACTTCTTATAAAATGTTCTATTCAAAATCTCTTGAATTGGTATGAAATATTTTGTTAAAAGGTATCTTAACTTCTTATGAAATATTCTGTTCAAAATCTCTTAACTTCTTATGAAACTTCTCTACATAAATTCTCTTTAATCTTTATGAGATTTATTAGTAAAATCTGCTAAACTTTTTATGAAATTTTCTAAAAGAAAACAACTTAACTTTTTATGAGACTTTGTTATAAAATATACTAATCTTTTATGAGATTTCTTCACTACAGAAACTTATAGGATTTCTTACTTAGTAATTCTTAAAACTTTCAGAAAATTAAACCAAATGTCTTACTTAGATTTTAGAGCTTTTCTTCTATGGACCAAAATCCCATCTTTTTCACGAAACTTTAGCATCATACTTTAAAATACCAATCTTTCAAATTTTTCAAAACCGTTTCTAATAATATTATGCTAAAATTTCCAAATATCCCAATCTTTTTAAGGAACCAAAAATCTATTTGATTACTTCATAAATCTCTTAAATCCATTCAATCTATACACAAGATTAATATCTCTTGCATCCTTTTACATCCATCAAGTTCATAAACATATGCATCTTGAAATAATTTCAAATTTCACAAAGATAATTTCATACATATTTCAAGAGTTTATATTAGCAAAATAACCAAACAATCATCAAGTAATAGACATAGATTTTTTCTATCTTTCTCTGTAATGCCTCGACTTTTCTTGCTTTGCAAAAATAACCAAAATGTCCCTAGGTCATTTTTGCATGAATATCGAGGTTGGTCGGTCCCGACCACCTCCAAAGGGATATCTTGATATTGGGATAAGGTTAGGTGAAGATTGGATAGCAATTCATGCGAAAACCGCAATACACAATTTTTTCCGTGTACAATTGACCAAAATGCCCTTGAGGTCATTTTGCTCAGAATTTGAGGACGGTCGACCCGGGCCATCCTCGAGGGCGGTGTTTTTACACGAAATTTAGTGCCGATTGAGCTCGGAAAGATTTCTCAGGAGTTTGAAATGTTGGTTTTATGTAATGCATGATGTTTGGATGAGTCCGGATGGTTCTGGAGAGTTTTGATATAAAATGACCTTTTTACCCCTAGATTAGTGCATAATGAGCTTAATTAGACGATTAAGGAAATCTAATCAATATTAGACTCTAATTAAAGGTAATTTAATTTTAATAATTAATCTCGAGTCAAAATAATTAATTAGGGTCAATTGAGGGTTAAGATTTGCTTAGGAAACTCAAATTTTATTCTTAATAAAGAATTGTGTCTTGAGTCAAAAAGTCAGAAAGCAAGAATAGTGATTTCTCTCACATGTTCCTTAAATTAAGGAAACATGTAGGAGTTTGAAATTCAAATTAATCTTGTTTAATTCAAACTAAGTAAGTATGACAACTCTTTAATCATGTCTTGAAATTCCTAAACACACACTTACAACTCTAAACACTTAATTACCAATTCCTAAACCTTTGCCTAATCAAACTTACCTTTAATTCATGTCCTAACCCATATGAAATGAAATGTTTTCCCTCCATCTCATCCATCACATTTTGATTTATCTACTTACACTCTCAAAGAACACCATACCCAAGCCCATACCTAGTTATTCCTACACCATTCCATATAATGATGCATTTAGAAAAGATTTTTGCCCCCCAAAACACCCTCATATTTATTTCTTTTACAACACAAAAATCTCATTTCTTACTACTCACTTTTTTGGCCAAGTTTGTGTCCAAAAAAGAGCTCTTAGAAATTATCTCAACTAAGCTCTCATCTCCTCCTCCTCCACCACCAAGAAAGCTTTTTCCTCCACCACCTCTCCACCTTAGATCGCTACACGACCACCATAAACCACCTCATAAACACATAATCTTTCCATTTCCAAGCTCAACAACATAAGAAAAATCCCTCCTTCTATTTCTTTGCTCTTGGCCGAATCTACATTCTATTCTAAGAGAAGATTTTTCTTCTCATTTCCTTTATAAAAGACCAAGCTTTCTCCTTTTCTTCAAGAAGACAACTTTGATAGGTTTTTTTTTTAGTTCCTTTGCTTTATTTTTGGATTTATTGTTGATTGGTTGAACAAGTTCCTTTGGTTTTCCTTTCTTTATGTTTTGGTTTGGATCTCCTCCTCTTGATGAATATTTTTGGTTTTTGGACCTCTTTTCTCTATGTTTTCAGTCCTTGCTTGTAAATAAAGTTGTTGGAACCATGGCTTGATGATGAGAGCTCTTGGGGTGGTCTTGACATCACCATGTTTGAGGCCTCTAAAGCCAAAGGCTTGGTTCCGTAGTTTTATTTCATTTTCGGCCTCATATCTTTTTCCTCTTAGATTTTGGTTTTTGTTGTTAATATGATTTTAGATCATAGCTTGATGATGAGTATCTTTGATGGAGGTTTGACATCATCAACCTTAAGATCTCTAAAGCCTAAGATCTTGATCTTCTTGGTTCATTGCTTTTTTGGTTTTCATCTCTCATTTCCTTTTCATTTTCGGTTTCAAAGAGAAACATAGAAAAGAAATGTTGTTGGTTATTTTCTTCTCTTTGATCTTTTTTTTTTAGCTTGATGGTGAGTCCAAGAAATAAGGTTCTTGGAACCATGGTGTGGATGGACTCTAAAGCTCACTAATGTTTAAGATCTACTAGGAGTAAGAAACTAATCTTGTAAGGTTTTTGAGCTTTAAGTGAACAAGATGTAAAATGAGCTTGCATTCATATTTATTTTTATGCTATCACCTAAATCTAAAGATAAGAATGAGTCTGCATAGCATATTTATATTTTGAGCCATCACCCTAAAGCTCGAAGATAAAAAATGAAGTGCATAACATGTTTACTTTTAATGTTATCACCTTAACCTTGAAGATAAAAATAAGTTGCATAACATGTTTACTTTTGTGCTATCACTCTAATCTTGAAGATAAAAATGGATTTGCATAGCATATTTATTTTTGAGCTATCGCCTTTAAATCTTGAATATAAAAATATGATGCATAACAAGATTATTTGCAAGTTGTCACATAAAAGATCTTAAAGCTCATAAACTTGTCCTTGGATCTAGAATGAAATTTTAAATCATGGCTACACTCAATGCATGTGCATTCGGCCATGAAAAAAGGTTTGAGATGAGTTTTATTTGGTTTTATGGCTCAACTCTATGGCTTAGAATTTTCTTAGAAGTTGTCTTAGAAATCTTGCTATAAGAAAAAGTAAAAATATGATTTCATGTGTTATTAGTACACAAAATTTTGGCTACTGTTTTGTTCTTTCCTTTTCTATTTGATGCTATTTGGAGAGGTTAGAAGATGAAAAAAAAAATTGGTATTAAATGTTGTAAAAATTGTTTTTGGCGTTCTAGGGTAAACTAGTAACAAGAACGGGTCAAAGAAACTATTTTCGGGTACTTTTAAGAAATAAATTTTTGGCAACTGCCCCATTTATTTAATTTCTGGAAAATGTTGTTCAAAATGATCTAAATGTGTATTATTCACTGATAGTTGATGCAAGGATCCAATTTTTTATCTTGAGGAAAAACTAGAGACTAGAAATGATCAAAAATGTGTTTTGAGACTACTAAAAAATAGAGTTTTTATACCTACTATCTTGGTAAATTATTTTGATGAGAATTCTGTTTGAAACTGATTTTATTTGTAAAATTCTCATTTGTGGAGGTAAGAATTAATTTTGGTGTCTTAGGAAAAACTAGTAATTAAAAAGGGTCAAAAGCGTGATTTCTAGAACCCCGAAATGACTTTTTTAAAACGCTACCCAAAGCTGTCCAGCAACATTTGAAAATGTTTATGAGATTTTTTGTTAGTGAAATTCTTTGGGGAAGGTCCCTTAGATGCTTAAAGAATTAATTTCGGTAATTAGGTCAAATCAGGTCGTAAGTTTTAATCTGTGCAAGACTATGCTGCGATTACGATAAATCGGGTATGCTTTCTTATAAAATGCTTGATGATGATCTTTATTGCCCTACCTATGTATGTATATCTTATGTTGATAAGCATAGCATGTGCACTAGCTGAGTTCGGTCCTTGATTCCGGCATACTAGGTAAGAAGCATGTTTACTTTTCAATGAAATGTTGATGATGGCAATGCTTATATGAATCATTATATGATGAATTCAATAATGATTGAGATATTTGAGATGCACATTGATGAATTTTATAGCATGTAGCAAATTTGGGAAATTCCGTTTTCAGCCGTTTTGCTGTCGGATTTCAGCCAAATTTGTGAACCTAGAAAAATTGTGAAATTGTGAACCTAAAATATTAAGCAATGCCAATGCACCTAGTTGTATGCTCATGTGCATCTCTAACTTATATGCTAAGGTTAAATGTGACATAAGACACATGGAAATGATCCTTTAGACTCCAGGAATTAATGGTTATGAGAGGTGCTCCAATAAGGACCCTTTGGACTCTAGGAATTAATGGTTATGAAAGGTGATCCAAAGAAGTTGCATGCTTATGATAAGTTAAAGTATGGAAGTGATGTGTTTCCCCCTCTATTAACCCATGTTAAATCTAGCGATGACTAGTTAGGTTGAGCTCATCCTAGGCGATCGGTGAGGCGGAGTTTTGGTGGTTATGTTTAAATCGTCGGGGAAGGTGAGATGGTTGGATTATGGTGTTCATGAGAGAGGGTGGATGTTATGAAAAGACCTTAAGAGTTCAGTTATGAGAAAGTGAAGCAAAGTTGCATATGCATATATTACATCATTATCCTATCAGTGCATTTAATCATGTGATATGTGCTAAGTGACTTTAGTCCTCTAACTTTCCTCCTGCTTATATACTTAGCATTATGTTGAGTTATAAATTTGTATGCTTGTGTTAATTGCTTGTGTTACTTATGACCCTAAGGTATTATCATGCATACATGAGATAATTGTTGCATTCATGAATTAAAAACTATGCTAAAAGACAACCACTTCGGATAAATTTTTTTGAGAAGATTAAAATTGAACCTTATGCATGTACATCTCTTTCATAATGAAAATCGAAGTGGCTAGGGACGATGACGATGACATTTGTGTTAAAGTCGGGAAGCCCTACTAAGAATCTTGAATAAGTTTTTCATCCCTCTTGTAACGCCCCGATTTTTCTGCCAGAGTGAAAATGACCAAAATGCCCCTAAGGTCATTTTCAGCCCGGAATTCGAGGAAAGCCGATTCGGCAGTGCTCGAAGGGCAAACTCAATGTTGAAAGGGGATTAAATGACCTGTGTACCTTTCCAAGATAGAAAATCTTATTTTTCAAGTTTTCGGGTCAAAATGACCAAAACGCCCCTGCGGTGTTTTACCTGTTTGCAAGTGCCAGATGAACCCAAAACTTCTCTAGATGGTTTTAAAAGGCATTTTTATGTATTCTATGACCTCAGTTTTAATTATAGAGGTCTCGGGCAAAATTAGTGCAAAATTATGATTTTGCCCCTAGATTCGTGTTTTTATGCTTAATCGCGTGATTAAGCAAACCTAAGCAATATTAGGCTCTAATCGAAGATTAATTAATATCCATAATTAATCTAGGGTCAAAATAATTTATTAAAGTTGATTAGAACCTAATAATGCTTGATTACACCTTGAAATCTTATTTTAATTTCAAGATTCCTAGTCATGGAATCTTGAATAATGTTTCCTCTCTCCAATTCCTTAAATCATGAAATTGTGTTACACATTGTTTATTCATAAATGAGTTTAAAATTCTTTAATGATGTATGAGCACTCCTAATCTTGTCATAAAACCCCTAAACCTCATCCTTAGTTACCTAAACTTAAGTTTAATTACTCCTAACCTTGTACCTAAGCTAACCTACACTTAAACTCACCATTAGCACCCCATTAGATGATCAAATCTCCCTCCCTCTCTACTGCCAGGTCTGGCCAAAGCCTTCCCTCTCCCTTATGCATTACATGTTCAATTTTTCAACACTCCAAGGCCATACCTCAAGTCACATACACTATACCTTGTCATAACTTTCAATCAAGCTTGAATTTCCACATGAATAAATAATTAAACAACCCATTTTTCCCATTTATTTGTGGCTGGAAAAGTTCCAGCCATGTCAAGTTTCTAGAAGCCTAATTTCATAAAAAATTGATAGGAAATTAACTCACATCAAGCCATACTTTGTAGCATAGCTTCCATACTTCAAACCATGCTTGAATGACCTTGTGTAAGAGATATTTTTCTCTCCCTTTTTCCCCTCAAAAGCCACGACCACTCCCCCTTGGTGAGCCTCATTGTTTTGTTTTTCTATAAATAGGATGTTTGTGATAGCTTAGTTGTACCTTGAAGCATTTCCTAAGTTTAGAATTCTAGAGTTATCTTGCTAGTTCTTTTCTTTCTCTCAAAATTCCAAGAGTTATTTCTCTTCATCTTCGTCCTCTCTTCACATTATCACCTCACCACTTCAATCCACCATATCATAACCTTAGATCATCATCAAATCCCTTAAACACTAAACCTCAAACACAAGCTTCCTCAAAACACATCTCCTTTCCTTTTCTTTCTCTTTGGCCGAAGCCATCACACCACCTTAGGAGGAGTTGCTCTTCTCATTTCCCTTTTCAAGTTCAAGCTTTCATCTTCATCACTTGGTAGGGATTTGTTTTTCAAACTTGTTTTGCTCAAGAATGTGTTTTTCTCTAGTTTCCTCTTGGATTCTTTTTTAACTTTCTTTTGTTTTCCTTTTCTTTTTCATTTCGGCCTCTTGGCCTTGATTATGAGTATGATAGCTTGATGATGAGAGTTTCTAGATGATGACCTTGTGTTCACCTCAAAGAAACCTCTAAAGCTTGAGTTTTTACTTTTCTTATAACTTCATCTATATGATATCTAGCTCACATGGGTTTTCAACTTAAGAAAATTAATCTAAGGATTCCTAAAAGCCCAAGCCTACCCTTGTCAACCTTAAAGTTGGCCGGCAAGTTCTAGAGATCTTTCTCTAGATAGGGGTTTTGGGTATTTAATAAAGAACTTGACTTAGTTTCACTTTCTTTTTCTTTTGTAAGGTTGTTGGTTTTGGTATTTTGATCCTTGAGATTTTGTTTGGTTTTGTTTTGGAAGTTGTTTGCTTGAGCTTGATGATGTTGTTCAAGAACCTCATAGTTCCTTTGAGAACTTGGTTCAAGAACTCTAAAGCTCTCTTTGTAATGAGATATGTGTTGGGTTGTTATCTTGTTAAAGTCTTGAATGAGCTCTAGCTAACCATAAAATGAACCTTGCATCATGTTTACTTTTATGCCTTGCACATCATGTTTATTTTCCTTGCTATCACTAAGTACCAAGATAATAAAGGAACTTGCACTATCATGTTTATATTTTAAGCTATGCATTATCATGTTTACATTTCAAGTTCTCAACTAAATATCAAAGATAATAATATGATGCATCTCATATTTATTTTATGCTCTCACTTTACTTTCTAATAAAAGCTAAAACAAGTGCATAAGCATATTTATCTTTATGCCATCACTTTAATGAACCTAGAGCTCAAAGACTTGCCCATGGTTGTCTCAAACAAAGGTTTAAAAATATTTATTTCCTTTGGTTCATATTTTGGCCCTAAGAGGTTTTGATGTTTCTAAATATTGAAAACTATGTTTCATACTTTTTCTAAGCTTTTATGAGTACAAGGAATATGTAGAACTAAGTTTTATAAATTTAGGACCTCTTGAGACAAAGATGAATTGGTCACTGCCCTCTTGAATATTCTTATGATTTTAGATGTTAAAAATGTTTATAAATGAGTTTTGAAAGTTTTGAAAAGGTTCCAAGAGAAACTAGTATTTTATGTGCTTTAGAAATTGTGTTTTATGCCTTTATGGAGAGTGTTTGTTTCCGTTCTGCCTTGCTATTATTTTGGCACTGTATGAGCTGTGTTAATGATGATAATATGCTTGAGTTTGAGTATAATTAATGGTAAAGCTCATATGTGAAAGATAAGAGGAGTTAGAAACTAGAAAAGAATTAATTTAAGAGTTCTAGATCCTTTAATGTTTGAATTTTCTGGATTCTTTCCAACAAGGTTTAGTAATACTAATCATGGATTTAAATTAGTTTAAATGTGTAGGAATGCCTCATAAATGATTTAGGACTTGATCTTGAAGCCTTAGGAACAAACCGGACTTAGAAAGGGTCACTGTTGTGACTCCTAGGTACCCGTAAGGTTAGGATTATAAATTCTGCATCCTTGAGGTTTAGAGATATTCTTGATCATAGTGTGAGGTGAGAAATACTTAGTTATAACCTCATAGGTACCCAAGAGATTAGGTTTGATGATTAATAACTTAGAACATGAGTTAAGGACCTTAAGGGTCAATGCATAAGATTTTAAAAAGTCTTGAGTTTTATGATGCTTAATTTATGTAAATATGATATATGATGCATGAGCTTTATCTATGATAAGTTTGATATGTGCTATGAAGAAGTTTTATATGATGATATGCTATACCTTATAAGATATGTTTGTATGACCTATATGTTTTCATGGCATAAGCAAATTTGAGGAAATTCGGTCTACAGCCGTCATGCTGTCGAATTTCCATCAAATTTGAGGAACTTAGAAAAAGATCTTTTTGAAAATCATGAGAACTTAAATGTGACACAACATTGAGACGCCTTCTTAGGTGACACCGGTTTAGCCGAGCACCCCCAAGAAAACAAATCCGTGAGGGTATTGACATAGAGCTTGCCAAAGCGGACAATGCTACTATGCACTAGTTGCTAGTAGAGCGTTTCAAAGAGGAAATAACCCTAAGAGGTGATCCTTAATTTGCCCCCTAGCTCGTACTTTAAGTCGGGATTATGTATGTTACGCTTATCATAGGATAAGTAAGAACTAGTGATGACTAGTTAAGGTATGAGCTCATAACCTAGAGACGTTTTAGGGTGGCCCCATGAGATAAAAGTTAAAGTTTAAAATGTCACATGTGCTATGAAAAACAAGAAAAGTTATACCTGTCACCTTATGCCAATGTTATAATGCTTCTTAGTTATTCCATTGATTGGCTTACCTTTATGATGCATTCATATCATTAGTGTATTCCCTGCTTAGTCATAAGACGCATTGTAAAATATGACGGACCTTGGATAATTAATACTTTAGAAAACTAACTTAAAAGAAGTTTACCTGCATGCACACCTTTTTAGAAATAAAACCCAAGGTTCCTGAGGATGTGATGATGTCACTTAGTTAGGGATTACCCTACTGAGAATTCTTTTAGAAGATTCTCATTCCCTCTCTCTTTTCTTCCGTCATATCTTTAGATGGCGACTTTCGTACTCTTCATCGACACCTCGACATGGGAGCTGCACCATGACCCAGCACTCGGGTCATACCATTTTGAGGGTCGCTGCACTGTCAGAGTATTTATGTTTATGGGACGACCCTTCGCGCAGCCAGTACGGAGCTACCGCTTCACCCCGACTGCCCTCTACCATCAGAACTCAATTTTCGAGCAAGCTAGACCATGCGACTAGCAGATCCTCCACATGCAGCCCGAGGTGTCAGCCGTACGTGACTACCCGGAGTACGTTCCCCGGACTTAGTATTCGGAGACGGATCCATCAGAGGACCCGCCCTCGCACATGTACAGTTGGAGCTCCATCCCCACTCCCCCACCGATGAGAGCCGGGAGTGAGGAGACGGTGGTTCAGCTGAGGCTGGCTCGTAGGCCATCCATGCGCCCTCGCCACGGTGGACACACTCCTATGATCCGCACGACCACTCCCGCCGAAATCCGCCAGTGGATCGAATCCACCCCTCAGTACTCGAACCAACAAGAGTAGTTGCATAGGATGGGTAGTAGTTAGTGCACACACGCCACATAGTTGAGGACAAACCTTCTTTTGTATATGAGGTTGTCTACTCTAGGTGCACACGGGTATGGGTGTTACTTTCATGGTTTCCTTGTACTTGCTTCTATGATTTCCTTGTATTTGCTTTTCAGTTGTATTTCATTCTTCTATGTACCGAATAGTCCTACCTTTTGGTAGGCACATTATCTATATATATAATCAGTTGATGTATCCATGTTATTTATGTGTTTCATTATGATTTGCTCATATGACTTGTTTGAATTCCCGTTCAAAGAATCATGCGTGGCTCTCACTTTGGTTTTAATTCCGAAAAGAAAAATTTTATCCATATTTTCGCTAAGTATTTTCAAGTAAAGAATGAGACCAAGAGGTAATATTCTAAGGATTAACCTAAATACATACTAGTAGTATTAGGCTAAGATTTAGGGTGTTACACCTCTCTTTTCTTCCGTGTCGTTTCCAGACGAGGATAATGGCATTGTTCGTGACTTTTCCTGAGACACGGGAGTTGGAGCTATGCTATGCACCGGATCAGAGGGTCGCAATAGAAGCATGGAGATAACTTTCTTTTAGGTATTAGCTTTAGGATTATCACATCCTATACACCCGTGCTTAGCCTAGTCCTTTGATGGCTACGCATTGGGAACTAGTTTAGTTATGTGGCAAACATGCTTATCTTTTGATTTATTGTATGGGAACCCCTATTGGTGAATTTATTATCTTTGTATGTCCTTTATGTACACAAGACGTCACTCCTATGTTATGGATATGATATATTAACTTGGTATATGTCATGTTATGGTATGGCTTGTACATATATTATAATAAGGCTTATGTGATTGCCACTATTATGTGCGTATTGATCGATATCTACATACACCTGTGGTTCGCATTTTGATTTTAAAGTTCAAAAAAAAAAAAATAGTCATATTTTTATTACTCATTTTAAAGAAGAATAAGTCAATTTCTGAAACAAAGGTGTAACAACTAATAATTAACCGGAATGCGATTCAAGCGTATTAGGTTAAGAGTTAGGGTGTTACATTTTCCAAGCTTTTCACAAACTTTTCCTCTAGCTTTTCTTTTCTAAGCCAAGCCTCAAACCCACCTTTCAGACATTATATGAGTTGCTGTTTGGATAGAGTTGAAGGGGAAAAACAAGGTTTTGGCTTGAGTTTGATGTAGAGAAACATAATGAAAACTAAAAGAAAAAATAAAACTAACTACTATTTTTGGATTTTTCGTAAAACAAAAGAAATAAGAGTAAATAGGAAACAAAATATTCACAAATTCACAATATGAACACAACTAAATTGCCCAGCTTCCTTGGTAATGGTGCTAAAAACTTGGTAGCTTGCCATAGTCAACACCAAGTTTAAACAAAGGAAAATAAACTCCCAAACCGAGTTACATCAAGCACCTAGATAGTGGTGTGCTACACGAGTCATCTTGCAAGCAAGCAGCGCTCATTAATTGGAATTTGGGAGGGTTTTGTTGCATACGAAAATGAAATAGCAATTAATTGAAATTAACAATAATGAAAGAGCTAGCCTAAGGGATTCTCAAGGTAGGGAGTGCTAACTATCAACATTAAAATTGATCAAACACTTGGTGAGGAGCTATGTGTTAATCATGCAATCACACAATTAACTAGCAATTCTTCTTAAAGTCAATCAATAAAAGGATAATGTCAAGCACATGCACTTAGACAATTGCAATAACAATACCCAAATATATGAACTAAATTAAATGCCAATTGCCATAGCCCAATTCTCAATCAAGAATTAACTTTATTCTCTCACTTAACTAAATGCTTACCAATCAATCAATTAACATGCATTCAAAACTTGATTACATATTGGCTCGGCCTACAAATCTTGGTCTGCAAATCTCACTACAGTGAATGGACTTCAAGACTTGCTCTAGCGGCACTTCTCAGGCTCGTTGCAGCAAAGCTGTCTTTATTCCTGATCATGTTCTGACTTCCAAGCTTGCTACAGCGATTGATGTTCATTATAGCAAAGCTGTCCAGGTAATTGCTTCCATCCAGCTCTCCCTATCTTTTAGTGTACTCTCCAATGCTCTCAACAATTCACTCTCAATGGTGACCCTTCAGATGACCACAATTCACTTTGTAAGAAAAAGAGGATTCATGAGAGACAAAAACCAAACAAATTGCACAAAGATACTAAAATAAGGCCATAATGCAAAATTGAGTGCAAAGAGAGTTAGGTACAAAAATCATAATGATAATGGAATTTAAGCTAAAAATGAATGCAAAAATACCAACTGTAATAGGAAAATATTTACAAAAAGAGTGTTTATTAGCTGGTCAAGGCATCTATTTCAAGTACCAAAAGCCAGGGTGTAACACCCTAATTTTTAACCCTATACTCTAGAACATAGTAGGTTAATCATTAGGTTATTACTTCTTAGTCTCATCCTTTTAATAAAATAATTAGCAGATATTATGGGTAAATTTTTTTTTTAAAACATAAAACCAAAGTGAGAGCCGCGTTTATCGTGAGACAGAAATATTAAGCACAAATAACAAAGAATAAAGAACACAGTAAATAAAGCATATAACAATGGAACAATGATTAACACCACAAAGGATACACTTCATTAATAACATATTTAGGATACATATATAGTCACGTCCTTGTAGAATCGAGCTGATCTTGCAATACATGAAAGATAACAAGAAAGCAGTAAAGTACATGGTACAACAGAAAATAAAAACCTACTATACTACCCTCCTACCAAAGCTATGGGTGCCAAACTCAAACCCCCTCCCAAAAAGGTACAGCCGAAGGGGGAAAAAACCTCGTGACGGCTCCAGTTCCCGAATAACTCTCTAGCGAAACCACTGACTGTGAGGATCCTCGGGCGATGGATGTATGTAACTGGCGAACTACTCGAGCTCCTCCTGAGTAGGCCAGTGGAGTGGAACATGAATGCGGTTTAGCTAAATATGAGCTCCTCGGCGAGGGCATATCTCGGCTCTCCTCGCCAGGCGCGACTGTATCATGGTATCCTCACTCCCTTCCCGTTGGGGCGGGGGAAAGTGAGCAGAGCTCTCTGAATAAATGTGCATCAGTGAGTCCTTGGATGAATCCGTCTTCGACCTCCTTGAACGAGGCACATACTCTCGGTAGTCATGGATAATTGAGGCAGATGAACGGGCACAACGAATCTACTTATCACGGGGGCGGGTGCACTCGACGATCAGGTCGTCGCCACTGTAAGGAGCAGTAGGAGTGAACTGGTAGCTGGACACTAGGTAAGAAAAAGGTTATCCCATGTACACAAAAACACGAACGGCACATCGACCTTCAAAGTGATAGGAGCAGTGATCTGGGTCATAGTGCACCTCCCAGACGGGTGTGTCAAATAAGACCACGGACATTGCCATTGAGCTCTGAAGATATGATGGAAGAGAGAGGAAAGAGAGAAAGGGGTGAGAATCTTACTAAAGAATCTTAGTAGAGATCTCCTATCTAGGGTTACATCGTTCACATCCTCAAGAACCTTGGGTTTATGTTTTAAAAGGTGAGTATGCATATAAGGTTCATTATTAGGGTTTACAAAACTAATTATCCAAGGTTCATTCATTTTAGTATGCATCTTAATGTCATGAGTGCAACATATTAAGCATGAATTCATGGCAATACTTTAAGCAATTAACTCGGCAATACTTTAAGCAATTAACTCAACAAATCACAACATCAAAAAGCATACAAGTGGCATAAAGGGCATAAAACTTTCAAGTGGATTTTCCCTCAACTTTATTACATCAATCATGGTACTTTAGCATAATAAGGCCACCCTAAAAACATATAGGCTATGAGCTCATACCTCAGCTAGTTGTCCTTAGCTCTTGCTTATTATCTGAATAAGCAAAACATAATAAAAATAATCCCATATCCTTGAGTACGGGCTAGGGGGCTAGGGATCACCTCTCTCAGGATGTACCCTCTTTGAAATGCTTTGCAGGCATCAAGCCACAACAATTTGTCCACTTTGGTAGGCTGCATCTACTCATACCCTCACGGATTTGTTTCCCCTGGGGGTGCTCGGCCGAACCAGTGTCACCCAGGAAAGCGCGTCTCAGTGCTTTGTCACATAAAAATCTCCTGGGGGTGCTTGGTCGAACCGGTGTCACCCAGGGTTTTAAATCTCATATCATACTTCAAAAACATTCTCAAGTCCTTTGGGTTTTGATGGAAATTCGATAGCATAACGGCTGTAAACCGAATTTCCTTCAAACCGTCTTTATGCCATAAGCTTACATCATATATATATTTCTCATTCAACTTTCATGCTCATGATAAACTTAATATCTCAATAAATCAATTCATCATAGCTCATGTATCATCAAAACATATACATCCAAACATCATACTTGCATAAATCAACTCATAGCATCAAAGATCTCTCAATGTTTTATGCTTTGACCCTTAAGGTCCTTTAACTTGAAATCTAAGTTGTATAACATCACAACCTAAGCTCTCGGGTACCTATAGGCTCTTGTCTAAGTATTCCTCACTCAATTCTATGATCATAAACAACTCTAAACCTCAAGAGTGCAGAATCCATAATTCCTACTCTACGGGTACCTAGGAGTCACAACATTGACCCTTTCTACATTCGGTTTGCTCCTAAGGCATCAAGATCAAGTCCTAAACCAATTATGAGTAGTTCCTACACATTTAAAATAATTATAAACCATAATTTATAATTATTAACCTTGCTGGAAAGAATCCTGTAAAAATCCATTACTAAGGGATCTAAAAGTCTCAAATTAATTCTTTTCTAGTTACTAACTTCTCTTAACTTTCACATATGAATTTTAGCACCAAATATACATGAACATAATCATATTATCATCATAAAAACAGCATAAAACAGTGAGTATAACAAGCAAGGCAGAACTGAAATTACCTCCATCAAACAAACCATAAAACTTGATTTCTAAAACACATAAATTGCTAGTTTCTCTTGGAACCTTTTTAAAACTTCTAAAACTCATTTAGAAACAACTTATTTGATCAAAACCATTATAAGATATAAGAGGGCAGTGGCTAATTTAAAATAACCTCAAGAGGATTTAAAATCATAAAACTTTGTTCAAGACAACTCTTGAGCTTGTCTAAACTTGGAAAAATTTTAGAACATAAGTTTTAGTATTTGTAGCTACTCAAACCTCATAGGGCCAAAATCAAAGGAGCTAGGAAGCATATATTTTCATGTCTTTGTTTGAGATAATAATGGGTAAGTCTATGAGCTCTAAATCTCTTAAGTTATGACATAAAAATAAATATGCAATGCACTTTGTTTTAGTCTTTATTTTAGAGGTGAGAACATAAAATAAATATGCTATGCAAACTTATTATTATCTTAGAGATTTAGTGAGAGCATAAACATAAATATGAAGATGCAAGTTCATTCTTTAATCTTGAGCATTTAGTGATGACATAAAAGTAAATATGGATGCAAATCTTTTATCTTTAACTTAGAGCTCATATGAGACTTTTAAAGAGAACCAAAAATCTCAACCCAACACAAAAGTCTCATATGACATAAAAGTAAATATGGATGCAAATCTTTTATCTTTAACTTAGAGCTCATATGAGACTTTTAAAGAGAACCAAAAATCTCAACCCAACATTTATCTCATCAACAAAGTGAGCTTTAGAGTTCTTGAACCAAGTTCTCAAAGGAACAATATGGTTCTTGAACATCATCATCAAGCTCTAAAGGGAGCAAACTCAAAGAAAACCAAATCATAAAGAAAAGGAAGCAAGAACCGAAAACATAAAGGAAAAGGAACTAGAATCGAAATCAAGCAAGGAAAAGAAAAGAGAATGAAAATAAGCCATGTTCTTTATTAAGTACCCAAAACCCCTATCTAGAGAAAAATCTCTAGAATGTGCTGACCAACTTTAAGGTTGACAAGGATAGGCTTGGGCTTTTTGAAATCTTAGATTAATTTTTCTTAAGTTGAAAAACCATGTGAGCTACGTATCATATAGATAAAGTTCAAAGAAAGGAAAAACTCAAGCTTTAGAGGTTCCTTTGAGATGAACACAAAGTCATCATCTAGGATCACTCATCATCAAGCTATCATACTCAAAACAAGGCCTTGAGGCCGAAATGAAAAGAAAAGGAAAGACAAAGAAAAGCTTAAAAAGAAACCAAGAGAAACTTTGAGCAAAACATATTTTTGAGTAAAAACAAAACTTTTAAAGCAACTCCTACCAAGTGATGAAGAGGAAAACTTGATCTTGAGGATGAAAATGAGATGAGCAACACCTCCTAGGATGGTGAGGATGACTCGGCCACCAAGAGAAAAAAAAGAAAGGAGATGTGTTTTGAGGAGGCTTGAGTTTGAGGTTAAGTGTTTAAGAGGTTTGATGATGATCTAAGGTTATAGGGTGGTGGATTGAGGTTGTGAGGTGATGATGTGAAGAGAGGATGGAGAAGATGAAGATGAAAGGAAAAGCTCTTAGAACTTGAGAGGAAATGAAGAACTCACAAGAAATGCTAAAAGGCTCAAACTTACCAAATGAACAAAAGTATCACAAGTTCTTCCAAGGCACCTATTTATAGAAAATGAAACAATTAAGGCTCATCCAAGGAGAGCCTTGGCCGTAGCTTTTGGAGGCAAGGGGGAGAGAAAATATCTCTTACATGTGGTCATTCAAGCATGGTTTGAGGTATGGAAGGTATGGTGCAAGGAATGGCTTGAAGCATGGTGTTTTTGAGGTGATTTTCTTTCAAATTTGAAATGAAATAATTCTTCTAGGAGGGAAAGAAAGGTTGACGGTTTTGGCAGCAAAATGAGGAGGAAAAATATCTAATTCATCTAGTCATTCACTTATTCATTCAAGTATGGGTGGAAGTATGATCAAGTATGGTGCTTGTAAGGTGAAAGCATGGTCTTTTGAGTGTAAGAATTTGAGCATGTGATGGATATTTGGGGGTATGGGTTTCAGCCAGGTCTAATGCAGCAAGGGAGGAGAGAGATTTGTTCATGTGATTGGGTGTTAGTGATATGTTTAGGTGTGTATTAGTTTAGGTGCAAGGTTAGGAATCATTAAGCACAAGTTTAGGTAGCTAAGAATGTAATTAAGAATTTTAATACTCAATTTAAGGAGTGCTCATATATAATTAGAGGATTTAAAATTCATTTTATGAGTAAACAAGGTAGACAAATTTCCATGATTTAAGGAATTGGAGAGAGAAAACACTATTCAAGATTCCATGACTAGGAATCTTGAATTTAAAATATGATTTGAGTTTAAATTAAGCAATCTTAGGTTCTAATTAGCTCTAATAAATTATTTTGACTCTAGATTAATTAAGGAAATTAATTAACCTTCGATTAGAGCCTAATATTGCTTAGGTTTGCTTAATCACGCGATTAAGCTTAAGAACACAAAATTAGAGGCAAAATCATAATTTTGCACAAATTTTGCCCAGGATCACCGGGACTAAACCTGAGGTCATAGAATATATAGAAATACCTTTTAAAACCATATGGAGGAGTTTTGAGTTCGTTCGGCACTTGCAATCAGGTCAAACACCACAGGGGTATTTTGGTCATTTTGACCCGAAAACTCAAGAAACGAGATTTTCGATCTTGGAAAGGTACATAGGTCAACTAATCCTCTTCAAACATTGAGGTAGCCCCTTGAGGACTGCCGAGTCGGCTATCCTCGAGTTCCGGGCTGAAAATGACCTTAGGGGCATTTTGGTCATTTTTACTCTAACAAAAAATTGGGGCGTTACATGGGGCATTACACCAGAGATTGTAGAGTTGTAAGCTAGCCCTTTGCTCCTAAGCCCCAGTACCAACGACGAGTCTTCGATCTTAGCAACCAAGTAGCCAGTGAGCCTGAAGATCTAATCTAATGAAAGTGTGAAGTAAATGGTGTGACTTCAACTGTGTTATATGATTCTGGAGCTACACATTCATTTATATCTAATGCATGTGTAGATAGATTAGGACTCTTTATTTTGAAATTACCTTACAATCTTATAGTGTCTACGCCCACAAACATGTATGTTAGAACTGATCGACTCTGTAAGAATTGTCCCCTACAAATCTCATATAGGTCCTTAATCTGATATGCCTTTCCTTGGTAGGTCTCAATGTCATCTTAGGTATAGATTGGCTAAAGACCAACCCGGTCTATTGGATTGTTCAACCCAGACGATCGTATTTTCCCTGGTGTTACCTGAACCAACCTAAACAATGGACTTTTACCTGTATTCTCTTAAAGTTGAAGGTGATGATTGGAATGGGGATCTAGGATACATTCTCCTAATAGCAAGTGAAGTAGACCATGAGGTAACTCTGAGTGAAATTTCAGTGGGTAGGGATTACCCTGATGTATTTCCTAAGGACATACCTGTGTTTCACCCGGAAAGGGAAGCCAAGTTGTCAATAGATTTGGTACCAAGAATAGGACCAATATCTATAGCCCTCTATCGAATATGGCCAATCTAATTGGTAGAGTCGAAGAGGCAATTGGAGGAATTGTTGGAGAAAAAGTTTATTAGGCTAAGCATTCAGTATGGAGAGCTTTGATACTCTTCGTAAAGAACAAGGATAGTAGCATGCGATTATGCATAGACTATCGCCAGTTAAATAAGTTACCATCAAGAACAAATACCTACTCCCTAGGATAGATGACCTTGTGGATCAGCTACAAGGCGCAGTTGTATTTTCTAAAATTGATTTATGGACCAAATACCACCAGATTAGGGTAAGGGAGGAAGATATGCCTAAGACCACTTTTTGGGTTGACAAATGCTCTAGTTATTTTCATGGATTATATGAACCAGGTACTTAGACCTTACCTAGTTAAATTCATAGAGATGTTTATTGATGATATCCTCATATATTCAAAGCCAGAGTTAGAACATGAGGAGCACTTGAGATTAGTATTAGGAGTCCATAAGGAGAAGAAATTATATGTCAAGCTTTCTAAAGGTGAATTTTGGATAGAGGAGGTAAAATTTTTAGAGCATGTTGTATCTCAGGAAGGTATTGTAGTAGACCCCAGTAAAGTTAAAGCAATGACCAATTAGGAAAGGCCCAAGATGGTTACAGAGATTCAGAGTTTCCTAGGTGTACCTGGTTATTATAGGGTATTCACATAAGGATTTTCTCAATTAGCCTTACCCTTAACCAAGTTGACTAGAAAAGATGCACTATATGTGTGGTCACTTAAGTGTGAAGATAGCTTTCAAACTCAAAAAAAGAAGTTGAGTACCACACCTGGGCTAACCTGCTAGATCCAAAAGGTTTGTTTGAGTTTATTGTGATGCCTCAAGGAAAGGCTTGGGTTGCGTCTTAATGTAGGATCAAAAGGTGGTAGCCTAAGCGTCAAGGCACTTGAAAACCCACAAAGTGAATTATCTAACCCACAAACTTAAATTAGTAGTCGTATTACTCGCCCTAAAGATATGGAGACACTACCTCTATAGCATGAGGTTTGAGGTATTGTCGAATCATAAGAGTCTAAAATACCTGTTCGATCAGAAAGAACTGAATATGAAGCAGCAAAAGGTGGATGGAGTTCTTGAAAAATTACAACTTTGGTCAAAACTACCACTCAGGAAAAACCAATGTCGTGGCCGATGCTTTGAGTAGAAAGTTGTTACATACATCCTCGTTGATGGTAAAAGAGGCTGAGTTGGTGGAAAGCTTCAAAGATTTGATCTCGGGTTCTCTTTGACTTCCCAAAGCATTAGGTTAAATCAAGTAGTGGTGACTAGCGACTTCAAGGTCTTAATAGCCTAAGCTCAAAAAGAGGATCCATAATTCCTTGAGTTATTAAAACAAGTAGGAGAAGGGAAATTGAAGGACTTATCCTAAGGAAGTGATGGTATGTGGAAGTACTAGAGAAGGATTTGTGTGCTAGAAAAAGATGACCTTAAGACTCAAATTTTGAAAAAGGAACATAAAAGTCATTTTACTATTCACCCAGGCATAACTAAGATGTATCAAGATTTGAATAAGATGCTCTAGTGGCATGGTATGAAAAGAGATATAGTCAAGGTGGTGAGTAAGTGTCTAGTCTACTAAAAGGTGAAGATAGAACATCACAAGCCCTCTAGAATGTTACAACCTCTGGAGATTCCAAAATGGAAATGGGACGAAATTTTAATGGATTTTGTGGTAGGCTTGCCTAGAACTCAAGGTGGATATGATGCCATATCGGTAATAGTGGATAGGCTAATGAAGTTTGTTCATTTCAAACCTATAAGGGTATCATATTGCCATCTTGAGATGTAAATTCATGTATGTGAAGATCATTATTAACATTACTTACGTTAAGAAAGTAAAGGAAATGAACTAATAAATAGTGTCATATTTTAACCTTCACCCCTGGGCGGTGACAACCATCAGCTTGCTCAATACAATAAGTCTAAGGAGGAAGGCCTATTATGGGTTTTTAAAATCGAAGGTTGATGCTAAAGATCATAGAAGTCAGTATGTAATCAAGAATTAAGATCGAAGGTTGATGCCAAAGATCAAAGTCAAGACACGTTATGTTGTGTGATTGTCAATTAAATAGCTCATGATGCATGCATAAATCATGGCATACTAGTAACAAGAGAAAAGAGGATACACATTACCTTATGAATGAAATGTTCATACATACATGGCATGTCAATTGACAAAATACATACATAAATCATGGCATGTTAGTTGATGGAGTACATACATACATTATGGCATGTAATTGGAAGAGGCATGTATGTTATGAACGACTCTTGAAGTGTGCATACATGAAGCATGGCATCTTTATCGAATAAGCATGTAAAAATGGGACCTACCTCGGCTAATGAATTACTTTCAAAAGGATATAATATACATTCACACACTTCTTTTAGCAAATAAACCCAAGGTGGTTAAAGGTGAAAACGATGACACATATGATTTCCCTACTGAGAAATGTTATATTTCTCATTCCTTCGTTATTTCTGTATCGCTTTTAAATGGAGAACAGGATGAGGGTGCAGTTAGAAGCTTGAAGGCATAGATACAACCCATGGAAGCAACTATATTAGGAATTCGAGTGTTATACTTTACATTGAACATGAACTCAATTATTCTGTTTTTCTTTTCTTATTTGAATGGTCATCTTTAAGGATGGTTGTAGGAACATTTTTCCCATCCTATTTTATTTTGATGCTATGATAAGTTACCTTTGTTAGTTATGACATTTGAGTTATTAATATTTTTATGACACATGGGATATGCTATATATTGTCTATACATTTTATAATTGTACTAATAATTTCGCACGTATCATGCTATCTCTCAATCAAATCTGGTAAGGCTTGCATTTTTGTAAGTTTTCATTATACATACATACACACACACACACACACAAACACACACACACATATATATATATATGATTAATTTTTACCAAATTAATTTAAAAGTTTTGAATTTTTTTCACAAAGTTGAAAGGTAACAAACTAATAGAATCCAAACGTGAATTTAAATGTACGTTGGAGCTACTAGGGTGTTACACTTCGGGTGTGTTGTATATGTTTATGACTTGTATACTACTATTTTAGATGATCATCGCGATGTATATATATGTATATAAGTGAACTTTCAATAATCTTCTTAAGTGATTTAGCTTGCTAATTTATCGTTTAATTTTTACTTACTTTTTATTTTATGATATGCTTATTTCTTAACAATATATCTCGTGAGCTATACTATCAAACATGTTCATCATGTCATAATCATATTATGACATTCATAAGGTAAGCATGCATATCTTTCATCATTGCAATTTATCTTAACATATGTATTGCCTTAACCTATTACTTGGTAGAGGCCAACACTTCACTTGCATCTTCTATCATCCTAACCCAATGCTCCGTGGAGGTCCGATGCTTAATGTATTAGCACCTTCATCATTATTGGAGTTAGGAAATGAGCTTATCCCTTAACCTAACAAGGGTTAGCTTGTGGGTCTTAGGATCACACCTTGTATAAGAAGGGTCACCTGGCTTGCCATAGGATCATCTTTGATTATCTTATAACTTTCGTCTTATTTATCTTTGAATGCAATGCAATACATAATGACATCAAAAATAAAATGGAATCTTCATATTCATTTAATTGATCCATTAACTAGAAGACTTGTCATATAAATAGATATCATATTTCTAGCATAAGCATGAGCATTTCAATGATATAAGTCATTCATACCATCAAGCCATAGCATATATTTCAAATTAGGCATATATTTCATGAAGGATATTTTGATCAACTTTATTTTAGGGTTTAGTCGATGGTATAAGTGTGTGAAATTGGTTCATTTGCCTAGGATTTTGAAAATCATTGAAGGTCATAATTGGAAAAACACCTAAACCAAGTTTTCAACAAAAACATTGGTTAAAATCTTAGTTGTGATGAACTAGTAAAGAATACTTTGAAGGGAAATCTTTTTTTAATACTTAAATGGCTGGATACACCCATCATAGTATGAAAGGAGTAATGGAAAGAAAAAAAGTTGTGATCAAAAGTAAGAGGTAGATCTTATATGTTTTGTAAGTAGGGTGTTTGGTGTTGACATAGTTGGATGTTGAAATAACATTGTTGCACTTTGAATGTGCATGAACATGTATGATCATGATTTTTAAATGCCCTTGTGCCCATTCTCGAAAACTACCTTCTATATTCCTACTACCCATTCTCAATGGACAATCGTTCCTTTTGGACTCAAAATAGCACCATCATTATTCCAAAAAATAAACACTAGAGTTTTTGAGCTATTCCTTCACAATGAGCTCATTTATATTTATGACATACTTCAAAGATCACATAAGACTTATGTGAAAAATTTATTGAATCTATATAATCAATTTCCAATCATGTTGTCCTTGCAAAATCCCTAATTAGAATAAATGAAGGAGACTTTTTGGAAATGCATTTTACTTAAGGGAGATAAATGTCACAACCCCACATTGCTAAAGAATTATAAAAACTTCTTGATGAAAACGTATTTGTAAAGCAAATCGAAGAGTTCTTGGAAATCTAGAATTACATAAGACATTTTACTCCCTAGATTTCTAGGCATAGTATAAAACTATTAAAGCTTCTCAAAAAGATTCATCATTCCTTGGGACTTGAACAAACTGAATATATCCCACCAAGTATTGCATTTGTCTTCTAATGTAGAAGATTAGACAATTCTACAACCATAGAGCCTACTATGAATATATGTCATCAAACCATAAGCTCTTATAGATATTTCCCTCTAGAGAACCTTAACCATAGAGAAATAAAAACAAGTACACTATCACAACACATGAAATAATGTGGAAAACTCTAAAACCAAAGAAAAACCACAACTGTTTCCCAAAGGCAAATAAAGAATGACAATACGTGAAAATTTGTACAACACATAGACTTTCCTCTCAAACCCCCTACATTCCCTAGTACACCCACACTTCCAAAGCAAACATCTGGTCTACATCTCCCAACACTCTAAGATAAGAGTACATAGGAAAGTAGAAAATCAAATACAAGCTTAAAGTATTTTCGACTGGTACAAGTTGAAACAAAGGAATTAAGTTAACATATATAGCCTAAGCTTCACTTTCACTTTGCAATAATGGCCAATGTGGGACTTGTTCCTAGATGCTTTATTTCAATCAACGCTAACACATTTGGCAAAAATATGGAGTCCAAAAATAAGTTCCTCCAAGTCTACAGATTCTCACACTAAAGAAATGATATCCCAAACTTTTTGTCAGACCTAATCAGTCAAAACTTATCATTATCTTTTCTTCCACTCATTTGTATCTATTAATCCTAATAAATATTGACCTACCCCATTTATCAACCACACGCACTAGACTAGCTCCATCATTCTTTTTCTGAAATACCACTTGGCATTACCCTCGCTCCAAATTACCTTTTAATTGGCCACCTCCTTGAAAATATTAAATAATAAAATAATATCACACACAGACCAACTTGGTTTAACTATTTAGCACCTTACTTATACATATTTACCATTCCCATAGGAAAAACTTTTTTAGAAGTAAATATTTGGTATCTTTAGTGTGTCTCAATATTCATATTCTATTCTTTGTCCACATTTTCAAAATCCAATCCAAACTTATGTGGACACGAACCATGTAAGGCAATACGAGGCTTTCTCAGGCTTCAAGGCTTTTGCCTAGGATGAACATTATCCTTTCTATATAAAAAAAAAGAGTTAATTGTTTAAATTCACCAAATCAATAGCTTACATGTTAAAGTCCCTACTAGAAATTCCACATGTTCCAAGTTAAAGCATTTAGAAATAATGTGCTTACCAGAGTTAGAAATGGAAATGGAATACACCTATGTAGGGACAATGCTAGCTACATAAAATCTATTAATAGATTAGACAATGAATAGTTCACTTATCACAATCGAGACTATCTTTGTAGGATAATTTATGAATGATTCCTATGACTCATACAAAAGCATAAAAAAGATAAATGTTAGTTATGTTTTGACAAACTAGGAGACAAGATCATTAGCTCCAAAACCCTTTAGAAAGTTTTAGTTTAAAATGTTTTGAGTGATAACACAACCAATTTAGAGAAAATATTTTAAAGAATGACTAATGTTTCCCTTGAGTTTCTTAAAATTATTAAATAGATCCTTACATTACCATAGTATGGTTTTTAAAACAAAAATATTATCACATGACATGTGCAGACATGTTTATCTCGTTTAAAGAGATAGGAACTTAATAGAAATGAAAAATATATCATGAAATGAATGTGTACATGCTTAATAGATTGAAGAAAATCATCATGCACAAGAAATCAAGGCTCATATCTTCATAAAGTAGCACTCAACTTTAGAAAGTATGCTTCAAATGATGATTTAAACCTAACTCTGAAGCAAGATTGTTCTACAACCTTCAATCATCATGATCCCAATTATTTCATTATCTACAAGCTCTGATTGAAGTCTGGAAAATCAAAGATATGTCAAGAAAATGATACTACAGTTCAGAAAGTTCACTTCATAGAGAAACGATGCACTTTGCAAGAAAAAGAGAGAAATTTGAAGTTCAAATTTAAAGTCAAACCTAGTTACAAACTGATGTGACATCTTCCGCTAACTTGGTCAACTACTCTAGCTTTTAGAAGGAAAAGTTCAGAAACCTTATTTAGAAAGTAAAAAGTAGGTTTTGAAGGTAACCTTAGGAACCTCCATTTCACAATGGCTTTTGCAATAGCTCTGACAAACGCCGAGTTACTCCTCTAGAATGCATTTCCAAGACACAAAACAGATGTCTACAGATGTCACTTGGACAATTGATCAAGGGCAAGAGTCATAAATGTAGACCATCTATAAATAGAGATGTTGTGCTTACAATTCAAGTGACTTTCACTTAAGAGTGTTGAAACGTTGAGAAAATTCCTCTTTTTCTTTTGTAAAATTCATTACTTATTGTAATAAGTTTCTTATTTGTGAAAAGTCATCTTTCTACATTCTTAGTAGATCATACGTTCTTCCTAAGAAGAATCTTAGAAAGAAGTCATTCAAGTTTTCCAAGTCTATTACTATATATCTTACTAAAACTTGAGTGTTGGTTAGTTTGAGTGACAAACCGAAACACAAACATTTGTAACCTCAATCCAGTAGTGATTGATGTTAGTTAGCTTGGAGAGGCTAAGCAAAGACTACTTGTAATGTGACAGTAGAAGTGAACTATTGGTTACAGTGTTAGCTTGGAGAGGCTAGTGAATGACTACTTAGGTTGTAATAGTAGAGTGGACTACTGGTCACTGTGATAGCTTAGAGAGGTTGGTCAAAGATTACTCGATTACTGATCACAGGTAAGAGCTTGGAAAGGCTAGTGTAAAGACTATCCAACTTTTTCAAGTTGAGAAAGGGCTTTAGTGGAACTCAACGATTGTTGAGAATTAGATGTAGACAGGTTGGCCAAACCAGTACAAAAACATATGTGTAGTATCTTCTTCTCCTTTAACTCCTTTATATTCTCTGCTTTGTGCTTATCATTTTGTGTTTTTTGAATAACTAACTTATATCCTCATTTCTCATATCCATTGTAGTTCAAAAAGTAGGTCCATAATTCAAGTTTGTTTTTTGTGTGCTTTTCTACCTACAAAGATGCCATGGAAAAAGGTAGAAAAAAAGGAACTTGGAATTTCAACCTATCTCACATGAACCTATCCTCAAGTGTGGCTAATGAACTGACAAGTGTTATGATGGCTAGTATAAGTGATATACTAATGTCATGATGGTTAGGGTGAGTCATGTATTAATTTCATAATAGCTAGTCTAATAATAGATGTCAAGGTTTTAAATTGCAGACCACCTCATGCGATGTGGCTGCAATATTATAGTTGTGGTTTGCAGTGCAACCGTATCGGACCACAATTGTTGTGTGATGCATTTTTATATAAATTTAACTACAACGTAATTGCAACACAACTGCATCAGAATCGCAACACCACATCAGGATTACAACGGACCGCATTGAACTGCATCAAGACCACAACAAGCCACAATGACTGGATTCCTTTTCAATTTGTAGACATGCAACAATTTCATACTACATCAGCCACAATATGCATTGCGACGACTGCATTCTCTGCAACCACAGTAACCACAACACTGATCGTAGCTGCAATTTAAAACAATGGGAGATGTGTAATGGCTATTTGGAAGCCTTTGGTAATGTGATCCAAGTCCTTTCCAAAGTAAGGACTCTTTGCTGGTAGAAGTTCCAACATTAGCTCTCAAATTGGAAGAGGCAAAATTTTGTTTTTTGTTTTATATTCAGCCTCACTTTTGCTTCCATAGGGCTTCGGCTCCATCATCAAATTTTATGGGCCCTAGCCCAAGCTATTCTCTCTCTCTCTCTCTCCCTCTCCACACACACACACACACACACACACACACACACACATATATATATATATATATATATAAACACACACACACTAATGAGTTTTTTTAAAAAAATGGTAGGCCATAGATTTTTCAGGTAATATAGTTCATTGTTTGCCATATGGAAATAGTATCAGACGAACAAATTAAAAAGGGTTACGAAATTTCCTGAATAGAATGTATTGAAGATGTCTAGTCCAAAGCATCTAACATGCTTTTTCTGCTAATAGATTAGGTAATATCAATACTATCCATATCAACCATTTATTTATTTTCTGGCTGTTATCTGCCATCTGAATTAAAATTTGAGCATCCAGGCTAGTTATCCCTAAGAATGTGACACATGATGGCTTTGTTTGAACGCCAAGTTTTACCAACCTTTACCCACCACTGAATGCTTTGCGGCCAATCCACTTACTGAAAATGGAGGATACTTCACCACAATGTTTTGGCCCGTAATCAAAGAGATGGCTAAGCTATGTTGAGCCAATTAGATTTAACCCTTCTTTTATATTTATTAACAAGTCACAGAATAACGCCTCAAAATTTAAATATTGTTTCCAACATAAAATATTATAACGAAGTAACCTACTGCAAGTAAACACTGGGCCATAGGGTGTTTTCTGATCTTGCATATAAATAGGAATGGAATTATAACAATTTTCAAACACAACCAAGTAGCCAAAGGAATAATAAGCAGAAAGAAGAAGAAGAAGAATGGGGCGCAAGAACACAATTTTCTTGGTACTGTTTGCTACCTTGATCACAAAGGAGGCCTTGGCTGCACAACATGTTGTTGGCGGAAGCCAAGGCTGGGATCAATCCACAGACTTCAACTCCTGGGTTTCAGGCCAAACATTTAGCGTTGGAGATCAACTTGGTATGTTTCTTACCCATGATTAGTTTTAAGCTCTTTCATAAACTACTTTTGCAAGGGACACCAAAGACATTTCCTTTTCTTCAAAAACTGATTTGATAAATCAATGTGTGATCAATATCACGCTATATTCTGTTTTATTACTTTGCAGTTTTCAAGTACTCTTCTTTGCACAGTGTGGTTGAGCTGGGTAGCGAGAGTGACTATAAGAACTGTGATATCAGTAGTCCAGTGAAGACAATGAGCAGTGGCAACGATGTGGTGAAATTGGACAAGCCAGGTACGAGGTATTTCACCTGTGGTACCTTAGGCCACTGCAGTCAAGGAATGAAGGTAAAGATTGCAACAGCGAATGGGAATGGACCTTCTTCCCCTGCATCAACACCATCATCCTCATCATCATCGCCTTCCACATCGGCTTCCACTTCCTCTCCCGCTACTACTTCTGCAGCTTCGCGATCGGCCTCACAAGGCTTCGCCTCTTTTGTGCTCATTGTTGCATTATCAGCAGTTTCCACAATGTTTTCCCTGTTTTAGTTGATGATATGAAGTTGGATTTACAAATATATATTATAAGCACATATATACATTTGTGGGCTGTGGCCTAGGGACTATGGAGGCATATCAATTTTACTTCACCTGATCATCTTGTTCACCTTTTAGAATCAAGTTAGTCTCTGTAATATCTACATGGATTGACATGTAAGTCTGTATTGATAATTTTCTTTAAGTTTTTTTCGTTGTAATCTTTTTCATTTTAGGCATTGTCCTTGAGTATTGTTTTAAGTCTATATGAGCGGATAAGTTGCTTTCTTAATTGATGGTCATAGTAAATAAAAGTAAAATAATAAAGCTGTTTTACGTATTACAATTTTGCTGTCCTTTCTAAAATAATTTTTAGTAAAGAAACCAATCGGTTATAGCTCATCAACATTTGAAATTTTCAATTGAACAACACAATGTTGATGTGAGAGGGTGATTTATGGTAAGAGTGAGAAAAATAAATTTTAATTATTGGATCTTACGTAAATTATCAAGATTAAAATATAAAGTCATATACTTTTTATAAACTATCATATGACCATTAATTAACTTTCAGTTTTCAGTTTTTCCTTCATAAGAATTAAAAACTAACAACTAAAAAATTGAAAATAGCAAACTAAACAGGTCAATAATCCATGCATCTCACTTGAGTCATCCCATATATATTATAATGAGTTAAGAAAAAATATAGAAGAATATTGGAGTATGTATTTTCATATTTTATTAATTAAATAAATAATGTAAGAATAAATCGAAAAAATTATTCAAATTATTCAAAATTAATCCGTTAGGTTAAGCTCGTTAAACCAAGTACAAGTTATTTAAAATCGGAGGTAGTAACCTTGTAGATAATTTAAACTTACTCGTTAGAGGAAAATTAAACAGTTAGGTTAAACTCTTCAAGTTGGGTACAAATTATCCAAGATCGAAAGTTGTCACTTGGTAGATAATTTCAATTAATTCATTTTTAAATCTAAGAAGAAAATTAAGCCAGTAGAATAAGCTCATTAGATAGGGTAAAAGTATTCAAGATCGGAGGTAATTATTGCGTAGATAATTTACACTCGCTCATTGTAGACCTAAGAGGAAAATTAATCCGTTAGGTTAAGCTCAATGTAGAGTGTTTGAGATCACGAATAAATATATTCACAAAGCGTTCAAGTACGAAGTAAAATACACATGGGCTCACACAGGATAAAGTGGAGCACAAAACAGTCAACCAACTACGAAACAAAATATACAATGCACATATTAAGTACAAACATATGACCTTGTATGGTCGGAACAAAAGAACAAAATATAGTTTTTACAAAACATAACATGGTCACATAGGATCACATAGGACCAAAACAACTACTTCGGCATGTCAACAATCCTGCCATCCTCAATAACACGGAAGAGGCCCACCTCAGAAAGATCCATGTCCGGCCATAAGACTTTCACTTGAGCAAGAGTATTATAAAAAATCTCACGAGTGCTTTTCTCCTAATCGGCTAAGGTTTTGGCCACGTCAACCTTCAACTCAGAAACCTCCCAAAGTGAGCTCTTCCTTGTTCTAACTGAGGGAGGCAACAAAAGAGGTAAGAGAATCCTTTTCGTTCTCCAACTCGACGCGACCACCTTCAACTTCTGCTTGTCCAAATCCTTCTCAGCCATCACAGCACAGGAATGGAGGCCCTTGTTTTCATTTACATACTCATTCATGGACTCCTTAATATTCTCCATGTGCTCCTTTTCAGCCTTGAGCTCAAATCAGAGATCCTTCTCAGTAGTTGTGAGCTCAAAGGCAATGTGTTCTGTAACACCCCTCCTACTATAGTACTATGCTTGAGTCAAAACATTACAGTAAGTAGTCGTTACCCATAACTTACCTTACTGATTTTATCTGTCTTAACCATATGAATTATATACGTATGTGTTGTAATAAATAAGAGCCTCGCACTAAAGCTATACTAATTTTTCACATTTCGCAATCCTTTTAACATAATGATCAATGTATAGAAATAGTGGGAATATAATGCGCATCCTAAGAAGTCAATCACATGATAATTTACATTTTATATCACATCCATAAAAAGTTAAGTCATGCAGTTATAGTATATGCAATTCACGCCTAATTACATGTGTTATAAACAACCCTACCATGGTCCTTGGAGTGACCACCTAATCCGGGTTAGGGCCTAACAAAATACAACTAACTACAGATAGATAAACCTAATTCCCTCGGTTAGTGGCTCATCAAAAGGTAAGACATAAGAGCCTATGATAGTCAGATAATATGAGGGATTCTAAGTCATACTGCATCTATCAACAACCTGGATACACCATAGTTAGTCAAGCAAGTGGAGAGTAGTGCCCATTAGGCACATTAGCTGGGTAACCCTGCCAGTCTCCACTACCTCCGAAAGGGGTAGAGGAACCGGAAAATGTCTCCTCTGAAGGATCAGACTCAGCATCGGCGGTAGGCTGTGGTGGATGAGTCATATACAGTGAAAAGGTAGGAAAAGAGGACTTTGGATCAAAAGTAGGACTCCTAACAATAGTAGCGAATGGGAGAGAACATAGTACATAAATATGGATATGAGACTCAGCGACCAGGTACAGTGACCCTAAATGCCACTGCAAATCAGGCGTCTCGAGAAAGAACACGATCGAGGTCATCTATTGAAAATACATCATACAGCACGAATGAGAATCAATGATTCCTAGTACGAAAAATACTAGTCTACTACTCAATGATATTCAACTTAATGCAAAATAAGCCATGTATCTTCAGTTGTTTATATAATGGTCTCATTAGTTAGTGTCATTATTTCTTATGACTTAATTTTATTAGAAAATTTTAAAACTTAATGGTAGAACTCATAGTACTCTTCTAATATACTTCTCATTGGATCGTATTGTCAACAATGTAACGTTGTCGTGTTACAACCTGATATAGTTTACTAGATGGAGTACGTCTACTATATCTCATCTCAATAGCCTCGCTATCCTTAGTACATCCCTTTCCTCATAATGATGTAACGCCATTGTGATTATAAGCTGATATAGTTCTAAGGGCGTAGCACGTCTACTACTACCCGTAAATCCATGAGCTTGCCATTAAGCAATTTACATTGTATAAGGTTTATCGTCTTAAGTTTCTTTTCTTCGTGTCCATCTTTATCATTTGTATAAAAATTCTCATAATTGTTGAGTAAGATTTATTCTTTAAAAGTTCTATTTTCATACTTTACTTTGAGGTTTCTTCTTGAAATTTACTTAACCTCCTATGAGACTTTCTCTGTTAAGTCTCCTGAATTTTTGTGAGACTCTTCCCTTTAAAATCTCCTGAATTTCTTATAAGATATTCTCTTTAGAATCTTTTTAATTCCTATGAGATTTTCTATTTAAAATCTCCTAACTTCTTATGAAATATTCTATTCAAAATCTCTTGAATTCTTATGAGATTTTCTGTTCAAAACTCTTAACTTCTTATGAAGCTTCTCTGCATAAATTCTCTTTAATCTTTATGAGATTTATCAGTAAAATCTACTAAACTATTTATGAAAATTTTTGAAGGAATAGCTAAGATTTTTATGAGATTTTTCTGCAAGATCTACTAGTCTTTTATGTGCAGAAACTTATAGGATTTCTTACTTAGTAATTCTTAAAACCTTCAAGGAGTTAAACCTAGTGTCTTACATAGCTTTTCTTCTATAGGCTAAAATCTCATCATTTTCACCAAACTCTAGCATTATACTTCAAAATACCAATCTTGCAGGTTTTACAAAGCTATTTCTGTATCTATTTTGGCAAAACTTCTAGAAATTTCAATCTCTTTAAAGAATTGAAAATCTCTTCATTTTCTTAGTAAATCTCTTACATCCATTCAATCAATATATAATACACTTATTTATTGCATCTTTTTACATCTATCAAGTTCCTATACATATGCACCTTGAAAAATTCCAGATTTCACCAACATAAATTCAAACATATTTTAAGAGTTTATATTTACCAAAATAGCCAAACAATCACAAGCAATAGACTAGAATCTTTCCTACCGATTACTCACAATTAATTATTTTATCAAAAAAATACAAATAGACGAGTCGTTACATGTTCGCTACAGTGAAGAAGTCCCACAATTCAAAGACAAACGCTAGCCCCACTACAGTTGGTTTTAGAGGACAAAGCTCCATAGCTGATGACAGGTGCCCTCCGTGAAGATATGCTCATTGATAAACTCAAGGAAGGGGAAATCATTGGAGAACACGGGAGGTCTTTGACCCTCTTTTTTCAACAAGGCATCATTCTCAGCCTCGATGTCCAAGCCAACTACCACGATGTCCAGGGAAAAAGTGGAACCCCAGCCCAAATGACATCTCCCCTTCTTGGGAGAGGAGGTGGCATTTTATAGCTTACTCGTCTTCAGCTCAAGTTGCTTGGAATCACTGGAAGAAGAAGTTGAGGAACCCGAGATGGCAGAACTCTAACTCTTAGATATAGCAAGCATTTCTTTAGCATTTTTCTATAAAACCTTGGCCCACAAAGCTTTCATGCCTTGTACGAAGCCATGCACATGATACATTATTTAAAAATTAATTTGAGCTTTATTAGTTATAATTTCAAAATTCTGACAGATTTAGTAATGATGAGGATGGTCCAATGAATGTGTAAAAAAAATGTAAATAATGATTTGTAGGCTCCGTGGGCTCATCGGAATAGCTGAAACCCTCGGATTGGGACCCAGAGATGCCTGAAACTGAAAAATTATAGGATTGAGATTAGAAATGATAAGGAATGAGAATTTTAGACATAGAATTTTTTGGAGAATGTTTGATTACCTAGGTACGGTGTTTTTACTAGTTCGGTAAAATTTCGGGTACGATTTCTAACATTGAAAGATAGTTTAATCTTTGTAAAAGGATAATGTTTATCCTTTAGAGTCAAGTGTAAGGATAGGATATAATCTTGAATTATAAGATCAAATCCTAGACATTCATCTTGTTTTCTTTTTGAAAGAATTAAGCATTTATATCTAATAATATCTAAAATCTAACTTAGGATAATTATAAGTTCAACAACCTTATCTCTCCACTTTGCATTCTCGGCCAAGACCAAGAGCAAACAGCCACCATTGTTGTCTTCTTCATATGCCCAAGTTTTAATTTCAAATCACAAAACACTTGCCCAAAGTTTCTAAAACCCTAAACTTTCTTCACTAAACTTGTTCCACTCATCACTACCTGCAAATCTAACCGATTAAAATTTCAAATCCTCATCATTTCTCACCTTGATACCTTATTATCTTACTGCCTAAGGAGGGTTTGGTATTGATTTGATAGCCTTGAAGTGAAGAGAAATCACTTGGAGCATCCTTGGAGTTATAAAGCTCTAAAATTTTCAAAGTAGGGTTTTTGTGTCTTATTTGATGTATTTCTGTTCTTGCAGATTTTTGATTGTTTTAAATTGATAAATTCTAGTTCTAATGTGAGGCTATACATAGATATTGATTTATTTGCATAGGTGGAGTAGTTTGGTGTTGTGGAAAAATCATTTTTTTGTCAAAGGAGTGTCGGGCTACGTTGCTGGAATTTTGATTTTGTTATAGGCAAGGAATGATCGTAAATTTTCTAATGGATTTGTAGGTATTTTTATGAATTCTCTTGAGCTATGTTTTGGATTTATATTGCTTTAAAAAAAATCAAGAACCAAAATTGTACCTATGCTGCCTGAATTGTTATAACTGAAGCTACGAATTTGTCTAATTTTGTTACCATAGCAAATAATTGATTTTTCCTTTGAAATTTTTACAGAGGGTTTGAAACATCTTAAAGTTAAACCATAATTTTTACTCTAAATTGATTCAATCATTTGAAAGGGTTAAAAATTATGGATTTCTAGTTTTTAGCTAAGATTAAGGGGTCTCTAACCACCAAATTTATAGAATTTTGTTAATATAGTTAAAGAATGACTCTAACTCTGAAATTTTTATGGGACTTTGGGGACACATTGAGGTGTCATTAAGAATTTTTGTGAATTTGAAACTAGTCATTTGATGTGTACAATAAATCTTGCTATTTGAGTGAATAATCTGTCAATGTGCTAGAAATGAACTAAATTCTTGATTTGGTAATAACATGACTTTTGATTCAAGTATGATGAGTATAAATGTATGATATATCAATTAAAGATTCACTTATGAGGAATGGATGAGAATTTAGTTGTAAACGGATACTTATATGTGATTGGAGCATGTATTAGTAAAAAGAAAAGTACATGATGTATCAATGTGACAAAAGAGAATATGTGAACTTCAATTGTGCATGTTCTGACATATAGGCAAAACAGAAACAAGACTTAGGTTAGGTAAAAAGGAAGGCAAAAAGAGGAACTTCTCTAGAGATATTATGATTCGGTAGACATATCGACTAGAAATAGAATTGTGTGTGATTCAGAAAAGGAAAAAAATGAAGTCTGATGATCACATATAAGAGTGAGCTTAGTCCTGATAGGCAGTCTATTTCCCATATGTGGTGTTATCCACTATAAATATCATTTGGTATAAACTAAGTTTTCCCTATATTGATGAAAAGAGAAAAATGCACGGAATTGAGTTCTACGATTATAAAAGTGAACACATGACTAATTATTGTCTTTGTGTATGTTTTGCATAAAATTACTTGTATAAGTGAAATTAAATAATTGTGTTATGATTATGTTTGAGGGAGTGTCTTACTGAGAATTATATAATATTCTCATCCCTATCTTTTTTAATTCTCATGTTGTCTCTAAGTTGATCCAGAGAACTATGGGGCAACTACACAAGAGAAATCGGAATTAAAGTAGTTTAGTACCTGAGACTGTACTCGATTGTACTTAGTTATAAGTATATGTCTGTAAACATAAGAGATAACAGATGTGCATTAAAGCTTATAGCAGAGCTTCCTTTTGTACTTGACTTTGTATTAAATAAATACTTTATTGTTTTGTTATATATTTTAATAGAACCACGATTTAGTTACTACCCGATTCTATTGATCTTGCTATAGATAATTAAGAGAGGTCTGCTAATTTATAAGTAATAACTCCTCAGTATAATGTCATGACTTAAGGATGAGGTTGTGCTTGGGAGGATGTTACAATATGCACAAGGATGAGAATTCTAAAATTCTCAGTAAGGTTCTCCTATAAACATATAAACATCATCATTAACTACCTCAGTTGCTTTGGTTTTATTATAAAAATATGGCATTCAAGTAGAATAACTAATAACAGTTATCTTACCTTGTAAAAATCTTTACCTGAAGTAGGCTAATTTATTCAATCATTATCATTGGAATATATAATGTCAACTTAGCACACTAGTATCTTGATCTCAATTGAATAATAAACTCATTCATCTACCACATAATATAGAGAGTACCTTAAAACAATTACTATTTTAACTATCTTGGCCCTCAACTTATAATGGCTTATCCTACTCCCAGATAATAGACTTTTTTTCAATACTGAGCTCATTCCAATACATGATAATTGGATTTACTTTCTCCAATTCTCACATAGACCTATTCCTAGTTAGGTTTACTTTTCCCAACTCAATTCAAGAGTAGTCAAGTTTACTTTCCCCGACATACTAGATTTACATTCTCTGGCCCAAGAAATCATGATCATTCTTTATTTCATGTAAAGGCAATTGTCATAAGTATTCACAAGTATATGTGCATTCCATCATTGATATACTCACATTGTATAAGTGAGATCAAGTCATCAACATTTCATCATAATTTTAGCTAGTTTAGCTTATTGTCCAAAATTTTTGTCTCTAAGAAAATTATGGTTAAATTACTAAACATCATCAAATAGAGCAAGACAAATTTTTAAGTTAATTTAACATGTCTATAAGATCCTGTGAAACTCTCATAGCAAAATAAGTCTCTAGATGCATTAATAAAATTACACAATTTCGGAGGATAGAAATCACCTAATTCCAATTGTCGATAGTCAAAATTCCCAATTTTATTACCATATCAAATGAACAAATTAAATTCTATAAAAATTCAAGGTTAGACTTCAAGATGTCCCAACATCTTGTAAAAATTTAAAATCAACATTTGATCATTTGATATAGTAAAAAAATTATACAAGTTTAGTGCTTCAAAATTGACTATCTAGACAGAAACCCTGACCAGCTTAGTTTCTGAATTTTTAAAAACAGTAAAAGTGTTCAAATGAACTCAGGAAAAATATTTGGGATACTTTCATATGTTAGCTTCATTATATAAAATTTTTATCTCAAAATCAGGTTTCTAACTCCATAAGAAAAATAATATATTTTCATCTATTTGCTTAAAAATCGAGTTTTTAGCACACAGCTCAAAACTTGTTTTGACAAAAAGGACTTTCTAACAATATCAAATCATTCTACTCATATAAACACATAAATATCTATATATGAGAAGCTACTAAAACTAAAAATTTCAAGTCTAATCACCCAAATAATTTCAGAACAATCTTTGCAAAGAAAAAGGTTAAAGAAACCCTACTTGACTCTTACAAACTCTTGCTCTTGTTCTTGGCTTTCTTCAAGGGCTTTTACACCCATTTTTTTTATTTAAAATCTAAACCAACCAATTCCTCCTTTAAAATAGCAAGAACAGTAGCCACAACTAATGGTATGATAAGATGAGGATTCTCTATAGTGAGTTGATTTGGGGACTACAAAACATAGTATATAGTTTGTGTTTTGGTTATGGAGTTTTGGGAATGTAACTTAGGATTTTCAAGATAGGGTTTGATGTTTAAGGAAGAAGAAAAGTGAAGATGGCTATAACAACAGGGGTTTGCCAAAATCTTAAGGAAAGGAAATAGTAAGGTTGTGATTTTCTTTATTTTATACAACATGTATTAATTTCTAGCATAAATAACATTCACTTTATAATTAAAATTAAAATTTTTATGTTGTTATTATTTAGTCCTTGTTAAGACAATGGTGTGGCTAATCCCTAGCCACACATTTAGGTGATAAACATACACTATAAGTTTCATATAGTGTAAGAAACTGCATATCAAAATTTTATAGAATGGGTTAAATACCATACTCAGGAAACAGATATTGTCTGAAATTTAATTCCAAGTTTGAAAATTTCATTTCTAATTGTTTTTAACCTTGATCCCATATTTCCTCAGTTCTGGGCATCTCCTAGTCCCAGTTCTAGGGTTTCGATTGTCCAGACGAGCTCGTGGGGCCTGTAAAGTTACTATTCATTTTTTTCTCACTAAGTCATTCTTATCATGACTAACTATTAGAATTGTAAAATTCTAATTAATAAATTTCAAGTAGAAAATTTCTGAATAACTTCGGATGTTACACGAGCACCTAGACTTGGAATGCATCAGTTATATTGAACAAATAAGCTCAGAGAGCTTTGCAGGCTTATACATTATGGGCTATTGCTGAGTACACTCTACATGAGATGCAACTTGCCTAAGAACTATCAAGCTCAGTAATAGAAAGCAGAGTCAGCATATTTGTTTTGAAGCTAATTCCTTGCATTTGACATTTGTGTGAATCTATGAGATAGATTCACTTACACAATAACTATTTTATTTTAAAAAAATTATATATATATATTTGTAATACTTTCTTTGCTATATGTTTTCATTTTTTCTCCTCATGTCTCTTATTAAACAATAAATTCATAATTTGTTGCATTAATTTGTCTAAACTTAATACATCATGTCTCTTAATTTTGACATGGAAGATCCTCAAACATTTTCAATTGTTGATGAACTCAACTTGGTTATTCATTTTAAAATAATTGTAAGGGTACATTTTAAATTTAATTTTCAGATGTCATGTTGTGATATTTTTATAATATAAACTTAGTGGTGAAATACTTCTTTTATCTAAATAATATGGATGACAAGTATTTTTAAGTTTTTCTTGGGTCAAACTTATTAAAAATTTATTCAAATATTATACCTATTTTCTCTCAAATTATAATTATAATATACTTTTTATCAACTTTATATGTGACAATGCATAATATTAATTACAAAAAATATTTCCAAATAATATTTTAAAAACTCATTTACTCGGAACCCATGCAAAGTACAGGATGCTATAATTGTTTTGTAAAATAGAAATGTGGTGATTATAAGTACACAAGACCTCAGGAAAGGTTGGTGTAGTAGTAATAATATATAGTAGTAGTAGTAATAGTAGGGCTTTCCACCCAAATAAGATCATTAATATCCAAAACAAATCTTTCCAACTTTAATTACATAGATGAACCATTTTCATATTGTTAGGCGATTTCATAGGGATTTGAAATGAAATCAATTTGTGCATGATTTCAAAGGTGCCTCCTACGAAACAAGATACAAAGTGCATTCTCTCTAATTTTGTTGGTCCTATGAAATCATGCCTAAATTGATTTCATTTCTTACAAAATCCAATTGATTTGTTCCTCTATAAAAACCCTTGACTATCAATGTGGAGTTACACATCAACTGAGTTTGCATATGAAATCACCTAATCAAGGTTAAGTGTCTAATAAATGGTGAAATTTGCAAATTGTTGAGCAGAAAAAAAAATGGCAAAAAGAAGTTACATCCTTATTCATTGCATAGGTAAAATCATCAATATAGATGAAAGGAAACATTTGTGAGTGAGAATCCTACTTGTATTGTTGTCCATCCATCTATCAGCTTCCTGTAGTTGAAGAGCATAATATTGGAGCAACTAGGTTAAGAACACATGAAATACAATTTTAATTGACCCTTCTACGAAACTGGATAATATATGCTAAATGATTCATTTTGGTAAATTTCGTTTCAAATGTTTAGTTTTGTATGTAACGCCCCGATTTTCTGTTAGAGTGAAAATGACCAAAATGCCCCTAAGGTCATTTTCGGCCCGAAATTTAAGGAAATCCGATCCGGTAGTACTCGAAGGGCAAACTCAATGTTGGAAGGGGATTAGATGACTCATGTACCTTTCCGGGGTTGAAAATCTCATTTTTCAAGTTTTCGGGTCAAAATGACCAAAACGCCCATGCAGTGGTTTACCTGTTTGCAAGTGCCGGATGAACCCTGAAACTTCTTCAAGTGGTTTTAAAAGGCATTTTTATGTAGTCTGTGACTTTAGTTTTGATTCCGGAGGTCCCGGGCGAAATTAGTGCAAAATTACGATTTTGCCCCTAGTTTCGTGTTTTTACGCTTAATCGCGTAATTAAACAAACCTAAGCAATATTAGGCTCTAATCAAAGGTTAATTAATTTTCATAATTAATCTTAGTCAAAATAATTTATTAAAGTTGATTAGAATCTAAAAGTGCTCAATTACAACTTGAAATCCTATTTTAAATTCAAGATTCCTAGTCATGGAATCTTGAATAGTATTTTCTCTCTCCAATTCCTTAAATCATGGAATTGTGTTTCCAATTGTTTATTCCTAAATGAGTTTTAAACTCTCTAATGATGTATGAACACTCCTAATCTTGTGATAAAATCCCTAAACCTCATTCTTAGTCACATAAACTTAAGCTTAATTATTCCTAACCTTGTACCTAAGCTAATACATACTTAAACCTATCATTAGCACCCAATAACATGATCAACACTTCCTCCCCCTTGTTGTACCTGGTCTATCCGTGTACTCCTCCCCCTCCATATGCAGCACATGCTCAAATTTTTGACACTCCAAAGCCATACCTCAAGTCATACTCACCATACCTTGTCATATTTTCAATCAAGCTTGATTTTCCAAATGAATAACTAAATGAAATAAACCATTTTCCTCATTTATTTGTGGCTGAAAAACTTCCAGCCATGTCTAGCTCCTAGAAGACTAATTTCATTCAAAATTAAAAGAAAAGCCCACTCAAATCACCTTACTTGAAGCCATGCCTTGTATCATAACTTCCATACTTCAAACCATGCTTGAATGACCTTGTGTAAGAGATATTTTTCTCTTCCTTCCCTCCCAAAAGCTACGGCCAGCCTTCCCCCTCCATGAGCCCTCATTTGTTTTTATTTTCTAAAAATACCTTGCCTAGAAACACATGCAAACACTTTAGCTCATTTGCACACTTTTAGTTTTCTAAGGTTTCTTTTTATTCTCTTTTTTTCTCTCTAAGTTCCAAGAGAGTTCTCTCTTGTTCTTCATCTTCATCTTCATCATCTCTTCATCTTATCATCATCTCACAACCTTCAAACACCACCCTTTAGCCTTGAAACACCTCCTAAGCTCTCAAACACTTCATCTCAAACACAACCTCACTCAAAACACACCTCCTTACCTTCCTCTTTGCCTTGGCCGAAGCCATCTTGCCCTCATGAAGGAGTTCTTCATCTTGTTTTCCTTTTCAAAGTTCAAGCTTTTCATCTTCACTCTAGGTAGGAGTGTTTTCTAAATTTGTTTTTCTTGAAAATGAGTTTTTCCTAGCTTTCTCTTAGATTTTCTTTTTGAAACTTTCTTGTTTTCTTTTACTTTGAGTTTCAGCCTCGTGGTCTTGATAAGTACATGATGGCTCAATGATGAGAGCTCCTAGATGATGACTATGTGTTCATCTCAAAGGAACCTCTAGAGCTTGAGCTTTTACTTTCTTTAAGTCTCACTTTTGTTTACTAACTCAAAATGATTTTAGCTCAAGAACACCTTTACTTTTTCTTGTTTTTCATTTCGGTTTCCTTATTTCCTTTCCTCTAATATTTCAATTTTGGGTTCCTTTTCTTTGAGATTTTATGTTCCTTTTTAAAGTTTGTTTCTTTTGAGTTTGATGATGATGTTCAAGAACTCTAAAGCTCTCTTTGAGATGAGATAAGTGTTGGGTTGTATCTCTAAAGTCTTGTAAGAGCTCTAAATGAGATTAAAATGAATATTGCATCCATGTTTATGTTTATGCCTTGCACATCATGTTTACTTTCCTTGCTATCACTAAGTATCAAGATAATAAATGAACTTGCATTATCATGTTTATGTTTCAAGCTTTGCATTATCATGTTTATATTTCAAGTCCTCACTTAATATACCAAAGATAATAATAAGTTGCATCTCATGTTTATTTTATGCTCTCACTTTACTTTCTAATGAAAAGCTAAAACTAGTGCATAGCATGTTTATTTTTATGTCATCACTTAACAGAACCTAGAGCTCAAAAACTTGCCCATTGTTGTCTCAAACAAAGGCTTGAAAATATGTATTTCTTTAGCTTGGGATTTCGGCCCCTAAGGAGTTTTATGTGTGACAAGTATTGAAAACTATGTTTTATAATTTTTCTAAGCTTATATGAGTTCAAGCAATGTCTAAAACAAGATTTTATGAATTTAGGACCTCTTGAGATGAATTTGATTTAGCTACTGCCCTTACAAACATTTTAATGATTTTTAGATGTTATAAATGTTGATAAATGAGTTTTAAAAGTTTGAGAAAGGTTCCAAGAGAAACTAGTATTTTATGTGCTTTGGAAATCATGTTTTTGTGCCTTTATATGGAGACTTGATTTCGGTTCTACCTTGCTATGTTTGGTCACTGTATATTCTGTTTTGATGATGATAATATGATTATGTTTGAGTATAATTAATGTTAAAATTCATATGTGAAAGATTAGAGAAGTTAGTAACTAGAAAAGAATTAATTTGAGAGTTTTAGATCCCTTAATGTTTGATTTTTCTGGATTCTGTCTAGCAAGGTTTAGAATTGATAATTATGGTTTTAAATTAGTTTAAATGTGTAGGAATGATTCATAATTGGTTTAGGACTCGATCTTGGTGCCTTAGGAGCAAACCGGACTTAGAAAGGGTCATTGTTGTGACTCCTAGGTACCCGTAAAATTAGGATTTTAGATTCTGCATCTTTGAGGTTTAGAAATGTTCTTGACCATAGTGTGAAGTGAGGAATACTTAGATATAAACCTATAGGTACCTGAGAGTTTAAGTTTTGATGATTTATAACTTAGATTGTGAGTTAAGGACCTTAAGGGTCAATGCATAAGACATTAAGAAATTCTTAATGCTATGATGTTTATATGATGCAATAATATGTTGAGATGTTTATGATGCATGCGGAAATGATTGTTTGAGATATGAGGTTTATCATAGCATGAGATTTAAATGAGGAATATGTTGTGTGATTAGCTTGTGGCATAAGTTTCGGTTTGAAGGAAGTTCGGTTTAACAGCTGTTATGCTGCCGAATTTCCGTCAAACCTTAAAGGGTTGAAGAAATGTTTTAAAGTACCACATGAGTTGAAAACCCTGGGTGACCCCGGTTCGGCTGAGCACCCCCAGGAGATTTTTATGTGACAAAGCACTGAGACGCGCTTTCGTGGGTGACACCGATTCGGCCGAGCACCCCTAGGGGAGACAAATCCGTGAGGGTATGAGTAGATGCAGCCTACCAAAGCGGACAAATTACTGTGGCTTAATGCCCGCAAAGCATTTCAAATATATCCTAAGAGAGGTGATCCCTGCCCCCTACCTGTACTTGCGTAGTCATGATTATTTTATTATGTTTTGCTTATTCAGATAATAAGCAAGAGCTAGTGATGACTATCTGAGGTATGAGCTCATAAACTAGTTATTTTAGGGTGGTCTTATTATGCTAAAGTACCATGATTGATGTCACGAAGTTGAGGAATGATCCACTTGAAAGTTATATGCCTTTTATGCCACTTGTGTGCTTACTTAAAGTTGTGATTCATTGAGATATTTGATTGAAACATTGCCATGCATCCATGTCTTAACATGTTGCATTCATAACATTAAGATGCATGCTAAAATGAATGAACCTTAGATAACAAGTTTTATAAATCCTAAATTGAATCTTATATGCATGCACACTCTTTTATAATTAAACCCAAGGTTCCTGAGGATGTGAACGATGTAACCCTAGGATAGAAGATTCCTACTGAGATTTTTTAGTAAGAATTCTCACTCCTTTCTCTTCTTCCTCTTTCTTCTGTCACATCTTCAGAGACCGATGGCGGCATTCGCGGTCTTCATTGATATGCCCATCTGGGAGGTGCACTATGACCCGGAGCATCGTTCCTATCACTTTGAGGGTAGTTGTGTGATTCATGTTTTTGTATACATGGGTCGACCTTTTGCTTATCCAGTGTCCAGCTACCAGTTCACTCCTACCGCTCCTTTTGGTAGTGACGACTTGATCTTCGAGCGCACCTGTCCTCGCGACGAGCAGTTACACCGTATCCGCTCGTCCGCCTCAGTTGTTCGTGACTACCTGGAGTATGTGCCTCGCTCGAGGAGGTCGGAGACCGATCCGTCCGAGGACTCGCTGATGCATGTCTATTCGGAGAGTTCTGCTCCCTTTCCCCCACTTAGGCGAGAGGGCAGCGAGGATACCGTGATGCAGCCATGCTTGGCGAGGAGAGCCGAGATGCGCCCGCGCCGAGGGGCTCACGTCTAGCCGACATGCGCTCCCTTCTCACTCCACTGGCTTGCTCAGGAGGAGATCGAGCGTTTCCCCAGTTACTTACCTCCGTCACCCTAGGACCATCGTCATCACTAGACCTCATCGGAGAGCTAGTCAAGTGCCCGAGCAGTCACGAGGATTTCCCCTTCGGCGGTATCTTTTGGGATGGGGTTTTAGCCTAGTACTCATAGCTTGGTAGGAGGGTAGTGTAGTTGGTTTTATTATGCCGTTGCACCATGTACTTTACTGCTTTCTTGTTTCTGTTGTATTTCTATTTCTTGTGTATTACAAGCTCCGCCCGTTTCTATAAGGGCGTGACTACTATGTATCATAACTATATTATTAATGAAATGTTTCCTTTGTTGTTATGATTGTTGTTCTATTGTTACTTGCTTTAGTTCTTGTGTTTCCTTACGAATAATATTTTATGTCGCTAGTTAGACAAAAAAGCAGCTCTCACTTTGGTTTATGTTTTCAAAAAAAATTTACCCGTAATTTTCGCTAAATATTTTAAATAAAATGATGAGACTAAGAAGTAATAACCTAATGATTAGCCTAATATGTTCTAGAGTATTGGGTTAAAAATTAGGGTGTTATATTGTACACAATGAATTTGTTTCTTCCTTTTTGGGTAAAAGATTTGTTATTGTAGTAGTGATAATAATAATAATAGTAGTAGCAATAGTAACAGAAGTAGTACCAATGATGATGGAATTGCCACATAATTGGTAAGCCCACTAGGTGATATATCTCTCTAAATGCATAACATAGTATAATATCATACTAAAAAATAAGAGATTTTCTTCTAAATTATTATCATTTTCTCTAATTAAAGCATAATATTTAAATTTATAAAACCGAAAGTATTTAATATTCAAACTCTAAAATCATCTTAACCTAAATCCATAAATCACGAAATCCTAAATTGTTCTAGCATATAGTATAAATTTTAAATCTGAAAATCTGCTTAACACTTGAAAACTGAATTACAAATACCTATCTGGCTTGTTACATAAACTTAAATCAAACTTTACCATTTTAAATTCACACTTGTAAACTGAAAACTTATATATAACTATTCAACTTTTGAATTCAAATACATAATCTAAAATAATGCATGGCTTGGATCCTGTCTGCACATTTACTAGGGCACTTTACTCTAATAAGACTCTAAACTAAGCCTTACTCCAAAGTAAGACTCGCTACTGAGAATAACTGCATCTACCAAACAAGAGGTCGAGCAACATCCATACCTGCAACTATGAGGAGGAAAAGAGAAAGGTGAGTCAATGGATTTAGTGAGTTAGCTCTCACGCATCACCCATATGGGACAACCAAGGAATATACATAATGCAATATACATGTAACAATCATAAACTATTGGATATATTTACATGCATAGCTATATAGGAAAATGCTTTTCATTCCATAAATTCATAAACAAGCATTTATAAACTTATAACCAAGCATGAAATCATTTTAACTGAGGGTGCAGCAAAGGATCAGGAACCAGTATTTGCTGAACATGATAAATACTTATATAATAACAAAAGTTACAAAATCATAAACTGAAAGATTATTCTCAGTCCCTGGCAAACAAAAGCACCTGCTGAAACCATAATGGTCCCTATCAGACAAGTAGTGGGCACCTAACTAGGTCTCATTTTCTGTATATGCCACCATGGTTGTTTACTGGGTTTGTCTCCAAGTCTGTTAAATACTATTGCCTCCATGGCTATTTCTACTCATCATACATAACTTAACTGAAAATAAATAAAAACAAAAATGTTGAAATTTCATAACTAAAAAAGGGGGGTGCTTAGTCCGTCGCAAACAAGAGCCCCTAAATTCTTAGTACTCTGAGAATTCTGGATTCATATAACTCTAATAATCTGTTTTTAACATAACTGTGGTTATGAAAATCGTGCCCAATGGATCACCTACTTGTAGGCATTTCAATTTTAAGCCCACAGAATATGTATCTAGCACTAATTGCTATGAATCATACTGAATTCCATACCTCTTGACACCACAAAACTGAAGTTATTCTAAATTCAAATCTTAAGCTAACATAACTTTTCATATAGTTGATAACTCTAATATCATAATTCAAAATACTGGGGTTCTAAATCATGGAACTCTGAAATCGAATAGCATATTTATTCAAAAGTTAAATCATCCTCTATTCTATATCTATTCACAATAATTAAACTTGATATTCTGAAATCTCCTTAAATGTATCAATATTGTAAAACCATAAAATGCATTTGAAAATTTTAACAAACTTGCTAAATCATTTATTTTCCAATAAATCTCTTAAACTTGAGAACATAAAACATTTCCACAGCATACAATATATCAATAATGGTCCTATGGTTTTCTAAAACACATTTTCATGCTATATTCAAAATCATAATATTTACAAGCTTTACCATAACTCGTAAAATCATAGTTTGTACATAATCTCGCCTCCAACTTCATATATATAACAAACATAATGCATAAAACATAGTTATAATGATGAAACTAAGGTCATGAGTTTGAACCCATTCACCTGGAGAAGGAGACAAGAGACGACAACACCGAGGGAGCTCCGTGGAGTAGGGATGACACCAACAATTGCCATAGAGCAACTATAAACTCTAGATTAATCTCTAACCACCTCTAGATAACTCTAAAACAATTCTAACAACTTTGAGGGAGCACCCCCACGTGACAACAATGGAGAACAATGACACTCTAACTTCAAGAACATGGAAAATCAAAGAGAAAGGAAGCATAAACTAGCATAGATCTCTCATCTTAAAGCTTGGAAGGAGGAGGATTTAAGTGGGATTGAGTGGACGAGAGTGAGAAGGGTTAGGAAGAAGAAGGGTTTCGAATTTGGGAGAAAAATCCCGAGTTTAGGGGTAGGGTAGGGGATCACTTAGGTGAAACAATGTCGTTTGACACTATTTCTGCCCCTCTGACACTGACCACTATAGTAGTCAAGCTCACATGTGCCCTCTCTTTAAAACACTTATGACCTCTATAGCGGTCTATAGACTACCCAGACAGCCAACCTCCTACACTATAACCGCTATAGCGGTCCTGGATCACTATAGCAGTGACCGTTAATCAAAATTGAGGGTAAAAAGGTCTTCCATCTATGTTGTCTTAATACTCAGTTATTTTTCAAAAATATAAGTAAGGAAATACCCCTTCCCATTTAGATTTAAATAAAATATAAAAAAAAATAAAAATCTCAACTAATCAAAATTCAAATTTTGAGTTTTAGTTCAAATTCAGGAATCTTCGAAATTTTCTAAACTTGTTGGCTAAAAACAAAGTGTTTAAAGATTTCATAAAATTAATTAAAAATCACTTTTTAACTTATTTTCCTTTGAGGAACAACTACCGAGACTTTTGATCCCAAGAATGTGATCCTATTATATAGCTCTTCAAATAGGTGTAGGATCCAGACTTAGTAAGATTCAAGACCCAGCAACATGGGTGGGTCCTGAAGGACCTTAGGGCTATACAGAGCTTGTCCACTAACACGTGTACCTGAGGTCTTACAGTAATTAAGTACAAACCCACCAAGCTAAGGAGCACTATCATTTGCCATTGCAAGTGGTAATAATAATAGCAGTAGTAATAGTGCCAGAAGTAGTACCAATGATGATGATGATGATGGAATTGCCACATAATTGGTAATTTAATAAAAACCCATCAAGCTAAGGAGCACTATCATTTGCCATTGCAATGATAAATCTTTTGTTTTAAATATTTTGTGATCATTTTTTTAATGATAAATGATGAATTAATTAATACAATGTGCTAGGTCAAATGATTTCAACTAACACAACTTTGCTACTCTAGAAACAATCCACATTGTCACTATGGATGGTATAGATTGCCTTGGAATCTATATTACAGTTATAAGATACTAACTCCATTTTAGGTTAGTCCATAGAAATTAAGGAAATCATTAAATAGTATTGTTTTTTTTTTAAAAAATACGTAATCTAACCGACTAAATTAACTATTTAGAGAAAGAATTATGATTAGGGCACTGGTTTGGTTATGAATACTAAAAGAAGCAAGGTTCAAAACTTTTGAAAAGTTCTCACACTTTGAAAACATTAAGATTTATTTTCCCAGCACTTAAATTTCTATTTTTGATTTATTAACCACTACTTTAAGGACTTTGATTAGATAAAATTATTAACTAAAAAAGGGTAAAGAACCAAAAATATATTATCTAATATTTAATATAAATAAACATATAATTGATATAAATTAATTAATTTTTTATTGACATTCTAAAGTGACAATTATTTTGAAATAAAAATTGAATGCTAAAAAGATATTTAATTTAAAATAGAAAGTGCATAGCCAAACAAGACAATATTATATGCCAATAATGTCATTTAGACTTTCGTTATAAATTTACTTGTACTTGCATTATTATTATTATTATTAAATATTCAATAGTTCAACACAAGTTGCAAACTCTGCAAGCTTTTGTGTCAGTTCATTAAATATTATTAAGCCAACTGAAACATGAGAAGCTCAACAACTGCTCTTTTAATCCATATAAATCAGAAAAAAAAAAAAGAAAGTCAGGAAGGAAAAGGAAAAACGCTTGTAAGGAGACCTAAGATTGGGACTTCTACTTACGAATGCAAACTAGAAAGGATTATCTTGGAAGGAAGAAAAGAAGTGGGAAAATTTTGGTAGCGGTGTCGATTGTGGAAAAGGAAAAAGGACGTTTACCATTGCCAATTTTTCATTTTGTTATTTGTACCGATAAAAGAAAGGGGATTTAGGCTTCATTATTATTTGATAAAATATATAAGGAAAGAATAGCAAAAATTGAATAATGTTTTACATCGCTGTTGTATCTTACCCATCTCTGTGCCTTGATTCAAGTAATACAAAACTGAGGGGAGAAAAACCCTTATTGTGGGATAGAAAAATGAGGCTTGTGGCTTTTCCAAGAAAGCTGCTTGGGCATTCAATGATTAGGATGGGAGAACTTCATCAGTTGCTCTTTTTTGATTTTGCCAGGTGAGGAAACACTGTCAGAATGTTGTGTGCCAGTAGATCCTGCCTGGTCAAGATCCCAATGACAGGAGATACCTGTCAGGAGAGCACATTATAAGGTTAGTCACTTATGTATTAAAGATCAAGGATGAAGATGCATTTATAATGTGCACCATATCTAATTCATGTTTGAAACGAATTAGCATTTATGATGAGCTTAATAAACTTACCCCGGATGCTTGATACTTGGGTACAACAAGCATGTGGCGAAGTCCTACTTGCCTGAAGAGGACCATTGCTTTTGCTACCGACATGCTCTCCAGCACTGTAAAAGGTGTTGTATTGGTGAGAGGATGCAGATCAACAAACATGTCCATTTCTTCCCTTGTCACAGCCACCTCTTCAATTTTCCCTTCCCTCTCAGCAAGCTCAACCCATGTAAACTTCTCCCTCACTTCCCATTCCTCAGTTCTCCTTCCCTCCTTCAAGAACCACTTCTTCTTCAGCACCTGAATGAGGTGTGCTCTAAGAATCAGTCCATGAAGTTCTGTTGCTTCACTGACCAGCCTTGTTGGAGGTACGACCCCATCATCCACCACAGGGAAACCATTATGTGTAGTGTTTTTCAATGCTTCAACGATATTGGACACCTTCTCTACTCCACGGAGGGTAACCACTGCTGGCTTCACATCAACAAGCTCTCCAACTGTGAGGTTTCTCATCCATGGCTCGGGATTTGAATCCATGAATGGGAGGCCTTTTAAGTGCAGTATGATCTCATAGATGCTTGGGTTGAAGCTGTCCCCAACAGTTTTGGCTATTAGGAGAACAAACATGGTTATTGGTAGTAGGAGAAGGTTATTGGTTAGTTCAAGGAAGATCACACAAAGGGATACAGTCATCCTCATAGAACCAGCCATGAGGGAGGCTGCACCAAGAACTGCATACAAACCATGATCAATGTTTGTATGAGGTCCCATGACCATGCCAAGAAGGCGGCCATAACCTGAGCCCATAAGTATGATAGGGAGGAAGAGCCCAGATGGCACAGCAATTCCAAAAGTGAATAGTCCTAATATGCAGTAGAGTGCAAAGAAAATTAAGAGTGAGGTGGGTTGGTATTCATTGAGAGTGTTGGTTGAGAATATGTTTCTAACAGCATCATCATTTGTGGTGAGCAGGAGAGTAGCAAGGTCATTGTAGTGGCCACTTGGGCAGTTGAATTGTTTGTAGTTTCCTGACCTTCCGTTGGTGGGGCAGGCAGACTCCGGAAGTGATGGGTTACAGGGGGTGCATGTTCCTAGGAATGGGAGACCATATTGGCACACTGATGTGAAGAGTGCAACTGAAAGACTGAGCAGCAGCTTGTATATTTTTCCTTTCCTGCAATTATTGAAAGTAGTTTACTCAGTAATCACACAACTAGAAACAGTTAATTTGGGTTGTTTTGTCACTTGGCAGTGCATCATTGTTGATTGTTATTCCCGAATGTAATGCGATCAAATGATATGAGTTTGCTGCATAACTGCATTAAATACAGTGTTTGCTTTGCTCTTTTTATTGTAGGCCTCAGCAGTTGAACACTTACCTTTTTATTTTTTTAAACTTTTTTGTATTGTAAGTTGAATAATGCTATGTTTTAATTTGATCACTTTTGAAAACACTACTTTTGACATTTGAGGAATGAAATTATTTATCTGTAATAGGAGATTTCAATCGTGTCATGGGAGAATTTGTCTTTGGGGAATCTTGTGTCAATTATTGGAAAGTTTAGTTATCTTGGTCATGAATCTGAATAGAAGTAACCAATAATGGATATGAAATCCTTTAACCAAATGACCAATAACATAAGTTAAATCTCCATTTGTTAACATACACATGATTTCACACCTGCGGACAATAATGTAATTAAAATCTCCAATTATAGATACATGGTTCATTGGAGTCAAAAAGTATCCCTAAAAGTAATGTAGAGAAGCATTGTTCTTGTTAGTTATAACACTGCTATGGCATGTAATATGTTCTTATAATGATGATAGATACTGTTACTTACTGATTGATGAGATTGTAGAGTCTGAGGACCTTGTGGAGAAGATAGTTATAAAGGCTTCCCAATAGCCCACCAACGACTCCAATGAGTGCAACAGGGATGATATCCATCGCATGGTACGTCACACTGACATTGCTCACATCAAACATGATCAAACCTCCTTCTCCAAAAAGACCACATTTCCCTTCGTGGCAGAGTTCAATGAAGGTCCTTAGTACTACCACCACCACAGCTGTGCTGAAAAATGTTCTCCACAGGAGTGCACTTCTCCACCAGGTTGCCACCTCTTCAAGAGCAAAGAGGACTCCACCAACCGGGGCCCTGAAGGCTGCACAAACCCCTGAAGAAGCACCACAGGTAATCAGATCACGGCGGTCACGATCATTATTGAAATATCGCAGCCACCGCCATTTGATCCGGTAGTTGTCAGGGCCTCCCTGACCTAGCAAAGAGGCAATGCAGCTGCCAATATGCACCAATGGCCCTTCTTTTCCCAAGTCTAGGCCTGCAGACACAGCTCCAATGCTTCCAATAATCTACAAGAGCAAATTATGTTTTGAGAAATGATGTCAAGAGGGATTGTTAATAATCTTACACCATCGGGAAAATTAGTTAGAACTAGATGTAATCAGTACATCATTTGCATGTAGTAACAGCACTGTGATAATGAATTTTAGCAATGGTAAGTTTTTTCTGGATTATAGAGACAAGTAAACTTCGCTAGTAATATCTGTAACTTGGGACGCCCCATTGAGCAAAACTTCTATGCAATATTCTTTTACAAGGTGTTTGAAAAACTTTTAATAGATGGAATTGAATTGAATTCCATCAGGAATTGAATTCCATTAAAAATTGAATTCAATTCTTATGTTTGAAATAGTTAGTAAATAAATGAATTGGATTGAATTCCTTGATTTGGAATGTATCTAAAAATGAATTGATTTGTTTATTTTTTATTATTTTATCCTTCATCAATAAAACTTAATATTTTACTAACAACTCTAATTATTTAATAAAATACATAATATAATCAAAATCACACAAAAACACACTAAAGAATAAATCAACCAAAACAAACAAAACAAAAAGGAAACAAGAAACAAGAGACAAAGCCTCAACAAATACACGGTCCCCGTCAAAAGAAAGCAAGGCCCCCACACTTGTTTTTCTTGGTGCTACAGGAAGGAAGAAAAACAAAGAAAGAAAAGATTTTAATAATTTTTGGATAGATAAAATAAAAGACTAAGGAATCGAGAAAAGGAGAAAAGAGTGCAAAAGGGTAGCAGGCTTGGGAACACAGAGTTGCAAAGGAGTGAGGTGATTGCTTCAATGGCGGAAATAAGTGGGTCGAGAATAATATCCAGAGCCAGGGCATATTAGGTAATTCAATATTTTACCTCAAATCCATTACCAAATCAGATCTATTTTGATCTGATTTACTTTTAAGGTTTTTAGGAGAATTAAATTCTTTTTGGAATTGAATTCCACCATATTAGGTGGTTCCAAAGTAAGGAATTGAATTCCAATTCTTGAGTTTCCTGTTAGATAATACTACTGGTCCCTCATGATTATTAATATTAAACAAATTGTAATTGTTAATTATAGAAACCCGCCACACTTGTATCGTGATTTCGTGATCCATCCATGAGCCCACTTTGCGGTTATTCAACAATTGGTGTGCTATAATTATATACACCAATTCCAGAAATAAGTGGCACCATTAACGGAAAGAAATGTTATTTGTAGTGACCATATGTGAGACACAATGTTGACACTCTCTTTAATTACTAGATGAGGCGTAAACTCCACTTAGTTTAAGACTCACGTCTCATCTAATGATAGAGGAGAGTGTGTTAGCATGTATCCCATAAAGTATTAGTACAAATATGATTACTCTTAACCAAACAAAGGTGTCCTCCCTCCATAAGAAAAATGAAAAAGGCTTACAGCAATACAGCTCATCCGTTGTGGCCAAAAAAAAAGAGACCATTAGAAAACTTGTCCATTTTCAACGTTTGGATGCATAAATAAAAACAAGGAAAGGAAAAAAAAATCTGATTGCTTTATAATTTTCCTTCCCTTATTTTTTTTTTTTCATTCTTTTTGAACCTCGTTTCTCGAACCTCAAAGGCTTCTAAGAGTAGCTTAGGAAGCCTTATGTATGGATTAAGATCTCATCTGCTTTGTTGCAGGAGTCAATCAGAAGAGATAGAATTTTCGCAGTGATCGAACGAACAAACTGACCTTGACAAACAATGTTGTGGCACCGTACATGTTGGGAGTATCAACACCATTAAGGTAAGCTTTGATTTCAGGTATTCCAGGTCCAGCGGCTGTGGGTGCAAACCACACACACAGGAACGCAGCAACGAATGTCAATAGGAAATTAAAGCCCGTGAAATATAGGAGACCCGTCAAGTACCTGCATAATCATTGACCCAAGTTAAACACAAAATTCCCGATTGCTTTCCGTCAGTAACTAAACTGTTTCTCTAGCACCATACAATCTCTGTCGTTGCTGAAGCTGTACTAATTGAAAAACTTCAGTTCCATTTCAGTGAATTATCATTACAAGAAACAAAGGAAATAAAAACAAGAAATGAAAACTTAAACATGTGCGCTTGTTTTAGAAAATAGTTTTCAGTTCTTATTTTGAGTTTTCAATCCATTCCTTATTTTCAAGATTTTATGAACTAAATAGATAAATTTAAATTTTACAGTTTTTACTGTTTTATTTGCAAAAATATTAAAAAAAAAAAGAAACTAACTAAAAACCAAAAATAAGAACTAAAAACTGTTTTAAAAAAAGATTTAGACAAAAACAGGGATAGAACATTTATGACTGGAGGGTTGCTCTGACCTTTCATTTTGGATGTACTTAACCACGGCAAGAAGCTTGTACCCGGCAATGTTCTCAATAGCAAGATTGATGAGAGTGGCTATAATACCAGTAAGAAGTCCAACAAGGAATGCAAGTGACCATTTCAAGAATATGTACTGCAACACTTGAGCTCTTGACCTGGTTCTCCAGTCTTGCTTGAATAGATCATTCTCATTGATCCTGCATACAGAGCCTCTTCAATTGAGAAACCTTCTGGTGGAATAAAACAAACTGTAACTGAGCAGGGTAAGTAAGCAGTGATGATGCCTTATGCTGAGTTCTTACTCATAGTCCAGGCTTTCTATGTAGGAAACTTTTGCTCCAACGAGAGCAAGTGGATTGGAAGAGAGCGTTCTGCTCCTCTTGAGCAGTGGCGCATTCAGGGGATTGCTTTCTGGGTCTCTTTCTTCAACTCCTTGAACTTCTTCCTCCATGCTGTCATTCATTGTCGTGCTTTCATCAGGCACCCTTGACTCATCCCCCATTGATGCAGCACACAAACGAAATCGTTGAGGTGGATCTCTCTAAAGATGACAATTGACCTTGTCAAGAAAATTTTGGATTGGTATAGAAGAGTGATCCACGTTGTCAGTAAATGTGAACTTCAAGAAAGTGGAGACTCGCAGCTGTAGTGACGGATTTAGAAGATTTTAGTACTGGGGCAACAATAATACATTAGTATGACCTCAAATAGATTATATTATATTTTAATATTTTATCTAATTTAAAATTAATATAGAGTCAAGTAAAATAAAATAATTAAATCAAAATATAAATATTTATATAATTATTTGTAAAGTTTTAGAATTATTGTGGGGGGCATAGGCTTCACCCTCACCCACATGGATTCGTCCCAGTTTAGCTGTTATTATCTCCTGAGTCTACATGTTTCACTTGCATTTTTATCTCACTAATTATTTATATCTTCTCTCTTGAAAGTTTAAATTATTAGTTTCTCTAATTAAAGGTCTTTGAACCTTGTTATTCACCATTTGTATGAAAAAAAACATGTTAATTAATTATTTATACCTCTCTTTTAATAGAAGTTCTTGAGTGAGATAACTCATAACACTATCAATACAAAACTTGACATGTGTAGAAGAAGGTACGTATTCTATTCCATTATTGAGACCATGCCATTTATCTTGAAAGCCACGTGGTGGGCATAATTTTTATGGTCTAGCTAAGGACCAACCCCAGAGACGAAACAAACGCAAGATTTCAATTTAAGTGTGGCGTGAAAGTGACACCTAAGTTTGAAAATTCGTCTAAAAGGTGTAAAACAAAATATCCTCAAACCTACTCCCCATTTGTTAATGAAACTACCATGCTTTTTTTAAGTTATAACTCCGCATTCTCCGTTCATTATTATCCAAGAGATGATGATTGAGATCATGGGATGCCTTCGTTTATACTTTTTTACCAATGTAATATATCTATACTATGATTATTAGTATTATATATTGCTATCAAAATATCAACTGGCTTCATCAAGTGCGTTTTTCCAAGTGAATGGTTATTAGATTATTGTTTTTAACGATCTGTGTCGCAATTTCTGAGAATCAAATTGATCTTTGTTTGTGCGTATGATGATGACTTCATCACAAAATGCTGATAGCAAAATTGAAATTCTTGCACGGCAGATTATGTGAGCTGCATGTCGACGGATTTTCACTCCAACTGTCGTTTTGACCTTTGTGCCAAATTATTGATATGATTTCTTGTAACGATTATTGGGGAACTTTTACGATATCCAACCTTGAAAGAAATGTCATCAGTGGTTTAGGTCGGATAATTTACGATCGCAAGTTGCGAGCATCAAATGATTTCTTTTACGAATAATTCTCAAGTGTTCTTAAAATATGAAAAATTTACAATGATGTTTTATTTATACTTAACACTTCAAAAAGTTAGCGTAATGTTTTTTTTTTTTTCTTTCCGTTCAAAGTAATTATTGCTGAATGCCTAAAGCCATGGCCAATATATTGAGATGAAAAAATAAACATGTTACATGTGCCAACTTTTTTTATTTGGTAATGGAGAACCAAAGGCTTAATAAACTATAGTAAACTATAACAACTTCGCGGGGGAAGAAAAGAGTCTGAAACACGAGTAAATCGAAAATTAAATCTGTTTTTCATCCATGCAATTATATCATGTGAAATGATAAATAAATATAATAAGCACTATAAATTGAGCTTTACAACTTTCAACAAATGCTTATCTATTTCTATCACTCTTCATTTAATATAATTATACAAATAAAAATTGAAAAAATTTCATTTTCTTAAATAATAATTGGTTTAAGAGGTTGGATATTTATTCCTCTTAAATAAGATTTCATTCAGGTTTTGTGAGTGAATAAAAAGGAATAATGAAAGAGGTTTTACTTCTTTTTTTTAAACTGACATTAAAAGAGTTTTATCTTTATAATAAACTTAATTACTAACTTGAATTAAATTAGTTGCAATTGAATAAATTTCCCATATTGATGGTTTAAGGAAAAAAGCAAGCTCACGGGAGAAGTGACTGGTTCTTGATGCTTCCCTTGGCCACAGCGGTGCCAACCTTTTGTTCTATAAGATCGTTTATCAATCACAATAAATGAATCGATTGTAATTCTCTCTGTGTGCGTTTCTCCTATATTGACTAAAAATATTTTTTTTATTAAAAAAATGCACTACCTCTCAAGGCTCAATTATAGACCATGTATCCTTTATATCTAGAATTTTAAAAATATATAAAATAATTTATAACCTTTGCTAGCTAGCCATACAAATCGACTTTTCTGTTTTTTTTTTAATTTTCTTTTATCTATTAGCACACATTCAAAAATATTTAGGATATATATTAATTGAGTAGCACATTGGTTTTTAGTTTAGGCGCATTCAGCATATTTGATTGAATAAGATCTAATAATATAATACTTAATAGGATAAGCTTGATTATATAAGATCTAATAAGTTTGTAATACTACACATTTGGTGTGACATTGACAAATAATTCCAGTTATAAGTAAATATTAAATAAATATGAAATAATAATCAAATAATAAATTTTGTTAAAAATCATCTATTTAATTTAATATTTATTATTTATTATTTTTAATATTATTTATTCAATTATCATCTTAAGTATTATTTAATATTTTTATTATTTATTGTATTATTTATTATTATTTAATTAAATAATTAAAAGAGACTTACATTTTAAAAACTAATTAGACCTTATTATACCTATCCAAACTTGATCAAGTTATTCATCGCTTTAGCATACAATAAAAGAAGTTTGATGGATAAACTAATATGATATGTTGCTCATACTAAATAATGAATAAAGTCATATGTATTATATAAATTTATCCTAATATATCTTATATTAGAGCATTAATAATTAGGCTGTACGGGACTCAAAGTTTAGTAGGGATACATTACACTTAATTTTTATTAACAATTTATGAAAATGTAAAGACATTAGTTGTGTTTGTTGTAGCCTTATTAGTCTAAAAAATATTATATGTACTCATAGGATGTGAGATACCGTACTGACTTACACTTTATGTACCATTGGATAGGATGTGGACTCTATTTGAATGGGATTCACATTTCATACAATGATAGATGAGATGTAAGTCAATATATGATATCTCACACTCTATAAGTATAAATAACATAACTCTATTAGTATTCGTTCTTCACACTGTACTATTCTGGATTCTTTTAGCCTTTGGCTGTGTTTTCTCTCCCTTCTTTAAGGGTTGAGAATTATATCTATAAAAAAACTTTTAACAAAAATGTAGTAAAAGAACTAAAGTGCACTTTTTAACAAAAACTAAGGGTTGATTTGTGTATTTTTTGAAAAATTTAGAGGTAAAATATATGTGACTTATAATTTAAGAGAGTAAAATGATTTTTTTTTTCCATTTTAGAAAAGAACAAACTCTTGCTAATCGTGGCTTCATCCGTCACAAATCGATATTCATTTTAGTTTAATTTCAAAAGCATTAGATATTCCTCTCGTACACTTTTACGTTTTAGATCTTCTCTCGTGATAAATACTAAAATCAAATATTATTATTAGAATATATATATATATACACACACTTTAATCTTTTAAAAATATTGTTTCTATATGCGAGTAATTTGAAAAATAGATACCAAAAGAATTACCTTTACTTATTAATCTTTAAAAGAAAGTATATCTGTATTAATTCCTAAAAGTTACTTATGGTATGTAAGATTTTCATTGAAGCTAGTATTTAGTTAGGGGTTCGATTACTGACGATGTATATAAAAAGGATATGATTAATAGAGATTTACCTCCTTAAGAGAGCTCCCATCTCGAAACAATAAGTCATTGTTGCAGATAGTGGATATTCTAAAAAGTCGAATAATCTTCACCAATATTAAAAATTAATATGATATCATCAAAACTACTAAAAAAAGAAAAGAAAGAACGATATTCTCAAAACCTTAATGAGTTCAATTTTAGTTGTATTTTTAACCTATTAATTTTTAATCTCATATACTTCAAAGAAAAATCTCTTATACTACAAATCGTTCCTTTCCATCTCTTTCCCTCAAAACTCTAATTCACAAATATATCCTAATGAAAAATGCTATACATCAATTTGGCCTGCCTTCTAAATCTATATTACCAATTACATAACACCAAACATTGTTTTAACACCAAACATTTGGCATCATAGGATGCTTATGGTATCTTCATATTTTTAGCTTGACTTTTGTTATTTATATTCACTGTATATGAAATATTATGTTGACTCATATTTTATTTATCATTAAATAATATATGGACCACATTTAAGTAAGATCCAGATCCAATTCAATAATAAATGAGATATGAGTTAATATAATATCTCATATATGATAGGTACAAATAGCATTTTTATTTTAACTTTATGTAAATTGTGATACTTGTTGATTGGCCCTCTTTTTATGCAAGTGAACCGATCCATTATTTTATCGTTTTGGGTCATATCATGTTGTATTATATTATTCATATATGGATTCGGAGTTCCCCTCCGCCCCCACCTGCTAGATTGAATATCTGCTGATGAATTGTCATGGCAGATAAGCATCATTCGCATAGCCACTTGTAACATGCCAAGTGGTTGGCTGTGATGGATAAATAACTTGTGATAAACGGTCCACAATCAAATGGCTCTTGGCTACCTCCAAAGGCCACCTTATCGACTTAATTAGAAATCTCATATAACGTAGTATCAATTTTTTCCCCTTACGAAACACAATCCAAAAATCCTCAGATACATCATCTCCTAATGGAAACACTAACAAGGACACCTCAACTTTCGGCCTCATGTTCAATGTGGTGTGGTGGTGTGGACCATGTGTCACGTTTTGGATTTATCATGGATCTTGCGGATCATGGCATGTGTAGACGTTTTTGGTGCACTTGGCACGCATCAGAGGGACAAGATCCACAGACAATTAACTAAAACCTAGTCTGCGAGTCCTAACCTGGCCGCTATGCTTGTCCAGGCATAATTGCTTCCCATTGCTTCCAAGGTATTTTCGGGAAACGCACCAGCGGTACATCCTAATTATTAATAATTCTAGTATTACCGAATAGATTTTGCTAATGATTATTTTAAAGGCATCGTTTAAGAATTCTAAAATGAGAGGATTTTGATGAAAATAAAGTATAATTTTTAAATATTCTATATATTAAATATATTAAAAACTGTAATATATAAAAAAAAACTATCTTTTCACTTTTGGCTTATTAAAAACTATCTTTAGGGTACTAATTAAAAAAATCCTTATTAATATATTACGTGCTTACTGGTTTTTATATTTTAAGTTCTCAAACGCCATGATTAAGTCTAGCAATAGAACCGTTTGATTTCGAGAATAATGAGCCAACAATACAAAGCAAACAATGTTAGAAAATAAATATAAGATAAACAACAAAAATTATAAATAGCTTTTTGACAGAAATTATAAATAATTTAATTTTATATATTTTTAAGATTTTAATTTCTATGCATATAAATTTTTTTATGTTATTATTTAATCATATGCTGTCACATCAAATATTTTATACAATTAGTTTCATATAATTAATCATATATATATACTTTTCAATATTTAATCCTTCACAAACGCTTCACATTTAAGCACAAAAAAAAAAAAAAACGCTTTGCATTTAAAAATATAGAGCATATAATAATTGGTTAGTCATCGTCTCCTTTACTAGTCACAATATGAGTCTAAATTGTGAGGATCTAGTTAATTTATTTAACAGAAAAGTGAAAGTTCGCCAATTTTCGTACCAAAATTTTTAAAGGTATATCAAGAATTAATGAAATGTGACTGTATAATTAAAAGATAACAAATTTAGGTACTCCATTTATAACATATACTACTGTGCTTCATTGGTTTCCAAAGCCTATGCCTATTAATATAGCGGTATTTATTATCAATCAAGGCATGGAAAATAATTTTTTTTATTATTAAAAACTTAAAAAATATAAGCTGTCAATGGAATATAATAATAGTTAACATAAAATTTATTACGTAACGGTTCATGACTGACTATCAATTTTAATTATTTATATTTTCTTATTTAAGATAAAAAAAATTGTTTACTGTAATATTAAAAATATAAATGCAATTTCATTAATTTACATTATTAATAATTACAATGATGGTTTACTATTATACATGTAATATCTGTTCTTTGTTATCATCTATATAATATATAAATTTAGTATCACATATAGTTAATTTCTTTTATCATATGAGTATTTAATTAGTTTATCAATATAAAATAATAATCATAATGTAATTTATTAATAATTATAATGTGTGTTGATCATTATCCCATTTATGTGTTTATATCACCCGTATAATACATGTTTGATATTAGCCAATTGAGATATCATTATTTTGTCATGTGATGAGTGCTATTGTAATTTATAGTAAAAATTGTAAAATCCTTATAAGTTTCTTGTACCCTACTTTTTGAAACCATTATATATCCATGATATTTTACTAATCAAAGAATAAATAGTATTCCTTGTTAAACTTTAAAGCATCTAATTAATCTAATAGATATATATAGTTGTCAGATGTAAATATAATACACAAAGTGCAATTATATGTTTGTATTACCGGTGTTATAAATATTTTATATAACCTCAAAGTGCAATTTAAATCTTTATATCGCATGTCCAATATGTGTTTGGTATCACCTGTTTAGGGAATTTTAAAACCACTTACTGGAAAGACAATCAAATAGGTAGTTGCAGTAATAAAATTAATTGATTAATTAATTAATAATTTAAAATTTTAATATTTACTTAATACAGTGAAAATTATTTTATTGGATAACATGCCTGCGTAAAATTTTGTAGGGAAATAAAATGCCACAAAAGATAACAGTTCATCAGTTTTACTAAGTATTAAACCTTCGTTTAGATATATAATAATAATAATAATAATAATAATTTTCATGATTTTTATTCTTTTTAATATAAATATAATTTTAATATATTTTTCTTTTTCTACTATGTTAGTATAGTGATGTTGGGACTTTTCCCCTTTTCTTTGTATGCTGGTTGTCCTTGTGACTATATATATATATATATAATATATATATATATATATATATATATATATATATATACTGCATAAATTAAATAAAGTTTGTATTTTAATTTTTCCTAGTTAGTATCCATTATTTAGATAGATAAAATTTATTTTGGCTAAATAAACTTTATTTAGAGAGTCATAATATCCTCTCTTTTTTTAATCAAGAAGGGATGGCATTAAATGTATCGTGTCATGTGATAGACAACAGATAATCATACAATGCATGGATAAGAAAAAATATAATGTGTTCATTTATTTTTGAAGTAAAATTAAAAAGTTTCATAAAAGCCAAATGAACAGGACACTGACACCTATAAATTTTTTCATAATACTACTTTTGAAATATTGTAGTACATATATAAAGTTAAAAATATTAATAATTAATATTTAAAATCAATATTGCTTACCAAGTTACCATTAACTTAACATTTTTTGTTAATAAAAGAGTAGCTCATCATGTAGTGAATATAAAAGTAAATCACAAAGTAAATTACTTAAAATAAAAAAAAATTCTTTAGACAGGAAATTGCACAAGAAAATGATATGTTGTCAAACTTTCCATTTATTTACCTCCTAAATATTAAGGGCTTATCTGGGACACTATATATAAGACATAATAGGATAAACTAATATAATACATAATGTCTTTATTTATTGTTTGATACAATTAGAGGTGAAAACGGGTTAGGCCATGTTAGACTTTACTCTTAATAGACCAAACCTATATTATAAACATTTGGCTTGAGCTTGTTGCCTGCTGTAGGATATTTTTTAAGCCTAAGTTTGGCTTGGCCTGAAACTTCTCTAGAAATATTGTTAACTTGAAAGAAGTCATTTAAGTTATCCCAGGTTATTCACCATATATATTTGTAAGGAAACTTGAGTACAGGTTAGTTTGAGTGGCAACCCAAATACTTAACCTTTGTATTCTTGATCCAGTAGTGACCAGTGTTAGAAAGCTTGAAGAGGCAATTGTAAAACTACTTGCAACGTGGTAGTAGAGTGTTTTTCCTGGTCACGGTTTAACTTGGAGAAGCTAGTACAACACTACTCAAGGTTCAGCTTGAACAGTGTGGTGAATAACTATTTGGTTTATGACAGTAAGGATTGTCTACTGGTCATTGGTTATAGCTTGGAAAAGCTACTGTAAAGACTATCTAGTATTTTCTCTCTAAGTTTGAGAGAGGTTAGTGAAACTCAGTTGTTGTTGAGAATTGGATGTAGGTAAGCGTTGGCCGAATCAGTATAAAATTTTTGTGCAGTATTCTCTTCTCCTTTATCTCTTTACTTTCATTGTTCAACATATTAAAATCATATCTGTTGAAGGTTTTTTTTTTTGGTTACTAACAAAAAATTTAGAAGGTTACTTTCTGGATGTTCTAATTTTGTTTTTGCCACAGTTCAAGCTCAACGTCATAATTCATACTTCATGTGCATTTCTGCCTACAAGTGTCATCAGAGCTTGGCCTCTAAGGGGTTGAGCATTCTAACAATTGCAGAGGACAAAGATCCGAAGGATAAATGTCACAAAATATTCATATAGCAGAAGGACACTCTATTGATAGACCACTATTCTTTGATGGTGGGGACTATGCCTATTGAAGAGATTGCATGAAGCTGTTCATAAAATACACAAGTGTTGACTTGTGGGAAATAATCCAAGGAGTTGACTAAGTTTCAATTGAAGTGGTTCCTGGAACTAATGGTGCACTATCTACATCAAGAGAAGTCCCCAGGAGTAGGTGGACAAAGCAACACAAAGCCAGAGTTCAACTAAATGCCAAAGCTAAGTACATGCTCACTTGTGCTTTAAGGAAAGCTGAATATGATAAAATCATTGTGACACAGCAAAGGAAATATGGGATAGATTGCACATGTTGCATGAAGGAACTGATCAAGTTAAGGAAACAAATATCAGTATGTTCGTTTATCAATACAAAATATTTAAAATGACAGATCAAGAAAGTATTGGTAATATAACCACAAGGTTTATGCATATCATAAACCAGTTGAAGGGTCTTGGAAAAATATGTTCTAACTCAAAGTAAGTTAGAAAAATCTTAAGAAGTCTTTCTGCCAAATGGCTGCCCAAAGTTACAGCCATTACTAAAGCTAACAACCTTCAAACTCTCAGCCTAGATGTACTTATTAGGTCACTAAAAACCCATGACGTATTGCTCGTGAAAATACATGGTGAATCCATGAAGAAAAATAAACCCATGTCCTTGAAGTCATCTCATCAGAAATCCAATAAAGGAAAAGCAATGAAAGTTGCTGAAACCTCCAATGATGAGGACAAATTTGATGATAAGTCTGAAGATGATGATAATGGAGACAAAATCTCCATGTTAGTAAGGAAGATGTCTAGAGCCTAGAAACGTAAACTAAAGAGAAGAAAAGACATCAACTTCAAAAGAGACAAGAAAGGCAAGATGAAGCTAGAAGGCATCACTTGTTATCACTATGGTGAAAAAGGGACACTTTAAACTAGAATGTCCCAAGCTAAAAGGTCCACTGAAGAAGTTCTCTACTAAAAAAAAATGAGTGCTGGATACGTTGAGTGACTCTGAGGGAGAAGTAGCAGAAAGCCAAGATGAGCTACAAGATATCGCTAACCTATGCTTCATGGGTGACTACACTTCAGAAGATGAACCTGAGGTAAATAACCTTGACTCTGGTCTTTCTTATGATGAATTAATGACCCTATATGAAGACTTTCTTGAAAACTCTCAAATACTTTCTTCTCATTATCTCAACCTAAAAAGGAAATATCATAAAGTTGTTTTAGAACTTCAAATGGCAAATTCAGAAGCTAAGAAACTAAGCTTTGAGAAAGAAGAATTAAAAAAAGAAAATCAAGTTTCAAATACTAAGCTCAATGCCTTAGAAACTAAAGTCTCCAAAAAGAATGAGAGAAATCAGAAAATTATTTTTGAGTAAGAGAAAACATCAAAACTTCTAAAATCTGACCTAGAAAATATGGTAAATGGTTCAAAAAACCTTGAATTAATGCTTGATGGTTAGAGGCCATATTTCCAAAAAACTGGGTTAGGATATGAAGAAGAAAATGATGAGAAAAGAAGGGCAACCCAGCCAAAAAGCGTAGAAGACAAGGTCTCTTGCACTATCTGTTACAAAAAAGGACATCTATCTGACAAGTACTTCATTGGAAAAAAGACCAGTCAAAAGGGTTAGAAAACCTTTCTATTATAACACTAACCAAAGAGGACCCAAGAAAGTTTGGGTACCTAAATTGAAAAATGTCTTTGTTGCAGGTGTGCTTGAGAACGTATATGGAACCTGACAACAAGTGGTATATGGACAATGGCTACTCTAAACACATGTTCAGATCTAGGAGATAGTTAAGAGATCTACGATAAAAAAAACTCTAGATCAGTAAAATTTGCTAATGAAGGTAAGGCCAAGGTCACAGGTATTAGAAATGTTGGTAAGGATAACTCTCATCAAATTTCTGATGTGTTGTTTGTTGATGGTCTGGCTCACAACCTGTTAAGTATAAGCCAATTCTGTGACCAAGAGTTTAATGTTATTTTTAATGCACATGCATGTAAGATAGTAAGTCCCAACTCAGGACAAGTTATCGTATCTGGTAAGAGACACGATAAAACATATGTGTTATTCTTGGATGACCTTCAAGATCAAGATGTAAAATGTCTTGCATCCTTTACGGATGAAAAGTGGTTATGGCATAAGAAGCTTGTGCATGCTTATATGAAGCTTATTTCTAAGCTATCTCAAAAAGAGGTAATTAAAAGCCTACCAAAGATCGAATTTGACAAGCACTTAACTTGAGATTTCTATGAGAAGGTTAAGCAAACCAAAGCCTTTTTCCATAATAAACATGTGGTTTCAACCAATAAACCACTTGAGCTTTTACATATAGATCTCTTTGGACCAACCAAGATTGGAAGCCTTGTTAGGAAAAGTATTGCCTTGTCATATTGGATGACTACTCTAGATTTACATGGGTTATCTTTCTAGCTTCTAAGGATGAAGTAGTTGAGAAATTCAAGGTTTTTACAAAATGTGTTTGTATAGAAAAAGATTCTCAAATGATCTCTATTAGATTAAATCATGGAGGATAATTTGAAAATCATATTTTCAAAGAGTTTTGTGAAAAACATGGCATTTTTCATGAGTTCTCTACACCTAGAACTCTCCAACAACATGGGGTTGCCGAAAGGAAAAACAGAAGCTTGTAGGAGATGGCCAAGACAATACTTTTAGAAATCAATTTATCAAAAGGTTTTTGGGTGGAGGCTGTAAACACCTCCTGCTATATACAAAACATAATTTTTCTAAGGCCAATCCTCAAAAAGACTCCCTATGTGCTTTGAAAGCGTAGAAAACTCAACATTTCATATTTTCATATCCTTTGATCATCATGTTTTATTCTTAACACCAAGGACAAACTCACAAAGTTTGATCCTAAGTCTGATGATGGAATATTGTTAGGTTATTCTTCTGTTTCTAAAGTTTATGGAGAATACAATAAAAGAACGTTGTGCATTGAAAAGATAATTCATATCAAATTCAAGGAATTTAAGAAAGACTTTGCTGATGATCTCGATGAACTGGAAGAAAATATTGAGAAAATGAGTCTCAAGGAAGACTCAAAAAGCAATCAAATGAAAGCCACATCTTCAAAAAGTAGGCTCCAGAACGTCAAATTTTCAGAAAACCTGTTCAGAACACCAAAGCAATCAGAAAGTAGTAATTCCGAACATGAAAAAGTGTAACTTGAATATGAAGGAGAAGTTGAAGGATCTCACAACTACATAAACTAAAAAGGAGTTTCTAATTTAAAAGTAGTATCTTAGAATAAAGTTCTGGGAGACATTTCTAAGGGAGTAAGAATAAGATCCTCCCTAAGAAATACTTCAAATTGTGCTTTCATCTCCAGCATTGAACCTAAATGTATTAAGGAAGCTTTGAGTGATCAAAATTAGGTAGATACTATGCAAGAAGAATTGGACTAGTTTGAAAAAAGCAAAGTCTAGACTTTGATGGAAAAACCCAAAGGGAAAACCATCATCAGGACAAAATAAGTGCTCAGAAACAAGCTAGATGAAGCTTGCAAGGTCATCAGGAACAAAGCAAAATTGGTTGCACAAGGTTATAATCAACAATAAGGAATTGAGATAAAACCTTTGTGCCAATAGCTAGGCTAGAAGCTATTAGAATGTTACTTGCTTTTGCTATTTTCAAGGGATTCACTCTTTATCAAATGAATGTTAAATCTACCTTTCTAAATGGCATTCTCTCAGAGGAAGTATATGTGCAGCAGCTTCCTAGTTTTGAGATTAAAAATCTTCCCAACTATGTCTTCCAGCTAACGAAAGCTCTTTATGGTCTGAAACAAGCTCCTCGAGCTTAGTATGAAAGACTGAGCTCTTTCTTGGTAAAGAATGAGTTCAAGAAAGGTAATGTTGATACTACTCTTTTTACTCTTGAACAAATGTTGATGACATCATATTTGGCACCTCTGATTATTCTCTCTATGAAAAGTTTTTAAAATTAATCCAGAGTGAATTCGAAATGAGCATGATGGGTGAACTCAAATTTTTTCTTGGTTTGCAAAAAAAAAAAAAACAAGAAGATGGGCCATTGATCTATCAAGAGAAATATACAAAAAGAACTTTTGAAAAAGTTTACATGGATCAAGAAAAACCTATGAGTACTCACATGCACCCATCTCAAATTATTGATGCTGATGAGAATGACGAAAAGGTCTCAGAAAGTAATTATCATGGAATGATTGGTTCACTATTGTATCTTACAGCTAGTAAGCTTGACATCCAATTAAGTATGAGAATTTGTGCTAGATTTCAATCTAACCCAAAATAATCACACTTAAATGTTGTTAAAAGAATTCTTAGACATTTATCAGGTACTACTAATATCGGTTTGTGGTATGAGAAAAGTACATTATGTGAAATTGTAGGATACTACGATGCTGACTTTGCTGGTGATAGAGTTGAGAGAAAGAGCACTAGTGATGCCGTTGTTTCTGTAGAAAACGCTTAATCACTTGGTCGTTCAAAAAGCAAAATACCATTGCATTCTCTATTGCAGAAGAAGAATATGTAGCTATTGCAAACTACTACACCCAGATGCTATGGATAAGAAACCAGCTGGAAGATTATCACTTGAGGCATTCCAAAATTCCTATTTTTCGTGATAATACTAGTGCTATTAATCTTACCAAAAATCCTATGTAGCACTATAGATCCAAGCATATTGATATAAAACATCATTTTATTTGAAATTGTGTTCAAAAAGGAGATGTTGAGTTTATGTTTGTGAATACTGAAGATCAAGTATTATATATATTCACAAAACCATTAGCTAAAGATCATTTTTGTGTGCTAAAAGTTTTTTTAAACTTAAAGGTTTTTTAAAACTCCATAAACATTTATGCATAAGCATATCTAGGCAATCTCTCCTCTCATAATTTTGAATTGAAGCCAGAGTCAAAGAAATTTGTTTATAAGCTTAGAAAGAAGGAATAATGATCAAAAAGTAGATTTGAAGATCAGAAAATAGGGAAGACAAGATCTAATGGAGTTCATAATTTGAAGATGAATATATGAAAAAAAAAAATATGGTGTAACTTCTATGGGTATGAAAATGAAAAGTGAAGTTCAGAAAATAATTCCTTTAGAAAGTGACCTCAAACGTTAATAACCACTCTTTTTGAATGAGAAGGAAAAGGTAGGATACCTCGCTCCATTCCATTCTCCCATGTCACCTCACCTTCAATCAGCTGTAACATCCTAAAAATTATTTAAAAATTAATTTGAGTTTTACTAGTCATAATTTCAAAAATGTGATAGACACAAAAATGATGAGGACGATCCAATGGATTTGTAAATAAAAAAAGTGAATAGTAACCCAGTGGGCCCGAAAGGCCCGCTAAGACAATCAAAACCCTAAAATTAGGGCCCGGAGATGCCTGAAAGTGAGAAATTATAGAATTAAGATTAGAAGTGGGTAGGAATAAAGATTTTATACCTAGAATTAATTTTCGGATAATGTTTGATTATCTAGGCATACTGTTTTACCTATTAGGTAGGATTTCAATGTGTGGTTTTTAACACTGTAAAAGTTACTTGGTGGCCAAGTAACTTCTACCATTCACATCTTGCCAAGTGGATGGCAAGGATTGAAACTTAAAAAGAAATTTTTAATCTTGACCTTTCATTTATTATATTTTACTTAGGAGCCAATATCTCATCCATTCAGTAGAATTTCGGTGGATAATTTTAATACCGAAAAAGCTACTTACTCCCCAAGTTAAAGAGAGCCAATTATCTTGAGCCAATTGAATGGCCAAGATTCATTCTTTGACTAAGAAACCAAAGCCATTTATATAATTTCTTTTCCAAAAAGAAAGAAAAATCACACTTTGACTACATAATTAGTGTTTTCAACTCAAGATAAATACAATTCACCAAACCTTATCATACCACCATGTCATTTTCATCCAAGGGCAGCTAAAACCAGCCTCCATTGTTGCTTTCTTCAAGCTACTTCAACCTTATTTCAATCCTCAAAAGCCCTAGTCAAAAATTCGAAAAATACAAGCTTCCTTGACAAAACATCTTCTATTCCTCATAATCTATCAAATTAACCGATTAGAATTTCATTTCCTCACCATTTCTCATCTTTATATCTCATATCTTACTGTCTAAGGGAAGGTTTGGGTTTGATTTAGGAGCTTTAAGGTGAAGGGAATCCATCTTGGAGCATCTTAGAGCCAAGGATACACTAGTTTCCAAGGGTAGGGTTTTTGTGTCTTGTTTGATTTGTTTTCTGTTATTGCAAATTTTGGTTGTTCTAAATTGGTAAATTCTGGTTTTAGTGTGAGTTTATACATAGTTTGGTGTTGTGGAAAAATCATTTTTGCTAAAGAGATTTTGAATCATGCTTGCTGGAATTTTGATTTTGTTACAGGCAGGGATTTCTTATGAATTCTTAAATATATTTGTAGGTATTTTTATCAGCTGAAAAAATTATATATTGAAGATAACATCTTAGGCTAGTTCCATGAATTTTCTTGAGCCCTAATTTCAATTTATATTGCCTTAAAAAAAAAATCAAGAACTGAACTTGTACATATGTTGCCTAAACTCTTGGAACTAAAGCTGTGAGTTTGTCAAATTTTGTTACCATAGTAAATGATTGATTTTTCCTTTGAAATTTTTACAGGGTATTTTAAACATCTTGAAGTTCAACTTTGATTTTTATTTTGAGTTTATTTAATCATATACTAGGGTTAAGAATTAAGAGATTTTGGTTCTGAGCTGAGGTTAAGTGGTCTCTAAATACCAAATTTGTGGAATTTTGTTGACTTAGCTAAAGCACTTTTTTTACATTGAAAATTTTACAAGATATTTTTGACACATTAAGGTGTCTTAGAGAATTTTTATAGCTCTTGCAATGGATGTTTGTTATGCAGAATAAATCATACTCCTTAGATATGAATTCTCCCAACATGTTATATTTGTGCTGAAATGAACTGAAGTATTGATTTGGTGATATAATGACTCTTAAGTTAAGTATGTTGAGTATGAATGCATGCTAGACAATTTAAAGATTGATTTATGAAGGAAAAATGAGAATTAATTGTGATTGAATGCCTACATGTGACTTATACATGCATTTGAGAAAAGAAAGCACATGATGCAGTTATATGAGAAAAGAGAATGTATAAATTTCACTCGTGCATGTTCTGACATATGGAGAAAATAGAAACAAGACTTAGGTTGAATAAGGGGAAGGCAAAAAGAGGAACTTTTCTAGAGATATTATAGGAGAAGGAAAAAAGAGGAACTTCCCCAAGGATGTTTTGAGTCAGTAGACATATTGGCTAGGAATATATCTGTGTGGGATTTGGAAATGGAATAAAATGAAGTCCAATAATCATGTATAGGAATGAGCTCATTCCTGATAAGCAGTCTATTTCCCTTGTGTAGTATTATCCACTATAAATACCATTTGGTATAAATTATCCATTGTGGAGTTATCCACGGTAGATACTTGTTGGGTATAAACTAAGTCTTTCATATGTCAATGAAAAGAGAAAAATGCACTAAGTTGAGTTCTATGGTCACAAGTGAGGCCAGGTCGCTTTGAGATAAGTTCATTACATTTAACATATGCATAATCATGTCATATTTAAATGTTTGATTGGGATTATTTACTATATGTTCAAGCTTTATGATATATGTGCACTAAGTGATTGATTTCTAAAAGCTACCCACTTCAGAATTAAGATTTGGAACTTTAAAATGAACTGTTATTATGTAATGCATGATAACATTTTATAAATAAATCGAAGTGGCTGGGATGATGACAATGACATTATTATTGTGTATTTGGGGAGTTTCCCTACTGAGAATTATATAATTCTCACCCATTTGTGTTTTTGTATTCCCATATCGTCTCCAGGTTGATCCAACGGATTATTGGGCTATTACCTGAAAGAACTCAGAATTGCAGTAGTTTAGTAGTTGATGCTATTATTATGTTGTATATAGTTATAGGCATATATGTATGTAAATGTAATTGTATATGTATTAAAGCTCACAGTAGAGCTTCTTTGTGTAATTGACTTTATATTAAATAAATATTTTGTATCTTTGTTATATATTTTAATCGAATTACGCTAGTTATTACATGAACACATCGAATTTGCTATAGTTATTTAAGAAAGGTCCGCTAATGTATAAGTAATAACTCCTCGAGTATGATGTCATAACTTAAGGATGATGTTGTACTTGGGAGGGTGTTACATTAGCCACTGCTCACCTTTAGTCAGCCACATCACATCACTTGAATAACCACCAACTCTTGCTCATAATGCTGCTCCTTCATCTAGTCAACCACCATCAGCATTGCAGCTAAACTTCCCTGAATTTCAGACAGCGTTGCAAGAACAACGCCTCATCAACATCCGGCTAAATAAGATAGAAGCTCAGTCATGAGGACAAGAGGCATTTCTAATGGAAATCTTTCAGGAGATAAGGCACCAGGGCTAATGATGTTGTTCCTAACTTCTAGCACACCTATTTTTGATGATGTCAAAAGAAGGAGAAAGAAAGTGAAGAAAATCTTGTATTGAGAAACACAAGGGGAATATGTTAAGAGGGATATTATTTGGAGTTTCAATCGTTTCCATATGCATCATTTTTAGTTCTTTATCTCTTTTATTTTCAAACATTTTCTTCTATTCTATTATCTACTTTGTTACTGCTCTCTTTTACTCCTGGTTAGTGACAATCATGTTATGCTATAGCTCATATATTACTATTATTGTTTTGTCAGCTGCTTTATGATACATATCAAGATAAGCTATTTTGGCATACTAGGTTGATGTGTGAGTGCTGTTATATCATAATATGTTCAAATGCTCTAATATGAATATATATATATGTATATATATATATATAAGTGCGTGAATTTACTTGAGAAGAGTAAATTTCATGATCGGACACTTATGAGAAAAGTTTCATAGCTCAAAACAAAAAGCTCACTTGTACTTTACTCTGGTAAAATTGGGACTGATCCCTGATGAGCTTTAGAAATATGTTGATAATGTTTGTATTAAGGTTTATTTCAGCATCAGAAATGACTACATAAGCATCAGTATATCTCAATTATGCATGCTTTGTTATGTTTATCATACATATTTGAGCATTCATTTTCGAAAAATTTGTTTGGATAAAGTTGTGCTGAATACGAAAATTAAGCAAGATAAAATATCACAAGTATTACTTGTTTTTCATTCAAGTACATTTATTGCAGAAAGTCTCTTTAAATAATGAAAAGTCAGACTGTTTGTGTAAAATGACTTAAACAATGACATCTACTTTAGTTTCACTTTGATACATCTTAGAAAGTACTCTAAATTGGTTTAGAAAGTTTCATCACAATCCAAATAGCTCTGATTTGAGTTACTTAAGGCTATAAAATGTTTTTGAACCTATCTGTATCATGCCTTAAGAAAAATACTTCATGAAATTTAAGACTGAAATGGTTTGAAAGAATAAGCGCTTAACACGATATGTTCTATTATATTTTTTTCAACATCTCTTCAAAAGATTTTCTTCAAATTAGTTTGTCATCATAAAAAAAGGAAAGACTGTACGCTTTAGAACCCTTCAGAAAGCATGAGTGCTATATGTTTTGAATGACAACATAACCAATTTAAAGAAACTACTTTGAAGAATGACTAATGTCTACCTTGAGTTTCTTGACAAAGCACACAGGAACTTTTAAATTCATAAAACGAACTTGAAGGGAGAATAATTTCACTTTACGTGTGCAAAAATGATTGATCTCATGTTAAGAGATTGAGCCTAATAGAAGTGAACATTATTGTCATGACCCGATTTGGGAACGTGACCGACACGTGAGGAATCCCATCCCCACGTAAGTCTTCTGGGTGACGTGGCTCTTTAGATGCATATAATATAATAATAATATCCTTAAATCTTTATTTTTATTATAATCCAACATTCCTTTATCTATTTAAAGCATAATATCTAATTTCATAAAACTGAAAACATTTTTAATATTCAACCTCTGAAAACCCTTTTTAATCAATACTACTAATCTAAAACCATGAACTGGTTCATCACCTGATATTAACCTTAAATCTGAAAGCCTGTTTAACCCTTGAAAACTAAATCATAACTACATAGCTAATGAAATCAGAAGCTAACCAAAATAAGTAGATGAAATCCATACTTAAGTTTTGGAAACATATAGGGTGAAATACATAAATTATGAAAATAACTACAGTATTTCAAAATACATGCATAGCTCGGATCCTACCTGCAAAACTACTGGAGCCCTCTAAACTAACTAAAACCTAAACTAAGCCTTACATCAAAATAAGGCTCACCACCGGGAGCAACGGAGTCTACGGAGCTGGAGGCAAAAGGACACCTGTATCTGCAACTATGAGAGGAAGGGATATGGGTAAGTCAACAAACTCAATGAGTGAGCTCTCACCTATCACCCACATGGGACAACCAAGGAAATAATACATATACATGCAACAATCATAAACCATTAAATATCTACATACATGGCTATATAACAAAGCACTTTTCATTTCATATATTCATAAACACGTATTTATAAATTCCCAATCATTCATGAAATCATTTTAAACTGAGGGTGCGGCAGAGTATCGGGAAATAGTATACTGAATAATATATATATATATATATATATATATATATATATATATATATATATATATATATATATATATTACTAAAAACTGTAAAATCATAAATTAAAGATTGTACTCAGTCCTTGGCGGACAAGAGCACTTGCTGGAATCATATTAGTCCCTATCGGAGAAGCTGTGAGCACCTAACTAGGTCCCATTTTCTGTAACTGCTGGGGGTGAAACTATCCTCTGACAGACAACTTAGTACCAAGGTTAACAATCTCTTCACAACCGTTAACTAACTATCTATTTCCTTATCTTTACTGGCTAAACTAGTTTGACAAAAAGAAAACTATAGCTGAAAAGTGGGTACTTTGTTCCTGGCGAAGCAGAGCCCCTAAATTCTTAGTACACTAGGAGTTCTGAATTCAAATAACTCTAACAATCTAACCTTAGCATAACTGTGGCTATGAAAATTGAACCCAAGGGTTCACCGCTTGTAGGCGTTCCGATTTCAAGCCCACAGAATATGTATTTAGCAGTTGCAAGGAATCGTACTGAATTTCGTACCTCTTGGTACCATAAAACTAAAGTTCTAAATTTATATCATGTGCTAATATATTTCCATATACTTGATAACTCTAATATTATAGTTCAAAATGTTGGGGGTTCTAAATTATATAACTTAATCATTGTGGTTTATGATCATAATAACTCTAAAGTCATAACAACATGTTTATTCAAAAGCTAAATCATACTTTTGTTGTACCTCCAACATATATAAATATTAACTAAACATTCTAAAACATAATTTGAAATCTTAAAACTTAAATATATAGTGCTATCAAGAAACCCACAAAACATAATCAGTAAAATACTAAAGTTGTTACAATACATATTTCTTTAATAAAATCCTTTCTCGAACATATAAAATATTTCCATAGCATACAACAACATAATCATGGTCCCATGGTTTTCTAAATTTCATTTTCATGCTAGATATTCAAAATCATAATTTTTCTAAGTTGACATATTCATGCAAAAACATAATATATATTTAATCTTGCCTCCAACTTCATATTTATAATGAACATAATGCTCAAAACATAATTATAATATGGAAACTAAGGCTCTGAGATCAAACCCACTCACTTGGAAGGGGAGGAAGAGGTGGCATCAACACCAATTGAGCTCTGGGGAGTCAGGAGGACACCAACGTCAACTATTATAACCATAAAACTCATTAATAATCTATGGGTAGCTCTAGATTTTCATAAACTAACTCTAATAACATTGGAGGAGCACCTCCACTTGACAACAATGAGAGAAAACAACAACCCAAATTATAGAATATGAAATGAAAGAGACAAAGAGACCAAAATCTAATAACATAAACATACCTTGATGATTTGGGGGAGCAAGACTTGAGTGGGATTGAGAGAAAATGTGAGAAAATAGGGGTTGGGGCTGCTGGTTTAGGAAAAAATGGGGAAGGAATGAAGAGGGGAAGGGTTTTATAAGGGTTGGAGGACATCAGCAAGTGAAACGCACTGTTTTTCACTGTTTGGGTCCTTTAGAGACCGCTATAGTGGCTGAGGGATGTGCGCAGGCGAGGACGGGTCACTTATGACCGGTATAGCGGTCCAGGACCGGTATAGCGGTCATAGTAATGCAGTCACATTTTTTAGCGTTCTATAGCAGTCACAGCAATGCAGTCACATTTCTTAGTGTTCTAGAGACCGCTATGGCGGTCTCGGACTGCTATAGTGGTGACAGCAAAGGTCAACAACAATACTTTGCTATCATTAGACACTTGCATACCTCTACACTCACTTACTGATTTACATTTCTTTATTCTAAGTTAAATATTTAACTTTAAAACATAAATGTAAATAAGAAAATATCCCCATTTGAATTCAAATAAAATATCTAAAAAATCACAAAACTCCAACAACCAAACAAAATCTCATTTTTGAGTTCTAGTTCAAATTCCGGAATTCCAACGATTTTCTAAACTTAGGGGCTAAAAGCGAAACATCTAGAGGCTTTCAAAAATTCGTTAAAAATCATTCTTCAATTCATTTTCCTTTGGAGAGCAATTACCGGCACTTTTGGTTCCAAGATTATGGCTCTAACATATAGCTCTCCAAGGAGGTGTAGGGCTCCAAACTTGGCGAAGACCCGAACCTGGCAGCAGCTGTGGGTCCTGAGGGACCTTAAGGTGATACGGAACTGGTCTACAGACATGTGTACACTAGATATTACAATTATATCATGAAAAGAATGTGTACATATATCACAAATTAAAGCAAATTAAGTCAATAACAAGAAACCAAGGCACAAGTCTTCAAAAAGTAGCACTGGACATCAAAAAGTATAATCAGAATGAAGATATCAAGCTAACTCTAATGACAACATGTTAGCCAATCTTCAATCATCATGATCGCAAATCTTTCAACATCAATAAAGCCTTGATTGAAGACTAGAAGACTAAAGAATCATCAAGAGACTGACACTACACCTTAGAAAGTGCACTTCATTGAAAAGAAGGGAAATTTGAATTTTGAAATTCAAATCTCAAGTCAAACCTAGTTTCAAAACCGGCACATCGGCTCTTCTTCCTTTTTGGTTAACCACTCTAGCTTCTAGAAGGAAGAGTTCAAAAACCATGTTCAAAAAGTGAAAGGTAGTTTCTGAAAGGACATTAGAAACCTCAACCATTCAACGGCTTCTACAAAAAGCTTTGACCAGACGAGTTATTCCTCTAGATTATGTTTCTAAGACACAAATAGATGATCAACACATGTCGCTTAGACAATTGATCAAGAGCAACGGTCACAAAGGGAGACCATCTATAAATAAAGATGTTCCGCTTTCAAAGATAAGATTTTGATATTCTCATAAGTACAAAAATGCTTCAAAATCCTTTTCTCCTCTTTTTTTGTGAAGTGTGTTACTTCTTGTAATTAGCTCCCTTGTTTGTAAAAATCTTCTTTCTATAACCTTAGATTGTTTTTACATTCTTCTTAGGAAGAATCACTAGAAAGAAGCCATTCAAATTATCCCAATTTATTCACCATATATATATATATATTTGTAAGGAAACTTGAGTACAAGTTAGTTTGAGTGGCAACCCAAACATTTTTGTATCCAGTAGTAGTGATTAGTGTGAGAAAGCTTGAAAAGACTATTATAAAACTACATGCAGCGTGACAGTAAAATGTTTTTTCTAATCACGGTTTAGCCTGGAGATGCTACTACAAGACTACTCAAGGTTTACCTTGAAAAGGCTAGTGAATAACTACTTAGTTTATGACAGTAAGGGTTGTCTATTGGTCACTGGTTATAGCTTCGAAAGGCTACTGTAAAGATTATCTACTATTTTCTCTCTAGGTTTGAGAGAGGTTAGTGAAACTCAGTTGTTGCTGAGAACTGGATATAGGAAGGTATTGGCCAAACTAGTATAAAATTTCTGTGCAGTATTCTCTTATCCTTTATCTCTTTACTTTGATTAGTCAGTATTAAAATCAATATCTATTCAAGTTCTTTTTTTTTTTTTTTTGTTACTAAGGCCAAAAATTCAAAAGGTTACTTTCTAAATCTTTTAACATTGTTTCCGCCGCACTTCAAGCTCAACGCTTGATAGTCTTTGTTATAAGTTTCAGTTGCTGAAAGGTAAGAGAAAAGAAAAACATGATTCCACCCCCTTATCATGTGCATTTCTACCTACATTACAGGTTAAAGGGGTAAGTAGTGAGCTTAACTTTTGTTCTTTTAGCATACATCAATTCCTCTTCTGACTCAAGCGTGTATACTTTTCATCATGTATGTAGTATAAATATATCATAACACAATACAAAGATTCACATCATAAAACATTAGTCGTCTTTCCATTGCATTCATTAAGACATAATTCGTAATTGCAATAAACATATAGATTAATAATTCAAGTAGTCTCTTTGAGGGTTCATCATATTAGTATCATAGCATCCTCACATCATTATTCAAGCTATAATCGACACGCATCACAAACGAATCTAAGTATTAAGGTAGTCATACTTCAACAATTTATAAAATATTTTATTATGAATTACCCCTTAGTTAATTTAATAGGAGTTGTTCTAATTTTTTTTCCTTGGAATTCTTTTAATTTACTTAAATTAGGAGAATTATAATTTTCTAAATTCATTAAGGACCAAAACAATACCTTATTTATTTATTTTTACTAGAACTCTTATTATTTTTAGTGTGAAACGACTAATTATCTAAATTAATAAATTCTAGAACTACTAGTCCTACTATTCCTTACTAGATTTCTAAGGGTACAATAGTCTATAATCTAAATTTCTTACCTTAATTCTATTATTTCTAAACCTAATAACTTACAATATGACCTATCTCCTATTTATCACTCCTAGCATGATCAAATTCTCTCTAAACAGATTATGTAAAAGTTCAGTTTTACCCTTTCTAGTCTAAAGTACATCAAAGAGGCATTCTAACCACTAAACCAAAACTTGTGACAGAAAAATGAAACTCGTACAGTGTGTCTCCCTATAAAAATTATATTTTATGTGTGATCTTTCTAATGAGTCCTATTTAACAATTTTTTTTTATTTATGTAGCTAGATTTATGCATGTTTTACTCCAACATAGTCAGATCAACTTTAGAATTTTTGGTAAATGTGTAAAAATTTGAAACACTAGGGTTATTGGGTTGTTTACTTCGAAATTTTTACCAGATATTCTATTATGAGTAAGCTTTCAATCAAGACCCTTTTTACAATAAATGAATACTTCTAGCTCGATATATATACCAATCATCTCCTATAGTTCAAATCTAAACTCTGACTTAGTTCCAAAACTGAACTCGTAAATTAACACCAAAACCTGTATCATCACAAAGAGTTATGCCTTGAAAAATTATATGTTTAGATTCCTTCATGAGCTATTTCAAAATAATATAATTTTGTGCTAATGGATTTTCCTAACTCGAGATATTCAGTTTTTAGTGCACAAAGGTCAGATTCAAACTCTAGAAAACTTTACAAACTTTAAAAAATCATAACTCACAAAATACTGATGAATTTCTTGTGAAATTTTACTTGATGTTCTTTGATGAGTTAGCTTTTAAAAAAAAGTAATTTCACATTAAATAAATGAATAAAACTTGAGATATAGATTTTGTAACAAGCACTACTAGGAATACGTTCTGTTTTAGCAAGCCTTTATTTTCTCCATTTTTAGTTCTTATGTATTTTAGCTTCTCAAAACTTGTCTTTATGGAGACAAAATGAAAAGCACAGGTTAAGTTATACATTATACTTAGTGAGAGCGTAGAATAAAAAGAAAAAAGAAAAGAAGAGATTCGAACATGGAGATCTCATATAAACAAAACATATCTTTGAAAAAGATACTTAACACTTAGAGCATTCCTCACTAGTCATGAGTAAGACTATGAGGTCAGCCTTGTGTTTTCTTTTAGAAAAGAAGTCTACCTCCTTGAAGAGTGAAAGTTGGTGAATGGAAGTGCACAAAAGCTCTCCTTTGAGCTCTTAAAATCACAGCACTACAGAAGAAATGAAGAGGAGATTCTCATCTTAAACTATTGTTAATGGCTTAGTGTTTAGCTTGAATTTTCTAGCAAGATCAAGGGCTTGTGAATGGCTTTGAAATGAAGGAGAGAAGAGAGGTTTAGATGGTGTTTTTGAGTTGTCCTTTAGAAGAAAAGAAGGCCAAAGGAACATAGAAAGTGAATGCTTGATTTCTAGTAAGTGCTTAAGCATAAGGGAGATATAGGGAGGAGGGTTGAACGAAAAATGCATGCAGAATGGAGGCAAAGAAGCTTCATTTTGATGTCTTAATTAGTCTAGGTGTGTCTAGCTATCATGCAGCCAATGGTTGCAAAGATTTTTCTATTTTTGTCAAATCTCGTCTCCTAGATCCCCATTTATGAACTAGGTCACATGATTAATTCTTATCCCATGATAACTTGGCTCTCAATTAGCATACATGTGTAACTGTAGTGCCATTTAGGGGGTTTTTTTTCAATTCATTTGTATAAAATAATTTTAATAATAAAATCTATTACTCAGAATGTCCTTGTTCCTTGAACTTTGATGTTCCAACCTTTTATTAGGATTTATTTATTCAAACACTTAATTTATTTTACATGTATGTTTTTTGGTTAAACTAGCTTTTAGTATATTTTGACATTTTCACCTTTATAAATTATTCTATCTTTTAATAGTTTATGATTTGATATTTTATTCACTCAAAATTTTATCCCTTAATTTATTTTTACCATGATTATTAACTTATTTTTATTTCATTTGCATTGAAATTGCACTCATTTATTCCTTTTATTAACTTATCGATCTTTTCATCGATCTTTAAATTTTTGTTGACTTTGGTCAACTTATTCCATCCCCATGAGTTGACTGTCCCTCTGTGGGGTCATACTCAACTGGTTTAATCATTAATTTAATTACTCGAATTATCCCCCAGTTAATTATGGAATGCAAAATCAGTTACATGGTTTGCTTTTAACTATAAGGTTTATTTTTCTTATTGATTTAAATAATAATAAATTAAATAATAAATAAAGTAATCATTAAATAACTAGTAATAAATAAAAGAATAAAATATTTAATATTAATAAATATTAAAATGAATGATATGTAATGTAAAAATAAATTATAAATTATATACTAGTAAAATATAAAAATAAATAATAAATAATATGTATTAAGTATGAGAATATTGATGAATAACTAAAATATTTTAATTTAATATTTATTATTAAATTAAAATATAAATAATTATGATAAAAATACTTAAAAAATATTAAACTATATAAAATAAAGAAAATATTTTTATATTTTCATAATTTATTGAAATACTTAATAAAAATATTATTTTATTTTTAGTTAATATTTATGAATAGTTAGAATCATTATTAAATAAATGATAATATTATACTACATAAAATATAATATCGTATAGAATGTCATGCCAAACACCATAGTATTAAAAATTTATCACCCCTTATACTATCAAATTTTATCTTATTATATCTTATATTATTAAATCTTATGATATCCTACCTGCCAAATAACCCCTAAAAGTATAGATACCGCAAGGGTACTAAGGTTTAATTACTTTATATTAATCTCTAATTAATATATGCTGAAAGTTTTCTAAGATAAAAATATGGCTATTGACATGGTTTCGTTTTCCATCAAAGACAAGTTTTTTATTTTTAAATGAATGGGCCTCCGTCACAAAATACAGGAAAGGAAATACTGAGCTTTTTAATTTTTATTTTCTTTGAAAAACAATAAATTTCTATTTTAGTCCCTGAAAAAAATATTAAGGGATAAATTAATTATTTAAGATTTAAAAATCTCCTATTGGCCCTCACTATTTAGAAAAGGAAGAACAAATTGATTCATTTATACAGATTCATATAATTAAAAAAGTGTATGGAAGTATGGAAGGGCATATTTATCATTCTCTTGAATTGTGAAGAAACAATAGCAGATTTTAATAGACTAATTTATTCTCCACTATTTTTTTAGGGATCAAAATAAATGTTTAATAAAAACTTAATAATAAAAATGACATACACAAAAGCATAATGCTGACCTATACTTTTGTTTCTGCTATTTGTATTATGTTGTGTTTGAAGTTTGAACTGCTCGTATTTTCGTAGGAAGAATTTTTACTTTTTTTCGTGTTAGAAGAATTTTTGTTTTGAGCCTTGATATGATAAGTTATCGAAAAATTGAAAATATAATAGTAAAAATAAAAAAAAACATAACAAAACAAAACGAAACGAAGCAGGACGCAAAACAATGCATTATTCAAAGACAACTTCGAGGCCCCACTATCACGAGAATGAGGATTTGTAGTCCCAACACGTCTAAGCCATAAAAGGGGTTGTCTGTACGACCAAGAAATTATTTTTGGGAGGAACCATAGTCCTTAAGCCACTACGTCTCACGTGCCTATTTCGCATATTTAGCAAAATAGCGCTACTATTGGCATGTTACCTCCATAATCCATAAGGCCATAACGTAAACTAAAGCAAATTAGCAATAATAGCACAACAAAAATAATAAAAATTAGAAAACGGAGCGTAATTGTTAAAAGGTAAACAGGCAAAAGATTTATAAACATATATGGCTAGGACTAAATAACCTTTTTTTTTTCTAAACTTTTTTGCCAACATATATATGTGGTTCTGTTTGGTAACTGCAATCTCACAAACTTTTCTGAGAATGATAGTCCATTTCTCTTATAAAAGAGAATGATAGTTCTGAATCATGAAATCTTCCGAGGCTTGATACTGTATAGGTTTTCATCATAGTGTTGTCACAACTCACAACTAACGTGTACTTTAATTTTTACTGGATCAGTGAGTTTGAACGATCTAATTTCTCAACAACTAATAATTAATTAGGGTGAATTAATACATAGAAAAAATTCATAAAATGTTATTTAGAACTTTTCAGAACCAGTTATTTTAGCCTTATCAGGAAAATACTAAACCTGTTTTTTATTTTAATTTTCCAAATAAATTTTATTTAATTATCTTATAATTTTTAATTCATGTCTCACAATTAAAAAGTATTATTTTTTCTTTTAAAAAAAAACAAACAAGCGACCCTAATCGCCTCTTTGAAGTTTGACTTTTGAAATTTAGTAACATTTAAAAGTGTTAATAAATCATATTAAAGTGTTGTTCATTAAAAAAAAATCATATTAAAGTGTTGGCAAAACTTTTTAATAACATAAACTATATATATTACACTATAAAAATATTATTATAAAGTTTAAAAAACATTTCTTTTTTGTTTTAGGAACACAATTTATATGTTATTAAAAGATACAATCTTTTTAAGGATTTAATTTCTTTGCATTGATAGTGTAAAAATCTTTTACATAGTCATTCAATCATATAATATCATATTGCAATATTAGTTGACTCTTACTTCCACAATTTGAAAAGGTCATACAAAAGAAAAAATTTGATTGGGTGGCAATTTACACTGATAGTACATTAAAATTAAATCATATCTTTTATTAATGGGAGTTTCGCCAATACTCTTAAAAAGTTTAAGAGTACTGGTACTTTTTGGTTATTTATGATAAAAAATTTGTCAAGTATCCCGCTTAGAGGTAGAAGTAGGCTAGGCTATGCTAGGCTAGTTTTTTTTTTTACTTAAATAGGTCTGACATGTATTTTCAAAAGGTAGCCTCAGTTTGAACCTATTACCTCACATAAACCTTTTTTTTTATGGCCTTGGCTGTGCCTTCTTGAAAGCCTAGCTTGGGCCAAAAGCCTAGTTATAGGGCTGTTTGATTATTGTTTTTTTTTTAAAAAAAAATTCAAAACATTTATTTTTAAATAAGTTAAAGGAATTTTAAATATGTCAAAAAATATATTTTTAGATTTACTAAAAGACTCATTAATTACCAATGGGTTTGCGGATGGACATGCGTTGTCAATTTTTTGTTAGTCAGTAGATAATAGGCTAGATGGCTATTGCAAATTTTTGACAGGTTCACCGATGATAAATAAAAAATAAAAAAAAATCCACAAGTAATATTATTTAAAGGGCATCTATTTAGTCATAAGGAAATTAATATTATCGATGGGTTTTACAAATATGACCAATAGGTAAAGGGAATAAAAAATATTATTTTATTTGTTTATTACTGATGAGTTTATTGACTGGTTACATATTTTAAATATATATTTTCCTGATTAAAATATTAATATGTTATTGAGGAGTAAGACCCATCGGTATTTTTTTCCTTTCTTTGGACAAATTTAATTGCCATCTATGAAATGTTTGTATAAATTATCTAATTACTTGAAATTTATTCATTTATTTTTATTTATAAAATTATCTAGTTTTAAATTAAAATGAATTCAAATAAGGAAGTGATAAAATGCTAAATAAACAATAATAATAGTCAAAATATCATAATAAAGTAACTACAAGTCAAAAGTGCAATAAATATATAAATATACAAATATACAGAAACAAATAGAAATTAAAAAAAAATTAGCTGAAGTCCTCCTTATTATTGTCATTAGGGCTGTCATCATCATCAAATTTGAGGCATCAGTAATGGCCGGGGGTGGCTACTGGGGTGGTTGCTAGGTGTCAAATCCTATGGCATCCATCTACTTGAAGAATCTCATCATATTGACCTTTATCTTCTTCTTTATCTTATTGGATTTATCTTTATCTTTCTTGGCCTTCTTCTACCATTGCTGCTCCATGGAGATTTTCAGCTATTGGATCTCCCTCAACTGCTCCTCAACTGCTCCTCAACCTTTGCTTTACACACTCGACCCACTCCCTTCTCCTGGAGCTACTGGATAACATGTGCCTATTGTTGCAGCTTGTCATTTAGGTCATGCACACGCTCCCTCAAGGTGTCTTCCCCAGCAACTGACTCAGTAGTGGATGATGGGGATATATTATCAGTGTAGTACCCAATGTCATACATGCGACCCTTGTAAATACCACTAACTACTTGGGCCTAAATCTTCTCTTTATTTAGAGAAGGGATGTCAGTGTCGAGCCTAGCCTCTACTAGCTGGGTTTGGTAGTAGGCATGTGCTTGCTCCTACAACTCTGTATAATCACACCATAGAGAGAAAAGATAAAACACAATGTAAGTAATAATTATGATATAAATGGAGGAGTAATAAAAATTCAAAACTAACGGGCTAGATTTCAGATATACATATTTGGTCTCGGAGTGAGGGTGAACAAAGGCTCTCGCCTACCTCCTCAAATTATAATTCTATTTTAATTCTAAGTTACACAAAAACTATAGCAAAGGGCACAACCTAGGTCATCTCTTAAGGAGGCTTCAACACTTAGTTGGGGAAAATAGGGGTTTTGAATAATGAAATCAAAGCAATTGAAGTTAAAAGATAATAGCAACAATGAAGAAAGCACTAGTGTGGGCTATTCCTAGGATTGAAATTAATTATCATTGACTGCATATTGAATCCATTAATGGCTATTACTTATTAATTACTAGCAATTCTACTAGTGATCAATCAATCCCTAGAATCTGACCAATAAAAATAACCAATAAATGAGATCTCAATTTAATTGGAGATTATAGTGATTTAAGGTACTAATTGCTATAGCTAACCGCCAATCGGAAGGTTAATTCTATTGTTCTCTCTCAAACATAAACTAATAGATTTATCAATTTATGCCCAAGGATTTCCCCGAACAATAATTGCTAATTTGGTTATTCCAATAAAAATTGTAGCAATCACCACAATAATTATAAGAATAGAAACTGAAGAACAATGAGAAAACTAATGCATTCAATATAAACAAAGGGTCTCGAAAGTCATCCCCATACATCCAGAAATCCCTACACTAGTAAGAAGATCTACTCCTCTATCTATAGAGGATTACAACAATGAAGATAAAAGATAACCTGAAAATAATAGCAATAATCCTTGCCACAATCTCCAATACAAAACACTTTCACCAATGGAATCCCTAAGAAAGGGAAGAAGATATAGAGAGATGTAAAGAAAGAATAATAGAAACCTAAAGTGTACAGCCCAAGCTAGGTTACAATTCTGACTCATTCCTATATATATTGCTTTCTAAAAATGGACCAAAGTTGTAAGCTCCAGAACCCTTCAGAAAGTGTTAAGGAAATATGTTTTGAATGACAACAAAACCAATTCAAAGAATTTTTTTTAAAGAATTACTAATGTCTATTTTGAGTTTCTTGACATAGCATATAGGCAATTCTAGATTGCATAACACGGAATTGAAGCGAGAATAATTTCACTTTATATGTATAAACATGATTTATCTTGTGTTAAGAGATTGAATCTAATTGAAGTGAACATTATATCGTGCAAAGTACGTACACGTGCCTTACAGATTGAGGAAAGTAAAATCAAGAACAAGAAACCAAGGCACAAGTCTTTAGGGACTAGTACTGGACATCAGAAAATTCAATCAGAATGAAGATATCAAGCAAACTTTGATAACAGCGTGTTACACAACCTTCAATCATCATGATCACAATACTTTCAACATTAATAAAGCTTTGTTGAACACTCGAAGATCGAAGAATTATCAAGGAACTGATACCGCACATCAAAAAGATCATTTAACTGTGGAGCAATGAACCTTATTGGAAAATGTGGGAAATTTGAATTTTTGAAATTCAAATTTCAAGTCAAACTCAATTTCAAAGTGACGTGTCATCTCTTCTGCCTACGTGGTCAACCATTCTAGCTTCTAGAAGGAAAAGTTCAGAAACCATGTTCAGAAAGTAAAAAGGTAGTTTCTGAAGGGTCATCAGAAACCATAATTTTACAACGACTTTTACAAAAAGCTCTAACATTAGACGCTACTCTTCTAGATTATGTTTCCAAAATACAAATAGATGATCAACACGTGTCACTTGGATAATAGATTAAGCGCAACAGTCATGAAGGAAGACCTCTATATACTTTGCTAAAAAGAAAAATTTGAATTGATGTTAAACAATAGTGGAAACTCTATGCAAATCTCTTCTCATATCTTGTGAGGTTCTTTGTTTTTTAGTAATCAGTTTCCTTGAGTGTAAAAATATTCTTTCTATGTTTCTTAACCATTTGTATGTTCTTCCATGGAAGAATCATTAGAAATAAGTTATTCAAGTTATCCCAGGTTATTCACTGTATATTTCTAAGGAAACTTGAGTATAGGTTAGTTTGAGTGGCAACCCAAAAACAAAACCTTTATATCCTTGATCTAGTAGAGATCGGTGTGAGATAGATTAGAGAGACTAAGGTAAAACTACTTGCAACATGACAGTAAGGTGTTCTTGCTAGTCACGATTTTAGCTTGGAAAAGCTAGTTAAAGACTACTTGCAATGTAACAGTAAGTTGTTCTTGCAGGTCATGGTTTTAATTTGGAGAGGCTAGTTAAAGACTACTTGAGCGTGACAGTAAGGTATTCTTGCTGGTCATGGTTTAGTTTGGAGAGGCTAGTCAAAGACTACTCAGTTCAGCTTATAGAGGCTGATGAATAACTACTTGGTTTGTAATAGTAGGGGTTGTCTACTTGTCACAGTTTTAGATTGGAGAGGTTGGTCAAAAACTACTCGGTTTAGCTTGAAAAGATTGGTGAATAAATACTTCGTTTGTGACAGTAGGGGTTGTCTACTAGTCACAGGTTAGAGCTTGAGAAAGCTACTGTAAAGACTATCCGGTTTTTTGCTTTCTCGGTTTAAGAAAAGTTTTAGTGAATCTCAATGGAAGTTGAGTATTGGATGTAACTAGGATTGACCGAACCAAAATAAAATCATTTGTGTCATATCTTTTTCTCCTTTATCTCTTTTATTTTCACTACTCTGCATTATCTTTCAATATCTATTGAAAGTTCATTTTTATCTAATCTATTTCTAAAGTTATGCTTCAGGAAGTTACTTTCTTAAATATCTAACCTGTTTCTGCTACACTTCAAGCTTAAAGCTTGATAGTATGTTGTCTAACGTTTCAGTTTCAAAAGAGAAAAAAAGAAGAAAACCACAATTCAACCTCTCTTTTCACACACTTTTCAATCTACAAAAGTGAGGCCCAAGAACAAAATTAATGAGCTATTTTGTGTCATCACACCAGAGCACTGTAGCACTCTCTAGAGGAAGTGGCTAAAAGCTTTTACAATTGTCTTTCTGTTGAGTGCTGCAGTGCTCACTAGAATATAATGGTGGGCTTTTGAGTTTTTTCTTCCTTTTAGTTCCCAACCTTTCTCTTGACCTTTTACACTTAATCCAATGCTTCTGTGCACAAAAACTTCACTCAAAGAGATGGATTCAATGCAACATGCTTTACTTTCCTAAAACATAATGCAAAAGACAATAATTTTATCAAATGTACACAATGAGGAATAAATCAAAATCTTAATTAATTGCATCAATAATATAGTAAAAGTTATGTAAAAAGTTAAGGTTTGGTAGCAAGATAAGTGGCATAAATGCATCTTATCAGAGGGTTAACCCACGCTTCTCCTTTCTCCCCTTTCTCACCTTTCCGAATATAGGTCTTTCGAAACTGCTCCCCTGAGTTTTGCTACCAGTGTAATTCCCTAGTCTACACGAAAATGTATATTAAAATCATAATAACATATTGTAAAATGCAATTCAAATGTAACAAGTTAATAATATATTAAATTCATAAATATAAAAGTTACCATCCGTTTTCTACCTCTCTCCTAGGAGCTTGACCCACTAGTATAGAGTGACCCGCCTTTCAGTATAAGACTTGATTTGTCTTGGCCTTTTAGGACCTCTCTTGGAATCCCTGGTTAGAGGCCCAATAGGCTTGCAATTTGTGTAGGGTGGCATCATTCAGCTAGGAGCTGTTTGTATGCCCCTTGTGGACATCATAGAACATGTCCTGCAAGCACTTAGAGGACTTAATCCTCCAAGCACTCTTAACGACAGCCTCGTCCCTTGGTAGAATGTCAAAGGACCTCTACATATACAAAATTCATAACATGATATTAGTTAGAAACATACAAATAATATAAACATGATTTAAACATATTCAAATGATTTATACCATTACCTTCCACTTCTACCACTACATCTCCTTAACATCTTTCAAGATGTCACTTTAGATGGGCAATGAGTGGCTATACCTTCTCTGTATTACCTCTATAATTCAGTGGAGACCCTTATTAAAGGGATCAAAGTTGTTTCATAGATGAACCAAATTAAGTACAATCACAAAATTTTAAATAACATACACAATTCAAAATTAAACTGTGCAATAGAGAATACGCTTCAACTTACCATTCTAGAGCGGCCTACTATATGGTTTGTATGTTTATGACCTACAAGAGGAAGTAGGGCTTTGATGAGGATAGGGTAAGGAGATGGGCCAATGGTAGGAGTGGGGTTGTGGTCATTGTTGTGTATGGGGCATGACTGAGATTGGGACCATGGCTTGGGATACGGTTCAGGGTCGACACACCCAAGGGTAGGTATCATGTGAAAAAGAAGGGTGGTAGGGATAGTTGTGAAAACAATGGCATGGACAGTGGTGGAGGTAGTGGTAAGGGTAATGGTGGCCCTAAGGGTAGAGGTGGTGGCAGGTAAACCGAATTTCTTTGGTCAGCCTCAACCTCTACTAACTATATTTAAAACAATTATACACAATTCACATAAATTTTTCAACACCCTCATAGAGTACCAATTCAATTGCCCCTCTATTAAGGTACAACTTGTCATACATCCATGATTGGTTTGAAGGAAACATTACGCATGTGAGTAACCCTAAACCTTACAATTTTGAGAAAAAGAACACACTATTAATTAATTTGTCATAGAATTTTACCTTAAATTAAATTAGGTATGTCTTATTACTTTCAAACACATTCTATTTGTCTTTATATGTTTTCAATTCAATTGCTAATTACTTTTAATTCTATTTGCCCAAGAAAAAGTTTACAAAATTCTGATAGCATCTCTATTTAAATTAAGAGTTTTCGTCATCAATTAATCAATGTATTTAGCAATTAGAGATATTAAATCATAATAACATGACAACCTATTTAAACAATCACAACTTAACAACAACATGCAATTCACATAACCCGAAAAACCATTCTACAACATATCCCCCTCACAACTTCACAATATGCATATCATGCAATCTCCACAAATACAATTAAACTCCACAACAAACATTGCAAGCAAGTCGAGGAAGGACCTATAGACCTTTCCCCCAATCATGCAGCCCTAATTTCCTATAATTCTATCTTAGAAATCATAAGTCTATATCCTACATACACATCAAAGCATGTAAATAACAAAGACTTCATTACTAACTTATGCAATAGTGCACAATAACTGATCAAAAGCTCCTAACACGTAACCTAATCAAATCCTAAAAATCCAAAATGAATAAACACATTTAATTTTATATGGTTATAAAAATTGAAAAAATTACACAATAGAAATAGAAGAAACACTACCAGAAATAAGGGATTCCATGGCACTCCTCTTGTGGCGGTTTAGAAGAATGGTCGTCGGTGATCAATAGACGCCCTCTTTCCATGTGGTTGGAGGAACCATCGACGCTTGTCCTATCTTAATCCTAGTTAAATTTGAGCATCTAAGCTGTCAACCTCTCCCCGGTCAGTCCCCTACTCTCTCTCTCTCTCTCATTCTCTCTTGTGTTGATATCTTTGAACCTAGTCTCTCTATTTTGCATTGCTGTCTTTGATCTATCTCTAAAATCCCTAATCTCTCACTCAGTTGCTCAGTCAAGGTCATTGCTTTGCGCTCAGTCGCTATTTTGCATTCAAGGTTGCTCCAAAGTCACGTACAGGAATGAAGCCATGAGCCTCCACTGAACATAGAATCAAGGTGGAATCAAGGTTTATCTTTCCTCCATTTTGGAATTTTTTTTCCCTTTTCTCTTTTCTCTCTTATTTTCTGAATATCCAATCACTTTTATGGATTTATTTATTTAGGGATTTATTCATTGGGCTCTTTGACCAATCACCATTATTTTCACCCTTTATTTGCCAAAACCAGAAACCCTTATTTTGGTACATTAATAGTTCTACCTCTCTTTGCTGTTTTTGGATTTTTTTTTCCTCAAGTTGCATTTCATTTGTTGAATCTCAAATTGCATGCTTTTAGATGAAATAAAAAGGCAATGCTTTCTATGGGGTAATCATACGTTTGAAACTGCATGCTTCTTAGTTCTACAAATTTAATTAGTTTTCCTTTATTGAGCTGAAACTGTTATTAGAAATATCAAAGTTATGCTTACAATTGCAATTCAATCTGTGGTGTCAATATCAAAGTAATTATAGAACCATAGTTATATGGTGTATTAAATAAATGTATGATATGATGAGGGGTTGTTGCAATGCTTCTAGATTATAGTCAAAACACATGTCCGCATTATAAATGTTTTTGTTGGAAAAGCTACTCTAATCACGTTGAGTAGGTTGGTTTAATTTATTTGTAGGAAAAGTAGTTACAGAGTGATAGCTAAATCCACTTGATTCATCTTCACGCTTAGTTCACTTCGTAAACAGGAAAGTGTGATCATTTTTCAATTTCAGAAATGATATCTATAACTAGTTTTTGTCAAAAGTAAAAGAAAAATGAATCTACTGCTGGTTGACAAGTCCCTGTTTGTTTCTTTTTATTCATTTGAGGACATGGTGAATAGTTCATGATTGTCATGACATATGTATAGAGCTCAGGGGACTGGTTAACTGAGATATTGTAAGGAAACTAGAAGTCAAGTGATTCTAGGTAATCTTTATCTTTGATATTTTCCCCTCAAAACACATTTTCCATTTGTGTTTATCATTATTGTTGAGTTATAGTAGTAGATATTTGCAAAATGTTAAATAGCTTTGAAACTATTTCATAGAACAATGTATAAATTGTGAATCAAGAGTAATGATTTGCATTTCAAAATGGTTAAATAGTATGAAAGGATGTAAGGATAGCAAATATATAACACAAAAAATTTTGTGTTTCGATGTCTATCTGTATAACACTATTTTGTCTCTCCTAAGTCAGTGTTCTCAACCTCTAGTGAATGGTTTTGAAGGTCCACATTACTCATGTATCAATTCACATCTTATGCTTTTAAAAAATAAAAAAAATAGAAAAACTAGGTAAAGAAACAATAGCTAGTACCAAGATGTTGATTTAAGGAAGTTGGTTTTACTAAAGAAAGGCACCTTTGCCAACCCAAAATCTGCAAGCTTGATGGACCCATTTGCATCAACCAATATATTCGCACATTTGATGTGCCTTGAAATTGAAAATTTTTTCATTAGAAAAATAAGAATGTAGTGAATTAAAGCTATGTAAATTCAAAATACTTCAGCCATTAATTTCCAACCACTACATCTAATAGAATCCTCTTGAGCTAAAAGAAGAAATCAAAAGTCAAAATAAAGAATGGGATGTATCCTTTGCAATGACTCAAAGTCGAGATTTTATTTTCCCTAGAACTTTAGGCATGGAACATTTTTCTTCACCTTTTATCATAAAACAATGTAACATCATTAACCAATCCAACTAACTACTTAACTTAAATAAACTTGATGCTATTGCTGCTATAGCCATAACATTCCACCAAGAAATTATTGAAAGTTCCAAGTTACCTGTGAACCACATTACAATATGGAGATACTTCAAATCACTTAAAATCTGCCTTGTGTATGCAGAAACTTAGGAATCTTTTCAACTATACTTTTGCGAGGAAGGTGTAGAGCATGTTATTGCCCTAAGGAATAAAAGATATTACTGATTATATTGAAAAGGTGACTAAAAAAAGAACACTTGAAATGCAAGTATCATTAAGTTATATAATCAGGCAAAAGAATTCAAGAAGCTGACAAATAAACAAGACATTGCTAGGCCACATCCAGAAGACATGACATGGAAGCTAATCATGCATTAAATAGGCATATTAATTGACACCCACATCCATCATAGTAAAATAACAATCTATATATACTACTTATAGAATTGCCACATTATTGAATATACTCATGAACAAAGAATTTTTAGCCAAGTAAATGCTTGCTAATTTACAAAATGCTTTTTTCAAAATGAAAATAATCCGTGACATAATGTGATTATTCTTCCTAGAACAAAATATTTGGGGGGACTAAAATAGGCTAGCCAAGTAGAGAATAACATACTTTGTCTATGCCAATAATGTTCATATGATCAAATTTTGAAGAATAAGATGGAATAAACTAATAGATAATATACCACAAGTGTTGATGAGAAGAGTTTAAGTCATCCCACTTCCTTTAGTTAGAAAATGCTCTATTTGCCCTAGCTTCCTTCAACCAGTAAAGACACCTCCTTCCTAAAAATTAGTTATCTTATTCAAGAGCTTACAATTTTAAATGGTATCAGTCATGTTTTCTTTGGTTTTGGATTTCTTCAATAATTGAAAATTGATGGTCAAATAGTGCTTCTATATTTGGATTTTATTCTTGATTATTTAGAAGGTTTCATGCTTTATGAATAGGGAAACATCAAAATATTTCTTGTGGCTTTTTATATTGTCATTTTTACTAATGCAAAGCCCATTTTCTTAATTTTTTATGCATTTATTTCTAGAGAGCTACCTATGTTTTGTGTATGTTTGTGCAATATCTGAGCATTTCTTTGTTGAGTGAATTAATGCTCAGTGAGTAAATTTTACAGAGACTATTAAGTTATAGATTGGGTTAAAGAACTATGATCCTCAGAAGGACAAGCGTTTCAGTGGCTCTGTTAAGCTCCCTCACATTCCCCGCCCTAAGATAAAGATCTGCATGCTTGGTAATGCTCATCACGTTGAAGAGGTTCATCATTACCACATTCCCTCTTCTTATAATTTTTGGTGTTGATGATGAATTGATAATAATTTAGCAAGTCACTGAATTACAACTCTAGTTCTTAATGTTGCAACTGCTATGATTTTGCTAGCCTATGATATGCTGCTTGTGCATTTTTACTTGTTAATTGTATATATTGAGGTTTTGTCTTATTAAATTAATATTGATTTGTTTTATCTCAAGTGTTATATAAGTTTTTGTGATTTACATGGTCTTGATGTCATGTATTAACCACAGGTAGAAAAAATTAGGCTGGACTACATGGATGTAGAAGCGATTAAAAAGCTTAACAAGAACAAGAAACTCGTCAAGAATCTTGCCAAGAAGTACCATGCTTTTTTGGCTTCTAAAGCTGTCATCTAGCAAATTCGTCACCTTTTGGGACCTGGTTTGAACAAGGCAAGCGAGTAGCTTCACTTGGTTTAATATCGGTTATCTTTATTGTTCTTATTACCACTATGTAGCTTAAAAGATGATTTTAGTGTTTTCTGCTTTTGTTCTTATTGGTCCCTATTTTGTCCTTTATATGTCAAGAAATGTGGTTGTTCTTATTGCATCATTGGCTTTCTTTCTATTATGTTCATTGAGATTTAGAAAGAATTTCTTGATCAACCTTCTCAGCATTGTGATCTCTTAAATATTTTGAATAATTCTTCTTAATCTACTTGTTAGGCTTAATCGCATCTAATGTTTCTAAGTATTGGCTAATGGATTTGTCCAATTTTGTTGCCATTGAATTTTTAGAAATGTTGCATGTTAAAAAGGCTATAATATTGGCCCTCCACTTCTCTCTTCTCCACTCTATTTGGGTTCAATTTGATGATTGAAAATTAGTGTTAGAAGAAAGTAGAAATTTTATTTTACACCATAGCTTCTCATGCAGAGTTTATACAATCCTGAGCATTTCAATTAATTCCATATGTGGCAAAAAATTAGCTCAAGTGCATGTTTATACAATGTGAGTTTCTATGTGTTGTGATAGAGATAGTGGATTAAATAATTAATTAACATGAAGAGGTCTATCTACTATAAATTGTTATAGTGACATAAAAGCAAGTAGTTCTCTCTCCCAAAAGACTAAAGTGAGACATTATCCTTATGAATTACTTGTCTATATATGGAGTGCTTTGGAAAAGTTTGTGTCTTTCTCCTTTTCTTATTTGTAATATTCCATAATTACGAAGCCAACTTATCTTTCTTATTTTTCCTTTTAGTCATTTTGCTTGCTCTTTGTAACTAGTTCTTCTAGTTTCTTATTCTACAAGATTTTGTTATGTTATTTTTCTTCAATTTCAAGTTGGAGACTTTAAATCACCAGCGCCATCAAGACCCTCCTCTTCTGCTAGCCGTGACCCAACAAATGAGGGTCGTCCAATAATTAGCATATTCTTGATTGTCTATGTTCGTCAATCTTAGAATTATGGAACTTCATTTTCTATGATTTGGTAATAAGTTTAAATGTTTGAGACATATAAGATAGTATGATATATTATCTATTATATGGCACTTTCTTTTATAAGTAATGAGTAATTGTAATATTAATATTTGCTTTAGTTTGAATTTTGTGGATGTTTAAAAGTATATGTAATAGAAAGTATTGTGATTAGATTTATGAGAAAGAATACAAAATATAAAGGGCAAAATATTTTATATTTTATCTTTAGTGGCAGTTCAATTATAAACAAAAAATTAATCACCATATTTTGTGGCAGTTTGAGACCGCCATTGAACTTTTCAAGTAATATAAGGCTTATTTATTCATGGCTTTACGGGTTTTTTTGTTTGACATTTTGTGGCGGTCTCAAACTGTCGTCAACTTATTCAAGTGATTAAGTCTTATTTATTTGCGATGGTCTCCAATCGTCGCAATGTTTTGAATGTCATTTTTTCACCTGGCAATTCATGGCGGTTTGTGACCATTGCTAAAGGTATGAGTTCCTTTTGTGGCAATTATTCCAGCGGTTGGTCTAAACCACTGCAACATACCTTGGTGACAGTTTACATGGTAGTGATTTGAGAACTGCCGTAGGTGGCATTTAGCAGCTTTTTTTAAAAAAAATGCTACTAAACTCCTTTTTCCTAGTAGTGAAAACCTAAAACTCCCTCTTCATACATTGTCACTGCCCCCTTTAATAGAACTCCTACATTAATAAAATAACAACAACAATTACTCTCCATTGTATTAAAACTCAAAACATTGGGCAACAAAAGTAAACACAAAAACTAAACCAAATAAAAAATCTAAATCGATTAAAATGCTTAGAAACGTACCTAGATTGCAATGGTGGACTTGGTTTCGCGAATGGAGGCTTCAGCAGTGGCCAACGATGATGAGATAGTGGTGGCAGCGGAGAGAGAGAGGGGAGAGAGAGAGAAATTTTAGAATTAGGAAAAGGAAGGGTTTTGGTGCATCATATATGTGGCTTGTTGATGGGTTACCGACGAGTAAACTTGTTGGTAATTAGTAAATGAAACAATGTATTTTAATTGTCACTAATTATTGTTGGAAAACTCATTGATAATAAATAATTAAATAAAAATAAAATAAAATAATCCGTCGATCACATCATTAAAAAAAAATTGAAAAGACTCGTCAGTAAATTCATTGGTACAATAAACATTAAAAAAGAAAAAGATCATCCACAAACCCGTTGGTAACTGTTTTACCCCATGTGGTGCATTACATAGGGGTGTTCATAACCCGATCTGGCCCGCCAACCTGTCTCAACTTGAAGTTCATCTAATCGGGTTTAGGTCTTGGAATTTGATATGGTATACTTTTCGAGCCTGGTTTGGGTCGTACGTTGGGTTGGCTTGACCTTGGCCAAAGTCAAATAATTTCTTTAAAGATATATTTTTAAATGATGATTTGTGAAAATTATAAGTTTTTGTAGTTCAACTAATATATTTCACATACTTGATGTTATTTTTGTATTTGTGTGATTTGTGTTGAAACTTATATTGCCAAATACCTCTTAAATTTTTTCTTACTTGTAAAATTTTTGTAATACCTCGAGTTCATGTGTCTCTAGACCAGTCTAGTATGGCCTTAGCATCCCCTAGTACCCACCTGTGCTACCGAAAAGGCCTAAGATACGTGAAGGGCTAAGGAGGTAGGGCTCGAGTTGCTATTCCAGAATAGGCTCGCTGCAATGAGTTAGGTCATAATTGTGAGTAGGTTAGAAAACCTGCCCCATTCTGAGCAAACATACTCGTTGCAGCTAGCTTTACTCGCTGCAGTGAGCGGCCTTGAGGTCAATATAGTGCAAAATAACATAGTTTTATTTAATGAGCCCCTAACTCTTTTTAAACCCTTATACTTGGGTTTCCTTTCATCAAACTGAAACCGCTTTCTCTAAACCCCTCTCCACTCTTTTCCAACTCAATCCCACTTCAAATACTTTTTCTCTAAGCTCAAAAGTAAGGGATTGTTGTTGGTTTTTATTAGTTTCTTTCTTTCTTCTTCTTTTTGCATGTCTTGGGTTGTTTTTTCCTTCTTTGTTGTCAAGTAGGGGTGCTTTCCCAATATTCTTAAAGTAGATCTAGAGGTAACTAGAGAATATTAGAGTTTAATTTAGAGTTTATGGTTGTTATAATATATGTTGGTGGTATCCCTCCTATCCGTTGGTGTTGACAACATTATTTTCTCCCCTCCAAGTGAGTGGGTTCAAATCCTATGATCTTTATGTTGATCATTAGAGCTATTTTCTCTAGAATGTAGCATGATTGCATGATTTTAGAGGCTATTTAAAGAGATTAGAGATTGTTTACTATTTTGTCGAGTTTATGAAATTATGGATTTCAAAGAGTATGAAAATTGATGTTTTATGTAAACTCATAGGACCATTATTACTAAAATGATTTCTACAAAGAGCTAGAGTATGAATATGATTTTATTTAGAGATTTCATGAATTATCATGATGATTCAAGAGTAGAGTATTTATGTATGATAGAGTTCTCTACCCATAGAAGAGCCTTGAATAGAGTTTTAAAGAAAATAAATATTGTTATGATTTAGAGATTAGACGATAGTTATAGAGCGATAGCTATAGAGAAACGGATAGTGAGTTAATAGCTGAAAATCGATAGCTAACCTTGGTACCAAGTTGTCCTTAGGGACAATCTCACAGAGTAGAGATGGAACCTAGTTAGATGTCCAATTTAGGTTCTTAAAGAACCACAGAGCAAAGAATATTGTTATGCCATGGTTGACATACATAACTAGTGAGATTGTTAAATTACGTAATGTACATAACCATTGAACCATGTTTCTTTATTAGAGTATTATTGTTCATATTTTTAGAGATTATTAATTTCAGAGCTGTTATGTATGAACATAATAAAATGATTCCAAAGATATTGCACTGATCAAGTTTTTATGACTATATTTATATATATATCTTGTTGTTATCCTATGAGAAGATTACGGTTGAGGGTCTACTCACTGAGTTTTAGATGAAACTCGCCTTTTTTTCTTTTTCCATTACATATACATTAGCTATTGGTGGTTTTTCTCATCCACCTCCTCCCTAGCAATAGAGATATTCAGTTGATGAGCTTCACTTTGGAGTGAAGTGCCTTTTTGCATTTTGTAAAGAGATAGAGTGCTCCAGTGTCATTGCAGGTAGGGTCCCAGACCATAGAGATAGATTTGTATTTTTAATCATGATTATTTTGCATTTAAATGGTTATAGTTCTCAATGTTATTTTGTATAGAGTAACTCATTATATTCATAACATAGAGATATATTTCAGAGCTTGATTATGAAATTAGTTATGATGATCTTGATTCAAAGAGCCAGAGATTTATATCAGAGATGAAATTATGTTTTAGAAATGAAATTTATGACTTAAATTATGAATACAGAGAGACTAAGAGGTTATGAGGCTTACGTGGGAATGAGATTCCTCATGTACCGATCATGTTCTCAAGTTGGGTCATGACAATCTTTAAACTTTACTATAAATAATATCCAAATTCTCATATATTGTTTGAAAGTCGGGTTGACCTGGTTTAATTTAGTCCATAGTTAGGTTATTGTTGGGTCGGGTTCAGGTTTAAGACATTGATTCGATCTAAAAAATAGGCTAGGTTCGGGTTCTGTCCAACTCAGCTTAACTCATCCCTTGTACACCACCGTTACATTTTTTTTGAACTATATCGATGGGCTCTTATAGTTATGCATGCAGTCAGAAAACACTTCAGTAGACATACTGATATATGTTATGTGCCATATGGCCTATAGTGGTGGTAAATATTACCGATGGGTTGTTGAAATATTTTTCAAAACAAATTTCATGTAATAAAAGGCATCAACCTGTCGGTACACCCTTCAATATCATCGATGGGTGTGAAAGCCATCAATAACCCCTATCGGCATCCTGCAAGATTCTAGTAGTGATCATTAAATTTTTCAAATTGTAATATTAACAATAATAATAATACGACAAGTAGGCCATCTTGTTTGGCCTAATAGGTTATTTTCATTACTTGAAGCCTAGCTTATCTAGCTAAAGAGACTTTTTGAAAAGCTTAAGCCTAGTTTATTTATTAAATAGGCTAGACCAAATCAAGCTTAATTTAGATGAGGCTAAAGGTCTCCAATTAGTGGTCTGACCTAATTCCACCCTAATCCCATTAACCTGTTTTATTAAAATATAGAATATCAAATATTCAATTTTAATCATTGAAAATCAAAAGAGTACTACTATGTTGTGGATACTGAAGGAAAAACCTTTGTTAATAAATATTGTCAAAAGTTAAAGATGATGTAATGAGTTGTGTGAATTTATTTTATAGTTAAAAAAAATTAACAGCCAAATATTTCACATGAAAAAATAAATATTTAAGGGAAATTTAAATAACATTGAAAAATAGTATACAATCTTTTATATTTCTCCTTGTGCCACTGTTGAGCTAGGTTGAAAACCTTGACAAATTAAGAACCAAGTAAATAATCTTTGAGTTAAAGTTTAGTTTGATTTTAAAGGTTGAATGCAACGAAGATTGAAGTCCGAAATAACTAGAGAGAGATCTAATATCATATATTTGAGATTTTGTAGTATTTATTGCATGCCATATTCCAATCACGTTATCATATTTTGAATGTTTAAGGTGAAGAGATTGGGGAGTTAAGATCAGGGAATATTATTTCAGGCTTTAGCTACTTTGGGGGAGGGCTTACTAGTATTTGATCGGTGTGCTATTGTGTAAACTTATTTGTTTGCCTTTGTAGCATTCAAGTATTTTAACCTTATCTGCTAAGTGATACAAAAAGTTGTTAGACTCTTTCCTAGAGGCCTTAATGCAACATCTCCAATTTCATTCATTATAGTAGTTATATATGGAGCTAATTTGACAAGTAAAGGTTCCTTGTCCTTGGGCAATCCTAATTCTTTCATTTTTTTTACTCTCTTGGGCAAGTTCCTCCTTCTATTTGACAATTTTACATGTGAATGATTCCTACAAATCAAACAATTGAAAGCACATATGCATATGCATGAATATTTTAGCTATTAATTTATGCATGTTTTGTACTTCATTGGGAACTTCTAGAATTAACTTTGGGACACCAAAATTTTGATTTTTTTTTTCCCACTGTGTTTGGTTTTTGCTGGATCTATTCTCCAAAATCAATTACGGATTGAAAATCAATTTTAGATTGAAGGGAAAATTTATTATTTCTTGATTTTTACTCTTTTCTTTTAAAATCACTTCTTAATTTAAATTGCAAAACATAAAATTACTATACCTTAAAATCAATTCTATCTCCACACTAATAGTTGTTTGGCTACATTGAGTGAACATCTATTGTATTTATGTTTGAATTCCATATCTAGTCCTTGGGATTGTGTTCAGTTGTTATCAAAGTTGTAGGCACTACCAAAAGAGTGCTACTTGATTTTTGATATCATCCATGCATGCCTAAGATGGGAGATAAGTTTAAAAGTAAAAGACAAAAAAATGATTGTGTGCTAGATAGTAAGGCATCAACGACATTTTCAAAATTTGGTTAAATGAAGAAAAAGTAAGCTACTATAAGATTGGTATGTGTCCCACACGTGTAATAGTCACACTAGTTGTAGGTACTAAAAGATCATTTAATTGACTCTTTTGAATGCTAACAACAAACCACTCCCTGCCCCAACAAAATTACACTAACTATTCTTAAGATTTGTTAAAATTCATTCTCACTCTCATATTCTATTTGTGAAGTTTGCCTAAGGAGTTCTTGGATTTGTGAAATCATTAATATAGTCCTTCCTTAGATTTGTGCAATTATTACATAGCCCAATTATGAGTTTATTAAATCTTTACATTGCTTTCTCCTACAACATTAGATGGGAAGCTACTATTACTCATATAAATTGAGGAGAGTCAATGTGAATTTCATCAAATATCAGGAAATGCAAATGTAATTTGTCCTTTTTTTCCTAATTCTAGAAATTCAATACAAAATTAATGGTAAACACAAGGACTAAATAATCCTTTTAAAGAAAAGGTATTTAAAATGTTGAAAAGTGAGATGTTAATCACAATTTAGATTGAATTGTATTTAACCTATTACTTCTCATTGCACAAGCACCATCATTTAAAAGATCATAATCTATCCAATGCATAGTATTAAAGTTAGTTTTTAATGTCTCTTTGCACACTTACAATTGACAACTTGTGAACACATATAAAGTGATTTTTATGTAGATTAGTTGGAGTTAGAGAGGTAAGGGTGCTCTAACATAATTTAGTTTAATTGTTTTCAAAAGATTCAAATGTTCAACTCTTCAAGACTAGAGTAAACAACATTTGTTTTGTCCTAATATTTTCAATCTTACATCAATTTGGTCATAACAAAAAAATTTATATTAATTTGATACTAACAAAAATTTTTTACATCAATTTGGTACTAACATTTTTAATTTCAACATCAATTAGATCCTAATATTTTTTTTTACTTGATGTCAATTTAGTCATTCATTTAAATGACTAAAATCATATTAAAATTAAAAATTTAATACTAAATTGATGTAAAATATTTAGTTAGGACTAAAAAATTGATGTCTAATTGAAAATGTTAGGACCAAAATGGTTATTCACTCTTAAAACAACTTAAACATAAACTTTTTAGTTAAGTTGCTTATTTACTTGATTTGATCCAATTTAATATTACAAGGTATTTTGAGGACAATTTTTGTCTATAATAATTACTGATAGATTATAAAACATTTTTTAATTTATATTGACCTCTTATATCTATTTTATTGATATTTTAATTTTTCGCATGTAACTTAATTATATACAAGATTTAATTTTATAAATTTTACTTTTATTTTGAGTTAGCTCAATTAATCATTGGGTCGAGATTTCCACTAATAAATGCACATTGCCAATTGTTTTGTTTAAGTAAGGCTTTGGCTTAATTACAAATAACTTTAGTCGTGATTTTCAATTTTCAAATTTTCAAGATTTAATTTTATGAAAGTAACGCTTTGATTAGTTTCATAATTTTCAAATTCAATTTAGCCTTATTTTATGTTCAATTTAAACGTTAGTTATTTGGTGTAACATGTTATGTATTGATTATTTACTTGAAAAATTGTTGAAATAATATGATATTTTTTACAGTTTAAATTTTATATAACTTCAAAAATATATACTATCTCATAGTAAAATTTCATTACAGAAGAAATTTTAAAATGCTTGATCATGATATGTAATCATTCAGCATGACAGTTATTTAGGCACTTTCTTAAGGTTTTATTATTTAAAAGTGTAATAAACTTTATTTTGTATTTAAATCACTTACATGGAATGTATCCAAAAAAACACTTGTATGGTGGATTCATTAGCTTCCAAACTAATCTGACTAATCAACTCCAAACCGAGTCTTACTCATGACCCCAAAAATTAGAAAAAAGAATCGATATTTACTCCAAACTGAGTTTTACTCCTTACAAACTCATAATCATCTTCCATTAATTGCATTGCATTGTTACTTCATTCCTTCCATCATTTGATTGGTTAAGTACCATCACGTTTTTCCTGACTCTCTCTCTCTGGTAGCCACCCATGCATCCCATGATTGACATCTTGCTTACCTTTTGCATATGGATTATTGGTTTTCTCACTATCTACAGCATATGTTTTTGGGATGAGCCCACCCATGCTATGTATGACAACTACATTTTCAGCCTTAATATCTTCAATGGTATTCTCTGCTTTTACAACCTTTATGACCTATGTCATCGAACAAAGCCTTGTGCTATCCCAGTAAATGTTGGCGTTGAGGCAGGCCTGGCAGTTCGTAACAGTGAGTATGAGTTCCCAGTGAATAAGGCATGGAAGTGCAACGCCAACATTGGGTGTATGTTCATGAAGAAATTATGGAAGTTGGACGACAACAAACCCAAATCGTTAATATGGACCTTCTATGAGAAGATATTTCGGGGACCGTGTAATATCATTCTGGAATATTCATTTTGTAATGCATCATTTCTTAGCTTTTTTCTATTCTCTTTCTCAGATCTCAAGCTCTCTTACAGGGACAAGGTCAGGGATAAGGACAAACCATTCTTGGGAACCCGTGAGGTGATCTCGCAAGAAGTCGAGATGGCCCTTGACGGGACATCCTCTGAGAAAGTTCATCTCGGCAGTTACAAATGGCTCACATATCACCAAGTGAACCAAGCCATTAGAAATATTTCTAATGGCTTAGCACTGCTTAAGATTTCGAAGCATAAGCATGCAGCTATCTTCTCTCACAACAGGGCTGAATGCTTCATTGCGTTGCATGTTTGTCCTTACACTTCGAAGGAATATTATATATATATATATATATATATATATATATATATATATGTAGCTTAATTTTGATCCACTAACAATGTAAAACTATTTTACTTAAATATGTATAATTTTTTTACACTATCAGTGCATTCTAATTAAATCCCTGTATATAATATAATATAATATTTCATGTTTTAATTTTGCATAGGAACTTTGATACTGTTAGAAAGAAGATTTAATGTTGTTGTTGTTGTTTTCTTTCTTTTTTATTTTTGGTTTTATTAGGGCTGTTTCCGCAAGAATATTGCGGTTGTGATTCTAGATGGTTCGTTAGGAGAGGAAGATTTGCATCATTCATTGAATGAGGTTTTCTCTCTGCCCGTATCTTTTGGTATATAGAAAAAGAAAAATTTCAAGAGAAGAGAGTGAAGAAAATGCAAATGTACAACATGCATAATAAGAGAGTCTCATCCTCTTTATATGATGGAATTAAAAAGAAAAAGAAGAAAATCAAATCAAAATATGAAGCTATACAACTTAAAAATGTCTTTAACAAAAAGTTCTTTTAATAAAAAAAAATGTTACTAGCAGCCATAGAGAACAACAAAGATGTCATAGAGAGAATCCTTTCTTGCAATTTACATTTTGGCTTTTTGTTTATGGTTTGAAATGGCATTGTTTAACATATTTTAGGTCATTTTTCTCTCCCTCCCTTTTTGGATAACATTATATTCAACATATGTACCAGGCTGACGTTACAACTGTGATTTGTGGGTGGAAAGAGTTGACAAAAGTAGTCAATGTTAGTGGAAAACTTGAGTCGGTGAAACAGCTGATATACATGGATGATGATATCCCATTTGGTGTCACATCTACTTTGCATGGTTGTACAATCATTTCCTTTACAGATGTTCAGAAGCTAGGTAGCAAATGTGAGATTCCAGGTGGAGAACCATGTCATATATTTCCAGAAAAAGTTGTTGTTATAATGTACACAAGTGGGAGTACAGGATTGCCTAAGGTTAGAAGCATAATTGAGATATGTAATTCTTTTCGTGTCAATTTTTCTCCTTTAATTGATTTGATTGTCATAACTAGTAATTTAGATGAGACCATAATTTTATTCTATTTTTAATGTTCTTGGTCCTTTTTTTTCTTGTGGTTTTTGTCCTTTAATATTTTGTTGGGCTGGTTATTTACTTTTTTTTTTTCACAGGGTGTCATCATAACACATGGTAATATATTAGCAGCAATGGTTTCTCTAATGGCCATAATACCAAACCTTAGGGGAAGTGATGTTTATCTAGCATACTTACCAATGGCTCATATCTTTGAATTAGTGATTGAGGTATACATATCTATTTTAGTGAGTGAATTGACTAAATATTTTCATTTAAAAGGTATCTTTCTTCCATTTTATTTTTCCTTTGACAAAGACAACCTACAATGTAACTACTTGTTTTAGCATGTAATTGTAGCTGTTGAGGGTGCTATAGGATATGGATCTCCTTTGACATTAGCTGATACATCAAACAAGATTAAAAAGGGAACAAAAAGGGATACCACTGTATTGATGCCAACTTTGATGGCAGCTATACCAGTAACTCTTGATTGTGTACGTGACAGAGTGCTCAAAGAGGTATTTCATTAATGTTGGAATTGAAGATTACAAGCTTGCATATCATAGTATTTTATGTATTTGTTAATGAGCTTATTGAATGAACCTTTTAGGTGTGCAGTCAACATGCAAGACTAAAGCATGCCCATGTGCAGGTCAAAGCAAAAGGAGGACTATCAAAGAAATTGTTTGATTTTGCTTATAAACAGAGGTTGCAAGCTTTTAATGGTAGTTGGTTTGGTGCTTGGGGCTTGGAAAGCGTTCTATGGAATCTTCTTGTTTTTAGAAAGATCCGAGCAATTATGGGTGGTCGTCTTCATTTTATACTATCTAATGGTGCTTACTTTCTGCTAATACCCAAAGATTCATCAATATTTGTCTCAGGTTAATATTGTCAATCTTTCTCTTCCGCTCTCTCTATCTATCTAACTTTTGCAAATAAAAGAAGAAACATTATTGGAAAAGAAAATGAGTAAATCTTAATTGCAAAAGATAAATAATCATGAAACGAGAAGACCATTATATTGATAACCATGAAATGAGAAGGCAACTATATTCCATACAAGTAAAAACTTGGCAACTACTTCAACTTGTTCGAAGTTTGAATGCTTTTTTATATCATGACTACCAAGCATCAAATACTAAACTTAGAAGTTAGGCCCAATTTAAGAAAAACATAAGAAATTTCCAATGGTTGCTTTTCTAATGAAGAATTTACAATAACATAAGTTATTTCTTTTGTTCCTAAATCAAATCACAAGCTAGAGTTTTCTTTAGCATATCTCCAGTATCCACTTAATTCACTGTCAAATTCATGAGAAATGAGAATCTAATATTTTACAATTGTGTTGCAGTAGTATTATTGTAAGTTAAGATAGTGAAGCTCACTATAATTGGGTTGATAGTTGATATAAAATGTAATTTACATTTTGTGGCCCTACTTAATTTTTATGGAAAATTTTGGCTCCTATATATGTTATAGTTAAATTGACTTTCTAAAGTAAATAATGATGAATTCCCTCTAGAATGGTCTCTGCTATAGGAAGTATTATTAGTCTACTTGCTTTTCCCATGTCTGTCTTGTTCTATTTGGCTTTTCAAATTTCCCGTATCATTTTTTCTCTTATTTATATTTTGTTGTCATTTCTAGTGCTACAATATGTCAAGGATATGGTCTCACAAAGACGTGTGCTGGTGGTACATTTTTCGATTTCAAGGATACAATTGTTGGCCATGTTGGACTACCACTTGCTTGCTCATATATTAAATTAATGGTGTATTTCTCTTGTCAAAATTTTAACTTGAAGGATTATTTCAAATAGATAAGTTGAATTTTATATGGGTTTCGTTTCTTACTATTGTTAATAGAGTCATACTTCTCATAAAGATTTGGCATAGCTACCCTTGCAATTTATAGTATTTCACATCATATTACAATTAATCTATAGTTCATACTTAAGATGTTATGTTAAACTTCACCTTGTTAAAGGGAAAAAAATTGTGCTGTTTTCTTTATGATTTAGGCTTTTGGTGTACCACGTAATAGAAACAAGAGATGTGTGGTCCCCAAAATTTATTTGTTATAAGTTGGTTGTATACATTCTCATAGATATACTAATTTATTTTCTTTTCTAGATATTTAGTCCATTGTTTATTGTCAATTTTGTTCTTTCTTCTCTATTTTGTGATCATTAATCCTCAACCAAGATTCAGTATGTAATGGACTTTGGTATACAAGCCAAGAGTTGACTCAAACATGATAGAAGATATTTTATTACGGAGAATAGAGAAAGTGTACTACAAGAGCAACAGATAAGATATCACCAAAACAAGTTCCAATTTTTTTCTTTAGGAAAAGAATAAAGCAACCTAGGCAAGCTAATTAACTAAACAACACTCTAAAATTTCAAACCTAAGACTCAGTTTGGTATGGTTGTTAAAAATGGATTTTTCTCAATTTTTCCCCACATGCCAAACTCAACCTAATCCCTAAAATCTTGTTGTACTCAGCATGAGAAAGATAATGTAACACTAGGACCAATAACCATGCAAATTAAGCAATAATAGGACCATTTGTTTGGATATAAATTGACAATTCTAGCTATTCAATATTGTCATGTACGTGTTGCAACAAACCATCATCATTAAAAAAATCATAAAATTGAATTATGAAAACCTTATTGACATGTTTAAAATTTTTCAAAACTTTTTCCATGTAAAAAAGTTTGCTTCTATATGGCCCAAAACATGTTTTATATATGAGGTGATTTTGTTTTTTATCAATTTTTTTCCAAACCAATTATCACCATAAGGGTGCGTTTGTTTCAAAATAAAAAAAAAATGAGTATCAAACTTAAATTTTATATATAACTGAAAATACTAAAAGTTTATTTTTGAGATTTTTATTATATTTTAAAATTACCCAAATATACTTAAAGTGATTTATTGCCTAAAAAAGTGATTTCACCCAAAAAAAAAAATAATCATCCAAACGCCCTCTAAATCTCATTTGAAGCTTAATTTGAATTTTTCACTTATTATTCTGTCATGTTATATTCAAGTGTTTTGAAATTTTTGTGATAGTGCAATTTAATAAAATGCATAGAAATTTCTTGACATTTATCTCTCTTTCACATGGTCCTTCATAACACTAGCTTAGTATAAAACCATTACTCTTGTCTTGCTTCCTTTTATAATCATTCAATGTAATACAAGCTTCATGACCAAGTAATGAATTATTCTTCTATGATTATATTAAAATAGTTGTTCATCTTCTTTTTCTTCATTCAAAAAATGCTTCTTATATCTGCATCTGGTATGATTTATTCAGCTGATCAACTGGGCTGAAGGTGGATATTCAACTAACGATTCACCATTTCCTCATGGTGAAATTGTAATTGGTGGCACTAGTGTTACCATTGGGTACTTAAAAAATGAAGAAAAAACAAGGCAGTTTTATAAGTTATAGCTTCATGTTTTTTTAATTTTTCTTTTTCATGCTTTCAGGGAAAAAAAACAAGGTGAGATAAGATATTGCTTTTTATTTTCCTTTATTGTTGAAATTGTTCTTGTTATATAAAATTGTTCATAAGATATTGCCTTTTATTTTTCCCTATTTTTGGATAGTACTTTTTTGGAAAAATACCCATTTTAGTCCTTTTAAAATTTCAAGTTAGACAAATTGGTCCTTGTAAAAAAAAAAAACTCTCAAATTGGTCCTTGTAAAATTGAATAGTCAAACAAATTAGTCCATACAAAAGTGAATTGTCAGATAAGTTAGTCCTCCTTCCTAACTTATCAGAGGTATTAATTTGGATGATTATTCAATTTTATATGGACCAATTTATCCGATTTGAAATTTTTTAGAGACCGATTTGAGAGATTTATATTTTAGGGATGAATTTTTTCAACTAATCAATTTAGCAAGGACTAATATGAGAATATTTTTTTTCATAGCGACAAATTTGTCCAATTTGAAATTTTAGAGGGAGCAAAATGGGTGTTTTGTCTTCTTTTTAACATAAAATTGTTCATAAGTCTTTCTTTAACTAAGTAATGTCCTTTGTTGTAAAGGTTGATGAAAATGGAATGAAGTGGTTCTACACTGGCGATATAGGAAGATTCAATGCAAATGGTTGCCTTGAAATTATTGGTCAAAAAAAGGACATTGTTAAATTGCAACTTGGAGAATATGTCTCCTTGGGAAAGGTATAAGAGTTGCCTTGTGAAGGACAACATTGTCAATTTTTTAGGACTAATTTATGAAATACAGGTAGAGGCAACTCTTCTTGGTAGCCCTTTTGTAGACAATATTATGCTACATGCTGATCATTTGCATAGTTACTGTGTGGCACTCGTGGTGGTTTCTCATCCTACATTGGAAGAATGGGCTTTAAAGTAAGGAATTACTTATTCTAATCTTTTAGAGCTATGCAATAAAGAAGAAGTTGTAAAGGAGGTATATGCATCACTTCTTAAGGTATGTCTTGTATCAATGTTCTTTTACTACTTTGGAGTTATAATGATACAAAATTAATTGGTTAGTTTTTTTTAAGGAAATTTGTCGAAATCAATACTAAAATATAGTGGTTTAAGCTAATGACAGCAACTTTTGAGATTAACACTAGTTCTTCACTGAGAAGTCTCTTAGGCTTTGCTTATTTGAAAAACTGGAAAATGGGAGAGTGGAAAATTTAGGACAAAAATTGTTCAACATTCTTTGTTTTCCACCATTTCTGAATCTATTATTGCAGGTAGAAAAGAAGGCTTGTTTGGAAAATTTTAAGATTCCTACGAAAATTAAGTTGCTTTCTAGCCCATGGACTACTGAGTCTGGTCTTGTAAGTGCAACTCTTAAGATCCGAAGAGAGTCAATTGAAAAAGCTTTCCAGAATGAGCTCTCAAAGTTGTATACGTTATAGACCACAACTTTCAAGCTTGAATGGCCTCTTATAATGATATTACTTCATGTCTTCATTAGAGGATAATTAGAATGTTCACTCTAATAAAAAAGAAGTTTATTTTGTAGCTCAAAATAATTATTTGCTATTCATCCTTGGTGTGTAATTTGGTTCTAATTTAACCTAAAAAATCGAGTTCATACATAAAATTTATACCAAATGATTTTAGATTAATTTAAAATTTATAAACATGCTCTATATGACGTGGACTTCTAATTCAATAGTGAGTTTTGTTAAAAATGAATCCAAAAAGATAAGAGAGATGAGTGGTTTTATATGAGAATGAGAGAAATAAATTTAGGTGTCAGATCTTACATCAATAGTCAAGATTAAAATATAAAGTCATGTGACTTTTTCAACTGATCATGTAATCTTTCAATAACGTCTAATCCTAACTATTCATGTATGGTTATACAGTCTGAATTTTCTCCTCTCACTATCATATGAAACCACTTTTCTCACTAGATACATACATATAAGGCAAAGAGTGTTTGGATTAGGAAGACATAATCAACCTTGGTTTGTTTGGAGGTTGAAGATGAGGCTTCAAGGTTTTTGACTTTGGTAGATGACCTAGATTTGTTTGGTTTCTAAGTGGATGGCCTAGATTGTTTTAGTCTTGCCAAGACTAACTTGTCCTTTCCTCCTCTTGAAGAGGAAGATTTTGTTGACCTAGGCATTGTACCCGTAAGTTTCCCTCTGTGCTCTTGAGATATTCGATTTCAAAATAAAAAATACTTAAGATTGCACTTTCTTTTATTTGAATTTGCCTAAACCCAAATTTCATGTCAAATTTTGAAAATATTTTTGCCAAATGTAATCTATTCAAAAGATCTTTTCTAATTGAGAGAGGATATCTAACCCATTGGAAAGCTTGATTAAGAGATTTGTAATTGATAACTAAGCGAGACATTTCATGCTCAATTTCAACCTATTTGTTAACATAAAAAGCAAAGCATGACCATGGACTCTTGCTTTTTCTGATTAATCCTTTGTATAAGAGATCTTTGATCTCTTGCTTATAATAAGCAAGGAGTTCCTCATTCATTTCAATAGGTCTTGCCTTTGTATCTTTGCAAAAACTTTTTCATAAGGGGGTTCCACAATATGCCTTTTTTCTTTCCCACAATGCATTTGGGAGATCAGAACAAATTGAGGATTGTATTTGCTGAAGCATTGATTTGATTCTTTTTTGGGCCATTGTTTAGGTTAATTGAGACTCAATATGCTTAAAAGAAATTCCTTCTTTTAAAAAATTAATTTGTTTTTCTTTGAGCTCAATTTGATTAAGGGTTTTGGTAATTGGTTATATATATATATATATATATATATATATATATATATATATGGGTTTGGATCAAGTCACACTACTTATAACTTTTTATGAAATAATTTTTTTTTATCAATCTAACCATTGAATTATAATTATTTATCATAAAGATTATTTTTGCCAAATTTCATAAAACTTGAACATCAATAGCAATGCAATCATGTGACTCTTATTTTTGTTCATTTTAAACAAATATATTATGTTGATTTTGATATACATAAAACTATGCCAAATATTTTTAGATTAATTTTAAATTATATATATATGATTTATACAATGTGAGTTTCTAATCCAACAATATATTTTGTAAAAAATTATACCAATAAAAAGTTATTCAATGGTGATACATTGCTTATTATAGTAATGTATAATTTACAATTACTTCAATTTCTTAGTTTTTTTTTTTTTTGGGTCAAAATTTAAGGGGTAGCAATATGCTACTCCTAAATGTCTATTGCCACTAACACTTTCACTAATTTTTAACAAGTTTGTATAGAATGCCCTTCTTCTCATATCTTAATTAGTCAAAACAATAGTCAACTATTAATTATTCATTATTAATCATGATTTTATCATAATTTATTATTGTTATTAGTTCAATTAATAGAAATGACTATTTATTTATTTAAAAAACATTAAGTAAAAATAAATAACAATAAAACATACTAATAAATTGTGATATTCAATTGTAATACACAAACAACTTAAAAAATTGCGTTATATGACATACAGATCAGTTCATTTAAAATAAAGTGTTAATATAATTAAATAAATATTAAAGAAACATATAAACTAAAATATTTTATCAATCAATTAGCTTTTTATATAATTTTGTTACATTATTTATTTTGTCTTTAAAAATAAGGTAACTTCATACATCGGATTAGTTACATTAAATTAATTTTTATTACTTCTTTTCTTTGGTATCTGATGTATTTATAATTTAGTAATTGTATTTATTGTTATTTATTTGTACTTATTATTAATTTAAAAAATTCATTCTTCTATTATTTATGTATTTTTTGTACAAAAAATAGTAAAAAATAACTTGATAGATGAATATAAATAATTATATGAAATATGGAACAAAAAGTATGAAATAAGTTCATTACAACTGCTTGTAATATTTAGTGAATGTATATTATGAGATTAACATTACATATTTTCAAAGTTTGAAATGATTATTGATTAAATTAATAATAATGTTTTAATAAAGTAATAATTGATAGTAAAAATCTATGTTAAATTTTTATTTTGATTTAAGAGATAATACAAGGTATGAAATATTTTGAAAGACGTACTTGTTTTTTGCAACTATATCAGTAGTTATATGATGCAGAGGCCAATTAGCAAAAGAAGAAAAGCAGACTAGCTACATTGAACATTTAGGGCACATTTTTTAGGGGTTTATATTAGTGCCATTAGTCTTATAGTTCATTGAAAAATGTAACACTTTCCCAAGTATAACATCATTCATAAGCCATGAAGTTAGACTTAAGAGCTGTTACTTAATAATTTAGCGAACCTGTCTTAAATATCTATAATAAATGAGATTGAATCGTGCAATAATTAATTTGTAATTCTACTAAAATATATAACGAAGAAACAAAAGATATAACAAAGAAACAAAGTAATTATTAAATACAAGTCCAAATATAGGAAAAAAAGCTCTTCTATAAGCCTTAATGTAAATTTGTCTACAACATCATCCTTACAAACACACATACACACACACACACATATATGAAACAAAGTAAAACTAATCTAGGGCTTTAGTTGTAACACCCTCCCAAAAACAACATCATCCTTAAGCCATAACATTAAACTCGAGAGTTATTACTTATAAATTAGCAGACTTTGCTTAAGTATCTATAGCATATTAGAGTGAGTTAATCCGAAACTATGTCATATACCTACTCAACTATATAAAAAGAAAACTGAATAGTCAAAGAATATATATGTAAACTGCAGAACCCTTCAAAAAGTATAAGCTTAAATGTTTTGATTGACAACAAAATCAGTTTAAATAAAATACTTTGAAGAATGACTAACAACTATATTGAATTTCTTGACAAAGCATAACAGGTTAATCCAGTTTGTATCTCACGGACTAAAAGTAAGATTAATATTTCACTTTGCATGTGTAAATATGTTTTATCTCAAGGAAAGAGATTAAGCTAAATAGAAAGTGAATATTATGTCAAGCAAAGAACGTGTATACAAATTAAAGCATAATACGGACTCAAAGCAAGAATAACATTCCACTTTGCATGCGCAAGCATGATTTATTTCATGGGAAGAGATCAAGTTAAAAAAAAAGGTGAATGTTATTTCAAGCAAAGAACATATTCATGTTCACGTACCAAAGGCATAAAAGCATACTTGAATCGGGAATAATCTTACTACACATGAGAAATCATGTTTATCTCATGAGATAAGATCAAGCTTAAAAAGGTGAATATTATCTCGTGAAAAGAAAGTGCAAATGCTTGAGAACTGAAGTAGTTCAAGCCAGAGATCAAGAAACCAACAAATGGATCTTCAAAAAATAGCACGGGATATCAGAAAGGACACTCAAGATGAAGAAATCAATTCATGTCCAAGAGCAATGTGTTACTCAATCATCAATCAATACAATCGCAAAGAAATCATTATCAAACAATCAAGATCGAAGACTAGAAGATCAAAGAAAAATTCAAGAGATTGATTACGCGATCAGAAAGCTCACTTTACTGTGAAGCACAGAACACTAAGGAAAATGGAGGGAAAATTTGAATATCAAAATTCAAATCTTGAATCAAACCCAGTATTATAACTAGTATGTCATCTTTTCTACCTAATTGACTCATGATGATATCTTCTAGAAGGAGGAGTTTAGAAACCATGGTCAGAAAGTAAGAACAAAAAATGAGAACATCAGAAACCTCTACAATACAATGGCTTTTACAACTGATTGACAAGTTTGTTAGCCTACCTCTAGAGTAACGTTCCAAGACACAACCGATGATCTACATGTGTCACTTGGAGATCTGATCAAAAGGCAACGTTCAAGAAGATAGACCTGGATAAATAGAGATGCCATACATAAATTCAGACAAGTGAGTTGAAGATATAATAACTAAAATGCTGGAAAAATCTCCCCACACTTCCTGTGTTGTTCATCATATTATGTAATCAATCATCTTGGAGTGTAAAAATCTTCTTACCTCATTTTGTAATGATTTGTATGCTCTTCTATTGAAGAGATATAAGAAAGGAGTCACTCATGTTTCCCAGGTTTGTATTAGCAAATATTCTTAAGGAAACATAGGTGTAGGTTAGTTTGAGTGGCAACCCAAACACTTAACCTTTGTAACCTTGATCTGGTAGTGATCAGTGTGAGACATAGCTTAGAGAGGCTAAGGTAAAACTACTTGCAATGGGATAGCAAAGGTATTTGCTTATCACAGTTCAGCTTGGAGAAGCTAGTTCAAGGCTACTTACAATGTGGCAATAGAAGTTGTCTGCAGATCACGATTCAGCTTGGAAAGGCTGGTTCAAAATTACTCGGTTTAGCTTAGAGAGGCTGGTACAAAACTACTCAGTTAAGTCGCAGTTAGGGTTGGCCACTATGCAAGTTAGAGCTTGGGAAGGCTATTGTAAAAACTATTCGGTTTACTTTCTTAGGTTGAGAAAGTTGTTGTTTAATGAAATCTCAACATGTGTTGAGTACTGGATGTAGGCAGGTTGGCCGAACCAATATAAAAATACCTGTGTTCATTTTTCTCTTCCCTAACCTTTTTATTTTTCATCTTATGTACCTTAAGTTGATTAGTAATTAAGTATCGCTAATATACATAACTTTTATCAAGAGTTAGAAACCTTCTTTCTAAATCATCTAACCACTATTCCGCTGCACTTCAAGTTTCATGCTTGATAGTATGTCTTATGTTGAATGTTTCAGATTTAAGAAGAAGATTTCAGAAAGCATGATTCAACCCCCTTTCTCGTGCGTCTTTTACCAACAATATATATTCAAATATATGAAAAAGCTCTTATACGAGCCTCAATATACATCTATCTTCTTAAAAATTAACAAACATATGCATATCCAAAAGAAAACTAATAGTACTATTTACCCATCGAGCCACTATAGATCAAGCACTTCCATGAAAACCGCTTCATTGTTCCCTTGAGCAACTGGAGACGACAAAGAAGCAGAGAAATATGAGAGTGAGAATTTTGAAATTCAAAGTAGGTCCTAGCCACTTTGGTTTATTTTAAAAAATGTGATCATGCAATACATAACAAAGATTCATTTTTATAGTTCAAAATCATCCTTTTGAAGTGGGTTTCTTTTAGCATTCAAACACTTAATCACATATATCATAATGCTCAAGCACATAGTAAATCATCACATGCGAATAATTTGGTATGATATGAGTATGCATTTGATAAATGCAATGATTTTCTTTACTTTGGTAGTGATATTATCTTTATATGCCCTTGATATGTCAAATGGGATCTCATATATCTTTTTCTCATCTTTGTGTGCCCTTGATATGCCGAAGGGGATCACATATACATCTTTCCTACTACACATGCCTTTGACATATCGAAGGAGATCTCATCTTTACTTGCCCTTGACATATCAAAGGGGATCTTTGCTTTTACTTTTGAACATAGAACTCAATTCCATGTATTTTTCCTTTTTCATCGACATAGGGATGACTTAGTTTATACTAACTGGTATCAGCGGATAACACTACACATTGATAATAGACTACTTATCAGGACTGAGTTCATTCATTTACGTGTTGGACTTTATTTTTTCTTCTTCTAAATCTCACATAGATCTATTCCTAGTCAATACGTCTACCAACTCATAATGTCTCTAGGGAAGTTCCTTTTTTTGCTTTCCCCTTCATTCAACATAAGTCTTATTTCTGTTTTGCCCATATATCAGAACATGGACAATTGAAGTTCATACATTCTCTTTTGTCACATATTTGCATCATTTACTTGTCTTTTTTCCAAATGCATGCATTAATCACATATAGACAGTTATTCACAATTAATTCTTATTCATTCCTGATAACCCAATCTTTAAAGTCTATAGCATAAATTCATACAAATCACACTTGAGTCAAATGCCATTACATTATCAATTTAACGCATTTGTACACTTTCAGCATATTAGGCAAATTTCACACCTCAATTGGAAAATCAGTTTGCATATCAAACAATCAAAATCAAATCTAAAAAAATTATCCATGAAAATTCAATATGTTAACAAGGTCTATATAAATTTCAAGGCAAAAAAAGCTCTCTAACTCTATTAACAAAATTGTACAAATTATGTGGTCAATGACTACCTAATCTCAGCCAACAATGAGAACTCCTAATTTTATTACCATAGCAAATGAACTCATTAAATTGTATAAACATTCATGGTTGAACCTCGAAGTGTATAGAACAGACCGTATAATTTCAAAGGAAAATTCAATCATTTGATATAGTAAGAAAATTAGATAAATTCAGAGCTTCATAATTAGTTGTTTAGATAACAACCCTAACAGCCTCAATTTTTTATTTTTTAAAAATAGTAAAATTCTTCAAATGGACTCAATAAAAATCATGGAACTACATCGATATGTTACCTTCACTATGAAAAAATTTTAGCTCAAAAAGATATCTACACATACTTAAGCATCTTTTGTTTGTGAAAAACTCAAAATCCTGATATCATATTTTGAAACTTGTTTTCACAAAATTGATATTCTAACAACATCATACTACTCCACCCTTGCAAAAACATCAATATCTATGTATAGCCATATGAGAGAACAAAAAATATCAAGTTCAAACAGTGAATAACTTTCAAAAACAGAATTGAGAAATGGAGAGATACAAAAACACTACTTGTAAATATTTAGGGCTTCTAGCTCAAAAGGATATTCCAAAAATAGTTTTCTTAACTCCTAGCTCTTCCCATTAACTATAATTCCTTCCTTTAATAGTGGTGTAAGACATTTCAAGGTGGAGAATGGAGATGATTCAAAATTCCAATAAGTTGGTTTTGTAGATTACGGAAAGTAGAATCAATTTTGTGAAGGAATCTTGGTGTTCTAATGACTTTGAGCTTGGGTTTTGGGAATTTGAAAGAAAGGGTGAGGATTTGAGAGCAAGAACAATGGAGGGGCTATGTTTTCTACCTCTTGGCCAAACATGAGAAAGGTGGAGTGATAAGGTTGGTGTGTTGTGTTTATCTTTAGTGGTAGTATTTATCTATTTTCAAGCTTTTCTTTCTTCTTTTTGGAAAAGAAATTATATGAATGGCTAGGACTGATTGTTTGGTCAAAGAATGAATATTGGCCATCCCTTGGCTTAAGATAAGTGGCTTACTTTAACTTAGTGAGCAAGTTACTTTTTCGGTATTAAAATCGCCCACCAAAATTTTACCGAATGGATGAGATATTGGCCCTCGAGTAAAATTATAATAAATGAAAGGCCAAGATTAAAACTTGGCTCCAAGTTTTAATCCATGCCATTCACTAAGAAAGATATGATTGGTAATGGTTACTTGATCACTAAGTAACTTTTACGTTGTTAAAACTACACATCAAAACTTTGTCGAAAAGGTAAAACACTGTACCCGTGAAACTAAAAAAATCTTTGCTTAAGCCACAGGACTAAGACTCTACCCGACCTCTAGATCTAAGTTCCTTTGGCCTTGGGGTTATCCTTGGTCTCAATTCCATAGTTTCTATTCATCTACTGACTTGAAAGGTTATATTCACACTTGACCTAATTTTTTTTTTCAACTCGTCCATTGAGTTGTCTTCACCATGGCTAAGTTTTCCAGGTTTTTTGAATTCTCATTAATAAAGTTCAAATTAATTTTTGAAACTTCAGGGTGTTACATCAACTGTCGAGCTACTACAAATCAATTTCTTCCATAGTAGAAGCCTCATTATTCTCTTGAGTAATCTGGAGACGCATGGGAACATATAACATGGGGGTGAAATTATGAAATTCTCAATAGAGCATCCCCAGAATACACAATACACAACAAAAACCATGTCATCGTCAGTGTCCTAACCACTTCGATTTATTTAAAAAAATGTGATCATGCAACACATACCAAAAATTCATTTCTATGTTCAAAATCATTCTTTCAAAGTGGGTTTCTTTTAGTATTCAATCACTTATTACACATATATCATAATGTTTAAGATCATAGTAAATCATCTTAGACATATGATTTAATGTAACATGAGTATGCATATGATAAATATAATGATTGTCTTGAGTGAAATTATCTTTACATGCTTTTGGTATCTCGAAGGGGATCTCATATACATCTTCCTTATCTTTATGTGCCCTTGGCACATTGAAGGAGACATCATATCTTTCTTATCTTTACGTGCCTTCGACATACTGAAGGGAATCTCATCTTTACATGCCCTTGACATATTGAAAGAGATCTCTGATTTTACATGCCCTTAACATAAGTGGCCTTGCCTACTCCAAGGTAATAAACTATTTATCAGGACTAAGCTCATTCCTATACATGCTTATCGAATTTACTTTCTCCAAAGCTTACACAAATCTATTTCTAGCTAGGTTTACTTTCCCTACCTCAATGTTGAAAGGGATCTCTTATTTCATATTTCATGCTCCATGTCATATGTACAAACATTACAATCTTATATGCATAGCATCAATGATTAAATTACATGATGCACATGCATACTTGTTTCTCCTAATCACAATTCATAATTCTTATTTTACTCTTCAGATAGGAGCAGTGGTCATAAGCATTCACAGATACATATGCATAACGTAATCAAAACGCTCACATAGTATACTAGACATCAAGTCATTGACATTTCATCATAGATTTAGCTAGTTAGCATGCTATCTAGAATTTTAGTTTTGAAGAAAATTATGGATAAGCTATTAAAGATCATCAAAATAAAGAAAAATTTTTTAGAGATAATTCAATATGTCTATGTGACCTTGTAAAATTTTATAAACAAAATACGGTCTCTAACTATATTAATAAAATTACACAATTTTGGAGGTAAAAAATCACCTAATTCTAGCCAACAGGTAGAAATCCTAATTTTATTACCATATCAAATGAGCATATTAAATTCTATAGAAAGTTAGGGTTAGACTTCAGTATGTCTACAGCATCCTATAAAAATTTCAAGTCAAAATTTGATCATTTCATATAGTAGCAAAATTAGAAAAATCCAGCGCTTTAGAATTCGTTGTTTAGGCAAAAACCCTAACTAGCTCAGTTTATGAATTTTAAAAAATATCAAAAGGGTTCAAATGAACTTATGAAAATAATGGAGACAATTTAATATGTTAGTTTCATCAAATTAAAATCTTAGCTAAAAAAATCATGTCTCCATTTATGTAAGAAAAATCATGTAAAATGACCTATCTCCTTAAATATGAGATTTCAACAACCTAACTCACAATTTCTTTTGACAACAAGAGCTTTCTAATAATAGCAAATCATTGTACCCAATTAAAAAATTCAATATCTATGTTTGATCATTAAATAAAACTAAAAATTTCCAGCTTAATCATTCAAATAATTTCACAACTAGTTTTGAAAAGAAAGAGGCTAAAATAAACCCTACTTGTCACTTGTAAGCTCTAGCTCTTATCTTGACTTCTCTAAGAGCTTCTACACCCAATTTTTGACTCAAACCAATCAAAACATCCTTTTAGCTAGCAAAGACAATAAGCTAAATTTGATGGTGAAGTGAGATAAGGATTCTTTATAGACAGTTAATTTGAAGATTTTAAGAGGTGAGTTGTAGTTTAGGCCGTGGTTATGGACTTTTTGATGTTGTAGCTTGAATTTCTAGTTGGTTTAGGATACTTTGGTGAAGAACAAAGTGAGGAGGCTGTTTTTCGAGGGCTTGGCCAAATTCTCTAGGAGAAAAAGATGAGAATTTGTGTCTTTGTATAATTTATATAAGATATGTTGTAATTTTCTCTACCACAAATAATATATCTCAAAATAAAAATTAATAATTTTATGTGGTTATATTGAAGCCTTGATAAAGACAATGGTGTGGCAACTTCCTAGCCACACACTTGTCAAATGCAGTAGGAAATTTCCACTACATGTTTTGTATGGTATAAGAAATTGCACATCAAAATTTTACCGAATGGGTAAAATATCATTTTTGGGAAAATAGATATTACCCAATCTTTGGATCCCGATTTTAGGGTTTTGGCTGTCCCGATGGGCCCATGGGGCCAATAAGATTACTATTCATATTTTTTTCTAATCCATTCTTAGTATGCCTAATTCTATCAAAATCATGAAATTTTGATTAATAAAGTTTAAATAAAATTTTGCAATAAATTTGTGCATGTTACAAAAGATCCCATAGGTTCCTACCCCTTTTGAGTATATGGTGATGTAATGAGTTTCCTTTTTTTTTTTTTTGTGAACTGGTATAACTCTCCCACATTTAAATCTCATTGATAGTGATTTGGGGAAATATTTATATAAGAACATTTTAGATAAATCAACTAAAAGTCAATATGAGTCGGAGTGACAATAGGTATTTAGGAGTGGCAATAGCCACTCCCCTACTATCATATCAAATACTTTATCGATACTTTTAGTTATTGTTAATTATGTTTTACATGTTTTTAATTTGATCTATACTACATTTCCATACGATACTTATCTAGTATTCATGTAGCATAGCCTGTATGAATTAATAGCATTAAATCTATAATTACTTATCTGCGATTAAAATTTGATGCTACTTTGGAATGGAATCTAATTCATTAATTCAGAAGTCGAATTAACTATAAGTAATAGGCGATAGAGAAATCTCAACAGAAGTAAGTTCTCTAAATGCTTGATTGGTTTGCATTCTGAGGAAGCCAAAAGTAATTCCCATAGAATGGGAATAAGATTTTACAATATCGAATGTGTATGGCGTAACTTATTGTTGAAAGTTCATTTTGTGGTGGTCAAAAGTAATATTGATGGAAACCATGAGGTGTGGTGTGGCAGCTCACCTTGTCCCTTAACCATGTGGTCAGGGGTTCAATTTCTAACTCATGGGAATGGAGCGCATTTCATGGCCAGCCGTTTGCCCCTTCGGGGAGCTCTCGCGGCGAGGGGGATTAGTCACTGCTGCCGACGGTGGATACCTTGATTTCGATCAAAAAAGTAATATTGATGGAAGGAGATGGAATGATTTTTTTTCCTTAAGGAAAATACTCTTGAGATAAAATCTTATTATTACTCTCATATTAACAATTAAAAATAATTTTACTTTATCCAATGCAAATAAAAATTATTCTCTTAAACTTACTTTTGATATAATCAAATTAAAGACAAATTAATTCTTTTAAAAGTAATTTTTCTAAATATAATTATTTTTTACTTACTTATTTTAAAAGTAATTTTCCTAACTGTTTCAAGTAATATTTTAAGTGAACTTTTGTTGGCGGCTACTAGGAGTAAGCACAATTTGTACATGCTAGTGGTACCTGTAATCATTGTGTCCAAAGCAACCAAATGTTTGAACAATTTTATGCTTCCCATCGTCCATTCGTGTTCATCTTTCCTACCATGTCACTAATCTTTTCTTTTATGGCATTCCTGAATTCTGATAAACTCAAGGCCAAAAAAACAGTGCAAATAGTTTTTTTTTCCTTTAAACTATACGGTAATTTTAAGCTTTTATTTATTTATTAATTGCTTGTATATTTAATAATTATTAAACTACATAGTGTAAAAAGTCTTTTCTGTGATTAATTGCACCGAAAATGACTGTGACTTCAAGTAATATTACTTGTGACGTAAAAGGCTGAAATTCTGAAATCGCTGCTTTAAAGAGGATTATTATATCTAACTACAATCTCCAATCCAAAATTACATGGATAATTATTCCTGAGTAAAAGCGAAAAATAATAGTTCTTCTTTGTCATTTTTTGAAATTTATATTCCGATATTCATCTAAAAAGGTTGAAGATGTTTATCATCTTCGCCTTTTTTTTATAAGTACATATCTAACTATTTTTAAAATTAAAATTAAAATTTAAAGAATTTATTAATAACTATTTTTAAATATAGATTTGATTTCAATAGACTAGGATCGTACCTGTTCCGAAATAATAAAAAAAACTAAGATTGTTAAAAAAAAAGGAAAAAACTTATACTATTTCATCTAGTTATCTATTATCATCACATTATTATATATAGTTAATTTCTATATCCATTACTTAAAAACCATATAAATATAAGAATTTGAGTGGATGAATATAATTTTTAATCAAATAATTTTTTTATACTAATGCTTTCAATTTGATATTGATTTAGTTCTAATATTTTTAATTTCGACATTAATTAAGTCATTATATTAGATTTGCACTTTGATGAGTTGACTAAATTGATATCATAATAGAAAAAAATATGATGATTGAATTGACGTAAAATTTTTTGCTGTGATCAAATTGTTGTCTATTTAAAAATACCAAGGCCAAAAAGGTTATTTACTCAAAATTTTTATATGTCAATGTATTAAAACTAAACTCTCTAAATATACTTTGTCAAGACATGAAAACATATTTTCATCATACAAAAAAAATTGATACATTAATGGTGTAAAATATCTTTATACTATTATTTAATCTAATTGTTTTTATACTTATGAAGTAATGGGATGAGAGTCAAATATATCTTGTTAAGTGACAAAATTAATTGGATAAATTTATAGAAAGATTTTATAAAATTAAAATTAAGGGGATTTCTTCGGTACCTCTATAAAATTCAAGAATATCAGTACCTTTTAATTATTTGTGACTAAGAATAAGTCACATGTTCCACTAACTTAAGTTTTTAAAACCTATCAAATCACAATAGTTAATCACACCAAGGATGCTGGTACTCCATGGGTACCAAATCAAAAATCTAAAACTAAACTAAAACAATGAAATGTAATTTTAATTCATCAATTAGAGCTTAGACACTCATACCAAAACTGAAGTTAAGAAATCACTTACGCGACAGCTCTTTTTGTGGCTAAAATATGATATAGAAAGACCTCTATTGTAGCGACCAAATTTTGTTTGATTAGAATGGAAAGTTGCTTTTGTCTGTTTGTATATCACTGTCGATGGAGTCAGATGTTGACCCTTAACCCTTGTCGACGTGAAAAGGCATCATCCAGTACTTTGCACCAAAATCGTGCCATTTACTCACTACTCAATGAACTCCATTTTCACATGTACGGAGAAGAAGCCTTCTAACATGGGGAGGTTGGTTATGGACCATGATGGTCCGTTGTTATTTTTCAATTTTATAGAATGTGTGGTGTTTTGTGAATTTTGGTTTTCCACTTCATTGTCCACTGTTAAGAGTTTGTTAATTTCGAAAATAATCATTTTGTGGTTAACAAACTGCCGATAAGAGTGAAATGGGTAGAAAAAAATGCTGTTACTTTATTGTTAATATTATTATCATTAATTAATTAATTAATAATAATAATAATAATAATAGTTTTATTTCTATATATGTATTGACAATGCAAAATAATTTTACCATGTTAGCCAATAGAATTTCACTTAAATAATAAATTATAATGAGTTATTGTGATAGTGGATAGTTATTTTGTATAATTTATCATTTTAGAGTTTTACTTTTATTTCAAAATAATTGTCATTTTAGAGTTTCAATGAAGTAGTAATTAAGTCACTGGGAGTGGTCTTGCTAGTGAGGGATTTAGGTAGTTTATATGGAATCATAAGTTCAAATCTCACTCAAGCCAATGTACCCAAAAACAAATTGAATTAGTAATTAATTTATATCAATTTTATCATTTTCTTCATTAAATTAGCTAACATATTTCTCTTTCTTATCTCTTTTTTAGCCAATATACTTCTTTCTTTTTGAGTCAAACTAGTTTATTACATGTGTGATGTACGGATAATTAATAATAAAAATAGTATATATATATATATATATATATATTGTACTCCATACTATATATATATATAAATTGTACTCAATACTATTGGTGCAATTTGAAAAAAAATTGCATTTTTTACATAAATATATTGATTTCTATGAAATATAATATAAATAAATAATTAGAAAAAATTGAGTACATAAGTAAACAAATAAATTTTTTAGTGTCATTCATTTAGCATGCATATTTTGATGAAAGGAATAAAAACTAATGATCATCTCTATGGTAAATCATACATTTGGTATTATTTTTATGCATAAAAGATGTAGATAATAACATATTAATTAAATTAGTTAAAAATACCATTTAAATTGATGTTCTCAAATATTTCTCATTCATGGTGAAATTTTCACCTATGCCATCATAATAATCCAAGAAAATTATAGTTGGTATTTGACTAATGTGGCTTGCTTGGAACTAACTCGATGGAAAAATAATTAATCTAAATCATCAATAACTAATTATATTTCATTTTTAGTTATATATCAGGTCAAATATAACACCCTTCCTACCATAAAACTATGCTTGAGCCATAATCTTATAGTAAGTAGTTGTTACTTGTTCTCTTCGCTTATTCTTAGCGGTTTGTATACATAATTTAAATATGAGCATGCATTTGAACAAACATAAAACTCTTTCTCTTCGAGTCACTAAATTTGAACACAAATAAATACATAATTGTAATACCTGATGACTAATCAATATTATACATAACTATGCCAACCTTTGCCCTGGTTTATGCAGGAACTTCTAATCTAGGTAGGGTACTACTCAAAATTCACTAAAAGAAAATAAAAATACTGACTAAAATCCTCTATCATTGGTTCATCAAATGAACTAGGTTGTGATTCCAAATTGAGGTAAGGATCTCCCTCATTGCAATATATGTAAAAAAAAATAATAGCAAGAATGAGAATCAAAGATTACTAGTAGGAAAAACACCAGTCTCTTACTCAGTGGTATTCAACTTAATGCAAAATAAACAATATATCTTCAGATATTTATATAAAGGTCTCATCAGTTGTGTGATCTCATAATTAATAGAGTCTCTTCTTAATAGTTCTATTTCTCATACTTTTACTTTGCGATTTCCTTGAGATTTCCTCAAATCTTATGAGATATTCTTCTTTGAGTCTCTTGAATTGCTGTGAGACTCTTCTCTTGAAAATCTCTTGGAACTCTTTTGAGATTTTCTCTATTAAGACTTCTGAATTTTTTGTGAGACTCTTCTCTTGAAAATCTTCTAAAACTCTTTTGAGATTTTCTCTGTTAAGTCTCCTGAATTTCTCATTAGATATTCTCTTCAAAATCTTCTTATGAGACATTCTATTTAAAATCTGTTAACTCCGTATGAAATTTCTCTACTGAATTTCTATTTGATTTTATGAGATTTATTAGAAAGTTTAGGCTTAATGGTAAAACTCATAGGACTCTTCTGATATACTTCTCTCTAGATCGTACTGTCAACTATATAACGCCGTGGCAATTACATTCTGATATAGTTCACTAGACGGAGTACATCTACTACATCTCATCTAGATAGCCTCACTGTCCTTAGTACATCCTTTTTCTCATAAACAATGTAACGCCATCGCATTCACACCCTTATATATTTCTAAGGGCGTAGCACGTCAACTACTACTCGTGAATCCATGAGCTTACCACTAAGTAATTGATTATTATGTAAAGCTTATTTTCTTGAATTCCCTCTCATTGTGTGAGACTTATTTTCTTACGTTCCCTCTTTTCTTAAAGTTCAATTTTCTTATACTCTTCTTTGAGATTTCCTTGAAATCTTCTTAAACTCTTATGAGATATTCCATTCAACATCTCTTAAAAATCTTTTGAAGTTTCACGAAGTTTTATGAGATATTCTCTTTAAAATCTCTTAACTTTTTACGAAACATTTCATTCAAAATCTCTTAAATTCTTATAAAACTTCTCTACAAAAATTCTCTTTAATTCTTTTATAATAATTGTTGTAAGGGGGCCTCAGATTTCTTGGTCTTGCACCTCGGACCTCGCACCTTAAACCATTCCATAACGTGGGTTGTTAATCTCGGACCTTGGAGCTCGCACCCTAAACTACTAATCTCGGAACTCACTCCCTAAATTGTTCCATAACATGGGTTCTTATCTCAAATCTCGGAGCTCACATCCTAAATTACTGACCTCGGAACTCGAATCCTAAATTGTTCCATAACATGGGTTCTGATCTCGAATCTTGGAGCTCACATCCTAAACTACTGACCTCAGAACTCGAACCCTAAACCATTCCATAACTTTGGTTTTGATCTTGGATGTCGGATCTCACACTCTAAACTACTTCATAATCCTGGGTTTTGATCTCGGACCATGGATCTTGCACCCTAAATCACTAACCTCGGATCTTGCACCCTAACACCTCTGACCTCGGATCTCGTCCCTAAACCACTCCATCACCTAGGTTTGTAGCTCGAACCTCGGATCTTGTCCCTCAACCACTCCATCAATTAGGTTTGTATCTCGGACTTTAGATCTCATCCCTAAACCACTCCATCAACTAAGTTTGTATCTCGGACCTCGGATCTCGTCCCTAAACCTCTGCATCACCTAGGTTTGTATCTCGGACCTCAAATCTTGTCCTTAAACCTCTCCAGCACAGACACGGCGTGTTGGCAGGATTCAAGTCTAACTAGTACAATTTATTATGGTTCCAATATTAAAAATATTCTTCAGCCAATAGTAAACCCTCGTATAAATTTCAGCAAGTTCACAAGAATTATACTTCACGTATTCTTCCATATCTATCAAATTCAATACAAGTAGTTGCTGAAATAAAATTTCTAGTTGCAATATGCATGGTTTCATTGCAACTCACACAATCATAAATCCTAAAATTGGGTTTTAGATTTCAGCAACATAAACTCAACAAAGTTCAAACACTATCTTAGCAAAATAGCCAAACATCATAAAGTAAAGACTAGAAGAATTTCCTACCTCCCTCCAAGCTTTTTGCTAAATCTTTCTCTAGCTTTTCTTCTCCAATTTAAAGCTTCAAACCCATTTTCCAGCCACTTTATTTGCTTTTGTTTGGACCGATTTGAGGATGAAAAACAAGGTTGTGGCTTGAGTTTGATATAGAGGAAGTGATCTTGAACTAGTTTATGTGTTCATCTAAGAGAATCTTTCAAGAACTTTGAAGGTTTCATGGAGTTTCAAAGAGAAAGAAATGGAGAAAATGAAGGAAAAGAGAGGAAACGTGAAGTATGTCCTCAACCGAGAAGAAATGTCATTTCTTTTTTCATTTTCCTTTTATATAATAAACTTTGTTGGAGACAAAGTAAGCTGTATAACTATTTTCGGATCAATTTGTCTCGTATCTATATTGGAAATGTCTATGTTTATTTGATTGTCCAGTTATAAAATTATCTAGGATATGATATTATCCACTATTTATACCAGTTTCAATGTTTCAGTGTACCGGTTATTACCATGTCGGTATACAAATTATTACTCTTTTGGTACCCAATTGATACCCAAATAATTTTATTGGGTTAAAAATATTTATTCACCTTATCTTTATTTTTTTCTATGCCTTTATACTAATTATAGTGTTTCATTCTATATCCCCAATTAAAATATTATTATATTAAATTTTTAATAATTTAACTTTCATTTTTTTATATAAAATCCTTATGTTAATCTAATCATATCTGTGTCTGTCGGATTTTTCAAAATTCCTATGGATTGTTCACAATTAATTATTGTATCACAATAATGTTAAAAGTTCATGCCGTTGCATCAAACAAAAGAGAAATTAGGGGTGTACAAGGGACGAGTTGGGTCGAGTTGGATAAGACCCAAACCCGAGCTGATTTTTACACCGGGTCAATTTTTAAAACCTTAACCCTATTCGATAATGACCTGATTTTGTCTCGGGTCGTATCGGGTTAACCCTATTCGATAATGACCTGATTTTGTCCCAGGTCGTATCGGGTCAACTCGGCATTCGAATAATATACAAGAATTTAGATATTATACATAACAAGATTATAAAATTTTACAAGTAAGAAACAAAATTTGAAAGATATTTTACGATATAAGTTTCAAAATAAATCATATCTGTGTAGAAATAATATCAAGTTATGTGAAATATATTAATTGAACTTTAAAATTTTATAATTTTTCATAAATTATTATAAAAATATATATATCTCTTAAGGGATAATTTGACTTCGGGCTGGGTCGAGCCAATCCGACGTATGACCCGAACCCAACCCGAAAAATGTATTGGGTCAAATTTCAAGACCTAAACCCGTCTAAATTAGCTTCGGGTCGGGCTGGGTTAGTGGGACGGGATGGGTCATGAACACCTCTAAGAGAAATTGCATGACTTCAATGATTGTGCACATAAATATTTGTTTCTCAATAGGCAATTTTAATTGCTTGCTGATTTGGTAGTTAACTGATAGGGAAATATTGTAGTAGGATTGGAATTTCTAGGTGTTGATTTATATTAATTAGAGGTATTCTTTTATTATGAAATTAATCTTGATTTATACGTATCACGTAAATATTACAAAGAAATACATAGAAAACACTCCCTTTATAATTGATTTTCATTTTGTATGAATTACCATAGTCTTTTAGCAAAAACTTAGTAGCATCTAAGTGCCAATATACCAGCTATGCACAATTTATTATAAGGAAAATTATAACATTTTAATCCTTGATGTCATTTTTATTTGTGGGAATTGACCCCAAATAAGGCTACAGACTTGAGTAAAACTTATGGGGGTGGCAAAAAAGTTTTTAGAAGAGACTTGAAGGATTACCAATTTTGTACATAATTACCAACACGTGGCAGTCTAATTCTAAGGAAATTCTAATCATTTTAGCACTGGAGTCATTTTATTCGATGAAATTATTCTTAAAAAAGAGTAACATGCTAAGTAAACCTTTAACCAAGTTAAGGAAAGCTTATTAGAAGAGTGGGGAAAAAAATCTTTGTACGGACCTGTAGGATTACCACTGTCTACAAATAATTACTAGCATATTTAAAATCGAATTACCAGTGTATTATGCTAAATTACCACCATTGGCCAGTCCAATTCAGGGGGAATTCTGATCATTTTAGCACTAGTGTCATTTTTATTCGATGGGATTGGTACCAAAAAAGGGCAACAGGCTAACAAAACCTTTAACTAAGGCGAGTAAGACTTATTAGAAGATGAGGGAAAAAATTTTTTTGCACAGATCTGTAGGATTACCACCTTCTGCAAATAAGTACCAGCATCTTTATAACCAAATTACTAGTGTATTGTGCCAACTTAGTAGCATTGGGTAGTCCAATTCAGGCAGAATTCTAATCATTTTACACTAATGTCATTTTTATTTGATAGTATTGGTCCCAACAAAGGGTAATAGGCTAAGGAAACATTTAACTAAGTTGAGTAAGACTTATTACAGAAGTGGGAAAATAATTTTTTGTGTAGACCTGCAGGATTATAACCTTCTGCAAATAATTACCAACATCTTTAATTTTAAATTGAATTACTAGCATATTTTAAACTGAATTACCAGTGTATTATGGTAAATTACTAGTATTCGAAATTCCAATTTAGGGGGGAGTAGATTTGAGGTGAAGGAGCTTTGATACTAAAAAGGAGTGGAAGGAAACAGAGGATGCTATGTGTGGGAGTAGAGTGAAGAGAAGGGAGAGGGTGCTGTGTGCAGGAGGGAAGTAAGGTGAGAATGAAGTTTTGGGCTTCACTATGGTGTGCTCATTTTAATTTCTCAACATATGCACCCCACTAGACTTGTACATAGGGCTAGTATTATTAGCCAAACCGAGTGTTAAAATAGCATAACTGTTTTTGAAATCACCATGTTTGGAAGCTAGTGTTTCTTATTACATGATTTCATAACTCCAGTTATGCTTGAACAACAAGCTTGTCAAAAATATTCGAGTTCAGAGCTTTATGAGTTTTCACACTTATTTAGTTTATTTGCAAATTAGTGATGGTACCTGTAGAGAATGGTGAAGAAACTCCTTAACCTCTTTGGATCCACCCAAGATTCATCAAAATTGACGAAAAATGTTTCTAAATAATCGGTTCCTTCTTTGAAGCTAATGCAAAAATCTATATGGCCCATATTAGTTAGAATGTCATAATTGTTGATTATTCACTTTAGCATTTACTTAATATTACTCTTATTTGTACCAGAGATAACATCTAATACAATAATTAATAAATACTAATAGAATAAGACCATAATATTTTTCGCTTGTTAATATTTTTTATATTATACAACGCTTTAAATTATTTGATACAATATTTTCCCTACCTTTATCAAATTTTTTTTCTTATATGTATATGTGCCAACAAATTATTAATAAAACCAATGCAAATTTATATTACAATTGTTAATATTTATTCCCACTTTATTTAAATTATTACTTCATATATTTTGTAATATAATAATTATTTCCATAATAAAATAAGATACTGATTATTTTAAAAAATAATGTTTGGAAGTAAATAACAATAAATGCAAACTAGTTTTATTATCATTAATGCATGTATCCATATTTTTGTGTTTAATGTTAATATTTTTAATATAAAAATATATTTTGATTTTTCTCTTTGTGATCTAATCCTTTTAATTTCCTTTTAAAATTTTAGATTCATTTTTTTTTCATAGAAATCACTAAATATACGTTTTTAAATAGTAATTGAGAAAATATTATATAGACTCAAACGAAAACTTCTCACTTTTATTAGAAAAGTTATATTTAGTATATTCGATTGAAGAAAGGAGAAGAAGTGAAAGATTAGGGTGCAATTTTCAATTTTTGTGAAGGAAAAACTAAAAAAATTGAAAACATAAGGGTCTGTTTGGTTTCAGTTTTCTAGTTTTCAGTTTCCAGTTTTCAGTTTTTGTGAAGGAAAAACTAAAAGAACTGAAAACTAAAAATTTCAATTTCAGCTTTTTCGATTTTCCTTCACAAAATCAAAATCAAAACCTAAAACAAAAAGAAAACAGGCCCTAAAATTTTTCAGTTTTTAATTTTTTCAGTTTTTCCTTCACAAAAATTGAAAACTGGAAACTAAAAACTGAAAATTGGAAAACAGCAAAGCAAACATACCCTTAGTTTTTCACAAAAAACTGAAATAGCATAGGCACACAAGAAGAAATAATTGAACGTCTTGAGAAGTTCACGAAAAACTCACTATTATATATACTACTTGTATAATAGTTATATTTAGAAAGGATTAAAGAATTTAATTTATATTTTAACATAAGAAAATTGTGTTAAATATTATAAATGTGTCATATTTTATATTTATCGTATAAATATTAGATATATGCATCCTGTTTAAATATTCACTTAAAACAAAGCAATGAAATTATGTTTTATTATTTTATAATATACTATTTTTCACTTTTATTAACATTAACTTGCTATTTTCATTATTTCATTATTTAGATAATTATTATATGAATAAAATTTGAAAATATAACTCAATATTTAAATCCATGATTGTATTAGTACGTCAGTTTAATGATAAAAAAGTTATTTGAACAAGTCAAATGAACTCATAAATTATAATAAATATTTAATAATAAACTAGTATGTTAATTGACAAATAAAAGAAAAGGCATTTTAGAGAAACTGAAAAAATGATATTTAAGTAGGAGTAGCAATAGCCATTTGAGAATGTCAATAGCCGCTCCCCTAAATCATATATATTGTTTGGAATATATTTCAAAATTTTTAAAATATCCCTAACTCATGTAATTGGTAATATTATTATTGTTATTGTTGTTACTGCTGCTGTTGTTGAATGATATTTTGGAATTTGCACTTAATAATTATCATTCACATCAATTACTCCTAGAAATAGATTAGTATACTTTGAAACAAATGTCCCCTTATATATAACCATAAATACTTATTTATGAATTTTAATTAAACATTTTTATCTCATCTATTTTTTCTCCAATTATCTAGATTATTAAACTAACAAATCCACATGTTCATGTATATTGTGCATTCATATTTCAACTGCTATTTTATCCACTAATTGCAACATCTAATTATGGATTGCAATCATAATTTAAACTTTTCATTTCTTTTAAGGTTCGGCCATTGTGCAATTACAATAAATTATCACCCTCCTGACCTTTACACCAAATCACGGTTATATACCAAGGACCATAGAACACCTTGGCCATGTTAAAAGGAGCCATATAGAGAAAGCTGGCTACTGTTTAAGTAGTCTTTCACATGTTTTGGACTTTCTCATGGTCCATTCAAATACATTCTTAAATGACTAAAATAATCCTCTTTAAATTTGATTTTTTTTTTTAGTTCTTGTTGAATTATAATTGTGGACTTACATAAATCAAATTATAAAGTTATTTTATAAACCAGATTAATTCTATGCCAAAATTATGGACCATAGTCCAATTTTATAAATAATAATGTTATTAGGCTTAATTAAAATATTTAGCTCTACTCATTAGTGAATAAGAAATGGTTCTTGTTTGTTTGGGATAGTTATATGGAATAGGAGTAGTCACTTACTCCATTAGTTTTGTCTATTTATTTTCTCTCAAGTAAAAGGTTAAAGACATAGTTTCCCTGCCTTCTGCAAATATTGCAAATAATCCTAACACTCAATCTCTCATTAATTAGTAACAAATAGTAAGAGCTAATTCAATATTTATGCTGTTTATAATTAAATGTTACAAATGGTATTAGAGCCAATTTAATTCCTAATTATGGGTGTGATTAATATATTGCTTTTTTTATAAGTGTTCTTTTTCAAAACAAAAATCAAATGAGTATGAACCCTAAACCACTCAAATTCGGACTTCAATTTTGAATGGATTAAACTAAAAATTGTTTAAGGGCTTTTGTTGCTAGTATTCTCCTGAATAAATTGATATATAGATCACATTAAATCGTTGATCTAGAGAAAGAATTTTGTAAATAAATTGATGAACCTTAACTATCAAACCAGATTGATTTGTAAACCTAGATCAAAATTTTGGACTGATTTTGACCAAAACAACTCAGGGCTTTCATACATTACATAATTTTGTATCCATTGACACCTTAGTACGTAGAAAAATGCATGAGAATTGGGGGGGGGGGGGGTTGAATCATGCTTCATTTTTTCTTTCCTTTTCTTTCTCCAAAAGACTTAGACAATATACTATCAAGTCTTAAACTTGAAGTGCAGCAGAAACAGCATTAGTAGTGTCAGAAAATAACTTTCTAAACTATCAAAGAATAATGAAAATATGTATAAACTAGTTTTTCAAGAAACACAATAAACTACACAAAAACTAGTAAATAAAAAGGAGTTAATGGAGAAGAAGATATTGCACATGAATTTTTATACTAGTTCGACTAACCTTCCTAGATCTAGTTCTAAACCACCATTGAGTTTCACTAAACCTTTCTTAACTTTAAGATGCTAGATAGTCTTTACAGTAGCCTTTCCAAGCTCTTATAAGTGACTAGTAGTTCACTCCTACAATCACAACCTGAGTAGTCTTTGACTAGCTTCTCCAAGCTAACTCATAGTGATAACTACTGGATCGGGGTTACAAAGGTTTTTGTTTGGGTTCATCACTTAAACTAACCAATACTCAAGTTTTCATAAGATATACAAAGACAGACTTGGAAAAACTGAGTAACTTCTTTCTATGATTCTTCCTAGGAAGATTGTATGATCTACTAAGAACATAGAAAGAAGATTTTTTGCAGACAAGAAATTGATTACAAGAAGTAATGAACTTTATAAGAGATGAGGAGAAATTTCTTCAGCATTTTAGCATTATTCAACAATGTCGTTTTGCTTTGTAAGCACATCATCTCTATTTATTGATGGTCTGTATTTATGATCGTTGACCTTGATCTATTGCCCAAGTGACACATGTTGATCATTTGCTTGTGTCTTGGAAAAAGCATTCTAAAGGAATAGCTTGTCATTTGCCAGAGATGTTTCAGAAGTCGTTGTGAAATAGAGGTTTCTAAGGCTACTTTCAGAAACTACTTTTACTTTCTGAATATGGTTTCTGAACTCTTCCTTCTAGAAGTTGGGGTAGTTAACCAAGTTGGCAGAAGAGATGTCACATTAGTCTGTGACTGGGTTTGACTTTAAATTTGAATTTCAAATTTCCTCCTTTTGCTTGTAAAGTGCACCGTTTCACATTGAAATGCGATTTCTAAAGTGAGGTATCAGTTTATTGAGATTTCTTTAATCTTCTAATCTTCAATCAAAGCTTGTTGATGATGTTATGATTATGATCATGATGATTGAAGGTTGTAGAACACATTTGCTTCAGATTTATGTAGAAATATTCAATTGAAACGTACTTTCTGAAGTCGTGTGCTACTTTCTGAAGATTAGAATCTTGGTTTCTAGTATTTGCTAATTTTATTCAATCTGTTGAACATGTATTCATTCATTCCATGATATATTTTTCACTTTCAACAAGTCCCAATCTCTTTAAATGAGATTAAACATCTTTGTACATGTAAAGTGAAAATATTTTCATTTTGAGAACCATGTTATGCTACCATAAGAACTTGTTTGTTACTTCAAGAAACTCAAGGGAAACATTAGTCCTTTTTCAAAATATTTTCTACAAATTGGTTGTGTTATCACTCAAAACATTTAGCATTGAAGCTTTTCAAAAGGTTCTAGAGCTTTTGGAAGGTTCGAGAGCTAGCAATCTCCTTTTTCTTTAGAAAATCTTTTAAAGAGATTTTGAAAGAAATATCAAAAGCACTTCATTACATTAAGTGACTGAAATTAGAGTTGTCTTTAGTTTACATAAAGGTTCTTGAAGTTACTGAGAGTACTTTTTGAGAGGTATCAGAGCAAAAAAAGGATATAATCATTTAAGCTTTCTAAATACATACAAGTTAATTTTTAGTCTTATTGACCTTCCTAAAAATACAAAAGTTTGAATAAAGCAAATAACACTTGTGATATTTTCTCTTGATTGATTTCTTATTCAGGGCATCTTTATCCAAATGTATTTTTAAGACCCGATGCAGTTTTTGTGCATGAAAACATGCAATCATATAGACTTTGTACACACAAGAGGTTTCTGAAGCTCAATAAAAAAAATTGATCATAGTTGTATCAGAGCATGTAAAAGATGTTTCTGAAGTTCAAAGGAAATCAATCACAACTATATTCGGAGTGAGTTATACAGAGCTTAAAAAAAACACTTTATATATGTATGTCAAAGTATATGTGTTTTAATCAGAAAAGCTTTACAAGCAGGTAACATGGTGTACATATCGGAGTACAAAAAGAGTACCTTAACAGATACGTGCTAGTGCTAATCATAGAAACACAAATCTGGCTAACTACAGTGTTGGTAAAAGAGTACACAAGAAGGGGGGTTGAATCGTGTTTTCTGAAGTTTTCTTCCAAATTTGAAATTTTTAACAAAAAGATACTATCAAGCTTTTGGCTTAAAGTCTAGTGGAAAAGTTGTTAGTAGTTTTAGAAAATAGATCTCTAAAGCTTAATAATAATAGTGTAGCTTAAAATGAAGTTTAAATAGTGATCAAAATAAATTTTTCATTATAAAACTAAGAGATCAAGGAAGAGAGAAAGGACATAGGTATTTTTATACTAGTTTAGCCAACTTGCCTATATCCAGTACTCAACACATGTTAAGATTTCACTAACAACAACTTTCTCAACCTGAGAAAGTAAAATAGATCGTCTTTACATTAGCCTTCCCAAGCTCTTATAATGAATAGTGGACAACCCCAACTGTCACAAATTGAGTAGTTTTGAACTGGCCTCTCCAAGCTAAACTGTGACTTGTAGACAACTTCTACTGCCACGTTGTAAGTAGTCTTGAACTAGCCCTCTCCAAGCTTAACAGTGATGAGCAGATACCCTTACCATCACTTTGCAAGTAGTTTTACCTTAGCCTCTCTAAGGTATGTCTTACTCTGATCACTAACGGATCAAGGTTACAAAGGTTATTTGTTTGGGTTGCCACTCAAACTAACCTACACCCATTTTTCCTTTCAAATATTCAATAAAATAGACCTGGGAAGACATAATAGACTTCTTTCTCACATATTGTCACGACCCAATCTAGGCACGTGAGAAATCCTATCCCACGTAAGCCTCGTGACCTGAATTCCTATGTATGCACAGTATATCACAACATAATTTAACCATAAAATCTTTTCTACATACAATTTCCTTGCCTTTAAAACATATAGCCAATATTCTTTAAAACTGTAGTCTCATATTCTTTGCTCTGAATTCTATTATCATAATATCATCAAGTGTCATAAAAGTTTATAATATACATAATCTCTATGATAAAGTCTTATAATACAGTCCATCAAAAACATTTTATATATGCAAACTACACATTATGCACTATGGTCCGGGATCCTGCCTGCATCTACACTGGAGCATACTACTCTATACACAAGGGCTTCACCTATGTGAAGCTTACCAGCTGATACTCTAATGCTATAGCTGAGAGAATGGCTGAGAAGAGTCTACAGCAGCTACCTTATCTGTACAAAATGAAATAAAGCAGCGGGGTGAGTTTTGTAATCAAAACTCAGTGAGTGAATCCCCACCTATAATCCCCTTTCATGGGACATCCAAAGAATAATGCATGAAATCATAATAATATTAATAATACTCTAGAGTCTCACATAATTAAATATACATATACATATATACATACTAGTCATTATTTTCTAACTCAAAACAATTCTCCTCTGTTCACATTCATATCCAAAACCATATCTGCTCATCATATGGTAACTATAAAAAAAACTATAATCTCACCCTCTGTTTCATTTCATTCTCTATCTCGATTTTATTTTGTGAGTGTTCAGTTTCTCGTGAATAACGTCCCTCCTGGACTAAGTTTCATAATCGCCCCTCGTGGGCTAAGTTTAATAGTTTCACATAGTTTCGTAGTTTCTCTGAATAAATTGTCTTTCGTGGACTAAGTCTCTGAATTGCCCCTCGTGGGCTAAGTTTCATGGTTTCTTGTTGTTTGATCATTTTTCTGAGTAAATTTGCCCCTTGTGGGTCATTTTCTCTTGTGAGCTCTGAATCTATCTGATTCTAACAGTCTGACCTTAGCATAACTGCGGCTATGATATCATGTCTAAGGGATCACCAACTTAAAGAGACTATGACTTCAAACCATAGAATATGTAGCTGGCAGTTGTTATGAGTATACAACTCTAACAATCTGACTTTAGCATAACCATGGCTATGTAATCATGCCTAAGAGGTTACCCTTTTTAGACATGTGTGATCTCATAAACTCACAGAATATGTAGCCGTCAACTGTTCTGGATCTCATGAAGATTCAAGCTCTAAAACTCCTTTCTGTTTAATTCTCTAACTATATCTTAAATCATCACACTTTACATAGATAGAATTCTCAACATCATAATCATAATTCCATTCTCTTCCAAAAATAGCATTTCTAGACATATAACTATATCATATGCATAAATCAATTCCAGAATCCATTCAACCAACCATAGAAGTCTTTAACAATACATATATATATCATCACTTCTATCTAAAACCAGTTCAACAATAATGGTCCCATGAGTTTTATGAAAAACATATTTCATGCACTAAAATCAATAGTTCTAAAACATATAATCCAACAGAAATCTCAATTCTTGTACAATAATATCTAGAATCAAGTAGTAAATCATGTTTTTAATGAAAATAACTCTAATGCATAACATAGAGACTACAAGTGCGAACCCACTCACTTGGAGGGGTGAACAATGAGGGAATAACACCAACAGAACTCTAGGAAGTAGAATTGATAGCAGTATCTGATACAGAAGCCATAGGACTCTAGATCAATCTCTTAAACCTCTAAATATCCAAGAACTTCCTCTCTAATATACTAGAAGACTTCTCTCCTTGAGAAGCATAAAGAACCATCCAAATAACAAAGAGGGAATGGAGAATAGAGAGAGAAATCAAGAGAATAGCATACCTTAAAGCCTTAGGAATGAAGGATTGGAGTTAGAATTGAGATAAATGGAAGAAAATGGGATTGGGAGGGTGGAGAGAGGTTAGGGAATGAGGTTTCTGGCATCTTAGGGTGGAGGGGTCGAGTTTTGGCAATTGTGAAGGTTCTGGACCCCGAACAAGGGATTTTATGTGTTCTGTTGAGCGCTGCGGGGCTATGAGCGCTGCAGCGCTCACCAGAGAGCCCAAAAATTGCCCCTAAATCGCCTTACTATTCACCCGACCGCTGCAGCACTAAGAGTGCTGCAGCGCTCATCAGAATGATTAAAAATTTCATAAAATTCATTTAAAAATCACACTTTAACTTATTTTTAATTCACAACATTTTCTAATTCTATTATTTAAAATTGAGGTATTACACATATCTTCCTAAAAAGAGTATACAAATCATTTCTAAACATGGAATCAAGAGGATTGATTACATGTTATGATGAACAACACAGGAAGTGTGGAGAGATTTTTCCAGAGTCTCCACTCTTGTATCTTCAAATCTCTTGTCAGTATTCATGTGTGGCATCTTTATTTATACAAGTCCTTCTTTATGACCATTGCCTTTGATCAGATCTCCAAGTGACATATGTAGATAATCAGTTGTGTCTTGGAACATTACTCCAAAGAGGTAGGCTGATAGACTTGTCACATCAGTTTGCAAGAGTCATTGTATTATAGAGGTTTTTGATGTCTTCTTTGTTTTTACTTTCTGATTGTGGTTTCTGAACTCTTTCTTCTAAAAGCTAGGATCATGAATCAATTTGACAAACAAGATGACGTACCAGTTATAAAATTGGGTCTGATTCAAGATTTGAAATTTGACGTTCCAGTTTGGTTCATGATGATGTTTTTTTATTTAAATCAGAAAGCTTCTTTAATTTGTATCATAATACTATAGCAGATGTCATCGTTTTAGTTCAATTTTACCAATTGGCTTGATTCTAGTCATAAAATGACTTTCTAACATTTAAACAACTAATACTTACGATATTATGTCTAGATAGATGATCTTATTCAACACTTTCTTTTCCTATGCTTCCTTTTAAAAAAAATGATGCCCAAAGATGTATGTGTATGAATGATAAAAAATTTTGAGCATGATATGAGAAAAGCTTAAAAGATACAGATGAAATTTCTAATGCTCAGAGAAACCTTGATATAAATGATATCAGTAAATTACAATATAAGGTTTCTAAAGCTCAATCAAGGATCCACCCCTGCTTTATCAAAGCATTAAGTATTAGTAAGCTTATTTTCATAAGCTAGGAAACTTTATGAGTATAAGATGATGAAACAATTTTTGAAAACAGAGTGTCCTGAAGTTTACATACAAAGTGTCCTAAGGAATATAACAGATCAGAGACTAATGCTAAGACTTAAAAAGCATACATCTCAACATGATATAGGATTAGCTGAGCAAGATATATCAATATGTATCATAGCCTAAAAAAACACCGATAACTTGAATAAAAAAACAAAATTGATTATATAAATATGTACCAAAGTAATAAAAACAGAGCTGATATATCAATATGTATAGTTGTCATTCAAAACAATAAAGCTCATACTTTCTGAAAGGTTCTGGAGTTTACATATAGAGCATCATAAGGAATATAACAAATCAGAAACTAACGCTAAGACTTAAAAAGCATACATCTCAACATGATATATGATTAGCTGAGCAAGATATATCAATATGTATTAGAGCCTAAATAAAACATAGATAACTTGGATAAAAATACAAAGTTGATTAAAGAAAAATTGATCATAGTTTTAGAGCCATAACTAGCAAATTTACGTACTAAAACAAACTATAAGAGCAATAAATGTGATAAACACTAATTGTTCAAATAAACAAAATATGCTAAATAAAATAAATAACATCTAAAAGCTCCTCTTTAGCATGATGCGCCTTCTGAGTTCCCCAACACAAGATTTTCTTCTTTTCTGTTTTCTTCTCCCCTTTTTGTCATTGGCAAAAAGGAGGTGTGTAGGAAACCAGGAAACACCATCATTAACCCTGGCGCCTGGCTTTTGTATAGATCTCTAACAGCAAGTTCTCTGGTCTTCTTGATTGAGTATTTTGGAGAATAGAAAGTAGTAACTCTTCATGTCTTCATAGTTGGGCACCGTGCTCTATGTTGGAGGCCTCAACCCGATCCAATCTGGAGGGCATATCCCTCTGATTTTATAGAAGTAGTTGGATTTGAGAAGAACTTGTTAAAGTCTCTATTGTAGGCTAGTGTCGCAAATGGATTGTTGCTATTGTGGATGGAGCAGCCTTGGGAGTGGGCTCTAGTATGTCCACGGGTATGGTGTCCCTAGATTCTGGTGATTCAGCTATTAGAGCAATAGGTGAAGGAGTGGATAGAACTTCAATAGTGGTGGCAACAAGAGCAGAAACGGGATTAGCAGTATGACTAGGAGCAGGAGCAGAAATAATGTCAAGCACTAGAGCTGAGGCAGAAGTAGTTGTTTTTTCAGCTTGAGGAACACCAGTTTCTGAGGTCTTATCCTCTTCCTTTTCTACTAGAGTTACATGAATGAAGGGAGAAGGTTAAGGTACCATTAGAATAACAAAGGTTTTTGGTTCCTCGGCTTCTTCAGCTGGTTCCTCGATGATAGGCTCTATAAGTGATTCTTCAATGATAGGCACTTCTCTAAAGAGCTTATTCAGATGGGCCTTTTTCACTCCTATATAGACTTTCCTCTTTTTTTCAGATGATGATTCTTTACCTGTTCTTCTTCATCTTCTTTAGAAGAGTCAATCAAGATAACATTATAGCCAGCCTATTGATACCTCATAACCTTTTTTAGAAGCTTAGAGATCCTTGTCTTATGCTTAGGAATGTTTTTGAGCTTGAGCTCAATATCTTTTCTTTCGATGATTGCTACTTGTTTACTACGCATATTTTCTGATCCTTTTTGTAGCTCATCATCTGAATAAGAAGAATCATTATTAGTTTCTGAAAGAGGTAGTGGCATTTAAGGTTCTTTTTATTGTATTTTCTCCTATCTCATTTTTGTTTTTCTCTTTGTGTTCAGAGGAATTTGATTAGATTCTTCTTCCTCTGAGTTCTCAGTCTCATATTCCAAGAGGATCAATTTCCTTTTGCCTTTTGCAATTTCCTTTTTAGACTTAGCCTTTCTAGAAGTGTTCTGGCATGCTCTCTGCTAGTCTTGGGACTCTATTTTGTTGCCTCTGACCTGAGGTCATAGGCCTTTTCCTTGAGGTTCTAAAGGAAGCTGATGAGTATACAATACCTTCCATATATTCATACCATTCTTCTCCAAGAGGAAAGGGCATGTGTTGGATTAATCTTGTTAGCGACATACTATACGAGACATTGGTTGTTCTCCTTTTGTCTTCGGTGATTGCGGTTAGCATATAATCTAGGATAAGTTGTAGCAAATTCTCCATTTTCTTTATTATCAGGTAGAATAGGAGCATAAGGTCCATGCCTACTAGTGCATTCATGCTTCTTAGTCTAGGCAATATGGAAACTTGTACCACAATATACACCTTATTTGCTTCTGCACTGAGCATAGTAATCATGATTTCACTAGGTTTATGAATAATGGAATCAGTTAGGTACCTTGACACATCTCCTTCATTAATCCCTAAGAAACAAGCCCAAAAGGGTGAGAAGAAGCTGACGAGCCCTTTGTAAGGTGCCTTGATAACATTTGGAAAACTAGATAGGCTGACTTTTATGGCAACTTCTTGAATGATTGTCTTCAGTGAAGAGTTTAGACTGCCCTTCAGTTGATAGTAGAAGGAAATTACCAACCTTGGAAAGATTCTTTCATTGACTTCTAGGAATTCTTTCCATCCTTGAAAGGAGAAGATCTCATTGAGAATAGACACATCTTTACGAAGCTCTTTCCTTAACATCTTCCTTGGTGCCACTTTTCTTAAGGAAAAGTTCTTCACATAGTGATCTTGTAGCTCCGAATCATTGTACATGTGGAAGAGAGCCCTCTTGGCAATAGAATGATCGAGTTCTCTTCATTCAGCCATTGTTGGTTTGTGTATGTGTGAGGATTGAATGGGAAAGGTTGAGGGTTTGTGAGGGTAAAGGTTACAGAGAAAGAAGACTTGTGTGAGAGGTAATAAAATAGTTGAGGTTCAGGTGTATGGATTGAAGACGAAGGTAAAAGTGTTATGTGTGAAGAGTGATGAGTTACTTAAGTGATGAGACATAATGACTGAAGGTGAAGTGCGTGGGAGAAAGAAACTCAAAAGAGTGGGAATTATCCTGCCTTTGTCATCTTTTCAGAATAAGTAGTTTCTGATTCCTGGAACCATTTTCTGAGCTTTGTCTACTTTCTGAGCTTCACTCCACTTTCTGACCTATTCGGATAAACAGATTCCTCATAGCTCATATTTTTATTGATCTTGAACCCCGTGAGACCATATATACCCCATTTTTTGATCATCTAGTCTTCTTTCTGAGCTTGCAAACTAACTTTATGATCCTCTGGTCTTGCAAACTATTCTTTTTTTCATGCAAATGGATGTCTTTTTTTGGGCTTTGGTTTAAAGCCATGAAGGGGAGTACCTAGAGATGTTTTTGCACGAATGCTTATGCAAATTTAAAAACTTTTTAAGTTCAAAAGCCTTTTCAAAACACAAAAGCAATTTTCAGCTAATGGCTTTGTGAATATATTAGGCACTTGGTCTTCAGTATTCACAAACATTAACTCAACGTATCCTTTCTGAACATGATCCCAAATAAGATGATGTTTACCATCGATGTGCTTGGACCTAGAGTGTTTGATAGGATTATTAGCACCAGTGTTATCACAAAAGATATGGATTTTGGAATACCTTAGGTGATAATCTTTTAGCTAGTTCCTTATCCATAGCATATGGGTGCAGTAGCATGCAATAGTAACATATTCAGCTTCAGTTGTAGAGTGTGCAATGGTATTATACTTTTTGTATAATCAAGTGATAAGGCTCTTTCCAAAGAAATAGCAACATATACTAGTGCTTTTTCTATCTACTCTGTCTCTAGTGAAGTCAACATCACAGTACCCTATAATCTCACAAGATGTACCAGATAAATATCTAATGTTTAAGTGTGATTGCTTTGGGTTATATTGAAATCTAGCACAAATTCCCACACAAATTTCCATACTTAATTGAATGTCTGGTCTACTTGCTATAAGATATAAAAGTGAACTAATCATTCCTCTATAATTACTTTTTGATACCTTTTCACCATTCTCATCAACATTGATGATTTGAGATGGATCCATGGGGGCACTCATTTGTTTGGCTTGATCCATAGTAAACTCTTTCAACAACTCTTTTTATATATTTTTCTTGATGGATCAAGGTTCTTTCTTTTTGTTGTTTTATTTGAAGACCCAGGAAAAACTTGATCTCACCCCTTATGCTCATCTCAAATTCACTCTGCATCAATTTTGAAACCGTTTCATAGAGAGAATGATTATGGGTGCCAAATATAATGTCATCAACATAAATTTGAACTATCAGAAAGTGATTATCTTATTCAAGAGTAAAAAGTGTAGTATCAATTGTTGTGCCATTTGTTGTGTTGTTCAACGTGCGTTCTTAGACACACCTACAACAAACATAGTTTTTAACTTAGGTACCTAGACTTTCTTGGGTCTTTTTAGGTTAGTTTTACAAGGGGAAGGTTTCCCAACCTTTTTGATAGATTTCTTCCTCATGAAACACTTGTCATGTAGGTGTCCCTTCTTATTATAGAAAGTACAAGAAGCTTTGTTCTTTACTTTCTTTGACAGAGTTGCTTTTCTTTTCTTATTCATCTCATCCTCATATCCCAACCTAGTCTTTTGAAAATATGGCCTCTGACTTTCAAGTATCAATTCAAGATTCCTTGAACCATTTACTATCTTTTCAAGGTCAGACGTGAGAAGCTTTGAAGTCCTTTCAAGTTCAGAAATAACTTTTTGAGATTTCTCATTTTTATCAATGACTTCAACTTCTAAGGCGTTGAGCTTAACATTTTAAAACTTTTTTTTCTCCGCTTATCTTTTCCTTCTCAAGCCTTAGATTCTCAACATCTGATTTGGCCATTTCAAGTTCTAAAATAGTTTTCTAATGCTTCCTTTTTAGTTTGAGATAATGATATGAGAGAGTTTTAGAGTTTTTGAGCAACTCATCATATAAGGCTAATAAATCATTATAAGAAAGATCATGATTAGGGTTATTTACCTCAGGTTCACCTTTTGAAGCATAGCCAGCCATGAAACATAGGTTTGCAACATCTTCTAGCTCATCATGGCTTTCTGATCCTTCCTTTTCCTTTTTAGAGCCACTCTTAGTGGCTAGCATTCCTTTTTTCTTAGAGTGAAACTTCTCCTGTGGACCCTTAAGCTTGGGACATTCAGGTTTGAATTGTTCCTTCTTACCATAATTGTAGCAAGTAATGCTTTCCATTTTCCCCTTGCATTTCGTGTCCTTCTTGAGGCTAATGCCTTTGCAATTGTAGTAACATCCACTAGTGCTTTCTTTTTTACTTTGTCTCTAACGAAGTCAGCATAACAGTAACCTAAAATCTCACAAGATGTATCGTTCTCATACTATAAGCCAAGATTAGTAGTATCAGATAAAGATCTAAATATTCTTTTGACAGCATTTAAGTGTGATTACTTTGGGTTTGATTGAAATCTATCACATATTCCTACACTTAGTTTAATGCGTAGTCTACTAGCTGCAAGATACAGAAGTGAACTAATCATTCATCTATAATTACTTTTTGAAACTTTTTCTCCATTCTCATCAGCATCAATGATTTGAGATAGATACATGGGGGTTCTCATAGGTTTGACTTGATCCATGTTAAACTTTTCAACAACTCTTTTGTATACTTTTCTTAATGGATCAAGGTTCCTTCTTTTTGTTGTTTTACTTGCAATCCGATAAAAAGCTTTAGTTCATCTATCATGCTCATTTCAAATTTACTCTAAATTAATTTTGAAAACTTTTTGCAAAGAGAATGGTCAGTAATGCAAAATATAATGTCATCAACACATATTTGGACAATCAGAAAATGATTGCCATGTTCAAGAATAAAAAGAGTAGTATCAACATTACCTCTCTTGAACCCATTCTTCAGCAAAAAAGTATTAAGCCTTTCATACCAAGCTCCGGGAGCTTGATTTAAACCATAAAGTGCCTTCATAAGCTTGAAGACATGATTGGGAAGGTTTTTGCTCTCAAAACTTGGAGGCTGCTTCACATATACTTCTTCAGAGAGGAATCCATTTAGAAACGCAGACTTGACATCCATTTGGTAGAGAGTGAATCCCTTGAAGGTAGCAAAAGCAAGTAGCATTCTTATGGCTTCTAGCCTAGCTACTGGTGCAAAGGTTTCATCATAATCAATTCCCTCTTGTTGATTATAACCTTGTGCGACAAATCTTGCTTTGTTCCGGATGACTCTGCTAACTTTATCAAGCTTGTTTCTAAACACCCATTTTGTTTCGATGATTGTCTTCCCTTTTAGCTTTTCAACGAGCATCCAGACTTTGCTTTTCTATAACTGGTCCAGTTCTTCTTGCATAATGTACATCAAACTTTGATCACTCAAGGCTTCTTTAATGCATTCAAGCTCAACGGTGGAGATGAAAGCATAGTTTGACATATTTCTAAGGGAAGATTTAGTTCCCATGCCCTTGGAAATGTCTCCTAGAACTTTTTTCTAAGACACTACTTTTAAGTCAGAAACTCACTTATAGTTTTTGTAGCCTTGAAGTTTTTCAGCTTCTCTTTCTTCTTTAGATTGCTCTTTTTCATGTTCAAAAGTGTCACTTTCTAATTGCTTCGAAGTTCTGAGCAAACTTTCTGAAGTGTTTGAATTATAGAGCTTACTTTCTGAAGGTTGGGCTTTCATCTGGTTTCTTTTAGAAGCTTTTTTAAGACTCATTTTCTCAAGGTTTTCTTCCAATTCCTTGAGATCTTCATCGAAATCCTTTTTAAGCTCCTTGAACTTGATGTGGATGGTCTCCTCAATGCATAGTATTCTTTTGTTGTATACTTTGTAAACTTTAGTGACTAAGGAATATCCTAAGAAAATGCCATCATCATATTTTGGATCAAACTTTGTGAGTTTGTCCTTGGTATTAAGAATGAAACATGATGAGCCAAAGATATGAAAATATGAAATATTTGGTTTTCTATCCTTCCATAGCTCATAGGTAGTCTTCTTGAGGATTGGCCTTAGAAAGATTCTGTTTTGGATGTAGCAAGAGGTGTTTATAGCATCTGCCCAAAAACCTTGTGATAAGCGTCTTTCTAAAAGCATTGTCTTGGCTTTCTCTTGTAAGCTTTTATTTTTCCAGCAACCCTATTTTGTTGGGGAGTTCTTAACATAAAAAACTTATGAAGGATACCATGTTTTTCACAAAACTCTTTGAAACCATGATTTTCAAATTCTCCTCCATGATCAAATTTGATAGAGGTGATTTGAGAATCCTTTTTAGTGTAAACACATTTTGCAAAAACTTTGAATCTATCAACCACCTCGTCCTTGGAAGCTAGGAAGATAACCTATGTAAATCTCAAGCAATCTTTCAACCACCTCATTCTTAGAAGCTAGGAAGATAACCCATGTGTAAAAGCTCAAGTGGCTTAGTGGTTGAAACCATATTCTTATTGTGAAAAGAAACCTTGGTTTACTTGCCTTTCTCGCATAAGTCACAAGTTGATTCATTGTCAAATCTAATCTTTGACAAGCCTTTAACAATCTCTTTATGAGAAAACTTAGAAATAATCTTCATATGAGCATGCCCAAGCTTCTTCTGCCATAACGACTTATCATCTATAGAGGATGCAAGACATTTTACATATTGATTTAAAAGATCATCCTAGAATAACACATAAGTGTTGTCATGCCTCATCTAGATAAGGTGACTGTGACTTATCCTAAAGTGGGATTTACAATCTTGCATGCATGATTGGTTATGGCCTTGGTTATAGAATTGGCTGATACTCAGTAGATTGTAGTCTAGACCATCAATAAGAAGCACCTCAGAAATTTGGTGGGAATCATCCTTACCAACATTGCCTATGCATGTGACCTTGGCCTTATCTCCATTAGCAAACTTGACTAGTCCAGAATTGTTAGGCTTTGGGTTTCTAAACCATCTTGTAGAGCTAGACATGTATTTGGAGTAGCCACTGTCCATATATCACTTGTTGTCTGATTCAACATGTGTTCTCAAACATACCTACAATAAACACTATTTTTTATTTAGGTATCCATACTTTCTTAGGTCCTTTTGGGTTAGTCTTTAGAGGGGGAGGTTTCCCAACCTTTCTGACAGACTTCTTTCTTATGAAGCATTTATTAGGTGTATGTCCCTTCTAATGATAGAAAGTACAAGAAATTTTGTTCTTTACTTTCTTTCGCCGAGTTGTCTTTCCTTTTTCATCCATTTCCTCTTCATATCCCAACCCAGTTTTTTAAAAATATTGCCTCTAACCTCCCAGTATTAGTTCAAGATTCTTTGAACCATTAACCATTTTTTCAAGGTTAGATTTTAGAAGCCATTAAATTTTCTCAAGTTCAGAAATATCTTTATGAGATTTTTCATTTTTCTTAGAATCTTCAGTTTTCAAAGGCATTGAGCTTAATATTTAAAACTTTGTTTTCTACTTTTATTTCTTCTTTCTCAAGCCTATGATTCTCAACTTTGGACTTGGCCATCTCAAGTTCTAAAACAACCTTTTGATGTTTCTTTTTTCAGGTTGAAATAGTAAGAGGAAAGAGTCTGAGAGTTTTCAGTAACTCGTCATATAGAGCTAATAATTCATTGTATGAAAGATCAGAGTTAGAGTTGTTTACCTTAGGTTCATCTTCAGAAATACAACCTACCATGAAGTATAGATTGGCAACATCTAACTTTTCTTGGCATTCTGTGTAACACCCTAATTTTTAACCCAACTTTCTAGAACACATTAGTTTAAACATTAGGCTATTACTTCATAGTCTCATCCTTTTCTTAAAATACTAAAGGAAAATTATGAGTAAATTTTTTTTTTTTAAAAAAAAAAACACACAACAAAGTGAGAGCCACGTTCTTAGTCTAATCGAATAATAGGAATATAAAGCACACTTAACACTCATAGAGAAACACAGAAATGGAAACATATAACAGCTGAGCATAAATCATCACAACAAAGAAACATTTCATTAATAACATAACTTAGAATACATAAGTAGTCATACCCTCATTGGGACGGGCAGAGCTTGTAATACAGCAGAAAGGAAGTACAATAGAAACAGAGAAACATAAAGTAACATAAAGTAAACCATCACTACCCGAGTGCACCTATAGTGAATAACCTCAAAACAAAAGCAAGTTTATCCAGTCTACATGTGAGTGTGTGCACTAAGCCTCCCCTAAAACATCTGTTACTAGAACCCGGGGAAATGGAGTGTAACTGATCCAAGAACGCAAGGCGGCAGGAGTGGGCATATGTGTAGACTGAGTGTGAGCTCCTCGTTAGGAGCGCCTCTCGGACGGATGTGTCAATGAAGACCACGAATGTCGCCATCAGTCTCTGAAGATGTGACTAAGCGAGAAAAAGAAAAGAAAAGAGTGAGAATCTTACTAAAGAATCTCAGTAGGAATCTCCTATTCTAGGGTTACATCGTTCACATCCTCAGGAACCTTGGGTTTATTTATAAAAGGTGTTCATGCATATGAGATTCATTATTAGGGTTTATGAAACTATTTATCCAAGGTCCATTTCTTTTAGTATGCATCTTGATGTCATGAATACAACATGTTTAAGCATGAATGTATGGCAATGCTTGAGCACATAAATCAACAAATCACAACAATCTAGATTCATGCAAGTGGCATAAGGGCATATTACAACTCTTACTTTTCTCATACTTATGTCACTTAAAAGCATCATATCTCTTTTGTTCTTTTTCTCAAAAACCACCCTCTTAAAACATATCCACCTATTTCCAACCGATACACCGCCCCGGTGATTTTTATCATAACCTCCTATCTCCGTCTCACCTAATCGCCTAGGAATGAGCTCAATCCTAACTAGTCGTCACTAGATTTAATATGGGGTAAAATGAGGGGGTAACATAAACATATTTCATTCTTTGAAACGTTCTACTGGCCTTGAGTGCACAGCGAATTGTCCGCTTTGGTAAGGCTGCATCTGCACATACCCTCACGGATTTGCCTCCTCCTCACCGTAGCAGGAGAAGTACGTCTCAATGCTTGTCACATAAAAATATCCTGGGGATGTTCTTGAACCCAAAGTGTCACCCAGGGTTTTTAACTCATATGGTACTTTAAAACATTTTTCAACCCTTTTAGGTTTGATAGAAATTCGGCAGCATAACGGCTGTTAAACTGAATTTCCTTCAAACCAAAATTCATGCCACAAGCTAATCACACAACTTAACATCTCAATAATAATTTCCTCACGTATCATCAATAAAACATTTTAGGGTTCATGCATCATCAAGCATATTCTTCTAATACATCATTCTCACATAGATAAACATCATAACATATATTTCAAACTCATCATTCTTACATAGATTATAGCATATATTCCAAACTCATCATAGCATATATTTTAAACACATCATACTCACATAGATAAAGCTCATGTATCATATATCATACTTGCATAAAATTAAGCATCATAAAAACTCAAGACTTCTTAATGTCTTATGCATCGACCCTTAAGGTCCTTAACTCACAATCTAAGTTATAAATCATCAAAACCTAGTCTCTTGGGAACCTATGAGGTTATAACTAAGTATTTCTCACCTCACACTATGGTCAAGAACATCTCTAGACCTCAAGGATGTAGAATTTAAAATCCCAACTTTACGGGTACCTAGGAGTCACAACAATGACTCTTTCTAAGTCCAGTTTGTTCCTAAAGCATCAAGATTAAGCCCTAAATCAATTATGAGTCATTCCTACACATTTAAACTAATTTAGAACCATGATTATCATTTCTAAACCTTGCTGGACAGAATCCAGAAAATTCCATCATTAAGGGATCTAAAACTCTCAAATTAATTCTTTTCTAGTTCCTAACTTATCCTATCTTTCACATATGAGTCTTAACATTATTTTTACTCAAACATAAGCATCTTATCATTATTAACACAGCTCATACAGTGGCCAAACATAGCAAGGCAGAACCGAAACAGACATCTCCATAAAAGACATGAAACACAATTTCTAAAGCACATACAATACTAGTTTCTCTTGGAACTTTTTTCAACTTTCAAAACTCATTTATGGACACTTTTATCACCTAAAATCATAAAAATACTTAAGAGGGTAATAGCTAAATCATTTTTATCTCAAGAGGTCCTAAATTCATAAAACTTAGTTCTACATATTTCTTATACTTACATAAGCTTAGAAAAATTATAAAACATAGTTTTCAATACTTGGAAACACCAAAGCCTCTTAGGGCCGAAATAGGGACCAAAAGCAATAAATATTTTTAGACCTTTGTTGAGACAACAATGGGCAAGTCTTTGAGCTCTAGGTTCATTAAAGTGATGACATAAAAATAAACATGCTCATGCACTTGTTTTAGTTTTTGCTAGAAAGTAAAGTGAGAGCATAAAATAAATATGTGATGCATTATATTATTATCTTTGATATTTAGGTGAGAACTTGAAACATAAACATGATAATGCATAGCTTGAAATATAAACATGATAATGCAAGCTCCTTTATTACCTTGATACTTAGTGATTACAAAGAAAGTAAACATGATGTGCAAAGCATAAAATAAATATGGTATGCATTATATTATTATCTTTGATATTTAGGTGAGAACTTGAAACATAAACATGATAATGCATAACTTGAAATATAAACATGATAATGCAAGTTCCTTTATTACCTTGGTACTTAGTGATAGCAAAGAAAGTAAACATGATGTGCAAAGCATAAAATAAACATGATGCAAGGTTCATTTTAAGGTGATCTAAAGCTCATCCAAGACTTTAACAACATAATAACCCAACACATATCTCATTACAAAGAAAGCTTTAGAGTTCTTGAACTAAGTTCTCAAAGGAATTATGAGGTTCTTGAACATCATCATCAAGCTCAAAGAAAGCAAAACTTTTTGAACAAATAAAACTTCAAAGATCAAAAAGGAAAATGGTAACCTTAAATGTTAAAGAAAGGAACAAAGAAACCGAAATCATAATAGCAAGAAAAGTAAAGGTATTCTTGAGTAAAAATCATTTTTGAGTTAGAAAATAATGTTGGAACTCAAAGAAAATAAAACCTCAAGCTCTAGAGTTTCCTTTGAGATGAGCACATAGTCATTATCTAGGAGTCCTCATCATTGAGCTATCATGTACTCATCAAGGCCAAGAGGCCGAAAATACAAGAAAAGGAAACCAAAGAAAGTTTCAAAAAGAAAACCCAAGAGAAAGCTAGAAAGAACTCATTTTCAAGAAGACAAAGTTTAGAAAACACTCCTACCTAGAGTGAAGACAAAAAGCTTGGACTTGAAGATGAGAATGATACGAGCAACACCTCCTAGGATGGTGATGATGATTCGGCCTTGATGAAAGAAAAAGAAAGGAAATGTGTTCTTGGTGAGCTTGTGTTTGAGAATGGAAGTTTAGGTGTTTGTATGATGATCCAAGGTGGTGGGGTGGTGTTTCAAGGTTGTGTGATGATGTTTCAAAAGGAAAAAGAAGAAGATGAAGAAGAAGAATGCTCTTGAGATTTGAGAGAAAAAGGAAGAACTTAGAGAAAAACTAAAAAACTAAACTTAGCAAATGAACAAAGTGTAGCAAAGGTTCATCTAGGCATGGTATTTATAGAGAAGAATAAGAGTGAATGAGTGGAGGAGAATGAATCCTCATGGAACATGAGGTGAGGCATGTGTGGAGGAGAATGAATCCTCATGGAACATGAGGTGAGAGAATTGCACTTTGATGACATGGCTTCAACCATAGTCTTTGGAGTGTGAAATAAAATTAAATTGTGATAAAATGGATGATGAATTTCGTGCAGGTCTGATGCAGCAAGGGAGGAGGGAGTTTTGGTCATGTAATAGTGTGTTAATGATGTGTTTAGGGGTGTATTAGCTTAGGTGTAAGGTTAGGAGTCATTAAGCTTAAGTTTAGGTGACTAAGAATGTGATTAGGAACCTTTATGACATGATTAAGGAATACTCATACATATTTAGGAGATTTTAAATTCATTTTATGAATAAAACAATGTAGACAAAATTCCATAAATTAAGGAATTGGAGAGAGAAAACACTATTCAAGATTCCATGACTAGAAATCTTGAATTTAAAATAAGATTTTAAGTTGTAATTAAGCACTTTTAGGTTCTAATCAACTTTAATAAATTATTTTGACTCAAGATTAATTATGGAAATTAATTAATCTTCGATTAGAGCCTAATATTGCTTAGGTTTGCTTAATCACGCGATTAAGCGTAAAAACACGAAACTAGGGGTAAAATCGTAATTTTGCACTAATTTTGCCCGGGACCTCCATAATTAAAACTGAGGTCGTAGAATACATAAAAACGCCTTTTAAAACCATCTGGAGAAGTTTCGGGTTCATCCGGCACTTGCAAATAGGTAAAACACCGCAGGGGCGTTTTGGTCATTTTGACCAGAAAACTCGAAAAACATTTTCGATTCCGGAAAGGTACACAGGTCATCTAATCCCCTTCCAACATTGAGTTTGCCCTTTGAGTACTGGCAGATCGGCTTTCCTCGAATTCTGGGCCGAAAATGACCTCAGGGGCATTTCGGTCATTTTCACTCTAGCAGAAAATCGGGGCGTTACATTCTGAACCTTATTTCTCTTTTTTTAAGTTGCTCCAAGTAGCTGGCATACCTTTTTTCTTGGAGCCAAACTTCATCTATAGGCCTTTGAGCTTGGGATATCTACGTTTAAAGTGTCCCTTATCACCACAATTGTAGCAAGTAATGCCTTCCAGTTTTCCATTGACTTTTCTATCCTTCTTGAGGTTGATGTCCTTTCTTTTCTTTGTCTTGCCTCTCAAGGCTTTGGACATCTTCCTCGCCAACATGGAGATCTCATCTCCATCTTCTTCTTCTATCTCATCATCAGATTCTTCCTCTTTATCAGAGATTTTAATAATTTTCATTGCCTTAGCTTTATTTTGCTTTTAATGAGATGACTTTAAGGCCATGGATGGGCCCTACTTAATGGATTCACCATGCATTTCAAAGAGCACTTCCTCATGTGGTTTGAGTGACCCAATGAGTGCATCCAGATTGAGAGTTTGAAGGCCTTTAGCTTCTGTAATGGCTGTGACCTTAGGTAACCATTTGGTAGGGAGGTTTCTCAAAATTTTTCTAACCATTTCAAAGTCAGAATATCTTTTGCCAAGTCCCTTTAGTTGGTTTATGATGTGCATAAATCTTGTGGTCATTTCATCAGTACTTTCTTGATATGAAGTTTTAAACATTTCATATTGATAAACCAGCATACTGATCTTAGTTTCTATAACTTGATCAGTGCCTTCGTGCAGTATATGCAGTCTATCATATATCTCCTTTGTTATGTCACAAGCAATGATTTTGTCATATTCGGTCTTACTTAGTGCACACGTGAGTAGGTACTTGGCTTTAGAGTTCAACTGAACTCTAGCTTTGTATTGCTCTATCTCTTGCTCCTTGGAACTTCTCTTGATATTGAAAGTGCATTATCAGTTCCAAGAACCTTTTCAATCTAAATATAGTCACTTTCTTGTATTATTTCCTATAAGTCAAGATTTGTGTATTTTATGAACAACTCCATGTGATCTCTCCAATATGCATAGTCCTCACCATTAAACAATGGCAGTCTGTTAATAGAGTGTTCTTCTGCTATATGAATATTCAGTGCCATTTTTCCCTAGGATCTTTGTCCCTTGCAATAGCTAGAATGCTCAATCGTTTAGAGGCCTAAGCTCTGATATCACTTGTAGGTAGAAAATCACATGAGAATGGGGGTTGAATCATGCTTCGTTCTTCCTTCCTTCTTTTGGCTTTTGAAAGCTCAAACAATTTACTATCAACCGTTAAGCTTGAAGTGCAACAGAAATTATGTTAGTTGCTTCATAAACCTTACATATGCAAATATGATTTATCTCATTTAAAGACATAGGAACTTAATAGAAATGAAAAGTATATGGTGAAATGAATGTATACATGCTTTATGGATTGAAAAAAACTCATCGTGTATAAGAACCCAAGGCTTAGGTCTTCAAAAAGTAGGACGTGACTTCAGAAAGTATGCTTTAAGTGAAAATTTCAACCTTTCTCTAAATCATATGTGTTCTACAACCTTCAATCATCATGATCACAATCTCATTCATAATGAAAAGGTACACTCTACAGGAAAATGAGGGAAATTTGAACTTCAAATCTCAAGTCAAATCAAATCATAGACCGGTGTGTCATCTCTTCTACCAACTTTGGTCAACTACTTCAGCTTCTAGAATGAAGAGTTCAGAAACTCATTCAGAAAGTAAAAAGTAGTTTCTAAAGGTGACATCAGAAACCTTTATTTCACAACGGCTTTTGCAATAACTCTGACGAAAGATGAGCTACTTCTCTAGACTACATCTCCAAGACACAAACAGATGATCAACACATGTCACTTGGATAACAGATCAAGGGCTATGTTCATAAATGCAGACTATCTATAAATAGAGATATTGTGCTCAAATTGAAATAGGCATGAACGTTGAAAAAGTACTGAGATGCAAAAGAAATTTCTCCTCATCTTTTGTAAAGTTTATTACTTCTTGTAATCAAGTCTCTTGTTTATAAAAATTTTCTTTCTATATTCTTAGTAGATCATATGTTCTTCTTAGGAATAATCATAAAAAGAAGTCATTCAAGGTTTTCCTAGGTCTATTATTGTATATCTTACAAAAACTTAAGTGGAAAACCCAAACACAAACCTTTGTAACCTTGATCCAATAGTGATCGGTGGAAGATAGCTTAGAGAGGCTAAGCAAATACTACTTACAATATGATAGTAGGTGTTCTGCTAGTCACGATTTAGCTTGGAGAGGCTAGTGAAAGACTATTTGGATGTACAATAGGGGTTAGCTACTAGTCACAGTTTAGCTTGGAGAGGCTACTCAAAGACTACTCGGATTATAACAGTAAAGTTAGCTGCTGGTCACAAGTAAGAGCTTGGGAAGCTTACTTCAAAGGCTATCCAACTTTCTTGGATTGAGAAAGGTTTTTAGTGGTACTCAATAGTTGTCAAGAACTAGATGTAGGCAAATTGGCTGAACCAGCATGAAAACATCTATGCGGTATCTTCTTCTCCTTTAACTCCTTTATATTCTCAACTTTGTGTCTTTCATATTGTGTTTTCTGAATAACCAACTTATGCAAGTTGTTGTCTTATCCATTTTAGTTCAGAAAATAGGTTTTTAAAATGACTAATGTTATTTCTGCTACATTACAAGTTAAACACTTGATAGTTCTTGTTTAAACCTTTTAAAAACCAAAAGAAGAAAGGAAAGGCGAAGCTTGATTCAACCCCCTTCTTGTGCACTTTTCCCCCTACAATCTCAAGGTGAAGAATGGAGATGATTCAAAATTTCAATTGATTGGTTTTGTAGATTATGATGAGTAGAACAAGTTTTGTGAAGGAGATTCGAGGTTTTGGTGATTTAAAACTAAGGTTTTAGGCATTTGATGTTAGTTTTTAAGAGAAAACACCATGGAAACCATGGTTTCTAGTTCATGGCCAAAAATAGGAGAGAATGGAGTGATAAGGTTGGTGGTATATGTTTATCTTGGTGTAGGTTAGTAACTATGTAGGTAAGGTGTGGATTTATTTCTTTCTTTTTGAAAAAGAAATAATATGAATGCCTAGGAATGATTAGTTGGTCAAATAATGAATCTTGGCTATCTGTATGGCTCAAGATCATTGGCTCACTTTAACTTGGTGAGCAAGTAGCTTTTTCAGCATTAAAACTTGCAGACCGAAATTCCATCAAATGGATGAGATATTGGCCTTCATGTAAAATAATAACAAATGAAAGGCTAAGATTAAAACTTGCTTTCCAATTTTTAATCCATACTATCCACTTGGCAAGATGTGATTGGTATAGGCTACTTGGCCACCAAATAACTTTTATAGTGTTAAAAACCACATATTAAAACTCTACCAAATGGATAAAATACTATACCCGAGAAACTTAAAATATCTTTACATGGGCCCTGGGCCTAATACTCTATGTGGGCCCTAAGCCTAGTACTATATCTTGGTCGTTGGGTTTAGTTTGCTCTAGCCTTGAACACCCTTGGACTCGGTTCCAAAGTTACTATTCATCTATGGACCTAAAAATCACTATTCATGCCTGGCCCAAAATTTGTTTTTTTCAACACGTCCATTAGGTCATCCTCATCATTGCTAAGTCTGTCAGATTTTTTAAATTCTCACTAATAAAGTTCAAATTAAATTTTGAATAAATTTTTAAGGTGTTACAGATAGAACACTAATGTAGCTAAGAATTGGAGCGTACTAATAAATTTAGCATTTATGAGCAAATGCTTAGACTTATGATGCATACATCACAAGTATATTCGGTTAGCTAACCAAGATATATATATATATATATCTGCGTGTGTTTATGTGTCTATGTTAAATCCAACAAATTATATATGTGCCATGTATTAAAAAATGTATTAGGGCAAAAACTTAGTATTAAAGATAGATACTGGAAACACATCAAGTGTATGTACTTACAAACAATGTATCAGCAATAAATAAGATAAAAACTCATTGTCCAAAGGAAAAAATGGAAATGCTAAAAAAAAAACTCTGAGTTCTCCCCCTCAGCATGATGCTCCCCCTGAGTTCCTCAACATAAGATTTTCTTTTTCATTTCTTCTCCCTTTTTGTCATCAACAAAAAGGAGGTATGCTAGAAACTAAGAAACACCATCATCAGCCCTAGCATCTAACCTCTCAAAGGATCTCCTAAGTGCTCTGAAGAATATGAAGCATTAATTCTTCATGTCTTCAATGTTGGGCGTCATGCTCTATGTTAAAGGCTTCCACCCAATCTAACCTTGGGGCCATGTCCCTTTACTGAGAACTTGTTAAAGTCTCAATTGAAGACTGGTGTGGCAAGTGGATGGTTGCTGTTGTAGGCGAAGCAGCCTTGGGTGTAGGCTCAGGTATGTCTAGGAGTATGGTTTCCCCAGTCTCCTCAGTATCAACATGTGGGGTAGTTGGTGGTGGGGACAATGGAATAAGAGCAAAAGCAGGATCAGGAGCAGAAGCTGAAATAATGTCAACCACATGAGAAGCAGTTGGTGGTGGGGATGATGGAATAAGAGCAAAACAAGATCAAGAGCAAAAGCTGAAACAATGTCAAGCAGGATCAGGAGCAACATCTTCTTCAGCCTGAGAAGCACTTGTTTCTGAGATCCTAACTTCTTCCTCTTCCACTAGAGTTATATGAATGGAAATAGGAGGTTGAGGTACCATCAGAATGACAACAGGTTCTGGTAATTCAGCATCCTTAGTTAATTCCTCGATGATAAGCTATACAGATAGTTCTTCAACAATTGGTTCTAGGGTGGAGAAGAGTTCATTACAAAGAAATTGAGTTCATCTAAACCTTCTTCCTCATGCCATGGCTCTGGCTCCATGGACTTCATCATGGATTCCAACATTTGATTAATGGTCATAAAGTCATCATTATTGCCTTAGGAAGTCACCTCAGCTTTAATTGGAGCAATCTATTTTAGAATTGTGGCTAATTTTGTGGTGAAGCAGGTTTCCAAAGCCATCTATCTTTTGGTAGATGCAGTAGAGACTAGAAAAGAGTTAAACCTGAACTGCTGAGTTATAGACCTAATAAGTTGTTCTTCAGTTATAACAAAGGGTTCTGGTACTACAGGTCTTCTTTTTCTTTTGCTTAACCCTCGAATCCCTCTAGCATTCTCTAGCTTTTTGGCTTCCTCCAGTTTCCTTTTCTCTTGAAGCATTCTTTGTTCTTTGAGAATTTGTTTTGCTTCCTTTTCATCCTTAGAAGATTCAAAGTCCCTTGTAGTAGCCCTTGTCTATTCAGCATCACTCATATCCTTTAAGATTATTGTTGCTCTATTCTCTCCCTTAGGTAGGTTTTTATATTTCTACCCAAAGTATTTTCTATGATTAGGGAGTTTGTTAGGTTTGCCCTTAGGAAGCTCACTTTCTGAGGTCTCAATCTCAGTTTCTAATGGTTTAGAAGGCTTAGGGTTTTCAGCTTGCTTCTACTTCTTGATTAGTCCCCTTTTGTTTTTCTGTTCTGTTTGGGAGGAACCTCTTCAAACAAGGACCTTTCAGAAGCTTGCTTTACTTCTTTAAAACTTTTAGAACTGCTTTCAGGAAGTACAATCTTCCTCTTTATTCTTCCCTTTTTTCTACTTTCTTGTTTTCTTAGTTTTAGTAGTAGCTTTTTCTATCTTAGATTCCTGACTGGGGAGCTTTATTTTTTGGAGCATGTTTTCACAGGTACAAACTTTGTCTTCTTCATCATCTTGAAAAAGAGTATGGTTAGTCTATGCCGGTAAGATATTCGAACTATTCTTAAGCAAGAGGGTATTTAATGTGCTGCAAGATCTTTGACAACAACATCTGTAAGGAACTTTGGTAACTCTCCTCTTCTCCTTAGTGATTGCACTAAGCATGTAGTCCATAATCATTTTGGGTAGGTTTAGTTTTCTTTTAGATATCAAATAGAAAAGTAGTATACAATCAATGCCTAGTAGTACATTAGTACTTCCTAGTCTATGAAGAACTATAAACCTAAACTATGATGAATACATTTCTCACCTTCGTGCTTAGCATACCAGTGGTGATGTAACTAGGGTTGTACTGTGGTGATTCAGTAAGACACTTTGAGACTTCTTCAGCACTCACTCCCAGTGATTTGACGTAGTCACTTTGTGCTAGATAGTTGACCCCAGTAGCAAGTGCCCTAACCATTGTAGATAAATCGGGCAACCAAATCTACATGTTAGTGTCTCGAATGGTGGTTTTGAGAGTGGTGTGGTTTTTCACCTCAAGGAAGGAGTATAATGCAGTTACCATTCCTAGAAACACCCTATCTGAGATGTCTAGAAAGTTCTCCCAGCCCTAAGAAGTGAATACTTCCTTGACTATAGGAACTTGATCCCACCGTGAGTAGCTCAATCTTTTCCTAGACTCCAAGAAAAGTTTTCTTCATAAAGTTCCTACGTCAAAGGTTCATTATACATAAAGAAAAGCCCCTTCTTAGTAGTAAAGCGGTCAAGTTCTTTTCCTTAAGCTATTGATAGGCTGTATGTGAGGATTAAATGGAAATAAATTAAAGGTTTGTGAGAAAGAACGGTAAGGTTTCAGAGATGAAGGTTTAAAAGTGAGAGAATATGAAATGGTTGACGTCTAGGAGTATGAGATTGAAGATGAAGATAAAAGTGTAGCATGTGAGGAGTAGAAGGTTATTTAAGTGATGAGGCATAATAACTGAAGGTGAAGCGACATAGGAGAAAGAAACTCAAAATGGGTAGGAATTATCCCACCTTTTCATTCTTTCAGAGTAAGTGGTTTCTGAACTTGGAACCACTTTCTGAGCATTGTCATTTCTGAGCTCCATTCCACTTCCTAACCTATTTTGCACTTTCTAAGCCATCTGGACAGTACAGTCCTTACTATTGACCTGTCTTCAAATTCTGAACCCCGTGAGACCATAGATAACCCATTCTCTAATCATCTATTCCTCTTTTTTGATCGTCTCATCTTCTTTTTAAGCTTGTATACTGACTTTCTAATCTTCAATATGATTATCTGGCCTTGCAAATTGATTTTCTGATCTTGCAAACTGATATCTTCATTTGGGCTTTAATTCAGAGCTATGAAGGAGAGTACCCAGAGATGTTTATACATGAATGCTTATGCAGATTTTAAAACTTTTAAGATCAAAAGCATTTTCAAAACACAAAAGCGATCTTCAACAAATGGTTTTGTGAATATATCAGATATTTGGTCTTCAATATTCACAAATATTAACTTAACATATCCTTTTTGAACATGATCAAAAAAAAGAATGATGTTTAACATTGATATACTTAGATCTAGAGTGCTAGATAGGATTCTTAGCAAGATTAATAGCACTAGTATTATCACAGAATATAGGGATTTTGGAATACCTGAGGTGATAATCTTCCAATAGGCTCCTTATCCATAGCCTTTCATACCAAGCTCGAGGAGCTTGTTTCAAACTATAAAGTGCTTTTGTTAGCTTGAAGACATGGTTGGGAAGGTTTTCACTGTCGAAACTAGAAGGTTGCTTCACATATACTTCCTCATAGAGGAAACCATTTAGGAACGCAAATTTAACAACCAGTTGGTAAATGGTAAATCCTTTGAAGGCAACAAAAGCAAGTGTCATTCTTATGGCTTCCAGCCTAGCTATTGGTGCAAAGGTTTCATCATAATAAATTCCCTCTTGTTGATTATAATCTTGTGCAACCAATCTTGCTTTGTTTCAGATTACTTTTCTAGCTTCATTGAGCTTGTCTCTGAACACCTATTTTTTTCCAATGATGGTCTTCCTCTTAGGTTTTTCAACAAGCATCCAGGCATTGCTTTTATCAAACTTGTCTAATTCATCTTGCATAGCATGCATACAACTTTGATCACTTAAAGCTTCTATTACTCCTTTTCGCAACCCAATTTTGTTGAAAGTTCTAGGTGCAAAGAACTCATGATAGATCCAATGTTTTTCAAAAACCTCTTTGAAAACATGATTTCCATATCTAATAGAGGTAAATTGAGAATCTTTTTCAATACAAGCAAGTTTTGCAAAATCCTTTAATCTTTCAACCACCTTATCCTTAGAAGCTAGGAAGATCACCCATGTAAATCTTGAGTAATCATCCACTATGACAAGGCAATATCTTTTTCTAGCTAGACTCACAGTCTTTGCTGGTCCAAAAAGATCCATATGTAAAAGCTTAAGTGGCTTAGTGGTTGAAACAACATTTTTATTGTGAAAAGAAGCTTTGATCTACTTGCTTTTCTCACAGAAATCACAAGTTGAGTCCTTGTCAAATCTGATGTTTGGCATACCTTTAACAAACTCTTTCTAAGAAAACTCAGAAATGTACTTCATATGAGCATATCTAAGCTTCTTATGCCACAACCACTTATCATCCTTGAAAGATGCGAGATATTTTACACTAGGTTCTAAAAACCGGATTGGACATCGAACTAGTCAGGGGAAGGATTCAAAGGTTCAACTGGTTTGATCAGGGGCCCAACCAGAATATAATCGATATATAATAAAATTTGAATTTATATAAATATATTAAAATACGAAATAAAATATATTTCATAAGTAACTAAAAATTAAATTAGGCATCAACAAAGCCCATGGAATATAATATAATTCATCTTTTAATCAAAATAAATATTATCCATATAGATGAAATCTCTCAAGTTACTAATTCTCATACCAGAAAAATGAAAAGAATTAGGAAAAATGAGATTTCAGGCTTTATTTTAAAAAAAAAATCCAAAATGATGTCATTTTGTATCTTTTTTATTAAAAAAAAACCGGTTTGGTTTGGCCAAGCCAGTTTGCTCAGTTTACCTATTCCCGGCCGGTTCAAAGCGATTCTTGACTGGTTCTTTCTTCGCCCTTTTTTAGAGCCAACCCGGATCAGACAAAGAGCCGATTCCCGCTCAACTGATCCAACCAAATTGATCCTATCGATTTTCAGAACATTGATTTTACATCTTGATTTAGAAGGTCATTCAAGAATAACACATATGGGTTATCATGCCTCTTGCTAGACAAGATGAATTGTCCTGAAGTAGGATTTACTATCTTGCACGCATGAGCATTAAATAAAACATTAAAGCCTTGGTCACAAAATTGGCTGATACTTAACAAATTGTGACCTAAACTAACAACAAGCAACACATTGAAAATTTGGCGAGAATCATCCTTACCAACATTTTCTATGCTTGCGACCTTGGCCTTACCTCCATCAACAAACTTGACTAATCCAGAGTTTATAGACTTTAGGTTTCTGAACCACCTTCTGGATTTGAACATGTGTCTGGAGTAGCCACTGTCCATGTATCATTTGTTGTCCTAATCAACGTGCATTCTCAGACACACCTACAACAAATAGATTTTTATTTGGGTACCTAAGCTTTCTTAGGTCCTTTTGGGTTAGTCTTTTGAGGGGGAGGTTTCCCAACCTTTCTAATAGATTTCTTCCTCATGAAGCACTTGTCAAGTAGGTGTCCCTTCTTGTGACAATAAGTACAAGAAACCTTATTCTTTACTTTGTTTGGCTGAGTTGGTTTTCCCTTCTCATCCATCTCATCCTTATATCCCGACCTAATCTTTTGAAAATATGGCCTTAGACCTCTGAGCACTAGTTCAATGTTCCTTGAACTATTTACCATCTTTCCAAATTCAGATTTGAGAAGCTTTGAAGTCCTCTCAAGTTCATAAATAACTTTCTGAGACTTTTCATTTTTCTTAGAAGCTTCAATTTCTAAGGCATTAAGCTCAATATTTAACACTTTGTTTTATGTTTTTATTTCTTCTTTCTCAAGCCTTAGACTCTTAACATCTTGTTTGGCCATTTCAATTTCTAAAATTATTTCCTGATTTTTTTTCTTCAGGTCAAGATAATGATAAATAAGAGTTTGAGAGTTTGAGAGCAACTCATCATATAAAGCTAATAGTTTATCATAGGAAAGATCAAGGTTAGAGTTATTTATCTCAGGTTCACCTTCTGAAGTATAGCCAGCCATGAAGCATAGGTTTGCAATATCTTCCAACACTTCCTGACTTTATAATCCTTCCTTTTCTTCTTCAAAGTCACTCTAGATGACCATCATTCCTTTTTTCTTGGAGTGAAACTTCTTTTGTTATCCTTTGAGCTTTAGATATTCAGTTTTGAAGTATCCTTTGAGGTTGATGTCTATTCTTCTTTTTGTTCTGCTCTTCCAGACTTTAGACATCTTTCTCATTAGCATGGAGATCTTGTCTCCATCTTCTTCTTCTGTCTCATTATTAGATTCTTCCTCACGATCAGAGGTTTCAACAACTTTCAGTGCTTGACTTTCATATTGTTTCTAATGAGATGACTTAAGGGCCATGGACTTGCTCTTCTTTATAGATTCTCTATGGATTTCAAAGAACACAATCTCATGGGTTTTCATAGACCCAATGAGTATGTCCAGGCCAAGAGTTTGAAGGTCTTTGGCTCCAATAATGGCTATGACCTTGGGCAGCCATTTAACAAGGAGGCTCCTTAAGATTTTTCTAACCATTTTCGAGTTAGAATAGCTTTTGCCTAGAGCTTTTAGTTAGTTTATGATGTGCATAAACCTTGTTGTTATGTCATCAATACTTTCTTATTTATTCATCTTGAACATTTTGTATTGATGGACTAACATGCTGATCTTTATTTCTTTGACCTAATCAATTCCTTTGTGTAGTGAGTGTAGCTTGTGCTAGATCTCCTTCGTTGTGTCACAAGCAATAATTTTGTCATGTTCAACTTCGCTTAGTGCACACATGAGTAGGTACTTAGCTTTTGAGTTTAATTGAACTCTGGCTTTCTATTTCTTTGTCCACCTACTCCAACAGACTTCTCTTGAGGTGGAAGATGAGTCTTCCATTCCAAAAACCTCTTTTGTTGGAACATAGTCCCCTTCCTGTATGATCTCTAACAAGTCAAGACTTTTGTATTTTATGAACAACTCCATACGATCTCTCCAATATGCATTGTCCCCACCATCAAAGAATGGTGATCTATTGATAGAGTGTCCTTCTGATATATGAATATTTTGTGCCATTATTCTTTGGGATCCTTGTCCCCTGCAGTTATTAGAATGCTCAATCCCTCAGAGGCCTAAGATCTTATGCCACTTGTAGGTAGAAAGGCGCATAAGAAAGGAGGTTGAATTGTGCTTCACTTTTTCTTCTCTTCTTTGTTTCTGAAAAACTTAAACCATATACTATCAAGTGTTTAACTTTAAGTGCAGTAGAAATAGTGTTAGATACTTCAAAAAGCAACTTTATGAACTACAGTAGATATGATAAAAATGAATATAAGTTGGTTTTTCAAAAAACACAATATAATAGACACAAAGTAGTAAATATAAAAGAATTAGGGAAAAAGAAAATATTGTACGGATGTTTTTATACTAGTTCAACCAACCTATCTACATCCAGTTCTTAACCATCATTGAGTTTCACTAAAAACCTTTCTCAACAGAGAAAGTTAGATAGCCTTTACAGTAGCATTTCCAAGCTTTTACCAATGACCAATAACTCACTCTACTATCGTAACCAAGTAGTCTTTGACCAATCCATCCAAGCTAAAATGTGACCAGTCGTTCACTCTTACTATCACATTACAAGTAGTCTTTGCTTAGCCCTTCCAAGCTAACTCACATCGATCACTATTGAATCAAGATTACAAAGGTTTGTGTTTGGGTTTGTCACTCAAACTAACCAACACTCAAGTTTTCGTAAAATATATAACAACAAACCTGGAAAACTTGAATGGCTTCTTCCTATGATTCTTCCTAGGAATAACATATGATCGACTAAGGGCGTAGAAAGAAGATTTCTACAACCAAGAAACTGATTACAAAATGTAATGAACTTTACAAGAGATGAGGAGAAATTTCTTCAACATTTCAGCACTTGTTTTTCACAAAAGTCTTGTTAAGTACTGCACCTCGATTTATAGATGGTTTGCATTTATGACCATTGCCCATCATCTGTTGTCCAAGTGACATGAGTTCATCATCTGTTTATGTCTTGGAAACATAGTCTAAAGGAGTAGCTCATCATTTTTCAAAGCTATTACAGAAGCCGTTGTGAAATAGAGGTTTCTGAGGTCACTTTCAGAAAGTACTTTTCACTTTCTAAATGAGGTTTCTGAACTTTTCCTTCCAGAAGCTGAAGTAATTAACCAAGTTGCCAAAAAAGATGTCATATTAGTCTATCACTAGGCTTGACTTTAAATTTGAAATTCAAAGTTCCCTCCTTTTTCCTGTAAAGTGCACCGTTTCACTATGAAACGTGCTTTTTGAAATTCGGTATCAGTTTCTTGAAATTTCTTCATTCCTTTATTCTTCAATAAGAGCTTTTAGATGATGTTATGATTTCGATTAAGATGATTAAAGGTTGTAGAACACATTGGCTCTAGAGTTGGATTGATATCTTCACTTGAGATCTACTTTCAAAATTGGGGTTCCAATTCAGATTGAGACTCGCTCGCTTTCCCTTTTACTAGCTCTACATTCCCTTCTTGAAAATTGGCTTTGATTCTTTCTCGGATCTCCACCAACTCAGAGAACTCCCTCAAATGGGTCCCAAGCATGTTCTTGAAGAATGGGCCTTCTAGAATGGGAATGAAATAAGATCACATCTCTTGCTTTGGCATCACTGGAGCAACCCTAGCAACCATGATTCTCCACCTCTAGACATATTCTTTAAGTGACCTGTTCTCTTTCTTCCTCATCCCTTTTAGTTGACCCCTAGTAAGTGCAGCGTTTAAATTGAACTTATACTGGTTTGTGACATATTACGCCAAGTCATTCCATCATCTTATCTGTGCCTGATCCATTTGTATGTACCATTCCCATGTAACCCCATCGATGCTCTTAGGGGAAAACATGATTAGGAAGTTCTAATCTTTGGATCATATTCCCATCTTGGTGTAATACATTCAGAGGTGCATGATAAGATTATTTTTACCATTGAATTTGATGAATTAGAGCATCTTGAAGTCTTTGGGAATGACAATGCTATAGGTCAGATATATGTCATTGATGATCATTAGGCCATAGGGGTTTGGCCTTCATAGCATTTAGAATTGCTACTACTTGCTTTCTTGCAATTCTTGTTTAAGATTCAGTTACTCCGCCTCCTTCTTAGGCTTGTTGCATGGATGTAACACCTTGACGTTATTCAAAAAATTAATTTGAATTTTATTAATGGGAATTTGAGTATTTCGACAGACTTGGTGATGATAAGGATGATTTAATGGGCGAGTAGAAAAAAAATTCTAGGCCAAGCATGAATAGTAACTTTTCAAGCCTATAGATGAATAGCAACTATGGAACCGGGAACAAGGGCAACCTTGGGGCTAGAAGAACTTAGACCTAGAGACCAGATAGAGTATTAGGCCCAAGGGCCAAGTAAAGATATTTGAAGTTTCCCGGGTATGGTGTTTTACCCATTTAGTGGAATTTCGATGTGTGATTTTAACATCGAAACAATACCTTGCTCACTAAGTATAAGTAAGCCACTTATGTTGTGCTGAGTGGCTGACATGGATTAAAAATTGGCAAGCAAGCTTTAATTTTGGCCTTTCATTAATTTTAATTTCACTTATGGGGACAATATCTCATCTGTTCGATAAAATTTCAATGCGCGATTTCTTACATCGCGTAAAACATAGAGAGCAAATTTATTCACTCCACTATACACTTGTAAAATGTATGGCAAAGAGAATGGCCACACCTTCCAATTTTATCAAGATCAAACCATGACAACACAAATTTTACAGCTTTGTAAAATTAATTTCACGCATACTTTATATTCACTTCACCACTCATATTTCTCACTCTTTCTCCCTAATTTTCAGCCAACAACCCCTTAACTTAGTAGCCTCCATGAAAATACTCTCCAAGCCCTACCCTAACTTCAAACCTTCAAAACCCTAGCTTATAATTTGTTAAACCACAAATTTCCTTCACCAAACTTCATCTACTCATCACAATCTACAAAAATAACTGATTATAATTTTTAATGATCACCATTCTCCATCTTGAGATATCATACAACACTACTAGAAGAAGGATTATGGGTTGTTTGGAAGAGCTTGGAGTAAAGAAAATCTTATGCCATGTTTATACGTGGATCTTTATGTGTTTACATGGGCGGAGTAGTTTGATTTTGTTAGAAAATCCTTTTTGTCAAAACAAGTTTTAAGTTGTGTTGATAGAAACTCAAATTTTTCACAGGCAATATATGTTATATGAATTTTCTCAATTAGTAGGAGGCATATTTTTATGCTAGGTTTTCAATATAATGAATCTAACATATTAAGATAACTCTATGATTTTTATTGTGTCCATTCGAGGTATTTTACTATTTTTGAAAAATAAAAAACTAAGGTTATTGTGGTTTGCTCTCTGAATAGCTAGTTTTGAATATTTGAATTTGTCAAATTTTGTTACTACATGAAATGATAAAACTTTAGCTTTGAATTTTATAGGTTGTTTTAGACAACTTGAGGTCCAACCCTAAATTTTTCCAGAAATTTTTAAATTCATTTGCTATGATAATAAAATTGGAAATTCCGACTATTGGCTGAAACAAGGTGGTTACTGACAAACAAATTTGTACAATTTTTTTAATATAGCTAGAGACCTTTTTTTACTAAAACTTTTAAGTAGCTCTATAAATTATTTCACCTTGTATTAATGAGGTTTGATTAATTAACTATAACTTTATGAGATTGAAAGTCGATACAAATGCTATATGACCTGGAATTATGATTATGTGGAAAATGTTAATGATTTTGTGTCTTGCAGACTATGTAAATTGGTTGATGTGCTATGTATATATGATTATGACTGTTTATTACAATTACTCCTATATGAAGAAAGTTGAGACTATGTCTTTCTTGGGCTAGAGAAAGAAAATTTGGTTAAGTCGAAAAAAGTAAATTTGACTACCCATTGTAACGCCCCGATTTTCTGTTAGAGGGAAAATGACCAAAATGCCCCTGAGGTCATTTTCTGCCCGAAATTCGAGGAAGGCCGATCCGGCAGTACTCGAAGGGCAAAGTCAATGTTGGAAGGGGATTAGTTGACTTGTGTTCCTTTCCGGGATCGAAAATCCCATTTTTCGAGTTTTCGGGTCAAAATGACTAGAATACCCCTGATGTGTTTGACATGGGTACAAGTCTTGAACGAACCCGAAACTTTCCTAGATGGTTTTAAAAGGTGGTTTTATGCATTCTATGATATCAGTTTTTAGTCCCGGAGGTCCCAAGCAGTTTTCATGTGAAATTACGAACTGAAATTACGATTTTGCCCCTAAATGCAGCATTTTGAGCTTAATCGCGTGATTAAGCAAACATAAGCAATATTAGACTCTAATCAAAGATTAATTAATTTCCATAATTAATCTCGAGTCAAAATAATTTATTAAACTTGATTAGAACTTAAGATTGCTTAATTTGAACTCAAATCTCATTTTAAATTCAAGATTCCTAGCCATGGAATCTTGATTAGTATTTTCTCTCTCCAATTCCTTAAATCATGGAATTGTGTCTACATTGTTGAATGTATAAAATGAGTTTAAAATCCTTTAATAATGTATGAGCACTCCTTAATTGAGTCATCAAATTCCTAATTACATCCTTAGTCACCTAAACTTGTGCTTAGTGACTCCTAACCTTGCACCTAAAACTAATACACATTTCAACACATTATTAGCACCCAATTAAACAAACAAAACCTCTCTCCTTCCCCCCCCCCCCAAACCCACATGGCACTCTCTCCCCCTCCATGCCTCAAATATTTGAAATTTAAATGCATTTTCAAGTCCACTCCAAGCCATGCCTACACCATGCTTGGCACCATGCTTGTCATACATTCACCCATGCTTTGAATGACCACATGTAAGAGATATTTTCTCTCCTCCCTTGCCTCCCAAAAGCCACGGCCAAACTTCCCCTTTGTGAGCCCTCATTGCCTTGTTTTCTATAAATAGACACCTTGGAAGAACTTGTGTCACTTTGGTTCATTTGGTAAGTTTGAGCATTTTAGCATTTGTAAGTTCTTTCCTTTTTCCTCTCAAAGTTTCAAAGAATCTTTCCTTTTTCCTCTCCACCTTCCTTCATTTTCATCTTCTCTTTGAATCACAACCTCAAACCACCACCTTAGATCATCCTCTAAGCTCTCAAACACTCAACCTCAAACACAACCTCATTCAAAACACATCTCCTCCCTTTTTCCTATCCACAAGACCGAAGCCACATCTCCACTTTAGGAGGAGTTACTTTTCTTATTCTCATCCTCAAGACTAAGCTTTTGTCTTCATACTTGGTAGGGAGTTGTTCTAAAAGTTTTGCTTTACTTAAAAATGTTGTGTTCTTAAGATTTCTCTTGGTTTTCTTTTGATTCTCCTCCTCATTTTTTTTTGTTTTGATCTCAAGATTTTCTGTTTATGTTCATGATAGCTTGATGATGAGAGTCTCTAGATGATGACCTTGTGTTCGTCTCAATGAAACCTCTAACGCTTGAGTTTTCTTTGAAGTTCATATATGTTATGTAGCTCACATGGTTTTTAACTTAAGAAAACTAATCATATGGTTTCAATAAGCTCAAGCCTATCCTTGTCAACCTTAAAGTTGGCTGGCACGTTCTATAGTCTTGGCTCTAGATAGGGGTTTTGAGTATCTAATAAAGAACATGGTGTATTTTTCCTCTCCTTGTGTGGTTCAGTTTCAGTTCCTTTATTTGCTTTTTCTTTAGAATGTTGTTCTATCTTGAGCTTGATGATGATGTTAAAGAACCATGAAGTTACCTTGAGATCATGGCTCAAGAACTCTAAAGCTCATTTTGCTTGAATGAGATAAGTGATGAGTTTTGATTCTTTGTTCCTTTAAAGTCTTTCATGAGCTTTAGATAATCTAAAATGAACTTGCACTCATATTTACTTTCATGCTATCACTAAATCTCAAGATAAAGAAATAACCTTGCATTTCATGTTTACATGTCAAGTCCTCACTTAAATCTTGAAGATAATAATAAGCTTGCATCTCATGTTTATTTCCTGTTCTCACTTTATGTTCTAATGAAAAGTAAAATGAAGTGCATATCATGTTTAAGTTTATGTTATCACTTGACAATCCTAGAGCTCAAAGATTTGCTCATGATTATCTCAAGCAAAGTTTAATAAATGAAATATTTTACGATAACGATGTCAAGAAAAATGGTAAAAGGTGTTTTGATGTAGAGGAATGATTTTGAAGGTGTTAAGAAACATTTTCTGCAAATTTTGGGCCTCTGGTAATCGATTACTACCCTATGTAATTGATTATTCGAGTGTCCATTGCACCCAGAATACACATTTCTGACTTTGGTAATCGACACAAGACTATGTAATCGACACAAGAGCGCTTGCAACCGTTTTAAGAAGCTGGGCTGTGTAATCGATTACCACTTCATGTAATCGATTACCAACAGTCTATTTTCAACTGTGATCAGAACTTGAGCTGTGTAATCGATTACCAGTGCATGTAATTGATTACCAGGACCCAGAATATGAATTTAAATTGTTTTAAAGAGGAGTTTTGAGGACTTAAGCAAATCCCAAGAGAAACTAGCTTTCTACATGTGTTAAAAATGAGATGTATGCATTATGTGACAAAAGATGTCTCAGTTCTATTTTATTGATGCTCATGATTCTGCCTTAATCAATGGCTCACTGTTTGATGATGACTCTATGATGATAATATGAGCATAATGGAGTTGGATTATTGAAATATTAGTTGGAGAAAAGTTGAGACAAATTAGTAACTAGAGAAGAATTGAGATGAGACTTTTAGATCCCTTAGTAAATGATTTTTCTGGATTCTATCCAGCATGGTTTAGAAATGATAATCATGGTTTTAAGTTAGTTTAAATGTGTAGGAATGACTCATAATTGGTTTAGGACTTGATCTTGATGTCATAGGAGCAAACCGGACTTAGAAAGGGTCATTGTTGTGACTCCTAGGTACCTGTAAAGTTAGAATTTTAGATTCTGCATTCATGAGGTTTAGATATGTTTATGATCATAGTGTTGAGTGAGAAATACTTAGATATGAGCCTATAGGTACCCGAGAGATTAAGTTGTGATGATTTATAACTTAGATTGTGAGTTAAGGACCTTAAGTATCAATGCATAAGACACTAAGAAGTCTTGAATTATATGATGATGTAATGAGATGTTGAGATGTATATGATGCATGAGGGAATGATTGTTTAAGATGTTAAGTTTATTATGAACATTAGAATTGCATAAGAAATATGTTGTGTGTTTAGCTTGTGGCATAAATGTCGGTTTGAAGGAAATTCGGTTTAATATCTGTTATACTGCCGAATTTCCATCAAACCTAAAAGGGTTGAAGAAATGTTTTAAAGTACCACATGAGTTGAAAACCCTGGGTGACACCGATTCAACCGAGCACCCCCAGGAGATTTTTATGTGACAAGTACTGACACGTACTTCTCCTGCTACAGTGAGGAGTAGGCAAATCCATGAGGGTCTGGACATAAGCCTTTCCAAAGCGGACAATTCGTTGTGCACTCGAGGCCAGTAGAGCGTTTCAAAGAGAATATATCCTAAGAGAAGAGTTCCCTAGCCCCCTAGCCCGTACTCTTAAGTAGTCGGGTGTATTATTTTATTATTCGCTTATTCAGATAATAAGCAAGAGCTAGTGACGACTAGCTGAGGTATGAGCTCATAGCCTAGTTGTTTTTTAGAGTGGCCTCTATATTGCTAAAGATTCCTTGAATGATGTCACACATACTGATGAAAGTTCCATTTGAGAAGTTATTGCCCTTATGCCACATGGATTGTTTCTATATGATTTGATTTGTCGATTTATATGCTCAAGTATTGCCATGTATTCATGTTTTGATATGTTGCACGCATGACATCAAGATGCATGTTAAAAGGAATGAAACTTGGATAATTGGTTTTACGAACCCTAATAATGAACCCTTTTATGCATGCACACCTTTTATGATTAAACCCAAGGTTCTTGAGGATGTGAACGATGTAACCCTGGGATAGGAGACTTCTACTGAGATTCTTTAGTAAGAATTCTCACTCTTTTCTCTTTCTTCTCTTTCTTCCATCACATCTTCAGAGAGTGATGGTGACGTTTGTGGTTTTTGTAGACACGCCGACTTGGGAGGTTCACTTTGACCCAGACCACAGGTCATATCATTTTGAAGGGCAGTGCATAGTATGAGTCTTCATGTTCATCGGACCCCCCTTTGCACACCCTGTACAGAGCTACCGTTTTCCCCCGATGTCGCCCTACGACAACGCAATGGTTTTTTAGAGGAGCTCACGCTCAGTCTTCACGTGTGCCTACTCCTGCCACACTGCGTCCGTGGATTGGTTATGTTCCGCCATACCCCCAGTTCCAGTAACCAACGTCATAGGGGAGGGTTAGTGCACACACTCTCATATAGATGGGATAAACCTTCTTTTGTCTTGAGGTTATCCACTTTAGGTGCACTCGGGTAATTGTGATTTATCTATGCTTTCTTTGTTTTATGTATTTCTGTTGTATTTCCATTTCCCCTATATATTGCAAGCTCAGCCCGTTCCTATAAGGGCATGACTACTATGTATCTTAACTAAGCTAATAATGAAATGTTTCCTTTGTTGTGATGACCATTGTTCTATTGTTACTTGCTTTAGCTTTTGTGTTCCTTATGATTGATATTTATGTCTCTCGTTTAGATAAGAGCGTGGCTCTCACTTTGGTTTATGTTTTCATAAAAAAATTTCACCCGTAATTTTCGCTAAGTATTTTAAGAAAATAATGAAACTAAAAAGTAATAACCTAACGATTAGCCTAATATGTTCTAGAGTATTGGGTTAAAAATTAGGGTGTTACACCCTTGAATTGAGTTGGGGAAAGTAAACCTGACTAGAAATAGGTCCGTGTAAGACTTGAAAAGCAATTTATCACTTAAAAGTGGAATAAGTCACCGTAGATCAAGAGCCAAGATAATTAAAGTAGCAATTGTCCTAAGTTATTCTTTATGTTATGTCATAAGTGGATGACTTTATAGTTTATATTGAAACAATTATGTTTAAATTTCAATTTGACAAATATGCTCTAAATGATCATGCTTGAATAAAATGAATCTGGTAATATGTTTATGCATGAAGGAGTGTCCTACTAAGAATTTTATAATATTTGTATCCCTGTGTAGCATGTACCTTGTGTTATCCTCATATCTTACATATGCCACCTTTATGGATCTTTGTTGACTTGCTATAGTAGGAGAAGCATTATGATACAACCACGCGTTTGCCCAGTCTATTTCCAGTGCCTCTTTACGATCTCAAATTTCCATGTGGTGATGTACCTTGGCTCCTAGTACGCCCAATGTATGTTGTACCCATGCTTGCACTGTTAGTACTCTGTGAAGGGTGTCCAGCTCAGTCATTATCATCTAAGTTGAGTATTGTCAACATGAAGGTAAGGTTAACATCCAACTAAGCAAAATTGTTCTCCTTTACAGACATTTAGGAGATATTTGGGATTGATGGACTATTGAAGGCCGCCGCATTAGTACTTTAAATCGTTAATGCTAGGTTTATTTAACTTTATTTTCATGCTTTAAGACTAGTGTCAGTTAGAAAATGAAAGTGACACACTTTTAATTATTGTGTTAATACTCAAGTAACACACAGTAGTTAGGAAGGTGCTACATTGGATTACATTATTGTCATTTCCATATGTAACATATACCGATTCTTTCTTCATTGGAGTTGTTGCTTCCAGCTCCGTTGGATCTACTTATGGCTGCAATGGCTTCTTTGACCACCTATACTTGTTCGTGTATCATGGCTTTCAAATCATCAATCTCCTAGCCCAAATTTCATTCACTCGCCATGGCTTTCTGATTGGCTCTCAATGGGTTCCCAAGATTAAATGCAGTACCGTTTCATGGAGTAGTGCTAGAAGACCTACAATTATATAACATTAGGCAATAAAAACATTTTGCAATAAGGAATAATATCTACATTTGACAATGATGGTTGTAATCCACATCCATTTTTAAGGATTTATCATTCGTAAGGTAGAGTATTGTGATAACAATACCATACTTTAGCAATGTAAGGCACAATCTTTTGTAGTTTCTCTAGTGCGTTGGCATTTGCCGTCATACTGAGATGCTTCCTTGGATTGAAAACATTGCTAGCATGTCATGTATTATCATCACTCACTATCAAAGATGGTATTGCTTTACCACCATTAGTAAATTTGAAAGAAAGCAAATGAAATGCATGTTGTACTATCCATGGTACATGGGATATCTAAGTTATATGTCCCTCGAAAATTAATGAGATGCATGTTGCAAATAAGTAAATATGCATGACGCATGTAAAACGAGGCCTACTAATATATGGAAAAATTATGGAAATCCTATCAATGCACATTAAAATGCCATGTTAAACAAGAGATATAAACATATGCATGATGTATGATGTCTAGGACATGTTAATGGGATGTATATATAATGCACTTGATGTGTTAGATGAAAGAGAAATATGCACATTCCCATGTGTCCTAATTAAGAGGGACCTATTGCTTAAAAGTTCTAAGACAAAACCCTATTTGAAGTAGCCAACTAAGGTCATTCTACTAGTGCACAATTTTTTGGATGGATCTAGACCCCTAAAAGTTATGGTCCACCATTTCTACCAATGAGATAAAGGCCCAATTCTATGAGTTAAGCTACAGGGACATGAAAGTCACAATATGGCAATCCATAGTTCTAGTAACAACCTGAGCGAGTGAGTCAACGATTATCAGAGAAACATATAAGCCTCACAATAACAACGTCGAAACCCCTTCTTACCCTATGGTTTTCCAAGGCTCAAGTATAAAGCACAAAAAGTGTGTGAGGTGGTGATGGTGCACTGTGTGTTAAGAGTATATCACCTTTTGTCCTAAATACTATACACAATCTTGTAAAACAAGGCCCAAACAACCTATATACAAGAGGTCATATATCTTAAAGTTTAAGTAACAAATATTTACAAATAAAATAGAAAATTATTTTTTAAAAAAGGAACACAATTATTTACAAAAATAAAACAAAATTATTATGAAGAGGAAAAATAAATATTATAAATTTATAATTATTCTTATAATTAACTCTAATAAGCTTGACTCTTTAACTATCCTAAGTGAAGTGAACAAAAAAAAATTGAAATATGCTAGTTTTTCCTTCTCCTTCACAGTCTCTTTTGGGTTCCCTTTGAGATCCCTTGTAGCAAAATTTTGTTCTTGCCATGTTTTTTTGCTTGTTGCGATTTTTTTTTGTCCCTTCCACTGATGAAGACTCTATATAAACATCTTGAAAACCAATGCCATCATTTCTAATTGATTTTGCATCGATGTTAATTATGGATTTCTACCTTAATTTGCATTACAATTGTTGTTGATTGAGGGAATTTAATCCCGATTACACTTTAGCAGATTATAGGATCCTCTTGACCAACTTGCTTTTATTCATTATTTTTTCTAACTGAAACCATGACTTTTCTCCTTTTTTTTTCTTTCTTTTATAAGCACCCAACTCTCTATTCTATTTTCCCATTATTTTTAGGCTGGTAGAATAAAGAATTTGACAAAGTTGAGTTTGCCAAAAAAAAGGCTTCTTCCTCTCTTTCTTTCTTCTTTTTGCCTTTTTTTCTTTTTATAAAATGAAAATGTACCTAGACAAAATATGGTGTTCAAAAGTATAAATTCCTTTATTTTGCTATTTCTTTTTTCTGACAATCAACTTTGTCTGACAGAATTTCTTAGTTTGGATTATATCATTTAATAGGGATCATCAAGACCTTGTTAGGAAAATTGGTTGATATGTAGAATGGGATAGCAATTGGTTTTATTTATGAATCACCTAAGATGTGTATCTTAAAATGTATATCCTAAGACATGTATCCTTAGATTTACGAAAGTTTAAATTAAGGATTTATAAATTTGGTAGGATATGGTGAATCTGGTCAAATATGGTAAATCTAGTAGGATATGAGAAATCCTTTTAGATTTGAAAATTTAGTTGAGATTTGATTTGAAAATATATTAGAATTTGTAGATAAGTGTATTGAAGATAATCTCCTTGGTTATAAATAAGATCAACGGCCTAGGTGTGTGGTAGTGAGAGAACAAGTGAGAGATATAGACTCTATTATGAGAGAGGGTGTAGAAGGGGCTTTGGGCTGGGTATGAGAATAAAATGGGAATCTTATACTATTTTTATTCTCATAGTGAAGATGTTTATTCTCTAGGTTGGATGTAGCATATGATTTGCCAAACGACATTAAATTCTTGTGTCTCTATACTCATTGATCTTGTTTATTTTATCCACATCTGTTGTGCTTTATATTTGGTTTATTGGATTGATATTCATGTGTTTGTTTTAACGCCCCGATTTTTCTGTTTGAGCATAAATGACAAAAAAACCCCTAAGGTCATTTTTACCTAGAAGTTTGAGGATGGCCAACCCGGTAGTCCTCGAAGGGTCAACCCAATGTTTAAAGGGGATTATATATGTTGTGACTAATAATAGAGATGAAAATCTCATTTTTCGAACTTTTGGCTCAAAATAACCAAAATACCCCTATAGCGTTTTACACGGGTATCAGTGCGTTTGAGCCCGGAATCTCTCCCGAGAGTTTGGAATGTTAATTATATGTGTTTGAGGATAATTGTTTTGGTCCGAGTGGTCCTGGGCAATGTTTGTGCAAAATTACTGTTTTGTCCCTATAATAGTGTTTTGTGGGCCTAATGACGTGATTAAGGGAACCTAAGCAATATTAGGCTCTAATTAAAGATTAATTAATTTTGATAATTAATCTAGAGTCAAAATAATCTATTAAGGTTAATTAGAACCTAAGATTGCTTAGATAAACTTAAATCTCTTTCTTGAAATCAAGATTCCATGTCATGGAATCTTAAATAGTATTTTCTCTCTTCAATTTCTTAAATTAAGGAATTATGTTTGTGAATGATTATGTGATAAAATGAGTTTTGATTTCACTAATGAAGCAAGACCACTCCCTAATCATGTCTTGATACCTCTAATTACCTATCACTTTACCTAAACACTTACTTACAAACTCCTAACCAAAAGCTTAAGCAAAGATACACCTAAACACATCTCTAAACCATAATTAGGTGAAACAATTTCCTTCCCCCTTGGTTGCACATGGCCGAACCCTCCTCCCCATATTCTTCACATGTTGATTTGAACCACACTCAAAGAACCATGCCTACACCATACCTTGGATCATGCTTGAGACCATACCTAGCAATACTTCCAACTATACTCTTGAATGACCACTTTGAGGAGATATTTTTCCCATTTTCCTTGATGAGGCCGCCGACCACTCCTCCTCTATTTCACTCCTTCATGTTTCAATTTTCTATAAATACCTATCTTAAGAGAACTTGGTTCCATTTGCTCATTTTCAAGTTTGTGTCTTAAGAATTCCTCTAAGTTTTCTTTCTTTCTCTCAAAGAACTCAAGAGTTCCATTTTCTCTCATCTTCTTCATCTTCCTCATAGAGCCACCCTCTTGTAACCTTAAACCACCATACAACCACCATAGATCATCATCCAAACACCTAAGTTTCTATTCTCAAACACAAAGCCCATACAAACGCATTTCCTTCCTTTTTTTTTCTCCTTTTTGGGCAAACCTCCATCACTCTTCAAAGAGTCTTTCTTCTCATTTCCTTGCAAAGAACAAGCTCTCTTCCTTCCAACAAGAAACACCACTTGGTAGGGGTTTTGTTTTTCAAAAGCTTTAACTTTTACATTGACATTTTGATATGAAAAGTTCTAGTTTCTCTTGGTTTAAGCTTCCTTCCTCTCTTTTTACTTTTGGCTATGAAGCTTGGTTTTGAAAGGAAAATTTTAGCTTGATGATGAGGTTTCAAGATAATGGTCATGTGATTTTCATTTAAGAAACCTCTAAAGCTTGAAACTTGGTCTTGACCCTAACATGTTTTGATTTTTCCTTTCCTATTTCTTTTTCTATGGTTTTGGTTTTCCTTTCTTTCCTTTGAATGGATTCGGTTCTCTTCTTCCTTTTTCCTTGTTTTGATTTTGGTTCTCAAGAAAGGTTGTTATTTGTTTTAATCTCTTGATCCATTTCCTTAAGCTTGATAATGATGTTCAAACCATAAGGTGTCTTTGAAACCTTGGTACAAGAACTCTAAAGCTCACTTTGTCTTGATAAGATAAGCTTTGGGGTTGAGGCTTATATTCCTTTAAAGTCTTGAATGAGCTCTAGTAAAGAATAAAATGAACTTGCATCCATGTTTAAGTTTATGCTTTGCACATCATGTTTACTTTTCCTTGTCACCACTAAAATCTCAAGAATAAAGAAATGAACTTGCATTCTCATGTTTAAATTTCAAACTTTGCATTTCATGTTTATATTTCAAGTTATCACTTAAACTCTAAAGATAATAATGAACTTTCATCTCTTATTTACTTTAAAGCTCTCACTTTACTTTTATAATGGAGAATAAAATAAAATGCATAGCATGTTTAAGTTTTTGTCATCATCTAAAGATCCTAGAGCTCAAAGACTTGCCCTTTATTTTTATCTCAGGTAAAGTTTGGAAGATGGAAGTATTCTATAGATGCTACTTTCGGCCATGTGATGATAATGGGCTTAGCATAAGTTTCATTTAGTCACAAAGGCCAACAAACTATGTTTTAAGATCTTCTTAAGCATAGAAAAGTTCAAAGAATACTTTGAGTATGATTTTTATAATTTAAAACTCATTCAAGAGTGATTTAAAATAGCTACTGCCTTAGTATTGTATGTTTATGATTCTAATGAAATAAATTGGTTTCTAAAAGAGTTTTGAGGTTCTAAAATGATTCCAAGGGAAACTAGTAACTTGTATGCATTAGAAATCTGATTTTATGTAATTGTTTGAGGTGCATGTTTCGGCCACTGCCTTGCTCTGATGTTTACTGCATGATACTGTTTTAATGTGTTAGAATGTGTAAAAATTATGTTTGAGTAAAGTAAAATTATTTTTGCGAGTGTTAGGAACAACTAGTAAGTGAAAAAGGATGAAAAAATGTGAGTTTTAGCTCCCTTAGAAACTAAAAGATGGTTACTGTTTTAGGATGATTAAAATTAGAGATAAAATTGTTTTAGAAATGCTTAGTAGTGTAGGATTAGTTCCTAAAGGTAGTGGAAATTAGTTTTAATACCTTAGGAGAACACGAAACTTAGAAAGGGTCAAAGACGTAACTTCTAGAACCTCGTAATTGAAATTTAATATTTCTATCCAAACTGTATTATGCTGTTTGGTACTATTCATAAGCATAAAAATTAGTGAGAATTATTAGTAATGATCCTTTAGATGGATAAAAGGCTCATATCGGGTGATAGGTTAATTAGATCGTAAGTTTAAGACCCGTAAGGATCAAAAGCATAAAATACTGTAAGACAGGGGAGACAATGAGAGTTAGTATTTTATGTGAATGTTTGTTTATTTATATCTAGTGTATCTTAGACAAAACCTCCTTGTTTGCTTTAACAATGGTTATGGTATGTTATGCTAGAACTTTTTATCTTTTCACTAAGTTCTACAAATACTCCTTACAACTAAATGTGTGTCATACTCCTTAAATCTCAATCATTCATTCTAAAATTAATGGCCAAAATTATATGTGCAACATCTACACACTTTTTAATGATAATGCAGATTAAAATCCACATCCTTCTCTCTTTCATCCATCAACCACCTCTGTCACTGTTTCTCTATGACACTTGCTTCCATGGCTCCATCGCCGACAGTGAAAAATGGTCGCCCACCGTCATACGTTGTCAGGAGGTATCTCTTCCTCCTCCAATCTCACCCGGACCACCACCATCTCACACCAAAATCAATATCATCATTGCCTCAACTTCCCTAGTTTTTATCACCCACTGTACCTACTTCTTTTGTGGCATAAACCTCATCAATTTCAAGCCCCTCACTACCACCACTCACACACCATTTTCCACATTATTCCTATCACCATCATAAAACAATTAACACCACCCTACAATCTTCTTATGGCCAACATCCGCCTTCACCACACAGCCACTGTTGAAGCACACGTTAACATCGACGATGCAAGATAGCTTGACAACAAGGGTGGCAAACTAGATGAGGTGGTCGATGACAAGGATCTAATATATTTGAGGCAGTGATCGGGGTAGTGGTCAACATTTTCACTGGCAATGGGAAAGGGAAGAGGGGTAGTGGTTGAAGTGTGATAGTGGGGGAAGAAAAAATAATAATTTTAAGTGATGGTGCATAGATGATCTTCAAAGGAGAAATTATATGATGTTATAAGTGAGTGATACTCCCTACTTTACAGGGAGAATGACAGCCTTAGCCCAGTTTTCTACCCTGGTTACTGGACAAAAGACAAGGACTTATTTAAGTGCACTTTTTATTTAATGTATTGATGTTAAGTAATTATTCATATCAAGTTAGTTAAATTAAATCTCAAAATACAAAATTAATAATAAAAATTTACATACGTCATGATTGTATATAAATTTCAAATGGGAGAACTCATTCTCAATTAAAACAAATATGAGGTAGAAAATACTACAAAAAAATAATAGAATTATATTTTAACCAATTTGACCATACAAAAAAAATACTAACAGTCCTATATAATTTCTGATTTATTACATGAAAAATAAAAGAATACAAAAAATTTTATTTTGACAACTGAAAAATATAAATACTCATTTTTTCATCATTGAATATAATAATGATTTCATTCACCCTTTTTCATTCATCACATCTAATAGTTAAAAAAATGGATGTCTCACATGACACCCATTTTTTGGATTTCAACTTAACACTACTCAAAATTGAGGGCCGCTAGTACTGAATAAAACATATATTGAGAAACTCCAAGAACGCATGATACTAGTAGAATTTACATAATCACATACACGAAAACGCCTTCCATAACAAAAATGCTTCGAATATTTGGTGGGTTGAGTGTCAATATACGGTGTCTCCTTCAGGTAGATCCCAATTATCCTCATCCTCATCCTTCTTGGTTGATGGGACATCCTTTCTGTTCTGTGCTGCGGGTTTTGACTGGGTGCGCCTGAAAATGATATATGGCACAAAAGTATCAAAAAATCTTGTTAATGGAAAGAAAAACATGTTACCTCTACCATCCCTTGACACAAGCACCGATCTTTCTAGTCATCCAGTGTAAATTCCATGCTCAAGACCAAGTAGCAGAAGAAATTAACATCACAGAACCAATCATCACCAAAAACAGTGGAGAATAAAAGGCTGTCACCTAAATAAATGCCTATCTCTCGAGTACCAAAACCTAAAAAATGCTCATCTCCTAGCTGATGGTACCAAAAACTAAAAAATGCTCATCTCTCTAGTTGATGAATAGATTTCACAATTCACACTTGAGAAAAAATATATATATAATTACTACATTTCACGGAGAGAAGTGGACATACACTTGAAGAACATGGTTTCTCAAAGACACGGATATGGAAGATAATTTTGATACTTATAATCCATATATCCTACATTAACGAATGAGTTATATTATTTATACTTATTATATGCGAGTGACAACTCAAACCCCACCATTAAATAGGGTGTAAACCTTACTTGAATGAGGACCATACAACCCATCCAATAATCGATAGAATGTAAGTCGACATGGTGTCCACGAGTACAAATGACATTTTTCTTAACCAATTATTGTGAATTGCAGCCATCAATATTACCTAAACTCCAAAACTAATATTCAATTTGTCCTGTTGCATGTATACTCCCAAACCCGAAGCTTTTGCCCAATGCCAACTCATGTTCCAAAAAGCTAAACAATGACACAAGAAAGCTCATATAAAACATCCACCCTCAATCTACGGAAATGATCACCGATGCAACAAATTACATCTAGTATCAATTTTTTCAAGACTACAAAATATTATCACGAGTTAAATCTGTTTGAACAGTGTAAAAGCCCAATCCTTGATCAAGCTCTGCGCTTTTTATTTTTTTTATGTTTTTGGTAGGCGATCAAGCTTTGCTCTAGGTAATGAACTCGCGCCAAATAATTTATCAATTTATTTGTTAAAAATATCCATTTTGATGCAATTAAATCCTAAAAATAAACCCCTTAACTAATGAGTAAGGCTGCACCTGGCAACTGCCCATCAGATTCTCCTGATCAAAAACTAAACCAAGAAACCCTTTTTTTTTTTCCGTCTATTTCCAAATCTTCAATTTGAACATCAATTAGCGACAATAATACCAATCACGGGTCACCATCACAATCAACTCATACTTCCAAAACAGAAAAGTTTAACCAAAGGAAAGGGAAAGAAATTTAAGCGAAACACAAGATAATAATAAGAAGAACAAAATAAGGGGGAAAGGACCTTCTGCGGTTGCGCTTGGCAGCCTCACGTGACTTGCGCTTCCTCTTATCCTGGCTGTCCTCATGGTACCTCCTCCTCTTGCACTCCTGAATGACGCCAGCCTTCATCACCTCTCTGCGGAACCTGTTGAGCAGCCTCTCCTCCGGCTCGTTGTCATCCACCACCACCTGCACGTTGTACGCTGACTTGAAGAACAGCGTGTTCGCGTAGGCCAGAGAAGGGCACACCACAGAGGACAGGTCTCCTCCTAATAGAGAATCAGAAGAGGAACACGCACTGGCAGAGTAGCAAGAAGAAGATGAGGAGGAGCGGTCGTGGTCTTGGGGAACCAGTGGGAGTGGGGCCACGTGGTGTGAGGATTTGTCGTTCGTATGGGAAGGGAAGGGAATGGGTGAAGGAAGGAGGTTGAGGTTAGGTGGCGGTGGCGGTGGCGGTGATTTTGTGGGTAGGAAGAAAGTGAGGAAGTTGCAAAAGGTGGTGGATGAGGCAGCCATGAGCTTGATGAGATGGTGTTTAGTGGGAAGGAAGGAAAGGAGGATGGCTAATTGGCTATCTATCAGAATGAAGTCCGTTGAAGTTCAGCACAGAAAGATGAAAAAAGGGGGCTAGTAGAAGGAAGGAATAAAAGAGTATTTCTGTGTGTCAAAACTTGGGGCGGTTACCCATTAGGCTTTTTCTTTTTCTTTTTCTTTTTTTTCAGTATAAATACTGCTGTCAGTAGTCCATTTCCTATCTTACGATGGGTTTTCTTTTTTTTTTTTTATGGGTCGAGTGAAGCATTCTTATGGTTCGCTGCAACATGTCTAGATGACGGCCAGTTTTATTGGCTGATTTAAAGCCCCTAGTTTTTTACATAAAAAAAAAAAAAAGGACCAGTAGAAACTCATCCCACCGATCAACATGAACGAAAAACAAAAAAGACCAGTACATGCACCCTATCACTCATTAAAAAAAAGAAAAGAAAGAGATCGAATTGGCTATTTGCCCATGGTCTAGTGGTTTGTCTATGTGAAATTGGCTATTTCTTAAGATCGAATTTTCTCGTTGCTTTGATTTTAGATGCTTAATAATACCGAGTTTCCCGTTTTATATTTTTATTCTGGACGAATGATATTATAAGGATTCTAAATGATGTTAAATATCTAACTATTTAAGATTAATTGTGTGCAAAATTATAGAATTTATTCATAGGCGATAGGTCAACTTATCATTTTTTTGTTTGGGTGCATAATTCATAAAATTGATTTAGGGACATACGTAGAAATCACTCTTGTAAATTTGGAGATATATAGATTCGATAGATCATTCCAGCTTGATGGAGAAATTGTGAGAAATTACAAAGTCATGCTTGTTTTTTGCTCAAAAACCAAGAAAAATCAAAATGTTATTTCAATTTTTCGTTGTCAGTATAAAATTATTCATGTGCCTCTCTTCAATAACTTAAACTTTCAAGAGAAATAGTTCGTGTAATGATGTTTGTGTTGGAATAATTTTGTGAACTAACGTAAATTAATATTTCAATATTGAATTTAATTTTGGACCCAAATTAATTGGATATCAAATAATTAGAATTTATTGTTTAAGTCCAATGATCTGTTATCACTATTGTTATTGGACTAATTATTGTTAAGTATTATTTATTGTGAATATGTTTATGAGTCTTTGTATATAGGCTTCACTATGATGGGTGGCTTGGCGCAACACTTTACTGACATAAAGAGAGGCCTTCCTCTTAGCCATACACATAAGGTGCTTAATTGCCCCCAATGATACTAGGACATAGAATGTCTAATATGGAATAGGATGAGTAAATTTCCTAATTTCCTTTATTGGCATTCTCTCTTATTTCTTGTGATTTTATCTGTCAATTAATAAGATGGTTAAGGAATAAGAATTAATTCTCACCCTAAATCCTTCTAAGTAATTTTAATCCAATCTTTTATTATTATTGCACATGTCATATTTAGAATTAAATTGGTCCTTGGGATGTAGGGATTTTACCTATTATTTATATCATACAATATACGAAATTCCTTCCGTTGGAATTAGAGCCAATTTAATATCCGGTCATGGCTCTGAATTTTTGTTGTGAGATTGGGTATATGTAAAGATAAAAGCGTAATAAACCTTGTGTCACTCTAATTTGGGATTTCATGTGTTAACTGATTAATTTCGAAATCAGTTGAGGGCTTTTATATATCTTTTGATGAAAAATATAAAAGGTCATAGATTGAGTAATTTTGTTGTTAAATGATGGAGAAATTATGGGTAGTAGTGAATCTTCATCATGGTCAAGCAATGTAGTACGTCACTGCATCATGTGAGAATGAAATGTTCTGGTAGTTCTTAAAGTTAAATATTCTTCATTTTCACGGATCGAGTTTTGACCAAATGCATCACTACATGCTTTTCTGCTTGATCTCTTTTACATTTCACTTCCTTCGATTTGTTTTATAACTTGTCCCAAATCCCTAGATTTTTAAATTGTGAATGACCAAATCTGCGAACCATAATTCATAAGCAAATTCAGTGATGCTAAAGATGATGGGACAATGTCTTGTGCATTATATTACATGATGCAGAGCTAGTTATAAGAATTGTTATCCTTTTGATAGCATAATGGGCATCGTTTTTTGGTTATATGGAGTGCAATTTCATGGTCTGATGATTGTTAAACCTTCCTTCGTTTCTTTTAACTTTTGGATGCCACAATTATTTGTGGTGGTGATAAAGCTCCTCAGCAGACATTTATACTTATATGGAGAATCAATTGCTTCTTAGCTTTTGCTACTCATGAATTGTAATACTTTACTTTCGGATGCAAAAGGATTTGCTTTTCCTCTCAAATTCCACTAATTAAGGTAGGGTGTATATATATATATATATAAGCTTTGTGTCAAGCTTGATTTGTAAAGGATGAATATGGTTAATTGCCATGTGATATAAAGTCAAATTATTATTAATTTTGGGATAATATAATTATGAAATGCTCTCTAAATTTTAGATCGTAAATTCTGTGCATATTTATATTGCTATTGAACATCTTGTGTTAAGTATATCCTCAGAGTTGGTTTATTTTACTTATTAAAATAATTTTTGAACTTCTTGTGTTCATTATATATATATATATATAAGCTTTGTGTCAAGCCTGATTTGTAAAGGATGAATATGGTTAATTGCCATGTGATATAAAGTCAAATTGTTATTAATTTTGGGATAATATAATTATGAAATGCTCTCTAAATTTTAGACCGTAAATTCTGTGCATATTTATATTGCTATTGAACATCTTGTGTTAAGTATATCCTCAGAGTTGGTTTATTTTACTTATTAAAATAATTTTTGAACTTCTTGTGTTCATTATATTGTACAATTAAATTTTGTGAGATGTCTTCTTTGTTGAACTTTGTGTAATGAGAAATGATAGAAACACAACGGAAATGCACAACATATGCACATCGTATACCATGGTGGAACAAAAACACAAAAGCCAACTTGGGGTGCACTATGGACATTAAAAAATTGGTCACACATCATCCTCGGTCAATCAGTCATCACTGTTAGAGACACCTTCATGCCTTCGCCATCCCTCCCTCACCTAAAGGTCAACCAACGCATAATTCTTAGTCGCGAGATATTGCTTACTTCCCTCTGGTGATTTTCGCTGCTACTTCACTCTACTTCACTGCTATTTGTGCTCTGTCTATCTCCGAAGAGTGAGGGAGTGCAAGTGAGTTTGGTTTTGTTTGATGTTGTTGAGAGGTGGGATTTGTGATCGTGTATAGTGTTTGTATTCTTCATTATCACGTGACTAGAGTTGGGCGATTTTAATAGAGTGTGATTTATTAATTTTTATATATTTTTTTAGGTGTGGGTAGTTGGTTGGTAAAATGTGATTAGTTACTCTAGTGTTGTGTTGGTGTTGATTTTTTATGTTGATTGTTGAGAAGATATTATTTGGTTGAAATTCTTCATGGTGCATACAGAAGGAAACAAAGAAGGAACAAATAAGAAGGTATAGTTATAGGAGGTGGGTGAGGGACATCCCTATATATGTGAAGAGCAAAAAAAAGAAGGATAAAAGGGAATCCAAAATTGGGGGAGTTATGTGAATAAATGGACAAATATTAGTGGAATGGAGGCCACAATAGGAGGTTAGTAATAAGAGGAATATATACCCAAGTATATAACCTTATACTGACTTAAGTATATTCCAATTTTAATATGAGGAAAGTGATGTAGGCAAATCAAAATGTATTATTTCAACTTTATGTCCAAAACTTAGGGGCTGTGATTTTATGCATTTTTAACTGAAGCATTACTATGTTAATTGTGACTAAATTTGGATATTGGGGTTGGTATATGCATAAATATTTGAGGAGAAACCCTTTACTTTGAGGTCTTTGGAAATAATTTATTTGACTATGTTATGTTAGAAGTGAGAATTATTATTTCTGTCTGTATGTGCTGGGTATTGGAACATACAAGAATTGAAAATTTCTTTTAAAAAATGAACATATTATTTGTGGTTCTATGTATGGGGTTGGCATGGTAAGGAACGTAATAACATTGTTTATTGACATGAATGTTTCAAATAATAGTATTCTCATTGGTCTTTTTGCCTTTGTTGTGTCTTCAACCTCTTTATAGTTTTTAGACAAAGTTCTATTCAACAATGAATGTTTGCATTAGGTGAGTGTGATTGCAGAAAATTGTACTATGACCATAGTTTGCTACTATCTTATTATGGTGAAAATTGTGCTATCTTAGTATGGTGAAAAAATTTCTTCTATTTTGCAAATGTGTGATTGTAGAAAATTGTGCTATGACCATAGTTTGCTACTTGACCAATGAATCAACTGTAGCATAATCATTAGCAAATGGAGGGTATGCATCAAACACCAACCATAGTTTTGTAAATGATGTGTTTTGACACATTGCCTTTTGAACATCATGTTGAAGATAAACCAAAAGTACTTGCGGATGATGACTTCCATAAGAAGGCCTTGGCAGCATCATTCAATTAGACTTTGTAATGATGAAATAAAGAATCTGTCATTGTTGATCTTTCCTGCTAGTACACGCTTCTATTGTAATAGTGGAGACATGAAAGTGCCAGTGAACCCATCATGGCAGTATTGGTGCCAAATTTACTTTTCAAGAATTAGGAGTGCAATAATGATGAAATTCTTTGTTTCCATACTCTTAAAGACTTAACTTAATAGTAGCATATATTTCATGGAAAACTCCCAACATCATGTGACTAGGGATGGAATATAGTTATTGCCTTTATATGCATTATTTGAATCATGTTCAGACAAGTTGTATACTATTTTATGTGCAATGTTGTGCGAGCAGGTGAAAATTGGATTGATTTGAGCCATGAAAATGATAATATGTACTGTAACTTGTTTCCAAACTATAAACATACTTCGTTGTTAATACCAACCACTTTATTGTGTTGAAATATAGTTTGTAGAAAAACTATAACTTTTCCTGTGAATTTGTAACATCCTCCCAAGTACAATATCATCATTAAGTCATGACATCATACTCAAGAGCTGTTACTTATTAATTATTGGACCTTTCTTAAGTATCTAGAGCAAGAATTGGTCAAATCGTATAGTAATTAATTCATGGTTCTATCAAAGAAACAAAGTATTTATTTAATACTAGGTCAAAATACAAAAGGAAGCTCTTCTAAGAGCTTTATAGTACATCTATTATCCTTTATACTTACAAACATATGTATACATCTAAGTACAATAAACACAAATTTCCACCACTAAGTACTACAAATTTCAATTTATTCCTTCCGGTAGTGGCCTCACTGTCCTCTGGATCAACCTGGAGACGACACAGGAAAACAAACACATAGGGGGTGAGAATTATACAATTCTCAACAGGACATCCTCAAAACATAAAATGAAACTCATGTCATCGTCATCATCCCAGCCACTTCGGTTTATTAAGAAATTGTGAGCATGCAACATACATCAAAGGTTCATTTTAAAGTTCAAAAACCATTATTTCGAATTGGTTCTCTTTTATTATTCAATCACTTAATATAAACATGTCATGTTACTTAATGTTTTAGAAGCTCATTCTCAACTTTACATTCCCTTGGTACATTGAAGGAAATCTTATATACATCATCCCTATCTTTCCGTGCCCGTGACATAATAAAAGGGATCTTTTCGTACCATTTTCATACTAAAGGGGACTTTTCTGTACCTTTTTACACTAAAGAGGGGACTTTCTGTGCCCTTTAAATACTAAAGGAGACTTTTATTTTTCACTTGGCACCTACATCATCCGCAAACTCTCATATACATGCATCACATTACAATACTCATTGGCATAAATTCCTGAATTTCCTAATGCTTCAAATATATGCATTATTCATTTATCACCTTTCATTTTACCAATGCATGCTCCAAGAAAATATAAATTATTCATTCCTTGTAAGTCAATCTTTAAATCGTATAGCATGCATTCATACACATCATAGTTGAACCAAATGTCACTATATCATCAATTCAAAGCATCAATTCATTTCCAGCAGAATGACAGATTTAACATAATAATAGCACAAATTATTCTACATTTCAAACCATTAATTCCTAGGCTATAAAAATTACCTTTGACACTTCAATGTGTCCCTAAGGTCTTGTGAAAATTCAGAGCAGAAAGAGTTCTCTAACTATGTTAACACAATTCTCCAAATTTAGTGGTTAGAGACCACCTAATCACAGCTTATAACCATAATCTCATAATTGTTAACCCTAGCAAATGATTGAATAAATTCAAAAAAAAAAAAATATCACAGTTGATATTCAAGATGTTTGAAACACACTTTAAAAATTTCAAAGGAAAACTTAATCATTTACTATGGTAATAAAATTAAACAAATTCCCAACTTCAGTTCCAAAAGTTTAGGCAGCATAGGCATAATTTTAGTTCTTGATTTTTTTAAAGCAGTATAAGTCGAAATAAGAACTCAAGAAAATTTGTGGGACTAGCCTAAGATGTTAAATTTAATATATAGTTTTTCTAGCTCATAAAAATACCTACAACACCCTCAGAAAATTCGTGATTAGTGGCTACCTGGAACAGAACTGAAAATTCAGCAACATGGTTCAAAATCTCTTTTGATAAAAATGATTTTTCCACAGCACCAAACTACTGCACCCATGCAAATACATTAATATATAGGTGTTACCTCACATTAGAACTAGAATTCATCAATTTCCAATCAAGTAAAATCTGAAAAAAAAAAAAAAAGAATTTCACAACAAGGCACAAAGAACCTTATTTTGATGACTTTAGTGATCTTGTCTCCAAGAGTGATCCAAGAATGGTTTCCTTCACTTCAAGGCTCCCAAATCAAACCCAAACCCTTCCTAAATCAGTGAGGTATGAGGTAGGAAGTTGAGGATTGGTGAGGAATTGAGATTTCAATTGGTTAGATTTATTGGTATTGATGTGTAGAACAAGTTTAGTAAAGGAAGTTTGTGGTTTTATCAAGCCTAGGTTAGGAGTTTGAGGTTTAAACCAAGTTTTTGATGGTTTTGGTGAAGAAAAATGGAGTTTCCTGCTATTTTCTTCTGATGGCCGAACAAGGAGAAGGAACTTATGGAGTTAGGTGACTTGAGTTTATCATATAGTAGGCATAAATCATTATTTTAATAGAAAGTTCAATTCTTTATAAAAAGAAACTAATATGGATGGCTAGGATTTAATCTTATAAATCAAGATTAAATCTTAGCCTTTCACTAAGTTAAAGGGGTATACATTATCCTTTTATAAAGATTAAACTATCTTTTGGTGTTAAAAATCACATACCGAAATTTCGCTGAACGAGTAAAATAGTGTATCCAGGTAATCAAACATTGTCCGAAAATTAATTCTAGGTATAAAATCTTTATTTCTACCCATTTCTAATCTTAATCCTATAATTTTTTCAGTTTCAAACATCTCGGGCCCCAATTCTAGGGTTTCGGCTTTCCCAACAGGTCCGTGGGGTCCATTAGGTACTATTCACATTTATTTTATAGACCGTTAGATTGTCTTCATTATTGCTATGTCTGTCAGATTTTTGAAATTATAACTAGTAAGGCTCAAATTAATTTTTAAATAATTTTCAAGGTATTATAAAATTCTTCACAATGTTACATTAACATTAAAACAGAACATAACGTACATAATAATATGAAAAGGGGTTATTATGGATAGTTTAGTTTGAATTAAGAATAATAAATAACACCTTAACTTTAGATTAACTTGCATAAGCAACAATAGAAAAGATTGAACAAGACGTTTGACTTTATTTTAAATGAAAAGATATCATGCACTTCGCGTGAAACTTGCTTAAAACAAAATTGTAATCAAATTAGTTGGTAGTAGTAGAATGATATCAGTCATTATACTTGGTATTTCATAACATCACAAGGAAACAATAGTCTACCAACAAATTAGCAATGTTTTATACGGGGTACTTGTACATTGCCATAATCTTCCACAAAATTACAAGCTTGGGCATTATGGCAGCATACTAAGCAATCTAGCACAATTCAAAGATATATAAATAATTAAAACAACTAGTTCTAGGTTGTGAAAAAACTTATAAGCAATAATCATAAAACTTATATGCAAAACTTTAATTCTTAACTGCGATTTTCACATAGTTATATAGTGGGTGAAATGACCTCTTAGACATGTCACTTTGTTTGAAAAGGTACTGAAGTGAACTTTGACAGGCTGAAACATGCTTGAACATGGATTTACTGTCCATTTACATGCTTGGAAAAGCTCTCTGCTGACTTGCAGTACACTTATAAGTAATGAACAAAACTTATATACAAAAATGAAATTCTTAACTTCCATATTGACGCACTTGTATAATGTGTAGAATGGCCTCTTGGACATATCACTTTGTCTAAAAAAGTACTAAACTGCACTCTAAAATGGTTCATAATGGTTACACATGGAGTTATTGTGCACTCACGCACCTAGAAAAGCTCTTTGTTGACTTGTAACAAACTTATAGGCTTTGAACAAAATTTATAAGCAGCAATTCAAAAACTTATATGCAAAGATTTCATTCTTTGCTGTCATTTTGACACAACTGTATAATGTCCATGCATTTAAGAACATAGGAATAGGACATCCTGATAAGTCTAGTGATTAACGCATATAAGTAAGTCACTTTGCTAGTCATTATGCAGCCATTGTAGTTTTTATAATAAATAATAGGAGGCAAGAGTCTGCCTAATCTCAGAAACAATAATAATGCTGCCAAAAAATATAAAACAAAAAAAGGAACAAACCAATAAAGCCTATTTTTACCTTGCCATATGAGAACATTATTCTGTCATTCTCTCTCTTTTTTCTCTAATCAATTCAATGATCAAACTACATCATTGAGAGGAGTCACATAACAAAGCGCAACATGCAAAGGATAAATATCCACTAATTTTGAAGTCCTTTGCGTCCTCTACGCCTTCTAGCACATAGGGCAATGAAAAACACATCCCAAAACAATAAGCTAATGAAAACTAAACCATAAACATGACATCAATATAGCAGTTATATTGACTACATAGGAGAAGCAGTGGAATGATTTGAGTGTTTTGTCAATGCATTTAAGAACATTAGATATGCTGATAAGTATATTGGTTAATACACATAAGTAAGTTAGTATAGCTGCTTGGCTCACATAATTGCATGGCTCTCCCATATAATATAACTATATGGGATGAAATCACCTAAACAAAATGAGAAAAGAATAATATATTCACCTCACTTATACCATTTATGCCAATAAACAAGTTAAGAACTGCATATATGCTGATAAGTCTACTCATAAATGCACATAAGTATGTCATTTTGCTTGTCATTCTATAGTTTTTACAAGTTTGATAGTAAATAGCATGAGATCACATCATTTGCCTCAAAATAATATCAAAAACAATCACAACTAGTCACAAATAGATAAAACAAGGGGAAAAGAAATCCAACATCATGGCTCGAGAAATGAGACAGTGCTTGGAGGAACAATCTCACTCCTTCTCAATACTTGGAGGATGAAGATAAACAACACTTCCTACTAGTGAGTCAAGACAAAGAATACGATGCCTCCATTGAGAGCTTGAGAGATGAAGACAGATTTGGCGAAGGAAGACGCATGAGATGTTGTGCGAAGTATTCTATTTCCCTCATTCGGAAAGGACTCTTTTTTTTTTAATCTAAATAAAGGCGTAACATGTAATATGTTTTTAATGTCCACGATGCACCCTAAGTTGACTTTTGTGTTTTTGTTCCATCGTGACATACAGTGTGTATGTTGTGTGTTTCTGTTGTGTTTCTGCCATTTCTCTTATGTAATATTACTTTGAGAACTTTTGTTTAGAAAACCATGAGATGCCTTCCAAATTTTAATTTGGGTTGTATCAAAATTTTGTTGTGCATATATATTGTAACACCCCGATTTTTCCGACTGAGAGAAAATGACCAAAATGCCCCTAAGGTTATTTTCCACTCGGAATTCGAGGATAGCCGAACCAACAATTCTCAAAAGGCCAACTCAATGTTTGAAGGGGATTAGATGACTTTTGAATGGTTTCAGGAACAAAAATCTCGTTTTCTGAGGTTTCGGGTTAAAATGACCAAAATACCCCTATAATGTTTTTGCGCAAGTATAAGTGCTGTTTGAGCCTGAAACTTCTCCAGAAGGTTTTAAATAATGTTTTCATGTGTTTAGTAACATTTGTTTAAGTCCCAGTGGTCCCGGGTAGTTTTACGCAAAATTACGATTTTGCCCATAGAATAGTGATTTTGAGCTTAATGATGTAATTAAGCAAACCTAAGCAATATTAGGCTCTAATCGAAGATTAATTAATTTCCATAACTAACCTAGAGTCAAAATAATTTATCAAAGTTAATAAGAACCTAAAATAGATTAAACTTAAATCTCTTTTTAAAACTCAAGATTCCTAATCTTGGAATCTTGAATAATGTTTTCTCTCTCCAATTCGTTAAATTAAGGAATTGTGTCTACAATTGTTTACATTATAAAATGAGTTTGAGTCCCCCTAATGATGCAAGTACACTCCTTAATCATGTCTTGATGTCCTTAATTACTTACTTAGTTACCTAAACACTTACTTAACTCTTAATCTTAAACCTAATCTAAGATACACATAAATACATCATTAAAACACAATTAAATGAAAGAAATCTCCTCCCCTTGGCCTAAAGAAACTAGCGCCACCCTCCTCCTCATTTACCGCATGTTGAATTTGATTTACCACAAAGGCCATGCTTAGGCCATATCTTGCACCATGCTTAGACCATGCTTTGAGCCATACTCACCATACTTCCACCCATGCCTTGAATGACCAATTTGAATGAGATATTTTCTCTTCCTCTTTCCATGAATCACACAGCCAGCCCTCCCCCTCAATGCAACTCCATTGTTTTGTTTTTCTATAAATACATATGCAAATGGACTTGTAAGAACTTTTAGACCATTTGCTAAGTTCAAGCTTAAAGCATTCTTGCAAGTTCTCTATTTTCTTTCAAAGTTCCAAGAGTTTTCTTCATCTTCATCTTCTTCATCCTTCTCTTTGAGCCACCATATCACAATCTCAAACCACCACACAACCACCATAAACCACCACCCAAACACCAAAGCTTGCACTCTCTAACACAAGCCCACACAAAAATACATTCCTTTCCTTTTTTTGAAGCCTTGGCTGAAACCTCCTTTCCATCTTGGAGGAAGTTTTTCTTCTCATCCTCACTTCAAGACCAAGCTTTTCATCTTCAACACTTGGTAGGGAGTTGTTCTAAAGTCATTCTTTTACTTGAATATGCTTTGTTCTTGGAGAAAAATGTTGCTTTTATGAGCTTTCCTTGCTTTTCCTTTTTGGTTTCCCCTTGTTCCTTCCTTTTCTTTTTCGGCCTTCAAGGCCTAAATTTCTTCTAATGATAGCTTGATAATGAGCATCTCTAGATGATGACCTTGTATTCATTACAATAAGGCCTCTAAAGCTTGAGTTTTCTTTCTTCAAGTTTTATTTAAAAATGTCACTTAGCTGACTAATGATTTTACTTTAAGAAAATAATTACAAGGATTTCAAAAAGCCCAAAGCTTACCCTTGTCAACCTTAAAGTTAGCTAGCACGTTCTAGAGTTTACTCTAGATAGGAGCTTTTGGGTACATAATAAAGAATATGGTGTATTTCCTTTCCTTTTAGTTTTTGGCCTTTTTCCTTTTTCTTTTAAAGTTATGTTTTCTTTTGAATCCATTTCCTTGAGCTTGATGATGATGTTCAAAACATGAGGTTTCTTTGAAACCTTGTTACAAGAACTCTAAATCTTATTTTGTCTTGTTAGATAAGTGTTGGGTTGAGATTATTTTGTTATTCTAAAAGTCTTGTATGAGCTCTAGCTAAAGTAAAATAATCTCATATTTATTTCATGTCATCACTAAGCTACCAAGAGTAAAGAATAAGCTTGCATTCTCATATTTATATTTCAAGTCATCACTTAAATTTTAAAGATAATAATAAGTTGCATCTCATATTTATTTTATACTCACACCTTATAATAAAGAATAAAACAAAGTGCATTTCATGTTTTAGTTTATGTCATCACCTAAGGAACCTAGAGCTCAAGGACTTGCCCACCATTATCTCCAGCAAAGTTTGGAAAATGGAAAATGTTTTATGGATAGTGAATTTGGCCATGTGATGATGATGAGCTTGGTGTAAGTTTCATCTAGTCACAAGTGCCAATAATCTATGTCTTAGGATTTTTCCTAAGCTTAGATGAACTTAAAGAATATTTCAAGCATGATTTTATGTTTTAAATGTCAACCTTGAAGAAATTGAAATAGCTACTGCCCTTATTTATTTTATGATGATTTTAATAAATTAAATTGATTTTTAATGAGTTTTAGAAGCTCTAAAAAGGTTATAAAAGAAACTAGTAACTTATGTGTATTAGAAATGAAATTCTATGCGTGATATGATGATGATGTTCACGGTTCTGCATTGATGTTTTCAGAGCTATTGCAGAAGCCGTTATGAAATGGAGGTTTCTAAGGTCATATTCACAAACTACTTTTTACTTTATGAATGAGGTTTCTGAACTCTTCCTTCTAGAAGCTGGGATAGTTGACCAAGTTGGTAGAATAGATGACATGCCGGTCTGTAACTAGGTTTGACTTTAAATTTAAAATTCAAGTTTTCCTCCTTTTCTTGTAAGTGCATTGTTTCAATGTGAAGTGAACTTTCTGAAGTGCGGTATTAGTTCCTTGGTGAAAATATGATCTTCCAAGCTTCAATTAGAGCATGTAGATGATGAATTGATTGCGACAATGATGATTAAAGGCTGTAGAACACACATGCTTTAGAGCTTATTTGAAATCTGTATTTGAAGTGCGCTTTTTGAAGTCGAGTACTACTTAATGGAGATTTGTTCCTTAGTTTCTTGTACACAATGATTTTCTTTAAACCGTTAAGCATGTATACATTTATATCATGATGTAATTTTCACTTCTTTTAGTTTCCTATCTCTTTGAATTAGATAAATTATGTTTGCATATATAAAGTAAAATTATTTTCGCTCCAAGAAACGTGTCATGCAAATGAAAGATTCTATTTGCTACTTCAAGAAACTCAAAGGAAAACATTAGTCATTCTTGAAAATATTTTTTTAAAATTTATTGTGTCGTCACTCAAAACATATTATATTAAAGCTTTCTGAAGCATTCTGGAGCTAACAAAAGCATATTATGGTTTTGAAAATATTAAGTCTTGTGAGTTTCCACTGCTTAAATGTAAAATTTGTGATAGTAAAAATATTATTTTATTTTGGCTAAAATCTTAGTTGACATAAAGAGAAAATTATTTTAGGTGTTGGAATGCACCTTATTAAATGAGCAAAATTGTTCCAAATTTTTCAAATATCTTTATGCTTTATTTTACAGCCAATGTTATTTTATTTTGAGGGGATTTTTGCTCACAGTCTTATTATTGTGTGCTCTTTTGGATATACTCAGATGTTATTACTCTTCCATCTTTGGATATATTGTTTTGTCCTTGTGGCTTTTTTATTAATGATTATTGATTATGAATAATATTGTAACTATTGTGGCATTAACAATTATATGGATAATGAGCTTACCCTTTGGTTTGAATTTATTAATATAATTCTTAATGAGTTAATAATTGTAATGTTGTAAGAGCCTACTCATGTGTTAAAAAATTTTAGACCTTGAAAGGCACTACAATACATGAGAAAGCTTCATTTTGGGCATTTTTATAGTAATCCAATATTTTACAAATTTTCATTCTCACCTCTAATGAATTTATTTTATTCAAATGGATTGTAAATATAGTTGGATTATGTAGATAATGGACATTAAGGGTGTACGAGGGACGAGTTGGGTTGGGTTGGACAAAACCCAAACATGGCCTGATTTTTACATTGAGTCAAATTTTGAAACCTGAACATGACCTGATAAGGACCCAGCTATGTATCGGGTTTTATCGAGTCAACCTGACATTCGAACAATATATGGGAATTTGGACATTATACATAGTAAAGTTATAAAATTTTGCAAGTAAGAAACAAAATTTAAGAGAAATATTACAGTATAGGTTTCAAAATAAGCCATATCAATATAAAAATGACATCAAGTTATGTTAAATATATTAGTTGAACTTCAAAATCTTATAATTTTTCACACACGCACACACACACACACACACACACACACACACACACACACATATATATCTTGACCCAAACCCATCCCAATGAGCTTCGGGTTAGGTTGGTGAGCTGGAACAGGTTATGAACACCCGTTTTCACGTGACATTATTTGACATAATCATTATGTGATATTGCAAATATTGTTAAGTTATGTAGATAATGGGCACATCCTTCAATGTGACATTATTTGACATGATTATTGTGAAGGAGAAAGATCATTTAAATTATGCTATTTAATAATTTTATACTAATGTCATTTTTATTTTTCTTTATCAAGTTTGAGAGTTTTGTATATTGTGATCTAGCACTCTTCACGAGATTACAATGATGCAAGGACTCTAGTTCAATTTGTTACCTTTAGAACCCTTTAAAAAGTGTTAATGTAATATGTTTTGAGTGATGACACAACAAATTTAGAGAAAATACATTAAAGATGATTGATGTTTCCCTTGAGTTTCTTAGAGTAGCAAGCATGTCTTTCGTTAGCATAGCACAGTTCTTGAAGTGAAAAATAATTTCACTATATATGTACAAACATGATTTATCTCATTTAAAGAGACAAGAATTTAATATAAGTGAAAACTATATCATGAAATGAACATTACATGCTTAATAGATTGAAGGAAATCATCATGTTCATGAAACCAAGGCTCGGATCTTCAGAAAGTGAGATAAGACTTCATAAAGTACAATTCAAATGAAAATTTCAAACTAGCTCTGAAGCAAGTGTGTTCTACAACCTTCAGTCATTATAATCGTAATCCTTTCTTCATCTCTATGGTCTGATTGATGTCTAGAAGATCATATATTCATCAAGAAATTGATACCACACTCAGAAAGTTCACTTGACAATGAAAAGGTACTCTCTGTAGGAAAAGGTGGGAAATTTGAATTTTAAATTTAAAGTCAAACCCAATTACAAATTGGCATGTCGTCTCTTCTGCCAACTTTTTCAACTATCTCAACTTTTAGAAGGAAGAGTTTAGAAACCTTATTTAGAAACTAAAAGTAGTTTATGAAGATGACATCAGAAACTCCATTTCACAACAACTTCTGCAATGGCTCTAACAAAAGGTAAGCTACTCCTCTAGATTGCATTTCCACGATAAAAATAGATGATCAACACATGTCATTGGACTACTGATCAAGGGCGAAGGTCATAAATGAAGACTATCCATAAATGGAGATGCTATCCTTTCAAAGGAATAGATCTTGATGTTGTATAAGTGCTGGAATGCTAAGAATATTTCTCCTTATCCTCTTGTAAAGTTCATTACATCTTGTAATCAGTTTTCTTATATGTAAAAATCTTTTTCCTACATTCTTCTAGGAAGAATTGTTAGAAAGAAGTCATTCAAGTATTTTTCCAAGTCTATTATTGTACATCTTATGAAACTTGAGTGTTAGGTTAGTTTGAGTGGTAAACCCAAACACAAACCTTTGTAACCTCAACCCAATAGTGATCAATGTGAGTTAGCTTACAAAGGCTAGTTAAAGACTACTTATAGTGCAATGATAGAAGTGAACCACTGGTCATGATTTAGCTTGGAGAGGTTGGTTAAAGACTACTCAGGTTGTTATAGTAGAGGGTACTTGTGGGTTACTGGTTCAGCTTGGAAAGGCTACTCAAAGACTACTTGGTTTGTGATAGTAGAGTTTGCTAATAGTCACAGGTAAGAACTTGGGAAAGCTATTCCAAAGACTATTCTGTTTCTTTCTCGGGTTGAGAAAAGTTTTAATGGAACTTAATGATTATTGAGAACTGAATGTTGGCAGGTTGACTGAACCAATATAAAAACATCTATGCAATATCTCCTTATCCCTTAACTCCTTTATATTCTCTACTTTGTGCATATTAATTTGTGTATACTGAATAACCTTCTTTTTCGCTTATTTAACATATTTGGTAGTTCAAAAAGTAGCTTTTTGAAGCAACTAACGATGTATCCAATACACTTTAAGTTCATAGCTTGATAGTATACTATTTAAGTGTCTTAAAAGCTAAGAAATAAAGAAAAAGTGAAGCATGATTCAACCCCCCTTCTCATGCGCTTTTCTACCTACTCAATTAATCACCCAAATTTATTGAACATGAGAAATCCAATTAATTTATGCTAATCAATTATAATATTTTATTGTGTGGTTTTATTTTTCCTTATTTGTCTATCATCACTCTATTGTTTAAGACCTATATAGAGGATATTATTGAGTTTCTTGGAGTATCTTGCGATATTGCTCCCATTAATGTTGAAATTTTTTTAGAATGGGAGTTTGAGACTTCATGTTTTATCATGACCCTGTAATTGATTTATAGGTCTAAACTGCTTCTGCTGGTAACTTACTTTTATGCTCAAATTAGTGTTTGATTACTATCTAAGTTTGCAATGACAAAGGAGATATTTGTTGTATAGACACTTATAATCTCCTTAATTTTTTTTTAGGTAGAATATGTTAATCTAATTGTGAGGCTCTTCTATAAATAGAGATATAACTTTGCACTTATGTGTTTATCTCTATTTTATACTTTGTTGTTAGAAGGAAAAAATGATAAGTTTTATACTAACATCTAGTACTCTATTATAGAGTTATTATTGATCCCACTATTAGTTATTGTACCATTAGAGTATTTTGAAATTTGGTGATCTCTAATGGTAATGTTTATGATGTTTTGATGTGTTGGATTAGTGGGAGAAGTATGCACTATCATTATTGTTATGTTGTTATGTCGAGATTTATTTAGCATGCATGCTGTGATAAGCTATTCTCAAATTCTAAAGGACTTATTGCTATCAATCCCCTAACCAAAGGCTGGTCAATAAATGTCTTATTATTAATTACATAACTCATATGAGTATTTTGAGGTCTCATTGGTATTTCAGGTTGGTAGGAGTTAGTTCTGAAGATTATTGTGACATCTTACTATTATTCATGCTGTAACGCCCCAATTTTTCCTGCTTAGCAAAAATGACCAAAATATCTTTAGGTAATTTTTGTATGAAAATTAAGACTAGCCAGTCCCGGCCACCCCAAGAGGACATCTTAATATTAGGATAAGGTTATGTGAGGATTAGATAGTAATCTATGCAAAAATTGCAATACGCTATTTTTCCTGTGTACAAATCAAACGACCAAAATGCCCTTGAGGTCATTTTTCCTCGGAATTCGAGGACGACCGACCCAAGCTATCCTCAAGGGGTTAGTTTAATCTTTGAAGGGGAGTAGATGTGTTAGCGGTAATGATAGGAGTGAAAATCTCAACTCTAGTCTTTTCTTGCATGCGAAATGACCAAAACACCCTTACTGCGAATTAACGTGAAATTAAGTGTTGTGTAACACCCTCCCAAGTACAACATCATCCTTAAGTCATAATATCGTACTTGCGAGTTGTTACTTATAATATAATGGACCTTTCTTAATTATCTATGGCAAACTCGATTAACGCATGTAATAACTAAATGTAATGTATTAAAATATGTGACAAGGAAACTCAATCTTTATTTAATACATATTTAACTACAAAAGGAAGCTCTACTATGAGCTTTAATACATATCCATTCTATACATTTACATACATATCCATTCTATTAAGTACAACATAATAAAAGCTTAGCTACTACACTATTGTAGTTCTGAGTCCTCTTACAGAGTAGCCTCATAGTCCTCTGGTTCAACTTGGAGATGACACAGGAACACAAAAACACATAGGGGTGAGAATTACACAATTCTCAATAGGGCAAATCCCCAAATACGCAATTATAAATGTCATCGTCATCGTCCCAGCCACTTAGATTTATTAAGAAACTATGAGGATGCGACATAGATCAATGGTTCATTTTTAAAGTTTTAAATCATACTTCCAAAGTTTGTCTCCTTTATTATTTAATCACTTGATAATACACACAGCATACTACTTAACATTACAGTGATTTATTTACAACTTTACGTACTCTTGGTACATCGAAGAGAATTTGAGAAACATTATCCCTATTTTTCCATGCCCTTGACCTAATAAATGGGACTTTTCCATGCCCTTTACCCACCAAAGGGGACTTGCCCATGCCCTTTACCCACCAAAGGGGACTTGCCCGTGCCCTTTACACATTAAAGAGGATTTTCTTGTACCCTTTACACACTAAAGGGGACTTCCCATGCCCTTGTCACACTAAAGGGGACTTTTCCATGCCCTTGTCATTAAAAGGGACTTTTCTTCTTTACTTAGCATATACATCATCCTCAAGCTCACATATATAAGCATCACAAATATATATGCATTAACATCAATTTCTAACTTTCTTAATACTTCAACTACACACACGCACACACACACACATATATATATATGTCACTCATCCTAATCCTCTCTTTGTATAGGAACGTTTATCATGCGCACTCACATTTATATAGGTGTAACATCATCTTTAAGCTCACATAGTATCAATGAAACTAAATCATATACATTTCATCATCTTTTCAGCCAATCTAGTATGTTGCTAGAATTTCGGTTCTAAAGAAAATTATGGTTAAATTAGTAAACATTCTTAGAACAGAGCAAAAATAATTTTCAAAGACAACTCAATGTATCAATGAGTTCCTGTAAAAATTTCAATGTATAATAAGGTCGCTAACTATATTTAAAAAATTTCACAAATTCGGAGGTTAGAATTACTCAGTTTCAGCCAATAGCCAGAAGCCTCAAATTTGATGCCCTATCAAATGAGCTCAAAAATTCATACAAAAATTTATGGTTCAACTTCAAGATGTCTTCAACCTCCTATTTCAGCTCAAAATTCATTCATTTGTTAGGGGAATAAAATTAGAAAATTTCAATGGTACAAACTGGACTATACAGGTAGGAACCCTAACCTGTTCGGTTTTCCAATTTTTAAAAATAGAAAAAGTACTTAATATGAGCCAAGAAAATTAGTGGAAACTCTTACATATGTTAGCTTTATCATATAAAATTTTTAGCTCATAATCATATCTTTGAATCAGTGAGAAAAATCAAAACATTTCATCTACTTGCTAAATTCAGGATTTCTAATAGCAAGGGTTAGAACATATTTTAAGAAAATAGCTTATCTACCTTCATCAAAACCCTCTACCAAAATTAACACATAAATATTCATATATAATCATCAAATAAATCTAAAAATTTCAGACTAAATCATTCAAGAAATCTCAGACCAAAATTTGAAAGAAAAGTGGATGAATAAAGCCCTACTTGTGATGCTTGAGACTTCTAACTTCAAAAGTACTTTCAAGAATGGTTTTTCCTCGCTTCAACCTTCCAAACAGCCCATAAACCTTCCCTTAAACAGTGAAGAATGTAATATCAAAGTAAGAAGTGGTGAGGATTTGAAATTCTAATCAGTTAGTTTTGTAGGTATTGAGGAGTAAAACAAGTTTAGTAAAGGGAGTTTATGGTTTTAGTGACTTTAGGCAAGTGTTTTGGACCAAGATTCATGGTTTTTGAAGAAGCAAAATGGAGTTTTCTGCACCTCCCATGGCTGGCCGAGAATGCATAGCTTGATGGAGAAGTTTATTGATTTTAATTTATGTTAAGATAAGGTAGCGTTTATGTAACATTAATATACAAGTCTTTAAAGAAAAGAAAAACAAATGAATGGTTAGGATTTGATCTTGCTTTACAAGATCAAATCTTATCCTTTCACTAAGCCAAAGTGGATATATATTATCCTTTTGTAGAGATTAAACAATTTTTCAGTGTTAAAAATTGCACACCGAAATTTTACCGAGCGGGTAAAACAGTGTACCTGGGTAATCAACTATTGCCCAAAAATTAATTCTAGATATAAAATATTTATTCATACCCATTTCTAATCTTGATCCTATAATATCTCAATTTTGGGCATCTCTGGTCCCCAATTCTAGGGTTTCGGCTGTCCCGGCGGGCCTGTAGGGTTCGCAAGGGTACTATTCACTTTTTTTTTTTACAAATTTGTTAGATCGTCCTCATTATTTATAAGTCTGTTAGATTTTTGAAATTATGACTAGAAAAGCTCAAATTAATTTTTATATAATTTTTAGTGTGTTACATGCTGACTATACCCAGACACTTCAAATGTTAATCATAAGGGGCGAAAAATGTTTGGAAAGATCTCGATGGTCCTGGGGAGTTTTTGTGCAAAATTACCGTTTTGCCTCTAGTTAGTGCAAAATGAGCTTAATTAAGTAATTAAGAAAATATAAATAATATTAGGCTCTAATTAAAGATAATTTAATTTTAATTATTAATCTTGAGTCAAAATAATAAATTAAGGTGAGGTTAATTAAGGCCTACGATTACTTAGGAAAATTCAAAATCCATTCTTAATAAAAGGATTCATAAGACAAAAAGAAAGTTAAAAAATGAATAGTATTTTCTCTCTCCATTTCCTTACAATTAGGAGTTATGTTCTCATTTCAATTTCAAATTTAATCAAGTTTAATTCAAATTAAATGAGTAAGTCTACTCTTTAATCATGTCTTGAAAAGCCTTAAACATATGATTACAACTCCAAACACTTAATTACCAACTCCTAACCATTTGCCTAACTAAATCTACCTCTAATACACATCCTAACCTATATGAAAGATGAATTGTTTCCCTCCAAAATAGCCACAAGGCTGTAGCTGTACCCTTCCTATTACACCCTCATATTTAATTTTTCTAACACACTAACACTCACAACACTCTCATTTTACCATTCACTTTTTTTGGCAAAAGCTTTGTATCAAAAAAGTGCTCTTGAAATTCTTTCAACTAAACCACTCATTTCCTCCTCCTCTATCTTTAAGAAACGTTCATCCTCCACCTTCTCTCCACCTTAAACCACCACACCACCACCACAAACCACCTCCTAGAGACAAAACCTTTCCATTCCTAAGCTCAACAACACAAGAAAAATTCTTCCCCTCATTATTTCTTCTTAGCCAAAACTATATTTGCCTTAAGAAAGATTTTTCTTCTCATTTCCTTTACAAGAGACCAAGTTTCCTCCTTTTCTTCAAGAAGACAACTTTGGTAGGTTTTTTTTTCTTTTGAGTTTCTTGTTCTTTTCTTTGATTTATTTCGGATTTGATGATGAAAGAATGGAAAAGATCATGTTTTTCCTTGTGTTGTTTTCTTTTTTCTCCATTTTCGGTGGATCTCTTTATTTTCTTCCTTTTTTCTTTTTGGTTTGGACTTCTTGGGTTTTTGTTGATGATGGGAGTTTGAGATTAAGGCTTGATGATGATGGATCTTGATGGTGGTTTTGACACCACCATGTTTATGACCTCTAGAGCCTAAGGTTTGGTTCTTTTTCTTTCCTTGCTTTTCAATTTGATCTCTATTTTTCCATGTCCTTTCGGTTTTGAGTTCCTTTGTCTCTGTTATTTTTGGTTCTGTTGGATGGCTTGGTGATGAGGGATCTTGATGGAGGTTTAAATACCACCATGAGCTTGACCTCTAAAGCCCAAGATTTAGTTTCATTTTCGATTTTCAAGGAGCATAAGAAATAGAATGTTGTTGGTTGGTTTCTTTTTCTTTGTTCTTTTCCTTGAGCTTGATTGTGAGTCCAAGAAATGAGGTCCTTGGAATCATGGTGTTAGCGGACTCTAAAGCTCACTAATGTTTAAGATCTATTAGGGACAAGAACCTAATCTTTTAAAGTTTTGAGCTTTAAGTGAATAACATGTAAAATGGACTTTCACTCATGTTTATTTTTTTGCTATCACCTAAATCTTAAAGATAAAAATGGATTTAAATAGCATGTTTATTTTTGAGCCATCACCTTAAATTTTGAAAATAAAAATGAAATGCATAGCATGTTTACTTTCAATGTCATCAGCTTAACCCTAAAGATAAAAATGTATTTGCATAGCATGTTTAGCTATCACCTTAATCTTAAAGATAAAAATGGATTTGCATAGCATGTTTATTTTTGAGTCATCACCTTAAATCTTAAAGATAAAAATGAGGTGCATAGCATGTTTATTTTCAAGTCATCACCTAAGACCTTAAAGCTCAAGACTTGTCCTTGGATCTTAAATAAAAATTCTAAATCATGGCTACACTCATGTATATGCATTTGGCCATGACATGAATTTGGGGTTGAGATAACTTTTATTTGATTTTATGGCTCAAATATTGTGTCTTAGAACTTTTGAAAGTTGTGCCTTACAAGTTTTGCAAAATCTTGGAAATTCAAAGAATAGTATAAATAGTATTTTTATGAGAAAAAGATGTATTATTGAAACTTGGATTTTGCTCTCTGTTTGATGTTGATATTTGAGCATTCAAAGAGGTAAAAATAGTTTCAAGTTTCCTATGTCTTGAATCAAGTAATAAGGAAGACTAGTATCTAGAAAGTATCAAAAAATATGATTTTTAAATGATTTTGGAACCAAATTTTCGGCTGCTATTTTGATCTCGCCATTTCTATGAGGTGTTGTTTGGATGGGATTTTAATGTGTAAAAATTGATATTACTTGGTGTAAAAATTGATATTACTTGTTGTAAAAATTATTTTTGGCATTCTAGGAAAGGCTAGTAACTAGAATGGATCAAAGATACAATTTCTAATGCTTCTAGAAAATGGAATTTTTGCTACTGCCTTGACATTATAAATTCTGTAAAGAGATGTTTGGGATGAGCCAAATGTGTATAAATTACTAGTAGTTGATAGAAAAATTATTTCAAGCATTTTTTAGAAAGACTAGAAATTAGAAAGAACTAAAAACGAGGTTTTTGAGACCTCTAGAAATTGAAAGTTATGGCTACTATTTTAACAACATTATTTTAGTAAGTATTCTATTTGGAACTGAATGTATGTAAAAATTTCTATTAGTGGTGGTAGGAATTAATTTTTGCATCTTGGGCTTTGTTTGGGAGTTTGGAGGGGAAGGGAAGGGGAGACATTGGAGGGGAAGGAAAGGGGAGGGAAGGAAGGAGTTTAGAGGAATGATCCTCCATTTGTTTAGGAGTGTAAAATATATAGAGGGAAGGGAATTGGGAGATTTTTTATCCAGTTTTACAATTTTACCCTTCCTCACAATATTTAATTGTTTTATTTTTATAGAATTAATTTTTTTTGTTAAAAACATACTTCTACTGATAAAAAAAAAGAAGTAAAAAATTTATAATTTTTTTTACACTGTTATCCCTTAATAATATATTTAATTATTTTATTTTTTTAAATAATTAATTATTTTAGAAAAAAATTGAAAAACTTCTTCTCCCTCAAATTTTCCACTCTACACAATAAATCATTTTAAAAAATATTTTTAGTTTTCATCTCTAAAATTGACTTTTCTCATCAATATTTTTAAAAAGTCTACCAAAAAAGTTTTTAATAAATGTTTTTCAAAATTCATATTTATAAAAGAAATAATAATACCATGCAAAAAATTTATATTTACAAAAAAAAATATACAATTGCATCTTGCAAAAAGGAAAAAAAATAATAAATACTATCGATCCAACACTTTGGCAATTTTTTCATAACAATACATAAGGAAAAAAGAATTATTAATTGAAACTCAAATAGTCCAACAATGTCAAATATTAAATCAACCTAAATACTAAATAGTCCAACAATTGATTTAGAGTCCATTTAAAAGTTATATCAAGAAGGGCCACCAGGATCAAACACTATCTCAAATAACAACCTCTTACGTTTGTCCTGAGGACAACCGAGTACTCCTCTAATGCACTCGGGATGACCAAGAAGATACATGTATACTCGGTTGATCAGGTAGTCCTCAATGTGCAAATCTTCAAGCATCTTCCACACTTCACTTTCTGGAATTGGAGTCTTCTACTTTGCTCTTTCATATGTAGCAGTGCTCTCTCTAAAAGCTCCAACAAGATCTTGAAGAACCATCCTTATCCCTTCAGCTTCAGTTTCATCCCTACACGTTCTAGGCCTTTTACCTCTAGGCCCTTGGCTACGAGATATAGGTACTTCTAGATAAGTGACTTCATTATCTATAGTGTCTAGAGCACTATCCAAATTAAACTCATTGGTTTCAAGAGACTCTGATTCACTAGGCATTGCCCTCTTGTTTCAAATCTCCCTGGCAGTCTCAGCATGCTCTCCAGTAGCTCTGTCTTTGCCATACAATACCATCATCTTATCATAATTTGGGATGGGCTTTTTCATCCACTCTTCTGCTTCAGGTTTAGTCTATTAAACCAACAATAATAACTTCAAGTTTAGAAAGATATTAAGCATTAATAACTTCAAGTTTACTTATATCATAGACTACAGATACATCAAAAAGTCAAAATGAAAACAAGAAAAGCTAAATTATTACCTCAATTAGCTTTTGCCAAACTTCGGGTTCAGCACACCAACGCTTTGTAACTGGGTCCCAAGCAAACCCGCTAAGTTCATTTTTGAATAAATAATAACATTTTGAGAAACTTCTCTTAATTAGCTTCCACCAAATTTACACATTTTCCTTTGCAAAAGGCCTTTGAAATTTTTCTTGTAGTTCATTTGTTATTGCTTCATAGGCTTTTGAGGTAAAACTCCCACCCACTTTGTTTCCCATGTTTAGCTGATTTAAGAAAGCATCAACAAGAGCGTTATCCATCTCTTGTGTCCATGTCTCTCTTTCTGACTTAGACATGATTATCTCAATCTGCAACATTCCCAATTATGTATATTTTTCAGAATTGAAAACAAGCGAATTATATGAGGATAAGAGATTCAGAATGTTATAATGTAATTATTACAATGTAATATATTTCAGAACAATACCAGCAGCTCAACAATTACAAACAGAAAAATGTAGCATTATGACACAAAAGAAACTAGATCAAATTCAACCAGCAGCAGAAGCATGTAGCATTATGACACACAAGAAACTAGTATCAAATTTCTCACTTTCAACTAAGTATATTAAAAGAAAAAGTGATCAGTTAGTATAATATCTCCACATAGTTTCTGCTATAGAATTTCTAAAATTCTCCCCTAAACGAGTGTGTTCTTCATCTTCATCATCTGTTGGGTCATGACCATGTTGGTGAGGTGCAACTTGGTTGTTAATTTCTTTATCCACCTCAGCAACCAAATCTTCATCAGGATCTACCATCATCAAGTAATTATGCAATACTTTTACCTAACAACACTTCAGGACATAGTATTTACCTAATAAAAGGAAAATATTCCATTACTACGATATATCTAATAGAAAGAAAAGGAAAATAAAGAACAATTATATTGATTACCTCTAGGTATTCTAAGATTGTCTGTTCTATGTAATGCATTTTTTAGTATCCTTGAGTCAAATGTAGTGCCTTCCCATCCAGGTAGAACATAAGTAAATTTAAGGTCAAAGGAGCATGCAACCAACACATTTTGTATTGGAAAATCTTTCCTGCCTCGATACTTTGAAGCTTCAGCTGATGGCACTTTTACATGAATGTGTGTACAGTCAATTCCCCAACACAGTCCTAGCATAGATTTTTTTTATTAATATAATTTCTTTTATAATGTTTTTGAATTATGAATTAAAATAAATTTACCTTAGGAAATGGGTTAAACCGATTGCTCCTCAAAATTTCTATAGGAATTTGCGAGCCATCTGGTTGTTTGAGATATTTATCTTCTAGCTCAATTATTGATCAAAGCACACGATGAAGATGACGACTAGTGGATTCCCCAGAGCATCGAAACCAGAACTGGACCTCTCGATTTCTAACATTATGTGTTAGAATGTAGAGTGTTTTGGCAACTTGTTCCTCTAAGGTTACCCGTTGTGTTGGTTGGAGGCCACCTTCTCATTTTAAGATATCACACAAGTCTAAGAAAGCTTTGGGACCCATTCTTATTATCTTACGACCTTCACTACTAGCAATTTGTTTCATTATTTTTGCTCGTACCCTCTCCTTTCTAAGGTTAAAGTACGCTCAATCATCCTATCTTGAGAATGCTTCCTAATTTTATAATAATAAACTACAAGACATACAACTTGGACAACAATCATCCTATACTTTTGTCTCCAACTTAATAGTGTAAGGTTTATGTTTCCTCCTTGATCATCCATTTATAAATTATCAAGAAACAAATTTCTGTAGTCAATAAATTATCACATACGAACTGCAACCACAATTAAATATTGCATATACAATCATGCCAAGCCAAGCCAAGCCAGGGCCTATCAAGATACTCAAACTAATCAAGTACAGTAAAACTAAATATTTTATAGCAAACTCACCTTAATGGGAAGAGGGGATGACAACAATTGATAGAATGATGTGACTGCACACAATATTTGACCCCTGTAAAATGGTAAAATAAAAGTATTTTACAACTCTTGAGCACTTCATGTAATTCCATCCATTCAAATTAATTAGAAGTTAAAACAACAACCATAGAAGTTAAAACATGCACTTGAATATAGTTCAATGACAATTCTTTTTGGGAAAAACTGTCATTGAATAAACATGAGTAGAGGCCTGAATCCTGATACATGAATCCAAATTCCAAATGTCACCACTGAATTAAAGTAGCACCTCTAACTTTCAATTTAGAATGACATACAGCAACAACATTATCTCACAAGGGGAAGCTTATATATATAGGTAGAATTATGCATAATATGCTATATAATTTTTAAAAAGGAGGCAAATTTCTTCTATGTGAGGGGGTTTGCATATATAATTACACAAGGAAAAAAATGGTTTGTACCATATGAGTAGTTCTGCCAACTGAGGACTGAATGTGAAACCCAGAAACATCCATCAGTTTAATCCTATCCATGAAAAGCTCTAGTTTTGGCAGATTTTGGAAACTGAAAATATCTCTAAAGATCTCTATGCAAACATGGTAAATTCATTATGCATGGGTTGATACACACACACAATGAATATGCTGAATCTTACGCATATAGTAGAATTTTGTGTTTTGGTATACTGAAGATATATTCATTGCTAATTGCCAATGCGCTTAGGAACAAGTGGTTAAACATAGGAACATATACCTACTCATTTTAGTTTCAGTGAACGGATAGAAACCAAGTTCTCAAATTTCACTAGTTGGTCCCAAAAGGAATCAACTATATATTTCAGCAATAATTTCAGCTTCTCCTGCATTATACATTAGCAGCACAAAATTGTGTGAAGTATTCAATATCCATAATGACTACATATCAAAGGTCAGCACCATGCGAATATATTCAAAAAGTTCAAGAATGGCAAAATTGAGCAGATTGTAACGATTGCCATTGGCAACAAAACTATTATAGCTTAAAACAACATAACTAGCTTCATAGAATTAAAAGAATTCAGCCAGCTCAAATAGGCTCTGAATTTCAAACATATTACACTGAGAACAAGTAATCACATAAAACAATTAGAGACAACAATTACATTAAAAGCTAAGAACATAAACAACTTAAAACAATAATAACAAAGTAAACTAATTTTCTCAGAAGATATACAAGTTCCGGCTAATTGATACCTTCAACCCTCCCTAAAATTGAAGAAGTCGGAAAATCCTAAAAACAAGTAATAAATTATTTACATTTATTTTTTATGGGTAGAGGATGTCCTTTAACAACAAATATTAGCTTAGATTCAAAAAGTTCTCTTAACTAATTCCTCTTAATATAGTTATACCACATACAACTAATCACACATATTTCCTAACCAACAAAGAAGAATTACTTAAATAAAATAATTTTAGCATGGCTAATTTGCTGACAGAACCAAAACAAATACAAAATAACATTAAGATGGTTCAGTTTTATGGAAATATACTAGATCTCATCCAACTTGCCAATTGCCATTCCATCAGTAAGCAAGCATAAGCTGATTTTCTTTTTGCAAATCAAGGAATGAATTGAAACTATAATGTATTTAGGGCTTACCAAATGGAACACCTGCGAACCCTTCGACTTTGAATGTTCTAGTGATTTCGGTGGTGAACTCCGACGGGCGCAGCGATTGTTCCAGGGAACTCTCGCTGAAGAACACGAAGTCGAAGGCACCAGTGGTGAATGGGATCTCGTGACCACTTCCAAACTTCATCTTGTGATGTGAAGGGTTTCAAAAACAGAGAGTCTGAAAATAGAGAAAGGTTTAGAAACTCTTCTTGGATTGCAACATGAACGCCTAAAGATTTGGGATTCGACATATCAAGATCGGGATTAGGGTTCAAGGAACAAGAATGGGGGAAATTGGGATTAGGGTTCTAGATGTGTGTGTGTTGTGTGAGAGAATGTATCTTCGTGTATGTGTGTGTCTCTCACGTATGTTGTGTGGTAATTTTCAAGAACTAATAAGGGTAAAATGGTATTTTCAGTTTATATCTCACTAAAACCCCCCAAAATGGAGGAACTCAAAATAGGGGTGAATGGAGGATTAGGGAGAATTTTAAAAATCCCTTAAACCCTTCATCCCTTAATTAAAAAAACTCACAAATGTAATTTAACCCCTCAAAACCTTCCCTTCCCCTCCTAAATCTGTCTTACAAACAGAGCCTTAGGAAAAGCCAATAATTAGAAAGGGTAAAAAACATAACTTCTACAACCCCAAAAAGGTTTATTTTGGGAATACTGCCCAAGCTATCTAGCATTGTTGGAAAATGTTTATGAGGTTGAAAGTTAGTGGAAATTATTGTGTTTGGTCCCTTAGATGCCTAAAAGAATGATTACGGTAATTAGGTTAATCCGAGTTGTAGTTTTAGCTCGTGCGGGACTATAGCGCAACTACCAACAACTTGGGAATAAGTTTTCATGATGAATGTCCTATGATGATCTTTAGTTCACTACCTACACACACACACACACACACACACACATATTCTGATGAGCATAGCATATGCACTAGCTGAGCCCAGTCCTTGATTCTAGCATACTAGTCAGGAGCATGTTTACTTTTCAGTAAAATGTGATGATATGTGATTATAAATATATGAAAGTGAGGCATGTCTATGTAATTAATTGTGGCATGTTATGATTATGATTGGTTGATTTAGATGGTGTTTGATATGATATATGACCTAAAATAGATTTGAGGAAAATCTGTTCCTAGCCGTTATGCTGCCGAATTTCCGCTAGAACTATACACTTAGAAAGATTTATAAAGATTACGAGCATAAAATGTTAAAGGAATGGTTGAAATAATACCTATAATTATATGCTCATGTATGCATCTCTAATGAACATATTTAAGATTAAAGGTGATATAAGACACATGGAAATGATCCTTTGGACTCCAAGAATTAATAGTTATGAAAGGTGATCCAAAAAAGTTGCATGCTCATGATAAGAAAGTTAAGATAAAGTAAGGAAGTGATGTGTTTCCCCCTCTATTACCCCATATTAAATCTAGCAACGACTAGTTAGGTTGAGCTCATCTTAGGCGATTGGTGAGGTGTGGTGATTATTGTAAAATTGCCAAGGAAGGTGAGATGGTTGATTTATGATGGTTATGAGAGGGTGTTCATTAAGAGAAGAACTTGAGAGTTCAATCATAAGAAAGTAAAGTAAAGGTGCATATACATATCTTACATTATTATTCTATTAGTGCATTTAATCATGTGATATGTGCTAGGTGACTTTATTTCTTTAGCTTACCTCCTGCTTATATACCTAGCATTATGTTGAGTTATAAATTTGTACGCTTGTGTTATTTGCATGTGTTACTTATGCTATTGAGGTATTATCATGCATACATGAGATGTCTATTGCACCCATTACATTAAGACCCATGCTTAAAGACACCTACTTTGGATAAAGAGGATTTTTGAGATGATTAAAATTAAACCTTATGTGTATACATCTCTTTCACAATGAAATCTAAGTGGCTGGGGACGATGATGATGGCACTTATGTTAGAGTCGGGAAGCCCTACTGAGAATCTTGAATAAGTTTATCATCCTTCTCTTTTCTTCTGTATTGTCTCCAGATGAGGATGATAGCATTGTTCGTGATTTTCCCTGAGACATGGACATGGGAGATATGCTACGAACCAAATCAGCAAGTTGCAGTGGAAGCATGGAGATAACTTTCCGTCAGTCATTAGCTTTAGAGTTGTCATATCCTTATACCTGTGCGTAGCCTAGCCTTTTGATGGATATGTATTGGAAACTAGTTTAGTTTTCTTATAATCATGTTTAGCTTTGGCCTATTATGTGTGCAACGTTTATTAGTAGACTTAGTATCTTTGGATGTCCTTTATGTTTATAGGACATCGCTATTATGTTATTCTTATGATATGTTAATCGAGTATATGTCATGTTATGCTATGCTTTACACATGTATAATGAGGTTTACATGATTGTTATTATTAGGCAAGTATTGATCGATATCTATACCCACACATGGCTCGCATCTTGGTTTTAAAAGTTAAAAAAAATTAGTCGTATTTTATTACTTGTATTTTAAAAAGAACAAGTTAATTTATGAAAAACAAAGGCGTAATGACTAATAATTAACTGGAATGCGACTCAAGCGTATTAGATTAAAAGTTAGAGTGTTACAGATGCTATTATAAGTTTGTGCAACTTAATTATTGATAAATTTTGTAGAATGGCATGTTGTTGAGACATATTGGACTCAATCTTAATGTGTTGTTATCCTAAGATATTTTTTTGAATCTCATGGGGTATCTTAGTTGGATGCTTATGTTATCAAAATTTGTTGTTGTTTCTATTGTTGTTGGTAGTGTTATGTATACTCTTATGTTAATATGGCACATTATAAAGACATTTTGGACCCGGTCTCATTTTGTTGCTGTGTTGAAATTTTGCACTAGCCCGTTCTATTTGTGACAATTTGTAACAACCTTTGGTTCAATTGAAATTCCTCTATTTTTAATGGTGATGATGTAGTATCCCCTTAGGACCTATTGAATAAAACTCTTTTCCTAGCAAAAGACTTCGATCAAGCCCTACGATGACAAGTAAAATGGGGAAGTAAAGTGAAATCCTTTAGGGAGATTTAGGGTCTGTTTGCAAGATGGAATTAGGGGGGAAGGAAAGGAAGGGAAAGGTTTTGAAGGATGAAATTATGTTTGTGAGTTTTGTTAATTGAGGAAAGAGGTGTTTGAAGGATTTTTAAAACCCTCCCTAATCCTCCATTCACTCCCATATTAAGTTCCTCCATTTTGGAGGGTTTTAGGGAGATGTGAACTAAAAATACCATTTTATCCTTATTAGTTTTCAAAAATTACCACACATACATCTTTCTCACTGAGACACACATGAAGATACATCTAGAACCCTAATCCCAATTTCCCCTATTCTTGTTCCTCGAACCCTAATCCCGATCTTGATATGTCAGATCCCAAATCTTGAGGCGTTCATGTTGTAATACAAGAGGAGTTTCTAGACCTTTATCTGTTTCAGAATCTCTGTTTCTGAAACCCTTCACGTTGCAAGGTCAAGTTTGAATGCGGTCGCGAGATTCCATTCGCCGTCGGTGTCTTTGACTTCGTGTTTTGCGGTGAAGGCAACCTGGAACAATCGCCGCGGCCATCGAAGTTCACCATTGAAATCGCCAGAACGCTCAAACTTGAAGGGATCACGGGCATTCCATTTGGTAAGCTCTAAAGATATTATAGCTTCAATTCATTCCTTGAGTTGCAAAAAGAAAATTAGTTTATGCTTGGTTATTGATGTAATGGCAATTGGCAAGTTGGATGAGGTATAGAATCATTCTAAGTTCCAAGATTAATGGTGCACACGACCAAGTTAAATTGTTTTGTTTGTTAACTAGTAGAAGATACAGAAACATTTGTACTTCCAAGAAAAATTTTCTGATACCAAGTTTTGCTTCTCTTATATGAACGGGTGGGGAAGGGGGAACACGTCCGCTATTTGTCATGGAACTTGTTCAAATTTTCACTCTCTTTTGTGGGTGATATAATCCCATATCTGTTACTCATAGTTAGGAATGATCTTGATTGCATATTATTCCAAAAGTTGTCATGTCAACGTTTTGATCATGGTTCTAGGCCAAGCAATTCTGGTGCAAGTAGGGAACAACCTGATTTTATAGAGAACTTACTGGATTTCTTTCATGAGCATCGCAACGAGTTTGCTCACTGGTAAATGCAGCTTTAACCTTTTCTTTTTTCATATATGATTTCGTGTCTAGTTGGAGCAGCATTAGCAAGGATTTGTATCCAGATTTGGGTAATGACTAATTAATACACAATGTGATGGTGGAGCACTGACTTGGGCAAATTCTTAATTATTTATATCGAGAAAATTGTGCTACTTCTTTTAATAATTGATTTTGACATACGGTCTATGTTAAAGATATTTATATAGTGATTTAATCATGTCGGGTGTGTATACATTTTGATATAAATTCTATTTCATAATTTTATATATATATATATATATATATTTTATAATCTTCTTTCCTTCTTTATTGTTTGTATTCGTAATCCCTTGTTGGCATTGGCATTGGTCTTTGTATCATATTCTTAAAGTTATTTTAGAATCCTTTGTCTAGATTTGTTCATATTGTTTGCAAACTTTCATAATTTTAATTTTCATAGTTTTGATGCACTCGCAAACGGATTGATGATCTGGGGTGCTCTTCACTTGGCTGTTTGATTTCTTAATCCCATCACAACATGCTCTAGGAACTTTGCTGCCATTTCCCCTAACGTATGCAATGCATGATGATAAAGGGTTCTAAACTTGGCCACATGTATGAGCAGCTTGCGTTAGTGTCATTAGACTCAAACCCATGCACATCATCATTGTCAAGCATGCAACCTTAGGGACCATTGAGCTAGCGATGGTTTAATTAGGGAACCCTTGATGAGGAAAACAACTTAAGAACTATATATGGGGTTAAGGCTGTATCAGTACTGGGTTTGGCATGGTGGTGTAAAATGCATGTGATCATTATTTGACACACAGTTCGACATTCTGCATATGAAACACTAGGATAAGCAAAGTAGCTTAATGTGTGATTGTGATATCGTAAGCGTGAATTTGTCTGAGTTTATGATATGTTCATTGCTGAGGGATCAAGACTGGAGGACTGACTTGTAGAAAATCTGATTTCCTTTATTAATTCAGTGAGTGTTATTTGTTTGTAGCAATTCCCCCATATATTTGCATTGTACAATATTTGAAACCACTGTTTTGTTGACCAAAGAAAACCACCACTGATTCTAGCAACACAACATGATCATTGCTATATTTTTAATCGTTGGATGAATGATGAAATCTGTGTTCCATGTTTTCACTAGTGAGATGTGTACTTTGCTTTGGTCATTTCCCCCATTTCTTATGACTATATCTGATTGATCTTTTATAGGAAGAATATGACACACATGATCCAAAGGGTCCTTCCTCTGTGGTATTACTGCTTCTGAGAAAGAGATCAAAGATTATTGAGATTGTAGCAGCAAGGGACATTGTTTTTGCTCTTGCTCAATCTGGTGTTTGTGCAGCATTTAGCTGAGGTAATAATAGTAACTGGTATTGATCATTTATTGCAATATTATATCTCAATATAATGTACAGTTATATCTACAACATAAAAGTATATATATGTTACACGTTTCATTTGTTTGGTGCAGGGACCAATGAACGGATATGCTTCTCGAATGTCAGTCCAGATGAAGTTATAAGAAGAATGTAAAATATTTTTATTTTACCATTTTACAGGGGTCAAACATTTTCTTAGTCATCTCGAGTGCATTAGAGGAGTTATTGGTTGTCCTCAAGACAAACGTAAGAGATTGTTATTTGAGATGATGTTTGGTCCTAGTGGTCCTTCTTGATGTAACTTTTAAATGAATTCTATTTGTGAACCAATGATTTAGTAGTTAGGTTGATTTAATACTTGACATTGTTGAATTATTTGAGTTTCAATTAATAGAAATTTGTTTCCTTGTATATTGTTATGAAAAAATTGCTAAAGTGTTAGATCGATAACATTTGTTATTTTTTTTTTTCCTTTTGCAAGTTGCAATTGTATATTTAATTGATAGTTATATATTTCTTTTGTCCATTTTTGTAATTTTTTTGTGAATACAAATTTTTTGCATGGTATTATTATTTTTTATAAATATGAATTTTTAAAAAAAAATTATAAATTTTTTATGGACTTTTTGAAAATATTGATGAGAAGTCATTTTTAGAGATAAAAAAAATAAAAAGATACTTTTTAAAATGATCTATCGTGTAGAGTAGAAAATTTGAGGGAGAAGAAGGCTTTCAATTTTTTTTCCAAAATAATTAATTATTTAAAAAATAAAATAATTAAATATATTATTAAGGAATAAAAGTGTTAAACAAAATCATAATTTTTTTACTTCTTTTTTTTATTAGTAGAAATATGTAATTTTTAACTAAAATAATTAATTCTATAAAAATAAAATAATTAAATAGTGTAAGGAAGGGGGTAAATTTGTAAAATTAGACAAAAAATTCTCCAATTCCCTTCCCTCTATATATCTTACACTTCCAAATAAATGGAGGATCAATCCTCTAAACTCCTTCCTTCCCTCACCTTTCCTTCCCCTCCAATGTCTGTCCTTCCCTTTCCCTTCAAACCCCAAACAATGCCTTAGGTAGCTTGGTCTCCTCTTCCGCTGGGTTGGACGAAAATAAATTCAGATGGCGTTTTTTTGCAAAACACAAGTGCAGTATCATGTGGTGGGATTTTGCGTCATTGTCATGTGAATTTGCTACAAGCTTTTAGTGCTATTTTGGGAGATTGCTCGATAACTTTTGCTGAATTGTGGGGTGCATTTCTTGGACTGAAATTTGCAATTGGTAAGGGCTGTTCTCACATTCTACTGGAGTTGGATTCGGAGGTGGGGGTGCAAATGTTGTTGGATGGTGTTGGGGACAATCAACCATTGTGCGCCATTGGTTCTTGCTGCTAGAACCTTGATGATTTTCCGCTGGGGCAGTTCATATTGAGCATATTTATCGAATGCGAATGCTTGTGTAAATCTCTTAGCCATATTCCTTTTTAACCATATTCCTAGTGAAGTATTCCTAGTTTTAACCATATTCCTAGTTTTATTTCCATTCAATTTCATGCTTATAGGTGTCAGGTTAATTTTAACCATATTATAGGATATTAGCTGCTTTTGTTTGTTGGGCACTGAGGCCTGTTTCCAATAAAAATAATGAACTGGAAGTTTTCTTTAATATTAATTTCTAAGGTTTTAATGCATTGAATACATTGCAAATTTAAAATCCTATTTTTCCACTGCAAGAAAATTGCCTAGTTGCGGCAAAATTGTGATGGTTATCGAGTGCACGCCAATTCCCGGTCTACTAATGAGTTGCGCGATCAGCCACTTCTAATTTGTAGCGGCTTCAGGACCTTCACTAACAAAATCCATTTTTTTAATTATTTATTAACAATATAAACATTTTACAATGACTGTACACCAAGATTAATCTAATTAATTAATAGGATAGATTTATGAAAAAATATTTTTTATTAAAAAAAGTAAATAAAATTATTTCTATTTATTAAATATTAAATATTTATTTTAACCAAGCTATATTTATTTTCTAATAAATGCTAAATCTTCCTAATTTATGTGCTAAAAGTTCTCCAAACTCAAAAGCTCACTTATCTTTATTAAATAATTCTTAGACGCTGTAAGTTATTTTTTTCATATACTATGGAAATTATATTGATTACAATAAAATTTGAACATAAAACCTTATGCATACTACCGAAACTCCTCAGTAGGGATGGCAATGGGGGGCTGGAGGTGCAGGTATCCGATCCCTGGACTCAAATCCCTGCGTTCGGGGATTTTTGTCCCCATTGGGACTGGGAGAAGGTTGAAACTCCTCCATGGTGACTTCGGGGATGGGGATGAGATTATGTCCCCGTCTCGCAGGGTTCCCGTCCTGAGGGGTAATTTTGTAATTTCTAGTAAAAGCTATATTTTTATTAATTTTTCATATTTTTATTAACCTTTTAATATTTTGATTAACTTTTTTCAAAAAAAAATATTGGGCAAATTACATTCACCTCCCATGAGGTATGTTGAAATGCAACAAACACCCCTTCTATTTGTACACCTGACATTTATCTCCACTGAACTAACTAAAAACCAAACATTGAGAAAATCAAATTACATTTTTACCCTCTTTACTTTACCAACCCAAAACCTAAAGTTACTCTCTCCTCCTTGCTCCATGTTAAGCCCACCCACATCCTCCCACCGGTGACAACACTCAAACAAGCAAAATGAAAAAGTAAGAATGCATCTAACAATGGAAGCTAAGGTTTTGAGAGATATGCACAAAGGAAAGGAAAAAAAAAAATGACGAGAGAGAGAAGAAAAAGGCCGTGATAGAGGGCCAGACAAATGAAAAAGGTGGCAGCGTCATGTGCCCAGGGAGGAGGAGAGCCGCTGTCATCGCATGGTGATGGGGAAGCAGCCGACAGTCACTGTGTAGTTGTGAGGGAGCAGAGCTTTTCGTAGCTGAGGGTGGAGATTAGGGGGAGGCCACGGTTTTCACGGCTGTGCAGGGCAGTGACTGGGAAGGAAGAGGAAGCCGCCCAAACACGATGGCAAGCCGCCCTACCACGACCATCGTGCATTGACGGAGCGAAGAACAACGGCGACGGCGCTTGTCTGGAGGTCTAGATCTAGGATCTAAAGGCCATGACAGTGATGGTTCGTGGTGGCACGGGAGGTGAGGGGCAGCGGAGGTCAACTTGCACTTTTCTTTTTTTTCTTTTATCTCAGCTTCCTCCCTTTTTTGTTTTTGAGAAAATCTGGAGTTATGTTTTGGTTTTGAGGTTTTAGGTGGATTGAAATGATGGTGGTTGATTTGGGTGGCGCTACTGAGAGGGGGAATGATAGAAGGGAGGCTGAAGTGGTGAATGGTGGTGGTGAAGAGGCAACAGCTACAGCCCTTCTTAGTGTTGTCCATAAGAAAGGGTATAAATGTAATTTGATTTTCTCAATGTTTGGTTTTTAGTTAGTTCAGGGGAGGTAAATGTCAGGTGTACAAATAGAATGGGTGTTTCTTGCATTTCAACAAACCTCAGGGGAGGTGAATGTAATTTACCCAAAAATATTTTAAACTTACCTCCAATAACCCTAATTTTACTCTCACATCCCTTTTCACTTCCACTCACATGGTCGCACACCAACACCCTCAGTCCCTCATTGCCTCACAAAGCTGAAACCCCCAATCTAGCCACTGCCACGCCCACCAGCCATCATCAACCCCATCACAGCCTCTCAATCCCAATCACACATGGTCGACAACTACCCTATTTTTCTCTCTAGTCTCCACTCATATGGGCTCACGAACACGAAGAAGCACGAGGTGCAAACCGCCCGATGAGCTATAAACGAAGCTTCGAGTTGCGCGATGAGCCAGTGATGGACAGCAAATGAAGAACGACAATGCTACTATCTGTGAAGCCTCAGTTCCTTTTTCTTATTGGTTCTTCTTACTTACTATTCTTCAGCCTTTCTTTGAGAATGTTTCAAATATTGTTTTTATTTTTGTGGGTCTTTGAGAATGCAAGCCCTAGTTTGAATTTCTGTACTAGATTGGCAGACTTTTTCCCCTCAATTTTGCATATCCCAACAGGGATTGGGGATGGCAGTGATTTTCTCCCCACCATGTGGGTCGGGGTCGGGGTCGGGGTCGAGGACACCCATGGAGATTCGGAGTAGGGAATGGGGAAGTACCCCCTACACTACTTGCCCCGCCCCATCGCCATCCATAGTTGCTCCCTATTACATATCCTCTAATGGATTAGAATATTCAAACCCATATATCGTTTTTTCAAATACATTTACTGGTTGATTGGAATTCTTAGAATGCACTAGAAAATTGTAATTGAAATTGGAATTAAAAGTTGGAACTCTTCAATTATAAAATAATCAGCTTTTGCTAAGACTTAAATATTTCAAATGATTATTTATGCTTATAAGTTATTTTTCAAGTTAAAATTATAAGCTTTCGTTTATCATCTTTTTTTGAGTGTATCCAAACATACATATTTTCCAGAACGACTTTTTTTTTGGTGAAAAAAAGTTCCCAAAAACAGACGCGCCTAGTATTCAACGGAACATTTTACAAGTCTATAGTGAGAGCCCGATTAGGTCACGGCCATATGAGTTCATAGTGGTTCTTAACTTATTCTATTTTTTTTAACGCTACTAACAGCAAATATTAAAGGAGTGCATTTTTTGTTTCTTTGGCTGCACAAAATACAAATTGGCCCGCTCCATCAAATTTAAAGGAAAACAAAAAGCGAAAAAAGAAATTAGGCCCTTCACGGGAGTTCATCTTTTAGCAAGGGTATACGTATAATATTTGCAAATGAGCTAAGAATGAAGAGTCACTAATGGGAATCACAATTGTTAGAAACTAAGAACTAGAAAATAAGAAACACAGAAAATTGGATGAATAAACTACATAACTTGTTGTGTGTTATATACAAAGGGGTGGTGCCTATTTATAGGCCTCGAGTAATAAATACAGGGAATAATAAAAATAAAATCTGTCTAATCCTAAATCAATTTACAATCAACCTAAATCAAAGTACAATCTAATCTTATGGTATAGTCATATCGTAACATCCCCTCAAACTCAAGTGGGTTATGAGGAAACCAACTTGAGTTTGGAAAAACAGAGCATGAAAGCGAACCACGAACAATATGCTAGCGAATAAAGTGACAATTAATCTCAATATGTTTAGTGCACTTATAAAAGACATTATTATGTGCAATCTGAATAACACTCCGGTTGTCAAGGGCTTGACATTCAGCTTCAGTACTAGAGAGAGCAATCAAAGTTTACTTCTTGTTGTGCCATGAGATAAGAGATTCATCAAGAAAGATACAATATCCAGTGGTAGAGCGGTGATCAGTGGAATCTCCACCCCAATCAGCATAAGAATAAGCTCAAGGATCAAGGGAGAATCAATAGAGAAGTGAAGCCCATGAAACAATGTGCTCTTGACTTGCCAAATAATGCGAAGAATAATAGCATAGTAGGTAGAGCACATAGCAGGAAAAAAAAACTACCTAGCCAGCTGGACAACATATGAAAGGGATATAATGCACCAATTTTTTGTTAATATTTAACAAAAGAACTAAAGTGCACATTCAAGAAATATTAAGGGGTCAATTTGTATTTTAAAGTTTTCGAATAAAGTGCACAAGATATATAGTTCATGTGTAAGAATAGAAATCTTCTGTCTCTAAATAGTGTCCCCTTCCATGTCCTTTTTATCATTTATTGGCACATAGAAGATGTATATTATATATTTGGTAACTAATAAATTTTTAAATCTATTTTGATTTTTATCTTTTTATGTGGCAATAAGCAATTGGGGGGACAAGAAATGAGACATCATTGGGGACAGAAGATTTTCATCCCACCGGTAAAACTCACCCAGAATTCAATCCACTTTAACCCATTGGGTATTTAACACATTACTTTGGATAAACATCTTTTCAATTAACATATATAGTAATATGGGCTTAGTAATGTAATATAATAAGTTGAGTTCAAATAATTTAACTCGTTTGCTATTCTAACCGTAAGTCATGTGATTTTAGAAAAAGAAAAATATGTGACTTTGCCCGAGTTAGAATAACAAATTGACTATATACTCGTGCACTCAGAAAAAAAAAAGTGTTTTTTGTTCTATATATAATTTGATACTTTAATTTTGTGAATTTAGATTTAAGAGCCTCTACTTTTTGCTAGATTTTTAATTAAAAACTGAAGAACCAAATTGTGAATAAAATACTGTAAAAAAAATTATCTTACTATAAAAAGAACTATAAAGTCTACAGTTTAATTCTACTGGATCTTTAAAGCGAAAGAGGATCGTGCTCAACATGGCACAGAATTAAATATGAATAGTTTGGTTTCACTGAATATTGCTGGGTATATAGACCAAATTCAGTGGCAGGTCTTCTAAATGCATTCAAGAGACAAAAAACCCTCCACTTCTAGCAAGTATAATATTCAAATAGCATCTCCAGTATACTGAGTGGTGTTTTTAGTAGTCGGCTTTCGTATCTTCCCATATCATCTATCAAAGATAGGAATTGAAGCTAGCCACCATTGGTTATTAAAGAAATAATGCGAATCGTTTAGAACCCGCAAAATGACCTAATAACAAATCAGATTTTGACTTACTAGCTACATAGCAATAGAAAGTGAAAAGAGTTTGAACATAAAGAGGAAGATAATGCCATCGAAGATCTGTCTCCAGTTGTCTAAGTTATATGCCTCTTCATTGGTACAATGGACTGTTGAAGAAGACTTGAAAATCTTAGAACGCCATTATGCGGATTGAAGGGGCAACTGTTCTGGCCTGTGCGGAAGGCGGAATTCTCATTTTTGAATAGTTATTTGGGATGGAAATTGGGCTGCGTGTGATGCGTGTATGTATTTCCACTAACAAGCTGAGGTAAAATGCCACTACTAGTCTAACATTTTAATCAATCATTGTCATCTTATTTTCCGTATTACCCTAATTTAGTCGAGGTTAAAAATATTTTAGTTTAATATTTATTATTAGAGTTAAATTAAATTTAAATGATTATAATAAAAAAAACAGTAGAAAAATATTAAATTATATAATAGAAAGAGAGTATTTTTACATTTTTAAAACTTATTGACACAAGAAATAGTTACAAAATATTAAAATAAATAATAAATTAATTAAATTTTAAATAATAGTAATATATTTTAAAAATATTTTTAAATAGTTAATAATTTTTTTATTTAATATTGAATATAGATAGAATTATATATAAACAACATAAAATATAGTCTTACACAAAGTCATAGCAAACTATGTGTAGTATTAAAATTTATTATATCTTATATAATCAAACCTCATTTTATCTGGTTTTATACTATCAAACTTTATCCTATTAGATATGTGAAACAAGCGTAGAGTCTTTTATTTGTTCCCTATAATTGGGGTGCAACAAGGAGAATTAAAAATTTGTTTAGGTTAAAAATAAACATTTTATTTATTTTTATCCCTAATTATATTAACAAAGTTATTAGAAAGTTTAAATTGGTTCACTGTAACATTTTTTATTTTTACTAACATTTAAAAATTGTTACTAAATCATACACTTGTGTTAGTAAAACTTTTTACTAACATAGACTATATACTACACTTGTAAAAGGGTTACTAAAGAGAAAGCTTCTTATAGCTTGGTTTTGAGTGATAATAAATCAATATTTGAAATAACTATTCGAGAAAGATGACTAACAGTTTGTATGGGTGCCTTTATGCTAGCATAGGTAAAATTCTATAACTCATGCTCAATATCTTCAAGAAACTTAATGAGAAATGTTAAAATGAATTCAAATTTCATACTTAGAGTTATAAATGCTTTAATTCCCCTGAATTTTAGATGTGTTTAACTAACATATCTCATAAAGTAATTAAAGTTGTGAGAAATTTACAATGTACTTTAGAAAGTTGATAATCATGCACAATTAGAAAGATGATAACGATTTAGAAACTTAATCTTGTAAATAAGAACTTAAGCCTCCTAATGTCTTAAGAAAGTTTCTTAAGTATCAAGAAACTTGTATGATGATTAGTTTTGACTAAAAAGATCATCTTTAAAGTAAACATGTGCCATGTTACAGACATAAAAGGACAATAGTACTGATACCACCATCAAAGGTATTGTGACAACTGCAAAGGAGAGGTTGCTTGCCAATATGTCTCAAAAACCTCTCTCCTCACAACGTCTCTTGAAGAAGAATTCAACAATTAAGGAATAATGGATATATTCAAACTTAATCTACAAAAGAGTAATCATTTGAAGATTGAAGGCTTGTTGAACCTATCACAATCTATCTTAAAACACCTCATCTTTAGAAAGCTTCAGAAATTTCACTTCACAAAGAATCTATTCCTTCAAAAACCTACTTACAAACTGTATTTTAGCAAATATCATCAAGAAGTTATTTAATTGTAGGAAGTCATTCAAGTGACTCTTTATTCACATTGTAATATCCTAAGTGCTTGAGTGTTTCACTTTAAATAAGTATTATTCAAACACAAACCAAAACAACTTCTTTTGCAACCTTGATCCAATAGTGGTTAGTATGCATTAGCTTGGAAAGGGTAGGACAATACTACTTATGGGTAGCTTGAGAAGGCTTGAGAAAGAAGTTAGCCCCAGAACTCTTTAGAAAGCTCTACAACCTATGTTTTGAGTGACAACAAAGAAACTTTTGTTAAAATATTTTGAAGAAAGAACTAACAAATTAGTTGAGTTTCTGTAGTGTTTAACAAGTCTATTCTCGTAACATATAAGTTCAATTAATGAGTTATTTTTCACAATTTCTTGGCTTAACATGATTGAAATTTCATTCAAAGAGATTTAAGTTTTAATGATGTGAAAAATAGTTTAGAAAATGAGCTAAAATACATTTGAGACACTAGAAAGCAATATCCAATATAAAAAACCAAGTATAGATCTTTAGAATGTATCTCACGCATGTCAGAAAGTGCAATATTTATTGGAGAAATCAATTCCTTACAAGTATATAATGATCATAATCTTCAATCAAGATGGCTATCAACTTTGTAAACTTTCTACACATTGAGAAGATCATTATCAAGCTCAAAAATAAACTTAGAAGATTAAAAAAAGGCTTAGAAAGTGTGAAGGTACATCAGAAAGCATGTATTTTTTAGAAACCGCATTGAGTCAACATAAACTAAAGAAAATTTGAATTTCAAATTTAGTCAACTTTTAGAAAAGTATTGACAGTGACATATCACTTTTGTCCTTGGAAAAATACCTTGTATTCTAGAAGAAAAAGTTCAAAAATCATAATTCAGAAACTAAAAGTTGTTTATGAAAGTATCTAGAAACAACATTGTCAACATCTCTATAAGGACAACACTGACATAACTCAGCTACTCTGCTAGAGGATAGTTCCTAGGACACAAAAAGAAGATCAACATGTGTCAAGATGAGGTGAAATCAAGGGAATCCAAGTATAAAAGAATGAGACCTTCATACAAGAAGGAGCTTTTACACAACTAGCATTGATACCTTCATATACTTTCTAAAAAATCATCTATTACTTCTTGTTATTAGTTAATCTTCTTTTTAGTACTCATTAGATAACATCTTTTTCTTAGGAAGAGTTTAGAAAGACGTCTCTCAAGTTTCCAAATCAAACACCATATTATTATTAAAAAAAACTTGAGTGTTCTTTGTTTGAGAGAACCAACCCAAATCATAATCTTGTACCCTAATCCAGTAGTGATCAAGTGAGGATAGCTTAAAGAGACTAGGACAAAAACTACTTGTAGTGAGAGTAAATCAGAACTATTGTTCATTAGAGATAGCTTGAAGGCTATTCAAAGAATATCTTTCTTTCTCATGGTTAAGAAAGTGTTTAGTGGAACTCAACAAGTTATTGAGAACTGGATGTAGGGATTGTTTAGCTGAACTACTATAAAATATCTGAGTAATCTATCTCTTTTTATCTATTTATCATTCAGCATTTGTTTTATTTGTGTTATGTGATTGATTAAATGATTTCAAAATAGTTTATGAAGTTTAATGATTACTACTTGGTTCATAAAGTTACTTGTTGAAGCCCACAAACAATAATTTCCTCTGCCTTCAAGTGAATAACTTGATAGACTCTATTTAGTATTTTAGAGACTTAAAAAGAAATCAAAGGCATGATAACCCTCCTTCTTGTACTATTTTCTACTTATTTGTAATTTTGGAGAGGCTTCTACAAGAATATACTTTGTTAGTGGAACTCTTAATGCTTGAGTTAGGGACTGGATGTAGGCAAGAAATTAGCCAAACCAATATAATTTCTTTGTGTGATCTTCTATCTCTTATCTCTTTTGATATCCTACTTATGTTGTGTTTTGTCTTCTTTTAATCTCATATTCATTTTGTTCAAAAATTAAAATTAATCTTTGTGAAGAACTAACTCTACTTCTACTTTTCTAAGTTCCAAGAACTTAAGAATATTTGTTTCAAAAGTTTTTGCAGAAAGTATTTGGAGTGCATGATTCAATCCTTTTCTCTTGTTATTGTTTTCACTTACAGTCTTAACAACTTTTTATATTTTTAATAACACTTGTTAAAGGTTAGTAAATGATTTTAACAACATTCCTTATTAATAAAAGTTCCTAAAAGTTAAACATGGTGCCGTGGTTGTGGAATTGTCCATGTTGATTGTCCTCACGGAATTTGTAGAGAAAAGTGCGTTATCTACTATTGAACTTATAATTCTTGTTTCATTCATCATGTTTCATCAGTTTATTTCATATATGTCATTATTGTAAAATTGTTGAATTATTTTTATCTCAAAGTAATAAACTTTTTTTTTTTTTATGTATTAATGGGAGTAATGCAAATAATAATTTAATACATTTCTTTTTAGAACTTGTTTGGTTCATATTTTCATTTCATATTTTTAATTTATTTATTGTGTTTTAGGATTTCTGAAAGAAATAGTGAAAATTGGAAATGAAACTATGAAATAGGATTTTCTTATTTTCATTGTTTCTTTCACAAAATCTCAAAAAATAGAAAACAAATGAGATATGAAAAATGAAAAATGCAAAATGAAATATTGCAATCAAACATGTCTTAGTAATGTTGGTAGTAAAGCACACGAGAATAGGGGGTTGAATTGTGCATCATTGTTTCCTTCATTTTCTTTTTCTAGAAAAGCTTAAACAAAAACTATTAAGTATTAAACTTAAAGTACAGTGGAAACAACGTTAGCGATGTCAGAAAGTAGCTTTCTGAACTATGACAAACATAATGGAACTTTCGTATAAGTAGGTTTTGAGAAAACACAATATAACAGGCACAAAGCAATAAAATAAATGACAGTTTAGGCAGAAGAAGATACTGTACAGGTATTTTTATACTGGTTTGACTAACCTGCCTACCTCCAGTTCTCAACCGTTGTTAAGTTCCACTAAAACCTTTTCCCAACCGAGAAAGTTGGATAGTCTTTATAGTAGCCTTCCCTGTAACATCCTAATTTTTAACCCAACTTTCTAAAACACATTAGGTTAATCATTAGGTTATTACCTCTTAGGCTCATCATTTTATTAAAATACTTAGCGAAAATTACGGGTAAATTTTTTTTTTTGAAAACTTAAACCAAAGTGAGAGCCGTGCTCTAATCTAAATGAAAGGTATAAACATCAATCATAAGGAAACACAAGAGCTAAAGCAAGTATCAATAGAGCAACGATCATAACAACAAAGGAAACATTTCATTAATAATAATATAGTTGGAATACATAGGTAGTCACGCCCTTATAGAAACGGGCTAAACTTGGAATACACAAGAAAATGGAAATACAACAGAAACAAGAAAACATAGATAAACCGTAACTACCCAAGTGCACCTAGAGTGGATAACCTTAAGACAAAAGAAGGTTTATCCCATCTATGTGAGAGTGTGTGCACTAGCCTTCCCCTAAGACGTCTGCTACTGGAACCCGGGGAAAGGTGGAGTGTAACCGATCCATGGACGCAGGGCGACAGAAGTGGGCACACGTGAAGACTGAGCATGAGCTCCTCGATAAGGGTGCCTCTCAGCTCGTCTAGCCAGTCTCGGCTATGTAATAGTCTCCTCGTTCTCGCATCGCACGAACCGAGGTGTAGGAGCAGAGCTCTCGCTATACATATGCGTTGGCGGGTCCTCAGAAGGGTTGTCCTCCGAACTAGGAGACTGAGGTACGTAATCCTGGAAGTCTCGAGGCATCGCACCACCAGTGTACATCCACAAAATCCTCTCGTCTCGCGTCTGGGCGCACTTAAAAACCATCGCATCTTCATAGGGTGACATTGGGGAGAAACGATAGCTCTGTACAGGGTGTACAAAGGGGCGTCAGATGAACATGAAGACTCGCATGGTACACTGCCCCTCAAAATGGTATGATCTATGATCTGGATCAAAGTGAACCTCTCAAGTCAGCGTGTCGACAAAAACCATGAACGTCGCCATCGCTCTCTGAAGATGTGACGAAAAAGAGAGGAGGAAGAGAAAGGAGTGAGAATTCTTACTAAAGAATTTCAATAGGAGTCTCCTATCCTAGGGTTACATCATTCACATTCTCAGGAACCTTGGGTTTAATTATAAAAGGTGTGCATACATAAAAGGTTCATTAATTAGGGTTTATAAAACCAATTATCCAAGGTTCTTTCCTTTTAGCATGCATCTTGATGTTATGAATGCAACATATTAAAACATGAATGCATGGCAATGCCTTAATCAAATAACTCAATGAATCACAACTTCAAGAAAGCACACAAGTGGCATAAAGGGCATATAACTTTTAAGTGGATCATTCCTCAACTTCGTGACATCAATCATGGTACTTTAGCATAATAAGGCTACCCTAAAATAACTAGGTTATGAGCTCATACCTCAGCTAGTCGTCACTAGCTCTTGCTTATTATCTGAATAAGTGAAACATAATAAAATAATCCCGACTACGCAAGTATGGGTAGGGGGCTAGGGATCACCTCTCTTAGGATATACCCTCTTTGAAACGCTTTGTGGGCATCAAGCCACAGCAATTTTTCCGCTTTGGTAGGCTGCATCTACTCATACCCTCATGGATTTGTCTCCCCTGGGGGTGCTCGGCTGAACCAGTGTCACCCAGGAAAGCGCATCTCAGTGTTTTGTCACATAAAAATCTCCTGGGGATGCTCGGCCAAACCGGTGTCACCTAGGGTTTTCAACTCATGTGGTACTTTGAAATATTTCTTCAACCTTTTTAGGTTTGACGAAAATTCGACAGCATAACAGCTGTTAAACCGAATTTCCTTCAAATCGAAACTTATGCCATGGGCTAATCACACAACATATTCCTCATTTAAACCTCATGCTATGGTAAACCTCATATCTTAAACAATCATTTCCTCATGCATCATAAACATCTCAACATGTTATATAAACATCATAGCGTTAGCAATTTCTTAACGTCTTATGCATTGACCCTTAAGGTCCTTAACTCACAATCTAAGTTATCAATCATCACAACTTAATCTCTCGAGTACCTATAGGCTCATATCTAAGTATTCCTCACTCAATACTATGATCATAAACTTCTCTAAACCTTAAGAACGCAGGATCTAAAATTCTAACTTTACGAGTACCTAGGAGTCACAACAATGACCCTTTCTAAGTCCGGTTTGCTCCTAAGGCATCAAGATCAAGTCCTAAACCAATTATGAGTCATTCCTACACATTTAAACTAATTTAAATCCATGATTATCATTTCTAAACCATGCTGGACAGAATCCAGAAAAATCAATTACCAAGGGATCTAGAACTCTCAAATTAATTCTTTTCTAGTTACTAACTTCTCTTATCTTTCACATATGAGTTTTAACATTAAATATACTCAAACTTACTCATATTATCATCATCAAACAGCACATACAGTGGTCATAACATGGGAAGGCAGAACCACAAATACATCTCCATACAAAGGCATAAAACTTGGTTTCTAAAGCACATAAAATACTAGTTTCTCTTGGTTCCTTTTCAAGACTTTCAAAACTCACTTATAAACATTTTTATCATATAAAATCATCAAAATATTTGTAAGGGCAGTAGCTAAATTAAATTTACCTCAAGAGGTCCTAAATTCATAAAACTTTGTTCTAGACATTTCTTGTACTCATATAAGCTTAGAAAAATTATGAAACATAGATTTTGATACTTGTAACAAACCAAACATCTTAAGGCCGAAAATCAAAGACCAAAGAACACATATTTTCAAGTCTTTGTTTGAGACATATGGGCAAGTCTTTGAGCTCTAGGTTCTCTTAAGTGATGACATAAAAATAAACACACTCATGCACTTGTTTTAGCTTTCATTAGAAAATAAAGTGAGAGCATAAAATAAACATGAGATGCAACTTATTATTATCTTTGATATATTAAGTGAGGACTTGAAATATAAACATGATAATGCAAAGCTTGAAATATAAATATGATAATGCAAGTTCATTCATTATCTTGATACTTAGTGATAGTAAGGAAAGTAAATATGATGTGCAAGGCATAAACATAGTGATAGTAAGGAAAGTAAATATGATGTGCAAGGCATAAACATAGTGATAGTAAGGAAAGTAAATATGATGTGCAAGGCATAAACATAAATATGAATGCAAGGTTAATTTTTAATGTTATCTAGAGCTCTTCAAGACTTTAGAGATCAAACAACCCAACACTCATCTCATCACAAAGAGAGCTTTAGAGTTCTTGAACCAAGTTCTCAAAGGAACTATGAGGTTCTTGAACATCATCATCAAGCTCAAAAGAAACAAACTTTCAAAGGAACATAAAATCTCAAAGAAAAGGAAACCAAAACCGAAACCTTGTGAGGAAGAAAAACAAGGAAAATCGAAACCATTAGCAAGAAAAAGTAAAGGTGTTCTTGAGCTAAAATCATTTTGATTTAGAAAGCAAAGATGAAACTTAAAGAAAATAAAAAATCACGCTCTAGAGGTTCCTTTGAGATGAACACTTAGTCATCATCTAGGAGCACTCATCATTGAGCTATCATGTGCCAAACAAGGCCTCTTGGCCGAAACTAAGAGGAAGAAAGAAACAAAGGAAAGTTTCAAAAAGAAATCCAAGAGAAAGCTAGAGAAAAACTCATTTTCAAGAAAACAAAGTTTAGAAAACACTCCTACCTAGAGTGGAGATAAAAAGCTTGAACTTTGGAAAGGAAATGAGATGAACAACTCCTTCTTGAAGGATGAGATGATTCGGCCTTCAAGAGAAAAAGAGAAAGGAGATGTGTTTTGAGTGAGGTTGTGTTTGAGGTCAAGTGTTTGAGAGGTTTGATGATGGTTCAAGGTTATGAGGTGGTATTTAAAGGTTATGAGATGATTATGTGATGAGAGGATGAAGAGGATGAAGATGAAGAGAAAAGAAGAACTCTCTTGAAACTTGAGAGAAAAAGGAAGAACTCAAGAAAGCTTTGAAAACTAAAAGTTTGCAAATGAGCTAAAGTGTTTGCAAGTTCTTCTAATGCACCTATTTATAGAAAATGAAGTATGAAGGCTCATCCAAGGAGAGCCTTGGCCGTAGCAAATGGGAGGGAAAAGGAAGAGAAAATATCTCTTACACAATGTCATTCAAGCACGGTTTGAAGTATGGAAGTTATGATACAAGGCATGGCTTCAAGTAAGGTGATTTGAGTGAATTTCCTATCAATTTTGAATGAAATAATTCTTCTAGAAGCTAGGCATGGCTGGCTGTTTTTGGACCACAAATAAATGAGGAAAATAGCTTAATTTATTTAGTTATTCACTTGAAAAATCAAGCATGGTGGAAAGTATAACAAGGTATGATGAGTATGACTTGAGGTATGGCTTTGGAGTGTCAAAAATTTGAGCATGTGATGAATATAGGGGGGAAGCATTCGGCCATAATGCTACAGTAGAGAGGGAGGAAAATTGCTTCATGTAATTGTGTGTTAATGATAGGTTTGAGTGTGTATTAGTTTAGGTACAAGGTTAGGAGTTATTAAGCATAAGTTTAGGTAACTAAGAATGAGGTTTAAGAGGTTTATGACAAGGTTAAGGAGTGCTCATACACATTTAGAGAGTTTAAAATTCATTTTATGAGTAAACAAGGTAGACAAATTTCCATGATTTAAGGAATTGGAAAGAGAAAATATTATTCAAGATTCCATGACTAGGAATCTTGAATTTAAAATAGGATTTCAAGTTATAATTAAGCATTCTTAGGTTCTAATCAACTTTAATAAATTATTTTGACTCAAGATTAATTATGGAAATTAATTAATCTTCGATTAGAGCCTGATATTGCTTAGGTTTGCTTAATCACACGATTAAGCTCAAAAACACAAAACTAGGGGCAAAATCATAATTTTGCACTAATTTCGCCCGGGACCTCCAAGACTAAAACTGAAGTCATAGAATACATAACAATGCCTTTTAAAACTATCTGGAGAAGTTTCGGGTTCATCCGGCACTTGAAAAAGGGTAAAACACCACAGGGTATTTTGGTAATTTTGACCAAAAACTCGAAAAACGAGATTTTCGATCCCGGGAAGGTACTCAAGCCAACTAATCCCCTTCCAACATTGAGTTTGCCCTTCGAGTACTGCCGGATTGGTTTTCCTCGAATTCCAGGCTGAAAATGACCTCAGGGGCATTTTGGTCATTTTCACTCTGACAGAAAATTGGGGCGTTACATTCCCAAGCTCTTACTAGTGACTAGTAGCTCGTTCTACTATCACACCTGAGTAGTCTTTGACTAGCAACTTCAAGCTAACACAGTAACCAGTAGTCACTCCTACTATCACAACCGAGTGCTCTTAAATTATTTTCTCCAAGATAACACTGTGACCAGTAGCTCACTCCTACTGTCACATTACAAGTTGTCTTTACTTGGTCTCTCTAAGCTAACTCATAGAGATCACTACCGGATCGAGGTTACAAAGATTTGTGGTTGGGTTTATCACTCAAACTAACCAACACTCAAGTTTTTATAAGATGAACAATAACAAACTTGGAAAACTTGAATGACTTCTTTCTATGATTCTTCCTAAGAAGAAAGTAAGATATACTAATAACGTAAAAAAAAGATTTTTACAAATAGAAAGTGATTAAAAGATGTAATGAACTTTATAGAAAAGATGAGAAAATTCTTCAGTGTTTCAGCACTTCTTCATAAAAAGTCTCTTTGATTATAAGAACAACATCTCTATTTATAGATGTAACGCCCCAATTTTTCTATTTGAATAAAAATGACCAAAATGCCCCTGAGGTCATTTTTGCTCGGAATTCGAGAATGGCCGACCTAGCGGTCCTCGAAGGGTCAACTCAATGTTTGAAGGGGGTTAAACGTGTTGTGATTGATAGCAGAGATGAAAATTTCATTTTTCTGAACTTTTGGCTCAAAATAATCAAAATACCCCTATGGAATTTTACGTGGGTATAAGTGTCATTTGAGCCCAGAATCTTTTTCGAGAGTTCGGAATGCTAATTATATGTGATTAATGATAATTGTTTAAGTCCGAGTGGTTTCGAGCAGTTTTTATGCAAAATTATCATTTTTGCCCCCAAAATAGTGCATTTCAGGCCTAATGATATGATTAAGGAAACCTAAGCAATATTAGGCTCTAATCGAAGATTAATTAATTTAAGTGATTAATGTATAGTCAAAATAATTTATTAAGGTTAATTAGAATCTAAGATTGCTTAGATAAACTTAACTCTCTTTCTTAAAGTCAAGATTCCATGTCATGGAATCTTGAATAGTATTTCCTCTCTCCAATTCCTTAAATTAAGGAATTATGTTTGTGATTGATTACCTTATAAAATGAGTTTTGATTTTACTAATGAAGCAAGAACCCTCCCTAATCATGTCTTGACACCCTTAATTACTCATTTCCTTATCTAAAACACTTACTTACAAACCCCTAATCAAAGACACACCTAAACACACTTCTAATCCACATTTATGAGAAACATTTCCTTCCCATGGCTACACATCATGACTGGCCACTCCTCCTCCAAATTGTCACATGTTGATTCATTCAAACACTCAAAGAACCATGCTTACACCATGCCTTGAGCCATACCTAGCCAAGCCTCCAACCTTACACCATGCCTTCAGCCATACCTAGCCATGTCTTGCATATCATGTTTACTTTCCAATGTCATCACTAAAACCTCAAGAATAAAGAAATGAACTTGCACTCTCATGTTTAAATTTCAAGCTTTGCATTTCATGTTTATATTTCAAGTTATCACCTAAACTTTAAAGATAAAAATGAACTTGCATCTCATATTTACTTTAAAGTTCTCAATTTACTTTTATAATGAAGAATAAAATGAAGTGCATAACATGTTTAGTTTTTTGCCATCACCTAAAGATTCTAGAGCTCAAAGACTTGCCCTTTTTATCTCAAGTAAAGTTTGGAAAATGGAAGCATTCCATGAATACAAGATTTGGCCATGTGATGATGATGGACATACCATAGGTTTCATTTAACCATAAAGGCCAACAAACTATGTCTTAAGATTTTCTTAAGCATAGTAATAACTCAAAGAATACTATGAGTATGATTTTATGATTTAAAACTCACTTAAGAATGGCTTAAAATAGCTACTGCCTTAGTAGTATATTTTTATGATTTTAATGAAGTAAATTGGTTTTCAAAAGAATTTTAGAAGTCCTAAAATGATTCCAAGAGAAACTAGTAACTTAAATGTATTAAGGATGTGATTTTGTGTGTTGTTTTGAATTAAACATTTCGGTTACTGTCTTGCTATGTTGGCTGCTGTATGATACTGTTTTGATGTGTTAGAATGTGTGCAAATTATGTTTATTTCAAGTAGAAACTATTTTATGAATGTTAGGAAAAACTAGTAACTAGAAAGGACTATGAATGTCAGTTTTAGAACCCTTAGAAAGCAAGATTATGGCTGCTATTTTAGGATGATTAAATCAGGAATAAAAATTGTTTTAGAATTGTTTAAAAGTGTAGGATTAATTCCTAAAGGTAGTAACAATTAATTTTAGTACCTTAGGGAAAGCCGAAACTTAGAAAGGGTCAAAGTCGTGGCTTCTAGAACCCCGTAATTGAATTATATTAATTTTGTCCAAAGTGCCTAAGGCTGCTTGGTATGGATCATAAGCATAAAAAAATTAGTGAGAATTATTAGTTGTGATCCCTTAGGTGCATAAAAGACTTATATGGGATGTTAGGTTAATGAGATCGTAAGTTTAAGTCCCGTAGGGATCAAAAACATAGGATACTGTAAAACAGAGGAGGTAATGAAAGTTAGTATAATGAAGGAATCTATGTTTATTTATGATGTTGCTGATAGCATAGCATATGCATTAGCCGAGTCTAGTCCCTGATTCCGGCAGATTGGTTAGGAGCATGTTTATCTTACAAAAGAATTGTGATGTTTATGTGCTGATGGGAATGCTATGAGAAGGTGTTTATATGGCTTTAATAGCTTATCATGTTCATGAATTGATGTTGAGGTATATGAATTATGAATTTATGTGGTATAAAGTAAATTTGGAGAAAATTGGTGTATAGCCGTCATGCTGCCAAATTTCCACCAAATTTGTGGGCTTAGAAAGTTATTTGAAATGCATTTGTTATTACATGATATGAGATGAGGTTTAAAGTGATATAAAGCTATGTGGAAATTATCCCCTAGACTCCCCAAATTAAAGGCTATGAGGGGTGATCCGCTGAAAGAATTAAAGTAACATAAGCTATGTGGAAATGACCCTCTAGACTCCCCAAATTAAAGGTTATGAGAGGTGATTCACAAAAGGAAATGACCCTATAGAATCCCCAAATTAAAGGTTATGATAGGTGATCCTTAAGCCCCGTAACCTGCACTTCGAGAGTTAGGATATATACTTATCTTAGGATAAGCAGAAACTAGTGACAACTAGTTAGGTATGAGCTCATAACCTAGAAATTCTCAAAAGAGAAGAGTTATTAGGGTGGCCCCATGATATAACGAATGATGAATGTAATGTCACTTAAGCAAAGGAAAAGAGAAAGAAATTACATGAAAGTTATATGCCTTTTGATGCCACTTATATGAGTATGTTTCTTTATGACTTGTTCAAGTGATGTTGCATAATGTTTCTGCCATACATTCATACTATGATATGCTGCATTCATAACATCAAGATTCATCCTAAAATAAATGGATCTTGGATAATTATGTTTAAAACCTAATAATAAACCTTATGCATGCTCACCTTTTTAAATAATAAGCCCAAGGTTCCTGGAGACATAGATGATGACATTAGGATAGGAGGATTTTTTCTACTGAGATTCTTTATTAAGATTCTCACTCCCTCTATCTTTCTTTCTTCCCATTAAATCTTCAGAGGGTGATGGCTTCATTCATGATCTTCATTAACACCTCAATGTGGGGGTACACTATGACCCAAACCACCGCTCGTACCACTTTGAGGGTCGCTATGCAGTATGCATTTTTTCATACATAGGACACCCCTTTGCTTACCCAGTTTCCAGCTTCAGGTTCACCCTCACTTCCCCTTATGGAGATGACTTGATCTTTAAGTGCACTCGACCTCACGATGAACAGACTGGACGTGCTCGCCTCGCCACTTCGGTAGTTCGTGACTACCTCGAGTATGTTCCCCCTTCGAGGTGTTCGAAGACCGACCCATTAGAGGACTCCTCTACACACATATACTCGGAGGGTTCTGCACCTATGGTATCCATGGACATGGGTAGAGGCAGTGAGGACACAGTGACCCATCCCAGGCTAGCCCGATGACTAGAGATGTGCCCACGTTGCAGAGGCTACATTCATCCCCCATTCCGCCTGCATACACCTACGGAGCTTGCCCAGTTCATCGAGTATGTGCCCCCATTGCAGTTGGATCAGGATCGCCAGTAGATTTCAATGGAGGATTTGATAGAATGGCAGAGCTATCACATGAGAATTCCCCTTTTTATGCTGCATCTTTGGTTAGGGGTGACTTCAGTTATGACCGCTCATAGGACTAGTGGAAGGGGGCTGTTATTGGCATCTTGTGTTTTGATATTCCATGTACGTTCTACTTTCATGTATTTCTTTCCGCTGTTTAGTTATATACTGAAAGCTCAGCCTACTTTGTTTGGGTATGACTCTGCTTACACTATATTTCCTAGTATATTACCATATATGAATCATGTTATGATGTAATGTTTAATATATGTATCACGTGTTTATGAATGATGTATTTATCCTTATATGATGTGGATTGACATTTGCTTTATGTTAGTGTACACGGCTCATGTTTTGTTTTATGTTTTGAAAAAAAAAATTTACCCATATTTTCCACTAAGTATTTTAGTAAAGTTAAAGAGTGAAACAAAAGAGTAATAACTAATAATTGGCTTTAATATGTCCTAGGCGTGTTGGGTCAAATATTAGGATGTTACAATAGATGGTTTGCATTTATGATTGTTTCCCTTGACTTGTTGTCCAACTAACATGTGTTGATCATCTATTTGCCCTTGGAAATGCAGTCTAGAGGAGTATCTTGGCATTGTCAGAGCTATTACAAAAGACATTGTGAAATAGAGGTTTCTGAGGACATTTCAAAAACTATTTTTTACTTTTCAACCGAGGTTTCTGAACATTTCATTCTAGAAGCCGAGTTGGCAGAAGAGATTTCACATAAGTTCATGACTGGGTTTGACTTTAAATTTGAATTTCAAATTCCCTTCATTTTCCTGTAAAGTGCACAATTTCACATTGAAATGTGTTTTTTGAGGTGTGGTGTCAATTTCTTGAATATTCTTCGATATTTCAATCTCTAATACGAGCTTGTATATGATAATATGATTGAGATCATAATTATTGAAGTTTATATTGCACACTTGCTTCAGAGTTGGATTGAAATCTTTACTTGAAGTGTACTTTCTGAAATTGCGTGCTACTTTATGAAGATCTGAGGCTCAATTCCTTGTTCTTAAGGATTTTCTTTAGTACATTGAGCATATGTTTGTTCATTCCACTCTATAATTTTCACTTCCATTAAGTTCCCATCTCTTTAGATGAGATAAAACATGTTTGCACATGTCATATGAAAATAATTTCTCCTTAAGAACTGTGCTATTCTAATCGTAGCAACCTATGTATTTCTTCAAGAAACTCAAGGTAAAACATTAGCCCTTCTTCAAAATAATTTCTCTAAATTGGTTTTGTTATCACTTAAAACATTTTGCATTAAAGCTTTCTGAAGGGTTTTGGAGCTAACAATCTCTCCCATTTTGATGATGATAAACCAATTTTTAGAAAATCTTTTGAAGAAATTTTGAAAAAAAAAATAGGATCTATAGCATGGTCACTAATACTATTTCAAAACATCATATGATATGATTTTTAGAGTCCTTTTCTTAAGGTATGGTATAGATAAAGTAAAAAATGGTTCATAATCTTAAATGACTAAAATCAAAGTTGTTTTTATTTTACATAAGGTTTTTAAAGTTACTTAGAGTGCTTTCTGATAGGTATCAAAGCAAATTTGGGAAAAGATATGAGCATTTAAGCTCTCTAAATAAACACAACTTAATTTTTAGTTATTTTGACTTTTTCTGAAAAAACATAAGTTTGAATAAATTGAGTAACACTTGTAATATCTAGACTTGAATTTGAATCTATACTCAGCATATCTTCATCCAAACAAATTTTTGAAACACGATACAATTTTTGTGCATAAAACCATGCAACATATAGACCTTGTACACACAAGAAGTTTCTGAACTAATTATTGTTGTATCAAAACTTGTTTTTTAGAGCTTGTGATATGAATGAAAAAATTTCATATATTGTGTGACAGAGCGTATATGTTTTTATATGTATAAAAGAAATTTTAGATCGTGTATTAGTGGGCAAATGGATATATATATGTATATATATATGTATGTATGTATGTATGTATGTATGTATGTATCAGAGCACACAAATAAGATATGTACTAGAGCTAATCATATAAATAAGATACCGATGTATCTAAGTATCAAAGTGTGCTAATAATTTGAGCAAATTTGAGCGATTGCTAAGATTTATAACGCATCCATCACAACAAGATATATAATTAGCTAAACAAGATATATATATAAGAGCAAATACTAAAAATAGAGCAAATATATGTATTAAAAAACATCGTAATAGAGCAATAATTAAACCAAAAATAATTGTTCAAAATAATCAAAAAAATGCAAAAGCTAAAAAAAAATGTTTGAGTTCTCCCTCTCAGTATGATGCTCCCTTGAGTTCCTTAGCAAATGATTTTTTGAACTCTTTTCTTCTCCTTTAATTATCAACAAAAAGCAATGTGCTGTAAACTAGGAATCACCATCATCAGCCTCTTTGCCTAACTTCTTGAAGGATCCCTAACAACAAGGTCTCAATTTTGCTTGACTAAGTGTTCTAAAGAATCTGAAGTAGTAACTCTTCATGTCTTCAAAGTTAGGCACCGTACTTGATGTTGGAGACTTCAACCCGATCCAACCTTGAGGCCATATCCCTTTGATTTTGTAGAAGAAGCTGGATCTATTGAGACTTTGTTGAAAGCTCAGTTGAAGATTAGTGTGGTAGATGGATAGTTTCTGGTGTGGGCGAGCTAGTCTGGGAGTAGACTTAGGTATGTCTAGGGGTATAATGTCCCTGGACATTAGTGAGTGAACTTCAACAAGTTGAGTAACTAGTGGTGGAGAGGATGGGACTTGAGCAGAGGTGGTAGTAGGAGCAAATATAGGAGCAGAAATAGGAGCAGAATTAAGCATAAGAATCGAGGTAAAAGCAATAGCTTCTTTTTGAAGTCCTATCTTCTTCCTTTTCCATTGGAGTTATTCTTATGGAAGGAGGAGGTTGAGGTATGATCAAAACTACAATAGTTGTTGGCTCGGCTACTTCCTCAACATGTTCCTCTATAATGGGCTCCACAGAGGCTCTTCAATAATTGTCTTTGAGGTTTGAAAGAGCTCATTGATAGCGAGAAAATGCACAAAAAGGAGGGGAGTTGAATCGTACTTCTTATTTTCAAACTTCAAACTGAAAACTTTTTCAAAGAAACTCTATCAATCTTAGAGCTTGAAGTGCAGTAGAAGATAGGTTAGTTTATTCAGAAAGTAGTAAGTAGATAAAAACAAGAGATAATGATAAGTTGTTTTTTTTTTCAAAATCAAAGACTATAAGATAAAATAGATAAAGGATGAGAAGATACTGAACCAAGAGATTTATACCAGTTTGGTTAACACTTGCCTACATCCAGTTCTCAATAACCACTAAATTCCACTAAGCTTCCTCAACCTGAGGAGATAACAATATATGATAATATTTACTGTAGCCTTCCCAAGCTCTTACCAACATTAGTAAATCACTCTTACTAACTCAATAACAAGAAGTAGTTTTGTAGTAGCCTCTTCAAGCTTTCAATTTCCGATCACTATTGGATCGATGATACCCTGGATTCATGATTTGAATGATATTACACTCAAGCTTCTCCTTTTTCTAAATGTGAAGTGATAAATCCAAACCAGCTTGAGTGACTTCTTTTTGCTAATTCTTCCTCAGAAGAACATATAAACAATTTAGTATATGGCAAAAAGATTTTAATATACAAGAAATCTAGCAGATAATTTATATAGAGAGATTTGGAAAGATTTTTTTTAGCATTTTTGCACTACGTCTCGTCTCTTATCTTTTGAAGCTCAGTCATCTCTATTTAGAGATGATTCTCCTTTGTTATCATTGTCCTTGATCTTCTATCCAACCAATACGCGTTAAACATCAGTTGAGTATTGGGTATATAATCTAGAGGAGTAGTAGCCCGTCTAATGTCAGGAGCTTTTTTTCAGAAGCCATTGTGAGTTGAAGTTTCTGAAATCTATCATAAACTATTCTTCTATTTTCTGAATGAGGTTTCTAAAATTCTTAGCAAGGCTTTCTTTATTGATCGAGGGTACTGAAGAGATAATGTTCCGGGTAAAAGAGACTGATTTGATTTTTGAATTTGAATTTCAAATCTGATTGCTTTCCCTCTCTTCTTAAGATGCGAACTTTCTTAAGAGCATTGTTAGTTTCTTGTTGATTTATTTGTTTTTTGATCTTCAATTTTTAACTTTGTATTGATGGATAGTCTGCGATTATGCTGACTGATGATTGAGTAACATATTGTTTCTAGCTTTTGAATGTTATCATCATTGAATCCCTTCTTTCTGAAGTTCAGTGTTACTTTTTGATGACCATATCCTTGATTCCTTGATTTTGTTACAATGATCTTGCTTCTTTGATACACATGAACACGTTTTGGTTGATGAATTTTGCTTTATCTGAATCTTTCCTCTTCTAATAAGAGAGAAACATGTTTGCATATGCATAGTGAATTCATCTCAACTTAATTCCAATAATGCATCTTAAAGTCACTTGATAAACTTTTGTCAAAAAACTCAAGGTAGCCGTTAGCCATTCTTCAAAGCATTTTCTTTAAATTGGCTTTATTGTCAATCAAAACATTTAAGCTTTTATTTTCTGAAGGGTTCTGGAGTTTCTCCCTCTTTTTGATGATAACAAACCAATTTGAAGAAAATCTTTTGAAGAGAGGTTGAAAGAAATAAGACAGAATATAAATTGATAAACTTCATTTTCTTTCAACACTACATGATTCTCAAATCTTAGTCAGTCCCTTTTCTTAAGGCATAATTGGATATGTTCTTAGAGAATTTTGAAGCTTTAAGTTGACTTAAATCAATGCTGTTTAGTTAATGATGATTTTTCTGATTTAAATCATATCACTTTTTTAAATCGTATCACAAGATACTTAAGTAGATGTTATCGTCTTAAGCAGAAGTATTGTTTAGCTAAAGGTTTTGTGAAAATGTCAGACACTTGGTCTTCAGTGCTTAGAAACATTAATTCAATATCTCCTTTTTAAACATGATCTCTAACGAAATGATGTTTTGTATCAATGTGTTTTGATCTAGAGTGTTGAATAGGATTTTTGGCCAGATTTATAGCGCTAGTATTGTCACAGAAGATTGGGATTTTTGAATACCTTAAGTGGTAGTCTTCTAGCTGATTTTTGATCCATAACATTTCAGTACGTCAATTTGCAGCCGCTACATATTCTGCTTCTGCTGTAACACCCTAAATCTTAACCCAAGACTACTAGTATGTACTTAGGTTAATCTTTAGAATATTACCTCTTGGTCTCATCTTTTACTTAGAAAGTACTTAGCAGAAATATGGGTAAAATTTTTCTTTTTGGAATTTAAAATCAAAGTGAGAGCCATGCACGAATCTTTAAGAGGAAGCATAGCGAAACATATAAGCAAAGCATAAAGAAGCACATCATATCATGGAGACATCAACTGAAACATAGATATATATATATATATATATATATATATATATATATATATATATATATACTGTTCCTACCCAAAGGGTGGGACTATTCAATACATCGAGAAGCGGAATACAACTGAAATGCAATACAAGGAAATCATAAAAAGTAAATACAAGAGAAACAACACCCATACCCATGTGCACCTAGAGTAGACAACCTCATATACAAAAGAAGGTTTGTCCTCAACTATGTGGCGTGTGTGCACTAACTACTACCCCTCCTATGTCTACTCCTGCTGGTCCGAGTACTGTGGGGTCGAATCAATCTACTGACGAATCTCAGCGGGAGTGGTCAAGCGCATTATCGGGGCATGTCCACTGCGACGAGGGCGGATAGATGGCCGACGAGCCAACTTCGGCTGGACCACTGTCTCCTCACTCCCAGCCCTCATCGGTGGGGGAGCGGGACTGGAGCTCCAACTGTACATGCGTGATGGCGGGTCCTCGGATGGGTCCGTCTCCGAGTACTGGGTACGAGGCACATACTCTGGGTAGTCGCGTATCGCTGATGTCTCGGGCTCCATGCGGAGAATCTGCTCATCACGTGGTCTAGCTCGCTCAAAAATCCCGTTATGACGGTAAGGAGCAGTCGGGGTAAAACGGTAACTCGGGACTGGGTGCGCGAAGGGTCGTCCCATAAACATGAATACTCTAACCGTGCAGCGACCCTCAAAATGGTATGACCTGAGTGCCGGGTCATGGTGCAGCTCCCATACCGGGGTGTCGATGAAGAGTACAAATGTCGCCATCTGAAGATATGACGGGAGAAAAGAGAGAAGGAATGATAATCTTTCTAAAAGAATTATCAGTAGGGTTATCCCTACCTGGGTGACATCATCATATCCTCAGTAACCTTGGGTTTATTTCTAAAAGATGTGCATGCATATAAATTCCTTTTAAGTTAGTGTTCTAAAGTGTTATTTATCCAAGGTCCGTCATATTTTATAATGCGTCTTTAAGCAGAAAATATACTAATGATATGAGTGCATTATAAAGGTAAACCAAACACAATAGAACAGCTAAGAAACATTATAACATTTGGCATAAGTGTAGTATATGTGACATTGTTAACTTTAACTTTCATCTCATGGGGCCGCCCTAAAACATCTCTAGGTTATGAGCTCATATCTTAACTAGTCGTCACTAGTTCTTACTTATCCTATGATAAGCGTAACATAATTCCCGACTTAAAGTACAGGCTAGGGGGCAAATTAAGGATCACCTCTTTTAGGGTCATTTCCTCTTTGAAATGCTCTACTAGCAACTAGTGCATCGTAGTATTGTCCGCTTTGGCAAGCTCTATGTCAATACCCTCACGGATTTGTTTTCTTGGGGGTGCTCGGCTAAATCGGTGTCACCCAAGAAGGCGTCTCAGTGTTGTGTCACATTTAAGTTCTCATAAAGTGTTAATTCATAGATACATAATTATTCATTACATAAATCTTTTTCATAGCATATATATCATCACAAGAAACTTCTTCATAGTGTATACATAAAACCATAGCATATACATAATCACACCTTAGACAATCATTCATACAAACTTCCAAGCTCATTATGTTATAAACTTATAGTAGGTTATGCTTTGGTTCCTTTGAGTCTTAAACTTGTAAACTAATCATTCTAGTATTATTCTTAACCTCTTACACACCTATAGGTTCACAACTAATAAGTGTTACTGATTTTTATGCTCAAGGACTTATCCAAACAGCACTATGCAGATTTGGACAGCTTATATTTGTGTGATTACGGGGTTCTAGAGATTACGGTTTAGATCCTTAAAGTTTTGATAACTCACATTCTAAGTTATCAAAACCTAGTCTCTTGGGAACCTATGAGGTTATAACTAAGTATTTCTCACCTCACACTATGGTCAAGAACATCTCTAAACCTCAAGGATGTAGAATTTGAAATCCTAACTTTACGGGTACCTAGAAGTCACAACAATGACCCTTTCTAAGTTTAGTTTGCTCCTAAGGTTTCAAGATTAAGTCCTAAACCAATTATGAGTCATTCCTACACATTTAAACTAAATTTAAAAACATGATTATTAAATCTAAACCTTGCTGGACAGAATCCAGAAAATTACATAATTAAAGGATCTAGAATTCTCAAATTAATTCTTTTCTAGTTCCTAACTTATCCTATCTTTTACATATGAGTCTTAACATTATTTTTACTCAAACATGGACACATTATCATCATCAAAACAGCACATACAGTGGCAGCAAAGAGCAAGGAAGAATCGAAAATATACTTCTCCATAAAAGGCATAAAACATAATTTCTAAAGGACATAAAATACTAGTTTCTCTTGGAACTCTTTTTAAACTCTCAAAGCTCATTTATAAACAATTTTAACATCTAAAATCATAAGAATATTTAAGAGGGCAGTGACCAATTCATCTTTGTCTCAAGAGATTCTAAATTCTCAAAACTTGGTCCTATGCATTCCTTAAACTCACTTAAGCTTAGAAAAATTATAAGACATAGTCTCAAATACTTGGAGACCTCAAGACCTCTTAGGGCCGAAATATGAACCCAAGAAAAACACATATTGTTAGACCTTTGTTATGACAACAATGGGCAAGTCTTTGAGCTCTAGATTCATTTAGGTGATGACATAAAAATAAACATGCCCATGCACTTATTTTAGGTTCCATTAGAAAGTAAAGTGATAGCACAAAGTAAACATGACTTATTATTATCTTGGTATTAAGTGAGGACTTGAAATATAAACATGATAATGCAAGTTCATTAATTATCTTGGTATTTAGTGATAGCAAGGAAATAAACATGATATGCAAAGCATAAAGTAAACATGATGCAAGGTTCATTTTATGATTAACTAGAGCTCATTCAAGACTTTAACAAGATAACAACCTAACACAATATCTCAAAGATCTCAACACAAAAACCAAAAGTCATATAAAAGAGAAAGAAAGTGAAACTACATCAAGTTCTTTATTAAATACCCAAAACCCCTATCTAGAGAAAAATCTCTAGAACGTGCCGGCCAACTTTAAGGTTGACAAGGGTAGGCTTGGGCTTTTAGAAATCCTTAGATTAATTTTCTTAAGTTGAAAAACCATGTGAGTTAGATATCATATAGATGAAGTCATAAGAAAAGGAAAACTCAAGCTTGAGAGGTTTCTTTGAGATGAACACAATGTCATCATCTAGAAACTCTCATCATCAAGCTATCATGCTCAAAATCAAGGCCTCATGGCCGAAATGAAAAGAAAGGAAAAACAAAGGAAAGTTAAAAAAGAATCCAAGAGGAAAACTAGAGAAAAACACTTTCTTGAGCAAAACAAAGTTTGAAAACAAATCCCTACCTTGTGATGAAGGTAAAAGCTTGGACTTGAAGATGGAAATGAGATGAGCAACACCTCCTAGGATGGTGGTGACGATTCGGCCAAGAGGAAGGAAAAGAAAGGAAATGTGTTTTGGGTGAAGTTGTGTTTGAGGTGTGGTGTTTGAGAGGTTTGATGATGGTTCAAGGCTTTCGGCTGGTGTTTGATGGTTGAGAGGTGATGATGAGATGAAGAGATGAAGAAGATAAAGATGAAAAGAAAGGAAGAACACTCTTGAAACTTTGAGAGAAAAAGAAAGAACTAGCAAGATAACTCTAAAACTCTAAACTTAGCAAATGCTTCAAGGTGCAACAAGGCTATCACAAGCATCCTATTTATAGAAAAACAAAACCATGGGCTCATCAAGGGGAGGGAGTAGATGTGTGGTTTGGAGGGAAAAGGGAGAGGAAAATATCTCTTACACAAGGTCATTCAAGCATGGTTGAAGTATGGAAGGTATGCTACAAAGTATGGCTTGATGTGAGTTAATTTCCTATCAAATTTTTATGAAATTAGGCTTCTAGAAACTTGACATGGCTGGAACTTTTCCAGCCAAAAATAAATGGGGAAAATGTGTTATTTTAATTATTTATTCATGTGGAAATTCAAGCTTGATTGAAAGTTATGACAAGGTATAGTGTATGTGACTTGAGGTATGGCCTTGGAGTGTTGAAAAATTGAACATATGATGCACAATGGGGAAGGAAGCTCACGGCCAGGTCTGGTACAGCAGGGAGGAGGTGAGTTTTGACCATTTAATTGTGTGTTAATGGTAGGTTTAGATGTGTATTAGCTTAGGTACAAGGTTAGGAATGATTAAGCTTAAGTTTAGGTAACTAGGAATGTGATTTAGGGAGTTTATGACAAGTTTAGGAGTGCTCATACATCATTAGAGAATTTTAAACTTATTTTTGAATAAACAATGTGTAACACAATTCCATGATTTAAGGAATTGGAAAGAGAAAATACTATTCAAGATTTTATGACTAGGTGTCCTGAAATTAAAATATGATTTTAGGTTGTAATTAAGCACTTTTTGGTTCTAATCAACTTTAATAAATTATTTTGACTCAAGATTAATTAAGGAAATTAATTAACCTTCGATTAGAGCCTAATATTGCTTAGGTTTGCTTAATCACGCGATTAAGCGTAAAAACACGAAACTAGGGGCAAAACCGTAATTTTGCACTAATTTTGCCCGGGACTTCTAAAATCAAAACTGAGGTCATAGAATACATAAAAAAGACTTTTAAAACCATCTGGAGAAGTTTCGGGTTCATCTGGCACTTGCAAATGGGTAAAACACCGCAAGGGCATTTTGGTCATTTTGACCCGAAAACTCGAAAAACGAGATTTTCGATCCTGGGAAGGTACACAGGTTATCTAATCCCCTTCCAACATTGAGTTTGCCCTTCGAGTACTGTCAAACTGGCTTTCCTCGAATTCTGGGCTGAAAATAGCCTCAGGGGCATTTTGGTCATTTTCACTCTAATAGAAAAATCGAGGCGTTACATTACTCCCCTCCTTAAAAAGAATTTCACCCTCGAAATTCGTACCTTAGAAAAGCTCTGGATATTTGGACTTCATCTCTGATTCTAGTTCCCACATGTATTCTTCCGTCTTGTCTCGTCCCCACGCCACTTTCACCAAGGGTACAGACTTGTTCCTTAACTGCTTGACTCCGTGATCCACTATTCTCGTAGGCGGTACATTGAAAGTGAGGTCCTCCCTCAACTGTACATGCACTGGTTCTAGGACATGACTAGGGTCAGACTCATATTTACGTAACTGGGAGACATGAAAGACATCATGAAGGTTTGACAGATTGGGTGGTAAGGCTATTTTGTAAGCTACGGATCCGACTCTCTGAAGAATTTCAAAAGGGCCGAGAAATCAGGGACTCAACTTTTTAACTTTCATGGCTCTCCCTGTTCCTGTAGTGGGGGTGATTCTTAGAAATACATGTTCTCCTTCTTGGAACTCCAAGGGCTTGCGCCTTTTGTCCGCGTAGCTTTTCTGCCGACTATGAGCGGTTAAGATTCTATCCTTGATTTTCATGATTTGTTCCGTCGTTTCCCTCACTACTTCAGGTCCTAAGACACTTTGTTCTCCGGGCTCGTACCAACACAAGGGTGATTGGCACTTCCTTCCATTTAACGCCTCGTATGATGCCATACCGATACTCGCGTGATAACTGTTGTTATACGCAAACTCGATTAAAGACATGTACTTATCCCAACTTCCTTTTTGGTCTAAGACACAGGCTCTTAACATGTCCTCTAGGGTTTGGATCGTCCTCTCAGATTGACCATCTGTTTGTGGGTGGTAGGCAGTGCTCAAGCACAACTTGGAACCAAACGCCTTTTGAAAGGCTCCCCAAAAACGTGACGTAAACCGCGGATCTCGATCCGAGATAATCGTCGATGGTACTCCATGCAACCTTACTATTTCTTGGATGTAAAGCTGTGCCAACTTATCCAATGAGTACGTGACTCGAATAGGTAAAAAGTGAGCCGACTTAGTTAGTCGATCCACGATTACCCATACGGCATCGTGGCCAGCTTGGGTTCTTGGCAATCCTGTCACGAAATCCATTGATATACTTTCCCACTTCCACTCAGGGATTGACAAGGGTTGCAACATGCCAGAAGGTGTTTGGTGTTCGATCTTAACCTTTTGACAAATCAAACACTTACTCACCCAGGCGACCACATCCTTCTTTAATCCGGGCCACCAAAACATCCTCTTCAAGTCCTAATACATCTTGGTAGTACCAGGATGGATGGCAAAATGGCTCTTGTGAGCCTCCTCCAAGATCTTCTCTCGGAGGTCGCCATCTTGTGGCACACAGATTCGCCCCTCGAACCTCCACAACTAGTCGGGGCCTCGTACAAAACCTTTCAACTTTCCAGCCTTAACTGCCTCGATTGTCTCCATAAAGTCCTCATTTTCTCTTTGGGCAAGTATAATCCTTTGCTTAAACCCACTGGTCACCGTGAGATGACTCATCACGATGCCATTCTCCGTTATAGACATCCCAAGATTCATATCCCTAAACTGCTCTATTAACCCAACTTCATTAACCATCATACTTGACAGACGTAACGAGTTTCGGCTCAAGGCGTCGGCTACTACATTAGCCTTGCTGGGGTGGTAACTTAAGCCAAAATCATAGTCATTGAGGAATTCCATCCATCTTCTTTGCCTCATATTCAACTCCTTTTGATCAAAGAGATGCTTGAGACTCTTATGATCGGAGAAAACTTCAAACCTTACACCATACAAATGGTGTCTCCACATCTTTAGAGCGAACACGATGGCTGCTAGTTCTAGGTCATGGGTGGGGTAGGTTACCTCGTGAGGCTTGAGTTGTCTGGATGCATAGGCTACCACTTGCCTGTTTTGCATCAACACACAACCTAAACCCTTGCCAGAAGCATCGTAATATACCTCGAAGGGTACATTGGGGTCAGGTAAAACTAAAACCGGGGTTGAGGTGAGCTTTTCCTTAAGCTCTAGGAAACTCTTTTCACACTCGGGGCTCTACTCAAACGAGGCATTCTTCCTAGTGAGTTTGGTTAAGGGTAGGGCTAACTGGGAAAATCCTTTGATAAACCTACGGTAATATCCAGCTAAACCCAAAAAGCTTCTAATTTTAGTTACAGAGGTTGGTTTATCCCAATTCATCACAGCTTCTATCTTACTTGGGTCAACAGCTATGCCACCATTTGACACAACATTTCCTAAGAACTTTACCTCCTCTAACCAAAATTCACACTTAGACAACTTAGCATATAACTTCTTCTCCTTTAATACCTCTAAAACCAACCTTAAATGACGTTCATGCTCTTCGTGAGTCTTCAAATAGATGAAAATATCATCTATGAACACAACTACGAACTGATCTAAATAGGGTCTAAAGATCCTATTCATGTAATCCATAAAAACTGCGGGAGCATTTGTCAAACCAAACGACATCACATTGAACTCAAAGTGTTCATACCGAGTTCGAAAGGCGGTTTTAGGAATGTCCGAATCTCTAACCCTAATCTGATGGTAACCGGACCTTAAATCAATCTTAGAAAACACTACTGCTCCTTTTAATTGGTCCATAAGATCATCAATCCTAGGCAATGGGTACTTATTCTTTATGGTTACCTGGTTCAACTGCCTATAGTCTATACATATCCTCATACTCCCGTCTTTCTTTTTCACAAATAAGATTGGAGCGCCCCAAGGCGAAGCACTCAACCTTATAAAACTCTTTTCTAACAGCTCTTCTAACTGGGTTTTCAACTATGCCAGCTCCGAGGGTGACATCCTATACGGGGCTATAGAGATTGGTCCTGTCCCAGGAACCAACTCTATGGAGAATTCAACTTCTCTTTCGGGAGGGAACTCGGGTATTTCATCTGGAAATACCTCGGGATAGTCTCTTACCACAGGTATCTCACCTATGTCTTGCTCAAAGTCTACATCGCAGGCGGCTAGGAGAACATATCCCTTAGCTTTCTCCCCACTATAGAAGACCTCTACGGAATTTAGGTACAGCCTAATGGGTTGAGTGATGTTTTCGGGAGGAGAAGAGAAAACTACAGTTTGGGTTCCACAATCTAACAACACACGGTTGGCGTGAAGCCAATTCATGCCTAAGATAATGCCTATGTCTGTCAAGGGTAAACAAATTAAATCCATGATAAAAGACCTATTTTCTACAACAAGATGACAATTTAAAAAACAACGGCAAGTGTTAACAGGGCGATTTGTAGGAGTAGAAACAATGAGATCAAAGGGAAGTTTAGAGACTCTTAGATTTAAGGACTCAACACTAGCAAGTGAAATAAAAGAATGACTAGCACCAGAGTCATATAGTACAGTTAAGAGTTTACCGTTTACTGCGCACATACCTTCAATGAGATCTTTGGACTTTTTGGCGTCTTCCACATTAAGGGTAAATACTCTTCCTCGGTATTGTGGTCGGGGGTTCTAGTTTGATGTCCCTTGTCCGGCGCAGTCCTTTGCATAGTGGCCGGGCTTGCCACACTTGAAGCACACGTTCTGACCGGCTAAGCATGGGCGATTCCCGTGATTCTTCCCGCATTGTGGGCAGATGTCAATAGATGTTGCTCTGGGGTAAGCAGCAGGGGTTTGTGGTGCCTTGTTCTTGGCTCCACTTGGTCCTCCATTGTGGTTCCAGGGTCCACCCGGTCCACGGGGTTGATTGTTGAAGTTCCTCGGGCCTTGATGTTGAAATGACAGCCTTTGGTGTTGCTTGGATTGTTGGTGAGCAGGAGCTCTTGGTGGTTGTTGTTGTTGTTGTCGGAACTGGTTGGTCTGGTAGGGGTTGTAGTGATTCCTTGAAGGGTACTACGGTTTGAACTTCGGGGCTTGAGGTCCAAGCCCCTTAGCTCGCTCCGTCCTTGTGATGAAGGTAAAAGCTTGGACTTGAAGGTAAAAGCTTGGACTTGAAGATGGAAATGAGATGAGCAACACCTCCTAGGATGGTGGTGATGATTCGGCCAAGAGGAAGGAAAAGAAAGGAAATGTGTTTTGGGTGAAGTTGTGTTTGAGGTGTGGTGTTTGAGAGGTTTGATGATGGTTCAAGGCTTTCGGGTGGTGTTTGATGGTTGAGAGGTGATGATGAGATGAAGAGATGAAAAAGATAAAGATGAAAAGAAAGGAAGAACACTCTTGAAACTTTGAGAGAAAAAGAAAGAACTAACAAGATAACTCTAAAACTCTAAACTTAGCAAATGCTTCAAGGTGCAACAAGGCTATCACAAGCATCCTATTTATAGAAAAACAAAACCATGGGCTCATCAAGGGGAGGGAGTAGCCGTGTGGTTTGGAGGGAAAAGGGAGAGGAAAATATCTCTTACACAAGGTCATTCAAGCATGGTTGAAGTATGGAAGCTATGCTACAAAGTATGGCTTGATGTGAGTTAATTTCCTATCAAATTTTTATGAAATTAGGCTTCTAGAAACTTGACATGGCTGGAACTTTTCCAGCCACAAATAAATGGGGAAAATGGGTTGTTTTAATTATTTATTCATGTGGAAATTCAAGCTTGATTGAAAGTTATGACAAGGTATAGTGTATGTGACTTGAGGTATGGCCTTGGAGTGTTGAAAAATTGAACATGTGATGCACAATGGGGAAGGAAGCTCATGGCCAGGTCTGGTATAGCAGGGAGGAGGTGAGTTTTGACCATTTAATTGTGTGTTAATGGTAGGTTTAGATGTGTATTAGCTTAGGTACAAGGTTAGGAATGATTAAGCTTAAGTTTAGGTAACTAGGAATGTGATTTAGGGAGTTTATGACAAGTTTAGGAGTGCTCATACATCATTAAAGAATTTTAAACTTATTTTTGAATAAACAATGTGTAACACAATTCCATGATTTAAGGAATTGGAAAGAGAAAACACTATTCAAGATTCTATGACTAGGTGTCTTGAAATTAAAATATGATTTTAGGTTGTAATTAAGTACTTTTTGGTTCTAATCAACTTTAATAAATTATTTTGACTCAAGATTAGTTAAGGAAATTAATTAACCTTCGATTAGAGCCTAATATTGCTTAGGTTTGCTTAATCACGCGATTAAGCGTAAAAACACGAAACTAGGGGCAAAACCGTAATTTTACACTAATTTTGCTCGGGACTTCTAAAATTAAAACTGAGGTCATAGAATACATAAAAACACCTTTTAAAACCAGCTGGAGAAGTTTCAGGGTTCATCTGGCACTTGCAAATGGGTAAAACATCGCAGGGGCGTTTTGGTCATTTTGACCCGAAAACTCGAAAAACGAGATTTTCGATCTTGGGAAGGTGTGGTTATCTAATCCCCTTCCAACATTGAGTTTGCCCTTCGAGTACTGCCAAACCGGCTTTCCTCGAATTCCGGGCTGAAAATGGCCTCAGGGGTATTTTGGTCATTTTCACTCTAACAGAAAAATCGGGGCGTTACATTCTGCAATAGAGAGCGCAATGGTATTTTGCTTTTTACATGACCGTGTGATCAGACTATTTCCAAAGAAGCAATAATAGCCACTGGTGCTTTTTCTTTCTACTATGCAAAGTCAGCATCACAATATCTTGCAATCTCATAATATGTACCTTTCTCATACCAAAGACCAAGATTAGTAGTACCTGCTAAATATCTGAGAAGCCTTTTAGTAGCATTTAAATGTTATTGTTTTGAATTTGATTAGAATCTAGCACATATCCCCACACTTAATTGAATATCTGGCCTACTAGCTGTAAGATACAACAGTGACCCTATCATTCCTCTGTAACTACTTTTTGATACTTTTTCACCATTTTGATCATCGTCAATGATTTGTGATGGATGCATAGGAGTACTCATTGGCTTTGCTTGATCCATGTGAAAATTTTTTAAAAGTTCTTTTATATATTTTTCTTGATGAATTATAATTCCATCCTTTTGTTGCTTTATTTACAAACCCAGGAAAAATTTTAGCTGACCCATCATACTCATTTCAAATTCACTCTGCGTTAATTTTGAAAAACTTACACAAAGATAATGATCAGAGGCACCAAATATGATATCATCAACATATATTTGAACTATCAGAAATTGTTTTTTTAGAGTTAAGAGTGAATAGAGTTGTGTCAACGTTACCTCTTTTCAACTCGTTCTTTATCAAGAAGCTGCTTAGCCTTTCATACCAAGCTCGAGGAGCTTGTTTCAGACCATAGAGTGCTTTTGTTAATTTGTAGACATGGTTTGGAAAGTCATCACTTTCAAAACCCAGTGGTTGCTTCACGTACACTTCTTCAGAGAGATAACCATTTAAGAATACTGACTTGACATCCATTTGATAGAGAGTAAAACCTTTGTAGGTAGGAAAGGCAAGTAACACTATGATGGCTTCCAATCTAGCAACTGGTGCGAAGGTCTCATCATAATCTATTCCTTCCTGTTGATTATAGCCTTGTGCAACCAGTCTTGCTTTATTTCTGACAGCTCTACTAGCTTCATCCAATTTATTTTTAAAAACCCATTTTGTTCCAATGACGGTTTTTTCATTTGATTTTCTACAAGAGTCCAAACTTTGTTTTTCTCAAATTGATCAAGCTCTTCTTGCATGGCCTCCATCCATCCTTTTTCATTTAAGGCTTCTTCAATGCATGCAGGTTCAATGGTGGAGATTAGGACATAATTTGAAGTATGTCTTAGAGAGGATCGAGTCTTTACTCCTTTAGAGATATCTCCTATAACATAGTTTGAGAGACAACTTTAAGGTTAGAGACTCCTTTGTAGTTTCTATGCTTATAGTTTCCATCAGTTTTTTGTTCATCCTCAGTTGCTCTTCCTCTTGTTCAGAACTATTGCTTAGCGTCAGCTTTGGTGTCTTGAGAAACTTTATGAAGGATTTGAATTCTGGAGTCTTCTTTCTGATGTCCTTATCTGCTTGGATTCTGATTCTTTTCCAAGATTTAGCCTTTCAAGAGCTTCTTCTAGATCATCTGGGTCATCTTCAAAATCTTTTCTGAGCTCCTTGAACCTGATGTGAATTGTTTCTTCCACACATAGCATTCTCTTGTTATATACCCTGTAAGCTTTTGAAACAGATGAATATCCTAGAAAGATACCATCATTGGATTTTGGATCAAACTTGGAAATTATTGTTGAGTATAAAGCAAGATGAACCAAAAATATGAAAATACAAAATGTTGGGTTTTCTACCCTTCCATAGCTCATAGGGGGTCCTTTTGAGAATCGGCCTTAGAAAAATTTGATTTTGTATATAACATGAGGTATTTACAGCCTCTGCCCAAAATCCTTTGGATAGCCCACTTTCTAAAATCAAAGTTCTGGCCATCTCTTATAAGTTTCTATTTTTCCTTTCAACAACCCCATTTTGTTGGGGAGTTCTGGGTGCAGAGAACTCATGAAAGATACTATGTTTTTCACAAAACTCATTAAATATATGACTTTTAAATTCTCCTCCATGATCAAATATGATGGAAATGATTTGTGAATTCTTTTCAGTGCTAACATGTTTTGCAAAAACTTTAAACTTTTCAAACACTTCATCTTTAGATGCTAGGAAGAACACTTAGGTAAACCTTGAGAAATCATCTACAATAACTAGATAGTATCTTTTACCAATAAGGCTAGCTATTTGGGTTGGGCCAAAAAGATCTATATGAAGTAGTTCTAGTAACTTAGAGGTGGATATCACATGTTTATTTTGAGAAGAGGCTTTAGTTTGTTTGCCTTTTTCACATAAATCACAGGTTGAATCCTTATCAAACCTAATTTTTGGCAATCTTTTGACAAGCTCTTTCTAAGATAGTTCACAGATAAGCTTCATGTGAGCATGTCCAAGCTTCTTATGCTATAACCACTTTTCATCCATGAAGGATGCTAGACATTTTACATCTTGATCTTGAAGATCATCTAAGAGCAGCACATAAGTGTTATCATGTGTTTTGCCAGACAATATAACACGACCTGATATAGGACTAACTATATTGCAATTATGAGAATTAAAATTAACGTTAAATCCTTGATCACAAATTGGCTTATACTGAGTAAATTGTGAGCTAGACCACCAATAAGTAATACATAAGAAATTTGGTGAAAATCATCCTTACCAATGTTTCCAATGCCTGTGACTTTTGCTTTTCCTCTATCAGCAAATTTTACTGATCCAGAGTTTTTTGCTCTGAGATTTTTGAACCATTTTCTGGATTTGGACATGTGTCTGGAATAGCCACTATCCATGTACCATTTGTTGTCAAATTCTATATATGTTCTCAGGTACACCTACAGTAAACACACTTTTTAATTTAGGTATGCAAACTTTCTTGGGTCCTTCTGAGTTAGTATCATAAAGATATGGTTTCCCAATTCTTCAGATAGATTTCCTTCTTATGAAGCATCTGTCAGGAGGACGTCCCTTTTTATAATAAATAGTGCAGGAAACTTTGTTTCTAGTTTTCTCTCGATGAAATCTACTCTGTTTTCGTTTTCTACTTCTTCATATCCTAACCTAGTTTTCTAAAAATATGGCCTTTGTCCTCCAAGCATAAGTTCAAGATTTTTTGAGCTACTTACAAATTTTTCTAGATCAAACTTTAAAAGTATAACAGTTTTTTCAAGTTTAGACATAGTCTTCTGATTTTCTTCACAATCTTTTGCTAACTTGACTTTTGAGGTGTTGGGCTCATTATTCTCTTTTTGTAATTCCTTCTTTTTGCATTTCAGGTTTTTGGCTTCTTTTTTGACTATTTGTAGTCTAAAACAATCTCTTTATGTTTTTTCTTTAGATTTGGATAATGAGAGGAAATAGTTTTTGTGTTTTCAAGTAATTCTTCATATAATACTACTAATTCATCATAAGATAGAATTTGATCATAAATATTTACCTCAGATTCATCCTCCGAATTATATCTTGCCATGAAGCATAGGTTTGCTATATCTTCTTGTCCTTCTAGAGTTTCTGCTCCCACATTTTCTTCATCAGAGTCACTCTATGTTGCCAACATTCCGTTTGTCTTGTTCATGAGCTTCTTTTGTGGGCCTTTTAACTTTGGACATTCATGTCTAAAGTGTCCCTTTTCTTCGTAGTTAAAGCAAATAATGTTGTCCGGCTTTATTTTGCTTTTCCATATCTTTTTATGTCTTTTCTTCTTTTAAACTTTCCTTTCTAGGCTCTTGACATCCTTATTACTAGCATGGAGATCTTATCTCCATCATCATCTTTAGTGTCATAATCAGATTCGTCCTCTTCATAAAAGGTTTCAGTAATTTTCATTGCCTTCCCTTTGCTTGACTTTGGGAAGATTTTAAGGCAATGGATTTGTTTTTCTTCATCGATTCACCATGCATTTCTGCCAAAAATACCTCATGAGTTTTAAGAGATCCAATAAGTGCATCCAAACTCAATGTTTGAAGATCTTTGGCTTTAGTAATGGCTGTAAGGCAGCTATTTTACAGGGAGGCTTCTTAGAATTTTTCTAACTAGCTCGAAGTTAGAATATCTTTTGCCACGACCTTTCAATTGATTTATGATATGCATAAATCTTGCAGTCATATCATCAATATTTTCCTGATCAGTCATTTTAAACATTTCATACTGGTGAACTAGCATGCTAATCTTTTTTTCCTTGACTTGATTAGTTTCTTCGTGCAACTTAACTAGTCTGTCCAATATTTCTTTTGTTGTGTCACAGACAATAATTTTATCATATTCAGCTTTACTTAGTGCACAAGTGAGCAGATACTTAGCTTTGAAATTTAGTTGAATCCTGGCTTTATTCTGCTTAGTCCATCTGCTTCTAGGAACTTCTCTTGATATGGGAAGTGCATCATTCGTTGTAGGAACTTCTTCAAGTAGAATGTAGTCGCCTTCTTCGATTATTTCCCCTAAGTTAAGACTTGTATATTTTATGACCAATTCCATTCGATCTCTCCAGTAGGCATAGTCTCCACCAGAATGGTGGTTTGTTGATCGAGTGCCTTTCTGCTATATAAATACTTTGTGGCATTTATCTATGGATCTTTTTCCTCTGCAGTCATTAGAATGCTCAACCCTTTAGAAGCCAAGCTTTGATACCAATTGATAGCGAGAAAATGCATGAAAGGGGAGGTTGAATCGTGCTTCTTATCTTCAAACTGAAAACTAAAAACTTTTTCAAAGAAACTCTATCAAGCTTAGAGCTTGAAGTGCAGTGAAAGATAAGTTAGTTTATTCAGAAAATAACTTTTTGAATAAAAAAATTTTAGTAAGCAGATAAAAACAAGAGATAAAAACAAGCAGATAAAAATTTTTGAATAAAGATAATTTTTTTGCAAAATCAAAGACTATAAGATAAAAGAGATAAAGGATGAGAAGATACTGAATCAAGAGATTTATACTAGTTCAGCCAACACTTGCCTATATCCAGTTCTCAGTAACCACTGAGTTCCACTAAGCTTCTTTAACCTGAGGAGATAACAATACAGAATTATCGTTATTGTAGCTTTCCCAAGCTCTTACCAACATTAGTAAATCACTCTTGCTAACCTAACAACAACAAATAGCTTTGTAGTAGCCTTTTCAAGCTTTCAACTTTCGATCACTACTAGATTGATGATACACTGGATTCACGATTTGAATAATATTACACTCAAGCTTCTCTTTTTTTTTTTTTTAATATGAAGTGATAAATCTAAACTAGCTTAAATGACTTCTTTTTGCTAATTCTTCCTCAGAAGAACGTATGAGCAATCTAGTATATGGAAAGAAGATTTTAATATACAAGAAATCTAGCAGATAATTTTTACATACAGATATGGAAAGATTTTTTTCAGCATTTTTGCACTATGTCTTGTCTCTTATCTTTTGAAGCTCGATCATCACTATTTATAGATGATTCTCCTTTGTTACCATCATCCCTGATCTTATATCCAACCAGTACATGTCAAACATCAGTTGAGTATTGGGAATATAATCTAGAGGAGTAGCCTGTCTGGTGTCAGGAGCTTTTTTTCAGAAGCCATTGATGAGTTGAAGTTTCTGAAGTCTATCAAAAACTATTTTTCTACTTTTTGAACGAGGTTTCTGAAATTTTAAACCAGTCTTTATTTGTTGATCGAGGCTACTGAAGAGATGATATTCCGGGTAAAAGAGATTAATTTGACTTTTGAATTTGAATTTCAAATCTGATTGCTTTCCCTTTCTTTTTAATATGTGAACTTTTTTAAGAGCACTACTAGCTTCTTGTTGATCTTCAATTTTTGACTTTGTATTGATGAATAGTCTGCGATTATGATGATTGATGATTAAGCAACACGTTGTTTCTAGCTTTTGAATGTTATCATCATTGAATCCCTTCTTTCTGAAGTTCAGTGTTACTTTCTGACAACCATATCCTTGATTTCTTGATTTGGTTACAATGATCTTGCTTCTTTGATGCACATGAATGCGTTTTTCTTGATGAATTTCACTTTATCTGAATCTTTCTTATTCTGATAAGAGAAAAACATGTTTGCATATGCATGGTGAAATCATCTCAACTTAATTCTGATAATGTATCCTGAAGTCACCTAATAAACTTTTGTCAAGAAACTCAAGGTGGGCGTTAGTCATTCTTCAAAGCATTTTCTTTAAATTGGCTTTGTTGTTAATTAAACATTTAAGCTTATATTTTCTGAAGGGTTCTGGAGTTTACACTCATGTATGGAGAAATTGAGTTCATCTAGACTTTCTTCCTTAGGCTGTGGTTCCGACTCCATGGACTTTGTCATGGATTCCAACATTTGATTGATGGTCATGAAATAATCACTGTCACCTTGGGAAGCCACCTTAGCCTAAATTGTAGATGTCTTTTTTGAAGCTGTGGCTAATTCAGTGGTGGAGCATGTCTCTGAAGCCATCTGTCTTTGGGAAGGTGCATCAGAGACTAGAAAGGAGGTAAACCCATACTACTGAGTCATAGGCCTTGTAAGCTATTTTTTAATTACCACAAAGGGTTCAGGAATAACAAGTCTTCTTCTGCTAGAAGTTTAAATCCCTTTAGCCTTTTCTAATTTTTTTGCTTCCTCTAATCTCCTTTTCTCTTGAAGGATTCTTTACTCCTTGAGAACTTGTTTTGCTTCCTCTTCATCCTTAGAAGATATAGTGACCCTTGCAGCAGCCCCTACTTGTTCAACATCACACATATAATTTAAAACAAGTGCTACTCTAGGCATTCCCTTAGACAAATTTCTATAGTTATGCTCAAAGTCTTTTATGTGAATAGGGAGTTTGTCAAGTCTACCCTTGGGAAGCTCACTTTCTGAGGTCTCGACCTCACCTTCTAAGGGTTCAGAGGGCTTAAAAATCTTTGCTACCTTTTGTTTCTTGACTATTCTCCTTTAGCCCTTCTACTCTGCTCTCAAAGGAACCTCTTTAGGCAGGGCCTTCTCCGATACTTGCATTGCTTCCTCAAAGCTTTCTGAACTGATCTCGAGAAGGACAATTTTCCTCTTTGTCCTCCATTTTTTCTATTATGTTTTTTTCTTGACTTTAGAGGTTGCCTTTCCTGCCTTAGCATCCCTTATTCGAGAGCTATGTTTCCTGGAGCTTGTTTTCACTGGTCTAGACTTAGCTCTCTTTATAGTCTTGAAGAAATATCTTGTAGTCTATGCCAATAAGATATTCATACCACTATTCTGCTAGAAGGTGTTTAATATGCTAAAAAAATTTCGTCAATAACATCCCATAGGGTACCCCAATGGTTTTTCTCTTCTCCTTAGTGATAGCACTAAGCATGAAGTCCATAATCAACTTGGGCAAGTTTACTTTTCTCTTATCCATGAGGCAGAATAAGGGCATATAGTCCATGCCTATTAGCACGTTAGTACTGCCTAGTTGAGGAAGAACTGTAAATTGAATGATGGTGAATACGTTTCTTACCTTTGAGCCTAGCATGGATGTGGTAATGTCACTAGGCTTATGTCTTGGAGAGTTTGTGAGACACTTGGAAGCTTCTTCAACACTCACTCCTAGGGATTTGAATTAGCCATTTTGAGCCAAATAGGTTAGTTCGACAATTGGAGCCCTAACCACTATAGATAGCTCAAGTAGCCCTACCTGCAATGCCTAGGGAGGAGCGTGAGGAGTGATCGCTGGTGCAAAGAAGGCATGGACAAGGGGCGGCTCCTCACAAGGCCTTCTAAGCGGAGGGATACATGAATAAACAGATTACATACCTGAATGAGAGGGATCCTAAGACTGTGTAGGTATGGGACTATACAGTTGAGGATGGCTTAGATAAATTGATTTGTATAACATATACCAACAAGATGCATCTTCTTTTCCGAAGCCCATCATTAAAGAACTACATGGTTAAGCGTGCTTAACTTGGAGCAACTTTGGGATGGGTGACTTCTTGGGAAGTTTTTCCAGGAAGCATATGAATGAGGGCAAAGCATGCTGAAAGGACCCGTGTTAGTTTGTGGAGACAATCGTCAATCCATAAAGCAGCATAGGCTGTTTCAAATGGTATCAAAGTTGTGTCTCTTCTAGTACGGTGTGGTTCAGGGACAAACCAACCTAAAGCTGGTGGGTATGTAATACCCAGGAATGAGGCAAGGAGTGATCGCCGGTGCAAAGAAGGTATGGACAAGGAGTGGCTCCTCACAAGGCCTTCTAAGCGGCTCCTACATCACTGGCTTGTTGTACACGACAAATTTTCCCTTGTTGGTGGTTTTGTTGAGTATCTTTCCTTCAGCCATTATAAAGTAGAGAATGTGAAAGTTGAACTAGAAAGGTTGAGGCTTGTGAGGCTTTGTGAGAGAGAATGGTAAGGTTGAAGAAAAAAAGGCTTTGTGAATGAGAGAATAAGAAATGGTTAAGGTCTTGGGTGCTTAGGTTGAAAATGAGGGTAACAGTGTGGCGTGTGAGGAGTATGGAATTATTTAAGTCATGGGACATAATGACTGAATGTGAAGCGACGTGGGAGGGAGAGACTCAAAAGAGTGAAAATTATCTTGCCTTTTCCACTCTTTCAAAGTAAATGGTTTATGAAGCATGGAACCACTTTATGAACAATGTCACTTTCTAGGCTCTTCTCTACTTTCTAACCCATCGGAGTATCACTGCTTTCTCATGATTGACTCGTCTTCAAATTCTGAACCCAGTGAAACCATATATTCTTTTTTCTAAGCATCTCATCTTCTCTCTAAGCTTACAAATTGACTTTCTGATCTTCATTATGATTCTTTAGTCTTGTAAACTGATCTTTTGTTCTTGCAAACTGATATATTCATTTGGGCTTCAGTTAAGAGCCATGAAATGGAGTATCTAGAGATGTTTATGCATAAATGCTTATGAAGATGTAAAGACTTTTAAGTTCAAAAGCCTTTTCAAAACACAAAAGTGATCTTCAACTAATGGTTTTGTGAATATATCAGACAACATTAACTTAGTATCTCATTTCTGAACATGATTCAGAATAAAAAGATGTTAACATCGATGTGCTTGGATATAGAATAATGAATAGGATTTTTAGAATGATTTATATCACTAGTATTATCACAGAAGATAGGAATTTTGGAATACCTCAGGTGATAATCTTGTAGCTGGTTCTTTATCCACAACATCTGGGTGTAGTAGTTTGTGGTAGCTACATATTCAGCTTCAGCCATATAAAGAGCAATGGTATTCTACTTTTTGCATGACCATGTAATGAGGCTCTTTCCAAAGAGACAACAACATCCACTAGTGCTCTTTTTCTCCACTTTGTTTACAGCGAAGCTAGCATCACAATAACTTACAATCTCACAAGATATACATTTCTCATACCATAACTCAAGATTAGTAGTACTGGATAAGTATCTTAAAATTCTTTTGATAGTATTTAAGTGTGATTGCTTTGGATTAGATTGAAATCTAGCACAAATCCCCACACGTAATTGAATGTCTAGTCTATTTGTTGCATGATATAAAAGTGAACCAATCAATCCTCTATAATCGCTTTCTAAAACTTTCTCACCATTCTTATCAGCATCGATTACTTAAGATGGATGCATGTGAGTACTCATAGGTTTAGTTTGATCCATGTTAAACTTTTTTAAAAGCTTTTTGTATAACTTTCTTGATGGATCAAGGTTTCTTCCTTTTGTTATTTTATTTGAAGACCGAGGAAATACTTGAGTTTACCCATCATACTCATCTCAAATTCACTCTGCATTAATTTTGAAAACTTTTCACAGAGCAAATGATTAGTAGTGCCAAATATAATGTCATCAACATATATTTGGACTATTAGAAAGTGATTATATTTTCAAGAGTAAAAAGAGTAGTGTCAACTTTATCTTTCTTGAACCATTCTTCAGTAAGAAGGTACTTAGCCTTTCATATCAAACTCAGGGAGTTTGTTTCAGACCATAAAGTGCCTTTGTTAGCTTGAAGACATGGTTGGAAAGGTTTTTACTCTCGAAACCAGGAGGCTGCTTCACATATGCTTCTTTAGAGAGGAATCCATTCAGGAACGCAGACTTACATACATTTGGTATAGAGTGAATCCATTAAAGGCAACAAAAGCAAGTAGCATTTTTATGGCTTCCAACCTAGCTAGTACATAGCATCCACCCAAATTTGATCATTCAAGGCTTCTTTAATACATTCAGGCTCGATGGTGGAGATGAAAGAACAACTTGACGTATTTCTAAAGGAGGATCTTGTTCTCATGCCCTTTGAAATGTCTCCTAGAACTTTATTATGAGAAACTGCTTTTAGATTAGAAACTTCCTTGTAGTTTTTGTGGCCTTGATATTCTTTAGCTTCTTTTTCATCTTCAGATTGCTCTTTTTCATGCTCAGAAATGTCACTTTTTGATGGCTTTGGAGTCCTGAGCAAGCTTTCTAAAGATTATATGTTTTAGAGATTATTTTCTAAAGGTTTTACTTTCATCTGCTTGCTTTCTAAGGGTTTCATGAAGCTCAGTTTCTCAAGGTTTTCTTATAGCTTTTCAAGACTATGAGCAAAACCCTTCTTCAGCTCTTTGAACTTGATGTCAACGCATAGCATTGTTTTGTTGTATGCCTTGTAAACTTTGGAGACAAAAGAGTAACCTAAGAAGATACCATTACCATATTAGGATCAAAGTTTACAAATTTTTTCTTAGTGTTAAGATTAACACAAGATGAGCTAAATATATGAAAATAAGATATGTTGGGTTTCTACCCATCCATAGCTTATAAAGGATCTTCTTAAGGATTGGCCTAGAAAGATTCTGTTTTCAATATAGCAGATAAGTGACATTTATGCCATTTATTTTGCTACCAAACCTTCACTTTTTGCATGAGTTTTATTGTGTTATTAATGCAGTTAATAAGGATTTTGATTTACTCCTCATTCTGTGATTTTAATAGAATTATTGGCTTTTGCATTGATTTTCGAATAATTTGCAATTACGCTCTATTGCATTTGACTTGTCTCTTTGAGTATGGGTTTATGCACAGGAGCTTTGAATCAAGTGCAAAATGTCAAGAACAAGGTTGGAAATTATTGGGAAGAATTTGGGAGCAAAATAAAATTGTTCTTGAGCTTATTTGAGAACATTTGAAGAAAGCATTGTAATGCAAAATTCGTATCTCTCTTTACAAAGATTGGATTGAGACAACTAAAGATGTTTTAAATAGATTAAGAAGTCCTCTAAAAATTTCATGTTCAGCTCAAACCTAGTTCTAAGAGAATTTTGGTAAAAATCGAGTTGCAAGATTAAAGGTTGCAGATGTTCTAATGCTGTCTAACTTGACCTTCAGTTAGTATTTTTGCAATATTTGGAGCTATAGATGTCCAATTGAGGTAATTTTGGTGACTTTGGAAAGCTTATTCAAAGGGATACAATTGCTATTTCTAGTGGCAAGGGCAAAGTCCATTCTGTTCAATGCTGTAGCACTTAACAACACCCGAAAACATGACTTTTATCAACACAGCTCACTGTTGAGCGCTGCCGTGCTTATGCGATGACTCAGAACAACTCATTTTATCCGTTTTTAGAGAGCAGTATATATAGGAATGTTACAGACTTTTACCCTAGCTTTTGGACTCACTTTTAGATCTACACTTTAATTGTTATTATTCTCTTTCTACATCTCTCTTCTTCTCTCTTCTCTCTCGAAGGGTTTCATTGGTGAAGGTGTTTTATCTTGGAGATTGTGGCATGGATCATTGCTATTAATTTCAGGTTGTATTTTATCTTCATTATTATAATCCTCTAGAAATGGAGGAGTAGATTTCTTTACTATTGTAAGGGTTTCCAGATAGATTAGGATGATGTTTGAGACCTCTTTCGATATTAAATGCATTGGTTTTCTTAATGTTCTACAGTTTCTACTCCTATAATTATTATGGTGATTGTGATAATCTTTATTGGGATAACTAAATTTTCGATCGTCGTTTAGGGAAACCCTTTGGGCATAAATTGATAGATCTATTGGTTTATATTTGAGGAAGAATATTAGAATTAACTTTCCGATTGGCGGTAGGCTACAGCAATTGATTAATTCAATTAATGTGATTTCTAATCAAATTGAGATCTCGTTTATTAGTTATTTGCATTGATCAAATTCTAGGGATAGATCGATCACTAGTAGAATTGCTAGTAATTTATTACTAATAGCCATCAATGGATTTAATATTTGATCAATAATAATTAATTTCCAATCTTAGGAATACCTTACACTATGTTTTCTTCATTGTTGCTATCAAGCAAATTTGGATTTGGACACATTGGAAACCTTCCAGAAAATGCAAGTGAATATTGTTCTATTGGATGTAATCAAGCAAATTCCTAAATATGCAAAATTCTTGAAAGATTTGTGCACCAATAGGAGAAAAATAAAGGGCAGTGGGGAGGATAAAGTGACTATGGGGGAAAATACTTCCTCCATTATCAAGCCAAGTAACCTGCTAACCAAGTGCAAGGACCCAAGCACTTTCTATGCTCCTTCCACCACTGGGAACTTGCATATCATAAGATCCCTAGCTGACCTTGGAGCTGACATTAATGTTATGCCTAAATCAATCTACCAGTCCTTGCACTTTGGAAAGCTCAAGCCAATCGGGTTGCAAATTCAGCTGGCCAACCGCAGCATCACGAGACCAAAGGGATTATTGAAAGATGTTCTAGTATAGGTAAATATTTAATATTCCCTGTTGATTTCTATGTGCTTGAGATGGAGAATGACACCAATGCAAACTAGCATACATTAATCTTGGGTAGACCCCTTTTGAAAACTACTAGAACCATGATTGATGTTCATGCTAGCGCATTATCCATGGAGTGTGGGGAATTTAGTTTATTTGATGCAATGAAATATCCCCATGAGGAACAATCCATGTTTGGCATTAATTCTATGGGATATGATGCATATGTTGTTTTAGATTGTCCTAAGTTTGCAGATAAAGGTACACCACCCAGGCAGCAGTCATTAGTTTGCCAGGTGCTTCATGAACTGCTCATGTTGGGAAGGATGCCTTGTGAAAGGCAAAGAATTTTGCTACATGAGCCCCGGGCAACACTGGTGACTGGAAACCCAAGGTCTAGAGTGTAACGACCCAATTTTCTATTAGAGTGAAAATGACCAAAATACCCTTGAGGTCATTTTTAGCCCGGAACTCAAGGATAGCCGACCCGACAGTCCTCGAGGGGCTAACCCAATGTTTGAAGGGGATTAGTTGACTTGTGTACCTTTCCGAGATCGAAAATCTCGTTTTCTGAGTTTTTGGGTCAAAATGACCAAAAAACCCCTGGGGTGTTTGACCTGATTGCAAGTGCCGGATGAACCTGAAACTTCTCTAGATGATTTTAAAAGGCATTTTTATGTATTTTGTGACCTCTAGTGGTCCCGGGCAAAATTTGTCCAAAATTACAATTTTGCCCCTAGTTTTGTGTTCTTGAGCTTAATCGCGTGATTAAGCAAACCTAAGCAATATTATGCTCTAATCGAAGGTTAATTAATTTTCTTAATTAATCTAGAGTCAAAATAATTTGTTAAAGTTAATTAGAATCTAAGATTGCTTAATTTAAACTCAAATCTTATTTTAAATTTAAGATTCCTAGTCATGGAATCTTGAATAGTGTTTTCTCACTCCAATTCCTTAAATCATGGAAATTTGTCTACATATTTTACTCATAAAATGAATTTTAAACTCTCTAAATGTGTATGAGCACTCCTTAATCATGCCATAGAATCTCTAATTACATTCTTAGTTACCTAAACTTGTTCTTAGTGATTCCTAACCTTGCACCTAAACTAATACACACCTACACCTATAATTAACACACAATTACATGAACAAATCTCTCTTCCCCTTGGCTGTCCCCAATCTGGCCAAACCCATACCCCCATTTTTCCATCACATGTGTGAATTCCTACACTCAAAATAACCATGCTTCCATCTCACCATGAACCATGCTTGAGTCATAAACACCATGCTTTCATCCATGCTTCATATGACAACTTCTAGAAGACTTTTTCTCTCATTTTTGTGGCTCAAAAACTGCCAGCCCTCCTTGCCTTCTAGAAGAGTTATTTTATTTCAAATTTGAAGGAAAATCACCTCAAAACACCATGCTTGAAGTCATACCTTGCACCATGCCTCCCATACTTCAAACTATGCTTGAATGACATTGTGTAAGAGATATTTTTATCTCCCCCTTTGCCTCCAAAGCTATGGCCAAGGCTCTCCTTGGATGAGCATTCATTGTTTTATTTTCTATAAATAGGTGCCTTGGAAGAACTTGTGATACTTTTGTTCATTTGGTAAGTTTGAGCCTTTTAGCATTTCTTGTGAGTTCTTCATTTCCTCTCAAGTTCTAAGAGCTTTTCTTTTCCTCTTCATCTTCTTCATCCTCTCTTTACATCACCATCTCATAATCTCAAACCACCACATCACAACCTTAGATCATCATCAAATCTCTTAAACACTTAACCTCAAACACTAACCTATCAAGAACACATCTCCATTCCTTCCTTTCCCTCAAGGCCGAAGCCATCTCACCATCCTAGGAGGAGTTTCTCTTCTCATTTCCTTTCAAAGTTCAAGCTTTTCATCCTCTAAACTTGGTAGGAGTTGCTTTCAAATCTTGTTTTGCTCAAAAATATGTTTTGCTTAAAGTTTCTCTTGGTTTCTTTTTTAAGCTTTTCCTTGTCCTTCCTTTTCCTTTCATTTCGGCCTCAAGGCCTTGTTTTGAGCATGATAGCTTGATGATGAATGATCCTAGATGATGACCTTGTGTTCATCTCAAAGGAACCTCTAAAGCTTGAGTTTTTCTTTTCTTTGAACTTCGTCTATATGATACTTAGCTCACATGGTTTTTCAACTTAAGAAAATTAATCTAAGGATTTCAAAAAGCGCAAGCCTACCCTTGTCAACCTTAAAGTTGGCCGGCACATTCTAGAGATTTTCTCTAGATAGGGGTTTTGGGTACTTAATAAAAAACATGGCCTAGTTTCATTCTCTTTTCTTTCTTGTTGGTTTCGATTCTAGTTTCTTTTTTCCTTTATGTTTCGGTTTCTGTTACCTTTTCTTTATGATTTTGTTTCCTTTGAGTTTGTCCCCTTGGGGCTTGATGATGATGTTCAAAGAACCATATAGTTTTCCTTGAAAGCTTGGTTCAAGAACTCTAAAGCCCACTTTGTTAATGAGATAGATGTTGGGTAGAGATTTGTTTTAGTTCTCTTTAAAAGTCTCATATGAGCTCTAAGTTAAGATAAAAAGAACTTGCATCCATATTTACTTTTATGTCATCACTAAATGCTCAAGATTAAAGAATGAACTTGCATCTTCATATTTATGTTTATGCTCTCACTAAATCTCTAAGATAATAATGAGTTTGCATAGCATAATTATTTTATGTTCTCACCTCTAAAATAAAGACTAAAACAAAGTGCATTGCATATTTATTTTTATGTCATAACTTAAGAGATTTAGAGCTCATCGACTTACCCATTATTATCTCAAACAAAGACTTGAAAATATATGTTTCCTTGCTCCTTTGATTTCGGCCTTATAGGGTTTGTGTAGTTACAAATACTAAAAACTTATGTTTCATGATTTATCTAAGTTTGTATGAGCTCAAGAGATGTTTTGAACAAAGTTTTATGATTTTAAACGCTTTTGAGATTTATTTGATATAGCCACTACCCTCTCAAGTTTTATAATGGTTTTGATGAAATAAATTGTTTCTAAGTGAGTTTTGAAAGTTTTAAAAAGGTTTCAAGAGAAATCAACAACTTATATGTTTTAAAAATAAAGTTTTATGCATTTTATGATGGAGACAATTTCGGTTCTGCCTTGCTTGCTATGCTCACTGTTTTATGCTGTTTTGATGATGATAATATGAGTATGTTCATGTATATTTGATGCAAAAATTCATATGTGAAAGATAAGACAAGTTAGTAACTAGAAAAGAATTAATTTTAGACTTTTAGATCCCTTAGTAATGGATTTTTTCTGGATTCTGTCCAGCAAGGTTTAAAATTAGAAATCATGGTTTATAATTAGTTTAAATGTGTAGGAACTACTCATAATTGGTTTAGGACTTGATCTTGATGCCTTAGGAGCTAACCGAACTTAGAAAGGGTCAATGTTGTGACTCCTAGGTACCCGTAAAGTATGAATTATAGATTCTACAGTCTTGAGGTTTAGAATTGTTTATGATCATAGAATTGAATGAGGAATACTTAGACATGAGCCTATAGGTACCCGAGAGCTTAGGTTGTGATGATATACAACTTAGATTTCAAGTTAAAGGACCTTCGGTTGTGCTTTAATTGACTTGTCATTGTGCTTTATATTCCTGCTTTATGATGAACGCGGCTCTCACTTTGGTTTTATGTTTTGAAAAAAAATTTACCCGTAATTTCGGCTAAGTATTTTATTAAAAGGATGAGACTAAGAGGTAATAATCTAATGATTAACCTAATGTGTTCTAGAGTATTGGGTTAAAAATTAGGGTGTTACATAGAGGGAATGGACCATTCTTGCTCACTTGTGTACATCCTGATGGTGCAATTGAGCTAGAGAACTCTAGGATGATTCGGTGTGACATTGATGGGCATCGGCTATTGCACTTCTATAAGATCCCCACGAATCGAGGGGTTCAGATGGTATATTTGTGGGTGGAAGCTAAACACCCTCTATGAAGGTCTTGACCATCTAACTTAGGGACGTTAAAGCAAAGTGCTGGGTGGGAGACAACCCAACATGAGGTTTTTCTTTACCTTTCTCTTTTATTTTTCTACATTTTATTTATTTTTACTTTAGTTTTGAGTCATGCATCATATTTATTTTTGCTTATATTCCACACCATTCATTTGGCAACTTAGAGATCACATGCATAGGCTCACACCACATGCACTATATTGATATGCTTGGCATTTATTTTATTTTGTATTGCATGCTTGGTGGATTCATTGTGTTGTTTGGATTGAGTACATGCACTTTTATCTATGAGATTTTGAGCCTTTTTTATTATACTATCATGTGCCATACTTTTTCGCTCATGAGTGTTTCTCTCTTTGGATTTGCATTCTAGAATTTGCTTAGGGTCTTGTTTGAAAATATGTTTCCATATGCATGCTTGAATATGATTGAGGCATCTTTTCTTGTTTTAGCTATTTGCCCATATAGCCACGATTTGCATGTTACCATTGTTTAGCCCCTTTGAGCCTTATTACCCATTCTTTTTGTTTTAGCACATCCTTAGCCAAAAGTGAAAAAAAAACCATGAAAATTCCTAACCTTTTAGACTTAGGAGAGCATTTCTGCAAATTCTTATATGTGCTTGAGCATAAGTGTAGGGAAGAAGATGATGACATGCTCCAATTTAACTGTGGAGCGGAACAATGTGTACCCAAAATTCAACAAGTGGCACACCAAGAAAATAAAAAAATTTTTGACAAAAGTTTGGTTGAAGGTGTGCCAAATTGAATTTAAAGGCCTGTAATTATGCTTAACATAGGCAAAGTGTACCCTTAAGTACTTGTGCTCTAGGTGTATGCATTTACTCTCCTTTGACTTAAAGTTTAGCGCATTGGTCTATATATTTATCCACCTTCACCTAAGCCCTATTACAATCAAAGGTAAGTCCTCTTGATTCAGTATGCATGTGTATGTGACAAAATGGAGAATGAGACTCATAGCAAGCTTATAGTAATCCATTTTCATTTGAGGTGATTAAGTGCGCATCATAATCTAAAAACACTTGAGTGAATGAGTGGAAAACATTGACCTTGAGAGGATTTTTGTATTTAATCCATGCATCATATGTGAATTCTACTATTTGTGCTATGTTCATCTTCATGCCTTGGATGCTGTATTTCACTTAATTGGTTGTGTGAAGGCTTACTGTTGTGTCTCTAGGTTCATTGGTGTATTGTCATTTATTTTCATGCATCATGCATTTTTAGTTTTAGGAGTCTAATGTAGTCCTCGTATACTATTTCTCACCCATGAGGTTTGATCTTAGTTTCATATGAGGACATGTGAAAGTTTAAGTATGGGGGAATTTGATAAGGGGCATTTATGCCACTTATCTTACTACCAAACCTTAGATTTTTGCATGAGTTTTATTGTGTTATTGATGCAATTAATAATGATTTTGATTTACTCTCATTGTGTGATTTTAATAGAATTATTGGCTTTTGCATTAATATTGGAATGATTTGCAATTACACTCTATTGCATTTGACTTGTCTCTTTGATTATGGGTTTATGCACAGGAGCTTTGGATCAAGTGCAAAATGTTAAAAACAAGATTGGAAACTATTGGGAAGAATTTGGGAGCAAAGTAGAAGAGTTCTTGAGCTCATTTGAGCACATTTGAAGAAAGCATTGTAATACGAAATTTGTATCTCTCTATACAAAGATCAAATTGCGACAAATAAAGATGTTTTGGAAAGCTCAAGAAGTCCTCTAAAACTTTCATGTTCAGCTCAAAACCCATTTCTAAGAAGATCTTAGTGAAAATTGAGTTACAAGATTAAAGGTTACTGATGTTTTGATGCTGTCTAACTTGACCTTCAGTTAGTATTTTTGCAATATCTAGGGTTACAGGTGTCCGATTGAGGTGATTTTGATGACGTTGGAAAACTTATTCAAAGGACTACAATCACTATTTCTAGTGGCAAGGGAAGATTCCATTATGTTCAGCACTGTAGCACTCAAAGACCCTCGAAAAAAATGACTTTTATCAACACAACTCAGTGTTGAGCACTGCAGCGCTCAATGAGCACCGTAGTGCTCGTACGATGATGCAAAATAGCTCATTTTATTTGTTTTTTGGCCCACTTTGGCCTATTTTTAGAGAGCAGTATATATAGGAATGTTACATACTTTTACCCTAGCTTTGGGACTTACTTTTAGATCTACACTCTAGTTGCTATTATTCTCTCTTTACATCTCTCTTCTTCTCTATTCTCTCTTGTCTGTCAAAGGGTTCCATTGGTGAAAGTGTTTTGTCTTGGAGATTGTGGCAAGGATTATTGCTATTATTTTAAGGTTCTCTTTTATTTTCATTATTGTAATCCTCTAGAGATGAAGGAGTAGATTTCTTTACTAGTGTAAGGGTTTCCAAATGGATTAGGATGATGCTTGAGACCTCTTTTTATATTAAATGCATTGGTTTTCTTAATGATCTGCAGTTTCTATTCATATAATTATTGTGGCGATTGCTATAATCTATATTGGGATAACTAAATTGGCGATCGTCGTTTAGGGAAACCTTTTGGGCATAAATTGATAGATCTATTAGTTTATGTTTGAGGGAGAACATTAGAATTAACTTTCCGATTGGCAATTAGGCTATAGCAATTGGTTCATTAAATTAATGTGATTTATAATTAAATTGAGATATCGTTTATTAGTTATTTACAGTGATCAAATTCTAGAGATCGGTTGATCACTAGTAGACTTGCCAGTAATTTATTACTAACAGCCACCAATGGATTTAACATTTGATCAATGATAACTAATTTCCAATCCTCAGCATACCTTGCACTAGTGTTTTCTTCATTGTTGCTATTATCCTATTGCTATTATCTTTTTATTTTATTTATTTTAAATTTCATTCTTCAAAATCTCCAATTTTCCCAACTAAGTGTTGAAGCCTCCTTGAAAGACGATCTAGGTTGTGCCCTTTACTACATATTTAGTGCAACTTATCATTAAAATAATTTATAATTTGAGGAGGTAGGTGACAGCCTCCGTTCAATAGCATGAGGTGTTTACAGCCTCTACCCAAAAACCTTTTGATAAACCACTTTCTAAGAGCATGACTCTGGCTATCTCTTGTAAGCTTCTGTTCTTCTTTTTAGCAACCCCATTTTGTGGGGAGTTCTAGGTGCAGAGAAGTTATGAGAGATACCATGTTTTTCACAAAACTCTTAAAAAATGTGATTTTCAAATTCTCCTCCATGATATGATCTTAAAGAGGTGATTTGAGAATGTTTTTTAGTACAAACATATTTTGGTAAAATATTAAATCTTTCAACCACCTTATCCTTAGAAGGTAGAAATATAACCCATATAAATCTTGAGTAATCATCCACTACAACAAGGCAATATCTTCTTCCAACCAGGCTAACAATCTTAGTTGGTCCAAAGATATCCATATATAATAGCTCAAGTGGCTTTTTGTTTGAAACCACATTTTTATTATGGAAAGAAGCTTTGGTTTGCTCCCTTTCTCATAGAAATCACAAGTTGAATCCTTGTCAAATATGATCTTTGGCAGACCTTTAACAAGCTCTTTCTAAGAAAGCTCAGAAATAAGCTTCATATGAGCATGTCTAAGCTTCTTATGCCACAGCCATTTATCATTCGTGAAGGATGCGAGACATTTTACATCTTGATTTAGAAAGTCATCCAAGAATAAAATGTAAGTATTTCCAAATAAGATGACTTGTCCCGAAATGGGATTTACAATTTTACAAGCATGAGCATTGAATAAAACATTAAAACCTTGATCACAGAATTGATTGATACTCAACAAATTATGAGCTAAACCATAAACAAGTAGAACATTGGAAATTTTGTGAGAATCATCCTTACCAACATTTCCTATGCTTGTGGCCTTGGCCTTACATCCATCAGTAAAGTTGACTGATCTGGAGTTCTTAGGCTTTAGGTATCTGAACCACTTTCTAAATCTGAACATGTGTCCGGAGTAGCCACTATCTATGTTCCACTTGTTGTCTTGTTCAATATGCAATGTCGAACACATTTGCAACAAAAACAATTTTTAATTTAGGTACTTAAATTTTATTAGGTCCTCTTGGATTATTTTTTCGATGAGGAGGTTTCCTAACCTTTTTGACAAAATTTTTTTTTCTCATGAAGCACTTGTTAGGTGGGTGTCCCTTCTTATGAAGAAAGTACAAGAAACTTTATTCTTTACTTTCTTTGGCTGAGTTGTTTTTCCTTTCTTCTCCATTTGATCCTAATATCCTAACCTAGTCTTTTGAAAATATGGCCTTTGACATCGAAGCATTAGTTCAAAGTTCTTTGAACCATTTACCATCTTTTTGAAGTCAAATTTGAAAAGCTTTGAAGTCTTCTCAAGTTTAGAAATAACTTTATGAGTTTTTTCATTTTTCTCAAAGGCTTCAGCTTCTAGGGCATTGAGCTTAATATTTAGAACTTTGTTCTCTCCTTTTATTTCTTTTTTCTCAAGCCTTAGATTCTCAATATTTGATTTGGCCATTTCAAGTTCTAAAACAATTTTCTGATACTTCATTTTCAGGTTGAAATAATGAGGAAAGAGTTTGAGAATTTTTCAGCAACTCATCATATAAAGCAAGTAACTCATCATAGGAAAGATCGGGTCCAGATGCTTTTACCTTAGGTTCTTCTTTTGAATTATAGTTAGTCATGAAGCATAGATTAACAATATATTCTAGCTCATTCATGCTTTCTGATCTTTCCTTTTCTTCTTTTGTGTTGCTCCAAGTAGCTAGCATAACTTTCTTCTTTGAGGCAAACTTCTTCTGTAGGTCTTGAGCTTAGTACATTCAAGTTTAAAGTGTCCATTCTCACCATAGTTGTAGCAAGGGATGCTTTCTAGCTATCCCTTGCCTTTCTTGTCCTTCTTGAGGTTGATGTTTCTTCTTTTCTTTATTCTGTCTCTCCAAGCTTTGGACATATTCCTTACTAGCATGGAGATCTTATCTCCATCCTCATCTTCAGTGATTCTTCCTCATTATCAGAGGTTTTAGCAACTTTCATTGCTTTGCCCTTATTTTGTTTCTAATGAGATGACTTCTGGGCCATGGACTTACTCTTTTTGATGGATTCACCATGCATTTCAGAGAGCACTACCTCATGGATTTTGAGTAACCCAATGAGTGCATCCAGGCTAATAGTTTGTAGATCTTTGGCTTTTGTAATGACTGTGACCTTGGGTAACCATTTAGCAGTGAGGGTTCTTAGGATTTTTCTAACCATTTCTGAGTTAGAACATCTTTTGCCAAGTCCGTTTAGTTGGTTAAAAATATGCATGAACCTTGTAGTCATATCATCAATATTTTCTTGATATGTCATTTTAAACATCTCGTATTAATAGACTAACATACTAATCTTTCTCTTTTTGACTTGATTAGTGCCTTCAAGCATGTGCAGTCTGTCTCAAATCTCCTTTGCCATGTCACAAGCAATAATTTTTTCATATTCAGCTTTGCTTAATGCACACATGAGGTGGTATTTAGCTTTAGAGTTCAACAAAACTCTAGCTTTGTGTTGTTCTGTCCATTTGCTCCTAGGAACTTCTCTGGAGATGGAAGGTGTGCCTTCTATTCCTATAACTTCTTCCGCTAGAATGAAGTCTCCTTCTTTGATGATCTCCCACAAGTCAGGACTTATGTATTTAATGAACAGCTCCATCCTGTCTCTCCAATAGGCGTAGTCCTCACCATCAAACAATGATAGTCTGTTAATGGAGTGTCCTTCTACTATGTTGATGTTTTATGCCATATCTCGTCAAGATCTTTGTCCTCTACAGTCGTTAGAATGCTAAGCCCCTTAGAAGCTTGAGCTCTAAAGCTAATTATAGGTAGAAAAGTGCAGGAAAGGGGAGTTGAATCGTGCCTCACTTTTTCTTGGCTTTTCTTTTTATGTAAAAGCTTAAACATAAATAGCCAAGTATTAAACTTGAAGAGCAACAGAAACAATGTTAGTGATGTCAGAAAGTAGCTTTTTGAACTATGACAAATGTAATGGGATGCATATAAGCAGGTTTCAAAAAATACAATATAACAAGCACAAAGTAGTAAAATAAATGAGAGTTTAGGGAGAAGAAGATACTGCACAGGTATTTTTATACTGGTTTGGCTAACCTTCCGACATCTAGTTCTCAACCACCATTGAGTTCCATTAAAACCCTTCTCAATCGAGAAAGTTGGATGGTCTTTATAGTAGTTTTTCCAAGCACTTACTAGTGACTAGTTGCTTGCTCTACTGTCATGCCTGAGTAGTCTTTGACCTGCTTGTCCAAGCTAACACAATGACCAATAGTTCACTCTTACTGTCACAACTGAGTAGTCTTTAACCAGCCTCTTCAAGCTAACACTGTGAACAGTAGCTCACTCTTATTGTCACATTACAAGTAGTCTTTACTTAGCCTCTCTAAGCTAACTCACAATGATCACTATCAGATCGAGGTTATGAAGATTTGCGTTTAGGTTTATCACTCAAACAAACCAATATTCAAGTTTGTGTAAGATGAATAATGACAAAGCTGGAAAATTTGAATGACTGATTTCTATAATTCATCCTAGGAAGAGCGTAAGATCTACTAAGAACATAAAAAGAAGAATTTCACAAATAGGAAATTGATTACAAGATGTAATGAACATTGCAAAAAAGATAAGGAGAAAATTTTTCAATGTTTCAGCACTTCTTCTTCTTAAAAAGTCTCTTTGATTATAAGCACAACATCTCTATTTATAGATGGTTTTCATTTATGACCATTGTCCTTGATCTGATATCTAAGTGACATGTGTTGATCATGTGTTTGTGTCTTGGAAATGCAATCTAAAGGAGTAGCTCGGTGTTGTCAGAGATGTTGCAAAAACCATTGTGAAATAGAAGTTTTTGAGGCCATTTTAGAAACAATTTTTTACTTTCTGAATAAGGTTTCTGAATGTTTCTTTCTAGAAGCTGGGGTAGTTAACCAAGTTGGAAGAAAAGATTTCATGTCAGTCTATGACTGGATTTGACTTTAAATTTAAATTTCAAATTTCTCCCGTTTTCTTGTAAAGTACATAGTTTCACATTGAAATGTGCTTTTTGAGGTGTGGTATCAGTTTCTTGAATGTTCTTCGATCTTTCAGTCTTCAATCAGTGCTTGTAGATGATGATATGATTTCGATCATGATGATTGAAGCTTGTAGTGCACACTTGCTTCAGTATTGGATTGAAATCTTCATTTGAAGTGTACTTTCTGAAGTTGGTTGCTCCTTTCTGAAGTTGCATGCTCCTTTCAGAAGATCTGAGCTTTGGTTCCTTGTTCTTGATAATTTTCTCTAGTATGTTGAGTATTTGTTTGTTCAATCCACGATATAATTTTCACTTACATTAAGTTCCCATCTCTTTAAACGAGATAAAACATGTTTGTACATGTCATGTGAAAATATTTTCGCTTTAAGAACCGTGTTATGCTAATCATAACAACCTATTTGTTGCTTCAAGAAACTCAAGGAAAACATTAGTCCTTCTTCAAAATATTTTCTCCAAATTGATTGTGTTATCACTCAAAACATTTTGGATTAAAACTTTTTGAAGGGCTCTGGAGCTAACAAGTAATTCCACAACGTGATTGTAATCATAATGGAGCTAGAAGAAATTTTTTGTAAGTAGTCAAATGCAATACAGGTTCCTATATTAATACTTATATAGGTATTACCCATATTTTAAGGTAAACACAATTTTATTGAATTCTAAATTTAAGTTAATAAATGTTAAAAATGATTTATATTTTAATTAGATTTTTGAAATCCCAAATTGTGCAGGAGCAATCAATCGTGCACACATACATTTGTTGGCAACAAAAATTGTGGATTTACGAGAATGGATGGTTTTCAAGGAGTGTTAGGCAGCAAAAGCATAAGAAATACAACAACAACAAAAAATCTTTTTAGACACAACAATGCAAAAAGAAAAACAATATCAAGGAGACAACACATCTGACTATGTATTTGTATATAAGAGCTTTGAATTGAGGGCAAAATGTCAAGAACAAGGCTGGGAACTCTTTTCGTGGAGCTTTTATCTGCAATTAATTTGGGAGAATTTGGGAGAAAAAAAAGAGTTCTTGAGCTCATTTGAGCACATTTACAAAACATGTTGTAATAGAAAATCTGTATCCCTCTTTACAGAGATCAGATTGAGACAAATAAAGATATTTTGGAAAGCTCAAGAAGTCATCTAAAACTTTAATGTTCAGTTCAAAACCCAATTCTAAGAGCATCTTGGTGAAAATCGAGTTGTAAGATTAAAGGTTGCTAGTGTTTTGATGCTACCCAACTTGACCTCCATTTAGTATTTTCACAATATCTAGAGCACATATGTCCAATTGAGATGATTTTCATGGCATTGGAAAGCTTATTCAAAGGGTCACAATATCTATTTCTAGTGCCAAGGACAAATTTGGATGTTTAAGGGGCCAAAATAGACCAAACACGTGAAGACGTTAATTCTGTATTTATCGCTGCAATGGTCAATAGCACCCAAAAATATGATTTTTATCAATGTAACTCACTGCTAAGAGCTGCAATACTCATGCGATATGTAACACCCTAAAAATTATATAAAAATTTATTTGAGCTTTTCTAGTCATAATTTTAAAAATTCGACAAACATAGAAATGATAGGATCGATCCAAGAATTTGTAAAAAAAAAATATGAATAGTAACTTGCCGGTCTCGCAGACCCGTTGGGACTGTCAAAACCCTAGAATTAGGACCCAGAGATGCCCAAAAGTGAGAAATTATAGGATTAAGGTTAGAAATGAGTGGGAATAAATATTTTATATTTAGATTTAATTTTCGGGCAATAGTTGATTACCCGGGTACACTGTTTTGCCCGTTCGGTAAAATTTCGGTGTACGATTTCTAACACTGATGTATAGTTTAATCCTTATCAAAGGAGAGTTTATGTCCCCTTTGACTTAATGAAAGGCTAAGATTTAATCTTGTAAAGCAAGATTAAATCCTAGCCATCCATTTTACTTTCTTTTTTAAGAATTAAGCATTTATATCATATAATATACATGCTTTATTACAGGATAAATACAAGACTTGTCTTCTTCATTACACCACCCAAAATTTTGTGCATCTCAAGGGAAGAACAGCAGCCACCATTTTTGCATCTTCAAGAGCTTAAAACTTGTTTCAAATCACCAAAACTCTTGCTCAAAGTTTCTAAAACTACAAACTCCCTTTACTAAACTTGTTCTATTCATCAATACCTACCAACCTAACCATTTAAATTTTCAATTATTCACCTTGATACCTCATACCTCACTGATTAGAGAGGGGTTAGGGGCTGTTTAGAAGTGTTGAAGTGAGGGAAAAACCATTCTTGGAAGGACTTTTGGAGTTAGAAGCCTTGAAGCATCACAAGTAGGGTTTTCTTTGGCCTTTTTCTTTCAAAATTATTCTAAGAATTTTTTATGTGTTTTATTCTGAAATTTCTGGTTATATTTGATGATAATATGTTGATATTTATGTGTTAATTTTGGTGGAGTGTTTGGATGTGGTTAAATAATGATTTTTGTCAAAAGAAGTTTTGGCTAGGCTGCTGGATTTTTGGATTTCAACAGGACAGGATTTGTTCATGAATTTTATGGTCCAATTCTACTCATTTTTATGAGTTATAAAAATTATATGTTCAATATAATGTCCTAAGGAAACTCTTGAGAATTTTTGTGGAGCATAATAAATACTTTTACTACCTGAGAAAAATCAAGGACTGAAGTTGTAACTATGCTGCCTAAAATGTTGAATCTAAAGCTGTGAATTTCTATAATTTTGTTATCATAGCAAATGATATATTTCCATTGAAATTTTTAGAGGGAGTTGATAACATCTTGAAATGTGACCATGAATTTTATTATGAACTGATTCCATCATTTTCTAGGGTTAAAAATTATGAGACTCTAGTTCTGAGTTGTGAAAAAGTGGTCTCTGACCACCAAACTTATAAAATTTATTTAACATGGTTAGAGAAATCTTTTTAGTCTGAAATTTTTATAGGAGCTTGGGGACACATTGAGGTAGCATAGGGAATTTTTATAGCCCTGGATATGCAAATTAATTTTTGCTACCAAGTTATGAAATCTGCCTATGAGTTGTTTTGGTGCTGATGCAAGATATAGGTGACATAATGACATTTTGTTCAAGTCTATTGTATATGAAAGCATGCTAGTGACTTTAAGGATTGGTTTAAGGCATAATTGAATTCATATTGTGAATAAATGATTATATATGTTTTATGCATGCAATTTGAAAAAAAGGAGTAAATGATACATTGACCTAAGTTCAATAGCAATAAGTAGAAATAGATGAGATCTTTTCGACTAATCGAGGGCAAATAAGGTGATGAATGATCCTTTCAACTTGTTGAGGGCAAATTAAATGATCATTGCGACTGTGTCAAGGGCAAATAGAGTGATATATGATCCTTTCGACTTTGTTGAAGGCAAATTGAGTGAGATGTGATCATTTTGACTGTGTTAAGGGCAAATAGAGTGAGATGTGATCCTTTTGATTTTGTCAAGGGCACATAGAGTGAGATATGATCCTTTCGACTGTGTCAAGGGCAAATAGAGTGAGATATGATCTTTTTTGACTTGTCAAGGGTAAATAAAGATATATGAGGTTCTCTTTAATTTATTAAGGGCAATTACAAATAAGTTCACTACATGTAGCATATGCATGATCATGTTATATTTAAAAGTTTGGCTAGAATGATTTACTATGTGTTCGAGCTTTATTATATATATGCATTAAACGATTAATCATTAAAAGCTACCCACTTCGAAAGTATGATTTGGAACTCTAAAATTGAACCATTGTTATGAAATGCATGATCACTCTTTCTTAATAAACCGAAGTGGCTAGGACGATGATGATGACGTTGTTATTGTGTAATTGGAGAGTTGCCCTACTGACAATTTTATAATTCTCACCCCTACCTGTTTGTGTTCCCATGTCGTCTCCAGGTGGATCCAGCAGATTATGGGGCTATTACTTGAAGAACTTGCAAATGCAGTAGTTTAGTAGTTGATACTGATATCATGATGTATATAGTTGTAGGAATATGTGTATGTAAATATAATAGTGGTTGTATATGTACATAGGCTCATAGTCGAGCTTGACTTGCGTCTATACCTTTAAAGATAATGGGACGTATTGTAAAGCTCTTAGAAGAGCTTCCTTGTATATTCAACTTTGTATTTAAATAACTACTTTGTGTATTTGATATATATTTTGATAGAACTGTGCATTGGTTACTATACGATTTAGCCGACCCATGTTCTAGATATTTAAGAGAGGTCCACTAAATTATAAGTAACAACTCTTGAGTATAATGTCATGACTTAAGGATGATGTTGTACTTGGGAAGGTGTTACACGATGGCATTTTAACAGCAACTTAATCAGTTTTTGGGCCCAACTTTGGCCCATTTTAGAGAGCATTATTTAAGGGACTTTTACCCTAGCTTTGGACTCAGTTTTTAGTTCACTTTAGGATGCACACTTTAGGTTACTATTATTCTCTCTCTACATCTTTCTACATCTTCTCTATGCTTCTCTTTCTTATGTGTTTCATTGGTGAAGGTGCTTTATGTTGGAGATTATGGCAAGGATTATTGCTATTATTTTGAGGTTTTCTTTTATTTTCATTACTGTAATCCTCCAAAGATGGATGAGTAGATCTTCTAACTAGTGTAGGGATTTCCAGATGGATTTTGATGACTTTTGAGACCCTTTGTTTATATCGAATACATTAGTTTTCTCATTGTTTTTCAGTTTCTATTCCTATAATTATTATCGTGATTGCTATAATTTTTATTGGAATAACCAAATTGGTGATTGTTGTTTGGGGAAACCCTTTAGGCATAAAGTGATAGATCTATTGGTTTATATTTGATGGAGAACATTAGAATTAACCTTCCAATTAGTGGTTACGCTATAGCAATTGGTACCTTAAATCACTGTAATTTCCAATTAAATTGAGATCTCGTTTATTGGTTATTTTCATTGGTCAAATTCTAAGGATCAATTGATCACTAGTAGAATTACTAGTAATTAATTACTAATAGATACTAATGGATTTAATATTTGGTCAATGATAATTAATTCCAATCCTAGAAATACCTTGCACTAGTTTATTCTTCATTGTTACTATTATTTTGTTGCTATTATCTTTTAATTTCAATAGATTTAATTTCACTATTCAAAACCCCTAATTTTCCTAACTAAGTGTTGAAGCCTCATTGAAAGACAACCTAGGTTTTTTACTACATGTTTTGTGCAACTTAGCATTAAAATAAATTTCTAATTTAAGGAGGCAGGTGACAACCTCTGTTAGTCCTTTTATTTTAGGTAATTTGACTATTCTATCCTCCCAATTCAAGCTATTAGGCTCATTAGCTTGCTAGGACCTTTATAGGCCAAGCCTTGATACCTTAAATCATACTCTAATTTTTTATTATAAGTCATTTTTCCTTATTTCTAGCATTTTCCTTGACTTGAGCTTAGGGTTTTCTAAGCTATTTTCTTTCTATATTCTTCAAGACGTTTCTATAACTCTTAGGGCTAGAGAAAACTATGCATGGACACTTGTTAACCTTCTAAAGGTAGGCAATCTCATCATGGAAAGGTATTTGTTATGAGTTTTCTTACCTAGCATTCTCAACTATTAGATACAGGTTGTGAGGTTTTCGGCCATTAATTGCATGGAGGGTTTGGATTTAACAAAAGTTGAAGGAATCTTTCTAGGCAGTTGGTTTTAACGACTCTTTATTAGCTTCCTTCGTTATTTTGCTTTCATTTTAACTTCATTAGAGACTTTGGAATTGCTCTTTTAGTAAGCTCCAAAACCTTTGAGAAAGTTCTTCTACAGGTAAGTTTTGAATGACAATAAATCAAGGTTTGAAAGGATCATTCAAGAAAGATGACTAATTCTATGCATAAGTGTTTCTTTCTTAATCCCAAGTTCATATCATATAACTTGCATTTGAATTTGTTACACCCTAAATCTTAACCTAAGACTACTAGTATGTACTTAGGTTAATCTTTAGAATATTACCTCTTGGTCTCATCTTTTACTTAGAAAATACTTAGCGAAAATATGGGTAAAATTTTTCTTTTTTAAAATCAAGGTAAGAGCCACGCATGAATCCTTAAAAGGAAGCATAACGAAACATATAAGCAGAGTGTAAAGGAACACATCATATCATGGAAACATCAACTGAAATATATATATATATATATATATATATATATATATATATATATATATAATGTGCCCACCCAAAGGGCAGGACTATTCGATACATTGGGAAACAGAATACAACTGAAGAACAAATACAAGGAAAACAAATATAGGGAAATCATAAAACAACACCCATGCCCGAGTGCACCTAGAGTAGGCAACCTCATACACAAAAGAAGGTTTGCTCTCAACTATGTGGCGTGTGTGCACTAACTGCTACCCCTCCTATGTCTACTCCTGCTGGTCCGAAAGTCGTGGGGTCGAGTCGATCCACTGACGAATCTCAGCGGGAGTGGTCGAGCGCATCATCGGGGCATATCCACCGCGGTGAGGGCGCATGGATGTCCTACGTGCCAACCTCGGCTGGACCACCGTCTCCTCACTCCCGGCTCTTATCGGTAGGGGAGTGGGACTGGAGCTCCAACTGTACATGTGTGATGGCGGGTCCTCGGATGGGTTCGTCTCCGAGTACTGGGTGCGAGGCACGTATTTCGGGTAGTCGCGTACCGCTGATGCCTCAGGCTGCATGCGGAGAGTCTGCTCGTCCCGTGATCTAGCTCGCTCAAAAATATTGTTGTGATGGTAGGGGGCAGTCGAGGTGAATCGGTAACTCCGTACTGGGTGTGCGAAGGGTCGTCCCATGAACATGAAGACTCTAACAGTGTAGCGACCCTCAAAATGGTATGACCCGAGTGTCGGGTCATGGTGCAGCTCCCATACCGGGGTGTCGATGAAGAGTATGAATATCGCCATCTGAAGATATGACAAAAGAAAAGAGAGAGGGAATGAGAATCTTCTAAAAGAATTCTCAGTAGGGTAATCCCTACCTAGGTGACGTCATCACATCCTCAGGAACCTTGGGTTTTATTTCTAAAAAGGTGTGCATGCATATAAACTCCTTTTAAGTTAGTTTTCTAAAGTATTATTTATCCAAGGCCTGTCATATTTTATAATGCGTTTTATGACTAAGCATGGAATATACTAATGACATGAATGCATCATAAAGGTAAGCCAATCAATAGAATAACTGAGAAACATTATAACATTGGCATAAGGGGATAGGTATAGCACATGTGACATTTTAAACTTTAACTTTCATCTCATGGGGCCACCCTAAAACATCTCTAGGTTATGAGCTCATACCTTAACTAGTCGTCACTAGCTCTTACTTATCCTATGATAAGCGTAACATAATCCCGACTTAAAGTACGGGCTAGGGGGCAATTAAGGATCACCTCTTAGGGTCATTTCCTCTTTGAAACGCTCTACTAGCAACTAGTGCATCGTAGTATTGTCCGCTTTGGCAAGCTCTATGTTAATACCCTCACGGATTTGTTTTCTTGGGGGTGCTCGGCTAAACCGGTGTCACCCAAGAAAGCGTCTCAGTGTTGTGTCACATTTAAGTTCTCATAAAGTGTTAATTCATAGATACATCATTATTCATCATATAAATCTTTCCCATAGTATGCATATAATCATATATAAAACTATAAACTATTTTCACATAAAACTTTTTCATAGCATATACATCATCACATAATCACACCTTAGACAATTATTCATACCAACTCACAAGCTTATTATGTTATAAACCCATAGTGTTTTATGCTTTGGTTCTTTTGAGTCTTAAACTTGTAAACTAGTTGTTCTAGTATTATCCTTAACCACTTACACACCTATAGGTTCACAGCTAATAAGTTTTACTAATTTTTTATGCTCAAGGACCTATCCAAATAGCACTATGCAGATTTGGACAGCTTTATATTTGTGTGATTACGGGGTTCTAGAAATTACGGTTTAGACCCTTAAAGTCCTTAACTCACATTCTAAGTTATCGATCATCAAAACCTAGTCTCTTGGGAACCTATGAGGTTATAACTAAGTATTTCTCACCTCACACTATGGTCAAGAACATCTCTAAACCTCAAGGATGCAGAATTTGAAGTCCTAACTTTACGGGTACCTAGAAGTCACAACAATGACCCTTTCTAAGTTCGGTTTGCTCCTAAGGCTTTAAGATTAAGTCCTAAACCAATTATGAGTGATTCCTACACATTCAAACTAATTAAAAACCATGATTATTAAATCTAAACCTTGCTGGACAGAATCCAGAAAATTACATAATTAAAGGATCTAGAACTCTCAAATTAATTCTTTTCAAGTTCCTAACCTATCCTATCTTTCACATATGAGTCTTAACATTATTTTTTTAACTCAAACATAGGCACATTATCATCATTAAAACAGCACATATAGTGGCAGTAAAGAGCAAGGAAGAACCGAAAATATACTTCTCCATAAAAGGCATAGAACACAATTTCTAAGGCACATAAACTACTAGTTTCTCTTGGAACTATTTTAGAACTTTCAAAACTTGTTTATAAACACCTTCATCCTTTAAAATCATTAGAATACTTAAGAGGGCAGTGGCTAAATTATTTTTATCTCAAGAGGTCCTAAATTCGTAAAACTTAGTTCTACATATTCCTTATACTCATATAAGCTTAGATAAATTATAAAACATAGTTTTTAACACTTAGAAACACCAAAGCCCCTTAGGGCCGAAATGGGAACCACAAGAATTAAATATTTTTAGACCTTTGTTGAGACAACAATGGGCAAGTCTTTGAGCTCTAGGTTCATTAAAGTGATGACATAAAAATAAACATGCTCATGCACTTGTTTTAGGTTCCATTAGAAAGTAAAGTGATAGCACGAAGTAAATATGAATGCAACTCATTATTATCTTGGTATTAAGTGAGAACTTGAAATATAAACATGATAATGCATAGCTTGAAATATAAACATGATAATGCAAGGTTCACTTATTATCTTGATACTTAGAAATAGCAAGGAAAGTAGACATGATGTGCATAGCATAAAGGTAAACATGATGCAAGGTTCATTTTATGGTTAGCTAGAGCTTATTCAAGACTTTAACAAAATAACAACCCAATACACTATCTCAAAGATCAAAATACCAAAACCGAAAGTCTTACAAAAGAAAAAGAAAGTGAAACTAAGTCAAGTTCTTTATTAAATACCCAAAACCCCTATCTAGAGAAGAATCTCTAGAACATGCCGGCCAACTTTAAGGTTGACAAGGGTAGGCTTGGGCTTTTAGAAATCCTTAGATTAATTTTCTTAAGTTGAAAAACCATGTGAGCTAGATATCATATAGATGAAGTCATAAGGAAAGGAAAACTCAAGCTTTAGAGGTTTCTTTGAGATGAACACAATGTCATCATCTAGAAACTCTCATCATCAAGCTATCATGCTCATAACAAGGCCTAGAGGCCGAAATGAAAAGAAAAGGAAAAACAAAGGAAAGTTCAAAAAGAATCGAAGAGGAAACTAGAGAAAAACACTTTCTTGAGCAAAACAAAGTTTGAAAACAAATCCCTACCTAGTGATGAAGGTAAAAGCTTGGACTTGAGGATAGAAATGAGATAAGCAACACCTCCTAGGATGGTGGTGATGATTCAGCCAAAGAGGAAGGAAAAGAAAGGAAATGTGTTTTGGGTGAAGTTGTGTTTGAGGTTGAGTATTTGAGAGCTTAGAGAATGATTTAAGGTTATGAGGTGGTAGATTGAGACTATGAGGTGATTATGTGAGGGAAGGATGAGAAAGATGAAGATGAAGAGAAAGAACTCTTGGAACTTTGAGAGAAAAGAAAAACTTAGCAAGACAATTCTAAAACTCTAAACTTAGCAAATGCTTCAAGGTGCAACAAGGCTATCACAAGCATCCTATTTATAGAAAAACAAAACCATGGAGCTGACCAAGGGGAGGAGTGGCCGTGTGGTATTGGAGGGAAAAGGGAGAGGAAAATATCTCTTACACAAGGTCATTCAAGCATGGTTTGAAGTATGGAAGCTATGCTACAAAGTATGGCATGATGTGAGTTAATTTCCTATCAATTTTTTATAAAATAAGGCTTCTAGAAACAATGCATGGCTGGAACTTTTCCAGCCACAAATAAATGGGAAAAATGGGTTGTTTTAATTATTTATTCATGTGGAAATTCAAGCTTGATTGAAAGTTATGACAAGGTATAGTGTATGTGACTTGAGGTATGGCCTTGGAGTGTTGAAAAATTAAACATGTGATGCATAATGGGGAGGGACAGCTTCTGCCAGGCCTTGGGCAGCAGAGAGGGGGGGTGAGTTTTGACCATTTAATTGGGTGTTAATGGTAGGTTTAAATGTGTATTAGCTTAAGTACAAGGTTAGGAACAATTAAGCTTAAGTTTAGGTAACTAAAAATGTGTTTTAAGGACTTTATGACAAGATTAGGAGTGCTCATACATCATTAAAGAATTTTAAACTCATTTATGAATAAACAATGTGTAACACAATTCCATGTTTTAAGGAATTGGAAAGAGAAAACACTATTCAAGATTCCATGACTAGGAGTCTTGAAATTAAAATATGATTTTAAGTTGTAATTAAGCATTTTTAGGTTCTAATCAACTTTAATAAATTATTTTGACTCAAGATTAATTAAGGAAATTAATTAACCTTCGATTAGAGCCTAATATTGCTTAGGTTTGCTTAATCACGCGATTAAGCGTAAAAACACGAAACTAGGGGCAAAACCGTAATTTTGCACTAATTTCGCCGGGACCTCCAGGACCAAAACTAAAGTCACAGTCTACATAAAAATGCCTTTTAAAATCATCTGGAGAAGTTTCGGGTTCATCCGGCACTTGCAAACGGGTAAAACACCACAGGGGCATTTTGGTCATTTTGACCCGAAAACTCAAAAAATGAGATTTTCGATCCCGGGAAGGTATACAAGCCATCTAATCCCCTTCCAACATTGAGTTTACCCTTCGAGTGCTGTCGAACCGGCTTTCCTCGAATTCCGGGCTGAAAATGACCTCAGGGGCATTTTGGTCATTTTCACTCTAACAGAAAAATCGGGGCGTTACAGAATTCTTTAATAAACTTAATGAAAATGTTAAAATGCAACTCAAATCCCATAACTCTATACAAGATATGTTATTTTATTGTGAGTTTTGGATGAGTTTAATGCATAATATAGCTCAAAAAAAAGTTATGAGAAAGAAAGTATGCATTTTAAAATGATAAGAGACAACACTAGAAAGAACTTTTAGAATGAAGTGATTTCTTCGTAAAGCAAATCTGACAGATCATGACTGAAACTCAATGCCTTAATGAAGTTTCATAAGCCTCGAGAAATTTGTATTACAACCAGTTTCATGTTAAAGAAACACATTGGAAGAAAATATGTGCCACGTCACACACATGAAAGGACAATAGTATTGTATAGCTCTGAAAAGCTTGAAAATATTGTATGCTCTAGAACCTTTCAGAAAGCGTTAAGGCAATATGTTTTGAATGACAATAAAACCAATTCAAAGAAAATGTTTTGAAGAACTACTAAGGTCTACATTGAGTTTCTTGACATAGCATACGGGTAATTCCAAATTGCATGACACGAACTTGAAGGGAGAATAATTTCACTTTATATGTGCAAACATGATTTATCTCATGCTAAGAGATTGAACCTAATAGAAGTGAACATTACATCGTGCACAGTATATATACGTGCATCACGGATTAAAGAAAATCAAAATGAGAACAAGAAACTAAGGCACAAGTCTTCAAAAAGTAGCGCTGGACATCAGAAAGTACACTCAGAATGAAGATATCAAGCAACTCTGATAACAACATGTGTCATGACCTTCAATGATCATGGTCGCAATACTTTCAACATAAATAAAGATTTGATTGAAGACTAGAAAACTGAAGAATTATCAAGGAACTGATAGCACACATCAGAAAGCTTACTTCACTATGGAGCGGTAAATCTAACTAGAAAAGGAAGGAAATTTGAATTTTTGAAATTCATATTTCAAGTCAAACCCAATTTTAAACTAGCATATCATCTCTTCTATCTACTTGGTCAACTACATTAACTTCTTGAAAGAAGAGTTCAGAAACCATGTTCAAAAAGTAAAAAAGTAGTTTATAATGGGCCATCAAAAACCTTAACTTCACAATGGCTTATGCAATAGATCTGACAAACTATCAACATACTCTCCTAGACTACTTTTCCAAGACACAAATAGATGATCAACACGTGTCACTTGGAGAATTGATCAAGGGCAACGGTCATAAAGAAAGACCTCTATAAAAGTGAGATGTTGTGCTCAAAAGTAAAATAGGATTGATGACATAAAAGTGGAAACTTTTTGAAATTCTCTCCTCACATCCTGTAAGTTTCATTACTACATGTAATTAGTTTTCTTGACTGTAAAAATCTTCTTTCTATGTTCCTAAATAGTTTACATGTTCTTCAATAGAAGAATCATTAGAAAGGAGTCATTCAAGTTATCCCAGGTTATTCATTGTATACTTTAAGGAAACTTAAGTGTAGGTTAGTTTGAGTGGCAAACCTAAACACAAACCTTTATATCCTCGATTTAGTAGTGACTGGTGTGAGATAGCTTGGAGAGGCTAAGGTAAAACTACTTGCAATGTGACAGTAGGGGTTGTCTACTGGTCATGGTTTTAGCTTGGAAAGGCTAAGGTAAAACTACTTGCAATGTGACAACAGAGGTTGTCTATTGGCCATGGTTTTAGCTTGGAGAGGCTAGTCAAAGACTGCTGGGTTCAACTTGGAGAGGCTGGTGAATAACTACTTTCAACATGACGGTAGAGGTTGTCTAATAGTCACAGTTTTACCTTGGAAAGGTTGGTCAAAGATTACTTGGCTCGGCTTAGAGAAGTTGGTGAATAACTACTTGCAACATGACAGTAGAGGTTGTCTACTAGTCATGGTTTTAGCTTAGAAAGGATGGTCAAAGACTACTCAGTTCAGCTTGGAGAGGCTGGTGAATAACTACTTGATTTGTGACAATAGGGGTTATCTATTGGTCACAGGTTAAAGCTTGGAAAGGCTATTGTAAAGACTATCTAGTTTTTCTTTCTCAAGTTGAGAAAAGTTTTAGTGAATCTTAACAAAAGTTGAGTACTAGATGTAGGTAGGATCGGCCGAACCAGTATAAGAATATCTGTTTCACATCTCCTTATCCTTTATCTCTTTTATTTTCACAGCTTACATTATCTTTTTATATCTGTAGAAAGTTCTTTTTAAATTGTTTTGTTATTGATGTTATACTTCAGGAAGCTACTTTATTAAATATCTAACCTTATTTCCGCCTCACTTCAAGCTCAATGCTTGATAGTATATTGTTTAATGTTTCAGTATCACATAGAGCAAAGAGAAGCAAAGCACGATTTAACCTCCATTCTCGTGCACTATTCAACCTATAAATATATCACAAAGACCTCTTTTCTCACAACAGATTACACAAAGACATGTGTAGGGTGATCTAACAATCAAAGAATTATTGGTAAGAAAATGCACGTAAATGGGGGGTTGAATCGTGCTTTCTTTGTCAAACTTTCAAAACTAAAATTTTATAGCAAAAGTCTATCAAGCATTGAGCTTGAAGTGTAGCGAAAGATAGGTTAGATTATTCAGAAAGTAACTTTCTAAATTTAGCAGTTCAAGTAAAAAGATTGACTATAAGAGATAATGATCAAAATATTTATGCAGAGTAAAATGCTAAAAATAAGATAAGTGAAGGATGAGAAGATACTGAATCAGAAGTTTTATACTGGTTTGGCCAACACTTGCCTACATTTAGTTCTCAGTTACCACTGAGTTTCACTAATCATCCTTAACCCGAGGAGAAAAAATACAGGATAGTCTTTACGGTAGCCTTCCCAAACTCTTACGTACTAGTGTCAGTAAACAACACTTACTAATGCAACAACAACAAGTAGTTTTGCAGTAGCCTCTTTAAGCTATATAGGATAACCTCTTTACAGTAGCCTTCCCAACACTTACTACTGGATCGAGTATACAACTAATTCAAGATTAATGTTGAGTTTGAAAATTCTTGCACTCAAGCTGTTCTTTAAATGAATATGAAATAACGAATCTGAAACGACTTGAGTGATTTCTTTCTACTAATGCTTCCTTAGAAGAATGTATGAACAATCTGGAATTTAGAAAGAAGATTGTAATGTACAAAGGAATTTAGCAGTTGTATTTCACAGAGGGATTTGGAAAGATTTTTTCAACGTTTTTGCTCACTTTCGTCTTGTCTCTTTGGAAGCTCAGTAACCTCTATTTATAGATGATTTCCCTTTGTTACCATTGCTCCTTATCTTTTATCCAACCAACACATGTTGAGCATTAAATTGAGTATTGGAAACATAATCTAGAGAAGTAGCTCGTCTAGTGTCAGAAACTACTTTTCTATTTTGTGAACATGGTTTCTGAACTCCTTAATAAGCTTTTCTCTGTTAATCGAGGGTGCTGAAGAGATGATGTTCTAGCTAAAATAGACTGGTTTTACTTTTGATTTTGAATTTCAAATTTAACCATTTTCCCTCCCTTTTTATGAAGCGAACTTTCTGAAAAGCATTGCTAGTTCCTTGTTGATTCATTTGTCTTAAGATATTCAATCTTGGCTTTTGATAATCAATAATCCACGATTATGATGATTGAAGATTGAGTAACATGTTGCTTCCAGCTTTTGTATTTTATCTTCATTGTAGCCATTCTTTCTGAAGTTCAGTGTTACTTTCTGATGACCATATCCTTGGTTTCTTGATTCTGTTTCGATGAGCTTGCTTCCTTGATGCACAAGATCATATTTTGCTTGAAATAATTTTCACTTCATCTAAGTTTATCCTTTTCCCATGAGAGAGAGAGAGAGAAAATAACATGGTTTGCACATGCAAAGTGAAATCATTTCTGCTTAATTTCGATGGTGCATCTCGAAAACACCTGTTAAGCTTAGTCAAGAAACTCAAGGTAGCCATTAGTCATTCTTCAAAGTATTTTCTTTAAATTAGCTTTGTTATCATTTAAAATAATAAAGCTCATACTTTCTGAAGGGCTCTGGAGTTTACAATCTCCCCCCTTTTTATGATGACAAACCAATTTGAAGAAATTTTTTTGAAGAGAGATTGAAAGAAATAATACAGAATATAAAATGATGAATTACATTTTCTTTCAACACATTATGATTCTTAAATCTTAGTAAGTCCTTTTATTAGGGCATGATTAGATATGTTCAAGAAAACTCTGAAGCCTTAAGTTGGCTCAAATCAACACTGTTTGGTTTATGATGATTTTACTGATTTGGATAAAAAAGCTTCTTTAATTTGTATCACAAAGATACTAAAGCAGATATCATCATTTTAGTTCAATTTTGCCAATCAGCTTGATTTTAGTCATAAAATGACTTTCTAACATTTAAGTGTGCTAGAATAACTGACAAATACATTTGTTAATCAACACTTTCTTTTAGATTATATGATATGCATTGCATGTAGATGCTTAGAGACAAATTCTTAAACTTTTCTTTGAGTATCTCCCTATCAGTTTTACTCCCCCCTATCTTTTCAGCATAAGATTTTCATTTCGTTTCTCCTCCTTTTGTCATTAGTAAAGATGAGGTGTGCTGGAAGATAAGAGTAATGTTACTGGCACCATTGATACTAGAAAGAGGTTATAGAAGATGTCTTCATGCCTGCGTTTTTAAGTTAGTTGAGGCGGATATTGATACGGCATTGGTATTCAGTTGTAAGTAGAGTTTCTGTTTAGAGTTATGAAGGTGGAGTACCAGAGACATTTGAGTAGTTAACTGCCTTATGAGATTTAAAAAGGCTTTAAGTTTAACAGACTTTTTAAAGTACAGAAACAATCTTTGGCTAAAGGTTCAGTCAATATGTCAGACACTTGGTCTTTAGTATTTGTAAACATTAATTCAACATCTCTTTTTTTAACATGATCTTTAATGAAATGATGCTTTATATCAATATGGTTTGATCTGGAGTGCTGAATGGTATTTTTAGCTAGATTTATAGCACTAGTATTGTCACAGAAGATTGGGATTTTAGAATACCTTAAATAATAGTCTTCTAGCTGGTTTCTGATCCACAGCATCTTAGTATAGCAATTTGCAACAACTACATATTCTGCTTCTGTAGTAGAGAGAGCAAGAGTATTTTGCTTTTTGCATGACCATGTGATTACACTATTTCCAAAGAAGCAACAACTGTGAATGCAATTTTGTAGGTTTTGATGATGGTTTTGATTATGACAATGAACAAGCAAATGACAACAAGAAGAGACGCAAAAATGACATAGCAATTCTTGAAGATGAACACTCAAAGTGATCAAGGTTAAATGGTTAGAATTAGGATTTAGATCACTTTGTTAAAAGGTTTCTTTTGATAAGTTTAATTGGCCATCTTTCAAGTTAATCAAGTTTTAATTTAAGAAATAAGTTTGATTTTGAGAAAAACTTGATTTAGAATAATTCAATTGTTTTTTAATGAAAAACTTAATTTTGGTTTATGAAAATATAATTATGGTTACAAAGGAAATGATTGAATAATGTTTAAAATGTTTTAGAATGAATAAGAGTTTGAAAAAGTGTGTTAAAATTTATGTTTTGCATATTATGAAACCAGTGTAATCGATTACAACACAGTGTAATCGATTACCAGGATGTAAATGTGCCAGTATTCAAAATTAAAGCAAGTGACCGTTGCCAGTTTTTTTAAATTTTGAACTGTGTAATCAATTACCAGTCATTGTAATCGATTACCAGACCCCAAAATGCACCAGTAGGTGTGTTTTGAAGAGACACATCTCTTGGGATCAATCTTCAACGGCTCACATGATTTGTTTTCTATAAATACCTTTGTTTATCATTGTTTAAAATATATAGAAAACATACTTAAAAGATCTTTTTGAACAATTATTCTCACTTTTCAATCTTTTGATCAATATACTTGGCCAGATTGTCTTATTCTTGAGAAACCATATAGAACTTCAATTTGTAACATCTACTCTATTCAGAGAGTGAATTGTTGTACACTTTTCTTTTACTCAAGGTTGTGAACAAGGGTAGGGTATCCCTTGGATGAACAAGAGTGTGGTATCTCTTGGTTCTTGAGAGACTCAAACACAAGGGTGAGGAATCCCAAGGTGTTGGAGTGCTCTTTTGATTGTAAAGAAATTGAAGTTAGTGGAACTCTCAAGTGGATTGTTTGAGAGAACTGGATGTAGGACACAAGACGTGACCAAACCAGTATAAACCAAGTTTGCAATCTCTTTTCCTTTATCTCTTTACTTTTATTGCAAGTTTGATCTTCGTTATCTTCATCAACTATAGAATTTCAATTCCTAATCACTTGCACTTTCATTTTTACGATCAAGTCTTTACAACACTTCTCTACATTTTGTTGGATAAAGTTTTAGAGTGGGATAAACTTTAAAAAAAGTAAGAGAACTCAATTCACCCCCCCTCTTGAGTTCATTGAGGCCGCTTGAATAACAAGTGGTACCAGAGCTAGATTCTTGTATAAGGCTTAAAAGCTTCAAGAATAGTTATGGCGTCATCAAACTCTTTCTTTCCCGAAGGAAACTCTATAAATAGGCCGCCTATTTTCAATGGTGATGGTTACCATTATTGGAAAACTTGCATGCAAATTTTTATAGAAGCTATAGGTTTAGATATATGGGATGCAATAGAAAATGGTCTTTTCATTCCTACAAACATTGCAGGAGATAAGAAAGTTGAAAAACTCAGAAATGAGTGAAGTGATGAGGATAAAAGAAAAGTTCAATATAACTTGAAAGCCAAGAACATAATCACTTCAGCTTTAGGAATTGATGAGTACTTTAGAGTGTCAAATTGTAAAAATGCAAAAGAAATGTGGGACACCTTACAAGTTACTTATGAAGGTACTAGTGATGTCAAGAGATCTAGAATAAACACTCTCACACACGAGTATGAACTCTTTAGAATGAATCAAAATGAAAGCATTCAAGACATGCAAAAGAGATTTACTCATATTGTTAATCATCTCGCCTCTTTGGGAAAGACATTTCCAAATGAGGATCTTATTAACAAAGTGTTGAGATGTTTAAGTAGGCAATGGCAACCGAAAGTGACGGCTATTGCAGAATCAAAGGATTTGGCTACTATGTCTCTTGCCACTCTCTTTGGAAAACTTCAAGAACATGAGTTGGAACTCACAAGACTCAATCAACATGAAGAGAATGACAAAAAGAAGAAAGGAATTGCACTCAAAGCTTCATCTTCCGCATATGAAGAAAGCGATGATGATGACTTTGATGAACAAGAAGGTATAGATGACAATAACGAAAGTTTTAGTTTATTTGTGAAAAAGTTTGGCAGGTTTCTAAAGAAGAAGGGAAATCAAAGAAAACCAAATTTCAACCCTAAGAAGAATTTCAAGAAGGGTGAAGAATCCTCTCAAATCCCAAAATGCTATGAATGTGATCAACCGGGACACATGAAAATGGAATGTCCTATCTACAAAAGGAAAATGGAGAAACTTGGGAAGAGATCTTTCAAAGAAAAGAAAGGAAAGAAAGCATACATAACATGGGAGGAAAATGATATGAATTCATCAAGTGATTCTGAAAATGAAGTTGCAAATCTAAGTCTTGTGGCTAGAGATTGTGAAAGCGATGAAGAGGTAATTTCTTCTAATCTTGATTTATCTCCTTCATTTGATGAACTTCAAGATGCTTTTAATGATTTGCATGAAGAATCTATTAAACTGGCAAAACTAGTTTCATCCTCCAAGAAAGTCATTTCAAACTTAGAAAAAGAAATTTCAAAATTAAACAAAGAATTGGAGGAACTCAAACTTGAAAATGAAACTCTAGGATTAATATATGGAAACTCATCTTGTACTAAATGCTTAGTGTATGAGAATACTATTAAATCATACTCATGCTCATCATGCAAAAAGTTTGAAAAAGAGATAGATGACTTGAAAAATATTCTTGCAAAGTTTACCTTTGGTAAGAATAATTTAGACATTTTATTAGGTAAACAAAGATGTGTTTTTGACAAGGCTGGATTAGGATACAATCCCAAAAGCCAAGAAAAGCTTTACAAAAACTTCTTTGTATCATCAAAAATGTCTAGTTCTCCATTTCTAACATGCTTCCATTGTGGTAAGAAAGGTCATAGTGCATCAACATGTTATATTAGAAAGAATGGACATGTAATAGGAAAAATGATGTGGGTTCCAAAAGGCACTTTGCTCAACTTTAACACTCAAGGACCCAAGAAAATTTGGGTACCTAAATCAAAATTATGACACTGTGATGTAGGAACCTTTGAAGCAAAGTTGGTACATTAATAGTGGATGTTCCAAGCATATGACGGGAGATGTTTCAAAGTTTGCACACATTACTCCCAAGAATAGTGGACATGTAACATATGGAGATAACAACAAAGGAAAAATTCTTGGAGTTGGTAAAGTTGGAAAAGATCCCTCAACCTCCATAGAAAATGTTTTACTTGTTGATGGTCTGAAACATAGTCTATTGAGTGTTAGTCAATTATGTGATAAAGGATATTGGGTACTTTTTGACTCACTTCATTGCTTTATTGAAAACAAAAAGGATAGACAAGTAAAGTTCATAGGACATAGAATAAATAATGTGTACATGATAAATCTAGAAAATATTCCTTCAAACCATGCACAATGTCTTATGAGTAAAGAAGATGATTCATGGCTATGGCATAGAAGAATTGCACATATTCACATGGATCATTTAAATAAATTGGTTTCCAAAGATCTAGTAATTGGTCTACTAAAACTCAAATTTGAAAAAGATAAACTTTGTGATACATGTCAAAAGGGAAAACAAGTAAGGGTCTCTTTTAAATCTAAAAATGTTATTTCAACAACTAGACCTTTGCAACTTTTGCACATGGATCTTTTTGGTCCATCTAGAACTATGAGTTTTGGAGGAAATTACTATGCTCTTGTAATTGTAGATGATTACTCTAGATATACATGGACTTTATTTCTTACTTATAAGAGTGATGCATTCCATGCATTTAGAAAACTTGCAAAAGTTATTCAAAATGAGAAAAATCTCAACATTACATCCATAAGAAGTGATCATGGTGGAGCATTTGAAAATGTATCCTATGAAAATTTTTGTGATGAATATAGAATTGAGCATAATTTTTCTGCCCCAAGAACTCCTCAACAAAATGGAGTTGTTGAAAGGAAAAATCGATCTTTAGAAGAAATGGCAAGAACTATGTTCAATGACTCAAATCTCCCTAAATATTTCTGGGCGGATGCAGTAAATACTGCTTGTTATGTTATGAATAGAGCCTTAATAAGGCCAATTTTAAAGAAAACCCCCTATGAAATATACAAAGGGAGAAAACCTAATATCACTCACCTTCATATCTTTGGATGTAAATGTTTTGTTTTAAACAATGGGAAGGATAACTTGGGCAAATTTGATGCAAAATCTGATGAAGGAATATTTCTTGGTTATTCTCTACACAGTAAGGCTTTTAGAATTTATAACAAAAGAACTATGACCATAGAAGAGTCTATTCATGTTGCTTTTGATGAAACTAACCTCCTTAAGCCGAGAAAGGAAATTATTGATGATCTTGTAGATGCCTTGGAAAACATTCACATTCATGGAAAAGAGTTAGAGACTAAGCAAGAGGAAATTAAGAAGGAAACTTCTCTTCAAGAGGAACCAAGCACAAGTGATCTTCCAAAGGAGTGGAAAACTTCACAGAATCATCCACTTGACAACATCATAGGTGACATATCAAAAGGAGTAACAACTCGAAACTCTCTTAAAGATGCATGTAATCATATGGCATTTGTTTCTCAAATTGAACCTAAGAACATTAATGAAGCCATTATTGATGAACATTGGATCATAGCTATGCAAGATGAATTAAATCAATTTGAAAGAAACCAAGTTTGGGAATTAGTTCCTAAACCCAATGATCATCAAATAATAGGCACTAAATGGGTCTTTAGGAACAAATTAGATGAGAATGGTGTCATAGTGAGAAATAAAGCAAGATTAGTGGCTAAAGGATATAACCAAGAAGAAGGAATAGATTATGAAGAAACATATGCTCCTGTAGCAAGATTAGAGGCAATTAGAATGTTACTTGCTTTTGCATCTATCATGGATTTTAAACTTTACCAAATGGATGTTAAAAGTGCTTTTCTAAATGGTCTAATACAAGAAGAAGTGTATGTTGAACAACCTCTTGGTTTTGAAAGCTTTGATTTACCCAACCATGTTTTTAAATTGAAAAAGGCTTTATATGGTTTAAAGCAAGCCCCTAGGGCTTGGTATGAAAGCTTGAGTAAATTTCTTTTAGAAAAAGAATTTTCAAGAGGAAAAGTTGACACTACACTCTTTATTAAAAGAAAGGAGCATGACATTCTCTTGGTACAAATATATGCGGATGATATTATCTTTGGTGCCACTAATGAGTCTCTATGTAAGGAATTTTCTAAAATCATGCAAAGTGAGTTCGAGATGTCTATGATGGGAGAATTAAATTTCTTTCTTGGACTCCAAATCAAGCAAACCAAGGATGGCATATTCATCAATCAATCAAAATACTGCAAGAAGTTGCTCAAAAGATTTGGAATGGATAATGCAAAAAAGATTGCTACTCCTATGAGTACTGCTTGTTACTTGGACAAGGATGAAGGAGGCAAGTCAGTAGATATAAAAAGATTTAGAGGTATGATCGGATCCCTCCTCTATTTATCTGCAAGTAGACCTGATATAATGTTTAGTGTTTGTCTATGTGCTAGATATCAGGCTAATCCTAAAGAATCACATCTTAGTGCTGTTAAAAGAATTATGAGATATTTAATTGACACTATGAATATAGGATTATGGTACCCTAAAGGGAACTCATGCAATTTAATTGGATATTCAGATTCTGATTTTGCCGGGTGCAAATCTGATAGAAAAAGTACTAGTGGAACATGTCACTTAATTGGATCTGCATTAGTTTCTTGGAACAGTAATAAACAAAATAGTGTGGCACTATCCACAACCGAAGCAGAATATATTGTGGCTGGAAGTTGTTGTGCTCAAATCCTTTGGATAAAACAACAACTTTTAGATTATGGTGTAGTACTTGATCATATTCCTATAAAATGTGATAACACAAGTGCAATCAACTTGTCTAAGAATCCTATTTTGCACTCTAGAACTAAGCATATTGAAATAAGACATCATTTCTTAAGAGATCATGTGCAAAAAGGAGATTGTGTTTTAGAATTTGTGGAAACAAACATGCAATTAGCAGATATTTTCACAAAACCCTTGTCCAAGGAAACCTTCTTCTATATAAGAAGAGAACTAGGAATAATAGATTTCTCAAGCATTTAATTAATTTTAGTTCATGGTATTTGTATGATTGTTTGACTTGTTGTTTATACTATATGATTTTCACTTTATGTTAATAAAATTATTTTCATCTTTTTATTTGTGTTAATTTACTTTAATATTGTGTTTATTTCATATAATATATATATATATATATATAGTAATCACTTAATATTATGTGACTTTACTTACCAAATATTAATTATGTTTCATAAGTATAAGCTTATACTATTTCAATTTTTTATTGCACTTGAACTTTGATTGAGTTTATATTATGGTTAAATTTGAAATTAATCCTAGATTGCTAATTAAAAAAAAAAAAAGGCGTGTAATCGATTACAAATATTCTGTAATCAATTACCAGTGAGCAAGTATACTTTGAGACCCTTTCTGGGCTCAATGTAATCGATTACACTAGGATGTAATCGATTACCAGCACTCTTTTTTTATATGAACAACCTTCTCTCTCTCTTCATTTCACATCTGAACTCTCTCTTTCCTCTCACGCGACTCTCTCTCTCTCTCTCTCTCTCTCTCTCTCTATCTTCTCTCTTCCATATCTCACTCATTTCTTCACCAAATCACTTCAAACAACTTGCAATTTACTCATCTCATCATCCTCTACAAAACCCACCGATCATTTTTTCATAAACATGGCCGAATCATCACGAGCCTCATCGAAGAGGAAGAACCTCGTGAGCGCCACCGCCGCTGCCCCCGGGGCCGCCGCTGTTGCTTCAACTGCTCCTACTGCCTCACGTCGCCGTCACCCATCCACCACTGCTACAAATCCCTCTGATCAAGCCGCGGCCCAAAACCCCTCTTTCTCCTTTTCAAGGATTTCATCATTCTTCTCTAATGTGACTCAACAAGAAAGGTTCTTTCAATCCTTTCAATCTAGAGATATTATAGATCCTAAATACTTGGATGAAAAATTCTTTGAGCTTGAAGATTTTGACTGTTACCAAATTTTTAGGAATTATGATTTATTGGAGTTTATGACTATCAAAAAGCATCATTTTCCGGATTTGGTTCGTTTGTTTTATTGCAATTTGGAAATTCGTGATGATTGCATTTACTCTAAGGTCAAGAAGGTTCCCATTGTCATTGATCAGGGTCTGTTTTATAATATCACAAAGTTGAGTTCTGATGGTGAAAAATTTGAGGGGCATATTGTTGATGATTGGAAGGAGGATTACTCCAATCATGATGCTCGTAAAATGATTTGTAGTGAGGGGGCTGATATATCTGGTTGTTTGCTTGCTGGTTCTCTTAATTTAAACTGTCGCATCTTGCACTATATTATTGCTCGGATTCTACACCCTAGGCTCACAAATCTTGCGCAATTAACTGAGGAAGATATTATTCTGATCTGGGCTCTGTTGACTGGTCGCCAAATTGATTGGGCACATCTTGTACGTCATCGGATGCAAAAAGCCTTTAAGGCCAATGCACCTCTTCCATATGCTCACCTGATCACACTGTTCTTAGAGTATTTTGATGTCCCATTAGATGATGAGCACTTTGTTATCGTTCAGCGTTCCTATGCTATTGGTGCTGGTGCAATTTCTTCATTTGGATATGTGAAGACTCTTGATAACCAATGGGTGCGAAAAAGGGACATCCAGCATGAGGATCAAGCAGAACGCACTCCTTCCCCATCACGTACATCGTCTTCCTCTATGGCCGACCTTATTTCTGAGTTGCGTGGACTTTGTGTCTATGTTGGAGAGTGCTTTGATGCACTTGATACTCGTATGGCTCATATTGAGAGGTACATGCGATCTATCCGTCGTCACCTTGATATTCCGGATGACTCTGCTGCTGATGATGCACCATGACTTTAGTTCTTTGTTGCTTCTGGTCTTTGTTTTATTTTATCTCATGGACTTTGACATTATTTTGGTTTATATTTCTGACTTTTAGTTATTTTATAATTGGACTTATACTTATCTCATTCCTTATGACTCATAAGTGGACTTATAGTTTGACTTCAGTACTTATCTATATCATGGTTTATATCTGTGTGTTTTTTTTTATGCTTAGTATAGTTGATGGTTTTGATATATGGTGAACTATATGATTTTTTTGTTTTGTATCTATCTCTTTTTGATAATGACAAAGGGGGAGCATTGATGCTGTGGTGAGGATACGAAAATAAGCATTGATTAAGGGGGAGCATATAGTTTCTATTTTGTTATTTGTCTCTGAGTAATCTATGCATATACTTAGGGGGAGTGAACAATGCATGTGGTATGTCATATCCATTATCGCTCCTCACCTAAGATGCTTGTCATCATCAAAAAGGGGGAGAATGTGAATGCGATTTTGTAGGTTTTGATGATGGTTTTGATGATGACAATGAACAAGCAAATGACAACAAGAAGAGACGCAAAAATGAAAAATGACATAGCAATTCTTGAAGATGAACACTCAAAGTGATCAAGGTTAAATGGTTAGAATTAGGATTTAGATCACTTTGTTAAAAGGTTTCTTTTGGTAAGTTTAATTGGCCATCTTTCAAGTTAATCAAGTTTTAATTTAAGAAATAAGTTTGATTTTGAGAAAAACTTGATTTAGAATAATTCAATTGTTTTTTAATGAAAAACTTAATTTTGGTTTATGAAAATATAATTATGGTTACAAAGGAAATGATTGAATAATGTTTAAAATGTTTTAGAATGAACAAGAGTTTGAAAAAGTGTGTTAAAATTTATGTTTTGCATATTATGAAACCAGTGTAATCGGTTACAACACAGTGTAATCGATTACCAGGATGCAAATGTGCTAGTATTCAAAATTAAAGCAAGTGACTATTGCCAGTTTTTTTAAATTTTGAACTGTGTAATCGATTACCAGACCCCAAAATGCACCAGTAGGTGTGTTTTGAAGAGACACATCTCTTGGGGTCAATCTTCAACGGCTCACATGATTTATTTTCTATAAATACCTTTGTTTATCATTGTTTAAAATATATAGAAAACATACTTAAAAGATATTTTTGAACAATTATTCTCACTTTTCAATCTTTTGATCAATATACTTGGCCAGATTGTCTTATTCTTGAGAAACCATATAGAACTTCAATTTGTAACATCTACTCTATTCAGAGAGTGAATTGTTGTACACTTTTCTTTTACTCAAGGTTGTGAACAAGGGTGGGGTATCCCTTGGATGAACAAGAGTGTGGTATCTCTTGGTTCTTGAGAGACTCAAACACAAGGGTGAGGAATCCCAAGGTGTTGGAGTGCTCTTTTGATTGTAAAGAAATTGAAGTTAGTGGAACTCTCAAGCGGGTTGTTTGAGAGAATTGGATGTAGGACACAAGACGTGACCGAACCAATATAAACCAAGTTTGCAATCTCTTTTCCTTTATCTCTTTACTTTTATTGCAAGTTTGATCTTCGTTATCTTCATCAACTATAGAATTTTAATTCCTAATCACTTGCACTTTCATTTTTACGATCAAGTCTTTACAACACTTCTCTACATTTTGTTGGATAAAGTTTTAGAGTGGGATAAACTTTAAAAAAAAGTAAGAAAACTCAATTCAGCCTCACCTCTTGAGTTCATTGAGGCCGCTTGAATAACAACAACAACCACTAGTGCTTTTTCTTTCTACTTTGTCTCTGGCAAGGTCAGCATCGCAATTACCTGCATTCTTGCAAGATGTACTTTTCTCATACTACAAGCCGAGATGCCTAATAAATATTTGAAGATTCTTTTACGGCATTTAAGTGTGATTGTTTTAGATTTGATTGAAATATAGCATGTAACGCCCTGATTTTTTCTGTTAGAGTGAAAATGACCAAAATGCCCCTGAGGTCATTTTCAGCCCGGAATTCGAGGAAAGCCGATCCGGCAGTACTCGAAGGGTAAACTCAATGTTGGAAGGGGATTAGATAACCTGTGTACCTTCCTAGGATCGAAAATCTCGTTTTTTCGAGTTTTCGGGTAAAAATGACCAAAACGCCCCTGCGGTGTTTTACCCGTTTGCAAGTGCCGGATGAACCCGAAACTTCTCCAGATGGTTGAGTTCCACTAAAAACCCTTTCTTAACCTTGAGAAAGTTAGATAGTCTTTCTATAGTCACTTCCATATGTAAACATGTAAATGCCTACATCTAGAGCAGCCACAAATATAAGGGGCCTTCATTAAGTAAGCCAAACAGACCCTCCAATGTTGCCTTAAATCTTACAAGCACTCTTTAGGCTCATGAAACAATTGATGGTTACCCAAGCAATAACCCCAGTGGTTCCTAAGATCTGTGGCATTAATACCTCTAATGATCATCATACAAACATGTGCCAAGCACTACAAGATGACTCAACTATTGGGATAGTAGCAATAAGCCCTTTTCCAAAGTCCGCCTTAAAGCCAGTAAGGCTAGTTTCCATTTGGGAACACATAAATCCAGTTGGAATAACCACCCCAATTTGAAGATAGGAAACAATTCTCAATAGTAGCAGTCATTCGAGTGTGAAATTAAAGAATTAGCACTAGAGGACCTCTTAGGTGAGTGCCATAGTGCTCAAACAACACCGCAGCGCTTAGCCAAGACTAAGCAAGCAACAACTGGAGGTTATGAAGAAAGCCACAATGCGCAACAGAGGCTATCAGAGACAAGATCTTCACCTATCCATTGCTATTCCCTCAAAGGATCCAACCCAAGAAAGCAGCTACATCAAAATTGGATCCTAAAACATAGGAAACCTTTCGAAAGGTGCAAGTGAATATACCTCTATTGGATGCAATTAAACAAATTCCAAAGTATGCAAAATTTTTTAAGGATTTGTGCATCAATAGGAGGAAAATCAAGGGTAGTGGGGAAGAAAAAGTGACCATAAGAGTAAATGCCTCATCCATTATCAAGCCAGGTAATCTACCACCTAAGTGCAAGGATCCAAGTACATTTACTATCCCTTGCACTATTAGGAACCTACACATCACGAAGGCCCTGGCTGACCTTGGAGTTGGCCTTAATGTTATGCCTAAATCCCTCTACCAGTCCTTGCATTTTGGAGAGCTCAAGCCTACCAAGTTACAAATTCAACTTGCTAACCACAGCATCACTAGGCTAGAAGAAGTATTGGAAAATGTCCTTATAAAGGTAAATGATTTAATATTCCCTGCTGACTTTTATGTGCTTGAAATGGAAAATGACACTGATGTTAGCCAGCATATGTGTATCCAAAATTCAGCAAGTGGCACATTGAGAAAAAAAAAAAAAAAAAAAAAGCAAGGTTGATTGAAAAAAATATTTGAAAAAAGTTTGGTTGAAAGTGTGCCATATTGAAATTAGAGGCTTGTAATTGTGATTAAGTTAAACAAAATGTACCTTTAAACACTTATGCTCTTGGGGTATACATTTGCTCTCCTTTGACTAGAGGTTTAGCTCTATTAGCCTAATTATATACCCACCTTCACCTAAGCCCCAATACAACCAAAGTAAGTCCTCTTGATTTTGTATGCATGTGTGTGTAACAAAATGGAGAATGAGACCTATAGTAAGCTTACGGTAATGTATTTCATTTAAGATGATTGAGTATGTACCTTAACCTTAAAAACTTAAGTGAATGAGTGGCAAACACTAGCCTAGAGAAGATTTTTGTACTTGGTCCATATTGTATATGAGGATTCTACCTTGTGTGCTATGTCCTTGTTCATGCTTTACTTGTTGAAATCCTCTTGATTGTTGGTGTTAAAGCTTACTATTTGCCTCTAGATTCATTGGTTTGATGTATTGTCATTTGTTTTCATGCATCATGTGTTTTTAGAGTTAGGAGTCTAGTCTAATCCTAGGGCAATATTTCTTATCCATGTCTTGGTCTGATCTTAGTTTTACATGAGGACATGTGAAGGCTTAAGTGTAAGGGAGTTTGATAAAGGACATTTATGCCACTTATCTTGCTACCAAACTTTAGCTTTTCATATGAGTTTTGTAACACCCTAATTTTTAACCCAATTCTCTAGAACATATTAGGCTAATCATTAGGTTATTACTTCTTAGTTTTATTATCTTATTAAAATACTTAGCGAAAATTACGGGTAAATTTTTTTTTCTTGAAAACATAAAACAAAGTGAAAGCCGCGTTCTTAGTCTAATCGTAAGAAAGAAATATAAAGCACGCGTAACAGTGATTAGAAATCATAAGGTAAAGCATATGCTCAAAGAACAATGATCATGATAACAAAAGAAACATTTCATTAATAATAATATAGTTGAAGTATATAGCTAGTCATACCCTAAGAACGGACAGAGCTTGTATTACATCGAAAATAAAATACAACAGAAAACTAGAAAGCGTAAAGTGCATGGCACAACAGGAAATGAAACCCAAAATGCTAACCTCCTACTAAGCTACGAGTACCAGTCTACAACCCCTCCCAAAAGGTACTGCCGAAGGGAAGATCTCCAGGAAGGCTTAGGTACTCGTAAGGCTCTCCACCGGAATCTAGTGACGATGGGGACGCTCAGGCGATGGGGGTATGTAGCCCACGAACTGCTCGATCTCCTCCTGAGTCGGCCAGTGGAGTGGGAAAGGAACACGTGCCAGCTGGGCATGAGCTCCTTGGCGTGGACGTATCTCGGCCCTCCTCGCTAGACGCGGCTGCATCACGGTCTCCTCACTCCCCGCACGCCGGTACTGGGGAAAAGGTGCATAACCCTCCGAAGGGACGTGCGTAGGCAAATCCTCAGACGGGTCCATCTCAGACCTCCTTGATCATGGCATATACTCCGAAAAGTCACGAATGGCAGAAGCAGATGGACGAGTACAACGTCTCTACTCGTCACGCGGGCGGGTACGCTCGAAGATCATGTCATCGCCACCAAAAGGTGCAGTAGGAGTGAACTGGTAGCTCAATACCGGATAGGCGAAAGGTCGTCCGATGTACACAAAAATGTGAATCGTACAACGACCCTCAAAGTGATACGAGCGGTGGTCCGGGTCATAGTACACCTCCCATACGGGCGCGTCAATGAAGACTATGAACGTCGGCATCGATCTCTGAAGATGTAACGGAAGAAGAAAGAGAAAGGAGTGAGAATTCTTGCTAAAGAATCTTAGTAGGAGTCTCCTACCCTAGGGTTACATCGTTCACATCCTCAGGAACCTTGGGTTTAATTATAAAAGGTGTGCGTACATAAAAGGTTCATTATTAGGGTTTATAAAACCAATTATCCAAGGTCCATTCCTTTTAGCATGCATCTTGATGTTATGAATGCAAAATATTAAAACATGAATGCATGGCAATGCCTCAATCAAATATCTCAATGAATCACAACTTCAAGAAACATACAAGTGGCATAAAGGGCATATAACTATCAAAAGGATCTTTCCTCAACTTCGTGACATTAATCATGGTATTTTAGCATAATAAGGCCACCCTAAAATAACTAGGTTATGAGCTCATACCTTAACTAGTCGTCACTAGCTCTTGTTTATTATCTGAATAAGCGAAACATAATAAAATAATCTCGACTACGCAAGTACGGGTAGGGGGCAGGGATCACCTTTCTTAGGATATACCCTCTTTGAAATGCTTTGCGGGCATTAAGCCACAACAATTTGTTCACTTTGGTAGGCTACATCTACTCATACCCTCATGGATTTGTCTCCGCTGGGGGTGCTCGGCCGAACCGGTGTCACCCAGGAAAGCACATCTTAGTGCTTTGTCACATAAAAATCTCCTAGGGGTGCTCGGCCGAATCGATGTCACCCAAGGTTTTCAACTCATATGGTACTCTTAAACATTTCTTCAACCCTTTAAGGTTTGACGAAAATTCGGCAACATAACAGCTATTAAACAGAATTTCCTTCAAACTAAGTCTCCATACAAAGGCATCAAACATAATTTCTAAAGCACATAAAATACTAGTTTCTCTTGGAACCTTTTTCAAACTTTCAAAACCCATTTATAAACCTTTTTAACATCTAAAATCATCAAAATATTTATGGGGGTAGTAGCTAAATCAAACTTGTCTCAAGAGGTCCTAAATTTATTAAACTTAGTTTTATGCATTCCTTAAACACATAAAAGCTTAGAAAAATTATGAAACTTAGTTTTCAATACTTGGAAACAAATAAACTCTTAGGGGCCGAAATCTCAAGCTAGAGAAATAAATATTTTCAAGCCTTTGTTTGAGACAACAATGGGCAAGTCTTTGAGCTCTAGGTTTACTTAAGTGATGACATAAAATACACATGCTCATGCACTTATTTTAGGTTCTTTTAGAAAGTAAAGTGATAGCATAAAATAAACATGAATGCAACTTGTTATTATCTTTGGTATTTAAGTGAGGACTTGAAATATAAACATGATAATGCATTGCTTGAAATATAGACATGATTATGCAAGTTCCTTTGTTATCTTGGTACTTAGTGATGACAAGGAAAATAAATATGATCTGCAAAGCATAAAAGTAAACATGAATGCAAAGTTCATTTTAAGGTTATCTAGAGCTCTTACAAGACTTTAGAAAATAATAACCCAACACTCATCTCATCACAAAGAGAGCTTTAGAGTTCTTGAACCATTCTCAAAGGAACTATAAGGTGCTTGAACATCATCATCAAGCTCAAAAATAAATAAACTTTCAAGGAAACACAAGACCTTAAAGAATAGGAAATAAAATCGAAATACTAGAGGAAAGGAAACAAGGAAACCGAAATGAAAAACAAGAAATAGTAAAGGTGTTCTTGAGCTAAAATCATTTTGAGTTAGTAAATCAAGATAAAACTTAGAGAAAATAAAAACTCAAGCTCTAGAGGTTCCTTTGAGATGAACACATAGTCATCATCTAGGAGCTATCATCATTGAGCTATCATGTGCTCATTGTAACGCCCCGATTTTTCTGCTAGAGTGAAAATGACCAAAATGCCCCTGAGGTCATTTTCACTGACCGAGGAAAGCCGATCCGGCAGTACTCGAAGGGTAAACTCAATGTTGGAAGGGGATTAGATGGCTTGTATACCTTCCCGGGATCGAAATTCTCATTTTTCGAGTTTTCGGGTCAAAATGACCAAAATGCCCCTGCGGTGTTTTACCCGTTTGCAAGTGCCGGATGAACCCGAAAATCCTCCAGATGATTTTAAAAGGCTTTTTTTATGTAGACTGTGACTTTAGTTTTGATCCCGGAGGTCACGGGCAAAATTAGTGCAAAATTACGGTTTTGCCCCTAGTTTCGTGTTTTACGCTTAATCACGTGATTAAGCAAACCTAAGCAATATTAGACTCTAATCGAAGGTTAATTAATTTCCTTAATTAATCTAGGGTCAAAATAATTTATTAAAGTTTATTAGAACCTAAAAGTCCTTAATTACAACTTAAAATCATATTTTAATTTCAAGACTCCTAGTCATGGAATCTTGAATAGTGTTTTCTCTTTCCAATTCCTTAAATCATGAAATTATGTTACACATTGTTTATTCATAAATGAGTTTAAAATTCTTTAATGATGTATGAGCACTCCTAACCTTGTCATAAAATTCCTAATACACATGCTTAGTTACCTAAACTTAAGCTTAATTATTCCTAAACTTGTACCTAAGCTAATACACATTTAAACCTACCATTAACACCCAATTAAATGGTCAAAACTCACCCCCTCTCTGCTGCCCAAGGCCTGGCCAAAGTTGTCCCTCCCCATTATGCATCACATGTTCAATTTTTCAACACTCCAAGGCCATACCTCAAGTCACATACACTATACCTTGTCATAACTTTCAATCAAGCTTGATTTTCTAAGTAAATAACTCATTAAAATAGCCCATTTTCTCCATTTATTTGTGGCTGGAAAAGTTCCAGCCATGCATTGTTTCTAGAAGCCTTATTTGATCAAAAATTGATAGGAAATTAACTCACATCAAGCCATACTTTGTAGCATAGCTTCCATACTTCAAACAATGCTTGAATGACCTTGTGTAAGAGATATTTTTCTCTCCCTTTTTCCCTCTCAAAGTCACATCCAAGGCTTCCTTTGGAAAGCCCCATGGTTTTGTTTTTCTATAAATAGGATGCTTGTGATAGCTTAGTTGCACCTTGAAGCATTTGCTAAGTTTAGAATTCTAGAGTTGTCTTGCTAGTTCTTTTCTTTTTCTCTCAAGTTTCAAGAGAGTTCTTCCGTTCATTTCATCTTCATCTTCATCCTCTCTTCCTCTCATCATCATCTCTCAACCTTGAAACACCACCCCATAGCCTTGAACCATCATCAAACATCTCAAACCTCACACCTCAAACACAACCTCACTTGAAACACAACTCCAACCTTCTTGTTTCCTCTTGGCTGAAACTATCAAGCCCCAAGGAGGAGCTCATCATCTTGTCTTTCTTTTCAAAAGTTCAAGCTTTGTGTCTTCACTCTAGGTAGGAGTGTTTTCTAAACTTTGTTTTCTTGAAAATGAGTTCTTTCTAGCTTTCTCTTGGATTTTCTTTTGAAACTTTCTTTGTTTTTCCTTCCTTGTGATTTCGGCCATGAGGCCTTGAGGAGCACATGATAGCTCAATGATGAGGACTCCTAGAGGATGACTATGTGTTCATCTCAAAGGAACCTTTAGAGCTTGAGTTTTTCTTTTCCTTTAACTTCATCTATACTATATCTAGCTCACATGGTTTTTCAACTTGAGAAAATTAATCTAAGGATTTATAAAAGCCCAAGCCTACCCTTGTCAACCTTAAAGTTGGCCGGCACATTCTAGAGATCTTTCTCTAGATAGGGGTTTTGGGTATTTAATAAAGAACTTGAATTAGTTTCACTTTCTTTTTCTTTCGTAAGGTTTTCGGTTTTGGTATTTTGATCCTAGAAAGTTTGTTTGGTTTTGTTTTGGAAGTTCATTTACTTGAGCTTGATGATGTTGTTCAAGAACCTCATAGTTCCTTTGAGAACTTGGTTCAAGAACTCTAGAGCTCTCTTTGTAATGAGATATGTGTTGGGTTGTTATCTTGTTAAAGTCTTGGATGAGCTCTAGCTAACCATAAAATGAACTTTGCATCATGTTTACTTTTATGCTATGCACATCATGTCTACTTTCCTTGCTATCACTAAGTATCAAGATAATAAGTGAACCTTGCATTATCATATTTATATTTCAAGCTATGCATTATCATGTTTATATTTCAAGTTCTCACTTAATACCAAGATAATAATGAGTTGCATTCATATTTATTTTGTGCTATCAGTTTACTTTCTAATGGAATCTAAAATAAGTGCATGAGCATGTTTATTTTTATGTCATCACCTAAATGAACCTAGAGCTCAAAGACTTGCCCATTGTTGTCTCAAACAAAGGTCTAAAAATATTTATTCCCTTTGGTTTATATTTCGACCCTAAGGGGTCTTGATGTTTCTAAGTATTGAAAACTATGTTTTATAATTTTTCCAAGCTTTTATGAGTTTAAGGAATGCATAGAACTAAGTTTTATGAATTTAGAACCTCTTGAGGCAAGTTTGATTTAGCTACTGCCCTCATAAATATTTTGATGATTTCAGATGTTAAAAATATTTATAAATGAGTTTTGAAAGTTTTAAAAAGGTTCCAAGAGAAACTAGTATTTTATGTGCTTTAGAAAATGTGTTTGATGCCTTTAAATGGAGATGTTTGTTTCGGTTCTGCCTTGCTATGTTTTGCCACTGTATGAGCTATTTTAATGGTGATAATATGCTTATGTTTGAGTATAATTAATGTTGAGGCTCATATGTGAAAGATAAGAGAAATTAGAAACTAGAAAAGAATTAATTTGAGAGTTTTAGATCCCTTAATATTTGAATTTTCTGGATTCTGTCCAGCAAGGTTTAGTAATACTAATCATGGGTTTAAATTAGTTTAAATGTGTAGGAATGACTCATAAATGGTTTAGGACTTGATCTTGATACCTTAGGAGCAAACTGGACTTAGAAAGGGTCATTGTTGTGACTCCTAGGTACCCGTAAAGATAGGATTATGACTTATGCATTCTTGAGGTTTAGAGATGTTCTTGACCATAGTGTGAGGTGAGAAAGACTTAGTTATAACCTTATAAGTCCCCAAGAGATTAGGTTTGATGACTTATAACTTAGAATGTGAGTTGAGGACCGTAAGGGTCAATGCATAAGACACTAAAAAGTTGTTAATGCTATGATGTGTTGTATGATGCAATGGTATGATAAGATGTGCTTGATGCATGAGAAAATGATTGATGAAAATATTAAAGTTTATCATAGCATGAGTTTTCATGAGAACATGTTGTGTCAATTAGCTTGTGGCAGTTTGAAGGAAATTCGGTTTAACAATTTGCTATCTTTGTCAATTTCAAATCAAACCTTAAAGGGTTGAAAGAAATGTTTATGAGCACTGTAACGCCCCGATTTTCACTAAACTTTCAAATGACCAAAATGCCCCTGAGGTCATTTTTACCGAAATACGAGGACGGCTGACCTCGGCCATCCCCATAAGGTTCATATGATATATGAAGGGGATTGTATGTGTTTGAGTGTTTAATAAAGCAGAGGAATCCTATTTTTAGGGTCTCCGCGTATAAATGACCAAAATACCCCTACAGCAATTTAAGGCAGTTTTAAGTTATGTTTTGACCTGAACCTTGTTCGGAGGTCCAAAACAATGATTTTAAGGCATGGACCATGTTTGTTTTAGTCCCGGAGGTTCCGGGCAACTTTTGGTAAAAATTACGATTTTGCCCCTGCTTAGTGCATTTTGGGCTTAAGGACGTTTCTAGCAAAACCTAAGCAATATTAGGCTCTAATTAAAGATTAATTAATTTCCATGATTAATCTAGAGCTAAAATCATTATTTGAGGATAATTAGAACTAAAGACTGCTTAAGGAAAACTTAAAAACCTAATTCTAGTTCTTTTTCTTTAAGAAAACATATATGAATAGTGTTTTCACTATTCACGCTCCGATTTCCAAGAAGGGTTTTCATACTCACCTCATTAGTCATAGAAGTCTTGACTCCATTAAATCTCACAAGACTACTCCTAATCTAAGGTGTTACAACCCTAATCACCTAATTAGTTTACCTAAAACCTTTACTTAGCAACCCCTAATCCTAAGCTAAATCAATCCTACACCTAAGCACCCTATTAAATCATGATTTAGAGGAGATATTTTCTCTTCCATGGCTGCCCAAAAGTGGCGCCACTCCTCCCCCAAAAATTCAAAAAGAATTCAAAATTTATATTAGTTTATGTTGTCAATCAAGCTTACTTACACAAGCTACTTTTAGCCATGCTTTAGGACATGCCTAGTTAGACTTGTCATCATGCTTTGAAGGAGATATTTCTTCTCTCCTTGTGGCTGTAAAGGCCGAAGCTTTTCTCCCCCAAAAACACCTTCATTTCATTCTTCTATAAATAGATAGCTTAGAAAACTTGAAGCACCTTTTGTTCATTCACTAAGTTTAGAGTTTTAGAGCACTTTGAAACTTTCTCTCAAGCTCAAGAGTTCATTTCCTTCAACTTCTTCATCTCCTCTCAACCTCAACCACTAGGTAGGGAGCTTTTCTAAAAATGTTTTCTTGATTCTTTATGTTTGAATCTTGTTGGAATATGATGAATGGATGAACTTTCTTGTTGTTTCATTTTCGGATTCTTCATTTTCCTTTCTTCTTATTTTCGGCCTCAAGGCCAAAATGATGAAGGCTTGATGATGAGTACTCTCTTGGGATGACCATGTGTTCATCCTAGCATGAGACCTCTAAAGCTTAAAATTCCTTTTGGAGAAAAGTTTCATCTTGTTCAAGTTTTGGTAAAAAATGGGTTATGTTTCTTATGAAACTCTTTGGAACTTTTGTTTTTCCTTGAATGTTTCGGCCATGAAAGCCTATGGTACTTGGAAAAATAAAGGCTTGATGATGAGGGTTCCATGTTGGTGTATAACCTAGGACAACCTCTAAAGCTTGGATCTTTTTCAAAGAAAAGTTTATCATTTTCAAGTTTTATTTCAAGAAAGAGTTATGTTTCTCTTGAACCTTTGAAACCCCATTCTTTTTCCTTAAGGTTTCGGCCATGAAGGCCTTTGGGACTTGGAAAAATGAGAGCTTGATGATGAGGGTTTCATGTTGAGGTTAGTCATATGAATAAACTCTAAAGCTTGGACTTGGCTTCTAGACCAAGTGAGATTTCGGTTTCTTCCTTTATGTTTGACATGAGTTTAGTTTTGATGGAAGTTTAAGGTCTAGTGAAATACTCAATGATGAGGGCTTAGGATGTTGATGTATGGATCATCAAGATCTTGGCCCCTAGAGTTCAAAAATGGGTTGTTTCTTCATTAAGAGGATTCGGCCACCTCATGGTATTTGAGGATAAAATGTCTCATTTTACAAAACCTGTGCTACTAGAGTTCCTTTTCTTGTGAGGATGAGTTTGGGTTGGAACCTTTGTTCTCTTTTAAAATCTTGCAAGAGCTCTAATTAAGATGTAAAAAGGAGTTGCATCCATATTTATTTTATGCTACCACTAAATCCCCAAGATAAAGAAATGAACTTGCACTTCACGTTTTATTTTCAAGTTACCACTTAACTCAAAGATAAAGAAGTGAACTTGCATCTCATATTTATCTTGAGCCCTCACTTTATTTTCTAAGGAAATCTAAAATGGAGTGCATATCATGTTTATGTTTATGTCATCACCTAAAACTCCTAGAGCTCAAAGATTTGCCCTCTTCATCCTAAGTAAAAGTTAAATATGTAGATAATTCCTTGGAATATACATTTAGGCCATGTGGTAATAATGAAGCTAGAATGAGTTTCATTAAGTCACAAGGGCCTATAATCTATGTCTTGGGATTTTTCTTAAGCATAGGTGTCTATGACAAATGTTTTAAGTATGATTTCGTGATTTAAATACCCTTGGAGAATATTTTGAAATGGTCACTGCCCTCATGTATTTTATGGGGATTTTAAAGAAATAAAATGTTTCCTAATGAGTTTTATAAGTTTTACAAGGGTTCCAAGAGAAACTAGCAAGTTATGTGTTTTTAAACGAAAGTTCTAGGCATTATGTGATGAAATAGATTTCTGTTCTGCCTTGTTATTTTCCAGCACCTTAAATTCTGTTTTGGGTGGTCTATATGTGTTTAAATACCTTACCAATTGTATGATAATTGCTCTAGGTATCTTAGGTATGCTTAGTAACTTTATATGTTTGAAAATGTGATTTCTAGAACTCCTTAGGAGCTGAAAATATGCATTCTGTTCCAGCCTTGTTTGAGTTTGGAAAATCACATTATAACATGTTTAGATGAGTGAGAGTGACTCATAATTGGTTTAGGTATTAATTATTGCATCATAGAAAAAGTCGGTAATGAGAAAGGACCTAAAATACAACTTCTAGAACACCATAATTCATCAAAACATGTTTACTGTCTATGCTGTCCAGCCATAATTAATTAGGTTCTAGGACTTAATAAATTGTGGTAATGAGGTTAATCAATCCCTTAGAGGTACAAGAAAATAATTTGGAAGTTTGAAGTTACCCGATTAAGGGTTTTTGCTTTTAAGGGAATGGTTTGTGTACCCTCTATGATTGATGAATTTATGTGTTATCTCATGACTTATATGATGCTATGTAATGATGGAATTGCGTGTTATTGTTCTCTTAAGAACCCTAGAGATGCCTACGTTAAAGTTATATGAAATATGTGACATGCATGATTTATGTGACATCTTGTTATAACATGCTAAGACTCAAGGTGACATAAACTAAGTGAAAATGACCCCCTGAAACCATCAAACAGGATGGAGGATGAGGTGATCTTAGCCCCCTAGCCCATACTTTATGTCGGGACTTTAGCTTATCAAAAGGGATAAGTCTTTATGCTAGTGACGACTAGTGAGGTATGAGCTCATAACCTAGTTACATCTCCCAACGGAGACCAGTTAGGGTGGCCCCAGGAAGAAAATGATAAGACTTTAATGTCACCTAAGTAACCAAGTTAAGTTACCATGCACTATGTACTATATCCCATGATCTATGATTTTATGTTCCCTGATCTATAATATTATGTACCATGGTTTATGAGTTTATGTGTCATGATCCATGTCAATAGTACCTATGAATTATGATTCCAGTTCCAAGAAATTATAGGTTATGTAACCAGGAGGCTTTAGAAATAAAAACGAACAGGCCTTGGAAGTTAACGTTTTCGAACTTCATAATTGAACCATTGCATGACCATGATTTTTAATAAGAAACCAAGGTCCCTGAGGACGTAAGAGATGACACCTAGGTAGAAGGAAAAACCCTACTGAGTTTCTTTAGCAAGAAATCTCATTCCCTCTATCTCTTCCTTTCCTTTACGTCTTCAGATCGGGATGGCGACGTTCGTCCTCTACATTGACACGCCCATCTGGGAGATCCACCATGACCCCGAGCTTGGGTCATACCATTTTGAGGGCTTCTGCACTGTACGTGTGTTCATGTTTCTTGGGCGGCCCTTTGCTCATCCGGTAGATAGTTATCTGTTCACCCCGACGTCTCCTTATGATGACGCTACTATTTTTGAGCGCGCCCGTATGCTTGAGGAGAGGATCTTACGGACACCCTCTGCCAGTTCGGGAGCGGTACTAGAGTACGTACCACGCACTCAGCACTCGGAGGAGGATCCCTCAGAGGACACCCCTATCCACCTGTATGGAGAGGATTCTGCCCCCACTCCCCCAAGTATGCCCAAGGGTAGCGAGCAGACGGTGACTCAGCCTCGGAGAGCCTCGGTGCCCGGTCCACATCCTAGACACGGAGGGTAAGGCCAGTTTTCAGGCATGCCAGCCCCAGCCGAGCTTCATCCATGGATCGGTTATCTTCCACCTTACCCATGGCATTAGATGTAGGATTGGAAGTAGTCCTTAGTGCACGCATGTCACGTAGATTGGATAAACTTTCTTTTGTATCGAGGTTATCCACTTTAGATGCACTTGGGAATGGGTGTTCCTTTTATGTTTTCACGTTATGTGATTCCCATTGCTATGTATTTTTCATGTTTCAGTTGTATTCGCATTTCCTTATGTACTTGAAAAGTCCTACCCTTAGGGTGGGCATAGTATATGCATGAAGTATTTCAGATGTGATAATGTCATGTTGATTGGAGCCACTTCTATGTTATTATTTCCGCATTTATTCATACCGTCTACATTGTGATACGCGCGGCTCCTATTTTAACAAGATTTCAAGAAAAAAATTGGCTCATATTTTCCTTAAGTCTAATTTCAAAGTAATTAGAACTATGACAAGAGGTAACGACTAAGATTTGGCCTACATACATACTAGTAGTATTGGGTCGAATATTAGGATGTTACAAGTACCATATGAGTTGAAAACTCTGGGTGACACCGGTTTGGCCAAGCACCCCCAGGAGATTTTTATGTGACAAAGCACTGAGACGCGCTTCCCCCGAGGAGGTGCCGGTTCGGCCGAGTACCCCCGGGAGGAGACAAATCCGTGAGGGTATGAGTAGATGCAGCCTACCAAAGCGGACAAATTGCGAGGCCATGCGTGGCTAGCAAAGCGTTTCAAACAGGGTAATCCCAGAGAGAGATGATCCTTGCCCCTACCCGTAGTTGCAAGTCGGGATTATTATTTATGTTTCGCTTATTCAAGATAATAAGCAAGAGCTAGTGACGACTAGCTAAGGTATGAGCTCATAACCTAGTTATTATTTTTTAGGGTGGCCTATATGCTAAAGTACCATGATTGATGTCACGAAGTTGAGGAATGATTCACTTGGAAGTTATATGCCCTTATGCCACATGGATTATGTTTATGTGCTTTGATGTGTTGTCTTATATGCTCAAGTATTAACATGCATCCATGATATAACATGTTGCATTCATAACATCAAGATGCATGCTAAAAGGAATGGACCTTGGATAATTAGTTTGGAAAACCCTAAATTGAACCTTATATGCATGATCACTGTTTTATAATTAAACCCAAGGTTCCTGAGGATGCGTATGATGTAACCCTAGGATAGGAGACTCCTACTGAGATTCTTTAGCAAGAATTCTCACTCCTCTCTCTTCTCTTTCTTCCGTCACATCTTCAGAGACCGATGGCGACGTTCGTGCTTTTCATTGACACGCCTACTTGGGAGGTCCACTATGACTCGGACCACAGGTCATATCATTTTGAGGGGCAGTGTACCGTGCGAGTCTTCATATTCATTGGACGCCCCTTTGCACACCCTGTACAGAGCTACCGTTTCTCCCCAACGTCACCTTACGACGATGCGATGGTTTTTGAGCGCGCCCGGACGCGAGACGAGAGGATTCTACGAATGTATCCTGGTGGTTCGATGGCCTCGAAACTTCCAGGACTACATGCCTCGATCCCCGAGTTCGAAGGACGACCCATCCGAAGACCTGCCGACGCACATGTATAGTGAGAGTTATGCTCCTACACCTCAGTTCGTGCGAGACATGAGCGAGGAGACCGTTACGCAGCCGAGGCTAGCAAGGCGAGCTGAGAGGCGCCCCCACCGAGGAGCCCATGCTCAGTCTTCACATGTTCCCACTCCTACTGCTCTGCGTCCATGGATCGGTTACACTCCACCGTTTCCCGGATTCCAGTAGTCGACGTCATAGGGGAGGCTTAGTGCACACACCACATGTAGAGTGGATAAACCTCCTTTTGTTTTTGAGGTTATTCACCATAGCTGCACTCGGGTAGTTATGGTTTATTTCTGCTTTCCTTTTTTCTGTTGTATTTCCTTTCCCGCTGTATTACAAGCTCTGCCCGTTTCTATAAGGGTATGACTAGTTATGTACTTTAGCTACTTTATTATTAATGAAATGTTTCTGTCATCTTCATGATCTATGTTCTTTTGATGTATGATTTATTTTACATGGTTGTTTCTGATCGTTACGCGTGCTATAAGTTTCTGTCATTCGATTAGTTAAGCTCGCGACTCTCACTTTGTTTTATGTTTTCAAAAATAAAAATTTACCCGTAATTTCCGCCAAGTATTTTAATGAAAGAATGAGACTATGAAGTAATAGCCTAATGTTTAACCTAATGTGTTCTAGAAAGTTGGGTTAAAAATTAGGATGTTACACTCATCAAGGCCAAGAGGCTGAACTCATAAAAAAAAAAGAAGAACAAGAAAGTTTCAAAAAGAAAATTCAAGAGAAAGCTAGAAAAGCTCATTTTCATGAAAAGCAAAGTTTAGAAAACACTCCTACCTCGAGTGAAGATGAAAACTTGAACTTTTTGAAAAGGAAAACAAGATGATGAACTCCTCCAAGGGGCAAGATGGCTTCGGCCAAGGGAGGATAAGAAGGTTGGAGTTGTGTTTCAAGTGAGGTTGTGTTTGAGATAAAGTGTTTGAGAGCTTAAGATGTGATTTGAGGTTATGAGGTGGTGTTTGAAGGTTATGAAATGATTATGTGATGAAGAGATGAAGAAGATTAAGATGAAGAACAAGAGAGAACTCTCTTGAGACTTAGAGAGAAAAAGATAGAACTTTGAGAAAACTAAGAAATCTAAAAGTATGAAAATGAGCTAAAGTGTTTGCATGTGTTTCTAGGCAAGGTATTTATAGAAAATGAAAACAAATGAAGGCTCATGGAGGGAGGAGAGGAACTGTAGCAAAAAGGGAGGGAAGGGAAGAAAAATATCTCTTTCAAGGTGTTATACAAGCATGGTTGAAAGTATGGAAGCTATGATACAAAGTATGGCTTCAAGTAAGGTGATTTGAGTGAGCTTTCTTTCAAATTTTGAATGAAATAAATCTTCTAGAAACTAAGCATGGCTGGAAGTTTTTCAGCTACAAATAAATGAGGGAAATTGGTTTATTTCATTTAGTTATTCATTTGGAAAATCAAGCTTGATTGAAAGTATGACAATATATGACAAGGTATGGTGATTTGAGGTGATTTTCCTTCAAATTTTTGAAATGAAATAATTCATTAAATGGGGGAGAGGGCTGGTGGTTTTCAGACCAAAAAATGGGGGAAGAAAAAGCCTTCTAGAAGTTGTCCTATGAAGCATGGATGAAAGCACGGTTTGTATGATTCAAAGTATGGTTCATGTAAGGTTAAAGCATGGTTCTTTGAGTGAGAAAAATTTGAGCATGTGATGCATATGGAGGGGGAGAGTTTCGGCCAGATTGGGGCAGCAAGGAGAGAGGAAAAATCTCTTATGTAATTGGGTGTTAATGATAGGATTAAGTGTAGGTTAGCTTAGGTACAAGGTTAGGAATAATTAAGCTTAAGTTTAGGTAACTAAGAATGCAGTTTAGGGATTTTATGACAAGATTAGGAGTGCTCATACATCATTAGAGAGTTTAAAACTCATTTAGGAATAAACAATTGAAAACACAATTCCATGATTTAAGAAATTGGAGAGAGAAAACACTATTCAAGATTTCATGACTAGGAATCTTGAATTTAAAATAGGATTTCAAGTTGTAATTAAGCACTTTTAGGTTCTAATAAACTTTAATAAATTATTTTGACTCAAGATTAATTATGAAAATTAATTAACCTTCGATTAGAGCCTAATATTGCTTAGGTTTGCTTAATCACGCGATTAACCGTAAAAACACGAAACTAGGGGCAAAATCATAATTTTGCACTAATTTTGCTCGGGACCTCTGGGACCAAAACTAAAGTCATAGACTACATAAAAACGCCTTTTAAACCATCTAGAGAAGTTTTGGGTTCATCTAGCACTTGTAAACGGGTAAAATATCGTAGGAGCGTTTTGGTCATTTTGACCCGAAAACTCGAAAAACGAGATTTTCGATCTCAGAAAAGTACACAAGTCATCTAATCCCCTTCCAACATTGAGTTTGCCCTTCGAGTACTATCGAATCGGCTTTTCCCAAATTTCGGACCGAAAATGACCTCAGGGGCATTTTGGTCATTTTTACTAACAGAAAATGGGGGCATTACAAGTTTAATTATGATATTGATGTGATTAATTAGAATTTTGACTTGTTCCTCATTATGTGATTTTGATATAATCATTGACTATTGCACTAATTTGGGGAATAACTTGTCTTTGTGAGTATGGTTTTGTTCACAAGAGCTTTGGATCAAGTGCAAAGTGTCAAGAACAAGGCTATAACTCTTGAGAAGGAGGTTGGAGCTTAAAAGAGCAAAAACACAAAGGTTCACTTCCGGGTGATTACTGCAATGCTCATTTAGCGCTACAGTGCTCAGTAGAGATAACTCTAGGATTGCTTAAGGGAAAGCTCTCTGGAGAGTACTACAACGCTCATTTTAACACTACAGTGCTGGTGCGATAACGGGATCAATTTGGCCCAATTTCCAAAATAATTTATTTTTAGGCCCCATTTTGGCCCATTTTAAAAAATAGTATTTAAGGGATTGACAAAGACTTTTACCCTAGTTTTGGCTGCATAATTTAGGCTGCTAACTTTCTCTCTCTACATCTCCTTCTCTATTCTTCTTTCTCTAAGGATTTCATAGGTGAATTTGCTTTGTTCTTGGGGATTGTAGCAAGGACCCTTGCTTTTATTTTCAAGTACACTTTTAAATTCATTGTTGTAATCTTGTAGGGAAGGAGGAGTAGATTTTCTTACTAGTGTAAGGATTTTCAGATGAATTGGGATGATATTTGAGACCCTCTGTTTATATTGAATGCATTAGGTTTTTAAATGGTCTGCAATTTCTATTGTTATAATTGTTGCTGCTACTGTTACAATTTTTATTGTAATAACTAAATTGGCAATCGTCATTTAGGGAAACCCTTTGGGCATAAATTGATAGATCCATTGGTTTATGTTTGCAAGAGAACATTAGAATTAACCTTCCAATTGACAATTAGGCTATAGCAATTGGTACATTAAAAGCATTGTAATTTCTAAATAAATTGGGATCTTATTTTTTGGTTATTTTCGTTGGTCAAATTCTAGAGATCTATTGATCACTAGTAGAATTGCCAGTAATTTATTACTAATAGCCGCTAATGGGTTCATTATATGGTCAATGATAATTAATTCCGATCCTATGAATACCTTGCACTAGTTCCCTCTTCATTATTGCTATTATCACTTTATTTTAATTGTTTTAATTTCAATTCTCAAAACCCCTACCTTTCCTAACTGAGTGATGAAGCCTCCTTGATAGATGACCTAGGTTATGCTCTTTTACTTCATTTTCTTAGTGTGCAACTTCATATAAAATAAATTATAATTTGAGGAGGTAGGCAACAACTTCTATCAGGCTCTATCCCTGGTGAGGTCCTTAGATTGAGAACTCTAAAGACTAGCACTACCAAAAAATAAGTAAATTGTGGCAGTTGAATTAAGGCGGTTCTTTGGAACTGCCATAATACACATTAATTGAGGCAGTTTTGTTAACCACCACAATTTGAGTAAAAAAAAAAAAGGCAATTAGAGGGTGCGTAATGGCTGGTTAATCTCATCTCATCTAACCTTCACAAAGTTCAAATCTCAAACTCGATGAAACAAAACCTACCTTACTGAAAATCAACAACAACAGCAACCACACAATGCTCAAAGAAACCTCAGCTTCTTCTAGAACCTTCCATCAGAAGAATCATCAAGTCGAACCAAACAAGAATGACTTCGAGTCCTCCCACAGCTCAATCAACAACTATCCACCTCCTTGAACCCCTTTGAATTCCACACCAAACCCTTCTTAGTACCCAAAAGAACCTCACGAACCCGAACTTGATCCTCTCCTCATAAAATCTGAGCTTGTTCGCTCAGCTCGATATTCCTCCTACAGGTTCGGGCTACCAATCCTCGGTCTCAGCTCCAAAACTCCAAGAGTTTTGACTTAGCTCAGGAAGTCAAACTCGAAGCCAAACTTGGCACAGAGCACACCCGGGAGAAATACCCTAAGCTTGAGGGTTTCGCTAGGTGGAGGAAGCAGAGGAAGAGTAGTGAGTTCGTGTGGGCTGATGAAAAGGGTCCCAATACGAAATTGTGCACCCAAGTTCCGCATTTCAAGCTCGAAAATGATCCTTCCTTCTGGAACGATCATAATGTGCAGGTAGGATTTTAGTGAAATCGAATTTTTTTTTACTCAATTGAAAAATTAAAACTTAAAAGCAGAAAAAGGGATTAGGAATGTATCTTTCCTCACTTTCCTTTCACATCTCATTCGCAGACCATCAATCCACTTGAGCACCACCACTGTCCCCCTTCATGATGTCGTTCCGCTTACTTGTGACGCTATTGCCCCTACTTTGCAATGCCACCACCCCTACTCCGTGATGCCTCTGCTTCGTGCTCTGCTTGCCTACGGTATCGAGCTCACCAATCAACATGCCTAGAAAGTTACCGCCAACCTCCTTAGTGGTACCCCTTCCCTTCCCCTTGACCCCAAGTGCCCCAAGCTTGACAATAACAATGGTAAATGTTCTTGCTTAAATTCGAATTGTAAGCTGTAACTTGATATTAATCCTAACCCTTGAGACTGTAACCGTTCTTGATCTAATAATTTTTTAGAATCCCTTGTGTTTTAAACTGATAGTGATGAGACTAGTGGAACTGATAGGAGCAAGCTTGTGTTCTTTGATAGGAGGAACCAGTTTGTGCTTGAGGATCTGATGCGTGCATCTGCTAAGATGCTTTGGAAGGGTAGCTTGGGGATAGTGTATAGGGTAGTGCTTGATAATGGCTATACTATGGCTGTGAAAAGGCTTAAGGATGCAAACCCTTATGCCAGGCATGAGTTTGAGCAGTACATGGAGGTGACTGGGAGGTTGAAGCAGCCCAACATTGTTAGGCTCAGAGCCTATTACCATGCCAAGGAAAAGAATCTTCTTGTCTATGATTATCTACCCAATGGAAGCCTTCATGCTTTTCTTCATGATAATTAGTCCATAATTGATTATTAGTTCAGGACTTGAAAATAATTTATTGGGAAACAAATTTTTTGCATCACTTTTATCAGGCTCAAATATTGGTTATCTAACCAGTATTTTTTTACCTATAAGCTCAAAATGAGAATGGATTTTCTCATGTTTTCATATATCTGATGTGTCAAGTGAATAGAGATATATAATAAAACTTTAAAATGGTAAAATTTGTGGACCTCAATTTAAGTGTTTGGATCTATCTCTGATCATATGACATCACTTAATCTAATAATACATTGAATGCACACTTGTGATGATTGGCTAAAAAGCGTATGGTTGTTTGTAGGAATGATTTTTACCTTATTCTTCTATTCCCACATAAACATGACACTGATACTAGTATGCTTTATCAATAAATATGTAACTTTATTCAATGATATTTCTAATCCCTAACTTTAAGCATGAAGGGCATGGGCCTTATTGCATAGCAGTGTTTTCTCTTCAAAGTTGTAACACCCTAATTTTTAACCCAATATTCTAGAACACATTAGGTTAATCATTAGGTTATTACTTCTTAGTCTCATTCTTTTGTGAAAATAATTAGTGGAAATACGGGTAAATTTTTTTTTTTGAAATATAAAATCAAAGTGAGAGCCGCGTATGACGTAATGAAGACTAACATACACAGAAGAGAACTCATATCATTCATGGTCACAAAACACAAACATTGTTCATTACATCACAACATAATCATATCATCATAGGTACATAATTTATGACTATCGTAATCCTAATATCACATCAAGAGAAATACACTCCTATAAATATAAAACCAAAGCGGCATCTACGCTCGTCCGTTGCATCCCACCAATCTGACTCATAGTGTATGCCTCATGCTCATGCTTTAGTAGAAATCACGAACCGCGTCACAGGATACACCATCATCTTTGTCTGGAGATGACACAAAAGAGAAGAGAGAGAGGGATAAGAAACTTATTCAAGATTCTCAGTAGAGATTTCTGACTCTAACCCACATGTCATCGTCATCGTCCCCAGCCACTTCGGTTTTAATTATGAAAAAGGTGTTCATGCATAAGGTTTGGTTTTAATCTTCTCAAATCTATTTATCCGAAGTGGGTGTCTTTTAGTATGAATCTTGATGATATGAATGCAATAGATACTGGATGAATGCATGACAATACATTATGCAAACCGTCGATAGAACACAACATCAAGGAAAATATTAACATATAAGTGGCATATAACTTCTCATATAAAACTATTTTTTTTCTCATAACTGTATGACTTTAAAAACATCATATCTCTTTCTCATGCTTGAACTCTTAAGTTCTTTTTCTCAAAGACCACCTTCTTTTCACATCACCAAAATCCAACCATAAACACTGGCCCTGGCGATATTTATACGCATCATCAAATCCATCCAAACACACCCTATCGCCTAGGAATGAGCTCAACTATATTTATATACATCACCAAAAATTATACGTATCACCAAAAATCCAACCAAACACACCCTTATTGCCTAAAATGAGCTCAAACCTAACTAGTTGTCACTAGATTTTATATGGGGCAAAAGAAGGGGTACATATCCTCTCTCATTCAGTCTCTCATAAACATAATAGACATAACATCTCAATAATTCATTTCATCATAGCTCATTTATCATCAAGCATATATCTCAAATACATCATCCTTACATGGATAAACATCATAGCATAAACATCATAGCATATACTCCAAACTCATCATGGCATATACTTCAAATACATCATCCTTACATAGATAAACATCATAGCATAAAAGATTTCTTAATGTCTTATGCATTGACCCTTAAGGTCCTTTATCTCAATTCTAAGTTGTAAATCATCATAACTTAAGCTCTCGGGTACCTATAGGCTCATATCTAAGTATTCCTCACTCAATACTATGATCATAAACATCTCTAAACCTCAAGAGTGCAGAATCTATAATTCCTACTTTACGAGTACCTAGGAGTCACAACATTGACCCTTTCTAAGTTCGGTTTGCTCCTAAGGCATCAAGATCTAGTCCTAAACCAATTATGAGTAATTCCTACACATTTAGACTAATTATGAACCATGATTTTCAATTCTAAACCTTGCTGGACAGAATCCAGAAAAATCCATTACTAAGGGATCTAAAAGTCTTACATTAATTCTTTTCTAGTTACTAACCTCTCTTAACTTTCACATATGAATTTTAGCATCAAATATACATAAACATACTCATATTAACATCATTAAAACAGTACAAAACAGTGAACATAGCAAGCAAGGCAGAACCGAATTCATCTCCAACAAACAAGGCATAAAACTTGATTTCTAAAACACATAAAATGCTAGTTTCTCTTGGAACCTTTCTAAAACTTTAAAAACTCATTTGTAAACATTTTTATCTCATAAAAATCATCAAAATACTTGTAAAGACAGTGGCTAATTTAAATTACCCTCAAGATGTTTTTAATTCATAAAACTTTGTTCTAAACATCTCTTGAGCTCATAAAAGCTTAGAAAAATTATGAAACATAGATTTTTCGTACTTGTAACAAATTAAACCTCCTAAGGCCGAAATCAAAAGGCTAAAGAACATATAATTTTCAAGCCTTTGTTTGAGATAATAGTGGGCAAGTCTTTGAGCTCTAGGTTCTCTTAGGTGATAACATAAACTTAAACATGCTCATGCACATATTTTATCTTTCCTTAGAAAATAAAGTGAGAGCATGAAAAAAACATGAGATGCAACTTGATATTATCTTTAATATTTAGGTGAGGACTTGAAAATATAAACATGATAATGCAAAGCTTGAAATATAAATATGATAATGCAAGTTCATTTATTATTCTTAATATTTAGTGATAGCAAGAAAAATAAACATGGTGTGCAAAGCATAAACATAAACATGAATGCAAGATTTATTTTAATCTTAGCTAGAGCTCTTACAAGACTTTAACATCCAATATAACCCAACACTTATCTCATCACAAAGAGAGCTTTAGAGTTCTTGAACCAAGTTCTCAAAGGAGTTACATGGTTCTTGAACATCATCATCAAGCTTAAAAAGAAGCAAACTTTTAAAAGAAAACAAAGCCTCAAGGAGATAGAAACCAAGGCCAAATTTCAAAGGAAAGGAAAACAAAGAAACTGAAACCAAATGAGCAAAGAAAATGAAGGAGCTTCTTGAGTTAAAATCATCTAAGTTAGAAAATGAGGATAAAACTTAAAGAAAGGAAAAACTCAAGCTCTAGAGGTTCCTTTAAGATGAATACATAGTCATCATCTAGGAGCTCTAATCATTGAACTATCATGAAACAAACAAGGCCTCTTGGCCGAAACAAAGGAAAAAGGAAAATAAAGAAAGTTAAAAAAGAAACCAAGAGAAAGCTAGAAAAAAACACATTTTCAAGCAAAACAAAGTTTAGAAAACAACTCCTACAATTTTTAAAACCGAAGTCAAGATGAGAAGAAGAAAAGAGAACCGAAAATGAGAAGGAAAAAGGAAAGGAAAACCGAAACCTTTAAACAAGGAAAAACAAAGGAAGAACTAAAATGTTTCAAGAATCAAGAACAAGTTTCAAGCTTTAAAGGTTTCTCAAATGAGACTCTCAAGATCATTATCTTGAAACCTCATCATCAAGCTCAAGTTTTTTTCTGAGAACCAAGTTCCAAAATAAAAATAAAACAAAGAAGAAAATAATGTGTTCCAAGAGAAAAACTAACACTTTTTCATCTCAAACATAAAAAACAAAAGAAAAGCTTTTGGAAACAAGAACCCCTACCAAGAGTGAAGATGAAAGCTTGGTTCTTTGAAGTGAGAATGAGATGAAAAGCTCCTCCAAAATGGTGGTGAGGATTCAGCCAAGCACAAGGAAAATGAAAGGAAGGTGTTTTATGTGAACTTTGTGTTTGAGGAATGAAGCTTTGGTGTTTAGGTGATGATCTATGGTGGTGGTGTGGCAGTTTATGGTGGTTTGTGGTGGTGGAAGGAGTTTCTAAGTGGTGGAGAAGAACTTGAGGTTGAGAGAAAGTAAGAAAGCTTTTTTGGTCACAAACTCAAACAAAAAAGCAAATGGTAAAAGTATGGGATTTCTTTACACTTTTCTATATATATTATGGGTTAAATTTTGAAATGTGGAGGTGAATTATGGGGGGGCGGGGGAAGGAGCATGAAATTTTGGAGCCTTTGAGGGAGGAAAATATCTCCTCAAAGTGGTCATTCAAAGCATGGTTGTAAGCATGGTGAGATATGGTCCAAGTATGGTGCAAAGTATGGGCTAAAGCATGGCCTTTGTGTGCAAGAATTCAACATGTGAAGAATATGGAGGAGTGGTGGCTGGTTGCTTATCATGTCATGGGAGAGAAATTTGTCTCATCTAATTATGGTTTAGGGATGTGTTTAGGTGTGTATTAGTTTAGGTGCAAGATTAGGAATTGTTAAGCATGTGTTTAGGTAACTAAGAATGTGATTAGGGCCATGTGAGACTAGATTAGGAGGTGGTCATGATAGATTAATGAAGTCAAACCTCATTAACTTGGAATCCAATGCCAACATACTTCCTTGATTTAGGGGAATAGGTAAGAGAAAATACTATTCCTAGATTCCTTTCTCAAAGAATTAAAACTAGAAAAGGATTTTGAGTTTCCTTAAGCAATTTTAGGTTCTAATTAACTTTAATAAATTATTTTAACTTTATATTAATTATGGAAATTAATTAATCTTCGATTAGAGCCTAATATTTCTTAGGTTTGCTTAATCATACGATTAAGCTTGAAAACACAAAGCTAGGGGCAAAATTGTAATTTTGTACTAATTTTGCCCGGGACCACCGGGACTAAAAATGAGGTCACAAAATACATAAAAATGTCTTTTAAAACCATCTGGAGAAGTTTCGGGTTCATCCGGCACTTTCAAACGAGTCAAACACCAAAGGGGTATTTTGGTCATTTTGACCCGAAAACTCGAAAAACGAGATTTTCGGTCCCGGAAAGGCACACAGGTCAACTAATCCCCTTCCAACATTGAGTTTGCCCTTTGAGGACTGCCGGGTTGGCTTTCCTCGAATTCCAAGCCGAAAATGACCTAAGGGGCATTTTGGTCATTTTCACTCTATCAGAAAATCGGAGCGTTACAAAAGTTCTGCTAGATGCACCCTGTAGTTTGCAAACTATGAAGGGAAGCTTGTTATTGGCTATGAACATGGCTAGGTGAGATCAATTAATTCCTCCTGTCTGTTTTGAAGGAAATGGTTTATTTGTTGTTGGTTGAGTTGTAGAAGCGCATTGAGTTTCCAGCTTACATGGTTTATTTGTTCTTTCAATTTTTTACTTTAATTTGTGCTATTAGCAAACCCTTAATGCTAACTCTTGTAACCTAAAGACAAAAGAACTAGCAATCCTTTATTTGCTTACATTATATCTTCATTCTACATATTGCACTTGACATCTAGATATGGTTGTATATCACTACTCTGTTTAATGAGAAAGCTCTGTCCTTGAATTTTGATAGCAAAGTGGTAGTACATATAGTCCTACAGTAAATGTGAATTAACCATTAAAGATTGTGCTTAAGCTGTTTTGCTAGCTTCTACATGCATTGCTAGCTTTCGAGTTAGTTTAATTAATACAACATTGTAGTTATTTCTTTAAAATGTTTTGGGAGAAATTAATTGGGGGTTTATTTTTTAAAAACAATTTTATGGAAGATAGGCTTGCAACGTTAAAAAATGTCATCAAAGAGCCAGAGTTAGATGGGTAGAGTTTGTATCTAGGTAGTAGTCTCTTCTCATTATAACTTGTTCACTCTCTTCCATTTTGTCTGAGTTTCAATGTTTAGCATTATTATGATTTTAGAGTACCATATTGTGGTTTTCATAGCACTCACTTTCTAGCAATGATAATTGGTCATGATGAATAAATATTACAATAATTGGTCATCAATTGTTGTCCTTTTGGTTTTTGGTTTTCATGCTACTTTGAAGCAAGCTATTGGTCAATTTGGTTTCTGGTCATCAATTATTCTCTCTTGCCCTCCTTCAGTTTTGAATTATGGGTTTCTTAATTTGTGTCTCCCTAATTATCTATCTATTTGTGCGTGATCGATTGTGTTTAGCAATTTGGTTTCTTATATTTAGTTGCTGCTTTATGATTAATTCAATTTGAGTTAAGTCGAAAGAAAGTTGTGGTTTGATGCTTTGGTTCATGTTAATCCAATAATGCTATTTTAATCATGATTTTTTCTCACATGTTTCACAATGTCTCTAATGTTCCATTTGAAAATGTTAAAGATGAGTTGATCTTGGATGGAAATGACATTGAGCTTGTTTCTAGGTCATATGCCCTCATTAACCAGGTACTTTCCTTCCTTTTATTTGTACACATGCACAAACATATCTAGTCTTGCTCTTGCTTGGATTTTAATTGTGTTGTTTTTTGTTATTGTAACAGAAATGTCATGTTAAAAATAAGGATATCTGGAAGTTCCTTGATGGTATCTATGTTAATGAGAAGGGAACATACTTGAAGAGTAGATGGTGAACACAAGTATTTTGGTTTTAGTTTGAATAACACTTTTCTTTTGCCTAGATTGGTTCATTTTTAGTGGCGAGTATTTGGGGACAATTTTTATTAGCTTGTTGAGATTTGATTTTACAGTTTTATTAACATGGAGGCAGGATGCTTCTCAACAAGAGGACCAAGTCTGCATGTTCTTCTAACTTGATAGACATATTAGACTCCTCTTTAAAGACTTTGAATAATGGTAGTTTTCAGTATACTTTAGTCGCATACATTTTTCCATTGTCCTTTATCTGTGTATGTATATTAACTAATTTACTGATTGTAGTATGATTCAACTTTTTATAATAAGGTCTATTTATGCTTCTAGTTATTTTATCTCTGAATATTTTTTAAGGTAAAAAGGGCATTTTGGTTCAATATTTCACTTCAACTTGTGGCGGTTTCAAACTGCCATGATTAATGTAATGCCCCGATTTTCTGTTAGAGTGAAAATGACCAAAATGCCCCTGAGGTCATTTTCGGCCCAGAATTCGAGGAAAACCGACCTAGCAGTACTCGAAGGGCAAACTCAATGTTGGAAGGGGATTAGATGGCTTGTATACCTTTTTGGGATCGAAAATCTCGTTTATCGAGTTTTCGGGTCAAAATGACCAAAACGCCCCTGCGGTGTTTTACCCGTTTGCAAGTGCCGGATGAACCCGAAACTTCTCCAGATGGTTTTAAAAGGCGTTTTTATGTATTTTGTGAACTCATTTTTTGTCCCAGAGGTCCTAGGCGAAATTAGTGCAAAATTATGATTTTGCCCCTAGTTTCGTGTTTTTACGCTTAATCGCGTGATTAAGCAAACCTAAGCAATATTAGGCTCTAATAGAAGGTTAATTAATTTCCTTAATTAATCTTGAGTCAAAATAATTTATTAAAGTTGATTAGAACCTAAAAGTGCTTAATTACAACTTGAAACTTTGCTTTTCATGAAAATGAGCTTTTCTAGCTTTCTCTTGGATTTTCTTTTTGAAACTTTCTTTGTTTTTCTGTCCTTGATGTTTCGGCCCCTTGGCCTTGATGAGCACATGATAGCTTAATGATGAGAGCTCCTAGATGATGACTATGTGTTCATCTCAAAGGAACCTCTAGAGCTTGAGTTTTTATTTTCTCTAAGTTTCATCTTGGTTTACTAACTCAAAATGATTTCTAGCTCAAGAACACCTTCACTTTTTCTTGTTTTCATTTCGGTTTCCTTGCTTCCTTTCCTCTAAATATTTCGGTTTTGGTTTCCTTTCTTTTAAGGTTTTGTGTTCTTTGAAAGTTTATTTATTTTGAGCTTGATGATGATGTTCAAGAACCTCATAGTTCCTTTGAGAACTTGGTTCAAGAACTCTAAAGCTCTCTTTGTGATGAGATGAGTGTTGGGTTATTATTTTCTAAAGTCTTGTAAGAGCTCTAGATAACCTTAAAATGAACTTTGCATCCATGTTTACTTTTATGCTTTGCACATCATATTTATTTTCCTTGTCATCACTAAGTACCAAGATAACAAAGGAACTTGCATAATCATGTTTATATTTCAAGCAATGCATTATCATGTTTATATTCCAAGTCCTCACTTAAATACCAAAGATAATAACAAGTTGCATTCATGTTTATTTTATGCTATCACTTTACTTTCTAAAGGAACCTAAAATAAGTGCATGAGCATGTTTATTTTATGTCATCACTTTAGTAAACCTAGAGCTCAAGGACTTGCCCATTATTGTCTCAAACAAAGGCTTGAAATGTGTATTTCCTTAGCTTATGTTTTCGGCCCCTAAGAGTTTATTTGTTTCCAAGTATTGAAAACTAAGTTTCATAATTTTTCTAAGCTCTTATGTGTTTGAGGAATGCATAGAACTAAGTGTTATGAATTTAGGACCTCTTGAGATAAATTTGATTTAGCTACTGCCCTCATAAATATTTTGATGATTTTAGATGTTAAAAATGTTTATAAATAAGTTTTGAAAGTTTGAAAAAGGTTCCAAGAGAAACTAGTATTTTATGTGCTTTGGAAATTATGTTTTGTGCCTTTTATGGAGATGTATGTTTCGGTTCTGCCTTGCTATTTTATGGCCACTGTATGTGCTATTTTGATGATGATAATATGATTAAGTTTGAGTATAATTAATGTTAAAACTCATGTGAAAGATAAGAGAAGTTAGTAACTAGAAAAGAATTAATTTGAGAGTTTTAGATCCCTTAATGTTTAATTTTTCTGGATTCTGTCCAGCAAGGTTTAGAAATGATAATCATGGTTTTAAATTAGTTTAAATGTGTAGGAATGACTCATAATTGGTTTAGGACTTGATCTTGGTGCCTTAGGAGCAAACCGGACTTAGAAAGGGTCATTGTTGTGACTCTTAGGTACCCGTAAAGTTAGGATTTTAGATTCTGCATCTTTGAGGTTTAGAGATGTTCTTGACCATAGTGTGAGGCAATGAATACTTAGATATGAGCCTATAGGTACCCAAGAGTTTTAAGTTTTGATGATTTATAACTTAGACTGTAAGTTAATGACCTTAAGGGTCAATGCATAATACTTTAAGAAATTGTTAATGCTATGATGTTTATATGATGCAATAATATGTTGAGATGTTTATGATACATGAGGAAATGATTGTTTGAGATATGAGGTTTATCATAGCATGAGATTTCATGAGAATATATTGTGTGAATTAGCTTGTGGCATAAGTTACGGCTTGAAAGAAATTCGATTTATCAACTGTTATGCTGCCGAATTTCCGTCAAACCTTAAAGGGTTAAAGAAATGTTTAAGAGTACCATATGAGTTGAAAACCCTGGGTGACACCAGTTCGGCCGAGCACCCCCAGGAGATTTTTATGTGACAAAGTACTGAGACACGCTTTCCTGGGTGACACCGGTTCGGCCAAGCACCCCCAGGGGAGACAAATTCGTGAGGGTATAAGTAGATGCAACCTACCAAAGCGGACAAATTATTGTGGCTTAATGCCCGCAAAGCGTTTCAAAGAGGGTATATCCTAAGAGAGGTGATCCCTGCCCCCTACCCATACTTGCGTAGTCGGGATTATTTTATTATGTTTCGCTTATTCAGATAATAAGCAAGAGCTAGTGACGACTAGCTGAGGTATGAGCTCATAACCTAGTTATTTTAGGGTGGCCTTATTATGCTAAAGTACAATGATTGATGTCACAAAGTTGAGAAATGATCCACTTGAAAGTTATATGCTCTTTATGCCACTCGTATGCTTCTTAATGTTGTGATTCATTGAGTTATTTGATTAAGGCATTGCCATGCATTCATGTTTTTAATGTGCTGCATTCATAACATCAAGATGCATGCTAAAAGGAATGGACCTTGGATAATTAGTTTTATAAACTCTAATAATGAACCTTTTATGTATGCACACCTTTTATAATTAAACCCAAGGTTCTTGAGGATGTGAACGATGTAACCTTAGGATAAGAGACTCCTATTGAGATTCTTTAGTAAGAATTCTCACTCCTTTCTCTTCTTTTTCCTTCTTCTGTCACATCTTTAGAGAGCGATGGCGACATTCATGGTCTTCATTGACACACCTACTTAGGAGGTTCACTATGACCCGAACCACGAGTCATATCATTTTGAAGGGTAGTGCACCGTGCGAGTCTTCATGTTCATCGGACGCCTCTTCGCACACCCTATACAGAGCTACCGTTTCTCCCCGACGTCACCCTATGATGATGTGATGGTTTTTTAGCGTGCCAGGATGCGAGACGAAAGGATTCTGCTGACGTATACTGGTGGTTCTATGCCTCGAGACTTCCAGGACTACGTGCCTCGGTCCCCAAGTTCGGAGGAGGACCCATCCGAGGACCCGCCAACGCACATGTATAGCGAGAGTTCTGCTCCTATACCTCAGTTCATGCGAGGCATAAGCGAGGAGACTGTTACATAGCCAAGGCTGGCTAGGCGAGCCGAGAGGCGCCCCTATCGAGGAGCTCACGCTCAGTCTTCCCGTGTTCCCACTCCTGCCGCCCTGCGTCCATGGATTGGTTGTACTCCACCGTTTCCCGGATTTCAGTAGTTGACGTCGTAGGGGAGGCTTAGTGCACACACCCACATGTAGAGTGGATAAACATTCTTTTGTTTTTTAGGTTATTCACCATAGGTGCACTCGGGTAGTTATGGTTTATTTCTGCTTTCTTGTTTTATGTTGTATTTTATTTCCGATTTATTACAAGCTCTGCCCTTGCCTAGGGTATGACTAGTTATGTACTTCAACTATATTATTATTAATGAGATGTTTCTTTTGTGATCATGATCGTTGTTCCTTGAGTATATGCTTTACCGTGTGATTTCTAATGACTGTTACTCATGCTTTATATTTATGTCATTCGATTAGTTAAGTTCACGGCTCTTACTTTGATTTATGTTTTCAAAAAAAAAATTTCACCCGTAATTTCCACTAAGTATTTTAATAAAATGATGAAACTAAGGAGTAATAGCCTAATATTTAACCTAATGTATTCTAGAGAGTTGGGTTAAAGATTAGGGTGTTACAATTAATATATTTTTTTTTAAACATTACCACAAATTACAACGATTTCAAACTACCATAATATATTTTTTAAAATATTTCCCTAATTGCGGTGATTTGAAACTGCCACAATTCACGTGAATTATGGTGGTTATACAAGGCTATTGTGGCGGTTTTTTTATAACCACCATAATTTACCAAATGGCATTGGTAATTACAGTGGTTCCTTGGACCGCCATTTGCTGCAAGAAATGGTGGCTGTAACTGCCGCAATTCACAAAAAAAAAAAATCGCCGTAATTTACCTTTTTTGTAGTGTAATATTCGATCCACTAAAAATCCAACAATATTTCCTTCACAAGGTTAGAGATTCAATTTAGGTATCTACATTCTTTTTAAGGTCATAGAGTAAAGGATGTTTGTTGAGTTCCCTTAGCCAATGAGTACTTTCCAAACTATGTAATTCCTAACTACTACATAGACAACAATAGGTTCATGTAGGTTTCTATCAATCATTTTGTAATCGGAGTCGAAGAATAAGATTAATGGATTCCCTTTTATCTTAGGACATGTTAAGGGGAGTCGACATTCATATTGCTTGGATTTGTTGTTTTCTAGACGAACTTAGTTATCTCTCTCTCCCCCACCCCCCTTTCTCTCTCTCTCTCTCTCCCTCTCTCCTACTCCCGTGAAACCTGTAAGTATTTGGTCAAAAACTCCTCAAATATCTGGATTTTGGTCTGTGGTAGAGGATTTAGACTTGCAACTAAAGGTTCATTTTCACCTTTTATCATATCTTTGCTATCGACTCATGCTCCTACTTCACTAGGGTATTTATCAATCCAGTCGATCTTGTTTGATCAATTTTTCTATCTAATTCTTGAGGTTGTTACAATCCTTTGTGTTATACCTATAATTATTTTGGAATTCACACCACTCACTTTTGTTTACTTTCAGGGGAGTGGCTTATCTCCCTACATTGTCAAGCAACTTAATGACTCATAAGTTATATACCTCGTTTAGGATGGTCACTTTTTGGCATTAAGGGGAGTGTACTCCTCATATCAAGGTTGGCGAGCATGGAAAGACTTATTTCCCTCATCCCAACCTCTTTCTCATCATCAACAGTCATCTTATTTGGTGGATCTCTTATCCTGTCGTTTTCCTTGATTGCTATCATTCTTCTCTTTGGGATTATCTTATTGAGCTTCTGCTTGTCTCGCGGCATAGGCTTTCTCCATGTTGATGTAGTCTATTGATCTTTCTCAAAAATTGGCTATGGTTCCTAATGGAGCTATAGCTAATGAGTCGACGAATGCTCCAGCTTAGAGTTCACTTTTTATCATATGTAGCTTAAAGCAGGGTTGAGGTCTTGGATTTGCATAGCAATCACATTGAATTGGTCCACGTACTCCTTTAGAGGCTGTTAGAGACCTTGTTTGACAACATCCAAAAAGTCTTTAGTCTTCTTATAAACTCTATTGGAAGAGAATCGATTGACAGAAGCCATTGAAAGCTCGTTAAAGTTGTGGATGGACCCTGCAAACAATGAGCAAAACTAAAGTAAAGCCATTTTCTCTAATAAGGTAAGGAATGTTTAACTTAAACATGGGTCACTACACTATTAATTAACATTATGGATTTAAATATAGTAACATGTACCCGAGGATCTCCAGATCCATTGTATGGCTTGAGTGTTGTAGGAAGTTTAAAATTGTCAGTAAGTTGACAGACATTATAAACTCAAAGAGTAGGCCAGAGTATGCTGGGAGACCCTTGCTGGAAGTGGATTTATTCGTGATATTGTCTCCATGAGTCGATCAAGCACAATTCTTGGCTTCAATTCATCCAGGTTGTTCTTCGTTATGGTTGCCATCTGATTCCTCTTGGCCCATTACTTTCAGTTGGGATTCTAACCTCATTATTTTGTTGAAGTTGTTGTATCATGAAATACAAACCCACTATTCTTAGAGGAAAGAAAGGAGGTGGCTTGCTTTGGACTCCGTTGTTGTTGGAGTTGCCATTTTCAAGCATAATGGTGCTCTTACTTTGTCTGTTCACTATCATGAGATCATGGGGTTATAATGCAAACAGTCCCATGGTGGACATCAAATGTTCTAACATGATCTTTGATATATAGGCCCTTGGCAAGTCCAAGCTTTGTTTTCAATATCTTCATGTTCCTAATGCCAGGTGTGGGGACATACAAAAGCCCTAATGCTCAAGTCAGAGGAGATTCTACTCAAGTGTGAATAAAAACAAAGATGCTACTTGTAACGCCCCGGTTTTTTGTTAGAGTGAAAATGACCAAAATGCCCCTAAGGTCATTTTCAGCCCGTAACTCGAGGGAAGCTAGTCCAGCAGTTCTCGAGGGGCAAACTCAATGTTTGAAGGGGATTAGTTGACTCGTGTACCTTTTCAGGATAAAAAATTTCGTTTTCTGAGTTTTCGGGTCAAAATGACCAAAATACCCCTGTGATGTTCAACCCGATTGCAAGTGCCGGATGAATCTGAAACTTCTGCAGATGGTTTTAAAAGGCATTTTTATGTATTCTGTGACCTCATTTTTAGTCTCGGTGGTCCCGGGTAAAATTTGTGCGAAATTACGATTTTGCCCCTAGTTTTGTGTTTTTAAGCTTAATAATGTGATTAAGCAAACCTAAGCAATATTAGGCTCTAATCGAAGATTAATTAATTTCCATAATTAACCTAAAGTCAAAATAATTTATTGAAGTTGATTAGAACCTAAGAATGCTTAATTTAAACTCAAATCTTATTTTAAATTCAAGATTCCTAGTCATGGAATTTTGAATAGTGTTTTCTCTTTCCAATTCCTTAAATCATGGAAATTTGTCTACCTTGTTTACTCATAAAATGAATTTTAAACTCTCTAAATGTGTATGAGCACTCCTTAATCTTGTCATAAAATTCCTAAACCTCATTCTTAGTTACCTAAACTTGTGCTTTATGATTCCTAACCTTGTAACTAAACTAATACACATCTAAACCTATCATTAACACACAATTACATGGACAATTTTCCTTCCCCCTTGGCTGTTTAGGTCTGGCTGAAACCCATGACCCCAAATTATCAATCACATGCTCAAATTTTTACACTCCAAAGACCGTGCTTTCACCTTACATACGCCATAATTTGTCATACTAACACCATGTTTTCATCCATGCTTCATAGGACAACTTCTAGAAAAAATTTTCTCTCATTTTTGTGGCTAAAAACCCGCCAGCCCTCCTTACCTTCTAGAAGGATTATTTTATTTCAAATTTGAAGGAAAATCACCTTAAAACACCATACTTTGAACCATGTCTTAGCCTATGCTTCCCATACCTCCAACCATGCTTGAATGACAAGTTGTAAGAGATATTTTTCTCCCCTTTTGCTTCCAAAAGCTGCAGCCAAGGCTCTCCTTGGATGAGCCTTCATTGTTTCATTTTCTATAAATAGGTGCCTTGGAAGAACTTGTGATACTTTTGTTCATTTGGTAAGTTTGAGCCTTTTAGAATTTCTTGTAAGTTCTTCATTTCCTCTCAAGTTCTAAGAGTTTTTCCTTTCCATCTTCGTCTTCTTCATCCTCTCTTCACATCATCATCTCATAACCTCAATCCACCACACTATAACCTTAGATCATCATCAAACCTCTTAAACACTTAACCTCAAACACAAGCCTCCTCAAAATACATCTCCTTTCTCTTCCTCTCTTGGTGGCCGAATCATCCTCACCATCCTAGGAGGTGTTGCTCATAACATTTTCATCCTCAAGATCAAGCTTTCCTCTTCATCTCTTGGTAGGAATTTCTTTCAAACTTTGTTTTTACTCAAAAATGTGTTTTCTCTAGTTTTCTCTTGGTTTCTTTTTGAGCTTTCCTTGGTTTTCCTTTTCTTTTTCATTTTAGCCTCTTGGCCTTGTTTATATGAACATGATAGCTTGATGATGAGAGCTCCTAGATGATGACCTTGTGTTCATCTCAAAGGAACCTCTAAAGCTTAAGTTTTGTTCTTGATCTAGTAAAGTTTTGGTTTTTCTTTCATTTTCTTTTCCTTCATAGTTTCGGCCTCCATAGTCTTCACCTCAAAGATTTTGTTTAAGTTTTTAAAGTATCTCTATGTTCACTTTGTGCCAAGAAATAATATTGTTTTGGTTCTTATTTCCTTGAGATTTTTCTTTCTTTGAGATTACTTCTTTTTGAGCTTGATGATGATGTTCATGAACCATGTAGTTCCTTTGAGAACTTGGTTCAAGAACTCTAAAGCTTACTTTGTTGATGAGATAAGTGTTGGGTTGAGATTTTTAGTTCTCTTTAAAAGTCTCATATGAGCTCTAAGTTAAGATAAAAGACTTGCATCCATGTTTACTTCTATGTCATCATTAAATGCTCAAGATTAAAGAATGAACTTGCATCATCATATTTACGTTTATGCTCTCACTAAATCTCTAAGATAATAATGAGTTGCATAGCATGTTTATTTTATGTCCTCACCTCTAAATAAAGACTAAAACAAAGTGCATTGTATATTTATTTTTATGTCATAACTTAAGAGATTTAGAGCTCATAGACTTACCCATTATTATCTTACACAAAGACTTGAAAATATATGTTCCTTAGCTCCTAAAAATTCAGCCTTACAAGGTTTATAGGATTACAAATACTAAAACTTATGCTTCCTAATTTTTCTAAGATTAGATAAACCTAAGAAATGTTTTAAGCAAAGATCTATGATTTTAAAACTTTTGAGTCTCATTTGAAATAGGTACTGCCCTTGGAAGTATTTTGATGATTTTAGCAAGATAAAAATGTTTACTAATGAGTTTTGAAAGTTTTAAAAAGGTTCCAAGAGAAACTAGCAATTTATGTGTCTTGAAAATCAAGTTTTATGTTTTGTTTGATAGAGATAATTTCGGTTCTGCCTTGCTTGCTATGCTCATTGTTTTATGCTATTTTGATGATGATAATATGAGTATGTTCATGTATATTTGATGCACAGATTCATATGTGAAAGATAAGACAAGTTAGTAACTAGAAAAGAATTAATTTGAGACTTTTTAGATCCCTTAAAGATATAATTTTCTGGATTCTGTCCAGCAAGGTTTAGAACTAGAAATCATGGTGTATAATTAGTTTAAATGTGTAGAAACTACTCATAATTGGTTTAGGACTTGATCTTGATGCCTTAGGAGCAAACCGAACTTAGAAAGGGTCAATATTTTGACCCCTAGATACCCGTAAAACATGAATTATAGATTTTTCACTCTTGGGGTTTAGAATTGTTTATGATCATAGAATTGAGTAAGGAATACTCAGACATGAGCCTATAGGTACCCGAGAGCTTAGGTTGTGATATACAACTTAGATTTCAAGTTAAAGGGCCTTAAGGGTCAAAGCATAAAACATTAAGAGATCTTTTGTGCTATGAGTTGTTTTATGCAGGTACGATGTTTGGATGTATATGCTTTGATGATACATGAGCTATGATGAAATGATTTATTGAGATAACAAGTTGTCATGAGCATGAAAGTTGAATAAGAAATATGTGTATGATGTGAACTTGTGGCATAAAGTCCGTTTGAAGGAAATTCGATTTACAGTCGTTATGCTGCCGAATTTCCATCAAACCTAAAGGACTTGAGAATGTTTTTGAAGTATGATATGATATTTAAAACCCTGGGTGACACCGGTTCGGCTGAGCACCCCTAGGAGATTTTTATGTGACAAAGCACTGAGACGTGCTTTCCTGGGTGACACTGGTTCGACCAAGAACCCTAGGGGAGACAAATCTGTGAGGGTATGAGTAGATGCAGCCTACCAAAGAGAACAAATTGCTGTGGCTTGATACCCGCAAAGTGTTTCAAAGAGGGTACATCCTAAGAGAGGTGATCCTTAGCCCCCTAGCCTGTACTCAAGGAGTCGGGATTATTTTTATTATGTTTCGCTTATTCAGATAATAAGCAAAAGCTAGTGACGACTAGCTGAGGTATGAGCTCATAGCCTAGATGTTTTTAGGGTGGTCTTATTATGCTAAAAGTACCATGATTGATGTCACAAATATTGAGGAGAGTTCCACTAGAAAGTTATATGCCCTTTATGCCACTTGGATGCCTCTTGATGTTGTGATTTGTTGAGTTATTTGTTTGAAGCATTGCCATGCATTCATGTTCTGATATGTTGCATTCATGACATTAAGATGCATACTAAAAGGAATGAACCTTGGATAACCTATTTTCATAAACCCTAATAATGAATCTTATATACATGCACACCTTTTATAAGCAAACCCAAGGTTCCTGAGAATGTGAATGATGTAACCCTAGATAGGAGGTCCCTACTGAGATTCCTTAGTGAGATTCTCATTCATTTATTTTCTTTCTCTTTCTTCTGTCACATCTTCAGAGCTCGATGGCGACGTTTGTGGTCTTTATCGACACTCCGACGTGGGAGATGCATTTTGATCCGAACCACGGATCTTATCATTTTGAGGGACAGTGCATGGTTCGAGTTTTCATGTTTGTTGGATGTCCCTTCACTCACCCTGTATAGAGTTGCTTCTCCCCGATGTCCCCCTACGACGATGCGATGGTTTTTAAGCATGCCCGGATGCATGATGAGTGGATTCTTCGGACCTATACCAGAGGATCAATGTCCCGTGACTTCAAGGACTACGTGCCCCAGTCTCCCGGTTCGGAGGATGACCCTTCGGAGGATCCACCGACACACATGTATAGCGAAAGCTCTGCCCCCACTCCTCAGTTCATAAGAGGAGGGAGCGAGGAGACGGTTACATAGCCGAGGTTGGCTAAGCGAGCTGAGATGTGCCCCTGTTGAGGAGCAGACGTTTAGCCACTGCGCGTACCTACTCATGCTGCCTTACGTCTGTGGATCGGCTATACTCCACCATATCCTAGGTTCCAGTAGTAGACGTCTTAAGGGAGGTCTAGTGAACACAGTCACTCATAGTTAGGATAAACCTTCTTTTGTCTTGAGGTTATCCACCTTAGATGCACTCAGGTAGTTGTGGTTTATTTCTGTTTTCCTTGCATTTATATTTCTATTGTATTTCCTTTCCTTGTATTGCAAGCTCAGCCCGATTCTTTAAGGGTGTGACTACATGTATCTTTAAATTATGATATTAATGAAGTGTACCCTTTGTTGTGTTAATCATTGTTCCATTGTTATATGCTTTACTTACTGTGTTCTTTATGTTTGTTACTTGTGCCTTACACTTCTGTCTGACGATAAACACGGCTCTCACTTTGGTTTTGTGTTTCAAAAAAAATTTACCCATAATTTCTGCTAAGTACTTTATTAAAGGGATGAGACTAAGAGGTAATAACCTAATAATTAACCTAATGTGTTCTAGAGTATTGGGTTAAAAATTAGGGTGTTACACTACTTACCTGGCTCCAAGCCAAACTTATTCTTATATAGATAGTTCTGTTAATATCTTATCAAGTATTGTTATGGTAACTAAATACCATGTCATTTAGATATCTTAGAAAGAAACCCTCATTCTATTGCAACAATTTGTGGTTATCTCTTTGGCTTAGGTCCCTTTGTTTGAGGTGATTTGGTTATCATATCCTCCTAGTCCAAGCTATTAGGCTCATTGCCTTGCTAGGATCTCCATGAGATGGGCCCTTGATACTTGATAGGCTATTTATCCTAGAAGGCCCCAGTATGCATTGGTTCTAACTTGTAGGTTGGTTAAGAAATTTTTTGGTTCGATACACACACATATATCTATCATAATTTCCTTTATTAACTTAGCACGTAAATTAGTTAACAAGATAAGACCGTGTTTGGTGAGAGAACACTTATAGTTTTTTTTATTTGTGTTGTGTGCTAGGGGGAGGAGGAGGTCTCACATTCTTGTAATACCCTCCCAAATACAAAATCATCCTTAAGTCATGACATCGTACTCGAGGAGTTGTTACTTATAAATTAACATATCTTTCTTAAATGTTTATAACAAGCTCAATTAAAGCGTGTAATAATTAAGCATAATTCTATTAAAATATATAACAAGGAAACACAACATTTATTGAATACATAGTTAAGTACAAAAGGAAGCTCTTCTGTGAGCTTTAATACATATACGTTCTCTATTACATTTTCGTACATATAACTCCAACTAAGTACAGTAAAATAAAAACATCAACTACTAAACTACTGCAATCCCAAGTTTGTTTGTATAGCAGTCCCATTGATCTCTGGATCAACCTAGAAATGACACGAGAACACCAAACACATAGGGGTGAGAATTATACAATTCTCAGTAGGGTAACTCCCCAAATACACAATCATAATGTCATCATCATCGCCCTAACCACTTCAGTTTATCAAGAAAATGTGATCATGCAATACATAGTAAAGATTCATTGTAAAGTTCTAAAATCCTCCTTTCGAAGTGGGTAGCTTTTAACAATCAATCATTAAAACATATGTTTGATAGCCTTCAAAATCATAGTAATTGATTATAGACAAATAATTTAATAAAATATGCACATGCATATGATAATTGCAGTGATCTTTCCGTGCCCTTGTCAAGTCAAAGGGAACTTCATCTCTCTCTTGTGATCATAGAACTTAATTCTGTGTATTTTTCTTTTTAATCAACATAGGAAAGACTTAGTTTATATCAATTGGTATTTATAATGGATAACACCACACAAGGGAAATAGACTACTTATCAGGACTGAGTTCATTCATATACATGATCATCGAACTTCATTTTTTCCTCTTCCGAATCATACACAGTTCTATTCTTAGCCTATATGTCTACCTACTCATAATATCTCTAGCAGGGAAGTTCCTTTTTTTCCTTCCCCTCATTCAACATAGGGAAGTTCCTTTTTTTGCCTTCCCCTTATTCAACTTAAATCTTACTTTTGTTTTCTCCATATGTGAGAACATGTACGATTGAAGTTCATATATTCTCTTTTGCCATATGTATGCATCATTCAGTTTTCTTTTCCAAATGCATGCATAATGCACATATACGCATCCATTCACAATATGATTCCAATCATGCCTCAAACTAATCCTTAAAGTCACTAGCATGCATTCATATACATTATACTTGAACCAAATGTCATTATGTCACCAATACAAGGCCTTAGCATAAATATAGCATATAGGCAGATATCACACCCTTGTAGTGCCTGTAACACCCTAATTTTTAACCCAACTCTCTAGAACTCATTAGGTTATTACCTCTTAATCTCATCTCTTTAATAAAATACTTAGAGGAAATTACGGGTAAATTTTTTTTGAAAACATAAAACTAAAGTGAGAGCCACGTTCTTATCTAATCGTGAGACAGAAATATAAAGCACAAATAACAAGCATAAAGAACACAGAAATTAAAGCATAGAACAACGATTATCACAACAAGGAAACATTTCATTAATAACGTAGTTATGGTACATATATGTTCACGCCCTTATAGAATAGGGCTGAGCTTGCAATACATAGGAAAATGAAAATACAACAGAAACAAGAAAGCGTAAATAAACTACGACTACCCGAGTGCACCTATAGTGGATAACCTCAAGACAAAAGAAGGTTTATCCTATCTATGTGAGAGTGTATGCACTAAACCTCCCCTACGACGTCGACTATTGAAACCCGGGATATGGTGGAACGTAACCAATCTACGGACGTAGTGCGGCAATAGTAGGCACACGGGATGACCGAGCATGAGCTCTTTGATGAGGGCGCATCTCAGCTCACCTAGCTAGTCTCGACTGCGTGATGGTCTCCTCGCTCCCGCCTCACATGAACTGAGGGGTGGAAGTGGAGCTCTCGCTGTACATATGCGTCGGTGGGTCCTTGGAAGGGTTGTCCTCCGAACTGGGAGACCGGGGCACGTAATCCTAGAAGTCACAGGGCATCGATCCACCAGTATACGTCCGTAGAAGCCTCTCATCGCGCGGCCGGACACGCTCAAAAACCATGGCATCATCTTAGGGAGACATCGGGGAGAAGCGATAACTCTGTACAAGGTGGGCAAAGGGACGTCCGACAAACATGAAGACTCGTACTGTGCACTATCCCTCAAAATGGTACGTTCTGTAGTCCGGATCAAAGTGAACTTCCCACGTTGGTGTGTCGACAAAGACCACAAACGTTGCCATCGTTCTCTGAAGATGTGACAAAAGAAAGAGAAGGAAGAGAAAGGAGTTAGAATTCTTACTAAGGAATCTCAGTAGGGAATCTCCTATCCTAGGGTTACATCATTCACATCCTCAGGAATCTTGGGTTTATTTAAAAAAGGTGAGCATGCATATAAGATTCATTATTAGGGTTTGTAAAACTAATTATCCAAGGTTCATTCCTTTTAGAATGCATCTTAATGTCATAAATGCAACATATTAAAGTATGAATGCATGGCAATACTTAAGCATATAAATCAGATAACTCATAACATCAAAAAACATCCATGTGGCATAAAGGGCAATAACTTTCAAGTGGAACTTTCCTCAACTTGTGTGACATCAATCATGGTACTTTAGCAATATAAGGCCACCCTAAAAATAACTAGGCTATGAGCTCATACCTCAGCTAGTCGTCACTAGCTCTTGCTTATTATCTGAATAAGCGAAATATAACAAAAATAATCCTGACTACGCAAGTACGGGTAGGGGGCTAGGGATCACTTCTCTTAGGATATACCCTCTTTGAAATGCTTTGCGGGCATCTAGCCATAGCAATTTGTCCACTTTGGTAGGCTGCATCTACTCATACCCTCACGAATTTGTCTCTCCTGGGATTGCTCGGCCGAGCCGATGTCACCTAGGAAAGTGCGTCTCAGTACTTTGTCACATAAAAATCTCCTGGGGGTGCTCGGCTGAACCAGTGTCACCTAAGGTTTTAGTCTCATATAGTATTTCAAAAACATTCTCAAGTCCTTTAGGTTTGACGTAAATTCGGCAGCCTAACGGCTATTAAACAGAATTTCCTTCAAACCGTCTTTATGCCACAAGCTCATATCGCATACACATTTTTCATTCAATTCTCATGCTTATCATCTCGATAGTTCATTTCATCGTAGCTCATGCATTATCAAAACATACACATCACAACATCATGCTTGCATCAATAAACCCACAGCTTAAAAGGTTTCTTAACATCTTATGCATTGACCTTTAAGGTCCTTTACTTCAGAATCTAAGTTGTAAATCATCATAACTTAAGCTCTCGGGTACCTATAGGCTCATATCTAAGTATTCTTAACTCAATTCTATGATTATAAATGCTTCTAAACCTCAAGAATACAGAATCTAAAATTTTTACTTTACATGTACCTAGGAGTCACAACAATGACCCTTTCTTAGTTCGGTTTGTTCCTAAAGCATCAAGATCAAGTGCTAAACCAATTATGAGTAGTTCCTACACATTTAGACTAATTATAAACCATGATTTTTAATTCTAAACCTTGCTGGACAGAATCCAGAAAAATCCATTACTAAGGGATCTAAAAGTCTCCAATTAATTCTTTTCTAGTTACTAACTTCTCTTATTTTTCACATATGAATTTTAGCATCATTTATACATGGACATACTCATATCATCATCATCAAAATAGCATAAACAGTGAGCATTTCATGGCAAGGCAGAACTGAATTCATCCCCAACAAACAAGACATAAAACTTGATTTCTAGAACACATAAGATGCTAGTTTCTCTTTGAACCTTTTTAAAACTTTCAAAACTCATTAGTAAACATTTTTATCAACTAAAATCATCAAAATACTTTCAAGGGCAGTAGCTAATTTAAATTAATCTCAAGAGGTTTTAAAATCATAAAACTTTGTTCTAATCATCTCTTGAATTCATATAAGCTTAGTAAAATTATGAAACATAGATTTTAGTACTTGTAACAAATAAAACCTCTTAAGGCCGAAATCAAGAAGCTAAGGAATAAATATTTTTCAAGCCTTTGTTTGAGATAATAATGGGCAAGTCTTTGAGCTCTAGGTTCTCTTAAGTGATGACATAATCTTAAACATGCTCATGCACATATTTTATCTTTCCTTAGAAAATAAAGTGAGAGCATAAAATAAACATGAGATGCAACTTATTATTATCTTTGATATTTAAGTGAGGACTTGAAAATATAAACATGATAATGCAAAGCTTTAATTCATGGAAGAGAAAACCGGACCGGACCGGCCGGTCCGACCGGTTCGACCGGGAACCGGTCACCTGGCCGGTCCGGTTAACCCCTCAAAACCGGAGGAAGTCAAAACCGGTCAAGAACCGGTCAAAACCGGTCAGAACCGGGAAAAACCGGGAAAACCGGCGAACCGGATCGGTCGAACCGGTCCGGAGACTTTGAAATTTTTTATTTTTTTTTTTTGTTTTGAAGTTTAAATATTGATATTTTGTGACAGTTATAAAGCAAAAATGAAGAAAATGGAACCAAAAAATGGTGCTAACAAAGATTATTGGATTTTATATATATATATATATATATATTGGTTTCGAAACTTAAATACTGATATTTTGTAATAGTCACAGAGCAAAAATGAAGAAAATGGAACCAAAGAATGACACTAACAAAGATTGTTGGATTATAAACCTATAAATATTTGTTGTGTGTTGATTATGTTAATATTAATGATTTAATATATTTTTTATATTCTAATTAATCATATGTCTATATTTAAATATATATTTTATTGTATTCCGGTTCAACCCCGGTTGAACCGGTCGGACCTCTAAACCTTTAAACCAGTACCTTGACCGGTTCGATGCCCGGTCCGGTTTTCTCTTCCTTGCTTTAATTATAAACAAGATAATGCAAGTTCATTTATTGTTCTTGATATTTAGTGATAGCAAGGAAAATAAACATGATGTGCAAGGCATAAACATAAATATGAATGCAAGGTTCATTTTTGTCTTAGCTAGAGCTCTTACAAGACTTTAACATCCAACACAACCCAACACTTATCTTATCACAAAGAGGGCTTTAGAGTTCTTGAACCAAGTTCTCAAAGGAACTACAAGGTTCTTGAACATCATCATCAAGCTAAAAAAAAAAATAAACTTTGAAAGAAAACAAAACTTTAAGGAAGTAAGAACCAAAATAACATTATTCCTAGAGAGGAAATAATCATAAGAACACTTTGAAACTTTAACAAAGTTTTTAAAGGAAAGCTCCTTGAGGCCAAAATCATTCAAGAAAAGGAAAGGGAAAGAAAAACCAAGACTTTGCTAGATTAAGAACAAAACTCAAGCTTTAGAGGTTCCTTTGAGATGAACACAAGGTCATCATCTAAGAACACTCATCATCAAGCTATCATGGTCACAACAGGCCTCATGGCCGAAAACAAAGAAAAAGAAAATCAAGGAAAGTTTCAAAAAGAAACCAAGAGAAAGCTAGAGAAGAACACATTTTCAAGTAAAACAAAGTTTAGAAAACAAATCCTACCAAGTGATGAAGATGAAAGCTTGAACTCTTGAAAAGAAATTAGATGAACAACTCCTCCTAGGATGCTATGATGGCTTCGGCCTTGAGAGGATGGAGAGGAAGGAGGTGTGTTCTTGGTGGTTTAGTGTTTAAGGTTAAGTGTTTGAGAGGTTTGAGGATGATCTAAGGTTGTGAGGTGGTGGTTTGAGATTATGTAATGATGATATGAAGAGAGGATGAAGAAGATGAAGATGAACAAGAAGAACTTTAAGAACTCTTTGAGAGAAAAGAAAAGAACTCAAGAAAGCTTGGAAACTAAAGCTTTGCAAATGATCTAAAGTGTTTCCAAGTGCTTCTAAGCAAGGTATTTATAGGAAAATGAAACAAATGAAGGCTCATGGAGATGAGAAAGGAACCGTGTGGTTCTCATGGCCTTGGGGAGAAAATATCTCTTACAAAGTGGTCATTCAAGCATGGTTTGAGGCATAGGAGATATGGTGCAAGTTATGGCTCAAAGTATGGTGACTTATCTTTGATTTGAATTGAGAAAATTTCTTCTAGAAGGTGAGGGAGGGCTGACGGTTTGGCAGCAAAAAAAAAGGGGGAAAAATTGTTAATTCATCTAGTCATTGACTTGGTAAATCAAGCATGGGTGTAAGTATGACAAAGTATGGTGCATGTAAGGTGAAAGCATGGCCTTTGGAGTATAAAAAATTAGGGCATGTGATGGAAAATGGAGGGTATAGGTTCGGCCAGACCTGGATAGTAATGGGGAGGAAGAATTGTTTCATGTGATTGTGTGTTAATGATAGGTTTAAGTGTAGATTAGTTTAGGTACAGGGTTAGAGATTATTAAGCACAAGTTTAGGTAACTAAGAATGAGGTTTAGGAATTTTATGACAAGATTAGGAGTGCTCATACATCATTAGAGAATTTAAAACTCATTTGTGAATAAACAATTGAAAACACCATTCCATGATTTAAGGAATTAGAGAGAGAAAACACTATTCAAGATTCCATGACTAGGAATCTTGAATTTAAAATAAAGTTTTAAGTTGAAATTAAGTATTCTTAGGTTCTAATCAACTTTAATAAATTATTTTGACTCTAAGTTAATTATGGAAATTAATTAATATTTGATTAGAGCCTAATATTACTTGGGTTTGCTTAATCACACGATTAAGCTTGAAAACACAAAGCTAGGGGTAAAATCGTAATTTTGCACTAATTTTGCCCGACACGTTCGGGACTAAAAATGAAGTCACAAAATACATAAAAATGCCTTTTAAAACCATCTGGAGAAGTTTTGGGTTCATCCGGCACTTGCAAATGGGTCAAACACCACAGGGGTATTTTGATCATTTTGACCCGAAAACTCGAGAAATGAGATTTTCGATCCCGAAAAGGTACACAAGTCATATAATCCCCATCCAACATTGAGTTTACCCTTCGAGGACTGGCATATCGGCTTTCCTCGAATTCCGGGTCGAAAATGACTTCAGGGGCATTTTGGTCATTTTCACTCTATTAGAAAATCGGGGCGTTACAGTGCCAATTAACTTGCATATCAAAAGACCAATTCAGAGGCTATAAAAATTACCTATGACCTTTCAATGTGTCCACAAGGTTCCATAAAAATTTTAAAGGAAAGATCAATCATTTGCTATGGTAACAAAATTGTCAAAATTCAGTGTTCCAAAATTAGTTGTCCAGACAATTCAACAACAATCTCGGTTTCATATTTTTACGAAATAGTAAAACCTATTTTCAAGACCCAAGAAAAATTCTAAAAATACTTTAACATGTTATCTTCATCATATAAAATTTTCAACTTATGAATCCATCCAAAAATACTTCAGAAAAGTCATGAATTATAAACTGTCAGTCAAATCTGAGAATTTCAGAACATGATTCAAAACTTGCTTTTGCCAAAATATGTTTTCTAACATTATCCAAACACTCCACCAAAATTAACACATCAATATCAACATATTATCAACCAATACAATTAACAATCTTAAATTAAATTAGTGGTTAAAACAAAAAAAATGAATTTGAAAGAAAAAGAGGCTCAAAAGCCTTACTTTGATGGCTTTAAGGATCTTAGCTCCAAAAGATAATCCAACAATGATTTCCTTCACTACAAATCTTTCCAAACCTATCCTTTTACAGTAGATTATGAGCTCTCAAAGTAGAAAAGGTTGATGGATTCAAATTCTAATTGGTTAATTTTGTAGGTATTGATGAGTAGAATAAGTTTGGTAAAGGAAGTCAAAGCTTTTAGTGACTTTGGGCCAGTCCTATGGAGGTTTGAATCAAGATGAAAGCTCTTAAGAAAGCCAACAATGGAGGCTAGTTCTTCTTGCTGTTATGCCCAAGAATGATGAAATGATTTGGTCAAGTTGGTGGCTTTTGTAGTTTTCTTGTCATAAATGTAGTATTTAGGTTAAAAAAAAAAGTATAGTTTCTTTCTAAATAAAAAGAGATGGATGGCTAGGATTTGATCCTGTTATTCAAGATTGAATCTTAGCCATTCACTTATTTAAAAGGATAGACATTATCTTTTTGTAAAGATTAATCTATCTTTCAGTGTTAGAAATCGCACACTGAAATTTTATCGAACTTGTAGAATACCATACCCGGGTAATTAGATATGGCCCAAAAATTAATTCTATGTATTAAATTTTTATTCCTAACCATTTCTTTCGTGTAACGCCCAAGGACGAAGGTGAGGAGTGATCGCCAATGCAAAGAAGGCACGGACAAGGAGCGACTTCTTACAAGGACTTCTAAGCGGAAGAGTACATGAATGAACCGATTATACACCAATGAGAGGGTCCCTAAGACAGTATAAGTATGGGGCTATACAATTGAGTATGGCTTATTTGAATTGATTTGTACTACTTATACTAACAAGATGCATCTTCTTTTCAATAGCCCATCACTAAAGAACTCCATGGTTAAGCGTGCTTGACTTAGAGTAATTTTGAGATGGGCAACCTCCTGGGAAGCTTTCCCAAGAAGCATGTAAGTGAAGATAAAGCATGTTGAAAAGACTCATATTAGTTTGTGGGAATAACCGTCAATCCATAAAGTAGCATGGGCTACTATAATTCTCACCATTAGTACAAAATAAATTAATTTCTTGAGGTAGCATAAATGAAATAACTAGGTAGGAAATAAAGCATTCTTTTTGCTTTTTAACTCATGTAAAGTGGTCCTAAATAGTCATGTAAGGGGATATTTAATAAAAGCACCAAGAGCCGAGAAAACATTGTGTAGTAGCAATAGTTTGAGAAATACTAATGTAAATTAAAACACAGTATTCACTTGTTTGGCACACTGTATTAGGCTGAATAGTATAAGCTTAAACAATACATTATGATCTATCCTCCATTTGGTGTACACTTTGTATTGTATTAACTTATATGGCATATCTCTGTTATATACACCATTTTAATGTATAATGTAATCAGGTTTGTGGGGGGTGGGGTTATACCTAATAAAATTTTCAGCTACTCATTCTCTATACTACCCTAACCCGTATATGCCACTCTTCCATCTCTCTCATATACCATTGTTGTCTTTTCACTTCCAACACCCTTATCTCTTCCATGCCATTGTTTTCTTTTTAACTTGCAACACATTGCAGTGATAATATCTATGTTATATCTCTTTAGAAAATTTATCTACTTTTCATTTCTAATCGTCGACATTAGTCTGGAATTCTCTATAGTTCTTTTCTACATTAATCAATAATGAAACTCCAAAGAAGATCCCAAAAATAAAAATAATAAGAAAGGGAAATTATAAAATCTAAGCCATAAATGAAAAAAAACAAACAATATTTTCTCTTCTATTCATTTCAGTTTTCCAACCAACCAAACAAGACCCATCAATGGCAAAAGCTAATCAATTAAAATAAAATTTGCCATCAAGCCTCTAGAAAGCTAGTCATCCTGAGAATGGAGTTGTGGACCTGGCACAGATCCTTTTCCTTCAATGTTCTGCCTTGCCCAATGCACACTAAGAGAAAGCCATCACTCTATTGCACAACCTCTATATCACTTGGTGAAGAATAGCATAAAGGGTTAGCACATTGAAAGAAGTGGAGTCCCTTTGTTATTAATGGTGATTCATTCGCAATAGGTAATTTTAATTTTTCTACGAGAACCTTAGGTTTTAAGCAAAGGATATTCTTGTCATAAAATTTTATTGTATTAAAATTTTATCCAGCCTTATTGTATCATGTCCTATCCTATCATCTCTTTTCTATTAGGTCTTATCCTATCCAGCATGCCAAATGGGTGTTTGTTATATGCCTCAAAGCTAATAAATATATGTATCAATAATTCTTATTAATGGTAGTTTATTATTCTTTTATCCAGAATTTATGTTTATCAGAATAAGTCCATAAATACTTATTAGATACTTCATTCTCAAGAGTTAAGAATATAAGTGACAGATTAGTCTAGTACAATATCTTTAAAATAGTTCATGATTATAGTAATTCAAATTGGATGTTATTATTCCAAAAGATCGTCAGCTCTGTCTATTTCCATGATTAGTATAAGATACTAATGAAGATGGAGTAGTGGGTCTCATACTATATAATATTAGATGTCAAAACAAATATGTGGACACTTATAGGATAAGTGGGTTGAACATGACAAATAGATAAAGTTCACATGGTAATTTTACTAAAGTCAAAGAAATATTATCTGGAGCATATCTATAATACCCGATATACACATGTTAGTAGATAAATTCTATACAACCTCAAGGTCCCCGAGACCTACCCATGTTGTCGGGTCCTGAATTTCACTAAGTCCGGATTTTACACCTCTTTGGAGGGATATATGATAGAGCCATATTCTGGGGATCATAATTCTCGATAATTGTCCCTAAGAGGAAAATAAGTCAAAGAATGATTGTTAATGAATTTTATGAACCTTAGGCATTTCGTTTTCAGCCCCTAAGTTTAGAAAATCTTGAAAATTCCCGAATTTGAACTAAAACTCAAAATTTGGATTTTGACTTGTTGGGAATTTGATTTTTATGATTTTTTTTTAATCCAAATGAGCAGTATGTCCTTATTTATATTTATGTTTTGAAGTTAATGGAGAGTAAAATAAATGAGGACATTAACATTTATATTTAACATTTATGATTGTCAAATAAGTGAGTGCTAAGACAATCCAGATGCCAAATGACAAAAAGAGGAAGTTTGGGTGCTGTTGTTGCATAATTCTACAGAACAACCTCGCTACAACGAGTTATGTTGCCTGCAGCGAGCAGATGGAAGCACAATGCAGCGAGATATATTTGTTGCAGCTTCTCCAAGTTCACTGCAACCCAGCGAGATTTATTCACTGCAGTGAGCAAACCTGATGTTAGCACAGCGTAAAACAATGCAATTTCGATAAGTGAACCCCCAAACCCTTATAAAACACCATATACTCAAGATTTCAACCCAAAACCAAAACCCTCCCTCTCTAACTTTCTCCTAACCCCTCCTCTCTCAATCCCATACCATTCCTTCTTCTTCCAAGATCAAAGGTAAGGGATTTTTGTTAGTTTGGCTACCTCATTCCTTTCCTTTTCATGTTCCATGGTTTGGGCTTTGTTGTTTCTCTCACTGTTGTCAAGTGCGGGTACTCTTCCAATATTGTTAGAGTTATTTTAGAGTTATATAGAGGTGATGAGAGTTTAATCTTGAGTTTGTGGTTGCTCTATGGTAGTTGTTGGTGGCATCCTCACCCCACGTAGGTTTGTTGGTGTTGATGCCATTTTTTCCTCCGCCCCCCAAGTGAGTGGGTTCAAACTCATGGCCTTATCTTTAGTCATTACAAGTATGTTTTATGTATGATGATTATTAAATGTGATATTAGAGATGAAAGTATGAATATATGTATGATTTTTTTTAAGTTATAGCAAAGAGTATGATTTTGATCATAGAATGAAAATGTATTTTAGAAAAACCATGGGACCATAATTGTCATGTTGGATGCTATGAAATTATATCAGTTTGAAATATGATTTTTTAAGTTTAAATTTTCGAAATAGGTTCAAGAAAAGGATTTATGGTGAAACATATATTTAGCAAGATGTGAAGTTGTAAAATATGTTCTTATGAATTTATGACATTATTATGTTTCGAGATAAAAATTTCAATTATGTTTTAGAGTATTCAATTAAGGTATATATTGGTGAAATGTGAACAAGAGTATGATTGAGCTTTTGGAATAAATATGTTATATGGTTTCCAAGTTTTACAATTGTGAACCCCACTATTTAAACTAAGATAATAGAGTTACCACTTATATGAGAATATTGTAATGTAAGAAGTGAATTTAGAACTTCAGTTTTATGATACCAAGAGCTACATAATTCAGTATAGTTCGTAACAACTAGCATATACATATTCTGTGGGCTTGAAATTGAAATGCCTACAAGTGGGTGATCCTTTGGGCTCGATTTTCATAGCCACGGTTATACTAAAGTCAGATTGTTAGAGTTATATGAATCCAAAACTCTTAGAGTACTAAGAATTTAGGGGCTCACATTCACGAGGGATGGAGCACCCACCCTTCAGTTTTGATTTTGACAAACTAGTTTAGCCAATAGAGATAAGGAAACAGATAGTTAGTTAACAGTTGTGAAGAGATCGTTAACCTTGGTATCAAGTTGTCCATCAGAGGATAGTTTCGCCCACAACTTGTTCGACAAAGACTACTATGATTTCAGCAAGTGCTCTTGTCTGCCAAGGACTAAATACAATCTTTCAATTCATGATTTTATAGCTTATATATATATATATATATATATATATATATATATATATATATATATATATATAGATGCCGCACCCCCAAGTTAAAAAGATTTCATGTTTGATTATGAGTTAAAAATGGTTGTTGTGAATTTATAGAATAAAAAGTGTTTTCCTAGTTATCTATGTATATAGATATCAAATGGTTTATGATTATTCCATGTATATTGTATTATATATTTACTTGGCTGTCCCATGTGGGTAATGTGTGAGAATCCACTCACCGAGTCCATTGATTCATCATTCTCCCTTCCTCTCATAGTTGCAGGCACAAGTTCAGTTTCAACCCAATTTGGTAAACGTAGCTCTTCCCAATGGTGAGCTTTATTTTGGAGTAAGGCTTAGTACACATTCATGTTAGTATTAGAATGCTCCAGCAGATTTGCAGGCCCAAGTCACGCATGTATTTTGAGATGTTTTAGTTATTTTCAAAGTTCATGTACCTCCATATATGTTTTCAGAGTTTAAGTATGGATTTCAAATGTAGACTATGATCAAAGATTTATGTAATGAACTAGCGATGCACTAATGATTTAGTTTTCAAGTGTTAAACAACTTTTCATAGATTGATTAAGAGGGCTTTAGAGCTTTGTATATTAAAGTATTTCAAATTTATGATTGCATAAATTAGGTCCTGGATAAGGATTTGATTAAAGATTTAAACGAAGCTATGATTTAAGAATGAATATTTTGATAAATTATGCATTTATAGAGACAAGTCACCCAAAAGGCTTACATTGGGATGGGATTCCTCACGTATTGGTCACGTTTCTAAGTCGGGTTATGACAATATCAGTGCATATAATCCTTAGACCTGTGATGATGGCACAGTTATCTTGCAGATAAGTAGCTATAGTTTGCGACTCTCCGTATACTCATGCCATGCATTAGTATTAAGTAGTCAGTGGCTATAGTTAGTTATGTATGGAGATATGTGACTAGTCAAGATGAGATGAATTACCTCATCTAATTGAGGATAGGTCCTATGGATGAGGAGTTGTTCTTAATCATGAAATCCTTGGCCGAGGTACTTGGGCTTAAATAGAAAAAGAGTTTCTAGTTTATGTCATATTAATCAAAGGATAAAAAAACCCAGAATCCATATGATCTAAGCTATAGGGTTTGACATTATCAATGACCCTGGCTGGATTGGGATACTATAATGAAAGGATTTGAGTGCATGGGAAATATGTTTATCAGTTCACTAGAATGTTCTAATTGATACATTCATCACTATTTGGGTGGTCATGGCATGATGTGCTAGGTGTTGCCCATGACGTATGAGAACCAAGGATATTTTGGGAATTGTACTTTAGTTTCATAAATGAGTTTATGATAAAGACCAAAGGTTTGATTTTGTTATCTCATTACCAATTAGTGATGAACCTAGTTAGTCACACACAATAGAACATGTATAGGCCAAGAATGAATTAATTCTAATTACTGTAGCTAATTAGAAATTAATTACCAAATTAGACTTGTAATTAGATTGTAGGATTGCTAGCACATCCCGAAGTCAAATTCAACATGGTGGTAAATCCTCAAAAAGGAAAATGGTTTTATATGAAAAGTCTATATTTTAGAAACCTATGCCAGGGGTATTTTGGTATTTTCAATTTTGGGTTAATATAATACATCAGATGACTTATATGTGAGATTATATTATTTTGGTAAATACCAAAATTACATAAGCCTACTTAAAATAAGAATTATTTGAAAATAAATTAATTTGAATTTTAAATAAGTTTTCAATTAGGAATTAATTAAGGGTTGATATATGACATAAATGTCATCCCAATATTTGCACATGCCAAACAAAAAAAAATCTACAACCCTAAAAGAAAAAGATCTGACACTTATTGAAGAAAAAAGGTGTGGCTCACGGTTTTAAAAAGGGGAAAAACCTTTTGAGCAAAATGATCTCTCTATTTTGAGAAAATCACTCCACCACTTACTCCATACTAGTCTAGGTTTCCAAGGGCAACAAAGAACGGGACTTGGACAAAAGAAGTTCCTTGGCATACCATGTTCATGTGGACAAGCTAGAGGTCGTGCGATTGTGCGGCTATGTATTGGTGAGATAGACAACTACTCTCTACGGGACTTCGCTGCAAGAGGTATGTGTCCTGTTCATTCATCTTTGCTTTAATCGTTTATGTTATCTAAATGACACAATGTGATACCAATCTCATGAAATATGATTTCATTGAGTGTTTTCTATCCTATATGAATATTCATGTGATGGAAAAAAAATTTGTTCACTACTATTTAATATTCTGCTGCGTTAATTTGATTTTTACCAATAATGGTATCAAAGCCACCCTTGTGATTATTTAGATTCGTTCTAAATGCCTTTGGAATGATAAGAAATTTTTGTTCATTTGAAGAGTTCAAATAATTGATATAACGAATCTGATAGCCGACTAGCCGTGACCAATTTTCTTTTAATGGTTATATGTTTTTGTCTTGAAACATGTTAATGATTGTCATGAGTCATGGTTGCCAGATTGTTTTCAATTTCTTATCAACCAGGATTCACAAAGTTTTTTTTTTTTGTTTTGTGAAAATACCAATATGAGATATTTGTCATGTTATGGCATAGACGATATGGTGTAGATTACTTGCTTCTCTTTTGAAATTTTGGCTCCTATTAGAAAGTTGCATTTGTGAACATATATTGGAGAATATATGAGTAATAAAACTCAAGATTTAGTTTGTCTTAACTTTTCTAAATCTGAGCTTTGTTGTTGCAAATATACTTTTCAATTTGAAAGCACGTTGTATGAGGTATAGCGCATATTGTTTCTTTTCAAATCAATTATTATTATTATTATTATTTTAAATCCAAAATACATCTTGCAATATTTGTTTTCTTTCAAAATAAATCTCTTTAATGAATTGGCATGATTTTAAAAGGAGCCTTTTTGTTTTCAATCAATTTCAAAATTTGAGGCAAGTATTTAATGTGGCATTGAAACATTCTATAATTGTTATAGATTTTAACTGAGTGATACTTGAAACAGCCATAACTACATGATGAAGGAATTAAAATCAAAATATTTCCTCATTTATTATTAGTTCTTTATTCGATTTTATTGCACGCAGCTGATCATGGACTTTAGAAAATCGATGTGATTGATTTTATTTTATTTTATGGGATGTAATTATTTTTGCAATGGTTGTAATTTTAATTATTTTTATTGGGTTATAATTTTAATTTTTTTTAGAGGCCCTTTGGAGTGCCATTTTATTTTATTCTCACCTTGGTATGCCAGGGATATATTTGTAATGTATGAGATATCAAAAAGAGAAATGAAAGCGGTGAAGGCCCAAAGCCCAAGAAGGAGGTCTATGGAGATAGAGCACAGTAGAAGCTTGAAGAGATTTTTTTTTCTAAATTACCCCAATAGCCCTAACACAATCCTTGTGGCTAGGATTGGGCCCGTAGAAAGCCCATGATCATGTATCTTTATAATCCTGTTTCTCTTATGGATGCATGTGGTGTATGTTTTAATTGAATACGAATGCATGTGCAAATTGAAACCAAAATAGTAATTAGGTTGCCTAGGAAAATCTTCTAACTAAAATATTAAGTTTAAATGGTATATTTTTGGAAACTATGTCCATGCTCTCCACTAAAGCATTAACTATGAATTTTTTAACTATTCTTGTCATCGGCTATGGTTACATAGGGGCATGAACAATGATTAAAAGAATTTTAAGTTAATGTAAAAACATGAGATGTCTTTAGAATATTAATTACCAAGAATGGATGGACCTAAGGTTGTTGGTATCTATGGTTTAGTGGTTTGGACTTAAGAATGTATAATGGGCCAAGAATGGATGTACCTGAGGTCCAAAATGCTAGGAGCTAAATAAGATTGAACTATACATGAGATGTATTGAACAAGAGTTGTCCACTTATAAAATATTAATTCTCCAAGAATAAAAGTACATTATAAAAATTCAATCACTTACTAGGAATCTAATCTGACTAAAGATAGGGCGTCAACTTCTTTATTATTATTGAATAATCATGTTATGGTTTTGGATGATGTTTTGTTTTTCCTAAGTGCTTATCAAAACATTATATCAATTTCTAGCTTGACTAAAATTGGTTATTCCTTTCTTTTTAAGGATAATGTTTGCAACATTTATTTTAGAAATGATGTTGTTGGTGTTAGTTACATTCATAATAGGCTTTATTATATAAACACCAAAAATAAAGCATCTCCTAGGATTGCTGAAATGAATGCGATATATAATTCAACTCCTAGTCTCAAGCAACTTTGGCATCTAAGATTGGGTCACATTGTGGAGGATAGGATAAACAAATTGGAGAAGATGGGACTATTAGTTCCTTAGGGTTCCGAACCCATTCCAACTTGTGAGTTATGTCTACAAGGCAAAATGACTAGGTCTCCCATTTAAGGGGCAAATGGAACAGGCCAAAGAAGTTTTGGAGCTTGTACATAGTGATGTATGTGCCCCATTCAATGTAATGGGTAAGGGTGGATATTTCTACTTCATAACCTTTACTGATGATTTATCTAGGTATGGGTATGTTTATCTTATGAAAAATAAACATGAATCCTTTGAAAAATTTAAGCAATTCAAATCCGAAGTAGAAAAACAAATAGGAAGAAACATCAAAGTTCTTCGATTTGATCAAGGAGGAGAGTACTTAAGTACTAAGTTTAAGGAATTTCTCAAATTGAATGGCATTATTTCTAAACGTACTCCTCAAAGAAAATCTTAGCTAAATGGTGTTTTAGAAAGAAGAAACTATACTTTATTAAATATGGTACAGTCTATGATGAGTTATACAGATTTTCCTATTTCACTATGGGGATTCGCATTGCATACTGCTTGTTATATTCTAAATAGAATTCCTTCTAAGTTGGTTCCTACTACTCCATTTGAATTGTGGTTTGGTAGAAAGCCTAGTCTTAAACACGTTAAGATCTGGGGTTGTCCATTCATTAAGAAACTGAACACTGATAAATTGGAAGCTCAGTACCTAAAAGGCAGGTTTGTAGGGTATCTAAATGATAGCTTTGGATATCAATTTTACCTTCCTACTGAACAAAGAATTGTTATCAGTAGAAATGCTATTTTTCTTGAAAAAGAGTTTGTTCAAGAAGGAGGCATGGGAAGGGAAATAAATCTAGATGAAGAGTCATTAGCCTAACAAATCAATGAAATACCCAACACTATGGACATTGACCAACCAGTATAAAAAGCAATTCAAAATGAGAGTGCCACAGAATCTCGAAGGTTAAGTAAGGTAATTTGTCCTCCCACGAGATACCTTAGTCTCCTTGATAATGTGCTAGAGTTGTTCATACATGGAGGTAATAATCATAGAGATGATCCTACTACTTGTGAGAAAGCTATATCTGATATAGATTCTTCAAAATGGCTAGATGCAATGAAATCTAAAATGGATTCCATGTATTCAAACCAAATCTAGGATCTAGTTGATTCATCTAAGGGAATAGTACGTATTGTTAACAAATTGATCTATAAAAGAAATATTAGTGCAGATGGAAAGGTAGAGATCTTTAAGGCAAGGCTAATAGCGAAAGGCTATCACCAAAGGGAAAGAGTCGACTATGAAGAGACTTTCTCACCTATAGCAATGCTTAAATCCGTCAGGATATTGTTAGCCATAGTATCACACTATGATTATGAGGGTTGGCAAATGGATGTTAAAACTGCTTTCCCTAATGGAAACATTGAGGAAAATATATTCATGGACCAACCCAAGGGTTTTGAATCTGAGGATAGGTCTAAAGTGTGCAAGCTTAAGAGATCCATTTATGGTCTTAAGTAAGCTTCAAGAAGTTGGAATCTTCGTTTCAATAAGGTCATTAAATCATTTGATTTTATTAAGAATGAAGATGAGCCATGTGTTTACAAGAAGGTCAGTGGGAGCTAAATTGTCTTTCTTGTATTATATATGGGTGACATTTTGTTAATTGGGAATAATGTGGGCATGCTAACAACTGTAAAAGTCTAGTTATCAAAGACTTCCTCCATGAAAGATTTGGGAGAAGCAAAACTATATTCTCGGGTTCAGATCTATAGGAATAGACCGATGACACTAATAGGTCTTTCCCAAAGTCTATGTTTGGAAAAGGTATTGAAAATTTTTAGCATGCTTAATTCCAAGGGAGGATTAGTCCATGTGAGAAATGGTATCTACCTCTCTAAAACGATGTCACCTAAGACACTTGAAGAGAAGAAGAAGATGGCTAAGGTACCCTATGCCTCTACCATCAATAGCCTCATGTATACAATGTTGTGCACTAGGCCAGATATCGCATATGCTCTTAGTATGACTAGTAGGTTTCAATCTGACCCAGGATTAGAATATTGGGTAGCTGTCAAGGACATCCTCAAGTACTTGAGAAGGACTAAGGATATGATCTTGGTATATGGAGGAGGTGATTTAAAATTAGATGGTTTTACAGATTCTGATTTCCAATCAGATGTAGATGATAGAAAGTCTATCTCAGGTCATATATTCACTTGTAATGGAGGAGCAGTTAGTTGGAAAAGTTGTAAGTAGCCAACAACTGTAGATTCCACTACAAAGGCTGAGTATATTGCTGCATCAGATGCAGCAAAGGAAGCTATTTGGATTAGGAAGTTTGTGACAGAACTTGGTGTAGTTCCTTTAATATCACCACCGATTGGTCTTTACTGTGACAATAGTGGACCAATTGCTCGGGCAAAGGAACCTAGATCACACTAGAAATCCAAACACATTGAGAGAAGATTTCACATTATTCGAAAAATAGTCGGGCGAGGGTGATATAGATGTACAAAAGATAGCTTTGGTAGAAAATGTCGATGATTCACTTACAGAGGCCATGACACAACAGCAAATAGACAGGCATCTTGAGAATATGGGTCTTAGATACTGTACCGAGTGGCTCTACTGCAAGTGGGAGATTATTAGTTAATTATATGCCCTAGAGCTAATAAATATATGTATCAATAATTCTTATTAATGGCAATTTATTATTCTTTTATCCATAATTTGTGTTTATTAGAATAAGTCCATAAGATACTTGTTAGATACTTCATTCTCAAGAGTTAAGAATATAAGTGACGAAGTAGTATAGTACAATATATTTAAAATAGTTCACGATTATAGGAATTCAAATTAGACGTTATTATTCCGGAAGATCGTCACATTTGTCTGTTTCCATGATTGATATAAGATACTAATGAAAATGGAGTAGTGAGTCTCATACTATACAACATTAGATGTCAAAACAAATATGTTGACACTTATAGGATAATTGGGTTGAACGTGACAAATAGATAAAGTTCACATAGTAATTTTACTAATGTCAATTAAACATTATCTGGATCATATCGGCGAATATAATCCTTAGACTTAAGATGGCACAGTTATCTTGCACATACATAGCTATGGTTTGCAACTCTCTGTATACTCATGCCATGGATTAGTATTAAGCAGTCTGTGGCTATAGTTAGTTATGTATGGAAATATGTGACCAGTTAAGATGGGATTCATTATCTCATGTAAATGAGGATAGGTCCTATGGATGAGGAGTTGTTCTTGATAATGAAATCCTCGACCGAGGTACTTGGACTTAAATAGAAAAAAAGTTTCTAATTCATGTCATATTATCAAAGAATGAAAAACCCAGAATCCATATGGTCTAAGTTATACGGTTTGACATTATCCATGACCCTGGCTAGATTAGGATACTGTAATGAAAGGATTTGAGTGCATGGGAAATATAATTATCACACTAGAATGTTCTAACTGATACATTCATCACTATTTGAGTGGTCATGGCATGCTGTGCTAGGTGTTCCCCATGACTGAAAAGAACCAAGGGTATTTTGTGAATTGTACTTTACATTAGGAAATGAGTTTTCGATAAAGATCAAAGGTTTGATTTTGTGATCTCATTACCAATTGGTGATGAATCTAGTTAGTCACACACAATAGAACATGTATATCCCAAGAACGAATTAATTCTAATTAATGTAGCTAATTAGAAATTAATTATCAAATTGGACTTGCAATTATTGCAGGGTTGCTAGCACATCCCAAAAACAAATTCAATGTGGTGGTAAATCTTCAAAAAGGAAAAATGTTTTATATGAAAAGCCCATATTTTAGAAACCTATGTCAGGGGCATTTTGGTCTTTTCTAGTTTTGATTAATATAAGACATCAAATGACTTATATGTGAGATTATGCTATTTTAGTAAATACCAAAATTACATGAGCCTATTTAAAATAAGAATTATTTGAAAATAAATTAATTCGAATTTTAAATAAGCTTTTAATTGGGAATCAATTGCGGATTGATATATGGCATAAATATCATCTTAATATTTGCACATGCCAAATAAAAAAAAATTACAACCCTAAAAAGAAAAAAATCTTACACTTATTGAAAAGAGAGGGTGTGGCTCATGGTTTTAAAATGGGGAGAAACCCTTTGAGCAAAAAGATTGCTCTATTATGAGAAAACCACTCCACCATATACTCCATACTAGTCTAGGTTCCCAAGGGCAACAAAGGATGAGACTTGGACAAAAGGAGTTCTTTGGCATACCATGTTCATGTGGACAAGCTAGAGGTCGTGTGGTTATGCAACTACGTGTTCGTGAGATGGACAACTACTATCTACGGACTTCGATGCGAGAGGTACATGTCCTATTCATTCATCTTTGTTTTAAGTGTTTATATTATCTAAATGATACAAGGTGATACTAACCTCATGAAATATGATTTTATTGAGAGTGTTTTCTGTCCTATATAAACAGTTTATGTCATGGAAAAAAAATTTGTTCACTATTGTTTTATTTTCCACTAATATGATGCTTTTCCAACAATGGGACCTTAAACTAGAACCGTAAATAACAGGAATCGAATGAACAGTAAAGGTAGATAAAGGTAGAGCACATAGACTAATATATACTGCTTTGGCAAAACTACAATATATTAAATGCGTTATTTATTGCGAGATTACGGTTAACGTAACGTCTCCAAACTATTACTTGGATTTCTTAAGAATCTAAGCTAACTTGTTCTCAGATAATAATTACAAAGACTTTTCTAACAAGTAGACGTGGCACACAGTGCTCATCATTGCTAGTCCTGATTGGAAGTTCAACTTTGAAGGCTTGAGTTTCCTTGATTGATAGTCTTTCGAAATCCATCGTTTCAAGTCCTTTGAGAGGCCTGCTCAAATGATAAGATTTTCTTGCAACTGATTCACTAAAGGTTTAAGGTTTCATAGATTGTTGTCATAGCTTGACAGTTTCACTTTATTTCTTCTGCGTAGTCTCTCTGCGAAATATACGTGGGCTGTCCATCCATCTTAAATCAAGTGCACATTCGAGAATGACAAATTTTAGGATTAGCAGAAAGAAAGAAAGCAAGAGAACATGAAACACGAAAAATATGCTTGCTTGATATTTGATATGAGAATTTAGACATTTACGACGATCCACTAAATGCTTATTATTTCAGTCCAAATGATATTTCAATCCTATACTCTTGACATTTTCATATTGATTGTTGAATATGTTATTTTCACATCGCTGTTTCTCTCCATCACCTTTTACATTGAGTTAAGTTGTTTGCACATGGATTAGTCACAGTACAAGGTAATAAGATTAATACTCCTGCACAAAATATATAACACAACTTATTTCTATTTCTTGCTCTCTGTTGGCACATTCTATGTGTATTTTTTATGCCAATATATGTGTAAAACATATTCGTCAGTGTTAAATTAAAAGATATATGTAGATATATTGGGTTCGTTGATGTGATAACAGGTTTCAATTTTCTATTCTTAAGCTATATGAAAAGGTGTATGGACAATTAATTAGCGCCATAAACCTTTTCAACCACGTTGCAAGATGTGTTCCACCCCTCTTTCTTTCCAAATTTAAAAAGATGCAAAGCACGTAGGACTCCTTTAACCAGAAAGATCTGCACAAAACCATGGGAATTGACCTACCTTACATAAGCTTTTCGCTCATTGTTTCTGAATATCAACAATAGTGTTGGTGGCTTCTCAACTCTTGGGATGGTCACTTTAGATGATGACTCAAAGCCTAATTTTAACTAGAAGCGTGTAAATTTTATTTACGTGGTGAAAGCAATGAGCATCGTATTAATTTCCACGGTCTAAACGAAACAAGACACATCCAGATGCTTCACAAGCATCAATGGACCTTTCTCCACACACCGTAAAAACAAAGTGCTTTAATTTAGATGTCATAGTGGGTTCTTTTGTCAATAACTTAACTGTCCACAATGATCAACAGAACCACACGACCATTTACCACTATCTTGATATTGAAGACTTTTATCTTTTGAATCCTGACTAGTAAAACCTAAACAGTTTAATTAGGTTTATCTCTTAACCTTTATATCTTGGTAAAAAGTGAATGATTTGGTCTCTTGGCACGAGACAAGCAAGTGTGTGGAAGAACATGTGAGGTTCAATGCATGAAGATACGAGGTTTTGTTTTATTTGAAATACATTAAAATACACAAAAGTATTACACCACTTTCATGAGCTCCAATTATGAAGCGAGAACATTAATTAATCTTTGTTTAGTCCAATTTTGAAACATGCCATGACGAATTTTAGCAGCCCAAAAAGCATTGGTGTAGGTAAATGATCAGTAATACTCCTGATCGAAGGAATAGTTTAATCCCCCATTAAATTAAAAGCCATCGTGTTTGAAATCGTCAGAAACCAATTAGAAGAAGTCTTAGTGCGTTAATTCTATATCATATTTGGGGTTTCCCAAATTAAGCCTAGTTTTTTAAAAGTCTACTACAGGCTATATAAATTGATTGAGATTTCGCTTATTCTAAAGAAAAACCTTTCAATTATCGTTAACTCTACCATTGATCAAGTAACACTAAATTCAACAACCTCTCTTCTTTTGACACATGCTATAACTATGATTAATTTTCATATAAAAGATAGCCAAAAAAAAAAAGAAATAAAAAATGGTTTCTATTATGCTATATACAGAAAGGAGAAAAGAATATATTAGAAGTCAGATTAATACACCACATCAATAGTGGAATCACAAATAGATAACCCTAGGGATTAAATAAAACAGTTAGGGGACAGATCATCCTAGAGATTAAATATTGAAAGGCAAATCTCACCAGACCAGTCGTTGCGCCTTTGTAATTGTTGTTGACACTCCCAATAATTAATTGTCAATAAAATACATCATATTAATGATTACGGGAAATTGCTGACTCTGCAGGTCAGATATTTAAATATTTTATATATCTATCAAATAACTTGTTAGATGCCAACAACTAGGGACAAGCAATTATAATTAGTACAATAAAAATTTTCTGACCAAAATATTCAAATTTTATATTATCGAATTATTCTACAAGATCTATTGATTCAGTGCACAAACTCTAAATATAAATGTTTACTAAATACTCCACTTAAATATAATTTGTTGATAGTGTTATAGAAAGCAGCCGAATTTTCGCATGGTGAAAATGACAAGTACATGTGTTCCGTTTAATATCAAACCCCACTACAATCAGAAAATACATGTATCTTCTAGACCGATCAATTATTTGCATGCAAAAGAAGTTTTTATAAGTCCGAATAGACTCACGAATCCAATCAACTCGACCTGAACCAAACAGAAAATACAAGTTAGATCATGTCATCGGCTTTACTCAAGGAAAACCCAAAGAATCCCCAAATTTATTGGTTTAGATACCATGTATAAAAATAATGAGTTATATTATCTATACTCATTATGCCTGAGACGTCATATCACCTCACATATCATCCACCATTAAATGAAATATAAAACTCATTCAAGTAGAATCCACACTCCATTCAAAGATAGATAAAATGCGAGTCAGTACGGCATCTCATGTAGAATGAGTACAAATAATGTTTTTTCAAAAAGCATATATGCTAGTGAAAAATGTTATTTGTACACATGGTGTATGAAACATCATACCAACTCACACCTTATACACCATTGAATGAGATAGGGTCCACATTACATCTAATGCTGGATAAAGTGTGAGTCTACACGATGTATTATGCACAACTAATACAAATAACACAACCCTATGGTACATGTTGATTCAAATCCTTTATTTGTTATGCAAGTGAGCCCATAGTCTAGTAATACAATCGTGCATGTCTCAAACGAGTTAAATGAGATCACAAAATCTATTATCATCCCCATTTCCTACCCCTTAATATTTTAGTTAAAAATATATATATCATTCATTTGTTGTTTTTTTTTCTCATTTATTTTTTACAAATAAAAAGTTTTACATTAATTTTACGCCATCACTCATAATATTTTTTGTTCCTTTTGTGAGAGCTCGTATACATGCAATAAAAAGACAAAAAAAAAATATTGTGATTATTGGTGGAGGGTTACTGTACAACTTTGTACATATATTAAACATTATTTTTTTGGTTATTCTGAGGTCTTCTATTCCGTGGCATTACCACGGTCAGATATAAACTTCCCCAGTCGTGGAGTAGAACCTGTTATCTATGCCCATTTGGAGCCTTCTCCTTCTCCTTCTAAGTTTGTGTAGTTTAACACACAAGAAAGTGCAAGCATACTCCCATATGCAACAAGAAGAAGAGCAGCATACCCACATCACTTTGCAAAGAGTCCCGCCAATACATCAAATATGCCCAATTTATGCATAACAGACAGAAGAACAACAGAACTGCAAGAAAACAGAACACTATATGTCAAACTAAACAGCTTAACTTGATGTTGTGTAGTAAAAAGGAAGACGTTGCAATCTAAAATTTATTTAGAACTTGATAACATCAACGAGAAAGATGCATTTGTGACCAAATCACAAAATTGTTGAACTCACCACCATATAGCAGAACAAAAACCATGGCCAGTCTCAACAGATTGGCAAGGCAGAAGTTTTCGATGTAGTAAACAAGATCCCACGTTGGGCCACATACTGAGCTGAAACACATTCCAACGCCGTGGTAGCGTTTACAGTGCTCCGACTAAAGCATGAACGTTCAATGTTCCGAACCTCTACTGGTTCCAGTCGGTTTTTGTGCTTAATTAATTGAGCATTATTGCTATTTCTAACCGTCAAAGTCCCCCTTCTATTACCATTGCATGTTATAAATTAGTAAAACCTATCATCATATTCAATAATAATAGAATGAATATCTCAATTGGATTTTTAGATGGTAAAATAACATTTGTCCAATTAATTTAGACATATGATGTGTAAAAAGACAAGTATAACCCCCCAATAAAACTTAATTTATGTTTAACATTTACTACCTAGCTCCTCCTCCTCGCAGCTGTCCCTCTAGCAACTGAATCTCTCCTCCTGAAACATCCATGGCCCCACCTCTTGCTCCTGGTTCGGCGTCACATGCCCTCGACCTCTCCTTCATCAACCTCGCTGCCCCTTCCCCGCCGACAGCAATCATCAAATTAAACACCAATAAATATGGCAAATTCCAACATTCTACGAACCAAAGTCAATATAAATGGCATGCATCGGCAACTTCATGTTTAACCCCAAAAGCACCTTCATCATGGACGGTGACTTTTTGCCCAACCACTTCTCCCCTTATTTTTTATTCACGTTTTGAAGCCGATTTTCAGCCAACCCCGTATTTCCTTTTAAAAAAAGGAATCCGCATCAGCCAGTTAATTCCAACATTCAATGCCATTATCTTTTATTTTTTTTGGTGAAAAAAAACTACGGATACTTTTATTAATGAACGATGATGAATAATATGTTGTTGCTTCAAGAATCATGGTAGATGAGTTTGTTTTAAAGTCAATTTGATCCACTTTGTCTGATACTGCAAGATAATTACGAATTAAGGCTTGCTCAAGCAAGATAATGGACGAGAACTTGCTAACGAGGTTGCAGAATATCAACTCGCCGTTCCATTTTGAGGTTGAACAGCAAGTAAGTGGGGTTTTCATCAATTTCTTTCGGTTCAATGGGATGGATGGAGTGAGGAGAAGAAGGGCCTTGGAGGATGCTGGTGGTTGGCTGGAGAGAACCACCATTGAGGAACTAAAAAGTTCGCCAACAGCCTTTCCGAATCTCCAAGCAAATGACTCAACGGGAATGCTATGGTGCTGGTGGAGGTCAATGTCGTCCGTGTTGTTGTTTGTGGCATCCAATGAGGAGATGATTTGTGGACTGTGGGGTCCACAGAAGCAAAGGGTTGATGTGGGCATTTAAAACAAGATATCCTTCTCTCAGTCTAAAATCTCTTTTCCAATAGTTTCATTAAAAAGACAGATAATCGGATCAAGTATCAAATCGGTCAAGGTAATAATTTAAAAGTGTAGAGATTCAATCAGTTTAATTGGAATATAATAAAATATATATATAAATATATACATATAATTAATTAGAATATAAAAAATATATTAAATCATTAACATTAACATGATCAACACAAAAAAGTATATATATTCATAGGTTTATAAAAACAAACACAATCCATATAAAATTTTTCTAATCTCAGCCTCACAACACGATTACAAAAGTATTCGAAAATAATATTTGTTGGTAACTAGCAAGTTTTATGATAAGCAACCTGCGGATATTAATATTTTTTTTTCATATATAAAATAAATATAATCCATTTTTTTTTTTAATTTTTGATCTGTAATGTCACAAGATATTAGTATTTAAGCTTTGAAACAAAAAAATATATTAAAAGCTCCAAATCGGTCGAAGCTGTCCGGTTCGCCAGTTTTCCCGATTTTTCCCGATTTTGATCGGTTTTGACTTCCTCCAATTTTTGGAGGTTAATCAGATCGGCCAGGTGACCGGTTTCCAGTCGAACCGATCGGACCGACCGGTCCGATCTGATTTTCTCTTCGTTGTTAAAAACAACTAAGAATGGAAGCAAGCAATAAGGAATCCTTTTCACATGTACCACCGTCTCCACCACGGCCTTCCTCGTCATCCAATGCTCATTGCTTAACAACTCCATCAAACAGCTTCACCAGCTGCTCACCAGAAATTAGGTTCATCCAACAGATTGAACCAAGTTGTTAAGCAACAGCTTCATCTAACAAATGTACACATATATTTTGCATATTTGTGTAAAGAAAAATATTTTTCCTACTAAATGAGCTTGGTTTGTCCATATAGCTAAGCTTGATTGGAAAATTTATTAAAGGGTTAAATGTATTTTACCCCCCCTAAACTTTATGTCTAGTGCAATTTAGACCTTGACTTTTTAAATTGTGCAACGCGACCCCCTATAGTTTTCAAACTGTGCAAAATAGTCCTTCTGTTAAACAGACATCCATTTACTCTGTTAAATGCTCATGTGCCAGCCATGTGACATAATTTCGGGACAAAATTACCCTTCCCATATTCCCTACCTCTAATCCACATTCAAATTCAACAAAAAAGAGAATCAATACCATGAAGTAGATCCATTTTCAACACAAAAAATTCAATGAATCAACAAATTCAGATTCACAAAAGGAGAATCAATAGCATGAAGCAAATCCATTTTCAACACATAAAATTCAACAAATGAAACAATTGAAACAAAAAAAAAATCAACAAGCAGCAAATCCATTCCTCCAGATTTAGAAGTCGACCGGTGGTGGCCCTAGCCCCATATCCAAACATTTGAGCGAAAAACCCAACCTGCGTAGCAACCAGTGGTGGCCCCTTTGTGAGCCTCTGTCGTGGCCTTCACGAGCCTCCTTCGTGAACCAGTGGTGGCCCCTGAAGTCACACCTCCTTCACGAACTAGTGGCGGCCCCTAAAGTCATGGCCTCCTTTGCGAACCAGTGGAGGTTTCCATCGTGGCCACGATCTCCATCGCATAGTTGCGAGTCTTCCTCTTCGTATCGCTAGTCTTCACGTCGCTGCTCTTTGATCCAAACAGAACCTTCCACCATGGAGGCACTGATTGCACACCCCATCCTCGTTTGCAGGATCTGAAAGTAGCAGCCAAGGCCTGCTGGTCGCTAAACATGGGATGAAGTCATGGAGGGTGGTTGCTTGAAAGTGAAGGTGAAGGTGGAGGGTGAGGGTAAAAGTGGAGGTGGAGTTCTGGGGCATGAAGATTGAAAGGGAGAGACAAAGAACTGTGGTGATGGTTGGGGATTGGGGATAGGGAATGTCTTGAAAGATTAAGGGTCGTTTTGTCCAATAAAAATATCACATGAGTGGCACATGGGCATTTAACAGAGTAAATGGATGTATGTTTAACAAAAGGACTATTTTGCACAGTTTAAAAACTATAGGGGGTCACGTTGCACAATTTAAAAAGTCAGGGTCTAAATTGCATTGAGTATAAAGTCCAGGGGTAAAATGCATTTAACCCTTTACGAAGAGTAAGAGGAACCATAACATGCTCAGTAAGAAAAGCGAAGACGAGATCATTTACAAATTTGATTTCTTCAATCTGCAAAATAGATGACACGGGACCGTTCTTGACATGGTAATTACGGATCAAGGATTTTTCCTTAAAAAAGAAAAAACCACGGATTCTCCATTTCAGAAGGGCTTAATGCGATGATTAATACACAATTATGCCCACTTCCTAAAAGCTCGCTGGGTTGTACAGTGATTTTCTTCCATCATGTGGATATTATGTATACATATATGCAAAAATACATTTGTGGGAGATGAGCTCGGGCTCGTGAGTGTCACAGTCCGAGAGCTTGGTGAGGCACGCGAGAACCCTTTGCTTTACGCATTACGTTGAATGGCACTGTGGTGTTCGATGCGCCGAAGTTGGTGCTGCGACGGCGGAGGTGTTAGGATAGCGGTGGCCAAGCCATCATTTGTCCACTCGAGATTCAGGACCCTTTTTTTAAAATTTTACTACAAAAAAAAAAAAATTAACTAATCTTTACTTGTGCATTGATATATATATGCAACAATTAATAATTGCTATGAAACTTCAACGCAATATTCAAGACTCTAGTTAATACAATTGAAAAATAACGTTTGGTGTACAATTAAATTGCACAATAAATATATATTATATATTTTATTATTATGGGATGTGATGTGTAATCCCCACTTTTCTCACTCATTTATCAAATTCAATGGTGATAAGACGTGTGGTATGTATTTGCTGTATAATTTAGTTGTACATTTTTCATCACTCTATTTGAAAACGGTAGATGACTTCTGATTTTCTTATTGAGCATATACTTTCCACTGGAAGGGAGTGAACTCCAAAGAAATTTAAAAAAGGCTGGGATCCAAATGTCCAGCAAACAAAACAGAAAGAACCTTGAGGGAATCACAAACTATAGAACAATATTGACGGTCCATGTGAAGGATTTCAGTTTAACGAGTAAGGTTACCGGCAATGCGTCGGGGTTGGACGTGAGTGGGCGGCGCTAAAAGGGAAACTGGCACGACTGCTCCTTTTGTTAAAACAAGAGAAATTTTTTTTTAAAAAATCCAATATTTGATGATCTTTCTTTAGAAAAAGAAAATTATGTTAAGGGTTTTGAGATAAAAATGGAGCATAAATTTTTATGGATATATAAATTCATTAAAATTACACTACCATGTCATGTAGATAATAATTTGTTAATTTAAATGACAAAAAAGATAACATATGATATATATATATATATATATATATATATATATATATATTAATAATAAAATTATAATATTTTGATAACATTTAACATATTGATTGAATACATTTTATTATCACATAGAGATTAAACTTATAATTATAATTTATAATAAAACAAAGGTATTTTAGTCAATGTATATCAAATATTATCAAAATGTTATAATTTTGTCACTAATAATCATATACATATCACATGTTATTCTTTTTATAACTTAAATTGATGAATTAACATATGTAAGAGAGGTTAATATTATTTTGCAAAATAAAAGAATAACAAATGTAATTACACTAAATCTCAAGAGAGATTAGTATAATTTACTCTGATATCATTTAGTATCATAACCACCACCCTATCACGAAAACTAGAATAGTAGTACATATATGAAATTTATTATTATTTACATTACTTTGTGCATCTTAATTATTTGATTTTAACTTTTTGTTAGTTAAAATCTTTATATTAATTTCAAATATAGTTCATAGCCGCACATCGTGTGGGGTCTAATGTATGTACTATACTACTAAATTCTATCTATACAAATTATCTCACATGTTTCCTGAAGGGGAGTTCTCAACAAATTCTAGCTTATGGTTGATAAAACTTCGAGTTTCCAACACTAGAAGAAGTGGACCTATAAGGACTCTACGCTCAAGTCAGAAGAGGTCTTTGTTAGGAGAGTGATAATTGAGATAGTATTTACTTGGTTAAGAGTTAGAGTTGTTCTTATATAGAAGAGTTTGTTGTGATCTTATCCTCTTTTTTTAGGGCAACAGATTTATCACTTAGAATATCTTAGGAGATCTTTCCTTGCAACCAAATTATCTTCTCAAGTCCTTTAATTTGAGGAGATCTAGCTGTCATATATTCCTAGTCTAAGTTACAAGTTCTTACTTATAAGCTTAGCTAGGTCTTAGGTTAGGCCTTATGTCTTTATTGGGCCTTTCAACTTGAAAGCCCATAGTTAGTGTGAATATCAAGCTATAAGTAGCTCAAGACACTGCTTGGTCCATAGCCCTCAAGTTTAGTTTATTCCACATGGGATATTTCGAGCTTATGTTGTAGGTTGAAGACAACACAAGAAGGGGGGTTGAATTGTGCTTTAACTTCATTTGGGTTGTGAAAAACTTAAACAAGATCTGTCAAGTTCACCATTATAGGTAGTGGAAACTTTGTTAGTATGGTTCAGGAAGTTACTTTTTGAACTAAGTGAAGCTTAGAAACAATTTAAAAATATTTTTCAAAGTTGTATATAAAAGTAAGTCTCTAAAGCAGAAAATAAAGGAGATAAACAAGGGATAGAGAGATATTGCACAAATATTTTTATACTGGTTCAGCCAACCATGTCTATATCTAGTCCTCAACAACCTGTTGAATTCCACTAAACCCCTTTCTCAATCCAGAGAAAGAACGATAGCCTTTGTCTAGCCTTCTCAAGCTATTCCCATGACCAATAGTTCCAATTTACTATCATTTCCAAGTAGTCTTTGACTAGCCTCTTGAAACTAACCTCTCAATGATCATTGATGGATCAGGATACAATGATTTGGTTTAAGGTTGATTCTCTCTAATAAATGAACACTCAAGTTTTTCTATAAATGAAACAGTGTATGATCCAAAAAACTTGAATGATTTCTTTCTAATTATTCTTCTTAAGAAGAGGATGTTATCTAATAGGAACTTAGAAAGAGGATTTTTACTAAAGATAAAATTGATTACAAGATGTAATATGATTTTAGAAGAAGAAGAGGGATTCCCATTTTAGCTTTCTGTCAAAGATCTCATACAAGTCTTGAGTTGTATGCACATGACATCATTCTATACTTGATCTTCAAATAAGAATGTTGGCCCTTGATTTTGTTCCTCTTGACACGTGTAGATCTGCTTTTTGTGTCCTGGGGAAAGCCATCTAGAAAAGTAGCTCAGGTGTGTCAGAGCTACTTTTGTAGGCACAGAGACCATTGTCAAATATGGTTTCTAAGTATTTTTCAGAAACTACTTTTTACTTTCTCATCATGGTTTCTGATTGTTTCCTTTTAGAAATTAAGATGGTCGACTAAGTAAAAAATTAAGATGTCATTGGCAACACTCACTGTCAACCCTTTTGGGTGTTGACTTTAATTTGAATTTTGAATTTTCTCTCATTTTCTACAAAGTACACAATTTCTAAAAACTCATGCTTTCTGATGCACTTTCTCAATTTCTTATCTTCTTGTTGATCTTTATTTCTTCAATCTGTTCTTAATAACAGTTTTTTCATTGCGGTTGAAGATTGAAATCACGACTTGTTTTAGGAAAGAATTGATTTTTCTCATTGAGCAGCACTTTCTGAACGCATGAGTCTTTTTCTGAATATCTGGACTTGGTTTCTGATCTTCAAAATTCCTTTCACGTGTTTCCAACATACACATGTATAACAAGCCAGATCTCTAGTGATGCAGATATTGTATGGTCTGGGGCCTAACTGGGTGCCCCCCTCAGATTTGCTCTTCCCCCATCTCAATGGGAAAACATGTCTGCATAGGGAGGTATCCACACCCTTATAAGACATGCGTCATTCCCCTCCCTAACTAATGTGGAACTAGTTCAACCAGACTCAAATACCATCTATAACATCTGTCACTTATGGGCATTATGTATCACTGTCCCTAGTGTGAATGTAACACAAGGCATATAGATATCGTCTACTTTGGGACTTAACTGGGTGCCCCTCATGGATTTGCTCTTCCCCTCACTCAAGGGGAAAACATGTCTTCATGGGGAAGGAATACACACCCTTATAAGACATGCTTCATTCCCTTTCTCAACCGATGTGGGACTAGATCTACTCCTGTCATAAGGAGTCCAACATCCTTGCTAGCACATCGATCCTAAACCTAGCTTTGATACCATATTTAACATTTGTCACATTTGGGCATTATGTATCATTGTCCCAATGTGAGTGTAACACCCAACATGCAAATACTGTTTGCTTTGAAGCCTAACTGGGTGCCCTCAAGGTTCTGAGGCTCAGAGGTTCAACGGTTCAATGAGGGGTCCAATCAAAAAATATATATATATACAAAATAAAATATATGTCATAAATAACTAAAAATTAAATTAGGTATCAAAAAAATCCATAGAATATAACATAATTCATCTCTTAACCAAAATAAGCATTAGGAAATGCAAACAATTAGAAAAAAAAAAAAGAGATTTTAGGCTTTTTTTTTTTTTAATAAAAAAACCCAAAATAATGTCATTTTGCAACTTTTTTATTAAAAAAGAAAAGAAAAGAAAAAATGGTTTGACTCGGCTAGGCCAGTTTGCCTGGTTTACCAGTTCCTGACTAGTTCTTTCTTCACAGGTTTTAGAGGCCAACCCGGACCGGAGAGCAAGTCAGTTTCTGGTTCAACCGGTCCGACCGACTGATTTGGTTCGGTTTTCAAAACCTTAGGTGCCCTTCATGGATTTCCTCTTTTTCCCTCTCAAAGGGAAAATGTATCTGCATGGAGAAGGTATCCACACCCTTATAAAGCATACTGCATCCCCCTCCCCAACCGATGTGGGACTAGTTCCACCATTTCTCAAGGATCCTAGTGCCCTTACTGGATTGGCTATGATACCATCTATAATAGCCCAGACATTTGACGATGCAAATATTATCTGCTCTAGGGCCTAACTAGGCGTCCCTCGCTAGCACACCAATCATAGGATTGGCTCTGATACCATTTGTAGCATCTGTCATATCTAAGCATTACCTATCGCCATCTTCAGTATGAGTATAACACCCAGCATGTAGATATTGTCCACTTTGGGGCCTAACTGGTTGCCCAACATGGATTTGCTCTTCCCCTTCTCAAGGGGAAAATGAATTTGTATGGGGGAGGTATCCACATCCTAATAATGCATGCTTTGGTCCCCTCCTTAACTGATATGGGACTAGTTCCACTTCCTCTAAAGAAGCCCAGCATCTTCTCCAGCACACCAATCTCAAACTGGATCTAATACCATCTATAACATTTGTCACTTCTAGGTGTTACGCATCGCCATCCCCAGTTTGAGCATAACACCCGGCATGCAGATATTATCCGCCTTGGGACCTAACTAAGCGCCCCTCATGGATTTGCACTTCCTCCCTCTCAAGGGGAAAACATGTCTTCATAGGGAAGGTATTCACACTCTTATAAGACATCCTTCATCTCCTTCCCTAACCAATGTGGAACTAGTTCTACCACCTCTTAAGGAACCCAACATCCTTTCTAGCACACTGATCTCAAGACTAGCACTAATACCATCTATAATAGTCCAGACCTCTAGCAATGCAGATATTATCTGCTCTGGGACCTAACTGGGTGCCCCTCACGGATTTTATCTTTCCTGATCTCAAAGGGAAAACATGTTTTCATGGGGGAGGTATCAACACCTTTATAAGACATGATTTGTTCCCCTCTCTAATCGATGTGGGACCTAGTTCCACCCCCTCTTAAGGATCTCGTGTCCTCGTTGGCACACCAATCAATTAAGGAGGGGAACAAAGTATGCCTTATAAGGATGTGAATACCTCCCCCATGCAAATATATTTTCCCCTTGAGATGGGAGGAATGAAGAGCAAATCCGTGAAGGGAACCCAAAGCAAACAATATCTGCATGTTGGATGTTACATTTACACTAGAGATAACAATACTTAACGCTGACATGTGACAGATGTTATAGATGGTATCAAAGCCAGTCCTGGGATTGGTGTGCCTGCGAGAATGCTGGGCTCTTTTAGAAGGGGTGGAATTAGTCCTACATTAGTTAGGAAGGGGAATGAAGCATACCTTATAAAGGTGTGGATACCTTCCATATATAGACGTATTTTGCCCTTGAGAAAAGGAATAGGAAATCCATGAGGGGTACCCAGTTAGGTCCCAAAACAGACAATATCTACATGTTGGGTGTTATATTCACATTCGGGGCGATGATGCATAATGCCCATATGTGACAGATATTATGTAACGCCCCGATTTTCTGTTAGAGTGAAAATGACCAAAATGCCCCTGAGGTCATTTTCAGACCGAAACTTGAGGATAACCAACCCGGCAGTCCTCGAGGGGCTAACTCAATGTTTAAAGGTGATTAGTTGACCAAAACTCGAAAATCTCATTTTTTGATATTTCAGGTCAAAATGACCAAAATACCCCTGTTGTATTTGACACGGGTACGAGCGCCGGATGGACCCGAAACTTCTCCAGATGGTTTTAAAAGGTTCTTTTATGTATTCAGTGACCTCAGTTTTGGTCCCGGTGGTCCCAGGCAATTTTTGTGCAAAATTACGATTTTACCCCTAGTTTAGTGTTTTTGAGCTTAATCGCGTGATTAAGCGAACCTAAGCAATATTAGGCTATAATCGAAGATTAATTAATTTTCATAATTAATCTAGAGTCAAAATAATTTATTAGAGTTTATTAGAACCTAAGATTGCTTAATTTAAACTCAAATCTTATTTTAAATTCAAGATTCCTAGTCATGGAATCTTGAATAGTATTTTCTCTATCCAGTTCCTTAAATCATGGAAATTTGTCTACATAGTTTATTCATAAAATGAATTTAAAATCCTCTAAATGTGTATGAGCACTCCTTAATTGAGTCTTGAAATTCCTAATTACATCCTTAGTTACCTAAATTTGTGCTTAGTAATTCCTAACCTTGCACCTAAATTAATACACACTTAAACACATGTTTAGCACCCAATTAAACAAAAGAAACCTCTTCCCTCTCTCTCCTAGACCTATGGCCATCCCCCCTTCATACCTCAAATTTTTTAAATTCAAATGCAATTTCAAGTCCATGACAAGCCTTACTTAGACCATGCTTTGCACCATACCTCCCATACTTTCATCCATACTCCTCCATGCTCAAAAATTTCAATCTTTCACCTCATGGAACATAAGGATGCACACGGTTTCTTCTCCCCCTCCATGAGCTTTCATTTGTTTTGTTTTTCTATAAATACCTTGCTTACTTGAGCTTTGATACACTTTAGATCATTTGACAAGTTTAAACTTTCAAGCATTCTTTGAGTTCCTTCCTTTTTCCTCTCAAGTTCTTCATTTTCTTTCAAGTGCATAAGAACTTCCTTTCATCTTCATCTTCTTAATCTTCTCTTTGCATCATCACCTCACAACCTCAAACCACAACCTTGAATCATCCTTTAAACACTCAAACTCTCATCCTCAAACACAAACACATCCAAAACACATCTCCTTTCCTTTCCTCTCTCTTTGGTTGAAGCCACATCTCCACTCTAGGAGGAGTTTCTCTTCTCATTTCCTTTCAAGATCAAGCATTTTCATCTTCACACTTGGTAGGAGTTGCTTTAAAGTTTTGTTTTTACTCAAAAATATGATTTTCTCAAGGTTTCTCTTGGTTTCTTTTTTAGCTTTCCTTGTTTTTCCCTTCTTCTCATTTCGGCCACAAGGCCTTGCTATTAGCATGATGGCTTGATGATGAGTGCCTCTAGAGAATGACCTTTTGTTCATTTCCAAGAGACCTCTAGAGCTTGAGCTTTCCTTTTCTTTGAACTTTATCTATATTACTTAGCTCACATGGTTTTTCAATTTAAGAAAAATTAATCTAAGGTTTTCAAAGAGCCCAAGCCTACCCTTGTCAACCTTAAAGTTGTCCGGCATGTTCTAGAGATTTTCTCTAGATAGGGGTTTTGGGTACTTAATAAAGAACATGGCTTCGTTTCATTCTCTTTTCCTTTCCTTGTTTGATTTCGGTTCTTGTTTCCTTTCCTTTATGTTTTCGGTTGTTGTTTCCTTTTCTTTATGATTTTTTTTTCTTTGAGTTTATTTCCTTGAAGCTTGATGATGAAGTTCAAGAACCATGTTGTTTCTTGTAAAACTTGGTATAAGAGCTCTAAAGCTTACTTTGTTTGCTAAAGATAAGTGTTGGGTTGAGTTTATTTTTCCTTTAAAGTCTTGTATGAGCTCTAAGGATATATAATGATGAACTAGCATTCATCTTTAAATTATGCCTTGCATAGCATATTTATTTTTCTATGTCATCACTAAACTTTCAAGAATAAATAATGGAACTTGCATTATCATATTTAAATTCAAGCTTTGCATTTCATGTTTACTTTTCAAGTCATCACTTAAACTTGAAGATAAAAATGAGTTGCATCACATATTTATTTTATGTCCTCACTCTATTTTCTAATGAAAGATTAAATGAAGTGCATAGCATGTTTATATTTTTACCATTACCTAAACAACTTAGAGCTCAAAGACTTGCCCATGATTATCTCAAACAAAGTTGGAAATGTCTATGTTTTTCTGCTTGATTTTTGCCTTGTAATGATGTGGATCTTAGAATAAGATTCATCTAGTTACAAGTGCTAAAACTTGTGTTTCATGATTTTCCTAAGCTTAGATGGTTTTAAGAAATGTTTTGAGCAAGGTTTTATGATTTTAAATCCTCTTGAGATTCATTTGGAATAGCTACTGCCCTCTCATGTTTCATAATGGTTTTGATGAGATAAATTATTTCTAAGTGAGTTTTGAAAGTTTTAAAAAGGTTCCAAGAGAAACTAGCAATTTATGTGTTTTAGAAATGAAGTTTTATGCATTATGTGATGGAGATGATTTCGGTTCTGCCATGCTTGAATGCTCACTGTATAATGCTATTTTGATGATGATAATATGAGTATGTTCATGTATAATTAATGCTAAAATTCATCTGAGAAAGTTAAGGCAAGTTAGTAACTAGAAAGGAATTAATTTGAGACTTTTAGATCCCTTAGAAATGTAATTTTTTGGATTCTGTCCAGCAAGGTTTAAAATTAGAAATCATGGTTTATAATTAGTTTAAATGTGTAGGAACTACTCATAATTGGTTTAGGACTTGATCTCGATGCTTTAGGAGCAAACCGAACTTAGAAAGGGTCAAAGTTGTGACTCCTAGGTATCCGTAAATTGTAAATTATGGATTCTGCACTCTTGAGGTTTAGAATTGTTTATTATCATAGAATTGAGTAAGGAATACTTAGATATGAGCCTATAGGTGCCCGAGAGCTTAGGTTGTGATGATAGATAACTTAGATTTCAAGTTAAAGGACCTTAAGGGTCAAAGCATAAAACATTAAGAGACTTTAATGTTTTAAGTTTGATAATGCAAGTATGATGTGTTGATGCATAGGCTTTGATGATGTGTGAGCTATGATGAAGTGATTTGTTGAAATGCTAAGTTATCATGATTAGGAAAGTTGAATGAGAAATGCATGTGTTACGAGCTTGTGGCATAAAGTTAATTTGAAGGAAATTCGGTACACAGCTGTTATACTGCCGAATTTCTGTCAAATCTAAAGGACTTGAGAATGTTTTTGAAGTATGATATGAGATTTTAAAACCCTGGGTGACATCAGTTCGGCCAAGCACCCGCAGGAGATTTTTATGTGACAAAGCACTGAAACGCGCTTTCCTAGGTGACACCGGTTCGGCCGAGCACCCCTAGGGAAGACAAATCCATGAGGGTATGAGTAGATGTAGCCTACCAAAGCAGACAAATTGTTGTGGCTAGACGCCCGCAAAGCGTTTCAAAGAGGATATATCCTAAGAGAGGTGATCCCTGGCCCCCTTACTCGTACTCAAGGAGTCGAGATTATTTTATTATGTTTCGCTTATTCAGATAATAAGCAAGAGCTAGTGACGACTAGCTAAGGTATGAGCTCATAACCTAGATATTTTAGGGTGGCCCTATAATGCTATAGTATGATGATTTATGTCACAAAGTTGAGGAAAGTTCCACATGAAATATTTATGCCCCTTTATGCCACTTGAATGCTTCTTGATGATTTTGATTTGTTGAGTTATTTGTTTAAAGTATTGCCATGCATCCATGCTTGATATGTTGCATTCATGACATTAAGATGCATTCTAAAATGAATGAACCTTGGATAATTTAGTTTTATACAACCTAATAATGAATCTTATATGCATGTACACCTTTTAATAATAAACCCAAGGTTTCTGAGGATGTGAACGATGTAACCTTAGATAGAAGATCCCTACTGAGATTCTTTAGTAAGATTCTCACTCCTTTCTCTTCTTTCTCTCTCTTCCGTCACATTTGCAGAGCTCGATGGTGACATTCGTGGTTTACATTGACACTCCAACGTGGGAGGTGCATTTTGATCCGGACCACGGATCCTACCATTTTGAGGGACAGTGCACATTTCGTGCTTTCATGTTTGTAGGACGTCCCTTCGCTCACCCTGTACAGAGTTATCGCTTCTCCCCGATGTCTCCCTAAGATGATGCTATGGTTTTTGAGCGAGCCCAGATGCGTGATGAGAGGATTCTACGGAAGTATACCGGAGGTTCGGCAGCTCATGACTTCCAGGACAATGTACCCTAATCTCTTAACTCGGAGGACGACCCTTCCAAGGACCCACCGAAGCACATGTATAGCGAGAGCTTTGCTCCCACTCCTCAGTTCGTAAGAAGAGGGAGCGAGGAGACGGTTATGTAGCCGAGGTTGGCTAGGCAAGCTGAGATGCACCCCACTGCGCATACCTACTCCTGCTGCCTTATGTCGATGGATCGGTTTCATCCCGCCATACCCCGGGTTCCAGTAGTAGCTGTTTTAGGGGAGATCTAGTGCACACACTCACTCATAGATAGGATAAACTTTCTTTTGTCATGAGGTTATCCACCTTAGATACACTAGGGTAGGAGTTTTCCTTTATGCCTTTCATGTATTTCTGTTCACGTTGTATTTCTTTTTCTTGTATTTCAAGCTCAGCCCGATTCTATAAGGGTGTGACTCTATATATCTCTAATTATGTTATTAATGGAATATTTCCTTGTTAAATGTGTCTTTGTTGAACTATTGATTGTTCTATGCCTTTATACATATACATGAACATGATGTGATTTATCTTTCTATATCTTGATGAACACGGCTCTCACTTTGTTTTATATTTTAAAAAAAAATTTACCCATATTTTTCGCTAAGTCTCTTAATAAAAAGTATGAGACTAAGAAGTAATAACCTAATGTGTTCTAGAGTATTGGGTTAAAAATTAGGATGTTACATATTACAACATGTTCACTCTTAGAGCTATTTTTCACACCATTGAGGTTCTTCATCTCTTTAAAAAAGATTATCATCATGTTGAAACATGACATTGTGAAAAATGACTCATTGAATTAAACTAATGTCTATGAGAATGGTCCTGTAAATGCAATAGAAACACAAGTAAAATATTAGTCCATTTTTCAAAATATTTTATTAGAATTTGCTTTGTTGTCATTCAAAATTTTAAGCTTTGAAGCTTTCTAGAGGGTTCTGGAGCTAACCTCTGTTGCTTAAGTCTTATGAGTTAATGTATTAGTCATTATTTTTCTGAGCTCTTTCATAAACTTGAACTCATATTCTTCTGAACATTTTGCTTTATGTTTTCTCTTTGGGATGCTCTATTTCTTATGATGGTTCTTTGGAAAAAGTCCATGTCCACATAGCGCTTTATTGAGAATGCATTAAATGAGATATGACAACTTTTGAATTATAGCAATTAGATCTCCTTTTTACTACTGACTCGTGTGTTGCTGATTTCATGGGCGGTTAGGATCGATTTATAGTGGAGGAACTTTTTGAGGGAAATTGGATTGGCCAATCTCTTTTGTCACAACATTCTAGAGGGTGTTGTGATGGAAATGACAACCAAAAAATAAAGTTTGGAGTCGCCACCAATTTTAAATAACTAAAATTGGAAAAGTTTTTTATTTACAAAACTGGTCTTTTTGAAAAAGATTTGAGTACATAAATCTAATTATGATTAGGAAAAGGTGAAAACTTAATCGCACTACACCCTAATACACCCATATAAATATAGTCACCCGGGAGCACATGATTCAAATTGATTTATAATTTAAAAAATATTTATTTTTCCCCAAAATGAAAATCACAAATACGTACGAAAATAAAATAATAGTTATGTACAAAAACAAAATGGAAGAAATCAAAGTAAAAGAACAAAATTTAAAGAAAAGTTACTTTTGACTTGACTGGTGTAGCCTATGTCGATATATCCTCTCGTACAATGAGGAACTCAAAGTCACGTCGTTCTTATAGAAAATGATTGTGTTGGTTGATTTTAATTAAAGAGAAAAAAGAATGTGTGTGGTTCGATTTTATTTGAAAGAGAACTTTTAGCCCGAAGAGACAAGAAAGAAATAAATCCAACTTTTGCACAAGATTTAAGGAAGCACTGAGCTACTTAGTAAACCCTTACAATTGAACAATGATAAAGGAAATACTACCTTCTCAATCATAATTGTTGATTATTGCATGAATAAAATAAACTTTTGAATTTTTTTTTATTTTCACCAGACACTTAACAAAAATTAATAATCTTAAGACTCTTAAAAAAAAATCTAGCCCAACAAAAAAGAAATAAGAAAGACTCTAACACAATAACTAGACCTCCTGAGAGAACCCAAATAAAACAAATGACCCAAACTAAAAAAAAAAAAAAAAAAGCTATTCCGAAAGACTTAAGGCCCAAAACCCTTCTATCCCAAAAATAAACCAAGCTAAATAGCCCAAACACTAAGAAATATGACCCAAACAAAAAAGAAAACTAACTTAAGAACATAAGCCCAAATTCACAAAAAGGAAAGCAATAGCTCAACCCAAATTCCTAAACACAATTCCCCAAGCCTAAGTTGTTGTAACATAATAAGGAGATGGAGAGGCAATACAGTGCAGTGGCAGTAGACAAAGACATTGATAGGGAGGCAGCATGGCAGGCTTTTTAGTAGCAGTGGTTCATGTCGGCTTCGCAATCAATGACCTAAGGCAGAGCTGTGTGTGATGGTGCTGGATAGAGGCAAAGGCAATTGCTAGGTGGGTTGCATGGTGGTTCGAGTTCAACGGTGCAGTGACTAGGTGGATATGACTAGGCAGAGGCTATGTTGTAAGAGTTCTTCATGTTTTTCCTTCTTTTTTTGTGGCTTTAAGGCTTTGATCTTGGTTGGGTTACTGATAATGATGGTCGTTGTATATGTGGCTATGGGTGTTTGCGATTATTAGAGGTTGATGGGATGATTAATGGTGATTTTAGAAAGGTGGGTTTATGTTAAGATGGTTGATGGTGATGGTTAAAGGTGGAAGATTGAGTTTTACTGGTTGTATGGTGGTGATGATGGTGGCTGCTGTGTATGGCTAAGGTGGCAAAGATGATGTGATGTTATGAGTGTGGCTTTTGGCCACCATTCTCTTTGTGATTGCTCTCAGTATTTGTACACATAGATGGATTAACTGCCCCGATCCTTGATTGAGTTTTTTTTTATATTGATTAGGAATTTGATTTGATAGAGGATTGGATTTGGTTGTGATAAAAATGAATGCTAATTTAACTAATGAAAAAAATATTTGATTGATACCAATTAATTAAGAAAATAAATTTTAAAGGGAAAATATTATACTAATGGAACAAGAAATGATTTATTTATTTTTTTCAGTTTGTTCTTTATTTTTCTTATACGTGGAAAAATACTTGGTCAAAATGGTATTTGCATGTATGCTTGTATATTATCACAACTGTTATGTTTAAAAGCAATCTATTTTGAATAAAGGATATTTTCAAACATAAAATTGAACATTATTGGATGCACAACTTTTATAACAAATTCAAAGTGATGGAAATGTTATCAATGACACCTATGTTCCTACTGAAAAAGCATGTTTTTCTCACTCTTACAATTCTAATATGTTTCCAAGTAGAGATGACTTCAATAATTGTGTATGCAGACACAATGGGCTTTGATGTCCATTACAATCCTGATAAAACTGCAAGTTGGTCACTATGAGGGCTACTGCTAGGTTTTACAAATTTTTTTTGGTAGACATTTGGTTTTCCTATGTTTAGTCAAGACCCAGCTGATCCTCTTGACGATATTCTCTTAGTTGGAATACACTAGGAGGTTGAAGAGGAAGAGGGACCCTTAGATGTTGAGTCACTGATTGTGATCTATCCTGACAATGTTGGTGAAAAAGAAGACCCATCCTAGGACTCCTACTATGATGACTATGATGAGGCATTCCATGCAGGGCTACCGGCATTGTAGACAAGGGTACAATCATAACTAGGTGAACCAAGTGTAGAGGCATACCATCATAGGGAAACTCCAGGTCAAATAAGACACTAAAAATAGAATGAGTAAAGGAACAATTGAGAAATATGTACACCTTGATCTGGGAGTGAGCCATAACAAAAAGCGAGTCTAGAATCACATCATATATAATGCCACTCCAACTGTGGCGAGTCAATGAAAATCATCAATGACGACATCCAAAGGATCTGAATACAATACAAGATGCATACAAATATAGGGATGATAATATTATATAATTCTCAACAGAGCACTTCCTCAAACATAATCATAACATAATAAATAATTTCAATCATAAAAGTCTATGTAAAACAAATGCATGATCAATAAATCATCATGGAATTCTCTTATGACCATAAAACTCAATTCTGTGCTTAATCTTTTTTCATTGACATAGGAAAGACTTAGTGTTTACCATTAAGTAATAAGTGCATATCGCCATATATGGGCAATAGACTGCTTATCAGGACTAAAGTCATTCATATAGGTGATCATCAAATTTTCTTTTCCTTTTTTCCTTTTTCGAATCTCCTTTAAATCTATTCCTAGCTGGTGCGTCTACCAACAATATCTCTAGAAAAGATTCTCTTTTTTCCTTCCTCTTTATTTAACATAACTATTTTCCTTTTTTTTACTTGTGTGTCATAATATGCATAATTGAAGCTCATATATTCTCTTTTGTCGCATGTATACTTATATACTTTTCTCTTCTTCTTTTTTTTTTCAAATGCATGCATTATCACATATAGGCATTCCTTCACAAATAATTTCAATCATGTCTCATAAACCAATCCTTAATTGTTGTATAGCATGCATCAAGACACATCACACTTGAGCCAAATACCATTATATCATTAATTTAAAACATTTGCACACTTTCAGCACAGTGAACAAATTTCACATTTCAGTACTGCAATTGATTTGCATATCAAACAATGGAAAATAGTGCCACAAAAATTCTTCATGACACCTCAATGTGTCCACAAGAACTATAAAAATTTCAGGGCAAAAAAGTCTTTATCTATATTAACAATAATGTACAAATTTAGTGGTCAGTGACCATATAATTTCAGCCAATAGTTAGAATTCCTAATTTTTTTGCCATAGAAAATGAATTTAAAAAATTCTATAAAAATTCATTATTGGACCTCAAGATGTCCAAAACAACCTCTTAAAATTTGAAAACAAAATTCATACATTTCATATAATAATAAAATTATACAAATTCAGAGCTTTAGAATTGGCTATTCAGACAGTAACCCTAAAAGCCTTGGTTTTTTATTTTTCAAAAATAGTAAAAGTCTTCAAATGGATTCAAGAAAAATCATGGAATTATCTTAGCATGTTAGCTTCACTGTATAAAAATTTTGAGCTTGAAAAAGATATCTACAACTACTTAACAAAAATCATGAAACACTTACTATCAATGCAAAATCTGAGTTTTCAACAACTCAATTCAAAAATTGATTTTGACAAAAATAATTTTCCAACAACATCAAACCACTTCACCCCTACAAATACATCAAGTTATATGTATATACACATACAAAACTAAAAATATCAAGCTCAAGTATTCAATAGTTTTTGGAAGCAAGATTGAAAAAGAAAAAGGCCAATAAAACCCTATTTTTGCAATTTTTAAGGCTTTTTTTTGCCTAAGATGATCTTACAAAATTGATTTTCCCCACTCCAAGGTCTTCCAAACATCCTTCAATTCTTCCTTCAATAGGAGTATATGATGGCTCAAAGTGAAAAATGGTGATGGATCAAAATTCTAATAGGTTAGTTTTGTAGATTATGGAGAGTAGAGTAAGTTTAGTGAAGGAAATATAAGGTTTTAGTGACTTTGAGGTAGGGTTTTTGGGGTTTGAAGCAAGAGTTAGGGTTTTGATAGAAAGAACAATGGAGGGCTATGCTTTTATGCTATATGATTGAAAATAACGAGGAAGGAGAATTAAGGTTGGGGTGTCTTATCTTAGTATAGGTTTAGTGTTGTTCTAGTTTAATTTTTGGATTTCTTTCTTTAAAAAAAAAGAGAAGTGATGGCTAGGATTGATCTTGTTAATCAAGATTAAATCCTGGTGATCCACTTAGTATAAAAGGATAAGCATCATCAAAAATTAAAGGTTAAGCTATCTTTTGGTGTTAAAAATCGCACGTTGAAATTTTACCGAGTAGGTGAAACATCATATCGGGAAATCAGAATATTATCCAAAATTAATCTCAGGCGTAATACTTTATCCTAGCCTTTATCCTACCTTCCCTTGGCTCCAAGTATCTCCTAGTCCCGATTCTAGGGTTACGGTTGCTCCGATAGATATGTAAAGTTACTGTTCATTCCCAGCCTGAAATTATTTTTTTCTACTCATCCATTGGATCATCCTTATTATCACTTCGTCTATCAGAATATTGAAATTGTTGTTAATAAAACTTAATTTTTAAATAACTTCGGAGTGTTACATACGACCTTGTGGATAATTGGGAGGTGGCTTCGAACCTGTTGCATATATAGATCTCTTCCACTACTAATAGTATATAAGGGCTAGGGTTGTTAGGATTGTTTTCCTGTGCTTAGTTATTTTTATATTGAAGGACTTGATATGAACTATCTTTCTTCAATGAAAAGTTATTGGGCTGTTTGCTTTCAGTTTCAGTTTTCTAGTTTTCAGGAAATTTAGTTTTCAGGAAATTATGAAGGAAAAACTGAAAAAACTGAAAACTAAAATTTGTAGTTTTCATAATTTTCAGTATTTCCTTCACAAAATCTGGAAAATTGAAAACTGAAAGCAAATAGCGTCTATATTATTCAATTGTTCCACTGTCTGTATACCTATTGATTATGGCTCATGTTTTAAGTTTTAAGAAGAAAAAAATTATCACTATTTTCACTTAGATTATTTTCTAAAGTAAAGCAAAAATATAATTGACATTGTCATCATTAGGGTGTTTCATCCACCATAGGTTGTGGAGGTGGTGGTGGTGGATCATTATCGTAACAACACTATAAAAATTATTTAAAAATTAATTTGAATTTGTTAGTGAAAATTCAAAAATCTGACAGACATAGTAATAATGAGGATGGCCCAATAAAGGAGTTAAAAAAAAATTCTAGGCCACGTGTAAATAGTGATTTATGGGCCCCACGGGCCCTTCGGAAAGTTAAAACCCTAGATTCAAGACTAGTAGATGCCCATGACCAAGAAAAGGTAGGGTTAAGGTTAGAAATAGTTAGGAAGATTTTATACCTGGAATTAATTTTTGGATGATATTTGATCACCTGGGGTACTATGTTTCACCCGTTCAGTAAAATTTCGGTGTGTAATTTCTAACACAAAAAGATAGTTTAATCTTTTAAAAGGATAAAAATTATCCTTTAGAGCCAAGTGTAAGGATAGGATTTAATCTTGAATTACAAAATCAAATCTTAGCCATTCATCTTGTTTCTTTTAGAAAGAATATAGATTTTATATTAAACAATTCCTACAACCTAATCTAATATCATTAAAAGCTACAAAACCTTATCTCTTGAAGGATCATTCTCGGCTAGCCAAGGGAAAGTAGCCAACCTCCATTTTTTTTCTTCAAAGAGCTTGAAAACTTGATTTTAAACTTCCAAACACCTAACCTACACTTGGTAAAACTTCAAACCCCTTTACTAAACTTATTCTACTCATCAAAACCTACAAAACTAACCAATTGAAATTTTAATTTTTCACCTTTTGTCACCTTGAGATATTATCCTCTACTGTTTAAGGAAGGGCTTAGGCTGTTTGGAAAGCCTTGAAGTGAAAAGAAGCCATTATTAGATCATCCTTTGGAGTCAAAATTCCTAAAATGCCAAAAGTAAGGTTCTTTGTATCTTATTGTGCAATTCTATTTTTTTGAGATTTTTCTTGATTGGAAATTGATATTTTCTAGTCCTAATGTATGATTACACCTAAATATACATGTATTTACATTGGTGAAGTCATGAATTTTCTGATGTGTTTGTGGGTATTTTTATGAGCTATAAAAATTATATTTTGCATCTAACATCATAAGGTAAATCTGATTTTTTTTGGGTTATGTTAAAGACTTTTACTACTTAAAAAAAAAAAAAAGAACCGAAACTATGCCTATGTTGCCTAAATTACTTAACTTGAAGTTGTGAATTTTGCTAATTTTGTTAACATAGCAAATGATTGAATTTTCCTTTGACATTTTTACAGGGTATTGAAAACATCTTGAGGTCTATCCATGAATTTTATTTTGAATTTAATTGATCTTTTTCTAGGGTTTAAAATTATGGAATTCTAGCTTTGAGCTGAGATTAGGTGGTCTCCGACCACAAAATTTGTAGAATTTTGTTAAGATAGTTAAAGAATGATTCTTGCTCTGAAATTTTTACATGAGCTTGGGGACACATTGAGGTGTCATGAAAATTTTTTATAGCCTTTGGATTGGTTATTTAACATGAAAGATAAATTTTACTACGTAAGTGGAAAATCTACCAAGTTGATGGAAAATGAACAAAAGTATTGAAATTGATGAAATAATGTCCTTTAATCCAAATATGATGAGTATAAATGTATGCTATACACTTTAAAGATTAGTTTATGAGGATTGAATGAGACTCACTTGTGATTGAATGCCTACATGTGGTTTATGCATACATTTGAGAAAGAAAAAAACTTCATATCAAGCTTTGTTCTTCAAGCATATTGAAGGTCCAAGGCTTCATGTCCTTTTCCTCGTGGAGCTGTAGAGCTTGTGGCGGAAGATGAGGCATTAGTTGAATGTCTGTGCATTTGTGGCGAGGCTTGAAAGGCCGACGAAGAGCTTGTCGTGGAGCATGGAAATCTTCTGGAGATCGGTGGCCACCATCTACAGCAAAACATCCAGCCTCTGATCGCTGCCAATGGCAAAACAATTCTTCCCAACTATGGCCACCACGACACTCCCATTCTACTTGAAGATCGACATTCTTTGCACTGAGTCAAAAATCAAATGAGCAATGATGGAAGGAAGGAATGAAGAACATGATGCGAAAGTAAAACTCATAATTTTCTTTTGGATTGCTCGCTCTAACTCAACATTTGAAGTTTTGAACAAATCGTTTCTGGGTCTTACTGGTACTGGGTTTTCTTTTGGCATAAGCTAGCCAGTAACCCACTCTGCAAGACAATGATAATAGTAAATCTCCAATTTGGTCTACATAATAATAAGATAAGACAAATTATTAGTCCCTCAAGATTTTGAAAGAAGAAATACTTTCTTATCCTTTTATTTAAAATAGGACAAATTGTTCCGTAATCATTTATAAAAATAGGTCATATTGGTCACTGACAAAAATATAAATAGGACAAATTAGTCCATCAAAATACTAGGAAGGAACTAATTTATCCAAAATATCTTTAATGATAAAGGATGAAGAAGGACATTTTTTTTTTCTTGATGGACTAATTTGTTCTATACTATTTCTATGGGGACCAGATTGGGAATTTACACTAATCGTAATTATATTTATTTAATAGGTTAAGTTTATACCTTAAATTAGGGGAAATTGCACTTGCTTCCCTAAAGTTTAGTATAATATACCAACATCCTTCTATTTTATAAAATTATAATTGATTTCACTTGAAATTCATTAAAATTATATTGACCTCCTCTATAGATATTGATTTATTAATTTAAGTGATAGAAAAAAAAGTGACATATATATAATTATTAATAACAAAATTATAATAATTTATTAAGATTTTAATTTTGATGAAAATTAAAATTTTTATTAAAATATCATATCATCCAATATGATGAAACTATTTATCTCAAAAGTTTAATGTAAATAATTTTATATCTAACATGTCATTATATAAACCTCATTTTAGATTTGAACCTTACAATTATATCAACATAAACTCCTAGACACTTGGTTATGATGATTGTGATACAATAATATCATCAAACCATAGCTCATGCATGGAAGCCCATAGATGGTCTAATAATCCTAGTGGGCTAGTGGGGCGGAGCATTAGGTGGACTCTCGAAATTGGCATTAGAAATTTTTGTATAGATACAAATCTAACACATTATATTTAAGTATATTCATAATAAAATTGAATATTATTAACTTTATTTAATATATATTTATTTATTTGTAGGTCTCGCTTACTTTTTATATTTTGGGTCATAAGTGTCAAAAAAATAGATTCAAGATTGTGCATGTGCAAGAATTTTTCAATTAACATTCCTCTGTTTTTTCGGGAGCAACATGGGAAGGCCAGTTGTGTGTACTGTCTGTGACTCTGAAGCGAAGCACAGTCCCACTGGCTACGCCTTCCCTCTAAACTGCAACGCCCTTTTCTGCCTTTTTCTCAAATTGTAATATAAAAATGCAAAGGTGGTGTTGCATTGATCATGAATTCACGATAGTGATTATAATATTGATTCTCTGAGTGCATTTTAAGCTCCAAACACGTCATGTACTAACCTTCAGCTTATATTTTCCCAACAAATGGAATGTGTCTCCATGTTGGATCTCTCTCTCCTTTCTCCTGCACCGTAATGGCCTCTTTCCTCAGTCCTCACTCGAACTCACTCCAGTCACCTCCTTTTCTTCACTCCTTTCTTATACTTTCTCAGTCACTGCAACTTCTTCAACTTTACAAGCCTCTAGTGTTAGTTGCGTATGTGTCTTAGACTACACTAGCAAAACGTCTCTTTTCTAACTGCTGCTTCTGTAAAGTTCCCCTCCGTTTACTGCTCTTCTTTATCACTATAAATCTATGCCCTGCCTGGTGCGTTTCACCAGCGCCCTCCTGCACCCTTTCTTTCGGTCTGCAAATCTGAATAAATATGCACAAACCCTTATTCAAAGCTCCACTTTCTTTAGTCCTCATCGAAAATCACCCTGCGATCCTTTGCTGTTTCGTCAAATGTTTCTGTTAATCCTCTGAAGTTGATCAACCCCGTGATGTGAAAGCTCGTTGATTTTTTATAGGTAAGCCATCACTAAATCCATTGAGAAATAGATTCGGCTCTATATTCTTCAATGTTAATTAGTTTTCATTTCTGAAATTAAGTGAAGACACAATTTTTTTTTTTTTTTGTGAAACAGGTGAATATACTAATTAAGCAACCATTTCCATTTAGTGGGTTATTTAAAATTCATGAACTAAAGAATGTTTCAGCAATATTTGGCGAAGTCAAGATAACGCATTGATTCTCCGCATCTGATTGTGAGAAACAACACTTTACAACCCTTGAAAATGACATTTGTTTTGTTTTTGTCGTTTTTTCTCAGTCTGGGAGATTTCTGTCTGACTTCTGTTACTTTACTGTGGGGACCACTATATAAGGACTGCAGTTGTGCTATATGAGCTATCAGTTCATTGGTTACACATCTTGCGTTTCTTGTTCTTAATGTCTGAAATTTCAAGCTCGTATCTGATCTTGCTAATACACGACCTATGTTTTTTTTGTCTTCAGTTACGGATAGTTAGAAACAAGGCGTGAGTCAGATGAGTTAGCACGTCTAATAAGAAAGCATTCCCTGTCTGGAGCTCTGGTTGTGGCATTTGCGTGAGCTCTCATAATTCCTCAGCTGAAAAGATGAGGATTCTAGAATTGTCACACTCTGATGGCAATGATTCTTCCTCAGGTCAACAACCTCAGGATGCAGATTATGAAATTCCGTGTCTCAGTGATGAGCTTGAGACCATGATATTGGCTAGAATCCCAATATCAGAACAATGGAAGCTGTGTTGTCTAAACAAGCGGTTTCTGTCTCTGCTGAAGAGTGGTGAAATCTTCAAAATCAGGAGAGAGGTAGGGTTAAAAGAACCATCTGTGTATATGTTTGCGAGTGGAGAGAGCAGTTGGTGGGCGTTCGATCGCCATTTTAAGTCCTGCAGGAAGCTCCCTATTATTCCATCTGATTACAGTTTCGAGTATGGAGATAAGGAGTCATTTTCTGCAGGGACCAGTCTGTTTGTGTCAGGGCAGGAGATTGATGGTGCTGTAGTTTGGAGGTATGAGTTGGCAGCAAGTAAATGGTCCAAGGGGCCTTCCATGATCAGCCCAAGGTGCCTTTATGCATCAGCCACCTGCGGTATATTCGCTTTTGTTGCTGGTGGGCTTGACACAACTACTTGCCGGGAAGTTCTGAGTTCTGCTGAGAAATACAATTCAGAAAGCCAGTCTTGGGAGCCCCTCCCAGGGATGAAACAAAAGAGGAAATCTTGTGCAGGTTGTTATATGGATAACAAGTTCTATGTCATTGGAGGACAAGATGAGCAACAGAATGACCTCACTTGTGGGGAATTCTTTGATGTGGAGACAAACAGTTGGAACTTGATTCCTCACATGCTGAAAGATATTCCTCTTTCGAGTTCGCAATCCCCTCCTCTAGTTGCTGTTTCCAATAATCAGCTGTACACACTAGATGCTTCTTCAAATGAGCTGAAAGTATATCTGAAAGCAAGCAACTCATGGAAAAAATTAGGACCAGTACCAGTGAGAGCTGATGCTCAACGAGGATGGGGTGTGGCGTTTAAATCTCTGGGTAATGAACTGCTTGTTATTGGTGCTACCTCCGTCTCCTATTCAGAGCGTGCCTTGACTATTTACACTTGCTGCCCTGATCCAGTTTTTGAGAAATTGCAGTGGAGGCAAATTGTTTGCAACGGCACCAACCTGAATCCTTTTATTCACAATTGTGCTGTCATGTTAGCTTGAACCTTGAAGTCTTCAATAAGCAGAGTATCCTTAAATGCATCTTCAAACAAAAATCCCTGCAGATTGTATTTAGTACTTACTTCAAGCTTCTGTAGTCTAGTGAACCTCACAAGGGAGTCACTTGTCAGTTAGTGAAACTACTAGGATGGCATAAGGTGAATGTAAGGTAGCTTGTTGATTTATCTGTTTCCTTCATTCTTAACTCTGCTGGGAGTGCAATAGAAAATGCATATGTATAACTGGTGAAAAAACCAGATATTAAGCTTCAAAATTCAAATGTTAATGTGCTTTTGTAGTTATTTTGTTTTTGGTTGTCCCAATTTCCCGATTTAGGTATTCACGTAAAAATTTCCTGTCCAAGTAGCTGTTGTGTGAGTAGTTGTTATAATGTTATTGTTATTATTATTATTATTATTAGTTTAGGGAGCTTGTATCTGCCAGCCAGGGAGAGATCAGATAACTGAAACCTGGCTCCCCACCATTGGTGCAAATCCAAATTATCACTTGAGGCTTTGTTCAAGGGATCACTACTGTGAGAAGTTTTGGATGAGACTGTGAGGAGTTTTGGAGGAGGAATATTCCAAAATTAGGACATCAACTGGTCCGGTAAATCTGCAAGAGACATCCCAATGCTTGCAATATCAAACAGCAGATCAAACTACCAGGAGTTTTGAATTAAGATTCAATTGATTTAATTAAGTTGCTAAATGATGATTCAATCTCAGTTAAACTAGGCAACACAATAAGAAATGATAGACAAGTACTTTTTGAATTCATAATTGACATTTAAGAACAATAACTTAAGCGCCGAGGTTCTACGTCCTCACCAAATCTTGTGAAAATTTGTGCACTCGCTCAAGTTCCCTTTATTAGAACAGCAAAATGAAAGTGTGTTTCATTAATGAATGAAGTCTTAATATATACAACAGCTATGACACTTAACCATTAGTTACATAACAAATGGAACTAGCTATCATGATGCTAACTCTGGCACATTAAAAATCTAACCAACTAACAAACAGTAATACTGTAATATCCCTTCTCAAGTTGGGAGATATATGTTGAGGACTCCCAACTTGGACAAGAAAGTCTTGAATGGATTGTCTGGCTGAGGCTTTCTAAGTAGGTCTGCTAGTTGATGTTGGGATTTAACATAAATAAGTTTGATAAAGCCTTTTGAGACTTTTTCTCTAATAAAGTGACAGTCTATCTCTATATGTTTTGACCTTTCATGAAAAGCTGGATTGGAAGAAAGCTATATGGCTGATTGGTTGTCACAAAAGAGTGTGGTTGATCCTACATTAATATTGAACTCACGAAATAGACTGGAAATCCATGTTATTTCACTTGCTACATAAGACAGGGCCTTGAATTCTGCTTTTGCTGAGGACTTGCTCACTGTAGGTTGTTTCTTAGTTTTCTAGGAAATTAAGGAATCTCCTAAGAACACTAAGTATCTTGTGGTTGAACGCCTAGTGTCTGGGCATCCAGCACAATCAGCGTCTGCATAGGCTTTTAAATTGAAGTTGTTGTTAGCATAAAATAATAACGTTGTCCTAGGCTTCCTTTAATGTATCTTAACAAATGGTGTAAGGCTTGTTCATGAGGCACACGAGGGTTAGACATAAACTGGCTTAATCTAGCTACTGGATAGTCTATATCTGGTCTTGAAATAGTAAGATACATAAGTCTACCTATCATTCTTTTGTATAAAGTAGCATCCTGGACAACATTTCCTTCACCAATTGAGAGCTTTAAACCAGGATCCATTGGAGCAGCTGCTAGCTAAGAATCTTTGAAACCTGTATCTTCAAGTAAAGAAAAAGCATACTTCCTTTGGGATAAACAAACTCCTTTTTCAGATTTAGCTATTTCTAGGCCAAAGAAGTATTTCAAATCTCCTAAAATTTTTAGTTTGAAAAGTTTCTGTAGTTTTTGTTGAATAATTTGAATTTGTTCTTGATTTGGACCAAAAATGATTATATCATCAACCTAAACTAGAAGGAAAATAATAGAATCACCATTACCAATGTGAAAAAGGGAGTAGTCACATTTTTATTGTGTGAAGCCAATGTCCATGAGAGTAGAGGAAAATTTGTGAAACTATTATCTTGATGCTTGTCTTAATCCATAAATGGATTTATTTAACTTGCAAACATGATTTTCCTTTTGTTTACTATAGCCTAGAGGTAATTCCATGTACATTTCTTCAAACAAATCTCCATTTAAAAAGGCATTGCTAATGTCCAATGGGAGGAAATGCCACATTTTTATTGCAGCTATGGATAAAAGGATACGAACAGTGGTGATTTTTTCCATTGGTGAGAAGATATCTAGGAAATCTACCCCAACTTGTTGAGTGTATCCTTTGGTCACCAATCTAGCTTTGTATCTTTCAATTTCATCATTGGACTTGTATTTGACTTTGTAGATCCATCTACAACCAATAGTGTGTTGTCCCTTGGCAAAGGAACAATGGACCATATGTTGTTTTCCATAGCCTTCAGTTCTTCTATCATGGCAATCCTTCATTCTTGAAATTTTACAGCTTGGTGGTAGTATATGGGTTCTACCATTGCTAATATTAGGAAGATATATTCTTTGTCGTTGTTTGATAATTTGGAATATAATAGATAATCTGAAATAGGATAGGATGTTTTGGTTTTGTAACACTGATATTGTTCAAGGTGTGAAAGAGGTTTAGAAACTCTAGTTGATCTCCTAAGGTTTCCAATAGCTAGTTCAGGAACATGCTCAAGAGATGTGTTATGAGATTTAGAGGAGGTGGAAATATCTATGTTGGGGTTTGGGGTTAGAGGAGGTTGATAATTGATTAGATCTTGGGGAAAGTTAAAATGAGGTTTTGGTAAAACTATATTTGCATTTTGTTGTATAGATGTGGATGTTAAGATTGAAGCCAATGGTAAAATGTGTTATATAAAGTGTACATCTCTTGAAAGTTTTTTTCTGTGTGGCTAAAGGAGTTTGTATCCTTTGTATCCAACAGGAGATAGCCAATGAACATTGAAGGAATGGCTCTTTGTTCCTCCAGCAGGAATACTTGAAGCATAACACAAGCAAGCACACACTCTTAGAGCAGAATAAGCAGGTTTCTTTTTAAATAAGACTTGATAAGGTGTTTGGAACTTTAATAGAGGAGTTGGAATTATGTTGATTAAAAAGGTAGCTATAGCCACACATTCTCCCCAAAGATTAATATGAACTTTTGATTGGAAAAAAAGAGCTCTAGCAACATTAAGGAGATGTTGGTGCTTTCTTTCAACAACAGAATTTTTTCAGGCCTATGAACACAAGAAAACTTATGTAAAATGCCATTTTCTTGAAGAAAATATGTAATGGCAAGTTCCCTTGCATTATCAGGCCGAATTTGTTTTATAGTTTTGCCAAATTGAGTCTTAATGAGAGATGAATCTTATTAATGTGGTGGAAGTTTCAAACTTAAATTTCAGAAAATAAGTCCATGTGAATCTACTACAATCATCAACTATAGTAAGGAAATAATTTTTGCCATCATGAGTGGGAGCATGATAGGGTCCCCAAATATTATAATAAATGAGATGAAAAATAGAATCAGAAACATGATTATGTGAAGTAAAAGTTAATCTTCTCATCATATCAAGAGGACAAATATCACAATCCAAATCATTGAAGGATGATTTATTATTCAATAGTAAAGAATTACAAAGTTTTTGTAAAATATTATGAGATAAATGTCCTAATATCTTATGCCAAGTATGTGAAGAAACTATTTTAATAGAACTGGTGCAAACTGAACTATCAATATGAGACTTAGTACTATTTGTAGGAAAATTTTGTAGAAGATAAAGGCCTTGATGCATATCACCCTTGCCAATCACCTTTGAAGAAGCAAGGTCCTGAATAAAGAAACTGTTAGCAAGTAAACTGATGGAACAAAAGGATTTATTTAGCAATGCACTGACAAAAACCAAGTTTACTTTAAAGGAAGGGACCTATAGTACATTATGTAATACTAAGGAAGATGAGAGATATATGTTGCCAACTTAATGGACTTTTATCTTTGTGTGGTAAAGTAAACTCACAAAATGATTGGTAACATTGGTAAGGGAGTAAAAAATTTGGAATAGTTTAATATATGTGTTGTGGCACTAGAATCTAAAATCTAATAAGATGATTTAATGTTAGAATTTGTAGCACTTGCTTGCAGGGAAATCATTATTAATACTTGAAGGTGCTGAAGATGTACCATTCTCCATGTTGGCACTATTGTTATGAGTCTGGAGTAATAAAAGTAGTTGTTGAAATTGTGAGGTAGTTAATTATGGAGAGACATCTGGTTTAGCAGAAGTTGTATCAACAATAGAGACATTGTTGACAGTGGCTATTTTTCCCTTGGACTTGTCATACCCATGAGGATAGCCTATGATTTTATAACACTTTTCTTTTGTATGGCCAAGAAAACCACAGTTGGTGCAAAGGGGCCTGTCTTTCTGGCCTTGTTTTCCATCTACTACATTGGAGGAGCACCTCTAACAGCAAAAGTAACAGATTGTGTAAAAGAAGTAACAGTAATGGCCAATTGTTTTTCTTCTTGAAAAATCAAATTAAAGGCTTTGCTAATAGGAGGTATGGGCTCCATAGCAAGAATTTGACCACATATAGTGGAAAAAGAATCATTAAATCCCATGAGGAATGTAGGGGCATATTCAGTTTAAAGAACATCTTGCAAAGTTTTCACACCACCACATGTGCAAGCAATAGTAGGTCGAAGAGCAACTAATTCTTCCCAAAGGTATTTCATTTTTGTGAAATACTGAGTAACAGTAATTGTGCCTTGTTGTAGACTTACCAAAGACTTTTCCTATTCCAATAATCATGGGCCATTTGCTTGACTGAAATGATCTTTAAGGTCCTTCCAAAGAGTTGCAGCAGAATCAACATATATGACACTCTCAGCAATCTCCTTGCAGATAGAATTCAACAGCCAAGAAGAAATTATATCATTGTTGCACTCCCAAGAAGCAAGTGACTCTGGATCAGTAGTAGGTTCTGGATTTGGAATGGAACCATCAATGAAACCAAGTTTTCTCTTAGAATTTAGAGTCAATCACATTGATCTTGACCAAGAACTATAATTAAGTTAGAAACAAGAATTAATCTGGGATGATTGGAAGAATGGAGAAAATAAGGATTTGAGTATTCTTGAGCCATGGAAGATGACACTTGGAATTTCACAATAATGAACCCAAGGAAGAGGACAACAAGAACGAACTCAAGCAAAAAGAATAAGAGAGGAGCGGAAGAAAGATCAAAGAATATTCATCTCACTGATACCATATTAGAATAGGAAAATGAAAGTGTGTTTCATTAATGAATGAAGTCTTAATATATACAATAGCTATGACACTTAACCAGTGGCTACATAACCAATGTAACTGACTATCATGATGCTAACTCTGGTACATTAAAACTCTAACTAACTAACAGTAATATTGTAATACCCTTTGAAGGATATTTTGTGTTCTCAAAGATTAGCCCAACAATGATATTATAAAAGTAATTAGGCAACAGGAATTCAATTACCTTTTTCAAAAGTATGTTCTAAATTATCATTGTGTAGAAACCTAGGAGTAAAGATAGATAAACTAGTAGCTTAATAGCCTATACAACTTACCTAGATAGTCTAGCAATTGATTTAGCTTCTCAGCAGATCATGTAAGTAAACGAAAAGTTGGCAATTACATCAGATTTACCAAAATGTAATTTGGTATGGAGGCATTCTTAATAAAAATTTCATTTGATGTATCATAGATGTGTAAACTCCAGAGCCCTTCAGAAAGTCTGAGTTTCATTGTTTTCAATGACAACAAAGCCAATTTAAAGAAAATACTTTGAAGAATGACTAATGGCTAACTTGAGTTTCTTGAAAAAGTATAACACGTTAATCCAGTTTTTATCACACGGACTTAAAGTAAGATTAATATTTCACTTTGTATGTGTGAGCATATTTCATCTCATGGGAAGAGATTAAGCTAAATAGAAAGTGAATATTATGTCAGGCCAAGTATGTGTATATAGATTCAAGCATAATACGAACTTAAAGCAAAAATAATGTTTCATTTTGCATGCACAAGCATGATTTATCTCATGGGAAAAAATTAAGCAAAAAAGAAAGTGAATGTTATTTCAAGTAAAGCACGTATTCATGCTTACAGACCAAAAGCATAAAAATGGACTTGAATTGAGAATAATTTCATTACACATGAGAAATCATGTTTTATCTCAAGGAAAAAGATTAAGCTTAAAAGAGGTGAATATTATCTCGTGCAAATAACATGTAAATACTTAAGGACTGAAGCAGATCAATTCAAAAGCAAGAAGCCTAAGGAAACAATTTTCATAAAGTAATACAAGACTTCAGAAAGTACACTGAAGATTAAGGAAATCATGCTAACTCTGGAAGTAACGTGTTCCTTAGTCAATAATTATCATAATCACAAATTAACCTGCATCAAACAGCCAAGATTGAAGATTGGAAGATCGAAGAAAGAACAAAGAGATTGATTACGATGTCAGAAAACTCATTTAACTATGGCGTACAAAACACCAAAGGAAATGGAGGGAAAATTTGAAATTCAAATTTCAAATCTCGAATAAGACCCAATTTTATAATTGGTACATCATCTTTTCTACCTAATCGATTCATGATCCTAGCTTCTAGAAGGAGGAGTTTAGAAACCACGATCAAAAAGTAAAAAGAAAGGGGACATCAGAAACCTCTTCAACACAACGGCTTCTACAACCGATGTGACAAGTCTGTCAGCCTACCTCTCTAGACTAACGTTCCAAGACACAACTGATGATCTACACATGTCACTTGAAAATCTGATCAAAGGCAATGGTCATGAAGAAGGACCTGTAAAAATGGATATGTCATACATGAATGCCAATGAGAGAGTTGAAGATATAAGAGTGACAACTCAAGAAAAATCTCTCTGCACTTCCTATGCTGTTCATTATAATATGTAATCAATCATCTTGAAGTGTAAAAATCTCATTTCCATGTTCTGTAATGATTTGTATACTCTTCTTAGGAAAAGACGTGAGAAAGAAGTCGCTCGTATTTCCTAGGTCTATATTATTGAATACTCTTAAGGAAATATGGGTGTAGGTTAGTTTGAGTGGCAGCCCAAACACATAACCTTTGTAACCTTGGTTCATTAGTGAACAGTGTGAGACATAGCTTGGAGAAGCTAAGGTAAAACTACTTGCAATATGATGGCAGAGGTATTTGCTCATCATAGTTCAGCTTGGAGAGGCTGGTTTAAGACTACTTATAATGTGGCAGTAGGCTGGTTTAGAACTACTCGGTTAAGCTTGGGGAGGCTGGTTTAGAACTACTCATTCAGGTTGGAGAGGTTGGTTCAGAACTATTCGATTAATGACAGTTGGGGTTGTCCATGGTGCACTGTGAGAGCTTGGGAAAGCTAATGTAAAAACTATCCATTTTACTTTCTCAGGTTGAGAAAGTTGTTGTTAGTGAAATCTCAACATGTGTTGAGTACTAGATGTAGGTAGGTTGGTCGAACCAGTATAAAAGTACTTATGTTCATTCTCTCTTCCCTAATCTTTTATTTTTATGTTATACGCTTTATGTTAAATATTGATTAAGCTCCATTAAAGTCACCTGATAATTATTAGGCTTTAGAAATCTACTTCCTGAAACACCTAACTATTATTCTGTTGCACTTCAAGCTTTATGCTTGATAGTATCTTTTATGTTAAATGTTTCAGATAAGGAAGAAAGCTTCCGAAAGCATGATTTAACCCCCCTTCTCTTACACCCTTTTACCAACAAGTAGTATCAAAGCAAAGTCTCTGAGGGGTTGAGCAGTCCAACGATTGCAGAGGAAAAAGATCAAACAGAAAAAAGAAGAAGAATAAAAGTGCATCTTTTATATTACATGACATGAGTAATAGCTTATTGAAGCACATAAGGTAAGAATACTTAAACTCAGTCCTTTATCTTCCTTACGATCATATGATGAGTTGCCACATAATGTGCATACTTCCTTTTTAAAATACCTCAATCAGAATAAGCCTAAGTTTGATAGAGAAACTAATAAAGATGAATCAATCATGTTTTAAAACTCTAGGCCTTAGAAGTTGAAATCTCTGAATAAATATAGAAAATCTCGGAAAGGTATTTATGAATTAGAGAATCCTTCCCTATAGCTTCAAAATTTTTAAACTGGTCAAATAGTTTAAGTTTCTAAAATCTCAAACATGTGCTTTATGATAAATGGCTAGTGGTTCAGGAGATAAGTTTGAAAAATGAAAAGGAAATGGGAAGTAAAAAGAAACGCAGTTTCATCAAAAATCATTTTATATTGTTGTTATCATTCACAAGAATGGGAAACATCCTTCTTGAACAACTGACCAAGATGGACTCAAGAAAAAATTGAGGACCAAAATTATCTTTTTTCAGGTACCATCTCAGATACCTCCCACAGCTCAAGAAAAGAAAATCAGAAGCATGATCTTCTAGATCTCCAAATGACTTGAATTTATTGATGAAAAGTATTCAAGACCTACTTTGCTAACTGCAATTAAGGACTAGAGAAAGATCTTGAGGAAAAAAGTCTAAAGAAAATCCCTGATTAGCAAAAAGAATGGAAGCTACACTTTTAGAAAGTAAACTTCAGAAATTAGATACTTTAGAAAGCATGCTAAAGAGATCTAAAGAAAATTAGAAAATATTTCTAAGAAAAAAGATAAAGCAATATGAAAATTTGGGGAAACATGTTCTTCTATCTGCACCTCTGTAGCTAAATATGATAAAAGACTTTGAGCAGTCAAGATTAGGTGGAAACTTCAATACAAAAGCAAGTCCTAACTAAGAAGATGCAAATCTTGGACACTTGAAGATAAAAGGAAGTCATAGGGAACTAAGAAACTCCAAAATACTTCCACTCTTATGAGATTCAGAGACCTCTGACTATACAGAGAAAAGAATATACTTCTGATTCCTAAGGAGAAAATGGAGAATTGACACAATCTAACACACCTAGATGTTGTGGATAAGGAAGCAACCAAAAGATTAGGCATTGAGGTATTCCTAAGATCTCTATAATAATAGTGATATTGATCCTGATTAGAAGAGCCATATTCAGCACTATAGATCCATGTCTTGTTATTGATTAACCTTGTGATAAACCAATTTTTTTACTGATAAAATATGTTAGATGTATTCAAATTTCGAAATTTGCATAAGCTATCATACACAAATCCTTTTGGGTGTTCTCCTCATCATGCCTCCAATATAAAAGTTACAAAAAGTCATCAACGCAGAAAATCATCTCATTATCTTGAAGTCAGAAGACTTAAGCTTTTGCTGAAAAGAAGTAGGTTAAAACCTGAAGAATAATCAGCATAATGAGATTCAAAATGTAAAGATGGTACAAGAGTTGAAATAGTGTAACTCTTTAGGGATACAATGTGCTGAAAGGAACTCAAAAAGTAATCCCTTCAGAAAGTGATTCAATAGTCAGAAATCACTTATTCTAAGTAAAGTCAAAGGAGCAGGAAAATTTCCTCAAAGTACTTCATTTTTTCTCTCTCTCTCTCTCTCTCTCCCACGTTGCCTGAACTTCAGACAATCACGCCCTATCACTTAATAACTAACCACTCTTTACACGTATTTCCTCTCACCTTTGTCTTCCTCTACACACTTCCTAAATTGTTTCACCTATCTGCCCTCTAAAACTGCTTTGCTAAAATCGAAATCATCCATCTTTTCTCTGAGTTTCACCTTTACATTTTCTTTTAAAGCTTCAACCACTCTTCTCACAAACATCTTCTCAAAAATGCTGAAAATGGCCGAAGGAAAATCTCACTCTTGCGACATAGGAGTTTTTCACATGTTCAATGAACCTATTTGTCAGCAACATTATGTTGAGAACTTCGCTTAGCATCCAATGTCTCCTACAAAAACTCTTTCAAAGAAGGTGATGATACAAGTCTTTACCTTATGGGAAATTATCTCATTTCAGGGATGGGAAGGATTTGTGAATCTTGTTGACAGGGTTTTTAAGGAATGGTGATTGCCTTTTATTCTAGGCTAGCATAGATGTCTGATTTCGTGCTGGTATCCTACATTAGAAATACGAACTGGGAACTCAATCTAACTAACCTTTCAAACATATGAGGGACTTAGATCCTCATCTGAAAAGAATCGGTTCATAACTCTTAGGGCTCCTACAGAAGATGTGGCAAGATGTCTCACAGATTCTCCAAAACACCATCCTAACGTTATAACATCCTCTATGCTAAACTCGAAAGCTCGTCAAACTCTCAACCTTATCCAGTGAACTCTTTTGCCCAGACGAGAATGTACACATCAGCTAGTAGGGATGGATTGCATGCTCTTGTGTTGTCTACTAGCAAAAAGAAAAGTAAGTTTACCTAGACTAATTTTCAATTACATGTTCCAAGTCATCTCCCCTGAAACAATGAAAAACACCTCTATTCCCTACGGCATTTTTTTTACAAAAATCTTTCAATATCTGAAATACTCTCTGGCAATCGAGTGGTATGAATACATGGAAAGAACCACGTATACCTTCAACTTGTTTCGAACCCTAAGAAGACCAACCGGTGCTGCTACAACAAGAGCCTCAAGTAGAAATCTAAGTATAAGAGAAGCTACAATGAAAAAGCCAGCTGAAGGAATAAAAAGAAAAAGAAGAATCATTGTACTTGAAGATAGCTCAGATGAGAGCAAAAATCCAAAGGTGATCATCAGATATGGGGGTTCACCCGAGAAAACAAGCTTGAAGTTTGAGTTTAAAAAAGAAACAAGTTCTGATTCCTTCACTTCTAGATCTGTGTCTAAGTGTTTTCTAAGAGATAACCTAAAAATTAGCAAACCCGAATCAAGCTCACAGCCAACAAATCTCTCAACTCCAACCATGACTACCTCTAATCTTGCTATCACTCTAAATGCTGATCTCGCAAAAAATCAACACCTATCGGCTGTGCAGCAAATGAAAATCCTTGAACGATTGGACAGATTGGAGGCTTAGTCAAGAAGACACGAAGCTCTTTTAATAGAGATTCTCCAAGAAGTAAAGTGTCAAGGCTAATGGAGTGAGCCATATCTCCTGACACATTTCATGTTGATGATGACAAAAGGCGGAGAAGAGAAAAGTTGAAGAAAATCTATGCATAAATTCAGGGGGAGCCCAAAAATTGTATTTTGCATACTGTATATATTCTTGTTTGCTTTGGAACTTTGGTTACAATATTATGAACATCATCTTTTGACAAAAATGCAATATCCATTATCTTTCATGTTTATTTCTGGTTTTATTCTCTTATGCTCTAATACATAGATAGTCACTCTTAAGTTTTGATACATATCAATGCCTAATCCATCATGCTCAGCTAATCATATATCATGACTTGCCTATGTATGCTATGTTTTCTTAAGCACTTACTTTGAAATGATTAATCATTAACATGCTAGAGAAAGAAGCACGTACTTATCATTGATTAGCTTTACCAAGTATCCTTAAGAAATGAAAATTCTCTCTATCAGTATTTGGATACTTGAACTTTATTGATGTGTGTAGATATGTATGAGACTACTTGAAATGTCTATTGTTATAGAACACATTTTTGTTTACACATGCATGAGACACTCTGTTTAAATCTGATCAAACTTAGTTGTAAACAGTTTTTGAGGACCTTCAAAAACTTGCTTTTAAATGTCTCAAATTCAACTATGATCAGTAAAATGATCTGAGGATCATCTCAAATATGCTGAGCTTATTTGATCAACAAAGTGTTATATTACGATTCGGTATGTATCAGTAGGAAAACATTATTTGAGAAAAGGATTTCAAAAAATTACTTTACCATTTGATACTTATAAAGTTTCCTAGCTCATGAAAAATAAGCTCCCAATAACTTAATGGTTCGATAAAGCTAGGATAGATCCCTATTTGAGCTTCAAAAACCTCAAATTGTAATTTACCAATATAATTGATATCAAGGATTTTATGAGCATCAGAAACTTCATCTGTATCTCCTAAGCTTCTTTCATATCATGCTAAATTTTTTTTATCATTCATATGTATATACATCTTTGAGCATCAAATTCTTTGTTGAAAAAGGGAGCATAAGAAAAGAATGTGCTGAATAGGATTTTCTATCAAGAAACAATATCACAAATATTACTTGTTTATTTATTCAAGCACACTTAAATATTATAAAGTCATTTTATGACTGAAATCAAGCTGATTGACAAAATTGAACTAAAACGATGATATCTACTTTTGGTATCTCTGTGATACAAATTAAAGAAGCTTTATGATCTAAATCAGAAAAATCATGATAAACCAAATAGAGTTGATTTAAGTCGACTTAAAGCTTCAATTTTTTCTTAAACATATCTAAGCATGCCTTAAGAAAAAGACTTACTAAGATTTAAGAATCATGATGTGTTGAAAGAAAATAAAATTCATCATATTATATTCTGTATTATTTCTTTCAACCTCTCTTCAAAAGAGTCTCTTCAAATTGGTTTGTCATTATCAAAAAAGGGGAGATTGTAAACTCGAGAACCTTTTAGAAAGTATGAGCTTTATTATTTTGAATGACAACAAAGCCAGTTTAAAGAAAATATTTTGAAGAATGACTAATGGCTACCTTGAATTTCTTGACAAAGCATAACAGGTTAATCTGGTTTGTATCACACAAACTTAAAGTAAGATTAATATTTCACTTTAGATATGCGAGCATGTTTTATCTCATGGGAAGACATTTAGCCAAATAGAAAGTGAATATTATGTCAAGCAAAGTAAGAATATAAAGATTAAAACATAATACAGACTTAAAGCAAGAATAATGTTTCACTTTGCATGGCAAGCATGATTTATCTCATGGGAAGAGATTAAGCCAAAAAGAAAGTGAGTGTTATTTCAAGCAAAACACATATTCATGCTTATGGACCAAAAGCATAAAAACGGACTTGAATCAGGAATAACTTCACTACACATGAGAAATTATATTTTATCTCAAGGGAAGAGATTAAGCTTAACAGAGATTAATATTATCTCATGCAAAGAACATGTAAATACTTAAGGACTAAAGTAGATCAAGTCAAGAGTAAGAAGTCCAAGGAAACGATCTTTAGAAAGCAACATGGGACTTCATAAAGTACACTAAAAATTGAGGAAATCATGCTAACTCTGGAGGTAAGGTGTTACTCAGTCAACAATCATCATAATCACAAATTAACCTGCATCAAACGGCCAAGATTAAGACTAGAAGATTGAAGAAAGAACAAAGAGATTGATTACAACATTAGAAAGCTCACTTAACTGTGGAGCACAAAACATTAAAGGAAATAGAGGGAAAATTCGAAATTCAAATTTCAAATCTCGAACCAGATCCACTTTTATAACTGGTACGTCATCTCTTCTGCCAATTGATTCATGATCCTAGCTTCTAGAAGGAGGAGTTCAGAAATCACAATCATAAAGTAAAAAGAAAGAGGACATCAAAAACCTCTTCAACACAACGGCTTCTACAACCGATGTGACAAGTCTGTCAGCCTACCTCTCTAGAGTAACACCCTAAGACACAAGTGATGATCTACACATGTCACTTGGAGATCTGATCAAAGGCAATGGTCATGAAGAAGGACCTGTATAAATGGAGATGTTATACATGAATGCCAATGAGAGAGTTGAAGATATAAGAGTGAAAACTCTAGAAAAATCTCTCCACACTTCCTATGCTGTTCATTATAATATGTAATCAATCATCTTGAAGTGTAAAAATATTTTTTCCATGTTTTGCAATGATTTGTATACTCTTCTTAAGAAGAGATGTGGAAAAGAAGTTGCTCATGTTTCCCAGGTTTGTATTATTAAATACTCTTAAAGAAACATGGGTGTAGGTTAGTTTGAGTGATAACCCAAACACATAACCTTTATTACCTTCATCTATTAGTGATCAGTGTGAAACATAGCTTGGAGAGGCTAAGGTAAAACTACTTGCAACGTGATGGCAGAGGTATTTGCTTATCATGGTTCAGCTTGAAGAGACTGATTCAAGACTACTTGCAATATGGCAATAGACATCATCTGCAGGTCACGGTTTCAACTTGGAGAGACTAGTTTAGAACTACTCGATTCAGGTTGGAGAGACTGGTTCAGAGCTACTTGGTTAGTGATAATTGGGGTTGTGCACTATGAGAGCTTGGGAAGGCTAATATAAAGACTATCTATTTTACTTTCTCAGGTTGAGAAAGTTGTTCTTAGTGAAATCTGAACATGTGTTGAGTACTGGATGTAGATAGATTGGGTGAACTAATATAAAAATACTTGTGTTCATTCTCTCTTCCCTAATCTTTTATTTTTATGTTATGCACTTTATGTTAAATATTGATTAAGCTTTATTAAAGTCGCATGGTAATTATTAAGCGTCAGAAATCTACTTTCTGAAACATCTAACCACTATTCTGCTGTACTTCAAATTTTATGCTTGATAGTATCTTTTCTGTTAAATGTTTCAGATAAAGAAGAAGGCCTCAGAAAGCACGATTCAACCCCCTTTACTCGTGCACTCTTTTATCAACAATATGATTATCAATGTAAATTTGTGTCCTACATAACTGATTACATGGTGATAGAAAAATTAAAAAAAATAGGCAATCATTATAAAGCTATTTATTTGAATTAGAAACACCATCTCAAATAAGTATACAAGCTCTTGGATTTCCCCCTAGCCAAATGAGTCTTGGGCTACAATATTGATGAATTTGTTATGATCAAAGACCCCATAACTTGAAACCTGAGCAGTAGCTCAAGCATCGTTGGTTGGATCACCCCGACTCAAGGACCCCAGGCGACCAATCATCAAGTTTGCCAAGGCCATCTTCGGGGTTCCTCCAATGAGAGCCTGAATATAGTGAACTTGGGTATGCATGGGAGCATAAGGAACAATAACCCTAGACCAAATTGAGGACTTCACCTCAAAGAAGACAAAGGGACATAACCTTAGATCAAGATGAGCACATCATCAGTGCTGGACATGGTATAGGTTCTAAAAGGGCATCCTAGTGGTATTTCATACAAGTCATACATTCTAGCTCAACCGTGGATATCCTAATTTGTGTGCATTCAAGGGATATAAATAGGATGGGGAATTTTTCTCTAGGTAAGATATACATTCTAATTATCCGTTACCCATTTACCATATACTAAGTTAGGCCTTGGAGTTTCTTTGCAGGTACCCACCCCTGGTGCATTGACCATTGTAATTCGAGGAGGAATAGCCAATAGACCATAGTCCTTACATCAGAGAACCCTTTGATGTAACTTTACATTATGTTGGTGCCATTGCTAAGGGTGCTATTACCAGTGACCCAGCTTACCACTTTATTACAATCCCTTTTCCTTGAAACAAAATACCACCACCACCCTACAAGTTCAACCACTGCCACCTTAACCATCATCTTCAATCTCTATGCCAGATTTAACCCCTTATAGTTGCCTGACTAGGCCCATTTGCCAGCTAACATAGTTACCCCCTAACAATATCATCATGTTTGAATATGTTTCCACTACTGGTGAACCAAGGCCTAACCCAGAGTAAACTCTAACAAGAAGGGCTCCCAAACCTTATTGACTACCATTGGCCTCAATGACTGAAATAGCAAAAGGCTCCAACCTTCCATACAACTACTTCTTTTGCTCTAGGAACAGAACAAAAGTATGGAAAATCTAGAGAATGAGATCAAGAAAAGAATGTGCCATGAAGAAAGGCATTGGAGGAATGACATAAAAGTCGAGGAGATGAAAAGAAGATTGAGATGAAGAGACTAGAAAATTTGTGATTTGAAAGAAAAACTGAAAGCAGTAGAGGAAACTTGATCTCGTGAAAGGCGTATGGAAGCCAACATGGAGATAGTGAGCATTGTTGGACCCATGAAGTCGCCTCACAACAACCAATAAGTCAACAGGCTTCCACAACACATCATTCAAGCTCCTCCCAACACCTAAACTCCCAATTAGCATCATTCATTAGGCCACGTCACGAAGAACCTCCAGCCAGAGAAGCTAAAACTTTAGACTTCACAACCACGACCCTTGATATTGATGAAGATACGGAGACCCCCTTTGACTGAGCAATCATGAAATACCCTGTCCCTATCGACATCAACTGCCAACTAACATGAAACAATACAAAAGATCCACTAACCCTCAAGAACACCTCTACATCTTTAGAATCTAGATGCTTCTTGAAAGGACGATGAATCTTATTAAATGCAAAGCCTTTCTTCTCACCGTCTAGAAGTTAGCCTTCACTTGGTTCAACCAGTGGCCATCCAAATCTATTCACTACTTCTTTGGCCTTAGCTCCTGTTCCTTGACACAACTCATCACTAGCCAAACGAAGGTGAAGTTTGTTACTAAGCTCCTAGGGTTTCCAATAGCCACCCAACAAAACCCTCAAGAACTACCCTAATTGATTCAACCAGAAAGCCTTGAAGATTGGAGACTTGATTATAAGTTGAAAGTAGCATGAGAAGGGGGATGAATCATGCTTCTCACTTCTTTTTAGTTTTTGAAACTTTAAACAAAATCTATCAAGCTATTCACTTGAAGGTAATAGATATTATAGTTAGTTTGCTTTAGAAATTGGCTTTTTGAATCAAAAGTAAATACAGGAATTTCATAAACTATTTTATAAAACTTTTTCAAAGAAACACAATAAAGAAAAATATAAAACTGAACAATAAAGACGTAAAGAGAGGAAAGATTGCTCAGTGTTTTTATAGTGGTTCGACCAAACCCTATCTACATCAAATTCTCAATAACTTGTTGAGTTCCACTAAAAATCATTTCTTGACCTATAGAAAGTGAGATAGTCTTTGTATAGCCTTCTCAAGCTATTTTTAGTGAGCAGTAGCTCCAATTTGCTCTCACATCAATTAGTCTTTTTACTAGCCTTTTCAATCTAACTTACTGTGATCACTACTGGATCAGGGTAATGGAATATAGTTTTGTGTTGTTTTTCTCCAACAAAATAACACTCAAGTTTTTCTGAGATACATTACTGTATATACTGAAAACTTGAGAGACTTTTTCTCAATTATTTCTAAGAAGAAAATGTTTTCTAATGAGAATAAGAAAGAAGGTTTTGTGTAACAAAAACTGATTACAAAGAGTAATAGAGGAACTTTTAGAGTGTATTGAAAAGCTTCAATGTTAGTTGTACAAAAGTTTCTTCTTAATGGAAGATCTCATCATTTTATACTTAGATTTTGAATATGACTATTTCCTCTTGATTTTCCTTTCTCTTAAAACATGTTGATCTTCTTTTTGTGTTCTAGGAACTGCCCTCTAGAATAGTAGTTGATATGTGTTAGAGTTGTCCTTTTAGAGATGTTGACAATGTAGTTTCTAGACAACCTTCAGAAACAACTTTTACTATCTAAAGTGTAGTTTTTGAACTTTTTCTTTTAGAATATGAGATATTTGACTAAAGTTAGCATCCAATTTTTGATCGGATCACAAAAAAAAAAAAATTTCTTTGGATCCAAAAATTATTTAAAAAACCTTTTTTTTTCTATGTTTAATAATCTATCTTTGCCCAAATGTTCCAAAAAAAAATTAAAAAAATATGAAGAAAAGGTGAAAAAAATCAAATCTTTCTTACCATTATTCTTTTTTAAACTGATTTTATTCTGAATTCATTAATTGATTCTAACTTGATTTGTTTTGCCAATTAGCTTGATGTTATTAGTATCAATTAGCATTAGGTCATATAGTTTTGTCATTTACTACGTTGGAGTAAAATATGTGTATATATAGTTTTTTTTTCTTAGTAAGTCAAAGGGGAAGGAGGAACGGACACAGAGCAGTGACACAAATACAAGCACACAATCAGAGAGCAAAAATCAACTCTTGAGCAGAATTTGCAGTTCTCCTCAGATAGAGTCTAAGGGGTACCCGAAACTCAACCTCACTGCCTACCACTTCCTTTGAAACCGCTATCACTTTTATCCTAACTCATTTCCCATCAGACCAATGTGCAATCTTAGCCTCTATTCCCATTGAACAATATCCTTAAACTCTTGTGATTTCTAAGCTTCTTCTGGCTCAAGTTTAGTTTGATTAGCAACAATAGGAGTAGTGGCAACAATAGTGGGAATGGGAATAGGAGCAACAATTTCAACAGTGGCTTGTACCTCCTCATGATGAGAGCTAATTTTTTAGGCTTCATCACCCTCCTCAAAAGATGAGATGTTGATTGATGATGGAGGTTGGGAAAAGTGCTTCATAATTACGGGAATAGATGGCTCATCATCTTCAGGTTCTTCAATTATTGGATTGAAGGCATGAGAAAGTTCACTCAAGTACAACTTTAGCTCTTCAAAATCCTCCCCCTCAGGGTGTAATTCTTCTTCCATTCTCTTTGAAACAAATTTTAAGATTTAGTTCATATCATGGTATCTTCAACATCTTCAAAGGTGGTTTCTAAATCCTCCTTTTCAACTTTCTCAAGTTCAAGAGCCACTTCTTCAGTTTCTATATGGGCTGTTTTCTCAGCCTCAGAAGCAACTTTCTCAACTTCTGTAGAAGCTGCATTCTTAGGCTTTATTGATTCTTCAATGGCCTTCTCAAGTGAATATGATTTGTAAAGTCATAATGTTTAAAGTTTGTCTCTTATATATGTTTTCTTCATGTTTTAAAATGTCAAAGTTTGTTCCTTTGTTTTTTTTTAAAAATGTTTAAAAGAGATGTCTTATCTTTCAATGAGTATGTTTAAAACTTTATGTTTCTATCATGTTTAAATGGATCACTTTGTATTTCAAATGATTAAACTTTGATTCTTTATGTTTTAACATTATTAAATGACTTAACTTTAGTTTTAGTGGAAAAAGTTTAATACTTTGAACTTTATGAAGTTTGAATAAGTTGTCTTGAACTAACAATGTTAAGGAGCTATGCTTTTGTCCTAGTGAGTTTTAACTAAGTAATTTTGAAATTTTAATGAGTAAAGTTTCATGCTTTGGTGACTAATACAGTTAAAAGTGTTAATGTACATGTTTAATGATCAAAGATTGAAGCTTTGAGTTCTTTGTCATAGAAATGAGTTTTTGAATTATTAAGAAAGCTAGTTTTATTGGAAAATGTTTTAGAAATATTAAAAATGATGTTTGGAATTATGGGAATGATTTTAGAACCTTGGAGAGCTTGAAAAATCAAGTTTTGCTTTCTGGTAATCATTTATAAAGGGTCTATAATGGATTATAGGAGCTGAAATTCACGTCATGAGAAATTTTGCTCCCTGGTCATTGATTACAAACACCATGTAATTGATTACTAGAACACAAAATGGGTCCTGATGCGTTTTGGCCTCTGGTAATCGATTACAGAGGCTATGTAATAGATTACCATAAGGTAAAAATAAAATTTTATGCCAAAGTGAAGATGTTTTCAACCCCTAGTGGATCTTTCAAGGAATTAGCATAATTTTGAAAGTATTGCCCCTTTCTAAATGAATTTATAATGACGAAATGAAATATTCTTAACATCATATGCTATGCATGCTAAAGTGTGTCTCTTGCATAATGTGCTTATGATTTGGATAATGAAATTATGAATTTTCATTTATGCATGCTTTGGCATATGTGGAACACTTGATGAATTATTAAACATGTTCCATTATGGTTTAGCATGTGCATTAGCTGATTCTGGTCCATTGAACTTTGACAATTTGTTAGCCAGCATTGGCATAAATGGAAGAACATGATTATTTATGATTGTTTGATATTGAGATGCATTATTTGATATGATATATGACTTGAAGCAAATTTAGGGAAATTCCTATTACAATAGTTATGATGTCATAATTTCATCAAATTTGTGAACTTATAAGAATTTATGGAAGCTAAGAGTATGCGATAATGATAGATAAGATATGTTGATGTTATGTCATACTTGCTCATCAATGTATCTCTACAGAAACGTTAAAGTTAAAAGGTGAAATAAAACTGTAATACCCTATTTTTAAATAAAAGGTTAGGAATTTGTTTTGAACCAGGAAGGGTGCCAATTATCCTTATTTATCATTCGGGTCTGAAATTTCACTAAGTCTAGACCCTACACATCCTTGGAGGCCTATATGGTAGAGCTATATTCTTGGGATCAAAAGTCTCAGTAATTGTTCCATAGAGAAAAATAAGTTAAAGAGTGATTTTAAGTTAATTTTTTGAAACCTATAAATATTTTATTTTTAGCCCACAGTTTGTAAAATCAGAAGAATTCTCAGATTCAAACCAAAACCCAAAATTTAGATTTTGATTTGCTGAGATTTTAATTTTTCTGATCTTTTATTTGAATCCAAATAGGGGGTATTTCCTTATTTACATTTATGTTTTAAAGTTAATAAAGAGTAAAATAAATGATGACATTAAAATAAGTGAGTAATAAGATAACTCAGTTCAATACATACCAGTACTTGAATTATAGCTCAAAGTTAGGAGAAAAACCATTGAGCACTACAGTGGTCAAGGAAACAGTAAAGTGGTGCTGGGGACGATTTTATGCTCTCTTGAGTGCTGCAGCGGTCAAAATTACATTAAATACCCATTTTCGGGGTTCAGACCACCAAAACATACCCCTCCCACCTTATGTTTTCCAGAAACTACGATTCTCTCACCCCCTTCACCATAAAACTTCACTTTTCTTCAAGTTTCTTCAAATCTAACTTTAATTTGTCATCTTTCAAGCTTTAAGATATGTTGTTCTCATTGTTTTGCTTTCCTTTATCCATTTCCTTAATGTTTTAAGGGGGATTTTTAAGGGATCCTCAAAAGGTTCAAGAGAGGAGGGTCTTCTAGCATCTTATCTTCTAGCATCTTAAGTGTAGATTTGAGTTATTTAGAGGCTTATTAAAGGTTAATTTAGAGTTCTATTTCTCCTATGCTAGATATTGATGCTATTCCTATTTCCCAAGATCCAATTGGTGTTAATCCTACATATTTCACCCCTTCAGGTGAGTGGGTTCACATCTGTAATCTCTATATTGTGCATTAGAATTATTTTTATAAAGATATCATTTACTATTTGATTTTACAGATTTCTGCAATGAAGTTTGAGGTTACTGTTAATTTGTATGTTTTAAAACTCTTAGTTTTAGAGCATGAAACTTGTTTATGATAAAACTCATGGAACCATGTTTGTTATACTGATTTTATATAGAATTAATGATATATGTAAATCTTAGAGACTTTTATGATTGTTTAAATAAATTTTGGAATTGTCTTATGTATATGATGCAGTTTTATACCATATATAAGGTTTAGAGAAGATACTAGAATTATGATTACAAACTTTGCTATTTCAAAGTATGACGTTGAGTTTTCTAGTTATGAAAACCTTGATGGTTTGAATTATGTTTTGGATAATTAATCAAAAGGTTTTAAAGCATGAATCTTCATGAGATTTAGAACAGTTGATGGTTACATATTCTATAGGCTTTAGAAATCATGATGTCTACAAAGGGTGATCCTTGGACATGACATTTAGCCACATTCATGCTAAGGCCAAATTGCTAGAATCAGATTGATTCAAAACTGTCAGAGAATTAAAAGGTTTTAAAGGTTTTTAGATTTAGAGGATTTATTAGCTAGTTTAGAAGGTAGCTATAGACAAATAGGTTGTGTGTTAATAGCAGTTAATCTGTTAACCATGGTACCAAGTAGTTTGGGGCCAGAGATAATAGAGAATTTATTATCACACTAGAGATGGTGATACATAATGTTTAGATGTGACTAAACATTTATATTCAGAGATTTGTTACGCCACAAATATTGTGCGTAACCAAAGTAGAGATTACTATTTTTCTAGGAGCTACTATCCTATGAGCTTGTATGATTTCAGGTATGAAAGAAAATTGAGAAAATTGTTTTTGAGTTTATAACATAATGGCTTGAACACATATAATTGGATATATGTATACTTAATTATGAATGACTTTTGGAATATTATTAATGTTATTATGATTTTATACATTATTTCGTTGGTGTCCCATGAAAGGAGGTTTCAGGTAAGGACTCACTCACTGAGTTTTTAAATAAAACTCACCCCTCTCCTCTTTCCTCCATTACAGATACTGTAGCTACTGTAGATCCTTCTCCACCATATTCCTAACAGTAGTAGAGTTTAGATGGTAGGCTTCACATAAGTGAGGCATTCTTATTTTGTTTAGAGTGTTCCAATACAATGCAAGCAGGATTTCGGATCTTAAATCATGTTTTGCATTTTACATATACAATAGTATATTCATGTTTTATGCTTAATGACTTAATTGTAGTAGTTTCATGGACATTTTTGAAACAGAGCAGTTTATGTTTATATGTTGTATTATGACTTTAGACCTTAGAGATAGATTATGAGACTTCAGATTAGGTTATTTTGATCATTTTGATTATTTGAATTAAAAAGAACAAGTGATTTGTACGTAGAAAAAGAGAAATTTTCTATTTTTATGGATTATTATGAGCAAAGCAAGCATGTAGAAACAGTCAATAAGTTACAAGGCTTACGTGAGAATCAAATTTCTCATGTGTCGGTCACGTGCCTAAATCGGGTCGTAACAAAAACACATAAAGATTATCCTACAAGGAAATCCCAGTGTTGTTTGTAGAGGTGATCAAACATCCCTTAAAACCCATGCCTTAGTGTCAAGAAAATATTTTGTTTTAAGGCTGGTCACAATTAGCTGGGTATGAGCTTATAAGCTTAGAAAGTTAGAAAGAAAGAAAATGGAGAATAAGGTGGCCAAAACATAGATAAAGAATAAGTAACCTAAGACAAAAAGGAATGTTATGGGAATGATTTAGGCACGTGACCGACACATGAGAAATGTGTTATGTTTATGAGACTTAGATCCCTATTGATGTTTATGTTTATGAGTTATGTGATGACTTGTTGTATATATTATTGCCATGTATGCATGACTTTATATGATACATTCATGACATTAAGACTTATGTTTAAAAGACATGCACTTCGAATAATGAACATTTTAGAAAGCTTAAAATTGAACTTTACATGTATGCACACCTTTTTATGAAGAAAGCTGAAGTGATTGAGTATGATTAGTACTGTACCCATGTTAGAGTTGTAGACCTTACTAAGATTATTGCATAAGATTCTCATCATTCTTTTCATTTTTCTATGTCGTCTTCAGACAAGGTCGATGGAAATGTTCGTGGTCTTCCTTGAGGTGCTAACGAGGGAGTTGTACTATGGTTTGCATCAGAGTGGCACAGTGGAAGCATGGAGATAATCCTTATTTCTTGCAAGTCATTTAGGGATTATCTCATTTTTATGTACGTTCATAGCTTAGTCCTTTGGCAGATGTGCATCCATGACCGGTTTAGTTATGTTATAGTTATGCTTAACTTTTGAATTAATGTATGCTCAACCTCTGTATGTAGGCTCAGTATATTTATTATGTTGTTATATTATTATGGTACCATGTTCTATAGTTTCATGATATGTTATGATGTCTTAATATATGTGAGCTATGTTGTGATTCTTATATGCACGTGTGTGATGTTTTAATATGGATGTAATTGTGACATATTATTATTGTATGGCAAAACTCTAGTGTGTAGTTATGCACTATAGTTCATACATGAATGGTTCGCAGTTTGGTTTTTCAATAAAGAAAAGAAAAAAATTGGTCATACTTTTCAAAAACCTATTTTCAAAGCTGAAAAAAATTAATTAAGTTTTGAGACGAAAAAAGTAACAATTAACAATTAACCATTATGTATTATAGGCTTATTGTATTAAAAGTTTAGGTGTTATAGACCATAATGGGAGTAACACATAAAAAGATTAAATCAAATTTTTATTCAGATAAAGTAAATGACCTTGACAGTGTCAACGGGAGGAAGAGGGGAAGAATCACATACCATTCAAGCAATACAAATAGACAAAAAAAAAAATGAAATAAATAAATAACTACATAAATGTCTTAACAATAGGGGACTATCGACTAACAAGTTGAGCAATATAACCGATCCAGACTAAAAAAATGCACTGTCCACACAAAGAATAACGCATATATGTGTGTTGTCTATCCTCAACTTGAAATATTGTGAAGTGAGAACGAACAAGGGACAAGGAAACTACAAAGAGTGGGTTGTTGTGATATGAGTTTCACGTTTTGTTTTTCAAGAACAAAGAATGGTGCATGTAGAAAAATACAGCAAAGAGAAGCTTTTTTAGTTTTTCACGATAGCATTACGATATGAAGATTACTGAAATCGAAAAGGAGATGAAAATCGTTATTGGGTCTTTGTAACAAACATTTTTTTGGTGTCAAATTTCAAATTTGGAAAATAAGATTTAAAATAAGTAAATAACATATAACTAGGAAAACCCTTCAATCCATTAACAGGAAACTAATTGGAGAGTGAAGTATCGGTACCTAAAAATATATGGGATATCGAAGAAATGCATTGTTATTAATGATTTATTATCAACTAGCGACTCGATAGGCACTATCGTGTCTCTTGAGTCACCTTTTTATTGGTGTTAGTTCGTGAAAATGAAGAGAGAAATATGTGGATAAATTAACTCTGTGAAATATATGATTTTATATGAAATTATTTGATATTATATTTTACCGAAATTAAAGATTTTTTTAATTTTTTTATTACACTAAAAAAAGGCTGGTTATATGAAAAAAGGAAAAAAAAAATGGAGAAGTTGGGGGTAAATGAAATTGTGATTGGTAGACTTGAAAATAAATTTTAATAGAGTAAGGAGATACTAAAAGGTGATTACTCACCACAATTCTCTTTATTAATAATATAGAGAAAAGATATCACTAAAATAACTTTTAAATAACAAGGGAGTTAAATGTAATTTTCAACAAGGAGGGTGCCAATATAATATGAATTAACGTTAAGGGAGATTGCCATAATTTAGCCTAAATATTAGTATTAAAATTAAATTGATGTTAAAAATTTTGGCAGGGTGTAATTAATTTCAAATATTACTATTAAAAGCTCGTCGAAATCAGCCCTTAAACATTTGCTGTCCTTAAGCTACTAGAATTTCGCTGCTGGTAAGAAATTTTAGTAGATTATCATGAGATCATAAGTTTAATCTCAACTTTTGATTTGAAGAGGAAAAAAAAAAAAAATCGGCGACCTTGCTTGAGCCGAACGACAGCGTTAAAGGGAAAGCATTGGATTTACAAACTTAGGAACAAAAACAAAAACAAAACAAAAAGCATTTGGATGCGAGAAATGGCAACGCTACCCTGACTAAGCTTTGACCTCCCAATTCCGTCGGTTTCGTAACCCGACCCTACCTAGCTACGCTCCGCTGCCCTCAAAATTCATCTTCCTCTCTGTCAACCAATTCCACGCACCGGACGATCGTCGTGTCTTCTTTCACGTGGTCAACGCTCCGACCCAAGACTCACGCTTACTGGATCCTTCTAAGCCCGGATCGAGGTAAACCCTACTCTATTCACAATTGGACTGAGTGGTTATGTCATTTGGGGATGCAAAATCCAAGACTTGGTGCTGTTGTCAAGTTATGAATTTTACGCTGACAATTTGTTGGGTATTCCTCCCCACCTGGTTCTTGATTAAGGTCAATAGTTAAAAGCTTGGATCTGTTCTGTGCCTTGAATATTAATTTTGTCTCTCTTTCGCCCCATTTGGTTGACTAGTTCATTAGATTCTAAATAGTGATGTCAGTGAACAATAATAACCCTTCTAAGGGTATTGGGGCCTCTTCCTCGTCCTTTGGAAATGCTGCTATGCCCTCCCCTTCTATGCCTGGTAACCCTGGATTCTCACAGTCCCAAGCTCAAGCCCAGATTGCTGCTGGCTTTCAAGGCCAGTTTCCACCGTCCCAAGCCCATGCCATTGCCCAAGCACAATCCAAAGCTGCTCAAGTTCATGCGGCCCAAGCAGCAGCTCATGCTCAACTCCAGGCTCATTTGCAGGCTCAGGGGTTGACCCTCAATCAGGGTCAGTCTGGTGGTTTGGGGAATTTGGGAGTATCGTCGCCGTTGGTTTCTACGCCGGGCAATGCTAGTGGGAAGCGGCTCCCTATGAAACCCCCTATGCGCCCTGTAGGGTTTTTTCCTCAGAACAATTTTTCGCCTTTAAGACCGATGGAACTCACGCCTGCTTCTCGAAGGAAGAAGCAAAAGATCCCTGAGAAGCAGCTTCAAGATAGAGTGGCTGCTATCCTACCGGAGTCTGCTTTGTACACCCAGCTTCTCGAGTTTGAGTCTCGGGTTGATGCTGCCCTTTCTAGGAAGAAGGTTGACATCCAGGAAGCACTGAAAAACCCTCCTTGTATTCAAAAGACACTTCGCATCTATGTATATAACACATTTGCTAATCAAATCCGCACGATCCCTAAGAAGCCAGATGCTGAGCCACCCACCTGGACACTGAAGATAGTTGGAAGGATATTGGAAGATGGTGTAGACCCTGATCAGCCAGGGGTTGTGCATAAGTCGTCTCCATTGTATCCGAAGTTCTCAGCTTTTTTCAAACGAGTAAGTATTTCTTTGGACCAGAGACTCTACCCTGATAATCATATAATTTTATGGGAGAATTCTCGATCGCCTACTCCTCATGAAGGTTTTGAAGTAAAGAGGAAAGGGGATAAAGAATTTACAGCGAATATACGGTTGGAAATGAATTATGTACCTGAGAAGTTTAAGCTTTCACCGGCATTGACTGAAGTTCTTGGTATTGAGGTTGATACCCGGCCAAGAATTATTGCTGCAATCTGGCACTATGTGAAGGCCAGGAAATTGCAAAACCCAAATGACCCTTCTTTCTTTCACTGCGATCAACCACTTCAGAAAGTATTTGGGGAAGAAAAGATGAAATTTACTATGGTTTCACAGAAAATAGCACCCCATTTGTTCCTTCCACAGCCTATACTTTTGGAGCACAAGATCAAACTCTCAGGAAATAGTCCAGCTGGAACTGCTTGTTATGATGTGACAGTTGATATTCCATTTCCTATTCAGAGGGAGTTGTCTGCATTATTGGCTAATGTGGAGAAGAATAAAGAAATTGAGGCATGTGATGAAGCGATATGTGGAATCATTAGAAAAATCCATGAGCACCGGAGGAGACGAGCATTCTTTCTTGGTTTCAGTCAATCTCCTGTAGATTTTATTAATGCCATGATCGAGTCTCAAAGCAGGGATCTGAAAGCGGTGGCTGGAGAACCTAGTCGCAATCCTGAAAAAGAGCGCAAATCAGATTTCTTCAACCAACCATGGTAAGTTTGGAGAGCTATATCTTGGCCTTTTCTTCTCTATCCATTTAGTTTCTCTATAAATTTTATTTTTCACCTGTTTCCTCTGCATGCTTCCATCTTAGTTGAAAATAAATTTGTTACCGTTTGTTGGACTTGGAAATGATTGGCCTGAAGACAACAATAATTTAAAATGCAGCTTTATAGTCTAGTTATTAATAGTTCCATAAATTGCCTTAGGTGAGGGTGATGTATGATATAACTGGGACTGTATTTTAATTGGACTTACTTTTCTCTCATATGGCCATGGGTTGATTTCATTTGACTTCATTTCAAATTATTAAAATGCATAATGTGCTTTTGACTTCTGTTCATGTGCGGGGTAAAATTATCAAGTTTCATGAGATTTTCTTCCGTGTTTTATAAAATAGTTACAATTCAACTTCACATTTTAACATCCTGTCTGACAACTTGAACAGGGTTGAAGATGCTGTTATTCGATATTTGAATCGCAAACCAGCAGCAGGAGGTGATGCTCCAGCAAGCACATAACACCTGCAGTACTGGGTTTCTTATTTAAATCATTCATCCCCTTTGGTGATGCATTTGAAAATATACTATGGGAATTTTTGGAGTAGCTAGTGTTCCATCTATTTTGCTGGAATCAATGCTGCTCTTTTGTAATACAATATGTTGTATGGGTCGTATCAGAACAGATATTTGCAGTGCTGATAATTGTCCAATCAATCGTAAATGTGGTACCATTTTCACGTTTCTGTTTGTAGTCCACGGTGATGGATTATTTGGTTTACATTTAGTTAGTCTGTTAATTAAGTTCACGCAAGATGCTTGATATTACGAGAAATTGTACCAGGAGGGGTAGATTGGTGTACAGTATTTCTATTGTCTTTTGACAATTTGGTTAAAGGCAAACCAAACGTTGAACGCTATGACTGTCTTATTTAGGCATTGGGTTACTTTTGACATTAATTTGTGGACTGTGTTCCTAGTTCAATTACGAAATTATTAGTAATATTGTAAGTTTCATTTTTCTGAAAATAATGTCTCTTTTTAACCTGTACTTCTCCTAAACCCCAAATATTGTGTGGAATGCTAATGTGTCAGTAACACTTACATTTTCCATCGTTTGATTTGGTTCAAATTTAATCAAATTGAACTAAACCGATCAAAATGGGTTTGGAATGGCTCTTTTTTTTTTTTTTTTGTTCTTTTTGGTACAAATAAAAAGTGAATTTTAACAATATTGGATTAGACAAATTATTACTATAAAATTATATAATTATAAAATCTAAATTAACTCTTAAAAGTTATACTAATGTGTAATACTATTTAGTAATAAGTTAAGCAAATAGTTAAAAACTGTCAGAGTAACCTATTTTTTGGGAGGATTTTAAACGACTTATTATAAAATTCTTTGTTTAAATATTAATATAAGAGAATCAAAATTGTATATATTTTGATGAGGTATTTTCAAAATATAAAAAGAGTGGATTTCAAATTTATTTTCTATCAAGAAAATTCGGAAATTTTCTTCCATTTTGGTCTCACTTTAACTTTTAATATGTCTTCTGTCATTCAATAACCATTACTTGCTTATTATTCGCTCGTCGTTGTTTTCCACTCACCCTGCCACTACAAGTCGTTGATTGCCACCTACCTACCGTTGGCACCGGTCGTCGGTTCATGTTGCCCATTGCTAGTTGTTGGCTTGCCATCCACCATCTTTTGTTTGTCATTCATATGATCAACCACTATAATTTACACAGAGTATTTTTCAAATGAAATATTATAATTATCTTATCCACAAAAAGAATGAAAAGAATTCAATAGAAATAATTAAAAGTTTTTACATTTTAAATTCGTTAAAAGTTAATAATACTCCATCTAAATGCAACCTTTGGGTAATTCATTGGTGAAAATTTTAATTTGTTTAGTTCATAAATGTAACTCATGTCTTAATAGATCTTAAGGTTAAAAATGTTACCTCCAGAACCCTTCAGAAAAACATAAATGCTTAAAGTTTTGTGTGACAACAAACCAATTTTGTTAAAATATTTTGTAGAAAAATTAATCTTTTTCTTGAGCTTCATGAGTAATCAACAGGACTGTTATCGTTAACATACAAGTCCCTAAAACAAGTTTTATTATCATGATATCATATGTAAACATGTTTAAACTTATTCAAAGAGATTTAAAACCTAAATGAAGTGATAAATAATCATTACAACGAATGTCAGTATGTTTGATGCACAAAGAAAAGCTTTCAAGAACAAGAAATGAGTCTTAGATCTTCAGAAAGTAGCATTCACCTTCAGAAATTGATATACAATGAAGATTTCCATCATCCTCTGAAGTAAGTACTGGTTACAGTCTTCAATCATGATAACATAATGACCAACATGCGCTGATTGAAGCTTTGAAGATCAAAGGAATGTTTAGAATTGATACAATGCTTTCAAAAAGCACCCTTACTCTTAAATGCTGCACACTTTACATAAAAGGGGGGAAATTCAAATTTCAAATTTAAATCAAACCTAAAAAGGGGATGACAGTGACATCGCACCTTTTAACTTGTTTAACTGTCCTAGCTTGTCAAAGAAAAAGTACATAAATCTCATTCATAAAGTAAAAAGTAGTTTCTAAAGATAGATTTAGAAACCTTTATTTGGCAACAGTCTCTAAAACTACAAAAGTAACTTTGACACAACTGAGACACTATTCTAGATTGCATTTCTTAGGAAGAATCGTTAGAAAAAAACCATTTAAGTTTTTAGTTCATATATTGTTTTATTCTAAGAAAATTTTAAGAAAACTTGAGCATTTACTAATAAAAGTTAACCAAACCACAAATATCTTTATACCTTGATTTAGTAGTGATCATCATGAGCTTAGCTTGAAGTGGCTAGTCGAAGACTACTTAGGAGTGATGGTAAAGTGTGATACTGGTCACGTGAGATAGTTTGAGAAAACTATAGAAAGACTATCTAACTTTCTCGGGGTTGAAAAAAGGTTGATTAGTGGAACACAACTAGTTGTTGAGAACTGGATGTAGGCAGGTTGACCGAACCAGTATAAAATCCTTTGCACATTATCTTTTTTTTCTCTGAATCTCCTTTGTACTCTGTTCTATGTTTATTATCAACGCTATTATGAAAAACAACTTTAAATCAATTTTCACATCTTTGTTTTTGTTCAAAAAGTTAATTCCTGATACTCAACAACTATCTTTCTGATGCACTTCTAATTTATACTTGATAGTATTTGTTTCAAAGTTTTCAGAAATTGAAAAAGCAAGAAAAATGAAAGCATGATTCAACCCATCTTTTCGTGCACTTTTCAACCTACAAAAAAATTAATAATTCAATCAAAACAATTACTTGAGATATGGTAATGTATTAATATAATAATACTAGATTATGACCTGTGCATGGAACAAAGTAATTAATTTTTTTCATTTATACAATTAAATCCATTTCAACGTAACACTATAATTGATATAAATATTTTATTAAAGAAACATAACTTATCATTTATTTGTGTTGTATAGACATAAGCCTATTAACAAAGTAATAATCAATCATTTATTCAATTTATAGCTAAGTTGTAAGTAATATTTAGCTAGCATTAGAAAATAGAATATTATCACATATTAAATTTATTTAAAAATTTAAACTTGAAAATCTATATACGATGTGAAAAAATACCTTGAACTAAGTGAATTATTATTATATTTTGATACGGAAGCTAAACGAACTAATTCAAACACAAACAGCATAAAAAATAGAAAAACATAACTCTTTTCTGTAAATAGGCTTACAAATACCATCTTGTGAAGGGATTATAAACCATAAATATTGTAAAGAAATACAAAATTAAAGAACTTTTCTATAAACCTACTTCATAAATGGGCTGACAGATTAATAATCTATAGAAGAATTATCGCATGACAAAAGTCACAATTTGTTGACACTACACAGTAGGGAGAAGGATATTATATTAAATATTATTTACCACTCAACTTTATTTATCAAAATTTTCTTATTTTTAACAATTATTATTTATTTATATATTTTAATATTATTACAAAGATTTATTGAATTATTATATACTATTTATGTACTAGATTTATTATTATATTTTAATACTTGAATAATGATCGTGAATTCTTAATATAATTTTCAATATTGTTTAAGAGTTTAATTTTCTAAACACTAACAATATAAAATAATTTTTATTGTCAACCACTATAAATTAAAAAAAAATTGCGAATCATGAAGGGAAGTTCTCATACCAATATTCATTTTATACTGTGAACATATAAAAATTAAACTCATTTTTTATTTTATAATTATTTTTAATTAAATGGTATATAATAAAATCTAACTACGAAAGAGTGGTTATAATATGTAAACTTATAATCTTTTGCAATACATTGCATGTATCAAACAACACAGCTAATCATTATTGATTCATATATTATAATTATTTATCAATATATAAATATTTATATATTATTTTTTTGTATTTATTTATGTCATCGTTGTGAAATATCATTAGTAGTATATATTTAGATTATTCACACACACATAGACACACACAAATAAATAAACAAATATATATATATATATATATATATATATATATATATATACACATATTATTATTATTTATACGTTATTATTGTTATTATTTCTTATATATATTACTTATCTGTTATTTATATATTACTTATATTAATATTTTTATAATGCATAATAGAATATGGCGGCAGCTTGTGGCATATCCAATGTTCATATAGGAATCCATTTTCAAAAAAAGTCTTGACATGTGTCGAATTGTCCTTTAATGATAATTGATATGTAATTATGTTTTGAAAAAATGTGAATATCATATCAATTTATTATAACATTTTATGAATCCTTTTATTATGCCATAATATTATCATAATCAATAAATCAAATCATAACAAATAATTATAATTAGATACATCTTCAAGAAAAATATCACATTATTTTTCCTATGATTGATTTCACTACTAGAAAAACGCGAATACCAATGTAAACTACCGACGGGTTCAAAACCGTCGGTAATTACCGACAGTATTTCCAATGGGTTAACGCAAATTGGAAAACAATTATTTTTGTTATGCGTATCTATCGGTAAATGATGAAGCCAAAACTTGCTACTTGGCACACATAATATCTGATGGGTAAACTAATATGTGAATTCAATAAATTTTTTTTATGTAATGAAGTTGCCGATGGAATTATCAACGCCCATATATTATAATTAATAATTATATTTATTAATTACATTATCGATGGGTAAATCGACGAGTATATTTATCAATATATTATTTTTTATAATTTATTATAGTAACTGACGGGTTTGCTGACAGTTATTAATTATAATTATATTTATAGCTATTAGTTGCTTTACCGATGGTGTAACCGACCGATATGTACTTTTTAATTGTTATTTTTTTTTGTTTATTACCGACTGCCTTTTTGACTGGTTTTTGAAAATTCACAAGTAATTATTATTGTTATGTATTTTCAGTCGATAAAACCGTCGGTAATTAATTGTTAATGAAACACATCATTTCACTAAACGAGTACCCATCTGTAAGCCGGTCAATAATCCACGAATTTATCTCTATCGTGACCGTTCTTCCTCCTCACTCGTTGTAGTCTCTCTCTCTCTAAAACCTCCTTCTCTTTCTAAGCTCGCCATGCCGCCGCCATTTTTGCTACCGTTCGCTATTACCAGAGCTCCGTTCGAGAAACAAAGGCCACCATTATGATCTTGGGGCTTTGGCGAGCATTTTAATCTGTTCAGTTTTTTGATTTAGTTTACTTTTTTCGCTCATTTATGGGTGCCCATAGGATCATGTTTTGTTGCATTGGGGAGTAATTATTGTTGTTAATTTATTAATGTAGGAGTTATTCTTGAGGGTGACAGCAATTATCGACTATTGGATTGATTTGTCATTCTTTTTGTTTATGTTATTTTATATATTTTTTTCATGCATATAATTGTATTGGTTTAACTATACCATATTGGATTTTCAGGATTGGATTTGGTTAGATGTCGAGAGCTTTAATACATTTTGTATTTTTTTTTTATTGCTATAGAGGTTAGTAACTCAATCCTTGTTATTTATATTGTTTAATATATAGGTAGGATATATAGAGACTTATGTTTTCTAGGATAAAGTTGTAGGAAATAGGGATTGCATGACTGGGGGGGAGGGGATAAAGGTCCTTCCCTAGCTTGTTTGATTTGTTTGTTGTGGGATTCTTTGTGTTTGCGAAGATTGCAGGATGCATGTTGTGGAGTTATAAGGGGATGCACAATAAAATGTTTTTTTAGGATTATGTGAATTGTTTGTAATTATTAGCATATTTTGTTGTTGATCTTTATAATAATATCTATAATTGTTGAATTGACTGATATGTCTAATGATGAAAGCTCCTAATTTAAGAGGCGATATTGTCCAAATTTTGTTATAATTTTTTGTAAGAATAATAGATTAAAAAAAGGAACTATATTTAAAAAAACTTAAAAGCCAATTGAGTTTGGTTAAAAATAATAATTTAAATAAAAGTTAAAAATCAATTGAATGTATAACATCCTCCCAAGTACAATACTATCCTTAAGTCATGACATTATACTTAAGAGTTATTACTTTTAAATTAGTGGACCTTTCTTAAATATTTATAACAAGAATAGGTCGAATCATGTAGTAACTAATCTGTGGTTCTATCAAATATATATATAATAAACAAAGTAGTTATTTAATTATAAAATTAAATATAAAAGGAAGCTATTCTAAGAGTTTTACAATACATCTGTTATCTCTTAAAGGTACAGACATATATGTATTTATATCAAACTAACTACAACAAGTATAAGTCTTCTCTATTAAACTACTGCAAAGTTAATTTCTTTCATGCAACAGCATCCTTGTCCTCTGGATCAACCTGGAGATGACACGGAATACAAAAACATATAGGGATGAGAATTATACAATTGTCAATAGGGCTTTCGTTTGGACTCACAATAATAAATGTCATCGTCATTGTTCTAGCCACTTCGATTTATTAAGAAAAAGTTGATCATGCATTACATAACAACAGGTCATTTTTAAAATTCCAAATCATACTTCTAAAGTGGATTATTCTTAACATTCACTCACTTAATTCACGGGTAACATAAGGTTCAAGATCATACCAGATAATGTTAAATATCATAACTCGACATGATATAACTATGTATGTGCCAATTACAGTGAAATTATCTTCAGGGGGTCCTACTCTAACTTGTGGCCATAGATCTTAGTTCAATGCATTTTTCTCTTTTCATTAATATATGGAAGACTTAGTTTATACCCAATGGGTATTTGCTATGGATAACTCCAAAATGGATAATTTATACCAAAAGGTATTTATCGTGGATAACTCCACAAGGGGTAATTCATACAAAATGGTATCTGTTGTGGACAACTCCACAAAAAGAGAATTTCATACCAAATGGTATCTGCCGTGGACAACTCCACAAAGGATAATACCCCTTTTTTGCTTCCCCTTTACCCAAACCAAGTATTGTTTCTGTTTTGTCCATACATCAGAACATGCACAAATGAAGTTCATACATTCTCTTTAACCATATATATGTATCATTCGCTTTTCTTTTCCAAATGCTTGCAGAAAGCACATATGCATTCATTCACAATATGATTCCAATCATGCCTTAAACCAATACTCAAAGTCACTAGCATGCATTCATATACATCACACTTGAATCGAATGTCATTATGTCACCAATATAAGGCCATAGCTTAAATACAACATATGGGCAGATTTCACACCATTGTAGTAGAAATTTATTTGCATATCAAACATTCAATTTCAAAGCCACAAAAATTATACATGATACATCAATGTGTCCATAAGGTCCTATAAAAATTTCAGAGCAAAAGGAGTTCTCTAACTATGTTAACAAAATTAGACAAATTCGGATGTCAGAAACCTCCTATTTACAGCCAACAGCCAGAATTCCATAATTTTTAACCCTAGCAAATGAATGAATCAATTAGTGAGAAAAATCACGGTTGAACCTCAAGTTTCCAACACTTTGTAAAAATTTCAAAGGAAAAATCAATCATTTGCTATGGTAACAAAATTAGCAAAGTTCAATGTTCCAGAATTGGCTGTCTAGACAACTCAACAATAGTCTCAGTTTCATATTTTTAGAAAAATAATAAAAGCTATTTTTCAAGACCCAAGAAAAATCATGCAGTTTCCTTAGGACGTTTGCTTCACTGTATAATTTTTATAGCTCATAAAAACATCTACAAATATATCATAAAATTCGTGAACCATAACCTGTTAGTACAAATTCCAGAATTCTAGCAACATGATTCAAAACTTGTTTTGCCATAATGAATTTCCTAACATCATACAAACACTCCACAAAAATTAATATATCAATATCAATATATTATTAACCAATAAAACTAAAAATACAAAATTAAATCAGTAGCTAAAATAGTAAAAATGAAGTTGATACAAAAGAGGTTTAAAAACCCTACTTAGGTGGCTTTAGGGTTCATGGCTCCAAAGAATGATCAAATAATGATTTCCTTCACTTCAAGGCCACTAAATTAGTACTAAACCCTCCCTTAGGCAGTATAGTATGTGATATAAAAGTGACAAGTAGTGAGGATTTGAAATTTCAATCGGTTAGATTGATAGATCTTGATGAGTAGAACAAGTTTTATGAATGAAGCTTGAGGTTTTAGTAACTTTAGGCTAGGGTTTTTGAAGCTTGAAGATTGTTAATGGTGGTTTGAGACAAAGAACAATGGAGGGGTTGTGTTTTTTGCCTTTTGGCCAAAAATAAAGATGATGAAGTGATAAGGTTGGTGAGTTATCTTTCTCTTGATGTAAATGTAGTCAAAATGGGTATTTCTTCCTTTTCAAAAAGAAATAATGAAATGGATGGCTAAGATTTGATTTGGAGGTCAAAGAATGAATCTTGACCATCCACTTGGATCAAGATACACTACAAAAAAATATGTAAATTGTGGCATTTAAATTAGGGTGGTTTTTTGGAACCGCCATAATAAACGTATATTAAGGCGGTTTTGTTAACCTCCGCAAATTTAGTGAAAAATGGCGGTTGAAAGGGTAAATAACGGCGGGTTGCCATTTCAACCCTTTAAAAAAATTGAAACCTAAAAAACAAGAAAAGGTGATTAGGGATTCTCTCAACTCTCAAACCTCACTTTCCCTTCACATTCCTCCTCATCTCATCTCTCCCAAAAGCCGCTGGAGGTCCGTCCGCCTGAGCACCACTATCATCCACCTCCGCGACGCCATTGCCCCTGTTGTGCGATGCCGTGGTGGCCGCCTATGCTCCATGACGCCTCTGCTTCGTGCTCCCCTCGCCTCCGGCATCGAGCTCGCCAAGCAGCATGCCCAGGAGGTCACCACCCGCTTACCCAATGGGGCCCTTCCCCCTCCCCTCGACCCAAGCGCGCAAAGCTCGACAACAACAACGGTGCCCCTCCTTCTTCCTTCGATTCCCCCGGTAAACTAACACTTCCTCTTTTTTTTTATTCCCTTATTTTTCTGCTTCTTTTTTTTGCATATTTTTGGTTTGAGGTTTAAAAAGGTTTGGTGTCTGATCTGTTAGGATTTTGTTGTGATTTTTTTTTTTTGGTTTGTTGTGTTTTGGATTTGGGGATTTTGTTTTGGAAGGTTACTGATTTAAGATATATACGGGGATGGAATTGATGTATATGTATGTAGAGGAAGAGAGGCCGAACCAAATCTATATGGGACAATAGTTTCATCCTGCTGATGAGCATAAAATTTTCAGATTAGTTGCAGTTGCAGAGGAAGGCGAAGAAGCTTGGGAATGGCGAGCATATGGAGAATCAATTCAGCGAGAATCGCAGTGCGGTCTTTGAAGCAAGTGAGCCAGTGCTACGTCACTCCTTGCACAGCTCTCGCAACTTTTTATTTTGTTTTATGAATTTTGAAATTCTCTTCGCTTCGCCATTTTTACTTCGGCCGCGATCTTGTCTCCAAGTGACTGATTCATTTCCACCATTCCATTGCTGAGTTTTGAGAGATTATACGAATTATTTAGATATTTTCAAATTTTTATTTTGTTTTATGAATTTTGAAATTTTGATTATTGCAACAGGAATTATGAGATAAGTCTGCCGATGAATTGGGTGATTTGGATTGTGACGTAAAAGAAGGCATTTGTGATCGATTAAGACTCTTCCCTTTGCAATCCATTTCTTGATCCCCTTCGTTGATTGCATTTCTTATGTCCATTCCCTCGAGGAAGAGGCCATTAACATTCCCGACTAGTCTGCTATCACCAAAGATAATTTCGCCATCCTCATTGATGGTGTCCTTTACGTCAAGGTCTGCTTTCGTTTTCTGATTCTTTAATTAGAATTTTTTTTTCTGGCTTGAGTGGTCAATGGGTTGATACTTATTATTTGGTGTTTGTGTTTGTAGGTGCAGATTGTGGATCCTAAGTTGGCTTCTTATGGGGTAGAGAATCCCATTTATGCTGTCATTCAGCTGGTGCAAATGACCGTGCATAGTGAGCTTGGTAAGATCACTCTGGACAAGACCTTCGAGGAAAGTGAGACCCTCAATGAAAAGATTGTGGTGAGTTTAGTTCTTTTGAATTGGTTTTGAGTGCTAGTCATTTTGGCTTTGGTTTGGCGGTTCATTTTTACTCACTTCAATTTCAATCTATAGTTCAATCTTTGTGTAAGGAAATCTTGGATAAGGACATAGGTTAGTTTTGGGGAGAGTGTACCTCTCTATATGAAGACATATGGATTTGGTGGAAAGGATGATATGTCTAGTGTACAGTGATTGTCCTGTTTCAATCCAATTATATAAAAAGAAAAGGAAAAAAAAAACAAGGAACAAGAAAAGCTAAACACAAATATTTTTTAAGTTTGTGCTGGTTGTGTTATTGGTCTTCTGTCTCCCCTCCATGGTTGTAACAGTTAAGATTTTTTGAAATCCAGTTCAAAAACTTTTGGGTTTTTAGGTTACCGTACATGATGTATTATGTAGTGTTTGATACCTTGTTATATATAACCATGGTACTAGTTGTTATCTAGCTAAGGAGAATATTGTACTTAATTGCTTTATTCTTAATCATGGATTTTATTTCTCATATACTATGCTTTCTGATTTGTCTCCTTTTGATCGAAATTTGCAATTAACTAAGTTGACCAAAAAGGGAAAGAAAAGAAATGTTTAAAGCAACATTGGCTGACTACTACATATAGGGATCCAACACAATCGTACAATAGAGGATTTAGTATGTGAATTGGTTGAGTAATTTTTTTATTTATTTCAATCATCATCCACAAACAATTGAGCATGTTTTTTTGGTCTGTCTTGTTAGTCACGTGAATCTCTTTGAAACTTTTTTTTTTTTAAAGATCGTTAATTTCAGAAATAAATCATATTGCACTAGCATTAGTTGACTTTTTCAATGCAGGGTCCAGTATAGCCAGTATTTGACAAATTATTTGTTCTTCCATATATATAGCCAGTATTTGTCGAATAGCTAGTATAGCCATATATGTTAAACTTTGTGTTTTGATCACTGATCCTTTTCATTTTGTTCTTTTTCATTCCCTACTCTTGATGTGATAGGCACTGGCTATGTTCAGACTTAAGACTGGTGGTACTGTTCAGCAGCGTGCAGAGAGACTCTTCCTTACAAAGGTAATTTATACCTTATAGTTAGTAGAATGATGAACTTTCAATGTGGAAGGATACACTTTCAATCATTGCTATGTACTTGAAAAACAAATCCTTACTCATTGACTTTCACAAATCTAACATTATTTGTCCAAAATCAGGAAGATTCTTTTATAGAAATCAAAATCATGTATCCACTGGGCTAGGTCCATATTTATAGTTAAACTGTTAATTTAAGATCTTGCTTCTCTGCTTTCAGCTCTAAAATATATATAATTGATGTTCCTGGATGACTAGATATGTACAGCTTCTATTTTAGGATGATGTTGAGGCGGGTTTTTAGGTCTGGTATAGTTGTGTTGTGATATTAGAGTAAAATATTCTGGCAAATTATACTCTCTTTTTAAAATATTGTGATTATGCATGGGAGGTTATTTGATTGCTACTATGAGTGTGGAGTGCTCAAGTCTATTATGTAACTTTGACAGGTACTTAATTTTGGAACTTTGGTATTATGTAAATATTGTGATTTGGATTGGTAAGAATTGTGATTCCATCGTGGAGAGGGATATTGCCAGGGGAGGTGTAGGTCAGATTGTTCGTTATGAGAGTGTGTAAGGACCAATCATAATGGTTGAACAAGCTGAATTATTTTGGGATGCTTTCCCGAAATTTTTGCCTTTGTTGCTGGAAAATTCTTGTGGCAGTAGAGTAGAAGACTGTAGATCAAATGTTGAGATTTGACCTGCTGAGAGAAACGCAGATCGACTCGTATGATGTTGATTTTGAAGTTTTCCGAAAAGCAATCACGAGAGGTTTTGTGCCTCCATTTCCATCATCAGAGAATGAAAATGAAACCCATCTTCCTGTAAGAGAGAGTAGTTGGAGTGTTTATAGGCATTAAGTGTTGCTCTGCCAATATGAAAAAGTTTGTCTTAGCGCCTATACTATTCTTTTCAAGGGCCGGTTTGTGCAGATAGCGTGGACTACAAGAAATCTTTACTTTCCAGAAACTGAGGTTAGCCTCAGGTAGATAGTTCCTAGTTGCTACATTACTATTTACTTATGCAGAACATGCATTCTATTCTTTGGTTAATTTTGACTAGTTAATCATGGTGATAACTCATTTATATATGCCTATAATTTATATTAGATGTTCACATATATATATATATATATATATATATATATATATAATGTAATGATAAAATACGTGGAAACAATATTTCATCTATGTTCTGCCAGCTGCATAAGTGTTCTGGTCCAGAATAAATAATTCATGCCCATATTCCTTTCCAGATTTCCTATTGTCAAGACATCTCATCCCTGAAGAATGTTGAAGAGAAATAATATAAATAAGTAACACTTAGTATGGAACTTACCAATCCAAAGAATGATAGGTAACTTATCATTCTTTTATTTGTTCTTTTATTTTGCATGATTATTGGAACTTTTTTTGGTTTTAAATTGGTGTTGTGATTATGGTGGTTTAAAATTGTTGTAATAAATAGTTTTAAAACTTTTTAAAAATATTTCACCACAAATTGTGGTGGTTTCAAACCACCATGATTAATATTTTTTTTAAAACATTACCACAAATTGTGGCAGTTTCAAACTGCCGTGATTAATATATTTTTTAAAACATGACCACAAATTACGGCGGTTTCAAACCGCCATAATTTATTTTTAAAAATATTTCCATAATTGCAGCGGTTTGAAACCGCCATAATTCAACTGCCACAATTTACGTGAATTAGGGTGGTTATATAGGTTGATTGCGGCGGTTCTTTTGTAACCGCCGTAATTTACCGAATGACGTTGGTAATTACGGCGGTTCCTTGAACTGCCACTTGCTGCGAAAAAAGGCGGTTATAACCGCCGCAATTTGCCAAAATAACCGCCACAATTTACCTCTTTTTTTGTAGTGATATGTGGTTCACTTTAACTTGGGGAATAAGTAGCTTTTTTAGTGTTAAAAGTGCACACCGAAATTCCACCAAATGGATAAGATATTGGCACCTGAGTAAAATAATGATAAATGGAAGGGCAAGATTCTCAATTTTCAAGTTTCAATCCTTGCCATCCACTTGGCAAGATGGGAATGGTAGAAGTTACTTGACCACCAAGTAGCTTTTACGGTATTAAAAATCGCACATTGAAACCCTAGGTAATTAAACATTACCCAAAAATTAATTCTAGGTATCAAATCTTTATTCCTACCCACTTCTAATCTTAGTCCTATGATTTCTCATTTTTGAGCATCTTCAGGTCCTAATTCTAGGGTTTTGGCTATCCTAGTGGGCTCACGGGGCCCACTAGATTACTATTCACATCTTTTTTATAGATCCGTTGGATCGTCTTTATCATTCCTATCTCCGTTAGATTTTTGAAATTATGGCTAATAAAGTTAAAATTAATTTTTAAATAATTTTTAGGGTGTTACAGAATGTGTTTTAAAGACCAAAATACAATAAATATCTGATGACAGGAGCTCCTAATTTAAGGGGAGATGTTGTCAAAATTTTGTTAATTTTGATATTTGAAATAACAATTGAATTTGTATTTGAAAGTAATAACTTACCATCTTTACAAAATTGTAGAGTCTAGTGTTAAACCCAAATGCAATGTTACCTTCAAATTGATCATGGATGTATGATAGATTGCATCCTAATAAGGGGGATTAAGCTAGAATTTTATAGTGGTGTTCAAGAATCTATGAGTATGGCATGTAAAACACAACAGTTCATTAATGAAGCAAAAGTTAGGTGCCCATACAATAGGTGCAAATGTAGGAAGTATTTGGATGATGATACAATAAACGTTCATTTGTATAAGTGGGGATTCATGCTTGACTATTGGTTTGGACCGAGAATGGGAGGTAGTTAATGCATGCAATCAAGTGGGTATGTTTCAAATTTGAAGTAGTTCTGGTGGGATCCATGTACCTCAGCATGACGTGGGTAATATGCTATGGGAGGATAATCTTGTTAGGCATTAAGAGATGGTGTTTGATGCTACTGATCCTGAATTTGTTGCTCGTTATTCGCAGACTTCAATCAAGGAGCCAAACCAAGATGCCGCTCGGTTTTATAGTCTCCTAGAAGCTGCCAATCAACCCTTATGAGAGGATTATGTGCACTTTGAATTGTCATTAGCAATTCGAATGTTGAGAATTAAGTTTGAAGGGAATCAAAGCCAAAGTCTTTTTGATCAATGGGCTGCACTGATAAGTGAGCTAAGTCTGAACCCCGATGTAATTCCAAAAGATTTTTATCAAGCTAAAAAATCAGTCTTTAAACTTGGATTAAAGGAAATAAAGATTGATTGTTGCTTGAGAGGTTGCATGCTTTATTATAAAGATGATATTTCATTGATTGAGTGTAAATTTTGCTAAGAGCTTAGGTTTAAACCCAAGAGATATGGAAGTGGCAGGTATAAAAATGTCTCTCAGAAAAGAATGCACTATCTTCCTTTAATCCCTAGACTCACGAGACTCTATACATCAATGAGCTCAGCTTCTCATATGAGGTGGCACAGTGAAAATCAAAGGGATGATGGTGTGATGACGCATCCATCGCATGGTGAGGCGAGGAAAAAATTCGATCAACAATATCTTGATTTTTCTTGTGACCCCCGAAATGTTAAATTTGGACTTTATTTAGATGGATTTACTTTGAATAACCAATTTAGCAAACCTTTTGTTACACCTTCTAATCTCCCTCTTGAAATGTGCATGAAAGATCCTTACCTGTTCTTAACATATATAATCCCTAGCCCTGATAGTCCAAAAGTTAAGATTGATGTATATTTTCAACCTCTAGTTGATGAACTTAATGAGTTGTGGGGCTAGGGTGTTCTTACTTATGACATTTCAACAAAGTAGAATTTCATGATGAAAGCCGCATTAATATGGACAATATATGATTTTCTAGTTTATGGAATGCTGTCTGGATGGATGACCCAAGGAAAATTAGAATGCCCGATTTGTGTGGAGGATACTAAAGTATTCACCTTGAAACACGGAGGAAAGAACGCTTGGTTTGATTGTCATAGAAGGTTCTTAGATTCTGATCATCCATATAGGCGAAGTAGATATGGATTTAAAAGTATTTGTGTTGAGCATGATGAGCCTCCAGTTAGACTAAGTGACTGTGAAATGTGGAATCGAGTTAAGGATTTCCAAAAAATAACAAAAGTCAGAAAGGTAATGCGCCAGGGTATAAAGGGGTATACCATAATTGGACCAAACAAATTATTTTTTGGGAGTTGTCGTATTGGAAGGACAATTTGGTACGTCATTGTTTAGATGTCATGCATATTGAGAAAAATGTGTTTGCCAACATTATGAATACTATATTGGATACATATTAAACCAATGACAATGACAATAAAAGACATGATCTGGTTAAGTATTGCATGAGGCCTGATTTGCATTTACAAGAATTAAGAGATGATTGTTTCTACAAACCAAAGGCCAAATACGCTCTAAGTTCCAATCAGAAACAAGCTGTTTGTCAGTGGCTGAAGAAGTTGAGAATGCCCGATGGTTATGCTTCTAACTTAAGTAGGTGCGAATATTGCATAGGGTAAGCTTGTTGGCATGAAAAGTCACAATTGTCACGTCTTCATGGAGTGTTTGCTTCCAATTTCATTTAGAGAGCTACCTGATGTTGTCTGGAAGCCCCTAACCAAGTTGAGTCAGTATTTCATGGATATATTCTCTTATACTCTTAGGGTTGATGATTTGCTTGTCATGGAAAAAAATATTCCCATAATTCTCTGCAAATTAGAGAGAATTTTTCCTCCCAGGTTCTTTGACTTAATGGAACACTTGCCCATACATTTGGCATATGAGGCACGGGTGTGTGGACCAATTCAATACAAGTGGATGTATCCATTTGAAAAGGAAATAGGAGGATTTAAAAGAACCACGAAGAATAGGTCTCAAGTGGAAGGATCAATATGTCAAGCTTATTTAGCAAAAGTGACTTCAAATTTCTACTCATTTTACTTTCAGCCACATGTTCAATCTAGGAGAACTAAGGTTGGTCATAACGACGATGAAGGGGAGTGTTCTATCCCACCAACTTTGTCTATATTCAATCAACCTGGTCGAGGAGCTGGAAAGAGCGTGGCTCGATGGCTTACTTCCCAGGAGTGGAATTCTGTACACTTACATATTTTGATAAATTGTGATGCTGTGCAGCCATTTAGATTGTAAGTAAATAATCCATTTTTTAATGTGAAAGTGTGATGTTATGCATCTTTAAAATAACATACAATAGATTTTCAACAACAGATACTTTGAGCAACTGTATAGTCAATATTCTCTTCAACTATTTCTAGATTGGTTTAGATTACATGTAAGTCCACTTGTTTAAGATTATGTAACCCAATATATTCTTATCTGCTTATTTTGTTTGATACGAGTTCGTTTAACATTTAAAACTTCATGTATGGAGGTTCATAACAAAAATAATGGTGTAATATGTCCTCATTTGTTTAATTTAGCTTGGGGGCCAAAACATAAAGTAGAAAGTTGGCAGATGTACTATGTTAAAATAAAGTAGAAAGTTGGCCCATATACTATGTTAATGGTTACAGGTTTCACACAGTAGATTGGGGTACGGGCAAAAAAAATCGACAATGCAGGTATTTGTGTTAAAGGAGATGTTGTGGACGGAGAATATGATTGGTATGGGGTCGTTAAGGAAATCCTTGAGTTTGAGCACGTGGGTAAGCTCGCAAATAGATATGTCCTATTCAAATGTGAATGGTATGATCCTACCTGACTTATTGGGACATGACAACACAACAATTACAAAATCATTGAATTCAATCACACCAGAAGATACAGAAGTTATGATCCATTTATTATAGCCCAAAATGCTAGACAAGTATATTATATGTCTTATCCTGGCAAAAGTAAGTCACAGTGGAGGGTTGTGAACAAGATAAAACCAAGAGGTAGGATTGACATTAAGGAAGATACTGTTGAAGATGCTTATCATGTGGATTGTAACGCCCCGATTTTTTATTAGAGTGAAAATGACCAAAATGTCCCTGAGGTCATTTTCAGCCCGGAATTCGAGGAAAGCCGATCCGGCAGTACTAGAAGGGCAAGCTCAATGTTGGAAGGGGATTAGATGACTTGTGTACCTTTCCGGGATCGAAAATCTCATTTTTCGAGTTTTCGGGTCAAAATGACCAAAACGCCCCTGTGGTGTTTTGCCCGTTCGCAAGTGCCGGATGAACCCCGAAACTTCTCCAGATGTTTTTAAAAGGCGTTTTTATGTATTATGTGACCTCAGTTTTGGTCCCGGAGGTCCCGGGTGAAATTAGTGCAAAATTACGATTTTACCACTAGTTTCGTGTTTTTACGCTTAATCGCGTGATTAAGCAAACCTAAGCAATATTAGGCTCTAATCGAAGGTTAATTAATTTTCATAATTAATCTTGAGTCAAAATAATTTATTAAAGTTGATTAGAACCTAAAAGTGCTTAATTACAATTTGAAATCCTATTTTAAATTCAAAATTCCTAGTCATGGATCTTGAATAGTGTTTTCTCTCTCCAATTCCTTAAATCATGAAATTGTGTTTTTAATTGTTTATTCCTAAATGAGTTTTAAACTCTCTAATGATGTATGAGCACTCCTAATCTTGTCATAAAATCCCTAAACCTTATTCTTAGTCACCTAAACTTAAGCTTAATTATTCCTAACCTTGTACCTAAGCTAATACATACTTAAACCTATCATTAGCACCCAATAACATGATCAACACTTCCTCCCCCTTGCTGTACCTGGTCTAGCCGTGTACTCCTCCCCCCATTTCCATCACATGTGTAAAATTTTGACACACCAAAACCATGCTTCCAACTCATATACACCATAACTTGTCATATTTTCAATCAAGCTTGATTTTCCAAATGAATAACTAATTGAAATAACCCATTTTCCTAATTTATTTGTGGCTGAAAAACAACCAGCCATGCATTGCTTCTAGAAGGATTATTTCATTCAAAATTGATAGGAAATTCACTCAAATCACCTTACTTGAAACCATGCTTTGTATAATAACTTCCATACTTCAAACCATATGACAATGTGCAAGAGATATTTTCTCTTCCTTTCCCTCCCTTTTTGCTATGGCTTCTCCTCCCCCTCAATAAACCTTCATTTTTTTTCATTTTCTATAAATACCTTGCCTAGAAACACATGCAAACACTTTAGCTCATTTGCAAACTTTTAGATTTTCTAAGCTTTCTTTGAGTTCTTCCTTTTCTCTCTAAGTTTTCAAGAGAGTTTCCTCTTGTTCTTCATCTTCATCTTCTTCATCTCTTCATCTTATCATCATCTCATAACCTTCAAACACCACCTCATAACTTCAAATCACCTCCTAAGCTCTCAAACACCTCACCTTAAACACAACCTCACTTGAAACACAACTTCAACCTTCTTATGCTCCCTTGGCCGAAGCCATCTTGCCCCTTAGAGGAGTTCATTATCTTGTTTTTCCTTTTCAAAGATCAAAGCTTTCAACTTCACTCTAGGTAGGAGTGTTTTTCTAAACCTTGTTTCTTGAAAAATGAGTTTTTCTAGCTTTTTCTTGGATTTTCTTTTGAAACTTTCTTTGTTTCTTTTCCTTGATGTTTCGGCCTCTTGGCTTTGAGGAGTACATGATAGCTCAATGATGAGAGCTCCTAGATGATGACTATGTGTTCATCTCAAAGGAACCTCTAGAGCTTGAGTTTTTATTTTCTCTAAGTTTCATCTTGATTTACTAACTCAAAATGATTTTAGCTCAAGAACACCTTTACTTTTACTTGTTTTTCATTTCGGTTTCCTTGCTTCCTTTCCTCTAAATATTTCGATTTTGGTTTCCTTTCTTTTGAGGTTTGTGTTCTTTGAAAGTTTATTTATTTTGAGCTTGATGATGATGTTCAAGAACCTCATAGTTCCTTTGAGAACTTGGTTCAAGAACTCTAAAGCTCTCTTTGTGATGAGATGAGTGTCGGGTTATTATTTTCTAAAGTCTTGTAAGAGCTCTAGATAACCTTAAAATGAACCTTGCATTCATGTTTATTTTTATGCTTTGCACATCATGTTTATTTTCCTTGTCATCACTAAGTACGAAGATAACAAAGGAACTTGCATAATCATGTTTATATTTCAAGCAATGCATTATCATGTTTATATTTCAAGTCCTCACTTAAATACCAAAGATAATAACAAGTTGCATTCATGTTTATTTTATGCTATCACTTTACTTTCTAAAGGAACCTAAAATAAGTGCATGAGCATGTTTATTTTATGTCATCACATGAACTAACCTAGAGCTCAAAGACTTGCTCATTGTTGTCTCAAAAAAAGGCTTGAAAATATTTATTTCCCTAGCTTGAGATTTCGGCCCCTAAGAATTTATTTGTTTCCAAGTATTGAAAATTAAGTTTCATAATTTTTCTAAGCTTTTATGAGTTTAAGGAATGCATAGAACTAAGTTTTATGAATTTAGGACCTCTTGAGACAAGTTTGATTTAGCTATTGCCCTCATAAATATTTTGATGATTTTAGATGTTAAAAATGTTTATAAATGAGTTTTGAAAGTTTGAAAAAGGTTCCAAGAGAAACTAGTATTTTATGTGCTTTAGAAATTGTGTTTGATGCCTTAATTTGGAGTTGTATGTTTCGGTTCTGCCTTGCCTTTTGTGACCACTGTATGAGCTGTTTGATGATGATAACATGAGTATAATGATGTATAATTAATGTTAAAACTCATATGTAAAAGATAAGAGAAGTTAGTAACTAGAAAAGAATTAATTTGAGAGTTTTAGATCCCTTAATGTTTGAATTTTCTGGATTCTGTCCAGCAAGGTTTAGAATTGATAATCATGGTTTTAAATTAGTTTAGATGTGTAGGAATGACTCATAATTGGTTTAGGACTGGATCTTGATGCCTTAGGAACAAACTGAACTTAGAAAGGGTCATTGTTGTGACTCCTTGGTACCCGTAAAGTTAAGATTTTAGATTCTGCATCTTTGAGGTTTAGAGATGTTCTTGACCATAGTGTGAGGTGAGAAATACTTAGTTATGACCTTATAGGTACTCGAGAGATTAGATTTTGATGATTTATAACTCAGAATGTGAGTTAAGAACCTTGACGGTCAATGCATAAGACGTTAAGAAACTGTTAATGCTATGATGTTTATATGTGTTGCCATGATATGTTGAGATGATTATGATTCATGAGGAATTGATTGATTGAGATATGAGTACATCATAGCATGAGATTTCATGATAACATGTTGTGTGAATTAGCTTGTGGCATAAGTTACGGTTTGAAGGAAATTCGATTTAACAGCCGTTATGCTGCGGAATTTCCGTCAAACCTAAAAAGGATGAGAGGCTGCTGCGGACGTACACTGGTGGTTCGATGCCTCGAGACTTCCAGGACTACATACCCCGATCTCCGAGTGTGGAGGATGACCCTTCCGAGGACCCGCCGACGTATATGTATGGCGAGAGCTCTGCTCCTACACCTCAGTTCGTGCGCGGTGAGAGCGAGGAGACTGTTACACAGCCGAGACTGGCGAGACGAGCCGAGAGGCAACCCTATCGAGGAGGTCATGCTCAGTCTTCACGTGTTCCCACCCCTGTCACCTTGCGTCCATGGATTGGTTATACTCCACCGTTTCCCGAGTTCCAGTAGTTGACGCCGTAGGGGAGGCTTAGTGCACACACCCATATGTAGAGTGGATAAACCTTCTTTTGTTGTGAGGTTATCCATCATATGTGTACTCAGGTAGATATGGTTTATTTGTGTTTATTTGTCTTCTGTTGTATTTTATTTCCGCTGTATTACAAGCTCTGCCCATCCCTATGAGGGTATGACTACTTATGTACTCTAAATTATGTTATTAATGAAATGTTTCCTTTGTTATCATGATTGTCGTTCTTTGGTTTTATGCTTTGCTTTATGATCTATAATGATTGTTATGCGTGCTTTATATTTCTGTCATTTGACCAGTTAAGTTCGCGGCTCTCACTTTGATTTATGTTTTAAAAAAAAATTCACCCATAATTTTCGCTAAGTATTTTATTAAACTAATCAGACTAAGAGGTAATAACCTAATATTTAACCTAATGTATTCTAGAAAGTTGGGTTAAAAATTAGGGTGTTACATGGATGATCCACCATCTTCAAGGGCAGTAATCGATGCAGACAATCCTAAAAACCCTTTTTCATTGAATACTGGGGAAGTTGACAGAATTGAATACATGAGTAACCACCTAATTAGAAATCACGAAGATGAAATAAGTGCTAGTAGTGCTGATGATTCACCTAGTTATCAATAACAGAGTGATAATGAAAACAACCCTGCATTTTCAGATTAACTGAGGTGTTTAATACTATATGCAATACTATTATGAAATTATTTGAAATTTCTTGATTTATTAATGTTTCTTTATAGACTACTTTTTAATTGTTTCAGTATGGCTGGTAGAGGCACAGGTCGACCTTGGAAGGTCGGTTTACCCACCCCTATCTTAGATGATCATGATGGTGATGCCGCTGATGCCGATGCCCAGAAGTTCAACTAGTTTTTAACTAGCTTCATTTTTTTTCCATTCTACATATTTTTTACATTTATAGTAGTTTGTATATATTTTATTGTCATAATTTGATATTTTATTTAATTAGTTTAATTTATTCATTTTAATATTTTCTTATTTAATATCAATTTAATTTATGATTAGCTTATTATGTAAATAAATAAATAATTAATAGATAACATATTACCAATCACATCATAGTTAATAAAGGGAATTTTTTAAAAAATTTATTTATTATTGACAGGTAACACCGTCGATAATATGCATTTTTTATTTAAATATAATTTTCGCACTATTAAAAAAACCGTTGGCATACTCATTGGTAAAATATTTAAAAATTAGAATTTACTTAAACACCCATTGGTAAGTATAAATAAAATCTTCGGTATAAATATGTCTCTGATGGAGGAGGTGATGTCTTTTATTTAATTGTACTGACTGTCAATTATCATTTTACCCATCGATAAAAGTGTCGAAAATAACCAATCGTTTTTTTTTTCTTTTTACTGTTGGTAATATTCATCGATGGCCTTATCATTGATGCCCTCGTAACCGTCGGTAAAAATAGTACCAGTCGAAAAACTTGTAGGTAAATGCGTCGGTTTCTCGCACCTTTCTTGTAGTGTTTGACACTTTTTTCCCCCTATATATATAATGCATCCAATTGGTATCTCAATTTTCTTTCGATTTATTGTTGCAAATGGATTCTAATTCATTTTGGAATGGTGATTTTCTTTTTCGTTGTCCTCATGCTTAAGTTTTCTTAATTATATTTTCATGTTAATTGTGTTCTTGTGTTCTACAATGAATGTTCTATATTTTATGATTTTATGATTTAGAATGACATCTTCATTTAAATCATCAATTGGATTAAAGCACTATCAATTTTTGCATATGTTGTTGTACCCAAATCTCAATGATAATGATTCATCCCTTCCACTTATGTTTTTGTGTTATTATATATGATTGTATTATCTCAGTTTATTCTTATTTGATAATAAGGTTAATATCCTTTAAATATGAGTAAGTCTTGACCTACTTACTCCATCTAATAACTTTTTTTGGGCATGAAATTGCATCAATCCAACCTTTAAATTGAAAGTTCCTACTGAGTAGATCAAGTATATAAAGTTTCATATAATTTGAAAATGATTTGATAGTTCATCATTTCATTTTATTTTGACGGAGAATATGTTTTTGTAAACACAAGTAAATATCGATTAATAGATTACATGGCTATTGTTGTCCATTTTTTTTGAAATTTGACATGCATGATCATCAGTATAATATAGCATAAATCAACGGTCGGATTGATTAAATTCAATGTGGATGAAGACTTATAGAATGGAGTAAGTGTATAAGACTTACTCTAGGAGTAAATTGATCCCACTTGTGTATATATATATATATATATATATTAGTTTTCTTTATTTTATTCAATTTATTCTTATTAGTTGAGGAAAATGTTACCTCATATTGTCTCACCAATGGTGATAATAGTAGATTGTGTAGAGAACATGAGAAAGGAGAAAGGGGGTTGAATCATGTTTTCCAAGACAAATCTTTTGCATTCTAAAAAACTTGAGCAAGATCTATCAAGTCTTAAGACTTGAAGTAGCAAAAAACACAAGTTAAACTACTTCAGAAAGTCAGAAACAAGTTCAAAAAGCTTAAGATCAAGTATATGTATGATAAGAAATAGAAATGCATACATATAGAGAACAAAAATAAAGCTTAAAGGATAGAGATAATCACACAGAGAGATTTATACTAGTTTGGTTGAGCTTTGCCTACATCTAGTCCTCAACCAAATAAAGTTAAGAGTTCCACTAAACTTTTTTCTCTTACAAGAGAGATACACTAGATAGTCTTTTACCGGTTTTCTCAAGCTAATCTTGTGAGCAGTTAGTACAATCAACCCTTACCCACAAGTACTTTTGTTCATAGCCTTTCCAATCTCATCTCACACTGATCACTAATGGATCAAGGTATAAGAGATACAAGATTTTGGTGTCTAGCACTCCAAGAAAAATACTGAAGTTTCCCAAAATAAAGAAATATGTAAGGAAACTACTTGAGAAACTTCATTATACTCTTATAAAGAAGAATGTTTGCTAGTGAATAAACAACGAAGCTTTTCTTTAAAAGAAACTGAACATAATTCAGATATGAACTTATTAAGAAAGTATCAAGAATGCTTGAAATTCTTGTGCACAAAAGTTCCTTCAAGTTTGAGTGCTTTCTCCTTTCATATTTGAATTTTGAATTGGACCGTTGTCCCAGATTTCATTAGCTGTGTCATAAGCAATGATTTTGTCATATTCTACTTTGCTTAGTGCATAGGTAAGTAGATATTTAGCCTTGGAGTTTAGTTGAACTCTTACTTTATGTTGCTCTATCCATCTACTTATGGGAACATCTCTTGAGGTAAAAGGCCCACCTTCATTTCTGTTGGTGAGAAAATGCACAAAAAAAGGAGGGGGGGACAAGGTTGAATTGTGTTTTTTTCAAATTCTCGAATTGAAACTTTTATAACAAAACTCTATCAAGCTTTAAGCTTGAAGTGCAGCAGAAGATTGGTTAGTTTATTCAAAAAGTAATTTTCTGAATTAAGCAGTTCGACTAAATAGATTAGCAGCAAGAGATAATAAGTAAGGTATTTAAGCTAAATCAAATGCTGAAAATAAAAGAGTGAAGGATGAGAAGATACTGAATTAGGAGCTTCATACTGGTTCGGCCAACACTTGTCTACATCCAATTCTCAGTAACCACTGAGTTTCACTAAACTTCCTCAACTCGAGAAGATAACAATACAAGATAGTCTTTACCGTAGCTTTCCTAAGCTTTTACCAATATCAGTAAACAACACTTACTAATACAACAACAACAACAAATAGTTTTGCAGTAGCCTCTTCAAGCTTTCAACTTTCGATCACTACTGGATTGATGATACAATAAATTCAAGATTGATGTTTATATTGAACAATCTTGCACTCAAGTTTCTCTTCTAATGAATATGAAGTGATAAATCTGAAACACTTGAGTAACTTCTTTCTACTGATTCTTCCTCAGAAAAATGTATGAATAATCTAGTGTATAGAAAGAAGATTTTAATATATACAGAATCTAGCAAATGATTTTTGGAGAGATTTGGAAGGATTTTCTCAGCGTTTTTGCTCTTGTTGTTTGTCTTTTATCTTTTGAAGCTCAGTCAACTCTATTTATAGATGATTTTACTTTGTTACTATTGCCGTTGATCTTCTAATCAACCAGTACATGTCGAGCATCAAATTGAGTATTGGAAACATAATCTAGAGGAGTAGGTCATCTGGTGTCAGAGTTCTATTTCAGAAGCCGTTGATGAGTTGAGGTTTCTGAAGTCTATCAGAAAATGCTTTTCTATTTTCTAAACATGGTTTCTAAACTCCTTAATAAGACTTTCTTTGTTGATCGAGGGTACTGAAAAGATGAGGTTCTGGTCAAAAGAGACTAATTTGACTTTTGATTTTGAATTTCAAATTTAATCGCTTTCCCTATCTTTTTATGATGCGAACTTTCTGAAGAGCATTGCTAGGTCCTTGTTGATTCATTTGACTTCTAATCTTCAATCTTGACTTTCTGATAATGAATACTCTACGATTATGATGATTGAAGGTTAAGTAACACATTGCTTCTAGCTTTTGTATGTTATTGCCATTGTATCCCTTCTTGCTAAGGTTCAGTGTCACTTTATGATGGTCATATCCTTGATTCCTTGATTTTGTTTCAATAAGCTTGCTTCTTTGATGCACATGATCACTTTTTGCTTGATAGATTTCACTTCATCTAAATCTTTCTTCTTCCCATGAGAAAAAAACACATTTGCATATGCATAGTGAAATTATTTTCACTTAATTCCGATAATGCATCTTGAAGTCACCTATTAAGCTTTGTCAAGAAACTCAAGGTAGCCATTAGTCATTCTTCAAATTATTTTCTTTAAATTGGCTTTGTTACCAATCAAAACATTAAAGCTCATACTTTTTGAAGGATTCTGGAGTTTACAATTTCCTGGTACATCCTCCATGAGAGCATAATCACCTTCTTGAATAATTTCTCATAAGTCAAGACTTGTGTATTTTTATAAATAACTCCATTCTATCTCTCCAATATCACTACAAGATTTTCATAGAACATAGACAAATTTACAGACAGATATATAGATAGGAATGAGTTATCTATTTTTTTTGCATCTATAAGCAATATGAATGGATTTATATTTTCATCTGTAATTTATAGTCAGCTTTGTAGCCAGATTTTACTGTTTCTAAAATTACAGATGATAAAATCCATATGTAATTGGCAAAAAGAATTGTTTTAAAAGTCATTGATTGCATGTGGATTTTATCGTTTGTAATTTTATAGATGGTAAAATCCATCTATAATGGATTAAAAATTTAAAAAAATGGAAAAAAAAGGATAGGGCAACAAGCTACATGAAAGTTCAGCAGGGATGGTAGAGATGACATCAAAGGCTAATGATGTTCTGGCATACCTCAATACAATGAGCTTTGGTTCATCAACAAGCAAATAAGAAGATTCGTTTAGGTAAGCAACAAAGAAGGTGAGAACAATGTTAAGGGAAAAGAAAACATTGATATGGAAAGAGGAACCACTAGCTTGTTAAGGAACCCAAATTCAAAAGGACAAGTCCATGTAGTGTAGAAACTAAAAATACCAGAAACATCTCCCATAGTGTACAACATTATTAATACACACACCATCAAAACATATATACATGTAAAGAAACATCATAATGGAACAAAATACAAAAGGTTAAAAACTAAAGCGATTAAATGGTAGAGCACAATATGATGAACACAATGGTGCAAATAGTTTGCAAAATGGAGGCCCTAATTACCAGTGGATGCCAAAATAGTGGTGGCGGTGCTAGAGAGGGTGAGGGAATTGAGAGAGAATGGGACATGGAAAATGGGGAAGAAGAAGAAGCCTACGTGAGTTTTGATCTGTGCTACGTTCATTTCAGACAGATTTTCTTATCCGTAATGTGATTACTGAAATGAATTTTTTCACTAATCAAGTTACAAATAGATTTTCCTGTCTATAAATTGTGCGTCCAAATTATCGATGGAGTTTCCCATCTGTAATTACTTTATTTATAGACAGATTTACAGACAAATTTGCTTACTTTGACAAATTTTTTTTTTCAATTTCTCATTTTCTCATCTGTAAATCCATCTACAATATAAATGGAAAAATCCATCTATAATACGATTAATGAAAGGAATCGTTTCACTAATCAAGTTACAAATGGATTTTTTTTCTATAAATTGGGCATATGACATACGCTTCAATTTCAAATTACAGAAAAATTTTCCTATCTCTAAATACTTTTTTAAAGCCCAGTGGATACATGATTTTGATTTCTATAAAAGAATCTTCTTGCTTTTGGACAAATAATGTTAGATTTGTGAAAGTTATTAAGTAAGGATTTTTTTTTCAGTTACACAGCAATGATTGAAAATGTATCCTTCTACATTGAAAGTGCATCCTTTCACTAACTGTAAGGTATAAATTACCTTTGTGAGGAAAAGTCTCTATGCACGTTGCTAAATAGTACCACCAGTCTTAAGTCCCAACACAGCCAACACCTATCACATCAAGAGTAGGGAATGAAAAAGAACAAAACAAAAAATGATCAGTGATCAAAACACTAAGTTTGACATATTTAATATTTGTATTCATCAAAACCAAAGTTTACAAAATTTATATTATAGTGGAAATAGGTGAATATGTGTACTTTGCTAGCTATACTGCTTATGAAATATCAATAGATAAATTGAAAGGTAGATAGATGGATCATACACTATCCTCAATCCTCAATCCTACCTCCTTTAACCTTTCAACACCCATTTCCATTAGCTGTTCTACTGTACTATAATAATCTAGATCAATTGCAGTGTGCTAAGCAGGTACATGTCCATTCTCCTAATTTTCAATCTCCTATCCCAGTACCTTTCCAGTAGTCCAATTTTCTTCAAATTCAGTTGTTACCTACCACAGCTATGTCAGATTCTTCCTTCATAAAAAGAAAAATATAAATTTATAATAACCAGTTAATATGGAGGTTGCCTCCCTATATCACTATTTATAACATGCTCATTATTTAAAACTAGCAAAAATGGATGTCACAATTTATAGGAAAATAAAACTACAATTTAATTGAGCATTAATTCCCTCAACAACTAAATGCTCAGATATTGTACAAACATATAAAAAACACACCTACAAATTGTTGGTGTTTTAGAGTAGTAAAAAATAGGACTAACAAATTATAGACCAAGAGATCCTAACATACTCAAAGAATGCTACAATTAAAGGGAAATTCAAGTATCAGTACTAGCTAACACAAATATTGTAATACGGACAGACATTACAAATACTGTAATGCATATCTAAACTAGGAACCTTTTGTTTCATCTTGTAACCCATTACACACAACTTAAGGACACATATCCCGAATGACATGTAACTGAACTGAACTTCTTTTTTCTACATTTATTTAGCAACCTTGTTCCAAAAGCATAGCCTCTATTTGTTCTCAAAGAGAGCAGTAGCGTGCACCGACTTTCTTTTCTTCTTTTTTTCCAAATAACAAAACAAGCGTTGACTGATATTACTCCCAATGTATTTGAGACTAGTTATATATCTACTTTAAGGTTAATTTATCAGATTTTTTCAAACTTAGGGATAAGAAAAATGAGAAAGCATGTTAACTCAAAACTCATTAAAACTTTGCTCAAACAAAACATAATTTTCCTAGCCAAATACTATAACTACTACATACATTGCCTGAAATTCTCCAAAAATTAACAATTATTAAATGGTTAGAGTTGTCTGATTATCTTTGAGCTTCCTTTGGTAAAACAAGGCTAGGAAATTCCTTTACAAATCTTAAATGAAATTCCTTCACAAAAGCATTCTCTATTATACATATAAAGTTGATTTATAGAGATAGGAATAGAAAAGGTAAAATCTATACACTCGAACAACAATATATTAGAGAGGCTACTGAATTGTAATAACTAAGTGGGTTGTCACAATTTGCTTGACAAAAGCTATGCAATTGAATAATCATTCACCACATATCCGATTCATCTCAAAACTTAAAATAGATCAACTAAGCAAAATAAATCACAAAGCAACTGAAGTAAGATACTAAAAACAAAAGAGTAGAAAACATACCTTTCCATGGATAATAATCCCACATTTATTTTTAGTATCAAATCATGTACATAACAAAATCATGACAGTCATTTTTATCTGGAACACGAGGACGGCCAGCCCCAGCTATCCTGATAAGAGCTTTGATTAGGTAAGAAGGGGATTTTATGTATATGAATGTTTAATAGAGCAGAAGAATCTTATTTCTGAGATTTCTGCGCATAAATGACCAAAATAACCTTACAGTAATTTAAGGCAGTTTTGAGTTTTGTTTTGACCAGGACTTGTCCTAGAGGTCTCAAACAATGTTTTTAAGGCATAATTTATGTTTGTTTAAGTCCCGGTGGTCCCGGGCAGTTTTTGAGAAAAATTACAATTTTGCCCTTACTTAAGTGCATTAGGGCTTAATGACAATTTTAAAACAAAACCTAAGCAATATTAGGCTCTAATTAAAGATAAATTAATTTTCATAACTAATCCAGAGCTAAAATAATTATTTGAGGTTGATTAGGACCTAAATTGCTTAAGGAAACTTAAAACCCATTTTTAGTCTTAGTTCTTCAAGAAAGCATATAAGAATAATGTTTTTACTATTCAATCTCCCTAGTTCAAGGAATGTGTTGTTGCCTAATCTTTAGTCAATCGAGTTTGACACCACTAATCTAACAAGAATACTTCCAAATTAAGTTGTTCATGGCCCTAATTAAATGATTAGTTCACCTAAACACTTGGTTATAAAATCTTAATTAGTGACCTAATCTTGTTTGCTCATAAACACATCACTAGCACATGATTAATTGAATGAAAACTCTCCCCCCTTGGCTACATGACCGCCAGCCACATCCCCCCTCCATTCAAAGAATTATTTTATTTCCTAGTCAATTCAGAGCTCATTTCAAGGCCATACCACACCATGCTTCACCATGACTACACCATATCTCCATGAACAAAATCTCTTACCTTATGTTCCATGAGGCAACCAATTCAGTCAGCCCCCTCCCCATTCACTTCTTCATGATTCAAAGCTCTATAAACACCTTGTCTTGGTGAACCTTGCTTCACTTTGAATCATTTCCCAAGTTTGAAGTCTTAAGAGAAAGTGCTAGTTCTCTCAAAGCTTTCTTTTCTCCTCTTTGTTCTAAGAGAAATTGCCACCCCTCCACCTCTCAATCTTCATCTAGTTCTCATCTAGACACAACACCAAGCTCAAAGACAAGCCAACACATCTCCTTCCTTTATTTCTCTTCAAGGCCGAAGCTATACTCCAAGTTACAAGAAGATTTCTTCTTGTTTTCTCCTCAAGATCAAACAATTCTTTGTCTTCAAGAACATACAAACTTGGTAGGGAGCTTTTCTAAAAATGTTTCCCTGATCCTTATGCTTTGATCTTGTTGAAATAGGATGAATAGATGAACCTTTCATGTTGTTCATTTTCGGTTTCTTCCTTTCTTTCTCCTTTCATTTCGGCCTCAAGGCCTTGAACATGATGGCTTGATGATGAATGTTCTCTACAGGTGACTATGTGTTCATCTCTCATGAAACCTTTAAAGCTTGAGGCTTTCCTTTCTTTAAAGTTCTATCCATACTACTTAGCTCAATAATGTTTTCAGCTCAAGAAAATTAATTCAAGGATTTCAATAAGCCCAAGGCCTACCCTTGTTAACCTTAAAGTTGGCTGGCACGTTCTAGAGTTTTACTCTAGATAGGGGTCTTGGGTACATAATAAAGAACATGGTGTATTTTTCCTTCTCTTCATGGTTTCGGTTTCTTACTCTTTTTCCATTTTTGAAGTTCTGTTCTCTTGAGTTTATTTCCTTAAAGCTTGATGATGATATTCAAAGAACCGTGAGATTTCTTTGAAGCGTTGGTTCTTAGAACTCTAGAGCTCCATGATAATGAGATTGGGATTGAGATTGGGATTGAGATTGTGATATTCATTCTTTAAAGTCTTGTATGAGCTCTAATGACATATAATAATGGACTAGCATTCATGTTTAAATTATGCCTTGCATAGCATATTTACTTTTATGCTATCACTAAACTCTCAAGAATAAATAAATGAACTCGCATTATCATGTTTAAATTCAAGCTTTGCATTTCATGTTTACTTTTCAAGTCATCACCTAATCTTAAGATAAAAGTGAGTTGCATCTCATATTTATTTTGAGCCCTCACTTTACTTTCTAATAAAGATAAAACGAAGTGCATAGCATGTTTATATTCTTGTTATCACTTAAAATATTAGAGCTCAAAGACTTGTCCCTTGGTATCTCAAGTAAAGTTTGGAAATGAATGTGTTTTACTCTTTTGATTTTTGGGCATGTGATGATGATGAACTTGGTGTGAGTTTCATCTAGTCACTAGTACCAAAACCTATGTTTTATAATTTTCTTAAGTTTAGATGATCTCAACAAATGTTTCAAGTATAGTCTTATAATTTAAATCCCTCTTGAGATTGTCTTGAAATAGCTACTGCCCTTATATGTTTTACGAGGATTCAAATGAAATAAATTGTTTTCAAATGAGTTTTAGAAGCTTTGAAAAGGTTCCAAGTGAAACTAGTAAGTTATGGGTATTTGAAATGAAAGTTCTATGCTTGGTATGATGGGTATGTTTTTGGTTCTGCCTTATTAATTCCAGCACCTTAAATTCCATTTTGGGTGGTCTATATGTGTTCAAATACCTTACCAATTGTATGATAATTGTTCTAGGCATCTTAGGCATGCTTAGTAACTCTAATAGTTTGAAAGTGTGATTTCTAGAACTCCTTAGGTACTGAAATTGTATATTCTATTCCAGCCTTGGTAGAGTTTGTAAAATCATATTATGACATGTTTAGATGGGTAAGAATGACTCAAAATTGGTTTAGGTGTTAATTATTGCATCATAGAAAAAGTCAGTAATGAGAAAGGTCCTAGAACGTAACTTCTAGAGTATCATAATTTATCAAAATATGCTTACTGCCTATGCTGCCCAACCATAATTAATTAGGTTCTAGTACTTAATAAATTGTGGTAATGAGGTTAATCAATCCCTTAGAGGTGTAAGAAAATAATTTGAAAGTTTAAGGTTACCTGATTTAGGGGTTTTTACTTTTAAGGAAATGGTTTGTGTGCCCTCTATGAATGATGAATTAATGTGTTGTCTTATGAATTATGTGATGCTATATGATGATAAAATTATCAACTGCATGTTATTGTTCTCTTAGAACCTTAGAGATGCCTATGTTAGAATTATATGAGATATGTGACATGCATGAATTATGTGGCATCTTGTTATAACATGCTAAGATTAAAGTGACATAATCTATGAGAAAATGATCCTTTGGAACCATCAAACTAGGGATAGGGATGAGGTGATTCTATCCCCTTAGCCCATACTTTAAGTCGGGACCTTAACTTATCAAAAGGGATAAGTATATGTGCTAGTGATGACTAGTGAGGTATGAGTTCATAACCTAGAGGTTTCTAAAAAGGGAGAACAACTACGGTGGCCCCATGTGCAAAGTAAATGTCTTAGTGTCACATTAGTAACCAGGATAAGATACCAGGCACCATGTACCAAGATCTATGTTTTATGCTCTATGTTCTATGATCTATGTACCACGTACTATGTCTATGTTTACCATGTATGCTAATAAGTTAGTTAGGTTTTGCATATCATAATGAAGTATGATGCATCCATGTAAATACAAGCTGTATGTTAAAAAGAATGGGCCTCGATAATCAATGTTTTAGAACTTCATAATTGAACTATTACATGCCCACTATTTTTACAAGAACCCGAGGTTCCTGGAGACGTAGATGATGTCACCTAGATAGGAGGAAAATCCTACTAAGTTTCTTTAGTAAAGATTCTCACTCCTCTGCTTTTTCTTTCTGTCACGTCTTCAGATTCAGATGGCGACCTTCGTCCTATTCGTTAACACGCCCACTACGATCCGGAGCACGGATCGTATCATTTTGAGGGACATTGTGCGGTCTGAGTTTTTGTGTTTGTTGGACGCCCCTTCAACCATCTAGTACTGAGCTACCATTTCACCCCTACATACCCCTACGGAGACGAGATGATTTTTGAGCGAGCACGCCCATCGTTCGAGTGGAGGCTTCATACGCCCCCTTCCGGATCGGCCGTTCAAGACTTCCCCAATTACATCCCCTATTCGAGGTTTTCTAAGATTGACCCCTCCGAGGACGAGCCTATACAGGTGTATTATGAGAGTTTAGCCCCCACTCCCCTTCCTATGAGAGAGTGAAATGAGGAGACAGTCACGCAGCCACGGTTGGCATGGAGGCCAGCTATGCGGCCTAGATGTGGAGGTCATATGCAACCAGCTGGTATGCCTGCCCCCATCGAGCTACGACAGTGGATCGGATACGTCCCCCTATTCCCAGGCCATCAGTCGTAGATGACTCTTGGAGTTTTAGTGCGCACACGTCTCACTAGTCATGATGACCTTCTCTTGTTGTAAAGGTTATCTACCTTAGGTGCACCATGTAGGTTTATATCATGTGTATTTCGTTTCCTATGTATTTTATTTCTTATGTATTAGCATTTCATCTTCATGTACCCAAACTTAACTCACTTCTAGGTGGTTGGTTTACATATATATGTTATGATGTGCTATGTTCTTTGAGGAGCCTTCTTGATGTTTAGATTTCCACATTCTTTTATATCGCTTGTATATGCTACACGGGGCTCTTACTTTATCAAGGTTTTAAAAAGAAAAATTTGGCTCATATTTTCAGTAGTATTTTTCAACGATAAATGAATTGAAACAAGAAGTAATGACTAATATTTAGCCTCAGTACGTTCTAGGAGTATTGGGTTAAATATTTGGGTGTTACATTTTGGTATCAGATTAGTTCGGTTCTCATGGAGCTTGAGAATTGGACTGGCTATGCTTCTTTAGCATAATACGTTAGAAATGTCATGAGTAGATGTATTAAGTTTATATATGCATGACTACTGTTTATTGCGCATGCCATGGTAACTTGCTCACTTTACATGAAGTATTGAGCCTGATCAACTCAGTGTTGCTATATTGTGTGTATAGGGACTGATGGCACGACGATAGTCAGCTAGGAACATGACTCCTGGAGTTCAAAACAATGAGACTGCTGAGGCACTCTGCGATGTGGTGAGGACTATGAGGATGATGATGGAATGGATAGATCAAGATCGCCATGATGGTGCAGGTCATGGTCCCAATGCTGCCAAGACCCCAAACACGTCCAATTTGGGGAGTTCCACAAGGTAAATCCACTAACTTTCAAGGGGATTGCAAATCTGAACCACGCAGAGGAGTGGATTCGAAGCGTGGAGAAAATCTTCAATGTGATGCCATGCTTGGAAGAGAAAAAGGTGACTTTCACCACCTACATGCTGGAAGGTGATGCCGGTTCCTGGTTGTAACGCCCCGATTTTTCTGTTAGAGTGAGAATGACCAAAATGCCCCTGAGATCATTTGCAGCCCGGAATTCGAGGACAGCCGATTCGGCAGTACTCAAAGGGCAAACTCAATGTTGGAAGGGGATTAGATAGCTTGTATACCTTCTCGGGATCGAAAATCTCATTTTTCGAGTTTTCGGGTCAAAATGACCAAAATGCCCCTGTGGTGTTTTACCCATTTGCAAGTGCCGGATGAACCCGAAACTTCTCCAGATGATTTTAAAAGACGTTTTTATGTAGACTGTGACTTTAGTTTTGGTCCCGAAGGTCCCGGGCGAAATTAGTGCAAAATTACGGTTTTGCCCCTAGTTTCGTGTTTTTACGCTTAATCGCGTGATTAAGCAAACCTAGGCAATATTAGGCTCTAATCGAAGGTTAATTAATTTCATTAATTAATCTTGAGTCAAAATAATTTATTAAAGTTGATTAGAACCTAAAAGTACTTAATTACAACTTAAAATCATATTTTAATTTCAAGACTCCTAGTCATGAAATCTTGAATAGTGTTTCCTCTCTCCAATTCCTTAAATCGTGGAATTGTGTTACACATTATTTATTCATAAATGAGTTTAAATTCTCTAATGATGTATGAGCACTCCTAACCTTGTCATAAAATCCTAATTAATCATTCTTAGTTACCTAAACTTAAGCTTAATTATTTCTAACCTTGTACCTAAGCTAATACACATCTAAACCTACCATTAACACCCAATTACATGATCAAATCATCCTCCTCCTTGCTGTACCAGACCTGGCCGTGAGCCTTCCCTCCCCATATGCATCACATGTTCAATTTTTCAACACTCTAAGGCCATACCTCAAGTCACATACACTATACCTTGTCATAACTTTCAATCAAGCTTGAATTTCCACATGAATAAATAATTAAAACAACCCATTTTTCCCATTTATTTGTGGCTGGAAAAGTTCCAGCCATGTCAAGTTTCTAGAAGCCTAATTTCATAAAAATTGATAGGAAATTAACTCACATCAAGCCATACTTTGTAGCATAGCTTCCATACTTCAAACCATGCTTGAATGACCTTGTGTAAGAGATATTTTCCTCTCCCTTTTCCCTCCATTTGCTACGGCCACTCCCTCCCCTTGATGAGCCCATGGTTTTGTTTTTCTATAAATAAGATGCTTGTGATAGCCTTGTTGCACCTTGAAGCATTTGCTAAGTTTAGAGTTTTAGAGTTGTCTTGTTAAGTTTTTCTTTTCTCTCAAAGTTCCAAGAGTTCTTTCTCTTCATCTTCATCTTTCTCATCCTTCCCTCACATAATCACCTCATAGTCTCAATCTACCACCTCATAACCTTAAATCATTCTCTAAGCTCTCAAATACTCAACCTCAAACACAACTTCACCCAAAACACATTTCCTTTCTTTTCCTTCCTCTTTGGCTGAATCATCACCACCATCCTAGGAGGTGTTGCTCATCTCATTTCCATCTTCAAGTCCAAGCTTTTACCTTCATCACAAGGTTGGGATTTGTTTTCAAACTTTGTTTTGTTCAAGAAAGTGTTTTTCTCTAGTTTCCTCTTGGATTCTTTTTGAACTTTCCTTTGTTTTTCCTTTTCTTTTCATTTCGGCTTCTAGGCCTTGTTATGAGCATGATAGCTTGATGATGAGAGTTTCTAGATGATGACATTGTGTTCATCTCAAAGAAACCTCTAAAGCTTGAGTTTTCCTTTCCTTATGACTTCATCTATATGATATCTAGCTCACATGGTTTTTCAACTTAAGAAAATTAATCTAAGGATTTCTAAAAGCCCAAGCCTACCCTTGTCAACCTTAAAGTTGGCCGGCACGTTCTAGAGATTTTTCTCTAGATATGGGTTTTGGGTATTTAATAAAGAACTTGACTTAGTTTCACTTTCTTTTTCTTTTGTGAGACTTTCGGTTTTGGTATTTTGATCTTTGAGATAGTGTATTGGGTTGTTATTTTGTTAAAGTCTTGAATGAGCTCTAGCTAACCATAAAATGAACCTTGCATCATGTTTACTTTTATGCTATGCACATCATGTCTACTTTCCTTGCTATCACTAAGTATCAAGATGATAAGTGAACCTTGCATTATCATGTTTATATTTAAAGCTATGCATTATCATGTTTATATTTCAAGTTCTCACTGAATACCAAGATAATAATGAGTTGCATTCATATTTACTTTGTGCTATCACTTTACTTTCTAATGGAACCTAGAATAAGTGCATGAGCATGTTTATTTTTATGTCATCACCTAAATGAACCTAGAGCTCAAAGACTTGCCCATTGTTGTCTCAACAAAGGTCTAAAAATATGTATTTTTTTGGGTTCATATTTTGGCCCCAAGGGGTCTTGAAGTTTCTAAGTATTTGAGACTATGTTTTATAATTTTTCCAAGCCTATATGAGTTTAAGGAATGCATAGAACTAAGTTTTATGAATTTAGGACCTCTTGAGACAAAGATAAATTGGTCACTGCCCTCTTAAACACTCTTATGATTTTAGATGTTAAAAATGTTTATAAATGAGTTTTGAAAGTTCTAAAATAGTTCCAAGAGAAACTAGTAGCTTATGTGCCTTAGAAATTGTGTTCTATGCCTTTTATGGAGAAGTATATTTTTGGTTCTTCCTTGCCCTTTACTGCCACTGTATGTGCTGTTTTAATGATGATAATGTGCCTATGTTTGAGTAAAAATAATGTTAAGACTCATATGTGAAAGATAGGATAAGTTAGGAACTAGAAAAGAATTAATTTGAGAGTTCTAGATCTTTTAATTATGTAATTTTCTGGATTCTATCCAGCAAAGTTTAGATTTAATAATCATGGTTTTTAATTAGTTTGAATGTATAAGAATGACTTATAATTTGTTTAGGACTTAATCTTGAAGCCTTAGGAGCAAACCGAACTTAGAAAGGGTCATTGTTGTGACTTCTAGGTACCCGTAAAGTTAGATTTTCAAATTCTGCATCCTTAAGGTTTAGAGATGTTCTTGACCATAGTGTGAGGTGAGAAATACTTAGTTATAACCTCATAGGTTCCCAAGAGACTAGGTTTTGATGATCGATAACTTAGAATGCGAGTTAAGGATTTTAAGGGTCTAAACCATAATTTCTAGAACCCCGTAATCACACAAATATAAAGCTGTCCCAATCTATATAGTGCTGTTTGGATAAGCCCTTGAGCATAAAAATTAGTAAAACTTATTAGTTGTGAACCTATAGGTGTGTAAGAGGTTAAGGATAATACTAGAACAATTAGTTTACAAGTTTAAGACTCAAAGAACCAAAGCATAAAACACTATGGATTTATAACATAATAAGCTTGTGAGTTTGTATGAATAATTGTCTAAGGTGTGATTATGTGATGATGTATATGCTATGAAGAAGTTTTATGTACACACTATGAAGAAGTTTCATGTGATGATGTATATGCTATGAAAAAGTTTTACGTGAAAATAGGTTATAGTTTTATAAATGATTATAAGATGAGATGCATACTATGAGAAAGAATTATATGATGAATAATGATGTATCTATGAATTAACCCTTTATGAGGACTTAAATGTGACACAACACTGAGACGCTTTCTTGGGTGACGCCGGTTTAGCCGAGCACCCCCAAGAAAACAAATCCGTGAGGGTATTGACATAGAGCTTGCCAAAGCGGACAAAACTACGATGCACTAGTTGCTAGTAGAGCGTTTCAAAAAGGAAATGACCCTAAGAGAGGTGATCCTTAATTGCCCCCTAGCCCGTACTTTAAGTCGGGATTATGTTACGCTTATCATAGGATAAGTAATAACTAGTGACGACTAGTTAAGGTATGAGCTCATAACCTAGAGATGTTTTAGGGTGGCCCCATGAGATGAAAGTTAAAGTTTAAAATGTCACATGTGCTATACCTATCCCCTTATGCCAATGTTATAATGTTTCTTAGTATTCTGTTGATTGGCTTACCTTTATGATGCATTCATGTCATTAGTATATTCCATGCTTAAGTTATAAGACGCATTATAAAATATGACGGGCCTTGGATAAATAATACTTTAGAAAACTAACTTAAAAGGAGTTTATATGCATGCACACCTTTTTAGAAATAAAACCCAAGGTTCCTGAGGATGTGACGATGTCACCTAGGTAGGGATAACCCTACTGAGAATTCTTTTAGAAGATTCTCATTCACTCTCTCTTTTCTTCCGTCATATCTTCAGATGGCGACATTCGTAGTCTTCATCGACACCCCGGTATGGGAGTTGCACCATGACCCGGCACTCGGGTCATATCATTTTGAGGGTCGCTGCACTGTTAGAGTCTTCATGTTCATGGGACGACCCTTCGTACACCTAGTACGGAGTTACCAATTCACCCCGACTGCCCCCTACCATCATAACAATATTTTTGAGAGAGCTAGATCACGGGACGAGCAGATCCTCCGCATACAGCCTGAGGGATCAAAGGTACGCGACTACCTGGAGTACGTGCCTCGCACCTAATACTCGGAGACGGATCCATCCGAGGACCCGCCATCACACATGTACAGTTGGAGCTCCAGTCCCGCTCCTCCACCGATGAGAGCAGGGAGTAAGGAGACGGTGGTCCAGCCGAGGTTGGCATGTAGACCATCCATGCGCCCTCAACGTGGTGGACATGCCCCGATGATGCGCTCGACCACTCCCGCCGAGATTCGTCAGTGGATCGACTCGACCCCACAGTACTCAGACCAGCAAGAGTAGACATAGGAGGGGTAGCAGTTAGTGCACACACGCCACATAGTTGAGGGCAAACCTTCTTTTGTGTATAAGGTTGCCTACTCTAGGTGCACTCGGGCATGGGTGTTGTTTTATGATTTCCCTGTATTTGTTTTCCTTGTATTTGTTCTTCAATTGTATTCTGTTTCCTGATGTATCGAATAGTCCTGTCCTTTGGGTAGGCACATTATATATATATATATATATATATATATATATATATATATATATGTTTCAGTGGATGTTTCCATGATATGATGTGTTTCTTTACGCTTTGCTTATATGTTTCGTTATGCTTCCTTTTAAAGATTCGTGTGTGGCTCTCACTTTGGTTTTAATTCCAAAAAGAAAAATTTTACCCATATTTCCATTAAGTATTTTCAAGTAAAGAATGAGACCAAGAGGTAATATTCTAAAGATTAACCTAATTACATACTAGTAGTACTAGGTTAAGATTTAGGGTGTTACACTGGTGGACCGGAATCCAAAGACTGCTAGACGCAACCAATGATGCCATCAATTAGGAGGTGTTCAAAGCGCACTTCTATGAGAAGTAATTCCCGGAATCCATCCGTAATGCTAAAGACATTGAGTTTATGCAACTCGTTCCAGGGAACATGACGGTCGCCCAGTATACCGCCAAGTTCGAAGACCTCATCAAGTGTTCAAGAATGTACCAAGCTAACCTCGATGAGTATTAGAAGTGCATTAAGTACGAGTCCGGGTTGAAGGCCGAACTCAATGTTGCGGTCGCCCACTTGGAGATCAGGGACTTTCTAACCTTGACTAACAAGTGCCACATGATTTAGGATGGGCAAAAGAGGTTGAATATAACGAAGCCCGACAACTTCAACAAGAAACTAGCACCTCAAGGCCAGAAGTTCAAGAAGAAAAATCAACAGCAATTCCAACCCCAGCAGAAGTCTCAATCTGGGTCCAAGACCCAAGGACCTCGAAAGGACTCTCACCCAAGAAACAACAACAACAACAATAAGAAGAACAAGTACCTAAACAACAAGGGAAAGGCACCCCAAGGAGCCCCAGCTGCCCCACATGCTAAATGTCCCAAGTGTGGTAAGCCACATGGGAGCTTGTTGTGCCGAGCCGGTTTGGATGTATACTACCGGTGCGGAGAACCGGGGCATTATTCCAAGGAGTGCCCAAAGAGGAATCAACCAACCCCCAATCCCAAGCCACAGCGGTAAGGGAGAGTCTTCACCCTTAATGCTGAAGAGATGACGGAGTCCCAGAATCTCATTGAAGGTAAGTGTAAAATAAACGGTAAAAACTTAATTGTATTGTTTGATTCGGGCGCTTCCCATTCTTTTATATCCTATTCTTGTGTTGAGACTCTTAAACTACATATGTCAGAACTTTCTTTTAATCTCATTGTCTCTACCCCCACTAGGAAACCAGTTAGGACTTGCAAATGTTGCTTAGAATGTAGCTTTATTCTTGAAAATAAACCCTTTGTTCTAGATTTCATATGTTTACCTATGCAAGGCCTAGATATAATTCTTGGCATGGATTGGCTTCATTCCAACCATGTGTTGTTGCATTGTCATGAGAAGACCATCACTTTTCTTCCCATTCCCCCCGAACCTAGGAAAACCATGAGAGTGTACCTAAATGCTGTAGACCTAGACTGTGGTAAGGGTGAACAAGGTTATATTATTTTAGCCGCTAGTGATGTTAACTTTGAGCAAAGTATCGAAGAGATACCTATGGTGAGAAATTATCCCGAAGTATTTCCAGATGAAATACCTGACTTTCCCCCGCAAGAGAGAAATTGAATTCTCAACAGAGCTACTCTCGGGTATCGGACCCATATCCATAGTCCCATATAGAATGCCCCCTTTGGAATTGGTCGAGTTGAAAACCCAGTTGGAAGTACCTTTTTGACCAAAAGAAGCTAAACATGAGGCAAAGAAGATGGATAGAGTTTATGAAGGATTATGATTTTGGTTTGAACTACCATTCGGGGAAAGCTAACGTTGTAGCCGATGCCCTAAGTAAGAAATCCTTGCACCTCTCCCATCTTATGGTTAAGGAGGCTTCATTGATCAAGGAGTTTGGAGACCTAAACCTAGGGATAACCTTAACCACTAAGGGCATGAGGGTTTGCCATCTTAGTGTAATGAGTGAATTCAAGGAAAGAATCACTCAAGCCCAAAGAGAAGATATTGAGTTTCAAAAGACTTTAGAGGCAGTAAGAGTTGGCAAATTGAAAGGTTTCGCTCAAGGGAGTAATGGTATGTGGAGGTATGAAGGACGTATATGTGTACCTGCTAGTGGTGGTCTCTGAAAAGAGATTCTAGAGGAGGCCCACAAGAGCAATTTTACAATTCATCTTGGTGCCACCAAGATGTACCAAGACTAGAAGAAGATGTTCTAGTGGCCCCGTTTGAAGGAGGATGTTTGCACATGGGTGAGTAAGTGCTTAGTTTGTCAGAAGGTGAAGATCAAGCACCAAAAACCCTCTAGAATGTTGCAACCCCTATCTATTCTCGAATGGAAATGGGACAGTATTTCAATGGATTTTGTGACTGGACTGCCAAGGACCCAGGTGAATCATGACGCTATATGGATGATAGTGGATAGGTTGACTAAGTCAGCCCACTTTCTACCTATTAAGGTGACTTATTCCTTAGATAGGCTAGCACAATTGTATATTCAAGAGGTAGTAAGATTACACGGAGTACTGCCGACAATAATCTTGGATCAGGATCCGCGGTTCACATCATGGTTTCGGGGAGCCTTTCAAAAGGCATTTGGTTCAAAGCTGTGTTTGAGTACAGCTTACCACCCACAAACGGATGGCCAATCCAAAAGGACTATCCAAACTTTGGAGGATATGCTTAGGGCATGCGTTCTATACCAAAGAGGAAGTTGGGAGAAATACTTATCGCTGATTGAATTTGCATATAACAATAGTTATCATGCAAGCATTGGCATGTCACCGTATGAGGACTTTTATGGACGGACGTGTCAATTACCCCTATGTTGGTTCAAACCTGGTGAGCAGAGTCTTATTGGACCAGACATTGTGAAGGAAACAACAGAACAGATTAAATGGATAAGGGATAAAATTCTCACTGCTCAAAGCCGACAGAAAAACTATGCAGATAAGCAGCATAAGCCATTGAGTTTCAAGTAGGGGAACATGCGTTCCTCAAGATCACCCCCACCACAGGTATAGGTCGAGCGATGAAAGTGAAAAAGTTGAGCCCTAGGTTCCTTGGCCCATTTGAATACTTAGTAGAGTAGGGTTTGTAGCGTACCGCATAGCCCTACCCCCAAATCTATTCAACCTTCATAATGTATTCCACGTATCCCAGTTACGAAAGTATCAGTCTGACCCCAGTCATGTACTAAAGCCAGAACATGTACAATTAAGGGACGACCTGACATTTAACCTCCCTCCTATGAGAATCGTGGACCGAGGAGTCAAACAGCTAAGGAATAAGACAGTACCTTTAGTCAAAGTCGCATGGGGATGCGGAAAGACCGAAGCCTTCACATGGTAGTAGGAAGCCAACATGCAAGCACAGCTCCCCGAGCTGTTCTCAGGTAATGAATTTCGAGGACGAAATTCTTTTTAAGGAGGGGAGTAATGTAATGCCCCGATTTTTCTCTAAATGCGTAAATGACCAAAATGCCATTGAGGTCATTTTTATCTGGAACACGAGGACGGCCAGCCCCGGCCATCCTCATAAGAGCTTTGATTAAGTAAGAAGGGGATTTTATGTATATGAATGTTTAATAGAGCAGAAGAATCTCATTTATGAGATTTCTGTGCATAAATGACTAAAATACCCTTACAGTAATTTAAGGCAGTTTCGAGTTTTGTTTTGATCGGGACTTGTCCTAGAGGTCTAAAACAATGTTTTGAAGGCATGATTTATGTTTGTTTAAGTCCCAGTAGTCTCGGGCAGTTTTTGAGAAAAATTATAATTTTGCCCCTACTTAAGTGCATTAGGGCTTAATGACGATTTTAAAACAAAACCTAAGCAATATTAGGCTCTAATTAAAGATAAATTAATTTTCATAACTAATCCAGAGCTAAAATAATTATTTGAGGTTAATTAGGACCTAAATTGCTTAAGGAAACTTAAAACCCATTTCTAGTCTTAGTTCTTCAAGAAAGCATATAAGAATAATGTTTTTACTATTCAATCTCCCTAGTTCAAGGAAATCTGTTGTTCCCTAATCTCTAGTCAATTGAGTTTGACTCCACTAATCTAACACGAATACTTCCAAATTAAGTTGTTCATGGCCCTAATTGCATCATTAGTTCACCTAAACACTTGGTTATAAAATCTTAATTAGTGGCCTAATCTTGTTTAATCCTAAACACATCACTAGCACATGATTAATTGAATGAAAACTCTCCCCCCTTGGCTGCATGACCACTAGCCACATCCCCCCTCCATTCAAAGAATTATTTATTTTCTAGTCAATTCAGAGCTCACTTCAAGGCCATACCACAAGCCATACCACACCATGCTTCACTATGACTACACCATACCTCCATGAACAAAATCTCTCACCTTATGTTCCATGAGGCAACCAATTTGGCTAGCCCCCTCCCCATTCACTTCTTCATGATTCAAAACTCTATAAACACCTTGTCTTGGTGAACCTTGCTTCACTTTGAATTATTTGCCAAGTTTGAAGTCTTAAGAGAAAGTGCTAGTTCTCTCAAAGCTTTCTTTTCTCCTCCTTGTTCTAAGAGAAATCGCCACCCCTCCACCTCTCAATCTTCATCTAGTTCTCATCTAAACACATCACCAAGCTCAAACACAAGCCAATACATCTCCTTCCTTCATTTCTCTTCAAGGCCGAAGCTATACTCCAAGTTACAAGAAGATTTCTTCTTGTTTTCTCCTCAAGATCAAACAATTCTTTGTCTTCAAAAACATACAAACTTGGTAGGGAGTTTTTCTAAAAATGTTTCCTTGATCCTTATGCTTTGATCTTGTTGAAATAGGATGAATGGATGAACCTTTCATGTTGTTCATTTTCGGTTTCTTCATTTCTTTCTCCTTTCATTTCGGCCTCAAGGCCTTAAACATGATGGCTTGATGATGAGTGTTCTCTAGAGGTGACTATGTATTCATCTCTCATGAAACCTCTAAAACTTGAGGCTTTCCTTTCTTTAAAGTTCTATCTATACTACTTAGCTCACTAATATTTTCAGCTCAAAAAAATTAATTCAAGGATTTCAATAAGCCCAAGGCCTACCCTTGTCAACCTTAAAGTTGGCCGGCATGCTTTAGAGTTTTACTCTAGATAGGGTTCTTGGGTACATAATAAAGAACATGGTTTATTTTTCCTTCTCTTCATGGTTTCGGTTTCTTGCTCTTTTTCCTTTTTGAAGTTTTGTTCTCTTGAGTTTATTTCCTGGAAACTTGATGATGATGTTCAAAGAACCATGAGATTTCTTTGAAGCCTTGGTTCTTAGAACTCTAGAGCTTGCTTTATGATGATGACATTGGGATTGAGATTGTGATATTCATTCTTTAAAGTCTTGTATGAGCTCTAATGAAATATAATAATGGACTAGCATTCATGTTTAAATTATGCCTTGCATAACATATTTATTTTTATGCTATCACTAAACTCTCAAGAATAAATAAATGAACTCGCATTAACATGTTTAAATTCAAACTTTGCATTTCATGTTTAATTTTCAAATCATCACCTAATCTTAAGATAAAAGTGAGTTGCATCTCATATTTATTTTGAGCCCTCACTTTACTTTCTAATAAAGATAAAACGAAGTGCATAGCATGTTTATATTCTTGTTATCACTTAAAATATTAGAGCTCAAAGACTTGTCCCTTGGTATCTCAAGTAAAGTTTGGAGATGAATGTGTTTTACTCTTTTGATTTTCAAGCATGTGATGATGATGAACTTGGTGTGAGTTTCATCTAGTCACAAGTGCCAAAACCTATGTTTTATAATTTTCTTAAGTTTAGATGATATCAAGAAATGTTTCAAGTATAGTCTTATGATTTAAATCCCACTTGAGATTGTCTTGAAATAGCTATGGCCCTTATATGTTTTACAAGGATTCAAATGTAATAAATTGTTTTCAAATGAGTTTTAAAAGCTTTGAAAAGGTTCCAAGTGAAACTAGTAAGTTATGGGTATTTGAAATGAAAGTTCTATGCTTGGTATGATGGGTATGTTTTTGGTTCTTCCTTATTTATTCCAGCACCTTAAATTCCATTTTGGGTGGTCTATATGTGTTCAAATACCTTAACAATTGTATGATAATTGTTCTAGGCATCTTAGGCATGCTTAGTAACTCTAATAGTTTGAAAGTGTGATTTCTAGAACTCGTTAGGAACTGAAATTGTATATTCTGTTCCAACCTTGGTAGAGTTTGTAGAATCATATTAGAACATATTTAGGTGGGTAAGAATGACTCATAATTGGTTTAGGTGTTAATTATTGCATCATAGAAAAAGTCAGTAATGAAAAAGGACCTAGAACGTAACTTCTAGAACATCGTAATTTATCAAAATATGCTTACTGCCTATGCTGCCTAGCCATAATTAATTAGGTTCTAGGACTTAATAAATTGTGGTAATGGGGTTAATCAATCCCTTAGAGGTGTAAGAAAATAATTCGGAAGTTTGAAGGACGTTGTGCGCTCCGAGATTTTGTGTTTGTTGGATGCCCTTTCAGCCATCCAGTACCGAGCTACTATTTCACCCCTACATCCCCCTATGGAGACGAGATGATTTTTGAGCGAGCACGCCCATCGTTCGAGCGGAGGCTTCGTATGCCCACTTCCGGATCGGCCGTTCAAGACTTCCCCAATTACGTCCCCCGTTCGAGGTTTTCTGAGACAGACCCCTCCGAGGACAAGCCTACATAGGTGTATTCTGAGAGTTTAGCCCCCACTCCTCTTCCTATGAGAGAGGGAAATGATGAGATAGTTTCATAGTCACGGTTGGCACGGAGGCCAATCATGCGCCCTAGACGTGGAGGTCATGTGCGACCAGCTGGTATGCCTACCCCCACCGAGCTACGACAGTGGATCAGATACGTCCCCCCGTTCCCGGCCCATCAGCCATAGATGACTCTTGGAGTTTTAGTGCACACATGTCTCACTAGTCATGATGACCTTCTCTTGTTGTAAAGGTTATCTACCTTAGGTGCACCATGTAGGTTTATGTCCTGTGTATTTCGTTTCCTATGTATTTTATTTCTTATGTATTAGCATTTCATCTTCATGTACCTAAACTTAACTCACCTCTAGGTGGGTGGTTTATATATATATGTATGTTATGATGTGTTATGTTCTTTGAGGAGCCTTCTTGATGTTTAGATGTTTGTATTCTTTTTATATCACTTGTATATGCTACACGCGGCTCTTACTTTATCGAGGTTTTAAAAAGAAAAATTTGGCTCGTATTTTCAGTAAGTATTTTTCAACGATAAATGAACTAAAACAAGAAGTAATGACTAATATTTAGCCTCAGTATGTTCTAGAAGTATTGGGTTAAATATTTGGGTGCTACAAGTGTTGTACAAGAAGTTAACTATATCTAACACTATCGTATATGCTTTGTGTATGAAAAAGTTAAATAGAAATATTGTACATAGAAGGAATCACAAGTGGAATAATGATCAAGCATTTTATTGACATGTTTCCCAAGGAGTGTCATAGAGAGAACATGTCATTCACTAAATCCTAATTACTCAAAGAATGCTTCAATTTTTTTAAAAAAGTGGTGTAAACAACACTAACATTGCTCAAAGAATTTGAAAAGTTAGAACTAGTCCTAGAACTCTCTAGAATTGGAAAGTACTACACTTTGCTATAGCTAGAGAACTAATCAAGAAAATTGAGGAAATGTCTAGAAGAATAATAAACCAAAATAGTTACATTTTAACTCTTCTAGTTCAATCAGTGATTAAAAGTACCATGCTAGATAGCTTGAATCTCAATATATAATGAGATGAGGTACATAGTAGTTTATTTTTTTATAATTACAATTTGCAAAACTATCAAAAATCACCAATCAATCAATGTATAATTTTTTATACCCCTTCCTATGACTTAAAGATGTTTCTGCCTAAAAATATTTTAGGTGAATACCTTTTCCCAAATATTCAAACTTTTTCCTATCAAGCTTTTCCCTTTCCTATTAAATAAATAAGGACAAAAGTTAAAGTATAGTCCCCAATAGCAAATGGAAATATAGTATTTTGATAAGTTAACCTTGTGAATTTGATGATGAAACTATTTAATATTCTATGAGCAATGGAATTGCAATATTTTGATAAGTTAACCTTATGAATTTGAAGATATTTCTCACAACTCCATCCTATACGAAATTGAATAACAGTGTTTGGTTGAAGTGAAAATTGAAAAAAAAATTATTCTCAATAATAGGCACAAATCATCACCTTTCCCTAGAGACCAGAAATTGCTTAACAACAACTAAGAAAATCAACACTAATTGTTTAAGCATTGAAAACTAGTACTTATTGTTTAACACATTAAAAATCAGTTCTTTCTATTCTTGTTGAAAATAAGAGCTTTTGTTGTAGGAAGGATGAGATGCAACACATCAACACCATCTTATTACCAAGCCAAAAAAGTAACACCATCTTTTATCCTCCATACTCATGGCCATCTCCATAGACCAAAGAAAATCACAACACAGAAACAACCAAAACCCAAAACAGCCTCAAACCATAAACCAAACACAAATTAGCCACAACATCAGTAACCCTTCCAAAACAAAATCCCCAAATCAAAATCACAACAAACTAAAAAAAAAAAAGATTAGAGTAAAATCCTAATAGGTCAGACACTAAACCTTTTCAAACCTTAAACCAAAAATCTGAAAAAGAAAAGAAGCAAAAGCAGAAACAGAAGGGAAAGAATGAGTCATACTCTACTAGGGCTTCATCACCATCATTACCGTGAGGAGCCTATCAGTACCGTTACAATTGCCGCTACTTCAGCCACTGCTCACACCTTCCTCACTATCGTGCTGCTGCCTAACTCCACTATGGACCTATGCTCAAAAATGCAGTAGTCACCACCAAGCGTTGTAAGCTCTACCATGACTTCCACATCCCTCTGATGTCAATATCGTGCCCTCCGCCTCAAGAACCGTAAAGCCGCTGCCCCCACCTTTCCCTTAGTCATCGTTGTGGTGTCGGTGCTGGTGCTCCATGCTGATCTGCCACTATCATGCCCTTTCTCCTTCTATGTTTATGTTTGAAACCCAAATCCCTAACCCTTGTTGCTGGTTGCTACAGCCTCTCTCTCTCTCCTTTTGCAATTAGTTGCTAAAGAATAAGCAAAGATTTGTGTTTGAAACCCAAATCCCTAACGCCTGTGTGACATATAGGTAAAGAATAGGATTTGTGAAGTGTATTGAGGGGATAGGGCTACAAGTATAAGTGAGACAGAGGGGAAGAATTTTGGAAACATATAATAAAAGCATGGTTAGTTGAAATTTGATATTGTTTTTAAATTAGTGATGGAAACAAATTGGTCACTAATTGAAATATTAGTAACTGATTTAGTGACCGATTTTATGCGAAGAAGAGTTTTTAGTATGAAAAGACATCAATCACAAAATCGATCACTAATTGAAATATTAGTGACTGATTTTTATAAAAGCAAGGTTTTCTCATATAAATAAATATCGATCACTAAATCGATCACTAATTGAAATATTAGTGACTGATTTTTATAAAAGCAAGGTTTTCTCATATAAATAAATATCGATCACTAATTGAAATATTAGTGACCGATTTTTATGAAAGCAATATTTCCTAGTATAAATTAATATCAGTCACTAATTGAAATATTAGTGACCAATTTAGTGACCTATTTTTATGAAAGCAAGATTTTCTAATATAAATAAATATCGGTTACTAATTCAAATTAGTGACCGATTTTTTCCACCATTTTCATTTTTCCTGATGGCTCAATTCGATCGCTAATTCATCATTTTAGTAAGTAATTTATTGCGGTCACAAAATCAGTCACTGTTTGACATATTTTTAGTAGTGATGTGTGTGTGTGTGTGTGTGTGTGTGTGTATCATATCTCAACTTTCAGAATAATAATGATCTTATATAGTAATTCATTTAATTTTCTCAACATTTTTTTGACTTTAGGCATGATTTCTAACAACTTTCATTATGTACTTAAAATTTCAATAGTTTCATATTAATAAAAAATTTAATAATTATTTAGATTTTAAATTTGTAAGATGCATAAAAATAAATTAATGATATATTTATAGGTAGAATAGTATACAAGAAAGGAGGTTGAATCATGCTTTACCTTTTCTTTCCTTCTTCTTTTCTGAAAAAACTTATACAATGACTATCAAGTATTAAACTTGAAATGCAACGAAAATGTTAGTTACGTCAAAAAGTAACTTTCTGAACTATGACAAAAACAATAAAAAATTGTATAAGTAGGTTTTCAGAAAACATGATACAATAGGCACAAAGCAGTGAATAAGGAGAGTTAAGGAAGAAGAAGATATTGCACAAGATTTTTTATACTAATTCGGCCAACTAGTTTGCATCTAGTTCTCAACCACTGTTGAGTTCCACTAAAACCTTTCTCAACCTGAGAAAGTTAGATAGTCTTTACAGTAGCCTTCTCAAGCTCTTGCCGGTGACCAGTAGCTCATTCTATTATCACACCTGAGCAATCTTTGACCAACCACTCCAAGTTAACACTATGACTAATTGCTCACTCTAATGTCACATCTTGGCAGTCTTTGACCAGCCTCTCCAAGCTAACACCATGACCAGTAGCTCACTCTATTGTCACAACTGAGTAGTCTTTGACCAACCTCTCCAAGCTAATTCTGTGACCAGTAGCTCACTTTACTATCATGTCACAAGCAGCCTTTGCTTAGTCTCTTGAAGCTAATTCACAATGATACTACTGGATTGGGGTTACAAAGGTTTGTGTTTGGGTTTGAACACTCAAACTAATCAACACTTAAGTTTTCGTAGGATGAAATAACAGACTTGAAAAACTTGAATGACTTCTTTATAACTATTCTTCCTAGGAAGAATGTATAATCTATTGAGAATGTAGAAAGAAGATTTTTTACAGGGAAGAAATTGATTACAAGTAGTAATAAATTTTACAAAGGGTGAAGGGAAATTTCTTCAGTGTTTCAGCACTTTGATGAGCAAACGTCTCTTGCTTTGTAAGCACAACATCTCCTTTTATACTTGATCCGCATTTATGACCGTTGCCTTTAATTGATTTTCCAAGTGACATGTGGTGATCTTTTTTTTGTGTCTTAGAATTACAGTCTAGAGGAGTAGCTCAGCATTATCAGAGTCGTTGCCAAAGCTGTTGTGAGAAAGAGATTTCTGAGGCCACCGTCAGAAACTACTTTTTATTTTCTGAATGAGGTTTCTAAACTTTTTCTCCTAGAAACTGTAGTAGTTAACCAAATTGGCAAAAGAAATATCACGTCAGTCCTTGACTGGGTTTGACTTTGAATTTGAATTTCAAAAGTCCCTCCTTTTCCTATAAAGTGTACCATTTCACTGTGAAATGTGTTTTTTTGAAGTCTGGTAACAATTTCTTGACTTCTCTTTGATCTTCTAGTCTTCAATTAGAGATTGTTGATGATGATATGATTATGACCTTGATGATTGAAGATGGTAGTACACACTTTCTAACCTGCATAGTCTAATTGAAATTTTCGCTTGAATTACACTTTCTGAAGTTACGTGCTACTTTCTAAATATCTGAGCCTTGATTTCTTGTATTTGATAATTTTCTTCAATCTATTGAGCATATAAATATTCATTCCATAAGATATTTTTCACTTATGTTAAGTTCCAATCTCTTCAAATAAGATTAAATATGTTTACATATATATGTCATATGAAAATATATTCATTTTAAGATCCGTGTATGCTAATGTGATAATATTTGTTTGTTGCTTCAAAAAACTCAAGGGAAAGATTAGTCCTTCAAAATATTTTTTTAAAATCGGTTATGTTATCACTCAAAACATTTGGCACTTAAGTTTTCTGAAAGATTCTAGAACTAGCAAGATTAATATCAACTATGAATTTAAAATTTGTTACTTTATATTTTGTAAAAAATTGAAAAAACTGGTTTATCCTCCCGTATGTAATTAAAATGATGAAAACTAAGAAGCAATTATATTGGGAATGAAATTTTTGAAAGGATTTTAAATTTATCATAGTAAAATGTCCTATTTAGATATTAACTTAGAAGAAATTGTAGAATCTAAGGAATTTTAAAGAGGAATTTTATCTACCTAGAATAGAAGATTTTACTTTCCACCTATAGAGAGGGGATTTTGGAAATCCCTACATGAACAAGTATACACTTTTCTCATTTTGGTAAGTCTCACTTTTATTATATTTTATTACAGTTTCTTTATATTTATGAGATTTTTGTTTAATATTGTTTTTAATTTATTTTGTTGCATTTTAAATTTTTTAATATTTAATTTATATTACATGATGTTATATTCACATATCATTCTACTTTATTTATATAAAAATTAAATTTTATAATTTAATTTTAAAATATTTTGTGAATGAATTTTAAGATAATTTATGAAATATGGACTCATTAATTGATTTTAGATAAGTTGAATTTTGATTATTGATAAAAAATCTTATTTTGAAAAAAAACTATCTTATGTTTTTCAAATAAAATATGTTAAAATTAAGGTAATGTAATTATCTTACCTAAACATAGTATTTTACAAATGAAGGAAATGTAATTTTATGTCCAAACAAAAAATTTTGAAAATTGAAAGAAATTTAATTGAAGCATTTTATATTTCCTTATATTTTGGAAATATTCCATCCAAAAGCACACTAAAGCAAAATAAATTTCATGGTTGGATATGTTGAATTTTTATCTAAAATTTGAATTAAATCAAACCAAAAATACATGCAGAGTATACAAATTTATTTTGCTAATATATTAGCACTATTTCGTAAGAAACTTCATTTTGCGTTATGTTCATTTTTATTTTTTTTGCAAACCAAAACTTGTTGGCTAAAATGTATGCCTATGTCCTAGACTTTCTGAAATGGATAAACTGCAATTTATTAGAATTTTTAAAAAAATTCTCTTACACTCAAATTTATTATAATTTCTAATGTCTAATGGGATACATTTACAACAATTGGGCTCCTCACATTATAGGTCCCATCCGACCACGCTATTGAAGAGGTAAGCACAACTTGACTTTTGATTTTACCAACAACAGTGACTACAAACGATAACTTTTCATTCACTGATCTGAAGGATAGAACCTTTGGTGTCACTGTAATGTTTAATTTTGAATTTGGTGTGATAGTTGCTCTATAATTTGAGTTGGCTACACCAACGTTTGTGACAATCCTGCTAAACGTGACGTTAAAAGGCACCATGGGCTTAACCTGAATTGCAAGGGCAGGATAATTCAAATTTCTCACTAAAGATCTATCTACAACTCCTAAGCAAGGCTTGTTTTCTCCAGATATCAGCTTAATCTTGTGAGCATCATATCCCAAGTTGCACAACATTTGTATGTAGTCATCCTTGTTAATGTCATAAACTAGTCCAGGACTAACAGCTTGCTCCGGATTGACTTGCCCAGATCCATAAGCATATTCTCCAACCTCATGTTTAGAACTATTCATGGGTTGTGCTGAAGTCATAATAGCAGATTTAATGGCTGCAGGTGACCAATTTCGGTGAAAAGTTTTCAAATATGTAGCTATTCCAGAAACATGCGGACAAGACATAGAAGTTCCACTCAATATGTTGTATTTGACAGATCTTTTGTCTTGAGGAACATCTGAGGGTGAAGCAATTGGTGAATATGCTGCCAATATATCTACTCCTGGGGCACTTATGTCGGGTTTCAAAATTTCTGAGACTATGTCATTTGGTCCACGAGAAGAGAACGCAGCAACTCTAGAGGCAGTATGATCTTGAATAGCCTCACTCTTCAGTATTTCAGCTTGTGCATCTTTTGTTGAATTTTTGTAGGACTCAACAAGAGCATAGTCTTTGGAATACAAAGACAGGGAAGGTAATGAAGTAACATAGGATACATTACCTTCAGAATCGTCGACTGCTTGTACGATTGCACCGAATGCCCCAGAAGTTTTAGCTACATCTTCCCCAGAAGGGTCTGGACACACAACTATCTTTCCTTTCACCAGATCACTATCTAGACATTCACACTCTTCGGCTTGAGCTTTGGAGCACACTTTTGAATCACCTTGGTGGAAAGCTATGGGAAATTTTGTTCCACTGGACGTGAAAGAATTTACTGAATTTCCAGTCAAGATTACTCCATTACCAAGAATCACCTTGTCAATGATTTGACGATCTATGGTGTTTGCAGCTACAGTTAGTATCCATGGTGCTACGCATGATACTGAGCCTGGCAAAGGGCCACTATTTCCTGCAGAGTTCACTGTTAGTATCCCTCTTGCCATAGCATGAAATGAACCAATTGCAAGAACATCTGCATCCAAGGGAGACTGAAATGATCTCCCCAATGATACTGAAATAACGTCAACTCCATCAGCAATCGCATCATCAAAAGCAGCCAAGACACTATGTTCATCACATCCGTCGGCAGTGCAAACTTTGTATACTGCAACTCTTGTTGATGGAACAGCTCCTCTTGCGGTACCTTGTGCGAGTCCATAAAAGCCCACATTGTTAACGCGGTTTCCGGCTGCGGTGGATGTTGTATGGCTTCCATGGCCTTCATTGTCTCTTGCTGACTCTTCTACATAAAATCTTGCTCCGATGATCTTCTTGTTGCAAGTAAAGTTCTGGCCACCTGCACAAGTACCCTTCCATTTTTTTGGAACAACGTCAAAACCTTGATCATTGAAGGTATCTGATTCTGGCCAGATGCCAGTGTCAATAACTCCGATGACTAATTCACTCTCAATAGTTTGGCGACGTTTCACAAAGTTGGGAAATCCCAAGAAATCCCAAGATCTTGTTGTGTGGGTTTGAAGAGTTTGGACTGGGAAAATTGAGACTACGCCTTCCATTTGAGATAGTTTTTCCACCTGCTGATTAGTGAGCATAGCAGCGAAACCATTAAAACTCCTCTGGAAGCTACGAACTAATGAGGAGCTTGTTGCATTATTTCCATCAACAACTCGTTGCAACATGTTAAGATGGTGAGATGTTGGACTGTATGCTGTTTTAGGCAATGAACCCATGTACACAATGTGGAGTTTTGGATTATCATCATTAGCATTACACAAGAAGAAAAGGGTGAATGCTAGAATGATAGACACACCAAAGACCATAATACTGTGCTGGGCCATTGTTTAACAATATCAAATGAAAAGTTTGAGACCTTGTCTTAAATACAACATCACATTCATGTTTTGCAAAACATATTGACTCTTTTTTTGTCAGTAATAGTAATTTAATTCATTTTTAAGAATTCATTTATGGTTATCCTTTTTAATTCAAGGAATATTTTTTTCCATTTCAACATTGATTTATTTCTATTAACGCTATTCTAAATAATGCTTGCTTTTATTAGTATATTTAAATATCAAATTTGTTGGATGAAAAATACATATTTGAATTGAATGAGAATATTTATTCAAGTAATTGTACATGGTATTTTAATTAAGGGGACGTGAATATCATCTTTCTCTCATGTGATAATACTTTTCCTTTTGAATCCAATAAATATTTTTTTTCCATCTCAACATTGACTTATTTACATTAATGTTATCCTAGTCATACATACTTTAATTTCTATATTTTGAGGTCTTAAATATCAATAATATATGTTTCTGCAACACACAAAACCGTTGAGAGGTGGAAAAATATGCTCTTTCCAATCATGTGGCCATATACATAGCTAAGTTTTTTTTATTGACATCTTTACATCACATAACAAGTATAAATGGCGTGATGATAAAAGTACTATGGTGATGTTTGTCACACGTCGCCTGATAAGAAAGCTGTAAATATTACTTATTAGAAAAATTATCACCTTTTAAATTATTGTTTAGGGTAAATGCATTTTACCCCCCACATCTATTTTCACTGTTAAATGGCCATGTACATGTCACGTGACATATATTTTAGATAAAAGTACAATTCATTTTTAAAAAAGTTCCCAACCTTACTCCTACCCTAAACCCTTCCCAATTCATTAACAAACCTAAACTTCTCTCACCTTCGAATCCTTAATCTAAGCTTTGAGCACTGAAAAACCACAGAATCCCTCCTAACCATCCATTTATATGAAGACCACATTTGCCAAGCTTTCCCATACCCTCCTCCTCCATGGCCTCAACAAAAATGACGTCATCCTCCTCTTCACCCCAAATAGCATCCATTTCCCACTCTGCTTCCTCGCCACCACCACCATCGATGCTGTCATCTTTACCACCAACCCTCTCCACATTGTAACGCCCTGAATTTTCCCTTTCGTGTAAAATGACTAAAATGCTCTTGAGGATAATATTGCACAGAATTCGAGAATAGTTGGTCTTGGCTATTCTCAAAGAGTTAGTTTAATGTTTGAGGAGGACTGTATGTGATTTGGATAGTAATCGGTGTGAAAATCGCAATTCCTAATTTTTTTTCCCAGGAGTTGGGCAAGTTAATTTAAGGCGATATATGATGGTTGGATGAGTCCCGATGAGATTTGATATGAAATTACCATTTTGCTCCTAGTAAATGCTAATTAAAGTAATTAACGGCATATTGTGGTCAATTTAAAAATTATTTATTTTTATTAATTAATTTTAAGTCAAAATAATTACTTGAGTTAATTGAGGTCCAAGATTGGTCAGAGAAGCTTAATCTAATCCTTAATCAAAGATTAGTGAGAAAAAGACAAAAAGTGCTTTAAGAGATCATAAAGTAAAAGTTGAGACAAAGTTACTTTATGACTTTTGCTTTTCCTTAAGATTAGGAACCATGCTTGCATTTGAAATTTGAATTAACCAAAGATTAGTCTATTTAACCATGCATGAAAACCCTTAATCTAAGCTTAAAGTATCTTAAAAACCTAATTATCATTTCCTAACTATTCCCCTAATTAAACTCATACCCAACCCTAATTTCCACACACACAAAAACACAAAATAAACTCACCTAACACTAAAGAAAGCCACAGCTACTCCCTCCCCAAACACTCTCATTTTGATTTTTTTTTTTTTGGGCAAGCACACATACACTCAAACACTCACTCACACTCTCATTCTCTTCAATCATTCTTTTTGTCATAACTTGAGTACCAAATTTGTGCAAAAATCTCTTCGTTCTCTCTAACCTTAACACTCTTATTCTTTTCCACCAAAATCTCCATTGTTGCTCACAAACTAAAGCTTCAAGTTTCAAAACAAAAATGCTTCTACCATGAGTTACACTACAAATACTTGAGCTTTCATATTTATCCACAAAGCCACACATCTCTCCTTCCACTTATTTTCTTCTTGGTCAAAGCCACCTCTCCTCCCAAGAGAAGATTTTCTTCTCTTCTCCTTGTAAAAAATAAGCATTTTCATCTTTTAAGCAAGAAAACATCTTTAGTAGGCTTTTTTTATGCTTTCTCTCCTTTCTTTTTGGTTTTGCTATGGATCAAAGATATGGATTGATAATGATGGTTCTTGATGATGGTCATAAAACCACTATGCTTATGACCTCTAAAGCTTGAAGGTTGATCCTTTTTATTCAAAAAAAAGGAGAGAAAGAATGCTCATTTTCTTCATTTGTGTATTTTGTTTACATATATGAGCTTGTTGATGAGTCTAAGAGAACAAGGTTCTTGGTGTAGATAGAAATGAGCATGAGAAAGGAGGTTGAATGGTGCTTATCTTTTTCTTTTCTTTCTTTAGTTTCTAAAATCTTAAACAAGTTACTATCAAGCTTTAGGCTTGAAGCGTAGCGTAAAAGAAATGTTAGTAGCTTTAGAAAACTTAATTTTGAATTTCTCAGAACCTGTTAAACCTTGTATAATATGATAAAGCTTAAAACACAAAATAGTAGTCATTAGACAGTAAGAGAAAAATAAAGAGGATGAAGAGAAAGAGAAATACTGCACAGACACTACAAAAAAAAGGGTAAAATATTGCAACAGTTACTTTTGTAAATTAGGGTGGTTTTTTACTGTCATTTTTTACAGTAATGGCGATTTTCTTTTAACCACCACGATAACCGCCACAATTTACATATAGCTAATTATGGCGATTTAGAACCACTACAATTTGCAACGGTTTTTTGAAAAGAATTATTGATTACGGTGGTTTAGAACCGCCACAATTTGCAATAGTATTTTAAAAAAATAATTAATTACAACGGTTTCAACTGCCATAATTTTCAGTTAAATTAAAAAATATATTGTTAATTATGGCAGGTGGTAGAATATTTAGAGAGGGTGACAATTTCTTCCAGAAGGGCCAATCCCTTTCAATGCTTCTGTAGTGAAAGAGTTGTATGCCAACTAGTGTTAGGTCAACCTCACATGAGTATACTTGAGGGGTAGGGATATTTCTATACATCCTTATGCCTTTGAGATTACTTGCACATTCCTGTCACTCTTAAGGACCACCAACTTGATGACTACCAGTTGCTCCTAAAGCAGATAAAAATTCTAGATTTAGATGTTGTCAAAGACAAGATCACATATCTTGGCACCAAGTGGATTCTCTCCCCTCAGATGCACCTACTATACATTCAGGCCCAAAATCTAAATTTTGAGGCCAAAGTATGGATGGAGTTGTTGTTTTCTCACATCTTTCCATACTCACATGTTGTAACATCCTAATTTTAACCCAATATTCCTAGAACATATTTAGGTTAATCATTAGGTTATTACCTCTTAGTCTCACTCTTTAAAATCTTTCTTTAAATTACTTAGCGAAAAATACGGATAAATTTTTTTTTTGAAAATATAAAGCAAAGTGAGAGCCGTGTACATCCTAAGACAGGAAAATAAAATCATGGAATAACAAGGCATGAAAGAACAGGAACAATCAATAACACATCAAAAGAAATACTTCATTAATATTCATAACATGCCCACCTAAAGGTGGGGCTTAGTTTAGTACAAGAAGGTGCAAATACAACAGGAAAGGAAATACAACAGAAACGTAAATACAAGGAAAACGTAAACAAAGCATTCCTACCCTAGTGCATCTAAAGTGGATAACCTCATAACAAAAGAAGGTTTATCTTATCTATATGTGGTGTGTGTGCACTCTCCCTAAGAGACGCTACCACTGATGGCGGCGATCCTTGGGCGACGGGGGTATGTAACTAAGGAGCTGCTCGAGCTCCTCGGACATAAACAAGTGGATGGGGGAATGGATGCGAGGCGGCTGGATGTATGCTCCGCGATGAGGCCGCATCTCGGCTCTCCTCACTAACCTCGGCTGCATCACCGTCTCCTCACTCCCCTCTCACCTGAATAGGGGAGTGAGGGCAGAACTCTCCGAATAGATGTGAGTCGGCGAGTCCTCGGATGCATCCGTCTCTGACCTCCCCAATCGAGGCACACATTGCGGGTAGTCACGTACGGCTGAGGTGGATGGGCGAGCGCGTCAGGTCTGCTCGTCACCAGGGCAGGTGCCCTTGAAGATCAAGTCGTCACCGAAGGGAGACGTCGAGGAGAATCGGTAGCTCTGTACAGGATATGCGAAGGGACGTCCTATGTACATGAAGACTCAAACGGCGCATCGTCCCTCAAAATGATATGATCCGTGGTCCGAATCAAAATGCACCTCCCAGGTAGGAGTGTCGATGAACACCACGAACGTCGCCATGATCTGAAGATGTGACATGAGAGAAAGAGAGAAAGAAAAGAAAGTGAGAATCTTACTAAAGAATCTCAGTAGGGTACCTCCTATCTAGGGTTATATTCAACATCCTCAGGAACCTTGGGTTTATTATAGAAAGGTGGGTCATGCATATAAAGTTCATTATTAGGTTTATAAGCATAATTATCCAAGGTTCATTCTTTTTAGAATGAATCTTAATGCATGAATGCAACATAGTAAAGCATGAATGTGTGTCAATACATTATGCAAGCAATCCAATAAATCATAACATCAAACAACATATAAGTGGCATAAAGTGGCATATTAACTTTCAAGTGACACTTTTCTCTTTTCTCAACTTTGTGACTTAAGAACTTCATACTTAAGCATCATGGGGCCACCCTAAAACATTATCTAGGTTATGAGCTCATACCTTAACTAGTCGTCATTAGTTCTTACTTATCCTCTGATAAGCGAAAATCATAAAAATAATCCTGACTACTAGAGTACGGGCTAGGGGGCTTAAGGATCACATCTCATATGAATATTTCCTTCTTTGAAACGCTCTACTGGCATCTAGTGCACAGTAAATTGTCTGCTTTGGTAGGCTGCATCCACTCATACGCTCACAGATTTGCCTCCTCCCCACTAGAGCTGGAGAAGTACGTCTCAGTGCTACGTCACATTAGAACTCAATTCCTAGGGGTGCTCGGCTGAACTGGTGTCACCCATGACTTTATCCCATATGCTTTTCAAAAACATTCTCAAGTCCTTAATTTGACGAAAATTCGGTAGCATAATAGTTGTATACCGAATTTCTTTCAAATTTCCTTTATGCCACACTAACTCATAATGCATGCACATTTCTCATTCAACTTCTATGATTACAATAAACTTAATTTCACATAATCACAGTTATCATAGCACATGCATCATCACAACATACTTGAATTAACAAACTTATGCATCAAAGAACCTATAGTGTCTTATGCTTTGACCCTTAGGGCCTTAAACTTGAGATCTAAGTTCTCTATCATCACAACTTAATCTCTCGGGCACCTAAAGGTTCATAACTAAGTAGTCCTCACTCATTTCTATGATCATGACTAATTATAAACCTCATGAGTGCAGAATCTATGTTTTGCTAATTACAGGTACCTAGGAGTCACAACTTTGACCCTTTCTAAGTTCGGTCTTCTCCTAAAGCACCCAGATTAATTCCTAAACCAATTATAAGTGATTCCTACACGTTTACACTAATTATGAGCCATTATAACTAATGTTAACCTTGCTGGAACAGAATCCAGAATTTTCACCTCAAAGGGTTCTAGAAATCTCATTTTAATTCTTTTCTAGTTACTAACTTATCTTAGCTTTCTCAAATTAATTCTAACATCAAGTATACATGAGTATACACATTCTAACACAATAAAATCATCAACATATAGTGAGCATATTATCAAGATAGAACCGAAAACATAAACCTCATGTCATGCATAGAATTTTCATTTCTAACACACATAACTTACTAGTTTCTCTTGGAACCTTTTTAAAGCTTCTAAAACTCATTTGAAGACAATTTATTTCATTAAAATCATCATGAAACCAATGAGGGCAGTAGCTATTTCAAAATAATCTCAAGAGGGATTTAAATCATAAAATCATGCTTAAACTATTCCTTGAGATCATCTATGCTTAAGAAAATTATAAAACATAGGTTTTGGCACTTGTGACTAGATGAAACTCACACCAAGCTCATCATCATCACATGGCCGAATTTAGGTCTATCAAACTTCTCCATTTCCAATCTTTACTTGAGATAACAAGGTACAAGTCTTTGAGCTCTAATATTTTTAGGTGATAACAAGAAAATAAACATGCTATGCACTTCATTTTATCTTTATAAGAAAGTAAAGTGAGAGCTTAAAATAAATATGAGATGCAACTCATTTTTATCTTTAAGATTAGGTGATGACTTGAAAAGTAAACATGAAATGCAAAGCTTGAATTTAAACATGATAATGCAAGTTCATTTCTTTATCTTTGAGAGTTTAGTGATGATATAAGAAATAAATATGCTATGCAAGGCATAAATTTAAATATGAATGCTAATCCATTATTATATGTCATTAGAGCTCATACAAGACTTTAAGGAAATCAAGATCACAATCCCAATCATAATCTCATCAATATAAAGCAAGCTCTAGAGTTCTAAGTACCAATGTTACAAAGAAACCTCATAATCCTTTGAACATCATCATCAAGCTTAAGGAAATGAATTTAAAACAAAATTCCAAAGGAAAGAAAAGGAAGGAACCAAAATCAAGGAAAGAAAGGAAAATATACCAAGTTCTTTATTATGTACCCAAAACCCCTATCTAGAGCAAAACTCTAGAACGTGCCGGCCAACTTTAAGGTTGACAAGGGTATGCCTTGGGTTTATGAAAATCCTTATAATTATTTTCTTAAGTTGAAATCATTAGTGAGCTAAGTAGTGTATAAAGAACTTGAAGAAAGGAAAAACTCAAGCTTTAGAGGTCTCTTTGAGATAAATACAAAGTCATCATCTAGAGGCACTCATCATCAAGCTATCATGAAGAACAAAATAGGCCTTGAAGGCCAAAAATCAAAAGGAAAGGATAAAGAAGAAATCGAAAAGTGAACCAAGAGAAATTCATGGAAACAACATTTTTCCTTCAAGAACAAAGCATTTTTTGAGTGAAATAAAAACTTTAGAACAACTCCCTACCAAGTGTGAAGATGGAAGGCTTGGTCTTTGAGATGAGAATGAGAAGAAAAATTCCTCCCAATGTGATGATGATGATTCGGCCTAGAGGAGGGAAAAGGAAAGGAATGTGTTTTTGAGTGAGTTTGTGTTTGAGGATGAGAGTTTTGGTGCTTAGATGATGATCTAAGGTGGTGGGTGGTGTATTGAGATGATGATATGGTGGCTCAAGGTGGAGGATGAAGAAAATGAAGAAGAAGAAGAAAGCTCTTTGAAACTTGAGAGTAAAAAGAAAGGACTCACGAGAAAGCTTGAAACTTAAACTTAGCAAATGAACAAAAGTGATACAAGTTCATCCAAGGTAGCTATTTATAGAAAATCAAAACAATGGAGGTGCATGGAGGGGGAGGGAAACCGTGGGCTTGCCTTACGTTCCATGAGGTGAAAGATTTGTTCTTTGAAACATGGTTGGAGGTATGGTGAGCATGATGCAAGGTATGGCTTCAAGCATGGGCATTTGTGTGCAAGAATTCAAACATGTGATGGAAAATGGCGAGGGAGACGGCACCGGTTTCATTAGGCCAATGGGGGAGGGATTTCTTTTGCGTACTTGTGAGCTAATAATGTGTTTAGGTGTGTATTAGATTAGGTTTAAGATTAGGAATTGTTAATCAAGTGTTTAGGTAGCTAAGAATGTAATTAGGAATCTCAAGACATGATTAGGGAGTGCTCATACATCATTAGAGGAATTAAAACTCATTTTATGCATAAATAATTGTAGACACAGTTCCTTAATTTAAGGAATTGGAAAGAGAAAATCCTATTCAAAATTCCATGATTAGGAATCTTGAATTAAAAAAGAGATTTAGGTTTAATATAAGTAATTTTTAGTTCTAATTAACTTTAATAAATTATTTTGACTATAGATTAATTATGAAAATTAATTAATCTTCTATTAGAGCCTAATATTGCTTAGGTTTTCTTAATCACGCGATTAAGCTCAAAAGCACTACACTATGGGCAAAATCGTAATTTTACACAAAAACTGTCTGGGACCACCGGACTTAAACTGATGTTACTAAATATATAAAAACATCATTTAAAACCATCTGGAGAAGTTTCGGGCTCATCCGGCACTTATACCCTCGTAAAAACACTATAGAGATATTTTGATCATTTTGACCCAAAACCTCAGAAAACGAGATTTTTGATCCCGGAACCACTCAAAAGTCATCTAATCCCTTTCAAACATTGAGTTGGCCCTTCGAGGACTATCGGGTCGGCTATCCTCGAATTCCAGGCGGAAAATGACCTCAGGGGCATTTTGGTCATTTTTACTCAGACAGAAAATCAGGGCGTTATACATGTCACTAACCGCACCATCGATTAAACCATTCTTATCTACTGCTTAGTCGAGAGGAAAAGGATTTACCTTGCCCACCTCACCTGATGCCCCATGGAAAAGATACATCATGATAAGTCTGCCAATGGGAGTGCAGATGTTACCAGATGATGGTTAGGGTGAGATGGTGGACGTTATTTCACTCAAACCTTCTACTTCCTAAGGACACAAAAGACCAAAGAAGGCTGAAGCGGGAGTCAATTCCAATAACCCTATTAGGGTAGTTCTCTCATGCCTAGCTCTATACAGGTAGTTCTCTCATGCCTAGCCCTATACAGTAAGAGGATTATGAAGAAAATGGTCTGCTTTGAGCTGAGGATTCAAGGCTTTGGGCTTTAAGACTCAATCTAAGGAAGAGTAGCAGCTGCCTGCTTAGGGCAAGGCACCACTTGATGACTTTGAGAATGATTCCCAAGAGGATGATGGTCACGTGCAGGTTCCCAAATGACTAAGCTCCTAGCTATGCCTTTCACCTATCTCTTTCGGATACACATGCCTTGGCACTAAGGACAATGCCTTCTGTAAGTGTAAGGGTGATTATCTAGGTTCTAGGTTTTATCTTTTGCAAACATTTGTATTTTTTTGTCTTTCTTTTTCTTTTTCATGCATTTGTTATTGTTGTACTCCATTGCATGCATATACAAGAAAACAAAAACTAGGGAATTGGCTAGTTTATGGTTGAATAGTGGACACATTCGTCTCTTTTTCTTACATGGCATCACTTATTTTTTTGTTTCTGCTAGTCACACGAGAAATGCAATGAGTTTTGAATATGCTTGACTAGTTGAATTTAATTCTGTGAGCTTTTGCGCCTAAATGTGATTAAATTTTTTACGGCCACTTAGGTTTGTTCAATAAGTATGTGCCAACATTGAATATGTTATAGAACTTGACTGATTCTTTGTTAAAGAATTTTTCATCATTTCCCATGGAATGTATATGATTGTGGCATTTGTTTGTTTGAATTGAACTCACTTGGCCATATCGCCCACTTTTGCATGTTAATATCCTTAGCTTTACCCCCTTTGAGCCTAATTTACCCTATTTTGTAGTTAGCACAAAACAACCCTAAGTGAAAAATAATTTTTAAAAAAATCCAACTTAGAACCCTGGGAAGTTTGGTAAAATCCATCGTTTGCTTGGGCTTGAGTGTGTGGGAAACATTATGTCAGGTTAACAAGGAAAGAAACTAAAAGAATGACCCATGTGAATCGTGGATGAACTAGGAAATATGCATTCATTTAAAAAAAAAAAAAAAGAAAGAGAAGGGAAAAAAAGTGAAGTCATTGAAAGAATTCCACCAATTCACCAAGTGTAACTGAGTCATTGAGTTTGAATGGGATAAGCCATGTTTGAACAGAAAGGTGAAGAAGTGGACTAGAGATAGTGATGTTTGGGCTCTTCCTGCTTATGTTCTATGTTGCATACCTTTGCTTCCATGGGATCTAAGTTAGCTCACTCTCCCATATAATATCCCACCTATACCCAGGCCTAATTACAACCCTCGAAAAGACCTCTTGAGGCATGATCATGCATATGTTTGATCCATGGTGACTTATAAGAAAGGCAAGCTTATGGATGCAATTGCTTGTGCTGTATTGGAGTGCATTATTGACCACATACACGTGAGTGGAGAGTGAGAACACATTTCCTTGTAAGCTCAACTTAATCATGCATATCTTGATTCATTCTTGCCATGTGTTGTTCTTGAATTGACTTTGTAAGTGCCATTTGATTTTGTTCTTGTGATTGTGATGACCAATGGCGATACCATGTCTAGTTGATTTCTAGTGTCATTACATTCATGCATTTTGTTTATTTTTCATACATCATGTATTTTTAGAGTTAGTAGAGTTAGGTGTCTAGCCTCTTTGCTATTGCATCTAAGCTCCTTGCATGAGAACATGCAATTGCTTAAGTGTGAGGGAGTTCTATAAGGTTGCATTTATGCACCATTTTCACTTATAACTCTAAGCATATTGCATCATTTTGTGTTCTAGAATGGTTGATATATCATGGATTTGCATTTAGTTCCGAATGAGTATCATTGAGTAAAATCATGATATTTGCATCATTTTGATGAATAAATATACTTTAGAGTTTATTGTGCTTTTAATCCTCTATTATGAATCTTATTTTCTTATAAGAACATCTCGTGTTGGTGTATAGAGGAGCTCGAAGAAATTTGGAGGTGTAGCAGTACCTACAACACCATTGTAGCGGTCACTAGAAGAAGAAATTATAGCAGCTGCAACTAGACCACTACTACGACAACTATAGCAGTCACCCAAAGAGCTTTTAGAGGCATTGCAACTAGACTGTTACAATGGTCTATAATTGCTATATCGGTCATCTGAGGAAGCTTTTAACCTATAGCAATTAGAGATTGCTACAGCGTTCTATAACCACTTAAGCAGTCGTGTGATTATGTGAACAGAACGAACATCGCACAAGTATTTCTTTGTGGGGCCTAATTTTTAAGAATGTAGACGGTATGTTAGAAATAGTCTTAGGTAAAAAAAAGTGAGGGGGACTCTTTTGACCTAGCCTAGGCTGCCATTTTCTCTCGGTTTGATTTTTCAATCCCTTTGTTTATCTCTTTAAATTTTGATTGTGCTGGTGGTTGAAATTGTGTTTTCAAGGGTAACTTGATTGTGTGTGTGTCCGCATTTGTGAGTGGCAAGCATGACTGGGTTCTAGTTGGGGTACTTTAATCAATGAAACAAACTGCATCTTACTGGTAAAGGCAATTGGGATCAACTTTGTTAAAAGATTCAGTTGTTGTGATTGGGGATAGGCTCATAGAACTATAATATTGAATTACTAGTGCATGTGATTGTCAAACTACTAGTTGGGAATGGGTTTGTATCACCAATGAATAAAATTGTTTGCAAACATGATTAGTGAAAACAACCACCACCACATTAAACTTCCTTGCACCAATGACGGAATAATTCTTAATCCACTGGATTCACGGGATTTCTTGTGCAGGTAACTTGTGTTTATTAATTTTCTTCATTCAATTTACTTTCTACAATTGCTCAACCCATAATGTCTCGATTAACTAGAAACATTTTCTTGAGAAACGATCTAAATTGTACCCTACCAACATTTTTTGTGCAACTAATCAACTTAATAATGACAACCTCTCCTCAAAGTGCACCATACTCCATCAAAATTATACCTTTGGATAAATTGATGTGTGACACACCCAAACTCATGACGTGTACCGAAGACAGGACCTCCCCTTACATGATTGCATAGATTTATGGAGGTGCTACTAGCCGGTTAAGAAATTGGATCATGGGAAGCACAACGCGAACCGAGAGCTGGTGTCTCAATTTTGTTAGCACGAAAGAGGCATAACGAAAAGGATGTCGGGATTCAAGGGTAGCTAGCCATAAGCAGCTGGTAGTACCAGCAAAGACAGAGGAGCTGAGACAGTAGCGGTGGTCCATGGCTAAAAAACACTAATTTAGTGCAAATTCCAAATTACGTACCACTGTAATCCAAATGGACCTGTTTTTGCAGTCTTGATCATGATGGAAATGGTATCATTAAGCTGGGAGTGCTTAAAGTAATGTGCAGACATACCCCGGACAACAAAGTTGGATGAATTCAACTCGAATCATGAATGTTTCGTACAATTATAATTGTAACACAAGAATCACAAGTTGGTTTCATGCAGATTCCACTGTTGGCGTAATACTTTGCTAACTCCGTCGCAGCTACAATAACTCACACGACAAAACTGCAAGCTGATCGCTGATGGTAAAACATAATACTTCCACAACTTCTAAGAAACTCTGTTGCTGATCGTTTGATAGAGAGATTTAAGCTGTGTGTTCCATTTGTCAACGGCGGTGTACTTTTTCATTCCTTTCGACCTGAGCCATAAATTCTAATGTTAATAAAATACCATATATATATATATAGGGATCAACTTACTCCATCTAATAACTTTTTTTTGGGCATAAAACTGCATCAATCCAACCGTTAAATTTAAAGATTCTACGAGGTAGATCAAGCATATAAAGTTTTATACAATTTGAAAATGATTTGATAGTTCGTCATTTTATTTTATTTTGATGGATAGTATGTTTTTGAAAATACAAGTAAATATCGATTAATAGATTACATGGCTATTATTGTTCAATTTTTTTAAAATTTGACATGCTTAATCATCAATATAATATAACAAAAATCAATGGTCGGATTGATTAAATTCAATGTGGATGAAGAGTTATATAATGGAGTAAATGTGCAAGACTTATTCCTGTAGTAAACGGATATATATATATATCTATATATATAGCGAGAGAGAGAGAGAGAGAGAGAGAGAGAGAGAGAGAAATCCAACTAAATAAATCAAAAAATGAAAAGCTGACCTATCAGAGCGTTCTAATAAACGGTTCACTTGATCAATGTGCCCTTGAATTCTGTTGTCCAAAATCAAGGATACCAACAGCTGCTCAACATCTTGCTCAGGTACATTAAGTTCCTGCAAATTAATGGGTTATTCATATTAAAAATAACAAAAAAAAGGTAGTGGACTAACCATAGATTCATCTAATTCAGTTCAACAAATAAATCTTACAAGTTATGAAGGGTAAAAGCAACTTTTACAAGACTACAAGGCAAGGGAAAACAAACGAGGCGGGAACAAAGTATCATTTGTTTGGCCGATGCAGAGGGAGGGAAGGGAGCAGAGTTTTAATGAAGCAGTGGTAGCACAGTTACCTTGGATATAAAAGGGATCCTTATCCTTGTATAAGGTTTGATGAGCTTCAACAATACTTGTGTTCTAATATTCTTCAGCAGATCCTCAATGTAATTTCTAATGAAAGGATCATCCATAATGGTTCTTCTGTTACTCTGGAGGGCATACCGTATTCATTTAAAATACATACAGGGGATAAACATGTGAGGGTGAAATTAGTGCACAGCATAATCTCATGGAAGACTCAACAAAAATACCTTCAGGATTTTCTCAAATTCCAATATTTCATTCCGTTGATAGGCTGCTATCAAATTTGTCATTGCCAAAATTTCAGGATCATTCTTGTATCTGCAGTACATGATAAAAGAGAGAAGGAAACAGAAAGAAAGAGCAAAGAAATCATCTTCACCTCAGTGCATTGAACACCAGTATCAGAGAAATGAAAAACAAGTCAAATATACTGGAAAATACAGAGCACTTACGGCTTAGCCTCCTGCCCATCAAAAGGATTCACTTCAGACTCCATCAACATGTTGGCAAGAACAAGATATCTGACATGTAAACAACAATTATAATACAAGATGTCAAAAACAAAGAAAAACATTGACAGGTTTATTTTGAAATCATGGTGCCGTATACATGAGTGAAGGATTCAGAATAATATTCAATTAAAATATCTAAGCACATATTCTAATACATGAGCAATTTAGCATAAATGATTAAAATATGAGGAGAAGCTTATAAGTTTTAAAGACAGGTATGTTATATTGCTTAATAAAACTTATAGCTCAAATTGATGATTCACAGTTAATTGCAGTTTTGTATCTGGAAGTGAAATGTACAGTTATTGTTATACATGATGAAACCAGTGGGAAAGGAATGGTGACACCGAATGAAATCAGTGGTAAAAGAATACTGCGACACCTACTTTAAGCATTGGATACGCCTATGATTCCCAGCTTCATCATAATTCTTGAAAGCTTCAAAGAAGTCAGTAGCTGCTTCTGCCCATTGGCGCTCTGCCATATGCATTTTGCCCCCACATTCATGGATTATTCCCATTATTCTTGGATGGGGAATAGCTGATTTAATAGTGAGTGCTTTCTGGTAAAGTTGCTGCATTTAATATCACGGATACCGATAAATATAAACTTCACTGGAAATAAGATTAATCAATCAATAAAATAATTAAGCACAGGATCATAAATAAGAGGGAAACTGCTAATCATATCAGCATCCAATTATGATCAAAAGGCATAAGGACATAAGTTAGAAACCAAGGGAATTGGGCCAAGCACAATGGCCCCTAATTGTAATTACTGAAGTATGAGTGAGGAAAAAGTGTTAGAAGTGTGAACTGTGATGTTTGCGTGGAGTGAGTGTGCTGTGTGATGATTGTAACAGAATACTTGTGGGGTAAGGGTTGTAACAGCATATGCACATGCTGATGCGAATGGTATATAAGGGAAGGAAATAGTGAAAGTTGGTTTGGCTGAATTTTGGCTTAGGCTTTGGGAGAGGTGGACTGCTAGTGTCCAGGCTTTCTCTCTTGTTCTGCATTTTGTTTTCTCTAATATTTTCTCCAGTGAAATATCAATTCTTCTTCCATTTTCTGTTTCTTCTTGTGTGGTTTCTATCAACATACTGAAGTCTACAATCAACAATCTTACAAAGAATGCTACAACTATTGACCTATCACATCACTATATTGCTTTACACACAACATTAACCAGCCAATCAAATTATGTTTCCTTTAACTGAAACACTGTTAAAACCCTAGCAAAATTGCTGTCCACATAAAAGGTCAAGCATTTGAAAGAGAACACAAACTGCCACAGATTTGAAGAGAAAGGTGGTGTTTCCAGCATTGAAGACAGGGTAAAAGTACAACTGTTGAGATTCAATATCAAATTTAACCTCCTCTATCAACTTATGTCTGATTTCACCATCAAGAACACTAATGACTTCATCAACTCCCACTCATCCATTCCATTGAAAAATAAATACCCAACAAACAACAGCATCTTAAATGCTATCTTCAGCTATAAGCACTAACAAGAAAATATGTCCTAAGGGGGCATTTGGTATTGGGTAATCCATCTGGATTACCAATAATGTTGATTAAAATTACCTGACCCAACAGCATTACCTTGTTAGGTGACTCCATGTTACTGGTAGTCTGCATTACTAAGGTAATCCACATTACCCCAATAGGAGGTGTCTATTTGGATTACCACTAAAGTGGTAAATGGTAAAATGATAATTTATTTTATTACAAAAATATCCTTTTAAAACCTAAAACATATCCCTCTAATCATATCCTATTTCCTTCAATCTCATTCTCTCTGTAAATGCCAATATCAATGTCCACTTGTTTCTACTTTCTTCTCAATCAAATGCCCCTGCTGCATGAGTTTTTGTTTGTTGTCATCCTGCATATTGATAGAACAGATATTTTTTGTCTTTTATTTGTTATCATCAGTTTTGTGTTCTATGATTGTGTATCTTAAAAGTAAAATCACGGTGAATTTAAGTAATTGATGTAGATTAAACAAATCAGAAAGTGTTTTAAGTGGTTACACCAGGAATGATTAACCGAGTAGCGGGGGGGGTGGTTCCTTCAAGTATTGTGCTGAGTTTAGGGGGCTATGGGTTTTTATTTTTATTTTGCTTTAAGTTGTTCCAGGCATATGTCTTTATGTGGATTTGAGCAGATACCAGTGAAAGTGTTGGTATGTGTTGTCTCTGTCTTGTGCTTTTACATGGCTGAGGCGTTCACTCTTGATTATATATGTAAAAAAAAATGTTGCTGCGAGGAAATCAGATGCTTTGTGGTGATGTTTTGACGTGGTGGGCTGATATAGCATAATGTCAAAGAAAGGAGATGCACCATTCAGAAGGACAAGGGAGTGATGCAATGGTTGAACATATGATAGAAGGCTAGGATGCGAATGGTATAGGTGCCAACTAAGTAGACAAATACGTTCAAAATGCCAGAGTCCTCAAAGCCATGTTCTAGTTTTATATTGGTTTTAGAATGTGGGTGCATGGTATAGTTGTCAACCAAGTAGAAAAATAATTATTAGGTGTATAGTTCGTAGATTGAGCATGTAAAATTTTTTTTTTTTTTTGGCTGAAACTTCACATAAAGTGGTATTATTATCATAATTAAATTATGGTTTAATTAATCCGTCAATTCGTGTAGTTTCACCCAATTTTTAATTGGGTCCCTCTATTTTAAAAGTTATCAATTAACTCCCTATATTATATAAAATTTTTCAATTGAGCCCCTAACTCTATAAGGCATTATAAGAAAGTTAAATTAAACAGAATATTCCTAAAATATGCATTAGCTACAGTTTTAAATTTGAAAAAAATGAATCCTACCCATTCATTCCAATTGGAGCACTAATACAACTAATGATAAATGGTCCACTCTAAAATCACCACCATAAAAAGCAAATAAAATAAAAAGGAACAAAAAAGGGGGTCAAGTGTTGGCAACGTTAACGAAGGTTCTGGGTATTGGAAACAAGGGTGACGGAGAAGAAGGAAGATGGTGGTGGCTGGCTTGCAATATGGTAGTGCTCTCGACGATGCAAGGCGGACACGGTGGCGGTTGTGCAGCGGAGACAAAGTGGGGCACTATAGAGGCCACAGTGATGGTTACCTTGGCGTCACTCATGGCTCTGGCTATGCAAGCGGCTTCCTCCGCCTTGTCAATCGTCCCTGGCCAACACCACTCCCTCGACTAATGGTTCCTTATCTTTGCTGCGTAATGGCCCTCTGCCTCACCCCATAGTACCTCATCGTCCTGCCGCCTGATCCACCCACACCGTTTTCTCTTGCCACTGGCCTCTTGTTGGAGGCGCACTTATTGTTGTGGTGGAGGTGTTCGGAGATGGGCTCATGCAGTCTTGCTCTTGGATCGAAGCCATGCCATCAAGACGCCTTAGTGCTTCTTCCATAATGCTGATTGAGAGAAATTTTGGTTCTTCTATGGTTTAGAAGTTGCATTTCCATCTGCACGTTTTGTTCTATTCTGTTTCTTTTTGGTGATGATGGATATATTGATGGATGATGGATGATGGTGATGATGAATGATGAATAATAGTGATAATGATAGAGGGGAAAAGGGTCGGATGGGTGGGGTGGAGATGAATAATGGGGTAGAATTTTTTTAATATATGTTGAAATTGAGGGTTTTTAGATAATGGAGAAAGAAAAGAGAGAGAATAGACACTCAGGAATATGAAAGTAATTAGCTATATTGTGCTGTTATAATACAATGAGGTAATCCTATTTATAAGGCAAAGATAAAATCTAAAGATAATGATAGAATCAATCTAAATAAATCTAAATCAATCTAAGATATGATATGAAATATTCTAAGATATAATAAAGATATTAATAAATATTTTCTTATTTCTAACACTCCCCCTCAAGCTAAAGCTTACTAAGCTTTAAGCTTGTTACAATTAAAACCTTAAAATATAAAAGAATCTCCAAGAAAGACTAACAAGACAACTCAAGAATGCTGGATACGTCTGAAAAGATAACACAACAAGGCAGCTAGAATAACACATCAGCTTGAACAACTTGTTGGATATTTGCAGAACTGGGAAAAGAAGATACACACACAACTATGAGCGTTGGAAGAGACGCAATGAAGGCGGTGGAAATTCCCTATACATGCAACGATAGATCGCAAGAACAGCATATTGAAGCCTTGAACAGTTGAAAAATTGGAGATCCAAAGCCAAAAGAGCACATCCCCATTGGTATGATTCACAATGGAAGGATGGTAGAAAGCACAACCAAATATTTATCATTCCCAAGCATGGCGCTAACAAGAAGCCAATAAATATTATAATAACCAAAAGCCTGTAAAGAAACAGAGAATGGATGACAAGAAAACTGGGGGTAGAATCGGAAATAAGAAAAACTGAAGTTGATGAAGTGCACGGATCATGAAACCAAGCATAGATCTGGAAAGTGAATAGTGGCGCGAGCACGGCGGTGGGCGAGGCGGCCGGAGATGCAGCCGGGCGCGCTGCCACGCGCAGCCAGAAAACGGAGCGGCTAAGAACACCGTAGAAGGAAGGAGTGGCGCGTGGGATCGCGTGACAGCAAATCTGGAGGCGCGGTTTGTGGGGGTCGCGGAGGAGGAGGCGAGCACGGCGGCCACAAAATCGGCCGGAAAGGCCACCGAACGAGCGGCAAAGAGAAGCGCGGGTGAACAGTACCGCGCACTACAGCGGAGGAGCGTGGCGGCGCGTGGATGGTCAGATCTTGACCGGACCACCGCGGTTGGGCCACGCTTGGAGGGGCGATGCCGGACGTGGGGTCAGAGGGCGGAGCCGCCGCCGGAAAACTCGTCGGTAAGGAAGAGGGGCGGCGGACGATGACGGAGGCTGCTGGGAATATTGAAATTTTTTTTTGGAAAGCAATAACAATGTCAAACCTAAAATAGCATTGAAAGGCTTGACAGGCATAACAATGACGGGATAGAAAGGAGACTAAAGATAGCAGGGACACAGTACAAGTGAGTTCCAAATTAGTAGAACTTCTGCAGCGGAACAATAGACAGAGGTCATGGTGGATGGTACCGCTCTGATACCATGTTGAAATTGAGGGTTTTTAGATAGTGAAGGAAGAAAAGAGAGAGAATAGACACTCGGGAATATGAAAATAATTAGCTATATTGTGCTGTTATAATACAATGAGGTAATCCAATAAGGCAAAGATAAAATCTAAAGATAATGATAGAATCAATCTAAATAAATCTAAATCAATCTAAGATATGATATGAAATATTCTAAGATATAATAAAGATATTAATAAATATTTTCTTATTTCTAACAATATAAAATAGTGGGTAAAGTATATTCTGAAATATTCGATGTAATTTAACTTTTTGGTAATGCCTCAGAGTTAGCAACCTAATTAAAAAAATTTATGCAATACAGGGACCTAATTGAAAACTTTTAAAATGTAGGGACCCAATTAAAAATTGGGTGAAACTATAGAGACTGACGGATTAATTAAATCTTAAATTATTATTACTGATGTTGTTATTTGTTTGCAGGGTATTTTAGTAAAGGAAATATATTACCTGGTAATCTATTTGATACACCAAACAAGGTAATTTAAAAAGTGGTAATCTTTTAGAGAATAGCCAGTCAAATTACCTGTACATACCAAACACTGCATTGTAACATTACCTGTAATTTAAAAGGTGGTAATCTTTCTGAGCGATAATCTGCATTACAAGTAATCTTGTAGGCAATGTACCAAATGCCACTAAGTTAATAGCTTCTCTAATTTCATCGGTAATTGATTTACCATGCCTCCTTGCCAAATAAAAACAACAGACAGCCATGAGATAAGCAAAAACTAAGTCTTGTCCTGCTTAGTGAGATGGGATACATATATCAGACCAACGCTATATTGCTCTATTATATATCATATGTTCAACACATTGACATTTAAATCACTTCTAACTATTTCCTCTATTGTATTTTTAGGCTTTCCTCTCCCTCTAGTTATAGTACTATCCTCCACTTGATCCACTCCCTTTACTAGGGCCTTTACAAGTCTCTTCCATACATGTCCGAACCACCTTAGGCAACTTTCTATCATCTCTATAACAAACGCTACCCCAATTTTCTCCTTAGTGCACCCATTCCTAATTCTATCATGTCTAGTGTGAGAGCTCATCCATTGTAACATCATCTTTGCCACGTGTAGTTTATTTTCGGGTTATCTTTTTATCAAGGTTCTAAAAATCAAGCCGGACATCAAACTGTACGAGATACTAGTTCAAAGATTAAGAGAATCGACTGGTTCAACCTAGGGTTCAATCAAAATATAACCGGTATATATATATAATATTTCTTTATAAAGGCACATTCTATTTTTATACAGGTAAAAAAATCTATTAACGATATTATATATATATGGTTAACCATGAAATTATATTATATAGCCCATTAGTTTTCTTTCATTATTGGTCATTAACCAACCTGTTACATGACATCTACCCCAAAAACAATCCTACCATGATAAAAAAAAAAAAAGCCTATGAAAAGAATAATATCCTTCTTAGTTAAAATAGGCCCAAAACCCAAGTCCAACCCAACAATTTCCCTAAATGAAGAAACCTTAATATATAAACTTCACGCCCCCTTCCCCTTTACTAGCTGCCACCCTCTTTTTTCCTCTAAACAGTGAAGGTGAAGGTGAAGCTATCTTCTTCATTGCAACACAGCAAACTCATGCCATGTAGCGGGAGCACGGCTAGCAATGGTAAGGTCATGTTGTGCCGGCTTGCTTGAAGATCAATGATAGCAAGATCACGTTGCTGACATCGTTGTTCCTACCTGCCGAAGTCCTTCACAGTGGTTCGAGTGGCTGTGGCCTTTTCCTAGGTGGTTCGAGCGACCAAAACTGGGCTGGATTTTTCTTTTTTTTTCCAATTGAACCAGCTAGCTAATCATCAAACAGCCTCCGGTTCAAGAGGTTTGCCAGTTCTTCACCGGTTTTCCCGGTTTTCACCCCGATTTTTAAATCAACATTCTTTCCTACTTGACCAAACTGGAAGAAAGGCCGGTTTGGACCAACCGGTCCAATCCCATTTTCAAAGCCATGGTTTTTATCACCCAACATTCAATCCCATACAACAATATTGATCGTATCACTGCAGTGAAATTTACCCTTAAGCTTTAGTGGTATCTTTTTATCACAAATAAAGCCCAAGGCAATGCTTCACTTTGACCATCCTACTTGAATCCTATAGTTTATGTCTCCCTCTATTTCTCAATCACTTTGGATAATAGAACCAAATATTTAAATCTTCTGGCTTGTAGTATAATATCATCCCAATTTTCACTTATAAGTCAAAATTTGCATCTCTCTTACCAAACTTGGACTCCATATACTCCGTCATACTTCTACTTATAGGAAAATCATGTCTCTAAAGCTTGTATCCACAACTCTAGCTTATTTATTCCTTCTCTTTATTCTTTTACCAGGACTATATCATATGTAAAAAGCATACACCATGGTATTACGTCTTGAATATGTTCAATAAGCATATCTAAGACTAGTGTGAAAAATAGGGGCTCAAAGTTTACCCTTGGTGTAGTTCTATTCTTATAGGAAAATTCTCTGTTTCTCCACATTGAGTTCTCACACTAATTGTGATCCCATCATACATAATACATACCCTGGATTGCTCGGACATAGCCTATCCGAACCCCCTTATTCTTCAAGACTCTCCATACAACTTCCCTTGGCACCCAATCATATGTCATTTCCAAATCAATGAAGACCATATATAAATCCTTCTAATCTCTCCAATATCTCCCCATCAATCTTCATGACAAGTAAATTGCCTCCATATTAAACCTTCCAAGCATAAAACCAAACTAGTTCTCCATGATAACAGTTTCCCATCTCAATCTCAACTCCACCATCCCCTCCCATAACTTCATAGTATGGCAATGATCTGAATCCCTCTGTAATGTTTCACAATTTTGTACATGCCCCTTATTTTTGTAAATAGGAATTAGGACACTTCTCCACTCATTTGGCATCCTCCTTGACCATAGAATCTTGGTAAATAGCATTATGAGCCATCTTATGTCATTCCCTCCTCTTTCTTTGGCCATGTGCAAATCCTTCTAGTCTCGATGATATCTCTCCATCAATCTTCGTGACAAGTAAATTGCTTCCATGGTAAATCTTCAAAACATAAAACCAAACTAGTTCTCCGTGATAAATAGTTTCCCATCTCAATCTCAACTCCACTATCCTTTCCCATAACTTCATAATGTGGCTCATTATGTCAATCCCTCTGTAATTTCACAATTTTGTACATGGTCCTTGTTTTTGTAAATAGGAATTAAGACACTTCTTCTCCACTCATCTGGCATCCTTTTTGACCAATCCATAGAATCTCAATAAATAGCTTTGTGAGCCATCTTATGTCATTCCCTCCTAGGCACTTTCATACCCCAATAAGTATGTTATCAAGACCTACCACTTTCCATTTTTCTCACTTCAGCTTTCAAGGCCTCCTTTACTTTGAACTCTTGAATTCTACGGTATAAAGTAAAATTCATCTTCTTCTTTTGTCATTAGCCAAGTCCTTCATTAAACAACTTGTGAAAATAGATCCTACATCTCTCCTTAATATCTTCTTCCGAGACCAACACATTACCCTTTTCATCCTTAATGCATCTTACTTGATCAGATCTCATCTATCTTTCCCTCCCTTTTGCTAAGCTATAAATACCTTTTATCCCACTTTTTAGTGCCTAAGGATTGATACATCCCCTCAAACACTCTAGTTTTTGCATTGTTCACCGCCTTCCTTGTTTCTCTCCTCACTGTCTTATACTTTCCCCAAGTTTTAGCATTTTTATCCAAGGACCACACTTTAAAGCACTCCCTTTTCACCTTAATCTTATCTTACAAGTTTTTGTCCCACAACCAAGACTACTTACCTTTTAAACCAAAACCTCTCGGTTCTCCAATGGTTCCTTTTACTATCTTCCTAATCCATTGTGTCTCCCAACCTATTTCTTCTTCAATCCTTCTTTGAAAGTTTTTTTTTCTTTTCACCCTTCAGGTGCCACCACCTAATCCTTGGAGTACTCTATTGGCCATTTCTCCTCACTCGTTTTGTAATACGTACATTCATCGCTAAGATCTATGCTAACTAGTCAAGCTCTTTCCATGAATAACTTTGCAATTCGTGAAAAGCTTTCTATCCAATTTTCTTATCAAAAAGAAATCAACAAATAAATTGTAAACACCCACCTAAATGGTCATTTTCTGTGAATCTCGGTCAATCTATTAATCTTCTAGGAATAGAAAGCAAATAAATTGTTAACTCTTTTATCATGATCATGTGCTGGATCCTGGCCATCTTTTTTGCGAAGGAGTTAACTCTCTTATTCTAATGTAACATTACCTAGAGTTTTAGCAAGGTAGTTAGTTCCTTACAGTTTGGGCCTTTTGATCTTGTTGGCCCCCCACCCCTCCCCAAAAAAAAAAACAAACAAGTAAATGAATAAATAAAAAAAGAAAAAGGGATATCGAGACAGAGAGAAGCCATATTTTAAAAAATGTAAACTCTACAATATATGCATAATGTGCCTGTGATAATCTTCAATATAAGAAAAGTATTGAGATGTGAGTTTAGGTAACTATATTTCATTTTAGATAGAAGCAGTTAGCGTCTTCAACATTATGTATATGGAACTAACATACAAAGTTGCAAATTCTGTTAAATTCTCAAGCAGTAAATGAAGTCTGCAAGAGGGTTAGAACATAAATTAAAATGACAGGCAAACATGTTATTAACAAATTGAAAAGGGATATAATTACTCAACATATGGCATATGCAAGTCGCAGAACAAGAATGTATTTTATAAGACAAAACCCAACCTTTAGTTTTTTGTTGTTCTTTGTCTCTGTGTACATTTGAATCTCGATTGCATAAACCTCCAAAAGTTGGGTTCCTTTCTTATGGTCATCCGTCCCATCTTCTCTTTGACAAGATTTGTGAAGTTCCTTCAAGATCTGACAGGGCTCAACAAATCCTTTAATCATTAAATACTGGTATATACCAATAAAAAGCATGCATTGGAATCCAAAATCATTTGAACAGTAACTTACGTGGGGAAAAAAAAGAACATTACCTTACTCATTTGTCCATATTCACCAATATCAAAAAGGATCTTGCAAAGCTTCAGATTTGTCTTAAACCATAATCTCTGCAGAGTCAGTAAAACACAATATATAATATCACATAATAAGAGAAGCAATGAGAAAAGACAGAAAAATATACCGTCCAAAGGACAAACCTCATTTTTTGCTTCTTCAAGGGCCTTTAGAGTTGTCTGGTAGAATTCCTGCAGAAGGCCAAAGTTCTGGCTAGCTGAACCTGAGACATAGTCCATAATGCTGTTTATACATTTTTCACTATAGTTACGAGTCACTGCTGACTTAATATATGTCAACATCTCCCTATAGGCTTCCATCATCTCTTTATACCTTCCCAGTCGATAATAGAGCTTGACAGTTTGTTTTAGAGCTTTAAATCCCCTGGAAAAAATGCAAAATACTAATTAAAAATGACAAATAACATTTTATTGCCACTACAGAAGGATTCTCAGAAAATAATCACTATATGATACATGGAAGAGTACAAGAAGCAACTGACACATGAAGAGACAGACATATCTATGTCAGACATGTTTCTGAGTTTAATTGTGTAATGAAGGGCAGTCAATAGCGCCACTATATCAGGGTAGAGGAGCGGAGCAGCAGAAGGCTGCTACAGGAGAAAGTAGCATTGCTGTTGGCGATTGCGGCAGTTGCATCCGTTTTTTGCGGCAAATTGTGGAGTAAATCATGGCATAGTGGCCGCTAACTGTCTCAGCAGTTGAAAATTCTGACGTTCTCTGTTTTTTCGTTCATTCCCTTCTCTCTTTTCCATTTCTTTTTCTACTCCAATTCTCTGTTCTCCTTTCTTTCCCCTTTGTTCTCAGTTATCTTTTCCTTCCCTGTTTCTTTTCTTTTTCTCATTTTTGTTTTCAAGCTGCTTGCTCTCCCTTTTTGTCCTCCTCTTGGTGTCTCCTCTTTATGGTGGCTGTGCTGCATCATGGCTGTTGTGAGGGTGGGGGACTATGGATGGCGGCTGGGTGTTTCATTGAGCTAGGGTTAGTGGGGGGTGGGAGTGGTTTTGGGCTCGGTGTCTATTTTTTCCTTTCGGGTTGAGATGAGTATTATTGTTAACTCATCCGGAGAAAAAAAAAAAACTAAACCCTAAACCTTGGTTTAGGTAAATCTACAATTAGCATGTTTAGGCCAAAGACAAAGAATGTATTTTTCCCCCTCTTATTCAGTCTACTTTTTGTCACACTTATGATGCTTGATGGGGCTATCTTTTATATTTTGCTGCCCCTTAGAACTTGATATTTATGCATTGGATTGATGGTGATTGTGTGTTTTTCAGACTATGGAATGGATTATGATTTATGACTTTTCATCATTGATAATTAATAAGTTTAACCAGGGATGATTTCCTCTGAGCCGCTATCAGCAATTGACTACTACGGTGTAATGTTTCCACCAAACAAAACATATGGTAGGAATGGATAAGCCAGTATGGAGAAGGTAACTACTGAATGAGGATAGGTTTAGATTAGATTTAAAAGCCTATCACAGCAATTACAAGTCTTTAGAGGGAAAGTAGGACATAACAAATATTGACTTCAAATACTGGATGTATTAATTAGAGAGTAGTGCTATTTATCGCAAAGCATTTATGCATGATGTAATACAAATGCACAATTAACCTTTTTGAATGGGATTAATGACTTATGAAGATGGATCAACAATTTAAAAGTTGATATATATCACAGCAAATCTCTCTCGTGTATGCATTTGTGATGTTTCAGCATTATTCTTTATTAAATGTAATTGTGTTAAACTGCCAAACTAAAGGAAAAACAGAAACATCCTTGCCCATGAAAAAGAAAAAAAGTAACAGAATAGGTGTAACCAAAAGTCATTTCACTTTTTGAAAGCCAAAAAGAAAATTACATCACCGAAGTAATATACTTACCCAAACAAGCCTTAGCAGTCATAGGTCTTATAACAAATGATGATAAGACAAGATTAATATTACCATTTAAGTTCTCTACTCCATAAGCCATATCTTTTATTATTATTATTATGCAGCAATCTGAAAAAGTGAAAATGGAGTAGTTACCATTCTGCCTTTTCTTGTTCCATTTGCACTACTTCAGCAAAACCAGTAAGTGCACCCTCTGGGTCAGTTTCAACCAAACCTACATACAAGAAAAACAATATCATCCTACAAAGTCAGCTTAAAAATTGAACAATCTGCCATGATCCAGAAATCAGGTCAAATCTCTGTAAAAGAAAATTAACTGTTAAACATTATGGCTCATGTCATCTGTAATCTCCTCAAGGAACGAACACATCACGTTAAATCCAAATTTGAAAATAAACAAGGTAACTAACTTGCTCAGCAAACTTCGACACGCAACATAGATGCATAAACTGGTGACCAGTCACACCGAGTGCAATAAGAATTTTTGCCACTCGGAAAATATCCAATTGACAGGACACCGATTTCAGATTTCAAAACATTAGTTTAATTGGGCATCTTAATTAATGGCATTATGAACAGACAAGCAAAGAAACACAATTCCAATAAAGAAGAAAAAAAAAACTAAGTTTGTTATTCCTAATTCATAAATAATAAATTAAATGGTAACAAGAAAAAAGAAAAGTACAATAAACCTTTAGAATTGTAATATTGATTCTCAATATCAACGTCCTGCTCCTCTTGCTCCTCATCGGAGTACTCAAACCCGTAGTCCTCCATATCAGCATCTATTCAATGAATCAATCAACCATTTAGTTTCGTTACACCGAACAAGTACATCATCATCAACGACGATATTAACAACAACAACAAATCAACAATCGCATACCAGACGCCATGTCTTGTGAGATGGATTAAGTAAGGATCAAAGTAAGGGATTTTATGGGTTGAGAGTCGTGACTAGCGCTGAGACTGAGAGTGTACTCCTCCACGGTGCTCGGTATCCGGTGACGGTGAGCAGGTGGAGTGGGGAGAAGCCCAAAGGGTATTATTAGCTTTTTTCTTTTTCTTTTTTTTTTTTTTTCTATTGAGGGCAGTGGCGTTTTATTAGCAATTAGTAGAGCTGGGTATATGGGCCGTGGTCCATAGACCAACCCATTTAACCTGCAACTCGCAACCCGTATGAAAATGAACCAAAAAATTTTTAATCCGTCAACCCATGGACTTTTCTGATCCACTACGCTAAGCCCGCAAGGTAAACGAGCCTGGCCCGCTGGGTCCACTGACCAACCTGCCTAACTTGCATAAAAATTAAAACGTTCTAGCCTCTATTTTACAATTTTTGGTATTTGAATTTAGTATTTGATTTGCTTATATTTGGTGTTTGATAGTTATGTATTGTTAATTTATATTCTTTAATAATTTCAATATTTTTTATGATTGGATAGTTATATATATTCAAAATTTAAAACTTTAAACCATGTGGCTTCAGGATTTAAAATATTTAACTATTCCTTTATGTGCACATCCTACTTGCTCATATTTGCTTACAATTACACCCCCACTTATTTTTTGATGATAACATATACCCCCTACATCCTTCGACTGATGTTGAACAAGAAAAAAGGTGAAGTGATACATTTACTCAAAAGGACTTAAACTCTGTAACCCCTCACAACTAACATGTTTTCATTAGCAAATTAATCCGTCATAATCCAAAGGTATATTATTAAAATACTCTTTAATTTGGTAAAGTTAAATTTGCCTAAATCTTTCCTCTATGTATAGCCACAGGTGATCCTAATGATGTGTCTGAATCTACCACGATTAACAAAGTTGTTGAACACTACAACTGACAAAGTTGCAGAGAAAATTACAATAACTTAGTCAAGTGTTTATGAACAATAAACTTCTAATCTAATAGCTTTTACAACAACGGCCGTCACACCAAGAAAATTTAATCCAATAACTACTGTTGCTTCAGCATATTAGGAGACCAAGGATTATCAGTCAAGCCAACTTTTAACTAATTCTATAATGGATGAAATACATGTTTTTCAAGAAATTTTCCTCCAAACAATGAAAATAACTCAACACATATTGAGCCATTGGCCAACTAGATGAAGTGATATACCTTGGTTGACTCATTACTTGAGGTGGAGATAACACCATGGCTGTTCTTGCAATAAGATCATTCAATACTGGTGACTATCGAGAAAAATGGTTGATCATCTGATAGAGGTGGAACAATTATCCAGGACTGCTCTCTAGTGTAATCCACCATGATTCTTAGCTAACTATCATTATTCATGCCATTGCTCTTGTAGTCAATTGAGTCTTAATCATTAGCTAAAACTAAATTTTGTTATTCTACCCCTTGTTCCATAGCTTGGACATTTAACCAAAAAAAAATGAAATTACCACAGCTAACTAGGTTTATTATTCTCTCGGCTAACGGCTAATATCACTCTTCTGCATCACAACTAAAATCTATCTTAGCCATCAACAATTGATTGATGCCCAAAATCAACCATTAAGCCAAAACAATATTAAGATGCTCCTTTTAATATCAACCACAATGCCCCTTGGTTGATTTTTACAGCAAAGCTAATAGCTTTCTTTTGGAAACTATCACTACCAGCATATCATTCGACATTAAGGCATGTTTTTCAATCACCTCTCATTTAACTGAGTCACAATCTTGAACTGAGACCAACTCTAGTCTTACATCCTCTATTTCCTCAACTGTCATTTGTCCTTGCTCATTAACAAATTGCTCCACTTTGGAAGCTATATTTTTTAATTGAGTAAAATTTGTAAATTCCAGAGAAATCAACCTCTTCCTTAGCCGCAAAAGCATATTTCCTATAGCCATGGCGGCAAACTCAATTTTTGGTAATTTGGCATTACATTGGCTCATCTTCTTACTAAACCTTTCCACAAAATTAGCTGTAGGCTCACCAATTTGTTGCTTAATGTTCATAACACTGGCTAGCGTAACCTTCAGTTGTAGCTGATAAAAGCGAGCATGGAATAGACATTCCATGTCTACCCAATTATGCAATGAATTTGGCAATAAGTTTGAATACCATGTAAAAACCAAACCAGTTAATGACAAAGGAAATAATTGCATCCTTAAAAACTCGTTTTGCCCTGCTTCAGCACATTGTGCAATAAAACGACTAACGTGTTCAACAACAGATTTCTCATCTTCTCTAGAAAAAGTAGTAAAGTCAGGAATCTTGAATCCATGAGGGGGTGGAGCTCTATCCACCCAATCAGGATATAGCTTGTGATACACAAGCTTCTCTAATAGCTTCAACTGAATCCCAAAATTCCTTCTCATAACATCAGCAAGAACATTAGGATCTATTAACTGTGGAGAATTTCCTTTTAGATCAGTTATACAACTTACATGGAAAATCCCACAAATGACTACAAACTCTGCGACTGAGACTGTATGTTCCACGACTAAGATTGTAGGCACCATGATTAAGACTGCAGATCCCACAGCTAAGACTATAGACTCCTCGATTGATTAGATAATTGCCCCCCCAGCATTATAGTTCATGTTATTTTCAGTAAATTCACCGTGTGACATGTACATAGGGGAGCTTTGCTGAATTTTCTGCAATTGATCATGCACCATTGATTTCATAATATCTGAGAACTGTTTTGACAATCGCTCTATCAAGCCATCAACACCTATTTCAATTTGTTGTTGGATGAAAGATGTCAACACACAACCGGGTCACTTTTCTTCTTCATCAACATGGATGCTATTAGTAGAATTGGCATACGTAGCAGATGTAATTTTTTGCTTGGAAGAAGTGGTAACTGTTTACGACTGACTAGTCATCACCTTGATAGGTGTTCCCAACACAGCCGCATACGCTCTCGACTGGCCTTCATCCTCACAATTGTGTTGCTTTGGCATAACAAATATTGCACTATTAGAACTCAAATCCATGATATTCTTAAATTGATTTTTCCACATAGCCTTCGGATGTCCCACGGGGCGTGCCAATTTTGTTGTCGTGAATTTTTGAGTTTGTCTAAATCTATTAGGATAAACAAAGCCAAGAACACAAATTCACTTTTTGATCCCAAAGTGCAGACAATTGCACCAAGGAGGGAAATCTATATTTGGTTATGGGTTCTTCAACTACTTTAGAGAACAAGTTTTGGACAAAGTCAGATGTGGAATGATAATAGATTTCATTGATGAATAAGAATAATTACAACACTTCACGCCAAAACATCACAATAAAATTTAGAAGAGAAAAATACACCTAACTAAACTAAAACTAGAAAAGAAAAAGGATAAAATGTAAAGAGTTGTGTTAATAACTCGGGAATACCTCTTTTTCACTCTCGAGGCCTTTTATAATCATGAAGACAGTTTTTCCAATTTCAATACATGTTAATTTGGAATAAAACTACCCCCAACTGCTTGATAACCACTCCACAACTGATTAGTAATGTTCCACAGCTAATTGACAATATTTCACGACTGATTAGCATGACACATAACCACTTCCCATTGTAACCGTTCCAATGCTCATGAGTACAACATGAAAGTAGCCACTTGCAACTTGCACATGCATGTCCACTTCGTGGCTAATTTTCACAGCCAAGTTAGTAAGAACCTGACGTGATCATAAATGCTTTGAATATTATGACTTGCTCTAGAACAACCCTTGGAAGTTAGCATACTTCCATGACCACTCTTATTCAAAATTTAAAACTTCAAACCATGTGGCTTCAGGATTTAAAATATTTAACCGTTCCATTGGGTGCACATCCTACTGGCTCATATTTGGTTACAGTTACACCCCACTTATTTTTTGGTGATAACAACTAGCAATATAACTAAATCCTAACTACACTTTACAATGACCAAATGGACCAACTAAACTAATTAACTGACAGGAAAAATCTGCCCCCAAATTGCTCATAACCCCACAACCTTGTGCCAATAAATGGGGGTACAATGAGTTTCATGTTATTCTTTAGCTTTGCTCACTATTTGATTGAAGTCTAGAAGCTCTAAGTTCTCTTCTATAACTCTTCCAACTCTCAAAAAAGTCCTTACTAAGCTTGCAAGGATCACATTTTTTTGGTATTTGGAAAAATATACTACATACTCTAAACCCCTCATCAAGAACAAACAAAAGGCTCTCTCCTTCACATTCAATGAGCACAGTTTGAAACCTCAAAGGAGAAGCATCATTTTCTTCCTTTTTTTCATCAATGATCATAAAAAGCTTCAGTAGACACTAACTCATCTTATGCAAGTATTAGGACTTCTAATCTATTCCATGATTAAGATGTCTTAACCTTGTTTCTACTTCAAAGAATGACTGTCTTTGTAACACCCTAATATTCGACCCGATACCACTAGTACGTACTTAGGCCAAATATTAGTTATTACCTCTTGTCATAGTTCTATTACTTAAAAATAGACTTAAGGAAAATACGAGCCAAAATTTTTTTTTTTGAAATCTTGTTAAAATAGGAGCCGCGCGTAACACAATATAGACGATATAAATAAATGCGGAAACAATAACATAGAAGTGGCTCCAAATTGACATGACATCATCACATCTGAAATTCTTCATGCATATACTATGCCTACCCTAAGGGCAGGACTTTTCAAGTACATAAGGAAATGCGAATACAACTGAAACATGAAAATACATAGAAATGAGAATCACATAACGTGAAAACATAAAAGGAACACCCATTCCCAAGTGCATCTAAAGTGGATAACCTCGATATAAAAGAAGGTTTATCCAATCTACGTGACGTGCGTGCACTAAGGACTACCCACAATCTTACATCTAACACCACGGGTAAGGTGGAAGATAACCAATCCATGGATGAAGCTCGGCTGGGGCAGGCATGCCTGAAAACTGGCCCTGTCCTCTATGTCTAGGACATGGACCAGGCACTGGGGCTCTCCGAGGCTGAGTCACCATCTCCTCGCTACCCATGGGCATACGCGGGGGAGTGGGGGCAGAATCCTCTCCATACAGGTGGGTAGGGGTGTCCTCTGAGGGATCCTCCTCCGAGTGTTGAGTGCGTGGTACGTACTCTGGTACCACTCCCGAACTGGCAGAGTGTGTCCGTAAGATCCTCTCCTCAAGCGTACGGGCGGGCTAAAAAATAGTAGCATCGTCATAAGGAGACGTCGGGGTGAACAGATAACTATCTACAGGATGAGCAAAGGGCCGCCCGAGAAACATGAACACATGTACAGTGCAGAAGCCCTCAAAATGGTATGACCCAAGCTCGGGGTCATGGTGGATCTCCCAGATGGGCGTGCCAATGTAGAGGACGAACGTCGCCATCCCGATCTGAAGACGTAAAGGAAAGAAAGAGATAGAGGGAATGAGATTTCTTGCTAAAGAAACTTAGTAGGGTTTTTCCTTCTACCTAGGTGTCATCTTCTACGTCCTCAGAGACCTTGGTTTCTTATTAAAAATCATGGTCATGCAATGGTTCAATTATGAAGTTCGAAAACGTTAACTTCCAAGGCCCATTCTTTTTAATTCTAAAACCTCTTGTTACATAATCTATAATTCATGAAACTGGAATCATAATTAGAGGTACTATTGACATGGATCATGACACATAAACTCATAGATCGTGGTACATAAAATCATAGATCATGGAACATAAAATCATAGATCATGGAACATGGTACATGGTGCATGGTAACTTAACTTGATTACTTAGGTGACATTAAAGTATTATCATTTTCTTCCTGGGGCCACCCTAACTGGTCTCCCTTGAGAGATGTAACTAGATTATGAGCTCATACCAAGCTAGTCGTCACTAGCATCTGGACTTATCTTTTTGGATAAGTTAAAGGTCCCGACTTAAAGTACGGGTCTAGGGGGCATAGAATCACCTCATCCCCACCCATAATTTGGTGGCTCAAAAGGATCATTTTCTCATAGTTTAAGTCACCTTAAGTCTTAGCATGTTTAATGAAATGCCACTCAAAACATACCTGTCACATATCTCATGCTACAACATAGGCATTTCGAAGTTCTTAAAGAACAACCACATGCGATAATAAAACTAGCATTTAGAAATGATAGTTCACATAGCATCATACTAGTCATGGGATAACACAATAATCCAACCTTAGCCAAGAGCTTACAAATCACTCCCTTAAAGAAAAATCCCTAAATCGGGTAACCTCAAACTAGCATATTATGTTCTCATGGGTTTAAGGGATCGATTAGCCTTTTCTCCATAATTTATTAAGTCCTAAAACCTAATTAATTATGGCTGGACAGTTTAGGCAGTGTGCTAATTTAGATGAACTACGGTATTCTAGAATGTGCGTTTTAGGTCCTTTCTCACTTCCGACTTTTTCTATGATGTAATAATTAATTCCTAAACCAATTATGAGTCATTTCCACTCATCTAGACATCATATAATGTGAATCTAACTACTTTAACAAGGCTGGACAGAATCTAAAATTTTCTGTTTCTATGTAGTTCTAGAATTCACATATCAAGCAAATAAAGTTACTAAGTGTACTTTAAAATGTCTAGAATAATTATCACATACTTGGCAAGGTATTTAAGCATATTTAGACCACCCAAAACAGAATTTAAGGTGCTGTAAACTATCAAGGTAGAACCGAAAACATGTGTCATTAAATCATAGGAAAATTTCACTTTAATGCATATAGGTTGCTAGTTTCTCTTGGAACACCTTTGGAGCTTCTGAAACTCATTGGAAATCATTTTATTTTATTAAAGACCATCACAAAACACTTGGGGCAGCAGCCATAAAAGGTTCTTTGGAACAAGATTAAACCTTGAAAATGTGTCTAGAGCATGGACTAAGTCCACATAAGCTAGGAAAACCCTTGAGACATAGGTTGTAGGCCTTAGTAACTAAATGAACTCCTTAGGGAGTCATTTTCATCACTTGGCCGAATACATATTCAAAGGGATACCCCTTTGGTAAATATTTTCTCAAGATGAAATGGGCAAGTCTTTTGAGCTCTAGTAGTTTAGGATGATGACATAAAGTAAACATGTTATGCATTCTATTTTTATAGTTCATTAGAAGGTAAAGTGATAGCTCAAAGTAAATATGAAATGCACATTCTTTTTAATCTTTGAGTTTAGTGATGACTTGAAATTAAAACATGAAGTGCAAGTTCATTTCTTTATCTTGGGGATTTAGTGGTAGCATAAAGTAAACATGGATGCAATTCTTTTTACATCTTATCTAGAGCTCATGCAAGACTTTAGAAAGAACCAAAGTTCCAACCCAAAACTCACCCTCACAAGAAAAGAAAGTTATTAGTGCTAAAGTACCAAAAAGAAATCATGATCCTCAAGGAACCATGGGGATGGCCGAAAATGTTTGAAAGGAAAAGAAAAGCTAAACAAATGTTCAAGAGCATCATAAGCTCATTCTTAACTAATGTATAAAAAGGTCAAGCTTTTCTTTCAAAAACTCAAGCTTTAGAGTTTATCCATGTGACCAACATCAACATGAAACCCTCATCATCAAGCTCTCATTTTTCTACTCATCAAGGCACTCATGGCCGAACTTGAGAGGAAGAAAAAGGAAGTTTCAAATAGTTTCAAGAGAAACCTAAATCATTCTTGACTAAACCTTGAAAAGATGAAGCCTTTCTTTAAGAACTCAAGATCTAGAGTTTGTTCATGTGACAAATATCAACATGAAGCTATCATTTTTCCAAATCTCCTAGGCACTCATGGCCAAAATACACAAGAAAAAGAGATGAAGTTTCAAGAGATTCAAAGAAATATACTCTTACTTGGTCAAAACTTGAAAAGACGAAATCTTTCTTTAAGAACTCAAGCTCTAGAGTTTGTTCATGTGACAAATATCAACATGAAGCTCTCATCATCAAGCTATCATTTTTCCAAATCTCCTAGGCACTCATGGCCAAAATACACAATAAAAAGAGATGAAGTTCCAAGAGATTCAAAGAAATATACTCTTACTTGGTCAAAACTTGAAAAGATGAAATCTTTCTTTAAGAACTCAAGCTCTAGAGTTTGTTCATGTGACAAATGTCAACATGAAGCTCTCATCATCAAGCCATCATTTTGTTGGCCTTGAGGCCGAAACCAAAAGGAAAGAAAACAAGAGAAGAAAACACCAACCTATCATCAAGGAACTTATTCCAACCAAGCTTTTCCAACAAGATCAAGACATATAGAGTAACGAAAGCATTTTTAAACAAGTTCCCTACCTAGTGGTTGAGGTTGAGAGGAAATGAAGAAGTTGAAGGAGATGAACTCTTGAACTTGAAAGGAAAAGAAAGTTTCAAAGTGCTCTAAAACTCTAAACTTAGTGAATGAACAAAAGGTGCTTCAAGTCCTCCAAGCTATCTATTTATAGAAGAATGAAATGAAGGTGTTTTTGGGGGGAAAAGGCTTTGGCCTTTACAGCCACAAGGAGAGAAGAAATATCTCCTTCAAAGCATGATGACAAGTCTAACTAGGCATGTCCTAAAGTATGGCTAAAAGTAGCTTGTGTAAGTAAGTTTGATTGACAATATAAACTAATATAAATTTTGAATTCTTCTTGAATTTTTGGGGGAGGAGTGGCACCACTTTTGGGCAGCCATGGGAGAAAAAATATCTCCTCTAAATCATGGTTTAAAAGGGTGCTTAGGTGTAGGGTTGATTTAGCTTAGGATTAGGGGTTGCTAAGTAAAGGTTTTAGGTAAACTAATTAGGTGATTAGGGTTGTAACACCTTAGATTAGGAGTGGTCTTGTGAGATTTAATGGAGTCAAGACTTCTATGACTAGTGATGTGAGTATGATAACCTTCCTTGGAAATGGGAGCGTGAATAGTGAAAATGCTATTTATATATGCTTTCTTTAAAGAAAAAGAACTAGAATTAGGTTTTTAAATTTTCCTTAAGCAATTTTTGGTTTTAATTAACCTCAAATAACTATTTTAGCTCTAGATTAATTATGGAAATTAATTAATCTTTAATTAGAGCCTAATATTGCTTAGGTTTTGCTAAAAACGTCCTTAAGCCCAAAATGCACTAAGCGGGGGCAAAATCGTAATTTTTACCAAAAGTTGCCCGGAACCTCCGGGACTAAAACAAACATATTCCATGCCTTAAAATCATTGTTTTGGACCTCCAAACAAGGTTCGGGTCAAAACAGTACTTAAAACTGCCTTAAATTGCTGTAGGGGTATTTTGGTCATTTATACGCGGAGACCCTAAAAATAGGATTCCTCTGCTTTATTAAACACTCAAGCACATACAATCCCCTTCATATATCATATGAACCTTATGGGGATGGCCGAGGTCGGCCGTCCTCGTATTTCAGCAAAAATGACCTTAGGGGCATTTTGGTTATTTAAAAGTTTAGTGAAAATCGGGGTGTTACATTACTCCCCTCCTTAAAAAGAATTTCGTCCTCGAAATTCATTACCTGAGAAAAGCTCGGGAAACTGTGCTTTCATGTTGGCCTCCAACTCCCATGTGAACTCCTCGGTCTTTCCGCGTCCCCACGCGACTTTGACTAAAGGTAGCATTTTATTCCTTAGCTGTTTGACTCCTCGGTCCACAATTCTCATAGGAGGTAGGTTAAATGTCAGGTCATCCCTTAATTGTACTTGTTCTGGCTTTAGTACATGACTAGGGTCAGACTGATACTTTCGTAATTGGGATACGTGGAAAACATCGTGAAGGTTGGATAGATTGGGTGGTAGGGCTATGCGGTATGCTACGGACCCTACTCTACTGAGGATTTCAAATGGGCCAAGGAACCTAGGGCTCAACTTTTTCACTTTCATCGCTCGACCTATACCTGTGGTGGGGGTGATTTTGAGGAAAACATGTTCCCCTACTTGAAACTCAATCGACTTACGCCGCGTATCCGCATAGCTTTTCTGTCGGCTTTGAGCAGTGAGAATTTTATCCCTTATCCTCTTAATGCATTAGTTGTTTCCCTCACAATATCTGGTCCAATAAGACCCTGCTCACCAGGTTCGTACCAACATAGGGGTGACTGACACTTTCGTCCATAGAGGGCCTCATACGGTGCCATGCCAATGCTCGCATGATGACTATTGTTATATGCAAATTCAATTAGCGGCAAGTATTTGTTCCAACTTCCTCTTTGATCTAGGACACACGCCCTACGCATATCCTCCAAGGTTTGGATAGTCCTTTCGGATTGGCCATCCGTTTGGGGATGGTAAGCCGTACTCAAACACAACTTTGAACCAAACGCCTTCTGAAAGGCTTCCCAAAACCGTGACGTAAACCGTGGATCCCGATCTGAGATTATCATCGACGGTACTCCATGTAGTCTCACTATCTCTTGAATATACAACTGTGCTAGCCTATCCAAGGAATAAGTCACCTTAATAGGTAAAAAGTGGGCTGACTTGGTCAACCTATCCACTATTACCCATATGGCATCATGATTCGCTTAGGTCCTTGGTAGTCCAGTCACAAAATCCATCGAGATACTATCCCACTTCCATTCGGAAATAGATAAGGGTTGCAGCATTCCAGAGGGTTTTTGGTGCTCAATCTTCACCTTCTGACAGACTAAGCACTTACTTACCCGTGTGCAAACATCCCTCTTCAAACCTGGCCACCAGAACATCTTCTTCAAATCTTGGTACATCTTCGTGGCACCAGGATGAATTGCAAAATTGCTTTTGTGGGCTTCCTCCAAAATCTCTTTTTGGAGGTCGCCACAATCAGGTACGCATATGCTTCCTTCAAACCTCCACAGTCCATCGCTCCCTTGAGCAAAACCTTTCAACTTGTCAGCTTTTACTGCCTCCAAAGTCTCTTGAAACTTAGCATCTCCCTTTGGGCTTGAGTGATTCTTCCTTTGAATTCACTCGTCACACTAAGATGGCAAACTCTCATGCCCTTAGCGGTTAAGGTTACTCCTAGGTTTAGGTTCCTGAACTCCTCAATCAACTGAGCCTCCTTAACCATCAGATGGGAGAGGTGTAAGGTTTTCCTACTTAGGGCATCGGCTACAACATTAGCTTTCCCGGGATGGTAGTTCAAACCGAAGTCATAGTCCTTCAGGAACTCCATCCATCTCCTCTGCCTCATGTTTAACTCCTTCTGGTAAAAAAGGTACTTCAAACTCGGAGAACACCTCAAACTTCACTCCATACAAGTGGTGTCTCCAGCTCTTTAGAGCAAAGACAACGACAGCCAACTCAAGGTCGTGGGTAGGGTAATTTGCCTCATGCGGCCTAAGCTGCCTTGATGCGTAGGCCACCACTTGCCTATTTTGCATCAATACACAACCTAAACCTTTCCCAGAAGCGTCACAAAACACCTCAAAAGGTTCCCTATGGTCAGGCAAAACTAAGACAGGGGTTGAGGTCAATTTACGCTTCAGCTCTTGAAAGCTCTGCTCACACTCCGGGGTCCAAATGAAAGGGGTGTTTTTCCTAGTAAGCTTGGTTAAGGGTAACGAAATCTGGGAAAATCATTTTATAAACCTACGATAATAGCCGGCTAAACCCAAAAAGCTCCTTATCTCGGTTACTATTGTCGATTGTTCCCAATTCATCACAGCTTCCACCTTACTAGGATCTACAGCAATCCCTCCTTTAGATACTACATGCCCTAAAAACTTTACTTCCTCTAACCAAAATTCACACTTGGACAGTTTGGCTTATAGTTTCTTTTCCTTCAAAATCTCCAACACTAGGGTTAAATGTTGCTCATGATCCTGGTGGGTCCTTGAATAAATGAGAATGTCATCTATAAAAACAACCACGAACTTGTCTATATAGGGTCTAAAGATCATATTCATATAATCCATAAAAACAGTCGGGCCATTGGTTAATCCAAATGACATAACTGCGAACTCAAAATGACCATATCAGGTGCGAAAGGCGGTCTTGGGTATATCTTCATCTCTAACCCTAATCTGATGATAACCTGACCTTAAATCAATCTTGGAAAACACCACTGCTCCTCTTAGTTAATCCATCAAATCGTCAATCCTAGGCAAGGGGTACTTATTCTTTATTGTTACCTTATTCAACTGCCTATAATCAACACACATCCTCATACTACCATCTTTCTTCTTCACAAACAACACCGAGGCTCCCCACGGTGATGCACTAGGCCTAACGAACTTCTTTTCCAAAAGATCCTCCAACTGGATTTTCAGCTCGGCCAATTCCAAAGGGGGCATTCTATATGGGGCTCTAGATATGGGTCCGGTACCTGGGAGTAGCTCTATTGAGAATTCAATCTCTCTCTTGGGGGGAAACTCAGGTATTTCATCTAGGAATACTTCGGGGTAATTTCTCACTATCGGTATCTCTTCGATACTTTGCTCAAAGTCAACATCACTAGCGGCTAAAAGAATATAAACTTGTTCACCCTGACCACAGCCTATGTCTACAGCATTTAGGTACACTCTCATGGTTTTCCTAGGTTCAGGGGGGATGGGAAGGAAAGAAATGGCTTTCTCATAACAGTTCAATGACACACGGTTGGCATAAAGCCAGTCCATGCCAAGAATTATGTCTAGGCCTCGCATGGGTAAACATATGAAATCTAAAACAAAGGGTCTATTCTCAAGGACAAAGCTACATTCTAGGCAACATTTGCTAGTCCTAACTGGTTTCCCAGTGGGGGTAGAGACAATGAGATTAAAAGGGAGTTCTGACACATGTAATTTAAGAGTCTCAACACAAGAATAGGATATAAAAGAATGGGTAGCGCCAGAATCAAACAGTACAATTAAGTTTTTACCGTTCATTTCACACTTACCTTCGATGAGATCCTGGGACTCCGTCGTCTTTTCCGCATTGAGGGTGAAGACCCTCCCTTGTTATTGCGGCTTGGGGTTGGGGGTTGGCTGGTTCCTCTTCGGGCAGTCCTTTGAATAGTGCCTCGATTCTCCACACCGATAGCAAACGTCCAATCCCGCTCGATAGGGTAAGCTCCCATGGGGTCTGCCACACTTAGGGCATTCAGCATGTGGGGTGGATGACGTCCCTTGGGGTGCCTTTCCTTTATTGTTCATGGGCTTGTTCTTGTTATTGTTGTTGTTGTTGCCGCGGTTGTTGTTGTTAGGCTTGAAATCTTTTCGAGGCCCTTAAGATCTAGGCCCGGACTGAAACCTCTGTTGAGATTGAGGTTAAGGTTGACCTTTCTTCTTGAACTGCTGGCCTTGAGGTGCTAGCTTCTTGTTGTAGTTGTCGGACTTAGTCGCGTTCACCCTCCTTTGCCCATCATCAATGATGCGGCACTTGTTGACCAGGGTTGGGAAATCCCTGATCTCCAAGTAAGCGACCGCAAGATTAAGCTCGTCCTTCAATCCAGACTCGTACTTAATGCACTTCCAGTACTCGTCGGGGTTAGCTTGGTACAACCTCGAAAACTTGATGAGGTCTTCAAACTTGGCGGTATACTGAGCGACCGTCATGTTCCCTTGAACGAGTTGCATAAACTTGATGTCCTTTGTGTTGCGGACGGATTCAGGGAAGTACTTCTCATAGAAGTGAGCTTTGAACACCTCCCATGTGATGGCATCCTCAGTTGCATCCAGCAATCTTTGGACTCCAGTACACCAAAAGCCAGTATCACCTTCCAGCATGTAAGTGGCGAAAGTCACCTTTTGCTCCTCCGACCATGGCACCACCTTGAAGATTTTCTCCATACTTTGGATCCATTCTTCTGCATGGTTCGGGTTGGTAGTTCCCTTGAACGTTGGTGAATCCGCTCTACAAAATTCCCCAAATCAGACGTGTTCGGGGATCTCAGCCGCGTTGGGACCATGTCCCGCACCAGCATGATGATCTTGATTCATCTACTCCATCATCATTCTCATAGTCCTTGCCACATCACGGAGTGCCTCAGCAGTCTCGTTGTTCTGAACTCCGGGAGTCGCGTTCCTAGCTGTCTGTCGACTTGCCATTAGTCCCTATACACACAAAACAGCAACATTGAGTTGATCAGGCTCAATACTCCATGTAAAGCGAGCAAGTTACCATGGAATGCACAACAAAGAGTAGTCATGCATATCTAAACCTAGTATACCTATTCATGACGTTTCTAACGTATTATGCTTAAGAAGCAAAGCCAGTCCAATCCTCAGGCTCCGTGAGAATCGAACTGCTCTGATACCAAAATGTAACATCCTAATATTCGACCCGATACCACTAGTACGTACTTAGGCCAAATATTAGTTATTACCTCTTGTCATAGTTCCATTACTTGAAAATAGACTTCAGGAAAATACGAGCCAAATTTTTTTTTTTTTAAATCTTGTTAAAATAGGAGCTGCGCGTAACACAATATAGACGATATAAATAAATGTGGAAACAATAACATAGAAGTGGCTCCAAATTGACATGGCATCATCACATCTGAAATACTTCATGCATATACTATGCTTACCCTAAGGGCAGGACTTTTCAAGTACATAAGGAAATGCGAATACAACTGAAACATGAAAATACATAGAAATGGGAATCACGTAACGTGAAAACATAAAAGGAACACCCATTACCAAGTGCATCTAAAGTGGATAACCTCGATACTAAAGAAGGTTTATCCAATCAACGTGACGTGCGTGCACTAAGGACTACCCACAATCCTACATCTAACGCCACAAGTAAGGTGGAAGATAACCAATCCATGGACGAAGCTCGACTGGGGCAGGCATGCCTGAAAACTGGCCCTGTCCTCTATGTCTAGGACGTGGACCGGGCACCGGGGCTCTCCGAGGCTGAGTCACCGTCTCCTCGCTACCCATGGGCATATGCGGGGGAGTAGGGGCAGAATCCTCTCCATACAGGTGGGTAGGGGTGTCCTCTGAGGGATCCTCCTCTGAGTGCTGAATGCGTGGTACGTACTCTGGTACCGCTCTCGAACTGGCAGAGTGTATCCGTAAGATCCTCTCCTCAAGCGTACGGGCGGGCTAAAAAATAGTAGCATCGTCATAAGGAGACGTCGGGGTGAACAGATAACTATCTACAGGATGAGCAAAGGGCCGCCCGAGAAACATGAACACATGTACAGTGCAGAAGCCCTCAAAATGGTATGACCCAAGCTCGGGGTCATGGTGGATCTCCCAGATGGGCGTGCCAATGTAGAGGACGAACGTCGCCATCTCGATCTGAAGACGTAAAGGAAAGAGAGAGATAGAGGGAATGAGATTTCTTGCTAAAGAAACTTAGTAGGGTTTTTCCTTCTACCTAGGTGTCATCTTCTACATCCTCAGGGACCTTGGTTTCTTATTAAAAATCATGGTCATGCAATGGTTCAATTATGAAGTTTGGAAACGTTAACTTCCAAGGCCTATTCTTTTTAATTCTAAAACCTTTTGGTTACATAATCTATAATTCATGAAACTGGAATAATAATTTATAGGTACTATTGACATGGATCATGACACATAAACTCATAGATCGTGGTACATAAAATCATAGATCATGGAACATAAAATCATAGATCATGGAACATGGTACATGGTGCATGGTAACTTAACTTGGTTACTTAGGTGACATTAAAGTATTATCATTTTCTTCATGGGGCCACCCTAACTGGTCTCCCTTGGGAGATGTAACTAGGTTATGCGCTCATACCAAGCTAGTCGTCACTAGCATCTGGACTTATCTTTTTGGATAAGTTAAAGGTCCCGACTTAAAGTACGGGTCTAGGGGGCATAGAATCACCTCATCCCCACCCATAATTTGGTGGTTCAAAAGGATCATTTTCTCATAGTTTAAGTCACCTTAAGTCTTAGCATGTTTAATGAAATGCCACTCAAAACATACCTGTCACATATCTCATGTTACAACATAGGCATTTCGAAGTTCTTTAAGAACAACCACATGCGATAATAAAACTAGCATTTAGAAATGATAGTTCACATAGCATCATACTAGTCATGGGATAACACAATAATCCATCCTTAGCCAAGAGCTTACAAATCACTCCCTTAAAGAAAAATCCTTAAATTGGGTAACCTCAAACTAGCATATTATGTTCTCATGGGTTTAAGGGATCGATTAACCTTTTCTCCATAATTTATTAAGTCCTAAAACCTAATTAATTATGGCTGGACAGTTTAGGCAGTGTGCTAATTTAGATGAATTACGGTATTCTAGAATGTGCGTTTTAGGTCCTTTCTCATTTTCGACTTTTTTTATGATGTAATAATTAATTCCTAAACCAATTATGAGTCACTTTCACTCATCTAGACATCATATAATGTGAATCTAACTACTTTAACAAGGCTGGACAGAATCTAAAATTTTATGTTTCTATGTAGTTCTAGAATTCACATATCAAGCAAATAAAGTTACTAAGTGTACTTTAAAATGTCTAGAATAATTATCACATACTTGGCAAGGTATTTAAGCATATTTAGACCACCCAAAACAGAATTTAAGGTGATGTAAACTATCAAGGCAGAATCGAAAACATGTGTCATTAAATCATAGGAAAACTTCACTTTAATGCATATAGGTTGCTAGTTTCTCTTGGAACACCTTTGGAGCTTCTAAAAATCTTTGGAAATCATTTTATTTTATTTAAGACCATCACAAAACACTTGGGGCAGCAGCCATAAAAGGTTCTTTGGAACAAGATTAAACCTTGAAAATGTGTCTAGAGCATGGACTAAGTCCACATAAGCTAGGAAAACCCTTGAGACATAGGTTGTAGGCCTTAGTAACTAAATGAACTCCTTAGGGAGTCATTTTCATCACTTGGCCGAATACATATTCAAAGGGATACCCCTTTGGTGAATCTTTTCTCAAGATGAAATGGGCAAGTCTTTTGAGCTCTAGTAGTTTAGGGTGATGACATAAAGTAAACATATTATGCATTCTATTTTTATAGTTCATTAGAAGGTAAAGTGATAGCTCAAAGTAAATATGAAATGCACATTCTTTTTAATCTTTGAGTTTAGTGATGACTTGAAATTAAAACAAGAAGTGCAAGTTCATTTCTTTATCTTAGGGATTTAGTGGTAGCATAAAGTAAACATGGATGCAATTCCTTTTACATCTTATCTAGAGCTCATGCAAGACTTTAGAAAGAACCAAAGTTCCAACCCAAAACTCACCCTCACAAGAAAAGAAAGTTATTAGTGCTAAAGTACCAATAAGAAATCATGATCCTCAAGGAACCATGGGGATGGCCGAAAATGTTTGAAAGGAAAAGAAAAGCTAAACAAATGTTCAAGAGAATCATAAGCTCATTCTTAACTAATGTATAAAAAGGTCAAGCTTTTCTTTCAAAAACTCAAGCTTTAGAGTTTATCCATGTGACCAACATCAACATGAAACCCTCATCATCAAGCTCTCATTTTTCTACTCATCAAGGCACTCATGGCCGAACTTGAGAGGAAGAAAAAGGAAGTTTCAAATAGTTTCAAGAGATACCTAACTCATTCTTGACTAAACCTTGAAAAGATGAAACCTTTCTTTAAGAACTAAAGCTCTAGAGTTTGTTCATGTGACAAATATCAACATGAAGCTCTCATCATCAAGCTATCATTTTTCCAAATCTCCTAGGCACTCATGGCCAAAATACACAAGAAAAAGAGATGAAGTTCCAAGAGATTCAAAGAAATATACTCTTACTTGGTCAAAACTTGAAAAGATGAAATCTTTCTTTAAGAACTCAAGCTCTAGAGTTTGTTCATGTGACAAATGTCAACATGAAGCTCTCATCATCAAGCCATCATTTTGTTGGCCTTGAGGCCGAAACCAAAAGGAAAGAAAACAAGAGAAGAAAACACCAACCCATCATCAAGGAACTTATTCCAACCAAGCTTTTCCAACAAGATCAAGACATATAGAGTAAAGAAAGCATTTTTAAACAAGTTCCCTACCTAATGGTTGAGGTTGAGAGGAAATGAAGAAGTTGAAGGAGATGAACTCTTGAACTTGAGAGGAAAAGAAAGTTTCAAAGTGCTCTAAAACTCTAAACTTAGTGAATGAACAAAAGGTGCTTCAAGTCCTCCAAGCTATCTACTTATAGAAGAATGAAATGAAGGTGTTTTTTGGGGGGAAAAGGCTTCGGACTTTACAGCCACAAGGAGAGAAGAAATATCTCCTTCAAAGCATGATGACAAGTCTAACTAGGCATGTCCTAAAGTATGGCTAAAAGTAGCTTGTGTAAGTAAGCTTGATTGACAATATAAACTAATATAAATTTTGAATTCTTTTTGAATTTTTGGGGGAGGAGTGGCACCACTTTTGGGCAGCCATGGGAGAGAATGTCTCCTCTAAATCATGGTTTAAAAGGGTGCTTAGGTGTAGGATTGATTTAGCTTAGGATTAGGGGTTGCTAAGTAAAGGTTTTAGGTAAACTAATTAGGTGATTAGGGTTGTAACACCTTAGATTAGGAGTGGTCTTGTGAGATTTAATGGAGTCAAGACTTCTATGACTAGTGATGTGAGTATGACAACCTTCCTTGGAAATGGGAGCATAAATAGTGAAAAAACTATTCATATATGCTTTCTTTAAAGAAAAAGAACTAGAATTAGGTTTTTAAATTTTCCTTAAGCAATTTTTGGTTCTAATTAACCTCAAATAATTATTTTAGCTCTAGATTAATTATGAAAATTAATTAATCTTTAATCAGAGTCTAATATTGCTTAGGTTTTGCTAAAAACGTCCTTAAGCCCAAGATGCACTAAGTAGGGGCAAAATCGTAATTTTTACCAAAAATTGCCCGGAACCTCCGGAACTAAAACAAACATAGTTCATGCCTTAAAATTATTATTTTGGACCTCCGAACAAGGTTCGGGTCAAAACAGAACTTAAAACTGCTTTAAATTGCTGTAGGGGTATTTTGGTCATTTATACGCGGAGACCCTAAAAATAGGATTCCTCTGCTTTATTAAACACTCAAGCACATACGATCCCCTTTATATATCATATGAATCTTATGGGGATGGCCGAGGTCGGCCGTCCTCGTATTTCGACAAAAATGACCTTATGGGCATTTTGGTCATTGAAAAGTTTAGTGGAGGGCATTTTGGTCATTGAAAAGTTTAGTGAAAATCAGGGTATTATAGTATTCTCCAAATTTATTTCATGATCGTGCAGCTGCCTTGTTAAAGTAAAATGTGAACTTGTGGCAAGTCTTGTAATATTTTTTCAAATCTAGTGTTTCTTAAGTTTCAAGAACACCTCTTGCAAAACTAGTTTTAAAAATTTAGCTTTATATTTTGACTAAATTTTTTTTCAAATAAAAGAAAAAATGTAGTGATTCACCCTTCCGAACCACATCAACCCAAAATCAGTTAGGTCGATTTGATTCGGATCTAATAAATAAATAAATAATTGAATAAAAATCAGACCAAATAAAGTTAACTGACCCGTATTTTCCATCTAAACCCAAACTCTTGACAAAAGAAATGCAATAAATTTGACGCTTCCAATTTTACTTGTTCAAGAGAAAGCAGAAAAATGGCACGCTGGGCTTCTTGCCCCGTTATTCACACCAAAAAAATTGACACGGTGTATAAGGGAGAAACTAGGCGGGGGAACGAGCAATTCAACCGGAAAACAACTAAAGGCCAAAATTTAAACCACGCAATCTCTCCCCAAGAACAAGAAATCAACAAGTGCATTTAATAATCAAGAAGCGTACAAAATCCAACAATTTAAGCCATAACAATTCCTTTAGATGTTCCAAATTCTCGATAGTTAGTTATGACATACATCTCCAGAATAAACTATTTCAATCTGCCAATCTGCTGAGACCCAAAAAAAAAAAATAAAATCTGCTAATCTGCATCCATTTCTTCGAGAGCTGCTTTGGCTGCTGCCTTGGCTTCTTCTAGAAGATCGTCTGGGACCTGTACATGTGTAATTCAGTGGAAGCTAACCAAAAGATAATAGGATAGTTTATTGGCTAAGCTAGAAAAGTGATCCGTTAAAAAATAATAATAAATCTTTGACAGGTAAAAGTGCATCCACCTATAAATCTTTTAGCCGGTTTAGATAAGAGTATGCCACTATTTTGGTTCCTAAAGATTAAGTGGACAATTTGATCCCCAAAAGATAAAGAACATCAATGGTTTATAAAAGATGGAGTGACATTAGTCTTTGAAAGAAATTGACATCAATTAATCCCTCAATGATAGAAAAACTAAATAAATTTAATCCCTTAATCACAAAATGTTGACATCAAGTTAGTCCTTCAATAATAAGAAATGAGATCAATTTAGTCCTTCAATGCCACGTTTTGCACAGAAATATGATTTTGATGCCACTTCCATGACTAGGACTAAATTATCCCACCTATCTCAAAAGGACTAAATTGATATCAACCTAATTTTTCAAGGACTAACATGGTAGTCTACTTGTTTGGATAAACATGTACTTCAGATTAAATGAAGCATGGATCACCCTCGTTTGCTCATTTTCCAAACGTTCACTTTTAAGGAGTCTTTTCTGAGATGGGTTTTTGGTTTTCTAAATGAGACACCTGTCTTGACCAGAGACTAAAAATGTCTATTAACACACTTTTCATTTCATGTGGAAGGATCCAAATTCATGGGCAAGAGGGCTAGAAAGGTAGAGTGTACTCCTCTTGGCAGGAAGGAAGATATTGTGCTCCTCTTAATAGGAAGGAAAAAGTAGCTAACAGAAGTCAATATAACAAACAATAGCAGACGAATAAGGACTATATAAAGTGCTGCGTTGAAATGTTTTTCAAAGGAAATTTTATTAGAAGAAAAGATATTTTTTTATAAAAAGGAAATTTTACTAGAAGAGAAGAAAACAGTACAAAAGAGGATAAGACATCCCCTGATAGATACAAAAGTAACAACTACAACCTATAATGATAAACTATGTTACAGAATATCACTAGAGGGACACCATTAAACATGCTACAAAGGAGTACCAAAGAGGTGTCAAAAAGATAACCCTATGCCAAATAAAACCATCAGTCGGAAAAAAAAAAGAAAAAAAAAAATAAAAAATCCATAATTCTTTTCCCACCAAATACACCAAAGCACTATAAAAATTGAGGACTGCCACTGGATCCTTGCTTCTGAACAAGAGTCAACTTCTGAACTTAGTGATAAAAAATTGATGTAAGCCCAAAAAAAATCATGGTGATAAAGATTAATGGTTTAGCAAACACCCTGAATAATATTCATAGTGAAGGTACCATGAGTTGGAACTCAACAGAGTGCAGAAGAGCACAAGCATGCAGCATGCATATTCAGAAACATGCTATCTGGTGCCCATATACAAACCAAAATTAAGAGGAATTTCATTAAAGAGACATCTAATCTTTAGCTAATAAATAACAACTAATCCAACAAAAAAATCCGCCCTTTTTGTGAAAGCAAACATACTCTAGCACCAATGAGAATTCAGAATTGCATAGAAAGTCTTGTTAGTACACTGAGCATGTACTTTATCCAACAAATTATATGTCTCAAATAAGCTCCAGATACAATTTAAATTATAGTACTATACAAGTCTTTTCATCATGTTAGCCGGCCAGTAACTTAACTGGTTTCATTGTTACCCACCTCCACCCATTGACAAATATTTCCCTCAGCAGTATCTTAGCCTCTAAGACAATTTTGTTCACTCCTCAGTTTCTACTCTCAGCCAGGAAACAGAACTTGAAAAAGAAATTGGAAGATAAGGGATCAAAAGAATCAAAGGCACAAATCCTAGCAAGGCACAAATAAAGCATAATACTGGATCTGGATCTTACCTTTTCATGTTGGCGTTTTGATTCATCACACACCCAGCTCATTTCAAGTTCAAAGTCTTTATCCTTTGCCTCGTCATGAACTCCATAAATACTGCTAGGCAAAGAAATGAGAAAAAAAAAATGGCTGTAAATAGCAATCGACATCAAGGCATTGACTTAGAGAAGGAATAGTGTCTAAGGTAAATAAAGACCCTTCCCCTTTATGGAGAAAAGAGCTGCAATAAAAGGCGAACCATCCAACAAAATCCGGATAATTGAAAAATTAATTAAAAAATGGGGAACTTCTAGTATAAACATGCAATCCGAAAGCTCAATTACCACAGCCCTCTGGCATTTCAGTAACTGTAAAGGGTAAGTAACCCCACAATGTTAATTGCGAAAAATATTAAGAAAAACTCGATTTTACTCCCTCCAACTTAGGATTAGCAAGACTCAAGTCTCCAAGCTTCAGATAGATGCAAGGTGGTTCCTAAACTTTTTAAAATATGCCTCTAGACTTTAGTCCTTCAGTCTTACTGAATATGAAAAACCAGAAAAAATAGCCCTGGTCAAATAAATCACAAGATCATTTTTTAACCAAATTTCTTGACAGGGAAAGTGTAATTTATCCCCTCAAACCCAGGTTCTATTGCATTTTGGTCCCAAAACTAACAAAATGACCATTTTTGTTAATGTTTGACTTTTTGAAGGACTAAAATGCTCACATGAATAGTGTAGGGATCACATTGAACGTTTTTGACATATGAGGACCATAGTCCATGTGGTCACAAGGTTTGGGGGTTTGGGGAGAGGGTTAGAAATAAAGAAATATTTAGTAATATCTCTATTATATCTTAGAATATTTCATATCATATCTGAGATTGATTTAGATTAATTTATCGTTATGATTAGAATTTATCTTTGGCTTATAAATACGATTGTCACCGTGTATATCAAACACCATATAATATCAATATATTTTCATATTATCTAGAGTTGTTATTCTCTCTCTTCTTCTTCCTCCACTATCCGAAACCCTCAATTTCAACAAGGATAAAAGTAAAAAATGGTTCTTTCCCAAAATATTATCATTATTCTCTTGTTGGATAAAGATCTCATTATGGTTACTTCACAATTTTGAAGTCTTAATATGGTCAAACAAGCACAATACAAAACCCAGAAGTTCCTATTCCTTCCCGTGCTCTCTTGTATATGATTAACAAAGGCTCATACAAATTTGCTTTAGAACTTCTGATAGCAATACAGGATGAGTGATTTGTAGAGACATAGGACCTAAATTTTTGAAATAAAAATTAAATTAACGGTCAAATGGACCAACCCAACGAGTTAGGTGGGTTGACACATTTAACTCAGATTATATAGGCCGGGTTGAAAAGAGAGTTTAAACAGGTCAAACTTTTAAGCCCGAACCACCTATTTTTGATGGGTAAACGGGTTATGCCGATGTGTTCAGCCCATTTTGATGGCCTTACCTATTACCTCGATTTCATATTTTCTTGATAGAAAAAGAAATTTTATCAGAAGAGAATACACGAGAGGATGAGACATCCTCACATAGATACAAAAAATATGGCCAAGACCTAAAGGGATAAACTATATAACAACGCATGACAATCCCTTAGAATATCATCCAGAGGAACACTAAACCCTAATAACTTAAAATCAAGAGTTGATAACGTTATCATTGATAAGTTGATCACAATCTGTAACAATTAATACATCAATGACGCAGCAATGCATCTAAATACAAAACTGCCCATGTAACTATAAATATTATAGCTAGTAATCATGTTACTTACATCTTGGCTACTTCAATAACCCCTTGTCGGCAAGTCATATCAGCCAGCTTTAACTTTTCAATCTCTCTGCCAAAAAAATTAACATGATACTAATATCATATTCTATATACGTCTGATTATACGTCAAGATCAAATTTGAACCAGATTGTGAAAGTAACAAAGTGAAAAATTGAAGGTCTAACATCAGACATTTAACCTAGGAACCCTACATAGCAATTACAGAAAAAAAAAATGTAAAAGCACATGGTCAATGTAATCTGTATATATATACACACACACATACATACATATATTGCAAAAAATAAACTCACTGTATTCCAGCTTCCCTTGGCGAGAGATGGATGCAATTGTTGATTTTTCATATATACTTAAATATAATCAATTTTACACCTCACACTCTACAAAGAAATGGAGACTTCATAGTTGCATGAACACAGAATAATCCTCAATTACATGTGCCCAGACATAAAACCTCACAGAAAGATAAGCAACACCCACCATATTCCAAAAGATTGATGCAAGTTAAGCCCAGATGCCAAAATGCAATCTAACAACTTCAAAATACTTTATAATTGCATATACTGGCCAAACTTTCCGTCCCACTTGAATGACCTCTATAATCAATCTTTTCAATGCATCCTCACTACCATCACAAAGTTTGGCTTTATAACAGTATTTGGAATTTGATTGCAAAATACAAATCCACTGTTTTCAGTAATCAAGACGAAGATGGCACAATGAATCCATCAAAAAAAGCAAGTGGAGGGGTTCTGCATTGCTGACAATGTCTAAATGATAAGGGAGTGACTTTTAATTAACATTAGTATTTTCTCGCTTTTGCTCATTCACTTCAAACAATTAGAAGCATATAAAAAATTATGAAAAGAAGCATAAATATTGTCTATACACATTGATTACTCTGATAATTTTTACACATAATCTTCAACAAGAGAATATCTTAGGAAGGTCTATCCTCCCAGTATATTGCTTAAACTTCAGCAGCTTATGGTGAAAATTCACAAACCAAGATTCTGTGTAGCAGCAACTCACTGTTGTTATTAGACAGCACAGATGTTTTCATAGAAATATAAATATTGCCATTAGAGAAAGTCAACGATACAAATCGAAGTAGGATAATCTTCCTACCAAATAAAATTAAAAGGTAAATTAATCTTTGCTACATTTAGTAAAGAATTACGCAATTATAATTAATGAATATTCACTTACGTTTTTGCAGCCTGCCTGCCTTTTCCAATTGCAGCACCAAAATACCTCTAGAATATATACCAACACAAACAAATCAGTAAAAAAGCAGTACATGGAGCTGCTGAAAAAGGAACCGTAATAGCTCAGGTATTGGTAACAATCAAGAAGTCCTGGCAGTTGCTAACAAAACAAAAATACACTCACATAGGCAACACCAGAAGGTTCAACCATGTATAATTGTGGCCCATCTCTGTCATAACCTCCTAGGATGACACCACATCCAAAGGGTCTGCAGAACCACCATAGATATGTTATTGATATGAAAAAAGATGGGGAAAACAACTTAGAAAATAGCAACAAGAGTCAGTTTCATTATACCTGAGCCACCAATATAGCGTACAAAGATGCACATAACTAGCCACACGATCAGCAAGTTCCTTAACAGGAATAGGTTCTCCATACACACTGAAAAGAAAAATAATCTAAAATGAGCATATTTTCTTCTCAAAAGTTGAACACAAACATTTAACAAAGCTTCAGAGCTATGATATCCATATACTTCATTTTACACCAATAGTATGTAAGGAAACTACAACTCAAACAACTGTGTAGGTCATCACGACCTCAGTCTAACTGATACACAATAAGTTTAATACACATAGTCCCCAGCTTTGGTCATCAACCACACTAGACGTGATGAATACAATATAAGAGAAAGAAAAGCATCTTCAACTAGATACAATCTACACAGATACTTAATGAAATTAGTAATACACAGAAAATGTTAGCATGCACATCAAATCCAGCTCTTTCAACACTATTTCACTACATATGGCTACTTCACCACAGTGATCCAACTATATGTTTCAATAAAAAGCATAAAAAATGCATTAGTAGTGAAAACCTAAGCATGATATGAAAGGCCTCTACTCAGAAGCTTCATTTCAATCCAGGGCCATATACAGCAATGGTTCAGATGCCCGAGAATAGTGAACTATTTGAAGGGGTAAACTGTAAATTAATGCCCATTAAAGCTTCTTTCTCAGTTTAAACAATAGCCTCTGATTATATTACCATCACTAGAAGTCTAAGGATCATAAAGTAAACTATATTTTGTGACCCAGTGTATTATTTGCACAGATGATGAATTATGTAGTGATAAGTTTTCAGCAATGCTAGATTGGTAAGACATTGTGGGAAATATAGAAAATGGAAAGAACTTAGGTTGACGTCAAAATTAAAAAAAAAAAAAATTGTTAGGTAACACTTTTGTGTTTTAAATTTTCAATTAGTCCATCTTCCTTTTATGAAAGATAGGGAGAATATTTAGTCAGTATACATCATATATGAATGTCAACCACAGAAAAAAAAAATTAAAACAAAAGAAGGAGAGGGTATGTTCTGATATTGCCGGAGAACGGAGTAAACCTGTCATAATTAGTTGCTTCAGACTTAGCCCTGGCAACAATTTGCCTGCCATCAGCTGCTAATCCTGCCACAGCCTAAAATTGGAAGAAGATTCATGCATACATCAGAAGAACTCCAAAACATCAAAGCAACTACAATGTGACACACAACATTGTAGGCTTAAAAAAACTACTCCAAAGTAAAGGTATTCCAATGCAGTGTTGTAACTTAGTAATAATCCACCATGATTTCCACAACTAATAATTCCAATTAATAAAGCATGAAATGCATCCCTACTCAATGGTTGGTTTAAATTTGGCCCCTTTGAGTATCATATGTGGGTGTTAATATAAAGATCCATCAAGCTTACACATGGGACATACCAAGACATAAACAAATAAACGCAGCAGTATACTAAAAACCCAGACTTCTTTCACTAGCCATCGCTCAATTTCCATCATTTCTTCCAAAAATCTTTCAAAGATCCTACATGCTCCCCTCCACTTTTCCCAAATTCTGAACGCTACAACACTAGCTATTCGGATCAGTAAACCCCATAAAAAGCAAAAGCAACAACAAAGACAATAACAAGTTTGCACAACAGAAACAAAGGGTTAAATCGCAGATGACACAGTACCATGCCAGAATGGCGATGAACCGCGTGTATTCTCCTATTAGAACCCGGCAGCATCATCTTCGACGGAATAAGCTTTTCCACGCCCTAAAAACCAGACCAAAGTTCTTGTATAATAAAATTAAAAAAGAAAAAAGGTACTGAAATAATTCAGAATAACCTACCAACACAACGCCATCTTTGCATTTGATCCCTATGACAGTCCTGCAACAATATTTCAATCGTAAGATCCCATTACACAAAACAATTAAAAAAAGAATCGTTCAATTTACTCCAAAAATTAGCCCCAACTAAAACTCACCCTAAAATAGAGCAAACAGTAACCTAATTTCAAAGGACGACTTTTACTAATTTCTTTTTTTACCCTAAAACCCTGACTAAAAATCAGTGGTTCTAGTGACCCAAACCCAGATAAGGAAGAGAAAGGGCGAGAAGAGGGGGAAGGGGGCACCCGCTATTGTCGACTGCTTTGGCGGCGTACTCGATCTGGAAGACGCGGCCATCGGGCGAGAAAGTGGTGACAGATAGATCGTAACCTGTTCCGATGCTACTCATGGCTTGCTTGCTTTGCTGCTACTCAGTGTCCTCCTTCGTCGTCCTTTGAGAAAGTGGTGTTCTCTTTTTCTTTCCTCGTCTCGGCTTCTTTGGCACTGCAAGCAGCAAATATAAAGCGCAATTGCTGCCCTTGTTGGTTGCTTGCTTGCTTGCTCAAGAGTTAACTGAGGTGCTGGACTGGAAAGTAGATAAATTGCATATCAGGCTCTTTTCTTTCTGGTATTGTAAATTGGTCCTTCGAATACTTGTTAATGAAAATAAAAGGGCCTTTGGATGAGATTTATTATGGGGGTAAAAATAATTTTCCGTATATTAGAATAATTTTTAAAAAGTAAACAAAATCTGAAAGAAAAAAAAATCTGTTTTCAATCTTTTATAGAAGCTGAAAACAAGTAACTTTTGACAAAAATTAGTTTTAAGTTATTTTACTTATGTATAAACTAGTGTGTTTATTCCAGAGTTTAGAAGAAAAAAAATTGTCAAACTTAAATTATATATATATTGAAAATTGATCTTTCTTTCCAAAGCTGCTCTTTATAAATTGGCCAAAAAAGCTTAAAATTAATATTTTTTGTTAGGAAAAGTGATTTTCAGCGAAAAATATATTATCACCTAAATGCCCCCAAAACACAATCACTCTTTTTAAAAGTTGAAACAAACACAACCTCGTTAGTGTGGATTCGAGAGAACTATGGCGTTAAAATTATTTTAATAATTAATAACAGATAACAAATAATAAATTATAAAGACATGTTTGGGAAAAAGGGATTTTTTTTTCAATCATGGAGAAAATTTTAACAAAAATTAATAATTTACGTTAAATAATAGCTTATAATCATAAGTAGCTTTTTGAAACTTTTGATTGTAAGTAGAGGTTGCTTATAAACTCAAAATAATAAAAACTTAAAGAGATAAGGGATAGAGAAAATCACACAAGAGATTTATCTCGATTCAGCCAATCACTTGCCTATATTTAGTCCCCAACAATAAGTTGAGATTTTTCCACTATAATTAGTCTTGTACAAGCCTCTCTATACTTGCAACTAAGTATTATTTTTATTAGCCTCTCCAATCTATCAAATTGTCCACAAGTTACAAACAATTGATAAAAGGAGTTTGTGTTTAGTATACACTCAAACTATAGCATTCTCACTTAAGAACAATAAGAGCAACTTCCCATATGACTCTTGAAGAGTGAAACAAATAATAATTAGAGAAGATTTTTACAAAAGAACTTCTGTGTTAGCAACTTCTGTGTTAGCAACTTCTTTTCTTTTCTTCAGAAAGAAAGAGAAGGATGAAAAAAGGTGTTTCAAAGCAAATAGCAATTTAGAAAATTTTCATAATATTCTTTGTTGTTGTTAACTTCAGAACTCTTCAAAAAGCATTATTGTTTAGAGTTTTGAGTGACAACAAATCAATTTTGTTAAAACATTTTGTAGAAGAACTAATATTTTTCTTGAGCTTCTTGAGCACTCAACAAGACTACGCTTGTTAACACACAAGTCCCTTAAACAAGTATTATTTTCATGAAACCATGTGTGAACATGTTTTAATGTCATTCAAAGAGATTCAGAACTTAAATGAAGTGATAAATAATCCTTGTAATGGACATCGATATGTTTGATGCACAAAGAAAAGCTTTCAAGAACAAGAAATAAGTCTCAGATCTTCAAAAAGGGCATTCGTCTTCGGAAATTAATATACAATGAAGAATTTCATCATCCTCTGAAGCAAGTTATGGTTATGGTCTTCAATCGTGATGATATAATGCGCAACAAGCTCTGATTGAGTTCTTGAAGATCAAAGGAATGCTCAGAAACTGATGCAGCGCTTTAGAAAGAACGTTTTCTCCTAAATGGTGCACTCTTTATAGAATAGAAGGGAAATTTAAATTTAAAATTAAAGTCAAACCCAAAAGGGAATGACATTGACATTTCACTTTTTAACTTGGTCAATTTTCTCAACTTCTGGAAGAAAAAGTTCAGAAACTTTGTTCAGAAAGCAAAAAGTAGTTTCTAAAGATGGACTCAAAAACCTCTATTTGACAATGGTATCTGCAACTGCAAGAGTTACTCTAACACAACCAAGTTACTTTTCCAAATTACATTTCCAAGACACAAAAAGAAGAATAACATGTGTCACTAGGAAAACAGATCAAAGGCAATGGCCATAAATGAGAGATCAAGTGTAAAAAGAGATAATGTGCTTAAAACTTAAGACTTTTGGTCAAGACTTTATGCTGAATCGCTGAAGACCGAAATAACTCTCCTTCATCTTCTGTAAAGCTGTTATTGCTTGTAATTAGTTTCTTCTTCTGTAAAAATCTTCTTTCTAAGTTCTTATTAGATAATATTTTCTTTCCAGGAAGAATTGTTAGAAAGAAGTCATTCAAGTTTTCATCTCACATACTGTTTTATTATAAGAAAACTTGAGTGTTTAATAGTTAGAGTGAACCAATCCACAAATACCTTTGCACCCTAATCTAATAGTAATAATTGTGAGGTAGCTTGAAGAGGCTAGTCAAAGACTATTTTGGAGTCATAATAGGGTGTACTACTTGTCAAGCGAGATAGCTTGAGAAAGCTATTGAAAGATTATCTGACTTTCTCAGGAGTTGAGAAGGGTTGATTAGTGAAATTCAAAAGGATGTTGAGAATTGATATAGGCAGGTTGGCTGAACTAGTATTAAATCCCTTGTGTAGTATCTCTCTTTCCTCTGAATCTTCTTTATATTCTATTTTGTGCTTATCATCTATGCTATTCTGAAAAATAGCTTTAAATTAGTTTTCGTATCTTTGTTTTAGTTCAGAAAGTTACTTTCTAATACTTCCTAACTATATTTCCACTTCACTTCAAGTTCACACTTGATAGTATTTGTTTTGGTTTTCTAGAAATGAAAAGGAAAAAAAAGTGAAAGCACAATTCAACCTCATTCTCTTGCATTTTTTAGCCTATAATTGGCATCAAAGCTCAAGCCTTTAAAGGGTTGAACATTCTAACAACTACAGAGGTTAAATATCCCAAGGAAAAATAGCAAAGAATATTCACATTGTAGAATGACACTCCATAAATAGACCACTATTTTTTAATGGTGGAGATTATGGTATTGTAGAGACAGAGTGGAGCTATTCATCAAATACACAAGTCTACACTTGTCGGAGATCATCCTAGAAGGAGACTATGTTGTAGTGGAAGAGGTTCTAGGAACTAGACATGCACGTTTCACCCCTAGAGAAGTTTCCAGAAGTAGGTGGACACAACAACATGAAGCAAGAGTTCAATTAAACTCTAAAGCTAAATACCTACTTAGTGTGCATTAACCAAGACTGAATATGATAAAATCATTGCTTGTGATGTAGCAAAGAAGATCTGGGACAGACTCCATATGCTGTATGAAGGAATTGATTAAGTCAAGGAGATAAAGATTAGCATGTTGGTTCATCAATACAAGGGGGTTGTTTGGAATTGTTTTCATTTTATAGTTTTTTTGAAATAATTTTAAAAACTAGTTTGAGTTTAATTTTAAAAAATAAAAGAACCAAAAAATCGGTTTGACAATAATGCTCATAAAACTGTTTTAAATGGTTAAAAACTGAAAAATTGTTTGGATGATTGTTTTAAAAAACAAGACTTAAAAATAATAAAACATAAAAAATTGGTTGGCAAATAAGTTTTAGACCAGAAGAAAACAAGGTGCCTATCTTGAATCATAAATAAAGACAAAAATAAGGCAAAAAACGAGAATTGACAGGAGCGAGATTTGAAGATTGTACAAAAGAAATAAAACATGATATTTACATGAATTCCACCGCGTCTCCCACTATTTTTAAGAACAAAAAAAGGAAACAACTATAAACTATTTCGGGCTTTTTGTTTTTAAAACTCATCCAGTTTTATAATTTTTAAAATCAATATGAAGAAAATAGTTTACCAAACGGGTTTTTTTTGGCCTTTTGTTTTCAAAAACTAAAAACTACTCTCAAAAACACTTTTCAAATAGCTTCGAGATGTTTAAATCGACTGAACAAGAGAGTATTGATGACATGACCACTGGGTTCATGCATATGGTAAACCAACTCAAAGATTTGGGTAAAAGATACTCAAACTCTGATATGATAAGAAAAATCCTGAGAAGCTTCCTACAAAATGACTCATAGCCATTACTATGACTAAAGACCTTCAAACTCTCAGTCTAGATGCTCTTATTGGGTCTCTCAAAACCCACAAAGTTGTGCTATCTGAATTTCATGGTGAAACCACGAAAAGGAGCAATTTCATAGCCTTGAAGGCCTCACACAAGAAGATAACCAAAGGTAAAGCAATGAAGTTGCTAAAACCTCAAATGAAAAGGAAGATTCAAAAGAAGAATTTGAAGAAGAAGATGGAAATAAGATCTCCATACTCGTGAGGAAGATGTCCAAAGCCTTAAAGGTCAAAATCAAGAAAATAAGGGATTTCACCCTCAAAAAGGACATAAAAGGAAAAGGAAAGATGGACAGCATAAACTATTATAACTATGGAGAGAAAGGGCATTACAAAACGGACTATCCCAAGCTCAAAGATCCACAAAAGAAGTTTCCATCCAATAAAAAGTGGATGCTAGCCGCTTGGAGCGACTCAGAATAAGAACAAGAAGGATTGAAAGTCAGGATAAGCTAGAAGAAGTTGATAAACACATTTTGTAAATATTTTTTCTCTTACACTTGGTACTTTTGCATTCTTTTTTAGCTTAACTTCCATACTTTTATTAGGATTTTTCAACTAGACCTCCACGCACTCAATTTTTTATTGTGACTTCAATTAAGTAGATGTACGCATTTTTGGTTTTGTCCCTAAAGAATCCTTTTTTTCCTACAAAGTGATTTGTGGATATTTGAAGGTCACCTTTGAGAGTGCATTGTGGAGTTGGACCCTGCATTAAAGAGAGAAAGCTAGGATAAAGTTTGGAAGCATGAGCTTAGACAGCTTCGCTACAACGAGCCTAGAGGCCAAGCATCCTCATCAGCATGGACAACTTCACAGTAGAGAGCTTGTGAAGTTGGGCTAGAAGCCTCACAATGAAGTCTACTCGCTGTAGCGAGCTTTACAGCCCGAGAGTGAAAGTTTAACTTTTTTCATTTTTTACCCACTTGGGCCCCTTTTTAGCAAATTCTAAGATGATGTAAGAGGGGAATGTGCGAATCTTGAGGCATTCTTTGCCATTTTAGAAATAGAAACTAGGTTATGATGTAGAGAGCTATCTCTTTTTCTTCTTCTCCTCCTTCAAGAACATACTCCTATACTTTGCTTTTGTTTTTTTTTGCTGCGCATTTCACCTCTAAATCCTTTCGTTTTTATCATTCTCTGCTTGTAACCTCCTTCATAGAGGAGTAGTTCTTTTGCTAACTTAAGGAATTCAAAAGCTAAGGTTATGTCTTAAACCATTTTGATCTTAATGCAATACTTGGTGATGCTCTCTTTCTCTTTTATGTTTTGTTCTCTTGTCATGTCTATTGATTAATATGCATGCTGAGTGAATTTCTTTTATATTTATGTGATGCATGATTTGTGAGCATGCATATTTGAGCTTTTTAATTCAATATATGCCAGTTGATTGATTGGTAATCATTTGATTAACCAAAGAAAAAATGTTAATTGTTGATTGAGAATTGAGCTATGGTAGTTGGCATTTATTTTTATTTCATACAATTAGGTGTTGTGATAGTAATTATCTAAATGTATGTGCTAGTTCTTACCCTTTTAGTTGATTGACTTTAAGGAGAATTACATTGTTGATTATGTGATTACACGGTTAACAACGTAGCTATTCGCCAAGTGTTTGTTGACTTGTTTATGTTGATGATAGACACTTCTTAGCTTGAGAATCCCCTAGGCTAGCTCTTTTATCATTGTTATTTTTCAATTAATTGCCATTGCTTTTTTTTTTTTTATGCAACAAACCCTCCCAAAACTCCAATTAACTAGTGCCGCTTCCTTGTGAAATGACCCGAGTTGCACACCACTATCTAGGTGCCCTGTGTAACTTGGTTTAGGAATTTATTCCCTTTAAACTTGGTGTTGACAATGACTGGCTACCAAGTTTTTGGTGCTGTTGCCGAGCTTCTTGGGGACAACCTAGACTGGGTTGACCCATTTGTTATTAGAGATTAGGTATATGATACCTACAGCCAATAATTTGTGCCTTCTTTTTGACAATATCCAATATAAGAGGATTCAAGTATAAACTTCAGAGCCCTTTAGAAAGTGTGAGCTTTATTGTTTTGAATGACAACAAAGTCAATTTAAAGAAAATACTTTGAAGAATGACTAATGGTTACCTTGAGCTTCTTGACAAAGCATAACAGGTTAATTTGAATTGTATCATACGGACTTAAAGCAAGATTAATATTTCACTTTGCATGCGTGAGCATGTTTTATCTCATGGAAAGAGATTAAGCCAAATAGAAAGTGAATATTATGTCAAGTAAAATAAGTGTATACAGATTAAAGCATAATACAAACTTAAAGCAAGAATAATATTTCACTTTGCATGTGCGAGCATGATTTATCTCATGGGAAGATACTGAACCTAAAAAGAAAGTGAATGTTATTTTAAGTAAAGCACGTATTCATGCTTACGGACCAAAAACATAAAAACGAACTTGAATCAAGAATAATTTCACTACACATGATGTAACACCCTAAATCTTAACCCAAGACTACTAGTATGTACTTAGGTTAATCTTTAGAATATTACCTCTTGGTCTCATCTTTTACTTAGAAAATACTTAGCGGAAAATATGGGTAAAATTTTTCTTTTTGGAATTTAAAATCAAAGTGAGAGCCACGCATGAATTCATAAGAGGAAGCATAGAGAAACATATAAGCAAAGCGTAAAGAAACACATCATATCATGGAGACATCAACTGAAACATAGTTATATATATACATATATGTTGTGCCTACCTAGAAGGGAAGGACTATTCAATACATCGGGAAGCGGAATACAACTGAAATGCAATACATGGAAATCATAAAAGGCAAATACAAGAGAAACAACACCCATACCCATGTGCACCTAGAGTAGACAACCTCATATACAAAAGAAGGTTTGTCCTCAACTATGTGGCGTGTGTGCACTATCTACTACCCCTACTATGTCTACTCATGCTGGTCCGAATACTGTAGGGTCGAGTCGATCCACTGACGAATCTCGGCAGGAGTGGTCGAGCGCATCATCGGGGCATGTCCACAGCGGCGAGGGCGTATAGATGGCCGTCGAGCCAACCTCAGCTGGACCACCGTCTCCTCACTCCCAGCCCTCATCGGTGGAGGAGCGGGACTGGAGCTCCAACTGTACATGTGGGATGGCGGGTCCTCGGATGGGTCCGTCTCCGAGTACTGGGGACGCGGCACATACTCGGGGTACTCGCGTACCGCTGATGTCTCGGGCTCCATGCGGAGGATCTGCTCATCGCGTGGTCTCGCTCGCTCAAAAATCCCGTTATGACGGTAAGGAGCAGTCGGGGTGAAGCGGTAGCTCGGGACGGGGTGCGCGAAGGGTCGTTCCATGAACATGAATACTCGGCGGTCTGGCGACCCTCAAAATGGTATGACCCGAGTCTTAGGGTCATGGTGCAGCTCCCATACCGGGGTGTCGATGAAGAGTACGAATGTCGCCATCTGAAGATATGACGGAAGAAAAGAGAGAGGGAATGAGAATCTTTCTAAAAGAATTCTCAGTAGGGTTATCCCTACCTAGGTGACATCATCACATCCTCAGGAACCTTGGGTTTATTTCTAAAAGGTGTGCATGCATATAAATTCCTTTTAAGTTGGTTTTCCAAAGAGGTATTTTATCCAAGGTTCGTCATATTTTATAATGCGTCTTTATAACTTAAGCAGAAATATACTAATGATATGAATGCATCATAAGGTAAACCAAACAATAGAATAACTAAGAAACATTATGGCATTGACATAAGTATAGTATATGTGACATTGTTAACTTTAACTTTCATCTCATGGGGCCGCCCTAAAACATTTCTAGGTTATGAGCTCATACCTTAACTAGTCATCACTAGCTCTTACTTATCCTATGATAAGCGTAACATAATCCTGACTTAAAGTACGGGCTAGGGGGCAAATTAAGGATCTCCTTTCTAGGATCATTTCCTCTTTGAAACGCTTTGCTAGCCACGCGGGCCTCGCAATTTGTCCGCTTTGGCAGGCTGCATCTACACATACCCTCACGGATTTGTCTCCTCCTGGGGGTGCCCGGCCGAACCGGTGTCACCCAGGAGAAGCGCGTCTTAGTGTTGTGTCACATTTAAGTTCTCATAAGCATTAAATCATAAGTACATCATCATTTATCATATTCATTTTTATCATGCATCCTCATATAGCTTTTTCATAACATATATATCATCACATGAAACTTTCTCATAACATATGCATTGTCACATAAAACTTCCACATAACATAAACATCATCACATAGTCATATCTAACATTTATCCCCATAAGCTCATAGACTTGATATGTTATAACCCATAGTGTTTTAAACTTTGATTCTTATGAGTCTTAAACTTGCAAATTAATTGTTCTAACATTATCCTTATCCTCTTATACACCTATAGTTTCACAACTAATGAGTTATACAAATTTTTATGCTCAAGAACTAATCCAAACAGCACTAAGCAGAATTTGGACAGCTTTATGTTTATGTGATTACGGGGTTCTAAAAATTACGGTTTAGATCTTTATCTCACGTTCTAAGTTATTGATCATCAACGCCTAGTTTCTTGGGAACCTATAAGGTCATAACTAAGTATTTCTCACCTCACACTATGGTCAAGAACATCTCTAAACCTCAAGAGTGCAGAAATCAAAATCCTAACTTTACGGGTACCTAGAAGTCACAATAATGACCCTTTCTAAGTTTGGTTTGCTCCTAAGGTTTCAAGATTAAGTCCTAAACCAATTATGAGTCATTTCTACACACATAAACTAATTTAAAACCATGATTATTGAATCTAATCCTTGCTGGACAGAATCCAGAAAAATAAATCTTTAAGGGATCTAGAACTCTCAAATTAATTCTTTTCTAGTTCCTAACTTATCCTATCTTTCACATATGAGTCTTAACATAATTATTACTCAAACATAAGCATATTAACATCATTAACACAGCTCATACAGTGGCCAAACATAGCAAGGCAGAACCCAAACAGAAACTCCATTTAAAGACATTGAACATAGTTTCTAAAGCACATAAAATACTAGTTTCTCTTGGAACCTTGTTAAAACTTTCAAAACTCTTTTATGAACATTTTTATCATCTAAACTCATGAAAATATTTAAGAGGGCAGTGGCTATATTTATTTTCATCTCAAGAGGTCCTAAATTCATAAAACTTAGTTATACATATTCCTTATGCTCACATAAGTTTAGAAAAATTATAAAACATAGTTTTCAATACTTGGAAACACTAAGGCCTCATAGGGCCGAAATATGAACCCAAGGAAATAAATGTTTTAGACCTTTGTTTGAGATATCAATGGGCAAGTCTTTGAGCTCTAGAATCATTAAGGTGATGACATAAAAATAAACATGCTCATGCACTTATTTTAGTTATTGCTAGAAAGTAAAGTGAGAGCAAAAAATAAATATGTGGTGCAATGTATTATTATCTTTAATATTTAGGTGAGGACTTGAAATATAAATATGATAATGCAAAGCTTGAAATGTAAACATGATAGTGCAAGTTCATTCATTATCTTGATATTTAGTGATAGCAAGGAAGTAAACATGATATGCATAGCATAAAATAAACATGATGCAAGATTCATTTTACGTTTAACTAGAGCTCATTCAAGACTTTAACAAGATAGCAACCCAATACAATATCTCAAAGATTCTCAACACAAAAACCGAAAGTCATATAAAAAGGAAAGAAAGTGAAACTACATCAAGTTCTTTATTAAATACCCAAAACCCCTATCTAGAGAAAAATCTCTAGAACGTGCCGGCCAACTTTAAGGTTGACAAGGGTAGGCTTGGGCTTTTAGAAATCCTTAGATTAATTTTCTTAAGTTGAAAAATCATGTGAGTTAGATATCATATAGATGAAGTCATAAGAAAAGGAAAACTCAAGCTTTAGAGGTTTCTTTGAGATGAACACAATGTCATCATCTAGAAACTCTCATCATCAAGCTATCATGCTCAAAATCAAGGCCTCATGGCCGAAAATGAAAAGAAAGGAAAGACAAAGGAAAGTTCAAAAAGAATCCAAGAGGAAACTAGAGAAAAACACTTTCTTGAGCAAAATAAAGTTTGAAAACAAATCCCTACCTAGTGATGAAGGTAAAAGCTTGATCTTGAAGATGGAAATGAGATGAGCAACACCTCATAGGATGGTGATGATGATTCGGCCTTGATGAGAGAAAAAGAAAGGAAATGTGTTTCAAGTGAAGTTGTGTTTGAGGTGTGGTGTTTGAGAGGTTTGATGATGGTTCAAGGTTTTGGGGTGGTGTTTGATAGTTGAGAGGTGATGATGAGATGAAGAGATGAAGAAGATAAAGATGAAAAGAAAGGAAGAACACTCTTGGAACTTTGAGAGAAAAAGGAAAGACTAGCAAGACAACTCTAAAACTCTAAACTTTGCAAATGCTTCAAGGTGCAACAAGGCTAACACAAGCATCCTATTTATAGAAAAACAAAACCATGGAGGAGTGAATGGGGAGGGCTTGGCCGTAGCTTTTGAGGGAGGAAGGAAGAGAAAATATCTCTTACACAAGGTCATTCAAGCATGGTTTGAAGTATGGAAGCTATGCTACAAAGCATGGTTTGATATGAGTTAATTTCCTATCACATTTTTATGAAATTAGTCTTCTAGAAACAATGCATGGCTGGAACTTTTCCAGCCACAATTAAATGGGAAAAATGGGTTGTTTTAATTATTTATTCATGTGGAAATTCAAGCTTGATTGAAAGTTATGACAAGGTATAGTGTATGTGACTTGAGGTATGGCCTTGGAGTGTTGAAAAATTGAACATGTGATGCACAATGGGGAGGACAGCTTGGCCAAGGCTGGACAGCAGAGTGGGGGTGAGTTTTGACCATTTAATTGTGTGTTAATGGTAGGTTTAGATGTGTATTAGCTTAGGTACAAGGTTAGGAATGATTAAGCTTAAGTTTAGGTAACTAAGAATGTGATTTAGGGAGTTTATGACAAGTTTAGGAGTGCTCATACATCATTAAAGAATTTTAAACTCATTTATGAATAAACAATGTGTAACACAATTCCATGATTTAAGGAATTGGAAAGAGAAAACACTATTCAAGATTCTATGACTAGGTGTCTTAAAATTAAAATATGATTTTAGGTTGTAATTAAGTACTTTTTGGTTCTAATCAACTTTAATAAATTATTTTGACTCAAGATTAATTAAGAAAATTAATTAACCTTCAATTAGAGCCTAATATTGCTTAGGTTTGCTTAATCACGCGATTAAGCGTAAAAACACGAAACTAGGGGCAAAACCGTAATTTTGCACTAATTTTGCCCGGGACTTCAAAAATTAAAACTAAGGTCATAGAACACATAAAAATGCCTTTTAAAACCATCTGGAGAAGTTTCGGGTTCATCCGGCACTTGCAAACGGGTAAAACACCGCAGGGGCGTTTTGGTCATTTTGACCCGAAAACTCGAAAAACGAGATTTTCGATCCCGGGAAGGTACATAAGTTTTCTAATCCCCTTCCAACATTGAGTTTGCCCTTCGAGTACTGCTGAACCGGCTTTCCTCGAATTCCAGGCTAAAAATGACCTCAGGGGCATTTTGGTCATTTTCACTCTAACAGAAAAATCGGGGCGTTACATTACTCCCCTCCTTAAAAAGAATTTCGCCCTCGAAATTCGTACCTTAGAAAAGCTCTGGATATTTGGACTTCATCTTTGACTCTAGTTCCCACGTGTATTCTTCCGACTTGCCTTGTCCCCACGCCACCTTTACCAAAGGAACAAACTTGTTCCTTAACTGCTTGACTCCGTGATCCACTATTCTCGTAGGCGGTACATTGAAAGTGAGGTCCTCCCTCAACTGTACATGCTCTGGTTCTAAGACATGACTAGGGTCGGACTCATATTTACGTAACTGGGAGACGTGAAAGACATCATGAAGGTTTGACAGATTGGGTGGTAAGGCTATTTTGTAAGCTACGGATCCGACTCTTTGAAGAATTTCAAAAGGACCGAGAAATCGGGGACTCAACTTTTTAACTTTCATGGCTGTCCCTATTCCTGTAGTGGGGGTGATTCTTAGAAATACGTGTTCTCCTTCTTGGAACTCCAAGGGCTTGCGCCTTTTGTCCGCGTAGCTTTTCTGTCAACTTTGAGCGGTTAAGATTCTATCCTTGATCTTCTTGATTTGCTCCGTCGTTTACCTCACTACCTCAGGTCCTAAGACACTTTGCTCTCCGGGCTCGTACCAACACAAGGGTGATTGGCACTTCCTTCCGTATAACGCCTTGTACGGTGCCATACCGATGCTTGCGTGATAACTGTTGTTATACGCAAACTCGATCAAAGGCATGTACTTATCCCAACTTCCTTTTTGGTCTAAGATACAGGCTCTCAGCATATCTTCCAGGGTTTGAATTGTCCTCTCAGACTGACCATCCGTTTGTGGGTGGTAGCGATTAGCAGGCACAACTTGGAACCAAACGCCTTTTGAAAGGCTCCCCAAAAACGTGACGTAAACCACGGATCTCGATCCGAGATTATCGTCGATGGTACTCCATGCAACCTTACTATTTCTTGGATGTAAAGCTGGGCTAACTTATCTAACGAGTACGTGACTCGAATAGGTAGAAAGTGAGCCGACTTAGTCAATCGATCCACGATTACCCATACGGCATCGTGGCCAGCTTGGGTTTTTGGTAATCCCGTCACGAAATCCATTGATATACTCTCCCACTTCTACTCGGGGATTGACAGGGGTTGCAACATGCCAGAAGGTTTTTGGTGTTCGATCTTGACCTTTTGGCAGACCAAACACTTACTCACCCAGGCGACCACATCCTTCTTTAATCCGGGCCACCAAAACATCCTCTTCAAGTCCTGATACATCTTGGTAGTACCAGGATGGATGGCAAAATGGCTCTTGTGAGCCTCCTCCAAGATCTTCTCTCGGAGGTCGCCATCTTGTGGCACACAGATTCGCCCCTCGAACCTCCATAACCAGTCGGGACCTCGTACAAAACCTTTCAACTTTCCAGCCTTAACTGCCTCGATTGTCTCCATAAAGTCCTCATTTTCTCTTTGGGCAAGCATAATCCTTTGCTTAAACCCACTGGTCACCGTGAGATGACTCATCACGATGCCATTCTCCGTTATAGACATTCCAAGATTCATATCCCTAAATTGCTCTATTAACCCAACTTCATTAACCATCATACTTGACAGACGTAACGAGTTTCGGCTCAAGGCGTTGGCTACTACATTAGCCTTGCCGGGGTGGTAACTTAAGCCAAAATCGTAGTCCTTGAGGAATTCCATCCATCTCCTTTGCCTCATATTCAACTCCTTTTGATCAAAGAGATGCTTGAGACTCTTATGATCAGAGAAAACTTCAAACCTCACACCATACAAATGGTGTCTCCACATCTTTAGAGCGAACACGATGGCTGCTAGTTCTAGGCCATGGGTGGGGTAGGTTACCTCATGAGGCTTGAGTTGCCTGGACGCATAGGCTACCACTTTCCTATTTTGCATCAACACACAACCTAAACCCTTGCCAGAAGCGTCGCAATATACCTCGAAGGGTACATTGGGGTCAGGTAAAACTAAAACCGGGGTTGAGGTGAGCTTTTCCTTAAGCTCTAGGAAACTCTTTTCACACTCGGGGCTCCACTCAAACGGGGCATTCTTCCTAGTGAGCTTGGTTAAGGGTAGGGCTAACTGGGAAAATCCTTTAATGAACCTACGGTAATATCCAGCTAAACCCAAAAAGCTTCTAATCTCAGTTACAGAGGTTAGTCTATCCCAATTCATCACAGCCTCTATCTTACTTGGGTCGATAGCTATGCCACCTTTTGACGCAACATGTCCTAAGAACTTTACTTCCTCTAACCAAAATTCACACTTAGACAACTTAGCGTATAACTTCTTCTCCTTTAATACCTCTAAAACCAACCTTAAATGACGCTCATGCTCCTCGTGGGTTTTCGAATAGATGAGAATATCATCTATGAACACAACCACGAATTGATCTAAATAGGGTCTAAAGATCCTATTCATATAATCCATAAAAATCATGGAGCATTCACAAACCAAACGACATCACATTGAACTCAAAGTGTCCATACCGAGTTCGAAAGGCGGTCTTAGGAATATCCGAATCTCTCACCCTAATCTGATGGTAACCGGACCTTAAATCAATTTTAGAAAACACTACTGCTCCTTTTAGTTGGTCCATAAGATCGTCAATCCTAGGCAATGGGTACTTATTCTTTATGGTTACTTGGTTCAACTGCCTATAGTCTATACACATCCTCATGCTTCCGTCCTTTTTCTTCACAAATAAGACCGGAGCGCCCCAAGGTGAAGCACTCGGCCTTATAAAACTCTTTTCTAACAGCTCCTCTAACTGGGTTTTCAACTCTGCTAACTCTGAGGGTGACATCCTATACGGGGCTATAGAGATTGGTCCTGTCCCAGGAACCAACTCTATGGAGAACTCCACTTCTCTTTCGGGAGGGAACTCGGGTATTTCATCTGGAAACACCTCGGGATAGTCTCTCACCACAGGTATCTCACCTAGGTTCTGCTCCAAGTCTACATCACAAAGGCTAGGAGAACATATCCCTTAGTTTTCTTCCCACTACAGAAGACCTCTACGGAATTTAGGTACAGCCTAATGGGTTGAGTGATGTTTTCGGGAGGAGAAGTGAAAACTACGGTTTGGGTTCCACAATCTAACAACACATGGTTGGCGTGAAGCCAATTCATGCCTAAGATAATGCCTATGTCTTTCAAGGGTAAACAAATTAAATCTATGATAAAAGACCTATTTTCTACGACAAGATGACAGTTTAAACAACAACGGCAAGTATTAACAGGGCGATTTGTAGGGGTAGAAACAATGAGATCAAAGGGGAGTTTAGAGACTCTTAGATTTAAGGCCTCGACACTAGCAAGTGAAATGAAAGAATGAGTAGCACCAGAGTCATATAGTACAGTTAAGGTTTTACCGTTTACTTCGCACATACCTTCGATGAGATCTTTGGAATTCTTGGCGTCTTCCGCATTAAGGGTAAAGACCCTTCCTCGGTATTGTGGGCGGGGGTTTTGGTTCGATGTCCCTTGTCCGGCACAGTCCTTTGCATAGTGGCCAGGCTTGCCACACTTGAAGCACACATTCTGACCGGCTAAGCATGGGCGATTCCCGTGGTTCTTTCCGCATTGTGGGTAGACATCCGCATGATCGTTGCTCGGTAGCGGCCAGGGTTTGTGGTGCCTTGTTCTTGGCTCCACTTGGTCCTCCATTGTGGTTTCGGGGTCCACCCGGTCCACGGGGTTGATTATTGAAATTCCTCGGGCCTTAATGTTGAAATGGCGGCCTTTGGTGTTGCTTGGATTGTTGGTGAGCAGGAGCTCTTGGCGGTTGTTGTTGTTGTTGTTGGAACTGGTTGGACTGGTAGGGGTTGTAGTGATTCCTTGACGGGTACTGCGGTTTGAACTTCGGGGCTTGAGGTCCGAGCCCCTTAGCTCGCTCCGCCCTTGTGATTTGAATCTTTCTCTGTCCTTTTTCAAGTATCCGACACTTGTTGACCAGAGTCGGGAAGTCTCTGATCTCCATATGGGCCACGGCGTAGTTCATCTCTGCCTTCAGACCGGCCTCATACTTCACACACTTCCAAACTTCATCGGGGTTCCCTTGGAACACCCGAGAGAACTTGATTAGCTCCTCAAACTTTGCAGTGTATTGGGCTACAGTAGACCCCCCTTAGGTCAACTGCATGAACTCAACGTCCTTCGCGTTCCTTATGGACTCCGGAAAGTACTTCTCATAGAAGTAAGTCTTGAACAGCTCCCAGTCAATGGGAGTTCCAGAGGCTTCTAGCAGATGCCTCGTGCCGTTCCACCAGAACTTCGTGCGTTGACTTGACATGAAAGCGGCAGAATGTGACCTTCTCGCTTCCTCCGAAAGGTGTAACGACAGAGTAGATATTCTCCATGTCTTTGATCCATTCATCAGCCTTGTCGGGGTCCATTACCCCTCGGAACACTGGCGGGTTTGCTTTTCGGAACTCGCCGAAGCGGGCTTGTTCCACCATCTCAACAGCAGGGGGAGGAGGGGGAACAGGGGCAGCATTTGCTTGTTGATCCATTCGGTCGAACATCCGTTCCATGGCTTCCGCCATGCGTCGGACAACAGCAGCAGTCGTATTGTCTTGGTCAGCATCGGGCGTAGTCCTAGGTCGTCGTCGCGGTGCCATTGGTCCCTAAACACATGAAACAATGAACATCAAGTTGATCAGGCTCAATATCCATGCAAAATGAGCTAGTTACCATGGCACTTGCAAGCAACAGAAGTCATACATTTCTAGTCCTACAGCTTATCTCTATCAAGCACTACACATGACATAACTATCGTATTATGCTTATAAAGCATAGTCAGTCCAATCCTCAGGCTCCATGAGAATCGAACTGCTCTGATACCATAATGTAACACCCTAAATCTTAACCCAAGACTACTAGTATGTACTTAGGTTAATCTTTAGAATATTACCTCTTGGTCTCATCTTTTACTTAGAAAATACTTAGCGGAAATATGGGTAAAATTTTTCTTTTTGGAATTTAAAATCAAAGTGAGAGCCACGCACGAATCCATAAGAGAAACATAGAGAAACATATAAGCAAAGCGTAAAGAAACACATCATATCATGGAGACATCAACTGAAACATAGTTATATATATATATATATGTTGTGCCTACCGAGAAGGGAAGGACTATTCAATACATCGGGAAGCGGAATACAACTGAAATGCAATACATGGAAATCATAAAAGGCAAATACAAGAGAAACAACACCCATACCCATGTGCACCTAGAGTAGACAACCTCATATACAAAAGAAGGTTTATCCTCAACTATGTGGCGTGTGTGCACTATCTACTAACCCTCCTATGTCTACTCCTGCTGGTCCGAATACTGTGGGGTCGAGTCGATCCACTGACGAATCTCGGCGGGAGTGGTCGAGCGCATCATTGGGGCATGTCCACCGCGGCGAGGGCGCATAGATGGCCGTCGAGCCAACCTCGGCTGGACCACCGTCTCCTCACTCCCAGCCCTCATCGGTGGAGGAGCAGGACTGGAGCTCCAACTGTACATGTGGGATGGCGGGTCCTCGGATGGGTCCGTCTCCGAGTACTGGGGATGCGGCACATACTCGGGGTACTCGCGTACTGCTGATGTCTCGGGCTCCATGCGGAGGATCTGCTCATCGCGTGGTCTCGCTCGCTCAAAAATCCCGTTATGACGGTAAGGAGCAGTCGGGGTGAAGCGGTAGCTCGGGCGAAGTGCGCCAAGGGTCGCCCCATGAACATGAATACTCCGACAAAGGCGACCCTCAAAATGGTATGACCCGAGTGCCGGGTCATGGTGCAGCTCTCATACCGGGGTGTCGATGAAGAGTACGAATGTCGCCATCTGAAGATATGACGGAAGAAAAGAGAGAGGGAATGAGAATCTTTCTAAAAGAATTCTCAGTAGGGTTATCCCTACCTAGGTGACATCGTCACATCCTCAGGAACCTTGGGTTTATTTCTTGAAAAGTGGAGTGAATTGGAGTGGTAATAGAGTTGCCCCTCCTACTAATAATAATAGAAATTGTTAAAATATTAGTTAACTAAGTTAAAACATTATTTCTTGAAAACTTGTTTGAGATTGAAGATATTTAAATGGTAACACAAAATTTAGTACAACAATTTGCCATTCATGTCATATCATCCTCTCAAATGACTTCACGTTATGAGCTTATTGGCCATGAATCCTCTGCCACCTTTGTCGTAACACGTAAGCGCGAACTCATTTTGAGTCAGCTTCTTATCCACAATTTCTCATTCTCAAGGTCAACAGGTGCTTTGACGTGTCCTTGAGGCAAATTTGAATGACACGTGGCGGGGGCAAAGATTCGAGCACCCCTCAGTGACTAGACCTGGGGTCGGGTATGGATAAGGGGAGAGGACTTTTGCTTTCCAATGGGGATCTAGGTCCACTTGCCCTTTCTGCTGCTGTCGTGTCGGTATCTACCGTGGCCACGCTATCCGGCTAAGATCTGTCTGATATGTGGCTTTTCGAGACCGGGAAGTCATTTGAGAGGATGATATGACATGAATGGCAAATTATTGTACTAAATTTTGTGTTACCATTTAAATATCTTAAATCTCAAACAGGTTTTCAAGAAATAATGTTTTAACTTAGTTAACTAATATTTTAACAATTTCTATTATTATTAGTAGGAGGGGCAACTCTGTTACAACTCTATTAACACCTTTTCTTTTCTTGCTATTTTGATTTCGGTTCTTTGTTTCCTTTTCTTTAATATTTTGGTTTTCCATTTCCTTTTTGATCTTTGAGGTTTTGTTTGTTTAGAAAGTTTGTTTCCTTTGAGCTTGATGATGATGTTCAAGGACCTCATAGTTCCTTTGAGAACTTGGTTCAAGAACTCTAGAGCTTTCTTTGTAATGAGATATATGTTGGGTTGTTATTTTGTTAAAGTCTTGGATGAGCTCTAGCTAACCATAAAATGAACCTTGCATCATGTTTATTTTATGCTTTGCACATCATATTTACTTTCTTTGCTATCACTAAGTATCAAGATAATGAATAAACTTGCATTATCATATTTATATTTCAAGCTATGCATTATCATGTTTATAATTCAAGTTCTAACTAAATATCAAAGATAATAACATGTTGCATCTCATATTTATTTTATGATATCACTTTACTTTCTAATGGAACCTAAAATGAGTGCATGAGCATGTTTATTTTTATGTTATCACTTAAATGAACCTAGAACTCAAAGACTTGCCCATTGTTGTCTCAAACAAAGGTCTAAAAATATTTATTTCCTTTGGTTCATATTTCGGCCCTAAGAGGTTTTGATGCTTCTAAGTACTGAAAACTATGTTTTATAAATTTTCTAAGCTTTTATGAGTACAAGGAATATGTAGAACTAAGTTTTATGAATTTAGGACCTCTTGAGACAAAGTTGATTTAGTCACTACCCTCATAAATATCTTTATGATTTTAGATGATAAAAATGTTTAGAAATGAGTTTTGAAAGTTTTAAAAAGGTTCCAAGATAAACTAGTATTTTATGTGCTTTAGAAATTGTGTTTGATGCCTTTAAATGGAGATGTTTGTTTCGGTTCTGCCTTGCTAGTATTTGCCACTGTATGAACTGTTTTAATGGTGATAATATGCCTATGTTCAAGTATAATTAATGTTAAAACTCATATGTGAAAGATAAGAGAAGTTAGAAACTAGAAAGAAATTAATTTGAGAGTTTTAGAACCCTTAATGTTTGAATTTTCTGGATTCTGTCCAGCAAGGTTTAGTAATGCTAAGCATGGATTTAAATTAGTTTAAATGTGTAGGAATGACTCATAAATGGTTTAGGACTTGATCTTGATGCCTTAGGAGCAAACCGGACTTAGAAAGGGTCATTGTTGTGACTCCTAGGTACCCGTAAAGTTATGATTATGAATTCTGCATTCTTGAGGTTTAGAGATGTTCTTGACCATAGTGTGATGTGAGAAATACTTAGTTATAACCTTATAAGTTCCCGAGAGATTAGGTTTGATGATTTATAACTTACAATGTGAGTTGAGGACCTTAAGAGTCAATGCATAAGACACTACGAAGTTGCTAATGCTATGATGTGTTGTATGATGCAATGATATGATAAGATGTGCTTGATGCATGAGAAAATGATTGATGAAATGTTAAAGTTTATCATAGCATGGGATTTCATGAGAACATGATGTGTGGATTGGCTTGTGGCAGTTTGAAGGAAATTCGGTTTAACAGTTGTTATGCTGCCGAATTTTCGTCAAAACCTTAAAGGGTTGAAAGAAATGTTTATGAGTACTATATGAGTTGAAAACCCTGGGTGACACCGGTTCGATCAAGCACCCCCAGGAGATTTTTATGTGACAAAGCACTGAGACGCGCTAGCCTGGGTGACACCTGTTCGGCCGAGCACCCCCAGGGGAGACAAATCCATGAGGGTATGAGTAGATGCAGCCTACCAAAGCGGACAAATTGTTGTGGCTTAATACCCGCAAAGCATTTCAAAAAGGGTAATCCCAGAGAGAGATGATCCCTGCCCCCTACCCGTACTTGCGAGTCGGGATTATTATTTATGTTTTGATTATTCAGATAATAAGCAAGAGCTAGTGACGACTAGTTGAGGTATGAGCTCATAACCTAGTTATTTTTAGGGTGGCTTATATGCTAAAGTACCATGATTGATGTCACGAAATTGAGGAATGATTCACCTGAAAGTTATATGCCCTTATGCCATATGATTTATGTTTATGTGCCTTGATGTGTTGTTTTATATACCCAAGTATTGACATGCATCCATGATATAATATGTTGCACTCATAACATCAAGATGCATGCTAAAAGGAATGGACCTTGGATAATTAATTTGAGAAACCCTAAATTGAACCTTATATGCATGATCACTATTTTATAATTAAACCCAAGGTTCCTGAGGATGTGTACGATGTAACCCTAGGATAGGAGACTCCTACTAAGATTCTTTAGCAAGAATTCTCACTCATCTCTCTTCTTTCTTCCGTCACATCTTCAAAGACCGATGGCGAAGTTCGTGGTTTTCATTGACACGCCTGTTTGGGAGGTGCACTACGACCCAGACCACCGTTCGTATCACTTCGAGGGTCGTTGTGCCATCCGCATTTTTGTGTACATTGGACGACCCTTCGCTTACCCGGTTTTGAGCTACCAGTTGATTCCTACTGCACCTTTTGGTGGTGATGACTTGATCTTCGAGCGCACTCGCCCGCGTGACGAGCAACTACACCGTGCCCATACCTCTGCCTCGGCCGTCCGTGACTACCCGGAGTATGTGCCTCACTCGAGAAGGTTCGAGACTGATCCATCCGAGGATTCGCCGATGCATGTCCCTTCGGAGGGCTCCGCTCCCTTTCCCCAGTTTCAGCACGAGGGGAGTGAGGAGACCGAGAGGCAGCCACGCTTGGCGAGGAGAGCCGAGATGCACCCGCGTCGAGGAGCTCTCGTTCAGCCGCCGCGAGTTCCCTTCACACTCCATTGGCCCACAAAGGAGGAGATAGAGCGGTTCCCCGGTTACCTGCCTCCATCACCCGAGGATCCCCATCGTCACTAGTTTCCGATAGAGAGCTTTGCGAGTACCCGAGCTTTTATAGAGATCTTCCCTTCGGTAGTACCTTTTGGGAGGGGTTGTAGTTTGTACTCGTAGTCTAGTAGGAGGGTAGCGTTTTGGGTTTTTATGTTCATGTTGAACCATGTACTTTACATTTCCTTGTATTTTATTTCCGTTGTACTACAAGCTCTGCCCGCCCCCATGAGGGTATGACTACTTATGTACTCTAATTAAGTTATTAATGAAATGTTTCCTTGTTATCATGATTGTTGTTCTTTGGTTATATGCTTTACTTTATGATTTCTGATAATTGTTACGTGTGCTTTATGTTTTTGTCGTTCGACTAGTTAAGTTCGCAGCTCTCACTTTGTTTTATATTTTCAAAAAGAAAAATTTACCCGTAATTTCCGCTAAGTATTTTAATAAAAAGATGAGACTAATAAGTAATAATCTAATGATTAGCCTAATATGTTCTAGAGTATTGGGTTAAAAATTAGGGTGTTACACTAAACATCAAGGAAGGAAAAACAAAGAAAGTTTTAAAAAGAAAATCCAAGAGAAAGCTAAATAATACTCATTTTCAAGAAAACAAGGTTTAGAAAAACACTCATACCTAGGGTGAAGTTAAAAGCTTTGATCTTTGAAAAGGAAAACAAGATGAAGAACTCCTCCTTGGGGCAAGAAGAGTTTGTATGGAGTCTCTCAAGCAGAAACTAAAAGGTTACAACATACACTTGAAGAGATTTCAGGGTCATGAACCAATTGGCTTTGAACTGAGTATAGTTCCCAGCTTTTCCTACCCCAGCCATGGCATATAGTATTTGTTCTTGCCACACTCATACCACAAACACCTACCCTTAACTGCAAGAGGATCCTCATAAATATGGATATATATATATATATATTGTACCCTATTCTTAGTATTCTAACTCTCTTTTATGCTTAATTAGATGCATTTGCATCATATTTAAGTTTGGTCATTGATTTAAGCATTAATGACAATTTTCTGCATCATTGCACTACTAACATTGTTTTGTATTTTGCACTTAACTATAGTTGTAGATCTCTAAAACTTATGCTCTTTGTCTTGTAGGAAATTTAAGAGGATTATCTACAACTTTCATGAAGAGCTCAAAAGCCAAATCAAATGTCTAGCTAGTCAACATAATCCCATAAGTCTAAATTGAGGTGTTGAATTTCCAAATTGGGTATGCTTCAATAATCAAGGAATATCTTTTTCATCCAAAGTCCAAATGAGGCACATATGGTATTTATTTTGAAGAGAAGAAAGATCTACAACTTTCATGAAGACACTAAGAGGTGATTCGGTCATTTAGGGTGTCAAATATCAAGAATACTTGCTACAGCAAGCTAGGGTCACTGCAGCGACCCCTAGTGCTATCATTCCATATTTTTTATTTAGATAGGCTTGTTGTAGCGAATCCTTAATGATCTGTGACAGTGCTATATGTGTTTTAATGAATTTTTGGGTCTTTAAATGATCCCCAAGCCTTTAGAATAAAGAGACACAACCCTTTTACTCAAATAGCTTAAATTAGGTTAGGTTAGGCTCTCATTCTCTTATCCCTCTCTTCCTATCTCCTCCTTCTTCCCTTTCTTCTTTACTCTTCTCCTTTTCACCCATTTTTTTTCTCTTATAATGTCTTCTGCTCTCTTAGCTTTAATTTTTTTTTTTTCTATTTTAGTCAGTTGTAACCTCCATTAATGGAGGAGTAGTCTTGTAACTAGCACCAAGGATTTTCTATAGTTCAAAGATTTGTCTTGAGGCATTACCCAACTCAATCAATATATGGTTTGGTTTCTTTTTTCCTATTCTCTTTATGTTTCTTCCATCACTTGTGTATCTACATTGATTGATTGATGAATTATGATTTGCGGGTACATAAATATGCTAATCTTAGTTTTGAAATTTGGTTGTATGATTATGAGCTAGGTTTCTTAATTGAGTGAGCTTTATTATATCTCCTTGAACATGATTGTGGGATGAGTTTTATGGTTGGGAATATGGTTGAAATGAACCTTGATTGTGTATGCTAATTCATGATTATGGATTGAATGCATAATTAGAGAAGTTAATTGAGCATAAATTGGTTGATTGATTGATGAGTGCTTGGTTGGCATAAGAAATTAAGATTAATTCTTAAATGAGAATTAGGCTTGCAAGTGATATTTGAATTGGCATGCATGTTTTGGGTTTTTGAGATCTAGATAATTCAAGTGTGTATGTTAGCTAATACTTAGTTAATAGTATGATTGTGTGATTTGCTAAGTTAGTTTGGTAAGTTGGTTGTTTGATTAAACAATTAACCTGGAAAGTCACCCACCATGTATTTGATAAATTATGTGTGTGAATGATAGATAAATCCTAGGCCTTTGGAATCCTTGTGCTAGTGTCTTTATTATAGTTAGATTCTTGCTCATTTAATTTATGTTGAATACTATTCAAACCCCCTATTTCTCAAAGTAATATCATTAGGATACTACCTAGAGTTGTGCACCATTATACTATGTCTAGTTGCAATTTCGTTTTAAATAAATTTGTTAATTTATTAGAGCTAGAGCCACGACACCTAGTCCCTACCTAATGTTGCAAACTTGTGCTTCATAGCTGACTATGATTTAAAAAGTGAAAAAGAGGCGAATAATTCTTCCAAACCTGATCCTCCTTATGATGAATCGTTAGCTTTGTATGAGGAACTTCTTGAAAACTCTTAGACCATATCCTCTCACAATCTCAACCACAAAAATAACCATCAGAAAGTGGTTTTAGAACTTGAAAAAGGAAAAAACAGATGTTGAGAACTTAAGGCTTGAGAAAGAAGAGTTTAAAGGAGAAAACGTTTTAAATGTAAAACTCAAAGCCTTAGAAGTTGAAGTTACCAACAAAGGTTAGAAAGCTCAGAAAGCTAAAAAAGTTATTTCTAAACTTGAAAGAACTCCAAAACTTCTCAAATATGATTTTGAAAAGATGGTTAATTGCTCAATGGACCTTGGGTTAATGCTTGGAAGTCAAAGGCCATACTTCCAAAGAGTAGGATTGGGATATGAGAGTGATTTAGATGAGAAAAGAAAAGCAACCTCATCAAAGAAAATAAAAAGTAAGATTTCCCTTATTTTCTACCCTAAGAAGGGACATGCACCTGATAAATGTTTTATGAAAAGAAAGTCTGTAAAATAGGTTGGGAAACCTCCGCGAAAGAAAACTAACCCAAGAGGACCCAAGAAAGTTTGGATACCTAAGTTAAAAATTATTTTTGTTGCAGATGTTAGCTCTAACCTTTAGAAGGCATCAACGCTTAATGTTTTAAGTGATAGCATAACTAATTTTGTGAAAATATTTTAAAGAAGGACTAATCATTCGCTTGAGTTTCTTGATATACAAACATGATCGTTCTCATTAACATACAACTTCATAAAAAAGTTTTATTTTCACAAAATCATATGTAAACATGTTAAATCTCATCCAAAGAGATTCATAACTTAAATGAAGTGAAAAATAATCCTGGAAATAGATGTTGGTATGATGAGCGCATGAAAGGAAATTCTTAAGAATAAGAAACTAAGACTCAAATCCTCAGAAAGCATCCCACGACTTTAGAAAGTATCATTCAAGTGAAGATTTCAACCAAACTCCAAAGCAAAGTGTGGTAGACACTTTCAATCATCATGATCATGATGTTTACTTTACTACAAGCATTGATTGAAGCCAAGTAGATCAAAAGGAATGTCTAGAAACTGAAATAGTGCTTCAGAAAGCATGTTTACTGGAAACGATGCAATTTATAGAAATGAGAGGGAAAATTCAAATTTCAAACCAAAGTCAAACTCAATCAGGGACTAATAGTGACATTTTTTTCAACTTGGTCGATCGCCCTAACTTTTATAAGAAAAAGTTCAAAAACCTCATTCAGAAAACTAAAAGTAGTTTATAAAGGTGGACTTAGAGATCTCTATTAGGCAATAGCTTTTGCAACTACAAAAGTAACTTTGACACGCCAAGCTACTCTTCTATACTACATTTCCAAGAGAACAAAAAGATGATCAATATGTGTCATTAAGAAAACAGATCAAGGGCAATGGTAAAAAATGAAAGATTAAGTATAAAAGGAGGTCCTGTACTTACAACTCAAGATTTTTGGTTGAATTATATGAAAAACCCTTAAGTACACAAGACTCTCCTTCATCTACTATAAAGTTATTATAGCTAGAAATCAGTTTCATTCTTCTGTAAAAATCTTCTAAGTTCATATTAGATAGCATTTTCTTTCGATGAAGAACTATTAGGAAGAAGTCATCCGAGTTTTCAGCTCATACACTGTTTGATCCTGAGGATGCGTGAGTATTTGATAGTTAAGTGATCCAACCTAAACATATTCTTTGTACCCCCATCTAATAATGATCATTGTGAGGTAGCTTGAAGAGGCTTATTAAAGGCTACTTGGAAGTGATAGTAGAGTGAGCTACTAGTCATGTGAGATAGCTTGAGAAGGCTATTGAAAGACTATCTAACTTTCTCAGGGGTTGAGAAAGGGTTGATTAGTGGAACTCAACAATTGTTGAGAATTGGATATTGGTAGGTTGGCCAAACTAGTATAAAACTCTTGTGCAGTATCTCCTCTTTCTTGAATCTCCTTTATATTCTATTTTATGCGTATTATATTTTCTCTTCTGAAGAACTTAAACTTATTTCTCATATCTCTATTTTAGTTCGGAAAATCACTTTCTGACATATACTTACATTATTTCCATTGTACTACTTGATAGTATTTGTTTAAGTTTTCAGAATCTAAAAAGAAAAGAAAAGCCAAAACATGATTCAACCCCTCTTCTCGTGCACTTTTCAACCTACATTTGGTATTAGAGCTCAAGCCTCTAAAGGGTTCAGTGTAATACCTGGTGTGCACGTCTTAGTAGGCGAGTTTCGTAAGGTCCTTGGGTACCCCGAGACCTACTTTTGCTGTCCACGACTAGAGGTAATGCTGTTGGATATTACTATCCATAGCTGGGTTTGCTACTATCCATGGCTGAGTTGCTGTTCATGACTAGGTTTGTTGTGCACAGCTAGGTTTGCTGTCCACTGCTGGGAAAATGTGTTTTTCTTAAGTACAATTATGTTTTAAGGTTAATAGGAAGTAAAATAAATTACCTAACTTTGAGTAAAGAAATGCAAATCAGTGAGTGGGTGTGGAGTTAAGTTAATACAATGACAGCAAAATGTTGCTGTTGGTTTGGCTATCCACGGCTAGGAAACATGTGACTGTTGGTTTTGCTGTCCACGGCTAGGAGTTTCATAGAGGCTTCTCTTGGGTTTTGTTGTCCGTGGCTGAAAATTTTCGTAGAAATAGTACAAAGTGTTAGATGACAGCAAAAAATGGTAGCAAAGTGTTTGATGACAGCAAAATATTGCTGTTATCAGGTTCTGTCCACGGCTAGGGATGAGATCCCATAGCTAGGGATGTAATCCATAGCTGGAGATTTAATCCCACGGCTGGGATGAGATGCCACGGCTGCATTAGTACACCGTAACCGTGGGCAACGTGAATGTATGCGTGAGGAACCTTTCCCCTTTTCCCCCACGGCTGGGGATGAGTAAAACGAAGCCTTTTCCCCCCATGGCTGGGGATAAGTGAAACAAAGCCTTTCTCCCCCATGGCTAGGATGTAATTTCCAAGGCTAGGCTTAAGTGCATAGTAACAAGGGCGGACCACCCCTGAACGTGCATGGAACCTTCTCCCCCTTCTCTTCTTCCATGGCAGGGCATGGAATGTCATGTTGGATGTCTTAAGTGCACAGTAACGTGAAAGTATGAACAGGAAGAATAAAAACCCTTCCCCCTCACCTTTTTCCCCAAAAATCCCTCGAACCAGAAACCCTTCCCTCACCTTTCTTTCTCTCTTTTCTTTAACCCCATTCCATTCTAGCTCCTGTAGATCATCAAGGTATGTTTATGTTGATAGATTTTGGTATCTTTTCTTCCATTTTTTCACATTCTTAGTATGGGCTCTATTATTTCTCTTTTTTCGTCAAGTGGGGGTGATCCTCCAATGTTGTTAGAGCTATATTATAGTTATTTAGAGGTTGTTAGAGATAAATATAGAGTTTTTATGTTTGTTATAGTCAACGTGGTGTCTCCCCCAGCTCCTTGAAGCTCAGTTGGTGTTGACATCACCTCTCCCTCCCCTCCAAGTGAGTGTGCTTAAACTCATGGCCTTATCTTTGGTCATTACAAGTATGTTTTGTGCATGATAGTTATTAAATATGAAGTTAGAGACAAAATTAAGTATATATTATGATTTTACATGCTTATGTAAGCTAGAAAAATTTATGAATTTTGATGATAGCAAGAAAAATGTATTTAGAAAACCATGGGACCATGATTGATAGATTGTATGTGTATAAAAATGTTTTATGCTCAACTCTAAGAGATTTATGCAAGAGTGTATGCTTTAATAAGTTATTATTTTATCATATATGTTTTAAGAGTTTATCAATTCTTTATATTTCAAGATATAATTTTAGAGTATTAGTTAAGATATTTTGGCAAGATTGCTAAACAGAGTATGATTTAGTTGTATGAACTAAGATATTATTATAACGTCAGGGATTCTTACAATTATGAACCTTTTGGGTCTAGAAGTATAATATTGGAGTTACCAAGTTTATGAAAAAAATATGTTAGTTCAAGAAATGAATTTAGAACTTTAATTTTATGGTACCAAGAGGTACATAATTCAGTATGATTCCTAGCAACTACCAGATACATATTCTGCGGATTTGAAATCGGAACGCCTACAAGTGGTGAACCCTTGGGCTTGAATTTTTCACCTACAGCTATGCTAAAGTCAGATTGTTAGAGTTATATGAGTCCAGAACTCTTAGAATACTAAGGATTTAGGGGCTCTTGTTTGCCAGAGACTGAGCACTCACCTTTTTAATTTAAATGATTTTATGATTTTAAAGAGTAGAATAATTATATAGAGTTTTTAAATTTAAAGAAGAGCCAAAACAAAGTTTTAGAGAAATAATCAGTTTTTATAATTTTGAGATTTGACTGTAGTTATAGAGAAACAAAAAATGAGTTAATGGCTGGGAAAAATGATCGTTAACTTTGGTACCAAGTTGTCCTTAGGGGCAATCTCATAGAGCAGAGATGGAATCTAGTTAGGTGTTCGATTCAGATCCTTGAGGGATCCTAGAGATAAGAAAATTCGCTATGCCATGGTTGACATGCATAGCTAGAGAATGTACCATTATGTAAATGCATAACTAGAGATTCATGTTTCTCTATTAGTATTACTTATGTTTTCAGATATTATTTATGTTTTCAGAGAATATTTGATTCAAGAGTTGTTATGTTTACATATGGTTCTCATTAAAGTAAAAATTTAGAGATTAGTTTCTATGAATTTCTATAAGCAAAGATATATTTGTTATTTAAGTTATGCCTATGAATATTAAATGATTTATGCTTCTCGCATGTATATGCATTATAATTCTTGGTTGTCCCATGTGGGTGATGAGTGAGAGCTCACTCACTGAGTTCGTTGACTTGCCCATCTTCTTTCCTCCTATAGTTGCAGGTTCAGAGGTGGTTCAGTTTCTGGTTCCACAGATGCCGTTGTTTCGCAGTGGTAAGTCTTACTTTAGTTTAGAGTTTTGTTAGAGTAGAGTACTTCCATAAATGTGCAGGTAGGATCCAACAATGCATTTATTTTCGGATAATGTATTTAATTTCAAAAATTGAAATATTTATGTATATGTTCTCAAAGTCTAAGTATGAAATTGAAATGTAATTTATGATTAGAGATTTGTGTGATGAATTAGAAATGTATTTGTAATTCTATTTTCAGATATTAAAAGTATTAAATAATTTTAGTTTATGAAATCAATCATTATATTTTCATTAGAGAAAACACTAGAGATTTCAAAGATATTATATTTTAATTGTTATATTTATTGGTAATTTATGCATTTAGAGAGACACGTCACCTATTAGGCTTATGTGAGGATAGGATTCCTCACGTGCTAGTCATGCTTCCAAGTCGGGTCATGAGATTCAGCAATCTAATGACTATAGAGGTTAAAGATCCTAGGGACAAATGGCACAAAATATCCATATTACAGAAGGACACTCCATAAACAGACCACCATTCTTTGATGGTAGAGATTATGCATATTGGAAAGACAGAATGGGGGTGTTTATAAAATATACAAGTCTTGACTTGTGGAAAATCATTCAAGAAAAAGACTATGTTCCAATAGAAGAAATTTATGGAACTAAAGATGCACCTTGTACCTCCAGAGAAGTTCCCAGGAATAGGTGGATAAAGCAACATAAGGCAAGAGTTCAGTTGAATTCAAGGCCAGGTACCTCTTACATGTGCACTAAGAAAAGCGCAATATGATAAAATTATTGCTTGTGACACAGAAAAAGAAATGTGAGAAAGACTTTATATGCTGAATGAATTTATTGATCAAGTCAACGAGACAAAGATCAATATGTTGGTCCGTCAATATGAAATGTTTAAAATGACTACACAAGAGAGTATTAATGAGATGACCACCAAGTTCTTGCACATTTTAAACTAACTCAAAGGTTTGGGTGAAAAAAATACTCAAACTATGAAATGGTAAGGAAGATCTTGAATACTCTCCTTACAAAATGGCTTCCTAAGGTCACTGCCATTGCTGAGGCTAAGGACCTGCAAACTCTTTGCTTGGATGCACTCATTGGGTTTCTCAAACCTATAAGGTGGTGCTCCCTAAAGTTCATGGCGAATACATAAAGAAGAGCAAGTCCATGGCCCTGAAGTCCTCATATAAGAAGCAGCCCAAAGGTAAAGCAATGAAAGTTGTTAAGACCTCAGATGAAAAAGAAGAACTAGAAAATGAATTTGAAGAAGAAGATGGAGATGAGATCTCCATGCTCATGAGGAAGATATCTAAAGCTTGGAAGTGCATAAAAAAGAAAAGAAAATACATCAACTTTATAATGGACAAGAAGGGCAAGGGAAAGCTAGACAATGTAACCTATTACAACTGTGGAGAAAAGGAACACTTCAAGATTGATTGTCCCAAGCTCAAGGGTCCATAGAAAAAGTTCCTCTCAAAGAAGAAGGGAATGCTAGCCACCTATAGTGATTCAGAGGAGGAGAAAGAAGGTTCAGAAAGCCAGGATAAGTTTAAAAATATAGCAAACTTATGTTTCATGGCTGATTACACTTCATAAGGAGAACCTAAGTTGTGTCTGAGAATGCACCTTGACAAAGACAACAAGTGGTACATGGATACATGGATTGTGGCTGCTCTAGACACATGTCAAGGTCCAGAAAGTGGCTCAGAATCCTGAAGCCCAAGAAGTCTAGATTAGTAAAATTCGCTAATAGAAGAAAGACTAAGGTCACATGTATAGGAAATGTTCGTAAGGACGATTCTCACTTAAATTTATGATGTTTTACTTGTTAATGGATTGGCTCATTATTTGTTAAGTATTAGCCAATTTTGTGACCAAGGTTTTAATATTTTATTCAATGAAAATGCATGTAAAATTGTAAATCTCACTTTTGGACAAGTCATTTTATCTAATAAAAGAATTGATAGAACTTATGTGTTGTTCTTGGATAACCTTTTAGATCAAGATGTAAAATTTCTTGCATGCTTTATGGATGATAAGAGGCTGTGGCATAAGAAGCTTAGACAAAGAGTTTGGCATGGAGAAGAGCTGAATTGGTAATTAAATAATTTTATCCTCAAGTTATAATTTGCATATTGTGTACCGTTATTGAATAATTAACTTTGACCTTTTGTTAAAAGTTATTAGATGGATGAGACTGGAAGAGAGGTTGGTCATGGTGAACTGTGGAAGTTGACCCACAAAAAAAAGGATGGAAACTACATAAATGAGGAAGCAAGAGAGATAGTGGTAAATTTAATTATTATTCTCTTATTCTTATATTATATGTGATTATATATTGATAAAAGGCCAGTCTTGCTTTAAGATAATGTTCAAGTAATTGTCTAATCATGACATGATGTATTGTAATCTAGAAATCATAGATAAAACTTAAAATATATAGAAATCATAGATAAATTTGTATTGAAATCTTAGATAGAATTTGTATAGTGCTTGTACATGGTCCAAAATGCCAGCATAGCTAGGCAATCTTAGGCCATGTTCACTGCATATGTTGTCCATTTAGTTCCTACTTTGTTTTTCATACCACTTATACATTCTAGAGGGTTTTTTTTCCCAGCTACTTAGAGACTTAGACATTTGCTTTGGCTTAGTAGATTTTCCAACTTTGAAACTAAAGCTGAAGTTTGGAACCAAATGGATTCAACTGGTGCGTTTGTAGATGTTGAATATTTGAATTTGATATGAGCTAGTTTCCCTAATTATTGACTTCTAATATTTTGAGTGAATGTGTTATAATATCACTATGTAAAAGCAAAAGTGCTATATTATATTTGGAGCTTTTGTGAATCTGTTCCTTCTAATACTAATCCAAGGGATTTGACTAGTAGGTAATTGTTTCTGTTATGTGTTATATGAGGTTCAAGTCAATCTTTCACATTATTTGATGGCTACATAATTGTTCAGTTGATAATTAATATCACTTTTTTAGTAACAAGTTGGCAACTTAAATGAGTACATTTAAATAGGAGAGGTTTTCTTAATTTCAAAACTGCTTTCTGGTCATTATATGAGGTTTCCTTCATGCCACTTATATTTAAGTTGGAGAGGTTTTTACCAAAAGTACTCTATTATCTAACTAAAAATAAATGGGTTTATTCTAATACTAATTAATCAGGTTTGACTAGTAGGTAATTAATATCACATAATTGTTCCAACTTTATAATATCACTTCTAATATGAGCCACTGCATTCTATAAACTCCCTAGCTTCTTTCTTGGTATATTTTCATACTTATGTCATCATGTAGTGCTATTCATCTTTGGCTGTGACAATGATCTAGACAAAATAAAATGTTTAACTAAAAATAAAAGAAACACCAAAATGTTTTAGTGGTTAGTCATCACATATTCAAACAGCACTTATTAAATTTAATCAAAGTATGTAAATCATTCTGGTATTATTCTAGCATCTTTATCTGTGCATCCTGGATTAGACAAGCATAAAACTTGAACTTTGTTGTAAAGTGAGATATGTTGTTGGCTTTGTTCAAGTCAATGGATTTGGGATTTCTGCTTATTTATTATTCATTTTAATTGAGAAGGTGATGCTTTATTTTTTAGTTGTTTGGCTAGTTTTGAGTTCGATGCTTAAAGCCATTATTAAAGGCCAAGTTACTAGAGGGGGGTCAGGCTTGTCACATGTTTTGTCTTCATTAGCAATCACAAAATTGTTTCTACTTCAAACGGCTATGCTTTATGTTTTGGTTTGCCAATCCATCTTTTTTTTTTTTTGTGCGCGATCAAAGTTGGCTTCCTTAGTTAGTCTTCTTCTCATACATCACTAGATATTCTTTAATTTGTTTTTACAAACTATTCTTTGTTTTTTGTGATTCATGTAGGAGAAAATTGATCATATATGAGTCAAGACTTGGAAAATGGATGTCTTTTATTTCTCCAACTGATGCAGTTGGAGAGGTTCTTGGAAAAGAACATCCTAGGTGTGTTCGAGGATTAGGCATGGGAGTACTTCCTACGGTGGCCTTCAAACGTACCACAACTCGTATTGGTGGTATGAGTATGAGTTCATGTGGTGCTAGTACATCCTCTCAACCCTCTCCAGTAGTACAGCAAAAGTTGGATAAAATGGAAGCACAAATTCAAGCATTGTGTGCTTATATAGCTATGAAAGAAAGAGGACAAATGTCGAATGAGTTAGCAACATTATTCCCAAATCTTAATTCACAGGTACATAAACTATTGTATTTTAATACAATTCTAGTAGAGTAAGAAAGAATTTGAATGCACTCAATTTAAACTTGATTTTTAGCATGGTACTATTTGTACTGAATATATGATGCTCTTTTTTGTGATGAAAGAAATGCTTTAAAATTTATGTCTTATGGATAAAAACTAAAATACACCATTCTTGTTTAAGCTTATCATGATACCATGAATCTTGAACTACAATGGCTACAAGGATTTAGCTGGCTACAAGGGATTTTTGTTTTGTTTTGTTTTTTCATTTTTTGCTAGTTTTCATCTTCATATTAGCTTAGGACTCAGGTGAAAAGATACAAATCTCAGTTTTTGTGTGATTCTAATATGGAACCTATCAGTTTAGTATAAATAATGGGAAGACGCTTACTGTATATTGTAATATTCTAGGACTAGACTTGTGTTTCAATCAGAAATATCAAGGAGGAATCTTAAGACTATGATATTAGTCAAAAGTAGTGATGATCTAAACTTTATTGTTTCTTTCCTAACGTTGCAACCTTGTTTAATGCATTAAATGTTGCATTAAACAGTTCAATGAATCAATTCCTTGGAAAATGACTAATTTTACAAAGGGAAGATAATCTTGTATGTTGCAACAAGTAGGTGGAACAAGTTAAATTAGGCCATGCAACACATAAAGGAAAACAAACCATTGGATGATAGTAACACCTCTAATCCAACAACTGCACCCCTTGTTTAGTGCTGTTAAATCCCCTGAGATTATTGGTAGTCAATTGTGATGCCCCTTTTAATACTTATTTATTTATTATTGAAGTGCCTTCCTAATATTGGCTTTGCTGCCAAATAAACTTCCTTCATTTCCACTTGTCAAACTTGGATACTAACATAAAACAGAACCTTCTAGTCCTTCATTTTTTCAACATTATCCTTTTTTTTCCCTTTTGGTCTCCAGCATTATCCCTGAATTAAAAAAAGAGATTTGCTTTGTATCGTTTGAGCAAAAAAAGATGGAGGTATTGTTTCAGAAGTAGCCAAATTGAAGGAATTTGAAGTCATGGTGGAGGCTAAGGGGGTCTTTTTAATATTCGAGAACAAAAGCTACTACCACTGTGTATGGAAGGCTAGTGTTGTAGTTTATTAGAGTTGGTCCAAATGTCTGTGGGTATTAGTGGGCAACCTGGGGGAAAACCAAGTCAGTCAAAGATACAAAGATGAATTATATGTGATCCAAATCTCTTTTTTATACACAAGCCGATAATTTATCCCTGAATTAAAAAAAGAGATTTGCTTTGTATTTATTGGGATATTGATTATTCATAAGTCATCAATTTATGAATTTGTTAATATCAGTTGAATCTCTGTTTAATGCAAAAGCTTAATGATATCCTTCAAAATTTCTTAAATTGAGATATGAAATTTATTGTTTCCATACCACATTTGTAAATTAGAAGCAAGTTAAATTTTTTTATGGCAGGTTGAATCCCACTACTAAATCTATGGAGGCATTTTTTAGGGGGGGCCACCAAATATCATTTATTAATTTACCCTTATATTAGTTTATATATTTTCTTGCAAGCACCTAACAGAGGAAGTGGACCTGAGTCACCTAATGATATAAGAAGATCATTAGATGGAAGCAATAATAATCCAACAACTAATCATCCGAGTCCATGTACATGATTTTTCTATTAATTACTGGTGTGATTGGTGTATTACTTAGACTTATTTTCTTTTGGTGTAGTACTTGGAATTACTTTACTTTTAGACTTATAAGTACTTACATCTCTAAATGTAGTACTAAATTTATTACTAAAGTAATGTATCTTTCTATTACATATTATATTATCATATTTATATCATATGTAATTTTGTTTTTATGTGAAATTTAAAACACAAAAATAATAGCTAACAGGATTTAATATTGAATTGAAAATTTGATATAAATTTGACAAAAATTTTCACTTATGGCGATTCTAATCTTTTGGAATTGATAGTATTTTGAGACAAATGGTAGTTGATAATTGTTGTAATTTATTAAGATCACTATTATTGAGAAAATTGCCAAAATTCACATTTGGAAAAAGCGGCGGTTGAAAAACCGCCGCAATTTACAAGCCACAATGTCAAGAATATACTGGCGGTTGCAACCGCCATAATTCACATGAAAAAAGTGGCAGTTCAAACCGCCGCAATATTCAAAGCACAAAAGCCAAAATGGCAAGCATGTAATGGCGATTGAAACCGTCGTAATTTACATGCACAAAGTGGCGGTTCAAACCACCACAATATACAAAGAACAAAAGCCATAATGTGTAGATATAATGGCAATTGTAACTACCGTAATTAACATGGAAAAAACGGTGGTTAAATCGCCGCAATTTACAAAGCATAAGGCAAATAGCGTCGTGGGAAAAACGGTGGTTTTGAACTACCATAATTTTCATGTGAATAGCAGCGGTTCATTTGGTTAATTGTGGCGTCTTTTTTGGAACCACTATAATTTACCTAATGGTGTTGGTAATTACGACGGTTCCTTGAACCACCCTTCCTAGGAATAATGGTGGTTGAAAATCGCTATAATGCTCAAAATTAACTACCGCAATTTACTATTTTTTTTTTGTAGTGTGTGATGTTGATTTTGCTGGAGATAGAGTGGACAGAAAAGGCACCAGTGGATGTTGTTGTTTCTTTAGAAAGAATCTCATAACTTGGTCATGCAAGAATCAAAACACCATTCTTTTTTCTATGGTTGAAGCTGAATATGTAGTTGCTGCAAATTGTTGCACCTAGATGTTGTGGATAAGGAACCAACTAGAAGATTATCACCTAAGGTATTCCAAAATCCCTATCTTTTGTGATAATATTAGTGCTATAAATCTGGCAAAGAACCCTATTTAGCACTCTAGATCTAAGCACATTGATGTTAAATATCATTTTATTAGAGATCACATTCAAAAAGGAGATGTTGAGTTAATGTTTGTGAATACTAAATATCAAGTATCTGATATATTCACAAAATCATTAGCAAAAGATCATTTTTGCTATGTAAAATGGCTTTTAAATCTGTATAGAATTCATACATAAACATCTCTAGTGTCTCTCCAAGTAAGACTTTAAACTGAGGCCCAATTGGAGTCATCAATGCAATGACAAACAATCAGTTTGCAAGATCATAAAGTCGGTGTGCAAGGTAAAAAAAAAGGATAGAAGATTATAAAATGGATCAGAAAGTCACACATGTTGTGTAAATGAACGATCTCTCAAATATGAGGAAGTTGTAAAGGCATGAAGACTTATATTCTATTCATGGTTGGCTTAGAAAGTGGATGAGGATTTAGAAAATGGTATTTTTGTTCAAAAATCACTTATTCTAGAAAACTGATAAAAGCATATAATTCCCACTCTTTTTAAGTTTCTCTCTCCTATGTCGTCTCACCTTCAAACTTTACATCCTAACACATTAATAACCTACCACTTTTCACACGCCACATATAACCTCTTCATCTCTAACCTCACACACTTTTACCGTAAGCAAAACCATTTTATCTTCTCTACAACTCCTCTCTCTTTTCGTAACCCAACCGTCAAATCCTCAACCTTTTTTGTTCAATCATGTCTAACTGTACCTAAAATGACATATGGTAAGCAACTCAACCGCACCATTGCCAAGAGGGGTCCGTTCCTCATGTATAATGAGCCCTTAATACAGGAACACTATGTGGACAACTTCTCATAGAGAAAGGTTGCCCCTGGAAAGAGACTTAGCAACCAGTTGATGAACCAGGTTCCCATTGTTAAGGAAGTCTTTACCTTCCAAGGCTGGGAAGAGTTCTTGTACATATCTGATAGGGTGTTCCCAGGAATGGTCACTGCCTTCTACTCTTATTTAGAAGGAAGAATCACACCACCCTCAAGAGCACCATCCGTGACACCTACATGGAGATAGGGCTGCCTGAGCTATCCACAAGGGGTTAGGGCTCCAGTTTTGGAGTAACCTGTCTAGCTCAAAATGACTAGTTCAAATCTCTTGGAGTGAGTGTTAAAGAGGTCTCCAAGTGTCTTACTAATTCTCCTAGACACAAACCTAGTGATATCACCACTGCTATGCTGAGCTCCAAGGTGAAAAAGGTATTCACTATTGTCCAATTTACCATTCTCCCTAGGCTAGGCAGTACTGAAGTATTGCTTGGGATGGACTATATGTTACTATATTGCCTCATGACAAAGAGAAAACTTAACCTACCCAGGTTGATAATGGACTTCATGCTAAGTGAAATTGCTAAAGAGAAGAGAAGAACTGTAGGTGTCCCATACATGATGTTGCTAACAATAGTTGTCCAACACCTTGGATACCCTCTTGTAGAAGAATGGTTTAAGTTTATGACTAGGACAAAATATATGATGATATCTTTCAAGATAATGAAGACAACTAAGTCTGTACATATCAAAACAAGTTCCAGAAGATAGAGCTCCTGAATTAGGGATTCTAAAGTTGATAAGGCAACTGTTGAAGTAGAAAAGAAAAAAAGGCAAGAAAACAGAAGGGTAAAGAGAAAAATTGTCCTCTTTGAAAGTAGTTCTAAAAGTAATGAGGACTCAAAATCAGAATATGAGAGGACCCAGTCCAAAGTGGTCCCTCCCAGAACAGAAGTGAGAAGTAAGAAGAAGTAGGACAAGAAGCAAAAGAATCTTGTGTCCCCTAAACCTTTAGAAGCTGAGGCAAAAACCTCAGAAAGTGAGCTCCCTAAGGGAAGGCCTAACATATTTCCCATCAGAAGCAAGATGTTGAGCACAAGTTAGAAACTTACCTAAGGATGTGCCTATGGCTGCTTTCATCTTGAAGGAAATGCTTGAAGCTAAACATGTTGTGGTTTCTATTCAAGATAAAGACTTTTCTAAAGAAGAGGAAGCAGAAAAGGTTCTTAAGGAGCAGAGAATTCTCTAAGAGAAAAGAAGATTAAAAGAGGCTAGGAAGGCTCGAGCAGAAAAAGAACAAGGTCTTCAGTCCCTGAACCATTTTGTGTGATTGAAAAGCCATCTAAGATGCCCATGAGTCACCAATTTGGGTACACCTCCTTCTCAACCTCTGCTGCCCCTCTAAGAAGCCAGATGCCTTCAGCAACTAGCTTCACCATCGAATCAACAACTACTCTAGAAAAAGCAGCTGATGTTGAAGATGAGATAGATCCCAAAGGCTCTGATGACGATTCCTTAACAACACAACAACTATTGAACTCTATGTCATAAGCTCTGGGAAATCAGCCACAGCCTGAGGAGGAGGGACTTAAGGAACTTAACTTTTCATGAGTGACCTTTCTTAATCCTTGGAACCAATTATGGAAGAGCATGCTAAGGAAGTTACTGAGCTAGAAACTGCACTAATTCTAATAATGCCTCAACCTCTTTCTTCCATAAGAATAACTCTTGTGGAAGAGGAAGAAGACAAAATGTAACACTCTCCCAAATACAACATCATCTTTAAGCCATGATATTAGATGTAGGAGTTATTACTTATAAATTAGCGGACCTTTTTTAAATAGATATAGCAATTGCGACTAAATCATGCAATAATTAATTCATAATTCTACTAAAATACATAACAAAGAAACAAAATATTTATTAAATATAAATCCAAATACAATAAAAAGCTTTTTTATGAGCTTTAATATACTTCTATCTTTTTATATAATTACAAACATATATACATAGAAAAATAAAATTGATAAGGAACTGCAAGTATTGAGCTTCCATAGTAGCCGCCTCATTGTTCTCTTGATAAATCTGGAGATGACATGACAACACAAAACATAAGAGTGAGAATTGTGAAATTCTGAGTAGGGTATCCCTAAATACATAAAAAAAAAAAAAAAAATCCATGTCATCGTTATCATCCCATCCACTTTGGTTTAGTAAGAAAAATGTGATCACATAACACATCTCTAGGATTTATTTTAAAGTTCTAAAATCATCCTTCCAAAGTGAGTTTATTTTACCATTCAATCACTTAATATAAATGTATGATCAAGTTTCAACTTAAACATATTGGCAATAGAATAGATAATAAAATCCTTCACTTAGCATATAATATAGAGGACTACTTAGGACAATTGCTACTTTAACTATCTTGACCCTTGACTATGGTGGCTTATTCTATTCTTGGGTAATAGAATGCTTTTTAGGATTAAGCTCATCCTATATATGATCACTGGATTACTTTCTCCAATTCTCACAAACACCTATCCTTGTCAAGTTTACTTTCCCCGACTCGTTTCAAGGGTAGTCAGGTTTACTTTCCCTAATGAACCAAATTCACTTTCTTCGACCCAAGAAAAACATTATCTTATTCTTGTAAGCAATTGTAATTCACATTTATAGGTGTCTAACATCATCAATAGATTCACTTAGCATAAATGAGATTAAATCATAATCATTCTATATATTTTTAGCTAGTATAGTATGTGTTCCTAATTTTCAGTCTTAAAGAAAATTATCGTTCAGCTACTAAACTTCATCAAAACAAAGTAACATAAATTTTTAGAGTTAATGCATCATGTCCATGAGACCTTGAAACGATTTCAAAGAAAAATAAGGTCTCTAGTTGTATTATCAAATTTTCATCAATTCGGAGATCAGGAATTGCTTTTTTTAGCCATCAGTCAGAATTCTCAATTTTATTACCCAATCAATTGAGCAGATAAAATCCTATAAAAATTCAAGGTTGGGCTTCAAGATGTTTTTAACACCCTATAAAAGTTTCAAGTCAAAATTATATCATTTTGTATAGTAACAAAATTAGAAAAATTCGGTGTTCTAGAATTGACTATTCAGGTACAAACCCTAGCTAACTCGATTCTTGAATTTTTAAAATACCAAAAGTGCTCAAAATGAGTCAATAAAATACTGTAGACATCATAACATGTTACCTTCATCATATAAAATTTCTATCCCTAGATAAGGTCGCTAACTATTGCAAAAAATTAATTATTTTTACCTACTTGCCTAGAACCAAGAATTCCTGTAACATAGTTCACAACATATTTTGACAAAAGGGGTTTTCTAATATCATTCAATCACTCTACCAAATTGGACACATCAATATCTAATATTATTAATCAAAATGACTAAAAAATTCAAGAGAATTCAATCAAAAAAATTTTAGAACAATTTTTGAAAGAAAAGAGGTCAACAAAAGCCCTACTTGTCACTAGAGTTCCTAGCACTTGTTTAATATTTTGTTTGTGCCTCTACACACAATTTGCACTCTATTTCAGCCAAGTTTTCCTCCAAGGACAGTAACACTATTAGCTCCAGAATCCTTCAGAAAGCATCAATGCTTATGTTTTCAATGATAACAAAACCAATTTCGTGAAAATATTTTGAAGAATGACTAATCGTTTATTAAGTATACAAACAGGTTCATTTTCATTAAAAGAGTTATTTTCATGAAACCATATGTAAACATATTGAATCTCATTCAAAGAGATTTAGAACCTAAACGAAGTGAAAAATAAAACTTGAAATGGATATTGGTATGGTAAGAGCATGAAAGAACATTATCAAGAAGAAAAAACCAAGACTTAGATCTTCAGAAAGTATCTTGTGGGTTCAGAAAATATTATTCAACTGAAGATTTCAAACTCTAAAGCAAAATGTGGTTAGCATATTCAATCATCAAGTTCATGTTATATCAATTACAACAAGCTCTGATTGAAGTATCCAAGATCAAAAGGGAAGTCTAGAAATTGAAATAGCACTTTAGAAAGTACGTTTGCTCTAAACGTGCACTTTACAGAAATAGTAGGAAAATTTGAATTTCAAATTTAAAGTCAAACTGAGTTAGGGACTGATAGTGACATCTCTTTTCAACTTGGTCAACTGTGATAACTTCTAGAAGAAAAAGTTCAGAAACCTCATTCAGAAAGCAAAATATAGTTTCTGAAAGTGGACTCATAAATCTCTATTAGTCAATAGCTTTTGCAACTGCAAAAAGCAACTCTGACACGTAGAGCTTATCTTCTAGACTTTATTTCCAAAACACAAAAAGAAGATCAACAGGTGTCACTAGGAAACAAATGAAGGGCAATGATCATAAATTTACGATCAAGTATAAAAGGAGATGGTGTGCTTACAACAAAAAAATTTGGCTCATTATCTTGTGTTGAAACGCTAAAGAAATTTCTTCTCATCTTCTATAAACATGAGATGCACAACTTTAAATATAAACATAAATGCAAGCCCATTTTTATATATCATTAGAGCTCAAGAACTCAAGACATCAAAGAGTGAAACTTTTCAATCCCATTAATCTTAACAAAATAGAAGTGAGCTTTGGAGTCCCTCCACTTCATGGTTCTAAGAGCCTCATTCTCTTAGACCACCATTAGGCTCAAAAAATAACAACCAAAGAAATGAGCATTCTTTCTCCTTTTTTTTTTTTTAAAAAAAAAACACCAACAATCAAGCCTTGAGCTCTAGAGGTCATACACATGATGTCTCACCACTTTCATCAAGAACACTCACTATCAAGCTATAGCCTTGATCACAACCAAACCAAACCAAAAGAAAATAGTACAAAAGAAAGGAAAACATAAGAACAAAATCTCTACCAAAGATGTTTCTTGCTTGCAAGATGAAAACACTTGTTCTTGTGAAAGAAAGAGAAGAAAAATCTTTCTTCTCTTTAAGGAGAATATGGTTTCGGCCTAGGGGAGGAAAAATAGGAGGAAAGATTCTTTCTTCTCCTTTGTGTGTGGAGATGAAAGCTTATGCATTTGGGGTTTGATCTATGATGGTTGTGTGTTTGTTTAAGATTTGAAGCTTGAGTGGAGAGTAACAATGGAGGTTCTTGGAGGTGAAGAAGAAACAAAAGGCTTCAGATGGAGACTAAGAGAGAATTTTTTATACAACTTGGTGCTCAAGTTGTGCTAAAAAAAAAGTGATAGGAAGGAATGAGTGTATGAGTGAGTGTTTGAGTGATTGTGTTGAAAAAATCAAAATGAAAGAGTGAGAGGGGGAGGGGGCATAAGCTGTATGGAGTGGTTTGGAGGGATATTTTTGTGTTTTGTGTATGTTAGGATTAGGATTAAAAGTAGTCTAATTAGGGGAATGGTTAGGGAGTGATAATTAGATGTTTAAGGCTTTCAAGACAAAGGGGTTGTTTTGCATGATTAATGATGATAAACTCAATTAATTCAAAATTCAAATACCAATATGTCCCTAATCTTAAGGAAAAGAAAGAGAGAGAGAAAGTACCACTTGTCTCCTACCTTTTCTTTTGTGTCTCAAAAAGCTTTTTTTTTTTTTTCTCTTTTTCTCACTAATCTCTGATTAAGAGTGGGATTAAATTTCTTTAACTGATATTAGGCCTCAATTAACACCAAATAATTATTTTGACTCCAAATTAATTAATAATAAAAAATAATCTTTACTTATAGCCTAATATTGCCTATATTTCCTTAATTACTTTGATTGAGCCTACTTAGTACTAAATATGGGTAAAATGGTAATTTTACTTAAAGACTCCCTGGAACTCACCTAAACATCAAATATCTCCTCAAATTAAGATATCAAACTCCTGGGTGATGATCGGATCTATTCATCACTTAATCCCGTATTAAATTACCTCAGAGGTATTTTAGTAATTTTACACATGGAAAAAAACCAAGAATTAAGATTTTCATATCTATTGTCATCCAAAACACATCTAGTCCCCTTTAAACATTAAACTAACCCGTTGAGGAGAGCCGGGACTAGCTGTCCTCGATTTCTATGCAAAAATAACCTCAGGAATATTTTTGTCATTTTGCACATAAGAAAAATCAAGGATTGCAATTTTCGCACAGATTGCTATCTAAGCCACATATAGTCTTATTCTAGTATTAAAATATCCTACTAAGGATGGTCTGGACTGGCCGTCCTAGATTCTCGTACAACATTGACTTCAGGGGCATTTTGGCCATTTTGCACAACAAGAAAAATCGAGGTGTTACACATCTAGCTTATTTCTAAACACCTAATTGGTTCTAACTATGGCTTTTCCTTTTGGCTTCTACATGGATGTCTAGACTTTGCTTTTCATAAACTGATCCAGTTTCTTTTGCATATCTTCCACATAACTTTGGTGGTCACCCAAAGCATCTTCAATGCATTCTGGCTTGATGGTGGAGATGAATACATAGTTTGAGTCAATTATGAGGGAGGATCTGGTTCTCACCTTGGAAATATCCCCTAGGACTTGATTCTGAGAAACTGCTATCAAATCAGAAACACCTCTATAGTTTATGTAACCTTGTTATTCCTCAGTTTTTCTAACATCTTCAAATTGTTCTCTTTCATGCTCAGAAATGTCAATTTATGAGGTCTTTAGAGTTCTGAGTAAGTTTCTAAGTTAACAGTATTCCAAAGCTTACTTTCTGAAGATTGAACTTCTTTTAGCTTGCCTACTGAGAGTTCCTTGTGATTCAATTTCTCAAGGTTTTCTTCTAAATCTTCTAAATTGTTAGCAAAGTCCTACTTTCATTCCTTAAACTTGATATGGATAATCTCTTCTACACAAAGTGTTCTCTTGTTATATACCCTGTAAGCTTTATAGAATAAAAAATATCCTAAGAAAATTCTATCATTAGATTTAGAATTAAACTTTCTGGTGTTAAGAATGAAACAAGACGTGCCAAAGATATGGAAGAATGATATGTTGGGTTTTAGAAAGATTGGCCTTCGAAAGATTCTGTTCTGAATCTAGCATGAGGTATTAATAGCCTCTGGCTAAAACCTTTTAATAACCCACTTTCTAAAAGCATGGTTTTGACAATCTCTTGTAAGCTTCTATTCTTTCTTTCTGCAACCTTATTTTGTTAGGGAGTTCTAGGTACAGAAAGCTAATAGGAGATGCCATGTTTTTCACAAAACTCTTCAAAAACATGATTTTAAAATTGTCCTCCATGATATGATCTAATAGGGGTAATTTGAGAATCATTTTTATTACAAACTCATTTTGCAAAAACCTTGAATCTTTCAACCATTTTATCCTTAAAAGCTAGGAAGATAACCCATGAAAATCTAGAAAAATCATTTGTTATGACAAGGTAATATCTTTTTGTCCAGTATAACTAGCAATTTTGGTTGGTCCAAAAAGATCCATGTGCAAAAGCTCAAGTCACTTAGTGGTTGAAACCACATTTTTATTGTGGAAAGAAGCTTTGGTTTACTTGCTTTTCTCATAGAAATCATAAGTAGGGTCCTTGTCATATCTGATCTTTAGCAGGCCTTTAACAAGTTCTTTCTGAGATAGCTCAGAAACTAGCTTCATATGAGTATGCCCAGGCTTTATATGCCACAACCACTTAAAATAACACGTAGGAGCTATCAATTCTCTTACCAGATAAAATGATTTGTCTAGATGTGGGATTTACAATATTCCAAACATGTGCATTAAATAAAACATTGTAATCTTTGTCACAAAATTGGCTAATGCTCAACAAATTGTGAGCCAGTCCATCACCAAGTAAAACATCAAAAAATTGGTGAGAATTATCCTTACCAACATTTCTTATACCTGTGACCTTAGTTTTTCTTCTATGAACAAATTTTACTGATCTAGAGTTCTTGGGTTTTAGGTTTCTGAACCACTTTCTTGACTTGTGTTTGGAGTAGCCATTGTCCATGCACCACTTGGTGTCTTTGTCAATGTGCATTCTCAAACACACTTGCAATAAAATGGTTTTAAAATTAGGTATGTAGACTTTCTTGGGTTCTCTTGGCTTAGTTTTCTATGAGGGAGGTTTCCTAACCTGTTTTATAGACTTTCTTTTCATGAAACATTTGTTAGGTGGTTGTTTCTTTTTGTGGCAGAAATTATAGGATATTTTGTTCTTTTCCTTCTTTGATAAGATTGCTTTACCTTTCTCATCCATTTCACTCACATATCCTAATCATGTTATTTGAAAGTATGAGCTTTGACCTCTAAGCATTAGCTCAAGGTTCTTTGAGCTATTAACCAGCTTTTCAAGATCAAATTTGAGAAGTTTTGAAGTTCTTTCAAGTTTAGAAATAAGCTTTTTGGCCTTTATTAGTGACTTTAGCTTCTAAGGCTTTATGTTTCACATTTAAAAACTTGTTTTCTTTTTCGATCACTTCTTTCTCAAGCCATAGGTTCTCAACATCTGTTTTTGCCTTTTCATGTTCTAAAACCACTTCTAATGGTTCTTTTTGAGGTTAAGACAGTGAGAGGATAAAGCCTAAGAATTTTCAAGTAATTCATCATACAAGGCCAACAATTCATCATAGGAAAGATTAGATTCAGAGGATGTTTTTACCTTTAGCTCTCCTTCTGAAGTGTAGTCAACCATGACACACAAGTTTGCTACATCTTCAAGCTCATCTTGGATTTCTAAACCTTTTTTCTCCTCGTCCGAATCAATCTAGGTGACCAGCATTCCATTTTTCTTTGTGAGGAACCTTTTCTATGGACCTTTAAGCTTAGGACAGTTAGCCTTGTAGTGTCCCTTCTCGCGACAATTATAGCAATTCATGTTATCCAGTTTTCCTTTGCCTTTTTTGTCCCTTTTGAAGTTGATGTCCTTTCTCTTATTTGTTCTGCTTTTCCTAGCAACATCTTTCCTACAAGCATGGAGATTTCTTCTCCATCTTTTTCTTCAGATTCTTCTTCTAAATCTTCCTCTTCATCTGAGGTTTCAACAACTTTCGTTACTTTAACTTTATTCTACTTCTTGTGTGAGGACTTCAAGGCCACTCTTCTTCACGGTTTCCCTATGAACCTTAGAGAGCATTTTAGAGGCCCAATGAGTGCAGCCATGCCAAGAGTTTGAAGGTCTTTGGCTTCTGCATAGAGATTTGTATATTGGTTTGGTCAACCTGCCTACATCTAGTTATCAATAACTGTTCTCAACTCAAAAAAGTTAGATAGTCTTCACAATAGCCTTCTCAAGCTGTTACCACTAACTAGTAGCTCACTCGATTGTCATACCTGAGTAGTCTTTGACCAACCTCTCCAAGCTAACTCCTTGACCAGTAGCTCACTCCACTATCACCTTACAAGTAGTCTTTGCTTAGTCCTTTCAAGCTAACTCACAGCGATCACTATCGGATTTGGGTTAAAAAGGTTTATGTTCTAGGTTGAAACACTCAAACTAACCAAGGCTCAAGTTTTCTTATGATAAATAATAACAGATCTAGAAAACTTGAATGACTTCTTTCTATATATTCTTCATGGAGAAATGTATGATCTACTAAGAACATATAAAGAATATTTTTACAAGGACGAAACTAATTACAAGTAGTAATGAACTTTACAAAGGATGAAGGAAAATTTCTTCAATATTTTAGTATTTTTCTCAGTAAAAGTCTCTTACTTTGTAAGCACAACATCTCTTTCTATACTTGATCTTGCATTTATGACCATTGCCCTTGGTCTGTTTTCATAGTGACACATGTTGATCTTCTTTTTGTGTCTTGGAAATACAGTTTAGAGGAGTAGCTCGGCATTGTCAGAGTAGTTGCAGAATCCATTGTGAAATAGAGGTTTCTAAGTCAACCTTCATAAACTACTTTTTTCCTTTCTGAATGAGATTTCTGTACTTTTCCTTCTAGAAGCTGAGGTAGTTGACCAAGTTAACAGAAAAGATGACAAGTCAGTCCTTGACTAGGTTTGACTTTAAATTTAAATTTCAAATTTTTCCTCCTTTTTTGTAAAGTGCATCGTTTACAGTGAAATATGCTTTTTGAAGTGCCGTAATAGTTTCTCGACTTTTCTTTGATCTTCTACTCTTCAATTGAAGCTTGTTGTTGATGATATGATTATGATCATGATGATTGAAGATGGTAGTACATACTAATTTTATTTTATCCGTTGAGCATATATACATTCAATTCACGATATATTTTTTACTTTCATTAAGACCTAATCTCTTTAAATGTGTAACACCCCGATTTTTTTTTGCTATGCAAAAATGACCAAAATGCCCCTAAGATCATTTTACATGAGAATCGAGGACGGCTGGTCTAGGTCATCCTCGATAGGATATTTTGACATTAGGATAAGATCATATAAGGATTAGATAGCGATCTGTGTAAAGAATTACAATCCCTGATTTTTTTCGTTCATATATGACCAAAATGCCCCTGAGATCATTTTTGCCTAGAAATCAAGGACGGCCAGTCTAGGCTATCCTTAAAGAGTTAATTTAACATTTGAAGGGGACTAGATGTGTTTTAGATAATGATAGAGGTGAAAATCTCAACTCCTAGTTTTTTTCATGTAGAGAATTATCAAAATACTCCTGAGGTAATTTAACGCGGGATTAGATGACGACTGAGCCCGATCATCACGTGGGAGTTGAAAATGTGGGTTTCAAGGTTAAATTCCCTAATCAATATCAGTAAATTACATTAATCAAATAGATAGTAAGAAATTGATTTAAAAGATTAATCCTAATTAATCATAAAAAAAAATGAGTAAAACTAATAGAAATTAGACAAGTGTCATAAAAAATAACAAATAATGTTAGAATAATCAAGTGTTTCTAGAAAAAAATGCAAAGAATTACAAAAATGCCAGTACTTGGTGGAATTTTGAAAATACCCTTACTAGTTAAAGGATATTACCAAACTACCCTTGCATTATTAGTAAATGGCAAATATACCCTTATTCTACAAATGGAATTACAAGAATGCCACTATCATTATCCAATTACAAAAATACCCTTGTCTTGGATTAAGAAATTACTACAATGCCACTACTTTAAAGAATTACAACAATGCCATTATACCAATCTCTAGGCTTGTCTTGAATTAAGAATGAATCTAAGCAATTGGATTAATGCTAGAAAGAATCAAAGGGTCAAGTTGCAAATCTCTAGTATAAAATAATAATTTATCGGTATAAGTTTCTACAGATAATTGATTTAACAGTATGAATAAGATACTAACAAAGTAAATTATCCAAATAATGTAATCATATATGATAGAGCTAATGGATGAGTAAGTTACAATAATTAACATAGGATCCTAATTAAAAGAATAAGATATAAGAACTTTGTCATGGTTTGGTCAAACTAAAATATCTTATGATATCATTTATTAAAGAAATTATGATAAAACAAAACACAACACACATACATATCATACCATGCATGACAGGTTTATTAGTGCATGAAACAAGGCAAGACTCAATGAAACTCCATATTATAATGTATGCATGAAACGACTTAACACTTGGATCCTTTCATGTATGTATGAGCCAAAAAAATTAGCATTATCATGATAGGGGACAAATTGATTTAATCATTTGTGACATAAAAAGCTCTTGATTCCAGTAAAAATTGACCTACACTAGTCATTACTTCCAACATAAAGGTTGTGCTTAGGACTTAGCAATCCAACATAATTATTATTCCAACCACATGAGCATCCAAGAACAACAAATTGAATCACAAAAACCTTTCCATTATATGCTTTAATTCATGGCCTCAATGGCCTATAAAAGGAGGGAATGTGAAAGTTCATTTGCAATACATACACTCTTACTAGTCTTAAAAACTCCCTAAGTGTTTTTTCTCTCTTATTCTTTCTCTACCATTTCTTTTTATATTCTCCTCTTCAAAAACTTCTCTTCACCCTCTAAGCTTCATCCAAACACTTAAATCTTAAGTCCAAACTTTCATTAGCCCTCACAAGAGTTACAATCTTTAACTCTAGTGAAAAATATTTTCTTAAGCACTCAAGTTTTAGAGCTAAGATTCAAGGAATGCTATCCACTCCAAGGACTCTTGCTCAAGCTTAAGGAAGAATAGAATGACCCTTTTTAGACCCTATATAAGAAGTAGGGATTTTATTTCATGTTCTTTCTCTTGTTCTTCTCCTTTCATTTTCAGTTTTTATGGTTTGATGATGGCCATGGCTTGATGATAAGGAATCTTGATGGTGGTTGTAGATCCATCATATATTTGACCTCTAAAGCGCAAGGCTTGATTTTTGTTTTCAAAAGAACATGAGAAATAGAATGCTTGTTGGTTTTCTTTGGATATTTCTTTTTGAGCTTGATGGTGAGTCCAAGGAATAAGGTTCTTGGAAACATGGTGTTGAGGGACTCTAAAGCTCACCTTTATTTTGTTAAGATTGATAGGGTTAAAAGCTTCATCCTTTAAAGTCTTGAGATTTGAGCTTAACAAGATCTAAAAATGGACTTACATTCATGTTTATGTTTCAAACCCTTATATCTCATGTTTATATTTCAATGTCTTGCATATTATGTTTATTTTTCAAGTCATCACCTTAAATCATGAAGACTTAAAAATGGACTTGCATTTTCATGTTTAAATTTAAATTCTTGCATTTCATGTTTATATTTCAAGTTATCACCTAAATCTTAAAGACTTAAAAATAAACTTGGATCTCATATTTATATTTCAAGTCCTGGACATCCTATTTATATTTCCAAGTCATCACCTTATAATGATAAAGACTAAAAAAGAGATTTGCATAGCATGTTTGTGACTATAGTCATCACCTAAATCTCTAAAGCTCACGACTTGCCCCTTGTATCTTAAATGGAAACTTTGATCATGGACATATTCTTGTATATACATTTGGCCATGTTGTGATGTTGGACTTGGAATGGATTTTATTTATTTTAAGGTTCAAACCTTGTGTCTTGATTATACAAAGAAATTGGAAACTCAAAGGATAGTGAAAATATGATTGTTATGAATTAAAAAACCTTATTAATGAAATTTTTATTTACCTATGTTTTAAAGGTCATTATTTAATTTTTCAAAGGGATAAAATGGTTTCAACTTTTTCTAATGTCTTAGAATAATTTTTGAGAAAAATGAGTAACTAGAAAGGATAATTATAAGTGTTAGGTTGGACCGTTTTGCAAAATGCAAAAAATTGTGCTTTGAACCTAACATTATAAGACTTTAACCGAATGGGTCTAATTAGGTCTAATAATGATTTTGAATGAGTCCATGTATTCAAAGTACCATTTATGATATTAATAGCAAGTTTTAGAAACATTAACACCTACTATGTGACAGAAATGTGAAACTTTGCACTTTGACCCCTAAAACTAACAAAATTTGACTGGTGGCCCAAAAATAGTTTCTATGATGAAATTAGAGGATTTCTAAGTGTCATAGGTCTCTTAAAAGCATAGTTATCAGAACCGAACCGATGATCAACTCGGTCAAGCTACTGGGTCATTGGGTCACTGGTTCAACCGGTGGGTCATTGGTTGAATCGGATTTAATTAAATAAATATATAAAAATATAATTTAAGGTTACAAAGCATGTAATATATACATTTAATGACAACATTTATAACAAAGATACACACAGCTTTGTGGCTGAGCGTGACCATTTCCAACGCGGAGTGCTGGGTTCGAGTCTCCACATTGTGGTTTTGGAATTTTCTTCCAAAATTCCCCAAGCTTGCATTGGTAGCAGGTACACGTGCAAGAATTCCCACTGGCCAGCTCGTACACGCGCACGTTAGTAGATACATGCGGGTCAGCACGGTTTCCTCACCAGTTCACCTGCCACCCGCCGGTCCGCTCGCGGTCAACTCCGGGTTTGACCGAAGTTTGACTGGTTCGTTGCTTGTCGGGTCTGATTGAATAACCGAACCGGTTCAGTATCCGGTTATTATTACTATGCTTAAAAGTGTAAACTAGTTTTTGGGGATCATTGGTTCGAGAAAATGTGAAAAAAAGGAAATTTACACTTTGACCCACAAACTCCTAGAAATTGCAGTTTTGACCTCATCTGTGGCTATAGCGTAATTGTTACTAACTTGATGATATTAATTTGAAGGATATCTTATGAAGGCCATGTTTATATAATTTAGTTGGGAATCATATGACTTGAAATAATTGCGCTAAATCATGAATTGACGATTATGCATGCTTAATTTTTGAATTATGTGATTAATGATCTCTAGCATGTTGTATATATCCTGTTAAGCATAGCACATGCATTAGCTGAGTCTGATCCTTGATTTCTAGCATACTGGATAGGAGCATGTTTACTTTCCAATGAGATATTGATGATAATATGCTTATGAATATATGCAAAGAATGTGATGCATGCCTATGGGATCAATTTCATGATGACTTGTGTTATGTTGTGATTATGAATAAATGATTGAGATGCATAAGTGTTATATTCTATTGCATTAAGAAAATTTAGGGAAGCTCCATTTCCAGCCGTTATGTTGACAGATTTTCGCCAAATTTGTGGATTTAGAAAAATTATGAAGTTTTATGAGCATGAAATGTTAAATGATAAATCATGATGATTATTATAATTATGTGCTTATGTTTGCATCTCTAAATGGCATGCTAAGATAAATGGTGACATAAGACACATGGAAATGATCTTCTAAACTCCAAGAATTAGTGGTTATGAGAGGTGATCCAATAAGGGGATCTTTCAGACTTAAGGGATTAATGGTTATGGGAGGAGAGCCAAAGAGGTGACCCTTTAGAATCCAAGAATTAATAGTTATGAAAGGTGATCCTGTGCCCCCTAACCTGCATTCTAGAAGTTAGGAATTTGCTTATCAAGAGGATAGGTATAGACTAGTTTAGGTATGAGCTCATAACCTAGAACTCTCAAAAAGGAGAGAGTATTAGGGTGGCCTTTATAAAAGAAAAGTTGAGACAGTTAAATCACCTAAGAAAGTAAAAAGGAAAGTTATGTTATGACAGTTTACGCTATCTATGTCATGTTGATTTATTATGATTCTAGTGACATGTTGCATATGGCATTGACATGCATTTCATAATGAGGTATGATGCATTTATGACGTTAAGAATCATGGTAAAAGACATGGACCTCAGCTAATGGCTTCTAAATTTAATAAATGAACCTTATTTAAGTCCACTATTTTCATAATGAAACCCGAGGTTCCTAGGGACAATAATGATGACATGTGTGTGGAGATGGAAAACCCTACTGAGATTCTTGTATAAACTTCTCACTCCCTCTCTTTCTTTCCATCTTCGTCTTCAGACAAGGATGAAGGTGACATCCGTAGACTTCCTTGAGATGCTAGCGCGAGAGTTGCACTATGGTCTATATTAGAGTGGCGCAGCAGAAGCAAAGATACATTCATTCCTATTTGCAATGCTTAGGAGTTGTTTCATCTTCATGCATGCTCATAACTTAGTTTATAGTAGACGTGAATCCATGAATGGTTTATCCACATCGTAGTTATGCTTAGCATTTGAATTTTTGTATGCTCAATCTCTCTAGGTGGGCTCGGTATATTTGTGATGGTATTATACTTTTGGAATACTTCTATATTATTAAAGTCAATGTTATGCTATGATGATGTTTTCAGTTTATGTTATGTTATGCTTTGTGTGATTTGCATGCATGTTATGTGATATATGGTTAAGAATAAATTAATTAGATGTCCTATTATCACATATTATATGATGAACACTTATGCACTAAATTTTGTATGCGAATGGCTTATAGTTTGATCTTTCATTAAAAAAAAATGGGTCACATTTTCCATGGACTTATTTTCAAAGTTTATGATACGAAAAAGTAACAACTAACGATTAACCATTATACATCCTAAGTGTATCTTATTGAAAGTTAGGGTATTGCAAAATGAGATTAAACAAGTTTGTACATGTCAATAAGAAAAACTTCTCGTTTTAAGAAATGTGTATGCTAACGTAAAGAGACCTGTTCATTCCTTCAAGAAACTAAGGAAACGATTAGTCCTTCTTAAAAATATTTTCTTGAAACTAGTTATGTAATCACTTAAAACATTTAGTACTAAAGCTTTCTAAAGGGTTCATAGAGGTAATCTCATGAGATGTTAACCTTGGTATGCTCAACTACCATGGAGGCAGTATACCAAGAGGTCATGGATGCCATCCCATAAGTCATTAACTTTGGCATACCTGGTTACCATGAAGGCAGTATGTCAAGCGGCCATGAAGGCATGCTTTGTGACCTAGAGATAACACAAGTTATGTTCCCTATGAGGACAACCTTATAAGTAATTATTTATGATGCAAGTGAATGTCCATTGAATATGAGTTCAGTTTTAAGTTAATTTTCCTTAAGTTGGAATGTTTTAGTTAAGAGAGTAAGTGAATTTGTGTGTACATAAATATTATTTTTATGTAATTAACTTGCTTTTCCATGTTGCATGTAATAATATTAAGTAGTTCGTTGTTGTCCTATGTGAGTTGTGGGTGGCTATCTGCTCACTGAGTTTTGATGAACTCACCATTTTCTTTTCCTCCCCCTACATAGACAAATACATGATCAGTTGCACCATAGGATCTTCCTCAGTAGTGTTGCAGCTTCTTGGTGAGCTTTACTTTGGAGTGAGGCTTGCTATAGGTTCATGTTAGTTTATCAGTTCTCCAATAACTATGTAGGCAATATCCTAGAAATGCGTAGTTTTATAATTACTTATTTAACTACCAGATATTTATTTTATCAGTCATGGTTAGCTTCAGCCCAGATTATAGTTATTACACAGACTTATGTTAAGGATTCATGTTTTGAAAATATTTTTTTATTATGGAATTTAGCTAGATTGAATTATTTGGATTGTGTTTTTTTGTGTTAAACATGCATATTAGTCAGTCACATTATCAGAGGCTTTGTGGGGACCCAATTCCTCACATGCCAACAGTCTCGTTCACTAGTCATATCATGACAGAAACTCTCAAGAGAAGAGAGTGTTAGGGTGGCCCCTTATGAGAGAGCAAGAAAGCTAAGTCACTTAGTAAAGTAAAGAGGAAAGTGTGCTAAGTAGTTTCTGCTTCTTATACTATGATAGCTTACTATAATTTGTATGGTATGTTGCATAAGGCATTGACTTGCATTTGTAATCTTGTATGATGCATTTATGACATTAAGTAGTCATGCTAAAAGACACAGGCCTCGACTAATGGCTTTTTAAAACCTTAATAAATGAACCTTGCCATATCCACTACTTTCATAATGAAACTCAAGATTCCTGAGGACAAAGATGATGACATTTTTGGAGGCGAAAGCCCTACTGTGATTCTTGTATAAATTTATCATTCCCTCTCTTTTTCCTTTTCATTTCATCTTCAGAGATCGATGGTGACGTTTGTGCTCTACATTGACCCACCTACCAAGGAGCTACACTATGACCCAAACAACTAGTAGTATCACTTTGTCGATCATTGTGCAATACATTTGTTCATGTTTTTGGACCATCTATTTGCACACATCGTTACTAGCTTTTGGTTTTCTATGACCACTCCCTTTACTGATGACTTTGCCTTTGAGCATGCACGTCCGCGCATGAAGGAGTTTCCCCACACTAGCCCTGCTGCTTCAGTTGTGAGAGACTTTCTCGTGTATATGCTATTGGTAAAAGAGTGCACAAGAAAGGGGGTTGAATTGTGGTTTCTGAAGTCTTCTTTTTCAATCTGAAACATTTGGCATAAAACATACTATCAAGCATGAAGCTTGAAGTGCAACGGAATAGTGGTTAGATGTTTTAGAAGAAAGGTTTATGAAGCTTAATAATTATTATGCATTTTAACGATACTTTATTAATAATCAACTTAATAAGGTGCATAACATGAAAATAAAAGGTTATGGAAGAGAAAGATGAACACAAATATTTTTATATTGGTTCGGCCAACCCACCCACATCTAGTATTCAACACATGTTGAGATTTCATTAAACAACAACTTTCTCAACCTGAGAAAGTAAACAAATAGTCTTTACAATTGCCTTCCCAAGCTCTAACTTGCACGGTGGCTAACCCCAATGTGACTTAACCGAGTAGTTCTATACAAGCCTCTCTAAGCTGAACTGAGTAGTTCTATACCAGCTTCTCCATGCTAAATCGTGACCTGCAGACAACTTCTACTGCCATGTTGTAAGTAGTCTTGAACCAGTCTCTCCAAGTTGAATCGTGATAAGCAAATACCTTTGCTATCCTGTTGCAAGTAGTTTTACCTTACCCTCTCCAAGCTATGTCTCACACTAATCACTATCGAATCAAGGTTACAAAGGTTATGTGTTTAGGTTGCCACTCAAACTTACCTATACCCATGTTTCCTTAAGAATATTTTCTAATACAAACTTGAAAAACATGAGCGACTTCTTTCTCTTATCTCTTCATAAGAAGATCATACAAATCATTACAGGATAAAGAAATAAAATTTTTACACTTCAAGATAATTGATTATATAATATGATAAATAGCACAGGAACTGTGGAGAGATTTTTCTAGCATTTCTGTTCTTATGTCTTCAATTCTCTCATATGCATTCATGTATGGCATCTCTATTTATACAGGTCCTTCTTCATGACTGTTGCCTTTAATCAAATCTCCAAGTGACACATGTAGATCATCAGGTGTGTATTAGAATGTTACCCTAGAGACGTAGGCTGATAAACTTGTTACATCAGTTGCAGAAGCCATTGTATTATAGAGGTTTCTGATGTCCTTATTTTCCTTTTACTTTTTGGCTATGATTTCTAAACTCCTCCTTCTAGAAGATATGATCATGACTCAATTAGGTAGAAGAGATGATGTACAAGTTATAACACTTAGTCTGATTCGAGATTTGAATTTTGAAATTCGAATTTTTTCTCCATTTTCCTTAGCATTCAGTGCTCCACAGTTAAGTGAGTTTTCTGATGGCATAATCAATCTCTTTAACTTTTTTTCAATCTTCTAGTCTTCAATCTTGGTTATTTGATGATGATTTCTTTGCGATTGTAGTGATTGATGACTGAGTAACACATTGCTCTTGGACATGAATTGATTTCTTCATCTTGAGTGTACTTTCTAATGTCCCATGCTACTTTCTGAAGATCCTTTCCTTGGTTTCTTAATCTTTGGCTTCATTTGATTCAGTCCTCAAGCATTTACACTTTTTTTCCACAAGATAATATTCATGTTTTTAAGCTTGATCTCTCTCTTGAGATAAACATGATTTCTCATGTGTAGTGAAATTATTCCCGATTCAAGTCTGCTTCTATATTTTTGGTCCGTAAATATGAATACGTGCTTTGCATGAAATAACATTCACTTTCTTTTAAACTTAATCTTTTCCCTCAAGATAAGTCATGCTTTCGCATGCAAAGTGAAACATTATTCTTGCTTTAAGTCTGTATCATGCTTTAAGTCTGTAGTATGCTTTAATCTATATACACGTTCTTTGCTTGACATAATATTCACTTTCTATTTAGCTTAATCTCTTTCCATGAGATAGAACATGCTTACATATGCAAGTGAAATATTAATCTTGCTTTAAGTCCGTGTGAGACAAACCGAATTAACCTGTTTATGCTTTGTCAAGAAACTCAGAGTAGCCGTTAATCATTCTTCAAAGTATTTTCTTTAAACTGGCTTTGTTGTCAATCAAAACATTTAAGCTCTTACTTTCTAAAGGGTTTTGGAGTTTACATATGCCCCGATCACTGCCTCGCCCTTCCATGCCATGGTCAAACCCATTTGATGAGTCACCCTCTCAGTATTTTTCTAGTGATTCTGCACCTACGATCCCAATGTAGGTAGGCAGTAGCAGCGATGGAGAGGTCACGATGACATAGTCTCTTATGGGAGTCCAGCATGTTCATAGGGGAGCTACTCGTCTACGTAGAGGTGCCCATGTTCTTCCTGTTGGTTGCCTTGCCACTACTACTAACCTCGCCCATGTGATCTATTCTTAGGACCTTCGAGTGCTTGTGTAGATTGTATAGAGAGAATATCCTTGTTTTGTTAGTATGTCGCAAGGTTATCCACTTTAGCGCTTATCAGTGTGAGTTGTGTGGGAGAGGTATTAGCATGCTGTTTATATCTTCTAGTTATGTTCTTTTTATGTTTCCTTGTTGGATTACTGTACTTACCCGAACTTCTATTGGTGGGTATGATATTATTTTAGTAGTTTGATTTAGTGCATAATGTAGAATAGTCAGTACTTATGATTATATGTGTGTGTGTGTGTGTATGATGTGTTTATATTCATGATGCTGCTATGATATGGATTTCATGTATGCATGTGAAGTGTTTATTGGTCCTATAGTACGAAGCAAATGAAGGATTTTATTTTGTACGCATAGCTCACGTTTTATTTTAAATACTCAAAAAAAAAATTGCCCATATTTTTACTAAAGTGTTTCCAAGAGTTACAGTTAAGAATTGAAACAAAAGAGTAATCTCTAATAATTAACTTAGATGTGTCCTAGACGTGTTGGGTTAAATATTATGGTGTTACACATGAGATATCTATTGCATTCATGACATTAAAACATATGCTAAAAGACACCCACTTTGGATAAATAGTTTTGAGAGGTGTAAAATTGAACCTTATGCACGTACATCTCCTTCACAACAAAAACCGAAGTGGCTGGGGACAGCGACGATGACACTTGTTTAAGAGTCGGGAAGCCCTGCTGAGAATCTTGAATAAGTTTCTCATCCCTCTCTTTTATTCTATGTCATCTCCATAAGAGGATAATAGCATTGTTCGTGGTCTTCCTTGAGATGTGGATGTAGGAGTTATGTTACAAATTGGATTAGAGAGTTATAGCGAAACCATAGAGATAGCTTTCCTTTGTGTAGTAGCTATATAGTTGTCATATCTCTTGTACCCATTCATAGCTTGGTCTTTTGATGGATGTGTACCTTCGACTAGTTTAGTTATGGTGTAATTATGTTTAGCTTTTGAACTATTGTATGCTCAACCTTTATTGGTGAGCTTAATATCTTATGATGTCCTTTATGTTCATGGGACATAGCTATTATGTTATGGTTAGGATATGTTATCCTAGTTTATGTCATGTTATGCTATGGTTTACACATACATTATGATGAGGTATATATGCGCATACATGGCTTGCATTTTGGTTTTAAATTTTTTAAAGTTATGTTGTATTTTTATTACTTGTATTTTAAAAAAGAAGAAGAAGTTAAGTTTTAAGACAAAAGCATAACAATTAATAATTAACTAGAATGTGACTCGAGCACATTAGATTAAAAGTTAGGGTGTTATACCATCCATTAGAATCACCTCTCTGGGAGACCAAGAAAAAGCTTGAGAAACTAAACCAGAGCCAGTTACTGAATCTATTAATGAGGTTGAAAAGTAAGCATCTCAGAAACCTCTAGGTTCTGGTGACATAGTTCCCTTAAACATATCTAATGAAGAAGTTGATCTAGAAGTTGCTCCTACCAACAATCCTTCACCACTCAGAGAATCTGAACTTTTGCATAACTAGAGAGTCTTGGCTACTAGATTGGACAGAGATGAAGCAAGAATAGAGATCTTGGAGTTTAGATGAGAAAACATAATGCTTTACTACTGCTGATTCTTCATGAGCTTAAGAGTCTCAAAAAGGGTTGCCAATGATAATATAACTGTGTCAATTCCTTTTGCTGAGGATAAAACGAGGAGAAAAATGATGAAAAATATTTTGCACATCATATCAAGAAGTCACTTATTGAGGGGGAGCTTCAGAAAGAGGTTTAGTTTCTCATTTTCTCATGCATATCATTTTTTATTTGCATTTTGTGTTCTATTAGAGTATATAAACTCTTTTATGATTTTCTCTTATTCTATATATTAGGTTCATTGTACATTATCTCGATATTGCTCTTGAAATGAAATTAGATTTTTCTCTAATCAATTGGATACATTGTGATGAGCTCTATATTCTATCACAAGATTATTATCACCATATGTTATCAACTTTGCTATATCATACATGTTAGTTTTTGATATAATATTATGAGAGACTTAACAAAATTTTGATTCACAATAAGAAACTTTAAGAAAATTCTCTTTCTAAAAAGTCTAAGTTGTAAGCAAAATTTCATTAAGTTTCTAAAAGAAAGATTCTTTAAGTATTTGAACTTTAAATAAAAACTCTTTTATCTATTCTTCAAAAGATTTTCTCAAAATTTGTTTGTCATTATCAAAATGGGGGAGATTGTTAGCTCTGAAACCTTTTAGAAAGTTATCATAGTTTGAGTTTTGAATGACAACAAAAAAAATTTTGTTAAAATATTTTGAAGAAAGAACTAATGGTTTACTTAAGTTTCTATAGTGCTTAATAGGAATTTTCTCATATATACATCAATTCTTGATATATTTTTCATATTATCATGATTCAATATGATAAAAATCTCATTCAAAGATATTTAAATTCTTAAAAATATGAAAAATAGTTTAGAATGTGAATTACAGTATGTAAAAACCCTAAGAAAACAAGCTAGAGCATCAGGAAGTAAGACTAGATCTTTAAAAACCAGTTTGTGACTTTAGAAAGTAGCATGACAATTCAATAAAGTGCTCTCTCATGATCAATTCAAACACATTATCAACATATTTGTTTGTGCTTATCATTTAAGAAGAACAACACTATCTAAATATCATCATCCATCTTAGAGAGAAGCTCAACACAAGTTTAAAAAGCTCAAAAAGTGTAAAAGCTCATCAGAAACCAAAGCTTACATTAGAAACTACACTAGGTTATTAGAAATTGAAAGGAAATTTGATTTTCAATAAAGTCAAACCCTCAAAAAGTTATGATAGTAACATATCAACTTTATACTTGAAATTTCACCATCCTCAATGAAGTCTTCACAAAGAGAGAAATTCATAAACCATTTTATGTTTGAACAAGTGGTTTTTGAGGTTATTTTCAGCAAGAAAGGACAATGGGTTTCTATACTAAAATAGTTGTCACTGATACAGCTAAAGTCATATGTCTAGAAGTTTAAAATCCTAGGACACACAAAGTATGATAAACACATGTCAAGAGGAGAAAAGATCAAAGGGGCAACAAATCTATTCAAATTCAAGTGTAAAAGGAGAATGCATTCAAACAAGTCAAGTACTTTTGAATAAAAAAAAAAAAAAGAAAAAGACTCTCAAGCGTTCTTCATTCTTTCTAAGTTCCATTCTAAATTTTCAGTTTATTAAAAAGAAAATCATCTCTCATGAAATCATTAGCAAACATTCTACTTTTGAAGATTAGAAAGAAGTCTCTCAAATAAACTGCTTATTCATTATACATATTACGAAACCTGAGTGTTTATTAGAGTGAAAAACACCAAAACCTTATATTTCTTGTACCTTGATCCAGTAGTGATGATCAGCATGAGATCAGTTTAGAAAGGCTAAGAACAAAACTACTTGTGAGTGAGGGCTACAAACTGCTTACTAGAAATAGCTTTTGAAGACTAAGAAAACGACTATATGAAGTTTCTCGTCTAAGAGAAAGAGGTTGTCAATGAAACTCAACAATTTTGATTGAGAACTGGACAAGGAAAAATAGACTGAAACAACATAAATTTCTCTGATTGGTTATCTCTATCCTTTAAACTCTATTTTCCTTTTGTGTGTATGCATCTCTATTTTAATTAACTATAAAATTTTAAGTTAGGCTTTCTAAGCTTATAATTGTTTTTGAAAACATTAGAAAGTCACTTTATGAAATAGTTTAACTTGTGTTTTCTCACTGCTTCAAGCCTTAAGACTTAATAGATCTTGTTTAAGTTTTTCAAAAAGAAAAAGGCTTTTGGAAGGCACAATTCAACCCCTCCCTCTTTGTGTGCTTTCTACACAACCTACATAAGTTATATTGGAACAAGTTTACTATGTTGACGGTCATGTTATGTTATAGATCCAAACTTTTGTTTTTTTAAATTATTTAGGTTAAGATAGTGATTTATCAATTATTGTTTGTTATATTTTCATAGTTTGCAATTGATTGTTGTAACGCCCCAATTTTTCTTACTTAGCAAAAATAACCAAAATACCCCTAGATCATTTTTGTATGCAAACCAAGGCTAGCCAACCCCAACCACCCCCAAAAGGATATTTTAATTCTAGGAATATGTTACATAAGAATTAGATAGCAATCTGTGCAAAAATCACAATCCGTGATTTTTCCTATGTAAAAATAATCAAAATGCCCTTGAGGTCATTTTTGCCCAAAAATTGAGGACGACCAACCCAGGCTATCCTCAAGGGGTATATTTGATGGTTGATGGGGATTGGATATATTATAAATAATAATGGAAACGAAAATCTCAATTTTTGGACTTTCCATGCAAAATGACCAAAATACCCCTGCAGTGATTTAACACAGAATTAAGTGCCGATCGGACCCGGTCTTTTCCCAAAAGTTAGAAATGCCAATAATAAAGGATGAACAATGTCGGGAAAGGTTCCGGTAGTCCCAAGGAGTTTTCATGCAAAATTACCATTTTACCACCGGTTAGTGCAAAAATGAGCTTAATTAAGTAACTAAAAAAACATAGATAATATTAGGCTCTAATTAAAGATAAATTAATTTTAAGAATTAATCTTGAGTCAAAATAATTAATTGAGGTTAATTAGGGTCTAAGATTGCTTAGGAAAAGTCAAAAAATCCTTTTTTAATCAAAGGATTCATAAGACATAAGAAAGTAAAAAGGTGAATAGTATTTTCTCTCTCTATTTCCTTAATTTTGGGAGATCTGTTCCCATTTGAAATTCAAATTAATCATGTTTAATTCAAATTAAACAAGCAAGACAACTTCTAATCATTTCTTGAAATTTCTAAACACATGATTAATAACTAAAACACTTAAACCCTAAAAATTACCATTGTATTTATTCTTTTTTCAACCCAAAAACTTTATTCTTTACCATTCACTTTTTTGGCAAATACTTATGTAAAAAAAAAGTGCTCATAAACTCTCTCAAGCTCAAACTTTTCTCTCTTCTTTTCCACCTTCAAGAAAGCTTTTTCCACCACCACGAACCACCATATTGCCACCATAAACCACCTCTTAAATACACAACCTTTCCATTTCGAAACTTAAAAACACAAGAAAAATCATTCCCCTCTTTTCTTCCTCTTTTGCGGAAACTACATTACTCCAAAGAGAATATTTTTCTTCTCTTTTTCCTTACAAGAAACCAAGTTTCCTCCTTTTCCTTTCAAGAAGACAATTTTGGTAGGGTTTGTTCTTTGAAATCTTTGTTTTCTCTTTGATTATTTTCTCGTTTTTGGTAAAGAATGGTTGATTATGTTCTTACTCAATTTTTCCTTTTCATTTCGGTTTTACTATGAGAAAAATGGTTGGTGTTGTCTTTTTTGTCCTCTTTATTTTCGGTTTGGAACCTTGCTTTCTTTTCATTTTGTTTTTCGGTTTAATGTTGGTAGAATGAATAAAGGTCAAGGCTTGATGGTAATGGATCTTTATGGTGGTTGTGAAACCACCATGTGTTAGACCTCTAAAGCCTAATTTTTGGTTCCTTGGTCTTTGTTCATTTCGGTTTTCATTCTTCCTTTTTTTTTTTTATATCTTGTTTTTAGTTTTGGACCTCTTGGTTATCATCTCATGTTCGGTTTGGTTAGTAATGGATGGTTGAAAATATGGTTTGATGATGAGGATCTTGATTGAGGTTTTGATACCACCATGAGCTTTATCTCTAAAGCCCAAAACTAGTTTCATTGTTGGTTTTTAAGGAAACATGAGGACTAGAATGTTGTTAGTTGGTTTCTTTCTCTTTGTTTATTTCTTTGAGCTTGATAATGAGTTCAAGAGATAAGGTTCTTGGAACCATGGTGTTGAAGGACTCTAAAGCTCACTATGTTTGAGATCTATTAGGAACAAGAATCTAACATTGTAAACTCTTGAGCTTTAATGAACAAGATGTTAAATGGACTTGCATTCATGTTTATGTTTCAATCCCTTGCATCTCATGTTTATATTTCAATGTGTTGCATATCATGTTTATTTTCAAGTCATCACCTTAAATCTTAAAGACTTAAAATGGACTTGCATTTTCATGTTTAATTTCAAGCCTTGCATTTCATATTTATATTTCAAGTTACCCCCTAAACCTTAAAGACTTAAAAATGAACTTGCATATCATATTTACCTTTCAAGTCTTGGATATGATATTCATATTTTCAAGTCATCACGTTTTAATGATAAAGACTAAAAATGAGAATACATAGCATGTTTATGATTCAAGTCATCACCTAAATCTCTAAAGCTCAAGACTTGTCCTTGGATCTCAAATAAAAATTTTAAATCATGGCTACCCTCATGTATATGCATTCGGCCATGACATGAAAATGGGGTTGAGATGGGTTTTATTTGATTTATGGTTCAAATCTTATGTCTTAGAACCTTTGTAAGTTACGCCTTAAAAGTTTTGCAAATCTTGGAAATTCAAAGAGTAGTAAAAGAGTATTTTGATGAAAAAAGAGATTTATTATCGAAACTTGAGTTTTTCTCTCTGTTTGGTGTTGATATGTGAATATTCAAAGAGGTGAAAATAGTTTCAAAATCTTCCTATGTCTTAAATCAAGTAGTAAAGAAAACTAGGATCTTGAAAGTATAATATATATATATATATATATATATATATATATATATATATATATATATATATATATATGATTTTCAAATGATTTTGAAACCAAATTTTCAGCCACTGTTTTGACCTCCTCATTTCTGTGAGGTGTTGTTTTGAGGGGATTTAAAGTGTAAAAATTGATATTACTTGTTGCAAAAATTATTTTTGGCATCCTAAGGAAAACTAGTAACTAGAATAGATCAAAACTACAATTTTCTAATACTTCTAGGAAATGAAATTTTTGCCACTGCTTTGAAATTCTAAATTTTTTAAAGAGATGTTTGGGATGAGTTAAATATGTATAAATTACTAGTAGTTGATGCAAAAATTAATTCCAAGCGTCCTGAGAAAGACTAGCAACTAGAAAGAACTGAAAATGTGATTTTTGAAACCCTAGAAATCCAAAAGTTATGTCTATTGTTTTGACAACATTATTTTAGCTAATATTCTATTTGGAACTCAACTTAAGTATAAAAATTTCTATTAGTGGTGGTAGGAATTAATTCTAGCATCTTAGAAAAAATTGGTAACTAGAAAAGGTCAAAAACACAAATTTTAGAACCCTGAAACTATTTGATTTAAAATACTGCTTCCTGTCCAGCATTGTTTGAAAGTGTTTATGAGGTTAAAAGTTAGTGGAAATCAATGTGGTAGGTCCCTTAGATACCTAAAAGAATAATTTTGGTAATTAGGTTAAGCCGGGTTGTAGTTTTTGCCCGTGTAGGACTATAGCATAATTTCTGACAACTTGGGAGTAATCGCATGATAAGTGTCTTATGATAATCTTTAATACACTGCCTATGTATACATATGTATTGATGAGCATAGCATGTGCATTAGCCCAGTCCTTGATTCTGGCATACTGGGTAGAAGCATGTTTACTTTCTAGTAAAATGATGATGATATATGCTTATGAGTATATAAAATTGAAGCATGATCATGTGATTAATTGTGACATACTAGGATTATGTATGGAATATTTGAGATGTATGATTTATGTGTTTATTGGCATGTAACAAATTTGGGGAAACTCTGTACCCAGCCGTTATGTTGTTGGATTTCTGCCAAATTTGTGAACTTAGGAAAAATTTATTAAATGTATGAGCATAAAATTTTGTGAAATAAGCCATGATGATATTTAGAATTATGTGATCATGCATGCATCTCTAATTAATATGATAAGATTAAAGGTGACATAAAAGACATGGAAATGACCTTTTAGACTCCAGGAATTAAGGGTTATAAGAGGTGATCCACTAAAGACCCTTTGGACTCTAGGAATTAATGGTTATGAAAGGTGTTATGCCCCCTATCCCGCACTCTGGGAGTTGGGAAACTGCTTATCACAGGATAAGTGTAGACTAGTGACGACTAGTTTAGGTATGAGCTCATAACTTTGAACTCTCAAAAAGGAGAGTTTTAGGGTGGCCCCCATATAGAAAAGAATAATGGATTTAAGTCACCTAAGAAAAGAAAATGAGAAAGAATTCATGTGAAACAATTATGTGCTTCATGCTACGTTCATTTAGTATGACTTTTGTGATATACTGCATATGGCATTGACATGCATTCATGAATTAGTATGATACATCCATATGATTAGGGCTAATGATAAAAGACACGAGCCTTGGATAATGATATTTAGAACTTAATAAATGAACTTTATATACGCTCATCATTTTCATAATGAAACCCAAGGTTCCTGAGGACGTAGATGATGACATATGTTTAGGAGGAGAGTACCCTACTGAGATTTTTATATGAGTTTCTCATCCCCTCTTTCTTTCTTTCTTTCTTTCTTTCTTTCCATATCCTCTTTAGAGGCTGATGGTGACATTCGTGATCTTCATTTATGCTCCCACCTAGGAGTTCCACTTCGATGCCACATACTAGACATATCACTTTGTGGGTCGATGTGCCGTTCGACTTTATCTTCATGGAGCGCCCGTTTGCACACCCTGTCTCTAGCTTTAGATTTTCTCATACATCTCCATTTGCCGATGAGATAATTTTCGAGCATGCTCGTCTGCAAGGAGAGCAAATTCGATGTACCCGCACTGCTACCTTAGTCGCCTGAGATTATCCCAAGTATGTTCCCCATTCGCCCCCTCATCCGACTAAGCCCATGACAGATCTTTCGAAGGAGTCACCATCCCAGCACTCCTCTGGAGGTTCTAGCCCTACTTTTCCTATGAAGCTTGGAGGAGACAGCGACGAAAAGGCCACCATAAGAGGGCTGCTGAGAAGAGCTACATCGGTACACAAGGAGCTACCACCCCCATTGAGGTACACATGCTCGACCTGGCATACACCTTAGCACACCCGATGAGTTAACTTGCTTCATTAGTTACATCCCTCCCTCTCAGTATGGACACCCCTGGGAGCCGATGATGGACTTCGTTGGAGTGCAACAAGCACATATGTTGGATAGCCTCCTTTTGTTCCTTGGTCCTTTTGATTAAGGTTATCTTATCTAGGTGCGCCTTGGTAGGCTGAGTGGAGGATAGGGGTCTTAGTTAGTTTGCCTTCTACTTATCTTTATGTATTTCTTTTATCATCTTTAGATTACTGTACTCCTCAACCATTATTGGTGGGCATGATACTATTTATGATGCATGTTTATCTAGTTTGTGGAAATGAACAATGTTATTAATGTTATATAAATCCATAATGGTTATCTATGCCTGTGATGTTAGGATTCTTGTACCTTGTATTTTTACATGACGTGTTTTATTCATTATCTAAGTGTATGCGGAAGAAATGACGTCGTTTATTTCAGTAGAGGAGGTTCATGCTTTTATTTTTAAGTTTTAAAAAAATTACCCATATTTTTTCTATGTATTCTTCAAATGTAAAGTTACGAACTAGACCAAAAGAGTAATAATTAATAATTAAATTAATCGCGTCTTAGGCATGTTAGGTTGAATTATTAGGGTGTTACAATTGTAAGAAATTATTTAAAGAAATAAATATTAGGATCTAAATGAATGTTTGACTATTTGCTAATGATGCAGCATTGAAGAAACACATGTTTCAATTTGAGTAGTGTCAACTAGAAAGGGTACCTATACCCTTTCAATTCCAAGGGTACCATAGCAACCACTATAAACGTATTACTGGTAATACATTATTTATGAGTAAGAATTTATTGCAATAATTTCATAAAAAAATTAATTGCAATAAAATTTAATGGCAGTTAATTGCACAAAGGAAGACATATTAGAAATTATGAGCAAATAATCAAATAGTTTCGTGTGATTGATTCTTAGCTTTTTTTTTCTTTTTTTTTTCAAACTAAAGCCATTAATTTTCTTATCCAAAGCCCATTTGACAATGCAATCAATAATGGGCAAAGATATGGTGAAGATGTAGGATATACCATAAAACAAAAAGGAAATAAATATTATTTAAGTAGAATAACACATAAACAAAATATGGTTTTTGTTTGTTTTAAAATTGTTTCTTTCAAGCGAAATATTATCATTTTCTTTTTCTTTTGTTCAAATTCTTAAATTGTCAACATTAGAATCTTTGTTTTTTAAATAGTGCTCACCAACACGGTTTTGTGATATGGATTTTGGAATCTATATTTGTGTAAGGATTTGTAACAATATATAGTAGTTACCATTAACAATAATAATTAAGAACTGTAAACCAATTATAATAACTGAAAATAAAGAGCACTCATTGTATAAATTATAATGAATAATCATTAAAATCAATAAAGTGTAAGTAAAATAATTAAATATAATCTTAAAATGAAATTAGACCCATATATCACTCACAATATATGTGAAGTAGTGTAAAGAATTTCTCATGACATCAAAATATCCCTAACAATATCATTAGGGTAAATCAAAATAATAAAAGTATAATTAGAGGCACTGATAAAATATATAAATCAAGTAATAAATGGTACCATCAGTAACATAAATCAGCAGATCATTTTAATTAATTAATTATTGCCATTAATCATCGAAGAGACAATGACAAGAACAATTATCATACTAATATCATCTCCATATTACATTTATGTCCTCCCCTCAAAAGGCACTTATTATAAACAATAATGATCAAAAGTGAAAAAAAAGAGCATTAATTGAATAATTGGTAAAGATGAGATTGTGGAGATTGACGTCGCATCCACTTCAAGAGACAAGACCCAGTAACACAAAATTACAATGATTTGAAAGTCAACAGATCATATCGTAGTTTATTAAGGGCGTTTTGTTCTAAAGGGTTTAAATAAATTATCCATTTTAGTAGGTCATTTTCCTTTATTTCTTCCATGCAGATCTTAGTGGAATAAGAAATGTATAGGTGCACCTGTAACACCCCCATTTTTTCTATCTGAGCAAAAATGACCAAAATGCTCTCGAGGTCATTTTCCACCCGGAATTCGAGGATAACCAGCCGGACAGTCCTCGGAGGGCCAACTCAATGTTAGAAGGAGATTATATGTGAATGAATGTTAATAAAGCAGAAGAATCTCATTTTCTGAGGTTTCGGGTCAAAATGACTAAAATACCCCTATAGCGTTTTTACGTGGGTATAAGTGCCATTTGAACCTAGAAACTTTCTAAAAGGTTTAAAATGACATTTTTATGTGTTTGGGGATATCTGTTTAAGTCCCGGTGGTCCAGGGCGGTTTTTGTGTAAAATTATGATTTTGCCCCTAGAATAGTATTTTGAGCTTAATGATGTGATTAAAGAAACCTAAGCAATATTAGGCTCTAATCAAAGATTAATTAATTTTGATAACTAATCTAGAGTCAAAATAATTTATTAAAGTTAATTAGAACCTAAAATTGTTTATATTAAACTTAAATCTCTTTTTATAAATCAAGATTCTTTTTCAATGAATCTTAAATAATGTTTTCTCTCTCCAATTCCTTAAATTAAGAAATTATGTTTGTGCACAATCGTATCATAAAATGAGTTTTTATTTAGCTAATGAAGTAAGACCACTCCTAATCATGCTTAATATTCCTAATCAAAAGGTTAATCAAAGAAACACCTAAACATATCACTAAACCACAATTTGAAGAACAAATCTCCTCCCCCTTGGCTGCATCATGGCTGAATCTCCTCCCTCTCATTTCCTACATGTTGAATTTGTTTTGCACTCAAAGGCCATGCTTAGGTCATACCTTACATCATGCTTAAACCATGCTTTGAGTCATACTTGAACCCATATCTACCATACTTCAAACCATGCCTTTGAATGACCAAATTAAAGAGATATTTTCCTTCCCCTTGGCTCCAAATACTGCCAGCCATGCCTTCCCCTCCATTCAAAAGAATTGTTTCATTTCAATTTAAAAAGAACACTTAAAGACCATACTTGAAGCCTTACTCCACCTTACCTTGAACCATGCCTCACCATGCTTCAAAGAACAAAATCTCTCACCTCATGTTCCATGAGGAATCTCACAGCCAGCCCTCCCCCTAAATGCACCTCCATTTGTTTCATTTCCTTATAAATACACATGCAAAAGAACTTGGAAGAACCTTTAGATTATTTGCTAAGTGTAAGCTCCAAAGCATTCTTGCAAGTTCTTTCATTTTCTCTTAAGTTCTACATCTTCTTCATTCTCCTCCTTTAGCCACCATATCACAACCTCAAACCACCACACAACCACCATAAACCACCACCCAAACACCAAAGCTTCCTTTCTCCAACACAAGCTCACAACAAAACACATTTCCTTTCCTTTTTCCATGTCAAGGCCGAAGCATCATCATCATATTGAGAGGAGTTTTTCTTCTCATCCTCACTTCAAAGAACCAAGTTCTCATCTTCACACTTGGTAGAGGTTTTGTTTCAAATGCTTTTCTTTTGTTTGATATGAAAAAGTGCTAGTTTTCTCTTGTTCCAAACTCTTTTCTCTTTTTTGTTTTTGGTTATGAGGCTTGATTTTTTAAAAGAAAATCTTGAGCTTGATGATGAGGTTTCAAGATCATGGTCTTGAGATTTTCATTTGAGAAACCTTTAAAACTTGAAACTAGTTCTTGAATCTTGAAGCATTTTAGTTTTCCTTTGTTTTCTTTACTCAAGGTTTTGGTTTTCCTTTCCTTTTTCTTTTTTTATTTTCTGTTCTCTTTTCCTTTTTCCTATCTTGACTTTGGTTTTTAAGATGATATTGTGATATGTTTTGGTCTCTTGGTTCATTTTCCTTGAGCTTGATGATGATGTTCAAACTATATGGTTTCTTTGAAACCATGGTACAAAGAACTCTAAAGCTCATTTTACTTTGTTAGATAAGTGTTGGGTTGAAGTTATTTGTTCCTTTAAAGTCTTGTATGAGCTCTAGTTAGTCTAAAATGAACTTGCACTCATATTTATTTTCATGTCATCACTAAATCTCAAGATAAAGAAATAAACTTACATTTTCATGTTTATATTTTCAAGTCATCACTTAAATATTAAAGATAATAACAAGCTTGCATCTCATATTTAATTTATTTTATGCTCTCACTTTATTTTCTAATAAAGAGTAAAATAAAATGCATAACATGTTTAAGTTTATGCCATCACCTAAAGATCCTAGAGCTCAAAGACTTGTCCATTTTTATCTTAAGTAAAGTTTGGAAAATGATAGCATTTGATGAGTTTGATTTCGGCTATGTGGTGAGGATGAGCTTAGTATAAGTTTCATCTAGTCACAAGGACCAACAAACTATGTTTTAAGAATTTTCTTAAGCCTAGATTAACTTAGAATATGTTATAAGTATGTTTTTATGTTTTAAATCTCATCTATGAGCAAAATAAAATAGCTACTGCCCTTGTCTATATTTTTATGATTTTAATGAAATAAAATAGTTTCTAAAAGAGTTTTGAGGTTCTAAAAAGGTTCCAAGAGAAAACTAGTGACTTGTGTGCACTTGAAATGTGATTTTATGAGATATGTGTTTCAGCCACTGCCCTGCAATTTTGACCACTGTATGATGCTGTTTATTTGAGTTAGATTGTGCACAAATTATATTTGAGTGAAGGAAAAATTAATTGGTGAGTGTTGGGAATAACAAGTAACTAGAAAGGATGTAAAATGTGAGTTTTAGAACCCTTAGAAACCAAAAATATTAGGTTCTGTTCCAGCATGATAAAACTTAGTAAAAATGGTTTATAATTAGTATATGAGTGTAGGAATCCCTCATAATTGGTTTAAGAATTAATTATAGTACCTTAGGTGAAGACAGAACTTATAAAGGGTCAATGTTGTGACTCCTAGACACCTATAATTTGAAAGATTAGAATTTCTGCCTTATGCTGTTTAAAATTGATCATAATCATAGTAATTAGTGAGAATGGTTAGTAATGATTCTTTAGGCCCATTAAAGACCTAATTCGGATGCTAGGATAACTAGATCGAAAGTTTAAGACCTATAAGGGTCAATGCATAATATACTGTAAGATAGGAGAAGATTCTGAGAGTTAGTATTTCAAGTATATGTTTGTTTGTTTATATGATTTGATATGCATATAGTATGGATAAACTTGAGGATTGAGTAATTGTGTACTTGATGGTATGCTATGGTGATTTGCATGATTTAATGAGTATGAGATATTGCATGAAATGCCATGATGATATTTGAGAACATGAGTTTATGTTGCATTCTTGCATGGTTTACCAAGACGCATTTCTCTTATATCGGTAATGAGATAACAAAACCGTGAGGGTATGGTAGATGCAGCCTGCCAAAGCGGACAAATTTACATGTGCACCAGGTGCCAGTAGATGCGTTTTGAATAAGGAAATAGTCTTAAGCCGCACTCTGGGAGTCGGTGTATTATGTGATCCTTAAGCCCCCTAACTCGCACTCCGGGAGTCGGGATTTATTTATGCTTATCTAGGATAAGTTTTGAGAAATAGTGACGACTAGGTAGGTATGAGCTCATAACCTAGATGTTTATTTAAGGGTGGCCCTAATGAGAGATAGAACTGTTAATGCAAGTAATGATACATAAATATAATGCATTCATGAGTAAAGTTATTCTGGTAATACCATGTGCATATCCCATGATGTTGATAACATTTGCCTGAGTTCTTGTCATGCATTCATATTATTATATGCTACATACATGACATTAAAATTCATTCTAAAATGAACGAACCTTGGATAATTATGTTTTAAAAACCTAATAATGAACTATATATATGCTCACCTCTTTACAATAAACCTAGGGTTCTTGAGGATGTTTACAATGACACTTAGATAGGAGGTTCCCTACTGAGATTCTTTAGTAAGATTCTCACCTCCTTTTCTTTCTCTCTTTCTTTCCCGTCACGTCTTCAGATCATGATGGCGACATTCGTGGTGTTCATCGACACTCCCACATGGGAGGTTCATTTTGATTCGAAGCACCAGTCCTATCATTTTGAGGGACGTTGTGCTGTTACGGTGTTCATGTTCATAGGATGCCCCTTTGCACACCCAGTACCTAGCTATTGGTTCTCCCAGACATCCCCCTACGAAGACGACATGGTTTTTGAGCGCGCTCAGACGCGCAATGAGAGGATTCTCCGCACTCATACCATCACATCGGCCGTACGAGATTTTCCTAACTACGTGCCTCATTCGCAGCACTCGGAGATTGATCCTTCAAAGGACCCATCGACCCACTTGTACAGTGAGAGCTCTGCCCCCACTCCCCCGTTCATGAGAGAGGGTAGTGAGGAGACTGTGACTTAGCTAAGGTTGGCCCGGAGGCCAACCATGCGCCCCTGTCGCAGAGCACACGTCCAGCCACAGCGTATGCCTATTCCCGTCGAGTTACATCAGTGGATCGGTTATGTCCCACCTTTTTCGGGACCGTAGCAGTAGAGGCTCTTGGGGAGAGTTAGTGCACACACCATGCATAGATTAGGATAGCCTTCTTTTGTTCTAGAGGTCATCCATTTTTAGGTGCACTAGGGTAGGGGTGTTTTCCTTTTATGCTTTCCATTGTATTTCTATTTCAGTTGTATTTGCATTATATTGTATCAAACTCAGCCCACCTTTCATAGGTGACAATTATTATATTAATATAATATTAATGTTGGTGTGCACATGATTGTCTAATGTTGTAAAGTTAATTGATGTTCTTATCTTGTGCCTTTTTTTTTTGCATCTGTTACGTTTTGTGACAACGCTCTTTTACGGTATGCGCGGCTCTTACTTTGCCTTTATGTTTCAAAAAAAAATTTACCCGTATTTTCTGCTAAGTATTTTAAAGAAAGAATGAGACTAAAAAGTAATAAACTAATGGTTAACATAAATACGTTTTAGGAGTATTGGGTTAAAAGTTAGGATATTACAGCACCCATGCTCACTATTATATTCGACATTCTTTAAAAGGCTACTTGATTGGGAATGAAAACCCTAAGAAACTAAAAAAAAAAAGAACATGGTAAACATATCCTACATATTTAGACACACACGACATAGAATTTCATTCATATAGTTCTAGAATACTATCATGTTGAATTATATTCCCAATGATTGTTACTAGCCAATAATATAGGATAGTGTACTTAATCAGAGACAAACAATGATAGCCAGAACTGAAAAATGTAAAACTAGAAAATGATCAATATAACACAGATCCAGCAGCATTGAATCACACTATAATTATCCAAAAGAAAATTAAAAAGGAGGAATAAATATGAGATCCTAGCATCTCATTGCATGCTAGCTTTGGACTGCCACAAAAGAGCTATGAAGAAATATCGTTGTGCATTTTTCAAAACCCAAATCTAATTCTCCTAAGAAAAACTTCAGTCGATAGAAAACAAAATTTTTTGATGTTGCTACTGATGTTGTTCGATTTGGTTTGTCTCACACCTTTACGTCGTGTTGATGCTAATGTAGCTATTGGTGTTCCATGCACTGAACGATGTGGCCATGGTGATTGTGAAGTATGAACATTTTACGGGTATAGTGGAGTGGTTAGTGGGAAATGTTTTAGTTTTCTTAGCAAACGTTGCCAAAATGTTGCTACTTGGCTCAAAACAGAGGTTGGCTAGATATTGAGTTGACTTTTCCCTGGCATTAGATGGGTATGTATGCTAGTGAGGCAATACTTAATACAATTTTAAGGATTAAAAAATTTCTTTTGAAATTTCAGAGATTAAAATAAATCCCACTTACAATTTCAAGACTAAATTGAAACTTTACTCTAAGAAGATTCTTATATTCTCTGAAATTACATTGAAAAACTCAATTTTTTATTCTCAATAAAAAAAATTGCTATCCAAACAAACACATGATATATTGGTAATTGTCTTCACTTATGTGTCTTCCTTTGAACAAAATTGCTTGACAGAGACATATTCGCATGAGAAAGTGAGAATATAATATAAAAGCAATGACTTTTTCTTTTTATTTCGTGCTTCATACAAGTTCATAAAAATATACAATTAGACAAATTATCAAAAATAGAAGATATAATTAGATAATACCACGTCAAAACTTTGACATGTGGGTAAATTATAAAAATTAAATTATCATCATTATTGTAAAGATAATTCATTCACGACGAGAAACAAAGCCATTCCTGCAGAAGTCCCTTCTCACCCACTCCCACGTTTGCTTGATGCCCTCGCTCGAAGTCAAGATCTTTCTTTGCGCCTCCTCAAACATCGTTCTCTCTTTCGCGTCACACTCATAACTGTCACCGACTTCGTCTACCTTAACTATTGGCACCATCCGTGCGCTGTGCACAGGATCCATCTCCTGCAACATCCGCAAATTGCCTTGAACAGGATTCACCACTACCATAATTGCGTCCTTCCACGTGCATTTCAGCGAGGGTAACTCCAATAACCGCGCATGCCATTTCCTCATCGCATACCACCTATTCATCGCCAAGCTCAACTCCTCCACCTCTACGCAATTCGTCACACATTCCTCCTTCAATGACTCCCTTAGTTCTCGAACGTCTCTCTCTGCCATGGAGAGTCTACCTTGCCTTAGTGCATCTGTGATCGTCACTGTCTCCAACGTTAGAAAGAACGGTAGCATATCCCTCACCAAGCGGTGCCTTTCCGATGCCGCCCTCATGCCCAATGTCAACGTCATCCTCTGTTGCTCACGCTCGAGGTACAGCAACTCCCCCCTAGGATCATCTGGTAACCATTCACCGGCAGAGAAATTGCAAAGTGATACCTCGCAGAAAAGCATGTCAAAGCTCTTAAATTCCCTACCATAATTGGCTTTCCATTTGAGGAGGTCATAGTGCATCTCTTTGACATCAATATGGAGCTCGAGGAGTAGGTGCTTGATTTGGCTGAATGGTCGGAGGCGTTGGCACAGAATGACAACAAGGTTGCAGTCACTATCGTCATTACAGCTGTTGTTGTTGTTGTTGTTGAAGCTTAGGAGTTTGGTGAATATGTAATTGGCTGCGGATTCGACCATATTTATGAAATTGCCACCAGGATAGTTCTCATTATCTCTTCTTTCGTTGCTATAATTTCCCTTGTTATTATCCTTTTGTTTGGCAGGAAGATTGAGGGAGATTGAAATGGTTTCGGTTTGGGGAATGAAGAAGGCAAGCCGTTTGTTGAGGGAGAAGGAAGCGATAAGGGTTTTGGCATCTTGGACTTTGTTGAAGATAATGCGGATAACGTCATCTGGGAGAAGGTCGAAGGGGCTGTCTGGGTGTTGTTGGTGTTTTACGAAAATTGAAAGACAATCCATGGAATTGAAAGGGATCGAGAAGGTTGGAAAATGGGAACGTGTTTTGTTGTTTTATAAGAAAGAGAAGGATAGACAACGATGATTAGTTTAATTGATGGAAATAAACGTTAGAAATGGTAAAAACAGGAATCGTTCAACACCCCACCTTTTCTCGGTGGAAATGATCAAATGGTAATTACAGATTTGTTACGTTGGAAATTGTTATTCTGTTGCTAACAACCTTTACTTCTGTATTAGGCCCAATTTTATTTAATTTTACATATTGTATAAGTTTTTTTCTTAATAAAAAGTATATGTTTATTAAAGATCTATACTTATATATTGTATAAAAAGATTTCATATTCAACTTTTTTAAATAGAAAAACCATAGAGCCAAGATGAGTTGATAAGGGCTCTCTCTCTCCTTAACTAAGTATCAAAGGTTGATTTTGACTTTGAGAATAGAACAACTTTAAAATCCATAGCTCGAGGCGGATACTCTTATAGGGCAAGGGTGGCCATGCACTGCCTCCCCCATCCTAACCAAATTTTTGAATTTTCATGTTCATAGATATGTATTTGTATAGTTGGCGCACCCTAAAATTTTTATATGTTATAAAGATTTATAGGATAATATATTATTATTTTTACAAAGAAATTAGATAAGTTTAATATCTTAATAGTTCAATTTTATCATCCATTTTTGTTTTTTTTTCCTATATAAATCAGAAAATGCAATTTAAATATTTGATATAAGTTCTTATAAACCTTTTACTTATTTAGATATTTAAATATTATAATAAAAAATATGTTATGCAAATACATGTTTTGAGTTTTGCTTGAAATGTGCATTTTCTTGAGAGTAACAACTAGACCAAGACAAATTGGTCCTCGAAGGAAACAAAATCACTTAATGATCCATTGCAACAAAAATTATAAGACAAGTTAGTTTTTTTCTTAGTATTTTTCAAATGGTTTATAAGACAAATTAATCTTGACTGATTATCAAATTGTTCAAATTGATTGCTAATAAAAATACAAATAGAACAAATAAGTTCACTAAAATATTGAGAATAAGCTAACTTAATTATCTTGTATTTTTAATTGTAAGGATTACAAAATATAATATTTTTCTTAAGAAACCAATTTATTCAACACTATATTTTCCAAAGACTGACTTGAGATTTATTCTTTATTTTATATATATATATATATATATATATATATATATATATATATATTTGACTTTCTTTTAAAATTTTTGGGCTTAAAAACTAGAAAATATATATTATTTTTTAGTACTTGCCCACTATAAAATTTTGACCTAGTTTTGCCCTTGTCTATAGCCAATGTCTACTCCCTTAAATGGGATTACTATATGCAAAGAGTTTAGTCACTATTTCGATGGTGGATACTCTAAGGAAAGGAAAAATTCTTGGAATAAAAAAAGAAAAGAAAAATAAAAGAAAGCAAGAATATTTGGAAAGTATGCTTTGTAATATTTAGCTTAGACTCGTAGAACAAAAGTTCTTACTTTTGTAGCTTAGAAACATCTAAAAACATTGAATAAAATAATTTTTGTCCTAATATTTTAAATTTGATTTCAATTTGATCTAGACAAAATTCTTTACATTAATTTAATTCTAATATTTTTAATTTTCAAGACATGTTTTCATGCAAGTATTGATGTTTGGCACATAAAAAATATTTATATATTTCTGTTCTAAAGTAAGGAATGGGAAAATCAAATTTTATTATTTGTTGTTAACAAACTATAAATATGACAATGACTAAAATTTAAAATATTTTGAAATGAAAATTTGCAAATAGTAGATAGAGTTTATTTTAAGACGATGAACTTTGATAATAATTAGATCTTTCAAATTAAATTGTACATAAAATGTATTCGTGAAAATTTTATCTCATTTTTACTCTTTATTCAATAACTAAACCTACCTGCTAATTTTTTTCCCAAGTTAAAGTTTTTATACTAAACATCAAATTATCAGGTATCAACAAATTGCCCTATAATTATTTTAATATTTCATTGGAAAAATATAATAAGTGTAATATTTTTTGTGTTAAAATCAAAGCTATATATCACATAAATAATAATTTGGTTTTAAAAGGTGAAAATGACAATATTTAAACACTTATTGTAAAAATGTAAATTAAACACTATTAAAAATAACTATCATACATAGAGTCAAGTTAATTGATTTAATTTAATATATTATAACTAGTTGATGATACAACTAATTTAACTTACATGACATGTATGAAATTGTTATCCTACTAATTCTATGATTTTATTATAAATTTAATCTTTATAAATGAATTCATCATATAATAAAATCATTCAGTAAAAGTAAATTTTAGATATCTGTTATTCATACAGTACAATATCACACAATTTAATTTGTAGAAAAAAACTTTATAATTCAACCCTTGACAACCAAGAAGGGCAATTTATATATGTTAGAGAAAATATAGCTAATTAAAAAGTCAATCACATAAAAAAAATTCAATATTTAAAGAATTTACCTTTGTTACTAATTAAAGTGACATGTTTTCAAAGTATTTATTACACTTCTTAAAACTATAGGCTGTTTTACTAATTATAATTTTTTATGTGATATTAATCATAAGTTCTAAATCTTTTTTGTAATTCTTAACTGGCAGTTTTAAGATTGATAAAGGATAACTTTAATTCATGAAAATTTGAAACCAACTGTTTAATCCCCGAAATTGCATTTCATATATTACTTTAGTCCCTAGTCAAACAAATGTTAGTCAACCATTATTATTTTGCTTATGTAGCATGTTAAGTGACATGTGGCATACCTTGTGCCACCGACTTTCTATATTGATTCCATGTGGAATCCCATCTGTAGCCTGGTGTCTTATTAATTCCACGTGGCATGTCATATGTCGCTTACGTGTCATACTGATCCAACGTACGTTGCAGTTCGCATGTTAGTTGTAACATTCCATGTTGCTTTATGGATTGACGATTAATTGTCCCCACAAACCAACACGGGTCTTTTCAGCATGCTTTGTCCTCACTCACATGCTTCCTGGGAAAACTTCCTAAGAGGTCACCCATCCCAAAATTTCTACAAGTCAAGCACACTTAACCATGATATAGGTAGCACAAATCAATTCATATAAGTCATCCTTAACGATATAGTCCTATATATATCCAGTCTCAGGATCCTTCACATTCTGGTATTTTATCGGTTCATTCATGTACCCCTTCGCTTAGAAGCCTGCTAGGAGCCAATTCTTGTCCATGCCTTCTTACATTGGCGATCACTCACTGCCCTCGTCAGCCCTGGGCGTTACATGCCTACCAGCTCCCGCTTGGTTCGTCTTCGAGCCACCCCATACTGGGAGATGTTCTTCTCTGATACTATTTGTAACATCTCATGCTGCTTTATAGCTTTTCAGCATGCTTTGTCCTTACTCACATGCTTCATGTGAAAACTTCCTAAGAGGTCACCCATCCCAAAATTTCTTCAAGTCAAGCAGGCTTAACTGTGAAGTTCTTTAGTGATGAGTTACCGAAAAAAAGATGTATCTTGTTAATATAGGTAGTACCAATCAATTCATATAAGACATTCTTAACTGTATAGTCCTATACCTACACAGTCTTAGGATCCATCTCATTCTGGTGTTTAATCGGTTCATTCATGTACCTCTCCACCTAGAAACCTGCTAGGAGCCGCTCCTTGTCTGTGCCTTCATGCACTGGTGATCACTCCCCACCTTCGTCAACCCAGGCGTTAGATTAGTGACATGTCAGGTTGAATATATATGGCATTCCATGCGTCATTATCATGTGGCACGATTTGAAATAGGGTTATATTAGTCCTTGAAATTTCTAAATACGTTAAAACACTCATTGAAATTTTCTAAAATGTACACAAAAAAGGTTCCAAATTCCCAATTTTTCCTCTTTTGCTTCATAAAATTTGAATCCTCAATCATTCTTAAACCTAATAATTTCTTCGCATTTTTACACTCTATTTAGTCCAAATCATCACCACATAGAACAATAGGAACCAAATGTATATAAATATTTAGAAACAAGACAAAACTTGTAAGTATCCTTGAAGCAAATCTAGTACCCAACACATTTTCTTCCTATTATTGTATTAACATGTTTCAACTAAGCCATGTGATATAATTATGAGCTTAACTTGTATGGGATTTCAACATCAATTTATTTTTAAAACAAGGAATCATTCAAGTATATATTACAACCGCAAACCAATAATCAATTAACATTTTCATTTATTTCTGATAAGAAACAAACATTTTCATGCAATTTTGCAATATATAATTAAAATTTTATACCTTTAGCTCTAAATGGTTTACACAGATTAGGGTTTCTGATGAATAAATTGAATAACATTCTCATGTAAGGATCAAAATAATGCAACACTAACTTCTCATCCGTAATGTGAGAATAGTATTAATATACTCTTAAAAAGATGCTTCATGTTAACAAATTGTTAGCTCCGGAACCCTTCAAAAAGCTTCAATGCTTAATGTTTTGAATGATTAAAACCAATTTCATAAAAATATTTTGAAGAATGACTAATCCGTTAGTTGAGTTTCTTGAAGCACCAAACAGGTCTTTTCACATTAGCATACTTGTTCTTAAAACGGGAATATTTTCACAATGGCATGTACGAACATGTTTAATCTCATTTAAAGAGATTTGGAACTCAAAGAAAGTGAAAATAAATCATGAAATGAACGTGTCTATACTCAACACATGAAATAAAATTCTCAAGTACAAGAAACCAAGGTTTGCATCTTCAGAAAGTATGCCACGTCTTCAGGAAGCGAGTTTCAAGTGAAGATTTCAATCCAGCTCTGAAGAAAAAGTGTGGTTATCATCTTCAATCGTTGTAATTGTGATCATTTTCTTTACAACAAGATTTGATTGAAGAACAAAAGATCCAAGGATTGTTAAGAAACTGAAATAGCTCTTCAAAAAGCACGATTAAATAGTGCACTTTATAAATGGGACGGAAATTTTTAAAATTCAAATTTAAAGTCAAACTCATTCAAGGACTAATAGTGACATATCTTTTCAACTTGGTCAACTGCCCAGCTTTTAGAAGGGAAAGTTCAAAAACCTTAATCAAAAAGCAAAAAGTAGTTTATGAAGGTGGACTCTAAAACCTCTATTGGACAATGGCTTCTGTAATTGTAAAAAGTAACTCTGACACGCAGAACTACTCTTATAATGTCTCGATTTTTCATGCTGTGTAAAATGACTAAAATGCCCCTAGGGTCATTTTTACACAAGAATAGAGGATGGCCAGTCCAGACTATTCTCAATAGGGTATTTTAATATTAGGATAAGGTTATATAAGGTTTAGATAGCAATATATGCAAAAATCACAATCCTCGATTTTTCCCATGTACAAATTACCAAAATGCCCCTATTTTTGCCCGGAAATCGAGGATAGCCGGTCCAGTCGATCCTCAAGGGGTTAGTTTGATGTTTGAAAGGGACTAGATACGTTTTGGATGACAAGAGATGTGAAAATCTCAATTCCTAGTTTTTCTAGTATGTAAAATTACCAAAATGCCCTTAAGGTAATTTAATGCGGGATTATGTAACAACCGGACACTGTCATTATTCGAGAGTTGGATATCATAATTAGAAGGCATATATGATATCTGGGTGGTCCCAAGAGCTCTGAGCAAATTTTTGAGTAAAATTACCATTTTACCCCTAGTTAGCGCTAATTAAACTTAATTAAAGTAATAAGGAAACATAGACAATATTAGGCTCCAATTAAAGATAAATTAGTTCTATTTATTAATTTTGAGTCCAAATAATTATTTGAAGTTAATTAGGATCCAAGATTGCTTAGGAAAAGCTTAATCCCCTTTATTATTCAAAGAGGACTCATGAGACCAAAAAGTAAAAATAGAGACAAAAAGCACTTTCTCTCTCTTTCTTTTCCTAAAGATTAGGAACCATGTTGGTGTTTGAATTTCAAAATTATCAAACTTAACTCAACCAAATATGCAAGACAATTCTTTAACCTTGTCTTGAAAGCCTCAACCACCACATTACAACTCCTAACACCAAATTATCAATTCCTAACCTTTCCCCTACTTAAACCTACATTTAATCCTAACTCTAACCCACATGAAACATAAAAAGTATCTCACTTACTTCCTCCATAGGCAGCGGCCAAAACAGCCCCAATTCCCACCAATATGTGATTTTTTTCAACTCTCCCACACTCACACTCTCTCATTCTTACTATCCATTTTTTGTTTTTGTAAGGTCTTGCTTATCAAGACTTGTGGAAAAAAAAAAACACTCTTGTTCTTTCTCAACTCAAGCTCTCTTCTTCCTCTTCTCCTTCACCTTCAAGAGACACCATTGTTGCTCCATAACCAAGCTTCCCAACTCAAACCAACACACCACCACCGTAGAGCAACTCCTAAACACCTATCATATTCATTCCCATACACAAAAATACAAGAAAAATCATCCTCCTATCTCATCCTCTTGTGGCTGAAACCTCACTTTGCTCCAGGAGAAGATTTTTCTTCTCATTTCCTCACAAAGGATCAAGCTTTCTAACTTGCAACCAAGAAACCTCCTTGGTGAGGATTTATTTCTTAAGTTTTCCTTGCATTTCTACTTGTTTTTCTTTGCTTGTTGTTTTGATCAAGGCTATAGCTTGATGATGAGTGTTCTTGATAATGGTTGAAAGACCATCATGAGCTTGACCTCTAAAACTTTAAGCTTGATCCTTATTCTCCAAAAAAAAAAAAAAAAAAGAGAGAGAAAGAATGCTCATTTGGTTTCTTTGTTGTTTTTGAGCTTGATGTTGCGTTCAAGAAATGAGGTTCTTGGAACCATGATATTGAGGGACTCTAAAGCTTGCTTCCATTTTGTTAAGATTGATGGGGTTAAAAGTTTCATTCTTAAGATTGATTGGGTTAAAAGTCTCATTCTTTAAAGTCTTGAGTTGAAGTTCTAACAAGATGTAAAAATGGACTTGCATTCATGTTTATGTTTCAAGTTCTTGTATCTCATGTTTATATTTCAAGCTTTGTATATCATATTTATGCTTCAAGTCATCACCTTAAATCTTGAAGACTTAAAAATGGACTTGCATTTTTATGTTTATATTTCAAGTTATCACCTTAAACCATAAAGATAAAAAAAATGAACTTGCATTCTCATGTTTAAATTTCAAGTTTTGCACATCATGTATATATTTCCAAGTTGTCACCTTATAATGTTAAAGGCTAAAAATGAGAGTTGCATGGGATGTTTAGGATTCTAGTCATCACCTAAGTCTCTAACGCTCAAGACTTCCCTTTTTGTCTTAAATAGAAATTTTGATTATGGACACACAAACACACACAGATATATATAGATATATATAGATATATATATATATATATATATATATATATATATATATATATATATATATATATATATATATATATATATATATATATATATTTATTTATTTATTTATCCGGCCATGTCCAAATAGTGGATTTGAATTTGGTTTTATTTTATTTTAAGACTAGAATCTTGTATCCTGGTGTACAAAGAAATTTTGAAAGAATTGGAAATTTGAAAAGGAGCAAAAATATGACATTTAAATGTACAAAACCTTATTAATAAAATTATAAGTTTAGCCTCTGTTTTAAAGGTTAATATTTAAGGGAGAAAATGTTTTCAAGTGTGTTTAATGTCTTAGAATAATTTTTAGGAAAAACGAATAACTAAAAGGTAAACAATGTAATTTTTAAAGCTTTTAGAAATTTCATTTTGGCCATTGTTCATCACTATTCACTACTATTCATCATGTTCATGTGCTCAAAAATTATTAATAATTGTTGTAAAAATTATTTTTGGCATCTTAGGAAGGAATAGTAACTAGAAAGGATAAAAAATTGTAATTTTCAAAGCTTTTTAGAAATTGTAATTATGGTCCCTGTTCAATACTATTCATTATTGTTTATCACTGTTCACATGTATAAAAATTATTAATAATTGTAGTTAAAATTACTTTTAGCATCTTAGGAAATGTTAGTAACTAGAAAGGGTCAAAAACTTAATTTCTAAAACTCTTGAAATTGAATTCCTAACACTGCCCAGCACTGTACAGTATTGTTTGGTACTATTCACCTACTTAAAAATTAGTATTAATTCGTATAAAATTATTTTTGGTCTCTTAGGTGCATAAAAGAATAATTACAAGTGTAAAGTTGGACTATTTGCAAAATGTGAAAAATTGTGTCTTGAACCTTTCATTATGGAATTTTGGCCAAATGAGTTTAATTAGATTGAATAATGATTTTGAATGTGTTTATGTATTCAAAATACCATTTATGATGTTAAGAATAAGTTTTAGAAGCATTGACACTTACTATATGTCAAAGATTGAAATTTTGCATTTTGACCCCTAAAATTTAACAAAATTTGGCCAATGGCCCAAAATGATTTTTATGATGAATTTAGTGATTCTACGTAGTATTGGCCTCTAAAAAGTGTAAATTAATTTTGAGAACCATTAGTTTGGGAAAATGTGTTAAATGAGAAATTTACACTTTGACCTACAAACTTTTAGAAATTGCTGCTTTGACTCCTTCTAGGGCTAAAGTATAATTATCCTTAACTTGATGATATTAATGTGAATGATATGTTATGAGCGATATGTTCATATAAGTTGTTTGGGGAATTATGTGACTTGAAGTGATTATGCGAAATTATAAATAGATGATTATGCATGCTTGACCCTTTAATTATGCAACTGATTATTACTGCCTATGTTGCACATATATCCTGTTGAGCATAGCATATGCATTGGCTGAGTATGGTCCTTGAATTCTGGCATGTTGGGTAGGAGCATGTTTACTTTTCAATGAGACATTGATGCTAACATGCTTGTGGATACAAAGAATGTGATGCATGCTTATGTTATTTAATACATGATGATTATGACATGAGGTGATTATGAATGTATAATTGAGGTGCATAATTGATATGTTCTTTGGCATGAAGCAAATTTCGAGAAACTCCGTTCCCAGCCATTATGCTATCGGATTTCTGCCAAATTTGTAGACTTACAGAAATTATGAAGTTTATGAGCATGAAATGTTAAATAATAAGTTATGATGATGGCTATGATTATATGCTCATGTTTGCATCTCTAAATAGCATGCTAAGATTAAAGATGACATAAGACACATGGAAATGATCATTTAGACTCTAAGAATTAATGGTTATGAGAGGTAATCTAATAAGGGATCGTTTAGACTCCAAGAATTAATTGTAAGCTCCAGAACCCTTCAAAAAGTATGAGTTATATTGTTTTGAATGACCCCAAAGCCAATTTAAAGAAAATATTTTGAAGAATGATTGATGACTACCTTGAGTTTCTTGACTAAGCTTAACAGGTATTTCTAAAGTGCATTACATGAACTTGAGCGAGAATACTTTCACTTTACATGTGCAAACGTGTTTTATCTCATGGAAAGAGAACAAGCTTAAGCAAAGTGGATATTATATCTTGTAAAGAATACTTACATGCATCAAGGAATGAAGCTGATCAATACAAAAATAAGAAACCAAGAAAAATGTCTTCAGAAAGTAGCACGGGATGTCAAAAAGTACTATGAAGAAGGAGAAAATCATGCAAACTCAGAAAGTAATGTGTTACTCAATCGACAATCATCATAATCACAAATCATTTATTATTAAAAAGCTAAGATTGAAGATTAGAAGACCAAAGAATGATTGAGGGACTGATTGTGCACGTTACAAAGCTCACTTCATTGTGGAGCCAAAACGCTATAGGAAATGGAGGGAAATTTGAATTTCAAATTTCAAATCTCGAGTCAAACCTAGTTTTATAACTGGTATGTCATCTCTTCTACCTGATTGGTTAACCATCCTGACTTTTATACGGAGGAGTTTAGAAACCACGATTAGAAAGTAAAAAGAAATAGGGACATCAGAAACTTTTATAACACAATGACTTTTGCAACCGATGTAACAAGTCTGTTAGCCTACCTTTTTAGACTAATGTTCTAAGACACAACAGATGATCTACACGTGTTACTTGGAGATTTGATCAAGGGCAATGGTCATGAAGAAGGACCATTATAAATGGAGATGCTATACTTGAAAGCCGATGAGAGAGTTAAAGATAACAGAGTGGAAACTCTGCAAAAATCTCTCCATACTTCTTGTGATGTTCATTACAATATGTAATCACTCTCCTTGAAGTGTAAAAATATTATTTCCATATTTTGTAATGATTTGTATGCTCTTTTGTGTAAGAGATGTAGGAAAGAAGTCGTTCATGTTTTCCAGGATTCTCGGATAAATTACCATATTTAATTGCCATAATTCTCAGATAAATTATAGCGGTTTGAAACTGCCACATACCCTATATAACTGCTGCAATTTGTAGTGAAATATTTTAACAAACCATAGCAATTTGTGGTTATTATTGAAAAAATAATAATAATGGCAGTTTGGTAATTTTTAACCAAATTCACAAAATTACTAACCAAAAGCAAGTACAAAATAGTTAACAGTAGTTAAATCCACACTGGAAAACTCATGTTAAAGCACAAAATCCAATAAGCAGGATACAAGATATATTTACAAGATTTACATTAAACTGAAGCAAGAGTACAACAAGTTAAATCCAAGATAGCATTACACAACTGATGGAAATGCCGTATTGGAACTCAACAATGAGGACATATTTGCAAACTCTTGTGGAAAAGTTAAAAGACATTTCAAATAAGGAAGCAGACGTTGAACAAATCAAATAGCTACATACTGAGGTTTCTAGAGATGTTCCTGGCTATAGTGCAGTTTCTGAAGATGTCAAGGGCAGAAAGAAAGCCAATGTTAAGGGCAGAAAGGAAAAGGCATGCCGTATTAGGTTTACAGCAGCCCCGTCTGAATGATCTTGACGGCCTGGATCCTCATGATAAAGAGTCCATGTAAATGGCTACAGAGGACACTTTTGTTCTATTGGATCGTCTACAATTCTTTGAGCATGTCTGGGACTTCATCAATTATGCTTCAGCCATAGCAGATATCGACAAGTCCATGGAAAATTCCCTTACCTTTGAGGAATATAATCAATGCATTGAGGAGGAGAGAGCAAGACTTACTCAAATCCAGGGAGATTGTGAAAAGACTCAGACTTTGCTTGATGCTTCTAACCAGCAAAGACAATGGCTTCATAAAGAAGTCTCTCATCTAGAAGCCTTGCTTCATGAGAGATGAAACCAACTGAGCTCTTATGAGATGAAGAGCTTGAAGATTGAGACTCATCTTGGTGATCTGAAAAGAAGAATAACAGAGGCTAACAGGATCTTAAAGGGTAGAACTACGAAAGTAGATTTGGCCAGGAGGCCAAGGTAGCACTGGAAAAGCCAAATTGGAGTTAGAAAAGTCATCATTCAATGCATCTGAGGCATATAAATTAAAGTTGTTATATTATCAATGTAATCGATCCCACATTACTATCATGTGTAAATTAGCCGTTGAAGTGTATGGAATTATTTAAATAGCTGTATGTCACTCTCTGTATGTGAAGGGTAAGAATTATAAGTTGCTATCATTATCATCAGTATAAATTCAACTTGTGGGGTCAATCCCACGTTTCTATCATGAGTAGATTACTAGTTTTCCATTTTTGTGTTACAAGTAATTAGCGGTTGAAGTGTATGTGTGTGTTTGTGCAGAATTTCAAACCACAGAAAATTCATATACAGCACTGTAAAGTTGGTATATTCACAAGATGAGTTATACTTTTGTACAAAGAAACTGGACAATCTTTTCCATAATGTTTGTAGCAAAGAAAGGAAAAAACTCCAATTAAACAAATATGTCCCTTTCAAGACTTTGAGATTTCTTTGAAAGGAACAAACATCAAAATCTAGTAGACAAATGGTAGATATTCTTCCTTCATACAGATTCTCCCATAAATAATTTTATTAAATTTTTTTTAATAGACCCAATGCAATAGTATTCGTTAGGAGTTCACCAATAAGCTCCAATTAAATAAATAGACCCAAATTATTTTTTCTAATTTCTTTTATGCATAAGCCTGAAATTATATAGCCAAGCCTAATGAATAAAATAAAAGTCATTCAAGCCTCATTTATATCCCATAATTCATTTTAAGACATCATAAAATATGAAATGCAGGAAAAGTGTTAAATACCAAATCTTGCCTTGCTTTTTGATGTTTGATATTTTAATATCAGAGTTGATAGATAGGCAAATTAAATGACCTCTCTTTTAGAGCCCCTGACCCACACTTCCTGCAATAGTAATCTGAGAAAGAAATAAAGACAATACGGAATTTGATTTATAAGAATGAAAAAGAGATAATTTGTTTGTACTCTGCAACAGATTGACCACCTTGGACTAGTGTTAAAAATGATAAAATGCAAATGATCTAGTGTTAAAATTGTAAATGCACATGGGTTTAGGGTTTTAGTCTTGATCTCATTCAAATAGCATTCTTAATTTCCCATAACGAAAAAAGGATGAATGTCAAAATGAAAGGAAAACTGACATATAAATTATATAGAAATAGAGGTCAATCCGAGCAACCATGAGAAATAACCACAAAACCAAGTCTCATTATTTAACTTCAGAAGGCTGAATAGTTCCATATCCATTCAAAATTCTATCTCATTTCATTTCAAGCGAGCTAGCTACCAAGAACCTCAGCACCCACTATTGGATTCTTGAAAGCAAAGAAGTCCTAGTATGTCTTCAACGAGAATGCTGGCAAAACAGTTGCACCTTTTTCTGTAATTTTAGATATTTGAAAAGTAAATATTACATATATACTAAATACAATGATGCAATAGATAATGCACTCAATTAAACTGAAGAGATTATATTAAGAATAAGAATATGACAACAGTAAGTTCAGTAACAAGGTCTTTTCTCTCTAGGTAAGGTCGCTTATGAATCAAACAAGTCCTAGGCGTGTTGAGTTAAATATTAGGGTGTTACACTTACTTTTTTAAAATTATATACACACACACATATAACTCAATATTTTATATTATTGTAAGTCACATTTTTATTTTATAAAAAATTGTATGTATAATTAATAAAGGTTTTTTTTAGTTAAAAAAATAATAAACATCAGAAAAATGAAGAATTAATTAATATTTTGAAAATGGGTTAAAGTGTAACAAGTGTATATTTTAAAAATAGATGAGAGAAGATTGTAACAATATAGTCTCTCTCAACGAAAAAAGCTATAATTTACTTTTAAGGAAAAGAAAAGTTATGTTTATCTTAATAATTTATTTTATACTTGTGAATCATTTTAATCATTAATTTTTAAAATGAGTCAAATTAATACTAACGTCACAAGACCCCAATCATGTTAGTCCCTGAACGCACTTTCATTTAATATCTATCAATTAAAATATGATGTGTAACATTAAGTAATACATTAACATACCTTATATCATTTAAAGTAGAATTAGTTTAAAATGAATAATTTTAGTGTTTGAAATTACGTAAAATAAGTTATTTAAATATTCTTTTCAAGTTATAAAATAACTTATTTTATGTAATTTTAAATATCAAAATGAATAATTTTAAACTTTATAATATTTTATATGATACATAGTATGTCAAGGTATCATTTAATATTATATATTATTATTTAGTTGATAAGATGTTAAATAAAAGTTAGATGAATGACTAATTTAACTCATATTGTATAATTTTAAGAATTAATTTAACTTATATTAAAAATTATAAATTAAAATAACTTAAAAATATACAGTCAGCGATTAAAATTATTATAGAAGAAACAAAAAGGGAGGAGTATCCCCGTTACTTGGTTCCTGCTTTAGCACACTGCACGCAAAAACCCAGAACCCTAGCAAGAACCCAAAACCTCTCTCCCTCCGGACTGAGAGTGGGCGAGACCATGGATTTGCAGCCAAGCGAGTTCGATCGCCTCCTGTTCTTCGAGCATGCTCGTAAGACTGCCGAAGCCGAATATGCCAAGAACCCTCTCGATGCCGACGTTCGTTCTTTTCTTCCTTACGTCTCTATTCCCCATTTCCACCCTAATTTCCATTTCTCTTTTCGCCCGCTTAATTATTGAAAGTTTCAATATGTTTTGAGATTTATTTTTTGTTATTTTTCTGGGTACATCTTTTGATCTATTATTTCATGATTATTTGATCGATTCATTTAGATTGTGGTCGCATGTAATCTGTTACTTTTATGCTCATTAAGGATGAGGAGTTGTATCGGGGAATTCGTCTCCAAATTTTATAATTATAGTTTGGTTATCATGTGATAATCTGTGCAGAACTTGACAAGATGGGGCGGTGCTTTGCTAGAATTGTCTCAGTTTCAGAGTTTTCCCGAGTCAAAGAAAATGACTCAAGGTGCTAAATCTTTGCACTAATTCTTCCCCTTCTTTCTTTTGTTTTTCAATTTTGATAGTTGTTTTCATAAAGGGGTTATTTTTAATTACATGATATTTGAGTGTTCGTCAGGATTTGAAATTTGCGTGTAACTCACTTTTGTTCTGGTAAAATTAAAGGTTTTCTTTTTTTCTTTTTCTTTTGACATTTATTGCCCTGATTTTTGACATTTCCCGAAAGTGAAAAGAATGGTGATTTTGGATTTTGAAACTGTGGATTTCTTACTTGACTTGCAGATGCAGTCTCGAAACTGGAGGAGGCTCTCGTAGTTAATCCCAAGAAGCATGATACTCTTTGGTGCCTGGGAAATGCTCTCACCTCTCAAGCATTTTTAATTCCTGATCAGGAGGAGGCAAAAGTTTATTTTGATAAGGCAGCTGAGTACTTTCAGCAAGCTGTTGATGAGGTACAGTTTTGGTCTGTTTGATGGGATTGGGAAGTATTTTTACTTGTGAAAATAATCTGTTTGATGGAGTGGTTTCATTTTCTATAGGATCCTACCAACGAACTTTACCGCAAATCATTGGAAGTGGCTGCAAAGGTATGTGTCGCTTTGTAACAGTTTTGTATGATATTATCATGCTTTTCTTTCACACTGTTATACATTTTGTGTGTGGAAGCTCTAAAAAAATGGCTGTTGAAAATTCGTACAGTTTTGTTTTCATGGGATTTATCATCTGTTTCCTTTGTTGGTGGAGAAAACTGGAAAGTAGGATGAGTGGCAAGAGAGAATTTTTGGATTTTTCAAATTTTTGTGGCACCAGTTTTTATTTTTAAATCTGAAAGCTTTATATTACATTGATGATGTATTCACAACCCTGAATAAGGAGCCCTGCTAATATTGGGTGCTGTGGTTTGTATCGCAAACTTCTATCAAACCAATTTGTGAAAAATCTTGTAAAATGATTCTGATATCATCAGTTATGTATGACAGTGGTATGAGACTCTGGTTTGACCTTTGGATTATGGCTACCACTATAATAATAATAATGTTATTCACCCCTTGCCTCTTTTTCCATTAATAAAATGTGCACTGTGTTCTCAAACTGGCTACTGACCACTTTAATTACTAACACCTTCTTTAAAGGCTCCTGAGCTGCATGTAGAAATTCATAAGCATGGATTTGGTCAGCAGCAGCAGCAGTCAACTGCAACAGCTGGACCTTCTTCTTCTTCTGGTACAAAGGTATTTTTTTTTTTTGGGGGTACTTCGGAAAAGTTCCATTCTCTCTCTCTAACTTCTTGTTGTTTTTAAGTTAATGCAATTGTATGATTTTTTTTCTTAACTTTTAGCACCCTTGGTGTGTGTTCTAAGTTGTTAATGGATTGATTTTGAGCTGAGATTTAGTAACTTAAGTCTAACCGTTCTTCCATAGATGAAATGTTCTCTGATTGCAGGTACATTCACGGAGTTTTCTTGCACTGTGAAATAAGGGAGCTTACTGATTGGATACTGTGCTGTTGAAAATTAAGGGCATGTTTGGTTTGGATTTCCAGTTTTAAGTTTTCATTTTCAGGGATTTTGTGAAGGAAATACTAAAAACTGAAAATAAAAACTGAAACCAAACAAGCCCTTATGTTTTCCAAGTGTTGATTCTTTCCTGTGATAACTTTATGCTTTATTGTGAAAAACAAGGAAATTGTTGGCTTAGGTTTTTAGAATGGATTCATAGGTTATGTATGACTCCATCAAATTTATTATGTACGGATTTGGTTACCTTCCATCCTCACTCTCACTAGTGTATGCGTGGGCTATGGCTATGGGTTTTGAGATGGATTGGATTAATGGCTGTGAATTCACAAGTTGAGTGGGATGTTATAGGCTAGTTTTCATTCCTTAAATAAAAGAACTAATCTTTTATTAAGTCAGCTCTTGCAATAAATGTTTCTTCTGACTTTTTTTTGTTGGAAATTAGCCAGTTTATTTCTTAATACCTGCATGATGCCAGTCTTCTTTTGCTACATAAATCAAATTCAAGAAGATATTCTAATATGTACATAGAAACTCTGATATTCATATTTGACTAGTACTCGTTGTTCTCCGAATTTATTCATTTGTTTTGCTCAGACTCAGAAGAAAAAGAAGAGCAGTGATCTGAAGTATGACATATTTGGATGGATAATTCTGGCCGTTGGCATTGTTGCATGGGTGGGGTTTGCAAAGTCAAATCTGCCGGCTCCTCCACCTCCACCACCTCGATAAGTGCAGCCATTTGAATTAATTTGATGGGTTATTGATGATGGAGGACCACATTTGAACTGGGTTACTGCCTATTATTTAATTTTTGACAGTCATGTTTTCCATGTTGTAACCATTTATCTATCCATCATATGAAATTTTATCTAGTTGCCACTCGGTTGTGCAGCTAAATATGCTAGGCCTAGATCTTTTCTAAGTATTGCAAAAATCATAAGCATTGGCTAACTAGGTTAACTATAACCTTTTGCGGCCCTATTGAGCTTTTTGGGAGGGCAGTTGCAACACTTTAATGGCGCAGTCTAGGTGACTGCGGTTGCACTCTTAGGGCCTGTTTGCTTTCCTGAAAACAGTTTTCAATTTCTAGTTTTCAATTTTTGTGAAAGGAAAACTAAAAAAACTAAAAACCATAAATTTCAGTTTTCAGTTTTTTCAGTTTTTCTTTCACAAAAACTGAAAACTGGAAACTGAAAGCTGAAAATTGTTTCCAGTAAAGCAAACAGGCCTTTAGATTTGCTTGTTCGCATGGAAGTGTTATTTATTTATTTTTTTATATTCAAGCTGTTATTAATTGCATTCGGTCATGTCAAGACTCTTGCTAGTATCAATTAATTCTGAACGAGACCATAATTTTATGGTTCATTGTCATTTTGTTAGACTTGTGAGCCTTGCGTAATGATAAGATTGATAACTTGTGATCCAGATGTTACGGTTCTAATCTTGGAGGTAGTTGAGGCTTAGTACATCTACTCTCTTGAGATCGTATCAGGAGGGAGTTGTGTATTGGGTTGTTCTTTTATTATAACTCTGTTAGATTTAGAGTAGTGGATATATTCAAATTTTATAATACATTCAAATGTTTCAATATGCTCTTATATGGTAGGTGGCAACTAAATAGATGGTTTTTGAGAACCGCAGTGCTTGCATGATCTTGCATTTTTGTTTTTGCTGCGGTCTTGCATTATATATATATTTTTTGTACATTACATTATATGCCTTCATTTTCCACGTCGTATTATTTCTCCACCCAAGACATCACCAGTTTAATCTAAGTTGAATTCTGGATGTTGCTGACTTGCTGGTGCAATTTTGGAAGGCTGAACCATCCAATGTGGGTTATATGTCGAAATTTCCTAGATTCCTCGACGAGCTTTGTGAATATTAGTCACTTTTTTTTTGTGCTATTCCCATTTGCCTAATAAATTTATTGGTTAATTTGTTTAATATATCCTTTATTTTTCATAATTTAATTAACGAAGTGTTCAACTTTGCAATGCTTTATTAAATATATTAGAATAATCTCTTTTGAGACAAAAAAAAAAGTAATTCAGATACTACCTATATTCATTATCGATAATAAAACAGTATGAAAATTGAATTCAGTGGTTATTTTACATATTTTTGAAGATACATTTTGTTCATATTATCATCCCAATCAAAAAACAAGAAAGAGACAGGATAGGGAAAAACCTGAGAGAGAGTGTTGGGGTGTGAAACAAAATCAACGGATTAGAGGTCTAGAGGATGGGACGTCATTTAGATTTTAGGGGAAATAGGAGAGTACAAAAGGTGGATGAATTGACCGGGGTTGTCCATAGCCACGCTGCAGTTTTGGGGGAAGGGACAGGCACATGAAACACTTTTGAGATGACTTTAATCACATTTTTTAGTGTTGCTAAATTAAAAAAATAAGTGGTTCATCATGTGTCAAAACATAAGAGGTACATGTTAAAAACCCCCATCTTTTTAAGTACAATTAATAGAAAAATGATCCAATAAATAAAATTCAATTTAAAAGTACTTAAACCAAATTCAAACTAGCTAAGGAAAAACCAAACAAAAAACAAACTCACAAGGCCAGTCTTACCTAATTGTCTATGCAAGTAGGAAAATATAAGCCTAGAGATTAAAGGTCTTCTGTTATTTGATCTGAAGTGTGGTTTTGTGTTGTGTGTCTCTTACTGTGTGCAAGCACCTGGTTTCGTAAGTTAGAATACAAATTAACAATGTTTTTTTTTGTCATTTAATTGATGATGCCTTGTGTGGAGAATATCAAATCAAAAGAAGACAAAAGGGAAAGAAGAAAGAAAGTGAAGAATGCAAAACCGGAGGCTTTGTGGCCTGAAACTAGGAGCCACTAGAGATTCTTCTTTTAGAGTAAATACTTAAATTGGTTTGTCATAAATGTAATTGGGAATAAATTAGTCACTCAGAATTTAACAGTCTTGAATTAGTGTCTCACATTAAAAAAAAAAAATTGATTCTTCCGTACATCATACGAAACTATACAGAGGGACCAATTCCTTCTCCCCTTTTTGAAATATGAGAGACAAATTTATCTTCGAATACATATGGACCAATTAAGATATCTTATGTTGTTTTTATATTGGGATAATGGCCCCATATGTGATTTAAGCGTGAGTGGATGAGACATTTTAATTAGTGTATTTGAAAAATTCTTTTAATTTGAAATGTCAATCATATGTATTAAATAGTTTTTCAAATAATTTATTAACACATGGTCAGTTGAACTGATTAGATATTTCTTCTCCTTAATCAGTGATATTAGATTTAACAATTTTAAATTAAGAGATCTTTTAAATTAATTTTTGAAAATATATCAAATACACTTTTTTGACTCCCTAATAATTATCGGTTGATTCGAATCTTCAACTGGTAAGCTTTTGTCCAAAGAATAATTATCAGAATATTGCATAACCTAAGAAAAAGATACTCACAAGTTGGAAATATATTTGAATAGCTTGGATTAGAATTACGTAATAAGAGGTAGGGATGGCAATGGGGCGGGTTGGGGCGGGTTTTTGCTCAACCCGACCCCGCCCCGTACTAGGTAAAAAGAGTCTCAACCCGCCCCGTCTCAACCTGCGGGTTTTACAAATATAAACCCGCACCCGCCCCGCCCCGCTATTTTTAAAAAAAAAAACTTTGAAATCATCTCAAAATTTAAAAGGTCAAAGACACAAATATAAAATAAACCTAGTGACAATGTTAACATTTAAATTCTAGAGCAGTAATCATGAGTACAAAAAAAAAATAAAAAAATAAAATATCCATAATAAAGAAAACAACCAAGTTCCAAACAAGTTCAACATGTATCAAATTACAACAAAACCATAATAACTTCATGTCTAAGTGTCTAGCCTCATAATTATTGAAATCATCATTCTTCAATTTCTACATCCTCATCTTCATTATTAACTGTCTGATAATCATTCACAATAACAGGTTTTGTACCTACAAATTAAACATGATAAATTTATTAATAAATCAATTAACATCATTTGAATATAAATATCTTTGAAATAAAAGAATAAGATAAAGCATATGAAAAGATTTACCTTTGCCTCCATAAGTTGCCCATAACCAATTTTGAGAACACATCAAAGCTTCTATTCTGTCTTCATTTAGATTGCCACGATTAGGACTAATCAAACGACCACCTGCACTAAAAGCAGATTCAGAAGCAACACTAGACACAGGGATAACAAATATATCTCTAGCAATTTTTTGAAGAGTTGGATACTTGGCCCCATTCACTTTCCACCAAACTAAAATATCAAAATCAGGAGTTCTTGGAATAACATCTTCCTCAATGTAAAAATCAAATTCAGTTTTCACAAGTGAGCCCTTTGTTTTCTTCAACCTTCTAAGATACAACTCATAAGCAACATCATCATCTTGATCTTCTGAAAGAGAATGGTTTTGTGCAGAAAATTCTTGCACACTTGAGCTTGAAGAATTTGCCTTTTGTTGGTACTCAATGACCAAGTCATAGCATAATTGTTGAATTCTTTGAACTTGCTTTGTACAATCTATTGAATCTGGATATAGTTTTGAGAACTTGTACTCAAGAAAAGCAATTTTATACCTAGGGTCTAGGACAACAGCAACACCCATAATGCCATGCACTTCATCCCAATATTTTTCAAACTTTCTCTTCATATTACATGCCATATGATTAATCAATGGATCAAGAGAAGAAGCCCACTTTTCCAATGCCAATTTTATTTCACAAATTTTATGAAAGAAAATATTATCAGTTGGATATTGTGTCCCAGAAAATAATTGAGTCACATCATAAAACACTTTCAATTTACCACATATGTCCTTAGCAAGTTCCCACTCCTCATTACTTGGCACACTTTTATATTGAGGTTCCTTTTGTCTTAAACGAGGGAAGACATCTTTGTATAATGAAGCTGTTTCTAACATTACATAAGTTGAGTTCCATCTAGTTGGGCAATCAACAACTAATTTTCTTGTGTATGGAACACCTGATTTACCACACCAAGCAACAAATGTTTCATGTCTTTTAGCGGTTGCTCTCCAATACAATGCACTATTACGAATCTTCTCCACACTTTCCTTAACTATATCTAAGCCATCTTTCACAATCAAATTCAATATGTGAGCAGCACAACGCATATGCAATAATTTCCCCCTCAATACCAAGTAATCAGAATCCAAGCGTCCCAACAACTCTTCCACCATAGCATCATTAGTAGAACAATTATCTAATGTAATAGTTGATAATTTTCTATCTATGTTCCATTCCAACAAAACCTTCATTAATGTATGAGTGAGCACATTGCTTGTGTGAGGGGCAGGAACATAAGAAAAACTGAAAAATTTAAAAAACATATGCATCACAAAATGATAAAAACCACTTATTTAATGTTAAGTGTAAGAAGGGGATGGAAAAAAACCTCAAAATGCGCATCTGCAAATTCCATGAGCTATCAATGTAGTGTGCCGTGACAACCATGTATCCCTTGCTTTGGTTAGAAGTCCACATGTCTGTTGTAATTGTCACCTTACTTCCATTTTGGTCTAATGATAAAGTTGTTTTCAATTTTTCTTCCTCATAAAATTGAAGGATGTCTTTCTTGATTGTGTTGCGACTAGGCACCTTGAATGAAAGCTGTAAATAGGCAGAATACTCTCTCAATGCAATGTGTTCCACAGCACTCAATGGATATTCATGCATTATAACCATCTTGGCAAGACACTTTCTTGAGTATGTTGGATCAAATGTGAAATTTTCTTCCCTTTTTTTCCCTTGTTTCACAAAACAGTTAGCAATAGTTGATTGTTTTGATTTGGCTAGCTTTATTCTCTTGCAATGGTTAAGCACATGATTTTTCAATGCCTTGGTCCCATTCCTTTGAGCTGCACTAAGTACTTTGCCACAATGAAAGCATTTCGCTGTCCATTCTCCATTTACTTTGTTTCTTTCAAAATACTGCCAATAAACACTCTTTAGATTAGATTTGTTGTCATCTTCAACTTCAAGTGTTTCGTTTTCATTTTTTGGGATAGATGTTGCTCCTATGGTTGGATCAACACTTTCTCTTCTTGTAGGCATAGAAGTATCCTCACATGCTATTATTGCATTAGTCTCCATTTGAAAAAACTACAAATTCAAATAAAAAAGAACAAGATCAGAGAATTAGTCAAAACAAAAACCAAAATCTGACCAAAATTAAATCCAGTGTCTAACACAATTAATAAAGGCAAGAAGAACATTTAAAAACAAAATTAATAAAAACAAGAACCATAGCATCGACCATAAGTTGAAACAAGAATCAGAATATGACCAAAATTTAAATTTAATATCTAACAAAATTCATAAAGGCAAGAAGAACCAAATTTGATTCAGAAATACTTGAATCTTAAACCAGAGAAAAAGCTCAACAAAGACAAAGCTAAACTGAACAAAACCTCAAATTTGAACTGAATATAAATCACCAAGAAACTGAACAGAACCTCAAACTTGAACTGAATATAAATCACCAAGAAACTGAACCAGAACTAAGACCCAAGCTCCACCACATGAAGATCCATCATCAACTCATCAATTTATCAATCAAACAAAAATTATTAAAAGAGAAAAATGAAATCAAGAACAGCGAAATATGTGTCACGTTTGGTTTTAGCTTCAAGCTTCTTGGAACAATAGAGGTAATGACAGCAAGAGGCGTGATGGGAGGCACGGGGACGAGCGCGGCGAGAGGCACGAGCACGAGCGCGGCGGCTGGCACGGGAGCGAGGTGTGGAGGCAGGCACGGGCGCGACGTAGGCACGGGCACGAGGTCAGGCGAGCGTGATCGCAGCACGAGCGCAGGCCGCCAAGCACGAGCACAGCCGCTGCGAGCCGCACAGGCGAGAATGCAGTGGCAGGCGGGCACAAGCACGATGGTCGTCCTTCCTCCGTCGAGATCTGGCAGCACGGGCGCGAGGTGCGGAGGCAGGCACTGGCGCGACGTAGGCACGGGTGTGAGGCTGTGCGAGTGCAACTACGAGCAGCGCGAAGGCCGCTACTCACGAACGCAGCCGCTGCTACTCTGAACGCAGGCGAGAATGCAGTGGCAGGCGGGCACAAGCACAGTGGTATTCCTTCCTCCGTCGAGATCTGGCAGCGCGGCTTCTGTGCAGTCTGTACTCACCCAAACACAGCTGAAAGGAAAATGAGATATTAGGTTTTGAAATTGTGGTGTTATGTTTTGGTTAGAGTCATAGAGTGAAACGACTGTGTTTAGTGATGGGGGAAAAATGATTCTTTGGTGTTAAAAATGGGGGGAAGGCCAAGAGTAAAGTTCATTATTTGGTTGAAAGGATATTGATTTTTTTAGATCTTAGATAATCTTCTTAGAAAAAATATATACATATATATAATAATATTATAAAAATTTAAATATTATATATATATACACAACATATAGTAATAATAATATTTTTTAAATGTATATATGGGGTGCGGGGCGGGTTGGGGCGGGTTCACCCTCAACCCGCACCCGACCCGACCCGCAGGCAAAACCCGACCCGCATCAACCCGACCCGAGCGGGGTGGGTTTAAAACCCGACCCATGCGGGGCGGGTAGTGCGGGTAACCCGCGGGTCGGGTAGAAATTGCCATCCCTAATAAGAGGACTGAGTCACAGGATTAGTGACCCCACTGATGATGAAGCGGTTGAATGAAAAGATTCAGGGTGTGTTGATTTCAAATTTCAAAAGAATAGATTGATGAAATTGAATTGTAAGATAAATTGAACCTTGAAAAAGACTCTGTAATTGGCTTTTGCAAAATTAAATAGTTAGGCAAATTGGTCACTATAAAATTGAATACTAGGAGGGTACTGACTTGTTTGACAATTCATTTTTGCAAAGATTAATTTAAGAGGTTTATTTTTATTGTTTTTATAAGGACCAAATTATCCAACTATTCAATTATGTAGAAATCAATTTAATTTTTTTTATAGAGACAAATTTGTCTGGCTATTCAATTATGTAGGACTAATTTGAGATTTTTTATTTTATTGTAACCAATTTGTCCAATCTGAAATTTTAGAGGACTAAAATGAGAGTTTTGTCGTAAATTAAAATAAAATAGGATTTTATATATAACTGAAAAGTTTTTATATATATATATATTGAGATTACTATTATGTTCTAAAAATTGTGGGTGGAAAAAGTAATTTTTATCCAAAAACATCTTATCCAAACACACCCTTATAGAACTAATATATGAAAGCAGATTTCTGTTATAAGGTAATTACATGACCTAATAACTAATGTTAAAATATAAATATTTTGTTGACATCTAAACAATTTTTAATTCAATACATTAATAATTACGTGATGTAGTTGGCTCAAGGGACACGAGAAACGGGGTTTGAATTGTGTCCTCAAACTTTTTCAAACATAAAATCTTCAAACAAATATTCTCAAGTCATTTGGGACTTGGATGGCAAAAATAATGAGATTAAATGTTGGTTTTAGGTTTCTCTTCAAGAACTTGATTTTATATTCTACAAACAAGATTACTTTATGATGAAAAACATATTTGGGTGATTCGAAAGATGAGATGGTAAGTTACGTTATATAATTGGAATGTAAAAGATAAGGGATGAGACGGATTATACAATGATTTATTTTGGCTTGACTTGTAATAGAAAGGTCTGCGTTTAGTCCGCCAATAGAAGTTGAGATTTTCACTATCCGAATATGTATTTTTTGTTAATAGCTTTTCAAAGCTAATAGGGTTCAGTAGGACTGTACTTGTCTCTCTAAAATAAGAAAATGATTGCTATAGAGTTAGGGATACAAATGATTTGAGATGAAAAGGATTTAAGTGTCTAACACCCTCACTCTAATGCTTGAGTTGTGATTTACAATGAAATGTAATTGAAGTGGCTTCTCACAAACCCTCTAAGAGGATAGAAAAGATTAAATTTATGAGAAGGTTGAATAAAATTTCTTCATAAAATATATATAGGCTTTAGAAAGTAAAGCTTAAAAGAGAAGGATTGTAAGAAAGAGTGTTCAATCAACCAACATTATTTGATCCATTCTTCTTCAAGGCATACATAGGCATCTTGAGATGTTACCATTGTTTGTTGTTTATGTAACATCCTAATTTTTAACCCAATAGTCTTATAACGTACCTAGGTTAATCATTAGTTTATTACTTCTCAGTTTCATTCCTTAAAATCTTTCTTTAAAATACTTAGCGGAAAATACAATTTTTTTTTTTGAAATATAAAATCAAAGTAAGAGCCACGTATGACATTAAACATGTGCCAATGTACATAGCAACTTGTGAGGAATAAAGCGCAGATTAGAAAAGCATATCAGCAAATTTAACAATTAATAGAACACTAAAGGAAGCGTCATGTTAATATTATAATAATGCCCACCTAAAGGCGGGACTTAGTTTGATACAAGAAAGGTACAAATACATCTGAAAGCAAATACAACAGAAATGAAAAGTACAAGGAAAGCATAAGAAGCGACACCCATACCCTCGTGCACCTAAGGTGGATAACCTCATAACAAAAGAAGGTTTATCCTAATTTATGTGTGTGTGTGTGTGTGTGCGCATTAGTCCTCCCCAAGACCTCTACTGCCGTGACCCGGGATACGGAAGGATAAAACCAATCCACTGGCAAAGCTCGGCTGGAGCGGGCTCTCGCTGCGGTTGAATGTGTGCTCCTCGACTGGGGCACATCTCGGTTCTCTAAGCCAACCTTGGCTGCGTCACTATCTCCTCGCTCCCTTCTCTCACGAACCGAGAAGTGGGGGTGGAACTCTTGCTGTACATATGGGTTGGTGGATCCTTCGAGGGATCGTCCTCCGAATGCTGAGAGCGAGGCACGTAATTCGGGTGGTCACGGACGGCTGAGCCTGCCGTCTACTTTTGGAGAATCCTCTTGTTGCGCGTCCAGGCGCGCTCGAAAACCATATCGTCGCCGTAGGGAGATGTCAAGGAGAAGCGGTAGCTATGTACAGGGTGCGTAAAGGGGTGTCCCATAAACATGAAGATTCTCAACATGCAGCGCCCTTCAAAATGATATGACCATTGCTCCGGATCATAGTGGACCTCCCGCGTGGGGGGATCAATGAACAGGATGACCGTCGCCATCGTAATCTGAAGATGTGACGGGAAAGAAAGAAAGGAAGAAAAAGGAGGGTGAATCTTACTAAATAATCTCAACAGGGAACCTCCTATCTAAGGTGACATCGTCAACATCCTCAAGAACCTTGGGTTTGTTAAAAAAGGTGAGCATGCATATTAAGTTCATTATTAAGTTCATAAACATAGTTATCCAAGGTTCGTTCCTTTTAGAATGAATCTTAATGTTATGAATGCAACATAGTAAAGCATGAATGTATGGTAATACTTTATGCAAGAAGTCAATCAAATATATCATCAAGAAACATATAAGTGGCATAAAGTGACATATAAACTTTCAAGTGAAACTTGTCTCTTTTCTCAACTTTGTGACTTAAGAACTTCATATTGTAGCATCATGGGGCCACCCTAAAACATCATCTAGGTTATGAGCTCATACCTCAACTAGTCGTCACTAGCTCTTACTTATCCTATGATAAGAGTAGAGTACGAGCTAAGGGGCTTGAGGATCACCTATCATAACCTTTAATTCAGGGAGTCCATAGGAATATTTCCTTCTTTGAAACACTCTACTGGTATCTAGTGCACAGCGAATTGTCCGCTTTGGCAGGCTGCATCTACTCATACCCTCATGGAGTTGCCTTCTCCCTACCGGAATGGGAGAAGTATGTCTCAGTGCTATGTCACATTTCTTGGGGGTGCTCAGCCGAACCGGTGTCACCCAGGACTTATCTCATATGGTTTTCAAAAACATTCTCAAGTTCTCAATTTGACGAAAAATCGACAGCATAACTGTTGTAAACCGAATTTATTTCAAATTTGCTTTATGCTAGGATCAATCATAATGCATGTAAATTTCTCATTCAGCTTATATAATAATGATAAACTTGAAACCACACAATCATACTCATCATAGCACATGCATCATCACAACATACTTGAATCAATCAATTCATGGGATCAAGAACCTACGGTGTCTTATTTAAACATGAAATCTAAGTTCTCTATTATCCGATTCTAACCTCTTATGTACCTATAGGTTCACAACTAATTATTCTCACTAACTATTATGATCATAACCTATTCTAAATATCATTAGTGCAGAACCTATATTTTACAATTATGGGTACCTAGTTGTCACAACTTTGATCCTTTCTAAGTTCGATTTTCTCCTAAAATACCAAGATCAATTCCTAAACCAATTATGAGTAATTGCTACACATTTACACTAATTATAAACCATATTTACTAATATTAACCATGCTGAAACAGAATCCATAAAATCTCATTCCTAAGGGTTCTAGAAGTGTCATTTTAATTCTTTTCTAGTTACTAACTTATCTTAGCTTTCTCAAATTAATTTTAACATCAAATATACATGAATACACACATTCTAACATCATAAAATCATCATCATGCAGTGAGCAAGATAAACAAGGCAGAACCAAAATCATTATCATCATATCATGCATAGAATCACATAAAATTTCATCTCAAGTGCACATAAATTACTAGTTTTCTCTTGGAACCTTTTTAGAACCTCAAAACTATTTTAGAAACTATTTTATTTTATTAAAATCATAAAAATATGAACAAGGGCAGTAGCCAATATATTTTACTCCTAGATGAGATTTAGAACATAAAAACATCTTTATATCATATGCTAAGTTCATCTAAACTTAAGAAAATTCTTAAATCATAGCTTGTTGGTCCTTGTGACTAGATGAAACTCATGTTAAACTCATCCTCATCACATGGCCGAATTCATACTCATAAAATATTTCCATTTCCAAACTTTACTTGAGATAACAAGGGACAAATCTTTGAGCTCTAATATTTTTAGGTGATAACAAGAATATAAACATGCTATGCATTTCATTTTATCTTCATTAGGAAATTAAAGTGAGGGCTTAAAATAAATATGAGATGCAACTCATTTTTTATCTTTAAGATTAAGTGATGACTTGAAAAGTAAACATGGAATGCAAAGCTTGAAATTAAAAATGATAATGCAAGTTCATTTCTTTATTTTTGAGAGCTTAGTGATGACATAGAAAAGCAAATATGGTATGCAAGGCATAAATTTAAACATGAATGCTAGTCCATTTTTATATATCATTAGAGCTCATACAAGACTTTAAAGAATCAACATCTCAATCCCAACTCAATATTACCAAGATAAAGTAAGCTCTAGAATTCTAAGAAGCAAGTTTCTAAAGAAATCTCATGGTTCTTTGAACGTCATCATCAACCTCAAGGAAATGGATTTAAAGGAAATAAAACTTTTTAAAGGAAAGGAAATGAAGAAACCGGAACCATAAAGCAAAGGAAATTACACCATATGCTTTATTATGTACCCAAAACCCTCACGTGCCGGCCAACTTTAAGGTTGACAAGGGTAGGCTTTGGGATTTTTGAAATCCTTGTAATTATTTTCTTAATTTGAAATCATTAGTGAGCTAAGTAACTTAAGTAAAACTTGAAGAAAGGGAAACTCAAGCTTTAGAGGTCTCATTGAGATGAACACAAAGTCATCATCTAGAGACACTCATCATCAAGCTATCATGAGGAGTAAACTTAGGCCTTGAGGCTGAAAAATGAAAAGGAAATAACAAAGTAGAACCAAAAAGGAAAACCAATAGAAGCTCATAGAAACAACATTTTTCTTCAAGAACAAAACATATTTGAGAGAAATAAATATTTTAGAACAACCCCCTACCAAGTATGAAGATGAAAAGCTTGGTCTTTGAAATAGGAATAAGAAGAAAGCTCCTTTCAAGATGGTGATGATGATTCGGCCTTGGTGAGGAAAAAAGGAAGGAATGTGTTTTTGTGTAAGCTTGTGTTTGAGGGTGAAAGCTTTGGTGTTTGGGTGATGATTCAAGGTGGTGGGGGTGGTGTTTTGAGATGGTGATATGGTGGCTCAAGGTGAAGGATGAAGAAGATGAAGAAGATGAAGAGAACTCCTTGAAACTTAGAGAGAAAATAAAAGAACTTCGAAGAAAGCTTTGAGTTTGAACCTAGCAAATGAACAAAAGTGATCCAAGTTCATCCAAGCAAACTATTTATAGAAAATTAAAACAATGAGGGTGCTCATATGGAGGAGTGACCGTGAGCTATGCCTCGTGGAACATGAGGTGAGAGGTTTTGATTTTTGAGGCATGGCGAGGCATGGTTTGAAATATGGTGAGTATAGGCAAAGCATGGCTCAAAGCATGGTGATGTATGGCTATTTGAGTGTAAGAATTCAAACATATGATGGATATTTTGAGGGGAGTGGCCGGCAACCTTGAGGGGTGAAGGGGGAGAAGTTTCTTTGATTTAATCAAGGTTTAGTGATGTGTTTAGGTGTGTATTAGATTAGGTTTAAGATTAGGAATTGCTAAGTAAGTGTTTAGGTAACTAAGTAAGTAATTAGAAATCTCAAGACATGATTAGGGAGTGCTCATGTATTATTAGAGGAATTTAAACTCATTTTATGCATAAACAAATGTAGACACAATTCCTTAATTAAAGAAATTGGATAGAGAAAACACTATTCAAGATTCCATGACTAGGACTTTTGAATTTAAAAAGAGATTTAGGTTTAATCTAAGAAATTTTAGGTCATAATTAACTTTAATAAATTATTTTGACTCTAGATAATTATGGAAATTAATTAATTTTCGATTAGAGCCTAATATTGTTTAGGTTTGCTTAACACGCGATTAAGCTTAAAAATACTATGCTAGGGACAAAATTGTAATTTTGCACAAAAACTGCTCGAGACCACTGGGACTTAAACAGATGTTACGAAATACATAAAAACGTCATTTAAAACCATCTGGAGAAGTTTCGGGCTCAATCGGCACTTGTACCTGCGTAAAAATGCTATAGGGGTTTTTTGGTCATTTGACCCGAAACTTCAAAAAACGAGATTTTCCTTCCCGAAACCATTCAAAAGCCATCTAATCCCCTTCAAACATTGATTTGGCCCTTCGAGGACTGCCGGGTCGGCTATCCTCAAATTCCGGGCAAAAAATGACCTCAGGAGCTTTTTGGTCATTTTTGCTCAGACAGAAAATCGGGGCGTTACAGTTTATGTTTCTTTTGTACTTTGTAGCTATTGCTTTGTTTATTTTTGTGTTGTAAAAGCTTTTCCCTCTCCACTACTCATATTTCCCTATATGTAGCACATGTTAGATCTGCCAAAGGTGTGCAGTGCTAGCACCCTTTGGTGGTATGCTTTTCTGTTTTTTGACTTGCATAAATGTATTTCAAATTTGGCCTTCCCTCATTCAGACATGAGTCCTTTTGACTATGATAACTTTCAAGGGTATCCTCTTGGAGAAGCGCATCTTTTTTATGGACAATTTGGCTTTTTAATGGCATCCTTCTAATGTGATTTGCTTTCTGATGGCTTCAAACACTTTCATCAAGAAAGCATTATTTCATCATATCTTCTTGCAATTTAGAAAGGAAGTTCAAGCTTTGAATGACTGAGAGAGAGTTTGGTTGATCATATATCTTAGGATTATGTGTACTTTCTAACACTACCAGAAAATCTGTTGTTACCAATGGATTTTACCGACGGATTTTTTTAGTTATCGACAGAAAATTTTGTTACCGATGGATTTTGTCCTATGGTAATAACGCCGTTGGAAATTATAACTGACGGAAAAAATCCGTCAGTAACTATTACCGACAGATTTGTTTTACAAATTCCGTTGGTAATGAGTTCCTAAAAACCGTAAGCAAAATCGTCGACGTTAATTTTCACCAATGGATTTCTTTTTATTACTGACGGATCTTCCATCGGTAAAAATTTTAGTTTAAAATTGTTTTAAACATTTACCGACAAATTTTCCATCGATAAAGATGTAATTTTTTATTTTATTTTACCGGCGGATTTTTCATCGGTAATCATAAATTATTAAAATTTATTTTTTTATTTTATTGATGGAAAATCTGTCGGTAATTTTTTTCAATGATAATTTTTTTAGAAAATTTACTGATGGATTTTCCATTGCTAAATATAAATTTGGAAATTTTATTTTTTCTATTACCTCGCCATATCGCTCGCTATCTTGGAGCGCATTTTTACTGACGGAAAATTCGTCGATAATAATGCAAAATTTCATATTTTTTTTACCGATGGAAAAACCATTAGTAAATCCTGTATTTCGCATATTTTTTAGTAAAATTTGCTGGTAAAATTTTTTTAAAAATAGTTACCTTGTAATTCTGGAATTTTTATGGTACTTGATTATTTGAGATCATATTTTTTATTTAATGCTAATTATGAATATATCTAATAATGACAAATTATAAAAAAGTTCTCAATAAATAATAAACACAAGAAATTTAAATTCGGAGTGTGAAATTCAACAAAGTGTACAATCATAAACCTAAGGAAAACATTAGTTTGTATTAAGTTTTTACTTGTATTGGTTTGATGTCATTAAAAAACTTTTATGGAGTAATGCAATTAGAAACTAGACATTTACAAAGACTTTGGAGTAAACAATCTCCCCCCTTTTTTATGAAGACACACCAAACTTAAGAAAAGTTTTAATTTGTAAATAAAACCTAAGTGTATAAGAGCCTAAGAAAGAAAAACATGTTTTGGTTTGAATTGACAAAAACACTCATAAGAAATTTGTTGTTCTTTTAAAAGCATTTGATATCAAAGCATGATAAAAGTGTTACATAACAGAATACTTTCAAACAGAATACACAAGCACTATCAAAGGGTAGTAGAGATAAAATGTCGTAACAAAAAATATGGGAAGCACACACGCACACATATCAAAACATAAGAAAGTAAGAAATTCTCATTAACAGAAAATATCTACTAGAAGCTATCATCAGAAGAATGATACATAAGAGATATTTTCTATATACAAGTATTTGTGTAAGAGCAAAACAAACACCTATATCAAAGCATAACAAATATGTTCAAATATGTTCCAAAAAATATCCAAACAAATATAAAAAAATCAAATTGTTTTGAAAAAACATATTAGATGGATATAATGTATGACCCTAGACTAAACTTCCCCTTAATCTAGTTCTCCCTAGACTTCCTAACTTCTCCTCTTCTTTTCATCATCAAATACAAATGTGACATGGATAGTAAAGGCTTGAAGGGGCATCATCGAACAGCTTCAACTTCATCCATTCTTTAGGTTAGTTGAGTTTGTCCATTATTATTCACTCATTACTCAGGATGAAATCCAATTGATTTTCCCTATAAGATTGTTTTGAAGGAATGGGGTGTGGTAGAGTTAGAGGAGGAGAGGGATAAACAATAGTTTAATGATGATGTATAGTGGCTTGTGAAAGGACTCTAAAATGGAGTCAGATGTATCCTTTTCTCCAGAAGAAAAAGGAGGACGAGAAGTTTTTTTTTCAAGCATATCTTTGAGTGTGATGCTTTAGATCTACATGTCCTTAGCTAAGCCTAGCATAGCCCTTAAGTTCCTTGAAAACTCTGGTTCATTATAAACCATGTTGTTGCCGAAGTCTACAATTTTATGCAGAACAAGCTTGCTACAGTGAAAAGGCATATCTAACAGCTTCACTACAGCAAGAAAAGAGCCAGGCAGGGTCACTGCAATGAGATGGTAGGTTAGCAAGTTCGCTTAGAAAGGACCCCCAACGTCGACAAACGTCTTTGACAAACACTCTTTTTGTAAATATTTCCCCTTATTCACTTGGTGCTTTTGCATTCTTTTTGCATTTAAATTCCTTGAATATTGTTAGTTTTTGGATCTTCCCACCATTTGTACTCAATTTTGTTTTATGGCTTACATTCAATGATTTTAGCACAAAGTTGACTTCTATATCTCATTAGACCTCTGTTTTACAAAGTGGAGTGCGGTCACTGGAAGAGTCACCTTTGAGAGTGCATGGTGGAGGTGAGTTGGGAGCACATAGAAGATGGGGAATGCAGCTGGAAGGAAAAATAATGTCCGGGCAGAGTCGCTGTAGCGAGCCTGAGAGCCAAAGCAAGTTCATCATTAGAGGAAGAGTTGCTGCAGCGAGCATAAGTCACTACAGCAAACTTGAAGGTTGGCACCAGTGGTGGAGTTCAAGGCGAGTCACTGCAGTGAGTGTTATGAGCTCAAGCCTGAAAGTTGAATTTTGTAATTTTGACCCACTTAGGCCCCTTTTTACCAAATTTTAGGATGAGGTAATACTCTGAGCTTGAATTCTGAGACATTATTTGTGAAATTAAGAATAGAGTTAGGTTAGAGCTCCCTCTTCTTCTCCCTTCTTTTCCTTCCTCTTCTTCTATCCCCAAACCCATTGATAATCAAGCCTTGCTTCACTTATGCAGATTCTTATTGTTTATTGCTTTTGTCTTTTTGTTTTTCTGATTGTAATCTCCTCCATGGAGGAGTAGTTCTTTAGCTAGCTCAAGGGATTTAAAAGCTAGGGGTGTGATTTGAAACATTATGATCTTTATGTAACCTCTTGGTGTTGTTCTCTCCCTCTTTTATTTCTATCTCTTCTCATGTTTATTGATTGATATGCATGTTGATGAGATGCTGTCATGTGTATGTGAGCATGAATTGTAGGCATACATATCTTAGCTTGTTGATTGAATGCATGCTAATTGATTGATTGGTAAGCATTTAATTGACTAAGAGAATAGAGTTAATTCTTGATTGAGAATTGGGCTATGGCAATTGGCATTTTAATATAGTTCATACATTTAGGTATTGTGATAGCAATTATCTAATGTATGTGCTTACTTTATCCTTAAATTGATTGATTTTAAAGACAATTGTTAGTTGTTTGTGTGATTGCATGGTTAACACATAGCTCCTCACCAAGTGTTTGATCAATTGTTTATGTTGATTATTAGCACTCCCTAGCTTGAGAATTCCCTAGGCTAGCTTCTTTATTATTATTAATTTCATTCTCTTACTATGTCATTTCTTTTTATTTTATGCAACAAAACCCCCTTTTTATCCTAACTAACTAGTTCAATATCCTTGTGAGACGACTCGAGTTACATACCATTATCTAGTAGTTTTTGCAATCCGGTTAGGAATTCAATTTCCTATTTTCTAAACTTGGTGCTGACAATGGCAAGTTACCAAGTTTTTGGTGTCGTTGTTGGGGATATTTGTGCTATTTAGTTATGTTTATATTGTGAATAGTTGCTTTCTTATTTTCTTGTATTTCTCTAAAAAAAAAAGAAATTTCATAGTTTTATAGTTAGTCTAGTTTTCCCTTTTTAGTTCTCTTTATGTTGATTCCTATGCATGACTCGATCCTAGCTTGACCTTTATTTAGCCAATTTTGATCCTGAAATTGAGAGGACCCTTAGGCATTGAGGCAGACTAGGAGACAGTTATTTGTTTCTGAGGAACCATCTGAAGGTTTTTCTTTTAATTCTAATTTAGATTTAGAATCTATTTATACTTCTCCTAAACTTTCTGATCCTGCTGTTAGTATTTCAGGTTGACGAAGGAAGAACTCTCAAGGAGCTTGCAACTCTTAATATGTTTCAGCAACCTCTAGGGATAGTCTATCTTGAGTTGGAAGTAGACTTTGAGGTGAAATTTGGGCTCATACATCTCCTTCCCATAGTTTCATGGTCACGCTAGTGAAGACCCACACAAGCACCTCAAGGAATTTCATGTTGTTTGTTTGAACATGAGGTAGCTTAGTGTGGATGAAGACAAAGTGAAGCTCTGGGAATTCCCTTTTTTCTCTTGAGGGAAATGCCAAAGATTGGCTCTTCTACCTTCCAAATGGAGCAACAAATAGTTGAGCTATGCTGAGAAGACTCTTCTTGGAGAAATACTTTCCAGCATCTAGAGCAGCTGCCATAAGGAAGGACATTTGTGGGATAAGGCAACTGCAAAGGGAGACACTTTATGAGTATTGGGAGCGGTTCAAGAGACTTTGTTCTAGTTGCCCCCATTACCAGATTCATGAGCAACTCCTCATCCAGTATTTTTATAAGGGTTTGATGCCTATGGATCAGAGTATGATTGATACAGCTAGTGGAGGTGCTCTAGTTGATAAGACTCCAGCATCATCAAGGGCCTTGTTTGAGAATATGCCAGAGAATTCAGAGCAATTTAGGTTTAAAGCCATTTCAGGCACTAGGAGTGTGCATGGAGTAACCCAATCAGAATCTCCAACTTTGCAGCAAACTCTTGAGGAGATTTCCAGGTTCATGAAACAGCTAACTTTGGGCAAGGTGCAACTCCCAATTCATCCTACACCAGCCATGGCATGTGGGATCTGCTCGTGCATACTCATATCACTGATGCTTGCCCTTAGTTGATAGAGGATTCAATCGATGTTTCTGCTGCAAATGTTTTTCCTGGGAGACCTCAGAATCAGCAGTAATACAATCCTTATAGCAACACCTACAACCTATGATGGAGAGACCATCCACACATGAGGTAGGAGAATTCCTCAAACCAACAATTCCAAAATCAATTTCAGAATCAATCCCCATTTCAGCAGCAGCAGAGGTACCAACCTCCCCATCAGAGACCACCACAGCAACAACAATAGCAACATCAACTTCCACCACCTGCTCAGCATCCTGCATTGCCACCTGCAGCAGCAGCCTCATATCAGCCAATCATGTAAGAGATGATGAAGTTATTACTAGAGATGCGGACTGAGCTCAATCAGTTGAAGAGCTCCTCTTTACAGGCTTAATAACCTACCTCTTCACAAATTCCATCCCAAACTATCCCAAATCCTAAGGGGAATGTTAGTTCTCTCACCTTAAGGTCTGGGAAGGTTTTACCTGGAGTTGAGAACTTGCATGAGAAGGAGAAATAAGAAGAGTTAGAAGACGTAGTTGAAGAGGAGATGCCCATCACCAATGAAAAGAAACAACCATTGGAAACTCCACCTACTAAAAAGACAACCCCTATGTCATTGCTTTTCCTTTAGAAGGCCATTTCATCTAAAAGGCCAACTAAAGTTGAGCCAGACAAGGATTTGCTGGAGACATTCAAGAAGCTTAAGGTAAACATACCTCTCCTAGATGCAATAAAGTAAATTCCAAAATATGCCAAATTTCTGAAGGAATTGTGCACAAACAAATGGAAGCTCAAGGGCAATGAGAAGGTGAGTTTAGGAGTGCATGTGTCCTCCCTCATCAACCCAAACCTTCCACAAAAATGCAAGGATCCAGGAACATTTACCATTCACTGCACTATTGGGAATATGAAGTTTAGAGAAGCTCTAGTCGACTTATAGGCTAGAATCAATGTCATGCCTCACTCTGTATATTGAACTCATCATGTGGGAGACTTGAAGCCTCCTGTGGTGATTTTACAATTTGCAAATAGGAGTATTCAGCAGCCAGATGGACTGTTGGAGGATGTCCTTGTGAGGGTAAATGATCTTATCTTTCCCACTGACTTTTATGCTTTAGAGATGGCGAATGATGAGGAAGTGCACCAACATACATTGATCCTAGGAAGGCTATTTTTGAAAATAGCAAAGGCCAAGGTTAATGTGTATGCTAGCACACTTTCCTTAGAATGTGGTGATTTGAAAGCACAATTTAATCTGCATGATGCCATGAAGTTTCCCCATGAAAACCACTCTGCTTTTGCAATTGATTTGATTGATTCTTTGATAGAAAATGCATATGGTGATCTAGTGGGAAAATCTTTTGGGATGCTGAAATTTGAAAATGACTTTGAATGCCCCAATTGTGATAGAATATCCAACTTGTGTAAGGAATGTGTTGAAGTTGATGCCTCTTTGACTGAAAATGTTGTTGAAAGCACTATTGAGTTATTATGTGAAAGGCACAACTTTAACACACCCCTGAATGCTTCTGAGAATTTTGCAAAATCAGAGTCTGTCACAGACTCACTACAGTGAGAATCATTCGCTTTAGCGAGTGATGCTCGACCTGACTTGCTGCAGCAAGACTATCTCGCTCTAGCAAGTATATCAGCCTGAAATTCTACAGAATTGCATAGTTGGGAAGCTCCAAGATGTTTGAATACTTCTAACTTGGTTTCTGACTCTGGGATACAAAACTCCTTTGCTTCATCCTCCCGTGCCAGTACAATTTCTTATCTTTCTACCATTGCTTCTTCTATTAGATATGATGATGCTCTTGTTTCACGTTTGAATGAGGTTGCAGGTGTAGCAATTCCCCCATCACCATTATCATCCAACCTTGAGCTGAAACCCTTCCCCGATCACTTGAACTATGCTTATTTGGAGGAGGGCAAAAAATTTCCTGTGATCATTGCAAACAACCTCAAGGAGAATCAAGAGGACGGATTACTTGAGGTTCTCAAGATCCATAAGAGAGTCATTGGGTAGTCTCTAGCTGACATTACTAGTATTAGCCCTTCTCCATGTGTTCACTGTATTTTCTTTTAGGAGGGTGCTAAACTTGTGCCGCAACCTCAGCGACGTTTAAATCCTCTCATCCTAGATGTTGTCAAAAAGGAGGTCACCAAACTATTGGCTGCGGGTATCATAGACCCAATTTTTGATAGCCAATGGGTTAACCCAGTCCAGGTTGTCTCTAAGAAATCTAACATCACAGTGGTGAAGAATGATCAAAATAAGCTAGTGCCTACAAGGGTTCAGAATAGTTGGCGGGTCTGCATTGATTACAGAAAGCTAAACTAAGCCACAAGGAAGGATCACTTTCCACTTCCATTCATATATTAGATGCTGGAGTGCTTGGTGGGCCAATCCCATTACTGCTTCCTAGATGGCTTCTTAGGATACTTTCAGATCCATATTGCTCCTGAAGACCAAGAAAAGACTACCTTCACCTGTCCTTTTGGTACCTTCGCTTACAGACGCATGCCATTTGGTTTGTGCAATGCTCCAGGTACTTTTCAACGGTCTATGGTAAGTATCTTCTCTGAGTTTTTAGAAAACTGCATGGAGGTCTTCATGGATTATTTCACTATTTTTGGTTCCTCTTTTGACTCATGCTTGGATAGCCTTACTAAGGTTTTGAAACGTTGTGTTGAAACTAACCTTGTTCTTAATTTTGAAAAATGTCACTTCATGGTTCAACAAGGTGTGGTTTTAGGACACATCGTTTTCTCTTATGGAAATTGCTGTTGATAAGGCTAAGATTGATGTTATCTCCTCTTTACTTTACCCCACATGCATGCGGGATGTTCGCTCTTTCCTTGGCCATGTTGATTTTTACAGGAGATTCATCAAGGATTTTAGCAAGTTGGCTGTACCTCTCACTTCCTTGTAGCAAAAAGATGCAGGATTCATATTTGATGATAAACGCAAGGAAGCTTTTGAGACCTTGAAAGTGGCTTTGACTACAGCACCTATCATTCTGCCTCCTGATTAAAGCCTTCCCTTTGAGCTGATGTGTGATGCTTCTAATCATGCCTTGGGTGTTGTACTTGCATAAAGGGTCGGTAAGGTCCCTCATACCATTTACTATGTCTCTAGAACTTTAAATTTAGCACAATCCAACTACACTATCACTGAAAAGGAACTTTTAGCAATTATTTTCGCTATGGACAAGTTCAGGTCCTATTTGCTTGGAGCAAAAGTGGTAGTCTACTCGGATCGTGCAGTACTTAAGTATTTGTTGAAGAAACCTGAGGCCAAACCTCGCCTTATCAGATGGATGCTCCTCTTTCAAGAATTTGATATTGAAATAAAAGATAGGAGTGGAGCTGAAAATTTGGTTGCCGACCATCTGAGTAGGTTGCAGCATGTTGACCATGACCTCATACCCCTTAATGATGCTTTTCCTGATGAACAATTGATGCATGTGGATGTTGCTCCCTGGTTTGCCCACGTAGCTAATTACTTGGTTTGCCCACCACACTTCACAAAAGCTCAAATTTCTAAGTGGAAAAGTGATTGTAAATATTTCATGCGGGATGATCTTTATTTGTGGAAATTTTGTTTTGACCAAGTAATTAGAAGATGTGTTCCTGATACTAAGATTAAATCCATCTTGCACTTTGCCACCTTTTTGCGTGTGGAGGACACTTTGGTCCCTACCGCACTGCCAGGAAGGACCTAGATTCTGGTTTTTATTAGCCTTCACCATTCAAGGACTCCTATGAATTTTGTAAAGCTTGTAAACACTGCCAAAGGATAAGGAATATTTCTTGGAAACATGAGATGCCTCAACAACCCTTTTTGTTTTATGAGATCTTTGATGTTTGGGGCATTGACTTCATGGATCCCTTCCTTGTTTCCTCTAGTTATGTTTACATTTTGTTGTTTGTCGATTATGTATCCAAATGGGTGGAAGTAGTGGCCTCTCCAGTGGTTGTTGATTTTGTTAGGAAGAACATTTTCTGCAGGTTTGGAACACTACGTGCCATCATCAATGATCAAGGCACCCACTTTTGCAACCGGAGCATGGATGCTTTGCTCCATAAATACAAGGTTGTTCATAGGGTATCCACTCCCTACCATCCCCAAACTAACGGACAGGATAAAGTGTCAAACCAGGAAATCAAGCACATCTTGGAGAAAATGGTCAAGCTAAATCAGAAGGATTAGAATGCACACTTACCTGATGCTATGTGGGCATACATGACTACTTACAAGACACCTATTAGGATGAGTCCCTTTAAAATTGTTTTTGGAAAGGTATGTCACTTGCATGTAGAGTTAGAACATAAAGCCTACTGGGCAGTGAAACAATGCAACATGGACTTGTTAAAAGCCCACAAGGAGAGGAAGCTCCAATTGCAAGAACTAGAGGAGCTAAGAATGGAAGCCTATGAGAGTTCAAGAATTTACAAGGAGAAGACCAAGGCTTTCCATGACAAGAACATATTGAGAAAGGAATTCCACATTGGTCAATTGGTGTTACTTTATGACTCCCACTTGCGTCTGATGCCAAGCAAATTACGCTCTAGGTGGGATGGACCTTTTCGTGTAACCAATGTCCACCCATTTGGTGCTATGGAGCTGGAATACCTGCACTCAAAAGCAAGATTCTGTGTTACTGGACATCTCTTGAAGGTCTACCATGAAGGGTCAACCATGCAAAGGGAGGAGTCAGAAGTGATGCTAGCTAAAGCCACATATCCTCCATGAGAACTCAAGACGTCCAACTTAGGGACATTAAATCCAAGTGCTTGGTGGGAGATAACCCACAATTCTTCTTCTTTCTCTTTATTTTTTATCCATCCTTGTCATCTTTTTATTTCTTTTATAGCTTTAAAATTTTGTAGCTTTAACTGTTCTTAGGGTAATTCCTCTTATTTAGAATCAATAGATCAACAGTTCTGGGTGCTCTTAGCTAATCTAGACTCGCTCTAGCGAGTACCTATTGCTCCAGTGAGTTAAAGTTGCTCTAGCAAGTATGCCCCTTTAATTGGGTGTTACAAGCACTGTAGCGAGACAACCTGAATCCTTTTTTGTTTCATTTATTGGGCCCTATTTAAAAATAAATAAATAATCATAATAACAAAAATAAAAAAATATATTTTAAATAAAAATAAATGTTTAAATCAGTCTCGGGGGGGTGCGCACGTTAATGAAACGTTGCGTTTTGCTTTGCTGATCTCACTGTAGCGAACTATTGTCGCTGCAACGAATGGGGGCTTCTGCAGACGATTAGAATGCCCTCTTATCTAAAACTCCTTCCCCATTTCCCTCTTTCACATACAAGCACCCACTCCATACTCTCTCCCTGTTACTATATTCCCTCCCTCACGTGCCCTCTACCTTCTCACCCCCACGTCCCTAACTCGCACGCGAGCATCGATTTCCCTCCTCATTCCACTTCATCTTCTCACCGATCCAGGTACGCGACCAACCCTCTCTCATTCTTTTTCCATTTTTCTATTTTTAGTTCATTTATTTCCTATTTAATCATGGTTTAGGCTAGTTGACTTAGATTGGTTGATTGCTCCTCTATTTAGGTTTAGGTTTTTGATGATTTAGCCATTTAACTTTTCCTAGACATGTTTGAGTTCCATTTTTCCATTTGCATACTGACATACACTCGCTGCAACGAACACATGTCGTTGTACCAATCCTATTCTGATGCACTCGCTGCAGAGATCTCTTGTCGCTGTAGTGAATCTGTTTTGTTATACTCGCTGCAACGAGTGAAACTCGCTCTAATGAGTCTGCTATCCATGAAGTCGCTACAGCGAGCACAATTCTCTCCAGTGACCCTGAATACCTTGTTCTACATCTATTATGCATATTTTTACTCATATTTCATGTTTACCTCGACATACTTGTATTTCTTGCATTTTTTGCAGTCTATGGATAACATCTCATGCAATCTTTCTCCTTCTTGCAGTTACATGGCCCCTAAGCGCCAATGCCCTGCCTAGAGCTCTTCTGATGAGGCAGCTGCCTTACTACCCCCTGCTGACCAGTCCCGCTTTGAGAATATAATGGCTGAGCGATCTTTTCATATAGCTATGCACATGAGGCCCATTTTGTTTTAAAACAAGATTTTATATGATGACCCGCTAGAGCAGAAGCTGCAGGGGGTGCTGGATTATATTAAAGCCTAGGGTTAGGGTTTTCTTTTGGATGTGGCTATGCCTCCGGCCAACATCTCATGGGTTCACGAGTTCTATGCAAACTTGTGAGGCCACTCAACAGACATAGTTTATCTTAGAGGGTGGCAGGTTCCCCTCACTGCTGCCAGCATCCACACCATTCTGGCCTTACTTGAGAACCTGGAGGAAGGTGAGCCAGATGACTACCAGCTACTTCTGGATGGCATCCAAAACTTAGACTTGGGGGAGATTAAGGATCGGTTAACTCATCCAAGGAGTGAGCAGGTGTACAATCAGCAGAACAAACCCTACTTACTCCTTGGTGCTCATCTTACATTAGAGGCCCGAGCTTGGATGCACATTCTTTTCTTTCACATCATCCCCTACTCACATGTTTCTGATCTTGGGCTTGACAATGCCCTCATCCTCTACTGCCTGGTGGAAGGGAAACACTTTGATCTACCATCCAGGATTCTAGCCCACATGCGAGAGGCCCCTTTTACTCTATCAGAGCAGGATTGCCATATCATATCCTTATTACTAGGATGGCTACAACATGTGGTGTCCAGCAGCTCCCAGATGACCTCCTCCAGACCAGATTCCCTTTTGTCATAGTTGCTAGCCTTGTACTGAAGGATGTTTCGGCCAAAAGGAAGGCTAGTAGGGGTCTTTCAGCTGACAACCCTATATAGCACTCTCGGCTGGGATGGAGGAGCTGAAGGTACAGATGAGAGAAAGAGATCTTGAGGGCTTAAGCAAGGCATCCACCAGCACATCACAGAGACTGCTGTTGCCTCAGAGTGTCGGATTATGCGGAGGATTGCTAGGCTGGCGAGCAGCAGGAGGATCCTAAGGACTCTAATGCCAATGAGGAGGGATTAGAGTTAGAGGATGCAGATGCAGCTGATTTTGATAAGGAGGCATCCGATGACTAAGCCAAGTTCTCCATGCACCCCTCTCCACTTGTACTTAGAGACTACTTTATAGCAATGTGGACAGTGCTTTGGTTTAAGTGTGGGGGTGATCTTTGCTGCAGGACTTTTCTTTCCTTCTCACCTATCTTTTATACACTCATTTTATTTTTCCTGTCTTACAGTTATTTTAGTTTTTTCCTTTACAATTACGTTTGATACTTTCATACCTTTTCTGGATACTTTTATTTTTGTGGATGCTTGCGTACTCTTTTACATTTATGCTTTGATTTTAGTACTTAAATTCTGAATTTTTGGCGTCTTGTTCATTCTTCCTTTAGCCTTTCATGAATCTCATGAATATTTACATATAAAAAAAATAGCAAAAAGATAGTTGTGGGGGATGTGATTAGTTAATGATTCATTTTGGTCTCATACTTTAAGCCATAAGAATGAGATTAATCCTGATGTTGGTTGATTGGTTAGAAATAGTTTGTGAGCTTTTGAGCTTAATTGGTGATTGCATAATTTTGACCACTGTTATTCCTTTTCATGGTGTGAGCACTCTCATTGCTTGTCATTCTAGAACTTACCTGATTCTTTTTCAAAACATTTTCAATGCATTTCATAACATGTGTGTGATTGAGGCATTTCATTGTTCTTCTTTAACCACTTGGCCTAAAAAACCTACCTTTTTGCATGAACCCTTGTATATTGTAACGCCCCTCCCAAATACAACATCATTCTTAAGTCATGACATCATACTCGAGAGTTGTTACTTATTAATTAGCGGACATTTCTTAAATAACTATAGCAAATATCGGTCGAATCGTGTAGTAACTAATTCGTGATTCTATCATATATATATATATATATAACAAGTACAAGTATTCTCGACTAAACTATGGCAAAGTTGATTCCTTTCATGCAACAGTCTCTTTGTCCTCTAGATCACCCTGGAGATGACACGGGAACACCAAAAACATAGGGATGAGAATTATACAATTCTCAGTTTGGTAATTCCCCAATTACATAATTATACTTTCATCGTCATCGTCCCAGCCACTTCGGTTTATCAAGAAAAAGTGAGCATGCATTACATACTAACGGTTCATTTTTAGAGTTCCAAATCGTACTTTCGAAGTAGGTTACTTTTAGCATTCACTCACTTAATTCAAAGGTAAGATCAGGCTCAAGATCATATGAAATAATGTTAAATAGCATAATTCAAGATGATATAACCATGCATAAGCCAATTACAATGAAATTGTCTTCAAGGGTCTACTTCTGTTTATGGCCACAAAACTCAACTCAGTGCATTTTTCTCTTTTCATCGACATAGGAAAAACTTAGTTCATATCATACTATAAAAATCAATTTAGTGCATTTTTCTATTCTTATTGACATAGGAAAGACTTAGCTTATACCTAACGGATATCTGCCGTGGACAACTCCACAATAGATAATTTATACCAAAAGGTATCTGCCGTGCACAACACCACAATGGGAAATAGACTGCTTATCAGGACTGGGCTCATTTCTATACGTGATCATCAGACTTCAATTTATTCCATTTCTGAATCACGCACAGTTCTATTCCTAGTCGATACATCTACCGACTCGTAATATCTTAGGGAAGTTCCTTTTTTTACCTTCCCCTCAATTCAACCTAAGTCTTGTTTCTGTTTTCTCCTATTTCAGAACATACACTCTAGGGAAGTTCCTCTTTTTGCCTTCCCCTCATTCAACTTAAGTCTTGTTTCTGTTTTCTCCTATGTCAGAACATGCACGAGTAAAATTTATACATTCTCTTTTACCATATATATATATGCCTCATTCACTTTTCTTTTCCGAATGCATGCATAAAGCACATGTAGGCATTCATTCATGATATCATTCCAATCAAGCCTCAAACATATCCTTAAAGTCACTAGCATGCATTCATATAACATATGCTTAGACTAAATATCATTCAATCATTAATTTAAAGTATGATCACCATTTCAGCACCTTGGTAGATTTATCATTCCAGTATCAACAATTAATTTCTCAATAAAAAGGCCAATTCAAGGGTCACAAAAAGTCCTCATAGCAATTGGAATTCTCTAACCATGCTAAATAAATTATACAAGTTTAGTGGTCAGAGGCCACTTTTTCACAGCTTAGAATAGGATTCTCATAATTTTTAAATTTAGCAAATGATGGAATCAACTCAAAATAAAAATCACTGTTACACTTCAATATGTTATCAACTCCCTACAAAAATTTCAAGTGATAATTCAATCATTTACTATGGTAATAAAATTATACAAATTCACAGCTTTAGTACCAAGATTTTAGGCAGCATAGTTACAACTTCCGTCCTTGAATTTTTTAAATCATTAGGAGTCAAAAACAAAACTCAATAAAATTATTTCAACTACCTAAGATGTTAGATTCAACATATAATTTTTATAGCTTATGAAAATACCTACAATTCCCTCAAAAAATTTGTGAACAATCACTACCAGTAGGAAAATCGAAAAGTCAGCAACCTAGCCAAAATCTCTTTTAACAAAAATCATTTCTTAACCTCATCCAAACACTCCACCAAAGTCAATACATCAATATGAACATATTATCATCAAATATAACTAGAAATTTCGGAATAAAACAACTGAAAAAATCTCAAAAAAAGTTTGAAGGAAAAAGGCCAAAGGAAACCCTACTTGAGTGGCTTTAAGGATCTTGGCTTCAAGGATGTTCTAAGAGTGATCTTGCTCACTTAGAGGCCACCAAAACAGCCCCAAACCCTTCTCCAATCAGTGAATTTATGTGATATCAAAGTGAGAAGTGGTGAGGATTTTAAATTCTAATCGATTAGTTTTGTAGGTAATGAGGATTTTAAATTCTAATCTTGAAGTTTTATCAATTGTAGACTAGGTTTTTGGAGGTTGAAATCTTGTTCATGGTGGTTCGAGATGAAGAAATAATGGAGGCTGTGTTCTTGGATGCATGGCCGAGAATGGAGGAATTGGAGTGGTAAGGTTGGTTTAGTTATTTATCTTAAGTAAACATTAGATATTATGCCATGTAAATGCTTAATTCTTTCAAAAATGAAATATGATGGATGGCTAGGATTTGATCTTGGAAATCAAGATTGAATCTTAACCATCCACTTAGTTTAAATGGATAGACATTATCCAAATCTTATGGACTAAGCTTTCTTTCGGTGTAAAAATCGCACACCGAAATTTTATCAAACGAGTAAAACAGTGTACCCGGGTAATCAATTATTTTTCGAAAATTAATTCTAGGTATAAAATATTTATTCCTGCCCATTTCTAATCTTAATCCTATAATTTTTCACTTTCGGGCATCTCCGGGCCCCAATGCTGGGGTTTTGCCTGTCCCGACAGGCCTACAGGACCCACAAGTTACTATTCACATTTTTTTTACAGATCTGTTGGATCGTTCTCATCATTTCTGTGTCTGTTAGATTTTTGAAATTCTGACTAGAAAAGCTCAAATTAATTTTTATATAATTTTTAGGGTGTTACACATATCCTTTTTGAGCCTTATAACCCTTTCCTTGTCTTAGCCAAATCTTTTCAACCATAAGTGAAAAACAAATAAAACCACCCAACTTGAGTCTAGGGAGCTTTGGTGAAGTCATTGTGCTAGAAACTAAGTAGAGGAAGCTTGGCACAACAATCGTGTTCTAGAATAATAAAAAAAAAGAGAGAGATCCAGGAATAATTGGAAAGTTGGTGATTAGTTTAATTGGTTTGATTCTAAAAAATAATAATTTGGATGTAGAAAATTAATTAGTGGTCACCAATTCACCATTGTTTTGAATGAAAGTTGTAGCTCGTGTTCTAGAGTGCACCGTTTAAAGATATCCCTTTTAGAATGCCATTGATTTGACTTTGGTTTCCCTTTACAATTCCTTCATGTAAGCACACACTTTGACTCCCTTGGACTTGAGTTCAGCTCACATATCCAGAATTTTATCCTTCCCTAACCTGAGCCCCGTTACAGCCCTGAATAAGACCTATTCATGCATGTTTTTTATTATACTTGAACTGTGGTGATTAAGATGAAAAGCAAGCCTATGGAAGGCATTTCATTGTGAAGTGATTGAGTGTTGCATTCCCATACACACACTTGAGAGAATTGAGTAGATTACACCTATGTGAGGATCCACTCCACTCAATCACCGTCTAATTTGATCCATGCTTGTTTGAAGCTCTTTTTGGATAATTGAGTTGCCATATTCTATGTTTACTTTTGTGACCTTTTGAACTTCATTTTCTACCAACCCTCAACTTCTTGTACATATTCTCTTCTTTAAAAATTTTCAACAAACCTTCTCTCTATTTGCTACCTTCCTAGTTTCCTTTATGAACTTTGTAACTTATTACATGAGGACATGCAATTGCCTAAGTGTGGGGGAGTTGATAAACACTCTTTTTTGTAAATATTTCCCCTTATTCACTTGGTGCTTTTGCATTCTTTTTACATTTAAATTCCTTGAATTTTGCTAGTTTTTGGATCTTCCCACCATTTGTGCTCAATTTTGTTTTGTGGCTTACATTCAATGATTTTAGCACGAAGTCGACTTCTATCTCTCATTAGACCTCTGTTTTACAAAGTGAAGTGCGGTCACTGGAAGAGTCACCCCTGAGAGTGCATGGTGGAGGGGAGCTGGGAGCAGACAGAAGATAGAGAGTGCAACTAGAAGGAAAAGCAATGTCCGGGTAGAGTCGCTACAGCGAGCCTGAGAGCCAGAGCAAGTTCATCATCAGAGGCAAAGTCGTTGCAGTGAGCATAAGTCATTGTAACGAACTTGAAGGTTGGCGCTAATGGTGAAGTTCAAGGCAAGTCACTACAGCGAACTTAACTCGCTACAGTGAGTGTTACAAGTCCGAGCCTAAAAGTTGAATTTTGTAATTTTGACCCACTTAGGCCTCTTTTTAGCAAATTTTAGGATGAGGTAATACTCTGTAGCTCAAATTCTGAGACATTCTTTGCCAAATTAAGAATAGAGTTAGGTTAGAGCTCCCTTTTCTTCTCTCTTTTCTCATTCCTCTTCCTCCATCCCCAAACCCGTTGATACACAAGCCTTGCTTTATTTATGTATATTCTTACTGTTTATTGCTTTTGTATTTTTATTTTTCTGATTGTAATCTCCTCCATGGAGGAGTAGTTCTTTAGCTGACTCAAGGGATTTAAGAGCTAGGAGTGTGATTTGAAACATTGTGATCTTTATGCAACCGCTTGGTGTTGTTCTCTTTCTCTTTTGTTTCTATCTCTTCTCATATTTTTTGATTGATATGCATGTTGAGAAGATGTTGTCATGTGTATGTGAGCATGAATTGTGGGCATACATATCTTAGCTTGTTGATTGAATGCATGCTAATTGATTGATTGGTAAGCATTTAATTGACTAAGAGAATAAAGTTAATTCTTGATTAAGAATTGGGCTATGGCAATTGACATTTTAATATAGTTCATACATTTGGGTATTGTGATAGCAATTATCTAATGTATGTTCTTACTTTATCCTTAAATTGATTGATTTTAAGGAGAATTGCTAGTTGATTGTGTGATTGCATGGTTAACACGTAGCTCCTCACCAAGTGTTTGATCAATTGTTTATGTTGATGATTAGCACTCCCTAGCTTGAGAATTCCCTAGGCTAGCTTCTTTATTATTATTAATTTCATTCTCTTGCTATTTCATTTCTTTTTATTTTATGCAACAAAACCCCCTTTTTATCCTAACTAACTAGTTCAATATCCTTGTGAGACGACCCAAGTTGCATATCACTGTCTAGTAGTTTTTGCAATCTAATTAGGAATTCAATTTCCTATTTTCTAAACTTGGCGTTGACAATGGCAGGTTACCAGCCCTAAACGATGCAGTTTCATTAAAATACTCACTCCTAATTTAAACCCTTCTTTATGTAATATCCCCAATTTTTCTTAATAGTGTTGCTTTATGATAGTTTTTTGTATTTAGAAAGTATGAGGATTTTGTTTATGTAAGAAATATTTAGAGAGAGTCATTAAAAAAATGTCAAAATTAAAATATACAAGACTTAGCATCAAAATGTAAAAGATTTAATTATTCCCTTGGATTTTATTAGAATTAAAAAATGCCATTAAATAATAGAAAATAAGCTTATAACATAATTAATTACAGAAAAAGCCTACATAAATCTTAGAAAAGCTTAAAAAGTGTAAAAAATTATGATGAAAAATTATAAATACAATTTAAACATATTTGTGATGATAAATATCAATATTAAGTAAATCTGTATAATATTAGTATAATTACACAAAAATAACCTAACCTAGGATATAAAATAAATACCAAAAAATCCTAGAAAACAACTCTAGGTCACATTAAAATTTTTTAACTAACTTACGGCAAAATGGGACTCTTCATTAGACCATGGATAGTATTAAAAATCATTTCTTGATATTTAATTAATTAATTTTAATTTAATTAAAGCTTAAATAATCACTTAAGCTTTAAGATAATTTTCCTAAGCCTTGATTAATCTAACTATTAATCTAATATAAGTTAATCAATATCTAGATCAGCCACTTGGAATAAAAAGAAAAATATGTTTGAAAAATGAATTAAATTATGAAACTTTCATATCACAAATTTTCAAAAAACCTACCAAATATTGACAAACAATTTCAAACATGGTGAGCTTATCCTCTTATCATGTTGGACAACTCAAAAAATTGACATCGGCTGCTGTAAAAAATATATATTTTATTGATAGATAATTAATTATTTTAATTAACTTAAAATAGACCTAATTAAGGTAAAAATATATTATAAATACTAAAAGTTATAGAAAATTTGTAAAAAAATTATAGATAGCATGTAAATAAGTTAAAAACATATTAATGATAATATATCAAGGAAATATAATTTTTTAGATGAATATTTTATTAATTACCTAGTATATGTAACTTTAAAATAAAATTTTAATATACAAAATTTGTCATTTTCATATATTAATCATTTAAGATAACTTGTCACCCACTACAACTTTAACAGAGATAAGATTCAGACTTAGACATTGCCAAGATAAGATAAGAATAATTTAAAAATATTTAAATAAATTATTAATTAATTAATTCCTAATAACACTAGTAATAATGTAAAATACCAAATAAAATGAAAATGATTATAAAAAATTATATAAATTTCGTGAATCATTGTATTATATCTCTAATAATTTAAAGAAGATATTTTAAAATAAACTAAGTCATTTACTAATTAATTAACTTAATTAAGATTGACTAGTTTAAGAAATTTTGCCTTATTTTGAATAATTCATTATTAAATTATATGTAAATATATTAAAATTTACTAAATGTCTTTAAATCATGTCATTAACATTTTAGTATGTCTTTAAGTGATAATTGAGAATTTATTAAATTATTTAGTATTAGTTTTAATATTTTACTAATGAAACTAACTAAATATGACAAATAAATTATAAAATTAATAATATTTTAATCCTAGACTTTTTCTATAAATAGCACACCTCTAAACACAATTCCACACTTCATTTTTCTGCCCAAAAACTATCAAAAACACGTAGCCATCATTTCTCTTTATTTACTGCATTTTCTCACCAAAAACACTTACAAAATTTTAACAAAACACCCCCAAATTATCATCTCTTCTTATCACCATCTACCATCAACATTTCCCAGCCTTTATACATGAATTTTAGCCTTTAGGAAAGGTTTAGAAAAGTTGAAGAGGTTGCTAGTCTAGCCTTGGTGTAGCAAAGTTTCTAAAGCTCCAAGATCAAGTAGGGGTTTTCCTTCACTTCTAAGCTTCATGTATGATTTTATTTTTGTATGATGTTGTGCTATAAGATATTCAAAGTTTATATTTATTATCTTTAATATCTTTGAATGATTTAAAGATGGTGCCATAAACCACTAAATCTATGTGTATATAACGTGTAACGCCACGATTTTTCTATTAGAGTGAAAATGACCAAAATGCCCCCGAGGTCATTTTCAGCCCGGAATTCGAGGAAAGCCAGTTCGGCAGTACTCGAAGGGCAAACTCAATGTTGGAAGGGGATTAGATGACTTGTGTACCTTCCCAGGATCGAAAATCTCGTTTTTTGAGTTTTCGGGTCAAAATGACCAAAACGCCCCTGCGGTGTTTTACCCGTTTGCAAGTGCTGGATGGACCCGAAACTTATCCAGATGATTTTAAAAGGCGTTTTTATGTTGACTGTGACTTTAGTTTTGGTGCCGGAGGTCTCGGGCGAAATTAGTGCGAAATTACAGTTTTGCCCCTAGTTTCGTGTTTTTACGCTTAATCGCATGATTAAGCAAACCTAAGCAATATTAGGCTCTAATCGAAGGTTAATTAATTTCCTTAATTAATCCTGAGTCAAAATAATTTATTAAAGTTGATTAGAACCTAAAAGTGCTTAATTACAACTTAAAATCATATTTTAATTTCAAGACTCCTAGTCATGAAAGCTTAAATAGTGTTTTCTCTTTCCAATTCCTTAAATCATGGAATTGTGTTACCCATTGTTTATTCATAAATGAGTTTAAAATTCTCTAATGATGTATGAGCACTCCTAATCTTGTCATAAAATCCTTAAAACACATTCTTAGTTACCTAAACTTAAGCTTAATTATTCCTAACCTTGTACCTAAGCTAATACACATCTAAACCTACCATTAACACCCAATTAGATGATCAAAACCTCACTCCCCCCATGCTGCCAAGTCTGGCTGAAGCCCCTCCCTCCCCATATGCATCACATGTTCAATTTTTCAACACTCCAAGGCCATACCTCAAGTCACATACACTATACCTTGTCATAACTTTCAGTCAAGCTTGATTTTCCAAGTAAATAACTAATTAAAATAGCCCATTTTCTCCATTTATTTGTGGCTGGAAAAGTTCCAGCCATGCATTGTTTCTAGAAGCCTAATTTCATCAAAAATTGATAGGAAATTAATTCACATCAAACCATAACTTGTAGCTTAGCTTCCATACTTCAAACCATGCTTGAATGACCTTATGTAAGAGATATTTTCTCTTCCTTTCCCTCCAAGACCACACGGCTTCTTCCTCTCCTCTTTGAGCCTTCATTTGTTTTCATTCTCTATAAATACCTTGCCTAGAAACACATGCAAACACCTTAGTTCATTTGGTAAGTTTCAAGTTTTCCTAAGCTTTCTTGAGTTCTTTCTTTTTCTCTCAAGTTTCAAGAGAGTTCTTCCTTTCTTTTCATCTTCATCTTCATCCTCTCTTCATCTCATCATCATCTCTCAACCTTGAAACACCACCCTATAGCCTTGAACCATCATCAAACCTCTCAAACACAACCTTACTTGAAACACAACTCCAACCTTCTTGCTTCCTCTTGGCTGAAACCATCAAGCACCAAGGAGGAGCTCATTATCTTGTTTTTCTTTTCAAAAGTTCAAGCTTTGTGTCTTCACTCTAGGTAGGGATTTGCTTTTCAAACTTGTTTTGCTCAAGAATGTGTTTTTCTCTAGTTTTCTCTTGGATTCTTTTTAAACTTTCCTTGGTTTTTCTTTTCTTTTTCATTTCGGCCTCTTGGCCTTGAATATGAGTATGATAGCTTGATGATGAGAGTTTCTAGATGATGACCTTGTGTTCATCTCAAAGAAACCTCTAAAGCTTGAGTTTTCCTTTTCTTATAACTTCATCTATATGATATCTAGCTCACATGGTTTTTCAACTTAAGAAAATTAATCTAAGGATTTCTAAAAGCCCAAGCCTACCCTTGTCAACCTTAAAGTTGGCCGGCATGTTCTAGAGATCTTTCTCTAGATAGGGGTTTTGGGTATTTAATAAAGAACTTGACTTAGTTTCACTTTCTTTTTCTTTTGTAAGGTTTTCGATTTTGGTATTTTGATCCTTGAGATTTTGTTTGGTTTTGTTTTGGAAGTTGTTTACTTGAGCTTGATGATGTTGTTCAAGAACCTCATAGTTCCTTTGAGAACTTGGTTCAAGAACTCTAAAGCTCTCTTTGTAATGAGATATGTGTTGGGTTGTTATCTTGTTAAAGTCTTGAATGAGCTCTAGCTAACCATAAAATGAACCTTGCATCATGTTTACTTTTATGCCTTGCACATCATGTTTATTTTCCTTGCTATCACTAAGTACCAAGATAATAAAGGAACTTGCATTATCATGTTTATATTTCAAGCTATGCATTATCATGTTTACATTTCAAGTTCTCACCTAAATATCAAAGATAATAATATGATGCATCTTATATTTATTTTATGCTCTCACTTTACTTTCAAATAAAAGCTAAAACAAGTGCATAAGCATGTTTATCTTTATGCCATCACTTTATGAAATTAGAGCTCAAAGACTTGCCCATGGTTGTCTCAAACAAAGGTTTAAAAATGTTTATTTCCCTTGGTTCATATTTCGGCCCTAAGAGGTTTTGATGTCTCTAAATATTGAAAACTATGTTTCGTACTTTTTCTAGGCTATTATGAGTACAAGGAATATGTAGAACTAAGTTTTATAAATTTAGGACCTCTTGAGACAAAGATGAATTGGTCACTGCCCTCTTGAATATTCTTATGATTTTAGATGTTAAAAATGTTTATAAATGAGTTTTGAAAGTTTTGAAAAGGTTCCAAGAGAAACTAGTATTTTATGTGCTCTAGAAATTATGTTTTATGCCTTTATGGAGAGTTTTGTTTCGATTCTGCCTTGCTAATTATTTGCCACTGTATGTGCTGTTTTAATGATGATAATATGCTTATGTTTGAGTAAAAATAATGTCAAGACTCATATGTGAAAGATAGGAGAAGTTAGAAACTAGAAAAGAATTAATTTGAGAGTTCTAGATCCTTTAATGTTTGAATTTTTTGGATTCTGTCCAGCAAGGTTTAGTAATGCTAATCATGGATTTAAATTAGTTTAAATGTGTAGGAATGACTCATAAATGGTTTAGGATTATAAATTCTGCATCCTTGAGGTTTAGAGATGTTCTTGATCATAGTGTGAGGTGAGAAATACTTAGTCATAACCTCCTAGGTACCCAAGAGATTAGGTTTGATGATCGATAACTTAGAACGTGAGTTAAGGACCTTAAGGGTCAATGCATAAGACATTAAAAAGTCTTGAGTTTTTATGATGCCTAACTTATGTAAATATGATATATGATACATGATCTTTGTCTATGATAAGTTTGATATGTGCTATGAAGAATTTTTATATGATGATATGCTATACCTCATAAGATATGTTTGCATGACCTATATGTTTTCATGGCATAAGCAAATTTGAGGAAATTCGGTCTACAGCCGTCATGCTGCCGAATTTCCATCAAATTTGAGGAACTTAGAAAAAGATCTTTTTGAAAATCATGAGAACTTAAATGTGACACAACACTGAGACGCCTTCTTGGGTGACACCGGTTTAGCTGAGCACCCCCAAGAAAACAAATCCGTGAGAGTATTGACATAGAGCTTGACAAAGCGGACAATACTACTATACACTAGTTGCTAGTAGAGCGTTTCAAAGAGGAAATGACCCTAAGAGGTGATCCTTAATTTTCCCCCTAGCCCATACTTTAAGTCGGGATTATGTATGTTACGCTTATCATAGGATAAGTAAGAACTAGTGACGACTAGTTAAGGTATGAGCTCATAACCTAGAGATGTTTTAGGGTGGCCCCATGAGATAAAAGTTAAAGTTTAAAATGTCACATGTGCTATGAAAAACCAAGAAAAGTTATACCTGTCACCTTATGCCAATGTTATAATGTTTCTTAGTTATTTCATTGATTGGTTTACTTTCATGATGCATTCATTAGTGTATTCTCTGCTTAGTCATAAAGACGCATTGTAAAATATGATGGACTTTGGATAATTAATACTTTAGAAAACTAACTTAAACGAAGTTTACATGCATGCACACCTTTTTAGAAATAAAACCCAAGGTTCCTGAGGATGTGATGATGTCACTTAGGTAGGGATTACCCTACTGAGAATTCTTTTAGAAGATTCTCATTCCCTCTCTTTTTTCTTCCGTCACATCTTCAGATGGCGACCTTCGTACTCTTCATCGACACCCCGACGTGGGAGCTGCACCATGACCCAGTACTCGGGTCATACCATTTTGAGGGTCACTGCACTGTTAGAGTATTTATGTTTATGGGACGACCCTTCGCGCACCTAGTATGGAGCTACTGCTTCACCCCGACTACCCCCTACCATCATAACACGATTTTCGAGGGAGCTAGACCACGCGACGAGCAGATCCTCCGCATGCAGCCCGAGGCATCAGCCCTATGTGACTACCCGGAGTACGTGCCCCGGACTCAGTATTCGGAGACGGATCCATCAGAGGACCCGCCCTTGCACATGTACAGTTGGAGCTCCAGCCCCACTCCCCCACCGATGAGAGCTGGGAGTGAGGAGATGGTGGTTCAGCCGAGGTTGGGTCGTAGGCCATCCATGCGCCCTCGTCGCGGTGGACATGCTCCAATGATCCGCACGACCACTCCCGCTGAGATTTGCCAGTGGATCGATTCCACCCCTCAGTACTCGGACCAATAGGAGTAGGTGCATAGGATGGGTAGTAGCTAGTGCACACACTCCACATAGTTGAGGACAAACCTTCTTTTGTATATGAGGTTGTCTACTCTAGGTGCACACGGGTATGGGTGTTGTTTTCATGGTTTCCTTGTACTTGCTTTTATGATTTCCTTGTATTTGCTTTTCAGTTGTATTTCGCTCTTCTATGTATCGAATAGTCCTGCCTTTTGGTAGGCACGTTATCTATATATATAATCAGTTGATGTGTCCATGTTATTTATGTTTTATTATGATTTGCTCATATGACTTGTATGAATTTTCCGTTCAAAGAATCATGTGTGGCTCTCACTTTGGTTTTAATTCCAAAAAGAAAAATTTTACCCATATTTTCGCTAAGTATTTTCAAGTAAAGAATGAGACCAAGAGGTAATATTCTAAAGATTAACCTAAATACATACTAGTAGTATTAGGTTAAGATTTAGGGTGTTACATAACACATATTTATTTGTTTACTTATCTTGTTGAAAAGTGTGATTTAAGATCATTTTAAATTTTGATTATGCTTTCTTCAAATATTTAGATATTGTATGAAGTTGTTTTAATATGTTAAACCATTTATATTTTTGTTTAATGAAGCTTTGTCCACAAGTTATGGAATTTTAAGGTGATATAGTTTGATCTCATTATGTATTTGATTGTGAACATTTTTATTTATGAAAAGTGTTTTATTTAATCCATTATAATAAATGGATTCTAAACCTTTGAGCATGTAATATTTAGCTTAGTTTATGTGTTATATTTCTCTTGGGATCATTAAAACTTAATAAGATATAAAAGACACTAAAATATATTTATATTAATCATAACATTTGCTATGGACCTATAAGCATATGGACATTATCTAGACTATGATGAGTCTTTAAGACTCACTTGGACTTGATGGAGACAATTTATTATCATAATATTTGGACTCGAACAATGAACCTTGAATTATGGACCTTGGACTATAAATATTTGACTTGATTATATATTTATTAATATTAAGAAATATTGTTTACAAAGATTTAAATTTAAGCTCTCATTAGAAACATGACATGTAAACTAGCTAGTTTCTTGCTTGAAGTGATTTTCTAAAGCTTGGGTATGTTTTTGGCTATTTCTTTTTATATTTCTTGAAAGATTTCATGCTCTTTTATTTGCTCAATGATTATATCCTTATATGCATAAAAATTATATTTTTTTACCTATGTTGAACATGTAAAGATAATTTACCTACGTATTTTTTAAAGATAGATTTGAAATAATTTTAGGTGTATTTAGGCTTATAGAATTAGTAAAGAAAATGAATTTAACATAACATTGTGATTTGGTGCTTCAATGATAATAAAGAAATATGGTTGTTTTTAGAAATTCTATGTTATTTGGGCTTTATGTGCAAATATGGAAAATTTTGTGGTCTACATGTGAATATGAAAGAAATTGTGGAAACTTTCTGTAATTTTCATATTTTATGCATATTATATGTACAGTGTAAAATGGATAAATAAATAATTGCCACCTCGAGCCCTACCTTGTAGCGGAAAAGGACTTCATGGATGTTTTAGTGATACCTTGGGCCCCACCATGCTAGCGAACAAGGACATGGCATTAACTGATCCGACTAGGAGACGCCCCAGCAATGAGAGCTCTCACAGATCTAATACGAAACAAACCTTGCAGACTATAGTCATTAGAAGGGAATGAGATATTTTAAAAGGGAGTTTATAGTACATTCATGATTATTTATTATATTTCTTTTACTGCACTTTTAAAATGATTGATATTATGCACTTCCATCTTACTTAACACTAGTAAAATATAATTTGTGGATTTTGCCGCACTCCCACGTTATTCTTAGTATTTTTGGGATGAAATGAGACTCCCCTGGAAATATCACCCTACTGGGAGACTTCTCTCACCCTTTTTCTTTGATGTTTCCGGATAACATGGATCGTCATCAGCAATGAAATGGATGTAGCCTTAGACTTAATTTCTAAATAATCAGATTCTATTATGTGTGCTAGATAGAATCTTTATTATCTATTACCAGACTTTGGTTATGTTGTATTGTTGTATTAAATTTTTCCTTTATGTATCTTGAATGTATAATATGTATTGTACCCTATGAATTGATGTTGGTAGTGAAGTATGTTTTCTATGGATGATGGTTGTCTAAACTGTGGGAATTAAGAATTAACAAATATTAATACTATCTTAAAGAAGAAACATTCTTTGTTATTTCAAAAAAATACCTTTAGGATATTGGAAGAAAGTGTATTACTGTGAGAATGTAATTTGAATAGGCTCTGGCTAAGGAAAGGCAAGGTATTTAAGCGTGTCTATTGTGACCCACCTCTCTTTCCTGGGAGTTTACCAGATACATGATTTATAGTTGATACACATTATTCCCAGTACGGTGTGGTTCAGGGACGAACCAAGCGAAAGCTAGTGGACATATAACGCCTAGGGATGAGGGCAAGGAGTGATCGTTGGTGCAAAAGAAGGCACGGACAAGGAGTGGCTCCTCACAAGACCCTCTAAGTGGAGGGGTACATGAATGAACCGATTACACACCCGAATGAAAGCGATCCTGAGACTGTATAGGTATGGGACTATACAGTTGAAGAGGGCTTATATAAATTAATTTGTACTACCTATACCAACAAGATGCATCTTCTTTTCAATAGCCCAAATTGAAAGAACTCCATAGTTAAGTGTGCTTGACTTAGAGCAATTTTGGGATGGGTGACCTCCTGGGAAGTTTTTCTAGGAAGCGTGTGAGTGAGGACAAAGCATGCTGAAAAAAGCCCGTGTTGGTTTCTGGGGACAGTCGTCAATCCATAAAGCAACAGGGGATGTTCCACTTTATGCCTTTGACCCCCATATCTTTAACCCTAGCATCTTTTCCTCTTCCTTCCACCTCATTTCTCACACGCTCTTCTATTCTTACCTCCTTTAAGCTTTAAGAAAAGGATTTGGCTATGGTTTATGATATATTTTCTTCTTTTCCTTCCTTTTCATGTATGTGGGTAATGTTGTTCTTGATTGTTGCAATGTTCATATAGTTGTTTTAGTGTTATTATAGATTATTCATCGGGTTTGGTACTTCCATGGTAGCCATAGGTGCAATTCCCACTCCCTAGTACTCCCTTAGTGCTACACATCGCATTCCACACTTCTAGGTGAATGGGTTCAATCTTGTGACCTTTATTTTGGATATTAGAGTTATTTTCTTTGCCTTATGGCATAGAAGGATGGTTTTAGAAATTGTTTCAAGACAAGTATGAAATATTGAGAAATTAAATCAAGTTCATAGATTTTACGCTTTTCAATTTATCATGAAAAATGTTATAAAAACTCAAGGGACCATGTTTGTTTCTCAGCTGATTTTCTAAATAGATGTTGGCTATGAATATGAATATTTTGGTATACCATGTTTAGCCTAATGCTATCAAGAATTATATATAATGAAATAATGCTTTAATGAATCAGAGTTAGAACCCAAATACATAGTTTAGACATATTATTTAGATTTCATGATTTTAAGTCCATGCCCTAGCTATAGAGAAACAGATAATGATTTAACGGCTATGGGATTGTTAACCTTAGTACCAACTTATCCAGCAGAAGACAATCTTATTCCATCAGAGTATTTATAGAATGGAATCTAGTTTTGATGTCCAATAGGGTCCCCACGAGGTGTCTTTCAGATCTAGTTCAGAGTATTATTATATATCATTATTATGATATATATATATATATATATATATATATATATAAAATGATGTTGCATGTTATTAATATGAATATGTATCTTTGTTGGTTGTCTTATGTGGTGGTTATGGTTGAGAATCTATTCACTGAGTTTTAGATGAAACTCGCCTCTCTCTTTTTCTCCTTTTTACAGATACAGCTGTAGATCCAGATCCTTCCCACCTTCCTCTTTAGTAGTAGTTTTTGGGTGAACTTCATCTTGTAGTGAAGCATCAGTTATATTTTTGTAGAGTGCTCTAGTGACTGTACAGGCAGGGTCCCGAACAATGCATGATTATATTACTTTGTTAATATGATCCAGATTTGTCATGTATTTGAATTTATATGATTTCATGTTTTGTATAGATCAAATATGTTCATATTTTAATTGATGATTATGTATTTCATACTAAAGTTATGAAATGAAAGAATTTATAAATTGATTATGTTTTGGAAATGCAAAATGATATTTTAAATTATGCATATAGTACAACTTAATGACCATGAGACTTATGTGGGGATAAGATTTCTCACGTGCCGGTCACATTTCCTGATCAGGTCATGACATTGAGTAACAACCTTATTTGGACCCATAGTGTGTCATGACCTAATCTTAGGTCGCAATTGATGCACAAGCTAAATGAATTCACTTAACCCAAGAAGCCTAAGGATATATCTCCACTAACGTAAATTAGTAACTTATTCACTTTGGTTCCCGAAAATCAGTATAACCTCCCCTAATAAAAACCTGAGCACTCCACATATCTCATTAACTTTTTAATACCAAATATCATAATCTAAAATGAACATCCAGTATGTTCCCAGAGTTTTAGTTGCAGATATAAAAAGATCAACGATATAAAAAGGTTGTACTTAGACTTCAAGGTCATCTACATAAATCAAAAGACATTATGTCCTATAGTTGTACTGAAGTCAACAAAACATAAGCCTCTTTGAACAATTCAGGTGTAACAAAAGGAAAGCTCCTAAACAAAACAACAAATCTCAAGAACTTGCTACTCAGGAATTTGTGAATCTAGAGGAAAAGAGTGGGTGAGTCACTCTAGACTCAATGAAGGCATATAAACAAAGTGGATAAAAAGGAGAAATCAGTAGTTAAATGCACAACCTTCTTCAATAAAACAAAATAACTTGATAATCATGCAATTGTTGAAAGTAACAAGTAGAAGTAATTGTTTACAATTTTCATACTTTCTCTATATATTTTTTTAAAAAAAGTAAAGCTCATTGATATTTCATTTCTAATTAAATAGAAACTCAAAAATAGTTTCCTAACTAATATATCTTCTCATTATTTCTCGTAAATGCTCTATTCGAAATAAAATCAACTCTATACTTATGCTTCATAACGGTTACATAAGACGAACTAAAATCATATAGGAAGTAGTAATCTCAACCTATGTTATCTCAAATTTCATGATGTCTCAAATAGGTCCCTTCCACCCTTTTGTCTCAATGAAAATACTATGTGCATATAGGTTATTAGATCTCTTCACTATGATGAGCAACATTGTCATTACATGTCTTTGCTATGACAAGCAATATTGACATTACATCTTTGGTATAATGAGCAGTATTGTCATTATATCTCTTCACTAAAGCAAGAGGTATTGTTGTTATATCTCTTTGCTACTGCTAGCGGTTGTTTAAACTTAGAACCTAGCATGTACTACTTTTCACAAAGTACTACTTTTCAGATTCATAAACATTTCTCTATAAAATTGTATTATTAGGAGTATGTAACCCTTCTCATAATTCATTTTAATATAAAAATTCATAAAATATAACACTCCATGAAGTTGTAATAGGAGCAAAGAAAGCGACTAATAATTTCAAACTAGACTTCAAGCCCTGATTTAATCGCCATTGTAGATAATTAGGCTAACTAGTCAAAATAACAAATCAAATAAGTCAAATATCATAAAATAAAATATTCATTAACTTTAATAAATTAATTTCTCCTATAAAAATAAATTTAAAAATTTTCACTAAGTAAATAGCCACGTAGAACATAAGAAAGTCAACTAGGCTACTCCATAATAGCTTAGAGGGAGTAGCTAGGTCCTCGGCAATAGAATCTAACCAACACAAACATTTTGACAAGTATTTGAAGATAATTTATCAATAAGAAAGCCTAATGAGAAAATCCCCAATTTGTGAAACCTAAGGCTATGTTTGGGATATTTAAAATGAAAGGAAGGGAATGATCATTAATGAAAAGGAATAAAGTGGAAGGGAATAAATATATACATGCTACACCCTTGTTTAGGCATTTATAATATAACTAAGTGAAATGGAATAGTATATACATTTTATTTTCCAGTTTCACCCTTTTATTTAGTAATCATAGTTTCATGCCATAAGGACCAAAACAAGGAAAAATAAAGAGAGAGAGAGAGAGAGAGAGAGAGAGAGAGAGCAAGAATAGTGGCCATTATTGAATCTTTGGTTTGGGGGTCACTAAATCATTATGCTGGATGACTTGGAAGGCCATCCTTTACCCTTACTGTCCCTACCTTTACCTTCCAAAAATTCACCTCCAAGCACATCACATGGAATCTCTCTAGCTACTCCCTACCATACCTTGATTTTTTTACTCTCAAACAAAGCCTATGGTTTGTAAGGATGAGAATAAAAAACATATTTTGGTTTATTCACCCACTATGACATAATAAAACTCAAGCTCTTAACTCACTAGATTTATATCAAAACTCCAAACATCTACTCATTAATAACTTTTTTGCTACTCTTTATCTTTGAGGTCAACCCTAAAGTTAAATAAAAATAACAATAAAAAGACGAAATTTAGGATTTGAAAGCAAAGGAGAAAACAAATGGAGTTTATTGATTCATTATGGAAAAAGATGAACAAAATGGAGAAGAAGAAAGGGAAAGACCATGAAATGTTTGGGGGAGTGATGTTAATGGTAGGTATACCTATCCTTCCCTTTTTTTAGTTTTTTTTCCAACTTTGTGCAAAATTAATATTGCTGCTCCTTCTTGCTTTATCTTATTTTATTCTTTGGTGGTTACATTACATAGTTATAGGTAGAAATGAGCATGAGAAGGGAGGGTTAAACCATGCTTATCTTTTTCTTTCTTTTCTTTCTTTTTCTAAAAACTTAAACAAGTTATTATCAAACTTTAGACTTGAAGTGCAGCGGGAAAAACGTTTGTAGTTTCAAAAAACTTAATTTTGAATATCTTAGAAACTATTAAACCTTGTATGTGAAAATAAAGCATAAAACACATAATAGTAGTCATAAGGCAGTACAAGAAAAATAAAGAGGATGAAGAGAAAAAGGAATATTGCATAGATGATTTATACTGGTTTGGCAAATTCTGCCTACATGCAGTTCTCAACACGTACTGAGTTTCACTAAACCTTTCTTAACCCGAGAAAGAAACAAAGCAAATATTTTTTATAGTAGCCTTCTTAAGCTATAACAGGTGACTAGTAGACAACCTCTACTGTCACAAACCAAGTAGTTATTCACAAGCCTCATCAAGCTAAACCCTGAATAGTCATGTATTAGCCTCTCCAAACTAAACTATGACTAGCAAGAACATGTTACTGTCGTGTTGCAGGTAGTTTTACCTTAGTCTCTCCAAGCTATCTCTTGCCGACCATTACTGGATCAAGGTTACAAGAGGTTTGTGTTTGGGTTTGCAATTCAAACTAACCTACACTCAAGTTTCCTTAAATTATACAATGAATGACTTGGGATAACTTGAATGACTTCGTTCTAATGATTTTTCCTTAGAAGAACGTATAAACTATTTAGGAGTATAGAAAGAAAATTTTTACAAGTAAGGAAACTAATTACAAGAAGTAATTAATGATCTTCACAGAAAAGATGAGGAGAAAATTTTACAACGTACTTATTTAATCGTCAAGATCTCATCTTTGAAAGCTCAACATCTCTATTTATAGATGGCCTCCCTTTGTGACTGTTGCCCTTGATTTGTTGTCCAAGTGACACGTGTTGATTATCTGTATGTGTCTTGGAAACATAATCTAAAAGAGTAGCTCGTCTGGTGTTAGAGCTTTTGTATAAGCTGTTGTGAATTAGTGGTTTCTAAAACCACCTTTAGAAACTGCTTTTTACTTTCTGAACGAGGTTTCCGAATATTTTCTTCTAGAAGTTTGAGTGGTTGACCAAGTTGGCAGAAGAGATGACGTGCCAGTCAGTAACTAGTTTTGACTTCAAATTTGAATATCAAATTTTCCCTCCTTTTTCAGTGAAGTACAACATTTTACCGTGAAGTGCACTTTCTAAAGTATGGTATTAGTTCCTTGATAAACAAACAATCTTCTAATATTCAATCAGAGCAAGTATATGATTAAAACAATTAAGATGATGATGATGATTGAAGGTTGTAGAACATCCTTGCTTCAGAGTTTGCTTGATATCTTCATTCCATGGGTACTTTCTAAAGTCTCATTCTATTTTCTGAAGATCCCAGCTTTGGTTTCTTGTTTATGATTTGATCCGTTGATCATATAAACATACTTTGCACGATATAAATTTCACTTCTATTAAGCTCTTATCTCTTTTCATGAGACACAATATGTTTTCACATGTAAAATGAATTTATTTTTTATTCAAGACATATTATGACATCCAGAAAGACCTGTTTTCTATCTCAAGAAACTTAAAGAAAAACATTAGTCATTCTTCAAAACATTTTCTTAAGATGTGTTTTTTCATCACTCAAAACATGTATTCTCAGTGCTTTTGAAAGGTTTTAGAGCTAACAATTTCCCTCTTTTTGATGATGACAAACTAAATTAAAGAAAATATTTTGAAGAGGTTTTTGAAAGAAAAAGCTAAAGAAAATACATGAAACACATTTTTTTCCAATCATTATAGGATGTAGTTTTTCAGAAGGTTCATTTCACTAGGCGAGAGACAAGGAGTATATAAAAATGTTTTATCACCTTGAGTGACTTAAATCAAGGCTGTTTTTGTTTCCATGAGATTTATGACATTACTGAGAGGATTTTTCTAATGGGCATCAGAGAAAAAAAGGAAAGCCAAAGGCAAAATTGTGCACGTTTAGGATTTCTTGATACATCTTGATTCTTATTCATTTTGATCTTTCCGAAAAGAACATCTGTTTTGAAAAAAAGAATAATACATGTGGTATATATTCTTAAGTAATTTTCTTATTCAACACATCTTTATCCAACACCATTTTCGACACGAATGCTCAAATATATGAGAAAATGGATTAGAGCATGGATAAAAACGAACTGATACAGATGTAGTTTTTGACACTCAAGAAACTTTAATGTAATTTTCTGTTTAGCATATTGCAATAAGAGGTTTCTGAAGCTCAATAGGAATCAATCCTAAATGTATTAGAGCAAAGCACAAAAGAGCTTTTTGTTATGAGCTATGAAACTTTTCACATAAGTATCAGAGCATGACATTTTATAAAACAAGTCTTGAAACATATGACATGCTTTTCATGTAAGCTCGCACACTGATACATATACACATATGAAACAAAACATAACACATCATGCAACATATAAGCGCAGTACACTTAAGAGAGTTTTGAGGCTTGCAAACTGATCCCAATTGTATCAAAGCGTGTAGGAACAAGTTTCTAAAGATCATCATAAACTAAACACAACTGTATTTTGATCAAGTTATATAGAGCTCTTGAAAACATTTCATATGTGTGTCAGAAAATATGTGTTTCATAAAAAGAAACATTTTAATCACGACATACATATTGAGACACAATAGATAGATATGAGTATCAGAACAATAGTAGAGAGATTTTGTGCTTTAAAGATACTTGCCATTACTAATCATCGATGCACATATGAGCTAAATATCATAGCGTGCTAATGAATAAGAAAATCAGAACAAATGCTAAAGAGATAAGAAGCAAACATCTTCAAGCATGATATACGATTAGTTAAGCATCAAAAGCAGGCATCGATATGTATCAAAGCTTAAAATAGATATGTATTAGAGCCAAAAGACATATACATGTCAGAGCTAAAAGAAGGCATAATCATGATTTTTGAACAAGTATAACAAATTAGATTATGTATATACCATACGCATAAAGAAATTGTTCAAAAGCAAACAAAATATCTATCAAAGCATAAAAAAAACTGATAGTCAAAACAAAATGAAAAGATGAATGCTGAAAAAAAAAACAAAAAACAAAAGAATATCTAAGCTCCTCCTCAGTACAGGCTCCCTTTGAGTTCCATAGCATTGGATTTTCTTCATGTCTTTTCTTCTCCCCCTTTTGTCATAAGCAAAATGGAGGTCTACAGGAAGTCAAGAACACCATCATCAGCCTCAGCGCCTTATCTCTTGAAGAAGCTCTTGAGAGGTCTGAAGAATATGAAGTTGTAATTATTCATGATGCCTAAGTTAGGTGCCATGCTCTATGATTGTCGCCTCAAGCTTGTCCTGTTTGGAGGCAATCTTTCTCAGATGTCTCAAGATAAGATGATTGAATTGATAGCTTGATAAAGGCTCGGTTGAGGATGGAGGAGGTGAACTGATAGGTGTAGATGTTGAGGGAACAAATTTAGGTGAAGGCTCAAGAATGTCAAGGGGTACAATTTCCCTAGACTTGGTAGATTTAGCCTCTATTTCAGCATGTGCATCAGTAGGAGGTGGAGAGGATGGCATGTTAGTACTAGAGATAGCAAAAGCAGAAATAGAATCAGAGATAAGAGTAGCAATAGTTTCAAGCATTGGAGTCGAGGCAGAAGTAGCAGCTTTTTCGTCATGAGAAGTAACAACATCTGAGGTCTTGTCCTCTTCATCTTCCACTACAGTTATATGAATGGAAGAAGGAGATTGAGGAGCCATCAGAATAATAGCATATTGTGGTTCATGGTCCTCCTCGTTTGGCTCTTTAATGATAGGCTCCATTGATGATTTCTCAACTGTGGACTCTAGCCTAAACATCCCACTTAACCTAGCTTTCTCATTTCTGAGCAAGCTTTCCTCTTATTCAGATGAGGATGCTTCTACTAGTTTTTCTTCTTCTACATCTTCTTCCTTTCCTTCAGAGTCATAGAAGATGACTGTGTAACTAGCCTATTGATATCGTGTGACTTCTTTTAGAAGAATAAAGAATGTATTCTCATGTTTAGGAACATTTTTTAGCTTGGACTCAATATCCCTTCTTCTAATGGTTCCAACAGGTTTACCTAGCATCTTTTTTTATTTTTCTAGTGGCCCTTTATTTGAGATAAAGGAAAGATTAATAGTTTCTGAAGAAAGTGGTGGCACTGGAGATTCTTCCAGTTGTCTTTTCTCCTACCTTATCTTAGTTCTCCTTTCTCGATTCAGAGGAACCTCTTCTTTCTTTGAGTTCTCAATCTCACTCTCTAAGATGATTAATTTCCTCTTTCCTTTAGCAATCTTCTTTTGAGACTCGGCCTTCTTGGAGCCTTTTCTGGCTTGATCTCCTCTTGTCCTGGGACTCTGCCTTATTGGTTCAGACACTAAGAAGGTGGACCTTTTCTTTTGTGAACACCATATTTTGTCCGAATAATTTTCTTTTGAATTTTGATTAGGTCACAAAAAATGTTTCTTTTTAATTAAAAAAAAAGAGTTTTCCTTTTTAGTTCGTGTTTAATAATTTGTCTTAGCCTAAATGTTCCCAAAAAAAATAAAAAATGAAAATTAAAAAAATGTTGAAAAGAAAAATAAAAAAATAAAAAAATTTATTTATTATTTGATTATGTAGTATTAATTGATTGATTTTATTCTAATTCATTTTATTAATTAATTTGATTTTATTATATCAATTAGCATCAAGTTAAATGATTATGTCATTAATTATATTAGGGTAAAATAATGTATATAAATAGTCATTGTTAGCTATCAAAAGGGGGAGGAGATACAATCACAACAGCGGCACATTTTCCACACCTTCACCATCACCACACAGCCTTCACCCCCATCACACAAGCCCCATAAATTTTCCCTTCTTGATAACCTTCCAACCATCACCACTTGATCATCATCCCCATTTGACCATCATCAAGCTTTCATTAACATCAACCTCATCACCGTCAACCTTGCTCATCCTCTGTTATCATTGAAGATAGCTACCACCGCACCATCCTTGTTCGCAGAACCTTCATCACGCAACCATCGTCCGTGAAGCCGCTGTGAAGCCTCTGCCGGAGCTACTCCCGTGAGCCTGCAAGTCTCGATCGCGAAGTTGCTCCTGTCACAACGGTTGTTCCTCGTGCTACCCCTACCACCTTATAATCCTTGTTCTTATTTGGTTGCATATTGCATTGATTTGTTAGTGGGTCAGGTATGTTCTTCTTACTTTTTTTATTTTTAATTATTTCTTCTAGTTAAGTCCCGATCACATTCATTCTTTTAGTTTGGATTATACTTGTTTTTTTTTTAAGTCTTGGTCATTCTTTTTTAGGCCTATTTTTTTATCTTAATTTTTTTTCATTTTGGACAGGTCCCTTTTTTTTCTTTTTTTTTTAAAATAAATCAATCAACACATTTTTTTTAATTAAAATCCATCAACACAGAATTATTTTCTACAGAATGACGTGGCTTTGAATTCCTCATTACACCAGAGGATATGTCGGTGTAGCCAAACAACTATCAAGGTAAAATCTTTTTTTTGCATAAAATATGTTCTCTAAGTTCTGTTTTAATTTTATGTTTATTTCTTTGTAAATATGTAAATGTATTATTATTATTATTATTTTGGGAAAAATAAATATTTTAAAGTTATAAAAATTTGCATAATGAGCTCTAGGGCAACCATATTTATACGGACGTATTAGGCAGTGGGATTAAGTTTCCATCGTTCCCTAATCATAATCAGACTCATGAACCTTAAAGTCTTTTTCAAAAGACTAGTTTGCAAATTAAAATGCTTTTCCAATTTTAGCCAGAATTAAAATTAGTGGCCACTCTCATTTTACTTTTTTAAAATTAGTTGTCATTCTCGTTGCGGCGCCTTTTGGGACGTTGTAACAGTTTAGCAACTCCACTGGGGAAGTTAGAGAGTCAAGCCTATTTGAGTAAATTATGCAAATAATTATAACTTTATAATATTTATTATTCCCCTTCATATCTATTTTTTTTATTTTTGTACATAAATATGTCCTTTTATTTATTTGTAAATAATTATTTAATTTATCTGTAAATATTTGTTACTCAAACCTTAGGGTAGATAACCTTTTGTATATATACTGTTTGTGCTTTTGTTTGGTAGGAATATGTATGCTCCTCACACACAGTGCACCATCACTATCTTACACACATTTTTGGCTCTTTACCTGAGCTTGTGCAACCCAAGGATTAGGAGGAGTTCCAACATTGTCACTAAGGGGCTTCATGCCCACTTGGCATTTAGAGGGATACCACTCAGATTGTTACTAGTCTCATGGATTGATCATATTGAGAGGGTTCATCACTATTTGTGGTCTTTTCATAAACTGGGTCTCTATCTTATGGATAGAGGCAATCTGGGAACCATGGCCATTAAATGTCTAGACCCGAGAGGCAATCTGGGAACCATGGCCATTAAATGTCTAGACCTGTCCCAATAACTGGGCACTAATAGATTGAACCTAGTGGCCACCCAATTAAGGTTTGGACCTTAGGAAAATCCACCCCTAGGATTAACCTTTTTTAGGACACTTGGGCATTCATCTATCTCTTTCTCTTACATAATTTGCATACAAAAATCATCTTGCATGACTTATTCATTGCAAAAAAAAAAAAAAAACCTTATCTTGCATTGCATAAAAAATCATCTTGCATACAAAAATCACCATGCATAGCTCATCCATTGCACACAAAAATCTCTTCATGATCCATTGATTGCTTCATTTCATTACGTGCATAAAAAAAACAAAAAGAACTTTTCTCTTAATGCATGACTCATTCATTGCGTCCACTTAAAAAAAAAACTTAAACCCTAAACAAAAAAAAACTTCAGTTTTTGTACATTTTGTTTTCTTTTCCTCATGCATACATTACTCATGCTTCTCTCATGCATACATGACATACACTAATAATGCTTCCATCATGCATACATGGTGTTAAAAAAATGAAAAAAAAAAAGCTAGCTAGTAAAATTCTTCTTGTTTTTTTTTTTTTCAATTGTAGAATCTCTGTTGCTCTTCAAGGGAAAGCTTCGTTTACTCCTAAAAGCCATCAAGAAGCCATGGCCATCAGGAAGCCATGGCAGGTGAAAGGGATTTTGGAAAAGAGCTTGATGATTTGAAGGCTGTGATGCACGAGCAAGTAGAGGTAGTCAAAGAAGCTATCGCAGCCATGCACAAATCTAAGGAAGGTGAAGGCAATGACTCCAATAATGAAGAGCCTGGATATGACTCAAATGGGAATGTCAACAGTGTAATCTTGTACAACAATTCGGAGAAGGAGGCAGAGCAACTAAAGCTACGTGGGCCTAACCCGTATGGCCCAATGAGTGTCAGTGATTTATGTTTGGATCCCAGTGTAGTCATACCCAAAGACTTCAAGATGCCTTAGTTTGTCAAGTTTGATGGCAACACTAATCCTATCATGCACCTTCAGATGTATTGTACAAAGATGGGAATATGGTCTAAGGATAAGAACTTTCTAATCAGCTTTTTCCCTGAGAACTTGGATGGGGTTGCATGGGAGTGGTATATGCAATGGACCAAAGACAGGTCAGGTGTTAGGAGGACCTAGCTTAGGCTTTCACTAACCAATATAAGTTCAATCTGATTGTCGCACCTACTAAGGACCAGTTGAAAAGGGTAAGGAAGAAGAAGAACGAATCATCCAAAGATTATGCCCAGGGGTGGAGAGCTTTGACTGGAAGGGTTGTTCCATCAATACTAGAGCAAGAGATGTGCTCCTACTTCATTCGCAAGCTAGAAGGTCCGTTCTTTAAGAACATGCTTAGGACCCATGTGCAAAAGTTTGTCGACTTGGTGGAAATTACGGAAAGGATCGAAACTAACATCCAAGAAGGGAAAATAGAACTAGCAATGGGGGAAATAAGTGAGTCCCAATTAAAAAAGGGCTCCCACTTCAAAAAGAAAAAGGATGCCATCAACTACATTCACCCTCAATCTCATTAACCCACCTTCCAACCAAACTACTACCCATTCTACCAGCACACATAACACACGACTTATCCACCTCAAACACCATACACGGCCAAACCACACCAAATCAACTATGCCTCTTACCCCCAACCTTACACACCAGCCACACCTAGACTTCACCAAGCACCATTCCCAGCCCCCAGACAATCAACCCAGTCATAACCCCTTTCTCACCCAACACTACCAACACCAGCAGACCCCTAATGGAAAACCGACCCTTACCCAATTTCCACATGAGCAATGCTAAATTGTTTAGGAATTTGTGTGGAGAAAACTTGCTAGCCCCATATCCTAGGAAGACCTTCATACCGCCATATCCTCGGTGGTACAACCCGAACCAAACTTGTGACTTTCATTCTAACTCCCTTGGACACTCAGTTGAGGACTGCCATGGGTTTAGAAATGCTGTGTGGAGTTTGATTGACAATGGTGTCATAAAGCTAGAAAAAGAGCCAAGACCACCCGTTCCCTAATCATGGCAGAGGACAAGTGAATGCCATTTGTTGCCAAGACTATGGAAGTGAAGAAAGTGCTGAGGAAGCATCGCAATGGATCTACCCAAGCTGGGAGGAACTGAACAATTGGAAGTCTGAACTTCTGAATGATTTATTGCATTTTGAGTGAAATGCTTGAGTTTCCTTTGTCTGCATTTCAACTTTTCATTGAATAATAAAATGATTATGCATGTTTTTTTTTTCCTTTTTTCTTTCTCTTTTTAATTCTCCTTTTTAAATTTTTGTTTTATCCATTTTATTTGTTTTAAGTCTCGTCTCAATTCCTAAGACTCTTTTCCTTTATGGTCTTTATCTTGCGCAAATGACTGTAACAAACCATTAACTGATTCTTATGTTGCAATGGATTTGAATGAAAATGAGTAAGATGAAGATTTTGGGTTCTGCCAAAAATATGCCAAAATAATAAATTCAGTGGAAAATAATTAAATAGAATTGGCCAGAAAGGCTCATCACGGATAATTCAACAATGCAAAAGTATAAGACTGTGTGAGCAATTAAAGATCAAACATCACAACTCGACTTCCTACCAACCAAAAATGAATTAGGGGTGTGGGGAAAAGGCAATCACCTACAAGGATTGGAGTAACATGCTACCTTATACATAGCACGCCTATCATACTTCAGTCATGTCCTCAACTGGGGCAAATTCATATTCCTTGGTGTGCAAGATGGAGGTAGTGACGCCAATAAAGATGGAAATCCTGTCTTCAAGAGTTTTGGTCAAAACATAATTAGAAGAGGCCGAAAGGATCAAAATTGGATGCGAACAATTCAACATGCTTGAAGAAAAAAAGCTTAACGAAGTCTACCATGGCAACTATATCAGAAAAGGATGGTCAAAGCATTTAATAAGATTTTCCCTCAAATACTTCAACTAGGAGATCTTGTTTTGAAGAGGATTTTGCCGAATCAAGAGGATAACAGAAGCAAGATGGCACCCACACATAAAGGCCCCTACATCGTCAGATATGCCTTTTCTGGAGGAGCATTGATCTTGACTGACATAGAAGGCAAAGCACTTAGTAAACCTATCAATTTGGATGTCATAAAGAAGTACTTTGCCTAAAAAACAAAAAATGCTCGCTAGGTTGAAAACCCAGAAGAGCAACCTAGGCAAAACAGAAAAATAAAAAAACAAAAACAAAAAAAAAAGTGAAGAAGAAGAAGAAGAGGAAAAGAAAGCCCGCTAGGTTGAAAACCCAAAAGGCGACCTAGGCAGAAATAAAGGCACAAAGGAAAAAAAAAAAAGCTCGCTAGACCAAAAAAAAAAGGGTCCAGGAAAAAATTAGAGCAACTCTTAACCGTAGGTCGAAAACCTGAAAGGGTCGCCTATGCAACGATGAAGGACCGGGCCGATGATCAAGAAGCTATATGGTACATGAAATTGGGGCAATTTGAGTGTTAATGGATCACGGCATATTGTTCAACACACAACGAAGGATGGTACTCGCAATCATGGATTTTGAGTCTAATGGAACCAATGAATCAGTGAAATGGGTTAATCACATGAAAGCAGCACAGTCAGTTTTTTTTTTCTTCCCCCTTCATCTCTTAGCAGTTGTTGACATCCTGTAAATACTTTCCATTGTGGAGTTCAATAAAATTGTCTTTCCCTTTCTCTGTGTCTTTGTTTTTCTTTCTTCTTTTATCATCCATTTCTGAGTCCTCTTTTAAAACCATGCAAAATCATGATGTTATAATTGAAATACAACAAGGGACTAATTTGCTAACAAAGCTCATAAATGATAAGTCAAACAAGGAGCCCATGGATCAAGATTGACTTGCAAAGGAAATAAGGTAACTTGCTCAGTCAAAGTTTGTAGATGACGGTCCCCATGAGTATAACACCCTAAGTCTTAACCTAATACTACTAGCATGTATTTAGGTTAATCCTTAGAACATTACCCCTTGGTCTCATTCTTTACTCGAAAATACTTAGCAAAAATATGGGTAAAATTTTTCTTTTTTGGAATTAAAACCAAAGTGAGAGCCACGCATGATTCTTTGAACGGAAATTCATACAAGTCATATGAGCAAATCATGATAAAACACATAAATAACATTGTTACATCAACTGGTTATATATATATATATATATATAATGTGCCTACCAAAAGGCAGGACTATTCGATACATAGAAGAACGAAATACAACTGAAATGCAAATACAAGGAAATCATAAAAGCAAGTACAAGGAAACCATGAAAACAACACCCATACCCGTGTGCACCTAGAGTAGACAACCTCATATACAAAAGAAGGTTAGTCCTCAACTATGTGGCGTGTGTGCACTAGCTACTACCCATCCTATGCACCTACTCCTACTGGTCCGAGTACTAAGGGGTGGAATCGATCCACTGGCGAATCTCGGCAGGAATGGTCGTGCGGATCATCGGAGCGTGTCCACCGCGGCGAGGTCGCATGGATGGCCTACGAGCCAACCTCGGCTGAACCATTGTCTCCTCACTCCCGGCTCTCATCGGTGGAGGAGCGGGGCTGGAGCTCCAACTGTACATGTGCGAGGGCGGGTCCTCTGATGGATCCGTCTCCGAATACTGAGTCCGGGGCACGTACTCCGGGTAGTCACGTACGGCTGACGCCCCAGGCTGCATGCAGAGGATCTGCTCGTCGCGTGGTCTAGCTCGCTCAAAAATCGTGTTATGATGGTAGGGGGCAGTCGGGGTAAAGCGGTAGCTCCGTACTAGGTGCGCGAAGGGTCATCCCATAAACATAAATACTCTGACAGTGCAGCGACCCTCAAAATGGTAAGACCCGAGTGCTGGGTCATGGTGCAGCTCCCATGTCGGGGTATCGATGAAGAGTACGAAAGTCGCCATCTGAAGATGTGACGGAAGAAAAGAGAGAGGGGATGTGAATATTCTAAAAGAATTCTCAGTAGGGTAACCCCTAACTAAGTGACATCATCACATCCTCAGGAATCTTGGGTTTCATTTCTAAAAAGGTGTGCATGCATGTAAACTTCTTTTAAGTTAGTTTTCTAAAGTATTAATTATCCAAGGTCCGTCATATTTTACGATGCGTCTTATGACTAAGCATGGAATACACTAATGATATGAATGCGTCATAAAGATAAGCTAATCAACAAAGTCACAAAAACGTTATAATAGTGGCATAAGTTGACAAGTATACATCTCATAATAACTTTCTTGGTTTTTCATAGCATATGCGACATTTCAACTTTAACTTTATCTCATGGGGCCACCTTAAAACATCTCTAGGTTATGAGCTCATACCTTAACTAGTCGTCACTAGTTCTTATTTATCCTATGATAAGCGTAACATAATCCCGACTTAAAATACGGGCTAGGGGGCAAATTAAGGATCACCTCTTAGGGTCATTTTCTCTTTGAAACGCTCTACTAGCAACTAGTACATAGTAGTATTGTCCGCTTTGGCAAGCTCTATGTCAATACCCTCACGGATTTGTTTTCTTGGGATGCTCGGGCAAACCGGTGTCACCCAAGAAGACGTCTCAGTGTTGTGTCACATTTAAGTTCTCATGATTTTCAAAAAGATCTTTTTCTAAGTTCCTCAAATTTACTGGAAATTCGGCAGCATGACGGCTGTAGACCGAATTTCCTCAAATTTGCTTATGCCATGAAAATATATAGGTCATGCAAACATATCTTATGAGGTATAGCATATCATCATATAAAACTTCTTCATAGCACATATCAAACTTATCATAGACAAAGCTCATGTATCATATATCATATTTACATAAGTTAAGCATCATAAAAACTCAAGACTTTTTAATGTCTTATGCATTGACCCTTAAAGTCCTTAACTCACATTCTAAGTTATCGATCATCAAACCTAATCTCTTGGGTACTTAGGAGGTTATAACTAAGTATTTCTCACCTCACACTATGATCAAGAACATCTCTAAACCTCAAGGATGCAGAATTTATAATCCTAACTTTACGGGTACCTAGGAGTCATAACGGTGACCCTTTCTAAGTTCGGTTCGTTCCTAAGGCTTCAAGATCAAGTCCTAAACCATTTATGAGTCATTCCTACGCATTTAAACTAATTTAAATCCATGATTAGCATTACTAAACCTTGCTGGACAGAATCCAGAAAATTCAAACATTAAAAGATCTAGAACTTCTCAAATTAATTCTTTTCTAGTTTCTAACTTCTCCTATCTTTCACATATGAGTCTTGACATTATTTTTACTCAAATATAAGCATATTATCATCATTAAAACAGCACATACAGTGGTAATAATTAGCAAGGCAGAACCGAAACTAAACTCTCCACAAAGGCATAAAACACAATTTCTAGAGCACATAAAATACTAGTTTCTCTTGGAACCTTTTCATAACTTTCAAAACTCATTTATAAATATTTTTAACATCTAAAATCATAAGAATATTCAAGAGGGCAGTGACCAATTCATCTTTGTCTCAAAAGGTCCTAAATTTATAAAACTTAGTTCTACATATTCCTTGTACTCATAATAGCCTAGAAAAAGTATGAAACATAGTTTTCAATATTTAGAGACATCAAAACCTCTTAGGGCCGAAATATGAACCAAGGGAAATAAACATTTTTAAACCTTTGTTTGAGACAACCGTGGGCAAGTCTTTGAGCTCTAGGTTCATTAAAGTGATTGCATAAAAATGAACATGCTTATGCACTTGTTTTAGCTTTTATTAGAAAGTAAAGTGAGAGCATAAAATAAATATGAGATGCATCATATTATTATCTTTCATGTTTAGGTGAGAACTTGAAATGTAAACATGATAATGCATAGCTTGAAATATAAACATGATAATGCAAGTTCCTTGATTATCTTGGTACTTAGTGATAGCAAGGAAAATAAACATGATGTGCAAGACATAAAAGTAAACATGATGCAAGGTTCATTTTATGGTTAGCTAGAGCTCATTCAAGACTTTAACAAGATAACAACCCAACACATATCTCATTACAAAGAGAGCTTTAGAGTTCTTGAACCAAGTTCTCAAAGGAACTATGAGGTTCTTGAACAACATCATCAAGCTCAAGTAAACAACTTCCAAAACAAAACCAAACAAAATCTCAAGGATCAAAATACCAAAACCGAAAACCTTACAAAAGAAAAAGAAAGTGACACTAAGTCAAGTTCTTTATTAAATACCCAAACCCCTATCTAGAGAAAGATCTCTAGAACGTGCTGACCAACTTTAAGGTTGACAAGGGTAGGATTGGGCTTTTAGAAATCCTTAGATTAATTTTCTTAAGTTGAAAAACCATGTGAGCTAGATATCATATAGATGAAGTTATAAGAAAAGGAAAACTCAAGCTTTAGAGGTTTCTTTGAGATGAACACAAGGTCATCATCTAGAAACTCTCATCATCAAGCTATCATACTCATATTCAAGGCCAAGAGGCCGAAATGAAAAAGAAAAGAAAAACCAAGGAAAGTTTAAAAAGAATCCAAGAGAAAACTAGAGAAAAACACATTCTTAAGCAAAACAAGTTTGAAAAGCAAATCCCTACCTAGAGTGAAGACACAAAGCTTGAACTTTTGAAAAGAAAAACAAGATGATGAGCTCCTCCTTGGTGCTTGATGGTTTCGGCGAAGAGGAAGCAAGAAGGTTGGAGTTGTGTTTCAAGTGAGGTTGTGTTTGAGGTGTGGTGTTTGAGAGGTTTGATGATGGTTCAAGGCTATGGGGTGGTGTTTCAAGGTTGAGAGATGATGATGAGATGAAGAAGATGAAGATGGAAAGAAAGGAAGAACTCTCTTGAAACTTGAGAGAAAAAGAAAAGAACTAGCAAGACAACTCTAAAATTCTAAACTTAGCAAATGCTTCAAAGTGCAACTAAGCTATTACAAGCATCCTATTTATAGAAAAACAAAACCATGGGGCTTACCAAAGGAAGCCTTGGCCGTAGCTTTGAGAGGGAAAAAGGAAGAGAAAAATATCTCTTACACAAGGTCATTCAAGCATGGTTTGAAGTATGGAAGCTATGCTACAAAGTATAGCTTGATGTGAGTTAATTTCCTATCAATTTTTTATGAAATTAGGCTTTTAGAAACAATGCATGGCTGGAAATTTTCCAGCCACAAATAAATGGAGAAAATAGGCTATTTTAATTAGTTATTTACTTGGAAAATCAAGCTTGATTGAAAGTTATGACAAGGTATAGTGTATGTGACTTGAGGTATGGCCTTGGAGTGTTGAAAAATTGAACATGTGATGCATATGGGGAGGGAAGGGCTTCGGCCAGACCTGGAAGCATGGGGGGAGTGAGGTTTTGATCATCTAATTGGGTGCTAATGGTAGGTTTAGATGTGTATTAGCTTAGGTACAAGGTTAGAACAATTAAGCTTAAGTTTAGGTAACTAAGAATGTGTTTTAAGGATTTTATGACAAGATTAGGAGTGCTCATACATCATTAAAGAATTTCAAACTCATTTATGAATAAACAATGTGTAACACAATTCCATGATTTAAGGAATTGGAAAGAGAAAACACTATTCAAGATTCCATGACTAGGAGTCTTGAAATTAAAATATGATTTTAAGTTGTAATTAAGCACTTTTAGGTTCTAATCAACTTTAATAAATTATTTTGACTCAAGATTAATTAAGAAAATTAATTAACCTTTGGTTAGAGCCTAATATTTCTTAGGTTTGCTTAATCACGCGATTAAGCGTAAAAACATGAAACTAGAGGCAAAACCGTAATTTTGCACTAATTTCGCCCGGGACCTCCGGGACCAAAACTAAAGTCACAGTCTACATAAAAACACATTTTAAAATCATCTAGAGAAGTTTTGGGTTCATCCGACACTTGCAAACGGGTAAAACACGGCAGGGCGTTTTGGTCATTTTGACCCGAAAACTCGAAAAACGAGATTTTTGATCCCGGGAATGTACACAGGTCATCTAATCCCCTTCCAACATTGAGTTTGCCCTTCGAGTACTGCCGAACCGGCTTTCCTCGAATTTCAGGTTGAAAATGACCTCAAGGGCATTTTGGTCATTTTCACTCTAACAGAAAAATCGGGGCATTACAATGAGGGTTTTGAAAAAAAATGAAAAAAAAAAAGCAAAAATACTCGCTTGATTGAAAACCTAGACGGGCAATCAAGGCAAAAATTAGAGAAATAAAGAATTGGGGCAAGAAGGAGACGTTAAAGCGTCAATAGACGAAGGTGTGTTTGAGAACTACAATCAAAAGGCTCACAGCATGGCTTATTTGAGAAGATGAATCCTTTTGGAATAGACAAAAGCTTTCTTAAAGAGCAATGCTAACATACCTTAGACTGGGCAATTTTAATTTTTGACCTATTGTCATCATTCTTGTCACTTAGCACATAATCACTACACCAGTTTTGCATCGATTCATTCATCATGTCATCACACTGTTAACTTTGCATAATTCATCAATCATCATTGCATTAATTTCACATCAGTCATCATATTATCATCACATCAATCTTGCATCATCACTTTATCAAAGTTGTCAATCATTCATTTGTCTTTACTTTCACTTACATTGAATTTTCACAAGTTTTGCTTCAATAAGTCTTTTAAATTTCACATTTTACTTGCTTTCATAGTCTGCTTTTAAATTTTACAGATTTTGAATTTCACATTTACAAACTTTCACAGATTTTAAATTTCACATGCTTTCATAGTCTGCTTTTACATTCCACATATTTTAAATTTCACATTTACATGCTTTCACAGATTTTAAATTTCACATTTACATGCTTTTACAAGTCTTTTAAATTTCTCATTTACATGCTTTCATAGTTTGCTTTTACATTTCACAGTCTTTAAATTTCACATTTTACATGTTTTCACAGTCTGCTTTACATTTCACAGTCTTTAAATTTCACATATTACATGCTTTCATAGCTTGTTTTTACATTTCACAAGTCTTTTAAATTTCATATTTACATGCTTTCACAGTCTGCTTTTACATTTTACAAGTCTTTTAAATTTCACATTTACGTGCTTTCATAGTCTGCTTTTATATTTCGCAAGTCTTTTAAATTTCACATTTACATGCTTTCACACTCTTTACATGCTTTCACGATCTTTATTTGCTTTCACAATCTCTACGTGCCTTCACAGTCTTTATTTTCAATGCTTTCACAAGTCTTTAAGTTTCACATGCATTTTTGCAAGTCCTTGAATTTCACATGCATTTCTTCTTCATCCCATCAACATTATCATGCATTCATCATCACAGTCATGCACTCATTGTCATCATGCATTCATCTATCAGAACATTTTTGCATTATCACCATTCATTCATCATTACCATCATGCACTCATCATCATTGCCATTCTTTCAACATCACCATCATGCATTCATAATCATCATGCATCATCCAGACAAAATATATGTTCATATATTTACTTGTCTCTTACAGCAAAATGTCAAAGCTATGGTCTTTATATTTTTCAATAAGAAACAAGTAAAGAGGGGCAGCTGTGAACACCATATTTTGTTCGGATAATTTTCTTTTGAATTTTGATTAGGTCGCAAAAAATATTTCTTTTTAATTAAAGAAAAAAGAGTTTTCCTTTTTAGTCCATGTTTAATAATTTGTCTTAGCCCAAATGTTCCCTAAAAAATTAAAAAAATGAAAATAAAAAAGGTTGAAAAGAAAAATCAAAAAATGATTTTTTATTTATTATTTGATTATCCAATATTAATTGATTGATTTTATTTTGATTCATTTTATTAATTAATTTTATTTTATTATATCAATTAGCATCAAGTTAAATGATTATTTCATTAATTATATTAGGGTAAAATAATATATATAAGTAGTCATTGTTAGCAGTCAAAAGGGGGAGGAGATACAATCACAGCAGCGGCACATTTTCCACTCATTCACCATCACCACACAACCTTCATCCCCATCAGACAAACCCCATAAATTTTCCCTTCTTGATAACCTTCCAACCATCACCACTTGATCATCATCCCCATTTGACCATCATCGAGCTTTCATTAACATCAACCTCATCACCATCAACCTTGCTCATCCTCTGTTATCATCAAAGATAGCTACCACCACACCGTCCTTGTTCGCAGAACCTTCATCACGCAACCATCGTCCGTGAAGCCGCTGTAAAGCCTCTGCCGGAGCTACTCCCATGAGCCTGCCAGTCTCGATCGCAAAGTTGCTCCTGTCACAATGGTTGTTCCTCGTGCAACCCCTACCGCCTTATAGTCCTTGTTCTTATTTGGTTGCACATTTCATTGATTTGTTAGTGGGTCAGGTATGTTCTTATTACCTTTTTTTATTTTTAATTATTTTTTTTGGTCATGTCCCGGTCACATTAGTTTGGATTATACTTGCTTTTTTTTTTTTAAGTTTTGGTTATTCTTTCTTAGGCCTATTTTTTATCTTAATTTTTTCATTTTGGTCAGATCCCTTTTTTTTCTTTCTTTTTTTTAAAAAATAAATCAATCAACACATTTTTTTTTATTTTTTTAATTAAAATCCATCAATACAGAATTATTTTCTACAGAACGACGCGGCTTTGAATTCCTCATTGCATAGAGGATAAGTCGGCGTAGCCAAACAACTATCAAGCCAAAATCTTTTTTTTCATAAAATATGTTCTCTAAGTTCTGTTTTAATTTTAGCTTTATTTCTTTGTAAATATGTAAATTTATTATTATTATTATTATTATTATTTTGGGAAAAATAAATATTTTAAAGTTATAAAAATTTGCATAATGAGCTCTAGGGTAACCGTATTTATACGGACGTATTAGGGGTGCAGTGGGATTAAGTTTCCACCATTTCCTAATCATAATCAAACTCCTAGACCTTAAAGTCTTCTTCAAAAGACCAGTTTGCAAATTAAAATGGTTTTCCAATTTTAGCCAAAATTAAAATTGGTGGCGACTCCTATTTTATTTTTTTAAAATTAGTTGTCATTCTCGTTGCGGCGCCCTCCGGGACAATGTAACATCCTTGAAGTTCTAAAAAAGGAGGGTGTGAATATAGTTCCTTCCATGTATTCATACCTTTTCATGATAAGTGGAAAACGCATATGTTGGAGGAGTCTCATCAGCAACATTGATAAGAGGCATTTGTGCTACTTATCTTACTTCTAAACCTTAGCCTTTTACAAGAGTTTTAATGTGTTGTTGATACAAGTAATAAGAATTTTGATTTATTCCTCATTGTGTGGTTTTGATAGAATCATTGACTATTGCATTGATTTTGGAAATAATTTATAATTATACCCTATTGCGTTTGACTTGTCTCCTTGAGTATGATTTTGACCACAGGAATTTTGGATCAATTGCAAAACGTCAAAAGCAATGTTGGAAACTCTCTAGAAGAAGCCTGGAGCAAAAGGGAAGAAAAAGTATGGAAGTTCACTCTCGGGTGAGCACTGTAGCGCTCATTTAGCTTTGTAGTGCTCGACAAAGCAACAACCATCAATTTTTGGGATTGCAGTCCACTAATATATTTTTGGGCCCCAGTTTGGGTTATTTTAGAGAGCATTATTTAAGGAATTGTTATAGAATTTACTCTAGCTTTTAACTCACTTTTAGATCTACACTTTAGATTGTTATTATTCTGTCTCTACCCCTCTCTCTCTCTCTCTATTATCTTCTCTACACTCTCTCTCTTAGGGATTCCATAGGTGGATTGCTTTGTTCTTATGGATGATAAGAAAGATTGTTGCTATTATTTCCATGTGCTTTTTTATTTTCATTGATTATAATCCTTCAAAGATGGAGGGGTAGATTTCTCATACTACTGTACGGATTTTTGGATGGATTGGGATGACTTTTGAGACCCTTTGTTTATATTGAATGCATTAGTTTTCTCATTGTTCTTCAATTTCTATTCTTATAATTATTATGGTAATTGCTAATATTTTTATTGGAAGAATCAAATTAGCGATTGTTGTTTGGGGAAATCCTTTGTGTATAAATTGATAGATCTATTAGTTTATATTTGAAGGATAATTAACCTTCCAATAGGTGGCTAGGCTATAGCAATTGGTACCTTAAATCACTGTAATTTTCAATTAAATTGAGATATCATTTATTAGTTATTTTCAATGGTTAGATTCTAGGGATCAATTGATCACTAGTAGAATTGCCAGTAATTAATTACTAATAGCCATTAATGGATTCAATATTTGGTTAATGATAATTGATTCTAATCCTATGAATTTCTCACACTAGTTCTTTCTTCATTATTGCTATTATCTTGTTGCTATTAACTTCTAATTTTAATTGCTATAATTTCATTCTTCAAACCCCCCCTCAATTTTCCTAACTAAGTGTTGAAGCCTCCTTGAGAGAGGACCTATGTTGTGCCATTTGCTACATTTTTTGTGCAACTTAGCATTAAAATAAATTTCTAATTTTAGAAGGTAAGCGACAACCTCCATTCAAACATAGCCCAATTAGCCCATCCGAGTTAGGCTAAACCTTAGCCCATAGCAATAGTTTATTTAGAGAATGGAATCTAGTTATGTATTCAAATTTAAGACCTTAAGAGTTACCTATAGAGGTGAGAGAAGTTTAGAGATAATTATTATTATTATTATGTACATATTTATCATGTTCAGAGTATCGTATCTCGAAGATCTTCCGCACCACTAGTTAAAATGATTTTATCATAAATCATGAATTTAGAAATGTCATCTATGAACCTTTGGAATGAAAAGTGTTTTTCTAGTTAGCTATATATGTAAATATCAAATGATTTATGTTTGCTGTATGTATATGGTACTTTTGTATATCCATCGAACATCCCATGTGGATTATGGGTGATAATCGACCTAGCTAATCCGATGGCTCAACCCTCTCCCTTCTTTCTTATAGTTGTAGGTCTAGTGATCGCTTTGCCACTAATTCAGTAGCTCGCAGTTGTCTAGTGGTGAACTTTATGTTGCAATAAGGCTTAGTTAGGTTACGTTAGAATTAGAGTGCTCTACTAGTTGTGTTGACAAAATTTGAACCATATATTTTATTTTTAGTTATTGTATTTATTTTCAGAACTAATATATCTCCCTATATGTATTCAGAATTTAAGTATAATCATGAAATCTAAATTGTAAATCGGAATTTATGTAATGAGCCAGACGAGTATTCATGATTTAGTTTTTATCCAGTGTTAGACCAATTTTTAAATTTTGACTAATATCATGAAAGAAACCAATTTATGTTTTCATGAATAGTAAATTTAATTAAAATGTTTTTAGAGCTATATATGTTAAAATATTTGAATGTTATGTTTTGGATAGAGTTTGATGATAAGTTAGAGGTAATCATGTTTTAAGATTGAAAATCACATTAAATTATGTATTTAGTGAGTCACGTTACCCATAAGACTTATGTGAGGATGAGATTCGTCACGCGTTAATCATGTTTCCAAATTGAGTTGTGACATATTGAATGATGCAAGTGTGCGTTATTTACGTTTGGATTAAACGGTGTGTGTGTGTATATATCGCATGAGCTCTAATATACTAATATAAATATAAATTGTGTAATCACTTATTATCTCATTTACTACCACTTCATTTTTTTTCTTCCTTTTTCATCTAACTAGCCTCTCTTTAAGTGCATGAAAGGTATATAAAGATTAAAAAGTCATTAATTTCTATTAAATAATAATATCAAATAGATTTATAATGTATAAAAAGAATAATAATATCAAACAATTTTATACTGATAATATGCTTTATAAAAAACTATGAGATCTAACATATTTTGTAAATGGATGAACTTCTTAAATATCTGATTAAGGATTTGATTTTTAATAATACATATAAAAAGAATCTTATAACCAAAGACTTGGCAAGAGCCATGGTTTCAAATGATTAATCATTATTCACAATAAACATATTGAGAAATGAAAAAAGTCTCTAGTGTTAAATAATGAGATCCCACGTGGCAGACGGCAGAGAAAGTAAATAAACATCCCCATTGACACGAGTCGCATGTGTCCCATCGTCACCATCTGTCTACTCCTGATCGTAAATGCCAAAACGGGACCCACCACTAAACAAGCATTTCCTTTTTTTTTGTTTTTTCCCCTTGCCTTGAGCATTTGAACACCACGAAGTAAAAGTGTGACAGAAAAACAGAGTGAGTCTTACTCATCACCTCGGCCACAACAAAACCCATCCCTTAAAAGGCTCGTTACAATAACAACCGCAGCATTGCTTTATTTTCTCAGTCCTTCGTCTATTCCTTGCTAATTGCTCCTTTCCGCAGCCTCAAACCAAACGCTTCTCATCCTTTCTAGCATTTGAGGGAGAAAGGAAATTAAAGAAATGCCTGGACTCACGGCACCTTCAGATTATTCCAGAGAGCCTCCTCGCCACCCTCTCCTTCAAATTAACGCCAAGGCATGGCTCTTATTTTAACTAATTAATTAATTCCCAAATTTCATATTGTTTCATATGCGAAATGAAATATGAAATTTTATATTTCCGTTTGTTTTGTTAGGAACCCTTCAACGCGGAGCCGCCGCGTTCCGCGCTGATATGCTCCTACGTGACTCCTTCGGATTTCTTTTACAAGAGGAACCATGGCCCAATACCTATCGTTGAAGACATTGAAAGGTCCCTTTCTTCCTTTCTCTTCCTCAAGCTCTTTCCGGTTTCAATATAAATTAATGAAAATTAAAATAACCAACAAAAAAAAAAAAGAAAAGAAAAGAAAATTAACTTCGGTTATGACGTGTTTGGCTAAAGAGCAGATACTGCGTGTTAATCTGCGGTTTGGTGGAAAGTCCTAAACAGCTTTTCATGAAAGATATCTGGTTAGTGCACTGCTTGTTTTTTTGCATTTGTCAAACAGGGAACTGGTTACTGACCTTGTTATTTGGTAGCAGGATGCTGCCGAAGTATAACGTCACTGCCACATTACAGGTTGGTTAAATACTAAGGATCATGATGTGTGTCTTTTTTCTACGCTTGTGTTGAGGAATTTTAATGATTCTGTTTTGGATAATAATGAATTTGATTTTTTCCCTTTATGGATACATCAGTGTGCAGGAAATAGAAGGACTGCTATGAGCAAGACCAGAACTGTCAAGGGGGTTGGCTGGGATATTTCTGCCATTGGAAATGGTTAGTATTGTCATGTTCGAGATACTGAGATGTAAACTGAAATTGCTCAAGGATTGAAGGAGCTTCTGTTGTATATATGCACACACATATATACATATGTATGTATATTGAAGGAACTTCAGTTTTATATATGTGTGTGTGTGTGTGTGTGTGCATATGTATGAGAGGGTCAATTGTGAGAGTGAAAGTGGGAGGAGTAATTAATAAATGGCTGTAGATTTTACATGAATCGCCAGTATTAAAAGATAAAGTCATGTGATATTTTTTAATTATACTTTTCTGTCTCAGCCGTCTGGGGTGGGGCCAAATTGTCTGATGTTCTTGAACTTGTTGGAATACCAAAGTTGACAAGTATTACTCAATTTGGTGGAAAACATGTTGAGTTTGTTAGTGTTGACAAGTGTAAGGTAATCACTATGGCTTGTTTTTTAATACACAGCTGTAGAATTATTTCTGGTTTTTAATGGCATTAAGAGAAAATATTCTGTTGATTCCTTTTAATCTTGAAAAACAATAGGAGGAGAAGGGAGGTCCTTACAAGGCATCAATCCCACTCAATCAGGCCACAAATCCTGAAGCAGATGTTCTACTCGCTTATGAAATGAATGGAGAAGTATGTGAATTTGACCTTTGTAGTTTGCTATCTTCTTCCAGCACAAAAAATTTAAAGGTTCTCCTATCTTGGTTTTTGTTACTTTCTAGAAGAAACCAATGGTGAAATTTATTCTCTGATTCATGTCAAAACTGCTATTTTCTGATACCAGAGGAGCTGCAGTTATATGATTTAATTTGGCAAAAATTTGTAGAACGATGCATGTTTATTGCATGGATGGTTCTCTCTCTCTCTCTTTTTCTTCTTTTTTTCCCGTTGTAAGTTTAACCTTTATTCTTACACATTTCCCTTGTGGGAACCTAATAATTCAGAGTGTATCCCCAATCCTCATACATGATTTATCTATAAAATTACCTATCTGAAAATTTGTTTGTTCTTAATAAAAGTTAAGATGAAGAGAAAAATTTACAAAGAGAAGAGAGGAAAAGGAATCCTCCTAAACGAACAAAAGAGAACCATGACATAAGCATTGTAGATAATATGATTAGACACCTGTTCTCTTTTTCCTATATGCAAGCAGTTCTCAGTTTCAAGTAGCATCCTTAGAAGAACTAATTGCAGGATCCATTATTCATTCCATATGTTTGAAGCATAGTTGTCAAATGGCGGCGCCATGGTGTGGTGGATTTTGGATCCGCCCCCCATCCCGCTGCTGCCGCCATGCCATGGTGGTCTTATGGCAGACTTACATGGTGGATTTTTGGTCTACCTCCATCCGCTATTGACAACTAAGGTTTGAAGGCATTTTCTGCTGGACCTGCTTTGTATAAAAAATAAAGATAGACATATTTTAAAAGAATTCGTCAACGGAAACTAAGACAATACCCAAAACAAAAAATGACAGTTCAGTACACAAGGCTCTCACTTGATATAGTCTAGGCAGGATATATGTATTTAGTCTTATCTCCACAAATGGAGAGGTTATTTCTAGGATTTGAACTCATGAGATCTAGGTGACAAGCTAGTAACCTTAGTGTTTTTGCTGCGTCTCACCCTCATAGAATGATTACAATAAAGGAGAAAATAAAAATTATTCAATAGAGATAATATAAAGGTGATAAAAATACATAAAATCAAAACACTGCTCCAAGTGCTATCCCTTTGTAAATCCATAAGAGAAAGTGCTAGAACTATTCTATCTGCATCTACATACATTTACGTGGATGCTAAGAAGACAACACTTTCCGACAAGTGGTGAGAATGAAAAACATCTTAGTTTTGAATCTTGGGTACCTCTTCTTGTTGAGGCCCCTAAAATTAGTGCCCAGAAGTTAATCCAACAACTTTGGACGGACCCATTGCATAACTTGATGTTGCGACTATTACTACTGGCTTTGAATCATAATAAATGGTTCATGACCTAATTATTTGAATATATAGGTTTAGTGTTCTATATTATAATTCATTTCAATCAAATATCACATTATTTAGAATATTACTGAGGGCCTTTTTTCTTTCTTTTCCTCCTTTTTCACCTGTGCCCTGTAAAGAAGCTGACCTATCCAATAGTCTATGCAAAATTGCAAAGAAAAATCATGTTCAAGGCTGAAATTAAGCATTAGAGAAAAGGAAGGACATACCTAAGAGATGTACTCTAGTGACATGCTTGATTAGTATTAATTGTAGTTTTTTCATCCGATCCAATCATAAAACCCTTTTAACCTTTTCTATCTTTTGTGAAATAAGTATCCATTATACTTCCAGTTTTTGTGTGTATGATGTCATAGTAGTCTGTTGTGATCAGGTAAGTTTAATGTCATTGCCCTCTTGTAGCCTCTGAACAGGGATCATGGATATCCACTACGTGTGATTGTACCTGGTGTCATTGGAGCCCGGTCTGTTAAATGGCTGGAAGAAATCAATATCATCGAAGAAGAATGCCAGGTGTGATTATGATATAAAATAACTGTAAATACCAAAAACTTCCTCTCCAGAATGTTATGGAGCTTCACATTATCATTTTTCAGGGTTTCTTCATGCAAAAAGACTACAAAATGTTTCCACCATCAGTGAATTGGGATAACATTAATTGGTCAACCAGGAGACCCCAAATGGATTTCCCTGTTCAGGTATTCTCATTCTGATTATTGTACTCTTTCTAACATACCTAATTTAATTCTGAGAAAAGAAAAGTCAATTGATATTTTTCAGAGCAAGTTATGTACATTTAATTTATTACAAGCTGAATAAGTTCAGGCCCTAATCTACCATACACAAATAATGAGTTTATGCATTTTTCAAGTAACCTTTTGCACTAATACTAGTTACTTCATTTTGGCAGTGTGCTATATGTTCTCTAGAAGATGTGAGCACAGTAAAGCCTGGGAAGGTTAGCTTTCATGATTGTGTATATGGGCTATTCATTTTGGCAGTGTACTATATGCTCTCTAGTTGTATGAAACATCGCTAATTTAGGTTAGTTAATTACTATCAAGGCAAAGAAAATCGGATTGGACATCGAACCTGACAAGGAACTGGTTCAAAGGTTTATTGCTTCAACCGGGGTTCAACCGGAACATATATATAATTATTTATAAATGTTTGATAATTTTTTCACGATGATGGAAAATTTTATTGATGATATCATAATAAAATCAATTTCTTTGGGCTCAATAATAAAAATATTCTATTTAAAAAATAACTACACCAAATTAACGTTCTTTGTAGCTTTTTTTTTTTACTTTTTTTTTTCTATTTCTTAGGAGCCAGTAAATGCTTTTTTGGGATCGTAGACCTATAGCCTAACAGCGGTTTTTGAAAGAAGTCATATTATAAGAAGAAAAGGAAAGCTCGGAGTGGCCAACAATAACACCCAGCCTGATAAGGACCCAACGTATGGCAAGATCTATGCTAGGAGAAATAAGGAAGTAGCTGGGCCCACCAAGGGCCCAAACTGACAAGCTGGCAGCAGATATTGCTCAGGAACAGGGGTAGTTAGTTAGGATTGGAGGGAAAATTAGTTAGCTTGGCAGGGTATAAATAAGGATTGGTGATTCATTTTGTTGTTGATTCATTTGTTCATTTTTCTATCTGTAGAATTGGGGAAAAGCTCTCCTCTAGGGTTCTTGTACAAACCTTGAGATCCTTGGTGATTTACCAGGATCTGTGATCAATAAAATTGCTATTTTCTGCTATCCTAGAACTGGTACTATCACTGGTATCAGATTCCTTGGATCCTGGAAGCTTCAATGGCTGCAAAAGTTGAGAAGAAGCTGGAAGCGATTGAAGCAGCAATTGCGACTTTGCAATCCTTGCACAAGGAAGATTGCGAGCGCAACGATGAGGACCGCTTCGGTCCAAAAGCTCACGAAGCACCTCTACGCGCTGGAGAATCACGAACATGCGAATCGCAACCATGCGCATCGCGACAATGGGAATCGCTATCAGCGGTGCGATGTTAGTCCGACAACTAACAATGACGGAGACTCTTTGCTAGGGTTTGTGTCACGCCGGTAGCAGGAATAGTGGTGCTAGATTGATGTCTCCCTGTTTCAACGAGAAGACGCTTATGCTTGGCTAGACAGTGTAGAATGTTACTTCTAAGTGCGAGAGGTGCCTTAAAATCAATGGCTAGTGGTGGCTAAGGTGGCCATGGAAAGCAAAGCGCTGATCTGGTTCAAATGGTGGGAAACCACGACACAAGACCCGACCTGGCCGGCATTCAAAGGGACGGTGATTGCGTGATTCTAACTGAAGCTGCTTTAGAATCCATTTGAACTCCTATTTGAGATCAAACAGGAAAGTTCGGTTTGTGAGTACCATGAGTAGTTCGAGTTGTATGCCAGGCCCTTAAAGATCACGGAGAAAAGGTACTTGATTGGTCTATTCCTCAATGAACTGAAACCCGAGGTACATGCTGAACTTATTCTCCACCATTTCTGTATGCTTGATGGATTGATGCAACTAGCGGAAAGAATAGAAAGTAGGAATAAGCTGCTATTGAAATCCACTGGTAAAACGATTAACCGTTTTGGTGGAGGCACCTTCACTAAGAACAAATTCAATGCCTTAAGCAATACAGGTGTAGGCACCTTAAGCAACCAAGGATCAGCACCCAAAGATGAAGTGAAAAGTGCTAATCGAAGGAACTTAAAACAGTTAACATATGAGGAATATAGGGAAAAAAGGGCTAAAGGGTTGTGTTTTTTATGTGACGAGCATTTCATGTCGAACCATGGGTATCGAAACAAGGGGCTACGCTTTGTGATCATGGAGGAAGTCTCAACGGCAGGGGACAGTTCCTAGTATGATGCTAAAGATCTGGGAGAGGAAAACCAACCCTTGAATATGGAATTTAAATCCATGCAACAAGGCCAGTGTTCCATAAAAGCTTGGTGATTGGTGGCTGGACAAAGAGTGAGGGTTCTAATTGACCCAGAGGCATCCCATAATTTCATCTGCCCCTAGTTCATACAGGCAGTGAATTTAGTGGTGGATCAAAACACCACATTCCTGGTTTCAGTTGCAGGAAATACACAAATCCGCGGAAAAGGAGTGTGCAAAGGCATGCAGGTGCTTCCCAACCTGCAAGTATTCTAGGATTTCTTCCTTTTTCCGATGGAGGGATCAGAACTGGTATTAGGATTAGCATGGTTGGATGAATTGGGTGATGCAGTGACCAATTTCGGCAAAAATAGGCTTATTGTTAACTTGCAAGGGGAATGGCGTGTGCTACAGGGAGATCTGGAAATGACCTTCGGGGGTACTGCCTTGAGAATAGCACTTAAAGAAATAGAAGAGGAAGGCAATGGCTACATGATTCAGCTATGGCCAGTTTTGCAACATATGGAGTTACAACCTGCGCTTCCGAGTGAAATCTAGCAAGTAATGGATTCATTTCCTTCTATTTTTGAACCCCTACCCGGTCTACCACCCCATAGGAGCCATGATCATGCAATCAGATTAAAAGAGGGAGCTGATATCCCAAACCTTAGACCTTACCGGTATCTCCATTATCAAAAAACTGAATTGAAAAGCTGGTGCAAGAAATGTTGTCAACAGGGTTTATAAGGCCTAGTATCAGTCCTTTTGCTAGTCCCATATTACTAGTTAAGAAGAAAGATGGGAGCTGGCATTTTTGCATCGATTATAGAGCTCTTAATCAGATTACTATTCCGGATAAGTTTCCAATTCCGGTGATAGATAAACTATTGGATGAACTAGCGGGGGCTCCATATTCTCCAGGTTTGAGCTCAAGTCTGGGTACCACCAAATTCGGATGGCAGAGGATGATATTAGTAAGACTACTTTCCGGACTCATGAAGGGCACTGCGCATTTCTTGTAATGTCCTTTGGTCTCACGAATGCACCATCAATGTTCCAAGCCTTGATGAATGAGTTACTTTAGCCCCTCCTCTGGAAATTTGTCTTGGTTTTCTTTGATGATATATTAGTTTACAGCAGAGGCATTAAGGAGCATGCTGAACATCTCTGAGCAGTTTTCCTCCTGCTGCAGCAACACTAACTAGTCCTGAATAAAAAGAAGTGCGAATTCGCTGATAGCCAAGTTGAATATCTTGGCCATGTGTCTCAGTTGAGGGGGTTGCTGCTGACCCTAAGAAATCGGATGCTATGTTACAATGGCCAACACCTAAGGACCTGAAAGCATTGAGGGGATTCCTCGGGTTAGCGGGCTACTACCGCAGGTTTGTGAAAAACTATGGTGTAATTGCTCAGCCACTCACAGATCTGTCCAAGAAAGACTCTTTCCTATGATCAGAAACTGCTCAACAAGTTTTTGTTAACTTGAAAAAAATTATGGCCGAGCTGCCCATCCTAGCTGTCCCCAATTTCCAATTGCCTTTTGTGGTAGAAACAGATGTGTCCAGCCATGGTGTAGGGGTAGTTTTGTCTCAAGAGGGTAGACCAATCGCCTTCTTTAGTAAGGCACTCTCCAAGAGGGCACAATTAAAATCAGCTTACGAAAGGGAACTGATGGCCATTGTCTCAGCTGTGCAAAAATGGTGCCACTACTTACTTGGTTGTCATTTTTATTATAATGACAAACCATAGAGTTTAAAATTCCTCACCAATCAACGTTTATTCAGTGAGAATCAGCTGAGATGGACTTCTAAATTACTAGGATTTTGATTTCGAGATCCAGTATAGACCAGGATTGGAGAATAAGGCAGCAGATGCCCTATCCAGACAAATGCTGTACCAGGCAATTTCAGTGGTCACAGCTAATGTTTGGGAAACAATTGCAGAAGAAATTCAGCAAGATCAGGCATTATGACTTATATACAACAAGGCGGGACAGCATTTCCGAGTTATACACTGAAAAATGGGCATTTATTTTACCAAGGAAGACTGGTAATACCCAGAAACTCATCACAAATTCCAGCCTTGTTAGCTGAAATGCATGACATCCCTTCAGGTGGTCACTCCGGGTTCTTTCAAACCTACGAATGTCTAGCAGCTGCTCTATATTGGCATGGAATGAGGCAAAGAGTTAAGGAATATGTGGCAAATTGCCATTCATGTCAAACTAGTAAGTATGAAGCCCTCCCCCCAGCTGGACTGTTGCAGCTTTTAGGGATTCCTTCACAAGTTGGGAATGAAGTTTCCATGGTTAGCTTAGCAGGGTATAAATAAGGAAGGTGATTCATTTTGTTGTTGTTGATTCATTTGTTCATTTTTCTATCTGTTGAATTGGGGAAAAGCTCTCCTCTAGGGTTGTTGTACAAACCTTGAGATCCTTGGTGATTTACCAGGATCTGTGATCAACAAAATTGCTATTTTCTGCTATCCTAGAACTGGTACTATCACAACCCAATCATCTCATAGAGCACAACCCTAGTACACATAACCTTTCTTTCTCCTCTGCCTTTTTTCAACAGCAGCGGTGCCCCCTCCAAACTCCAAATCATCAAAACGAAGTCATTGCTCACCAACACACCATCCATAGGGTGATGAATTCTCACTCGGTCAAGAGCCCGAAGCACTAATGACGACCCATTGTGGCAACAATCGAAGGCCCACAGGAACACTGCAGTTGTACTTTTCTCTGCACTGCTATTAGTTGCGTTGGGTTGCATTTCCGAATGATACTGTGGACCTCCTTGTGGTGGCTATGGCAATCATTCTTATTATGCCCATATTTTTTTTAATTGTTTTTCAATATTTGAGTGAACCACTGCATTGCCTAAGCCATTTAAGTTTGGACGGTTTATCGATTTTTGATCGGCTTTCCTTGTTCTTAACTAGTTTTGGGGACAACCAATTTCTAAGACTAAACCGGACCAGATAGGGGTCTAGTTCTCGATTCAACCGGTTGGACCAGCTGGTCTAGTTTAGTTTTCTCTTCCTAGACTACAACTCACTAAGTTAAACCAAAAACAAGTGTAGACAACATATACAAAATAATAACAACTATGTCAAGATGCCTAGAACAGTTCATTGTGCCATGATAATCATATTCTTCATCTCCAACATCTCCGTAACTACCCAAGTCATCATCTTCATTATCGACATCAAGTTGATCATCATCATCATTAATCTCCAAGTCATCTACATCTATAGAAGTACCATTTCCACCAAACCTTATGAGATCAGTATCCATTGGAACATTGATGTCCAAGTTTTTTTCCCCATTGAATCCTTCATCACTACATGCATTCTCATAATTTTCTGCAATCCACTCATCATCAGAAGAAATGTCATCTATGCTATACTCAATATCCTTTCTAGCTTGCTTCTTCTTCCCTAATCTTGAATTAGTCATTACAAAAACATCACCATTCATTGTTTGTTGTTTCAACTAGTTTCTTCTTTTTGTGAGCCTAAACAAATTAAAAACAAAGAAATAAATAACTGTCCCAATTAATTTAGAAAGAGAAGCAAATCATATTGCAATGCTTAAAAAGTTTTACCATCTCAAAGGCAATCCAATTGCATTCACACCTAGTCACCCAAAAGAACTACATGGTAAATTCAATATTCTAATGGCAAAGTTTCTTAGTTGTTGATGTTCAAAACCAAAAGAATCCTGCCAATCAGCTGGATCTTTGAGATTAATAGCATTCTTGGTTAGTTTTTCACCAAAGAACTTCCTTGAATTCTTGAAATCATCAAGCTGAAGATCAATCTTGCAGATTTCAGCATCATTGCCTACAATCCTATGTAAACACTCAGAGACCATGCGTAACTTCAAGATCAACTTTGAAGTTAGGAAAAAATGGAATTGAGGGTTGAGGTAGTAAGCTGCAACATGCAAAGGGCGATGTTGCTTGTCCCATCTTTTATCTATCCCATAGAGGCATATAACTAATGAATGAAAAATTAAATTAGTTAAATCATTTTTTTTTTTTAAGTTCATAGTATCAAACAAAAACTGAGTATAAATTTGAAGGTGCTAAATTTGACATTGCATTAATTAAATTTACCTTTCTTAACACGTTCAAAGGCACTTTGTATACTCTCTTTAGGACGATCCATTTCTTCATAAGTGAATCCCATGGCTGGTTGCTCATCCAAATCAACCATGCGAAGCACTTTGATTAGTGGTAATGTCCCCTTTAGAAAAATGCAATACTTCTCTAAAACCACATTTTCAACATGTTTCCCATCCCTAGTCCTTTAATTTTTGCTAGAGGTACATTCTTGTGATGTAAACATTCTCATCTATGCCCCCTTGTTATCAAGACGACAGCCGGATGTTGTGTAGCACACCTTGGATTTGCGCAGCTCCACATTTTAGGTTACAGCAGTTTTAAGGTTCAAAGAAAGATGCAAGACTGGGATTTGGGAGTGGATATTTATTGGTGGGTGCAAGAAATTTGGACTGGACCGGGTTTTTTCTTCACCCAACCTATGGTCCAAAACTTCCCAGTGTGTGAAAGTGGAGAGGGATGATGCATGATTTTACTGGGTTTATGATCTTGCATGCAATTTGCTCCATTACCACAATTGTGTTCAAAGGTAGAGACGGGATCGGAGAAGATGAAACATGCGACAATCATGGTTAGGACACCTGCTGATGTGGTCGGAACCACTTCTAGGATAGTCAAGTCTATAAAAGAAGGGGAAAACATGAGCCAAAGAGAAACAAGTCAAGAAAATAATGAGGGCTCCATAAGCATAACTAACTGCTGAGGTGGCAAGAAATGAGTGGGGAGGAGAGAGAGGATCTTGGAGAATCTGTGATAGAACCCACAGAAAGAAATCAAGGAAATGAAGAAGTATGAAGTATTATTCACACCCTTGAGCTGAGATCAGTGTGATTTTCAGCCAAGGAAGAAAAAGGAAACAGTATGGGAAATGCAGGAAATGAGAAGAGCCTTTGAGCACTATAGCAGCTCAACTCTTCCAAATGCCTAACCAATATTCTGCCTCTCCTCTCCTCTCATCCCCTTGCATACATATAACCCCCACCATAACAGAATCACATGTATTTCCCTTCCCCACTATCCTATTGCTGACTTAGCAGGTAGTTACACATAGTGTGTCCCTCCTCTCTCATCTTATAGACCCAACAATTACAATTTAAGCCCAAGTTACAATTCTGGTACCTAACAATACTCCCCCCCTAAACTTCCACCTTGTCCTCAAGGTGGGAATCATCACTTAATCATAGATTCTGGATGGCTTAACAATGAGCATAGTGTCTGGCCAGCCATGGCAGCTTTAGGAGCATCCCAACAAAGGAAAACCCAAGGAACCAGTAAGATTGATCCATATGCAGCAGTGCGGGTACTCCAAGACCTTGAGAAGTAGACGGTTCTTCTCCAGCTCTAACATATGTGTGGAAATAACAATGAAGGTTTGCAAAGAACAGTTTGGAACAGCAAAACAACGTTGCTGAAACAGAACTTCCTCCTGGGTCCCAAATCTTGAAAAAGGAGGAGGAAAGTCCCGTTTCTTAAGGATCACACTTTCTTCCAAATAAAATATTCCCTGCTTCAGAGTCGGATAATTCTCAGTAATTCTCTGGCAAACAACTTGATCATGTGGCTTTATTGTTTCTCCAGCATGCTTGACGACCACATTGAGATACCAATCTTGATTATAAGCTTTCTCTTCCTCACTGCACAGTTTTCTCGCAATAGAAATGGCGTTTATAGGGTATAAATCTTGCAGGGTCTCTGCCTCCAGGAGAATCGCGCTAAGGCAAATCAACATGGTACTAACAGCAACTTGCTCATTTAGGTGCACATCACCCTCTTTTGCCCAGTTATCAGAAGATTTCTCCCATGAAGCTGTTCTACCAACCTGCTGTCCCCACTCTCTGGCCCCATTTAGAATGTTCACCCTTGAGAATTCATTAACCCATGGATCATCAATTGCTCTTTGCTGCTGTCCATCAATTGTGAACTCATTCAGCCACTGCCCAGGTAGATAAATTCTGCCATTGTTTTGTGCAACCCCTTCCATCAGCAAGAAGCAAAGCATAGGAGGGAGCTCTAACTTCTTGTGAGGGGGATCAATCTTCTTCCAACCACTATAATCCTCAACCTCTGTCATCTTATTTAAACTAAAGGATTCAAGTACATTCTTGGGCAAATTTATGCCAACTCTTTCACTAGTAAATGGAATGGCTCTTGATGTACAAAATTCATCTTTTTCAAGAACAGAACCATGATAGAAGGACACTAGAAATTTCAAATACCAACCACTTTTAGTACACCCAGCTACTGGTATTGATGTGGAAAAATGGCTTCCACATTGGAGGTTGGTACTTGTATGGGACTCCCATTTATTCTGCTTGAATCTGCTCTAAGCAGAATATTGAGAAGAAATTTCCCAACTCTCTTTGTAACTTGTTCCCAGAAGAATTCGTTGGTATTTTAGAGCCCCATATTTACCAAAAACTATCCTAGCTCCTCCCCCATCCTTCCTTGCACAGTTGTTGATGCGGTTTTGCATTGCAGCCCCCATCTCTGTCCCTCCTCTACGTACCTGTACCTCCAGCGCGGTGGTCCCATCAATTTGGGCCAAAATTATTAATTTCAAGACACCCCTTTTCTGTTCTACCTTGGCAGCATGGGCATCTCGAATAGTTCTAGCATATGCAACTTGACCATTTTCAATTCTCTCACCATCAGAATTACATGGGCATCTCGAATAAGTACAGGATAAGTTTCTTGCTGGGCCTCTTAATAGTACAGACTCCTGAACGTTGTAGTAGGTATGACTTCCTTTCTTTGGACCAAATTCTTCTCATCCTCAACATGGGCTCTTGTGTTGCGTTTTCTTTCTTTTGGGCTTGGCCCATTAATTCCAGCAATTGAAGTGGCTCCTTAAATATCAATTCAGCCTTGTTCTCATGACCCTTCCTTAATTGGGAAACATTCTTATTTTGGGCCCCAACCCTTTTTGATCCCGTTTTCTTCTCCTTAAAAAAAATTGGCTTGGCCCATTAGGTCAAAAGTCTGACCCGCGAACCCAATTGCCCCTTCTCCCTTCAGAGTTGCGCAGCTGTTGGCAAGGGAATGTTGCGCAACCCCCAACCTGCCTGAACCTCTACCCACATCAGCCCCCTAGCATCGCTACTCGCCGCCGCCGCCGCCATCGTCTCTACTGCTTTCAGATCAGGTTGCTCTAGTAACTCTGACAAGCCGGGCGATTTTGGGGGCAGTGGTTGAACATGTTTGACGCAGTAGCTAGGGTGGTTTTCCTCAGCTACCTCCGTATTTGCCCCCACATTCATCGCGATCCTGACTGCTGTTGCGCCTGCTTCTACGTTGATTGGTGGTGGGTATGGTGGCCGCAACTTTGCTCTCACCTCCTTCTCCGCAAGGGGTATGTCGCCGACATTCGGTGGGATCTCTCCAGCTGCCACCCACGGAATCGAGTCTAGCTGATTTGGCGGCACTAGTCGGTCTTCATTCATGCAGTACAGATGAGCTTCTTCGGTCGCTCTCACTTTCGCCCATACGTCCGTCGGGGCAGTCTCTGCCTTTGGTGGCTTCCGCGGTGGTCGTCCACAACTGGAGAATTCTTCTCTCCGTTCCCTCCTCATGTAAGCTTCTCTGTTGTGCGATGATTCCCACATTCCATCCCTCAGGGTGTGATGGCCACCGCTGTCCATGGTTGCTCGTCGTTGTCTTCCTTCATATCGTCGTGAATGGCTACCATTCCAAGAGGAGTCAAGCGACCTACTCCGCCAAAAGAATCTTTTTCTCTGCTTAGAAGATTCATCCCGAGAATAAGGAGGAGAATATTTTTCCTCCCTGTGGTGAGAAGAGGAGTTACGGTGCACCTTCGTCCTCCTGATTCCTTCATCCTCGATGCCCATCCAACGGCGCTCTCTCCGTGGCGGAGATGGCCCCATGGTTCGAGCATGGTGATTTCCTCTCAATAGCCGCACAACCTCAACCATTTTCCTTTCTAATCTCTCCATCCTAGACTCCAGTGCAGCCTCCACAGTAGGCCCCCACAGCTCCCGTGACCGGAGCTCTGATGCCATTGATAGAACCCACAGAAAGAAATCAAGGAAATGAAGAAGTATGAAGTATTATTCACACCCTTGAGTTGAGATCAGTGTGATTTTCAGCCAAGAAAAAGGAAACAGTATGGGAAATGCAGGAAATGAGAAGAGCCTTTGAGCACTATAGCAGCTCAACTCTCCCAAATGCCTAACCAATATTCTGCCTCCCCTCTCCTCTCATCCCCTTGCATACATATAACCCCCACCATAACAGAATCACATGTATATCCCTTCCCCACTATCCTATTGCTGACTCAGCAGGTAGTTACATATGGTGTGTCCCTCCTCTCTCATCGTACAAACCCAACAATTACAATTTAAGCCCAAGTTACAATTCTGGTACCTAACAATCTGCTTGGTAGGGGTATTTGTAATGGGCGGGGTGTGTAGGGAGGAGGAAAACTAGTGGAGTAGAAATTGGGGACACTGGGGCTCCACAAACTGCCCTTAGGACTTTTTCTTTTCTATTTTCTATTTTGTATAAATGATTCAGACACGATTCCTCACTGGAATCCAGGCTTAAATCAGTAATATACAGAGATTTACTTCATTTTTTCTAATCTTTCATACCGTATCTAGTGCAATGCCTTTCTGTCAACCATGATGAAGCAAGGAAGGCTACCGTACATGTTTGATTCATTTTCTAATTTAGCTGAAATCCTAATACTTGCATATCTTGTGCAGGTAAAGATTAGTGGGTATGCAGCATCAGGTGGTGGCAGAGGCATCGAGAGAGTTGATGTGTCTGTTGATGGAGGCAAAACTTGGATGGAGGCCTCAAGATTTCAGAAACACGGCATCGAATACATAGCAGATCATGCCAATAGTGACAAATGGGCATGGGTTCTATTTGAGGTCACAGCTGAGATTCTAAACAGCACTGAGATTGTTGCAAAAGCGGTATGTAAATAATCTTTCTCTAATTTTCATGAATCTGGTTTCTTGCCTAATGAGACCCAAGGAGATATCCAGACATCCAGTAAGAGTAAATCAATTCTGAATTCTGTTGACTAGCATTTATAGATGTATATCATCTAAGGAGATGATGATAGGATGTTGGTCATTCAAAATATGACATAGTTGTTATCTGTTCCAAATAATCTGCCTCATGAATTGTAATACCTCAAGCCCAAAACAACACAGGGAAGCTGACCCGAGACAACTTAAAACTTGCAACCAATCAATTAGTTAGTTATTGTAATCATGTTTGTTTGTTAGTTATTGTAGTAATGTGTCTGGCGTAGCAGCTGATAAAATTATATTGTCCTGTAGTGCATAAGCTATATAATCAATTGGTTCTTATGTGCCTTTCAAATAATATTTCAAAGGTTTGTCATATGAATAGTCAGTTCATCTGACGACATAAATTGTATAAATGACCAGAGTCTTTGTCTTCTTTTCTTATCTGGTAGAAAAAAAAAATGAAAAGGAAATAGCCTTATGAGGTTGATTCTACTTTCTCCCGTTTTCAGTCCTTTTTTTGGTACAATTTCACCCTCCCCCTTTATTCCATATTAGATTAGATAAGCAATGTATCTCCAAGCTGATTTACTTGCATTATGCTTCAGCAAGAATCACTACAATACTTGAGAATCTTTTGTGACATCCGTTTAATACCGTTGGCTAATTTGCAGGTAGATTCAGCTGCAAATATCCAGCCTGAAAGGGTTGAAGACATTTGGAACTTGAGAGGGATATTAAACACTTCATGGCATCGGGTAAAAGTTCAAGCGAGTCACTCACACTTGTAAAAGTTTTACCAAGTATCCAGTCAAGTCTTTTTACCTTCCTTCCCTTCTCCAATTATAATAATATTGAGCGGTCGTTGAAGCTTCTTACTTAGCACCGAACACTGGACAGGCATCGTCATCAGCTGTATACAGGTCTTTATACACATGAACTATGGGGAGCAAGTTATAAATAATCGCATAAGTTTGACGAGGATTGTCAATAATGAGTGCATTTGTTACAGCTTATGAAAGAAAACAGAAGAAAATTATGAAACTTAAATTTTAGATTTTACTTAAAAAGTTCAAAATTTTTTTTCAAAAACTACTTTTTGTAATTTCTAAAAACGATTGAAATTTTTTTTTTTTGAAATTCTGATTGCTTTCCAAAAAATATCCAGTTATACAAAAAATAATTATTTTCAGGTGAAAAAAATAGTTGAGCCCAAAAAATCTTATCTAAACTCGCTCAATATTCGTTTTAATTACTTGTTATACATCAAGCGCCTGGCACTGAGTTTATTTTCCCGTACGTCAAGGTATACCATTGGGCCTAGCTTTAAAACCATTTTTTGGAAGAGTAATGATGCTTGAAGATATGAACTCATGGGTAATAGTTAATTAATTATTACAACTAGTGACTTGATTGACATGGCAGGAACTATTGTGCGTGTTGAGCCACATTTTTTAATTCTTTTAGGTATTATTGTAATTAATGAAAAGTATTACTTGGAGCATTTGAGGTCAATTTTGGGGGAAGGGGTGGGAAAATGGGATTTGGCTCGAAGGGGTGTGGGGTGGTTTTCAAAAAGTGACTGAAGTGGATGGGATTTATTTGTTTATTTATTTTTATTTTAGATGACAATCTTTAGACCACTAAATAATATTTTGGACTTAAAACAAATTCGAAGAGAATGAGAAGATACCAAAAACAATTATTAACCTCAATCCCCTTTATAACATGGTATAAATAATTACTATACAAAACCAAGGATACAGAGAGGTTAGTTTAGTTTAATATTAAGACATGTTATATAGAGCTTGGAGGAAGTGATTACATTTGACCCGTTGTGGGAAAGGTCAAATGTAGGTTTAGTAAAACTTTTGGTTGAAAAAATAGGGATACCTAAAATTGGGTTGGATAGTTGAGTTATTTTACTATTTAAAAACAAAACAACAACTAAATCTTGTCACACTAGATGAGGTCGGTTACATAGATCAAGTAACGCCACAGGGCTTTATCATATATTATATTTATATTAAAACAATTGACATTTAAATTTCTTTCGATTATTTTCCCTATACTTTTCTTCAATTATCTTCTAACTCTTCTTAGGATGTTATTCTTTATTTGGTTCACTCTCCATACTAAAGCCTCTATAGGTCTCCTCAAAACTTGAAACCTAGGTCCAGTGTAACACCCTAAAAATTATTTAAAAAATAATTTGAGCTTGACTAGTCATAATTTCAGAAGTCTGATAGATTTAGTAATGATGAGACTATCCAATGAATCTATGAAAAAAAAGGTGAATGGTGTTTTACAGGCCACGTAGACTTGCCAAGGCCGCTAAAATACTAGAATTGGGGCTCAGAGATGCCTAAAACTAAGAAATTATAAAATTAAAGTTAGAAATGGGTAGGAATAAAGATTTTATATCTAGAATTAAGTTTTGAACAATATTTGATTACTCAGATACACTGTTTTACCTGTTCAGTAAAATTTCGGTGTGCGATTTCTAACATCGAAAGATAATTTAATCTTGATGAAAGGATAATGTATATCCACTTTGACTTAGTGAAAGGTTAAGATTTAATCTTGATTTGCAAGATTAAATCTTAACCATCCATTTTTCTTTCTTAGATTAAGAAATCATCCATTTATATTATATAATACTTAAACATTATTACAAGATAAATACCAACCAATCTTCTCCAAGAAGCCATTATCATTCTCAGCCATGCAAAGGAGGAGACAACACCTTCGTTCTTCACAAAAAACCATGAAAACTTGAGTTCTAACCTCAAAAACACTAGCCTAGAGTTGTTAAAACTTTCAACTTCCTTCACTACACTTGTTCAACGTATTAATACATATGAATCTAACTGATTGAAATCTCAATTCTTCACCAATCCTCACATTGTTACCTCATTCCTCACTAATTTAGGAAGGTCTTGGGTTTGATTTGAGAGCTTTGAAGTGAAGGGAATCAATCTTGGAGCACCTTGAAGCCGAGATCCTTAAAGCCACTAAAGTAGGGTTTATTTGTTCATTTCTCTTTCAAAGTTTGTTTTTGATTTTTTTTTATTGGTTTGATTGGAAATTCTGGTTATATTGGTTGATGATAGATATATATTGATGTGTTTAAATTGGTGTCATGACCCAACTTGGGAACATGACCGGCACGTGAGGAATCTCATCCCCACGTAAGCCTCGTGACCTTGAGTCTCTCTATAAACATAATTTGATAATAGATTCCACTTACAAAATATCGTTTCATCTCTAATAATTAATTAGCTCAGTTGAAATCATGCTCTTCATCAATAACATATTATATTTAAAACTCTAAATATATCTCTGTAATACAAAATATATGAGTTGCTCTCTATACAATAAATCCATGAACCATAATCATGTGAATACAAAAAATAATGATGATGAATCAATGCAAGTATCTCTATAGTCCGGGACCCTGCCCGCAATATACACTGGAGCACTCTATCACAATACAAAATACAACAGGTATTTCACTCCGAGTGAAGCTCACCAACCGACAACTCTACTACTGGGGAAGAGGTGGCTGAAAGGAACCTGCAACAGCTAACGTATCTGTAATGGAAAAACGAAGAGGGGTGAGTTTCATTTAAAACTCAGTAAGTAAGTCCTCACCCATAACCCCCTCATGGGACAACAACAAGGATATATATATAAACATCCAACTGATTAATGCATTAACTCTGATCATATTGAATATATAACATCATAAACGAAATAAAATTAGAAATTCTCTAGTAACGCATAAATAACAGAAATCTATTAGAGAAATAAGAATCTCTGGTTATGTCTCGCATAACAAAATATGGTTTCTCTGGTTATGCATGTCAACCATGACATAACAATTTCTCTAATCTATAGGATTCCTCTGGGATCCAAATTGGACACCTAACTAGGTTCTATTCTTTGCTCTATGAGATTGTCCTTTTGGACAATTTGGTACCAAGGTTAACAATCGGGTTCAGTCGTTAACTCATTGTTTGTTTCTCTATAATTATCGTCTGATTTTTAATTTATAAAATATGTTATTTTCTCTAAATCTCTGCTCTGGGCTTTTCTCTAGTAATTAAACTCCATAATACATAATTACATTAATCTTAAAATCATTGGAGAAAATTTATAAAGTTTCTAAATAAAGTCACAATCATATTCTAGCTCTTTGATAAAAATCAATTTATCAATAATGGTCCCATGAGTTTATATTAAAATAAATATTTCATGCTCATGTTGAAAATCATCTCTTCCAATAATTTTGATAACCAATCATAAACTCAACTCTCTTAAATTATTATCTAAAATCAAGAAAACCATGTTATGATTAAAGAAATTAACTCTAATGACCAATATAAGGCCATATGATCTGAACCCACTCACTTGGAGGGGAGGGAGAGGTGACGTCAACTCTAGCTGAGCTCCGGGGAGCAGGGGGAGGCATTACGTCGACTAAAATAACCAATAAACTTAGTATTAAAATATATCAACACCTAAATAACTCTAATCTAGCCCTAACAATATTGGGGGAGCACCCCCACTTGACAAAAAGAGAGAAATAAAAATGTCCATTTCGAGAATGTGCAAGAATGGCAAAAATGGAGACAAGATCTTATAACATATACTCACCTTGATGATTTATGGGAACTAGGTTGGAATGGGGTTGAAGAAAAATGAGAGAAAATAGAGAGGGGAGGGTTTCTGGTTCAAAGGAAAAGGAAGGAAAATGAGAGGGGAAGGTTTTTTATCCCTTCGTTCACGTTTTTAGGGTGGGAGTACTGTGCACTTATGGATATTGTGCACTTAAGGCCTCAGCTGTGACAAACTTATCACAGCTGTGGAATTACATTCTTAGCCGTGGGAAACTCATCCCCAGCTGTGGGAACTCATTCCCAGCTGTGGGAACTCATTCCTAGCTGTGGAAAGAACTCTATAATAGCAAAATGTTGTTGTCATCTAGCACCTTGTTGTCATTTTGCTGTCATTATATATTAGCACTACTTCTCTAAAATTCCTAGCCGTGGACAGTAGATTAGCCAGCCGTGGATAACAAATTAGCTGTGGATAGCAACACCAGCTATGGACAGTAACCTAGCCGTGGACAACAAGGTCCAACAGCACTACCTCTATGGAACTCTAGCCGTGGACAGCAACACGTTGCTGTCATGGCTTCAGCTCATATCAGTGACATTTTACTGATATGTCTGATACTGATATATCACCAAATATTTACTGTCATGGTTATTTACAAATCATTTAATTTACTTCCTATTTCTTTATTCTTCTAAGTTAAATCATTTAATTTACTTCCTATTAACTTCAAAACATAAATGTAAATAAGAAAATACCCCTCATTTGAATTCAAATAAAATATAAAAAAAAATCAAAACCCTAACCAATCAAAATCTCATTTTTGAGTTTTAGTTCAAATTCCGGAATTTTGGTGATTTTCTAAACTTGGGGGCTAGAAAAAAAACATCTAGAGGTTTCCTAAAATTTATTAAAAATCACACTTCAATTCATATCCCTCTAGAGAGCAATTACTAGGACTTTTGATCCCAAGAAAATGACTTTAACATATAGCCCTCCAAGGAGGTGTAGGGCTCCAGACTTAGCGAAATCCTAGACCCAGTAACATGGGTGGGTCCCGGGGGACCCTAGGGCCATACGGAACTTATCTAATGACACGTGTACACCAGGTATTACAATTGGTGGAGTGTTTGAATAAGGTTAGAAAATCATTTTTGCCAAAAGAAGTTTTCACTAGTTCATTGGAATATCGGTTTTGTCCCACGCAATAGATAATCATGATTTTTTTGATATATTTGTAGGCATTTTTATGAGTTAGAAAAATTATATGTTGAAGCTAACATATAATTTGTATAATTTTGTTAACACAATTAGAGAACTCTTTTTACTTTGAAATTTTCACAGGACCTTAGGGACACATTGAAGTGTCATAGGTATTTTTTATAGCCTTGGAATTAATGGTTTGAAATACAAAATAATTTGTGCTACGAATATGTTAAATCTGCCTTTCAGCTGAAAATGAATTGATGCTTTGAATTGATGATATAATGATATTTTGTTCAAGTCTATTGTATATGAAAATATGCTAATGACTTTAAGGATTGGTTTGAGGCATAATTTAATTCAAATTGTGAATGAATGCCTACAAAAAGAAAAGTGAATGATACACTTAATTAAGTTATATAACCATAAGTAGAAAAATGAGATCATCATGACTTGGCAAGGGCAAATAAAGAAACCTGAGATCCTCTCTAACTTGTTGAAGACATATAAAGAGAGATGAGATCCTCTTCGACTTGTCGAGGGCATATAAAGAGAAATGACATCCTCTCCGACTTGTCAACGGCAAATAAAGAAAGATGAGATCTTCTTCGATTTATCAAGAGCAATTAAAGATAATTTCACTACAATGGGCATATACATATTTATAACATATCGAATAATTTTGTTTAACATTATTTACTATGATTATGAGCTTATGGTGAATGTGTACTAAGTGATTGATTTCCTTTAAAAGCAACCCACTTCGAGAGTATGATTTGCAACTTTAAACCAAAGTGGCTGGGACAATGACGATGATATTACGATTGTGTATTTGGGGAAATACCCTACTGAGAATTGTATAATTCTCACCCTTATATATGTTTGTGTTTTCGTGTCATCTCCAGGTTGATCGAGAGAAATATTGGGGCTGCTACACAAAAGGAATCGGATTGTGGTAGTTTAGTAACTAATGCTTTAATTATGTTGTACTTAGTTGTAGGTATGTATCCATAAATGTAATAGAGAACAGATATGTACTCAAGCTCATAGGAGAGCTTCCTTTTGGATTTGATTGTGTATTAAATAAATATTTTGTTTCTTTGCTATATATTTTAATAGAATCACGACTTAGTTATTTCACGATACGATCGATCTTATGATAGCTAATTAATAAGTAACAACTCTTGAGTACAATGTATGACTTAAGGATAATGTTGTACTTTGGAGGATGTTACACCTAGCCTCTGAGAACTCAAACAAGGTGGCTCCACATTATCAACACGTGGCATTATGATCTCCTAGAGATTCTCTCTCAATTTAATAGAGGACATCTCCTAAATCACCTACAATATCTCCCATTATCTCTTCATATCTTGTAATACCCTAAAAATTATTTAAGAATTAATTTAAGCTTTATTAGTTAAAATTTCAAAAATTTGACAGATGTAGCAATGATGAGGAGATCCAATGGATCTGTAAAAAAATGTGAATAATAACTGGTTAGAATTGGGGCGAGATACCCGAAACTGAGAAATTTTAAGATTAAGGTTAAAAATGAGTAGGAATAAAGATTTTATACCTAGAATTAGTTTTCAAGCAATATCTAATTACTCTAGTATGGTGTTTTATCCATTCGGTAAAATTTTGGTGTGCTATTTCTAACACCGAAAGATAGTTTAATCTTTATAAAAGGATAATGTATATCCATTTTGGCTTAGTGAAAGACTAAGATTTAATTTTGATTTATAAGATTAAATCCTAGCCATTCATATTACTTTCTTTTTCAAAGAATCATGCATTTATATCAAATAATGCTTTTAACTTACTATAAGATACATGAGCTATCAACTTCATTAAATCTCTACTCCTCATTCTCGGCCAACATAGAGAGAACAACCACCTCCATTGTTCCTTCACCAAAACCATGAAAACTTGATTTTAAACCTCCATTTTCCTAGCCTAGACTTGATAAAAACACTAAGATCTATTCACAAAACTTGTTCCACTCCTCATAATCTTTCAAACTAACTGATTGGAATTTTAATTCTTTACCATTTCTCACTTTGATATTTCATTCTTCATTTTTTAAGAGAGGGATTATGTGCTATTTGGAAAGCTTTGAAGTGAAGAAAATCATTATTGGATCATCTTTTGGAGCCAAGATCCTTAAAGCCATCAAAGGAGGGATTTTGAACCTCTTTTGCTTCAAATTCCTTTTTCTGCTTTAACCATTGATTTAAGTTGATATTTTTGGTTGTATTGGTTGATAATATATAGATGTTGATGTATTAATTTTGGTGGAGTGTTTGGATGGTGTTAGAAAACTCTTTTTTTCTCAAAATTATGTCTTGAGCTATGTTACTGTGAATCCTAGTTTTAGGCAAGCAGGTTATGATTCAAGATTTTATATGCTAAAGCTAACATGTTAAGGTGTTTTCAAAATTTTTCTTGGGTCCTGAAAATGATTTTTACTATTTTATAAAAATATAAAACCGAGACTGTTGTTAAGTTGTCTGGACAGTTAATTCTGAAGCTATGAGTTTGTCTAATTTTGTTACCATAGCAAAAATGATTGATTTTTCCTTTGAAATTTTTAAAGGGTGTTGAGAACATCTTGAAATCCAACCCTGAATTTTTGTATGTCTTGATATGATCATTTGATAGGATAATAAAATTGGGAACTGTGACTATTGGCTATAAATAGGGGGTTTCTGACCTCCGACTTTGTATAATTTTGTTAACATAGTTAGAGAACTCTTTTTGGTATGAAATTTTTACAAAACCCTATGGACACATTGAGGTGTCATGGATAATTTTTGTGGCTTTGAAATTGATTGTTTGATGTGCAAATAAATTTGTGCTACAATGGTGTGAAATTTGCCCACTTTGAATTGGTAATGTAGTGACTTTTGATTTAAATGTGATGAGTATAAATGCATGTCATGTACTTTAAAATGTGATTTATGAGGAATGAATGAGAATTACATTGAATGGATATTTATAAGTGATTAGAGTGTGCATTGGTAAAGATGAAAGGTGATAAAGGAATATATGTGACAAAAGAGAATATGTGAACTTCAATTGTACATGTTCTGACATATGGGCAAAATAGAAACAAGACTTAGGTTGGGTAAAGGGAAAAGTAAAAAGAGGAACTTCCCTAGGGATATTATGAGTCGGTAGATGTATTAGCTAGTGTCGCAATTGGGATCGCGACGAGGGCGGTGAAAAATTATAGTTTAAAAATGGAGTCGCCACCAAGTTTACTTCAATTGGGAAAACAAGGAAAAACCATTTATTTTAAAAGAAATGATCTTTGAAGCCAAATTTTGAATTTGGGAGTTGATTATGTACAAGGAAGGGCAAACGTTTATTTTTGCAGCACCCTTGATATATCTGTATTACTACGGTTACCTTAATTGAATTGTGAAAATTATTAATAACCTTTCAAAATATTTATTTAAATTTTTATTTCAAAAAAATTATAAAAAGAAATCTTTCATAAAAGAAAGAAGTTTTGGAACACCAAACTGTCGCAATTCAGGTGTCCAAAAGACTGAGTTAACAAGCTATCACGGCTAAATTAACTTCTTTATTTGAATGAAATATTCCTAAATAAATGAATGATTTAAATTAAATATAAAAATAAATGTATCCTATTAAAATAAATGAATAAATAAAATTTTATTAGAAAAATTATTTACAAGTAAAAACGAAAATTATGAAAATTTAACTTCTTTATTTAAAATAAAATATTTCAAAATAAATGGATAATTTAAATTAAATATAATAAAATAAAATATCTAAGTATTTACAAATAAGGCCCAATATATATATATATATATATGTTCATTTTGATATTAAGAAAAAATAAAAATATTTACAAAGAAAAGAATAAATATCTTTTTAAAGGGAATTTTTGGAACATCAAATTGTCCCAACTCAGATGCCCAATATATTGAGTTAACAAGTCATCACATCTAAATTAACGTTTTATTCAAAATAAAATATTTCAAACTAAATAGATAATTAAATAAATAAAATGTCTCCTACAAATGATAAATATTTACAAATAAGATAAAAATATATTACAAAAGAAAAAAAAAAAGAAATTTTGGAACATCAAGTTGTCACAACTCAGATATCCAAAATATTGAATTAACAAGCCGTCGCTGCTAAATTAACATCATTATTCAAAATAAAATACTCAACAAATAAATGAATAATTAAAAATAAAATGTCTCTTATAAACCAAAATAGATAAATAAATATTGGAAAAACTATTTACAAGAAATAAAAAAATTATGAAAATTTAATTTTGACTTAACAGGGATGCCTGCTCCTACGTATCCCCTAGTGCAATGGGGAATTCAAAGTCACATAATTCTATTGAAAATATTTTTCCTTAGTTGATTTTAATTAATAAAAAAACTTTTTTGTGAAAATGTTCAGCATAGGATTCAAGTTAGCACTTGGTTACTCATAAATCCTTATGATTCAATAATAGTAAAGATAACATTTGCTACTCAATCACCATTATTGATCATTATATAAGAAATCATTTTTTTAATTTTTTTAAAAATTATTTACAAGAAAGAAACATGAAACAAATTTATTTATTTTTGACAATAAATTCAACATGAATTGATAAAGCTAGTCTATAAACAAATAACAAATATTCAATCAACCTATACAAAATACCAGGAGATGTAAAGTAATCAAAGAAATGCAAGGACCTTAATTACTATTTTTATTTCTTTGCAACCTCTTCAATTCTTTTTTTAAAACCTTCAACACAAACTTCATTAAACACCAAATAAATAACTAAAGCACTTCCTAGACTAATTTAATCAGTTTCACCTAAATGATTTTAAATAAACTGTTAAAAAAGTTATCAACTTTCCTTCTCTTTTTTTGACAAAAAGAACGAACAAATAACAAAGCTGGTTTAACAAATTTATTTTATATATATTTTTAAATGACTCGATACCATTAGACTCAACAAACAATATCATAATCCCATCCTAAATAAGCATATCCCAAAAACAATGATAATAACCCAACCATTTCTAAAATCCAATAAAACATAAACTGATGAGCCCAAGCTAATAACCCAAACATAAATACATGCACAAGAAACAACAACCAAACAAAATAATAATAATATAATAATAAAATAAAATCTGACACCTAACCCTTTTCACAGCCACACAAGTCCATCGCACCTACACTACAGGTACAACACAAAAACTTAAAAAAAAAAACAAACTAACTAACAAGAAAACAAAAGGAAAGGTCCAGAAAGGAGACAAAGCATTTGGAGTATGGGTTTCATTACTTACATAGATTGCGAACATACACCCACAGCCAAGGAATTAGTTCCATTTAAAACAATTTATTAAATAAAAACAAGCCCAAATGAGGATGCCCGAATGAAATTATCTTATCAAAGAAGCTAAATATTGCAAAGCCCAAACTCACCAAACTCTTAAACACTAAACCATGAAACATGGGCTACAGAAAACCACCCATAACCCAACACTTAAAAAAAAAAGGAACCTTGGCCAAACAACAGAAGATTCTTGAGACAAGTCATTTGGCTTGGGAGCATCATTATGAAGTTGAGGTACAGGGATATGGGTTTCACTTTTGTAAACACACACACCCACGCAAAGAGAGTAAGAGAGGGAAAAGCTCTTTGCATGCGAGGATGGAGGGGGATGGAGATCGCGGGTGGCTGGCAAAGGGGGAGGAAGGCGCACAGGAGGGGCTTGCGCAGTGGAGGCTTTGTACAGTGGCTGGGTTTGGTTTTACTAAAGGTAGATCTAAAATGCATATGGGTTGTGAAGTTTGGTTTTCATTTTTATGATAAACAAAACAAGAGGGAGGGTGGAGCGAACTTGGTGAGATTCCTTTTCTATTTTTGTTTTCTGGTAGTGACTAGAGTGTCGTGGCTCTAGCTCTAACAAATTATCAAACTTATTTAAAACCAAATTGCACGAAAAAAAAACGTCATATAACAGTGTGCAACTCGAGTCGTCTCCTAATGATATTGCTGACTAATAGACTATGTAAATTTTTGGGGGAAGGGGGGGTTTGAAATAGCATTCAACACAAATAAAATATAAACTAAAACAAGAAAATAACTAACAATTAACTAAAGCATTAGCACAAGGATTTCCTAGGCCAAGAATCCATCTATAATTGACAACACATATTTCCTCAAACACATGGTTGGTGACTAACTTGTGCCTAGAAGCATGCAATCACACAACCTTAGCACCATTATTCATTTAGCAATCAATCGATCACCAAGCATATGGCTAGCATACAATACCTAAGTAATTGAGATCTCAACCCTTAAATGCATATACTAGCTTGAGCACCAATTACATTAGTCTAACCTCAATCAAGAATTAATCTCAAATTTCTAAGCTAACCAAGCATTCATTAATCAATCAACTAATTCATGCCTAGTCAATAATCTCAATTATGCATCCAACCCACAATCATGAATTAGCATACAAAATCAAGATTCATTCCAACTACATACTCACATATGCATATATCATAATCAATTAATTAACCAACATAAACATATGAGCAATGGAAGGAATGTGAAAGAAGGAAAATCAAGAAACCAAAGCATGTATTCATTGAATATGCAAGCCTCAAGACAACCCTTGGACTTGGAGAATCCTTAATGCTAGTTACAAACTCACTCCTCCATATACCATATAGAAGCTACAATCAAAATGAAAAAACCTAACCTAAGAGAAGAAGAGAGTGGGTGAGGAAGAAAATGGATGAAGAAGAGGAAATGGGAAGGTGGAGAAAGGAAAAGGAGATGGGAAAAGAAAAAGAAGAGAATGAGAGCCTAAGACTACTCTAACCTAAGCTAATTTGGGGTAAAGGGTCGTGTGTCTCAGTTATTAGAGTTTTGGGTTATTTAAAGACCCAAAAAACTCGTTAAAACCTGTATAGGACTATCACAGCTCACTGTAGCGAGCCTGTCTGAACCACATTTGCAAATGGCAGCACTAGGGGTTGCTACAGTGACCCTAACTTGCTGCAACGACCTTAACTCGTTGCAGCTAGTTTCTTCAAGTTTTGACCCCTAAAACCATCAAATTAGCTCATTTTGTCTTCATGAAAGTTGTGGATCTTTTTCTTCTATTCAAAATGGATACCTTATTTGCCTAATTTGGACTTTGGATGAGAGAGATATGCTTTGATTATTCAAGCATGCCCAATATGGAAATTCGACACCTCAGTTCTGACTTCCTTGAGCTTATTTTGACCAGCTAGACTTCCGATCTGGCTTCTGAGCTCTTCATGAAAGTTGTAGATGATCCTTTTATCTTTCCTACAAGCTAAAGAGTATAAGTTTTATAGGTCTACAACTTTAGTTAAGTGCAAAATACAAAAGAGTGCCAAAAGCGCAATTATGCAGAAAATTTTCATTAATACTCAAATCAATGTCCAAACCCAAACAAGAGACAAATGCATACAGTTAAGCATAAAAAAGAGGTAGGACACTAAGAATAGGGTGCAAAATATGTATAGAAATGTACACTTGTCACTCCCCCACACTTAGCTTCTTGCTTGTCTTCATGCAAGACCGATAATCAAGTAGTGATGAAAGTGTCAAAGCAATCAAACCATCCACAAGCTAAGTACTAATGACTTACAAATCCTAAACTTGACACAAAACAAAGAAGACAACTAAAATGCCAATTCTAACAAACTACGAGGAAACAAGCATAAAGGCTAAAAATACACTATCGAGCACAAATCCTTCCAAGCATGACTTGTGTAAAAGGAAAGCAAACAAGGTCAATTTCACTCATAATATGCAAGGATCAAGGAAATGGGACCTCACTAGTCTAGTGTTTACCACTCAAGTCTCTCCAAGTGCTTTGGCTTAGATTTTGACGCTCAAAACTTCTCAAATCAAAATGAATTACCATAGGCTTGCAAGTCATCTCACTGTCCACTAGTCACACATATGCATACACAAATCAAGAGGGCTTATTCAAGGTTGTAACAAGGCTTGGGTAAGGGGTAGGAAATATCAAAAAGGCCAAGCAAAGTTAAACTTAAAGCTAAGAGAGCAAATACATATGCACAAGGGCAAAGATGCAAAAAGTGCAATTTCTAAACAAAACATGCTCAACAAGCCTCATTTCCCATCGCTTAACCAATTTCCCATAACTTTTTATTCATAACAACTTTAATTTTGCAAAATTTTCTTTTTCTTTCTTTTTTTTTCTTTTGAATTTGTTTTTTTTTTTTTTGTATTCTCATGCATATTTATGTACCTTTATTAGCACACTTCTTTTTGGAGCTTCTTTTTACTAGATCACTCACTCCCTTACACATAAAACAATGCATATCCTCATGCAAACCCCCACACTTATGCTCAAACACATATGAAGGATGAACAAATGCTCGCCTAAGCCTAAAGGATAGGTAATTTCATTGCTTTTTCACTTAGCCTTATAGCTAAAATAAAAGAGTGGTCATTAAGCCTCAAAGTGGGTGCAAACAAGGGTAATATGGAAGGTTGGTCGAGTGGTCAAGTAGCTAAAAATAAGAAAAATGCCTCTATCATCTTAATGCATGCACTTGCTAATGACAAAGCTTAAAGAAAGACCAAAGGCAAGTTATAGAATGTATAATCAATGAGAGAACACATAGAAAAACAAAATAAGAATGACATGCAACATATCCATCCATGAAAGGCTCAAAAGCTTAACCAAGGGTTATGTCCATATACTCAATCCATGCAATGAAGAACAATTTACCAAGTATGCATTGCACAAAGCATAATTCAGAGTCAAGCAAGTTAGGAAAAGTGCCAAATGGGCTAAAAGCCAAGCAAGTAAATCCTTGATAGCATCCATGGAATGACACACAACATAACAAAATAACAACTAACAACTAACAACCTAAAACAAGTAGCATGTGAAATCCTACACTAAGCATGCTTTATTGAAAATTAAAGACAGAAAACTACAAGAAAAAAAGGTGATAAGAACTCCCTTATGGTGGTTTATGCTTGAACTGTTCCCCGAGCTCCCATCTAAGTTTGCATCCCTTAGCTCCACCTAGATCCCATATGGTTCGAACCATATCACAAGTCACTGTCCCACACAAATTTCTAGATCCAGATGATGAAGTTTGTAATGCACTCCTTGGAGCCTTGAAGCTCCTCCTAGTTCGAATATCCCAACAACAAATCACTTCTATTAGGAAGATAGCATGTTCCTAAAAGAAAGATTCCACTCTCTTGCTATTTGCCTATCTAGTCCCTAAGAAATGTGTATTTGGTCTTTTGCAGGCACTCCACATAAGTCTAAGAGCTAAAAATCATTCTCTAAGATACCATACTTGTGCAACCCAAAAATAGGAACATGTAATAGGCCCTAACCATCCATCTTTGGCTTAATTGCAGGTGGAGAGAAATCCCAGCTCACATCAATAATAGCATTCCCATTGGTGTCTGGCACTAGAGGTTTTCCTTCCTACATACCACACTCATTGACAGGCTTTCATTGAATGCCAGCCTTAATTTCTTGGCATACAAAGCATATATAACCACCATGACGGGTATGGCATACAAACACTTCCTCATTATTCAGATCCATGCCAGGAAGTAGAGGGTATAGATCACTCAAAAGGTCAACAATCTCTGTTTTCATAGTCTTCTCTATAGGGAATGGAGTTTCCTCAATTGTCTCAACTAGGGGCTCCAAAGTAAAATGGAATTGCATAGGGAACTCCTCATACACTTCATCAATAGCACTCGAGTGATTAACTTCCATCTTCTCAGTTAATATCGGTGGTGGCTCCTCAAAGATAGTCTCTATATCAGACTCCTCATCAGACTCTCCTGCAAGTTCCTCAGCCAATATCTCTTGTGGAACCTCAACAACTTGCTCTAGAACATAATAGCTCTCATCAAATGATGACCCCATTAGCTCTTCAATCATGCTAGAATTTGGAACATCAATCCTCTTAGTTGGCTCTAATGATGGCTCCTCAATAATTGGCTCTTCATATGGGATTAGAGGTTGGGACAAAGAGGCTTTATAGTCATCCAAGTCAACACAAAGCTCCTTGTACATTTCTAACAATTGGTTCCACAACTCTTGGGTTGATGGTTCTGATGATGGTTGAGGTGGATTGTATGTGTATTGGGGTGGTTGATGGAAAGAAGGTGGGTAACATAGTGGGTATGAGGACATGTCTAGTAATGGTGGCCCAAAATATAGATGTTGGTGGAAGTCATGTTAAGGCTCATAGTATGGGTGTCAGCACCCAATTTTTGATTAAGTTAAAAAAAAATAACAATCAATTTAATTGTTGTGAACATCATATTTTGTTCGGCTTATATTAAAAAAAACTAAAGTTTCTTTCAATTTTCAGTTCATTTCATTTTACTTTTTAAGTTATTTATATAAAAAAAAATTCATTTTAGCCCATTCCATTTGTTGTACCAAAAAAAAAATTTAAGCCCCTTTTTATTTTATTGTTTTTGAATAAAAAAAGGGGCTTCAACCCACTTCTTTTTAAGTTATTTTAATTTTGAAAAAAAAAGAAAGAAAAATCAAAGAAGCGAGGAGCATTGCTTAAAGGAAAGGACAAAGAATAGAGTGGTATTGAAGTCAAGCAGAAGCATGAGGATCACCGAACAAAGACCAAAAAATTCAGAAATGAAGGCAACGTATCTGAAAAGTCAATCTCCAACTGTGTATAAATTCACAGATGAAGAAAAGGAAAGGGGAGGTTGGCAGGAAGTTCAGCCTTCACCATCACTTCATCATTCTTTCCTCCAAGCCATCACACAATCCCCACCATTTTCACTTTTCATCATCACCTACACTTAGCCAACAACCCATTCTGACTATCACCCTCATCACCCTTTCCAATCACCACGGCTTGTTTCTCCTCTTATCCATTACAACCCATTGATCCTCCATAGAGGAACCTATCATTTGATTCACCTTCCTCATCCCCCTCTACAGGACAACCTTCATGGCCACTGTCACTTAAGCATCAGAACCATCACCTCCATCAATAAAGAAAGGGAAAAAAAAAACTTCATGGCCCTCCTACTTTCTCATGCTAGCCGCGAACCATACCCCCATAAAAGCCACGATTTCCATCATGCCCCTCACTATCCACTGCAAAAATCCCCACTCTCAAAAGCACACACTTCACATGCAAATCTTTCTCTCTTATCCCCTTTTTCTTTGTAGCTTCCAGAACTCATTCCCTTTTTCATACAAAATGCTATTCCTTTCCATTATTTTAATTTTGCATTGACTGAGTGTGGTCCCCATGTGGACAACAATTGTTACATAAAAGAAAAATAGCATAATGAAAACTTATTGGGCTTTCATTCCAAGCCAAAATGAGGTTCCCAATTTTTCATTTAGCTGTGATGTATTCCCCATGTGTCTTCCAATCTGTGTCATAGTATTTAAGTTTGTCCAAATACATTTGAATTTTTTTATTATATTCTTTTGGGTTGGATTCCACTTTGTTGTGCTAAGAGTGTAGTGTCATTTTTATGTATTATTAGAAACTCTCTTTGGGTTGTTTCATTAAAAACAAAACAAAAAGTTGTTCTCTTTTCCATTTTTCTAGTTTTTAACGTTTGAGTGCATTCCCTTTGGAGACAATAATGATGTTAAAGTATTTGTTGTGGGTCCATATTTATTATGATGTTACATGTTTGTTTGTTTTTGTTCTTAATATATATATATAAAGACAAGTTGTTTGGGATTTTCTTTTTTAAAATTTTTAGAGTAAACTTGTCTTGGTTTTTTTTTTTCAATATGTTTTTGTGTTCTATAAAAGTTTTAATTAAGTCTTTCTTATATATATAAAAAAAGAGGAGCTTGCAATACATGATTAGGAATTTGTTTTAATCATTTGAGAGACATTAAATAAAATAGATTAGAGAGTGATCAAATTATTTTGTATTTAGTAAATTTTGTGCTAAAATTAAAAAAAATAAAAAAGGTGAAAAGTTTAAAAAATGGTAATTAGGGCCTTTGTATTTTCTAGTTTGATTATTTTACTTGTCCCGGCAGTTTGCACATGTTAATTGCACATTTGTTATTTAGTTTGTCAATTCATGTTGAAACTAGTTTTAAACAATAAAACTGTTTCTTTTCTTGTAAACAAATACATTTTTAAAAAATTAAAAAAATAATAATTTCGCATGTAATGAACAATGATAGTGATTGAATAGTAAGTGTTATCTTTACTATTGTTGAGTCATGAGGATATATTGAGTAGTCAGGTGCTAACTTGAATCCTCTACAAAAGCGGATTTTTTTATAAAAAAAACTATCAGTTGAAATCCATTTTCAAAATTAAAATCAATCAACACACTTTTATTTTTTTTCTTTTAACCAAAATCCATCAACACACAACCATTTTCTAAAGAACTACGTAACTTTGAGTTCCTAATTATACCAGAGGATACGTAGGAGCAAGAATTCCCTGTCAAGCCAAACTTTAAATTTTCATAATTTTGTCTTTGACTTTTGTTATTTTATTTCCCCTATTTGTAAATATTTTAATTGATTTTTGTTATTTATTTCCTCTATTTGTGAATGCTTTAATTTAATTTTTTATTTGTAAATATTATATTTGTTTATCTTTTTGGATAAATTTTATATGCTTTAAGTTATTCTAATTTGCACAATTAATTTTTGGGCAACCGTTTTAGGACGGATGCATCAGGGGTGCTGTGAAGTTTAGTCTCAATCCTTCCCTATGCATAAACAAACTCCTGAATCTAACTCTGTTTTAGCATACCAGCTTAAATATTTTAACAAAAAGGTTTTTCTTAATAAACTTTGGTGGTGACTCCATGAAAAAGATATTTTTTAATATTTTTTGCCACCCTGTCGCGATTCTGGTCACAACAATGGGTATGTGTATTGCTCATGGTAAAGTGTTGGATTTGGTTTAGGATATATTGGAAGTGGTGGTGGTGATTGGTAATATAGGAATGGTTGTGACTCAAAACATGGCTGTTGGATTTGCATTCCCTTGACTTGTTGCTTTAGGAAGCACTTTATCTTATTCAATTTCTCCTCCAATCCTTGGTAAGGTTATTCATTGCTCCATTGCTTGCAAAACCATAAGAACCATACTCTTGGAAACTAAAATAAGGGTTAGTGCTCATGTTAACTCAAGTGGAAGTGAGCGAAATAAAAGAAAATACAAGAGGAAACAAAAAGCTACTCTAAAATGGCATAAAAGAACCAATAAAAAGCTATGCAAGGTATTGATTGATGATGGGATGCAAAAACAAAAGAAAAGATAAGCATCAAAATATAAAAAAATGCAAGAAAAATCAAAATAAAGTGAAAAAGTGGTCTAAATGATAGAATTTAGCAAAAATAGGGTGGGGCTCGCTATAGTGAGTCTTGTTTAGAATGCCCAAAATAGTTGGGATACTGCGTTTCATGGAAAATTGAGATGATTCAAAACAGGACAACACCTATTTTTAGCATAAAAACATCGTAAACAACTGAAAAAGTAAAAAATACGATGAATGCAAGGATGCTCAAGTATGTACAGGTATATACAAGCCTATTAGCACCAATATTCCAGGCAACGGCGCCAAAATTTGGTAGTGACTAGAGTGTCATGATTTGTGGGTACATGATGAATGGTTTGCATGTGGCTTGACTTGTGGGTTGAAATGGTGGTGGTAAGGGATTGTAATGGTTGTGATGGCTGAGAGCTTGGTTATTTTGGAGGTTGTATGACGATGCTGTTATGGTGGTTGATTCTCTGTCTGGTTGAGTTGGTGGAAAGGGTAAAAATGTGTTTCTCTGTTCTCTCCGTGAACTTTGATTCCTTTTTATACACATGTGAGCTTGGGTTTTTCAAATATGGTTGGTGAAATTTTGATCTGATTGAGGAAATTTTTAGATTGCAGTTGATTCATGGGATTTGATTATTGACCTTGCATGCCTTTTCTATAGATTTTGTTTGTTTAGCGCTCCTCTTCTCTAACTTCTTGTTCTTCATTTTCAAAACGATGCCCCTTTCTCTGAATTACTGTTCTTCAATCGGTGAACTTTGGCAGACACTCTTTTTGTTTTTTCATTCATTTTCTTAAAATTGACAAAAGGACATTGGTGCATGCAGCTTTTTTTTGTCTTTTTTTTTAATCTCAAGAATAAAATGAAACTAAAGATAAAATAAGACGGGTTGGACATTTTTTTATACAACAAATGAAATGGGCTAAAATGAAATGAATTGAGATTTTTTTTTTTAAAAAAAGAAACTGAAAGATAGAATAAAATAAAATAAAACTGAGAATAAAAATGAACCTAATACTCATGGTTTGAAAGAAAATTGAATTCTTTAATATGAGCTGAACAAAATCGGGTGTTTACAGCTAGGAATAGAACTGTGTGTGATTCGGAAGAGAAAAAAATGAAGTTTGATGATTAGGTATAGGAATGAGCTTAGTCTTGATAAGCAGTCTATTACCCATTATGGAGTTGTCCGCTGCAAATACCGTTTGGTATGGAATACCCATTATGAAGTTTCCACTGCAGATACCATGTGGTATGAACTAAGTCTTGCCTATGTCAATGAAAATAAAAAATGCATGGAATTTAGTTCTATGATCGCAAGAGAAATATAAAGCCCCCTTTGACTTGACAAGGGCAAGGAAAGATCACATCAATTATCATATGCATATACATATTTTATTAAATTATTTGTCTTGAATGAATTACTATGATCTTGAATGTTATGAAACATATTTTCTAAGTAATTGATTGTTAAAAGAGACCCACTTTGGAATTTGTTTTTTACTTTAAAATGTACTATCATTATGTAATGCATGGTCACATTTTCTTAACAAACCAAAGTGGCTGGGACGATGATGATAACATGGATTTTATTATGCATTTTGGTGGAATTGCCATATTGAGAATTTTATAATTCTCACCCCTATGTTTGTGTGCTCCTGTGTCGTCTCTAGGTTGATCCAGAGAGCAGCGAAGCTACTAGAAGAAAGACTAAATTGGAATTGAAGTATATTAGTAGTGGGTACTTGTGTTTGTTGTACTTATATGAATGTAAACATAATAGCAAATAGTTGTGTATTAAAGTTCATAGAAGAGCTTCTTTTTGTACTTGATTTTGTATTCAATGAAGGTTTTGTTGCTTTGTTATATATATTAATAGAACCATGATTTAGTTATACCCAATTCGATCGATCTTGCTATAGATAATTAAGAAAGGTTTGCTAATTTATAAGTAACAACTCCTAAATATAATGTCATGACTTAAGGATGATGTTGTACTTAAAAGGATGTTACATATCTCCTATTATCTTGAAAGGATGTTACTTAAGAATGATGTTGTACTTGAAAGGATGAGGTTAAGCTCTTTACTAAAAGTTGTAGATAGTGCTCTTAACTTTTCTAGAAGTTAAAGAACACAATTTTTAGATGTTTATAACTCTAGTTATGCTCAAAATACAAAATAATACCAAAAGTGCAATTTGCATAAAATTTTAGGGTGAAACTCAAAAATGATAAAAATGCATACAATTAAGCATAGAGAGAGTCAGGACACTGATAATAGAGTACAAAGTATGTGCAGTTAGTGAAAGGAGGACTTATCGACCACTAAGCCAAATTTTTTTTTTTTTTTTTGGTTCAAAACTGCGCTAGTTGTTGTTAGTTTTATTGTGGTGTGGACTCATGGGCCCAGAATAATTCTTTTGTTTTTGGTTGAACAGAATAGAACTTCTGTGAGTGTTAACGTTGGTAGGACTTATGGGCCCTTGGCGGCACACCCGCAGCCCATAACCCATAAGCCCCGTTAGTCACTGCGCAGCCCTCATTTTGTTCGAGATCGAGCCCTACATTTCTTCCCGGTTCTTCATCAAAGTCGCATTGCTTCGCTGCCTCTTCAGTGGTACCGCATAACAAAGTGAAGAAGAGCCAGAAAAAGGTAATTGCAAAAAATGTTGATGTTTTAAATCCTAGCTCAATGCTACTGGCTTAACTGAAAATGAAACTCCATTCGCTTGTCCTTCCCTTTTTTTCTTTCCGTTTCACATTTTCTTCCTGGGGACAGCAATCTGTATCTAAACCGTATATTTATGCTCATTGTGTGAAAGTGTATAAAGTGAATGCACAAAAGGGTCACTGAAATGGAGATGCGATGGCTGTGAATCGTGGTACTCCTGATATTCCAATTGCTGCACACTAATGCCCTATTTGTTTTCGTTGCTTTTCTTTTTTATTTTTTTGTATATATTTTTGTTTTTTTCGAATTTATAGGTCACTCGGACCTGCCCTTCAACTCAATCGAGGTCAATTCGCGAAGATGAGTGGTCTTGTTAGGGCCGCACTGAGATCCAGCTCTGCTGTTTCTGCACTGAAGAGAGCTCATGGCCTCCCAATGTCTACTCAGCAATTGCCCAGATGCTTCTCTACCGAAGCACAACAGCCGCCGCAGTATTCAACGGCCTCTCCTCCATTCATGCAAACTAATAATACAGGTTAACCATGTTATTCCCTTCTCCACCCATTTCTTTTGAGCTCAATGTAAGCTTAGGTTTTAGTAGCAGTAGTTAGTATTTGTATTAATAATGTAGTATTAGTAGGACATTCCTTGCTTTTAAAGATGATATAATGCAGGAGTTTGGAGATGAAGGAAGGGGAGGGCATTTTTTTTTTCTTTTTCATTTTAAGTGAACATTCCTTTTATTTGAGGATTGTTTGAAATTAGGTGAATTAACTTTCAACTATCATGTAATATTCTGATCATTGTTTATTTATTTTCATAAACATTTTATAACTCCCTTAATTTAGGACTGAAAAAAAAAAGAAGTTACGATTACCCCTCGGTTCCCTTTCTCCCCATACTCCTCCATCCAAATGTACCATTATGTTTGGATTGATGGAGTATGTTGGAGTGGAATGGAATGGAAATGGATGGACTCCCTTCCATTCAATTCCATCATCCCTTTGTATTTTTCTTCTCCCCTGAAATTGGGGGAATGGGATGGAATGAAGAACAAAATTACAACTTTATCCTCCTATCTGCCTATTACTAATATTTTGCTAAGGGTATGATAGGAATAAAAAGGTTTCAATTATAATAATTCTGCTCCATTCCATTAACATATCCAAAAAATGGAATGGGAATATTTCTCCATTCCATTGTTAAGATTTCCAAACAATGGAGTGGAATAATTATACCACTCCACTCCACTCCAGTCCATTATATTTTATTCCACACCACTCGATTCCACCACTTGCCACCAATCCAAAATTGTTTAGAAGCCAACAACTAGCCATGTGTCCCACTTAATTGAAATTGAAATATAAAGACAAAAGTAAGTTCTTGTATTTTTATATTTCAAGCAAGAAACTGGGCTGAATATTGGCCACTAATTGCTAAGATGAGCTGAGAAATCTCCTTGTTGTGATTGTTGTTGTTTGTTGTTATTATTATTGTCTGGTGTTTTATGTTTTTCCTCATTTGACTATGTATGTAAAATTTCTAAAATGTAAAAACCAAAAGGGTGTGTTTGAGAATCGTAAATGCTACAATTATGCAAATTTGATGTGGTATTCTCCACTATGCAAGTGACACTCTGGCAGAACCTATATGTCTATGCTTGTCGCCAACAAAAATGCATATTTATTTCGAAAGCAAGGTATTGATTGACACGTTTAACACATTAAGTGCCATCCATGTGGTTTAATAATACATTTTAACATGTCTGTATTAGTTTGAGTAACAAGTTGTTCCATCCGAGGTAATGACTGCGATCCTTTCTCTTTTTTCTCATTAGGGTTGACATACGGTAGGCTGCTCGGCATTCATAAAAATATACTGAAGACAGATGTCATCAACTACCTTGAAGGTTGTAACTTGACTCTGCAGGATGTTAAAATGGAATACAGCCGTGGCTTTTTTCCGCTTGCAATGTAATGTATTCCACCTTTTGTCTTGATTTAGGAAATTGTGAAATGTTTAGGGCTTGCTTGGCTTCAGTTTTCATTTTTAGTTTTCTAGTATTCAGGATTTTGTGAAAAAGGAAATACTAAAAATTGAAAACTAGATTTTGTAGTTTTCACAATTTTCAATATTTCTTTCACAAAACTTGAAAATCTGGAAAACTGAAAATGAAAATTAATAACTGAAACCAAACAAGCCCTTAGCATTTTGCCATAGAAGTACAGTCAGTTTTATTCCTTGCCCATCAAAGTGAATGGATTTTTCATTTTTAATGTTTGGAAGAATAGAAGGGAAAGTCAATTCCAATGTTTATTTTTTTGGTTACATGTCATGAAATGTGTGATTTCATTATACTCATCCTGCGAGTAGGTTTATTTTGTTTGACTAAATGTGCCTTGTCTTAGATTGTATACTTACAAAATAACATTTAGATTGGAATTTTGGCTATGATCAGGATGTTGCAATTCCCTTCTCGCAATGACTATAACAATGCTTTAACGGTGATTATTAAGAAGGGCCGATTGTACAAATTGGAAATGGTATGCTACTCTACATTTAGCTTTTGCTAAAAGAAAGGGTGTGTATTTGGTTATACTTAGCAAATGATTGAATTTTTTTCCCCTTGTGTCAGGTGGATCGTGGCCAATGGGATATTGTAACTCCCTATGATGGAAAAACTGTAAGTATAAATTTGTGACTACTTTTCTTATCTGATTTTCAGAAGTACGAGAAAGTTGTTATTCTTTGATAGCTTCTCATGTTTGAAATGACCAAGTGGACCATTCATCATAGCCTGATATTAAAAGAAGATTTGTTAAATTTATTGTAGCTTATATTTTTCAATGGGCTTAAATATGTTGCTAGTCCTCATAAATGTCATTTTTGTTTTGGTCCCTCTAAAATCTTTGCTTTGGTTTTGGTCCCACTTTCTTCCGTCATCTTTTGTTCCCTAGACTCAATGTTAAGTGGTGATATTTACAAGGACCAAAAGAAGATTCTTAAAACATTGATGAGGACAAAAGAATTTAGAATGTCAATGATAAGAACAAAGAAAGGGAAGAGGGACCAAAACCAAAGCAAAAGTTTTAGAGGGACTAAAACCAAAACAACCTGTATTATGGGGGTTAAAAATATATTGAAGCCTTTCTTAATGTATATTGAGATGGAACTATTTCTCTTTACAAAAAATTTATTAAATATAAGCTGTATTTAGAAAATTTTGAATGAGTAATATAGAGATTGTGATGTAATAATATTTCTCAGAACTATAAAATACCTTACACAGCTTGAGTTATGCATAATTACTGATCATACTGATTTGGAGGTAAAAACGTTGAACTTCTCTGAAATCTTTTACATAAAACCTATATGTATCAATTCACTTCTTCTCTTCTTATTTATAAATTTTTTCTTTTGTAATATATTATATATTATATTATATATATACACAGTTATACATATATGACTTGTGTGTGTGTGTGCATAGTATGTTTACTATTATTCCCTGGATGAGTGGAAAACTTAGAATTTTCATCAATTTTCTTTACTTATGCAACTGTTTATGCATATCTTATGAGTATTATTTGGATCTAACCAAAGAAAAGGAAGTTGTTCTGTTAAATGAGAGCTGACAGGATAATCATAAAAGTTATTCTTGTCTAAAAGTGCGACACTTTGACAATCTTGATGCCTGAAATGGATCATACATTGATTCTGTTCAGATTCTATTTGTTATTGATGTTATACGTGAGGATATGAGACTCGATATGATACAATACAAGGAATTTCCTACCACCTCTGTCAAGTCAGGATGAAGCTGTTTGATTCATAGCATCCTTATGCATACTAATAGACATGCACTTAAACTGCATCATAGATGAAATATGTTATTTTGAATCCCACTGTTTTGAGTGCTCAATTTTAGCTTACACTATAACTGTCAGTGTCCAGTACATTTCTGTCCAGAACAATGTAGCAGCATGTGGTTATTTGATCAAATTGTTGTGGCATATGTATGACTTACTGAACACTAAAACCGAATATATATAGTCTGCTGATTACTTGGATTTTGATGGAATGTTAAGTGGATCTTTGATATGATGGTTAAATTAATATTCAGAGTTGATTACCCTCTTAAACTGAAGATTACTAGTTTCATTGCTCTTATTTCAGTTCGATGCAAACATTAGCGTGAACCACCGTACTTATGTAACAGTGTCTGATTTTGCTAGATTTTAATTCAAGGAATTCCTAGAAGTGCACAATTTGTGGATATAGAACGCATCCTGTCTGGTTGTGAATATGATCACTCCTCGGTCAATGTCTTTCAAAGGTTGGTGTCATGTCTTTTATAAATATTTGTAGTTTTTGATGTTGTTATTATCTTGAGATGATGGCTCTTGCTTTTTCAGACTTGGAGAAGGTTCAGAACCCATTAGAATGGCCACGGTACGTTTCCCGTCAAGGACTCAAGCCATGAATGCATTCATCGCAAAGAATGGGACGTTTTGTCTGAACAATCGCATTTTCATACAAGTTCTCCAGTAACATGCCCCTTCGTGGTACAAATGTTACAGTAGCACTGCTTTTATTTTTCGATAGATTTAGCACTGCTTTTATAGATTATTAATAGGTCAGCATCAGTAAAATTTGTACTGTTCTATTTGTAATTTTGGATTGACGCAAGAAAATGTTCAAGTGTGTCCATTTCTTGAATAAAAGCACCTGACCAATCAATAGATCAGGAGTTTATTCTTTGTATATCATAAAGCGGTTGCACGGAAAATTAAAACATGAAATATGAAAACATGAAATATGATAAAGCATAATATTTAGAAATTTTATTGTGTTAAATCTATTTTATTTGCTAAATTTTACTAACAAAATGAAGTCAATATAATTTTATTTGAAAATTATTTACTGAACAGATAAATATAAATTATTTTGAAGATATTTACAATTGGGTTTTATGTGGAATGTTTTATAGATTGACTCCTGTGTTGAAATTTCCATAATTCCATTCGTGTCATATAATATAATGGTCTGGAATTATTTTAATATATCAAAAGATATAATTTTTTTATAATATACTGTAGTATCTAACATCTGATTTTATAATTTACTTATAAGAATATTGGATTATCCTTTTAAGGTTTTTTTTTTTTAATTTTATTTTAAGGTGAAAATGTGATGTAAAATGTGATTGGTTTAACTAATATATAAGAGTGATACTGGCAAAGCTAATACTTTCAAGTAGACTTTTAATTTAAAACTCAATAAATGCTATTTTTTTAATGCTGAGATGTAATTAACTATTATTGTGTCAAATGGCAATTTCTTATTCCAAATGTCAAAAGCAAAGTCCAAATCACAAAATTCAACCAAGGTCTTCCTTTTATATATTAGATTTGATTTTATTTAATTTAGTAAAACGTTTGCTATGACTTAACATGTGATTGGATAATAATGGAAAGGGTGTAATGCATTATCAAAAATAACATTCTAGCAACCAATTTACATTATTCTCAATCCAAACTTTTATTAAATGATATAAATTGTAATTTACACAACATCTGAGTGCTATTTAAGACACACGAGTAAGATTTGAAATTATGATTGGTTTCACAGAGAAATGATTGGAGGTTTGAAAAGCAAGGTAGACAAACAAACAAATGTTCTTTTAGAGCAATTTTGGCATTTAATTTGGGAGGCAACTATAGGGGCAATGGATCAAATGAGATAAGGAATGAGCGAGGAGGCCAATTTGGTAGGTGACTATGGGGGCAATGGATCAGGTGACATGAGGAATCAACAAGGAGGTCAAGCGATGAGTGCCAAGCGAAGATGAATGGAGTTAAACAAAAATATGTGGATAGTGAATGGTAAGGTTGATCAGGGGATGTTGGAAACATTGGAAAAAAGTTTAGTTGGAGAGTCTACAACACCTGCAATTGATGATTTAATGGAAAAATTAGTTAAAGAATGGAGATTCATTCTTGAAATTTCTAACATGGGCTCTTACATGGTCGTTATCACTTTTGCTACAAAGAGAGACTTAGAGGAAGCTTTGTCATCAAGGAGGGATTTGCTAATCGAACATTTTGACGATATCTGGAAATGGGATGAGATGGACTATAGAGGGCATTGGGATTGATCAATGTTCCTCATGCAAATTGGGTCAAGTGGTTTGGAAGCTGGCTCAATGTCACGACTAGACTTGGATCATGATGGGCATGTGCAGAATCTCATCCCTATGCAAGTCTCATGAGCGCTGAGTCATACTATATGTATGTTTTATTCATAAAATCAATTTCAAATCATAAATCAAACTTTATATTTGATTCATAATAAACCTAAATAGTCTTTTTCATAAATAAAATCTGAAACTGTAGCTATAACACAAATTATACTAAGTTACTCATTTATAAAAGAGTTATGAAAGCTTTATCACTTTAAATACAAAATGAATAATAAGAATCCAAATGGAAAATATGTAAGCATGTAGTGCAGGTACCTGCTCGTATCATCAATAAAGCAATCTACAAAACCCAAAACACTTCATGGGGAGATGAAGCTTGAAATACCGTAAAAATTATATAAAAATTAATTTAAACTTTATTAGTCATAATTTAAAAAATTTGATAGATGTATTAATGATCAGGACGATCCAACGGATCTGAAAAAAAAATATGAATAGTGTTTTTCGGGTCCTACGGGCCTGCCGGGACAACCGAAAGTCTAAAAATGGGGCCCGGAGATACTCCAAATTGAGAAATTATAGGATTAAAATTAGAAATGGGTAGGAATAAACATTTTATACCTAGAATTAATTTTTAGGCAATGTTTGATTACTCGGGTATGGTGTTTTACCTGTTCATTAAAATTTCGATGTGTGATTCTTAAAACCGAAAGATAGTTTAATCTTTATAAAAGAATAATGTTTATCCTTTAAAGCCAATTGTAAGGCTAGGATTTAATCTTGAATTACAAGATCAAATCCTAGTCATTCATCTAGTTTTCTTTTTGAAAGAATTAATATTTATATTAAATAATAGTCAAACTTAGAATAAATTCAATACACCTAACCTTATCACTCCACTAAATGCAATTCTTGGCCAGCCAAAGGAAGCAAAAAAAAAACCAGCCTCCATTTTTTTTCTTCAAAGAGCTTCAACTTGATTTCAATCTCCCAAGATCATAACCTACACTTACCAAAACCTCAAACTTCCTTCACTAAACTTCAACTACTCATCATAACCTACAAAACTAACCGATTGAAATTCTAATTTTTCACTTTAGATATCATTTTATACTGTTTAAGGAAGATTTAGGAGCTATTTTGAAGGCTTGAAGTAAAGAAAAACCATTCTTGGAAGGACCTTTGGAGTTAGAAATTTTCAAGCATCACAAGTACGGTTCTTTATGCCTTGTTGTGAAATTCTATTTTTCTTTCAGATTTTGCTTAATTTGAATTGATGAATCTTGGTTCTAATATGAGATAACACCTAGATATTGATGTATTTGCATAGGTGGGGGTGGTTTGATATTGTGGAAAAATCATTTTTGTGAAAAGAGATTTTGAACCATGCTGTTGGATTTTCGATTTTCCTACTGGCAGTGATTGTTCACGAATTTTCTGAGAGAATTGTGGGTATTTTGATGAGCTAGAAAAATTATATGTTGAAGTTAACATCCTAAGATGGTTCCATGAATTTCCTTGAGCTCTGTTTTGAACTTTAACTACTTGAAAAAAATCATGAATTGGAATGATACCTATGCTGTCTGAATTTCTGGCCTTGAAGCTGTGAATTTGTATAATGTTGTTACCATAACAAATGATTTTTTGTTCCTTTCAATATAGGATGTTGGAAACATCTTGAAGTTCAACCCTGATTTTTATTTTGAATTTATTCAATCACTTTCTATGGTTAAAAACTATGAGATTATGGTTCTGAGCTGTGATTAAGAGGTCCCTGACCACTAAAATTTTAGAATTTGGTTAATATAGTTAGAGAATTCTTTTTTATATGAAATTTTCACAGGATGTTAGGGACACATTGAAATGTCATAGGTAACTTTTATAGCCTTGGAGTTGATGGTTTGAAATACAGAATAATTTGTGCTACGAATATGTTAAATTTGCCCTTTGGAAATGAATTGATGCTTTGAATTGATGATATAATGGCTTTTTGTGCAAGTCTATTGTATATGAAAGCATACTAGTGACTTTAAGGATTGGTTTGAGGCATAATTGAATTCACATTGTGAATGAATGCCAATAAAAAGAAAAGTGAATGACACACTGAATTAAGGTCTATAGCCATAAATAGGAATATGAGATCCTCTTGACTTGTCAAGGGCAAATAAAGAAACCTAAGATCCTCTTCAACATGTAGAGGGAAAATAAATAAATATGAGATCCTTTTCGACTTGTTGAGGGCATATGAAGAGAGATAGGATCCTTTCGACTTGTCGAGGCCATATAAAGAGAAATTAGATCCTCTTTGATTTATCAAGGGCAATTAAAGATAATTTCACTACATTGGGCATATACTTATGGTGAATGTGTACTAAATAGTTGATTTCCTTTAAAAGCACCTAAATTCGGAAGTATGATTTGGAACCTTAAAAATGAACCATGACATTAACGATGACATTATGAGTGTGTATTTGGGGAAATGCCTTATTGAGAATTTTATAATTCTCAGCCCTGTGTGTTTGTGTTTCGGTGTCGTCTCCAGGTTGATTTTATAGATAGTGAAGCCGCTACAAGAAGAACTAAATTGGAATTTATGTAGTTTGGTAGTGGTTACTTGTAACTTTTGTTATTAGTTATATATATATATATATATATATATATATATATATATATATATATATATATATATATAGTAAAGAACATATGTGTATTAAAGCTCATAGAAGAGCTTCCTTTTGTACTTGACTTATATTAAATAAATATTTTGTTTCTTTGCTATATATTTTGATAGGACACGACTTAGTGACTGCACGATTCGATCGATTCTTGCTATAGATATTTAAGAAAGGTTCGCTAAATGATAAGTAACAACTCTTGAGTATGATGTCATGACTTAAGGATAACATTGTACTTGGGAGGATATTACAAAGCTCACCCAAACTGAAGTATGCTACTGCTAAGGTGGAGAAAGTAGAGGATCCAAAACTACTGTTGTATCTATGAGAAACAGGAAAAAGAAGAAGGATGAGTTTTATCATAAAATTCAATGAGTGGATATCCTCACTCATAACCATACATAGGACATGAAGAAGAAGATACATAATAGTAATCCAACATCCATAAATCATTTCATTTATCCTACATAATAGCTACAAAGTCATAGTTTTGCTGAAAACATAAAAAATACAGTATTTCTCAAAGAATTAAAAAAGAGAACAGACTATCCATAAAATGTACGGTGGTGCTCAGTCCTTGGTGAACAAGAGCACCCAGCTGAGATCTTAACAATCCCTATCGAACCGTGTCCTGGCAGACTAATCTAGATAAGAGTAACTTGCCCCAGGCAGGCACTTGGTATATCAAAGTTAACAGAATAACTACTGTTAACTCATAGCTCTGTTCCTCTTAGTAATTCCTTATTCTAAATTCATACTGGGTTATAAATAGGGTTCTATAATCGCTAGGTTCAACATTTCTCAGTTTTCATAAACAAACATAAAACTTCACATTTACTTTTCATCAACATAACCAATTTTCATCATTGTAGTTAAGTCTACAATCACCAGTTCAATCATATAGAATATTTATAGAGTAATTGTGGTCTCATGTACTTTCTAAAGTCATAGATTTTCATGTATAATTTCAAAGGAAGAATTTCTAGCTATTGCAAAATTTATATAAAACACATATCATGTGAAAACTCAATTTTTAAATCTATAAATACTCCATAATGATAGAAAATAATGATATAATGACCCAAGCAATGCCATGAGATCTAACTCACTCACCTGAAGGGGTGGAATGTAAAGCACTAGCACCATGAGAATTTCGAGGAGGAGGGATGACACCAATATCTATCATTACAACCATAAAACTCAAGATCAATCTATGGGTATATCTCTTTTTTACCCTAAACTAACTCTAACAACATTGGGGAAACACCCCCACTTGACAAAATAAGAGAACACTGACACCCAAACCAAGAACATAAAAGAATGGAGAGGAATAATGTAAGCTCCAAAACCCTTCAGAAAGTATGAGCTTTATTGTTTTGAATAACAACAAATCCAACTTAAAGAAAATATTTTGAAGAACGACTAATAGTTTCCTTGAGTTTCTTGACTAAGCTTAACATGTATTTCCAAAGTGCATTACACAGCCTTGAGCAAAAATAATTTGACTTTGCATGTGCAAACATGTTCTATCTCATGGAAAGAGAATGAGCTTAAATGAAGTGAATATTATATCATGTAAAGAACGCTAATGTAACACCCTAAATCTTAACCTAATACTATTAGTATGTATTCAGGTTAATCCTTAGAATATTACCTCTTGGTTTCATCTTTTACTTTGAAAATACTTAGTGGAAATATGGGTAAAATTTTTCTTTTTTGAATTAAAACCAAAGTGAGAGCCACACATGATTCTTTGAATGGGAATTCATACAAGTCATATAAGCAAATCATAATAAAACACATAAATAACATGAATACATCAACTGAATATATATATATATATATATATATATATATAATGTGCCTACCAAAAGGCAGGACTATTCGGTACATAGAAGAACGGAATACAACTGAAAAGTAAATACAAGGAAATCATAAAAGCAACACCCATACCCATGTACACCTAGAGTAGACAACCTCATATACAAAAGAAGGTTTGTCCTCAACTATGTGGCGTGTGTGCACTAGCTACTACCCATCCTATGTGCCTACTCCTGCTGGTCCGAGTACTGAGGGGTGGAATCGATCCACTGGCGGATCTCGATGGGAGTGGTCGTGCGGATCATCGGAGCGTGTCCACCGCGGCGAGGGCGCATGGATGGCCTACGAGCCAACCTCGGCTGAACCACCGTCTCCTCACTCCCGGCTCTCATCGGTGGGGGAGCGAGGCTGGAGCTCCAACTGTACATGTGCGAGGGTGGGTCCTCTGATGGATCTGTCTCTGAATACTGAGTCCGGGGCACGTACTTCGGGTAGTCACATACGGCTGGCACCTTGGGCTGCATGCGGAGGATCTGCTCGTCGTGTGGTCTAGCTCGCTCGAAAATCGTGTTATGATGATAGGGGGCAGTCGGGGTGAAGCGGTAGCTTCGTACTGGGTGTGCGAAGGGTCGTCCCATATACATGAATACTCTAACTGTGCAGCGGCCCTCAAAATGATATGACCCGACTGCTGGGTCATGGTGCAGCTCCCACGTCGGGGTGTTGATGAAGAGTACGAAAGTCGCCATCTGAAGATATGACGGAAGAAAAGAGAGGGAATGAGAATCTTCTAAAAGAATTCTCAGTAGGGCAATCCCTAACTAAGTGACGTCATCATATCCTCAGGAACCTTGGGTTTTATTTCTAAAAAGGTGTGTATGCATATAAACTCCTTTTAAGTTAGTTTTCTAAAGCATTAGTTATCCAAGGTCCGTCATATTTTACAATGCGTCTTGTGACTAAGCATGGAATACACTAATGACATGAATGCATCATGAAGGTAAACCAATCAATAGAATAACTAAGAAACATTATAACAGTGGCATAAGGTGACAAGTATAAATCTCATAATAACTTTTCTTGGCTTTTCATAGCACATGTGACATTTTAAACTTTAACTTTTATCTCATGGGGCCACCCTAAAACATCTCTAGGTTATGAGCTCATACCTTAACTAGTCGTCACTAGCTCTTACTTATCCTATGATAAGCGTAACATACATAATCCCGACTTAAAGTATGGGCTAGGGGGCAAATTAAGGATCACCTCTTAGGGTCATTTCCTCTTTGAAACGCTCTACTAGCAACTAGTGCATAGTAGTATTGTCCGCTTTGGCAATCTCTGTGTCAATACCCTCACGGATTTGTTTTCTTGGGGGTGCTCGGCTAAACCGGTGTCACCCAAGAAGGCGTCTCAGTGTTGTGTCACATTTAAGTTCTCATGATTTTCAAAAAGACCTTTTTCTAAGTTCCTCAAATTTGATGGAAATTGGCAAAGATAACGGTCATTGTAGACCAAATTTCCTCAAATTTGCTTATGCCATGAAAACATATAGGACATACAAACATTTCTTATGAGGCATAGCATATCATCATATAAAACTTCTTCATGGTATATACATCATCACGTTATCACGCGTTCATATAAAACTTCTTCATAGCACATACATCATCACATAATCATTCTAATCATGTAAAAACTTCTTCATAGCACATACATCAAACTCATCATAGATAAAGTTCATGTATCATATGTTATAGTTACATAAATTAAGCATCATAAAAACTCAAGACTTTTTAATGTCTTATGCCTTGACCCTTAAGGTCCTTAACTCACGTTCTAAGTTATTAATCATCAAACCTAATCTCTTGGGTACCTATGAGGTTATAACTAAGTATTTCTCACCTCACACTATGATAAAAAACATCTCTAAACCTCAAGGATGCAGAATTTATAATCCTAACTTTACGGGTTCCTAGGAGTCACAACAATGACCCTTTCTAAGTCTAGCTTGCTCCTAAGGCATCAAGATCAAGTCCTAAACCAATTATGAGTCATTCCTACACATTTAAACTAATTTAAAACCATGATTACCAAATCTAATCCTTGCTAGACAGAATCCAAAAAATTCAATAATTAAGGGATCTAAAACTCTCAAATTAATTCTTTTCTAGTTCCTAACCTATCCTATCTTTCACATATGAGTCTTAGCATTATTTTTACTCAAACATAAGCATATTATCATCATTAAAACAGCACATATAGTGGCAATAAATGGCAAGGCAGAACCGAAATGTGCATCTCCATAAAAGGCATAGAACACAATTTTTATAGCACATAGAATACTAGTTTCTCTTGGAACCTTTTTAGAATTTTCAAAACTCAATTATAAACACTTTTATCCTTAAAAATCATAAAAATACTTGAGGGGGCAGTAGCTAAATCATTTTCATCTAAAGAGGTTCTAAATTAATAAAACTTAGTTCTACATATTCCTTATACTCATATAAGCTTAGAAAATTTAAGAAACACATTTTTAACACCTGGAAAACTTAAAACCTCTTAGGGCCGAAATCTCAACTATGGAAAATAATTATTTTAGACCTTTGTTTGAGACAACAATGGGCAAGTCTTTAAGCTCTAGGTTCATTATAGTGATGGCATAAAGATAAACATGCTTATGCACTTGTTTTAGCTTTTATTAGAAAGTAAAGAGAGAGCATAAAATAAATATGAGATGCATCATATTATTATCTTTGATATTTAGGTGAGAACTTGAACGTAAACATGATAATGCATAGCTTGAAATATAAACATGATAATGCAAGTTCCTTTATTATCTTGGTACTTAGTGATAGCAAGGAAAATAAACATGATGTGCAAGGCATAAAAGTAAACATGATGCAAGGTTTATTTTATGGTTAGCTAGAGCTCATTCAAGACTTTAACAAGATAACAACCCAACACATCTCATTACAAAGAGAGCTTTAGAGTTCTTGAACCAAGTTCTCAAAGGAACTATGAGGTTCTTGAACATCATCATCAAGCTCAAGATAAATAAAATTTCAAGACAAAACAAAATCTCAAGGATCAAGGTACCAAAACCGAAAACCTTACAAAGGAAAAGAAAAATGAAACTAAGTTGTAACACCCTAATTTTTAACCTAACTTTCTAGAACACATTAGGTTAAACATTAGGCTATTACTTCATAGTCTCATTCTTTCATTAAAATACTTAGCGGAAATTACGGGTAAATTTTTTTTTTTTGAAAACATAAAACAAAGTGAGAGCCGTGAGCTTAACCAATCGAATGACAAAAACGTAAAGCACGCGTAACAATCATAAACAACCATGTAAAATAAAACATACATAAGAAGAACATAGATCATGAAGATAACAGAAACATTTCATTAATAATAAAGTACTTAAAGTACATAACTAGTCATACCCTTATAGAAACGGGCAGAGCTTGAAATACAACGGAAAAGGAAATACAACAGTTAGCAAAGTACATGGTACAACGTAAAGATAAAAACCCAAAATACTACCCTCCTACTATGCTACGAGCACTAAACTACATCCCCTCCTAAAGGGTACGGCCAAAGGGAAGATCCTCGCGAAGCTCGGGTACTCGAAAGCTCTCCAATGGAGTCTAGTGGCGACGGGGATCCTCAGGTGATGGAGGCAGGTAGCCGGGGAAACGCTCTAACTCCTCCTGAGTGGCCCAATGCAACGTGAAAGGCACATGAGGTGGCTGAACGTGGGCTCCTCGATGCGGACGCATCTCGACGCTCCTCCCCAGGCGCGGCTGCACCACAGTCTCCTCACTCCCCATACGTCGGAATCGGGGAAAATGGGCCGAACCCTCTGAAGGAACATGCATCGGCAAATCCTTGGATGGGTCAGTCTCGGATCTCCTCGAACGAGGTACGTACTTCGGGAAATCTCGGACAATGGAGGCAGAGGTACGGGCACGTCGCAACTACTCCTCACGCGAGCGGGTGCGCTCGAAAATCATGTCGTCACTACCAAAGGGCGCAATAGGAGTGAACTGGTAGCTCAAAACTGGATAAGCGAAAGGTCGTCCCATGCACACAAAAACACGAACGGCACATCGACCCTCAAAGTGATATGAACAGTGGTCCGGGTCGAAGCGTATCTCCCATACTGGCGTGTCAATGAAAAGCACGAACGTCGCATCACTCTCTGAAGATGTGACGGAAGGAAAGAGAGAGAGGAGTGAGAAATCTTGCTAAAGAAATCTCAGTAGGAGTCTCCTACCCTAGGGTTACATTGTACACATCCACAGGAACCTTGGGTTTATTTATAAAATAATGAGCATACATATAAGATTCATTATTAGGATTTATAAAACCAACTTATCCAAGGTTCATTCCTTTTAGCATGCTTCTTAATGTTATGAATGCATCATAATAAGTATGGATGCATGGCAATACTCAAGCATATAAGTCAATAGGTCATAGCATTAAGAAATCATACAAGTGGCATAAAAGAACGTAAATCTTTCAAGTGAATCTTTCCTCAACTTGTGACATTAATCATGGTACTTTAGCATAATATGGCCACCCTAAAATATAACTAGGCTATGAGCTCATACCTCAGCTAGTCATCACTAGCTCTTGCTTATTATCTGAATAAACGAAACATAACTCACGATATAATCCCGACTACGCAAGAACGGGTACGGGGCAGGGATCACCTCTCTTTAGGATATACCCTCTTTGAAATGCTTTGCTAGCCACGCATGGCCTTGCAATTTGTCCGCTTTGGTAGGCTGCATCTACTCATACCCTTACGGATTTGTCTCCTCCCGGGGGTACTCGGCCGAACCGGTACCTCCTCAGGGAAAGCGCGTCCCAGTGCTTTGTCACATAAAAAAAATCTCCTGCATGCGCTCGGCCGAACCAGTGTCATCCAGGGTTTTAAACTCATATAATTCTTTCAAAAACATTCTCAAGTCTGTTTTTGATTTGACGGAAATTCGGCAGCATAACAGCTGTATACCGGATTTCCTTCAAATTCTCTTCATGGCACAAGCTTACACACATACATATTTCTCATTTAAACCTCATGCTATGAAAAGCTCATAATTCAAACAATCAATTTCTCATGCATCACAAACATCTCAACTCATCATTGCATCATATGAACACCATAGCATTAACAACTTCTTAATGTCTTATGCATTGACCTTTAAGGTCCTTAACTCACATCCTAAGTTATAAATCATCAAACTTAGACTCTCGGGTACCTATAAGGTTATAACTAAGTATTCCTCACTTCACACTATGATCAAGAACATCTCTAAACCTCAAGAATGCATAAATCATAATCCTGACTTTACGGGTACCTAGGAGTCACAACAATGACCCTTTCTAAGTCCAGTTTGCTCCTAAGGTATCAAGATCAAGTCCTAAACCTTTTCTGAGTCATTACTACACATTTAAACTAATTTAAAAACCATAATCATCATTACTAAACCTTGCTGGACAGAATCCAGAAAATTCAATCATTAAGGGATCTAGAACTCCCAAATTAATTCTTTTCTAGTTACTAACTTCTCTTATCTTTCACATATGAGCCTTAACATTAATTATACTCAAACATAAACATATTATCATCATTAAAACAGCTCATAGAGTGGCAAAACTCAACAGGACAGAACTGAAACAACATCTCCATTTAAAGGCATCAAACACAATTTTTAAAGCATTTAAAATACTAGTTTCTCTTAGAACCTTTTTAAAACTTTCAAAACTCATTTCTAAACATTTTTATCATCTAAAATCATAAAATTATGTAAGAGGGCAGTAGCTAAATCATTTATACCTCAAGAGGCCCTAAATTCATAAAACTTAATTCTACAAATTCCTTGTACTCATATAAGCTTAGAAAAATTATAAAACATAATTTTCAACACTTGGAAACTCCAAAACCCCTTAGGGCCAAAATGTGAACCAAAAGAAATAAATATTTTAAACCTTTGTTTGAGACAACAATGGGCAAGTCTTTGAGCTCTAGGTTCATTAAAGTGATGACATAAAGATAAACATGCTTATGCACTTGTTTTAGCTTATCTTAGAAAGTAAAGTGATAGCATAAAATAAATATGAGATGCAACATATTATTATTCTTGATATTTAGGTGAGAACTTGGAATATAAACATGATAATGCATAGCTTGAAATATAAACATGATAATGCAAGTTCCTTTATTATCTTGATGCTTAGTGATAGCAAAGAAAGTAAACATGATGTGCAAAGCATAAAATAAACATGATGCAAGGTTCATTTTTATGGTTAGCTAGAGCTCATTCAAGACTTTAACAAAATAGTAACCCAACACATATCTCATTACAAAGAGAGCTTTAGAGTTCTTGAACCAAGTTCTCAAAGGAACTATGAGGTCCTTGAACATCATCATCAAGCTCAAAATAAATAAATTTTCTAAACAAATAAAGCTTTCAGGATCAAAGAGGAAAATGGGAACCGAAATGCTAAAGAAAGGAAACAAAGAAACCGAACTCATATAGTAGGAAAAGAAAAGATGTTCTTGAATAAAAATCTTGTTTGAGTTAGAAAATGAAGTTGAAACTCAAAGAAAGTAAAACCTCAAGCTCTAGAATTTCCTTTGAGATGAACACATAGTCATCATCTAGGGGTCCTCATCATTGAGCTATCATGTGCTCACCAAGCCCTCAGGGCTGAAATCACAAGGGAAGAAAAAAAAAGGAAGTTTCAAAAAGAAAATCCAAGAGAAAGCTAGAAAGAACTCATTTTCAAGAAGACAAGGTTTAGAAAACACTCCTACCTAGAGTGAAGTTTAAAAGTTTGAACTTTGAGAGAAGAAAACAAGATGATGAGCTCCTCCAAAAGGCTTGATGGTTTCGGCCAAGGGAAGATAAGGAGGTTAGAGTTGTGTTTGAGGTGAGGTTGTGTTTGAGGTGAGGTGCTTGAGAGCTTAGGAGGTGTTTCAAGGCTATGGGGTGGGGTTTAGAGGTTGTAAGATGGTGATGAGATGAAGAGAAGATGAGGATGAAGAAGATGAACAAGAGAGAGTTCTCTTGGAACTTAGAGAGAAAAAGGAAAAGAACTCAAAGAAGGCTTGAAAACTAAAAGTGTGCAAATGATCTAAAGGTTCTCACAAGTTCTAAAGCTTAGGTATTTATAGAGAATGAAAACAATTGAGGTCTCATGGTGGGGGAGGGCTGGTCGTGTGGTTTGAGAGGGAAAGGAAGAGAAAATATCTCTTTGATGGTGACATACAAGCATGGTTTGAAGCATGGAGCTCATGACACAAGGTATGGCTTTAGGCATGAGTTTTTGAGTGAGCTTTTTTTTTAATTGTGCATGAAATTAAGCTTCTAGAAATGAGACATGGCTGGAAATTTTCCAGCCACAAATAAATGGGGGAATTAATTTATTTTGCTTGGTTATTCATTAGGAAAAGCAAGCTTGATTGAAACTATGACAAGGTATGACATGTATGGTGATTTGAGGTGATTTTCCTACAAGTTTTGAAATGAAATAAATCATGAAAATGGGGGTGAGGGTGGTGGAAATTCAGACCAGAAAATGGGGGAAAGAAAAGCTTCTAGATGTTGTCCTTGGAAGCATGGATGAAAGCATGGTTTGTATGACTCAAAGTATGGTTTGTGTAAGGTCAAAGCATGGCTCTTTGAGTGAGAAAAATTCACACATGAGGTGCACATGGGAGGGCATGGCTTCGGCCAAAATTCAGACAGCATGGGGGAGGATTTATCTTCCATGTAATTGGGTGCTAATGATAGGATTAATTGTAGGTTAGTTTAGGTACAAGGTTAGGAGTAATTAAGCTTAAGTTTAGGTAACTAAGCATGTGTATTAGGAATTTTATGACAAGGTTAGGAGTGCTGATACATCATTAGAGAATTTAAAACTCATTTGTGAATAAACAATGTGTAACACAATTCCATGATTTAAGGAATTGGAAAGAGAAAACACTATTCAAGATTCCATGACTAGGAATCTTGAATTTAAAATAGGATTTTAAGTTGTAATTAAGCATTATTAAGTTCTAATCAACTTTAATAAATTATTTTGTCCTTATATTAATTATGGAAATTAATTAATTTTCGATTAGAGCCTAATATTGTTTAGGTTCGCTTAATCACGTGATTAAGCGTAAAAGCATAATCTTAGGGGCAAAACCGTAATTTTACACTAATTTTGCCCGAGACCTCCTAAATTAAAACTGAGGTCGCAGAGTACATAAAAATGCCTTTTAAAATCATCTGGAGAAGTTTCGAGTTCATCCGGTACTTGCAAATGGATAAAACACTACAGGGGCATTTTGGTCATTTTGACCTGAAAACTCGAAAAACGAGGTTTTTGATCCCGGAAAGAAACACAAGTCATCTAATCCCCTTCCCACATTGAGTTTGCCCTTCGAGTATTGCCGGACCGGCCTTTCCTCGAATTTCGGCTGAAAATGACCTTAGGGGCATTTTGGTCATTTTCACTCTAACAGAAAAATCGGGGCGTTACATAAGTCAAATTTTTTATTAAATACCCAAAACCCCTATCTAGAGAAAGATCTCTAGAACGTGCCGGCCAACTTTAAGGTTGACAAGGGTAGGCTTGGGCTTTTAGAAATCCTTAGATTAATTTTCTTAAGTTGAAAAACCATGTGAGCTAGATATCATATAGATGAAGTTATAAGAAAAGGAAAACTCAAGCTTTAGAGGTGTCTTTGAGATGAATACAAGGTCATCATCCTCTCATCATCAAGCTATCATGCTCATAATTATGGCCTCATGGCTGAAATGAAAGGAAAACAAAGAACCAAGGAAAAGTTTCAAAAGAAATCCAAGAGAAAGCTAGAGAAACTCATTTTTCGAGTAAAACAAAGTTTGAAAAGAAACTCCCTACTAAGTGATGAAGATGAAAGCTTGAACTTGAAAAGGAAAATGAGAAGAGCAACTCCTCCTAAGGTGGTGTGATGGCTTCGGCCAAAGAGAAAGAAAAGGAAAGGAGATGTGTTTTGAGGAAGCTTGTGTTTGAGGTTTAGTGTTTAAGAGATTTGATGATGATCTAAGGTTAGGATATGGTGGATTGAAGTGGTGAGGTGATAATGTGAAGAGAGGATGAAGATGAAGAGAAAGAACTCTTGGAACTTTGAGAGAAAAGAAAAGAACTAGCAAGATAACTCTAGAATTCTAAACTTAGCAAATGCTTCAAGGTGCAACTAAGCTATCACAAGCATCCTATTTATAGAAAAACAAAACCATGGGCTCACTAAAGAGGAGGAGTGGCCGTAGCATTGGAGGGAAAAAGGGAGATAAAAATATCTCTTACACAAGGTCATTCAAGCATGGTTTGAAGTATGGAAGCTATGATGCAAAGTATGGCTTGATGTGAGTGAATTTCCTATCAATTTTTGATGAAATTAAGCTTCTAGAAACTTGTCATGGCTGGAACTTTTCCAGCCACAAATAAATGGGAAAAATGGATTGTTTTAATTATTTATTCATGTGGAAATTCAAGCTTGATTGAAAGTTATGACAAGGTATGGTATATGTGACTTGAGGTATGGCCTTGGAGTGTTAGAAAATTGAACATGTGATGCATATGGAGGCTTGGAGGTTTCAGCCAGACCAGGGACAACATGGGGGAGGTGAGTTTTGATCATCTAATTGGGTGTTAATGGTAGGTTTAAATGTGTATTAGCTTAGGTACAAGGTTAGGAATAATTAAGCTTAAGTTTAGGTAACTAAGAATGTGTTTTAAGGATTTTATGACAAGATTAGGAGTGCTCATACATCATTAGAGAATTAAAAACTCATTTATGAATAAACAATGTGTAACACAATTCCATGATTTAAGAAATTGGAAAGAGAAAACACTATTCAAGATTCTATGAATAGGAGTCTTGAAATTAAAATATGATTTTAAGTTGTAATTAAGCACTTTTAGGTTCTAATAAACTTTAATAAATTATTTTGACTCAAGATTAATTAAGGAAATTAATAAACCTTCGATTAGAGCCTAATATTGCTTATGTTTGCTTAATCACGTGATTAAGCGTAAAAACACGAAACTAGGGGCAAAACCGTAATTTTGCACTAATTTCGCCCGGGACCTCCGGGACCAAAACTAAAGTCATAGTCTACATAAAAATATCTTTTAAAATCATTTGGAGAATTTTCAGGTTCATCTGGCACTTGCAAACGGGTAAAACACCGCAGGGGCATTTTGGTCATTTTGACCCGAAAACTCGAAAAACGAGATTTTTGATCCCAGAAAGATACACAGGTCATCTAATCCCCTTTCAACATTGAGTTTGCCCTTCGAGCACTACCGAATCAGCTTTCCTCGAATTCCGGGCTGAAAATGACCTTAGGGGTATTTTGGTCATTTTCACTCTAGCTGAAAAATCGGGGCATTACAGCTAACATTCATTAAGGAATGAAGCAGATCAATACAAGAATGAGAAATCTAAGGAAACAGTCTTCAACAAGTAACATGGAACGATTGGAAAGTACACTGAAGAATAAGGAAATCACGCAAACTCTGAAAGTAATGTGTTACTCAGTCGACAATCATCATATTCGAAAATCATTCATCATAAAAAAGCCAAGATTGAAGACTGGAAGATCGAAGAATGATCAAGAAACTGATTATGTATGTCAGAAAGCTCATTTAACTGTGGAGCACAGAACTCTACAGGAAATAGAGGGAAATTTGAAATTCAAATATCAAATCAAACCCAGTTTTATAATTGGTATGTCATGTTTTCTGCCTGATTGGTTAACCATCCTAGCTTCTAGAAGGAGGAGTTCAAAAACAACGATAAAAAAGTAAAAAGAAAGAGGGACATTAAAAACCTTTACAATACAATGGCTTCTGCAGTCGACGTGATAAGTTTGTCAGCCTATCTTTCTATACTAATATTCCAAGACACAACAGATGATCTACACCTGTCACTTGGAGATCTGATCAAGGGTAACAATCATGAAGAAGGACCACTATAAAAGGAGATGCTATGCTTAAAAGCTAATAAGAGAGTTGACGATATTAAAACTGGAAACTCTGGAAAAATCTCTCCACACTTCTTATGATGTTCATCATAATTTGTAATCAGTCTCCTTGAAGTGTGAAATCTTCTTTCTATGTTTTGTAATGATTTGTATACCTTTCTTAAGAAGAGATGTTAGAAAAAAGTCGCTCTTGTTTTTTAGGTTTGTTTTATTGAATATTTGTGAGGAAACTTGAGTGCGGGTTAGTTTGAGTGGCAACCCAAACACATAATATTTGTAACCTTGATCCAGTAGTGATCAGAGTGAGACATAGCTTGGAGAGACTAAGGTAAACCTACTTGCAACGCAATGACAAAGGTATTATACTCATCTCGGTCCAGCTTGAAGAGGCTGTATAAGAACTACTCGCAACTTGATGATGGAGGCATTCCAATTATCATGGTTCAGCTTGGGGAGCCTAAGAAGAGCTACTTGCAACGTGGCAGTAAGGGTTGCTTACTAGTCACGGTTTAGCTTGGAGAAGCTGGTTTAAGACTACTCGGTTCAACTTAAAGAGGCTGGTTCAAGACTACTCAGTTCAGCTTAGAAAAGCTGGTATAGAACTACTCGGTTTGTGATAGTAGGGGTTGTTTACTGTTCACTATGAAGCTTGGGAAGGCTAATGTAAAGACTATCCAGTTTACTTTCTCAGGTTGAGATAGTTGTTTAGTGGAATCTCAACATATGTTGAGTACTGGATGTAAGCAGGTTTGGCCAACCAGTATAAAAATATTTGTGTCATTTCTCTCTTCTCTGATCTCTTATTTTTATGTTACACACTTTAATTTAATAACTGCTGAAATGCTATTAAAGTTGCATCATTATTAAAATAGTTCAGAGATCTATTTTCTAAAACAACTAACCAGGATTCTACTGCACTTTAAGTTTAAAACTTGATAGTATTTTTCATTAAATATTTCATATTTGAAGAAATTATGAAAGCAGAATTCAACTCCCATTCTTGTGCATTCTTTTAGCAACAAGTGGTATAAGAGCCAGGCCTCTGAGAGGTTAACCAATCCAACGATTGCAGAGGACAAAAATCAAAGGAACAAAATGAAGCAAAAGATCACTTTGTCAACTGACCATCCTTTCTCTGATGATGCTCTTGGATCTGATTATACTCTCTCAACAATTTGAGGAATCTCGAAGGTGAAAATCTTTTACTCTAAAGTTCATCATATCAAAAGCAGCAAAAAGCTAAAGCAATAGAAGTTGCTGATACCTCTGGTGAAGAGGAAGAATCTAATGAAAAATCTGAGATTGAAAGTGGAGATGAGATCTCCTTGCTCGTGGAGAAAATGTCAAAAGCTTGATGAGGCTAAGCCAAGAATGGTAGAAGCATCAATCTCAAGAGGAAGACAAAAAGAGCAAAGAAAATCCAAAAAAAGGTAACTTTGAAGATGAAGGGAATAAGTCAGTAAGTCATGATAAGATTGAAAGTGCAAGATTTCTATATCTCATGGCATGAGTATGATTTTACAGAAGAATACAAGGTAAGAATATTCAAACTCATTCCTTCATTGTGTAACACCCTAAATCTTAACCCAAGACTACTAGTATGTACTTAGGTTAATCTTTAGAATATTACCTCTTGGTCTCATCTTTTACTTAGAAAATACTTAGCGGAAATATGGGTAAAATTTTTCTTTTTGGAATTTAAAATCAAAGTGAGAGCCACGCACGAATCCATAAGAGAAGCATAGAGAAACATATAAGCAAAGCATAAGAAACACATCATGTCATGGAAACATCAACTGAATCATAGATATATATATATAACGTGCCTACCCAAAGAGGCGGGACTATTTGATACATCATGAAACAAAATACAACTGAAATGCAATACAAGGAAATCATAAAAAGCAAATACAAGAGAAACTACACCCATACCCATGTGCACCTAAAGGAGACAACCTCATATACAAAAGAAGGTTTGCCCTCTACTATGTGGCGTGTGTGTGCACTAACTACTACCCCTCCTATGACTACTCCTGCTGGTCCGAATACTGTGGGGTCGAGTCGATCCACTGACGAATCTCGGCGGGAGTGGTCGAGCGCATCATCGGGGCATGTCCACCGCGGCGAGGGCGCATAGATGGCCGTCGAGCCAACCTTGGCTGGACCACCGTCTCCTTACTCCCAGCCCTCATCGGTGGAGGAGCGGACCGAGCTCCAAGCGTACATGTGGGATGGCGGGTCCTCGGATGGGTGCGTCTCCAGAAATCTTGAGGGCCGGCACATACTCGGGGTACTCGCGTACCGCTGATGTCTCGGGCTCCATGCGGAGGATCTGCTCATCGCGTGGTCTCGCTCGCTCAAAAATCCCGTTATGACGGTAGGGAGCAGTCGGGGTGAAGCGGTAGCTCGGGACGGGGTGCGCGAAGGGTCGTCCCATGAACATGAATACTCTGACCGTGCAGCGACCCTCAAAATGGTATGACCCGAGTGCCGGGTCATGGTGCAGCTCCCATACCGGGGTGTCGATGAAGAGTACGAATGTCGCCATCTGAAGATATGACGGAAGAAAAGAGAGAGGGAATGAGAATCTTTCTAAAAGAATTCTCAGTAGGGTTATCCCTACTTAGGTGACATCGTCACATCCTCAGGAACCTTGGGTTTATTTCTAAAAGGTGTGCATGCATATAAATTCCTTTTAAGTTGGTTTTCCAAAGAGATATTTTATCCAAGGTCCGTCATATTTTATAATGCGTCTTTATAACTTAAGCAGAAATATACTAATGATATGAATGCATCATAAGGTAAACCAAACAATAGAATAACTAGGAAACATTATAACATTGGCATAAGTATAGTTTATGTGACATTGTTAACTTTAACTTTCATCTCATGGGGCCGCCCTAAAACATCTCTAGGTTATGAGCTCATACCTTAACTAGTCGTCACTAGTTCTTACTTATCCTATGATAAGCGTAACATAATCCCGACTTAAAGTACGGGCTAGGGGGCAAATTAAGGATCTCCTTTCTAGGATCATTTCCTCTTTGAAACGCTTTGCTAGCCACGTGGGCCTCGCAATTTGTCCGCTTTGGCAGGCTGCATCTACACATACCCTCACGGATTTGTCTCCTCCTGGGGGTGCTCGGCCGAACCGGTGTCACCCAGGAGAAGCGCGTCTCGATGTTGTGTCACATTTATATTCTCATAAGTATTAAATCACAATTACCTCATCATTTATCATATTCATTTTTATCATGCATTCTCATATGGCTTTTTCATAACATATATATCATCACATGAAACTTTCTCATAACATTCGTCATATAAAACTTTCACACAAACATCATCACATAGTCATATCTAACAATCATCCCCATAAGCTCATAGACATGATACGTCATAACTCCTAGTGTTTTAAACTTCGATTCTTATGAGTCTTAAACTTGCAAATTAATTGTTCTAACATTATCCTTAACTTCTTTATACACCTATAGTTTGACAATTAGTGAGTTATACAAATTTTATGCTCAAGAACTAATCCAAATAGCACTAAGCAGAATTTGGACAGCTTTATGTTTATGTGATTACGGAGTTCTAGAAATTACGGTTTAGATCTCTATCTCACATTCTAAGTTATTGATCATCAACACCTAGTCTCTTGGGAACCTATAAGGTTATAACTAAGTATTTCTCACCTCACCCTATGGTCAAGAACATCTCTAAACCTCAAGAGTGCAGAAATCAAAATACTAACTTTACGGGTACCTAGAAGTCACAATAATGACCCTTTCTAAGTTCGGTTTGCTCCTAAGGCTTCAAGATTAAGTCCTAAACCAATTATGAGTCATTCCTACACATATAAACTAATTTAAAACCATGATTATTGAATCTAAACCTTGCTGGACAGAATCCAGAAAAATAAATCTTTAAGGGATCTAGAACTCTCAAATTAATTCTTTTCTAGTTCCTAACTTATCCTATCTTTCACATATGAGTCTTAACATAATTATTACCCAAACATAAGCATATTAACATCATTAACACAGCTCATACAGTGGCCAAACATAGCAAGGCAGAACCGAAACAGAAACTCCATTTAAAGGCATTGAATCATAGTTTCTAAAGCACATAAAATACTAGTTTCTCTTGGAACCTTATTAAAACCTTCAAAACTCTTTCATGAACACTTTTATCATCTAAACTCATGAAAATACTTAATAGGGCAGTGGCTATATTATTTTCATCTCAAGAGGTCCTAAATTCATAACGCTTAGTTCTACGCATTCCTTATACTCATATAAGTTTAGAAAAATTATAAAACATAGTTTTCAATACTTGAAAACATTAAGGCCTCATAGGGCCGAAATATGAACCATAGGAAATAAATGTTTTAGACCTTTGTTTGAGATATCATTGGGCAAGTCTTTGAGCTCTAGAATCATTAATGTGATGACATAAAAATAAACATGCTCATGCACTTATTTTAGTTATTGCTAGAAAGTAAAGTGAGAGCATAAAATAAATATGTGGTGCAATATATTATTATCTTTGATATTTAGGTGAGGACTTGAAATATAAATATGATAATGCAAAGCTTGAAACATAAACATGATAATGCAAGTTCATTCATTATCTTGGGATTTAGTGATAGCAAGGAAATAAACATGATATGCAAAGCTTAAAGTAAACATGATGCAAGTTTCATTTTTATGTTTAACTAGAGCTCATTTAAGACTTTAACAAGATAATAACCCCATACAACATCTCAAAGATCACAACACAAGAATCGAAACTCATATAAAAGAGAAAGAAAGTGAAGCTACATCAAGTTCTTTATTAAGTACCCAAAACCCCTATCTAGAGACAAATCTCTAGAACGTGCCGGCCAACTTTAAGGTTGACAAGGGTAGGCTTGGGCTTTTAGAAATCCTTAGATTAATTTTCTTAAGTTGGAAAACCATGTGAGCTAGATAACATATAGATGAAGTTGTAAGAAAAGGAAAACTCAAGCTTTAGAGGTTTCTTTGAGATGAACACAATGTCATCATCTAGAAACTCTCATCATCAAGCTATCATGCTCAAATCAAGGCCTCATGGCCGAAAATGAAAGGAAAGGAAAGACAAAGGAAAGTTCAAAAGGAATCCAAGAGAAAACTAGAGAAAAACACTTTCTTGAGCAACATAAAGTTTGAAAACAAATCCCTACCTTTTGATGAAGATAAAAGCTTGATCTTGAAGATGGAAATGAGATGAGCAACACCCCCTAGAATGGTGGTGATGATTTCTGACTAAGGAAAGGAAAAGGAAAGGAGATGTGTTTTGAGTGAAGTTGTGTTTGAGGTGTGGTGTTTGAGAGGTTTGATGATGGTTCAAGGTTTTGGGGTGGTGTTTAATGGTTGAGAGGTGATGATGAGATGAAGAGATGAAGAAGATAAAGATGAAAAGAAAGGAAGAACACTCTTGGAACTTTGAGAGAAAAAGGAAAGACTAGCAAGACAACTCTAAAACTCTAAACTTTGCAAATGCTTCAAAGTGCAACAAGGCTAACACAAGCATCCTATTTATAGAAAAACAAAACCATGGAGGATTGAATGGGGAGGGCTTGGCCGTAGCCTTTGAGGGAGGAAGGAAGAGAAAATATCTCTTACACAAGGTCATTCAAGCATGGTTTGAAGTATGGAAGCTATGCTACAAAGCATGGCTTGATGTGAGTTAATTTCCTATCACATTTTTATGAATTTAGTCTTCTAGAAACAATGCATGGCTGGAACTTTTCCAGCCACAATTAAATGGGAAAAAATGGGTTGTTTTAATTATTTATTCATGTGGAAATTCAAGCTTGATTGAAAGTTATGACAAGGTATAGTGTATGTGACTTGAGGTATGGCCTTGGAGTGTTGAAAAATTGAACATGTGATGCATATGGAGGAGGTGAGGCTTCGGCCAGCTTGGGACAGCAGAATGGGAGGATGATTTGACCATTTAATTGTGTGTTAATGGTAGGTTTAGATGTGTATTAGCTTAGGTACAAGGTTAGGAATGATTAAGCTTAAGTTTAGGTAACTAAGAATGTGATTTAGAGAGTTTATGACAAGTTTAGGAGTGCTCATACATCATTAAAGAATTTAAAACTCATTTATGAATAAACAATGTATAACACAATTCCATGATTTAAGGAATTGGAAAGAGAAAACACTATTCAAGATTCTATGACTAGGTGTCATAAAATTAAAATATGATTTTAGGTTGTAATTAAGTACTTTTTGGTTTTAATCAACTTTAATAAATTATTTTGACTCAAGATTAATTAAGGAAATTAATTAACCTTCGATTAGAGCCTAATATTGCTTAGGTTTGCTTAATCACGCGATTAGCGTAAAAATCTGAACCTAGGGGCAAAACCGTAATTTTGCACTAATTTTGCCCGGGACTTCTAAAATTAAAACTGAGGTCATAGAATACATAAAAACGCCTTTTAAAACTATCTGGAGAAGTTTCGGGTTCATCCGGCACTTGCAAACGGGTAAAACACCACAGGGGCGTTTTGGTCATTTTGACTCGAAAACTCGAAAAACGAGATTTTCGATCCCGGAAGGTACATAAGTTTTCTACTCCTTCCAACATTGAGTTTGCCCTTCGTCTTTGCCGCTGGCTTTCCTCGGTCTGAGTGAAAATGACCTCAGGGGCATTTTGGTCATTTTCACTCTAACAGAAAAATCGGGGCGTTACATTACTCCCCTCCTTAAAAAGAATTTCGCCCTCGAAATTCGTACCTTAGAAAAGCTCTGGATATTTGGACTTCATCTCTGACTCTAGTTCCCACGTGTATTCTTCCGACTTGCCTTGTCCCCACGCCACTTTCACCAAAGGTACAGACTTGTTCCTTAATTGCTTGACTCCGTGATCCACTATTCTCGTAGGCAGTACATTGAAAGTGAGGTCCTCCCTTAACTGTACATGCTCTGGTTCTAGGACATGACTAGGGTCGGACTCATATTTACGTAACTGGGAGACGTGAAAGACATCATGAAGGTTTGACAGATTGGGTGGTAAGGCTATTTTGTAAGCTATGGATCCGACTCTTTGAAGAATTTCAAAAGGACCGAGAAATCGGGGACTCAACTTTTTAACTTTCATGGCTCTCCCTATTCCTGTAGTGGGGGTGATTCTTAGAAATACGTGTTCTCCTTCTTGGAACTCCAAGGGCTTGCGCCTTTTGTCCGCATAACTTTTCTGTCGACTTTGAGCGGTTAAGATTCTATCCTTGATCTTCTTGATTTGTTCCGTCGTTTCCCTCACTACTTCAGGTCCTAAGACACTTTGCTCTCCGGGCTCGTACCAACACAAGGGTGATTGGCACTTCCTTCCGTATAATGCCTCAAATGCGGTGCCATACCGATGCTTGCGTGATAACTGTTGTTATACGCAAACTCGATCAAAGGCATGTACTTATCCCAACTTCCTTTTTGGTCTAAGACACAGGCTCTTAACATGTCCTCTAGGGTTTGGATTGTCCTCTCAGATTGACCATCTGTTTGTGGGTGGTAAGCAGTGCTTAGGCACAACTTGGAACCAAACGCCTTTTGAAAGGCTCCCCAAAAACGTGACGTAAACCGCGGATCTCGATCCGAGATTATCGTCGATGGTACTCCATGCAACCTTACTATTTCTTGGATGTAAAGCTGGGCCAACTTATCTAACGAGTACATGTAACGCCCCGATTTTCTGCTAGAGTGAAAATGACCGAAATGCCCCTGAGGTCATTTTCGGCCCAGAATTCGAGGAAAGCCGATCTGGCAGTACTCGAAGGGCAAACTCAATGTTGGAAGGGGATTAGATGACCTGTGTACCTTTCCGGAATCGAAAATCTCGTTTTTCGAGTTTTCGGGTCAAAATGACCAAAACGCCTCAAGGTGTTTTACCTATTTGCAAGTGCCGGATGAACCCGAAACTTCTCTAGATGGTTTTAAAAGGCATTTTTATGTATTCTACGACCTCAGTTTTAATTATGGAGGTCCCGGGCAAAATTAGTGCAAAATTACGATTTTACCCCTTGTTTCGTGTTTTTACGCTTAATCGCGTGATTAAGCAAACCTAAGCAATATTAGGCTCTAATCGAAGATTAATTAATTTCCATAATTAATCTTGAGTCAAAATAATTTATTAAAGTTGATTAGAACCTAAAAGTGCTTAATTACAACTTAAAATCTTATTTTAAATTCAAGATTTCTAGTCATGGAATCTTGAATAGTGTTTTCTCTCTCCAATTCCTTAAATTATGGAATTTTGTCTACATTGTTTTATTCATAAAATGAATTTAAAATCTCCTAAATATGTATGAGTACTCCTTAATCATGTCATAAAGGTTCCTAATCACATTCTTAGTCACCTAAACTTATGCTTAATGACTCCTAACCTTACACCTAAGCTAATACACCCCTAAACACATCACTAACACACTATTACATGACCAAAACTCCCTCCTCCCTTGCTGCATCAGACCTGCACGAAATTCATCATCCATTTTATCACAATTTAATTTTATTTCACACTCCAAAGACTATGGTTGAAGCCATGTCATCAAAGTGCAATTCTCTCACCTCATGTTCCATGAGGATTCATTCTCCTCCACACATGCCTCACCTCATGTTCCATGAGGATTCATTCACCTCATGTTCCATGAGGATTCATTCTCCTCCACACATGCCTCACCTCATGTTCCATGAGGATTCATTCTCCTCCACTCATTCACTCTTATTCTTCTCTATAAATACCATGCCTAGATGAACCTTTGCTACACTTTGTTCATTTGCTAAGTTTAGTTTTTTAGTTTTTCTCTAAGTTCTTCCTTTTTCTCTCAAATCTCAAGAGCATTCTTCTTCTTTTTCCTTTTGAAACATCATCACACAACCTTGAAACACCACCCCACCACCTTGGATCATCATACAAACACCTAAACTTCCATTCTCAAACACAAGTTCACCAAGAACACATTTCCTTCCTTTTTCTTTCATCAAGGCCGAATCATCATCACCATCCTAGGAGGTGTTGCTCGTATCATTTTCATCTTCAAGTCCAAGCTTTTTGTCTTCACTCTATGTAGGAGTGTTTTCTAAACTTTGTCTTCTTGAAAATGAGTTCTTTCTAGCTTTCTCTTGGGTTTTCTTTTTGAAACTTTCTTTGGTTTCCCTTTCTTGTATTTTCGGCCTCTTGGCCTTGATGAGTACATGATAGCTCAATGATGAGGACTCCTAGATAATGACTATGTGTTCATCTCAAAGGAAACTCTAGAGCTTGAGGTTTTATTTTCTTTGAGTTCCAACTTTATTTTCTAACTCAAAAATGATTTTTACTCAAGAATACCTTTACTTTTCTTGCTATTATGATTTCGGTTTCTTTGTTCCTTTCTTTAACATTTCGGTTACCATTTTCCTTTTTGATCTTTGAAGTTTTATTTGTTCAAAACGTTTTGCTTTCTTTGAGATTGATGATGATGTTCAAGAACCTCATAATTCCTTTGAGAACTTGGTTCAAGAACTCTAAAGCTCTCTTTGTAATGAGATATGTGTTGGGTTATTATGTTGTTAAAGTCTTGGATGAGCTTTAGATCACCTTAAAATGAACCTTGCATCATGTTTATTTTATGCTTTGCACATCATGTTTACTTTCTTTGCTATCACTAAGTACCAAGGTAATAAAGGAACTTGCATTATCATGTTTATATTTCAAGTTCTCACCTAAATATCAAAGATAATAATATAATGCATACCATATTTATTTTATGCTTTGCACATCATGCTTACTTTCTTTGTTATCACTAAGTACCAAGGTAATAAAGGAGATTGCATTATCATGTTTATATTTCAAGCTATGCATTATCATGTTTATGTTTCAAGTTCTCACCTAAATATCAAAGATAATAATATAATGCATCACATATTTATTTTATGCTCTCACTTTACTTTCTAGCAAAAACTAAAACAAGTGCATGAGCATGTTTATTTTTATGTCATCACTTTAATGAACCTAGAGCTCAAAGACTTGCCCATTGTTGTCTCAACAAAGGTCTAAAAATATTTATTGCTTTTGGTCCCTATTTCGGCCCTAAGAGGCTTTGGTGTTTCCAAGTATTGAAAACTATGTTTTATAATTTTTCTAAGCTTATGTAAGTATAAGAAATATGTAGAACTAAGTTTTATGAATTTAGGACCTCTTGAGATAAAAATGATTTAGCTATTACCCTCTTAAGTATTTTTATGATTTTAGGTGATAAAAGTGTCCATAAATGAGTTTTGAAAGTTGAAAAAGGTTCCAAGAGAAACTAGTATTGTATGTGCTTTAGAAATTGTGTTTCATGTCTTTTATGGAGATGTTTGTTTCGGTTCTGCCTTGCTATGTTTGGCCACTGTATGAGCTGTGTTAATAATGATAAGATGCTTATGTTTGAGTAAAAATAATGTTAAGACTCATATGTGAAAGATAGGATAAGTTAGGAACTAGAAAAGAATTAATTTGAGAGTTTTAGATCCCTTAATGATGGAATTTTCTGGATTCTGTCCAGCAAGGTTTAGAATGATAATCATGGTTCTAAATTAGTTTAAATGTGTAGGAATGACTCATAATTGGTTTAGGGCTTAATCTTGATGCTTTAGGAACAAACTGGACTTAGAAAGAGTCATTGTTGTGACTCCTAGGTACCCGTAAAGTTGGGATTGTAAATTCTGCATCCTTGAGGTCTAGAGATGTTCTTGACCATAGTGTGAGGTGAGAAATACTTAGTTATAACCTCATAGGTTCCCAAGAGACTAGGTTTTGATGATTTATAACTTAGATTATGAGTTAAGGACCTTAAGGGTCGATGCATAAGATATTAAGAAGTCTTGAGTTTTTATGATGCTTAATTTTATGCAAGTATGATATATGATACATGAGCTTTATCTATGTGAGTATGATGTGTTTAAAATATATGCTATGATGAGTTTGGAATATATGCTATAATCTATGTAAGAATGATGAGTTTGAAATATATGTTATGATGTTTATCTATGTGAGAATGATGTATTAGAAGAATATGCTTGATGATGCATGAACCCTAAAATGTTTTATTGATGATACGTGAGGAAATGATTATCGAGATGTTAAGTTGTGTGATTAGCTTGTGGCATAAATTTTGGTTTGAAGGAAATTCAGTTTAACAGCCGTTATGCTGCCGAATTTCTATCAAACCTAAAAGAGTTGAAAAATGTTTTAAAGTACCATATGAGTTGAAAACCCTGGGTGACACTGGTTCGGCCGAGCAGCCCCAGGATATTTTTATGTGACAAGCATTGAGGCGTACTTCTCCTGCTACGGTGAGGAGGAGGCAAATCCGTGAGGGTATGTGCAGATGCAGCCTTACCAAAGCGGACAATTCGTTGTGCACTCGAGGCCAGTAGAACGTTTCAAAGAATGAAATATGTTTATGTTACCCCCTCATTTTACCCCATATTAAATCTAGTGACGACTAGTTAGGATTGAGCTCATTCCTAGGCGATTAGGTGAGACGGAGATAGGAGGTTATGATAAAAATCGCCGGGCGGTGTATCGGTTGGAAATAGGTGGATATGTTTTAAGAGGGTGGTTTTTGAGAAAAAGAACAAAAGAGATATGATGCTTTTAAGTCACATAAGTATGAGAAAAGTAAGAGTTGTAATATGCCCTTATGCCACTTGCATGAATCTAGATTGTTGTGATTTGTTGATTTATGTGCTCAAGTATTGCCATACATTCATGCTTAAACATGTTGCATTCATGACATCAAGATGCATACTAAAAGAAATGGACCTTGGATAAATAGTTTCATAAACCCTAATAATGAATCTCATATGCATGAACACCTTTTATAAATAAACCTAAGGTTCCTGAGGATGTGAATGATGTAACCCTAGAATAGGAGATTCCTACTGAGATTCTTTAGTAAGATTCTCACTCTTTTCTCTTCTTTTTCGCTTAGTCACATCTTCGTGAGACTGATGGCGACATTCGTGGTCTTCATTGACACATCCGTCCAAGAGGCGCCCCTAACGAGGAGCTCACGCTCAGTCTACACGTATGCCCACTCCTGCCGCCTTGCGTTCTTGGATCAGTTACACTCCATTTCCCCAGGTTCTAGTAGCAGATGTTTTAGGGGAGGCTTAGTGCACACACTCACATGTAGACTGGATAAACCTGCTTTTGTTTTGAGGTTATTCACTATAGGGGCACTCGGGTAGTGATGGTTTACTTTATGTTACTTTACGTTTCTCTGTTTCTATTGTACTTCCTTTCTGCTGTATTACAAGCTCTGCCCATCCCAATGAGGGTATGACTACTTATGTATTCTAAGTTATGTTATTAATGAAACGTTTCTCTTGTTGTGATGATTTATGCTCAGCTGTTATATGTTTCCATTTCTGTGTTTCTCTATGAGTGTTAAGCGTGCTTTATATTCCTATTATTCGATTAGACTAAGAACGTGGCTCTCACTTTGTTGTGTGTTTTAAAAAAAAAAAAAAAAAAAATTTACTCATAATTTTCCTTTAGTATTTTAAGAAAAGGATGAGACTATGAAGTAATAGCCTAATGTTTAACCTAATGTGTTCTAGAAAGTTGGGTTAAAAATTAGGGTGTTACAGTACGTGACTCGAATAGGTAGAAAGTGAGCCGACTTAGTCAGTCGATCCACGATTACCCATACGGCATCGTGGCCAGCTTGGGTCTTTGGCAATCCTGTCACGAAGTCCATTGATATACTCTCCCACTTCCACTCGGGGATTGACAGGGGTTGTAACATGCCAGAAGGTTTTTGGTGTTCGATCTTGACCTTTTGGCAGACCAAACACTTACTCACCCAGGCGACCACATCCTTCTTTTATCCGGGCCACCAAAACATCCTCTTCAAGTCCTGATACATCTTGGTAGTACCAGGATGGATGGCAAAATGGCTCTTGTGAGCCTCCTCCAAGATCTTCTCTCGGAGGTCACCATCTTGTGGCACACAGATTCGCCCCTCGAACCTCCATAACTTGATCGGGGCCTCGTACAAAACCTTTCAACTTTCCGGCCTTAATCGCCTCGATTGTCTCCATAAAGTCCTCATTTTCTCTTTGGGCAAGCATAATCCTTTGCTTAAACCCACTGGTCACCGTGAGATGACTCATCATGATGCCATTCTCCGTTATAGACATTCCAAGATTCATATCCCTAAATTGCTCTATTAACCCAACTTCATTAACCATCATACTTGACAGACGTAACGAGTTTCGGCTCAAGGCGTCGGCTACTACATTAGCCTTGCCGGGGTGGTAACTTAAACTAAAATCGTAGTCCTTGAGGAATTCCATCCATCTCCTTTGCCTCATATTCAACTCCTTTTGATCAAAGAGATGCTTGAGACTCTTATGATCGGAGAAAACTTCAAACCTCACACCATACAAATGGTGTCTCCACATCTTTAGAGCGAACACGATGGCCGCTAGTTCTAGGTCATGGGTGGGGTAGGTTACCACATGTGGCTTGAGTTGTGCGGGCGCATAGGCTACCACTTGCCTGTTTTGCATCAACACACAACCTAAACCCTTGCCAGAAGCATCGCAATATACCTCGAAGGGTACATTGGGGTCAGGTAAAACTAAAACTGGGGTTGAGGTGAGCTTTTCCTTAAGCTCTAGGAAACTCTTTTCACACTCGGGGCTCCACTCAAAAGGGGTATTCTTCCTAGTGAGCTTGGTTAAGGGTAGGGCTAACTGGGAAAATCCTTTAATGAACCTACGGTAATATCCGGCTAAACCCAAAAAGCTTCTAATCTCAGTCACAGAGGTTGGTCTATCCCAATTCATCACAGCTTCTATCTTACTTGGGTCGACAGCTATGCCACCTTTTGACACAACATGTCCTAAGAACTTTACCTCCTCTAACCAAAATTCACACTTAGACAACTTAGCGTATAACTTCTTCTCTTTTAATACCTCTAAAACCAGCCTTAAAAGACGCTCATGCTCCTCGTGGGTCTTTGAATAGATGAGAATATCATCTATGAACACAACCACGAATTGATCTAAATAGGGTCTAAAGATCCTATTCATGTAATCCATAAAAACTGCGGGAGCATTCGTCAAACCAAACGACATTACATTGAACTCAAAGTGTCCAAACCGAGTTCGAAAAGCGGTTTTAGGAATATCCGAATCTCTCACCCTAATCTGATGGTAACCGGACCTTAAATCAATCTTAGAAAACACTACTGCTCCTTTCAATTGGTCCATAAGATCGTCAATCCTAGGCAATGGGTACTTATTCTTTATGGTTACTTGGTTCAACTGCCTATAGTCTATACACATCCTCATGCTTCCGTCCTTTTTCTTCACAAATAAGACCGGAGCGCCCCAAGGTGAAGCACTCGGCCTTATAAAACTCTTTTCTAACAGCTCCTCTAACTGGGTTTTCAACTCTGCTAACTCCGAGGGTGACATCCTATACGGGGCTATAGAGATTGGTCCTGTCCCAGGAACCAACTCTATGGAGAACTACACTTCTCTTTCGGGAGGGAACTCGGGTATTTCATATGGAAACACCTCGGGATAGTCTCTCACCACAGGTATCTCACCTAGGTTTTGCTCAAAGTCTACATCGCAGGCGGCTAGGAGAACATATCCCTTAGTTTTCTTCCCACTACAGAAGACCTCTACGGAATTTAGGTACAGCCTAATGGGTTGAGTGATGTTTTCGGGAGGAGAAGGGAAAACTACGGTTTGGGTTCCACAATCTAACATCACACGATTGGGGTGAAGCCAGTTCATGCCTAAGATAATGCCTATGTCTTTCAAGGGTAAACAAATTAAATCTATGATAAAAGACCTATTTTCCACAACAAGATGACAGTTTAAACAACAACGGCAAGTATTAACAGGGCGATTTGTAGGGGTAGAAACAATGAGATCAAAGGGGAGTTTAGAGACTTTTAGATTTAAGGACTCGACACTAGCAAGTGAAATGAAAGAATGAGTAGCACCAGAGTCATATAGTACAGTTAAGGGTTTACCGTTTACTTTGCACATACCTTCAATGAGATCTTTGGACTTCTTGGCATCTTCCGCATTAAGGGTAAAGACCCTTCCTCGGTATTGTGGTCGGGGGTTTTGGTTCGATGTCCCTTGTCCGGTGCAGTCCTTTGCATAGTGGCCAGGCTTGCCACACTTGAAACATACATTCTGACCGGCTAAGCATGGCCGATTCCCGTGGCTCTTCCCGCATTGTGGGCAGACGTCAGCAGATGTTGCTCCGGGGTAAGCAGCAGGGGTTTGTGGTGCCTTGTTCCTGGCTCCACTTGGTCCTCCATTGTGGTTTCGGGGTCCACCCGGTCCACGGGGTTGATTATTGAAATTCCTCGGGCCTTGATGTTGAAATGGCGGCCTTTGGTGTTGCTTGGATTGTTGGTGAGCAGGAGCTCTTGGCGGTTGTTGTTGTTGTTAATCGGGCTGGTTGGGTGGTAGGGGTTGTAGTGATTCCTCGGCGGGTATCATGCGGTTTGAACTTCGGGGCTTGAGGTCCGAGCCCCTTAGCTCACTCCGCCCTTGTGATTTGAATCTTTCTCTGTCCTTCTTCAAGTATCCGGCACTTGTTGACCCAGTCGGAAGTCTCGATCTCCATATGGGCCACAGCGTAGTTCATCTCTCGCCTTGACTGGCCTCATACTTCACACACTTCCAAACCTCATCGGGGTTCCCTTGGAACACCCGAGAGAACTTGATTAGCTCCTCAAACTTCGCGGTGTATTGGGCTACAGTAGACCCTCCTTGGGTCAACTGCATGAACTCAACGTCCTTCGCGTTCCTTACGGACTCCGGAAAGTACTTCTCATAGAAGTAAGTCTTGAACAGCTCCCAGTCAATGGGAGTTCCAGAGGCTTCTAGCGGATGCCTCGTGTCGTTCCACCGTAACTTCGGCGTCGGACTTGACATGAAAGCGGCAAATGTGACCTTACGCTCCTCCGAGCAGGTAACGCAGCAGTAGATCTTCTCCATGTCTTTGATCCACTCATCGGCCTTGTCGGGTCCATTACCCCTCGGAACACCGGGCGGGTTCGCCTTGCGGAACTTCGCCCGAAGCGGGCTTGTTCCACCATCTCCGCAGCAGGGGGAGGAGGGGGAACAGGAGCAGCGTGCGCTTGTTGATCCATTCGGTCGAACATCCGTTCCATGGCTTGCGCCATGTGACGGACAGCAGCAGCAATTGTATCATCTTGTTCAACATCGGGTGTAGTCCTAGGCCGTCGTCGCGGTGCCATTGGTCCCTATACACATGAAACAATGAACATCAAGTTGATCAGGCTCAATATCCATGCAAAATGAGCTAGTTACCATGGCACTTGCAACCAACAGAAGTCATGCATCTCTAGTCCTACAGCTTATCTCTATCAAGCACTATACATGACATAACTATCGTATTATGCTTATAAAGCATAGTCAGTCCAATCCTCAGGCTCCATGAGAATCGAACTGCTCTGATACCATAATGTAACACCCTAAATCTTAACCCAAGACTACTAGTATGTACTTAGGTTAATCTTTAGAATATTACCTCTTGGTCTCATCTTTTACTTAGAAAATACTTAGCGGAAATATGGGTAAAATTTTTCTTTTTGGAATTTAAAATCAAAGTGAGAGCCACGCACGAATCCATAAGAGAAGCATAGAGAAACATATAAGCAAAGCATAAGAAACACATCATGTCATGGGAACATCAACTGAATCATAGATATATATATATAACGTGCCTACCCAAAGAGGCGGGACTATTTGATACATCATGAAACAAAATACAACTGAAATGCAATACAAGGAAATCATAAAAAGCAAATACAAGAGAAACTACACCCATACCCATGTGCACCTAAAGGAGACAACCTCATATACAAAAGAAGGTTTGCCCTCTACTATGTGGCGTGTGTGTGCACTAACTACTACCCCTCCTATGACTACTCTCGCCGGTCCGAATACTGTGGGGTCGAGTCGATCCACTGACGAATCTCGGCGGGGGTGGTCGAGCGCATCATCAGGGCATGTCCACCGCGGCGAGGGCGCATAGATGGCCGTCGAGCCAACCTTGGCTGGACCATCGTCTCCTCACTCCCAGCCCTCATCGGTGGAGGAGCGGGACTGGAGCTCCAACTGTACATGTGGGATGGCGGGTCCTCGGATGGGTCCGTCTCCGAGTACTGGGGACGCGGCACATACTCGGGGTACTCGCATACCGCTGATGTCTCGGGCTCCATGCGGAGGATCTGCTCATCGCGTGGTCTCGCTCGCTCAAAAATCCCGTTATGACGGTAGGGAGCAATCGGGGTGAAGCGGTAGCTCGGGACGGGGTGCGCGAAGGGTCGTCCCATGAACATGAATACTCTGACCGTGCAGCGACCCTCAAAATGGTATGACCCGAGTGCCGGGTCATGGTGCAGCTCCCATACCGGGGTGTCGATGAAGAGTACGAATGTCGCCATCTGAAGATATGACGGAAGAAAAGAGAGAGGGAATGAGAATCTTCTAAAAAAATTCTCAGTAGGGTTATCCCTACTTAGGTGACATCGTCACATCCTCAGGAACCTTGGGTTTATTTCTAAAAGGTGTGCATGCATATAAATTCCTTTTAAGTTGGTTTTCCAAAGAGGTATTTTATCCAAGGTCCGTCATATTTTATAATGCGTCTTTATAACTTAAGCATAAATATACTAATGATATGAATGCATCATAAGGTAAACCAAACAATAGAATAACTAGGAAACATTATAACATTGGCATAAGTATAGTTTATGTGACATTGTTAACTTTAACTTTCATCTCATGGGGCTGCCCTAAAACATCTCTAGGTTATGAGCTCATACCTTAACTAGTCGTCACTAGTTCTTACTTATCCTATGATAAGCGTAACATAATCCCGACTTAAAGTACGGGCTAGGGGGCAAATTAAGGATCTCCTTTCTAGGATCATTTCCTCTTTGAAACGCTTTGCTAGCCACATGGGCCTCGCAATTTGTCCGCTTTGGTAGGCTGCATCTACACATACCCTTACGGATTTGTCTCCTCCTGGGGGTGCTCGGCCGAACCGGTGTCACCCAGGAGAAGTGCGTCTCAGTGTTGTGTCACATTTATATTCTCATAAGTATTAAATCACATTTACCTCATCATTTATCATATTCATTTTTATCATGCATTCTCATATGGCTTTTTCATAACATATATATCATCACATGAAACTTTCTCATAACATTCGTCACATAAAACTTTCACACAAACATCATCACATAGTCATATCTAACAATCATCCCCATAAGCTCATAGACATGATACGTCATAACTCCTAGTGTTTTAAACTTCGATTCTTATGAGTCTTAAACTTGCAAATTAATTGTTCTAACATTATCCTTAACTTCTTTATACACCTATAGTTTGACAATTAGTGAGTTATACAAATTTTATGCTCAAGAACTAATCCAAATAGCACTAAGCAGAATTTGGACAGCTTTATGTTTATGTGATTACGAAGTTCTAGAAATTACGGTTTAGATCTCTATCTCATATTCTAAGTTATTGATCATCAACACCTAGTCTCTTGGGAACCTATAAGGTTATAACTAAGTATTTCTCACCTCACCCTATGGTCAAGAACATCTCTAAACCTCAAGAGTGCAGAAATCAAAATACTAACTTTACGGGTACCTAGAAGTCACAATAATGACCCTTTCTAAGTTCGGTTTACTCCTAAGGCTTCAAGATTAAGTCCTAAATCAATTATGAGTCATTCCTACACATATAAACTAATTTAAAACCATGATTATTGAATCTAAACCTTGCTGGACAGAATCCAGAAAAATAAATCTTTAAGGGATCTAGAACTCTCAAATTAATTCTTTTCTAGTTCCTAACTTATCCTATCTTTCACATATGAGTCTTAACATAATTATTACCCAAACATAAGCATATTAACATCATTAACACAGCTCATACAGTGGCCAAACATAGCAAGGCAGAACCAAAACAGAAACTCCATTTAAAGGCATTGAATCATAGTTTCTAAAGCACATAAAATACTAGTTTCTCTTGGAACCTTATTAAAACCTTCAAAACTCTTTCATGAACACTTTTATCATCTAAACTCATGAAAATACTTAATAGGGCAGTGGCTATATTATTTTCATCTCAAGAGGTCCTAAATTCATAACGCTTAGTTCTACACATTCCTTATACTCATATAAGTTTAGAAAAATTATAAAACATAGTTTTCAATACTTGAAAACATTAAGGCCTCATAGGGCCGAAATATGAACCATAGGAAATAAATGTTTTAGACCTTTGTTTGAGATATCATTGGGCAAGTCTTTGAGCTCTAGAATCATTAAAGTGATGACATAAAAATAAACATGCTCATGCACTTATTTTAGTTATTGCTAGAAAGTAAAGTGAGAGCATAAAATAAATATGTGGTGCAATATATTATTATCTTTGATATTTAGGTGAGGACTTGAAATATAAATATGATAATGCAAAGCTTGAAACATAAACATGATAATGCAAGTTCATTCATTATCTTGGGATTTAGTGATAGCAAGGAAATAAACATGATATGCAAAGCTTAAAGTAAACATGATGCAAGTTTCATTTTTATGTTTAACTAGAGCTCATTTAAGACTTTAACAAGATAATAACCCCATACAACATCTCAAAGATCACAACACAAGAATCGAAACTCATATAAAAGAGAAAGAAAGTGAAGCTACATCAAGTTCTTTATTAAGTACCCAAAACCCACATCTAGAGACAAATCTCTAGAACGTGCCGGCCAACTTTAAGGTTGACAAGGGTAGGCTTGGGCTTTTAGAAATCCTTAGATTAATTTTCTTAAGTTGGAAAACCATGTGAGCTAGATAACATATAGATGAAGTTGTAAGAAAAGGAAAACTCAAGCTTTAGAGGTTTCTTTGAGATGAACACAATGTTATCATCTAGAAACTCTCATCATCAAGCTATCATGCTCAAATCAAGGCCTCATGGCCGAAAATGAAAGGAAAGGAAAGACAAAGGAAAGTTCAAAAGAAATCCAAGAGAAAACTAGAGAAAAACACTTTCTTGAGCAACATAAAGTTTGAAAACAAATCCCTACCTTTTGATGAAGATAAAAGCTTGATCTTGAAGATGGAAATGAGATGAGCAACACCCCCTAGAATGGTGGTGATGATTTCGCCAAGGAAAGGAAAAGGAAAGGAGATGTGTTTTGAGTGAAGTTGTGTTTGAGGTGTGGTGTTTGAGAGGTTTGATGATGGTTCAAGGTTTTGGGGTGGTGTTTGATGGTTGAGAGGTGATGATGAGATGAAGAGATGAAGAAGATAAAGATAAAAAGAAAGGAAGAACACTCTTGGAACTTTGAGAGAAAAAGGAAAGACTAGCAAGACAACTCTAAAACTCTAAACTTTGCAAATGCTTCAAAGTGCAACAAGGCTAACACAAGCATCCTATTTATAGAAAAACAAAACCATGGAGGAGTGAATGGGGAGGGCTTGGCCGTAGCCTTTGAGGGAGGAAGGAAGAGAAAATATCTCTTACACAAGGTCATTCAAGCATGGTTTGAAGTATGGAAGCTATGCTACAAAGCATGGCTTGATGTGAGTTAATTTCCTATCACATTTTATGAATTTAGTCTTCTAGAAACAATGCATGGCTGGAACTTTTCCAGCCACAATTAAATGGGAAAAAATGGGTTGTTTTAATTATTTATTCATGTGGAAATTCAAGCTTGATTGAAAGTTATGACAAGGTATAGTGTATGTGACTTGAGGTATGGCCTTGGAGTGTTGAAAAATTGAACATGTGATGCATATGGAGGAGGTGAGGCTTCGGCCAGCTTGGGACAGCAGAATGGGAGGATGATTTGACCATTTAATTGTGTGTTAATGGTAGGTTTAGATGTGTATTAGCTTAGGTACAAGGTTAGGAATGATTAAGCTTAAGTTTAGGTAACTAAGAATGTGATTTAGAGAGTTTATGACAAATTTAGGAGTGCTCATACATCATTAAAGAATTTAAAACTCATTTATGAATAAACAATGTGTAACACAATTCCATGATTTAAGGAATTGGAAAGAGAAAACACTATTCAAGATTCTATGACTAGGTGTCATAAAATTAAAATATGATTTTAGGTTGTAATTAAGTACTTTTTGGTTTTAATCAACTTTAATAAATTATTTTGACTCAAGATTAATTAAGGAAATTAATTAACCTTCGATTAGAGCCTAATATTGCTTAGGTTTGCTTAATCACGCGATTAAGCGTAAAAATACGAAACTAGGGGCAAAACCGTAATTTTGCACTAATTTTGCCCGGGACTTCTAAAATTAAAACTGAGGTCATAGAATACATAAAAACGCCTTTTAAAACTATCTAGAGAAGTTTCGGGTTCATCCGACACTTGCAAACGGGTAAAACACCACAGGGGCGTTTTGGTCATTTTGACCCGAAAACTCGAAAAACGAGATTTTCGATCCCGGGAAGGTACATAAGTTTTCTACTCCCCTTCCAACATTGAGTTTGCCCTTCGAGTACTGCCGCACTGGCTTTCCTCGAATTCTGGGCTGAAAATGACCTCAGGGGCATTTTGGTCATTTTCACTCTAACAGAAAAATCGGGGCGTTACACATTGTCCTTGCAATCATATGATGAGCTGCCATATAATATGCATATTTCCTTTCCAAAACATCTTAGGTAGAATAAACCTAAGTTTGATAAAAGAAAAAACTCATAAGGAAAATACAAATTTTGTTTTCAAATTGTAGGCATTAGAAGCTGAAGTCTCAGAATTGAATTAGAAAGATCTCATAAAGTTATTTCTATATTTGAGAAATCTTCATGGCTTCTAAAAATCTAAACTGAGCAAAAGGAAAAAGGTCCTAAAATCTTAAACTTATGCTTGAAGATCAAAGGCCATTATTTCAGAAAACAAGTTTGAGAAATGTAGAAAAAATAGGAAGTAAAAAGAAATACAGCCTCATCTAAGAATCATCATCATAGTTTCTTTTGCTATCCATCATAAGAAGGAACACCCATCTAACAAATGATTCTCAAAGAAGAAATCTGTTAGGTAAGATAGGAAACTTCTCCCCAAACGACTAACCAAGGTGGACTTAAGAAAGTTGAGTACCAGAATCAAAATTCTCTTATTGTAGGTTCATATGAACATTACAACTATAAAAGGTTCCTTAGAGCTTAAAAGATAGTAACTATCTCAAACATCTTCCTCGGCTCAGAAGGAAAATCAAGAGCAGGATACTTAAAATATCCAAATGGCTTAAATTTGCTGATGAAAAGTATTTAAGAAAAACTTTGCTAGCTGTCATTTAGGACTAGAAGAAAGCCTTGAGGAAAAGAGTCTTAAGCAAAATTCTGATAGCAAATAAATGGAAGCCAGACCTTAAGAAAGTAAACTCAAGAATTCAGATTTTTCAGAAATTATTCTAAGAACTCCAAAGCAAATCAGAAAAACATTTCTGAACAAGAAGAAAAGCAATCTGAAAGTTCTGGGAAACGTGTTATTCCTAAGAAATATGTCAAAATGTGCTCCCATCTCCACCATTGTGCTTGAATATATGGAAAAACTTTGAGCAATCAAAGTTAGGTGGATACTTTACTACAAGAGCTGAACATATCATGAATATACAAAGCTTGAATACTTAAAGAAAAAGGAAGTCTTCATGAGCTCAAAATGACAAACCATATGGAACTAAGAGATTCCCAAATACTACCATTATCTTGAAAGATTTAAGACTCCTGTCTGTGCAAAGAAAAGAACATACCTACGATGCCTAAGGTGAAAATAGAGATTGTTGCAAACTCCCACACCTAGATGCTATAGATAAGGAACTAGCCAAAAGATCAGATATCAAGATATTCCTAAGATCCCTATAATACTAGTGATATTGGTCTTGTTTAGAAAGCCATATTCAGCACTATAGATCTATGCCTCTCATTGACAAAGTTATTTAAAATTGCATTCAAAAATTGTTTTCGTTGTTGCATAATTTTCCAAATACTTTGCATAAGCTTTTGTACACAATATTTCTAGGTATTCTCCTCTCTATAGCTCTGATCTGAAAATTGCATAAAGACATCCTTTTGGAAGGCAAGCTCATTCCTTAAAATAAGAAGATTTGATCAACTGCTTAGGAAATAGAAGAAATGGTAACAAAAGAGAAGAGGAAGTTCAGAAATTTGGGAACATTTGGTGTTATGAGAGTTATAGTGTAAAGATGACATAAGAATCGAAACATCGTAACATTTCAAGGGATCAGAAAGTGAGAAGTGAAGCTCAGAAATTAAGCCTTCATAAAGTAAATCTAAAGAGTCAGAAATCACTCGTGCTGATTAAAGACAAAAGAGGGAAAATTCCTTCGAGTCACATTCTCTCTCCCTTCCCCCTCCCCAAAAAATGATTATATCATCTCAGTCAATCACATCCTATGACATAAATAATCTTCTACACTTTACAAGGCATAATCAGTTACCTTCATCTTCCTTCACACTCTTTCTTTATCATTTCATATCTCACTGAAATTGTTTATCACCTCCTAAACCCCTCTCACTTCATCCTAAACTGATCGTCATATCTCTTTTCTCAAATCTTTCCAAGACTCAATCTTTCTTCATCTTTCTTTTATACAAAATGGTCGAAAGCAAGAGACATGATCATTCTACTGAAGAGGGAGCTTTTTTCCACATGTATGATGATTCACATATGCAGGATCATTATGAAAAGAAATTTGCTTCGAGAAAAATGGCTCTAGGGAAGACCTTGCGCAAAGATCTTCTTGAAGAAATATCAATTCTTGATAAAGTATTTTCATTTCAAAAATAGGAAGAATATCTTGAGATAAATGAACGATCTATCCAAGAATAGTTACTGCCTTCTATTGTCAGCTAGAACGAAACTCAACATCATCCTTGAATACTGTAATCAGGGACTGTGCTATCAAGATCATTCATTTAGGACTTTCCCAAATCATTAAAGCACCTAACAATGGACTCACCTTTAGTTCCATTCCTGGTTGGGCTCATTATCTAGGAATCAACGAAGGAGATATTTCAAGGTATCTAACTGATTCCATTCTTCACAAGCCAAATGAAATATCCACTTCCATGCTAAGTGCTAGGGCTAGAAAATCATATATAGTAGTGCAATTCTCTATCCTGCCCCATATAGGAAGCACATATGCACTAGTAGGCATGGATTGCTTGCTCCTGTAATGTTTAATGGCGAAAACGAAAGTGAATTTGCCAAGACTTATCTTGGACTATATGCTGAGTTCTACCACAAAAAAAAAAAAAGCGGAAAACTGTCAATGTTCCATATGGCATACTACTAACAATTCTTTTCGAAAGATGGGTCTTCCACTTATTACGGAGATGTATATCTAGAAGGAACTGTATTAACGCCTTTATCATTTCAAATCTCGAGAAAAGGCTCATTATTCCAACTTCTGAGCCAACATGGTGAAGTACCCGAACAAGAGGAGGTCAAGGCAGAAAGGCCTCTCAGAAGACTGAGTCTCAACAGGATAAAGCTAAAGGAAAAAGGAAGATAATCCTTATTGAAAGTGAGATTGAGAACTCGGAGGAAGAATAATTGGATCAGATTCGGCACACAAATGAAAGAAAAACAAAAAGAAAACAAGAGTTGGCATCCCAAGAAACTTAGATGGGAGCCAAACTAGTAAAAATCATCAGTAGAAAAGATATTTGGCTTAAATGCAAACATATGCCTATCCATGAGTCCAAAATCTTTATACTGCAGAAGGAATTCAAAAAGGACAAAAAGGCTAGCTATCAAGTTATTCTTACATGCTCTTAAGATGAAGAAGAAGAACAACAACAAGCATGAATATCCTCATCTGAAGAAGAAAAGGAAGGTCTGCTAAGAACTGAAAAGGCCAGAATAAGTTAAATGATCAGGCTAGAATCCACGGTAGAGATAGCATCAATGGAGCTAATCATTGAAAAGCTAGATGAAGAGGAGCATAGACCTAAGACTGCTGTTATTTTAATGGTGCCTCAACCTCCTCCTTCTATTCATATTATTCAAATGGAAAGAAAAAAAAGAAGACAAATCATCAAAAGCTGGTGCTTCTTTGGTTGATGAAGCCACTGCCTTTGACTCGGCTCAAGAGCCTAAAACTACTATTGCCCCTATTCCTGACCTGCTTTTGTACCTACTACTAAATTTCCATCCTCACCACCCCTGGCTAATGCTTAGGACAAATTACCTAAGACTGGGGACACTATTTCTCTAGATATTCTTGAGCCCTCTTCAAGAGTTGCTGCAGCCTTAGCACCGATCAACTTACCTCCTTCAGCCTCAACCGAGCCTACCTTAAGCTACTAGTTCAATCAGATTATATTACGGCATTTAAGATGTAACACCTTAATTTTTAACCCAAAACTCTAGAACACATTAGGTTAATCATTAGGTTATTACTTCTTAGTCTCATCCTTTTATTAAAATATTTAGCGAAAATTACGGTAAAATTTTTTTTTGAAAACATAAAACCAAAGTGAGAGCCGCATTCATCGTGAAGCAGGAATATAAAGCACAATGATCAGTCAAGTAAAGCACAACAAATAAAACATATAGCAATGGAACAAGGATTAACACACTAAAAGAAATACTTTCATTAATACCATATTTAGGATACATAGATAGTCAGCCCTTATAGAATCGGGCTGAGCTTGCAATACATGAAAGATAACAAGAAAGTAGTAAAGTACATGGTGCAACAGAAAATAAAAACCAACTAAACTACCCTCCTACCAGAACTATGAGCGCTAAACTCAAACCCCCTTCCCAAAAGATACTGCTGAAGGGGAAAACCTCGTGACGGCTCAAGCACTAGGATAACTCTCCAAAGAAGTCTAGTGACGACTGGGACCCTCGGGTGATGGGGGTATATAACCGGCGAAGTACTCGATCTCCTCTTGAGTGGGCTAGTGGAGTGGAACACGAATGCAAGTCGGCTGAACATAAGCTCCCCAGCGAGGGCGCATCTCGGCTCTCCGCGCCAAGCGCGGCTGCATCACGGTATCCTCACTCCCTTCTCGTCTGAATGGAGGAAAGGGAGCAGAGCTCTCCGAATAGACGTGTATCGGTGAGTCCTCGGATGGATCCATCTCCGACCTCCTCGAACGAGGCACATACTCCCAGTAGTCATGGACAGCTGAGGCAGATGAATGGGCACGATGAATCTGCTCATCGCGGGGGCGGGTGCACTCGAAGATCAGGTCGTCTCCACCATAAGGAGCAGTGGGAGTAAACTGGTAGCTGGACACTGGGTAAGCAAAAGGTCATCCCATGTACACAAAAACACGAACGACACATTGACCCTCGAAGTGATAGGAATGGTGATCTGAGTCGTAGTGCACCTCCCAGACGGGCGTATCAACGAACACCACGAATGTCACCATCAAACTTTGAAGATGTGATGGAAGAAAGAGAAAGGAGAGAAAGGAGTGAGAATCTTACTAAAGAATCTCAGTAGGAACCTCCTATCTAGGGTTACATCGTTCACATCCTTAGGAACCTTGGGTTTGTTTATAAAAGGTGTGCATACATATAAGATTCATTATTAGGGTTTATGAAACTAGATTATCCAAGGCTCATTCCTTTTAGTATGCATCTTAATTTCATGAATGTAGCATATCAGAACATGAATGTATGGCAATGCTTCAAGCAAATAACTCAACAAATCATAACATCAAGAAGCATACAAGTGGCATAAAGGGCATATAACTTTCAAGTGGACCTTTTCTCAACTTCGTGACATCAATCATGGTACTTTAGCATAATAAGGCCACCCTAAAAACATCTAGGCAATGAGCTCATACCTTAGCTAGTCGTCACTAGCTCTTGCTTATTATCTGTATAAGTGAAACATAATAAAAATAATCCTGACTCCTTGAGTACGGGCTAGGGGGCTAGGGATCACCTCTCTTAGGAAATACCCTCTTTGAAACACTTTGCGGGCATCTAGCCACATCAATTTGTCTGCTTTGGTAGGCTGCATCTACTCATACCTTCATGGATTTGTCTCCCTTGTGGGTGCTCGGCCAAACCGGTGTCACCCAGGAAAGCGCGTCTTAGTGTTTTGTCACATAAAAATCTCCTGGGGGTGGTCGGTCAAACCGGTGTCACCCAGGGTTTTAAATATTTACATCATGCTTCAAAAACATTCTCAAGTCCTTTAGGTTTAACAGAAATTCGACAACATAACGACTGTAAACCGAATTTCCTTCGAACCGACTTTATGCCACAAGCTTATAACACATACACATTTCTCATTCAACTTTCATGCTCATGATAAACTTAATAACTCAATAAATAATTTCATCATAGCTCATGTTTCATCCAAGCACATACATCGAAACATCATACTTGCATAAAACAACTTATAGCATGAAAGATCTCTTAATGTTTTATGCTTTGACCCTTAAGGTCCTTTATCTTGACATCTAAGTTGTATAATATCACAACTTAAGCTCTTGGGTACCTATAGGCTCATATCTAAGTATTCCTCACTCAATACTATGATCATAACTATTTCTAAACCTCAAGAGTGCAGAATCTATAATTCATACTTTACGGGTACCTAGGAGTCACAACATTGACCCTTTCTAAGTTCGGTTTGCTCCTAAGGCATCAAATCAAACCAATTATGAGTAGTTCCTACACATTTAAACTAGTTATAAACCATGATATCTAATTATTAACCTTGCTGGACAGAATCCAGAAAAATCCATTACTAAGGGATCTAAAAGTCTCAAATTAATTCTTTTCTAGTTACTAACTTGTCTTATCTTTCACATATGAATTTTTGCATCAAATATACATGAACATACTCATATTATCATCACTAAAACAGCACAAAACAGTGAGCATAGCAAGCAAGGCAGAACTGAAATTATCTCCATCAAACAAAGCATAAAACTTGATTTCTAAAACACATAAATTGTTAGTTTCTCTTGGAACCTTTTTAAAACTTCTAAAACACACTTAAAAACAATTTATCTCTTTAAAACCATCATAAAACCAAAGAGGGCAGTAGCTACATTGTAACGCCTCGATTTTCTGTTAGAGTGAAAATGACCAAAATGCCCATGAGGCCATTTTCGGCCCAGAATTCGAGGAAAGCCGGTCTGGCAGTACTCGAAGGGTAAACTCAATGTTGAAAGGGGATTAGTTGGCTTGTATACCTTCCCGGGATCGAAAATCTCATTTTTCGAGTTTTCGGGTCAAAATGACCAAAATGCCCTTGTGGTGTTTTACCCGTTTGCAAGTGCCGGATGAACTCGAAACTTCTCCAGATGGTTTTAAAAGGCGTTGTTATGTATTTTGTGACTTTAGTTTTGGTCCCGGAGGTCTCAGGCGAAATTAGTGTAAAATTACGGTTTTGCCCCTAGTTTTGTGTTTTTAAGCTTAATCGCGTGATTAAGCAAACCTAAGCAATATTAGGCTCTAATCGAAGGTTAATTAATTTCCATAATTAATCTTGAGTCAAAATAATTTATTAAAGTTGATTAGAACCTAAGAATGCTTAATTACAACTTGAAATCCTATTTTAAATTCAAGATTTCTAATCATGGAATCTTAAATAGTGTTTTCTCTTTCCAATTCCTCAAATCATAGAAATTTGTCTACCTTGTTTACTCGTAAAATGAATTTTAAAATCTCTAAATGTGTATGAGCACTCCTTAACCTTGTTATAAAACTCTTAAACCTCATTCTTAGTTACCTAAGCTTATGCTTAACAACTCCTAACCTTGTACCTAAACTAATACACACTTAAACCTATCATTAACACCCAATTACATGAGAGATTTTTTCTTCCTCTCTCTTGCTGCCAATCTGGTCGAAGCTTCCTCCCCCTATTTTCCATCACATGCTCAAATTTTTGACACACCAAAGCCATACCTCAAGTCATACTCACCATACCTTGTCATACTTTCCACCATGCTTGATTTTTCAAGTGAATAACTAAATGAAATTAAGCTATTTTCCTCATTTATTTGTGGCCCAAAAATAGCCAGCCATGCCTAGCTTCTAGAAGGGTTATTTTAATTTCAAACAAAGGGAAATTATCATACTTGAAGCCATACTTTGTATCATAACTTCCATATCTCAAACCATGCTTGAATGACAAGTTGTAAGAGATATATTCTCTTCCTTTCCCTCCTAAACCACACGGCCAGCCCCTCCTCTCCATGAGACCTCATTTGTTTTCATTTTCTATAAATACCTTGCTTACTTGAGCTTGCAAACACTTTAGATCATTTGCAAAGTTTCAAGTTTTCCTAGCTTTCTTTGAGTTCTTCCTTTTTCTCTCAAGTTTCAAGAGAGTTCTCTCTTCATCTTCATCTTCATCCTCTTCATATCTTCATCTCATCACCATCTCATAATCTCTAAACACTTCCTCACAACCTTGAGTCATCATCAAATCTCTCAAACACTTGACCTCAAACACAACCTCACCCAAAACACATATCCTTTCCTTTCCCTCCACTTTAGCTGAAGCCATCTTGCCACCCAAGGAGGAATTGATCTCTTCATCTCTTTTCAAAAGCTCAAGTTTTTCATCTCCACTCTAGGTAGGAGTGTTTTTCTAAACATTGTTTTTCTTATAAACGAGTTTTTCTAGCTTTCTCTTGGATTTCTTTTTGAAACTTTTCTTGTTCTTCTTTTCTTGTTTTCGGTCATGAGGCCTTGTTGGATATATGATAGCTCAATGATGAGAGCTCCTAGATGATGACCATGTGTTCATCTCAAAGGAACCTCTAGAGCTTGAGTTTTCACTTTCTCTAAGTTTCATCTTTGTTTTCTAACTAAAATGATTTTAGCTCAAGAAAACATCTTCATCCTTTCTTGTTTTTGGTTTCAGTTTCTTTGTCTGCTTACCTTGAAATTTCGGTTTTGGTTTCCTTGTTTTTGAGGTTTTGTTTTGTTTTGGAAAGTTTGTTTCTTTTGAGCTTGATGATGATGTTCAAGAACCTCATAGTTCCTTTGGGAACTTAGTTCAAGAACTCTAAAGCTCTCTTTGTGATGAGATAAGTGTTGGGTTATATGTAACACCCTAAATCTTAACCTAATACTACTAGTATGTATTTAGGTTAATCCTTAGAACATTACCTCTTGGTCTCATTCTTTACTTGAAAATACTTAGCGGAAATATGGGTAAAATTTTTCTTTTTGGAATTAAAACCAAAGTGAGAGCCATGCATGATTCTTTGAACGGGAATTCATACAAGTCATATGAGCAAATCATAATAAAACACATAAATAACATAAACAACTGATTATATATATAGATAATGTGCCTACCAAACGGCAGGACTATTCGGTACATAGAAGAACGAAATACAACTGAAAAGCAAATACAAGGAAATCATAAAAGCAAGTACAAAGAAACCATGAAAGCAACACACATACCCGTGTGCACCTAGAGTAGACAAACTCATATACAAAAGAAGGTTTGTCCTTAACTATGTGGCATGTGTGCACTAGCTACTACCCATCCTATGCACCTACTCCTGTTGGTCCGAATACTGAGGGGTGGAATCGATCCACTAGCGGATCTCGGCGGGAGTGGTCGTACGGATCATCGGAGCGTGTCCACCGCGGTGAGGGCGCATGGATGGCCTACGAGCCAACCTCGGCTGAACCACCGTCTCCTCACTCCCGGCTCTCATCGGTGGGGGAGCGGGGCTAGAAACTCAAGCTATGCAGATGCGAGGGCGGGTCCTCTGATGGATCCGTCTCCGAATACTGAGTCCAGGGCACGTACTCTGGGTAGTCACGTATGGCTGACGCCTCGGGCTGCATGCGGAGGATCTGCTCGTCGCGTGGTCTGGCTCGCTCAAAAATCGTGTTATGATGGTAGGGAGCAGTCGGGGTGAAGCGGTAGCTCCGTACTGGGTGTGCGAAGGGTCGTCCCATAAACATGAACACTCTAACTGTGCTGCGACCCTCAAAATGGTATGACCCGAGTGCTAGGTCATGGTGCAGCTCCCACGTCGGGGTGTCGATGAAGAGTATGAAAGTCGCCATCTGAAGATGTGACGGAAGAAAAAAGAGAAGGAATGAGAATCTTCTAAAAGAATTTTCAGTAGGGCAGTCCCTAACTAAGTGACATCATCATATCCTTAGGAACCTTGGGTTTTATTTCTAAAAAGGTATGTATGCATATAAACTCCTTTAAGTTAGTTTTCTAAAGCATTAGTTATCCAAGGTCCGTCATATTTCACAATGCGTCTTATGACTAAGCATGGAATATACTAAGACATGAATGCATCATAAGGATAAGCTAATCAACAAAGTCACAAAAACGTTATAATAGTGGCATAAGTTGATAGGTATAAATCTCATAATAACTTTCTTGGTTTTTCATAGCATATGTGACATTTCAACTTTAACTTTATCTCATGGGGCCACCCTAAAACATCTCTAGGTTATGAGCTCATACCTTAACTAGTCGTTGTAACACCCTAATTTTTAACCCAATATTCTAGAACATATTAGGCTAATCATTAGGTTATTACTTCTTAGTCTCATTATTTTATTAAAATACTTAGCGGAAATTACGGGTAAATTTTTCTTTTTGAAAACATAAAGCAAAGTGAGAGCCACGAACTTAACTAGTCGAACGACAGAAACATAAAGCACGCATAACAATTATTAGAAGTCATAAAGTAGAGCATATAACCAAAGTACAATCATGATAATAAAAGAAACATTCCATTAATAACATAACTAAGGTACATACGTAGTCATGCCCTCATAGGGACGGGCAGAGCTTGTAATACAGCGGAAAAGGAAATACAACAGAAAACAAGAAAGTAGGAATAAACCATAACTACCCGAGTGCACCTATAGTGAATAACCTCAAAAATAAAAGAAGGTTTATCCACTCTACATGTGGTGTGTGCACTAAACCTCCCCTACGACGTCAGCTACTGGAATCCGGGAAACGGTGAAGTGTAACTGATCCATGGACGCAGAGCAGCAGGAGTGGAAACACGTGAAGACTGAGCGTGGGCTCCTCAGTGAGGGCGCCTCTCGGCTCGCCTCGCTAGCCTCAGCTGCGTAACGGTCTCCTCGCTCACGTCTCGCATGAACTGAGGTGTAGGAGCAGAACTCTCACTATACATGTAGGTCGGTGGGTCCTCGGATGGGCATCCTCCGAACTCGGGGATCGAGGCACGTAATCCTGGAAGTCTCGAGGCATCGAACCACCAGTATACATCCGTAGAATCCTCTCGTCTCGCGTCCGGGCGCGCTCAAAAACCATCGTGTCGTCGTAAGGTGATGTCGGGGAGAAACGGTAGCTCTGTGCAGGATGTGCAAAGGGGCGTCCAATGAACATGAAGACTCGCACGGTACACTGCCCCTCAAAATGATATGACCCGTGGTCCGGGTCATAGTGGACCTCCCAAGTAGGCATGTCAATGAAAAGCACGAACGTTGCCATTGGTCTCTGAAGATATGACGGAAGAGAGAAGAGAGAGGAGTGAGAATTCTTGCTAAAGAATCTCAGTAGGAGTCTCCTATCCTAGGGTTACATCGTACACATCCTCAGGAACCTTGGGTTTAATTATAAAATAATGATTAGGCATATAAGGTTCAACTTAGGGTTTCTCAAACTAGTTATCCAAGGTCCATTCCTTTTAGCATGCGTCTTGATATTATAAATGCAACAATTTATATCATGGATGCATGTCAATACTTGAGCATATAAGACAACACATCAAAGCATATAAACATAAATCATGTGGCATGAGGGCATATAACTTTCAAGTGAATCATTCCTCAACTTCATGACATCAATCATGGTACTTTAGCATATTAGCCACCCTAAAAATAACTAGGTTATGAGCTCATACCTCAGCTAGTCATCACTAGCTCTTGCTTATTATCTTGAATAAGCGAAACATAAATAATAATCCCGACTCTCAAGTACGGGTAGGGGGCAGGGATCATCTCTCTCTGGGATTACCCTCTTTGAAACGCTTTGCAGGCATTTTGCCATAGCAATTTGTCCGCTTTGGTAGGCTGCATCTACTCATACCCTCACGGATTTGTCTCCCCTAGGGGTGCTCGGCTGAATCGGTGTCACCCAGGTGAGCGCGTCTCAGTGCTTTGTCACATAAAAATCTCCTGGGGGTGCTCGGCCAAACCGGTGTCACCCAGGGTTTTCAATTCATATGGTACTCATAAATCATTTCTTTCAACCCTTTAAGGTTTGACAGAAATTCGGCAACATAACAGTTGTTAAACCGAATTTCCTTCAAACTGGCACAAGCTAATCCACACTTCATGTTCTCATGAAATCTCATGCTATGATAAACTTTAACATTTCATCAATCATTTTCTCATGCATCAAGCACATCTCATCATATCATTGCATCATACAACACATCATAGCATTAACAACTTTTTAGTGTCTTATGCATTGACCCTTAAGGTCCCTAACTCACATTCTAAGTTATAAATCATCAAACCTAATCTCTCGGGAACTTATAAGGTCTTAACTAAGTATTTCTTACCTCACACTATGATCAAGAACATCTCTAAACTTCAAGAGTGCAGAATTCATATTCCTAACTTTACGTGTACCTAGGAGTCACAACAATGACCCTTTCTAAGTCCGATTTGCTCCTAAGGCATCAAGATCAAGTCCTAAACCATTTATGAGGCATTCCTACACATTTAAACTAATTTAAATCCATGATTAGCATTAATAAACCTTGCTGGACAGAATCCAGAAAATTCAAACATTAAAGGATCTAGAACTCTCAAATTAATTCTTTTCTAGTTTCTAACTTATCTTATCTTTCACATATGAGTCTTATCATTAATTATACTTAAACATGGGCATATTATCACCATTAAAACAGCTCATACAGTGGCAAATAATGGCAAGGCAGAACCGAAACAACCATTCTCCATAAAGGCATAAAACATAATTTCTAAAGCACATAAAATACTAGTTTCTCTTGGAACCTTTTTAAAACTTCCAAAACTCATTTATAAACATTTTTAATATCTAAAATCATCAAAATACTTGAGAGGGCAGTAGCTAAATCCTTTTCATCTCAAGAGGTTCTAAATTCATAAAACTTAGTTCTACATATTCCTTATACTCATATAAGCTTAGAAAATTTATGAAACATATTTTTAACACTTGGAAAACTTAAAACCTCTTAGGGCCGAAATCTCAACTATCGAAGATAATTATTTTAGACCTTTGTTTCAGACAACAATGGGCAAGTCTTTGAGCTCTAGGTTCATTTAAGTGATGACATAAAAGTAAACATGCTCATGCACTTGTTTTAGCTTGCATTAGAAAGTAAAGTGATAGCATAAAATAAACATGAGATGCAACCTATTATTATCTTTAATATTTAGTGAGAACTTGAAATATAAACATGATAATGCATAGCTTGAAATATAAATATGATAATGCAAGTTTCACTTATTATCTTGAATGTTTAGTGATAGCAAGGAAAGTAAACATGTTGTGCAAAGCATAAAATAAACATGATGCAAGGTTCATTTTATGGTTAGCTAGAGCTCATCCAAGACTTTAACAAAATAACAACCCAACATATATCTCATTACAAAGAGAGCTCTAGAGTTCTTGAACCAAGTTCTCAAGGAACTATGAGGTTCTTGAACATCATCATCAAGCTCAAGAAAACAAACTTTCTAAACAAGCAAAACCTCAAAGATCAAAGAGGAAATGAAAAACCGAAATGTTAAAGAAAAGGAAACAAAGAAACCAAACTCCAAAATAGCAAGAAAGAAAAGGTATTCTTGAGTAAAAATCATGTTTGAGTTAGAAAATGAAGTTGAAACTCAAGCAAAGTAAAACCTCAAGCTCTAGAGGTTCCTTTGAGATGAACACATAATCATCATCTAGGAGTCCTCATCATTGAGCTATCATGTGCTCATCAAGGCCTCATGGCCGAAATCTCAAGGAAAGAATAACAAAGGAAGTTCCAAAAAGAAAATCCAAGAGAAAGCTAGAAAGAACTCATTTTCAAGAAAACAAAGTTTAGAAAACACTCATACCTAGAGTGAAGATGAAAACTTGAACTCTTTGAAAAGGAAAACAAGATGATGAGCTCCTCCAAGAGGCAAGATAGCTTCGGCCAAGAGAGGATGAGAAGGTTGGAGTTGTGTTTCAAGTGAGGTTGTGTTTGAGGTATGGTGTTTGAGAGGTTTGATGATGGTTCAAGGCTATGGGGTGGTGTTTCAAGGTTGAGAGATGATGAAGAGATGAAGAAGATGAAGATGGAAAGAAAGGAAGAACTCTCTTGAAGCTTGAGAGAAAAAGAAAAGAACTAGCAAGACAACTCTAGAATTCTAAACTTAGCAAATGCTTCAAAGTGCAACTAAGCTATCACAAGCATCCTATTTATAGAAAAACAAAACAATGAGGCTCACCAAGGGGGGAGTGGCCGTGTGGTATTGGAGGGAAAGGAAGAGAAAATATCTCTTACACAAGGTCATTCAAGAATGGTTTGAAGTATGGAAGCTATGCTACAAAGTATGGCTTGATGTGAGTTAATTTCCTATCAATTTTTGAATGAAATTAGGCTTCTAGAAACAATGCATGGCTGGAACTTTTCCAGCCACAAATAAATGGGAAAAAATGGGTTGTTTTAATTATTAATTCATTTGGAAAATCAAGCTTGATTGAAAGTTATGACAAGGTATAGTATATGTGACTTGAGGTATGGCCTTGGAGTGTTTAAAAATTGAACATGTGATGCATATGGGAGAGAAGGGTACACGGCCAGGTTCAGGCAGCATGGGTGGGAGAGAGATTTGATCACCTAATGGTGTATTAATGATAGGTTTAAGTGTGTATTAGCTTAGGTACAAGGTTAGGAATAATTAAGCTTAAGTTTAGGTGACTAAGAATGTGATTTAAGGATTTTATGACAAGATTAGGAGTGCTCATACATCATTAGAGAATTAAAAACTCATTTGTGAATAAACAATGTGTAACACAATTCCATGATTTAAGGAATTGGAAAGAGAAAATACTATTCAAGATTCTATGACTAGGAGTCTTGAAATTAAAATATGATTTTAAGTTGTAATTAAGCACTTTTAGGTTCTAATCAACTTTAATAAATTATTTTGACTCAAGATTAATTAACGAAATTAATTAACCTTTGATTAGAGCCTAATATTGCTTAAGTTTGCTTGATCACGTGATTAAGCGTAAAAACATGAAACTAGGGGCAAAACCATAATTTTGTACTAATTTTGCCCGGGACCTCCAAGACCAAAACTAAAGTCATAGTCTACATAAAAATGCCTTTTAAAATCATCTGGAGAAGTTTGGGGTTCATCCGGCACTTGCAAACGGGTAAAACACCACAGAGACGTTTTGGTCATTTTGACCCGACAACTCGAAAAACGAGATTTTCGATCTCGAGAAAGTACACAAGTCATCTAATCCTCTTCCAACATTGAGTTTGCCCTTCGGGTACTGCTGGACCGGCTTTCCTCGAATTCCGGGCCGAAAATGACCACAAGGGCATTTTGGTCATTTTCGCTCTAACAGAAAATCGGGACGTTACAGTTGTCACTAGCTCTTACTTATCCTATGATAAGCGTAACATACATAATCCTGACTTAAAGCACGGGCTAGGGGGCAAATTAAGGATCACCTCTTAGGGTCATTTCCTCTTTGAAATGCTCTACTAGCAACTAGTGCATAGTAGTATTGTCCGCTTTGGCAAGCTCTATGTCAATACCCTCACGGATTTGTTTTCTTGGGGGTGCTCGGCTAAACCGGTGTCACCCAAGAAGGCGTCTCAGTGTTGTGTCACATTTAAGTTCTCATGATTTTCAAAAAGACCTTTTTCCAAGTTCCTCAAATTTGATGGAAATTCGGCAGCATGACGGCTGTAGACCGAATTTCCTCAAATTTGCTTATGCCATGAAAACATATAGGACGTACAAACATATCTTATGAGGTATAGCATATCATCACATAAAACTTCTTCATAGCACATATCAAGCTCACGTGTCATATATCATATTTACATAAATTAAGCATCATAAAAACTCAAGACTTTTTAATGTCTTATGCATTGACCCTTAAGGTCCTTAACTCACGTTCTAAGTTATCAATCATCAAACCTAATCTCTTGGGTACCTATGAGGTTATAACTAAGTATTTCTCACCTCACACTATGATCAAGAATATCTCTAAACCTCAAGGATGCAGAATTTATAATCCTAACTTTACGGGTACCTAGGAGTCACAACAATGACCCTTTCTAAGTTTAGTTTACTCCTAAGGCATCAAGATCAAGTCTTAAACCAATTATGAGTCATTCCTACACATTTAAACTAATTTAAAACCATGATTATCAAATCTAAACCTTGCTGGACAGAATCTAGAAAATTTAATAATTAAAGGATCTAAAACTCTCAAATTAATTCTTTTCTAGTCTCTAACTTATCTTATCTTCCACATAAGAGTCTTAACATTATTTTTGCTCAAACATAAGCATATTATCATCATTAAAACAACACATACAGTGGTAAATAAGTAGCAAGGCAGAACCGAAATGTGCATCTCCATAAAAGGCATAGAACACAATTTCTAAAGCACATAGAATACTAGTTTCTCTTGGAACCTTTTTAAAACTTTCAAAACTCATTTATAAACACTATTATCCTTTAAAATCATAAAAAGACTTAAGAGGGCAGTGGCTAAATCATTTTCATCTCAAGAGGTCCTAAATTCATAAAACTTAGTTCTACATATTTCTTATACTCATATAAGCTTAGGAAAATTATAAAACATAATTTTCAATACTTGGAAACCTTAAAACCTCTTAGGGCCGAAATCTCAACTATGGAAAATAAATATTTTAGACCTTTGTTTGAGACAACAATGGGCAAGTCCTTGAGCTCTAGATTCGTTAAAGTGATGGCATAAAAATAAACATGCTTATGCACTTGTGTTAGCTTTTGTTAGAAAGTAAAGTGAGAGCATAAAATAAATATGAGATGCATCCTATTATTATCTTTGATATTTAGGTGAGAGCTTGAAATGTAAACATGATAATGCATAGCTTAAAATATAAACATGACAATGCAAGTTCTTTTATTATCTTGGTACTTAGTGATAGCAAGGAAAATAAACATGATGTGCAAGGCATAAAAGTAAACATGATGCAAGGTTCATTTTAAGATTAGCTAGAGCTCGTTCAAGACTTTAACAAGATAACAACCCAACACATATCTCATCACAAAGAGGGCTTTAGAGTTCTTGAACCAAGTTCTCAAAGGAACTATGAGGTTCTTGAACTTCATCATCAAGCTTAAGTAAACCAACTTCCAAAACAAAACCAAACAAAATCTCAAGGATCAAAATACCAAAACCGAAAACCTTACAAGAGAAAAAAAGAAAGTGAAACTAAGTCAAGTTCTTTATTAAATACCCAAAACCCCTATCTAGAGAAAGATCTCTAGAACGTACCGGCCAACTTTAAGGTTGACAAGGGTAGGCTTGGGCTTTTAGAAATCCTTAGATTAATTTTCTTAAGTTGAAAAACCATGTGAGCTAGATATCATATAGATGAAGTCATAAGAAAAGGAAAACTCAAGCTTTAGAGGTTTCTTTGAGATGAACACAAGTCATCATCTAAAAACTCTCATCATCAAGCTATCATACTCAAAATCAAGGCAAGAGGCCGAAATGAAGAAGAAAAGAAAAACAAAAGAAAGTTCAAAAAGAATCCAAGAGGAAACTAGAGAAAAACACATTCTTGAGCAAAACAAGTTTGAAAAGCAAATCCCTACCAAGTGATGAAGATGAAAGCTTGAACTTGAAAAGGAAAATGAGAAGAGAAACTCCTCCTAAGGTGGTGTGATGGCTTCGGCCAAAGAGGAAGAAAAGGAAAGGAGATGTGTTTTGAGGAAGCTTGTGTTTGAGGTTTAGTGTTTAAGAGATTTGATGATGATCTAAGATTAGGATATGGTGGATTGAAGTGGTGAGGTGATAATGTGAAGAGAAGATGAAGATGAAGAGAAAGAACTCTTGGAACTTTGAGAGAAAAGAAAAGAACTAGTAAGATAACTCTAGAATTCTAAACTTAGCAAATGCTTCAAGGTGCAACTAAGCTATCACAAGCATCCTATTTATAGAAAACAAAACAATGAGGCTCACCAAGGGGGGGGGGAGTGGCCGTGGCTTTTGAGGGGAAAAAGGGAGAGAAAAATATCTCTTACACAAGGTCATTTAAGCATGGTTTGAAGTATGGAAGCTATGCTACAAAGTATGGCTTGATGTGAGTTAATTTCCTATCAATTTTTGATGAAATTAGGCTTCTAGAAACTTGTCATGGCTGGAACTTTTCCAGCCACAAATAAATGGGAAAAATGGATTGTTTTAATTATTTATTCATGTGGAAATTCAAGCTTGATTGAAAGTTATGACAAGGTATAGTGTATGTGACTTGAGGTATGGCCTTGGAGTGTTGAAAAATTGAACATGTGATGCATATGGGAGAGGGAAGTGCACTACGGACTAGGCAGCATGGGGGAGGTGAGTTTTGATCATCTAATTGGGTGTTAATGGTAGGTTTAAATGTGTATTAGCTTAGGTACAAGGTTAGGAATAATTAAGCTTAAGTTTAGGTAACTAAGAAGGTGTTTTAAGGATTTTATGACAAGATTAGGAGTGCTCATACATCATTCGAGAATTAAAAACTCATTTGTGAATAAACAATGTGTAACACAATTCCATGATTTAAGGAATTGGAAAGAGAAAACACTATTCAAGATTCCATGACTAGGAGTCTTGAAATTAAAATATGATTTTAAGTTGTAATTAAGCACTTTTAGGTTCTAATTAACTTTAATAAATTATTTTGACTCAAGATTAATTAAGGAAATTAATTAACCTTCGATTAGAGCCTAATATTGCTTAGGTTTGCTTAATCACGCGATTAAGCGTAAAAATACGAAACTAGGGGTAAAACCATAATTTTGCACTAATTTTGCCCAGGACCTCCGGGACCAAAACTAAAGTCACAGTCAACATAAAAATGCCTTTTAAAATCATCTGCAGAAGTTTCAGGTTCATCCGGCACTTGCAAATGGGTAAAACACCGCAGGGGCGTTTTGGTCATTTTGACCCGAAAACTCGAAAAATGATATTTTTGATCCCGGGAAGGTACACAAGTCATCCAATCCCCTTCTAACATTGAGTTTGCCCTTCGAGTACTGCCAGACTGGCTTTCCTCGAATTCCGGGCCGAAAATGACCTCAGGGACATTTTGGTTATTTTCAGTCTAGCAGAAAAAATCGGGGCGTTACATTATATCTCTAAAGTCTTGAAAGAGCTCTAGATGATATTAAAATGAACCTTTCATCCATGTTTATTTTCCTTGCCATCACTAAGTATCAAAGATAATAAATGAACTTGCATTATCATGTTTATATTTCAAGTCCTCACTTAAATATCAAAGATAATAACAAGTTGCATCTCATGTTTATTTTATGCTCTCACTTTATTTTCTAAAGAAAGCGAAAAACTAGTAGATGAGCATGTTTATTTTTATGTCATCACTTAAAGAGAACCTACAGCTCAAAGACTTGCCCATTGTTGTCTCAAACAAAGGCTTGAAAATATTTATTTCTTTAGCTTGAGGTTGCGGCCCCTAAGGGTTTTGTTGGTTACAAGTGTAGAAAACTATATTTCATAATCTTTCTAAGCATATGTGAGTTCAAGGAAGGTGTAGAACCAAGTTTTATGAATTTAAGACCTCTTGAGATGAATTTGATTTAGCTACTGCCCTTACAAACATTTTAATAATTTTTTTTGGTGTTATAAATGTTGATAAATGAGTTTTGAAAGTTTGAGAAAGGTTCCAAGAGAAACTAGTATTTTATGTGCTTTGGAAATTATGTTTTTATGCCTTTATATGGAGACTTGGTTTCGGTTCTGCCTTGCTATGTTTTGGTCACTGTATATGCTAATTTGATGATGATAATATGATTATGTTTGAGTATAATTGATGCTAAAATTCATATGTAAAAGATTAGAGAAGTTAGTAACTAGAAAAGAATTAATTTAAGAGTTCTAGATCCCTTGGTAATTGATTTTTCTGGATTCTGTCCAGCAAGGTTTAGAAATGGTAATCATGGATTTAAATTAGTTTAAATGTGTAGGAATGACTCATAAATGGTTTAGGACTTGATCTTGATGCCTTAGGAGTAAACCGGACTTAGAAAGGGTCATTGTTGTGACTTCTAGGTACCCGTAAAGTTAGAATTTTAGATTCTGCATTCTTGAGGTTTAGAGAAGTTTATGATCATAGTATGGAGTGAGGAATACTTAGATATGAGCCTATAGGTACCCGAGAGATTAAGATGTGATGATTTATAACTTAGATTGTGAGTTAAAGACCTTAAGGGTCAATGTATAAGATATTAAGAAATTGTTAATGCTATGATATTTATATGATGCAATAATATGTTGAGATGTTTATAATGCATGAGGAAATGATTGTTTGAGATATGATTTTATCATAGCATGAGGTTTAAATAAGGAATATGTTGTGTTATTAGCTTGTGGCATAAGTTTCGGTTTGAAGGAAATTCGGTTTAACAGTTGTTATGCTGCCGGATTTCCGTCAAACCTCAAAGGGTTGAAGAAATATTTTAAAGTACCACATGAGTTGAAAACCTTGGGTGACACCGGTTCGGCTGAGCACCCCCAAGAGATTTTTATGTGACAAAGCACTAAGACGCGCTTTCTTGGGTAACACCGGTTCGGCCGAGCACCCCCAGGGGAGACAAATCCGTGAGGGTATGAGTAGATGTAGCCTACCAAAGCGGACAAATTGCTGTGGCTTGATGCCCGCAAAGCATTTCAAAGAGGGTATATCCTAAGAGAGGTGATCCCTAGCTCCCTACCTGTACTTGCGTAGTCGGGATTATTTTATTATGTTTCGCTTATTCAGATAATAAGCAAGAGCTAGTGACGACTAGTTGAGGTATGAGCCCATAACCTAGTTATTTTAGGGTGGCCTTATTATTTGAAGTACCATGATTGATGTCATGAAGTTGAGGAATGATCCACTTGAAAGTTATATACCCTTTATGCCACTTGTATGCTTATTGAAGTTGTGATTCATTGAGTTATTTCATTGAGGCATTGCCATGCATTCATGTTTTAATATGTTGCATCCATGACATCTAGATGCATGCTAAAAGGAATGAACCTTGGATAATTGGTTTTATAAACCCTAATAATGAACCTATTATGTATGCACACCTTTTTAAAATTAAACTCAAGGTTCCTAAGGATGTGAACGATGTAACCCTAGGATAGGAGACTCCTACTGAGATTCTTTCATAAGAATTCTCACTCCTTTCTCTTCATTCTCTTTGTTCCATCACATCTTCAAAGAGCGATGGCGACGTTCGTGGTTTTTGTCGACACGCCGACCTGGGAGGTTCACTTTGACCCGGATCACGGATCATACCATTTTGAGGGGCAGTGCACTGTACGAGTCTTCATGTTCATCGGACGCCCCTTTGCACACCCTGTATAGAGCTACTATTTCTCCCCGATGTCACCCTACGATGATGCAATGGTTTTTGAGCGCGCCCGGACGCGAGATGAGAGGATTCTGCGGACGTATACTGGTGGTTCGATGCCTCGAGACTTCCAAGACTACTTGCCTCGGTCCTCGAGTTCGGAGGACGACCCATCCGAGGACCTGCTAACGCACATGTATAGCGAGAGCTCTGCTCCTACACCTCAGTTCATGCGAGGCATGAGCGAGGAGACTGTTACACAGCTGAGACTGGCTAGGCGAGCCGAGAGGCACCCCTATCAAGGAGCTCACGCTCAGTCTTCACATGTACCCACTCCTACCGCCCTGCGTCCATGGATCGGTTACACTCCACCTTTCCTCAGATTCTAGTAGCAGATGTCCTAGGAGAGGCTTAGTGCACACACCCACATGTAGAGTGGATAAACATTCTTTTGTGTTGAGGTTATCCATCATAGGTGCACTTGGGTAGTTATGGTTTGTTTATGCTTTCTTGTTTCGGTTGTATTTCCATTTTTTCTGTATTGCAAGCTCAACCCGTTCCTATAAGGGCGTGACTACTTATGTACCCTAATTATATTATTAATGAAATGTTTCCTTTGTTGTTATGACCATTATTCTATTGTTACTTGCTTTGGCTTTTGTATTCCCTTATGATTGATGATTTGCTTCTCATTTAGATAAGAGCGCGGCTCTCACTTTGGTTTATGTTTTCAAAAAAAAATTTACCCGTAATTTCCGCTAAGTATTTTAATAAAATAATGAAACTAAGAAGTAATAACCTAAATGTTAGCCTAATATGTTCTAGAGTATTGAGTTAAAAATTAGGGTATTACATACATCAAATAAATCTCAAGAGAATTTAATGTAACATCCTAATTTTTAACCCAATACTGTAGAACACATTAGGTTAATAATTAGGTTATTACTTCTTAGTCTCATTCTTTTATGAAAATACTTAGCGGAAATACGGGTACATTTTTTTCTTTGAAAATATAAATCAAAGTGAGAGCCGCATATGACGTAACAAAGACTAACATATAGAAAAGAGGTCTCATATCATTCATGGTCACAAAATACAAAGGTTGTTCATTACATCACAACAGGATCATATTATCATAGGTACATAATTTATGACTATCATAGTCCTATTATCGCTTCAACAGAAATACACTTCAATAATCTATAAAACTAAAGCGGCATCTGTGCGTGTTCGTTGCATCCCACTAACCCAACTCATAGGGTATGCTTCATGCCTACGCTTTAGTAGAAATCACGAATCACGTCACGAGATACACCTTCATCTTCGTCTGGAGAAGACACGGAAGAAAAAGAGAGATGGATGAGAAACTTATTCAAGATTCTCAGTAGGGAATTCCGACTCCAACACACGTGTCATCGTCGTCGTCCCCAGCCACGTCGGTTTAAATTATGAAAGAGGTGTTCATACATAAGGTTTGGTTTTAAACTTTCCAAAGCTATTTATCCAAAGTGGGTGTCTTTTAGTATGGGTCTTTAATGATATGAATTCCACAGATATCGAATGAATGCATGGTGATACATTATGCAAGCAATTCAATAAATCATAATGTCAAGTAACAGATAAGCGGCATAGAAGTACAGAACTTTCCTCTATTCTTTTCCCATACTTGAACTTTTAAGTTCTTCTCCTCAAGAACCACCTTCTTTTCTCATCACCAAAATCCAACCTTAAACACCAGTGCCCGGCGATATTTATACGCATCACCAAAACCAACCAAATACACCATATCGCCTAGGATTGAGCTCAACCAAACGAGCTCAAACCTAACTAGTCATCACTAGATTTCTAAGAGGGCAAAGAAGGGGTAACTTAGGATTAGTTCTTTCTTTACTCATGACTATGTGACTTGAAAAGAGACATCGCATCTCTTTTCTCACATTTGAACTCTTGAGTTCTTTCTCTCAAAGACCACCTTCTTTTCTTATCACCAAACCCAACCATAAACACCAGTGCCCGGCGATATTTATACTCATCACCAAATCCAACCAAACACACCCTATTGCCTAGGAATGAGCTCAACTATGTTTATACTTATCACCAAATTATTCTCATTATCAAGTCCAACCAAATACACCCATATTGCCTCAATGAGCTCAAACCTAACTAGTTTTCACTAGATATTTAAGAGGGCAAAAGAAGGGGTACATACTCTCTCTCTCATTCAATTCTCACAAACATGGTAGACATAACATCTCAACAATTCATCATCAATTTCTACATCATCATAGCATCATCATAAAAGATCACATCATCATAACTCATATAAATAATGCTCGTGTGTCACACATCACACCTCATATATCATCACATCATCCATATCAACATATCATACTTGCATTACCAAACTAAAAGCGAGAAAATCTCTTAATGTCTTATACATTGACCCTTAAGGTCCTTCACTCACAATCTAAGTTATAATTCATCATATCCTAAACTCTCGGGTACCTATAGGCTCATATCTAAGTATTCCTCACTCAATACTATAATCACAAACATTTCTAAACCTCAAGAATACAAGATCTAAAATTCTAACTTTACGGGTACCTAGGAGTCACAACAATGACCCGTTCTAAGTTCGGTTTGCTCCTAAGACACCAAGATCAAGTCCTAAACCAATTATGAGTCATTCCTACACATTTAAACTAATTTAAATCCATGATTACCATTTCTAAACCTTGCTGGACAGAATCCAGAAAAATCAATTACTAAGGGATCTAGAACTCTCAAATTAATTCTTTTCTAGCTGTTAACTTCTCTTATCTTTCACATATGAATTTTTAACATTAATCATACACAAACATACTCATATTATTATCATCAAAACAGTATAAATAGTGAGCACATCAAGGCAAGGCAGAACCGAATTCTTCTCCAAACAAGCAAGGCATAAACTTGATTTCTAAAACACATAAAATGCTAGTTTCTCTTGGGACCTTTTTAAAACTTGCAAAACTCCTTTGTAAACATTTTTGTCATCTAAAATCATCAAAATACTTGTAAGGGCAGTAGCTATTCTAAATTAAACTCAAGAGGTTCTAAATTCATAAAACCTTGTTTTAAACATTTCTTGAACTCATATAAGCTTAGAAAAATTATGAAACATAGATTTTAGTGCTTGTAACAAAGTAAACCTCCTAATGCCGAAATCATAAGCTAAAGAACACATATTTTTCAAGCCTTTGTTTGAGGAAATAAAGGGTAAGTCTATGAGCTCTAAATCTCTTAAGTTGTGACATAAAAGTAAATATGCAATACACTTTATTTTAGTATTTATTTAGAGGTGAGGACATAAAATAAATATGCTATGCAACTCCTTATTATCTTAGAAATTTAGTGAGAACATAAACATAAATATGGAGATGCAAGTTCATTCTTTAATCTTAAGCGTTTAGTGATGACATAAAATGTAAACATGGATGCAAAGTCTTTTATCTTAACTTAGAGCTCACATGAGACCTTTAAAGAGAATAACAAATCTCAACCCAACACTTGTCTCATCACAAAGAGAGCTTTAGAGTTCTTGAACCAAGTTCTCAAGGAACTACATGGTTCTTGAGCATCATTATCAAGCTCAAAAAGAAGTAAACTTTTAGAAGGAAACAAAACTTCAAAGAAGTAAGAACCAAAACAACATTATTTTTAGAGATGAAATAAATATAAGAACACTTTAAAATTTTTAACAAAACCTTTAAAGGAAAGCACATGGAGGCCGAATCATATAGGAAGGAAAAAGGGAAGAAAACCAAAACCTTGCTAGATCAAGAAACAAAACTCAAGCTTTAGAGGTTTCTTTGAGATGAACACAAGGTCATCACCTAGAAACTCTCATCATCAAGCTATCATGTTCAAGAAGAAAAGGCAAAGAGGCCGAAATGGAAAAAGAAAAGTAATATAAAGGAAAACTAAAAAAGAAACCAAGAGAAAACTAGAGAAAACACATTTTTTTTTAGTAAAACAAAGTTTGAAAAGAAACTCCCTACCAAGTGTGGAGGCAAAGGCTTGATCTTTGAAGTGAGGATGAAAAGAAAATCTCCTTCCAAAGTGAAGAACAAGATTCAGCCAAGGAGGGTGGAGAAGGAAAGAAAAGTGTTTTAGGTGAGCTTTGTGTTTGAGAAAGGAAGCTTGGGTATTTAGATGATGATCTAAGGTGGTGGTGTGGTGGTTTGAGGTGGTTTGTGGTGGTGGAAAGAGTTTCTAAGTGGTGGAGAAGAACTTGGGGTTGAGAGAAAGTAAGAGAGCTTTTTTGGTCACAAACTCAAACAAAAAAGCAAATGGTAAAAGTGTGAGATTTCTTACACTTTGCTATATATATTATGGGTTGAAAATTGAAATGTGGAGGTGAAATATGGGGGGAAAGTGTACGAAATTTTGGAGCGTTTGGGGGAGAAAAATATCTCCTCAAAGTGGTCATTCAAAGCATGGTTTGAGGTATGGAAGTCATGGTGCAAAGTATGGCTTCAAGTATGGTAATTTCCCTTTGTTTGAATTTAAAATAACCCTTCTAGAAGGCAAGGAGGGCTGGCTGAATTTGAGCCACAAAAATGAGAGAAAAAGTCTTCTAGAAGTGGTCATATGAAGCATGGATGAAAGCATGGTGTTTGTATGACAAAGTATGGTTTATGGTGAGGTGGAAGCATGGTTCTTTGAGTGTAAAATAAAATTAAATTATGATAAAATGGAGTATTAATTGGCCAGGTCTAACGCAGCAAGGGAGGAGGGAGTTTTGGTCATGTAATTGTGTGTTAGTGATGTGTTTAGGGGTGTATTAGCTTAGGTGCAAGGTTAGAAGTCATTAAGCACAAGTTTAGGTGACTAAGAATGTGATTAGGAACCTTTATGACATGATTAAAGAGTACTCATACATATTTAGGAGATTTTAAATTCGTTTTATGAATGATTTAACGAATTGGAGAGAGAAAACACTATTCAAGATTCCATGACTAGGAGTCTTGAATTTAAAATAAGATTTTAAGTTGTAATTAAGCACTTTTAGGTTCTAATCAACTTTAATAAATTATTTTGACTCAAGATGAATTATGAAAATTAATTAACCTTCGATTAGAGCCTAATATTGCTTAGGTTTGCTTAATCATGCGATTAAGCGTAAAAACACGAAACTAGGGGCAAAATCGTAATTTTGTACTAATTTCGCCCGGGACCTCCAGGACCAAACCTAAAGTCATAGTCTACATAAAAATGCCTTTTAAAACCATCTGGAGAAGTTTCGGGTTCATCCGGCACTTACAAATGTATAAAACACCGTAGGGGCGTTTTGGTCATTTTAACCTAAAAACTCGAAAAATGAGATTTTCGATCCCGGAAAGATACACAAGTCATCTAATCCCCTTCCAACATTGAGTTTGCCCTTCGAGTACTACCGGACCGGCTTTCCTCGAATTCCGGGCCGAAAATGACCTCAGGGGCATTTTGGTCATTTTTGCTCTAATAGAAAAATCGGGACGTTACATTTAAAATCATAAAACTTTGTCCAGAACATCTCTTAAGCTTATCTAAACTTAGAAAAATTATGAAACATAAGTTTTTTGTATTTGTAATCATATAAACCTTTTAAGGCCGAAATCAAAGGGGCTAAGAAACATATGTTTTCAAGACTTTGTGTGAGATAATAATGGGTAAGTCTATGGGCTCTAAATCTCTTAAATTATGACATAAAAATAAAAATGCAATGCACTTTGTTTTAGTCTTTATTTAGAGGTGAGAACATAAAATAAATATGCTATGCAACTCATTATTATCTTAGAGATTTAGTGAGAACATAAACATAAATATGAATATGCAAGTTCATTCTTAAATCTTGAGTATTTAGTGATGACATAGAAGTAAATATGGATGCAAATCTTTTATCTTTAACTTAGAGCTCACATGAGACTTTTAAAGAGAACCAAAAATCTCAACCCAACATTTATCTCATCAACAAAGTGAGCTTTAGAGTTCTTGAACCAAGTTCTCAAAGGAACCACATGGTTCTTAAACATCATCATCAAGCTCAAAAAGAAGCAAATTTTAAAAGAAACAAGACTTTAAGGAAATAGAAACCAAGCAACATTATTTTCTTGGTACAAAGTAAATATAGAGGCACTTTGAAAATTTTAACAACATCTTTGAAGTGAAGACTATGGAGGCCGAAACTATGAAGGAAAAGAAAAGGAAAGAAAAATCTAAACTTTGCTAGATCAAGAACAAAACTCAAGCTTTAAAGGTTCCTTTGAGATGAACACAAGGTCATCATCTAAGAACTCCCATCATCAAGCTATCATGTTCATAAGGAGGCCAAGGGGCCGAAATGAAAAAGAAAAGAGAAACAAGGAAAAGCTTTAAAAGAAACCAAGAGAAACTTTGAGTCAAACACATTTTTGAGTAAAACAAAGTTTGAAAGTAACTCCTACTAAGAGATGAAGAGGAAAGCTTCATCTTGAGGATGAAAATGAGATGAGCAACACCTCCTAGGATGGTGAGGATGATTCGGCCACCAAGAGAAAAAGAGAAAGGAGGTGTGTTTTGAGGAGGCTTGTGTTTGAGGTTAAGTGTTTAAGAGGTTTGATGATGATCTAAGGTTATGATGTGGTGGATTGAGGTTGTGAGGTGATGATGTAAAGAGAGGATGAAGAAGATGAAGATGAACAAGAATAACTTTAAGAACTCTTTGAGAGAAAAGAAAAGAACTCAAGAAAGCTTAGAAACTAAAACTTTTCAAATGATCTAAAGTGTTTCCAAGTGCTTCTAAGCAAGGTATTTATAGAAAAATGAAACAAATGAAGTCTCATGGAGAAGGAAAAGAAGCCGTGTGGTTCTCATGGCCTTGGGGAGAAAATATCCCTTACAATGTGGTCATTCAAGCATGGTTTAAAGTATGGAAACATGGTGCAAGTTATGGCTCAAAGTATGGTAATTTCTCTTTGTTTGAAATTGAAATAAATCATCTAGAAGGGCATGGAGGGCCGGCGATTTTTGAGCCACAAAAATGAGAGAAAAAGTCTTCTAGAAGTTGTCATATGAAGCATGGATAAAAGCATGGTGTTAGTATGACAAAGTATGGTACATATAAGGTGAAAGCATGGTCCTTGGAGTGTAAAAATTTGAGCATGTGATAAATATTGGGGGCATGGGTATTCGGCCAAATCTGATGCAGCCAAGGGGGAGAGAGATTTGTTCATGTAATTGTGTGTTAATGATAGGTTTAGATGTGTCTTAGTTTAGGTACAAGGTTAGGAATCATTAAACACAAGTTTAGGTAACTAAGAATGAGGTTTAGGAATTTTATGACAAGATTAAGGAGTGCTCATACACATTTAGAGAGTTAAAAATTCATTTTATGAGTAAACAAGGTAGACAAATTTCCATGATTTAAGAAATTGGAGAGAGAAAACACTATTCAAGATTTCATGACTAGGAATCTTGAATTTAAAATAAGATTTGAGCTTAAATTAAACACTCTTAGATTCTAATCAACTTTAATAAATTATTTTGACTCTAGATTAATTATGAAAATTAATTAATCTTCGATTAGAGCCTAATATTTCTTAGGTTTGCTTAATTACGCAATTAAGCTCAAGAACACAAAACTAGGGGCAAAATCGTAATTTTGCACAAATTTTGCCCGGGACCACCGAGACAAAAACTGAAGTCACAGAATACATAAAAATGCCTTTTAAAACCATCTGGAGAAGTTTCGGGTTCATCCGGTACTTGCAATTGGGTCAACCACCACAAGGGTATTTTGGTCATGTTGACCCGAAAACTCGAGAAACTAGATTTTCAATCCCGGAAAGGTACACAAGTCAACTAATCTCCTTCAAACATTGAGTTTGCCCCTCGAGGACCACCGAGTCGGCGATCCTCGAGTTCCGGGCCGAAAATGACCTGAGGGGCATTTTGGTCATTTTTACCCTAACAGAAAATAGAGGCGTTACATAAGAAATATTGCCTCTAGACAAGATAAACTTGAGGCAATAATTATAGAGAAAGGCACCCAACTCAAACAAAATGAAGAATTGCAACTTCAGATTCTTCCAACCAACCAAAAAATCTTACAAGAGCTAAGACATCAAGGATAGAGATGATGCTCTTGTCCTCTTCCTGCACACCTTCTTTTGATGATGACAAAAAAGGGAGAAGAAAATAGATGAAAAAAAATCATATGCTGTGGAATTCAGGGGGAGATCATGCTGACGCGGAGCCCAGAAATCTTTTAAACATGAATTTTTTTTTCTAAAATTTTTTTATGACTTGACACTTTTTACTCACAATTTGACAATTTCTATCTTTGGTTATATAATCCATTATAACTTCTCATATTTCATGTTCATGCTTGGTTTAATTTTTTACTTTAAAGTTTTGATATGCTCTGATACATATATGATTCTTTTAAGCTCTGATATATATATAAATCGATGCCTACTTATCATGCTTAGCTAATCATATATCATGACCTGCTTATGTATGCTTCTGATCTCCTAAGCGCTTGCTCTGAATTGATTAATCATTAACATGCTAGAGATATTAGCACACTTCTATATCCATGATTAGCTTTAGCAAGTATCCTTAAGAAGCACTAATTCTTTCTACTATTGCCTGGATACTCGAACTCTATTGATGTGCTTAGATATGTATAAGTTGCTTAAACATGCCTATCATTGTAAAACACATTCCCTTTGACACATGTATGAGATGCTCTGTTTAATTTAATCTCCTATAGTTGTGAATAGTTTATGAGATTCTTCATAAACCTGTTTCTATATGTTTTTAACCCAACTGAGATAAGTTTGTATGCCTCAGAAATCTCTCGAGTGTGCTAAGCTTAAATGACTATCAATGTGTTATATTTTGATTCAAAATATATCAATGAACAAAAATTCATAGTTTGCATAAACTTATATCAATTTTGAGAAAAGTTTTCAAAAAAGTATTTTCATCCTCTAATACTCATGAAAATAGTTTCATAGCTCATAACAATAAGCTTGTTTGTGCTTAATGCTCAAATATAACTAGGTTGGATCCCTGATTAAGCTTTAGAAACCTCCTCTTATAATGTGCTGATATAATTTATATCAAGGTTTCTCCGAGTGCCAAAACCTACATTTGTATCACTTAAGTTTTCTCATGACATGCTCAAAAAGGTTTATCATTTATATCTTTGGGCATTAGTTTTTTAAAAAAGGGCTTAGGAAAAGAATTTGCTGAATAGGATTTTCAATCAAGAAAGAATATCACAAGTATTACTTGTCTATTTATTCAAGATCACTTACATTTTAGAAAGTTATTTTTATTATAAGGATCAAGCTGTTGGTGCAATTGACCTTAAATGATGACATCTGCTTAAGTATCTTTGTGATACAATTTCAAGAAGCATTCTGATTTAAATCAGAGAATATCATCACAAACCAAACAACTTTGATTTGAGTTAACTTAAGACTTCAAAATTGTCTTGAACATATCCAACCATGCCTTGAGAAAAGGATTTGCTAAGATTTAAGAATCATGATGTCTTGAAAGAAAATGTCTTCATCATAATACATTCAGAGTTATTTCTTTCAACATCCCTTCAAAAGATTTTCTTCAAATTGGTTTGTCATCATAAAAAAAAAGGGAGATTGTAAGCTTCAGAATCCTTTAGAAAGTATGAGCTTTATTGTTTGAATGATAACAAAGCCAATTTGAAGAAAATATTTTGAAGAATGACTAATGGCTACCTTGAGTTTCTTGACTAAGCTTAACAAGTATTTCCGAAGTGCATTACACGGACTTGAGCGATAATAATTTCATTTTGCATGTGCAAACATGTTTTATCTCATGGAAAGAGAATGAGCTTAAACAAAGTGAATATTATATCATGTAAAGAATACTTACATACATTAAGAAATCAAGCATATCAATACAAGAGCAAGAAATCCAAGGAAATGATCTTCAGAAAGTAACACGGAATGATCAGAAAATGCATTGAAAATAAGGAAATCATGAAAACTCTGACAGTAACATGTTACTCAGTCGACAATCATCATAATTGCAAATCATTCATAATTAAAAAACCAAGATTGAAGACTGGAAGACTAAAGAATAATCAAGGAACTGATTACGCATGTTAGAAAGCTCACTTAACTGTGGAACATAGAACGCTATAGGAAATGAAGGGAAATTTGAAATTCAAATTTCAAATCTAAAATCAAACCTAGTTTTATAACTGGTATGTCATCTATTTTGTCTGGTTGGTCAACCATCCTAGCTTCGAGAAGGAGGGTTCAGAAATAATGATAAGAAAGCAAAAAGAAAGAGGGACATTAGAAACCTCTACAATATAACGACTTCTACAACCGATGTGACAAGTTTGTCAACCTACCTTTCTAGACTAACGTTCTAAGACACAACAGATGGTCTACATGTGTCACTTGGAGATCTGATCAATGGTAATGGCCATGAAGAAGGAAAAGCTTATGAGAGAGTTGAAGACATAAGAGTGGAAACTCTGGAAAAATCTCTCCACACTTCTTATGATGTTCATCATAATATGTAATCAGTCTCCTTGAAATGTAAAATCTTCTTTGTATGTTTTGTAATGATTTGTACACTCTTCTCAGGAAGAGATGTTAGAAATAAGTCGTTCTTGTTTCTAGGTCTGTTTTATTGAATATTTGTAAGGAAGCTTGAGCATAGGTTAGTTTGAGTGGTAACCAAAACACATAACCTTTGTAACCTTCATCCAATAGTGATCAAAGTGAGACATAGCTTGGAGAGGCTGAGTGTAATGCCCCGATTTTCACTAAACCTTTAAATGACTAAAATGGCCCTGAGGTCATTTTTACCGAAATACGAGGACGGCTGACCTCGGCCATCCCCATAAGGTTCATATGATATATGAAGGGGATTGTATATGCTTGAGTGTTTAATAAAGCAGAGGAATCCTATTTTTAGGGTCTCCACGTATAAATGACCAAAATACCCCTACAGCAATTTAAGGCAGCTTTAAGTTCTGTTTTGACCCGAACCTTGTTCGGAGGTCCAAAACAATGATTTTAAGGCATGGACTATGTTTGTTTTAGTCCCGGAGGTTCCGGGCAACTTTTGATAAAAATTACGATTTTGCCCCTGCTTAGTGCATTTTGGGCTTAAGGACGTTTTTAGCAAAACCTAAGCAATATTAGGCTCTAATTAAAAATTAATTAATTTCCATAATTAATCTAGAGCTAAAATAATTATTTGAGGTTAATTAGAACCAAAAATTGCTTAAGAAAAATTTAAAAACCTAATTTTAGTTCTTTTTCTTTTAAGAAAGCGTATATGAATAGTGTTTTCACTATTCACGCTCCCATTTCTAAGGAAGGTTGTCATACTCACATCACTAGTCATAGGAGTCTTGACTCCATTAAATCTCACAAGACCACTCCTAATCTAAGGTGTTACAACCCTAATCACTTAATTAGTTTACCTAAAACCTTTATTTAGCAACCCCTAATCCTAAGCTAAATCAATCCTACACCTAAGCACCCTATTAAACCATGATTTAGAGGAGATATTTTCTCTCCCATGGCTGCCCAAAAGTGGCGCCACTCCTCCCCCAAAAATTCAAAAAGAATTCAAAATTTATATTAGTTTATATTGTCAGTCAAGCTTACTTACACAAGCTACTTTTAGCCATGCTTTAAGACATGCCTAGTTAGACTTGTCATCATACTTTGAAGGAGATATTTCTTCTCTCCTTGTGGCTGTAAAGGCCGAAGCCTTTTCCCCCCCAAAACACCTTCATTTCATTCTTCTATAAATAGATAGCTTGGAAAACTTGAAGCACCTTTTGTTCATTCACTAAGTTTAGAGTTTTAGAGCACTTTGAAACTTTCTTTTTCTCTCAAGTTCAAGAGTTCATCTCCTTCAACTTCTTCATCTCCTCTCAACCTTAACCACTAGGTAGGGAGCTTCTCAAAAAGAAATGCTTTCTTCATATTGATGCTTTGATCTTGCTTGAAAATATGTTGTGAATGAGTTTTCATGGAGCTTTCATTTTCGGTTTTCATCTCCCTTTTCCTTTTTCTTTCATTTCGGCCTCAAGGCCATGGTGAGGAGGGCTTGATGATGAGTGTTCTCTAAGATGCAACCATGAGTTCATCTTAACATGAGGCCTCTAAAGCTTGAACCTTTCTTAAAGAAAAGTTTCATTCTTTTTCCTTCTCTTTTGTTTTATTTTCGGCCTCAAGGCCAAAATGATGAGGGCTTGATGATGAGTGCTCTCTTGGGATGACCATGTGTTCATCCTAGCATGAGACCTCTAAAGCTTAAAATTTCTTTTGGAGAAAAGTTTCATTTTGTTCAAGTTTTAGTCAAAAATGGGTTATTATGAAACTCTTTGGAACTTTTGTTTTTCCTTGAATGTTTCGGCCATGAAGGCCTATGGTACTTGGGAAAATAAAGGCTTGATGATGAGGGTTCCATGTTGGTGTATGACCTAGGGACAACCTCTAAAGCTTGGATCTTTTTCAAAGAAAAGTTTATCATTTTCAAGTTTTATTCAAGAAAGAGTTATATTTCTCTTGAACCTTTGAAACCCCATTCTTTTTCTTTAAGGTTTCGGCCATGAAGGCCTTTGGGACTTGGAAAAATGAAAGCTTGATGATGAGGGTTTCATGTTGAGGTTAGTCACATGAATAAACTCTAAAGCTTGGACTTGGTTTCTAGACCAAGTGAGATTTCGGTTTCTTCCTTTATGTTTGACATGAGTTTGGTTTTGATGGAAGTTTAAGGTCTAGTGAAATACTCAATGATGAGGGCTTAGGATGTTGATGTTTGGATCATCAAGATCTTGGCCCCTAGAGTTCAAAAATGGGTTGTTTCTTCATGATGAGGATTCGGCCACCCCATGCTATTTGAGGATAAAATGTCTCTTTTTACAAAACCTAGTGCTACTAGTGTTTCTTTTCTTGTGAGGATGAGTTTGGGTTGGAACCTTAGTTCTCTTTAAAATCTTGCAAGAGCTCTAGTCAAGATGTAAAAAAGATTTGCATACATGTTTATTTTTTATGCTATCACTAAATCTAAAGATAAAGATTGGACTTGCATTGCATGTTTACCTTTCAAGTCCTCACCTAAACTCCAAGATTAAAATGAATGTGCATTCCATATTTACCTTGAGCCATCACTTTACTTTTTAAAGAAACATAAAAATGGAATGCATAGCACGTTTGCTTTATGTCATCATCCTAAACTCTTAGAGCTCAAAGATTTGCCCATTTCATCTTGAGAAAAGCTTAATCAAGGAGGGATCTCCTTGAACGTGCATTCGGCCAAGCGATGGAAATGGCTCAAAAATGAGTTCATTTAGTTACTAAGGCTTATAACCTATGTCTTAAGGTTTTTCTAAGTCTATGTGGACTTAGTAAATGTTTTAAATATGTTTTCCAAGATTTATTCTTGTTACAAAAAGTATTACATAGCTACTGGCCTATGTATTTTGTGATGATCTTTGATGGAATAAAATGATTTCCTAAAGAGTTTAGAAGTTCCAATGGTGTTCCAAGAGAAACTAGCAAACCATGTGCATTAAAGTGAAGTTTTTTCCCATGTTTTAAGGACACATGTTTTCGATTCTGCCTTGATAGTTTACAGCACCTTAAATTTGTTTTGGGTGGTCTAAATATGCTTAAATACCTTGCCAAGTATGTGATAATTGTCTAGACATCTTTAAAGTACATTTAGTAACTTTATTTGCTTGATATGTGAATTCTAGGACTACATAGGAACAGAAAATTATAGATTCTTTCCAGCCTTGTTAAAATAGTTAGATTCACATTATATGATGCCTAGACGAGTGAGAGAGACTCATAATTGGTTTAGGTATTAAATACCATATCATAGAAAAAGTCAAAAGTGAGAAAAGGCCTAAAACGCACATTCTAGAACACCGTAATTCACCTAAATTAGCACACTGCCTAAACTGTCCAGCCATAATTAATTAGGTCCAAGGACTTAATAAATTATGGAAAAGAGCTTAATCAATCCCTTAAACTCATGAGAGCATAATATGCTAGTTTGAGGTTACCCGATTTAGGGATTTTACCTTAAGGGAGTGATTTATAAGCCCTTGTATTAAGGATGAATTATTGTGATATCTTAAGACTAGCATGATGCTATGTGAATCATTATTTTCTAAATGCTAGTTTTACTATTACATGTGTTGTTCTTTAAAGAACCTAGAAATGCCTATGTTGTACCATGAGATATGTGACATGTATTATTTGAGTGGCATTTCATTAAACATGCTAAGACTTAAGGTGACTTAAACTATGAGAAAATGATCATGTTGAACCACCAAATTAAGGGTGGGGATGAGGTGATTCTATGCCCCCTAGACCCGTACTTTAAGTCGAAACCTTTAACTTATCCGAAAGGATAAGTCTAGATGCTAGTGACGACTAGTTTGGTATGAGCTCATAACCTAGTTACATCTCCCAAGGGAGACCAGTTAGGGTGGCCCCAGGAAGAAAATGATAATGCTTTAATGTCACCTAAGTAATCCAGTTAAGTTACCATGCACCATGTACCATGTTTCATGATCTATGATTTTATGTACTATGATTTATGAGTTTATGTGTTATGATCATGTTAATAGTACCTATGAATTATGATTCCAGTTTCAGGAATTATAGATTATGTAACCAAGAGGTTTTAGAATTAAAAAGAATGGGCCTTGGAAGTTAATGTTTTCGAACTTCATAATTGAATCATTACCTGACCATGATTTTTGATTAGAAACCAAGGTCCCTGAGGACGTAGAAGATGACACCTAGGTAGAAGAAAAAACCCTACTGAGTTTCTTTAGCAAGAAATCTCATTCCCTCTATCTTTTTCTTTCCTTTACGTCTTCAGATCGGGATGGCGATGTTCATCCTCTACATTGACATGCCCATCTAGGAGATCCACCATGACCCCGAGCTTGGGTCATTCCATTTTGAGGGCTTCTACACTGTATGTGTGTTCATGTTTCTTGGGTGGCCCTTTGCTCATCCTGTAGATAGTTATCTGTTCACCCCGATGTCTCCTTATGACGACGCTACTATTTTTGAGCGTGCCCGTACGCTTGAGGAGAGGATCTTACGGACACACTCTGCCAGTTCGGGAGTGGTACCAGAGTACGTACCATACACTCAGCACTCGGAGGAGGATCCCTCAGAGGACACCCCTACCCACCTGTATGGAGAGGATTCTGCCCCCACTCCCCCAGGTATGCCCATGGGTAGCGAGGAGACGGTGACTCAGCCTCGGAGAGCCCCGGTGCCCGGTCCACGTCCTAGACATAGAGGACAGGGCCAGTTTTCAGGCATGCCTGCCCCAGCTGAGATTCATCCATGGATTGGTTATCTTCCACCTTACCCGTGGCATTAGATGTAGGATTGAGGGTAGTCCTTAGTGCACGCACGTCATGTAGATTGGATAAACCTTCTTTTGTAGCGAGGTTATCTGTAACATCCCCAAATTTATAACTAAGATAAATATTAATCTTAATTATCAATAGCAAAACTAAGAGAATCTGGACAAATGTTATGAAACACAACAAATAGACTACTTAAGTATGTCTAGAGAAAAATGCAAAGAATTACGAAAATGCCATCACTTAGTAGAAATTACGAAAATGCCCTTGCTATGTAAAGGAAATTACCAAACTACCCTTGCCTTATTAAATGACAAAGATACCCTTACTCTATGAATGGAATTACAAGAATACCACTATCATTGTCTAATTACAAAAATATCCTTGTCTTAGTTAAAGAAATTACTACAATGCCATTTGCACAAATCCCTACACTTGTCTTTAGACAAGAATGAATCTAAGCCATTGGATTAAGATGATAACACAATAATTTAACCACATACATCATACACATTTCTGAATCACATACATGCACTAAAGGTTAGAAAATCTCCACTAACATGTTTGCACAAAACATGGAGCATTTTCATCCAACATGTTTGCATAAAACATGGAAACATGTTTGCACAAAACAAAGAGCATTTTCATCCCAAAATTCAGCCAACATGTTTTCATAAATCATGCTCCAAGTGCTTTCCTTCTTCTATTTTTTTCTCTAATCTTTCCACTATAAATACTCCTCAAACTCTCTTCAATTCAGAAACTCCCTAAGTGTTCTTTCTTTCTTATTCTATCATTCTTCTTATGTTCTTCAAAGACTTCTCTTGATCCTCTAAACTTCATCCAAACACTTAAATCCTAAGTTCAAACTTTCACTAGCCCTCACAAGAGTTACAATCTTTAACTCTAGTGAGAAATATTTTCTTAAGCACTCAAGTTCTAAAGCCAATATTCAAGGAGGATCATCCATTCCAAAGACTCTTGTTCAAAGCTTAAGGAAGAAGAGAATGACCCCTTTTAGACCCTACAAGAGGTAGGAGTTTCATCTTTATTTGTTCAAGTATTGTTGGCTTCTAACTTTGCTCATGGATAGAATGCCTCAAACTTGAGTTATTGTCAAAAGTTTTGAGTAATTATATTTTTAGAAAACACAACATATTCTATTCTGCTATGAGTACTTTTATGATGTTATCAAACTCAAATATAACTTAAAAGATTGTATGTGAAACTTGAGTTAATAAAGATAACTTAAGACATGAACATGGTAGGTGCTGGAATTTCTAGTTATTTCTGGCAGTAGTTACTTTGAAAATTAGTGTTCATAAAATATGAAGGATCTCGAAATGAAAATATTTTTATTATAAACTAGACTCATTTTAGAACACTCTCCAAAAAGAATCACCTAAAACGGAGTTTCCTAGCCCAAGATATAAATTTTTAAAGTAGAGCATAAGACTGAAACTCTTAAATCTGACCTTGTAGTAGTAAAATAGGTGTAACTCACTCTAGAAAAATGCAAATGGACTGATTTCAACTTTGTGGAAAAGCTAACACATCTACAAACACACTTATGTATTCTATGCATAAATTTGTACACCACGAAAATACAGAATGAGAGATATAATTTAGAGACAGTGTGCTGAGAAAGTCTTGAAGGTAGCATGATACTGTGAGAGTGCAATTTAGAAAGGTTCTGGCTAAAGAAAAACTTGGTATTTAAGCGTGTCCATTGTGACCCACCTCTCTTTCCTGGGAATCTTACTATGCACAATTACAGTTGATTTACACTAATCTAAGATGTTAGTGCTACAAATTTTATTCTAAAAGATGTCAGAACTCTAAATAAAAGATTCAAGTCTTGTAAAGAGATAATTTTAAGGATTTAAGTAGAATAATAATCTTTAGGAGATATATATAAAAGTCATAATAAAAATATATAAAGAACCTCTAAAAATATCTTAAAGGGTATTAATGTATTAATGGAAATACTAAGAGTACAAAGAAGACTAAGAGAAAAAGATAATACCAAGATATTCATAACCTATTAGGAACACTAGAGACCTAACTTGATAACTTAGGTTGCTTAATATGAATTATCTATGAGAATGTGTACTATGAGATTTGCATGATATTGTCTATGTTACATGAAGTGATATACAGAAATGTGAATGTATTGATGAGATATGAAATGATAATGATAAAATAATTGACTGTGCCATGATTTACTAATGTGCATACATTCATGTTTCAAATGAAATAATAAATAGACCAACTCACTGCTTAATCCTCTTTGAAGATTAAGGTATTGATGATTTCACTCAGTGAGAATAAAAGTAAAACCTGAAAAAAGTAGCAATGATAGTCTGGAAAAGTGGACTTGAGCTAAACTCACGGCTTAACCCCCTAAACCGTTGAGATGATGGCAACGGAAAGAAAACCAAAAGGTTGTGGCGACGGCCACGGTATGAGCTCATTACCCTTTTAGGGTGGTCTAAGGCATTGATGCATTCATCCCGTGAGTAATTAAGAAATATGTTGATGAAATAAATGAAAGATGATGATCACTAAACAAGTGAATGTTGAGGATGAGTAATCATGAAATGCATGCAGCTCCTAAATGATTATTGCTTATTAGTTGTTTTACATTATATGCTTATATGTATGCTTGATGAAATACTGAATGAATATTTCTGCTAATGTTCAAGATTAGTTTAAAAGTAACTATACTTCGGCTAATCACGTTTGTGAAAGTTTGATAATTGAATCCTTACCTGTTCACCTTTTTATAATAAACCCGAAGTGACTGGGACGACAACGATGACACTTTTAGTACAAGTAGGAACTCCTACTGAGAAATCATGTATTTCTCACTCCTATGTTTATTTTCCATTGTCGTTACCAGAGACAGATGTATCCACCTAAAGCAACGAAGCCGTAGCTGAGGAAGGAGGTAGCACGTGAAGATTTCAAACCGTTCATGTAGGAGCATTCCGAGCTTTAGTTACATTATAGTTTGTGAGAAACAATTAGTAATACTAGAACTTATATTGTTATTTGTAATAACTTATCAGTATGATATATGCCCTGTTGTGACTTATGTATTAAGTGATTATATTCCAGTTTATGTGATAATTGTTCTACACTTAGTCTTTTATTCCGCTTATTTAATTAAGTGCGCAATGTAACTTGATTATTATCTATAAAAGCGCTATGTATTTCACTTCTCGTTACAGGCTTAAGTTTTCAAAAAATTAATTTATTTAAAGAAAAAAAAAACTTCCACTATTTTTCTAAGTTAATTTCAAAAGAAAATTAATACAAGGCATAAATGACAACTAATAGAATCCAAATGTGAACTTAAGCACAGTGGGGTTCTATTAGGGTGTTACATTATCCACTCTAGATGCACTTGGGAATGGGTGTTCCTTTTATCTTTTCACGTTACGTGATTCCAATTTCTATGTATTTTCATGTTTCAGTTGTATTCGCATTTCCTTATGTACTTGAAAAGTCCTGCCCTTAGGGTAGGCATAGTATATGCATGAAGTGTTCAGATGTGATGATGTCATGTTGATTTGGAGCCACTTCTATGTTATTTTTTCCGCATTTATTTATACAGTCTATATTGTGTTACGCGCGGCTCCTATTTTAACAAGATTTCAAAAAAAAAAAAGTTGGCTCGTATTTTCCTTAAGTCTAATTTCAAGGTAATTAGAACTATGACAAGAGGTAATGACTAATATTTGGCCTAAATACATACTAGTAGTATTGGGTCGAATACTTAGGGTGTTACACTAAGGTAAAACTATTTGTAACGCGATGACAGAGGCATTCTGCTCATATTGGTCTAGCTTGAAGAAGCTGTGTAAGAACTACTCGCAACTTGATGATAGAAGCATTCAAGTCATCATAGTTTAGCTTGGGGAGGCTAGGAAGAATTACTTGCAATGTGGTAGTAGGAGTTGTCTACTAGTCACGGTGTAGCTTGAATAGGCTAGTTCATGACTACTCAGCTCAGCTTGGAGAAGTTGGTACAGAACTACTCAATTTGTGACAGTAGGAGTTGTCTACTATTCACTGTGAAGCTTGGGAAGACCAATGTAAAGACTATCCAGTTTATTTTCTCAAGTTGAAAAAGTTGTTTAGTGGAATCTCAACATGTTTTGAGTATTGGATGTAGGCAGGTTTGACCGAACCAATGTAAAAATATTTATGTCATTTTTCTCTTCCCTGATCTCTTATTTTTATGTTACGCCCACTGAAATACTGTTAAAGTTACGTCATTATTAAAATGGTTCAGAGATCTACCTTCTGAAACAAATAACCAAGATTTCGCTGCATTTCAAGCTTAAAGCTTGATAATATTTTTCATTAAATGTTTCAGATTTGAAGAAAGTACCAAAACACGGTTCCACCTCCTTTCTCATGCACTCTTTTATCTACAAAGAAGACATGATCCTATAACATTTACTCACCTTGAAGCTTAGCGGAGGTAGGTCTAAGTGGGGTTGAGAGTGGAAAGGTTGGAAGAAAGATTGGGAAGTGAGGGTTTTGGGTTTTAGGGGAGAAAATAATTAGGAGAGGGTTTTATAAAGTTGGGGGCATTAGTGAGTGGAACAATGCCTTTTCAGCACTATTCACACTTATGGGGGACCACTATAGCAGTCTAGGACTGATATAGTAGTCAACGAGCCTCAGCTGCCACAATCGCACAATGGGATAGAATGCCAAATGCCCCCAAACACCCCCTTGTGACCGCTATAGTAGTCTTGGACAGTTATAACGGTGACAGTGAAGGCTAGTTCTGTATAAGAAGGTCATCATGGTACCTAGGGTCTTTCCAGCTCTATGAGTGGACCTTGAGGGACCCTAAGGCCATATCAAACCTGTCTAGGGCCATGTGTACTCGAGGTATTACACTCAACCTTTGAGGTTATATTGCAGCAGTTTGCCGAAGAAGGTTGTTCAAACCACAAATGAAGAGTAAAGGATGGAGAGAATATTTCAGTGGAATCTTTGGCATAAGGGACAATGTAACGTCAAAGGGCATGCAATAATAAAGAATCTAATGATAATAATTTAGAAAATGATGACATTATCAATAATGTGAATAGTCTCCAAAACAAGGAAGATCTTTGGGAAACGAAAAGTTTGTGGTTGAAGATATTTTGCTTACTAGAAATGTGAGTTTTGCTAATGATATTGGGATAAACAAGGTTGTGGAATTTTCAAGGCTAGACAAAATGGATGCTTTATTAAACCTAATGATCCTTTAAGATTATTCTGCATTCTTAATCAAGAGATAAGTGGTTCAATATTGTTGTGAAGTGGTGGACCCAAAAGGCATAAATAGAGTAGTACAAAAATAAATATGCTGAAATGTAAAATAAACAAAATTAGGAATTTAAGTGGTTCGGCTTAAAGCATGCGTCCACAGGCAAAGGCGATAACTAAATATTTTACTATGAAAATCTGAGGAACGTACAAAAGGTGATCACACTCCACTCAACACCTAAATCCCAAATATACCCAGAATATCTCATAATATTTTTCTCACGGGTACTTACCCTCAACTCACAAAAGAGAAGAACTCACAAGAAATAGATAATTCTCCTCTATCAATAAAAGGATAAGAGGATTTGGTTTTCCCCATTAATGCTCAAATGACTTGCATTGCCTGGATTTTATAGACGAGGTGCATAAAATGTCATTAATGATCTTGTAAAATTTTCAAAGACAACCACACAGACAAACTTCAATTCGCCACCCATGGTTAGATTTTCCATGTTCTTTGTTGATATGCAAATCATATTAACATCCTTGTAATAAATACAATGTGATGGTTTCTTGCAAATTAGCTATATGTAGCCTGTGGCTACATTTGACTTTTGTGGCCAAAGAATAAAAACAAAAAGCATATCCATTAGAAATACCAACCAATGAAGAGCATGTAGAAAAAAATTGGAATCAAGATAGTTTTGGGTAGCCTGATGTCGACAAGCATAATGAAGAGCAGTGTAGTTAATTGTGGCCATGGCGATATGGCATGGTGGATTTGGGTGCCACCACCATTAAAAGCCAATTCCATGGTGTTTATTGAATGGTGGCTTATGGTAGCCATAATGTTCATGGCACCATGGTAGTCATGGTGGTCCGAGGCAAAACTAGTAGCCATAAACTTCTTTTTATTTTTCTTAAATACAAGGACATTTTAGGAATTTAAAAGTTGAAAATAAAACCCTGAACTCTCTCACCTTAATTAAGACCTTTTCCTACAAATTAGCTATATGTAGCCCATGGCTACATTTGACTGTTGTGGCCAAAGAATGAAAACAAGCCACATATCCCATCATAAATACCAACCAATGAAGAGTAGGTGGCAAAAACTTGGAATGGAGATAGTTTTGGCTAGCCTGATGCCGACAAGCATAATGAAGAGCAATCTAGTCAATTGTACCCATGGCGGTATGGCGTGGTAGATTTGGGTGCCATCACCATGAAAAGCCAAGTCCAAGGTGTTTATTTAATGGTGGCTTATGGCAGTCATAATGTTCATGGTGCCATGGTGGTTCGAAGCGAAACTAGCAACCACAAACCTCTTTTTATTTTTCTTAAATACAAGGATATTTTAGGAATTTAAAAGTTGAAAATTAAATCTTGAACTCTCTTAGCTTAATTGAGACATTTTCCCTACACACAACTCCCTTTCTCCCAAGTTTCAGCTGCTCATTTATGCTTCCAGACTTCTAGTGACTCAGGTGACCCTTTTCCGTTAAAGACTCCTTTCTCTCTCTTTCTATTGATATTTTTCTCTTCCATCTTTATATTCTATTTAACTTCTCACCCCCTTTTTTAACCTTTGCTATTCTATAATTTTTGTTTTCTGAGCCTACTATTTTTTCTTTTTAAGGGATAAATGCATTTTACTCCTTGAATTTTAGATCATGTGCAATTTATACTCTAACTTTTTAAAATGTACATCGAAACACCTTGAACTTTTAAAACTGTGCAAAACACCCCTCAGTATAATTTTGACAACTAATAAAGGTAAGATTTATGTGCACTTAACCCCCCTGATATTTCTAATTTGTGCAACTCGACACCTTGTCTATGAATACTATGTGCAATTAATCCCCCTGTTTTTTTTATTGTATGCAACCCAACACCTTGCTATGACTTAAATTTTTGGGAGGTTTTTTACATGGTTTGAACAGTTCAGGGTGTCATAATATACTATTTGAAAAGTAAGGTTTTTTTTTTTGCACTGTTTGTAAAGTTTAGGATGTCATAATACACGTCTTGAAAAGTCGGGGTTTAAATTGTATATGACCTAAAATTTAGTGGGGTAAAATGTATTTAATTATCTTTTTAATTATGTTTCTTAGCTGTTATCTTTTCAGCCAACTCATTTTTTTTAACTTTCTTTTGGGACTTTGTTTCACGAGATGTTGTTACATTCTTGGGAATGTGACCATGAGAATGTATTATTCTCATTTTTTATAGATGGTTTAAAAGAATATTCCCGAATAAATCGCATTCCGATAATTGAAAATTGAGTCATTTTCATTCCCATCTCTCACCATAGGAATATAAAATCCTAGGAAAGAAATGTTTCAACAAAATAAACTACTTTCAAAATTTTGGGATTCTCCATCAAGTAAGTGTAACATCCTAAAAATTATATAAAAATTAATTTAAGCTTTTCTAGTCATAATTTCAAAAATATGATAGACATAGAAATGATGAGGACGATCTAATGGATTTGTAAAAAAAATGTGAATAGTTCCCTTGCGGGCCCCGCAAGCCCGCCAAGACAGTTGAAACCCTAAAATTGCCGCCCGAAGATGTCCAAAAGTTAGAAATTATAGGATTAAGATTAGAAATGGGTAAGAATAAAGGTTTTATACTTGAAATTATTTTTCGGGCAATGTTTGATTTTCCGGGTACACTGTTTTATCCGTTCGGTAAAATTTCGGTGTGCGATTTTTACACCGAAAGAAAGCTTAATCCATAAGATTTGGATAGTGTCTATCCATTTAAACCAAGTGGATGGCTAAGATTCAATTTTGATTTCCAAGATCAAATCCTAGCCATTCATCTTATGTTCTTTTTGAAAAGAATTAAATTTTATGTTAAATAATTATTATAACTTGATAAATATCATTAAAAAGCCAACCTTATCACTCCACTTCTTCATCATTCTCAGCCATCATATGAGAAAGCAGAAAACACTATTTTTGTTTCACAAAAACCATGAAAAGCTTGATTCAAAGCTCAAAACTCATGTCCTAGGCTTGTTAAAATCATAACCTTCCTTTACTAAACTTGTTCCATATAACGCCCCGATTTTCTGTTAGAATAAAAGTGACCAAAATGCCCCTAAGGTCATTTTCGGCCCGGAATTCGAGGAAAGCCGGTCTGACAGTACTCGAAGGGCAAACTCAATGTTGGAAAGGGATTGGATGACTTGTGTACCTTCCCGGGATCGAAAATCACGTTTTTCGAGTTTTCGGGTCAAAATGACCAAAACGCCCCTGCAGTGTTTTACCCGTTTGCAAGTGCTGGATGAACCCGAAACTTCTCCAGATGGTTTTAAAAGGCGTTTTTATGTGGACTACGACTTTAGTTTTGGTCCCGAAGGTCCCAGACGAAATTAGTGCAAAATTATGGTTTTGCCCCTAGTTTCGTGTTTTTACGCTTAATTGCGTGATTAAGCAAACCTAAGCAATATTAGGCTCTAATCGAAGGTTAATTAATCTTGAGTCAAAATAATTTATTAAAGTTGATTAGAACCTAAAAGTGCTTAATTACAACTTAAAATCTTATTTTAAATTCAAGACTCCTAGCCATGGAATCTTGAATAATGTTTTCTCTCTCTAATTCCTTAAATCATGGAATTGTGTTACACATTGTTTATTCACAAATGAGTTTTTAATTCTCTAATGATGTATGAGCACTCCTAACCTTGTCATAAAATTCCGAATACTTATACTTAGCCACCTAAACTTAAGCTTAATTATTCCTAACCTTGTACCTAAGCTAATACACATCTAAACCTACCATTAACACCTAATTAGATTATCAAACCTCACCTCCCCCTTGCTGTACCAGGTCTGGCCGAGACCTCCATGCCCCCATTTGCATCACATGTTCAATTTTTCAACACTCCAAGGCCATACCTCAAGTTACATATACCATACCTTATCATAACTTTCAATCAAGCTTGATTTTCCAAATGAATAACTAATTAAAATAGCCCATTTTCTCCATTTATTTGTGGCTGGAAAAGTTCCAGCCATGCATTGTTTCTAGAAGCCTAATTTTCATTCAAAAATTGATAGGAAATTCAATCACATCAAGCCATACTTTGTATCATAGCTTCCATACTTCAAACCATGCTTGAATAACCTTGTGTAAGAGATATTTTCTCTTCCTTTCCCTCCAAAGCCACACAGTTACCCTCCTCCCCTTTGAGCCTTCATTTGTTTTCATTCTCTATAAATACCTTGCCTATAAACACATGCAAACACTTTAGTTCATTTGCACACTTTTACTTTTCCTAAGCTTTCTTGAGTTCTTTCTTTTTCTCTCTGAGTTTCAAAAGAGTTTCCTCTTATTCTTCATCTCCATCTTCATTCTCTCTTCATCTCATAATCATCTCTCAACCTTGAAACAGCACCCCACCACCTTAGATCATCATACAAACACCTAAACTTCCATTCTCAAACACAACCTCACCTCAAACACAACTTCAACCTTCTTGTTTCCCCTTGGCCGAATCATTTTCCATCTCAAGGAGGAGCTCATCATCTTGTTTTCCTTTTTAAAGTTCAAGCTTTGTGTCTTCACTCTAGGTAGGAGTGTTTTTCTAAACTTTATTTCTTGAAAAATGAGTTTCTCTAGCTTTCTCTTGGATTTCTTTTGAAACTTTTCCTTGGTTCTTTGTTTTCCTTTTATTTCGGCCATGAGGCCATGATTATGAGCATGATAGCTTGATGATGAGAGTTTCTAGATGATGACCTTGTGTTCATCTCAAAGAAACCTCGAAAGCTTGAGTTTTCCTTTTCTTATAACTTCATCTATATGATACCTAGCTCACATGGTTTTTCAACTTAAGGAAAATTAATCTAAGGATTTCTAAAAGCCCAAGCCTACCCTTGTCATCCTTAAAGTTGGCCGGCACGTTCTAGAGATCTTTCTCTAGATAGGGGTTTTGGGTATTTAATAAAAAAACTTGACTTAGTTTCATTTTCTTTCCTTTGTAAGGTTTTCGATTTTGGTACTTTGATCCTTGAGATTTTGTTTTGTTTTGGAAGTTTATTTATCTTGAGCTTGATGATGATGTTCAAGAACCTCATGGTTCCTTTGAGAACTTGGTTCAAGAACTCTAAAGCTCTCTTTGAAATGAGATATATGTTGGGTTGTTATTTTGTTAAAGTCTTGGATGAGCTCTAGCTAACCATAAAATGAACCTTGCATCATGTTTACTTTTATGCTATGCACATCATGTTTACTTTCCTTGCTATCACTAAGTATCAAGATAATAAGTGAACCTTGCATTATCATGTTTATGTTTCAAGCTATGCATTATCATGTTTATATTTCAAGTTCTCACTTAATATCAAGATAGTAATGAGTTGCATATCATGTTTATTTTATGCTATCACTTTACTTTCTAATGCAAGCTAAAACAAGTGCATGAGCATGTTTATTTTTATGTCATCACTTAAATAAACCTAGAGCTCAAAGACTTGCCCATTATTATCTCAAACAAAGGTCTAAAATATTTATTTCCTTTGGTTCATATTTCAGCCCTAAGAGGTTTTGATGCTTCTAAGTATTGAAAACTATGTTCTATAAATTTTCTAAGCTTTTATGAGTACAAGGAATATGTAGAACTAAGCTTTATGAATTTAGGACCTCTTGAGACAAGTTTGATTTAGCTACTGCCCTCATAAATATTTTGATGATTTTAGATGTTAAAAATGTCTATAAATGAGTTTTGAAAGTTTTAAAAAGGTTCCAAGAGAAACTAGTATTTTATGTGCTTTAGAAATTGTGTTTAATGCCTTTAAATGGAGATGTTTGTTTCGGTTCTACCTTGCCATGTTTAGCCACTGTATCAACTGTGTTAATGATGAGAATATGCTTATGTCTGAGTATAATTAATGTTAAGACTCATATGTGAAAGATAAGAGAAGTTAGAAACTAAAAAAGAATTAATTTTAGAGTTCTAGATCTTTTAATGTTTGAATTTTCTAGATTCTATCCAGCAAGGTTTAGTAATGCTAATCATGGATTTAAATTAGTTTAAATGTGTAGGAATGACTCACAAATGGTTGAGGACTTGATCTTGATGCCTTAGGAGCAAACCGAACTTAGAAAGGGTCATTGTTGTGACTCATAGGTACCCGTAAAGTTAAGATTATGAATTCTGCATCCTTGAGGTTTAGAGATGTTCTTGACCATAGTGTGAGGTGAGAAAGACTTAGTTATAACCTTATAAATTCCCGAGAGATTAGGTTTGATGATTTATAACTTAGAAAGTGAGTTGAGGACCTTAAAGGTCAATGCATAAGACACTAAAAAGGTTGTTAACGCTATGATGTGTTGTATGATGCAATGATATGATAAGATGTGCTTGATGCATGAGAAAATGATTGATGAAATGTTAAAGTTTATCATAGCATGAGATTTCATGAGAACATGATGTGTGGATTAGCTTGTGGCAGTTTGAAGGAAATTCGGTTTAACAGCTGTTATGCTGCTGAATTTCCGTCAAACCTTAAAGGATTGAAAGAAATGTTTATGAGTACCATATGAGTTGAAAACCCTGGGTGACACCGGCCGAGCACCCCAAGGAGATTTTTATGTGACAAAGCACTGAGACGCGATCGCTTGGGTGACACCGGTTCAGCCGAGCACCCTCAAGGGAGACAAATTGGTGAAGGTATGAGTAGATACAGCCTACCAAAGCAGACAAATTGTTGTGGCTTGATGCCCGCAAAGCATTTCAAAGAGGGTATATCCTAAGAGAGGTGATCCCTAGCCCCTTACCTGTACTTGTGTAGTCGGGATTATTTTATTATGTTTCGCTTATTCAGATAATAAGCAAGAGCTAGTGATGACTAGTTGAGGTATGAGCTCATAACCTAGTTATTTTAGGGTGGCCTTATTATGCTGAAGTACCATGATTGATGTCACGAAGTTGAGGAATGATTCACTTGAAAGTTATATGCCCTTATGCCACATGGTTTATGTTTATGTGCTTTGATGTGTTGTTTTATATGCCCAAGTATTGACATGCATCCATGATATAATATATTGCACTCATAACATCAAGATGCATGCTAAAAGAAACGGACCTTGGATAATTAGTTTGAGAAACCCTAAATTGAACCTTATATGCATGATCACTATTTTATAATTAAACCCAAGGTTCCTGAGGATGTGTACGATGTAACCTTAGGATAGGAGACTCCTACTGAGATTCTTTAGCAAGAATTCTCACTCCTCTCTCTTCTTTCTTCCATCACATCTTCAGAGACCGATGACGACGTTCATGCTTTTCATTGACACGCCTACTTGGGAGGTCCACTATGACCCGGACCACGGGTCATATCATTTTGAGGGGCAGTGTACCGTGTGAGTCTTCATGTTCATTGGACGCCCCTTTGCACATCATGTACAGAGCTACCGTTTCTCCCCAATGTCACCTTACGACGACACGATGGTTTCTGAGCGCGCCCGGACGCGAGATGAGAGGATTCTACGGACGTATACTGGTGGTTCGATGCCTCGAGACTTCCAGGACTACATGCCTCGATCCCCGAGTTTGGAGGATGACCCATCCGAGGACCCGCCGACGCACATGTATAGTGAGAGTTCTGCTCCTACGCCTCAGTTCGTGCGCGATGTGAGCGAGGAGACCGTTACGCAGCCGAGGCTAGCGAGGCGAGCCGAGAGGCACCCCTACCGAGGAGCCCACACTCAGTCTTCACGTGTTCCCACTCCTGCTGCTCTGCGTCCATGGATTGGTTACACTCCACCATTTCCCGGATTCCAGTAGCTGACGCCGTAGGGGAGATTTAGTGCACACACCCACATGTAGTGTGGATAAACCTTCTTTTGTCTCGAGGTTATCCACCATAGGTGCACTTGGGTAGTTACGGTTTACTTCTGCTTTCTTGTTTTATGTTGTATTTTATTTCCGCTGTATTACAAGCTCTGCCCATTCTTAGGGTATGACTAGCTATGTACCTTAACTATGCTATTATTAATGGAATGTTTCTTTGTTTACCTTGATCATTGTTTCTTGATTTTATGCTTTACTCTATGATTTATAATGGTTGTTGCGCGTGCTTTATATTCCTGTTATTCGATTAGCTAAGCCTGCGACTCTCACTTTGTTTATGTTTTCAAAAAGAAAAATTTACTCGTAATTTCCGCTAAGTATTTTATTAAAAAGATGAGACTAAGAAGTAATAACCTAATGATTAGCCTAATATGTTCTAGAGTACTGGGTTAAAAATTAGGGTGTTACATTCCATACATCAATACCTACAAAACTAACCAATTGAAAATCCAATATTTCACCTTAGATATCATCCTCCACTGTTTTAGGAAGGTTTATGTGCTGTTTAGGAGTCTTGAAGTGGGCAAAATCATTCTTGGAACATCCTTGGAGCCAAGATCTTTAAAGCTCCAAAGAGTAAGGCTTATTTCATCCACTTTTCTTTCCAATTTTGCTCTGGAATACTCTGATTTATTAATTCTGAAATTCCTGATTTTATTGGATGATTATTCATGAATATTGATGTGTTAATTTTGGTAGAGGAGTTGGATAAATTTAGATAAGCTATTTTCTTAATACATGTTCTAACCCTTGCTGCTGGAAATCCCATTTTTGAGTAAGCAGCTAAAAACCTTTGATTTTTCTCACAAATTTAGAGACATGATTATGAGCTAAAAATTTTATATGATGAATCTAACATATGGAAGAGTTTGTACTAATTTACTTGGCTATTTTTAAAAATTGGAAAACCAAACAGGTTAGGGTTTCTGCTTGTATAGTCCAATTTGTAGGACTGAATTTGTCTAATTTTGTTACCCTAGCAAATAATTGAACTTTAAGCTGAAATTTGTACAGGAGGTTGAGGTCATCTTCAAGTTAAAACTTAAATTTTTGTATGAAGTTTTGAGCTCATTTGATAGGATATAAAAATTGGGACTTATGACTGTTGACTGAGATTGTGTAGTTCCTGACCTCCAAAATTGTGAAATTTTATAAATATAGCTAGAAAATTTATTATGCCTTGAAAATCTTATAGGAGCTCATTTCTACATTGAATTGTCTTTGAAAATTAATTTTGCTCTGTTCTAATGATGTTTACTAATTTAACCAAAATTTTATTTAGAACCAAAATTCTGCCAGCATACTAGATTGGCTGAAAAGATGATGAAATGTATATGATTTGATTTCATTGATACTATGTGAGCTTAAAGATGATGTTACACCTATATAAATGTGAGTGCTCATGATACATGTTCCTATACAAAGAGAGGATTGGAATGAGTGACATATATATATGGTTGAAGTAGCAAGAAAGTTAGAAATTGATGTTAATGCATATATGTTTGTGATGCTTGTATATGTGAGCTTGAGGATGATGTATATGCTAAGTAAAGAAGGAAAAGTCCACTTAAAAGACAAGGGCACAAAAATGTCCCCTTTAATTACAAGGGCATGGAAAGATAGCAATGTCTATAGGATTCCCTTCAAGGTACCGAGGGCACGTAAACTGGTAGATGAATTACTATAATGTTAAGTAGTAAGGCATGTGTATATTAAGTGATTGAATAATAAAATAGATCCACTTTGAAAGAATGGTTTTTGAATTTTAAAATGAACCTTCGATTAATGATGCATACTCACATTTTCTTAATAAATCGAAATGGCTGGGATGATGATGATGACATTATTATTGTGTATTTGGGGAGTTTCCCTACTGAGAATTATATAATTCTCACCCCTATGTCTTTGTGTTCCCATGTTGTCTCCAAGTTGAACCAGAGGACTATGAGGTTGCTTTGCAAAAGAACTGAGAACTACAATAGAGTAGTGTTTAATACTTTTATTATGCTGTACTTAATGGAATGAATATGTATGTAAACGTAATATAGAACGGATATGTATTAAAGCTCATAGTAGAGCTTCCTTTTGTACTTAGCTATGTATTAAATAAAGATTGTGTTTCTTTGTCATATATTTTAATAAATTACATTTAGTTATTACACGTGTTAGTCGAGCCTTCCATAGATATTTCAAAAAGGTCCGTTATGTTATAAGTAACGACTCTCGAGTATGATGTCATGACTTAAGGATAACATTGTACTTGGGAAGGTGCTACAATAGGCCCTGTTATGAACTATAAAATAGAACCACATTCATAGTTGTCGGATTCTCTATTATATGTAATGCGACATTTATGTGTGTGGTATATTTGATTGTTTGTGGACATTAGTATGTTTCATTAGTTTAGAAACAAAAATGAATAAAATTTCTATTGGTAAATGATTTGTAATATAGGAAGTTAGGTTTGTTTAACCCGAAAGACCCCAAGGAGACAAAGTCTTGCTTTTCTCTTTGTGACACCCTGGAGTTATTTAGAAATTAATTGAAGCTTTATTAATAAGATCTTCACTTTTTTAAAAGACATAGTGTTGATGAGGATGACCCAATGGACGTGTAGAAAAAAAAAATTCGGGTCTGGGTGTGAATAGTAACTTTAATGGCTCGTAGGCACACTAGTAACCCTAGAACTAGGATCAGAGGAAGTTATGATAAAGATTGTGATAGAGTATTAGACCCGAGATTAATTTCAGGTAATATTCTGATTCCTTGGGTACAGTTTTTCACCTATTCGGTAAAATTTCGGTTGAGATTTTTACATTGAAATATGACTTAATTTTTAAGATTTGGATAATGTCTATCCATTTAAACCAAGTTCATGGCTAAGATTCAATCTTGATTAACAAGATTAAATCCTAGCCATCCATCTCTTTTTTTTAGAAAGAAACTATACTTTATTTACATAAATACTATATTTATATCAAGATAAATACAATGCCATCAAAATTTATCGTCACCACATAATTCTCAACCAAGGGAGAAAGAAAACTAGCCTCCATTGTTGTTTTTCTTAAGAGCTTCCACCTTGATTCAATCCTTCAAAAAGCTAGCCCAAAGTCACTAAAATCTCAAACTTCCTTTACTAAACTTCAACTACTCATCACTACCTACAAAACTAACCAATTGGAATTCTAATTTCTCACATTTTCTCACTTTGAGAGATCATACTTTACTGTCTAAGGAAAGGTTTGGTGTTGGTTGGAAGATCTTGAAGTGAGAAAATCCATTCTTGGAACACCTTTTGGAGGCAAGAGCCCTAAAGTTCCAAAAGTAGGGTTCTTTATACCTTATTGTTCAATTCTTTCTTTCTTTCTTTTTTTTTTTTTTTTTTCAGATTCTACTTATTGGAATTTGATATTCTTGGTTCTAATGTATGATTACACATAGATATAGATATATTTACATTGGTGGAGTAGTTTGGTATTGTTAAAAAATCATTTTTGTCAAAAGAAGTTTTGAACAAGGTTGCTAGATTTTCAGATTTGTTGCAGGCAAGAATTAGTCACAATTTTTTTATGTATTTGTAGGCATTTTTATTAGCTAAAAATTTTATATGTTGAAGCTAACATCTAAGGCAACTCCATGATTTTTCTTAGTTCATTTGAAAGACTCTTACTGCCTTAAAAAAAATCAAGAACTGTGACTAGGAATAGTGCTACTGAACTCCTAAACCTGAAGATGTGAATTTTGCTAATTTTGTTACTATAGCAAATGATCAAATTTTCCTTTAAAAATTTTATATAATGTTGGAAACATCTTAAGGTTTAAGAATGAATTTTGTTCTGATTTTCTGGTCTTATTTACTATGGAAAAATTTGAGGATTCTGAATTTGATGCTCAGAATTTGAGCTGAGATTAGGTGGTCTCCGAGCATCAAATTTGTAGAATTTTGTTAACATAATTAGAGAATTAGTTTTGCTCTGAAATTTTTACAAGATCTTTTGGACACATTGAGGTGTCATAGATAATGTTTGTAGCCTTGGAATTGGTTGTTTGATATGTAAACTAAATTTTACTATATAAGTGTCAAGTCTACCAATGTGCTGAAAGTGATCCCAAGTCTTGAATTGATAATATAATGACTTTTGATTTAAGTATGATGAGTACAAACATATACTATATACTTTAAAGATTGGTTTATGAGAAATGAATGAGAATTCTTTGTGATTGATTGTCTATATGTGATTAATGCATTTATTTGGGGAAAACGAAAACAAATAGTGCATATATGTAGCAAAAGAGAATGTTTTGACATATGGGCAAAACAGAGACAAGACTTAAATTGATTAAGGGGAAGGCAAAAAGAGGAACTTCCTAGAGGTATTATGAGTCGGTAGACGTATCGGCTAGGAATAGAACTATGTGAGATTCAGAAAAGGAAAAAATTAAGTTTGATGATCATATATAGGAATGGGCTTAGTCCTAATAAGTAGTCAATTTCTCATGTGTAGTGTTATCCACTGTAGATACTATTTGGTATAAAACTAAGTGTTCCCTTATGTTGATAAAAAGAGAAAAATGTACTGAATTGAGTTCCATGGTCACAAGAGAAAACACATTACTATTATTGTTTTTGCATATGATTTTACATAGAATTGCTTGTATGAATGAGATTACTGGTTATGTTATCTTTATATTTGAGGGAGTATCTTACTAAGAATTATATAATATTCTCATCCCTATATTATATGCATTTTGTATTGTATTCAAATTTCGCAGATGTCGTTCGTGATACTGTTCATTGACTCGCCACAATGGGAGTGGCACTACAATCCTATACTAGACTCTTTGTTTGTCATAGGAAATCCCAGATCCGTGATTATGTGTTCTTTAATCGCTCGTTTAGTTCTTCTATGTTTACGGCTGATTTTCACCCCGCTTTTCCATATGATGGTGTGCCTCTCCACCTGGCACACCCAGTTATCTTTGTATCCCCGCCTGTGCCACCAACACCTCCTCCGAGATATGCTTCATCCTCATCTTCCTCTTCAGATTCCAACTCATCTATAGGTTCTGATGTTCTTGCTGGAGATGATGACATGATACCGATGGTAAATGGTTTTCACTAGGAAGGCAGGAGACATCCAAGACTCTTTTATATGTACATATTTGTAGCCTAGTTTTAGGGCTCCACGAGCTTGCAAATAGTTTTGCTAGATGTTTTGAGGTCCGTTTATGTGTATATGTTATTTTGTTGGGCCTTAGGATTGAGTAGGTTAGGCTAGGCGCTAGATATGTTTTAGACTTAGTTCCTGGATAGTCTTACTAGTGGAATAACTTAACTTCTAGTGTGATATATGTGTCGATGACTTGTGCATGATGTGTGTGTATATATAAGTTTGTGCAAACTATATATGATCTGTTCCAATACCATAGCTTGCAATACATAAGGGTAATTTACTTTCTTTTTATTCTCTTGACTAGTATAAATATTATTAGTAAATGACACTCTTCTAGTTACTGTGATAGTACTCGAGTAATAATGCACGATAGTTAGGAGAATGTCACACTCTTTCTATTTCCAAAAAAAAGAAAAAAATGATATCAAAATGCTAATTCTAAACTTTAACCCTCAATTTACAAAGCCCAAAATGAGTCATTTACTAACTCTAAAGTATGATGCACTATTTGAACCTAATATTTAAATATTAGATAGAGTGTATTGTTGCTATGTTTTGTAGTATTTTTTTTTTTAATTTTTGTTATAACTTCAACCTTTTTTCATAATGACCATCATGGCTACTATCTGAATCATCTGCTATCCTTTTACTTTTTCTTATCATGTTTTCTCTCCCTCCTCAATCCGGATCGACCATCATCAATTTCTTCCAAACAAAAAGTGAAAATAGACATAACTTTGAGCATTACAAGTCTTTTAATATAAGGTTTTGTGAATTTTTGGTCCAGAATATCATTTTGTTTATGGTTGGAAAATAATTTTTAATATGAGATTTGGGTGACTTATTTAGCACAATAGGGTGTTATAGGAAGACATGTAATGATATGGTGTTTATTTAAATCACCCACAAGTTATTTAAGAACATTAAAAAACCTGAAAAGGAGTACAAATCACCTATATGTGATTTGTGAAACAATGCAGAAGCCATGTGGAACTAGCTTGCCTTTTTTCTTATGATTTTCTATGTTCTATACATTGCCTCCATCATAAGTGATAAGGCCACATAGATTAGGACTTTGTCTTAGGATATTTATCAATGTAGTATAAAATGTTTGAAGAAAGTGTAGGTAAAAGAGTGCATGAAAAGGGAGGTTAAATCGTGTTTTGAAACTTTCTTTCAAACCTGAAACGTTTAACACAAAAGATACTATCAAGCACAAAGCTTGAAGTGCAGCGGAATAATAGTTAGATGTTTCAGAAAGTAGATTTCTGAAGCATAATAATAATGATGCAACTTTAATTAAACTTAATCAGTAATTAATATAAAGTGCATAACATAAAGAATAAAATATTAGGGAAGAGAGAATTGACACAAGTATTTTTATACTAGTTCGGCCAACTTGCCTACATCCAGTACTCAACACATGTTGAGATTTCATTAACAACAACTTCCTCAACTTGAGAAAGTAAACTAGATAGTCTTTACATTAGCCTTCCTAAGCTTTCACAGTGAACAGTGGATGACCCCAACTATCATAAATTGAGTAGTTCTGAACCAGCCTCTCCAAGCTGAATCGAGTAGTTCTAAACTAGCCTCTCTAAGTTGAACAGTGACCTACAGATAACTTCTATGGCCATGTTGTAAGTAGTCTTAAACTAACCTCTCCAAGCTGAACCGTGATGAGCATATACGTCTGCCACCACGTTGCAAGTAGTTTTACCTTAGCCTCTCCAAGCTATATCTCACTCTGATCACTAATAGATCAAGGTTACAAAGGTTATAGTGTTTGAGTTGCCACTCAAACTAACCTACACCCATGCTTCCTTAAAAGTATTCAATAATACAGACCTAGGAAACATGAGTGACTTCTTTCTCACATCTCTTCCTAAGAAGAGTATACAAATCATTACAAAGCATGGAAAGAAGATTTTCTACACTTCAAGAGGATTGATTACATATTATGATGAACAAAACAGGAAGTGTGGAGAGATTTTTCCAGAGTTTTCACTCTTATGTCTTCAACTATTTCATTGGCATTCATGTGTGGCATCTTTATTTATACAGGTCCTTCTTCATGACCATTGCCTTTGATAAGATCTCTAAGTGACACGTGTAGATCATTAGTTGTGTGTTAGAACATTAGTCTACAGAGATAGGTTGACAGACTTATCACATCGGTTGCAGAAGCTGTTGTATTGTAGAGGTTTCTGATGTCCTCTTTCTTTATACTTTCTAATCGTAGTTTCTGAACTGCTCCTTCTAAAAGCTAGGATCATGAATCAATTAGGTAAAAGAGATGGCATACTAGTTACAAAACTGGGTCTGATTCGATATTTGAAATTTGAATTTCAAATTTTCCTTCCATTTCCTTTAGCGTCCTGTGCTCCACAATCAAGTAAGCTTTCTGATAGTGCAATCAATCTCTTTGATATTTCTTCAATCTTCCAGTCTTCAATTTTGATTTTTTTATGTAGATTAATTTGCGATTATGATGATTGTTGATTGAGTAACACATTGCTCTTGGACATGAGTTAATTCCTTCATCTTGACTGTTCTTTTTAATGTCCTGTGCTACGTTCTGAAGATCTTTTCCCTTGGTTTCTTGCTCTTGACTTAGTCTGCTTCAAGCCTTAAGCATTTATACGTTCTTTGCACAAGCAAATATTCACTTCTTTTAAGCTTAATCTCTTTACACCAGATAAAACATGTTTGCACATGTGTAGTGAAATTATTCTTGATTCAAGTTCATCTTCATGCATTCGTAACTACACTTATATGTACTTTGCTTGAAATAATAATCACTTTCTATTATATTCAATCTTTTCCCATGAGATAAAATATGTTTACACATGCAAAGTGAAATATTATTCTTGCTTTGAGCCCATATAATGCAAACCAGAATAACATGTTGCTTTGTCAAGAAACTCAAGGAATACATTAGTCATTCTTCAAAGTATTTTCTTTAAATTACCTTTGTTGTCATTCAAAACAACAAAGCTCATACTTTCTTAAGGGTTCTAGAGTTTACAGAAAGAAAAGCAATTATAATTATCATGTTCATTATAAACTAAAAGTATCAAGGATGACAAATTGATACTCTACTTGGAGGGCACCCATCCTACCCATTCTAATTGGGTAGGCATGGGATAGGTTTTGCCAACAAGGCAGGGTAGGTTAGGGTTTTGGGAGAACCTATCCCTACCCAGCTGGCATCCCATAGAAATATTAAAAGAATACAATTATTAATATGTTTATATTTATAAATATTATTTTTTTTATGTATAGATATATGGGTTAAGTGTATCTTATCCTCCTAAACTTTAGGTTATATGCAATTTTCACACTGACTTTCCAAAATATACAGAAAAACATCCTGAACTTTCTAAACTGTGCAAAGCATCCCTCAGTGTAGTTTTGGCTACTAATAAAGGTAAGATTTATTTGCACTTAACCTTTTTTATATTTCTAACTTGTGTAACCTGACACCTTGTTTGTGAATTCTATATACAATTAACCCTTTTTTTTTTTATTGTATACAACCTGACTCCCTACTAGACTTAAAGTTTTGCATTGTTTGAAAAGTAGGGTTTTTTACATAATTTGGAAATCTCAAGATGTTGTGATGCAGTTTTTGAAAAGTCAAGGTATGAATTGTATTGACCTAAATTCAAGGGGCTAAAATACATTTAACTATATATATATATAAAAAGTTTATGATAACCTTAATACCCTATCAAACTATTAATGATGAAAAAAGGATGTAGAAATTGAAAATGATAGTTGTGAGGCTACATATAAAGTGATGATATATTCATTGTAATTTAAATGATTATGTTAATCTTATTTGAAATTTAGTTTGTTATTTTCTCATTACTAAGTTTTTTCATGTACTTAATAAATATATATTGACATTTTTTTGTAGTTTATATGATTGCATTTGACTTATTTAACTTGTTGTCTATTATTTTCTTAAAGCTCTAGTTTTCGTATATGATTATTAGATTTTACAATAATTTTACATTTTTAAAAAATAGCAGGTAGGGATGGGTACTAGCTGGGTGAGTGCAAGTTTATATTTTTAAAATCTGCGAGTAAGGGTGGCATGAATTAAGACTAGCAATAATACAATGTGGATTGATACTAGTTTATATTTTTATGCTATTTGAAGTTTTTTCCTTCAGGAAATATATTCATATGGTTAGAGACAAGTTTGAAAACTAACTAATAAGGGGAACCAAAATTATAAAACTTAGAGAAGATGTAAAGAAAACCCCCTTTTCTTGGCAGTTATAGTTAGAAAAATGCTCTTTTAATTCGGTCCTTATTATTGTTGCCTTTAGAGAGTTCTTATACTCTTACTATTTTTTGCTTTTTTCTTAACAGATGCATTAAAACTAGGAGTTCTTTTTCAAAGGTAATGTGGGAGGTAGGAGTTGAACATGGTACCACACTCAAAGGTGCAAGAGATAACCACAACCACTATCTATAAGTTGAATTGCTTCTATATTGTTACTGTTACTACTTGAGTTTTTATAAGCTTCAACAGTTAAATGAGATATTTCTATTATCCTGGGTCTAACTTGGGATTTGACTTTGCAAAGCCCTAGATCTTTTAGGGGGAAAAAATACAATTAATGTGTAAAAATTCATGACACTCATCAATGACTCAACTTACAAGTCACTCTCAAACTTTGGTCTCAGTATAATTTTTCTTAAAATTTAATATTGCATTGTTAACTTACAAAGTTACACCCAATGTTAAATTATTTTTTTAATTAAATCTCCTATCAATGATTTTGGTACAAAAAGACTCCATATTATTTTAAAATACTTTTTTTAATTAAAATCCTATTTAACCAATTTGCATTTAAAAGATTGACTATTTCTTTTATTGAAATCACTTTTAGCGATTTGTTTGTTAAAATAATTTAAACTATCTTTTAGAAATTTGATCTTGTGTACAAATCGCTTTGTCGCAATTGATCTTAAAAAAACTATATTCATTGTAAATTTTACAAAACTCGATATTATTGTTGGGTCTGATCCAAATTCCTAATTAAAGATTACTACTAATAGTTTTCGATTTTAGAAATATTTGGAGAAGATTTGTAACAATAAAATGATTTGAAGGAAATATACATACATACATACATATACATATATATATATATATAGTATATTTGTTTGGATTTTATCTAGAATTGGAAATTATTGATGAAAATGATTGTGGTGAAATTTATTGATTGTGAAAAATTACAATCTATAGAATTGTTTAGATATGAGTGGAAAATATAATTGAGAGATTAAAGATGGAGAGTGGAGAAGAAGACGGTGATGGTGATGGGGATGATAAAAAGGAAAATGATGAGACTAATGTGATACTTCTCCACTAATTGGAGGGTTTGCAGCTTTTGTCAAAGAAGTTACTGATGGATGGTTTGGAACTTTGTCCAAAAAGTTGCGGTGATGTTGTATGATATATGGTTAATGGCAATACAAGTGTGTATAGCTTGTATCGAAAGTCTTTCTGATAGTGTGGTGTTAGATGGTGTGTACCATGAATCATTGATGACGTGTTGCATGAGTAGTGATAGTGCAAGTGATGATAACTTGTGTTGAATGTCTTCCTAACAATGGGGTGTTACGCAGAGTATTCCATGAATATCAATAGTTTTTTGTTGAGATTTGTTTGAGTTTTGTTAAGACTTGAGATTGGTGATTGTAAGTTTTTGATTGAATTTAGTGGATTGATTTATGAAGTCATGGATGTAGACTGTGAAAGTCGAACCATGTTAATTTTATTGTGATCCTTTGCTTTGTTGATTTGATAGATTTATGAGGCTAGGAGAATTATTTCCCAACAACAATTATCACAATATCACAATGAAAAACCCATATAGAAAAAAATAAATCTGTATATAAAGAATGCCTCAAATGTATAGAATACCCAAGGATATATAAGCTCAAGGTACAAAGAAGCTAAAAATACCCAATGATAATATTTAAATGCATCAAATATATTTAAGGTATGCTTAAGGTACAAAGAGGATCAAAAGAAAAGAGTTTTTTTTTTTTATAGAATTTTCAAGAATAATGAGAAAGGCTTCATAATGTATTAACACTAAGACTTCCATGACCTCTTAGGAACCTTAGGTACTTGGCTTGTTGACTTTGAATGATGAATATGAGATTATGCATAAACAGTCTACTATTAAAATACGAGACTTGTATGAATGTCTACTATTTTTCCATGAGATTTAGTATGAAATGTCTACTATTTGATATAAGGTTTTTTGTGAAATATTGTATGTGTTAAATGAAATGATATATAAAAATGTGAATGTATCGTGATGAGTTTATGAAATGATGAGCATGAATGATCGAGTATGCTATGACTTATTTATGATTACATGATGATGTGCATACATTCATTATTCAAATGAAATGGAAAATGAAATAATAAATGGCTAAACTTACTGTTTAACCCTTAAAAAGGGTTAAGGTATTGCTGTTGACACTCAGTGAGAATAAAAGTGAAGTCTGAAAAAGTGGACTTAAACTCATTGCTTAACTGTCTAAAGGGGTTAAGGCATTGGTGTTGTCACTCAGTGAGAGTTAAATAATAAATGGGAGAAGCTCACTGTTTAACCTCTCACTCCCATCCGTCAGGAATCTCCCATGAAACAGAGTTTGTGGTAATGGCCACGATATGAGCTTATTACCTCATAGAGATGGTTTAAGGCAACGTTGTTAGTGCACTCAATAAGTGAATGACCAAATCAAGTCAAAGATGTATACGATGTTAATGTAAGCTCCATAACCCTTCAGAAAGTATGAGCTATTTTGTTTTGAATGACAACAAAACCAATTTAAAGAAAATATTTTGAAGAACGACTAATGTCTACCTTGAGTTTCTTGACTAAGCTTAACAGGTAATTCTAAAATGCACAACCACGTACTTAAGCGAGAATAATTTCACTTTACATGTGCAAACATGATTTATCTTATACTAAGAGATTGAGCTCAAATGAAGTGAATATTATGTTATGTAAAATACATTTACATGCATCAAGGATTGAAGTAAATCAAAACGAGAACAAGAAACCAAGGAAAGGATCTTTAAAAAGTATAACGGGATATCAGAAAGTACGTCAAGAATAGAGATATCATGCAAAATCTAAAAGCAACGTGTTACAGGATCTTCAGTCATCATAATCACAAATCATTCATCATCATAAAGCCCATATTGAATATCAGAAGCCCAAAATTGCAATAAGGAACTGACAGCAGACATAAGAAATATTCACTTCATTGAAAAAGAGGGAAAATTTGAAATTCAAATTTCAAATCTTAAGTCAAACCCAATTTTCAAAACTATTATATCATCTCTTTTGCCTATTTGGTCAACCATTTTAGCTTCTAAAAGGAGGAGTTCAGAAACCATGTTCAGAAAATAGAAAAGAAGGTTTTGAAGGGACATCAAAAACCTCTATTATACAATGGCTTATGCAACCGATGTGATAGATTGTCAGCCTACTCTTCTAGATTAGCTTTCCAAGACACAAACAGATGATCTACACGTGTCACTTGGAGATTTGATCGAAAGCAACGATCACAAAGGGAGTCCATCTATAAACAGAAATGTTGAGCTTTCAACCAAAAGACTTAATGATCATAAGAGCGCTGTAACGCTGAAAAATCTTTCTCTCACTTTTTTGTGAAGTTAATTGCTTCTTATAATCAATTCCTTTCTTCGTAAAAATCTTCTTTCTAAGTTCTTAGATTGTTTATACGTTCTTCTTAGGAAGAATCATTAGAAAGAAGTCACTCAAGTCATCTCAGGATTATTCTTTGTATATTTGTAAAGAAACTTGAGTATAAGTTAGTTTGAGCAGCAACCCAAACATTAAACCTCTATATCCTCGATCTAGTAATTATCAGTGTAAAATAGCTTGAAGAGACTATGGCAAAACTACTTGCAACATGAGACATTCTTGATGCTCGTTTTTTAGCTTGGAGAGGCTAATAAAAGACTACTTGGTTCAGCTTGAAGAGACTAGTTAAGAACTATTTGGTGTGTGATAGTAGATGTTGTCTACTTGTCACTAGTGAGAGTTTAGAAAGGCTATTGTAAAGACTATCAAGATTTTCACTTTCTCAGGTTAAGAAAGATTAGTAAAACTCAGTAGTTGCTGAAATTGGATGTAGGCAAGTGTTGGTCGAGCTAGTATAAAATCCTTGTGTAGTATCTTCTTATCATTCATCTATTTACTTTTAGCGTTCAACTTCACTTAGTGTGTGTGTGTGTGTGTGTCTATATATATATATATATCTGTTAAAATTTTTCATTTCAATTTATCTATTCCTAACGTTTTAATTCAAAGAGTTACTTTATGAATCTTTTAACTTGGTTTTTGATGTACTTCAAGCTACACTCTTGATAGTATTTGTTTCAAGTTTCAGTTTCAAAAAGGTCAGAAAAGAAAAGGACGATTCAACCCCCCCTTCTCGTGCGCTTTCATACCTACAATTAAGTGCATACACACAGTTATGTTGAACCCACCATGCTCTTATACTTGTTTTTCTTGAGTAATTGCAAAAAAATGTTAATGAAAGGAAAAAGGAATGTACAAGGCAAGGAGACCTCGAATGTGTGATACCCAAAAGGGACCCCAAAGGTGCAATACCCAAAAGGAACCCTGAAGGTACGGTACCCAAAGGAACCCCAAAGGTGCGATACCCAAAGGAACCTTGAAATTGTGGTACCCTAACCCCTTCACCCGTTGGTTTGGAACCACAGGTATTATTATTGTTATGTGACAATGGCTATGGTATGAACTCATTAACTCTTTAAGGGTTGTCAATCAAATAAAGTAAGGAAATGGGAGTAAGAGGAAAGAAAGATGGTGATCACAAATCAAGTAAATGTTGAGGAAGAGTGATCATAAAATCCATGCATCTCCTAACTTACTATTGCCTAGTACTTATTTTATTTGATATGCCTAGATGCATGCCTAATGAAGGACTGAATAGATATTTCTATTAAGGTTATAAGAGTAGTTTAAAAGCAACTGCACTTCGGTTAATTATGTTTGAGACAATCTAGTAATTGAACCATTTAAAATGTCTACCTTTTTATAATAAACCCAAAGTGATTGGAACAACAATGACTGTAACATCCCTTGCTGCTTTATGGATTAACGACTGTCCCCACAAACCAACACGAGTCTTTTCAGCATGCTTTGTCCTCACTCACACGCTTCCTAGGAAAACTTCCCAGGAGGTCACCCATCCCAAAATTACCCCAGGCCAAGCACGCTTAACTGTGGATTTCTTTCAGTTTGGGCTACCGAAAAAAAGATGCATCTTGTTGGTATAGGTAGTGCAAATCAATTCATATAAGCCCTCCTCAACTGTATAGTCCCATACCTATACAATTTTAGGATCCCTTTCATTCGGGTGTGTAATCGGTTCATTCATGTACCCCTCCGCTTAGAGGACCTTGCGAGGAGCCGCTCCTTGTCCGTGCCCTATTTGCACCGGCGATCACTCCTCGTCCTCGTCCCGGGCGTTACATGCCCACCAGCTTCTGCCTGGTTCGTCCCCGAACCACACCGTACTGGGAGAGGTGCAGGCTCTGATACCATTTGTAACATCCCTTGCTGCTTTATGGATTAACGACTGTCCCCACAAACCAACACGAGTCTTTTCAGCATGCTTTGTCCTCACTCACACGTTTCCTGGGAAAACTTCCCAGGAGGTCACCCATCCCAAAATTACCCCAGGCCAAGCACGCTTAACTGTGGAGTTCTTTCAGTTTGGGCTACCGAAAAAAAGATGCATCTTGTTGGTATAGGTAGTACAAATCAATTCATATAAGCCCTCCTCAACTGTATAGTCCCATACCTATACAATCTTAGGATCCCTTTCATTCGGGTGTGTAATCGGTTCATTCATGTACCCCTCCGCTTAGAGGACCTTGCGAGGAGCCGCTCCTTGTCCGTGCCCTCTTTGCACCGGCGATCACTCCTCGTCCTCGTCCCCGGGCGTTACAATGACAATATGTTTAGTGCAAGTAAAAACTCTTACTCAGAAATCTTGTATTTCTCACTCATATGTTTCTTTTCCACAGTCGTTACTAGAGACAAACGAATCCACTTGAAGAAACGGGGCTACAATTAAGGAAGGAGGCAACACGTGAAGATTCCAGACCTTCCAAGAATTAGCACGTTTTCGATTTCAATCATGTTCTAATAATTACAAATAGACCCATAGCAGATGGATTTATGTTGTTATTTTTAAGAACTTATGACTCTGGTATCTGTCATAGCATGACTCACGTATTAAGTAATTATAATTTAGTTCATGTGATGATAATTTTACATGTAGTTCCTTATTCTGCTCTATTAAATTAAATGAGCACACAAAATAATTTTGATTATCATCTATGTAAGCATGATGTATTTGAATTCTCGTTATAGACTCAAACTTTCATAAAGTAATTTGTACCAAAAGAAAAAGCTATTCACTATTTTTCTATATTAATTTCAAAACAAAAATGAACACAAGATAAAAGTGACAACTAATAGAATCCAAATGCGAACTTAAGCGTAGTTGGGTTTTACTAGGGTGTTACATTTATCACACAAAAATGAGTTTATCTAAATTTTCGAGTTTGATAGCATTGTAAGATTGCATGATTATTAAACTATCAGGATAACTCTTAAACTCTTATAAGTTTACAATTTTATCACATAAAAATGAGTTTGTCTAAACTCTTGAGTTTGATAATATTGTAAGAATGCATGATTATTAAATTCTCGAAATAACTCTCAAACTCTTATGAGTTTATAATTTTACCACACAAAAATGAGTATGTCTAAACTCTCAAATTTGATAATATTGGTTATAAGAATTATTTTTTCCTTTCTTTTGTTTGCCACAGCTTTTCAATATCTCAATTGGGTAACCGTGTATTGCTGCCTTTTCTCTAAAGAAAGGAACAATATAAGCTGCATTTAGCAAGCAAAGCTCTGAAAAGAATCCCACAAAACATATGAAGGACGCTCCACCGGCTCCCCACGACTGCTTATTGCCTTCGCCAACGGCTAGTTGGGCAGAGAGGGAAAAGGATTCTTCAACAAACGGTCACTACTCACCAGTAATCTAGGTACCCACTGGTTCAGTGCTTCCCATTATTTTTAAATTGAAACAAACGAAGAATATATTCTATAGCTATATTTATTATTTATTATTTATTACACTTAACAATCGAACCAGAACACGAATGAATAGGTGGTGAGCGAACCCTGTCCCATGTGCCTACAAGCCTCGAACACGAACCCTTCATACCTGCCAAGAGTAACATCCACACACCCTTTTTGGTATTCTTAAATTCAAATTGAATTAAATAATCAAAACTCCAATTTGAGGAACGCTAGTTGTGGTTAATTCCCTTTGTCGCAGTTCTTTCATCATCACCAAACTCCCCCTTTCCAGCCCTCAATTTTACAAGTCTGCCACGAGAGTTCTATTGCAATGGTAATTCAACCAATTCACTATTTAACATCTTGAAAATTATTCTAGAGAGCATCATGGATTCAAACTCGCAACCTTACAAATAAAGTTTATTCACAATTCAACTCACTTCCATTGAATTAACTTTCATTGGATCACTCCTCGAAAATTAGATTTATTTATAGAGTAAATATACATTTTGATTACTAAATGATTTCTATGTTAACATCGTGGTCATTACAAAATTAAATGCATATATATTTTAGTTTTCGGCAGATTTCATATTAAATGTATTAATCTGTGTAACATGAAAATCATATGTGCATTAGTCTTTGAAATATTGATTTTTAACACCTTAATTTTTTTTAAAAAAATGTTAATATATTAATCTTTAATCCCTAAATAATTGATTTTTAATTTATTAATGTTTTATGTATTAATATTATATGAATTTTCTGTTAATAAATTAATATGTTATAATATGAAATCTCTTAAAAACTAAAATATTTGAATTTGAATTTTTGAAAACTAAAGCACTAAAACCTTTTACTCCTATTTTTAAGAGTTTATTATAATGTAACATTAGTTTTTTACCTGTACAATATACAAAATTTTACGTTTAAAAATAAAGTGTAATTTTGATACACTGACACTGTAAAATTATTTTACACTATCATCCAATCAAAATAATTTATTTGGATGGCTTTTCAAATAGCAGATATAAAACATAACTATCATGACTTATATGACAATACACGATTTTTTATACTGTCATTGCATGATAATTAAATTCTTAAAAAGATCTAAGTACATCTTATTAAATTTTGAAATATAAAATTAGCATTGATTTCAATAGAGGTGGCTGAAATTTTAGGCGTAAAAATGGAAAATCATGAAACTGATACGTGATGTTTTTATTTTTTTTATTAAAAACTCAGCATCATTATTTAAATCTGATCATCTTAATTCTGTTTAAATGGCTATTGTTTTTAGATTTATTATGTACTTTTTAAATAGATAAATAGTAGTTAAAGTTAAATTAAATATTCATATAAATTAGTATCAATAATATTAAATAATATAATCAATAAAAATTTCAAGAAACTTTTACTTAAGATTTAAAACTATTACTTAAGATACGTGATGTTTTACTTATTATTATTAAATTGATTTAAAACTATTGCTTAAGATTTTAATCAAGAAACTTTTGATTCAATATCAGATTAAATTTCAAATAGAAAAAATTGATTGCAATATAACAATAAATTCAAATTAAATCTCTCGGATAGATACCAAAAAAATCTTTCAAATATAAATTGGAACTTATATCAGATTAAATTGTTAGCAAATAAGGATAATATGAAAAAAAAAATCATACGTAAAATAAAATGATAATGACAAATTGACATAATTGGCAATTTTGCGTATTATTCAATGAGACTTTTTATTATTCTATTTGTCATAAGACTGAAATATTTTAAGTACGAAATATTCATTATTCATTACTGATTGTTCAAATTATTATATTTGGTTTATAGAAAGATCGGTAGAACATTTTTCAATAATTATTAAACTGCTCGACACTCAAAAAGATAAGTGGAGAAGATGTACAATAAGAAAAATAACACACTAATATATGACCATTACATCAGCACCTACCTATACTAATCTGCCACCAATAACCTTGTTCCAAATTTCTCATTCAAACAAAAGAATCTTCAGGACTACTTATATCATACCATAGCCCCCTAATATTGGTCACGCATATACTGAACTCCGCGAAGTTTTTATGGGTCTCCTTCGAGGCTTTGATATTGCCATCAAGGATATATAAAAAATACTTATGTAAAAATCATGTACACAAATGTGACATGTAGAACGTGACAAAAGAAAAACAAAACTAATCAAAGTATGAATGAAAACAAAAACACAATGATGATTAAGGGTATGTTTGGTTGGGTTTTCAGTTTTCTGTTTTTCCAGATTTTGTAAAGAAAATACTGAAAAATGAAAAATGAAAATAAAAACTAAAAACTCAAATCAAACATGCGTTAAATCTCTATGCAAATACATATTGTCAGTATGATCGCTGTAATTGATATAATGGAAAAAAAAGAAAAGAATAATTATTCATGTATAATAATTATCACAATGTAAATAAAAGGGAAATATGAGTGAAAACTAAATGTAAATGTAAATAGATAAAAGTTTTAGTGGTATAGAAGACAATGAAATTGATAGTAGAAGAGATTTATCACTGCAAAATGAGAAGATATTATTGAAACCCCAAATACTGATCAATTACATTCTATGAAATGGAAATCAAAATAAATATTAAAGACTAAGTCAAATGAAAAAGCTCCATGCAAAAGAAAATTCAAAAACATTTTAGAAGAATAAGATGAACAAAATAAGAAATATTACCTAGAATTTGAACTTGCACAATCTATGCTCTACAAGATTGAAAAAAAATAAAATAAATCAGAACATTTTTTTGGTATAGGAAACTTTTATTTAAATGAACAAAATTTATAATGTAAAAAAAAATTAAAAAATAAATATAAATGCTATGCAAAACAAAACTAATAACTTCATAGAAGAATGAAGTATCAATGAAGAAAGGTAGAAATATAGAAGAATATGAAAAAATAAAATAAAAAATATACGTTACTAGCAAACAAATTATTATTTCTACCTCAAAACCGATAAAAAAAAAAAAAAGGGGCGAGAGAGGATAAAGTCGAGATATATGCATTCAAAAGAGTTAATGGAAGAATAATAAGGAACCTTGACATATACAAATGGTGAAGCCCATTCAAACTATACCTATTACTGTGATTTCTGTGACAATTAATTAATATTCTAAATTTAATCTTTAATAATTTCAAATGTAATAAGAATCAGTAATTAGTCAATGATAGATTAAATCATATTTTAATTTTGAAGATTGAGATTGAAATTGAAGATATGTGAGAGAAATATTCTAAATATCAATACTGATATTTTATATGATAGTTATTATAAATCAATTATTAAAAATAAGAGAGAAATATTTAATAATTAAAATACAAATAAAAAAGTGATGGTCAATGAAGGAAGCTGAAAATTTAGGCGAGAAATGAAGAAAAAAGCTATTAATACGTGACTTTTTTCTTTTTTTTAATTGGATAAACTCTCTTTTATATTTTGGGTGAATGATTCATACTCTGCAGTTCGTTTACCAACTCTTATTTTGGGTTAAGATTAAGTATTTTCAAAGTTTATTTATTCACACTCTCTTTAGTTTTAATTTTCAAAACTTTAATTTCTTGTGGATAAAAAAATAAAGCTTAGTTGTTTAAAATATTTTTGTTTCATTTGCATGTTTAATAATTCAAACTTATTTTTCATCTATCTCATTCTTTTTTCGATATCTCTACAAAAAGTTTTATGATCTAAGGATTTGCTTTGGTGGCTGTTGTTAATTTTATGTACTTATGACTAAATATTGTACCTTTTTTTTGTGAGCCTAAATATTGTAATTTATTAAGATTGATAGCTTAGTTTATTTATATATAAAAAAAAAGTAGCTTCATTGGTTTTTCTTTTTTTTTTTCCCTTCTTTTATTTATCTTTTCAGGTATCTACCATCGAACCCAGTAGATTAGTGATTAATCCCTTCACCTACTATAGATTAATTGAGGTAGACATTAATTACAAATTTTAAAGCTACTTAGTTTTTAAAACGAGGATCTAAGCAATATATCTTAAAGAGTAAAATGGTTCTTACCACCTCACATTCTCACCCTGCTTAGTTTCATTGGTATCTAACTCGAGTAAACTCATTAATTTTGAATAGCTCATGAACTTCTCATAAATTGAATTTAAGTTGAAAGATGATATATGTATAATATAATAGGACAACAAACTTACACCGTCAATATGAATGAGAAAGAAGGCAAGATAAAAATAAAGGCTCAACAACATTAATAAATTAAAATGAGGAAGAAAAATAATGATGATGTAACTTAGTTATGTAATTTTATTAGACAATAAATATTTTTCATTTAAATTTAAATATCAATCTCATCCTTTATTGAGTTCAATTCAAGTCCATTATTAGTATTATGTAATGCGAAGCACTTTTTAGTCCCATTATGGAGATTGAAGATGGCAGTGCCTTCACGCTCTCCCAAAGCAGCGTGTGGGAAAATCTTCGTAAGGTAGACGTGTAGAATCCAACGTCTATAAATTATTTTTTCAAATCCCAATTAAATGGATTAAATTATTTTAATTTTTTAAACAATCACTTAATTAATTTCAATTTTTTTTAATTATTCCATTTCCTTTGAACGAAAATAAAGATAATTTATCGTCCCACCAATCAATCCTTTTTTCGTTCTTTCTTCCTCACTCTCTCTTCGCTTCTGTAGTCCTTCTCTTTGTTCTTGCAGCTTTTGATTGGCAATAGTCTTTGCATCTGTGAAGGTTAAATCTCTTTTTGTTTTCTCATTCTTTCTTTTTTTTTTTTTTTCCCTTCCAATGCATTGCCTTTTCATTATTTGCATTGTGGGCTTGCATTTTGTGTGGAACTGTGCCAGCAAATTTTCACCTTTTTCAAATTCTTGGTTGAAATCGAAGGCTATGATGAAACTCCAGAAGTTTTTTTTTTCTTTTTTTTTTTATTCTTCTTAAATATATAGTGAACTATGCTGATGCTTTTCCAATCCAATGAGTTGTTGATGCTTTTCTTTTTCTTTTTCTTTTTTTGGAAAAAACGGGGCCGTGACTTATTTGTCGGATATTGAGATTGAGATGCTTGGATTTCATGTTGCCCATTTGGATTTTCTCCAGTGGTTAGGCCGCTCTTGATCTGAAGAGTACAAGTCCTCCCCTCCCCTCCTTTCTCCTCCAAAATCCAAACTCACAAACATATCTAAGAGGTTTATCAATTTCTTTGTTTAGTTTCTTTATTTGCTGGTAAAGATTGATTTTTCATATGAACTTTGTGGTGGACTAATCCAGGTTCTGGAACTGTGTGTGTTGTGGCTCCATTGGCACTGATGTCGTACTCTCATTCTCTAGGACTTATGTTAAAGTTTAGAATTGGGTCACTGGTGTATCTAGGTGCTTGCACCTCCAATGTACCCGAAAAAACAAAAGTTTCAGGCTTTTCTAGCTGTTGTAGACTATTGGAGCCTGTTGGGTTTTATGCTCGACTTGGTCGTTTCTTGTTCTGTGTGGGGGCTTTAGAATTTTTGTTGTGAGTTTGCTAATTCATTTGCTGAGGGACTTGTTATATTTAGGTTCTTCTTCTGAAGCAGATAGTGCTGAAATTTTATAGTTTTCTCAGTTGTGCTGCTTCCCTTCTGGACAAGGATTTCCCATTGGTTGTCATGTTGTGTTTGTATGTATGTTTCCATGTGTGTGTGGATGTTTTGTTTACTGAAAGGGTTTAAATGAAATAACTTATTTCTGGTGCAAAATGAGTTTGTATTACCATTGGTTATGAGTTTAGTTTTAGCTAGATTGATTTCTCTGGTCATGTACGGAGATGGGTGGGTTGCATCCTGTGGGGAATGGCTGGAAATGGTGTATTTGGTGTTCACTCTGGCCGATTATTTTTTTTTTTTAATTTCTTGGTTTGGCTTAATACTAAGTGAACATTGATGTTACCTCCAGGTCTTCTTTCTACTTGTGATTCCAGTATATTTCATTGTTTGAACCCCATCATTGGTGCATTGTAGTTTATTGGGACTATTGGCATACTTTAAGTCAAATAAGTGGGTAGTTGAGTATTAGTTTGTCTGACATTGTGATTACATGAAGGAGAGATATGTAGTGGCACCAATAGTAATCAAGAGAGATAGAGGGAAGTAAGTGTTTATTGCTGAATAGGAAAAGAATAATAAAGAAATATCTCCCAAATTAGGATTGGGGTTTCTAACAATGATTGGTGGTAGCAATTCGAGAGGCTGCCAACTCTCCTACTGATTGTCCTTAGCTAACTGTCTGAATGCCTAATCAGTCTACTACTAATCCTTATATAATAGCTACTTAACCTAATAACTATGTAGATTTACTCGACTGCCCCTTTCTAGTGTAAACCTTGTCATAAGTGGGCTTATACTTAATCCTAATTTAGGCCTCATTACTAACATAGCAATTGGGGCCCAAACCCAACCTCTGATCTGTTACAAGATATTGCTCAGACATATAGGCTTGAGGTGAAATGCAAATGCAGTTACTACTCCCTGAGGCAATTTTGTACCAAGGGTTAACCAAACACACTATATATTGACATAACCACCAAGGGTGTTAAGATGCTTAAATGTGATGTATTTGAGTTTGAATATATCATAATGCTTCTTGATTTTATTTCCCCTTTAGAATGGTAGCCGCCTCTTTGATATTTCTTTTTCTGGTACTTTGGCATCATTTTCCATTAGTACTGTTTGCTATTTTACGCATAAATTCTGCTGGAACATTTTTTGACTTGTTCATTTTACCAAACCTTCATAGGTGCTTTTGCTGCAGTTTGATTGCTTACTTTACTCTTGAGACGAAAACTTGAGAATAACTAGATTGGTTCAGAAGGGATTATTCTAAGTGGCAGAACGCAACATAGAGTGCTGCTGCATTTGTTTGGATGGTAAGCATTTCTTTGTTTTGTATATAAGCTGCTCGTTTGTGATTGCTGACTCTTGTAGGAGGCATCTCCAGCCCGCCAGTAATTCTTGGGCCCATAGTGTGATGTTTTTGCTGAGTTAATTTTCTTGTTGGTCTAGTCTGGCCTCTTGCTCATGATATCTCTTAGCATCTAGTAATTAAATCAACCGGTGATATACATTTGCTTTTCAAGAAATTGATGTTCTATTAAAAACTACTTGTAACACTGGAATTCTTAAGAGCAGTTCAATTGGAATATAATATATATAGCTGAGATTTTTGTGAAAACAGTGGTGATTGTAAACCATGCCAAGCTTCCATTTAATTTACTCGTATATTGGATAATACAAGGAAGAAATTACAACATGAAATCTATGACACCGAACGGAATATTTATTGATTGATGGTTCCTGGATATACCTGAATACAATCGTGTGTCATTTGCACTTTATATGCAATAAACATAAACATGATTCTTTATTTCAGTTTTGGGTTTTAATATCCTTACATTGTAGTATGGCTCTTCTATTTCAGGCGACAAATGAAAATCTTCCACCAAATGTAATAAAGCAACTTGCCAAGGAATTAAAAAATCTTGATGAGTCCCCTCCTGAGGGCATTAAAGTTGTGGTAAATGATGATGATTTTTCAACAATATATGCTGACATTGAAGGGCCAGGCATGTTATTTTATGCTGTGGATTTATGTTTGGGCATTGGCTAACAAGTTTAGGCTGAAAATTAGTAATTTGTTGTTGCAGCTGGGACTCCTTATGATAATGGAGTTTTCCGGATGAAGTTGTTACTGTCTCATGATTTTCCGCACTCTCCACCTAAAGGTCTGTTTAGCTTAGACAGTCCATATGGACCGTTTACAATCTGCTTGTTGCATTATTGAGACATAATTGTATCTTCCTTTGGAATTTTAATTTGCTTATGTAGTCTGTATTTTGTTTTTGTTCTTCTAAGCTGAATTTTTGTGTTGAATAGAATCTATTATGGATTTAATTGAAGGAGATTGATTTTCCCTATCATGGAATATTGCTTGTATTTCCCAGTTCTAAGAATCCAATATATTATTATGTTTTACATGGTTTAACTTCTGAAGCTACCTTAAAATGTTGTAGGGTATTTCCTGACTAAGATTTTCCATCCAAATATTGCAACCAATGGAGAGATCTGTGTCAACACACTTAAAAAGGACTGGAATCCAAGTCTGGGTTTACGACATGTTCTCCTTGTAAGTATTTTGACTGTTTTTGTACCTTTAATACTATTGACCTCTATGGTTGTGAGGTGGTATTTTGATCTTATTTATGTATTGAATTTAATTTTCCATGATTGCTCTTTGTATTTATTAAATTTAGTTACCATAATTATCAGGTTGTAAGGTGTCTATTGATTGAACCATTTCCAGAGTCAGCTCTAAATGAACAGGCTGGTAAACTGCTGCTTGAAAATTATGAGCAGTATGCTAGGCACGCCAGGTGGGTTAACCAAACAATGTTATTGGTGTTTTTAATTAATGTCTTGCTCAGGAGTCTTGTGTGGCAAATGAAACTTGAAGCAACACATAGTTTGAGGATTTCTCTTCTTTTTTATTAGGACAAGAGCTACCCATTAGGTTTGCTTAAATGATAAAGTCTTTGTTATTTACCCTTTTAATTAAATGGTTTATCTTCCCAATTCCCATATCTCTTCTGGTTATGTTCTAAGAGCCAGCTATAAATCTACCTTTTGGAGCATGGTTAACTTGTTTAACGCTATATTCTTGTTCTGTATTGTCTTAAAATTAAAATTTCAGTTATTTTATTAAGCTATATGTTTTGATGGCACATTGTGTGTGTTTGATGAGGGTTAAACTGCTAAGAGTGTAGGGTTACACTATTAATCTTGATTGTAAAGTCATGATATTTTCTGGGGTTTGCTTAACCTACATGAGCGTGCTACCTTTTTTAGCATATGTGGTTTTTTATTTTTACCCGTTACAGATGATTAAGGAAGCTACATTCGTTGTATATGCAGACTTTACACTGGAATCCATGCAAAACCAAAGCCCAAACTAAAAATTGGAGCTATGTCTGAATCTACAACTGCTCTGAATGTTGATCAGATTAACACCTCAGTTTGTAATGCTGAAGTTAAACCTGCACCATCTGGTGCTGCATTGCCATTGCCGTCTCCATTGGCCCCATCAATTATTGGAACAAGAGGAATCAGTCAGGAACAGGCAGCTGTTGTAACTGACACAACTGTCAATGATTCTACTGCGATATCCATAGTATCCACTGCACCGGCAACACAAAAGAAGGAAGGTGGCCTAGCAAAACCTCAAGCAGACAAGAAGAAGATGGATGCCAGAAAGAAAAGTTTGAAAAGATTGTAGCAAGTTGTTCAATAATTGACCCTTTCGTTTGTGGCTTAGTTTTGTTTATTGATAGGTAGAGAAGGGAGGTGGGGAAAGGGAAACGTGGGCATCTGGGAAGATGGGGTCAACTTTTGCTTTAATGAGTTGAATGGATTATTTGCTCTCCTGTTTTTGTGTTGGTCGCTCTTGTTTAACTTCTCAACGCCAATGTTTGCTTTGTATAATCACTGCCTTAACGCGGACAGTGGTTTCTTCTGTTTGCGTTTATAATAAGTTAAAACAGCTTCAACTCGATACAACTCAACTTGTCAAATCCTCTCAGCTCTTTTCGAAGATTATTTTACTGGATCTAACTCTCCCATTGAATGTTTGTCACAAGGTATAGTCATCACTGACATTAATATGATACATCTGACATCAAAAGTCAAGTTCCTCTCGCAAGTCATTCGTCCTCCTGATATCCTTACCTGAGATCAGAGTTTGCCTTGTATGCCCTGTTTGGTAGAAATGTAAAGAACATTGTTTGTCTTCATATTCTGTGTTTTTTTTGTCTTAAGGATTTTATAAAATAAATAGTTAAAATTAAAATATTTTATTTTCTGTTTTCATTTTTTATTTTTATCATTTTCTTCATTAAATCTTGAAAATAAAAAATACAGAAAATAAAAACAGGAAATTAAAATAGATAGGAACCACACAAACCCAGGTAATTCTTCACTTCATGGTTGATTTGAATCAGTACAGTAAAAATTAAGTAGTAGTTTTTGAAAAGTAACAATACGTAGCAATTTGTTCAACCATCACATGTCCGTCACGTGCAACTAATCAATCATATTAGTTAGTAGTATCATATCACACTATCACTTTCACAAGGTGCTTGGGCAAATCGGTGCTTTTGGTTGAGTGCCATGAATATGCTCTTCATTGTTATGGTTTCAAATGAGTTATGTTAAATTTATCTGATCAAATACTAGGATTTAGAACACCAATATTATGAAATAATATCAATAATACTACAATGAGCGTCTCTTGAAGCCATGTTCCAACATGAGACTGATTCTCGAAGCATATGCATGTGTGTTGTGTGTCATTCTTTGTCTCCTATATCAGACAGTGTCGATGGAATAGTAACAGTCAAGATGTTTAGAATGGAGTGGGAATCCTGTCCAAATAGAAAATATATAATGTAATCAAGTCTTGGTCATCATTGACCTAAGTTACTGCTGTCTTACAAACCCTTTTGCACAGCCATCACTAGATCTAAGCCCAACAATGCTTGGTGAGTTCCAAAACCAAAGTGGATCACAAAATAATAACAAAAATGGGTCTTCAAGGAACAATCAAGCTATCCATCCAACCTGCTTTATCAAACTAAAAATACTCACTAATTAATAGCAATCCAAACTTGGAGAATCTACTCCAAGGCCTTATTCTCTTTAGAGAATCTGTCCACCTTAGAGACCTTTTTCTCAATATGTTTCATTACCCCAACATCTCAAACAAAAGTCTTAACGCACTGAGACGCATTAGTCGGGTAATTACATTCTTTTGGTTCAACCTCTACTTCAAGGGTAAAGAGGTGGCTATTCGCAAGGCTTCAGAAGTCAAAGTCCTTATACTACATCACTGGACAGGTGGAGTCAGAAAGGGAGGAGGTGGAGGCTTTCTTCCTCAAAATGACATGAACAGTTGAAAACCTGTCTTTCTTAACTCCCTTCTCTTCTTCTCCAAAGGCACCTCCTTGGCAAGGTCCACCGGCTCCTTAGGAATGACGATTGGGGAGGTGGAGGCAAGAGGTCTTGGGATAGGAATGACGAAAGGAGCCTGACATAGAGGTGGCAGGGTTGGAGGCTAGGATCTTTGGGATTTTGGCTAATTTGCTTTTTGTGGCTATGTTGTTGTCAGGAAGTTCTTTGGTAAAAAAAGAAATGAAAATGAAATCAGTAAAAATGATTGGAAATCAAATATATAGAAAAAGAGAAAGTAAGCAAAGCATACAAAAGACATTAAATCTACCTAAGATGGCCTACACCTACTTCTTGTTACACTCGATGACGGCTTGGGATGCAAGGGTTTATTCTCCCAAGTTGTTAATAGCAAATCGGGGAAGTATTTCTCAATGGGAGTTAGATCTTTTTCCTTCACCTTAAAACCTTCAACATCCTTTTGTTAGTATATCATCATAGAGAGGTGCCCCTTTTCTGGATCTACAAATATAGGGGCACCTTAGAGGCGGGAAGAATTTTAAAATACTACCACTTAAATTCTTGGTAGGAGGATTCAAAATGGTTGAAGATTTTATGATTTTGAGGATCATGGAAAGATAGCCATCCTTTTTGTGCCTCACTACTGGGAATTATTAGATAAAATAGAAATGGGAAAAGATTAGAGATGTTGGTAGCACAAGAGAATGATAAATAACGATCTCAAAGCACTAGAGCATGGCCTAACAGTTTAAGAGAATCTGGGTCGAAGTTACCTTGAGTTTAACCAACACCTCCTTTTGGAGTAGAGGAAGAAAAGACATTTGTAAGATGAGTAGAGAATGGTAGAGATGAAATCATGATAATTTAATTTTGGGTTGATTGCATTTGTTCATGATGGTCATGCATATTTAGCTTTGGACATCATATCTTAACTTTGGATTTTGAGTGAGTTTGTGAGTGTTTAGAGACATCCAATGTTTACTAAGTTTTTGTAGTGGCCCCATCAATCTTAGAATAATTTCTTTACTAACTATTCAGGCAAAATCCTAATTTGCATCCAGAAGGAAGTGATTAAGGCAATTTGTAACACCCTAATTTTTAACCCAACTCTCTAGAACATATTAGGTTAAACATTAGGTTATTACTTCTTAGTCTCATCATTTAACAAAATACTTAGCGGAAATTATGGGTAAATTTTTTTTTGAAAACATAAAGCAAAGTGAGAGCCGCGAACTAATCGAATGCAGAAATATAAAGCACGCATAACAGTCATTAGAGATCATAAGGTAAAGCATATACTCAAAGAACATCAGTCATGATAACAGAGAAAACATTTCATTAATAACATAATTAGAGTACATAAGTAGTCATACCCTCATAGGGACGGGTAAAGCTTGTAATACAGCGAAAATAAAATATAACAAGCAAGAAAATACAAGGTACATGGTATGACAAGAAGATAAACCCAAAACGCTACCCTCCTACTAAGCTACGAGTACAGTCTACAACCCCTCCCAAAAGGTACTGCCGAAGGGAAGATCTCCATAAAAGCTTGGGTACTTGCAAAGCTCTCCATCGAAGTCTAGTGACGATGGGGGTCCTTGGATGATGGGGGCAGGTAACCGGGGAAATGCTCTATCTCCTCCTGAGTGGGCCAATGGAGTGTGAAGGGAACTCATGGCGGCTGAATGTGAGCTCCTCGACGCCGGCGTATCTCGGCTCTCCTTGCCAAGTGCAGCTGCCTCACGGTCTCCTCGCTCCCCTCTCGCCGGAACTAGGGAAAGGGAGCAGAGCCCTCTGAAGGGACATGCACCGGCGAATCCTTGGATGGATCAGTCTCGGACCTCCTCGAATGAGGCACGTACTTCGGGTAGTCGCGGACAGCTGAGGCAGACGTGTGGGCACGACGTAGCTACTCATCACGCGGGCGAGTGCGCTCGAAGATCATGTCGTCACCACCAAAAGGTGCAGTAGGAGTGAACTGGTAGCTCAAAATCGGATAAGCGAAGGGTTGTCCCATGTACACAAAAACACAGACGGCACAACGACCCTCAAAATGATACGAACAGTGGTCCTGGTCATAGTGCACCTCCCAAATTGGTGTGTCAATGAAAAGTACGAACGTCGCCATTGGTCTCTGAAGATGTGACGGAAGAAAAAGAAAGGAGAGAAAGGAGTGAGAATTCTTACTAAAGAATCTCAGTAGGAGTCTCCTACCCTAGGATTACATCGTTCACATCTTCAGGAACCTTGGGTTTATTTATAAAATAGTGAGCATGCATATAAGATTCAATTTAGGGTTTTCCAAAACTAATTGTCCAAGGTCCATTCCTTTTAGCATGCATCTTGACGTTATGGATACAACATATTATATCATGGATGCATGTCAATACTTGAGCATATACAACAACACATCAAAGCACATAAACATAAACCATGTGGCATAAGGGCATATACTTCCAAGTGGATCATTCCTCAACTTCGTGACATTAATCATAGTACTTTAGCATAATAAGACCACCCTAAAATAACTAGGTTATGAGCTCATACCTCAGTTATTTGTCACTAGCTCTTGCTTATTATCTGAATAAGCGAAACATAATAAAATAATCCCGACTCGCAAGTGTGGGTAGGGGGCAGGGATCACCTCTCTTAGGATATACCTTCTTTGAAACGCTTTGCGAGAATTAAGCCACAGCAATTTGTCTGCTTTGGTAGACTGCATCTACTCATACCCTCATGGATTTGTCTCCCCTGGGAGTGCTCGACCGAACCGGTGTCACCCAAGAAAGCGCGTCTCAGTGCTTTGTTATATAAAAATCTCCTGGGGGTGCTCGGCTAAACCGGTGTCACCCAGGGTTTTCAACTCATATGATACTCTTAAAACATCCTTTCAACCCTTTTAGGTTTGACAAAAATTCGACAGCATAACAGCTTTTAAACCGAATTTCCTTCAAACTGCCACAAGCTAATTCACACAACATGTTCTCATGAACTCTCATGCTATGATATACTCATATCTAAATCAATGAATTCCACATGAATCATAATCATCTCCACATATTATTGCATCATAAAAACATCATAGCATTAACACATTTCTTAAAGTATTATGCATTGACCGTTAAGGTCCTTAACTCACATTCTAAGTTATGAATTATCAAAGCCTAATCTCTTGGGTACCTATAAGGTTATAACTAAGTATTCCTCACTCCATACTATGATCAAGAATATCTCTAAACCTCAAGGATGCAGAATTCATAATCCTAACTTTACGGGTACCTAGGAGTCACAACAATGACCCTTTCTAAGTCCAGTTTGCTCCTAAGGCATCAAGATCAAGTCCTAAACCAATTATGAGTCATTCCTACACATTTAAACTAATTTAAAACCATAATTAGCATTACTAAGCCTTGCTGGACAGAATCCAGAAAATTCAAATATTAAGGGATCTAAAACTCTCAAATTAATTCCTTTCTAATTACTAACTTCTCTTATCTTTCACATATGAGTTTTAACATTAATTATACTCAAACATAAACATATTATCATCATTATCACAGCACATACAGTGGCCAAACATAGCAAGGCAGAACCAAAACAAACATCTCCATTTAAAGGCATCAAACATAATTTCTAAAGCACATAAAATACTAGTTTCTCTTGGAACCTTTTTAAAACTTTCAAAACTCATTTATAAACATTTTTAACATCTAAAATCATCCAAATATTTATGAGGGCAGTAGCTAAATCAAATTTGTCTCAAGAGATCCTAAATTCATAAAACTTAGTTCTATGCATTCCTTGAACTCATAAAAGCTTAGAAAAATTATGAAACATAGTTTTCAATACTTGGGAACAAATAAACTCTTAGGGGCCGAAATCTCAAGCAAGAGCAATAAACATTTTCAAACCTTTGTTTGAGACAACAATGGGCAAGTCTTTGAGCTCTAGGTTCATTTAAGTGATGGCATAAAATAAACATGCTCATGCACTTATTTTAGGTTCCTTTAGAAAGTAAAGTGATAGCATAAAATAAACATGAGATGCAACTCATTATTATCTTGATATTAAGTGAGAACTTGAAACATAAACATGATAATGCATAGCTTGAAATATAAATATGATAGTGCAAGTTCATTCATTATCTTGATACTTAGTGATAGCAAGGAAAGTAAATATGATGTGCAAAGCATAAAAGTAAACATGGATGCAAGGTTTATTTTAAGATTATCTAGAGCTCTTACAAGACTTTAGAGATTAACAAACCAACACTCATCTCATTACAAAGAGAGCTCTAGAGTTCTTGAACCAAGTTCTCAAGGGAACTATGGGGTTCTTGAACATCATCATCAAGCTCAAAATAAATAAACTTTCAAAACAAAACAAAACCTCAAGGTTCAAGGAACCAAAACCGAAATATTCAAGAAAAGAAACCAAGGAAACTGAAATCAAAATAGCAAGAAAAGTAAAGGTGTTCTTGAACAAAAATCCTTTTGAGCTAGATAATAAAGATGAAACTTAGAGAAAACAAAGACTCAAGCTCTAGAGGTTCCTTTGAGATGAACACATAGTCATCATCTAGGAGCTCTCATCATTGAGCTATCATGTGCTCATCAAGGCCAAGAGGCTGAATACTCAAAGAAAAAGGAAACAAGAAAGTTCCAAAAAGAAAAACCAAGAGAAAGCTAGAAAGAACTCATTTTCAAGAAAAGCAAAGTTTAGAAAAAAACACTCCTACCTAGAGTGAAGTTAAAAGCTTTGATCTTTGAAAAGGAAACAAGATGAAGAACTCCTCCTTGAGTGTGGGTAGTGATTCGGCCAAGGGGATGTGAAGAGGTTGGAGTTGTGTTTCAAGTGAGGTTGTGTTTGAGATGAAGCGTTTGAGAGCTTAGGAGGTGATTTGAGGTTGTGAGGTGATGTTTGAAGGTTATGAGATGATGATAAGATGAAGAGAGGATGAAGATGAAGATGAAGAACAAGAGGAAACTCTCTTGAAACTTAGAGAGAAAAAGAGAGAATACAAAGAAAGCTTAGAAAAATAAAAGTGTGCAAATGAGCTAAAGTGTTTGCATGTGTTTCTAGGCAAGGTATTTATAGAAAATGAAAACAAATGAGAGCTCATTGGGGGAGGAGAGGAACCGAAGCAATTGGAGGGAAAAGGAAGAGAAAATATCTCTTACACATTGTCATTCAAGCATGGTTTGAAGTATGGAAGCTATGATATAAGGCATGGCTTGATTTGAGTGAATTTCCTATCAATTTTGAATGAAATAATCCTCTAGAAGCAATGCATGGCTGGTTGTTTTTCAGCCACAAATTAATAGGGAAAAATGGATTATTTCATTTAGTTATTCATTTGAAAAATCAAGCTTGATTGAAAATATGACAAGGTATGGTGTATATGACTTGAGGTATGGCTTTGGAGTGTTGAAAATTTGAACATGTGATGCATATGGAGGGGGAGAAGCTTCGGCCAGACATGGACAGCATGGGGGAGGAGGAATTGCTTCATGTAATTGTGTGTTAATGATAGATTTAAGTGTGTATTAGCTTAGGTACAAGGTTAGGAATAATTAAGCTTAAGTTTAGGTGACTAAGAATGAGGTTTAGGGATTTTATGACAAGATTAGTGTAACGCCCTGATTTTTCTGTTAGAGTGAAAATAACCAAAATGCCCCTGAGGTAATTTTTAGCTCGGAATTCGAGGAAAGCCGGTTCGGCAGTACTCGAAGGGCAAACTCAATGTTGAAAGGGGATTAGATGACCTGTGTACCTTCCCGAGATCGAAAATCTCGTTTTTCAAGTTTTCGGGTCAAAATGACCAAAACGCCCCTGCGGTGTTTTACCCGTTTGCAAGTGCCGGATGAACCCGAAACTTCTCCAGATGATTTTAAAAGGCGTTTTTATGTAGACTGTGACTTTAGTTTTGGTCCAGGAGGTCCCGGGCAAAATTAGTGCAAAATTACGGTTTTGCCCCTAGTTTCGTGTTTTTACGCTTAATCGCGTGATTAAGCAAACCTAAGCATATTAGGCTCTAATCGAAGGTTAATTAATTTCCTTAATTAATCTTGAGTCAAAATAATTTATTAAAGTTGATTAGAACCTAAAAGTGCTTAATTACAACTTAAAATCATATTTTAATTTCAAGACTCCTAGTCATGGAATCTTGAATAGTATTTCCTCTCTCCAATTCCTTAAATCATGGAATTGTGTTACACATTGTTTATTCATAAATGAGTTTTTAATTCTCTAATGATGTATGAGCACTCCTAATCTTGTCATAAAATCCTTAAAACACCTTCTTAGTTACCTAAACTTAAGCTTAATTATTGCTAACCTTGTACCTAAGCTAATACACATTTAAACCTACCATTAACACCCAATTAAATTATCAAAACTCACCTCCTCTCTGCTGCCTAAGGCCTGGCCGAAGCTGTCCTCCTCCCATATGCATCACATGTTCAATTTTTCAACACTCCAAGGCCATACCTCAAGTCACATACACTATACCTTGTCATAACTTTCAATCAAGCTTGATTTTCCAAGTGAATAAGTAATTAAAACAATCCATTTTTCCCATTTATTTGTGGCTGGAAAAGTTCCAGCCATGTCAAGTTTCTAGAAGCCTAATTTCATCAAAAATTGATAGGAAATTAACTCACATCAAGCCATACTTTGTAGCATAGCTTCCATACTTCAAACCATGCTTGAATGACCTTGTGTAAGAGATATTTTTCTCTCCCTTTTCCCCCTCAAAAGCCACGGCCACTTCTCCCCTTGGTGAGCCCCATGGTTTTGTTTTTCTATAAATAGGATGTTTGTGATAGCTTAGTTGCACTTTGAAGCATTTGCTAAGTTTAGAATTCTAGAGTTGTCTTGCTAGTTCTTTTCTTTTTCTCTCAAGTTTCAAGAAAGTTCTTCCTTTCTTTTCATCTTCATCTTCTTCATCTCTTCATCTCATCATCATCTCTCAACCTTGAAACACCACCCCATAGCCTTGAACCATCATCAAACCTCTCAAACATCACACCTCAAACACAACCTCACTTGAAACACAACTCCAACCTTCTTATTTCCTCTTGGCCGAAACCATCAAGCCCCAAGGAGGAGCTCATCATCTTGTTTTTCTTTTCAAAAGTTCAAGCTTTGTGTCTTCACTCTAGGTAGGGGTGTTTTCTAAACTTTGTTTTCTTGAAAATGAGTTCTTTCTAGCTTTCTCTTGGATTTTTCTTTTGAAACTTTCTTGTTTCGGCCATGAGGCCTTGATAAGCACATGATAGCTCAATGATGAGGACTCCTAGAGAATGACTATGTGTTCATCTCAAAGGAACCTCTAGAGCTTGAGTTTTTCTTTTCCTTTAACTTCATCTATACTATACTTAGCTCACATGGTTTTTCAACTTAAGAAAACTAATCTAAGGATTTCTAAAAGTCCAAGCCTACCCTTGTCAACCTTAAAGTTGGCCGGCACGTTCTAGAGATTTTTCTCTAGATAGGGGTTTTGGGTATTTAATAAAGAACTTGACTTAGTTTCACTTTCTTTTTCTTTAGTAAGGTTTTCGGTTTTGGTATTTTGATCCCTGAGGTTTTGTTTTGTTTGGTTTTGGAAGTTTATTTGCTTGAGCTTGATGATGTTGTTCAAGAACCTCATAGTTCCTTTGAGAACTTGGTTCAAGAACTCTAAAGCTCTCTTTGTAATGAGATATATGTTGGGTTGTTATTTTGTTAAAGTCTTGGATGAGCTTTGGCTAACCATAAAATGAACCTTGCATCATGTTTACTTCCTTGCTATCACTAAGTATCAAGATAATAAGTGAACCTTGCATTATCATATTTATATTTCAAGTCCTCACTTAATATCAAGATAATGATGAGTTGCATCTCATGTTTATTTTATGCTATCACTTTACTTTCTAATGCAAGCTAAAACAAGTGCATGAGCATGTTTATCTTTATGTCATCACTTTAATGAACCTAGAGCTCAAAGACTTGCCCATTGTTGTCTCAAACAAAGATTTAAAATATTTATTTCTTTTGGCTCACATTTCGGCCCTAAGGGGTTTTGGAGTTTCCAAGTGTTGAAAATTATGTTTTATAATTTTTCTAAGCTTATATGAGTACAACGAATTTGTAGAACCAAGTTTTATGAATTTAGGGCCTCTTGAGGTATAAATGATTTAGCTACTGCCCCCTTACATAATTTTATGATTTTAGATGATAAAAATGTTTATAAATGAGTTTTGAAAGTTTTAAAAAGGTTCCAAGAGAAACTAGTATTTTATATGCTTTAGAAAATGTGTTTGATGCCTTTAAATGGAGATGTTGTTTTGGTTCTGCCTTGCTATGTTTTGCCACTGTATGAGCTATTTTAATGGTGATAATATGCTTATGTTTGAGTATAATTAATGTTAAGGCTCATATGTGAAAGATAAGAGAAGTTAATAACTAGAAAAGAATTAATTTGAGAGTTCTAGATCCCTTAATGATTGAATTTTCTGGATTCTGTCCAGAAAGGTTTAGTAATGCTAATCATGGATTTAAATTAGTTTAAATGTTTAGGGATGACTCATTAATGGTTTAGGACTTGATTTTGATGCCTTAGGAGCAAACTGGACTTAGAAAGGGTCATTGTTGTGACTCCTAGGTACCCGTAAAGTTAGGATTATGATTTATGCATTCTTGAGGTTTAGAGATGTTCTTGATCATAGTGTGAAGTGAGGAATACTTAGTTATAACCTTATAGGTACCCGAGAGTCTAAGTTTGATGATTTATAACTTAGGATGAGAGTTACGGACCTTAAGGGTCGATGCATAAGACATTAAGAAGTTGTTAATGCTATGGTGTTCATATGATGCAATGATGAGTTGAGATGTTTGTGATGCATGAAAAATTGATTGTTTGAGTTATGAGCTTTTCATAGCATGAGGTTTAAATGAGAAATATGTATGTGTGTAAGCTTGTGGCATAAAGAGAATTTGAAGGAAATCCGGTATACAATTTGTTATCTTTGCCGAATTTCCGTCAAATCAAAAAGAGACTTGTGAATGTTTTTGAAAGAATTATATGAGTTTAAAACCCTGGATTACACCGGTTCGGCCGAGCACCTCCAGGAGATTTTTTTTTTATGTGACAAAGCACTGAGATGCGCTTCCCCTGAGGAGGTGCCGGTTCGACCGAGTACCCCCGGGAGGAGACAAATCCGTAAGGGTATGAGTAGATGCAGCCTACCAAAGCGAACAAATTGCGAGGCCATGCGTGGCTAGCAAAGCGTTTCAAAGAGGGTATATCCTAAAGAGAGGTGATCCCTGCCCCCTACCCGTACTTGCATAGTCAGGATTATATCGTGATTTATGTTTCGCTTATTCAGATAATAAACAAGAGCTAGTGACGACTAGCTGAGGTATGAGCTCATAGCCTAGTTATATTTTAGGGTGGCCATATTATGCTAAAGCACCATGATTAATGTCACAAGTTGAGGAAAGATTCACTTGAAAGATTTACGTTCTTTTATGCCACTTGTATGATTTCTTAATGCTATGACCTATTGACTTATATGCTTGAGTATTGCCATGTATCCATACTTATTATGATGCATTCATAACATCAAGATGCATGCTAAAAGGAATGGACCTTGGATAATTAGTTTGGAAAACCCTAAATTGAACCTTATATGCATGATCACTATTTTATAATTAAACCCAAGGTTCCTGAGGATGTGTACGATGTAACCCTAGGATAGGAGACTCCTACTGAAATTCTTTAGCAAGAATTCTCACTCCTCTCTCTTCTTTTCTTCCGTCACATCTTCAGAAACCGATGGCGACGTTCGTGCTTTTCATTGACATGCCTACTTGGGAGGTCCACTATGACCCGAACCACGGGTCATATCATTTTGAGGGGCAGTGTACCGTGCGAGTCTTCATATTCATTGGACGCCCCTTTGCACATCCTGTACAGAGCTACCGTTTCTCCCCGACGTCACCTTACGACGACGCGATGGTTTTTGAGCGCGCCCGGACGCAAGACGAGAGGATTCTATGGACGTATACTGGTGGTTCGATGCCTCGAGACTTCTAGGACTACGTGCCTCGATCCCCGAGTTCGGAGGATGACCCATCCGAGGACCTGCCGACGCACATGTATAGTGAGAGTTCTGGTCCTACACCTCAGTTCGTGCGAGATGTGAGCGATGAGACCATTATGCAGCCGAGGCTAGTGAGGCGAGACGAGAGGCGCCCCCACCAAGGAGCTCACGCTCAGTCTTCACATGTTTCCACTCCTGCTGCTCTGCGTCCATGGATCGGTTACACTCCGCCGTTTCCTGATTCCGAGTCAAGGCGTCGTAGGGGAGGCTTAGTGCACACACCACATGTAGAGTGGATAAACCTTCTTTTGTTTTTGAGGTTATTCACCATAGGTGCACTCGGGTAGTCACAGTTTACTTCTGCTTTCTCATTTTATGTTGTATTTTATCTCCACTGTATTACAAGCTCTGCCCATTCTTAGGGTATGACTAGCTATGTACCTCAACTATGCTATTATTAATGAAATGCCTCTTTGTTTACCTTGACCCTTATTTCTTGACTATATGCTTTACTTTATGATTTTTTATAATTGTTACGCGTGCTTTATGTTTCTGTCATTCGACTAGTTAAGCTCGTGGCTCTCACCTTGTTTATGTTTTCAAAAAGAAAAATTTACTCGTAAATTCCGCTAAGTATTTTATTAAAAAGTTGAGACTAAGAAGTAATAACATAATGATTAGCCTAATATGTTATAGAGTATTGGGTTAAAAGTTAGGGTGTTACAATTAGGAGTGCTCATACATCATTAGAGAATTAAAAACTCATTTGTGAATAAACAATGTGAAACACAATTCCATGATTTAAGGAATTGGAGAGAGAAAACACTATTCAAGATTCCATGACTATGAATCTTGAATTTAAAATAGGATTTTAAGTTGTAATTAAGCACTTTTAGGTTCTAATCAACTTTAATAAATTATTTTGACTCAAGATTAATTATGGAAATTAATTAACCTTCGATTAGAGTCTAATATTGCTTAGGTTTGCTTAATCACGCGATTAAGTGTAAAAACACGAAACTAGGGGCAAAATCGTAATTTTGCATTAATTTCGCCCGGGACCTCTGGGACCAAAAATAAAGTCATAGAATACATAAAAATGCCTTTTAAAACCATCTGGAGAAGTTTCGGGTTCATCCGGCACTTGCAAACAGGTAAAACACCACAGAGGCGTTTTGGTCATTTTGACCTGAAAACTCGAAAAACGAGATTTTCGATCCCGGAAAGGTACACGAGTCATCTAATCCCCTTCCAACATTGAGTTTGCCCTTCGAGTACTGCTGGATCGACCTTCCTCGAATTCCGGGCTGAAAATGACCTTTGGGGCATTTTGGTCATTTTCACTCTAACAGAAAATCGGGGAGTTACACAATTTATTCTTTAACCTCACCATAGCCTTAGACCATCTATTTAGCATTAAAATCCCTTGTTCACCCCCTTTTGAACCTATTGTACCCATATTTTTCTTCATAACCCACATCATACCTAGCCTTTGGCCTAAATACTTACCCATTTAAAGCTTTTTGTGAGAAAGTATTAAGTATGGAAGTGACAAATTCATTTAGGGATTAAATTTAAAATTATCAAAAAAAGGGAGAGAGATGAAAAAGAAATGTTGAGAGTTAGCATTAAGAAAAAAACCACCAAGTTATGAATTGTGAAATCAAGTTTGGGGTGGAAAAAGAAAAGAAAAAGAAAGTGTTATGAATTGTAAATCAAAAGTGTGAAGAAAAAAGAGAAAGAAAAAGGATGCTAATTGTTCTAAGTGATAGAAGACATCTATCTTAACATAGCACTCAATATGGGTCCCTTATGAGTTTTAATTGATTTTCCTTATCATGATTCTCGCATATTTGTTTATCCTTTTTACCTTTTTTTTCTTTTAGTTGTTCATCGATTTAGCCACATTACAAGCCTTATAAAAACCTTCTGATCCTTTGAAAATGTACATTACTATAGTGAAGACAAGGAAATGGATTTTGCCTATGGGAATTGGGACACACAAGCACTATTATCATCATTATTTATCATTGTGTCATGGGGTTAACCATAGTTATAAGGTGGAAATAGTTTAATTTGGGTACAATATAGATTCTTGATTTTGTTGCAAAAGAAAACACACTTTTGATTTGTTTGCCCTTTGTTAGATAAGCATTCTTGATGAACTTCTAATACCCTTGACTTGTGTCAATGTGGATCATGATGATATCCTTTGAGTTTCTTACAAAGTCTTGTATTTTGATGTTTATTATTTTGATGGAGAAAATATTGTCTCAGTTTCTTATTGTTTTGTTCTTGTATTGTTTGACGACAAACGATGGGTTAAGTTTAGGGTATTTTGATGTGTGTAAAAGACTCACATCTAGTGCTTATTTTGACATGGTTTTGAGTGAATTACTTTGTAAAATCATGCACTTTCATATGAAAGTTGGACTTTTGTGAAATTATTGGAACTAATCTTTATTTGTTGAATTTGAGGTGAACTTAATGGTTTGGGAGCTTACTTTTATTTGATTTTGTAGCAGAAATTTTTTTGGAGCAAAATAGAAAAGTTTTTGAGCTAATTTGAGAATATTTCTAGAGAATACTGCTGTAGAAAAGAGATTGGATCAAATAAAGATATTTTGGAAAGTTTAAGAAGTGCTCATCCTTGATGTTTAGCTCAAAGCCTAGTTCGAAGAGTTTCATAGTGAAAATCCAGTTGCAAAATTGAAGGTTGCTATTATCCTGATGTTGTATAACTTGACCTTTACTTTATTATCTTGATGCCATATAACTTAAACCTTTACTCATATTTTACCCATATCTCTCAAGCTCTATAAGTCCAATTGAGGTGATTCTTGTGGTATTGGAAAGCTAGTTTGAATATCTAAAACTTTGTGTCTAATAGTCAAAGGTTAATTTTAACAGCAAATATCACTATCAAGCTCACAAAGTGATAGTCTAGATTTTCTCTTGCACAAGAATGCAAATTGGCCCAAGGAGTATGAAATTAAATGTTTTGGGCCCAATCTACATCATTAAGGTTTAAAGAAACCCTAAAACAAAAGAAAGGCTATAAATACATGATGTTAAGGATGAAAAGGGATCTTTTGGCGGCCTTTGACCTCCTTGGCCAATTGGGAGATCAAGAAGAGTTTTTTTTAGGGTTTACGGGGTGTAATAGGGTGGAAATAAGATGGATCAGTGCATTACCTTGCTACTTTAGCGGTGATCGAGCTCAGGAATGCAAGGTAATAACTGTAAGCTCTAGAACCCTTCAGAAAGCTTTAAGGCAATATGTTTTGAATGACAACAAAACTAATTTAAAGAAAATATTTTGAAGAACGACTAATATCTATCTTGAGTTTCTTGACATAGTATACAGGTACTTCCGAATTGCATAACACGAACTTGAAGCGAGAATAATTTCACTTTACATATGCATGCAAACATGATTTATCTCATATAAAAAGATTGAACCTAATAGAAGTAAACATTATATCATGCAAGGTATGTATACATGCCTTATGGATTAAAGAAAGTCAAATAAAAAATAAGAAACCAAGGCACAGGTCTTCAGAAAGTAGCACTAGACATCAGAAAGTACGCTTAGAATAAAGATATCAAGCAAACTTTGAAAACAACGTGTTACACAATCTTCAATCATCATTATCACAATTCTTTCATCATCATAAAACTTGGATTGAAGACTAGAAGACTGAAGATTTCTTAAGGAACTGATACCGAATATTAGAAAGCTCACTTCACTATGGAGCACTGAATGTTACTGGAAAAGGAAGGGAATTTGAATTTTTGACATTCAAATTTAAAGTCAAACCCAGTTACAAACTTGCGTATCATCTCTTCTGCCGACTTAGTCAACTATTCCAATTTCTAGAAGGGTGAGTTTATAAGCCATGATCAGAAAGTAAAAAAGTAGTTTCTGAAAGGATATCAAAAACCTTAACTTTACAATGGCTTCTGCAGTAGATCTGACAAACTTTCAACCTACTCTTCTAGACTGGTTGTCCAAGACACAAACGAATGATTAACATGTGTCACTTGGAGAACTGATCAAGGAAATGGTCATAAAGGAATACCTTATAAATAGAGATGTTGTGCTCAAGAGAAAATAGAGATTGACGTTACACATGAGTGGAAACTTTGTGAAAATCTCTCCTCACATCTTGTAAGTTTCATCACATCATGTAATTAGTTTCCTTACTTATAAAAATCTTCTTTCTACGTTTTTGAATAGGTTATATGTTCTTCCAAGGAAGAAACATTAAAAAGAAGTCATTCAAGTTACTCTTGTCATTCATGTATATTTTAAGGAAACTTGAGGCAACTCAAACACAAACCTTTGTATCCTCGATCTAGTAGTGATCGGTGTGAGATAGCTTGGAGAGGTTAAGGTAAAACTACTTGCAAAATGCGATAGTAAGGTGTTCTTGTTGGTCACAGTTTAGCTTGGAGAGGCTAGTCAAAGACTACTTGCAACACAACAGTAAGGTGTTCTTGCTGGTCATGATTCAGCTTAGAAAGGCTGGTAAAAAACTATTTGGTTCAGTTTGGAGAAACTACTGAATAACTACTCAGTTTGTGATAGTAAGGTTGTCTATTGTTAACAGTTGTTAGCTTGGAAAGGCTAGTACAAGACTACTTAAGGTTTAGTTTGGAGGTGTTGGTGAATAACTACTCGGTTTGTGACAGTAGGGATTGTCAACTGGTCACAGGTTAGAGCTTAGGAAGACTATTGTAACGACTATATGGTTTTTCCTTTCTTGGATTGAGAAAGATGTTTAGTGAAATCTCAATGGAAGTTCAGTATTGGATGTAGGCAGGTTTGGTTGAACCATTATAAAAATATCTGTGTCATATCTTCTTCTTAATCTCTTTTATTTTCATTGCTTTGCATTATTATTAAATATTTGCTGACAGTTCTTTTAGCTATTTTGCTATTGACGTTATGCTTCAGAAAGTAACTTATTGAAATATCTAACCTTGGTTCTGCTACACTTCAAGCTTAATGCTTGATAGTATTTTGCTTAAAGTTTCAGTATTGAAAAGAGATGAAGAGAAGTAAAGCACGATTTAACCCCTTTTCTTGTGCACTTTTTAATCTACAACAACAACCAGCCTTTCTCTAAAGTGAGTACGGGTGTGTACTCACAAGAACTTTACTAGTAAGTAAGAAAAGGATTAAAGAGCATATGCATATGCAAGTGAACATAAAAATATACCTAGAGTCTCGGGAGGTATTTGTAGAGGTGACCTTAGATATGGCTTTCATGGTTAGGAAGTCGAGTACGTCCTCAATCATGTAATCCCATGTTCTCCCTATCATGGGTGAAGTGGAAAAAGAGGAGTGTAGCTTGGTAGTTGTTACCATGGAGGAGCCTTTGAGAAGTTGAGTGGAGTGAGGTCTCGGACTTGGATCTCGATAACCTAGGCTGGCTAGTTTGGGCTTGTGCAATTGGGCTAGATTTGGGCTTCTAAGTCCAGCTCATGCCCTTGTCCATAATAGATGGCTGTATTAAGAAGAAAACCTTTTGTTTAATTTCAACTACCTTTTTTTCTTCTTTCGATTCATGTTCACTATGTTCTTGCTTTTATTAGATTTGAATGAATTGAATATGTTTAGTAGCTAAATCTTTCCTTAGCTATGTTAATGATGCAACCAATATTAGTATGATGAGTTTTTGTTTCTTTAATTTAATGAATGTTTCTTTTTTTCAATTGAGTTTCAATCTTTGCTCTTAATGCTTTTATGGATTGATCACCCATAAATTGATATTGTTAGTTATGTAGGCAATTTGAAAATTAGTGCATAGCTTAGACCTAGGGATAGAAACAATGATTGTTAATTGGCTAGGGATAAACATTAAAAATTGTGTGGGATTTATGAGATTGGGATTTCACAAAGCCTAAACCTTTTGAATCTAGGGTTCATGTTGGGGAATTAAGTAGATTTAAAATCCAAAAAGGATTAGTATGCTAAGGAAACGGGTGTTAATTAAATTAAGAAATCACCCATCAATTAGTTGATTGAACTTCATTAGATTGAAAATTCAATACTCATAGGAACAATTAGGTGAACTCAAAATCCCAGCATATCTCTCTCTTGACTTTTTCAAATCACAATCTTCCTAAATTATCTTCTTAGATAGTTAGTTTAGATTTTATGTTATTTTGTATACTTTTGAATTTAAATTTGAATTGGCATTAAATTAACACCTAGATAGTGTTTATGTAGGTAGAAAAGCAGACAAAGGGGGAGGGGGTTGAATCGTGCTTCGCCTTTCTATTCTTCTTTTTTTTTCTTTGAAAAAGTTTAAACAATAACTATCAAGTATAAAACTTAAAGTGCAGCGGTAATAGTGTTAGCGATGTCATAAAGTAACTTTCTGAATTATGACAAGTATAATAAAATGGGTATATGTTGTTTATCATAAATCACAATAAAACAGGCACAAAGCAGTAAAATAAAAGAGAAATAAGGGAGAGAAAGATATTACACAAGTATTTTTATACTGATTTGGCCAACTTGCCTAGATCCAATTCTCAACCACCATTGAGTTTCATTAAAAACCTTTCTCAACAAAGAAAGTTGGATAGCCTTTACAGTAGCCTTCCCAAGCTCTTGCTAGTGACCAGTAGTTCACTCTACTGTCACACTTAAGTAGTCTTTAACCAGCCTCTCTAGGCTTTGGACACCTTCCTTATTAGCATGGAGACCTCATCTCCATCCTTATCTACAGTCTCTTCATTAGCTTCTTCCTCATCATCAGAGGTCTTAGCAACTTTCATTGCTTTGCCCTTATTTTGTTTCTGATGAGATGACTTCAAGGCCATGAACTTGCTCTTCTTAATGGATTCACTATGTATTTCAGAAAGCACTACCTCATGGATTTTGAGAGACCCAATGAGTGCGTCCAAGTTAAGAGTTTTAAGGCCTTCGACTCCTGTAATGGCTATGACCTTGGCTAGCCATTAGTAGGGAGGCTTAAAATTTTTCTAACCATTTCTGAGTTAGAATATCTTCTACTTCATCCGTTTAGTTGGTTTATGATGTGCATAAACCTTGTTGTCATGTCATCAATACTTTCTTGTTCATGCATCTTGAAAAATTCATATTGATGGACTATCATGCTAATCCTTGTTTATTTAAGTTAATTAGTTCCCTCATGCAGCATGTGTAGCTTGTCCCAGATCTCTTACGTAGTGTCACAAGCAATAATTTTGTCGTATTTAGCTTTGCTTAGTGCACACATGAGTAGATACTTAGCTTTAGAGTTCAACTAAACTTTGGTTTTATTTTATTCTGTCCACCTACTTTGGGGACTTCTCTAGATGTTGAAGGCCCATCATCTGTTCCAAGAACTTCTTCCATTGGAACATAGTCTTCTCCCTGTATAATCTCCCACAAGTCAAGACTTATGTATTTGATGAATAACACCATCCTGTCTCTCCAATTAGCATAGTCTCCACTATCAAGGAATGGCGGTCTATTGATGGAGTGTCGTTCTACTATGTGGATATTTTGTGACATTTTTCCTAGGGATCTTTGTCCTCTGCAGTTATTAGAGTGCTTAACCCCTTAGAAGCCTAAGCTTTGATATCAATTGTAGGTAGAAAAGCACACAAGAAAGTGGATTGAATCATGCTTCGGCTTTCTCTTCTTTTCTTTTTCTGAAAAGGATTAAACAATAACTATCAAGTATAAAACTTGAAGTGCAACAAAAATAGTGTTAGCGATGTCAGAAAGTAACTTTCTGAACTATGACAAGTATAATAAAATGCCTATATGAAGTTTATTAGAAATCACAATACAACATGCACAAAATAGTAAAATAAAAGAGAGATAAGGGAAAGGAAGATACTGCACAAGTGTTTTTATATTGGTTTAGCCAACTTACCTACATCTAGTTCTCAACCACCATTGAGTTCCACTAAAAACCTTTCACAATCGAGAAAGTTAGATAGTCTTTATAGAAGCATTCCCAAGCTCTTACCAGTGACCAGTAGCTCACTCTACTATCACATCTGAGTAGTTTTTTACTAGCCTATTCAAGCTAACACAGTGACCAGTAGTTCACTTCTACTGTCACAATTGAGTAGTCTTTGACCAGCCTCTCCAACCTAACACCATGACCATTAGTTCACTCCTACTGTTACATTACAAGTAGTCTTTACTTAGCCTCTCCAAGCTAACTCACAACAATCACTACCAGATCGGAGTTACAAAGGTTTGTGTTTGGGTTTACCACCCAAACTAACCAATACTCAAGTTTTCATAAGATAAGCAACAATAGACCTTGAAAACTTGAATGACTCCTTTCTATCGACTCTTCCTAAGAAGAATGTATGATCTACTAAGAATGTAGAAAGAAGAACTTTACAAGCAAGAAACTGATTACAAGATGTAATGAATTTACAGAAAAGATGAGGAGGAAAAAAATTCTTCAACATTTCAACACTTTTTCACAAAAGTCTCTTTTAGATGTAAGCACAACATCTTTATTTATAGATATTCTGCATTTATGACCATTCCTTTCATCTGCTGTCTAAGTCAAAGTGACATGTGTTGATCATTTATTTGTGTTTTAAAAATGCAGTCTAGAGGAGTAGCTCGGCATTCTCAGAGCTGTTATAGAAGCCATTGTGAAATAGAAGTTTCTGAGGCCATATTCAGAAACTACTTTTTACTTTCTGTTCGAGGTTTCTAAACTTTTCCTTCTAGAAGGAGGGGTGGTTCACCAAGTTGGTAGAAGAGATATCACGTCAGTCTATGATTGGGTTTGGCTTTAAATTTGAATTTGAAATTTCCCTCATTTTCCTGTAAAGTGCACTGTTTCACATTAAAATATGCTTTCTTAGGTGCAGTATCAATTTCTTGAATATCTTTGATATTTCAATCTGATGATATGATTATGATCATGATGATTGAAGGTTGTAGTATACACTTGCTTCAGAGTTGGATTAAAATCTTCAGTTGAAATATACTCACATGCTACTTTCTAAAGATTTGAATCTTAGTTACTTGTACTTGATAGTTTTCTTCAGTACGTTAAGAATATGTTCATTCATTCCATGATATAATTTTCACTTCCATTAAGTTCCTATCTATTTAAATGAGATAAAATATGTTTGCATATGTCATGTGAAAACATTTTCACTTTAGGAATCGTTTTATGTTAATTAACCACCTATTTGTTGCATCAAGAAACTTAAGGGAAACATTAGTTCTTCTTCAAAATATTTTCTCCAAATTGGTTATGTTATCACTCAAAAAATTTTGCATTAAGGCTTTCTAAGAGGTTGTGGAGCTAATAGTTTGGACTAGAGAATTAGTACTCAGTCACATTGATATCAGTGGGAATGGTACTTTTTTTTTTATCATTTTATTACTTGTACAACTTGGTAAATTTGCCAGAGCTGCATCAAAGTTTTTGGCCCCATTATTAGGCATCGATTATTAACTTATGTTGTTAATACCTAAGGACACTAATTTAGGCATTTTTTACTTTCATTTTACTTTCTTTACTTATTTATTTCTTTATTTTTATCTCCAATCCTATGTGTTATTTTTGGTATTGAGAATTGATAATTTTTGGAGTTCACACCAAGTATGAGCTAAGAAAATTAATCAAGGGAGCAACAAGTCCACCTTTATGGACTTGTGATTTCTGTGGGGCGATTATTCAAATGGTTGTTGTGTGTCTAATTATTGTGTACCTCAAAAGCGGGTTATCTTTCTGCATGGATGATCTTTCGTTATCTCAAAATAGTTATCATTCTAATGGAATGACATCACTAAAGGTCACATTTGAATCGTACATGCAAGTTTATGAGGAGGAAAGATTTATATTTTTGCAAATTCAAATTTAAGAGTTTATGTGAGAAACTAGAGCCTCTATGAATAACTTGGAAATCCAGCTTGATCAAATCTCAAGGCAACTTATTGAACAATAACAAGAGTGTTTGCAAGATAGGATAATTTTTTTTAAGAACATGGAAATCCAACTTGGTCAAATCTCAAGCCAACTTGCAAAACAACAAAAAGAGACAAGCTCAAGTGACAATTTTCAAGTCAATGGAGCAATGTAATAGTAAGACTTTGGAGGATGATTAATCATATAAAAGCCCAACAATAAAAGAAAAGTCCAATGTGGATGAGAAGGCTACTGATGTGGTTGAGTTAGAAAATAATTTATCTTTAGAGCAAGCATCTAATGAAACATTCATTCAAGTTCAACAATTAGGAGAGAAGAAAGAAAAAGAGATAGATTAATTATACCATGTCAATCTTCACCATCTGACTAGGCCTGATACTTGCAACTACTCAAGAAGCAAAATAAAAAGAAAAAAACATATTGCCAAAATTCTTAAAGTAGTTATGAAGTTGCTAATCATCATCTCATCTGTCGTGCTTTTATGCTAGATTGGGGAAGTAGATCCATCTTTTTTACTACTTAATTGTTGGATTTTTGTGATAATGACAGGTAATTATTTTTTGTGTGACTTAAATTGTGTGTGCATGTGTTGTTTACCTTTTTTTGTACTAAAATGGGGTGCATGTAGATTTAGGAAGTTTAGAAGTATGATTCCAAGCTAAAAAAAGTCATTGCACGACCCCCTTAGCAGCATTTACCACAAACCTTTGAGACTGCGTGCATGAAAGAAACATGCCAAATACAATCGCACAACCCTCTAGTGGTGTTTACCACGGGGCCCTGTTGAACTCTATCAATGCTGACGTGCTATAATATTTTGAGCATACTTCATCTACAAACTTTGAATTGAGCTGACTTTGGTGTTGTTGGAAAGCTAAGAGAAATATCTACAACTTTGTAGAAGATATAAACACTCAATTCAAACATTTAAAATGTGAAAATTTATTCTCAATTTAGAGGATGAATTATGTTTTGTTCACTTGGCTTTGTTTTGATTATATTTGTGTAATTGAGGACATTGTCAAGTTTTAAGTTCCAGGTGTGTACCCTTATGGGTTTATTTATTCTAGATTTTTCTTTTCTTTATTCATTTTCTATTTAATTTTTTCCCTTTTCAGATTAGGGTTTAGTCGGTTTTAGTGCCTCGCTAAGCTTCACAGTCTTTGTAGGGGGATATATATATAGTTGTTGGCCAATTTTCTTTTGTTTATTTTATTTACTTTTGTTTAAGTTTATAGTTTTTATTTGTTTTCATTTTTCGTTTCTCAAATATGATCACTATCATTAGTTGCATTTGTGACCATATCAAATTGGGCATGGTAGTTTTTGGGTGAACAAAGAAAAACATTACTTATGAGGTAAGTAGAGGATGAGATTAATAAAATTAGGATACTTTAATTTTGGGTTTATTATTGTTTATGATGATCATGAATATTAGCTTTGGGCATCATATATTGTCTTCGGATTTTGAGTGGCTTGTGATTAAGTTAGTGAGTGCCTAAAGAAAGCCTATGTTTGCCAAGTTTTTATAGTAACCCCATCAATCCTAGAACAATTTCTCTATTCCCTATTAAGGCAAAATTCTAATGTGCACCTAGAAGGAAGCAATTAAGACATTTTAGTCTTCAATCTCATCATAGTCTTAGGCCATTCATTTAGCATTAAATTCCCTTATTCACACCCTTTTGAGCCTATTTTACCTATATTTTTCTTCATAATCCATATCATACTTAGTGCTTAGCCTAAATACTTACTCACCTAAAGCTTTTGTGAGAAAGGATTGACCATGGAAGTGACATTCGTTTAGAGATTAAATTCACAATTGCCAAAAAAGGGAGAGAGATAAAAAAAAATGTTCTGAGTTAGTATTAAGAAAAATACCAGCCAAGTTATGAATTGTGAAACTAAGTTTGAGGGGAAAAAGAATAAGTGCTATGAATTTCAAATCAAAAGTACGGAAAAAGAAGAAGAAAAAGATAGGATGCTAATTGTTCTAAGTGATGGAAGAGAAATCTCCCTTGACATTGCACAAAATATAGTCCCTTCTGAGTTTTAATTTTCCTTATCATGATTCCATTATATTTGTGTATGCTTTTTATCCTTTCTTTCTTTTGACCATTACATTTAGTCACATTACAAGCCTTATAAAGACCTTTTAATCCTTTAAAAGTGTGCACTATATTAATAGAGATAGGGATATGGATTTTGCCAATGGGAATTGGGACACATGAGCACTATTATTATCATAATCTTTTATCATTGTGTCATGGGGTTAACTATAGTTATAAGGTGGACATAGTTTAATTCAAGTACAATATAGATCCTCGATTACATTGCAAAAGGGAGCATTGGTTTGATTTGTTGCTTTTTCTTAAATAAGCATTCTTGTTGAACTTTTAATACACTTGACTTGTGTTAATGTGGATCATAAGGATGTCCTTTGAGTTTCTTCCAAAGTCTTGCAATTTGATATTTATTATTTTGACGAAGAAAATATTGCCTCTAGTTCTTATTGTTTTATTCTTTTATTGCTTGAGGACAAGTAGTGGTTCAAATTTGGGGTATTTTGATGTGTGTTATTTTGATATGTGTTAAAGACACACATCTAGTGTTTGTTTTAGTATGGTTTTGAGTGATTTACTTTGTAAAATTAGTCACTTTCATATAGAATTTTGACTTTTGTGAAATTATTGGAACTAATCTTTATTTGGTGGTTTTCGGGTGAATTTAATGATTTAGGAGCTTACTTTAATTCGATATTGCAAGAAAAATATTTTTGAAGCTAAATATAAGAGTTTCAAAGCTAATTTGAGAATATTTCTAGAGAATGCTGTAGTAGAAAATTAATATATTTCTTTATAGAGATCAATTGGGACAAATAAAGATATTTTAGAAAGCACAAGAAGTGCTCTACAACCTTTATTTTCAGTTCAAAACCTAGCTCAAGAAGTTACTTGGTGAAAATGTAGTTGCAAGATTGAAGGTTTTCAGTCTAACCTAACGTTTATCTTGTATTTTACCCATATCTCTAGCTATAGAAGTCCAATTAATGTGATTCTTATGGCATTGGAAAGCTGATTCTAACTTTAGAGATTGGTGTCAAGGTCACAAGTGTTGGTTTAGATTTTCTTTTACATCAAAATATGAATTGGCCCAATTTTTGGCTCAAGGAAGCACATAATTAAATTAAATATTCTGGGTATAGTCTATATTATGAAGGCTTAATAAAACCATAAAACTAAAGCAGAGCTATAAATACATCATCTTAAGGATGAAAAGGGGGTCTTTCGGCAGCCTTAAGCCTCCTTGGCCAATTGGGAGATTAAGAAGAGTTTTGTTAGGGTTTGATGGCTATATTAAGAAGAAGACCTTTGTGTTTGATTTCATCTACCTTTCTTTTCTTCTTTTGATTCATGTTCAATATGTTTTTTCTTTCATTAGATTTGAATGTATTGTATATATTTGGTGGGTAAATTGTATCACCCTTCCAAGTACAACATCATTCTTAACTCATGACATTATAGTCAAGAGTTGTTACTTATGAATTAGTGGACCTCTCCTAGATATCTAGAACAAGGGTCAGCTGCATCGTGTAGTAACTAATGCGAGGTTCTATCAAAATATATATTAAATACACAAAGTAGTTATTTAAATACAAAGTTGAATATACAAAGAAGCCCTTCTAAGAGCTTTACAGTATGTCTAATTATCTTTAAAAAGCACGCGCACACACAGACACAGACACACACACATATATAACTAACTACAATAATTACAAGTCTTTTCTACTAAACTACGCAGAGTAGATCTCTTTCATGCAACAGCCTCGTTGTCCTCTAGATCAACTTGGAGACAACATGGGAACACACAAACATAGGGATGAGAATTATACAATTCTCAGTAGGGACATTCCCCAAATATACAATCATAATATCATCGTCATCATTCCAGCCACTTCGGTTTATTAAGAAAAAGTGAGCATGCAACATATATCAATGATTCATTTTTAGAGTTCCAAATCATACTTCTGAAGTGGATAGCTTTTAATAATCAATCACTTAGTGCACATATATTATAAAGCTCAAGCACATAGTAAGTAATTCTAATCAACCATTTACATATAACATGATTATGCATATACTAAGTGTAATAGACTAATTTGTAATTGTCCCTAATAAGTCAAAGAGAACCTCATATCTCTTTATTTACCCTTGACAAGTCAAAAGGATCTCATCTATATTTATTTTCCCTTGACAAGTCAAAAGAATCTTATGCCACTCTATATGCCCCCGATAAATCAAAAGGATCTTTTATTACTTTATTTTCCCTCGATAAATCGAAAGGATCTTTTATCAGTCTATGTGCCCTCAAAGAATCAAAAGGATATTTTATCAGTCTATGTGCCCTTGATGAATTGAAAGGATCTTTTGTATAACTACTTATTGCTATTGAGCTTAGTTCAATATATCATTCACTTTTCTTTTCAAATGCCTGCAATAAGACACATATAGGTATTGATTCACAATATGACTCCAATCATGCCTTAAACCAACTTTTAAAGTCAATAACATGCATTCGTATGCATATATTTGGACTAAATGTCATTCTATCATCAATTTAATACTTTATCACCATTTCAGCATCTTGACAGATTTACCATTCTGGTGACAACATTTAATTGCCATATCAAATAGCCAATTCAAGGGCCACAAAAATTCTCTATGACACTTTAATGTGTCTAAAAGTCCTTGTAAAAATTTCATAGCAAGCAGAGTTCTCTAACTATGTTAAATAAATTATACAAATTTGGTGGTCAGAGACCACTTATTCACAACTCAGACCAGAATTCTCATAATTTTTAACCTTAGGAAATGATTAAATAAACTCAAAATAAAAATCAAGGTTTTTAGAAAACTCTGTAAAAATTTCAAAGGATAATTCCATCATTTGCTATGATCACAAAATTATACAAATTCATAGCTTCAGTCCTAGGATTTTAGGCAACATAGATACATTCTCAGTTCTTGATTTTTTTTCCGATAGTAAAGTTCTTTATTATGCACCACGAAAATTCTCAGAGTTTCCTTAGGATATTATCTTGAACATATAATTTTTATAGCTCATAAAAATGACTAGAATTGAACCAGAAAATTCGTGAACAAATCTTGTCCTGTTAAAGTCCAAAAATCCAGCAACATGTGTCAAATTCTCTTTTGATAAAAATCATTTTTCACAATATCCAAACACATCATCAAAATTAACACATCAATTTCAACATATTACCAACCAATATAACTAAAAATTTTGAACTTAATCAATCAATAACTTTCAGAGTAAAATTTGAAAGAAAAAAGCCAAAGAAAACCCTACCCTTTGAAGCTTTAGAGATCTTGGCTCCAAGGATGATTCTCTTCACTTTAAAGCTCTTAAAACACACCCAAAACCCTCTTAAAACAGTAAGATATAAGGTATCAAGCTTGAGATTTGGTGATGGATTTAGATTTTAATTGGTTAGATTTGTAGGTTATGATGAGTTGGACAAGTTTTGTGAAGAGAGTTTGGTGTTTTATCAAACCTAGGCTAGGAAAATGGAGGTTTGAAATCAATCCTTCATGGTTTTAGTGAAGCAAACATGGAGGTTCTGCCTTCTTTCTTCTTGGCCGAGGATGAAGAACAAAATTAATGAGTGAGGTGGCTTAAACTTATCATATAAGGTGTTAGAAGTTATTACTTTAATGCAAAGTCTAATTTCTTTATAAAAGAAACTAATATGGATGTCTAGGATCAATCTTGTAATTCAAGATTGAATCTTAGCCATTCATTTAATATAAATGAATAAGGTTCATTAATTTGTAAAGATTAAAATAGCTTTCAGTGTTAGAAATCGCATACCGAAATTTTATCTAACGGGTAAAACAGTGTACCCGGGAAATCAACTATTACCCGAAAATTGATTCTAAGTATGAAATCTTTATTCCTATCAATTTGTAATCTTAATTATATAATTTCTCATATTCGGGCATCTCCGGGCCCTAATTCTGGGGTTTTGGCTGTCCCAGCAGGCCCGTGGGCCCACTAAGTTATTATTCATATTTTGTTTTTTTTACAAATCTATTGAATCATTCTCATCATTTCTATGTCTGTTAAATTTTTGAAATTATGACTAGAAAAGCTGAAATTAATTTTTAAATAATTTTTTTTAGGATGTTACATAAATATTTCCTTAGCCATGGTGATGATGTAACCAACATTGGGATAATGAGTTTTTGCTTCTTTAATTTAATAAATGTTTATTTCAGTTGAGTTTCTAACTTTGCCCTTAATACTTTTGTGACTTGATCACCCATAAATTGATACCGTGAGTTGTGTAGGCAATTGAAATATTTATGCATAGCTTAGACCTGGGGATAAAAACCATAATTTTTAATTGTTTAGGGATAAAGATTAATAATTGTGTGGAATTTATGAGATTAGGATTTTACAAAACTTAAAGCTTTTAAATCTATGGTTCATGTTAAGGAATTAAGTGGACTTTAGAATTCAAAGATGATAAGTATGCCAAAGAATTAAGTATCAATTAAATTAGGAAATCCCCTATCAATTGAATTGATTGAACTTCATTTGACTGAAAGTTCAATACTTATAGGAATAATTAGGTGAACCCAAAGTCCTATCATCTCTTTCTCTTGATTCTTTGAAATTACAATCGTCCTAAATTATCTTCTTAGCTAGTTAGTTTAGATTTTATTTTATTTACTTTTGAAGTTAAATTTGAACTAGTGTTAAGTCAATACCTAGATAGTGTTTAGACTAGAGAATTGGTACTCAGTCACATCAATCTCGGTGGGAATGATAATGTTTTCATCATTTTATTACTTGTATGACTCGATATGCTTACCAAAGCACCATCACCTGCTCATCGCCTTCCATTATATCAAGGCGCTCTCTTAACCCTGTAATGTGTTTCTCCTCTATGATCGATGTGATGAGTAACACCTCTTTATTGATCCACCCATAGAGAGCTTGTTGAATGGGATCCAGAACTACGGGCACTTTGAATGTAAGAAAGCATTTTTTTTTTTTTGCCTATATCGAAAGCTGAAACTCACATGCTGTAGGTAGAAAAGTGCATGAGAAGAGGGGGTTGAATTGTGCTTCACTTTTTCTTCCCTTCTTTGTTTATGAAAACTTTAAACAATATACAATCAAGTGTTAAACTTGAAGTGTAGTGGAAACATCATTAAATGCTTCAAAAAGAAAATTTTGAACCACAACAGATACAATAAAAACGATAATAAGTTGTTTTTTCAAGAAATGCAATATAATAGGCATTGTGCGGTAAATATAAAAGAGTAAAGGAGAAGAAGATACTGCATAGATGTTTTTATACTAGTTTGGCCAACTTACCTACATCTAGTTCTCTACAACCATTGAGTTCCACTAAAAACTTTTCTCAACCCGAGAAAGTTAGATCGTCTTTACAGTAGCCTTCCCAATCTCTTACTTATGACCAGTAACAACTCTACTGTCATAGATTGAGTAGTCTTTGATCAGCTTCTTTAAGTTAACACAGTGACTAGTAAGTAAGCTCTACTGTGACAACTTGAGTAGTCTTTCATTAGCTTCTCCAAACTAACCCCGTGACTAGTAGGTCACTCCTACTGTCACGTTACAAGTATTCTTAGTCTCTCCAAGCTAACTCATAGAGATCACTAATTGATCGGGGTAGCAACATTTTGTGTTTGAGCTTATCACTTAAACTAACCAACACTGAAGTTTCGTAAGATATACAGTAATAGACCTCGAAAACTTGAATGACTTCTTTCTATGATTCTTCTTGTAAGCATAGATGAGGAGGAAAACTTTTAGTGTTTCAGCACTTTTTCAACAAAAGTCTATATTCTTCTTGTAAGCATAACATCTTTATTTATAGATTATCTGCATTTGTGACCATTGCCCTTGATCAGTTGTCCAAGTGACATATGTTGATAATCTATTTGTGTTTTAGAAATACAGTTTTGAGGAGTAGCTTGGCACTTGTCAAAGTTGTTGCAAAAGCTGTTATGAAATGGAGGCTTCTAAGGTCACATTCAGAGACTACCTTTTACTTTCTGAATGAGGTTTCTGAGCTTTTTCCTATAAAAACTGGAGTGGTTGACCAAGTTAACAGAAGAGATGTGACATTAGTTTGTAACTGGGTTTGACTTTAAATTTGAATTTCAAATTTTCCTCATTTTCTTGTAAAGTGCATTGTTTCACTGTGAAGTGAACTTTCTGAAGAGCGGTATTAGTTTCTTGATATTTCTTCGATCTTCCAGACTTCAATCTGAGCTTTTAGTTGATGAAATGATTGTGAATATGATGATTGAAGGTTGAAGAACACTTGCTTCAGAGTTGGTTTGAAATCTTTATTTGAAGTGTACATTCTGAAGTCATGTGCTGCTTTCTGAAGATCTAAGCCTTGGTTTCTTATTTATGATGATTTTCTTCAACTTGTTAAGCATGTACACGTTCATTTCATGATATATTTTTCACTTCCATTAAGTTCTCATCTCTTTAAATGAGATTAAACATATTTACACATGTAAAGTGAAAATATTTATGCTTTAAAAGCCGTGTTATGCTAACATAAAAACTTGTGTAATACTTTAAAAACTCAAGGGAAACATTAGTCATTCTTCAAAATATTTTCTCGAAATTGGTTATGTTGTCACTCAACATTTTGCATTAACACTTTTTGAAAGGTTCTGGAGCTAACAATTTCCCTTTTTTTATGATGATAAACCAATTTGAAGAACTTTTTTTGAAGAGATATTGAAAGAAATGTAATAGGATATATAGCATGATAACCAATATTCTTTAAAATTATTATATGATTTGATTTTCAGAGTCTTTTTTCTCAAGGTGTGAAATATATAGAGTTGAAAAATATTTCATAACATTAAGTGACTCAAATAAGAGCTGTTTCAATTTTTATAAGATTTTTGAAGTTACTCAGAGTGCTTTCTGAGAAGTATCAAAGCATTCTGAGAGGTATTAGAGCAAATTTGGGAAAAGATACAAGCATTTAAGCTTTCTGAATAAACATAGCATGATTTTTTTGTCATTTTGACTCTTTTGAAAATACAAGAGTTTGGAAAAAGCAAGTAATACTTGTGATATATAAATTTGACTTTGAATCCATACTTAGCTTATCTTTATCCAATCATGATTTTGAAACACAATGATTTTTTGTGCATAAGACAATGTAACATTTAAACTTTGCACATGGAAGAAGTTTTCTGAAGTTCATAGAAACCTTATCTCAATTATATCAGTGTATGTGAAAAAGGTTTCTGAAGATAAAAAAGGGATTGATCCCAAAAGTATTAGAGCATGATTTTCAAAGCTTGTCGTATGAATGAGGAAACTTCATTTTTTGTGATAGAGCATATGTGTAAAAGAAAATTTTAAGATTGTGTAACATGAATTATACATATCAGTGTGCTATTATTATTATCTTGACATACATACCAAAGCACAAAAGGATATATATCAGAGAATACAACAAAAAGATATATATCAGACCTAATCATACAAACAAGATATCAATGTAGCTAAGTATGCTAATAATTTGAGCATATAAGCAGACGCTAAGACTTATGATGCATACATCACAACAGGATATCTGATTAGCTAAGCAAGATATATAACTCATAGTAAAAAGATTTTGTGTGTGTATGTATGTTTGTTCGTGTATGTGTGTGTGTGCCATGTAAGAGAAAGTGTTATTAAAGCAAAAGCACAATAAAATATCAGAACCAAAAATTGAAAACATAGTAAATGCGTGTATTAAAGAAAATTAGAGCAATAATTAAAATACAACATAATTATTTAAAAGACAAAAAAAATGTAGGATGCAAAAAAATCTTTGAGTTCTCCCATTCAACATGATGCTCCCCTTAGGTTTCTCAGCACAAGATTTCTTCTTTTCTCTTCTATTTTCCCTTTTTATCATAAAATAAAAAGGAGGTGTCCTGAAAAACTAGGAAACACTATCATCATGCCCCGCGCCTCAGTTCTTGAAGGATTTCTAGCAGCAGTGCTTCATGTCTTCGTGAATGAGCTTCCAATTAATCCAGCCAGTCAACCATAGGATGTTGGTTCTGCAGTAGCAATTGGACTGCAGTGAAGCTTCGTGGTTGTGCAAGTTGAGGATGGCTTGGTGAGGGATCATCATCTTGAGCAGGAGATGATTCAGAGACAATAGGAGCGAGGATGGAAGGTTCTTCGATAGTAGTGGGGATCAAATTAGCAGCAAGAGTTAAGTCAGACTCAGGGATTTCACTTGGCTCTTCATGTTTTGAGGACTCCGACTCAGAATCTGAAGGCTCAGATGAAGAGGAGGATTCTTTTTCTCTTGGCTTAATTATGATAACCTGAACATTCTCAGGCACATCAAAATCTGAATGTTTAGATCAAAAAGATGATTTTGCTTCCTCCTCATCTGGATCTTATCCCGGCTTGCAACGCTTTCCACCTCCATAGGTTACTATCAATTCATGTTCAGACTTGGATTCTAACTTTTCCTTAGATTCTTTAGATTTCTTTGAGCTACTTTCAATTTCAATCACCTTTCTTTTTCTTTGCTTTTCTTTAGCATCTGCAACAGCTTTTTCAAGAATAACATCTCTTATCCATTGGCTCTATCTCCTAACACATATTGTGACACCACTAGTAGGTTTCCTTAGAGTCGTTAAGGAGTATTCAATCCCTTCCATATACTCGTATCACTCATTTGCCAATGACTAGTTCAAGTGCTCAAAGATTCTGGTCAATAGGACTCCGTATGGAACAAAGACAATTCTCCATCCCAACTAGCAGGCGTGTGCTTCCCAATCTTAGGAGTAGAGAGAACTAGATTAGGGTGAAGACTTGTCACGCCCAAAGCTCAGCATTGCAGATGTTATCTCACTGGGTTGGTGTTTGGGAGAGTCCATAAGAAATCTAAAGACCTCCTTAGCCGAGACTCTAAGAGTTGTGAACTAGTCTCCTTCAAAGGAGCATTTGAGTCCCTCGTCAGATGCTTGAATGATGTTGGAGAGCTCAGTGATTCCTAACTCCACGTCAGTGCCTCTGATATAGGTCGTCAGCACAGATTCAAACACTTACACTAGCTGGGAGTAGAAAGTGATCTCCGTCCCAGTGAAAACACGGTCAGTGAGGTTGAAAAACCCTTCCCACCCTTGGAAAGAGATAACTTCCAATAAGATGATGACCTTAATCATCAGTTCCTTGCTCAGTTTTTTTCTAGGAGCTACCTTTTGTTGAGCAAAGTTTTCAGCGTAGTGCTATTGGTGGAGAGGTTCATCGTACATGAGAAGAGTTCGCATGTTAGCTATATTCCCATTGAAGTGTTTGCCTTTAACCATCGATGGTTTGTGTGTATGAGGGTTGAAAGAAAGGTTGAAGGTTTGATAGGGTTTGTGAGTGAGAACGATAGATTGCAGAGAATGAGGTTCTGAGAGCGAGAGAATATGAAACGGTTGAGGTCTTGGGTGTTAGTGTTTGAAGAAGAAGGTAGAAGTGTGACGTATAAGGAGTGTGGAGTTATTTAATTGATGGGACATAATTATTGAAGGTGAAGTAATGTGGGAGAAAGAAACTCAAAAGAGTGGGAATTATCCTGCCTTTTTCATTTTTTCAGAGTAAGTGGTTTTTGAAACATGGAACCACTTTCTGAACAATGTTGCTTTTTGAGCTTTTCTCCACTTTCTGACCCATCGGAGTATCATTGCTTTCTCTTGATCCATTTGTTTTCAAATTCTGAACCCAGTGAGACCATGCATAACCTATTTTTATCCTTTGGTCTTCTTTCTAAGCATCTCGTCTTCTTTTTAAGATTGTAAACTGACTTTTTGATATTCAAAATGATTCTTTAGCCTTGCAAACAAATTCTCTAATCTTGCAAATTGATGTCTTCATATGGGCTTTAGTTTAGAGCCATAAGTGGGTACTCGAGATGTTTGTGCATGAAAGCCTATGCAGATTTAAAAACTTTTAAGTTCAAAAGCTTTTTCAAAACATAAAAGCAATCTTCAGCTAATACTTTTGTGAATATATCAAACATTTGGTCTCCAATGTTCACAAACATTAACTCAACATCTCTTTTTTGAACATGATCCCAAATAAAATGATGTTTAACATACATATGCTTGGATCTAGAGTGCTAGATAGGATTCTTAACAAGATTAGTAGCACTAGTATTATCACAGAAGATAGGAATTTTGGAATACCTTAGGTGATAATTTTCCAGCTGGTTCCTTATTCAAAGCATTTGGGTACAGTAGTCTATAATAGCTACATATTCAGCTTCGGCCGTAGAGAGTGCAATGGTATTTTGTTTCTTGCATGACTAAGTGATGAGGCTTTTTCCGAAGAAACAACAACATCCACTAGTGCTTTTTCTTTATACTTTGTCTCAATGAATTTAGCGTCATAGTAACCTACAATCTCACAAGATATACCTTTCTCATACCATAAGCCAAGATTAATAGTATCAAATAAGTATCTAAAAATTCTTTTAACAACACTTCATTGTGATTGCTTTGGGTTAGATTGAAATCTAGCATAAATTCCCACACTTAATTGAATGTCTAGACTACTTGCTGTAAGATACAGAATTGAACCAATCATTCCTCTATAATTGCTTTATGATACATTTTCATCATTCTCATCAGCATCCATGATTTGAGATGGATGCGTGGGAGTACTCATTGGTTTGGATTGATCCATATTAAACTTTTTCAAAAGCTCTTTTGTATATTTTTCTTGATAGATCAAGTTTCCTTCCTTTTGTTGTTTTATTTAAAGATTGAGCAAAAGCCTGAGTTCACTCATCATGCTCATCTCAAATTCACTTTACATTAATTTTGAAAACTTTTCATAGAGAGAAGGATCAGAGGTGCCAAATATATTGTCATCAACATATATTTAAACTATCAAAATGTGATTATCTTACTCAAGAGTAAAATGTAGTATCAATTTTGCCTCTCTTGAACCTATTCTTCAGTTGGAAGGTACTTAGCCTTTCATACCAAGCTCGAGGAGCTTGTTTCAGACCGTAAAGTGCCTTTGTCAACTTGAGGACATGGTTAGGAAAGTTTTAACTCTCGAACCAAGAGGCAGCTTCACATAAACTTCCTTAAAGATGAATCCATTTAGAAACGTAGACTTGATATCCATTTGGTAGAAAGTGAATCCCTTGAAGGCAGTAAAAGCAAGTAGCATTCTTATGGCTTCCAGCTTAGCTAATGATGCAAAGGTATTATCATAATTAATTCTATCATGTTGATTATTACCTTGTGCACCCAATCTTGCTTTGTTTCTGATGACTTTGCCAGCTTCATTGAGCTTGTTTCTGAACACCCATTTTGTTCCTATGATGATTTTTTCCCTTTGGTTTCTCCATGACCATCTAGACTTTGCTTTTCTAGAACTGATCAAGTTCTTCTTATATAACATCCACATAACATCCACCTAACTTTGATCACTCAAAGCTTTATCAATGAATTCAGGCTTCATGGTGGAGATGAAAGCACAGTTTGACGTATTTCTAAAGGAGGATCTAGTTCTCACACCTTTGGAAATGTCTCCAAGAACATTGTTATGAGAAACTGCTTTCAAATTAGAAACCCTTTGAAGTTTATGTAGCCTTGATGTTCTTCAGTTTCTCTTTCATTTTTAGGCTGCTCTTTTTCATGCTAAAAAATTTCACTTTTCAATGGCTTTAAGGTCCTAAGCAAGCTTTCTGAATAGTCCAAGTTCTAGTGCTTACTTTCTGAAGGTTGAGCTTTCATCTACTTGCTTCCTAAAGAATCCTTGAGGTTCAATTTCTCAAGGTTCTCTTCGAGCTCTTCAAGATTATTAGCAAAGTCCTTCTTGAGCTCTTTAAACTTGATATGGATAGTCTCTTCACCACATAGTATTCTTTTGTTGTAGACCCTATAAGCTTTAGAGACCGAGGTGTATCCTAGGAAAATTCCATCATCAGATTTATGATCAAACTTTGTGAGTTTGTCCTTGATGTTAAGAATAAAACATGATGGGCCAGAGATATGAAAATATGATATATTAGGTTTTCTATCCTTTGATATCTCATAGAGAGTGTTCTTGAGGATTGGCCTTAGAAAGATTCTATTTTGGAAATAGCATAAGGTGTTTACAGCCTCTGGCAAAAAATCTTTTGATAACCCATTTTCTAAAAGTATGGTTCTGGCCATCTCTTGTAAGCTTTTATTCTTCCTTTCAGTAACCCCATTTTGTTAGGGAGTTGTAGGTGTAGAAAACTCACGAAGGATGCCATGTGTTTCACAAAACTCTTCAAAAACATGATTTTCAAATTCTCCTCTATGATACAATCTTATATAGTTGATTTGGGAATCCTTTTCAATACAAATACGTTTTGCAAAAACTTTGATTCTTTCAACCGCCTCGTCCTTAGAAGCTAGGAAGATAACCTATATAAATTTTGGGTAATCATCCACTATGACAAGACAATGTCTCTTCCCAGCAAGACTTGTAGTCTTGGTTGGTCTAAAAAAATTCATATGTAAAAGCTCAAGTGGCTTAATGGTTGAAACCATATTCTTGTTGTGGAAAGAAGCTTCGATCTGCTTGCCTTTCTCATAGAAATCACAAGTTGAATCATTGTCAAGTATGGCCTTTAACAAGCTCTTTTTGAGAAACCTTAGAAATAAGCTTCATATGAGTATGTACAAGCTTCTTATGCCACAACTACTTATCATCTGTAAAGGATGCAAGATATTTTATATATTGATTTAAAAGATCATCAAAGAATAACACATAAGGTTATCATGTCTTTTGCTAGATAAGATAACTTGTCCTAAAGTGGGATTTACTATCTTGCATGCATGAGCATTAAATAAAACAATAAAGCCTTGGTCACAGAATTAGTTGATTCTCAACAAATTGTGAACCAGACCATCAACAAGTAAAATATTGGATATTTGGTGATATTCATCTTTACTAGCATTTCCTATTCCTGTGACTTTAGCCTTACTTCCATCAGCAAACTTTACTAATCCAGAGTTCTTTGGCTTCAGGTTTCTGAACCACCTTCTAGATCCGGACATGTGTCTGGAGCAGTGACTGTCCAAGTACCACTTGTTGTCTAGTTCAATGTGCTTTCTTAGACACCTTTGCAACAAACGTAGTTTTTAATTTAGGTACCTAGACTTTCTTGGGTCCTTTTAGGTTAGTCTTTTGAGAGGGAGGCTTCCTAACCTTTCTGACATACTTCTTCATGAAGCACTTGTCAAGTGGATATCCCTTCTTATGACAGAAAGTACAAGAAACTCTTCTTTACTTTCTTTGGCTAAGTTTCCTTTCCTTTCTCATCCATTTCCTCCTTATATCCCAACCTGATCTTTTGAAAATATGGCATTTGACCTCCAAGTATTAGTTCAAGGTTTTTTGAACTATTTACCATCTTTTCGAGGTCAGACTTGAGACTTTTTGAAGTCCTTTCTAGTTCAGAAATAACTTTTTGAGATTTTTCATTTTTCTTTGAGACTTTAGGTTCTAAGACATTGTGCTTGATGTTTAAAACAGTGTTTTCGCCTTTTAATTCTTTCTTCTCAAGCCTTAGATTCTCAGCTTCTGACTTGGCTAGTTTAAAAACACTAGTGCAAGATATTCCTAGAATTAAGATTAATTATCATAGACCAAGGATTGAATACATCAGCGGCTATTAGTAATCAATTATTGACAATTCTATTTGTGATTCTAATTTATTAGAAATTACACTAATTTAATACACCAATTGTGATAATCTATCCACCAATTAGAAAGTCAATTTTAATGCTCTCCCTTAAACATAAACCAATTAATCAATCAATTTATGCCTAAATGGCTCCCCTAAATGACAATCGCCAATTTAGTTATTCCAAAAAAGATAGTAACACTTGCAAAAATAATTATAAGAATAGAAACTTAAGGACATTGAGAAAACTAATGTATTCAACAAAAGGAAAGTCTCAAATATAATCCCAACTCATACGAAAACGCTCAAATATAATCTCAAATATAATCCCCGATCTCTGGAAAATTACTGCAATGAATTAAACAACACTTGAATGACTTAATAGTAATCCTTGTCAACTTCTCCAAGATCAAAGTAAAAATCACTAATGAAATCCCTAGAAAGAGAATGAAGAGTAGAGAGGGAGGAGATAGAGAGAATAGCTATCAAGGGCACAAAGTGGCTAAATGAAAGGTAGGTTAAGTTTTTGTACGAATCCTATAAATATTGTTCTAAAAAATAGACAAAGCAGGGCACGAAATTTGGGTGAAAGTCTTATTTCCGCGATATGTCACAGAAGCATTATGGAGCTAAATGAGTGCTGTGGCGTTCACCCAAATGTCTTCACACTGGACTCCACTTTTGGGTGCTGCTCAGCACCATGGTGCTAAATGAGTGTTATGGCGCTGGGATCGCTGTTGTACCATCACTGTGCTATATCTGCTAGAAAAATTTCACCGGAGGTTATCCATTTCAAGTACGGTGTAGGTGAAGAAGAAAAAGAACTCAAAGTATTTATAGAACAAAAGACGGCTTGTGAGCATAAAATGGAAGGGTTTGAAGGGGTATCATCACATCATTTCACCGTACCAGGCAACATGATTAAAAGGTGGGATTTTAAATGCTATCTTTCAAAAGCGCCACATGTTAGCCCAAGGATGGCAGGCTTTTAAAGCACGTCGTATGAGGAAAAAATGAAAAGAATCCCTCACTCTTAATGTCACACCCACAAAGAGAATGCCATACCTCCATTTTGAGAATGTTCCGTGACCCGAGTAATACATCTAAAAAGAATAAAGGTCGGATTGGCCATAACTACCCACAGCAAAGATTACTCAAATCGAATTCTGAGATAGCGAGCCCCGCGCCCTGCCACCATCAAGGCTGGGGGCGCCAGTTTCAATTGTGACAGTTTGGAGATCATAAATAATTTTATCAACTCGATGAACAACAAAAGACTATTCACGCATCTAGTTGGGGACACTGTTATAGAATGGAACAAAAGGAGCCTAGTAAGTCAATTGGACTGAACTAACCATTCCCACACAATGGACCTAGGTCAGCCGAGATCTGATGCAAGGTCCCATGGCCCAAATAAAAGGTCCATGATGACGGACACATGGCGGCAGCTTCCTCTCGCGCCACTCCACCCTACCACATTTAGAAGATGTGAGTTGAGGCTCGAGGCAACTAGTGCCCACATTTCGGATGGAAACGGCTCCCACCTAGCCGATTATCAGGGTAAAGACTTTACGTATACCGAAAATGCTAGTTTAACACCCCACTGGGGTGTCCATACAGACACCGTAGGGCACTGTAGCGGGGTGTATTGGTGGACCAAAAAAACAAGGAACACTATAGTGGACCTAAAAATGAAATTGAAAATGAAATTTTTCCATGGATGCATCCGTTCGCTCCCAATCAACCCTTCTCCCTCTCAAATCTCCCTCACAAATCACTTTGAAACTCACATTGTTGCTCCCAAACCCATCCATTCAGTCCTGTACTCGCACTCACATTGTTGCTCCCAAACCCATCCATTCAATCCTGCACTTGCATTCCTCTCCCGCAATCCCCTCCAAGCCCATGCTCAAAGCTTTGCTCTGTGCGCTCTTCGTGTCCATGCTCCAAGCCCATGCTGGAAATATGAAAGGATGATGGAAATGATGTAGAGGGGTGAACTTTGAGAGGTAAACTTATACTACTTCATTTTATTGAATTTTCTGATGTGGCTATATTTGGAACCTTTCCACATATGCTGGTTTTCAGTGGAAGATAGGAAATTGTTTAGCAGCCATATTAAAGCAAACCATGATAATAACAATCTTTCTAAACTTTGAAAGAAGTGAAACGCTATAAATATAAAGCATTCATGTTGGTCAATGACTAATTGTTCTCTATCTCTTTATTAACTTTTTTTTTCCCTTTTTCCACTGCTTTTCTTTGTCAATTTTGCGTAATACACAACTGGAGCCTTCTCTCTTTCTCTCTCTCTCTCTCTTCCCTTTTTTTTTTTTTTTGCAGTGGGGTGTGGATGATATCTTCAAATTTTGACATTTAAGTTGAAGTTCCTATAATTTCTGACCAAAGTGCAGAAAAATACTGTAAGTAAAGGGCACTTCAGTAAGAGTGGATATTCTTCCTTTCTTCCAATAAATTAAAAGTTGCAGGGTTTCTGCATTTGTCCTATAAACCTTAATGAATGGGAAAAACCTTTATGAAGAGAGTTATAGGCTTTTACATTTACCAACTAGGTAGAGAGATAAAGAAGGATGGGTTGAGACTCGAGACTATTGCACTGCTTGCAGTCTTTTGTACATCTCTCATTTAGTCATGATTTCCTTGTTTATCATCTACTAAACTGATTCATGGTTCAACTGAGAAACTTGACTCCCCAAAAATTCTGTACTATTTTTTTCTCTTGTAATAAAATTTATTTTGCTATCAAAATGTCTTGTTAAGCTTTTCTCATATGTAGTTTAAACACTCAACTTTATATCTACTTCTATTGAAAACCATTATTAGAATGAGTGAATACTTTTATCATATGAAACATTTGTAATGCTAACTTTGCATTCTAGGAGGATCAGAGAAGTACAGGAGAGCAATTCAAAAGTTTCGATGGTGCAGTACACAAAGCAACTAGCATGAAGGTCCATTCCATAGCATAAATCACCTATTCTTAAAACATTAATGGCCTGTTTGGTCTGCATTTTCCAACTCGGACATCCTTTTTTTTCCTGTGTTTCTAAAATTGTTAAGGAAATGACAAGAATAGGAAATTAGATTTTATTGTTTTCACTATTCTCTTCCCAAAATCCTGAAAATAGGATACATACAAAATGAAAACAGGAAATGAAAAATAGAAACCAATCAGGTCCCATGTATTCAGACATAATTGTTACTTGAAAATGCATCATCGTTAAAAGTTCTCTCTCTGGTGCTTGCATGCAGCCTTTACATTTTGGTCAGCAAGTTGATGAAGATAATGTGAAAGTTGAACAGGATCCTATGAATGATTCGGCAAGGGAGACAGATATGCAGCACTAAACTAGATAGGTTTTTAAAATGATTGGTGAACTCTGAATTTTAATGATCAATTTGTTTTGCCGCATTTCCCAAATAATGGAGATGTGGCCGCTGCTTGGTTCCATTTTTGTCATCATTGTATACTTGATTTAGTATATTCCTAATTTGATTTTTTCGGGTTCGATTTTTCTGGTGCACACATTATATCATGCTTTAGCAAGAATATTCTACAATGGAGATTAGAAATGATGGTTCGAATTGTGTATATATATTTAGGGTTTGTTTAGTAGAGTTTTTTCAAGAGAAAAACTTCTTTAGCTAAAAGGTTTATACAGACCCATATAGGTACTACTTTGGTTTGGTTTGGGTTTGTTAGTTGACTCAATCCATGTATTCTCTACAGTAAATGGACTAATTTGATCACAGCATATTGATCACGGCAAAAAAGAGAAAACAAAGGAAAAAAAAAACGAATATTGAATGTTGTTTGGCTAAAGAGAAGAATACAATATTTCCGATCAATTTGGCTTATAAAAAATAGAAGTTTAGGGACTAACTCAACTAAAATATGGCACTAAAGTGATAATTTTTTTCGTATCGATTATGAAGGGGTAAAAAAAAAATCCTTTTTTCCAGTCCTGGCGAATTACCAGCAATCTTCATTAAAATTACCAAGGTGTGGTTGAATTTACCAGCGTTTGCCAGTCAAAATAGAGTGCTATATTTGTAATTTTGGTACTGTGTGATTTTGTTAGTTATTGTTATAGGTCCCAAGAAGTGTCAAAAGTGTAAGAAACCTCGAATATACTTCGCTAGCGCTTATCAGATGGGGTGACATTCTGAAATTCACACCTGCAAGATTACCAGCAAGTCTAAACAATTACCTACGAATTTGTCACAGTTACCACTATCTGATTCAAATTACTAGCGTTTGCAGTCAAATTAATGTGAAATTGAACTAATTTTGGGGCTACTATGCTTTTGCTAGTTATTGTTATAGGTCCCAAATAAAGGGAAAAAGGCTAGAAAACCTTGAATAAACTTGAGTTTCACTCATGAGATGGTGCGACAAATTCTTTGTCCGGCACTGCAAGATTACCAGTGTTTCCCAAATGTTACCAGCGAAGTTTATAAAAATTACCACAAACTGTGTTGGATTACCAGCTCTTTCCGGTCAAGTGAAAGTGAATTTCTAATTTGGGACTACTAGTCTGATTTTCTTACTTGATTTGATAGGTCCCAAATAAAGGGCACTTCAATAGGCAACCTTGAATAAACCTGAGAATAGCTTATGAGCGGGGGTGTTTTTTTTCTTTGTCCACAGCTGGAGGATTACTAGCGATTTACAAAAATTACCAGCTAAGTTCATTGTAATTACTAGAAACTATTTCAAATTACCAGCGCTTGCTAGTCAAGTGAAAGTGAATTCCTAATTTGGGACTACTAGTGTGATTTTGTTACTTGTTTTGATAGGTCCCAAATAAAGGGCACTTCAATAGGCAACCTTGAATAAACCTGATAATAGCTTATGAGTGGAGTGCTTTTTTTCTTTGTCCACACCTGGGGGATTACCAACTAAATTCATCGGAATTACCATTAACTGTTTCAAATTACCAGCACTTGCTAGTCAAGTGAAAGTGAATTCCTAATTTGGGACAACTAGTGTGATTTTGTTACTTGTTTTGATAGGTCCCAAATAAAGGGCATTTCAATAGGCAACCTTGAATAAACTTAAGAATAGTTTGTGTGAGGGGATACAAAATTCTTTGTCCACACCTAGATGAGTACTAGCATTTCCCAATAATTACCAGCAACCTGATTATAATTGCCAAAAACTGTTTCACATTACCAACGTTTTCACCCTAAAGTGAAGTGAACCTCATCGTATTTTGCACTTGTGTGATTTGGCAATTGTTGTTATAGGTCCCAAATAAAGGGAAAAGGGCTACAAAACCTTGAATAGACTTGAGAACCACTCATGACACTCCTCCAAAGACTTGTGAAGTAAGACCAAAGTAAAATTGCAGCAGCATATGACACATTGTATGTACATAGAAAAAAAAATGACAATGATATATTTGATTGCACAATTGACACTTTTACAATGGGTAAGTCAAGATTTTCTTGTGGTAATGTTCACTAAATCCTATACAAAATGACCAGCTATCAATATTGTGCCACCAAATAAACCATCTTCGATATGGTAACCAGAGGGCTAACAAAATAAAACAATTACACATCTATCTTGCTATTCAAAATCCTTTTGAAGTGTGCTTCATCTTCAAGTGTTGGCCTATCTACTTCCCTTGACAAAAGAGTGGAAATTCTTCAGACAACATATTTTGGCCCAAAAATACACTGTGCATGGCCAATAGAAAAGCCCATGTGTATATACATATGTACATAGCAACCTGCATAGACACACATCCATGATTATTAGATTGGAAATATTTAACAAGGTGGTAGATTTTGAGCTGACTTATACTTATCTTACCCATTCAAAAAGAAAAGGAAACACAATCTAGCTATGATTAGCCCAACCTGTCTGCCATCATATATAAGTATATATATAAATATATATTTATGTCATTTAATTGTCCAAAAAGTCTGAAAATATATATAACTATATATTTATGTATTTTGACTATGTTGTTGAACAGTATCCTCTTTAGTGTTGTGGGGTTTGGTTGTATGCATCCCCACCAATAGATCTGTGTAAGATAAATCATGTACAACCTGAATAACAGGACATCAATAATCAATTTATCAATAATTAAGAACAAAGCAGAAAAAGATTCATGTGCTTCACATGCCTGCACCCTTGGACAACTGTTCTGATCAATAGATTGAAGAAAAGAAACAAATCCACTTGGGTGCGAGTTAGATGACTGTGACCCCAATACATTTTCTTCAAACCTGGGAACTGCAACACTTGCTTTGATGCAGACATCCCTCGACTGTATAGTAAATGCACACATAATACACACACAAACACATTTAAAAGAAATTAAACATGACTAGCTCTACATTGCCCAAGCCTCACAAACTTGTTGCTAATTTGTTAAATTTATGGCCAATTGTGATAATTGTTCCAATTTTCAATTGATACCATTAAAATATAAACTTTTTTGGAGGATGTAAGCTTTCCAATAGCTCTAACTCTATTTATTGGGTCAAGCTCTAGTAATTAAAAGTCACGAAACTGCTAACATTCTTAGCAGTGTGAAGCAAAGTGAAGAAGAGGAGGAAGATGGTGTTGTGCGTGGGAGAGGATTCAGCATAAACGAGGATGGGTTTTGGGCTGTAGTATAGTGCCCTCTTTTTAATGTCTCCATCCATGCACCCAGATTCTGCTGCTATGCAAGAATCAGATAGACACCCCAGCGGGGTGTTCAAGTAGCATTTCTGAGGTCCCAAATAAAGGGCACTTCAATAGGCAAACTTGAATAAACCTGAGAATAGCTTATTTTTGGGGGTGCAAAATTCTTTGTCCACACCTGGAGAATTACTAGCGTTTCTCAAAAATCACCAACGATGTTCATTGAAATTACCAGTAACTGTTTCATATTACCAGCGCTTGCCAGTCAACTGGATTGAAGAACTAATTTAGGACTACTAGTGTGATTTTCTATACTTGTTTTGATAGGTCCCAAATAAAGGGCACTTCAGTATGAAACCTTGAATAAACTTGAGAATAGCTTATGAGAGGGGGTACAAAATTCTTTGTCCACACCTGGAGAATTACCAGTGTTTCTCAAAATTTACCGGCGTAGTTGATTATAATTACCACTAACTGTTTTGGATTACCAGCGCTTGGCAGTCAAGTAAAGCAGACATGTGTAACTAAATGTGCATGTAAAATTTGCAGTGAGTTATTGTTCCTTCTATGGGAAAACCCTACCAAAATGAACCACTTAATTTGAAAAAAAAAAAAGAAACAAAGCTTGAACACAACTACTCACAATCAAAGGAACCCACATACAATCTCAAAAAAAAAATGGTGGCTCGTGTCTCCGTAAACCCGCAAACCCGGTGAAACTGGTGATGAGGGAAACGTTGGGGTGGAGGTGAGGTACTGGGCACTGCTACAAGGATTTGGGATGGAGGTCTTGTGCGTTGCTACAGGTCCTGTGGGTACTACCGATCTTTGTCTTGTTGCTCACAGGTGCTATCTTGTTGCTACTAGCTTTTCCGATGGAGGTGCTATGGGACTTGGGGGTGGAAGTGAAATAGAGGGTGTTGTGGATGGAAGTAAGTGAAGGAGAGTGGGCTGTGAGCGGGAGCAGTGTTGCTAACTATGGTGTGAGCTGTGAGAGGGGCACAAGTAAAGGGAGAAAGGAGCTTTGGGTTAGACTATGGTGTGACTTCATTTATTTGTCTATTTGTCCATGGATGCACCTATACGGTGTCCATGTAGAGACACCCATTTCGGGTGTTAAGTTAGCAACGTTGTTACGTATACATACAGTTATCATAACCTCTTGCTGACTCGCAGTAGAATTTCTGCAGGCATACAACCCGTGTGTACTGGAGAAGAGGGCTTGGAGCTCATCTCATGTCACTGAACTCCCTTGACCGAAGTGATCCCAGAGGCAGCCTCTCAGGCATTTTAGTTTACTTCGTAACAAGGTTATTATTAAAGTAAATCACGATAGCTAACGAGGCCAAAAAAACAGGTTAATTTTTTGCACAACTTCCGCCGCTAAACTCTACCCACAACCTAATCCTATTACACTAAAGATTGATCGAGATAGTATTTAGTTTTCAAAAACTGTAATCACCCGGTCGACACTTCTAACCAAAATTTCGAAATCACCATACTACGAGGCCGCATGGAGAATATCATCACATGATTCTTCACCCTTCACCAAAAATGAAGATTAGAAAACGAAGTGACATAAATATTACAAACCTTACTCTTTTTTTTTTTTTTTGAGCGACTTACAAGACAAAGTAGGAAGACACCATATCCACCCCAACTGAGGTTGGATTCAAAACCATCTAATGAAAATGTAGAAGAATGGACAGGGAACTACGACCAAGAGCAATCTTATACAACTCGACCTTGTCCTTTTTTTATCATTTCTTTCTGATCAACATTTCTTCATTGAGGTTTTGGCTTGTGATGCAATCACTTGGCCATCATCACCTTAACAAATTCCTCGTAATTTATTTGGCCATCACCATCAACATCAGCCTCTCGGATCATCTCATCAACTTCTTCATCAGTGAGCTTCTCCCCGAGGTTGGTCATCACATGGCGGAGCTCTGCAGCAGAAATGAACCCGTTCTGATCCTTGTCAAACACCCGGAATGCCTCTTTTAGCTCCTCCTCAGAATCAGTGTCCTTCATCTTCCTCGCCATGAGGTTTAGAAACTCAGGGAAGTCAATGGTACCATTTCCATCAGCATCTACTTCATTAATCATGTCCTGGAGCTCAGCCTCAGTTGGATTCTGTCCCAATGACCGCATAACAGTTCCAAGCTCCTTGGTTGTGATGCAACCTGCAGGTTCACACATAGTAAAACACAATCAACAACAGCTTCAAAGTCAAAGCCTCATCGCTGTTACCATGTGGTCGGTAAGTGAATAGTTAATAGCTGGTAATCAGTTAATAATTGTGGTCCCTGTTAGTAAATAAGCCACATATAGCTATTTTGTAATGAACTTTTTCTCATTCAATCAATCAGTGTTTCTCTCTTCTGAGACCTCTCTAATTTCTATTGTTCTTTCCATGTTTGTTTAAGACTCAGACACAGGCATGATAACAAAGCCTTACAATATCAATCTACCAACCTTATTCACAACACGAAAATTTCAATAATACATCAAACCAGTATGCAAGTCTGCATACATCAGTTGAACATTATCAAGATTTTTATTTCTCTAAGTTCCTCCATTAGCATGAGGCCGTTATGCTGGCAGATAATTGATTAGAAAATGCATATGAAACAGAGAAACAAGCAATCCAACTATTACTCGTTCTTATTTCTTTTTGTAAAATAAATAAAAATCCTAAACCCGGCTCTTTTCGCCTGTTTTTCTCTCCTGATCAAAATCTACACACTTTCTAAAATTCATTTTTCAGGCGGATAATGTTGAAAAGAAGATGAAAAAAAAAACTTCTTTAAAAAATCAAACGTCAGACAAAACGCGTAGGACATGTTTAGTTTTGGTTTTCAGTTCTTAGGTCTTCAAAATTTTTGTGAAAAAAATACTAAAAACTGAAAATAAAAACTGAAAAATTGAAATTTGTAGTTTTTAAAAGTTTTACTTTGATAAAATCTAAAAGATTGAAAATGAAAACCGAAAACTCAAATCAATCAGGCCATACTCTTCATGTACGAAAAGAAAAAATTAAAGTTAAATAAACAATTCCTTCCATTTCTTGATTTTCTCGTCAACCAAACAGGGTCAAGCAAATAAAAACCAGAAAAAATTAGGCAAACTGTTTATTTCCCCCAACATAATTGAAATTAGCTAAAGTAAACTAATGAAATTAAAAATCTGAGAACTAAATCGAAAAACAGTTCATAAGAATGAACAAAACAACACAATCACGGCGAAAAAAAAGAAAAAAAAAAGCCTCTTAAAAAAATACAATAATCAGCAATCAAATTACTTTCCCAAACAGTATCATAGCACCAACTTGTGAAAACAAAAATAATAAAGAAAATAACACAGATCTAAGTAAATCCTTCAGGCTGAAATCAGATAAAAAGATATACACAAAATCAAGAAAAAGGGAGAAAGATACGAACCGTCGCCATCCTTGTCGAACAAGCTGAAGGCCTCCTTGAACTCGGAGATCTGCTCGTCGGTGAGTTGATCGGCCATTGTTTCCTCGTTTTTCTGATTTTGAGAGGAAAATCGCTCTTTTCTTCTTTATTTCTTTCAAGAATCGATGGATTCTGCAGAAAGACAGAGACAGAGACAGAGCGTTTATTTGAATCTCGTTTGGGAACAAAGCTGTCGTTAATATATGACCCTAGATGGCATCAAATCATAACTGCGCAACACGGTCTCTACGCACTTTTACCAATTTTTTACTTGTTTCCATATTTCCCTTTTTACCCCTATCCCCTTCCACAAACTTATCTAATAATAAATTGTTGAATTAATAAAGACGATTAACTTATATGTTAAAAGAGTTTGATTAAATGATATTATAAAAAAATCAATAAATAAAAATTAAGTTCTTAAAATTTTGACATTGATTTTAAAAAAGTGTGTATGAAAATTTAAAATTTTCAAATTTTTTTTTTAAATAATTTTGTAAATAAATGAAATTTTAATGACAGTCAAGTGTATAAATTTCATATAAATAAATATTGATTATTACATACTATAGTTATTTTTATTTAATTTTTTAAAAATTTAATATGTCATCATGATAATATTTTATAATTTAATGGTTAGATTAATGAAATTAAATATTAAAAATTATTTACTAGAGTAAGTCTACAAGAATTATTTATAAAATAAATAGATTTATTTTCAATGCATATAATATTAAATTATTATTATTTAAAAATAAATATTTTATAAAATATCGATAACTGATTAAATTTTAAAACAGTTTAAAGTGGCAGCGTGTAACTTTTCAATAAGTCAAATCCAATCATCATAGAGTAGGGTTATTTTTGGTAAAATGCATGTTTTGTGGATAAAGATCTTCAGACGTGATAGAAATATCTTAAGTCCGATCACAGCCAAACAGTAAATAAGAAGGGACTAATCAAACAAAGCCAGCGCAGTAGCAATTGAGGAACTAATCTTCGGTGACAGGCACTTCAAGCTCGCCACGTGGCAGAAAATCAAATGCAATAAAAATTGACGGTCCAAAACTACGTACCATTTACTTCATGTGGAACATACCGTACCCGATTCTTCATCCCGAATTAAAATCCATTTACACTGTGACCATTGAGAAATGGATTTGGGTCCTTAGTATAGTAGCAGATTGATAAAATATAAAAATGAAAAGTTAATCATCTTTTAATCATGGATAAGGTCTCACACACAGCGACGAATTAAAATCCATTTACAGTGTGACCATTGGGAAATGGATTTGGGTCCTTCGTATTTGAGCAGCTTGATCAAATATAAAAACAAGAAGTTAATCATCTTTTAATCATGAATAAGATTTCATACACAGCAAAAGATTTTATCTAGTAGTAAAGCTTTTCTGCTTTTGTGTTTTATTTAGCTTTTAATAGAACCAAATCTTACAAATAATTGTGCAATTTTAAATTACTTTTTGTTATAATATTTTCAGTTTAATATCAATTTTGATCTTAATAAACTTTTTAAGATCAATTGTATCAAAATAAAATTTTTGACATTTGTTTTTGTGGTGGATCATGCAGTGGTTCATCATATACAATGATAATTACTCATCATATTTCATTTGACTTCATTTTCAAGAAGTCAAATTCTCAGTTTAGTATTAATATTTTTAGTTTTGATATTAATTCAATCATAATTTTTTTAATTTAATTTTGATGTACTGATAGTATAAAATAATTTTATATTATCATCCAATTAAAACATTTAGTTTAGATGATTTTTCAGATAGTGGATATAAAAGTCAACTATCATAATTTATATGATAATATATGATTGAATGATTGTGTAAAAAATTATTATACTATCAATACATGGTAATTAAATCCTATTTTTTATTTCAATATCAATTTTATCATTCTATCAAAGTGGAAATCTAACAAAATAACTAAGTTAGTATAAAAAAAAGAAGAAGTTAGAACTAATTTAAGTTTTTTTTCGCTAACACCATATGGATGTCAGATTAACGTTTATTTACTCAGAAATTAATTTTTCCATGAAAAGTTATAGTATTAGTAGTTGGAATTAATTTAAATACACTCAGTATAAATAAATTTATATTATTATAAAATTTAATTCTCTCACACACACATATAAATAACTTTTAAAATAGTAAAATTATAGTCAATCATATTTTATTAATATGATAAAATATAATTAGATATGTGTAAAAAAAACTTATATTATTAATATATTAAAATAAAACTCTTATTACTTACTTTTATTGTGTGGTGGGGGGTAAGCCTAGGTGACCCATTAGGTGGTTTTCAATTGTCGTAATAATTTATTTATTTAATTTGTAGTTAATTGGATTTTACTGATTTTCCTTACGCTATCGTCCCGCAACTTCGCCAAATCCAACAAACGGGATGCAGTATGCGGTTACGCGGTTTGGACGCGAAGGGACTGAACCAGTGGGGTCCAATGCATCACAAACCATCATTGTCTTTTTTGAAAAAAAAAAAAATTGACAAAAGAAGAAGAAAAAACACATTGTATGAGCTTTAAAATTCGTGATGAATTGTGAATAGATGAGCTTTTACGTCTACTTTCTTGCATTTTCAATACATAGTACGCAGAGAGAATTTTCATTGCTTTGCGTTTGACAATGGTTACTCTAAAAACGTAAAAATTTTGTGAGGAGGTATTATCATTTTTATGCACAGAAAATATAATTTTTTTTATATAATTATTTAATCATATAATATTATCTTAATTATAATAATTGAATTTTTTCTTCAATACTTAAAAAGCTATGTACGTGAAATATTTTAATTGTATGATGACATTATATACTTTTATATTGTCACTGTATCAAAACAAAAATCATCTAAAAATAAAGTAAATGATTTTTATTGTCAAGATAAAAGGTTTTTTTTAAAAAAAAATCATCTTTAAATAATCTTTTACACTCACTCTTGAAAATAAGAATTTAAATTAAACAATATCACTTTAAGTAGCTAAAAGCAAAAAATATTATATTTATAGACATAAATATTTAAGTATTTTCATTTATATTTTTTTCCGTCGAAGTAATGAATTATAAATCCAAATTTTTAAGCTTAATTTCTTTTAAAATAAGCGTGTAATTACTTTTAAAGTATATGTGTGCACCTACATTTTCTCCTTTTGAGTGCACATTAGGATTTCGTATCCACACCAAATAGCAAAATTCTTCTAGAAATTGATGGGATGTCTAACAGCTATCTAAAGTCTTTATTCTCAAAATAAAGTAGTAGCAAATAGCATAATTTCTTTTTTAAACCCAAAACACAAGCCTTATGCATAGGACATAAAAAGGATCATTCACCTGCTTATACTCAACATAAAACAACAATCCATCACATACAATATAACAAGACCTGTTCATAAACGTGACATAAGTATATATAATAACCATCATAGCGGCAGTCCCATAAACATAAAATAAACAATAGGTATAATATCTCATTCTGTTTTATGGAAAACTTCCCAGGAAATGTGAGTGAGGACAAAACATGCTAAAAAGATCTGTGTTAATTTGTGGGGACAATTGTCAATCCATAAACAGTATGAGATGTTACAAATGGTATCAGAGCAACACCTCTCCCAATATGGTGTGGTTTGAGGACGAACTAAGTGAAAGATGGTGGGCAGGTAATGCCCAAGGCTGACGAGGGCGTGGATTGATCACCAATGCAATAAGGCACGGACAAGAAGCGACTCCTTACATGTTTCTAAGTGGAGGGATACATAAATGAATCGGTTAAACACCAGAATGAGAGGGATCCTGAGACTGTGTAGGTATGAGACTATACAGTTAAGGATGCCTTATATGAATTGATTGGTACTACCTATACCACCAAGATGCATCTTCTTTTCGGTAGCCCATCACTGAAGAACTCCACAGTTATGCATGCTTAACTTGGAGAAATTTTGGGATAGGTGACCTTCTGGGAAGTTTTCTCATGAAGCATGTGAGTGAGGACAAAGCATACTAAAAAGACCCATGTTAGTTTGTGGGGTTCAGTCGTCAATCTATAAAGCAACATCGGATATTACAGCAAGTAGCAAGCTAGTCGATAGAGGTTTGGCCCATCTTGTCATCTAAAAATAATTGAAAAAAATAAACAAAAGCACTCATGGGAATATGTAACATCCTTCCAAGTACAACGTCATTCTTAAGTCATGACATCATACTTAGGAGTTATTAGTTATGAAATAACGGATCTTTCTTAATTATCTATAGCTAAATCGATCGAATCGTGTAGTGACTAATTTGTGGTTCATTTAGAATATATAACAAAGAAATAAAACATTTATTAAATACAGAGTCAAGTACCAAAAAGAAGCTCTTCTACGAGCTTTAATACACATCTGTTATCTCTTATATATATATATATATATATAAGTACATCAGATACAATTCTCCACTACTAAACTATTGCAAACTTGAGTCCTTTCATGCCATGCAGCAGCCTCCTTGTTCTCTGGATCAACCTAGAGATGACATGGGAACACAAACATATAAGGTTGAGAATTCTAAAATTCTCAGTAGGGTATCCCCAAAACATATACTAAAATCCATGTCATCATCATCGCTCCAGCTACTTCGATTTATTACGAAAGTGTGATCATGCAATACATATTAAAGATTCAAATTGAAGTTCTAAAATCATCCTTCCGAAGTGGATTCATTTTATTATCCGATCTCTTAATATACACATATCATACTACTCAACATCATAGTAATATATTCTCAACTTTACGTTCCCTCCATGCATCGAAGGGATCTCATACACATCATATAAAACATATATTGTTAAATTACAACTTAAACATATTAGTTTTAATATTGATACTAAAATTCTTCACTTAGCACATAAGACAAAGGACTACTTAGAATAATTGCTGCTTCAACTTGTCTTGACCCTCGATTAATCTTGTCATGTATGGGCATTACATATCACCGTCCCCAGCATGGCAATAATGGGTAATAGACTGCTTTCCAAGACTGAGCTCATTCCTATATATGATCATTAGATTTACTTTCTCCAATTTTCACACAGACTTATTCCTAGCCAGGTTTATTTTCCTCGACTCAATTCAAGGGTAGTTAGGTTTACTTTCCCCGACAGATTAGATTTACTTTCTTTTGCCCAAGACATTTTATCTCATGCTTTTCTTGGTGGTTAAGTTTACTTTCCCCGACAAATCAGATTTACTTTCTCCAACCCAAGAAATATAATCTTATGATTTTCTTTCACATATATGTATTGTAAGAAATATTAATATCTATATGTGCCTAACATCATCAATAATTTCACATGCTCAATTATTGATATTCAAGTACTTATGTCATACTTGTAACGTCCCAAATTTTTACTACTATGTAAAATTACCAAAATACCCCTAGGTAAATTTTGCATGAGAATTGAGGTCGAGCAATCCTTAATAAGGAATTTTAATATTAGGACAACATTATATGAGGCTTGAATAGCAATCTGTGCGAAAATCATAAATCCCGATTTTTCTGTGCGCAAATGACCAAATTGCCCCTGATGTTATTTTACCCCGAAAATCAAAGATAACCAATCCCGATTATCCTCAAGGGATTAATTTTATATTTGAAGGGGATTATTTGTGTTATGATGATATCATGGTAAAAATCTCAATTCCCGATTTTTACTGTACGTAAAATTACCGAATTACCCCTACGGTAATTTAGTGTGAAATTAAGCAATCCTTGAACCCAGTTATCACCGAGAAGTTCAAAAAATGTTTATTTCAAGTATGACTTGATATCTAGAAATGTTCAGGTAATTCTAGAAAAGCTTTTATGTGAAATTACTTTTTTACCCCTAGTTGTGCTAAATAAGTTCACTTATGTAATTAAGGAAATGTTAAAGCTCTAATTGAACTCAAATTGATTTCATTCATTAACCTTGAGTTAAAAATTAATTACCTAAGATTAAAAATAATTACTTGAGGTTAAAAAATAATTACCTAGGATAATTAGAGTTTAAGAAATTTTTAGGGAAGTTAATTTCCTTTCTTGATTACTAGAACTCATAAAATCAATAATGTTAAGATTAAGGTAAATATAAGGCATTTTCTTTCTTTGACTTGAGGTTAGAACTTAAGTTACTAATTAATCTTTTACTCAATTGAGATTAACTCCATCTCTAGAGTAAGATTACTCTTTAACCTTGTCTTGTTGAATCTTATACATTTTATTTTTACCATTTATTCAAATTTACAAATTCCTAAACCTACCACCTAATTAACTATACTATCCTATGTGTCCTACCACTTAGAAAATAAATAAACTTGTCCCCCATTATTCTCAACAAAGGCCACGGCTCCATGCCATCCTCATGGCCACATTTTATTTTATTTCAAGGAATAATGCACACACAAACACATCATTACCTTACCATATGCTTTGTTGGAGTTGTCTTGCACATTATTGCTCAAAAATTCTGCCTCCATTATAGCCATAAGGCCACGGTTTTGTAGCTCCAAAACTCCTATATATATGTGTTTTTCTAAAGTCTAATGAACACACAAACACTTATTCTTACTACTTGCATTTTTTGTGGTAGTCTTGCTCACAAAAATTGGCCAAAAATCCTCTATTCTCTCTCTAAACTCAAAGCTCTCTTCTTCATCCTCCTCCATCTCCAAGAGACTCTATTCTTGACATTCATCGAAGTTCTCAAGCTCAAACAAACACATATCCACCATAAACCAACTCCTAAGCACTTAAACTTTCCATTTCTAAGCATTAGAACACAAGAAAAATCCTTCCTCAACACCAACCTTATTGGTCGAAATATCACAAGCATTAGGATCATATTTTTGGTTCTTGATTAATCATAGAAGATCAAGCTTTCTTTAAGAAACAAGAAACAACTTGGTAGGGACTTTATTTCATATTCTTTCTCATGTTCTTCTTCTTTAATTCTTTGAATTTTTATGATGACCATGGCTTGATAATAAATTTAAGAAATAAGGTTCTTGGAACCTTGGTAATAAAGGACTCTAATGCTTACTAATGTTTAAGATCTATTAGGGACAAGAATTTAATCTTGTGAAGTTTTTGAGCTTTAAGTGAGCAAGATATAAAATGGACTTGCAGTCATGTTTAAATTTCAAGCTCTTGCATCTCATGTTTATGTTTCAATGCCTTGCATATCATATTTATTTTCAAGTCATCACCTTAAATCTAGAAGATTAAAGAAATGGATTTGCATTATCATGTTTAATTTTCAAGTCTTGCATATCATATTTATTTCAAGTCATCACTAAATTTTAAAGACTTAATAATGAATGTGCATCTCATGTTTATAATTCAAGTCTTGCACATTATATTTATATTTTCAAGTCATCATCTTATAATGTTAAAGATTAAAAAATGAGGTTGCATAGCATGTTTACTTTTGGTTATCACCTAAGATCTTAAAGCTAAAAAAAAATTGTCCTTGGATCTTAAATAAAAATTTTATTTCATGGCTATGCTAATGGATATGTATTTTCGGTCATGATATGATGATGAGGTTGAGATAACTTTTATTTCATTTTATAGTTCAAATCTTGTGTTTTGGAATTTTAGTAAGTTGTGCTTTAGAAGTTTTACAAGTCTTGAAACTTAAAAGATAGTAAAAATAGCATTTTCATGAGCAAAAAAATTTATTATTAAACCTTGTGATTTGCTCTCTATTTGGTACTAATATTTGGTCATGCTAAGTGGTAAAAATAATTTTAAGTGTTTCCTAAGTCTTAAATCAAGTAACAAGGAAAAATAGTATCTAGAAAGGATCAAAATTGTAATTTTAGGAAGATTTAGAAAAATAATTTTCTGGTACTATTCATTACTGTCTCGAACTGTTCATCACTGTAGGGTACTGTTCATAGGCATAATAATCATTAATAATTGTTGTAAAAATTATTGTTTGGTATCTTAGATGTATAAAAGAATAATTACAAGTGTTAGTTTGGGCCGTTTTGCAAAATACAGAAAGTTGTGTTTTGAATTATCAATTATGTAATTTCAGCCAAATGACTTTAATTTGAGTTATTAATGATGTTAAATGTATCCATGTAATCAAAATACCATTTACAATGTTTAGAAAAAGTTTTAGAAGTTTGGTAATTGTTAAGGGTGAAAAATGAGTGATTTTGCACTTTGACCCCTAAAGTGTGGCAAAATTTAGTCTATGACCATAGATGGTTTCTATGATGAACTTAAATGAATTCTAGTTGTTATGGGTCTCTTAAAAGTATAGAGAAATTTTGAGGATCATTGGTTTGAGGAAATATGTTAAAAAGAAAAAATTATGTTTTGACCGCAATCTTTGAGAAATTGCAGTTTAGACCCTCTTTTGGGCTTAAGTGTAAATATTGATAACTTGAGGAGGTTAGCATAAATCGATATCTTATGGAAGCCATATTCATGTGTTTTAGTCGAAATTTATATGACTTATGATATTTGTGCTTTGTTACTAATTAAGGATTATGCATGCTTAATTCTTGTTTTATGCAATTGGCGATCATTAATATATGGCATCTATCCTATTAAGTATGTTCACTTTCATGAGATATTTGATAATAGCATGCTTATATAAATGTATATATGCATACTTATATGATCAATTACTTGATAAATTGTAGCATGCTATGTGTATGATTGATTAATTGAGATGCATATTTAAGAGTTCTATAAGCATGATATATTAAAGAATAAGCTATGATTATATGTTCATGCTTGCATCTATGAATAACATACTAAGATGAAAGGTGACATAAGACATGGAAATGATCCTCTAGACTCCCCGAATTAAAGGTTATGAGAGGTGATCTAATGGGGTAATCCTCTAGACTCCCCGAATTAAAGGTTATAAGAGGAGATTCAATAAGGACCCTTTAGACTCCAGGAATTAATGGTTATGAAAGGTGTTCCTAAACCCCCTAACCTGCACTCCGGGAGTCGGGAATTAACTTATCGAGAGGATAAGTGTATACTAGTGATGACTAGTGAGGTATGAGCTCATAACCTAGAATTCTCAAGAGCAGAGAAATTATAGGGTGGTTTCCCGAAGGAAAAATATTGAGAAATTTAAGTCACCTAAAAGCATATTAAGGAAAAGTTATATCAAGGGAATTTTTGTTCTTTATGTCATAATGCATTTATATATGAACTCTTATGTTATAATGTATATGGCATTGACATGCATTCATGATAATAGTATGATGCATACATGACATCAAGACTCATGTTAAAAGATATGGGCCTCGGCTAATGGTATTTGGAACTTAATAAATAAAGCTTATATATGCCCACATTTTCATAATGAAACCCGAGGTTCCTGGGGACGATGATGATGACACTCATATTAGGAGGCGGAGGCCCTACTGAGATTTTTTTATAAGATTCTCACTCCCTCTTTATTTCTTTCCATCTCGTCTTCAGAGGTAGATGGCGACGTTCGTGATTTATGTTGATGCCCCTTCATAGGAAATGCATTTCGACCCGGCTAACCGATCATACTATTTTATGGGTCGTTGTGCCGTTCGTTTGTATGTGTTCATGGATCATCCTTTTGCATACCCTATTTCTAGTATGTGGTTTTCTCCTACCGCCCCTATTTCGGATAATCTTGCTTTCGAGCATGCACAACCGCATCCTCGGCAGTTTTCTCAATCTTTCGTATCGGTGGTTCGAGATTTCCCTGACTATACACCAAGGTCACCACCTCGCTCTACTGGTTCGTGGTCGGACCCATCTGAGGATATATCATCCGGTCACTATTCAGGCGAATTTGCTCCTGCTGCCTCTATGGAACGGGAGTACAATAGCAATGGAGAAGCTACTGTCACGCAACCAGTGAGAGGAGCCACCCGTCCATGCCGAGGTGCCATGTTCTACCTATGAGACATCTTGCCTCTCATGATGAGCCAACTAGTAGAATCCATTCTAGGCACTCCGAGTAGGAAACGTGGGAGAAAAATCTTATGCTAGTTTGTTAAGTTTTTATTTGCATGATAATTTTTGTTGGACTAATGTATTTGTCTTGATCTATGTCAGTGATGTGCTGCTTTGTTTCCTGTAAGTTTTGGGTATTCAGTAAGGAACGATCATTATTTATAATGGTGTCGTTATATTAATTGAGTGAGGTATTTCATATTTATCTGTGACTCGATGTTATCTTTTTACTTTTATAGGTAAGGTGGTTGATACAAATTAGTTAGTATGCGCAGCTCACGTTTTGTATTTTAAAAAAAAAAATTTACCATATTTTTGCTAAAGTATTTTCAATGGTTTAAGTTAAAGACTGGAACAAAAGAGTAATAACTAATAATTAACTTAAATGCATCCTAAGCGTGTTGAGTTAAATATTAGGGTGTTACAATACTAGTACCAAAATGCCATTATACAATCAATTCAAGCCTTTGGTTCATTTCCAGCATAATGCCAAATTTTACATTTATCTAGCACAAATTTGATCACATATCAAACGACCAATTTTAAGGCTACAAAAATTACCCAACACACGTAAATCTGCCCTCAAGCTCCTGTAAAAATTTTAGAGCAAGAATCATTCTTTAAATATGTTAACAAAATTAGATAAATTCAAAGGTTAGAAAACCCTTATTTACAGCCAACAGCCATAGTTCCCAATTTTATTACCTTAACAATGAAGGTATCAAATAATACAAAAATTCAAGGTTGGACTTCAATATGTCCTCTATACCTGTAAAAATTTCAATGGAAAAATAAAACATTTGATATGGTAACAAAATTAGCAAAATTTATAGCTTCAAACTTGGTTGTGCAAGTAGAAACCTTAACTGTCTCGGTTTCTGATTTTTAGAAAATAGTAAAAATCATTTGTAAGAACCATCTATAAGCACTTCAGAAAATTCATAAATTATAACCTATCAGTACAAATCCGAGGAGTTTTGCCAAAAAAAGTTTTCTAACATCATCCAAATATTCTACCAAAGTCGACACATCAATATCTATGATTTATCAACCAATACAACTAAAAATATCAAATTAAATCAGTGAACAAAATGTAAAAATAGATTTGAAGCAAAAAAGGTTCAAAAGCCCTACTTTTTGAAGCTTTAGAGATCTTGGTTCCTAAGGATGCACTAATAATGATTTTTCTCACTTCAAACCATCCAAACAACACCTAAGCTCTCCCTTAAACAATGAAGAATGAAACATAAAAGTAAGAAATGGTGAGGAATTAAAATTTCAATCGGTTAGTTTTGTAGGCGATGATGAGTAGAACAAATTTTGTGAAAGGATCTTGGTGTTTATCAAGCTTAGGCTAGGGTTTAGGAAGCTTGAAGATTGTTAATAGAGGTTTGGAAGAAAGAAAAAGGAGGTTATAGTTTTAGAGGTCTTGGCCAAAATGATGAAGTGATGGTGATAAGGTTTGGTGGTCTTATATTTATCTAGGTTAGGTTTAGGCATTTATGTAGTCAAAGTGTAATTCTTTCTAATAATAAAAAGAAATGGATGGCTAGGATTTAATCTTATAATTCAAGATTAAATCTTAGCCTTATACTTAGCTTGAATGCATATATATTATCTATTTATAATAATTAAACTATCTTTCGGTGTTAGAAATCACACATCGAAATTTTACCAAATGAATAAAACACCGTACTTAGGTAATCAAACATTGCACGAAAATTAATTTCAGGTATAAAATCCTCATTTATAACTATTTATAACCTTAACCCTCTTTAATCTCAGTCTAGGGCATCTCCTAGTCCCAGTTCTAGGATTTCGGCTGTCTCGACAGGCCCGTGGGGCCCACAAGATCACTATTTAGGCCCGATCTGGAAAATTTTTTTTCAACTCATCCATTGAGCCATCTTCATCATCGTTACATCTATCAGATTTTTGAAATTATGACTAATAAAGTTTAAATTAGTTTTTAAATAATTTTTCAGGTGTTACAGAATACATCATCCAAAAGCCTATATTATTATCATGCATAAAGAATAAGACAACTTCTAAAACTACGACACAAAAGAAAGGTCATCTCTATTGACCTCTGCACAAAACACATTGTACTCCAATTATGTTTAACACCATAATTACGGGGGACTCATATCTGCCATCCTCGGAGGAACCACATGGGAACCGTTATAGGGATAAGCATAACCGCGACGTAATTTAACTATGTGTTCCTTGCCTCCACGACTTCCCGCATGACCACCAACTTTGAAGGGGCATGAGCTGTGGGAGGAGTGTCGATAAAGGGACTCCTCTAATGGATCATTCTCCTTTGAAACTAAGTAGGAATATGAGACACATTCAAGTCAGCCTGATGCCTTTGATCTTCCCGTATAAGCACTGGTACAATTGTTAGGAGAGGATTGAATTGCTCTAGTAAGCTGTTATTAGGAAAAAAAAGGAGGAAGCCCAAATTTAAAACCTTAGGTACATGTGTCCTTAAGCAAGTTCCATATGGCCTCAGGGTCCCTTGGGACCCATTCGCAGTACCAAAAAGGCCTCAAATGCATGAAAGACCTACAGGTGTAGAAACTGGTGTTATTGTCATTGCTATACTACTATAGTAATGCCCCTCAATGCGCGAATAGGGAGCCCCCACCCATTTTTAAACCTCCATTTTTAGTTTCCCTTCTCCAAGTTCGAAACCCTTGCTTCCTACACCTCTTTCTATTATTTTTCTCTCAATCCCACTCTAAGCCATTCCCCCCTCCAAGACCACTATAGATACCCCTCAATGTGTGAATAGTACAAAATGACGTAATTTTGTTAAGTGAGCCCCTACCCCTTTTTAAACCCCCATTTTGAGCTCCCCTTCTCCAAGTTTGAAACCCTTGTTTCCCAAACCTCTTTCCACTATTTTTCTCTCAATCCCACTCTAATCCATTCCCTCTAAGCTTCAAGATGAGTTTAGTTTATTGATTTATGCTTCCTTCTTCTCCATTCTTTCATGTTCTTAGGTTGGGTGTTGTTGTTCTCTCATTGTTGTCAAGTGGGGATACTCCCTTAATGTTTTTAGGGTTAGTTTAGAGTTATCTAGACATACCCATATATCATTTGTGAGTTTTATGGCTATTATGGTAGACATTGGTGTCATTCCTACTACACGAAGCCCAGTTGGTGTTGATACTATTCGTTCCTCCCCTCTAAGTGAGTGGCTTTAATCCTATGATCTCTATTTTGATCATTAGAGATATTTTCTTATATTTTGGTAAAGAGGCATGGTTTAGAGATAATTTTCAAGACAAGTATGAACGTTGGAGTAGTTTTGTCAAATTTTTGAGATATGAATTTCCAAAGCATGTTTTCAAAAAACTCATGTGACCATTTGTTGCTAAAATGACTTTTATGAACAACTTGATTATAAATATGATTATTTAGAGAATTCATGACTATCCTATTGATTTCAAGAACAATATATTCTTGCAATATAGCTTTCAAACTCAAAGTGGAGCCCAGTTATAGAGATTTAAGAGAAAGTACTTAGCTTTCGTGATTTAAAAACTAGACGATAGCTATAGAGAAATAGACAATTGTAGGTTAAAAAGTGCATGAGAAGGGGGTTGAATTGTGCTTGAGGTTTCCTTTCCTTTTTCGTATATGAGAAAGCTCAAATAGATACTATCAAGTATGAACTTAAAGTGCAGCGGAAAAGGCATTAGTATATGTTAGAAAGTAACTTTCTAAACTAAAATACAAATGTAAAAGCAGTAAATAAAAGAGAGTAAAGGATAGAAAAGATATTGTAAAGAAATTTTTATACTAGTTTAGCTAACCTGCCTACATCTAGTTCTCAACTATTGTTGAGTTCTACTAAAACCTTTCTCCACCTAAGCAAGTTGGATAGTCTTTGCAGTAGCCTTCTTAAGCTCTCATTAGTGACTAGTAGCTCACTCTATTTTTACACATGAGTAGTCTTTGACCAGCCTCTCCAAGCTAACTCCGTGACTAGTAGCTCACTCTATTATCACCCTACAAGTTGTCGTTACTTAGCCTCTTCAAGCTAACTCACAATGATCAGTACTATATCGAGGTTACAAAGGTTTGTGTTTGGATTGAAATACTCAAACTAACTAACAACTCAAGTTTTCGCATGATAAACACTAACAGAGCTAGAAAACTTGAATGACTTCTTTCTATTGATTCTTTCTAGGAAGAATGATGTTATCTACCAAGAACGTAGAAAAACTATTTTTACAAGAAAGAAACAGATTACAAGTAGCAATGACTTTACAGAAAATAAAAGAAAATTTCTTCAGTGTTTCAGCAAAAGTCTCTCTCATTGTAAGCACAACACCTCCTTTTATACTTCATCTTCATTTATGATTGTTACCCTTGATCTGTTTTCCTAGTGGCATATATTGATATTCTTTTCGTGTCTTGGAAATGAAGTCTAGAGTAATAGCTTGACGTCTCAAAGCAAGTATAGAAGCTGTTGTGTAATAGAGGTTTTTGAGTTCACTTTTAGAAACTACTTTTTACTTTCTAGATGAGGTTTCTAAATTTTTCCTTTTAGAAGTTGGGGCAGTTGACCAAGTTGACAGAAGAGATGTCATGTCAGTCCTTGACTGGGTTTAACTTTAAATTTGAATTTCAAATTTCCCTTCTATTCATGTAAAGTGCACCATTTCTAGTTAAACGTTCTTTTTGAAGTGACATCTTAGTTGCTAGACTTCTCTTTAATCTTCTACTCTTCAATCAAAGCTTGTTGTGAATAATATGTTTATGATCATGTTGATTAAAGATGATAACCACACTTTGCTTCAAATTTGGATTGAAATCTTCACTTGAATTGTACTTTTTGAAGTCTTATTTTGCTATCTCAAGATCCTAGTCTTGGTTTCTTATTTTGTGAATTTTCTTTTACATATTCAGCATAGAACTGTTCATTTTAAGATTATTTTTCAATGTCATTGAGTTTTAAATCTCTTTAAATGAGAAGAAACATGTTTCAAATGTCATTATGAAATTAATCTCATTTTAGAACCAATTATGCAAACGTGAACCTATCTGGTGCTTCAAGAAACTCAAGAAAAATATTAGTCTGACTTCAAAATATTTTCATGAAATTAGTATGTTATCATTCAAAACATTTAGCACTTATGCTTTTTGAAAGGCTCTCAAGTTAGTAATCTCCTTCCTTTTTTATGATGACAAACCAATTCTTAGAAAATTTTTTGAAGAGATTTTGAAAGAATATACAACAAAAGGTAGAACATGATAAACTTAAATTCTTTCAAAATACATTGATGATATTTTCATAGAGTCTTATTCTTGAGGTATGAATTAGATGAAATTGAGACATTCGACAATCTTGAGTAATTGAAATTAGAGTTGTTTTATTTTTTAAAAAGATTTTTTAAATTACTCAGAGAACTTTTTGAGAGGTATTAGAGTAAATTTTGGAAAGATAAAACATTTAAGCTTTCTGAATAAACACAGCTTGATTTTAATCATTTTGACTTTTTAAACCTATACAAAATTGAATAAAGAGGATAATATTTGTGATATTTATTCTTGAACTTTGAATCTATACCCAACATATCTTTATCCAATTTTTGAAAACACTATGCAACCAAAGTGCATAAACATGTCATGTAACACCTGAAAATTTATTTTGGAAATTTTATTTAGACTTTATTAATTAGAATTTTATGATTCTGATAAGGTTTGTCAAGGTAAGAACATCTTGAGGAAGATGCAAAAAAAAGGTGAATAGTAACCATGCAGGCCTCACAGGCCCGTCAGGACCACCGAAAGCATAGAATTGGGATTTTGATATGCTTGAGACTGAGAAATTATAGGATTAATGTTAGAAATTGTCAGGAATAAGACTTTTAGGCTTGGAATTTAATTTCGGGTAGTATCTATTTTCTCGGGTATAGTATTTTACCCATTCGGTAAAATATTGATGTACTGTTTCTTACGCCGTTTGAGACTTACAATACAAATTGGACGTTTCACTAGACAAGTGTGTGGCTTAGAAGAAGCCTAAGCCACATCATTGTATTTCCTAGGAGCCAATGAGACATGCCCAAAATTGCATACATTTGTCTTGAAGAAAAGCCATTTTATCAATTCTATTTATAGTTGCTAAAAAGTAAAGAGAAGCGAAACACAATTCAACCCTCCTTTTTGTGTGCTTTTCTACCTACAAGTGGCATCAGATCTTGGCCTCTAAGGGGCTGCATTCTAATGATTGCAAAGGACAAATTACACAGAATATTCGTATAGTAGAAGGACACTTTATCAACAGACTGCCATTTTTTTTGTGGTAGGACTATGCCTACTAAAGAGATCGCATAAAGTTGTTTATAAATTACCTAGGTCTTGACTCTTGGGAAATAATTCTAGAAGGTGACTATGTTTCACATAAAGAGGTTCCCGAAACTAATGATGCATCTTCAACATCAAAAGAAGACCCCCAAAGCAGGTGGACAGAGCAACACAAACCTACACTTCAGTTGAACTCTAAAGCTAAATACTTGCTCACGTATGCTCTAATCAAAGCTAAATATGATACAATTATTGGTTGTGACACAACAAAGGAGATACGGGATAGATTGCATATGTTGCATGAAGGTACTAATTAAGTTAAAGAAACCAAGATCAGTATGTTGATTCATCAATATGAGATATTCAAAATGATAAATGAAGAAAATATTGATGAAATGACCACAAGGTTTATGCACATCATAAACCAGCTAAAGGTTCTAGGCAAAAGATATTCTAACTCTAAAATGGTTAGAAAAATCTTGAGAAGCTTCCCTGCCAAGTGGCTACCTAAGGTCACAATTATTACTGAGGCTAAAGACCTTCAAACTCTTGGTTTGGATGCACTTATTAGGTCACTCAAAACTCATGAGTTTGTGCCCTTTGAAATGCATGGTGAATCCATCAAGAAGAGCAAGTTCATGGCCTTGAAGTCGTCTCATCAAAAGCTATATAAATCCAAGGCAATGAAAGTTGCTAAAACCTCTGACGAAGAGACAGAAGAAGAAGATGGAGATGAGCTCTCCATGCTAGTAAGGAAGATGTGAAAGGCTTGGAGAGGCAAGACAAAGAGAAGAAGGGACATCAACTTCAGAAATGACAAAAGGCAGAGTAAAGCCAGAGAGTGTCACCTGCTATAACTGTGGAGAGAAAGGACACTTCAAACCAAAATTTCCTAAACTCAAGGGCCCGCAGAAGCTTGTGCCCTAAAAGAAAAGAATTTTGGCAACCTAGAGTGAATCATAAAAGGCGAAAGAAGGATCAAAAGATCAGGAGGAGCTTGATGCTAAAAATCTATGCCTTATAGCAGGCTATTCATTAAAAAGTGAACCTGAGGTAAATAGTTCTGACTCTGATATTTCCTATAATGATCTTTTAGCCTTATATGAAGAGTTGCTTGAGGATTCTCAAACTCTTTCCTCTCATTATCTCAACCTAAGGAGAAAACATCAAAAAACTTTTTTAGAATTTGAATGGCCAAAACAAAAACTAAGAGTTTAAGCCTTGAAAAAGAAGAACAAAAAGGAGAAAACAAAGTGTTAAATGTCAAATTCAATGCCTTAGAATTTGAACTCTCATATAAAAGTAAAAACACTTAGAAAGTCATTTTTGAGCTAGAGAGAACTTCAAAGCTTCTCAAATCTAACCTTGAAAAAATGGTGAACAGATCAAAGAACCTTTATTTGATGCTTAGAGGTCAATGACTATATTTGAAAAAAATCAAGTTAGGATATAAAGAGAAAATATATGAGAAAGGAAAGTCAACTCAGCTTAAGAAAGTATAGAATAAAGTTTCTTGTACTTTCTGTCATAAAAAAGGACATCCACCTGACAAGTACTTCATGAGAAAGAAGTCTGTCAAAAAGTTTGGGAAACTTTTTTTTACAAGACTAAGCCTAGAAGACCCAAGAGAGTTTGGGTACCTAAATTGAAAACTATGTTTGTTATAGGTTTGTCTGAGAACACATATGGAGCCTAACAACAATTGGAACATGGACATGGACAGTGGCTGCTCCAGGCACATATCTAGATCCAGAATATGGTTTAGAAATCTGGGACCTAAAAACTCTAGATCAGTAAATTTTATTGACGGAGGTAAGGACAAGGTCATTGGCATAGGAAATATTGATAAAGATGATTCCCACCAAATTCCTGATATGTTGTTTGTTGATGGTCTGGCTCACAACTTGGTAAGTATCAGCTAGTTCTGTGACCAAGGCTTTAATATTGTTTTTAATGTACATACATTCAAGATAGTAAGTCCCACCTCAAGACAAGTCATCTTATCTAGTAAGAGGCATGAGAACATGTATGTGTTATTCTTGGATGACCTAAGAGATCAAGATGTAAAATGTCTCACATCCTTTATAGATGAAAAGTGGTTATGGCACAAGAAGCTCAGGCATGTTTATATGAAGCTTATTTCTAAGCTATCTCAAAAAGAGCTAGTTAAAGGCCTACCAAAGATCAGATTTGACAAAGATTCAACTTGTGATTTTTGTAGGAAAGGTAAACAAACCAAATCTTATTTCCATAAAAAAAATGTGGTTTCAACTACTAAACCACTTGAGTTTTTACATATGGTTCTTTTTGGACCAACCTAGACTGCAAGTCTTGTGGGGAAAAGATATTGCCTTGTCATAGTGGATGAATACTCTAGATTTTCATGGGTTATCTCCCTAGCTTCTAAGGATGAAGTGGTCAAAAGATTCAAAGTTTTTTCAAAATGTGTTTGTGTTGAAAAGAATTCTCAAATCATCTTTATCATATCTGATCATGGTGGAGAATTTGAAAATCATATTTTCAAAAAACTTTGTGAAAAACATGGCATCCTTAACGAGTTTTCTATACCTAGAACTCCCTGATAAAATGGGGTTGGTGAAAAAAAAAATAGAAGCTTGCAGGAGATGGCTAGGACAATGCTTTTAGAAAGAGGTTTATCAAAATGATTTTGGACAAAGGCTGTGAACACCTCATGCTATATACAAAATAGATTCTTTCTAAGGCCAATCCTTTAGAAGACCCCCTATGAACTTTGGAAGGGTAGAAAACCCAACATTTCATATTTCATATTTTTGGGTCATCATATTTTATTCGTAGCATCAAGGATAAACTCGCAAAGTTTGATCCTAAGTCTAATAATGGTATTTTCCTAGGTTATTCTTTTGTCTCAAAAGCTTACAGAGTATACAATAAGATAATGCTATTCATTGAAGAGACAATTCACATCAAGTTCAAAGAGCTCAAGAAAGACTTTGCTGATGATCTCGAATAACTAGAAGAAAACCTCGAGAAAATGAATCTCAAGGAAACCTCAAACAATAAGTTAATAAAAGCCAAACCTTCATAAAGTAGGCTTCAAAACGTTAACTCTTTAGAAAGCCTACTCAAAACACCAAAGCAATTAGAGAGTAATATTTTTTAACATAAAGAAGAGCATTCTGAAGACAAAGAACAAGCTGACGAATTACAAAGGTACATAAACTACAAAGGAGTTCTGATTTAAAGGCAATTTCTCAGAATAGAGTTCTTGGAGACATTTCCAACATGAGAGAACTAGATCATCCCTTAGAAATATGTCAAATTGTGATTTCATCTCCACTATCAAACCTGAATGTATTGAAAAAGTTTTGGATGATCAAAGTTGGGTGGTGCTATGCAAGAAGAACTAGACCAGTTCGAGAAAAACAAAGTCTGGACTCTTGTTGAAAAACCTAAGGGGAAGACCATCATTATGACAAAATGGGTGTTCAAAAATAAGCTCGACAAAGCTAGCAAAGTCATTAGGAACAAAGTAAGATTGGTTGCACAAGATTATAATCAATAAGAGAGAATTGATTATGATAAAACCTTTACACCAGTAGCTAGGTTGTACTTGCTTTTGCTACTTTCAAGGGATTCACTTTTTACCAAATGGATGTAAGTCAGCCTTTCTAAATAGATTCCTTTTTGATGAAGTATATGTGAAGCAGCCTCTTGGTTTTAAGAACGAAGACCTTCCTAACTATGTCTTTAAGCTAAGAAAGCTTTCTATGGTCTGAAACAAGCTCCTTGAGCTTGGTATCAAAGACTGAGCACTTTCTTGATGAAGAATGGGTTCAAGAGAATGTTAATACTATTCTTTTTACTCTTGAACAAAATAATCACTTTCTGGTACTTCAAATATATGTCGATGATATTATATTTGGTGTCTTTGATAATTTTCTCGGTGAAAAGTTTTTGAAATTAATGCAGAGTGAATTTGAGATGAGCATGATGGGTGAACTCAAGTTTTTCCTTGGTTTGCAAAAAATAAATAAATAAATAAATAAAAAGATGGGATTTTGATCCATCAAGAAAAATATACAAAAGAGCTCTTGAAAAAGGTTTAACAAGATCAAGCCAAATCCATGAGTACCCCCATATATCCATCTCAAATCATTAATACTAATAGGAAAAGTGAAAAGTCTCCGAAAGTAATTATCATAGAATAATTGGTTCACTGCTGTATCTTACAGCCAGTAAACTAGACATTTAATTAAGTATGGGAATTTGTACTTGATTTCAATCTAACCCAAAGCAATCACACTTAAATGCTATTAAGAAAATTTTTAGATATTTATCAGGTACTACTATTCCCAACTTATGGTATGAGAAAGGTACATCTTGTGAGATTATAGGTTATTGTGATGCTGATTTTACAGAAGACAGAGTAGAGAGAAAGAGCACTAATGGTTGCTACTGTTTCTTTGGAAAAAGTCTGATCACTTGATCATGTACAAAGCTGAATACCATTGCACTTTCTACTACTAAAGCAGAATATGTAGCTATTGCAAACTGCTGCACTCAGATGATATGGATAAGGGACCAACTAGAAGATTATCACCTGAGGTATTCCAAAATACCTATCTTCTGTGATAATACTAATGCTATTGATCTTGCTAAGAATCCTATACAACACTCTAGATCCAAGCACATCGATTTTGTTCTGGATCATGTTCAAAAAGAAGATGTTGAGTTAATTTTTGTAAATACTGAAGATCAAGTATCAGATATATTCACAAAACCATTAGCTAAAGATTGTTTCTGTGTTTTGAAAAAGCTTTTAAACTTAAAGGTTTTTAATTCTGCATAAGCATTCATGCACAAACATCTCTAGGCATTCTCCCTTCATAACTCCAAATTAAAGCCTAAATGAAGAAATTAGTTTGCAAGACCATAGATCAGATTGAAGATCACTTTATCAGTTTACAAGCTCAGAAAGTAGGAGGGATGATCGGAAAGAAGAGTTAAGGATCAGAAAATAGGGAATATATGGCCTTATAAAGTTCAAAAAATAAAGATGAGTGTATGACAAAAATAAGACTCCGATAGGTCAGAAAATGAAAAGTGAAACTCATAAAGTAACAGCCTCATAAAGTGATCTCAATAGTTAGAAACCACTATTTCTGAAGAATGATGAAAAAGGCGGGATAATTCCCACTCTTTTGAGTTTCTCTCTCTTACGTCGATTCACCTTCAATCAGTCACGTCTCATCACTTAATTACCCTTCCACTCCTCACACCCACACTGTTGTTTTCATCTTCTGCTACACGTTTCCTCAACCATTTTGTATTCTCTTCCTCACAAACCTTCATTTTGCAACCTAAACTGCTCTTTGTCTTACACAAACTCTCTCCATTCATTACCTCTCAATTGTTTCAAGCTTCAACTTTTCTTGTTTTAGCCTTATACACAACTCTAAACATGGCTGAAGGAAAACACTACTCTAGTAGTATTGCTAACATGGGAACCCTTCTCATATTTGATGAATGTCATTGCCAACAACATTACACTTACACTTTTCTCAACGACCAGTAGCTCTTGAGAAGAAGTTGTGACAGGAATTGTTGGTTCAAGCTCTCATCCTACCAGAGGTTATCTCATTCTAGCGATGGGAAGGGTTTCTCAACTTCTTTGACTAAGTTTTCATAGGAATATTTGCTACCTTATACTCTTAATTAAAGCAAGTGTCCGATTCTGTGTTAACCTCCCTATTAAAGGCATCGACATGAAACTCAGCTTGGCAGATATCTCCAACATCATTCATGCTCCTAATGAAGGATTTAGATGCTCATCTGAAAGGAACTAGATTGTGACTCTTGGTATCCTAGTGGAGGAAATCTCAAGATTTCACAGACTCTCCCAAACATAAACCTGGCGAGATAACAATAGCAGTGTTAAACTCCAAGGCATGCCTGTAACACCCTAACTTTTAACCTAATATGCTCAAGTCGTATTCCGGTTAATTATTAGTTGTTACACCTTTGTTTCAGAAATTAACTTATTCTTCTTTAAAATACGAGTAATAAAAATACGACTATTTTTTTTTTTTGAACTTGAAAACCAAAATGCGAGCCACGTGGGCATGTAGATATCAGGTAGGACACGTATAATAATAGCAATAATTTAAATCTCATCATTATATATATATATATAAGCCATAGCATAACATGTCACATACCAAATTATCGTATCATATCTATACCATAATAGTGACGTCCTATATACATAAAAGACATCCAAAGATATTAAATCCACCAATAAGGTTGCACATACACTAAACCAAAACTAAACAAGGTTATCACAAAACTAGCCTAGTCTTCGCTACATGTCCATTGAGGGACTAGGCTACGCAAAAGTATAAGGGGATGACAGGGAAAACTATCTCCATGCTTCCACTGTGCCCCTCTAATCCGGTTCATAGCGTATCTCCCACGTCCATGCCTCATGGAAAATCACGAGCAATGCCATTATCCTCATCTGGAGACGGCATGGAAGAAAAGAGAGGGATGAGAAACTTATTCAAGATTATCAGTAGGGCTTCCCGACTCTAACACAAGTGTCATCGCCATCGTCCCTAGCCACTTCGGTTTTCATTATGAAAGAGATGTACATGCATAAGGTTTAGTTTTAAACTTCTCAAATATATTTATCCGACATAGGTATCTTTTAGCATGAGACTTAATGTCATGAATACAACAGATATCTTATGTATGCATGACAATACCTCAGGAGCATGAGTAACAAATAAGTCTAAGATAAAACATAACGCTAAACATATAAGCAGGAGGAAAAGCTAGAGGACTAAAGTCACTTAGCACATATCACATGATTAGATGCACCAATGGGAGAATGATATAATATATGTATATGCACCTTTGCTTTACTTTCTCATAACTGAATTCTTAAGTTCTTTTCATAATGTCTACCCTCTCTTATGAACACCATAATCAAACCATGTCACCTTCCCTCGTGATTTTATAATAAGCACCAAAACTCCACCTCACCGATCGCCTAAGATGAGCTCAACCTAACTAGCCGTTGCTAGATTTAACATGGGATAATAGAGGGGAAAACACATCACTTCCTTACTTTAACTTATTATGAGCATGCAACTTCTTTGGATCATCTTTCATAACCATTAGTTCCTGGAGTCTAAAGGGCCCTTATTAGATTACCTCTCATAACCATTAATTCCTAGAGTTTAGAGGATCATTTCCATGTGTCTTATGTCACATTAAAAGCTTAACATGTTATTTAGGGATGCAATCATAATCCATGATTATAATCATCATTTATAACATATCATGTAATATATCATGCTTGAAAATCTCATCAGTTATCCAAGTTTGCAAATTTAGCGGAAATCCGGTAGCATAACCGCTAGAAATCAAATTTCCCCAAATTTGTTTCATGCCAAGTATTCACACAGATCATGCATCTCAATAACTCAAACAAAATCATAGCATACCACAAAAGTCACATAATCACCTCTTATTTTCATACATCTATCAGCACATATCATCATCAATTCCATTAAAAGCTAAATATGCTCCTACCCAGTATGCTAGAATTATGGACCAGACTCAGCTAGTGCACATGTTATGCTTATCAACATAAGATATACATACACAGGTAGGGTAATGAAGATCATCATCAAGCATTTTGTATGAAAGCATACCCGATTTATCGTAATTGCAACGTAGTCCTGCACAGATTAAAACTTATGACCCAGCTTGACCTAATTACCGAAATTAATTCTTTAAGCATCTAAGGAACCTTCCCCAAAGATTTTCACTAACATAAAACCTCATAAGCATTTTCAAATGTTGCTGGATAGCTTTGGGCAGCATTTTAAAAAGGCCATTTCGGGATTCTAGAAATCGCGTTTTTGACCCTTTTTGATTTCTGGTTTTTCCTAAAAAACCAAAATTAATTCTTGCCATCACTAATGGGAATTTTTACACATAAAATCAGCTTCAAATAGAATCCTCAAGAAAATAAATTAACCAAGGCAGTAGATATAAAATCTCAAATTTTAGAAGTCTCAAAAACTCATTTTTTGATTCTTTCTAGTTACTAGTTTTCATCAAGATAAAGAATTGGATCCTCGCATCAACTATCAGTGAATAATACACATTTAGTTCATTTTGAACAACATTCCAAAAATTAAATAAATGGGACAATAGCCAAAAATCCATTTCTTAAAAGCGCCCAAAAATGGTTTCTTTGACCCGTTCTTGTTACTAGTTTACCCTAGGATGCCAAAAAAGATTTTTTCAACATTTAATACCAATTTTTACATCTTCTAACCTCACCAAAAAGCATCAAACAGAAAAGGAAATACCAGAACAATAGCCAAAAGTTTGTGTACTAGTAACACATAAAATCATATTTTTACTTTTTCTTTTAGCAAGATTTCCAAGACAACTTCTAAGAAAATTCTAAGAGATAGAGGTTGAGCCATAAAACCAAATAAAACTCATCTCAAACCTCAATATTTTGTCATAGTCGAAATGCACATGCATTGAGTGTAGCCATGATTTAAAATTTCATTCTAGATCCAAGGGCAGGTTTGTGAGCTTTAAGATCTTTTAGGTGACAACTTGGAAATAAACATGCTATGCATCATATTTTTATCTTCAAGATTTAAACCAGATAGCTCAAAAATAAATATGCTATGCAAATCCATTTTTATCTTCTAGATTAGAGTGATAGCACAAAAGTAAACATGCTATGCAACTTATTTTTATCTTCAAGGTTAAGGTGATAACATTAAAAGTAAACATGCTATGCACTTCATTTTTATCTTCAAGCTTTAGGGTGATGGCTCAAAATATAAATATGATAAGCAAACTCATTCTTATCTTTAGATTTAGGTGATAGCATAAAAATAAATATGAATGCAAGCTCATTTTACATCTTATTCACTTAAAGGTCAAAAACCTTACAAGATTAGTTTCTTGCTCCTGGTAGATCTTAAACATTAGTAAGCTTTAGAGTCCATCCACATCATGGTTCCAAGAACCTTATTTCTTGGACTCACTATCAAGCTCAAAACAAAGAACAAAGAGAAGAAAATAACTAACAACATTTCTTTTCTATGTTTTTCTTTGAAACCGAAAATGAAAAGGAAATGAGAGATGAAAACTGAAAAAGCAATGAACCAAGAAGATCAAGATCTTAGGCTTTAGAGATCTTAAGGTTGGTAATGTCAAACCACCATCAAAGATACTCATCATCAAGCTATGATCTAAACTCATATTAACAACAAAAACCAAAATCTAAGAGGAAAAAGAGATGAGGCCGAAAATGAAGTAAAACTAAGGAATCAAGCCTTTGGTTTTAGAGGCCTCAAACATGATGATGTAAAGATCACAACAAAGAGCTCTCATCATCAAACCATGGTTCCAACACTTTATTTTTAACCAAGAGCCCGAAACATAGAGAGAAAAGTACCAAAAACCAAAAATATACATCAAGAGGAGAAGATCAAATCAAAACATAAAGAAAGGAAAACCAACCAACCAATCAATCATAGATCTGAAAATATAGCAAAGAAAGGTAAAGAAACTCAAAATAAAACCCTACCAAAGATATCTTCTTAAAGGAAAAGGAGGAAGCTTGGTCTCTTGTAAGGAAAAGAGAAGAAAAATCTTCTCTTTGGAGTTGTATGATTTTAGCCAAGGAGGAAGAAAAGAGAGGAAGGATTTTTCTTGTGAGGTTGAGCTTAGGGGTTGAGAGGTTATGTATTTAGCAGGTGGTTTGAGGTGGTGGTTCAAGGTGGTTTGTGGTGGTGGTTCTCTCTTGAAAGTGGAAGAGAAGGAAGAACTCAAATTTGAGAGAAAATATGTGAGCATTTTTGGTCAAAATTTCTTAACAAAAAAAAGCTAGTGGTAAGAATGAGGCTTGTTCACTAGGTTTGAGTATTTGTATGTTGTAAAAATAAAATATGAGTGAAAATTGGGGGAGGGGGGGGGAGGGGAGTGTGGCCGGCCATTCGGTGGGAAATTTTCATTTCATTTGGGTGAGATAATTGGGTTTTAGGGTAATTTCAATTAGGAAGCATAGTTAAAATTAAAATTTGTGTTTTGGTGTTAGGAGTTGTAATTATGTGATCAAAGTTAGAAATCATAGGTTTTAACAATGCAAGACAAGATTAGAGTGTTGTCATTCTTACTTTGTTTGAATTAAACATATTTAGTTTGAAATTCAAACTCCAACAAGGTTTCTAATTTTATGGAACATGAGAGAGAAAACACTATTCAGCCATGACATGACATAAAGTCTTGAAAACTCTTTGACTAAGAATGCAAATTTGAAATTCCTTAAATACTTTTAGGCCCTAAACAACCTTAATTAATTATTTTGACTCAAGATTAATAATTAAAATTAAATTATTTTTAATTAGAGCCTAATATCGTTTAGGTTTCCTTAATCATTTAATTAAGCTCATTATGCACTAATCTAGGGATAAAATGGTCATTTTTCAAAGCAAGAAAAGTCGGGGCATTACATTACTCCCATCTTTAAAAAGAATTTTGCCCTCGAAATTTGTTACACGTACATGGTCATACCAGTTGGGTAGGCTTGACGAGTCAAAATGAAGGAAATGAAAATAAGCTTGATAGGGAAATCAAATAATATGAAGGTTTGCTAGCAATCAGAGCACTCCCCAACAGGTATATCAGCTAGTCATGATTGACCAGGCGAGGTATAAATCGATACTTATGGCATACACAAGGTTGGAACTCGAAGGTGGTAAGACAACTTATCTCTAACTATTTGTAAATTCATGGAAAGAGGTGACAAGTACAACTAGTTTTAAGAGTTTGAAGGGAGGGCATGTTAGCTCTTATGGGACATCAAAACCAAATATTCACAGAGTTCTCACTATGACTATCCACAAGTAGACAATTAAAATAGGGAGGAAGGGACATTCAACACTTGCTAGGGTGGAAGCCTAAGAAATCATGACGTATATGACAAGTTTACTAGAAGAAACATGACCAAGCAATTCATAAGGAGACTCGAATACAAACAAATTCTAGAAAAGCCTCTAAAACTTGGAGGGAAAGTGACAAAGGAGTCACAAAGTTTCTACACTATCGTGAGCTACAAACCAATAGAGAGGAACTGAAATCAAGAAGCACAACCAAAATCCTACTATTTATTGCACACTTACCTTGATTATTAGAGTGGGAGGTATCTTAGCATTGATTGTGAACACTCGTCCTTGGCGTTAAGGTCTAAAAATGGCATTCAATCGTGTGGACTTCGTATTGTAGTCTCGAATCATATGGCCAGGCTTGCCACATCTATAGCACATTCCTTGGCCAGCTAGGTAGGGACGATCACCATGGTTCATTCTGTAACACCCTCCTAACTACCATATATTACTCGAGTGTGTATATAGTAATTAGAATAGTGTTACTTTTGTTTTATACTTTGTACTAGTCGAGAGAAATGAAAATATAGTAATAAAATGAGCTCCTGGATTGCAATAACTTATAGATTTATATATATATATATATACACATCATAAGCGAGTCAGCACTATGTATAGTACATGAGAACATAAACTGTCAACCATTGAACTATTCAGGAACTCAGTACAAAAGAAGACATCTTCTATGTCTAGTCTAACCTGCTTAAGTATCAGGGCCTAACAAAATCTCATTTTCACATAAATGGACCCCAAAAATATCTTACAAAGTCAATCTGCAGGCGGGTGAATATCTAATACTAACCTACAACTATATACACATCAAGAGTCCCTGAAGGTCCCACGTCCTACTGAATAAAACCATTGGCCATCGGGATGATGGCCTCACCTCCGCCAGGGGCATCGAAACCCTCAGGTGGGTTTGAGTCTGAAGACGAGGATGAAGTAGGAACATCTACTAGATAGGGTTCTGGTGGTGCGTGCGAAATATCAAATATCACTGGGTGTGCCATGTGGAGAGGCACACCATCATACGGAAAAGCAGGATCAAAGTCAGCGGTAAATACATAAGTACTAAAGGAACGGGCAAAAACCATATAAACATGAACTTGTGAGTAACCGACAGCATAAAGAGAGTCTAGTGCAGGATCATAGTGCCACACCCATTGTGGCGAGTCAAGGTAAAACACTAGTGACGGCATCTGTTGGATCTGAATAACACAAAATAAATATAGCCGTAGGGTGAGAATATTATAAAATTCTCAGTAGGGTATTCCCTTATATGCCAACAAAATATAACAAGTAATTCATTCATATAGAAATCATCATGCTAAATCATATGTATAAATATTAATGTACATAATTCAAGTAAATATAAAGACAAATTAGTAGTAATCATATATTTTTCTCTTATAATCCTTGGAATTCAATTCAGTACAGTTGTTTCTTTTTATTAACATAGGGAAGACTTAATTTCACATCAGATAACATCTGTAGTGGATAACTCCACAGAGGACCATAGACTGCTAAGACATGAGCTCATTCCTATTCATGATCATCGAACTTCATTTTTTTCCATTTTCGAATCACACACAGTTCTATTTCCTAGTCGATACATCTACCGACTCATAAAATTTCCTGGGAAGTTCCTATTTTTTCCTTTCCACTTTATCACACATAAGCCTTGTTTCTATTTTCCCCTATGTTAAAACATGCACCATTAAATTTCACGTATTCTCTTTTGTCATATAACCGTATCATGGATTTCTCTGTTTCAAAGTTAGGTTTATATCACATATATAGGCATTTAGTTTCAGTGGAGTCTCATTTATGCCTTATAAGTAACTCTTTAAAAACCATTAGCATATATTCATCTACCATATATGTGGATTTAAATGCCATTTTAATGTCAATTTAAGACATTCTCTCATTTCCAGCAGCTTGGTAGATTTACCACTCTGGTAACAACATTTACTTTCCATATCAAATGGCCAACTAAAGGGCCACAAAAATTCTCTATGACATATCAATATGTCTAGTACTCCCTGTAAAAATTTCGTAACAACCAGAGCCTTCTAACCATGTTAAATAAATTTTCCAAATTTAGTGGTCAGAGACCACTTATTCACAACCTAGACCAGAGTTCTCTTAATTTTAATCCTAGCAAATGATGGAATCAACTGAAAATAAAAATCTTACACTTCAAGAAGTTATCATCACCCTGTAAAATTTTCAAAGGAAAAATAAATCATTTGCTATGGTAATAAAATCATACAAAATCGGAGCTTCAGTTCCCACAATCAAGACAACAAGGTTACCTTTTCGGTCTCTGATTTTTTTGAGGCAGTAAAACTTATAATTAGTGCTCAATAATTTTTATGTATGTAGTCCAAGATGTTAGCTCCAACATATATGTTTCTCAGCTCCTAAACAGGATCACAAATATGTCTAAAAATTTATGAGATTTCACTGTCTGCAGCCAAACTGAAATTCCAGTAGCACAACCCTAAATCTCTTTTGACAAAAAGGATTTTTATCATCATCCAAACACATCATAAAAATTCATACATCAATAATCATATATCATCAACCAAATAAAAGAAAAATTTCAGATGGAACCCAGCATAAATGATCATCATAAATTTTGAAAGAATAGGTCTAAGAAAACCCTATTTTGAAAGCTTTTGAGCTTTATACTTCCAAGGCACCAATTTCAGCCCCAAACCTTCCTTAGGTAGTGAAGAAGTGAGGTATCAAGGTGAGGATTTGAGATTTTAATCGGTTAGATTTGTAGGTGTTGATGTGTGGAATAAGTTTAGTAAAGGAAGTTTATGATTCTAACAAGTCTAGGCTATGAGTTTTGAGTTTCAAACCAAGCTTTTCAAGGTTTTTGTGAAACAACCATGGAGTTTCTGCTTTCTTCTTACTATATGAGACTTGAGGATGAGATTTTGGAGTTAGGTGGCTAATACTTATCTTATATCAAGTGATAAATCATTATTTTAATATAAAATCTAATCTCTTTATAAAATGAAACTAATATGGATGGTTGGGATTTGATCTTGTTATTCAAGATCAAATCTTTGCAATTCATTTGATTTAAATGGATATGCATTACCCATTTGTAGTGATTAAATCATCTTTCGGTGTTAAAAATCACAAACTGAAATTTTACTGAACTGATAAACAGTGTACCCGGATGATCAAGGTTTGCCTAAAAATTTATTCTAGGTATAAAATCTTTATTCCCAACCATTTCTAAACTTAATTCTATGATTCCTCACTTTTAGACATCTCCGGGTCCAAATTCTAGGGTTTCGGCTGTCCCGGCGGGCTTGTGGGGCCCACTAGGTAGCTATTCACATTTTTTTTTTACAGATCAGTTGAGTTATTCTCATCATTTCTATTTTTCTCAGAATTTTGAAATTCTCATTATTAAAGTCTCAATTAATTTCTGAATAAAATTTAGGGTGTTATACTTTCCACACTTTGGACAGTCAACAGCAGGGTCCTTTCGAGGCACCTCCTCTTTTGGACCACTCGATCCACCATACTAAAAACCATTCTTGGGGCCTTGTGGCTTGAACTGCGGCCTAAGTTGTGGCTTAAACCTCGAAGTTTGCGGTGCCAGCTTCTTGGTGAAATTTTCCACCCTCATCATGCTTAACTTCTTATGGCCTTCCTCAAGAATAGGACACTTGTTGACTAGGGTAGGGAAGTCCCTAATCTCCATGTGCGCAATTGCAACGTTGATTTCCGTCTTTAGTCCAGCCTTGTACTTCACACACTTCCATATCTCGTCGGGGTTCCCTTGAAAAACCCTTGAAAATTTGATCAACTCCTCGAACTTCGCAGTGTATTGTGCGATACTCATCTCGCCTTAGGTCAGCTTCATGAATTCTATGTCCTTAGCATTCTTCACAGACTCCGGGAAGTACTTCTCATAGAAGTAGGCCTTGAACAACTCCCAATTGATCAAGGTGCCAGATGCCTCCAATAATCTTCGGGTGCCAGTCCACTAGTATTCGGCATCTGCCTCCATCATGTAAGCAACGAAGGTCACCTTCTGTTCCTCAGTGCAAGCGATCATTGAAAAGATCTTCTCCATGCTCTTGATCCATTCATCAACTTGGTCCGAGTTCAGAGCTCCTCTAAACGATGGTGGGTTTGCTCCGCGGAACTCCCCAAATCGGCCATGCTCAAGATCTTTAGCAGTATTGGGGCCATGACTGACATTGCGTTGATGATCCATCCTCTCAGACATCATCTGCATGGCCCTCGCCATATCCCTGAGAGCTTCAGCAGTTTCATTATTCCGCTCACCTTCACCTGACGTCCTAGTCTATCGTGGTCGTGCCATCGATCCTTGAGCACACAGAACAATAAACATTGAGTTGATCAAACTCAATATTTCATGTAAAAGTGAGCTAGTTATCGCGACACATACTCACATACAGCAGCCATGCATTTCTATCCTATAGCTTATCCTATCAATAAAGCTCTGCAACTGACATAACTATCTGTCACGACCCGACTTGGGAGCGTGACCAGCACGTGAGGAATCCCATCCCCACGTAAGCCTCGTGATCATTGAATCTCTATATATGCTTAATTTATCAATAAGTATAATTATTAAAATGTGATTTCTTTTAAGTATAAACTTTTCTTCTGATTAAAACATAATGCTCAATTTCATAAACTGAAAATATTCAATAAGTTAATCTCTGAAAAACTCTTATTCAAATCAGCTAATCTAAAATTTCGTAACTGCCTCAACATATAAGTCTCTAATTACAATTTACATTTCATTTACATGCTCAATATATGAAAATACTAAAATATGTCAGACTACATGCGTGGATAAGATCCTGCCTGCACATCTACTGGAGCACTTTACACTAACAACACTCTAACTAAGCCTTACTCCAAAGTAATACTCACCTATAGGAGAAACTGCGTCTACCAATCTGGGCTGAAACTGGAATTGTACCTGCAACTATGAGAGGAAGGGAGAGGGATGAGTCAACGGACTTAGTGAGTGAGCTCTCACCCATCACCCACATGGGACAACCAAGAATATAATATAATATATATGCAGCAATTACAAATCATTTGATATTCATGTTCATAGCTATATATAGAGAAGACATCTCTTTAATTATAAATACGTAAAAACATCTCTAAATTCTTACTATAATGAGAAATCATTTTCCATACATTTACATAATAATTCTTAAATCAAATATTCTCTGAAAACATAATTAACAGTATACTAATTAGAGAAACAAGGTTTCCCTCTTTGGTACTGGGATTCGGCCTAGGCCCCCACATACCCTCAAGGCTTTGCTCCTATCGGGATTCGGCCTAAGCCCCCGCATAGAATTCAAGGTTTTGTTCCTATCGAGATTCGGCCTAAGCCCCCACGTAGAACTCAAGGTTTTGCTTCAGTGGGCGCCAGACACGGGCTCCACCACACTGAATGCATCTACTATGCTCCACCAGTGCCAGACACGGGCTCTACTGGGGATCTAATGTGGACACCTAAATAGGTTTTGTTTTCTGTATATGCTGCCATGGCTGTTTATCATTTAGCATTTATGTAATTAACTGAAAATAGATAAAATAAAAATACTAAAATTTCATAGCTAAAGGGTGGGTACTCCGTCCCTGGCGAATGAGAGCCCCTAAATCTTAGTACTCTGAGAGTTCTGGACTCATATAACTCTAGCAATCTGACTTTAGCATAACTGTGATTATGGCATCCTTGGTAGCAAGCTTATGGACCGCTGCCACAAGCAAATGCAGCAGCTTCAAAGATCGAGATCTTCATCGAGGCGCCTCAAGGTCGACTTCTCAAAGCATCCTTTTGGGGTTTTCAAAGATTCCAAGGTCATCGAGGCTGACGCTGTCATCGTCGCCATTGACGCAGTCGCTAAGCGCCTCCCTTTCGAAGGCTCCGGCGACGGTCCTGACAGTTATTAGAACCTTAGGATCTTTGCCTGTGTCGTGTGTGATGGCACCGTCCTGATATTCCACAATACGCTGCTAGCAGCCATTGGAGGCGGCGGCTTTCATTCTTGTCCCAACTTGCGAGCTCTGTCAACAGATCCATTTGCTTTAGCTTATTTCAAAACTTGTAAATTTTTATTTTCTACATTTTCTCCTGTTTTGTTTATCTGTTTAAATTGGATGATAAATGCATGTGTATACGAAGGTCTTGTCGCTTATTGAGTTGTGCAAAGTTCGGCTAAAAAATGTGCAATTGGACAGTAATATGCTAGCATCTGGCCTGGTTAGTTACTATGCCTTCTTTATAATGTTTTTTGGTTATCACTATTTTTGGTAGCAAGAAAATTTTTATCTGTATTTGATACACTGATGGGGCAAAGTCGTATTAATTATTTTGTAGAGTATGTGTTTGTGTAATCATTAGCGGATAGCTTTATTTTTGTGTATGAATTGGGTTTGCAGAAGGTAGCACTGACTGGACCCCTGATGTTTTGATCTCAATGCCTTCTTGCATTGTGAAGTGCTTTTCCAGCGGCATACTTCAACCAACATCCATTAATGGTTCGCTTGAAACTATAGTTCTTGATGAGGTGAAATCAGATGTAGCATATTGTGTATTCAAGTTATTTGAATTAGCTTAACATTCTCTAAAGCAAGAAGTGTATTCTTTTATCATGTTGAATACTTGAATTATGTTCATTGTATGATTGCATTTTGCAAATTTGAACATCAATATGTCAAGACGACTTAACTTGATGTTCGCATTATTTTTTCTTTAAATGGCTTTTATCAATTTGCAATTTTTAAATGCTAGAAATATTAGTGCTAAATCAAGTACCCAATGAAAAACCATTGATTATTCTACTCATTTTTCTCCATCTGGTGATGTGATTGATATTCTTATGCTTTCAGGCAGATCTTCTACTATTATATGGGTATGAAAATTATATAAAATATTTTTGAGTGAAGTCGGTAAAGCCACTTGAAGGTTCCCTAGCATCTGTTCTGAGTTCCAATCTTATTGAATCTTATTTAATTGTAACTATGTTTCTTGCATCCATCAAAGTACAAATTTGAGCATCCTCGATTTATCATGTAGCAAACTAAGAAAAAAATCAATATGTTGATAAGGAGTTTTACAAGGTCTCACCTAGTGTCTGCTGTGCAGAGACTATGGTCGATATTTTTCTTCTCCTTATTTTGTGATATGCATCTTGTTATAACAATGCTCCATCTAGGAGCTATACAAAAACATACTAGCAGCATACAAAATAGTACACATAGTAAACAAATAGAGATTGGGCTCAAAAGTGAGTGAAGATGTTAAGCTTTCTTGATAGTAAGAGTGACTAACCTCTAACCCATCTTAAGAGCATGCACTTCCCCCCAATGGCTACAACATCTTGGGGAACCCTGGCAACAATATTGCTCTGATTGTTAGCATAATACTTGTACAACTGAATGGGGAAAAAGCTGAAACTGAAAGACTAATGAAAAAGATTTAAAAAAAGACTAGCAACCGCATATGGCAAGCAAAATACTAATCAATTCCAAACAAAGAAGCAACTTCTTGTTCTACAAAACTACTCTGGGTCATAGATATCTGACTACCTCCTTTATTAAATACTTTGACATATTAAAAAACAATGGAGGTCATTCCAAAAAATCACACAAGCTATTACTTGAATTTGATACTCTGAGTGCAGAAGGAGACGAGATAATCGATTTCCCCATATATAACAAAACAAAAAGACTAGCTTCAGACATTCTTCCTATTCATCCATAAGAGTCAGTAAAACAAAGGGCCCAATACACCTAGCACAATTGCGGAAATAAACATAGTACAATTCAATATTTGTTCAAAGGTTCAAATTTATCTATATGATACCTCCATGATTGTTTCCCACACACATACACAGAGATAGGTACAAAAAATAATTACACGAAGACTAGCTTCCACGATCTTAAAACCAAAAATAAATAAATAAATAAATAAGCGAATTGTAGTACCATTCTTTAACCCATTTAACAGCAGGGGTCTTGGACTTGAGGATGGGGCACCTTTTGAAGTAGCTGCTACTGTAGTGAATCTCCATGGCTCCAACAATTGAACGCCAAAACATGATTGCTATGGCTCTTTCGTGACAACCCTAGCCTTATCTTTTATCTTTTAGGTTCGGGTTTCAGGGACGTGACGAAAGAAAGGAGGAAGAAAAAAAAAGTCCAGCCCTCTTAGTCTTTAATTTTGAATTTGAATTTTGGTTTTAGAGTCTAATTAAATATTTAGCCATTGCAGAGTTATCTAAGATTTATCATTTATTAATTGCCAAAACTATTGCAGGCATCTCCTTTATTCACCTCTGCAAACCAAGCTGGGTTGGATATGTTTGAAACCACTCTCATTGCCCCTTCAAGATATAATGCTTGATAAAGTTCTTGATTAAGCTAGTAGGAAGGTTCTGTGCTCGGAGTTTTCCAAGATAATGCAACAGTTGATTAGCATGTAATTTACACTTGAACTTTTTTTATGAGGCTTTGAAATTATTATAAGTGTTAGCTATAGTAGTGCTGGATTGGCTTGAGGAATGGCTTTGAATCGTATTGTCTGACAATTGTAGTCATATGTAATGTCTGGAAATTGTGGAAAACTCAGTGAATTGTGATTTCAGTTAGAGAATTAGAGTCTAGGATTATTAATGTACTATGCCCATTTTCATTTTTGGCTGCATATTGGTGTCCTTTGATGTTTCCCTTGCCTTTGGATTATTAATGTAATTCACTCATTGGCTTATGAATAGCTAAGTTTAGGTAATATACCTTAAATCAAGAGGAAAAATGATGCTACAGATAGTTAAATATATGTTGTAGATTGAGCTAATGCACATGTAATTAGTGCAAATCAAGAGGGTAAATGATATACACTGGACATAGAATTTGCAATGGATATGACTATTAACTAGAGACTTATTTTGTTTTATTTTATGACTACTTTCTATTTGTCACCTATATTTATTTATCTGTATTTTTTTTGAACTACTTATAACTTGTTTCTATGTATAACTTTGTATATCAACCAATATTATATGCTTAAGATGAGTAAATGTATTTTTTTGTTCAAAATAATGTCATTTAAACAAGAAAAAGTGTTGCCTTTAATTACAAAGTAGGCATGCTAATAAAAGGCAATGCATTTTTGTAGTTGCTTGTAACTTGAGAAATGGCAACGCTTATAAAGTATAGCCTATATTTTGAGGAAAGGCAACAATTATAAAGTGTTGCTTGTAACTTGAGAAAAGGTAACACTTATTAGAAATGGCAACATTGAAGACTACCGGTAAAACGTTGCCTTTGATTGTAAACATAAGTGTTGCCTTTTCTCTAAAAAGCGTTGCCTTAGAGAAAAGGTAACGGCAGTATAGGTTACACCAGAAGAAATGTTGCTTTTGATTGAAAAGTTTTGCCTTTGATCAAAGGCAACACTTTTCTTATCTTTAGGCAACGTTTTTTAAGCATTGTCTTAGATGAAAAATATTGTAGTGTCATCATCAAGCATTTTATACGAAAGCGTGCCCGATTTATTATAATCGCAATATAGTCCTGTACGGATTAAAACTTATGACCTAGTTTAACCTAATCACCGAAATTAATTCTTTAAGCATCTAAGGAACCTTCCCCAAAGATTTTCACTAACATAAAACCTTATAAACATTTTCAAATGATGCTGGACAGCTTTGGGCAGCGTTTTATAAAGGCTGTTTCGGGGTTCTAGAAATCATGTTTTCGACCCTTTTTTATTGCTGGTTTTTCCTAAAAAGCCAAAATTAATTCTTGTCACCACTAATGGGAATTTTTACACATAAAATCAGTTTCAAATAGAATCCTCATCAAAATAAATTCACCAAGGCAGTAGATATAAAATCTCAAATTTTAGAAGTCTCAAAAATGCATTTTTTAGTTTTTTCTAGTTCCTAGTTTTCCTCAAGATGAAGAATTGGATCCTCGCATCAACTATCAGTGAATAATACACATTTAGATAATTTTGAACAGCATTCCATAAATTAAAGAAATGGGGCAGTAGCCAAAAATCCATTTCTTAAAAGTACCTGAAAATGATTTCTTTGACCCGTTCTTGTTACTAGTTTACCCTAGGATGCCAAAAATAATTTTTACAATATTTAATACCAATTTTTACATCTTCTAACCTCGCCAAACAGCATCAAACAGAAAAAGAAATACCAAAACAATAGCCAAAAGTTTGTGTACTAACAACACATAAAATCATATTTTTACTGTTTCTTGTAGCAAGATTTCTAAGACAACTTCTACAAAAATTCCAAGACATAGAGGTTGATCCATAAAACCAAATAAAACTCATCTCAAACCTCAATATTTTGTCATAGCTGATATGCACATGCATTGAGTGTAGCCATGATTTAAAATTTCATTCTAGATCTAAGGACAAGTTTGTGAGCTTTAAGATATTTTAGGTGATAACTTGGAAATAAACATGCTATGCATCATATTTTTATCTTCAAGATTTAAAGGTGATAGATAAAAAATAAATATGTTATGCAAATCCATTTTTATTTTCAAGATTAGAGTGATAGCACAAAAGTAAACATGCTATGCAACTTATTTTTATCTTCAAGGTTAAGGTGATAACATTAAAAGTAAACATGCTATGCACTTCATTTTTATTTTCAAGCTTTAGAGTGATGGCTCAAAATATAAATATGCTATGCAAACTCATTCTTATCTTTAGATTTAGGTAGTAGCATAAAAATAAATATGAACGCAAGCTCATTTTACATCTTGTACACTTAAAGCTCAAAAACCTTACAAGATTAGTTTCTTGCTCCTAGTAGATCTTAAACATTAGTGAGCTTTAGCATCCATCCACACCATAGTTCCAAGAACCTTATTTCTTGGATTCACTATCAAGCTCAAAACAAAGAACAAAAAGAAGAAAATAACTAACAATATTTCTTTTCTATGTTTTTCTTTGAAATTGAAAATGAAAAGGAAATGAGAGATGAAAATAAAAAAAGCAATGAACCAAGAAGATCAAGATCTTAGGCTTTAGAGATCTTAAGGTTGGTGATGTCAAACCACCATCAAAGATACTCATCATCAAATTATGTTCTAAACTCATATTAACAACAAAAACCAAAATCTAAGAGGAAAAAGAGATGAGGCCGAAAATGAAGTAAAACTAAGGAACCAAGCCTTTGGTTTTACAGGCCTCAAACATGATGATGTCAAGATCACCACCAAGAGCTCTCATCATCAAACCATGGTTCCAATACTTTATTTTTAACCAAGAACCCGAAACATAGAGAGAAGAGTACCAAAAACCAAAAATATACATCAAGAGGAGAAGATCAAACCAAAACATAAAGAAAAGAAAACCAACCAACCAATCAATCATAGATATGAAAATATAGCAAAGAAAGGTAAAGAAACTCAAATTAAAACCTCCCAAAGATATCTTCTTGAAGGAAAAGGAGGAAGCTTGGTCTCTTGTAAAGAAAAAGAGAAGAAAAATCTTCTCTTTGGAGTATTATGATTTCAGCCAAGGAGGAAGAAAAAAGAGGAAGGATTTTTCTTGTAAGGTTGAGCTTGGGGGTGGAGAGGTTATGTATTTAGGAGGTGGTTTGAGGTGGTGGTGTAGTAGTTCAAGGTGGTTTATGGTGGTGGTTCTCTCTTGGAAGTGGAGGAGAAGGAAGAACTGATGTTTGAGAGAAAATATGTGAGCTTTTTTGGTAAAAAGTTCTTAGCAAAAAAAAGCTAGTGGTAAGAATGAGGCTTTTTCACTAGGTTTAAGTATTTGTATGTTGTAAAAATAAAATGAGTGAAAATTTTTTGGGGGGGGGGGGGGGAAGTGTGGCCGGCGACCATATGGGCCATTTAGGGGGAAATTTCCATTTCATTTGGGTGTGATAATTGGGTTTTAAGGTAATTTCAATTAGGAAGCATAGTTAAAATTAAAATTTATGTTTTGGTGTTAGGAGTTGTAATTATGTGATCAATGTAACACCCTAAATCTTAACCCAAGACTACTAGTATGTACTTAGGTTAATCTTAGAATATTACCTCTTAGTCTCATCTTTTACTTAGAAAATACTTAGCGGAAATATGGGTAAAATTTTTCTTTTTGGAATTTAAAATCAAAGTGAGAGCCACACACGAATCTTTAAGAGGAAGCATAGCAAAACATATAAGCAAAGCATAAAGAAGCACATCATATCATGGAGACATCAACTGAAACATAGATATATATATATATATATACTGTGCCTACCCAAAGGGCAGGACTATTCAATACATCGGGAAGCGGAATACAACTGAAATGTAATACAAGGAAATCATAAAAAGTAAATACAAGAGAAACAACACCATACCCATGTGCACCTAGAGTAGACAACCTCATATACAAAAGAAGGTTTGTCCTCAACTATGTGGCGTGTGTGCACTAACTACTACCCCTCCTATGTCTACTCCTCGCCGTCCGAGTCGTGGGGTCGAGTCGATCCACTGACAAATCTCGGCGGGAGTGGTTGAGCGCATCATCGGGGCATGCCCACCGCGGCAAGGGCGCATAGATGGCCGACGAGCCAACCTCGGCTGGACCACCGTCTCCTCACTCCAAGCCCTCATCGGTGGGGGAGTAGGACTGGAGCTCCAACTGTGCATGTGTGATGGCGAGTCCTCGGATGGGTCCGTCTCCGAGTACTGGGTACGAGGCACATACTCTGGGTAGTCGCGTACCGCTGATGTCTCGGGCTCCATGCGGAGAATCTGCTCATTGCGTGGTCTAGCTCGCTCAAAAATCCCGTTATGACGGTAAGGAGCAGTCGGGGTAAAACGGTAACTCGGGACTGGGTGCGCGAAGGGTCGTCCCATAAACATGAACACTCTAACTGTGCAGCGACCCTCAAAATGGTATGACCCGAGTGCCGGGTCATGGTGTAGCTCCCATACCGGGGTGTCGATGAAGAGTACAAATGTCGCCATCTGAATATATGACGGAAGAAAAGAGAGAGGGAATGAGAATCTTTCTAAAAGAATTCTCAGTAGGGTTATCCCTACCTAGGTGACATCATCATATCCTTAGGAACCTTGGGTTTATTTCTAAAAGGTGTGCATGCATATAAATTCCTTTTAAGTTAGTTTTCTAAAGTGTTATTTATCCAAGGTCTGTTATATTTTATAATGCGTCTTTAAGCAGAAAATATACTAATGATATGAATGCATCATAAAGGTAAACCAAACAATAGAATAGCTAAGAAACATTATAACATTTGGCATAAGTATAGTATATGTGACATTGTTAACTTTAACTTTCATCTCATGGGGCCGCCCTAAAACATCTCTAGGTTATGAGCTCATACCTTAACTAGTCGTCACTAGTTCTTACTTATCCTATATTAAGCGTAACATATACATAATCCCGACTTAATAGTGCGGGCTAGGGGGCAATTAAGGATCACCTCTCTTAGGGTCATTTCCTCTTTGAAACGCTCTTCTAGCAACTAGTGCATCGTAGTTTTGTCAGCTTTGGCAAGCTCTATGTCAATACCCTCACGGATTTGTTTTCTTGGGGGTGCTCGGCTAAACCGGTGTCACCCAAGAAGGCATCTCAGTGTTGTGTCACATTTAAATTCTCATAAAGTGTTAATTCATAGATACATCATTATTCGTTACATACATCTTTTTCATAGCATATACATCATCACATGAAACTTTCTTCATAGTGTATACATAAAACCATAGCATATATATTATCACATAATCACACCTTAGACAATCATTCATACAAACTCCCAAGCTTATTATGTTATAAACTTATAGTATGTTATGCTTTGGTTCCTTTGAGTCTTAAACTTGTAAACTAATCGTTCTAGTATTATTCTTAACCTCTTACACACCTATAGGTTCACAACTAATCAGTGTTACTAATTTTTATGCTCGAGGACTTATCCAAACAGCACTATGCAGATTTGGACAGCTTATATTTGTGTGATTACGGGGTTCTAGAGATTACTGTTTAGACCCTTAAAGTCCTTAACTCACATTCTAAGTTATCGATAATCAAAACCTAGTCTCTTGGTAACCTATGAGGTTATAACTAAGTATTTCTCACCTCACACTATGGTCAAGAACATCTCTAAACCTCAAGGATGCAGAATTTGAAATCCTAACTTTACGGGTACCTAGAAGTCACAACAATGACCCTTTCTAAGTTTAGTTTGCTCCTAAGGCTTCAAGATTAAGTCCTAAACCAATTATGAGTCATTCCTACACATTTAAACTAATTTAAAACCATGATTATAAAATCTAAACCTTGCTGGACAGAATCCAGAAAATTACATAATTAAAGGATCTAGAATTCTCAAATTAATTCTTTTCTAGTTCCTAACTTATCCTATCTTTCACATATGAGTCTTAACATTATTTTTACTCAAACATAGGCACATTATCATCATTGAAACAGCACATATAGTGGCAGTAAAGAGCAAGGAAGAATCGAAAATATACTTCTCCATAAAAGGCATAAAACATAATTTCTAAAGCACATAAAATACTAGTTTCTCTTGGGACTCTTTTTAAACTTTCAAAACTCATTTATAAACAATTTTAACATCCAAAGTCACAAGAATATTTAAGAGGGCAGTGACCAATTCATTTTTATCTCAAGAGGGCCTAAATTCATAAAACTTAGTTCTATGCATTCCTTAAACTCATATAAGCTTGGAAAAATTATGAAACATAGTCTCAAATACTTAGAAACTTCAAGACCTCTTGGGGCCGAAATATGAACCAAGGAAAATACATATTGTTAGACCTTTGTTGAGACAACAATGGGCAAGTCTTTGAGCTCTAGGTTCATTTAGGTGATGACATAAAAATAAACATGCTTATGCACTTATTTTTAGGTTCCATTAGAAAGTAAAGTGATAGCACAAAGTAAATATGAATGCAACTCATTATTATCTTGGTATTAAGTGAGAACTTGAAATATAAACATGATAATGCATAGCTTGAAATGTAAACATGATAATGCAAGTTTATTCATTATCTTGGTATTTAGTGATAGCAAGGAAGTAAACATGATATGCAAAGCATAAAGTAAACATGATGCAAGGTTTATTTTATGATTAACTAGAGCTCATTCAAGACTTTAACAAGATAACAACCCATTACAATATCTCAAAGATCAAAACATCAAAGCTGAAAGTCTCATAAAAGAAAAGAAAATGAAACTAAGTCAAGTTCTTTATTAAATACCCAAAACCCCTATCTAGAGAAAAATCTCTAGAACGTGCTGGCCAACTTTAAGGTTGACAAGGGTAGGTTTGGGCTTTTAGAAATCCTTAGATTAATTTTCTTCAGTTGAAAACCATGTGAGCTAGATATCATATAGATGAAGTCATAAGGAAAGGAAAACTCAAGCTTTAGAGGTTTCTTTGAGATGAACACAATGTCATCATCTAGAAACTCTCATCATCAAACTATCATGCTCATAACAAGGCCTAGAGGCCGAAATGAAAAGAAAAGGAAAAACAAGGAAAAGTTCAAAAAGAATCCGAGAGTAAACTAGAGAAAAACACTTTCTTGACCAAAACAAAGTTTGAAAACAAATCCCTACCTTGTGATGAAGGTAAAAGCTTGGACTTGAAGATGGAAATGAGATGAGCAACACCTCCTAGGATGGTGATGATGATTCGGCCTTGATAAAAGAAAAAGGAAGGAAATGTGTTTCAAGTGAAGTTGTGTTTGAGGTGTGGTGTTTGAGAGGTTTGATGATGGTTCAAGGCTTTGGGGTGGTGTTTGATGGTTAAGAGATGATGATGAGATGAAGAGATGAAGAAGATAAAGATGAAAAGAAAGGAAGAACACTCTTGAAACTTTGAGAGAAAAAGAAAGAACTAGCAAGACAACTCTAAAACTCTAAACTTAGCAAATGCTTCAAGGTGCAACAAGGCTATTACAAGCATCCTATTTATAGAAAAACAAAGCCATGGAGCTCATCAAAGGGAGGGTGCTGGCCGTAGCATTGAAGGACAAAGGGAGAGGAAAATATCTCTTTGATTGTGTCATAGAAGCATGGTTTGAGGTATGGAAGTTATGCTACAAAGTATGGCTTGATGTGAGTTAATTTCCTATCAAATTTTTATGAAATTAGGCTTCTAGAAACTTGACATGGCTGGAACTTTTCCAGCCACAAATAAATAGGGAAAATAGGTTGTTTTAATTATTTATTCATGTGGAAATTCAAGCTTGATTGAAAGTTATGACAATGTATAGTGTATGTGACTTGAGGTATGGCCTTGGAGTGTTGAAAAATTGAACATGTGATGCACAATGGGGAAGGAAGCTCACGGCCAGGTCTGGTACAACAGGGAGGAGGTGAGTTTTGACCATTTAATTGTGTGTTAATGGTAGTTTTAGATGTGTATTAGCTTAGGTACAAGGTTAGGAATGATTAAGCTTAAGTTTAGGTAACTAAGAATGTGATTTAGGGAGTTTATGACAAGTTTAGGAGTGCTCATACATCATTAGAGAATTTTAAACTCATTTTTGAATAAACAATGTGTAACACAATTCCATGATTTAAGGAATTGGAAAGAGAAAACACTATTCAAGATTCTATGACTAGGTGTCTTGAAATTAAAATATGATTTTAGGTTGTAATTAAGTACTTTTTGGTTCTAATCAACTTTAATAAATTATTTTGACTCAAGATTAATTAAGGAAATTAATTAACCTTCGATTAGAGCCTAATATTGCTTAGGTTTGCTTAATCACGCGATTAAGCGTAAAAATACAAAACTAGGGGCAAAAACGTAATTTTGCACTAATTTTGCCCGGGACTTCTAAAATTAAAACTGAGGTCATAGAATACATAAAAACGCCTTTTAAAACCATCTGGAGAAGTTTCGGGTTCATCCGGCACTTGCAAACGGGTAAAACACCGCAGGGGCGTTTTGGTCATTTTGACCCGAAAACTCGAAAAACGAGATTTTCGATCCCGGGAAGGTACACAAGTTATCTAATCCCCTTCCAACATTGAGTTTGCCCTTCGAGTACTATCGAACCAGCTTTCCTCGAATTCCGGGCTGAAAATGACCTCAGGGGCATTTTGGTCATTTTCACTCTAACAGAAAAATCGGGGCGTTACAATCAAAGTTAGAAATCATATGTTTAACAATGCAAGACAAGATTAGAGTGTTGTCATTCTTACTTAGTTTGAATTAAACATGTTTAGTTTGAAATTCAAACTCCAACAAGGTTCCTAATTTTATGGAATATGAGAGAGAAAACACTATTTAGCCATAACATGACATAAAGTCTTGAAAACTCTTTGACTAAGAATGCAAATTTGAAATTCCTTAAATACTTTTAGGCCCTAAACAACCTTAATTAATTATTTTTACTCAAGATTAATAATTAAAATTAAATTATCTTTAATTACAACCTTATGTTATTTAGGTTTCCTTAATCATTTAATTAAGTTCATTATGCACTAATCTAGGGGTAAAATGGTCATTCTTGCAAAGCAAGAAAAGTCGGGGCGTTACACGCCAAGTCTTCACCCTTATCCAATCCTCTCTCCTGCCAAGATTAGGAAGCACAAACCTGTTAGTAGGGATGGATTGCATGTTATTATACTGTTTACTAGCAAAAAGGATGGTAAACCTTCCCAGACTAATTTTTAACTGCATGCTAAGTATCATCTTTTCAGAGAAAAAGAGAAATGCTTATATTCCCTATGGAATTCTATTGACCAAGATGGTAAACGAGTGGTATGTGTACATGGAAGGTACAGTGTACTCTCTCAGCTTTTTCAAGACCCTAAGGAGACCTGTTGCTACTATCACATCTAGTGTTAGGAGACAAAGCTTGAGAATAAGATATGCAGCTCTCGAAAAAGTTGCCGCAGAAGCTGAAGGAGGAAGAAGAAAAAGAAAAATAATCATTCCTAAAGATAGTTCTAATGATAGTGAGAAACATAAAGTGATTATCAAACACGAGAGAAGACCATCTCACTCATCTAGGAACTTAGACTCCGAAGAAGCATAAAGATCATAAATGCTTGAGAATGTACATGTCATCAGGGTCAGGCCGAGGGAAGATAACTCTTCGTCTTCTTCGGAGTCTTCAGATTCTAAAGAAACATCTTCAATGGATGAACAAGGAAATGAACATACTCCTTTTCTCAATCCAACTGCCTCTAAATCGACTCTTACTCAAAATGCGGATCCTTTACCTAGTCAGCCTCCATCAACAGCATCTTCAAGCTACACAAAAACTCAACTATTGCTGAATGAACAACGCCTCATCAACAACTGGCTAGATCAAATGGATGCCTCAATATGAAGAAATGAATAAGAAGATCTTGTGCTGAGAAAGATAAGTGAAGTACATTGAAGGGGAGTTTGCTATTCAGAGATTTTATTTTTTTCTTTTCAGCCATCTACATTTTTTTTATGATCAAACAATTTTTGTTCTCTGATACATTTTTTATTTCCAACTACTTTAACTTCTTCTTTTTTATTTCTGCTTTGATATACGCCTTTCAAGTTATAGCTCTAATATAATTATCTTTACTTTTTATCTACTTGCCCTATGATATTTATATATATATCCTGCTTATCTAATCAAGCATACTATGATGATGTATGAGTGTTCTTATGACTGACTAATCAAATATCTCAATATATCTATCCTTGCCTCTATATGCTTAAGCTTTGAACATATTGTATTTTAGTGTTCTATTACATGATGTATTATGTGTGAGAGCCTACATGAAAGGTATGTCATATGTTTCAAGCTTTGTTTTTAAAAAATTTTCATGCTTTGATACCTATGTGAAAAGGTTCATAGCTCATAACAAAAAGCTCATATGTGCTTTGCTTTAATATAATAGGAATTGATCCCTAATGAGCTTCAGAAACCTCTTGCAGCAATATACTAATTAGATTACATTAAGGTTTCTTTGAGCATTAGAAACTACATCTATATTGGTTTATTTTTCATGAATGCTTTAATCCATTTTTCATATATATATATATATATATATATATATATATCACCATTCATCTCAAAAATATTTTTGGATAAAGATTTGTTGAATAAGAAAATCAATTAAGAATAAATACCAAATGTATTATTCTCTTTTATCAAAACAGATGTTCTGTTTAGAAATATCATAATAACTGAGAATCAAGTTGTATCAAGAAAGCCTAAATGTGCACAATTCTGTCTCTGGCTTTTTTTTTTTTTTTTTTCTTCTCTTCCCTAATACCCATCAGAAAAATCCTCTGAGTAACTTAAGAAATCTCACGAAAAATAAAAACAGCCTTGATTTAGGTCACTCTAGGCGATAAAACATTTTTATATACTCTTTATCTCCCAGGGTGAAATGAATCTTCTGAAAACCACATCTCATGATGATTTGAAAGAAATGTGTTTCATGTATTTTCTGAAGCTTTTTCTTTCAAAAAAAATATCTTCAAATTATTTTTCTTTAATTTGGTTTGTCATCATAAAAAGAGGGAGATTATTAGCTCCAAAACCCTTCAGAAAGTGTGAATACAAATATTTTGAGTTATAACAAAACCAATTCAAAGAAAATATTTTGAAGAATGACTAATGGTTTCCTTAAGTTTCTTGATATAGCAAATAGGGCACTCTGTATGCATAATATGCTTTTAAAGCATAAATAATTTCACTCTACATATGCAAACAAGATTGTATCTTATGAAAAAGGGATAAATACTTAATGGAAGTGAATATTATAACGTGACATATACGTGCCTAATGGATAGAAGAAATCTATCATACATAAGAAACCAAGGTGTGGATCTTTAGAAAGTAGGACGTGACTTCAAAAAGTATATCTAAAATGAAAATTTCAAGAAAATTTGAACCGTATGTGTTCTATGACCTTCAATCACTATGATCGTAATCATATCAACATTTTCAAGGTTTGATTGAATACATGAAGTGCACTTCAGAAAGCTCATTCTACAGTGAAGCATTGCACTCTACAGTAAGAAAAGGGAAATTCAAAATTCAAATTCGAAAGTCAAAACCAGTCAAATTCTGACTCGTCATCTCTTTAGCCTACTTGGTCAAACGCTCCAACTTTTAGAAGGAAAAGTTTAGAAACCTGGTTCAGAAAGTAAAAAATAGTTTTTGAAGGTAGCTCAGAAACCTCTATCTCATAATGGCTTCTAGAGTAGCTTTGATAGAATCATAGGCTACTCCTCTAGATTGCTTTTTCAAGACACAAATAGATGATCAACACGTGTCATTTGGATAACTGATTAAGGGCAATGGTAAAAAATGAAGACGATCTATAAATAGAGATGCTTGGCTTTCAAAGACGATGATATGGTTTTTATACAAATACTAAAGCACTGGAAAAATTTCTCCTCATCTATAAAGTCATTTGTAACACTCTAATTTTTAACCCAACTTTCTAGAATACATTAGGTTAAATATTAGGTTATTACCTCTTATTCTAATTATTTTAATAAAATACTTGGTAGAAATTACGGGTGAATTTTTTTTTGAAAACATAAATCAAAGTGAGAGCCGCGAACTTAACTGGTCAAATGACAAAAATATAAAGCACGCGTAACAATCATTATAGATCATAAAGCAAAGCATAAAACCAAAGAACGACAATCATGATAACAAAGGAAACATTTCATTAATAACATAATTTAGAGTACATAAGTAGTCCTATCCTCATAGGAACGGGCAGAGCTTGTAATACAATGAAAATAAAATACAACAAAAGACAAATAAACACAAATAAACCATATCTACCCAAGTGCACCTATGATGGATAACCTCACAACAAAAGAAGGTTTATCCACTCTACATGTGGGTGTGTGCACTAAGCCTCCCCTACGACGTCAACTACTGGAACCCGGGAAACGGTGAAGTATAACCAATCCATGGATGCAGGGCGGCAGGAGTGGGAACACGTGAAGACAGAACATGACCTCCTCGATAGGGTTGCCTCTCGACTCGTCTCGCCAGTCTCGGCTGTGTAATAGTCTCCTCACTCTCACCGCGTACAAACTGAGGTGTAGGAGCAGAGCTCTCACTATACATATGTGTCGGCAGGTTCTCAGAAGGGTCATCCTCTAAACTCGGAGATCAGGGTACGTAGTCCTGGAAGTCTCGAGGCATCAAACCACCAGTGTACGTCTGTAACAACCTCTCATCTCGCATCCGAGCGCACTCAAAAACCATCGTGTCGTCGTAGGGTGACATCAGAGAGAAACGGTAGCTCTGTACAGGGTGTATGAAGGGGCGTCCGATGAACATGAAGACTCGCACTGTGCACTGCCCCTCAAAATGATATGATCTGTGGTCCGGATCATAGTGAACCTCCCAAACGGGCGTGTCAACAAAAAGTATGAACGTTGCCATCGGTCTCTGAAGATGTGACGGGAGAAGAAAAAGAAATGAGTGAGAATTATTCCTAAAGAATCTCAATAGGAGTCTCCTATCCTAGGGTTACATCGTTCACATCCTCAGGAACCTTGGGTTTATTTATAAAATAGTGAGCATGAATATAAGATTCAATTTAGGGTTTATAAAACTAATTATCCAAGGTCCATTCCTTTTAGCATGCATCTAAATGTTATGAATGCAACATATTAGAACATGAATACATGGCAATGCCTCAATCAAATAACTCAATGAATCACAACATCAAGAAGCACACAAGTGGCATAAAGGGCATATAACTATCAATCAAGTGAATCTTTCCTCAACTTCGGGACATCAATCATGGTACTTTAGCATAATAAGGCCACCCTAAAATAACTAGGTTATGAGCTCATACCTCAGCTAGTCGTCACTAGCTCTTGCTTATTACCTAAATAAGTGAAACATAATAAAATAATCCTGACTACGCAAGTATGGGTAGGGGACAAGGATCACCTCTCTTAGGATATATCCTCTTTGAAACGTTTTGCGGGCATTAAGCCACAACAATTTGTCTGCTTTGGTAGGCTGCATCTACTCATACCCTCACAGATTTGTCTCCCCTGAGGGTGCTCGGCCGCACCGGTGTCACCCAGGAAAGCGCGTCTCAGTGCTTTGTCACATAAAAATCTCCTACGGGTGCTCGGCCGAACCGGTGTCACCCAGGGTTTTCAACTCATGTGGTACTTTAAAACATTTCTTCAACCTTTTAAGGTTTGATGGAAATTCGGCAGCATAACAGCTGTTAAACTGAACTTCCTTCAAACCGAAACTTATGCCACAAGCTAATCGCACAACTTATTCCTCATTTAAATCTCATGCTATGATAAACTTCATATCTCAACAATCATTTCCTCATGCATCATGAACATCTCAACATAGCATTGCATCATATACACATTATAGCATTAACAAATTCTTAATGTCTTATGCATTGATCCTTAAGGTCCTTGACTCATAATCTAAGTTATAAATCATCACAACTTAATCTCTCGGGTACCTATAGGCTCATATCTAAGTATTCCTCACTCAATACTATGATCAAGAACATCTCTAAACCTCAAGGATGCAGAATCTAAAATTCTAACTTTACGGGTACCTAGGAGTCACAACAATGACCCTTTCTAAGTCCGGTTTGCTCCTAAGGCATCAAGATCAAGTCCTAAACCAATTATGAGTCATTCCTACACATTTAAACTAATTTAAAACCATAATTATCATTACTAAACCCTGCTGGACAGAATCCAGAAAATTCAAACATTAAGGGATCTAAAACTCTCAAATTAATTCTTTTCTAGTTACTAACTTCTCTTATCTTTCACATATGAGTTTTAACATTAATTATACTCAAACTTAATCATATTATCAGAATCAAACAGCACATACAGTGGCCATAAAATAGCAAGGCCGAACCGAAACCAAGTCTCCATACAAAGGCATCAAACACAATTTCTAAAGCACATAAAATACTAGTTTCTCTTGGAACCTTTTTCAAACTTTCAAAACTCATTTATAAACATTTTTAACATCTAAAATCATCAAAATATTTATGAGGGCAGTAGCTAAGTCAAACTTGTCTCAATAGGTCCTAAATTCATAAAACTTAGTTCTATGCATTCCTTAAACTCATAAAAGCTTAGAAAAATTATGAAACTTAGTTTTCAATACTTGGAAACAAATAAACTCTTAGGGGCCGAAATATCAAGCTAGGGAAATAAATATTTTCAAGCCTTTGTTTGAGACAACAATGGGCAAGTCTTTGAGCTCTAGGTTCATTCAAGTGATGACATAAAATAAACATGCTCATGCACTTATTTTAGGTTCCTTTAGAAAGTAAAGTGATATCATAAAATAAACATGAATGCAACTTGTTATTATCTTTGGTATTTAAGTGAGGACTTGAAATATAAATATGATAATGCATTGCTTGAAATATAAACATGATTATGCAAGTTCCTTTGTTATCTTGGTACTTAGTGATGACAAGGAAAATAAATATGATGTGCAAAGCATAAGAGTAAACATGAATGCAAAGTTCATTTTAAGGTTATCTAGAGCTTTTACAAGACTTTAGAAAATAATAACCCAACACTCATCTCATCACAAAGAGAGCTTTAGAGTTCTTGAACCAAGTTCTCAAAGGAAAGGAAATAAAACCGAAATACTAGAGGAAAGGAAACAAGGAAACCGAAATGAAAAACAAGAAAGAGTGAAGGTGTTCTTGAGCTAGAAATCATTTGGAGTTAGTAAGTCAAGATGAAACTTAGAGAAAATAAAAACTCAAGCTCTAGAGGTTCCTTTGAGATGAACATATAGTCATCATCTAGGAGCTCTCATCATTGAGCTATCATGTGCTCATCAAGGCCAAGAGGCCGAAACATCAAGGAAGGAAAGACAAGGAAAGTTTCAAAAAAGAAAATCCAAGAGAAAGCTAGATAAAACTCATTTTCAAGGAAACAAGGTTTAGAAAAACACTCCTACCTAGAGTGAAGTTAAAAGCTTTGATCTTTAAAAAGTAAAACAAGATGAAGAACTCCTACTTGGGGCAAGATAGCTTCGGCCTTGGAGAGGGAGAAGGAAAGGAGATGTGTTTCAAGTGAGGTTGTGTTTGAGGTGAGGTGTTTGAGAGGTTAGGAGGTGATTCAAGGCTTTGGGGTGGTGTTTGAAGGTTGTGAGATGATGATAAGATGAAGAGATGAAGAAGATGAAGATGAAGAATAAGAGAGAACTCTCTTGAAACTTAGAGAGAAAAAGAAAGGAAACTCAAGGAAGCTTAGAAACTTGAAACTTGCCAAAAGACCAAAAGTGACACAAGTTCATCTAAGGCACCTATTTGTAGAAAAACAAAACAATTAGGCTCTCCAAGAGGAAGCCTTGGCCGTAGCATTTGAGAGGGAGAGGAAGAGAAAATATCTCTTACAACTTGTCATTCATGCATGGTTTGAGGTATGGAGTGTATGATACAAGGCATGGCTTCAAGCGTGGGTTTTTGAGTGAGTTTTCTTTCAAATTTTGAATGAAATAAATCTTCTAGAAACTAAGCATGGCTGGAAGTTTTTTTAGCCACAAATAAAAGGGGGAAAATGGTTTATTTCATTTAGTTATTCATTTGGAAAATCAAGCTTGATTGAAAATATGACAAGGTATGGTGAGTATGACTTGAGGTATGGCTTTGGAGTGTTGAAAATTTGAACATGTGATGCATATGGAGGAGGTGTGGCTTCGGCCAGACCAGGGGTAGCAGAGAGGGAAGAAAATCTTTCATGTAATTGGGTGTTAATGATAGGTTTAGATGTGTATTAGCTTAGGTACAAGGTTAGGAATAATTAAGCTTAAGTTTAGGTAACTAAGAATGAGGTTTAAGGATTTTATGATAAGATTAGGAGTGCTCATACATCATTAGGAGATTTAAATTCATTTTTATGAGTAAACAATTGGAAACACAATTCCATGATTTAAGGAATTGGAAAGAGAAAACACTATTCAAGATTCCATGACTAGGAATCTTGAATTTAAAATAGGATTTCAAGTTGTAATTAAGCACTTTTAGGTTCTAATCAACTTTAATAAATTATTTTGACTCAAGATTAATTATGGAAATTAATTAACCTTCGATTAGAGCCTAATATTGCTTAGGTTTGCTTAATCACGCGATTAAGCATAAAAACACGAAACTATGGGCAAAATCATAATTTTGCACTAATTTTGCCCGGGATTTCCGGGACCAAAACTAAGGTCACAAAATACATAAAAACGCCTTTTAAAACCATCTGGAGAAGTTTCGGATTCATCCGGCACTTGCAAACGGGCAAAACACCATAGGGGCGTTTTGATCATTTTGACCCGAAAACTCGAAAAATGAGATTTTCGATCCCGGAAAAATACACAGGTCATCTAATCCCCTTCCAATATTGAGTTTGTCCTTTGAGTACTGCCGGACCAACTTTCCTCAAATTCCGGGCCGAAAATGACCTCAGGGGCATTTTGGTTATTTTCACTCTAACAGAAAATCGGGGCGTTACATCATTACTTCTTATAATCAGTTCAGTGTCTGTAAAAATCTTCTTTCTATGTTCTTAATAGATTATATGTTCTTCCAAGGATGAATCTTACGAAGAAGTCATTCAAGTTTTTCCTACGTTTATTAATGTATATCTTAAGAAAACTTGAGTGTCGGTTAGTTTAAGTGGCAACCCAAACACAAAACCTTTGTATCCTCAATCTAATAGTGATCGATGTAAATTAGCTTGGTGAGGCTAGTCAAAGACTACTTACAACGTGACAATAGAAGGTACTATTGGTCACGGTTTAGCTTGTGTAACATCTTAATTTTTAATCCAATACTCCTAGAATGTATTTAGGTTATCCATTAGTTTGTTATTCTTTAGTTTCATTCTTTCTTTAAAATACTTAGCGAAAAATACGGATAAAATTTTTTTTTTTTGAAACATAAGAGCAAAGTAAGAGCCGCGCATATCTTAAACAAACATTATCATAAAACAATACACATTCAAAAGAAAGCACAAGATAAGAACATCAAATAACTTCATAACATTAGACAATCATGTGCACACTAACAATAATATTATATTAATATAATAAACTGCCTACCTATGAAAGACGGGATGAGTTTGATACAACATAAGTGCAAATACAACTGAAAGGGAAATACAAGGAAAGCATAAAGGAAAACACTCCTACCTTAGTGCACCTAAAATGGATAACCTCTAGAAAAAAAAGAAGGCTACCCTAATCTATGCATAGTGTGTGCACTAACACTCCCCAAGAACCTCTATTGTTGTGATCCTGGAAAGGGTGGGACATAACCAATCCACTGGCGTAACTCGGTAGGAGTGGGCATGCGATGTAGCTGGGGGTGAGCTCCACGATGGGGGCACATGGCCGGCCTCCGAGCTAACCTCGGTTGCGTCATGGTCTCCTCACTACCCTTTCCCATGAACGGGGGAGTTGGGGCAGAGCTCTCACTGTACAGATGGGTAGGTGGGTCCTCCGAGGGATCGGTCTCCGAAAACTGTGAATGGGGCACATAGTCCAGGAAGTCATGTACGGTCGATGCAGTAGTATGCGTGCGGAGGATCCTCTCATTGCACGTCTAAGCGCACTCAAAAACCATATTGTCGACATAGGGGGATGTCAGGGAGAACCAGTAGCTAGGTATTGGGTGTGCAGAGGGGCGTCCTACAAACATGAAAACTTTGACAGCGCAATGCCCCTTAAAATGGTAAGACTGGTGCTCCGAATCAAAGTGGACCTCCCACACCGGGGTGTCAATGAAAACCACAAACGTTGCCTTCAGAATCTAAAGACGTGACGAAAAAGAAAGAGAGAAGGAGAAGGAGTGAGAATCTTACTAAAGAATGTCAGTAGGGAACCTCCTATCTAAGTGACATCGTCAACATCCTCAGGAACCTTGGGTTTATTATAAAAAGGTGATCATGCATGAAGTTCATTATTAGGTTTTTAAACATAATTATCCAATGTTCGTTCATTTTAGAATGAATCTTAATGTCATGTATGCAACATAGCAAAGCATGAATGCATAATAATACATTATGCAAGTAGTCAGAAGAACACAACATCAAGGAGTCCATAGGATTATTTCCTTATTTGAAACACTCTACTAGCATCTAGTGCACAGCAAATTGTTCACTTTGGCAAGCTCAATGTCAATACCCTCACGGATTTGCCCCCTCCCTACCGGAGTAGGAGAAATGCATCTCAGTGATATGTCACATTTAAAATCTCAAGATGTTCTCAAAATCTTTCTTAAGTCCTCAAATTTGACGGAAATTCGGCAGGATAACGACTGTATACCGAATTTCCTCAAATTTCCTTTATGCCACATAAACTCATAAAGCATGTACTTTCTCATTCAATTCCATAATAAAAGTAGCTCTCTAAAGTCATATAAACATATATTCATCATAGCACATGCATCAATCACACTATAACTTAAAACAATAAGATTTCAACGTCATTAATCTATAGCATCTTACGCCTTTAAACCTTTTCAAGTCTCAAGCTTAAAATCTGATTAATCTAATATCCATTGCTAACCTTTTATGCACCTAGGGAATCATTACCAATAATTCTTACTAATCATTATGATTATGATCAACACCAAACAACATAGTGTAGAATTCTAATCTTTTAAATTACGGGTGTCTAGGAGTCACGACTTGACCCTTTCTAAGTTTCGTCTTCACCTAAGGTACTAAAATCAATTTCTAAACCAATTATGAGGGATTCCTACACATATACACTAATTATAAACCACTTTTACTATATTTAAACATGTTGGAATAGAATCTCAAATTCTTAGTTTCTAAGGGTTCTAAAACTCACATTTTACATCCTTTCTAGTTAGTTGTTGTTCCTAACACTCACCAATTAATTTTTCCTTCACTCAAACATAATAGTCACAATGTCCTCGGAGGGGACCACGATGATTTGACAACCAATTTAATAAAATGAGAGTCGCCACCAATTTTAATTATGGCTAAAATTGGAAAACCTTTTAATTGTAAAACTGATCTTTAAAAGAGATATGAGATTCGGGAGTCTAATTATGATTAGGGAAGGGTGGAAACTTAACCCCACTGCACCCCTAATACATCCATATAAACACGGTTACCATAGAGCTCATTATGCAAATTTTATAACGTTAAAATATTTATTTTGCCCCAAAAATGTAACAGTTATATAAAAAAAAATATTAAAACACAAGAAAAAAAATTATTTTAAAAAAGGATTTTGGCTTGATAGCTGTTTGGCTATGCCGACGTATCCTTTTGTGCAATAAGGAACTCAAAGCCACGTCGTTCTGTAGAAAATAATTCTATGTTGATGGATTTTAATTAAAAAAAAATTTATGGGTTGATTGATTTTATTTGTGAAAAAAAAAGATTTTTTTTGTCTTAATTAAATATAAAATTAAAAAAAAAAACAAATCTAAGACAACAAAATAAAACAGAGAAAAAAAAAACCTAAAGCCCAGCCCAATAACTATTGACCAAAAACAAAAAGAACTTAAAAAAAAAAGAGACTCAACAAACTAGCCCAAACAAAATGAACGAAAAGCCCCAAGACTTAACAACTAACCCAACATAAAACTCGAAGGAAAAAAAAAACTAGACTCCACGAAAAAGATAAAATAAAATAATAAAAAGAAAGCTGAAAAAAAAGACCTTAAATTAAAAACAAACCAAATCCCTAATTTCCCAAATCATTTTGACACAAAAGGAATAAGAGGCAGTGACCAGGGGAATGCAGCAGTGAAGAGCAGCCAGGGAAGGAGAGAAGTTAGTGGTGCAGGGGCGCGAGGCAGAGGCAAGCACAGCTTGTGCAGGAGACGGTGGCAGAGAAGGATGCGCAGTTTCCTGGGTTGGTTAGTGACGATGGTGTTGTGTCCTATGCACTGGAACTTCTTTGCTGCTGGCTTCACGATGCTGGTGTGAAGGCGTGATGTGGATGAGTGGAAGCCGTAACTCAGCGCGGTGCCTCCCGCAGCATTGGCTGGACAAAGGCGCGATGATGCCTGGCTGAAGTAGCTGGTGATGGTGATAATTCAAAGGGTTGCAATGGTGGTGTTCTTATCCCCTCCCCTTTTCTTTTTCATGGTTGAATGTTTCAGATGCTAAAGCAAAAGAGAGAGAGAGAAAAAAAAAACATGTTCCTTGATGCTGCTATTTCTTCCCTTTTTGCTGTTGTGTTCTGTGTCTTTTTTCTTTTTGTTTTGCTCCAAAAACCACCGCCCCCTACAGTGTTGTACTGACCTTATTATATCCATGTTCTATGTCCTAATCCCTTTTATTGCTCAATTGATTTTTTCCCATTTTATGCAGATTGAGGATCAAATTTAATTTGATTGGGATTATGATTTGTTTATTTGATTCTATGTTCTAATCCTCTTTAATGCTCAATTGATTTTTTCATCTTATGTAGATTGAGGATCAGATTGGGATTGTGATTTTTATTTGATTCTGATGGCATGACTATCTCAATCTCCTTTCTAATGATTTACATCAGATTCTCCCTTTTTATGAACTAATAAGCACAAGTTCGGGAGAGAAAAACTTGGTTGTTTTTGATATATTATTCAAATGGGCCAAAACAACAAATTAACAAACAAATAGGATGCTGTGGGCTAAGGACCTAAACTAAAATGAAGAAAGAAAAAAAAAGGCTAATAAAATGAAAATAAAAATAAAGTAAAATAATGTGAAATTCGAACAAAAATGTGGTGTTCACAATAATTTTTACTCATTCTAACTCTTAAAACAGCATCATACAGTGGCCATAATTCTAGGGCAGTGGCCAAAACATATACACCATAAAATCACATTTCAAGTGCACATAAGTTACTAGTTTTCTCTTGGAATCATTTTAGAACCTCAAAACTCTTTTAGGAACTATTTTATTTCATTAAAATCATAAAAATATGAATAAGGGCAGTAGCTATCTTAGTTTGCTCATAGTTGAGATTTAAAACCTAAAAACATATTTATAACATATTTTAAGTTAAACTAAGCTTAAAAAAATTCTTAAAACATAGTTTGTTGGTCCTTGTGACTAGATGAGACTTATGCTAAGTCCATATCCATCACATGGCCGAAATCGCATTCATAAAAACACTTTCATTTTTCCAAACTTCTCTTGAGATAAAATGGGCAAGTCTTTGAGCTCTAGGTTCTTTAGGTGATGACATAAGCTTAAACATGCTATGCACTTGGTTTATTCTTCATTATCAAGTAAGAGCATAAAAATAAATATGATATGCAAGCTCATTATTATCCTTAGAATTAAGGGATGACTTGAAACATAAACATGAGAATGCGAGTTTATTCTTTATTCTTGGAAGTTTAGTGTTGACATAAAAATAAATATGAGTGCAAGTTCATTTTAATTCAACTAGAGCCCATACAAGACTTTTAGAAGAACAATAATAATCTCAACCCAACACTTATCTAGCAAGACAAAGTGAGCTTTAGAGTTCTTTGTACCAAGGTTTCAAAGAAACCTCATGGTTTGAACATCATCATCAAGCTCTTGAACTACGATATCAAAATAAATAACCACATTTCTTGAAACAAAGTATATCTAGAGTAAACTACACCATATTCTTTATTTTATGCTGAAGAGCTCTTATCTAGAGTAAACTCTAGAACGTGCCGGCCAACTTTAAGGTTGACAAGGGTAAGTTTTGGGCTTTTTTGAAATCAAGTGACATTTTATTAGGTAAACATTATGTGAGCTATCTAGAATTTTCTTTAAACTTGTAAAAGAAAGGAAATGAAAATCGAAACTATAACAAGAAAAGGAAAGGAAAACCGAAACCATAAGGAAAGGAAAAGAAAGGAAAAACCAAAATGCTTCAAGATCAAGAACAAGTTTCAAGCTTTAGAGGCTTCTCAAATGAAAATCTCAAGACCATTATCTTGAAATGTAACACCCTAATATTAAACCCAACACGCCTAGGTCGCATTTTGAGTTAATTATTAGTTATTACTCTTTTGTTCTAGTTCTTAACCTTGCATTTGTAAAATACTTAGCAAAAATACGGCTAAATTTTTTTTTGAATCTTAAACAAAATAGTGAGCCTCGTATACCGAAAATGAACAGCGTCCTATACATCGCGAGCAAGCATATGATATTTAAACCCATAGTATCACATTATAATCGTCATGAATTCATGTAATAACAACATCCTTACACACCAAACACGTAGTAATGAATAATGATATCTTCATCCTTAACAGTTAGGATGATACATTAATCCACAAAACAGAAAAGAAACAAAGTGCATAAAGTAGTGCGGAAATTTAAATAGACTAAGGACCACTCTTCACTACTAAGTCTACTGGGGTGCACATAGGTGGGATAACCTCAAGATAGGGGAAAACGAAGGAAGCTATCCACTAAGTGTGCTAGGGCACTACGATCACTAATCATCCTCGGCTACCAAAATGTCTCTATGGAGAAGGGGAAGTGCGGCCAATGAAACGGGTCAGCTCCTCAGCATTACCGAGACCGTAGGATGGACGAACATGGGCACCTCGACGAGGATGAACAACCCCACGATAGACTGAGGTAGCTCCTCTTGATGGACCTCTGACCGAAGTTGCTCCTTCACCGTCATCTCCAAGCTCCATGGGAAAAGCAGGGGCGGAACCGGTAGAGGAATGTTTGGATGGTGACTCCTCTGAGGGGTCCGTCTCGTGCTCCATTTAACTAGGAGAATGAGGAACGTACTCAGGATACCCATGAACAGAAGTAGGATGTGTACGACGAAACTGCTCTCCTCGCAGACGGGCATGCTCGAAGATTAGCTCATCAGTAAATGGAGTGGCAGGAGAAAATCTATAACTAGTAACCGGGTGTGTAAAAGGACGTGCTAAGAACACGAACAATCGAACAGCACAACGACCCACAAAATGATAAGTCTGGTGAGTGGCGTCAAAGTGCATTTCCCAGGTGGGAGCATCAACGAAGATCACGAACGTCGCCATCGGCCTCTGAAGACGTAGTGGAAAGAATGCAAGAAAGAGGGAGTGAGAAACTTATAAAAGAATCTCAGTAGGGTTTTCACCTCCTAACAATATGTCATCATCTACGTCCTCAGGCACCTTGGGTTTTCATTATGAAAATAGTGGGCACAAGTAAAGTTTCCTTATTAAGTTCGAAAAGTCATTATCCAAGGTCCGTGTCTTTTAGCATGAATCTGAATGTCATGAATGCACCATACCAATTCATGGAATGCATGTCAATGCCACATGCAAGTACATCATAGAGAATTATACTAAATCAATCATAGTAAAATGCATATCATGATTGTAAAGTATGCTTGATAATTTGCAAGATGCACGTGATGATTTCCTTGATGCACATGATGATTTGCATGAACTTTCCTCTTTCATATACTTTTCTCTGCGGCCACCCTAATACTCTCTCCTGTGAGAGTTCTAGGTTATGAGCTCATACCTAACTAGTTGTCACTAGTTTCCAACTTATCCCAGATAAGTATAAATAAATTTCGAGTCCCAGAGTGCGGGTTAGGGGGCTTAAGGATCACCTATCATATTCTGACTCCCAGAGTGCGGTTAGGATTATCTCCTTCTTCGAAACGCATTTACTTACACCCGGTGCATAGTAAATTTGTCCGCTTTGGCAGGCTGCATCTACCATACCCTCACGGTTTTGTTATCTCCCTACTGAAGTAGGAGAAATGCGTCTCGGTATGCTATGCAAGAATGCAGCATGAATGTACAACCTCAAATATCATCCAGATACAATATGAGCATTCCATTTCGGATATCATCATGATATTTCACTTAACATTTCATGCTCACCAATGTCATATAAATCATGCATCTCAACCCATTATGATCATAGCATACCACAAATGAGTCGTATAAGTCGGGTTCACAACCTCATTCATAAACACATATTCATGCTTCACATTCATATAATCATATAACACATGTCATCAACACTTTGCGGGATGATAAATATGCTCCTACCCAATATGCCGGAATCAAGGCCCGGACTCAGCTAGTGTACATGCTATGTTCATTATAAAATATGCATAAACATGTATATGGGCAGTGAACAACCAATCATCATGAATCACCAATTATGAAATTCAATTCCAAGTTCTCGGCAATTACCCCTTTGTCTTACGGGGGTTAAAACTTAGGCTCGACGTAACCTAATTACCGTAACTATTCTCTTAGGCATCTCAAAGGTCATACTCAATGATTTCCATCTATTTTCAACTTCAAAAACATTTCTAAATGATGCTGGATAGTTTGGGCAATAACCATAAAATATACGTTTTCGGGGTTCTAGAATTTACGTCTTTGACCCTTTCTAGTTTCCGATTTCTCCTATAGTGCTAACATTAATTCTCACTGCCTCCTATAGGATTTTTCACATCTAATTCCACTTCCAAACAGAATATTTGCCAAATAATTGATCTCAATGCAGTAGCCATATTTTATCAAACTCTACGGGTCTCAAAGCTACATTTTTCGGTTCTTTCTAGTTTTCTAGTCTTTCCAAAATACCTAAAATAATTTCTGCATCAACTACTAATGATTTCCTCACATTTATCTCATCCTAAACATCTCTTAACAGTGTTTGTATCATCTAGGCAGTAGCTATATTTTCATTTCATAAAAGCATTAGAGAGTTGCATAATTTACTCGTTTCCATTACTAGCTTACCCTAGGATGTTAAAAATAATTTTTGCAACAAGTAACAACATTTTCTACCAATTAAAACACCTCCAAACAGAATCATACAGAATTTATGAGTTAGAAACAGTGACCAAAAATTTAGTTCCGAAATCATTCCAAAATTATACTTTTGATAACTTCTAGCTACTAGTTTTCCTCTTCGCTTTGTTGGAGTCATAGGAAATGCCAAAAAAAATATTTTTATCTCTTGAATACTCACATGAATTTGCTAAAACAGAAACTAAACATCTCAAATCACATTAGTAGCTCCCTTGTTCATAAAACACCATTCTTGCTACACTTGAGTCCCAAAACTTGCGAAAAGAAGACTGTAAAAACACAACTTGTATAATTTTCAATAACTATCTCAACTTAAAATCAAGTAAACCCATTTAAAGATCCCTCATAGTGTCATAGCCGTATGTATATATATATACACAAATGTGTGGCCATGTTCAAATTTACATTTAAGATCCAAGGACAAGTTTTGAGCTTTAGTGTCTTAGGTGATGACTTGAAAATAAATATGCTATGCAAGTCCACTTTTATCTTTAGGAGTTAGAATGATAGCTTGAAAAATAAATATGCTATGCAAACCCATTATTATCTTCAAGGTTTATGGTGATGGCTCAAAATAAACATGCCATGCAAGGGTTTCATTATTATCTCTTAAGATTAAAGTGGTAACTTGAAAGTAAACATGTATGCAAATCCATTTTTACATCTTAATCATTAAAGCTCGAAACTTTTCAAGATTAGATTCTTGTCCTCAACCAATCTTAAACATGGTGAGCTTTAGAGTCCTATTGTTCATAGTTCCAAGAACCTCATTTCTTTGGACTCACCATCAAGCTCAAGTAAAATCATAAAGAGACCGAAAAAGCATACTAAATACACTAATATGTTATCTTGGGGTCAAAACCGAAACTCAAGCTCTAGAGGTTCAAAATATAGTAGTTTTCACAACTACCATCAAGAACCATCATCATTGAACTTTGGTTGTGAACAACCAAGAATAGATAACCAAAACTAAACCATCAAAACATTTTATTTCTCATGGCCTTTGTAAAACCGAAAAATACTAAACCTTGAGCTCTAGAGGTTAAATACTTGATGGTGTCAAAACCATCATCAAAACCCTCATCATCAAGCCACGGTTTCAACTTCCCATTGACATCCAAAAATAAAAAATGAAGGGAACTCATATGAAGGTTCCAAAACCGAAAATAGATGAAGATGAGAGGAGTAAAAATTTATTCATTCAACCAACCATAAATCTGAAAATGAACCAAGAAAAGAAATGAAATATCAAAACAAAATCCCTACCACAGTTGTTTCTTGTTTGCAAGAGTGAAAGCTTGATCTTGTATGAAACAAAGAGAAGAAAAATCTTCTCTTGATGGGCAAGATGATTTCGGCCAAGAGGAGTTAAGGTAGTAGGAGGATTTTTCTTGTGTTCTTGTGTTTTGGAGATGGAAAGTTTAAGTGTTTAGGAGTTGATCTATGGTGGAGATATGTTGATTAGAGGTGGAGAGCTTGGGTGGAGGTTGAAGATGGTGGCTCTTGGAGGTGGAGGAGAAGAAGAAGATGAAGTGTTTAGGTTAGAAAGGATATGACTACTTTTTTTGGACAATTAGGTTTACGAAAAAAGTAGATAGTAAGAATGAGTGTTTTTGTGAGTGTATGTGTGTTTATGCTTGGAATAAAATTTAAAATGATTAAGAGGGAATGCAGCACGGTTTTGGGGGGGCTTTAGGAAGGAATATTTTGTGTCTTGTGTGTGTTGGAATTAGGTTTAAGTGTATGTTTAGTTAGGTATATGTTTAGTGATCAAAAATCAAGAATTTAGGCAAATAAATATGTATTTAATAAATCCCAAAACATAATTTAATGAGCACTCTGCAATATTGATTTAAATCAGCCACAATTAGTTTGAAATTCAAAAACTAACATGTTTCCTTATTTTAGGGAACTTGTGGGAACAATCACTATTCATGTCTTTGACTATGTTTGACACATAAGACAATTCTTGGCTAAGAAAAAGATTTAATATTTCACTAAGTAAAAATTAATTTTAATCAACCTCAAATAATTATTTTAACTCAAGATTAATAATTAAAATTATTTTACCTTTAATTAGAGCCTAATATTGCTTTTATCTTATTTTCTGATTAATCGGGCTCATTATGCACTAGGTAGGGGTAAAATGGTCATTTTACATCAAATTACCCTGGGACTATCCGGACCTCTTCCGGATACCAAACATCCCTCAATATTAACATTTCTAACTTTCGGGTAATGGCCGGGTTCAATCGGCACTAAATTCCGTGCCAAATCGCCGCAGGGGCATTTTGGTCATTTAGCGCATGAAAGTTCAGAAATTGAAATTTTCACCTCTATCATAATTCATAACACATTTTATCCCCTTCAATCATCAAACTAACCCCCTTGGGATGGCCGAGAATGACCGTCTTTGATTTCCGTGTGAAAATGACCTCAGGGGCATTTTGGTCATTTGTACACGGAAAAATCGGGGATTTGCGGTTCTTGCTCAAACCACTCATCAAATCTCATATAATCCTGATCCTATAATTAAAACATGATGTCGAGGATGGCCCAGGCTATCCGGCCTTAAATTTTTATCCAAAATGACCTAGGGGTATTTTGGTCATTTGGCGCAGTAGAGAAAAATCGGGGCGTTACATTTCCCCCCTCCTAAGAAAAATTTTGCCCTCGAAATTTGTTACCTGTGAATAATTCCGGATATTGCGACCTCATCTCTGATTCTAGCTCCCATGTGCACTCCTCCTCTTTTCCCTGTCCCCATGCTACCTTGACCAAGGGTACGGTTTTACTTCTCAATTGCTTGACTCCCTTGTCCAAGATCCTTGTGGGCGGCAAATTGAAAGTTAGGTCTTCCCTTAATTGATCCATCAAGTCATCAATCCTAGGTAGAGGGTACTTGTTCTTCACGGTCACTCGGTTCAACTGCCTATAGTCTATGCAAAGCCTCATGCTTCCATCTTTCTTTTTGACGAATAGGACAGGGGCTCCCCATGGTGATGCACTAGGCCTTACAAACCTCTTTTCCAAAAGCTCCTCTAATTGAGTCTTTAATTCGGTTAATTCTAGGGGCGACATCCTATAGGTGCAATGGATATGGGTCCTGTTCCTGGCACTAACTCAATCGAAAACTCTACCTCCCTAACTGGAGGGAACTCAGGTATCTCATCCGAAAATACTTCAGGGTATTCTCTTACTACGGGCACATCATCAATATCTTGCTCAAAGTCCACATCATTCGCGGCTAGGAGAATGTACCCCTTACTCTCATCCCCATAACAGTTAACCTCTACAGCATTCAAATAAAGTTTTAAAGATGCATTAGACACACTAGGGATAGGGAGGAAGATGACAGACCTGGTATAGCAGTTCAACAATACACGATTAGCATAAAGCCAATCCATGCCGAGGATCATGTCTAAATCATGCATAGGTAAACAAACTAGATCTTGAACAAAAGGTCTACCTTTTACAATGAAACGACAACTTAAGCAACATCTACAAGTCCTAACAGGTTTACCAGTAGGTGTAGAAACAGTAAGATCAAAGGGAAGTTCTGACAGTGATATGAAGGAGTGGGTTGCGCCAGAATCAAATAGTATAATTAAGGTCCTACCATTCATTTCACACTTACCTTCTATGAGGCTTCTGGATTTTGTTGAATCTTTTGCATTGAGGGTAAAGACCCTCCCTTGGTGTTGCGGCCTGGGGTTAGGGGCCCTCGGGTTCCTCTCGGTGCATTCTCTAGCAAAATGACCAGGTTTCCCACATTTGAAGCAAACTCCTTGACCCATCAAGCAAGGACGATCTCCGTGTGGCTTCCCACACTTGGGACATAGAGCAACAGGTGCAGGCCTAGGGGGTGCAACTGGGGTTCTTTGTGGCGCCTTGCCCTTGGAACCACTAGACCCTCCATGATGAAAATCATTCCTAGGGCCTTGGGGCCTGAACTGCGGCCTAGGGTGTGGCCTGAGCGATGGTTTGGATTGCGGCTTGAACCTCGGAGCTTGAGGTGCCATCTTCTTACTGAAATTCTCAGCCCTTGATACATTCAACTTCTTATGCCCCTCCTCGATAATACGACATTTGTTGACCAGTATAGGGAATTCCCTAATTTCCATGTGTGCAACAGCGATATTGATCTCTGCCTTTAATCCTGCTTCATATTTGACACATTTCCAAACTTCATCAGGGTTCCCTTGAAAAACCCTTGAGAACTTGATTAGCTCTTCGAACTTTGCAGTATACTGGGCAACACTCATGCCTCCTTGGGTTAGCTGCATGAATTCTATATCCTTGGCATTCCTCACAGATTCAGGAAAATACTTCTCGTAAAAGTAGGCCTTGAATAATTCCCAATTCATCGCAGTGTCAGATGCTTCTAGTAATCTTCGGGTACCATTCCACCAGAACTCAGCATCCGCCTCTAACATGTAGGCAGCAAAAGTTACCTTTTGTTCCTCGGTGCAAGTGATCACAGAAAAGATCTTCTCCATGCTTTTAATCCATTCTTCTGCATGGTTTGGGTTCATGGTCCCTCGAAATGATATTGGATTAGCCTTGCGGAATTCCCCAAAGCGGGCATGCTCAAGACCTTCAGCAGTACAGGGGCCACGTCCAGCATCTCCCCGTTGGTCCATCCGTTCGAACATCATCTGCATAGCCCTAGCCATTTCCCTAAGAGCTTCAGCAGTCTCATTACCCTGTTCGCCTCCGCCTGGAGTCTTATTCTGTCGTGGTCGTACCATTGATCCCTGAACACACAGAACAACAAACACTGAGTTGATCAGGCTCAATACTCTATGTAAAGTGAGCTAGTTATCATGGTACATTTCCACAAACAGCTGTCATGTCTCTCTACCCTATAGCTTATCCTATCAATAAAGCAACTACACATGACAAAACTAACGCATTATGCTTAAGAAGCATAGTCAGTCCAATCCTCAGGCTCCATGAGAATCGAACTGCTCTGATACCAAAATGTAACACCCTAATATTTAACCCAACACGCCTAGGTCGCATTTTGAGTTAATTATTAGTTATTACTCTTTTGTTCTAGTTCTTAACCTTGCATTTGTAAAATACTTAGCAAAAATACGGCTAAATTTTTTTTTTTGAATCTTAAACAAAATAGTGAGCCTCGTATACCGAAAATGAACAGCGTCCTATACATCGCGAGCAAGCATATGATATTTAAACCCATAGTATCACATTCATAGATAATCGTCATGAATTCATGTAATAACAACATCCTTACACACCAAACACGTAGTAATGAATAATGATATCTTCATCCTTAACAGTTAGGATGATACATTAATCCACAAAACAGAAAAAAAACAAAGTGCATAAAGTAGTGCGGAAATTTAAATAGACTAAGGACCACTCTTCACTACTAAGTCTACTGGGGTGCACATAGGTGGGATAACCTCAAGATAGGGGAAAACGAAGGAAGCTATCCACTAAGTGTGCTAGGGCACTGCGATCACTAATCATCCTCGGCTACCAAAATGTCTCTATGGAGAAGGGGAAGTGCGGCCAATGAAACGGGTCAGCTCCTCAGCATTACTGAGACCGTAGGATGGACGAACATGGGCACCTCGACGAGGACGAACAACCCCACGATAGACTGAGGTAGCTCCTCTTGATGGACCTCTGACCGAAGTTGCTCCTTCACCGTCATCTCCAAGCTCCATGGGAAAAGCAGGGGCGGAACCGCTAGAGGAATGTTGGGATGGTGACTCCTCTGAGGGGTCCGTCTCAAGCTCAGACGAACTAGGAGAACGAGGAACGTACTCAGGATACCCATGAACAGACGAAGCAGTAGGATGTGTACGACGAAACTGCTCTCCTCGCGGACGGGCATGCTCGAATATCAGCTCATCAGTAAATGGAATGGCAGGAGAAAATCTATAACTAGTAACCGGGTGTGTAAAAGGACGTGCTAAGAACACGAACAATCAAACAGCACAACGACCCACAAAATGATAAGTCTGGTGAGTGGCGTCAAAGTGCATTTCCCAGGTGGGAGCATCAACGAAGATCACGAACGTCGCCATCGGCCTCTGAAGACGTAGTGGAAAGAATGCAAGAAAGAGGGAGTGAGAAACTTATAAAAGAATCTCAGTAGGGTTTTCACCTCCTAACAATATGTCATCATCTACGTCCTCATGCACCTTGGGTTTTCATTATGAAAATAGTGGGCACAAGTAAAGTTTCCTTATTAAGTTCGAAAAGTCATTATCCAAGGTCCGTGTCTTTTAGCATGAATCTGAATGTCATGAATGCATGTCAATGCCACATGCAAGTACATCATAGAGAATTATACTAAATCAATCACAGTAAAATGCATATCATGATTGTAAAGTATGCTTGATAATTTGCAAGATGCAAGTGATGATTTCCTTGATGCACATGATGATTTGCATGAACTTTCCTCTTTCATATACTTTTCTCTGCGGCCACCCTAATACTCTCTCCTGTGAGAGTTCTAGGTTATGAGCTCATACCTAACTAGTTGTCACTAGTTTCCAACTTATCCCAGATAAGTATAAATAAATTTCGAGTCCCAGAGTGCGGGTTAGGGGGCTTAAGGATCACCTATCATATTCTGACTCCCAGAGTGCGGTTAGGATTATCTCCTTCTTCGAAACGCATTTACTTACACCCGGTGCATAGTAAATTTGTCCGCTTTGGCAGGCTGCATCTACCATACCCTCACGGTTTTGTTATCTCCCTACTGAAGTAGGAGAAATGCGTCTCGGTATGCTATGCAAGAATGCAGCATGAATGTACAACCTCAAATATCATCCAGATACAATATGAGCATTCCATTTCGGATATCATCATGATATTTCACTTAACATTTCATGCTCACCAATGTCATATAAATCATGCATCTCAACCCATTATGATCATAGCATACCACAAATGAGTCGTATAAGTCGGGTTCACAACCTCATTCATAAACACATATTCATGCTTCACATTCATATAATCATATAACACATGTCATCAACACTTTGCGGGATGATAAATATGCTCCTACCCAATATGCCGGAATCAAGGCCCGGACTCAGCTAGTGTACATGCTATGTTCATTATAAAATATGCATAAACATGTATATGGGCAGTGAACAACCAATCATCATGAATCACCAATTATGAAATTCAATTCCAAGTTCTCGCAATTATCCCTTTGTCTTACGGGGTTAAAACTTAGGCTCGACGTAACCTAATTACCGTAACTATTCTCTTAGGCATCTCAAAGGTCATACTCAATGATTTCCATCTATTTTCAACTTCAAAAACATTTCTAAATGATGCTGGATAGTTTGGGCAGTAACCATAAAATATACGTTTTCGGGGTTCTAGAATTTACGTCTTTGACCCTTTCTAGTTTCCGATTTCTCCTATAGTGCTAACATTAATTCTCACTGCCTCCTATAGGATTTTTCACATCTAATTCCACTTCCAAACAGAATATTTGCCAAATAATTGATCTCAATGCAGTAGCCATATTTTATCAAACTCTACGGGTCTCAAAGCTACATTTTTCGGTTCTTTCTAGTTTTCTAGTCTTTCCAAAATACCTAAAATAATTTCTGCATCAACTACTAATGATTTCCTCACATTTATCTCATCCTAAACATCTCTTAACAGTGTTTGTATCATCTAGGCAGTAGCTATATTTTCATTTCATAAAAGCATTAGAGAGTTGCATAATTTACTCGTTTCCATTACTAGCTTACCCTAGGATGTTAAAAATAATTTTTGCAACAAGTAACAACATTTTCTACCAATTAAAACACCTCCAAACAGAATCATACAGAATTTATGAGTTAGAAACAGTGACCAAAAATTTAGTTCCGAAATCATTCCAAAATTATACTTTTGATAACTTCTAGCTACTAGTTTTCCTCTTCGCTTTGTTGGAGTCATAGGAAATGCCAAAAAAATATTTTTATCTCTTGAATACTCACATGAATTTGCTAAAACAGAAACTAAACATCTCAAATCACATTAGTAGCTCCCTTGTTCATAAAACACCATTCTTGCTACACTTGAGTCCCAAAACTTGCAAAAGAAGACTGTAAAAACACAACTTGTATAATTTTCAATAACTATCTCAACTTAAAATCAAGTAAACCCATTTAAAGATCCCTCATAGTGTCATAGCCGTATGTATATATATATACACAAATGTGTGGCCATGTTCAAATTTACATTTAAGATCCAAGGACAAGTTTTGAGCTTTAGTGTCTTAGGTGATGACTTGAAAATAAATATGCTATGCAAGTCCACTTTTATCTTTAGGAGTTAGAATGATAGCTTGAAAAATAAATATGCTATGCAAACCCATTATTATCTTCAAGGTTTATGGTGATGGCTCAAAATAAACATGCCATGCAAGGGTTTCATTATTATCTCTTAAGATTAAAGTGGTAACTTGAAAGTAAACATGTATGCAAATCCATTTTTACATCTTAATCATTAAAGCTCGAAACTTTTCAAGATTAGATTCTTGTCCTCAACCAATCTTAAACATGGTGAGCTTTAGAGTCCTATTGTTCATAGTTCCAAGAACCTCATTTCTTTGGACTCACCATCAAGCTCAAGTAAAATCATAAAGAGACCGAAAAAGCATACTAAATACACTAATATGTTATCTTGGGGTCAAAACCAAACTCAAGCTCTAGAGGTTCAAAATATAGTAGTTTTCACAACTACCATCAAGAACCATCATCATTGAACTTTGGTTGTGAACAACCAAGAATAGATAACCAAAACTAAACCATCAAAACATTTTATTTCTCATGGCCTTTGTAAAACCGAAAAATACTAAACCTTGAGCTCTAGAGGTTAAATACTTGATGGTGTCAAAACCATCATCAAAACCCTCATCATCAAGCCACGGTTTCAACTTCCCATTGACATCCAAAAATAAAAAATGAAGGGAACTCATATGAAGGTTCCAAAACCGAAAATAGATGAAGATGAGAGGAGTAAAAATTTATTCATTCAACCAACCATAAATCTGAAAATGAACCAAGAAATGAAATGAAATATCAAAACAAAATCCCTACCACAGTTGTTTCTTGTTTGCAAGAGTGAAAGCTTGATCTTGTATGAAACAAAGAGAAGAAAAATCTTCTCTTGATGGGCAAGATGATTTCGGCCAAGAGGAGTTAAGGTAGTAGGAGGATTTTTCTTGTGTTCTTGTGTTTTGGAGATGGAAAGTTTAAGTGTTTAGGAGTTGATCTATGGTGGAGATATGTTGATTAGAGGTGGAGAGCTTGGGTGGAGGTTGAAGATGGTGGCTCTTGGAGGTGGAGGAGAAGAAGAAGATGAAGTGTTTAGGTTAGAAAGGATATGACTACTTTTTTTGGACAATTAGGTTTACGAAAAAAGTAGATAGTAAGAATGAGTGTTTTTGTGAGTGTATGTGTGTTTATGCTTGGAATAAAATTCAAAATGATTAAGAGGGAATGCAGCACGGTTTTGGGGGGCTTTAGGAAGGAATATTTTGTGTCTTGTGTGTGTTGGAATTAGGTTTAAGTGTATGTTTAGTTAGGTATATGTTTAGTGATCAAAAATCAAGAATTTAGGCAAATAAATATGTATTTAATAAATCCCAAAACATAATTTAATGAGCACTCTGCAATATTGATTTAAATCAGCCACAATTAGTTTGAAATTCAAAAACTAACATGTTTCCTTATTTTGGGGAACTTGTGGGAACAATCACTATTCATGTCTTTGACTATGTTTGACACATAAGACAATTCTTGGCTAAGAAAAAGATTTAATATTTCACTAAGTAAAAATTAATTTTAATCAACCTCAAATAATTATTTTAACTCAAGATTAATAATTAAAATTATTTTACCTTTAATTAGATCCTAATATTGCTTTTATCTTATTTTCTGATTAATCGGGCTCATTATGCACTAGGTAGGGGTAAAATGGTCATTTTACATCAAATTACCCTGGGACTATCCGGACCTCTTCCGGATACCAAACATCCCTCAATATTAACATTTCTAACTTTCGGGTAATGGCCGGGTTCAATCGGCACTAAATTCCGTGCCAAATCGCCGCAGGGGCATTTTGGTCATTTAGCGCATGAAAGTTCAGAAATTGAAATTTTCACCTCTATCATAATTCATAACACATTTTATCCCCTTCAATCATCAAACTAACCCCCTTGGGATGGCCGAGAATGACCGTCTTTGATTTCCGTGTGAAAATGACCTCAGGGGCATTTTGGTCATTTGTACACGGAAAAATCGGGGATTTGCGGTTCTTGCTCAAACCACTCATCAAATCTCATATAATCCTGATCCTATAATTAAAACATGATGTCGAGGATGGCCCAGGCTATCCGGCCTTAAATTTTTATCCAAAATGACCTAGGGGTATTTTGGTCATTTGGCGCAGTAGAGAAAAATCGGGGCGTTACATGAAACCTTCTCATCAAGCTAAATATTTTACTTCTAAAAACAAGTTCCATGACCAAAAATAAAAAGAGAGAAAAGAAGTTTTAACCAAGAGAACACTAGAACTATTCATATTAAAACAACATTATAAAAGAAAGAGCTTTTGAAAACAAAACCCTTACCAAGTGTGAAGATGAAAACTTGGTTCTTTGAAGGTGAAGATGAGAAGAAATCTTCTTCCAAAGCAAGGAAGAAGTTTCGGCCAAGCTGAGAGAAAAGGAAAGGAATGTGTTTTGTGTGAGCTTTGTGTTTGAGCAAGGAAGCTTTGGTGTTTGGATGGTGGTTTATGGTGGTTGTGTGGTCTCTTGAGGTTGAAATAACGTGGCTCTAGGAGGAGGATGAAGAAGATGAAGATGAAGAGAATTCTTAGAACTTGAGAGAAAATGAAAGAACTTGCAAGAATGCTCTTAAGCTTACACTTAGCAAATGATCTAAAGGTGCTTACAAGTTCATTTGCATGTGTATTTATAAGGAAATGAAACAAATGGAGGATGAATGGAGGGAGGTGTAACACCCTAATTCTTAACCCAACTTTCTAGAACACATTAGGTTAATCATTAGGTTATTACTTCTTAATCTCATCATTTTGTTAAAATACTTAGCAGAAATTACGGGTAAATTTTTTTTGAAAACATAAACCAAAGTGAGAGCCACGCTCTTATCTAAACGAGAGACATAAATATCAATCATAAGAAACACGAAAGTTAAAGCAAGAAACAATAGAACAATGATCATCACAACAAAGGAAACATTTCATTAATAATAATATAGTTGGGATACATAAGTAGTCACGCCCTTATAGAAGCGGGCTGAGCTTGCAATACAGTAGAAGGAAATACAACAGAAACAAGAAAGCATAAACAAACCACAATTACCCGAGTACACCTATGATGGATAACCTCAATACAAAAGAAGGTTTATCCACTCTACATGTGGGTGTGTGCACTAAGCGTCCCCTAAGACGTCTGCTACTGGAACTTGAGGAAAGGTGAAGTGTAATTGATCCATGGACGCAAGACGGCAGGAGTGGGCACACGTGAAGACTGAGCGTGAGCTCCTCGATAGGGGCGCCTCTCGGCTCGCCTACCCAGTCTCACCTGTGTAACAGTCTCCTCGCTCTCGCCTCGCATAAACTGAGGTGTAGGAACAGAGCTCTCGCTATACATATGCGTCGGCGGGTCCTCGGAAGGGTCATCCTCTGAACTAGGAGACCGAGGCACGTAGTCCTGGAAGTCTTGAGGCATCGAACCACCAGTGTACGTTCACAGAATCCTCTCGTCTCGCATCCGGGCGCACTCAAAAACCATCGCATCGTCATAGGGTGACATCGGGGAGAAACGGTAGCTCTGTACAGGGTGTGCAAAGGGGCATCCGATGAACATGAAGACTCATACTGTTCACTGCACTTCAAAATGGTATGATCCGTGATCCGGATCAAAGTGAACCTCCCAAGTCGGCGCGTTGACAAAAACCACGAACGTCGCCATCGCTCTCTGAAGATGTGACGGAAGAAAGAGGAAGAAGAAAAAGGAGTGAGAATTCTTACTAAAGAATCTCAATAGGAGTCTCCTATCCTAGGGTTACATCGTTCACTTCCTCAAGAACCTTGGGTTTATTTGTAAAAGGTGCCCATGCATATAAGATTCATTATTAGTGTTTATAAAATCAATTATCAAAGGTCCATTCCTTTTAGCATGCATCTTGATGTCATGAATGCAACATATTTAAGCATGAATGCATGGTAATACTTGAGCATATAAATCAACAAATCAAATCATATAGAAATGGTCCATGTGGCATAAGGGCAATAATTCTCAAATGGAACTTTCATCAGTATGTGTGACATCATTCATGAAATCTTTAGCAATGTAGAGGCCACCCCAAATAATAAAACCTAGGCTACGAGCTCATACCTCAACTAGTCGTCACTAGCTCATGCTTATTATCTGAATAAGCGAATAATAAAATAACATACCCGACTACTTAAGAGTATGAGCTAAGGCGCTAGGGAATTCCTCTCTTAGGACATACCCTCTTTGAAACGCTCGACTGGCCTTGAGTGCACAGCGAATTGTCCACTTTGGAAAGGCTCATGTCCAGACCCTCACGGATTTGCCTCCTCCTCACCGTAGCAGGAGAAGTACGTCTCAGTGCTTGTCACATAAAAATCTCCTGGGGGTGCTCCGCCAAACCAGTGTCACCCAGGGTTTTCAACTCATGTGGTACTTTGAAACATTTTTCAACCCTTTTAGGTTTAATGGAAATTCGGCAGCACAACGGTTGTTAAACCAAATTTCCTTCAAACCGAAACTTATGCCACAAGCTATTCACACAACATATTCCTCATTTAAACCTCAAGCTATGATAAACTCATATCTCAAACAATCATTTCCTCATGTATCATAAACATCTCAACATATTATTGCATCATATGAACATCATAGCATTAACAATTTTTTAATGTTTTATGCATTGACCTTTAAAGTCCTTAACTCACAATCTAAGTTATAAATCATCAAAACCTAAACTCTCGGGTACCTATAAGATCATATCTAAGTATTCCTCACTCAACACTATGACTATAAACATCTCTAAACCTCAAGAATGTAGAATCTAAAATTCTGACTTTACGGGTACCTAAGAGTCACAAAAATGACCCTTTCTAAGTCTGGTTTGCTCCTAAGGCATCAAGATCAAGTCCTAAACCAATTATGAGTCATTCCTACACATTTAAACTAATTTAAAACCATGATTATCATTTCTAAACCATGCTGGACATAATCCAGAAAAATCAATTACTAAGGGTCTAGAACTCTCAAATTAATTCTTTTCTAGTTACTAACTTCTCTTATCTTTCACATATGAATTTCAACATTATTTATGCTCAAACATACTCATATTATCATCATCAAAACAGCATAAACAGCACTCAATCACAGCAAGGCAAAACTGAAAATCCATCTCCATAAAAAGCATAGATCTTGATTTCTAAAGCACATAAAATACTAGTTTCTCTTGGAATCTTTTTCAAACTTTCAAAACTCATGAATAAACTTTTCTATCGTCTAAAAGCATCAAAATACTAGTAAGGGCAGTGGCAAAATAAATCAAACTTAAGAGGTCCTAAATTCATAAAACCTTGTTTTAGACATTTCTTGAACTCATATAAGCTTAGAAAAATTATGAAACATAGATTTTAATACTTGTAACAAATAGAACTTCTAGAGGCCGAAATCACAAGCTTGGGAACACATATTTTTCAAGCCTTTGTTTGAGACAACAATGGGCAAGTCTTTGAGCTCTAGGTTCTCTTAAGTGATGACATAAAAATAAACATGCTCATGCACTTGTTTTAGCTTTCATTAGAGAATAAAGTGAGAGCATAAAATGAACATGAGATGCAACTTATTATTATCTTTGATATTTAAGTGAGGACTTGAAATATAAATATGATAATGCAAAGCTTGAAACATAAACATGATAATGCAAGTTCATTTATTAAATAGATATGATGTGCAAGGCATAAACATAAACATGGATGCAATATTCATTTTAATCTCATCTAGAGCTCTTACAAGACTTTAGAGATACAACCCAACACTTATCTCATCACAAAGAGAGCTTTAGAGTTCTTGAACCAAGTTCTCAAAGGAACTATGTGGTTCTTGAACATCATCATCAAGCTCAAAAGAAACAACTTGTAAAAGAAAATAAAACCTCAAAGGAAAGGAAACCAAAACTGAAACCTCAAGGTAAAGGAAGTAAGGAAATCGAAATCAATAGTAAGGAAAAGTGAAGGTGATCTTGAGTTAAAATCATTTTGAGTTAGAAAATAAAGATGAAACTTAAAGAAAGTAAAAACTCAAGCTCTAGAGGTTCCTTTGAGATGAACACATAGTCATCATCTAGGAGCTCTCATCATTGAGCTATCATGAACCAAACAAGGCCTCATGGCCGAAACTAGGAGGAAGAAAAGCAAAGAAAAGTTTCAAAAAGAAATCCAAGAGAAAGCTAGAGAAAAACTCATTTTCAAGAAAAACAAGTTTAGAAAAACACTCCTACCTAGAGCGAAAATGAAAACTTGAACTTGAAAAGGAAAACAAGAAGAAGAACTCCTCCAAGGATGATGATGAGCTTCGGCCTTGTGAAGGAAAAAGGAGAGAAAATGTGTTTTGGGTGAGGTTGTGTTTGAGAGGTTTGATGGTGGTTCAAGGTTGTGAGGTGGTGTTTAGAGGTTATGGGATGATGATGAGATGAAGAGATGGAGAAGATGAAGATGAATAGAGAACTCTCTTGAAACTTGGAGAGAAGAATAAAGAACTTAGAGAAAGCTAGGAAACTTGAAACTTCATAAATGATCCAAAAGTTCTCACAAGTTCTTAGGCTTAGGTATATATAGAAAATAAAAACGATGAAGGAGTGAAGGGAGTGAGGGCTGGCCGTGTGGTTTTTGGAGGCAAAGGAAGAGAAAATATCTCTTACAACTTATCATTCAAGCATGGTTTGAAGTATGGAGGTTATGATACAAAGCATGGCTTCAAGTAAGGTGATTTGAGTGAATTTCCTTTCAAATTTGAATGAAATATTTCATCTAGAAGCAAGGCATGGCTGGCGGTTTTTGGGCCACAAATAAATGAGGAAATTAGCTTAATTCATTTAGTCATTCACTTGGTAAATCAAGCATGGTGGAAAGTATGACAAAGTATGGTGTAAGTGAGGTGGAAGCATGGCCTTGGAGTGTCAAAATTTTGAACATGTGATGGAAATGGGGGAGGAGTGGCTTCGGCCAGATTGCAACAAGAGAGAGGCAGAAAAATCTCTCATGTAATTGTGTATTAGTGATAGGTTTAAGTGCGTATTAGTTTAGATACAAGGTTAGGAATCATTAAGCATGAGTTTAGGTAACTAAGAATGAGGTTTAAGAGTTTTATGACAAGGTTAAGGAGTGCTCATACACATTTAGAGAGTTTAAAATTCATTTTATGAGTAAACAAGGTAGACAAATTTCCATGATTTAAGGAATTGGAAAGAGAAAACACTATTTAAGATTCCGTGACTAGGAATCTTGAATTTAAAATAAGTTTTCAAGTTGTAATTAAGCATTCATAGGTTCTAATCAACTTTAATAAATTATTTTGCATTAATTTTGCCCGGGACCTTCGGTACCAAAACTAAAATCACAGAATACATAAAAATGTCTTTTAAAACCATCTGGAGAAGTTTCGGGTTCATCCGGCACTTGCAAACGGGTAAAACATCACAGGGGTATTTTGGTCATTTTGACCTGAAAATTCGAAAAATGAGATTTTTTCGATCCTAGGAAGGTACACAAGCCAACTAATCCCCTTCCAATATTGAGTTTGCCCTTCGAGTACTGCCGGATCAGCTTTCCTCAAATTTCGGGCTGAAAATGACCTCAGGGGCATTTTGGTCATTTTCACTCTAATAGAAAATCGGGGCATTATAGGGGGTGCTAGCCGTAGCTCTTCAAGGAGGGAGGAGGAAAAATATCTCATTCAAATTGGTCATTCAAGGCATGGTTGGAAGCATGGTAAGGAATGGCTCAAAGTATGGTTCTAGGTAAGGTCTAAGTATGGTGCAAGCATAGCCTTGGTCTACAAAATAAATTCAACATGTGGGAAATGAGGAGGAGGAGGTTCGGCCATGTGCAGCCCATGGGAGAGGAGATTTGTTCATTTAATTGTGGTTTAGTGATGTGTTTAGGTGTTTTTTTTATTAAGCTTTTGATTAGAAATTTGTAAGAAAGTGTTTAGGGGAGGTAATTATGTAATTAGAAATATTAAGAAATGATTAGGAGTGGTCTTGCTTCAATAGCTAATTCAAAACTCATGTTATGATATGATTATGCACAAACACAATTCCTTAATTTAAGGAATTGGAGAGAGAAAATACTATTTAAAATTCCATGACAAAGAATCTTGGTTTTTAGAAAAGATTAAGGTGTATCTAAGTAATCTTAGGTTCTAATTAACTTTAATAAATTATTTTAACTTAAGATTAATTATTGAAATTAATTAATCTTCGATTAGAGTCTAATATTGCTTAGGTTTCCTTAATTACGCAGTTAAGCCCAAAATATACTATTTTAGGGGCAAAACGGTAATTTTGCACAAACACTGCTGGGGCCACTCAGATCAAAACAACATCATTAAGCACATATAATTAACATTTCGAACTCTTGGGAGGGATTCCGGGCTCAAACGACACTAATACCCGTTCGAAAAATGAGATTTTCATCTCTACTATCAATCATAACATAAATAATCCCCTTCAAACATTGAGTTGACCTTTCGAGGATTGCTGGATCGGCCATCGTCAAATTTCCCGGTAGAAATGACCTAAGGGGCATTTCGGTCATTTAAGCTCAATACAGAAAAAATCAAGGCGTTACAGCTTGCAAAGGCTGGTTAAAAACTAGTTGGTTTAGCTTGGATTGGCTGGTCAATGACTACCGGTTCAGCTTAGAGAGGCTAGTGAATAACTACATGGTTTGTGACAGTGGGGGTTGTCTTCTAGTCATAGATTATAGCTTACGAAGGCTAGTGCAAAGACTATCTTTTTTTTTTCCACTCTAATTAAGAAAGAGTTAGTGAAACTCAATGGTGGTTGAGTACTGGATATAGGTAGATTGGTCAAACCAGTATAAAAATACTTGTGCAGTATCTTCTTCTCCCTTATCTTTTTTACTTTCATTGTCCAGTATTGTTATTAAATATCTATTTAAAGCTTATCTCTTTAGCTTATCTGTTACTTGCACTGTACTTCAAAAAGTAACCTTTTGAAACATCTAACATTGTTTCTACTACACTTCACACTCAAAGCTTAATAGTATATTGTTCAAAGTTTTAGTTGCCAAGTAGAAAAAAGAAGTGAAACACAATTCAACCCTCTTTCTCGGTGCTTTTTTACCTACAAGTGGGGCAAAAACCTGAAACCAAAGAACTTTGGATTAGTAAAATTTACTGATGGAGGAAAAGCCAAGGTCATAAATATAGGAAATATTGGTAAGGATGATTGACACTATATTTCTGATATTTTATTTGTTGATGGTCTGGCTCACAATCTGTTGAGCATCAGCCAATTTGTGACCAAGGTTTCAATGTTACATTCAATGCAAATGTATGTAATATAGTAAATCCTACATCTGGATAAGTCACTTTATCCGTTAGGAGACCTGATAACACTTATATGTTACTCTTAGATGACCTTCTAGATCAAGATATAAAATTCTTGCGTCTTTTTTGGATGATAAATGGCTGTGGCACAAGAACTTGGACATGCTCATATGAAGCTGATTTCTGAATTATCTCAGAAAGAGCTTGTTAAAGGCCTGCCAAAGATCAACTATGACAAAGATTCCACTTGTGATTTCTGTGAGAAATGCTAGCAAACCAAAGCTTCTTTCTGCAATAAAAATGTGGTTTCAACTACTAAGCCACTTGAGTTTTTACATATAGATCTCTTTGGACCAATCAAAATTGCTAGTCTTGCTGGAAAAAGATATTGCCTTATCATGGTAGATGATTTATCCAGGTTTACATGGGTTATTTTCTTATCCTCTAAGGATAAGGTAGCGAAGAAATTCAAGGCATTTGCAAAAGGAGTTTGTAATGAAAAGGATTTTCAAATTACCTCTATTAGATAAGATCATGGAAGAGAATTTGAAAATCATGTTGTTGAAGAGTTCTGTGAAAAACATGGCATTTCCCATGAGTTATCTGCTCTTAGAGCTCCCTAACAAAATGGGTTTGCTGAGTGGAAAAAATAGAACCCTATAGGAAATGGCCAAGATAATGCTCTTAGAATGTGATTTACCAAAATTTTTTTGGACAAATGTTGTCAACACCTCTTGTTATATTCAAAACATAATTTTTCTTAATCCAATCCTCAAGTAAACACTTTATGAGCTATGGAAAGGAAGAAAGCCCAACATATAAATTTCCATATCTTTGGTTCACTTTATTTCATTCTTAGCTCCAAGGACAAGCTCACAAAGTTTATTCTAAATTTGATGATGTAATTTTCTTAAGATATTCTTCGGTCCCTAAAGCCTACAAGGTTTACAATAAAAAGACACTTTGTGTTGAAGAGACTATCCACATAAAGCTTAAAGAACTCAAGAAGGACTTTGCTGATGATCTCGAGGAATTAGAAGAAAATCTTCATAAGCTAAATCTCAAGGACCCTCAAAAAGCAAGCAAAAGAAAATGCAATCTTCATAAAGTAAGCTCTGTAACACCCTAAAAATTATTTGAAAAAAAAGTTAATTTGAACTTTATTAGTGAGAATTTAAAAAATCTGATAGTTTTATCAATGATGAGGACGGTTTAATAGATGTGTTAAAAAAAAGTGAATAATGACCTTGCGAGCCCTGCAGGCCCATCAGATAGCCGAAACCCTAGATCTCGGACTAGGAGATGCCCAAAACTGAGAAAAGATTGGGTTAAAGTTAGAAATTGTTAGAAATGAAGATTTTATACCTAGAAATTAATTTGGATAATATCTAATTTCTCGGGTGTGGTTTCGATGTGTGATTTCTAACACTGAAAGATAGTTTAATCTTTATAAAAGGATATTTAGGGCCAATTGTAAGGCTAAGATTTAATATTGAATTACAAGACTAAATCCTATCCATTCATTTTGTTTTATTTTAGGAAGAACTTGGATTTTATAATAAATAAATAGTTAACATCAACATGAGACAAATTCAAGACTTATTTTAGGAAGAACTTGGATTTTATAATAAATAAATAGTTAACATCAACATGAGACAAATTCAAGACCAAACAACCTTATCTCTCCATCATTAACATTTCGGCCAGCCAAGAAAAGCAAGCAGCCACTATTTTTGTTTCCTTCAAAAGCTTGGAACTTGATTCAAATCTCCAAACTCCTAGTCTAGACTTGCTAAAACCATAAACTTCACCGAACTAACTAATTGAAATTTCAATTTCTCGCCATTTCTCACCGTGATATTATAGTTATAAAAGTGCATGAGAAGGGGGATTCAATCGTGCTTTCGTACTTTCTTCAAATCTGAAACATTTAACAAGATACTATCAAGCATTAAGCTTGAAGTGCAGTGGAAACAATATTAGTTGTTTCATAAAGTATATATATGAAGCATTGAATTGATAATAGCATAACTATAACAATATTTTAGCAATTATCTAGTTAAAATGCATAACATAAATTAAAAGATTAGGGATGTAACGCTCCAATTTTCTGATAGAGTGAAAATGACCAAAATGCCCCTGAGGTCATTTTCGGCCCGGAATTCGAGGAAAGCCGACCCGACAGTACTTGAAAGGCAAACTCAATGTTGGAAGCGGATTAGTTGGCTTGTATACCTTCCCGGGATCGAAAATCTCGTTTTTCGAGTTTTTGGGTCAAAATGACCAAAACGCCCCTGTGGTGTTTTACCCGTTTGCGAGTGCCAGATGAACCCGAAACTTCTCCAGATGGTTTTAAAAGACATTTTTATGTATTTTGTGACTTTATTTTTGGTCCCGGAGGTCCCGAGCGAAATTAGTGCAAAATTATGATTTTGCCCCTAGTTTTGTGTTTTTGAGCTTAATCGCGTGATTAAGCAAACCTAAGCAATATTAGGCTCTAATAGAAGATTAATTAATTTCCATAATTAATCTTGAGTAAAAATAATTTATTAAAGTTGATTAAAACCTAACAATGCTTAATTACAAATTGAAATCTTATTTTAAATTCAAGATTTATAGTCATGGAATCTTGAATAGTATTTTCTCTTTCCAATTCCTTAAATCATGGAAATTTGTCTACCTTGTTTACTCATAAAATGAATTTTAAACTCTCTAAATGTGTATGAGCACTCCTTAACCATGTCATTAAACTCTTAAACCTCATTCTTAGTTACCTAAACTTATGCTTAATGATTCCTAACCTTGTACTTAGACTAATACACATCTAAACCTATTATTAGCACCCAATTACATGAACAATTTTCCTCCTCCCTTGGCTGTCCCCAATTTGGCTGAAACCACACCTCCCATTATCCATCACATGTGCAAATTTTTGACACTCCAAAGACCATGCTTCCACCTCACAAAGAACCATGCTTTGAGTCATAACCTCCATGCTTTCATCCATGCTTCATATGACCACTTCTAGAAGACTTTTTCTCTCATTTTTGTGGCTTAAATTTAGCCAGCCCTCCTTGCCTTCTAGAAGGGTTATTTTAATTTCAAACAAAAGGAAATTACCATACTTGAAGCCATGCTTTGCATCATAATTTCCATACCTCAAACCATGCTTGAATGACAAGTTGTAAGAGATATTTTTCTCTTCCTTCCCTCCCAAAAGCTACGGCCAACACCTCCTCCCTTTGGGCTCTCATTTGTTTTCATTTTCTATAAATACCTTGCTTACTTGAGCTTGCAAACACTTTAGATCATTTGCTAAGTTTCAAGTTTCCAAAGCTTTCCTTGAGTTCTTCCTTTTTCTATCAAGTTTCAAGAGAGTTTCCTTTTCTTTTCATCTTCATCCTCTTCATCTCTTCATCCCATCATCATCTCATAACCTCTAAACACCACCTCACAACCTTGGATCATCATCAAACCTCTCAAACACTTGACCTCAAACACAAGCTCACCAAGAACACATCTCCTTTCCTTTCTTTCTCTCAAGGCCGAAGCCACATCTCCACTTTAGGGGGAGTTACTCTTCTTATTTTCATCCTCAAGACCAAGCATTTGTCTTCATATTTGGTAGGGAGTTACTTTCATGTTTTGTTTTTACTCAAAAATATGATTTTCTCAAGGTTTCTCTTGGTTTCTTTTTTTAGCTTTCTCTTGTTTCTTCTTTTCCTTCTATTTCGGCCTCAAGGCCTTGTTTATGACCATGATGGCTTGATGATGAGTGTTCATAGATGATAACCTTGTGTTCATCTCAAAGCAAGCTCTAAAGCTTGAGTCTTGTTCTTTATCTAGTGAAGTTTTGGTTTTTCTTTCTTTTTCCTTTTCCTATACATTTCGGCCTCCATAGCTCTTCCTCAAAGGTTTTTGTTAAAATTTTTAAAGCATCTCTATTCCTATTTTATGTCATGAAAGAATGTTGTTTTGGTTCTTACTCTCTTAAAGTTTTACTTTCTTTTAAAAGCTTGTTTCTTTGAGCTTGATGATGATGTTCAAGAACCACATAGTTCCTTTGAGAACTTGGTTCAAGAACTCTAAAGCTCTCTTTGTGATGAGATAAGTGTTGGGTTGTATCTCTAAAGTCTTGTAAGAGCTCTAGATAAGATTAAAATGAATATTGCATCCATGTTTATGTTTATGCCTTGCACATCATATTTATTTTTCCTTGCCCTCACTAAACATCAAGAATAATAAATGAACTTGCATTATCATATTTATATTTCAAGCTTTGCATTATCATGTTTATATTTCAAGTCCTCACTTAAATATCAAAGATAATAATAAGTTACACTCATGTTTACTTTATGCTCTCACTTTATTTTCTAATGGAAGCTAAAACAAGTGCATGAGCATGTTTATTTTTATGTCAACACTTGAGATAACCTAGAGCTCAAAGACTTGCCCATTATTACCTCAAAAAAAGGTTTGAAAATATATGTTCTTTAGCTTCTTGATTTCGGCCCTAAGAGGTTCTATTTGTTACAAGCAATAAAATCTATGTTCTATAATTTTTCTAAGCTTATATGAGTTCAAGAAATGTCTAAAACAAAGTTTTACGAATTTAGAGCCTCTTGAGTTTAATTTAACACAACCACTGCCCTTACAAGTATTTTGGTGATTTTAGTTGATAAAAATATTTATTAATGAGTTTTGAAAGTTTTAAAAAGGTTCCAAGAGAATCTAGTATTTTATGTGCTTTAGAAACCAAGTTTTATGCCTTTGTATGGAGATGTATTTTCGGTTCTGCCTTGCTGTGATTTAGTGCTGTTTATGCTGTTTTGATGATGGTAACATGAGTATGTTTGAGTATATTTGATGCTAAAATTCATATGTGAAAGATTAGAGAAGTTAGTAACTAGGAAAGAATCAATTTGAGAGTTCTAGACCCCTTGGTAATTGATTTTTCTGGATTCTGTCCAGCAAGGGTTAGAAATGATAATCATGGATTTAAATTAGTTTAAATGTGTAGGAATGACTCATAAATGGTTTAGGACTTGATCTTGATGCTTTAGGAGCAAATAGGACATAGAAAGAGTCATTGTTGTGACTCCTAGGTACCTGTAACGTTAGAATTTTAGATTCTGCATTCTTGGGATTTAGAATTGTTTATGATCATAGAATTGAGTGAGAAATACTTAGATATGAGCCTATAGGTACCCGAGAGCTTAAGCTGTGATGATTTATAACTTAGATTGTGAGTTAAGGACCTTAAGGGTCAAAGCATAAGACATTAAGAGATCTTTTATTGCTTTGTGTTTAATAATGCAAGTATGATATGTTGATATGCATGATGTGATGATATATGAGTTATGATAACGCGATCTTTTTATGTTGATGCTATGATGATGTGCGAATGCATGTGCTAGGATGAAACCATTTATATGACTTTAGAAATTAATTATGAAATGTGAAATTGAATGTGTAAGTACATGCATTATGAGTTGATGTGGCATACTATGATGAAGTGCATAAATTTATGAGCATAATATACATATTACATGAGGTTCCATGATGATAGTTGAGGGCATGTGTTTATGATGCATTCTTGCATAACACACCGAGACGCATTTCTCCTAACTCGGTAAGGAGATAACAAAACCGTGAGGGTATGGTAGATGCAGCCTGCTAGAGTGGACAAATTTACTGTGCACTAGATGCCGTAGATGCTTTTCAAAGAATGAAATAACCCTAACCCACACTCTGGGAGTCGGTGTATTAGGTGATCCTTAAGTCCCTAACCCGCACTCAAGGAGTCGGTGTATTAGGTGACCCTTAAGCCCCTAACCCTTACTCTAGTAGTCAGGATTCTATCTCATGGTTCGTTTATTCAAATAATGAGTTGGAAATTAGTGATGTGTTACCCCCTCTATTATTTCCCCATGTTAAATCTAGTGACGACTAGTTAGGATTGAGCTCATTCCTAGGCGATTAGGTGAGACGGAGTTTGGGGACCATGATAAAAATCGTCGAGGCGGTATGTTGGTTGGATTTAGGTGACCATGTTTAAGAGGGTGGTCTTTGAGAAAAAGAACTTAAGAGTTCAAGCATGAGAAAGAGATATGATGTTTTAAAGTCACATAGTTATGAGAAAAGAAAGAGTTTATATGCCACTTATATGTTAATGTTTATCTTGATGTTGTATTCTATCGACTGTTTGCATAAAGTATTGTCATGCATTCATCCAATATCTGTTGCATTCATATCATTAAGATCCATACTAAACGACACCCACTTCGGATAAATAGATTTGAGAAGTTTAAAAGTTAAACCTTATGCATGGCCACCTTTTTATAATTAAAACCAAAGTGGCTGGGGAAGATGATGATGACATGTGTGTTGGAGTCAGAAATCCCTACTGAGAATCTTGAATGAGTTTCTCATCCCTATCTCTCTTTCTTTCGTGTCGTCTCTAGACGAAGATAGTGATGCAGTTCGTGGTTTCTACTAAGGCATGGGCATGAGGCATACGCTGCAAGTTGGATTAGTGGTGCAACGGAAACGCATAGATGTCTCTTTAGATTTACATATGTGTAATTCTTTTGATGTGACAATGAAGCTATGTTAGTAGTAACTAATGTACTTATGAAGATATGACTATCTTGTGTTGATATGTGTAACTTTTGTACTCTGTGGTTAATGATGATATGCTTTGCTTCTCTCTTATGTTATGTTTGTGATAATTGTTAGACTTTACTTTAGCACATGGCTCATGTTTTGTTTCCAAGTTTCAAAAAGAAAAATTTATTCGTATTTTCCGCTAAGTATTTTAATAAAAGAATGAGACTAAGAAGTAATAACCTAATGGTTAACCTAATGTGTTCTAGAGTATTGGGTTAAAAATTAGGATGTTACAAGGGAGAAGAAAGATTACACAAATATTTTTATACTGGTTTGGCCAAACTTGCCTACATCCAGTACTCAATACATGTTGAGATTCCACTAAACATCTTTCTCAACCTGAGAAAGAAAACTGGATAGTTATTACATTAGCCTTCCCAAGCTCTTATATTGAACAGTAGGCAATCCCTATTGTCACAAACTAAGTAGTTCTTTCTAGCCTCTCCAAGCTGAATCGTGACTAGTAGACTACCTCTATAGCCATGTTGCAAGTAGTTATTCTTAGCTTCTCCAAGTTGAACCATGATGAGTAGAATGTGTAACGCCCCGATTTTCTGTTAGAGTGAAAATGACCAAAATGCCCCTGAGGTCATTTTCAAAGGACCGAGGAAAGCCAAGGGCAAAGACTCGAAGGGCAAACTCAATGTTGGAAGGGGATTAGAAAACTTATGTACCTTCCCGGGATCGAAAATCTCGTTTTTCGAGTTTTCAGGTCAAAATGACCAAAACGCCCCTGTGGTGTTTTACCCGCTTGCAAGTGCCGGATGAACCCGAAACTTCTCCAGATGGTTTTAAAAGGCGTTTTTATGTATTCTATGACCTCAGTTTTAATTTTTGAAGTCCCGGGCAAAATTAGTGCAAAATTACGGTTTTGCCCCTAGTTTCGTACTTTTACGCTTAATCACACGATTAAGCAAACCTAAGCAATATTAGGCTCTAATCGAAGGTTAATTAATTTCCTTAATTAATCTAGAGTCAAAATAATTTATTAAAGTTGTTTAGAACCAAAGAGTACTTAATTACAACCTAAAATCATATTTTAATTTTATGACACCTAGTCATAGAATCTTGAATAGTGTTTTCTCTTTCCAATTCCTTAAATCATGGAATTGTGTTACACATTGTTTATTCATAAATGAGTTTAAAATTCTTTAATGATGTATGAGCACTCCTAAACTTGTCATAAACTCCTAAATCACATTCTTAGTTACCTAAACTTAAGCTTAATCATTCCTAACCTTGTACCTAAGCTAATACACATCTAAACCTACCATTAACACACAATTAAATGGTCAAACTCACCTCCTCCCTTGCTGTCCCAAGCTGGCCGTGAACCTCCTTCCCCATTATGCATCACATGTTCAATTTTTCAACACTCCAAAGCCATACCTCAAGTCACATACACTATACCTTGTCATAACTTTCAATCAAGCTTGAATTTCCACATGAATAAATAATTAAAACAACCCATTTTCCCCATTTATTTGTGGCTGGAAAAGTTCCAGCCATGTTAAGGTTCTAGAAGCCTAATTTCATAAAAATGTGATAGGAAATTAACTCACATCAAGCCATACTTTGTAGCATAGCTTCCATACTTCAAACCATGCTTGAATGACCTTGTGTAAGAGATATTTTCTCTTCCTTCCTCCCTCAAGAGCTACGGCCAAAGCCCTCCCCATTCACTCCTCCATGGTTTTGATTTTCTATAAATAGGATGCTTGTGTTAGCCTTGTTACACTTTGAAGCATTTGCAAAGTTTAGAGTTTTAGAGTTGTCTTGCTAGTTTTTCCTTTTTCTCTCAAAGTTCCAAGAGTGTTCTTCCTTTCTTTTCATCTTTATCTTCTTCATCTCTTCATCTCATCATCACCTCTCAACCATCAAACACCACCCCAAAACCTTGAACCATCATCAAACCTCTCAAACACCACACCTCAAACACAACTCCACTTGAAACACATTTTCTTTCTTTTTCTCTCATCAAGGCCGAATCATCATCACCATCTTAGGAGGTGTTGCTCATCTCATTTCCATCTTCAAGTTCAAGCTTTTATCTTCATCAAAAGGTAGGGATTTGTTTTCAAACTTTATTTTGTTCAAGAAAGTGTTTTTCTCTAGTTTTCTCTTGGATTCTTTTTGAACTTTCCTTTGTCTTTCCTTTCCTTTTCATTTTCGGCCATGAGGCCTTGATTTGAGCATGATAGCTTGATGATGAGAGTTTCTAGATGATGACGTTGTGTTCATCTCAAAGAAACCTCTAAAGCTTGAGTTTTCCTTTTCTTACAACTTCATCTATATGTTATCTAGCTCACATGGTTTTCCAACTTAAGAAAATTAATCTAAGGATTTCTAAAAGCCCAAGCCTACCCTTGTCAACCTTAAAGTTGGCCGGCACGTTCTAGAGACTTGTCTCTAGATAGGGTTTTGGGTACTTAATAAAGAACTTGATATAGTTTCACTTTCTTTCTCTTTTATGTGACTTTCGGTTTTTGTATTGTGATCTTTGAGATATTGTAATGGGTTTCTATCTCGTTAAAGTCTTGAATGAGCTCTAGTTAACTATAAAATGAATCTTGCATCATGTTTATTTTATGCTATGCATATCATGTTTACTTCCTTGCTATCACTAAATCCCAAGATAATGAATGAACTTGCATTATCATGTTTATGTTTCAAGCTTTGCATTATCATATTTATATTTCAAGTCCTCACCTAAATATCTAAGATAATAATATGTTGCACCACATATTTATTTTATGCTCTCACTTTACTTTCTAGCAATAACTAAAATAAGTGCATGAGCATGTTTATTTTTATGTCATCACTTTAATGATTCTAGAGCTCAAAGACTTGCCCAAGGATATCTCAAACAAAGGTCTAAAACATTTATCTCCTATGGCTCATATTTCGGCCCTATGAGGCCTTAATGTTTTCAAGTATTGAAAACTATGTTTTATAATTTTTCTAAACTTATATGAGTATAAGGAATGTGTAGAACTAAGTGTTATGAATTTAGGACCTCTTGAGATGAAAATAACATAGCCACTGCCCTATTAAGTATTTTCATGAGTTTAGATGATAAAAGTGTTCATAAAAGAGTTTTGAAGGTTTTAATAAGGTTCCAAGAGAAACTAGTATTTTATGTGCTTTAGAAACTATGATTCAATGCCTTTAAATGGAGTTTCTGTTTCGGTTCTGCCTTGCTATGTTTGGCCACTGCATGAGCTGTGTTAATGATGTTAATATGCTTATGTTTGGGTAATAATTATGTTAAGACTCATATGTGAAAGATAGGATAAGTTAGGAACTAGAAAAGAATTAATTTGAGAGTTCTAGATCCCTTAAAGATTTATTTTTCTGGATTCTGTCCAGCAAGGTTTAGATTCAATAACCATGGCTTTAAATTAGTTTATATGTGTAGGAATGACTCATAATTGGTTTAGGACTTAATCTTGAAACCTTAGGAGCAAACCGAACTTAGAAAGGGTCAATATTGTGACTTCTAGGTACCGTAAAGTTAGTATTTTGATTTCTGCACTCTTGAGGTTTAGAGATGTTCTTGACCATAGGGTAAGGTGAGAAATACTTAGTTATAACCTTATAGGTTCCCAAGAGACTAGGTGTTGATGATCAATAACTTAGAATGTGAGATAAAGATCTAAACCGTAATTTCTAGAACTCCGTAATCACATAAACATAAAGCTGTCCAAATTCTGCTTAGTGCTATTTGGATTAGTTCTTGAGCATAAAATTTATATAACTCATTAATTGTCAAACTATAGGCGTATAAAGAAGCTAAGAATAATTTGCAAGTTTAAGACTCATAATAATCAAGTTTAAAGCACTATGAGATATAACATAACATGCCTATGAGCCTCTGGATGATTGTTAAATATGACTATGTGATGATGTTTGTGTGAAAGTTTTATGTGACGAATGTTATGAGAAAGTTTCATGTGATGATATATATGTTATGAAAAAGCTACATGAGAATGCATGATAAAAATGAATATGATAAATGATGAGGTAATTGTGATGTAATACTTATGAAGATATAAATGTGACACAACACTGAGACGCGCTTCTCTGGGTGACACCGGTTCGGCCGAGCACCCCAGGAGGAGACAAATCCGTGAGGGTATGTGTAGATGCAGCCTGCCAAAGCGGACAAATTGCGAGGCCCACGTGGCTAGCAAAGCGTTTCAAAGAGGAAATGACCCTAGAAAGGAGATCCTTAATTTGCCCCCTAGCCCGCACTTTAAGTCGGGATTATGTTACGCTTATCATAGGATAAGTAAGAGCTAGTGACGACTAGTTAAGGTATGAGCTCATAACCTAGAGAAGTTTTAGGGCGGCCCCATGAGATGAAAGTTAAGGTTGACAATGTCACATAAACTTTACTTATGCCAATGTTATAATGTTTCCTAGTGATTCTATTGTTTGGTTTACCTTATGATGCATTCATATCATTAGTATATTTCTGCTTAAGTTATAAAGACGCATTATAAAATATGATGGACCTTGGATAAAATACCTCTTTGGGAAACCCACTTAAAAGGAACTTATATGCATGCACACCTTTTAGAAATAAACCCAAGGTTCCTGAGGATGTGACGATGACACCTAGGTAGGGATAACCCTACTGAGAATTCTTTTAGAAAGATTCTCATTCCCTCTCTCTTTTCTTCCGTCATATCTTCAGATGGCGACGTTTGTACTCTTCGTCGACACCCCGGTATGGGAGCTGCACCATGACCCGGCACTCGGGTCATATCATTTTGAGGGTCGCTGCACTGTCAGAGTATTCATGTTCATGGGACGACCCTTCGCGCACCCCGTCCCGAGCTACCGCTTCACCCCGACTGCTCCTTACCGTCATAACGGGATTTTTGAGCGAGCGAGGCCACGCGACGAGCAGATCCTCCGCATGGAGCCCGAGACGTCAGCTGTACGCGAGTACCCCGAGTATGTACCGCGTCCCCAGTACTCGGAGACGGACCCATCCGAGGATCCGCCATCCCACATGTACAGTTGGAGCTCCAGTCCCGCTCCTCCACCGATGAGGGCTGGGAGTGAGGAGACGGTGGTCCAGCCGAGGTTGGCTCGACGGCCATCTATGCGCCCTCGCCGCGGTGGACATGCCCCGATGATGCACTCGACCACTCCCGCCGAGATTCGCCAGTGGATCGACTCGACCCCGCAGTACTCGGACCCGCAGGAGTAGTCATAGGAGGGGTAGTAGTTAGTGCACACACACGCCACATAGTAGAGGACAAACCTTCTTTTGTATATGAGGTTGTCTCCTTTAGGTGCACATGGGTATGGGGGTAGTTTCTTTTGTATTTGCTTTTTATGATTTCCTTGTATTGCATTTCACTTGTATTTCGCTTCATGATGTATCAAATAGTCCTGCCTCTTTGGGTAGGCACGTTATATATATATATATCTATGATTCAGTTGATGCTTCCATGACATGATGTGTTTCTTATGCTTTGCTTATATGTTTCGCTATGTTGCCCCTTAAAGTTTCGCGCGTGGCTCTCACTTTGATTTTAAAAAGAAAAATTTTACCCGTATTTCCGCTAAGTATTTTCCAAAGGATGAGACCAAGAGGTAATATTCTAAAAATTAACCTAAGGACATACTAGTAGTCTTGGGTTAAGATTTAGGGTGTTACATTATGGTATCGAGCGATTCGATTCTCATGGAGCCTGAGGATTGCACTGACTATGCTTTGTAAGCATAATACGATAGTTATGTCATGTATAGTGCTTGATAGAGATTAGCTATAGGACTAGAAATGCATGACTTACGCTGGTTGCAAGTGCCATGGTAACTAGCTCATTTTGCATGGATATTGAGCCCGATCAACTTGATGTTCATTGTTTCATGTGTATAGGGACCAATGGCACCGCTGACGACGGCCTAGGACTACACCCGATGTTGAACAAGATGATACAATCGCTGCTGCCGTCCGTCGCATGGCGCAAGCCATGGAACGGATGTTCGACGAATGGATCAACAAGCGAATGCCTCCTGCTCCCCTCCTCCCCTGCTGCGAGAGATGGTGGAACAAGTCCGCTTCGGCGAAGTTCCGCAAGGCGAACCCGCCATGTTCCGAGGGGTAATGGACCCGACAAGGCCGATGAGTGGATCAAAGACATGGAGAAGATCTACTGTTGTTACCTGCTCGGAGGAGCGTAAGGTCACATTTGCCGCTTTCATGTCAAGTCCGACGCCGAAGTTCTCGTGGAACGGCACGAGGCATCTGCTAGAAGCCTCTGGGACTCCCATTGACCGAGTCGTTTCAAGACTTACTTCTATGAGAAGTACTTTCCGAGTCCGTAAGGAACGCGAAGGACGTTGAGTTCATGCGCTAACCCAAGGGGGCTCATCAGAGCCCAATACACCGCAAAGTTTGAGGAGCTAATCAAGTTCTCTCGAGTGTTCCAGGGGAACCCGATGAAGTTTGGAAGTGCGTGAAGTATGAGGCCGGTCTCAAGGCGAGAGATGAACTACGCCTGTGGCCCATATGGAGATCGAGAGACTTCCGACCCTGGTCAACAAGTGCCGGATACTTGAAGAAGGACAGAGAAAGATTCAAATCACAAGGGCGAGCGAGCTAAGGGGCTCGGACCTCAAGCCCTCAAGTTCAAACCGCAGTACCCATCGAGGAATCACTACAACCCCTACCAATCCAACCAATTCCGACAACAACAACAACAACCGCCAAGAGCTCCTGCTCACCAACAAACCAAACAACACCAAAGGCCGCCATTTCAACATCAAGGCCCGAGGAATTTCAATAATCAACCCCGTGGACCGGGTGGACCCCGAAACCACAATGGAGGACCAAGTGGAGCCAAGAACAAGGCGCCACAAACCCCTCGCCGCTACTCCCGAGCAACGATCATGATGTTTGCCCACAATGCGGAAAGAACCACGGAATCGCCCATGCTTAGCCGGTCGGTGCGTGCTTCAAGTGTGGCAAGCCTGGTCACTATGCAAAGGACTGCACCGGACAAGGGACATCGAACCAAAATCCCCGACCACAATACCGAGGAAGGGTCTTTACCCTTAACGCAGAAGACGCCAAGAAGTCCAAAGATCTCATCAAGGTATGTGCGAAGTAAACGGTAAAGCCTTAATCGTACTATATGACTCTGGTGCTACTCATTCTTTCATTTCACTTGCTAGTGTCGAGTCCTTAAATCTAAAAGTCTCCAAACTCCCCTTTGATCTCATTGTTTCTACTCCTACAAATCGCCCTGTTAATACTTGCCGCTGTTGTTTAAATTGTCATCTTGTTGTAGAAAATAGGTCTTTTATCATAGATTTAATTTGTTTACCCTTGAAAGACATAGGCATTATCTTAGGCATGAACTGGCTTCACCCCAATCGTGTGATGTTAGATTGTGGAACCCAAACCGTAGTTTTCCCTTCTCCTCCCGAAAACATCACTCAACCCATTAGGTCAGACCTAAATTCCGTAGAGGTCTTACAGAGTGGGAAGAAAACTAAGGGATATGTTCTCCTAGCCTTTGTGATGTAGACTTGGAGCAAAACCTAGGTGAGATACCTGTGGTGAGAGACTATCCCGAGGTGTTTCCAGATGAAATACCCGAGTTCCCTCCCGAAAGAGAAGTGGAGTTCTCCATAGAGTTGGTTCTGGGACAGACCAATCTCTATAGCCCCGTATAGGATGTCACCCTCGGAGTTAGCGAGTTGAAAACCCAGTTAGAGGAGTTGTTAGAAAAGAGTTTTATAAGGCCGAGTGCTTCACCTTGGGGCGCCCCGGTCTTATTTGTGAAGAAAAAGGACGGAAGCATGAGGATGTGTATAGACTATAGGCGTTGAACCAAGTAACCATAAAGAATAAATACCCATTGCCTAGGATTGATGATCTTATGGACCAATTGAAAGGAGCAAGAGTGTTTTCTAAGATTGATTTAAGGTCAGGTTACCATCAGATTAGGGTGAGAGATTCGGATATTCCTAAAACCGCCTTCGAACTTCGGTATGGACACTTTGAGTTCAATGTAATGTCGTTTGGTTTGACGAATGCTCCCGCAGTTTTTATGGATTACATGAATAGGATCTTTAGACCCTATTTAGATCAATTCGTGGTTGTGTTCATAGATGATATTCTCATCTATTCGAAAACCCACGAGGAGCATGAGCGTCATTTAAGGTTGGTTTTAGAGGTATTAAAGGAGAAGAAGTTATACGCTAAGTTGTCTAAGTGTGAATTTTGGTTAGAGGAGGTAAAATTCTTAGGACATGTTGTGTCAAAAGGTGGCATAGTGTCGACCCAAGTAAGATAGTGGCTGTGATGAATTGGGATAGACCAACCTCAGTAACTGAGATTAGAAGCTTTTTGGGTTTAGCTGGATATTACCGTAGGTTCATTAAAGGATTTTCCCAGTTAGCCCTACCCTTAACCAAGCTCACTAGGAAGAATGCCCCGATTGAGTGGAGCCCCGAGTGTGAAAAGAGTTTCCTAGAGCTTAAGGAAAAGCTCACCTCAACCCCGGTTTTAGTTTTACCTGACCCCAATGTACCCTTCGAGGTATATTGCGATGATGCTTCCGCAAGGGTTTAGGTTGTGTGTTGATGCAAAATAGGCAAGTGGTAGCCTATGCGCCCTCACAACGCAAGCCTCATGAGGTAACCTACCCCACCCATGACCTTGAACTAGCGACCATCGTGTTCGCTCTAAAGATGTGGAGACACCATTTGTATGGTGTGAGGTTTGAAGTTTTCTCCGATCATAAGAGTCTCAAGCATCTCTTTGATCAAAAGGAGTTGAATATGAGGCAAAGGAGATGGATGGAATTCCTCAAGGACTACGATTTTGGTTTAAGTTACCACCGGCAAGGCTAATGTAGTAGCCGACGCCTTGAGCCGAAACTCGTTACGTCCACAAGTATGATGGTTAATGAAGTTGGGTTAATAGAGCAATTTAGGGATATGAATCTTGGAATGTCTATAACGGAGAATGGCATCGTGATGAGTCATCTCACGGTGACCCAGTGGGTTTAAGCAAAGGATTATGCTTGCCCAAAGAAAAAATGAGGACTTTATGGAGACAATCGAGGCAGTAAAAGGTGGAAAGTTGAATGGTTTTGTACGAGGCCCCGACTGGTTATGGAGGTTCGAGGCGAATCTGTGTGCCACAAGATGGTGACCTCCGAGAGAAGATCTTGGAGGAAGCTCACAAGAGCCATTTTGCCATCCATCCTGGTACTACGAAGATGTATCGACTTGAAGAGGATGTTTTGGTGGCCCTGATTAAAGAAGGATGTGGTCGCTGGGTGAGTAAGTGTTTGGTCCGCCAAAAGGTCAAGATCGAACACCAAAACCTTCTCGCATGCTGCAACCCCCTGTCGATCCCCGAGTGGAAGTGGGAAGGTATATCAATGGACTTCGTGACAGGATTGCCAAAGACCCAAGTCGCCACGATGCCGTATGGGTAATCGTGGATCGACTGACTAAGTCGGCTCACTTTCTACCTATTCGAGTCACGTACTCGTTGGATAAGTTGGCCCAGCTTTACATCCAAGAAATAGTAAGGTTGCATGGAGTACCATCGACGATAATCTCGGATCGAGATCCGCGGTTTACGTCACGCTTTTGGGAGCCTTTCAAAAGGCGTTTGGTTCCAAGTTGTGCTTAAGCACTGCTTACCACCCACAAACGGATGGTCAGTCCGAGAGGACAATCCAAACCCTGGAAGATATGCTGTGAGCCTGTGTCTTAGACCAAAAGGAAGTTGGGATAAGTACATGCCTTTGATCGAGTTTGCATATAACAACAGCTTATCACGCAAGCATCGGTATGGCACCGCATTTGAGGCATTATACGGAAGGAAGTGCCAATCACCCTTGTGTTGGTACGAGCCCGGGGAGCAAAGTGTCTTAGGACCTGAGGTAGTGAGGGAAACGACGGAACAAATCAAGAAGATCAAGGATAGAATCTTAACCGCACATAGTCGGCAGAAAAGCTACGCGGACAAAAGGCGCAAGCCCTTGGAGTTCCAAGAGGGAGAACATGTATTTCTAAGAATCACCCCCACTACAGGAATAGGGAGAGCCATGAAAGTTAAAAAGTTGAGTCCCCGATTTCTGGTCCTTTTGAAATTCTTCAAAGAGTCGGATCCGTAGCTTACAAAATAGCCTTACCACCCAATCTGGTCAAACCTTCATGATGTCTTTCACGCCTCCCGATTCACGTAAATATGAGTCCGACCCTAGTCATGTCCTAGAAACAGAGCATGTACAGTTAAGGGAGGACCTCACTTTCAATGTACCGCCTCACGGGAATAGTGGATCACTGAGTCAAGCGAAGGAACAAGTCCGTTACTTTGGTAAAAGTGGCGTGGGGACAAGGCAAGTCGGAAGAATACACGTGGGAACTAGAGTCAGAGATGAAGTCCAAATATCCAGAGCTTTTCTAAGGTACAATTTCGAGGGCGAAATTCTTTTAAGGAGGGAGTAATGTAACGCCCGATTTTCTCATTAGAGTGAAAATGACCAAAATGCCCTGAGGTCATTTTCACCGGACCGAGGAAAGCCGTGCGGCAGTACTCGAAGGGCAAACTCAATGTTGGAAGGGATTAGAAAACTTATGTACCTTCCCGGGATCGAAAATCTCGTTTTGAAGTTTTAGTCAAAATGACCAAAACGCCTGTGGTGTCTTACCCGTTTGCAAGTGCCGGATGAACCCGAAACTTCTCCAGATGGTTTTAAAAGGCGATTTTATGTATTCTATGACCTCAGTTTTAATTTTTGAAGTCCTGGGCAAAATTAGTGCAAAATTACGGTTTTGCCCCTAGTTTCAGATTTTTACGCTTAATCACACGATTAAGCAAACCTAAGCAATATTAGGCTCTAATCGAAGGTTAATTAATTTCCTTAATTAATCTAGAGTCAAAATAATTTATTAAAGTTGTTTAGAACCAAAAGTACTTAATTACAACCTAAAATCATATTTTAATTTTATGACACCTAGTCATAGAATCTTGAATAGTGTTTTCTCTTTCCAATTCCTTAAATCATGGAATTGTGTTACACATTGTTTATTCATAAATGAGTTTAAAATTCTTTAATGATGTATGAGCACTCCTAAACTTGTCATAAACTCCCTAAATCACATTCTTAGTTACCTAAACTTAAGCTTAATCATTCCTAACCTTGTACCTAAGCTAATACACATCTAAACCTACCATTAACACACAATTAAATGGTCAAACTCACCTCCTCCCTTGCTGTCCCAAGCTGGCCGTGAACCTCCTTCCCCATTATGCATCACATGTTCAATTTTTCAACACTCCAAAGCCATACCTCAAGTCACATACACTATACCTTGTCATAACTTTCAATCAAGCTTGAATTTCCACATGAATAAATAATTAAAACAACCCATTTTCCCCATTTATTTGTGGCTGGAAAAGTTCCAGCCATGTTAAGGTTCTAGAAGCCTAATTTCATAAAAATGTGATAGGAAATTAACTCACATCAAGCCATACTTTGTAGCATAGCTTCCATACTTCAAACCATGCTTGAATGACCTTGTGTAAGAGATATTTTCTCTTCCTTCCTCCCTCAAGAGCTACGGCCAAAGCCCTCCCCATTCACTCCTCCATGGTTTTGATTTTCTATAAATAGGATGCTTGTGTTAGCCTTGTTACACTTTGAAGCATTTGCAAAGTTTAGAGTTTTAGAGTTGTCTTGCTAGTTTTTCCTTTTTCTCTCAAAGTTCCAAGAGTGTTCTTCCTTTCTTTTCATCTTTATCTTCTTCATCTCTTCATCTCATCATCACCTCTCAACCATCAAACACCACCCCAAAACCTTGAACCATCATCAAACCTCTCAAACACCACACCTCAAACACAACTCCACTTGAAACACATTTTCTTTCTTTTTCTCTCATCAAGGCCGAATCATCATCACCATCTTAGGAGGTGTTGCTCATCTCATTTCCATCTTCAAGTTCAAGCTTTTATCTTCATCAAAAGGTAGGGATTTGTTTTCAAACTTTATTTTGTTCAAGAAAGTGTTTTTCTCTAGTTTTCTCTTGGATTCTTTTTGAACTTTCCTTTGTCTTTCCTTTCCTTTTCATTTTCGGCCATGAGGCCTTGATTTGAGCATGATAGCTTGATGATGAGAGTTTCTAGATGATGACATTGTGTTCATCTCAAAGAAACCTCTAAAGCTTGAGTTTTCCTTTTCTTACAACTTCATCTATATGTTATCTAGCTCACATGGTTTTCCAACTTAAGAAAATTAATCTAAGGATTTCTAAAAGCCCAAGCCTACCCTTGTCAACCTTAAAGTTGGCCGGCACGTTCTAGAGACTTGTCTCTAGATAGGGGTTTTGGGTACTTAATAAAGAACTTGATATAGTTTCACTTTCTTTCTCTTTTATGTGACTTTCGGTTTTTGTATTGTGATCTTTGAGATATTGTAATGGGTTTCTATCTCGTTAAAGTCTTGAATGAGCTCTAGTTAACTATAAAATGAATCTTGCATCATGTTTATTTTATGCTATGCATATCATGTTTACTTCCTTGCTATCACTAAATCCCAAGATAATGAATGAACTTGCATTATCATGTTTATGTTTCAAGCTTTGCATTATCATATTTATATTTCAAGTCCTCACCTAAATATCTAAGATAATAATATGTTGCACCACATATTTATTTTATGCTCTCACTTTACTTTCTAGCAATAACTAAAATAAGTGCATGAGCATGTTTATTTTTATGTCATCACTTTAATGATTCTAGAGCTCAAAGACTTGCCCAAGGATATCTCAAACAAAGGTCTAAAACATTTATCTCCTATGGCTCATATTTCGGCCCTATGAGGCCTTAATGTTTTCAAGTATTGAAAACTATGTTTTATAATTTTTCTAAACTTATATGAGTATAAGGAATGTGTAGAACTAAGTGTTATGAATTTAGGACCTCTTGAGATGAAAATAACATAGCCACTGCCCTATTAAGTATTTTCATGAGTTTAGATGATAAAAGTGTTCATAAAAGAGTTTTGAAGGTTTTAATAAGGTTCCAAGAGAAACTAGTATTTTATGTGCTTTAGAAACTATGATTCAATGCCTTTAAATGGAGTTTCTGTTTAGGTTCTGCCTTGCTATGTTTGGCCACTGCATGAGCTGTGTTAATGATGTTAATATGCTTATGTTTGGGTAATAATTATGTTAAGACTCATATGTGAAAGATAGGATAAGTTAGGAACTAGAAAAGAATTAATTTGAGAGTTCTAGATCCCTTAAAGATTTATTTTTCTGGATTCTGTCCAGCAAGGTTTAGATTCAATAACCATGGCTTTAAATTAGTTTATATGTGTAGGAATGACTCATAATTGGTTTAGGACTTAATCTTGAAACCTTAGGAGCAAACCGAACTTAGAAAGGGTCAATATTGTGACTTCTAGGTACCCGTAAAGTTAGTATTTTGATTTCTGCACTCTTGAGGTTTAGAGATGTTCTTGACCATAGGGTAAGGTGAGAAATACTTAGTTATAACCTTATAGGTTCCCAAGAGACTAGGTGTTGATGATCAATAACTTAGAATGTGAGATAAAGATCTAAACCGTAATTTCTAGAACTCCGTAATCACATAAACATAAAGCTGTCCAAATTCTCGCTTAGTGCTATTTGGATTAGTTCTTGAGCATAAAATTTATATAACTCATTAATTGTCAAACTATAGGCGTATAAAGAAGCTAAGAATAATTTGCAAGTTTAAGACTCATAATAATCGAAGTTTAAAGCACTATGAGATATAACATAACATGCCTATGAGCCTCTGGATGATTGTTAAATATGACTATGTGATGATGTTTGTGTGAAAGTTTTATGTGACGAATGTTATGAGAAAGTTTCATGTGATGATATATATGTTATGAAAAAGCTACATGAGAATGCATGATAAAAATGAATATGATAAATGATGAGGTAATTGTGATGTAATACTTATGAAGATATAAATGTGACACAACACTGAGACGCGCTTCTCCTGGGTGACACCGGTTCGGCCGAGCACCCCCAGGAGGAGACAAATCCGTGAGGGTATGTGTAGATGCAGCCTGCCAAAGCGGACAAATTGCGAGGCCCACGTGGCTAGCAAAGCGTTTCAAAGAGGAAATGACCCTAGAAAGGAGATCCTTAATTTGCCCCCTAGCCCGTACTTTAAGTCGGGATTATGTTACGCTTATCATAGGATAAGTAAGAGCTAGTGACGACTAGTTAAGGTATGAGCTCATAACCTAGAGAAGTTTTAGGGCGGCCCCATGAGATGAAAGTTAAGGTTGACAATGTCACATAAACTTTACTTATGCCAATGTTATAATGTTTCCTAGTGATTCTATTGTTTGGTTTACCTTATGATGCATTCATATCATTAGTATATTTCAGCTTAAGTTATAAAGACGCATTATAAAATATGATGGACCTTGGATAAAATACCTCTTTGGGAAACCCACTTAAAAGGAACTTATATGCATGCACACCTCTTAGTATTAAACCCAAGGTTCCTGAGGATGTGACGATGACACCTAGGTAGGGATAACCCTCGAGAATTCTTTTAGAAAGATTCTCATTCCCTCTCTCTTTTCTTCCGTCATATCTTCAGATGGCGACGTTTGTACTCTTCGTCGACACCCCGGTATGGGAGCTGCACCATGACCCGGCACTCGGGTCATATCATTTTGAGGGTCGCTGCACTGTCAGAGTATACATGTTCATGGGACGACCCTTCGCACTTCGTCCCGAAGCTACCGCTTCACCCCGATCGCTTCTTACCGTCATAACGGGATTTTTGAGCGGCGAGGCCACGCGACGAGCAGATCCTCCGCATGGAGCCCGAGACGCCACCGCACGCGAGTACCTCGAGTATGTACCGCGTCCCGGTACTGAGAAGGACCCATCCGAGGATCCGCCATCCCACATGTACAGCTTGGAGCTCGGCCCCGCTCCTCCACCGATGAGGGTTGGGAGTGAGGAGACGGTGGTCCAGCCGAGGTTGGCTCGACGGCCATCTATGCGCCCTCGCCGCGGTGGACATGCCCCGATGATGCACTCGACCACTCCCGCCGAGATTCGCCAGTGGATCGACTCGACCCCGCAGTACTCGGACCTGCAGGAGTAGTCATAGGAGGGGTAGTAGTTAGTGCACACACACGCCACATAGTAGAGGACAAACCTTCTTTTGTATATGAGGTTGTCTCCTTTAGGTGCACATGGGTATGGGGGTAGTTTCTTTTGTATTTGCTTTTTATGATTTCCTTGTATTGCATTTCAGTTGTATTTCGCTTCATGATGTATCAAATAGTCCTGCCTCTTTGGGTAGGCACGTTATATATATATATATCTATGATTCAGTTGATGCTTCCATGACATGATGTGTTTCTTATGCTTTGCTTATATGTTTCGCTATGTTGCCCCTTAAAGTTTCGCGCGTGGCTCTCACTTTGATTTTAAAAAGAAAAATTTTACCCGTATTTCCGCTAAGTATTTTCCAAAGGATGAGACCAAGAGGTAATATTCTAAAAATTAACCTAAGGACATACTAGTAGTCTTGGGTTAAGATTTAGGGTGTTACAGAATGCCTCTACCACCATGCTGCAAGTAGTTCTTCCCAGCTTCTCTAACCTGAACAATGATGAGTAGAATGCCTTTACCACCATGTTGCAAGTAGTTCTTCCCAGCCTCTCCAAGCAGAACCATGATGAGTAGAATGCTTCTACCATCACATTGCAAGTAATTTTACCTTAGCTTCTCCAAGCTATGTCTCACTGATCACTATTAGATCAAGGATACAAAGGTTTTGTGTTTGGGTTGCCACTCAAATGTACAGTAAACAGACCTGGGATAACTTGAGCAACTTCTTCCTAACATCTTCTACAGTGAAGAGTATACAACACCTTTAGGAACTAGAAAGAAGATTTTACACTTCAAGAGAAATGATTTTATGATATGATGAACATCACAAGAAGTGTAAAGAGATTTTTATAGAGTTTCCACTCTTATGTATTCAATTCTTTCATCAGCTTCTAGCATTTTTTCTTCATGGCCGTTGCCTTTGATCAGATCTCCAAGTGAAAAGTGTAGATCATCCATTGTGTCTTGGAAAGTTAATCTAGAAGAGTAGGTTGATAATTTGTCACATTGGTTATAGAAGCTATTGTATAGTTGAAGTTTTTTACATCCCTTTAGAAACTTCATTTTTACTTTCTTATTGTGGTTTCTGAACTCTTCATTCTAAAAGTTAGGATGGCTGACCAAATAGGCAGAAAAGATGACATACCAGTTTTGAAACTAGGTTAGACTCGAGATTTGAAATTTGAAATTCAAGTTTCCCTCATTTTTCTGTAGCGTTCGACACTCCACAATGAAGTGAGCTTTTTGATGTGTGCTATCAATTCCTTGATGAATCTTTGGTCTTTCAATATTCAATTTGGGCTTTATGATGATGAATAATTTGTGATTATGATGATTGAAAACTAAGTAACACGTTATCATAGTTTGCATGATTTCTTCATTCTTAGTATACTTTCTAATTTCTTGTGCTAGTTTCTAAAGACCTTTGCCTTAGTTTCTTGTTCTTGATTTGATTTGCTTCATTCCTTGATGCTTGTAAGTGTACTTTACATGATATAATATTCACTTCACTTAAGCTTAATCTCTTAACATGAGATAAAACATGTTTGCACATATAAAGTGAAATTATTCTCGCTCAAGTCTGTGTTATGCATTTTGGAAATACCTCTTATGTTTAGTCAAGAAACTTAAGGTAGACATTAGGTTGTTTTTCAAAATATTTTCTTTAAATTGGTTTTGTTTTCATTCAAAATATTATAGCTCATACTTACTGAAGGGGTTCTGGAGCTTACAGATACCTCATATTCTACTATTGAAGGAAAGGTTTGGTGTTGGTTTAGAGGCCTTGAAGTGAGAAAAAGCACTCTTGGAACATCCTTGGAAGCCAAGATCTCTAAAGAAAAAACTAATGGCAGACCGCAAGCATAATAGGAATGGCAATGCTGAGGCGAAAGACATGATAAGTACTCTCCATGAAATAGCTGCCGCTATGAGAGAACAAGTTACAGTGGCCAACCGAATGATAGAGAGATTCAATCATAACGATGAGCGGAACCTAGTTAGGAACCTTGGAGGAACTGAGGAGGATATGGAGTATCAGAAATTTGCTGAGTTCAAGAAGGCAAACCTTCAACCATTCTGAGAAGCTTTTGATCCAAACAAAGCAAAAGAATGAATTAAGGCTATAGAGAAGATTTTTTATTTTCCCGGTTCTTCTTTGTATGAAGACTCAAAAAGTGGTCTTTGCTACTTCCATGCTAGAAGCTGATGTAGAATTTTGGTGGGTTGACACCAAGGGATTATTCGAAGCTTCTCAGAATAAAGTTATTTGGGAAGTTTTTAAAGAGGATTCTATCTATTGTATTTGGATATATGTATATGTTTATAAATATAGTAGAGAGTAAATATGTATTAAGGCTATATATATATATATATATATATATATCTGTAAATATAGTGGAGAACAAATGTGTATTAAAGCCCAATGAAGAGCTTCCTTTTGTACTTGACTTTGTATTCAATAAATATAATGTTTCTTTGTTAGATATATTTTAATAAAATTACGACGTAGTTATTACACGAATCACTCGATCGTGCTATAGATATTTAAGAAAAATATGCAAATTTATGAGCAACAAATCTTAAGTCTGATGTCATGGTTTAAGGATGATATTACACTTGGGAGAATGTTACAAGCTCCAGAGCACAGTCAACTCAAAAGCCTTACTTAGAACTCCAAAGCTCTCAAAAAGTGACATTTCTGAAGACAAAGATGAACAATCGGAAAATGATAGAGAAACTAAAGAACAACAAAGGTACATAAACTACATAGGAGTTAATTAGTTTCTCAAAACCAAGTTCTTGGGACATTTCTAAGAGTGTAAGAACAAGATCTTCCTTTAAGAATGAGTCAAAATGTGCTTTCATTTCCACAATTGAGCTAAAATGCATTGGAGATGCTTTTGTGATCAAAGTTCGATGGAAGCTATGCAAGAGGAACTAGATCAATTTGAGAAAAATAAAGTTTGGACACTTGTAGAGAAACCTAATGGAAAAACAATCATTGGAACCAAGTGGGGGCTCATAAACAAGCTGGATGAAATTGGAAAAGTGATTAGAAACAAAGCAAGAATGGTTGTACAAGGTTATAATCAATAACATAGAATTGATTATGATAAAACCTTTGCACTAATGATAAGGCTTGAAGCCATTAGAATGCTACTTCCTTTTGCAACCTTCAAAGGATTCACTATATATGAAATGGATGTAAAATCTGTGTTCTTAAATGCAATTCTCTCTGAGGAAGTCTATGTGAAGCAACCTCTAGGTTTTAAGAGTGAAAACCTTCCCAAACATGTCTTTAAGTTAACAAAGGCACTCCATGGTCTGAAACAGGCTCCCAAAGCTTGGTATGAAAGGCTGAGTATTGTAACGCCCCGATTTTTCTGTTAGAGTGAAAATGACCAAAATGCCCCTAAGGTCATTTTCATGACCGAGGAAAGCCGGTTCGGCAGTACTCGAAGGGCAAACTCAATGTTGGAAGGGGATTAGATAACTTGTGTACCTTCCCGGGATCGAAAATCTCGTTTTTCGAGTTTTCGGGTCAAAATGACCAAAACGCCCCTGCAGTGTTTTACCCATTTTCGAGTGCCGGATGAACCCAAAACTTCTCCAGATGGTTTTAAAAGGCATTTTTATGTATTCTATGACCTCAGTTTTAATTTTAGAAGTCCCGAGCAAAATTAATGCAAAATTACGATTTTGCCCCTAGTTTCGTAATTTTACGCTTAATCGCGTGATTAAGCGAACCTAAGCAATATTAGGCTCTAATCGAAGGTTAATTAATTTCCTTAATTAATCTTGAGTCAATATTATAATGTTTCTTAGTTATTCTATTGTTTGGTTTACCTTTATGACGCATTCATATCATTAGTATATTTCATGCTTAGTTATAAGACGCATTGTAAAATATGATGGACCTTGGATAAATATCACTTTAGAACACTAACTTAAAAGGAATTTATATGCATGCACACCTTTTAGAAATAAACCCAAGGTTCCTGAGGATGTGACGATGTCACCTAGGTAGGGATAACCCTACTGAGAATTCTTTTAGAAAGATTCTCATTCCCTCTCTCCTTTCTTCCGTCATATCTTCAGATGGCGACATTCGTACTCTTCATCGATACCCCGGTATGGGAGCTGCACCATGACCCGGCACTCGGGTCATACCATTTTGAGGGTCGCTGCATGGTTAGAGTGTTCATGTTTATGGGACGACCCTTCGCACACCCAGTCCCGAGTTATCGTTTTACCCCGACTGCTCCTTACCGACATAACGGGATTTTTGAGCGAGCTAGACCATGTGATGAGCAGATTCTCCGCATGGAGCCCGAGACATCAGCCGTGCACGGCTACCCGGAGTACGTGCCTCGCACCCAGTACTTAGAGACGGACCCATCCGAGGACCCGCCATCACACATGTACAGTTGGAGCTCCAGTCCCGCTTCCCCACCGATGAGGGCTGGGAGTGAGGAGACGGTAGTCCAGCCGAGGTTGGCTCATCGGCCATCTATGCACCCTCGCCGCGGTGGACATGCCCCGATGATGCACTCGACCACTCCCACCAAGATTCGTCAGTGGATCGACTCGACCCCACGCATTTCGGACCAAAAGAGGGAGTAGACATAGGAGGGGTAGTAGTTAGTGCACACACGCCACATAGTTAAGGACAAACCTTCTTTTGTATATGAGGTTGTCTACTCTAGGTGCACATGGGTATGGGTGTTGTTTCTCTTGTATTTACTTTTTATGATTTCCTTGTATTGCATTTCAGTTGTATTCCATTTCCCGATGTATTAAATAGTCCTGCCCCTTTGGGTAGGCACAGTATATATATATATATATATTTATGTTTCAGTTGATGTCTCCATGATATGATGTGCTTCTTTATGCTTTGCTTATATGTTTCGCTATGCTTCCTCTTAAAGATTCATGCGTGGCTCTCACTTTGATTTTAAATTGCAAAAAGAAAAATTTTACCCACATTTCCGCTAAGTATTTTCTAAAGTAAAAGATGAGACCAAGAGGTAATATTCTAAAGATTAACCTAAGTACGTACTAGTAGTCTTGGGTTAAGATTTAGGGTGTTACATTATGGTATTAGAGCAGTTCGATTCTCATGGAGCCTGAGGATTGGACTGACTATGCTTTATATGCATAATGCGATAGTTATGTCATGTGTAGTGCTTGATAGAGATAAGCTGTAGGACTAGAGATGCATGACTTCTGTTGCTTGCAAGTGCCATGGTAACTACCTCATTTTGCATGGATATTGAGCCTGATCAACTTGATGTTCATTGTTTCATGTGTTTAGGGACCAATGGCACCGCGACGACGACCTAGGACTACGCCCGATGTTGACCAAGACAATGCAACTGCTGCTGCTGTCCGTCGCATGACACAAGCCATGGAACGAATGTTCTACCGGATGGACCAACAAGCAAACGCTGTTCCTGTTCCCCCTCCTCCCCCTGCTGCTGAGACGGTGGAACAAGCCTGCTTCGGCGAGTTCCGCAAGGCGAACCCGCCGGTGTTCCGAGGGGTAATGGACCCCGACAAGACTGATGAGTGGATCAAAGACATGGAGAAGATCTACTCTGTCATTACCTACTCAGAGGAGCAGAAGGTCACATTTGCTGCTTTCATGCTAAAGTCCGACGCCGAGTTTTGGTGGAACGACACGAAGCATCTGCTAGAAGCCTCTGGAACTCCCATTGACCGGGAGCTGTTCAAGACTTACTTCTACGAGAAGTATTTCCCGGAGTCCATAAGGAATGCAAAAGACATTGAGTTCATGCAGTTGACCCAGGGAGGGTCTACTGTAGGCCAATACACTGCGAAGTTCGAGGAGCTGATCAAGTTCTCTCGGGTGTTCCAAGGGAACCCCGATGAGGTTTGGAAGTGTGTGAAGTATGAGGCCGGTCTGAAGGCGGAGATGAACTATGCCGTGGCCCATATGGAGATCAGAGACTTCCCGACTCTGGTCAACAAGTGCCGGATCCTTAAAGAAGGACAGAGAAAGATTCAAATCACAAGGGCGGAGCGAGCTAAGGGGCTCGGACCTCAAGCCCCGAAGTTCAAACCGCAGTACCCTTCGAGGAATCACTACAACCCCTACCAGGCCAACCAGTTCTGACAACAACAACAACCACCAAGAGCTCCTGCTCACCAATAATCCAAGCAACACCAAAGGCCGCCATTTCAACATCAAGGCCCGAGGAACTTCAACAATCAACCCTGTGGACCGGGTGGACCCCGGAACCACAATGGAGGACCAAGTGGAGCCAAGAACAAGGCACCACAAACCCCTGCTGCTTACCCCGGAGCAACATCTGCCGACATTTGCCCACAATACGGAAAGAATCACGGGAATCGCCCATGCTTGGCCGGTCAGAACGTGTTCTTCAAGTGTGGCAAGCCCGGCCACTATGCAAAGGACTGCGCCGGACAAGGGACATCAAACCAAAACCCCCGACCACAATACCGAGGAAGGGTCTTTACCCTTAATGCGGAAGACGCCAAGAAGTCCAAAGATCTCATTGAAGGTATGTGCGAAGTAAACGGTAAACCCATAACTGTACTATATGACTCTGGAGCTACTCATTCTTTTATTTCACTTGCTAGTGTTGAGTCCTTAAATCTAAGAGTCTCTAAACTTCCCTTTGATCTCATTGTTTCTACTCCTACAAATCGCCCTGTTAATACCTGCCATTGTTGTTTAAACTGTCATCTTGTTGTAGAAAATAGGTCTTTTATCATAGATTTAATTTGTTTACCGTTGAAAGACATAGGCATTATCTTAGGCATGAATTGGCTTCACGCCAACCGTGTGTTGTTAGATTGTGGAACCCAAACCGTAGTTTTCCCTTCTCCTCCCGAAAACATCACTCAACCCATTAGGCTGTACCTAAATTCCGTAAAGGTCTTCTGTAGTGGGGAGAAAGCTAAGGGATATGTTCTATTAGCCGCCTGCGATGTAGACTTTGAGCAAGACCTAGGTGAGATACCTGTGGTAAGAGACTATCCCGAGGTATTTCCAGATGAAATACCCGAGTTCCCTCCCGAAAGAGAAGTTGAATTCTCCATATAGTTAGTTCCTGGGACAGGACCAATCTCTATAGCCCCGTATAGGATGTCACCCTCGGAGCTGGCAGAGTTGAAAACCCAGTTAGAAGAGCTGTTAGAAAAGAGTTTTATAAGGCCGAGTGCTTCGCCTTGGGGCGCTCCGGTCTTATTTGTGAAGAAAAAGAACGGAAGTATGAGGATGTGTATAGACTATAGGCAGTTGAACCAAGTAACCATAAAGAATAAATACCCATTGACTAGGATTGACGATCTTATGGACCAATTAAAAGGAGCAGTAGTGTTTTCTAAGATTGATTTAAGGTCCGGTTACCATCAGATTAGGGTTAGAGATTCGGATATTCCTAAGACCGCCTTTCGAACCCGGTATGGACACTTTGAGTTCAATGTGATGTCGTTTGGTTTGACGAATGCTCCCGCAGTTTTTATGGATTACATGAATAGGATCTTTAGACCCTATTTAGATCAATTCGTGGTTGTGTTCATAGATGATATTCTCATCTATTCGAAGACCCACGAAGAGCATGAGCGTCATTTAAGGTTGGTTTTAGAGGTATTAAAGGAGAAGAAGTTATACGCTAAGTTGTCTAAGTGTGAATTTTGGTTAGAGGAGGTAAAGTTTTTAGGACATGTTGTGTCAAAAGGTGGCATAGTTGTCGACCCGAGTAAGATAGAAGCTGTGATGAATTGGGATAGACCAACCTCTGTAACTGAGATTAGTAGCTTTTTGGGTTTAGCTGGATATTACCGTAGGTTTATCAAAGGATTTTCCCAGTTAGCCCTACCCTTAACCAAGCTCACTAGGAAGAATGCCCCGTTTGAGTGGAGCCCCGAGTGTGAAAAGAGTTTCCTAGAGCTTAAGGAAAAGCTCACCTCAACCCCGGTTTTAGTTTTACCTGACCCCAATGTACCCTTCGAGGTATATTGCGATGCTTCTGGCAAGGGTCTAGGTTGTGTGTTGATGCAAAACAGGCAAGTGGTAGCCTATGCGTCCAGACAACTCAAGCCTCACGAGGTAACCTTCCCCACCCATGACCTAGAACTAGCAGCCATCGTGTTCGCTCTAAAGATGTGGAGACACTATTTGTATGGTGTAAGGTTTGAAGTTTTCTCCGATCATAAGAGTCTCAAGCATCTCTTTGATCAAAAGGAGTTGAATATGAGGCAAAGGAGATGGATGGAATTCCTCAAGGATTACGATTTTGGCTTAAGTTACCACCCCGGCAAGGCTAATGTAGTAGCCGACGCCTTGAGCCGAAACTCGTTACGTCTATCAAGTATGATGGTTAATGAAGTTGGGTTAATAGAGCAGTTTAGGGATATGAATCTTGGGATGTTTATAATGGAGAATGGCATCATGATGAGTCATCTCACGGTGACCAGTGGGTTTAAGCAAAGGATTATGCTTGTCCAAAGACAAAATGAGGACTTTATGGAGACAATCGAGGCAATTAAGGCCGGAAAGTTGAAAGGTTTTGTACGAGGCCCCGACTGGTTGTGGAGGTTCGAGGGGCGAATCTGTGTGCCACAAGATGGCGGCCTCCGAGAGAAGATGCTGGAGGAGGCTCACAAGAGCCATTTTGCTATCCATCCTGGTACTACCAAGATGTATCAGGACTTGAAGAGGATGTTTTGGTGGCCCGGATTAACGAAGGATGTGGTCGCCTGGGTGAGTAAGTGTTTGGTCTGCCAAAAGGTCAAGATCGAACACCAAAAACCTTCTATCATGTTGCAACCCCTGTCAATCCCCGAGTGGAAGTGGGAGAGTATATCAATGGATTTCGTGACAGGATTGCCAAAAACCCAAGCTGGCCACGATGCCGTATGGGTAATCGTGGATCGACTGACTAAGTCGGCTCATTTTCTACCTATTCGAGTCAAGTACTCGTTGGATAAGTTGGCCCAGCTTTACATCCAAGAAATAGTAAGGTTGCATGGAGTACCATCGACGATAATCTCAGATCGAGATCCGTGGTTTACGTCACGTTTTTGGGGAGCCTTTCAAAAGGCGTTTGGTTGCAAGTTGTGCTTGAGCACTGCCTACTACCCACAAAGAGATGGTCAATCTAAGAGGACGATCCAAACCCTAGAAGACATGTTAAGAGCCTGTGTTTTAGACCAAAAAGGAAGTTGGGATAAGTACATGCCTTTAATCGAGTTTGCGTATAACAACAGTTATCACGCAAGTATCGGTATGGCACCGTACGAGGCGTTATATGGAAGGAAGTGCCAATCACCCTTATGTTGGTATGAGCCCGGAGAACAAAGTGTCTTAGGACCTGAGGTAGTGAGGGAAACGACGGAGCAAATCAAGAAAATCAAGGATAGAATCTTAACCGCTCAGAGTCGACAGAAAAGCTACGCGGACAAAAGGCGCAAGCCCTTGGAGTTCCAAGAAGGAGAACATGTATTTCTAAGAATCACCCCCACTACAGGAATAGGGAGAGCCATGAAAGTTAAAAAGCTGAGTCCCCGATTTCTTGGTCCTTTTGAAATTTTTCAGAGAATCGGATCCGTAGCTTACAAAATAGCCTTACCACCCAATCTGTCAAACCTTCATGATGTCTTTCACGTCTCCCAGTTACGTAAATATGAGTCCGACCCTAGTCATGTCCTAGAACCAGAGCATGTACAGTTGAGGGAGGACCTCACTTTCAATGTACCGCCTACGAGAATAGTGGATCACGGAGTCAAGCAGTTAAGAAACAAGTCTGTTCCTTTGGTGAAAGTGGCGTGGGGACGAGACAAGTCGGAAGAATACACGTGGGAACTAGAATTAGAGATGAAGTCCAAATATCCAGAGCTTTTCTAAGGTACGAATTTCGAGGGCAAAATTCTTTTTAAGGAGGGGAGTAATGTAACGCCCCGATTTTTCTGTTAGAGTGAAAATGACCAAAATGCCCCTGAGGTCATTTTCAGCCCGGAATTCGAGGAAAGCCGGTTCGGCAGTACTCGAAGGCAAACTCAATGTTGGAAGGGGATTAGATAACTTGTGTACCTTCCCGGGATCGAAAATCTCGTTTTTCGAGTTTTCGGGTCAAAATGACCAAAACGCCCCTGCGGTGTTTTACCCATTTCTGAGTGCCGGATGAACCCGAAACTTCTCAAGATGGTTTTAAAAGGTGTTTTTATGTATTCTATGACCTCAGTTTTAATTTTAGAAGTCCCGGACAAAATTAGTGCAAAATTATGGTTTTGCCCCTAGTTTCGTATTTTTACGCTTAATCGCGTGATTAAGCGAACCTAAGCAATATTAGGCTCTAATCGAAGGTTAATTAATTTCCTTAATTAATCTTGAGTCAAAATAATTTATTGAAGTTGATTAGAACCAAAAAGTACTTAATTACAACCTAAAATCATATTTTAATTTCAAGACACCTAGTCATAGAATCTTGAATAGTGTTTTCTCTTTCCAATTCCTTAAATCATGGAATTGTGTTACACATTGTTTATTCATAAATGAGTTTAAAATTCTCTAATGATGTATGAGCACTCCTAAACTTGTCATAAACTCCCTAAATCACATTCTTAGTTACCTAAACTTAAGCTTAATCATTCCTAACCTTGTACCTAAGCTAATACACATCTAAACCCACCATTAACACCCAATTACATGATCAAATCATCCTCCCCACTCTGCTGCCAGGTCTGGCCGAAGCCTCACATCCTCCATATGCATCACATGTTCAAGTTTTCAACACTCCAAGGCCATACCTCAAGTCACATACACTATACCTTGTCATAACTTTCAATCAAGCTTGAATTTCCACATGAATAAATAATTAAAACAACCAATTTTTCCCATTTATTTGTGGCTGGAAAAGTTCCAGCCATGCCAAGTTTCTAGAAGCCTAATTTCATAAAAATTTGATAGGAAATTAACTCACATCAAGCCATACTTTGTAGCATAGCTTCCATACTTCAAACCATGCTTGAATGACCTTGTGTAAGAGATATTTTCTCTTCCTTTGCCCTCCAAACCACATGGCCACTCCCTCCCATTGTGAGCTCCATGGTTTTGTTTTTCTATAAATAGGATGCTTGTGATAGCCTTGTTGCACCTTGAAGCATTTGCTAAGTTTAGAGTTTTAGAGTTGTCTTGCTAGTCTTTCTTTTTCTCTCAAAATTTCAAGAGTGTTCTTCCTTTCTTTTCATCTTTATCTTCTTCATCTCTTCACCTCATCACCATCTCTTAACCATCAAACACCACCCCAAAGCCTTGAACCATCATCAAACCTCTCAAACACCACACCTCAAATACAACTTCACTTGAAACACATTTCCTTCCTTTTTCTTTCATCAAGGCCGAATCATCATCACCATCCTAGGAGGTGTTGCTCATCTCATTTCCATCTTCAAGTCCAAGCTTTTACCTTCATCACAAGGTAGGGATTTGTATTCAAACTTTGTTTTGCTCAAGAAAGTATTTTTCTCTAGTTTTCCTCTTGGATTCTTTTTGAACTTTCCTTTGTTTTTCCTTTCTTTTCATTTCGGCCATGAGGCCTTGATTTTGAGCATGATAGCTTGATGATGAGAGTTTCTAGATGATGATATTGTGTTCATCTCAAAGGAACCTCTAAAGCTTGAGTTTTCCTTTTCTTATGACTTCATCTACATGATATCTAACTCACATGGATTTCCAACTTAAGAAAATTAATCTAAGGATTTCAAAAAGCCCAAGCCTACCCTTGTCAACCTTAAAGTTGGCCGGCACATTCTAGAGATTTTTCTCTAGATAGGGGTTTTGGGTATTTAATAAAGAACTTGATGTAGTTTCACTTTCTTTCTCTTTTATATGACTTTCGGTTTTTGTGTTGTGATCTTTGAGATATTGTATTGGGTTGCTATCTTGTTAAAGTCTTGAATGAGCTCTAGTTAACCATAAAATGAATCTTGCATCATGTTTATTTTATGCTATGCATATCATGTTTACTTCCTTGCTATCACTAAATATCAAGATAATGAATGAACTTGCATTATCATGTTTATATTTCAAGCTATGCATTATCATGTTTATATTTCAAGTTCTCACTTAATACCAAGATAATAATGAGTTGCATTCATATTTACTTTGTGCTATCACTTTACTTTCTAATGGAACCTAAAATAAGTGCATGAGCATGTTTATTTTTATGTCATCACCTAAATGAATCTAGAGCTCAAAGACTTACCCATTGTGGTCTCAACAAAGGTCTAACAATATGTGTTTTTTTTTTTGGGTTCATATTTCGGCCCTAAGAGGTCTTGAGGTCTCCAAGTATTTGAGACTATGTCTTATAATTTTTCCAAGCTTAAGTGAGTTTAAGGAATGCATAGAACCAAGTTTTGAGAATTTAGAACCTCTTGGGACAAAGATGAATTGGTCACTGCCCTCTTAAATATTCTTATGATTTTAGATGATAAAATTGTTTATAAATGAGCTTTGAGAGTTTAAAAAGAGTTCCAAGAGAAACTAGTATTTTATGTGCTTTAGAAATTATGTTTTATGCCTTTTATGGAGAAGTATATTTTCGGTTCTTCCTTGCTCTTTGCTGCCACTCTATGTGCTGTTTTAATGATGATAATGTGTCCATGTTTGAATAAAAATAATGTTAAGACTCATATGTAAAAGATAGGATAAGTTAGGAACTAGAAAAGAATTAATTTCAGAATTCTAGATCCTTTAAATTATGAAATTTCTGGATTCTGTCCAGCAAGGTTTAGACTTAATAATCATGGTTTTAAATTAGTTTAAATATGTAAGAATGACTCATAATTGGTTTAGGACTTAATCTTGAAGCCTTAGGAGCAAACTAAACTTAGAAAGGGTCATTGTTGTGACTTCTAGGTACCCGTAAAGTTAGGATTTCAAATTCTGCATCCTTGAGGTTTAGAGATGTTCTTGACCATAGTGTGAGGTGAGAAATACTTAGTTATAACCTTATAGGTTCCCAAGAGACTAGGTTTTGATGATCGATAACTTAGAATGCGAGTTAAGGACTCTAAGGGTCTAAACCGTAATCTCTAGAACCCCGTAATCACACAAATATAAGCCGTCCAAATCTGCATAGTGCTGTTTGGATAAGTCCTTGAGCATAAAAATTAGTAACACTTATTAGTTGTGAACCTATAGGTGTGTAAGAGGTTAAGAATAATACTAGAACGATTAGTTTACAAGTTTAAGACTCAAAGGAACCGAAAGCATAACATACTATAAGTTTATAACATAATAAGTTTGGGAGTTTATATGAATGATTGTCTAAGGTGTGATTATGTGATAATGTATATGCTATGGTTTTATGTATGCACTACGAAGAAAGTTTCATGTGATGATGTATATGCTATGAAAAAGATTTATGTAATGAATAATGATGTATCTATGAATTAACACTTTATGATAATTTAAATATGACACAACACTGAGACGCCTTCTTGGGTGACACCGGTTTAGCCGAGCACCCCCAAGAAAACAAATCCGTGAGGGTATTGACATAGAGCTTGCCAAAGCGGACAATACTACGATGCACTAGTTGCTAGTAGAGCGTTTCAAAGAGGAAATGACCCTAAGAGAGGTGATCCTTAAATTGCCCCCTAGCCCGCACTATTAAGTCGGGATTATGTATATGTTACGCTTATCATAGGATAAGTAAGAACTAGTGACGACTAGTTAAGGTATGAGCTCATAACCTAGAGATGTTTTAGGGCGGCCCCATGAGATGAAAGTTAAAGTTAACAATGTCACATATACTATACTTATGCCAATATTATAATGTTGCTTAGTTATTCTATTGTTTGGTTTACCTTTATGACGCATTCATATCATTAGTATATTTCACGCTTAGTTATAAGACGCATTGTAAAATATGACGGACCTTGGATAAATATCACTTTAGAACACTAACTTAAAAGGAATTTATATGCATGCACACCTTTTAGAAATAAACCCAAAGTTCCTGAGGATGTGACGATGTCACCTAGGTAGGGATAACCCTACTGAGAATTCTTTTAGAAAGATTCTCATTCCCTCTCTCCTTTCTTCCGTCATATCTTCAGATGGCGACATTCGTACTCTTCATTGATACCCCGGTATGGGAGCTGCACCATGACCCGGCACTCGGGTCATACCATTTTGAGGGTCGCTGCACGGTTAGAGTGTTCATGTTTATGGGACGACCCTTCACACACCCAGTCCCGAGTTATCGTTTTACCCTGACTGTTCCTTATCGACATAATGGGATTTTTGAGCGAGCTAGACCACGTGATGAGCAGATTCTCCGCATGGAGCCCGAGACATCAGCCGTGCGCGGCTACCCGGAGTACGTGCCTCGTACCCAGTACTCAGAGATGGACCCATCTAAGGACCCGCCATCACACATGTACAGTTGGAGCTCCAGTCCCGCTTCCCCACCGATGAGGGCTAGGAGTGAGGAGACGGTAGTCCAGCCGAGGTTAGCTCGTCGGCCATCTATGCCCTCGACCACTCCTGCCGAGATTCGTCAGTGGATCGACTCGACCCCACAGTACTCTGACCAGTAGGAGTAGACATAGGAGGGGTAGTAGTTAGTGCACACACGCCACATAGTTAAGGACAAACCTTCTTTTGTATATGAGGTTATCTACTCTAGGTGCACATGGGTATGAGTGTTGTTTCTCTTGTATTTACCTTTTATGATTTCCTTGTATTGCATTTCAGTTGTATTCCATTTCCTGATGTATTGAATAGTCCTGCCCCTTTGGGTAGGCACAGTATATATATATATATATTTATGTTTCAGTTGATGTCTCCATGATATGATGTGCTTCTTTATGCTTTGCTTATATGTTTCGCTATGCTTCCTCTTAAAGATTCGTGTGTGGCTCTCACTTTGATTTTAAATTCCAAAAAGAAAAATTTTACCCATATTTCCGCTAAGTATTTTCTAAAGTAAAAGATGAGACCAAGAGATAATATTCTAAAGATTAACCTAAGTACGTACTAGTAGTCTTGGGTTAAGATTTAGGGTGTTACAAGTATCTTTTTACTTAAGAATATGTTCAAAAGAGGTAAAGTTGACACTGTTGGTAAAAGAGTGCATAAGAAAGGGGGTTGAATCGTGCTTTTTGAAATCTTAATTTTAAATCTAAAACATTTGACATAAAACAAACTATCAAACATGAAGCTTGAAATGCAGTGGAATAATGGTTTGATGTTTCAGAAAAAAGGCTTTTGAAGCTTAATAATGGTTATGCATTTTAACGATACTTAATTAATGATTAACTTAAGGTACATAAAATGAAAATAAAAAGGTTAGAGATGAGAAAAAATGAACACAAGTGTTTTTATACTGGTTCAGCAAACCTGCCTACATCCAGTACTCAACACATGTGGAGATTTCATTAAGCAAGAACTTTCTCAACTTGAGAAAGTAAACCGGATAGTCTTTATAGTAGCCTTCCCAAGCTCTAACTTTTACAGTGGCCAACCCCAACTGTGACTTAACTGAGTATTTCTGTACCAGCCTCTCTAACCTGAATTGAGTAGTTCTGAACCAGCTTCCCTAAGGTGAACCATGACCTACAGACAACTTCTACTACAATGTTGTAAGTAGTATTGAACCAGCCTTTCCAAACTGAACCATGATAAGCAAATACCTTTGCTATCCCATTGTAAGTAGTTTTACCTTAGTTTCTCTAAGTTATGTCTTACACTAATCACTACCAGATCAAGGTTACAAAGGTTAAGTGTTTGGGTTGCTACTCAAACAAACCTACACCCATGTTTCCTCAAGAATGTTTGCTAATACAAACCTGGGAAACATGAGCAATTCCTTTCTCATATCCCTTTAGTAGAAGAGTATACAAATCATTACAAAATAAGGAAAGAAGATGTTTACACTTTAAGATGATTGATTACATAATATGATGAATAGCACAGGAAGTGTAGAGAGATTTTTCTAGCATTTCTGCTATTATATCTTCAACTCTCTCGTATGCATTTATGTATGGTATCTTTATTTATACAGGTCTATCTTCATGATCATTGCCTTTTTATCAGATCTCCAAGTAACACATGTAGATCATCAGTTGTGTCTTGGAACGTTACTCTAGAGAGGTAAGTTGATAGACTTATCACATCGGTTGCAGAAGCCGTTGTATTGTAAAGGTTTCTGATGTCCTCATTTTTCCTTTTACTTTCTGACCATGGTTTCTAAACTTCTCATTCTAGAAGATATGATCATGAGTCAATTAGGAAAAAGAGATGACGTACCAGTTATAATACTGGGTCTGATGCAATATTTGAATTTTGAAATTCGAATTTTCCCTCCATTTTCCTCAGCGTTTTGTGCTCCACAGTAAAGTGAACTTTCTGATGGCGTGATCAATCTCTTGAATTTTTCCTCAATCTTCTAGTATTTAATCTTGATTGTTTGATGATGATTTCTTTGTGATTGTATTGATTAATGACTGAGTAATACGTTGCTCTTGGACATGAATTGATTTCTTCATCTTGGGTGTACTTTCTGATGTCCCGTGCTACTTTTTGAAGATCCTTTCCTTGGCTTCTTGATCTCTAGCTTGGACTACTTCAGCCCTTAGGCATTTACACTTTATTTCCACTAGATAATTTTTACCTTTTTAAGCTTGATCTCCTCTCTTGAGATAAACATGATTTCTCATGTGTAGTGAGATTATTCCCGATTTAAGTCTGCTTCTATGCCTTTGGTTTGTGAACATGAATGCGCTCTTTGCTTGAAATAACATTCACTTTCTTTTTAACTTAATCTCTTCCCATGAGATAAATCATGCTTACGCATGCAAAGTGGAACATTATTCTTATTTTAAGTCCGTATATGCTTTAATTTGTATACATGTTCTTTGCTTGATATAATATTCACTTTCTATTTAGTTCAATCTCTTTCCCTGAGATAAAATATGTTTATACATGCAAAGTGAAATATTAATCTCGCTTTAAGTCGGTGAGATACAAACCAAATTAACCTATTATGCTTTGTCAAGAAACTCAAGGCAGTCATTAGTCATTCTTCAATGAATTTTCTTTAAACTGACTTTATTGATTATCAAAACATTTAAGCTTATACTTTCTAAAGGGCTCTGGAGTTTACAATCTTTTCCTTTTTGATGATGACAAACCAGTTTGAAGAAAATCTTTTGAAGAGAAATTGAAATAAATAAGACATAGTATAAACTAAGTGAATTATAATTTCTTTCAATACATCATGATTCTTAAATCTTAGTAAGTCTTTTTCTTAAGGCATGACTAGATACGTTTAAGAAAATTTTGAAGCCTTAAGGTGACTCAAATTGTAACACCCTAATTTTTAACCCAACTTTCTAGAACACATTAGGTTAAACATTAGGCTATTACTTCATAGTCTCATCCTTTTCTTAAAATACTAAAGGAAAATTACGAGTAAATTTTTTTTCTTTTTCTTTTTTTTTTTTAAAACACACAACAAAGTGAGAGCCACGTTCTTAGTCTAATCGAATAATAGGAATATAAAGCACGCTTAACACTCATAGAGAAACATAGAAATGGAAACATATAACAACTGAGCATAAATCATCACAACAAGAGAAACGTTTCATTAATAACATAACTTAGAATACATAAGTAGTCATACCCTCATTGGGACTAGAGCTTGTAATACAAAGAAAGGAAGTACAATAGAAACAGAGAAACATAAAGTAAACCATCACTACCCGAGTGCACCTATAGTGAATAACCTCAAAACAAAAGCAGGTTTATCCAGTCTACATGTGAGTGTGTGCACTAAGCCTCCCCTAAAACATCTGCTACTAGAACCCGGGGAAATGGAGTGTAACTGATCCAAGAACGCAAGGCGGCAGGAGTGGGCATACGTGTAGATTGAGCGTGAGCTCCTCGTTAGGGGCGCCTCTCGGACGGATGTGTCAATGAAGACCACGAATGTCGCCATCAGCCTTTGAAGATGTGACTAAGCGAGAAAAAGAAGAGAAAAGAGTGAGAATCTTACTAAAGAATCTCAAGAGGGAATCTCCTATTCTAGGGTTACATCGTTCACATCCTCAGGAACCTTGGGTTTATTTATAAAAGGTGTTCATGCATATGAGATTCATTATTAGGGTTTATGAAACTATTTATCCAAGGTCCATTTCTTTTAGTATGCATCTTGATGTCATGAATGCAACATGTTTAAGCATGAATGTATGGCAATACTTGAGCACATAAATCAACAAATCACAACAATCTAGATTCATGCAAGTGGCATAAGGGCATATTACAACTCTTACTTTTCTCATACTTATGTGACTTAAAAGCATCATATCTCTTTTGTTCTTTTTCTCAAAAACCACCCTCTTAAAACATATCCACCTATTTCCAACCGATACACCGCTCGGCGATTTTTATCATAACCTCCTATCTCCGTCTCACCTAATCGCCTAGGAATGAGCTCAATCCTAACTAGTCGTCACTAGATTTAATATGGGGTAAAATGAGGGGTAACATAAACATATTTCATTCTTTGAAACGTTCTCATGGCCTCGAGTGCACAAATAATTGTCCGCTTTGGTAAGGCTGCATCTGCACATACCCTCACGGATTTGCCTCCTCCTCACCGTAGCGTGAGAAGTACGCCTCGCTGCTTGTCACATAAAAATATCCTGGGATGCTCACCGAACCAGTGTCACCTGTGGTTTTCAACTCATATGGTACTTTAAAACATTTTTCAACCCTTTTAGGTTTGATAGAAATTTGACAGCATAACGGCTGTTAAACTGAATTTCCTTCAAACCAAAATTCATGCCACAAGCTAATCACACAACTTAACATCTCAATAATCATTTCCTCACGTATCATCAATAAAACATTTTAGGGTTCATGCATCATCAAGCATATTCTTCTAATACATCATTCTCACATAGATAAACATCATAACATATATTTCAAACTCATCATTCTTACATAGATTATAGCATATAGTCCAAACTCATCATAGCATATATTTTAAACACATCATACTCATATAGATAAGGCTCATGTATCATATATCATACTTGCATAAAATTAAGCATCATAAAAACTCAAGACTTCTTAATGTCTTATGCATCGACCCTTAAGGTCCTTAACTCACAATCTAAGTTATAAATCATCAAAACCTAGTCTCTTGGGAACCTATGAGGTTATAACGAAGTATTTCTCACCTCACACTATGGTCAAGAACATCTCTAGACCTCAAGGATGTAGAATTTAAAATCCCAACTTTACGGGTACCTAGGAGTCACAACAATGACTCTTTCTAAGTCCAGCTTTGTTCCTAAAGCATCAAGATTAAGCCCTAAACCAATTATGAGTCATTCCTACACATTTAAACTAATTTAGAACCATGATTATCATTTCTAAACCTTGCTGGACAGAATCCAGAAAATTCCATCATTAAGGGATCTAAAACTCTCAAATTAATTCTTTTCTAGTTCCTAACTTATCCTATCTTTCACATATGAGTCTTAACATTATTTTTACTCAAACATAAGCATCTTATCATTATTAACACAGCTCATACAGTGGCCAAACATAGCAAGGCAGAACCAAAACAAACATCTCCATAAAAGACATGAAACACAATTTTTAAAGCACATACAATACTAGTTTCTCTTGGAACCTTTTTCAACTTTCAAAACTCATTTATGGACACTTTTATCACCTAAAATCATAAAAATACTTAAGAGGGTAATAGCTAAATCATTTTTATCTCAAGAGGTCCTAAATTCATAAAACTTAGTTCTACATATTTCTTATACTTACATAAGCTTAGAAAAATTATAAAGCATAGTTTTCAATACTTGGAAACACCAAAGCTTCTTAGGGCCGAAATAGGGACCAAAAGTAATAAATATTTTTAGACCTTTATTGAGACAACAATGGGCAAGTCTTTGAGCTCTAGGTTCATTAAAGTGATGACATAAAAATAAACATGCTCATGCACTTGTTTTAGTTTTTGCTAGAAAGTAAAGTGAGAGCATAAAATAAATATGTGATGCATTATATTATTATCTTTGATATTTAGGTGAGAACTTGAAACATAAACATGATAATGCATAGCTTGAAATATAAACATGATAATGCAAGCTCCTTTATTACCTTGGTACTTAGTGATAACAAAGAAAGTAAACATGATGTGCAAAGCATAAAATAAATATGGTATGCATTATATTATTATCTTTGATATTTAGGTGAGAACTTGAAATATAAACATGATAATGCAAGTTCCTTTATTACCTTGGTACTTAGTGATAGCAAAGAAAGTAAACATGATGTGCAAAGCATAAAATAAACATGATGCAAGGTTCATTTTAAGGTGATCTAAAGCTCATCCAAGACTTTAACAACATAATAACCCAACACATATCTCATTACAAAGAGAGCTTTAGAGTTCTTGAACCAAGTTCTCAAAGGAATTATGAGGTTCTTGAACATCATCATCAAGCTCAAAGAAAGAAAACTTTTTGAACAAATAAAACTTCAAAGATCAAAAAGGAAAATGGTAATCGAAATGTTAAAGAAAGGAACAAAGAAACCGAAATCATAATAGCAAGAAAAGTAAAGGTATTCTTGAGTAAAAATCATTTTTGAGTTAGAAAATAAAGTTGGAACTCAAAGAAAATAAAACCTCAAGCTCTAGAGTTTCCTTTGAGATGAACACATAGTCATTATCTAGGAGTTCTCATCATTGAGCTATCATGTACTCATCAAGGCCAAGAGGCCGAAAAATACAAGAAAGGGAAACCAAAGAAAGTTTCAAAAAGAAAACCCAAGAGAAAGCTAGAAAGAACTCATTTTCAAGAAGACAAAGTTTAGAAAACACTCCTACCTAGAGTGAAGACAAAAAGCTTGGACTTGAAGATGAAAATGATCCGAGCAACACCTCCTAGGATGGTGATGATGATTCGGCCTTGATGAAAGAAAAAGGAAGGAAATGTGTTCTTGGTGAGCTTGTGTTTGAGAATGGAAGTTTAGGTGTTTGTATGATGATCCAAGGTGGTGGGGTGGTGTTTCAAGGTTGTGTGATGATGTTTCAAAAGGAAAAGAAGAAGATGAAGAAGAAGAATGCTCTTGAGATTTGAGAGAAAAAGGAAGAACTTAGAGAAAAACTAAAAACTAAACTTAGCAAATGAACAAAGTGTAGCAAAGGTTCATCTAGGCATGGTATTTATAGAGAAGAATAAGAGTGAATGAGTGGAGGAGAATGAATCCTCATGGAACATGAGGTGAGGCATGTGTGGAGGAGAATGAATCCTCATGGAACATGAGGTCTCCTCATGGAACATGAGGTGAGAGAATTGCACTTTGATGACATGGCTTCAACCATAGTCTTTGGAGTGTGAAATAAAATTAAATTGTGATAAAATGGATGGTGAATTTCGTGCAGGTCTGATGCAGCAAGGGAGGAGGGAGTTTTGGTCATGTAATAGTGTGTTAGTGATGTGTTTAGGGTGTATTAGCTTAGGTGTAAGGTTAGGAGTCATTAAGCATAAGTTTAGGTGACTAAGAATGTGATTAGGAACCTTTATGACATGATTAAGGAGTACTCATACATATTTAGGATATTTTAAATTCATTTTATGAATAAAACAATGTAGACAAAATTCCATAATTTAAGGAATTGGAGAGAAAACACTATTCAAGATTCCATGACTAGAAATCTTGAATTTAAAATAAGATTTTAAGTGGTAATTAAGTACTTTTAGGTTCTAATCAACTTTAATAAATTATTTTGACTCAAGATTAATTATGGAAATTAATTAATCTTCGATTAGAGCCTAATATTGCTTAGGTTTGCTTAATCACGCGATTAAGCGTAAAAACACGAAACTAGGGGTAAAATCGTAATTTTGCACTAATTTTGCCCGGGACCTCCATAATTAAAACTGAGGTTGTAGAATACATAAAAACGCCTTTTAAAACCATCTGGAGAAGTTTCGGGTTCATCCGGCACTTGCAAATAGGTAAAACACCGCAGGGGCGTCTTGGTCATTTTGACCCGAAAACTCAAAAAACGAGATTTTCGATTCCGAAAAGGTACACAGGTCATCTAATCCCCTTCCAACATTGAGTTTGCCCTTCGAGTACTGGCAGATCGGCTTTCCTCAATTGGCGAAAAATGACCTCAGGGGCATTTCGGTCATTTTCACTCTAGCAGAAAATCGAGGCGTTACATTACTCCCCTCCTTAAAAAGAATTTCGTCCTCGAAATTAGTTACCTTAGAAAAGCTCTGGATACTTCGTCCTCATTTCTGACTCCAGCTCCCATGTATACTCTTCTGTCTTGTCTCGTCCCCACGCCACTTTCACCAAAGGAACAGACTTGTTCCTTAACTGCTTGACCCCGTGATCCACGATCCTCGTAGGAGGTACATTGAAAGTGAGGTCCTCTCTTAACTGTACATGCTCTGGTTCTAGGACATGACTAGGGTCGGACTCATATTTACGCAACTGAGAGACGTGAAAGACATCATGAAGATTTGACAGATTGGGTGGCAGGGCTATTTTGTAGGCTACAGATCCGATTCTCTGAAGAATTTCAAAAGGGCCGAGAAATCGGGGACTCAACTTTTTGACTTTCATGGCTCTTCCTATTCCTGTAGTGGGAGTGATTCTTAGAAATACATGTTCTCCTTCTTGGAACTCCAAGGGCTTACGCCTTTTGTCCGCATAGCTCTTTTGCCGACTTTGAGCGGTTAGGATTCTATCCTTAATCCTTTTGATTTGCTCCGTCGTTTCCCTCACTATATCAGGTCCTAAGACACTTTGTTCTCCGAGTTCATACCAACACAAGGGTGATTGGCACTTTCTTCCATACAATGCTTCGTACGGTGCCATACCGATACTTGCGTGATAACTGTTGTTATACGCAAATTCGATTAATGGCATGTACTTATCCCAACTTCCTTTCTGGTCTAAGACCACAGGCTCTCAGCATATCCTCCAGGGTTTGGATGGTTCTTTCCGATTGGCCATCCGTCTGAGGGTGGTAAGCAGTGCTCAAGCACAGCTTTGAACCAAATGCCTTTGAAAGGCTCCCCAAAACGTGGCGTAAACCGCGGATCTCTATCCGAGATTATCGTCGACGGCACTCCATGCAACCTTACTATCTCTTGGATGTAAAGTCGAGCCAATTTATCCAATGAGTACGTGAATCGAATAGGTAGAAAGTGAGCCGACTTGGTCGGGTCGATCCACTATCACCCATACAAAGATCATGGCCAGCTTGGGTCTTTGGCAATCCCGTCACGAAGTCCATCGATATACTCTCCCACTTCCACTCGAGGGATTGACAAGGGTTGCAACATGCCGAAGGTTTTGGTGTTCGATCTTAACCTTTTGGCGCACCAAACACTTACTTACCCAGCGACCACATCCTTCTTTAGTCCGCCACCAAAACATCCTCTTTAAGTCCCGATACATCTTGGTAGCACCAGGATGAATGGCAAAGTGACTCTTATGAGCCTCCTCCAAGATTTTCTCTCGGAGGTCGCCATCTTGGGGCACACAGATTCGTCCCTCAAACCTCCACATCCGGTCGTGGCCTTGCTCAAAACCCTTCAATTTACCGGCCTTAATCGCCTCTATTGTCTCCATAAAGTCCTCATTTTCTCTTTGGGCAAGCATGATCCTTTGCTTAAACCCACTGTCACAAAGTGAGATGACTCATCACGATGCCATTCTCAGTCACATACATCCCTGCATTCATATTCCTAAACTGTTCTATTAACCCAACTTCATTAACCATCATACTTGACAAACATAACGATTTTCGACTTAAGGCGTCGTGACTACATTAGCCTTGCCAGGTGGTAACTTAAGCGAAATCATAGTCCTTGAGGAATTCCATCCATCTCCTCTGCCTCATGTTTAACTCCTTTTGATCAAAGAGATGCTTGAGACTCTTATGATCGGAGAACACTTCAAACCTTACACCATACAAATGGTGTCTCCACATCTTGAGGGCAAACACGATGGTCGCTAACTCTAGGTCATGGGTGGGGTAGGTTACCTCGTGGGGCTTGAGTTGTCTGGATGCATAGGCTACCACTTGCCTATTCTGCATCAACACACAACCTAAACCCTTGCTGTAAGCATCACAATATACCTCAAAGGGTACATTGGGGTCAGGTAAAATCCAAACCGGGGTTGAGGTGAGCTTTTCCTTAAGCTCTAGGAAACTCTTTTCACATTCGGTGTTCCACTCAAACGGGGTATTCTTCCTAGTGAGCTTGGTTAAGGGTAGGGCTAACTGGAAAAATCCTTTGATAAACCTACGGTAATAACCAGCTAAACCCAAAAACCTTCTAATCTCGGTTACAGAGGTTGGTCTATCCCAATTCATCACAGCTTCTATCTTACTTGGGTCGATGACTATGCCACCTTTTGACACAACATGTCCTAAGAACTTTACTTCCTCTAACCAAAATCCACACTTAGAAAGCTTTGCGTACAACTTCTTCACTTTTAGTACCTCTAAAACCAGCCTCAAATGACGCTCATGCTCCTCGTGGGTTTTCGAATAGATGAGAATATCATCTATGAACACAATCACAAATTGATCTAAATAAGGTCGAAAGATCCTATTCATGTAATCCATAAAATCATGGAGCATTCACAAACCGAAAGACATCACATTGAACTCAAAGTGTCCATACCGAGTTCGAAAGGCGGTTTTAGGAATGTCCGAATCTCTAACCCTAACTGATGGTAACTGCACCTCAAATCGATCTTAGAAAACACTACTGCTCCTTTCAACTGGTCCATAAGATCATCAATCCTAGGCAATGGGTACTTATTCTTTATGGTCACTTGATTCAACTACCTATAATCTATACACATCCTCATACTTCCATCCTTCTTCTTCACAAATAAGACCGGAGCACCCCAAGGTGAAGCACTCGGCCTTATAAAACTTTTCTCCAACAGTTCCTCCAACTGGGTTTTTAGTTCTGCTAGCTCCATGGGTGACATCCTATATGGGGCAATAGAGATTGGTCCTGTTCCAGGAACCAATTCTATGGAGAACTCAACTTCTCTTTCGGGAGGGAATTCGGGTATCTCATCCGGGAATACTTCGGGATAGTCTCTCACCACAGGTATCTCACCTAGGTTTTGCTCAAAGTCTACATCGCTAGAGGCTAGGAGAACATATCCCATCGTTTTCTCCCCACTACAGAAGACCACTACAGAGTTTAGGTACAACCTAATGGGTCGAGTGATGTTTTCGGGAGGAGAAGGAAAAACTACGGTTTGGGTTCCACAGTCTAGTAACACACTGTTGGCGTGAAGCCAATCCATGCCTAAGATAATTCCTATGTCTTTCAAGGGTAAACAAATTAAATCTATGTTAAAGGACCTATTTTCTACAACAAGATGACAGTTTAAACAACAACAGTGACAAGTATTAATAGGACGATTGGTAGGAGTAGAAACAATAAGATCAAAAGGAAGTTTAGAGACTCTCAGATTTAAGGACTCGACACTAGCAAGTGATATAAAAGAATGAGTAGCACCAGAGTCATATAGTACAGTTAAGGGTTTACCATTTACTTTGCACATACCTTGAATGAGATCGTTGGATTTCTGGGCGTCTTCCGCGTTGAGGGTGAAGACTCTTCCTTGGTGTTGTGGTCGGGGGTTCTGGTTTGGTGTCCCTCTGCTAGTGCAGTCCTTCGCATAGTGGCCAGGCTTGCCACACTTGAAACACGCTGCTCGACCGGGCTAGGCATGGGCGGTTCCCGTGATTCTTCCCGCACTTGGGACAGACATCCATAGGTGCGGCTCCAGGGTAAGCAGCAGGGGTTCCTTGTGGCGCCTTGTTCTTGGCCCCGCTGGACCCTCCTTGGTTAAACCGAGGACCGCCCGGCCCTCGTTGTTGGTTGTTGTTGAAGTTCCTCTGACCGTTATGTTGAAAAGATGGTCGTGCTTGAGGTCTAGTTTGCTGAGGGAATGGTGGTCGTTGTTGTTGTTGATGTGTTGGTTGTTGCCTGAACTGGTTGCTCTGGTAGGGGTTGTAGTGGTTCCTTGACTGACGTGGCTTGAACCTTGGGGCTTGAGGTCCTAGCCCCTTGGCTCGTTCTGCCCTTGAAGCATTGATCTTCTTCCAGCCTTCTTCCATGATGCGACACTTGTTGACTAGGGTTGGAAAGTCCCTAATCTCCATGTGTGCTACTGCGTAATTCAACTCCGCAGTCAACCCCGCCTCGTACTTGACGCACTTCCATACTTCATCTGGATTCCCTTGAAACACTCGCGAGAACTTGATTAGCTCCTCGAACTTTGCCGTGTCGGATTTACGTAAGACCCACCTGGGTCGATTGCATGAATTGATGTCCTTTGCATTCCTCACAGACTCCGGAAAATACTTCTCGTAGAAGTAGGTCTTGAACAGTTCCCAGTCAATGACGTTCCCAGCAGCCTTCTAGCGATCTTCGGTGCAGTCCACCGAACTTCGGCGTCGATTTTAGCATGAAGGCAGCAAAAGTAACCTTTGTTCCTCCGAGCAGCAACCACGGAGTAGATCTTCTCCATATCCTTGATCCACTCGTCGGCCTTGCCGGGATCCAGGGCCCTCTGAACACGGGTGGATTCGCCTTGCGGAACTCACCGAAGCGGGCTTGCTCGATTGCTTCAGCAGCAGGGGGAGCAGGAGCAGCAGGCGCTTGTTGATTCATCCTTTCGAACATACGTTCCATGGCTCGGGCCATGTCACGAACAAAGAAGCAGCGATCGCATTGTCATGATTATCTCCTGTCGTAGCCCTAAATTTGTCGTCAGCGGTGGCATTGGTTCCTAAACACATCAAACAGCAAAACACTGAGTTGATCAGGCCCAACATTCCATGTGAAATGAGCTAGTTACCATGGCACACGCAGCAACAGTGGTCATGTATGCCTATCCTATAGCTTATCCCTAGCAAGCTTTAACACATGACATAACTATCGTATTATGCTCATAAAGCATAGTCACCCAATCCTCGAGGCTCCATGAGAATCGAATCGCCTCGATACCATAATGTAACACCCTAATTTTTAACCCAACTTTCTAGAACACATTAGGTTAAACATTAGGCTATTACTTCATAGTCTCATCCTTTTCTTAAAATACTAAAGGAAAATTACGAGTAAATTTTTTCTTTTTCTTTTTTTTTTTAAAACACACAACAAAGTGAGAGCCACGTTCTTAGTCTAATCGAATAATAGGAATATAAAGCACGCTTAACACTCATAGAGAAACATAGAAATTGAAACATATAACAACTGAGCATAAATCATCACAACAAGAGAAACGTCTCATTAATAACATAACTTAGAATACATAAGTAGTCATACCCTCATTGGGACGGGCAGAGCTTGTAATACAGCAGAAAGGAAGTACAATAGAAATAGAGAAACATAAAGTAAACCATCACTACCCGAGTGCACCTATAGTGAATAACCTCAAAACAAAAGCAGTGTTTATCCAGTCTACATGTGAGTGTGTGCACTAAGCCTCCCTAAAACATCTGCTACTAGAACCCGGGGAAATGGAGTGTAACTGATCCAAGAACGCAAGGCGGCAGGAGTAGGCATACGTGTAGATTGAGCGTGAGCTCCTCGTTAGGGGCGCCTCTCGGACGGATGTGTCAATGAAGACCACGAATGTCGCCATCAGCCTTTGAAGATGTGACGGAAGCGAGAAAAAGAAGAGAAAAGAGTGAGAATCTTACTAAAGAATCTCAGTAGGAATCTCCTATTCTAGGGTTACATCGTTCACATCCTCAGGAACCTTGGGTTTATTTATAAAAGGTGTTCATGCATATGAGATTCATTATTAGGGTTTATGAAACTATTTATCCAAGGTCCATTTCTTTTAGTATGCATCTTGATGTCATGAATGCAACATGTTTAAGCATGAATGTATGGCAATACTTGAGCACATAAATCAACAAATCACAACAATCTAGATTCATGCAAGTGGCATAAGGGCATATTACAACTCTTACTTTTCTCATACTTATGTGACTTAAAAGCATCATATCTCTTTTGTTCTTTTTCTCAAAAACCACCCTCTTAAAACATATCCACCTATTTCCAACCGATACACCGCCGCGATTTTTATCATAACCTCCTATCTCCGTCTCACCTAATCGCCTAGGAATGAGCTCAATCCTAACTAGTCGTCACTAGATTTAATATGGGGTAAAATGAGGGGTAACATAAACATATTTCATTCTTTGAAACGTTCTACCGGCCTCGAGTGCACAAATAATTGTCCGCTTTGGTAAGGCTGCATCTGCACATACCCTCACGGATTTGCCTCCTCCTCACCGTAGCAGGAGAAGTACGTCTCAATGCTTGTCACATAAAAATATCCTGGGGATGCTCGGCCGAACCAGTGTCACCCAGGGTTTTCAACTCATATGGTACTTTAAAACATTTTTCAACCCTTTTAGGTTTGATAGAAATTGCAGCATAACGGCCGTTAAACTGAATTTCCTTCAAACCAAAATTCATGCCACAAGCTAATCACACAACTTAACATCTCAATAATCATTTCCTCACGTATCATCAATAAAACATTTTAGGGTTCATGCATCATCAAGCATATTCTTCTAATACATCATTCTCACATAGATAAACATCATAACATATATTTCAAACTCATCATTCTTACATAGATTATAGCATATAGTCCAAACTCATCATAGCATATATTTTAAACACATCATACTCATATAGATAAGGCTCATGTATCATATATCATACTTGCATAAAATTAAGCATCATAAAAACTCAAGACTTCTTAATGTCTTATGCATCGACCCTTAAGGTCCTTAACTCACAATCTAAGTTATAAATCATCAAAACCTAGTCTCTTGGGAACCTATGAGGTTATAACGAAGTATTTCTCACCTCACACTATGGTCAAGAACATCTCTAGACCTCAAGGATGCAGAATTTAAAATCCCAACTTTACGGGTACCTAGGAGTCACAACAATGACTCTTTCTAAGTCCAGTTTGTTCCTAAAGCATCAAGATTAAGCCCTAAACCAATTATGAGTCATTCCTACACATTTAAACTAATTTAGGACCATGATTATCATTTCTAAACCTTGCTGGACAGAATCCAGAAAATTCCATCATTAAGGGATCTAAAACTCTCAAATTAATTCTTTTCTAGTTCCTAACTTATCCTATCTTTCACATATGAGTCTTAACATTATTTTTACTCAAACATAAGCATCTTATCATTATTAACACAGCTCATACAGTGGCCAAACATAGCAAGGCAGAACCAAAACAAACATCTCCATAAAAGACATGAAACACAATTTTTAAAGCACATACAATACTAGTTTCTCTTGGAACCTTTTTCAACTTTCAAAACTCATTTATGGACACTTTTATCACCTAAAATCATAAAAATACTTAAGAGGGTAATAGCTAAATCATTTTTATCTCAAGAGGTCCTAAATTCATAAAACTTAGTTCTACATATTTCTTATACTTACATAAGCTTAGAAAAATTATAAAGCATAGTTTTCAATACTTGGAAACACCAAAGCTTCTTAGGGCCGAAATAGGGACCAAAAGTAATAAATATTTTTAGACCTTTATTGAGACAACAATGGGCAAGTCTTTGAGCTCTAGGTTCATTAAAGTGATGACATAAAAATAAACATGCTCATGCACTTGTTTTAGTTTTTGCTAGAAAGTAAAGTGAGAGCATAAAATAAATATGTGATGCATTATATTATTATCTTTGATATTTAGGTGAGAACTTGAAACATAAACATGATAATGCATAGCTTGAAATATAAACATGATAATGCAAGCTCCTTTATTACCTTGGTACTTAGTGATAACAAAGAAAGTAAACATGATGTGCAAAGCATAAAATAAATATGGTATGCATTATATTATTATCTTTGATATTTAGGTGAGAACTTGAAATATAAACATGATAATGCAAGTTCCTTTATTACCTTGGTACTTAGTGATAGCAAAGAAAGTAAACATGATGTGCAAAGCATAAAATAAACATGATGCAAGGTTCATTTTAAGGTGATCTAAAGCTCATCCAAGACTTTAACAACATAATAACCCAACACATATCTCATTACAAAGAGAGCTTTAGAGTTCTTGAACCAAGTTCTCAAAGGAATTATGAGGTTCTTGAACATCATCATCAAGCTCAAAGAAAGAAAACTTTTTGAACAAATAAAACTTCAAAGATCAAAAAGGAAAATGGTAACCAAAATGTTAAAGAAAGGAACAAAGAAACTGAAATCATAATAGCAAGAAAAGTAAAGGTATTCTTGAGTAAAAATCATTTTTGAGTTAGAAAATAAAGTTGGAACTCAAAGAAAATAAAACCTCAAGCTCTAGAGTTTCCTTTGAGATGAACACATAGTCATTATCTAGGAGTCCTCATCATTGAGCTATCATGTACTCATCAAGGCCAAGAGGCCGAAAATACAAGAAAGGGAAACCAAAGAAAGTTTCAAAAAGAAAACCCAAGAGAAAGCTAGAAAGAACTCATTTTCAAGAAGACAAAGTTTAGAAAACACTCCTACCTAGAGTGAAGACAAAAAGCTTGGACTTGAAGATGAAAATGATACGAGCAACACCTCCTAGGATGGTGATGATGATTCGGCCTTGATGAAAGAAAAAGGAAGGAAATGTGTTCTTGGTGAGCTTGTGTTTGAGAATGGAAGTTTAGGTGTTTGTATGATGATCCAAGGTGGTGGGGTGGTGTTTCAAGGTTGTGTGATGATGTTTCAAAAGGAAAAAGAAGAAGATGAAGAAGAAGAATGCTCTTGAGATTTGAGAGAAAAAGGAAGAACTTAGAGAAAAACTAAAAAAACTAAACTTAACAAATGAACAAAGTGTAGCAAAGGTTCATCTAGGCATGGTATTTATAGAGAAGAATAAGAGTGAATGAGTGGAGGAGAATGAATCCTCATGGAACATGAGGTGAGGCATGTGTGGAGGAGAATGAATCCTCATGGAACATGAGGTCTCCTCATGGAACATGAGGTGAGAGAATTGCACTTTGATGACATGGCTTCAACCATAGTCTTTGGAGTGTGAAATAAAATTAAATTGTGATAAAATGGATGGTGAATTTCGTGCAGGTCTGATGCAGCAAGGGAGGAGGGAGTTTTGGTCATGTAATAGTGTGTTAGTGATGTGTTTAGGGGTGTATTAGCTTAGGTGTAAGGTTAGGAGTCATTAAGCATAAGTTTAGGTGACTAAGAATGTGATTAGGAACCTTTATGACATGATTAAGGAGTACTCATACATATTTAGGATATTTTAAATTCATTTTATGAATAAAACAATGTAGACAAAATTCCATAATTTAAGGAATTGGAGAGAGAAAACACTATTCAAGATTCCATGACTAGAAATCTTGAATTTAAAATAAGATTTTAAGTGGTAATTAAGTACTTTTAGGTTCTAATCAACTTTAATAAATTATTTTGACTCAAGATTAATTATGGAAATTAATTAATCTTCGATTAGAGCCTAATATTGCTTAGGTTTGCTTAATCACGCGATTAAGCGTAAAAACACGAAACTAGAGGTAAAATCGTAATTTTGCACTAATTTTTCCCGGGACCTCCATAATTAAAACTGAGGTCGTAGAATACATAAAAACGCCTTTTAAAACCATCTGGAGAAGTTTCGGGTTCATCCGGCACTTGCAAATAGGTAAAACACCGCAGGGGCGTTTTGGTCATTTTGACCCGAAAACTCAAAAAACGAGATTTTCGATTCCGAAAAGGTACACAGGTCATCTAATCCCCTTCCAACATTGAGTTTGCCCTTCGAGTACTGGCAGATCGGCTTTCCTCGAATTCTGGGCCGAAAATGACCTTAGGGGCATTTCGGTCATTTTCACTCTAGCAGAAAATCGGGGCGTTACACAAATCAAAGCTGTTTGGTTCATGATGATATGCTTCTGATTTAATCAGAGAACTTCTTTAATTTGTATCACAAAGATACTTAAGCAGATGTCATTGTTTTAGTCCAATTTTTTAATCAGCTTGATTTTAGTCATAAAATGACTTTCTAGCATTTAAGTGTGCTTGAATAAATAAAAAAGTAATACTTATGATATTGTTTTCTGATAAAGAATCTTATTCAGCACTATTTTCTCCTATGCTCTCCCCTTTTTAACAAAGAAAATGATGCTTAATGATATATATGAAAAAAAAACTTTTTGAGCATGATTGGAGAAAGAGATACAAGTGAATTTCTTATGCTTAGAGAAACCTTGATATTTAATGATATTGAAGAATTTCAATATGAGGTTTTTGAAGCTCAAACAGGGATTCATCCCAACATTATTAGAACATTACATATATATATATGAAAAAAAAACTTTTTGAGCATGATTGGAGAAAAGAAATACAAGCGAATTTCTGATGCTTAGAGAAACCTTGATATTTAATGATATTGAAGAATTTCAATATGAGATTTTTGAAGCTCAAACAAGGATTCATCCCAGCATTATTAGAACATTACATTCTTGTGAGCTTACTTTTGTGAGCTAGAAAACTTTATGAGTATCAGAGAATGAAATGACTTTTGAAATTTTTTTTCAAAATAGGATTTTGTCAACTGATACACATTTACTCAAATTATAACATATTGCTCATGTTTTCTATGTCAGCTTGCTTACTAATTCAATTATGATTACACTGTAACACATCATTTGCAGTGTAAGCATAACACACTTTGAGAAAGATTTTAATTCTCCCTAACTAATCTTAGTTATGTTAAGGCATGGAGAGGATAGGTTTCTGAAGACCGTCAGAAACATGACGTACATAACTAATTTTGAATAGATTAAGCAGAGCATTTTATGCACATCTCAAGTGAGTAGTAGATAATGATATGTTGATACCATATTAAGCTTATCATACATATCAACGACACTCAGATGAATTCAAGCGATGACTAATCATGGATTTGTGTGTGAATTGACTATATTTGCGTGCTGATGATTAGGCAAGACAGAGAATACGCAATTGAGTCACACATTTTTAGTCATTCTGTATGATTAGCTAAGCATAATGATATAGGCATTGATTATGTACTATGGCTTGAACAAGTATCACTCAGTGTTAAGGATGGATATGTAAACCAACAAGCATAGGCATAAGCATAAGTATGAGCATGATGGATAAAGCATTGATAAAACTTAGAGCAGAGCAGAGGATAAGCATCTATGTACCAGAGTATATGTATATAAAAAGAAACTAAACCAGTCATAGACAAGAAAGATAATAAGTATTGCTTTTAAGATAATGTTCAAAATATCATAACCATGTTAAAAGAAATGAAATTATGTGGTATATACGAAAAAAGTTTTGAGCTCCCCCTCAGCATGACTCCCCCTGAACGTTTGCACCAATTTTCTTCAACTTTCCTCTTCTCCCCTTTTTGTCATCATCAAAAGGAAGTGTATAGAGGAGGAATCAAAGTGATCTTTTTAGCCTCTTTATCTCAACTCCTATAAGATTTCTTGATTTGTCTGAAGAATTTGAAGTAGTAAGTTTTCAAGGTTAGACGTTCAATTTTCCAAAGTATCCAGCCTGTCAGCAATTAGATGTTGATTTTTAAGCAACATTTGTATTCAAGGAGAGACTAGGGGAGGTTGTGGTGATGGAGATTGTGGCTATGGACGACTAGTGGATGGTTGGTTTGATTCTTGAGCAGGCTTAGAGATAGGTGGTGGTGTAGACATTGAAGATTGCTTGACAAAGGTAGGAGGAGAATCATCTGCCAAAGTAAAGTCAGTTTCAGGACAATACTCCTTGTATTATCATTTGATGACTTCCTTCTAGTAGATGATGAGAGTTGCCCTTTGCTTCCTCCTACTTTGCTTCCTTGATCAGTTTCAGACTCTACAAGTTTGGATAGTGGATCAGGTATGTCTTCACCACCAATGTCAGTTTGAAGTTTTTCAAAATCTTCTGAGCTATTGTCCAAATTGATTATCATTTTATTTTATTCTGAACATTTTGCATTACTGATGGTGTCTCTCATTCTTTTGAATTGTCCTGCAGGATCACCAATGGATTTTCTTTTGGCTCTAAAAGAAGATATGGTGTAGTCAATTCTAACCACGTATACAAACCATTCATTTGCTAAGGGATATTTCAAATGTTCGAATACTTTGGTTAGGAACATTCCATAAGGCACCAAGCCAATTCCGTCTCCTCCTCTTTAGAGGCAATGGCATCAATCATGTAGTCGAAGATTAGTCTACGTAGATTAACTTTCTCATCATTAGAAGGCAAAAAAGCAACATGCAGTCTATCGCAAATAGAAAGTCCATGCTTCCTATTCTAGGAAGAAGTAAGAAATGAATAAGTTTGTATACTTGTCTTGCTCTGGAGTTAAGCATGGTGATTGTTATTATACCAGGATGATACTCTTGAGAGTTTGTGAGACAATTTGAGACTTCTTTTACTAATACTCTAAGAGTAATAAACTAGTTTTCATTAGCAAGACATTGGATTCCTTTATTAGGAGCAAAAGAAATATGAGGGAGGTCATCTATGCAAAGTTCTAGATCTATTCCTCTGATATAGGAGGTAAGAACAGAGTCAGTTACCTGTACAAGTTGTGAATAGAAGGTTGTTACCATTCTAGTAAAGATTCTATCAAAGATGTTGAGAAATCCCTCCTACCTTTGAAAGGTGATAATTTCTAAGAAGAATACAAAGGTATTCATCAGTTCTTTGGAGAGCCTTTTTCCCAATGCTATTGGATGAGTGGCGAAACTATCAGTGTAGAATTGTTGCTGAAGGGATTCATCATACATTTGAAGTATCCCTAAATTGGTGACATTGCCGTCAAACTTCTTTCCATCAGCCATGTTTCAAGTCTATTTTTGAAGAGGATGATTGATAGGAGAGATGAGTAGAAGACATGAGTGATTAATCAGAGTAATTAGGGGCTTATTTTGAGTTCAAAGGGTTTTGAGAAGAAAAAGAGAGAACGCAATTATTTAAGGAAGCATGTTGAGGAAGACAGAGAAGAGAGAAGGAACGTGTAAGGAGAGGTTAGTTAACACGTATTAGAACGTGGTGATCTGAAGTTGAGGTAATGTTGGAGAGAGAAAATAGTATTTTAAGGACATTTTCCTGCCCTTTAGACTTTCCTTACACAAAGTAATTGCCAACCTTTTAGAATCACTGAAAGATCTACTTTCTGACTTTCCTTGGAACAATGAAGTTTTAGTGAGACAATTAATTGTTTTGAAGAACATGATCCCAGCATTTCTTAAGACTTTTCGAGTATTAATTTCCCCTTTTAAAATTGATTTATCCTATTTGAAATACATGAGACAAGTTTGACCCTTCATATTGATGATCTATGTGAACTTCAAGTCTTTTCATGGAGAGGAGAATGCCCAAAAAAAAAATGTTTGTGTATCAGTTCTTATGCAAGTTTTTGAAGAGTTTTGCTAAATATATCCCAAGTGCTTAATCAGAGTAAGATTGGCTTATCATCTATAGAGAGACAATGATTTACAGCATTGAAAGAGATTCTTTCAATCAGAATAAATTATCACTATTATTATAGAGTTCTTAGGAGTACCTTACAATCTGATGTTTTGTCTGGTTCCTTATCCGCAACATATGGGCATGCTTGGTTACTTCAATCTTCCATTTTTCTCCTTATTCTTTTCTGTATAGTCAACAGTCTCTGAATCTTTTAAGAATGGAAGCACTTTAGAGTTTTTTAGAATTTTGAAGTATTCAAGCTTTGTATTTTCCAGTTTGGATTAGCTTTTGCAATGAAGTCTCCACCTAATCTTGACTGATCAGAGCCTTTTTCACAATTTAGCCTCACAGGTGAAGATAGAAGCATATGTTTCGAGAATTTTTAGATTGCTTTAATTTATTGCTCAGAAATATTTTTTTTATCTTCATTGAAGTTCCTCAGCAAGCTTTTCTGAAGTGTCTGATTTCTGGAGTTTACTTTCTGATGATGCACCTTCCATTCTTTTTTGTTGATCAAGAGTTTTTGAGACTTTTTTCCTCAAGATAGTTATCAAAGTAGTTCTTGAATACTTTTCATCAACAGATTTAGATTATTTGGAAACCTAGAGAACCCTGCTTCTGATTTTCTTTCTTGAGTTATGAGAAAAATCTGATATAGCACCTGGAAGAAAATTTTATCTTTATCCTCAATTTTTTTGAGTCCATCTTAGTTAGTTGTTTAGGAGGGATATTCTCAAACTCTTTAAATGGATTTTTCTTTTAAGAGACATTGGCATATGAATATCCCTTCTTGTGAAAGATAATAAAGGCAACTGAGAAAATAATATTTGATGAGACTGCATTTTCTTGTTACTTCTTGTTTTCTCTTTATTCCTTAGATTTATTTTCTAAAGCAATGGTCTTTATTCTCTAAACACAAGTTTAAGGATAATGAGTCTTTTAATATTTGATCAATGCAGATGATTAGAAGCTACAAGGAAAGATTCTCAAGTTCATAGATGACTTTCTGAGATCTATCTAATTTTGATTCTGAGACTTTAGCTTCTAGATACCTAAAGATTGAAAAGCATAATGTATATTTTCCTTTTAAGTTTCTCCATTCAAACTTATTCTTCTAGTGATGCTATGAAGAGAAAGTAAGCTTATTATGTGGCAGCCCATCATATGACATTAATGAAGATAAGGAAGTTAGTTTGTGTAACAACCTAATATTTAACTCAACACGCCTAGGACGTATTATAGTTAATTATTAGTTATTACTCTTTTGTTTCATCCTTTAACTCCTTTTTATCAAAACACTTGGCGGAAATTAGGGTAAATTCTTTTTTTGAAAACATAAACCAAAACGTGAGCTGCGCGTGCTAATAATCGAACATTTAAACATAAATAGAATAAACAGAGTAAGCAGGTCATACATACACATATCTAGAAACACTTCACACTTGAACATGAAAGACAATTCATTAGATAATATAGTTCATAGTACACCAAAAATAAAACGGTCGGAGTCACACCCATACATAATGGGCTGATCTTGCAATACATAGAGTCAATAAAAGAAAATACAAGAAAATAGTAAATACAGGGAAATAGAAAATACATGAGACATCGAAATAAAAAGCCAGCTATAGCTCCCTCTCACTAGTCCTACAAGTGCTAAACTAAGATACCCCTAGCAAAAAGTACGACCATAAAAGGTGATCTTCAAGATAGCTTGGGCACTCGAACAAACTCTCCCACGAGATCCACTGGCGGTGCTGAACCTCCGGAACGAGGGACAGACATGGCCTCCATGGGGTGGATGCATCTCCGGTCACCAAGCTAGATGAGGCTGAGTCAACCTATCCTCGCTACCTCTGCCTACATCCATGGGCACCATGGGAGCAGGGCCCTTCGAATAGATATGAGTGGGGGAGTCCTCGGACGGATCGATCTCGGATTACCTCGAGTAGGGAAAATAATCGGGGTAATCACAGACTGTTGAAGCGGTCGGGCGAGCACGATGAGTCTGCTCATCACGAGGGCAGGTACGCTCAAAGATCAGATCATCGCTATAAGGAGAAGTAGGAGTGAATCTGAAGCTGCACATTGGGTAAGCAAACAGACGTCCCATGTGTAACATCCTAATTTTTAGCCCAATACTCTAGAACACATTAGGTTAACCATTAGGTTATTACTTCTTAGTCTCATTATTTTATTAAAATATTTAGCAGAAAATACGAATAAATTTTTCTTTTTGAAACTTGAAAACAAAACATGAGCCACGTGCTAAAATAAAGTCTAACAATTGTCACAAACATAACATAGTCATATCTTCATAAGTACATTAGTTACTACTAACATAGCTTCATCATTAACCACAGAGTACAAAAGTTATACATATCAACACAACATAGTCATATATTCATAAGTACATTAGTTACTACTAACATTGCTCCATTGTCACATCAAAAGAATTACACATATGTAAATCTAAAGAGACATCTATGCGCTTCCGTTGCATTCCACTAATCCGACTTACAGTGTATGCCTCATGCCCATGCCTTAGTAGAAATTGCAAACCACATCACTATCTTCGTCTGGAGACGACATAGAAGAAAGAGAGATAGGGATGAGAAACTCATTCAAGATTCTCAGTAGGGATTTCCGACTCCAACACATGTGTCATCGTCATTGTCCCTAGCCACTTCGGTTTTAATTATAAAAAGGTGGTCATGCATAAGGTTTAACTTTTAAACTTCTCAAATCTATTTATCCGAAGTGGGTGTCTTTTAGTATGGATCTTAATGATATGAATGCAACAGATATTGGATGAATGCATGACAATACTTTGTACAAACAGTTGATAGAACACAACATCAGGATAAACATTAACATATAAGTGGCATATAAAACTCTTTCTTTTCTCATAACTGTGTGACTTTAAAAACATCATATCTCTTTCTCATGCTTGAACTCTTAAGTTCTTTTTCTCAAAGACCACCCTCTTAAACATGGTCACCTAAATCCAACTGACATACCGCCCCGGCGATTTTTATCATGGTCCCCAAACTCAGTCTCACCTAATCGCCTAGGAATGAGCTCAATCCTAACTAGTCGTCACTAGATTTAACATGGCGAAAAATAGAGGGGGTAACACATCACTAGTTTCCAACTTATTATCTGAATAAGCGGATCATAAAAATGATATCCCAACTACTAGAGTACGGGCTAGGGGCTTAAGGGTCACCTAATACACCAACTCCCAGAGTACGAGTTAGGGACTTAAGGATCACCTAATACACAGACTCTCAGAGTGCGTGTTAGGGTCATTTCCTTCTTCGAAACGCATCTATGGCATCTAGTGCACAGTAAATTTGTCCGCTCTGGCAGGCTGCATCTACCATACACTCACGGTTTTGTTATCTCCTTACCGAGGTAGGAGAAACGCGTCTCGGTGTGTTATGCAAGAATACATCATAAACATATGCCCTCAACTATCATCATGGAACTTCATGCAATATGCATATCATGCTCATCAATTCATGCAATTCATCATAGTATGCCACATCAACTCATAATACATGTACTTACACATTCAATTTCACATTTCATAATCCATTTCTAAAGTCATATAAACAGTTTCATCCTAGCACATGCACTCACACATCATCATAGCATTAGCATAAAAAGAATTCACATCGTCATAACTCATATCTCATCACATCATGCATCAAAACACCATGCGTGCATAATTAAACTCATAGCATTAAAATCTCTTAATGTCTTATGCTTTGACCCTTAAGGTCCTTCAACTTGAAATCTAAGTTGTGTGTCATCATAACTTAAGCTCTCGTGTACCTATAGGCTTATATCTAAGTATTCCTCACTCAATTCTATGATCATAAACATTTCTAAACCTCAAGAGTGCAGAATCTATAATTCATATTTTACGGGTACCTAGGAGTCACAACTTTAACCATTTCTAAGTTCAGTTTGCTCCTAAGGCATCAAGATCAAGTCCTAAACCAATTATGAGTAGTTCCTACACATTTAAACTAATTATAAACCATGATTTCTAATTATTAACCTTGCTGGATAGAATCCAGAAAAATCAATTACCAAGGGATCTAGAACTCTCAAATTAATTCTTTTCTAGTTGCTAACTCCTCTTATCTTTCACATATGAGCTTTAACATTAATTATACTCAACATAATCATATTATTATCATCAAAACAGCATATATAGTGACCAAACATAGCAAGGCAGAACCGAAACCAAGTCTTCATATAAAGGCATAAAAACATAATTTCCAAAGCACATAAAATACTAGTTTCTCTTAGAACCTTTCTCAAACTTTCAAAACTCATTTATCAACATTTATAACATCAAAAAGATCATTAAAATGTTTGTAAGGCAGTAGCTAAATCAAATTCATCTCAAGAGGTCCTAAATTCATAAAACTTAGTTCTATACATTCCTTGAACTCACATAAGCTTAGAAAATTTATGAAACATAGTTTTCTACACTTGTAACCAACAAAACCCTTAGGGGCCGAAATCTCAAGCTAAAGAAATAATTATTTTCAAACCTTTGTTTGAGACAACAATGGGCAAATCTTTGAGCTCTAGGTTCTCTTAAGTGATAACATAAAAATAAACATGCTCATGCACTTGTTTTAGCTTTCATTACAAAATAAAGTGAAGGCATAAAATAAACATGAGATGCAACTTATTATTATCTTTGATATTTAAGTGAGGACTTGAAATATAAACATGATAATGCAAAGCTTGAAACATAAATATGATAATGCAAGTTCATTCATTATCTTGATACTTAGTGATAGCAAGGAAAGTAAATATGATGTGTAGGGCATAAACATAAACATGAATGCAATATTCATTTTAATCTCATCTAGAGCTCTTACAAGATTTTAGAGATACAACCCAACACTTATCTCATCACAAAGAGAGCTTTAGAGTTCTTGAACCTAGTTCTCAAAGGAACTATGAGGTTCTTGAACATCATCATCAAGCTCAAAAGAAACAAACTTTCCAAAACAAAACAAAACCTCAAAAACAAGGAAACCAAAACCGAAATCTCAAGGTAAGGAGACAAAGAAACTGAAACCAAAAACAAGAAAGGATGAAGATGTTTTCTTGAGCTAAAATCATTTTGAGTTAGAAAACAAAGATGAAACTTAGAGAAAGTAAAAACTCAAGCTCTAGAGGTTCCTTTGAGATGAACACATGGTCATCATCTAGGAGCTCTCATCATTGAGCTATCATATATCCAACAAGGCCTCATGGCCAAAAACAAGAAGAGAAGAACAAGAAAAGTTTCAAAAAGAAATCCAAGAAAAAGCTAGAGAAAAACTCATTTTCAAGATAAACAAGTTTAGAAAAACACTTCTACCTAGAGTGAAGATAAAAAGCTTGAACTTTGAATAGGAAAACAAGATGAAGAACTCCTCCAAGGTGGCAAGATAACTTCAGCCAAGGGGGAATGAAAAGGTTGGAGATGTGTTTCAAGTGAGGTTGTGTTTGAGGTGAGGTGTTTGAGAGGTTTAATGATGGTTCAAGGCTATGGGGTGGTGTTTGAAGGTTATGAGATGATGATAAGATGAAGAGATGATGAAGATGAAGATGAAGAACAAGAGAGAACTCTCTTAGAACTTAGAGAAAAAAAAGAGAGAACTTTGAGAAAGCTAGGAAATCTAAAAGTTTACAAATGAGCTAAAGTGTTTCCATGTGTTTCTAGGCAATGTATTTATAGAAAATGAAAACAAATGAAGTCTCATTGAGAGGGAAGGCTGGCCATAGCAATGGGAGGGAAAAGAAGAGAAAAATATCTCTTACAAGGTGTCATACAAGCATGGTTTGAGGTATGGAGGTTATGATACAAAGTATGGCTTCAAGTAAGGTGATTTGAGTGAGTTTTTCTTTTAATTTTGAATGAAATAAGTCTTCTAGAAGCTAAGCATAGCTGGAAGTTTTTGAGCCACAAATAAATGAGGAAAATAGCTTAATTATTTTAGTTATTCACTTGGAAAATCAAGCTTGATTGAAAATATGACAAGGTATGATGAGTATGTCTTGAGGCATGGCTTTGGAGTGTCAAAAATTTGAGCATGTGATGCATATGGAGGAGGAGTGGATTCGGCTAGACCAGAGGCAGCAGAGAGGGAGAGAAATTTGATCATCTAATTGTGTGCTAATGATAGGTTTAGGTATGTATTAGCTTAGGTACAAGGTTAGGAATAATTAAGCTTAAGTTTAGGTGACTAAGAATGAGGTTTAGGGATTTTATGACAAGATTAGGAGTGCTCATACATCATTAGAGAGTTTAAAACTCATTTAGGAATAAACAATTGAAAAACACAATTCCATGATTTAAGGAATTGGAGAGAGAAAACACTATTTAAGATTCCATGATTAGGAATCTTGAATTTAAAATAAGATTTCAAGTTGTAATTAAGCATAGATTCTAATCAACTTTAATAAATTATTTTGACTCAAGATTAATTATGGAAATTAACTAATCTTTGATTAGAGCCTAATATTGCTTAGGTTTGCTTAATCATGCAATTAAGCTCAAAAACACAAAACTAAGGGCAAAATCGTAATTTTGCACTAATTTTGTCCGGAACCTCCGGGACCAAAACTAAAGTCACAGAATACATAAAAACGCCTTTTAAAACCATCTAGAGAAGTTTCGGGTTCATCCGGCACTTGCAAACAGGGTAAACACCATAGGGGTATTTTGATCATTTTGACCCGAAAACTCGAAAAACGATATTTTCGACCCCGGAAAGGTACACAGGCCAACTAATCCCCTTCCAACATTGAGTTTGCCCTTCGAGTACTGCCGGATCGGCTTTCCTCGAATTCCGGGCTGAAAATGACCTCAGGGGCATTTTGGTCATTTTCACTCTAACAGAAAATTGGGGCGTTACACCATGTACGCCGCGCATAGCACATCGACCTTCGAAGTGGTAGGAACGGTGGTCCAAGTCGTAGTTCACCTCCCAGACTGGAGTGTCAACAAAAATCACGAACAATGCCATCGGCCTCTGAAGACGTAACAAAAATAAAGAGATAGAGGGGTAAGAATCTTGATAAAGAATCTCAGTGGGGAAAAACCTCTTATCCTAGTGTCATTGTCTACGTCCCCTAGAGCCTTGGGTTTATTATAAAAAGGTGAGCATGCATAAAGTTCCTTATTAGGTTTTCAAACATATTTATCAAGGTCCATTCATTTTAGGATGAAACTTTAATGTCATGAATGCAACATATCATAGCATGAATGTATGGTAGAAACTATGCAATCATAAGAAAACATGTTCATGTATAATATCAAAAGGGATCACCACTTTCATATGAATGCATTCTATTTATGTGTCATTACTTGCATCATTAGTTCTTTTTCATGGGGCCACCCTAAAAACATCTAGGTTATTAACTCATACCTAACTAGTCGTCACTAGTTCTCAGCCTATCCTCAGATAAGTATAAATATATCCTGACTCCCGAAGTGCGGGTTAAGGGACTTAAGGATCACCTATCATAAATATATCTCGACTCCCGGAGTGCGGGTTAAGGTCATTTCCTTCTTCAAAACGCATCTACTGGCACCCAGTGCAGAGTAAATTTGTTTGCTTTGGCAGGCTGCATCTACCACAGCCTCACGATTTTGTTTTCTCCTCACCGTAGCAGGTGAAATGCGTCTCGGCATGCTATGCAAGTATGCAACATAAACACATGTTCTCAAATATCATCATGGCATTTCATTCAATATTTCATGCTCATCAAATCATGCAAATTATCATAGCATGCCACAATATACGCAACACTCATATATCAAGTTTGTACATTCATATGCACATAATATCAGCACTTTAGCAAAGCAATAAATATGCTCCTACCCAGAATGCTAGAATAAGGGATTGGGCTCAGCTAATGCAAATGCTATGCATAACAAACCATATTAATAAACAAATATACAATTTGAAACACTAATTCTCATTCCCTCTCCTATCTTACAGTATTTTATGCTCTTGACCCTTACGGGTCTTAACTTACGCTCTATTTACCTAGCATCCAAATTAGGTCTTTTATGCACCTAAGGGATCATAACTAAAAATTCTCACTAATTATTATGATTATGATCAATTCCAAACAGCATAGTGCAGAATGGACAAAATCTCTATTTCTTAATTATGGGTGTCTAAGAGTCATGTCTTTGACCATTTCTAAGTTTCGGCTTTTCTTAAGGCACTAAAACTAATTGCTATCACTTTTAGGAATTAAACCTACACTTCTTAACATTTCTAAAACCATTTTATCCCTAATCTTACTCATCCCAAAACAGTGGGTATATCTTAGATTCTAAGGGATCTAAAACTCATATTTTTCATCTTTTCCACTTACTAGTTGTTTCTAACATTCACAAAATAATTTTTGCTTCTCTCAAACATAATTTTTACACATTCTAACACATTAAAACAGCAACATGCAGTAGCCAAAATAACAAGGCAGTGGCCGAAACATATATCTCACGTAATCACATAAAATCACATTTCTAATGCATATAAGTTACTAGTTTCCCTTGGAATCATTTTAGAGCCTCAAAACTCTTTTAGAAACTAATTTATTTCATTAAAATCATAAAATAAAAGGTCAAGGCAGTAGCTATTTCAAACCACTCTCAAAAGAGTTTTTAAACCATGAAAATCATACTCAAAGTATGCTTTGAGCTTTTCTATGCTTAAGAAAAATCCTAAGACATAGTTTGTTGGTCTTTGTGACTAGATGAAACTCATACTAAGCTCATCCTTATCACATGGCCGAAAATAGCATTCATAGAATGCTTCCATTTTCCAAACTTTACTTGAGATAAAAGGGCAAGTCTTTGAGCTCTAGGATTTTTAGGTGATGACAAAACTTAAACATGCTATGCACTTTATTTTAGTCTCCATTATAAAGTAAAGTGAGAGCTTGAAATAAATATGAGATGCAAGTCCATTATTATCTTTAAAGTTTAACTGATGACTTGAAATATAAACATGAAATGCAAAGCTTGAAATTTAAACATGAGAATGCAAGTTCATTTCTTTATTCTTGAGATTTTAGTGATGACAAGGAAAAGTAAACATGATATGCAAAGCATAAACTTAAACATGGATGCAAGTTCATTTTATTCTTTACTATAGCTCATTCAAGACTTTAAAGGAATACAAACCTCAACCCAATACATATCTTAGCAAGATAAAGTAAGCTTTAGAGTTCTTTGTACCAAGGTTTCAAAGAAACCTTATGGTTTGAACATCATCATCAAGCTCAAGGAAAAGAACCAAGAGAACAAAACAAATAACATCATTTCTTAAGAACCAAAACCAAAGTAAGAACAAAAAAAAGGAAAAAGAAGCCGAATCCATGGATAAAGGAAAAGAAGGAAACCGAAACCATAGTCAAGAAAAGGAAAGGAAAACCGAAAATGAGTTAGAATCAAAACCAAGTTTCAAGCTTTAGAGGTTCCTCAAATGATAACCACAAGACCATTATCTTGAAATCTCATTATCAAGCTAAAGATTTCCTTTCAAAACCAAGCTTCATAACCAAAAATAAAAAAAGAGGAAAAGAGTTTGAACCAAGAAAAACTATAACTTTTTATTTCAAAACATCAACATAAAAGATAAAGCTTTTAAAAGGAAAAACCCTTACCAGGCGGTGTTTTTCTTATTGGAAGGAAAAAGAGCTTTGTTCTTGGTTGAAATGAGCTGACAAAAATCTTCTCTAGAGTGAAGGGAGGATTCAGCCAAGGGGGTGGAAAAGGAAGGAAATGTGTTTATGTGAGCTTTGTGTTTGAGAAAGGAAGCTTAGGTGTTTGGATGATGATCTATGGTGGTTGTGTGTTGGTTTGAGGTTGCAAGAGGGTGATCTTAGAAGAGGCTGAAGAGGATGAAGAGGATGAGAACAAAGAGTTTCTTTGAGAGAAAAGGAAGAAAGCTTAGAGAAATTCTTAAGACACAAACTTGAAAGTGAGCAAATGGAACCAAGTTCTCTTGAAATTGGAATTTATAAAAAAATGAAATGTGAAGGAGTGAATTTGGAGGGGCTGGCCATAGCATTATGCAGCCATGGGGTGGAAAATATCTCTTTTAATTGGTCATTCAAAGGTAAGGCTAGGTATGGTTTGAAGTATGGCTAAGTATGGTCTAAGGTATGGCTCAAAGCAAGGCCTTTGTGTGCAAAGCAATTCAACATGTGAAGAATATGAGGAGAGGGTTTTGGCCATTGTGCAGCCAAGGGAGGAGGAAATGTTTCATCTAATTGTGGTTTAGTGATGTGTTTAGGTGTATATTTGACTAAGCTTTTGGTTAGGAGTTTGTAAGTAAGTGTTTAGGTGAGGTAATGGGTAATTAAGGGTGTTGAGACATGATTAGGAGTAGTCTTGCTTCATTAGTGAAATCAAAACTCATTTTATGATATGATTATGCACAAACATAATTCCTTAATTTAAGGAATTGGAGAGAGAAAATACTATTCAAGATTCCATGACATGGAATCTTGATTTTTATAAAATAGTAAGGTGTATCTAAGCAATCTTAGGTTCTAATCAACCTTAATAAATTATTTTGACTCTAGATTAATTATCAAAATTAATTAATCTTTGATTAGAGCCTAATATTGCTTAGGTTTCCCTAATTACGTCATTAAGCCCGTAAAACGCTATTTAAGGGCAAAACGGTAATTTTATACAAACACTGCCCGGGACCACTCGAACCAAAACAAATATCATAAAATATATATAATTAACATTCTAAACCCTTGGGAGAGATTCCGGGATCAAATAGCACTGATACCCACGTAAAACGCTATGGGGATATTTTGGTCATTTTGAGCCGAAAGTTTGGAAAATGAGATTTTCATCTCTGTTATCAATCACAACATATATAATCCCCTTCAAACATTGAGTTGACCCTTCGAGAACTGCCAGGTTGGCCATCTTCGAATGTCCCGGTAAAAATGACCTTAGGGACATTTTGGTCATTAATTCTCAAATAGGAAAAACTGGGACGTTATAGTTTGAGTGTTCATACCTTGTGTGCTTCTGTAAGCCAAACCACATGTTATGCACTTTAAGAGAATGCATTTTTTATCTTCATTTTTTCCTTTTGATCTTTGACCTCTGCAATTGTCAGACTGCTCAACCCCTAGAGGCTTGGCTTTGATACCACATGTTGGTAAAAGAGTGTACGAGAAGGGGGATTGAATCGTGCTTTTTGAAATCTTCCTTTTAAATCTGAAACATTCGACATAAAACAAACTATCAAGCATAAAGCTTGAAGTGCAGTGGAATAGTGATTAGATGTTTTTGAAAGAAGGTTTTTAAAGCTTAATAATGGTTACACATTTTAACGATACTTAATTAATGATTAACTTAAAGTACATAACTTGAAAATAAAAAGGTTAGGGAAGAGAAAAATGAACATGAGTATTTTTATACTGGTTTAGCCAACTTGCCTACATCCAGTACTCAACACATATTGAGATTTCAGTAAGCAACAACTTTCTCAACCTGAGAAAGTAAACCGGATAGTCTTTACAATAGCCTTCCCAAGCCCTAACTTGCATAGTGACCAACCCTAACTACGACTTAACTGAGTAGTTCTATACTAGGCTCTCCAAGCTGAACCGAGTAGTTCTAAACCAGCTCTTTCAAGCTGAGTCGTGACCTGCAGATAACATCTACTACCACGTTGTAAGTAGTCTTAAACCAGCCTTTCCAAGCTGAATTGTGATAAGCAAATACTTTTACTATCCCATTGCAAGTAGTTTTACCTTAGCCTCTCCAAGCTATGTCTCACACTAATCACTACCAGATCAAGGTTACAAAAGTTAAGTGTTTGGGTTGCCACTCAAACTAACTTACACCCATGTTTCCTTAAGAATATTTGCTAATACAAACCTAGGAAACATGAGCAACTCCTTTCTCATATCTCTTCAACAGAAGAGCATACAAATCATTACAAAATGAGGAAAGAAGATTTTTACACTTCAAGATGATTGATTATATAATATGATGAACAACACAGGAAGTGTGGAGAGATTTTTCTAACATTTCAACTATTATATCTTTAACTCTCATATGCATTTATGTATAGCATCTCTATTTATACAGGCCCATCTTCATGACCGTTGCCTTTTGATTAGATCTCTAAGTGACACATGTAGATCATCAGTTGTGTCTTGGAACGTTACTCTAGAGAGGTAGGCTGACAGACTTCTCACATCGACTGTAGATGCCGTTGTATTGTATAGGTTTTTAATGTCCTCAATTTTCTTTTTACTTTCGGGCCATGGTTTCTAAACTCCTCCTTCTAGAAGATATGATCATGAGTCAATTAGGCAGAAGAGATGATGTACCAGTTATAATACTAGGTCTAATTCAAGATTTGAATTTTGAAATTCAAATTTTTCCTCCATTTTCCTCAATGTTCTGTGCTCCACAGTAAAGTGAACTTTCTTATGGCGTGATCAATCTCTTGAATGTTTCTTCGATCTTCCAGTATTTAATCTTGATTGTTTGATTATGATTTCTTTGTGATTGTATTGATTAATGACTGAGTAACACGTTGCTCTTAGACATGAATTGATTTTTTCATCTTGGGTGTACTTTCTGATGTCCCGTGCTACTTTCTGAAGATCACTTCCTTGGTTTCTTAATCTCTGGCTTGAACTGTTCAGCCCTCAGGCATTTACACTTTCTTTCCATGAGATAATATTCACCTTTTTAAGTTTGATCTCCTCTCTTGAGATAAACATGATTTCTCATGTGTAGTGAGATTATTCCCGATTCAAGTATGCTTCTATGCCTTTGGTCCGTGAACAAGAATATGTTCTTTGCTTGAAATAGCATTCACTTTGTTTGTAACTTAATCTCTTCCCATGTGATAAATCATGCTTGCGCATACAAAGTGGAATGTTATTCTTGTTTTAAGTCTGTATATGCTTTAATTTGTATACACGTTCTTTGCTTGACATAATATTCACTTTCTATTTAGTTTAATCTCTTTCCTGAGATAAAATATGTTTACACATGCAAAGTGAAATATTAGTCTCACTTTAAGTCCATGAGATACAAACCAAATTAACCTGTTATGCTTTGTCAAGCAACTCAAGGTAGTTGTTAGTCATTCTTCAAAGTATTTTCTTTAAACTGACTTTGTTGTCAATAAAAACATTTAAGCTTATACTTTCTGAAGTGTTCTGGAGTTTGCATACACAACCTTGTTTACTCTGCAACAAAATAATCACTTTTTAATAGTCCAAATATATGTTGATGACATTATATTTGGTGCAACTGATCATCTCTTTGTGAAAGTTTTCAAAATTAATGCAAAGTAAATTTGAAATGAGCATATGGGTCAACTCAAGTTTTTCATTAGAGTTCAAATAATATAGCAAAAGGAGGGAATCTTGATCCTTCAAGAAAAATACACAAAATATCTTTTGAAAAGGTTTAACATAGATCAAGCCAAACCTATGAACATATCTAGTCATTGATGTAGATGAGAATGGAAAAAAAGTATCCGAAAGTAAATATAGAGGAATGATTGGCTCACTTTTGTATCTCATCGGATGTAAGCCAAACATTCAATTAAGTGTAGGTATGTGTGCTAGATTTCAATCTAACCCAAAACAATCAAACGTAAATGTTGTCAAAAGGATTGTAAGATATTTAGATAGTACTACTAATCTTGGCTTATGGTATAAGAAAGGTACATCTTGTAATATTTTAGGATTTTGTGATGCTGACTTTACTGCAGATAGGGTGGACAAAAAAAGCACCAGTGGATGTTGCTATTTCGTTGGAAAAAGTCTCATCACTTGGTCATGCAAGAAGCAAAACGCTATAGCTCTTTCAACAGTTGAAACTGAATATGTGGCTACTGCCAATTGCGACACCTAGATGCTGCGGATAAGAAACCAACTAGAAGATTATCACTTGAGGTATTCCAAGATCCTTATCTTTAGTGATAATACTGTAACGCCTCGATTTTCTGTTAGAGTGAAAATGACCAAAATGCCCCTGAGGTCATTTTTGGCCCGGAATTTGAGGAAAGCTGGTGTGGCAGTACTCGAAGGGCAAACTCAATGTTGGAAGGGGATTGGATGACTTGAGTACCTTCCCGGGATCGAAAATCTCGTTTTTCGAGTTTTCGGGTCAAAATGACCAAAACGCCCCTACGGTGTTTTACCCGTTTATAAGTGCCGGATGAACCCAAAACTTCTCCAGATGGTTTTAAAAGGCATTTTTATGTAGACTATGACTTTAGTTTTGGTCCCGAAGGTCCCGGGAGAAAGTAGTGTAAAATTACGGTTTTGCCCCTAGTTTCGTGTTTTTACGCTTAATCCCGTGATTAAGCAAACCTAAGCAATATTAGACTCTAATCGAAGGTTAATTAATTTCCTTAATTAATCTTGAGAAAAAATAATTTATTAAAGTTGATTAGAACCTAAAAGTGCTTAATTACAACTTAAAATCATATTTTAATTTCAAGACTTCTAGTTATTGAATCTTGAATAGTGTTTTCTCTTTCCAATTCCTTAAATCATGGAATTGTGTTACACATTGTTTATTCACAAATGAGTTTTTAATTCTCTAATGATGTATGAGCACTCCTAACCTTGACATAAAATTCCTAATACTCATACTTAGTTACCTAAACTTAAGCCTAATTGTTCCTAACCTTGTACCTAAGCTAATACACATTTAAACCTACCATTAACACCCAATTAGATGATCAAACCTCACCTCCCCCTTGCTGTACCAGACCTGGCCGTGCACTCCCTCCTCCCATATGCATCACATGTTTAATTTTTCAACACTCCAAGGCCATACCTCAAGTCACATATACCATACCTTGTCATAACTTTCAATCAAGCTTGAATTTCCACATGAATAAATAATTAAAACAACCCATTTTTCCCATTTATTTGTGGCTGGAAAAGTTCCATCCATGTCAAGTTTCTAGAAGCCTAATTTCATCAAAAATTGATAGAAAATTCACTCACATCAAGCCATACTTTGCATCATAGCTTCCATACTGCAAACCATGCTTGAATGACCTTGTATAAGAGAAATTTTCTCTTCCTTTTCCCTCCAATAGCTACGGCTGTAACACCCTAAATCTTAACCCAAGACTACTAGTATGTACTTAGGTTAATCTTTAGAATATTACCTATTGGTATCATTCTTACTTAGAAAATACTTAGCGGAAATATGGGTAAAATTTTTCTTTTTGGAATTGGAAATCAAAGTGAGAGCCACGCACGAATCTTTTAGAGGAAGCATAGCGAAACATATAAGCAAAGCATAAAGAAACACATCATAACATGGAGACATCAACTGAAACATAGATATATATATATATATATATATATATATATATATATATATATACTGTGCCTACCCAATGGGCAGGTCTATTCAATACATCGGGAAGCGGAATACAACTGAAATGCAATACAAGGAAATCATGAAAAGCAAATACAAGAGAAACAACACTCATACCCATGTGCACCTAGAGTAGACAACCTCATATACAAAAGAAGGTTTGTCCTCGACTATGTGGCGTGTGTGCACTAACTGCTACCCCTCCTATGTCTACTCCTGCTGGTCCGAGTACTGTGGGGTCGAGTCGATCCACTGACGAATCTCGGTGGGAGTGGTCGAGCGCATCATCGGGGCATGTCCACCGCGGCGAGGGCGCATAGATGGCCGACGAGCCAACCTCGGCTGGACCACCATTTCCTCGCTCCCAGCCCTCATCGGTGGGGGAGCGGGACTGGAGCTCCAACTGTACATGTATGATGGCGGGTCCTCGGATGGGTCCGTCTCCGAGTACTGTGTAACGCCCCAATTTTCTGCTAGAGTGAAAATGACCGAAATGCCCCTGAGGTCATTTTCGGCCCAGAATTCGAGGAAAGCCGATCTGCCAGTACTCGAAGGGCAAACTCAATGTTGGAAGGGGATTAGATGACCTGTGTACCTTTCCGGAATCGAAAATCTCGTTTTTCGAGTTTTCGAGTCAAAATGACCAAAACGCCCCTGCGGTGTTTTACCTATTTGCAAGTGCTGGATGAACCCGAAACTTCTCCAGATGGTTTTAAAAGGTGTTTTTATGTATTCTACGACCTCAGTTTTAATTATGGAGGTCCCGGGCAAAATTAGTGCAAAATTACGATTTTACCCCTAGTTTCGTGTTTTTACGCTTAATCGCGTGATTAAGCAAACCTAAGCAATATTAGGCTCTAATCGAAGATTAATTAATTTCCATAATTAATCTTGAGTCAAAATAATTTATTAAAGTTGATTAGAACCTAAAAGTGCTTAATTACCACTTAAAATCTTATTTTTAAATTCAAGATTTCTAGTCATGGAATCTTGAATAGTGTTTTCTCTCTCCAATTCCTTAAATTATGGAATTTTGTCTACATTGTTTTATTCATAAAATGAATTTAAAATCTCCTAAATATGTATGAGTACTCCTTAATCATGTCATAAAGGTTCCTAATCACATTCTTAGTCACCTAAACTTATGCTTAATGACTCCTAACCTTACACCTAAGCTAATACACCCCTAAACACATCACTAACACACTATTACATGACCAAAACTCCCTCCTCCCTTGCTGCATCAGACCTGCACGAAATTCAACATCCATTTTATCACAATTTAATTTTATTTCACACTCCAAAGACTATGGTTGAAGCCATGTCATCAAAGTGCAATTCTCTCACCTCATGTTCCATGAGGATTCATTCTCCTCCACACATGCCTCACCTCATGTTCCATGAGGAGACCTCATGTTCCATGAGGATTCATTCTCCTCCACACATGCCTCACCTCATGTTCCATGAGGATTCATTCTCCTCCACTCATTCACTCTTATTCTTCTCTATAAATACCATGCCTAGATGAACCTTTGCTACACTTTGTTCATTTGCTAAGTTTAGTTTTTTAGTTTTTCTCTAAGTTCTTTCTTTTTCTCTCAAATATCAAGAGCATTCTTCTTCTTCATCTTCTTCTTTTTCCTTTTGAAACTTCATCACACAACCTTGAAACACCACCCCACCACCTTGGATCATCATACAAACACCTAAACTTCCATTCTCAAACACAAGCTCACCAAGAACACATTTCCTTCCTTTTTCTTTCATCAAGGCCGAATCATCATCACCATCCTAGGAGGTGTTGCTCGTATCATTTTCATCTTCAAGTCCAAGCTTTTTGTCTTCACTCTAGGTAGGAGTGTTTTCTAAACTTTGTCTTCTTGAAAATGAGTTCTTTCTAGCTTTCTCTTGGGTTTTCTTTTTTAAACTTTCTTTGGTTTCCTTTTCTTGTATTTTCGGCCTCTTGGCCTTGATGAGTACATGATAGCTCAATGATGAGGACTCCTAGATAATGACTATGTGTTCATCTCAAAGGAAACTCTAGAGCTTGAGGTTTTATTTTCTTTGAGTTCCAACATTATTTTCTAACTCAAAAATGATTTTTACACAAGAATACCTTTACTTTTCTTGCTATTATGATTTCGGTTTCTTTGTTCCTTTCTTTAACATTTCAAGTTACCATTTTCCTTTTTGATCTTTGAAGTTTTATTTGTTCAAAAAGTTTTGCTTTCTTTGAGCTTGATGATGATGTTCAAGAACCTCATAATTCCTTTGAGAACTTAGTTCAAGAACTCTAAAGCTCTCTTTGTAATGAGATATGTGTTGGGTTATTATGTTGTTAAAGTCTTGGATGAGCTTTAGATCACCTTAAAATGAACCTTGCATCATGTTTATTTTATGCTTTGCACATCATGTTTACTTTCTTTGCTATCACTAAGTACCAAGGTAATAAAGGAACTTGCATTATCATGTTTATATTTCAAGTTCTCACCTAAATATCAAAGATAATAATATAATGCATACCATATTTATTTTATGCTTTGCACATCATGTTTACTTTCTTTGTTATCACTAAGTATCAAGGTAATAAAGGAGCTTGCATTATCATGTTTATATTTCAAGCTATGCATTATCATGTTTATGTTTCAAGTTCTCACCTAAATATCAAAGATAATAATATAATGCATACCATATTTATTTTATGCTTTGCACATCATGTTTACTTTCTTTGTTATCACTAAGTATCAAGGTAATAAAGGAGCTTGCATTATCATGCTTATATTTCAAGCTATGCATTATCATGTTTATGTTTCAAGTTCTCACCTAAATATCAAAGATAATAATATAATGCATCACATATTTATTTTATGCTCTCACTTTACTTTCTAGCAAAAACTAAAACAAATGCATGAGCATGTTTATTTTTATGTCATCACTTTAATGAACCTAGAGCTCAAAGACTTGCCCATTGTTGTCTCAACAAAGGTCTAAAAATATTTATTGCTTTTGGTCCCTATTTCCCGCCTAAGAGGCTTTGGTGTTTCCAAGTATTGAAAACTATGTTTTATAATTTTTCTAAGCTTATGTAAGTATAAGAAATATGTAGAACTAAGTTTTATGAATTTAGGACCTCTTGAGATAAAAATGATTTAGCTATTACCCTCTTAAGTATTTTTATGATTATAGGTGATAAAAGTGTCCATAAATGAGTTTTGAAAGTTGAAAAAGGTTCCAAGAGAAACTAGTATTGTATGTGCTTTAGAAATTGTGTTTCATGTCTTTTATGGAGATGTTTGTTTCGGTTCTGCCTTGCTATGTTTGGCCACTGTATGAGCTGTGTTAATAATGATAAGATGCTTATGTTTGAGTAAAAATAATGTTAAGACTCATATGTGAAAGATAGGATAAGTTAAGAACTAGAAAAGAATTAATTTGAGAATTTTAGATCCCTTAATGATGGAATTTTTCTGGATTCTGTCCAGCAAGGTTTAGAAATGATAATCATGGTTCTAAATTAGTTTAAATGTGTAGGAATGACTCATAATTGGTTTAGGGCTTAATCTTGATGCTTTAGGAACAAACTGGACTTAGAAAGAGTCATTGTTGTGACTCCTAGGTACCCGTAAAGTTGGGATTTTAAATTCTGCATCCTTGAGGTCTAGAGATGTTCTTGACCATAGTGTGAGGTGAGAAATACTTAGTTATAACCTCATAGGTTCCCAAGAGACTAGGTTTTGATGATTTATAACTTAGATTGTGAGTTAAGGACCTTAAGGGTCGATGCATAAGACATTAAGAAGTCTTGAGTTTTTATGATGCTTAATTTTATGCAAGTATGATATATGATACATGAGCTTTATCTATATGAGTATGATGTGTTTAAAATATATGCTATGATGAGTTTGGAATATATGCTATAATCTATGTAAGAATGATGAGTTTGAAATATATGTTATGATGTTTATCTATGTGAGAATAATGTATTAGAAGAATATGCTTGATGATGCATGAACCCTAAAATGTTTTATTGATGATACGTGAGGAAATTATTATTGAGATGTTAAGTTGTGTGATTAGCTTGTGGCATGAATTTTGGTTTGAAGGAAATTCAGTTTAACAAATTATGCTGCCGAATTTCTATCAAACCTAAAAAGGGTTGAAAAATGTTTTAAAGTACCATATGAGTTGAAAACCCTGGGTGACACTGGTTCGAATTTAACATGCCCAGGATATTTTTTATGTGACAAGCATTGAGACGTACTTCTCCTGCTACGGTGAGGAGGAGGCAAATCCGTGAGGGTATGTGCAGATGCAGCCTTACCAAAGCGGACAATTCGTTGTGCACTCGAGGCCAAGAGAACGTTTCAAAGAATGAAATATGTTTATGTTACCCCCTCATTTTACCCCATATTAAATCTAGTGACGACTAGTTAGGATTGAGCTCATTCCTAGGCGATTAGGTGAGACGGAGATAGGAGGTTATGATAAAAATCGCCGAGGCGGTGTATCGGTTGGAAATAGGTGGATATGTTTTAAGAGGGTGGTTTTTGAGAAAAAGAACAAAAGAGATATGATGCTTTTAAGTCACATAAGTATGAGAAAAGTAAGAGTTGTAATATGCCCTTATGCCACTTGCATGAATCTAGATTGTTGTGATTTGTTGATTTATGTGCTCAAGCATTGCCATACATTCATGCTTAAACATGTTGCATTCATGACATCAAGATGCATACTAAAAGAAATGGACCTTGGATAAATAGTTTCATAAACCCTAATAATGAATCTCATATGCATGAACACCTTTTATAAATAAACCCAAGGTTCCCGAGGATGTGAACGATGTAACCCTAGAATAGGAGATTCCTTGAGATTCTTTAGTAAGATTCTCACTCTTTTCTCTTCTTTTTCTCGCTTAGTCACATCTTGAGAGACTGATGGCGACATTCGTGGTCTTCATTGACACATCCGTCCGAGAGGCGCCCCTAACGAGGAGCTCACGCCGCCTACACGTATGCCCACTCCCGCCGCCTTGCGTTCTTGGATCGATTACACTCCATTTCCCCGGGTTCTAGTAGCAGATGTTTTAGGGGAGGCTTAGTGCACACACTCACATGTAGACTGGATAAACCTGCTTTTGTTTTGAGGTTATTCACTATAGGTGCACTCGGGTAGTGATGGTTTACTTTATGTTACTTTATGTTTCTCTGTTTCTATTGTACTTCCTTTCTGCTGTATTACAAGCTCTGCCCGTCCCAATGAGGGTATGACTACTTATGTATTCTAAGTTATGTTATTAATGAAACGTTTCTCTGTTGTGATGATTTATGCTCAGCTGTTATATGTTTCCATTTCTGTGTTTCTCTATGAGTGTTAAGTGTGCTTTATATTCCTATTATTCGATTAGACTAAGAATGTGGCTCTCACTTTGTTGTGTGTGTTTTTTTTTTTTAAAAAAAAATTTACTCGTAATTTTCCTTTAGTATTTTAAGAAAAGGATGAGACTATGAAGTAATAGCCTAATGTTTAACCTAATGTGTTCTAGAAAGTTGGGTTAAAAATTAGGGTGTTACATACTGGGTACGAGGCACATACTCTGGGTAGTCGCATACCGCTGATGTCTCGGGCTCCATGCGGAGAATCTGCTCATCACGTGCTCTAGCTCGCTCAAAAATCCCGTTATGACGGTAAGGGGCAGTCGGGGTAAAATGGTAACTCGGGACTGGGTACGACAAGGGTCGTCCCATAAACATGAACACTCTAACCGTGCAGCGACCCTCAAAATGGTATGACCCGAGTGCCGGGTCATGGTGCAGCTCCCATACCGGGGTGTCGATGAAGAGTACGAATGTCGCCATCTGAAGATATGACGGAAGAAAAGAGAGAGGGAATGAGAATCTTTCTAAAAGAATTCTCAGTAGGGTTATCCCTACCTAGGTGACGTCGTCACATCCTCAGGAACCTTGGGTTTATTTCTAAAAAGGTGTACATGCATATAAATTCCTTTTAAGTTAGTTTTCTAAAGTGTTATTTATCCAAGGTCCGTCATATTTTACCATGCGTCTTATAACTAAGCATGAAATATACTAATGATATGAATGCATCATAAAGGTATACCACACAATAGAATAACTAAGAAACATTATAGCATTGGTATAGGTATAATATATGTGACATTGTAAACTTTAACTTTCATCTCATGGGGCCACCCTAAAACATCTCTAGGTTATGAGCTCATACCTTAACTAGTCGTCACTAGTTCTTACTTATCCTATGATAAGCGTAACATATACATAATCCCAACTTAATAGTGCGGGCTAGGGGGCAATTAAGGATCACCTCTCTTAGGGTCATTTCCTCTTTGAAACGCTCTACTAGCAACTAGTGCCTCGTAGTATTGTCCGCTTTGGCAAGCTCTATGTCAATACCCTCACGGATTTGTTTTCTCGGGGGTGCTCGGCTAAACCGGTGTCACCCAAGAAGGCGTCTCAGTGTTGTGTCACATTTAAATTCTCATAAAGTGTTAATTCATAGATACATCATTATTCATTACATAAATCTTTTTCATAGCATATACATCATCACATGAAACTTTCTTCATAGTGTATACATAAAACTACAGCATATACATTATCACATAATCATACCTTAGACAATCATACATACAAACTCCCAAGCTTATTATGTTATAAACTTATAGTATGTTATGCTTTGGTTCTTTTGAGTCTTAAACTTATAAACTAATTGTTCTAGTATTATTCTTAACCTCTTACACACCTATAGGTTCACAACTAATAAGTCTTAATAATTTTTATGCTCAAGGACTTATCCAAACAGCACTATGCAGATTTGGACAGCTTTATGTTTGTGTGATTACGGGGTTCTAGAAATTACGGTTTAGACCCTTAAAGTCCTTAACTCACATTCTAAGTTATCGATCGTCAAAACCTAGTCTCTTGGAGACCTATGAGGTTATAACTAAGTATTTCTCACCTCACACTATGGTCAAGAACATATCTAAACCTCAAGGATGCAGAATTTTGAAATCCTAACTTTATGGGGATCTAGAAGTCACAACAATGACCCTTTCTAAGTTCGGTTTGCTCCTAAGGCTTCAAGATTAAGTCCTAAACCAATTATGAGTCATTCCTACACATTTAAACTAATTTAAAACCATGATTATTAAATCTAAACCTTGCTGGACAGAATCCAGAAAATTACATAATTAAAGGATCTAGAACTCTCAAATTAATTCTTTTCTAGTTCCTAACTTATCCTATCTTTCACATATGAGTCTTAACATTATTTTTACTCCAACATAGGCACATTATCATCATTAAAATAGCACATACAGTGGCAGTAAAGAGCAAGGAAGAACCGAAAATATACTTCTCCATAAAAGGCATAAAACATAATTTCTAAAGCACATAAAATACTAGTTTCTCTTGGAACCATCTAGAACTTTCAAAGCTTGTTTATGAACACTTATATCCTTTTAAAATCATAAGAATACTTAAGAGGGCAGTGGCTAAATTATTTTTATCTCGAGGTCCTAAATTTGTAAAACTTAATTCTACATATTCCTTATGCTCACATAAGCTTGGATAAATTATAAAACACAGTTTTTAATACTTAGAAACACCAAAGCCCCTTAGGGCCGAAATGGGAACCACAAGAAATAAATATCTTTAGACCTTTGTTGAGACAACAATGGGCAAGTCTTTGAGCTCTAGGTTCATTAAAGTGATGACATAAAAATAAACATGCTTATGCACTTATTTTAGGTTCCATTAGAAAGTAAAGTGATAGCACAAAGTAAATATGAATGCAACTCATTTATTATCTTGGTATTAAGTGAGAACTTGAAATATAAACATGATAATGCATAGTTTGAAATATAAACATGACAATGCAAGGTTCACTTATTATCTTGAAACTTAGTGGTAGCAAGGAAGTAAACATGATATGCAAAGCATAAAGTAGACATGATGCAAGGTTCATTTTATGGTTAACTAGAGCCCATTCAATACTTTAACAAGATAACAACCCAATACAATATCTCAAAGATCACAACACAAAAATCGAAAGTCATACAAAAGAGAAAGAAAGTGAAACTATGTCAAGTTCTTTATTAAATACCCAAAACCCCTATCTAGAGAAAATCTCTAGAACGTGCCGGCCAACTTTAAGGTTGACAAGGGTAGGCTTGGGCTTTTAGAAATCCTTAGATTAATTTTCTTAAGTTGGAAAACCATGTGAGCTAGATAACATATAGATGAAGTTATAAGAAAAGGAAAACTCAAGCTTTAGAGGTTTCTTTGAGATGAACACAATGTCATCATCTAGAAACTCTCATCATCAAGCTATCATGCTCATAACAAGGCCTAGAGGCCGAAATGAAAAGAAAAGGAGAAACAAAGGAAAGTTCAAAAAGAATCCAAGAGGAAACTAGAGAAAAACACTTTCTTGAGCAAAACAAAGTTTGAAAACAAATCCCTACCTTGTGATGAAGGTAAAAGCTTGGACTTGAAGATGGAAATGAGATGAGCAACACCTCCTAGGATGGTGATGATGATTCGGCCTTGATGAAAGAAAAAGGGAGGAAATGTGTTTTAAGTGAGGTTGTGTTTGAGGTGTGGTGTTTGAGAGGTTTGATGATGGTTCAAGGCTTTGGGGTGGTGTTTGATGGTTAAGAGATGATGATGAGATGAAGGGATAAAGAAGATGAAGATGAAAAGAAAGGAAGAGCTCTCTTGAAACTTGAGAGAAAAAGAAAGAACTAACAAGACAACTCTAAAACTCTAAACTTAGCAAATGCTTCAAGGTGCAACAAGGTTATCACAAGCATCCTATTTATAGAAAAACAAAACCATGGGCTCATCAAGGGGAGGGAGTAGCCGTGTGGTTTGGAGGGAAAAAGGGAGAGGAAAATATCTCTTACACAAGGTCATTCAAGCATGGTTGAAGTGTGGAAGCTATGCTACAAAGTATGGCTTGATGTGAGTTAATTTCCTATCAAATTTTTATGAAATTAGGCTTTTAGAAACTTGACATGGCTGGAACTTTTCCAGCCACAAATAAATGGGAAAAATGGGTTGTTTTAATTATTTATTCATGTGGAAATTCAAGCTTGATTGAAAGTTATGACAAGGTATAGTGTATGTGACTTGAGGTATGGCCTTGGAGTGTTGAAAAATTGAACATGTGATACATAATGGGGGAGGAAGCTCACGGCCAGGTCTGGTACAGCAGGGAGGAGGTGAGTTTTGACCATTTAATTGTGTGTTAATGGTAGGTTTAGATGTGTATTAGCTTAGGTACAAGGTTAGGAATGATTAAGCTTAAGTTTAGGTAACTAAGAATGTGATTTAGGGAGTTTATGACAAGTTTAGGAGTGCTCATACATCATTAGAGAATTTTAAACTCATTTATGAATAAACAATGTGTTACACAATTCCTTGATTTAAGGAATTGGAAAGAGAAAACACTATTCAAGATTCTATGACTAGGTGTCTTGAAATTAAAATATGATTTTAGGTTGTAATTAAGTACTTTTTGGTTCTAATCAACTTTAATAAATTATTTTGACTCAAGATTAATTAAGGAAATTAATTAACCTTCGATTAGAGCCTAATATCGCTTAGGTTTGCTTAATCACGCGATTAAGCGTAAAAATACTAGACTAGGGGCAAAGCCGTATTTTTGCACTAATTTTGCCCGGGACTTCTAAAATTAAAACTGAGGCCATAGAATACATAAAAACGCCTTTTAAAACCATCTGGAGAAGTTTCGGGTTCATCCGGCACTTGCAAACGGGTAAAACACCGCAAGGGCGTTTTGGTCATTTTGACCCGAAAACTCGAAAAACAAGATTTTCGATGCCGGGAAGGTACACAAGTTATCTAATCCCCTTCCAACATTGAGTTTGCCCTTCGAGTACTGCCGAACCGGCTTTCCTCGAATTCAGGGCTAAAAATGACCTCAGGGGCATTTTGGTCATTTTCACTCTAACAGAAAAATCGGGGCGTTACATTACTCCCCTCCTTAAAAAGAATTTCGCCCTTGAAATTCGTATCTTAGAAAAGCTCTGGATATTTGGACTTCATCTCTGATTCTAGTTCCCATGTGTATTCTTACGACTTGTCTTGTCCCCACGCCACTTTCACCAAAGGAACAAACTTGTTCCTTAACTGCTTGACTCCGTGATCCACTATTCTCGTAGGCGGTACATTGAAAGTGAGGTCCTCCCTTAACTGTACATGCTCTGGTTCTAGGACATGGCTAGGGTCGGACTCATATTTACGTAACTGGGAGACGTGAAAGACATCATGAAGGTTTGACAGATTGGGTGGTAAGGCTATTTTATAAGCTACAGATCCGATTCTCTGAAGAATTTCAAAAGGACCGAGAAATCGGGGACTCAACTTTTTAACTTTCATGGCTCTTCCTATTCCTGTAGTGGGGGTGATTCTTAGAAATACATGTTCTCCTTCTTGGAACTCCAAGGGCTTGTGCCTTTTGTCCGTGTAGCTTTTCTGTCGACTCTGAGCGGTTAAGATTCTATCCTTGATTTTCTTGATTTGCTCCGTCGTTTCCCTCACTACCTCAGGTCCTAAGACACTTTGTTCTCTAGGCTCGTACCAACACAAAGGTGATTGGCACTTCCTTCCATATAATGCCTCGTACGGTGCCATACCGATGCTCGCGTGATAACTGTTGTTATACGCAAACTCGATCAAAGGCATGTACTTATCCCAACTTCCTTTTTGGTCTAAGACACAGGCTCTCAGCATATCTTCCAGGGTTTGGATTGTCCTCTCGGACTGGCCATCCGTTTGTGGGTGGTAAGCAGTGCTTAGGCACAACTTGGAACTAAACGCCTTTTGAAAGGCTCCCCAAAAACGTGACGTAAACCGCGGATCTCGATCCGAGATTATCGTCGATGGTACTCCATGCAATCTTACTATTTCTTGGATGTAAAGCTGGGTCAACTTATCCAACGAGTATGTGACTCGAATAGGTAGAAAGTGAGCCGACTTAGTCAGTCGATCCACGATTACCCATACGGCATCGTGGCCAGCTTGGATTTTTGGCAATCCTGTCACGAAATCCATTGATATACTCTCCCACTTCCACTCGGGGATTGACAGGGGTTGCAACATGCCAGAGGGTTTTTGGTGTTCGATCTTAACCTTTTGACAGATCAAACACTTACTCACCCAGGCGACCGCATCCTTCTTTAATCCGGGCCACCAAAACATCCTCTTCAAGTCCTGATACATCTTGGTAGCACCAGGATGGATGGCAAAATGGCTCTTGCGAGCCTCCTCCAAGATCTTCTCTCGGAGGTCGCCATCTTGTGGCACACAAATTCGCCCCTCGAATCTCCACAACCAGTCGGGGCCTCGTACAAAACCTTTCAACTTCCCGGCCTTAACTGCCTCGATTGTCTCCATAAAGTCCTCATTTTCTCTTTGGGCAAGCATAATCCTTTGCTTAAACCCACTGGTCACCGTGAGATAACTCATCACGATGCCATTCTCTGTTATAGACATCCCAAGATTCATATCCCTAAACTTCTCTATTAACCCAACTTCATTAACCATCATACTTGACAGACGTAACGAGTTTCGGCTCAAGGCGTCGGCTACTACATTAGCCTTGCCGGGGTGGTAACTTAAGCCAAAATCGTAGTCCTTGAGGAATTCCATCCATCTTCTCTGCCTCATATTTAACTCCTTTTGATCAAAGAGATGCTTGAGACTCTTATGATCGGAGACAACTTCAAACCTTACACCATACAAATGGTGTCTCCACATCTTTAGAATGAACACAATGGCTGCTAGTTCTAGGTCATGGGTGGGGTAGGTTACCTCGTGAGGCTTGAGTTGTCTGGACGCATAGGCTACCACTTGCCTGTTTTGCATCAACACACAACCTAAACCCTTGCCAGAAGCATCGCAATATACCTCGAAGGGTACATTGGGGTCAGGTAAAACTAAAACTGGGGTTGAGGTGAGCTTTTCTTTAAGCTCTAGGAAACTCTTTTCACATTCGGGGCTCCACTCAAACGGGGCATTCTTCCTAGTGAGCTTGGTTAAGGGTAGGGCTAACTGGAAAAATCCTTTGATAAACCTACGGTAATATCCAGCTAAACCCAAAAAACTCCTAATCTCAGTTACAGAGGTTGGTCTATCCCAATTCATCACAGCCTCTATCTTACTTGGGTCGACAGCTATGCCACCTTTTGACACAACATGTCCTAAGAACTTTACCTCTTCTAACCAAAATTCACACTTAGACAACTTAGCATATAACTTCTTCTCCTTTAATACCTCTAAAACCAACCTTAAATGACGCTCATGCTCTTCGTGGGTCTTCGAATAGATGAGAATATCATCTATGAACACAACCACGAACTGATCTAAATAGGGTCTAGAGATCCTATTCATGTAATCCATAAAAACTGCGGGAGCATTCGTCAAACCAAACGACATTACATTGAACTCAAAGTGTCCATACCGAGTTCGAAAGGCGGTTTTAGGAATGTCCGAATCTCTAACCCTAATCTGATGGTAACCAGACCTTAAATCAATCTTAGAAAACATTACTGCTCCTTTTAATTGGTCCATAAGATCATCAATCCTAGGCAAAAGGTATTTATTCTTTATGGTTACTTGGTTCAACTGCCTATAGTCTATGCACATCCTCATACTTCCGTCCTTTTTCTTCACAAATAAGACCGGAGCGCCCCAAGGCAAAGCACTCGGCCTTATAAAACTCTTTTCTAACAGCTCTTCTAACTGGGTTTTCAACTCTGCCAGCTCCGAGGGTGACATCCTATACGGGGCTATAGAGATTGGTCCTGTCCCAGGAACCAACTCTATGGAGAATTCAACTTCTCTTTCGGGAGGGAACTCGGGTATCTCATCTGGAAATACCTCGGGATAGTCTCTTACCACAGGTATCTCACCTAGGTCTTGCTCAAAGTCTACATCGCAGGCGGCTAGGAGAACATATCCCTTAGCTTTCTCCCCACTACAGAAGACCTCTATGGAATTTAGGTACAGCCTAATGGGTTGAGTGATGTGTTCGGGAGGAGAGGGGAAAACTACGGTTTGGGTTCCACAATCTAACATCACATGGTTGGCGTGAAGCCAATTCATGCCTAAGATAATGCCTATGTCCTTTAAGGGTAAACAAATTAAATCTATGATAAAAGACCTATTTTCTACAACAAGATGACAGTTTAAACAACAACGGCAGGTATTAACAGGGCGATTTGTAGGAGTAGAAACAATGAGATCAAAGGGAAGTTTAGAGACTCTTAGATTTAAGGACTCGACACTAGCAAGTGAAATAAAAGAATGAGTAGCACCGAGTCATATAGTACAGTTAAGGGTTTACCGTTTACTTCGCACATACCTTCAATGAGATCTTTGGACTTCTTAGCGTCTTCTGCATTAAGGGTAAAGACCCTTCCTCGGTATTGTGGTCGGGGGTTTTGGTTTGATGTCCCTTGTCCGGCGCAGTCCTTTGCATAGTGGCCGGGCTTGCCACACTTGAAGCACACGTTCTGACCGGCTAAGCATGGGCGATTCCCATGATTCTTTCCGCATTGTGGGCAGATGTCGGCAGATGTTGCTCCGGGGTAAGCAGTAGGGGTTTGTGGTGCCTTGTTCTTGGCTCCAATTGGTCCTCCATTGTGGTTCCGGGGTCCACCTGGTCCACGGGGTTGATTATTGAAATTCCTTGGGCCTTGATGTTGAAATGGCGGCTTTTGGTGTTGCCTGGATTGTTGGTGAGTAGGAGCTCTTGGTGGTTGTTGTTGTTGTTGTCGGAACTGGTTGGTCTGGTAGGGGTTGTAGTGATTCCTCGAAGGGTACTGCGGTTTGAACTTCGGGGCTTGGGGTCCGAGCCCCTTAGCTCGCTCCGCCCTTTTGATTTGAATCTTTCTCTGTCCTTCTTCAAGGATCCGACACTTGTTGACCAGAGTCGGGAAGTCTCTGATCTCCATATGGGCCACGGCGTAGTTCATCTCCGCCTTCAGACCGGCCTCATACTTCACACACTTCCAAACCTCATCGGGGTTCCCTTGGAACACCCGAGAGAACTTGATCAGCTCCTCGAACTTAGCAGTGTATTGGGCTACAGTAGACCCTCCCTGGGTTAACTGCATGAACTCAATGTCTTTTGCATTCCTTATAGACTTCGGGAAATACTTCTCGTAGAAGTAAGTCTTGAACAGCTCCCAGTCAATGGGAGTTCCAGAGGCTTCTAGCAGATACCTCGTGCCGTTCCACCAGAACTCCGCGTCGGACTTTAGCATGAAAGCAGCAAATGTGACCTTCTGCTCCTCTGAAAGGTGTAACGGCAGTCGATCTTCTCCATGTCTTTGATCCACTCATCAGCCTTATCGGGGTCTATTACCCCTCAGAACACTGGCGGGTTTGCCTTACGGAACTCGCCAAAGCGGGCTTGTTCCACCGTCTTAGCAGCAGGGGGAGGAGGGGGAACAGGAACAGCGTTTGCTTGTTGGTCCATCTGGTTGAACATTCGTTCCATGGCTTGCGCCATGCGGCGGACAGCAGTAGCAGTCGCATTGTCTTGATTAGCATCGAGCGTAGTCCTAGGCCGTCATCGCGGTGCCATTGGTCCCTAAATACATGAAACAATGAACATCAAGTTGATCAGGCTCAATATCCATGCAAAATGAGCTAGTTACCATGGCACTTGCAAGCAACAGAAGTCATGCATCTCTAGTCCTACAGCTTATCTCTATCAAGCACTACACATGACATAATTATCGCATCATGCTTATAAAGCATAGTCAGTCCAATCCTCAGGCTCCATGAGAATCGAACTGCTCTGATACCATAATGTAACACCCTAAATCTTAACCCAAGACTACTAGTATGTACTTAGGTTAATCTTTAGAATATTACCTCTTGGTCTCATTCTTACTTAGAAAATACTTAGCGGAAATATGGGTAAAATTTTTCTTTTTGGAATTGGAAATCAAAGTGAGAGCCACGCACGAATCTTTAAGAGGAAGCATAGCGAAACATATAAGCAAAGCATAAAGAAACACATCATATCATGGAGACATCAACTGAAACATAGATATATATATATATATATATATATATATATATATATATATATATATATATATATATATATATATATATATATATATATATATATATATATATACTGTGCCTACCCAAAGGGCAGGTCTATTCAATACATCGGGAAGCGGAATACAACTGAAATGCAATACAAGGAAATCATGAAAAGCAAATACAAGAGAAACAACACTCATACCCATGTGCACCTAGAGTAGACAACCTCATATACAAAAGAAGGTTTGTCCTCGACTATGTGGCGTGTGTGCACTAACTGTTACCCCTCCTATGTCTACTCCTGCTGGTCCTAGTACTATGGGGTCGAGTCGATCCACTGAATAATCTCGGTGGGAGTGGTCGAGCGCATCATTAGGGCATGTTCACCGCGGCGAGGGCGCATAGATGGTCGATGAGCCAACCTCGGCTGGACCACCATTTCCTCGCTCCCAGCCCTCATCGGTGGAGGAGCGGGACTGGAGCTCCAACTGTACATGTATGATGGTGGGTCCTCGGATGGGTCCGTCTCCGAGTACTGGGTACGAGGCACATACTCTGGGTAGTCGCATACCGTTGATGTCTCGGGCACCATGTGGAGAATCTGCTCATCGCGTGGTCTGGCTCGCTCAAAAATCCCGTTATGACGGTAAGGGGCAGTCGGGGTAAAATGGTAACTCGGGACTGGGTGCGCGAAGGGTCGTCCCATAAACATGAACACTCTAACCGTGCAGCGACCCTCAAAATGGTATGACCCGAGTGCCGGGTCATGGTGCAGCTCCCATACCGGGGTGTCGATGAAGAGTACGAATGTCGCCATCTGAAGATATGACGGAAGAAAAGAGAGAGGGAATGAGAATCTTTCTAAAAGAATTCTCAGTAGGGTTATCCCTACCTAGGTGACGTCGTCACATCCTCAGGAACCTTGGGTTTATTTCTAAAAAGGTGTACATGCATATAAATTCCTTTTAAGTTAGTTTTCTAAAGTGTTATTTATCCAAGGTCCGTCATATTTTACCATGCGTCTTATAACTAAGCATGAAATATACTAATGATATGAATGCATCATAAAGGTATACCACACAATAGAATAACTAAGAAACATTATAGCATTGGTATAGGTATAATATATGTGACATTGTAAACTTTAACTTTCATCTCATGGGGCCACCCTAAAACATCTCTAGGTTATGAGCTCATACCTTAACTAGTCGTCACTAGTTCTTACTTATCCTATGATAAGCGTAACATATACATAATCCCGACTTAATAGTGCGGGCTAGGGGGCAATTAAGGATCACCTCTCTTAGGGTCATTTCCTCTTTGAAACGCTCTACTAGCAACTAGTGCCTCGTAGTATTGTCCGCTGTGGCAAGCTTTATGTCAATACCCTCACGGATTTGTTTTCTCGGGGGTGCTCGGCTAAACCGATGTCACCCAAGAAGGCGTCTCAGTGTTGTGTCACATTTAAATTCTTATAAAGTGTTAATTCATAGATACATCATTATTCATTACATAAATCTTTTTCATAGCATATACATCATCACATGAAACTTTCTTCATAGTGTATACATAAAACTACAGCATATACATTATCACATAATCATACCTTAGACAATCATACATACAAACTCCCAAGCTTATTATGTTATAAACCTATAGTATGTTATGCTTTGGTTCTTTTGAGTCTTAAACTTATAAACTAATTGTTCTAGTATTATTCTTAACCTCTTACACACCTATAGGTTCACAACTAATAAGTCTTAATAATTTTTATGCTCAAGGACTTATCCAAACAGCACTATGCAGATTTGGACAGCTTTATGTTTGTGTGAGTACGGGGTTCTAGAAATTACGGTTTAGACCCTTAAAGTCCTTAACTCACATTCTAAGTTATCGATCGTCAAAACCTAGTCTCTTGGGGACCTATCAGGTTATAACTAAGTATTTCTCACCTCACACTATGGTCAAGAACATCTCTAAACCTCAAGGATGCAGAATTTTGAAATCCTAACTTTATGGGTACCTAGAAGTCACAACAATGACCCTTTCTAAGTTCGGTTTGCTCCTAAGGCTTCAAGATTAAGTCCTAAACCAATTATGAGTCATTCCTACACATTTAAACTAATTTAAAACCATGATTATTAAATCTAAACCTTGCTGGACAGAATCCAGAAAATTACATAATTAAAGGATCTAGAACTCTCAAATTAATTCTTTTCTAGTTCCTAACTTTTCCTATCTTTCACATATTAGTCTTAACATTATTTTTACTCCAACATAGGCACATTATCATCATTAAAACAGCACATACAGTGGCAGTAAAGAGCAAGGAAGAACCGAAAATATACTTCTCCATAAAAGGCATAAAACATAATTTCTAAAACACATAAAATACTAGTTTCTCTTGGAACCATCTAGAACTTTCAAAGCTTGTTTATGAACACTTATATCCTTTTAAAATCATAAGAATACTTAAGAGGGCAGTGGCTAAATTATTTTTATCTCAAGAGGTCCTAAATTTGTAAAACTTAATTCTACATATTCCTTATGCTCACATAAGCTTAGATAAATTATAAAACACAATTTTTAATACTTAGAAACACCAAAGCCCCTTAGGGACGAAATGGGAACCACAAGAAATAAATATCTTTAGACCTTTGTTGAGACAACAATGGGCAAGTCTTTGAGCTCTAGGTTCATTAAAGTGATGACATAAAAATAAACATGCTTATGCACTTATTTTAGGTTCCATTAGAAAGTAAAGTGATAGCACAAAGTAAATATGAATGCAACTCATTTATTATCTTGGTATTAAGTGAGAACTTGAAATATAAACATGATAATGAATAGCTTGAAATATAAACATGACAATGCAAGGTTCACTTATTATCTTGAAACTTAGTGGTAGCAAGGAAGTAAACATGATATGCAAAGCATAAAGTAGACATGATGCAAGGTTCATTTTATGGTTAACTAGAGCTCATTCAAGACTTTAACAAGATAACAACCCAATACAATATCTCAAAGATCACAACACAAAAACCGATAGACATACAAAAGAGAAAGAAAGTGAAACTACGTCAAGTTCTTTATTAAATACCCAAAACCCCTATCTAGATAAAATCTCTAGAACGTGCCGGCCAACTTTAAGGTTGACAAGGGTAGGCTTGGGCTTTTAGAAATCCTTAGATTAATTTTCTTAAGTTGGAAAACCATGTGAGCTAGATAACATATAGATGAAGTTATAAGAAAAGGAAAACTCAAGCTTTAGAGGTTTCTTTGAGATGAACACAATGTCATCATCTAGAAACTCTCATCATCAAGCTATCATGCTCATAACAAGGCCTAGAGGCCGAAATGAAAAGAAAAGGAGAAACAAAGGAAAGTTCAAAAAGAATCCAAGAGGAAACTAGAGAAAAACACTTTCTTGAGCAAAACAAAGTTTGAAAACAAATCCCTACCTTGTGATGAAGGTAAAAGCTTGGACTTGAAGATGGAAATGAGATGAGCAACACCTCCTAGGATGGTGATGATGATTCGGCCTTGATGAAAGAAAAAGGGAGGAAATGTGTTTCAAGTGAGGTTGTGTTTGAGGTGTGGTGTTTGAGAGGTTTGATGATGGTTCAAGGCTTTGGGGTGGTGTTTGATGGTTAAGAGATGATGATGAGATGAAGGGATGAAGAAGATGAAGATGAAAAGAAAGGAAGAGCTCTCTTGAAACTTGAGAGAAAAAGAAAGAACTAACAAGACAACTCTAAAACTCTAAACTTAGCAAATGCTTCAAGGTGCAACAAGGTTATCACAAGCATCCTATTTATAGAAAAACAAAACCACGGGCTCATCAAGGGGAGGGAGTAGCCGTGTGGTTTGGAGGGAAAAAGGGAGAGAAAAATATCTCTTACACAAGGTCATTCAAGCATGGTTGAAGTATGGAAGCTATGCTACAAAGTATGGCTTGATGTGAGTTAATTTCCTATCAAATTTTTATGAAATTAGGCTTCTAGAAACTTGACATGGCTGGAACTTTTCCAGCCACAAATAAATGGGAAAAATGAGTTGTTTTAATTATTTATTCATGTGGAAATTCAAGCTTGATTGAAAGTTATGACAAGGTATAATGTATGTGACTTGAGGTATGGCCTTGGAATGTTGAAAAATTGACCATGTGATGCATAATGGGGGAGGAAGCTCACGGCCAGGTCTGGTACAGCAGGGAGGAGATGAGTTTTGACCATTTAATTGTGTGTTAATGGTAGGTTTAGATGTGTATTAGCTTAGGTACAAGGTTAGGAATGATTAAGCTTAAGTTTAGGTAACTAAGAATGTGATTTAGGGAGTTTATGACAAGTTTAGGAGTGCTCATACATCATTAGAGAATTTTAAACTCATTTATGAATAAACAATGTGTTACACAATTCCATGATTTAAGGAATTGGAAAGAGAAAATACTATTCAAGATTCTATGACTAGGTGTCTTGAAATTAAAATATGATTTTAGGTTGTAATTAAGTACTTTTTGGTTCTAATCAACTTTAATAAATTATTTTGACTCAAGATTAATTAAAGAAATTAATTAACCTTCGATTAGAGCCTAATATCGCTTAAGTTTGCTTAATCACACGATTAAGCGTAAAAATACTAGACTAGGGGCAAAACCGTAATTTTGTACTAATTTTGCCCGGGACTTCTAAAATTAAAACTGAGGTCATAGAATACGTAAAAATGCCTTTTAAAACCATCTGGAGAAGTTTCGGGTTCATCCGGCACTTGCAAACGGGTAAAACACCGCAGGGACGTTTTGGTCATTTTGACCCGAAAACTCGAAAAATGAGATTTTCGATCCCGGGAAGGTACACAAGTTATCTAATCCCCTTCCAACATTGAGTTTGCCCTTCGAGTACTGCCGAACCGGCTTTCCTCGAATTCCGGGCTAAAAATGACCTCAGGGGCATTTTGGTCATTTTCACTCTAACAGAAAAATCGGGGCGTTACAACGGCCAGCACCTCCCCCTTTTGAGCCTTCATTTGCTTTCATTCTCTATAAATACCTTACCTAGAAATACATGCAAACACTATAGTTCATTTGGTAAGTTTCAAGTTTTCCTAAGCTTTCTTGAGTTCTTTCTTTTTTTCTCAAGTTTCAAGAGAGTTCTTCCTTTCTTGTCATCTTCATCTTCTTCATCTCCTCATCTCATCATCATCTCTTAACCATCAAACACCACCCCAAAGCCTTAAACCACTATCAAATCCCTCAAACACCTCACCTCCAACACAACCTCATCTCAAACACAACTCTAACCTCCTTATCTCCCCTTGGTCAAAACCATCAAGCCCTTGGAGGAGCTCATCATCTTGTTTCCTTTTCTCAAAGTTCAAGCTTTTTAAGTTCACTCTAGGTAGGAGTGTTTTCTAAACTTTGTTTTCTTGAAAATGAGTTCTTTCTAGCTTTCTCTTGGATTTTCATTTTGGAACTTCCTTTGTTATTTTCTCCTTGGGATTTCGGCCATGAGGCCTTGATGAGCACATGATAGCTCAATGATGAGGACTCCTAGATGATGACTATGTGTTCATCTCAAAGGAATCTCTAGATCTTGAGGTTTTACTTTCTTTGAGTTTCAACTTCATTTTCTAACTCAAACAAGATTTTTATTCAAGAACATCTTTTCTTTTCCTACTATATGAGTTCGGTTTCTTTGTTTCCTTTCTTTAACATTTCGGTTTCCATTTTCCTTTTTGATCCTTGAAGCTTTATTTGTTTAGAAAGTTTATTTATTTTGAGCTTGATGATGATGTCCAAGGACCTCATAGTTCCTTTGAGAACTTGGTTCAAAAACTCTAAGGCTCTCTTTGTAATGAGATATGTGTTAGGTTACTATTTTGTTAAAGTCTTGAATGAGCTCTAGCTAACCATAAAAATAAACCTTGCATCATGTTTAGTTTATGCTTTGCACATCATGTTTACTTTCTTTGCTATCACTAAGCACCAAGATAATAAAGGAACTTGTATTATCATGTTTATATTTCAAGCTATGCATTATCATGTTTATATTCCAAGTTCTCACCTAAATATCAAGAATAATAATATGTTGCATCTCATATTTATTTTATGCTATCACTTTACTTTCTAAGATAAGCTAAAACAAGTGCATAAGCATGTTTATCTTTATGTCATCACTTTAATGAACCTAGAGCTCAAACACTTGCCCATTGTTGTCTCAAACAAAGGTTTAAATATTTATTTCTTTTGGTTCACATTTCGGCCCTAAGGGGTTTTGGAGTTTCCAAGTGTCGAAAATTATGTTTTATAATTTTTCTAAGCTTTTATGAGTACAAGGAATATGTAGAACTAAGTTTTATGAATTTAGGGTGTAACACCCTAATAGAACCCCACTGTGCTTAAGTTCACATTTGGATTCTATTAGTTGTCACTTTTGCCTTGTATTTATTTTCTTTTGAAATTAACTTAGAAAAATAGTGGAAGTTTTCTTTTTCTTTAAATAAATTAATTTTTTTAAAACTTAAGCCTGTAACGAGAAGTGAAATACATAGCGCTTTTATAGATAATAATCAAGTTACATTGCGCACTTAATTAAATAAGCGGAATAAGAGACTAAGTGTAGAACTATTATCACATAAACTGGAATATAATCACTTAATACATAAGTCACAACAGGGCATATATCATACTGATAAGTTATTACAAATAACAATATAAGTTCTACTATTACTAATTGTTTCTCACAAACTATAATGTAACTAAAGCTCGGAATGCTCCTACTTGAACGGTTTGAAATCTTCACGTGCTACCTCCTTCCTCGCCTACAGCCGTTGCTTTAGGTGGACACGTCTGTCTGCAGTAGCGACAACGGAAAATAAACATAGGAGTGAGAAATACATGATTTCTCAGTAGGAGTTCCTACTTGTACTAAAAGTGTCATCGTTGTCGTCCCAGTCACTTCGGGTTTATTATAAAAAGGTGAACAGATAAGGATTCAATTATCAAACTTTCACAAACGTGATTAGCCAAAGTGCAGTTACTTTTAAACTAATCTTGAACATTAGCAGAAATATCCATTCAGTATTTCATCAAACATACATATAAGCATATCATGTAAAACCACTAATAAGCAATAATCATTTAGGAGCTGCATGCATTTCATGATTACTCATCCTCAACATTCACTTGTCAACATATTTCTTAATTACTCACGGGATGAATGCATCAATGCCTTAGACCACCCTAAAAGGGTAATGAGCTCATACCGTGGCCGTTGCCACAACCTTTTTGGTTTCCTTTCCGTTGCCGTGATCTCAACGGTTTAGGGGGTTAAGCCATGAGTTTAACTCAAGTCCACTTTTCCAGACTTTCATTGCTACTTTTTCAAACTTTACTTTTATTATTTCCTTTGAAAATGAATGTATGCATATCATCATGTAATCACAATAAATCATGGGCAATCAATCATTCATTTTCATCATTTCATAACTCATCACCATACATTCACTTTACTATAATTCACTTCATGAAACATGGATAATATCATGTAAATCTCATAGTAAACATTTTCATAAATGATTCATTTTAGGTTATCAAGTTGAGTTCCTAGTGTTCCTAAGAGGTAATGGATGTCTTAATATTATCGTTTTCTCTTAGTGTTCTTTGTACTCTTAGAATTCCATTAATACATTAATGCACTTCAAAATATTATTATAGGTTCTTTATATATTTTTATTATGGTTTTTATATAACTCTTGAAGATTATTATTCTACTTAAATTCTTAAAATTCTCTTTTTACAAGACTTGATTCTTTTATTTATAGTTTTGACATCTTTTAGAAGAAAGTTTATAATTCTCTGTATACTTGTTATCTCAGCTTAGTAAAGGTAGTTCCAAATTCCTAACTCATCAAATTTTAGCATTTACATCTTTGGAATAGTGTAAATCAATTGTAAACCATGCATAGGAGGGTTCCCAGGAAAGAGAGGTGGGTCACAATGGACACGCTTAAATACCAAGTCTTTCCTTAGCCAGAACCTTTCCAAACTGCACTTTCACAGTACACTATCCCGAAATTTATTTCTCATTATGTATTTACGTGGTACAAAGCTTTATACATAACATACATCGGTGTATTCCTATATGTGTTAGCTCTCCAACAAAGTTGAAATCAGTCCATTTTCATTTTTCTAGAGTGAGTTACACCTATTTTACTACTACAAGGTTAGATTTAAAGTTTCAGTCTTAGGCTCTACTTTAAAAATTTATATCTTGAGCTAGAAAACTCCGTTTTGGGTGATTCTTTTTGGAGAGTTTTTTATGATGCGTCTAGTTTATGATAAAAATATTTTTATTTCAAGATACTTCATATTTTATGAGTATTAAATTTCGGAACACCTACTGCAAGAAATAGCCAAAAATCCAGCACTTACCATTTTCATATTTTATGTCACTTATTTTAACACAAGGATCACACAACATATTTCAAGCATCATTTGAGCATGAAAGCAACATAATATCACTTTGGAAGCAGAATGGAACAAGGGGTTTCACAAAATATTTATACAATATCCCCTTGAAACATTTTTATCAACAAACATAAGCTTGATGGCATCCTAACCATGAGCAAGGTTAGATGTCATCATGGCTTACACAACCAAAGTGAGGGCTCCTACCTCTTGTGTAGGGTCTAAAAAAGGGTCCTTCTCTTCTTCCTTAAGCTTGAACAAGAGTCCTTGGAGTGGATGACCCTCCTTGAATCTTGGCTCTAGAACTTGAGTGCTTAAGAAAATATTTCTCACTAGAGTTAAATATTGTAACTCTTGTGAGGGCTAGTGAAAGTTTGGACTTAGGATTTAAGTGTTTGAATGAAGTTTAGAGGATCAAGAGAAGTCTAAGAAGAATGATAGAATAAGAAAGAAAGAACACTTAGGGAGTTTCTGAATTGAAGAGAGTTTGAGGAGTATTTATAGTGGAAAGATTAGAGAGAAAAAACAGAAGAAGGAAAGCACTTGGAGCATGATTTATGGAAACATGTTGGCTGAATTTTGGGATGAAAATGCTCCTTGTTTTGTGCAAACATGTTGGATGAAAATGCTCCATGTTTTGTGCAAACATGTTTCCATGTTTTGAAAAACATGTTGGATGAAAATGCTCCATGTTTTGTGCAAACATGTTTCCATGTTTTGTGCAAAGATGTTAGTGGAGATTTTCTAACCTTTAGTGCATGTATGTGATTCAGAAATGTGTATGATGTATGTGGTTAAATTATTGTGTTATCATCTTAATCCAATGGCTTAGATTCATTCTTGTCTAAAGACAAGTGTAGGGATTTGTGCAAATGGCATTGTAGTAATTTCTTTAACTAAGACAAGGATATTTTTGTAATTAGACAATGATAGTGGTATTCTTGTAATTCCATTCATAGAGTAAGGGTATCTTTGTCATTTAATAAGGCAAGGGTAGTTTGGTAATTTCCTTTACATAGCAAGGGCATTTTCGTAATTTCCACTAAGTGATGGCATTTTCGTAATTCTTTGCATTTTTCTCTAGACATACTTAAGTAGTCTATTTGTTGTGTTTCATAACATTTGTCCAAATTCTCTTGGTTTTGCTATCGATAATTAAGATTAATATTTATCATAGTTATAAATTTGGGGATGTTACATAGGGCCTCTTGAGGTATAAATGATTTAGCTACTGCCCTCTTACATATTTTTATGATTTTAGATGATAAAAATGTTTAGAAATAAGCTTTGAAAGTTTTAAAAAGGTTCCAAGAGAAACTAGTATTTTATGTGCTTTAGAAATTGTGTTTGATGCCTTTAAATGGAGATGTTTGTTTTGGTTCTGCCTTGCCATGTTTAGACATTGTATGAGCTGTGTTAATGATGATAATATGCTTATGTTTAAGTATAATTAATGTTAAGACTCATATGTGAAATATAAGAGAAGTTAGAAACTAGAAAAGAATTAATTTGAGAGTTCTAGATCCTTTAATGTTTGAATTTTTTGGATTCTGTCCAGCAAGGTTTAGTAATGCTAATCATGGATTTAAATTAGTTTAAATATGTAGGAATGACTCATAAATGGTTTAGGGTTTGATCTTGATGTCTTAGGAGCAAACCAGACTTAGAAAAGGTCATTGTTGTGACTCCTAGGTACCCGTAAAGTTAGGAATATGAATTCTGCATTCTTGAGATTTAGAGATGTTCTTGACCATAGTGTGAGGTGAGAAATACTTAGTTAAGACCTTATAAGTTCCCGAGAGATTAGGTTTGATGATCTATAACTTAGAATGTGAGTTGAGGACCTTAAGGGTCAATGCATAAGACACTAAGAAGTTGTTAATGCTATGATGTGTTGTTTGATGCAATGATATGATGAGATGTGCTTGATGCATGAGAAAATGATTGATGAAATGTTAAAGTTTATCATAGCATGAGATTTCATGAGAACATTGTAACATCCCTTACTGCTTTATGGATTGACGACTGTCCCCACAAACCAACACGGGTCTTTTCAGCATGCTTTGTCCTCACTCGCACGCTTCCTAGGAAAACTTCCCAGGATGTCACCCATCCCAAAATTACCCCAGGTCAAGCACGCTTATCAGTGGAGTTCTTTCAGTTTAGGCTACCGAAAAGAAGATGCATCTTGTTAGTATAGGTAGTACGAATCAATTCATATAAGCCCTCCTCAACTGTATACTCCCATACCTATACAGTCTCAGGATCCTTCTCATTCGGGTGTGTAATTGGTTCATTCACATACCCCTCCGCTTTGAGGACCTTGTGAGGAGCCGCTCTTTGTCCGTGCCCTCTTTGCACCGGCGATCACTCCTCATCCTCGTCCACGGGCGTTACAAACATGACATGTGAATTAAGCTTGTGGCAGTTTGAAGGAAATTCGATTTAACAGCTGTTATGCTGCCCAATTTCCGTCAAACCTTAAAGGGTTGAAAGAAATGTTTATGAGTACTATATGAGTTGAAAGCCCTAGGTGACATCGGTTCGGCCGAGCACCCCCAGGAGATTTTTTTTATGTGACAAAGCACTGAGACGCGCTTGCCTGGGTGACACCGGTTTGGTCGAGCACCCCCAGGGGAGACAAATCCGTGAGGGTATGAGTAGATGGAGCCTACCAAAGTGGACAAATTGTTGTGGCTTAGTGCCCGCAAAGCGTTTCAAAGAGGGTGATCCCAGCGAGAGATGATCCCTGCCCCCTACCCGTACTTGCGAGTCGGGATTATTATTTATGTTTCGCTTATTCAAGATAATAAGCAAGAGCTAGTGATGACTAGCTGAGGTATGAGCTCATAACCTAGTTATTTTTAGGGTGGCTTATATGCTAAAGTACCATGATTTATGTTTATGTTCTTTGATGTGTTGTTTTATCCTCAAGTATTGACATGCATCCATGATATAACATGTTGCATTCATAACATCAAGATGCATGCTAAAAAGAATGGACCTTGGACAATTAGTTTTGGAAAAACCCTAAATTGAACCTTATATGCATGATCACTATTTTATAATTAAACCCAAGGTTCCTGAGGATGTGTACGATGTAACCCAAGGATAGGAGACTCCTACTGAGATTCTTTAGCAAGAATTCTCACTCTTCTCTCTCTTCTTTCTTCCGTCACATCTTCAGAGACCGATGGCGTCATTCTTGCTTTTCATTGACACGCCTGTTTGGGAGGTACACTACTACTCGAACCACCATTCGTAGCATTTTGAGGGTCATTGTGCCGTCCGCGTTTTTGTGTACATAGGATGACCTTTCGGTTACCCAGTTTCGAGCTACCAGTTCACTCCTACTGCACCTTTTGGTGGTGATGACATGATCTTCGAGCGCACTCGCCCGCGTGATGAGCAGCTACGCCATGCCCGTACCTCTGCCTCGGCTGTTTGTGACTACCCGGAGTACGTGCCTCGCTCGAGGACGTCTGAGACTAATCCATCCGAGGATTCGCCGACGCATATCCCTTCGGAGGGCTCCGCTCCCTTTCCCCAGTTCCGGCGCAAGGGGAGTAAGGAGATTGTGAGGCAGCCCTGCTTGGCGAGGAGAGCCGAGATGCGTCCGCGTTGAGGAGCTCACGTTTAGCCGCCGCGAGTTCCCTTCACACTCCATTGGCCCACACAGGAGGAGATAAAGCGATTCCCCGGTTACCTGCCTCCATCACCCGAGGATCCTCATCGTCACTAGTTCCCGATGGAGAGCTTTATGAGTACCCGAGCTTTTATAGAGATCTTTCCTTCAGTAGTACCTTTTGGGGAGGGGTTGTAGTTTGTACTCATAGTAGGAGGGTAGCGTTTTGGGTTCTTCTATCTTCATGTTGAACCATGTACTTTACATTTTCTGTTGTAATTTCCTTTTAGTTGTATTACAAGCTCTGCCCGTCTCCATGAGGGTATGACTACTTATGTACTTTAATTATGTTATTAATGGAATGCTTCCTTGGTTATATGCCTTACTCGGTGATCTCTGATAATTGTTACGTGTGCTTTATGTTTTTGTCGTTCAACTAGTTAAGTCCGCAGCTCTCACTTTGGTGTATGTTTTCAAAAAGAAAAATTTACCCGTAATTTCCGCTAAGTATTTTAATAAAAAAAGATGAGACTAAGAAGTAATAACCTAATGATTAGCCTAATATGTTCGAGAGTATTGGGTTAAAAATTAGGGTGTTACATTTTGGTATCAGAGCAGTTCGATTCTCACGGAGCTTAAGGATTGGACTGACCATGCTTTAAAAGCATGATGCGATAAGTTACGTCATGTGTAGTGCTTGATAGAGACAAGCTATAGGGTTACAGATGCATGACCTCTGTTGCTTGCAAGTGCCATGGTAACTAGCCCATTTTGCATGAATATTGATCCTGATCAACTTGATATTCATTGTTTCATGTGTTTAGGCACCAATGGCACCGTGACGACAGCCTAGAACTACGCCCGATGCTGACCAAGACAATGCAACTGCTGCTGCTATTCGTAGGATGGCACAAGCCATGGAGCGGATGTTTGACCACATGGATCAATGCGAGACTGCTGCACCTGCTCCCCCTGCTGCCGAGGTGGTTGAGCAAGCCCGCTTCGGCGAGTTCCGCAAGGCGAACCCGCCGGTGATCCAAGGGGTAATGGACCCCGACAAAGCTAATGAGTGGATCAAAGACATTGAGAAAATCTACTATGTCATTACCTGCTCAGAGGAGCAGAAAGTCACATTTGCCGCCTTCATGCTGAAATCCGACATCGAGTTTTGGTGGAATGGCACGGAGCGTCTGCTAGAGGCTTTTGGAACTCCCATTAACTGGGAGCTGTTCAAGACTTACTTCTATGAGAAGTATTTCCCCGAGTCCGTGAGGAATGCTAAGGACATAGAGTTCATGCAGTTGACCCAGGGAGGGTCTCATTTGCCCGATACTGCGCTAAGTTCGAGGAGCTGATCAAGTTCTCTTGGGTGTTTCAAGGGAACCCCGATGAAGTTTGGAAGTGCGTCAAGTATGAGGCTGGTCTGAAGGCGGAGATGAACTACGCCGTGGCCCATATGGAGATCAGAGACTTCCTGACTCTGGTCAACAAGTGCCGAATCCTTGAGGAAGGACAGCGAAAGATGCAAGCCACGAGGGCGGAGCGAGCTAAGGGGCTCGGACCTCAAGCCCCAAGGTTTAAACCGCAATACCCATCAAGGAATCACTACAATCCCTACCAAGCCAACCAGTTCGGATCACAACAATAACAACCGAGAGTTCCTGCATACCAACAATCAAAGCAACATCAAAGGCCACCGTTTCCACATCAAGGCCCGAGGAACTTCAACAACAACCAACCCCGTGGACCGGGCGAACCCCGGAACCACAATGGTGGACCAAGTGGGGCCAAGAACAAGGCACCACAAGGAACCCCTACTGCTTACCCCGGAGTACCAACTGTTGATGTCTGTCCTCAGTGCGGGAAGAATCATGGAAATCACCCTTGCTTTATGAGGCAAAGGGTCTGCTTCAAGTGTGGCAAGCCCGGCCACTATGCCAACAACTGCACCAACAGAAGACCATCAAACCAAAACCCCCGACCTCAACACCAAGGACGGGTCTTCACCCTTAACGCGGAAAATGCATGAATGTCCAACGATCTCATTCAAGGTAAGTGCGAGCTTAACGGTAGGGCCTTAACTGTACTTTTCGATTATGGCGCTACTCATTTTTTCATTTCGCTTGCTAGTATCGAGTCTTTGAATTTGAAAGTCTCTAAACTTCCCTTTGATCTTATTGTTTCTACTCCTACAAATTGCCCTGGTAATACTTGCCATTGTTGTTTAAACTGTCATCTGGTTGTAGAAAATAGGCCTTTTGTCATAGATTTGATTTGTTTACCCATGAAAGACATAAGAATCATCTTAGGTATGGATTGGCTTCACGGCAACCATGTATTATTAGACTGTGGAACCCAAACTGTTGTTTTTCCTTCTCCTCCTGAAACCATCATTCGACCCATTAGATTGTACTTAAACTCTGTAGAGGTCTTCTGTAGTGGGGAGAAAGCTAAGGGATATGTTCTCCTAGCCGCCTATGATGTAGACTTTGAGCAGAACCTAGGTGAGATACTTGTGGTAAGAGACTATTCCGAGGTATTTTCGGATGAAATACCCGAGTTCCCTCCCGAGAGAGAAGTTGAATTCTCCATAGAGTTGGTTCCTGGAACAGGACCAATCTCTATAGCCCCGTATAGGATGTCACCCTTGGAGCTAGCAGAACTAAAAACTCAGTTGGAGGAGCTGTTGGAGAAAAGTTTTATAAGGCCGAGTGCTTCACCTTGGGGCGCTCCGGTCTTATTTGTGAAAAAGAAGGACGGAAGTATGAGAATGTGTATAGATTATAGGCAGTTAAACTAAGTGACCATAAAGAATAAGTACCCGTTACCTAGGATTGATGATCTTATGGACCAGTTGAAAGGAGCTGTAATATTTTCTAAGATCGATTTGAGGTCTGGTTATCATCAGATTAGGGTTAGAGATTCGGACATTCTAAAATCGCCTTTCGAACTCGGTACAGACACTTTGAGTTCAATGTGATGTCGTTCGGATTGACGAATGCTCCCGCAGTTTTGATGGACTACATGAATAGGATCTTTTGACCTTATTTAGATCAATTCGTGGTTGTGTTCATAGATGATATTCTCATCTATTCGAAGACCCACGAGGAGCATAAGCATCATTTGAGGCTGGTTTTAGAGGTACTAAAGGAGAAGAAGTTATATGCGAAGCTTTCTAAGTGTGAATTTTGGTTAGAAGAGGTAAAGTTCTTAGGACATGTCGTGTCAAAAGGTGGCATAGCTATCGACCCAAGTAAGATAGAAGCTGTGATGAATTGGGATAGACCAACCTCTGTAATTGAGATTAGAGGCTTTTTGGGTTTAGCTGGATATTACCGTAGGTTTATTAAAGGATTTTCCCAGTTAGCCCTACCCTTAACCAAGCTCACTAGGAAGAATGCCCCGTTTGAGTGGAGCCCCGAATGTGAAAAGAGTTTCCTAGAGCTTAAGGAAAAGCTCACCTTAACCCCGGTTTTGGTTTTACCTGACCCCAATGCACCTTTCAAGGTATATTGCGATGCTTCTGGCAAGGGTTTAGGTTGTGTGTTGATGCAGAACAGACAAGTGGTAGCCTATGCGTCCAGACAACTCAAGCCTTACGAGGTAACCTACCCCACCCATGACCTAGAGTTAGCAGCCATCGTGTTTGCCCTTAAAATATGGAGACACCATTTGTATGGTGTAAGGTTTGAAGTATTCTCCGACCATAAGAGTCTCAAGCATCTCTTTGATCAAAAGAAGTTAAATATAAGGCAGAGGAGATGGATGGAATTCCTCAAGGATTACGATTTCGACTTAAGTTACCACCCCGGCAAGGCTAATGTAGTCGCCGACGCCTTAAGTCGAAAGTCATTACGTCTGTCGAGTATGATGGTTAATGAAGTTGGGTTAATAGAGTAGTTTAGGAATATGAATCTGGGGATGTCAGTGACGGAGAATGGCATCGTGATGAGTCATCTCACGGTGACCAGTGGGTTTAAACAAAGGATCATGCTTGCCCAAAGAGAAAATGAGGACTTTATGGAGACAATTGAGGCAGTTAAGGCCGGAAAGTTGAAGGGTTTTGTATGAGGCCCCGACTGGTTGTGGAGGTTCGAAGGGCGAATCTGTGTGCCACAAGATGGCGACCTTCGAAAGAAGATCTTGGAGGAGGCCCACAAGAGCCACTTCGCTATACATCCTGGTACTACCAAGATGTATCAAGACTTGAAGAAGATGTTTTGGTGGCCCGAATTGAAAAAGGATGTGGTCGCTTGGGTGAGTAAGTGTTTGGTCTGCCAAAAGGTCAAGATCGAACACCAAAAACCTTCTGGCATGTTGCAACCCCTGTCAATGCCCGAGTGGAAGTGGGAGAGTATATCAGTGGATTTCGTGACAAGATTGCCAAGGACCCAAGCTGGCCATGATGCCGTATGGGTAATCGTGGATTGACTAACAAAGTCAGCTCACTTTCTACCTATTCGAGTCACGTACTCGTTGGATAAATTGGCTCAGCTTTACATCCAAGAAATAGTAAGGTTGCATGGAGTACCATTGAAGATAATCTCGGATCGAGATCCGCGGTTTACGTCACGTTTTTGGGGAGCCTTTCAAAAGGCGTTTGGTTCGAAGTTGTGCTTAAGCACTGCTTACCACCTACAAACGGATGGCCAATCTAAGAGGACTATCCAAACCCTACAGGACATGTTGAGAGCCTGTGTCTTAGACTAAAAAGGGAGTTGGGATAAGTACATGCCTTTGATCGAGTTTCCGTATAACAATGGTTATCACGCGAGCATCGTTATGGCACCATACAAAGCATTGTATGGAAGGAAGTGCCAATCACCTTTGTATTGGTATGAGCCTGGAGAACAAAGTGTCTTAGGACCTGATGTAGTGAGGGAAACGACGGAGCAAATCAAGAAGATTAAGGATAGAATCTTAACTGCTTAAAGTCGGCAGAAAAGCTATGCGGACAAAAGGTGCAAGCCCTTGGAATTCCAAGAAGGCGAGCATGTATTTCTAAGAATCACTCCCACTACAGGAATAGGTAGAGCCATGAAAGTCAAAAAGTTGAGTCCCCGATTTCTCGGTCCTTTTGAAATTCTTCAGAGAATCGGATTTGTAGCCTACAAAATAGCCCTACCACCCAATCTATCAAATCTTCATGACGTCTTTCACGTCTCTCAGTTATGTAAATACGAGTCCAACCCTAGCCATGTCTTAGAGCCAGAACACATACAGTTAAGGGAGGACCTGACGTTCAATCTACTGCCAACGAGAATCGTGGACCAAGGCATCAAGCAATTGAGGAACAAGTCTGTGCCTTTGGTGAAAGTCGCATGGGGACGTGGAAACACTGAGGAGTTCATGTGGGAGCTAGAGTCCGAGATGGGGTCGAAGTACCCCAAGTTATTTTGAGGTACTAATTTCGAGGGCGAAATTCTTTTTGAGGGGAGTAATGTAACGCCCCGATTTTCTGTTAGAGTGAAAATGACCAAAATGCCCCTGAGGTCATTTTCGGCCCGGAATTCGAGGAAAGCCAATCTAGCAGTACTCGAAGGGCAAACTCAATGTTGGAAGGGGATTGGATGACTTGTGTACCTTCCCGGGATCGAAAATCTCATTTTTCGAGTTTTCAGGTCAAAATGACCAAAACGTCCCTGCGGTGTTTTACCCGTTTGCAAGTGCTGGATGAACCCGAAACTTCTTCAGATGGTTTTAAAATGCATTTTTATGTAGACTATGACTTTATTTTTGGTCCCGGAGGTCCTGGGCGAAATTAGTGCAAAATTACTGTTTTGTCCCTAATTTCATGTTTTTACGCTTAATCCCGTGATTAAGCAAACCTAAGCAATATTAGGCTCTAATCGAAGGTTAATTAATTTCCTTAATTAATCTTGAGTAAAAATAATTTATTAAAGTTGATTAGAATCTAAAAGTGCTTAATTACAACTTAAAATCATATTTTAATTTCAAGACTCCTAGTCATGGAATCTTGAATAGTGTTTTCTCTTTCCACTTCCTTAAATCATGGAATTGTGTTACACATTGTTTATTCACAAATGAGTTTCTAATTCTCTAATGATGTATGAGCACTCCTAACCTTGTCATAAAATTCCTAATACTCATACTTAGTTACCTAAACTTAAGCTTAATTGTTCCTAACCTTGTACCTAAGCTAATACACATTTAAACCTACCATTAACACCCAATTAGATGATCAAACCTCACCTCCCCCTTGCTATACCAGACCTGGCCGTGCACTCCCTCCTCCCATATGCATCACATGTTCAATTTTTCAACACTCCAAGGCCATACCTCAAGTCACATACACCATACCTTGTCATAACTTTCAATCAAGCTTGAATTTCCACATGAATAAATAATTAAAACAACCCATTTTTCCCATTTATTTGTGGCTGGAAAAGTTCCAGCCATGTCAAGTTTCTAGAAGCCTAATTTTATCAAAAATTGATAGGAAATTCACTCACATCAAGCCATACTTTGCATCATAGCTTCCATACTTCAAACCAAGCTTGAATGACCTTGTGTAAGAGATATTTTCTCTTCCTTTTCTCTCCAATAGCTACGGCCAGCACCTCCCCCTTTTGAGCCTTCATTTGCTTTCATTCTCTATAAATACCTTGCCTAGAAACACATGCAAACACTTTAGTACATTTGGTAAGTTTCAAGATTTCCTAAGCTTTCTTGAGTTCTTTCTTTTTCTCTCAAGTTTCAAGAGAGTTCTTCCTTTCTTTTCATCTTCATCTTCTTCATCTCCTTATCTTATCATCATCTCTTAACCATCAAACACCACCCTAAAGCCTTGAACCACCATCAAATCCCTCAAACACCTCACCTCAAACACAACCTCATCTTAAACACAACTCCAACCTCCTTATCTCCCCTTGGCCGAAACCATCAAGCCCTTGGAGGAGCTCATCATCTTGTTTCCTTTTCTCAAAGTTCAAGCTTTTTAACTTCACTCTAGGTAGGAGTGTTTTCTAAACTTTGTTTTCTTGAAAATGAATTCTTTCTAGCTTTCTCTTGGATTTTCTTTTTGGAACTTCCTTTGTTATTTTCTCCTTGAGATTTCAGCCATGAGACCTTGATGACCACATGATAGCTCAATGATGAGGACTCCTAGATGATGACTATGTGTTCGTCTCAAAGGAACCTCTAGAGCTTGAGGTTTTACTTTCTTTGAGTTTCAACTTCATTTTCTAACTCAAACAAGATTTTTATTCAAGAACATCTTTTCTTTTCCTACTATATGAGTTCGGTTTCTTTGTTTCCTTTCTTTAACATTTCGGTTTCCATTTTCCTTTTTGATCCTTGAAGCTTTATTTGGTTAGAAAGTTTATTTATTTTGAGCTTGATGATGTTGTCCAAGGACCTCATAGTTCCTTTTAGAACTTGGTTCAAGAACTCTAAGGCTCTCTTTGTAATGAGATATATGTTGGGTTACTATTTTGTTAAAGTCTTGAATGAGCTCTAGCTAACCATAAAAATAAACCTTGCATCATGTTTATTTTATGCTTTGCACATCATGTTTACTTTCTTTGCTATCACTAAGCACCAAGATAATAAAGGAACTTGCATTATTATGTTTATATTTCAAGCTATGCATTATCATGTTTATATTCCAAGTTCTCACCTAAATATCAAGAATAATAATATGTTGTATCTCATATTTATTTTATCCTATCACTTTACTTTCTAAGATAAGCTAAAACAAGTGCATAAGCATGTTTATCTTTATGTCATCACTTTAATGAACCTAGAGCTCAAAGACTTGCCCATTGTTGTCTCAAACAAAGGTTTAAAATGTTTATTTCTTTTGGTTCACATTTCGGCCCTAAGGGGTTTTGGAGTTTCCAAGTGTCGAAAATTATGTTTTATAATTTTTCTAAGCTTTTATGAGTACAAGGAATATGTAGAACTAAGTTTTATGAATTTAGGGCCTCTTGAGGTATAAATGATTTAGCTACTGCCCTCTTACATATTTTTATGATTTTAGATGATAAAAATGTTTAGAAATGAGCTTTAAAAGTTTTAAAAAGGTTCCAAGAGAAACTAGTATTTTATGTGCTTTAGAAATTGTGTTTGATGCCTTTAAATGGAGATGTTTGTTTCAGTTCTGCCTTGCCATGTTTAGCCATTGTATGAGCTGTGTTAATGATGATAATATGCTTATGTTTAAGTATAATTAATGTTAAGACTCATATGTGAAATATAAGAGAAGTTAGAAACTAGAAAAGAATTAATTTGAGAGTTCTAGATCCTTTAATGTTTGAATTTTCTGGATTCTGTCCAGCAAGGTTTAGTAATGCTAATCATGGATTTAAATTAGTTTAAATATGTAGGAATGACTCATAAATGGTTTAGGGCTTGATCTTGATGCCTTAGGAGCAAACCAGACTTAGAAAGGGTCATTGTTGTGACTCCTAGGTACCCGTAAAGTTAGGAATATGAATTCTGCATTCTTGAGGTTTAGAGATGTTCTTGACCATGGTGTGAGGTGAGAAATACTTAGTTAAGACCTTATAAGTTCCCGAGAGATTAGGTTTGATGATCTATAACTTAGAATGTGAGTTGAGGACCTTAAGGGTCAATGCATAAGACACTAAGATGTTGTTAATGCTATGATGTGTTGTTTGATGCAATGATATGATAAGATGTGCTTGGTGCATGAGAAAATAATTGATGAAATGTTAAAGTTTATCATAGCATGAGATTTCATGAGAACATGACATGTGAATTAAGCTTGTGGCAGTTTGAAGGAAATTCGGTTTAATTGCTGCTATACTGCCGAATTTCTGTCAAACCTTAAAGGGTTGAAAGAAATGTTTATGAGTACCATATGAATTGAAAACCCTGGGGGACATCGATTTGGCCGAGCACCCCCAGGAGACTTTTTTTATGTGACAAAGCACTAAGACGCGCTCGCCTGGGTGACACCGGTTCGGCCGAGCACCCCCAGGGGAGACAAATCCGTGAGGGTATGAGTAGATGCAGCCTACCAAAGCAGACAAATTGCTGTGGCTTAATGCCTGCAAAGCGTTTCAAAGAGGGTAATCCCAGCAAGAGATAATCCCTGCCCCCTACCCGTACTTGCGAGTCGGGATTATTATTTATGTTTCACTTATTTAAGATAATAAGCAAGAGCTAGTGACGACTAGTTGAGGTATGAGCTCATAACCTAGTTATTTTTAGGGTGGCTTATATGCTAAAGTACCATGATTGATGTCACGAGGTTGAGGAATGATCTCATTTGAGAGTTATATGCCCTTATGCCACGTGATTTATGTTTATGTGCTTTGATGTGTTGTTTTATGTGCTCAAGTATTGACATGCATCCATGATATAACATGTTGCATTCATAACATCAAGATGCATGCTAAAAAGAATGGACCTTGGACAATTAGTTTTGGAAAAACCCTAAATTGAACCTTATATGCATGATCACTATTTTATAATTAAACCCGAGATTCCTGAGGATGTGTACGATGTAACCCTAGGATAGGAGACTCCTACTGAGATTCTTTAGCAAGAATTCTCACTCTTCTCTCTCTTCTTTCTTCCGTCACATCTTCAGAGACCGATGGCGACGTTCGTGCTTTTCATTGACACGTCTGTTTGGGAGGTACACTACGACCTGGACCACCGTTCATATCATTTCGAGAGTCATTGTACTGTCCGCGTTTTTGTGTACATGGGATGACCTTTCGCTTACTCGGTTTCGAGCTACCAGTTCACTCATACTGCACCTTTTGGTGGTGATGACATGATCTTCGAGCGCACTTGCCCACGTGATGAGCAGCTACGCCGTGCCCGTACCTCTGCCTCGGCTGTCCATGATTACCCGGAGTATGTGCCTTGCTCGAGGATGTCTGAGACTGATCCATCCGAGGATTCGCCGACGCATATCTCTTTGGAGGGCTCCGCTCCCTTTCCCCTAGTTCCGGTGCGAGGGGAGTGAGGAGACTGTGAGGCAGCCCCGCTTAGCGTGGAGAGCTGAGATGCGTCTGCATCGAGAAGCTCACGTTCAGCCGCCGCGAGTTCCCTTCACACTCCATTGGCCCACACAGGAGGAGATAGAGCGGTTCCCCGATTACCTGCCTCCATCACCAGAGGATCCTCATCGTCACTAGTTCCCGATGGAGAGCTTTGCGAGTACCCGAGATTTTATGGAGATCTTCCCTCCGGTAGTACCTTTTGGGGAGGGGTTGTAGTTTGTACTCATAGTAGGAGGGTAGCGTTTTGGGTTCTTCTATCTTCATGTTGAACCATGTACTTTACATTTTCTGTTGTAATTTCTTTTCTGTTGTATTACAAGCTCTGCCCATCTCCATGAGTGTATGACTACTTGTGTACTTTAATTATGTTATTAATGGATGCTTCCTTGGTTATATGCCTTACTCAGTGATCTCTGATAATTGTTACGTGTGCTTTATGTTTTTGTCGTTCGACTAGTTAAGTCTGCGGCTCTCACTTTGGTGTATGTTTTCAAAAAGAAAAATTTACCCGTAATTTCCGCTAAGTATTTTAATAAAAAAAGATGAGACTAAGAAGTAATAACCTAATGATTAGCCTAATATGTTCGAGAGTATTGGGTTAAAAATTAGGGTGTTACAAATACCAGTACTACTAATCTTGTAAAGAATCCTATTCAACACTCTAGATCCAAACATATTGATGTAAAGCATCATTTTATCAGAGATCACATTAAAAAAGGTGATTTTGAGTTCATGTTTGTGTATGCTGAAGACTAAGTGTTTAATATATTCACGGACACATTAGTTAAGGATAGTTTTTACTATTTGAAAAGGCTTTTAAATCCCAAAAGTTTTTAAAATCTACATTGCATACATACATGATATCTTTAGAGTCTCCTAAATAAGACTCTGAACTGAGGCCCTTAGCGACGATCATCAAGGCAAGTTTAGAAAGTCAGTGTGCAAACACAGAAAGAAGGTCAGAAGTTTAGAAAATTGGTCAAATGGTCCTTTGAGCTCAGAAAGTGGTATGAAGACTCAGAGACTACAATTGTATTTAGATACTACTTTTTATCTCTAAAAGATATTTAATGGCAAGATAATTCTCATTCTTTTTGAGTTTGTCTTTCCCACGGTGCCTTATGTAATGCCCAGTTTTTCTCTACTCTAGCAAAAATGACCGAAATGCCCCTAGGTCATTTTTGTGTAAAACTCGAGGCCGACTAACCTCGACCACCCTCAAGAGGTCATTTCAATGTTAGGAACAGATTATATGAAGATTAGAAAGCAATCCGCGTGAAAATCACGATCCGCGATTTTTCCCATGTAAAAATAACCAAAATGCCCCTGAGGTCATTTTTACCTGAAACTCGATGATAGTAGACCTGAACCATCCTCGAAGGGTTAGTTTGATGTTTGAAAGGGATTAGATGACTTGGAAACAATAGTAGAGGTGAAAATCGCATTTTCAAGACTTTTGACACAAAATAACAAAAATGCCCCTACGACGTTTTCATGCGAGATTTAGTGTGGACTAAGCCGGAAAGAGTTCGCGGGAGTTTGAAATGTAATTTTTATGTCATGCATGATGATTAGATGAATCCGGGTGGTCCCGGGTAGTTTCGATCTAAAATGACCTTTTTACCCCTAGATTAGTGCTTAATGAGTTTAATTAAATGATTAAGAAAACCTAAGCAATATTAAGCTCTAATTAAAGGTAATTTAATTTTAATTACTAATATTGAGTCAAAATAATTAATCAAGGTTGTTTAGGGCCTAAAAATAATTAAGGAAGTTCAAATTTGCATTCTTAGTCAAAGGGTTTTCAAGACTTTATGTCATGTCATGGTGTAATAGTGTTTTCTCTCTCATGTCCCATAAAATTAGGAACCTTGTTGGAGTTTGAATTTCAAACTAAACATGTTTAATTCAAACTAAATAAGAATGACAACACTCTAATCTTGTCTTGCATTGTTAAACATATGATTTCTAATTTTAATCACACAATTACAACTCCTAACACCAAAACACAAGTTTTTAACTATGCTTCCTAATTAAAAATCACCCTAAACCTTAATAATCACACCCAAATGAAATGAAATTTTCCCCCTAAATGCTCCTTAAAGCCGCCGGCCACACCCCCCTCCCAAAAAAAAAATCACTCTCATTTTATTTTATTTTTACAACATACAAATACCAAAACCTAGTGAAAAAGTCTCATTTCTTACATTAGCTTTTTTGTTGAGAACTCTTGGCCAAAAAAAAAAGTTCTCATACTTCCTCTCCTCTTAAGTTTTTCTTCCCCCCCACTTTCAAGAGGAAACCACCACCTCAAACCACCATACCACCATTTCAAACCACCTCCTAAGTACATAATCTCTCCACCCCCAAGCTTAACCTCACAAGAAAACCTTTCCTTTCCTTTCTCCTCTCCTTGGCCGAAGCCATCTAAGCCCACAAGAGAAGATTTTGTCTTCTCATTTTGACCAAGAACCCAGCTTTCTTCCTTTTTGCTAAAGACAACACCTTTGGTAGGGTTTTACTTGATGATCTTTTTCTTTTTCTTGCTTTTATTTTCGATTTTGTTGAGCTCAAGTGAATAATGATTTTTATCCTTAGTGTTCTTCTTGTTTTTGGTGTGATGATGATAGATGAGCTTATATTTTGTGTTCTTTGCATATTTTCGGTTTTGAGCTTCTTGTTCTTTAGTATTTTTCGGTTTTATGTTGGTTGGAAAATGATAGATCTATGGCTTAATGATGAGAACCCTTGAAGGTGGTCTTGATATCACCAAGCTTAGGGTCTTTAAAGCTCAAAGTTTTGTGCTTTTCTTTTTTCATTTCGGTTTGGTCTTTTCCTCTCTTTAGATTCTTTTTCAGTTTTGAAAAGTTGTGAACCATGGTTTGATGATGAGAGCTCTTGGTGATGATCTTGATATCATCATGTTTGAGGCCTCTAAAACCATAGGCTTGGTTTCTTAGTTTTATTTTGTTTTCGGCCTCTTCTTTATTTCCTCTTGGATTTTTAGGTTTTGTTGTTATTATGAGCTTAGACCATGGCTTGATGATAAGTATCTTTAATGGTGGTTGGACATCACGAATCTTGAGATCTCTAAAGCATAAAGTCTTGATCTTTTGGTTTTTTCATTTTCAGTTTCCACCTCCATTTTTCCTTTTCATTTTCAGTTTCAAAGAGAAACCTAGAAAGGAAATGTTTTTAGTTGTTTTCTACTATTTGTTTCTTATTTTGAGCTTGATGGAGAGTCCAAGAGATAAGGTTCTTGGAACCATGGTGTGGATGGACTCTAAAGCTTACAAATGTTTAAGATCTATGAGGAGCAAGAAATTAATCTTGTAAGGTTTATGAGCTTTAAGTGAACAAGACATAAAATAAGCTTGCATTCATATTTACTTTATGCTATCACCTAAATCTCAAGATAAGAACAAGTTTGCATAGCATATTTACTTTTATGTTATCACTTAAATCTTGAAGATAAAAATGGGTTACATAGCATATTTATTTTGAGCTATCACCTCTAAACCTTGAAGATAAAATATGATGCATAGCATGTTTACTTCCAAGTTGTCACCTAAAAGATCTTAAAGCTCATAAACTTGTCCTTGGACCTAGAATGAAATTTTAAATCAAGGCTACACCCAATGCATGAGCATTCGTCCATGACAAAGAAAATGAGGTTTAAGATGAGTTTTATTTGGTTTTATGGCTCAACCTCTATGTCTTTGTTTTTTCTTAAAATTTGTCTTAGAAACCTTGCTACAAAGAAAAGTAAAACATGATTTTATGTGGCTATGGAAACATAAATTTTTTACTACTGCCTTAATGTTCCTTTTTCTGTATGATGCTGTTTGGATGAGTTAGAGGATGTAAAAATTGGTAATAAATGTTGTGAAAATTTTTTTTGGCAATCTAGGACAAACTAGTAACAAGAACGGGTCAAAGAACTAATTTTCGGAGACTTTTGGAAATGGAATTTTGCTAACCGCCTCACTTAATTAAGTCCTGGAAAATTATTGATTAGAATGTTTTAATGATGTATAACCACTAATAATTGGTACGAGGATTCAATTCTTTAATTTTAAGAAAAACTAGTAACTTGAAAGAACCGAAAAACACGCTTTTGAGATTTTTAAAATTGAGATTTTGTACTCACTGCTTGGTAAAATTATTTTGATGGGGATTCTGTTTGAAACTCATTTTATGTGTAAAAATGTCCATTAGTAGTAAAGGTAAGAAATTAATTTAGACTTTTTAGAAAGAAACGGAAATTAAAAAGGGTCAAAAATGTGATTTCTAGAACATCAAAACAAATTAATTTAAAACGCTGCCCTACTGTCCAGCACCTATTTGAAAATGATTTTGGAGGTTAAAAATTAGTGAAAGCCTTTGGGGTAGGTCCCTTAGATGCTTAAAGAAGTAATTTTGGTAATTAGGTCAAACCGGGTCGCGAGTTTCAACCCGTGTGGGACTATGTTGTGATTTTGATAAACCGGGTACGCTCTCATATAAAATGCTTGAGGATGATCTTTATGGCCCTATCTGTGTATGTATATTTTAGGTTGATGAGCATAGCATGTGCATTAACTGAGTTCAGCCCATGATTCCGGCATATACTGGGTAGGAGCATGTTTTCAATAAAATTGATGTTGATATATATTGATGAATGTATGAAATTAAGTGATGACTATGTGACTTTTATGACATGCTATGATTATGTTGATTTATTGAGATGCATGGTCTGTGTGAATACATGACATGAAGCAAATTTGGGGAAATCCAATTTCTAGCCATTATACTGCCAGATTTTTACCAAATTTGCGAACTTGGATAATCGATGAGGCTTTTCAAGCATGATATATTACATGATATGTTATAAATGATCAATATGGTTATGGATCATGAATGCATCTCTGAATAACATGCTAAGTTTTAAAGGTGAGATAAGATACATGGAGATGATCCTCTAGACTCCCCAAATTAAAGGTTATGAGAGGTGATCCAATAAGGAAGTAATCCTTTAGATTCCCCAAATTATAGGTTATGAAAGGTGATCCTTGCCCCCTATCCCATACTCTAAGAGTCAGGTGTTGAACTTATCATAAGATAAGTAGCTTACCATAGGGTAAGCAGAAGCTAGTGACGACTAGTTAGGTATAAGCTCATAACCTAGAGACTCTCAAAGGATAGAATATTAGGGTGGCCCCATAGAGGAAAGAATAATGAACTCAAGTCACAAAATATTAATAAGAAGGAAAAAGGTTCATGTTACTTTATGTCATTCATGTGATTACATTCTCTTATGTCATGTTTATTTAGTATGATTCTACAGTTGGTAGTATATGGTATGGTCATGTACTCATGATATAATACAATGCATTCATGATATCAAGAATCATATTAAAAGTCACGAACCTTGGATAATGAGCTTTGAACTTAATAAAATGAACTTTATGCATGCTCACTAATTTGATAATGAAACCCAAGGTTCCTGAGGACGTAGATGATGACACTAGGATAGGAGGATTCCCTACTAAGATTCTTTCTCACTCCCTCTATCTTTCTTTCCACCCTATCTTCAGAGGTCGATGGCATCGTTCATGATCTTTGTTGACACCCCAGTGTGGGAGGTACACTACGACCTGGACCACCGTTCGTACCACTTCGAGGGTCATTGTGCAATACGCATTTTTGCTTACACCAGATGACTTGATCTTTGAGTGCACTCGACCTTGTACTGAGCAAACTCGACATGCTCGCCCTACCACTTCGGCAATCTGCGATTACCCTGAGTATGTTCCCCGTTCAAGGCATTTGGAGACTGACCCGTCAGAGGACTCCCCCACACATATCTACTCAGAGTGACCAAAACGCCCCGATTTTTCACTAAACTTTCAAATGACCAAAATGCCCCTAAGGTCATTTTTACCGAAATACGAGGACGGCCGACCTCGGCCATCCCCATAAGGTTCATATGATATAAATGACCAAAATACCCCTACAGCAATTTAAGGCAGATTTAAGTTCTGTTTTGACCCGAACCTTGTTCGGAGGTCCAAAACAATGATTTTAAGGCATGGACCATGTTTGTTTTAGTCCCAGAGGTTCCGGGCAACTTTTGGTAAAAATTACGATTTTGCCCCTACTTAGTGCATTTTGGGCTTAAGGACGTTTTTAGCAAAACCTAAGCAAATATTGGGCTCTAATTAAAGATTAATTAATTTCCATGATTAATCTAGAGCTAAAATCATTATTTGAGGATAATTAGAACCCAAGATTGCTTAAGGAAAACTTAAAAACCTAATTCTAGTTCTTTTTATTTAAGAAAGCATATATGAATAGTGTTTTCACTATTCACGCTCCCATTTCCAAGAAGGATTGTCATACTCACATCATTAGTCATAGAAGTCTTGACTCCATTAAATCTCACAAGACCACTCCTAATCTAAGGTGTTACAACCCTAATCACCTAATTAGTTTACCTAAAACCTTTACTTAGCAACCCCTAATCCTAAGCTAAATCAATCCTACACCTAAGCACCCTATTAAACCATGATTTAGAGGAGATATTTTCTCTCCCATGGCTGCCCAAAAGTGGTGCCACTCCTCCCCCAAAAATTCAAAAAGAATTCAAAATTTATATTAGTTTATGTTGTCAATCAAGCTTACTTACACAAGCTACTTTTAGCCATGCTTTAGGACATGCATAGTTAGACTTGTCATCATGCTTTGAAGGAGATATTTCTTCTCTCCTCATGGCTATAAAGGCCGAAGCCTTTCTCCCCCAAAAACACCTTCATTTCATTCTTCTATAAATAGATAGCTTAGAGAACTTGAAGCACCTTTTGTTCATTCACTAAGTTTAGAGTTTTAGAGCACTTTGAAACTTTCTCTTACTCTCAAGCTCAAGAGTTCATCTCCTTCAACTTCTTCATCTCCTCTCAACCTCAACCACTAGGTAGGGAACTTTTCTAAAAATGTTTTCTTGATTCTTTATGTTTGAGTCTTGTTGGAATATGATGAATGGATGAACTTTCTTGTTGTTTCATTTTCGGTTTCTTCATTTTCGTTTCTTCTTATTTTCGGCCTCAAGGCCTTGGATATGATAGCTTGATTATGAGTGTTTTCTAGAGGTGACCTTGTGTTCATCTCTCATGGAAACCTCTAAAGCTTGAACCTTTTTTAAAGAAAAGTTTCACTCTTTTCCTTTTCTTTTGTTTTATTTTCGGCCTCAAGGCCAAAATGATGAAGGCTTGATGATGAGTGCTCTCTTTGGATGACCATGTGTTCATCCTAGCATGAGACCTCTAAAGCTTAGAATTCCTTTTGGAGAAAAGTTTCATCTTGTTCAAGTTGTGATCAAATATGGGTTATGTTTCTTATGAAACTCTTTGGAACTTTTGTTTTCCCTTGGATGTTTCGGCCATGAAGGCCTTTGGAACTTGGAAAAATGAGAGCTTGATGATGTAGGTTTCGTGATGGTGTCTAACACTTGAACAACCTCTAAAGCTTGGATCTTTTTCAAAGAAAAGTTCATCATTTTCAAGTTTTATTCAAGAAAGAGTTATGTTTTTCTTGAACCTTTGAAACCCCATTCTTTTTCCTTAAGGTTTCGGCCATGAAGGCCTTTGGGACTTGGAAAAATGAGAGCTTGATGATGAGGGTTTCATGTTGAGCTTAGTCACATGAATAAACTCTAAAGCTTGGACTTGGCTTCTTGACCAAGTGAGATTTCGGTTTCTTCCTTTATGTTTGACATGAGTTTGTTTTTTATGGAAGTTTAAGGTCTAGTGAAATACTCAATGATGAGGGCTTAGGATGTTGATGTTTGGATCATCAAGATCTTGGCCCCTAGAGTTCAAAAATGGGTTGTTTCTTCATGAAGAGGATTTGGCCACCTCATAGTATTTGAGGATAAAATGTCTCATTTTACAAAACCTAGTGCTACTAGTGTTCCTTTTCTTGTGAGGATGAGTTTGGGTTGGAACCTTTGTTCTCTTTAAAATCTTTCAAGAGCTCTAGTCAAGATGTAAAAAGGAGTTGCATCCATATTTATTATATGCTACCACTGAATTCCCAAGATAAAGAAATGAACTTGCATTTCATGTTTTGTTTTCAAGTTATCACTTAACTCAATGATAAAGAAGTGAACTTGCATCTCATATTTATCTTGAGCCCTCACTTTATTTCTAAGAAAATCTAAAATGGAGTGCATATCATGTTTATGGTTATGTTATCACCTAAAACTCCTAGAGCTCAAAGATTTGCCCTCTTCATCCTAAGAAAAAGTTACATATGTAGACATTCCTTGGAATATACATCTTGGCCATGTGGTGATAATGAAGCTAGAATGAGTTTCATTAAGTCACAAGAGCCTATAATCCATGTCTTAGGATTTTCTTAAGCATAGGTGACCATGACAAATATTTTAAGTATGATTTCATGATTTAATTTCCCTTTGAGGTTTATTTAATATGGTCACTGCCCTCATATATTTTATGGAGATTTTAAAGAAATAAAATGTTTCCTAATGAGTTTTATAAGTTTTAAAGGGGCCCCAAGAGAAACTAGTAGGTTATGTGTTTTAAAATGAAAGTTCTATGTATTATATGATGACATTATTTTCGGTTCTGCCTTGTTATTTTCCAGCACCTTAAATCCTGTTTTGGGTGGTCTATATGTGTTTAAATACCTTACCAATTGTATGATAATTACTCTAGGCATCTTAGGTATGCTTAGTAGCTTTGTATGTTCGAAAATGTGATTTCTAGAACTCCTTAGGAGCTGAAAATATGCATTGTGTTCCAGCCTTATTTGAGTTTGGAAAATCACATTATAACATGTTTAGATGAGTGAGAGTGACTCATAATTGGTTTAGGTATTAATTATTGCATCATAGAAAAAGTCGGTAATGAGAAAGGACCTAAAATGCAACTTCTAGAACACCGTAATTCATCAAAATATGTTTACTGCCTATGCTGTCCAGCCATAATTAATTAGGTTCTAGGACTTAATAAATTATGGTAATAAGGTTAATCAATCCCTTAGAGGTACAAGAAAATAATTTGGAAGTTTGAGGTTACCCGATTAGGGGTTTTTGCTTTTAAGGAATGGTTTGTGGACCCTCTATGATTGATGAGTTTATGTGTTATCTCATGACTTATATGATGCTATGTAATGATGGAACTGCATGTTATTGTTCTCTTAAGAACCCTAGAGATGCCTACGTTAAGGATATATGAAATATGTGACATGCATGATTTATGTGACATCTCATTATAACATGCTAAGACTTAAGGTGACATAAACTATGTGAAAATGACCCCATGAAACCATCAAATGGGATGGCGGATGAGGTGATCTTAGCCCCCTAGCCCGTACGTTATGTCGGGACTTTATCTTATCAAACGGGATAAGTTTTTATGCTAGTGACAACTAGTGAGGTATGAGCTCATAACCTAGTTACATCTCCCCACGGAGACCAGTTAGGGTGGCCCCAGGAAGAAAATGATAAGACTTTAATGTCACCTAAGTAACCAAGTTAAGTTACCATGCACTATGTACTATACCCCATGATCTATGATTTTATGTTCCCTGATCTATAATCTTATGTACCATGGTTTATGAGTTTCTTGGGCGGCCCTTTTCTCATCCGGTAGATAGCTATCTGTTCACCCCGATGTCTCCTTTCGATGACGCCACTATTTTTTAGCGCGCCCGTACGCTTGAGGAGAGGATCTTACAGACATCCCCTGCCAGTTCAGGAGCAGTACCAGAGTACGTACCACGCACTCAGCACTCGGAGGATGATCCCTCAAAGGACACCCCTATCCACCTGTATGGAGAGGATTCTGCCCCCACTCCCCCACGCATGCCCAGAGGTAGCGAGGAGACGGTGACTCAGCCTCGGAGAGCCCCGGTACCCGGTCCACATCCTAGATGCGGAGGGCAAGGTTAGTTTTCAGGCATGCCAGCCCCAGCCGAGCTTCGTCCATGGATCGGTTACCTTCCACCTTACCCGTGGCGTTAGATGTAGGATTGGGAGTAGTCCTTAGTGCACGCACGTCACGTAGATTGGATAAACCTTCTTTTGTATCGAGCTTATCCACTTTAGATGCACTTGGGAATGGGTGTTCCTTTTATGTTTTCACGTTATGTGATTCCCATTTCTATGTATTTTACATGTTTTAGTTGTATTCCCATTTCTTTATGTACTTGAAAAGTCCTACCTTTAGGGTGGGCATAGTATATGCATGAAGTATTTCAGATATGATAATGTCATGTTGATTGGAGCCATTTCTATGTTATTGTTTCCGCATTTATTCATACCGTTTACATTGTGATACGCGCGGCTCCTATTTTAACAAGATTTCAAGAAAGAAAAAAAAAATTTGCTCGTATTTTCCTTAAGTCTAATTTCAAAGTAATTAGAACTATGACAAGAGGTAACGACTAAGATTTGGCCTGCATATATACTAGTAGTATTGGGTCAAATATTAGGATGTTACATTTTGGTATCAGAGCAGTTCGGTTCTCACGGAATCTGAGGATTGGACTGGCTATGCTTCTTAAGCACAATACGTTAGAAGTGTCATGAATAGGTATACTAGGTTTAGATATGCATGACTACTGTTTGTTGTGCGTGCCATGGTAACTTGCTCGCTTTACATGGAGTATTGAGCCTGATCAACTCAGTGTTGCTGTTTTGTGTGTATAGGGACTAATGGCACGTCGACAATCAACTAGGAACGCGACTCTCGGAGTTCAAAACAATGAGACTGCTGAGGCACTCCGTGATGTGGCAAGGACGATGAGAATGATGATGGAACAGATGAATCAAGATCGTCAAGCTGGAACAGGACGTGGCCCCAACGTGGCTGAGATCCCCGAACATGTCCGATTTGGGGAATTTCGTAGAGCGGATCCACCAACTTTCAAAGGAACTGCCAACCTGAACCATGCAGAAGAATGGATCCGAAGTATGTAGAAGATCTTCAAGGTGGTGCCATGCTCAGAGGAGCAAAAAGTGACTTTCGCCACTTACATGCTGGAAGGTGATGCTGGTTTTTGGTGGACTGGAGTCCAAAGATTGCTGGATGCAACCGAGGATGCCATCACATGGGAGGTGTTTAAAGCTCACTTCTATGAGAAGTACTTCCCGGAATTCGTCCGCAACTCAAAGGACGTCGAGTTTATGCAACTCATTCAAGGGAACATGACAGTCACTCAGTATACCGCCAAGTTTGAAGACTTCATCAAGTTTTCGAGGTTGTACCAAGCTAACCCTGACGAGTACTGGAAGTGCGTTAAGTACGAGTCTGGATTGAAGGACGAGCTCAATCTTGCGGTCGCTTACTTGGAGATTAGGGATTTCCCAACCCTGGTCAACAAGTGCTGCATCATTGATGATGGTCAAAGGAGGGTGAACGCGACTAAGTCTGACAACTACAACAAGAAGTTGGCACCTCAAGGCCAGCAGTTCAAGAAGAAAGGTCAGCCGCAGCCTCAATCTCAACAAAGGTTTCAGTCTGGGCCCAGATCTCAAGGGCCTCGGAAAGATTTCAAGCCTAACAACAGCAACAATCGTGGCAACAACAATAACAATAACAAGAACAAGCCCATGAACAATAAAGGAAAAGCACTCCAAGGGACGTCATCCACCCCACATGCTGAATGCCCTAAGTGTGGCAGACCCCATGGGAGCTTGCCATGTCGAGCGGGATTGAATGTTTGCTACCGGTGTGGAGAACTGGGGCACTATTCAAAGGACTGCCCGAAGAGGAACCAGCCAACCCCTAACCCCAAGCCACAACGACAAGGAAGGGTCTTCACCCTCAATGCGGAAGAGACGACGGAGTCCCAGGATCTCATCGAAGGTAAGTGTGAAATGAACCGTAAAAACTTAATTGTACTGTTTGATTCTGGTGCTACCCATTCTTTTATATCCTATTCTTGTGTTGAGACTCTTAAATTACATGTGTCAGAACTCCCTTTTAACCTCATTGTCTCTACCCCCACTGGGAAACCAGTTAGGACTAGCAAATGTTGCCTAGAATGTAGCTTTGTCCTTGAGAACAGACCCTTTGTTCTAGATTTCATATGTTTGTCCATGCAAGGCCTAGACATAATTCTTGGCATGGACTGGCTTTATGCCAACCGTGTGTCATTGAACTGTTATGAGAAAGCTATTTCTTTCCTACCCATTCCCCCTGAACCTAGGAAAACCAAGAGAATGTACCTAAATGCTGTAGACCTAGGCTGTGGTCAGGGTGAACAAGGTTATATTCTTTTAGCCGCTAGCGATGTTGACTTTGAGCAAAGTATCGAAGAGATACCGATAGTGAGGAATTATCCCGAAGTATTATTCCCAGATGAAATACCTGAGTTTTCCCCCAAGAGAGAAATTGAATTCTCAATAGAGCTGCTCCCAGGTACCGGACCCATATCTATAGCCCAATATAGAATGCCCCCTTTGGAACTGGCCGAGTTGAAAACCCAATTGGAGGATCTTTTGGAGAAGAAGTTCATTAGGCCTAGTGCATCACCATGGGGAGCCCCGGTATTATTTGTGAAAAAGAAAGATGGGAGTATGAGAATGTGTGTTGACTATAGGCAGTTGAATAAGGTAACAATAAAGAATAAGTACCCTTTGCCTAGGATTGACGATTTGATGGATCAACTAAGAGGAACAGTAGTGTTTTCCAAGATTGATTTAAGTCAGGGTATCATCAGATTAGGGTTAGAGATGACGATATACCCAAGACTGCCTTTCGCACCCGATATGGTCATTTTGAGTTCGCAGTTATGTCTTTTGGACTAACCAATGCTCCGGCTGTTTTCATGGATTATATGAATAGAATCTTTAGACCCTATCTAGATAAGTTTGTGGTTGTCTTTATAGATGACATTCTCATTTATTCAAGGACCCACGAAGAGCATGAGCAACATTTAACCCTAGTGTTGGAAATTTTGAAGGAAAGGCAACTATATGCCAAACTGTCCAAGTGTGAATTTTGGTTAGAGGAAGTAAAATTTTTAGGGCATGTAGTATCTAAAGGAGGGATTGTTGTAGATCCTAGTAAGGTGGAAGCTGTGATGAATTGGGGACAACCGACAACAGTAACCGAGATAAGGAGCTTTTTGGGTTTAGCTAGCTATTATCGTAGGTTTATAAAAGGATTTTCCCAGATTTCGTTACCCTTAACCAAGCTTACTAGGAAAAACACCCCTTTCGTGTGGACCCCAGAGTGTGAAAAGAGTTTTCAAGAGTTACAACGGAAGTTGACCTCAACCCCTGTCCTAGTTTTACCTGACCCTAAAGAACCTTTTGAGGTGTATTGTGACGCTTCTGGTAAAGGCTTAGGTTGTGTATTGATGCAAAATAGGCAAGTAGTGGCCTACGCATCAAGGCAGCTTAAGCCGCATGAGGCGAATTACCCTACCCATGACCTTGAGTTGGCTGCCGTCGTGTTTGCTCTAAAGATCTGGAGACACCATTTGTATGGAGTAAAGTTTGAGGTGTTCTCCGATCACAAGAGCTTGAAGTACCTTTTTGACCAAAAGGAGTTAAACATGAGGCAGAGGAGATGGATGGAGTTCCTGAAGGACTATGATTTCGGTTTGAACTACCATCCCGGGAAAGCTAATGTTGTAGCTGATGCCCTAAGTAGGAAAACCTTGCACCTCTCCCATCTGATAGTTAAGGAGGCTCAGTTGATTGAGGAGTTCAGGAACCTAAACCTAGGAGTAACCTTAACTGCCAAGGGCATGAGAGTTTGCCATCTTAGTGTGACGAGTGAATTCAAAGTAAGAATCACTCAAGCCCAAAGAGAAGATGTTGAGTTTCAAAAGACTTTGGAGGCAGCAAAAGCTGACAAGTTGAAAGGTTTTGCTCAAGAGAGCGATGGACTGTGGAGATTTGAAGGACGCATATGTGTACCTAATTGTGGCGACCTCCGGAAAGAGATTTTGGAGGAGGCCCACTAAAGTAATTTCGCAATTCATCCTGGTGCCACGAAGATGTACCAAGATTTGAAGAAGATGTTCTGGTGGCCAGGCTTGAAGAAGGATGTTTGCACACGGGTAAGTAAGTGCTTAGTTTGTCAGAAGGTGAAGATTGAGCACCAAAAACCCTCTGGAATACTGTAACCCTTATCTATTCCCAAATGGAAATGGGATAGTATCTCGATGGATTTTGTGACTGGACTGCCAAGGACCCAATCGAATCATGATGCCATATGGGTAATAGTGGATAGGTTGACCAAGTCAGCCCACTTTTTACCTATTAAGGTGACTTATTCCTTGGATATGCTAGCACAGTTGTATATTCAGGAGATAGTGAGGCTACATGGAGTACCGTCGACGATAATCTCGGATCGGGATCCGCAGTTTACGTCACGGTTTTGGGAAGCCTTCTAGAAGGCGTTTGGTTCGAAACCGTGTTTGAGTACGGCTTACCACCCCCAAACGGATGGCCAATCCGAAAGAACTATCCAGACCTTGGAGGATATGCTTAGGGCGTGTGTTCTAGACCAAAAGGGAAGTTGGGACAAATACCTGCCGCTAATTGAATTTGCATATAACAATAGTTATCATGCGAGCATTGGCATGGCACCGTATGAGGCCCTCTATGGACGAAAGTGTCAATCACCCCTATGTTGGTACGAACCTGGTGAGCAGAGTTTCATTGGACCAGAAATTGTGAGGGAAACGACGGAACAGATTAAGAGGATAAGGGATAAGATTCTCACTGCTCAAAGCCGACAGAAAAGCTATGCGGATACACGGCGCAAGCCGATTGAGTTTCAAGAAGGAGAACATGTTTTCCTCAAGATCACCCCTACCACAGGTATAGGTCGAGCAATGAAAGTGAAAAAGTTGAGCCCTAGGTTCCTTTGCCCATTTGAAATTCTTAGTAGAGTAGGGTCCGTAGCATACCGCATAGCCCTACCACCCAATCTATCCAACCTTCATGATGTTTTCCACATATCCCAGTTACGAAAGTATCAGTCTGACCCCAGTCATGTACTAGAGCCAGAACATGTACAATTAAGGGATGACCTGACATTTAAACTATCTCCTACGAGAATTGTGGACCGAGGAGTCAAACAGCTGAGAAATAAAATGGTACCTTTAGTCAAAGTCGCATGGGAACGTAGAAAGACCGAGGAGTTCACCTGGGAGTTGGAAACCAACATGAAAGCACAGTTTCCTGAGCTTTTCTCAGGTAATGAATTTCGAGGACGAAATTCTTTTTAAGGAGGGGAGTAATGTAACGCCCCGATTTTTCACTAAACTTTCAAATGACCAAAATGCCCCTAAGGTCATTTTTACCAAAATACGAGGACGGCCGACCTCAACCATCCCCATAAGGTTCATATGATATATGAAGGGGATTGTATGTATTTGAGTGTTTAATAAAGTAGAGGAATCCTATTTTTAGGGTCTCCGCGTATAAATGACCAAAATACCCCTACAGCAATTTAAGGCAGATTTAAGTTCTGTTTTGACCCGAACCTTGTTCGGAGGTCCAAAACAATGATTTTAAGGCATGGACCATGTTTGTTTTAGTCCCAGAGGTTCCGGGCAACTTTTGGTAAAAATTACGATTTTGCCCCTACTTAGTGCATTTTGGGCTTAAGGACGTTTTTAGCAAAACCTAAGCAAATATTGGGCTCTAATTAAAGATTAATTAATTTCCATGATTAATCTAGAGCTAAAATCATTATTTGAGGATAATTAGAACCCAAGATTGCTTAAGGAAAACTTAAAAACCTAATTCTAGTTCTTTTTATTTAAGAAAGCATATATGAATAGTATTTTCACTATTCATGCTCCCATTTCCAAGAAGGATTGTCATACTCACATCATTAGTCATAGAAGTCTTGACTCCATTAAATCTCACAAGACCACTCTTAATCTAAGGTGTTACAACCCTAATCACCTAATTAGTTTACCTAAAACCTTTACTTTGCAACCCCTAATCCTAAGCTAAATCAATCCTACACCTAAGCACCCTATTAAACCATGATTTAGAGGAGATATTTTCTCTCCCATGGCTGCCCAAAAGTGGCGACTCCTCCCCCAAAAATTCAAAAAGAATTCAAAATTTATATTAGTTTATGTTGTCAATCAAGCTTACTTACACAAGCTACTTTTAGCCATGCTTTAGGACATGCCTAGTTAGACTTGTCATCATGCTTTGAAGGAGATATTTCTTCTCTCCTCATGGCTATAAAGGCCAAAGCCTTTCTCCCCCAAAAACACCTTCATTTCATTCTTCTATAAATAGATAGCTTAGAGAACTTGAAGCACCTTTTGTTCATTCACTAAGTTTAGAGTTTTAGAGCACTTTGAAACTTTCTCTTACTCTCAAGCTCAAGAGTTCATCTCTTTCAACTTCTTCATCTCCTCTCAACCTCAACCACTAGGTAGGGAGCTTTTCTAAAAATGTTTTCTTGATTCTTTATGTTTGAGTCTTGTTGGAATATGATGAATGGATGAACTTTCTTGTTGTTTCATTTTCGGTTTCTTCATTTTCGTTTCTTCTTATTTTCGGCCTCAAGGCCTTGGATATGATAGCTTGATTATGAGTGTTTTCTAGAGGTGACCTTGTGTTCATCTCTCATGGAAACCTCTAAAGCTTGAACCTTTTTTAAAGAAAAGTTTCACTCTTTTCCTTCTCTTTTGTTTTATTTTCGGCCTCAAGGCCAAAATGATGAAGGCTTGATGATGAGTGCTCTCTTGGGATGACCATGTGTTCATCCTAGCATGAGACCTCTAAAGCTTAGAATTTCTTTTGGAGAAAAGTTTCATCTTGTTCAAGTTGTGATCAAATATGGGTTATGTTTCTTATGAAACTCTTTGGAACTTTTGTTTTCCCTTGGATGTTTTGGCCATGAAGGCCTTTGGAACTTAGAAAAATGAGAGCTTGATGATGTAGGTTTCGTGATGGTGTCTAACACTTGAACAACCTCTAAAGCTTGGATCTTTTTAAAAGAAAAGTTCATCATTTTCAAGTTTTATTCAAGAAAGAGTTATGTTTCTCTTGAACCTTTGAAACCCTATGCTTTTTCCTTAAGGTTTCGGCCATGAAGGCCTTTGGGACTTGGAAAATGAGAGCTTGATGATGAGGGTTTCATGTTGACCTTAGGATGAGTTTGTTTTTTATGGAAGTTTAAGGTCTAGTGAAATACTCAATGATGAGGGCTTAGGATGTTGATGTTTGGATCATCAAGATCTTGGTCCCTAGAGTTCAAAAATGTGTTGTTTCTTCATGAAGAGGATTCGGCCACCTCATGGTACTTGAGGATAAAATGTCTCATTTTACAAAACCTAGTGCTACTAGTGTTCCTTTTCTTGTGAGGATGAGTTTGGGTTAGAACCTTTGTTCTCTTTAAAATCTTTCAAGAGCTCTAGTCAAGATGTAAAAAGAAGTTGCATCCATATTTATTATATGCTACCACTAAATTCCCAAGATAAAGAAATGAACTTGCATTTCATGTTTTATTTTCAAGTTATCACTTAACTCAAAGATAAAGAAGTGAACTTGCATCTCATATTTATCTTGAGCCCTCACTTTATTTCTAAGAAAATCTAAAATGGAGTGCATATCATGTTTATGGTTATGTTATCACCTAAAACTCCTAGAGCTCAAAGATTTGCCCTCTTCATCCTAAGAAAAAGTTACATATGTAGACATTCCTTGGAATATACATCTCGGCCATGTGGTGATAATGAAGCTAGAATGAGTTTCATTAAGTCACAAGAGCCTATAATCCATGTCTTAGGATTTTCTTAGGCATAGGTGACAATGACAAATATTTTAAGTATGATTTCATGATTTAATTTCCCTTTGAGGTTTATTTAATATGGTCACTGCCCTCATATATTTTATGGAGATTTTAAAGAAATCAAATGTTTCCTAATGAGTTTTATAAGTTTTAAAGGGGTCCGAAGAGAAACTAGTAGGTTATGTGTTTTAAAATGAAAGTTCTATGCATTATATGATGACATTATTTTCGGTTCTGCCTTGTTATTTTCCAGCACCTTAAATCCTGTTTTGGGTGGTCTATATGTGTTTAAATACCTTACCAATTGTATGATAATTACTCTAGGCATCTTAGGTATGCTTAGTAGCTTTGTATGTTCGAAAATGTGATTTCTAGAACTCCTTAGGAGCTGAAAATATGCTTTGTGTTCCAGCCTTGTTTGAGTTTGGAAAATCACATTATAACATGTTTAGATGAGTGAGAGTGACTCATAATTGGTTTAGGTATTAATTATTGCATCATAGAAAAAGTCGGTAATGAGAAAGGACCTAAAATGCAACTTCTAGAACACCGTAATTCATCAAAATATGTTTACTGCCTATGCTGTCCAGCCATAATTAATTAGGTTCTAGGACTTAATAAATTATGGTAATAAGGTTAATCAATCCCTTAGAGGTACAAGAAAATAATTTGGAAGTTTGAGGTTACCCGATTAGGGGTTTTTGCTTTTAAGGAATGGTTTGTGGACCCTCTATGATTGATGAGTTTATGTGTTATCTCATGACTTATATGATGCTATATAATGATGGAACTGCATGTTATTGTTCTCTTAAGAACCCTAGAGATGCCTACGTTAAGGATATATGAAATATGTGACATGCATGATTTATGTGACATCTCATTATAACATGCTAAGACTTAAGGTGACATAAACTATGTGAAAATGACCCCATGAAACCATCAAATGGGATGGAGGATGAGGTGATCTTAGCCCCCTAGCCCGTACATTATGTCGGGACTTTATCTTATCAAAAGGGATAAGTTTTTATGCTAGTGACGACTAGTGAGGTATGAGCTCATAACCTAGTTACATCTCCCCATGGACACCAGTTAGGGTGGCCCCAGGAAGAAAATGATAAGACTTTAATGTCACCTAAGTAACCAAGTTAAGTTACCATGCACTATGTACTATACCCCATGATCTATGATTTTATGTTCCCTGATCTATAATCTTATGTACCATGGTTTATGAGTTTATGCGTTATGATCCATGTCAATAGTACCTATGAATTATGATTCCAGTTACAAGGAATTATAGGTTATGTAACCAAGAGGCTTTAGAATTAAAATGAACGGACCTTGGAAGATAACGTTTTCGAACTTCATAATTGAACCATTGCATGACTATGATTTTTAATAAGAAACCAAGGTCCCTGAGGACGTAAGAGATGACACCTAGGTAGAAGGAAAAACCCTACTGAGTTTCTTCAACAAGAAATCTCATTCCCTCTATTTCTTCCTTTCCTTTACGTCTTCAGATCGGGATGGCGACGTTCGTCCTCTACATTGACACGCCCATTTGGGAGATCCACCATGACCCCGAGCTTGGGTCATACCATTTTGAGGGCTTCTGCACTGTACGTGTGTTCATGTTTCTTGGGCGGCCCTTTTCTCATCCGGTAGATAGCTATCTGTTCACCCCGACATCTCCTTTCGATGATGCCATTATTTTTTAGCGCGCCCATACGCTTGAGGAGAGGATCTTACGGACATCCCCTGCCAGTTCGGGAGCGGTACCAGAGTACGTACCACGCACTCAGCACTCGGAGGAGGATCCCTCAGAGGACACCCATATCCACCTGTATGGAGAGGATTCTGCCCCCACTCCCCCACGCATGCCCAGAGGTAGCGAGGAGACGGTGACTCAGCCTCGGAGAGCCCTGGTGCCAGGTCCACGTCCTAGACGCGGAGGGCAAGGTCAGTTTTCAGGCATGCCAGCCCTAGCCGAGCTTCGTCCATGGATCAGTTACCTTCCACCTTACCCGTGGCGTTAGATGTAGGATTGGGAGTAGTCCTTAGTGCACGCACGTCACGTAGATTGGATAAACCTTCTTTTGTATCGAGGTTATCCACTTTAGATGCACTTGGGAATGGGTGTTCCTTTTATGTTTTCACGTTATGTGATTCCCATTTCTATGTATTTTACATGTTTCAGTTGTATTCCCATTTCTTTATGTACTTGAAAAGTCCTACCCTTAGGGTGGGCATAGTATATGCATGAAGTATTTCAGATATGATAATGTCATGTTGATTGGAGCCATTTCTATGCTATTGTTTCCGCATTTATTCATACCGTTTACATTGTGATACGCGCGGATCCTATTTTAACAAGATTTCAAGAAAGAAAAAAAAAATTGGCTCGTATTTTCCTTAAGTCTAATTTCAAAGTAATTAGAACTATGACAAGAGGTAACGACTAAGATTTGGCTTACATATATACTAGTAGTATTGGGTCAAATATTAGGATGTTACATTCATAGATGTAAAAGATGCCATAGATGAAAGTTTTGTGAATTTATTGAATTGATGTAAGAGATTTACTAAGTAAATGAAGAGATTTTTGGTTCTGTAAAAAGAATAAGATATCTGGAAATTTTGCCAGGTTATTACTAGAAATAGTTTTGAAAATTCTGAAAGATTGGTATTTTGAAGTATGATGCTAAAGTGTTGTGAAAATGACGAGTTTTTGGTTTATAGAAGAAATTCCTTATGACACTTGGTTTATTTTCTGAAATTTTTAAGAATTACTAAGTAAGAAATCCCATAAGTTTATGCAGTGAATAAATCTCATCAAAAGCTTGGCTATTTTCTTTCAAAAATTTTCGTAAAAAGTTTAGCAAATTTTACTGATAAGTCTCATAAAGATGAAAGAGAATTTATGCAGAGAAGTTTTATAAGAATTTAGGAGATTTTTTTTTTTAAAAAAAAAAAAATCTCATAAGAATTCAGAAGATTTTGAACAAAATATCTCATAAGGAATTCAGGAGATTTTAAAAGAATAGTCTCACAATAATTTACGAGACTTAACAGAGAATATCTCATAAGAGTTGAGAAAATTTCAAGGAAATCTCAAAGTAAAAGTATGAGAAATAGAACTATTAAGACGATATTTTACTTAATAATTATGAGATTTCTTAAACAAATGATAAAGTTTCATATGAAGAAAGCAAACTTAAGAAAATAAGTCTTATTTAATATCAATTTCTTGATTGTAAGCTTATGAATTCAAATTGTGATCCATATCAGGTTGTAGTACAGGATACTACAACAAAGTGAATTACATCAGGTTGTAACATGAAGTGTTACAATATTATGAGAAAAGTGATGTATTGAGAATAACATGCTATTGTGAGCTATATCAAGATGTAGTATGAGGTACTCATCAAGTGAACTATATCAGAATGTAACACGAAGTGTTAAATCACAGGCAATACATCAGATAAGAAGTATATAAGGAATCCTAGGAGTTGTATTCGCAAGCCTAAAGTTAATAATAAGCCTATGATAAAGAAGTAATAAAACAAACAAACAAAGTATTATATAAACAACCAAAATAAGAGGATTCTAAGATTGTATAGGTATGGAACTATACAGTTGAGGATAACTTCTACTCCTAATATTATGTTAGATAAAATATTTAATGAATCCAATGCTTTTATTCTAAAGTATAAGTGTACTTATAATATTATGTTAAATAAGAAAAGGAATAAGTAAAGCTAATTATTTTAGAAGACATCGAAGACACTTTAATTATTTTAAGACTATGTCAGATATCACTGTGTAGTAGATTAGTGTTTTTCCTACTGGGAATATTTGATTCTCATTCCTGCAGTTATCATTTTTTTTCATAGATTGTGATGATGGAGATCCGTAGCTTATATTGACAATACAGTCCAAACCATGTTGATGAACCAATGATAGAATTTTAGTCAGTATCTTTTATTTTCTTTTAGTAAATTTCGAGTAGTACCTTACCTAGACTAGAGGGTTCCTGTGTGACCCAAGGTAAGGGTTTGATATAGTTATGGAGATTGTTGACTTGTTATCAGGAATTAAAATTATATATTTTTGCTATATTATTTATTTTTAAATTCAGCAGCTCAAAGAGAAAGTGTTTTATATTTGTCACAAAAGCAGGCTCATATTTAATATTGTATACACACATCTAAGGATAAGCAAAGCTAACAAGTAACAACTATTCACTATAAGGTTATGGCTTAAACATAGCTTTATGGTGAGAAGGGTGTTACATTAGACCATAGTGTAACAACCCAAAATTTATTTCAAAAATTTTATTTGAACTTTATTAATCAAAATTTCATGAATTGGATAAAATTAGGCTTCATAAAAATTGCTTAGTGAAAAAAAGAATGTGAATAGTGACTGTATGGGCCTTGTAGCCCTGTCAGGACCACCAAAACCCTAGAATCAAGACTAGGAGATGCCCGAGACTTAGAAAATATAGGATTAAGGTTACGAAGGGTGAGGAACAAAAAGTTTAGACTCGGTATTTAATTTAAGGTAATACCTATTTTCCTGGGTATGGTATTCTATCCATTCAATAAAATATTAATGTGCAGTTTCTTATAATATAAAACTTGCAGTGTAAGTTGGATGCCTAAAGTGACAAGTGTGTGGCTTAGAACAAGCCACACCATTGCCTTTTTCAATAGCCAATAGGATTCTTACAAAAATTTAGGATTTATCTTTAAGAAAAACATGTTTATCTTAGAAACTAATGAGTATGCCATCATAAATACATAAAATAAAAAAACTTACCATTTCCTCCATCAATAATTTTGGCCCTAAATGCTCATATCTTTTCTCAAAATTGCTCTGATACCTCTTAGAAAGAACTTAAGTAACTTCAGAAACTTTATTTGAAACAAAAACAACTATGATTTAAATTACTTAAGGAAATGAAGCATTTTTTATTTTATCTGGATCATGCCTTAAGAAAAAGACTCTCTGAAAAATCATGTCATATGGTTGTTGAAAGAAATTTAATTTATCAAGCTCTATATCCTATTATATTTCTTTCATAATCGCTTCAAAAGATTTTCTAAAAATTTGTTTGTCATCATAAAAAATGGGGGAGTTATTAGCTCTAAAACCCATTAGAAAGCCTTAATGCAAAATATTGTGAGTGATAACACATCCAATTTGAAGAAAATATTTTTAAAAGGATTAATGTTTCCCTTGAGTTTCTTGAAGTAACAAATAGGTCCTCATGTTAGCATTACACAATTCTTAAAGCGAAAATATTTTCACATGACATGTGCAAACATGTTTTATCTCATTTAAATAGATGGTAACTTCATGAAAGTGAAAATTATATCATGGAATGAACAAATATAAGCTCAATGTATCGAAGAAAATTTTCAAGAATAAGGAACCACGCCTCAAATCTTCAGAAAGTACATTTCAAGTGAAGATTTCAATCCAACATTCAAGCAAATGTGTACTACAATCTTTAATCATCATGATCACAATCATATCATCATCTACAAGCTCTAATTGAAGATTGAAAGATCGAAGAAATTTCAAGAAACTAATACTGCTGTTCAGAAAGCACATTTCATAGTGAAACAATGCACTTTAAAGGGAAAAGAAAGGAAATTTGAAATTCAAATTTAAAGTCAGCCCTCGTCACAAACGAATGTTAAATCTCTTCTGCCAACTTGGTCAATTGCCTTAACTTCTAGAAGTAAAAGTTCAGAAACCTTGTTCAGAAACTACAAGGTAGTTTCTAAAGGTGGCTTTAGAAACCTCTATTTCACAACGGCTACTGCAATAGCTCTGACAATGCTGAGTTACTCTTCTAGATCGCATTTCCAAGACACAAACAGATGATCAACACATTTCACTTGGACAATAGATCAAAGGCAATGATCATAAATGCAAATCATCTATAAATGTTTGCGAAGAAGAAATGCTGAAATATTGAAAAATTTTCTCCTCATCTTTTATGTAAAGACATTATAGCTTGTAATCAATTTCTTACTTGTAAAAATCTTCTTTCTACGTTTTTAGTAGATCATACGTTCTTCTTAGGAAGAATCAATAGAAAGAAGTCATTCAAGTTTTTTAGGTCTATCATCATATATCTTACGAAAACTTACATCCTAGTTAGTTTGAGTGATAAACCCAAACACAAACCTGTGAGGATACAAAGGTTTGTGTTTGAGTTTGCAACTTAAACAAACCTATACTCAAGTTTCCTTAAAATATACAATGAATGACCTGGGATAACTTAAATAACTTCTTTCTAACACTTCTTCCTTATAAGAACATATAAATAATTGGGGAATGCATAAAGAAGATTTTTACATACAAGGAAACTAATTACAAGATGTAATTAACTTTACAATAGATGAGGAGAAATTTTCAGAGAGTTTCAGCACTAGTGCAACACCAAATCTAAAACTTTTGAAAGCACAGTATCTCTATTTATAGATGGTCTTCATTTATGACCATTGCTTTGGATCAGTTCTCCAAGTGACATATGTTGATCATCTATTTGTGTCTTAGAAATACAGTTTAGAAGAGTAGCTTAACTATTTGTCAGATCTATTTGTAGAAGCCCTTGTAAAGTTGACGTGTCTGATGCACTTTTAGAAACTACATTTTGCTTTTTTTAACATGGTTTCGAAAATCTTCCTTCTAGAAGTTTGGGTAGTTGACCAAGTTAGCAGAAAAGATGGCACGTCAGTCTGTCACTGAGTTTGACTTTAAATTTGAATTTCAAATTTCCCTTCTTTTCTTGTAGAGCGCACTGTTTCACTATTAAGTGAGCTTTCTGAGGTGCGGAATCAGTTCCATGATCAACAATCGATCTTCTAATCTTCAATTAGAGCAAGTATATGATTAAAACAATTGCGATGATGATGATTGGAGGTTGTAAAACATCCTTGCTTTAGAGTTGGCTTGATATCTTCATTCCATGAGTTCTTTCTAAAGTCGTGTTCTACTTTCTGAAGACCCCAGCCTTGGTTTCTTATTTATGATTTGATTTTCTTCAATCCATAACTCATGTAAATGTACTTTGCATGATATAAATTTTACTTCTATTATGATCTTATCCCTTTATATGAGATACAATATGTTTGTACATGTAAAGTAAATTTTTTTTTATTCAAGACATATTATGACATCCGAAAAGACTTGTTTGCTATCTCAAGAAACTCAAAGGAAAATATTAGTCATTCTTCAAAACATTTTCTTAAGATTTGTTATGTTATCACTCAAAACATGTATTCTTAGCGCTTCTAAAGTGTTCTAGAGCTAACATGAACTACTAGTCATGGTGTTTGCTTGGAGAGGCTGGTTAAAGACTACTCAGTTCCAACAGTAGGAGTGAAGTATTGGTCTTTGTGTTAGCTTGGAAAGGTTGATCAAAGACTACTCAAGTTATGACAGTATGAGTGAACTGTCGGTCATTGTGTTAGCTTGGAGAGTATAGTTAAAGATTACACAGGTGTGACAGTGGAATAAGCTACTAGTCACTGGAAAGGGCTTGGGAAAGCTACTGGAAAGACTATCTAACTTTCTTAGTTGAGAAAGGTTTTAGTAGAACTCAACGGAGATTGAGAACTAAATATAGGCAGGTTGGTCAAACCAATATAGAAACATCTATACTGTAACACCCTAATCTTTAACCCAACTTTCTAGAATACATTAGGTTAAACATTAGGCTATTACTCCTTAGTCTCATCATTTCATTAAATTACTTAGCGGAAATTATGGGTAATTTTTTTTTTGAAAACATAAAAGAAAGTGAGAGCCGCGAACTTAACTAATCGAATGACAGAAATATAGAGCACGCGTAATAGTCATTAGAAATCATAAGGTAAAGCATATACTCAAAGAACAACGATCATGATAACAAAAGAAACATTTCATTAATAATAATATAGTTGAAGTACATAGCTAGTCATACCCTAAGAACGGGCAGAGCTTGTAATACATTGGAAATCAAATACAACAGAAAACTAGAAAGCATAAAGTACATGGCACAACAGGAAATGAAACCCAAAATGCCACTGTCCTACTAAGCTACGAGTACTAATCTACAATCCCCTCCTAAAAGGTACTGCCGAAGGGAAGATCTCCATGAAGGCTCGGGTACTCATAAGGCTCTCCACCAGAATCTAGTGACGATGGGGATGCTCGGGCGATACGGGTATGTAGCCCACGAACTGCTCGATCTCCTCCTGAGTCGGCTAGTGGAGTGGGAAGGGAACACGTGCCAGCTGGGCATGAGCTCCTCGGTGCAGACGCATCTCGACCCTCCTTGCTAGACATGGCTACATCACGGTCTCCTCACTCCCCGTACGCCGGTACAGGGGAGAAAGTGCAGAACCTTCCGAAGGGACGTGTGTAGGTGAATCCTCAGACGGGTCCGTCTCAGACCTCCTCGAACGTGGCACATACTTCGGAAAGTCACAGACGGCAAAAGCAGACGGACAAGCACAACGTCTCTGCTCTTCGTGCGGGTGGGTACGCTCGAAGATCATGTCGTCACCACCAAAAGGTGCAGTAGGAGTAAACTGGTAGCTTGATACCGGATAGGTGAAAGATCGTCCCATGTACACAAAAATGCGAACCGCACAACGACCCTCAAAGTGATACGAGCGGTGGTTCGGGTCGTAGTGCACCTCCCATACGGGCGTGTCAATGAAGACTACGAACGTCGCCATTGATCTCTGATGATGTGACAGAAGAATAAAGAGAAAGGAGTGAGAATTCTTACTAAAGAATCTCAGTAGGAGTCTCCTACCCTAGGGTTACATCGTTCACATCCTCAGGAACCTTGGGTTTAATTATAAAAGAGTGTGCATGCATATAAGATTCAATTTAGGGTTTATAAAACTATTTATCCAAGGTTTATTCCTTTTAGCATGCATCTAGATGTCATGAATGCAACATACTAAAACATGAATGCATGGCAATGTCTCAAACAAATAATTCAATGAATCACAACTTCAAGAAGCATACAAGTGGCATAAAGCGCATATAACTTTCAAGTGGATCTTTCCTCAACTTCGTGACATCAATCATGGTACTTTAGCATAATAAGGCCACCCTAAAATAACTAGGTTATGAGCTCATACCTCAGCTAGTAGTCACTAGCTATTGCTTATTATCTGAATAAGCGAAGCATAATAAAATAATCCCCTCACGTTGGATATACCATCTTTGAAACGCTTTGCGGGCATTAAGCCACAACAATTTGTCCGCTTTGGTAGGCTGCATCTACTCATACCCTCACGGATTTGTCTCCCCTGGGGTGCACGGCCGAACCGATGTCACCCAGGAAAGCGCGTCTCAGTGCTTTGTCACATAAAAAAAATCTCCTTGGGGTGCACGGCCGAACCGATGTCACCCAGGATTTTCAACTCATGTGGTACTTTAAAACATTTCTTTAGGCCTTTAAGGTTTGATGGAAATTTGGCAGCATAACAGCTATTAAACCGAACTTCCTTCAAACCGAAACTTATGCCACAGGCTAATCACACAACATATTCCTCATTTAAATCTCATGCTATGATAAACTTCATATCTCAACAATCATTTCCTCATGCATCATGAACATCTCAACATAGCATTGCATCATATACACATCATAGCATTAACAAATTCTTAATGTCTTATGCATTGACCCTTAAGGTCCTTAACTCACAATCTAAGTTATAAATCATCACAACTTAATCTCTTGGGTACCTATAGGCTCATATCTAAGTATTCCTCACTCAATACTATGATTACAAACATCTCTAAACCTCAAGAATGCATAATCTAAAATTCTAACTTTACGGGTACCTAGGAGTCACAACAATGACCCTTTCTAAGTCTGATTTGCTCCTAAGGCATCAGGATCAAGTCCTAAACCAATTATGAGTCATTCCTACACATTTAAACTAATTTAAAACCGTGATTAGCATTACTAAACCTTGCTGGATAGAATCTAGAAAATTTAAACATTAAGGGATGTAAAATTCTCAAATTAATTCTTCTCTAGTTTCTAACTTCTCTTATCTTTCACACTTGAGTTTTAACATTAATTATACTCAAACTTAATCATATTATCATCATCAAACAGCACATACAGTGGCCATAAAATAGCAAGGCAGAACCGAAACCAAGTCTCAATACAAAGGCATCAAACACAATTTCTAAAGCACATAAAATACTAGTTTCTCTTGGAACCCTTTTCAAACTTTTAAAACTCATTTATAAACATTTTTAACATCTAAAATCATCAAAATATTTATGAGCTCTAGGTTTACTTAAGTGATGACATAAAATAAATATGCTCATGCACTTATTTTAGGTTCCTTTAGGAAGTTAAGTGATAGCATAAAATAAACATGAATGCAACTTGTTATTATCTTTGGTATTTAAGTGAGGACTTGAAATATAAACATGATAATGCATTGCTTGAAATATAAATATGATTATGCAAGTTCCTTTGTTATCTTGGTACTTAGTGATGACAAGGAAAATAAATATGATGTGCAAAGCATAAAAGTCAACATGAATGCAAAGTTCATTTTAAGGTTATCTAGGGCTCTTACAAGACTTTAGAAAATAATAACCCAACACTCATCTCATCACAAGAGAGCTTTAGAGTTCTTGAATCAAGTTCTCAAAGGAAACACGAGGTTCTTAAACATCATCATCAAGCTCAAAATAAAAAAAACCTTCAAGGAAACACAAGACCTTAAAGAAAAGGAAATAAAACCGAAATACTAGAGGAAAGGAAACAAGGAAACTGAAATGAAAAACAAGAAAGAGTGAAGGTGTTCTTGAGCTAGAAATCATTTTGAGTTAGTAAATCAAGATGAAACTTAGAGAAAATAAAACCTCAAGCTCTAGAGGTTCCTTTAGGATGAACACATAGTCATCCTCTAGGAGCTCTCACCATTGAGCTATCATGGAAGTTAAAAGCTCATCAAGACCAAGAGGCCGAAACATCAAGGAAGGAAAAACAAAGAATGTTTCAAAAAGAAAATCCAAGAGAAAGCTAGATAAAACTCATTTTCAAGAAAACAAGGTTTAGAAAAACATTCCTACCTAGAGTGGAGTTAAAAGCTTTGATCTTTGAAAAGGAAAACAAGATGAAGAACTCCTTGGGGCAAGATAGCTTCGGCCTTGGAGAGGGAGAAGGAAAGGAGATGTGTTTCAAGTGAGGTTGTGTTTGAGGTGAGGTGTTTGAGAGGTTAGGAGGTGATTCAAGGCTTTGGGGTGGTGTTTGAAGGTTTTGAGATGATGATGAGATGAAGAGAGGATGAAGATAAAGATAAAGAATAAGAGAGAACTCTCTTGAAACTTATAGAGAAAAAGAGAGAACTTTGAGAAAGCTAAGAAATCTAAAAGTATGCAAATGAGCTAAAGTGTTTGCATGTGTTTTTAGGCAAGGTATTTATAGAAAATGAAAACAAATGAAGGCTCATCCAAGGGGGAAAGAAGCCGTAGCATTTGAGAGGGAAAGGAAGAGAAAATATCTCTTACAACTTGTCATTCATGCATGGTTTTGAGGTATGGAGTGTATGATACAAGGTATGGCTTCAAGCATGGGTTTTTGAGTGAGTTTTCTTTCAAATTTTGAATGAAATAAATCTTCTAGAAACTAAGCATGGCTGGAAGTTTTTCAGCCACAAATAAATGAGGGAATTGGTTTATTTCCTTTAGTTATTCATTTGGAAAATCAAGCTTGATTGAAAGTATGCCAAGGTATGACAAGGTATGGTGATTTGAGGTGATTTTCCTTCAAATTTGAAATAAAATAATTCATTAAAATGGGGGAGGAAGGCTTGCGAAATTCAGACCAGAGAATAGAGAAGGAAAAGTCTCCTTGAAGTTGTCCTTGGAAGCATGGATGAAGGTATGGAAGTTGTGACACAAAGCATGGTTCATGTAAGATGAAAGTATCGCCTTTGAAGTGTGAAAAATTTGCACATGTGATGGATATGGAGGGGGAAAAGCTTCGGCCAAACCAGACAGCATGGAAGGAGAGAGAGATTTTGATCACCTAATTGTGTGCTAATGGTAGGTTTAAGTGTGTATTAGTTTAGGTACAAGGTTAGGAATAATTAAGCTTAAGTTTAGGTGACTAAGAATGAGGTTTAGGGATTTTATGACAAGATTAGGAGTGCTCATACATCATTAGAGAGTTTAAAAAACTCATTTGTGAATAAACAATGTGAAACACAATTCCATGATTTAAGGAATTGGAGAGAGAAAACACTATTCAATATTCCATGACTAGGAATCTTGAATTTAAAATAGGATTTCAAGTTGTAATTAAGCACTTTTAGGTTCTAATCAACTTTAATAAATTATTTTGACTTAAGATTAATTGTATTAATTAACCTTCGATTAGAGCCTAATATTGCTTAGGTTTGCTTAATCACGCGATTAAACGTAAAAACACGAAACTAGGGGCAAAATCGTAATTTTGTACTAATTTTGCCCGGGACCAAAACTAAGGCCACAAAATACATAAAAACATCTTTTAAAACCATCTAGAGAAGTTTTGAGTTCATCCGGCACTTGCAAACGGGTAAAACACCGCAGGGGCGTTTTGGTGACATTTTGGTCATTTTGACTCGAAAACTCGAAAAACTAGATTTTCGATCCCGGGAAGGTATACAAGCCAACTAATCCCCTCCCAGCATTGAGTTTGCCCTTCGAGTATTGCCGGATCGGCTTTCCTCGAATTCCGAGCCAAAAATGACCTTAGGGGCATTTTGGTCATTTTCACTCTAATAGAAAATTGGGGCGTTACATTACTCCCCTTCTTAAAAAGAATTTTGCCCTTGAAATTCGTACCTTAGAATAACTCACGGTACTTCTACCTCAACTTGGACTCAAGCTCCCACATGAACTCCTCGATGTTGCCACGACCCCACGCGACCTTCACCAAAGGAACAGACTTGTTCCTCAACTGCTTGACGCCTTGATCCACGATTCTCGTAGGCAGTAAATTGAACGTTAGGTCCTCCCTTAACTGTACGTGTTCTTGCTCTAAGACATGGCTAGGGTCGGGCTCATATTTACGCAACTAAGAGACGTGAAAGATGTCATGAAGATTTGACAGATTGGGTGGCAGGGCTATTTTGTAGGCTACGGATCCGATTCTCTGATGAATTTCAAAAGGACCGAGAAATCGGGGACTCAACTTTTTCACTTTCATGGCTCTACCTATTCCTGTAATTGGGGTGATTCTTAGGAATACATGTTGACCTTCTTGGAATTCCAAGGGCTTACGCCTTTTGTCCGCGTAGCTTTTCTGCCGACTTTGAGCGGTTAAGATTCTATCCTTAATCTTCTTGATTTGCTCCGTCGTTTCCCTCACTACATCAGGTCCTAACACACTTTGCTCTCCGGGCTCATACCAACACAAAGGTGATTGGCACTTCTTACCATATAACGCTTCGTACGGTGCCATACCAATGCTCGCATGATAACTGTTGTTATACGCAAACTCGATCAAAGGCATGTACTTATCCTAACTTCTTTTTTGATCTAAGACACAGGCTCTTAACATGTCCTCTAGGGTTTGGATTGTTCTTTCAGATTGACCATCCGTTTGTGGGTGGTAAGTAGTGCTTAAGCACAACTTGGAACCAAACGCCTTTTGAAAGGCTCCCCGAAAAAGTGACGTAAACCGCGGATCTCGATCCGAGATTATCGTCGACGACACTCCATGCAACCCTACTATCTCTTGGATGTAAAGCTAAGCCAACCTATCCAACGAGTACATGACTCGAATAGGTAGAAAGTGAGCCGACTTTGTCAGTCGATCCACGATTACCCATACGGCATCATGGCCAGCTTGGGTCCTTGGCAATCCTGTCACGAAATCCATTGATATACTCTCCCATTTCCACTCGGGAATTGATAGGGGTTGCAACATGCCTGAAGGTTTTTGGTGTTCGATCTTAACTTTTTGGCAGACCAAACACTTACTCACCCAGGCGACCACATCCTTCTTCAATCTGGGCCACCAAAACATCTTCTTCAAATCTTGGTACATCTTGGTAGTACCAGGATGAATGGCGAAGTGGTTTTTGTGGGCCTCCTCCAAGATCTTCTCTTAGAGGTCGTCATCTTGTGGCACACAGATTCGCCCCTCAAACCTCCATAACCAGTCAGGGTCTCGCTCAAAACCCTTCAACTTACCGGCCTTAACTGCCTCTATTGTCTCCATAAAGTCCTCATTTTCTCTTTGTGCATGCATAATCCTTTGCTTGAACCCACTGGTCACCGTGAGATGACACATCACTATACTACTATCGGCTGCCGACATCCCTAGATTCATATCTCTAAACTTCTCTATTAACCCAACTTCATTGACCATCATACAGGACAAATGTAATGACTTTCGACTCAAGGCGTCGGCGACTACATTAGCCTTGCCAGGGTGGTAACTTAAGTCGAAATTATAATCTTTAAGGAATTCCATCCATCTCCTCTGCCTCATATTCAACTCCTTTGGATCAAAGAGGTTCTTGAGACTCTTATGATCGGAGAAAACCTTGAACCTTACACCATATAAATGGTGTCTCCACATCTTAAGGGCAAACACGATGGCTGCTAACTCTAGGTCATGGGTGGGGTAGGTTACCTCGTGAGGCTTGAGTTGTCTGGATGCATAGGCTACCAGTTGCCTATTTTGCATCAACACACAACCTAAACCTTTTCCAGAAGGATCACAATATACCTCGAATGGTACATTAGGGTCAGGTAAAACCAAAATGGGGGTCGAGGTGAGCTTTTCCTTAAGCTCTAGGAAACTCTTTTCACACTCGGGGCTCCACTCAAACGGGGCATTCTTTCTAGTGAGCTTGGTTAGAGGTAGGGCTAACTGGGAAAATCCTTTAATGAACCTATAGTAATAACCAGCTAAACCCAAAAAGCTTCTAATCTCAGTCACAGAGGTTGGTATATCCCAATTCATCACAGCTTCTATTTTACTAGGGTCGACAGCTATGCCACCTTTTGACACAACATGTCCTAAGAATTTCACCTCATCCAGCCAGAATTCACACTTAGATAACTTAGCGTATAACTTTTTCTCCTTTAATACTTCTAAAACCAGCCTTAAATGACGTTCATGCTCTTCATGGGTTTTCAAATAGATGAGAATATCATCTATGAACACAACCACGAACTGATCTAAATAGGGTCTAAAGATCCTATTCATGTAATCCATAAAAACTGTGGGAGCATTCATCAAACCAAACGACATCACATTGAACTCAAAGTGTCCATACCGAGTTCGAAAGGTGGTTTTAGGAATGTCTGAATCTCTAACCTAATTTGATGGTAACCGAACCTCCAATCAATCTTAGAAAACACTACTGCTCCTTTTAACTGGTCCATAAGATCATCAATCCTAGGCAAGGGGTACTTGTTTTTCACAGTCACTCGGTTCAACTGCCTATAATCTATGCACATCCTCATACTTCCATCTTTCTTCTTCACAAATAAGATCGGAGCACCCCAAGGCGAAGCACTCGGCCTTATAAAACTCTTCTCCAACAGCTCTTCTAATTGGGTTTTCAATTCCGCTAACTCCAAGGGTGACATCCTATATGGGGCTATAGAGATAGGTCCCGCTCCAGGAACCAGCTCTATGGAAAACTCTACTTCTCTTTCGAGAAGGAACTCGGGTATTTCATCCGAAAACATCTCGGGATAGTCTCTCACCTAGGTTTTGCTCAAAGTCTACATTGTAGGCGGCTAGGAGAACATATCCCTTAGTTTTCTCCCCACTACAGAAGACCTCTACGGAGTTTAGGTACAATCTCATGGGTTGACTAATGGGTTTAGGAGGAGAAGGAAAAACAACAGTTTGGGTTCCACAATCTAATAATACAGGGTTGGCATGAAGCCAATCCATGCCTAGAATGATACATATGTCTTTAAAGGGTAAGCAAATCAAATTTATGATAAAAGATCTATTTTTTACAACAAGACGACAGTTCAAACAGCATTTGCAAGTATTAACAGGGCGATTTGTAGGGGTAGAGACAATAAGATCAAAGAGAAGCTTAGAAACTCGCAAATTCAATTTCTCGACACTAGCATATGAGATAAAAGAATAGGTAGTGCCAAAATCAAAAAGCATAGTTAATGTTCTACCATTAAGCTCGCACTTACCTTGAATGAGATCGTTAGACGTCCACGCGTCTTCCGCGTTGAGGGTGAAGACCCGTCCTTGGTGTTAAGGTTGGGGGTTTTGATTTGATGGTCCTCCACTCGTGCAGTTGTTGGCGTAGTGGCCAGGGTTGCCACACTTGAAGTAGACTCTTTGCCCTATGAGGCAAGGGTGGTTCCCATGATTCTTCCCACACTAGGGACAGACATCAGCGGATGCTGCTCTGGGGTAAGCAGCACGGACTCTTTGTGGTGCCTTGTTCTTGGCCCCATTGGATCCTCCATTATGGTTCCGGGGTCCACCCGGTCTATGGGGTTGGATGTTGTTGAAGTTCCTTGGGCCTTGATATTGAAATTGTGGTCGTTGGTGTTGCTTGGATTGTTAGTATGCAGGAGCTCTCGATTGTTGTTGTTGTTGCGGTCGGAACTGGTTGGTTTGGTAGGGGTTGTAGTGGTTCCTTGATGGGTATTGCGGTTTGATCCTCAGGGCTTGAGGTCCGAGCCCCTTAGCTCGCTCTGCTCTTGTGTCTTGCATCTTCCTCTGTCCCTCTTCAAGAATCCGGCACTTGTTGACCAGAGTCGGGAAGTCTCTAATCTCCATATGGGCCACGGCATAGTTCATTTCCACCTTTAGACCGGCCTCATATTTAACACACTTCCAAACCTCATCGGGGTTCCCTTGGAACACTCGAGAGAACTTGATCAGCTCCTCAAACTTAGCAGTGTATTGGGCAACAGTAGACTCTCCCTGGGTCAACTGCATAAACTCAATGTCCTTGGCGTTCCTCATGGACTCCGAGAACTACTTCTCATGGAAGTAAGTCTTGAATAGCTCCCAGTCAATGGGAGTTCCAAAAGCTTCTAGCAAGCGCTTCATGTCGTTCCACCAAAACTTGACGTCGGACTTCATCATGAAGGCAGCAAACGTGACCTTCCGCTCCTCAGAGCAGGTAACCATAGAGTAGATCTTCTACATGTCCTTGATCAACTCATCAGCCTTGTCGGGGTCCATTACCTCTCGGAACACCGGCAGATTCGCCTTACGAAACTCGCCGAAATGGGCTTGCTCAACCACCTCAGCAGCAGGGGGAGCAGGTGCAGCATTTTCGCGTTGATCCATATGGTCAAACATCCGCTCCATGGCTTGCGCCATTCTACGGACAGCAGCAGTAATCGCATTGTCTTGGTCAGCATCGGGCATAGTCCTAGACTATCATCGCGGTGCTATTGGTCCCTAAACACATGAGACAATGAACATCAAGTTGATCAAGCTCAATATTCATGCAAAATGGGCTAGTTACCATGGCACTTGCAAGCAACAGAGGTCATACATTTCTAGTCCTATAGCTGGTCTCTATCAAGCACTACACATGACATAACTATCGCATCATGCTTCTAAAGCATGGTCAGTCCAATCCTCAGGCTCCGTGAGAATCGAACTGCTCTGATACCAAAATGTAACACCCTAATCTTTAACCCAACTCTCTAGAATACATTAGGTTAAACATTAGGCTATTATTCCTTAGTCTCATCATTTCATTAAAATACTTAGCGGAAATTACGGGTAATTTTTTTTTGAAAACATAAAACAAAGTGAGAGCCGTGAACTTAACTAATCGAATGACAGAAATATAGAGCACGCGTAACAGTCATTAGAAATCATAAGGTAAAGCATATACTCAAAGAACAACAATCATGATAACAAAAGAAACATTTCATTAATAATAATATAGTTGAAGTACATAGCTAGTCATACCCTAAGAACGAGCAGAGCTTGTAATACATTGGAAATAAAATACAACAGAAAACTAGAAAGCATAAAGTACATGGCACAACAGGAAATGAAACCCAAAATGCTACTGTCCTACCAAGCTACGAGTACTAATCTACAATCCCCTCCCAAAAGGTACTGCCGAAGGGAAGACCTCCATGAAGGCTCGGGTACTCATAAGGCTCTCCACCGGAATCTAGTGATGACGGGGACGCTCGGGCGATGGGGGTATGTAGCCCACGAACTGCTCGATCTCCTCCTGAGTTAGCTAGTGGAGTGGGAAGGGAACACGTGCCGACTGTGCATGAGCTCCTCGGCGCAGACGCATCTCGGCCCTCCTCGCTAGACATGGCTACATCACAGTCTCCTCACTCCCTACACGCCGGTACTCGGGAGAAAGTGCAGAACCCTCCGAAGGGACGTGCGTAGGTGAATCCTTAGACGGGTCCGTCTCAGACCTCCTCGAACGTGGCACATACTCCGGAAAGTCATGGACGGCAGAAGCAGACGGACAAGAACAACGTCTCTGCTCGTTGTGCGGGGGGTACGCTCGAAGATCATGTCATCATCACCAAAAGGTGCAATAGGAGTAAACTGGTAGCTCGATACCGGATAGGTGAAAGATCGTCCCATGTACACAAAAACATGAACCGCACAACGACCCTCAAAGTGATACGAGCGGTGGTTCGGGTCGTAGTGCACCTCCCATACAGGCATGTCAATGAAGACTACGAACGTCGCCATCGATCTCTGACGATGTGACGGAAGAAAAAAGAGAAAGGAGTGAGAATTCTTACTAAAGAATCTCAGTAGGAGTCTCCTACCCTAGGGTTACATAGTTCACATCCTCAGGAACCTTGGTTTTAATTATAAAAGAGTGTGCATGCATATAAGATTCAATTTAGGGTTTACAAAACTATTTATCCAAGGTTCATTCCTTTTAGCAAGCATCTAGATGTCATGAATGTAACATACTAAAACACGAATGCATGGCAATGTCTCAAACAAATAATTCAATGAATCACAACTTCAAGAAGCATACAAGTGGCATAAAGTGCATATAACTTTCAAGTGGATCTTTCCTCAACTTCGTGACATCAATCATGGTACTTTAGCATAATAAGGCCACCCTAAAATAACTAGGTTATGAGCTCATACCTCAGCTAGTCGTCACTAGCTCTTGCTTATTATCTGAATAAGCGAAGCATAATAAAATAATCCCCTCACGTTGGATATACCATCTTTGAAACGCTTTGCGGGCATTAAGCCATAGCAATTTGTCCGCTTTGGTAGGCTGCATCTACTCATACTCTCACGGATTTGTCTCCCCTGGGGGTGCTCGACCGAACCGATGTCACCCAGAAAAGCGCGTCTCAATGCTTTGTCACATAAAAAACAATCTCCTTGGGGTGCATGGCCGAACCGGTGTCACCCAGGGTTTTCAACTCATGTGGTACTTTAAAACATTTCTTTAGCCCTTTAAGGTTTGACGGAAATTCGGCAGCATAACAGCTATTAAACCGAACTTCCTTCAAACCGAAACTTATGCCACAGGCTAATCACACAACATATTCCTCATTTAAATCTCATGCTATGATAAACTTCATATCTCAACAATCATTTCCTCATGCATCATGAACATCTCAACATAGCATTGCATCATATACACATCATAGCATTAACAAATTCTTAATGTCTTATGCATTGACCCTTAAGGTCCTTAACTCACAATTTAAGTTATAAATCATCACAACTTAATCTCTCGGGTACCTATAGGCTCATATCTAAGTATTCCTCACTCAATACTATGATTACAAACATCTCTAAATCTCAAGAATGCAGAATCTAAAATTCTAACTTTACGGGTACCTAGGAGTCACAACAATGACCCTTTCTAAGTCCGGTTTGCTCCTAAGGCATCAGGATCAAGTCCTAAACCAATTATGAGTCATTCCTACACATTTAAACTAATTTAAAACTGTGATTAGCATTACTAAACCTTGCTGGACAGAATCTAGAAAATTTAAACATTAAAGGATTTAAAATTCTCAAATTAATTCTTCTCTAGTTTCTAACTTCTCTTAACTTTCACATATGAGTTTTAACATTAATTATACTCAAACTTAATCATATTATCATCATCAAATAGCACATACAGTGCCCATAAAATAGCATGGCAGAACCGAAACCATGTCCCCATACAAAGGCATCAAACACAATTTCTAAAGCACATAAAATTCTAGTTTCTCTTGGAACCTTTTTCAAACTTTCAAAACTCATTTATAAACATTTTTAACATCTAAAATCATCAAAATATTTATGAGGGCAGTAGCTAAATCAAATTTGTCTTAAGAGGTCCTAAATTCATAAAACTTAGTTCTATGCATTCCTTAAACTCATAAAATCTTAGAAAAATTATAAAACATAGTTTTCAATACTTGTACACAATAAATCTCTTAGGGGCCGAAAACATAAGCTAAGGAAATACATATTTCAAGCCTTTGTTTGAGACAACAATGGGCAAGTCCTTGAGCTCTAGGTTTACTTATGTGATGACATAAAATAAACATACTCATGCACTTATTTTAGGTTCCTTTGGAAAGTAAAGTGATAGCATAAAATAAACATGAATGCAACTTGTTATTATCTTTGTTATTTAAGTGAGGACTTGAAATATAAACATGATAATGTATTGCTTGAAATATAAATATGATTATGCAAGTTCCTTTGTTATCTTGGTACTTAGTGATGACAAGAAAAATAAATATGATGTGCAAAGCATAAAAGTAAACATGAATGCAAAGTTTATTTTAAGGTTATCTAGAGCTCTTACAAGACTTTAGAAAATAATAACCCAACACTCATCTCATCACAAGAGAGCTTTAGAGTTCTTGAACCAAGTTCTCAAAGGAAACATGAGGTTCTTGAACATCATCATCAAGTTCAAAATAAATAAACTTTCAAGGAAACACAAGACCTTAAAGAAAAGGAAATAAAACCAAAATACTAGAGGAAAGGAAACAAGGAAACCGAAATGAAAAACAAGAAAGAGTGAAGCTGTTCTTGAGCTAGAAATCATTTTGAGTTAGTAAATCAAGATGAAACTTAGAGAAATTAAAAACTCAAGCTCTAGAGGTTCCTTTAGGATGAACACATAGTCATCATCTAGGAGCTCTCATCATTGAGCTATCATATACTCATCAAGGCCAAGAGACCGAAACATCAAGAAAGGAAAAACAAAGAAAGTTTCAAAAAGAAAATCCAAGAGAAAGCTAGATAAAACTCATTTTCAAGAAAACAAGGTTTAGAAAAACACTCATACCTAGAGTGAAGTTAAAAGCTTTGATCTTTGGAAAGGAAAACAAGATGAAGAACTCCTCCTTGGGGCAAGATAGCTGCGGCCTTGGAGAGGGAGAAGGAAAGGAGGTGTGCTTCAAGTGAGGTTGTGTTTGAGGTGAGGTGTTGGAGAGGTGAAGAGGTGATTCAAGGCTTTGGGGTGGTATTTGAAGGTTATGAGATTAAGAGAAGATGAAGATGAAGATGAAGAATAAGAGAGAACTCTCTCAAAACTTAGAGAGAAAAAGAGAGAACTTTGAGAAAGCTAAGAAATCTAAAAGTATGCAAATGAGCTAAAGTGTTTGCATGTGTTTTTAGGCAAGGTATTTATAGAAAATGAAAACAAATGAAGGCTCATCCAAGGGGGAAAAAAGCCGTAGCATTTGAGAGGGAAAGGAAGAGAAAATATCTCTTACAACTTGTCATTCATGCATGGTTTTGAGGTATAGAGTGTATGATAAAAGGTATGGCTTCAAGCATGGGTTTTTGAGTGAGTTTTCTTTCAAATTTTGAATGAAATAAATCTTCTAGAAACTAAGCATGGTTGGAAGTTTTTCAGCCACAAATAAGTGAGGGAATTGGTTTATTTCCTTTAGTTATTCATTTGGAAAATCAAGCTTGATTAAAAGTATGACAAGGTATGACAAGGTATGGTGATTTGATGTGATTTTCCTTCAAATTTGAAATGAAATAATTCATTAAAATGGGGGTGAAAGGCTGGCGGAATTCAGACCAGAAAATGGGGAAGGAAAAGTCTCCTAGAAGTTGTCCTTGGAAGCATGGATGAAGGTATGGAAGTTGTGATACAAAGCATGGTTCATGTAAGATGAAAGTATGGCCTTTGAAGTGTGAAAAATTTGCACATGTGATGGATATGGAAGGGGAAAAGCTTCAGCCAAACCAGACAGGATGGAGGGAGAGAGAGATTTTGATCATCTAATTGTGTGCTAATGGTAGGTTTAAGTGTGTATTAGTTTAGGTACAAGGTTAGGAATAATTAATCTTAAGTTTAGATGACTAAGAATGAGGTTTAGGGATTTTATGACAAGATTAGGAGTGCTCATACATCATTAGAGAGTTTAAAAAACTCATTTGTGAATAAACAATGTGAAGCACAATTCCATGATTTAAGGAATTGGAGAGAGAAAACACTATTCAAGATTTCATGACTAGGAATCTTGAATTTAAAATAGGATTTCAAGTTGTAATTAAGCACTTTTAGGTTCTAATCAACTTTAATAAATTATTTTCACTCAAGATTAATTATGGAAATTAATTAACCTTCGATTAGAGCCTAATATTGCTTAGGTTTGCTTAATCACGCGATTAAGCGTAAAAACACGAAACTAGGGGCAAAATCGTAATTTTGTACTAATTTTGCCCGGGATCTTCGGGACCAAAACTAAGGTCACAGAATACATAAAAACATCTTTTAAAACCATCTGGAGAAGTTTCGGGTTCATCCGGCACTTGCAAACGGGTAAAACACCGCAGGGGCGTTTTGGTCATTTTGACCCGAAAACTCGAAAAATGAGATTTTCGATCCCGGGAAAGTATACAAGCCAACTAATCCCCTTCCAACATTGAGTTTGCCGTTTGAGGACTGCCGGATCGGCTTTCCTCGAATTCTGGGCCGAAAATGACCTCAGGGGCATTTTGGTCATTTTTACTCTAACAGAAAATCGGGGCGTTACATATACAGTTTGTTCTTCTCCTGTATCTCTCTTTTATTTTACTGCTTTGTGCTTGTTATATTGTGTTTTTTGATAAGTAGCTTATACTTGTTTTTATTGTACTTGTCACAGTTCAAAATGTGACTTTTTGACATCACCAACACTATTTCCACTGCACTTCAAGTTTTATACTTGAAAGTTATTGTTTAAGCTATTTCAGAAAAAGAAAAAAAAATGAAGCACAATTCCAACCCCCTCCCCATGTGCTTTTCTACCTACAAATGTGCATTATGTCTGGGGAGCATACCAACCTTTGACCCTAAATATTATACACACTTCTGCAAAACACAGGCAACAAATGTATGAAAAGGCCACCTATCCTAAGGTTTGTGTTACAAATAAGATAAACAAATAATAAACAATTATGTATAGATAGAAAAAAGGACACACTTATGAAAGAAAAGAAAGAGAAAAAAGTAGTTCAGAGGAAAAGATAAATATTATAAAGTACTTTATTTGTATAATTTACTCCAATTGGTTTGAATCTCTAATCTCCTCAGTGGAGTTGCCAAACTGTCACAACATACCCGAAGGGCGTCGTGACGAGAATAACAACCAATTTTAAAACATGGAAGTCACCACCAACTTTAATTCTGGTTAAAATTGGAAAATCTTTGATTTGATAAAACTGGTATTTTCTAAAAAAAGATTTTAAAATATTTATTTTTCCCCAAAAATTATAACAATTACATATTTATAAAAAAAAAAAAAAGTGACCTAAATCATCATAAGATGTGATTTTCAAAAGGTTCACTTTACTAGGTGAGGCAAGAAGTACATAACAATGTTTTATCATCTAGAGTGACCTAAATCAAGGCTGTTTTATTTCTCTTGAGATTTTTTATGTTACTCAAAGGATTTTTCTGATGGGTATCAGAGAGAAAAAAAAGAAAAAAAAAAAAAAAAAAGCCAGAGATAGGATTGTACACGTTTAGCCTTTCTTTAAACAACTTGATTTTTAGTCATTGTGATCTTTTTGAAAAGGACATCTGTTTTGAATAAAGAGAATAATACAAGTGGTATTTATTCTTGATTAATTTTCTTATTTTGCACATCTTTATCCAAAACCATTTTCAAGATGAAGGCTCAAATATATACATGAGAAAATGGATTAGAGCATGCAAAAAAAAAAAAAAAAGAAAATCGATACAGATATAGTTTCTAATGCTTAAAGAAACCTTAATGTAATCTAATCAGCATATTGCTGCAAGAGGTTTCTGAATTTCAATAGGGATAAATCCCCATTATATTAAAGCAAAGCACAAATGAGCTTTTTGCTATGAGCTAAGAAACTTTCCATATAAATATTAGAGCATGAAATTTGATAAAACATGGCATGAAACATATGACATGCTTTTCACATAAGCTCACACAGTGATATATATAGACACACACACACACACACACACACACAACATATCATAACACATCATGTAAAAGATCATTAAAACACAATATGTTCAAAGCCTAATCATACAAAGATAAGGATAGGTGTACCGAGATATTTGATTAGTCAGTTAAAAGAGTACTCATACATCATCATAGTATGCGTGAATAGATAAGCAAGATATACATATCACAGGGCAAGTAGATAAAAAGCATAGATGATTATGTCAGAGCTATAACTTGAAATGAGCATATCAGAGTAGAAATAAAAAGAAGTTAGAGCAGTTGAAAAAAAAATGTATCAGAGTAAAAACAACAACAAAAAAATTGTCTAATTAGAAGAAAAACAAAAAAAAATTGTAGAAGGTTGAAAAGAAAAAAAAAATCTCTGAGCATCAAACTCCCCCTCAATATGCCCCCCTGTCTTTCTCAACACAAGATTTTCTTCTCTTTTCTTCTCCCCTTTTTAACATTAGCAAAAAGGAGATGTGGTGGAGATCAAGGGCAGGATCATTAATTTCTTGGAGAAAAGCTTAAAAGTTCTAAAGGATTTGAAGTAGTAGTGTTTCATGTCTGCTTGACTAGGCGTCCAACTGATCCAACTGTTCAAAAATTAGATTGATTTTGTAACAGCATTTGTAACACCTGAAAAATTATTTAAAAAATTAATTTGAATTTTATTAGTTATAGTTTCAAAAATCTGACAGACATAGTAATGATGAGGATGACTCAAAGGACGAGTTGAAAAAAATATTCCCGGTCGAGTGTGAATTGTAACGCCCCGATTTTCTATTAGAGCGAAAATGACCAAAATGCCCCTGAGGTCATTTTCAGCCTGGAACTCAAGGATAGCCGGCCCAGCAGTCCTCGAGGGTCAAACTCAATGTTGGAAGGGGATTAGTTGGCTTGTGTACCTTTCCGGGATCGAAAATCTCGTTTTTCGAGTTTTTAGGTCAAAATGACCAAAATACCCTTGTGGTGTTTTACCCGTTTGCAAGTGCCGGATGAACCTGAAACTTTGCTAGATGGTTTTAAAAGACATTTTTATGTGTTCTGTGACTTTAGTTTTAGTCCCAGAGGTTCCGGGCAAAATTAGTGCAAAATTATGATTTTGCCCCTAGCTTTGTGTTTTTGAGTGTAATGGCGTGATTAAGCAAACCTAAACAATATTAGGCTCTAATCAAATATTAATTAATTTTCATAATTAATCTAAGGTCGAAACAATTTATCAAAGTTGATTAGAACCTAAGAATGCTTAATTTCAACGTAAAACCTTATTTTAAATTCAAGATTCCTAGTCATGAAATCTTGAATAGTGTTTTCTCTCTCCAATTCCTTAAATCATGGAATTGTGTTTTCAATTGTTTATTCACAAATGAATTTTAACATTATTTATGATGTATGAGCACTCCTAATCTTATCATAAAATTCCTAAACCTCATTCTTAGTCACCTAAACTTATGCTTAATGACTCCTAACCTTGTACCTAAACTAATCTACACTTAAACCTATCATTAACACCCAATTACATGAACAAAATCCCTCCCCCCCTTGGCTGTACAAACCTGGCCAAAACCTATACCCCTCATTTCCATCACATGTGTGAATTTTTGCACTCAAAGAACCATGCTTCCACCTCACCTCACACCATACTTTGAGTCATAACCTCCATGCTTTCATCCATGTTTCATAGGACAACTTCTAGAAGACTTTTCTCTCATTTTTGTGGCTCAAAATCTACCAGCCCTCTTTGCCTTCTAGAAGGATTATTTCAATTTCAAACAAAGAGAAATTACCATACTTTGTGCCATACCTTGCACCATGTCTTTCATACTTCAAGCCATGCTTGAATGACATTGTGTAAGAGATATTTTTCTCTTCCCTTGCCTCCCAAAACCTCACAGCCATGACCTGTAACACCCTAAATCTTAACCCAAGACTACTAGTATGTACTTAGGTTAATCTTTAGAATATTACCTCTTGGTCTCATCTTTTACTTAGAAAATACTTAGCGGAAATATGGGTAAAATTTTTCTTTTTGGAATTTAAAATCAAAGTGAGAGCCACGCACGAATCCATAAGAGGAAGCATAGAGAAACATATAAGCAAAGCGTAAAAAAACACATCATATCATGGAGACATCAACTGAAACATAGTTATATATATATATGTTGTGCCTACCCAGAAGGGAAGGACTATTCAATACATCGGGAAGCGGAATACAACTGAAATGCAATACATGGAAATCATAAAAGGCAAATACAAGAGAAACAACACCCATACCCATGTGCACCTAGAGTAGACAACCTCATATACAAAAGAAGGTTTGTCCTCAACTATGTGGCGTGTGTGCACTATCTACTACCCCTCCTATGTCTACTCCTGCTGGTCCGAATACTGTGGGGTTGAGTCGATCCACTGACGAATCTCGGCAGGAGTGGTCGAGCGCATCATCGGGGCATGTCCACCGCGGCGAGGGCGCATAGATGGCCGTCGAGCCAACCTCGGCTGGACAACCGTCTCCTCACTCCCAGCCCTCATCGGTGGAGGAGCGGACCGAGCTCCAACTGTACATGTGGGATGGCGGGTCCTCGGATGGGTCCGTCTCCGAGTACTGGGGACGCGGCACATACTCAGGGTACTCGCGTACTGCTGATGTCTCTGGCTCCATGCGGAGGATCTGCTCATCGCGTGGTCTCGCTCGCTCAAAAATCCCGTTATGACGGTAAGGAGCAGTCGGGGTGAAGCGGTAGCTCGGGACGGGAGTCTTGTGAAGGGTCGTCCCATGAACATGAATACTCTGACAGTGCAGCGACCCTCAAAATGGTATGACCCGAGTGCCGGGTCATGGTGCAGCTCCCATACCGGGGTGTCGATGAAGAGTACAAATGTCGCCATCTAAAGATATGACGGAAGAAAAGAGAGATGGAATGAGAATCTTTCTAAAAGAATTCTCAGTAGGGTTATCCCTACCTAGGTGACATCGTCACATCCTCAGGAACCTTGGGTTTATTTCTAAAAAGGTGTGCATGCATATAAATTCCTTTTAAGTTATCTTTCCAAAGTGTTTATTTATCCAAGGCCCATCATATTTTACAATGCGTCTTATAGCTAAGCCTAAAATAACCTAAGGATATGAGTGCATCATAAAGGTAAACCAAACAATAGAATAACTAGGAAACATTATAACATTGGCATAAGTATAGTATATGTGACATTGTTAACTTTAACTTTCATCTCATGGGGCCGCCCTAAAACATTTCTAGGTTATGAGCTCATACCTTAACTAGTCGTCACTAGCTCTTACTTATCCTATGATAAGCGTAACATAATCCCGACTTAAAGTACGGGCTAGGGGGCAAATTAAGGATCTCCTTTCTAGGATCATTTCCTCTTTGAAACGCTTTGCTAGCCACGCGGGCCTCGCAATTTGTCCGCTTTGGCAGGCTGCATCTACACATACCCTCACGGATTTGTCTCCTCCTGGGGGTGCCCTACTAACCGGTGTCACCCAGGAGAAGCGCGTCTCAGTGTTGTATCACATTTAAGTTCTCATAAGCATTAGATCATAAGTACCTCATCATTTATCATATTCATTTTTATCATGCATCCTCATATAGCTTTTTCATAACATATATATCATCACATGAAACTTTCTCATAACATATGCATTGTCACATAAAACTTCCACATAACATAAACATCATCACATAGTCATATCTAACATTTATCCCCATAAGCTCATAGGCTTGATATGTTATAACCCATAGTGTTTTAAACTTTGATTCTTATGAGTCTTAAACTAGCAAACTAATTGTTCTAACATTATCCTTATCCTCTTATACACCTATAGTTTCACAACTAATGAGTTATACGAAATTTTATGCTCAAGAACTAATCCCAATAGCACTAAGCAGAATTTGGACAGCTTTATGTTTATGTGAGTACAGGGTTCTAGAAATTACGGGTCTGATCTTTATCTCACGTTCTAAGTTATTGATCATCAACGCCTAGTTTCTTAGGAACCTATAAGGTCATAACTAAGTATTTCTCACCTTACACTATGGTCAAGAATATCTCTAAACCTCAAGAGTGCAGAAATCAAAATCCTAACTTTACGGGTACCTAGAAGTCACAATAATGACCCTTTCTAAGTTCAGTTTGCTCCTAAGGTTTCAAGATTAAGTCCTAAACCAATTATGAGTCATTTCTACACACATAAACTAATTTAAAACCATGATTATTGAATCTAATCCTTGCTGGACAGAATCCAGAAAAATAAATCTTTAAGGGATCTAGAACTCTCAAATTAATTCTTTTCTAGTTCCTAACTTATCCTATCTTTCACATATGAGTCTTAACATAATTATTACTCAAACATAAGCATATTAACATCATTAACATAGCTCATACAGTGGCCAAACATAGCAAGGCAGAACCGAAACAGAAACTCCATTTAAAGACATTGAACATAGTTTCTAAAGCACATAAAATACTAGTTTCTCTTGGAACCTTGTTAAAACTTTCAAAACTTTTTTTATGAACACTTTTATTGTCTAAACTTATGAAAATACTTAAGAGGGCAGTGGCTATATTATTTTCATCTCAAGAGGTCCTAAATTCATAAAACTTAGTTCTACATATTCCTTCTACTCATATAAGTTTAGAAAAATTATAAAACATAGTTTTCAATACTTGGAAACACTAAGGCCTCATAGGGCCGAAATATGAACCCAAGGAAATAAATGTTTTAGACCTTTGTTTGAGATATCAATGGGCAAGTCTTTGAGCTCTAGAATCATTAAGGTGATGACATAAAAATAAACATGCTCATGCACTTATTTTAGTTATTGCTAGAAAGTAAAGTGAGAGCATAAAATAAATATGTGGTGCAATGTATTATTATCTTTGATATTTAGGTGAGGACTTGAAATATAAATATGATAATGCAAAACTTGAAATGTAAACATGATAGTGCAAGTTCATTCATTATCTTGATATTTAGTGATAGCAAGGCATAAAATAAACATGATGCAAGATTCATTTTATGGTTAACTAGAGCTCATTCAAGACTTTGACAAGATAGCAACCCAATACAATATCTCAAAGATTCTCAACACAAAAACCGAAAGTCATATAAAAAGGAAAGAAAGTGAAACTACATCAAGTTCTTTATTAAATACCCAAAACCCCTATCTAGAGAAAAATCTCTAGAACGTGCCGGCCAACTTTAAGGTTGACAAGGGTAGGCTTGGGCTTTTAGAAATCCTTAGATTAATTTTCTTAAGTTGAAAAAAATCATGTGAGTTAGATATCATATAGATGAAGTCATAAGAAAAGGAAAACTCAAGCTTTAGAGGTTTCTTTGAGATGAACACATTGTCATCATCTAGAAACTCTCATCATCAAGCTATCATGCTCAAAATCAAGGCCTCATGGCCGAAAATGAAAAGAAAGGAAAGACAAAGGAAAGTTCAAAAAGAATCCAAGAGGAAACTAGAGAAAAACACTTTCTTGCGCAAAATAAAGTTTGAAAACAAATCCCTACCTAGTGATGAAGGTAAAAGCTTGATCTTGAAGATGGTAATGAGATGAGCAACACCTCCTAGGATGGTGATGATGATTCGACCTTGATGAGAGAAAAAGAAAGGAAATGTGTTTCAAGTGAAGTTGTGTTTGAGGTGTGGTGTTTGAGAGGTTTGATGATGGTTCAAGGTTTTTGGGGTGGTGTTTGATGGTTGAGAGATGATGATGAGATGAAGAGATGAAGAAGATAAAGATGAAAAGAAAGGAAGAACACTCTTGGAACTTTGAGAGAAAAAGGAAAGACTAGCAAGGCAACTCTAAAACTCTAAACTTTGCAAATGCTTCAAGGTGCAACAAGGCTAACACAAGCATCCTATTTATAGAAAAACAAAACCATGGAGCTTGCAAATGGAGGGAGTGGCCGTGTGGTTTGGAGGGAAAAGGAAGAGAAAATATCTCTTACACAAGGTCATTCAAGCATGGTTTGAAGTATGGAAGCTATGCTACAAAGCATGGCTTGATGTGAGTTAATTTCCTATCACATTTTTATGAAATTAGTCTTCTAGAAACAATGCATGGCTGGAACTTTTCCAACCACAATTAAATGGGAAAAATGGGTTGTTTTAATTATTTATTCATGTGGAAATTCAAGCTTGATTGAAAGTTATGACAAGGTATAGTGTATGTGACTTGAGGTATGGCCTTGGAGTGTTGAAAAATTGAACATGTGATGCACAATGGGGGAGGACAGCTTGAGCCAAGGCTGGACAGTAGAGTGGGGTGAGTTTTGACCATTTAATTGTGTGTTAATGGTAGGTTTAGATGTGTATTAGCTTAGGTACAAGGTTAGGAATGATTAAGCTTAAGTTTAGGTAACTAAGAATGTGATTTAGGGAGTTTATGACAAGTTTAGGAGTGCTCATACATCATTAAAGAATTTTAAACTCATTTATGAATAAACAATGTGTAACACAATTCCATGATTTAAGGAATTGGAAAGAGAAAACACTATTCAAGATTCTATGACTAGGTGTCTTAAAATTAAAATATGATTTTAGGTTGTAATTAAGTACTTTTTGGTTCTAATCAACTTTAATAAATTATTTTGACTCAAGATTAATTAAAGAAATTAATTAACCTTCGATTAGAGCCTAATATTGCTTAGGTTTGCTTAATCACGCGATTAAGCGTAAAAACACGAAGCTAGGGGCAAAACCGTAATTTTGCACTAATTTTGCCCGGGACTTCAAAAATTAAAACTGAGGTCATAGAACACATAAAAACACCTTTTAAAACTATCTGGAGAAGTTTCGGGTTCATCCGGCACTTGCAAACGGGTAAAACACTTGACCTCAAACACTAAACCACCAAGAACACATCTCCTTCCTTTCCATTCTCTCAAGGCCGAAGACATCATACCATTCTAAAAGGATTTGCTCTCTTCATTTGTTTTCAAAAGTTCAAGTTTTTCATCTTCACTCTAGGTAAGAATGTTTTTCTAAAACTTGTTTTTCTTGAAAATGTATTTTTCTCTAGTTTTCTCTTGGTTACTTTTTGGAACTTTTCTTTGTTTTCTCTCCTCTTTATTTCGGCCATGAGGCTTTGTTCATGACTATGATGGCTTGATGATGAGAGTTCATGGATGATGACCTTGTGTTCATCTCCAAGGAACCTCTAAAGCTTAAGTCTTGTTCCTTATTTGGTGAAGTTTTTGATTTTCCTTTCTTTTTCCTTTTCCTAAGCATTTCGGCCTCCATAGTTTCTCTTCAAAGGTTTTGTTAAAATTTTTAAAGTGTCTCTATTTCTATTTTATGTCATAAAAGAATATGTTTTGGTTCTTGTTTTTTTCAAAAGCTTTGCTCTCCTTTAAAAAGCTTGTTCTTGAGCTTGATGATGATGTTCAAGAACCACATAGTTCCTTTGAGAACTTGGTTCAAGAACTCTAAAGCTCTCTTTGTGATGAGATAAGTGTTGGGTTGTGTTGATCTCTAAAGTCTTGTAAGAGCTCTAACTAAGATTAAAAATGAACTATGCATTCATATTTATGTTTATGCCTTGCACATCATATTTATTTTCCTTGCTATCACTAAGTACCAAGATAATGAATGAACTTGCATTATCATATTTATATTTCAAGCCTTGCATTATCATGTTTACACTTCAAGTCCTCACTTAAATATCAAAGATAATAATAAGTTTCATCTGATGTTTATTTTATGCTCTCACTTTGCTTTCTAATGAAAGCTAAAACAAGTGCATGAGCATGTTTATTTTTATGTCATCACCTAAGAGAACCTAGAGCTCAAAGACTTGCCCATTGTTGTCTCAAACAAAGGCTTGAAAAATATGTGTTCTTTAGCCTTGATTTCGGCCTTGAGAAGTTTTGTTTGTTACAAGCATCAAAACCGATGTTTCTTAATTTTTCTAAGCTTATATGAGCCCAAGAAATGTTTAGAACAAAGTTTTATGATTTTAAAACCTCTTGAGATCAATTTGGATTAGCTACTGCCCTTGAGAATATTTTGATGATTTTAGATGATAAAAATGTTTATAAATGAGTTTTGATAGTTTTAAAAAGGTTCCAAGAGAAACTAGTATTTTATGTGTTTAGAAACCAAGTTCTATGCCTTTTTATGGAGATGGATTTTCGGTTCTGCCTTGCTATGATTGATCACTGTTTATGCTGTTTTGATGATGATAATTTGAGTATGTTTGTGCATAATTAATGTTAAAACTCACATGTGAAAGATTAGATAAGTTAGTAACTAGAAAAAATTTAATTTGAGAGTTTTAGATCCCTTAGTAAATGATTTTTTCTGAATTCTGTCCAGCATGGTTTAGAAATGATAATCATGGTTTTAAATTAGTTTAAATGTGTAGGAATGACTCATAATTGGTTTAGAACTTGATCTTGAAGCCTTAGGAGCAAACCGAACTTAAAAAGGGTCATTGTTGCGACTCCTAGGTACCCGTAAAGTTAGAATTTTAGATTCGACACTCTTGCAGTTTAGAGATATTTATGATCATAGTATTGAGTGAGGAATACTTAGATATGATCCCATAGGTACCCGAGAGCTTAAGTTATGATGATTTACAACTTAGACTTGAGTTAAAGGACCTTAAGGGCCAATGCATAAGACATTAAGAGTTTTTACTGCTTTGAGTTAGATATTTATTTATGCAAGTATGATGTTGTGATGCATGAGCTTTATCTATGTGAGTATGATGTTGTGATGCATGAGCTTTATCTATGTGAATATGATGTTATGAAGCATGAGCTTTATCCATGTAAATATGATGCTGTGATGAATGAGGTATGATGAAGTGAATTATTGAGATGTTATGTCTATTATGTTTATGAGAAATTGAATGAGAGAGGATATGTACCCCTTCTTTTGCCCTCTTAAAAATCTAGTGAAAACTAGTTAGGTTTGAGCTCATTTTAGGCAATAAGAGGGTGTATGGTTGGATTATATAATGGAGTGTTTGGTTGGAATTTTTGATGATGCGAATAATTTTGATGATGTGTATAAATATAGTTGAGCTCATTCCTAGGTGATAGGGTGTGTTTGGTTGGATTTGATGATGCTTTTAATATCATCGGGAACTGGTGTTTATGGTTGGATTTGGTGGCTACGAAAAGAAAGTGGTCTTTGAGAGAAAAGAACGTAAGAGTTCGAAAGTGAGAAAAGAGATGCGATGTCTCTTTTCAAGTCACCTAGTCATGAGTAAAGAAAAGAATATTCCTAAGATATCCCTTCTTTGCCCTCTTATAAATCTAGTGAAAGCTAGTTAGGTTTGAACTCATTCGAATTAAGCTCATTCCTAGGCGATAGGGTGTGTTTGGTTAGATATGATGATGCGTTTAATATCACCGGGCACTGGTGTTTATGGTTGGATTTGGTGGCTATGAAAAGAAGGTGGTTCTTGAGGAGAAGAACTTAAAAGTTCAAGTATAAGAAAATAATAGAGGAAAGTTCTGTACTTTTATGCCACTTATCTGTTACTTGATGTCGTGATTTTAGTGAATTGCTTGCATAGTGTATTGCCATGCATTCATGCTCTATTATGTTGCATTCATGACATTCAGACGCATACTAAAAGGGAATGAACCTCGGTTAATTAGTTTTTATAAACCCTAATAATTAACCTTATATGTATGCACATCTTTTATAAATAAACCCAAGGTTCCTGAGGATGTGAACGATGTAACCCTATGATGGGAGACTCCTACTGAGATTCTTTAGCAAGATTCTCACTCTTTTTCTCTTCTTCCTCTTTCTTCCATCACATCTTCAGAGTCAGATGGCGACGTTCATAGTCTTCATTGACGCGCCCGTCTGGGAGGTGCATTACGACCCAGACCACCACTCCTATCACTTCAAGGGTAGTTGTGCTGTTCGTGTTTTTGTGTACATGGGATGACCTTTTGCTTATCCAGTATCCAGCTACTAGGTCACTCCTACTACTCTTTTTGGTGGTGACGATATGATCTTTGAGTGCACCTGCCCCCGCGATGAGCAGATGCGTCGAGCTCATTTTTCTGCTTCATCCATTCATGACTATCCGGAGTATGTGCCCCGTTCGAGGAGGTCGAAGGCATATCCGCCTAAGGATTCATCGATGCATGCCTATTTGGAGAGTTCTGCTCCCTTTTCCCCGTTTAGGCGAGAGGGGAGCGAGGATACCGTGATGCAGCCGCGCTTGGCAAGGAGAGCTGAGCAGCGTCCGCGCCGAGGGGCTCACGTCTAGTCATCACGCGTTCCTTTTCCACTCCATTGGCCGACTCAGGAGGAGATTGAGCAGTTCATGGGTTACATACCCCCGTCGCCCGAGTGCCCCCATCATCACTAAACTCCATTGGAAAGCTTTTCGAGTACACGAGCCATTACGAGGATCTTCCCTTCGACAGTATCTTTTCGGAGGGGTTGTAGTTTAGTACTCGTAGCTTGGTAGGAGGGTAGTGTTGCGGTTTTATTTTCCGTCATACCATGTACTTTATTGCTTTCCTGTTTTCTTGATGTATTACAAGCTCAGCCCGATCCTATAAGGGCATGACTAAATATGTACCTTAACTACGTATCTAATGAAATGTTTCCTTGTTGTGTTAATGATATATGCTTACTTGTTGTATTCTTGATGTTTTGTTGCTGGTATTTTATATTTCTGTCTCCCAAATAGCTAAGAACGCGGCTCTCACTTTGATTTATGTTTTCAAAAAAAAATTTACCCGTAATTTCCGCTAAGTATTTTAACAAAAAATGAGACTAAGAAGTAATAACCTAATGTTTAACCTAATGTGTTCTAGAAAGTTAGGTTAAAAATTAGGGTGTTACATGAATAGTGACCTTGCGGGTCCCATGGGCCTGTCAGGATAACCAAAACCCTAGAACTCAGACTAGGAGATACCCGAGACTGATATTAGAGAGGGTTAAGGTTAGAAATAGTTATAAATGAGGATTTTGTACCTGGAATTAATTTTCAGACAATGTTTGATTATCCGGGTATAGTGTTTTACCAGTTCAGTAAAATTTTGGTGTGCGATTTCTAATACCAAAAGATAGTTTAATCTCTATAAAAAGGTAATGTTTATCTTTTAGAGACAAGTATAAGGCTAAGATTTAATCTTGAATGAGAAGATCAAATCCTAGCCATTCATGATATTTTCTTTTTAGAAAGAATTAGACTTCATATTATATAATTCATACAATCTAATCTAAGTTCATTTAAAAAGCTGCCAAACCTTATCCTTGAAGCATCACTCTCGGCTAGCCAAACGGGATTATATAGCCACCATTGTTGTTACTTCAAATAGCTTGAAACTTCTCCAAACTCCTAGCCTACACTTACTAAAATCACCAACTCCCTTCACTGAACTTGTCCACTCATCAATACCTACCAATCTAACCGATTAAAATTTCAAATCCTCACCATTTCTCACCTTGATACCTCATTACCTTACTACCTAAGGAAGGCTTTGGGCTTGATTTGGAGGCCTTGAAGTGAAAGGAATCATTCTTGGAGCATCTTTTGAAGCCAAGATCTCTAAAGCTCCAAAAAGTAGGGCTTTTGAACCTCTTTTACTTCAAATCCATTTTTCAGTTTTAACCGCTGATTTAATTTGATATTTTTAGCTGTATTGGTTGATAATATATGTAACGCCCCGATTTTCTGTTAGAGTGAAAATGACCAAAATGCCCCTGAGGTCATTTTCGGCTCGAAATTCGAGGAAAGCCGGTCCAACAGTACTCGAAGGGCAAACTCAATGATGGAAGGGGATTAGATGACTTGTGTATCTTTCTGGGATCGAAAATCTCGTTTTTCGAGTTTTCAGGTTAAAATGACCAAAACGCCCCTGCGGTGTTTTACCCGTTTGCAAGTGCCGGATGAACCCAAAACTTCTCCAGATGGTTTTAAAAGGCATTTTTATGTAGACTGTAACTTTAGTTTTGGTCCCGGAGGTCCCGGGCGAAATTAGTGCAAAATTACGGTTTTGCCCCTAGTTTCGTGTTTCTATGCTTAATTGCGTGATTAAGCAAACCTAAGCAATATTAGGCTCTAATCGAAGGTTAATTAATTTTCATAATTAATCTTGAGTCAAAATAATTTAGTAAAGTTGATTAGAACCTAAAAGTGCTTAATTACAACTTAAAATCCTATTTTAAATCCAAGACTCCTAGTCATGGAATCTTGAATAGTGTTTTCTCTTTCCAATTCCTTAAATCATGGAATTGTGTTACACATTGTTTATTCACAAATGAGTTTTTAATTCTTTAATGATGTATGAGCACTCCTAATCTTGTCATAAAATCCTTAAATCACATTCTTAGTCACCTAAACTTAAGCTTAATTATTCTTAACCTTGTACCTAAACTAATACACACTTAAACCTACCATTAACATACAATTACATGAAACAAATCATCCTCCCCCTTGCTGTACCAGTCTGGCCGAAGCCTTCCCCCTTTCCATATGCATCACATGTTCAATTTTTCAATACTCCAAAGCCATACCTCAAGTCCTATACACCATACCTTGTCATACTTTCAGTCAAGCTTGATTTTCCAAATGAATATCTAATTGAAATAAACCATTTTTCCTCAATTATGTGTGGCTGAAAAACTTCCAGCCATGTCTTACTTCTAGAAGGATTATTTCTTGCAAAATTAAAAGAAAAGCTCACTCAAATTACCATACTTGAAGCCATACCTCTCATACTTTCAACCATGCTTGAATAAACCATGTAAGAGATATTTTTGTCTTCCTTCCTCCCCTTCATTGCTACGGCTTCTTCCCCCTTGGATGAGCCTTCATTGCTTCCTTTTCTATAAATAGGTGCCTTAGATGAACTTGTGTCACTTTAGTTCATTTGGTAAGTTTCAAGTTTTCCTAAACTTTCTTGAGTTCTTTCTTTTTCTCTCAAGTTTCAAGAGAGTTCTTCCTTTCTTTTCATCTTCATTTTCTTCATCCTCTCATCACATAATCATCTCATAACCTTGAAACACCACCCCACCACCTTAGATCATCATACAAACACCTAAACTTCTATTCCCAAACACAAACTCACCAAGAACACATTTCCTTTCTTTTTCTCTCCACAAGGCCAAAGCCATCTAGCCCCAAGGAGGAGCTCATCATCTTGTTTTCCTTTTCAAAAGTTTAAGCTTTTCACCTTCACTCTAGGTAGGAGTGTTTTTCTAAACTTGTTTTTCTTGTAAAAGAGTTTTCTTCTAGCTTTCTCTTGGATTTCTTTTGAAACTTTTCTTTGGTTCTTTTCTTCCTTCTCATTTCGGCCATGAGGCCATGTTTATGAGCATGATAGCTTGATGATGAGAGTTTCTAGATGATGACTTTGTGTTCATCTCAAAGAAACCTCTAAAGCTTGAGTTTTTCTTTTCCTTTAACTTTATCTATATGATACTTAGCTCACATGGTTTTTCAACTTAAGAAAATTAATCTAAGGATTTCTAAAAGCCCAAGCCTACCCTTGTCAACCTTAAAGTTGGCAGGCACGTTCTAGAGATTTTTCTCTAGATAGGGGTTTTGGGTACTTAATAAAGAACTTGACTTAGTTTCATCCTCCTTTCCCTTTTTTTTATAAGGTTTCGGTTCTATTTCCTTTTCTTTGAGGTTTTGTTTTGTTTTGAAAGTTAATTATTTTGAGCTTGATGATGATGTTCAAGAACCTCATAGTTCCTTTGAGAACTTAGTTCAAGAACTCTAAAGCTCTCTTTGTGATGAGATGAGTGTTGGGTTATTATATGATAAAGTCTTGTATAAGCTCTAGATAACCTTAAAATGAATCTTGCATCCATGTTTACTTTTATGCTTTGCATATCATGTTTACTTTCTTTGCTATCACTAAGTATCAAGATAATAAGTAAACCTTGCATTATCATGTTTATATTTCAAGCTATGTATTATCATGTTTATATTTCAAGTTCTCACTTAATATCAAGATAATAATGAGTTGCATCTCATGTTTTTTTTATGCTATCACTTTACTTTCTAATGGAACCTAAAATGAGTGCATGAGCATGTTTATTTTTATGTCATCACTTAAATGAACCTAGAGCTCAAAGACTTGCCCATTGTAGTCTCAAACAAAGGCTTGAAAATGTATATTTTCCTTAGCTTATGTTTCGGCGTCTTTGAGTTTATTTGTTTCCAAGTATTGAAAACTATGTTTCGTAATTTTCTAAGCTTATATGAGTTAAAGAAATGCATAGGACTAAGTTTTATGAATTTAGAACCTCTTGAGACAAAGTTGATTTAGCTACTGCCCTCTTAATTATTTTTATGATTTTAGATGATAAAAATGTTTATAAATGAGTTTTGAAAGTTTTAAAAAGGTTCCAAGAGAAACTAATATGTTATGTGCTTTAGAAATTGTGTTTGATGCCTTTAAATGGAGATGTTTGTTTCGGTTCTACCTTGCTATGTTTAGCCACTGTATGATCTGTGTTAATGATGATAATATGCTTATGTTTGAGTATAATTAATGTTAAGACTCATATGTGAAAGATAAGAGAAGTTAGAAACTAGAAAAGAATTAATTTGAGAGTTTTAGATCCTTTAATGTTTGAATTTTCTGGATTCTATCCAGCAAGGTTTAGTAATGATAATCATGGTTCTAAATTAGTTTAAATGTGTAGGAATGACTCATAAATGGTTCTGCATCCTTGAGGTTTAGAGATGTTCTTGACTATAGTATGAGGTAAGAAATGCTTAGTTAAGACCTTATAAGTTCCCGAGAGATTAGGTTTGATGATTTACAACTTAGAATGTGAGTTAAGGACCTTAAGGGTCAATGCATAAGACACTAAGAAAGTTGTTAATGATATGATGTGTTATATGATGCAATGATATGATGAAATGTGCTTGATGCATGAGAAAATGATTGATGAAAATGATGAAGTTTATCATAGCATGAGATTTCATGAGAATGTATTGTGTGAATTAGCTTGTGGCAGTTTGAAGGAAATTTGGTTTAACAGTTGTTATGCTGCCAAATTTCTGTCAAACCTTAAAGGGTTAAAGAAATGTTTAAGAGTACCATATGAATGGAAAACCCTGGGTGACATCGGTTCGGCCGAGCACCCCCAGGAGATTTTTTATGTGACAAAGCACTGAGACGCGCTTGCCTGGGTGACACTGGTTCAGCCGAGCACCCCCAGGGGTGACAAATTCGTGAGGGTATGAGTAGATGCAGCCTACCAAAGCGGACAAATTGTTGTGGCTTAATACCCTCAAAGCTTTTCAAAGAGGGTATATCCTAAGAGAGGTGATCCTCGCCCCTACCCTGCATTTCAGTCGGGATTATTATTATTTATGTTTCGCTTATTCAGATAATAAGCAAGAGCTAGTGACGACTAGCTAAGGTATGAGCTCATAACCTAGTTATTTTTAGGGTGGCTTATTATGCTAAAGTACCATGATTGATGTCACGAAGTTGAGGAATGATTCACTTGAGAATTTTATGCCCTTATGCCACATGGTTTATGCTTATATGCTTTGATGTGTTGTATATATGCCCAAGTATTGACATGCATCCATGATATAATATGCTGCATTCATAACGTCAAGATGCATGCTAAAAGGAATGGACCTTGGATAATTAGTTTGGAAAACCCTAAATTGAATCTTATATGCATGATCACTATTTTATAATTGAACCCAAGGTTCCTGAGAATGTGAACGATGTAACCCTAGGGTAGGAGACTCCTACTGAGATTCTTTAGCAAGAATTCTCACTCTTCTCTCTTTCTTCTTTCGTCACATCTTCAGAGAGCGATGGCGACGTTCGTGGTCTTTGTTGACACACCTACTTGGGAGGTTCACTATGACTCTGACCACGGGTCATATCATTTTGAGGGGTAGTGCACCGTGCGAGCCTTCATGTTCATTGGACGCCCATTTGCACATCCTGTACAGAGCTACCGTTTCTCCCCGATGTCACCTTATGACGACGCGATGGTTTTTGAGCGCTCCTGGATGCGAGATGAGAGGATTCTGCGAACGTATACTGGTGGTTCGATGCCTCGAGACTTCCAGGACTACGTGCCTCGATCCCCGAGTTCGGAGGATGACCAATCCGAGGACCTACCGGCGCACGTGTATAGTTAGAGTTCTGCTCCTACACCTCAATTCGTGCGAGACGTGAGCGAGGAGACTGTTACATAGCCGAGGCTGGCTAGGCGAGCCGAGAGGCGCCCCTATCGAGGAGCACACGCTCAGTCTTCACGCGTTCCTACTCCTGCTGCTCTGCATCCATGGATTGGTTACACTCCACCATTTCCGGGATTCCAGTAGTTGATGTTGTAGGGGAGGCTTAGTGCACTCACCTACATGTAAAGTGGATAAATCTTCTTTTGTTTTGAGGTTATTCACCATAGGTGCACTTGGGTAGTTTTGGTTTATTTCTGCTTCCTTGTTTTATGTTGTATTTTATTTTCGCTGTATTACAAGCTCTGCCCATCTCCATGAGGGTATGACTACTTATGTACTCTAATTAAGTTATTAATGGAATGTTTCCTTTGTTATCATGATTGTTGTTCTTTGGTTATATGCTTTACTTTATGATTTCTAATGATTGTTACGCGTGCTTTATATTTCTGTCGTTCAATTAGTTAAGCTTGCGGCTCTCACTTTGTTTTATGTTTTCAAAAAGAAAAATTTTCCCATAATTTCCGCCAAGTATTTTAATAAAATGATGAGACTAAGAAGTAATAACCTAATTATTAACCTAATGTATTCTAGAAAGTTGGGTTAAGAATTAGGGTGTTACAATATATAGATATTGATGTATCTAATTTGGTGAAGTATTTGAATGATGTTAGAAAACCCTTTTTGTCAAAAGAAGTTTTAAGCTAGTTGCTGAATTTTCAATTTTGTCCCATGTAGTAACAAACCACAAATTTTTTGATGTGTTTTTTAGTATTTTTCTGAGCTAGGAAAATTATATGTTGAAGCCAATATCCTAAGCTATTCCAATAATTTTCTTAAGCTTTATTTTGAACTTTTACTACTTTAAAAAAGTCAAGAACCAAAACTATACTTGTGATGCCTGAATGATTGGAGTTGAAGCTATAGATTTTGCTAATTTTGTTACCATAGACAATGATTGGTTATTCCTTCAAAAATTTTACATGGTGTTAGAAACATCTTGAGGTGCAACTATGATTTTTATTCTAAATTGATTCAGTCATTTGCTATGGTTAAATATTATTGAATTCAGGCTTTGGGCTGAAATTAGGTGGCCTCTGACCACCAAATTTGTGGAATTTTGTTAACATATTTAGAGAATGATTCTTGATTTCAAATTTTTACAGCACCTTGTGGCCACATTTAAGTATCATGGAGAATTTTTATAACCTTTGAATTGCTTATTTGGTATGAAAAATAAATTTTACTACTTGAGAGAAAAATCTACCATTGTGCTAGAAATGAACTGGTATTTTGAATTGATGAAATAATGGTATTTGGTACTAGTATGACATTAGTACTTGAATATAAATAATTGATCATATGAACTTATAGATGATATTAGGTACATATAGATGTAAATACTTATTATAGTTGCTTATATGCAAAAGAAAAGCATAAGATTATGTTTCTTAATCTGGAGAAAGTAAATCTAACCTGTCAGGGAAAGTAAACCTGATTACTAAGAAAAACATAAGATTATATTTATTAGGCTAGACAAAGTAAAGACTACCCTTGAATTGAGTCGGGGAAAGTATATTGGCTAAGAATAGGTTTGTGTGAGAATTGGAGAAAGCAAATCCAATTATAATTTATAGGAATAAGCTCAGTCTTGAAAATCAATCTATTACCCTAAAGTGGTCAAAGCCACAAAAATCGAGGGCCAAGACAAGTTGAAGTAACAATTGTTCTAAGCAGTCATTTGTCTTATATTCTAAGTGAAGAATTTTAATATCAATATTGAGGCCAATATGTTTAAGTTATATTTTAACAATATATGCTTTATATGATGTGTATGAGGTCCCTTTCGATGTACCATGGGCACATAAAATTGAGAATAAATTACTGTGATGTTGAGTAGTGTTACATGTGTATATTAAGAAATTGGATAATAAAATGAATCCACTTCGAAAGGATGATTTTAGAAATCTAAAATGAATCTTTAGTATGTATTGCATGATTTTTCTTAATAAACAGAAGTGGCTGGGGCAATGACGATAACATGGATTTTAGTATATATTTTTGGGATGCCCTACTAAGAATTTTAGAATTCTCACCCCTATGTGTTTATGTTCTCGTGTGGTCTCTAGGTTGATCCAGAGAACAAGGAGGCAGTAGTTTAATAGTAGAGACTTGTATCTGATGTACTTGGTTATATATATATATATATGTATGTATGTATGTATGTATATATAACAAATGTACTGTAAAGCTCTTAGAAGAACTTCATTTTGTATTAGACTTTGTATTAAATAAATACTTTGTATCTTGTGTATATTTCAATAGAAATTATGATGTAGTTACTGCTCAATTCATTCTAGCTACTCAAGCAAGGTCCGCTAAATTTATAAGTAACAACTCCTGAGTATAATGTCATGACTTAATGATGGTGTTGTACTTAGGAGGATGTTTTAGCATCTATACTCTGAGAAATCTTGATGGTTCTAGAGGCTTTAGATGACTTGATGACAGTTCAGCCCCTAGAGCATATGTTGGTTAAAGGATATAATGATCTTTGTTGACAAGTTCTTCAGTAGTTGGAAGTGAATTAGAAGCAAGAGTTAAGTTAGTTTTAGGAACCACACTACCCCAGTCATTGTCAAAGGATTTCCTCTTGGAATCTAAAGATTTTTGCTCTGAAAATAAAGGTACTTCATCCTTTGACTTAACTCTGCTCCTTTGATCAGAATTTGAGGATTTTGAGCTTGATTCTCCCTCAGAGTCTGAGGACATAGATGATAAAGTAGGCAATCCTCTGTATCTGATGATTACCTGAGGATTTTTTGAGTCATCAGAGCTATCATCTAGGACCATTATTCTTCTTTTTCTACTTTTATCCTTAGTATCCTTTGTAACCTTAGCAGCCTCCTTGATAGAGACATCCCTCAATATTATGAAGCTTGCAATGGGACCACTGATAGGTATTCTTTGAGCCCTGAATAAGAATATGGTATATTCAGTTCCAGTGAAATATTCATACCATTCATTTGCAAAAGGATACTTTAGGTCCTCAAATACTTTTGCTAATAGAACTCCATAAGGAACATATGCATCTTTATCATCAACTTCAGAAGTGGCACTAAGCATGTAGTCAAAGATAAGTCTGGGCAGGTTTACCTTCCTTACTTCAGCATGCAAAAGAGAAACATACATAATCCATTCCTATCAGCAAGTTCATGCTTCCTAGCATTGTAAGGAAAAAGAAGTGGATAAGGGTAAAGATCTGTCGTGCTTTTGAGCTTAGCATAGCCACCATTATCTCGCAGGGAATACATCCAGGAGAGTTTGTGAGACATCTCGACACTTCCTTAGCAGATACTCCAAGAGTAGTATACCAATTTTTATCTGAAAAGCATCTGATTCCCTTATCAGGTGTATGAATGATATTTGATAGATTCTTGGCGCTAAGTTCCAAATCAGTGCCTCTGATATAGGTAGAAAGTGCAAATTTCGACACTTGCATCAACTGGGAGTAAAAAGTCATCACCATTCCTATAAAAACATGGTCAGTAATGGTGAAGTATCCTTCCCATTCTTGGAACAAAATTACTTCCTATAGACAAATTATTTGAATTAACAGTTCCTTACTCTACCTTTTTTCAAGAGCAATAGGTTGCTAAGCAAAACTATCAGCATAATATTGCTGATGAAATATTCATCAAACATCTGGAGAGTTCCCAGATCAACAACATTCCATCGAATTTCTTCCCTTCAACCATAACTTTGTGTGTGTGTGTGTGATAGAAGAAGAAAGGTTGAGTTTTCAAAAGGTCAAAAGGTAAGCAATGGAAAGAGTTTGCGTGAGGTGGGGAGCGGTTTAGGTTACAGAATTAGGGTTTGAGAGGAAGAGAATATGAAACAGTTGAGGAAGCATGTGGGAGAAGATGAAAGCAGTCATTTGCTATGGTAATAAAATTAGACAAACTCAGACCTTTAGAATTGGCTGTCCAGACAACTCAACAACAGTCTTGGTTCTTGATTTTTAAAAATAAGTAAAAGTCATTTTTTAAGACCTAAGAAAAATTGTGGAGTTGCCTTAGGATGTTAGCTTCATAATATAATTTTTATAGCTCATAAAAACATCTACAAATACTTCAAAAAAATCTTGAACCATAACCTATTAGTACAAATTCGAGAATTCCAGCAACCCAATTCAAAATCTCTTTTAATAATCACAACACCAATATATATATATATATATATATATATATATACACACACACACCAGAAAATATCAATTTCCAACCAAGCAAAATCTAAAGAAAAAAAAATAGAATTTCACAAGGTACAAAGAACCCTACTTTGGTGGCTTCAGGGATCTTAGCTTCAAGAGTAATCCAAGAATGATTTCCTTCACTTCAAATCTTTCCAAACATGTCATTTTACAGTAGATTGTGAGCTCTGAAAGTAGAAAATGTTGATGGATTCAAATTCCAATCAGTTAGTTTTGTATGTGGTGATGAGTAGAACAAGTTTTTTTTAATAGAGTTTGTGGTTTTATCAAGTCAAGGCAAGGATTTGGATTAAGTTTTCATGGTTTTTTGAAGAAGAAAAAATGGAGATGGTTGTGTGCTCTTTCTTGGCTGAGAATGAAGAATGGAAAATGACAAAGTTTGGTGGCTTTAAATGATTATAGTTTAGGTTTAATCTTTATCTAATATAAAATCCAAACTTTTCCTACAAGAAAGCAAGATAAATGGCTAGGATTTCATCTTATAATTGAAGATTAAATTTTAGCCTTACACTTGGCTCTAAAAGATAGACATTATCCTTTTGCAATAATTGAACTATCTTTTGATGTTAGAAATCGCACACTGAAATTTTACCGAACGAGTAACATACCATACCCGGCTAATCAAACATTGTCTAAAAATTAAATCTAAGTCTAAAATTCTCATTTCTAACCATTTCTAATCTTAATCTTATAATTTCTTTGTTTCGGGTCCGGGCCCCAATTTTAGGGTTTTGGCTATCTCAACGAGCTCATAGGGCCCACAATGTTATTATTCATGCCCGACCTAGAATTTTTTTTTCAACTCATCCATTAGGCCGTCCTCTTCATTGCTACGTATGTCAAATTTTTGTTAATTATAACTAATAAAGCTCAAAATAAATTCAATAAATATTTTTAGGGTGTTACATTTGTCCTTAGTGTTAAGAATAAAAACATAATGACCCGAAAATAATAAAATATGAAATGTTAGGTTTTTTGCCCTTTCAAAGCTCATATGGGGTCTTCTTGAGGATTAGCCTTAGAAAAATTCTATTTTGCATATAGCAAGAGGTGTTCACAGCCTCTTCCCAAAAAACTTTTCATAAACTACTTTCTAAAAGCATTATACTAGCCATCTCCTGCAAGCTTCTATTTTTTCTTTCAACAACCCCATTTTGTTAGGGAGTTCTAGGTGTAAAAAAGTCATGAATAATGCCATGTTTTTCACAAAACTCTTCGAAAATATTATTTTTCAAATATTCCTCCATGATCAAATCTGGTGGAGATAATTTGAGAGTTCTTTTCGATATAAACATTTTTTACAAAAACTTTGAATCTTTTGACCATCTCATCTTTAGAAGCTAGGAAGCTAACCCATTTAAATATAGAATAGTCACTAACTATGACAAGGCAATATCTTTTCCTAGCAAGACTTGCAGTCTTGGTTAGTCCAAAAAGATCCATACGTAAAAGCTCAAGTGGTTTAGTGGTTGAAACCACATGCTTGTTTTGGAAAGAAGCTTTGGTTTGCTTACTTTTCTCACAGAAATCATAGGTTGAATCCTTGTCAAATCTAATTTTTGGTAGACCTTTAAATAGCTCTTCCGAGATAGCTCATAAATAAGCTTCATATGAGCATGCCTAAGCTCATAAATAGCTCTTCCGAGATACCATAACCATTTTTTATCTAAAAAGGATGTAAGATATTTTACATCTTGATCTCTTAGGTCATCCAAGAATAAGAGATATGTGTTACCCCTCTTACTAGATAAGATGACTTGTCCTAAGGTGGGACTTACTATCTTGCATGCATGTACAATAAAAACAACATTAAAGCCTTGGTCACAGAACTGACTGATACTTAACAAGTTGTGAGCCAGACCATCAATAAACAACACATAAAAAATTTGGTGGGAATTATCCTTACCAACGTTTCCAATGCCTATACCTTGGCCTTACTTTTATCGAAAAACTTTACTGATTCAGAATTTTTGGGCCGCAGATCTCTGAACCATCTTCTAGATCCGGACATGTGCCTGGAGCAACCACTATCCATGTTCCTCTTGTTGTCAGGCTCCATATCTGTTCCCAGGCATACTTGCAACAAACACAGTTTTCAATTTAGGTTCCCAAACTTTCTTGGGTCCTCTAGGGTTAGTCTTTTGAGAAGAAGGTTTCCCAACCTTTTTGACAGACTTCTTTCTCATGAATCATTTGTCAGGTGCACATACCTTCTTATGACAGAAAGTACAAGAAACTTTGTTCTTTACTTTCTTAAACTGAGTTAGCTTTCTTTTCTCATCTATTTTCTCTTCATATCTAAACTCGATTTTTTTGAAAATATGGTCATTGACCTCCAAGCATTAGATTAAGGATCTTTGATGCGTTCACCATTTTTCAAAGGTCAGATTTGAGAAGCTTTGAAGTTCTCGCTAACTAAGAAATGACTTTCTGAGTATTTTTACTTTTATTTGAGACTTCAGATTCTAAGGCATTGAATTTTATATTTAACACGTTATTTTCTCCTTTTAGTTTTTCTTTTTCAGGACTTGGACTCTCAGTTTCTGTTTTGGCCTTTTCAAGTTCTAAAATATCTTTTTGATGTTTTCTCTTTAGGTTGAGATAGTGAAAGGAAAAAGTTTGAGAGTCTTCAAGCAACTCTTCATATAAGGCTAAAAGATCATTAGACAAAATATCAAAGTCAGAATTATTTACCTCAGGTTCACTTTCTGATGAGCAGCCTATCATGAGGCATAGATTTGCAGTATCCAGCTCCTCTTGATCTTTTGATCCTTCTTTCTCCTCTTTCAATTCACTTTAGGTTGCCAGCACGCTTTTCTTTTTGGGCACAAACTTCTTTTGTGGGCCCTTGAGTTTGGGACATTCTGGTTTGAAGAGTCCTTTCTCCACATAATTGTAGCAGGTGACACTATTCAGCTTTACTCTACTTTTTCTGTCTTTTCTGAGGTTGATGTTCCTTCTTCTCTTTACCTTGCCTCTTTAGGCATTTGAAATCTTCTTCATCAACATGGATTGCTCATCTCCATCTTCTTCTTATGTCTCATAATCAGATTCTTCCTCTTCATCAGAGGTTTCAGAAACTTTCATGGCCTTAGCTTTATGTAGCTTTTGATGTGATGACTTTAAGGCCATGGACTTACTTTTCTTGATGGATTCTCCATGCATTTTAGAGAGCACAACCTCATGAGTTATGAGTGATCCAATGAGCACATTCAGACGAAGAGTTTGAAGGTATTTAGCCTTAGTAATGGCTATGACCTTAGGTAGCCACTTGGCTAGGAGGCTTCTCAAGATTTTCCTAACCATTTTAGAGTTAGAATATCTTTTGCCTAGACCCTGTAGCTGATTTATGATGGCACAAACCTTGTGGTCATTTGATCAATATTTTCTTGATGTGTCATTTTGAACATTTCATATTGATGAACCAACATACTAATCTTGGTTTCTTTAACTTGATTAATACCTTCATGCAATATATGCAATCTGCCCCATATCTCCTTTGATATGTCACAATCAATAGTTTTATCGATTCAGCCTTGCTTAGTGCACAAGTGAGTAAGTATTTAGCTTTAGAGTTCAACTGAACTTCGACTTTGTGATGCTTTGTCCACCTACTCCTGAAGACTTTTCTTGATGTTGAAGGTTCATCATTAGCTCCGAGAACTTCTTCAGTTAGAACATAGTCACCTTCTTGAATTATTTTCCGCAAGTCAAGACTTGGGTATTTTATGAATAACTCCATGCGATCTCTCCAGTAGGCATAGTCCCCACCATAAAAAAATGGTGGTCTATTGATGGAGTGTCCTTCTGCTATATGAGTATTCTTTGTCATTTGTCCCTCGAATCTTTGTCCTTTGCAATCATTAGAATGCTCAACCCTTTAGAGGCCGAGCTTTGATGCCACTTGTAGGTAGAGAAGCACATGAGAAAGGGGTTGAATCGTGTTTCACTTCTCTTCACTTTTTAGCAATTGAAACTTTGAATCGAATACTATCAAGTGTTGAGCTTAAAGTGCAGTGGAAACAATGTTAGATATTTCAAAAGGTAACTTTCTGAAAAACAGTGTCAGTAACAAACAAGCTAAAAAGATAAACTTTAGTATATATTAAATAATGAAACTGGACAATAAGAGTAAAAGGATAAGGGAGAAAAAGATACTACACAGATATTTTATACTGGTTTGGCAAACCTGCTTACATCTAATACTCAACCACAGTTGAGATTCACTAACTTTTCTTCAACCCTAGAAAGGAAAAAACTAGATAGTCTTTGTAGTAGGCTTCCTAAGCTATAACCTGTTACCAATAACCCCTATTATCACAAATGAAGTAGTTATTCACTAACCTCTCCAAGCTGAACCGAGTAGTCTTTGACCAGCCTATCTAAGCTAAACCGAGTAGTCTCTAACTACCCTCTCCAAACTAAAACCGATACCAGTAAAACAACTTCATTGTCGCATTGCAAGTAGTCTTTGACTATCCTCTCCAAGCTAACTCACACCAATCACTACTAGATTGAGGATACTAAGGTTTGTGTTTGGGATTGCAACTCAAACTAACCTATGCTCAAGTTTCCTTAAAATATACAATGAATGACCTGGGATAACTTGAATGATTTCTTTCTAATGATTCTTACTTGGAAGAAAGTGAGCTATTGAGGAATATAGAAAGAAGATTTTTACATGTAACACCCTAATTCTCAACCTAACTTTCTAGAACACATTAGGTTATTACTTCTTAGTCTCATCATTTTAATAAAATACTTAGCAAAATGGGTAAAAAAATTTTTTGAAAACATAAACCAAAGTAAGAGCCGCGAACTTAACTAGTTGAACGACATAAATATAAAGCACGCGTAACAATCGTTAGAAATCATAAAGTAAAGCATATAACCCAAGAACAGCAATCATGATAACAAAGGAAATACTTCATTAATAACTTAATTAGAGTACATACGTAGTCATGCCCTCATGGAGACGGGCAGAGCTTGTAATACAGCTGAAATAAAACAGAAACAAGAAAATACAAGGCACATAGTACGACAAGAAAATAAACCCAAAACGCTACCCTCCTACTGTTCTACGAGTACAAATCTACAACCCCTCCCAAAAGGTACTACCGAAAGGAAGATCTTCACGAAGGCTCGGGTACTCATAAGGCTCTCCACCGGAAACTAGTGACGACGGGGACGCTCGGGCGATGGGGGTATATAGCCCACAAACTGCTCAATCTCCTCCTGAGTCAGCTAGTGGAGTGGGAAGCGAACACGTGCCGGCTGGGCATGAGCTCCTTGGTGTGGACGCATCTCGGCCCTCCTCACTAGATGCGGCTGCATCACGGTCTCCTTACTCTCTGCACGTCGATACTGGGGAAAAGGTGCAGAACCCTCCAAAGGGACATGAGTAGGCGAATCCTCAGACGGGTCCGTCTCAGACCTCCTTGAACGTGGCACATACTCTGGAAAGTCATGGACGGCAAAAGCAGATGGACGAGCACGACGTCTCTGCTCATCGCATAGGCAGGTACGCTTGAAGATCATGTCGTCACCACCAAAAGGTGCAGTAGGAATGAACTGGTAGCTCGATACCAGATAGACGAAGGGTCGTCCCATGTACACAAAAATGCAAACCGCACAACGACCCTCAAAGTGATACGAGCAGTGGTTCGGGTCGTAGTGCACCTCCCATACGGGCATGTCAATGAACAGCACGAACGTCACCATCGGTCTCTGAAGATGAGACAGAAGAAAAAAGAGAGAGGAGTGAGAATTCTTACTAAAGAATCTCAGTAGGAGTCTCCTATCCTAGGGTTACATCGTTCACATCCTCAGGAACCTTGGGTTTAATTATAAAACAGTGATCATGCATATAAGATTCAATTTAGGGTTTTCCAAACTAATTATCCAAGGTCCATTCCTTTTAGCATGCATCTTGATGTTATGAATGTAACAGGCTATATCATGGATGCATGTCAATACTTGAGCATATACAACAAAACATCAAAGCATGTAAACATAATGTAACACCCTAATTTTTAACCCAACTTTCTAGAACACATTAGGTTAAACATTAGGCTATTACTGCATAGTCTCATTCTTTCATTAAAATACTTAGTGGAAATTACGGGTAAATTTTTCTTTTTTGAAAACATAAAACAAAGTGAGAGCTGCGAGCTTAACTAATCGAATGACAGAAACGTAAAGCACGCGTAACGATCATAAACAACCATGTAAAATAAATCATACATCAGAAGAACATAGATCATGAAGATGACAGAAACATTTCATTAATAATAAAGTAGCTAAAGTACATAACTAGTCATACCCTTATAGAAACGGGCAGAGCTTGTAATACAGCGGGAAAGGAAATACAACAGAAAACAAGAAAGCAGAAATAAACCGTAACTACCCGAGTGCACCTATGGTGAATAACCTCAAAAACAAAAGGAGGTTTATCCACTCTACATGTGGTGTGTGTACTAAGCCTCCCCTACGACGTCAACTATGGGAATCCGGGAAACGGTGGAGTGTAACCGATCCATGGACGCAGAACAGTAGGAGTGGGAACGCGTGAAGACTGAGCGTGGGCTCCTTGGTGGGGGCGCCTCTTGGCTCGCCTTGCTAGCCTCGGCTGCGTAATGGTCTTCTCGCTCATGTCTCGCACAAACTGAGGTGTAGGAGCAGAACTCTCACTATACGTGTGCGTCGGCGGGTCCTTAGATGGGTCATCCTTCGAACTCTGGGATCGAGGCACGTAGTCCTGGAAGTCTCGAGGCATCAAACCACCAGTATACGTCCGTAGAATCCTCTCGTCTCGCGTCCGGGCGCGCTCAAAAACCATCGCATCTTTGTAAGGTGGCGTCGGGGAGAAATGGTAGCTCTGTACAGGGTGTACAAATGGGCATCCAATGAACATGAAGACTCGCACGATACACTGCCCCTCAAAATGATATGACCCGTGGTCCGGGTCATAGTGGACCTCCCAAGTAAGCGTGTCAATGAAAAGCACGAACATCGCCATCGGTCTCTGAAGATGTGACGGAAGAAAGAGAAGAGAGAGGAGTGAGAATTCTTGCTAAAGAATCTCAATAGGAGTCTCTTATCCTAGGGTTACATCGTACACATCCTCAGGAACCTTGGGTTTAATTATAAAATAGTGATCATGCATATAAGGTTCAATTTAGGGTTTTCCAAACTAATTATCCAAGGTCCATTCCTTTTAGCATGCATCTTGATGTTATGAATGCAACATGTTATATCATGGATGCATGTTAATACTTGAGCATATAAGACAACACATTAAAGCACATAAACATAATCCATGTGGCATAAGGGCATATAACTTCCAAGTGAATCATTCCTCAACTTCGTGACATCAATCATGGTACTTTAGCATATAGGCCACCCTAAAAATAATAACTAGGTTATGAGCTCATACCTCAGCTAGTCGTCACTAGCTCTTGCTTATTATCTTGAATAAGCGAAACATAAATAATAATCCTGACTCGCAAGTATGGGTAGGGGGCAGGGATCACCTCTCTTTAGGATATACCCTCTTTGAAACGCTTTGCTAGCCACGCATGGCCTCGCAATTTGTCCGCTTTGGTAGGCTGCATCTACTCATACCCTCACGGATTTGTCTCCTCCCGGGGGTACTCGGCTGAACCGGCACCTCCTCGGGGGAAGTGCGTCTCAGTGCTTTGTCACATAAAAATCTCCTGGGGGTGCTCGGCTGAACCGGTGTCACCCAGGGTTTTCAACTCATATGATACTCATAAATCATTTCTTTCAACCCTTTAAGGTTTGATGGAAATTCGGCAGCATAACAGCTATTAAACCGAATTTCCTTCAAACTGCCACAAGCTAATCCACACATCATGTTCTCATGAAATCTCATGCTAGGATAAACTTTGATATTTCATCAATCATTTTCTCATGCATCAAGCACATCTCATCATATCATTGCATCAAGCAACACATCATAGCATTAACAACTTTTTAGTGTCTTATGCACTGACCCTTAAGGTCCCTAACTCACATTCTAAGTTATAAATCATCAAACCTAATCTCTTGGGAACTTATAAGGTCTTAAGTAAGTATTTCTCACCTCACACTATGATCAAGAACATCTCTAAACCTCAAGAGTGCAGAATTCAAATTCCTAACTTTACGGGTACCTAGAAGTCACAACAATGACCCTTTCTAAGTCCGGTTTGCTCCTAAGGCATCAAGATCAAGTCCTAAACCATTTATGAGTCATTCCTATACATTTAAACTAATTTAATTCCATGATTAGCATTACTAAACCTTGCTGGATAGAATCCAGAAAATTCAAACATTAAAGGATCTAGAACTCTCAAATTAATTCTTTTCTAGTTTATAACTTCTCTTATCTTTCACATATGAGTCTTAACATTAATTATACTTAAACATAAGCATATTATCATCATTAACACAGCTCATACAATGGCTAAACATGACAAGGAAGAACCGAAACAAACATCTCCATTTAAAGGCATCAAACACATTTTCTAAAGCACATAAAATAATAGTTTCTCTTGGAACCTTTTTAAAACTTTCAAAACTCATTTATAAATATTTTAACATCTAAAATCATCACAATATTTATGAGGCCAGTAGCTGAATCAAACTTGTCTCAAGAGGTTCTAAATTCATAAAACTTAGTTCTATGCATTCCTTAAACTCATAAAAGCTTGGAAAAATTATAAAACATAGTTTTTAATACTTAGAAACACCAAGACCCCTTAGGGCCGAAATATGAACCAAAGGAAATAAATATTTTTAGACCTTTGTTTGAGACAACAATGGGCAAGTCTTTGAGCTCTAGGTTCATTTAGGTGATGACATAAAAATAAACATGCTCATGCACTATTTTAGGTTCCATTAGAAAGTAAAGTGATGGCACGAAGTAAATATGAATGCAACTCATTATTATCTTGGTATTAAGTGAGAACTTGAAATATAAAAATGATAATGCATAGCTTGAAATATAAACATGATAATGCAAGGTTCACTTATTATCTTGATACTTAGTGATAGCAAGGAAGTAAACATGATATGCAATGCATAAAGTAAACATGATGCAAGGTTCACTTTTATGGTTAACTAGAGCTCATTCAAGACTTTAACAAGATAACAACCCAATACAATATCTCAAGGATCAAACACAAAAACCGAAAGTCTTACAAAGGAGAAAGAAAGTGAAACTAAGTCAAGTTCTTTATTAAATACCCAAAACCCCTATCTAGAGAAAAATCTCTAGAATGTGCCGGCCAACTTTAAGGTTGACAAGGGTAGGCTTGGGCTTTTAGAAATCCTTAGATTAATTTTCTTAAGTTGAAAAATCATGTGAGCTAGATATCATATAGATTAAGTCATAAGGAAAGGAAAACTCAAGCTTTAGAGGTTTCTTTGAGATGAACACAAGGTCATCTTCTAGAAACTCTCATCATCAAGCTATCATGCTCATAATCAAGGCCTCATGGCCAAAATGAAAGGAAAACAAAGAACCAAGGAAAAGTTTCAAAAGAAATCCAAGAGAAAGCTAGAAAGAACTCATTTTTCAAGAAACAAAGTTTAGAAAAACACTCCTACCTAGAGTGAAGATAAGAAGCTTGAGCTTTGAGAAAAGAAAACAAGATGATGAGCTCCTCCAAGAGGCAAGATAGCTTCGGCCAAGGGAGGATGAGAAGGTTGGAGTTGTGTTTCAAGTGAGGTTGTGTTTGAGGTGTGGTATTTGAGAGGTTTGATGATGTTTCAAGGCTATGGGATGGTGTTTCAAGATTGAGAAATGATGATGAGATGAAGAGAGGATGAAGATGAAGATGAAAAGAAAGGAAGAACTCTCTTGGAATTTTGAGAGAAAAGAAAAGAACTAGCAAGACAACTCTAGAATTCTAAACTTAGCAAATGCTTCAAAGTGCAACTAAGCTATCACAAGCATCCTATTTATAGAAAAACAAAACCATGGGGCTCACCAAGGGGAGGAGTGGCCATGTGGTATTGGAGGGAAAAGGGAGAGGAAATATCTCTTACACATGGTCATTCAAGTATGGTTTGAAATATGGAAGCTATGCTACAAAGTATGGCTTGATGTGAGTTAATTTCCTATCAAATTTTTATGAAATTAGGCTTCTAGAAACAATGCATGGCTGGAACTTTTCCAACCACAAATAAATGGAGGAAATGAGCTATTTTAATTAGTTATTTACTTGGAAAATCAAGCTTGATGGAAAGTTATGACAAGGTATAGTGTATGTGACTTGAGGTATGGTCTTGGAGTGTTGAAAAATTGAACATGTGATGCATAATGGGGAGGGAGGTGCTGCGGCCAGATTTCAGACAGCATGGGGGAGGAAGATTTGACCATCTAATTGTGTGTTAATGGTAGATTTAAGTGTGTATTAGCTTAGGTACATGGTTAGGAACAATTAAGCTTAAGTTTAGGTAACTAAGAATGTGATTTAGGGAGTTTATGACAAGTTTAGGAGTGCTCATACATCATTAAAGAATTTAAAACTCATTTGTGAATAAACAATGTGTAACACAATTCCATGATTTAAGGAATTGGAAAGAGAAAACACTATTCAAGATTCTATGACTAGGTGTCTTGAAATTAAAATATGATTTTAGGTTGTAATTAAGCACTTTTAGGTTCTAATCAATTTTAATAAATTATTTTGACTCAAGATTAATTAAGGAAATTAATTAACCTTCTATTAGAGCCTAATATTGCTTAGGTTTGCTTAATCACGCGATTAAGCGTAAAAACACGAAATTAGGGGCAAACCCGTAATTTTGCACTAATTTCGCCCGGGACCTCCGGGACCAAAACTAAAGTCACAGTCTACATAAAAATGCCTTTTAAAACCATCTGGAGATGTTTCGGGTTCATCCGGCACTTGCAAACGGGTAAAACACCGTAGGGGCGTTTTGGTCATTTTGACCCAAAAACTCGAAAAACGAGATTTTCGATCCCGGAAAGATACACAAGTCATCTAATCCCCTTCCAACATTGAGTTTGCCTTTTGAGTACTGCCGGATCGGCTTTCCTTGAATTTCGGGCTGAAAATGACCTCAGGGGCATTTTGGTCATTTTCACTCTAGCAGAAAAATCGGGGCGTTACACATAAACCATGTGGCATAAGGGCATACAACTTTCAAGTGGATCATTCCTCAACTTCGTGACATCAATCATGGTTATGAGCTCATACATCAGCTAGTCGTCACTAGCTCTTGCTTGTTATCTGAATAAGCGAAACATAATAAAATAATCCCGACTCGCAAGTATGGGTAGGGGGCAGGGATCACCTCTCTTAGGATATACCTTCTTTGAAAAGCTTTGCGGGCATTAAGTGTAACACTCTAATATTTAACTCAACACACCTAGGACGCATTTAAGTTAATTATTAGTTATTACTCTTTTGTTCTAGTGTTTAACTTAAACCTTGAAAATACTTTAGTAAAAATATGGTAAATTTTTTTTTTTTAAATACAAAATGTGAGCCACGTATACTAACTAATTTGTATCAACCACCTTATCTATAAAAGTAAAAAGATAACATCAAGTCACAGATAAATATGAAATACCTCACTCAATTAATATAATAACACCATTATAAATAATGATCGTTCCTCATCGAATATCTAAAACTTACAGGAAATAAAACAGCACACCACTGACATAGTCAAAGCAAATACATTAATCCAACAGAATTATCATGCAAATAAAAACTTAGCAAACTAGCATAAAAGTTTTCTCCCACGTTTCCTACTCGGAATGCCTAGAATGGATTCTACGAGTCGGCTCATCACAAGAAGCAAGACGTCGAACATGAAGGGCATCAACATAAATCACGAACGTCACCATCTACCTCTGAAGACGAGATGGAAAGAAATAAAGAGGGAGTGAGAATCTTATAAAAGAATCTCAGTAGGGCCTTACCTCCTAATATGTGTGTCATCATCATCGTCCCCAGGAACCTCGGGTTTCATTATGAAAATGTGGGCATATATAAGATTCATTCTTTAAGTTCCAAATACCATTAGCCGAGGCCCGTGTCTTTTAGCATGAATCTTGATGTCATGTATGCATCATACTATTATCATGAATGCATGTCAATGCCATATATATTATAACATAAGAGTTCATACATAAATGCATCATGACATAAAGAACATAAATCATTTTGATATAACTTTCCCTTAATATGTTTTTAGGTGACTTAAATTTCTCAATCTTTTTCTTTGGGGAAACCACCCTATAATTTCTCTCCTCTTGAGAGTTCTAGATTATGAGCTCATATGTAACGCCCGGGGACGAGGGGGAGGAGTGATCGCCGGTGCAAAAGAAGGCACGGACAAGGAGCGGCTCCTCACAAGGCCCTCTAAGCGGAGGGGTACATGAATGAACCGATTACACACCCGAATGAGAGGGATCCTAAGACTGTATAGGTATGGGACTATACAGTTGAGGAGGGCTTATATGAATTGATTTGTACTACCTATACCAACAAGATGCATCTTCTTTTCGGTAGCCTAAACTGAAAGAACTCCACAGTTAAGCGTGCTTGACTTGGGGTAATTTTGGGATGGGTGACCTCCTGGGAAGTTTTCCTAGGAAGCGTGTGAGTGAGGACAAAGCATGCTGAAAGGACCCGTGTTGGTTTGTGGGGACAGTCGTCAATCCATAAAGCAGCAGGGGATGTTACAAATGGTATCAGAGCCTGCACCTCTCCCAGTATGGTGTGGTTCGGGGACGAACCAAGCGGAAGTTGGTGGCCATGTAACGCCCGGGGACGAGGGGGAGGAGTGATCGCCGGTGCAAAAGAAGGCACGGACAAGGAGCGGCTCCTCACAAGGCCCTCTAAGCGGAGGGGTACATGAATGAACCGATTACACACCCGAATGAGAGGGATCCTAAGACTGTATAGGTATGGGACTATACAGTTGAGGAGGGCTTATATGAATTGATTTGTACTACCTATACCAACAAGATGCATCTTCTTTTCGGTAGCCTAAATTGAAAGAACTCAACAGTTAAGCGTGCTTGACTTGGGGTAATTTTGGGATGGGTGACCTCCTGGGAAGTTTTCCTAGGAAGCGTGTGAGTGAGGACAAAGCATGCTGAAAGGACCCGTGTTGGTTTGTGGGGACAGTCGTCAATCCATAAAGCAGCAGGGGATGTTACATCATACCTCACTAGTCGTCACTAGTATATACTTATCCTCTTGATAAGTTAATTCCCGACTCCCAGAGTGCGGGTTAGGGGTTTAGGAACACCTTTCATAACCATTAATTCCTGGAGTCTAAAGGGTCCTTATTGAATATCCTCTTATAACCTTTAATTCGGGGAGTCTAGAGGATTACCCCATTGGATCACCTCTCATAACCTTTAATTCGGGGAGTCTAGAGGATCATTTCCATATGTCTTATGTCACCTTTTATCTTAGTATGTTATTCATAGATGCAAGCACGAACATATAATCATAACTTATCCTTTAATATATCATGCTTATAGAACTCTTAAATATGCATCTCAATTAATCAATCATATATATAGCATGCTACAATTCATCAAGTAATTGATCATATAAATATGCATATGTACATTTATATAAGCATGCTATTATCAAATATCTCATGAAAGTGAACATACTCAACGTAATAGATGCCATATATTAATGATCGCCAATTGCATAAAATAAGAATTAAGCATGCATAATCCTTAATTGGTATCATAGCACAAATATCACAAATCATATAAATTTCAACTAAATCACATGAATATGACTTCCATATGATATCATTCACACTAATCTCCTCAAATTATTAATATTTACACTTAAGCCTAAAAGAGGGTCAAAACTGCAATTTCTCAAAGATTACGGGTCAAAACGTAATTTTTCTTTTTAACACATCTCCTCAAACAAATGATAATCAAAATTTCTCTATACTTTTAAGAGACACATAACACTTATAATTCATCTAAGTTCATCATAAAAATCATCTTTGGTCATAGAACAAATTTTGCTACACTTTAGGGGTCAAAGTGCAAAATCACTCATTTTTCACCCTTAACAATTACCGAAACTTCTAAAACTTTTCCTAAACATCATAAATGATATTCTAAACACATGGACACATTTAACATCATTATTAACTCGAATTCAAGTCATTTGGCTGAAATCACATAATTGATAATTCAAAACACAACTTTTGGTAATTTGTAAAACGGCCCAAGTTAACACTTGTAATTATTCTTTTATACATCTAAGACACTAAAGATAATTTTTACAACAATTATTAATTATTATTTTTCATATGAACAGTACCTACAGTGATGAATAGTGCCAAAACAGTAATAGTATCAGAAAGTTTATTTTCTAAAGCTTTATAAGATTACAATTTTGATCATTTCTAGATACTAGTTTTCCTTATTACTTGATTTAAGACTTAGGAAGCACCTAAAATTATTTTTACCACTTAGAATGACCAAAAATTAATACCAAACAGAGAGCAATTTTCAAAGTTCAATAATAAATCTTTTTGCTCATAAAAATGCTACTTTTACTATCCTTTAAGTTTCTAGACTTGTAAAACTTCCAAAGAACAACTTATAAAAATTCCAAAACACAAAATTTAAACCATAAAAATCAAAGAAAAGTTATCGTGATCATATCATGGCCGAAATTACATATTCATTAGGGTAGCCATGAAATAAAATTTCTATTTAAGATCCAAGAACAATTCTTGAGCTTTAAGGTCTTAAGTGATGACTTTGAAAGTAAACATGCTATGCACATTATTTTTATCTTCAAAATTTAAGGTGATGGCTCAAAGATAAACATGCTATGCAAATCATCTCTTGATCTTTAAGATTTAGGTGATAGCATAAAAATAAACATGCTATGCAAATTCATTTTTATCTTTTGAGATTAATGTGATGACATTGAAAGTAAATATGCTATGCACTTTATTTTTATCTTCAAGAATTAAGGTGATGGCTCAAAGATAAACATGATATGCAAATCCATTTATTTATCTTAAGGATTTAGGTGATAGCATAAAATAAACATGAATGCAAGTCCATTTTACCATCTTGTTCACTTAAAGCTCAAACTTTACAAGATTAAGTTCTTGTTCCTCATAGATCATAAAGATTAGTGAGTTTTAGAGTCCATTAATACTATGGTTCCAAGAACCTCATCAAAATCGAAAATTCAATGAAAAAGCATAAGAAAGAACATGAAATAAAATCCTTGCCAAGTTGTTTCTTGATTTTTAAAGAGAGCTTGATCTTCTATGATCAATCAAGAACCAAAAATATGGTCCTAATGCTTGTGATATTTCGGCCAAGAAGGTTGGAGTGTAGGAAGGATTTTTCTTGTGTTCTAGTGCTTGGAAATGGAAAGTTTAAGTGCTTAGGAGTTGATTTATGATTGGAATATGTATGCTTAAGGTTTAGAGCTTGGTTAGAGGTTGGAAATGGAGTCTCTTGAGTGAGAATAAGGAAGAGAAAGAAAGCTGGAATTCTTGAGAGAATTAGAGAACTTTGAGCACACTTTGAGTAAGAAAACTATCAAGTATGAAAATGCTAAGGCCAAGAGTGTTTGTGTGAACATTTTAGCAATGGGAGAGCATGTATTTATAGCCTTATGAAGGCTATTTGGCCGTGGACTCAAGGCTGGAAAAATGGAGGATTTATTTCATTTTTTGGTTAAAGAAAACTTTAGAAAAAGAAAGCTTATGGTATTGTAATGATTTTGCACATGTATAATGGATGGAAATTCTAAAATATGATGCTAATGGGAGACATAGTGGCTGATCATATCATGCCTGAAATGGGTGGGTTTTCTTTTGATTAAACAAGAACAAAAACAATGCAAAAGAAAGCTTAAGGTGTGGTGTCTTTGTTGGATGTGTTTTTATGTTGGAAAAGCAAATAAAATATGACATGGTGCATGATGGCCACGGTTTTCTGGTCCATTATGATCAGATTTGTGCTCTTTTATGAGTGGTAAAACATGTATTAGATGTGTAATTACTTAGGTAAAAGATTTGGAATTGATAGATTAGTGAAAATGGTAAAAGGTCAAGTGTTTAGGACAAATTAAAATGAAGTAAAAGAATAATCATACACTAGTAAATGAAGTTAGTTTTCTAATGAGTTAAAAATCAATTTGTAACATAAGTTCTATACTAAATTTTACCTAAACCGTAATTCTTAATTTTAATCTTAGCATCACTAATTTTATGAGCTCTAGGAATCAAGAAAGGAGATTAATTTTCCTAAAAATTTCTTAAACTCTAATTATCCTAGGTAATTATTTTTTAACCTCAAGTAATTATTTTTAACTTTAGGTAATTAATTTTTAACTCAAGGTTAATGAATGAAATCAATTTTGAGTTCAATTAGAGCTTTAACATCTCCTTAATTCCATAAGTGAACTTATTTAGCACAACTAGGGGTAAAAAGGTAATTTCACATAAAAGCTTTATAGAATTACCTGAAAATTTCTAAATATCAAGTCATACTTGAAATAAATCACTTTTGAACTTCTTGGTGATAACTGGGTTCAAGGATTGCTTAATTTCACACTAAATTACTGCAGGGGTAATTTGGTAATTTTACGTACAGTAAAATTCGGGGTTGAGATTTTTACCGTGACATCAACATAATACAAATAATCCCCTTCAAACATAAAATTAACCCCTTGAGGATAATCGGGATTGGTTATCTTTGATTTTCGGGGCAAAATGACCTCAGGGGTATTTTGGTCATTTGCACATAGAAAAATCGGGATTTGTGATTTTTCGCATAGATTTCTATTCAAGCCTCATATAATGTTGTTCTAATGTTAAAATTCCTTATTAAAGATTTCTCATCCTCAAATCTCGTGTAAAATTTACCTAGGGGCATTTTGGTAATTTTAACACAGTATGAAAAATCAGGATGTTACATTAAGCCATAGCAATTTGTCCGCTTTGGTAGGCTGCATCTACTCATACCCTCACTGATTTATCTCCCCTGGGGTGCTCGGCCGAACCGATGTCATCCAGGAAAGCACGTCTCAGTGCTTTGCCACATAAAAATCTCCTGGGGGTGCTCGGCCGAACCGGTGTCACCCAGGGTTTTCAACTCATATTGTATTCTTAAACATTTCTTTAACCCTTTAAGGTTTGACGGAAATTGCAGATAACAAATTTGTTAAACCGAATTTCCTTCAAACTGCCACAAGCTAATTCACACAACATGTTCTCATGAAATCTCATGCTATGATAAACTCATATCTAATCCATTCCTCATGCATCATAAACATCTCAACATATCATTGCATAAGTTAAGCATCACAACATTAACATATTTCTTACTGTCTTATGCATTGACCGTTAAGGTCCTTAACTCACATTCTAAGTTATGAATCATCAAAGCCTAGTCTCTCAGGCACCTATAAGGTTATAACTAAGTATTTCTCACCTCACACTATGGTCAAGAACATCTCTAAACCTCAAGGATGCAGAATTCATAATCCTAACTTTACGGGTACCTAGGAGTCACAACAATGACCCTTTCTAAGTCCAGTTTGCTCCTAAGGCATCAGGATCAAGTCCTAAACCATTTATAAGTCATTCCTACACATTTAAACTAATTTAAAACCATGATTTGCATTACTAAACCTTGCTGGACAGAATCCAGAAAATTCAAACATTAAGGGATCTAAAACTCTCAAATTAATTCTTTTCTAGTTACTAACTTCTCTTATCTTTCACATGAGTTTTAACAGTAATTATACTCAAACATAAGCATATTATCATCATTAAAATAGCTCATACAGTGGATAAACATAGCAAGGCAGAACCGAAACATTCACCTCCATATAAGGCATCAAACACAATGTTTAAAGCACATAAAATACTAGTTTCTCTTGGAACCTTTTTCGAACTTTCAAAACTCATTTATAAACATTTTTAACATCTAAAATCATCCAAATACTTGAGAGGGCAGTAGCTAAATAAAATTTTTTCTCAAAAGGTCCTAAATGTATAAAACTTGGTTCTATATATTCCTTTAACTCATATAAGTTTAGAAAAATTATGAAACATAGTTTTCAATACTTGGAACAATTAAACTCTTAGGGACCGAAAATAAGGAGACAAATAACATAGGTTTTCAAGCCTTTGTTTGAGACAACAATGGGCAAGTCTTTGAGCTCTAGGTTCATTTAAGTGATGACATAAAATAAACATGCTCATGCACTTATTTTAGGTTCCTTTAGAAAGTAAAGTGATAGCATAAAATAAACATGAGATGCAACTCATTATTATCTTGATATTAAGTGAGAACTTGGAATATAAACATGATAATGCATAGTTTGAAATATAAATATGATAATGCAAGTTCATTCATTATCTTGATACTTAGTGATAGCAAGGAAAGTAAATATGATGTTCAAAGCATAAAAGTAAACATGGATGCAAGGTTCATTTTATGATAGTCTAGAGCTTTTACAAGACTTTAACAAATAGCAACCCAACACTCATCTCATCACAAAGAGAGCTTTAGAGTTCTTGAACCAAGTTCTCAAAGGAACTATGGGGTTCTTGAACATCATCATCAAGCTCAAAGAAACAAACTTTCAAAAACAAAACAAAACCTCAAAGATCAAGGATTCAAAACCGAAATATTTAAAGGAAAAGGAACAAGGAAACCGAAATCAAAATAGCAAAAAAAGTAAAGGTGTTCTTGAACAAAAATCCTTTTGAGCTAGATAATAAAGATGAAACTTAGAGAAAACAAAAACTCAAGCTCTAGAGGTTGCTTTGAGATGAACACATAGTCATCATCTAGGAGCTCTCATCATTGAGCCATCATGTGCTCCTCAAGGCCAAGAGGCCGAAACATCAAAGAAAGAAAAACAAAGAAAGCTTCAAAAAGAAAATCTATGAGAAAGCTAGAGAAAAACTCATTTCAAGAAAACAAAGTTTAGAAAACACTCCTACCTAGAGTGAAGATGAAAACTTGAACTTTTGAAAAGGAAAACAAGATGATGAACTCCTCCAAGGGGCAAGATGGCTTGGGCCAAGGGAGGATAAGAAGGTTGGAGTTGTATTTCAAGTGAGGTTGTACTTGAGATGAAGTGTTTGAGAGCTTAAGAGGTGATTTGAGGTTGTGAGGTGGTGTTTGAAGGTTATGAGATGATGAGGAGATGAAGAGAGGATGAAGATGAAGATGAAGAACAATAGGAAACTCTCTTGAAACTTAGAGAAAAAAAAAAGAGAGAATACAAAGAAAGCTTAGAAAACTAAAAGTGTACAAATGAGCTAAAGTGTTTGCATGTGTTTCTAGGCAAGGTATTTATAGGAAATGAAAACAAATGAGAGCTCAAAGAGGAGAGGTGCTGGCCGTAGCAATTGGAGGGAAAATATCTCTTACACAAGGTCATTCAAGCATGGTTTGAAGCATGGAAGTTATGATAACTTGATTTGAGTGAATTTCCTATCAATTTTGAATGAAATTAGGCTTCTAGAAACAATGCATGGCTGGTTGTTTTTCAACCACAAATAAATGAGAAAAATGGGTTATTTTAATTAGTTATTCATTTGGAAAATCAAGCTTGATTGAAAATATGACAAGGTATGGTGAGCATGACTTGAGGTATGGCCTTGGAGTGTTGAAAATTTGAACATGTGATACATATGGAGGGCATGGAGCTTCGGCCAAACCTGGACAGCATGGGGGGAGAGAGATTTGATCATCTAATTGTGTGCTAATGATAGGTTTAAGTATGTATTAATTTAGGTACAAGGTTAGGAATAATTAAGCTTAAGTTTAGGTGACTAAGAATGTGATTTAAGGATTTTATGACAAGATTAGGAGTGCTCATACATCATTAGAGAATGAAAAATTCATTTGTGAATAAACAATGTGTAACACAATTCCATGATTTAAGGAATTGGAAAGAGAAAACACTATTTAAGATTCCATGACTAGGAGTCTTGAATTTAAAATAGGATTTCAAGTTGTAATTAAGCACTTTTAGGTTCTAATCAACTTTAATAAATTATTTTGACTCAAGATTAATTAAGGAAATTAATTAACCTTCGATTAGAGCCTAATATTGCTTAGGTTTGCTTAATCACGCGATTAAGCGTAAAAACACAAAACTAGGGGCAAAACCGTAATTTTGCACTAATTTTGCCCGGGACCTCCGGGACCAAAACTAAAGTCATAGAATACATAAAAAAGCCTTTTAAAACCATCTGGAGAAGTTTCGGGTTCATCCGACACTTGCAAACAGGTAAAACACCGTAGGGGCATTTTGGTCATTTTGACCCGAAAACTCGAAAAACGATATTTTCAATCCCGGAAAGATACACAAGTCATCTAATCCCCTTCCAACATTGAGTTTGCCCTTCGAGTACTGCCAGACCGGCTTTCCTCGAATTCCAGGCTGAAAATGACCTCAGGGGCATTTTGGTCATTTTCATTCTAACAGAAAATCGAGGCGTTACATTACACACACGAAAACTAATTACAAGATATAATGAACTTTATAAGAGATGAGAAGTTTTCACATAGTTTCAGCACTTGTATAGTGTCAAGTCTAATACTTTTGAAAGCAAAACATCTCTATTTATACACTTTTTAGTTCTCCAAGTGGCAAGTATTGATCATCTGTTTGTGTCTTGGAAATGCAGTCTAGAAGAGTACCTTGACTGTTTGTCAGATCTGTGGCAGAAGCCATTGTAAAGTTGAGGTTTCTAATGACCTTTCAGAAACTACTTTTTACTTTTTGAACATGATTTTTGAACTCTTCCTTCTAGAAACTGGGGTAGTTAACCAAGTTGGCAGAAAAGATAGCACGCTGGTCTATCACTTGGTTTCACTTTAAATTTGCATTTCAAATTTCCCCTTTTTCTTGTAAACTGCACTATTTTACTGTTAAGTGAGCTTTCTGAGTTGCGAAATCAGTTCCATGATGAACAATCGGTCTTCTAATCTTCAATCAAAGCAAATATATGATTAAAACAATTGTAACACCCTAATTTTTAACTCAACTTTCTAGAACACATTAGGTTAAACATTAGGCTATTACCTCATAGCCTCATCCTTTTCTTAAAATACTTAGCAAAAATTATGGGTAAATGTTTTTTGGAAAACATAAAACAAAGTGAGAGCCACGAGCTTAACTATTTAAGAACAGAAACGTAAAGCATGCGTAGCAGTCATAAGCAATCATATAAAGATAAAACATATAATAGAAGGGCAGAGATCATCATGATAACAGAAACATTCCATTAATAGCATAGTTAGAGTACATAGGTAGTCTTACCCTCATAAGATAGGGCAGAGCTTGTAATACAGCAGGAAGGAAAATACAACAAAAAGCAAATAAAGATAAATAAGCCATAACTACTCGAGTGCACCTAGGTTGGATAACCTCAAAATAAAAGAAGGCTTATCCTCTCTACAAGTGGGTGTGTGCACTAGACCTCCCCTACAACGTCAGCTACTGAAACCCGGGGAAAGGTGGAGTGTAACTGATCCATGGACGTAAAGCACCAGGAGTGGGCACACGAGAAGAAGAAGCATGACCTCCTTGATAAGGGCGTCGCTCGACTGGCCTCGCCAGCCTCGGCTGTGTAACTGTCTCCTCGCTCATGCCGCGCAAGAACTGGGGTGTCAAAGCAGAGCTCTCGCTATACATATGTGTCGGCGGGTCCTCGGAAGGGTCGTCCTCCGAACTCGGGGATCGGGGTACGTAGTCCTGGAGGTCTCGAGGCATCGAACCACCAGTGTACGTCTGCAATAGCCTCTCATCTCGCATCCGAGCACGCTCAAAAACCATCGCGTCATCATAGGGTGACATCGGGGAGAAACGGTAGCTCTGTACAGGGTGTGCGAAGGGGCGTCCCATGAACATGAACACTCGAACCATGCACTGCCCCTCAAAATGGTATGATCCGTGATCCGGATCATAGTGGACCTCCCAGGTCGGTGTGTTGACGAAGACCACAAACGTCGCCATCGCTCTCTGAAGATGTGACGGAAGAAAAGAGAGAGAGGAGTGAGAATTCTTACTAAAGAAATCTCAGTAGATGTCTCCTATCCTAGGGTTACATCGTACACATCCTCAGGAACCTTGGGTTTGTTTATAAAATAGTGAGCATGCATATAGGGTTCTATTTAGGGTTTTCAAAACTACTTAGCCAAGGTTCGTTCCTTTTAGCATGCATCTTGATGCTATGAATGCAACAGGTTATATCATGAATGCATGGTCATACTTGAGCACATAAGGTACTGAATCTCGATATACAAATGTCCACTCATGTCTAGGTGTTACGTATCGCCGTCCCCAGCATGGTAATAAATCTCTGAGATATCTCAATAACTCTGGTCACATCTGGACGTTATGTATCGCCATCCCCAGTGTGCCGATAATAACTTTGATCATATCTGGGCGTTACGTATCGCCGTCCCCAGTATGTCAATGAATTCCTTTTTCCAAAAGACCATCCTTATAGGTTTGATGCAAATTCAACAGCATAACAGCTGTTAAACCGAATTTCTTTCAAACCGCCACAAGCTGATTTACAAAACCAGGTTCTCATAAAATCTCATGCTCATAATAAGTTCATCAATCATTATCTCATGCATCAGACACATCTCATCATTTCATGGCATCATATAAACATCATAACACTAACACTTCTCATCATGTTTTATGCATTGACCTTTAAGGTCCTTAGCTCACATTCTAAGTTATGAATCATTGAAACCTAATCTCTTGGGAACCTATGAGGTTATAACTAAGTATTTCTCACCTCACACTATGGTCAAGAACATCTCTAAACCTCAAGGATGCAGAATTCATAATCCTAACTTTACCGGTACCTAGGAGTCACAACAATGACCCTTTCTAAGTCTAGTTTGTTTCTAAGGCTTCAAGATCAAGTCCTAAACCATTTATGAGTCATTCCTACACATTTAGACTAATTTAAAACCATGATTATCATTACTAAACCTTGCTGGACAGAATCCAGAAAATTCAAACATCAAGGGATCTAAAACTCTCAAATTAATTATTTTCTAGTTCCTAACTTCTCTTATCTTTCACCTATGAGTTTTACCATTAATTATACTTAAACATAAGCATGTTCCCATCATTAAAACATCTAATACAGTGATCATACCAAGCAAGGCAAAACCGAAATCAACATCTCCATTTAAAGGCATAAAATACAATTTCTAAAGCACATAAAATACTAGTTTCTCTTGGAACCTTTTTAGAACTTTCAAAACTCATTTATAAACATTTTTATCATCTGAAATCATAAAAATAATTAAGAGGACAGTAGCTAAATCAACTTTGTCTCAAGAGGTTCTAAATTCATAAAACTTAGTCCTATGCATTTCTTTAACTCATATAAGCTTAGAAAAATTATGTAACATAGTTTTTAATACTTGGAAACAAATAAACTCAAAGAGACCGAAACATAAACTAAGGAAAATACACATTTTCAAACCTTTGTTTGAGACCACAATGGGCAAGTCTTTGAGCTCTAGGTTCATTTAAGTGATGACATAAAAATAAACATGCTCATGCACTCATTTTAGGTTCCATTAGAAAGTAAAGTGATAGCATAAAATAAACATGAGATGCAACTCATTATTATCTTGATATTAAGTGAGAACTTGAATCATAAATATGACAATGCATAGCTTGAAATATAAATATGATAATGCAAGTTCCTTCATTATCTTGAAACTTAGTGATAGAAAGGAAAGTAAATATGATGTGCAAAGCATAAAAGTAAACATGGATGCAATATTTATTTTAGTCTCATCTAGAGCTCTTACAAGACTTTAGAGACACAACCCAACACTTATTTCATCACAAAGGGAGCTTTAGAGTTCTTGAACCAAGTTCTCAAAGGAACTATAAGGTTCTTGAACATCATTATCAAGCTCAAAGAAAACAAAACTTTCTAAACAAACAAAACCTCAAAGATCAAAGAATCAAAACCGAAATATTAAGGAAAAGGGAGCAAGAAAATCGAAACCAAAATAGCAAGGAAAGTAAAGGTGTTCTTGAGTAAAAATCATTTTGAGTTAGTAAGTCAAGATGGAACTTAGAGATAATGAAAACTCAAGCTCTAGAGGTTCCTTTGAGATGAACACATAGTCATCATCTTGGAGTCCTCATCATTGAGCCATCATGTGCTCATCAAGGCCTCATGGCCGAAAGCTTCAAGAAAGAAAAGCAAAGAAAGTTTCAAAAAGAAAACCCAAGAGAAAGCTAGAAAGAACTCATTTTCAAGAAAACAAAGTTTAGAAAACACTCCTACCTAGAGTGAAGACACAAAGCTTGAACTTTTGAAAAGAAAAACAAGATGATGAGCTCCTCCTTAGGGCTTGATGGTTTCGGCCTTGTGGAGAGAAAAAGAAAGGAAATGTGTTCTTGGTGAGCTTGTGTTTGAGAGTGGAAGTTTAGGTGTTTGTTGTAACATCCTAATATTTGACCCAATACTACTAGTATATATGTAGGCCAAATCTTAGTCGTTACCTCTTGTCATAGTTCTAATTACTTTGAAATTAGACTTAAGGAAAATACGAGCCAATTTTTTTTTTCTTTCTTGAAATCTTGTTAAAATAGGAGCCGCGCGTGTTACAATGTAAACGGTATGAATAAATGCGGAAACAATAACATAGAAATGGCTCCAATCAACATGACATTATCACATCTGAATTACTTCATGCATATACTATGCCCACCCTAAGGGTAGGACTTTTCAAGTACATAAAGAAATGCGAATACAACTGAAACATGTAAAATACATAGAAATGGGAATCACATAACGTGAAAACATAAAAGGAACACTCATTCCCAAGTGCATCTAAAGTGTATAACCTCGATACAAAAGAAGGTTTATCCAATCTACGTGACGTGCGTGCACTAAGGACTACTCCCAATCCTACATCTAACGCCACGGGTAAGGTGGAAGATAACCGATCCATGGACGAAGCTCGGCTGGGGCTGGCATGCTTGAAAACTGACCTTGCCCTCCGCGTCTAGGATGTGGACCAGGCACCGGGGCTCTCCGAGGCTGAGTCACCGTCTCCTCGCTACCTCTGGGCATGCGTGGGGGAGTGGGGGCAGAATCCTCTCCATACAGGTGGATAGGGGTGTCCTCTGAGGGATCCTCCTCTGAGTGCTGAGTGCGTGGTACGTACTCTGGTACCGCTCCTGAACTGGCAGGGGATGTCCGTAAGATCCTCTCCTCAAGCGTACAGGCACGCTCAAAAATAGTGGCGTCATCGAAAGGAGACGTCGAGGTGAACAGATAGCTATCTACCGGATGAGAAAAGGGCCGCCCAAGAAACATGAACACACGTACAATGCAGAAGCCCTCAAAATGGTATGACCCAAGCTCAGGGTCATGGTGGATCTCCCAAATGGGCGTGTCAATGTAGAGGACGAACGTCGCCATCCCGATCTGAAGACATAAAGGAAAGAAAGAAATAGAGGGAATGAGATTTCTTGTTGAAGAAACTCAGTAGGGTTTTTCCTTCTACCTAGGTGTCATCTCTTACGTCCTCAGGGACCTTGGTTTCTTATTAAAAATCATGGTCATGCAATGGTTTAATTATGAAGTTCGAAAACGTTATCTTCCAAGGTCCGTTCATTTTAATTCTAAAGCCTCTTGGTTACATAACCTATAATTCCTTGTAACTGGAATCATAATTCATAGGTACTATTGACATGGATCATAACACATAAACTCATAAACCATGGTACATAAGATTATAGATCAGGGAACATAAAATCATAGATCATGGGGTATAGTACATAGTGCAGGGTAACTTAACTTGATTACTTAGGTGACATTAAAGTCTTATCATTTTCTTCCTAGGGCCACCCTAACTGGTCTCCGTTGGGAGATGTAACTAGGTTATGAGCTCATACCTCACTAGTTGTCACTAGCATAAAAACATATCCCTTTTGATAAGCTAAAATCCCAACATAACGTACGGGCTAGGGGGCTAAGATCACCTCATCCTCCATCCCATTTGATGGTTTCATGGGGTCATTTTCACATAGTTTATGTCACCTTAAGTCTTAGCATGTTATAACGAGATGTCACATAAATCATGCATGTCACATATTTCATATATCCTTAACGTAGGCATCTCTAGGGTTCTTAAGAGAACAATAACATGCAATTCCATCATTACATAGCATCATATAAGTCATGAGATAACACATAAAGTCATCAATCATAGAGGGTACACAAACCATTCCCTTAAAAGCAAAAACCCCTAATCGGGTAACCTCAAACTTCCAAATTATTTTCTTGTACCTCTAAGGGATTGATTAACCTTATTACCACAATTTATTAAGTCCTAGAACCTAATTAATTATGGCTGGACAGCATAGGCAGTAAACATATTTTGATGAATTACGGTGTTCTAGAAGTTGCATTTTGGGTCCTTTCTCATTACCGACTTTTTCTATGATGCAATAATTAATACCTAAACCAATTATGAGTCACTCTTACTCATCTAAACATGTTATAATGTGATTTTCCAAACTCAAACAAGGCTGGAACAGAATGCATATTTTCAGCTCCTAATGAGTTCTAGAAATCACATTTTTGAACATACAAAGTTACTAAGTATACCTAAGATGCCTAGAGCAATTATCATACAATTGGTAAGGTATTTAAACACATATAGACCACCCAAAACAGGATTTAAGGTGCTGGAAAATAACAAGGCAGAACCGAAAATGATGTCATCATATTATGCATAGAACTTTCATTTTAAAACAAATAACCTACTAGTTTCTCTTGGAACCCCTTTAAAACTTATAAAACTCATTAGGAAACATTTTATTTCTTTAAAATCTCCATAAAATATATGAGGGCAGTGACCATATTAAATAAACCTCAAAGGGAAATTAAATCATGAAATCATACTTAAAATATTTGTCATTGTCACCTATGCTTAAGAAAAATCCTAAGACATGGATTATAGGCCCTTGTGACTTAATGAAACTCATTCTAGCTTCATTATCACCACATGGCCGAGATGTATATTCCAAGGAATGTCTACATATGTAACTTTTTCTTAGGATGAAGAGGGCAAATCTTTGAGCTCTAGGAGTTTTAGGTGATAACATAACCATAAACATGATATGCACTCCATTTTAGATTTCCTTAGAAATAAAGTGAGGGCTCAAGATAAATATGAGATGCAAGTTCACTTCTTTATCTTTGAGTTAAGTGATAACTTGAAAATAAAACATGAAATGCAAGTTCATTTCTTTATCTTGGGAATTTAGTGGTACCATATAATAAATATGGATGCAACTCCTTTTTACATCATGACTAGAGCTCTTGAAAGATTTTAAAGAGAACAAATGTTCCAACCCAAACTCATCCTCACAAGAAAAGGAACACTAGTAGCACTAGGTTTTGTAAAATGAGACATTTTATCCTCAAATACCATGAGGTGGCCGAATCCTCTTCATGAAGAAACAACCCATTTTTGAACTCTAGGGGCCAAGATCTTGATGATCCAAACATCAACATCCTAAGCCCTCATCATTGAGTATTTCACTAGACCTTAAACTTCCATCAAAACCAAACTCATGTCAAACATAAAGGAAGAAACCGAAATCTCACTTGGTCTAGAAGCCAAGTCCAAGCTTTAGAGTTTATTCATGTGACTAACCTCAACATGAAACCCTCATCATCAAGCTCTTATTTTTCCAAGTCCCAAAGGCCTTCATGGCCGAAACCTTAAGGAAAAAGAATGGGGTTTCAAAGGTTCAAGAGAAACATAACTCTTTCTTGAATAAAACTTGGAAATGATAAACTTTTCTTTGAAAAAGATCCAAGCTTTAGAGGTTGTTCAAGTGTTAGACACCATCACAAAACCTACATCATCAAGCTCTCATTTTTCCAAGTTCCAAAGGCCTTCATGGCCGAAACATCCAAGGGAAAACAAAAGTTCCAAAGAGTTTCATAAGAAACATAACCCGTATTTGATCAAAACTTGAACAAGATGAAACTTTTCTCCAAAAGGAATTCTAAGCTTTAGAGGTCTCATGCTAGGATGAACACATGGTCATCCCAAGAGAGCACTCATCATCAAGCCTTCATCATTTTGGCCTTGAGGCCGAAAATAAAACAAAAGAGAAGGAAAAAGAAAGAAACTTTTCTTTAAGAAAGGTTCAAGCTTTAGAGGTTTCCATGAGAGATGAACACAAGGTCACCTCTAGAAAACACTCATCATCAAGCTATCATATCCAAGGCCTTGAGGCTGAAAATAAGAAGAAACGAAAATGAAGAAACCGAAAATGAAACAACAAGAAAGTTCATCCATTCATCATATTCCAACAAGACTCAAACATAAAGAATCAAGAAAACATTTTTAGAAAAGCTCCCTACCTAGTGGTTGAGGTTGAGAGGAGATGAAGAAGTTGAAGGAGATGAACTCTTGAACTTGAGAGTAAGAGAAAGTTTCAAAGTGCTCTAAAACTCTAAACTTAGTGAATGAACAAAAGATGCTTCAAGTTATCTAAGCTATCTATTTATAGAAGAATGAAATGAAGGTGTTTTTGGAGGAGAAAGGCTTCGGCTTTTACAGCCATGAGGAGAGAAGAAATATCTCCTTCAAAGCATGATGACAAGTCTAACTAGGCATGTCCTAAAGCATGGCTAAAAGTAGCTTGTGTAAGTAAGCTTGATTGACAACATAAACTAATATAAATTTTGAATTCTTTTTGAATTTTTGGGGGAGGAGTGGCGCCACTTTTGGGCAGCCATGGGAGAGAAAATATCTCCTCTAAATCATGGTTTAATAGGGTGCTTAGGTGTAGGATTGATTTAGCTTAGGATTAGGGGTTGCTAAGTAAAGGTTTTAGGTAAACTAATTTGATGATTAGGGTTGTAACACCTTAGATTAGGAGTGGTCTTGTGAGATTTAATGGAGTCAAGACTTCTATGACTAATGATGTGAGTATGACAATCCTTCTTGGAAATGGGAGCGTAAATAGTGAAAACACTATTCATATATGCTTTCTTAAAGAAAAAGAACTAGAATTAGGTTTTTAAGTTTTCCTTAAGCAATCTTGGGTTCTAATTATCCTCAAATAATGATTTCAGCTCTAGATTAATCATGGAAATTAATTAATCTTTAATTAGAGCCTAATATTTGCTTAGGTTTTGCTAAAAACATCCTTAAGCCCAAAATGCACTAAGCAGGGGCAAAATCGTAATTTTTACTAAATGTTGCCCGGAACCTCCGGGACTAAAACAAACATGGTCCATGCCTTAAAATCATTGTTTTGGACCTCCGAACAAGGTTCGGGTCAAAACAGAACTTAAATCTGCCTTAAATTGCTGTAAGGGTATTTTGGTCATTTATACGTGGAGACCCTAAAAATAGGATTCCTCTACTTTATTAAACACTCAAATACATACAATCCCCTTCATATATCATATGAACCTTATGGGGATGGCCGAGGTTGGCCGTCCTCGTATTTCGGTAAAAATGACCTCAGGGGCATTTTGGTCATTTGAAAGTTTAGTGAAAAATCGGGGCGTTACATTACTCCCCTCCTTAAAAAGAATTTCGTCCTCGAAATTCATTACCTGAGAAAAGCTCGGGAAATTGTGCTTTCATGTTGGTCTCCAACTCCCAGGTGAACTCCTCGGTCTTTCCGCGTTCCCACGCGACTTTGACTAAAGGTACCGTTTTATTTCTCAACTGTTTGACTCCTCGGTCCACAATTCTCGTAGGAGATAGGTTAAATGTCAGGTCATCCCTTAATTGTACATGTTCTGGCTCTAGTACATGACTGGGGTCAGACTGATACTTTCGTAATTGGGATACGTGGAAAACATCATGGAGGTTGGATAGATTGGGTGGTAGGGCTATGCGGTATGCTACGGACCCTACTCTACTAAGAATTTCAAATGGGCCAAGGAACCTAGGGCTCAACTTTTTCACTTTCATTGCTCGACCTATACCTGTGGTGGGGGTGATCTTGAGGAAAACATGTTCTCCTTCTTGAAACTCAATCGGCTTGCGTCGCGTATCCGCATAGCTTTTCTGTCGGCTTTGAGCAGTGAGAATCTTATCCCTTATCCTCTTAATTTGTTCCGTCGTTTCCCTCACAATTTCTGGTCCAATGAAACTCTACTCACCAGGTTCGTACCAACATAGGGGTGATTGACACTTTCGTCCATACAGGGCCTCATACGGTGCCATGCCAATGCTCGCATGATAACTATTGTTATATGCAAATTCGATTAGTGGCAGGTATTTGTCCCAACTTCCCTTTTGGTCTAGAACACACACCCTGAGCATATCCTCCAAGGTCTGGATAGTTCTTTCGGATTGGCCATCCGTTTGGGGGTGATAAGCCGTACTCAAACACGGCTTCGAACCAAATGCCTTCTGGAAGGCTTCCCAAAACCGTGACGTAAACCGCGGATCCCGATCCGAGATTATCGTCGACGGTACTCCATGTAGCCTCACTATCTCCTGAATATACAACTGTGCTAGCCTATCCAAGGAATAAGTCACCTTAATAGGTAAAAAGTGGGCTGACTTGGTCAACCTATCCACTATTACCCATATGGCGTCATGATTTGATTGGGTCCTTGGCAGTCCAGTCACAAAATCCATCGAGATACTATCCCATTTCCACTCGGGAATAGATAAGGGTTGCAGCATTCCAGAGGGTTTTTGGTGCTCAATCTTCACCTTCTGACAAACTAAGCACTTACTTACCCGTGTGCAAACATCCTTCTTCAAGCCTGGCCACCAGAACATCTTCTTCAAATCTTGGTACATTGTCATGGCACCAGGATGAATTGCGAAATTACTTTTGTGGGCTTCCTCCAAAATCTCTTTCCGGAGGTCGCCATAATCGGGTACACATATGCGTCCTTCAAATCTCCACAGTCCATCGTTCCCTTGAGCAAAACCTTTCAACTTGTCAGCTTTTGCTGCCTCCAAAGTCTCTTGAAACTCAACATCTTCTCTTTGGGCTTGAGTGATTCTTACTTTGAATTCACTCGTCACACTAAGATGGCAGACTCTCATGCCCTTGGTAGTTAAGGTTACTCCTAGGTTTAGGTTCCTGAACTCCTCAATCAATTGAGCCTCCTTAACCATCAGATGGGAGAGGTACAAGGTTTTCCTACTTAGGGCATCAGCTACCACATTAGCTTTCCCGGGATGGTAGTTCAAACCGAAATCATAGTCCTTCAGGAACTCCATCCATCTCCTCTGCCTCATGTTTAACTCCTTTTGGTTAAAAAGGTACTTCAAGCTCTTGTGATTGGAGAACATCTCAAACTTTACTCCATACAAATGGTGTCTCCAGATCTTTAGAGCAAACACGATGGCAGCCAACTCAAGGTCATGGGTAGGGTAATTCGCCTCATGCGGCTTAAGTTGCCTTGATGCGTAGGCCACTACTTGCCTATTTTGCATCAATACACAACCTAAGCCTTTACCAAAAGCATCACAATACACCTCAAAAGGTTCTTTAGGGTCAGGTAAAACTAGGACAGGGGTTGAGGTCAACTTCCGTTTTAACTCTTGAAAACTCTTTTCACACTCTGGGGTCCACACGAAAGGGGTGTTTTTCCTAGTAAGCTTGGTTAAGGGTAACGAAATCTGGGAAAATCCTTTTATAAACCTACGATAATAGCCAGCTAAACCCAAAAAGCTCCTTATCTCGGTTACTGTTGTCGGTTGTCCCCAATTCATCACAGCTTCCACCTTACCAGGATCTACAGCAATCCCTCCTTTAGATACTACATGCCCTAAAAATTTTACTTCCTCTAACCAAAATTCACACTTGGACAGTTTGGCATATAGTTGCCTTTCCTTCAAAATTTCCAACACTAGGGTTAAATGTTGCTCATGCTCCTCGTGGGTCCTTGAATAAATGAGAATGTCATCTATAAAGACAACCACGAACTTATCTAGATAGGGTCTAAAGATTCTATTCATATAATCCATGAAAACAGCAGGAGCATTGGTTAGTCCAAAAGACATAACTGCGAACTCAAAATGACCATATCGGGTGCGAAAGGCGGTCTTGGGTATATCGTCATCTCTAACCCTAATCTGATGATAACCTGACCTTAAATCAATCTTGGAAAACACTACTGCTCCTCTTAGTTGATCCATCAAATCGTCAATCCTAGGCAAAGGGTACTTATTCTTTATTGTTACCTTATTCAACTGCCTATAGTCAACACACATCCTCATACTTCCATCTTTCTTTTTCACAAATAATACCGGGGCTCCCCACGGTGATGCACTAGGCCTAATGAACTTCTTCTCCAAAAGATCCTCCAATTAGGTTTTCAACTCCGCCAGCTCCAAAAGGGGCATTCTATATGGGGCTATAGATATGGGTCCGGTACCTGGGAGCAGCTCTATTGAGAATTCAATTTCTCTCTTGAGGGGAAACTCAGGTATTTCATCTAGGAATACTTCGGGATAATTCCTCACTATCGGTATCTCTTCGATACTTTGCTCAAAGTCAACATCGCTAGCGGCTAAAAGAATATAACCTTGTTCACCCTGACCACAGCCTAGGTCTACAGCATTTAGGTACATTCTCATGGTTTTCCTAGGTTCAGGGGGAATGGGAAGGAAAGAAATAGCTTTCTCATAACAGTTCAATGACACACGGTTGGCATAAAGCCAGTCCATGCCAAGAATTATGTCTAGGCCTTGCATAGGCAAACATATGAAATCTAGAACAAAGGGTCTGTTCTCAAGGACAAAGCTACATTCTAGGCAACATTTGCTAGTCCTAGCTGGTTTCCCAGTGGGGGTAGAGACGATGAGGTTAAAAGGGAGTTCTGACACATGTAATTTAAGAGTCTCAACACAAGAATAGGATATAAAAGAATGGGTAGCACCATAATCAAACAGTACAATTAAGTTTTTACCGTTCATTTCACACTTACCTTCGATGAGATCCTGGGACTCCGTCGTCTCTTCCGCATTGAGGGTAAAGACCCTTCCTTGTCATTGCGGCTTGGGGTTAGGGGTTGGCTGGTTCCTCTTCGGGTAGTCCTTTGAATAGTGCCCCGGTTCTCCACACCGGTAGCAAATATTCAATCCCGCTCGACATGGCAAGCTCCCATGGGGTCTGCCACACTTAGGGCATTCAGCATGTGGGGTGGATGACGTCCCTTGGAGTACCTTTCCTTTATTGTTCATGGGCTTGTTCTTGTTATTGTTGTTGTTGTTGCCACGATTGTTGCTGTTGTTAGGCTTGAAATCTCTCCGAGGCCTTTGAGATATGGGCCCGGACTAAAACCTTTGTTGAGATTGAGGTTGTGGCTGACCTTTCTTCTTGAACTGCTGGCCTTGAGGTGCCAGCTTCTTGTTGTAGTTGTTGGACTTAGTCGCGTTCACCCTCCTTTGCCCATCATCAATGATGCGGCACTTGTTGACCAGGGTTGGGAAATCCCTAATCTCCAAGTGAGCGACCGCAAGATTGAGCTCGTCCTTCAATCCAGACTCGTACTTAACACACTTCCAGTACTCATCAGGGTTAGCTTGGTACAACCTCGAAAACTTGATGAGGTCTTCAAACTTGGCGGTATACTGAGCGACTGTCATGTTCCCTTGAACGAGTTGCATAAACTCGACGTCCTTTGAGTTGCGGATGGATTTCGGGAAGTACTTCTCGTAGAAGTGAGCTTTGAACACCTCCTATGTGATGGCATCCTCGGTTGCATCCAGCAATCTTTGGACTCCAGTCCACCAAAAACCAGCATCACCTTCCAGCATGTAAGTGGCAAAAGTCACTTTTTGCTCCTCTGAGCATGGCACCACCTTAAAGATCTTCTCTATATTTCGGATCCATTCTTCTGCATGGTTCGGATTGGCAGTTCCTTTGAAAGTTGGTGGATCCGCTCTACGAAATTCCCCAAATCGGACATGTTCGGGGATCTCAGCCATGTTAGGGCCACGTCCTGTACCAGCTTGACGATCTTGATTCATCTGTTCCATCATCATTCTCATCGTCCTTGCCACATCACGGAGTGCCTCAGTAGTCTCATTGTTTTGAACTCCGGGAGTCGCGTTCCTAGTTGATTGTCGACGTGCCATTAGTCCCTATACACACAAAACAGCAACACTGAGTTGATCAGGCTCAGTACTCCATGTAAAGCGAGCAAGTTACCATGGCACGCACAACAAACAGTAGTCATGCATATCTAAACCTAGTATACCTATTCATGACACTTCTAACGTATTGTGCTTAAGAAGCATAGTCAATCCAATCCTCAGGCTCCGCGAGAACCGAACTGCTCTGATACCAAAATGTAACATCCTAATATTTGACCCAATACTACTAGTATATATGTAGGCCAAATCTTAGTCGTTACCTCTTGTCATAGTTCTAATTACTTTGAAATTAGACTTAAGGAAAATACGAGCCAATTTTTTTTTCTTTCTTGAAATCTTGTTAAAATAGGAGCCGCGCGTGTTACAATGTAAACGGTATGAATAAATGCGGAAACAATAACATAGAAATGGCTCCAATCAACATGACATTATCACATCTGAATTACTTCATGCATATACTATGCCCACCCTAAGGGTAGGACTTTTCAAGTACATAAAGAAATGCGAATACAACTGAAACATGTAAAATACATAGAAATGGGAATCACATAATGTGAAAACATAAAAGGAACACCCATTCCCAAGTGCATCTAAAGTGGATAACCTCGATACAAAAGAAGGTTTATCCAATCTACGTGATGTGCGTGCATTAAGGACTACTCCCAATCCTACATCTAACGCCACGGGTAAGGTGGAAGATAACCGATCCATGGACGAAGCTCGGCTGGGGCTGGCATGCTTGAAAACTGACCTTGCCTCCACGTCTAGGACGTGGACCAGGCACCGGGGCTCTCCGAGGCTGAGTCACCGTCTCCTCGCTACCTCTGGGCATGCGTGGGGGAGTGGGGGCAGAATCCTCTCCATACAGGTGGATAGGGGTGTCCTCTGAGGGATCCTCCTCTGAGTGCTGAGTGCGTGGTACGTACTCTGGTACCGCTCCCGAACTGGCAGGGGATGTCCATAAGATCCTCTCCTAAAGCGTACAGGCACGCTCAAAAATAGTGGCGTCATCGAAAGGAGACGTCGGGGTGAACAGATAGCTATCTACCGGATGAGAAAAGGGCCGCCCAAGAAACATGAACACACGTACAGTGCAGAAGCCCTCAAAATGGTATGACCCAAGCTCGGGGTCATGGTGGATCTCCCAAATGGGCATGTCAATGTAGAGGACGAACGTCGCCATCCCGATCTGAAGACGTAAAGGAAAGAAAGAAATAGAGGGAATGAGATTTCTTGTTGAAGAAACTCAGTAGGGTTTTTCCTTCTACCTAGGTGTCATCTCTTATGTCCTCAGGGACCTTGGTTTCTTATTAAAAATCATGGTCATGCAATGGTTTAATTATGAAGTTCGAAAACGTTATCTTCCAAGGTCCGTTCATTTTAATTCTAAAGCCTCTTGGTTACATAACCTATAATTCCTTGTAACTGGAATCATAATTCATAGGTACTATTGACATGGATCATAACACATAAACTCATAAACCATGGTACATAAGATTATAGATCAGGGAACATAAAATCATAGATCATGTGGTATAGTACATAGTGCATGGTAACTTAACTTGGTTACTTAGGTGACATTAAAGTCTTATCATTTTCTTCCTTGGGCCACCCTAACTGGTCTCCGTTGGGAGATGTAACTAGGTTATGAGCTCATACCTCACTAGTCGTCACTAGCATAAAAACTTACCCCTTTTGATAAGCTAAAGTCCCGACATAACGTACGGGCTAGGGGGCTAAGATCACCTCATCCTCCATCCCATTTGATGGTTTCATGGGGTCATTTTCACATAGTTTATGTCACCTTAAGTCTTAGCATGTTATAACGAGATGTCACATAAATCATGCATGTCACATATTTCATATATCCTTAACGTAGGCATCTCTAGGGTTCTTAAGAGAACAATAACATGCAATTCCATCATTACATAGCATCATATAAGTCATGAGATAACACATAAAGTCATCAATCATAGAGGGTACACAAACCATTCCCTTAAAAGCAAAAACCCCTAATCGGGTAACCTCAAACTTCCAAATTATTTTCTTGTACCTCTAAGGGATTGATTAACCTTATTACCACAATTTATTAAGTCCTAGAACCTAATTAATTATGGCTGGACAGCATAGGCAGTAAACATATTTTGATGAATTACGGTGTTCTAGAAGTTGCATTTTAGGTCCTTTCTCATTACCGACTTTTTCTATGATGCAATAATTAATACCTAAACCAATTATGAGTCATTCTCACTCATCTAAACATGTTATAATGTGATTTTCCAAACTCAAACAAGGCTGGAACAGAATGCATATTTTCAGCTCCTAAGGAGTTCTAGAAATCACATTTTCGAACATACAAAGTTACTAAGCATACCTAAGATGCCTAGAGCAATTATCATACAATTGGTAAGGTATTTAAACACATATAGACCACCCAAAACAGGATTTAAGGTGCTGGAAAATAACAAGGCAGAACCGAAAATGATGTCATCATATGATGCATAGAACTTTCATTTTAAAACACATAACCTACTAGTTTCTCTTGGAACCCCTTTAAAACTTATAAAACTCATTAGGAAACATTTTATTTCTTTAAAATCTCCATAAAATATATGAGGGCAGTGACCATATTAAATAAACCTCAAAGGGAAATTAAATCATGAAATCATACTTAAAATATTTGTCATTGTCACCTATGCTTAAGAAAAATCCTAAGACATGGATTATAGGCCCTTGTGACTTAATGAAACTCATTCTAGCTTCATTATCACCACATGGCCGAGATGTATATTCCAAGGAATGTCTACATATGTAACTTTTTCTTAGGATGAAGAGGGCAAATCTTTGAGCTCTAGGAGTTTTAGGTGATAACATAACCATAAACATGATATGCACTCCATTTTAGATTTCCTTAGAAATAAAGTGAGGGCTCAAGATAAATATGAGATGCAAGTTCACTTCTTTATCTTTGAGTTAAGTGATAACTTGAAAATAAAACATGAAATGCAAGTTCATTTCTTTATCTTGGGAATTTAGTGGTACCATATAATAAATATGGATGCAACTCCTTTTTACATCATGACTAGAGCTCTTGAAAGATTTTAAAGAGAACAAATGTTCCAACCCAAACTCATCCTCACAAGAAAAGGAACACTAGTAGCACTAGGTTTTGTAAAATGAGACATTTTATCCTCAAATACCATGAGGTGGCCGAATCCTCTTCATGAAGAAACAACCCATTTTTGAACTCTAGGGGCCAAGATCTTGATGATCCAAACATCAACATCCTAAGCCCTCATCATTGAGTATTTCACTAGACCTTAAACTTCCATCAAAACCAAACTCATGTCAAACATAAAGGAAGAAACCGAAATCTCACTTGGTCTAGAAGCCAAGTCCAAGCTTTAGAGTTTATTCATGTGACTAACCTCAACATGAAACCCTCATCATCAAGCTCTTATTTTTCCAAGTCCCAAAGGCCTTCATGGCCGAAACCTTAAGGAAAAAGAATGGGGTTTCAAAGGTTCAAGAGAAACATAACTCTTTCTTGAATAAAACTTGGAAATGATAAACTTTTCTTTGAAAAAGATCCAAGCTTTAGAGGTTGTTCAAGTGTTAGACACCATCACAAAACCTACATCATCAAGCTCTCATTTTTCCAAGTTCCAAAGGCCTTCATGGCCGAAACATCCAAGGGAAAACAAAAGTTCCAAAGAGTTTCATAAGAAACATAACCCGTATTTGATCAAAACTTGAACAAGATGAAACTTTTCTCCAAAAGGAATTCTAAGCTTTAGAGGTCTCATGCTAGGATGAACACATGGTCATCCCAAGAGAGCACTCATCATCAAGCCTTCATCATTTTGGCCTTGAGGCCGAAAATAAAACAAAAGAGAAGGAAAAAGAAAGAAACTTTTCTTTAAGAAAGGTTCAAGCTTTAGAGGTTTCCATGAGAGATGAACACAAGGTCACCTCTAGAAAACACTCATCATCAAGCTATCATATCCAAGGCCTTGAGGCCGAAAATAAGAAGAAACGAAAATGAAGAAACCGAAAATGAAACAACAAGAAAGTTCATCCATTCATCATATTCCAACAAGACTCAAACATAAAGAATCAAGAAAACATTTTTAGAAAAGCTCCCTACCTAGTGGTTGAGGTTGAGAGGAGATGAAGAAGTTGAAGGAGATGAACTCTTGAGCTTGAGAGTAAGAGAAAGTTTCAAAGTGCTCTAAAACTCTAAACTTAGTGAATGAACAAAAGGTGCTTCAAGTTCTCTAAGCTATCTATTTATAGAAGAATAAATGAAGGTGGTTTTGGGGGAGAAAGGCTTCGGCCTTTACAGCCATGAGGAGAGAAGAAATATCTCCTTCAAAGCATGATGACAAGTCTAACTAGGCATGTCCTAAAGCATGGCTAAAAGTAGCTTGTGTAAGTAAGCTTGATTGACAACATAAACTAATATAAATTTTGAATTCTTTTTGAATTTTTGGGGGAGGAGTGGTGCCACTTTTGGGCAGCCATGGGAGAGAAAATATCTCCTCTAAATCATGGTTTAATAGGGTGCTTAGGTGTAGGATTGATTTAGCTTAGGATTAGGGGTTGCTAAGTAAAGGTTTTAGGTAAACTAATTTGATGATTAGGGTTGTAACACCTTAGATTAGGAGTGGTCTTGTGAGATTTAATGGAGTCAAGACTTCTATGACTAATGATGTGAGTATGACAATCCTTCTTGGAAATGGGAGCGTGAATAGTGAAACCACTATTCATATATGCTTTCTTAAAGAAAAAGAACTAGAATTAGGTTTTTAAGTTTTCCTTAAGAAATCTTGGGTTCTAATTATCCTCAAATAATGATTTTAGCTCTAGATTAATCATGGAAATTAATTAATCTTTAATTAGAGCCTAATATTTGCTTAGGTTTTGCTAAAAACGTCCTCAAGCCCAAAATGTACTAAGTAGGGGTAAAATCGTAATTTTTACCAAAAGTTGCCCGGAACCTCCGAGACTAAAACAAACATGGTCCATGCCTTAAAATCATTGTTTTGGATCTCCGAACAAGGTTCGGGTCAAAACAGAACTTAAATCTGTCTTAAATTGTTGTATGGGTATTTTGGTCATTTATACGCGGAGACCCTAAAAATAGGATTCCTCTACTTTATTAAACACTCAAATACATACAATCCCCTTCATATATCATATGAACCTTATGGGGATGGCCGAGGTCGGTCGTCCTCGTATTTCGGTAAAAATGACCTCAGGGGCATTTTGGTCATTTGAAAGTTTAGTGAAAAATCGGGGCGTTACATTTGTTTGGTGATCTAAGGTGGTGGGGTGTTGTTTCAAGGTTATGAGATGATTATGTTATGAGAGGATGAAGAAGATGAAGATGAAAAGAAAAGAAGAACTCTCTTGAAACTTGAGAGAAAAAGAAAGAACTCAAGAAAACTTAGGAAAACTTGAAACTTACCAAATGAACTAAAGTGTTTGCAAGCTCAAGTAAGCAAGATATTTATAGAAAATTAAAACAAATAAAGCTCAAAGGGGAGGAGGGCTGGCCGTAGCTCTTGGAGGGAAAAGGAAGAGAAAAATATCTCTTACACAAGGTCATTCAAGCATGGTTTGAAGTATGGAGTGTATGATACAAAGTATGGCTTGATGTGAGTGAATTTCCTATCACTTTTTTAATGAAATTAGGCTTCTAAAAACAATGCATGGCTGGAAAAGTTCCAGCCACAAATAAATGGAGAAAATGGGGTATTTTAATTAGTTATTCATTTGGAAAATCAAGCTTGATTGAACGTTTTGACAAGGTATAGTGTATGTGACTTGAGGTATGGCCTTGGAGTGTTGAAAAATTGAACATGTGATGCATATGGGGGCATGGAGGTCTCGACCAGACCTGTTACAACAAGGGGGAGGAGGATTTGTTTCATGTAATTGTGTGTTAATGGTAGGTTTAAGTGTGTATTAGTTTAGGTACAAGGTTAGGAATAATTAAGCTTAAGTTTAGGTGACTAAGAATGTGAATTAAGGATTTTATGACAAGATTAGGAGTGCTCATACATCATTAGGGAATTAAAAACTCATTTGTGAATAAACAATGTGTAACACAATTCCATGATTTAAGGAATTGGAAAGAGAAAATACTATTCAAGATTCCATGACTAGGAGTCTTGAATTTAAAATAGAAATTCAAGTTGTAATTAAGCACTTTTAGGTTCTAATCAACTTTAATAAATTATTTTGACTCAAGATTAATTATGGAAATTAATTAACCTTCGATTAGAGCCTAATATTGCTTAGGTTTGCTTAATCACGCGATTAAGCGCAAAAACACGAAACTAGGGGCAAAACCGTAATTTTGTACTAATTTCGCCCGGGACCTCCGGGACCAAAACTAAAGTTACAGTCTACATAAAAACACCTTTTAAAACCATATGGAGAAGTTTCGGGTTTATCCGGCACTTGCAAACGGGTAAAACACCGCAGGGGCGTTTTGGTCATTTTGACCTGAAAACTAGAAAAACGAAATTTTCGATCCCGAAAAGGTAAACAAGTCATCTAATCCCTTTCCAACATTGAGTTTTCCCTTCGAGTATTGCCGAACCGGCTCTCCTTGAATTCCGGGCCGAAAATGACCTCAAGGGCATTTTGGTCATTTTCACTCTAGCAGAAAATCGGGGTGTTACAACAATTGTGATGATGATGATTGAAGGATTTAGAACATCCTTGCTTCAAAGTTGGCCTGATATCTTCATTCCACGAGTACTTTATGAAGTTGCGTTCTACTTTCTAAAGATCCCAACCTTGGTTTCTTGTTTATGATTTGATTTTCTTCAATCCACAAATTATGTAAATGTACTTTGCACGATATAAATTTCACTTCTATTAAGATCTTATCTCTTTATACAAGATACAACATGTTTGGCCATGAAAAGTGAATTTATTTTCGACTCAAGACGTATTATGACATCTGGAAAGACTAGTTTGCTATCTCAAGAAACTCAAGAGAAAACAATAATCATTCTTCAAAATATTTTCTTAAAATGTGTTATGTCATCACTCAAAACATGTATTCTTAGCGCTTCTGAAGGGTTCTTGAGCTAACATGAACTACTGGTGATGGTGTTAGCTTGGAAAGGGTAGTTAAAGATTACTTAGTTGTGACAGTAGTAGTGAACTACTAGTCACTGTGTTAGCTTGGAAAGGCTAGTCAAAGACAACTCAAGTTGTGACAGTAGGAGTGAACTACAAGTCGCTGTGTTAGCTTGGAGAGGTTGGTCAAAGATTACTCAAGTGTGACAGTAGAGTAAGCTACTGGTCATTGGTAAGAGTGAGTACTGAATGTAAGCAGGTTGGTCGATCTAGTATGAAAAATCTTGTGCAGTATCTTCTTTTCTCTTGTATCTCTTTGATTTAACTGCTTTGTGCATGTTATATTATGTTTTTTTTTATAAACAACTTCTATGCATTTTTATTATACTTGTCATAGTTTAAAAATTTACTTTTTGACATTACTAACACTGTTTCCACTGCACTTCAAGTTTTATACTTGATAGTCATTGTTTAAGCTATTTTAGAAAAAGAAAAGAAAAGAAAAGCAAAGTATGATTCAACCCTGCTTCTCATGTGCTTTTCTACCTACAAATATGCATTATGTGTGAGGAGCATACCAACCTTTGACCCTAAATACTATACACATTCTTGGAAAACACAACCAAACACATGTATAAAAAGGTCACATATCATAAGGTTTGTGTTACAAATAAGATAAACAAATAATAAACAATTATGTATAGATAGCAAGAAGGGCACACTTATGAAAGAAAAGAAAGACAAAAAAGCAGTTCGGAGGGAAAGATAAATATTATAAAGTTCTTTATTTGAAGAATTTACTTCAATTGGCCTAACTCTCTAATGTCTAAGTTGCCAAACTGTCACCTAAAATTGGAAAACCTTTTATTTGATAAAACTGGTCTTTTTTAAAAGAAATTTGAAGTTTGGGAGTCTAATTATGATTAGTAAAGGATGGAAACTTAATCCCACTATACTTCTAATACATTTGTATAAAATACGGTTATCCTATAGCTTATTATGTAAATTTATTTATAACTTTAAAATATTTAATTTTTCCCCAAAAATTATAATAATTACATATTTGCAAAAAGAAAATAAAATAAAAGAGAACAAACTTTAGGAAAAAATGATTTTAGTTTGATAGTTGTTGGCTACGTTGATATATTCTCTAGTGTAATGAGAAACTCAAAGTCATGTCATTTTTGTAGAAAATAAATGTGTCCTAACATAGATTTTAATTAAAAGAAAAAAATGAGATGTATGTTGGTTGATTTTATTTGTGAAAAAGGGTTTTGACTGACAAATTATTTGAAAATGGAATCCGCTTATATACAAGATTTAAGGCAGCACAAGACTACTCTGTAAATCCTTTGTAATTCAAAAGTGGCGAATGGAACACCGTCTCCTTAGCCACAATCATTGATTGTTGCACAGCAAAAAAATATTTTGTTTTTTCTTTTATTTTCTATTTTTAATTTCTGTGAGACCTCTTTTTTAAGAAAAAACACACTAAGACACTCAGAAAAGGAAATCAGCTAAAACATGCAAATAGCCGAAAAGAAAAAAGATCCGAGACTGGCCCCCAAAAAACGTTACAAAAACACTGAAAGGCCCAAAGCTCGAAAACAGCAACACAAAAAAGAAAAGGACTCAAACCCATAAAACAAAAAGCAAGAACTCAACTGACTAAAATAATTAAAATAAAATAAAGACTCACAAAAACAAAAATGACTCTGACCAAAAACATTAAATTGTCCTTAGTTGCTGTAGCACACAGATGGAGATTGGGGCAAAGTAGGGGACGGGTAACCGCGCACACGGGCTGACGGCGGCGGAGAGGAGGGGCCGGATGGTGGCGATGTCGCACAAAGGCGGCGGCAACTTCGCGCAAAGGCGGAGATGTTGCGTAGAGGCAGTGGCGGCGAATCCAGGAGGAGGAGCGGTCGAGGCTGGCTGGCAAATGGCGGCGATGTATAGTCCGAAGATGGCACGACGGTGGCGGACAAAGGCTGTTGTAGTGATGGCTGTGCACGAGTTCACAGGAAGGATTGGAGCCTTTGGCTGTGTTTTAATGGCTTGGTGGGAGATGGTGGAGGTTGATGGCTGTGTTGATTGATGAAAGGGCGGTGACTTGGCTGTGAAAGGGGAATGGCAGAGGTTCGAAGGGCTGTTGACTGTTCTGCTGAATGCTCTTTATGTGTTCTCCTTGTTTTTTCGATTTTTCTCGCTCCTCCTGCCTGTTTCTGCTCTTTGTTCATTTATACGCACTTGGCAATTAATTCCATTGATCCTTGACTGATTTTTCCGGATATGACTGGTAATGCTTGTGATATGATTGGAGGACTTCGTCTCAATTCTTTGTGAATTTGCTGATTTGAGGGATTTGATACTGGTTGATACTGGTTGCCTGATCCCCACAATCTTTCTGATTCTTTACATTCCCCCCAATCTCATTGAAAACAAATTACCTCCAACACCAACAGATCAGCCACAACATCTCCAACCAAAGCCAACATAGTCCTATATCACAAATAAATCCCCAAAATCATAAACTACTGAAAAAACCCATGAAACAAAAAGAACCTTAAACGTTGAAGCACAATAACTCATTCCAATATCACAAACAACAATGAAAAACTAGTAACTACAAAAACATCTACGCACCCAAAATATAGCCCAAAAAAGACCAGTAACCAGGCAGACGAAACCCAAAACCTTTAAAAAAAAAAAAGACCAAGAGAGCACAACCATACTCCTTGTCGTTCCTCCTTTGCCACCGCTGCTCTTCCTCTGTCATCACTACTTCATCGTCAATCACCGCGAGAGAAGCCTAGCAAAACCACAGGTCTGCTATTTGTACACCGCGCCGTTACCGTTGTGCCTCCACCTCCATGATGCCTCTGCCACGTAATCGATCTTCAATCTCACCACCGGAACACGCACCACGCTTCCGACCTTCTCTCCATCACCTTCCTTCCCGCCTTCCCCACCCTTCAACTCCTTGAGAACCGCACAATCAAAGCACTCCCAAGCTTTCTCCCCTCTCCTTGCTGTCGAGCCTGTTGTCGACAATGTGGCGGGCGGCGGTGGCGGTGAGTTGGGTGACATTGAGGAGATGAATCTCGTAGAGGAGCTCGGCCTTGCCGGTGTCGAAGGTGGAGATGAGTTCGGGATACCCCTGGCTTCCACCTCGCATTGCTGGTCTCTTCACTGATTCAGAAACTAAGCAAGAAGGAGAAGCAAGAAGGAGAAGAGGAGGAAAAGGATTTCATATCTGATAGGGGCGTGAGTTGAGAGGGGAAAGAGAAATGAAGTGAGAGATTTGGGTTTGGAAATTCAAAATAAGAAAGGGATATTTTTGTCAAATTATACATGCACGTGAGAAGCATATGACCACTTAACAATGGCTTTTAACGTCTGTGTAACAAAAGGCCTTCTTTGCAACTTTCGATAAGTACAGGGGATCGGGTTGCAACATTTTAAAACATAGGGTCTAAATTGTACACGACCAAAAATTTAGGAGGTAAAATTGATTTTTTTTTCTCCTTTTTATTTTTTATGATATCAATTTAGTCATTTCATCAAAGTGTAAATCTAATAGAATGACTCAATTAATATCAAAATAAAAACATTAGAATTGAATCGATGTCAAATTGAAAATATTAGCATAAAATATATTATTTAATAAAAAATTATATTTCCATCCACTCAAATTCTTCTATTTATATAACTTTCTAAGTAATAGATATAGAAATTAACTATATGTATTAATATGATAATATATAATTCGATGAAATAGTGTAAGTTTTTTTTTTTTCAGAAAAGATACAGTCCTAGTCTATTGAAATCAAATCTATATTTAAAAATAGTTATTAATAAATTCCCTAAATTTTAATTGTAATATTGAACAAAAGTGATAGCCATAAAGTGTGGTAGGCAGATATGCACTTATTAAAAAAAGATGAAGATGATAGACATTTTCAACCCTTTTAGATTAATATGGGAATATAAATTTCAAAAAATGACAAAGAGGAACTATTATTTTTAACAAAAGATCTAGAAACTTCTACATTGAGCACCAACTCTAGAGAAGCTTCTTACAATTAGCATTGGTAGAAGTTTCTAGATAATGTAATAATTAATTACTACACTAGATGAACCTAGATGGAAGTTACTAGAACTATAGACAAGTTGCTAGAATTTTTAATTAGTGATACACTTAAAGAAGTGTCTAGAAGCTAGAGATAATTGTATGTTGCTAGAAAATTTAGAACCAATACTAAGTTAACATGATCCTAGAATTTTCTAGCCCTTGTAACACACCTACATTGCAAGGCTATAAATAGGCCTTGTGTCTTTGTGTAATGTGTGCATTAGTGAGTGCATTAGTGCAACAAGCGTGCTAGTGAGAATCAAGAGTGTTTGAGTAAAGCATTGAGTGAGTGCTTTAGTTAGTGTGCTCTAGTTTATAAAGTGTAAGGTTATTCAATAGATAACAAAGAGAATTTTATTTTTAGTGCCTCCTTCTTCAACAATTTGGTATTAGAGCTTAGCGATCTGGGACAACTTCAAGTAGGTGGATTATAAGTTCTGGGGGAGCTCTTGTAAAAGCGCAGTTTGGGATTGTGACGGTATTGGTCTGGGACCAAAATAGTGGTAAGAAAATTTCATCAAATCACTATGGCGGATATCCAAGTGGTTGGTGGAATTAGGAAACTCAACACCCATAATTATAATACATGGAAAACATGTATAGAGTCGTACCTCCAAGGCCAAGATTTGTGGGAGGTTGTTAAAGGTAGTGAGACCACACCACATTCTACAAATGAAGCTAAGGCATTGTGAAAATGGAAAATTAAAGCAGGAAAGACGATGTTTACGAGCAAGACCATGGTGGAGGACGAAATGCTGGAGCACATTAGGAAGGTAGGTATCAACACCAAAGAAAGCATGGGACACATTTGCAATGCTATTTTCAAAGAAGAATGACACAAGGCTGCAACTATTGGAGAACGAGCTCTTATCAACAACACAAGGAGACTTGATGATTAACCAATATTTCACTAAGGTAAAGTCTCTCTGCTAAGAAATTTTTGAGTAAAATCCTGATAGTAAAATATCTTATCAACATATAAAGAGAATTATTATTCATGGTTTAAGACCTGAGTATAGAGGTTTTATTGCTTTAATTCAAGGTTGGCCTACCCAACCTTTCCTTTTACAATTAGAAAATTTGTTGGCTGACCAATAGGCGTTAGCCAAACAAATGGCTGGCATATAGTGAGGAGTGAAGAAGAAGCACTCTTCACTGGTAGAAGAAAGGGAAGAGGGAAGCCACATTTTAGTAAAAATTTAAATAACAAGAATGAGAAGTCGAGAAATGAGCAAGTAAGAGATGCTTGACTTGGAAAGGCAAAGAAACAAGATGGTGCTTGCTTCAACTGTGGAAAGCGGGGACATCTTGCAAGAAATTGTTGGTTCAAGAATAAGGTGGCAGAGATCAATGTAGCAATCTCAAGTCGTCAAGTAGAGAAAGAAAATAATAGTGAAGAAGAATAGGATGCTTCCGCTTCACTGGCAGTCAAAGAAGACATTGGCCAGGAAGAAGATAGAAATTTTGACAAGGCTGACGAGAAGCTCACGAAGTCACCTAAGGCAGAATTGGCACTTATAGTAACAAGCCCGCTAGTTGTTGTTTATAATAAGGATTGGATTATCGACTCGGGATGCTCCAATCACATGACTGGTGATAAAGATAAGCTAGAAAGCACAATAGAGTACAGAGGTAATCGAGTTGTGGTGATGGCAGACAATTCAAGGTTTCCAATAACTCATATTGGGGAAACAATGATCTCACCTTACTGCAATGACAATCAGGTTTGCTTATAGAATGTCTATTATGTACCTGGAATGAAGAAAAATTTACTTTTAGTATCACAAATAACGAAGTCAGGGAAGTATGTGGTATTTGGCCTGGAGGATGTTAAGATATATGACAAGATAAAAGTTATGAGGACACCAGTACTACAAGGACAACATTTAGAGTCAATCTACATAATGTCTGCAGAATCTTCTTATGTAGATAAGACTCAAAAGAACAAGATAGTGGATTTTAGCATGCACGCCTTGGGCACGTGAGCTATCACAAGTTGAAGGTGATGATGAAGAAAACAATGCTCAAGGGTCTTCCTCAATTGGAAGTGCAAAAAGATGTTGTATGCGTTGGATGTCAGTACGTTAAGGCTCACTAATTTCCATATGAAAGTTCAAAGTTTCAAGCCAAAGAGCCGCTGGAGCTGGTTCACTTAGATGTGCTTGGACCAGTTAAACAACCTTGGATTAGCGGATATCATTAAATGGCAACCTTCATTGATGATTACTCAAGGTATGTATGGTTCTACTTTATGAGAGAAAAATGCGAGACGTTAGCAAAATTCAAAGAGTTTAAAGAGAAGGTTGAAAGCGAAGTTGGAAAGATTATATGCCTTCGCACAGACAATGGGGGAGAGTACACATCAAAAGAATTCTATGAGTTCTTGAAGGAGTGTAAGATACAAAGACAAATAACGTGTCCTAACACTCCTCAACAACATGGCGTAGCAAAGAGGAAGAATTGCCATTTGGCAGAAATTTGTCAAAGCATGCTACATGCCAAAAATGTTCCAAGCAGATTCTGGGCTGAGTGTATGAAGACTTCAGCACATGTAATCAATCGACTTCCATAAGCCAAGTTAAGGTTTGTGTCACCGTTCGAGAAGTTATGGAATACGACAGTTTGGTTGTGTGTGCTATGTCTTTGTTCCAGATCACTTTAGGTGTAAAATGGATAACAAGGGAACTCGCTGCATCTTTGTGGGATAAAATAGTCAAAGAAAAGATTGGAGATGTTGTGATCCCACAATAGGCAAATGTTATACATCAAGAAATGTAGTGTTCAATGAAACCTCCTCTTGGTGGTCACCACAATAGGTAATTCTACCAAACTCTAAAAATATTGAAGGCATGATCAAAGAGATAATATGGGAGCAAAAAAAGAGTACAGAACTATAGTCTCCAAGTCCAAGCAAGGTGCAGAGACATACTCAAAGCCCTTAGAAAACTGGAGTTCATCAAGTGGAACAAGAAGAGCCTGAACAAGAAGAAGGAGAAGAAGTCGAAGAACAACCGATACTCAGGAGATCTACTAGAGAAAATAAGTCAAATCCAAAGTATGCAAATATTAAAGTGGACATGGAAAGAGAGAAGTCTACAACATACAAAGAAGACCTAGTGTTGAGGGGGAGAAATAAAAAACATCAACACTAGATCTAGAAGTTTCTACATTATAAAGAACTAGAGTATTAACAAAAGAGCTAGAAACTTCTACATTGAGCACTAACTCTAGAGAGGCTTCTTACAATTAGCATTGGAAGAAGTTTCTAGATAATGTAATAATTAATTACTACACTAGATGAATCTAGATGGAAGCTACTAGAACTATAGACAAGTTGCTAGAATTTTTAATTAGTGATACACTTAAAGAAGTGTCTAGAAGCTAGAGATAATTGTATATTGCTAGAAAATTCTAGAACCAATACTAAGTTAACATGTTCCTAGAATTTTCTCGGCCTTGTGTCTTTGTGTAATGTGTGCATTAGTGAGTGCATTAGGGCAACAAGAGTGCTAGTGAGAATCAAGAGTGTTTGAATAGAGCATTGAGTGAGTGTTTTAGTTAGTGTGCTCTAGTGTGAAAAGTGTAAGGTTATTCAATAGATAACAAAGATAATTTTATTTTTAGTTCCTCCTTCTTCAACAATTTTTCACTTTCACTCAAGAATCATCCATGTAATTTTGGACTGGAGATGGTAGTTAGATATAATAATCCTCTTTAAAGTAGTGATTTTAGAATTTGAGCTGTTTACATCCCAAGTAATATTACATGAAGTCACAGCTCATTTTCAGTGCAATTAATCACATAAAAGACTTTTTACACTATGTAGTTTAATAATTATTAAATATACAAACAATTAATTAATAAATAAAAGTTTAAAATACCGCGTAGTTTAAAGGGAAAAAACAAACAATTTACACTTTTTTTTTTTTTTTTGCTTTGAGTGACTAGAATTCAGAAATGGCATAAAAGAAAATATTTGTGGCATGGTGGGAAAGATGAACACAAATAGATGACGGGAAGTATAAAATAACCCAAGGCTATCACTTGGGTAAGATCCACTTTTACTCTATTAGTGGGTTTTTAGTTTTTTATATTTTTTTCATTCAAATAATGGCCTAGAAAGCACTCTACTTTCATCCTAAATGAATTTCTCCCATTACAAGTTTCGCTTAATCTGGAGTGAGCCATGTGGAAATCCAAAAGAAAATTGTGATGGAAGACCAAAAACCCACTTACACTTTCTGATTCAAAGTCTTACAAGCCCACCCCTAGCCTCTTTTTTTCTTTTCTCATGTATACGAGGCGTTGCATCAGCCTAACTTGGATACCTCTCTTTCCAGGCTAGTAAATGAACTGTAGCATCCCTGCTTCTCCATTGCAAGCCTTCTCTGTGCATGTCATCAATGGATTAAAAAACCTAGGCTCTGTAGACCTCAACCAAAACCCATTAGTGAAAAACTTCAAAAAAAAAAAAAAACTTACAGATCGAGAGTCCTCAAAATAGGATCAACTCAAGGAAAATAAATGGGACTGTTAGGGGAGATGACACGAGAGCAACACAGATCTGGAGGCAGATCGAGATTCCACAACGGTGGTGGCTCAAGGACTCAACTGCACCGATGAAGTCTTAGCCTCTCCACAACTTCTACATTGTTTCTCAAATGGGGTGGCATCGGCACTACTAAGAGCCACCACCACTATCGCTCTGATCAAGAACCCAACTCCAACAACTGCTGCCATCACATCATCAGATCCCGTCCCACCAGAACTAACCATTTTTTCCTCTCTCCTTCCCCATCGCCATTCTGCAACAACGATGACGAGATTGGTGAGTTGTCGGTGGTAACTGAACCCATTCTGGTTTGAATTTCGGGATGGAGTTTTTTGAGTTTATTTTTCATATTGGTTTGTTTGATTTAATTCTAATGATGGCCTTGATTCTTCAACGAATTGTGGAAGGTATATATTTTATCATCTTGAAATTGAAACCTTGTGCTAAGTTTTCTTATTCTAATTTGTCAACTTCATCTCTTTTCTATTATGAGAGTGGAATTGTCAATGGAGTTTCCGGACGGCGCTACACCAGTTACATGTCTTGTTTCTATATATGACAATTCCTCTGGTAAGAAAGTTGTTGTGGGGTCCTTAATAGATAAGGCTTTTTGCTCTTCCATTACCTGTTGGGAGCATTAACATGAAAGAGGTTCATGTTAAGGTTTGGGTTTTTTAAGTCTCATATCTGTTTGAGTTTTTGCTTATTTAGGATGACATTGTTGGATGGCTTAATTTTAGACAAACTTTCTCGTTGATTTGGCAAGTTGGCTATATTGGCATCTAATTCAGCTCTTTTTTCTGTTACATAGCTGGGAGAAGAATTGCACTTCACTGTTGGCTTTCAACACATTCCTTTTGGTGCATCTCCACATGTTAGGTGTATGTTACATACAGTTGAGGTCATTTAAGCTATAAGCTCTGATCAGGTTTTTTCACTCTTCCTTTATCATCTTCCTCCCAGTTTCTCTTCTTACTATGGATTAAAGTTCATGTTATACTTCCAATTTTTGATTGAGTCTAGCGAGAAATTTGGGTTTCGTCTTAGTACTATTCTGAGGTTCTTTTCTTTCATGTTGTTTGATAAGAAAATAGTTTTATTTTTTACATCGTAGTGGCTGGGTTTCATCTTGCAATATGTTGTTACCATTTCAACTTTCGCCCTTTTCTTTCCCTGCCTTATGTATGTTGTAAAAAATATTGGGTTTTGTTTCTATCTAAGCTATCAATTTCATTTTGCCATTTTTCAATGCATTTGCAGCATGCACTATTTGAAATAGGTTGAAGTCTCTAAGATAAGTACGACAACTTGAATCCCTAGCAATAGTCATCACCTTCCTTCTTTCTTTTTGTTTTTTTTCATTATTTGCTATTTTTTGGGGTAATCTTCTAAGTCCTTTTGGTTTGGTGGTGATCCACTCAGATTTTGCTTTTGTGATTCTTGCAGCTTTATTCATAGGTAGACCTACAACTATACAGAAAATGTTCCCTAAAGTGTTTTACAAGATGGTTAAAGCATTTGGTGCCTATGTGATATGAGGTTAAGGTGCAATAGTTACAACATATCTTTGTAGATAATTGATATTAGTTGAGCTGCTTATGAAACTCTTATTTGTGCATGCTCATGTGATGTTTGTATGAAGTAGAATGTGAAGCCAGATTGTGCTATATTCAATGAACTAATAACTACAATGGATCATGCTTTGTATTTTTAGCAGAAATGGTAGCTGAAACACAACCCTCAAAAGGTTCTCCTTGACAAGGTATTGTGTTTAAATTCTTTTTTAGTATTTTTGGTGATAGAAATTATTAAGATTAGATATCGAGAATTTTAAAACAGAATAACACCTCTTTTATTTGTATGGTGGTTTCTTGAATTAATAGTTGCATCTAAATTTCCTTACTTTGTTTACCATTCGCTACTTACAAAAGTAATTGACCCATCATGTAGATGTTTTCAAGTGCACTAATAGTAATAGGTGCTACTGGACATGCTAGAAAGCTAGATGCAATGCATAACGTTCTCCTTTGTGTGATCTGCTCCAATGTGGAAAAATAATTATTAGAGTAAGTGTAGAATCAGCGAGGTCGAAGTACATTGTTCATTTTATCCCTTTTTTCATTTATTAGTTTTTGTATGGATGTTGAACTTCAGGGGAAAAAGAACACATTATTCTAGGAAAATATAAACTTTTGAGGATGCTTTTGGTATGGGAATGGAGTATATACTTAGGATGGAAGCTACTAACTACCTGTCTTTTGATCTGAACAAAAAAAGACTACTGGATTTTTTTAAGTGTTGAATTTTATTTAGATACTTAAGGTTGTACAAGATCCACTTGAGGGCCCAAAGGGCCTACACTATCGATGAAATGGTGATAGAGATCTTTTAATTGTGGATTGATTCTAATGAAGCGTGCCATGTTGTAATTGTTTTGATTAGAAGATTTGGAAGAAAACTAAGACCTATCTTCAGACTTTTGTTGCTTTAGTTGTGTTATGAAGTCATTTGTACATCTTAAGGCTGTATTATTTTTTACATTTGACTCACTGGGGTCGCTATTTATTATGTTCAATTGTGTTCTACTAATTATGAAGTAGGATACTTAATTTTTGACTTGATATGCTGTCTATCTTGAGTTATCGTGAATCATTGCCTTAGAATTGTTTTTATTTCAGATTTATATATGCTAACTTGCAGTAAATCTTTATTTTGGATTGTTTCTTTTCAATATTAATATCATATATTAAATCTGAATTGTTTGCAAAATTAACTCCAATCTGTTTGCATTCGTTGCTCTTTGGTATGTGTCAGGCCTTTTATTTGCATCATATAGTTCCCCTGCTCTATCATAGTGTTCAGTGTAGTGCGCATTGTGTCCTAATACATTTTTTTTTCATTTTAATTTAATGTCCTTAATTTTAACTAAATTTTAAATTATCATCTTGATATCTTCTCTCTCCTCATTCAACCCGTTCTCATGTTTTTGGTTCACATATTTCCCCTCTGATTTGTTTGCAAAATTGACTTAAATTGATTTGCATTTGTTGCTCTTTTTAATCTCATATTTGATTTGCATTTTATTGTGAAAGAAGTTTGAACATGTCCTAATTGTTAATATTTGGCTTCTCATTTCTTTTTCTATGGTAAATGCGTAGTTCTAAAAACTATCTCAAATTTTTCATCATATGATTGTCATAGTTTCCTGAAATAGAATATATTAATCAATGATGAATTTAAAATTCTAGTGAGCTTGGTAGTTTGAACAAATGTTAATTGCGATTTTTTTTCATTTTTAAATATGTGCGAACCAATTTGAATCGGCAAGTGATGTCGTTGACATTAAAACTCCACTATCAATTAATTCAAACATCGCCATCCTTTATCCTTTCCAGTTAAGGGTTAAATGAAAATTGTTTTATCAATTTTAATCTTCTTCCTTTGTTGAGATGAGTTTGGTTTATTACATGTTTTAAAGTGGCAAACACCTTATAATCTCAGGTCTCAGTGTCATTTCATTATAACGTTTTGAGACTAAGTTGATAGTCCATATATCCCCTGGTGAAAAATGATATATAATTTATCCAGGGTTTGGTGATATAAAGCAAATTCCCAACTATATTATAGACAAAAATGTTTAACATGTATGAGAAAGATATAAGAAAGATCGAAGAGGATTTAGTTTCATTTCTACTTAAAAATAAGAAATAAATATCTTTATAAAATGAATTACACTTTTAATGATGAATTGTAATCTAGATTTTTAGTAAATTTTCCTTAAGATTACTTTACTTGGAGCTAGAAAGAGATAGAGTATATAGACAACGAGAAGTAAAAACCCTTACTAAGCGAATACTGTAACACCCTACATCTTAACCCAAGACTACTAGTATGTACTTAGGTTAATCTTTAGAATATTAGCTCTTGGTCTCATCTTTTACTTAGAAAATACTTAGCGAAAATATGGGTAAAATTTTTCTTTTTTGGAATTAAAATCAAAGTGAGAGCCACGCACGAATCTTTAAGAGGAAGCATAGCGAAACAGATAAGCAAAGCATAAAGAAGCACATCATATCATGGAGATATCAACTGAAACATAGATATATATATATATATATATATAGACTGTGCCTACCCAAAGGGCAGGACTATTCAATACATCGGGAAGCAGAATACAACTGAAATGCAATACAAGGAAATCATACAAAGTAAATACAAGAGAAACAACAACCATACCCATGTGCACCTAGAGTAGACAACCTCATATACAAAAGAAGGTTTGTCCTCAACTATGTGGCGTGTGTGCACTAACTACTACCCCTCCTATGTCTACTCCTGCTGGTTCGAGTACTGTGGGGTCGAGTCGATCCACTGACGAATCTCGGCGGGAGTGGTCGAGCGCATCATCGGGGCATGTCCACCGCGGCGAGGGCGCATAGATGGCCGACGAGCCAACCTCGGCTGGACCACTGTCTCCTCACTCCCAGCCCTCATCGGTGGGGGAGCGGGACTGGAGCTCCAACTGTACATGTGGGATGGTGGGTCCTCGGATGGGTCCATCTCCGAGTACTGGGGACGCGGCACATACTCGGGGTACTCGCGTACTGCTGATGTCTCGGGCTCCATGCGGAGGATCTGCTCATCGCGTGGTCTCGCTCGCTCAAAAATCCCGTTATGACGGTAGGAAGCATCGGGGTGAAGCGGTAGCTCGGGACGGGAGTCTTGTGAAGGGTCGTCCCATGAACATGAATACTCGGCGGTCAGCGACCCTCAAAATGGTATGACCAGTCTTGGGTCATGGTGCAGCTCCCATACTGGGGTGTCGATGAAGAGTACAAATGTCGCCATCTGAAGATATGACGGAACAAAAGAGAGAGGGAATGAGAATCTTTCTAAAAGAATTCTCAGTAGGGTTATCCCTACCTAGGTGACATCGTCACATCCTCAGGAACCTTGGGTTTATTTCTACGAAGGTGTGCATGCATATCAATTCCTTTTAAGTTAGTTTTTTAAAGAGGTATTTTATCCAAGGTCCATCATATTTTACCATGTGTCTTATGACTGAGCATAAAAGAATCTAATGATATGAATGCATCATAAAGGTGAACCAAACAATAGAATCACTAAGAAACATTATAACATTGGCATAAGTATAGTATATGTGACATTGTTAACTTTAACCTTCATCTCATGGGGCCACCCTAAAACATCTCTAGGTTATGAGCTCATACCTTAACTAGTTGTCACTAGTTCTTACTTATCCTATGATAAGCGAAACATAAACATAATCCCGACTTTCAAGTACGGGCTAGGGGGCAAACTAAGGATCTCCTCTCTAGGATCATTTCCTCTTTGAAATGCTTTGCTAGCCACGCGGGCCTCGCAATTTGTCCGCTTTGGCAGGCTGCATCTACACATACCCTCACGGATTTGTCTCCTCCTGGGGGTGCCCGGCCGAACCGGTGTCACCCAGGAGAAGCGCGTCTCAGTGTTGTGTCACATTTAAGTTCTCATAAGTATTAAATCATAAATACCTCATCATTTATCATATTCATTTTTATCATGCATTCTCATATAGCTTTTATATATCATCACATGAAACTTTCTCATAACATATGCATCGTCACATAAAAACTTTCATATAACATAAACATCATCACATAGTCATATCCCATAAGCTCATAGACTTGATATGTTATAACCCATAGTGTTTTAAACTTCGATTCTTATGAGTCTTAAACTTGCAAATTAATTGTTCTAACATTATCCTTAACTTCTTATACACCTATAGTTTCACAACTAATGAGTTATACAAATTTTTATGCTCAAGAACTAATCCAAACAGCACTAAGCAGAATTTGGATAGCTTTATGTTTATGTGATTATGGAGTTCTAGAAATTACGGTTTAGATCTTTATCTCACATTCTAAGTTATTGATCATCAACACCTAGTCTCTTGGGAACCTATAAGGTTATAACTAAGTATTTCTCACCTCACACTATGGTCAAGAACATCTCTAAACCTCAAGAGTGCAGAAATCAAAATCCTAACTTTACGGGTACCTAGAAGTCACAATAATGACCCTTTCTAAGTTCGGTTTGCTCCTAAGGTTTCAAGATTAAGTCCTAAACCAATTATGAGTCATTTCTACACATATAAACTAATTTAAAACCATGATTATTGACTCTAAACCTTGCTGGACAGAATCTAGAAAAATAAATCTTTAAGGGATCTAGAACTCTCAAATTAATTCTTTTCTAGTTCCTAACTTATCCTATCTTTCACATATGAGTCTTAACATAATTATTACTCAAACATAAGCATATTAACATCATTAACACAGCTCATACAGTGGCCAAACATAGCAAGGCAGAACCGAAACAGAAACTCCATTTAAAGACATTGAACATAGTCTCTAAAGCACATAAAATACTAGTTTCTCTTGGGATCTTGTTAAAAATTTCAAAACTCTTTTATGAACACTTTTATCATCTAAACTCATGAAAATACTTAAGAGGGCAGTGGCTATATTTATTTTCATCTCAAGAGGTCCTAAATTCATAAAACTTAGTTCTACATATTCCTTATACTCATATAAGTTTAGAAAAATTATAAAACATAGTTTTCAATACTTGGAAACACTAAGGCCTCATAGGGCCAAAATATGAACCAAAGGAAATAAATGTTTTAGACCTTTGTTTGAGATATCAATGGGCAAGTCTTTGAGCTCTAGAATCATTAAAGTGATGACATAAAAATAAACATGCTCATGCACTTATTTTAGTTATTGCTAGAAAGTAAAGTGAGAGCATAAAATAAATATGGGGTGGAATATATTATTATCTTTGACATTTAGGTGAGGACTTGAATTATAAATATGATGATGCAAAGCTTGAAATATAAACATGATAGTGCAAGTTCCTTTATTATCTTGATAATTAGTGATAGCAAGGAAAGTAAACAATGAAATGCATAGCATAAAATAAACATGATGCAAGGTTTATTTTATGGTTAGCTAGAGCTCATTCAAGACTTTAATAAGATAATAACCCAACACACATCACATGACAAAGTGAGCTTTAGAGTTCTTAAACCAAGTTCTCAAAGGAACTATGAGGTTCTTGAACATCATCATCAAGCTCAAGAAAATAAAACTTCGTTAAACAAACAATGCTTCAAAGATCAAAAGGAAATGGAAACCGAAATGTTAAAGAAAACAAAGAAACCGAAAGCATGTAATAAGAGGAAACAAAAGTATTCTTGAGAAAAGATCATTTCAAGTTAGTAAATAAAGTTGAAACTTAAGGAAAATAAAAACTCAAGCTCTAGAGGTTCCTTTGAGATGAACACATAGTCATCTTCTAGGAGTCCTCATCATTGAGCCATCATGTAACCATGAAGGCCTCATGGCCGAAACACAAAAGGAAAAGGAGACAAAGAAAGTTTCAAAAAGAGAAACCAAGAGAAAGCTAGAGAAAAACACTTTTTGAACAAAATAACGTTTGAAACCAAGTCCCTACCTATTGATGAAGATAAAAGCTTGGTCTTGAAGATGAAGATGAGATGAGCAACACCTCCTAGGATGGTGGTGATGATTTCGGCCAAGGAAAAGAAAAGGAAAGGAGATGTGTTTTGAGTGAAGTTGTGTTTGAGGTTGAGTGTTTGAAAGCTTTGAGAATGGTTTAAGGTTATGAGGTGATGGATTGAGGTTATGAGGTGATTATGTGAGGGAAGAATGAAGAGGATGAAGATGAAGAGAAAGAGCTCTTAGAACTTTGAGAGAAGGGAAAAAAACTTAGCAAGACAACTCTAAAACTCTAAACTTTGCAAATGCTTCAAGGTGCAACAAGGCTATCACAAGCATCCTATTTATAGAAAAACAAAACCATGGAGGAGTGAATGGGGAGGGCTTGGCCGTAGCTTTTGAGGGGGCAAGGGAGAGAAAAATATCTCTTTGATTGTGTCATAGAAGCATGGTTTGAAGTATGGAGTGTATGATACAAAGTATGGGTTTAGGCATGGGTTTTTGAGTGAGCTTTTATTTCAATTTTGCAATAAATCACCCTTCTAGAAACTTAGCATGGCTGGAACATTTCCAGCCACAAATAAATGGAGGAAACAATTTATTTTGCTTGGTTATTTCATTGGAAAATCAAGTGTGATGGAAAATATGACAAGGTATGGTGTATGTGACTTTAGGTATGGCTTTGGAGTGTTAGAAAATTGAACATGTGATGCATATGGAGAGGGAGGGGTTTCACCGACTTGGGACAGCAGAGTGGGAGGATGATTTGATCATGTAATTGGGTGTTAATGGTGGGTTTAAGTGTAGGTTAGCTTAGGTACAAGGTTAGGAGTGATTAATCTTAAGTTTAGGTAACTAAGCATGTGTATTAGGAATTTTATGACAAGGTTAGGAGTGCTCATACATCATTAAAGAATTTTAAACTCATTTATGAATAAACAATGTGTAACACAATTCCATGATTTAAGGAATTGGAAAGAAAAAATACTATTTAAGATTCTATGACTAGGTGTCTTAGAATTAAAATATGATTTTAGGTTGTAATTAAGTACTTTTTGGTTCTAATCAACTTTAATAAATTATTTTGACTCAAGATTAATTAAGGAAATTAATTAACCTTCGATTAGAGCCTAATATTGCTTAGGTTTGCTTAATCACGCGATTAAGCATAAAACACGAAACTAGGGGCAAAACCGTAATTTTGCACTAGCCCGGGACTTCTAAAATTAAAACTGAGGCCATAGAATACATAAAAACGCCTTTTAAAACCATCTGGAGAAGTTTCGGGTTCATCCAGCACTTGCAAACGGGTAAAACACCGCAAGGGCGTTTTGGTCATTTTGACCCGAAAACTCAAAAAACGAGATTTTCGATCCCGGGGAGGTACACAAGTTATCTAATCCCCTTCCAACACTGAGTTTGCCCTTCGAGTACTGTCGAACTGGCTTTCCTCGAATTCCGGGCTGAAAATGACCTCAGGGGCATTTTGGTCATTTTCACTCTAATAGAAAAATTGGGGCGTTACATTACTCCCCTCCTTAAAAAAAATTTCGCCCTCGAAATTTGTACCTTAGAAAAGCTCTGGATATTTGGACTTCATCTCTGACTCTAGTTCCCACGTGTATTCTTCCGACTTGCCTTGTCCCCACGCCACTTTCACCAAAGGTATAGACTTGTTCCTTAACTGCTTGACTCCGTGATCCACTATTCTCGTAGGCGGTACATTGAAAGTGAGGTCCTCCCTCAACTGTACATGCTCTGGTTCTAGGACATGACTAGGGTCAGACTCATATTTACGTAACTGGGAGACGTGAAAGACATCATGAAGGTTTGACAGATTGGGTGGTAAGGCTATTTTGTAAGCTACAGATCCGACTCTCTGAAGAATTTCAAAAGGGCCGAGAAATCGGGGACTCAACTTTTTAACTTTCATGGCTCTTCCTATTCCTGTAGTGGGGGTGATTCTTAGAAATACATGTTCTCCCTCTTGGAACTCCAAGGGCTTGCGCCTTTTGTCCGCGTAGCTTTTCTGCCGACTCTGAGCGGTTAAGATTCTATCCTTGATTTTCTTGATTTGTTCCGTTGTTTCCCTCACTACTTCAGGTCCTAAGACACTTTGTTCTTCGGGCTCGTACCAACACAAGGGTGATTGGCACTTCCTTCCATATAACGCCTCGTACGGTGCCATACCGATGCTCGCGTGATAACTGTTGTTATACGCGAACTCGATCAAAGGCATGTACTTATCCCAACTTCCTTTCTGGTCTAAGACACAGGCTCTCAGCATATCTTCCAGGGTTTGGATTGTCCTCTCAGACTGACCATCCGTTTGCGGGTGGTAAGCAGTGCTCAAGCACAACTTGGAACCGAACGCCTTTTGAAAGGCTCCCCAAAAACGTGACGTAAACCGCGGATCTCGATCCGAGATTATCGTCGATGGTACTCCATGCAACCTCACTATTTCTTGGATGTAAAGCTGAGCCAACTTATCCAACGAGTACGTGACTCGAATAGGCAAAAAGTGAGCCGACTTAGTCAATCGATCCACGATTACCCATAGGGCATCGTGGCCAGCTTGGGTTATTGGCAATCCTGTCACGAAATCCATTGATATACTCTCCCACTTCCACTCGGGGATTGACAGGGGTTGCAACATGCCAGAAGGTTTTTGGTGTTCGATCTTGACCTTTTGGCAGACCAAACACTTACTCACCCAGGCGACCACATCCTTCTTTAATCCGGGCCACCAAAACATCCTCTTCAAGTCCTAATACATCTTGGTAGTACCAGGATGGATGGCAAAATGGCTCTTGTGAGCCTCCTCCAAGATCTTCTCTCGGAGGTCGCCATCTTGTGGCACACAGATTCGCCCCTCGAACCTCCACAACCAGTCGGGGCCTCGTACAAAACCTTTCAACTTTCCGGCCTTAACTGCCTCGATTGTCTCCATAAAGTCCTCATTTTCTCTTTGGGCAAGCATAATCCTTTGCTTAAACCCACTGGTCACCGTGAGATGACTCATCACGATGCCATTCTCCGTTATAGACATCCCAAGATTCATATCCCTAAACTGCTCTATTAACCCAACTTCATTAACCATCATACTTGACAGACGTAACGAGTTTCGGCTCAAGGCGTCGGCTACTACATTAGCCTTGCTGGGGTGGTAACTCAAGCCAAAATCTTAGTCCTTGAGGAATTCCATCCATCTCCTCTGCCTCATATTTAACTCCTTTTGATCAAAGAGATGCTTGAGACTCTTATGATCGGAGAAAACTTCAAACCTTACACCATACAAATGGTGTCTCCACATCTTAAGGGCGAACACGATGGCCGCTAACTCTAGGTCATGGGTGAGGTAGGTTACCTCGTGAGGCTTGAGTTGTCTGGACGCATAGGCTACCACTTGCCTGTTTTGCATCAACACGCAACCTAAACCCTTGCCAGAAGCATCGCAATATACCTCAAAGGGTACATTGGGGTCAGGTAAAACTAAAACTGGGGTTGAGGTGAGCTTTTCCTTAAGCTCTAGGAAACTCTTTTCACATTCGGGGCTCCACTCAAACGTGGCATTCTTCCTAGTGAGCTTAGTTAAGGGTAGGGCTAACTGGGAAAATCCTTTGATAAACCTACGGTAATATCCAGCTAAACCCAAAAAGCTTCTAATCTCAGTTACAGAGGTTGGCCTATCCCAATTTATCACAGCTTCTATCTTACTTGGGTCGACAGCTATGCCACCTTTTGACACAACATGTCCCAAGAACTTTACCTCCTCTAACCAAAATTCACACTTAGACAACTTAGTGTATAACTTCTTCTCTTTTAATACCTCTAAAACCAACCTTAAATGATGCTCATGCTCCTCGTGGGTCTTCGAATAGATGAGAATATCATCTATGAACACAACCACGAATTGATCTAAATAGGGTCTAAAGATCCTATTCATGTAATCCATAAAAACTGCGGGAGCATTCGTCAAACCAAACGACATTACATTGAACTCAAAGTGTCTATACCGAGTTCGAAAGGCGGTTTTAGGAATATCCGAATCTCTCACCCTAATTTGATGGTAACCGGACCTTAAATCAATCTTAGAAAACACTACTGCTCCTTTTAATTGGTCCATAAAATCGTCAATCCTAGGCAATGGGTATTTATTCTTTATGGTTACTTGGTTCAACTACCTATAGTCTATACACATCCTCATACTTCCGTCCTTTGTCTTCACAAATAAGACCGGAGCGCCCCAAGGTGAAGCACTCGGCCTTATAAAACTCTTTTCTAACAGCTCTTCTAACTGGGTTTTCAACTCTGCTAACTCCGAGGGTGACATCCTATACGGGGCTATAGAGATTGGTCCTGTCCCAGGAACCAACTCTATGGAGAATTCAACTTCTCTTTCGGGAGGGAACTCGGGTATTTCATTTGGAAATACCTCGGGATAGTCTCTTACCACAGGTATCTCACCTAGGTTTTGCTCAAAGTCTACATCGCAGGCGGCTAGGAGAACATATCCCTTAGCTTTCTCCCCACTACAGAAGACCTCTACGGAATTTAGGTACAGCCTAATGGGTTGAGTGATGTTTTCGGGAGGAGAGGGGAAAAATATGGTTTGGGTTCCACAATCTAACATTACACAATTAGCGTGAAGCCAATTCATGCCTAAGATAATGTCTATGTCTTTTAAGGGTAAACAAATTAAATCTATGATAAAAGACCTATTTTCTACAACAAGATGACAGTTTAAACAACAACGGCAAGTATTAACAGGGCGATTTGTAGGAGTAGAAACAATGAGATCAAAGGGAAGTTTAGAGACTCTTAGATTTAAGGACTCGACACTAGCAAGTGAAATGAAAGAATGAGTAGCACCAGAGTCATATAGTACAGTTAAGGGTTTACCGTTTACTTCGCACATACCTTCAATGAGATCTTTGGACTTCTTGGCGTCTTCCGCATTAAGGGTAAAGACCCTTCCTCGGTACTGTGGTCGGGGGTTTTGGTTTGATGTCCCTTGTCCCGCGCAGTCCTTTGCATAGTGGCCGGGCTTGCCACACTTGAAGCACACGTTCTGACCGGCTAAGCATGGGCGATTTCCGTGGTTCTTCCCGCATTGTGGGCAGATGTCAGCAGATGTTGCTTCGGGGTAAGCAGCAGGGGTTTGTGGTGCCTTGTTCTTGGCTCCACTTGGTCCTCCATTGTGGTTCCGGGGTCCACTCGGTCCACGGGGTTGATTGTTGAAATTCCTCGGGCCTTGATGTTGAAATGGCGGCCTTTGGTGTTGCTTGGATTGTTGATGAGTAGGAGCTCTTGGTGGTTGTTGTTGTTGTTGTTGGAACTGGTTAGTCTGGTAGGGGTTGTAGTGATTCCTCGAAGGGTACTGCGGTTTGAACTTCGGGGCTTGAGGTCCGAGCCCCTTAGCTCGCTCCGTTCTTGTGATTTGAATCTTTCTCTGTCATTCTTCAAGGATCCGGCACTTATTGACCAGAGTCGGAAAGTCTTTGATCTCCATATGGGCCACGGCGTAGTTCATCTCCGCCTTTAGACCGGCCTCATACTTCACACACTTCCAAACCTCATCAGGGTTCCCTTAGAACACCCGAGAGAACTTGATTAGCTCCTCGAACTTTGCAGTGTATTGGGCTACAGTAGACCCTCCTTGGGTCAACTGCATGAACTCAATATCCTTCGCGTTCCTTACGGACTCCGGGAAGTACTTCTCATAGAAGTAAGTCTTGAACAGCTCCTAGTCAATGGGAGTTCCAGAGGCTTCTAGCAGATGCCTCGTGCCGTTCCACCAGAACTCGGCGTCGGACTTCAGCATGAAAGCAGCAAATGTGACCTTCTGCTCCTCTGAGCAGGTAACGACAGAGTAGATCTTCTCCATGTCTTTGATCCACTCATCAGCCTTGTCGGGGTCCATTACCCCTCGGAACACTGGCGGGTTCGCTTTGCGGAACTCGCGAAGCAGGCTTGTTCCACCATCTCAGCAGCAGAGGGAGGAGGGGGAACAGGAGCAGCATTCACTTGTTGATCCATTCGGTCGAACATCCGTTCCATGGCTTGCGCCATGCGACGGACAGCAGCAGCAGTGGTATTGTCTTGGTCGACATCGGGCGTAGTCCTAGGCCGCCGTCGCGGTGCCATTGGTCCCTAAACACATGAAACAATGAACATCAAGTTGATCAGGCTCAATATCCATGCAAAATGAGCTAGTTACCATGGCACTTGCAAGCAACAGAAGTCATGCATCTCTAGTCTTACAGCTTATCTCTATCAAGCACTACACATGACATAACTATCGCATCATGCTTATAAAGCATAGTCAGTCCAATCCTCAGGCTCCATGAGAATCGAATCAAGCTCGATACCATAATGTAACACCCTAAATCTTAACCTAAGACTACTAGTATGTACTTAGGTTAATCTTTAGAATATTACCTCTTGGTCTCATCTTTTACTTAGAAAATACTTAGCGAAAATATGGGTAAAATTTTTCTTTTTTGGAATTAAAATCAAAGTGAGAGCCACGCACGAATCTTTAAGAGGAAGCATAGCGAAACAGATAAGCAAAGCATAAAGAAGCACATTATATCATGGAGATATCAACTGAAACATAGATATATATATATATAGACTGTGCCTACCCAAAGGGCAGGACTATTCAATACATCGGGAAGCAGAATACAACTGAAATGCAATACAAGGAAATCATACAAAGTAAATACAAGAGAAACAACAACCATACCCATGTGCACCTAGAGTAGACAACCTCATATACAAAAGAAGGTTTGTCCTCAACTATGTGGTGTGTGTGCACTAACTACTACCCCTCCTATGTCTACTCCTGCTGGTTCGAGTACTGTGGGGTCGAGTCGATCCACTGACGAATCTCAGCGGGAGTGGTCGAGCGCATCATCGGGGCATGTCCACCGCGGCGAGGGCGCATAGATGGCCGACGAGCCAACCTCGGCTGGACCACTGTCTCCTCACTCCCAGCCCTCATCGGTGGGGGAGCGGGACTGGAGCTCCAACTGTACATGTGGGATGGTGGGTCCTCGGATGGGTCCATCTCCGAGTACTGGGGACGCGGCACATACTCGGGGTACTCGCATACTGCTGATGTCTCGGGCTCCATGCGGAGGATCTGCTCATCGCGTGGTCTCGCTCGCTCAAAAATCCCGTTATGACGGTAAGGAGCAGTCGGGGTGAAGCGGTAGCTCGGGACGGGGTGCGCGAAGGGTCGTCCCATGAACATGAATACTCTGACGGCAAGCGACCCTCAAAATGGTATGACCCGAGTGCCGGGTCATGGTGCAGCTCCCATACTGGGGTGTCGATGAAGAGTACAAATGTCGCCATCTGAAGATATGACGGAAGAAAAGAGAGAGAGAATGAGAATCTTTCTAAAAGAATTCTCAGTAGGGTTGTCCCTACCTAGGTGACATCGTCACATCCTCAGGAACCTTGGGTTTATTTCTAAGAAGGTGTGCATGCATATCAATTCCTTTTAAGTTAGTTTTCTAAAGAGGTATTTTATCCAAGGTCCGTCATATTTTACCATGTGTCTTATGACTGAGCATAAAAGAATCTAATGATATGAATGCATCATAAAGGTGAACCAAACAATAGAATCACTAAGAAACATTATAACATTGGCATAAGTATAGTATATGTGACATTGTTAACTTTAACCTTCATCTCATGGGGCCACCCTAAAACATCTCTAGGTTATGAGCTCATACCTTAACTAGTCGTCACTAGTTCTTACTTATCCTATGATAAGCGAAACATAAACATAATCCCGACTTTAAAGTACGGGCTAGGGGGCAAACTAAGGATCTCCTCTCTAGGATCATTTCCTCTTTGAAACGCTTTGCTAGCCACGCGGGCCTCGCAATTTGTCCGCTTTGGCAGGCTGCATCTACACATACCTTCACGGATTTGTCTCCTCCTGGGGGTGCCCGGCCGAACCGGTGTCACCCAGGAGAAGCGCGTCTCAGTGTTGTGTCACATTTAAGTTCTCATAAGTATTAAATCATAAATACCTCATCATTTATCATATTCATTTTTATCATGCATTCTCATATAGCTTTTATATATCATCACATGAAACTTTCTGATAACATATGCATCGTCACATAAAAACTTTCACATAACATAAACATCATCACATAGTCATATCCCATAAGCTCATAGACTTGATATGTTATAACCCATAGTGTTTTAAACTTCGATTCTTATGAGTCTTAAACTTGCAAATTAATTGTTCTAACATTATCCTTAACTTCTTATACACCTATAGTTTCACAACTAATGAGTTATACAAATTTTTATGCTCAAGAACTAATCCAAACAGCACTAAGCAGAATTTGGACAGCTTTATGTTTATGTGATTACGGAGTTCTAGAAATTACGGTTTAGATCTTTATCTCACATTCTAAGTTATTGATCATCAACACCTAGTCTCTTGGGAACCTATAAGGTTATAACTAAGTATTTCTCACCTCACACTATGGTCAAGAACATCTCTAAACCTCAAGAGTGCAGAAATCAAAATCCTAACTTTACGGGTACCTAGAAGTCACAATAATGACCCTTTCTAAGTTCGGTTTGCTCCTAAGGTTTCAAGATTAAGTCCTAAACCAATTATGAGTCATTTCTACACATATAAACTAATTTAAAACCATGATTATTGAATCTAAACCTTGCTGGACAGAATCCAGAAAAATAAATCTTTAAGGGATCTAGAACTCTCAAATTAATTCTTTTCTAGTTCCTAACTTATCCTATCTTTCACATATGAGTCTTAACATAATTATTACTCAAACATAAGCATATTAACATCATTAACACAGCTCATACAGTGGCCAAACATAGCAAGGCAGAACCGAAACAGAAACTCCATTTAAAGACATTGAACATAGTCTCTAAAGCACATAAAATACTAGTTTCTCTTGGGATCTTGTTAAAAATTTCAAAACTCTTTTATGAACACTTTTATCATCTAAACTCATGAAAATACTTAAGAGGGCAGTGGCTATATTTATTTTCATCTCAAGAGGTCCTAAATTCATAAAACTTAGTTCTACATATTCCTTATACTCATATAAGTTTAGAAAAATTATAAAACATAGTTTTCAATACTTGGAAACACTAAGGCCTCATAGGGCCGAAATATGAACCAAAGGAAATAAATGTTTTAGACCTTTGTTTGAGATATCAATGGGCAAGTCTTTGAGCTCTAGAATCATTAAAGTGATGACATAAAAATAAACATGCTCATGCACTTATTTTAGTTATTGCTAGAAAGTAAAGTGAGAGCATAAAATAAATATGGGGTGCAATATATTATTATCTTTGACATTTAGGTGAGGACTTGAATTATAAATATGATGATGCAAAGCTTGAAATATAAACATGATAGTGCAAGTTTCTTTATTATCTTGATAATTAGTGATAGCAAGGAAAGTAAACAATGAAATGCATAGCATAAAATAAACATGATGCAAGGTTTATTTTATGGTTAGCTAGAGCTCATTCAAGACTTTAATAAGATAATAACCCAACACATATCACATGACAAAGTGAGCTTTAGAGTTCTTGAACCAAGTTCTCAAAGGAACTATGAGGTTCTTGAACATCATCATCAAGCTCAAGAAAATAAAACTTCGTTAAACAAACAATGCTTCAAAGATCAAAAGGAAATGGAAACCGAAATGTTAAAGAAAACAAAGAAACCGAAAGCATGTAATAAGAGGAAACAAAAGTATTCTTGAGAAAAGATCATTTCAAGTTAGTAAATAAAGTTGAAACTTAAGGAAAATAAAAACTCAAGCTCTAGAGGTTCCTTTGAGATGAACACATAGTCATCTTCTAGGAGTCCTCATCATTGAGCCATCATGTAACCATGAAGGCCTCATGGCCGAAACACAAAAGGAAAAGGAGACAAAGAAAGTTTCAAAAAGAGAAACCAAGAGAAAGTTAGAGAAAAACACTTTTTGAACAAAATAAAGTTTGAAACCAAGTCCCTACCTATTGATGAAGATAAAAGCTTGGTCTTGAAGATGAAGATGAGATGAGCAACACCTCCTAGGATGGTGGTGATGATTTCGGCCAAGGAAAAGAAAAGGAAAGGAGATGTGTTTTGAGTGAAGTTGTGTTTGAGGTTGAGTGTTTGAAAGCTTTGAGAATGGTTTAAGGTTATGAGGTGATGGATTGAGGTTATGAGGTGATTATGTGAGGGAAGAATGAAGAGGATGAAGATGAAGAGAAAGAGCTCTTAGAACTTTGAGAGAAGGGAAAAAAACTTAGCAAGACAGCTCTAAAACTCTAAACTTTGCAAATGCTTCAAGGTGCAACAAGGCTATCACAAGCATCCTATTTATAGAAAAACAAAACCATGGAGGAGTGAATGGGGAGGGCTTGTAGCTTTTGAGGGGGCAAGGGAGAGAAAAATATCTCTTTGATTGTGTCATAGAAGCATGGTTTGAAGTATGGAGTGTATGATACAAAGTATGGGTTTAGGCATGGGTTTTTGAGTGAGCTTTTATTTCAATTTTGCAATAAATCACCCTTCTAGAAACTTAACATGGCTGGAACATTTCCAGCCACAAATAAATGGAGGAAACAATTTATTTTGCTTGGTTATTTCATTGGAAAATCAAGTGTGATGGAAAATATGACAAGGTATGGTGTATGTGACTTTAGGTATGGCTTTGGAGTGTTAGAAAATTGAACATGTGATGCATATGGAGAGGGAGGGGTTTCAGCCAGCTTGGGACAGCAGAGTGGGAGGATGATTTGATCATGTAATTGGGTGTTAATGGTGGGTTTAAGTGTAGGTTAGCTTAGGTACAAGGTTAGGAGTGATTAATCTTAAGTTTAGGTAACTAAGCATGTGTATTAGGAATTTTGTGACAAGGTTAGGAGTGCTCATACATCATTAAAGAATTTTAAACTCATTTATGAATAAACAATTTGTAACACAATTCCATGATTTAAGGAATTGGAAAGAGAAAATACTATTCAAGATTCTATGACTAGGTGTCTTAGAATTAAAATATGATTTTAGGTTGTAATTAAGTACTTTTTGGTTCTAATCAACTTTAATAAATTATTTTGACTCAAGATTAATTAACGAAATTAATTAACCTTCAATTAGAGCCTAATATTGCTTAGGTTTGCTTAATCGCGATTAAGCGTAAAAACACGAAACTAGGGGCAAAACCGTAATTTTGCACTAATTTTGCCCGGGACTTCTAAAATTAAAACTGAGGTCATAGAATACATAAAAACGCCTTTTAAAACCATCTGGAGAAGTTTCGGGTTCATCCGGCACTTGCAAATGGGAAAAACGAGATTTTCGATCCCGGGGAGGTACACAAGTTATCTAATCCCCTTCCAACACTGAGTTTGCCCTTCGAGTACTGCCGAACTGGCTTTCCTCGAATTCCGGGCTAAAAATGACCTCAGGGGCATTTTGGTCATTTTCACTCTAACAGAAAAATCGGGGCGTTACAAATACGTCGAAGATCATTTTAGTCACATTAAAAAAGAGACTGTTTTAGTAAAGACCAATATAATTTAATTTTCATGTTAGTGTTCTTTGGTAACATGTAGTTTTGCATGTCTATTAGTGGGGCAAATGTATAGCATATATATTGATCTTTCTCTTTTTCTTTTTTCCTTTTTGTTTCAATTGTGATGATTTTTAAGTTTTTATGTTCTTAATTTTTTTGTGTTAAGATACATATTTTTTACTAAATGTATGGGAAAAAACAATAATTATCATTCCTTAAATTTATTCATATCATTAAAAGAAATGAGGATCAATTTGGATAAAATTATTTCTGGTAAAAATCTCTTTGTTTGAGTATTTATTTTTCAAAATAAGATCTCAAAAAATTGTTTTTAATTTTCTCAGTTATATAATACATAACTTTTATAATAACTTTAAACAAAAAAACTAAAACACACATTCCCTCATTTTGATAATAATATTTTGTTACATATTTTAGAGAAATATTATTTTTGTACATAATATGTGAGACACTATATCGACACACTTTCATCTACCTTTGAGTGGAATGTGAGCATCACTTAGTTTGGGTTATGTATCTTACCCAATAATAAATGGGAGTGCATTGATACAATGTCCACACATCATAACATTACTCACATATTTTATCATCACTTATTCTTACTTTTTGTTAATGAAGTTGATGTAAAACAGAACATTAGTTTATTACATCTATATTCCAACGTAGATGCAGTGGTACCCCACCAGGCAAATAATGTTAGGCATATATATATATTACATAAACATTTTTTTTACGATGGGGGTTCTAGACCAAAAGTAAATTAACATTTTTTTTATGATACATAAATTAATAATAAAATAACATTTTATTAATATTGATACTAACAAGTGATATTAAATAGTTACATTGCACAAATATATTTTTTACAAGGAGACTCGAACCGTAAAACATATTAACATATTTTATGTGATAAGAGAAATTAGTCATAAAATAATTCTTTATTAATACTAATACTAGCAAGTGATGCTAGGCATATACAATTGTAGACATTTTTTCACAACAGGACTAGGCTCCAAAACAAGTTTACAAATATGTCATTATACAAATAATGATTTACATACTATATAATTATTATCAATGTATATAATTATTTTTCATCTTATTCAATATGAATTTTTTTTCCTATTCATGAAGAAAACATGGGATGGAATGATTAGATTGTTGAAAGGATTTGTTTTGTTTGAATAAGTTTTCTTCACAAAGTTATTAATATCTTTATCATAGAGATTATCCTATTTAAACAGTGTGGTGTTAAGAATGTAAAGTCATATACTCTAGCACAAGATCCCCTTTGTATGAAATAACATTTTCATAGTTTTTTACTGTCATGACAGTATTCTTTAGTTGAGAACTAATACCTGTCAATCTTTTATTGATGAGAAGTTATTTGATTCATTTTCATATATATAGTATGAAGATTGAGGACATGCATGATATTCATTAACACCATCATTGGTTTATTTGATTCATATTTAATTGCTTAATTTATGGTCAATATATGATTCACTATTTAGATTCCTAAAAAAGGCAAGAGCTATTTAATGAATGAAGAAAACATTGAAAATTGGAATAGGTCTATTGCTAAGGATATATGAATCCAATAGTATTAACACAAATTTTGGGCACTATAATGCAATAGTATTAAGCAAAGTAATTTTACATGGCTAGTGCATGGTGTGGATTTTCGGCTAGTTGTGCATATATTTGGTTTCTTTGGACACAATGATTACATGCATGACTGGCTTGTACAAATTGTGCTTACTCCTAGTAGCCGCCAACACAAGTTCACTTAAAATATTACTTGAAACAAAAAGCAAATAATTAAGAAAATTAGTTTTAAACTAATTATTTTTAGAAAAATTAATTTTAAAAGAATTAATTTGTCTTTAATTTGAGTATATCAAAACTAAGTTTAAGAGAATAATTTTTATTTGGATTAGATAAAGTAAAATTATTTTTAATTATTAATGTGGAAGTAATATAGTAAGATTTAATCTCAGAAGTATTTTTCTTAGAAAAAAATCATTCCATCTCCTTCTATCAATATAACTTTTGACCACCACAAAATGAACTTTCAAAATAAATTAAACCACACATATTCAATGTTGTAAAATCTCATTCCCATTCTATAGAAATTACTTTTGTCTTGTTCAAAATGTAAACCAAGCAAGCACTTAGAGAACTTACTTCTGCTCAGATTTCTCTATCGTTTATTAGTTAAAGTTAATTCGACTTTTGAATCGATGGATTAGATTCCATTTCAGAGTAGCATCAAATTTCAATCACTGAAGGTAATTATAGATTTCATGCTATTAATTGAGACAAGTTATGCTGCGTGAATACTAGTACGAGTATCGTACGAAAATATGGCAAGATCAAATTAAAAACATATAAGGTATAATTAACAATAACTAAAAGTATTGATAAAATATCTTATATGATATTAGGGGAGTGGCTATTGATGCTACTCTTAAATGCATATTTCCACTCCCACTTACATTGACTTTTAGTTGTTTAATCTAAAATGTTCTTCTAGAAATATTTCCCCAAATCACCATCAATGAGATTTAAATGTGGGCAAGTTATACCAATGCAAAAATAAAATAAGAAACCCATTACATCACCGTATACGCAAAAGGGGTTGCAACCTAAGGGATTTTTCAGTGAACTACAAGACTAATGGCCCTAATATACACCCCCTCAAAAGGTGCCCATAATGTTCAATATAGCTACTTTGCTTCTCTTCTTTTGCTGACTGGCCCTTGCATCATATAACTACTTACATAGTCACAAAAAAAGTACGCATCTCATAAAATATTTCATACCTTTTATTATCTCTCAAATCAAAATAAAAATTTAACGCATATTCTTTCTATCAATTATTATTTTGTTTAAACATATTATTATTAATTTAATCAATAATCATTTCAAAATTTGAAAATATTTAATGTTAATCTCATAATATTTATTCACTAAATATCATATGTAGTTGTAATGAACTTATTTCATATTTATTTTTGTTCCATATTTCATATAATTATTTATATTTATGTATGAAATTATTTTTTAATTAGTTTTTGATACAAAAATATATAAATACTATAAGAATGAATTTTTAAGTTAATAATAAATAAAATAAATAACAATAAAGATAATTAATAATTTATAAATACATCATATATAAAAGAAAAGAAGTAATAAAAATTAATTTAATATAATAATTCAATGTATCAATTTGCCTTATTTTTAAAAAGAAAATAAATAATGTAATCAAAATATATTAAAAACTAATTGATCAATAAAATATTTTAGTATTATATGTTTCGTTAACATTTATTTAATTATATTAACACTTTATTTTAAAAGAACTGATCTGTATATCATATAATGCAATTTTTTAAGTTGTTTGGATATTACGATTGAATATCACAATTTATTAGTATGCTTTATTGTTATTTATTTTTTACTTAATATTTTTTAAATAAATAAATAGTCATTGTTATTAATTCAACTAATAACAATAATAAATTAAAATAAAATCATGATTAATAATGGATAATTAATAGTTAACTATTGTTTTGATTAACTAAGATATGAAAAGAAGGGCATTTTAGACAAAACTGCTAAAAATACAAGAAATTGATGTAACTGCAAATTTTATGTTAATGTAACTTTAAACAAATATTACACCATTGAATAAATTTTTATTGATATAATAATCAAATTGAGCTCAAAGAAAAGCAAATTAATTTTTTGAAAAATGGAATTTCTTTTAAGCATATTGAGTCTCAATTAACCTGACCAATGGTCCAGAAACGAATCCAATCTATGCTTCAATAAATACAATCCACAAATTGTTTTGATCTCCCAAATGCTTTATGGGAAAGAAAAAGGGATATTGCGGAATTTCCTTATAAAAAAGATTTTTGCAAAGATAAAACTCGCACAAAGGCAAGACCCATTCAAATGAATGAGGAACTCCTTACTTATTGTAAACAAGAGATCAAAGTTCTCTTATCAAAAGGATTAATAAAAAAAAAAAAAAAAAAAAGCAAGAAGAGTCCATGGTCATGCTATGCTTTTTATGTTAAAAATAGGCTGAAATTGAGCATGGAACATCTCGCTTAGTTATCAATTACAAACCTCTTAATCAAGCTCTCCAATGGATTAGATATCCTATCCCAAACAAAAAACGATCTTTGGCATATATTACATTTAGCTAAAATCTTTTCAAAAATTGATATGAAATCAAGGTTTAGGCAAATTCAGATAAAAGAAAGTGCAATCTTAAGTGTTTTTGATTTTGAAATCAAATATCTCCAAGGCACTTCAAACTCTCTTCCCAATTTTCTTACTCATGAATTCTTACCCGGGAAATCTTAATGGTGCAATGCCTAGGTCAGCAAAATCTTCCTCTTCAAGAGGAGGAAAAGGCAAGTTAGTCCTAGCAGGACTAGCAAAACAATCAAAACAATCTAGGTTACCTACCCAATCTGGATCATCCATATAGAAACCAAACAAATATGGGTTATTTACCAAAGTCCAAAAGCCCAAAGTCTCTTCTTTACCCTCCAACAAAGCCAAGGTTGATTATGCCTTCCTAATCCAAATACTCTTGGCCTTATATATATGTATCTAGTGAGAGAAGTGGTTTTATATGATAGTGAGATGAGCAAATCTAGACTATATAACCATACATGAATAGTTAGGAATAAACATTATTGAAAGATCACATGATCAATTAAAAATTTTACATGATTTTATGTTTTAATCTTGGCTATTTATGTAATATTTGATGCCAAAATTTATTTCTCTCACTCTCATATAAAACCACTCGTTTCCCTTATCTTGTTGGATTGATTTTTAACAAAACTCACCATTGAATTAGAAGTCCACATCATATAGAGTATGTCTATAAAATTTTAAATTAATCTAAAACCATTTGGTATAAATTTTATCTATGAACTCAATTTTTTAGGTTGAATTAGAACCAATTTACACACTAAAGATGAGTAACACTACAAAATAAACTTCTTATTTATTAGAGTGAACAATCTAAATATCCTTTAATGAAAACTTGAAGTCATATCATTATAAGAAGCCATTCAAGCTTGAAACTTGTGGTCTATGATGTATTCAATCTTGAGAGCTCATTCCGGAAAGCTTTTTCAATTGACTTTCTCCGAATCTTAAGAGTTGCACTTAAAAGACCAGACTCAGGAGTCCATGGGCTAGAAAGCAACTTAATTTTCCTAGGAATCTTAAAATTTTCCAAACAAGCCTTCTTTTCTTCCTGCAAACAGATTCATAAATGGTTGAAAATAAAGAACATCAAACAATTTTTATTCCAAATTTTCCATTCTCCCATTTTCCCATTATTCTAACAAGCAAAGCCTAAGAGACTTCTCAATGAAGAATTGGTGTTAACCTCAAAACTTTACTCCATTAGCTTAAACCGCTATATTTTAGTATTAATTTAGACAAATTTCCTCAAAAACGCTAACAAATTAATTCCATATCATTACAACTCCAAAGTAGTAAAGGAACATTGATACAAGACATACCTTTACAAGTGATGCATATACCTCATTCACCGCTTCTTCTTTATTGCATAGCTTTACAAGATCAGAATAAGTAATTCCTTGCTTCAAAGCCCATTCTTCCAATGTAGGATGAGAAACCACCACGAGTGCCACACAGTAACTATGAAAATGATCAACATGCAACATAATATTGTCCACAAAGGGGCTACCAAGAAAAGTCACCTCTACCTGTATTTCATAATTTAGTCATAAAAAATTGACAATATCGCAATTTACAAGCCAACTCTCATACCTTTCCCAAGGAGACATATTTTCCATGTTGCAATTTAACAATGTCCTTTTTTCGACCAATGATTTCAAGGCAACCATTTGCATTGAATCTCCCTATATCACCGGTGTAGAACCATGTCACTCCTTTTTCATCAACCTTTACAACAAAGGACATAATGGAAAATATATGTACATAGTTAGAGAAAGACTTATGAACGATTTTATATACAAAGAAAACAAAACATCCATTTTGATCCATCTAAAATTTCAAGTAAGAAAAATTGGTTTGTATAGAAACAAAACTCTCAAATTACTCCCTGCGAAATTGAATAGTTAGACAAATTGGTCTCTGAAAAATAAATCTCTCAAATTGGTCCTTGCAAAACTTCAAATTCGATAAATTGGTCCATATAAAATTGAATAGTCAGCCAAGTTAGTCCATCTGATAAGTATGGTAAGGAGGATTAACTTATTTGACAATTCACTTTTATAGGGACTAATTTGAGAATTGTTTTTTATAGGGACTAATTTGTTTGACTATTCAATTTTGCAGGGTCTAATTTGAGAATTTTTACAAGGAGCAATCCGACTTGAAATTGTAGAGGGACCAAAATGGGTGTTTTGTCTAAAAAGAACAACAGAGAAAAATAAGAAGCAATATCTTATGAACAATTTTATATAACAAGAACTGTTTCGACAATAAAGGAAAATAAGAACCAATATCTTATCTCACCTTGTTTTTTCCCAGAAGCATGAAAAAGAAAAATAAAAAAACATGAAGCTATACCTTATAAGACTCCCTTGTCTTTTCTTCATTTTTCAAGTACCCAACGGTAACACTAGTGCCACTAATTACAATGGTGAATCATTAGTTGAATATCCACATTCAGGCCAGTCGACTAGCTAAATAATTATACCAAATACAGACATGAGAAACATGTTTTAAATGAAGAAATAGAAGATAAATCACTATTTTAATATAATCATAGAAGAGTAATTCATTGCTTGGTCATGAAGCTTGTATTATATCGCATGATTATAAAAGGAAGCAAGACAAGAGCAATGGTTTTATACTAAGCTAGTATTATGAAGGACCATGTAAAAGAGAGATAATTGTTAAGAAATTTCTTTGCATTTTATTCAATTGCATTATCACAAAAATATTTCAAACACTTGAGTATAACATGATGCAATAATAAGTAAAAAATTCAAAGATTGAAATAAGATTTATGGGGCATTTGGATGAGTTTTTTGGGGTGAAAATAACTTTTAGTATACTTGGGTAATTTTAAATAATAACCAGAATCTCATAAATCAACTTTAGCATTTTTGGTTATATACAAAATTTAAGTTTGATACTCATTTTTTTTTTAATTTTAAAACAAATACACCTTTATAGTCATAATTGGTTTGGAAAAAAAATTGATAGAAAACAAAATCACCTCGTATATAAAACATGTTTAGGGTCATATAGAAGCAAAATTTTTCACATGGAAAAAGATTGACAAATTTTAAACATGTCAGTAAGGTTTGCATAATGCAAATTTATGATTTTTGATGATGATGGTTTGTTGCAACACATACATGACAATATTGAATAGCTAGCATTGTCAATTTAGATCCAAACAAATGATCCAATTGTTCCTTAATTTGCATGGTTATTGGTCCTATTGTTGCATGACCTTTCTCATGGTGAGTGTAATAAGATTTTAGGGAATATGGTGAGTTTGGTATGTGGGTAAAAGTTAAGAAAAACCCATTTTTAACATCCATGCAAAACTGATCCTTAGGTTTGAAATTTTAGAGTCTTGGTTAGTTAATTAGCTTGCCTAAGTTGCTTTATTCTTTTTTCAAAGAAAAAATTGGATCTCATTTTGGTGATATCTTATCTATTACTTTTGTACACTTTCTCTCTTGTTTGTAATCAAAATATCTTTTATCATATTTGAGTCAACATTTTGGCTTGTGCACCAAAGTCCATTGCATATCCAAGCTTGCTTAAGGATTAATGATCACAAAATAGAGAAGAACAAAAATGTCAATATAAAATGGACTAAATTGCTAGAAAAGAAAATTAATTAGGATATCTATGAGAATGTGTACAACCAAGTTATAATAAATAAATTTTAGAGATCACACATATCTTTTATCTATTATTTGTTACACCAAAAGCCTAAATCATAAAGAAAGCATAACAATTTTTTTTGCTTTTAACAAGGTGGAGTTTAACACATCATCTTAAGTATCAAATATAGATTAATTGTGATATGATGTGAAATGCTATAAATTGCAAGGGTAGCTATTCCAAATCTTTGTGAAAAGGATGATTCCATTAAACAATAGTAAGAAATGAAGCCTATATAAAATTCAAATGAAGAAAAAATTCAACTTATCTATTTGAAATAATCCTTGAAGTTAAAATTTTGATAGGAGAAATACATCTAATGATCAATCTTTACTTTAATATATGAGCAAGCAAGAGGTAGTCCAACACAGCCAACAGTTGTATCCTCAAAATCGAAAAATGTACCACCAGCACACGTTTTTGTGAGACCATATCCTTGACATATTGTAGCACTGGAAATGACAACAAAATATAAAATGAGAGAAAAATAGGATATGGGAAATTTGAAAAGCCAAATAGAACAAGATATACATGGGTAAAGCAAGTAGACTAATAATACTTCTTGTAGCAGAGACATTCTAGAGTGAATCTATCACTATTTGTGCTAGTAGGTCAATCTAACTATAGCATATATAGGAGTTGAATTTTCCATAAAAATTAAGCCAAGCCACAAAATGTAAATTACATTTTATATCAACTATCAAACCCAATTATAGTGAGTTTAATTATCTTAACTTACAGTATTACTATTTTAACACAATTGTAAAATATTAGATTCTCATTTCTCATGAATTTGACAATGAATTAAGTGGATACTAGAAATATACTAAAAAAACCTCTAGCTTGTGATTTGATTTGGGAACAAAAGAAATCTTATTGTAAATTCTTCATTAGAAAAGAAACCATTGGAAATTTCTTATGTCATTCTTAAATTGGTCTTAACTTCTAAGTTTAGTGTTTGATGCTTAGTAGCCATGATATAAAAAAGCATTCAAACTTGGAACAAGTTAAAGTAGTTTCCAAGTTTCTGCTTGTATGGGATATAGTGGCCTTCTCATTTCACGGTTATCAATATAGTGGTCTTCTCTTTTCATGGTTATTTATCTTTTGCAATTAAGTTTTACTCAATTTCTTCTCTAATGATGTTTCTTATTTTATTTGCAAGAGTTAGATAGATAGATAGATAGATAGATAGAGAGTGGAAGAAAGAGATTGACAATATTAACCTAAGACAAATATTGACGAATCTTTGGGTATTGGCAGCAAGCGGAGCACCACTAGATAGTATAAAATGCAGGCGACCACACATAATTGCTCGAACCTTTCTAAAAATAAGAAGATTCCATAGAATTTTTTCCAAGCCCCAAGCACCAAACCAACTACCATTAAAAGATTGCAACCTCCGTTCATAAGCAAAATCAAATAATTTCTTTGATAGTCCTCCTTTTGCTTTGACCTGCATATGGTCATGCTTTAGTCTTGCACGTTGACTGCATAACTAAAAGGTTCATTCAACAAGCTCACTAGCAAATACACAAAATACTATGATATGCAACCTTGTAATCTTCAATTACATCATAAATGAAATACCTCTTTGAGCACTCCATCGCGTACATGATCAAGAATTGCTGGTACAGTTGCCATCAAAGTTGGCACCAATACAGTGACATCCCCTTTTGTTCCTTTTTTAATCTTGTTTGATGTATCCGTTAGAGTCGAAGGAGATCCATATCCTATAGCACCCTCAACAGCTACAATTACATGCTACAACAAGTAGTTATGTTGTAGGTTGTGTTTATCAAAGGAAAAATAAAATGGAAGAAAAATTTCTTTTAAATGGAAATATTTATTCAATCTACTCAGTAAAGTAGATTTGCATACCTCAATTACTAATTCAAAGATATGAGCTATTGGTAAGTGTGCTAGATAAACATCATTTCCCTTAAGGTTTGGTATTATGGCCATTAGAGCAATCATTGCTGCTAAGATATTACCATGTGTTACAATGACACCCTATGAAAAAAAGAAGTAAATAATCAGCACAACAAAAAACAAAAGAATAAAGAACATAAGGAAAAAAAAAAAAAGACCTGGAACATTACAAAAAAAAAATTATGGTCTCATCTAAATTACTATCTATGACAATCAAATCAATTAAAGGAGAGAAGAATTGACACCAGAAGAATTACATATCTCAATGATACTACTAACCTTAGGCAATTCTGTACTTCCACTTGTGTACATTATAACTGCAACTTTTTCTGGAAAGATATAAATTGGTCCTGCAATTGGAATCTTACATTTGCTTCCTAGGTTTTGAACATTTTTAAAGGAAATGATTGTCCAACCATTCAAAGCAAATATGACATCAAATGGGAGATGATCATCCATGTATATCAGTCGTTTCATTGACTGAAGTTGTTTGCTAATGTTAACTACTCTTGTAAGCTCTTTTCGCCCACAAATCACAGTTGTAACATCGGCCTATTGCATATGTTGAACACAATGTTATCCAACAAATAATGGAGAGAAAGGGGACCTAAAATGTGCTAAAGAATGCCATTTCAAATGGTAAAAGAAATCCAAATGTAAATTGCAACAAAGGATTCTCTCTATGACATCTTGGTTGTTCTCTGTGGCTACTAGTAACATACTTTTTCTATTAAAAGAACCTTTTGATAAAGACATTTAAAGTTGTACAGCTTTAGATTTTGATTTGATTTTCTTTCTTCTTTTTATATCCCATTATATAATGAAGATGAGACTCTCTTATAATGTATGTTGTACACTGGCATTTTCTTCATTCTCCTCTCTTAATATCGAAAGAGACGGGCAAATAGAAAACCTCATTCAGTGAATGATGCAAATCTTCCTCTCCCAATGAACCATCTAGAATCACAACCACAATACCATCACTGAAGCAACCCTGATAGAACCAAAAAAAAAAAAAAAAGAAGAAAAGAAAATAGCAACATTAAATCATTCTCTTTCTAATAGTATCAAAGTTCCTATTCAAAATTAAAACATAGAAAATTATATATATATATATATATATATATATAATTTTCCTTTGAAGCATAAGGACAAACATGCAACGAAATGAAGCATTCAGCCCTGTTGTGAGAGAAGATAGCTACGCGCTCGTTCTGTGAAATCTTGAGCAATGATAAACCTTTAGAAAAATGGTCAATGGCTTGTTTGACTTGGTGATATGTAAGCCATTTGTAACCTCCGAGATGAACTTTCTCGAAGGATGTACCGTCAGGGGTCATCTCGACTTCTCGCGAGATCACCTCACGAGTTCCCAGGAATGGTTTGTCTTTATCCCTGACCTTGTACCTGTAAGAAATCTTGAGCTCTAAGAGAGAGAATAGAAAAATCTGAGAAATGATGCATTAAAAAATAAATATTCTAGAATGATATTACACTGTCCCCAGAATATCTTCTTATAACAAGTCCCTATGAATGATGTTGGGTCATTCTCATCCCTTTTCCTGAATTTCTCCTGGAACATACACCCGACGTTGGCCCTATACTTCCATGACTGATTCACTGGGAACTCATACTCGCTGTTGCGAACCGTAAGGCCGACCTCACCGCCAACGTCCACAGGGATAGCGCAGGGCTTCGTTCGACAAAATTGGCAGTAAAGGTTGTAAAGGACGAGAGGAACAGCAAATATATTGAGGATAATAATGTAGTTATCATACATGGCATGGGTGGGCTCGTCCCAAAAACATACGCTGCAGATGGTAAGAATACCAATACCGATAAGGCAGAAGGAAGTAATCCAGAAGTCATCCATGGCATGCGTGGGTGGGTACTAGAGAGAGAGAGTCAAGAAGAACGTGATGGTACTTAACTGACCTAATGATGGAAGGAATGAAGGAGCAATGCAATGTAATAAATTGAAGATGAGTCTAAGTTTATAGGGAGTAATACTCGGTTTGGAGTAAATATCGGCTTTTTTTGTTTTTGTGTTTGGGGTCATGAGTAAAACTCGGTTTGGAGTTGATCAGATAGATTAGTTTATAAGTTATTTAATCCATTGTTCAAATGTTTTTTTGGATACATTCCATACAAGTGATTTAAATACAAAATAAAGTTTATTACACTCTAAAATAATAAAACTTTAAGAGAGTGCCTAAATAACTATCATGGTGAATGATTACATATCATGATCAAGCGCTTTTAATTCTTTTTAAATGAAATTTTATTGATAGATAGTGTATATTTTTTAAGTTACATAAAATTTGAACTATAAAAAATGTAATCATATTTCAACAAATCTTTAAGTAAATAATCAATACATAATGTGTTAACACCAAATAACTAATATTTAAATTAAACATAAAATATGACTAAATTGAACTTGAAAATTACAAAACTAATCAAAGCATTACTTATGAGTGTAATAAAGTTATTTGTCATTAAGCTAAAGCCTTCATTAAATAAAATTATTAGCAACATGCATTTATTAGTAGAAATCTCAACCTAATGATTAATTGAGCTGACTTAAAATTAAAGTAAAATTTATAAAATTAAATCTTGTATATAATTAAGTTACATGTGATAAATTAAAAATATCAATAAAATATATATAAGAGGTCAATATGAGTTAAAAGATATTTTATAATCTATTAGAAATTGTTATAGGAAAAGAATTTCCTCAAAATTCCTTGTAATATTAAATTGGATCAAATCAAGCAAATGTGCAACTTATCTCAACAATTTATGTTAAGTTATTTTAAGAGTAAACAACCTTTTTGGTTCTAACATTTTCAATTTGATATCAATTTTCAGTCCTAACTAAATATTTTACATCAATTTAGTATTAACATTTTAAATTTTAACATGAATTTAGTTATCATGTTGGATTTAAACTTCAAATAAATTACTAAATTAAAATCAAGTAAAAAATATTAGGATTTAATTGATGTCAAAATTAAAAATATTAGTAGCAAATTGGTGTCAAAATTTTTGTTAGGATCAAATTAATATGAAAAAATTTTGTTCGGACTACATCGGTGTTAAATTGAAAATATTATCACAAAAAATTGTTGTTTACTTTAGTTTTGAAGAGTTGTGTAACACCCCGATTTTCTGTTAGAGTAAAAATGAACAAAATGCCCCAGAAGTCATTTTCAGCCCGGAACTTGAGGATGGCCGACCGGGCAGTCCTCGAGGGGCTAACTTAATGTTTGAAGGGGATTAGTTGACTTGTGTACCTTTTCGGGGTCGAAAATCTCGTTTTCTGAGTTTTCGGGTCAAAATGACCAAAATACCCCTGTGGTCTTTGACCCGATTGCAAGTGCCGGATGTAACGCCCCGATTTTCTGATAGAGTGAAAATGACCAAAATGCCCCTGAGGTTATTTTCGGCCCAGAATTCGAGGAAAGCCGACCCGGCAGTACTCGAAGGGCAAACTCAATGTTGGAAGGGGATTAGCTGGCTTGTATACCTTCCCAGGATCGAAAATATCGTTTTTCGAGTTTTCGAGTCAAAATGACCAAAACGTCCCTGCGGTGTTTTACCCGTTTGCAAGTGCCGGATGAACTCGAAACTTTTCTAGATGGCTTTAAAAGACGTTTTTATGTATTCTGTGACCTTAGTTTTGTTTCCGGAGGTCCCGGGCGAAATTAGTGCAAAATTACGGTTTTGCCCATAGTTTTGTGTTTTTGAGCTTAATTGCGTGATTAAGCAAACCTAAGCAATGTTAGGCTCTAATAAAAGATTAATTAATTTTCATAATTAATCTTGAGTCAAAATAATTTATTAAAGTTGATTATAACCTAAGAATGCTTAATTACAACTTGAAATCTTATTTTAAATTCAAGATTCCTAGTCATGGAATCTTGAATAGTGTTTTCTCTCTCCAATTCCTTAAATCATGAAATTTTGTTTTCAATTGTTTATTTCTAAATGAGTTTTAAACTCTCTAATGATGTACGAGCACTCCTATTCTTTTCATAAAATCCCTAAACCTCATTCTTAGTCATCTAAACTTAAGCTTAATTATTCCTAACCTTGTACCTAAGCGAATACATACTTAAAACTATCATTAGCACACAATTAGATGATCAAATTTCTCTCCCTCTCTGCTGCCGCTAGTCTGGCCGAAGCCACTCCGACTCCATATGCATCACATGCTCAAATTTTTGACACTCCAAAGCCATACCTCAAGTCATACTCACCATACCTTGTCATATTTTCAATCAAGCTTGATTTTCCAAGTGAATAACTAAAAGAATTAAGCTATTTTCCTCATTTATTTGTGGCTCAAAAACTTCCAGCCATGCTTAGCTTCTAGAAGACTTATTTCATTCAAAATTAAAAGAAAAACTCACTTAAATCACCTTACTTGAAGACATACTTTGTATCATAACCTCCATACCTCAAACCATGCTTGTATGACACCTTGTAAGAGATATTTTTCTCTTCTTGTCCCTCTCATTGCTACGGCCAGCCTTCTCCCTCAATGAGACTTCATTTGTTTTCATTTTCTATAAATACATTGCCTAGAAACACATGGAAACACTTTAGCTCATTTGTAAAATTTTAGATTTCCTAGCTTTCTCAAAGTTCTCTCTTTTTCTCTCTAAGTTCCAAGAGAGTTCTCTCTTGTTCTTCATCTTCATCTTCATCATCTCTTCATTTTATCATCATCTCATAACCTTCAAACTCCATCCCATAGCCTTGAACTATCATCAAACCTCTCAAACACCTTACCTTAAACACAACCTCACTTGAAACACATCTCCAACCTTTTTATTCCCCCTTGGACGAAGCTATCTTGCCACCTTGGAGGAGTTCTTCATCTTGTTTTCCTTTTCAAAGTTCAAGCTTTTTTATCTCCACTCTAGGTAGGAGTGTTTTTCTAAACCTTATTTTTCTTAAAATTGAGTTTTTCTAGCTTTCTCTTGGATTTCTTTTTGAAACTTTTCTTGTTCTTCTTTTCTTGTTTTTGGCCATGAGGCCTTGTTGGATATATGATAGCTCAATGATGTGAGCTCCTAGATGATGACTATGTGTTCATCTCAAAGGAACCTCTAGAGCTTGAGTTTTTACTTTCTCTAAGTTTCATCTTTGTTTTCTAACTCAAGATGATTTTAGCTCAAGAAAACATCTTCATCCTTTCTTGTTTTTGGTTTCAGTTTCTTTGTCTCCTTACCTTGAGATTTCGGTTTTGGTTCCCTTGTTTTTGAGGTTTTGTTTTGTTTTGGAAAGTTTGTTTCTTTTGAGCTTGATGATGATGTTTAAGAACCTCATAGTTCCTTTGAGAACTTGGTTCAAAAACTCTAAAGCTCTCTTTGTGATGAGATAAGTGTTGGATTGTATCTGGATTGTATCTCTAAAGTCTTGTAAGAGCTCTAGATGAGATTAAAATGAATATTGCATCCATATTTATGTTTATGCCTTGCACATCATATTTACTTTCCTTGCTATCACTAAGTATCAAGATAATGAATGAGCTTGCATTATCATATTTACGTTTTAAGCTTTGCATTATCATGTTTATATTCCAAGTCCTCACTTAAATATCAAAGATAATAATAAGTTGCATCTCATGTTTATTTTATGCCATCACTTTATTTTCTAATGAAAGCTAAAACTAGTGCATGAGCATGTTTATTTTTATGTCATCACTTAAGAGAGCCTAGAGCTCAAAGACTTGCGCATTGTTGTCTCAAACAAAGGCTCGAAAATATTTATTTCTTTAGCTTTAGATTTCGGCCCCTAAGGGTTTTGTTGGTTACAAGTGTAGAAAACTATGTTTCATAATTTTTCTAAGCTTATGTGAGTTCAAGGAATGTATGGAACCAAGTTTTATGAATTTAGGACCTCTTGAGATAAATTTAATTTAGCTACTGCCCTTACAAATATCTTGAGGATTTTAAATGATAAAAATGTTTATAAATGAGTTTTGAAAGTCTTGAAAAGGTTCCAAGAGAAACTAGTATTTTATGTGCTTTAGAAACCAAGTTTTATGCCTTTGTATGGAGATGTATTTTCGATTCTACCTTGCTGTGTTTAAGTGTTGTTTGTGCTGTTTTGATGATGTTAATATGAGTATGTTTGAGTATAATTGATACAAAAATTCATAAGTGAAAGATTAGAGAAGTTAGTAACTAGAAAAGAATTAATTTGAGAGTTTTAGATCCCTTAATGTTTGATTTTTCTGGATTCTGTCCAGCAAGGTTTAGAAATGATAATTATGGTTTTAAATTAGTTTAAATGTGTAGGAATGACTCATAATTGGTTTAGGACTTGATCTTGATGCCTTAGGAACAAACCGGATTTAGAAAGGGTTATTGTTGTGACTCATTGGGACCCGTAAAGTTAGGATTTTAGATTTTGTATTCTTGAGGTTTAGAGATGTTTGTGATCATAGTGTTGAGTGAGGAATACTTAGATATGAGCCTATAGGTACCCGAGAGATTAAGTTGTGATGATTTATAACTTAGATTGTGAGTTAAGGACCTTAAGGGTCAATGCATAAGACATTAAGAAATCGTTAATGCTATGATGTTTATATGATGCTATAACATGTTGAAATGTTTATGATGCATGAGGAAATGATTGTTTAAGATATGAAGTTTATCATAGCATGAGGTTTAAATGAGGTATTTGTTGTGTGGATAATGTGTGGCATAAGTTTCAGTTTAAAGGAAATTCAGTTTAACAGCTATTATGCTGCCGAATTTCCATCAAACCTAAAAGGGTTGAAGAAATGTTTTAAAGTATCACATGAGTTGAAAACCCTAGGTGACACCGGTTCGGCCGAGCACCCCCAGGAGATTTTTATGTGACAAAGCACTGAGACGCGTTTTCTTGGGTGACACCGGTTCGGCCAAGCACCTCTAGGGGAGACAAATCTATAAGGGTATGAGTAGATGCAGCCTACCAAAGCGGACAAATTGCTGTGGCTTAATGCCTGCAAAGCGTTTAAAAGAGGGTATATCCTAAGAGAGGTGATCCCTGGCCCCTACCCGTACTTGCATAGTCGAGATATTATGTTTCACTTATTCAGATAATAAGCAAGAGCTAGTGACGACTAGCTGAGGTATGAGCTCATAACCTAGTTATTTTAGGGTGGCCTTATTATGCTAAAGTACCATGATTGATGTCACGAAGTTGAGGAATGATCCACTTGAAAGTTATATGCCCTTTTATGCCACTTGGGTCGGCCTTTTGCTTATCTAGTGTCCAGCTACCAGTTCACTCCTACCGCTCTTTTTGGTGGCGACGACTTGATCTTCGAGCGCACCCGCCCTCGCGATGAGCAGTTGTGTCGTGCCCGCTTGTCCGCCTCAGCTGTTCGTGACTACCCAGAGTATGTGCCTCGCTCGAGGAGGTCGGAGACCGATCCGTCCAAGGACTCGCCGATGCACGTCTATTCGGAGAGTTTTGCCCTCTTTCCCCCATCTAGACGGGAGGGCAGTGAGGATACCGTGATGCAGCCACGCTTGGTGAGGAGAACCGCGATACGCCCGCACCGAGGGGCTCACATCCAGCCGACACGCGTTCCCTTCTTACTCCACTGGCCCACTCAGGAGGAGATCGAGCGATTCCCCGGCTATCTACCTCCATCACCCGAGGGTCCCTGTCTTCACTAGACTTTATCAGAGAGCTATTCGAGTGCCCGAGCAGTCATGAGGATTTTACCTTTTGGCGGTATCTTTTGGGATGGGGTTTTAGCCTAGTACTCATAGCTTGGTAGGAGGGTAGTGTAGTTGGTTTTTACTTTGCCGTCGTACCATGTACTTTACTACTTTCTTGTTTCTGTTGTATTTCCATTTCTTGTGTATTACAAGCTCCGCCTATTTCTATAAAGGCGTGACTACTATGTATCGTAACTATGTTATTAATGAAATGTTTCCTTTGTTGTTATGATCGTTGTTCTATTGATACTTGCTTTAGTTCTTGTGTTTCCGTATGATTGATGCTTATGTCTCTCGTTTAGATTAGAGCGCGAGTCTCACTTTGGTTTATGTTTTCAAAAAAAAATTTACCCATAATTCCCACTAAGTATTTTAAATAAAATGATGAAACTAAGAAGTAATAACCTAATAATTAGCCTAATATGTTCTAGAGTATTGGGTTAAAAATTAGGGTGTTACATTTTGGTATCAGAGGAGTTCGATTCTCACGGAGTAGTGCTTGATAGAGACAAGCTATAGGACTAGAGATGCATGACTCTTGTTGCTTGCAAGTGCCATGATAACTAGCTCATTTCGCATGAATATTGAGCCTGATCAACTTGATGTTCACTGTCTCATGTGTTTAGGAACTAATGGCACCGTGACGACAGCCTAGGATTACGCCAGAAGCTAACCAAGACAATGCGACTGCTGCTGCTGTCCGTAGAATGGTGCAAGCCATGGAGCGGATGTTCGACCGCATGAATCAACAAGAGAACGTTGCCCCTGCTCCCCCTACTGCTGAGGTGGTCGAGCAAGCCTGCTTCGGCGAGTTCCGCAAGGCGAATCGCCCGTGTTCCGAGGGATAATGGACCCCGACAAAGCTGACGAGTGGATCAAAGACATGGAGAAGATTTACTTTGTGGTTACCTGCTCTGAGGAGCAGAAGGTTACGTTTGCTGCCTTCATGATGAAATCTGATGCCGAATTCTGATGGAACGGGACGAAGATACTGTTGAAAGCTTCTAGGACTCCCATCGACTGGGAGCTGTTCAAGATCTACTTCTATGAGAAGTACTTCCCTGAGTCTGTTAGGAATGCTAAGGACATTGAGTTCATGTAGTTAACCCAGGGAGGGTTTACTGTAGCCCAATATACTGCCAAGTTCGAGGAGCTGATCAAGTTCTCTCAGGCGTTTCAAGGGAACCCAGATGAGGTTTGGAAGTGTGTTAAGTATGAGGCCAGTCTGAAGGCGAAGTTGAACTACGTCGTGGCCCATATTGAGATCAGAGACTTCCCGACTCTAGTCAACAAATGTCGGATTCTTGAAGAAGGACAACGAAAGATGCAAGCCACGAGAGTGGAACGAGTTAAGGGGCTCAAACCTCAAGCCCTGAGGTTCAAACCGCAATACCCATCGAGGAGCCACTACCATCTCTATCAAACCAACCAATTCCGACCACAACAACAACAACAACAACCTAGAGCACCCGTACACTAACAATCCAAACAACATCAAAGGCCGCCATTTCAACATCAAGGCCCGAGGAACTTCAACAACAACCAACACCGTGGACCGGGTGGACCCCGAAACCACAATGGAGGATCCAGTGGGGCCAAGAACAAGGCACCACAAGGAACCCCTGTGGCTCACCCTGGAGCAACATCTGCTGATGTCTGTCCCCAGTACAGGAAGAATCATGGGAATCACCTCTGCCTTATAAGGTAAGGAGTCTGCTTCAAGTGTGGCAAGCTCGGCCACTACACCAACAACTACACCAACGGAGGGCCATCAAACCAAAACCCCCAATCTCAACACCAAGGACGGGTCTTCACCCTCAACATGGAAGACAGGCGAACGTCCAACGATCTCATTCAAGGTAAGTGTGACCTTAACGGTAGAACCTTAATTGTACTTTTTGATTTTGGCGCTACCCATTCTTTTATCTCATATGCTAGTGTCGAGTCTTTAAATTTGCGAGTCTCTAAGCTCCCCTTTGATCTCATTGTTTCTACTCCCACAAATCGCCCTGTTAATACTTGCAAATGTTGTTTGAACTATCATCTTGTTGTAGAAAATAGATCTTTTATCATAGATTTGATTTGCTTACCCTTTAAAGACATAGGTATCATTCTAGGCATGGATTGGCTTCACGCCAACCGTGTATTATTAGACTATGGAACCCAAACTGTTGTTTTTCCTTCTCCTCCTAAACCCATTAGTCAACCCATGAGATTGTACCTAAACTCCGTAGAGGTCTTCTATAGTGGGGAGAAAACTAAGGGATATGTTCTCCTAGCCGCTTGCTGTAACACCCTAAATCTTAACCCAAGACTACTAGTATGTCCTTAGGTTAATTTTTAGAATATTACCTCTTGGTCTCATCCTTTGGAAAATACTTAGCGGAAATACGGGTAAAATTTTTCTTTTTAAAATCAAAGTGAGAGCCACGCTTAAACTTTAAGGGGCAACATAGCGAAACATATAAGCAAAGCATAAGAAACACATCATGTCATGGAAACATCAACTGAAACATAGATATATATATATATAACGTGCCTACCCAAAGAGGCAGGACTATTTGATACATCATGAAGCAAAATACAACTGAAATGCAATACAAGGAAATCATAAAAAGCAAATACAAAAGAAACTACCCCCATACCTATGTGCACCTAAAGGAGACAACCGCATAAAAGAAGGTTTGACCTCTACTAAGTGGCGTGTGTGTGCACTAGCTACTACCCCTCCTATGACTACTCTTGCTGGTCCGAATACTGTGGGGTCGAGTCGATCCACTGGCGAATCTCGGCGGGAGTGGTTGAGCGCATCATCGGGGCATGTCCACCGCGGCGAGGGCGCATAGATGGCCGTCGAGCCAACCTCGACCACCGCTCTCTCACTCCCAGCCCTCATCGGTGGAGGAGCGGGACTGGAGCTCCAACTGTACATGTGGGATGGCGGGTCCTCGGATGGGTCCGTCTCCGAGTACTGAGGACGCGGTACATACTCGGGGTACTCGCGTACAGCTGACGTCTCGGGCTCCGTGCGGAGGATCTGCTCATCGCGTGGCCTCGCTCGCTCAAAAATCCCGTTATGACTGGTAGGAGCGATCGGGGTGAAGCGGTAGCTCGGGACGGTCTTGCGAAGGGTCGCCCCATGAACATGAATACTTTGACAAGGTCAGCGACCCTCAAAATGATATGACCCGAGTGCCGGGTCATGGTGCAGCTCCCATACCGGGGTGTCGATGAAGAGTACAAACGTCGCCATCTGAAGATATGACGGAAGAAAAGAGAGAGGGAATGAGAATCTTTCTAAAAAAATTCTCAGTAGGGTTATCCCTACCTAGGTGTCATCGTCACATCCTCAAGAACCTTGGGTTTATTTCTAAAAGGTGTGCATGCATATAATTTCTTTTTAAGTTAGTTTTCCAAAGAGGTATTTTATCCAAGGTCCGTCATATTTTATAATGCGTCTTTATAACTTAAGCAGAAATACACTAATGATATGAATGCATCATAAGGTAACCCAAACAATAGAATGACTAGGAAACATTATAACATTGGCATAAGTATAGTTTATGTGACATTGTTAACTTTAACTTTCATCTCATGGGGCCGCCCTAAAACTTCTCTAGGTTATGAGCTCATACCTTAACTAGTCGTCACTAGCTCTTACTTATCCTATGATAAGCGTAACATAATCCCGACTTAAAGTACGGGCTAGGGGGCAAATTAAGGATCTCCTTTCTAGGATCATTTCCTCTTTGAAACGCTTTGCTAGCCACGTGGGCCTCGCAATTTGTCCGCTTTGGCAGGCTGCATCTACACATACCCTCACGGATTTGTCTCCTCCCTGGGGTGCTCGGCGAACCGGTGTCACCCAGAGAAGCGTCTCGTTGTTGTGTCACATTTATATTCTCATAAGTATTAAATCACAATTACCTCATCATTTATCATATTCATTTTTATCATGCATTCTCATATAGATTTTTCATAACATATATATCATCACATGAAACTTTCTCATAACATTCGTCACATAAAACTTTCGCACAAACATCATCACATAGTCATATCTAACAATCATCCCCATAAGCTCATAGACATGTTATGTTATATCTCATAGTGCTTTAAACTTCGATTATTATGAGTCTTAAACTTGCAAATTAATTATTCTTAACTTCTTTATACACCTATAGTTTGACAATTTATGAGTTATACAAATCTCATGCTTAAGAACTAATCCAAATAGCACTAAGCGGAATTTGGACAGCTTTATGTTTAAGTGATTACGGAGTTCTAGAAATTACGATTTAGATCTTTATCTCACTTTCTAAGTTATTGATCATCAACACCTAGTCTCTTGGGAACCTACAAGGTTATAACTAAGTATTTCTCACCTCACCCTATGGTCAAGAACATCTCTAAACCTCAAGAGTGCAGAAATCAAAATACTAACTTTACGGGTACCTAGAAGTCACAATAATGACCCTTTCTAAGTTCGGTTTGCTCCTAAGGTTTCAAGATTAAGTCCTAAACCAATTATGAGTCATTCCTACACATATAAACTAATTTAAAACCATGATTATTGAATCTAAACCTTGCTGGACAGAATCCAGAAAAATAAATCTTTAAGGGATCTAGAACTCTCAAATTAATTCTTTTCTAGTTCCTAACTTATCCTATCTTTCACATATGAGTCTTAACATAATTATTACCCAAACATAAGCATATTAACATCATTAACACAGCTCATACAGTGGCCAAACATAGCAAGGCAGAACCGAAACAACAACTCCATTTAAAGGCATTGAATCATAGTTTCTAAAGCACATAAAATACTAGTTTCTCTTGGAACCTTATTAAAACCTTCAAAACTCTTTTATGAACACTTTTATCATCTAAACTCATGGAAATACTTAATAGGGCAGTGGCTATGTTATTTTCATCTCAAGAGGTCCTAAATTCATAATACTTAGTTCTACACATTCCTTATACTCATATAAGTTTAGAAAAATTATAAAACATAGTTTTCAATACTTGAAGACATTAGGGCCTCATAGGGCCGAAATATGAGCCATAGGAGATAAATGTTTTAGACCTTTGTTTGAGATATCCTTGGGCAAGTCTTTGAGCTCTAGAATCATTAAAGTGATGACATAAAAATAAACATGCTCATGCACTTATTTTAGTTATTGCTAGAAAGTAAAGTGAGAGCATAAAATAAATATGTGGTGCAATATATTATTATCTTTGATATTTAGGTGAGGACTTGAAATATAAATATGATAATGCAAAGCTTGAAACATAAACATGATAATGCAAGTTTATTCATTATCTTGGGATTTAGTGATAGCAAGGAAATAAACATGATATGCAAAGCTTAAAGTAAACATGATGCAAGTTTCATTTTTATGTTTAACTAGAGCTCATTTAAGACTTTAACAAGATAATAACCCCATACAATATCTCAAAGATCACAACACAAGAATCGAAAATCATATAAAAGAGAAAGAAAGTGAAGCTACATCAAGTTCTTTATTAAGTACCCAAAACCCTATCTAGAGACAAATCTCTAGAACGTGCCGCCAACTTTAAGGTTGACAAGGGTAGGCTTGGGCTTTTAGAAATCCTTAGATTAATTTTCTTAAGTTGGAAAACCATGTGAGCTAGATAACATATAGATGAAGTTGTAAGAAAAGGAAAACTCAAGCTTTAGAGGTTTCTTTGAGATGAACACAATGTCATCATCTAGAAACTCTCATCATCAAGCTATCATGCTCAAATCAAGGCCTCATGGCCGAAAAATGAAAGGAAAGGAAAGACAAAGGAAAGTTCAAAAAGAATCCAAGAGAAAACTAGAGAAAAACACTTTCTTGAGCAAAATAAAGTTTGAAAACAAATCCCTACCTTTTGATGAAGATAAAAGCTTGATCTTGAAGATGGAAATGAGATGAGCAACACCTCCTAGGATGGTGGTGATGATTTCGGCCAAGGAAAGGAAAAGGAAAGGAGATGTGTTTTGAGTGAAGTTGTGTTTGAGGTTGAGTGTTTGAAAGCTTTGAGAATGGTTTACGGTTATGAGGTGATGGATTAAGGTTATGAGGTGATTATGTGATGGAAGAATGAAGAGGATGAAGATGAAGAGAAAGAGCTCTTAGAACTTTGAGAGAAGGAAAAGCTTAGTAAGACAACTCTAAAACTCTAAACTTTGCAAATGCTTCAAAGTGTAACAAGGCTAACACAAGCATCCTATTTATAGAAAAACAAAACCATGGGGCTTGCAAATGGAGGGAGTGGCCGTGTGGTTTGGAGGGAAAAGGAAGAGAAAATATCTCTTACACAAGGTCATTCAAGCATGGTTTGAAGTATGGAAGCTATGCTACAAAGTATGGCTTGATGTGAGTTAATTTCTTATCACATTTTTATGAATTTAGGCTTCTAGAAATAATGCATGGCTGGAACTTTTCCAGCCACAATTAAATGGGAAAAATGGGTTGTTTTAATTATTTATTCATGTGGAAATTCAAGCTTGATTGAAAGTTATGACAAGGTATAGTGTATGTGACTTGAGGTATGGCCTTGGAGTGTTGAAAAATTGAACATGTGATGCATATGGAGGAGGTGAGGCTTGACCAGCTTGGGGCAGCAGAATGGGAGGATGTTTTGACCATTTAATTGTGTGTTAATGGTAGGTTTAGATGTGTATTAGCTTAGGTACAAGGTTAGGAATGATTAAGCTTAAGTTTAGGTAACTAAGAATGTGATTTAGGGAGTTTATGACAAGTTTAGGAGTGCTCATACATCATTAAAGAATTTAAAACTCATTTATGAATAAACAATGTGTAACACAATTCCATGATTTAAGGAATTGGAAAGAGAAAACACTATTCAAGATTCTATGACTAGGTGTCATAAAATTAAAATATGATTTTAGGTTGTAATTAAGTACTTTTTGGTTCTAATCAACTTTAATAAATTATTTTGACTCTAGATTAATTAAGGAAATTAATTAACCTTCGATTAGAGCCTAATATTGCTTAGGTTTGCTTAATCGCGTGATTAAGCGTAAAAATACGAAACTAGGGGCAAAACCGTAATTTTGCACTAATTTTGCCCGGGACTTCAAAAATTAAAACTGAGGTCATAGATTACATAAAAACGCCTTTTAAAACCATCTGGAGAAGTTTCGGGTTCATCCGGCACTTGCAAACGGGTAAAACACCACAGGGGCGTTTTGGTCATTTTGACTAAAACTTCAAACGAGATTTTCGATCCCGGGAAGGTACATAAGTTTTCTAATCCCCTTCCAACATTGAGTTTGCCCTTCGAGTACTGCCGCACTGGCTTTCCTCGAATTCCGGGCTGAAAATGACCTCAGGGGCATTTTGGTCATTTTCACTCTAACAGAAAAATCGGGGCGTTACACCTGCGATGTAGACTGTGAGCAAAACCTAGGTGATATACCTGTGGTGAGAGACTATCCCGAGGTGTTTCCGGATGAGATTCCCGAGTTCCCTCCCAAAAGAGAAGTAGAGTTTTCCATAGAGCTGGTTCCTGGAGTGGGACCTATCTCTATAGCCCCGTATAGGATGTCACTTTTGGAGTTAGCGGAGTTGAAAACCCAGTTAAAGGAGTTGTTGGAGAAGAGTTTTATAAGGCCGAGTGCTTCGCCTTGGGGTGCTCCGGTCTTATTTGTGAAGAAGAAAGATGGAAGTATAAGGATGTGTATAGATTATAGGCAGTTAAACCGAGTGACCGTGAAAATAAGTACCTATTGCCTAGGATTGATGATCTCATGGACCAATTGAAAGGAGTTGTAGTGCTTTCTAAGATTGATTTAAGATCGGGTTACCATCAGATTAGGGTTAGAGATCAGGACATTCCTAAGACCGCCTTTCGAACTCGGTATGGACACTTTGAGTTCAATGTGATGTCATTTGGTTTGACGAATGCTCCCGCAATTTTTATGGATTACATGAATAGGATCTTTACACCCTATTTAGATCAGTTCGTGGTTGTGTTCATAGATGATATTCTCATCTATTCGAAAACCCATGAGGAGCATGAGCATCATTTAAGGCTGGTTTTAGAGGTATTAAGGGAGAAGAAGTTATACACCAAGCTCTCTAAGTGTGAATTCTGGTTGGATGAGGTGAAATTCTTAGTGTAACGCCCCGATTTTCACTAAACTTTTAAATGACCAAAATGCCCCTGAGGTCGTTTGTGCCTGAAACACGAGGACGGCCAACCTTGGCCATCCCCATAGGGTTTATATGATATATGAAGGGGACCGTATGTACATGAATGCTTAATAGAGCAGAAAAACCTCATTTCTGAGATTTTTGCGCATAAATGACCAAAATGCCCCAATAACAGATTTAAGGCAGTTTTAAGTTCTGTTTTAACCCGGAATTGTCCCGGAAGTTCAAAACAATGTTTTCAAGGCATGACCTATGTTTATTTAAGTCCCGGTGGTCCTGGGCAGTTTTGAGAAAAATTACGATTTTGCCCCTGCCTAAGTGCATTAAGGGCTAAATTACGTTTTAAAATAAAACCTAAGCAACAGTAGGTTCTAATTAAAGGATAATTAATCTCTATAATTAAGTTAGAGCAAAAATATTTATTTGAGGATGTTTTGAATCTAAAATTGTTTAAAAACCAATTTCTAGCATCTTTTTCAAAAAGGAGAATCCATGAATAGTGATTTCACTATTCACTTTTTCTCAATCCAAGAAAAAGTTGTCATTTCCTAGAAACTCTTGTCACAACAAGTGACCCCATCAATCCAAAAATGTTTCTCCTAAATTTAAGTTAATCATGGCCTAATTTCCTAATTGTTCACCTAAAAACCCTTACTTAGCAATTCCTAATCATGAGCATAACCAATGTTACACCTAAGTACACTCCTAAACCATGATTATAGAAGAGATTTTTCCTTCCCCATGGCTGCCCAAAAGAGGCGCCACTTTTCCCCCCAAGAATTCAAAAGAATGATTTCTTTATGTTGTCAATCAAGCTTTCTTTACAAGCCACCCTATGACAAGTTTTCAATCACTCAATGTATGACAACCCAAGGAGATTTTTCTTCTCTCCTTCTTGTGATGTAAATTTGGCCAGCCCTCTCCTCCACTCATCCTTGATTCATTTGTCTATATAAAGCTTGCCTTGATGAACATTTGGACACTTTACAACACTTGCAAAGTTTGTGCTTCAAGAGTTCTCTCAAAAGTTTTATTTTTCTCTCCTTGTTCAAGCCAAGACCACCACTCCTCCACCTTCAATCTTCATCTTCCTTCTTATCTAAACACATCCCCAAGTTTAAACCAAAGCAAACACATCTCCTTCTTCCTTTTCTTCTCTTGACCGAATCCACCCCCAAGGATTCAAGCAAATTTCTTTTCTTTCCTCTCCAAGAACCAACCTTTCCTCCATCTCTAGAACATCAACACTTGGTAGGGAACTTTTTAAAAATGTGCTCTTTAATTTTTATGTCTTGATTTTGTTGGAAAAGCTTGGGTGGATTGAGTTTCTTGATGATGTTTGTTGTTTCTTTCTTTGTTCTTTTCCTTTGGTTTCGGCCTCATGGCCAATAAAATGAGAGCTTGATGATGAGGATGTCATGTTGATATTTGTCACATGAGCAAACTCTAAAGCTTGAGTTTTTTTTTTAGAAAAGTTTCATCTTTTCAAGTTTTACTAAATAGAAGATATATTTCTTTTGAATCTCTTGGAATCTCTTTCTTTTCTTTTTGAGTTTCGGCCATGAAGGCCTTGGAGATGTGGAAAAATGATAGCTTGATGATGAGAGCTTCATGTTGATATTTGCTACATGAACAATCTCTAAAGCTTGATTTTTTGAAGGAAAAGTTTCATCTTTTCAAGTTTTAGTCAAGAATGAGTTAGGTTTCTCTTGGATCTACTTGAAATTTCTTTTTCTTTCTTTCAAGTTTCGGCCATGAGTGCCTTGATGATGGGAAAAATAAAAGCTTGATGATGAGGGTTTCATGTTGATATTTGTCACATGAGTGACCTCTAAAGCTTGAGTTTTTGAGAGAAAAGCTTGACCTTTTTTTTTATATTAGTTAAAAATGAGTTGATATTTCTTTTGAACTCTTGTTTAGCTTCTCTTTTCTTTCAAACCTTTCGGCCATCTCCATGTCTCTATGAGGATCATGATTTCCTTTTGATATTTTAGCACTAATAGTTTTCTTTTCTTGTGAGGATGAGTTTTGGGTTGAAACCTTGGTTCTTTCTAAAGTCTTGCAAGAGCTCTAGACAAGATGTAAAAGAAAGTGCATCCATGTTTATTTTATGCTACCACTAAATCCCTAAGATAAAGAAATGAACTTGCATTTCATGTTTTATTTTCAAGTCATCACTAAACTCAAAGATTAAAAAGAATGTGCATTTCATATTTACTTTGAGCTATCACTTTACCTTCTAATGAACTATAAAAATGGAATGCATAGCATGTTACTTTATGTCATCACTCTAAACTACTAGAGCTCAAAGACTTGCCCATTTCATCTTGAGAAAAGATTAATCAAGTAGGCATCTCCTTGAATATGTATTCGGCCAAGTGATTAAAATGGCTCTAGAAGGAGTTCATTTTGTTACTAAGGCCTATAACTTATGTCTTAGGTTATTCCTAAGCTCATGTGGACTTTGTCAATGCTTTAAATATGTTTTCAAGGTTTAAACCTTTTCCAAAGAACATTACATAGCTACTGTCCTATGTGTTTTGTGATGGTCTTTGATGAAATAAAATGATTTCCAAAGAGTCTTAGAAGCTCCAAAGGTGTTCCAAGAGAAACTAGCAACCCATATGCACTAAAGTGAAGTTTTTCCTATGATTTAATGACACATGTTTTCGGTTCTACCTTGATAGTTTACAGCACCTTAAATTCTGTTTTGGGTGGTCTAAATATGCTTAAATACCTTGCCAAGTATGTGATAATCATTCTAGACATTTTAAAGTACACTTAGTAACTTTATTTGTTTGATATGTGAATTCTAGAACTACATAGGAACAGAAAATTTTAGATTCTGTCCAGCCTTGTTAAAGTAGTTAGATTCACATTATATGATGTCTAGATGAGTGGGAGTGACTCATAATTGGTTTAGGTATTAATTATTACATCATAGAAAAAGTCGAAAGTGAGAAAGGACCTAAAATGCACATTCTAGAACACCGTAATTCATCTAAATTAGCACACAACCTAAACTGTCCAGCCATAATTAATTAGGTTTTAGGACTTAATAAATTATGGAGAAGAGGTTAATCGATCCCTTAAACCCATGAGAACATAATATGCTAGTTTGAGGTTACCCGATTTAGGGATTTTACTTTAAGGGAGTGAATTATAAGCTCTTGGCTAAGGTTGAATTATTGTGTTATCCCATGACTGGTATGATGCTATGTGAACTATTATTTCTAAATGCTAGTTCTATTATTGCATGTGGTTGTTCTTTAAGAACTTAGAAACCTATGTTGTAACATGAGATATGTGACATGTATGTTTTGAGTGGCATTTCATTAAACATGCTAAGACTTAAGGTGACTTAAACCATGAGAAAATAATCCTTTTGAATTGCCAAATTAAGGGTGGGGATGAGGTGATTCTATGCCCCCTAGACCTGTACTTTAAGTCGGGATCTTAAACTTATCCGAAAGGATAAGTCCAGATGCTAGTGACGACTAGCATGGTATGAGCTCATAACCTAGTGATATCTCCTAAGGGAGACCTGTTAGGGTGGCCCCAGGAAGAATGTAATGATGTTTAATGTCACTTAAGTAACCAAGTTAAGCTACCATGGACCATGTTCTATGCCTTATGAACTATGATTCCATGTACCATGAACTATGATTTTATGTACCATGAACTATGAATTTATGTGCCATGATCCATGAGGTTAGGAACCATGATTTATGATTCAAGTTTCATGATTTATAGACTATGTAACCTAGAAGTTTAGAATTTAAAAGGAACGGGCCTCGGAAGTTAATATTTTCGAACTTCATAATTGAACCATTATATGTCCATGTTTTTGGTAAGAAACCGAGGTCCCTGGAGACCTAGAAGATGACACCTAGGTAGAAGGAAAAACCCTACTGAGTTTCTTTAGTAAGAAATCTCATTCCCTCTATCTCTTTCTTTCCTTTACGTCTTCAGATCAGGATGGCAACGTTCGTACTCTTCGTTGATACACCTACTTGGGAGGTGCACCACGACCCCGAGCATGGGTCATTTCATTTTGAGGGCCGCTGCACAGTTCATGTTTTTATGTACCTTGGACGGCCGTTCGCACACCCTGTAGATAGCTACCTCTTTTCCCTGACTTCACCATATGGAGATGACATGGTTTTTAAGCTTGCTCGCACATGCAATGAGAGGATTCTGTGGACCTACTCTGCCGGCTTGGGCATTGTACCCGACTACGTACCCCGTTCCTAGCATTCAGAGGAGGACCCCTCGGAGGATCCACCCACCCACATGTATGGAGAGGACTCTGCCCCCACTCCCCCACGGATGCCCGTGGGTAGCGAGGAGACAGTTACCCAGCCACGGAGAGCTCGGGCGCCTGGTCCATGACCTCTATACGCTGGCATGCCTGCCCCTACCGAGCTCCGCCCTTGGATTGGCTACGTTCCCCCATACCCGTGATCTTCACCATGTAGCTTGGAGGGTAGTCCTTAGTGCACACATGACACGTAGTTAGGGTAACCTTCTTTTGTGTTGAGGTTGTCCATCTTAGGTTGCACTTGGGTAGAGGTATTTCTTTCATGTCTTTTCCATGTACTTTATGTTTTCGTTGTATTCGTATCTCCTATGTACTTGAAGAGTCCCACCCATTAGGGTGGGCATATTATATGCATGAGTTATTTCAGATATGATGATGTCATGATTGTTTTGGAGCCACTTCTATGTTTATATTTCCACACTTTATTATATCGTTTATATGCATGCTACGAGCGGCTCATATTTTAAGAAGTTTCAAAAAAAAATTTGGCTCGTATTTTCCTTAAGTTAATTTCAAAGTAATAGAACTATGACAAGAGGTAATGACTAATATTTGGCCTAAATACATACTAGTAGTATTGGGTCGAATATTAGGGTGTTACACATAGGACACTTTGTGTCAAAAGGTGGCATAGCTGTCGACCCTAGTAAGATTAAAGCTGTGATGAATTGGGATAGACCAACCTCAGTAACCGAGATTAGAAGCTTTTTGGGTTTAGCCGGTTATTACCATAGGTTCATTAAAGGATTTTCCCAATTAGCCCTACCTCTAACCAAGCTCACTAGGAAGAATGCCCCGTTTGAGTGGAGCCCCGAGTATGAAAAGAGTTTCCTAGAGCTTAAGGAAAAGCTCACCTCAACCCCTGTTTTTGTTTTACCTGACCCCAATGTACCCTTCGAGGTATATTGTGATGCTTCGAGCAAAGGTTTAGGTTGTGTGTTGATGCAGAACAGGCAAGTGGTAGCCTATGTGTCCCGACAACTCAAGCCTCATGAGGTAACCTACCCCACCCATGATCTAGAGTTAGCAGCCATCTTGTTTGCCCTTAAGATGTGGAGACACCATTTATATGGTGTAAGGTTCGAGGTTTTCTCTGATCGTAAGAGTCTCAAGCATCTCTTTGATCAAAAAGAGTTGAATATGAGGCAGAGGAGATGGATGGAATTCCTCAAAAATTATGATTTCGGCTTAAGTTACCACCTTGGCAAGGCTAATGTAGTCGCCGATGCCTTGAGTTGAAAGTCATTACGTTTGTCCTGTATGATGGTTAATGAAGTTGGGCTAATAGAGAAGTTTATATATATGAATTTGGGGATGTCTACAATCGATAGTAGCATAGTGATGTGTCATCTCATGGTGACCAGTGGGTTTAAGCAAAGGATTATGCTGGCACAAAGAGAAAATGAGGACTTTATGGAGACAATAGAAGCAATTAAGGCCAGTAAGTTGAAAGGTTTTGAGCGAGGCCCCGATTGGTTGTGGAGGTTTGAGGGGCGAATCTGTGTGCCACAAGATGGCGACCTCCGAGAGAAGATCTTGGAGGACGCCCACAAAAGCCACTTCGCCATTCATCCTGGTACTACCAAGATATACCAAGATTTGAAGAAGATGTTTTGGTGGCCCGGATTGGAAAAGGATGTGGTTGCCTAGGTGAGTAAGTGTTTTGTCTGCCAAAAGGTTAAGATCAAACACCAAAAACCATCGGGCATGTTGCAACCCCTGTCAATCCCTGAGTGGAAGTGGGAGAGTATATCAATGGATTTCATGACAGGATTGCCAAGGACCCAAGCTGGCCATGATGCTGTATGGGTAATCATGGATCGACTAACAAAGTCGGCTCACTTTCTGCCTATTCGAGTCATGTACTCGTTGGACAAATTGGCTCAGCTATACATCCAAGAGATAGTAAGGTTGCATGGAGTGCCGTCGATGATAATCTCGATTTGAGATCCGCGGTTTACGTCACGTTTTTGGGGAGCCTTTCAAAAGGCGTTTGGTTCCAAGTTGTGCTTAAGCACTGCTTACCACCCACAAACGGATGGTCAATCTGAGAGAACAATCCAAACCCTAGAGGATATGTTAATAGTCTGTGTCTTGGATCAAAAAGGGAGTTGGGACAAGTACATGCCTTTGATCGAGTTTGCATATGACAACAGTTATCACGCGAGCATCGGTATGGCACTGTACAAAGCGCTGTATGGAAGGAAGTGCCAATCAACTTTGTGTTGGTACAAGCCCGGAGAGCAAAGTGTTTTAGGACCTGATGTAGTGAGCGAAACGACGGAGCAAATCAAGAAGATTAAGGATAGAATCTTTACCGTTCAAAGTCGGCAAAAAAGCTACGCGGACAAAAGGCGCAAGCCCTTGGAATTCCAAGAAGGCAATCACATATTTCTAAGAATCACCCCTACTACAGGAATAGGTAGAGCCATGAAAGTCAAAAAGTTGAGTCCTTGATTTCTCGATCCTTTTGAAATTCTTCAGAGAATCGGATCTGTAGCCTACAAAATAGCCCTGCCTCCCAATCTTTCCAACCTCCATGACGTCTTTCATGTCTCTCAGTTGAGAAAGTATGAGTCCAACCCTAGCCATGTCTTAGAGCTAGAACACGTACAGTTAAGGGAGGACCTGACGTTCAATCTACCGCCTACGAGAATCGTGGACCAAGGCGTCAAGCAATTGAGGAACAAGTTTGTTCCTTTGGTGAAGGTTGCGTGGGGACGTGGCAACACCAAGGAGTTCACATGGGAACTTGAGTCAGAGATGAGGTCAAAGTACCCCGAGTTGTTCTAAGGTACGAATTTCGAGGGCGAAATTCTTTTTAAGGAGGGGAGTAATGTAACGTCTCGATTTTCCGATAGAGTGAAAATGACAAAAAGGTCCCTGAGGTCATTTTCGGCCCGGAATTCGAGGAAAGTCGACCCAGCAGTACTCGAAGGGCAAACTCAATGTTGGAAGAGGAGTAGTTGGCTTGTATACCTTCCCGAGATCGAAAATCTCGTTTTCGAGTTTTCGGGTCAAAATGACCAAAACGCTCTTGCGGTGTTTTACCCGTTTACAAGTGCCGGATGAACCCGAAACTTCTCCAGATGGCTTTAAAAGATGTTTTTATGTATGCTGTGACCTTAGTTTTGGTCCCGGACGTCCCGGGCGAAATTAGTGTAAAATTACGGTTTTGCCCCTAGTTTTGTGTTTTTGAGCTTAATCGCGTGATTAAGCAAACCTAAGCAATATTATGCTCTAATCGAAGATTAATTAATTTTCATAATTAATCTTGAGTCAAAATAATTTATTAAAGTTGATTAGAACTTAAGAATGCTTAATTACAACTTGAAATCTTATTTTAAATTCAAGATTCCTAGTCATGGAATCTTGAATAGTGTTTTCTTTCTCCAATTCCCTAAATCATGGAATTGTGTTTTCAATTGTTTATTACTAAATGAGTTTTAAACTCTCTAATGATGTATTAGCACTCCTAATCTTGTCATAAAATCCCTAAACCTCATTCTTAGTCACCTAAACTTAAGCTTAATTATTCCTAACCTTGTACTTAAGCTAATACATACTTAAACCTATCATTAGCACACGATTAGATGATCAAATTTCTCTCCCTCTCTACTGCCTCTGGTCTGGCCGAAGCCACTCCTCCTCTATATGCATCACATGCTCAAATTTTTGACACTCCAAAGCCATACCTCAAGTCATACTCACCAAACCTTGTCATATTTTCAATCAAGCTTGATTTTCCAAGTGAATAACTAAAAGAATTAAGCTGTTTTCCTCATTTATTTGTGGCTCAAAAACTTCCAGCCATGTTTAGCTTCTAGAAGACTTATTTCATTCCAAATTAAAACAAAAACTCACTCAAATCACCTTACTTGAAGCCATACTTTGTATCATAACCTCCATACCTCAAACCATGCTTGTATGACACCTTGTAAGAGATATTTTTCTTTTCTTTTCCCTCCCATTGCTATGGCCAGGCTTCCCCCTCAATGAGACTTCATTTGTTTTCATTTTCTATAAATACCTTGCCTAGAAACACATGGAAACACTTTAGCTCATTTGTAAACTTTTAGATTTCCTAGCTTTCTCAAAGTTCTCTCTTTTTCTCTCTAAGTTCCAAGAGAGTTCTCTCTTGTTCTTCATCTTCATCTTCATCATCTCTTCATCTTATCATCATCTTGTAACGCCCCAATTTTTCTGCTAGAGTAAAAATGACTAAAATGCCCTTGAGGTCATTTTCAGCCCGGAATTCGAGGAAAGCCGATCCGGCAGTACTCGAAGGGCAAACTCAATGTTGGAAGGGGATTAGATGGCTTGTATACCTTCCCGGGATTGAAAATCTCGTTTTTCGAGTTTTCAAGTCAAAATGACCAAAACGCCCCTGCGGTGTTTTACCCATTTGCAAGTGCCGGATGAACCCGAAACTTCTCCAGATGATTTTAAAAGGCGTTTTTATGTAGACTGTGACTTTAGTTTTGGTCTCGGAGGTCCCGGGCGAAATTAGTGCAAAATTACGGTTTTGCCCTTAGTTTCGTGTTTTTACGCTTAATCGCGTGATTAAGCAAACCTAAGCAATATTAGGCTCTAATCGAAGGTTAATTAATTTCCTTAATTAATCTTGAGTCAAAATAATTTATTAAAGTTGATTAGAACCTAAAAGTGCTTAATTACAACTTAAAATCATATTTTAATTTCAAGACTCCTAGTCATGGAATCTTGAATAGTGTTTTCTCTTTCCAATTCCTTAAATCATGGAATTGTGTTACACATTGTTTATTTATAAGTGAGTTTTTAATTCTCTAATGATGTATGAGCACTCCTAATCTTGTCATAAAATTCCTAATACACATGCTTAGTTACCTAAACTTAAGCTTAATTACTTCTAACCTTGTACCTAAACTAACCTATACTTAATCCTATCATTAGCACCCAATTACATGGAAGATAAATCCTTCCCCATGCTGTCTGAATTTTGGCCGAAGCCATGCCCTCCCATGTGCAACTCATGTGTGAATTTTTCTCATTTAAAGAGCCATGCTTTGACCTTGCACAAACCATACTTTGAGTCATACAAACCATGCTTTCATCCATGCTTCCAAGGACAACATCTAGAAGACTTCTTTTTCCCCCATTTCTGGTCAGATTTCCGCCACCCTCATCCCCCATTTTCATGATTTATTTCATTTCAAAACTTGTAGGAAAATCACCTCAAATCACCATACATGTCATACCTTGTCATAGCTTCAATCAAGCTTGCTTTTCATAATGAATAACCAAGCAAAATAAATTATTTCCCTCATTTATTTGTGGCTGAAAATGTTCCAGCCATGTCTCATTTCTAGAAGCTCAATTTCATCCATAATTAAAAGAAAAGCTCACTCAAAAACTCATGCCTAAAGCCATACCTTGTGTCATGAGCTCCATGCTTCAAACCATGCTTGTATGACACAATCAAAGAGATATTTTCTCTCCTTTTCCCTCTCAAACCACACGGCCAGCCCTCCCCCACCATGAGGCCTCAATTGTTTTCATTCTCTATAAATACCTAAGCTTTAGAACTTGTGAGGACCTTTAGATCATTTGCACACTTTTAGTTTTCAAGTTTTCTTTGAGTTCTTTTCCTTTTTCTCTCTAAGTTCCAAGAGAACTCTCTCTTGTTCATCTTCTTCATCCTCATCTTCTCTTCATCTCATCATCATCTTACAACCTCTAAACACCACCCCATAGCCTTGAAACACCTCCTAAGCTCTCAAGCACCTCACCTCAAACACAACATCACCTCAAACACAACTCTAACCTCCTTATCTCCCCTTGGCTGAAACCATCAAGCCCTTGGAGGAGCTCATCATCTTGTTTTCTTTTCTCAAAGCTCAAGCTTCTTATCTTTACTCTAGGTAGGAGTGTTTTTCTAAACTTTGTTTCTTGAAAAATGAGTTTCTCTAGCTTTCTCTTGGATTTCTTTTGAAACTTTTCCTTGGTTCTTTGTTTCCTTTCATTTCGGCCATGAGGCCTTGATTATGAGCATGATAGCTTGATGATGAGAGTTTCTAGATGATGACCTTGAATTCATCTCAAAGAAACCTCTAAAGCTTGAGTTTTCCTTTTCTTATAACTTTATCTATATGATATCTAGCTCACATGGTTTTTCAACTTAAGAAAATTAATCTAAGGATTTCTAAAAGCCTAAACCTACCCTTGTCAACCTTAAAGTTGGCCGGCACGTTCTAGAGATTTTTCTCTAGATAGGGGTTTTGGGTATTTAATAAAGAACTTGACTTAGTTTCACTTTCTTTTTCTTTTGTAAGACTTCGGTTTTGGTATTTTGATCTTTGAGATATTGTATTGGGTTGTTATCTTGTTAAAGTCTTGAATGAGCTCTAGTTAGCCATAAAATGAACCTTGCATCATGTTTACTTTATGCTTTGCATATCATGTTTACTTCCTTGCTATCACTAAATACCAAGATAATGAATTAACTTGCATTATCATGTTTATATTTCAAGCTATGCATTATCATGTTTATATTTCAAGTCCTCACTAAATATCAAAGATAATAATATGTTGCACCTCATATTTATTTTATGCTATCACTTTACTTTCTAATGGAACCTAAAATGAGTGCATGAGCATGCTTATTTTTATGTCATCACCTAAATGAACCTAGAGCTCAAAGACTTGCCCATTGTTGTCTCAAACAAAGGTCTAAAAATATTTATTTCCTTTGGTTCATATTTCGGCCCTAAGGGGTCTTGGTGTTTCCAAGTGTTGAAAATTATGTTTTATAATTTTTCTAAGCTTATATGAGTATAAGGAATATGTAGAACCAAGTTTTATAAATTTAGGACTTCTTGAGAGAAAGTTGATTTAGTCACTGCCCTCTTAAATATTTTTATGATTTTAGATGTTAAAAATGTTTACAAATGAGTTTTGAAAGTTTTAAAAAGGTTCCAAGAGAAACTAGTATTTTATGTGCTTTAGAAAATGTGTTTGATGCCTTTAAATGGAGATGTTTGTTTCGGTTCTGCCTTGCCATGTTTAGCCACTGTATGAGCTGTGTTAATGATGATAATATGCTTATGTTTAAGTATAATTAATGTTAAGACTCATATGTGAAAGATAAGAGAAGTTAGAAACTAGAAAAGAATTAATTTGAGGGTTCTAGATCCTTTAATGTTTAAATTTTCTGGATTCTGTCCAGCAAGGTTTAGTAATGCTAATCATGGATTTAAATTAGTTTAAATGTGTAGGAATGGCTCATAAATGGTTTAGGACTTGATCTTGATGCCTTAGGAGCAAACCGGACTTAGAAAGGGTCATTGTTGTGACTCCTAGGTACCCGTAAAGTTAGGAATATGAATTCTGCACTCTTGAGGTTTAGAGATGTTCTTGATCATAGTGTGAGGTGAGAAATACTTAGTTAAGACCTTATAAGTTCCCGAGAGATTAGGTTTGATGATTTATAACTTTGATTGTGAGTTGAGGACCTTAAGGGTCAATGCATAAGACACTAAAAAGTTGTTAATGCTATGATGTGTTGTCTGATGCAATGATATGATGAGATGTGCTTGATGCATGAGAAAATAATTGATGAAATGTTGAAGTTTATCATAGCATGAGATTTCATGAGAACATGATGTGTGGATTAGCTTGTGGCAGTTTGAAGGAAATCTGGTTTAATAGCTGTTATGCTGCCGAATTTCCGTCAAACCTTAAAGGGTTGAAAGAAATGATTTATGAGTACCATATGAGTTGAAAACCCTGGGTGACACCGGTTCGGCCGAGCACCCCCAGGAGATTTTTATGTGACAAAGCACTGAGACGCGCTTCCCCCGAGGAGTGCCGGTTCGGCCGAGTACCCCCGGGAGGAGACAAATCCGTGAGGGTATGAGTAGATGCAGCCTACCAAAGCGGACAAATTACGAGGCCATGCATGGCTAGCAAAGCGTTTCAAAGAGGGTATATCCTAAAGAGAGGTGATCCCTGACCTCTACCCGTACTTGCGAGTCGGGATTATTATTTATGTTTCGCTTATTCAAGATAATAAGCAAGAGCTAGTGATGACTAGCTGAGGTATGAGCTCATAACCTAGTTATTATTTTTAGGGTGGCTTATATGCTAAAGTACCATGATTGATGATGTCACGAAGTTGAGGAATGAATCACTTGAAAGTTATATGCCCTCATGCCACATGATTTATGTTTATGTGCCTTGCTGTGTTGTCTTATATGCTCAAGTATTGCCATGCATCTATGATTTAACATGTTGCATTCATAACATCAAGATGCATGCTAAAAGGAATGGACCTTGGATAATTAGTTTTGGAAAACCTTAATTAAACCTTATATGCATCATCATTATTTTATAAATAAACCCAAGGTTCCTGAGGATATGTACGATGTAACCCTAGGATAGGAGACTCATACTGAGATTTCTTTAGCAAAAATTCTCACTCCTTTTTCTTCTTTCTTCCGTCACATCTTCAGAGACCGATGGCGACGTTCGTGCTTTTCATTGACACGCCTACTTGGGAGGTCCACTATGACCCGGACCACGGGTCATATCATTTTGAAGGGCAATGTACCGTGTGAGTCTTCATGTTCATTGGACGCCCCTTTGCACATCCTGTACAGAGCTACCGTTTCTCCCCGACGTCACCTTACGATGACGCAATGGTTTTTGAGCCCACCCGGACGCGAGACGAGAGGATTCTACAGACATATACTGGTGGTTCGATGCCTCGAGACTTCTAGGACTACGTGCCTCGATCCCCGAGTTCGGAGGACGACCCATCCGAGGACCCGCCGATGCACCTGTATAGTGAGAGTTCTGCTCCTACGCCTCAGTTCGTGCGAGACGTGAGCGAGGAGACCATTACACAGCCGAGGCTAGCAAGGCGAGCCGAGAGGCGCCCCTACCAAGGAGCCCACGCTCAGTCTTCACGTGTTCCCACTCCTGGCATTACTGCGTCCATGGATCGATTACACTCCACCGCTTCCCTGATTCCAAAGAGTTGACGTCGTAGGGGAGGCTTAGTGCACACACCACATGTAGAGTGGATAAACCTCCTTTTGTTTTTGAGGTTATTCACCATAGGTGTACTCGGGTAGTTATGGTTTATTTCTGCTTTCTTGTTTTTCTGTTATATTTCCTTTCCCACTGTACTACAAGCTCTACCCATTTCTATAAGGGTATGACTAGTTATGTACTTTAGCTACTTTATTATTAATGAAATGTTTCTGTCATCTCTATGATCAATGTTCTTCTGATGTATGATTTATTTTACATGGTTGTTTATGATCGTTACGCGTGCTTTATGTTTCTGTCATTCGATTAGTTAAGCTCGCGGCTCTCACTTTGTTTTATGTTTTCAAAAAAGAAAAAATTTACCCGTAATTTTCGCTAAGTATTTTAATGAAAGAATGAGACTATGAAGTAATAACCTAATGTTTAACCTAATGTGTTCTAGAAAGTTGGGTTAAAAATTAGGGTGTTACACATCTCATAACCTTCAAACACCACCCCATAGCCTTGAACCATCATCAAACCTCTCAAACACCTCACCTCAAACACAACCTCACTTGAAATACATCTCCAACCTTTTTATTCCCCCTTGGTCGAAGCTATCTTGCCACCTTGGAGGAGTTCTTCATCTTGTTTTTCTTTTCAAAGTTCAAGCTTTTTTATCTCCACTCTAGGTAGGAGTGTTTTTCTAAACCTTGTTTTTCTTAAAAATGAGTTTTTCTAGCTTTCTCTTGGATTTCTTTTTGAAACTTTTCTTGTTCTTCTTTTCTTGTTTTCGGCCATGAGGCCTTGTTGAATATATGATAGCTTAATGATGAGAGCTCCTAGATGATGACCATGTGTTCATCTCAAAGGAACCTCTAGAGCTTGAGTTTTTACTTTCCCTAAGTTTCATCTTTGTTTTCTAACTCAAAATGATTTTAGCTCAAGAAAACATCTTCATCCTTTCTTGTTTTTGGTTTAGGTTTCTTTGTCTCCTTACCTTGAGATTTCGGTTTTGGTTCCCTTGTTTTTGAGGTTTTGTTTTGTTTTGGAAAGTTTGTTTCTTTTGAGCTTGATGATGATGTTTAAGAACCTCATAGTTCCTTTGAGAACTTGGTTCAAAAACTCTAAAGCTCTCTTTGTGATGAGATAAGTGTTGGGTTGTATCTCTAAAGTCTTGTAAGAGCTCCAGATGAGATTAAAATGAATATTGCATCCATATTTATGTTTATACCTTGCACATCATATTTACTTTCCTTGCTATCACTAAGTATCAAGATAATGAATGACCTTGCATTATCATATTTACGTTCAAGCTTTGCATTATCATGTTTATATTCCAAGTCCTCACTTAAATATCAAAGATAATAATAAGTTGCATCTTATGTTTATTTTATGCCTTCATTTTATTTTCTAATGAAAGCTAAAACTAGTGCATGAGCATATTTATTTTTATGTCATCACTTAAGAGAATCTAGAGCTCAAAGACTTGCCCATTGTTGTCTCAAACAAAGGCTCGAAAATATTTATTTCTTTAGCTTGAGATTTTGGCCCCTAAGGGTTTTGTTGGTTACAAGTGTAGAAAACTATGTTTCATAATTTTTCTAAGCTTATGTGAGTTCAAGGAATGTATGGAACCAAGTTTTATGAATTTAGGACCTCTTGAGATAAATTTAATTTAGCTACTGCCCTTACAAATATCTTGAGGATTTTAGATGATAAAAATGTTTATAAATGAGTTTTGAAAGTCTTGAAAAGGTTCCAAGAGAAACTAGTATTTTATGTGCTTTAGAAACCAAGTTTTATGCCTTTGTATGGAGATGTATTTTCGGTTCTGCCTTGTTGTGTTTAAGTGCTGTTTGTGCTGTTTTGATGATGTTAATATGAGTATGTTTGAGTATAATTGATGGAAAAATTCATAAGTGAAAGATTAGAGAAGTTAGTAACTAGAAAAGAATTAATTTGAGAGTTTTAGATCCTTTAATGTTTGATTTTTCTGGATTCTATCCAGAAAGGTTTAGAAATGCTAATTATGGTTTTAAATTAGTTTAAATGTGTAGGAATGACTCATAATTGGTTTAGGACTTGATCTTGATGCCTTAGGAACAAACCGGATTTAGAAAAGGTCATTGTTGTGACTCATAGGCACCCGTAAAGTTAGGATTTTAGACTTTATATTCTTGAGGTTTAGAGATATTTATGATCATAGTGTTGAGTGAGGAATACTTAGATATGAGCCTATAAGTACCCGAGAGATTAAGTTGTGATGATTTATAACTTAGATTGTGAGTTAAAGACCTTAAGGGTCAATGCATAAGACATTAAGAAATCGTTAATGCTATGATGTTTATATGATGCTATAACATGTTAAGATGTTTATGATGCATGAGGAAATGATTGTTTAAGATATGAAGTTTATCATAGCATGAGGTTTAAATGAGGTATTTGTTGTGTGGATAATGTGTGGCATAAGTTTCAGTTTGAAGGAAATTCGGTTTAATAGCTGTTATGCTGCCGAATTTCCGTCAAACCTAAAAGGATTGAAGAAATGTTTTTAAGTACCATATGAGTTGAAAACCCTGGGTGACACCGGTTCGGCTGAGCACCCCCAGGAGATTTTTATGTGACAAAGCACTGAGACGCATTTTCCTGGGTGACACCGGTTCGGCCGAGCACCCTTAGAGAAGACAAATCCGTGAAGGTATGAGTAGATGCAGCCTACCAAAGCGGAAAAATTGTTGTGGTTTAATGCCCGCAAAGCGTTTCAAAGAGGGTATATTCTAAGAGAGGTGATCCCTGCCCCCTACCCGTACTTGCATAGTCGGGATTATTTTATTATGTTTCGCTTATTCAGATAATAAGCAAGAGCTAGTGATCACTAGCTGAGGTATGAGTTCATAACCTAGTTATTTTAGGGTGGCCTTATTATGCTAAAGTACCATGATTGATGTCACAAAGTTGAGGAATGATCCACTTGAAAGTTATATGCTCTTTATGCCACTTGCGTGCTTACTTGAAGTTGTGATTCATGGAGATATTTGATTGAGACATTGCCATGCATTCATGTTTTAATGTGTTGCACTCATAACATCAAGATGCATGCTAAAAGGAATGAACCTTGGATAATTGGTTTTATAAACCCTAATTAATGAACTTTTATGTGTGCACACCTTTTATAATTAAACGCAAGGTTTCTGAGGATGTGAATGATGTAACCCTAGGATAGGAGATTCCTAATGAGATTCTTTAGTAAGAATTCTCACTCCTTTCTCTTCCTTCTCTTTCTTCCGTCACATCTTCAGAGAGCGATGGCGACGTTCGTGGACTTCATTGATACGCCTGTCTGGGAGGTGCACTACGACCCGGAGCATCGTTCCTATCACTTTGAGGGTCGTTGTGCTGTTTGTGTTTTTGTGTACATGGGTCAGCCTTTTGCTTATCCAGTGTCCAGCTACCAGTTCACTCCTACCGCTCCTTTTGGTGCTGACGACTTGATCTTCGAGCGCACCCGCCCTCGCGATGAGCAGTTGCGTCGTGCCCGCTCGTCCGCCTCAGCTGTTCGTGACTACCCGGAGTATGTGCCTTGCTCGAGGAGGTCGAAGACCGATCCGTTCAAGGACTCGTCGATGCACGTCTATTCGGAGAGTTCTGCCCTCTTTCCCCCATCTAGGAGGGAGGGCAGTGAGGATACCGTGATGCAGCCACGCTTGGCGAGGAGAGCCGCGATGCGCCCGCACCGAGGAGCTCACGTCCAGTCAACACGCGTTCCCTTCTCACTCCACTGGCCCACTCACCCGAGGATCCGAGGGGAGCTATTCGAGTGCCCGAGCAGTCACGAGGATTTTCCCCTTCGGCGGTATCTTTTGGGATGGGGTTTTAGCCTAGTACTCATAGCTTGGTAGGAGGGTAGTGTAGTTGGTTTTTACTTTGCCGTCACACCATGTACTTTACTGCTTTCTTGTTTCTGTTGTATTTCCATTTCTTGTGTATTACAAGCTTCGTCTGTTTCTATAAGGGCGTGACTACTATTTATCGTAACTATGTTATTAATAAAATGTTTCCTTTGTTGTTATGATCGTTGTTCTATTGATACTTGCTTTAGTTCTTGTATTTCCATATGATTGATGCTTATGTCTCTCGTTTAGATTAGAGCGCGGCTCTCACTTTAGTTTATGTTTTCAAAAAAAAATTTACCCGTAATTTTCGTTAAGTATTTTAAATAAAATGATGAAACTAAGAAGTAATAACCTAATGATTAGCCTAATATGTTCTAGATTATTGGGTTAAAAATTAGGGTGTTACACCAGATGAACCCGAAACTTCTCCAGATAGTTTTAAAAGGCGTTTTTATGTATTTTGTGACCTTAGTTTTAGTCCCGGTGGTCCTGAGCGAATTTTGTGCAAAATTACGATTTTGTCCCTAGTTTTGTGTTTCGGAGCTTAATCGCGTGATTAAGCAAACCTAAGCAATATTAGGCTCTAATCGAAGATTAATTAATTTTCATAATTAATCTAGAGTCAAAATAATTTATTAAAGTTGATTAGAACCTAAGATTGCTTAATTTAAACTCAAATCTTATTTTAAATTCAAGATTCCTAGTCATGGAATCTTGAATAGTATTTTTTCTCTCCAATTCCTTAAATCATGGAAATTTGTCTACATGGTTTACTCACAAAATGAATTTTAAACTCTCTAAATGTGTATAAGCACTCCTTAATCATGTCATAAAATTCCTAATTACATCCTTGGTTACCTAAACTTGTGCTTAGTGATTCCTAACCTTGCACCTAAACTAATACACACCTAAACACATCTCTAAACCATCATTAAACAAAAGAAACCTCACCTCCCCCCTTTTAGAAGTGCACGGCTGCCTCCCCCCTCCATACCTCAAATTTTTGAAATTTAAATACCATTTCAAGTCCATGACAAGCCTTACTTAGCCCATACTTTGCATCATGCTTACCATACTTCAAACCATGCTTGAATGACCACATGTAAAAGATATTTTTCTCTTCCTCCTTGCCCATGTGCTACAGCCAACTCCCTCCCCTCAATAAGCCTCCATTGTTTTTGTTTTCTATAAATACCTCACTTAGATGCACTTGAAAACACTTTAGATCATTTGCTAAGTTTAGTTTTCAAGCTTTTCTTTGAGTTCTTTCCTTTTCTCTCTAAAGTTCTAAGAGTTCTTCCTCTTCCTCTTCATCTTCTTCATCTTCCCTTTGAATCATCATTTCATAGCCCTACACCACCATCTCACAACCTTGAATCATCTCCTAAAAACCTAAACACTCAACCTTAAACATAAACTCACCAAGAACACATCTCCTTTCCTTTCCTCTCTCTTTGGCCAAAGCCACATCTCCACTCTAGTAGGAGTTGCTCTTCTCATTTCCTTCCAAGATCAAGCATTTCCATCTTCACTCTTGGTAGGAGTTGCTTTAAAGTTTTGATTTTACTCAAAAATGTGTTCTTCTCAAGGTTTCTCTTGGTTTCTTTTCGAGGTCTTTCTTGCTTCTATTTTCTTTCTAATTTTGGCCTCATGGCCCCATTATGAGCATGATGGCTTGATGATGAGTGTTCTTAGATGATGACCTTGTGTTTATCTCAAAGGAACCTCTAAAGCTTGAGTTTTTCCTTTCTTGAAACTTTATCTATATATATTACTTAGTTCACATGATTTCTCAACTTAAGAAAAATTAATCTAAGGTTTTTAAAAAGCCCAAGCCTACCCTTGTCAACCTTAAAGTTGGGCGGCACGTTCAAGAGATTTTCTCTAGATAGGGGTTTTTGGTACTTAATAAAGAATATGACATAGTTTCATTCTCTTTTCCTTTCTTTATATGCTTTTGGGTTCTTGTTTTCTTTTCCTTTACATTTTAGCCTTAGTTTCCTTTCCCTTGTGGTTTCATTTTCTTTGAGTTCATTTCCTTTGAGCTTGATGACGATGTTCAAGAGCCATGTAATTCCTTTGAGAACTTGGTTCAAGAACTCTAAAGCTCACTTTGTTGATGAGATAAGTGTTGGGTTGAGATTTTTGGTTCTCTTTAAAAGTCTCATATGAGCTCTAAGTTAAGATAAAAAGAACTTGCATCCATATTTACTTTTATGTCATCACTAAATGCTCAAGATTAAAGAATGAACTTGCATTTCCATATTTATGTTTATGCTATCACTAAATCTCTAAGATAATAATGGATTTGCATAGCATATTTATTTTATACTCTCACATCCTAATAAAGACTAAAACCAAGTGCATTGCATATTTATTTTTATGTCAATCACTTAAGAGATTTAGAGCTCATGGACTTACCCATTATTATCTCAAATAAAGTTTGAAAGTATAAATCTTTTGCTACTTTGATTTCGGCCTTGTGATGATGTTGAGTTTTAGAATGAGATTCATTTAGTTACAAGTGCTAAAACTTGTGTTTCATGATTTTCCTAAGCTTAGATGATTTTAAGAAATGTTTTGAGCAAGATGTTATGTTTTTAAACACTCTTGAGACTAATTTTAAATGGCTACTGCCTTCTTTGGTTTTATAATGTTTTTGATGAAATAAATTGTTTCCAAGTGAGTTTTGAAAGTTTTAAAAAGGTTCCAAGAGAAACTAGCAATTTATGTGTTTTAGAAACAAAGTTCTATGCATTATTTGATGGAGATGTTTTCGATTCTGCCATGCTTGGTTGCTCACTATATGATGCTGTTTTGATGATGATAATATGAGTATGATCATGTATTTTTTATGCTAAAATTAATATGTGAAAGTTAAGATAAGTTAGTAACTAGAAAAGAATTAATTTGAGACTTTTAGATCACTTAGAAATATAATTTTCTGGATTCTGTCCAGCAAGGTTTAAAATTAGAAATCATGGTTTATAATTAGTTTAAATGTGTAGGAACTACTCGTAATTGGTTTAGGTATTGATCTTGATGCCTTAGGAGCAAATCGAACTTAGAAAGGGTCAATGTTGTGACTTCTAGGTACCCGTAAAGTATGAAGTATAGATTCTGCACTCTTGAGGTTTAGAATTGGATATGATCATAGATTTGAGTGAGGAATAGTTATACATGAGCCTATAGGTACCCAAGAGCTTAGGTTGTGATGTTAGACAACTTAGACGTCAAGTTAAAGGACCTTAAGGGTCAAAGCATAAGACATTAAGATACCTTGATGTTTTAAGTGTGTACATATGCTTTGATGATGCATGAGCTATGATGAAGTGTTTTATTGAAGTATTAAGTCTATCATGAGTATGAAAGTTGAATGAGAAATGTATATGTGTAATGAGCTTATGGCATAAAGTTGATTTGAAGGAAATTCGGAACACAGCTGTTATGCTGCCGAATTTCTGTCAAATCTAAAGGACTTGAGAATGTTTTTTAAGTATGATATGAGATTTAAAACCCTGGGTGACACCAGTTCAGCCGAGCACCCCCAGGAAAGATAAATCCATGAAGGTATGAGTAGATGCAACCTACCAAAGCGGACAAATTGCTGTGGCTAGATGCCCGCAAATCGTTTCAAAGAGGGTATATCCTCAGAGAGGTGATCCCTAGCCCCCTAACCCATACTCAAGGAGTCGAGATTATTTTTATTATGTTTCACTTATTCAGATAATAAGCAAGAGCTAGTGATGACTAGCTACGGTATGAGCTCATAACCTAGATGTTTTTAGGGTGGCTTATTATGCTATAGTATGATAATTTATGTCACAAAGTTGAGGAAAGTTCCATATGAAAGATTTATGCCCCTTTATGCCACTTGAATGCTTCTTGATGATTATGATTTGCTGAGTTAATTGCTTAAAGTACTGCCATGCATTCATGCTTAATATATTGCATTCATGACATTAAGATGCATTTCTAAAAAAAAACGAACCTTGGATAATTTAGTCTATGAAACCTAATAATGAACTTCATATGCATGCTGACCTTTTATAAATAAACCCAAGGTTCTTGAGGATGTGAACGATGTAACCCTAGATAGGAGATTCCTACTGAGATTCTTTAGTAAGATTCTCACTCATTTCTCTTCTCTCTTTCTCTTCCATCACATCTTCAGAGATTGATGGCGACCTTCGTGCTTTTCATTGACACGCCAGTTTGGGAGGTGCACTACTATCCAGATCACCGCTCCTATCACTTCGAGGGTCGTTGTGCTGTTTGTGTTTTTGTGTATATGGGACGACCTTTTGCCTACCCAGTGTCCAGCTACTAGTTCACTCTTACTGCTCCTTATGGTGAAGATGACTTGATCTTCGAGCGCACTCGCCTCTATGATGAGCAGACCCGTCATGCTCGATCGTCTGCCTCAGCGGTTCGTGATTATCCGGAGTATGTGCTGCGATCGAGGAGGTTGGAGACGGACCCGTCCGAGGACTCACCAACGCATATCTACTCGGAGAGCTCTGCCCCCACTCCTCCAGTTAGGCGAGAGAAGAGCGAGGCCACCATGACGCAGCCACGCCTGGCGAGGAGAGCCGAGATGCGCCCTCATCAAGGAGCTCATGTCCAGTCGACGCACCTTTGTACTCCACTTAACTGGCCTACACAAGAGGATCTTGAGTAGTTCACTGGGTACATACCTCCACCCTCCGAGGGTTCCCCCCGCCAGTAGACTTTGTTGGAGAGCTATACGAGTGCTTGAGCCATCACGAGGTCTTCCCCTTCGATAGTATCTTTTGGAAGGGAATTTGAGTATAGTACTCATAGCTTTGGTAGGAAGGTAGTGTAGTTAGTTTTTATTTCCAGTCGTTCCATGTACTTTACTGCTTTTGTACTTTCCTGGCATTTTCTGTGTACTGCAAGTTCATTCTGATTCTATAAGGGCGTGACCTTATGTACTTTAATTATTATATTAATGAAAGTATTTCCTCCGGTGTTTCATTGATTGTCTCTCTCGTTATATGTTTCTCTGTGTGATTTTTTTGTATGAATTGTAGTATATGTTTCGTTCGCGATTAGTTCATACGCGGCTCTCACTTTGTTTTATGTTTCAAAAAAAAAAATTACCCATAATTTCTGCTAAGTATTTTAATAAATGAATGAGACTAAGAAGTAATAACCTAATGATTAACCTAATGTGTTCTAGAGTATTGGGTTAAAAATTAGGGTGTTACAAGTTGAACATTTGAGTCTTTAGAAACAATCAAACTAAATTAGGTTAGAGCACCCATACCTCTCCAAACGCAGCTAATCTATATAAAATTCGCTTTATATGTGTTCACAAGTTGTGAATTGTAAGTGTGCAAAGAGACTTTAAAATCTAACTTTAATACTATGCATTGGACAGATTATGATCTTTTAAATGATGGTGATTGTACAATAAGAAGTAATGGGTTAAATATAACCATACACAATAATAATTGTTAATTTAAATTGTGATTAACATTTCACTTTTCAACTTTTTAACTACCTTTTATTTACCTTATTTTTATTAAATGGATTATTTAGTCCTTATGTTTGCCATTAATTTTGGATTGAATTTCTAGAATTAAAAAAAGGACAAATTACACTCATATTTTCTTAGATTTGATAAAATTCACATTGACTCTTCTCTATTTGTATGAGTAACACTAGCCTCCCCTCTGATGTGCAATGAAGGAGAAGGTGGTGTGAAGATTTAATAAACTCGGAATTGGGCTATGTAATAATTGTACAAATTTAAGGAAGGACTATATAATGATTTCACAAATTCAAAAATTGCTTAGGCAAAACTCACAAATAGAATTTGATAGTGAAAATGGATTTTAACAAATCTTAGGAATAGTTAGTGTAATGGGGGGGGGGGATGGGAGGAATGGCATGTTGTTGGCATTTAAAGGAGTCAATTAAATGATGTTTTAGTACCTACAACTAGTGTGATTGTTATGCATATGGGACACATACCAATCTTACAGCAACTTACTTTTTCTTCATTTAACCAAATTTTGAAAATGTCATTGATGCCTTACTATCTAGGACACAATCATTTTAATTTCAGTTTTTCTTCTTTTACTTTTAAACTTATTTCCCGGCTTAGGTATGCATGGATGAGATCCAAAAAGAAGTAGCATCCTCCTGCTAGTACCTGCAACTTTCATAACGACTGTACACATTCCCAAGGACTAGACATAGAAGTCAAATATAAATACAACAGATAATCGCTCAATGTTTCCAAACAACTATTAGTGTGGAGATAGAATTGATTTTATTGTATAGTGATTTATGTTTGGCAATTTAAATCAAGTAGTGATTTTAGCAAAAAAAAAAAAAGAGTAAAAATCTAGAGATAATAAATTTTCACTTCAATCTAAAATTGATTTTGAATCCATAATAGATTTTGGAGAATGGATCCAACAAAAAACCAAACACAGTGGAAAAAAAAATTCCAAAATTAATTCTTGAAGCTCCAAATGAAATACAAAACATGGATAAATTAATAGCTAAAAAAACCATGCATATACATATATTTTTTTTCAATTGTTTGATTCGCAGGAATCATTCACATGTGAAATTGCAAAATAGAAAAGAGAACTTACCTCAGAATTAAAAAAATGAAAGAATTAGGATTGCCTAAGGACAAGAAGGCTTTACTTGTCAAATTAGCTATAGATATAACTACTATAATAAATGAAATCATAGATGTTGCATTAAGGCCTCTAGGAAAGAGTCTAACAACATTTTATATCACTAAGTAGATAAGGTTAAAATACTTGAATGCTAGAGGCAAAAGAAAAAAAAGTTTACACGAGAGTACATAGATCAAACACTACTGAGCCCTCCCCTAAAATAGTTAAACACTAAAATAATATCCCTTGATCTTAATCCCTTAACCTCCCTCCTTATATATTCAAAATCTGATACTATGATCTCAATACGACATGCAAAAAATACCACAAATAATCAAGCTTTTTTTTTTTAGAAACTTTGCCAGAATGCTTTATCAGTTTAGAAAAATTATTTTTAAGAGAGGAGTAGCTCAATCAAGATGATGCTCTTGTGCCCATCGACTGCTTCGCAACTTACTTTGACACCAACAAGGTTGCTACTAATATATGTTTGTTCCAACTTTGGGCTTGTTCTATTTGCTTGGCGCCTCTTGTTCCTTCTTCGTTGGACTTAGGCTTTTCTGTATTCAATCTTTTAATGTCATCCGATCATTTATTAAATAAAAATGTTTAAGTCTCATTCCCACTACTTGAAAAGTCATACAAACAGGATAATTGGATTAGATGATTACACTATCAGTACATAGAAATTAAACTTCTTAAAAAGGTTTTTTTTTTCTCTATAAAAATAACAAGATAGATTAGTCCCTCTATTAACTTATCATTTCCAACACTTGAAAAAAAGTGTAGAAAAAATGTGTGACTCAAACATCTAAATCTTTAAATGTTATCTGAAGATTAGGTTAACTTAATTTGATCTATTCACTAGTTAGGTCTATATTAGATTTGGGTTGAAAAAATGAATCAAATAAAAAAATCAGAACGAGTTCAGGTTTGGTCCCGCCCATCCTACATGTTCTCCTAATAACTAGTTAACATTTAAAGGATATCAATCGAAAAAAAAGTTACTATTAAACCATGTTTGAAAATTATAATACTAACTATAATAATACTCGAAGAGTATATTAAAATTTATTAATCTAAGTTAATGACTTTTTAAAGAAAAACATTTTGACACTAGTTTTTTCTTTTTGTCAAAACTACTTTGCATTTGGAGTTTAGCCTAACTTAATTTAGCTTGATTTAAATCAATTTATTATAGGAGTTTACTAAATCTTAGATATTTTAGTCTAAATCAAGTAAATTTTTTCAGTTATGGGTGAATCTAGTTAACTTAATATGAGATTAAAAAGGAAAAATTAATAGTACCACTTCAACATAGGTAAAAGAGTACACGAGAAAGGGGGGTTGAATCATGTTTTAATATTTTCTTCAAATTTGAAACATTTCCTAAGAATACTATCAAGCTCTAAGCTTGAAGTGCATCAGAATCATGGTTAGCAGTTTTAGAAAGTAGATCTCTTAATTATTACTAATGATGCATCTCAACCAGTATGTTAGTAATAATTAAAATAAAAACTTTTAGCATAAAATTAAGAGATCAGGGAGAAGAAAGATTACACAAATATTTTACACTGGTTTGGCCAAATCTGCTTACATTCAGTACTCAACACATGTTAAGATTCCACTAACAACAACTTTCCCAACGTGAGAAAGTAAACTGGCTAGTCTTTATATTAGCCTTCCCAAGTTCTCAACAGTGAAAAGTAAACAACCCCTACTGTCATAAACTGAGTAGTTCTGTACCAGCCCCTCTAAGCTGAACCGTGACTAATAGACAACTATTATAGCCATGTTGCAAGTAGTTTTTCTTAGCTTCTCCAAGTTGAACCATGATGATTGGAATGTTTCCATCATCAAGTTGCGAGTAGTTCTTCCACAGCCTCTTCAAGTTGGACCGAGATGAGCAAAATGCCTCTGCCATCACATTGCAAGTAGTTTTACCTTAGCCTCTTCAAGCTATGTCTCACTCTGATCAGTATTGGATCAAGGTTATGTGTTTGGGTTGCCACTCAAACTAACCTACACTTAATTTTCCTTACAAATATTCAATAAAACAGACATGGGAAACATGAGCGACTTCTTTCCTATATCTCTTAGAAAGAAGAGCATACACCATGCTATGTATTTGGAAAAAAGATTTTTACAGTTCAAGGAAACTGATTACATATTATGATGAACATCAGAAGAAGTGTGGAGAGATTCTTCCAAGTTTCCATTATTATGTCTTCAATTCTCTCACCAACTTTCAAGCATAGCATCTCCATTTATAATGGTCTATCTTCATGACCGTTGCCCTTGATCAAATCTTCAAGTGACACGTGCAGACCATCTATTGCATCTTGAAACGTTAATCTATAAAGATAGGCTGACAGACTTGCCACATCGGTTGCAGAAGCTATTGTATTGTAGAGGTTTTTGATGTCCCTTTTTCTTATTACTTTCTAATTGTGGTTTCTAAACTCTTTCTTTTAGAAGCTAGGATGGTTGACTAATGAGGCAGAAGATATGACATACCAGTTATAAAACTAAGTTTGACTCGAGATTTGAAATTTGAAATTAAGATTTTCCTCCATTTCCTGTAGCATTCTATGCTCCATAGTTGAGTGAGCTTTCTAACATACATAATTAGTCCCTTGATCATTTTTCAGTCTTCCAGTCTTCAATCTTAATTTTTTAATGATGAATAATTTGCGATTATGATGATTGTTGACTGAGTAACTTATTACTTTCACAGTTTGCATGATTTCCTCATTCTTCAATGTACTTTCTGACATCTTATGTTACTTTCTAAATACCCTTTCCTTGGTTTTCTATTCTTGTATTAATTTGCTTTATTCCTTTATGCATGTAAGTGTGCTTTACACAATATAATATTCACTTCATTTAAGCTTATTGTATTTCCACGAGATAAAACACGTTTGCACATGTAAAATGAAATTATTCTCACTCAAGTTCATGTAATATACTTTGGAAATACTTGTTAAGCTTACTTAAGAAACTCAAGGTAGCCATTAGTCATTCTTCAAAATATTTGCTTTAAATTGACTTTATTGACATTCAAAAGAATAAAGCTCATACTTTCTGAAGGGTTCTGGAGCTTACAATCTCCCCCTTTTTGATGATGACAAACCAATTTGAAGAAAATCTTTTGAAGAGATATTGAAAGAAATATAATGAAATATATCTAGATAAGCATATGTTCTTTCAAAACATTATAAACTATAAATTTTAGTAAGTCCTTTTCTTAACACATGATTAGATGTGTTCAAAACATTTTTAGCCTTAAGTTAACTTAAATAAGAGTTATTTAGTTTATAATGATATTTTTTTATTTAAATCAGAATGCTTCTTGAAATTGTATAACAAAGATACTAAAGTAGACGTCATCATTTGAGTGTAATTATACCAACAGCTTGATTCTTGTGATAAAATGACTTCCTAAAATTTAAGTGTAGTTGAATAAACAAATAAGTAATACTTGTAATATTCTTTCTTGATTAAAAAGTCTTATTCAACACATTATTTTCCTAAGGCCCTTTTTCAAAAACTAATGTCCAAAGATATATATATGTGTGTGTGTGTGTGTGTGATAAACCTTTTTGATCAGCATGTCATGAGAAAACATAAGTGATACCAATGTAGTTTCTGACACTTAGAGAAACCTTCATGTAAATGATATCATCACATTATAAGACAAGGTTTCTGAAGCTCAAGCAAGGATTCAACCCTGTTTTATCAAAGCGTTAAGCACAAATGAGCTTATTGTTCTGAGCTAGAAACTCATTACATAAGTATCAGAGTTTGAAACTACATTTTGAAGATTTTTTCTCTCAAAACTAGCATATGTTTAAGAAAACTATGAGTATTTTTGCTCATCAATGCACATATAAATCAGAATATAACACATTATATGACTTATAAGCATAGTACACTTGAGATGATTTTAAAATTAACAAACTGATCATAGTTGAAGTAGGAGCATTTAAAAATAGGTATATGAAGATCCTCAGAAACTATTCACAACTATATTTGACCAGATTAAACAGAGCATCGTATGCATGTCTCAAGAATAATGTGTTTTATAAATGTAGGCATTTCAAGCAAGATATACATATCCAAGCACATTAATAGAGTTTGAGTATCCATGCAATAGTAGAAAGAATTTGTGCTTCTTAAGGATATTTGCTAAAGCTAATCATGGATACAGAAGTATGTTAATTTCTCTAGTTTGTTTATAAGTAAACAATTCAGAGCAAACGCTTAAGAGAAGCATACACTAATAGACATAATATATGATTAGCTAAGCACAATGGATAGGCATCGATATGTATCAGAGCTTAAGAACAACCTTATATGTATCAGAGAAAAAAAAAACTTAAAATTAATAAATTAAGCATGAGTATAATAGATAAATTATAGAATCCAGAAATGAAAATTTTCAAATTATAAAGGGAAATCGTTAAACCATAGATAAGTTTCAAGCAAAGAATAAAGAAAAAATATATGCAACATGCTAAGCATAATTTTGGGCTTCCCCTTAGCATATGCTCCCCCTGAGTTCCTCATCGAAGCTCCCCTTGAACTCCATAGCACAATTCTTTTCATCTTTGTCTTCCCTCTTTTGTCATCATCAAAGGAAAATGTACAAAGAGCTATGAATCACACCATTAGCCTTAACGCTTTATCTCTTGGAGAATCTCCATCAGAAGAGCCTTGTGTTTTTGTAATTGGGCCTCTAGTTGATCCAGCTGATTATTTATGATGCGTTTCCCTTGCAGTAATAACTGAGTATCTGAATCCTTTGATTATGTTATTGGTGGCGGTTAACTTAGTGAAGGATCAACATCTTGGTCAGGAGTTCTTCTCGAAGTAGTTTTAGCTGGAAGAGAAGTAGTGTCATTGTCTTGTGTATCCATAGAGGATGTTCCTTTTGAGCTTGAAGACTCGAAAGAAGAAGATTCTTTTTTCCTTGGAACAAACCTGATGGCATGTACATTCTCAAGGGTCTTTGATTTTGATTCTTCCTATGAGTTTGTGGATGAGTGAGAAAGACTTTTCCTATATTTGAGGATTACTTTATGTTTCTCACTATTATCGGAATCATCTTCAATGACAATTAATTTTCTTTTTCCTGTTTTTCCTTTAGCTTTTGTTGCTGCCATTTCAAGAGCTGCTTCTCTTATTCTTATACTCTGTCTAGTAGCTCCAGATGAGGCGGCACCCATAGGTCTCATTAGGGATCGAAATGAGAGGAAAGTGCACAAGGTTCCTTCCATGTATTCATACCACTCGTCTACAAGAGGATATCTCAAATATTCAAAGACTTTTGTCAAAAGGATATCGTAAGGAATGTTTCTTCACTTTTATGGGGAAATAGTGTTTAGCATGTGATCAAAGATTAGTCTGGGCAAATTCACCTTTCTTTTTGCTAGCAGACAATATAACAAAATGTAGTCCATTCCTACTGTAACGCCCCGATTTTCTATTAGAGTGAAAATGAACAAAATGCTCATGAGGTCATTTTCGGCCCGGAATTCGAGGAAAGCCGGTCTGGCAGTACTCGAAGGGCAAACTCAATGTTGGAAGGGTATTGGATGACTTGTGTACCTTCTCGGGATCGAAAATCTCGTTTTTCGAGTTTTCGGGTCAAAATGACCAAAACGCCGCTGTGATGTTTTACCCGTTTGCAAGTGCCAGATGAACCCGAAACTTCTCCAGATGGTTTTAAAAGGCGTTTTTATGTAGACTATGACTTTAGTTTTGGTCCCGGAGGTCCCGGGCGAAATTAGTGCAAAATTACAATTTTGCCCGTAGTTTCGTGTTTTTACGCTTAATCCCCTGATTAAGCACACCTAAGCAATATTAGGCTCTAATCGAAGGTTAATTAATTTTCTTAATTAATCCTGAGTAAAAATAATTTATTAAAGTTGATTAGAACCTAAAAGTGCTTAATTACAACTTAAAATCATATTTTAATTTCAAGACTCCTAGTCATGGAATCTTGAATAGTGTTTTCTCTTTCCAATTCCTTATGTAACGCCCCGATTTTCTGTTAGAGTGAAAATGACCAAAATGCCCCTGAGGTCATTTTATTGAGTCGAGGAAAGCCAGTCTTGGCATACTCGAAGGGCAAACTCAATGTTGGAAGGGATTAGAAAACTTATGTACCTTCCCGGATCGAAAATCTCGTTTTTGAAGTTTCAGGTCAAAATGACCAAAACGCCCCTGTGGTGTTTCACCCGTTTGCAAGTGCCGGATGAACCCGAAACTTCTCCAGATGATTTTAAAAGGCGTTTTTATGTATTCTATGACCTCAGTTTTAATTTTTGAAGTCCCGGGCAAAATTAGTGCAAAATTACGGTTTTGCCCCCGGCCAGATTTTTACGCTTAATCACACGATTAAGCAAACCTAAGCAATATTAGGCTCTAATCAAAGGTTAATTAATTTCCTTAATTAATCTAGAGTCAAAATAATTTATTAAAGTTGATTAGAACCAAAAAGTACTTAATTACAACCTAAAATCATATTTTAATTTTATGACACCTAGTCATAGAATCTTGAATAGTGTTTTCTCTTTCCAATTCCTTAAATCATGGAATTGTGTTACACATTGTTTATTCATAAATGAGTTTTAAATTCTTTAATGATGTATGAGCACTCCTAAACTTGTCATAAACTCCCTAAATCACATTCTTAGTTACCTAAACTTAAGCTTAATCATTCCTAACCTTGTACCTAAGCTAATACACATCTAAACCTACCATTAACACACAATTAAATGGTCAAACTCACCTCCTCCCTTGCTGAACCAGACCAGGCCGTGAACCTTCTCCCCCATTATGCATCACATGTTCAATTTTTCAACACTCCAAAGCCATACCTCAAGTCACATACACTATACCTTGTCATAACTTTCAATCAAGCTTGAATTTCCACATGAATAAATAATTAAAACAACCCATTTTCCCCATTTATTTGTGGCTGGAAAAGTTCCAGCCATGTTAAGGTTCTAGAAGCCTAATTTCATAAAAATGTGATAGGAAATTAACTCACATCAAGCCATACTTTGTAGCATAGCTTCCATACTTCAAACCATGCTTGAATGACCTTGTGTAAGAGATATTTTCTCTTCCTTCCTCCCTCAAAGGCTACGGCCAAGCCCTCCCCATTCACTCCTCCATGGTTTTGATTTTCTATAAATAGGATGCTTGTGTTAGCCTTGTTACACTTTGAAGCATTTGCAAAGTTTAGAGTTTTAGAGTTGTCTTGCTAGTTTTTCCTTTTTCTCTCAAAGTTCCAAGAGTGTTCTTCCTTTCTTTTCATCTTTATCTTCTTCATCTCTTCATCTCATCATCACCTCTCAACCATCAAACACCACCCCAAAACCTTGAACCATCATCAAACCTCTCAAAAACCACACCTCAAACACAACTCCACTTGAAACACATTCTCTTTCTTTTTCTCTCATCAAGGCCGAATCATCATCACCATCCTAGGAGGTGTTGCTCATCTCATTTCCATCTTCAAGATCAAGCTTTTATCTTCATCAAAAGGTAGGGATTTGTTTTCAAACTTTATTTTGGTCAAGAAAGTGTTTTTCTCTAGTTTTCTCTTGGATTCTTTTTGAACTTTCCTTTGTCTTTCCTTTCCTTTTCATTTTCGGCCATGAGGCCTTGATTTGAGCATGATAGCTTGATGATGAGAGTTTCTAGATGATGACATTGTGTTCATCTCAAAGAAACCTCTAAAGCTTGAGTTTTCCTTTTCTTACAACTTCATCTATATGTTATCTAGCTCACATGGTTTTCCAACTTAAGAAAATTAATCTAAGGATTTCTAAAAGCCCAAGCCTACCCTTGTCAACCTTAAAGTTGGCCGGCACGTTCTAGAGATTTGTCTCTAGATAGGGGTTTTGGGTACTTAATAAAGAACTTGATGTAGTTTCACTTCCTTTCTCTTTTATATGATTTTCGATTCTTGTGTTGTGATCCTTGAGATATTGTATAGGGTTATTATCTTGTTAAAGTCTTAAATGAGCTCTAGTTAAACATAAAAATGAAACTTGCATCATGTTTACTTTAAGCTATGCATATCATGTTTATTTCTTTGCTATCACTAAATCCCAAGATAATGAATGAACTTGCATTATCATGTTTATGTTTCAAGCTTTGCATTATCATATTTATATTTCAAGTCCTCACTTAAATATCAAAGATAATAATATATTGCACCACATATTTATTTTATGCTCTCACTTTACTTTCTAGCAATAACTAAAATAAGTGCATGAGCATGTTTATTTTTATGTCATCACTTTAATGATTCTAGAGCTCAAAGACTTGCCCAAGGATATCTCAAACAAAGGTCTAAAACATCTATCTCCTATGGCTCATATTTCGGCCCTATGAGGCCTTAATGTCTTCAAGTATTGAAAACTATGTTTTATAATTTTTCTAAACTTATATGAGTATAAGGAAGGTGTAGAACTAAGTATTATGAATTTAGGACCTCTTGAGATGAAAATAACATAGCCACTGCCCTATTAAGTATTTCCATGAGTTTAGATGATAAAAGTATTCATAAAAGAGTTTTGAAGGTTTTAATAAGGTTCCAAGAGAAACTAGTATTTTATGTGCTTTAGAAACTATGATTCAATGCCTTTAAATGGAGTTGTTGTTTCGGTTCTGCCTTGCTATGTTTGGCCACTGTATGAGCTGTGTTAATGATGTTAATATGCTTATGTTTGGGTAATAATTATGTTAAGACTCATATGTGAAAGATAGGATAAGTTAGGAACTAGAAAAGAATTAATTTGAGAGTTCTAGATCCCTTAAAGATTTATTTTTCTGGATTCTGTCCAGCAAGGTTTAGATTCAAAAATCATGGTTTTAAATTAGTTTATATGTGTAGGAATGACTCATAATTGGTTTAGGACTTAATCTTGAAACCTTAGGAGCAAACCGAACTTAGAAAGGGTCATTATTGTGACTTCTAGGTACCGTAAAGTTAGTATTTTGATTTCTGCACTCTTGAGGTTTAGAGATGTTCTTGACCATAGGGTGAGGTGAGAAATACTTAGTTATAACCTTGTAGGTTCCCGAGAGACTAGGTGTTGATGATCAATAACTTAGAAAGTGAGATAAAGATCTAAACCGTAATTTCTAGAACTCCGTAATCACTTAAACATAAAGTTGTCCAAATTCCGCTTAGTGCTATTTGGATCAGTTCTTAAGCATGAGATTTGTATAACTCATAAATTGTCAAACTATAGGTGTATAAAGAAGTTAAGAATAATTAATTTGCAAGTTTAAGACTCATAATAATCGAAGTTTAAAGCACTATGAGATATAACATAACATGTCTATGAGCCTATGGGGATGATTGTTAAATATGACTATGTGATGATGTTTGTGTGAAAGTTTTATGTGTGAATGTTATGAGAAAGTTTCATGTGATGATATATATGTTATGAAAAAGCTACATGAGAATGCATGATAAAAATGAATATGATAAATGATGAGGTAATGGTGATGTAATACTTATGAAAATATAAATGTGACACAACATCGAGACGCTTCTCCTGGGTGACACCGGTTCGGCCGAGCACCCCCTGTGAGGAGACAAATCCGTGAGGGTATGTGTAGATGCAGCCTGCCAAAGCGGACAAATTGCGAGGCCCACGTGGCTAGCAAAGCGTTTCAAAGAGGAAATGATCCTAGAAAGGAGATCCTTAATTTGCCCCCTAGCCCGTACTTTAAGTCGGGATTATGTTACGCTTATCATAGGATAAGTAAGAGCTAGTGACGACTAGTTAAGGTATGAGCTCATAACCTAGAGAAGTTTTAGGGCGGCCCCATGAGATGAAAGTTAAAGTTGACAATGTCACATAAACTTTACTTATGTCAATGTTATAATGTTTCCTAGTTATTCTATTGTTTGGTTTACCTTATGATGCATTCATATCATTAGTATATTTCTGCTTAAGTTATAAAGACGCATTATAAAATATGATGGACCTTGGATAAAATACCTCTTTGGGAAACCCACTTAAAAGGAACTTATATGCATGCACACCTTTTAGAAATAAACCCAAGGTTCCTGAGGATGTGACGATGACACCTAGGTAGGGATAACCCTACTGAGAATTCTTTTAGAAAGATTCTCATTCCCTCTCTCTTTTCTTCCGTCATATCTTGAGATGGCGACGTTTGTACTCTTCGTCGACACCCCGGTATGGGAGCTGCACCATGACCCGGCACTCGGGTCATATCATTTTGAGGGTCGCTGCACAGTCAGAGTATTCATGTTCATGGGACGACCCTTCGCGCACCCCGTCCCGAGCTACCGCTTCACCCCGACTGCTCCTTATCGTCATAACGGGATTTTTGAGCGAGCGAGGCCACGCGATGAGCAGATCCTCCGCATGGAGTCCGAGACGTCACCAGACGCGAGTACCCCGAGTATGTGCCGCGTCCCCAGTACTCGGAGACGGACCCATCCGAGGACCCGCCATCCCACATGTACAATTGGAGTTCCAGTCCCGCTCCTCCACCGATGAGGGCTGGGAGTGAGGAGACGGTGGTCCAGCCGAGGTTGGCTCGACGGCCATCTATGCGCCCTCGCCGCGGTGGACATGCCCCGATGATGCACTCGACCACTCCCGCCGAGATTCGCCAAGGATCGACTCGACCCCACGATGCTCGGACGCAGGAGTAGTCATAGGAGGGGTAGTAGTTAGTGCACACACACGCCACATAGTAGAGGACAAACCTTCTTTTGTATATGAGGTTGTCTCCTTTAGGTGCACATGGGTATGGGGGTAGTTTCTCTTGTATTCGCTTTTTATGATTTCCTTGTATTGCATTTCAGTTGTATTTTGCTTCATGATGTATCAAATAGTCCTGCCTCTTTGGGTAGGCACGTTATATATATATATCTATGTTTCAGTTGATGCTTCCATGACATGATGTGTTTCTTATGCTTTGCTTATATGCTTCGCTATGTTGCCCCTTAAAGTTTCGCGCGTGGCTCTCACTTTGATTTTAAAAAGAAAAATTTTACCCGTATTTCCGCTAAGTATTTTCCAAAGGATGAGACCAAGAGGTAATATTCTAAAAATTAACCTAAGGACATACTAGTAGTCTTGGGTTAAGATTTAGGGTGTTACATTATGGTATCAGAGCAGTTCGATTCTCATGGAGCCTGAGGATTGGACTGACTATGCTTTATAAGCATAATACGATAGTTATGTCATGTATAGTGCTTGATAGAGATAAGCTGTAGGACTAGAGATGCATGACTTCTGTTGGTTGCAAGTGCCATGGTAACTAGCTCATTTTGCATGGATATTGAGCCTGATCAACTTGATGTTCATTGTTTCATGTGTATAGGGACCAATGGCACCGTGACGACGGCCTAGGACTACACCCGATGTTGAACAAGATGATACAACTGCTGCTGCTGTCCGTCGCATGGCGCAAGCCATGGAACGAATGTTCGACCGAATGGATCAACAAGCGAATGCTGCTCCTGTTCCCCCTCCTCCCCCTGCTGCAGAGATGGTGGAACAAAGTCCGCCGGCCCGAGTTCCGCAAAGGCGAACCCGCCCGGTGTTCCGAGGGGTAATGGACCCCGACAAGGCTGATGAGTGGATCAAAGACATGGAGAAGATCTACTCTGTTGTTACCTGCTCGGAGGAGCAGAAGGTCACATTTGCTGCTTTCATGCTGAAGTCCGACGCCGAGTTCTGGTGGAACGGCACGAGGCATCTGCTAGAAGCCTCTGGAACTCCCATTGACTGGGAGCTGTTCAAGACTTACTTCTATGAGAAGTACTTTCCGGAGTCCGTAAGGAACGCGAAGGACGTTGAGTTCATGCAGTTAACCCAAGGAGGGTCTACTGTAGCTCAATACACCGCTGTTTGAGGAGCTAATCAAGTCCTCTCGGGTGTTCCAAGGGAACCCCGATAAAGTTTGGAAGTGTGTGAAGTATGAGGCCGGTCTGAAGGCAGAGATGAACTACGCTGTGGCCCATATGGAGATCAGAGACTTCCCGACCCTGGTCAACAAGTGCCGGATACTTGAAGAAGGACAGAGAAAGATTCAAATCACAAGGGCGGAGCGAGCTAAGGGCTCGGACCTCAAGCCCAGTTCAAACCGCAGCATCTGGCCGAGGAATCACTACAACCCCTACCACCCAACCAGCCCGACAACAACAACAACCGCCAAGAGCTCCTCGCTCACCAACAATCCAAACAACACCAAAGGCCGCCATTTCAACATCAAGGCCCGAGGAATTTCAATAATCAACCCGTGGACCGGGTGGACCCGAAACCACAATGGAGGACCAAGTGGAGCCAAGAACAAGGCACCACAAACCCCTGCCGCTACTCCCGAGCAACATCTGGCGACGTCACGCCCACAATGCGGAAGAACCACGGAATCGCCCATGCTTAGCCGGCCGAATGTATGTTTCAAGTGTGGCAAGCCTGGCCACTATGCAAAGGACTGCACCGGACAAGGGACATCGAACCAAAACCCCCGACCACAATACCGAGGAAGGGTCTTTACCCTTAACGCGGAAGACGCCAAGAAGTCCAAAGATCTCATCGAAGGTATGTGCTAAGTAAATGGTAAAGCCTTAATCGTACTATATGACTGGTGCTACCCATTCTTTCATTTCACTTGCTAGTGTCGAGTCCTTAAATCTAAAAGTCTCTAAACTTCCCTTCGATCTTATTGTTTCTACTCCTACAAATCGCCCTGTTAATACTTGCCGTTGTTGTTTAAACTGTCATCTTGTTGTAGAAAATAGGTCTTTTATCATAGATTTAATTTGTTTACCCTTGAAAGACATAGGCATTATCTTAGGCATGAACTGGCTTCACCCCAATCGTGTGATGTTAGATTGTGGAACCCAAACCGTAGTTTTCCCTTCTCCTCCCGAAAACATCACTCAACCCATTAGGTGTACCTAAATTCCGTAGAGGTCTTACAGAGTGGGAAGAAAACTAAGGGATATGTTCTCCTAGCCTTTGTGATGTAGACTTGGAGCAAAACCTAGGTGAGATACCTGTGGTGAGAGACTATCCCGAGGTGTTTCAGGAAGAAATACCCGAGTTCCCTCCCGAAAGAGAAGTGGAGTTCTCCATAGAGTTGGTTCTGGGACAGACCAATCTCTATAGCCCCGTATAGGATGTCACCCTCGGAGTTAGCAGAGTTGAAAACCCAGTTAGAGGAGTTGTTAGAAAAGAGTTTTATAAGGCCGAGTGCTTCACCTTGGGGCGCTCCGGTCTTATTTGTGAAGAAAAAGGACGGAAGCATGAGGATGTGTATAGACTATAGGCAGTTGAACCAAGTAACCATAAAGAATAAATACCCATTGCCTAGGATTGATGATCTTATGGACCAATTGAAAGGAGCAGTAGTGTTTTCTAAGATTGATTTAAGGTCCGGTTACCATCGATTAGGGTGAGAGATTCGGATATTCCTAAAACCGCCTTCGAACTCGGTATGGACACTTTGAGTTCAATGTAATGTCGTTTGGTTTGATGAATGCTCCCGCAGTTTTTATGGATTACATGAATAGGATCTTTAGACCCTATTTAGATCAGTTCGTGGTTGTGTTCATAGATGATATTCTCATCTATTCGAAACCCACGAGGAGCATGAGCGTCATTTAAGGTTGGTTTTAGAGGTATTAAAGGAGAAGAAGTTATACGCTAAGTTGTCTAAGTGTGAATTTTGGTTAGAGGAGGTAAAGTTCTTAGGACATGTTGTGTCAAAAGGTGGCATAGCTGTCGACCCAAGTAAGATAGAGGCTGTGATGAATTGGGTTAGACCAACCTCTGTAACTGAGATTAGAAGCTTGTTGGGTTTAGCTGGATATTACCGTAGGTTCATTAAAGGATTTTCCCAGTTAGCCCTACCCTTAACCAAGCTCACTAGGAAGAATGCCGCGTTTGAGTGGAGCCCCGAGTGTGAAAAGAGTTTCCTAGAGCTTAAGGAAAAGCTCACCTCAACCCCAGTTTTAGTTTTACCTGACCCCAATGTACCCTTTGAGGTATATTGCGATGCTTCTGGCAAGGGTTTAGGTTGTGTGTTGATGCAAAACAGGCAAGTGGTAGCCTATGCGTCCAGGCAACTCAAGCCTCATGAGGTAACCTACCCCACCCATGACCTTGAACTAGCGACCATCGTGTTCGCTCTAAAGATGTGGAGACACCACTTGTATGGTGTGAGGTTTGAAGTTTTCTCCGATCATAAGAGTCTCAAGCATCTCTTTGATCAAAAGGAGTTGAATATGAGGCAAAGGAGATGGATGGAATTCCTCAAGGACTACGATTTTGGTTTAAATTACCACCCCGGCAAGGCTAATGTAGTAGCCGACGCCTTGAGCCGAAACTCGTTACGTCTGTCAAGTATGATGGTTAATGAAGTTGGGTTAATAGAGCAATTTAGGAATATGAATCTTGGAATGTCTATAACGGAGAATGGCATCGTGATGAGTCATCTCACGGTGACCAGTGGGTTTAAGCAAAGGATTATGCTTGCCCAAAGAGAAAATGAGGACTTTATGGAGACAATCGAGGCAGTAAAGGCTGGAAAGTTGAAAGGTTTTGTACGAGGCCCCGATTGGTTATGGAGGTTCGAGGGGCGAATCTGTGTGCCACAAGATGGTGACCTCCGAGAGAAGATCTTGGAGGAGGCTCACAAGAGCCATTTTGCCATCCATCCTGGTACTACAAAGATGTATCAGGACTTAAAGAGGATGTTTTGGTGGCCCGGATTAAAGAAGGATGTGGTCGTCTGGGTGAGTAAGTGTTTGGTCTGCCAAAAGGTCAAGATCGAACACCAAAAGCCTTCTGGCATGTTGCAACCCCTGTCGATCCCCGAGTGGAAGTGGGAGAGTATATCAATGGACTTCGTGACAGGATTGCCAAAGACCCAAGCTGGCCACGATGCCGTATGGGTAATCGTGGATCGACTGACTAAGTCGGCTCACTTTCTACCTATTCGAGTCACGTACTCGTTGGATAAGTTGGCCCAGCTTTACATCCAAGAAATAGTAAGGTTGCATGGAGTACCATCGACGATAATCTCGGATCGAGATCCGCGGTTTACGTCACGTTTTTGGGGAGCCTTTCAAAAGGCGTTTGGTTCCAAGTTGTGCCTAAGCACTGCTTACCACCCACAAACGGATGGTCAGTCTGAGAGGACAATCCAAACCCTAGAGGATATGCTGAGAGCTTGTGTCTTAGACCAAAAAGGAAGTTGGGATAAGTACATGCCTTTGATCGAGTTTGCGTATAACAACAGTTATCACGCAAGCATCGGTATGGCACCATACGAGGCATTATACGGAAGAAAGTGCCAATCACCCTTGTGTTGGTACGAGCCCGGAGAGCAAAGTGTCTTAGGACCTGAGGTAGTGAGGGAAACGACGGAACAAATCAAGAAGATCAAGGATAGAATCTTAACCGCTCAAAGTCGACAAGGCTACGCGGACAAAAGGCGCAAGCCCTTGGAGTTCCAAGAGGGAGAACATGTATTTCTAAGAATCACCCCCACTACAGGAATAGGGAGAGCCATGAAAGTTAAAAAGTTGAGTCCCCGATTTCTCGGTCCTTTTGAAATTCTTCAAAGAGTCGGATCCGTAGCTTACAAAATAGCCTTACCACCCAATCTGTCAAACCTTCATGATGTCTTTCACGTCTCCCAGTTACGTAAATATGAGTCCGACCCTAGCCATGTCCTAGAACCAGAGCATGTACAGTTAAGGGAGGACCTCACTTTCAATGTACCGCCTACGGGAATAGTGGATCACGGAGTCAAGCAGTTAAGGAACAAGTCCGTTCCTTTGGTAAAAGTGGCGTGGGGACAAGGCAAGTCGGAAGAATACACGTGGGAACTAGAGTCAGAGATGAAGTCCAAATATCCAGAGCTTTTCTAAGGTACGAATTTCGAGGGCGAAATTCTTTTTAAGGAGGGGAGTAATGTAACGCCCCGATTTTCTGTTAGAGTGAAAATGACCAAAATGCCCCTGAGGTCATTTTCACCGACCGAGGAAAGCCGCGGCAGTACTCGAAGGGCAAACTCAATGTTGGAAGGGGATTAGAAAACTTATGTACCTTCCCGGGATCGAAAATCTCGTTTTTCGAGTTTTCGGGTCAAAATGACCAAAACGCCCCTGTGGTGTTTCACCCGTTTGCAAGTGCCGGATGAACCCGAAACTTCTCCAGATGATTTTAAAAGGCGTTTTTATGTATTCTATGACCTCAGTTTTAATTTTTGAAGTCCCGGGCAAAATTAGTGCAAAATTACGGTTTGCCCCAGCCAGATTTTTACGCTTAATCACACGATTAAGCAAACCTAAGCAATATTAGGCTCTAATCGAAGGTTAATTAATTTCCTTAATTAATCTAGAGTCAAAATAATTTATTAAAGTTGATTAGAACCAAAAAGTACTTAATTACAACCTAAAATCATATTTTAATTTTATGACACCTAGTCATAGAATCTTGAATAGTGTTTTCTCTTTCCAATTCCTTAAATCATGGAATTGTGTTACACATTGTTTATTCATAAATGAGTTTTAAATTCTTTAATGATGTATGAGCACTCCTAAACTTGTCATAAACTCCCTAAATCACATTCTTAGTTACCTAAACTTAAGCTTAATCATTCCTAACCTTGTACCTAAGCTAATACACATCTAAACCTACCATTAACACACAATTAAATGGTCAAACTCACCTCCTCCCTTGCTGAACCAGACCAGGCCGTGAACCTTCTCCCCCATTATGCATCACATGTTCAATTTTTCAACACTCCAAAGCCATACCTCAAGTCACATACACTATACCTTGTCATAACTTTCAATCAAGCTTGAATTTCCACATGAATAAATAATTAAAACAACCCATTTTCCCCATTTATTTGTGGCTGGAAAAGTTCCAGCCATGTTAAGGTTCTAGAAGCCTAATTTCATAAAAATGTGATAGGAAATTAACTCACATCAAGCCATACTTTGTAGCATAGCTTCCATACTTCAAACCATGCTTGAATGACCTTGTGTAAGAGATATTTTCTCTTCCTTCCTCCCTCAAAGGCTACGGCCAAGCCCTCCCCATTCACTCCTCCATGGTTTTGATTTTCTATAAATAGGATGCTTGTGTTAGCCTTGTTACACTTTGAAGCATTTGCAAAGTTTAGAGTTTTAGAGTTGTCTTGCTAGTTTTTCCTTTTTCTCTCAAAGTTCCAAGAGTGTTCTTCCTTTCTTTTCATCTTTATCTTCTTCATCTCTTCATCTCATCATCACCTCTCAACCATCAAACACCACCCCAAAACCTTGAACCATCATCAAACCTCTCAAAAACCACACCTCAAACACAACTCCACTTGAAACACATTCTCTTTCTTTTTCTCTCATCAAGGCCGAATCATCATCACCATCCTAGGAGGTGTTGCTCATCTCATTTCCATCTTCAAGATCAAGCTTTTATCTTCATCAAAAGGTAGGGATTTGTTTTCAAACTTTATTTTGGTCAAGAAAGTGTTTTTCTCTAGTTTTCTCTTGGATTCTTTTGAACTTTCCTTTGTCTTTCCTTTCCTTTTCATTTTCGGCCATGAGGCCTTGATTTGAGCATGATAGCTTGATGATGAGAGTTTCTAGATGATGACATTGTGTTCATCTCAAAGAAACCTCTAAAGCTTGAGTTTTCCTTTTCTTACAACTTCATCTATATGTTATCTAGCTCACATGGTTTTCCAACTTAAGAAAATTAATCTAAGGATTTCTAAAAGCCCAAGCCTACCCTTGTCAACCTTAAAGTTGGCGCACGTTCTAGAGATTTGTCTCTAGATAGGGTTTTGGGTACTTAATAAAGAACTTGATGTAGTTTCACTTCCTTTCTCTTTTATATGATTTTCGATTCTTGTGTTGTGATCCTTGAGATATTGTATAGGGTTATTATCTTGTTAAAGTCTTAAATGAGCTCTAGTTAAACATAAAAATGAAACTTGCATCATGTTTACTTTAAGCTATGCATATCATGTTTATTTCTTTGCTATCACTAAATCCCAAGATAATGAATGAACTTGCATTATCATGTTTATGTTTCAAGCTTTGCATTATCATATTTATATTTCAAGTCCTCACTTAAATATCAAAGATAATAATATATTGCACCACATATTTATTTTATGCTCTCACTTTACTTTCTAGCAATAACTAAAATAAGTGCATGAGCATGTTTATTTTTATGTCATCACTTTAATGATTCTAGAGCTCAAAGACTTGCCCAAGGATATCTCAAACAAAGGTCTAAAACATCTATCTCCTATGGCTCATATTTCGGCCCTATGAGGCCTTAATGTCTTCAAGTATTGAAAACTATGTTTTATAATTTTTCTAAACTTATATGAGTATAAGGAAGGTGTAGAACTAAGTATTATGAATTTAGGACCTCTTGAGATGAAAATAACATAGCCACTGCCCTATTAAGTATTTCCATGAGTTTAGATGATAAAAGTATTCATAAAAGAGTTTTGAAGGTTTTAATAAGGTTCCAAGAGAAACTAGTATTTTATGTGCTTTAGAAACTATGATTCAATGCCTTTAAATGGAGTTGTTGTTTAGGTTCTGCCTTGCTATGTTTGGCCACTGTATGAGCTGTGTTAATGATGTTAATATGCTTATGTTTGGGTAATAATTATGTTAAGACTCATATGTGAAAGATAGGATAAGTTAGGAACTAGAAAAGAATTAATTTGAGAGTTCTAGATCCCTTAAAGATTTATTTTTCTGGATTCTGTCCAGCAAGGTTTAGATTCAAAAATCATGGTTTTAAATTAGTTTATATGTGTAGGAATGACTCATAATTGGTTTAGGACTTAATCTTGAAACCTTAGGAGCAAACCGAACTTAGAAAGGGTCATTATTGTGACTTCTAGGTACCCGTAAAGTTAGTATTTTGATTTCTGCACTCTTGAGGTTTAGAGATGTTCTTGACCATAGGGTGAGGTGAGAAATACTTAGTTATAACCTTGTAGGTTCCCGAGAGACTAGGTGTTGATGATCAATAACTTAGAAAGTGAGATAAAGATCTAAACCGTAATTTCTAGAACTCCGTAATCACTTAAACATAAAGTTGTCCAAATTCCGCTTAGTGCTATTTGGATCAGTTCTTAAGCATGAGATTTGTATAACTCATAAATTGTCAAACTATAGGTGTATAAAGAAGTTAAGAATAATTAATTTGCAAGTTTAAGACTCATAATAATCGAAGTTTAAAGCACTATGAGATATAACATAACATGTCTATGAGCCTATGGGGATGATTGTTAAATATGACTATGTGATGATGTTTGTGTGAAAGTTTTATGTGACGAATGTTATGAGAAAGTTTCATGTGATGATATATATGTTATGAAAAAGCTACATGAGAATGCATGATAAAAATGAATATGATAAATGATGAGGTAATGGTGATGTAATACTTATGAAAATATAAATGTGACACAACACTGAGACGCTTCTCCGGGTGACACGGTTCGCCGAGCACCCCAGGAGGAGACAAATCCGTGAGGGTATGTGTAGATGCAGCCTGCCAAAGCGGACAAATTGCGAGGCCCACGTGGCTAGCAAAGCGTTTCAAAGAGGAAATGATCCTAGAAAGGAGATCCTTAATTTGCCCCCTAGCCCGCACTTTAAGTCGGGATTATGTTACGCTTATCATAGGATAAGTAAGAGCTAGTGACGACTAGTTAAGGTATGAGCTCATAACCTAGAGAAGTTTTAGGGCGGCCCCATGAGATGAAAGTTAAAGTTGACAATGTCACATAAACTTTACTTATGTCAATGTTATAATGTTTCCTAGTTATTCTATTGTTTGGTTTACCTTATGATGCATTCATATCATTAGTATATTTCGCTTAAGTTATAAAGACGCATTATAAAATATGATGGACCTTGGATAAAATACCTCTTTGGGAAACCCACTTAAAAGGAACTTATATGCATGCACACCTTTTAGAAATAAACCCAAGGTTCTGGAGGATGTGACGATGACACCTAGGTAGGGATAACCGTACTGAGAATTCTTTTAGAAAGATTCTCATTCCCTCTCTCTTTTCTTCCGTCATATCTTCAGATGGCGACGTTTGTACTCTTCGTCGACACCCCGGTATGGGAGCTGCACCATGACCCGGCACTCGGGTCATATCATTTTGAGGGTCGCTGCACAGTCAGAGTATTCATGTTCATGGGACGACCCTTCGCGCACCCCGTCCCGAGCTACCGCTTCACCCCGACTGCTCCTTATCGTCATAACGGGATTTTTGAGCGAGCGAGGCCACGCGATGAGCAGATCCTCCGCATGGAGCCCGAGACGCCACCGTACGCAAGTACCGAGTATGTGCCGCCCCCGATTTCTGGAGACGGACCCATCCGAGGACCCGCCATCCCACATGTACAGTTGGAGTTCCAGTCCCGCTCCTCCACCGATGAGGGCTGGGAGTGAGGAGACGGTGGTCCAGCCGAGGTTGGCTCGACGGCCATCTATGCGCCCTCGCCGCGGTGGACATGCCCGATGATGCACTCGACCACTCCCGCCGAGATTCGCCAGTGGATCGACTCGACCCCACAGTACTCGGACCCGCAGGAGTAGTCATAGGAGGGGTAGTAGTTAGTGCACACACGCCACATAGTAGAGGACAAACCTTCTTTTGTATATGAGGTTGTCTCCTTTAGGTGCACATGGGTATGGGGGTAGTTTCTCTTGTATTCGCTTTTTATGATTTCCTTGTATTGCATTTCAGTTGTATTTTGCTTCATGATGTATCAAATAGTCCTGCCTCTTTGGGTAGGCACGTTATATATATATATCTATGTTTCAGTTGATGCTTCCATGACATGATGTGTTTCTTATGCTTTGCTTATATGCTTCGCTATGTTGCCCCTTAAAGTTTCGCGCGTGGCTCTCACTTTGATTTTAAAAAGAAAAATTTTACCCGTATTTCCGCTAAGTATTTTCCAAAGGATGAGACCAAGAGGTAATATTCTAAAAATTAACCTAAGGACATACTAGTAGTCTTGGGTTAAGATTTAGGGTGTTACACCTTAAATCATGGAATTGTGTTACACATTGTTTAGTCAAAAATGAGTTTTTAATTCTCTAATGATGTATGAGCACTCCTAACCTTGTCATAAAATTCCTAATACTCATACTTAGTTACCTAAACTTAAGCTTAATTGTTCATAACCTTGTACCTAAGCTAATACACATTTAAACCTACCATTAACACCCAATTAGATGATCAAACCTCACCTCCCCCTTGTTGTACCAGACCTGGCCGTGCACTCCCTCCTCCCATATGCATCACATGTTCAATTTTTCAACACTCCAAGGCCATACCTCAAGTCACATATACCATACCTTGTCATAACTTTCAATCAAGCTTGAATTTCCACATGAATAAATAATTAAAACAACCTATTTTTCCCATTTATTTGTGGCTGGAAAAGTTCCAGCCATGTCAACTTTCTAGAAGCCTAATTTCATCAAAAATTGATAGGAAATTCACTCACATCAAGCCATACTTTGCATCATAGCTTCCATACTTCAAACCATGCTTGAATGACCTTGTGTAAGAGATATTTTCTCTTCCTTTTCCCTCCAATAGCTACGGCTAGCACCTCCCCCTTTTGAGCCTTCATTTGCTTTCATTCTCTATAAATACCTTGCCTAGAAACACATGCAAACACTTTAGTTCATTTGGTAAGTTTCAAGTTTTCCTAAGCTTTCTTGAGTTCTTTCTTTTTCTCTCAAGTTTCAAGAGAGTTCTTCCTTTCTTTTCATCTTCATCTTCTTCATCACCTCATCTCATCATCATCTCTTAACCATCAAACACCACCCCAAAGCCTTGAACCACCATCAAATCCCTCAAACACCTCACCTCAAACACAACCTCATCTCAAACACAACTCCAACCTCCTTATCTCCCCTTGGCCGAAACCATCAAGCCCTTGGAGGAGCTCATCAGCTTGTTTCCTTTTCTCAAAGTTCAAGCTTTTTAACTTCACTCTAGGTAGGAGTGTTTTCTAAACTTTGTTTTCTTGAAAATGAGTTCTTTCTAGCTTTCTCTTGGATTTTCTTTTTGGAACTTCCTTTGTTATTTTCTCCTTGAGATTTCAGCCATGAGGCCTTGATGAGCACATGATAGCTCAATGATGAGGACTCCTAGATGATAACTATGTGTTCGTCTCAAAGGAACCTCTAGAGCTTGAGGTTTTACTTTCTTTGAGTTTCAACTTCATTTTCTAACTCAAACAAGATTTTTATTCAAGAACATCTTTTCTTTTCCTACTATATGAGTTCGGTTTCTTTGTTTCCTTTCTTTAACATTTCGGTTTCCATTTTCCTTTTTGATCCTTGAAGCTTTATTTGTTTAGAAAGTTTATTTATTTTGAGCTTGATGATGATGTCCAAGGACCTCATAGTTCCTTTAAGAACTTGGTTCAAGAACTCTAAGGATCTCTTTGTAATGAGATATGTGTTGGGTTGCTATTTTGTTAAAGTCTTGAATGAGCTCTAGCTAACCATAAAAATAAACCTTGCATCATGTTTATTTTATGCTTTGCACATCATGTTTACTTTCTTTGCTATCACTAAGCACCAAGATAATAAAGGAACTTGCATTATCATGTTTATATTTCAAGCTATGCATTATCATGTTTATATTCCAAGTTCTCACCTAAATATCAAGAATAATAATATGTTGCATCTCATATTTATTTTATGCTATCACTTTACTTTCTAAGATAAGCTAAAACAAGTGCATAAGCATGTTTATCTTTATGTCATTACTTTAATGAACCTAGAGCTCAAAGACTTGCCCATTGTTGTCTCAAACAAAGGTTTAAAATATTTATTTCTTTTGGTTCACATTTTCGGCCCTAAGGGGTTTTGGAGTTTCCAAGTGTCAAAAATTATGTTTTATAATTTTTCTAAGCTTTTATGAGTACAAGGAATATGTAGAACTAAGTTTTATGAATTTAGGGCCTCTTGAGGTATAAATGATTTAGCTACTGCCCTCTTACATATTTTTATGATTTTAGATGATAAAAATGTTTAGAAATGAGCTTTGAAAGTTTTAAAAAGGTTCCAAGAGAAACTAGTATTTTATGTGCTTTAGAAATTGTGTTTGATGCCTTTAAATGGAGATGTTTGTTTCGGTTCTACCTTGCCATGTTTAGCCATTGTATGAGCTGTGTTATTGATGATAATATGCTTATGTTTAAGTATAATTAATGTTAAGACTCATATGTGAAAGATAAGAGAAGTTAGAAACTAGAAAAGAATTAATTTGAGAGTTCTAGATCCTTTAATGTTTGAATTTTCCGGATTCTGCCCAGCAAGGTTTAGTAATGCTAATCATGGATTTAAATTAGTTTAAATATGTAGGAATGACTCATAAATGGTTTAGGGCTTGATCTTGATGCCTTAGGAGCAAACCGGACTTAGAAAGGGTCATTGTTGTGACTCCTAGGTACCCATAAAGTTAGGAATATGAATTCTGCATTCTTGAGGTTTAGAGATGTTCTTGACCATAGTGTGAGGTGAGAAATACTTAGTTAAGACCTTATAAGTTCCTGAGAGATTAGGTTTGATGATCTATAACTTAGAATGTGAGTTGAGGACCTTAAGGGTCAATGCATAAGACACTAAGAAGTTGTTAATGCTATGATGTGTTGTTTGATGCAATGATATGATGAGATGTGCTTGATGCATGAGAAAATGATTGATGAAATGTTAGAGTTTATCATAGCATGAGATTTCATGAGAACATGACATGTGAATTAAGCTTGTGGCAGTTTGAAGGAAATTCGGTTTAACAGCTGTTATGCTGCCGAATTTCCGTCAAACCTTAAAGGGTTGAAAGAAATGTTTATGAGTACCATATGAGTTGAAAATCCTGGGTGACATCGGTTCGGCCGAGCACCCCCAGGAGATTTTTTTTATGTGACAAAGCACTGAGACGCGCTCACCTGGGTGACACCAGCTAGAGCACCCTGTGGGAGACAAATCCGTGAGGGTCTGAGTAGATGCAGCCTACCAAAGCGGACAAATTGCTGTGGCTTAGTGCCCGCAAAGCTTTTCAAATAGGGTAATCCCAGCGAGAGATGATCCCTGCCCCCTACCCGTACTTGCGAGTCGAGATTATTATTTATGTTTCGCTTATTCAAGATAATAAGCAAGAGCTAGTGACGACTAGCTGAGGTATGAGCTCATAACCTAGTTATTTTTAGGGTGGCTTATATGCTAAAGTACCATGATTGATGTCACGAGGCTGAGGAATGATCTCATTTGAGAGTTATATGCCCTTATGCCACATGATTTATGTTTATGTGCTTTGATGTGTTGTTTTATGTGCTCAAGTATTGACATGCATCCATGATATAACATGTTGCATTCATAACATCAAGATGCATGCTAAAAAGAATGGACCTTGGACAATTAGTTTTGGAAAAACCCTAAATTGAACCTTATATGCATGATCACTATTTTATAATTAAACCCGAGGTTCCTGAGGATGTGTACGATGTAACCCTAGGATAGGAGACTTCTACTGAGATTCTTTAGCAAGAATTCTCACTTCTTTCTCTCTTATTTCTTCCGTCACATCTTCAGAGACCGATGGCGACGTTCGTGCTTTTCATTGACACGCTTGTTTGGGAGGTACACTATGACCCGGACCACCATTCGTATCATTTCGAGGGTCGTTGTGCCGTCCGCATTTTTGTGTACATGGGACGACCTTTCGCTTACCCGGTTTCAAGCTACCAGTTCACTCCTACTGCACCTTTTGGTGGTAATGACATGATCTTCGAGCGCACTCGCCCGCGTGACGAGCAGCTACACTGTGCCCGTACCTCTGCCTCGGCTGTCCGTGACTACCCATAGTACGTGCCTCGCTCGAGGATGTCTGAGATTGATCCATCCGAGGATTCGCCGACGCATATCCCTTCGGAGGGCTCTGCTCCCTTTCCCCAATTCCGGAGTGAGGGGAGTGAGGAGTGTAACATCCTAATTTTTTTTCAGAAAATAACTGAGGCTTTAGTAGTAAGAATATCAGATTTTGGTGTACACAAAAATGATGAGAACAATGTAACGTAAAAAAAAAAAAAAAAAAAAAAAAAAAAAACAAAACGTGAATAGTATTTTACAGGCCCCGTAGACCCACCTAACAAATTTGAAACCTTATATTTAAGACCTGAAGGTGCCCGAAATTTGGAAATTATAGGATTAAGGTTAGAAATAGGTAGGAATAAATATTTTATACTTAGAATTAATTTTCAAGCAATAGTGGATTACCCGGGTACACTGTTTTACCCGTTTAGTAAAATTACGGTGTGTAGTTTTTATACCGGATGAAGCTACCAGTGCAAGCTTGCCACCTAGGGTGACAAGTGTACGGTTTAGAGCAATACATATCCTTTCCTTTTTCAAGAGCCAATGAGAATGCTACAAAATTTCAAAGAAGATAATTCATAATTGCTAAATTATATACATTATCTTAATATAAATAAAATCAAAATCCTCATAATTATCATCTTCATTCCCGGCCAACCATCATAAGTGCAGAAACTCCATTGTTGCCTCCACAAAAACCTTGAGAACTTGATTTCCAACCTCAAAATCATAAGCCTAAACTTGTCAAAACCAAAATCTTCCTTCACAAAACTTGTTCCACTCCTCAATATCTACCAAACTAACCGATTAGAATTTGAATCCATCAACTTTTGATACCTTAAGAGCCCATTATCAGCTGTTCAAGGAAGGGTTACAGGCCCCGTAGACCCACCGGAACAGCTGAAACCTTATATTTAAGACCTGAAGGTGCCCGAAATTTGGAAATTATAGGATTAAGGTTAGAAATAGGTAGGAATAAATATTTTATACTTAGAATTAATTTTCAAGCAATAGTGGATTACCCGGGTACACTGTTTTACCCGTTTAGTAAAATTACGGTGTGTAGTTTTTATACCAGATGAAGCTACCAGTGCAAGCTTGCCACCTAGGGTGACAAGTGTACGGTTTAGAGCAATACATATCCTTTCCTTTTTCAAGAGCCAATGAGAATGCTACAAAATTTCAAAGAAGATAATTCATAATTGCTAAATTATATACATTATCTTAATATAAATAAAATCAAAATCCTCATAATTATCATCTTCATTCCCGGCCAACCATCATAAGTGCAGAAACTCCATTGTTGCCTCCACAAAAACCTTGAGAACTTGATTTCCAACCTCAAAATCATAAGCCTAAACTTGTCAAAACCAAAATCTTCCTTCACAAAACTTGTTCCACTCCTCAATATCTACCAAACTAACCGATTAGAATTTGAATCCATCAACTTTTGATACCTTAAGAGCCCATTATCAGCTGTTCAAGGAAGGGTTTGGTGTGGGTTTGAAGGCTTGGAAGTGAAGGGAATCAATCTTGGAGCCAAGATCTTGAAAGCTTCAAAGTGTAGGGTTTTCTTTGGCCTTTTTCTTTCCAAATTATTCTGTAAAATTTTTGGGTTTTATTCCGAAATTTATGGTTATATTTGATGATAATATGTTGATATTGATGTATTAATTTTGGTGGAGTGTTTGGATGAGGTTAAATAATGATTTTTGTCAAAATAAGTTTTGGCTAGGCTGCTGAATTTTCGGATTTCAGCAGGACAGGATTTGTTCATGAATTTTCTGGTTCAATTCTAGTCATTTTTATGAGCTATAAAAATTATATGTTGAAGCTAACATCATAAGGAAACTCTGATAATTTTCGTGGTGCATAATAAAGAGTTTTACTGCCTGAGAAAAATCAAGAACCAAGAGTATATCTATGCTGGCTGAAATCTTGGTACTGGAGCTGTGAATTTGTATAAATTTTTATTCATAGCAAATGATGGAGTTATCCTTTGAAATTTTTACAGAGTTTTGTAGACATCTTTAAGTATAACTGTGATTTTTATTTTGAGTTGTTTCTATCATTTACTAAAGTTAAAAATTGTGTGAATCCTATTCTGAGCTGTGAAGAAGTGGCCTCTGACCACTAAAATTGTAGAATTTATTTGACATGGTTCTAGTATTCTGTTTGCTATGAAATTTTTACAGGGACTTTTAGACACATTGAGGTGTCATAGAGAATTTTTATGGCCAGTGAATTGCCCATTGGATATGTGAATTAAATGTTGTCACCATAATGGTAAATCTGTCAAGAAGCTGGAATGGTGAAGATGTATTAAGTTAATGATAGAAATCTATTTAATCCAAGTTTATATCATATGAATGTATGTTAATTGTTTGAAAGGCTTGTTTATAAAGTATGAATGAGACTCCAATGATACTGAATGCCTATATCTGGGATATAAACCTGACTTTGAAATAGAAAGGTCCATGACATGGTTGTATGACAAAAGAGAATATGTGAAATTTAATGGTGCATGTTTTAACATACGCGGAAAATAGAAACAAGGCTTATGTGTGATAGAGAGGGAAGGCAAAAATAAGAACTTCCCAAGAAATTTTATGAGTCGATAGACTTATCGACTAGGAAATAGAACTGTGTGTGATTCTAAATGGAAAAAATGAAGTCTGATGATCACGAATAGGAATGAGCTCATGTCCTAGCAGTCTATGGTCCTCGGAGGATTTATCCACTACATATGTTACCTAATGTGAATCTAAGCCTTCCCTATGTTAATAAAAAGAACTACTACACTAAGTTGAATTCCATGTGATATAAGAGAAACACTTATGATTAATACCATTTTGCATATAATTTTCTTTGACTCATGTATGCTAATATTGGTATATGTGATCTAACATGATGTTTTTCTTTATTATTATAAATGCATTTACTGTTTATATTCTGTCTGTATGTAAGGGGTTACCCTACTGAGAATTTTATAATATTCTCACCCCTATTTGTGTATATGCTGTATTGTGCTCAGACTCTGTAGATGCCTCTCAAGTTGAGGAGAGGCCATCATACCGATGGCCAATGGTTTCACGTAGGAGGACATGAGACTTATGTGGGCTATTGACTTGTATGTAGTGTAGTATAGTGCCAGGAACTTACCAGCTTGTAGACTAATTGGTATTAGATGTCTTAGGTCCATTTCTGTGTGTTTAGTATTTTGTTGGACCTTGATATTTGAGCAAGCTTGGTAGATCTTTTGATAGTAGTTCCTGTGTTGTATTATAAGTGAAGTGATTTAATTTCAAATATGGTATGTATTATAGAAAACGGTATGTAAAGTAATAATATATGTACATTTTACAGTAGTTTTCTTTATAACTCTAGAGTTTGATTTATCTTATTTCATTTCATTTGACTAGTGGATATTATAGAAAGGAAGTGATACTCTTCTAATTACAATGTTAATGCTCGAGTAATACATGGTAGTTAGGAGGGTGTTACATTATGGTATCAGAGCCGGACTATCCTATAAGCCTGAGGATTGGACCAGCTATGCTTTCTTAGAAATTGTCATGCATTATGACTTTATATATATGTGTATGACTGCTGATTGGAAATGTTGTGGGTTGCAGTACACTTTGCTTGGTATTGAGACTGATCAACTCAATATTTTCGTTTGGTGTTATAGGAACCAATGACTTCGAATCGGCGAACTAGGAGTGGAGCCGAAATGATGCTGACATGATGAATACTTTTCGTGAGATGGCGGCTGCCATGAGGGAACAAGCTATAGCTAATACCCGAATGATGGAGCAACTGAACCGCAATGAAAGGCAAAACCCAGCTGATAATCCTGTAGTGAACGAAGTCGATGTAGAATATCAAAAATTTGCCGAGTTCAGAAAGGCAAATCCCCCTCCATTTCGAGGAGCTTTTAATCCCTGTAAAGCAGAAGAATGGATAAAGGCTATGGAAAAGATTTTCTCCGTTCTTCCTTGCACAGAGATCCAGAAGGTGGCCTTTGCCACCTATATGCTAGAAGCAGATGCAGATTTTTGGTGGGTTGGCACCAAGGGATTATTTGAAGCTTCCCATACTGTAGTTACCTGGACTATTTTTAAGGAAGCTTTTTACCATAAGTACTTCCCTATTTCTGTGAGAAATGCGAAGGAATTGGAGTTCATGGCTCTCAAACAAGGACCTATGAGTGTAGCAGAGTATACTGCCAAATTTGAAGAGCTCTGCAAGTTTTCTACAATTTATCAACGTGACCCAGATGAAGTTTGGAAATGCATGAAATATGAAGGAGGTCTACGAGAAGATATAGAAGCAGCTGTAAGTCTCTTGGAGATTAGGGACTATCCTACCTTGGTAAATAAATGTCGACGCAGAGGAGTCCAACAGAAAGCTGACAAATTTCAAGTATGCCCAAAACAATGCTAGAAGGGGATTAGCACCTCAAGGTCCCCGATTCAAGCCTGTTAACCAACCTCAGAGAAGGTTTCCACCCAACAATAACAACAACAACAACAAAGGAAAACAAGTTCAACCTCTAAGACCTGAGACAGGGAGAGATTGCCCTAAGTGTGGGAAAAATCATGGGAATCGACCTTCTTTGGACAACGCAAATCATTTGCTTTGGCTGTGGGAAACCAGGACATAAGATATTTGAGTGCCCTAACAAGAAAGGTCATCAGCCCGCCTCCAGGCCACAACAACATGGGCGCGTTTTTACTATAAGTGCCAAGGAAGCTTCTCAATCTGCCGATCTGATCCGAGGTAAGTGTGAAATAAATGGTAATGTCCTAGATATACTGTATGATACGGGTGCCACTCATTCTTTCATATCCCATGACTGTGTACAGAAGTTGCAACTACCTGTGTCTGAACTACCTTATGATCTTCTTGTATCCACTCCTACTGCTGGTCCTATTAGGACTTGTTATACCTGTGTAAATATTCCTCTTCAAATAGGTGCTAGAGACTTTACTGCCAATTTAGTTTGTCTTCCTTTATCTGGTCTAGATGTAATTTTAGGTATGGATTGGCTAGTACCCAATTATGTCCTTTTACTCTGTCCAAATCGAGCTGCCATATTTCTTTCCACTATACCCTCCATTCCTGTGGTTCCTTTTTCTTTTTATTTGAACCTTGTAACATCCAACCCTAGTAAGACAGATCGTCAGAATATGTTCTCCTTTCTACTAGTGAAACTGAATGTGACTACGAGTTGAGCAAGATTCCAGTGTTGAGAGAATATCCAGATGTTTTTCCAGGGGTTATTCCAATTTCCTCTGAAAGAGAGATTAAATTTTCCATCGAGTTGGTTCCAGGAACGGGTCCTATTTCAATTGCTCCTTATAGGATGTCCCCTTTGGAGTTGAAAGAATTAAAGTCCCAAATTGAAGAACTATTAGGGAAGCATTTTATTAGACCAAGTGCCTCTCCATGGGGAGCCCTGTTCTTTTGGTGAAGAAAAAGGATGGGGGTATGAGGCTTTGTGTAGACTATAGGCAATTGAACAAAGTGACAATAAAAATAAGTACCCCTTGCCAAGAATTGATGATCTCATGGATCAATTACGAGGTGCAAACGTATTCTCAAAGATTGATCTTAGATCGTGGTACCATCGATTCGGGTTCTAATGAGGATATACCTAAATCGCTTTTAGAACTCGATATGGGCATTACGAGTATAAGGTGATGTCTTTTGGATTGACTAATGCTCCACTGTATTCATGGATTATATGAATCGAATCTTCCGCCTCTTACTTGGATAAATTTGTAGTTGTCTTCATAGATGACATACTTATATATTCAAGGAGTGAGGAAGAACATATGGAGCACCTTGGGGTTGTGTTACAAATCCTAAGAGAGAGAAAGTTGTATGCTAAGTTGTCGAAATGTGAATTACGGATGGGAGAGGTTAGATTCCTAGGTCATGTAGTATCACGAGGAGGAATCTCTGTAGATCCCAAAGAAGGTAGAATCAGTACTCCATTGGGAACGACCAACAACGGTGACGGAGATTCGGAGTTTCCTAGGGTTAGCTGGATATTATAGGCGTTTTATCATGAATTTTTCTCGAGATAGCATTACCTTTGACTAAATTAACCCGAAAGAATGCTCCATTCAATTGGACACCAGTGTGAAAATAGTTTTCAGGAGTTGAAACAAAAGTTAACCACGGCTCCAAATTCTAGTATTACCTGATCCTTATATACCCTATGAGGTTTATTGTGATGCTTCTAGTAAAGGTTTAGGATGTGTGTTGATGCAAAATCATAACGTGGTTGCCTATGCTTCTCGACAGTTGAAACCTCATGAAGTAAACTATCCAACCCATGACCTTGAACTTGCATGGTTTTTGCCCTAAAGATCCTGGCGACATCATTTGTATGGTGTGCGCTTAATGTTTTCTCTGATCATAAAAGTTTAAAGTATCTTTTTGATCAAAAAGAGTTGAATATGCGGCAAAGAAGGTGGATGGAATTCCTCAAGGACTATGAGTTTAGTCTGAATTACCATCCAGGCAAGGCAAATGTTGTTGCCGATGCTCTGAGTAGAAAATCCCTAAGTGTAGCATGCCTGATGATTAAAGAGATGGAGTTAGTTGAAAGTTTCAAGGAACTTAGTTTAGACATGTCTGTGAACCCTCAGGGTGTGGTGCTAGGGCAAATAAAGGTAACAAGTGAGTTCAGAGGAAAAATTTTAGCTGCACAACGTGAAAACCCAGAATTTCAAGAGATATTAAGATCAATTCATGCAAAGAAGTTGCTAGGATTCACTCAAGACCAACAAGGTATATGGAGATATAAGGATAGAGTATGTGTACCCACAAGTGGCGATCTTAGAAAGAAGATCTTAGAGGAAGCTCATAGGGGGGAACTTACTATACACCCAGGCACTAGTAAAATGTATGCGGATCTCAAGAAAATGTTAAGTGGTCGAATGAAAAAGACATAGAAGAGTGTGTCGTGAAGTGTTTAACTTGCCAAAAAGTTAAAATAGAACATCTAAAACCAGCTGGGACCCCTGCAACCCTTAGAAATCCCAGAATGGAAGTGGGAAAGTATTTCTATGGACTTTGTAATGGGTTTGCCAAGGACATCGTCAGGTCATGATGCTATATGGGTTATAGTAGATAGATTGACAAAGTCTGCTCATTTCTTACCCATTAAGGCTAATTTTCCTTTGGATAAGTTAGCTTCCTTGTATATCCAAGAAATAGTAAGACTACACGGTGTTCCTTCCTCGATAGTTTCTGACAGAGATCCAAGGTTTACTTCGAGATTTTGGGGAACGCGTTCCAAAAGCCTTTGGTACCAAACTTTGTTTGAGCACGCCTATCACCCCCAAGCGACGGGCAAACAGAACGAACCATACAAACCCTGGAAGATATGCTAAGGGCATGCATGATTGAGCAGAAGGGAAGTTGGGACAAGTTACTCCCATTGGTTGAGTTTGCTTATAATAACAGCCATCACGCTAGTATTGGCATGGCCCCGTATGAAGCTCTATATGGAAGGAAATGTCAATCCCCATTGTGTTGGTATGATTCGGGAGAAGCGAGACTATTGGGACCCGATCTTGTTAATCAAACAACGGAGCAAATCCAGAAGATCAGGAGCAAGATTCTCACCGCACAGAGTCGTCAAAAGAGCTATGCTGATACTCGAAGGAAACCTTTAGAATTTCAAGAGGGAGAACATGTATTCCTGAAGGTCACGCCCACTACTGGAGTAGGTAGGGCCCTTAGAGTTAAAAAGTTGTCACCTAGGTTTATAGGTCCTTTTCAAATTCTTCAACGAATTGGGTCAGCTGCTTACCAGATAGCCTTACCCCCACATTTATCCAACCTTCATAATGTCTTCCATGTATCTCAACTTTGAATGTACCACCCAGATCAAAACCATATCATTGAGCCCGAGTCTATACAGTTAAGGGATGACTTGATGTTTCAAGCCCCTCCTATTCAGATCGTTGATAGAGAAGTCAAGCAACTTAGAAATAAATCTGTGCAACTTGTAAAAGTGGCTTGGGGTGGACTTGGAAATGAAGAGTATACATGGGAACTAGAATCAAATATGAAGACAGATCATCCGGAATTATTTCCAGGTATGAAATTTTGAGGGCAAAATTTTTTTTAGGTGGGAAGTAATGTAACATCCTAATTTTTTTTCAGAAAATAACTGAGGCTTTAGTAGTAAGAATATCAGATTTTGGTGTACACAAAAATGATGAGAACAATGTGAGCGTAAAAAAAAAAAAAAAAAAAAAAAAAAAAAAAAAAAAACGTGAATAGTATTTTACAGTCCCAGTAGACCCACCAGACAAATGAAACCTTATATTTAAGACTGAAGGTGCCCAATTTGGAAATTATAGGATTAAGGTTAGAAATAGGTAGGAATAAATATTTTATACTTAGAATTAATTTTCAAGCAATAGTGGATTACCCGGGTACACTGTTTTACCCGTTTAGTAAAATTACGGTGTGTAGTTTTTATACCAGATGAAGCTACAAGTGCAAGCTTGCCACCTAGGGTGACAAGTGTACGGTTTAGAGCAATACATATCCTTTCCTTTTTCAAGAGCCAATGAGAATGCTACAAAATTTCAAAGAAGATAATTCATAATTGCTAAATTATATACATTATCTTAATATAAATAAAATCAAAATCCTCATAATTATCATCTTCATTCCCGGCCAACCATCATAAGTGCAGAAACTCCATTGTTGCCTCCACAAAAACCTTGAGAACTTGATTTCCAACCTCAAAATCATAAGCCTAAACTTGTCAAAACCAAAATCTTCCTTCACAAAACTTGTTCCACTCCTCAATATCTACCAAACTAACCGATTAGAATTTGAATCCATCAACTTTTGATACCTTAAGAGCCCATTATCAGCTGTTCAAGGAAGGGTTTGGTGTGGGTTTGAAGGCTTGGAAGTGAAGGGAATCAATCTTGGAGCCAAGATCTTGAAAGCTTCAAAGTGTAGGGTTTTCTTTGGCCTTTTTCTTTCCAAATTATTCTGTAAAATTTTTTGGGTTTTATTCCGAAATTTATGGTTATATTTGATGATAATATGTTGATATTGATGTATTAATTTTGGTGGAGTGTTTGGATGAGGTTAAATAATGATTTTTGTCAAAATAAGTTTTGGCTAGGCTGCTGAATTTTCAGATTTCAGCAGGACAGGATTTGTTCATGAATTTTCTGGTTCAATTCTAGTCATTTTTATGAGCTATAAAAATTATATGTTGAAGCTAACATCATAAGGAAACTCTGATAATTTTCGTGGTGCATAATAAAGAGTTTTACTGCCTGAGAAAAATCAAGAACCAAGAGTATATCTATGCTGGCTGAAATCTTGGTACTGGAGCTGTGAATTTGTATAAATTTTTATTCATAGCAAATGATGGAGTTATCCTTTGAAATTTTTACAGAGTTTTGTAGACATCTTTAAGTATAACTGTGATTTTTATTTTGAGTTGTTTCTATCATTTACTAAAGTTAAAAATTGTGTGAATCCTATTCTGAGCTGTGAAGAAGTGGCCTCTGACCACTAAAATTGTAGAATTTATTTGACATGGTTCTAGTATTCTGTTTGCTATGAAATTTTTACAGGGACTTTTAGACACATTGAGGTGTCATAGAGAATTTTATGGCCAGTGAATTGCCCATTGGATATGTGAATTAAATGTTGTCACCATAATGGTAAATCTGTCAAGAAGCTGGAATGGTGAAGATGTATTAAGTTAATGATAGAAATCTATTTAATCCAAGTTTATATCATATGAATGTATGTTAATTGTTTGAAAGGCTTGTTTATAAAGTATGAATGAGACTCCAATGATACTGAATGCCTATATCTGGGATATAAACCTGACTTTGAAATAGAAAGGTCCATGACATGGTTGTATGACAAAAGAGAATATGTGAAATTTAATGGTGCATGTTTTAACATACGGGGAAAATAGAAACAAGGCTTATGTGTGATAGAGAGGGAAGGCAAAAATAAGAACTTCCCAAGAAATTTTATGAGTCGATAGACTTATCGACTAGGAAATAGAACTGTGTGTGATTCAGAAATGGAAAAAAATGAAGTCTGATGATCACGAATAGGAATGAGCTCATGTCCTAGCAGTCTATGGTCCTCGGAGGATTTATCCACTACATATGTTACCTAATGTGAATCTAAGCCTTCCCTATGTTAATAAAAAGAACTACTACACTAAGTTGAATTCCATGTGATATAAGAGAAACACTTATGATTAATACCATTTTGCATATAATTTTCTTTGACTCATGTATGCTAATATTGGTATATGTGATCTAACATGATGTTTTTCTTTATTATTATAAATGCATTTACTGTTTATATTCTGTCTGTATGTAAGGGGTTACCCTACTGAGAATTTTATAATATTCTCACCCCTATTTGTGTATATGCTGTATTGTGCTCAGACTCTGTAGATGCCTCTGGCTGAGGAGAGGCCATCATACCGATGGCCAATGGTTTCGCGTAGGAGGACATGAGACTTATGTGGGCTATTGACTTGTATGTAGTGTAGTATAGTGCCAGGAACTTACCAGCTTGTAGACTAATTGGTATTAGATGTCTTAGGTCCATTTCTGTGTGTTTAGTATTTTGTTGGACCTTGATATTTGAGCAAGCTTGGTAGATCTTTTGATAGTAGTTCCTGTGTTGTATTATAAGTGAAGTGATTTAATTTCAAATATGGTATGTATTATAGAAAACGGTATGTAAAGTAATAATATATGTACATTTTACAGTAGTTTTCTTTATAACTCTAGAGTTTGATTTATCTTATTTCATTTCATTTGACTAGTGGATATTATAGAAAGGAAGTGATACTCTTCTAATTACAATGTTAATGCTCGAGTAATACATGGTAGTTAGGAGGGTGTTACAAGGAGACTGTGAGGCAGCCCCGCTTGGCGAGGAGAACCGAGCTGCGTCCGCATTGAGGAGCTCACGTTCAGCCGCCGCGAGTTCCCTTCATACTCCATTGGCCCACACAGGAGGAGATAGAGCGGTTCCCAGGTTACCTGCCTCCATCACCTGAGGATCCTCATCGTCACTAGTTCTCGATGAAGAGCTTTGCCAGTACCCAAGCTTTTATGGAGATCTTCCCTTCAGTAGTACCTTTTGGGGAGGGGTTGTAGTTTGTACTCATAGTAGAAGGGTAGCGTTTTGGGTTCTTCTATCTTCATGTTGAACCATGTACTTTACATTTTCTGTTGTAATTTCCTTTCCGTTGTATTACAAGCTCTGCCCGTCTCCATGAGGGTATGACTACTTATGTACTTTAATTATGTTATTAATGGAATGCTTCCTTGGTTATATGCCTTACTCGGTGATCTCTGATAATTGTTACATGTGCTTTATGTTTTTGTCGTTCGACTAGTTAAGTCCGTGACTCTCACTTTGGTGTATGTTTTCAAAAAGAAAAGTTTACCCATAATTTTCGCTAAGTATTTTAATAAAAAAAGATGAGACTAAGAAGTAATAACCTAATGATTAGCCTAATATGTTCAAGAGTATTGGGTTAAAAATTAGGGTGTTACACCTACTAGCAGATGCGTGCTTCCTAGTTTTGGTAGGATGGAAAACTGAATAAGGGTAAAGGCTTGGCAAGCCTTCGAGTTCAACTTTGTAGTGGTTATCTCACCAAGTTGGTATTTGGGTGAATCTGTGAGACATCTTGACACATCCCTTGCTAAGTCACCAAAAGTCAAGAACCATTTTTCTTTTGAAGAACATATGACTCCTTTGTTTAGAGCCTGAACAATGTTTGAGAGATTGTTTATGCTCAGCACCATATGAGATCCTCTAATGTCAGAAGTCAACTTAGAGTCAGGTACTTCTTTTAACTGTGAACAGAAGGCTGTGACCATCCTAGTGAACACTCTATTAGAGAAGTTTAGAAAATCTCCCTATCCTTGGAAAGATATAACCTCAATTAGCCTTAGTACCTGCATCAATTGTAACACCCTAAAATTCAACCCAATACTTCTAGAATGTACTGAGGCTAAATTTTAGTCATTACCTCTTGTTTCAGTTCATTTATCATTAAAAATACTTACTGAAAAATACGTGCCCAATTATTTATCTTTTTAAAACCTTGATAAAGTATGAGCCGCGTGTAGTATATACAAGCGATAATAAAGAATGCGGAAATCTAAACATCAAGAAGGCTCCATAAAGAACATATCACAACACAACATATATATATATATATAAACTACCCACCTAGAGATGAGTTTAAGTTTGGGTACATGGAGATAAGATGCTAAAGCATAAGGAACAAAATACATGGGAAACAAACCTACTTAGTGCACCTAAGGTAGATAGCCTTTTCAACAAAAGAAGGTTATCATAACTAGTGAGACGTGTGTGCACTAAAACCCCAAGAGTTGTCTACGGCTGATGGCTTGGGAACGGGGGATGCATCCAATCCACTGTCATAGCTTGACGGGAATAGGTACACCAGAGAGTTGCATATGACCTCCACATCTAGGGTGTAACACCCTCCCAAGTACAACATTATCCTTAAGTCATGACATCGTACTTGAGAGTTGTTACTTTTTAATTAGCGGACCTTTCTTAAATAACTATAGCAAATTCGATGGGTTCGTGTACTAACTAGTGTAATTCGATCAAAATATATAGCAAAGATATAGCAAAGACACAAAACATTTATTTGATATAACGTCAATTACAAAAGGAAGCTCTACAATGAGCTTTAATACATATCCAATTTACATTATGTTTGCATACATATTTATTCCATTAAGTATAGCATAATCAAAGTATTAAACACTACACTATTGTAGTTTTGAGTTCTTTGGTGAAGCAACCTCATAGTCCTCTGGTTCAACCTGGAGACAACACGGGAACACACAAACATAGGGGTGAGAATTATAAAATCCTCAGTAGGGCAACTCCCCAATTACAAAATCATAATGTCATCGTCATCGTCCCAGCCACTTCGATTTATTAGGAAAGAGTGATCGTGCATTTAATAACAATAGTCCAACTTTAGAGTTCCAAATTGTACTTCCGAAGTGGGTAGCTTTTAATGATCAATCACTTAATACATATGTATAATAAAACTTGCACACATAGTAGATCATTCTAGTCAAACTTTTAAATATAACATGATCAGACATATGCTATATGTAGTGAACTTAGTTGTAATTGCCCTTAATAAATAAAAAAGAACAGCATATCTCTTTATTTTCCCTTGACAAGTCAAAAGGATCATATCTCACTCTATTTGCCCTTGACAAAGTCAAAAGGATCATATATCACTCTACTTGCCCTTGACATAGTCAAAAGGATCACATCTCACTCTATTTGCCTTCAACAAAGTCGAAAGGATCATATATCACTCTACTTGCCCTTGACACAATCAAAAGGATCACATTTCACTTTATTATTTGCCTTCGACAAAGTCGAAAGGATCATATATCACTCTACTTGCCCTTGATACAGTCATAAGGATCACATGTCACTCTATTTGTCTTCGACAAAGTCGAAAGGATCACATCTCATTGTATTTGCCTTCGATAAAGTCGAAAGGATCATATATCACTCTACTTGCCCTTGACACAGTCAAAAGGATCATTTAATTTGCCCTTGACAAATCGAAAGGATCATTCATCACCTTATTTGCCTTCAATTAGTCGAAAGGATCTCATTTATTTCTACTTATTGATATTGAACTTAGGTCAATGTATCATTTACTCCTTGTTTTTCAAATTTCATGCGTAAAATACATATAGGCATTCATTCACAATATGAATTCAATTATGCCTCAAACCAATCCTTAAAGTCACTAGCATGCTTTCATATACAATAGACTTGAACAAAATACCATTATGTCACCTATATCTTGCACCAACGCCAAAACAACTCATGGGCAGATTTCATAACTTGGTAGCACAAATTAATTTGCACATCAAACAAACGATTATAGAGGTATAAAAATTCTCTAAGACACCTCAATGTGTCCCCAAGCTCCTGTAAAACTTTTAGTGCAAAAAGAGTTCTCTAACCATGTTAAATAAATTTTACAAGTTTGGTGGTCAGAGACCACTTTTCCACAGCTCAGAACTGGAGTCTCATAATTTTTAACCCTAGCAAATGATGGAATCAGTTCATAATAAAAATCATGGTAACATTTCAAGATGTTATAAAATCCCTCTAAAAATGTCAGAGGAAAAATCCATCATTTGCTATGATAACAAAATTATAGAAATTCACAGCTTCAGATTCAACATTTCAAGCAGCATAGTTACAACTTCAGTCCTTGATTTTTCTCAGGTAGTAAAAGACTTTATTATGCACCACAAAAATTCTCAGAGTTTCCTTAGGATATTATATTGAACATATAATTTTTATAGCTCATAAAAATGACTATAATTGGACCAGAAAATTCATGAACAAATCCTGTCCTGCTGAAATCCGAAAATCCAGCAGCGTGTGTTAAATTCTCTTTTGACAAAAATCATTTTTCACAACATCCAAACACTCCACGAAAAAATTAATACATCAATATTCATGCATAATCATCCAATAAAACTCAGAATTTTGGAATTATTCAATCATAATATTCCAGAGCAAAATTAGAAAGAAAATAGGATGAAACAAGCCCTACTTGTTGCTAGAAGTCTTTTGCTCTTGTTTTGATTCTTCCAAGTGTTTCTCCACTAATTCTTCAATCCAAGACCAGCCAAACCCTTTTATGTGCAGTGATATCAGTTCCTCTTTGATGGTGAGGTGTGATGTAAATTCTTTGATGGAGGATGGTATGAAGATTTCAAGACATAAACTATGTTTTGTGCTTAGATCCTTGGTTCTTGGTGTCATAAAATGAAAATTTAAGCAAGTTCATGAGGTTTAGAAAAGAAAAGAATGGAGATGACTGTATGGAGATGGCTGGCCGAGAATGTATCTTGGAGGAAAAGAATGAGAATTTGACTTTGTGTTACTAGTAATAAATGTCTTGTAATTTCTTTACCACAAAATTATTTCCTTAAGATAAATAAATGAAATTTTGTGACATTCCTATTGGCTCTTAACAAAGGTAATGGTGTGGCATGTTCATAAATCACACACTTGTCACCCTAGGTGGCAAACTTGCACTGATAGCTTTATACGGTGTAAAAACTACACACCGTAATTTAACAAAACGGGTAAAACAGTGTACCCAGGTAAACAACTATTGTCTGAAAATTAATTCTAGGTGTAAAATATCTATTTCTACCCATTTCTAATCATATTCCTATAATTTCTAACTTTCGGGCATCTCCGGGCCCCAATTCTAGGGTTTCGGCTGTCCCAGCGGGCTTATGGGACCCGCAAGTTACTATTCATGTTTTTTTTTTTTTTTTTTTTTACAGATTCGTTCGATTGTCCTGATTATTTCTATATTCATTGGATTTTTGAAATTATGACTAGAAAGGCTCAAATAAAATTTTTATATAATTTTTAGGGTGTTACATAGGGTGCATGGCTGGCCTCCTCAAAATAATACGATCCACGCTCCGGATCGTAGTGGAGCTCCCATGTGGGCGTGTCAACGAGCAGGACGAAGGTCGCCATCGAAATTTGAAGACGTGATGGAAAGAAAAGGTAGGGGGAGTGAGAATCTTACTAAAGAAACTCAGTAGGGTTTTCCTCCTATCTAGGTGTCATCATCTACGTCTCCAGGAACCTCGGGTTACTTATGAAAAGTGGGCATATAATAGTTCAATTATGAAGTTCTAAAACATTAATTACGGAGGCCCATTCTTTTTAACATACACTCTTGTACTTACATGGATGCATCATAATTCATTATGATATGCGAAAATAACTAACTTATAGAGCATAAAACATCAAACATAAAACATAGAGTATATAACATGGATCATAGAGCATAAACATAGAATATGGAATCATAATCATAGAACTTGGTACATGGTACATGGTGCATAGAGCATAGAACATAAGACATAGAATGTGGTACATGGTGCATAGATCATAGATCATAAAGCATAAACATGGAACTTGGTACATGATACATAGATCATATTGCATAAAGCACAAAACATAGAACATAGGGCATAAACATAGGACATAGTTCATAAACATGGGACATAGAGCATAAGCATAGAACATAAGGCATGGAACTTAAAGACACAAATGTCTAGTTATATCTGGGCGTTACGTATCGCCGTCCCCAGTATAACAATAAATCTTAGAATAACTCTAGTCACATCTGGACGTTATGTATCGCCGTCCCCAATATGACAATAAATCTTATCTTGGTTACTTAGGTGACATTAAGACATTTACTTTGAACATGGGGCCACCCTAATTGTTCTCCTTTGTGAGAAACCTCTAGGTTATGAGCTCATACCTCACTAGTTGTCACTAGCATAAAGACTTATCCCTTTTAATAAGCTAAGGTCCTGACATAAAGTACGGGCTAGGGGGCTAGAATCACCTTATCACCATCCCTTTTGATGGTTTCAAAGGATCATTTTCTCATAGAATCACCTCTTCCTCTATCCCTTTTGATGGATTCAAAGGATCATTTTCACCTATAATCACCTCATCCTCCATCCCTTTTGATGGTTTCAGAGGATCATTTTCATATAGTTTTATGTCACCTTAGGTCTTAGCATGTTATAACAAGATGCCACATAAATCATGCATGTCACATATTTCATATTATCATTACATAGGCATCTCTAGGGTTCTTAAGAGAACAATAACACGCAATTTCATCATGACATAGCATCATGTAAGTCATGAGATAACACATAAATTCATCAATCATACATGGCACACAAACCATTCCCTTAAGAACAAAAACCCCTAATCGGGTAACCTCAAACTTCCAAATTATTTTCTTGTACTTCTAAGGGATTGATTAGCCTCATTAACACAATTTATTAAGTCCTAGAACCTAATTAATTTATGGCTGGACAGCATAGGCAGGAAGCATAATTTGATGAATTACGGTGTTCTAGAAGTTGCATTTTAGGTCATTTCTCATTACTGACTTTTTCTATGATGCAATAATTAATACCTAAACCAATTATGAGTCTCTCTCACTCATCTAAACATGTTATAATGTGATTTTACAACTCAAACAAGGCTGGAACAGAATGCATATTTTCAGCTCCTAAGGAGTTCTAGAAATCACATTTTCAAACATATAAAGTTACTAAGCATACCTAAGATGCCTAGAACAATTATCATACAATTGGTAAGGTATTTAAACACATATAGAACACCCAAAATAGAATTTAAGGTGCTGTAAAATAACAAGGCAGAATCAAAAATTTATGTCATTACATAATGCCTAGAGCTTTCATTTAAAAACACATAAATTGCTAGTTTCTCTTGGAACCTTTTTAAAACTTATAAAACTCACTTGCAAATAATTTATTTCTTTAAAATCTCTATAAAATACATGAGGGCAGTGACCATTTCAAAATAATCTCCAAGGGTATTTAAATCACAAAATCATACTTAAAACATTTGTCATAGTCACCTATGCTTAAGAAAAATCCCAAGACATAGATTATAGGTCCTTGTGACTAAATGAAACTCATTCTAGCTTCATTATCATCACATGGCTGAAATGTGCATTCCAAGGAATGTTCCATATTTAACTTTTTCATAGGATGAAGAGGGCAAGTCTTTGAGCTCTAGAAGTTTTAGGTAATAACATAAATATAAACGTGATATGCACTCCATTTTAGATTTGCTTAGAAAGTAAAGTGAGAGCTCAAAATAAATATGAGATGCAAGTTCACTTCTTTATCTTTGAGTTAAGTGAAAACTTGAAATAAGACATGAAATGCAAGTTCATTTCTTTATCTTGGGAGTTTAGTGATAGCATAAAATAAATATGGATGCAAGTTCACTTCTTTATCTTATCTAGAGCTCCTCCAAGACTTTTAAAAGAACCAAGCTTAAACCCAATACTCATCCAACATGAAAAAGTAAGCTTTTCTAAGCTTTAAACATAAAAGAGCTATATAACATAAGCAAGACTTAAAGAAAAACTCATGCTTTAGAGGTTTTCATGAAAGGTGTACACATAGTCATCTCTAGAGAACACTCATCATCAAGCCATTATGCTATAGGCCTTGACGCCGAAAACAAAAAGGAAATAGGGAACCAAAACCAAAACTTGAAGAAAAAGGAAAGGAAAACTAAAATACTTCAAGATCAAAAGCAAACTTCAAGCTTTAGAGGTTGTTCAAGTGTTAAACACTATCATGAAACCATCATCATCAAGCTCTCATTTTTCCAAGTTCCCAAGGGCTCTATGGCCAAAATATCAAAGGAAAAGAAAGGTTCCAAAAAGGTCAAGAGAAACATAAAGCTCATTCTTAACTTAACTTGTAAAAGACAAAACTTTTCTTTAGAAAAGGTTCAAGCTTTAGAGGTTTCCATGAAAGATGAACACAAGGTCACCTCTAGAAAACATTCATCATCAAGCTATCATATACAAGGCCTTGGGGCCGAAAATAAAAAGAAAGGAAAAGGAAGAAACCGAAAAGAAAAACTACATCAAGGTTCATCCATGCATCATTTTCCAACAAGATACAAGCATAAAGAACAAAGAAAGAATTTTTAGAAAAGCTCCCTACCAAAGAGAAGTGTTCTTGAAGATGAAGAAAGGTTTGATCTTTGAAGAGAAAGCAAGAAGAAATCTCTTTGCAACTTGAGGTGAAGCTTTGGCCTTGAAGAGAAATGGAGGAAGGAAGTGGGTTAGCTTGTGTTTGAGCTTAGGAATGTGTTTGGATGAGAGCTAGATGGAGATTGAAGGTGGAGGAGGTGGTGGTTTCTTTTTGGAGTAAGGAGGAGGAAAGGAAAACTTGACAGAACTAACACTTTCTCAAAAACTCAAACTTTGCAAATGACTCAAAAGTGAAGCAAGGTTCACAAAACAATGTATTTATAGAGTTTTAGATCATGAGGAAGTGAATTAGGGAGGAAGTAAATGGGGGGTGGCCTAATGGCTTCTTGGAGAAGAAAGAGAGAAAATATTTCTTTGTGTTGTCATTTCAAGGTAAAGTGTGAAGCATGGGAGACATGATGCATGAAAGACTTGAGTGAAAGCTTGATTGACATAAAGTAACTCTTTTTGGAGGGAAATAAATCTTCTAGAAAGTGAGGGAGGAAAAGTATTTCATTTATTTGGTCATATTAAACATAGTTGGAAGTATGATCAAACATAGTGCAAGGTAAGGTGTTGTCATGGTGGAGCATGGTGAGATGTAACTTGAGGTATAGTTTTGAAATGAGCTTTGAATGACAAAATAAAATAAAATAAAATAAAATAAAACAATTCTTTGAATGTTTGAATTTCAAACATGTGGAGAATGTGGAGCCAAATTCCAATGACTCAAAACCTAGGGAATGTGGAGCCAAATTCCAATGACTCAAAACCTAGGGAATGACATATTTTCTTGAATTGTGAAAAAGTGAATAGTGAAAACACTATTTCTATATGCTTTCTTGAAGAAATGTAACTAGAAATGGGTTTTAAGTTTCTTTAAGCAATTTTAGGTTCTAATCCACCTTAAATAATTATTTTAGCTCTAGATTAATTATGGAAATTAATTAACCTTTAATTAGAGCTTAATATTGCTTAGGTTTTTGTTTTAAAAACATCATTAAACTTTAATGCACTTAAGCAAGGGCAAAATCGTAATTTTTCTCAAAAATTGTCCGGGACCACCGGGACTTAAGCAAACATAAATCATGCTTTAAAAACATTGTTTTAGACCTCTGGGACAAGTCCAGGTCAAAACGAAACTCAAAATTGCCTTAAATTACTATAAGGGTATTTTGGTCATTTATGCGCAGAAACCTCAGAAATGAGATTCTTCTGCTCTATTAAACATTGTAATACATAGAATCCCCTTCATACATTGAGTTAGCCCCTCGAGGACTACTGGATCAGCTATCCTCGAGTTTCGGGCAGAAAACGACCTTAGGGGCATTTTGGTCATTTTCACTCTAACAGAAAATCAGGGTGTTACATCAATAGTTCCCTGCTTAACCTTTTTCTAGGACCTATGGGTTGTTAAGAGAAGTTTTTAGCATAGTGCTGTTGATGCTCTTGCTCATTATACATGAGAAGGGTTACCACATTGGCCGTGTGTTTGTTTAAATGTTTCCCTTTAGCCATTGGTTAATAGAGTTTGTGAAATGAAAAGAAGAAAGGTTAGGAGCTTGAGAGGATATGTTAGAATGAGAAAAGATTAAAGCTTGAAAGTTTTGAAGTTAAGAGCTTAAGAAAGATTGATAATGATTTTGGTTTCGAGAATGAGAAAACGATATGTTAGTGAAAGCATCTTGAGGAAAATGAAAGTAGAAACGTAATGTGTATGGAGTAGGTGGTTATTTAAGTAATGTGATGTGGTTGACAGAATTTGAAACCACGAGAGAGAGAGAGAGAGAGAGAGAGAGAGAGGGGGGAGACAACAAGACTCGAGGGAATTATCCTGTTCTTTTGTCTTGATTTCTTACTCTTTAGATTTAATTTCTGAAGGGTTTCATTTCAGAGCTTCACTTCTCACTTTCTGATCCCTTGAAGTGTTACGATGTTTCAATTATCAAGTCATCTTTACACTCTGACTTTCATGACACCAAATATTCCTAGATTTTTATACTTTCTCCTTTTTTCTTACCATTTCTTCTATTTCCTAACATGTTGATCAAATCTTTTTATTTCAAAGGGAGGAGTTGGTCTTCCAAACTTCTGTCTTTATGTGATCTTCAGATCAGAGCCATGGAGAAGAAAATATCCAAAGATATTGTGCATGAATGCTTATGCAAATTTTAGAAAATGATGCAGCAATGAAAATAATTTGTGAATACAATTTTAAATAAGCTTTTCAATAGGTGGCTTGGATTTAAAGAGTTGAAGAAATTTTCAACCAGGATTAATATCACTAGTATTATTAACGATGATAGGGATTTTGGGGTAACTCAAGTAGTGATCTTCTAATTGGTTCCTTATCCATAGCATCTATGTGTAGTACTTTGTAACAATCTCTATTTTCACCTTAGACATCACAGAGGGTAGATATATTCTTTTCGTTGCACAGTTAGGAGCTTAAGTTTTTTAGAAGAATAGCACGTCCTGTGATCTTTTAGTTCCATAGGGCTTATCGTCTTGGAGCTCATAATGAGTTCCCTTTTGGTCAAGTATTCAAACTTTGCATTTATTTGATCTGGTTTAGCTCTCATTGTATATCATTCACCAAACTTTGATTGCTCAAAGCTTCTTCAATACATTCAGGCTCAATGGTGGAGATGGATGCATAGTTTGAAATATTTCTTAGGAATGACATGTTTCCCAGAAATTTGTATTTTGACACTGCTTTTAGATCAGAAAGCATTCTTGTAGTTTCTTTGCTTTGAAAATATTCAGCTTATTTCTTACTTCAAATTGCTCTTGTTCTTGTTTAGAAATGTTCCTTTGATTTGCTTAAGAGTTCTTAGCATACTTTCTGAAGTATTAGGTTCTAGAGTTTATTTTTTGAAGGTCTAGCTTCCATCTATTTGTTATCAGAGGTTTCCTTGAGACTTTTTTCCTCAAGGTTTTCTTTTAGTCCTAAGTGATAGCTAGTAAAGTTTTTCTTGAATACTTTTTATCAATGAATTCAATCCATTTGGAGATCTTGAACATCTTGCTCCTGATTTTCATTTTGAGGCGTGGAAAATGTCTAAGATAGTTACTATCTTTTAAGCTCTAAGGAACCTTTAATAGTTGTAATGTTCAGATATACCTGCAAAAAAAAAAAAAAAAAAAATTTGATTCTAGTACTCAACTTTCTTGAGTCTACCTTGGTTACTTGTTTAGGGAGAGGTTTAGTATCCTATCTCAATAGATTTCTATTTTAAGAATCATTTGTCAGATAAGTGTCCCTATTTATGATAAAGTGTAAAAGAGACTATGATGGAAGTCCTTAGATGAGGCTGCATTTCATTTTCTCTCTTATTTCCTTTTTATTTCTCAGATTTGTTTTCTCAAATAATGGTCTCTGACCTCCAAGCATAAGTTTAAGATTTTAGGACCTATTCTCATAAGCTTTGAGCTAGATTTCAAAAGTCATAAAGTTTTCTCAAATTCAGAAATAACTTTCTGAGATCTTTTTAATATAGTTTTGAGACTTCATCTTCTAAGGCTTGGAGTTTGAAAATAAAATTTGTATTTTCCTTATGAATTTCATAATCAAACTTAAGCTATTTAATTTTGAGAAATATTAAGAAGAGAAATATGCAATTTATATAGTAGCTCAATAGGCAATGCAAGAAATAAAAGAACTGATAGAGGAGCTTTGGATATTCTAACCTTGTATTCCTTTGTCAAATCACTCTTATGTCATGTACTTTAGATTTTCTATATCTTTACTCTTATCATGACTTACTAACCATTTCCTTTATCAGATTTTCCTTTCTCAAAAGAGGTATCAGCTGCTTTTATTTCTCTAGCTTTTTTCTGCTTCTGATGTGAAGACTTCTAGGATTAAAGGCTTTCCCCTTTCTATGCGATTATTATTCATTTAAGGAAGCATGACTTCTTCAGTATGTCCAATTTATCCCATCTTTATTTCACAGTGTTTCAAGTGTTAATTTGCCATGTTACGCTTAGCTTGGTACACTTGTAAGCATAAGGTTGACTTGGGATTTTGCTAAACTTTAGTGTCGATCTACTTTGTGAATTTGCTTCATTTAGATTTGATATACTATAGAGATTACCTTGTCATATCCAGGAAGCTCATTAGGAGTAGATGGTCAGTTTGATGAGTGATCTTTTATTATGGATGATCTGCGCCATTTTGTCTCTTTGATCTTTGTCATCTACAATTGTTGGATTGGTTAACCCTCAGAGGCCTGGCTCTTATACCACTTCCTGGTAAAAAGGTGCATGAGAAGGAGGGATTGAATAATGCTTTATTGCTTTCTTCAAATATGAAACATTTCACAAGAATACTATCAAGCTCTAAGCTTGAAGTGCAGCAAAATATGATTAGCAGTTTTAGAAAGTAGATCTCTTAATTATTACTAATGATGCATCTTAACCAGTATGTTAGTAATAATTAAAATAAAAACTTTTAGCATAAAATTAAGAGATGAGGGAGAAAAAAGATGACACAAATATTTTTATACAGGTTCAGTCAAACTTACCTACATCCAGTACTCAACACTTTTGGATTCTACAAACAACAACTTTCTCAACGTGAGAAAGTAAATTGGATAGTCTTTACATTAGCCTTCCTAAGCCTTCAATAGTGAGCAGTAGACAACCCCTACAGTCACAAACCGCATAGTTCTGTACCAGTCTCTCCAACCTGAACTGAGTAGTCTTGAACCAGCTTCTCCAAGATGAACCATGACTAGTAGACAACTACTACAGCTAGGTTGCAAGTAGTTCTTCCCAGCCTATCCAAGCTAAACCATGATAACTGGAATGCCTCCATCATCAAGTTGCTAGCAGTTCATTCATAGCCACTTCAAGCAGGATCGAGATGAGTAGAATGCCTCTGCCATCATGTTGCAAGTAGTTTTACCTTAGCCTCTCTAAGCTATGTCTTACTTTGATCACTATTGGATTAAGGTTACAAAGGTTATGTGTTTGGGTTACCACTCATATGTCTTCAACTCTCTCATTAGCTTTCAAGCATAGCATCTCCATTTATAGTGGTCATTCTTCATGACTGTTGCCATTGATCAGATCTCCAAGTGATAGGTGTAGATCATCTGTTATGTCTTGGAATGTTAGTTTAGAAAGGTAGGCTGATAGACTTGTCACATCGATTGTAGAAGCCATTGTATTGTAGAGGTTTCTGATGTTTTTTTTTTCTTTTTACTTTTTGATTATGATTTTTGAACTCCTCCTTCTAGAAGCTAGGATGGTGACCAATCAGGCAGAAGAGATAACATATTGGTTATAAAACTGGGTTTGACTCGAGATTTGAAATTTGAATTTCAAATTTCCTTTAATTTCCTGTAGTGTTTAGTACTCCATAATTAAGTGAGCTTTCTAACATGCGTAATCAGTCCCTTTATCATTCTTTGGTCTTCTAGTCTTCAATCTTAGCTTTTTAATGATGAATGATTTGCAATTATGATGATTGTTGATTGAGTAGCATGTTACTTTAAGAGTTTGCATGATTTCCTCATTCTTCAGTGTACTTTCTGACGTCCCATGTTACTTTCTAATGTCCCATGTTACTTTCTGAAGGCCATTTCCTTGGTTTATTGTTCTTGTATTGATTTGCTTCATTCCTTGATGCATGTAAGCATCCTTTACACAATAAATATTCACTTCGTTTAAGCTCATTCTCTTTCCACGAGATAAAACATGTTTGTGTAACACCCTAAATCTTAACCCAAGACTACTAGTATGTCCTTAGGTTAATTTTTAGAATATTACCTCTTGGTCTCATCCTTTGGAAAATACTTAGCGGAAATACGGGTAAAATTTTTCTTTTTAAAATCAAAGTGAGAGCCACGCGCGAAACTTTAAGGGGCAACATAGCGAAACATATAAGCAAAGCATAAGAAACACATCATGTCATGGAAACATCAACTGAAACATAGATATATATATATATAACGTGCTTACCCAAAGAGGCAGGACTATTTGATACATCATGAAGCAAAATACAACTGAAATGCAATACAAGGAAATCATAAAAAGCAAATACAAAAGAAACTACCCCCATACCTATGTGCACCTAAAGGAGACAACCTCATAAAAGAAGGTTTGACCTCTACTAAGTGGCGTGTGTGTGCACTAGCTACTACCCCTCCTATGACTACTCCTGCTGGTCCGAATACTGTGGGGACGAGTCGATCCACTGGCGAATCTCGGCAGGTGTGGTCGGGCGCATCATCGGGGCATGTCCACCGCGGCGAGGGCGCATAGATGGCCGTCGAGCCAACCTCGGCTGGACCACCGTCTCCTCACTCCCAGCCCTCATCGGTGGAGGAGCGGGACTGGAGCTCAAACTGTACATGTGGGATGGCGGGTCCTCGGATGGGTCCGTCTCCAGAAATCGGGACGGTACATACTCGGGGTACTCGCGTCTGGTGACGTCTCGGGCTCCATGCGGAGGATCTGCTCATCGCGTGGCCTCGCTTGCTCAAAAATCCCGTTATGACGGTAGGAAGCGATCGGGGTGAAGCGGTAGCTCGGGACGGGGTGCGCGAAGGGTCGTCCCATGAACATGAATACTCTGACAGTGCAGCGACCCTCAAAATGATATGACCCGAGTGCCGGGTCATGGTGCAGCTCCCATACCGGGGTGTCGATGAAGAGTACAAACGTCGCCATCTGAAGATATGACGGAAGAAAAGAGAGAGGGAATGAGAATCTTTCTAAAAGAATTCTCAGTAGGGTTATCCCTACCTAGGTGTCATCGTCACATCCTCAGGAACCTTGGGTTTATTTCTAAAAGGTGTGCATGCATATAATTTCTTTTTAAGTTAGTTTTCCAAAGAGGTATTTTATCCAAGGTCCGTCATATTTTATAATGCGTCTTTATAACTTAAGCAGAAATACACTAATGATATGAATGCATCATAAGGTAACCCAAACAATAGAATGACTAGGAAACATTATAACATTGGCATAAGTATAGTTTATGTGACATTGTTAACTTTAACTTTCATCTCATGGGGCCGCCGTAAAACTTCTCTAGGTTATGAGCTCATACCTTAACTAGTCGTCACTAGCTCTTACTTATCCTATGATAAGCGTAACATAATCCCGACTTAAAGTACGGGCTAGGGGGCAAATTAAGGATCTCCTTTCTAGGATCATTTCCTCTTTGAAAGCGCTTTGCTAGCCACGTGGGCCTCATAATTTGTCCGCTTTGGCAGGCTGCATCTACACATACCCTCACGGATTTGTCTCCTCCTGGGGTGCTCGGCCGAACGGTGTCACCCAGGAGAAGCGCGTCTCGGTGTTGTGTCACATTTATATTCTCATAAGTATTAAATCACAATTACCTCATCATTTATCATATTCATTTTTATCATGCATTCTCATATAGCTTTTTCATAACATATATATCATCACATGAAACTTTCTCATAACATTCGTCACATAAAACTTTCGCACAAACATCATCACATAGTCATATCTAACAATCATCCCCATAAGCTCATAGACATGTTATGTTATATCTCATAGTGCTTTAAACTTGATTATTATGAGTCTTAAACTTGCAAATTAATTATTCTTAACTTCTTTATACACCTATAGTTTGACAATTTATGAGTTATACAAATCTCATGCTTAAGAACTAATCCAAATAGCACTAAGCGGAATTTGGACAGCTTTATGTTTAAGTGATTACGGAGTTCTAGAAATTACGGTTTAGATCTTTATCTCACTTTCTAAGTTATTGATCATCAACACCTAGTTTCTTGGGAACCTACAAGGTTATAACTAAGTATTTCTCACCTCACCCTATGGTCAAGAACATCTCTAAACCTCAAGAGTGCAGAAATCAAAATACTAACTTTACGGGTACCTAGAAGTCACAATAATGACCCTTTCTAAGTTCGGTTTGCTCCTAAGGTTTCAAGATTAAGTCCTAAACCAATTATGAGTCATTCCTACACATATAAACTAATTTAAAACCATGATTATTGAATCTAAACCTTGCTGGACAGAATCCAGAAAAATAAATCTTTAAGGGATCTAGAACTCTCAAATTAATTCTTTTCTAGTTCCTAACTTATCCTATCTTTCACATATGAGTCTTAACATAATTATTACCCAAACATAAGCATATTAACATCATTAACACAGCTCATACAGTGGCCAAACATAGCAAGGCAGAACCCAAACAACAACTCCATTTAAAGGCATTGAATCATAGTTTCTAAAGCACATAAAATACTAGTTTCTCTTGGAACCTTATTAAAACCTTCAAAACTCTTTTATGAACACTTTTATCATCTAAACTCATGGAAATACTTAATAGGGCAGTGGCTATGTTATTTTCATCTCAAGAGGTCCTAAATTCATAATACTTAGTTCTACACATTCCTTATACTCATATAAGTTTAGAAAAATTATAAAACATAGTTTTCAATACTTGAAGACATTAGGGCCTCATAGGGCCGAAATATGAGCCATAGGAGATAAATGTTTTAGACCTTTGTTTGAGATATCCTTGGGCAAGTCTTTGAGCTCTAGAATCATTAAAGTGATGACATAAAAATAAACATGCTCATGCACTTATTTTAGTTATTACTAGAAAGTAAAGTGAGAGCATAAAATAAATATGTGGTGCAATATATTATTATCTTTGATATTTAGGTGAGGACTTGAAATATAAATATGATAATGCAAAGCTTGAAACATAAACATGATAATGCAAGTTTATTCATTATCTTGGGATTTAGTGATAGCAAGGAAATAAACATGATATGCAAAGCTTAAAGTAAACATGATGCAAGTTTCATTTTTATGTTTAACTAGAGCTCATTTAAGACTTTAACAAGATAATAACCCCATACAATATCTCAAAGATCACAACACAAGAATCGAAAATCATATAAAAGAGAAAGAAAGTGAAGCTACATCAAGTTCTTTATTAAGTACCCAAAACCCCTATCTAGAGACAAATCTCTAGAACGTGCGGCCAACTTTAAGGTTGACAAGGGTAGGCTTGGGCTTTTAGAAATCCTTAGATTAATTTTCTTAAGTTGGAAAACCATGTGAGCTAGATAACATATAGATGAAGTTGTAAGAAAAGGAAAACTCAAGCTTTAGAGGTTTCTTTGAGATGAACACAATGTCATCATCTAGAAACTCTCATCATCAAGCTATCATGCTCAAATCAAGGCCTCATGGCCGAAAATGAAAGGAAAGGAAAGACAAAGGAAAGTTCAAAAAGAATCCAAGAGAAAACTAGAGAAAAACACTTTCTTGAGCAAAATAAAGTTTGAAAACAAATCCCTACCTTTTGATGAAGATAAAAGCTTGATCTTGAAGATGGAAATGAGATGAGCAACACCTCCTAGGATGGTGGTGATGATTTCGGCCAAGGAAAGGAAAAGGAAAGGAGATGTGTTTTGAGTGAAGTTGTGTTTGAGGTTGAGTGTTTGAAAGCTTTGAGAATGGTTTAGGGTTATGAGGTGATGGATTAAGGTTATGAGGTGATTATGTGATGGAAGAATGAAGAGGATGAAGATGAAGAGAAAGAGCTCTTAGAACTTTGAGAGAAGGAAAAAGCTTAGTAAGACAACTCTAAAACTCTAAACTTTGCAAATGCTTCAAAGTGTAACAAGGCTAACACAAGCATCCTATTTATAGAAAAACAAAACCATGGGGCTTGCAAATGGAGGGAGTGGCCGTGTGGTTTGGAGGGAAAAGGAAGAGAAAATATCTCTTACACAAGGTCATTCAAGCATGGTTTGAAGTATGGAAGCTATGCTACAAAGTATGGCTTGATGTGAGTTAATTTCTTATCACATTGTTATGAATTTAGGCTTCTAGAAATAATGCATGGCTGGAACTTTTCCAGCCACAATTAAATGGGAAAAATGGGTTGTTTTAATTATTTATTCATGTGGAAATTCAAGCTTGATTGAAAGTTATGACAAGGTATAGTGTATGTGACTTGAGGTATGGCCTTGGAGTGTTGAAAAATTGAACATGTGATGCATATGGAGGAGGTGAGGCTTGACCAGCTTGGGGCAGCAGAATGGGAGGATGTTTTGACCATTTAATTGTGTGTTAATGGTAGGTTTAGATGTGTATTAGCTTAGGTACAAGGTTAGGAATGATTAAGCTTAAGTTTAGGTAACTAAGAATGTGATTTAGGGAGTTTATGACAAGTTTAGGAGTGCTCATACATCATTAAAGAATTTAAAACTCATTTATGAATAAACAATGTGTAACACAATTCCATGATTTAAGGAATTGGAAAGAGAAAACACTATTCAAGATTCTATGACTAGGTGTCATAAAATTAAAATATGATTTTAGGTTGTAATTAAGTACTTTTTGGTTCTAATCAACTTTAATAAATTATTTTGACTCTAGATTAATTAAGGAAATTAATTAACCTTCGATTAGAGCCTAATATTGCTTAGGTTTGCTTAATCGCGTGATTAAGCGTAAAAATACGAAACTAGGGGCAAAACCGTAATTTTGCACTAATTTTGCCCGGGACTTCAAAAATTAAAACTGAGATCATAGAATACATAAAAACGCCTTTTAAAACCATCTGGAGAAGTTTCGGGTTCATCCGGCACTTGCAAACGGGTAAAACACCACAGGGGCGTTTTGGTCATTTTGACCTGAAAACTCGAAAAACGAGATTTTCGATCCCGGGAAGGTACATAAGTTTTCTAATCCCCTTCCAACATTGAGTTTGCCCTTCGAGTACTGCCAAGACCGCTTTCCTCGACTCCGGTCAAAATGACCTCAGGGGCATTTTGGTCATTTTCACTCTAACAGAAAAATCGGGGCGTTACAGTTTGCACATGTGAAGTGAAATTATTCTCGCTCAAGTTCATGTAATGCACTTTGGAAATACCTGTTAACCTTAACCAAAAAACTCAAGGTTGAGGTTGTCCATCATAGGTGCACTCGGATAGTTGTGGTTTATTTATGCTTTCTTGTTTCTATTGTATTTTCTTTCTTATATATTACAAGCTCAGCCGTTTCTATAAGAGCATGACTACTTATGTATCTCAACTATATTATTATTAATGAAATGTTTCCTTGTCGTGACTATTGTTGTTCTATTGATACTTGCTTTAGTTCTTGTGTTTCCATATGATTGATGTTTATGTCTCTCGTTTAGACTAGAATGTGGCTCTCACTTTGATTTATATTTTCAAAAAAATATTTTACCCATAATTTCCTCTAAGTATTTTAATGATATGATGAGGCTAAGAGGTAATAACCTAATGATTAGCCTAATGTGTTTTAGAAAGTTAGGTTAAGAATTAGGGTGTTACATTTTGGTATCAGAGCAATTCGATTCTCACGGAGCCTGAGGATTGGACTGACCATGCTTTAGAAGCATGATGCGATAGTTATGTCATGAGTAGTGCTTGATAGAGACAAGTTATAGGACTAGAGATGCATGACTTCTGTTGCTTGCAAGTGCCATGGTAACTAGCCATTTTGCATGAATATTGAGCCTGATCAACTTGATGTTCACTGTCTCATGTGTTTAGGAACCAATGGCACCGCGACGACAGCCTAAGACTACGCCTAGAGCTGACCAAGACAATGTGACTGTTGCTACTGTCCGTCAAATGGCTCAAGCCATTGAGCAGATGTTCGACCGCATGAATCAACAAGAGAACGTTGCCCCTGCTCCCCTTACTGTTGAGGTGGTTGAGCAAGCCCGCTTCGGTGAGTTCCGCAAGGCAAACCCGCCTGTGTTTCGAGGGGTAATAGACCCCAACAAAGCTGATGAGTTGATCAAAGATATGGAGAAGATCTACTCTGTGGTTGCCTGCTCTGAGGAGCAGAAGGTTACTTTCCCACTTTTATGATGAAGTCCGACGCCGAATTCTGGTGGAATGGGACGAAGCGATTGCTAGAAGCTTCTGGGACTCCCATCGACTGGGAGCTGTTCAAGACCTACTTCTATGAGAAGTACTTCCCCGAGTCTGTAAGGAATGCTAAGGACATAGAGTTCATGCAGTTGACCCAGGGAGGGTCTACTGTGGCTCAGTACACTGCCAAGTTCGAGGAACTAATCAAGTTCTCTCGGGTGTTCCAAGGGAACCCCGATGAGGTATGGAAATACGTGAAGTATGAGGCCGGTCTGAAGGCGGAGATGAACTACACCGTGGCCCATATGGAGATCAGAGACTTCCCGACTCTGGTCAACAAATTCTGGATCCTAGAAGAGGGACAATGGAAGATGCAAGCCATGAGAGCGGAATGAGCTAAAGGGCTGGGACCTCAAGCCCCGAGGTTCAAACCGCAGTACCCATCAAGGAATCACTACCATCCCTATCAGACCAACCAATTCCGACCATAACAACAACAACAACAACCTAGAGCACCCGCACACCAATAATCCAAACAACACCAAAGGCCACCATTTCAACATCAAGGCCCGAGGAACTTCAACAACAACTAGCTCCGTGGACTGGGTGGACCCAGGAACCACAATGGAGGATCCAGTGGGGCCAAGAACAAGGCATCACAAGGAACCCCTGCTGCTTACCCCGTAGCAACATCTGCTGATGTCTGTCCCCAGTGCGAGAAGAATCATGGGAACCGCCCCTGCCTCATAGGGCAAAGAGTCTGCTTTAAGTGTGGCAAGCCTAGCCACTACGCCAACAACTGCATTAATGGATGGCCATCAAATCAGAACCCCCGACCTCAACACCAAGGACGGGTCTTCACCCTCAACCCGAAAGACGCGCGAACATCCAACGATCTCATTCAAGGTAAGTGCGAGCTTAACGGTAGAACCTTAATTGTACTTTTTGATTCTAGCACTACCCATTCTTTTATCTCATATGCTAGTGTCGAGTCTTTAAATTTGCGAGTCTCTAAGCTCCCGTTTGATCTCATTGTTTCTACTCCCACAAATCGCCTTGTTAATACTTGCAAATGTTGTTTGAACTGTCATCTTATTGTAGAAAATAGATCTTTTATCATAGATTTGATTTGTTTACCCCTTAAAGACATAGGTATCATTCTAGACATCGATTTTCTTCATGCCAACCGTGTACTATTAGACTGTGGAACCCAAACTATTGTTTTTCCTTTTCCTCCTAAACCCATTAGTCAACCCATGAGATTGTACCTAAACTCCGTAGAGGTCTTCTGTAGTGGGGAGAAAACTAAGGGATATGTTCTCCAAGCCACCTGCGATGTAGACTTTGAGCAAAACCTAGGTGATATACCTATGGTGAGAGACTATTCTAAGGTGTTTCTGAATGAAATACCCAAGTTCCCTCCCAAAAGAGAAGTAGAGTTTTCCATAGAGCTGGTTCCTATAGCTGGACCTATCTCTATAGCCCCGTATAGGATGTCACCCTTGGAGTTAGCGGAGTTGAAAACCCAGTTAGAGGAGTTGTTGGAGAAGAGTTTTATAAGGCCAAGTGCTTCGCCTTGGGCCGTTCCGGTCTTATTTGTGAAGAAGAAAAATGGAAGTATGAGGATGTGTATAGATTATAGGCAGTTAAATCGAGTGACCATGAAAAACAAGTACCCATTGCCTAGGATTGATGATCTCATGGACCAGTTGAAAGAAGCTATAGTGTTTTCTAAGATTGATTTGAGATCGGGTTACCATTAGATTAGGGTTAGAGATCAGGACATTCCTAAGACCCCCTTTCGAACTTGGTATGGACACTTTGAGTTCAATGTGATGTTGTTTGGTTTGACGAATGCTCCAGTAGTTTTTATGGATTACATGAATAGGATCTTTAGACCCTATTTAGATCAATTCGTGGTTATGTTCATAGATGATATTCTCATCTATTCAAAAACCCACGAGGAGCATGAGCGTCATTTAAGGCTGGTTTTAGGGGTATTAAGGGAGAAGAAGTTATACGTCAAGCTCTCTAAGTGTGAATTCTGGCTGGATGAGGTGAAATTCTTAGGACATGTTGTATCAAAAGGTGGCATAGCTGTCGACCCCAGTAAGATTGAAGCTGTGATGAATTGGGATAGACCAACCTCTGTGACTGAGATTAGGAGCTTTTTGGGTTTAGCTGGTTATTACCGTAGGTTCATTAAAGGATTTTCCCAATTAGCCCTACCTCTAGCTAAGCTCACTAGGAAGAATACCCTATTTGAGTGGAGCCTTGAGTGTGAAAAGAGTTTCCTAGAACTTAAGGAAAAGCTCATCTCAACCCCAGTTTTGGTTTTACCTAACCCCAATATACCCTTCGAGTTATATTGTGACGCTTGGAGCAAGGGTTTAGGTTGTGTGTTGATGCAAAATAGGCAAGTGGTAGCCTATGCGTCCCGACAACTCAAGCCTTACGAGGTAACTTACCCCACCCATGACCTAGAATTAGCAGCCATCGTGTTTGCCCTTAAGATGTGGAGACACCATTTATATGGTGTAAGGTTCGAGGTCTTCTCCGATCATAAGAGTCTTAAGCATCTCTTTGATTAAAAGGAGTTGAATATGAGGCAGAGGAGATGGATGAAATTCCTCAAAGATTATGATTTTGGCTTAAGTTACCACCCCGGCAAGGCTAATGTGGTCGCTGATGCCTTGAGTCAAAAATCAGTACGTCTGTCCTGTATGATGGTCAATGAAGTTGGGTTAATAGAGAAGTTTAGAGATATGAAATTGGGGATGTCTACAACCGATAGTAGCATAGTGATGTATCATCTCACGGTGACCAGTGGGTTCAAGCAAAGGATTATGCTTGCACAAAGAGAAAATGAGGACTTTATGGAGACAATAGAGGTAATCAAGGCCGGTAAGTTAAAAGGTTTCGAGCGAGGCCACTGATTGGTTGTGGAGGTTTGAGGGGCGAATCTGTGTACCACAAGATGGCGACCTCCGAGAGAAGATCTTGGAAGAAGCCCACAAAAGCCACTTCGCCGTTCATCTTGGTACTACCAATATGTACCAAGATTTGAAGAAGATGTTCTGGTGGACCGGATTGAAGAAGGATGTGGTCGCCTGGGTGAGTAAGTGTTTGGTCTGCCAAAAGGTTAAGATCGAACAACAAAAACCTTTGGGCATGTTGCAATCCCTGTCAATCCCCGAGTGGAAGTGGGAGAGTATATCGATGGATTTCGTGACAGGATTGCCAAGGACCCAAGCTGGCCATGATGCCGTATGGGTAATCGTGGATCGACTGACAAAGTAGGCTCACTTTCTGCCTATTCGAGTCACGTACTCATTCGACAAATTGGCTCAGCTGTACATCCAAGAGAATGTAAGGTTGCATGGAGTGCCGTCGACGATAATCTCAGATCGAGATCCGTGGTTTACGTCACGTTTCTGGGGAGCCTTTCAAAAGGCATTTGGTTCAAAGTTGTGCTTAAGCACTGCTTACCACCCACAAACGGATGGCCAATCTGAAAGAACAATCCAAACCCTAGAGGACATGTTGAGAGTCTGCGTCTTGGACCAAAAGGGAAGTTGGGATAAGTACATGCCATTGATTGAGTTTGTGTATAACAATAGTTATCACGCAAGCATCGGTATGGCACCGTATGAAGCACTATATGGAAGGAAGTGCCAATCACCTTTGTGTTAGTACGAGCCTAGAAAGCAAAGTGTTTTAGGACCTGATGTAGTGAGGGAAACAATGGAGCAAATCAAGAAGATTAAGGATAGAATCTTAACCGCTCAAAGTCGATAGAAAAGCTACCCGTACAAAAGGCGTAAGCCCTTGGAATTCCAAGAAGGCGAACATGTATTTCTAAGAATCACCCCCACTACAAGAATAGGTAGAGCCATGAAAGTCAAGAAGTTGAGTCCCTGATTTCTCGATCCTTTTGAAATTCTTCAGAGAATCGGGTCTGTAGCCTACAAAATAGCCTTGCCACTCAATCTATCGAATCTTCACGATGTCTTTCACGTCTCTCAATTGAGAAGGTATGAGTCCGACCCTAGTCATGTCTTAGAGCCAGAACACGTATAGTTAAGGGAGGACCTGACATTCAATCTATCGTCTAAGAGAATCGTGGACCAAGGCGTCAAGCAGTTAAGGAACAAGTGTGTTCCTTTGGTGAAGGTCGCGTGGGGACGTGGCAACACCGAGGAGTTCGCGTGGGAGCTTGAGTCCGAGATGAGGTTGAAGTACCCCGAGTTGTTCTAAGGTACGAGTTTCGAGGGTGAAATTCCTTTTAAGAAATGGAGTAATGTAACGTGTAACACCCTAATAGAACCCCACTGTGCTTAAGTTCACATTTGGATTCTATTAGTTGTCACTTATGCCTTGTATTAATTTTCTTTTGAAATTAACTTAGAAAAATAATGGAAGTTTTTTTTTTAAATAAATTAATTTTTTTTTTGAAAACTTAAGCCTGTAACGAGAAGTGAAATACATAGCGCTTTTATAGATAATAATCAAGTTACATTGCGCACTTAATTAAATAAGCGGAATAAAAGACTAAGTGTAGAACAATTATCACATAAACTGGAATATAATCACTTAATACATAAGTCACAACAGGGCATATATCATACTGATAAGTTATTACAAATAACAATATAAGTTCTACTATTACTAATTGTTTCTCACAAACTATAATGTAACTAAAGCTCGGAATGCTCCTACTTGAACGGTTTGAAATCTTCACGTGCTACCTCCTTCCTCAGCTACGGCCTCGTTGCTTTAGGTGGACACGTCTGTCTCTGCAACGACAACGGAAAATAAACATAGGAGTGAGAAATACATGATTTCTCAAGAGGAGTTCCTACTTGTACTAAAAGTGTCATCGTTGTCGTCCCAGTCACTTGGGTTTATTATAAAAAGGTGAGCAGTAAGGATTCAATTATCAAACTTTCACAAACGTGATTAGCGAAGTGCGATTACTTTTAAACTAATCTTGAACATTAGCGTAAATATTCATTCAAGATTTCATCAAGCATACATATAAGCATATAATGTAAAACCACTAATAAGCGATAATCATTTAGGAGTTGCATGCATTTCATGATTACTCATCCTCAACATTCACTTGTTTAGTGATCATCATCTTTCATTTATTTCATCAACATATTTCTTAATTACTCACGGGATGAATGCATCAATGCCTTAGACCACCCTAAAAGGGTAATGAGCTCATACCATGGCCGTCGCCATAACCTTTTGGTTTTCATTCCGTTGCCGTGATCTCAACGGTTTAGGGGGTTAAGCCGTGAGTTTAGCTCAAGTCCACTTTTCCAGACTTTCATTGCTACTTTTTCAAACTTTACTTTTATTATTTCTTTTGGAAATGAATGTATGCATATTATCATGTAATCACAATAAACCCTGGGCAATCAATCATTCATCCTCATTATTTCATAATTCATCACCATACATTCACATTACTATAAATCACTTCATAAAACATGGACAATATCATGTAAATCTCATAGTAAACACTTTCATAGATAATTCATATTAACTAACCAAAGTTATCAAGTTGAGTTCCTAGTGTTCGTAAGAGGTAATGGATGTCTTAGTATTATCTTTTTCTCTTAGTGTTCTTTGTACTCTTAGCATTCCATTAATACATTAATGCACTTCAAAATATTATTATAGGTTCCTTATATATTTTTATTATGACTTTCATATAACTGTTGAAGATTATTATTCTACTTAAATTCTTAAAATTCTCTCTTTACAAGACTTGATTCTTTTATTTATAGTTTTGACATCTTTTAGAAGAAAGTTTATAATTCTCTGTATACTTGTTATCTCAGCTTAGTAAAGGTAGTTCCAAATTCCTAACTCATCAAATTTTAGCATTTACATCTTTGGAATAGTGTAAATCAACTGTAAACCATGCATAGGAGGGTTCCCAGAAAGAGAGGTGGGTCACAATGGACATGCTTAAATACCAAGTCTTTCCTTAGCGAACCTTTCCAAACTGCACTTTCACAGTACACTATCCCGAAATTTATTTCTCATTCTGTATTTACGTGGTACAAAGTTTTATACATAACATACATGGGTGTATTCCTATATGTGTTAGCTCTCCAACAAAGTTGAAATCAGTCCATTTGCATTTTTCTAGAGTGAGTTACATCTATTTTACTACTACAAGGTCAGATTTAAAGTTTCAGTCTTAGGCTCTACTTTAAAAATTTATATCTTGAGCTAGAAAACTCCGTTTTAGGTGTTTCTTTTTGGAGAGTGTTCTATAATGAGTCTAGTTTATAGTAAAATTATTTTAATGTCGAGATACTTAATATTTTATGAACAGTAGCTTTCGAAGTACCTGCTGCCAGAAACAACTAGAATTTCCAGCACCTACCATTTTCATGTCTTAAGTTACCTTTATTAAATCAGGTTTCACATACAATCTTTTCAAGTTATATTTGAGTTTGATAACATCATAAGGGTACTCATAACAGAATAGAACATGTCATATTTCTAAAAATATATTTTTCAAATAATCATTTAAAACTTTTGACAATAACTCAAACTTGAGGCATTCTATCAAGGTTAGAAGCCAACAATGCTTGAACAATTAAAGATGAAGCTCCTACCTCTTGTGTAGGGTCTAAAAAAGGTCCTTCTCTTCTTTAAGAGTCTTTGGAGTGGATGACCCTCCTTGAATCTTGGCTCTAGAACTTGAATGCTTAAGAAAATATTTCTCAGTAGAGCTAAAGATTGTAACTCTTGTGAGGGCTAGTGAAAGTTTGGACTTAGGATTGAAGTGTTTGGATGAAGTTTAGAGGATCAAGAGAAGTTTTTGAAGAACATAAGAAGAATGATAGAATAAGAAAGAAAGAACACTTAGAGAGTTTCTGAATTGAAGAGAGTTTGAGGAGTATTTATAGTGGAAAGATTAGAGAAAAAACAGAAGATGGAAAGCACTTGGAGCATGATTTATGGAAACATGTTGGCTAAATTTTGGGATGAAAATGCTCCTTGTTTTGTGCAAACACGTTTCCATGTTTTGTGCAAACACGTTTCCATGTTTTATGCAAACATGTTGGATGAAAATGCTCCATGTTTTATGCAAACATGTTTCCATGTTTTATGCAAACACGTTTCCATGTTTTGTGCAAACACGTTTCCATGTTTTATGCAAACATGTTGGATGAAAATGCTCCATGTTTTATGCAAACATGTTTCCATGTTTTATGCAAACACATTTCCATGTTTTGTGCAAAGATGTTAGTGGATATTCTTGTAATTCCATTCATAGAGTAAGGGTATCTTTGTCATTTAATAAGGCAAGGGTAGTTTGGTAATTTCCTTTACATAGCAAGGGCATTTTCGTAATTTCCACTAAGTGATGGCATTTTCGTAATTCTTTGCATTTTTCTCTAGACATACTTAAGTAGTCTATTTGTTGTGTTTCATAACATTTGTCCAGATTCTCTTGGTTTTGCTATCGATAATTAAGATTCTTAGTTATAGATTTGGGGATGTTACATTTCTCCCCTTCTTATTAAAAATTTTGCCCTCAAAATTTGATACCTGTGAATAGGTTCCGAAATTCTTTTCGCATATCTTCCTCGAGCTCCCATGTGTGCTCTTCCATTCCATCTTGTCCCCAGGCTACTCGGACTAGAGATACAGATTTGTTTCTCAGCTGCTTGATGCCATGATCCACGATCCTCATCGGTGGTAATTCAAAAGTTAAGTCATCTTTTAATTGTATAGTTTCTGACTCAAACACATGACTGGGGTCTGACTGATACTTTCTCAATTGGGACACATGAAAAACATTGTGTAGGTTAGACAAATTTGGAGGTAATGCAATTTGGTAGGCGGAGGGACCTACCTTTTTGAGGATTTGGAAGGGTCCTAAGAATCTAGGGCTTAGCTTTTTGACTTTCATTGCATGACCTATACCTGTGGTAGGAGTAATTCACAAGAATATGTGTTCTCCTTCTTGAAATTCGAGAGGTTTCCTTCTCTTGTCAGCATAGCTCTTCTGCCTACTTTGAGCAATGAGGATTCTTTCCCTAATTTTCCTTATTTGTTTGGTTGTCTCTTCTACCAAATCAGGGCCCAAAATACTTTGCTCTCCCGGGTCACACCAACAAAGTGGTGATTGACACTTTCTACCATACAAAGCCTCATAAGGTGCCATCCCAATGCTAGTGTGGTAACTATTATTATATGCAAACTCAATCAATGGAAGCTGTTTGTCCCAACTTTTTGGGGGGTCTAAGACACATGCTCTTAGCATATCCACAAGGGTTTGAATTGTTCTTTCTGATTGTCCATCAGTCTGAGGGTGATAGGCAGTGCTTAGACACAACTTTGAACCAAATGCCTTTTGCAAAGCTCCCCAAAATCTTGAGGTGAACCTTGGATCCCTATCTGAGACAATGGTTTTGGGTACTCCATGGAGCCTTATTATCTCTTGGATGTATAGTCGAGCTAACTTTTCCAAAGGGTAATTTGCTCGAATGGGTAAAAAGTGAGCAGATTTGGTCAATCTATCCACAATTACCCATATGGAGTCATGTCCGGTAGGCATTCTTGGCAATCCCATCACGAAATCCATGGATATTCCTTCCCACTTCCATTCGGGGATTTCGAGAGGTTGCAAGACTCAGGAGGGTTTTTGATGCTCTATCTTCACTTTTTGGCATACCAAACATTTTTGCACTATATTTGCTATATCTGCTTTCATCTTTGGCCACCAGAACATCTTTTTTAGGTCATGGTACATCTTCGTTATACCGGGGTGTACACTAAATTGACTCTTGTGGGCTTCTTCCAAAATGCTAGCTCTCAATCCTTCTTTTGCAGGTACACAAATTCTCCCTTGGTATCTCCACACTCCTTCCTTATCCTGGACAAACTCTTTCAACTTTCCTACTTTGACAAGGGTTAAGGTTCTAAGGAAATCCTCATTTTCCCTTTGGGCTTGAATTATTTGATCCTTAAAGCTACTGGTTACACTTAGCTGGCTTAACCAAATTTGTTCTGAAGTCCCCCTATATCCTAAGTTGAGGTTCCTAAAATCTTCTATCAGCTCATTTTCTTTCACCATGAGCCAAGCGGCATGCAAGGACTTACGACTCAAAGCGTCTGCTACCACATTTGCCTTTCCTGGGTGGTAGTTCAACCCAAAGTCATAGTCCTTGAGAAACTCCATCCAACGCCTTTGTCTCATATTGAGTTCCTTTTGGTTGAAGAGGTATTTCAGACTTTTGTGGTCAAAAGACTTCAAACTTTACACCATAAAGATGATGTCTCCAGATTTTTAAGGCAAAGACAATAGCCGCTAGCTCTAAGTCGTGGGTTGGGTAATTAACTTCATGGGGTTTGAGCTGTCTAGAGGCATAGGCTACTACATTCCTATTTTGCATCAAAACACATCCTAGTCCTCTTCCCGAGGCATCACAATACACCTCAAATTTTTCTTTTGGGTCGGTAGGATTAGGACAGGGTAGTGGTCAACTTCTTTTTAGTTCTTGGAAACTCTCTTCACATTCTGGGCTCCATATAAAAGCTGAATTCTTCCTTGTTAGCTTGGTGAGGGGTAAGGCAATTTGGGAAAAACCTCTAATGAACCTTCGGTAGTAACCGGCTAGCCTTAAAAAACTCCTAATCTCCTTCACAGTGGTAGGGGTTTCCCATTGTTGCACTGCTTCTATCTTAATTGGGTCTACTGCTATTCCCCCATGTGAAACTACATGACCTAAGAACTTAACTTCCTTCGTCCAAAATTCACACTTGGACAACTTTGCATAAAGTTTCTTGTTCCTCAACACCTCCAACACCACTCGTAAGTGTTCTTCGTGCTCTTCTTCGCTCTAGAGTAAACTAGAATGTCATCGATGAACACTATTACAAACTTGTCCAAGTATGGTCTAAATATCCTATTCATGTAGTCCATAAACACTGCCGGTGCATTGGTTAACCCAAACGACATCACATTAAACTCATAATGTCCATATCTAGTCCTAAAGGCTGTCTTTGGTATGTCCTCCTCCTTCACTCGAATCTGGTGGTATCCTGAACGCAGATCTATCTTGGAAAACACTTGGGCTCCTCTTAATTGGTCCATGAGGTCATCTATTCTAGGCAAAGGGTATTTATTCTTTATGGTCACTTGGTTTAGCTGCCTATAATCCACACATAACCGCAAGCTCCCATCCTTCTTCTTGACAAATATACTGGAGCTCCCCATGGTGAAGCACTAGGCCTAATGAATTTCTTCTCTAGTAGCTCCTCTAATTGCTTTTTCAATTACATTAACTCGACGGTGGCATCCTATAAGGAGCTATAGATTTGGGTCCCGTTCCCGGTACCAAATATATAGAAAACTCAATCTCCCTTTTTGGAGGAAATTCAGGTATGTCATCAGGAAAAACATCTGAGAATTCCTTTACTACAAGGATCTTTTCTAGAGCTTGCTCCACTTCCCTCTCACTTGTCATCAGGAAAACATATCCTCGCTCTTCATTCCTACTATCCCCCACGATAATGGAGTTTAGGTATAGTCGTACCTTTCTATCAAGTTTAGAGGGATTGGGTAAAGATGGTTTGGGAAGAAATACTAGTGACTTATTTGCACAATGTAGTAACACACGGTTAGCCGAAAGCCAATCCATGCCCAAGATTACATCAAAACTAGACAAGGGTAGACAAACTAAATCATGATGAAAAATCCTATCGCCTACCTCAAATTCACAATTTAGGCAGCTTGATCAGTTCTAACAGTATTTATAGTGGGTGTAGAGACAACTAAGATGATTTTTAAGTCGATATATACAACCTCAACTTATTAGCACAATCATATGAAACGAATGAATGTGTTGCGCCTTAATCAAACAATACAATTAAGGGTTTTCCATTAATTATACACTTACCTTGAATCAGATCATCTGATTCGAGGGCATCTCAAAGAAGTGATAGCAAACACGCGTCCCTGTGCCTTAGGCTTAAGTGTAGAGGACTGATTGAGCTTTAGGCACTCTCTAGAATAGTGTCCTATCTGTCACACCGATAACAAACATTCTTACCAAATCTGCATTCCCTCCATGTATCTTTCCACAAGTGGCACAAGGGGTCTAGTCATAGGTTCAGGGACAGCTGACCATCCTAGGTCGATTAACAACTTGTGTCTTAGGTTGATTCATCATAGGGTGTTGGGGTTGTTTCCCTTTAAATCCACCTCCTTGGTAGGGTTTCTTGTAAGGGGGTGGGAACCCTCGGTGACCTTGATTAGCAGTCCTCTTCCTATTCTCTTCAACTCGGTGGGCAACTAGTCAGCGATTGCAACTCTCACCACTTGGCTTTGGTCGACTAAAGATGCATAGTCGGTGACCTCGGTGGAGCCACAGATGCCAAAATGTCTCGCCTCAAACCACTCTCATATTTCATGCATTTCCAAGCCTCGTTGGGATTACTTTGGTAGCTAGTTGAGTGTTTGATCAGTTCTTCAAACTTAGTGTGTACTCAGCCACACTTCGATTTCCACTGTGTCAAATGTAAATTCTACTTCCTTTGCCTTCTTAACCGGATCTGGAAAATATTTCTTATGGAATGTAGCATAGAAAACCTCCCACGTAATCTGTATTTCAGCACTTTCAAGCAAGCCCTTTGCACCCTTCCACCACGCGGCAGCCTCTCCTTTCAGCATATAAGTAGAGAATGCCACCTTTTGTTCATCGAGCATTCTACCACCGAAAACCTTCTCCATCTCTTGAATCCATATGTCAGCTATTTCGGGGTTAGTTGTCCCTTTGAATTCTGGAGGTCCAGCCCTCTTGAATTCTGAGAATTTTCCATGTTCTTGGTTCCCAACTGATTCCTCTGACATCCTATTCATCTGCTCCATCATCACTGTTGCTTGTGCTTGCATAGCCCTAGCCATCTCCTGGAGTGCATTTTCCAGTTCATCACGATTACCTCCACCGTGTGCCCCATGCGTCGCTCATTTGTTGCCATTAGTTCCTAGACACACCAAACAACAGTCATCGAGTTGATCAGGCTCAATACTATAGCTAAGCATGGTAGCAACTATGGCAGTATCACAAGACGATCATGCATTTCTAAATCCTATATCCCATCATACAGATAAGATTAATAGCATGATATCATAGACAGAAGCATAGTCAGCTCATTCCTCAGGCTAAATAGGATGAATCAAGCTCGATACCATAATGTAACACCCTAATAGAACCCCACTTGTGCTTAAGTTCACATTTGGATTCTATTAGTTGTCACTTATGCCTTGTATTAATTTTCTTTTGAAATTAACTTAGAAAAATAATGGAAGTTTTTTTTTTTAAAATAAATTAATTTTTTTTGAAAACTTAAGCCTGTAACGAGAAGTGAAATACATAGCGCTTTTATAGATAATAATCAAGTTACATTGCGCACTTAATTAAATAAGCGGAATAAAAGACTAAGTGTAGAACAATTATCACATAAACTGGAATATAATCACTTAATACATAAGTCACAACAGGGCATATATCATACTGATAAGTTATTACAAATAACAATATAAGTTCTACTATTACTAATTGTTTCTCACAAACTATAATGTAACTAAAGCTCGGAATGCTCCTACTTGAACGGTTTGAAATCTTCACGTGCTACCTCCTTCCTCAGCTACGGCCTCGTTGCTTTAGGTGGACACGTCTGTCTCTGGTAACGACAACGGAAAATAAACATAGGAGTGAGAAATACATGATTTCTCAGTAGGAGTTCCTACTTGTACTAAAAGTGTCATCGTTGTCGTCCCAGTCACTTCGGGTTTATTATAAAAAGGTGAGCAGTAAGGATTCAATTATCAAACTTTCACAAACGTGATTAGTCAAGTGCAGTTACTTTTAAACTAATCTTGAACATTAGCGTAAATATTCATTCAAGATTTCATCAAGCATACATATAAGCATATAATGTAAAACCACTAATAAGCAGGAATCATTTAGGAGTTGCATGCATTTCATGATTACTCATCCTCAACATTCACTTGTTTAGTGATCATCATCTTTCATTTATTTCATCAACATATTTCTTAATTACTCACGGGATGAATGCATCAATGCCTTAGACCACCCTAAAAGGGTAATGAGCTCATACCATGGCCGTCGCCATAACCTTTTGGTTTTCATTCCGTTGCCGTGATCTCAACGGTTTAGGGGGTTAAGCCGTGAGTTTAGCTCAAGTCCACTTTTCCAGACTTTCATTGCTACTTTTTCAAACTTTACTTTTATTATTTCTTTTGGAAATGAATGTATGCATATTATCATGTAATCACAATAAACCCTGGGCAATCAATCATTCATCCTCATTATTTCATAATTCATCACCATACATTCACATTACTATAAATCACTTCATAAAACATGGACAATATCATGTAAATCTCATAGTAAACACTTTCATAGATAATTCATATTAACTAACCAAAGTTATCAAGTTGAGTTCCTAGTGTTCGTAAGAGGTAATGGATGTCTTAGTATTATCTTTTTCTCTTAGTGTTCTTTGTACTCTTAGCATTCCATTAATACATTAATGCACTTCAAAATATTATTATAGGTTCCTTATATATTTTTATTATGACTTTCATATAACTGTTGAAGATTATTATTCTACTTAAATTCTTAAAATTCTCTCTTTACAAGACTTGATTCTTTTATTTATAGTTTTGACATCTTTTAGAAGAAAGTTTATAATTCTCTGTATACTTGTTATCTCAGCTTAGTAAAGGTAGTTCCAAATTCCTAACTCATCAAATTTTAGCATTTACATCTTTGGAATAGTGTAAATCAACTGTAAACCATGCATAGGAGGGTTCCCACGAAAGAGAGGTGGGTCACAATGGACATGCTTAAATACCAAGTCTTTCCTTAGCTGAACCTTTCCAAACTGCACTTTCACAGTACACTATCCCGAAATTTATTTCTCATTCTGTATTTACGTGGTACAAAGTTTTATACATAACATACATGGGTGTATTCCTATATGTGTTAGCTCTCCAACAAAGTTGAAATCAGTCCATTTGCATTTTTCTAGAGTGAGTTACATCTATTTTACTACTACAAGGTCAGATTTAAAGTTTCAGTCTTAGGCTCTACTTTAAAAATTTATATCTTGAGCTAGAAAACTCCGTTTTAGGTGTTTCTTTTTGGAGAGTGTTCTATAATGAGTCTAGTTTATAGTAAAATTATTTTAATGTCGAGATACTTAATATTTTATGAACAGTAGCTTTCAAGTACCTGCTGCCAGAAACAACTAGAATTTCCAGCACCTACCATTTTCATGTCTTAAGTTACCTTTATTAAATCAGGTTTCACATACAATCTTTTCAAGTTATATTTGAGTTTGATAACATCATAAGGGTACTCATAACAGAATAGAACATGTCATATTTCTAAAAATATATTTTTCAAATAATCATTTAAAACTTTTGACAATAACTCAAACTTGAGGCATTCTATCAAGGTTAGAAGCCAACAATGCTTGAACAATTAAAGATGAAGCTCCTACCTCTTGTGTAGGGTCTAAAAGGGTCCTTCTCTTCTTTAAGAGTCTTTGGAGTGGATGACCCTCCTTGAATCTTGGCTCTAGAACTTGAATGCTTAAGAAAATATTTCTCAGTAGAGCTAAAGATTGTAACTCTTGTGAGGGCTAGTGAAAGTTTGGACTTAGGATTGAAGTGTTTGGATGAAGTTTAGAGGATCAAGAGAAGTTTTTGAAGAACATAAGAAGAATGATAGAATAAGAAAGAAAGAACACTTAGAGAGTTTCTGAATTGAAGAGAGTTTGAGGAGTATTTATAGTGGAAAGATTAGAGAAAAAAACAGAAGATGGAAAGCACTTGGAGCATGATTTATGGAAACATGTTGGCTAAATTTTGGGATGAAAATGCTCCTTGTTTTGTGCAAACACGTTTCCATGTTTTGTGCAAACACGTTTCCATGTTTTATGCAAACATGTTGGATGAAAATGCTCCATGTTTTATGCAAACATGTTTCCATGTTTTATGCAAACACGTTTCCATGTTTTGTGCAAACACGTTTCCATGTTTTATGCAAACATGTTGGATGAAAATGCTCCATGTTTTATGCAAACATGTTTCCATGTTTTATGCAAACACATTTCCATGTTTTGTGCAAAGATGTTAGTGGATATTCTTGTAATTCCATTCATAGAGTAAGGGTATCTTTGTCATTTAATAAGGCAAGGGTAGTTTGGTAATTTCCTTTACATAGCAAGGGCATTTTCGTAATTTCCACTAAGTGATGGCATTTTCGTAATTCTTTGCATTTTTCTCTAGACATACTTAAGTAGTCTATTTGTTGTGTTTCATAACATTTGTCCAGATTCTCTTGGTTTTGCTATCGATAATTAAGATTCTTAGTTATAGATTTGGGGATGTTACATAACGCCCCGATTTTCTGATAGAGTGAAAATGACCAAAATGCCCCTAAGGTCATTTTCGGCCCGTAATTCGAGGAAAGCCGACTCGGCAGCACTCGAAGGGTAAACTCAATGTTGGAAGGGGATTAGTTGGCTTGTATACCATTCTAGGATCGAAAATCTCATTTTTCGAGTTTTCGGGTCAAAATGCGAAAACGCCCCTGTGGTGTTTTACCTGTTTGCAAGTGCTGAATGAACCCGAAAATTCTCCAGATGGTTTTAAAAGGTGATTTTATGTATTCTGTGACTTTAGGTTTGGTCTCGGAGATCCCGGGCGAAATTAGTGCAAAATTACGATTTTGCCCCTAGTTTTGTGTTTTTGAGCTTAATCGCGTGATTAAGCAAACCTAAGCAATATTATTTATTAAAGTTGATTAGAACCTAAGAATGCTTCATTACAACTTGAAATCTTATTTCAAATTCAAGATTCTTAGTCATGGAATCTTGAATAGTATTTTCTCTTTCCAATTACTTAAATCATAGAAATTTGTCTACCTTGTTTACTCATAAAATGAATTTTAAAACCTCTAAATGTGTATGATCACTCCTTAACCCTGTCATAAAACTCTTAAACCTCATTCTTAGTCACCTGAACTTAAGCTAAATTATTCCTAACCTTGTACCTAAGCTAACCTACACTTAAACATATCACTAACACACAATTACATGAGAGATTTTTCTTCCACTCTCTTGCTGCTGGTCTGGCCGAATGTAACACCCTAATAGAACCCCACTATGCTTAAGTTCACATTTGGATTCTATTAGTTGTCACTTATGCCTTGCATTTATTTTCTTTTGAAATTAACTTAGAAAAATAGTGGAAGTTTTTTTTTTAAATAAATAAATTTTTTGAAAACTTAAGCCTGTAACAAGAAGTGAAATACATAGCGCTTTTATAGATAATAATCAAGTTACATTGCGCACTTAATTAAATAAGCAGAATAAGAGACTAAGTGTAGAACTATTATCACATAAACTGGAATATAATCACTGAATACATAAGTCACAACAGGGCATATATCATACTGATAAGTTATTACAAATAACAATATAAGTTCTACTATTACTAATTGTTTCTCACAAACTATAATGTAACTAAAGCTCGGAATGCTCCTACTTGAAAGGTTTGAAATCTTCACGCGCTACCTTCTTCCTCAGCTACAGCTTCGTTGCTTTAGGTGGACACGTCTGTCTCTGGTAACGACAACGGAAAATAAACATAGGAGTGAGAAATACATGATTTCTCAGTAGGAGTTCCTACTTGTACTAAAAGTGTCATCGTTGTCGTCCCAGTCACTTCGGGTTTATTATAAAAAGATGAACAGGTAAGGATTCAATTATCAAACTTTCACAAACGTGATTAGCCGAAGTGCAGTTACTTTTAAACTAATCTTGAACATTAGCAGAAATATCCATTCAGTATTTCATCAAGCATACATATAAGCATATCATATAAAACCACTAATAAGCAATAATCATTTAGGAGCTGCATGCATTTCATTATTACTCATCCTCAACATTCACTTGTTTAGTGATCATCATCTTTCATTTATTTCATCAACATATTTCTTAATTACTCACGGGATGAATGCATCAATGCCTTAGACCACCCTAAAGGGTAATGAGCTCATACCGTGGCCGTCACCACAACCTTTTAGTTTTCTTTCCGTTGCCATGATCTCAACGGTTTAGGGGGTTAAGCCGTGAGTTTAGCTCAAGTTCACTTTTCCAGACTATCATTGCTACTTTTTCAGGTTTTACTTTTATTCTCACTGAGTGAAATCATCAATACCTTAATCCTCAAAGAGGATTAAGCAGTGAGTTGGTCTATTTATTATTTCATTTGAAACATGAATGTATGCACATTAATAAATCATGGCACAGTCAATCATTTTATCATTATCATTTCATATCTCATCAATACATTCACATTTCTGTATATCACTTCATGTAACATAGACAATATCATGTAAATCTCATAGTAAACATTCTCATAGATAATTCATATTAAGCAACCTAAGTTATCAAGTTAGGTCTCTAGTGTTCCTAATAGGTTATGGATATCTTGGTATTATCTTTTTCTCTTAGTTTTCTTTGTACTCTTAGTATTTCCATTAATACATTAATGCCCTTTAAGATATTTTTAGAGGTTCTTTATATATTTTTATTATGACTTTTATATATATCTCCTGAAGATTATTATTCTACTTAAATCCTTAAAATTATCTCTTTACAAGACTTGAATCTTTTATTTAGAGTTCTGACATCTTTTAGAATAAAATTTGTAGCACTAACATCTTAGATTAGTGTAAATCAACTGTAATTGTGCATAGTAGTATTCCTAGGAAAGAGAGGTCGGTCACAATGGACATGCTTAAATACCAAGTCTTTCCTTAGCCAGAACCTTTCCACTTTGCACTCTCACAGTATCACGCTACCTTCAAGACTTTCTCAGCACACTGTCCCGAAAATATATCTCTCATTCTGTATTTTCATGGTGTAAAACTTTATGCATAGCATACATAAGTGTGTTTGTAGATGTGTTAGCTTTTCCACAAAGTTGAAATCAGTCCATTTGCATTTTTCTAGAGTGAGTTACACCTATTTTACTACTACAAGGTCAGATTAAGAGTTTCAGTCTTAGGCTCTACTTTAAAAATTTATATCTTGGGCTAGGAAACTCCGTTTTAGGTGATTCTTTTTGGAGAGTGTTCTACAATGAGTCTAGTTTATAATAAAAATATTTTCATTTCGAGATCCTTCATATTTTATGAACACTAATTTTCGAAGTAACTACTGCCAGAAATAACTAGAAATTCCAGCACCTGCCATGTTCATGTCTTAAGTTATCTTTATTAACTCAAGTTTCACATACAATCTTTTAAGCTATATTTGAGTTTGATAACATCATAAAAGTACTCAGAGCATAATAGAACATGTTGTGTTTTCTAAAAATATAATTATTCAAAACTTTTGACAATAACTCAAGTTTGAGGCATTCTATCCATGAGCAAAGTTAGAAGCCAACAATACTTGAACAAATAAAGAAGAAACTCCTACCTCTTGTGTAGGGTCTAAAAAGGGTCCTTCTCTTCTTCCTTAAGCTTTGAACAAGAGTCTTTGGAGTGGATGACCCTCCTTGAATCTTGGCTCTAGAACTTGAGTGCTTAAGAAAATATTTCTCACTAGAGTTAAAAATTGTAACTCTTGTGAGGGTTAGTGAAAGTTTGGACTTAGGATTTAAGTGTTTAGATGAAATTTAGAGGATCATGAGAAGTCTTTGAAGAACATAAGAAGAATGATAGAATAAGAAAGAAAGAACACTTAGGGAGTTTCTGAATTGAAGAGAGTTTGAGGAGTATTTATAGTGGAAAGATTAGAGAAAAAAACAGAAGAAGGAAAGCACTTGGAGCATGATTTATGGAAACATGTTGGCTGAATTTTGGGATGAAAATACTCCTTGTTTTGTGCAAACATGTTTCCATGTTTTATGCAAACATGTTGGATGAAAATGCTCCATGTTTTGTGCAAAGATGTTAGTGGAGATTTTCTAACCTTTAGTGCATGTATGTGATTCAGAAATGTGTATGATGTATGTGGTTAAATTATTGTGTTATCATCTTAATCCAATGGCTTAGATTCATTATTGTGTAAAGACAAGTCTAGGGATTTGTGCAAATGGCATTGTAGTAATTTCTTTAACTAAGACAAGGATATTTTTCTAATTAGACAATGATAATGGTATTCTTGTAATTTCATTCATAGAGTAAGGGTATCTTCGTCATTTAATAAGGCAAGGGTAGTTTGGTAATTTCCTTTACATAGCAAGGGCATTTTCGTAATTTCCACTAAGTGATGGCATTTTCGTAATTCTTTGCATTTTTCTCTAGACATACTTAAGTAGTCTATTTGTTGTGTTTCATAACATTTGTCTAGATTCTCTTGGTTTTGTTATCGCTAATTAAGATTAATATTTATCTTAGTTATAAATTTGGGGATGTTACACCGAAGCCACTCCTCCTCCATTTCTATCACATGTGTGAATTTTGACACTCCAAAGAACCATGCTTTGACCTTACATGAACCATACTTTGAGTCATACAAACCATGCTTTCATCCATGCCTCCAAGGACAACTTCTAGAAGACTTTTTCCTCCCCTATTTTATGGTCTGAAACCGTCAGCCCTCCTCCCCCATTTGATGAATTATTTCATTCAAAATTGATAGGAAATTCACTCAAATCACCTTACTTGAAGCCATGCCTTGTATCATAACTTCCATACTTCAAACCATGCTTGAATGACATTGTGTAAGAGATATTTTCTCTTCCTTTCCCTCCTAAACCACACGACCAGCCCCTCCTCTCCATGAGCTCTCATTTGTTTTCATTTTCTATAAATACCTTACCTAGAAACACATGGAAACACTTTAGCTCATTTACAAACTTTTAGATTTCCTAAGCTTTCTTTGAGTTCTCCTCTTTCTTTCTAAGTTTCAAGAGAGTTTTCTCTTGTTCTTCATCATCTCTTCATCTCATCATCATCTCATAACCTTCAAACACCACCCCATAGCCTTGAATCACCATTAAACCTCTCAAACACTTGATCTCAAACACAACCACACTCAAAGCACAACCCCAACCTCTTTACCCTCCCTTGTCCGAATCATCATCCATCCTCAAGGAGGAGTTCTTCATCTTGTTTTCCTTTTCAAAGATCAAGTTTTTATCTTCACTCTAGGTAGGAGTGTTTTTCTAAACTTGTTTATCTTGAAAATGAGTTTTTCTCTAGCTTTCTCTTGGATTTCTTTTTGAAACTTTTCTTGTTCTTCTTTTCTTGTTTTCAGCCATGAGGCCTTGTTGGATATATGATAGCTCAATGATGAGAGCTCATAGATGATGACCATGTGTTCATCTCAAAGGAATCTCTAGAGCTTGAGTTTTTACTTTCTCTAAGTTTCATCTTTATTTTCTAACTCAAAATGATTTTAGCTCAAGAAAACATCTTCATCCTTTCTTGTTTTTGGTTTCAGTTTCTTTGTCTCCTTACCTTGAGATTTCGGTTTTGGTTTCCTTGTTTTTGAGGTTTTGTTTTGTTTTGGAAAGCTTGTTTCTTTTGAGCTTGATGATGTGTTCAAGAACCTCATAGTTCCTTTGAGAACTTGGTTCAAGAACTCTAGATGAGATTAAAATGAATATTGCATCCATATTTATGTTTATGCCTTGCACATCATATTTACTTTCCTTGCTATCACTAAGTATCAAGATAATGAATGAACTTGCATTATCATATTTATGTTTCAAGCTTTGCATTATCATGTTTATATTTCAAGTCCTCACTTAAATATCAAAGATAATAATAAGTTGCATCTCATGTTTATTTTATGCATTCACTTTATTTTCTAATGAAAGCTAAAACTAGTGCATGAGCATGTTTATTTTTATGTCATCACTTAAGAGAACCTAGAGCTCAAAGACTTGCCCATTGTTGTCTCAAACAAAGGTTTGAAAATATTTATTTCTTTAGCTTGAGATTTCGGCCCCTAAGGGTTTTGTTGGTTACAAGTGTAGAAAACTATGTTTCATAATTTTTCTAAGCTTATGTGAGTTCAAGGAATGTATAGAACCAAGTTTTATGAATTTAGGACCCCTTGAGATAAATTTAATTTAGCTACTACCCTTACAAATATTTTGAGGATCATAGATGATAAAAATGTTTATAAATGAGTTTTGAAAGTTTGAGAAAGGTTCTAAGAGAAACTAGTATTTTATGTGCTTTGGAAATTATGTTTTTATGTCTTTATATGGAGACTTGGTTTCGGTTCTGCCTTGCTATGTTTGGTCACTGTATATGCTGTTTTGATGATGATAATATGATTATGTTTGAGTATAATTAATGTTAAAACTCATATGTGAAAGATAAGAGAAGTTAGCAACTAGAAAAGAATTAATTTGAGAGTTCTAGATCCCTCGGTAATTGATTTTTCTGGATTCTGTCCAGTAAGGTTTAGGAATGGTAATCATGGATTTAAATTAGTTTAAATGTGTAGGAATGACTCATAAATGGTTTAGGACTTGATCTTGATGCCTTAGGAGCAAACCGGACTTAGAAAGGGTCATTGTTGTGACTCCTAGGTACCCGTAAAGTTAGAATTTTGGATTATGTATTCTTGAGGTTTGGAGAAGTTTATGATCATAGTATGGAGTGAGCAATACTTAGATATGAGCCTATAGGTACCCGAGAGATTAAGTTGTGATAGTTTATAACTTAGATTGTGAGTTAAAGACCTTAAGGGTCAATGCATAAGACATTAAGAAATTGTTAATGCTATGATGTTTATATGATGCAATAATATGTTGAGATGTTTATGATGCATGAGGAAATGATTGTTTGAGATATGAGTTTATCATAGCATGAGGTTTAAATGAGGAATATGTTGTGTGATTAGCTTGTGGCATAAGTTTCGGTTTGAAGGAAATTCGGTTTAACAGCTGTTATGCTGCCGAATTTCCATCAAACCTTAAAGGGTTGAAGAAATGTTTAAAAGTATCATATGAGTTGAAAACCCTGGGTGACATTCGACGACCACTCCCAGGAGATTTTTATGTGACAAAGCACTGAGACGCGCTTTCTTGGGTGACATCGGTTCGGTCGAGCACCCCCAGGGGAGACAAATCTATGAGGGTATGAGTAGATGCAGCCTACCAAAGCGGACAAATTGCTGTGGCTTGATGCCCGCAAAGCGTTTCAAAGAAGGTATATCCTAAGAGAGATGATCCCTAGCCCCCTACCCGTACCTGCGTAGTCGGTATTATTATATTATGTTTCGCTTATTCAGATAATAAGCAAGAGCTAGTGACGACTAACTGAGGTATGAGCTCATAACCTAGTTATTATAGGGTGGCCTTATTATGCTAAAGTACCATGATTGATGTCACGAAGTTGAGGAAAGATACACTTGATAGTTATATGCCCTTTATGCCACTTGTGTGCTTTCTTGAAGTTGTGTTTCATTGAGTTATTCGATTGAGGCATTGCCATGCATTCATGTTTTAATATGTTGCATTCATAACATCAAGATGCATGCTAAAAGGAACGAACCTTGGATAATTGGTTTTATAAACCCTAATAATGAACCTCTTATATATGCACACCTTTTATAATTAAATCCAAGGTTCCTGAGGATGTGAACGATACAACCCTAGGATAGGAGACTCCTACTGAGATTCTTTAGTAAGAATTGTCACTCCTTTCTCTTCCTTCGCTTTCTTCTGTCACATCTTCAGAGAGCGATGAGGACGTTCGTGGTTTTTGTTGACACGCCGACCTGGGAGGTCCACTTTGATCCGGAACACGGATCATACAATTTTGAGGGGCAGTGCACCGTGCGAGTCTTCATGTTCATCGGACGCCCCTTTGCACACCCTGTACAAAGTTACCGTTTCTCCCCTATGTCACCCTACGACGATGCGATGGTTTTTGAGCGCGCCCAAATGCGAGACGAGAGGATCCTGCAGACGTATACTAGTTGTTCGATGCCTCGAGACTTCCAGGACTACGTGCCTCAGTCTCCGAGTTCGGAGGACGACCCATTCGAGGACCCACCGATGCACATGTATAGCGAGAGCTCTGCTCTTACACCTCAGTTCATGCGAGGCGTGAGCGAGGAGACTGTTACACAGCCGAGGCTGGCTAGACGAGTCGAGAGGCGCCCCTATCGAGGAGCTCACGCTCAGTCTTCACGTGTGCCCACTCCTACCGCCCTGCGTCCATGGATCGGTTACACTCCACTTTTCCCCAGGTTTTAGTAGTAGACGTCCTAGGGAAGGCTTAGTGCATACACCCATAGGTAAAGAGGATAAACCTTCTTTTGTTTCGAGGTTGTCCATCGTAGGTGCACTCGGGTAGTTGTGGTTTATTTATGTTTTCTTGTTTCTGTTGTATTTTCTTTCTTATGTATTACAAGCTTAGCCGTTTCTATATGGGCGTGACTACTTATGTATCTCAACTATATTATTATTAATGAAATGTTTCCTTGTCATGACGATTGTTGTTTTATTGATACTTGCTTTAGTTCTTGTGTTTCTGTATGATTGATGTTCATGTCTCTCATTTAGACTAGACGTGGCTCTCACTTTGATTTATATTTTCAAAAAAAGTTTTACCCGTAATTTCCGCTAAGTATTTTAATGATATGATGAGGCTAAGAGGTAATAACCTAATGTGTTCTAGAAAGTTGGGTTAGGAATTAGGGTGTTACAGGATGAGGTGAAGTTTTTAGGACACGTTGTGTCAAAAGGTGGTATCGCTGTCGACCCTAGTAAAATTGAGGCTATAATGAATTGGGAGAGACCAACCTCTGTGACTAAGATAAGGAGCTTTTTGGGTTTAGTTGGTTATTACTGTAGGTTCATTAAAGGATTTTCCCAGATCGCCCTACCCTTAACCAAGCTCACTAGGAAAAATGCCCCGTTTGTATGGAATCCCAAATGTGAGAAAAGTTTCCTAGAGCTTAAAGAGAAGCTAACCTCAACCTCGGTTTTAGTGTTACCCGACCCCAATGCACCTTTTGAGGTATATTGTGACACTTCGGGGTAAGGGTTTAGGTTGCGTGTTGATGCAAAATAGGTAAGTGGTAGCCTATTCGTCCAGACAACTCAAACCTCATGAGGTAACCTACCCCACCCATGACCTAGAATTAGTAGCCATAGTGTTTGCCCTTAAGATGTGGAGGCACCATTTATATGGTGTAAAGTTTGAAGTTTTCTCTGATCATAAGAGTCTCAAGCATCTTTTTGATCAAAAGGAGTTAAATATGAGGTAGAGAAAGCGGATGGAATTCCTTAAGGACTATGATTTCGACTTAAGTTACCACCCCGGCAAGGCTAATGTAGTCGTCGATGCTTTAAGTCGAAAGTCATTATGTTTGTCTCATATGATGGTTAATGAAGTTGGGTTAATAGAAAAGTTTTGAGATATGAATCTTGGGATGTCGTTGACCAAGGAAGGGATAGAGATGTGTCACCTTTGAGTGATCAGTGGGTTTAAGCAGAGTGTTATGCTCTCACAAAGAGAGAATGAGGAATTTTTGGAAACCATAGAAGCGGTTAAGGCTGGAAAGTTGAAGGGTTTTGAGCAAGGCCCCGATGGTCTATGGAAGTTTGAGGGGCAGATCTATGTGCCACAAGATGGTGACCTCTGAGAAAAGATCTTGGAGGAGGCTCACAAGTGCTATTTCGCCATTCATCCTACTACAACCAAAATGTATCAGGATTTGAAGAAGATGTTCTGGTGGCCCGGATTGAAAAAGGATGTGGTCACCTGGGTGAGTAAGTGCCTGGTCTGTCAAAAGGTAAAGATCGAGCACCAAAAACCTTCAGGCACGTTGCAACCCCTGTCAATCCCCGAATGGAAGTGGGAGAGCATATCGATGGACTTCGTGACAGGATTGCCAAGGACCCAAGCTGGCCATGATGCTGTATGGGTAATCATGGATCGACTGACCAAGTCAGCCCACTTTCTACCTATAGAGTCACGTACTCGTTGGATAGATTGGCTCAGCTGTACATCCAAGAGATTGTAAGGTTTCATGGAGTGTCATCGACGATAATCTCGAATCGAGATCTGTGGTTTACGTCATGCTTTTGGGGAGCCTTTCAAAAGGCGTTTAGTTCGAAGTTGTACTTAAGCATTACTTACCACCCTCAAACAGATGGCCAATCAAAGAGAACAATCCAAACCCTAGAAGATATGTTGAGAGCATGTCTTGGACCAAAATGGAAGTTGGGATAAGTACATGCCACTGATTGAGTTTGCGTATAACAATAGTTATCACGTGAGTATCGGTATGGCACCGTACGAGGTGCTGTATGGAAGGAAGTGCTAATCACCTTTGTGTTGGTATGAACCCGGAGAACAAAGTGTGTTAGGACCCGAAGTAGTGAAGGAAATGACGGAGCAAATCAAGAGAATCAAGGATAGAATCTTAACCACTCAAAGTCGACAAAAAAGCTATGCGGATAAAAGGCGTAAGCCCTTGGAATTCCAATAAGGCGAACATGTATTCCTTAGGATCACTCCCACTACAGGAATAGGATGAGCCATGAAAGTCAAGAAGTTGAGTCCCCGATTTCTCGGTCCTTTTGAAATCCTTCAGAGAGTCGAGTCCGTGGCCTATAGGATAGCTTTGCCCCCAAATCTTTCCAATCTCCATGATGTCTTCCATGTCTCTTAATTGAGAAAATATGAGTCCAACCCTAGCCATGTCTTAGAGCCAGAGTACGTTTAGTTAAGGGAGGACCTAACTTTCAATCTGCCGCCTACAAGGATCGTGGATCACGGCATCAAGCAGTTGAGGAATAAGTCTGTTCCTTTGGTGAAAGTAGCGTGGGGACGTGGCAAGACCGAAGAGTTCACATGGGAGCTTGAATCCAAGATGAGGTTGAAGTACCCTGAGCTGTTCTAAGGTATGAATTTCGAGGGCGAAATTCTTTTTAAGGAGGGGAGTAATGTAACGCCCTGGTTTTCTACTAGAGTAAAAATGATCGAAATGCCCCTAAGGTCATTTTCAGCCCGAAACTTGAGAATAGCTAACCCGGCAGTCCTTAAGGCGCAAACTCAATGTTTGAAGAGGATTAGTTGACTTGTGAGTCTTTCTGGGATTAAAAATCTCGTTTTCTGAGATTTCATGTTAAAATAACCAAAATACCCCTATTGTGTTTGACATGGGTACGAGCACCGGATGGACCCAAAACTTCTTCAAATGGTTTTAAAAGGTATTTTTATATATTCTGTGACCTTAGTCTAGGTCCCGGTTGTCCCGGGCAATTTTTGTGCAAAATTACGATTTTGCCCCTAATTTAGTGTTTTTGAGCTTAATCGCGTAATTAAGTAAACCTAAGCAATATTAGGCTCTAATCAAAGATTAATTAATTTCCATAATTAATCTAGAGTCAAAATAACTTATTAAAGTTAATTAGAACTTAAAATTGCTTATATTAAACTAAAATCTCATTTTAAATTCAAGATTCCTAGTCATGGAATCTTGAATAGTGTTTTCTCTCTCCAATTCCTTAAATCATGGAATTGTGTCCACATTGTTTATTCCTAAAATGAATTTAAAATCCTCTAAATGTGTATGAGCACTCCTTAATCATGTCATAAAATTTCTAATCACATCCTTAGTTACCTAAACTCATGCTTAGCAATTCCTAACCTTACACCTAAACTAATACACACATAAACACATGATTAGCACACAATTAAACAAAAGAAAACCCCCCTTTCTTCTAGAAGCTCACAGCCACACTCCTCCTCCATGCCTCAAATTTTTGAAATTCAAATGCAATTTCAAGTCCATGACAAGCCATACCTGAACCCACACCTATCATACCTTCAACCATGCCTTGAATGATCACTTGTAAGAGATATTTTCTTTTCCCCCATGCCTCCATATGCTACGGCTAGCCCTCCTTCACTTCACTTTTCATTGTCTTGTTTTCTATAAATAGGTGCCTTAGATGAACTTGTGTTACTTTTGATCATTTGGTAAGATTGAGCATTTTAACATTTCTTGTGAGTTCTTTCCTTTTCTCTCTAAGTTTCAAGAAGCTTTTCGCTTTGAATCATCATCTCATAACCACAAACTACCACATCACAACCTTGAATCATCTCCTAAACACTTGAACCTTCATCCTCAAACACAAACTCATCCAAAAAACATTTCCTTTCCTTTTCCTTCCACAAGGCCGAAGCCACACCTCCACATTAGGAAGAGTTTTCCTTCTCAACATCATCTCAAAGATCAAGCCTTTGTCTTCATACTTGGTAGGGAGTTGCTCTCTAGTTTTTGTTTTGCTCAAAAATGTGATTTTCTTGAAGTTTCTCTTGGATTCTTTTTAAGTTCTTCCTTGTTTTTCCTTTCCTTTCCATTTCGGCCTTAAGGCCTCATTTTGATCATGATAGCTTGATGATGAGTGTTTATAGATGATGACTTTGTGTTCATCTCAAAGAAACCTCCAAAGCTTGAGTTTTTCCTTTTCCTTGAACTCTATCTATGTTACTTAGTTCACATAGTTTTTAACTTAAGAAAAATTAATCTCAAGGTTTTCAAAAAGCCCAAGCCTACCCTTGTCAACCTTAAAGTTGGCCGGCATATTCTAGAGTTTACTCTAGATAGGGGTTTTGGGTACTTAATAAAGAACATGACATAGTTTCATTCTCTTTTCCCTTTCTTATTTGTTTTCAGTTTCTTGTCTTCTTTTCCTTTATATTTTGGCCTTGGTTCCTACTTTCCTTGTGGTTTTGTTTATTTCCTTTGAGCTTGATGATGATGTTCAAGAACCATGTAGTTCCTTTGAGAACTTGGTTCAAGAACTCTAGAGCTCACTTTGTTTGATGAGATAAGTGTTGGGTCGAGATTTTTGGTTCTCTCTAAAAGTCTTGTATGAGCTATAAGTTAAGATAAAAAGGACTTGCATCCATATTTACTTTTATGTCATCACTAAATGCTTAAGATTAAAGAATGAACTTGCATCTTCATATTTATGTTATGTTCTCACTAAATCTCTAAGATAATAATGGATTTGCATAGCATATTTATTTTATGCTCTCACCTCCTAATAAAGACTAAAGCAAAGTGCATTGCATATTTTTTTTTTATGTCAATCACTTAAGAGATTTAGAGCTCATGGACTTACATATTATTATCTCAAACAAAGTTGGAAAATATATGTTTTTTACTCCTTTGATTTTGGCCTTGTGATGATGTTGAGTCTTAGAATGAGATTCATCTAGTTACAGGTGCTAAAACTCATGTTTCATGATTTTCCTAAGTCCATATGATCTTAAGAAATGTTTTGAGCTAGATTTCATGATTTAAATCCCTCTTGAGACTAATTTAAAATAGCTACTACCCTCTTTGGTTTTATGATGGTTTTAAAGAAATAAATTGTTTTTAAGTGTGTTTTACAAGTTTTAAAAAGGTTCCAAGAGAAGCTAGTAATTTGTGTGTTTTAGAAATGAAGTTCTATGCATTATTTGATGGAGATTTTTTTGGTTATGCTGTGCTTGGTTGCTCACTGTATGATGATGTTTCTATGATAATAAAACGAGTATGTTCATGTATATTTGATGTCAGAATTAATTTGAGAATATTAAGACAAGTTAATCGCTATAAAGGAATTAAAATAAGACTTTTAGATCCCTTAAAAAATGAATTTTCTGGATTCTGTCCAGCAAGGGTAAAATTAGTAAATGATGGTTCATAATTAGTTTAAATGTATAGGAACTACTCATAATTGGTTTAGGAATTGATCTTGGTGCCTTAGGAGCAAACCGAACTTAAAAAGGTCAAAGTTGTGACTCCTAGGTACTCATAAAGTATAAATTATGGATTCTGCACTAATAGACTTTAGAATAAGTTATGATCATAATAATTAGCAAGAATAATTAGTTTTGCGCCTATAGGTACATAAGACATTGAGATTGGATGATTAGAGAACTTAAGTTTCAAGTTTAAGACATTAAGGGTCAAGCACAAGACACCCTAGGTTCTGTAATGAAATGAGATTATTTTATGCAAGTATGATGTGATGATATGGATGATATGATTAGTATATTAATGTGATTTCATGTTGAGCATGATTAGAGAATTTAATTGAGGATATATATATGAGCTTGTGGCATAAAGTTGATTTGAAGGAAATTAGGTATACAGCCGTTATGCTGCCAAATTTTCGTCAAATCTAAAAGACTTGAGAATATTTTTGAAGTATGATATGAGATTTAAACCCTGGGTGACACTGGTTCGGTCTAGTACCCCCAGGAGATTTTTATGTGACAAAGCACTGAGACGCGCTTTCCTGGGTGACACCGGTTCGGCCGAGCACCCCCAGGAAAGACAAATCCATGAGGGTATGAGTAGATGCAGCCTACCAAAGTGGACACATTGTTGTGGCTAAATGCTAGCAAAGCATTTCAAAGAAGGTATATCATAAGAGAGGTGATCTTTAGCCTCCTAACCCGTACTCGAGGAGTCGGGAATTTTATTATTTTTTTGCTTATCCGGATGATAAGTAAGAACTAGTGATGACTAGTTAAGGTATGAGCTCATAACCTAGATGATGTTTAGGGTGGCCCTTTATTGCTAAGGCATGGTGTTCTAAGTCACAAAGTTGAGGAAAGTTCCACTTGAAGGTTACATGCCACTTGTATGTTTCTTGATGTGATGAATTATTAAGTTATGTGCTTAAGGTATTACCATGCATTCATGCTTTGATATATTGCATTCATGACATTAAGATGCATTCTAAAAGGAACAGACCTTGGATAAATTAGTTTTATCAACCTAAAGAAGGAATTTATATGCATACTCACCTTTTTATAATAAACCTAAGGTTCCTGAAGATGTGAATGATGTAACCCTAGATAGGAGATCCCTACTAAGCTACTAAGTTTCTTTAGCAATATTCTCACTCCCTTTTCTTTCTCCATTCCTTCCCATTATATCTTCAGAGCTCGATGGTGACGTTCATGGTTTTTATCGACACCCCGACTTGGGAGGTGCACTTTGATCCAGAACACGGGTCATATCATTTTGAGGGATGCTGTGCTGTTCGTGTCTTTATGTTTGTCGGACGTCCCTTCGCACACCCTGTACGTAGCTACTGCTTCTCCCCCATGTCTCCCTATGACGATGCTATGATTTTTGAGCGCGCTTGGATGCGTGATGAAAGGATTCTCTGGCCGTATACTGGAGGTTTGGCTGCCCGTGATTTCCAGGACTACGTGCCCCAATCTCCCAATTCTAAAGATGACCCCTCAGAGGATCCACCGATGCATGTGCATAGCGAGAGCTCTACCCCCACTCCTTAGTTCATGAGAGGTGAGAGCGAGGAGACATTTACGCAGCCGAGGTTGGCTAGGCGGGCCGAGATACGCCCCCACCGAGGAGCACATGATCAGCTACTACGCGTGCCTACTTCTACCGTACTACGTCCGTGGATCGGTTTCATCCCACCATACCCCGGGTTCCAGTAGTAGCTGTTTAGAGGAGATCTAGTGTACACACTCACTCATAGATAGGATAAACATTCTTTTGGCATGAGGTTATCCACCTTAGGTGCACTAGGGTAGGAGTTTTTATTCACGGCCTTCATGTATTTCCGTTCATGTTGTATTTCCTTTTCATTGTATCTATACTACCTTGTACTAAACTAAGTCCTGGAAACAAAACGTGAAGGAATGAATGGAGGAGGAGAGGCCACAGTTTTTGAAGTCATTTGGGGAGGAAAATATCTCATTCAAATTGGTCATTCAAAGGCATGGTTGGAAGTATGACTAGGTATGGCTCAAAGCATGGTGAAGTATGGCCTCAAGCATGGTGCAAGTAAGGGGCAAGCATGGTCAAAGCATGGTCCAAGCATGGCCTTTGTGTGCAAAACAATTCAACATGTGAAGAATATGGGGGAGGGATTTATTTCATCTAATTGTGGTTTAGTGATGTGTTTAGGTGTTTCTTTAATTAAGCTTTTGGTTAGGAGTTTGTAAGTAAGTGTTTAGGTGAGGTAATGGGCAATTAGGAATATTGAGACATGATTAGGAATGGTCTTACTTCATTAAAAAAATCAAAACTCATTTTATAATGTAAACAATTGTAGACACAATTCCTTAATTTAATGAATTAGAGAGAGAAAACACTATTCAAGATTGCATGACTTGAAATCTTCATTTTTAAAAAGAGATTATTTTGATGCTAGATTAATTATCAAAATTTAGGTTATAGTTTAATTTAGGTTCCATGAATTAAGTTTAATTTAAGCAATTTTAGGTTCTAGTTAACCTTAATAAATTATTTTGATGCTAGATTAATTATCAAAATTAATTAATCTTCGATTAAAGCCTAATATTGCCAAGGTTTGCTTAATTATATCCTTAGGCTTAAAAATACTATTCTAGGGGCAAAATCATAATTTCGCACAAACACTGCTCAGGACCACTCAGATCAAAACAAATATCATCAAGCACATATAATTAACATTCTGAACCCTCGGGAGAAATTTCGGGCTCAAACGACACTGATACCCGCGTAAAACGCTATAGGGGTATTTTGGTCATTTTGAGTCGAAAGTTCGGAAAATGAGATTTTCATCTTTGCTATTAATCAAAACATATATAATCCCCTTCAAGTATTGAGTTGACCCTTTGAGGACTGCCGGGTCGGCTATCCTCGAGTTTCAGGTGAAAAATGACCTCAGGGGTATTTTGGTCATTTTTGCTCAGATAGAAAAATTGGGGTGTTGCGGAGGAGAATTTGAAAATCATATTTTTGAAAAGTTTTGTGAAAAACATGGCATCTTGCATGAGTTCTCTACACCTAGAACTCCCTAACAAAATGGGGTTGCCAAAAGGAAAAATAGAAGTTTGCAGGAGATAGCCAAGAAATACTTTTAGAAAGTGGTTTATCAAACGATTTTTGGGTAGAGGCCATAAACACGTCTTGCTATATCGAAAATAGAATCTTTCTAAGGCCAATCCTCAAGAAGACCCCCTTTGAGCAATGGAATAGTAGAAAACCCAATATATCATATTTTTATATCTTTGTGGCTTATCATGCTTTATTCTTAACACCAAGGAAAAACTCATAAAGTTTGATCCTAGATTTGATGATGGGATTTTCTTAGGTTACTCTTCTGTCTCTAAAGCTTATAGAGTGTACAATAAGAGAACGTTATACATAGAAGAGATGATATGCATCAAGTTCAAGGAGCTCAAGAAGGACTTTGTCGATGATCATGAAATACTAGAAGAAAAACTTGAGAAAATGAGTCTCAAGGAAGCTTCAGAAAGCAAATAGATGAAAGGCAAACCTTCAGAAAAAAAGTGTTTAAGAACTTCAAAGCTACAAAAACTATGCAAGAAGAACTAGATCAATTTGAGAAAAACAAAGTCTGGATGCTCATTGAAAAGCAAAAAAGGAAGAGTATCATCAAAACAAAATGGGTTTTCAGAAACAAACTTGATGAAGTTGGCAAAGTCATCCAGAACAAAGCAAGATTGGTTGCACAAGGTTATAATCAACAAGACGGAATTGATTATGATGAAACCTTTGCACAATAGCTAATCTAGAAGTCATGAGAATGCTACTTGCTTTTGCTGCTTTCAAAGGATTCACTCTTTACCAAATGAATGTTAAGTCTGTATTCCTAAACAGATTCCTCTGTAAATAAGTATATGTCAAGTGACCTCTTGGTTTTGAGAGTAAAGACTTTCCTAACCATTTTTTCAAGCTAACGAAGGCTCTTTATGGTCCAAAACAAGCTTCTCGAGCTTGGTATGAAAGGCTAAGTACCTTCTTGCTGAAGAATGGGCTCAAAAGAAGTAATGTTGATACTACTGTTTTCACTCTTGAACAAGATAATCACTTTTTGATAGTTCAAATATATGTTGATGACATTATATTTGGCACTTTTGATCATTTTCTTCGTGAAAAGTTTTCAAAATTAATATAGAGTAAGTTTGAGATGAGCATAATGGGTGAACTCAAGTTTTTCCTCAGTTTGCAAATAAAATGACAAAAATAAAGAACATTGATCCACTAAGAAAAATATATCAACGCACTTTTGAAAAAATTTAACATAGATCAAGCCAAATCTATGAGTATTTCCATGCATCCGTCTCAAATCATCGATGCTCATAAGGATGCTGAATAGGTATCAGAAAGTAATTATAGAGGAATGATTAGTTCACTTTTGTATCTTACAGCTAGTAGACCAAACATTTAATTAAATATGGGAATTTGAGCTAGATTTCAATCTAACCCAAAATAATCACACTTACAGCTATGAAGGGAATTTTCATATATTTGTTTAGTACTATTAATCTTGGCTTATGGTATGACAAAGGTACATTTGTGAGATTGTAGGTTATTGTGATGCTGTTTCTTCAAAAAAAGCCTCATCACTTGGTCGTGTAAGAAGCAAAATACCATTGCACTCTCTACGGTTGAAGCTAAATATGTAGTTATTACAAATTGCTACACCTAGATGCTATGGATAAGGAACCAACTCAAAGATTATCACCTGAGGTATTCCAAAATCCTTATCTTCTGTGATAATACTAGTGCTATTAATCTTACTTAGAATCTTATCCATCACTTTAGATCCAAACACATTGATGTTAAACATCATTTTACTCAGGATCATGTTCAGAAAGGAGATATTGAGTTAATATTTATGAATACTGAAGACGAAGTGTCTGATATATTCACAAAATCATTAGCAGAAGATCACTTTTGTGTTTTGAAAAGCTTTTAAACTTTAAACTTTTTAAATCTGTGTAAGCATTCTTGCACAAACATCTCTAGGTATCCTTCATTCATTGCTCCAAACTAAAGCCAAAACTAAAACATCAATATGCAAGTTTAGAGAATTAGCTTGCAAGACCACTTAATCATATTGAAGATCAAAAAGTTAGTTTGCAAGCTCAAAAAGAAGATGGGTTGATCAGAAAAAGAGTAGAAGAACAAAAAATAAGGTATATATGGTGTCATGGAGTTCATAATATGAAGATGAGTTAATTACAAAAACATGGTATTACTACGACAAGTCAGAAAATGGAAAGTGAGGCTCAAAAAGTAACATGTTCAGAAAGTGATCCCAAGCATTAGTAACTACTCTTTCTAAAAATAATGAAAAAGGTGGGATAATTCCCATTCTTTTCAGTTTCACCTTCCCACATTGTTTCACTTTCAGTCATAAACGTCCCATCACTTAAATAACTCCTAACTCCTCACACGTCACACATTTATATTCATCTTCTATCGCACGCTTCCTTAATCATTTCATATTCTCGTGCATACAAACCCTTTTCCTACAACTTTAATTGTTCACTGTTTTTCTCAAACCCTCACCTTCTAATCCTCTTAAGCTTCAACTTTTTCGTTCATCCTCATACACCAAAATTGACAATGGCTGAAGGAAAAAGATTCAATGGATGCATTACTAACATGGGAACACTTCTAATGTATTATGAACCAGTGCATCAGCAACATTACACCAAGAATTCTCAATGACTAATAGCTCTGGGAAAAAGCTAAGGCTGGATCTGATGACTCGTGTATTAATCCGATTAGAAGTCATCTCCTTCCAAGGGTTAGAAGGGTTTCTCAACATCATTAACCCAGTCTTTAATTACTTGAATGGTCATGACCTTCTATTCCAGCTGGAGCATGTGTTTGAGTTTGTGTTGACCTCTTATATTAGAGCACTTACGTAGAAGGTGTTAGATGGTCATATGAAGGGAATTGGTTTATGACCCTTGGAGTCTCAGTAGAGAAGGTGTCCAGATGTCTCATGGACTCTTCCAAACACCAACTTGGGGAGATAACTACTGCCATGCTAAACTCTAGGGTATGTCAAGTCTTTACCTTTATCCAGTTCTCTCTTCTCCCAAGATTGAGGAACACACACCTGCTGGTAGGGATGGACTACATGTTACTATTTTGTCTGCTGGAAAAGAGGAAGGTAAACTTGCCTAGACTAATCTTTGATTACATGTTGAGTGCTATCTCTCCAAAGAAAAGGAGAAATGTTGTTATTCTTTATGGAATTCTACTGACCAAGATTTTTGAATACTTGAACTACCTATTAGTAAACGAGTGGTACGAGTATATGGAAAGTACTTTGTACTCTTTTAACTCTTTCAGAACCCTAAGGAGACATGTCGATCCTGCTACATCTAGCATCAGGAGATGGAGCCGAAGAATAAGATATGCAGCCCTTGAAAAGGTTGTTGCAGAAGCTAAGGGCAAAAGAGGAAAAAGAAGAATAATCATCATTGAGGATAGCTCTAAGGACAGTAATAAACCTGAACTGATTTTAATATATGGGGGAAAACCCTCTCATTCATCCATTTCCTCAGATTCTGAAGAAAAATCTATAGGTAGAAAAGCACACGAGGAGGGGGTTGAATTGTGTTTCACTTTTCTTTACTTTTTAATATCTAAAACTTTAAACAAAATACTATCAATAGTTGAGCTTGAAGTGTAACAAAAACAATGTTAGATGTTTCAAAAAGTAACTTTCTAAAATATAGCGTCAGTAAAATATAAGCTAAAAAGATAAACTTTAAATAGAGACTAAGTTATTCAAACTGAACAACAAAAGTAAAAAGATAAAGGAGAAAAGGATACTGCATAGATGTTTTATACTGGTTCGTCCAACCCTGCCTACATCGAAATCTCAGCAATTGTTAAGTTCCACTAACCTTTCTCAACCTGAGAAAGAAAACACTAGATAGTTTTTACAGTAGTCTTCCTAAGCTATAGCTAGTGACATATCGACAACCTCTACTATCAGAAACCAAGTAGTTATTCACCAGCCTCTTCAAGATGAACTTTGAATAGTCTTGTACAAGCCTTTCTAAGCTAACACCAAGTAGTCTTTGACCAACTCTCTAAGCTAAACTGTGACTACTAAGAACACCTTATTGTCGCATTGTAAGTAGTTTTACCTTAGCCTCTCCAAGCTGTCTCACACCGATCACTACTGGATCGAAGATACAAATGTTTGTGTTTGGGTTTGCAACTCAAATTAATCAACATTCAAGTTCCCTTAAAATATGCAGTGAAAATCCTAAGATAAGTTGAATGACTTCTTTCTAATAATTCTTCCTTGGAAGAACATATAAACTATTTGAGAATGTAGAAAGAAGACTTTTCACAATCAAGAAAACTAATTACAAGAAGTAATAAACTTCACAGAAAAGATAAGGAGAAGGTTTTGTAGTATTTCAGCACTTGTATAATTGTCAAGTCCGTATCTTTCAAAGCTCAGCATCTTTATGTCTCCCTTTGTGACCGTTGCCCTTGATCCGTTGTCTAAGTGACAGGTGTTGATCATTAGTTTGTTTCTTGGAAACGTAATCTAAAGGAGTAACTCGTCTGGTGTCAAAGCTATTTGCAGAAGCAGTCATAAAGTTGAAGTTTCTAATGACCCTTTAGAAACTACTTTTTTACTTTTCGAACATGGTTTCTAAACTCTTCCTTATAGAAGCTGTAGTGGCTGACCAAGTAGGCAGAAAAGTTTATATGCCAATTTGAAACTGAGTTTGACTTGAAATTTAAAATTTAAAATTTAAAATTTCCTTCTTTTTCAGTGAAGTGCAGCATTTTGCAGTGGTGTACACTTTCTGAAGTGCAGTATTAATCTCTTGATGAATGAATGATCTTCTAGCCTTCAATTGGAGAATGTGTATGATTAATATATTTACAATGATGATGATTGTAGGTTATAAAACATCCTTTCTTCATATTTGGCTTAATATCTTTATTTCATGTGTATTTTCTAAAGTCTCATTCTACTTTCTGAAGATATATGCCTTGGTTTCTTGTGTACGATAGATCTCTTTAGTCTGTTAGGCAGTTATACATTTATTTCATGTTATAATATTCACTTCCATTTAGTCTTTATCTCTTTTCATGATACAATCATATTTGCACATATAGAGTGAAATTATTTACACTTTTAAGAATGTATTATGCATATAGAGTACCATGTTTGCTATATCAAGAAACTTAAGAAAACCATTAGTCATTCTTCAAAATATTTTCTTAAAATTTGTTATGTCATCACTCAAAACATATTTCTTTAGTGCTTTTGAAAGGTTCTGGAGCTAACAATCTCCCCCTTTTTTATGATGATAAATCAATTTAAAGAAAATCTTTTGAAGAGATTTTCAAAGAAATAGAATGGAATATATCATGATAAAAGCTATTCTTTCAAAACATCACAGGCTCTAATTTTCAAGAAGTCCATTTCTTAAAGCATGATATGGATTTATTCAAAATCATTTTATAGCCTTAAGTAACTTAAATTAGAGTTGTTTTGGTTGTTAAAGAAACATTTTAACTTACTTAGAGTATTTTCTGAGATGTATAGTGTAGTACTAAAACTGATATCATCATTCAAGTCCTTTTTACACCAACAGCTTGATTTTTCATTATTTTAAGAGATTTTCTAAAGAAAAAAAATTTGCTTGAATGAAAAGCAAGTAATATTTGTGATATTTCATCTTAATTAATTTCTTATTCAACACAAATTTTTCTCATTTTTAAGACATGTGCTCAAATATATATGATAAATGTATAAGAGGATGTTATGAAAAAACAAATCGATACAAGTGTAGTTTCTTAGGCTCAAAGAAACCTTAATATAATTTAATCAACAGATTATTATGCAAGGTTTTTAAAGCTCGATAAGGATCAATCCCAAATGTGTCAGAGCAAATTAAAAAGAGATAGCTTTTTGTTTTATGAGCTAAGAAACATTTAACACAAGTATCAGAGTATAATATTTTATAAAATAAAACTTGAGACATAGGTTCATGTTTTTCATGTAAGCTCACGCATTGAGTGCTCTTCACTTGCCCTATGGCATATATATCATGCTCAGCTATTTTGGCATTCTATATATCTATGTGTATAGAATTCCAAAATAGTTGAGCATGATATATATGCCACAGGGCAAGTAAAGAGCAAAGATAATTATATTTGAGCTATAGTTTAAAAGAGAGTATCAAAGTAAAAATAAAAGAGGTGCCAACATAGATAAAAACATATAGAAAAAATGTTTCAGGATAAAATAAAAATGCATGAGCATAAGAGAAATGAATGAACATAAAAAAAATACAAATAGCTAAATCTCTGAGCAAATCTGCCTCTCAATGTACTCCTCTATTTACTCAATACAAGATTTTCTTCACTTTTCCTCTCCTCTTTTTGTCATCAGCAAAAAGGAGGTGTCCTAGAAGCTAGGAACAACATCATCAGCCCTGACACCTTATCTCCTAGAAAACCTCTTGTAGAAATGTTTTGTGTCTCTGTGATTGAGCTTTTATCTCATTTAACCAGATGTTGATGAGGCATTGTTCTTTCAGCAATGTCTAAACTTCAGTGTAGTTTGGCTACGATGTAGGTGGTGGTTGACTGGATGAAAGAGTAGCATTTTGAGCAGGAATTGGTTCAGACACAGTTTGAACTGTAAAAGCAGTACGTTCATTGTCTGGTTCATTCTTTGAAGATGTTTCTTTGGAATCTAAAGACTCAAAAGAACAGGAAGATTTTTCTTCCCTTGGCAGGATCATTTTTAGGAGTCTTTGATCTTAATGCTTCTTCTGAGTTTGTGGAAGAGTGTGAAGGGCTTTTTCCATGTTTGAGAACTACTTCATGTTTCTCATTGTCCTTAGAACTATCTTCAAGAATGATTATTTTTCTTTTACCTCTTCTTCCTTCAACTTCTATGGTAGCCCTTTCAAGAGCTGCATCTCTTATTCTTATGCTCTGTCTCCTAGCATCAGATGTGGCAGCACCAGTAAGTCTCTTTAGGGTTCTGAAAGAGTTAAGAGCGTACAAGTACCTTCCATGAACTCATACCACTCATTTGCTAAAGGGTAATGCAAGTATTCAAAAACCTTAGCCAGCAGGATCCTATAAAGAATAACATCAATTCTTCATTTCTCAGGTGAGATTGCATTTATCATGTAATCAAAACTTAGTCTGGGCAGATTTACCTTTCTCTTTGTCAACAGGAAATAGAGTAATGTAACATCCTCCCGAGTACAACCTCATCCTTATGTCATGATATCATATTCGAGAGTTGTTACTTATTAATTAGCGGACCTTTCTTAATTATCTATAGTGAGCTCGACTAACACATGTAATAACTAAGCATAATCTATTAAAATATATGACAAGGAAACACAATCTTTATTTAATATATAGTTAAGTACAAAAGGAAGCTCAACTATAAGCTTTAATACATATCCATTCTATATTACATTTACATACATATCCATTCTACTAAGTACAGCTTAATAAAAGCATTGACTACTACACTATTGTAGTTCTGAATTCTTTTACGGAGTAGCCTCATAGTAATATGGTTCAACCTGGAGATGACACGGGAACACAAAAACACAAAAACACATAGAGGGTGAGAATTACACAATTCTTAGTAGGGTAACTCCCCAAATATGCAATTATAAATGTCATCATCATCGTCATCGTCCTAGCCACTTCGGTTTATTAAGAAACTGTGAGCATGCAACCTAAATCAATGGTTCATTTTCAAAGTTCTCAATCATACTTCTGAAGTGGGTCTCTTTTATTATTCAATCACTTAATATACACATAGCATACTACTTAACATTACAGTGATTGATTTACAACTTTACGTACTTGGTACATCAAAGAGAATCTCAGAAACATTATCCCTGTCTTTTCATGCCCTTGACCTAATAAAGAGGACTTTTTTGTGCCCTTTACTCACTAAAGGTGACTTGCCTATGCCCTTTACACATTAAAGGGGACTTTTCCATGCCCTTTACACACTAAAGGGGACTTTCCCGTACCCTTACACTCTAAAGGGGACTTTCCCGTGCCCTTTACACATTAAAGGGGACTTTCCTGTGCCCTTCACACTCTAGAGGGGACTTTTCCTTCTTTACATAGCATATATATCATCCTCAAGCTCACATATACAGGCATGCATTAGCATAAATTTTTTAATTTCACAATGCTTCAAACATATATATATATCATTCATTTATTACCTTTCTCTTTACTAATGCATTCTTTACCCGTATATAAACAATCAATCACATGTGATTCTCATTAATTTATCATAAACTAAACTTTAAAGTGCATAACATGCATTTATATTCATCATAGTTGCATCAAAGGACATTTTACTTCCAAATCAATATTTTAGCTCATTTCTAGCACATTAACAGATTTCTTAATCAAGTAATACAAATTATTCCTCATATGAAACCATCAATTTCATGTCCAAAAAAATTCTCCATGACACTTAAATGTGTTCCCAATGTCCTGTAAAAGTTTCAGAGCAAAACAAGTTCTCTAGCTATATTAACAAAATTCTACAATTTTGGTTGTCAGAGACCACTTAATCTCAACTCAGAACTAGATTTTCATAATTTTTAACCTTATCAAATGATTTAATAAATTCAAATTAAAAATCATGGTTGAACTTCAAGATGTTTCCAATATTCTATAAAAATTTCAAAGGAAAATTCAATCATTTGCTATGGTAACAAAATTATACAAAATTGGAACTTCAATTCCCACAATCCCGGCAGCATAGTCATAATCTCGGTTCTTGATTTTTTTAAGGCAATATAAATCGAAATTAGGCTGAAGAAAATTGGAACTAGCCTAGGATGTTATCTTCAACATATAATTTTTGTAGCTGATTAAAACATCTACAAATATATCAGAAAATTCAAGAACCATAACCTATCAGTACAAATCCAAAAATCCAGCAGCATGTGTCAAATTTTCTTTTGACAAAAATGATTTTTCACAATATCAAACCACTTTACCAAAATTAATACATCAATATCAATATATAATCAACCAATTCAACTAAAAATATTCAGCCAAATCAGTAAGTAAATAATAAAAACAGAGTTGAATGTAAAAGAGGTTTAAAATCCTTACTCTTGAGAGGTAGTGTGTCCTTGTCTCTAGTTTGCTCCAAGATGGAAGTCCTTCACTCTAAAGCTGTCTAATCACACCCAAATCCTTCCTTAATCATTGAAGAATGATCTCTCAAGGTGGAAAGAGGTGATGGATTCAAATTCTAATATGTTAGTTTGGTAGATATTGAGGGGTAGAACAAGTTTAGTGAAGGGAGTTTGTGGTTTTGACAACTCTAGACTAGTGTTTTGAAGGCTTGAAATCAAGTTTTTATGGAAGTAAACATGGAGTCGCTTTCTCCTTGTCTTGGCCGAGAAATGCAATGGCTTCTTGGAGAAGAATGCCTTGTATTTATCTTACATTAATGTAAGAATATTATAACCTATAATAAAGTAATCTTTGACCTAAGAAAGAAAAATGGATGGCTAAGATTAATCTTCTAATTCAAGATTAAATCTTAGCCATTCATTTGATATATTTTTGTAAGGATTAAAATAGCTTTTAGTGTTATAAATCGCACACTAAAATTTTACCGAACAGGTAAAACAGTGTACCTGGGTAATCAAATGTTCCTTGAAAATTAATTCTAGATATCAAATATTTATTCCTACCCATTTCTAATCTTGTTTCTATAATTTCTAACTTTCGGGCATCTCGGGGCCCCAATTCTAGAGTTTCAATTGTCCCGGCTAGCCTGTGAGGCCCACAAGTTACTATTCACTTTTTTCTTTACAGACCCGTTGGATCGTCCTCATCATTTCTATGTCTGTCAGATTTTTGAAATTATGACTAAAAAAGCTCAAATTAATTTTTATATAATTTTTAGGGTGTTACAAGCAGCATACAGTCCATTCCCACTAGCAAGTGCATGCACCCCAGCCATGCGAGAAAAGAGAACTGGATGGGGGTGAAGAGTTAACAAGTTCTAGAGTTCAACATAGCAATGGTTATCTCCCTAGGTTAGTGTCTAGGAGAGCCTATGAGACACTTCGAAACCTTCTCTGCTATGACACCAAGGGTCATAAACCAGTTCTCCTCATGTGAATCTGACACCTTTGTGAGGAGTGTGGACGATACATGAGAGGTTAGCTATGCTCAGAGTCATGTGAGGCCCCCTGTTGTAAGAGGTTAGCACAAAATTGGACACTTGTTTTAACTATCAATAGAATGCCATAATCATTCCAATGAAGACCTTGTCAGTAATGTTGAGAAAGCCTACCTACCCTTGGAAGATGATTACTTCCATCAGGATTAATACCTGCATCAACAGATCTCCTCCCAACCTTTTCCCAGGAGCTACAAGTCATTGGCAAAAATTCTTAGTGTAGCATCATCCCAAGTACAACTATATCCTTAAGTCATGACATCATGCTTGAGATTTGTTACTTAAAAAATAACGAACCTTTCTTAAATATCTATGGCAAACTCGACTAATGCGTGTAATAACTAAGCGTAGCCTACTAAAATATATGACAAAGAAACATAACCTATATTGAATACATAGTCAAGTACAAAAGGAAGCTCTACTATGAGCTTTAATACATATCTGTTCCACTAAATACAACATGATAAAAGCATTAATGACTACGCTATTACAATATTCTGAGTACTTTTGTGGAGTAGCCTCATAGTCCTCTAGTTCAACCTGGGGATGACACAGAAACACAAACACATAGGGGTAAGAATTAGATAATTCTCAGAATGGTATTTCCCCACATACACAATTCGTAATGTTATCATCATCATCCCAGCCACTTTGATTTATTTAGAAAATGTGAGCATGCAACATATGTCAAAGGTTCACTTTAAAATTCAAAACTATTTTTTTGAAGTGAGTTTCTTTTAATTGCTTAATCACTCAATATATATGTCATACTACCTAACATTTTGAATCACTTAACATACATATGTCTTTCTAATAATTCATTCTTAACTTTATGTGCCCTCGGTATATTGAAAGGGACCTTTCCGTGCCCTTTACACATTACAAGGGACCTTCCCATGCCCTTTATAGACAAAAGGGGACCTTCTCATGCCTTTTACATATTACAGGGGACCTTTTTTGTGCCCTTGATATTCTATAGGGGATTTCATTTTTCACTTAGTACACACATCATCCTCAACTCACATATACAGGTATTATATTAGTATACTCATTAGCATAAATTTCTGAATTTTCTAATGCCTCAAACATATTCATTATTCATTTATCACCTTTATTTTTTACCAATGCATGCTCCAAGAACATATATATTATTCATTCATCATAAGTCAATATTTAAATCATATAGCATGCATTCATACACATCATACTTGAACCAAATGTCATTATATCATCAATTCAAGGTTTGGATTTATTTCCAGTAATTTGACAGATTTTGCACCATTGTAGGACAAATCTGTTTATACATCAAATATCAATTCAGGGGCTATAAAAGGTTCTGTAAAAATTTCAAAGAAAAAAGAGTTCTCCAACTATGTTAACAAGATTCTACAAGTTTGGTGGTCAGAGACCACTTATACTCATCTTAGAATGAAATTTCAATAATTTTTAACCATAGCAAATTATTGAGTAAATTCACAATAAAAATTAGGGATTAACGTCAAGATGTTTACAACACCTTGTAAAAATTTCATAGGAAAAATCAATCATTTGCTATGGTGAAAAAATTAGACAAATTCATAGATTCAAGACTAGAAATTCAAACAGCATACATATAGTCTCGGTTCATGATCTTTTTTAGGTAGTAAAAGTCCAAAGCAAGGCTCAAGAAAATTTTTAGAACTAGCCTAGAATGTTAGCTTCAACATATAATTTTTCTAGCTCATAAAAATAACTACAACTCTCTCAGAAAATTCATGATCATCCTCTGCCTGTAAGAGAACCGAATTTCTAGCAAGCATGATTAATTAACACTTCTTTAGTAAAATTGAATTTTTTCCATAATACCAATACACACCACCAATACAAATACCACTACTAATATGTGTAATCATGCATTAAAACTAAGAATATCAATTGTCCAATCATCACAATCAATAAGAAAAATAGAGTTTCCTCAAGTAAAGAAAACAACACCCTAATTTGCAATTCTAGATCTTTGTAATCCAAAGGTGCAACAAAGGATTTCTCTTCACTCCAAGGACTGCCAATCAACCTCAAACCTCCCTTAGAAAGTGAGGAAGTGAGATATCAAAGTGAGCATTTGTGGAGAATTGAAATTTTAATTGATTAGAATTATAGGTGTTGATATGTAGAACAAGTTTAATGAAGGAAGTTAGTAGTTTTAACAACTCTAGGCTAGTGTTTTTGGGATTGGAAATCAAGCTTATACTCTTGAGCATGGAGATGAAGTTACTGCTACCTTCCTCTATTTTGATGGCCAAATAGTTGGCTTCTTGAAGAAGCTTTGAGTTGGTGTTAATCTTATACACAAATAAATGAATATTATATTATATAATTAAGAGTTTGTGTGAAATGAAGAGTGGTTTGGTTAGCATACTGAGGGTTTGAGAGGAAAAGAATATGAAATGGTTGAGGAAGCATGCGATAGAAAATGAAGGTAAAAGTGTAAGGTGTAAGGAGTAGGAAGTTATTTTAAATGATGCGACATGTCTGACTGAAGGTAAAGTGACGTGGGAGAGAGAAACTCAAAAGAGTGCGAATTATCCCACCTTTTTTCATTTCATTCAAGAAGAGTGATTGTTGATGCTTGAGACCTGTAACACCCTCCTAATTACCTTTTTTTTTTACTCGAGTGTTAACACAGTAATTAGAAAAGTGTTACTCATTCTCATAATCTATACTAGTCGAAAACAACTAAAATAAAATATTGTAGATGTATAAGTTACCAAACTAATATGTACATATATATACATTGTTGTTAAGTTCACATTAGGTACATCATACTAAAAAAAAAATTGGTTATCTCCTAAAAATTGGTTATCTCCTAACTAGTTAGGAACTCAGTGTATAAAAGAATACCTCTACTGTGTAGTCTAGCTTGCTCAAAGTTGAGATCTAGCAAAATTTTATATAAATAGACAGAAAATGAATCTCATTAATATCTAATATGGTCAAATCACTGTCTGGAGGGTTCTACTGCTAGTCTACTACTATACATACATTAAGAGTCCTTGAGCTGCCCCACACTCCTCTAAAGAAAACCATTCGCCATTGGTGCAATGGCATTGCCCCGGCAAGAGCAATTTTATTTAGTGTAATAGGAATCAATGACTTCGAATCAGCAAACTAGGAGTGGAGCTGGAAATGACGCTGACATGATGACTATTTTTTGTGAGATGGCGGCTACCATAAGGGAACAAGCTACAGCTACTATTTGAATGATGGAGCGGCTGAACTGCAATGAAAGGCAAAACCCAACCAATAATCCTGCAGTGAACGAAGTCGATGTAGAGTATAAAAATTTTTTCGAGTTCAAGAAAGCAAATCCCCTTCCATTTCAAGGAGCTTTCAACCCCAGCAAAGCAAAGGAATGGATTAAAGCCAAGGAGAAAATCTTCTCAATACTTCCATGCACAGAGGTCCAGCAGGTGGCTTTTGTTACCTACATGCTAGAAGCAGATGCAAAATATTGGTGGGTTGGTACCAAAAGATTATTTGAAGCTTCCTAGACTGTGGTTACCTAGAATATTTTTAAGGAAGCTTTTTACCTTAAGTACTTCCATACTTCTGTAAGAAATGCTAAATAGTTGGAGTTTATGGCTCTTAAACAAGGACCTATGAGTGTAGTAGAGTATACTGCCAAATTTGAAGAGCTCTGCAAGTTTTCTACAATTTATCAGTGTGACCTAGATGAAGCCTGGAAATGCATGAAATATGAAGAAGGTCTACGAGAAGATATAGAAGCAGTTGTAAGTCTCTTGGAGATTAGGGGCTATCCTACTTTGGTAAATAAATGTCAACATGCAGAGGAGTCCAACAAGAAGCTGACAAATTTCACAAAACAATGCTAGAAGGGGATTAACACCTCAAGGCCCTCGATTCAAGCCTGTTAACCAACCTCGGAGAAGATTTCCTCCCAACAATAACAACAACAAAAGGAAACAACTTCAACCTCCAAGACTTGAGGTAGGGAGAGATTGCCCTCACTGTGGGAAAAATCATGGGAATCGACCATGCTGGACAACACAAATCATTTGTTTTGGATGTGGGAAACTAGGACACAAAATATTTGAATGCCCTAATAAGAGAGACTAGCAGCCCACCTCCAGGCCACAACAACATGGACGTGTTTTCACTATAAGTGCCAAAGAAGCTTCTCAATCTATCGATCTGATCCGATTTAGCTAGGATATGAGCTCACTCCTATTCATGATCATCGAACTTCATTTTTTTCCATTTCTTAATCATACACAACGCTATTCCTAGTCGATACATCTACTAACTCCTAAAATTCTCTAGGAAGTCCTTATTTTTGCCTTCCCGATATAACCCATATAAGCCTTGTCTCTGTTTTCCCCATATGTTGGAATTTATGCAACTGAAAGTCACATTTGCTCTTTTATCATCATAATATCCATATGATGTAATTATCTTTTCAAAGGCCTGCTTGTAACATCCCAAATTTCATCTAGGCTAATTGACTCGATGAAGCCGAGCAATTGATTTACCAACTAGGCAATTGATCTTGACCCCATAATGGGAAGGGTCAACATTGGTAAGTTATTGTTGATTAATGACATTAGCATAGTTAGAAGACACACAAGAATAACCAATGATAAGTACTATTAAGACATAGACCCTAAATTAAGCATTTTGGACAAGGACAATTTATTTGCAAAGTTAAATTCCCTAATCAATACTAGTAAATTACATTAATCAAATAGATAGTAAGAAATTGATTTGAAAGATTAATCCTAATTATTGATTTACATGAAAGAAAACAAAAGAAATTGGACAAGTGTCATGAAATATAACAAATATTATTAGAATAATCAAGTGTGTCTAGCAAAAGATGCAAAGAATTACAAAAATGTCATTACATAGTGGAATTACGAAAATACCCTTACTATGTAAAGGAAATTACCAAACTACCCTTGCCTTATTAGTAAATGACAAATATACCCTTATTCTATAAATGGAATTACAAGAATGCCACTATCATTATCCAATTACAAAAATACCCTTGTCTTGGATTAAGAAATTACTACAATGCCACTACTTTAAATAATTACAACAATATCACTACTTTAATGCCACTGCTTTAAATAATTACAACAATGCCATTATACCAATCTCTAGGCTTGTCTTGAATTAAGAATGAATTTAAGCCATTGGATTAATGCTAGAAAGAATTAAAAGATCAAGTTGAAAATCTCCAGTATAAAATAATAATTTATCAGTATAAGTTTCTACAGACAATTGATTTAACAGTAACATTAAGACACTGACAAAGTAAATGATCCAAATAATGTAATCATAGATGGTGGAGCTAATGAATGAGTATGTCACAAAAATTAACTTAGGATTCCAATTTTAAGAATAAGATATAATAGCTTTGCGATGATTTGGTCAAATTAAAATATCTTATGATATCATAAATTATGATAAGGCAAAACATAATATACATACATATCATACCATGCATGAAAGAACTTAACACTTGGATCCTTTTATCTATGTATGAGTCAAAATTTAACATTATCATAATAGGGGACAAATTGATTTAATGAATGAAATTGTGGCATAAAAAGCTCTTGATTCCATTAAAATTGGCCTACACTAGTCATTACTTCCAACATAAAGATTGTGCCTAGGACTTAGCAATCCAACATAATTATTAATCCAACCATATGAGCATCCAAGAACAAGAAATGGAAGCACAAAAACCCCTCCATTACAGCCCTCAAGTCATGGCCTCTTGGCCTATAAAATGGAGGGAAGTGTGTGAACTCATTCCTCATAACACACTCTTGCTAGTCTCTAAGCCTTAGAAACTCCCTCAGTGTTCTTTCTCTCTTGTTCTTTCTCTACCATTTCTTCTTATATTCTCCTCTTCAAAGACTTCTCTTCACCCTCTAAACTTCATCCAAACACTTAAATCCTAAGCCCAAACATTCACTAGCCCTCACAAAAGTTACAATATTTAACTCTAGTGAGAAATATTTTCTTAAGCACTCAAGTTCTAGAGCCAAGATTTAAGGATGGGCCATCCACTCCAAGGACTCTTGTCAAGCTCAAGAAAGAAGAGAAGGACTCTTTTTAGACCCTAATAAGAGGTAAGAGTGTAATGCCCCGATTTTCTGTTAGAGTGAAAATGACCAAAATGCCCCTGAGGTCATTTTCGGCCCAGAATTCGAGGAGAGCCGGTCCGGCAGTACTCGGAGGGCAAACTCAATGTTGGAAGGGGATTAGATGACTTGTGTACCTTTCCGGGATCGAAAATCTCGTTTTTCGAGTTTTCGAGTCAAAATGACCAAAACGCCCCTGCGGTGTTTTACCCGTTTGCAAGTGCCGGATGAACCCGAAACTTCTCCAGATGGTTTTAAAAGGCATTTTTATGTATATTGTAACTTTAGTTTTGGTCCCGGAGGTCCCGGGCGAAATTAGTGCAAAATTACGGTTTTGCCCCTAGTTTCGTGTTTTTGCGCTTAATCGCGTGATTAAGCAAACCTAAGCAATATTAGGCTCTAATCGAAGGTTAATTAATTTCCATAATTAATCTTAAGTCAAAATAATTTATTAAAGTTGATTAGAACCTAAAAGTGCTTAATTACAACTTAAAATCATATTTTAAATTCAAGACTCCTAGTCATGGAATCTTAAATAGTGTTTTCTCTTTCCAATTCCTTAAATCATGGAATTGTGTTACACATTGTTTATTCACAAATGAGTTTTTAATTCCCTAATGATGTATGAGCACTCCTAATCTTGTCATAAAGTCCTTAAATCACATTCTTAGTCACCTAAACTTAAGCTTAATTATTCCTAACCTTGTACCTAAACTAATACACACTTAAACCTACCATTAACACACAATTACATGAAACAAATCCTCCTCCCCCTTGCTGTACCAGGTCTGGCCGAGACCTCCATGCCCCCATATGCATCACATGTTCAATTTTTTAACACTCCAAGGCCATACCTCAAGTCACATACACTATACCTTGTCATAACTTTCAATCAAGCTTGATTTTCCAAATGAATAACTAATTAAAATACCCCATTTTCTCCATTTATTTGTGGCTGGAAAAGTTCCAGCCATGCATTGTTTCTATAAGCCTAATTTTATTCAAAATTGATAGGAAATTCACTCACATAAAGCCATACTTTGTATCATATACTCCATACTTCAAACCATGCTTGTATGACACCTTGAAAGAGATATTTTTCTCGTCCTTGCCTCCAAAACCACACGGTTACGCCTCCTCCCCTTTGAGCTCCCATTTGTTTTCATTCTCTATAAATACCTTGCCTAGAAACATATGTAAACACTTTAGTTCATTTGCACACTTTTAGTTTCCTAAGCTTTCTTTGCATTCTCTCTTTTTCTCTCTAAGTTTCAAGAGAGTTTTCTCTTGTTCTTCATCTTCATCTTCTTCATCCTCTCATTACATAATCTTTACATAACCTTGAAACACCATCTCACCACCTTAGATCATCATACAAACACCTAACTTTCCATTCTCAAACACAAGCTCACCAAGAACACATTTCCTTTCTTTTTCTCTCCACAAGGCTGAAACCATCAAGCCCCAAGGAGGAGCTCATCATCTTGTTTTTCTTTCCAAAAGTTCAAGCTTTGTGTCTTCACTCTAGGTAGGAGTGTTTTCTAAACTTTGTTTTCTTGAAAATGAGTTCTTTCTAGCTTTCTCTTGGGTTTTCTTTTTGAAACTTTCTTTGTTTTTCTTTCTTGAAGCTTTCGGCCATGAGGCATTGATGAGCACATGATGGCTCAATGATGAGGACTCCTAGATGATGACTATGTGTTCATCTCAAAGGAACCTCTAGAGCTTGAGTTTTCATTATCTCTAAGTTTCATCTTGACTTACTAACTCAAAATGATTTTTTTTTACTTAAGAACACCTTTACTTTCCTTGCTATTTTGATTTTGGTTTTCTTGCTCCCTTTCCTTTAATATTTCGGTTATGATTCTTTGATCTTTGAGGTCTTGTTTGTTTAGAAAGTTTTGTTTTCTTTGAGCTTGATGATGATGTTCAAGAACCTCATAGTTCCTTTGAGAACTTAGTTCAAGAACTCTAAAGCTCTCTTTGTGATGAGATAAGTGTTGGGTTGTGTATCTAAAGTCTTGTAAGAGCTCTAGATGAGACTAAAATAAATATTGCATCCATGTTTACTTTTATGCTTTGCACATCATATTTACTTTCCTTGCTATCACTAAGTATCGAGATAACGAATGAACTTGCATCATCATATTTATATTTCAAGCTATGCATTATCATATTTATATTTCAAGTTCTTACTTAATATCAAGATAATAATGAGTTGCATCTCATGTTTATTTTATGCTATCACTTTACTTTCTAATGGAACCTAAAATGAGTGCATGAGCATGTTTATTTTTATTGCATCACATAAATGAACCTAGAGCTCAAAGACTTATCTATTGTGGTCTCAAAAAAAGGCTTGAAAATGTTTATTTTCCTTATTTTATGTTTCGGCCTCTTCGAGTTTATTTGTTTCCAAATATTAAAAAAAATATTAAAAACTATGTTTCATAATTTTTCTAAGCTTATATGAGTTAAAGAAATGCATAGAACTAAGTTTTATGAATTTAGAACCTCTTGAGACAAAGTTGATTTAGCCACTACCCTCTTAATTATTTTTATGATTTTAGATGATAAAAATATTTATAAATGAGTTTTGAAAGTTCTAAAAAGGTTCCAAGAGAAACTAGTATTTTATGTGCTTTAGAAATTGTATTTTATGCCTTTAAATGGAGATGTTGATTTCGGTTCTGCCTTGCTTGGTATGATCACAGTATGAGCTGTTTTAAGGATGGGAACATGCTTATGTTTAAGTATAATTAATGGTAAAACTCATATGTGAAAGATAAGAGAAGTTAGGAACTAGAAAATAATTAATTTGAGAGTTTTAGATCCCATGATGTTTGAATTTTCTGGATTCTGTCCAGCAAGATTTAGTAATGATAATCATGGTTTTAAATTAGTTTAAATGTGTAGAAATGACTCATAAATAGTTTAGAACTTTCTTGAAGCCTTAGGAACAAACTGAACTTAGAAAGGGTCATTGTTGTGACTCCTAGGTACCCGTAAAGTTAGGATTATGAATTTTGCATCCTTGAGGTTTAGAGATGTTCTTGACCATAGTGTGAGGTGAGAAATACTTAGTTATAACCTCATAGGTTCCCAAAAGATTAGGTTTCAATGATTCATAACTTAGAATGTGAGCTAAGGACCTTAAGGGTCAATGCATAAAACATGACGAGAAGTGTTAATGTTATGATGTTGATATGATGCCATGAAATGATGAGATGTGTCTGATGCATGAGATTTTATGAGAACCTGGTTTTGTAAATTAGCTTGTGGCGGTTTGAAAGAAATTTGGTTTAATAGCTGTTATGCTGTCGAATTTCCGTCAAACCTATAAGGATGGTCTTTTGGAAAAAAGGAATTCATTGACATACTGGGGACGGCGATACGTAACGCCCAGATATGATCAAAGTTGTTATTGGCACACTGGGGATGGCGATACGTAACACCTAGATGTGACCAAAGTTATTGAGATATCTCAGAGATTTATTACCATGCTGGGGACGGCTATACGTAACACCCAGACATGAGGGGACATTTGTATATCGAGATTCAGTACCTTATGCCACAAGATATATATTTATATGAATTGATGTGTTGAATTATATGCCCAAGTGTTGTCAAACATCCATGATATAACCTGTTGCATTCATAGCATCAAGATGCATGCTAAAAGGAATGAACCTTGGCTAAGTAGTCTTGAAAACCCTAAATTGAACCTTATATGCATGCTCACTATTTTATAAATAAACCCAAGGTTCCTGAGGATGTGTACGATGTAACCTTAGGATAGGAGACTTCTACTGAGATTTCTTTTGTAAGAATTCTCACTCATCTCTCTCTTTTCTTCCGTCACATCTTTAGAGAACGATGACGACATTTGTGGTCTTCATCGACATATCGACCTGGGAGGTCCACTATGATCCGGATCACGGATCATACCATTTTGAGGGGCAGTGCACGGTTCGAATGTTCATGTTCATGGGACGCCCCTTCACACACCCTGTACAGAGCTACCGTTTCTCCTCGATGTCACCCTACGACGACGCGATGGTTTTTGAGCGTGCTCGGACACGAGATGCGAGGCTATTACGGACGTACACTGGTGGTTCGATACCTCGAGACTTCCAGGACTACGTACCCCGATCCCCGAGTTCAGAGGACGACCCTTTCGAGGATCGGCCGACACATATGTATAGCGAGAGCTCTACTCCGACACCTCAGTTCGTGCATGGCATGAGCGAGCAGACGGTTACACAGCCGAGGCTGGCGAGGCGAGTCGAGCGGCGCCCTTATCGAGGAGGTCACACTTCTTTTTCTCGTGTGCCCACTCCTGATGCTTTACGTCCATAGATCAGTTACACTCCACTTTTCCCCGGGTTTCAGTAGCTGACATCGTAGGGGATGTCTAGTGCACACACCCACTTGTAGAGAGGATAAACCTTCTTTTGTTTTGAGGTTATCCAACCTAGGTGCACTCGGGTAGTTATGGCTTATTTATGTTTATTTGCTTTTTGTTGTATTTCTCTTTCTGTTGTATTTCAAGCTCTGCCTGCTTCTATAAGGGTATGACTAGTTGTACTTAAACTACTCTACTATTAAGGGAATGTTTCTGTTATTATGATGATTTATGTCTTGCTATTGTTTGTTCTTATTTTCCGTGTTGCTCTATATCTGTTACGCTTGTTTTACGTTTCTGTCATTCGATTAGACTAAGAACGCGGCTCTCACTTTGTTTTATGTTTTCAAAAAAAAAAATTTACCCGTAATTTCCACTAAGTATCTTAAGAAAAGGATGCGACTATGAAGTAATAGGCTAATGTTTAACCTAATGTGTTCTAGAAAGTTGGGTTAAAATTAGGGTGTTACAAAGAGCCCTCACTTTGGTTGTGTAAGTCCTGATGTCATTTAACCATGCTCATGGTTAGGATGCCATCAAGCTTATGTTTGTTGATAAAAATGTTTCACGGGGATATTGTATAAATATTTTGTGAAATCCAATGTTCCTTTCTGCTTCCTAAGTGGTACTATGGTTCTTGCATGCACAAATGTTGCTTGAAATATGTTGTGTGATCCTTGTGTTGAAAGAAGTGACATAAAATATGAAAATGATAGGCGCTGGATTTTTGGCTGTTTCTAGCAGTAGGTCTTCCAAAATTAAATACTCATAAAATATGAAGTATATTGAAATAAAAATATGTTTATCATAAACTAGACACATTATAAAATACTCTCCAAAAAGAATCACTTAAAAATGAGTTTTCTAGCTCAAGATATAAACTTTTAAAGTTTAGTCTTTTTACTGGAAACACTATCAAACTCCTAAACACTAAATTGAGCTTTTCTCTTTCTCCAAATATGAAAAATGTGTGAAATTAGTCTTGTTGGAAAGCTAGGATTTTAAGAAACACAGAGATATAAAATACATTCATTGAAAAGGTGCACGCAATTCCATAACCCTGAAATGAGCCACGAGTTGAGTTTCTAGACACTACTGGAATAAAGTAATTTTGTATGGGTATAAAAGTAATTGCACTTAGTATATTTTTTACAAACATCACATTCAAAGAAAGAAGAGTGAGTTAGGATTCTAAGAATATCTTTATTTTCTTGAAAGAGTAAGTATAGTGAGAGAAATTAATTTTTCATGTAGACATGCCATAATTGGAAATAAGCTGTAAAACTCTAACAAGCAAAAATTGTACTTCTTAATAGCCAAAATATGATTTCTCATTTTCATGAGGGCTAAAATTTATTTACTAATACTTACCAGATTAATAATAATAATAATTATATACAATCAATGATTACACATAATTAAGGATTTTCACTCATAAATGACTAAGAGAACTTATTTCTTGACCTATAAGCTTATGCTTTAGTTAAACAAGACCTAGTGACCTTGAGACATATATGAAACATAGTGAAAGATTAAGAGATTTTAATTTGTCATGATCCTCAAGATGAAAAGGACATACTTAAAGAGATTACAGGAACTTCAAAAGATGTAAGGAAGCTCAAAATACCCAAGAATAACATTTAAATGCATAAAAGGTATTTAAGGAATGTTTAAAGTTCAAAGAGATTTAAAAGAAAAGAGATTTGTAAAAATAATGAGAAAGACATTCAGAATGTGTAAATACAAAGACCTCTATGACCTTTTGGAAGCACTAGGGGCTTAACTTAATAACTTGAGATACTTAATATGAGATTGTCTATGAGAATCTATCTGAGATTTTACATGAGATTTGTTTGACATTCATACTGTATGATTACAAGATTTTTCATGAGATTATCTGCTGATGGTTATGAGATAAGTATGACATGTTTACTGCATAAATAACAGACTTTATGAAACATGATATATGACGCTGATGAAATTAGCAATGAGAGTCTGGAAAAGTGGACTTGTGCTAAGCTCACGGCTTATCCATTGAGATCACAGCAATGGAAAGAAAATAAAAGTAAAGCCTAGAAAAGTAGCAATGAAAGTTTGGAAAAGTGGACTTGAGCTAAAGCTCACTGGTTAACTTCTCAACCGTTAAGATCACAGCAACAGAAAGAAAACCAAAAGGTTGTGGCGACGGCCATGGTATGGGCTTATTACCCATGGAGGTGGTTTAAGACATTGGTGTTGGTGCACTCATTGAGAGTTAAATAATTAATGGGAAAAGCCCACTACTTAACCCTCAAGAGGGGGCTAAGACATTGGTGTTGGTGCACTCAGTGAGTGAATGACCAAATCAAGTTAAAGATGTATAAAATGTTAGATGCATGCATATAGGTATGGTGAACCTATCTTGTTCTGATATTTGCTTTACCTGAGAATTGAAAGAACTGTTAAAGAAAGAAAGATGATGGTTATAATTCACGTAAATATTGAGGATGAGTAATGAATTGCATGCATATCCTAGATTGTTATCGTCCATTAGAGATTATATATATAATATGCTTGGATGGATGATTGATGAATGATTGAATGGATATTCTTGTTAATGTTATAAGAGTAGTTTAAAAGCAACTTCACTTCGGCTAATTATGTTTGTGAAATTAGTAATTGAACCATTTATATGTCTACCTTTTTATAATATACCCGCGAACTGCCAAAGTGGCAGGACGGGCACAGCCGGTCTGCTCGTTGCCTAGTCGTGTGCACTCAAAGATCAGATCATCACCGTAGGGAGAAATGGGGGGTGAACTTGAAGGTGGAAACTGAGTAAGAAAAAGGACATCCCATGTATGCAAAAATGCACACCGCACAATGACCCTCAAAGTGATATGATCGGTGGTCTGAGTCGTAATGCACCCCCCCCCCAAACTGGAGTATCAACGAACATCACGAACAAAGCCATCATCCTCTGCAGACGTAACAGAAAGAAAGAAAGATAGAGGGAGTGAAAATCTTGATAAAGAATCTCAGTAGGGAAATCCTCTTATCCTAGTGTCATCGTCTACGTTTCCAGGAACCTTGGGTTTATTATTAAAGGTGAAAATGCAAAAGGTTCATTTTATGTTTTAAACATAATTATCCAAGGTTCGTTTATTTTAGGATGAATTTTGATGTTATGAATGCAGCATAACAGAATATGGATGTATGATAGAAACATTATGCACATATCACATGAACATATGATAAAGATGCATATGCTTCCATGGAAACTCCTTCCTTTCATCAATGATTATCTCATGAGGCCATGCTATTAAGTTCCAGGTTATGAGCTCATACCTAACTAGTCGTCACTAGTTTCAGCTTATCCTCAGATAAGTATAAACATATCCCGACCCCCAGAGTGCGGGTTAGGGGGCTTAAGGATCACCTATCTCTATAGGGTCCTCTTTGAAATGCATCTATTGGCATCCAGTGCACATTGATATTGTCTGCTTCGGCAGGCTTGATGTCCATACCCTCTATGGTTTTGCTTTCTCCTCACCGTAGCAAGAGAAATGTGTCTCGGCATGCTATGCAAAAATGCAACATAAACACATAACTTCAAATATCGTCATGACAATGCACTTAATACATCAGGCCCATCAAATCATGCAATTCATGCTTCTCAATCCATTATCATCATAACATGCCACAATTTATACAATACTCATGTCTCAAATTCATATATTCATATGCATCCATCATCAGCACTTGTGCAAAGCAATAAACATGCTCCTACCCAAAATGCCAAAGTAAGGGACTGGGCTCAGCTAATGCAAATGCTATGCATTGCAACCATATAAATAAACAAACATTCATATAAAATACTAACTCTCATTGCCTCCTTTATCTTACAATATTTTATACTTTTGATCCTTATAGGCCTTAAACTTACAATCTAATTAACCTAGCATCCAAATTAGGTCATTTATGCACCTAAGGGATCACAAATAATAATTCTCACTAATTTTTATGCTTATGAACAGTACCAAACAGCATCATACAGTTTGGACAAAAAAGTTATATTTCAATTATGAGGTTCTAGAAGTTACGTCTTTAACCTTTTCTAAGTTCCAGCTTTTCTTAAGGTACTAAAACTAATTGTTACTTTTATTAGAGGTTAATCCTACACTTCTAAAACCATTTATTTCATATTTCACTCATCCTAAAATAGTAGCCATATTTTTGTTTCCAAGGAATCTAAAACTCACATTTTTCATCCTTTCTAGTTACTAGTCTTTACTAACACTCATAAAATAATTTTTGCTCTACTCAAACATAATTTTTACACATTCTAACCTATTAAAACAACACCATGCAGTATTCATCATGACAAGGCAGTGGCCGAAACATCCACCGGAAATAATCACATAAAATCACATTTCAAGTTCATATAAGTTACTAGTTTCCCTTGGAATCATTTTAGGACCTCAAAACTCTTTTAGAAACCACCTTATTTCATTTAAATCATAATAATATACACTAAGGCAGTAGCTGCTTCAAATAATTCTTAAATGGGTTTTCAAGTCATAAAATTATACTCAAAGTATTCTTTGAGCTTTACTATGCTTAAGAAAAATCTTGAAACATAGTTTGTTGGCCTTTGTGACTATATGAAACTCATGCTAAGCTCATCATCATTACAAGGCCGAAATGTGCAATCGTGGAATGTTTCCATTTTCCAAACTTTGCTTGAGATAAAAAAGGCAAGTCTTTAAGCTCAAGGATCTTTAGGTGATAACAAGAACTTAAACATGCTATGCACTTCATTTTATTCTCCATTATGAAAATAAAGTGAAAGCTTTAAAGTAAATATGAGATGCAAGTTCATTATTATCTTTTGAGTTTAAGTGATGACTTGAAATATAAACAGGAAATGCAAGCTTGAAATTTAAACATGAGAATGCAAGTTCATTTCTTTATTCTTGAGAGGTTAGTGATGACATTGAAAAGTAAACGTGTTATGCAAAGCATAAACTTAAACATGGATGCAAGTTCATTTTATTCTTTACTAGAGGTCATTCAAGACTTTAAAGGAATATAAACCTTAACCCAACATTTATCTTAGCAAGGCAAAGTGAGCTTTACAGTTCTTTGTACCAAGGTTTCAAAGAAGCCTTATGGTATGAACATCATCATCAAGCTCAAGGAAATGGACCAAGAGAACAACTCACATAACATTTCTTTGAAAATAAAAATCAAGGCAAGGATAAGGAAAGGAAAATCGAAATCATAACCAAGGAAAAGAAAGGAAAGAAGAACTGAAATGTTAACAAAGAAAAAGGAAGAGAACAAAATACTTTTGAGCCTAAGACCAAGTTTTTCAAGCTTTAGAGGGTTCTCAAATGATAACCACAGGATCATTATCTTGAATCCTCATCATCAAGCTAAGATTTTCTTTTCAAAACCAAGCTTCATAGCCCAAAAATAAAAGAGAGGAAAAGAATCAAAACCAAGAGAAACTAGAACCTTTTCATGAAAAAGCATTAAGTAAAAGATAAAAATTTTGAAAACAAAACCCCTACCAAGTAGTGTTTATTGTTGGAAGGAAAAGAGCTTGTTCTTGGTTGAAGTGAGAAGACAAAAATCTTCTCTAGAATGAAAGGAGGATTTGGACAAGGGGTGAGAAAAGGAAAGGATGAGTTTCTTTGAGAGTTTAAGCTTAGAAGTGGAAAGATTGTGTATCTAGGAGGTGGTTTGAAGTGGTAGTATGGTGTTTCAAAGTGGCTTATGGTGGTTGGTGGTGGTGGGAGGAGTTTCTTGGTGGTGGAGAAGAACTTGGAGTTGAGAGAAAGTTAGAGAGCTTTTTTTTTATCACAAGACTCAAACAAAAAAGCCAATGGTAAAGTGTAAGGTTTCTTTACATTTTGATATATATATCATAGGTTTAAAAAAATGAAATATGAGGATGAAATGGGGGAGAAGTGGCTGATGACCTTGGAGGCATTTGGGGGGAAGATATTTCTTCCAAATGGTCATTCAAAGGTAAGGGTAGGTAGTTTGAGGTATGACTAAGTATGGTGTAAAACATTATGCAAGGCATGGTCTAAAGCACGGTCCTTTATGTGCAACAATTTTAACATGTGATGAATGTTGGGGGAGTGAGAGCTTCGGCCATTGTGAAGCCAAGGGGGAGGAAATGTTTCATCTAATTGTGATTTAGAGATGTGTTTAGGTGTATCTTTGATTACACTTTTGGTTAGGAGTTTGTAAGTAAGTGTTTAGGTAAAGTAATGGGTAATTAAGGTGTCAAGACATGATTAAGGAGTGGTCTTGCTCTGTTAGTGAAATCAAAACTCATTTTATGATATAATCATGCACAAACTCCTTAATTTAAGGAATTGGAGAGAGAAAACACTATTCAAGATTCCATGACATGGAATCTTGATTTCAAGAAAGAGTTTTAGGTTAATCTAAGCAATCTTGGGATCTAATCAACCTTGATAAATTATTTTGACTCTTGATTAATTATTGAAATTAATTAATCTTTGATTAGAGCCTAATATTGCTTAGGTTCCTTTGATTACGTCATTAGGCCCGTAAAACACTATTCTAAGGGCAAAATGGTAATTTTGCACAAACACTGCCCGGGACCACCTGGGCTTAAAAGATCATTATTAAACACATATAATTAATATTCCGAACCCTCGGGAGAGATTCCCGGCTCAAATGACACCGATACCCGCGTAAAACGCTATAGGGGTATTTTGGTCATTTTAAGCTAAAAGTTTAGAAAAATGGGATTTTCATCTCTGTTATCAATCACAACATATATAATCCCCCTCAAACATTGAGTTGACCCTCCGAGGATTGCCGGGTCGGCCATCCTCGAATTTTCAGGTAAAAACGACCTCAGGGTCATTTCTGTCATTTACGCTCAACAGAAAAATTGGGGTGTTACATTACTCCCCACCTTAAAAAGAATTTCGCCCTTGAAATTCGTTACCTGAAAAGAGTTCGGGGTACTTCATCCTCATCTTTGACTCTAACTCCCATGTGAATTCTTCGGTGTTCCCTCACCCCCATGCTACCTTCACCAAAGGTACTGTATTGTTCCTCAGCTATTTGACTCCTTTGTCCATAATCCTCGTAGGTGACAGGTTAAAGGTCAAGTTCTACCTTAATTGCACTTGTTCCAGCTCTAACACATGACTGGGGTCAGACTGGTATTTTCTTAGTTGTGAGATATGGAAGACATCATGGAGTTTAAACAAATTAGGTGGTAAAGCTATTTTGTACGCTACTGGTCCAACTGTATTGAGAATTTCAAAGGGGCCAAGGAATCTATGACTCAACTTTTTAACTTTCATGGCTCATCCTACATCGATCGTAGGGGTGATCCTAAGGAAAACATGTTCTCCCTCTTAGAATTCCAACGGCTTTCGCCATCTATCCGCATAGCTTTTCTATCAACTTTGAGCAGTTAGGATCTTATCCTTGATTCTCTTGATTTGCTCTATTGTCTCCCTTACCACTTCGGGTCCCAACATGCTTTGTTCACCAGGTTCATACCAACACAAAGGTGATCGGCATTTCCTCCGATATAACGCCTCGTACGGTGCTACACCGATGCTCGTGTGATAACTGTTGTTATATACGAACTTGATTAGTGGCAGGTACCTATCCCAACTTCACTTCTTGTCCAACACACATGCCCTCAACATATCTTCCAAGGTTTGTATAGTCCTTTCTGATTGGCCATCTGATTGAGGGTAGTAGGCCGTGCTTAGGCACAACCTTGAACCGAACGCCTTTTGAAAGGCTCCCCAAAAGCGTGACGTAAATCACGGATCTCGGTCCGAGATTATCATCGATAGTACTCCGTGTAACCTCACAATTTCTTGAATATACAACTAGACTAACCTATCTAGGGAAAAGGTTATCTTCATAGGTAAAAAGTGGGCTGACTTAGTCAATGTAACACCCTAATTTTTAACCTAACTCTCTAGAACATATTAGGTTAAACATTAGGTTATTACTTCTTAGTCTCATCACTTTACTAAAATACTTAGTGGAAATTACGGGTAAATTTTTTCTTTGAAAACATAAAACAAAGTGAGAGTCGCGTTCTTAGTCTAATCGTAAGACAGAAATATAAAACACGATTAGCAAGCAGAGAGTAACACGGAAATTAAGAACAAGTAACAACAGAGCAATGACCACCATAATAACATAAACATTTCATTAATAACATAATTAGAAATACATATCTAGTCATACCCTCATAGGGACGGGCAGAGCTTGTAATACAGCGGAAAAGGAAATACGACAGAAACAGGGAAACATAAAGTAACATAAAGTAAACCATCACTACCCGAGTGCACCTATAATGGATAACCTCAAAACAAAAGCAGGTTTATCCAATCTATGTGTGAGTGTGCTAAGCCTCCACTAGGATGTCTACTACTGGAACCCGGAGAAAGGTGGAGTGTAACCTATCCATGCACGCAGGGCGGCAGGAGTGGGTACACGTGAAGACTGAGCATGAGCTCCTTGATAGGGGCGCTTCTCGACTCGCCTAGCTAGCCTCGGCTGTGTAACAGTCTCCTCGCTCTTGCCTCGCATGAACTGAGGTGTAGGAGCAGAGCTCTCACTATACATATGCGTCGGCGGGTCCTCGGAAGGGTCGTCCTCCGAACTAGGAGACCAAGGCACATAATCCTGGAAGTCTTAAGGCATCGAACCACCAGTATACGTTCGCAGAATCCTCTTGTCTCTCGTCCGGGCACGCTCAAAAACCATCGCATCGTCATAGGGTGACATCGGGGAGAAACGGTAGCTCTGTACAGGGTGTTCAAAGGGGCGTCCGATGAACATGAAGACTCATATGGTGCACTACCCCTCAAAATGGTATGATTCGTGATCCATATCAAAGTGAACCTCCCAAGTCGGTGTGTCAACAAAACCCACGAACGTCGCCGTCACTCTTTGAAGATGTGATAGAAGAAAGAGGAAGAAGAGAAATAAGTGAGAATTCTTACTAAAGAATCTCAGTAGGAGTCTCCTATCCTATGGTTACATCGTTCACATCCTCAGGAACCTTGGGTTTACTTATAAAGGTGTGCATACATAAAGGTTCATTAATTAGGGTTTACAAAACCATTTATCCAAGGTTTATTCCTTTTAGCATGCATCTTGATGTTATGAGTGCAACATATTAGAACATGAATGCACGGTAATGCCTCAATCAAATAATTCAATGAATCACAACTTCAAGAAGCATACAAGTGGCATAAAGGGCATATACCTTTCAAGTGGATCTTTCCTCAACTTCGTGACATCAATCATGGTACTTTAGCATAATAAGGCCACCCTAAAATAACTAGGTTATGAGCTCATACCTCAGCTAGTCATCACTAGCTCTTGCTTATTATCTGAATAAGTGAAACATAATAAAATAATCCCAACTACGCAAGTATGGGTAGGGGCAGGGATCACCTCTCTTAGGATATACCCTCTTTGGAATGCTTTGCAGGCATCAAGCCACAGCAATTTGTCCACTTTGGTAGGCTGCATCTACTCATACCTTCACGGATTTGTCTCCCCTGGGATGGTCGGCCGAACCGGTGTCACCTAGGAAAGCGCGTCTCAGTGCTTTGTCACATAAAAATCTCCTGGGGGTGCTCGGCCGTACCGGTGTCACCCAGGGTTTTTAACTCTTGTGGCACTTTAAAACATTTCTTCAACCCTTTAAGGTTTGACGAAAATTTGGTAGCATAACAGCTGTTAAGCCGAATTTCCTTCAAACCGAAACTTATGCCATAAGCTAATCACACAACATATTCCTCATTTAAAACTTATGCTATAATAAACTCATATCTCAAACAATCATTTCCTCATTCATCATAAACATCTCAACATGGCATTGCATCATATACACATCATAGCATTAACAAATTCTTAAAGTATTATGCATTGACCCTTAAGGTCTTTAACTCATAGTCTAAGTTATAAATCATCAAAACTTAACTCGGGGTACCTATAGGCTCATATCTAAGTATTTCTTACCTCACACTGTGGTCAAGAACATCTCTAAACCTCAAGGATGTAGAATCTAAAAAATCCTAACTTTACGGGGACCTAGGAGTCACAACAATGACCCTTTCTAAGTTCGGTTTGCTCCTAAGGCACCAAGATCAAGTCCTAAACCAATTATGAGTCATTCATACACATTTAAACTAATTTAAAACCATAATTATCAATTCTAAACCTTGCTGGACAGAATCCAGAAAATTCAAACATTAAGGGATCTAAAACTCTCAAATTAATTTTTTTCTAGTTACTAACTTCTCTTATCCTTCACATATGAGTTCTAACATTAATTATACTCAAACATAATCATATTATCATCATCAAAACAGAATATACAGTGGCCAAACACAGCAAGGCAGAACCGAAACATACATCTCCATAAAAAGGCAAAAAACATAATTTCTAGGGCACATAAAATACTAGTTTCTCTTGGAACTTTTTCAAACTTTCAAAACTCATTTATAAACATTTTATCATCTAAGATCAACAAAGTACTTGTGAGGGCAGTAGCTAAATCAATTTCATCTCAAGAGGTCCTAATTTCATAAAACTTGGTTCTATACATTCCTTGAACTCATATAAGCTTAGAAAAATTATAAAACATAGATTTTAATACTTGTAACAAGTATAACCCCCTAGGGCCAAAATTAAGGAGCCAAATAACATATAGTTTTCAAGCCTTTGCTTAAGACAACAATGGGCAAGTCTTTGAGCTCTAGGTTATCTTAAGTGATGACATAAAAATAAACATGCTCATGCACTAGTTTTAGCTTGCATTAGAAAGTAAAGTGAGAGCATAAAATAAACATGAGATGCAACTTGTTATTATCTTTGGTATATTAAGTGAGGAATTGAAATATAAACATGATAATGCAAAGCTTGAAACATAAACATGATAATGCAAGTTCATTTATTATCTTGATACTTAGTGATAGCAAGGAAAATAAATATGATGTGCAAGGCATAAACATAAACATGGATGCAATGTTCATTTTAATCTCATCTAGAGCTCTTACAAGACTTTAGAGATACAACCCAACACTTATCTCATCACAAAGAGAGCTTTTGAGTTCTTGAACCAAGTTCTCAAAGGAACTATGAGGTTTTTGAACATCATCATCAAGCTCAAAAGAAACAAACTTTCAAAAAAACACAAGACTACAAAGAAAAGGAAACCAAAACCGAAATATTAAAGGAAAGGAAATGAGGAAGCCGAAACCAAAATAGCAAAACAAGCAAAGGTGTTCTTAAACAAAAATCATTTTGAGTTAGAAAATAAAGATGAGACTTAAAAAAAGTAAAAACTCAAGCTCTAGAGGTTCCTTTGAGATGAACACATAGTCACCATCTAGGAGTTCTCATCATTGAGCTATCATATATCCATCAAGGCCTCATGGCCGAAAACAAGAAAAGGAAAGCAAAGAAAGTTTCAAAAAGAAAGTCCAAGAGAAAGTTAGGAAAACTCATTTTCAAGAGAAACAAATTTAGAAAAACACTCCTACCTAGAGTGAAGATGAAAACTTGAACTTTTGAAAGAAAAAGAGATGAATAACTCCTCCAAGGATATTGATGATGGTTCGGCCAAGGGGGTGAGGAAGGTAAGGAGGTGTGTTTTGAGTGAGGTTGTGTTTGAGATGAAGTGTTTGAGAGCTTAGGAGGTGTTTCAAGGCTATAGGGTGGTGTTTGAAGGTTGTGAGATGATGATAAGATGAAGAGATGATGAAGATGAAGATGAAGAACAAGAGAGAACTCTCTTGGAACTTAGAGAGAAAAAGAGAGAACATAAAGAAAGCTTAGAAAACTAAAAGTGTGCAAATGAGCTAAAGTGTTTACATGTGTTTCTGGGCAAGGTATTTATAGAAAATGATAACAAATGAGAGCTCATGGAGGGGGAGGAGTAACCGTAGCAATGGGAGGGAAAAGAAGAGAAAAATATCTCTTACAAGGTGTCATATAAGCATGGTTTGAGGTATGGATGTTATGATACAAAGTATGGCTTCAAGTAAGGTGATTTGAGTGAGCTTTTCTTTTAATTTTGAATGAAATTAGTCTTCTAGAAGCTAGACATGGCTGGAAGTTTTTCAGCCACAAATAAATAAGGAAAATAGTTTATTTCATTTAGTTATTCATTTGGAAAATCAAGCTTGATTGAAAATATGACAAGGCATGGTGAGTATGACTCGAGGTATGGCTTTGGAGTGTCAAAAATTTGAGCATGTGATGAATATGGGGGGGAGGAAACTTCGGCCAGACCAGAGGCAGCAGAGAGGGAGAGAAATTTGATCATCTAATTGTGTGCTAATGATAGGTTTAGGTATGTATTAGCTTAGGTACAAGGTTAGGAATAATTAAGCTTAAGTTTAGGTAACTAAGAATGAGGTTTAGGAATTTTATGACAAGATTAGGAGTGCTCACACATCATTAGGGAGTTTAGAACTCATTTAGGAATAAACAATTGGAAACACAATTCCATGATTTAAGGAATTGGAGAGAGAAAACACTATTCAAGATTACATGACTAGGAATCTTGAATTTAAAATAGGATTTCGATTTATAATTAAGCACTTTAGGTTCTAATCAACTTTAATAAATTATTTTGACTCAAGATTAATTATGAAAATTAATTAACCTTCGATTAGAGCCTAATATTGCTTAGGTTTGCTTAATTACGTGATTAAGCGTGAAAACACGAAACTAGGGGCAAAATCGTAATTTTGCACTAATTGGTTAAAGTCACAAAATACATAAAAACGCCTTTTAAAACCATCTGGAGAAGTTTCGGGTTCATCCGGCACTTGCAAATGGGTAAAACACCGCAAGGGCGTTTTGTTCATTTTGACCTGAAAACTCGAAAAACGAGATTTTCGATCCCGGAAAGGTATACAAGCCAACTAATCCCCTTCCAACATTGAGTTTGCCCTTTGAGTACTGCCGGGTCGGCTTTCCTCAAATTCCAGGCCGAAAATGACCTCAGGGATATTTTGGTCATTTTCACTCTAATAGAAAATCGGGGCGTTACAGTCAATCGATCCACTACCACCCATATGGCATCATGGCCGGCTTGGGTCTTAGGTAGGCCGGTCATGAAGTCCATAGAGATGCTATCCCACTTCCATTCGGCGATATACAAGGGTTGCAACATTCCGAAGGGTTTTTGGTGCTTAATCTTCACCTTTTGACAGACTAAGCACTTACTTACCCAAGTGACTATGTCCCTCTTTAGACCAGGCCACCAAAACATCTTCTTCAAGTCTTGATACATCTTGGTTGTACCGAGGTGAATGGTAAAATGGCTCTTATGAGCCTCCTCCAAAATCTCTTTTCGGAGGTCACTATATGTTGGCACACACATTCATCTTTCAAACCTTCAAAGCCTATCTGCTCCTTGGCTAAAACATTTCAACTTTCTAGCTCTCACTGCCTCCAAGATCCATTTGAATTCCTCATCTTCTTGTTAGGCCCGAGTAATTTTCTCCTTAAAATCACTTATTACACTAAGATGGCACATCTTTGCACTCTTAGTGGTCAAAGACATCCTTAGTTCATGTCCCTAAACTTCTCAATTAGTTTGGCCTCCTTAACCATCATCCTAGATAAGCATAATGACTTTTGACTCAAGGCGTCGAGCACCATATTGGCTTTGTCGGGGTGATATTTCAACCCTAAGTCGTCGTCTTTCAAGAACTCCATCCACCTTCTTTGTCTCATATTCAACTCCTTCTGATCAAAGAAGTACTTGAGACTCTTATGATCAGAGAACACCTCGAACTTCTATAACACTCTAATTTTTAACCCAACTTTCTATAACTCATTAGGTTAATCATTAGGTTATTACTTCTTAGTCTCATTCTTTTAATAAAATACTTAGCGAAAATTACGATAATTTTTGTTTTTTTAAACATAAAACCAAAGTGAGAGCCGCATTTGTCGGGAAGCAAAAATACAAGGCACAAGTAACAAACATAAGGAACACAGTAAGTAAAGCATATAACAACGAAACCATGATTAACACAACGAAGGATACACTTCATTAATATCATACTTAGGATACATATATAGTCACAGCCTTATAGAATTGGCCAGAGCTTGCAGTACATGAAAGATAACAAGAAACCAGTAAAGTACATGGTACAACGGAAGGTTAAAACCAACTAAACTACCCTCCTACTAGAACTATGAGTGCTAAACTCAAATCCTTTCCCAAAAGATACTGCCAAAGGGGAAAACCTCGTGATGGCTCGAACACTCGGATAGCTCCTCCAAAGGAGTCTAGTGACGGCGGGGATCCTCGGGTGATAGAGGTATATAACCGGCACACATAGCGACCCTCAAAATGATAGGAATGATGCTCCGGGTCGTAGTGCACCTCCCAGACGAGCATATCAATGAAGAAGACAAACGTCGCCATCGCTCTCTGAAGATGTGACGGAAGAGAAAGAAAGAAGAGAAAGGAGTGAGAATTCTTACTAAAGAATCCCAGTAGGGACCTCCTATCTAGGGTTACATCGTTCACATCCTCAGGAACCTTGGGTTTATTTATAAAAGGTGATCATGCATATACGATTCATTATTAGGGTTTATAAAACTAATTATCCAAGGTTCATTCCTTTTAACATGTATCTTAATGTCATGAATGCAACATACTAGGGCATGGATGCATGGCAATACTTAAGCATATAATCAGCAAATCATAACATCAAGTGGTATACAAGTGGCATAAAGGGCATATAAAACTCTTTCTTTCCTCATGCTTGAACTCTTAAGTTCTTTTTCTCAAAGACCACCCTCTTAAACATGGTCACCTAAATCCAATCGACATACCGCCCCGGCGATTTTTATCATGGTCACCAAAACTCCGTCTCACCTAATCGCCTAGGAATGAGTTTAATCCTAACTAGTCGTCACTAGATTTAAATGGGGAAATAAAGGGGGTAATATATAAATATTTCTTTCTCTGAAATGCTCTACTGGTATCTAGTGCACAGCGAATTGTCCGCTTTGGTAAGGCTGCATCTGCACATACCCTCACGGATTTGCCTTCTCCTCACCGTAGCAGGAAAAGTACATCTCAGTGCTTGTCATATAAAAATCTCCTGGGCGTGCTTGGCCGAACTGGTGTCACCCAGAGTTTTCAATCTCATATGGTACTTTAAAACATTTCTCAAACCCTTTAGGTTTGACGAAAATTCGGCAGCATAATAGCTGTTAAACCGAATTTCCTTCAAACCGTCCTTATGCCACAAGCTCATATCACAAACATATTTCTCATTCAATTATCACGCTTATAATAAACTTAACATCTCAATGAATCATTTCCTCATGCATCATCAAAGCATATACATCTCAACATCACACTTGCATAAACAACATCATAGCGTTAAAGATTTCTCAATGTCTTATGCACTAACCCTTAAGGTCCTTAACTCACAAGCTAAGTTATAAATCATCATAACCTAAGCTCTCGGGTACTTATAGGCTCATATCTAAGTATCCTTCACTCAATACTATGATCATACACATCTCTAAACCTCAAGAGTGTAGAATCTAAAATTTTAACTTTACGGGTACCTAGGAGTCACAACAATGACCCTTTCTAAGTTTGGTTTGCTCCTAAGGTATCAAGATCAAGTCCTAAACCAATTATGAGTCATTCCTACACATTTAGACTAATTATAAACCATGATTACAAACTCTAAACCATGGTGGACAGAATCCAGAAAAATCAATTACTAAGGGATCTAGAACTCTCAAATTAAATCTTCTCTAGCTACTAACTTCTCTTATCTTTCATATATGAATTTCAACATTAATTATACATAAAAATACTCATATTATCATCATTAAAATAGCACAAACAGTGAGCATATCATGGCAAGGCAAAACCGAAATTCAACTCCATCAAAAGACATAGAACTTGATTTCTAAAGCACATAAAATACTAGTTTCTCTTGGAACCTTTCTAAAACTTTCAAAACTCATTAGTAAACATTTTTATCAACTAAAATCATCAAAATATTTTTGAAGGCAGTGGCTAATTTAAATTAGTCTCAAGAGGTTTTAAAATCACAAAACTTTATTCTAGACATTTCTTGAACTCATATAAGCTCGGAAAAATTATTAAACATAGATTTTAGTACTTGTAACAAATAAAACCTCTTAGGGCCGAATTCAACAAGCTAAGGAACATATATTTTTCAAGCCTTTGTGTGAGATAATAATGGGCAAGTCTTTGAGCTCTAGGTTCATTTAGGTGATAACGTAAACTTAAACATGCTCATGCACATATTTTATCTTTCCTTAGGAAATAGAGTGAGAGCATAAAATAAATATGAGATGCAACATATTCTTATCTTTGATATTTAAGTGAGGACTTGAAAATATAAACATGATAATGCAAAGCTTGAAACATAAATATGATGCTGTAAGTTCACTTATTATTCTTGATATTTAGTAAGAGCAAGGAAAGTAAATATGATGTGCAAGGCATAAAATATAAACATGAATGCAAGGTTCATTTTAATCTTAGCTAGAGCTCTTACAAGACTTTAGAGATACAACCCAACACTTTTCTCATCACAAAGAGGGCTTTAGAGTCCTTGAACCAAGTTCTCAAAGGAACTACAAGGTTCTTGGACATCATCATCAAGCTCAAAAGAAACAAACTTCTAAAAGAAAACAAAACCTCAAGGAAAAGAATACCAAGGCCGAAAATACTAAGGAAAGGAAACAAAGAAATCGAAACCAAAATGAGCAAAGGAAATGAACGAGTTTCTTGAGCTAAAATCATCTAAGTTAGAAAATGAAGATAAAGCTTAAAGAAAGGAAAAACCCAAGCTCTAGAGGTTCCTTTGAGATGAACACATGGTCATCATCTAGGAGCTCTCATCATTGAGCATAACAAGGCCTCATGGCCGAAACATAGAAAAGCAAAACAAGGAAAAGTTCTAAAAGAAACCAAGAGAAAACTAGAGAAAATCACATTTTCAAGCAAAACAAAGTTTAGAAAACAACTCCTATCAAGAGTGAAGACAAAGGCTTGATCTTTGAAAGGAAATGAGAAGATCAACTCCTCCTTGAGAGATGAGGTAGCTTCGGCCTTGTGAAGAGAAAAAGGAAGGAAATGTGTTTTGGATGTGTTTGTGTTTGAGGTTGAGTGTTTGAGTGTTTAGGAAATGATTCAAGGTTGTGATGTGGTTGATTAAGGTTTTGAGGTGATGATGTAAAGAGGAGATGAAGAAGATGAAGATGATAAGGAAAAGCTCTTGGAACTCTTGAGAGAAAAAGGAAAGAACTCAAAGAAAAGCTTGAAAACTAAACTTAGCAAATGATCTAAAGGTTCATCCAAGTTTTCTAACACATGTATTTATAGAAAACAAAAACAATCGAGGAAGGAAATGGAGGAGAGCTGGCCAAATTCATTCATGGCCTTGGGGAGAGAAAATATCTCTTACACATTGTCATTCAAGGCATGGTAAGCATGGTGCAAGGTATGGGCTAAGTAAGGCTTGTCATGGACCTGAAATGGTATTTGAATTTCAAAAATTTGAGGTATGGAGGGGAGGTATGGCCGTGAGCTTCTAGGAGAGAGGAGATGAGATTTCTTTTGCTTAATGATGGTTTAGAGATGTGTTTAGGTGTGTATTAGATTAGGTGCATGATTAGGAATCTCTAAGTATGTGTTTAGGTAACTAAGAATGTGGCTAGGAAATTCTATGACATGATTAAGGAGTGCTCATACACCATTTAGAGGATTCAAATTCATTTTATGAAATAACAATTGTAGACATAATTCCTTGATTTAAGGAATTGGAGAGGAAAAGTACTATTCAAGATTCCATGACTAGGAATCTTGAATTTAAAATAAGGTTTTAAGTTGAAATTAAGCATTCTTAGGTTCTAATCAACTTTAATAAATTATTTTGACTCAAGATTAATTATGGAAATTAATCAATCTTTGATTAGAGCCTAATATTGCTTAGGTTTGCTTAATCACACGATTAAGCTTGAAAACACAAAGCTAGGGGCAAAATCATAATTTTGCACTAATTTTGCCCGGGACCACCGGGACTAAAACTGAGGTCACAGAATATATAAAAACGTCTTTTAAAACCATCTGGAGAAGTTTCGGGTTCATCCGGCACTTGCAAATGGGTCAAACACCACAGGGGTATTTTGGTCATTTTGACCCGAAAACTCGAAAAATGAGATTTTCGATCCCGAAAAGGTACAGAGGTCAACTAATCCCCTTCCAACATTGAGTTTACCCTTCGAGTACTGCCGGACCAGCTTTCCTTGAATTCTGGGCAGAAAATGACCTCAGGGGCATTTTGATCATTTTCACTCTAACAGAAAATCGGGGCGTTACAACTTCACCCCATAAAGATGGTGCCTCCAAACAATCAAAGCGAACACCACTGCTACCAACTCAAGGTCATGGGTAGGGTAATTTGCTTCGTGAGGCTTAAGTTGTCTAGATGCGTAGGCCACCACTTGCCTATTTTGCATCAACACATCCCCTAAACCTTTCCCGGAAGCATTGCAATACACCTCGTAAGGGGCATTGGGATTGGGTAAAACAAGTACTGGGGTGGTGGTCAACTTCACCTTTAGCTCCTGAAAACTCTTCTCACAGTCCAGGATCTAAGAAAAAGGGGCATTCTTCCTAGTTAGCTTGGTTAAAGGTAGGGAAATCTGGGAAAATCCTCGAATAAACCTACGGTAATAGCCAACTAAACCCAAAAAGCTCTGTATTTCCATTACAGTGGTCGGTCTCTTCCAACTCATCATTGCTTCAATCTTACTAGGATCTACGACGATACCTTCTTTCGACACCACGTGTTCTAAAAACTTCCTCCAACCAGAATTCACACTTAGACAATTTCGCATACAACTTCTTCTCTTTCAGAACCTCCAAAATCATGCTCAGATGCCGCTCATGCTCCTTATGAGTCTTCAAATATATGAGTATATCATCTATGAAAACAACCACGAATTTATCTAACTAGGGTCTGAAGATCCTATTCATATAATTCATGAACACCGCAGGAGCATTAGTTAAACCAAATGACATGACTGTGAACTCAAAGTGGCCATACCGAGACCTAAAAACAGTCTTTGGTATGTCCTCATCCTTAACTCTAATTTGGTGATATCCTAACCTTAAATCAATCTTGGAGAATACCACCGCTCCTCTTAATTGGTCCATTAGATCATCGATCCTAGGCAAGGGGTACTTATTTTTCACTGTTACTCAGTTTAGCTGCCTATAATCTATGCAAAGTCTCATATTTCCATCTTTCTTTTTGACAAACAGAACCGAGGCTCCCCATGGTGATGCACTGGGCCTCACAAACTTCTTCTTCAACAGCTCCTCTAGTTGAGTTTTCAACTCGGCTAACTCTAGGGGTGACATCCTATAGAGTGCTATGGATATTGGCCCAGCTCCTAGAACCAACTCGATAGAGAACTCAACCACCCTTTCATGAGTGAATTTGGGTATCTCATCAGGAAACACTTCAGGATATTCTCTCACTATGAGTATATTACTGATGTTCTGCTCAAGGTCTACATTGCTAACGGCTAGGAGAACATATCCCTTACTCTCTTCCCCATGATAGTTAACCTCTACAGTGTTTAAATAGAGTTTGAAAGTTCTACTAGGCTTACTAGGGATTGGAAGGAAAACGACAAACTTTGTGTAACAATCTAACAATACACGGTTAGCGTAAAGCCAATCCATGCCCAGAATTATGTCTAGGTCTTTCATGGGTAAACAAACTAAGTTTAAGATGAAAGGTCTACCTTCATCAAGAAAATAATTGTCTAAATAAAATTTGAAAGCTTTAATAGGTTTACCAGGGGGTGTGGAAATAGTTAGGTCAAAAGGAAGTTCGGTTACATGCAATTGCAGGGATCTAACACTATCATGTGATATAAAAGAATGAGTTGCGCTAGAATCATACAGTTCAATTAAGAACCCACCATTCATTTCACACGTACCTTCTATGAGGATTCTAGACTTCACTGAGTCTTCGGCATTGAGGGTAAAGACTCTCCCTTGGTGTTGTGGATGAGGGTTTAGGGTCCTCGAATTCCGCTCCATGCATTCCTTCACGAAGTGGCCGACTTCCCACATCTTAAGGATACTCTTTGCCTAGCCAAGCAGGGACAATCTTCATGTGGCTTCCCGTACTTGGGGCACTCCACAATAGGTGTGGGTTTGGGAAAAGCAGCAAGGGCTCCTTGAGGCACTTTATTTTTGGATCCACTCGATCCTCCTTGATCATAGTTGTTTCGGGGGCCATTTTGCTTGAACGGTGGTCGTGGTTGCGGCTTGGATTGCTGATTGAATTGTGCCCTTTGTTGTTGTTGTTGTTGGTTGTGCTACGGCTTAAACTGTTGGTGGTATTGCGGGTTAAAATGAGTGAAGGACTGATTCTGATGTTATGGCTTGAACCTTGGGGCTTAACATTCCAGCCCTCGAGGGCGTTTTATTCTTGCAATGCTCAACTTCTTGTGTCCTTCCTTAAGAATGCGACACTTGCTGACCAGGGTGGGGAAATCCCTAATCTCCATGTGTGCGACAGAGAAGTTAAGCTTGGCCCTCAGTCCGGCCTCGTACTTAATGCATTTCCATATCTCATTGGGATTCCCTTGGAAAACTCACGAGAATTTGATCAGCTCTTCGAACCTCGCTGTGTACTAGGCGACAATTGACCCTCCCTGGGTCAGTTGCATGAACTTGATGTCTTTCGTGTTCCTCACTGACTCAGGGAAGTACTTCTCATAGAAGTAGGTCTTGAACAGCTCCCAGTTGATGGCAATACCGGTAGTTTCTAGCAGTCATCGAGTCCTAGTCCACTAGAACTCAGCATCAGACTCCATCATGTATGCAGTAAGGTTACCTTCTGCTCCTCTGAACAGGCGATCACAGAATAGATCTTCTCCAGGTTCTTGACCCATTCGTCAGCTTTGTCCGGGTTCATGGTTCCTCTTAATGTCGGTGGATTTGCCTTATGCAATTTTCTGAAACGAGCTTATTCCAGTCCCTTGGTAGTAGGGGGACCACATCCAGCATCCCCTTGTGGATTCATGCATTCAAACATACGCTCCATGGCTCTCGCCATCTCTTGAATAGCTACTGCAGTCTCATTGCCTTGGTTCCCTTCGTTGGTAGCCCTATTTTGTCATCTAGGTGCCATTGGTCCCTAAACACACAAAACAATAAATATTGTGGTGATCAGGCTCAACACTTTATGCTAGATGAGCTAGTTACCATGGCACACACAAACAGACTGGGGTTATCTCTAGTATCTAAGCTCTACACATGACATAGTTATCGTGTCATGCTTACAAACCATGGTCAGTCCAACCCTCAGGCTCTGTGAGAATTGAACTACTTTGATACCAAAATGTAACACCCTAATATTTAACCCAACACACCTAGGACGTATTATAGTTAATTATTAGTTGTTACTCTTTTATTTCATTCTCTAACTTCTTTTATCAAAATACTTAGCAGAAAATAGAGTAATTTTTTTTTTGAAACATAAAACAAAACGTGAGCCGCGTGTGCTAACATAAATCGAGCATAAGTACAAACAAAGTAAACAGATCACAAGTACACATTTCTAAAGCACATCATCATGAAACAGAATTATATTAAACAACATAGTTCATAATACAATAGGAATATAATAGCACGAAGTCACACCCATACATAGTGGGCTGAGCTTTCGATACAATTGAAAGAAATGCATAAAAATAGTAAATACATGGAAACAGAAAATACATGGAATATAAAAACCAGATGCCAGCTGCAGTTCCCCCCTCACTAGCCCTACGAGTGCTCAGACTAATACTACCCCTAACAAAAGATACAACATAAAAAAGGGATACTCGTGATATCTCGAGCACTCTTACGGGTCCTCCGTCATGGTATATTGGCAACCCTGGTCCTCCAACGATGGGGGTATGTACCCAATGAACTGGGCAAGGTACTCAGGTGTATATAGGCAGAACGAGGGACAAACGTGGCTGCCACGGTATGGACGCATCTTCGGATGTTGAGCTAGTCGAAGCTGAGTCACCCTATCCTCGCTGCCTTTTGCTACCTCCATAGGTGCCGCGAGGGCAGAATCCCCCAAGTATATATGCATGGGGGAGTCCTCAGATGGATCGGTCTCTGATCGCCTCGAACAAGGAACATACTCCGGATACCCGCGAACTACCAAAGTGGCGGGACGGGCACGTCTGGTCTGCTCGTCGCGTGGTTGTGTGCGCTTAAAGATCAGATCATCGTCGTAGGGAGAAGTGGGGGTGAACCTGAAGCTATAAACCGGGTAGGCAAAAGGATGTCTCATGCATGCAAAAATGTGCACCGCACAATGATCCTAAAATTGATACGATCGGTGGTCTGGGTCGTAATGCACCTCCTAAACTGGAGTATCAACGAATATCACGAATGAAGCCATTGTCCTCTAAAGACGTAATGGAAAGAAAGAAAGATAGAAGGAGTGAGATTCTTGATAAAGAATCTCAGTAGGGAAATCCTCCTATCCTAGTGTCATCGTCTACGTCTCCAGGAACCTTGGGTTTATTATTAAAGGTTAAAATGCATAAGGTTCATTTTAAGTTTTAAACATAATTATCCAAGGTTCATTTATTCTAGAATGAATCTTGATGTTATGAATGCTGTAACACCCTAATTTTTAACCCATTACTCTAGAACATATTAGGTTAATCATTAGGTTGTTGCATTTTGGTATCAGAGCAGTTCGATTCTCACGGAGCCTGAGGATTGGACTTACCATGCTTTGAAAGCATGATACGATAGTTATGTCATGTGTAGTGCTTTATTAGGACAAGCTATAGGATAGAAATGCATGACCCCTGTATATGTGAGTGTATCACGGTAACTAGCTCACTTTGCATGGAATATTGAGTGTAACACCCTAAATCTTAACCTAACACTACTAGTATGTATTTAGGTTAATCCTTAGAATATTACCTCTTGGTTTCATCTTTTACTTTGAAAATACTTAGCGGAAATATGGGTAAAATTTTCTTTTTTTTTTTGAATTTAACCAAAGTGAGAGCCACGCATGATTCTTTGAACAGGAATTCATACAAGTCATATGAGCAAATCATAATAAAACACATAAATAATATGGATACATCAACTGAACATATATATATAGATAATGTGCCTACCAAAAGGTAGGATTATTCGGTACATAGAAGAATGGAATACAACTGAAAAGCAAATACAAGGGAAGCAAATACAAGGAAATCATAAAAGCAAGTACAAGAAAACCATGAAAGCAACACACATACCTGTGTGCACCTAGAGTAGACAACCTCATATACAAAAGAATGTTTGTCCTCAACTATGTGGCGTGTGTGCACTAGCCACTACCCATCCTATGCACCTACTCCTGCTGGTCCGAGTACTGAGGGGTAGAATCGATCCACTGGCGGATCTAGGCGGTAGTGGTCGTACGGATCATCGGAGCGTGTCCACCTCGGCTGAACCACCATCTCCTCACTCCCGGCTCTCATCGGTGGGGGAGTGGGGCTGGAGCTCTAACTGTACATGTGCGAGGGCGGGTCCTCTGATGGATCCGTCTCCGAATACTGAGTCTGGGGCACGTACTCCGGGTAGTCACGTACGGCTGACGCCTCGGGCTGCATGTGGAGGATCTGCTCGTCGCGTGGTCTAGCTCGCTCGAAAATCATGTTATGATGGTAGGGGGCAGTCGGGGTGAAGTAGTAGCTCCGTACTGGGTGTGCGAAGGGTCGTCCCATAAACATGAATACTCTGACTGTGCAGCGACCCTCAAAATGGTATGACCCAAGTGCTGGGTCATGGTGCAGCTCCCATGTTGGGGTGTCGATGATGAGTACGAAATCGCCATCTGAAGATATGACGGGAGAAAAGAGAGAGGGAATGAGAATCTTCTAAAAGAATTCTCAGTAGGGCAATCCCTAACTAAGTGACATCATCACATCCTCATGAACCTTGGGTTTTATTTCTAAAAAGGTGTGTATGCATATAAACTCTTTTTAAGTTAGTTTTCTAAAGCATTAGTTATCCAAGGTCCGTCATATTTTACAATGCATCTTATGACTAAGCATGGAATATACGAAGACATCAATGCATCATAAGGATAAACTAATCAACAAAATCACAAAAACGTTATAATAGTGGCATAAGTTGACAGGTATAAATCTCATAATAACTTTCTTGGTTTTTCATAGCATATGTGACATTTCAACTTTAACTTTATCTCATGGGGCCACCCTAAAACATCTCTAGGTTATGAGCTCATACCTTAACTAGTCATCACTAGCTCTTACTTATCCTATGATAAGCGTAACATACATGATCCCGACTTAAAGTACGGGCTAGGGGGCAAATTAAGGATCACCTCTTAGGGTTATTTCCTCTTTGAAACGCTCTACTAGCAACTAGTGCATAGTAATATTATCCGCTTTGGCAAGCTCTGTGTCAATACCCTCACGGATTTGTTTTCTTGGGGGTGCTCGGCTAAACTAGTGTCACCCAAGAAGGCGTCTCAGTGTTGTGTCACATTTAAGTTCTCATGATTTTCAAAAAAAAGACCTTTTTCTAAGTTCCTCAAATTTGATGGAAATTCGGCAGCATGACGGCTGTAGACCGAATTTCCTCAAATTTGCTTATGCCATGAAAACATATATGACATACAAACATTTCTTATGAGGTATATCATATCATCATATAAAACTTCTTCATAGTATATACATCATCACGTTATCACGCATTCATATAAAACTTCTTCATAGCACATACATCATCACATAATCATTCTAATCACGTAAAAACTTCTTCATAGCATATACATCAAACTCATCATAGATAAAGCTCATGTATCATATATCATACTTACATAAATTAAGCATCATAAAAACTCAAGACTTTTTAATGTCTTATGCATTGACCCTTAAGGTCCTTAACCACGTTCTAAGTTATTAATCATCAAACCTAATCTCTTGGGTACCTATGAGGTTATAACTAAGTATTTCTCATCTCACACTATGATCAAGAACATCTCTAAACCTCAAGGATGCAGAATTTATAATCCTAACTTTACGGGTTCCTAGGAGACACAACAATGACCCTTTCTAAGTCTAGCTTACTCCTAAGGCATCAAGATCAAGTCCTAAACCAATTATGAGTCATTCCTACACATTTAAACTAATTTAAAACCATGATTATCAAATCTAATCCTTGCTGGACAGAATCCAGAAAATTCAATAGTTAAGGGATCTAAAACTCTCAAATTAATTATTTTCTAGTCTCTAACCTATCCTATCTTTCACATATGAGTCTTAGCATTATTTTTACTCAAACATAAGCATATTATCATCATTAAAACAGCACATACAGTGGCAATAAATGGCAAGACAGAACCGAAATGTGCATCTCCATAAAAGGCATAGAACACAATTTTTTAAGCACATAGAATACTAGTTTCTCTTGGAACCTTTTTAGAACTTTCAAAACTCATTTATAAATACTTTTATCCTTTAAAATCATAAAAATACTTGAGAGGGCAGTAGCTAAATCATTTTCATCTCAAGAGGTTCTAAATTCATAAAACTTAGTTCTACATATTCATTATACTCATATAAGCTTAGAAAATTTATGAAACATATTTTTAACACTTGGAAAACTTAAAACCTCTTAGGGCCGAAATCTCAACTATGGAAAATAATTATTTTAGACCTTTGTTTGAGACAACAATGGGCAAGTCTTTGAGCTCTAGGTTCATTAAAGTGATGGCATAAAGATAAACATGCTTATGCACTTGTTTTAGCTTTTATTAGAAAGTAAAGTGAGAGCATAAAATAAAGATGAGATGCATCATATTATTATCTTTGATATTTAGGTGAGAACTTGAAATGTAAACATGATAATGCATAGCTTGAAATATAAACATGATAATGCAAGTTCCTTTATTATCTTGGTACTTAGTGATAGCAAGGAAAATAAACATGATGTGCAAGGCATAAAAGTAAACATGATGCAAGGTTCATTTTATGGTTAGCTAGAGCTCATTCAAGACTTTAACAAGATAACAACCCAACACATATCTCATTACAAAGGGAGCTTTAGAGTTCTTGAACCAAGTTCTCAAAGGAACTATGAGGTTCTTGAACCTCATCATCAAGCTCAAAATAAACAAACTTTCAAAACAAAACAAAGCCTCATAGATCAAAGAACCAAAACCGAAATATTGAAGCAATGGAATAAAGAAATCGAAATCATATAGCAAGAAAAGTAAAGGTGTTCTTGAGTAAAAATCATTTTTTTTTTAGTTAGAAGATAAAGTTGAAACTCAAAGAAAGTAAAACTTCAAGCTCTAGAGTTTCCTTTGAGATGAACACATAGTCATCATCTAGGAGTCCTCATCATTGAGCTATCATGTGCTCATCAAGGCCTCATGGCCGAAATGCAAAAGAAAAGGAAAACAAAGGAAAGTTCAAAAGAATCCAAGAGAAAACTAGAGAAAAACACATTCTTGAGCAAAACAAGTTTGAAAGGCAAATCCCTACCAAGTGATGAAGATGAAAGCTTGAACTTGAAAAGAAAAATGAGAAGAGCAACTCCTCCTAAGGTGGTGTGATGGCTTCGGCCAAAGAGAAAGAAAAGGAAAGGAGATGTGTTTTGAGGAAGCTTGTGTTTGAGGTTTAGTGTTTAAGAGATTTGATGATGATCTAAGGTTATGATATGTAGATTGAAGTGGTGAGGTGATAATGTGAAGAGAGGATGAAGATGAAGAGAAAGAACTCTTGGAATTTTGAGAGAAAAGAAAAGAACTAGCAAGATAACTCTAGAATTCTAAACTTAGAAAATGCTTCAAGGTGCAACTAAGCTATCACAAGCATCCTATTTATAGAAAAACAAAACCATGGGCTCACCAAGAGGAAGCCTTGGCCGTAGCAATGACGGGGAGAAAGGAAGAGAAAAATATCTCTTACATGGTGTCATTCAAGCATGGTTTGAGGTATGGAGTTCATGACATAAAGTAAGGCTTTAAGCATGGGTTTTTTAGTGAGCTTTCATTTTAATTTTGCAAGAAATTGTTCTTCTAGAAACTCAACATGGCTGGAACATTTTCAGCCACAAATAAATGTGGGAAATGATTTATTTCAATTGGTTATTTACTTGTAAAATCAAGTGTGACGGAAAATATGACAATGTATGGTGCATGTGACTTGAGATATGGCTTTGGAGTGTTAGAAAATTGAACATGTGATGCATATGGAGGGGGGGAGGCTTCGGCCAGACCTGGCAGCAGAGAGGGAGGGAGATTTGATCATCTAATTGGGTGCTAATGGTGGGTTTAAGTGTAGGTTAGCTTAGGTACAAGGTTAGGAGTAATTAAGCTTAAGTTTAGGTAACTAAGAATGGGGTTTAGGGGTTTCATGACAAGATTAGGAATGCTCATACATCATTAAAGAATTTTAAACTCATTTATGAATAAATAATGTGTAACACAATTCCATGATTTAAGGAATTGGAGAGAGGAAACACTATTCAAGATTCCATGACTAAGAATCTTGAAATTAAAATAAGATTTCAAGGTGTAATCAAGCATTATTAGGTTCTAATCAACTTTAATAAATTATTTTGACCATAGATTAATTATGGAAATTGATTAATCTTCGATTAGAGCCTAATATTGCTTAGGTTTGATTAATCACGCGATTAAGCGTAAAAACACGAATCTAGGGGCAAAATCGTAATTTTTCACTAATTTTGCCCGAGACATCTATAATTAAAACTGAGGTCATAGAATACATAAAAATGCCTTTTAAAATCATCTGGAGAAGTTTCGGGTTCATCCAGCACTTGCAAACAGGTAAAACACCGCAGGGGCGTTTTGGTCATTTTGACCCGAAAACTCGAAAAACGAGATTTTCGATTCTGGAAAGGTACACAGGTCATCTAATCCCCTTTCAACATTAAGTTTGCCCTTCGAGTACTGTCGGATCGGCTTTCCTCGAATTCCGGGCCGAAAATGACCTCAGGGGCATTTTGGTCATTTTCACTCTTAACAGAAAAATCGGGGCATTACATTAAGCCTGATCACCTTGGTATTTCTTGTAACGCCTCGATTTTTCTGTTAGAGTGAAAATGACCAAAATGCCCCTGAGGTCATTTTCAGCCCGCAATTCGAGGAAAGCCGCCTGACAAGACGAAGGGCAAACTCAATGTTGGAAGAGGATTAGATAACTTGTGTACCTTCCCGGGATCGAAAATCTCGTTTTTCGAGTTTTCGGGTCAAAATGACCAAAATGCCCCTGCAGTGTTTTACCCGTTTGCAAGTGCCAGATGAACCCGAAACTTCTCCAGATAGTTTTAAAAGGCGTTTTTATGTACTCTATGACCTCAGTTTTAATCTTAGAAGTCCCGGGCAAAATTAGTGTAAAATTACGGTTTTGCCCCTAGTTTCGTGTTTTTACGCTTAATCACATGATTAAGCAAACCTAAGCAATATTAGGCTATAATCGAAGGTTAATTAATTTCCTTAATTAATCTTGAGTCCAAATAATTTATTAAAGTTGATTAGAACCAAAAAGTGCTTAATTTCAACCTAAAATCATATTTTAATTTCAAGACACCTAGTCATAGAATCTTGAATAGTGTTTTCTCTTTCCAATTCCTTAAATCATGGAATAGTGTTACACATTGTTTATTCACAATTGAGTTTTAAATTCTTTAATGATGTATGAGCACTCCTAAACTTGTCATAAACTCCCTAAATCACATTCTTAGTTACCTAAACTTAAGCTTAATCATTCCTAACCTTGTACCTAAGCTAATACACATCTAAACCTACCATTAACACACAATTAAATGGTCAAAACTCACCCCCACTCTGCTGTCCAGCCCTAGCCGAAGCTATCCCTCCCCATTATGCATCACATGTTCACTTTTTCGACACTCCAAGGCCATACCTCAAGTCACATACACTATACCTTGTCATAACCTTCAATCAAGCTTGATTTTCCAAGTAAATAACTAATTAAAATAGCTCATTTTCTCCATTTATTTGTGGCTGGAAAAGTTCCAGCCATGCATTGTTTCTAGAAGCCTAATTTCATAAAAATTTGATAGGAAATTAACTCACATCAAACCATACTTTGTAGCATAGCTTCCATACTTCAAACCATGCTTGAATGACCTTGTGAAGAGATATTTTCCTCTCCCTTTTCCCTCCAATACCACACGGCCACTCCTCCCTTTGGTGAGCTCCATGGCTTTGTTTTTCTATAAATAGGATGCTTGTGATAGCCTTGTTGCACCTTGAAGCATTTGCTAAGTTTAGAGCTTTAGAGTTGTCTTGCTAGTTCTTCCTTTTTCTCTCAAGTTTCAAGAGAGTTCTTCCTTTCTTTTCATCTTCATCTTCTTCATCTCTTCATCTCTTCATCATCTCTTAACCATCAAACACCACTCAAAAGCCTTGAACCATCATCAAACCTCTCAAACACCACACCTCAAACACAACTCCATCCAAAACACATTTCCTTTGTTTTCTTTCCTCTTTGGCCGAATCATCACCACCATCCTAGGAGCTATTGCTCATCTCATTTCATCTTCAAGTCCAACCTTTTACCTTCATCACAAGGTAGGGATTTGTTTTCAAACTTTGTTTTGCTCAAAAAGTGTTTTTCTCTAGTTTCCTCTTGGATTCTTTTTGAACTTCCCTTTGTTTTTCCTTTTCTTTTCATTTCGGCCTCTAGGCCTTGTTATGAGCATGATAGCTTGATGATGAGAGTTTCTAGATGATGACATTGTGTTCATCTCAAAGGAACCTCTAAAGCTTGAGTTTTCCTTTCCTTATGACTTCATCTATATGATATCTAACTCACATGGTTTTTTAACTTAAGAAAATTAATCTAAGGATTTCTAAAAGCCCAAGCCTACCCTTGTCAACCTTAAAGTTGGCCGGCACGTTCTAGAGATTTTTCTCTAGATAGGGGTTTTGGGTATTTAATAAAGAACTTGACGTAGTTTCACTTTCTTTCTCTTTTATATGACTTTCGGTTTTTGTGTTGTGATCTTTGAGATATTGTATTGGGTTGTTATCTTGTTAAAGTCTTGAATGAGCTCTAGTTAACCATAAAATGAACCTTGCATCATGTTTACTTTATGCTTTGCATATCATGTTTACTTCCTTGCTATCACTAATTTTCAAGATAATAAGTGAACCTTGCATTGTCATGTTTATATTTCAAGCTATGCATTATCATGTTTATATTTCATGTTCTCACTTAATACCAAGATAATAATGAATTGCATTCATATTTACTTTGTGCTATCACTTTACTTTCTAATGGAACCTAAAATAAGTGCATAAGCATGTTTATTTTTATGTCATCACCTAAATGAACCTAGAGCTCAAAGACTTGCCCATTGTTGTCTCAACAAAGGTCTAACAATATGTATTTTCCTTGGTTCATATTTCGGCCCCAAGAGGTCTTGAAGTTTCTAAGTATTTGAGACTATGTTTCATAATTTTTCCAAGCATACATGAGTTTAAGGAATGCATAGAACTAAGTTTTATGAATTTAGGACCTCTTGAGATAAAAATAAATTGGTCACTGCCCTCTTAAATATTCTTATGACTTTAGATGTTAAAATTGTTTATAAATGAGTTTTGAAAGTTTAAAAAGAGTTCCAAGAGAAACTAGTATTTTATGGCTTTAGAAATTATGTTTTATGCCTTTGTGGAGAAGTATATTTTTGGTTCTTCCTTGCTCATTACTGCCACTATATGTGCTGTTTTAATGATGATAATGTGCCTATGTTTGAGTTAAAATAATGTTAAGACTCATATGTGAAAGATAAGATAAGTTAGGAACTAGAAAAGAATTAATTTGAGAGTTCTAGATCCTTTAATTATGTAATTTTCTGGATTCTATCCAGCAAGGTTTAGATTTAATAATCATGGTTTTAAATTAGTTTAAATGTATAGGAATAACTCATAATTGGTTTAGGACTTAATCTTGAAGCCTTAGGAGCAAACTAAACTTAGACAGGGTCATTGTTGTGACTTCTAGGTACCCGTAAAGTTAGGATTTCAAATTATGCATCCTTGAGGTTTAGAGATGTTCTTGACCATAGTATGAGGTGAGAAATACTTAGTTATAACCTCATAGGTTCCCAAGAGACTAGGTTTTCATGATCGATAACTTAGAATGTGAGTTAAAGACTTTAAGGGTCTAAACCGTAATTTCTAGAACCCCGTAATCACACAAATATAAAGCTGTCTAAATCTGCATAGTGCTGTTGGGATAGGTCCTTGAGCATAAAAATTAGTACAACTTATTAGTTGTGAACCTATAGGTGTGTGAGAGGTTAAGAATAATACTAGAACAATTAGTTTACAAGTTTAAGACTCAAAAGAACCAAAACATAACATACTATGGGTTTATAACATAATAAGCTTGGGAGTTTGTATGAATGATTGTTTAAGGTGTGATTATGTGATAATGTATATGCTATAGTTTTATGTATACACTATGAAGAAGTTTCATGTGATGATGTATATGCTATGAAAAAAATTTATGCGATGAATAATGATGTATCTATGAATTAACACTTTATGAGAACTTAAATGTGGCACAACACTGAGACGCCTTCTTGGGTGACACCGGTTTAGCCGAGAACCCCCAAGAAAACAAATCCGTGAGGATATTGACATAGAGCTTGCCAAAGCGGACAATACTACGATGCACTAGTTGCTAGTAGAGCGTTTCAAAGAGGAAATGACCCTAAGAGAGGTGATCCTTAATTTGCCCCCTAGCCCGTACTTTAAGTCGGGATTATGTATGTTACGCTTATCATAGGATAAGTAAGAACTAGTGACGACTAGTTAAGGTATGAGCTCATAACCTAGAGATGTTTTAGGGCGGCCCCATGAGATGAAAGTTAAAGTTTACAATGTCACATATATTATACCTATGCCAATGTTATAATGTTTCTTAGTTATTCTATTATTTGGTATACCTTTGTGATGCATTCATATCATTAGTATATTTTATGCTTAGTTATAAGACGCATTGTAAAATATGATGGACCTTGGATAAATAACACTTTAGAAAACTAACTTAAAAGGAATTTATATGCATGCACACCTTTTTATAAATAAACCCAAGGTTCCTGAGGATGTGACGATGTCACCTAGGTAGGGATAACCCTACTGAGAATTATTTTAGAAAGATTCTCATTCCCTCTCTCTTTTCTTCCGTCATATCTTCAGATGGCGACATTCGTACTCTTCATCGACACCCCGGTATGGGAGCTGCACCATGACCCGGTACTCGAGTCATACCATCTTGAGGGTCGCTGCACGGTTAGAGTGTTCATGTTTATGGGACGACCCTTCGCATCCAAATTCCGGGAGTTACCGTTTTACCCCGACTGCTCCTTACCGTCATAACGGGATTTTTGAGCGACCTAGACCACGCGATGAGCAGATTCTCCGCATGGAGCCCGAGACATCAGCGGTACGCGACTACCCAGAGTATGTGCCTCGTACCCAGTACTCGGAGACGGACCCATCCGAGGACCCGCCATCACAGACAGTTGGAGCTCCAGTCCCGCTCCCCCACCGATGAGGGCTGGGAGTGAGGAGATGGTGGTCCAGCTGAGGTTGGCTCGTCGGCCATCTATGCGCCTTCGCCGTGGTGGACACGCCCCGATGATGCGCTTGACCACTCCCACCGAGATTCGTCAGTGGATCGACTCAACCCCACAGTACTCGGACCAGCAGGAGTAGACATAGGAGGGGTAGCAGTTAGTGCACACACGCCACATAGTTGAGGACAAACCTTCTTTTGTATATGAGGTTGTCTACTCTAGGTGCACATGGGTATGGGTGTTGTTTCTCTTGTATTTGCTTTTTATGATTTCCGTGTATTCGTTCTTCAGTTGTATTCTGTTCCCTGATGTATCAAATAGTCCTGCCTTTTGGGTAGGCACATTATATATATATATATATATATATATATATATATATATATATATATCTATGTTCAGTTGATGTTCCCATGATATGATGTGTTTCTTTATGCTTGCTTATATGTTTCGTTATGCTTCCTTTTAAAGATTCGTGCGTGGTTCTCACTTTGTTTTTAATTACAAAAAGAAAAATTTTACCCATATTTCTGCTAAGTATTTTCTAAAGATGAGACCAAGAGGTAACATTCTAAAGATTAACCTAAGTACATACTAGTAGTCTTGGGTTAAGATTTAGGGTGTTACATTATGGTATCAGAGCAGTTCGATTCTCACGGAGCTTGAGGATTGGACTGATTATGCTTTATAAGCATGATACGATAGTTATGTCATGTGTAGTGCTTGATAGAGATAAGCTATAGGACTAGAGATGCATGACTTCTGTTGCTTGCAAGTGCCATGGTAACTAGCTCATTCTGCATGGATATTGAGCCTAATCAACTTGATGTTCATTGTTTCATGTGTTTAGGGACCAATGGCACCGCGACGACAGCCTACAACTACGCCCGATGCTGATAAAGACAATACGACTACTGCTGCTGTCCGTCGCATAGCGCAAGCCATGGAACGGATTTTCGATCGGATGGATCAACAAGCAAATGCTGCTCCTGTCCCCCCTCCTCCCCCTGCTGCTGAGACGGTCGAACAAGCCCGCTTCGGCGAGTTCCGCAAGGTGAGCCCACCAGTGTTTCGAGGGGTAATGGACCCTGACAAGGCTGATGAGTGGATCAAAGACATGGAGAAGATCTACTCTGTCGTTACCTGCTCAGAGGAGCAGAAGGTCACATTTGCTGCTTTCATGCTGAAGTCCGACGCCGAGTTTTGGTGGAACGGCACGAAGCGTCTGCTAGAGGCTTCTGGAACTCCCATTGACTGGGAGCTGTTCAAGACTTACTTCTACGAGAAGTATTTCCCGGAGTCCGTAAGGAATGCAAAAGACATTGAGTTCATGCAGTTGACCCAGGGAGGGTCTACTGTTGCCCAGTACACTGCAAAGTTTAAGGAGCTGATCAAGTTCTCTCGGGTGTTTCAAAGGAACCCCGATGAGGTTTGGAAATGCGTTAAGTATGAGGCCGGTCTGAAGGCCGAGATGAACTACGTCGTGGCCTACATGGAGATCAGAGACTTCCCAACTCTGGTCAACAAGTGCCGGATCCTTGAAGAAGGACAAAGAAAGATACAAATCACAAGGGCGGAGCGAGCTAAGGGGCTCGGACCTCAAGCCCCGAAGTTCAAACCGCAGTACCCTTTGAGGAATCACTACAACCCCTACCAGACCAACCAGTTCCGACAACAACAACAACAATCACCGAGAGCTCCTGCACACCAATAATCCAAGCAACACCAAAAGCCGCTGTTTCAACATCAAGGCTCGAGGAATTTCAACAATCAACCCCGTGGACCGGGTGGACCCCGGAACCACAATGGAGGACCAAGTGGAGCCAAGAACAAGACATCACAAACCCCTGCTGCTTACCCCGGAGCAACATCTGCTGATGTATGTCCCCAATGCGGAAAGAACCACAGGAATCGCCCATGCTTAGCCAGTCAGAATGTGTGCTTCAAGTGTGGCAAGCCTGCCCACTATGCAAAGGACTGCGCCGGACAAGGGACATCGAACCAGAACCCCCGACCACAATACCGAGGAAGAGTCTTTACCCTTAATGCGGAAGACGCCAAGAAGTCCAAGGATCTCATTGAAGGTATGTGCGAAGTAAACGGTAAACCCTTAACTGTACTATATGACTCTGGAGCTACTCATTCTTTTATTTCACTTGCTAGTGTCGAGTCCTTAAATCTAAGAGTCTCTAAACTTCCCTTTGATCATATTGTTTCTACTCCTACAAATCGCCCTGTTAATACCTGCAAATGTTGCTTAAACTGTCATCTTGTTGTAGAAAACAGGTCTTTTATCATAGATTTAATTTGTTTACCCTTAAAAGACATAGGCATTATCTTAGGCATGAATTGGCTTCACGCCAACCGTGTGATGTTAGATTATGGAACCCAAACCGTAGTTTTCCCCTCTCCTCCCGAAAACATCACTCAACCCATTAGGTTGTACCTAAATTCAGTAGAGGTCTTCTGTAGTGGGGAGAAAGCTAAGGGATATGTTCTCCTAGCCGCCTGCGATGTAGACTTTGAGCAGAACCTAGGTGAAATACCTATGGTGAGAGACTATCCCGAGGTATTTTCGGATGAAATACCCGAGTTCCCTCCCGATAGAGAAGTTGAATTCTCCATAGAGTTGGTTCCTGGAACAGGACCAATCTCTATAGCCCCGTATAGGATGTCACCTTTGGACCTAGCAGAGCTAAAAACCCAGTTGGAAGAGCTGTTGGAAAAGAGTTTTATAAGGCCGAGTGCTTCACCTTGGGGCGCTCCGGTCCTATTTGTGAAAAAGAAAGATGGAAGTATGAGGATGTGTATAGACTATAGGCAGTTAAACCAAGTAACCATAAAGAACAAGTACCTGTTACCTAGGATTGATGATCTTATGGACCAATTGAAGGGAGCCGTAGTATTTTCTAAGATTGATTTAAGGTCCGGTTACCATCAGATTAGGGTTAGAGATTCAGATATTCCTAAAACCGCCTTTCAAACTCGGTATGGACACTTTGAGTTCAATGTAATGTCGTTTGGTTTGACGAATGCTCCCGTAGTTTTTATGGATTACATGAATAGGATCTTTAGACCCTATTTAGATCAATTCGTGGTTGTGTTCATAGATGATATTCTCATCTATTCGAAGACCCACGAGGAGCATGAGCGTCATTTGAGGCTGGTTTTAGAGGTGCTAAAGGAGAAGAAGTTGTATGCGAAGCTTTCTAAGTGTGAATTTTGGTTAGAGGAGGTAAAGTTTTTAGGACATGTTGTGTCAAAGGGTGGCATAGTTGTCGACGCAAGTAAGATAGAAGCTGTGATGAATTGGAATAGACCAACCACTGTAACTGAGATTAGAAGCTTTTTGGGTTTAGCTGCATATTACCGTAGGTTTATCAAAGGATTTTCCCAGTTAGCCTTACCCTTAACCAAGCTCACTAGGAAGAATGCCCCTTTTGAGTGGAGCCCCGAATGTGAAAAGAGTTTCCTAGAGCTTAAAGAAAAGCTCACCTCAACCCCAGTTTTAGTTTTACCTGACCCCAATGTACCCTTCGAGGTATATTGCGATGCTTCTAGCAAGGGTTTAGGTTATGTGTTGATGCAAAACAGGCAAGTGGTAGCCTATGCACCCAGACAACTCAAGCCTCACGAGGTAACCTACCCCACCCATGACCTAGAACTAGCAGCCATTGTGTTCGCTCTAAAGATATGGAGACACCATTTGTATGGTGTAAGGTTTGAAGTTTTCTCCGATCATAAGAGTCTCAAGCATCTCTTTGATCAAAAGGAGTTGAATATGAGGCAAAGAAGATGGATGGAATTCCTCAAGGACTACGATTTTGGCTTAAGTTACCACCCTGGCAAGGCTAATATAGTAGCCGACGCCTTGAGCCGAAACTCGTTACGTCTATCAAGTATGATGATTAATGAAGTTGGGTTAATAGAGCAGTTTAGGGATATGAATCTTGGGATGTCTATAACGGAGAATGGCATCGTGATGAGTCATCTCACGGTGACCAGTGGGTTTAAGCAAAGGATTATGCTTGCCCAAAGAGAAAATGAGGACTTTATGGAGACAATCGAGGCAGTTAAGGCCGGAAAGTTGAAAGGTTTTGTACGAGGCCCCGACTGGTTGTGGAGGTTCGAGGGGCGAATCTGTGTGCCACAAGATGGCGACCTCCGAGAGAAGATCTTGGAGGAGGCTCACAAGAGCCATTTTGCCATCCATCCTGGTACTACCAAGATGTATCAGGACTTGAAGAGGATGTTTTGGTGGCCCGGATTAAAGAAGGATGTGATCGCCTGGGTGAGTAAGTGTTTGATCTGTCAAAAGGTTAAGATCGAACACCAAAAACCTTCTGGCATGTTGCAACCCCTATCAATCCCTGAGTGGAAGTGGGAAAGTATATCAATGGATTTCGTGACAGGATTGCCAAGGACCCAAGCTGGCCACGGTGCCGAATGGGTAATCGTGGATCGACTGACTAAGTCGGCTCACTTTCTACCTATTTGAGTCACGTACTCGTTGGATAAGTTGGCTCAGCTTTACATCCAAGAAATAGTAAGGTTGCATGGAGTACCATCGACGATAATCTCGGATCGAGATCCGCGGTTTACGTCACGTTTTTGGGGAGCCTTTCAAAAGGCGTTTAGTTCCAAGTTGTGCTTGAGCACTGCTTACCACCCACAAACGGATGGCCAGTCCGAGAGGACAATCCAAACCCTAGAAGATATGCTAAGAGCCTGTTTCTTAGATCAGAAAGGAAGTTGGGATAAGTACATGCCTTTGATCGAGTTCGCGTATAACAACAGTTATCACGCGAGCATCGGTATGGTACCGTACGAGGCGTTATATGGAAGGAAGTGTCAATCACCCTTGTGTTGGTACGAACCCGGAGAACAAAGTGTCTTAGGACCTGATGTAGTAACAACGGAGCAAATCAAGAAAATCAAGGATAGAATCTCAACCGCTCAAAGTAGGCAGAAAAGCTACGCGGACAAAAGGCGCAAGCCCTTGGAGTTCCAAGAAGGAGAACATGTATTTCTAAGAATCACCCCCACTACAGGAATAGGAAGAGCCATGAAAGTTAAAAAGTTGAGTCCCTGATTTCTCGGTCCTTTTGAAATTCTTCAGAAAATCGAAACTGTAGCATACAAAATAGCCTTACCACCCAATCTGTCAAACCTTCATGATGTCTTTCACGTCTCCCAGATACGTAAATATGAGTCCGACCCTAGCCATGTCCTAGAACCAGAGCATGTGCAGTTGAGGGAGGACCTCACTTTCAATGTACCGCCTACGAGAATAGTGGATCACGGAGTCAAGCAGTTAAGGAACAAGTCTGTTCCTTTGGTGAAAGTGGCGTGGGAATGAGACAAGTCGGAAGAATACACGTGGGAACTAAAATCAGAGATGAAGTCCAAATATCCAGAACTTTTCTAAGGTACGAATTTCGAGGGCAAAATTCTTTTTAAGGAGGGGAGTAATGTAATGCCCCGATTTTTCTATTAGAGTGAAAATGACCAAAATGCCCCTGAGGTCATTTTCAGCCCGGAATTCTAGGAAAGCCGGTTCGGCAGTACTCGAAGAGCAAACTCAATGTTGGAAGGGGATTAGATAACTTGTGTACCTTCCCGGGATCGAAAATCTTGTTTTTCGAGTTTTCGGGTCAAAATGACCAAAATGCCCCTACGGTGTTTTACCCGTTTGCAAGTGCCGGATGAACCCGAAACTTCTCCAGATAGTTTTAAAAGGCGTTTTTAAGTATTCTATGATCTCAGTTTTAATTTTGGAAGTCCCGGGCAAAATTAGTGCAAAATTATGGTTTTGCCCCTAGTTTCGTGCGTTTTATGCTTAATCGCGTGATTAAGCAAACCTAAGCAATATTAGGCTCTAATCGAAGGTTAATTAATTTTCTTAATTAATCTTGAGTCAAAATAATTTATTAAAGTTGATTAGAACCAAAAAGTGCTTAATTACAACCTAAAATCATATTTTAATTTCAAGACACCTAGTCATAGAATCTTGAATAGTATTTTTTCTTTCCAATTCCTTAAATCATGGAATTGTGTTACACATTGTTTATTCACAAATGAGTTTTAAATTCTTTAATGATGTATGAGCACTCCTAAACTTGTCATAAACTCCCTAAATCACATTCTTAGTTACCTAAACTTAAGCTTAATCATTCCTAACCTTGTACCTAAGCTAATACACATCTAAACCTACCATTAACACACAATTAAATGGTCAAAACTCACCCCCACTCTGTTGTCCAGCCCTGGCCGAAGCTGTCCCTCCCCATTATGCATCACATGTTCAATTTTTCAACACTCCAAGGCCATACCTCAAGTCACATACACTATACCTTGTCATAACCTTCAATCAAGCTTGATTTTCCAAGTAAATAACTAATTAAAAGAGCTCATTTTCTCCATTTATTTGTGGCTGGAAAAGTTCCAGCCATGCATTGTTTCTAGAAGCCTAATTTCATAAAAATTTGATAGGAAATTAACTCACATCAAACCATACTTTGTAGCATAGCTTCCATACTTCAAACCATGCTTGAATGACCTTGTGTAAGAGATATTTTCCTCTCCCTTTTCCCTCCAATACCACACGGCCACTCCTCCCTTTGGTGAGCTCCATGGCTTTGTTTTTCCATAAATAGGATGCTTGTGATAGCCTTGTTGCACCTTGAAGCATTTGCTAAGTTTAGAGCTTTAGAGTTGTCTTGCTAGTTCTTCCTTTTTCTCTCAAGTTTCAAGAGAGTTCTTCCTTTCTTTTCATCTTCATCTCTTCATCTCTTCATCATCTCTTAACCATCAAACACCACCCCAAAGCCTTGAACCATCATCAAACCTCTCAAACACCACACCTCAAACACAACTCCACCCAAAACACATTTCCTTTCTTTTCCTTCCTTTTTGGCCGAATCATCACCACCATCCTAGAAGGTGTTGCTCATCTCATTTCATCTTCAAGTCCAAGCTTTTACCTTCATCACAAGGTAGGGATTTGTTTTCAAACTTTTTTTTGCTCAAAAAGTGTTTTTCTCTAGTTTCCTCTTGGATTCTTTTTGAATTTCCCTTTGTTTTTCCTTTTCTTTTCATTTCGGCCTCTAGGCCTTGTTATGAGCATGATAGCTTGATGATGAGAGTTTCTAGATGATGACATTGTGTTCATCTCAAAGGAACCTCTAAAGCTTGAGTTTTCCTTTCCTTATGACTTCATCTATATGATATCTAACTCACATGGTTTTTCAACTTAAGAAAATTAATCTAAGGATTTCTAAAAGCCCAAGCCTACCCTTATCAACCTTAAAGTTGGCCGGCACGTTCAAGAGATTTTTCTCTAGATAGGGGTTTTGGGTATTTAATAAAGAACTTGACGTAGTTTCACTTTCTTTCTCTTTTATATGACTTTCGATTTTTGTGTTGTGATCTTTGAGATATTGTATTGGGTTGTTATCTTGTTAAAGTCTTGAATGAGCTCTAGTTAACCATAAAATGAACTTTGCATCATGTTTACTATATGCTTTGCATATCATGTTTACTTCCTTGCTATCACTAAGTTTCAAGATAATAAGTGAACCTTGCATTGTCATGTTTATATTTCAAGCTATGCATTATCATGTTTATATTTCAAGTTTTCCCTTAATACCAAGATAATAATGAATTGCATTCATATTTACTTTGTGCTATCACTTTACTTTCTAATGGAACCTAAAATAAGTGCATAAGCATGTTTATTTTTATGTCATCACCTAAATGAACCTAGAGCTCAAAGACTTGCCCATTGTTGTCTCAACAAAGGTCTAACAATATGTTTTTTACTTGGTTCATATTTCGGCTCCAAGAGGTCTTGAAGTTTCTAAGTATTTGAGACTATGTTTCATAATTTTTCCAAGCTTACATGAGTTTAAGGAATGCATAGAACTAAGTTTTATGATTTTAGGACCTCTTGAGATAAAAATAAATTGGTCACTGCCCTCTTAAATATTCTTATGACTTTAGATGTTAAAATTGTTTATAAATGAGTTTTGAAAGTTTAAAAAGAGTTCCAAGAGAAACTAGTATTTTATGGCTTTAGAAATTATGTTTTATGCCTTTGTGGAGAAGTATATTTTTGGTTCTTCCTTGCTCATTACTGCCACTATATGTGCTGTTTTAATGATGATAATGTGCCTATGTTTGAGTAAAAATAATGTTAAGACTCATATGTGAAAGATAGGATAAGTTAGGAACTAGAAAAGAATTAATTTGATAGTTCTAGATCCTTTAATTATGTAATTTTCTGGATTCTGTCCAGCAAGATTTAGATTTAATAATCATGGTTTTAAATTAGTTTAAATGTGTAGGAATGACTCATAATTGGTTTAAGACTTAATCTTGAAGCCTTAGGAGCAAACTAAACTTAGAAAGGGTCATTGTTGTGACTTCTAGGTACCCGTAAAGTTAGGATTTCAAATTCTGCATCCTTGAGGTTTAGAGATTTTCTTGACCATAGTATGAGGTGAGAAATACTTAGTTATAACCTCATAGGTTCCCAAGGGACTAGGTTTTGATGATCGATAACTTAGAATGTGAGTTAAAGACTTTAAGGGTCTAAACCGTAATTTCTAGAACCCCATAATCACACAAATATAAAGCTATCTAAATCTGCATAGTGCTGTTGGGATAGGTCCTTGAGCATAAAAATTAGTACAACTTATTAGTTGTGAACCTATAGGTGTGTGAGAGGTTAAGAATAATACTAGAACAATTAGTTTACAAGTTTAAGACTCAAAAGAACCAAAGCATAACATACTATGGGTTTATAACATAATAAGCTTGGGAGTTTGTACGAATGATTGTGCTATAGTTTTATGTATACACTATAAAGAAGTTTCATGTGATGATGTATATGCTATGAAAAAGATTTATGCGATGAATAATGATGTATCTATGAATTAACACTTTATGAGAACTTAAATGTGACACAACACTGAGACGCTTTCTTGGGTGACACCGGTTTAGCCGAGCACCCCCAAGAAAACAAATCCGTGAGGGTATTAACATAGAGCTTGCCAAAGTGGACAATACTACGATGCACTAGTTGCTAGTAGAGCGTTTCAAAGAGGAAATGACCCTAAGAGAGGTGATCCTTAATTTGCCCCCTAGCCCGTACTTTAAGTCGGGATTATGTATGTTACGCTTATCATAGGATAAGTAAGAACTAGTGATGACTAGTTAAGGTATGAGCTCATAACCTAGAGATGTTTTAGGGCGGCCCCATGAGATGAAAGTTAAAGTTTACAATGTCACATATATTATACCTATGCCAATGTTATAATGTTTCTTAGTTATTCTATTTTTTGGTATACCTTTATGATGCATTCATATCATTAGTATATTTTATGCTTAGTTATAAGACGCATTGTAAAATATGACGGACCTTGGATAAATAACACTTTAGAAAACTAACTTAAAAGGAATTTATATGCATGCACACCTTTTTAGAAATAAACCCAAGGTTCCTGAGGATGTGACGATGTCACCTAGGTAGGGATAACCCTACTGAGAATTCTTTTAGAAAGATTCTCATTCCCTCTCTCTTTTCTTCCGTCATATCTTCAGATGGCGACATTCGTACTCTTCATCGACACCCCGGTATGGGAGCTGCACCATGACCCGGCACTCGGGTCATACCATCTTGAGGGTCGCTGCACGGTTAGAGTGTTCATGTTTATGGGACGACCCTTCGCGCATCTAGTCCCGAGTTATCATTTTACCCCGACTGCTCCTTACCGTCATAACAGGATTTTTGAGCGAGCTAGACCACGCGATGAGCAGATTCTCCGCATGGAGCCTGAGACATCAGCGGTACGCGACTACCCAGAGTATGTGCCTCGTACCCAGTACTCGGAGACGGACCCATCCGAGGACCCGCCATCACACATGTACAGCTGAGCTCGGTCCGCTCCCCCACCGATGAGGGCTGGGAGTGAGGAGACGGTGGTCCAGCCGAGGTTGGCTCGTCGGCCATCTATGCGCCCTCGCCGCGGTGGACACGCCCCGATGATGCGCTTGACCACTTCCGCTGAGATTCGTCAGTGGATCGACTCGACCCCACAGTACTCGGACTAGCAGGAGTAGATATAGGAGGGGTAGCAGTTAGTCCACACACGCCACATAGTTGAGGACAAACCTTCTTTTGTAGATGAGGTTGTCTACTCTAGGTGCACATGGGTATGGGTGTTGTTTCTCTTGTATTTGCTTTTTATGATTTTCGTGTATTCGTTCTTCAGTTGTATTCTGTTCCCTGATGTATCAAATAGTCCTGCCCTTTGGGTAGGCACATTATATATATATATATATATATATATATATATATATCTATGTTCAGTTGATGTTCCCATGATATGATGTGTTTCTTTATGCTTGCTTATATGTTTCGTTATGCTTCCTTTTAAAGATTCGTGCATGGCTCTCACTTTGTTTTTAATTCCAAAAAGAAAAATTTTACCCATACTAGTAGTCTTGGGTTAAGATTTAGGGTGTTACATTTCTTATTTTGTGAGCTTAGGAACCGATGGCACCTCGACAACAGAATAAGAACTTCGGCGGGAGCAACCAAGACAAAGATAACTCCGGGCAGGGAGGGGACCCCGCGAACGCACTCCAAGAAATAGCAGGGGCTGTACAATGATTAGCGGATTGCGTAGGCGGCTAACAGGAGATATGTAACGCCCCGATTTTTTGTTAGAGGGAAAATGACCAAAATGCCCCTGAGGTCATTTTCGGCCCTGAATTCGAGGAAATCCGGTCTGGCAGTACTCAAAGGGCAAACTCAATGTTGGAAGGGAATTGGATAACTTGTGCACCTTCCCGGGATCGAAAATCTCATTTTTCGAGTTTTCGGGTCAAAATGACCACAATGCCCATGCGGTGTTTTACCTATTTGCAAGTGCCGGATAAACCCGAAACTTCTCCAGATGATTTTAAAAGGCGTTTTTATGTAGACTATGACTTTAGTTTTGGTCCCCGAGGTCCCGGGCGAAATGAGTGCGAAATTACGGTTTTGCCCCTAGTTTTGTGTTTTTACGCTTAATCGCGTGATTAAGCAAACCTAAGCAATATTAGACTCTAATCGAAGGTTAATTAATTTCATTAATTAATCTTGAGTCAAAATAATTTATTAAAGTTGATTAGAACCTAAAAGTGCTTAATTACAACTTAAAATCTTATTTTTTTTTCAAGACTCCTAGTTATGGAATCTTAAATAGTATTTTCTCTTTCCAATTCCTTAAATCATGGAATTGTGTTACACATTGTTTATTCATAAATGAGTTTAAAATTCTCTAATGATGTATAAGCACTCCTAATCTTGTCATAAAATCCTTAAAACACCTTCTTAGTTACCTAAACTTAAGCTTAATTATTCCTAACCTTGTACCTAAGCTAATACACATTTAAATCTGCCATTAACACCCAATTAAATGATCAAAACTCATCTCCTCTCTGCTGCCTAAGGCCTGGCCGAAGCTGTTCTCCTCCCATATTCATCACATGTTCAATTTTCTAACACTCCAAGGCCATACCTCAAGTTACATACACTATACCTTGTCATAACTTTCAATCAAGCTTGAATTTACACATGAATAAATAATTAAAATAACCCATTTTCCTATTTATTTGTGGCTGGAAAAGTTCCAGCCATGTCAAGGTTCTAGAAGCCTAATTTCATCAAAAATTGATAGGAAATTAACTCACATCAAGCCATACTTTGTAGCATAGCTTCCATACTTCAAACCATGCTTGAATGACCTTGTGTAAGAGATATTTTCTCTTCCTTTCCCTCCAATACCACACGGTTACTCTCCTCCCCTTTTGAGCCTTCATTTGCTTTCATTCTCTATAAATACATTGCCTAGAAACACATACAAACACTTTAGTTCATTTGGTAAGTTTCAAGTTTTCCTAAGCTTTCTTGAGTTCTTTCTTTTTCTCTCAAAGTTTCAAGAGAGTTCTTCCTTTCTTTTCATCTTCATCTTCTACATCTCTTCATCTCATCATCATCTCTTAACCATCAAACACCACCCCAAGGCCTTGAATCATCTCCTAACCTCTCAAACACCTCACCTCAAACACAGCCTCACTCAAACACATTTTCCTCTCCATTGTTCCTCACAAGGCCGAAGCCATATCCACCTCAAGGAGGAGCTCATCATCTTGTTTTCCTTTTTAAAGTTCAAGCTTTGTGTCCTCACTCTAGGTAGGAGTGTTTTCTAAACTTTGTTTTCTTGAAAATAAGTTTCTTCCTAGCTTTCTCTTGGATTTTCTTTTGAAACTTTCTTGTTTTTCCTTCCTTGTGATTTCGGCCATGAAGCCTTGAGGAGCACATGATAGCTCAATGATGAGGACTCCTAGAGAATGACTATGTCTTCATCTCGAAGGAACCTCTAGAGCTTGAGTTTTTCTTTTCCTTTAACTTCATCTATACTATACTTAGCTCACATGGTTTTTCAACTTAAGAAAATTAATCTAAGGATTTCTAAAAACCCAAGCCTACCCTTGTCAACCTTAAATTTGGCCGGCACGTTTTAGAGATTTTTTTCAAGATAGGGGTTTTGGGTATTTAATAAAGAACATGGCTTAATTTCACTTTCTTGTTCTTTTGTAAGGTTTTCGGGTTGCTATTTTGATCCTTGAGATTTTGCTTGGTTTTGTTTAGAAGTTTGTTTTCGTTGAGCTTGATGATGATGTTCAAGAACCTCATAGTTCCTTTGAGAACTTGGTTCAAGAACTCTAGAGCTCTCTTTGTAATGAGATATATGTTGGGTTGTGACTTTGTTAAAGTCTTGAATGAGCTCTAGCTAAACATATAATGAACTTTGCATCATGTTTATTTTATGCTTTGCATATCATGTTTACTTCCTTGCTATCATTAAATACCAAGATAATGAATGAACTTGCATTATCATGTTTAAATTTCAAGCTATGCATTATCATGTTTATATTTCAAGTTCTCACTAAATATCAAAGATAATAATATGTTGCACCTCATATTTATTTTATACTATCACTTTACTTTCTAATGGAACCTAAAATGAGTGCATGAGCATGTTTACTTTTATGTCATCACCTAAATGAACCTAGAGCTCAAAGACTTACCCATTGTTGTCTCAAACAAATTTTTAAAATATTTATTTCTTTTGGTTCACATTTCGGCCCTAAGGCGTTTTGGAGTTTCCAAGTGTTGAAAATTATGTTTTATAATTTTTCTAAGCTTATATGAGTACAAGGAATTTGTATAACCAAGTTTTATGAATTTAGGGCCTCTTGAGGGACAAATGATTTAGCTACTGCCCTCTTACATAATTTTATGATTTTAGATGATAAAAATGTTTAGAAATGAGTTTTGAAAGTTTTAAAAGGGTTCCAAGAGAAACTAGTATTTTATGTGCTTTAGAAGTGGTGTTTGATGCCTTTAAATGGAGATGTTTGTTTCGGTTCTGCCTTGCTATGTTTTGCCACTGTATGAGCTGTTTTAATGGTGATAATATGCTTATGTTTGAGTATAATTAATGTTAAGGCTCATATGTGAAAGATAAGAGAAGTTAGTAACTAGAAAAGAATTAATTTGAGAGTTCTAGATCCTTTAATGATTGAATTTTCTGGATTTTGTCCAATAAGGTTTGGTAATGCTAATCATGGATTTAAATTAGTTTAAATGTGTAGGGATGATTCATAAATGGTTTAGGACTTGATCTTGATGTCTTAGGAGCAAATTGGACTTAGAAAGGGTCATTGTTGTGACTCCTAGGTACCCGTAAAGTTAGGATTATGATTTATGCATTCTTGAGGTTTAGAGATGTTCGTGATCATAGTGTGAAGTAAGGAATACTTAGTTATAACCTTATAGGTACCCGAGAGTCTAAGTTTGATGATTTATAACTTAGGATGAGAGTTAAGGACCTTAAGGGTCAATGCATAAGACATTAAGAAGTTGTTAATGCTATGGTGTTCATATGATGCAATGATGAGTTGAGATGTTTGTGATGCATGAAAAATTGATTGTTTGAGTTATGAGCTTTTCATAGCATGAGGTTTAAATGAGAAATATGTATGTGTGTAAGCTTGTGGCATAAAGAGAATTTGAAGGAAATCCGGTATACAGCTGTTATGCTGCCGAATTTCGTCAAATCAAAAAGAGACTTGAGAATGTTTTTGAAAGAATTATATGAGTTTAAAACCCTGGATGACACCGGTTCGGCCGAGCACCTCCAGGAGATTTTTATGTGACAAAGCACTGAGACGTACTTCCCCCGAGGAGGTGCCGGTTCGGCCGAGTACCCCCGGGAGGAGACAAATCCGTGAGGGTATGAGTAGATGCAGCCTACCAAAGCGGACAAATTGCGAGGCCATGTGTGGCTAGCAAAGCGTTTCAAATAGGGTAATCCCAGAGAGAGATGATCCCTGCCCCCTACCCGTACTTGCGAGTCGGGACTATTATTTATGTTTCACTTATTCAGATAATAAGCAAGAGCTAGTGACTACTAGCTGAGGTATGAGCTCATAACCTAGTTATTTTAGGGTGGCTTTTATGCTAAAGTACCATGCTTGATGTCACGAGGTTGAGGAATGATCTCAGTTGAAAGTTATACACCCTTATGCCACATGATTTATGTTTATGTGCTTTGATGTGTTGATGTATGTGCTCAAGAGTTGACATGCATCCATAATATAATATGTCGCACTCATAATATCAAGATGCATGCTAAAAGGAACGGACCTTGGATAATTAGTTTTGGAAAATATTAATTAAACCTTATATGCATGATCATTATTTTATAATTAAACCTAAGGTTCCTGAGGAAGTGTATGATGTAACCCTAGGATAGGAGACTCCTACTGAGATTCTTTAGCAAGAATTCTCACTCCTCTCTCTTCTTTCTTCCGTCACATCTTCAGAGAGCGATGGCGATGTTCATGCTTTTCATTGACAAGCCAGTTTGGGAGGTGCACTACAACTCGGACCACCGTTCGTATCATTTTGAGGGTCGTTGTGCCGTCCGCATTTTTGTGTACATGGGACGACCTTTCGCTTACCTGGTTTCAAGCTACCAGTTCACCCCTACTGCTCCTTTTGGTGGTGATGACATGATCTTCGAGAGCACTCGCCCGCGTGATGAGCAGCGACGCCGTGCCCGTACCTCTGCCTCGGTGTCGCGACCACCGAATGACGTGCCTCGCTCGAGGAGGTCTGAGACTGATCCATCCGAGGATTCACCAACACATGTCCCTTCGGAGGGCTTCGCCCCATTTCCCCAGTTCCGGAGTGAGGGGAGTGAGGAGACAGTGAGGAAGCCACGCTTGGCGAGGAGAGCTGAGATGCGCCCGCTTCGAGGAGCTCACATTCAGCCGCCACGAACTCCCTTTACACTCCATTAGCCCACTCAGGAGGAGATAGAGCGGTTCCCCGATTACCTGCCTCCATCCCCCGAGGATCCCCATCGTCACTAGACTCCTATGGAGAGCGTCGCGAGTACCCGAGCTTTTATGAAGATCTTCCCTTGGATAGCACCTTTTGGGAAGGGTTGTAGTTTGTACTTGTAGCCTAGTAGAAGGGTAGCGTTTAGGGTTTTTACCTTCATGTTGGACCATGTACTTTATATTCCCTTGTATTTTATTCCTATTGTATTACAAGTTCTGCCCGTTCTTAGGGTATGACTAGCTATGTACCTCAACTACGTTATTATTAATGAAATGTTTCTTTGTTTACCTTGATCATTGTTCTTGACTATATGCTTTACTCTCTGAGTTAATATGGTTGTTGCACGTGCTTTACATTTCTGTTATTCGATTTGCTAAGCCTGCGGCTCTCACTTTGCTTTATGTTTTCAAAAAGAAAAAAAAATACCCGTAATGTCCGCTAAGTATTTTAATAAAATGATAAGACTAAGAAGTAATAACCTAATGATTAGCCTAATATGTTCTAGAGTATTGGGTTAAAAATTAGGGTGTTACATTATGGTATCAGAGCAGTTCGATTCTCACGGAGCCGGAGGATTGGACTGACCATGCTTTATAAGCATGATGCGATAGTTATGTCATGTGTAGTGCCATGGTAACTAGCCCATTTTGCATGAATATTGAGCCTGATCAACTTGATATTCATTGTTTCATGTGTTTAGGCACCAATGGTACCGCGACGACAGCCTAGGACTACGCCCGAGACTGACCAAGAAAATGCGGCTGCTGCTACTGTTTGTAGAATGGCACAAGCCATGGAGCGAATGTTTGACCGTATGGATCAACATGAGACTGTTGCACCTGCTCCCCCTACTACTGAGGTGGTTTAGCAAACCCGCTTCGGCGAGTTCCGCAAGGCGAACCCGCCAGTGTTCCGAGGGGTAATGGACCCCGACAAAGCTGATGAGTGGATCAAATACATGGAGAAGATCTACTCTGCATTTGCTGCTTTCATGCTGAAGTCCGACGCCGAGTTTTGGTGGAACGGCACAAAGCGTCTAGTAGAAGCTTTTGGAACTCCCATTGACTGGGAGCTGTTCAAGACTTACTTTTATGAGAAGTACTTCCCCGAGTCCGTGAGGAATGCTAAGGACATAGAGTTCATGCAGTTGACCCAGGGAGGGTCCATTGTTGCCCAGTACACTGCTAAGTTCGAGGAGCTGATCAAGTTCTCTCGGGTGTTTCAGGGAAACCCTGATGAGGTTTGGAAATGTGTGAAATATGAGGCCGATCTGAATGCGGAGATGAACTACGCCATGGCCCATATGGAGATCAGAGACTTCCCGACTCTGGTTAACAAGTGACGGATTCTTGAAGAAGGACAATGGAAGCTGCAAGCCACGAGGGCGGAGCGAGCTAAAGGGCTCGGACCTCAAGCCCCGAGGTTCAAACCGCAGTACCCCTCAAGGAACCACTACCATCCCTACCAAACCAACCAATTCCGACCACCGCAACAACAACAATTGAGAGCTCCTGTATACCAATAGTCCAAGCCACACCAAAGTCCGTTGTTTCAACATCAAGGCCTGAGGAACTTCAACAACAATCAACCCCGTGGACTAGGTGGACCCCGGAATCACAATGGAAGACCAAGTGGGGCCAAGAATAAGGCACCCCAAGGAACCCCTGCTGCTTACCTCTGAGCAGCAACTGCTGATGTCTGCCCCTAGTGCGGGAAGAATCATGGGAATCGCCCTTACTTTATGGGGCAAGGGGTCTGTTTCAAGTGTGGCAAGCTCGGCCACTATGCCAACAACTGCACCAACGAAGGATCATCAAACCAAAACCCTCGACCTCAACACCAAGGACGGGTCTTCACCCTCAACGCGGAAGATGCGCGAACGTGCAACGATCTCATTCAAGGTAAGTGCGAGCTTAACGGTAGAACCTTAACTATACTTTTCGATTCTGGCGCTACTCATTCTTTTTTTTCTCTTACTAGTGTCGAGTCTTTCAATTTGAAAGTCTCTAAACTCCCTTTGATCTTATTGTTTCTACTCCTACTAATCGCCCTGTTAATACCTGTAAATGTTGTTTAAATTGTCATCTTGTTGTAGAGAATAGGTCTTTCATCATAGATTTAATTTGCTTACCCCTTAAAGACATAGGTATCATTCTAGGCATGGATTGGCTTCACGCCAACCGTGTGTTGTTAGACTGTGGGACCCAAACTATTGGTTTTCCTTCTCCTCCCGAACCCATTAGTCAACCCATGAGGTTATACCTAAACTCCGTAGAGGTTTTCTGTAGTGGGGAGAAAGCTAAGGGATATGTTCTCCTAGCCGCCTGTGATGTAGACCTTGAGCAAAACCTAGGTGAGATACCTGTGGTGAGAGACTATCTCGAGGTGTTTTCAGATGAAATACCCGAGTTCTCTCCTAAAAGAGAAGTGGAGTTTTCCATAGAGTTGGTTCCTGGAGCGGGACCGATCTCCATAGCCCCGTATATGATGTCACCCTCGGAGTTAGCGGAATTGAAAACCCAGTTAGAGGAGTTGTTGGAGAAAAGTTTTATAAGACCGAGTGCTTCACCTTAGGGCGCTCCGGTCTTATTTGTGAAGAAGAAAGATGGAAGTATGAGGATGTGTATAGACTATAGGCAGTTGAACCAAGTGACCATAAAGAATAAGTACCCGTTGCCTAGGATTGATGATCTTATGGACCAGTTGAAAGGAGCAGTAGTGTTTTCTAAGATTGATTTGAGGTCCGGCTACCATTAGATTAGGGTTAGAGATTCAGACATTCCTAAAACCGCCTTTCAAACTCGGTACGGACACTTTGAGTTCAACGTGATGTCGTTTGGTTTGACGAATGCTCCCGCAGTTTTTATGGATTACATGAATAGGATCTTTAGACCCTATTTAGATCAGTTCGTGGTGGTGTTCATAGATGATATTCTCATCTATTCGAAAACCCACGAGGAGCATGAGTGTCAGTTGAGGCTGGTTTTAGAGGTATTAAAGGAGAAGAAGTTATACGCTAAGTTGTCTAAGTGTGAATTTTGGTTGGATGAGGTGAAATTCTTAGGACATGTCGTGTCAAAAGGTGGCATAGCTGTCGACCCAAGTAAGATAGAAGCCGTGATGAATTGGGATAGACCAACCTCTGTAACCGAGATTAGAAGCTTTTTGGGTTTAGCTGGCTATTACCGTAGGTTTATTAAAGGATTTCCCCAGTTAGCCCTACCCTTAACCGAGCTCACTAGGAAGAATGCCCCGTTTGAGTGGAGCCCCGAGTGTGAAAAGAGTTTCCTAGAGCTTAAGGAAAAGCTCACCTCAACCCTGGTTTTGGTTTTACCTGACCCCAATGTACCCTTCGAGGTATATTGCGATGCTTCTAGCAAAGGTTTAGGTTGTGTGCTGATGCAGAACTGGCAAGTGGTAGCCTATGCGTCCAGACAACTCAAGCCTCACGAGGTAACCTACCCCACCCATGACCTAGAGTTAGCAGCCATCGTGTTTGCCCTTAAGATGTGGAGACACCATTTGTATGGTGTAAGGTTTGAAGTTTTCTCCGATCATAAGAGTCTTAAGCATTTCTTTGATCAAAATGAGTTAAACATGAGGAAAAGGAGATGGATGGAATTCCTCAAAGACTACGATTTCGGCTTAAGTTACCACCTCGGCAAGGCTAATGTAGTCGCTGATGCCTTGAGTCGAAAGTCGTTGCGTTTATCTTGTATGATGGTTAACGAAGTTGGGTTAATAGAGCAGTTTAGGGACATGAATCTTGGGATGTCAATAACGGAGAATGGCATCATGATGAGTCATCTCACGGTGACCAGTGGGTCGTGACCAGTGGGTTTAAGCAAAGGATCATACTTGCCTAAAGAGAAAATGAGGACTTTATGGAGACAGTAGAGGCAATTAAGGCCGATAAATTGAAGGGTTTTGAGCAAGGTGTAACATCCCCAAATTTATAACTACGATAAATATTAATCTTAATTAGCAATAGCAAAACCAAGAGAATCTAGACAAATGTTATGAAACACAACAAATAGACTACTTAAGTATGTCTAGAGAAAAATGCAAAGAATTACGAAAAATGCCATCACTTAGTGGAAATTATGAAAATGCCCTTGCTATGTAAAGGAAATTACCAAACTACCCTTGCCTTATTAAATGACGAAGATACCCTTACTCTATGAATGGAATTATAAGAATACCACTATCATTGTCTAATTACAAAAATATCCTTGTCTTAGTTAAAGAAATTACTACAATGCCATTTGCATAAATCCCTAGGCTTGTCTTTAGACAAGAATGAATCTAAGCCATTGGATTAAGATGATAACACAATAATTTAATCACATACATCATACACATTTCTGAATCACATACATGCACTAAAGGTTAGAAAATCTCCACTAACATCTTTGCACAAAACATGGAGCATTTTCATCCAACATGTTTGCATAAAACATGGAAACATGTTTGCACAAAACAAGGAGCATTTTCATCCCAAAAATTCAGCCAACATGTTTCCATAAATCATGCTCCAAGTGCTTTCCTTCTTCTATTTTTTTTCTCTAATCTTTCCACTATAAATACTCCTCAAACTCTCTTCAATTCAGAAACTCCCTAACTGTTCTTTCTTTCTTATTCTATCATTCTTCTTATGTTCTTCAAAGACTTCTCTTGATCCTCTAAACTTCATCCAAACACTTAAACCTAAGTCCAAACTTTCACTAGCCTTCACAAGTGTTACAATCTTTAACTCTAGTGAGAAATATTTTCTTAAGCACTCAAGTTCTAGAGCCAAGATTCAAGTAGGGTCATCCACTCCAAAGACTCTTGTTCAAAGCTTAAGGAAGAAGAGAATGACCCTTTTTAGACCCTACACAAGAGGTAGGAGTTTCTTCTTTATTTGTTCAAGTATTGTTGGCTTCTAACTTTGCTCATGGATAGAATGCCTCAAACTTGAGTTATTGTCAAAAGTTTTGAATAATTATATTTTTAGAAAACACAACATGTTCTATTCTGCTATGAGTACTTTTATGGTGTTATCAAACTCAAATATAACTTAAAAGATTGTATATGAAACTTGAGTTAATAAAGATAACTTAAGACATGAACATGGCAGGTGCTGGAATTTCTAGTTATTTCTGGCAGTAGTTACTTCAAAAATTAGTGTTCATAAAATATGAAGGATCTCGAAATGAAAATATTTTTATTATAAACTAGACTCATTGTAGAACACTCTCCAAAAAGAATCACCTAAAACGGAGTTTCCTAGCCCAAGATATAAATTTTTAAAGTAGAGCCTAAGACTGAAACTCTTAATCTGACCTTGTAGTAGTAAAATAGGTGTAACTCACTCTAGAAAAATGCAAATGGACTGATTTCAACTTTGTGGAAAAGCTAACACATCTACAAACACACTTATGTATGCTATGCATAAATTTTACACCATGAAAATACAGAATGAGAAATATATTTTCGGGATAGTGTGCTGAGAAAGTCTTGAAGGTAGCGTGATACTGTGAGAGTGTAATTTGGAAAGGTTCTGGCTAAGGAAAGACTTGGTGTAACGCCCCGATTTTTCTGTTAGAGTGAAAATGACTAAAATGTCCCTGAGGTTATTTTCAGCCCGGAATTCGAGGAAAGCCGGTTCGGCAGTACTCGAAGGGCAAACACAATGTTGGAAGGGGATTAGATAACTTGTGTACCTTCCCGGGATCGAAAATCTCGTTTTTCGAGTTTTCGGGTCAAAATGACCAAAACGCCCCTGCGGTGTTTTACCCGTTTGCAATTGCTGGATGAACCCGAAACTTCTCCAGATAGTTTTAAAAGGCGTTTTTATGTATTCTATTACCTCAGTTTTAATTTTAGAAGTCCCGGGCAAAATTAGTGCAAAATTACGGTTTTACCCCTAGTTTCGTGTTTCTACGCTTAATCGCGTGATTAAGCAAACCTAAGCAATATTAGGCTCTAATCAAAGGTTAATTAATTTCCTTAATTAATCTTGAGTCAAAATAATTTATTAAAGTTGATTAGAACCAAAAAGTGCTTAATTACAACCTAAAATCATATTTTAATTTCAAGACACCTAGTCGTAGAATCTTGAATAGTATTTTCTCTTTCCAATTCCTTAAATCATGGAATTGTGTTACACATTGTTTATTCGCAAATGAGTTTTAAATTCTTTAATGATGTATGAGCACTCCTAAACTTGTCATAAACTCCCTAAATCACATTCTTAGTTACCTAAACTTAAGCTTAATCATTCCTAACCTTGTGCCTAAGCTAATACACATCTAAACCTACCATTAACACACAATTAAATGGTCAAAACTCACCCCCACTCTGCTGTCCAACCCTGGCCGAAGCTGTCGCTCCCCATTATGCATCACATATTCAATTTTTCAACACTCCAAGGCCATACCTCAAGTCACATACACTATACCTTGTCATAACCTGCAATCAAGCTTGATTTTCCAAGTAAATAACTAATTAAAATAGCTCATTTTCTCCATTTATTTGTGGCTGGAAAAGTTCCAGCCATGCATTGTTTCTAGAAGCCTAATTTCATAAAAAATTGATAGGAAATTAACTCACATCAAACCATACTTTGTAGCATAGCTTCCATACTTCAAACTATGCTTGAATGACCTTGTGTCAGAGATATTTTCCTCTCCCTTTTCCCTCCAATACCACACGGCCACTCCTCCATTTGGTGAGCTCCATGGATTTGTTTTTCTATAAATAGGATGCTTGTGATAGCCTTGTTGCACCTTGAAGCATTTGCTAAGTTTAGAGCTTTAGAGTTGTCTTGCTAGCTCTTCCTTTTTCTCTCAAGTTTCAAGAGAGTTCTTCCTTTCTTTTCATCTTCATCTTCTTCATCTCTTCATCTCTTCATCATCTCTTAACCATCAAACACCACCCAAAAGCCTTGAACCATCATCAAACCTCTCAAACACCACACTTCAAACACAACTCCACCCAAAACACATTTCCTTTCTTTTCCTTCCTCTTTGGCCGAATCATCACCACCATCCTAGGAGGTGTTGCTTATCTCATTTCATCTTCAAGTCCAAGCTTTTCCCTTCATCACAAGGTAGGGGTTTGTTTTCAAACTTTGTTTTGCTCAAAAAGTGTTTTTCTCTAGTTTCCTCTTGGATTCTTTTTGAACTTCCCTTTGTTTTTCCTTTTCTTTTCATTTCAGCCTCTTGGCCTTGTTATGAGCATGATAGCTTGATGATGAGAGTTTCTAGATGATGACATTGTGTTCATCTCAAAGGAACCTCTAAAGCTTGAGTTTTCCTTTCCTTATGACTTCATCTATATGATATCTAACTCACATGGTTTTTCAACTTAAGAAAATTAATCTAAGGATTTCAAAAAGCCCAAGCCTACCCTTGTCAACCTTAAAGTTGGCCGGCACGTTCTAGAGATTTTTCTCTAGATAGGGGTTTTGGGTATTTAATAAAGAACTTGACGTAGTTTCACTTTCTTTCTCTTTTATATGACTTTCGGTTTTTGTGTTGTGATCTTTGAGATATTGTATTGGGTTGTTATCTTGTTAAAGTCTTGAATGAGCTCTAGTTAACCATAAAATGAACCTTGCATCATCTTTACTTTATGCTTTGCATATCATGTTTACTTCCTTGCTATCACTAAGTTTCAAGATAATAAGTGAACCTTGCATTGTCATGTTTATATTTCAAGCTATGCATTATCATGTTTATATTTCAAGTTCTTCCTTAATACCAAGATAATAATGAATTGCATTCATATTTACTTTGTGCTATCACTTTACTTTCTAATGGAACCTAAAATAAGTGCATAAGCATGTTTATTTTTATGTCATCACCTAAATGAACCTAGAGCTCAAAGACTTGCCCATTGTTGTCTCAACAAAGGTCTAACAATATGTATTTTCCTTGGTTCATATTTCAGCCCCAAGAGGTCTTGAAGTTTCTAAGTATTTGAGACTATGTTTCATAATTTTTCCAAGCTTACATGAGTTTAAGGAGTGCATAGAACTAAGTTTTATGAATTTTGGACCTCTTGAGATAAAAATAAATTGGTCACTGCCCTCTTAAAGTTTCATGTGATGCTGTATATGCTATGAAAAAGATTAATGTAATAATGATGTATCTATGAATTAACACTTTATGAGAACTTAAATGTGACACAACACTGAGACGCCTTCTTGGGTGACACCGGTTTAGCCGAGCACCCCCAAGAAAACAAATCCGTGAGTGTATTGACATAGAGCTTGCCAAAGTGGACAATACTACGATGCACTAGTTGCTAGTAGAGCATTTCAAAGAGGAAATGACCCTAAGAGAAGTGATCCTTAATTTGCCCCCTAGCCCGTACTTTAAGTCGGGAATTATGTATGTTACGCTTATCATAGGATAAGTAAGAACTAGTGACGACTAGTTAAGGTATGAGCTGATAACCTAGACATGTTTTAGGGCGGCCCCATGAGATGAAAGTTAAAGTTTACAATGTCACATATATTATACCTATGCCAATGTTATAATGTTTCTTAGTTATTATATTGTTTGGTATACCTTTATGATGCATTCATATCATTAGTATATTTTATGCTTAGTTATAAGACGCATTGTAAAATATGACAGACCTTGGATAAAAAACACTTTAGAAAACTAACTTAAAAGGAATTTATATGCATGCACACCTTTTTAGAAATAAACCCAAGGTTCCTGAGGATGTGACGATGTCACCTAGGTAGGGATAACCCTACTGAGAATTCTTTTAGAAAGATTCTCATTCCTTCTCTCTTTTCTTCCGTCATATCTTCAGATGGCGACATTCGTACTCTTCATCGACACCCCGGTATGGGAGCTGCACCATGACCCGGCACTCGGGTCATACCATTTTGAGGGTCGCTGCACTGTTAGAGTGTTCATGTTTATGGGACGACCCTTCGCGCATCCAGTCCCGAGCTACAGTTTTACCCCGACTGCTCCTTACCGTCATAACGGGATTTTTGAGCGAGCTAGACCACACGATGAGCAGATTCTCCGCATGGAGCCTGATACATCAGCGGTACGCGACTACCCAGAGTATGTGCCTCATACCCAGTACTCGGAGACGAACCCATCTGAGGACCCGCCATCACACATGTACAGTTGGAGCTCCAGTCCCGTTCCCCCACCGATGAGGGCTGGGAGTGAGGAGACGGTGGTCCAGCCGAGGTTGGCTCGTCGGCCATCTATGCGCCCTCGCCGCGGTGGACACGCCTTGATGATGCGCTCGACCACTCCCGCCGAGATTCGTCAGTGGATCGACTCGACCCCACAGTAATCGGACCAGCAGGAGTAGACATAGGAGGGGTAGCAGTTAGTGCACACACGCCACATAGTTGAGGACAAACCTTCTTTTGTATATGAGGTTGTCTACTCTAGGTGCACATGGGTATGGGTGTTGTTTCTCTTGTATTTGTTTTTTATGATTTCCGTGTATTCGTTCTTCAGTTGTATTCTGTTCCCTGATGTATCAAATAGTCCTGCCCTTTGGGTAGGCACATTATATATATATCTATGTTCAGTTGATGTTCCCATGATATGATGTGTTTCTTTATGCTTGCTTATATGTTTCGTTATGCTTCCTTTTAAAGATTCATGTGTGGCTTTCACTTTGTTTTTAATTCCAAAAAGAAAAATTTTACCCATATTTCCACTAAGTATTTTCTAAAGATGAGACCAAGAGGTAACATTCTAAAGATTAACCTAAGTACATACTAGTAGTCTTGGGTTAAGATTTAGGGTGTTACACTTGGTATTGAAGCGTGTCCGTTGTGACCCACCTCTCTTTCCTGGGAATCTTACTATGCACAATTTACAGTTGATTTACACTAATCTAAGATGTTAGTGCTACAAATTTTATTCTAAAAGATGTCAGAACTCTAAATAAAAGATTCAAGTCTTGTAAAGAGATAATTTTAAGGATTTAAGTAGAATAATAATCTTCAGGAGATATATATAAAAGTCATAATAAAAATATATAAAGAACCTCTAAAAATATCTTAAAGGGTATTAATGTATTAATGGAAATACTAAGAGTACAAAAAAGACTAAGAGAAAAAGATAATACCAAGATATCCATAACCTATTAGGAACACTAGAGATCTAACTTGATAACTTAGGTTGCTTAATATGAATTGTCTATGAGAATGTTTACTATGAGATTTACATGATATTGTCTATGTTACATGAAGTGATATACAGAAATGTGAATGTATTGATGAGATATGAAATGATAATGATAAAACGATTGACTGTGCCATGATTTATTAATGTGCATACATTCATGTTTCAAATGAAATAATAAATAGACCAACTCACTGCTTAATCCTCTTTGAGGATTAAGGTATTGATGATTTCACTCAGTGAGAATAAAAGTAAAACCTGAAAAAAGTATCAATGATAGTCTGGAAAAGTGGAGTTGAGCTAAACTCATGGCTTAACCCCCCCTAAACCATTGAGATCATGGCAACGGAAAGAAAACCAAAAGGTTGTGGCGACGGCCACGGTATGAGCTCATTACCCTTTAGGGTGGTCTAAAGCATTGATGTATTCATCCCGTGAGTAATTAAGAAATATGTTGATGAAATAAATGAAAGATGATGATCATTAAACAAGTGAATGTTGATGATGAGTAATCATGAAATGCATGCAGCTCCTAAATGATTATTGCTTATTAGTGGTTTTACATGATATGCTTATATGTATGCTTGATGAAATACTAAATGGATATTTCTGCTAATGTTCAAGATTAGTTTAAAAGTAACTGCACTTCGGCTAATCACGTTTGTGAAAGTTTGATAATTGAATCCTTACCTGTTCACCTTTTTATAATAAACCCCAAAGTGACTGGGACGACAACGATGACACTTTTAGTACAAGTAGGAACTCCTACTGAGAAATCATGTATTTCTCACTCCTATATTTATTTTCCGTTGTCATTACTAGAGACAGACGTGTCCACCTAAAGCAATGAACCTGTAGCTGAGGAAGGAGGTAGTGCGTGAAGATTTCAAACCTTTCAAGTAGGAGCATTCCGAGCTTTAGTTACATTATAGTTTGTGAGAAACAATTAGTAATAGTAGAACTTATATTGTTATTTGTAATAACTTATCAGTATGATATATGCCCTGTTGTGACTTATGTATTAAGTGATTATATTCCAGTTTATGTGATAATAGTTCTACACTTAGTCTCTTATTCCGCTTATTTAATTAAGTGCGCAATGTAACTTGATTATTATCTATAAAAGTGCTATGTATTTCACTTCTTATTCTGAGCTTAAGTTTTCAAAAAATTAATTTATTTAAAAAAAAATTTCCATTATTTTTCTAAGTTAATTTCAAAAGAAAATAAATGCAAGGCATAAGTGACAACTAATAGAATCCAAATGCGAACTTAAGCATAGTGGGGTTCTATTAGGGTGTTACACAAGGCCCCGACTGGTTGTGGAGGTTTGAGGGTAGAATCTGTGTGCCACAAGATGGCAACCTCCGAGAGAAGATCTTGGAAGAGGCTCATAAAAGTCACTTTGCCATTCATCCTGGTGCTACCAAGATGTATCAGGACCTGAAAAGGATGTTTTGGTGGCCCGAATTAAAGAAGGATGTGGTCGCCTGGGTGATTATGTGTTTGGTCTATCAAAATGTCAAGATCGAACACCAAAAACCTTCTGGCATGTTGCAACCCCAGTCAATCCCCGAGTGGAAGTAGGAGAGTATATCAATGGATTTCGTGACAGGATTGCCAAGGACCCAAGCTGGCCACGATGCCATATGGGTAATCGTGGATCGACTGACTAAGTCGGCTCACTTTCTACCTATTCGAGTCACGTACTCATTGGATAGATTGGCTCAGCTTTACATCCAAGAAATAGTAAGGTTGCATGGAGTACCATCGATGATAATCTCAGATCGAGATCCGCGGTTTACGTCACGTTTTTGGGGAGCCTTTCAAAAGGCGTTGGGTGCAAAGTTGTGCTTGAGCACTACTTACCACCCACAAACAGATGGTCAATCTGAGAGGACTATCCAAACCCTAGAGGACATGTTGAGAGCCTATGTCTTAGACCAAAAAGTAAGTTGGGATAAGTACATGCCTTTGATCGAGTTTGCGTATAACAACAATTATCACACAAGCATCAGTATGGCACCGTACGAAGCGTTGTATGGAAGGAAGTGCCAATCACCTTTGTGTTGGTACGAGCCCGGAGAACAAGGTGTCTTAGGACCTGATGTAGTGAGGGAAACGATGGAGCAAATCAAGAAGATCAAGGATAGAATCTTAACCGCTCAAAGTCGGCAGAAAAGCTATGCGGACAAAAGGCGCAAGCCCTTGGAATTCCAAGAAGGCGAGCATGTATTTCTAAGAATTACTCCCACTACAAGAATAGGTAGAGCCATGAAAGTCAAAAAGTTGAGTCCCCGATTTCTCGGACCTTTTGAAATTCTTCAGAGAATCGGATCTGTAGCCTACAAAATAGCCCTGCCACCCAACCTGTCAAATCTTCATGACGTCTTTCACGTCTCTCAGCTACGTAAATACGAGTCCGACCCTAGCCATGTCTTAGAGCCAGAACACATACAGTTAAGGAAGGACCTGACGTTCAATCTACTGCCAATGAGAATCGTGGACCAAGGCGTTAAGCAATGGAGGAACAAGTCTGTGCCTTTGGTGAAGGTCGCATGGGGATGTGGAAACACTGAGGAGGTCACGTGGGAGCTAGAGTCCGAGATGAGATCAAATACCCCGAGTTATTTTGAGGTACGAATTTCGAGGGCGAAATTCTTTTTAAGGAGGGGAGTAATGTAACGCCCCGATTTTCTGTTAGAGTGAAAATGACCAAAATGCCCCTGAGGTCATTTTCGGCCCTGAATTCGAGGAAAGCCGGTCTGGTAGTACTCAAAGGGCAAACTCAATGTTGGAAGGGAATTGGATGACTTGTGCACCTTCCCGGGATCGAAAATCTCGTTTTTCAAGTTTTCGGGTCAAAATGACCAAAACGTCCCTACGGTGTTTTACCCGTTTGCAAGTGCCGGATAAACCTGAAACTTCTTCAGATGATTTTAAAAGGCATTTTTATGTAGACTATGACTTTAGTTTTGGTCCCGGAGGTCCCAGGCGAAATTAGTGCGAAATTACGGTTTTGCCCCTATTTTCGTGTTTTTACGCTTAATCGCGTGATTAAGCAAACCTAAGCAATATTAGGCTCTAATCGAAGGTTAATTAATTTCCTTAATTAATCTTGAGTCAAAATAATTTATTAAAGTTGATTAGAACCTAAAAGTGCTTAATTACAACTTAAAATCATATTTTTATTTCAAGACTCCTAGTCATGGAATCTTGAATAGTCTTTTCTCTTTCCAATTCCTTAAATCATGGAATTGTGTTACACATTGTTTATTCATAAATGAGTTTAAAATTCTCTAATGATGTATGAGCACTCCTAATCTTGTCATAAAATCCTTAAAACACCTTTTTAGTTACCTAAACTTAAGCTTAATTATTCCTAACATTGTACCTAAGCTAATACACATTTAAACCTACCATTAACACCCAATTAAATGATTAAAACTCACCTCTTCTCTGCTGCCTAAGGCCTGGCCGAAGCTGTCCTCCTCCCATATGCATCACATGTTCAATTTTCTAACACTCCAAGGCCATACTTCAAGTCACATACACTATACCTTGGCATAACTTTCAATCAAGCTTGAATTTCCACATGAATAAATAATTAAAACAACCCATTTTCCCATTTATTTGTGGCTGGAAAAGTTCTAGCCATGTCAAGGTTCTAGAAGCCTAATTTCATCAAAAATTGATAGGAAATTAACTCACATCAAGCCATACTTTGTAGCATAGCTTCCATACTTCAAACCATGCTTGAATGACCTTGTGTAAGAGATATTTTCTCTTCCTTTCCCTCCAATACCACACGGTTACTCTCCTCCCCTTTTGAGCCTTCATTTGCTTTCATTCTCTATAAATACCTTGCCTAGAAACACATACAAACACTTTAGTTCATTTGGTAAGTTTCAAGTTTTCCTAAGCTTTCTTGAGTTCTTTCTTTTTCTCTCAAAGTTTCAAGAGAGTTCTTCCTTTCTTTTCATCTTCATCTTCCTCATCTCTTCATCTCATCATCATCTCTTAACCATCAAACACCACCCCAAGGCCTTGAATCATCTCCTAACCTCTCAAACACCTCACCTCAAACACAACCTCACTCAAACACATTTTCCTCTCCATTGTTCCTCACAAGGCCGAAGCTATATCCACCTCAAGGAGGAGCTCATCATCATGTTTTCCTTTTTAAAGTTCAAGCTTTATGTCCTCACTCTAGGTAGGAGTGTTTTCTAAACTTTGTTTTCTTGAAAATAAGTTTCTTCCTAGCTTTCTCTTGGATTTTCTTTTGAAACTTTCTTGTTTTTCCTTCCTTGTGATTTCGGCCATGAGGCCTTGAGGAGCACATGATAGCTCAATGATGAGGACTCCTAGAGAATGACTATGTCTTCATCTCGAAGGAACCTCTAGAGCTTGAGTTTTTCTTTTCCTTTAACTTCATCTATACTATACTTAGCTCACATGGTTTTTCAACTTAAGAAATTAATCTAAGGATTTCTAAAAGCCCAAGCCTACCCTTGTCAACCTTAAAGTTGGCCGGCACATTCTAGAGATTTTTCTCTAGATAGGGGTTTTAGGTATTTAATAAAGAACTTGGCTTAGTTTCACTTTCTTGTTCTTTTGTAAGGTTTTCGGGTTGGTATTTTGATCCTTGAGATTTTGTTTGGTTTTGTTTAGAAAGTTTGTTTTCTTTGAGCTTGATGATGATGTTCAAGAACCTCATAGTTCCTTTGAGAACTTGGTTCAAGAACTCTAGAGCTCTCTTTGTAATGAGATATATGTTGGGTTGTGACTTTGTTAAAGTCTTGAATGAGCTCTAGCTAAACATAAAATGAACTTTGCATCATGTTTATTTTATGCTTTGCATATCATGTTTACTTCCTTGCTATCACTAAATACCAAGATAATGAATGAACTTGCATTATCATGTTTATATTTCAAGCTAAGCATTATCATGTTTATATTTCAAGTTCTCACTAAATATCAAAGATAATAATATGTTGCACCTAATATTTATTTTATGCTATCACTTTACTTTCTAATGGAACCTAAAATGAGTGCATGAGCATGTTTACTTTTATGTCATCACTTAAATGAACCTAGAGCTCAAAGACTTGCCCATTGTTGTCTCAAACAAATTTTTAAAATATTTATTTCTTTTGGTTCACATTTCAGCCCTAAGGGGTTTTGGAGTTTCCAAGTGTTGAAAATTATGTTTTATAATTTTTCTAAGCTTATATGAGTACAAGGAATTTGTAGAACCAAGTTTTATGAATTTAGGGCCTCTTGAGGGATAAATGATTTAGCTACTGCCCTGTTACATAATTTTATGATTTTAGATGATAAAAATGTTTAGAAATGAGTTTTGAAAGTTTTAAAAGGGTTCCAAGAGAAACTAGTATTTTATGTGCTTTAGAAGTGGTGTTTGATGCCTTTAAATGGAGATGTTTGTTTCGGTTCTGCCTTGCTATGTTTTGCCATTGTATGAGCTGTTTTAATGGTGATAATAAGCTTATGTTTGAGTATAATTAATGTTAAGGCTCATATGTAAAAGATAAGAGAAGTTAGTAACTAGAAAAGAATTAATTTGAGAGTTCTAGATCCCTTAATGATTGAATTTTCTGGATTCTGTCCAGCAAGGTTTAGTAATGCTAATCATGGATTTAAATTATTTTAAATATGTAAGGATGACTCATAAATGGTTTAGGACTTGATCTTGATGCCTTAGGAGCAAACTGGACTTAGAAAGGGTCATTGTTGTGACTCCTAGGTACCCGTAAAGTTAGGATTATGATTTATGCATTCTTGAGGTTTAGAGATGTTCTTGATCATAGTGTGAAGTAAGGAATACTTATTTATAACCTTATAGGTACCCGAGAGTCTAAGTTTGATGATTTATAACTTAGGATGAGAGTTAAGGACCTTAAGGGTCGATGCATAAGACATTAAGAAGTTGTTAATGCTATGGTGTTCATATGATGCAATGATGAGTTGAGATGTTTGTGATGCATGAAAAATTGATTGTTTGAGTTATGAGCTTTTCATAGCATGAGGTTTAAATGAGAAATATGTATGTGTGTAAGCTTGTGGCATAAAGAGAATTTGAAGGAAATCCGATATACAGCTGTTATGCTGCCGAATTTCCGTCAAATCAAAAAGAGACTTGAGAATGTTTTTGAAAGAATTATATGAGTTTAAAACCCTGGATGACACCGGTTCGGCCGAGCACCTCCAGGAGATTTTTATGTGACAAAGCACTGAGATGCGCATCCCCCGAGGAGGTGCCGGTTCGGCTGAGTACCCCCAGAAGAAGACAAATTCGTGAGGGTATGAGTAGATGCAGCCTACCAAAGCGGACAAATTACGAGGCCATGCGTGGCTAGCAAAGCGTTTCAAAGAAGGTAATCCCAGAGAGATGATCCTCGCCTCTACCCGCATTTCTGCAGTCGGGACTATTATTTATGTTTCGCTTATTCAGATAATAAGCAAGAGCTAGTGACTAGTAGCTGAGGTATGAGCTCATAACCTAGTTATTTTAGGGTGGCTTTTATGCTAAAGTACCATGCTTGATGTCACGAGGTTGAGGAATGATCTCAGTTGAAAGTTATACGCCCTTATGCTACATGATTTATGTTTATGTGCTTTGATGTGTTGATGTATGTGCTCAAGAGTTGACATGCATCCATAATATAATATGTTGCACTCATAACATCAAGATGCATGCTAAAAGGAACGGACCTTGGATAATTAGTTTTGGAAAATCTTAATTAAACCTTATATGCATGATCATTATTTTATAATTAAACCCAAGGTTCCTGAGGATGTGTACGATGTAACCCTAGGATAGGAGACTCCTACTAAGATTCTTTAGCAAGAATTCTCACTCCTTTCTCTTCTTTCTTCCGTCCCATCTTCAGAGAGCGATGACGATGTTCGTGCTTTTCATTGACACGCCAGTTTGGGAGGTGCACTACGACCCAGACCACCGTTCGTATCATTTTGAGGGTCGTTGTGCCGTCTGCGTTTTTGTGTACATGGGACGACCTTTCTCTTACCCGATTTCGAGCTACCAGTTCACCCCTACTGCACCTTTTGGTGGTGATGACATGATCTTCGAGCGCACTCGCCCGCGTGATGAGCAGCGACGTCGTGCCCGTACCTCTGCCTCAGCTGTCCATGACCACCCGGAGTACGTGCCTCGCTCGAGGAGGTCTGAGACTGATCCATCCGAGGATTCGCCGACACATGTCCCTTCGGAGGGCTCCGCCCCATTTCCCCAGTTTCGGCGTGAAGGGAGTGAGGAGATCGTGAGGCAGCCACGCTTGGCGAGGAGAGCTGAGATGTGCCCGCGTCAAGGAGCTCACATTCAGCCGCCACGAGCTCCCTTTACACTCCATTGGCCCACTCAGGAGGAGATAGAGCGGTTCCTCGGTTACCTGCCTCCATCCCCCGAGGATCCCCATCGTCACTAGACTCCGATAGAGAGCGTCGCGAGTACCCGAGCTTTTATGAAGATCTTCCCTTGGATAGCACCTTTTGGGAAGGGTTGTAGTTTGTACTCGTAGCCTAGTAGAAGGTTAGCGCTTAGGGTTTTTACCTTCATGTTGGACCATGTACTTTATATTCCCTTGTATTTTATTCCAGTTGTATTACAAGCTCTGCCCGTTCTTAGGGTATGACTACCTATGTACGTCAACTACGTTATTATTAATGAAATGTTTCTTTGTTTACCTTGATCATTATTCTTGACTATATGCTTTACTCTATGAGTTAATATGGTTGTTGCACGTGCTTTACATTTCTGTTATTCGATTTGCTAAGCCCGCGGCTCTCACTTTGCTTTATGTTTTCAAAAAGAAAAAAAAAATACCCGTAATTTTCGCTAAGTATTTTAATAAAATTATGAGACTAAGAAGTAATAACCTAATGATTAGCCTAATATGTTTTAGAGTATTGGGTTAAAAATTAGGGTGTTACAAGATAGGACCAAGAACGGATGGGGATGCTACTACTGTTCGTCCGGGAATTGGGGGGCTTAATACCAAAGGTAACCAATGCCACACCATGAAGAGTACTGACGAGGGGAAATTGGTAGCTAGAGTCGGAAGAGTGATACCTCAAACCCCGAAGTTCAAGAACGTAGTGTGAGGAACAACTGTTAAGCAAGGGAGTTCGAGTAGTCCAATAAGAAGAGGGCCCCATAAAGGGCTAGTTGTTCCATAAGAGCTCGCAACTGCCGGAAGTTGTCAGATATGTAAAAGGAATCATGGTAACCGCCCCTGTCTACCCTGTTCACGAGTATGCTTTAGGTGTGGTGAGTATGGCCACATGGCTCGAGATTGCAATGTGAAGGCCCCACAGCTGAACGCCGCTTTTAGGCACCAACGCCAAGGACGAGAGCTCACGATCAACACTAAGGACATCTCCCCCTCTGATGATCGAGGTAAGCGTTTAGGGTAGGATCCTTGGTTATGGCGTATGATGGTGTAGGAACCTCATAAGCCTTTCTGTATGTATGAATTTCGAAGGCGAAATTCTTTTTAAGGAGGGGAGTAATATAACGCCATGATTTTCTGTTAGAGTAAAAATGACCAAAATGCCTCTGAGGTCATTTTCAACCCGAAATTCGAGGAAGGCTAATCTGGTAGTCCTCGAAGGGCAAACTCAATGTTGGAAGGGGATTAGTTGGTTTGTGTACCTTTCCGGGATCGAAAATCTCATTTTTTGAGATTTTGGGTCAAAATGACCAAAATACCCCTGTGGTGTTTGACCCGTTTGCAAGTGCTAGATGAACCCAAAACTTCTCCAGATGGTTTTAAAAGGCATTTTTATGTAGTCTGTGACTTCAGTTTTAGTCCCGAAGGTCCCGAGCAAAATTAGTGCAAAATTATGATTTTGCCCCTAGTTTTGTGATTTTGAGTTTAATCACGTGATTAAGCAAACCTAAGCAATATTAGGCTCTAATCAAAGATTAATTAATTTCCATAATTAATCTGGGTCAAAATAATTTATTAAAGTTGATTAGAACCTAAGAATGCTTAATTTCAACTTAAAACTTTATTTTAAATTCAAGATTCCTAGTCATGGAATCTTGAATAGTGTTTTCTCTCTCCAATTCCCTAAATCATGGAATTGTGTTTTCAATTGTTTATTCTTAAATGGATTTTAAACTCTCTAAATGTCTATGAGCACTCCTTAACCTCGTCATAAAAATTCCTAATCACATTCCTAGTCACCTAAACTTGTGCTTAATGATTCCTAACCTTGTACCTAAACTAATCTACACTTAAACCTTTCATTAACACACAATTACATGAACAACTCTCCCTCCCCCTTGCTGCATCAATTCTAGCCGAAGCTATACCCTCCTATTTTCCATCACATGTGTGAATTTCTACACTCAAAGAACCATGCTTCCACCTCATCTCAAACCATACTTTGAGTCATAAACTCCATGCTTTCATCCATGCTTCATATGACCACTTCTAGAAGACTTTTTCTCTCATTTTTGTGGCTCAAAAGCTGCTAGCCCTCCTTGCCTTCTAGAAGGATTATTTTATTTCAAATTTGAAAGAAAATCACCTCAAAACACCATGCTTCAAGTCATACCTTGCACCATGTCTTCCATACATCAAACCATGCTTGAATGACAATGTGTAAGAGATATTCTCTCTCCCCCATTGACCCCAAAAAGCTATGGCCAAGGCTCTCCTTGGATGAGCCTTCATTGTTTCATTTTCTATAAATAGGAGCATTGGAAGAACTTGTGATACTTTTGTTCATTTGGCAAGTTTGAGTGTTCTTAGCTTTTGTGAGTTTCCTTTCTTTTCCTCTCAAAGTTTCAAGAGAGTTTTCCTTTCCTCTTCATCTTCTTCATCTTTATCTCCTCTTTACATCATCACCTCCCCACCTCAAATCTCCACCTTAGATCACCTCCTAAACACTCAAACACTAAACCACTAAGAACACATCTCCTTTCCTTTCTCTCCCTCAAGGTCAAAGCTACATCACCATCCTTAGAGGAGTTGCTCTTCTTATTTCTTTTCAAAAGTTCAAGTTTTCATCTTCAATCTAGGTAGGAGTTGTTTTCTAAACTTTGTTTTACTTGAAAATGTGTTTTTCTCTAGCTTTCTCTTGGTTTCCTTTTGAAACTTTCCTTGGGTTTCTTTTTTCTTTGTTTTCGGCCATGAGGCCTTGTTATGACCATGATAGCTTGATGATGAGTGTTCTTAGATGATGACCTTGTGTTCATCTCAAAGGAACCTCTAAAGCTTGAGTTTTGTTCTTGATCTAGCAAATTTTTAGTTTTTCTTTTCTTTTCTTCTCCTAAATGATTTCGGCCTCCAAGAGCTTTCCTTGAAAAGTTTTGTTTAAAATTTCAAAGTGTTCTTATATTAATTCATCTCTAGAAATAATGTTGTTCTGGTTCTTACCTCCTTAAAGTTTTGTTTTCTTTTAAAAGTTCATTTCTTTTGAGCTTGATGATGATGTTCAAAAACCATGAAGTCCTTTGAGAACTTGGTTCAAGAACTCTAAAGCTCTCTTTGTGATGAGACAAGCGTTGGGTTATGTTGTTTTCTAAAGTCTTGTAAGAGCTCTAGCTAAGAGTAAAATCAAGCTTGCATTCATGTTTATGATTATGCCTTGCACATCATGTTTATTTTCCTTGCTATCACTAAATATCAAGAATAATAAATGAACTTGCATTATCATATTTATATTTCAAGCTTTGCATTATCATGTTTATATTTTCAAGTCTTCACTTAAATATCAAAGACAATAATAAGTTGCATCTCATATTTATTTTATGCTCTCACTTTGTTTTCTAAGGAAAGATAAAATATGTGCATGAGCATGTTTAAGATTATGTCATCATTCAAGAGAATCTAAAGCTCAAAGACTTGCCCATTATTATCTCAAACAAAGGCTTGAAAAATATTTACTCCTTAGCTTCTTGATTTTAGCCTTAAGAGGTTTTATTTGTTACAAGTACTAAAATCTATGTTTCATAATTTTTCTAAGCTTATATGAGTTCAAGAGATGATTAGAACAAAGTTTTATGATTTTAAAACCACTTGAGATTAATTTAAATTAGCTACTGCCCTTGAAAGTATTTTGATGATTTTGGTTGATAAAAATGTTTACTAATGAGTTTTAAAAGTTTTAGAAAGGTTCCAAGAGAAACTAGCATTTTATGTGTTTTAGAAATCAAGTTTAATGCCTTGTTTGTTGGAGATGAATTCGGTTCTGCCTTGCTTGCTATGCTTACTGTTTTGTGCTGTTTTAATGATGATAATATGAGTATGTTCATGTATATTTGATGTAAAAATTAATATGTGAAAGCTAAGAGAAGTTAGTAACTAGAAAAGAATTAAGTTGAGACTTTTAGTTCCCTTAGAAAAGTATTTTTCTGGATTCTGTCCAGCAAGGTTTAGAATTGATAATCATGGTTTATAATTAGTTTAAATGTGTAGGAATTACTCATAATTGATTTAGGACTTGATCTTGATGCCTTAGGAGCAAACCGAACTTAGAAAAGGTCAATGTTGTGACTCCTAGGTACCCGTAAAGTAGGAATTATAGATTCTGCACTCTTAAGGTTTAGAAATATTTATAATCATAGAATTGAGTGAGGAATACTTAGATATGAGCCTATAGGTACCCGAGAGCTTAAGTTTTGATCTGATACAACTTAGATTTGAGTTAAAGAATCTTAAGGGTCAAAGCATATGACATTAAGAAATCTTATGTGCTACGATGTTTATCTATGTAAGAATGTTGTGTTTGAAGTACATGTTATAACGTTGTGATGCGTGAGCTTTATCTATGTGAGTATGATGTTGTGATGCATGAGCTTTATCTATGTGAGTATGATGTTGTGACGCATGAGCTTTATATATGAAAGTATGATGTTGTGACGAATGAGCTATGATGAAGTGAATCATTGAGATGATATGTCTATTATGTTATTGAGAGATTGAATGAGAGAGGATATGTACCCCTTCTTTTGCCCTCTAAGAAATCTAGTGAAAACTAGTTAGGTTTGAGCTCATTTTAGGCAATTATGGGTGTGTTTGGTTGGAATTGGGTGTATTTGGTTGGACTTGGTAATGAGAATAATTTGGTGATGCGTATAATTTTTGATGATGCGTATAAATATAGTTGAGCTCATTCCTAGGCGATAGGGTGTGTTTGGTTGGATTGGTGATGTGTATAAATATTGCCGGGCACGGTGTTTACGGTTGGATTTGGTGATGCGAAAAGAAGGTCGTCTTTGAGAGGAAGAGCTTAAGAGTTCGGACATGAGAAAAGAGATGTGATGTCTCTTTTCAAGTCACGTAGTCATGAGTAAAGAAAGAGTTTTATATGCCTTTCATCCCACTTGTATGCTTCATGATGCTATGTTTAGCTGACTTATATGCTTAAGTATTGTCATGTATTCATGCTCTATTATGTTGCATTCATGACATTAAGATGCATGCTAAAAGGAATGGACCTTGGATAATTAGTTTCATAAACCCTAATAATGAATCTAGTATGCATGTACACCTTTTATAAATAAACCCAAGGTTCCTGGAGATGTGAACGATGTAACCCTAGATAGGAGGTTCCTACTGAGATTCTTTAGTAAAAATTCTCACTCTTTTCTCTTCTTTCTTTCTCTCCTGTCACATCTTCAGAGTTCGATGGCGACATTCGTGGTCTTCATTGACACACCCGTCTAGGAGGTACACTACGACCCGGATCACTGCTCTTATCACTTTGAGGGTCGATGTGTTGTTCGTGTTTTTGTGTACATGGGACGACCTTTTGCTTACCCGGTTTCCAGCTACCAGTTCACTCCTACCGCCCCTTATGGCGGTGACGATCTGATCTTCGAGCGCACCCGCCCTGGCGACGAACAATTGTGTCGAGCTCGTTCATCTGCCTCAGCTGTCCACGACTACCCAAAGTATGGGCCCCGTTTGAGGAGGTAAGGGGCAGATCCGTCTAAGGATTTACCGATGCATGCCTACCCGGAGAGCTCTGCTCCCTTTCCCCCGTTTAAACGAGAGGGGAGTGAGGATACCTTGATGCAACTGCACTTGGCAAGGAGAACCGAGAGGCGCCCGTCCCGACAAGCTCACGCTTAGCCAGCACGTGTTCACGTTCCACTCCACTAGCCCACTTAGGAGGAAATCGAGCGGTTCCCCGGTTACCTCCCTCCATCACCCGAGGGTCCTTGCCGTCCCTAGATCTCATCGGAGAGTTGTTCGAGTACTCGAGTCTTCATGAGGATCTCCCCTTCGGCACTATCTTTTGGGAGGGGGTTTGAGATTAGTACTCATAGTAGGAGGGTAAAGTAGTTGTAACGCCCCGATTTTTCTGTTTGAGTGAAAATGACCAAAATGCCCCTGAGGTCATTTTCAGCCCGGAATTCGAGGAAAGCCGGTTCGGCAGTACTCGAAGGGAAAACTCAATGTTGGAAGGGGATAAGATAACTTGTGTACCTTTCCGGGATCGAAAATCTCGTTTTTTGAGTTTTTGGGTCAAAATGACCAAAACGCCCCTGCCGTGTTTTACCCATTTTCGAGTGCCGGATGAACCCGAAACTTCTCCAGATGGTTTTAAAAGGCGTTTTTATGTATTCTATGACCTCAGTTTTAATTTTAGAAGTCCCGGGCAAAATTAGTACAAAATTACGGTTTTGCCCCTAGTTTCGTATTTTTACGCTTAATCGCGTGATTAAGCAAACCTAAGCAATATTAGGCTCTAATCGAAGTTTAATTAATTTCCTTAATTAATCTTGAGTCAAAATAATTTATTAAAGTTGATTAGAACCAAAAAGTACTTAATTACAACCTAAAATCATATTTTAATTTCAAGACACCTAGTCATAGAATTTTAAATAGTGTTTTCTCTTTCCAATTCCTTAAATCATGGAATTGTGTTACACATTGTTTATTCATAAATGAGTTTAAAATTCTCTAATGATGTATGAGCACTCCTAAACTTGTCATAAACTCCCTAAATCACATTCTTAGTTACCTAAACTTAAGCTTAATCATTCCTAACCTTGTACCTAAGCTAATACACATCTAAACCCACCATTAACACCCAATTACATGATCAAATCATCCTCCGCACTCTGCCGCTGTGTCCGGCGAAGCCTCACCTCCTCCATATGCATCACATGTTCAATTTTTCAACACTCCAAGGCCATACCTCAAGTCACATACACTATACCTTGTCATAACTTTCAATCAAGCTTGAATTTCCACATGAATAAATAATTAAAACAACCCATTTTTCCCATTTATTTGTGGCTAGAAAAGTTCTAGCCATGCCAAGTTTCTAGAAGCCTAATTTCAAAAAAATTTGATAGGAAATTAACTCACATCAAGCCATACTTTGTAGCATAGCTTCCATACTTCAAACCATGCTTGAATGACCTTGTGTAAGAGATATTTTCTCTTCCTTTTCCCTCCAAACCACATGGCCACTCCCTCCCATTGTGAGCTCCATGGTTTTGTTTTTCTATAAATAGGATGCTTGTGATAGCCTTGTTGCACCTTGAAGCATTTGCTAAGTTTAGAGTTTTAGAGTTGTCTTGCTAGTCTTTCTTTTTTTCTCAAAATTTCAAGAGTGTTCTTCCTTTCTTTTCATCTTTATCTTCTTCATCTCTTCACCTCATCACCATCTCTTAACCATCAAACACCACCCCAAAGCCTTGAACCATCATCAAACCTTTCAAACACCACACCTCAAACACAACTTCACTTGAAACACATTTCCTTCCTTTTTCTTTCATCAAGGCCGAATCATCATAACCATCCTAGGAGGTGTTGCTCATCTCATTTCCATCTTCAAGTCCAAGCTTTTACCTTCATCACAAGGTAGGGATTTGTTTTCAAACTTTGTTTTGCTCAAGAAAGTATTTTTCTCTAGTTTTCCTCTTGGATTCTTTTTGAACTTTACTTTGTTTTTCCTTTCTTTTCATTTCGGCCATGAGGCCTTGATTTTGAGCATGATAGCTTGATGATGAGAGTTTCTAGATGATGACATTGTGTTCATCTCAAAGGAACCTCTAAAGCTTGAGTTTTCCTTTTCTTATGACTTCATCTATATGATATCTAACTCACATGGATTTCCAACTTAAGAAAATTAATCTAAGGATTTCAAAAAGCCCAAGCCTACCCTTGTCAACCTTAAAGTTGGCCGGCACGTTCTAGAGATTTTTCTCTAGATAGGGGTTTTTGGTATTTAATAAAGAACTTGATGTAGTTTCACTTTCTTTCTCTTTTATATGACTTTCGATTTTTGTGTTGTGATCTTTGAGATATTGTATTAGGTTGCTATCTTGTTAAAGTCTTGAATGAGCTCTAGTTAACCATAAAATGAATCTTGCATCATGTTTATTTTATGCTATGCATATCATGTTTACTTCCTTGCTATCACTAAATATCAAGATAATGAATGAACTTGCATTATCATGTTTATATTTCAAGCTATGCATTATCATGTTTATATTTCAAGTTCTCACTTAATACCAAGATAATAATGAGTTGCATTCATATTTACTTTGTGCTATCACTTTACTTTCTAATGGAACCTAAAATAAGTGCATGAGCATGTTTATTTTTATGTCATCACCTAAATGAATCTAGAGCTCAAAGACTTGCCCATTGTGGTCTCAACAAAGGTTTAACAATATGTGTTTTTGGGTTCATATTTCGGCCCTAAGAGGTCTTGAGGTCTCCAAGTATTTGAGACTATGTCTTATAATTTTTCCAAGCTTAAATGAGTTTAAGGAATGCATAGAACCAAGTTTTGAGAATTTAGAACCTCTTGGGACAAAGATGAATTGGTCACTGCCCTCTTAAATATTCTTATGATTTTAGATGATAAAATTGTTTATAAATGAGCTTTGAGAGTTTAAAAAGAGTTCCAAGAGAAACTAGTATTTTATGTGCTTTAGAAATTATGTTTTATGCCTTTTATGGAGAAGTATATTTTCGGTTCTTCCTTGCTCTTTGCTGCCACTGTATGTGCTGTTTTGATGATGATAATGTGTCCATGATTGAGTAAAAATAATGTTAAGATTCATATGTAAAAGATAGGATAAGTTAGGAACTAGAAAAGAATTAATTTGAGAATTCTAGATCCTTTAATTATGTAATTTTCTGGATTCTGTCCAGCAAGGTTTAGATTTAATAATCATGGTTTTAAATTAGTTTAAATATGTAAGAATGACTCATAATTGGTTTAGGACTTAATCTTGAAGCCTTAGGAGCAAACTAAACTTAGAAAGGGTCATTGTTGTGACTTCTAGGTACCCGTAAAGTTAGGATTTCAAATTCTGCATTCTTGAGGTTTAGAGATGTTCTTGACCATAGTGTGAGGTAAGAAATACTTAGTTATAACCTTATAGGTTCCCAAGAGACTAGGTTTTGATGATTGATAACTTAGAATGTGAGTTAAGAACTCTAAGGGTCTAAACCGTAATCTCTAGAACCCCGTAATCACACAAATATAAGCTGTCCAAATCTGCATAGTGCTGTTTGGATAAGTCCTTGAGCATAAAAATTAGTAACACTTATTGGTTGTGAACCTATAGGTGTGTAAGAGGTTAAGAATAATACTAGAACGATTAGTTTACAAGTTTAAGACTCAAAGGAACCAAAGCATAACATACTATAAGTTTATAACATAATAAGTTTGGGAGTTTGTATGAATGATTGTCTAAGGTGTGATTATGTGATAATGTATATGCTATGGTTTTATGTATGCACTATGAAGAAAGTTTCATGTGATGATGTATATGCTATGAAAAAGATTTGTGTAATGAATAATGATGTATCTATGAATTAACACTTTATGAGAATTTAAATGTGGTACAACACTGAGACGCTTTCTTGGGTGACACCGGTTTAGCCGAGCACCCCCAAGAAAACAAATCCGTGAGGGTATTGACATAGAGCTTGCCAAAGCGGACAATACTATGATGCACTAGTTGCTAGTAGAACATTTCAAAGAGGAAATGACCCTAAGAGAGGTGATCCTTAAATTGCCCCCTAGCCCGCACTATTAAGTCGGGATTATGTATATGTTACGCTTATCATAGGATAAGTAAGAACTAGTGACGACTAGTTAAGGTATGAGCTCATAACCTAGAGATGTTTTAGGGCGGCCCCATGAGATGAAAGTTAAAGTTAACAATGTCACATATACTATACTTATGCCAATATTATAATGTTTCTTAGTTATTCTATTGTTTGGTTTACCTTTATGATGCATTCATATCATTAGTATATTTCATGCTTAGTTATAAGACGCATTGTAAAATATAACGGACCTTGGATAAATATCACTTTAGAACACTAACTTAAAAGGAATTTATATGCATGCACACCTTTTAGAAATAAACCCAAGGTTCCTGAGGATATGATAATGTCACCTAGGTAGGGATAACCCTTCTGAGAATTCTTTTAGAAAGATTCTCATTCCCTTTCTCTTTTCTTCCGTCATATCTTCAGATGGCGACATTTGTACACTTCATCGACACCCCGGTATGGGAGCTGCACCATGACCCGGCACTCAGGTCATACCATTTTGAGGGTCGCTACACGGTTAGAGTGTTCATGTTTATGAGATGACCCTTCGCACACCCAGTCCCGAGTTACCATTTCACCCCGACTGCTCCTTACCATCATAACAGTGTTTTTGAGCGAGCTAGACCACGCGATGAGCAGATTCTTCGCATGGAGCCCGAGACATCAGCGGCACGCGACTACCCAGAGTATGTGCCTCGTACCCAGTACTCGGAGACGGATCCATCCGAGGACCCGCCATCACACATGTACAGTTGGAGCTCCAGTCCCGCTCCCCCACCGATGAGGGCTGGGAGTGAGGAGACGGTGGTCCAGCCGAGGTTGGCTCGTTGGCCATCTATGCGTCCTCGCCGCGGTGGACATGCCCCGATGATGCGCTCGACCACTCCCGCCGAGATTTGTCAGTGGATCGACTCGACCCCACAGTACTCGGACCAGCAGGAGTAGACATAGGAGGGGTAGTAGTTAGTGCACACACGCCACATAGTTGAGGACAAACCTTCTTTTGTATATGAGGTTGTCTACTCTAGGTGCACATGGGTATGGGTGTTGTTTCTCTTGTATTTACTTTTTATGATTTCCTTGTATTGCATTTCAGTTGTATTCCGCTTCCCGATGTATTGAATAGTCCTGCCCTTTGGGTAGGCACGGTATATATATATATATATATCTATGTTTCAGTTGATGTCTCCATGATATGATGTGCTTCTTTATGCTTTGCTTATATGTTTCGCTATGCTTCCCCTTAAAGATTTGTGCGTGGCTCTCACTTTGATTTTAAATTCCAAAAAGAAAAATTTTACCCATATTTTCGCTAAGTATTTTCTAAGTAAAAGATGAGACCAAGAGGTAATATTCTAAAGATTAACCTAGGTACATACTAGTAGTCTTGGGTTAAGATTTAGGGTGTTACAGTAGTTGGCTCTCATTTTCTATTGTTTCATGTACTTTACTGCTTTCCTGTTATCTTGCATATACTCCAAGCTCCGCCCGATTCTATAAAGGTGTGACTATATAAGTACCTTTAACTATTATGTTAATGAAGTGTTCTCTTTGTAATGTTAATCATTGAATCTATTGTTATATGCTTTGATTACTGTGTTCGTTATGCTTGTTATTTGTGCTTTAAGTTTCTGTCTCACGATTAGATAAGAACACGGCTATCACTTTGGTTTTACATTTCAAAAAAAAAATTTACCGTAATTTCGACTAAGTATTTTATTAAATGAATGAGACTAAGAAACAACAACCTAATGATTAACCTAATATGTTCTAGAGTATTGGGTTAAAAATTAGGGTGTTACAAATGCAACATATCAGAATATGGATGTATGACAGAAACATTATGCACATATCGCATGAACATATCATAAAGATGCATATGCTTCCATGCAAACTCCTTCCTTTCATCAATGATTATCTCATGAGGCCACCCTATTAACTTCCAGGTTATGAGCTCATATCTAACTAGTCGTCACTAGTTTTAGCTTATCCTCATATAAACATATCTCGACTCCCAGAGTGTGGGTTAGGGGGCTTAAAGATCACCTATCTCTATAGAGTCCTCTTCGAAACGCATCCACCGACATCCAATGCACAGTGATATTGTCTGCTTCGGTAGGCTCGATGTCCATACCCCCCACGGTTTTGATTTCTTCTCACTGTAGTAGGAGAAATGCATCTCTGCATGCTATGCAAGAGTACAACATAAGCACTTAACTTCAAATATTGTCATGACAATGCACTTAATAGATCATGCTTATCAAATCATGCAATTCATGCTTCTCAATCCATTATCATCATAGCATGCCACAATTCATACAATACTCATGTCTCAAATTCATATATTCATATGCATCCATCATCAGCACTTTTGCAAAGCAATAAACATGCTCCTACCCAGAATGCTGGACTAAAGGACGGGGCTCGGCTAATGCAAATGCTATGCATTGCAAACCATATAAATAAACAAACATTCACATAAAATACTAACTCTCATTGCCTCCCCTATCTTACAGTATTTTATGCTTTTGATCCTTACGGGCCTTAAACTTACGATCTAATTAACCTAGCATCCAAATTAGGTCCTTTATGCACCGAAGGGATCACAACTAATAATTCTCACTAATTTTTATGCTTATGAACAGTATGAAACAGCATCATACAGTTTGGATAGAAAAGTTATATTTCAATTATGGGGTTCTAGAAGTTACGTCTTTAACTCTTTCTAAGTTCCGGCTTTTCTTAAGGTACTAAAACTAATTATTACTTCTATTAGAGGTTAATCCTGCACTTCTAAAACCATTTTATTTCATATTTCTCTCATCCTAAAATAGTAGCCATATTTTTGTTTCTAAGGAATCTAAAACTCATATTTTTCATCATTTCTAGTTACTAGTCTTTACTAACACTCATAAAATAATTTTTGCTCTACTCAAACATAATTTTTACACATTCTAACCTATTAAAACAACACCATGCAGTATTCATCAATGCAAGAAGGCAGTGGCCAAAACATCCACCTCAAATAATCACATAAAATCACATTTCAAGTGCATATAAATTTCTAGTTTCCCTTGGAATCATTTTATGAGCTCAAAACTCTTTTAGAAACCTCCTTGTTTCATTTAAATCATAATAATATACACCAAGGCAGTAGCTACTTCAAATCATTCTTAAATGGGTTTTCAAGTCATAAAATTATACTCAAAGTATTCTTTGAGCTTTACTATGCTTAAGAAAAATCTTGAAACATAGTTTGTTGGCCTTTATGACTAGATGAAACTCATGCTAAGCTCATCATCATTACAAGGTCGAAATGTGCAATCATGGAATGCTTCCATTTTCCAAACTTTGCTTAAGATAAAAAGGGTAAGTCTTTAAGCTCAAGGATCTTTAGGTGATAACAAGAACATAAACATGCTATGCACTTCATTTTATTCTCCATTATGAAAATAAAGTGAAAGCTTTAAAGTCAATTTGATATGCAAGTTCATTATTATCTTTACAGTTTAAGCGATGACTTGAAATATAAACATGAAATGCAAGCTTGAAATTTAAACATGAGAATGCGAGTTCATTTCTTTATTCTTGAGAAGTTGGTGATGACATTGAAAAGTTGGTGATGACATTGAAAAGTAAACATGTTATGCAAAGCATAAACTTAAACATGGATGCAAGTTTATTTTATTTTTTACTAGAGCTCAAAACCTCAACCCAACAGTTATCTTAACAAGGCAAAGTGAGCTTTAGAGTTCTTTGTACCAAGGTTTCAAAGAAGCCTTATGGTATGAACATAACTCACATAACATTTTATTTTATTTATTTATTTATTTTTTAAAGCTCAAGGAAATGAACCAAGAGAACAACTCACATAACATTTCTTTGAAAATAAAAATCAAAGCAAGGATAAGGAAAGGAAAATCGAAATCATAACCAAGGAAAAGAAAGTAAAGAAGAACTGAAATGTTAACAAAGAAAAAGGAAGAGAACAAAAATACTTTTGAGCTCAAGACCAAGTTTTTCAAGCTTTAGAGGTTTCTCAAATGATAACCATAAGATCTTGAATCCTCATCATCAAGCTAAGATTTTCTTTTCAAAACCAAGCTTTATAGCCCAAAAATAAAAGAAAGGAAAAGAATCTAAACCAAGAGAAACTAGAACCTTTTCATGAAAAAGCATTAAGTAAAAGATAAAACTTTTGAAAATAAAAACCCTACCTAGCAGTGTTTCTTGTTGGAAGGAAAAGAGCTTGAACTTGGTTGAAATGAGAAGACAAAAATCTTCTCTAGAGTGAAAGGATGATTCAGTCAAGGGGTGAGAAAAGAAAATAATGAGTTTCTTTGAGAGTTTAAGCTTACAGATGGAAAGATTGTGTATCTATGAGGTGGTTTGAGGTGGTGGTGTGGTGTTTCAAAGTGGCTTATGGTAGTTAGTGGTAGTGGAAGGAGTTTCTTGGTGGTGGAGAAGAACTTGGAGTTAAGAGAAAGTTAGAGAGTTTTTTTTTTTGTCACAAGACTCAAACAAAAAAGCCAATGGTAAAGTGTAAGGTTTCTTTACATTTTGCTATATATATATCACAGGTTGAAAAAAATGAAATACGAGGATGAAATGGAGGAGAAGTGGCCGGTGGCCTTAGAGGCATTTGGGGGGAAGATATTTCTTCCAAATGGTCATTCAAAAGTAAGGTTAGGTATGGTTTGAGGTATGGCTAAGTATGGTGTAAAGCATGGTGCAAGGCATGGTCTAAAGCATGGTCCTTTGTGTAACATCCTAATTTTTTTCAGAAAATAACTGAGGCTTTAGTAGTAAGAATATCAAATTTTGGTGTACACAAAAATGATGAGAACAATGTAACGAACGTAAAAAAAAAAAAAAAAAAAAAAAAAACGTGAATAGTATTTTGCAGGCCCCGTAGACCCACCGGAACAGCTGAAACCTTATATTCAAGACCTGAAGGTGCCCGAAATTTGGAAATTATAGGATTAAGGTTAGAAATAGGTAGGAATAAATATTTTATACTTAGAATTAATTTTCAAGCAATAGTGGATTACCCGGGTACACTGTTTTACCCGTTTAGTAAAATTACGGTGTGTAGTTTTTATACCGGATGAAGCTACCAGTGCAAGCTTGCCACCTAGGGTGACAAGTGTACGGTCTAGAGCAATACATATCCTTTCCTTTTTCAAGAGCCAATGAGAATGCTACAAAATTTCAAAGAAGATAATTCATAATTGCTAAATTATATACATTATCTTAATATAAATAAAATCAAAATCCTCATAATTATCATCTTCATTCTCGGCCAACAATCATAAGTGCAGAAACTCCATTGTAGCCTCCACAAAAACCTTGAGAACTTGATTTCCAACCTCAAAATCATAAGCCTAAACTTGTCAAAACCAAAATCTTCCTTCACAAAACTTGTGCCACTCCTCAATATCTACCAAACTAACCGATTAGAATTTGAATCCATCAAATTTTGATACCTTAAGAGCCCATTATCATCTGTTCAAGGAAGGGTTTGGTGTGGGTTTGAAGGCTTGGAAGTGAAGGGAATCAATCTTGGAGCCAAGATCTTGAAAGCTTCAAAGTGTAGGGTTTTCTTTGGCCTTTTTCTTTCCAAATTATTCTGTAAAATTTTTTGGGTTTTATTCCGAAATTTATGGTTATATTTGATGATAATATATTGATATTGATGTGTTAATTTTGGTGGAGTGTTTGGATGAGGTTAAATAATGATTTTTGTCAAAATAAGTTTTGGCTAGGCTGCTGAATTTTCGGATTTCAGCAGGACAGGATTTGTTCATGAATTTTCTGGTTCAATTCTAGTCATTTTTATGAGCTATAAAAATTATATGTTGAAGCTAACATCATAAGGAAACTCCGATAATTTTCGTGGTGCATAATAAAGAGTTTTACTGCCTGAGAAAAATCAAGAACCAAGAGTATATCTATGCTGGCTGAAATCTTGGTACTGGAGCTGTGACTTTGTATAAATTTTTATTCATAGCAAATGGTGGATTTATCCTTTGAAATTTTTATAGAGATTTTTAGACATCTTTAAGTATAACTGTGATTTTTATTTTGAGTTGTTTCTATCATTTTCTAAACTTAAAAATTGTGTGAATCCTATTCTGAGCTGTGAAGAAGTGGCCTCTGACCACTAAAATTGTAGAATTTATTTGACATGGTTCTAGTATTCTGTTTGCTATGAAATTTTTACAGAGACTTTTAGACACATTGAGGTGTATAGAGAATTTTTATGGCCAGTGAATTGCCCATTGGATATGTGAATTAAATGTTGTCACCATAATGGTAAATCTGTCAAGAAGCTGGAATGGTGAAGATGTATTAAGTTAATGATAGAAATCTATTTAATCCAAGTTTATATCATATGAATGTATGTTAATTGTTTGAAAGGCTTGTTTATAAAGTATGAATGAGACTCCAATGATACTGAATGCCTATATCTGGGATATAAACCTGACTTTGAAGTAGAAAGGTCCATGACATGGTTGTATGACAAAAGAGAATATGTGAAATTTAATGGTGCATGTTTTAACATACGGGGAAAATAGAAACAAGGCTTATGTGTGATAGAGAGGGAAGGCAAAATAAGAACTTCCCAAGAAATTTTATGAGTCGGTAGACTTATCGACTAGGAAATAGAACTGTGTGATTGAAATGGAAAAAAATGAAGTCTGATGATCACGAATAGGAATGAGCTCATGTCCTAGCAGTCTATGGTCCTCTGAGGAGTTATACACTACATATGTTACCTGATGTGAATCTAAGCCTTCCCTATGTTAATAAAAAGAACTACTACACTAAGTTGAATTCCATGTGATATAAGAGAAACACTTATGATTAATACCATTTTGCATATAATTTTCTTTGACTCATGGATGCTAATATTGGTATATGTGATCTAACATGATGTTTTTCTTTATTATTATAAATGCATTTACTGTTTATATTCTGTCTGTAAGGGGTTACCCTACTGAGAATTTTATAATATTCTCACCCCTATTTGTGTATATGCTGTATTGTGCTCAGACTCTGCAGATGCCTCTGGCTGAGGAGAGGCCATCATACCGATGGCCAATGGTTTCGCGTAGGAGGACATGAGACTTACGTGGGCTTTTGACTTGTATGTAGTGTAGTATAGTGCCAGGAATTTACCAGCGTGTAGACTAATTAGTGTTAGATGTCTTAGGTCCATTTCTCTGTGTTTAATATTTTGTTGGACCTTGATATTTGAGCAACCTTGGTAGATCTTTTGATAGTAGTTCCTGTGTTGTATTATAAGCGAAGTGACTTAACTTCAAGTATGGTATGTATTAAAGAAAGCGGTATGTAAAGTAATAATATATGTACATTTTATAGTAGTTTTCTTTATAATTCTAGAGTTTGATTTATCTTATTTCATTTCATTTGACTAGTGGATATTATAGAAAGGAAGTGATACTCTTCTAATTACAATGTTAATGCTCGAGTAATACATGGTAGTTAGGAGGGTGTTACACTTTGTGTGCAACAATTTTAACATGTGATGAATGTGGGGGAAGGGGGGGAGAGAGAGCTTTGCTCATTGTGCAACCAAGGGGGAGGAAATGTTTTATCTAATTGTGATTTAGAGATGTGTTTAGGTGTATCTTTGATTAAGCTTTTGGTTAGGAGTTTGTAAGTAAGTGTTTAGGTAAAGTAATGGATAATTAAGGTATCAAGACATGATTAAGGTGTGGTCTTGCTCTATTAGTGAAATCAAAACTCATTTTATGATATAATCATGCCCAAACACAATTCCTTAATTTAAGGAATTGGAGAGAGAAAACATTATTCAAGATTTCATGACATGGAATCTTGATTTCAAGAAAGAGTTTTAGGTTAATCTGCAATCTTGGGATCTAATCAACCTTGATAAATTATTTTGACTCTAGATTAATTATTGAAATTAATTAATCTTCAATTAGAGCCTAATATTGCTTAGGTTCCTTTAATCACGTCATTAGGCTTGTAACGCCCCGGTTTTCTATTAGAGTGAAAATGACCAAAATGCCCCTGAGGTCATTTTCAGCCCGAAACTCGAGGGAAGCCAGCCCGGTAGTCCTCAAAGGGCAAACTCAATGTTTGAAGGGGATTAGTTGACTCATGTACCTTTCTAGGATCAAAAATCTCGCTTTGAGTTTTCGGGTCAAAATGACCAAAATACCTCTATGGTGTTTGACCTGATTACAAGTGCCGAATGAACCCTGAAACTTCTCCAAATGGTTTAAAAAGGCATTTTTATGTATTCTGTGACTTCATTTTTAGTCCCGGTGGTCCCGGGCGAAATTTGTGCAAAATTACAGTTTTACCCTAGTTTTGTGTTTTTAAGCTTAATCGTGTGATTAAGCAAACCTAAGCAATATTAGGCTCTAATCGAAGATTAATTAATTTCCATAATTAATCTAGAGTCAAAATAATTTATTAAAGTTGATTAGAACCTAAGAATGCTTAATTTAAACTCAAATCTTATTTTAAATTTAAGATTCCTAGTCATGGAATCTTGAATAGTGTATTCTCTTTCCAATTCCTTAAATCATGGAAATTTGTCTACGTTGTCTACTCATAAAATGAATTTTAAATCCTCTAATTGTGTATGAGCACTCCTTAACCTTGTCATAAAATTCCTAAACGTCATTCTTAGTTACCTAAACTTGTGCTTAATGATTCCTAACCTTGTACCTAAATTAATACACACCTAAACATATCACTAACACATAATTACATGGACAATTTTCCTTCCCCCATGGCTGATGCAATCTGGCCAAAAACCCATACCCTCATTATCCATCACATGTGTGAATTTTTACACTCAAAGGACCATGCTTCCACCTCACCATGAACCATGCTTTGAGTCATAAACACCATGCTTTCATCCATGCTTCATATGACCACTTCTAGAAGACTTTTTCTCTCATTTTTGTGGCTCAAAAACCGCCAGCCCTCCTTACCTTCTAGAAGAGTTATTTTATTTCAAATTTGAAAGAAAATCACCTCAAAAACACCATGCTTCAAGCCATACCTTGCACCATGCCTTCCATACTTCAAACTATGCTTGAATGACATTGTGTAAGAGATATTTTTCTCTCCCCCTTGTTTTGTTTTCTATGGCCAGCCCCCTCCCCTCAATGAGCCTCTATTGTTTCATTTTGCTATAAATACCTTGCTTACTTGAGCTTGGAAACACTTTAGATCATAAGCTAAGTTTAGTTTTCTAAGCTTTTCTTTGAGTTCTTTTTCTTTCAAGCATTCTAAGAGCTTTCTTTTTCCTCTTCATCTTCTTCATCTTCATCTCCTTCATCCTCTTTTGACATCATCACCTCACCACCTCAAACCTCCACCTTAGATCATCCTCTAAGCTCTCAAACACTTAACCTCAAACACAACCTCACCCAAAACACATTTTCTCTTCTTTTCCCTTCACAAGGCCGAAGCTCTACCATCACCCTTGGAGGAGTCCTTCTTCTTGTTTCTCATTTCAAGTTCAAGCTTTTATCTTCAAAGTTGGTAGGAGTTGCTTTTAAAGTTTTGCTTTTACTCAAAAACATGTTTATCTCAAAGTTTCTCTTGGATTCTTTTTAAGTTTTTCTTTACTCCTTCTCTTTTCTTCATTTCAGCCATGAGGCCTTGATATGGACATGATAGCTTGATGATGAGAGTTCCTAGATGATGACTTTGTGTTCATCTCAAAGGAACCTCTAAAGCTTGAGTCTTTCTTTTCTTTGAACTTTATCTATATGATACTTAGCTCACATGATTTTTCAACTTAAGAAAATTAATCTAAAGATTTCAAAAAGCCCAAGCCTACCTTTGTCAACCTTAAAGTTGGCCGGCATGTTCAAGAGATTTTTCTCCAGATAGGGGTTTTGGGTACTTAATAAAAAACATGGCCTAGTTTCATTCTTTTTTCTTTCTTGTTGGTTTCGGTTATAGTTTCCTTTTTCTTTATGTTTCAATTTCTTTTACCTTTTCTATATGATTTGTTTCCTTTGAGTTTACCTTCTTGGAGCTTGATGATGATGTTCAAAGAACCATATAGTTTTCCTTGAAAGCTTGGTTCAAGAACTCTAAAGCTCATGTTGTTGATGAGATAGATGTTGGGTTGAGATTTTTGGTTCTCTTTAAAAGTCTCACATGAGCTCTAAGTTGAGATAAAAGACTTGGATCCATATTTACTTTATGTTACCACTAAATGTTCAAGATTAAAGAATGGACTTGCATCTTCATATTTAAGTTTATGCTCTCACTAAATCTCTAAGATAATAATGAGTTTACATAGCATATTTATTTTATGTTCTCACCTCTAAATAAAGACTAAAACAAAGTGCATTTGCATATTTATTTTTATGTCATAACTTAAGAGATTTAGAGCTCATAGACTTACCCATTATTATCTCACACAAAGACTTGAAAATATATGTTCCCTAGCTCCTTTAAATTCAGCCTTATGAGGTTTATAGGATTACAAATACTAAAACTTATGTTTCCTACTTTTTTTAAGATTAGATAAACCTAAGAAATGTTTTAAGCAAAGTTTTATAATTTTAAATCTTTTTGAGTCTCATTTGAAATAGATACTACCCTTGGAAGTATTTTATGATTTTAGCAAGATAAAAATGTTTACTAATGAGTTTTGAAAGTTTTAAAAAGGTTCCAAGAGAAACTAGCAATTTATGTGTCTTGAAAATCAAGTTTTATGGTTTGTTTGATGGAGATAATTTCGGTTCTGCCTTGCTTGTTATGCTCACTATTTTATGCTGTTTTGATGATGATAATATGAGTATGTTCATGTATATTTGATGCAAAAATTCATATGTGAAAGATAGCATAAGTTAGTAACTAGAAAAAAATTAATTTGAGACTTTTTAGATCCCTTAAAGTTATAATTTTCTGGATTCTGTCCAGCAAGGTTTAGAATTAGAAATCATGGCATATAATTAGTTTAAATGTGTAGGAACTACTCATAATCATTTTAGGACTTGATCTTGATGCCTTAGGAGCAAACCGAGCTTAGGAAAGGGTTAATGTTGTGACTCCTAGGTACCCGTAAAACATGAAATATAGATTCTGCACTCTTGGGGTTTAGAATTGTTTATGATCATAGAATTGAGTGAGGAATACTTAGACATGAGCCTATAGGTACCCGAGAGCTTAGATTGATATATACAACTTAGATTTCAAGTTAAAGGACCTTAAGGGTCAAAACATAAAACATTAAGAGATCTTTTGTGCTATGAGTTGTTTTTTGCAAGTATGATGTTGGATGTATATGCTTGGATGATACATGAGCTATGATGAAATGATTTATTGAGTTATTAAGTTTTTCATGAGCATGAAAGTTGAATGAGAAATATGTATATGACGTAAACTTGTGGCATAAAGTCGGTTTGAAGGAAAGTCGGTTTACAGCCGTTATGCTGCCAAATTTCCATCAAACCTAAAGGACTCGAGAATGTTTTTGAAGTATGATATGATATTTAAAACCCTGGGTGACACCGGTTCAGCCGAGCACCCCTAGGAGATTTTTATGTGACAAAGCACTGAGACGCGCTTTCCTGGGTGACACCGGTTCGACCGAGCACCCTCAGGGGAGACAAATCCATGAGGGTATGAGTAAATGCAGCCTACCAAAGCGGACAAATTGCTGTGGCTTGATGCCTGCAAAGCATTTCAAAGAGAGTATATCCTAAGAGAGGTGATCCCTAGCCCCCTAACCCGTACTCGAGTAGTCGGGATTATTTTTATTATATTTCGCTTATTCAGATAATAAGCAAGAGCTAGTGACGACTAGCTGAGGTATGAGCTCATAGCCTAGATGTTTTTGGGGTGGCATTATTATGCTGAAAGTACCATGATTGATGTCACAAAGTTGATGAAACATCCACTTGAAAGATTTATGCCCTTTATGCCACTTGTATGCTTCTTGATGTTGAGATTTGTTGAGTTATTTGCTTGGAGCATTGCCATGCATTCATGACATTAAGATGCATACTAAAAGGAATGAACCTTGGATAATCTAGTTTCTTAAACCCTAATAATGGATCTTATATGCATGCACACCTTTTATAAGTAAACCCAAGGTTCTTGAGGATGTGAACGATGTAACTCTAGATAAGAGATCCCTACTGAGATTCTTTAGTAAGATTCTCACTCCTTTCTCTTCTTTCTGTTTCTTCCATCACATCTTCAGAGCTCAATGACGATGTTCGTGGTCTTTATCGACACCCCAACATGGGAGGTGCACTTTGATCTGGACCACAGATCTTATCATTTTGAGGGACAGTGCACGGTTCGAGTTTTCATGTTTGTTGGACGTCCCTTCACTCACCCTGTACAGAGTTATCGCTTCTCCCCAATGTCCCCCAATGACAATGTGATGGTTTTTGAGCATGCCAGGATGCATGATGAGAGGACTCTTCGGACCTATACCGGAGGATCGATGCCCCTTGACTTCCAAGACTACGTGCCCCAGTCTTCCGGTCCGGAGGACGACCCTTTTGAGGACCCACCGATGCACATGTACAGCGAGAGCTCCGCCCCTACTCCTCAGTTCGTGAGAGGAGGGAGCGAGGAGACCGTTATGTAACCGAGGTTAGCTAGGCGGGCCGAGATGCACCCTAACCGAGGAGCTCATGTTCTGCCATCGCGCGTGCCTACTTCTGTCGCACTGCATCAGTGGATCAGTTATACTCCGCCATATCCCGGGTTCTAGTAGTAGACGTCATAGAGGAGGATTAGTGCACACACTCACTCATAGTTAGGATGAACCTCCTTTTGTCTTGAGGTTATCCACCTTAGGTGCACTCGGGTAATTGTGGTTTATTTATGTTGCATTTATATTTCCATTGTATTTCCTTTTGTGTATTGCAAGCTCTACCCAGTTCTATAAGGGCGTGACTATATATGTATCCTAAATATGATATTAATGAAGTGTATCCTTTGTTGTGTTAATCATTGTTTCATTGTTATATGCCTTACTTACTGTGTTCTTTATGTTTGTTACTTGTGCCTTACATTTCTGTCTCACGATAAACGTGGCTCTCACTTTAGTTTTGTGTTTTCAAAAAAAAAAATTTACCCGTAATTTTCGCTAAGTATTTTACTAAAAGGATGAGACTAAGAGATAATAGTCTAATGATTAACCTAATGTGGTCTAGAGTATTGGGTTAAAAATTAAGGTGTTACAAGGCCCGTAAAACACTATTCTAGGGGCAAAATGGTAATTTGACACAAACACTGCCAGAGACCACCCGGGCTTAAACAATCATTATTGAACACATATAATTAACATTCTGAACCCGCAAGAGAGATTCTGGGCTCAAACGACACCGATACCCGCGTAAAACGCTATAGGGGTATTTTGGTCATTTTGAGCCGAAAGTTCAGAAAAATTAGATTTTCATCTCTGTTATCGATCACAACATATATAATCCCCTCAAACATTGAGTTGACCCTCTAAGGACTGCCGGGTTAGCCATCCTCGAATTTCCGGGTAAAAACGACCTTAGGGGCATTTCGGTCATTTACGCTCAAGCAGAAAAATCAGGGCGATACATTCATGGCAATTGGAATTCTATAATCATGTCACTAAATTTTACAAGTTTAGTGATTAGAGAACACTTTTTCACAATCTAGGACAAGGTTCTCATAATTTTTAAATTTAGCAAATGATGGAATTGACCCAAAATAAAAATTACAGTTACTGTTCAATATGTCATTAACTCCCTGTAAAAACTTGAAAGAAAAATACGATCAGCTACTATGATAATAAAATCATACAATTTTACTGCTTTTGTTTTAGAAATCTAGGCAGCATGAACATCATTTCGGTCTCTAATTTTTTTTAATTAGTACTTCTTACAACCAATGCTCAAGAAATCGTGTAGATATTCAAGATGTTAGGTCCAACATATAATTTTTCCATACCATGATCATGACCACAAATATGTCTAAAAATTCATGAGATTTTACTGTCTTTAGCAAAACTGAAAATCCAATACTTTAACTAAAATTTCATTTGATAAAATGATTACTTTAACCTCATCCAAACCCCGCACAAAAATTTATACATCAACAACCATATATTATTAACCAAAAAATCAAAGATTTTGGGTAGAACAAGTTAGAATTGAGAAATATAAATTTGGCAAGAAAAGACTCAATTAAAACCCTACTTTGAAAGCTTTTGAGCTTTATACTTCAAAGGATGTTTTAAGTGATCTCTCTTCACTTCAAGGCACCAATTTTCAGCCCCAAACCTTCCTTAGGCAATGAGGAAGTGAGGTATCAAGGTGAAGATTTGAGATTTCAATCGGTTAGAATTGTAGGGTTTGAAGTGTAGAACAAGTTTAGTGAAAGGAACTTATGGATTCAACAAGTTTAGGACTAAGATTTTGAGGTTGGAAATCAATTTTTTGTGAAGAAGAAAATGGAGTTTTCTACACTTCTCTTGCTGGCCGAGGATGAAGATAATAATTAATGGGGTTAGGTGAGCTATATAAATCTAATAAGGTGTGTTCTCATTGGTGGATTTATAAAACATAATTCTTTTCATTAAAAGAAATAACATTCAATGGATAGGATTTGATCTTTCATCCAAGAGGAAATCTTAGCCATTCATTTGGCTTTCAAAAGGATAAACTTCCTCATTTTGTAGAGATTAACTAGCTTTCAGTGTTAGAAATCACACACCGAAATTTTATCAAACGGGTAAAACAGTGTACTCGGGTAATCAAGTATTGCTCAAAAATTAATTCTGGGTATAAAATATTTATTCCTAACCACTTTTAATTTTGATTCTATAATTTCTCACTTTCGGCCATCTCTAGGCCCCAATTCTAGGGTTTCAGCTGTCCTGGCAGGCCCATAGAGCCCACTAGGTTAGTATTCACTTTTTTTCTTTTTACAGATCCATTGAGTTGTTCTCATCATTTCTATTTCTATCAAATTTTTGAAATTCTCATTAATAAAGTCTCAATTAATTCTTGAAAAAAAAATTTGGGGTGTTACAAGATCACCTTTTGAATGTGTTACTTTCTTCACCTTTCACTTTTTGAATAATCGGAGTCTCACCTTGTTTTTTCCGTACACTCATCTTCATTTTTTGAACTCCATCAGACCATATCTTCCTTATTTTCTGATCTTAAAATCTTCTTTCTGATCATCCTTCCTTCTTTTTGAGTTTGCAAACTAATTTCTTTGATTAAGCTTCAGTTTGAATTTACAAAGGAAGGGTATGCCTAGAGATGCTTATGCATGAATGCTTCTATAGATTTAAAATGCCTTTAATTTTAAAAACCTTTTCAATACACAAAAGTGATCTTCAACTAATGGTTTTGTGAAAATATCTTATACTTGATCTTTAGTATTCACAAACATTAAATTAACACCTCCTTTTCTAACATGATCCCGAATAAAATGCTATTTTACATCAATGTGCTTGGATCTAGAGTGCTGAATAGAATTCTTAGCAAGATTAATAGCACTAGTATTATCATAGAAAATAGAGATTTTGGAATACCTCAAGTGATAATCTTCTAACTGGTTCCTTATCCATAGCATCTGGGTACAGCAGTTTGCAACAGCTATATATTTTGCTTCTACAGTAAAGAGTGCAATGGTATTATGCTTTTTGCATGACCAAGTAATCAAGACTTTTCCAAAGAAACAATAGCATCCAATGGTGCTCTTTCTGTCTACTCTATCTCCTGCGAAATTAGCAACACAGTAACGTATAATTTTACAAGATGTACTTTTCTTGTATCATAAGTTGAGATTAGTAGTACCTGATAAATATCTAAAAATTCTTTTAACAGCATTTAAGTGTAATTGTTTCAGATTATATTGAAACCTAGCACAAATTCCCATACTTAATTGAATCTCTAGTCTACTAGCTATAAAATACCATAGTGAACTAATCATTCCTCGATAATTACTTTCTAAGACCTTTTCACCATTCTCATTAGTATCAATGATTTGATATGAATGCATGGGGGTACTCATAGGTTTGGTTTGATGTATATCAAAATTTTTCAAAAGTTCTTTTGTATACTTTTCTTGATGGGTCAAAGTTCTATCTTTTTGTTATTTAATTTGTAAACCAAGGAAAAATTTGAGTTCACCCATCATACTCATTTCAAATTTAAAAAATTTTCATAGAAAGAATGATCAAAGGCGCTAAATATAATGTCATCAATATATATATTTGAACTACCAAAAAGTGATTATCTTGTTCAAAAGTAAAAAGAGTAGTATTAATATTACCTCTTTTGAACCCCTTCTTTAGCAAGAAATTGCTTAGTCTTTCATACCAAGCTCGAGGAGCTTGTTTCAAACCATAAAGATCCTTAATTAGCTTGAAGACATGGTTGGGAAGGTCTTCACTCTCAAAATCAGGACGCTACTTCACATATACTTCCTTAGAGGGGAAACCATTTAGAAAAGCAAACTTAACATCCATTGGTAAAGAGTGAATCCCTTGAAGGCACCAAAAGCAAGTAGCATTCTGATGGCTTCTAGCCTAGCTACTAGTGCGAAGGTTTCATCATAAACAACTCCCTCATGTTGATTATAACCTTATGTAACAAATCTTCCATTGTTCCTGATGACTTTGTCAGCTTCATCTAGCTTATTTCTGAACACCCATTTTGTCCCAATGATGGTCTTCCTTTTTGGCTTTTCCACAAGAGTCCAGACTTTGCTTTTCTCGAACTAGTCTAATTCTTCTTGCATAGCATCCACCTAACTTTGAGTACTCAAAGCTTCTTCAATACATTCAGATTCGATGGTGGAGATGAAAGCACTGTTTGACATATTTCTAAGGGATGATCTGCCTTGGAAATGTCTCCAAGAACTTTATTACAAGAAACTGCCTTTTGATCATAAACTCCTTTATAGTTTCTGCACCTTTGAGATTCTTCAGCTCCTCTTTCATCTTTAGGTTGCTCTTTTTTATGTTCAGAAATACTACTTTCTGATTGCTTTGATGTTTTGAGCAGGTCTTCCAAAGAGTTGATGTTTCGAAGCCTACTTTCTAAAGGAGTGACTTTCATCTGCTTACTTTCTGATGCTTCCTTGAATCTCATTTTCTCAAGACTTTCTTCCAGTTTATCAAGATCATCAGCAAAGTCTTTCTTGAGCTCCTTGAACTTGATGTGAATTGTCTCTTCAATGCAAAGTGTTTTTTTATTGTATATTCTGTAAGCTTTAGAGACACAAAAGTAAACCTAAGAAAATGTCATTATCAAACTTAGGATCAAACTTTGCAAGTTTGTCCTTAGCAAATACAAAATGTTGGGTTTTCTACCCTTCAAAAGCTCATATGGAGTCTTCTTGAAGATTGGCCTTAGAAAGATCCTGTTTTGTATATAGTAAGAGGTGTTTCATACCCTCTGCCTAAAATCTTTTTGGTAAATTGCTTTCTAAAAGCATTATCTTGGCCATCTCCTGCAAGCTTTTATTTTTCCTTTTAGCAACCCTATTTTGTTGGAGAGTTCTAGGTGCAAAAAACTAATAAGGATGCCATGTTTTTTACAAAACTCATCGAAAATATGATCTTCAAATTCTCCTCCATGATCAGATCTAATGAATATGATATGAGAATCTTTTTCTGTACAAACACGTTTTGCAAAAACTTTGTATCTTTTGACCACCTCATTCTTTGAAGCCAGAAAGATAATCTATGTAAATCTAGAGTAGTCATCCACTATGACAAGGCAATATCTTTTCCCAACAAGACTTCTAGTCTTGGTTGGTCCAAAGAGATCCATATGTAAAAGCACAAGTGGTTTAGTGGTTAAAACCGCATGTTTCTTATGGGAAAAAGCTTTGGTTTGCTTACCTTTCTCATAGAATTCATAATTTGAATCCTCGTCAAATCTGATCTTTGATAGGCCTTTCACTAGCTCTTTCTGAGATAGCTCAGAAATAAGCTTCATATGAGCATGCCCAAGCTTCTTATGCCATTGCCACATTTCATTCGTAAAGGATGCAAGATAGTTTACATCTTGATCTCGTAGGTCATCCAAGAATAGCTCATATGTGTTATCATGCCTTTTACCAGATAAGATGACTTGTCCAAAGTTAGGAATTATTATCTTGAATGCATGTGCGTTAAAGAAACCTTGGTTACAGAACTAGCTGATACTTAATAGGTTGTGAGCCAAGCCATCAACAAATAACACATTAGAAATTTGGTGGGAATCATCCTTACCAACGTTTCTAATGCCTATGACCTTGGCTTTACCTTCATCGGAAAACTTTATTAATCCAAAGTTTTTAGGCCACAAATCTTTGAACCATCTTCTGGATCTGGACATGCTTTTGAAGTAGCCACTGTCCATGTACCACTTGTTGTTAGGTTCCACAGGTGTTCCCAGGCACACCTGCAACAAACACATTTTTCAATTTAGGAACCTAGAGTTTCTTAGATCCTCTAGGTTAGTCTTGTAAAAAGAAGGTTTTCCAACCTTTTTCACAAACTTCTTTCTCATGAAGTACTTGTCAGGTGGATATCCCTTCTTGTGACAGAAAGTGCAAGAGACTTTGTGTTTCTCCTTTTTTGGCCAGGTTGCCTTTCCTTTCTCATCCATTTCTTCTTCATGTCCCAATCCAATTTTTTGAAAGTATGGTCTCTGACTGCCAAGCATTAGATTTTTTTTGAACCATTTACTATTTTTTTGAGGTCAGATTTTAGAAGATTTGAAGTTTTCTCCAGTTCAGAAATAATTTTCTGATTTTTCTCATTCTTTTTGGAGACTTCAGCTTCTAAGGTATTGAGCTTGATATTTGAAACTTTGTTTTGCTTTTTCAATTCGTCATTCTCAAGTCTTAGTTTTTAAACTTCTGACTTGGCTATTTGAAGTTCTAAAACAACCTTTTATTGTTTCCATTTTAGGTTGAGGTAGTGAAAAGAAAATGTTTAAGAATTTTCAAGCAACTCTTCATATAAATTCATCAGTTCTTCATAAGAAAGGTCAAAGTCAGAGTTACTTACCTCAAGTTCACCTTCTAAAATATAGTCAACCATAAAGCATAGGTTAGCAACATCTTCTTTCTCATCGTGGCTTTATGCTCCTTCCTTCTTTTCATCAGAGTCACTCTATATGGCCAGCATTCCTTTCATTTTTGGTGGAGAACTTCTTCTGTGGACCCTTGAGCTTGGGACATTCTGGTTTGAAGTGTCCCTTTTCACCACAATTACAGCAAGTGATGCTTTCTAGCTTCATTTTGCCTTTCTTGTCCCTTTTTAAGTTAATGTCTCTTCTTTTGTTTAATTTCCCTTTCCAAAATCTTGACATCTTCCTTACTAACATGGAGATCTTGTCTCCATCATCATCTTCAGGGTCATCATCAAATTCATCCTCATCATTGGAGGCTTCAACAACTTTCATTGCTTTTCCTTTACTCGACTTCTAATGAGATGACTTTAAGACCATGGATTTCTTCTTCCTCATGGATTCACCATGCATTTTCGTGACACTACCTCATGGGTTTTTAGTGCCCAATGAGTGTGTCCAGGCCAAGAATTTAAAGGTCTTTGGCTTCAATGATGGTTGTAACTTTAGGCAGCCATCTGGAACGAAAGCTTATTAAGATTTTTCTAACTAACTCTGAGTTAGAATATCTTTTGCCAAGACATTTTAATTAGTTTATGATGTGCATAAACCTTGTGGTCATATCAACAATACTTTCTTGATCTATCATTTTAAACATTTCATGTTGATGGACCTACATATTGATCTTTGTTTGCTTAACTTAATCAGTCCCTTCATGTAGCATGTGTGATAAACACCATTTTTGTAAATAATTCCTCTCCTAAACTTGGTACTTTTGCATTCTTTTCTAGTTTAATTTCCATAAGTTTTGTTAGTCTTTGATCTTTTCACCTCTTTGTACTTAATTTTTTTTGTGACTTTTATTCAATGACTTTTGTCCAATTTTGGTTTCTATCTCTCATTAGGCCTTTGTGTCTTTCAAAGTGGATCATGGTCATTTGAAGAGTCACTTTGAGAATGCATTGTGGAGTAGGACTTGCAGCTGGTGGAAGGAAGAGAGGGAGGCTGGAAGAAAGAAGAATGTCAAAACATCTTCATTGTAGCAAGCCTACGAAGTAGCACCAGTGGAGAATTCCAAGCCAATTCGTTGCAGTGAACTTAACTCGCTACAGTGAGTATTACAGGACCAAACTGAAAAGTTTTATTTTGCAATTTTGACCCACTTTGGCCCCTTTTAGCAAAATTAATGATGATGTAAGGCTCTGTGGCAACAAACCCGAGACATTCTTTGCCAAATTAGGAAATAGAGCTAGGTTTTGGAGGAGAGCTCTCTCTGCTCATTTCTTCTTCTTCTTCTTCTTATTCCTCCATTTCAATACATCAAAACACTGAGTTATCTTCATTTTATGCAGTTTACTATTTCTATTAGGTTTATTTCTCTTCATTTTCTAGTTGTAACCTCTTTCATGGAGAAGTAACTTTCTTGCTAGCCAAGGAGGATTCAAGAGTTAGGGTTATGTCTTGAAACATTGTGGATTTTAAGGAAAATCGTGATGTTATTCTCTTGGTCTTTGTGTTTTCCTGCTTTTTCATGTATATAATTCTTATGCATGTTGAGTTAGGTGTTGTTTTATGTATGCGAGCATGATTTGTGAGCATATGTGATTTAGCTTGTTAATTGAATGCAAGTTAATTGATAGATTAGTGAGTATTTAGTTAACCCAGAGGAAGAGATTGTTCTTGACTGAGAATTGGACTAAGGCAGTTGGTATTTGAGTTAATTCATGCACTTATGTGTTGGGATTGCAATAATTCGAGTGCATGTATTATACATTATCCTTTAGTTGATTGACTTTAGGAGAATTGCTATCTAGTTGTGTGATTGCATGATTAGAACTTAGTCCCTTACCAAGTGTTTGATGTTTTGTTATATTAATGATTGATATTCTCTAACTTAAGAATCCCCTAGGACAGCTCATTTTATTATTGCTAATTTCAATTAGTTGCTATTTTAATTTGATGCAACAAACCCCCCCTTTTTACTCCAACTAAGTAGTTCAGTATCCTCATGAGATGACCCTGGTTACATACCACTATCTAGGTGCATTAGCAATCCGGTTTGGGAATCCAGTTTCCTATTTCTAAACTTGGTGCTTACAACGACAAGCCACCAATGTGTAATCTGTCCCATACCTTTGATGTGTCACAAGCAATGATTTTGTCATGTTCAGGCTTGCTTAGTGTACACATGAGCAAGTATTTAGCATTGGAGTTCAATGGAACTTTGGCTTGGTGTTGCTCTGTCCACCTGCTCCTGAGGACTTCTCTTGATGTAGAAGATGCATCATTAGCTCAAGCAACCTCTTCAGTTGGAACACAATCATCTCCTTTGATTATTTCCCATAAGTCAAGACTTGTGTATTTTATGAACAACTCCATGCAATTTCTCCAGTAGGCATAGTCCCAACCATAAAAAAATGGTGATCTGTTAATAGAGTGTCCTTCTACTATGAATGTTCTGTGTCATTTTTCCCTCGAATATTTGTCCTCTGCAATTGTTAGAATGCTCAACCCCTTAGAGGCTAAGCTCTGATACCACTTATAGGTAGAAAAGTACATGAGAAGGAGGTTGAATCATGTTTCACTTTTCTTTAACTTTTAGCAACTGAAACTTTAAACAAAATACTATCAAGCATTGAGCTTGAAGTGCAGCGAAAATAATGTTAGATGTTTCGGAAAGTAACTTTCTAAAATATAGAGTCAGTAATAGATAAGCTAAAAGATAAACTTTAAGAGAGATTAAGTTATTCAAACTAAACAGTAAAAGTAAAAGGATAAGGGAGAAGAAGATGTTGTACAGATGTTTTATATTGGTTCGACCAAACCTGCCTATCCAGTTCTTAGCAACTGCTGAGTTCCACTAATGTTTCTCTACCCCAGGACGGAAACATCAGATAGTCTTTACAGTAGCCTTCCTAAGCCATAACTAATGACTAGTAGACAACCCCTATTATCACAAACTAAGTAGTTATTCACCAGCCTCTTCAAGCTGAACCCTGAGTAGTCTTGTACTAGCCTCTCTAAATACCAAGTACTCTTTGACTAGACTCTCTAAACTAAACCGTGACCAACAAGAACACCTTATTGTCACGTTGCAAGTAGTTTTACCTTAACTTCTCCAAGCTATCTCATACTGATCACTACTGGGTTGAGGATACAAAAGTTTGTGTTTAGGTTTTCAACTCAAACTAACCTACACTCAAGTTTCCTTAAAATATACAGTGAAAATACTGGGGTAACTTGAATCACTTCTTTCTAATGATTCTTACTTGATAGAACATATAAACTATTTAAGAACATAGAAAGAAGATTTTTTTACTAGCAAGGAAATTGATTACAAGAAGTAATGAACTTCACAAAAAAGGTGAGGAGAAGGTTTTGCAACGTTTCAGCTCTTGTATAATTGTCAAGTCCTTATCTTTGAAAGCTCATGATCTTTATTTATAGATAGTCTCCCTTTGTGATCGTTGCCCTTGATATGTTGTCCAAGTGACATGCGTTAATCATCATTTTGAGTCTTGGAAACGTAATCTAGAAGAGTAGCTCATTTGGTATTAGAGCTTTTTGCAGAGGCCATTGTAAAGTTGAGGTTTCTGATGACCTTTCATAAACTACTTTATTACTTTCTAAACATGATTTCTGAACTCTTCCTTCTAGAAGCTAGAGCGGTTGACCAGGTAGGCAGAAGAGATGATGTGTCAGTCTAAAACTAGGTTTGACTTGAAATTTGAATTTTATAAATCCAAATTTTCCTCCTTTTCAGCGAAGTGGAGCAGTTTACAGTGATGTGAACTTTCTAAAGTACGGTATCAGTCCCTTATGAATGAATGATCTTCTAGTCTTTAATCAGAGCATGTGTGTGATTAATATATTTGCAATGATGATGATTGAAGGTCGTAGAACATCCTTGGTTCAGATTTGGGTTGATATCTTCATTCCATGTGTACTTTCTGAAGTCTCATTCTACTTTCTGAAGATCTATGTCTTAGTTTCTTGTGTACTATATATCTCTTTAGTCTATTAGGGACGTATACATTTATTTCGCATTATAATATTCAGTTCCATTTAGTCTTTATCTCTTTTCATGAGATACAATCATGTTTACACTTGTATAATGAAATTATTCACGCTTTCAAGAACGTATTATGCATATAGAGTGCCTTATTCGCTATATCAAGAAACTCAAGGAAACCATTAGTTGTTCTTCAATTTTCTTAAATTTTGTTATGTCATCACTCAAAACATATTTCTTCTGAAGACTCACCTGAGTCTTCAGATTCTAAAGAAATTCCTTCAAAGGATTAGCAAGGCCTTGAAGATCAAGCTTACCACACGTTACTGCTTCTGTTAATTGCTCTAATACATTCGTTTATAGTACACATGTTGTTTCTTTGTTCAAATATGTTTGTCTTATGGCTTATATAATATGTTCGTTACACGTTGAGATGTAAGCCATGTCAAGGGCTTTTATCACAAAAATGTTTGCTCAGATATGCTATGTATGAAGTTTCTCACCTCTTTTTCACAAGCTCAAAAATTGTTGCTCTGATACATCTAGGATCAGTCCCTATTGAGCTTCATAAACCTCTTGTCATATACGCTGATATACTTGAAGTAAAGTTCTATGAGCTCTAGAAACTTCACATGTGCGCAAAGCTTGTTCATTATTTTTCATACAAAAATTTGCATCACAATTCAAAGATACATTTGGATAAAGAAGTGCTAAATAAGAAATATAATCAAAAGGAAACATCACAAGTATTACTCTCTTTATTCAAATGAGTGTTTTTTTTTTTTCAGAATGCTCATAATGAGTAGAAATTAAGTTGTGTTGTTTTCATAAGCTTAAATGAGCACATCCTTTCTTGCTCTTTCTTCTCTCTCTCTCTCTCTTTCTCTCTCTCTCTCTCTCTCTCTCTCTCTCTTTACTCTGATACCTCTCATAAAGCACTCTGGGTAACTTTGAAAACCTTAAAGAGAAAAAAAAAAAACTCTGATTTAAGTCACTTGAGGTAATAAAATGCTTTTATGCATAACGCCTTAAGAAAATGACTCTTTGAAAATCACATCATGTGGTGTGTTGAAAGAAACATGTTTTATCCATGCTCTATGTCATGTTATATTTCTTTCAAATTTCTCTCCAAAATATTTTCTTTAAATTGGTTTGTTATCATAAAAAGGGGGAAATTGTTAGCTTCAAAACCCTTTAGAAAATGTTAACACAATATGTTTTGAGTGATGACATGATAAGTTTAAAGAAAATTTTTGAATTCCCTTGAGTTTCTTCAAATCACTAACATGTTCTTTCAGATTGCATAATACACTCTTGAATCGAAAAGAATTTCACTTTACATGTTTTATCTCATCCAAAGATATCGAAACTTAATAGAAGTGGAAATTATATCGCACAAAGAACATATACATGCTTAATGGATTAAAGAAAATCATCGTATACAAGAAACCAAGACTCAAATCTTCAGAAAGTAGAATGAGACTTCAGAAAGTTCACTTAAAATGAAGACTTCAAACTAGCTCTAAAGCAAGGATGTTCTACAACCTTCAATCATTATCATCGCAATCAATTCATCTGATACATGCTCTTATTGAAGATTGGAAGATCATTTTTTTATCAAGGAACTAATATCGCACTTCATAAAGTTCACATCACAGTGAAACGATGCACTCTATAGGAAAATGAGGGAAATTTGAAATTAAAATTAAAATTCAAACTCAGTTGAAGACTGGCGTATCATGTCTTTTACCAACTTGGTTAACTACCCTAGCTTCTAGAAGGAAAAGTTCAGAAGCCTCGTTCAGAAAGTAAAAAGTAGTTTTTGAAGGTGATACCAGAAACCTCCATTTCACAACAGCTTCTACAACAGATCTGACAAAAGACAAGCTACTCCTCTAGAATGCATTTCCAAGACATAAACAGATGATCAACACATCTCACTTGGACAATTAATCAAGGGCAATCATCATAAACGAAGACCATTTATAGATGGAGATTATGTGCTTTCAAAAGAAAAGTCTTTTACATTGCAGAAGAGCTAAAACACTGGAAAAAGTTCTCCCCATCATCTTGCAAAGTTCATTACATCTTGTAATCAATTTCCTTATCTGTAAATTCTTCTTCCTACACTCTTAATAGATCATATGTTCTTCCTAGGAAGAATCATCGGAAAGGATTCATTCAAATTTACCTAGGTCTGTTATTGTATATTTTACGAAAACTTAATTGTAGGTTAGTTTGAGTTGCAAACCCAAACACAAACCTTTGTATCCTCAATCTAGTAATGATTAGTGTGAGTTAGATTGGAGAAGCTAGTCAAAGACTACTTGCAACTCGATAGTATAAGTGTTCTACTGGTCATGATTTAGCTTGGAGAGGTAGGTTAAAAACTACTCGATTTAGCTTGGAGAAACTAGTCAAAGACAACTCAAGTTGTGATAGTAGAGTGTACTTGTTGGTCATTGGTTCTCTTTCGAGAGACTAGTCAAAGACTACTTGGTTTGTGATAGTAGAGGTTGCTGCTGGTCATAGCTAAGAGCGTGGAAAGGCCACTACAAAGACTATCCTATTTCTTTCTTGATTTCATAAAGGTTTTAGTGGAACTCAATGGTGGTTGAGAACTAGATGTAGATAGGTTGGCCGACCCAATATAAAAATCTATGTGCAGAATCTTCTTTTTTCTTAACTTTTTACTTTTATTGTCTGTGCTTATTATTCCATATTTGCTGAAAATCTATCTTATTCACGCTTCTATTATGTACATTGTAGTAGAAAATTTACTATCTGAAGTACCAAACACAGTTTCCGCTGCACTTATTTAATTTTTTCAGAAGCTAAGAAGGAAAGAAAAAGTAAAGCACGATTCAACCCCCTTTCTCGTGCATTTTTCTACCTATACATTTAATATATATAATATTCCAAATATGTACAAAGACTATGCAAACAACTTTTTTCCCAAGAAGGTTGCTCCTAGGAAAACTTTAAGAATGGCACTTATTGACGAAATCCCTATTGTACAAGTAGTCTTCTCCTTCCAAGGGTGGAAGATTTCTTGGAGATCCGCAATAAAGTTTTCCCTTGCATGGTAACTGGTTTTTATTCACAGCTCAAAGGGACCTCTGAGACTCCCTAAAAACCATTATTAGAGACTTCTATGTGGAGATTGGGTGAACAGGATTATCAACTATGATTGGAGCACTTTACGAAGGGATTATATGCATCCCCTAAAATAACAAGCCATGCACCTTAGGTGTAGACGAAGGAGATGTCTCCAACTATTTCACAAATTCCATTATTCACAACCCAAGTAAGATTACAACTAATATGTTGAGTGCCAAGGCCAGAAAGGTATTCACTATTGTCTAGTTTACAATTCTGCCCAGATTAGGGCTCCTATACTATTTGATAAAAAGAAGATGGTTGGTGTTCCTTATGGAACGTTGCTGACCAAAGTTTTCTAGTCCATGGGATACCCTTTTGCTAAAGAGTGTTATGAATTTGTGCTAGGTACAAAATTCACTATGGTCTCATTGAAGACTATGAGGAGGAAGAGTGTTGCTATAAAGACCAATGCAAAAAGGCACAACTAAAGAATTAGTAAGCAAGAAATGAAAGCAGAAGATGACCCCAAACAAAAAAAATATGAAAAAAAAGAGAAAGAAAAAGGAAAGAGAAAGCCTATTCTTATCGAGAGTGACTCTAAAGATTCTAAGGAGACTAAATTAGTTAAAGTCCCTTTGAAAGTAGATAGAACAACCAAGCAAAGGGAAGACAGGAAATATAGGATAGAGTTCCCCCTCCTTGCTCAATCTTTCAAAACCTGAGGATGAGCCCTCAGAAAGTGATTAGCCAAAAAGAAGGCCTGAAAACTTACCCATCATGACACACGATATAGAGCACAAGTATAGAAACTTGATGTGCCTAAGGCTGCTCTGATTCTAAAAAAGGTACTTGAAGCTGTATAGGCTGGAATTCTTGTGAAGGACAAAGACTATTTAGAATATGAAAAAAGAAGAACAAACTCTCAAGGAGAATAAAATTCTCTAAGAGAAAAGGAAGCTAGAGGAGGCTCAGAGAGTTCTAAGGGCCAAGGGAATTCAGAGTTCCAGCAAAAAAATATCAAAGTCAATAATTCTTGAACCCTTTATGGTGATAGAGGAATAACGCTCAATGCCTATGACCTAACAATTTGGTTACACCTCCTTTCCTCCCTATATTGCACCTCTCAGAAGCCAAATACCTTCATAAACCTCTTCCACAATAGAATCCACCACTATTCTAGAGGTTGTATATGCTGCATTGGAAAAAAGCCATTGAAGATGTAACACTCTAATATTTAACCCAACACGTCTAGGACATATTACAATTAATTATTACTTATCACTCTTTTGTTTCATTCTTTAACTTCTTTTATCAAAATACTTAGCAGAAAATAGGGTAAATTTTTTTTTGAAATATAAATCAAACATGAGCCACGCGTACTAATCTAAAGCGAGCAATAAATGTAAACAAGATACACTAGAAAGCAAATTATACGTGCACACATCCAAAACACAACAATCATGAACATGAAATACAATTTCATTAGATAACTTAGTTCATAGTACAATAGATAAATGAAGTCACACCCATGCATGATGGGCTGAGCTTGTAATATAATAGAAATGATATAAGGAAATACATGAAGGCAATAAATACAAGAAAACAGGAAATATATGGAACATAACATCTAGATGCCAACCGTAGCTTACCCTCACTAACCTTATGAGTGCTCATACTAATACTACTCCTAACAAAAGATACAATATAAAGGGGATTCTCATGATGTCTCGGGCACTCCTACAGGTCCTCCGTCACGATCTACTGGCGACCCAGGTCATCGTACAATGGGGGTATGTACCCAATGAACAGGGCAAGCTTTTTGGGTGTAGGTAGGTGGATCGCGGGACGAACGTGAGCTCCATGGCATGGTCACATCTCCGGACATCGGGCTAGTCGGGGCTGAGTCACCGTGTCCTCGCTACCCCTCGCCACCTCCATGGACGCCGTGGGTGCGGAACCCTCCGAGTAGATATGAATGGGGGAGTCCTAGGATGGATCGGTCTCTGATCACCTCGAGCGGGGAACGTACTTCGAATATCCACGAACTGCTGAAGAGGCGGGGTGGGCTCACCGAGTCTACTCATCACAGGGTTGAGTGCGCTCAAAGATCAAATCATCATCGTAGGGAGAAATGGGGGTGAACCTAAAACTGGAAACCGGATGGGTAAAAGGACGTCCCATGTAAGCAAACATGCACACTGCACAACGACTCTCAAAATGTATGATTGGTGGTCTGGGTCATAATGCATCTCCCAAATTGGAGTATCAACAAAGATCACGAACAAGGCTATCGTCCTCTGAAGACGTAACATTAAGAGAGAAAAATTGAGGGAGTGAGAATCTTGATAAAGAATCTCAGTAGGGGAAATCCTCCTATCCTAGTGTCATCGTCTACATCCTCAGGTCGTCCACATGATTACCATAGTCAAATAGGGAGACCTCAGTCCAGCTCCCCACCAATGAATGTTGGCGACTTCTGTTCCAACTGAACTGGGAACAGTCAGGTGCACCCATTGGACCCGAGGGACCAGGGTATAGTCCGGTCCATTTTTCCCGGTCTACACACAAGAAGGACTGCACTAAAACTAAAAAAAAGAAAAGAAACCATGAAAAAAAATTTATGCTTATATCCTTCGCGGACCTCGAGTTTATTATAAAAAGGTGTGCATGCATGAAGTTCATTATTTGGCTTTCAAAACACAATTATCCAAGGTCCATTCATTTTAGGATGAATCTTGATGTCATGAATGTAGTATATAACAGTATGAATGCATGGCAAGAACTTATGCAATTATCAAACATAAAGGAACATGCTCATGCACATGGTATCAATAGAACAACCTTCCTTATGATTGCATTTTGTTTATGCGTCATTACTTGCATCATCAGTTCTCTCTCTCATAGGGCCACCCTAAAAAGAAATATTTAGGTTATGAGCTTATACCTCATTAGTTGTTACTAGTTTTCAGCTTATCCTTAGATAAGTATAAATATATCCCGACTCCCGGAGTGCAGGTTAGAGGGCTTAAGGATCACCTATCATAACCTTTAATTCGGGGAGTCCATAGGACTATTTCCTTCTTCGAAACGTATCTATTGGCACCCGATGCTTAGTAAATTTGTCTGTTTTGGCAGGCTGCATCTACCATACCCTCATGGTGATGTTATCTCCTTACCACAACAGGAGAAATGCGTCTCGGTAAGCTATGCAAGTATGTAACATAAACACATGTTCTCAAATATCATTAGTTTCCAACTTATCCCGGATAAGTATAAATAAATCCTGACTCCCGAAGTGCAGGTTAGGGGGCTTAAGGGTCACCTAATATACACTGACTCTCGAAGTGTGGGTTAGGATTATCTCCTTCTTCGAAACGCATCTACTATACCCTCACAGTTTTGTTATCTCCTTACCGTAGTAGGAGAAATGTGTCTCGGTATGTTATGCAAGTATGCAACATAGACACATGTCCTCAAATATCATCATGGCATTTTGTAACACCCTAAACCTTAACCCAAGACTACTAGTATGTACTTAGGTTAATCTTTAGAATATTACCTCTTGGTCTCATCTTTTACTTAGAAAATACTTAGCGGAAATATGGGTAAAAGTTTTCTTTTGGGAATTTAAAATCAAAGTGAGAGCCACGCACGAATCTTTAAGAGGAAGCATAGCGAAACAGATAAGCAAAGCATAAAGAAGCACATCATATCATGGAGACATCAACTGAAACATAGATATATATATATACTGTGCCTACCCAAAGGGGCAGGACTATTCATTACATCGGGAAGCGGAATACAACTGAAATGCAACACAAGGAAATCATAAAAAGTAAATACAAGAGAAACAACACCCACACCCATGTGCACCTAAAGTAGACAACCTCATATACAAAAGAAGGTTTGTCCTCAACTATGTGGCGTGTGTGCACTAACTACTACCCCTCCTATGTCTACTCCTACGGGTCCGAGTACTGTGGGGTCGAGTCGATCCACTGACGAATCTCGGCGGGAGTGGCCGAGCGCATCATCTGGGCGTGTCCTACGTGCCAACCTTGGCTGGACCACTGTCTCCTCACTCCCAGCCCTCATCGGTGGGGGAGCGGGACTGGAGCTCCAACTGTACATGTGGGATGGCGGGTCCTCGGATGGGTCCGTCTCCGAGTACTGGGTGCGAGGCACGTACTCCGGGTAGTCGCGTATGGCTGACGTCTCGGGCTCCATGCGGAGAATCTGCTCATCACATGGTCTAGCTCGCTCAAAAATCCCATTATGACGGTAAGGAGCAGTCGAGGTAAAACGGTAACTCGGGACTGGGTGTGCGAAGGGTCGTTCCATGAACATGAATACTCTGACAGTGCAGCGACCCTCAAAATGGTATGACCCGAGTGCCGGGTCATGGTGCAGCTCCTATATCGGGGTGTCGATGAAGAGTACGAACGTCGCCATCTGAAGATATGACGGAAGAAAAGAGAGGGAATGAGAATCTTTCTAAAAGAATTCTCAGTAGGGTTATCCCTACCTAGGTGACATCGTCACATCCTCAGGAACCTTGGGTTTCTTTCTAAAAAGGTGTGCATGCATATAAATTCCTTTTAAGTTAGTTTTCTAAAGTGGTATTTATCCAAGGTCCGTCATATTTTACAATGCGTCTTATAACTAAGCATAAAATAATCTAATGATATGAATGCGTCATACAGGTAAACCAAACAATAGAATAACTAAGAAACATTATAACATTGGCATAAGTATAGTATATGTGACATTGTTAACTTTAACTTTCATCTCATGGGGCCGCCCTAAAACATCTCTAGGTTATGAGCTCATACCTTAACTAGTCGTCACTAGTTCTTACTTATCCTATGATAAGCGTAACATATACATAATCCCGACTTAATAGTGCGGGCTAGGGGGCAATTAAGGATCACCTCTCTTAGTGTCATTTCCTCTTTGAAACGCTCTACTAGCAACTAGTGCATCGTAGTTTTGTCCGCTTTGTCAAGCTCTATGTCAATACCCTCACGGATTTGTTTTCTTGGGGGTGCTCGGCTAAACTAGTGTCACCCAAGAAGGAGTCTCAGTGTTGTGTCACATTTAAATTCTCATAAAGTGTTAATTCATAGATACATCAGTATTCGTTACATACATCTTTTTCATAGCATGTACATCATCACATGAAACTTTCTTCATAGTGTATACATAAAACCATAGCATATATATTATCACATAATCACACCTTTAGACAATCATTCATACAAACTCCCAAGCTTATTCTGTTATAACTTATGGTATGTTATGCTTTGGTTCCTTTGAGTCTTAAACTTGTAAACTAATCGTTCTAGTATTATTCTTAACCTCTTACACATCTATAGGTTCACAACTAATCAGTGTTACTAATTTTTATGCTCAAGGACTTATTCAAACAGCACTATGCAGATTTGGACAGCTTATATTTGTGTGATTACGGGGTTCTAGAAATTACGGTTTAGACCCTTAAAGTCCTTAACTCACATTCTAAGTTGTCGATCATCAAAACCTAGTCTCTTAGGAACCTATGAGGTTATAACTAAGTATTTCTCACCTCACACTATGGTCAAGAACATCTCTAAACCTCAAGGATGCAGAATTTGAAATCCTAACTTTACGGGTACCTAGAAGTCACAACAATGACCCTTTCTAAGTTTAGTTTGCTCCTGAGGCTTCAAGATTAAGTCCTAAACCAATTATGAGTCATTCCTACACATTTAAACTAATTTAAAACCATGATTATTAAATCTAAACCTTGCTGGACAGAATCCAGAAAATTACATAATTAAAGGATCTAGAATTCTCAAATTAATTCTTTTCTAGTTCCTAACTTATCCTATCTTTCACATATGAGTCTTAACATTATTTTTACTCAAACATAGGCACATTATCATCATTGAAACAGCACATACAGTGGCAGTAAAGAGCAAGGAAGAACCGAAAATATACTTCTCCATAAAAGGCATAAACATAATTTCTAAAGCACATAAAATACTAGTTTCTCTTGGAACCTTTTTAAAACTTTCAAAACTCATTTATAAATATTTTTAACATCTAAAGTCATAAGAATATTTAAGAGGGCAGTGACCAATTCATTTTTATCTCAAGAGGTCCTAAATTCATAAAACTTAGTTCTGTGCATTCCTTAAACTCATATAAGCTTGGAAAAATTATGAAACATAGTCTCAAATACTTAGAAACTTCAAGACCTCTTGGGCCGAAATATGAACCAAGGAAAATACATATTGTTAGACCTTTGTTGAGACAACAATGGGCAAGTCTTTGAGCTCTAGGTTCATTTAGGTGATGACATAAAAATAAACATGCTCATGCACTTATTTTAGGTTCCATTAGAAAGTAAAGTGATAGCACAAAGTAAATATGAATGCAACTCATTATTATCTTGGTATTATGTGAGAACTTGAAATATAAACATGATAGTGCATAGCTCGAAATATAAACATGAGAATGCAAGTTCATTCATTATCTTGGTATTTAGTGATAGCAAGGAAGTAAACATGATATGCAAAGCATAAAGTAAACATGATGCAAGGTTCATTTTATGATTAACTAGAGCTCATCCAAGACTTTAACAAGATAACAACCCATTACAATATCCCAAAGATCACAACACAAAAACCGAAAGTCATATAAAAGAGAAAGAAAGTGAAATTACGTCAAGTTCTTTATTAAATACCCAAAACCCCTATCTAGAGAAAAATCTCTAGAACGTGCCGGCCAACTTTAAGGTTGACAAGGGTAGGCTTGGGCATTTAGAAATCCTTAGATTAATTTTCTTAAGTTGAAAAACCATGTGAGCTAGATATCATATAGATGGAGTTACAAGAAAAGGAAAACTCAAGCTTTAGAGGTTTCTTTGAGATGAACACAATGTCATCATCTAGAAACTCTCATCATCAAGCTATCATGCTCATAATAGGGCCTAGAGGCTGAAATGAAAAGAAAAGGAAAAACAAAGGAAAGTTCAAAAAGAATCCAAGAGGAAACTAGAGAAAAACAATTTCTTGAGCAAAACAAAGTTTGAAAACAAATCCCTACCTTGTGATGAAGGTAAAAGCTTGGATTTGAAGATGGAAATGAGATGAGCAACACCTCCTAGGATGGTGATGATGATTCGGCCTTGATGAAAGAAAAAGGAAGGAAATGTGTTTCAAGTGAAGTTGTGTTTGAGGTATGGTGTTTGAGAGGTTTGATGATGGTTCAAGGCTTTGGGGTGGTGTTTGATGGTTAAGAGATGGTGATGAGATGAAGAGATGAAGAAGATAAAGATGAAAAGAAAGGAAGAACACTCTTGAAACTTTAAGAGAAAAAGAAAGAACTAGCAAGACAACTCTAAAACTCTAAACTTAGCAAATGCTTCAAGGTGCAACAAGGCTATCACAAGCATCCTATTTATAGAAAAACAAAGCCATGGAGCTTACAAAGGGAGGGAGTGGCCGTGTGGTCTTGGAGGGAAAAGGGAGAGGAAAATATCTCTTACACAAGGTCATTCAAGCATGGTTTGAAGTATGGAAGCTATGCTACAAAGTATGGCTTGATGTGAGTTAATTTCCTATCAAATTTTTATGAAATTAGGCTTCTAGAAACTTGACATGGCTGGAACTTTTCCAGCCACAAATAAATGGGGAAAATGGGTTGTTTTAATTATTTATTCATGTGGAAATTCAAGCTTGATTGAAAGTTATGACAAGGTATAGTGTATGTGACTTGAGGTATGGCCTTGGAGTGTTGAAAAATTGAACATGTGATGCATAATGGGGGAGGAAGCTCATGGCCAGGTCTGGTACAGCAGGGAGGAGGTGAGTTTTGACCATTTAATTGTGTGTTAATGGTAGGTTTAGATGTGTATTAGCTTAGGTACAAGGTTAGGAATGATTAAGCTTAAGTTTAGGTAACTAAGAATGTGATTTAGGGAGTTTATGACAAGTTTAGGAGTGCTCATACATCATTAGAGAATTTTAAACTCATTTATGAATAAACAATGTGTAACACAATTCCATGATTTAAGCAATTGGAAAGAGAAAACACTATTCAAGATTCTATAACTAGGTGTCTTGAAATTAAAATATGATTTTAGATTGTAATTAAGTACTTTTTGGTTCTAATCAACTTTAATAAATTATTTTGACTCAAGATTAATTAAGGAAATTAATTAACCTTCGATTAGAGCCTAATATCGCTTAGGTTTGCTTAATCACGCGATTAAGCGTAAAAATACTAAACTAGGGGCAAAACCGTAATTTTGCACTAATTTTGCCCGGGACTTCTAAAATTAAAACTGAGGTCATAGAATACATAAAAATGCCTTTTAAAACCATCTGGAGAAGTTTCGGGTTCATCCGGCACTTGCAAATGGGTAAAACACCCCCGGGGCGTTTTGGTCGTTTTGACTAAAACTTCAAAAGCAGATTTTCGATCCCGGGAAGGTACACCAGTTATCTAATCCCCTTCCAACATTGAGTTTGCCTTTCGAGTACTGCCGAACCGGCTTTCCTCGAATTCCGGGCTGAAAATGACCTCAGGGGCATTTTGGTCATTTTCACTCTAACAGAAAAATCGGGGCGTTACATTACTCCCCTCCTTAAAAAGAATTTCGCCCTCGAAATTCGTACCTTAGAAAAGCTCTGGATATTTGGACTTCATCTCTGATTCTAGTTCCCACGTGTATTCTTCCGACTTGTCTCGTCCCCACGCCACTTTCACCAAAGGTACAGACTTGTTCCTTAACTGCTTGACTCCGTGATCCACTATTCTCGTAGGTGGTACATTGAAAGTGAGGTCCTCCCTCAACTGTACATGCTCTGGTTCTAGGACATGACTAGGGTCGGATTCATATTTACGTAACTGGGAGACGTGAAAGACATCATGAAGGTTTGACAGATTGGGTGGTAAGGCTATTTTGTAAGCTACAGATCCGACTGTCTGAAGAATTTCAAAAGGACCAAGAAATCGGGGACTCAACTTTTTAACTTTCATGGCTCTTCCTATTCCTGTAGTGGGGGTGATTCTTAGAAATACATGTTCTCCTTCTTGGAACTCCAAGGGCTTGCGCCTTTTGTCCGCGTAGCTTTTCTGTCGACTCTGAGCGGTTAAGATTCTATCCTTGATTTTCTTAATTTGCTCCGTCGTTTCCCTCACTACCTCAGGTCCTAAGACACTTTGTTCTCTGGGCTCATACCAACACAAGGGTGATTGGCACTTCCTTCCATATAACGCCTCGTACGGTGCCATACCGATGCTCGCGTGATAACTGTTGTTATACGCAAACTCGATCAAAGACATGTACTTATCCCAACTTCCTTTTTGGTCTAAGACACAGGCTCTCAGCATATCTTCCAGGGTTTGGATTGTCCTCTCGGACTGACCATCCGTTTGTGGGTGGTAAGCAGTGCTTAGGCACAACTTGGAACCAAACGCCTTTTGAAAGGCTCCCCAAAAACGTGACATAAACCGCGGATCTCGATCCGAGATTATCGTCGATGGTACTCCATGCAACCTTACTATTTCTTGGATGTAAAGCTGGGCCAACTTATCCAACAAGTATGTGACTCGAATAGGTAGAAAGTGAGCCGACTTGGTCAGTCGATCCACGATTACCCATATGGCATCGTGGCCAGCTTGGGTTTTTGGGAATCCTGTCACGAAATCCATTAATATACTCTCGCACTTCCACTCGGGGATTAACAGGGGTTGCAACATGCCAGACGGTTTTTGGTGTTCGATCTTAACCTTTTGACAGATCAAACACTTACTCACCCAGGCGACCACATCCTTCTTTAATCCGGGCCACCAAAACATCCTCTTCAAGTCCTGATACATCTTGGTAGTACCAGGATGGAAAAATGGCTCTTGTGAGCCTCCTCCAAGATCTTATCTCGGAGGTCGCCATCTTGTTGCACACAGATTCGCCCCTCGAATCTCCACAACCAGTCGGGGCCTCGTACAAAACCTTTCAACTTCCCGGCCTTAACTGCCTCGATTGTCTCCATAAAGTCCTCATTTTCTCTTTGGGCAAGCATAGTCCTTTGCTTAAACCCACTGGTCACCATGAGATGGCTCATCACGATGCCATTCTCCGTTATAGACATCCCAAGATTCATATCCCTAAACTGCTCTATTAACCCAACTTCATTAACCATCATACTTGACAGACGTAACGAGTTTCGGCTCAAGGCGTCGGCTACTACATTAGCCTTGCTTGGTGGTAACTTAAGCCAAAATCGTAGTCCTTGAGGAATTCCATCCATCTTCTTTGCCTCATATTCAACTCCTTTTGATCAAAGAGATGCTTGAGACTCTTATGATCGGAGAAACCTTCAAACCTTACACCATACAAATGGTGTCTCCACATCTTTAGAGCGAACACAATGGCTGCTAGTTCTAGGTCATGGGTGGGGTAGGTTACCTCGTGAGGCTTGAGTTGTCTGGACGCATAGGCTACCACTTGCCTGTTTTGCATCAACACACAACCTAAACCCGTGCCAGAAGCATCGCAATATACCTCGAAGGGTACATTGGGGTCAGGTAAAACTAAAACCAGGGTTGAGGTGAGCTTTTCCTTAAGCTCTAGGAAACTCTTTTCACACTCGGGGCTCCACTCAAACGGGGCATTCTTCCTAGTGAACTTGGTTACGGGTAGGGCTAACTGGGAAAATCCTTTGATAAACCTACGGTAATATCCAGCTAAACCTAAAAAGCTTCTAATCTCAGTTACAGAGGTTGGTCTATCCCAATTCATCACAGCTTCTATCTTACTTGGGTCGACAGCTATGCCACCATTTGACACAACATGTCCTAAGAACTTTACCTCCTCTAACCAAAATTCACACTTAGACAACTTAGCGTATAACTTCTTCTCCTTTAATACCTCTAAAACCAACCTTAAATGACTCTCATGCTCTTCGTGGGTCTTCGAATAGATGAGAATATCATCTATGAACACAACCACGAACTGATCTAAATAGGGTCTAAAGATCCTATTCATGTAATCCATAAAAACTGCGGGAGCATTCCTCAAACCAAACGATATTACATTGAACTCAAAGTGTCCATATCGAGTTCGAAAGGCGGTTTTAGGAATGTCCGAATCTCTAACCCTAATCTGATGGTAACCGGACCTTAAATCAATCTTAGAAAACACTACTGCTCCTTTTAATTGGTCCATAAGATCGTCAATCCTAGGCAATGGGTATTTGTTCTTTATGGTTACTTGGTTCAACTGCCTATAGTCTATACACATCCTCATACTTCCGTCCTTTTTCTTCACAAATAAGACTGGAGCGCCCCAAGGCGAAGCACTCAACCTTATAAAACTCTTTTCTAACAGCTCTACTAACTGGGTTTTCAACTGTGCCAACTCCGAGGGTGACATCCTATACGGGGCTATAGAGATTGGTCCTGTCCCAGGAACCAACTCTATGGAGAATTCAACTTCTCTTTCAGGAGGGAACTCGGGTATTTCATCTGGAAATACCTCAGGATAGTCTCTTACCACAGGTATGTCACCTAGGTCTTGGTCAAAGTCTACATCGCAGGTGGCTAGGAGAACATATCCCTTAGCTTTCTCCCCACTACAGAAGACCTCTACGGAATTTAGGTACAACCTAATGGGTTGAGTGATGTTTTCGGGAGGAGAAGGGAAAACTACGGTTTGGGTTCCACAATCTAACAACACACGGTTGGAGTGAAGCCAATTCATGCCTAAGATAATGCCTATGTCTTTCAAGGGTAAACAAATTAAATCTATGATAAAAGACCTATTCTCTACAACAAGATGACAGTTTAAACAACAACGGCAAGTATTAACAGGGCGATTTGTAGGAGTAGAAACAATAAGATCAAAGGGAAGTTTAGAGACTCTTAGATTTAAGGATTCGACACTAGCAAGTGAAATAAAAGAATGAGTAGCACCAGAGTCATATAGTACAGTTAAGGGTTTACCGTTTACTTCGCACATACCTTCAATGAGATCTTTGGACTTCTTGGCGTCTTCCGCATTAAGGGTAAAGACCCTTCCTCGGTATTGTGGTCGGGGATTTTGGTTTGATGTCCCTTGTCCGGCGCAGTCCTTTGCATAGTGGCTGGGCTTGCCACACTTGAAGCACACGTTCTGTAACACCCTAATAGAACCCCACTATGCTTAAGTTCACATTTGGATTCTATTAGTTGTCACTTTTGCCTTGTATTTATTTTCTTTTGAAATTAACTTAGAAAAATAGTGGAAGTTTTTTTTTTCTTTAAATAAATTAATTTTTTAAAAACTTAAGCCTGTAATAGAAGTGAAATACATAGCGCTTTTATAGATAATAATCAAGTTACATTGCGCACTTAATTAAATAAGCGGAATAAGAGACTAAGTGTAGAACTATTATCACATAAACTGGAATATAATCACTTAATACATAAGTCACAACAGGGCATATATCATACTGATAAGTTATTACAAATAACAATATAAGTTCTACTATTACTAATTGTTTCTCACAAACTATAATGTAACTAAAGCTCGGAATGCTCCTACTTGAATGGTTTGAAATCTTCACGTGCTACCTCCTTCCTCAGCTACAGCTTCGTTGCTTTAGGTGGACATGTCTGTCTCTGGTAACGACAATGGAAAATAAACATAGGAGTGAGAAATACATGATTTCTCAGTAGGAGTTCCTACTTGTACTAAAAGTGTCATCGTTGTCGTCCCAGTCACTTCGGGTTTATTATAAAAAGGTGAACAGATAAGGATTCAATTATCAAACTTTCACAAACGTGATTAGCCGAAGTGCAGTTACTTTTAAAATAATCTTGAACATTAGCAGAAATATCCATTCAGTATTTCATCAAACATACATATAAGCATATCATGTAAAACCACTAATAAGCAATAATCATTTAGGAGCTGCATGCATTTCATGATTACTCATCCTCAACATTCACATGTCAACATATTTCTTAATTACTCACGGGATGAATGCATCAATGCCTTAGACCACCCTAAAAGGGTAATGAGCTCATACCGTGGCCGTCGCCACAACCTTTTTGGTTTCCTTTCCGTTGCCGTGATCTCAACGGTTTAAGGGGTTAAGCCGTGAGTTTAGCTCAAGTCCACTTTTCCAGACTTTCATTGCTACTTTTTCAAACTTTACTTTTATTATTTCCTTTGAAAATGAATGTATGCATATCATCATGTAATCACAATAAATCATGGGCAATCAATCATTCATCTTCATCATTTCATAACTCATCACCATACATTCACTTTACTATAATTCACTTCATGAAACATGGATAATATCATGTAAATCTCATAGTAAACATTTTCATAAATGATTCATTTTAAGCAACCAAAGTTATCAAGTTGAGTTCCTAGTGTTCCTAAGAGGTAATGGATGTCTTAGTATTATCTTTTTCTCTTAGTGTTCTTTGTACTCTTAGAATTCCATTAATACATTAATGCACTTCAAAATATTATTATAGGTTCTTTATATATTTTTATTATGGTTTTCATATAACTCTTGAAGATTATTATTCTACTTAAATTCTTAAAATTCTCTTTTTACAAGACTTGATTCTTTTATTTATAGTTTTGACATCTTTTAGAAGAAAGTTTATAATTCTCTGTATACTTGTTATCTCAGCTTAGTAAAGGTAGTTCCAAATTCCTAACTCATCAAATTTTAGTATTTACATCTTTGGAATAGTGTAAATCAATTGTAAACCATGCATAGGAGGGTTCCCAGGAAAGAGAGGTGGGTCACAATGGACACGCTTAAATACCAAGTCTTTCCTTAGCCAGAACCTTTCCAAACTGCACTTTCACAGTACACTATCCCGAAATTTATTTCTCATTATGTATTTACGTGGTACAAAGCTTTATACATAACATACATGGGTGTATTCCTATATGTGTTAGCTCTCCAACAAAGTTGAAATCAGTCCATTTGCATTTTTCTAGAGTGAGTTACACTTATTTTACTACTACAAGGTCAAATTTAAAGTTTCAGTCTTAGGCTCTACTTTAAAAATTTATATCTTGAGCTAGAAAACTCCGTTTTAGGTGATTCTTTTTCTAGAGTGTTTTATGATGCGTCTAGTTTATGGTAAAAATATTTTTATTTCAAGATACTTCATATTTTATGAGTATTAAATTTCGGAACACCTACTGCAAGAAATAGCCAAAAATCCAGCACTTACCATTTTCATGTTTTATGTCACTTATTTTAACACAAGGATCACACAACATATTTCAAGCATCATTTGAGCATGAAAGCAACATAATATCACTTTGGAAGCAGAATGGAACAAGGGGTTTCACAAAATATTTATACAATATCCCCTTGAAACATTTTTATCAACAAACATAAGCTTAATGGCATCCTAACCATGAGCAAGGTTAGATGTCATCATGGCTTACACAACCAAAGTGAGGGCTCCTACCTCTTGTGTAGGGTCTAAAAAAGGGTCCTTCTCTTCTTCCTTAAGCTTGAACAAGAATCCTTGGAGTGGATGACCCTCCTTGAATCTTGGCTCTAGAACTTGAGTGCTTAAGAAAATATTTCTCACTAGAGTTAAAGATTGTAACTCTTGTGAGGGCTAGTGAAAGTTTGGACTTAGGATTTAAGTGTTTGGATGAAGTTTAGAGGATCAAGAGAAGTCTAAGAAGAATGATAGAATAAGAAAGAAAGAACACTTAGGGAGTTTCTGAATTGAAGAGAGTTTGAGGAGTATTTATAGTGGAAAGATTAGAGAAAAAAACAGAAGAAGGAAAGCACTTGGAGCATGATTTATGGAAACATGTTGGCTGAATTTTGGGATGAAAATGCTCCTTGTTTTGTGCAAACATGTTTCGATATTTTGTGCAAACATGTTGGATGAAAATGCTCCATGTTTTGTGCAAACATGTTTCCATGTTTTGTGCAAACATGTTTCCATGTTTTGTGCAAAGATGTTAGTGGAGATTTTCTAACCTTTAGTGCATGTATGTGATTCAGAAATGTGTATGATGTATGTGGTTAAATTATTGTGTTATCATCTTAATCCAATGGCTTAGATTCATTCTTGTTTAAAGACAAGTGTAGGGATTTGTGCAAATGGCATTGTAGTAATTTCTTTAACTAAGACAAGGATATTTTTGTAATTAGACAATGATAGTGGAATTCTTGTAATTCCATTCATAGAGTAAGGGTATCTTTGTCATTTAATAAGGCAAGGGTAGTTTGGTAATTTCCTTTACATAGCAAGGGCATTTTCGTAATTTCCACTAAGTGATGGCATTTTCGTAATTCTTTGCATTTTTCTCTAGACATACTTAAGTAGTCTATTTGTTGTGTTTCATAACATTTGTCCAGATTTTCTTGGTTTTGCTATCGATAATTAAGATTAATATTTATCTTAGTTATAAATTTGGGGATGTTACACGTTCTGACCGGCTAAGCATGGGCGATTCCCATGATTCTTTCCGCATTGTGGGCAGATGTCGGCAGATGTTGCTCCGGGGTAGCGAGAGGGGTTTGTGGTGCCTTGTTCTTGGCTCCACTTGGTCCTCCATTGTGGTTCCGAGGTCCACCCGGTCCACGGGGTTGATTGTTGAAATTCCTCGGGCCTTGATGTTGAAATGGCGGCCTTTCGTGTTGCTTGGATTGTTGGTGAGCAGGAGCTCTTAGTGGTTGTTGTTGTTGTTGTCGGAACTGGTTGGTCTGGTAAGGATTGTAGTGGTTCCTCGAAGGGTGCTGCGGTTTAAACTTCGGGGCTTGAGGTCCGAGCCCCTTAGCTCGCTCCGCCCTTGTGATTTGAATCTTTCTTTGTCCTTCTTCAAGGATCCGGCACTTGTTGACCAGAGTTGGGAAATCTCTGATCTCCATATGGGCCACGGCGTAGTTCATTTCCGCCTTCAGACCGGCCTCATACTTCACACACTTCCAAACCTCATCGGGGTTCCCTTGGAACACCCGAGAGAACTTGATCAGCTCCTCGAACTTAGCAGTGTATTGGGCTACAGTAGACCCTCCCTGGGTCAACTGCATGACTCAATGTCTTTTGCATTCCTTACGGATTCCGGGAAATACTTCTCGTAGAAGTAAGTCTTGAACAGCTCCCAGTCAATGGGAGTTCCAGAGGCTTCTAGCAGATGCTTCGTGCCGTTCCACCAAAACTCGGCGTCGGACTTTAGCATGAAAGCAGCAAATGTGACCTTCTGCTCCTCTGGCGGTAACGGCAGTAGATCTTCTCCATGTCTTTGATCCACTCATCAGCCTTATCGGGGTCCATTACCCCTCAGAACACTGGCGAGTTCGCCTTGCGGAACTCGCCAAAGCGGGCTTGTTCCACCGTCTCAGCAGCAGGGGGAGGAGGGGGAACAGCAGCAGCATTTGCTTGTTGATCCATTCGGTCGAACATCCGTTCCATGGCTTGCGCCATGCGACGGACAGCAACAGCAGTTGCATTATCTTGGTCAACATCAGGCGTAGTCCTAGGCCGTCGTCGCGGTGCCATTGGTCCCCAAACACATGAAACAATGAACATCAAGTTGATCAGGCTCAATATCCATGCAAAATGAGCTAGTTACCATGGCAATTGCAAGCAACAGAAGTCATGCATCTCTAGTCCTACAGCTTATCTCTATCAAGCACTACACATGACATAACTATCGCAATATGCTTATAAAGCATAGTCAGTCCAATCCTCAGGCTCCATGAGAATCGAACTGCTCTGATACCATAATGTAACACCCTAAATCTTAACCCAAGACTACTAGTATGTACTTAGGTTAATCTTTAGAATATTACCTCTTGGTCTCATCTTTTACTTAGAAAATACTTAGCGGAAATATGGGCAAAATTTTTCTTTTTGGAATTTAAAATCAAAGTGAGAGCCACGCACGAATCTTTAAGAGGAAGCATAGCGAAACAGATAAGCAAAGCAAAAAGAAGCACATCATATCATGGAGACATCAACTGAAGCATAGATATATATATATATATACTGTGCCTACCCAAAGGGGTAGGACTATTCATTACATCGGGAAGCGGTATACAACTGAAATGCAACACAAGGAAATCATAAAAAGTAAATACAAGAGAAACAACCCCATACCCATACCCATACCCATAGATGGCCTACGTGCCAACCTCAGCTGGACCACCGTCTCCTCACTCCCAGCCCTCATCGGTAGGGGAACGGGACTGGAGCTCCAACTGTACATGTTGGATGGCGGGTCCTCGGATGGGTCCGTCTCCGAGTATTGGGTGCGAGGCACGTACTCCGGGTAGTCGCGTACGGCTAACGTCTCGGGCTCCATGCGGAGAATCTGCTCATCACGTGGTCTAGCTCGCTCAAAAATCCCGTTAGGACGGTAAGGAGCAGTCGGGGTAAAATGGTAACTCGGGACTGGGTGTGCGAAGGGTCGTCCCATGAACATGAATACTCTGACAGTGCAGCGACCCTCAAAATGGTATGACCCGAGTGCCGGGTCATGGTGCAGCTCCCATACCGGGGTGTGGATGAAGAGTACGAACGTCGCCATCTGAAGATATGACGGAAGAAAAGAGAGAGGGAATGAGAATCTTTCTAAAAGAATTCTCAGTAGGGTTATCCCTACCTAGGTGACATCGTCACATCCTCAGGAACCTTGGGTTTCTTTCTAAAAAGGTGTGCATGCATATAAATTCCTTTTAAGTTAGTTTTCTAAAGTGGTATTTATCCAAGGTCCGTTATATTTTACAATGCGTCTTATAACTAAGCATAAAATAATCTAATGATATGAATGCGTCATAAAGGTAAACCAAACAATAGAATAACTAAGAAACATTATAACATTGACATAAGTATAGTATATGTGACATTGTTAACTTTAACTTTCATCTCATGGGGCCGCCCTAAAACATCTCTAGGTTATGAGCTCATACCTTAACTAGTCGTCACTAGTTCTTACTTATCCTATGATAAGCGTAACATATACATAATCCCGACGTAATAGTGCGGGCTAGGGGGCAATTAAGGATCACCTCTCTTAGGGTCATTTCCTCTTTGAAACGCTCTACTAGCAACTAGTGCATCATAGTTTTGTCCGTTTTGGCAAGCTCTATGTCAATACCCTCACGGATTTGTTTTCTTGGGGGTGCTCGGCTAAACCGGTGTCACCCAAGAAGGCGTCTCAGTGTTGTGTCACATTTAAATTCTCATAAAGTGTTAATTCATAGATACATCAGTATTTGTTACATACATCTTTTTCATAGCATATACATCATCACATGAAACTTTCTTCATAGTGTATACATAAAACCATAGCATATATATTATCACATAATCACACCTTTAGACAATCATTCATACAAACTCCCAAGCTTATTATGTTATAACTTATGGTATGTTATGCTTTGGTTCCTTTGAGTCTTAAACTTGTAAACTAATCGTTCTAGTATTATTCTTAACCTCTTACACATCTATAGGTTCACAACTAATCAGTGTTACTAATTTTTATGCTCAAGGACTTATCCAAACAGCACTATGCAGATTTGGATAGCTTATATTTGTGTGATTACGGGGTTCTAGAAATTACGGTTTAGACCCTTAAAGTCCTTAACTCACATTCTAAGTTGTCGATCATCAAAACCTAGTCTCTTGCGAACCTATGAGGTTATAACTAAGTATTTCTCACCTCACACTATGGTCAAGAACATCTCTAAACCTCAAGGATGCATAATTTGAAATCCTAACTTTACGGGTACCTAGAAGTCACAACAATGACTCTTTCTAAGTTTAGTTTGCTCCTGAGGCTTCAAGATTAAGTCCTAAACCAATTATGAGTCATTCCTACACATTTAAACTAATTTAAAACCATGATTATTAAATCTAAACCTTTCTGGACAGAATCCAGAAAATTACATAATTAAAGGATCTAGAGTTCTCAAATTAATTCTTTTCTAGTTCCTAACTTATCCTATCTTTCACATATGAGTCTTAACATTATTTTTACTCAAACATAGGCACATTATCATCATTGAAACAGCACATACAGTGGCAGTAAAGAGCAAGGAAGAACCGAAAATATACTTCTCCATAAAAGGCATAAACATAATTTCTAAAGCACATAAAACCATGTGAGCTAGATATCATATAGATGGAGTTACAAGAAAAGGAAAACTCAAGCTTTAGAGGTTTCTTTGAGATGAACACAATGTCATCATCTAGAAACTCTCATCATCAAGCTATCATGCTCATAATAGGGCCTAGAGGCTGAAATGAAAAGAAAAGGAAAAACAAAGGAAAGTTCAAAAAGAATCCAAGAGGAAACTAGAGAAAAACACTTTCTTGAACAAAACAAAGTTTGAAAACAAATCCCTACCTTGTGATGAAGGTAAAAGCTTGGATTTGAAGATGGAAATGAGATGAGCAACACCTCCTAGGATGGTGATGATGATTCGGCCTTGATGAAAGAAAAAGGAAGGAAATGTGTTTCAAGTGAAGTTGTGTTTGAGGTGTGGTGTTTGAGAGGTTTGATGATGGTTCAAGGCTTTGGGGTGGTGTTTGATGGTTAAGAGATGGTGATGAGATGAAGAGATGAAGAAGATAAAGATGAAAAGAAAGGAAGAACACTCTTGAAACTTTGAGAGAAAAAGAAAGAACTAGCAAGACAACTTTAAAACTCTAAACTTAGCAAATACTTCAAGGTGCAACAAGGCTATCACAAGCATCCTATTTATAGAAAAACAAAGCCATGGAGCTTACAAAGGGAGGGAGTGGCCGTGTGGTCTTGGAGGGAAAAGGGAGAGGAAAATATCTCTTACACAAGGTCATTCAAGCATGGTTTGAAGTATGGAAGCTATGCTACAAAGTATGGCTTGATGTGAGTTAATTTCCTATCAAATTTTTATGAAATTAGGCTTCTAGAAACTTGACATGGCTGGAACTTTTCCAGCCACAAATAAATGGGGAAAATGGGTTGTTTTAATTATTTATTCATGTGGAAATTCAAGCTTGATTGAAAGTTATGACAAGGTATAGTGTATGTGACTTGAGGTATGGCCTTGGAGTGTTGAAAAATTGAACATGTGATGCATAATGGGGGAGGAAGCTCACGGCCAGGTCTGGTACAGCAGGGAGGAGGTGAGTTTTGACCATTTAATTGTGTGTTAATGGTAGGTTTAGATGTGTATTAGCTTAGGTACAAGGTTAGGAATGATTAAGCTTAAGTTTAGGTAACTAAGAATGTGATTTAGGGAGTTTATGACAAGTTTAGGAGTGCTCATACATCATTAGAGAATTTTAAACTCATTTATGAATAAACAATGTGTAACACAATTCCATGATTTAAGGAATTGGAAAGAGAAAACACTATTTAAGATTCTGTGACTAGGTGTCTTGAAATTAAAATATGATTTTAGGTTGTAATTAAGTACTTTTTGGTTCTAATCAACTTTAATAAATTATTTTGACTCAAGATTAATTAAGGAAATTAATTAACCTTCGATTAGAGCCTAATATCGCTTAGGTTTGCTTAATCACGCGATTAAGCGTAAAAATACTAGACTAGGGGCAAAACCGTAATTTTGCACTAATTTTTCCCGGGACTTCTAAAATTAAAATTGAGGTCATAGAATACATAAAAACGCCTTTTAAAACCATCTGGAGAAGTTTCGGGTTCATCCGGCACTTGCAAATGGGTAAAACACTGCTGGGGCGTTTTGGTCATTTTGACCCGAAAACTCGAAAAGCGAGATTTTCGATCCCGGTAAGGTACACCAGTTATCTAATCCCCTTCCAACATTGAGTTTGCCCTTCGAGTACTGCCGAACCGGCTTTTCTCGAATTCCGGGCTGAAAATGACCTCAGGAACATTTTGGTCATTTTCACTCTAACAGAAAAATCGGGGCGTTACATTACTCCCCTCCTTAAAAAGAATTTCGCCCTCGAAATTCGTACCTTAGAAAAGCTCTGGATATTTGGACTTCATCTCTGATTCTAGTTCCCACGTGTATTCTTCCGACTTGTCTCGTCCCCACGCCACTTTCACCAAAGGTACAGACTTGTTCCTTAACTGCTTGACTCCGTGATCCACTATTCTCGTAGGTGGTACATTGAAAGTGAGGTCCTCCCTCAACTGTACATGCTCTGGTTCTAGGACATGACTAGGGTCGGATTCATATTTACATAACTGGGAGACGTGAAAGACATCATGAAGGTTTGACAGATTGGGTGGTAAGGCTATTTTGTAAGCTACGGATCCGACTCTTTGAAGAATTTCAAAAGGACCAAGAAATCGGGGACTCAACTTTTTAACTTTCATGGCTCTTCCTATTCCTGTAGTGGGGGTGATTCTTAGAAATACATGTTCTCCTTCTTGGAACTCCAAGGGCTTGCGCCTTTTGTCCGCATAGCTTTTACATCGACTACTGGCTTAAGATTCTATCCTTGATTTTCTTGATTTGCTCCGTCGTTTCCCTCACTACCTCAGGTCCTAAGATACTTTGTTCTCCGGGCTCATACCAACACAAGGGTGATTGGCACTTCCTTCCATATAACGCCTCGTACGGTGCCATACCGATGCTCGCGTGATAACTGTTGTTATCATAGGCTTCGATGAAAGGCATGTACTTATCCCAACTTCCTTTTTGGTCTAAGACACAGGCTCTCAGCATATCTTCCAGGGTTTGGATTGTCCTCTCGGACTGACCATCCGTTTGTGGGTGGTAAGCAGTGCTTAGGCACAACTTGGAACCAAACGCCTTTTGAAAGGCTCCCCAAAAACGTGACGTAAACCGCAGATCTCGATCCGAGATTATCATCGATGATACTCCATGCAACCTTACTATTTCTTGGATTACCCATACGGCATCGTGGCCAGCTTGGGTTTTTGGCAATCCTGTCACGAAATCCATTGATATACTCTCCCACTTCCACTCGGGGATTAACAGGGGTTGCAACATGCCAGAGGGTTTTTGGTGTTCGATCTTAACCTTTTGACAGATCAAACACTTACTCACCCAGGTGACCACATCCTTCTTTAATCCGGGCCACCAAAACATCCTCTTCAAGTCCTGATACATCTTGGTAGTACCAGGATGGATGGCAAAATGGCTCTTGTGAGCCTCCTCCAAGATCTTCTCTCGGTGGTCGCCATCTTGTGGCACACAGATTCGCCCCTCGAATCTCCACAACCAGTCGGGGCCTCGTACAAAACCTTTCAACTTCCCGGCCTTAACTGCCTCGATTGTCTCCATAAAGTCCTCATTTTCTCTTTGGGCAAGCATAATCCTTTACTTAAACCCACTGGTCACTGTGAGATGGCTCATCACGATGCCATTCTCCGTTATAGACATCCCAAGATTCATATCCCTAAACTGCTCTATTAACCCAACTTCATTAACCATCATACTTGACAGACGTAACGAGTTTCGGCTCAAGGCGTCGGCTACTACATTAGCCTTGCCGGGGTGGTAACTTAAGCCAAAATCGTAGTCCTTGAGGAATTCCATCCATCTTCTTTGCCTCATATTCAACTCCTTTTTATCAAAGAGATGCTTGATGTAACGCCCCGATTTTTCTGTTAGAGTGAAAATGACCAAAATGCCCCTGAGGTCATTTTTAGCCCGGAATTCGAGGAAAGCCGGTTCAGCAGTACTCGAAGGGCAAACTCAATGTTGGAAGGGGATTAGAGAACTTATGTACCTTCCCGGGATCGAAAATCTCGTTTTTCGAGTTTTCAGGTCAAAATGACCAAAACACCCCTGCGGTGTTTTACCCGTTTGCAAGTGCCAGATGAACCCGAAACTTCTCCAGATGGTTTTAAAAGGCGTTTTTATGTGTTCAATGACCTCAGTTTTAATTTTTGAAGTCCCGGGCAAAATTAGTGCAAAATTACGGTTTTGCCCCTAGTTTCGTGTTTTTACGCTTAATCGCGTGATTAAGCAAACCTAAGCAATATTAGGCTCTAATCGAAGGTTAATTAATTTCCTTAATTAATCTTGAGTCAAAATAATTTATTAAAGTTGATTAGAACCAAAAAGTACTTAATTACAACCTAAAATCATATTTTAATTTTAAGACACCTAGTCATAGAATCTTGAATAGTATTTTCTCTTTCCAATTCCTTAAATCATGGAATTGTGTTACACATTGTTTATTCATAAATGAGTTTAAAATTCTTTAATGATGTATGAGCACTCCTAAACTTGTCATAAACTCCCTAAATCACATTCTTAGTTACCTAAACTTAAGCTTAATCATTCCTAACCTTGTACCTAAGCTAATACACATCTAAACCTACCATTAACACACAATTAAATGGTCAAAACTCACCCCCACTCTGCTGTCCAGCCTTGGCCGAAGCTGTCCTCCCCCATTGTGCATCACATGTTCAATTTTTCAACACTCCAAGGCCATACCTCAAGTCACATACACTATACCTTGTCATAACTTTCAATCAAGCTTGAATTTCCACATGAATAAATAATTAAAACAACCCATTTTTCCCATTTAATTGTGGCTGGAAAAGTTCCAGCCATGCATTGTTTCTAGAAGACTAATTTCATAAAAATGTGATAGGAAATTAACTCACATCAAGCCATGCTTTGTAGCATAGCTTCCATACTTCAAACCATGCTTGAATGACCTTGTGTAAGAGATATTTTCTCTTCCTTCCTCCCTCAAAAGCTACTGCCAAGCCCTCCCCATTCACTCCTCCATGGTTTTGTTTTTCTATAAATAGGATGCTTGTGTTAGCCTTGTTGCACTTTGAAGCATTTGCAAAATTTAGAGTTTTAGAGTTGTCTTGCTAGTCTTTCCTTTTCTCTCAAAGTTCCAAGAGTGTTCTTCCTTTCTTTTCATCTTTATCTTCTTCATCTCTTCATCTCATCATCACCTCTCAACCATCAAACACCACCCCAAAACCTTGAACCATCATCAAACCTCTCAAACACCACACCTCAAACACAACTTCACTTGAAACACATTTCCTTTCTTTTTCTCTCATCAAGGCCGAATCATCATCCCCATCCTAGGAGGTGTTGCTCATCTCATTTCCATCTTCAAGATCAAGCTTTTACCTTCATCACTAGGTAGGGATTTGTTTTCAAACTTTATTTTGCTCAAGAAAGTGTTTTTCTCTAGTTTCCTCTTGGATTCTTTTTGAACTTTCCTTTGTCTTTCCTTTCCTTTCATTTTCGGCCATGAGGCCTTGATTTTGAGCATGATAGCTTGATGATGAGAGTTTCTAGATGATGACATTGTGTTCATCTCAAAGAAACCTCTAAAGCTTGAGTTTTCCTTTTCTTATGACTTCATCTATATGATATCTAACTCACATGATTTTTCAACTTAAGAAAATTAATCTAAGGATTTCTAAAAGCCCAAGCCTACCCTTGTCAACCTTAAAGTTGGCCGGCACGTTCTAGAGATTTTTCTCTAGATAGGGGTTTTGGGTATTTAATAAGGAACTTGATGTAGTTTCACTTTCTTTCCTTTTTATATGACTTTCGATTTTTGTGTTGAGAATCTTTGAGATATTGTATTGGGTTGCTATCTTGTTAAAGTCTTGAATGAGCTCTAGTTAACCATAAAATGAATCTTGCATCATGTTTATTTTATGCTATGCATATCATGTTTACTTCCTTGCTATCACTAAATATCAAGATAATGAATGAACTTGCACTATCATGTTTACATTTCAAGCTTTGCATTATCATATTTATATTTCAAGTCCTCACCTAAATATCAAAGATAATAATACATTGCACCACATATTTATTTTATGCTCTCACTTTACTTTCTAGCAATAACTAAAATAAGTGCATGAGCATGTTTATTTTTATGTCATCACCTTAATGATTCTAGAGCTCAAAGACTTGCCCATTGATATCTCAAACAAAGGTCTAAAACATTTATTTCCTTGGGTTCATATTTCGGCCCTATGAGGCCTTAGTGTTTCCAAGTATTGAAAACTATGTTTTATAATTTTTCTAAACTTATATGAGTATAAGGAATATGTAGAACTAAGTTTTATGAATTTAGGACCTCTTGAGATGAAAATAACTATAGCCACTGCCCTCTTAAATATTTTCATGAGTTTAGATGATAAAAATGTTCATAAAAGAGTTTTGAAAGTTTTAACAAGGTTCCAAGAGAAACTAGTATTTTATGTGCTTTAGAAACTATGTTCAATGCCTTTAAATGGAGTTTCTGTTTCGGTTCTGCCTTGCTATGTTTGGCCACTGTATGAGCTATGTTAATGATGTTAATATGCTTATGTTTGAGTAATAATTATGTTAAGACTCATATGTGAAAGATAGGATAAGTTAGGAACTAGAAAAGAATTAATTTGAGAGTTCTAGATCCCTTAAAGATTTATTTTTCTGGATTCTGTCCAGCAAGGATTAGATTCAACAATCATGGTTTTAAATTAGTTTATATGTGTAGAAATGACTCATAATTGGTTTAGGACTTAATCTTGAAACCTTAGGAGCAAACCGAACTTAGAAAGGGTCATTATTGTGACTTCTAGGTACCCGTAAATTTAGGATTTTGATTTCTGCACTCTTGAGGTTTAGAGATGTTCTTGACCATAGTGTGAGGTGAGAAATACTTAGTTATGACCTTATAGGTTCCCAAGAAACTAGGCGTTGATGATCAATAACTTAGAACGTGAGATAAAGATCTAAACCGTAATTTTTAGAACCCCGTAATCACATAAACATAAAGCTGTCCAAATTCTGCTTAGTGCTGTTTGGATTAGTTCTTGAGCATAAAAATTTGTATAACTCATTAGTTGTGAAACTATAGGTGTATAAGAGGATAAGGATAATGTTAGAACAATTAATTTGCAAGTTTAAGACTCATAAGAATCGAAGTTTAAAACACTATGGATTATAACATATCAAGTCTATAAGCCCATGGGGATAATTGTTAGATATGACTATGTGATGATGTCTATGTTATGTGGAAGTGTTATGTGTCGATGCATATGTTATGAGAAAGTTTCATGTGATGATATATATGTTATGAAAAAGCTATATGAGGATGCATGATAAAAATGAATATGATAAATGATGAGGTACTTATGATCTAATGCTTATGAGAACTTAAATGTGACACAACACTGAGACGCGCTTCTCCTGGGTGACACCGGTTCGGCCGGGCACCCCCAGGAGGAGACAAGTCCATGAGGGTATGTGTAGATGCAGCCTGCCAAAGCGGACAAATTGCGAGGCCCGCGTGGCTAGCAAAGCGTTTCAAAGAGGAAATGATCCTAGAAAGGAGATCCTTAATTTGCCCCCTAGCCCGTACCTTAAGTCGGGATTATGTTACGCTTATCATAGGATAAGTAAGAACTAGTGACGACTAGTTAAGGTATGAGCTCATAACCTAGAAAAGTTTTAGGGCGGCCCCATGAGATGAAAGTTAAAGTTAACAATGTCACATATACTATACTTATGCCAATGCTATAATGTTTCTTAGTTATTCTATTGTTTGGTTTACCTTTATGATGTATTCATATCATTAGTATATTTCTGCTTAAGTTATAAGACGCATTATAAAATATGACGGGCCTTGGCTAAAATACCTCTTTAGAAAACTAACTCAAAAGGAATTTATATGCATGCACACCTTTTTAGAAATAAACCCAAGGTTCCTGAGGATGTGACGATGTCACCTAGGTAGGGATAACCCTACTGAGAATTCTTTTAGAAAGATTCTCATTCCCTTTCTCTTTTCTTCCGTCACATCTTCAGATGGCGACATTTGTACTATTCATCGACACCCCGGTATGGGAGCTGCACCATGACCCGGCACTCGGGTCATACCATTTTGAGGGTCGCCTTGCCGCCGAGTATTCATGTTCATGGGACGACCCTTCGCGCACCCCGTCCCGAGCTACCGCTTCACCCCGACTGCTCCTTACCGTCATAACGGGATTTTTGAGCGAGCGAGACCACGCGATGAGCAGATCCTCCGCATGGAGCCCGAGGCATCAGCAGTACGCGAGTACCCCAAGTATGTGCCGCGTCCCCAGTACTCGGAGACGGACCCATCCGAGGACCCGCCATCCCACATGTACAGTTGGAGCTCCAGTCCCGCTCCCCCACCGATGAGGGCTGGGAGTGAAGAGACGGTGGTCCAGCCGAGGTTGGCTCGTCGGCCATCTATGCGCCCTCGCCGCGGTGGACATGCCCCGATGATGCGCTCGACCACTCCCGCCGAGATTCGTCAGTGGATCGACTCGACCACGATTCGGACCAGCAGGAGTAGACATAGGAGGGGTAGTAGATAGTGCACACACGCCACATAGTTGAGGACAAACCTTCTTTTGTATATGAGGTTGTCTACTCTAGGTGCACATGGGTATGGGTGTTGTTTCTCTTGTATTTGCTTTTTATGATTTCCTTGTATTGCATTTCAGTTGTATTTTGTTTCATAATGTATCAAATAGTCCTGCCTCTTTGGGTAGGCACGTTATATATATATATATCTATGATTCAGTTGATGTTCCCATGACATGATGTGTTTCTTATGCTTTGCTTATATGTTTCGCTATGCTTCCTCTTAAAGATTCGTGCGTGGCTCTCACTTTGATTTTAAATTCCAAAAAGAAAAATTTTACCCATATTTCCGCTAAGTATTTTCTAAGTAAAAGATGAGACCAAGAGGTAATATTCTAAAGATTAACTTAAGTACATACTAGTAGTCTTGGGTTAAGATTTAGGGTGTTATACTTGAGACTCTTATGATCAGAGAAAACTTCAAACCTTACACCATACAAATGGTGTCTCCACATCTTTAGAGCGAACACAATGGCTGCTAGTTCTAGGTCATGGGTGGGGTAGGTTACCTCGTGAGGCTTGAGTTGTCTGGACGCATAGGCTACCACTTGCCTGTTTTGCATCAACACACAACCTAAACCCTTGCCAGAAGCATCGCAATATACCTCGAAGGGTACATTGGGGTCAGGTAAAACTAAAACCGGGGTTGAGGTGAGCTTTTCCTTAAGCTCTAGGAAACTCTTTTTACACTCGGGGCTCCACTCAAACGGGGCATTCTTCCTAGTGAGCTTGGTTACGGGTAGGGCTAACTGGGAAAATCCTTTAATAAACCTACGGTAATATCCAGCTAAACCTAAAAAGCTTCTAATCTCGATTCTGAGAGGTTGGTCTATCCCAATTCATCACAGTTTCTATCTTACTTGGGTCGACAGCTATGCCACCTTTTGACACAACATGTCCTAAGAACTTTAACACCTCTAACCAAAATTCACACTTAGACAACTTAGCGTATAACTTCTTCTCCTTTAATACCTCTAAAACCAACCTTAAATGACGCTCATGCTCTTCGTGGGTCTTCGAATAGATGAGAATATCATCTATGAACATAACCATGAACTGATCTAAATAGGGTCTAAAGATCCTATTCATGTAATCCATAAAAACTGCGGGAGCATTCCTCAAACCAAACGACATTACATTGAACTCAAAGTGTCCATACCGAGTTCGAAAGGCAGTTTTAGGAATGTCCGAATCTCTAACCCTAATCTGATGGTAACCGGACCTTAAATCAATCTTAGAAAACACTACTGCTCCTTTTAATTGGTCCATAAGATCGTCAATCCTAGGCAATGGGTATTTATTCTTTATGGTTACTTGGTTCAACTGCCTATAGTCTATACACATCCTCATACTTCCGTCCTTTTTCTTCACAAATAAGACTAGAGCGCCCCAAGGCGAAGCACTCGGCCTTATAAAACTCTTTTCTAACAGCTCTTCTAACTGGGTTTTCAACTCTGCCAACTCTGAGGGTGACATCCTATACAGGGCTATAGAGATTGGTCCTGTCCCAGGAACCAACTCTTTGGAGAATTCAACTTCTCTTTCGGGAGGGAACTCGGGTATTTCATCTGGAAATACCTCAGGATAGTCTCTTACCATAGGTATCTCACCTAGATCTTGCTCAAAGTCTACATCACAGGCGGCTAGGAGAACATATCCCTTAGCTTTCTCCCCACTATAGAAGACCTCTACGGAATTTAGGTACAGCCTAATGGGTTGAGTGATGTTTTCGGGAGGAGAAGGGAAAACTACGGTTTGGGTTCCATAATCTAACAACACACGTTTGGCGTGAAGCCAATTCATGCCTAAGATAATGCCTATGTCTTTCAAGGGTAAACAAATTAAATCTATGATAAAAGACCTATTCTCTACAACAAGATGACAGTTTAAACAACAACGGCAAGTATTAACAGGGCGATTTGTAGGAGTAGAAATAATAAGATCAAAGGGAAGTTTAGAGACTCTTAGATTTAAGGATTCGACACTAGCAAGTGAAATAAAAGAATGAGTAGCACCAGAGTCATATAGTACAGTTAAGGGTTTACCGTTTACTTCGCACATACCTTCAATGAGATCTTTGGACTTCTTGGCATCTTCCGCATTAAAGATAAAGACCCTTCCTCGGTATTGTAGTCGGGGGTTTTGGTTTGATGTCCCTTGTCCAGCACAGTCCTTTGCATAGTGGCCGGGCCTGCCACACTTGAAGCACACGTTCTGACCGGCTAAGCATGGGCGATTCCCGTGATTCTTTCCACATTGTGGGCAGATGTCGGCAGATGTTGCTCCGGGGTAAGCAGTAGGGGTTTGTGGTGCCTTGTTCTTGGCTCCACTTGGTCCTCCATTGTGGTTCCAGGGTCCACCCGGTCCACGGGGTTGATTGTTGAAATTCCTCGGGCCTTGATGTTGAAATGGCGGCCTTTCGTGTTGCTTGGATTGTTGGTGAGCAGGAGCTCTTGGTTGTTATTGTTGTTGTTGTCGGAACTGGTTGGTCTGGTAAGGATTGTAGTGGTTCCTCGAAGGGTGCTGCGGTTTAAACTTCGGGGCTTGAGGTCTGAGCCCCTTAGCTCGCTCCGCCCATATGATTTGAATCTTTCTTTGTCCTTCTTCAAGGATCCGGCACTTGTTGACCAAAGTCGGGAAGTCTCTGATCTCCATATGGGCCACGGCATAGTTCATCTCCGCCTTCAGACCGGCCTCATACTTCACACACTTCCAAACCTCATCGGGGTTCCCTTGGAACACCCGAGAGAACTTGATCAGCTCCTCGAACTTAGCAGTGTATTGGGCTACAGTAGACCCTCCCTGGGTCAACTGTATGAACTCAATGTCTTTTGCATTCCTTACGGATTCCGGGAAATACTTCTCGTAGAAGTAAGTCTTGAGCGACTCGATCCAATGGGAGTTCCAGAGGCTTCTAGCAGATGCTTCGTGCCGTTCCACCAAAACTCGGCGTCGGACTTTAGCATGAAAGCAGCAAATGTGACCTTCTGCTCCTCTGAGCAGGTAACGACAGAGTAGATTTTCTCCATGTCTTTGATCCACTCATCAGCCTTATCGGGGTCCATTACCCCTCGGAACACTGGCGAGTTCGCCTTGCGGAACTCGCCAAAGCGGGCTTGTTCCACCGTCTCAAAGCAGGGGAGGAGGGGGAACAGCGAAGATTCGCTTGTTGATCCATCCGGTCGAACATCCGTTCCATGGCTTGCGCCATGCGACGGACAGCAGCAGCAGTTGCATTATCTTGGTCAACATCAGGCGTAGTCCTAGGCCGTCGTCGCGGTGCCATTGGTCCCCAAACACATGAAACAATGAACATCAAGTTGATCAGGCTCAATATCCATGCAAAATGAGCTAGTTACCATGGCACTTGCAACCAACAGAAGTCATGCATCTCTAGTCCTACAGCTTATCTCTATCAAGCACTACACATGACATAACTATCGCATTATGCTTATAAAGCATAGTCAGTCCAATCCTCAGGCTCCATGAGAATCGAACTGCTCTGATACCATAATGTAACACCCTAAATCTTAATCCAAGACTACTAGTATGTACTTAGGTTAATCTTTAGAATATTACCTCTTGGTGTAACGCCCCGATTTTCTGTTAGAGTGAAAATGACCAAAATGCCCCTGAGGTCATTTTCAGCCCGGAATTCGAGGAAAGCGGTCTTGGCGATACTCGAAGGGCAAACTCAATGTTGGAAGGGGATTAGAAAACTTATGTACCTTCCCGGGATCGAAAATCTCGTTTTTCGATTTTTCGGGTCAAAATGACCAAAATGCCCCTGTGGTGTTTTACCCGTTTGCAAGTGCCGGATGAACCCGAAACTTCTCCAGATGGTTTTAAAAGGCGTTTTTATGTGTTCTATGACCTCAGTTTTAATTTTTGAAGTCCCGGGCAAAATTAGTGCAAAATTACGGTTTTGCCCCTAGTTTCGTGTTTTTACGCTTAATCGCGTGATTAAGCAAACCTAAGCAATATTAGGCTCTAATCGAAGGTTAATTAATTTCCTTAATTAATCTTGAGTCAAAATAATTTATTAAAGTTGATTAGAACCAAAAAGCACTTAATTACAACCTAAAATCATATTTTAATTTTATGACACCTAGTCATAGAATCTTGAATAGTGTTTTCTCTTTCCAATTCCTTAAATCATGGAATTGTGTTACACATTGTTTATTCATAAATGAGTTTTAAATTCTTTAATGATGTATGAGCACTCCTAAACTTGTCATAAACTCCTAAATCACATTCTTAGTTACCTAAACTTAAGCTTAATCATTCCTAACCTTGTACCTAAGCTAATACACATCTAAACCTACCATTAACACACAATTAAATGGTCAAATCATCCTCCCATTCTGCTGTCCCAAGCTGGCCGAAGCCTCACCTCCTCCATTATGCATCACATGTTCAATTTTTCAACACTCCAAGGCCATACCTCAAGTCACATACACTATACCTTGTCATAACTTTCAATCAAGCTTGAATTTCCACATGAATAAATAATTAAAACAAACCATTTTTCCCATTTAATTGTGGCTGGAAAAGTTCCAGCCATGCATTGTTTCTAGAAGACTAATTTCATAAAAATGTGATAGGAAATTAACTCACATCAAGCCATGCTTTGTAGCATAGCTTCCATACTTCAAACCATGCTTGAATGACCTTGTGTAAGAGATATTTTCTCTTCCTTTTCCCTCCAAACCACGCGGCCACTCCCTCCATTTGCAAGCTCCATGGTTTTGTTTTTCTATAAATAGGATGCTTGTGTTAGCCTTGTTGCACTTTGAAGCATTTGCAAGTTTAGAGTTTTAGAGTTGTCTTGCTAGTCTTTCCTTTTTCTCTCAAAGTTCCAAGAGTGTTCTTCCTTTCTTTTCATCTTTATCTTCTTCATCTCTTTATCTCATCATCACCTCTCCACCATCAAACACCACCCCAAAACCTTGAACCATCATCAAACCTCTCAAACACCACACCTCAAACACAACTCCACTTGAAACACATTTTCTTTCTTTTTCTCTCATCAAGGCCGAATCATCATCACCATCCTAGGAGGTGTTGCTCATCTCATTTCCATCTTCAAGATCAAGCTTTTATCTTCATCACTAGGTAGGGATTTGTTTTCAAACTTTATTTTGCTCAAGAAAGTGTTTTTCTCTAGTTTTCTCTTGGATTCTTTTGAACTTTCCTTTGTCTTTCCTTTCCTTTCATTTTCGGCCATGAGGCCTTGATTTGAGCATGATAGCTTGATGATGAGAGTTTCTAGATTATGACATTGTGTTCATCTCAAAGAAACCTCTAAAGCTTGAGTTTTCCTTTTCTTACAACTTCATCTATATGTTATCTAGCTCACATGGTTTTCCAACTTAAGAAAATTAATCTAAGAATTTCTAAAAGCCCAAGCCTACCCTTGTCAACCTTAAAGTTGGCCGGCACGTTCTAGAGATTTGTCTCTAGATAGGGGTTTTGGGTACTTAATAAAGAACTTGATGTAGCTTAACTTTCTTTCTCTTTTATATGATTTTCGATTCTTGTGTTGTGATCTTTGAGATATTGTATGGGGTTATTATCTTGTTAAAGTCTTAAATGAGCTCTAGTTAAACATAAAAATGAAACTTGCATCATGTTTACTTTAAGCTTTGCATATCATGTTTATTTCCTTGCTATCACTAAATCCCAAGATAATGAGTGAACTTGCATCATCATGTTTATGTTTCAAGCTTTGCATTATCATATTTATATTTCAAGTCCTCACCTAAATATCAAAGATAATAATATATTGCACCACATATTTATTTTATGCTCTCACTTTACTTTCTAGCAATAACTAAAATAAGTGCATGAGCATGTTTATTTTTATGTCATCACTTTAATGATTCTAGAGCTCAAAGACTCGCCCAATGATATCTCAAACAAAGGTCTAAAACATTTATTTCCTATGGTCCATATTTCGGCCCTATGAGGCCTTAATGTTTTCAAGTATTGAAAACTATGTTTTATAATTTTTCTAAACTTATATGAGTATAAGGAATGTGTAGAACTAAGTGTTATGAATTTAGGACCTCTTGAGATGAAAATAATATAGCCACTGCCCTATTAAGTATTTTCATGAGTTTAGATGATAAAAGTGTTCATAAAAGAGTTTTGAAGGTCTTAATAAGGTTCCAAGAGAAACTAGTATTTTATGTGCTTTAGAAACTATGATTCAATGCCTTTAAATGGAGTTTCTGTTTCGGTTCTGCCTTGCTATGTTTGGCCACTGTATGAGCTGTGTTAATGATGCTAATATGCTTATGTTTGGGTAATAATTATGTTAAGACTCATATGTGAAAGATAGGATAAGTTAGGAACTAGAAAAGAATTAATTTGAGAGTTCTAGATCCCTTAAAGATTCATTTTTCTGGATTCTGTCCAGCAAGGGTTAGATTCAATAATCATGGTTTTAAATTAGTTTATATGTGTGGGAATGACTCATAATTGGTTTAGGACTTAATCTTGAAACCTTAGGAGCAAACCGAACTTAGAAAGGGTCATTATTGTGACTTCTAGGTACCCGTAAAGTTAGTATTTTGATTTCTGCAATCCTGAGGTTTAGAGATGTTCTTGACCATAGGGTGAGGTGAAAAATACTTAGTTATAACCTTATAGGTTCCCAAGAGACTAGGTGTTGATGATCAATAACTTAGAATGTGAGATAAAGATCTAAACCGTAATTTCTAGAACTCCGTAATCACATAAACATAAAGCTGTCCAAATTCTGCTTAGTGCTATTTGGATTAGTTCTTGAGCATAAAATTTGTATAACTCATTAATTGTCAAACTATAGGTGTATAAAGAAGTTAAGGATAATGTTAGAACAATTAATTTGCAAGTTTAAGACTCATAAGAATCGAAGTTTAAAACACTATGAGTTATAACATATCATGTCTATGAGCTTATGGGGTGAAAGTTTTATGTGACAATGCATATGTTATGAGAAAGTTTCATGTGATGATGAAAAAGCTATATGAGAATGCATGATAAAAATGAATATGATAAATGATGAGGTAATTGTGATTTAATACTTTTGAGAATATAAATGTGACACAACACTGAGACGCGCTTCTCCTGGGTGACACCGGTTCGGCCGAGCACCCCCAGGAGGAGACAAATCCGTGAGGGTATGTGTAGATGCAGCCTGCCAAAGCGGACAAATTGCGAGGCCCACGTGGCTAGCAAAGCGTTTCAAAGAGGAAATGATCCTAGAAAGGAGATCCTTAATTTGCCCCCTAGCCCGTACTTTAAGTCGGGATTATGTTACGCTTATCATAGGATAAGTAAGAGCTAGTGACGACTAGTTAAGGTATGAGCTCATAACCTAGAGAAGTTTTAGGGCGGCCCCATGAGATGAAAGTTAAAGTTAACAATGTCACATAAACTATACTTATGCCAATGTTATAATGTTTCCTAGTTATTCTATTGTTTGGTTTACCTTATGATGCATTCATATCATTAGTATATTTCTGCTTAAGTTATAAAGACGCATTATAAAAAATGACGGACCTTGGATAAAATACCTCTTTGGAAAACCAACTTAAAAGGAATTTATATGCATGCACACCTTTTAGAAATAAACCCAAGGTTCCTGAGGATGTGACGATGACACCTAGGTAGGGATAACCCTACTGAGAATTCTTTTAGAAAGATTCTCATTCCCTCTCTCTTTTCTTCCGTCATATCTTCAGATGGCGACGTTTGTACTCTTCATCGACACCCCGGTATGGGAGCTGCACCATGACCCGGCACTCGGGTCATACCATTTTGAGGGTCGCTGCACTGTCAGAGTATTCATGTTCATGGGACGACCCTTCAGCACTTCGTCCCGAGCTACCGCTTCACCCCGACTGCTCCTTACCATCATAACGGGATTTTTGAGCGAGCGAGACCACGCGATGAGCAGATCCTCCGCATGGAGCCCGAGACATCAGCGATACGCGAGTACCCCGAGTATGTGCCGCGTCCCCAGTACTCGGAGACGGACCCATCCGAGGACCCGCCATCCCACATGTACAGTTGGAGCTCGGTCCGCTCCTGCACGGATGAGGGCTGGGAGTGAGGAGACGGTGGTCCAGCCGAGGTTGGCTCGACGGCCATCTATGCGCCCTCGCAGCGGTGGACATGCCCCGATCATGCACTCGACCACTCCCGCCGAGATTCACCAGTGGATCGACTCGACCCCACAGTACTCGGACCCGCAGGAGTAGTCATAGGAGGGGTAGTAGTTAGTGCACACACACGCCACATAGTAGAGGTCAAACCTCCTTTTGTATATGAGGTTGTCTCCTTTAGGTGCACATGGGTATGGGTGTAGTTTCTCTTGTATTTGCTTTTTATGATTTCCTTGTATTGCATTTCAGTTGTATTTTGCTTCATGATGTATCAAATAGTCCTGCCTCTTTGGGTAGGCACGTTATATCTATATATATATCTATGATTCAGTTGATGTTCCCATGACATGATGTGTTTCTTATGCTTTGCTTATATGTTTCACTATGATTTCCCTTAAAGTTTTGTGCGTGGCTCTCACTTTGATTTTAAATTCCAAAAAGAAAAATTTTACCCATATTTCCGCTAAGTATTTTCTAAGTAAAAGATGAGACCAAGAGGTAATATTCTAAAGATTAACCTAAGTACATACTAGTAGTCTTGGGTTAAGATTTAGGGTGTTACATTATGGTATCAGAGCTGTTCGATTCTCATAGAGCCTGAGGATTGGACTGACTATGCTTTATAAGCATAATACGATAGTTATGTCATGTATAGTGCTTGATAGAGATAAGCTGTAGGACTAGAGATGCATGACTTCTGTTGGTTGCAAGTGCCATGGTAACTAGCTCATTTTGCATGGATATTGAGCCTGATCAACTTGATGTTCATTGTTTCATGTGTATAGGGACCAATGGCACCGCGACGACGGCCTAGGACTACACCCGATGTTGAACAAGATGATACAACTGCTGCTGCTGTCCGTCGCATGGCGCAAGCCATGGAACGGATGTTCGACCGAATGGATCAACAAGCGAATGCTGCTCCTGTTCCCCCTCCTCCCCCTGCTGCTGAGATGGTGGAACAAGCCCGCTTCGGCGAGTTCCGCAAGGCAAACCCGCCAGTGTTCCGAGGGGTGATGGACCCCGACAAGGCTGATGAATGGATCAAAGACATGGAGAAGATCTACTCTGTCGTTACCTGCTCGGAGGAGCAGAAGGTCACATTTGCTGCTTTCATGCTGAAGTCCGACGCCGAGTTCTGGTGGAACGGCACGAGGCATCTGCTAGAAGCCTCTGGAACTCCCATTGACCGAGTCGTTTCAAGACTTACTTCTATGAGAAGTACTTTCCGGAGTCCGTGAGGAACGCGAAGGACGTTGAGTTCATGCAGTTGACCCAAGGAGGGTCTACTGTAGCCCAATACACTGCCAAGTTTGAGGAGCTAATCAAGTTCTCTCGGGTATTCCAAGGGAACCCCGATGAAGTTTGGAAGTGTGTGAAGTATGAGGCCGGTCTGAAGGCAGAGATGAACTACGCTGTGGCCCATATGGAGATCAGACTTACCGACTCTGGTCAACAAGTGCCGGATACTTGAAGAAGGACAGAGAAAGATTCAAATCACAAGGGCGGAGCGAGCTAAGGGGCTCGGACCTCAAGCCCCGAAGTTCAAACCGCAGTACCCGTCAAGGAATCACTACAACCCCTACCAGACAAACCAGTTCCGACAACAACAACAACAACCGCCAAGAACTCCTGCTCACCAACAATCCAAGCAACACCAAAGGCCGCCATTTCAACATCAAGGCCCGAGGAATTTCAATAATCAACCCCGTGGACCGGGTGTGTAACACCCTCCTAACTACCATGTATTACTCGAGCATTAACATTGTAATTAGAAGAGTATCACTTCCTTTCTATAATATCCACTAGTCAAATGAAATGAAATAAGATAAATCAAACTCTAGAGTTATAAAGAAAACTACTATAAAATGTACATATATTATTACTTTACATACCGCTTTCTTTAATACATACCATACTTGAAGTTAAGTCACTTCACTTATAATACAACATAGTAACTACTATCAAAAGATCTACCAAGCTTGCTCAAATATCAAGGTCCAACAAAATACTAAACACACAGAAATGGAACTAAGACATCTAACATCAATTAGTCTACAAGCTGGTAAGTTCCTGGCACTATACTACACTACATACAAGTCAAAAGCCCACGTAAGTCTCATGTCCTCCTACGTGAAACCATTGGCCATCGGTATGATGGCCTCTCCTCAGCCAGAGGCATCTGCAGAGTCTGAGCACAATACAGCATATACACAAATAGGGGTGAGAATATTATAAAATTCTCAGTAGGGTAACCCCTTACATACAGACAGAATATAAACAGTAAATGCATTTATAATAATAAAGAAAAACATCATGTTAGATCACATATATCAATATTAGCATACATGAGTCAAAGAAAATTATATGCAAAATGGTATTAATCATAAGTGTTTCTCTTATATCACATAGAATTCAACTTAGTGTAGTAGTTCTTTTATTAACATAGGGAAGGCTTAGATTCACATCAGGTAACATATGTAGTGGATAACTCCTCAGAGGACCATAGACTGCTAGGACATGAGCTCATTCCTATTCGTGATCATCAGACTTCATTTTTTCCATTTCAATCACACACAGTTCTATTTCCTAGTCGATAAGTCTACCGACTCATAAAATTTCTTGGGAAGTTCTTATTTTTGCCTTCCCTCTCTATCACACATAAGCCTTGTTTCTATTTTCCCGTATGTTAAAACATGCACCATTAAATTTCACATATTCTCTTTTGTCATACAACCATGTCATGGACCTTTCTATTTCAAAGTCAGGTTTGTATCCCAGATATAGGCATTCAGTATCATTGGAGTCTCATTCATACTTTATAAACAAGCCTTTCAAACAATTAACATACATTCATATGATATATACTTGGATTAAATAGATTTCTATCATTAACTTAATACATCTTCACCATTCCAGCTTCTTGACAGATTTACCATTATGGGGACAACATTTAATTCACATATCCAATGGGCAATTCACTGGCCATAAAAATTCTCTATGACACCTCAATGTGTCTAAAAGTCCCTGTAAAAAGTTCATAGCAAACAGAATACTAGAACCATGTCAAATAAATTCTACAATTTTAGTGGTCAGAGGCCACTTGTTCACAGCTCAGAATAGGATTCACACAATTTTTAACTTTAGCAAATGATAGAAACAACTCAAAATAAAAATCACAGTTATACTTAAAGATGTCTAAAAAACTCTGTAAAAATTTCAAAGGATAACTCCATCATTTGCTATGAATAAAAATTTATACAAATTCACAGCTCCAGTACCAAGATTTCAGCCAGCATAGATATACTCTTGGTTCTTGATTTTTCTCAGGCAGTAAAACTCTTTATTATGCACCACGAAAATTATAAGAGTTTCCTTATGATGTTGTCTTCAACATATAAATTGTATAGCTCATAAAAATGAATAGAATTGAACTAGAAAATTCATGAACAAATCCTGTCCTGCTGAAATCCGAAAATTCAGCAGCCTAGCCAAAACTTATTTTGACAAAAATCATTATTTAACCTCATCCAAACACTCCACCAAAATTAACACATCAATATCAACATATTATCATCAAATATAACCATAAATTTCGGAATAAAACCCAAAAAAATTTACAGAATAATTTGGAAAGAAAAAGGCCAAAGAAAACCCTACCCTTGGAAGCTAATGCCTCTTTGTCTCTTGTATACTCCAAGATAGATATACTCTACCCCAAAGCTCTTAAAATACAGTAAAATACTCCTCTAACCAGAGATGAGTGATGTGATAAGGTGAGGTTTTTGGAGAATCTAATCGGTTATATTTGTAGGTGTTGATGTCTAGAACAAGTTTTGTGAAGGAAACTTTGTGTTTTAGTGACTTTAGGCTAGGGTTTTTGGAGCTTGAAGCTTGTTAATGGAGGTTTGAGAGGAAACAAACATGGAGGCTGTATTTTTGGAGTGTTGGACGAAAATGATGGAGTGGTGGTGATAAGATATTGATCTTGTGAGTTTAGGGCAAAATGGATAATGATTTCAAGTACAAAATGGTTTTTCTTAAAGTTAAATATGGTAATTTTGTACAATTCCTATTGGTTAGCCATAAAGGTGCAATGGTGTGGCATATCTCAAGCCACACACTTGTCACCCTAGGTGGCATGCTTGCACTGGTAGCTTTATACTGTGTAAAAACTACACACCGTAATTTAACCGAATGGGTAAAATAGTGTACCCGGGTAATCAACTATTGCCTGAAAATTAATTCTAGGTATAAAATATTTATTCCTACCTATTTCTAACCTTAATCCTATAATTTCCAAATTTCGGGCACCTTCAGGTCTTGAATCTAAGGTTTCAGCTGTTCCGGTGGGTCTACGGGGCCTGCAAAACACTATTCACATTTTTTTTTTTTAACGTTCGTTACATTGTTCTCATCATTTTTGTGTACACCAAAATTTTGATATTCTTACTACTAAAGCCTCAATTATTTTCTGAAAAAAAAAATTAGGATGTTACAGGGTGGACCCCGAAACCACAATGGAGGACCAAGTGGAGCCAAGAACAAGGCACCACAAACCCCTGCTGCTTACCCCGGAGCAACATCTGCTGACGTCTGCCCACAATGCGGGAAGAGCCACGGGAATCGCCCATGCTTAGCCGGTCAGAATGTATGTTTCAAGTGTGGCAAGCCTGGCCACTATGCAAAGGACTGCACCGGACAAGGGACATCGAACCAAAATCCCCGACCACAATACCGAGGAAGGGTCTTTACCCTTAACGCGGAAGACGCCAAGAAGTCCAAAGATCTCATCGAAGGTATGTGCGAAGTAAACGGTAAAGCCTTAACTGTACTATATGACTCTGGTGCTACTTATTCTTTCATTTCACTTGCTAGTGTCGAGTCCTTAAATCTAAAAGTCTCTAAACTTCCCTTCGATCTTATTGTTTCTACTCCTACAAATCGCCTTATTAATACTTGCCGTTGTTGTTTAAACTGTCATCTTGTTGTAGAAAATAGGTCTTTTATCATAGATTTAATTTGTTTACCCTTGAAAGACATAGGCATTATCTTAGGCATGAACTGGCTTCACCCCAATCGTGTGATGTTAGATTGTGGAACCCAAACCGTAGTTTTCCCTTCTCCTCCCGAAAACATCGCTCAACCCATTAGGCTGTACCTAAATTCCGTAGAGGTCTTCTGTAGTGGGGAGAAAGCTAAGGGATATGTTCTCCTAGCCGCCTGTGATGTAGACTTGGAGCAGAACCTAGGTGAGATACCTGTGGTGAGAGACTATCCCGAGGTGTTTCCAGATGAAATACCCGAGTTCCCTCCCGAAAGAGAAGTGGAGTTCTCCATAGAGTTGGTTCTGGGACAGACCAATCTCTATAGCCCGTCTGAGGATGTCACCCTCGGAGTTAGCAGAATTGAAAACCCAGTTAGAGGAGCTGTTAGAAAAGAGTTTTATAAGGCCGAGTGTTTCACCTTGGGGCGCTCCGGTCTTATTTGTGAAGAAAAAGGACGGAAGCATGAGGATGTGTATAGACTATAGGCAGTTGAACCAAGTAACCATAAAGAATAAATACCCATTGCCTAGGATTGACAATCTTATGGACCAATTGAAAGGAGCAGTAGTGTTTTCTAAGATTGATTTAAGGTCCGGTTACCATCAGATTAGGGTGAGAGATTCGGATATTCCTAAAACCGCCTTTCGAACTCGGTATGGACACTTTGAGTTCAATGTAATGTCGTTTGGTTTGACGAATGCTCCCGCAGTTTTTATGGATTACATGAATAGGATCTTTAGACCCTATTTAGATCAATTCGTGGTTGTGTTCATAGATGATATTCTCATCTATTCGAAAACCCACGAGGAGCATGAGCGTCATTTAAGGTTGGTTTTAGAGGTATTAAAGGAGAAGAAGTTATACGCTAAGTTGTCTAAGTGTGAATTTTGGTTAGAGGAGGTAAAGTTCTTAGGACATGTTGTGTCAAAAGGTGGCATATTGTCGACCCAAGTAAGATAGAGGCTGTGATGAATTGGGATAGACCAACCTCAGAATCGAGATTAGAAGCTTTTTGGGTTTAGCTGGATATTACCGTAGGTTCATTAAAGGATTTTCCCAGTTAGCCCTACCCTTAACGAAGCTCACTAGGAAGAATGCCCCGTTTGAGTGGAGCCCGAGTGTGAAAAAGAGTTTCCTAGAGCTTAAGGAAAAGCTCACCTCAACCCCAGTTTTAGTTTTACTTAACCCCAATGTACCCTTCGAGGTATATTGCGATGCTTCTGGCAAGGGTTTAGGTTGTGTGTTGATGCAAAACAGGCAAGTGGTAGCCTATGCGTCCAGGCAACTCAAGCCTCATGAGGTAACCTACCCCACCCATGACCTAGAACTAGCAGCCATCGTGTTCGCTCTAAAGATGTGGAGACACCATTTGTATGGTGTGAGGTTTGAAGTTTTCTCCGATCATAAGAGTCTCAAGCATCTCTTTGATCAAAAGGAGTTGAATATGAGGCAAAGGAGATGGATGGAATTCCTCAAGGACTACGATTTTGGTTTAAGTTACCACCCCGGCAAGGCTAATGTAGTAGCCGACGCCTTGAGCCGAAACTTGTTACGTCTGTCAAGTATGATGGTGAATGAAGTTGGGTTAATAGAGCAATTTAGGGATATGAATCTTGGAATGTCTATAACGGAGAATGGCATCGTGATGAGTCATCTCACGGTGACCAGTGGGTTTAAGCAAAGGATTATGCTTGCCCAAAGAGAAAATGAGGACTTTATGGAGACAATCGAGGCAGTAAAGGCTGGAAAGTTGAAAGGTTTTGTACGAGGCCCCAACTGGTTATGGAGGTTCGAGGGGCGAATCTGTGTGCCACAAGATGGTGACCTCCGAGAGAAGATCTTGGAGGAGGCTCACAAGAGCCATTTTGCCATCCATCCTGGTACTACCAAGATGTATCAGGACTTGAAGAGGATGTTTTGGTGGCCCGGATTAAAGAAGAATGTGGTCGCCAGGGTGAGTAAGTGTTTGGTCTGCCAAAAGGTCAAGATCGAACACCAAAAACCTTCTGGCATGTTGCAACCCCTGTCAATCCCCGAGTGGAAGTGGGAGAGTATATCAATGGACTTCGTGACAGGATTGCCAAAGACCCAAGCTGGCCACGATGCCGTATGGGTAATCATGGATCGACTGACTAAGTCGGCTCACTTTCTACCTATTCGAGTCACGTACTCATTGGATAAGTTAGCCCAGCTTTACATCCAAGAAATAGTAAGGTTGCATGGAGTACCATCGACGATAATCTCGGATCGAGATCCGCGGTTTACGTCACGTTTTTGGGGAGCCTTTCAAAAGGCGTTTGGTTCCAAGTTGTGCCTAAGCACTGCTTACCACCCACAAACGGATGGTCATCGAGAGGACAATCCAAACCCTGGAAGATATGCTGAGAGCCTGTGTCTTAGACCAAAAAGGAAGTTGGGATAAGTACATGCCTTTGATCGAGTTTGCATATAACAACAGTTATCACGCAAGCATCGGTATGGCACCGTACGAGGCATTATACGGAAGGAAGTGCCAATCACCCTTGTGTTGGTACGAGCCCGGAGAGCAAAGTGTCTTAGGACCTGAGGTAGTGAGGGAAACGACGGAACAAATCAAGAAGATCAAGGATAGAATCTTAACCGCTCAAAGTCGACAGAAAAGCTACGCGGACAAAAGGCGCAAGCCCTTGGAGTTCCAAGAGGGAGAACATGTATTTCTAAGAATCACCCCCACTACAGGAATAGGGAGAGCCATGAAAGTTAAAAAGTTGAGTCCCCGATTTCTCGGTCCTTTTGAAATTCTTCAAAGAGTCCGATCCGTAGCTTACAAAATAGCCTTACCACCCAATCTGTCAAACCTTCATGACGTCTTTCACATCTCCCAGTTACGTAAATATGAGTCCGACGCTAGTCATGTCCTAGAACCAGAGCATGTACAGTTAAGGGAGAACCTCACTTTCAATGTACCGCCTACGGGAATAGTGGATCACGAAGTCAAGCAGTTAAGGAACAAGTCTGTTCCTTTGGAAAAAGTGGCGTGGGGACAAGGCAAGTCGGAAGAATACACGTGGGAACTAGAGTCAGAGATGAAGTCCAAATATCCAGAGCTTTTCTAAGGTACGAATTTCGAGGGTGAAATTCTTTTTAAGGAGGGGAGTAATGTAACGCCCCGATTTTCTGTTAGAGTGAAAATGACCAAAATGCCCCTGAGGTCATTTTCACCGACCGAGGAAAGCCAAGGCAAGACTCGAAGGGCAAACTCAATGTTGGAAGGGGATTAGAAAACTTATGTACCTTCCGGGATCGAAAATCTCGTTTTGAGTTTTAGTCAAAATGACCAAAAGCAGCCACGTGGTGTTTTACCCGTTTGCAAGTGCCGGATGAACCCGAAACTTCTCCAGATGGTTTTAAAAGGCGTTTTTATGTATTCTTTGACCTCAGTTTTAATTTTTGAAGTCCCGGGCAAAATTAGTGCAAAATTACGGTTTTGCCCTTAGTTTCGTATTTTTACGCTTAATCACGCGATTAAGCAAACCTAAGCAATATTAGGCTCTAATCGAAGGTTAATTAATTTCCTTAATTAATCTAGAGTCAAAATAATTTATTAAAGTTGATTAGAACCAAAAAGTACTTAATTACAACCTAAAATCATATTTTAATTTTATGACACCTAGTCATAGAATCTTGAATAGTGTTTTCTCTTTCCAATTCCTTAAATCATGGAATTGTGTTACACATTGTTTATTCATAAATGAGTTTTAAATTCTTTAATGATGTATGAGCACTCCTAAACTTGTCATAAACTCCCTAAATCACATTCTTAGTTACCTAAACTTAAGCTTAATCATTCCTAACCTTGTACCTAAGCTAATACACATCTAAACCTACCATTAACACACAATTAAATGGTCAAATCATCCTCCCATTCTGCTGTCCCAAGCTGGCCGAAGCCTCACCTCCTCCATTATGCATCACATGTTCAATTTTTCAACACTCCAAGGCCATACCTCAAGTCACATACACTATACCTTGTCATAACTTTCAATCAAGCTTGAATTTCCACATGAATAAATAATTAAAACAACCCATTTTTCCCATTTAATTGTGGCTGGAAAAGTTCCAGCCATGCATTGTTTCTAGAAGACTAATTTCATAAAAATGTGATAGGAAATTAACTCACATCAAGCCATGCTTTGTAGCATAGCTTCCATACTTCAAACCATGCTTGAATGACCTTGTGTAAGAGATATTTTCTCTTCCTTTTCCCTCCAAACCACCCGGCCACTCCCTCCATTTGCAAGCTCCATGGTTTTGTTTTTCTATAAATAGGATGCTTGTGTTAGCCTTGTTGCACTTTGAAGCATTTGCAAGTTTAGAGTTTTAGAGTTGTCTTGCTAGTCTTTCCTTTTTCTCTCAAAGTTCCAAGAGTGTTCTTCCTTTCTTTTCATCTTTATCTTCTTCATCTCTTTATCTCATCATCACCTCTCCACCATCAAACACCACCCCAAAACCTTGAACCATCATCAAACCTCTCAAACACCACACCTCAAACACAACTCCACTTGAAACACATTTTCTTTCTTTTTCTCTCATCAAGGCCGAATCATCATCACCATCCTAGGAGGTGTTGCTCATCTCATTTCCATCTTCAAGATCAAGCTTTTATCTTCATCACTAGGTAGGGATTTGTTTTCAAACTTTATTTTGCTCAAGAAAGTGTTTTTCTCTAGTTTTCTCTTGGATTCTTTTTGAACTTTCCTTTGTCTTTCCTTTCCTTTCATTTTTGGCCATGAGGCCTTGATTTGAGCATGATAGCTTGATGATGAGAGTTTCTAGATGATGACATTGTGTTCATCTCAAAGAAACCTCTAAAGCTTGAGTTTTCCTTTTCTTACAACTTCATCTATATGTTATCTAGCTCACATGGTTTTCCAACTTAAGAAAATTAATCTAAGAATTTCTAAAAGTCCAAGCCTACCCTTGTCAACCTTAAAGTTGGCGTACGTTCTAGAGATTTGTCTCTAGATAGGGGTTTTGGGTACTTAATAAAGAACTTGATGTAGCTTCACTTTCTTTCTCTTTTATATGATTTTCGATTCTTGTGTTGTGATCTTTGAGATATTGTATGGGGTTATTATCTTGTTAAAGTCTTAAATGAGCTCTAGTTAAACATAAAAATGAAACTTGCATCATGTTTACTTTAAGCTTTGCATATCATGTTTATTTCCTTGCTATCACTAAATCCCAAGATAATGAGTGAACTTGCATCATCATGTTTATGTTTCAAGCTTTGCATTATCATATTTATATTTCAAGTCCTCACCTAAATATCAAAGATAATAATATATTGCACCACATATTTATTTTATGCTCTCACTTTACTTTCTAGCAATAACTAAAATAAGTGCATGAGCATGTTTATTTTTATGTCATCACTTTAATGATTCTAGAGCTCAAAGACTCGCCCAATGATATCTCAAACAAAGGTCTAAAACATTTATTTCCTATGGTCCATATTTCGGCCCTATGAGGCCTTAATGTTTTCAAGTATTGAAAACTATGTTTTATAATTTTTCTAAACTTATATGAGTATAAGGAATGTGTAGAACTAAGTGTTATGAATTTAGGACCTCTTGAGATGAAAATAATATGGCCACTGCCCTATTAAGTATTTTCATGAGTTTAGATGATAAAAGTGTTCATAAAAGAGTTTTGAAGGTCTTAATAAGGTTCCAAGAGAAACTAGTATTTTATGTGCTTTAGAAACTATGATTCAATGCCTTTAAATGGAGTTTCTGTTTCGGTTCTGCCTTGTTATGTTTGGCCACTGTATGAGCTGTGTTAATGATGCTAATATGCTTATGTTTGGGTAATAATTATGTTAAGACTCATATGTGAAAGATAGGATAAGTTAGGAACTAGAAAATAATTAATTTGAGAGTTCTAGATCCCTTAAAGATTCATTTTTCTGGATTCTGTCCAGCAAGGGTTAGATTCAATAATCATGGTTTTAAATTAGTTTATATGTGTGGGAATGACTCATAATTGGTTTAGGACTTAATCTTGAAACCTTAGGAGCAAACCGAACTTAGAAAGGGTCATTATTGTGACTTCTAGGTACCCGTAAAGTTAGTATTTTGATTTCTGCACTCCTGAGGTTTAGAGATGTTCTTGACCATAGGGTGAGGTGAGAAATACTTAGTTATAACCTTATAGGTTCCCAAGAGACTAGGTGTTGATGATCAATAACTTAGAATGTGAGATAAAGATCTAAACCGTAATTTCTAGAACTCCGTAATCACATAAACATAAAGCTGTCCAAATTCGCTTAGTGCTATTTGGATTAGTTCTTGACATAAAATTTGTATAACTCATTAATTGTCAAACTATAGGTGTATAAAGAAGTTAAGGATAATGTTAGAACAATTAATTTGCAAGTTTAAGACTCATAAGAATCGAAGTTTAAAACACTATGAGTTATAACATATCATGTCTATGAGCTTATGGGGATGATTGCTAGATATGACTATGTGATGATGTTTGTGTGAAAGTTTTATGTGACAATGCATATGTTATGAGAAAGTTTCATGTGATGATGAAAAAGCTATATGAGAATGCATGATAAAAATGAATATGATAAATGATGAGGTAATTGTGATTTAATACTTATGAGAATATAAATGTGACACAACACTGAGACGCGCTTCTCCTGGGTGACACCGGTTCGGCCGAGCACCCCCAGGAGGAGACAAATCCGTGAGGGTATGTGTAGATGCAGCCTGCCAAAGCGGACAAATTGCGAGGCCCACGTGGCTAGCAAAGCCTTTCAAAGAGGAAATGATCCTAGAAAGGAGATCCTTAATTTGCCCCCTAGCCCGTACTTTAAGTCGGGATTATGTTACGCTTATCATAGGATAAGTAAGAGCTAGTGACGACTAGTTAAGGTATGAGCTCATAACCTAGAGAAGTTTTAGGGCGGCCCCATGAGATGAAAGTTAAAGTTAACAATGTCACATAAACTATACTTATGCCAATGTTATAATGTTTCCTAGTTATTCTATTGTTTGGTTTACCTTATGATGCATTCATATCATTAGTATATTTATGCTTAAGTTATAAAGACGCATTATAAAAATAGCGGACCTTGGATAAAATACCTCTTTGGAAATCCAACTTAAATGGAATTTATATGCATGCACACCTTTTAGAAATAAACCCATGGTTCTCGAGGATGTGACGATGACACCTAGGTAGGGATAACCCTCTTGAGAATTCTTTTAGAAAGATTCTCATTCCCTCTCTCTTTTCTTCCGTCATATCTTGAGATGGCGGCGTTTGTACTCTTCATCGACACCCGGTATGGGAGCTGCACCATGACCCGGCACTCGGGTCATACCATTTGGTCATTGCCTTTGTCGAGTATTCATGTTCATGGGGCGACCCTTCGCGCACCCGTCCCGAGCTACAGCTTCACCCGGCCTCCTTACCGTCATAACGGGATTTTGGCGGCGAGACCAGCGATGGCGATTCTCCGCATGGAGCCCGAGACATCAGCGATGCGAGTACCAGTATGTGCGCGTCCCGATGCTCGGAGCGGACCCATCAGGACCGCCATCCCACATGTGCGGTTGGAGCTCGGTCCGCTCCTCCACCGATGAGGCTGGGAGTGAGAGGCAGTGGTCAGCCGAGGTTGGCTCGGCTGGCCATCTATGCCCTCGCGCGGTGGACATGCCCGATGATGCGCTCGACCACTCCCGAGATTCGCCAGTGGATCGACTCGACCCCACGATGCTCGGACGCGGGAGTAGTCATAGGAGGGTAGTAGTTAGTGCACACACACGCCACATAGTAGAGGTGAAACCTCCTTTTGTATATGAGGTTGTCTCCTTTAGGTGCACATGGGTATGGGTGTAGTTTCTCTTGTATTTGCTTGTTATGATTTCCTTGTATTGCATTTCAGTTGTATTTTGCTTCATGATGTATCAAATAGTCCTGCCTCTTTGGGTAGGCACGTTATATCTATATATATATCTATGATTCAGTTGATGTTCCCATGACATGATGTGTTTCTTATGCTTTGCTTATATGTTTCACTATGATTTCCCTTAAAGTTTAGATGCGTGGCTCTCACTTTGATTTTAAATTCCAAAAAGAAAAATTTTACCCATATTTCCGCTAAGTATTTTCTAAGTAAAAGATGAGACCAAGAGGTAATATTCTAAAGATTAACCTAAGTACATACTAGTAGTCTTGGGTTAAGATTTAGGGTGTTACACTTGGTCTCATCTTTTACTTAGAAAATACTTAGCGGAAATATGGGTAAAATTTTTCTTTTAGGAATTTAAAATCAAAGTGAGAGCCACGCACGAATCTTTAAGAGGAAGCATAGCGAAACAGATAAGCAAAGCATAAAGAAGCACATCATATCATGGAGACATTAACTGAAACATATATATATATATATACTGTGCCTACCCAAAGGGGCAGGACTATTCATTACATCGGGAAGCGGAATACAACTGAAATGCAACACAAGGAAATCATAAAAAGTAAATACAAGAGAAACAACACCCATACCCATCTGCACCTAAAGTAGACAACCTCATATGCAAAAGAAGGTTTGTCCTCAACTATGTGCCGTGTGTGCACTAACTACTACCCCTCCTATGTCTACTCCTGCGGGTCCGAGTACTGTGGGGTCGAGTCGATCCACTGACAAATCTCGGCGGGAGTGGTCGAGCTCATCATCGGGGCGTGTCCACCGCGGCGAGGGCGCATAGATGGCCTACGTGCCAACCTCGGCTGGACCACCGTCTCCTCACTCCCAGCCCTCATCGGTGGGGGAGCGGACCGAGCTCCAACTGCACATGTAGGATGGCGGGTCCTCGGATGGGTCCGCTCGAGCATCAAAGCGAGGCACGTACTCTGGGTAGTCGCGTACAGCTGACATCTCGGGCTCCATGCGGAGAATCTGCTCATCACATGGTCTAGCTCACTCAAAAATCCCGTTATGACGGTAAGGAGTAGTCGGGGTAAAATGGTAACTCGGGACTGGGTGTGCGAAGGGTCGTCCCATGAACATGAATACTCTGACAGTGCAGCGACCCTCAAAATGGTATGACCCGAGTGCCGGGTCATTGTGCAGCTCCCATACCGGGGTGTCGATGAAGAGTACGAACGTCGCCATCTGAAGATATGACGGAAGAAAAGAGAGAGGGAATGAGAATCTTTCTAAAAGAATTCTCAGTAGGGTTATCCCTACCTAGGTGACATCGTCACATCCTCAGGAACCTTGGGTTTCTTTCTAAAAAGGTGTGCATGCATATAAATTCCTTTTAAGTTAGTTTTCTAAAGTGGTATTTATCCAAGGTCCGTCATATTTTACAATGCGTCTTATAACTAAGCATAAAATAATCTAATGATATGAATGCGTCATAAAGGTAAACCAAACAATAAAATAATCCGTTTTGGCAAGCTCTATATCAATACCCTCACGGATTTGTTTTCTTGGGGGTGCTCGGCTAAACCGGTGTCACCCAAGAAGGCGTCTCAGTGTTGTGTCACATTTAAATTCTCATAAAGTGTTAATTCATAGATACATCAGTATTCGTTACATACATCTTTTTCATAGCATATACATCATCACATGAAACTTTCTTCATAGTGTATACATAAAACCGTAGCATATATATTATCACATAATCACACCTTTAGACAATCATTCATACAAACTCCCAAGCTTATTATGTTATAACTTATGGTATGTTATGCTTTGGTTCCTTTGAGTCTTAAACTTGTAAACTAATCGTTCTAGTATTATTCTTAACCTCTTACACATCTATAGGTTCACAACTAATCAGTGTTACTAATTTTTATGCTCAAGGACTTATCCAAACAGCACTATGCAGATTTGGACAGCTTATATTTGTGTGATTACGTGGTTCTAGAAATTACGGTTTAGACCCTTAAAGTCCTTAACTCACATTCTAAGTTGTCGATCATCAAAACCTAGTCTCTTGGGAACCTATGAGGTTATAACTAAGTATTTCTCACCTCACACTATGGTCAAGAACATCTCTAAACCTCAAGGATGCAGAATTTGAAATCCTAACTTTACGGGTACCTAGAAGTCACAACAATGACCCTTTCTAAGTTTAGTTTGCTCCTAAGGCTTCAAGATTAAGTCCTAAACCAATTATGAGTCATTCCTACACATTTAAACTAATTTAAAACCATGATTATTAAATCTAAACCTTGCTGGACAGAATCCAGAAAATTACATAATTAAAGGATCTAGAATTCTCAAATTAATTCTTTTCTAGTTCCTAACTTATCCTATCTTTCACATATGAGTCTTAACATTATTTTTACTCAAACATAGGCACATTGTCATCAATGAAACAGCACATACAGTGGCAGTAAAGAGCAAGGAAGAACCGAAAATATACTTCTCCATAAAAGGCATAAACATAATTTCTAAAGCACATAAAATACTAGTTTCTCTTGGAACCTTTTTAAAACTTTCAAAACTCATTTATAAATATTTTTAACATCTAAAGTCATAAGAATATTTAAGAGGGCAGTGACCAATTCATTTTTATCTCAAGAGGTCCTAAATTCATAAAACTTAGTTCTGTGCATTCCTTAAACTCATATAAGCTTGGAAAAATTATGAAACATAGTCTCAAATATTTAGAAACTTCAAGACCTCTTGGGCCGAAATATGAACCAAGGAAAATACATATTGTTAGACCTTTGTTGAGACAACAATGGGCAAGTCTTTGAGCTCTAGGTTCATTTAGGTGGTGACATAAAAATAAACATGGTCATGCACTTATTTTAGGTTCCATTAGAAAGTAAAGTGATAGCACAAAGTAAATATGAATGCAACTCATTATTATCTTGGTATTATGTGAGAACTTGAAATATAAACATGATAGTGCATAGCTCGAAATATAAACATGAGAATGCAAGTTCATTCATTATCTTGGTATTTAGTGATAGCAAGGAAGTAAACATGATATGCAAAGCATAAAGTAAACATGATGCAAGGTTCATTTTATGATTAAGTAGAGCTCATCCAAGACTTTAACAAGATAACAACCCATTACAATATCTCAAAGATCACAACACAAAAATCGAAAGTCATATAAAAGAGAAAGAAAGTGAAACTACGTCAAGTTCTTTATTAAATACCCAAAACCCCTATCTAGAGAAAAATCTCTAGAACGTGCCGGCCAACTTTAAGGTTGACAAGGGAAGGCTTGGGCTTTTAGAAATCCTTAGATTAATTTTCTTAAGTTGAAAAACCATGTGAGCTAGATATCATATAGATGGAGTTACAAGAAAAGGAAAACTCAAGCTTTAGAGGTTTCTTTGAGATGAACACAATGTCATCATCTAGAAACTCTCATCATCAAGCTATCATGCTCATAATAGGGCCTAGAGGCCGAAATGAAAAGAAAAGGAAAAACAAAGGAAAGTTCAAAAAGAATCCAAGAGGAAGCTAGAGAAAAACACTTTCTTGAGCAAAACAAAGTTTGAAAACAAATCCCTACCTTGTGATGAAGGTAAAAGCTTGGATTTGAAGATGGAAATGAGATGAGCAACACCTCCTAGGATGGTGATGATGATTCGGCCTTGATGAAAGAAAAAGGAAGGAAATGTATTTCAAGTGAAGTTGTGTTTGAGGTGTGGTGTTTGAGAGGTTTGATGATGGTTCAAGGCTTTGGGGTGGTGTTTGATGGTTAAGAGATGGTGATGAGATGAAGAGATGAAGAAGATAAAGATGAAAAAAAAGGAAGAACACTCTTGAAACTTTGAGAGAAAAAGAAAAAACTAGCAAGACAACTCTAAAACTCTAAACTTAGCAAATGCTTCAAGGTGCAACAAGGCTATCACAAGCATCCTATTTATAGAAAAACAAAACCATGGAGCTTACAAAGGGAAGGAGTGGCCGTGTGGTCTTGGAGGGAAAAGGGAGAGGAAAATATCTCTTACACAAGGTCATTCAAGCATGGTTTGAAGTATGGAAGCTATGCTACAAAGTATGGCTTGATGTGAGTTAATTTCCTATCAAATTTTTATGAAATTAGGCTTCTAGTAACTTGACATGGCTGGAACTTTTCCAGCCACAAATAAATGGGAAAAATGGGTTGTTTTAATTATTTATTCATGTGGAAATTCAAGCTTGATTGAAAGTTATGACAAGGTATAGTGTATGTGACTTGAGGTATGGCCTTGGAGTGTTGAAAAATTGAACATGTGATGCATAATGGGGGAGGAAGCTCATGGCCAGGTCTGGTACAGCAGGGAGGAGGTGAGTTTTGACCATTTAATTGTGTGTTAATGGTAGGTTTAGATGTGTATTAGCTTAGGTACAAGGTTAGGAGTGATTAAGCTTAAGTTTAGGTAACTAAGAATGTGATTTAGGGAGTTTATGACAAGTTTAGGAGTGCTCATACATCATTAGAGAATTTTAAACTCATTTATGAATAAACAATGTGTAACACAATTCCATGATTTAAGGAATTGGAAAAGAGAAAAACTATTCAAGATTCTATGACTAGGTGTCTTGAAATTAAAATATGATTTTAGGTTGTAATTAAGTACTTTTTGGTTCTAATCAACTTTAATAAATTATTTTGACTCAAGATTAATTAAGGAAATTAATTAACCTTCGATTAGAGCCTAATATCGCTTAGGTTTGCTTAATCACGCGATTAAGCGTAAAAATACTAGCTAGCGGCAAAACCGTAATTTTGCACTAATTTTGCCCGGGACTTCTAAAATTAAAACTGAGGTCATAGAATACATAAAAACGCCTTTTAAAACCATCTGGAGAAGTTTCGGGTTCATCCGACACTTGCAAACGGGTAAAATACCGCAGGGGCGTTTTGGTCATTTTGACCTGAAAACTCGAAAAATGAGATTTTCGATCCCGGGTAGGTCCACCAGTTATCTAATCCCCTTCCAACATTGAGTTTGCCCTTCGAGTACTGCCGAACCGGCTTTCCTCGAATTCCGGGCTGAAAATGACCTCAGGGCATTTTGGTCATTTTCTCTCTAACAGAAAAATCGAGGCGTTACACATTTCATTCAGTATTTCATGCTCATCAAACCATGCAAATCATCATAGCATGCCACAATGCACACAATACTCAAATCACCTGTTTATACATTCATATGCACATATCATCAGTACTTTAGCAAAGCAATAAACATGCTCCTACCCAGAATGCCAAAATAAGGGAACAGGCTCAGCTAGTGCAATTGCTATGCTTAACAAACCACATCAATACACAAATAGACTTACACATAAAATACCAACTCTCAAATCCATCTCCTATCTTACCATATTTTATGCTTTTGATCCTTACGGGTTTTAAACTTACAATCTAATTAAACTGCCATCCAAATTAGGTCTTTTATGCACCTAAGGGATCACAACTAATAACTTTCACTAATTATTATGATTATGATCAACACCCAACAGCATAGTGCAGAACTAGCAAAAGCTACATTTCTCAATTACTGGTGTCTAGGAGTCACAACTTTGACCCTTTTATAAGTTTCAGCTTTTCTTAAGGCACTAATACTAATTGCTACCACTTTCATAGGTTAAACCTATACTTCTAAACACCTCTAAAACAATATTATTTCAGATTTTACTCATCCTAAAATAGTGGCTATACTTTAGATTCTAAGGGATCTAAAACTCACATTTTTCAATCTTTCCACTTACTAGTTGTTCCTAACATTCCCCAAATAATTTTTGCTTCACTTAAACATGATTTTTCCATATCCTAACTCAATAAAATAGCATTATATAGTGGCCATAAATCCAGGGTAGTAGCCAAAACATACATTTCACATAATCACATAAAGTCATATTTCAAGTGCATATAAGTTACCAGTTTTCTCTTGGAATCAATTTAGAACCTCAAAACTCTTTTAGAAACTAATTTATTTCATTAAAATCATAAAAATGTGAGTAAGGGCAGTAACTATTTTAATTTGTTCATAGTTGAGATTTAAAACATAAAAACATGTTTATAACATTCTTTAAGTTCTCCTATACTTAAGAAAATCCTAAGACATAGGTTATTGGCACTTGTGACTAGGTGAAACTTATACTAAGCTCATCCTCATCACATGGCTAAAAATAGTATTCATAGAATACTTCCATTTTCCAAACTTCCCGTGAGATACAAAGGGCAAGTCTTTGAGCTCTAAGATCTTTAGGTGATGACATAAACTTAAACATGCTATGCACTTTATTTTACTCTTTATTATAGCAAAAGATAAAGTGAGAGCTTGAAGTAAATATTAAATGCAAGTTCGTTATTATCTTTAGATTTTAGGTGATGACTTGAAAAATAAATGTGGGAATGCAAATTCATTTCTTTGTTCTTGAGAGTTTAGTGTTGACATGAAAGTAAACATAAGTGCAAGTTCATTTTAGTTTACTAGAGCTCATACAAGACTTTAAAGGAATAATAACCTCAACCCAACACACATCTTAGCAAGACAAAGTGAGTTTTAGAGTTCTTTGTACTAAGGTTTCAAATGGTTTGAACATCATCATCAAGCTCAAGGAAATAGACTAAGAGATCAAAATAGATAACAACATTTCTTGAACCAAGTATAAAGAGAAATCACACCATATTCTTTATTTTATGCCCAAGAACTCCTATCTAGAGTAAACTCTAGAACGTGCCAGCCAACTTTAAGGTTAACAAGGGTAAGCTTTGGGCTCTTTAAAAACCATGTGATATATTTTCTTAAGTAAAACCTTTAGTGAGTTACCTTACATTTTTATCAAACTTTGTAAAAAGAAAAGGAAAGGAAACCAAAACCATAAAAGAAAGAAAAGAAAGGAAAAACTAAAATGCTTCAAGATCAAGAACAAGTTTCAAGCTTTAGAGGTTCCTCAAATGCCAATCACAAGACCATTATCTTGAAACCTCATCATCAAGCTAATAATTTCTTTTCAAACCAAGCCTCATAGCAAAAATCAAAAAGAGAGGAAAAAGAATTTGATCCAAGAGAAATTGGAACTTTTCATACCAAAACATGAATATGAAAGAAAAAGCTCTTGAATACAAAACCCCTACCAAGTCATTTCTCTTGTTGGAAGGAAAAAGGAGCTTGCTCTTGAAAAGAAAATGAGAAGAAAACTCCTCTCCAAGTGATGATGATGATTCGGCCAAGGACAAAGAAAAGGAAAGGAAATGTGTTTTGTGTGAGCTTGTGTTTGAGAAAGGAAGCTTTGGTATTTGGATGATAATTTATGGTGGTGGTCTGGTGGTTTGAGGTTACAAGAGGATGGTTCTATGAGGAGGATGAAGAAGATAAGACGACAAGAGCTCTTAGAGTTCTTTGAGAGAAAAGAAAGGAAACTTAGAGAAGTTCTTAAGACACAAACTTGGAAATGAGGAAATAGAACCAAGTTCTCTTGAGATTGGAATTTATAGGAAATTGAATCATGAAGGAGTGAATTTGGAGGGGCTGGCCATGTACTCATGGGCCATGGGGGAAAGAAATTATTTTCCAAATGGTCATTCAAGAGCATGGTTGGAGGTATGGCTAGGTATGGCTCAAGGATAGTGAAGTATAGCCTCAAGCATGGTGCAAGCATGGTTCTTTAAGTGTGATGCAAATCAACATGTGAAGAATATGGGGGGAAAGGTGTTCAGCCATGACAGCCCATGGGGAAGAAATTGCTTCATCTAATTGTGATTTAGTGATGTATTTATCTTTGATTAAGCTTTTGGTTAGGAATTTGTAGGTAAGTGTTTAGGTGAAGTAATAGGTAATTAGGAATGGTGAGACATGATTAGGAGTGGTATTGCTCTATTAATGAAATCAAAACTCATTTTATGACAAAAAAATGTATAAACATAATTCCTTAATTTAAGGAATTGGAGAGAGAAAATAATATTCAAGATTCCATGACATAGAATCTTGATTTTTAGAAAAGATTAAGGTGTATCTAAGTAATCTTAGGTTCTAATCAACCTTAATATATTATTTTGACTCTAGATTAATTATCAAAATTAATTAATCTTTGATTAGAGTCTAATATTGCTTAGGTTTCCTTAATTACGTCGTTAGGCCCGAAATACACTATTTTTGGGGCAAAACGGTAATTTTGCACTAACACTGCCCGGGACCACTCGGATCAAAACAAATATCATCCAACACATATAATTAACATTCCGAACTCTCGGGAGAGACTCCGGGCTCAAACTGCACCGATACCCGCGTAAAACGCTATAGGGGTATTTTGGTCATTTTGAGCCGAAAGTTTAAAAAATGAGATTTTCATCTCTACTATCAATCACAACATATATAATCCCCCTCAAACATTGAGTTGACCCTCCGAGGACTGTCAGATCAGCCATCCTCGAATTTTTGAGTAAAAATGACCTCAGGGGCATTTTAGTCATTTGTGCTCAAATAGAAAAATCAGAGCGTTACAGAAGATTCAATGGAACCCAAGGAAGTAACCTTTGTTGAAGCCAAGAAAGTGGTTAAAGATGCAATAGAAATGGCTGAGAAAATGAGTGAGATAGCTACTGTAGATGTTGATAAAGTGGCTCCAAAAACCACTCCTCAAGATGTGGGTAATTCTATGACTTTGAAGCAGATTCTGAAGTCTGTTTCCAAAAATATGGAAGAAGAATCTCATCCTGAGAGGGAGAGTTCTAAAGAACTTAAGATATACATGAATGAGCTCTCTCATGTGTTGGAACCATTGTTGAAAAGCCTGAGGAGGAACAACTTGTTGAGCCCTAAGCTACAATAATCTTGGAAAGAATGCCTCAATCTCCCCCATCCATCAGAATAACTTCTTTCGAGGAGGATGAAGCCTCATAAACAAGCTCACATTAAGAGGAAGTCCGAGCTCCTCATGCTTTTGCTGCTAACACTCAAACTGCTACCACTCGAACTGCTAAAAATCTAACCACTCCAACTATTGCCACTTCTAAAGCTGAAGCTGAGCCAACATAAGCTCAAAATTCACCAAAGTTTGGGATATGGTTCGATTAGACGTTCCAGAACCAGCATCCAAAGTTACCCTAGCACTAACAATTCACTTGCCTAGCCAATCTCAACCTCAACCTCAACCTAAGCCTAACTAAATCTCACCGAAGTCTAGCTGCTATTGCACAACTAAAGAGGCATGGCTGCCAAACTAAACTGAGTTAAAGACTCCAACAGAGATCTTTGAGCACAACTTAGAAGGCATGAAGATTTCATTCTACAAATTCTTCATGAGCTGAAAAAAGGCTGAAGAGCCCAGTGATAGTGTGACCTCATGCACACCTTTTTGCTGATGACGAAAGGGGGAGAAAGAAAGAGAAAAAAAATCTTTCATGTAATTGGGTCAAGGGTAAAGTTGAGGGGGAGCTTCAAAAATGCTTCAGTTTTCACATAAATACATATCATATTTTCTTTGATTTGTTTTTGGTCAAACTAGGGGCTACTTCAAAAAGCTTCAGTTTTCATATACATACATATCATATTTTCTTAGATTTTTTGTTCATATTTCCTTTATTGTTCTTGAAACAGTCCCTATTACCTCTTTATGTTTCTGAACAATTATGGTCATTATTACTTATGCTCTTATGCTTTTCATAATCAATACTTATGCTGTGACATATTATGATGCCTTGATAAATTTTATTCTGTCACCTTATTTTATGTTCTGATATTTATATGGTTTAACATATCCTAATACATAAGCTCTGAAAATTATGCTTTGATACACATGTTTATGCTCTTATACATATATTTCAAAAATTATGTTATCATATGCTATTATTAGTTTCATATTTTAGACTGTTGCTTATATGTATAAAAGCTTATACTAATTCTTTAAGAAAGATGATAGCTTTGAAAAACATGGAGACAATTGTGCTGAATCATGAGATCTGATACAAGATTAGTATCACAATATTTATCCTCTTAACTCAATACCTTATTTGATTCAATTAAGAAAGTAATATAACTCTGATACTCAAGTTGTCTTAGCTCAGATAGTTATAATGTTGTGGCATAACTTAGATAATTATTTTAAAAATCAGCTCTGATACTTGCTATTTAATGTTACTATGCACCTTGACAAAATTAACAAGAAACCTTAAGCTAGCTAATTTATGAAAGACCCTGTTATCATATTCAACATATTTTTTAAAGAACATTTAAACTATGATACAAGTTTCTAGCCTTGGAAATTCTTTCAAAATATTCTCCAAAAGATTTTCTTAAAATTTGATTTGTCATCATAAAAAATTGGGAGATTGTTAACTCCAGAACCCTTAGAAAGCTTTATAGCTTATGTTTTGAGTGGCAGCGAAGGAAACTTTGTTAAAATATTTTGTAGGAAGGGCTAACCTGTCAATTGAGTTTATATAGCACTTAGATAGGACTATTCTCTTTACATATAAATTCAATGGATGACATATTTTTCACTATATCATGTTTTAACATGATTATAATCTCATTTAAAGAGATTTAAAGCTTAAATGATATGAAAAGTAGTTCAGAAAATGAATTAGCATATGTTAGAGACTCAAGGAAGTGCCAGCCAACATTAGAAGCCAAGCTTATAACATCAAAAAGTATCACGCTCATTCAAAACGATCAATAATCAATGAAGAAGTGTTTTTCTTGAGAAAATTGTGACCAAGATCTTCAATCTACATAAGAATAAACTCTGAAGGCATCCTAAATGATGAAAGAATTCCTAACAAGCTCAGAGTTGTGCAAGGAATATCAATACAAAGATCAGAAACCAAAGGCATTACATGTAAAAGCATGCATATTTAGAAACCATGTTGACTTTACAAAAAAGGAAAATTCAAATTTAAATAAAGTCTATTTTCATAAAGCACTAATAATGACACACTACTTTTGTTGTCACTACTTTTGTACTTGATCAAGTATCTTAGCTTCTAGAAAAAAAAGTTTAGAAACCATGTACAAAAAGTAAACTGCAGTCTTTGAAGCCGCATTTGGAAACCACATATTACAATGGATTTTTGCAACTGTGAAGTGGCTCTAACACAGTCGTGCTACTTGCAACACCCTAATTTTTAACCCAACTTTCTAGAACACATTAGGTTAAACATTAGGCTATTACTTCATAGTCTCATCCTTTTCTAAAATACTAAAGGAAAATTACGAGTAAAATTTTTTTTAAAAAAAAGCACACAACAAAGTGAGAGCCACGTTCTTAGTCTAATCGAATAATAGGAATATAAAGCACACTTAACACTCATAGAGAAACACAGAAATGGAAACATATAACAGCTGAGCATAAATCATCACAACAGAGAAACGTTTCATTAATAACATAACTTAGAATACATAAGTAGTCATACCCTCATTGGGACGGGCAGAGCTTGTAATACAGCAGAAAGGAAGTACAATAGAAACAGAGAAACATAAAGTAACATAAAGTAAACCATCACTACCCGAGTGCACCTATAGTGAATAACCTCAAAACAAAAGCAGGTTTATCCAGTCTACATGTGAGTGTGTGCACTAAGCCTCCCCTAAAACATCTGCTACTAGAACCCGGGGAAAAGGAGTGTAACTGATCCAAGAACGCAAGGCGGCAGGAGTGGGCATACGTGTAGATCGAGCGTGAGCTCCTCGTTAGGCGCCTCTCGGACGGATGTGTCAATGAAGACCACGAATGTCGCCATCAGTCTCTGAAGATGTGACTAAGCGAGAAAAAGAAGAGAAAAGAGTGAGAATCTTACTAAAGAATCTCAGTAGGAATCTCCCATTCTAGGGTTACATCGTTCACATCCTCAGGAACCTTGGGTTTATTTATAAAAGGTGTTCATGCATATGAGATTCATTATTAAGGTTTATGAAACTATTTATCCAAGGTCCATTTCTTTTAGTATGCATCTTGATGTCATGAATGCAACATGTTTAAGCATGAATGTATGGCAATGCTTGAGCACATAAATCAACAAATCACAACAATCTAGATTCATGCAAGTGGCATAAGGGCATATTACAACTCTTACTTTTCTCATACTTATGTGACTTAAAAGCATCATATCTCTTTTGTTCTTTTTCTCAAAAACCACCCTCTTAAAACATATCCACCTATTTCCAACCGATACACCGCCCCGGCAATTTTTATCATAACCTCCTATCTCCGTCTCACCTAATCGCCTAGGAATGAGCTCAATCCTAACTAGTCGTCACTAGATTTAATATGGGGTAAAATGAGGGGTAACATAAACATATTTCATTCTTTGAAACGTTCTCACGGCCTCGAGTGCACAAATAATTGTCCGCTTTGGTAAGGCTGCATCTGCACATACCCTCACGGATTTGCCTCCTCCTCACCGTGAAAGGTGAGAAGTACGCCTCAATGCTTGTCACATAAAAATATCCTGGGGATGTTCGGTCGAACCAGTGTCACCCAGGGTTTTCAACTCATATGGTACTTTAAAACATTTTTCAACCCTTTTAGGTTTGATAGAAATTCGGCAAAGATAACGGCTGTTAAACTGAATTTCCTTCAAACCAAAATTCATGCCACAAGCTAATCACACAACTTAACATCTCAATAATAATTTCCTCACGTATCATCAATAAAACATTTTAGGGTTCATGCATCATCAAGCATATTCTTCTAATACATCATTCTCACATAGATAAACATCATAACATATATTTCAAACTCATCATTCTTACATAGATTATAGCATATATTCCAAACTCATCATAGCATATATTTTAAACACATCATACTCATATAGATAAAGCTCATGTATCATATATCATACTTGCATAAAATTAAGCATCATAAAAACTCAAGACTTCTTAATGTCTTATGCATCGACCCTTAAGGTCCTTAACTCACAATCTAAGTTATAAATCATCAAAACCTAGTCTCTTGGGAACCTATGAGGTTATAACTAAGTATTTCTCACCTCACACTATGGTCAAGAACATCTCTAGACCTCAAGGATGCAGAATTTAAAATCCCAACTTTACGGGTACCTAGGAGTCACAACAATGACTCTTTCTAAGTCCAGTTTGTTCCTAAAGCATCAAGATTAAGCCCTAAACCAATTATGAGTCATTCCTACACATTTAAACTAATTTAGAACCATGATTATCATTTCTAAACCTTGCTGGACAGAATCCAGAAAATTCCATCATTAAGGGATCTAAAATTCTCAAATTAATTCTTTTCTAGTTCTTAACTTATCCTATCTTTCACATATGAGTCTTAACATTATTTTTACTCAAACATAAGCATCTTATCATTATTAACACAGCTCATACAGTGGCCAAACATAGCAAGGCAGAACCGAAACAAACATCTCCATAAAAGACATGAAACACAATTTCTAAAGCACATACAATACTAGTTTCTCTTGGAACCTTTTTCAACTTTCAAAACTCATTTATGGACACTTTTATCACCTATAATCATAAAAATACTTAAGAGGGTAATAGCTAAATCATTTTTATCTCAAGAGGTCCTAAATTCATAAAACTTAGTTCTACATATTTCTTATACTTACATAAGCTTAGAAAAATTATAAAACATAGTTTTCAATACTTGGAAACACCAAAGCCTCTTAGGGCCGAAATAGGGACCAAAAGCAATAAATATTTTTAGACCTTTGTTGAGACAACAATGGGCAAGTCTTTGAGCTCTAGGTTCATTAAAGTGATGACATAAAAATAAACATGCTCATGCACTTGTTTTAGTTTTTGCTAGAAAGTAAAGTGAGAGCATAAAATAAATATGTGATGCATTATATTATTATCTTTGATATTTAGGTGAGAACTTGAAACATAAACATGATAATGCATAGCTTGAAATATAAACATGATAATGCAAGCTCCTTTATTACCTTCATACTTAGTGATAACAAAGAAAGTAAACATGATGTGCAAAGCATAAAATAAATATGGTATGCATTATATTATTATCTTTGATATTTAGGTGAGAACTTGAAACATAAACATGATAATGCATAGCTTGAAATATAAACATGATAATGCAAGCTCCTTTATTACCTTGATACTTAGTGATAACAAAGAAAGTAAACATGATGTGCAAAGCATAAAATAAATATGGTATGCATTATATTATTATCTTTGATATTTAGGTGAGAACTTGAAATATAAACATGATAATGCAAGTTCCTTTATTACCTTGGTACTTAGTGATAGCAAAGAAAGTAAACATGATGTGCAAAGCATAAAATAAACATGATTTTTTTCAAAGGTTCATTTTAAGGTGATCTAAAGCTCATCCAAGACTTTAACAACATAATAACCCAACACATATCTCATTACAAAGAGAGCTTTAGAGTTCTTGAACTAAGTTCTCAAAGGAATTATGAGGTTCTTGAACATCATCATCAAGCTCAAAGAAAGCAAAACTTTTTGAACAAATAAAACTTCAAAGATCAAAAAGGAAAATGGTAACCGAAATGTTAAAGAAAGGAACAAAGAAACCGAAATCATAATAGCAAGAAAAGTAAAGGTATTCTTGAGTAAAAATCATTTTTGAGTTAGAAAATAATGTTGGAACTCAAAGAAAATAAAACCTCAAGCTCTAGAGTTTCCTTTGAGATGAACACATAGTCATTATCTAGGAGTCCTCATCATTGAGCTATCATGTACTCATCAAGGCCAAGAGGCCGAAAATACAAGAAAAGGAAACCAAAGAAAGTTTCAAAAAGAAAACCCAAGAGAAAGCTAGAAAGAACTCATTTTCAAGAAGACAAAGTTTAGAAAACACTCCTACCTAGAGTGAAGACAAAAAGCTTGGACTTGAAGATGAAAATGATACGAGCAACAGCTCCTAGGATGGTGATGATGATTCGGCCTTGATGAAAGAAAAAGGAAGGAAATGTGTTCTTGGTGAGCTTGTGTTTGAGAATGGAAGTTTAGGTGTTTGTATGATGATCCAAGGTGGTGGGGTGGTGTTTCAAGGTTGTGTGATGAAGTTTCAAAAGGAAAAGAAGAAGATGAAGAAGAAGAATGCTCTTGAGATTTGAGAGAAAAAGGAAGAACTTAGAGAAAAACTAAAAACTAAACTTAGCAAATGAACAAAGTGTAGCAAAGGTTCATCTAGGCATGGTATTTATAGAGAAGAATAAGAGTGAATGAGTGGAGGAGAATGAATCCTCATGGAACATGAGGTGAGGCATGTGTGGAGGAGAATGAATCCTCATGGAACATGAGGTCTCCTCATGGAACATGAGGTCTCCTCATGGAACATGAGGTCTCCTCATGGAACATGAGGTGAGAGAATTGCACTTTGATGACATGGCTTCAACCATAGTCTTTGGAGTGTGAAATAAAATTAAATTGTGATAAAATGGATGGTGAATTTCGTGCAGGTCTGATGCAGCAAGGGAGGAGGGAGTTTTGGTCATGTAATAGTGTGTTAGTGATGTGTTTAGGGGTGTATTAGCTTAGGTGTAAGGTTAGGAGTCATTAAGCATAAGTTTAGGTGACTAAGAATGTGATTAGGAACCTTTATGACATGATTAAGGAGTACTCATACATATTTAGGAGATTTTAAATTCATTTTATGAATAAAACAATGTAGACAAAATTCCATAATTTAAGGAATTGGAGAGAAAACACTATTCAAGATTCCATGACTAGAAATCTTGAATTTAAAATAAGATTTTAAGTGGTAATTAAGTACTTTTAGGTTCTAATCAACTTTAATAAATTATTTTGACTCAAGATTAATTATGGAAATTAATTAATCTTCGATTAGAGCCTAATATTGCTTAGGTTTGCTTAATCACGCGATTAAGCGTAAAAACACGAAACTAGGGGTAAAATCGTAATTTTGCACTAATTTTGCCCGGGACCTCCATAATTAAAACTGAGGTCGTAGAATACATAAAAACGCCTTTTAAAACCATCTGGAGAAGTTTCGGGTTCATCCGGCACTTGCAAATAGGTAAAACACCGCAGGGGCGTTTTGGTCATTTTGACCCGAAAACTCAAAAAACGAGATTTTCGAATCCGAAAAGGTACACAGGTCATCTAATCCCCTTCCAACATTGAGTTTGCCCTTCGAGTACTGGCAGATCGGCTTTCCTCGGGGGCGAAAAATGACCTCAGGGGCATTTCGGTCATTTTCACTCTAGCAGAAAATCGGGGCGTTACACTACTCTTCTGGAGTACAGTTCCTAGGACATAAAAAAAAGATCAAGACGTGCTAAGATGAGGGGAAATAAAGGGACAATGGTCTAATTAAAATATCAAGTATAAAAGGAAGTGACCTTCATACAAGAGAAGAACTTTTGACAAATCTATTGCCCAGAACTTTCGCTGATTAGCCTTTGCTCTAATCCCTTTCATTTTCTGAAAGTCATTATATCTTGTAATCAGTTAATGTAAAAATCTTCTTTCTTATGCTCATTAGATAATATTTCCTTCTTAGGAAGAATCTTAGAAAGAGGTCACTCCAAGTATTAGTTCACAGAGTGTTATATTCTTAGAAAACTTGAGTGTTATTTGTTGTAGAGAACCAACCAAACACAAAATCATTGTACCCTGATTCAATAGTGATCAATTATGAGGATAGCTTGAAAAGGCTAGTAAAAAGACTACTTGGAGTGATAGTAAATTGGAATGACTGATCACTAGAGTTAGCTTGGAGAAGTTAGTAAAAACATTACTTGGAGTGACAATAACTTGGAACTACTACCCATTAGAGTTATCTTGGAGAGACTAGTAAAAAGACTACTAGGAAATAGCTTATAAAGGTTATTCAAAGAATATCTTACTTTCTATGGTTCAAGAAAGGGTTTTTAGTGAAATTTAACAAGTTATTGAGAACTAAATGTAGGCAGGATTGACCAAACTAATATAAAAATCTCTGTAGACAATCTCTTTATCTCTTTACTATTATGCATTTGTGTTTAACTATGTGATACATTACTGGAAAATGTTTTCAAACAGTTTCTAAGTCTGTCACTTAGTTCAGAAAATAACTTTATGAACCACACTAATGAATTTTTTACTACCTTCAAGTGAAAAATTTGATAGACATTGTTTTAGTATTTCAGAATCTGAAAAAGAACTTCAAGAACGATTCAAGCCCCCTTCTCATGCTACCTTCAACCTGTAGGTTGAAAAGTGCAAGAGAAAGGGGTTGAATCATACCTTGCTTCTTTTCTTCTATTATTGAAACTGAAACGTTAGACAACATACTATCCAGCATTGAGCTTGAAGTGCAGTGAAAACAAGTTAGATATTTCAAAAAGTAACTTCGTGAAGCATAACGGTCGAACAAAACACCCTGTAAATCTTTCTTTTTTGGACAAAAACATTGTATCCTTTCAACTTTGTCACCCTACTCATTTTTCACACTCTGTTCTTCCCTTACAGTCACCAATGAGCCTTTTTCTGCATTCTTTTTACTCTTGACCTCTATTCGCTCTTCTTTTGTTAGTACTTCATGCTCTGAAATTCCCAAGAAAATATTGTTCAATTTTGATTTGATCAAGATACACCTCATTAGGAGATAATGGCACAACAATATGTTCAGTGTATTCTAGGTTGTCCACATGAACTTGCAAATCCAAAACAGGCTTAGTAGCAAGAGGTTCATCATGCTCAACAATGTCAACATGTTCATTGTCATCAGAGTAATCCTCCAAATATCGTATAGTATCACTATCAACAGACTCATAACCATCATCAAAATCAGACACAACTTTATCTTTCCTAACATCCAAGATTCTTTTGGTTGAGCAATCATATACACAAGAAGCTGTTGGTAAAAGATTGTACGAAAATGGGGCTTGAATCGTGCTTTCTAAAATCTTCCTTTTTACCTAAAATAATTTTGAACAAATAAATCTATCAAGCCCAAGGCTTGAGTACAGCAGAATGATAGTTAGTAGCTTCAGAAAGTAAGTTTATGATTTATGTCTAATTCAACCTTGGTTCGTTACAATAATCAGTGCATTATCTAAAGTGCTCAATAATAGAAATAAAAGATTAGGGAAAAGAAAAATGAACACAAGAGATTTTTATACTGGGTCAACCAACATGTCTACATCCAGTATTCAATAAATATTGAGATTTCACTAACAACAACTTTCTTAACCTAAGAAAGTAAATAGATAATCTTTACAATAGTTTTCCCATGCTCTAACTTGCACAGTGGCCAACCCTAACTGCAACTTAACAGAGTAGTTCTGAACTAACTTCTCCAAGCTGAACTTGCACAGTGGCCAACCCCAACTGCGACTTAACCAAGTAGTTCTGAACCAACCTCTCCAAGTTGAATCGTGACCTGCAGACATCTTCTACTACCATGTTGTAAGTAGTCTTTCACACAGCCTTTCCAAGCTGAACCATGATAAGCAAATACCTTTGCTAACACGTTGCAAGTAGTTTCACCTTTGCCTCTCCAAGCTATGTCTCACAATGATCATTAATGGATTAAGGTTACAAAGGTTATGTGCTTAGGTTTCCACTCAAACTAACCTACACTCAAGTTTCCTTAAAGATGCTAGCTAATACAAACCTAGAAAACTTGGAGCGACTTCTTTCTCTTATCTCTTCACGTGAAGAAGATATAAATACAAATATATTTTAAAACCGAGAAAGAAGATTTTTACATTTCATGAATGATTTACATAAAAAGATGAACAACACAGGAAGTGTAGAGAGATTTTTCCAGATATTCGGTATTAATGCTTTTCAATTCTCTCATCTGTTTTCAAGTTTGGCATCTCCATTTATACAGGCTTATCTTCATGAAGGTTTCCTTTTTTATCTGATCTCCAAATGACATGTGTATTTCAGTAGATGTGCCATGGAATGTTAGTTTAGAAAGGTGTGCTGACAACTTGTCCTATCGTTGCAGAAGCCGTTGTAATGTAGAGGTTTCTAAAGTCCCTCTTTTTTCTTTTTACTTTTGGGCCGTGGTTTTTGAACTCCACCTCCTAGGATCTTGAATCATTTAGGCAGAAGAGATCATGTTCCATTTACAACACTAGATCTAATTTTAGATTTGAAATTTGAATTTCGAAACTCCCTCCATTTTTCCTCAGTGTTCTTTGCTCCACTCTTTAGTGAGCTTTCTAACGTTGTAATCAATCACGTTGATTTTTCTCTGATCTTCCAGTCTTCAACTTGATTTCTTGATGATGATTTCTCTGTGATTGTAGTGATTGATAACTGAGTAACACATTGCTCTTGGACATGAATTGATTTCTTCATCATGAGTGTTCTTTCTTATGTCTTGTGCTACTTTCTGAAGATTATTTTCTTAGTTTCTTGATTTCTGACTTGATCAGCTTCAGTCCTCCAGCATTTGTGCTTTCTATCCACGAGATAATATTCACCTTTTAGGCTTGATCATGTGTAGTGAAATTATTCCCGATTCAAGTCTGCTTCAATGCCTCTGGTCTGTGCTCAATGTGCTTGAATAACGAAAAACAAGCAATACTTGAAATATTGCATTCTGATTAAAGAAATCTTATTCAGCACTTTCTTTTTCTATGCTCTCCTTTTGATAATGACATATATAAAATCTATTTTAGCATAATTGAGTCGAGCATTGATAAATATTAGATCAGAGAATATCAGAAAATACATAACGAAGTTAGGAAAGATGATCATCAGAGCAATTAATCAATTAATCACCAAATATAGTTATGAAACTGCATAAGATGAAATATATTAATGTTTAGAAAAAAATTGCAGTATGTAGAAGAAATTTTTGGGCTCCCCTTCAGCATAACTCCCCTTGAATATTTAGCTCCCCTTGATTGCTTGACAATGGATTTTCTTCATCCCTTTATCCTTTCTCCCTATTTTGGCATCATAAAAAAAATTCAAAAAGGAAGTTGAAGTAGCATCTTTAACCTTTTCTTTTCAGTTCTTTTAGAATCTCTTGATTTGTCTGAAGAATTTGAAGTTGAAATTCTTCATTTTGCTTGAGTTGTGCTCCCTGTTCTATGATTGAAGCCTCAAGTCTGTCTTGTCTGGAGGTGATCTCCTTTAGGTGCCTTAGAATGATCTGATTGAAATGATAGCTTGAGGAAGGCTCGTCTGAGGCTGGAGAAGGTAAGCTTATAGGTGTCAAAACTGTAGTGGCTCTTAGAGATGGCTCTGGGATATTTAGGGGTATAGTATCTCCGGACTTTGGTGAAGCATCCTTAGCATCATGTTGTTCATCAGCATAAGGTATGATGGATGGTTAAACAGTAGCAGGAGAGAGGATAGGCTCAAGTATAGAAATGGCAGCAGCTTCAGGATTTTGAGCGAAAACACAAACATTGTCTTTGTCAACTATAGGAGTGCCTACTTCTAAATAATTGACCTCCTCCTCTTCAATTTGAACAATGCAAATAAAAGGAGAAGGTTGAGGTATCATAAGAGTGATGGCATTCTCCGGTCTGAGGTCCACTTCTTTTTTTTACTCTTCAATTATCGATTATGAGGAGGAACCAATAATAAGTTGAGATCTCATTCTTCCACTTAATCTACCCTTCTCACTTTGCAGAAAACTCTTTTCTTCTTCTTCAGATGATACTTTTGTTTGTTCTTCTTCTTCTTCTTCATCCACTTCTTCCTTTTCATCTTTAGAATAGCTTAATATAACACAATATCCTTCCTTTTCATACCTTTTGATTTTTTTTTTCTGCACAAGGGAGATTTTAGTCTCATGGATAGGCATTTTCTTACACTTAAGCCAGATGTCTATTCTACTAATAACTTTTAATGGTTTGGTAGTTTGTTGAGTTTCTTCGGTCTCCAACTCTTGCCTTCTTTCGGCTCGCCTTTCGTTTTTATGAAGAACCTAGTTAACTTCTTCTTCCTCTGACTCCTTAATTTCGCTTTCTAGAAGAATCAATTTACTTTTTCCTTTAGTTTCTTCCTTCTAAGAATTTTTCTTCAATAAGACTTCTTTGACTTGGCTTCCTCTTGTCCGAGGACTTCATCGAGTTGGCTCAGAAACTAGGACATTTGTTCTTTTTCTTGAGGTTCTAAAAGATGATGGCATGAAAATCGTTCCTTCAAGATATATATTTTTCAATGATGAGAGAAAGACCTATCTTCTAAAAGAGTGTTGTTGAAAGCATCCCATAAGGAACACTAGCAGTTCTTCTCTTTTCCTTTGTAGTGGCACTTATCATGTAATCAAGAATAAGTCTTGGCAGATTTACTTTTCTCTTTGCCATAAGATAGTAGAGAAGCATGCAATCTATCCCTACTAGTGCATCTGTGCTTCCAATGTGAGGCATAATAGAAAATCGTACTACTGTGTATACTTTTCTTGCCCTAACACTCAGCATAGCAGTAGATATTTCATTTGATTTATGAATGATGGAATCAGTAAGATACCTTGAAATATCTCCTTCATTTACTTCGAGAGTCCGAGCCTAGCTAGGGTTTGAACTGCAGACTAATCCATTATTTGGAGCTTTGATGATTTTTGACAGTCCAAAAAGAGTGATCTTGATTGCGCAATCTCTGATCATATAATTTATGAAGGACAGGGATCTTCCTCCTAATTGAGAGTAAAAGGCACTAACTAACCTGGGATAAACTCGTTCGTTTATTTCCATGTATTCTTCCTATTTTTGGAAGCCAAAAACTTCGTTGAGGATGGTGACTTCTTCAAGAAGATCTCTGCGTAGGGTTTTTCCTTGAGCCATTTTTCGTTAAGCGTAAAACTTGTCATAATGATCCTGCATTTGTGGATCATCATACATATGAACGGAGGTTCCTTCTTCATTGGATATAGCCCGTTTCTTGCTTTCAGCCATGGTGTGAGAAGAACAATGAGGAAAGATTGGTTCTTGGAGAGATTTTGTGATAGAGGACAAATGAACGATTTGCATATAGATGAGAGACTGAGAGAAAGTTATTGACAATTTCAGAGCGATGTGAACAAGTAGAGGAAGTATATGAGGGAGGATAAAGGAAGATAGATAATCTTTGAAAGAAGAGGTTATTTAAGAGATGTGAAATAATTGATAGTGATGAGCCAATCGTGGGAGAAAGAAAAAAAAATGTAAATCAAGAAAAGTTTTCCTGCTTATTTTGACATGCTCTTTGGATAGGCGATATATCAACCTTGCTTTACTTTCTGAAGGATTCTATTTTTAGAACTTCGTTTCAACCCAAGGGTTCATTAAAGTGCTACAACAGAAGGATGAGCTTATCTAGCAAGTTCTCTTTTCAGCTGATGATTTGTCTGGTTTCTTTTCAGCAACCTCTGAGCGTGCTTGATTTCTTCAACCTTTCAAATCTCTATTCTTTTCTCTAAAAGATCAGAGGTCTCTGAATCTTGAGGAAGAATCAGCATCTTGAAGTTCCTTAGATCGCAATGACTTTCTGAATGTTTGATTTCTAAAGTTTACTTTCTGAAATTGCTTCTTCCATCCTTTTTACTGATCAAGAATCCTTTTGAGACATTTTTCTTCAAGATGATTAGCATAGTAGTTCTTAAGTACTTTTCATCTGTAAGTTTTGATTCTTGAGAATCTAGAAAATCCAGCTTCTGATTTTCTTTCATGAGTTGTGAGAGTAGTCAACCATTGTACCTGAAGAAAGTTTATCTTGGTCCTCAATTTTCTTGAGTCCATCTTGGTTACTAATTTAGGAATAATATTCTTCCTTGAGAGAGATAATAAAAACTACTGAGAAAAAAAAACTTGTGTCATTAAATCAAAGCAGATATTTAGAAGCCGTAAGGAAGGATCCTCAAATAGTGAAAAAGCACTTTGAGATGTGTTGAGGAGAAAGTAAGCTTATTACTTAACAGCCCACCATATAACATTGACGAAAATAAGGACTAGTGTTTGAGTATTCATACGTTGTGTGCTTCTGTAATCCATACCTCATATTATGCACTATACAAAAATGCAATTTTTATCATTATCTTGTCCTTTGATCTTTGACCTCTGCAATCATCAGATTGCTCAACCCCTAGAGGCCTGGCTCTGATACCAATTGTTGGTAAAAGATTGCACAAGAAGGGGGGTTGAATCGTGCTTTCTGAAATCTTCTTTCTTACTTGAACAATTTTGAATAAATAAATTTATCAAGCCCAAGGCTTGAAGTGCAGCGGAATGATGGTTAGTAGCTTTAGAAAGTAAGTTTCTGATGTATATCTAATTCAACCTTGGTTCATTAAAATAATCAGTGTATTATCTAAAGTGCTCAACAACAGAAATAAAACATTAGGGAAGAGAAAAATGAACATAAGAGATTTTTATACTGGTTCGGTCAACATGCCTACATCTAGTACTCAACAAATGTTGAGATTTCACTAACAACAACTGTCTAAAACTGAGAAAGTAAACAGATAGTTTTTACAATAGTCTTCCCAAGCTCTAACTTGCACAGCAACCAACCTCAACTACGACTTAATAGAGTAGTTTTGAACCAGCCTCTCCAAGTTAAACTTGCACAGTGGCCAACCCTAACTGCAACTTAACCAAGTAGTTCTGAATTAGCCTTTCCAATCTGAACTGTGACCTGCAGACATCTTCTACTGCCACGTTGTAAGTAGTCTTTCACATAGCCTCTCCAAGCTGAATCGTGATACGCAAATACCTTTGCTAACATGTTACAAGTAGTTTTACCTTAGCCTCTCCAAGCTATGTCTTACACTGATCATTAACGGATCAAGGTTACAAAGGTTATGTGTTTGGGTTTCCACTCAAATTAACCTACACTCAAGTTTCCTTAAAGATGCTAACTAATACAAACTTAGGAAACATGGAGCGACTTCTTTCTCTTATATCTTCACATGAAGAGAATACAAATACAAATACATTTTAAAACCAAGAAATAAGATTTTTACACTCCATGATTGATTTACATAAAAAGATGAACAACACAAGAAGTGTGGAGAGATTTTTCTAAAGATTCGGCACTAATGCTTTTTAATTCTCTGATTTGCTTTCAAATATGGCATCTCCATTTATACAGGTCTATCTTCATGACCATTGCCTCTTTGATTTGATCTCCAAGTGACATGTGTATTTCGTTACATGTGCCTTGGAATGTTAGTCTAGAGAGGTAGGCTGACAACTTGTCCCATCGTTGCAGAAATCGTTGTAATGTAGAGGTTTCTGAAGTCCCTTTGTTTTCTTTTTACTTTTGGCTCGTGGTTTTTGAACTCCACCTCCTAGGATCTTGAATTATTTAGGCAGAAGAGATGACGCACTAGTTATAACACTGTATCGAATTTGATATTTGAAATTTAAATTTTGAAACTCCCTTTATTTTTCCTCAGCGTTCTTTGCTCCACTCTTTAGAGAGCTTTTTGACGTTGTAATCAATCACGTTGATTTTTCTCTGATCTTCCAGTCTTCAATCTTGATTTCTTGATGATGATTTCTCTACGATTGTAGTGATTGATGACTGAGTAACACGTTGCTCTTGGACATGAATTGATTTCTTTATCATGAGTGTTCTTTTTTATGTCCGTGCTACTTTCTGAAGATCATTTTCTTGGTTTCTTGATTGCTGACTTGATCAGCTTTAGTCCTCCAGCATTTATGTTTTCCATCCATGAGATAATATTCACCTTTTAGGCTTGATCTCTTCTCCTGAGATAAACATGATTTCTCATGTGTAGTGAAATTATTCCCGATTCAAGTCTGCTTCAATGCCTTTGGTTCGTGAACATAAATACGTTCTTTGCTTAAAATAATATTCACTCTCTAATTATTTTATTCTCTTCCCATGAAATATATATCATGCTTGCCCATGTATAGTGAAACATTATTCTTGCATGGAGTCCGTATTATGTCTTAACTTGTATACACTTACTTCGCTTGATTTCATATTCACTTTCTGATTAATTTAATCTCTTTCCATGAGATATACCATGCTCACACATGCAAAGTGAAATATTAATATTGCTTAGATTCGTGTAACACAGACTTGATCTACTTGTTAAACTTTGTCAAGAAACTCAAGGTGGCCATTAGTCGCTCTTCAAAACATTTTCTCTAAATTGGCTTTGTTGTCATTCAAAACCTTTCAAGCTTCGTACTTTCTGAGTACTTTCTAAAGGATTCTAGAGTTTATAGAAGCAAATCCCAAGCATCGAAAGCACATAATATCAGTATGGCACAAAGTAGCAGTAGGAGAAGATGAATTAGAGGTACCTTTGTCACGGTGTGATTTCGGATACTTCTTTTTCATATTATCTCCAACTTTTCTATGGCAAACAAAATTAGCATCAAGCTTCTCCTCAAATTTGCCCATGATAAGAACTATTGTGACGATACCGGTTTGGCGGAATAACCTTGACACTATCCTTGGACCTGGATTGGGACACCTCTTGTACTCGCACTTCAATATCATCTAATATGCTATTTATTTGCTGATATTGGCATTTAATGCTCTTGTACAGGAGCTGTATGGCATTCACTCTATCAGCATCTTCATCACTCCCACATGTGTTAATAGCCATTTGAATAACCTGCAAAGTAATAAAAGAGACAACTGCACAAAGTACTCACTCAGTATTTCACTCAAAGGTTGTACACTTGTGTTTGCACTCAAATGACTGTTATCCTCTTTTGTGCTTATCACTCTTGCTTTTTATCACGCTGGACCCTTGTAAATATTACACTTCAGAAACCAAACAAATTGAAATAAGATAAAATCCCAAGTAATATTTAAGTGACACGAAATAATGAAAGAATGGGAAGAAATAATGAGATCAACTCAAAAGAAACAAAAATTTACCTACAGAGACAAAAGAAAAATAAAGATTTGAAGAACCAAAAATAAATTTAAAAAATTTGGAAAAATGAATCTGAAATTTTGTTTGGCTTTTTTTTTTTGCGTTGCTTTATTTATTTATTTATTTTTAGCACGTCTTCTTTTTTTTTTTTTGTTCTTGCGCTGATGTTGTGGCTTGTGAGGCGTTGCACCACTAGATGAAAGAAAAGGGGAACAACAAATAGTAAGTTTGGTTTTTGTTTTTTTTAATTGAAACAAAATGAAAACAATGAAAAACAATTAACCAAAAAAAAAATAGATAATAGATAAATAAGAATGATGATGGATCTGAGAAAGAAAAAGTAAAAATAGAGAAATAAGAATTTATCTAACTCTTGAAACTGATATCGAATGATGCGGAATTTATGGATATTAACACCCAGAAACCCCAACACACAATTGACATGGAAAATAGGATTGAAAACTAAAATAAATATCACAAAGGAATCACTCTACCTTGTAATCCTCTATTCAGTTTCCTGATGTAACAAGATAAAGGAATCACTCAACCTCACTTGCACACACAAAATTTCTTAAAAGAAACCAGAGAGATTTCATTCAAAATAAAACTGAGCTAAAGTGGCTACCAAGTTTGGAGGTATTTATATACTTCTTATTTATGTTAAATTTATTTCCTAACCCTACTATACTAGGCCCAAATTATTATACTATCAATTGGGATTAACAAATACAAAAATAAGACAAGTTTTGAAACATTTAAAAATAAAAACTAATTAAATAAATAAACCAAACTTGACTCAACATGACCGGAACATATGCTTGATGCAAATCAAGCCAATAATAAGATTTTTCTTCAAGCATTGAAATGTCCATTTTTCTCTTCTAAACTCATATCAGAGGCTCTCCAAACTTGACATCGATGTGGTGGAGGCTGGCACTGTAGAAGTGGAGCTTGAGGAGTGAGTGGTGATGATGATGGTGGAGGAGAAGGAGGGAGGAGATTGTGTTTAACAACATATTGAATTTTAGTTAGCCACATTTATGAAATGTGGTTAAGCACAACTGTAGGGTAGGCATTGATCAATGACTGTAGGGTAGTAGTCACCATTAAACTATACTCTATGCATACTTAAGTCCAATCATATGTCATAGATTCACAAAAATATTGCAAGAAACATACAATTAAAAATTCAACACAGTAACATAAACCAATCCTTAGCCATCAATGCAAAGGACAAGAACACTACCATTATTGTAGTGAAAAATACAACTAGATTAAGATATCTCGAATATGCAAAGCTCTACGACAAAGAGCTTAGCAGCCTAACAAGAACATCAATGACTACCCAATTGTTCAAAAAAGAGATCCATAAAACTAATACAAGAGTGACAAATTATATAACAAATAAAATCAAAATGAAATGAACCAACACTAAAGGAAATACAAACTCAATAACAAAAAGACTATTTTTAATACCAAAAGCAAAAGAATAAGAATTAAAGCTCAGAAACGATGAATATTAGAAGACTAAAGACCTAGCATAACTAGAAAGACATGGATATTACCCAATGACACCATACCTTCTAATTCAATGAATTAATTTGTCATATAAAAACAAAAATAACCGCTGTTCAGTCACAAATCCATGCAACCATTGAGAAAAAATGTAATTCAATATGCAAGAACCACAGGGATAATTCTTACAACTTTCAACAAAATGTTGATCCAAAACAAGGTTAGATTGAACTAAACATGTAATCCCCAACAAATTTGATACCCACCTTACCACCCACAAAAAAAAAAAAAACACACACACACACACACACTTGAAACTTGAAACATGCTTACTTTTTTCGCGAGCTTGAGAAAGGGACACCGAAAGCTTCAGTGGCGGATAGTGGAGCTCGACCTTCACCAAAGGAGCACCATCGCGAGCTTGAGAAAGGGATACTGAGAGTGCGCGACCTTCAGAGAATGAGTTCAGGGAAGAGAGGTGGTCTTCAATTGGCTTGAGGAAATGCGGGTTTGTCGAGCTTGAGAATGGATTGGATTTGAGAAAGAGAAGCAAATGGGTCTATGAGATTAGGAGGGAAACACCGGGTGGAGAGGAAATGAAATAAAGTGAGAATGAAATTTTGGATCCACTATGGTGTTCTCTTTATAATTTCCCTATGTGTGCACCAGCTATAGTGGTATACGGTAGCTGTGGATGGACACCAAACCGGGTGTTAAATAGCATTCTCTCTATCTTCGAGTTCCTGTTGCGAGCAAGTGAAAGGCGTAGGCGAAGGAGAAATGCCGAGGCAAACAGGTCAAAGCTTCCGAACAATCTTGGAAGGACTTGCGTCATCAAGAAGGGACATTCGCACTAAATGGAAGCATTGGGCCAGAGGCATGAGCAGCGCCCAAACCGACAGAACAACATCGTACTCCGCCCCAAGGGAGAAAGTGGACTGCTTAGTGATAGGGGCTGGCGTGGTGGGCATAGCAGTGGCAAGAGCACTGGCACTCAAGGGCAGGGAGGTCTTGGTCATTGAATCAGCTCCAACCTTTGGCACTGGCACCAGTTCTCGAAACAGTGAAGTTATTCACGCTGGCATCTATTACCCTCGCAACTCCTTCAAGGTCAGCCAGCATACATGCTTGATATCTCCCTTGTTATTTAAACTACCCATTTTTTGATGTTAGTCCAAAGAAAAAAAAAAAAAAAGAGTTCACATTTCTTATGCTGTAATTCTGGTTGTATCTTAGCATCGTGTTAGTTAGTGAGGAAGCAAAGTGCGTAATGGAGACTCATTGTGTTGGATTCAAGATGATTGAGTCACAGTCCACAGAATTATTAGATTTATAGTGACATCTAAGGCAAATTGCTTTAAGTAAATAAATTGGGAGGCAATGTCTTATTAGATTTCACTTTGCGTTGGAGGTTCAGGTGAATTCATTAGCAAGCATTTTGGCACTTTAGGGTATAAAGTATAAACATTTGGGGCTATCTTTTGAGAAGGGTATTTTTCTCCACCTGATTTATGATTCTTAGTTCTTTATTCCATGTAGATGTGAAATTTTCAAAATTTGATTCTTTGTGCCACAGATAATGAAAGTAACAGGTAGGTTGATATCTACTAAACCAGGTTGTTTCCATCTTATCAATATCATGTGTAGTTTTATTTACTGACACTTTTCTTAGAGTCAATGGACTAAACTTCAGACTTCAGTTTTTCTTCTTCTGTATAGAATTTAATGCAATCAATTTAACAGGCAATTTTTTGTGTAAGGGGCAGAGAAATGTTATATGAGTACTGCTCTAAGAATGATATTCCGCATAAACAAATTGGTAAGCTTATAGTGGCTACTCGGTCTTCGGAGATCCCAAAGCTAAATGACATTTTAAACTGCGGGATTCTAAATGGAGTTGATGTGTTGAGGATGATGGATGGTGTTGAGGCCATGAAAATGGAACCTGAATTGCAGTGCGTGAAAGCAATACTGTCACCGCTCTCTGGGATTGTTGATTCCCATTCCTTAATGCTTGCTTTAGTGGTATGCATTTCTAGCTTCTTTTACCATTTTTAAAAGGTGGATTAACACTAATCAAAATTAAATTTGGCTTCAGTATATCTTTTCTAAAATCAATTTCTTTATTTGGAGTTAAAATTGTACATTGACAGGCATACAAACCCCATGTTGGTCCAGGGGGAAGCTGAAAATCACAGAACAACCTTCACATATAATTCAGCTGTCATTGGTGGCCATCTTGAAGGAAATCAGATTTGTCTTCATATATCAGAAACCAAGAATCTTAGAGATTGGAATGGGACATCAATTTTGCACCCGGAGCTATTACTAATTCCTAAACTCATAGTGAACTCTGCGGGTCTAAGTGCTCCTGCCCTTGCAAAAAGATTTACTGGCCTACAAAGTGGAGTCATTCCTTCAGCCTACTGTGCACGTGGTTGCTACTTCACATTGTCTAATACTAAAGTCACTCCTTTCAGACGTTTAATATATCCTATACCAGAGGATGGTGGTCTTGGGGTGCATGTCACGCTAGACATGAATGGTCAGGTCAAGTTTGGCCCAGATGTTGAATGGATTGATGGCATTGATGATATCTCCAGCTTTCTGAATAAGTACTTCCTTAATAACCTGTCATTTGCATGCTTTTGACTTTTACTGCTTCATATGACCCATGGCAATGTTCAGTCTCTTGTCTGACATGGTTCCATTACATGGTTTATTATTTATTGTTTATAACTGATTAACAAAACAGATTTAAGTTTTTTTTTTTCCACCTTACCAGTATTGCTTAAACATTTTACTTACCCTTCAGTGACTCCGGTACATGCTTTCACTGCTATGTCATGGTTCAAAGGTTCTTTGTTCTCTATGTTGATTGCATTTATAGTGAAATCATTTTACAGTTTCTTATAGTTCTTCAGCATTTATGTTGCACACTTTTTTGTTTTGTGCACTTTGCTATAAGAACCTATAAATATTGGCATTATCTGTTAATTTTATTCCTGTCAGTAATCTACAGCTTGGATTTGCTCTGCGGATTAGTATGTGTTTGTATCTGTTTCAAGATGATATTGCTCTAATATGCTTCTCTTTGCATACTGGTTGTGCTCACTTATTGATATAGGCTTTTTATACTCTTAATTTCTTGTTGGACAATTGAGTTATTAGTAATTACAAAGGTTGATGCTGCAAAATTTTGCATTCATATTGTCCATTTCTTTCATGGTGTGTTTTCATATATGCCCATGAAAAGAGAATATGTTGATCTGGATCACGAACTTTACTCAAGTAAACATTGATCCTAGGTTTGATTATTCAGTACATGCAAATCGTGCTGAGCAGTTTTATCCAGAGATAAGAAAGTACTACCCAAATTTGAAGGATGGGTCTCTAGAACCCGGATATGCGGGGATCCGACCAAAACTTTCAGGACCCAGTCAGCCACCTGTCGATTTTGTGATACAGGTCAGTAAAATATTTCAGATCAGTCACATAATATCCGTTTTGGATTCTCTCCAAATGAATTCACTTTTGTCCTGTTAAGCATATTCGGAACTACGGTCTTTCTTATTTCTATAGTACCACTGTTCTTTCGTTAGATATCCTTAGCTCTTACAATCTTCGTAGTGGTACACCGCCATCGTCTACCTTAGTGGTTTCAACTACACCACGTTTATTGTTTTGATAATTATTTCCTGGCTCAAAATATATTCTTAGAGAACATTGCAAGGAGTATAAAAATGTCCTAATAATTTTTCTTTTCTCATCTGGCAACTTCAATGGCATCCCTGGAGATCATGGCAATGTTATATATTCCTATAATCATTTGGCCAAGATGACGTGATTTTAGTCTAGTTCTATATATCATTTTGTATTAGTAAACAGAAAAAAAAAAATGAAGCTTCTCTTGTCTATCATTTTGTTCCTTCTTGTACTTTCAACAAATAGAATGCCATGGTTTTACTTTTATTCGTAATCATATGTTCTTGAATTCTTATAGCTTCTCCTCATGTATTCATCTACATTCTTCCATGTATCTTTTTTATCTCTTTCATGAATAAGTTCTCTATCTCTTTTTTTCTCTCCCCCTTCTGAGAAATCACATACTGATTGCTCCCCTTTTTTGTTCTTAGTTTCATTTTTAGGATAAACATGTCCTTATTGTGTAGGTATCAAATATGTCCTTATAGGTCAAAAGGTTTTAACAGGAGCCCTATATTTCTAAAATTTTTTAAATCAGTCTCTATAGCTTATCTAAATTTTTAGCTAGCTCCTTATGAATTATGAAACTTTACAATCATGTCCTTGAATCCAATGACTACTGCACATAATCGCTTGCAAATAACTGCAAACATCGATTAACCAAGTGTACAATACAAGGCTGCCAGCCAGTAGGGACCTATTTAAAAAGTTTTAGAAGTACTGGGATCCTATTTAAACTACTAAACTATAGCAACCAGTTTGAAAATACCATTGAAACTTTAGGATGCATTTGATTTGTGAAAATATTTTCCGTTTTAATTTTCTTAAAAGGATTTCCATTTTCAAGTTTTTAAAATTTGGAATGGCATAAGATTTATAAAGGTAGATTCTGTTTTTTGAATGTGCAAACAATGAAAATTATATTTGGTTTGTCTGTTTTCAAAATGTAATTCTCAAAATCAATTTTTAGATAATAAAATTATATTTGGTATTAAATAATAAATAATATATATTTAAATTTGCATAGGTTCATCTACTAAAAGAATTTATAAAAATCTAAAAGAACTCTATAAAATATTAAGACTAACAATAAAATAAACTGCTCACTTTTGAATTATAATTATCAATTATTATGTTTTGATTTTTAGGTAGATAAATATTTAAACACTATAGTATCTATCATTGCATACATGACCATGTTAAATTAATGATTTATTAATTCATGTCATATTCACTAAAAAAATAACAAGCCATTTGTATTGCCACCTTAATGTAAATAAATCCAAATACAAGTGTTATATGTTTAATACAACTAAGCAAAAGTAAATTCAAATACAAGTATTATTGTCTATTAAGTAGAATCATCATTGCCTCACCATGATGTATGTCTTGTATGTTGAGTTGATGATGACTTTTTTGTTTTTTGGGGATAAAAGAAGAAATTTCATTAACAAGAAGAGAAAAATAATACAAAGTGAAGAGGATGAGATCCTCAAAGCAAAAAGAAAACATCAAAAGATCAAAGCTTTTCAATCTCTTAGCATATCGAGGAGGAAAACCCTTCTAAAAAGGTCATGTGCCTTACACTAAGTAGATATTAGGTGTTTGATCTTATCCCACATAACATACCATGAAAAATGCTTGAGCTATGCTTTAGCCAAATACACTAAATAACTATAAAGACAGCATATTGCCATAAGGATTTGGCCTCCTTTCTCCTTCCAAAAGGAATTGAGTTGATGATGTTCTCTGAACTAATCTTCCTAAAAACACATTGTTGGAGATCTTAAGGATCTTAAAAGAGAGTTTGTCAATCTACTAACCATGTTTCACAGAGAAAGTATATCTAAACTAGCTTCTGAAGTAAACCATGATCATCCAATTCCAAAAAGTAGTCTTCGCCAAAGCAACACTGCAAGATAACAACAGTGGTCAAGTTCAAAATCAAGACTCTGAGAAACAGTGAATGGAACAGTGAATGGAATTATGATGTATATATGTAAGGAAATAGCAAAACAAGTAGTAGATACAGAGAGGAATTCCTGAGCACTGAGCAGCTGAGATTCTATTGACCTAAAACAGAAATCCTGCCTACAAGAAAATATCCCACCCACTAGGATACAAATACACTCTTTCCCTCAACTGTATACACGTGAGAACCTCTCAGCAAAACAACCCTTCTCTCCTAAAACGGTTAAGCCACAGGTTGATGGAGGTTGTTGCTCCTCAAATTGGAATTAAAATAATAGAATAAAATTCAAATACTAGGTGCACCAAAACTGTAGTTTGGATGCAACTCGGGTTGTCTTTCAAAGAGGCTATGTTACTCCGTTGGAAATTTAGGGGTTTGTGAAAATTAACTTACACCAATTAAACTTTAAATGGTAATGAATCTATAATTAAAGGTACCAATACAAGGTATTCCTTGAATTGGAATTAATTATCATAGACCAAACATTAAACACGTTAGTGGCTACTAGTAATAAACTACTAGCAATTATATTAGTAATCAATCGACTGCTAGAATTTAACTAATGCAAATAACTAATAAACGGGATCCTAATTTAATTAGAAATCACATTGATTGAATGAACCAATTGCTATAGCTTAATTGCCAATCGGAAGATTAATTCTAATGTTCTCCCTCAAATATAAACCAATGGATCCACCAATTCACGCCCAAAGGGTTTCCCTAAACGATGATTACCAATTTAGTTATTCCAATAAAAATTGCAACAATCGCAACAATTATAAGAATAGGAACTAAAGAACATTGGGAAAACTAATGCATTTAATATAAAAATGAGGTCTCAAATATCATCTAAATCTATCCGAAAACCCTTGCACTAACAAGGAAATTTACTCCTCCATCTCTGGAGGATTACAATCAATGAAATCGAAAGAGTTCCTACAAATAACAGCAATGATCCTTTGTTATAATCTCTAGGAACAAATACAGATCACTAAAGGAATCCCTAGGGAGAAGAATAGAGATGACGAGATAGAGAGATGTAGATATAGAGATAGAGAAAGAATCCTAGCTGCCTTAGATCCAAAACTGGGGTAAAAGTCTGTGTCATTTATTTAAATACTGCTATCTAAAATAGCTCAAAATGGGCTCAAAAAATAGATTAATTATCTGTAATCCCATTATTGCGCGAGTGCTGCAACGCTTATTTGAGAGCTGCAACGCTCACCCAAGAGTGGCCTTTTTTAGTTTTTGCTCCTTTTTGCAACCCCTCAGCTCCAAGCTCCTTCCAAAGAGTTCCCAGCCTTGTTCTTAACATTTTGCACTTAATCCAAAACCCCTGTATACACAACCATACTCCAGGAGACAGGTTAAACGCAATAAGCTCTAATCTAATAATTATTTCGAATTCAATGCAATAGTCAATGATTCTATAACAAAATGCACAATGAGGACAAAGTCAAAATATTAATTTTTATCATTAATAACATAGTAAAACTTATGTAAAGAGCTAAGGTTTAGAAGCAAGATAAGTAACATAAATGCCTTTTATCAAGCTCCTCCACACTTAAGCTTTCACATGTTCTCATGTGAAAATAAGATCAAGCCAAGGCATGAATGAGAAGCAGCATACAAGGAATTAAGATGGACAATACTAAAACTAGACTCCTACTCTAAAATGCATGATGCATGAAAAGAAATGACAATACACTAATCCAATGAACCTAGAGGCATAACAATAAACTTTCACACCAACAATCAAGAGGATCTCAACAAGCAAGACATAAACAAGAACATTGCACACTAGGTAGAATCCACATACATGATGCATGAGCCAAGTATCAAAGTCCTCCCAAGGTCAGTGTTTGCCACTTATTCACTCAAGTGTTTTGGGTTATGATGCACACTCAATCATTTCAAATGAAAATGCATCACCACAAGCTTGCTACGGGTCTCATTCTCCTTTTGTCACACACACATGCACATTGAATCAAGAGGTGTTGTATTGGGTTGTAATGAGGCTTACGTGAAGGTGGGTAAATATGTAGGCCAATAGAGCTAAACTTCTAGCCAAAGGAGAGCAAATGCATACACCAAGAGCATAAATGCATAAGGATACACTTTGTCCAACTTATCACATGCACAAGCCTTTTTAATTGCAATGTGGCACACCTTCATCCCAACTTTTGCAACTTTTTTTTTTTTTACCACTCATAGATACACATTGTCCCTCCCCTGCACTTAAGCTGAAGCACATATAAGGAATGGACAAATGCTCTCCTAAGTCTCAAAAGTAGGGAATTTGCATGGTTTTTCACTTTTGGCTAATGATGTGCTAAAACAAAAGAGTGGGTAACAAGGCGCAAAGGGGCTAGACAAAGGTAACATGCAAAGGATAACTATATGGACAAGTGGCTACAAACAAGAAACAATGCCTCAATCATCTTCAAGTATGCACATGGAAACATATTTTCAAACAAGACCCTAAACAAGTTCTAGAATACAAATCCAAAGAGGGAAACACACATGAACAAACAAGGATGATACATGATAGTCGAATCATAGAGGCTCAAAATCTCACAGGTAAAAGTGCATGTACTCAATCCAAACAACACAGTGAATCGCCAAGCCTATAATACAAATTAAAGTCAATGCCAAGCAAGTCAAGTTAGTGCATGATGTCAGCTTATGCATGTAACCTCTAAGGTGTCAAGGGGATGGTGTAAGACATAAACAAAGTAAAATATGATGCAAGACTCAATTTAAAAAATGACAATAAATAAAATGCATAAATCTAAAAGAGAAGAGTAAAGGACTCCCTCATGGTGGGCTGTCTCTTACCTAACACTTTGCTTTAACGTCCCTAAATTGGATGGTCACGATCCTCATGGAGGGTGTGTAACTTCAACCCACAAAAATGCCATCTAAGCCCCGAGATCCTTTGGAGCTTCACGGAAGTGCATCAGCTAATGCCCATCAATTTCATAGTGAGTCATGGACCTTGGTGCCTTCAGCTCAATTGCACCACTACGGTGCATACGAGTGACCAAGAATGGTCCTTTTCACCTAGACTTAGTCTCTCAGTCATCAGTTTCACTTGGGGCTCATGCAGCAAGATCCACTGCCCCTCACAAGGCTACTTTCCCAATAAGGGCTGATCATGAGGCACTTGTGAAACTGATGGTTGCTGCTTGGGGGGTGTACCTGTATCTGTAATCTCAGAAAATCCTAACACAGTAGATTCATCATATCCCATGGGAGGGGAAAAAGTGGGAAATAGGGGATGTGTGAAGGTGGATGTGCATCCTTACCAAGCAAAGTACCACATGTATATTCCGCTAGGGAGTCAATGGTATCGATGCCAAACACAGAGTGTTCCTTATAGGGAAATTTCATAGCATTAGTTAGGCAAAATTGGACTTTCATGTTCCTGCACTCCATAGATAATATGCCAGCATAAACATCAATCACAGTTCTAGTAGTTGTTAAAAGGGTCTTCCCAAGATTAATGTATGCTGGCGGGCATCATTGTCATTTTCCATCTCAAGCACATAAAAATTAGCAGGGAATATTAAATTATTTATCTTTACCAAGACGTCTTCCAATACTCCCTCTGGCCTAGTGTTGCTGTGGTTGGCAAGTTGGATTTGCAATCCGGAGGGCTTGAGCTCTCCAAAGTGTAAGGACTGGCAGAGTGATTTTGGCATAACATTAATGTCAGCTCCAAGGTTAGCCATGGCTTGCTTGATATACAAGTTCCCAATAGTGCAAGGTACATAGAATGTGTCTGGGTCCTTGCACTTGGATGGTAGGTTACTTGGCTTGATAATGGAGGAAGCATTTACCCTCATAATCACGTTCTCCACCCCACTGCCCTTTATTCTCCTCCTATTGGTGAACAAATCTTTCAAAAATTTTGCATATTTCGGGATCTGTTTGATTGCATCCAATAGAGGAATATTTAGCTCTACCTTTTGGAAGGTTTTTAGATCTTCTGGATCCAATTTTGGTCCAGTCACCTTCCTGGGTTTCATCCTCTGAGGGAATGGCAGTGGAGGAGTAGGGTCTGGGTCTCTCGTGGCCTCTGTGGAGTGCTCCAGCGCTATTTGAGTGTTTCGGTGCTCAACAGAAAACTCTTCAATTCCGTGCTCAGCCTCGGCTTAGTGCTACAGCGCTCCTTAGAAGTCTCATTGTGCCAGTTCTCCAATTTCATGCTCGGTTGACTGCTGTGGTGCTCCCTAAGGGCTGCGGTGCTCCTTGAGCGCTATGGTGCTCAACAGAAACCTTTCCAGGCTTGTTTTCCCTTTATTTTTCTTCCTCTGCAGGCTTTGTCATCTATGGAATTTCATACCAAACCTCAATATAATAGCATTGACATTTCCCTTGGGATTTGGCATGGTTTGAGGGAGAAGCTATGAAGCTAGGGCTTGCTGACTCTGATTGTTTTTCATTTGAGCCATTTCCTCTCTCAGCCAAGCATTCTCCTTTCTTATTTCTTGCATCTGTTTCATCATCATCTTCATCATCTCAGTCATAATGGGATTTGATGAGGAAGATACAGGAGGGGCTTGCTACCTTTGATGACGTGCCTGGTACTTCTACTGTGAAGGATGGCCTTGTATTTGAGAATTGTTCCCTATTTCAAATTAGGGTGATTTTTCTAGTTTGGGTTGTATGTGTTCTCAAATGGAAACTAGCTTGGCTGGTTCTGAGGTTGACTCTGGAAGGGGTATGCTGCTACTATCTTAGTGATTGAGTCACTTGCAGGGTGGGACACGTATCTATGTGATGATCATTGGAAGTGCAAATGCCACAGACCTTGGGAACCACTGGAGTTGTTGCTTGGTTAACCATCAACTGCTTCATGAGCCTAGAAAGTGCCCTAAGGTATGGGTCAACACTGGATTCTCTGGTTGGCTAACCTCATGAAGGCCTTTGTTATTAATGGCTGTCTTTAAACCAAATTGCTGCAAATTTGCAGGCATGTTCTCAATCAAAGCATAGGCCTCTGCCAGTGTCTTATCCAAGAGTACCCCTTTGCTTATAGCATCAATCATGCATCGATCAGCGGGTACAAGACCTTCATAGAAATACTGGAGGACGAGTTGCTTTGGGATCTGATGGTTGGGGCAGCTTGCACAAAGGAGCTTGAAATGCTCATAATACTCATGTATGCTCATAATACTCATGTAGAGTTTCATCTGACTAGCGGATTTCAGAGATCTCTTTTCTAATGGACGCTACTCAAAAGGCAGGAAAATACCTCTCAAGGAAGAGTCTTTTCATCTCCATCCAGCTAGTCACAACTCCATCTGGCAGGTTAAAGAACTAAATTTCTACAGCACCCTCTAGGGAGAAGGGGAATGCTTTAAGTTTGACATCATCCACCTCTACCCCATTAGTTCTCATGCTAGAGCACACTATATGCAGCTTCTTCAAATGCTGGTGTAGGTCTTCTCTAGACAGCCCATGAAACTTGGGTAAAGCATGAACCATGTATCTTTTTAGCTCAAAATCATTGTCAAGCCTAGGGTATGTAATTGCCAAAGGCTGCTGGGTGAAGTCCGGAGCAATGAGCTTCGTAAATGTTGTATTGCGATCTCCCATGTTACTTGTGTTGTTTGAAACAACAAATAAAGGATCAGATCGCTCAGATTGTTCCTCTTATTGACTCCTTGCCTGTTTGATCTGCCTTAAAGTTTTTTCAATTTGGGAATCAAGAGATATTAAATTACTAGCAGATAAGGAACGTCTCATACAAGGGAACAATTAAAAATAAAAAAATAAAAACAGAAATAAAATAAAATAAAAAAGTAAAAATAAACAACTAAGTGCCAATGCTTTCATGGTAATGGTGCCAAAATTTGACGAAGGTTGTCTCTGCCTCCTCAAATTGGAATTAAAATAATAAAATTAAATTCAAATACTGGATGCATCAAAATTATAGTTAGGATGCAACTTGAGTCGTTTTTCAAGGAGGCTATGTCACTCAATTGGAAAATTGGGGGCTTGTGAAAATTAAATTACAGCAATTAAAATTTTAAGTGGTAATGAATCTATAATTAAAGGCACCAGTGCAAAGTATTCCTAAAATTGGAATTAATTATCATAGACCAAACATTAAACACATTAGTGGCTATTAGTTATAAATTATTGGCAATTATACTAGTGATCAATTAACTTGTAGAATTTGACCAATGCAAATAACTACTAAAGGGGATCCCAATTTAGTTAGAAATCAGATTGATTTTAATGAATCAATTGCTATAGCCTAACCACTAATTGGAAGGTTAATTCTAATGTTCTCCCTCAAATATAACCTAATGGATCCATCAATTTATGCCCAAAGGATTTAAAAATTGTAACAATCACAACAACTATTATAAGAATAGAAATTAAAGAACATTGAGAAAACTAATGCATTTAATATAAAAATGAGGCATCAAATATCATCCCAATCTATCTGGAAGCCCTTGCACTAGCAAGGAAATTTACTTCTTCATCTCTGGACGATTACAATCAATGAAATCAAAAGAGTACCTAGAAATAATAGCAATGATCCTTGTTATAATCTCCAGGAACAAATCAAAATCTCTAAAGGAACCCCTAGGGAGAGAATAATAGAGAACGATACAGAGATGTAGAGATAAAGAGAGAATCCTAGCTACCTAATCTACAGATCCAAAACTAGGGTAAAAATTTGTCATTCCTTTAAATATTGCTCCTAAAATAGCCCTAAGTGGAACCTAAAAATAGATTAATTATCTGTAATTCCGTCATCGCACGAGTGCTGCAGCGCTAAAATGAGCGCTACATAGCGCTCAATAGAACATCGAGCTCTAGCTTTTTCCTTGAAGCTTCTGTTGAGCATTGCAGCGCTCACCCGAGAGTGGCATTTTCCAGATTTTTCTCCTTTTTGCAACCCCTCAACTCCAAGATCCTTCCAGATAGTTCCCAGCCTTGTTCTTGGCATTTTGCAGTTAATCCAAAGCCCCTATATACAAAACCATACTCAAAGAGACTGGTTAAACTCAACAGGCTCTAATCCAATAATTTTTCCAAATTCACTGCAATAGTCAATGATTCTATCAAAAATGCACAATGAAGACAAAGTCAAAATCCTAATTATTATCATCAATATCACAGTAAAACTTATGCAAAAAGCTAAGGTTTAGAAGCAACATAAGTGGCATAAATGACTTGTCCGAATTTGATGCAGCCTCTGCTGATTCAGCCATCATTCCCCTTCCTAAACTACCCCTGTACCGTTTCCTCTTATACACTTTTAATGCTTCAAGGAATTTGTCCCTAAGCCATTATTTTCACAAGCAAGAAAGACAAATATTGACTGACAATGGATGGTGCTAAACTTGCCCCTGATGTTTTGGTCTCACTGTTTTTAGTCTTAGTAATAGCACAAACACTTAATCCAGTTGTTCTAAACCTTGGGCGAATATGCACTTGTGGGCACTAAGAATAATTAGTATGACTTTAACAAGATCATAGAGCCACAAATCATATGAAAGGCCATATTGATATATTGGAACTTGTACAAGGCCATGTGGTTATGATGGAATGAGTGAGCTATCAAACCAAAAGCTGAGTTCACGTGTAGAAAAAGACTTGAGTAGTGTCATTTACATAAGCAGAGAGAGAGCAGTCCTCAATTTCACCATAAATAACTATTTAACAGCACTACTTAGTGGGAGAAAAAATATAGACAAATTAGGCTACAATTGATAATGCAGACATCATGTGAACCATTTTCATAAATAGGTTCAAGGCAAGAAATGTATTCAAGACAAATTAAAGACAACCTCATAAACCATGGTTCCATCTTCAACTGCTATAATGCAATAATTCCCTGATTAAGATAAGAACAGCCACATGCAAACCCACATTCTTTTTGTTACACAAACCCATGAAAATTAACATGACTTTTCATAACTTTTTATTTTGAGGGGATTATCATTTCTCTACTGCAATTTCACTTCAATGGTAAAAAGTAAAAATCCACTTCATTGAGACAAGTTTGACACTAACAGAAGGATAGGAAAAATCAAACCTGCTGTTGTGGTGGCACCTCAAGGTGCTTGCAGGGAAGGCATGGTGGTCACGTGGTGGCAGCTGAGAGCTTGGTGGCAACCACGCAGGGAAAGCACAGTTGGGACTGTGTTTCGATGGGTGAGAGTCTTGGGCTATGCAATTCTTGCGGATGAAACATGAAAAAGAAAGATACATTTGATTAATGGTACAACTATACCACCACATTTTCATTCTTTCCTTTCCATACCCTGTTTTCAAAATTTTGCTAGAAAACATTGAAAACGAAGAATTGTTTTTCAAATTTTCAGTGATTTTAGAAAAATGTTTTCTGAAAATATTTTCAAAAAGAATAAACCAAATGTATTCTCACCTCTATTTTCTATTTTCAATGAAATGCTCAAACCAAATGCACTCTTAGGGACCTAACCTTTAATTTATTCTCAAATTCTCTTGGAGCTTTACTTCCCTCCCTTTTGAATTATTGCCTTTTTGTTTCTTCTGCATATACATGGAAAGGAGTTTGTATTGTGTATATTCAAGCAACCAAAGATAGAGTGTGAGAACACAAGTTTGGACCATATCCAGTTTTCCTACAATTATAGGATTGTACTAACGGTCAACTTTGAGTCCTGATTGTTCTACCTTGGTCTTGGACGTACTTACTGGACATATCCAAGAACTGGCCCCATGATACATGGTTTTTTGCCGATTATATTGACCAATTTGGAGAGTCAAGAGAGGAAATAAATGAGAAAGTACAGCTGAATGCAATTGAAGAGACAAGCTTTGGAAGCATATGATTTTCATTTAATTAGAAGTAAGATGGAACATATAGAGCGTAAATTTAGAAGGAGGGGCACTAACTCTAGCTTAGAGGTGAAAATTGGAGACTACCATTTGACAAGTCACATGATTTAAATATCATTGGTCATAATAGGAAATAATGGGGAAATAGAAGGAGATGTAAACCATAGAACTCAAACTAAATGAATGAAATAGAGTGCTTTCAATGTTATGTATGATAGAAAAGCACCACTCATACTTAATAGAAAATTTTACCACCTGAACTGTAAGACCTGCAAAGTATACAGAACTGAATATTGGATAGTAAAAATTCAGCAAACGACTAATCTCAATGTTGCAAAGATGGTAGTGTTACGTTGGATGAGTGAACAAACTAAACAAGATAAGATTAAGAATGAATGCATACAAGAGTTAGGATAGCACCTACCATAAAAGGGATGATAGAATCTCATCTCAGGTAGGTGGTTTGGTCATGTGTGGAGAAGATCTATAGAAACCAGAAACAGTAGTAAGGAGAGTAAATCGGATGAAATAGCTAGAAATGAAGGGAGATATAGTGTAGTTTGATTCATTTAGTACACTTCATAGTGCTTGTTAGACTATTCCCTCCCATGATGGGATGCTTTTTAGTTTTTCTTGTCACCTGACATTATCTTTTTTCTTGCATCTAACTTTATTTTTATGTCATAGATAAAGATGGAATGATGCAATGGGAAGTTGGAATGTGAATATTATGCCCATTCATTTGGGCTTTCAAATGTCATATATGATAGAGCTTCATGGTATTGCTTGATCCATGTAGCCAACCCCACTTAGTGGGACAAGGATTTACTTGTAGTTGTTGTATTCAGCTTTCAAATTTTAGTATTAGATGCTTTATGAATGGATGATTGAATTGTTCGTGCATGATTTCAGTATGAGCGAAGTTTTACTAGCAATGCCCAAAATTAACACTTGCATTGTTACCCTTGCTATTATTATTTCAGTCTAAAAAACACATTCCTTTGGAGTTCGAAAATGATGGTGTCGGATTTTCCTCATTTTATCTAAATATTGGAAATTTTGGCCTAACTGCGTTTCTTTAATGTAGGCAGAGGACATTCATGGCATCCCTGGTCTTATTAATCTTTTTGGAATCGAGTCTCCTGGTTTAACGTCAAGCTTGGCAATTGGAGATTATATTGCTTCGAGATTTTTGGGATGATGCAGCTTGGAACTCAAAGCTACTTGACAGTACTGAAAAGCAACGTGTGCAATGGATGAAAACCACATAAATAATGCCTGTTTATATTTTATACAACTACGCAGCAAAATTTGTATGTGACTGAATCTACTGCTACCTCCTTGATGAGGGTCCCAGTTTAATACTTTCGGGATCGAAGTTAGATGTGTTGGTATAGATTGTGCAGTTATCATTTCTCAAAACACCGGGCTGTATATTTATCGTTATTTTATGGGTTTCTTTTAACGAGTATGTTTAGAGAACTCGTTAAGGGGGAAAAATTAGTGAGCTTTTAAATTTTTTATGCACCCAACGTTATACAATTTGTTCAGCTGTGGTTTCTGCAATACCTTCTTACACTATGCGGACTTAGTGTCTTCCAAATTCTGCCTGTGAGACCATTGATGCTTGTCGATGCGCTTCTTGTGGGGTAGTTAGGAGACGATGCATCTTGGCAAATGAGACCCGATTTGTTTACCTAAGCTCGGTGGTGGATTGGGGCTCAGAAGTGCTAAATTGTCTAATTTGGCCTACATGGCCAAGTTGGGTTGGGGGTCTTCGGAGCAAGCATGCTTGTGGCGATGGTTTAATGTGAGGCTTCGTGTGGGTTGTTCTAATGTTTGGAAGGGTATTTGTAGTGCATGGCAGCATGTTGAGGGAAATGTTATTTGGCGTATAGGTGATGGAAAATCTGTTTCTTTTTGGAGGTATAGGTGGGTGCCCTAAAGCCCTTTGTTTTCTACTGCTATTTCTACGGCCGCTTCTACTTTGTTAGATGCCAAGGTCCATCAGTTAGTGACAATGATGGGAGATTGGGATTGGTGCATGATTGGACATTTTTTGCCCCTTTAGGTATGTTCCTTTATTGCTGCAATTGCTCCTCCTAGAGATTCTGCGGGTCCTGATGTTATTGCTTGGTCTGTTAGTTATGATGGTGATTTCTATCTGAAATCTGCTTATGATGTGATTTCTGGTACTAGAAATTTGCCTGTTGACCCGTTATTTAAACTTATTTGGAGATGGAAAGGTTTGGGCAGGGTTATCCTCTTTTCATGGCAGCTTGCTAGTGATGCCCTTCCAACTAACTTCATGCGAGCTCCTAGACATCTAACGGATACCCCTTTTTGTAGTCGGTGTAACCTTGGGGTTCATGAAACCACCCTTCATGTTCTGCGTGATTTTCCTATCATTTCTGATTTGTGGAAGGCCGTTGTTCCTGTTTCAAAGTGGGACTTATTTGCTAATGCTAATCTTCACAACTGGTTATTGGATAACCTTTAGGTTAGTTCTTCTTAGCAAGGGAGTAATTTGTCTTATTTGTTTGGTGTTGCTGCCCACTTTCTTTGGAGAATAAGGAATGGGGAGATCTTTGATAGATTAACTCCATTTATATCTGATATCATATCTCGGTTCAATGCTCTCTGCCAAGCTTGTCAGTTTACTCCGCGGGTCTTCAGGTGGTGCAACCTTCACCTAGGCGGCATTTGAGTTTCATTGCTTGATACTTCCCTCCTGTGGGGTGGATAAAGGTGCCTTGTGATGGCTCTACTCTGCCATCTAGTCTAGCCTCCTGTGGTGGTGTGGCCCGTAATGCTTCTGGTAATTTCTTAAAGAGGATTTATGGCAAATTTGGGTAATTGTCCTGTCACTGTGGCAGAGATTTGGGGTGCTTTCTATGCGTTAAACATGACATGGCTTGGACTATGGAGGTTCAAAAAGTAATTCTTGAATTATATTCCATTGCTGCCTTGACTCTTATCAAGGATGCGGATGCGGATGGTGTCGACGGAAAACACCCGTACAGTAGTGTCATTCATCATGTGAGAGAGCTTCTTGACAAGGAGTGGAGGGTGTGGTTGCAGAACACTTACGGAGAGGCTGATCATTTGGCATCCCTTGGGCATGATCATTCTCTGAGAGTGCATTTTTTGATGGTCCCTCCTGCGTCTTTGGGTCGCTTCCTTCGTGCTGACTCAGTGTTGCCTTGCCAAGTAGAGTGGTTTCGGTCTTTTATTTGTTCTTTGTTCTGTTTTGGGGCTCTCAGCCCCCTTGTCATACCCACAAAAAAAAAAAAAAAACACTGTTCAATTACACTTTCGATTTAGGGATTTTAGGATATTCTGAGAGTACACATCAAAAGCCCTTAGGTGGCGATTGATACACATCAAAAACCACATTTTAAATTACTAATAATGTTATATTGCTGTGTTTGGTATGTTGCAATTCTCCATCTTGTTCGGTGTAACAAAAGGATTACCAGATAATATGTCTTTTACTAAAATGCCCTTAACTAAAAAACAATACTAATAATAAGGGAAAAGTCTAGAAAATCCTCTTCAAATTTAGCACATGTACATTTTACTTTTGTTACTTTAAAAAGGTATAAAATGCTCCTTAAACTTTTTAATGTGTGCACATTAGTATAATATATTAGTAAGTGTTTATTTTATGATGTGAAAAGTCTAAAAAATTCTTTAATTTTCAATTTATATGTATTTTTATCCAATTATTTCTTAATGTGAGGTTTGTGAATGAAATTATAGAGTCCACACATGCAATTTTCTATCAAAAAATGAACATTTATTATCAAATTATAATAATGTATACATACGAAAAAAAATTTAAGGACCATTTTGCATGTTTTTAGAGTAACAAGACCAAAGTGTACATGAAATAAAGTTGAGGGGGGTTTAGACTTTTCCCTAATAATAATAATAATAATAGAATAAATATATCAAATTAATTGATAATCATAAATAAAAATAAAATAGAATAGATATATCAAATTAATCATTATAACAATAACTATTATTATAATAACAATTATTATTATTATTATTATTATTATTATTATATAACAAAAATAAAGATTTTTTTACGCAAGCAAGTTTTATGAGATTCTCTACAAATAAAATTTACAATGAAAACTTTGGCAATGAGAGTAGCGGTTTACCACGGTGACGGTGCTTCCTGTGGGGCGCAATTCACATAGAGAGAAGTCATATTGGGTTAGGGCATTGAAAACAAAAAAAGCAGAGTAAAATGCACTTTGCTCTCTGAGGTCATGTGCACTTTACATTCTAATTTTCAAAACTTGCATTGTGATACCTTGGAGTTTTCAAATAATGTAAAACACCACCTTCAGTTAAGCTTATATTTATTTCCACCATTAAGTAACCATGTGCATGTCATGTGCATAATTAATTAGATAAAAATATCATTCCTTTTACTCAAATTTTCCAATACTAAATACCCATAAAAAATAGACAAAATTACTCTTAAAATTCTAGAGTTCGATTGTAACGATATGTTATTTTTCTCCATGTCTAAGTGGGGGAGGGTTTAGGATTGTAAAATTTGTTTAAAAGGAAGGGTAATTTTGTCTTTTTAATTATTCACGTGACGTGCACTGACTACTTAATGGTGGAAAGCGATATCAACTTAATAGAAATTGGTGTTTTGCACTGTTTACAAAATTTCAATATGTCACGATGCATGTTTTGAAAAACCAATGTGTAAATTATACGTGATCTGAAGTTCAGAGGGATAAAATACATTTTACCCCTACCAGTTTGTGGTAATCTAGATAGACATGTGTTTGGGAGTAATATAGATTAGTGATAAAAAAGTACTAATTGGATTACCAGTAATAATGTTATATCAAACACGATAATGTTATGGACCTAGCTAATTTTAAGTAATATTAATAGTAATCTAGCTGGATTATCTCATGCCAAGCGCTCTCCTATATTATATAACACTTATGATAAATTAGAGGATACACCGATTGTATAATCATTGAATCGTATGTAAAATATTTCCCATGAGTACTTTTTTTTGTTTTTTGATAAATGAGAAAAACAATGTCTGCCAAACCAGGGGAAGGTCAGATAAAATGCCAGACATATATAAATATAGCGACACAAAACCAACAAACTAAACTACAAACACCGCAATGCCCATTAATATCTTCTCCCTGAAATTATAGAAGGACAAGGTCATGGGAGTGCAGTTGATTGGTGGACATATGGAATTTCCTTGCTTGAGCTGTTATATGATAAAAGCATCTCTCAAAGATCGAGGAAAATGTTCTACATTGTCCAATGCGGTAGGTCAGCAGCTCAGCTTTCCTGAATCAACAGCCACTAGTTATGCGAAATGTGATCTAATCAATGGCTTTCATGTAAAGGACCTACAACGTACTGTCTTTGGGAGAAGATGCGTGCTACTCATGTCAAGAAGCACCTCTTCGTTGAAGGTGTGAGCTGGGCCTTGATTAGGTGGAGCACACCACCAGAAGTGCTAAGACCATTTGGGAGTGAGCTAGCAACAAAGTTTGAAGCAGCTATACTGTTGTGGTTGGCAGCAATATCAAGAGGATGTTTGGTAATGAAATGAAGTTTGGGGAGTATGTTGTATTTTATGGGTCTAAGCATGTTTCAAACTTGGTATGAATCTTGCGTATTTTGTGTTGAGACAGTGATGTGGACTTTGACCTATTTAAAAGGCACACACGTGCCTTCTCCTGTCTTATTTGCATGCATTTGTGCTTCAAAATCCATTTGTCCATTTTGGAAATTATCTTTTGGGGAGAAAAATAATTTTATCGATTATGTATTTGAATGTGACTATCGATATGCCTGAGTACCTCCCCAGTTTTTGACCGCTTGCTCGAATATAACCATTGGGGTACCCAAGTACAACCCATTGAGACGTCACCACTAGCACACCTATATAGTAGATGGTGTGTACCTTGGTACTACCTATATTTTTGTTACAATTTGAGTCCAATAAAATACCCATAAGCCCTGTCCAAAAACAAATACTGAGATATATATTTTTATCTTCTGCTAAATCTTCATGCACACTTCTTCTTTTTCTTTATTTATGAAGTTGTTTCTGCCTCGTTGAACGGAAGTTGTCGCCTACTTCCTCAAATTAGAAATTTATTTTAATGCTAAGTTGCATAAAAATTATAGTAAAATGCATAACCTAAGTCGTCTCTCAAGGAGACTTCAATACTTAGTTGGGAAAATTGGAGGTTTGGAAGAATGAAATTATAGCAATTAAAAGCAAAAGGTAATAGCAATGTGGTAATAGCGATAGTAAAGAAGTCATTGGTGCAAGGTATTCATAGGATTAGAAATTAATTATCATTTACCAAATATTAAACCTATTGGTAGCTCTTAGTGATAGATTACTGGCAATTCTACTAGTGATCGATTCACCTCTAGAATTTGATCAATACAAATAACTAATCAATGATATCTCAATTTAATTAGAAATCACATTAATTTAATGAATCAATTGATATAGCATAGCCGCCAATTGGAAAGTTAATTCTAATATTCTCCCTCAAACATAAACCAATAGATCTATCAATTTATTCCCAAAGAGTTTCCCTAAACGATGATCGCCAGTTTAGTTATCCTAATAAAGATTATAGAAATCACCACAATAATTATAGGAATAGAAACTATAGAACATTAAGAAAATCAATGCATTTAATATCAAAAGAGGTCTCAAACATCATCCCAATCCATCCAAAAACCCTTACACTAGTAAAGAAATCTACTTCATCTCTAGAGGATTACAACAATAACGATAAAAGAACCTAAAAATAATAGCAATGATCTTTGCCATAATTTCCAAGACAAAGCACCTTCACTAATGAAATCGTAAGAGAGAGAAGAATAAAGAAGAAGATGTGGAGAGAAGGTGGAGAGAGATATAGAGAGACAATAATAGCAACTAAAAGTGGCAACCTAAAAGTGAGTCTAAAGCTAAGGTAAAAGTCTGTGTCAATCGCTTAAATAATGCTCTATAAAATGGGCCATAGTGGGGCTCAAAAACTGATTAAATTGATGTAAAAATGCCATTGCATGAGCGTTGTAGCAGTAAATGAGTGCTGCGGTACTCAGCAGTGAGCTATGCTGATAAAAGTCAATTTTTGGGTGCTGTTGAGTGCTGTAGTGCTGGACAGAATCAACGTCTTCATGCATTTGGTCAGTTTTGACCTTTTAAAAATCTGAATTTGTCCTTGGCACTAGAAATAGCGATTGTATCCCTTTGAATAAGTTTTGCAATGCCACCAAAATCACCTTAATCAGACATCTGTAACTCCAGATATTATGAAAATACTAACTGGAGGTCAAGTTAGATAGCATAAGAACATTAGCAACCCTTAATCTTGAAACTCAATTTTCACCAAGATGCTCTTAGAATTGGGCTTTGAGCTAAACATGAAAATTTTATAAAACTTCTTGAGCTTTTTAAAACATCTTTATTTGTCTCAATCTGATCTCTGTAGAGAGAGATACAAATTTTCCATTACAATGCTTTCTTTAAATGTGCTCAAATGAGGTTAATAACTTTTCTATTTTGCTCCCAAATTCTCTGAAATTGATTGAAGTTACAAGCTCCATGAAAAGAGTTCCCAGTCTTGTTCTTGACATTTTACACTTGATCCAAAGCTCCTATGCACAAAACCATATTCAAAGAGACAAGTTAAACGCAACAATGTGTAACTACAGATTATTCCTAAAATCAGTGCAAAGGCCAATAATTCTGTCAAAATACACAATGAGGAATAAATCAAAATTCTAATTAATCACATCAATAACATGGCAAAACTCATGTAAAAAGCTAAGAATTAGAAGTACGATAAGCGGCATAAATGCCTGGAAATTCTGGTTATATTGGTTGATGATAGATATATATTGATGTGTTTAAATTGGTGGAGTGTTTGGATGGGGTTAGAAAATCATTTTTTGTCAAAGGACATTTTGACTAGTTAGAATTTCAATTTTGTCCCAGGTAGCAGATAATCATGATTTTTCTGATATATTTGTATGTATTTTTATGAGCTATAAAAATTCTATGTTGAAGCTAACATCCTAAGCTAGTTCCATAAATTTTCTGGAGGTCTATTTTGTACTTATACTGCTTGAAAAAAAATCATGAACCGAAATGATACTTATGCTGCCTGAATTGTTGGAACTGAAGCTATGAATTTGTCTAATTTTGTTACCATAGCAAATGATTGATATTTCCTTTGACATTTTCATAGGATGTTGGAAATATCTTAAGGTTCAACCATGATTTTTATCTTGAATTGATTTAATCATTTGCTAGTGTAAAAATTATGAGATTTTGGTTCGGACCTGAGATTAGGTGGTCTCTGACCACTAAATTTGTAGAATTTTGTTCACATAGTTAGAAAACTCTTTTTGCTCTGAAATTTTCACAAGACCTTAGGGAGACATTGATGTATCATTAAGAATTTTTATAGCCTTGGATTTGATGGTTTGAAATATAGAATAAATTGTGCTATGTATATGTGAAATCTGTCATTGTGCTGAAAATGAATTGATGAAATAATGGCATTTGGTACTAGTATGACATGAGCACATGAATATGAATATGTTTGAGGCATTAGGAAATTTAGAAATTTATGCTAATGTGTATAGTAATGTGATATCTGTATATGTGAGTTTGAGAATGATGTATGTGCTAAGTGAAAAATGAAATCCCCTATAGAATATCAAGGGCACGGGAAAGGTCCCCTGTAATATGTAAAGGGCACAGAAAGATCCCATTTTGTCTATAAAGGGCACAAAAAAAGGTTTCATTCGATGTACTGAGGGCACGTAAAGTGGAGAATTAATTATTAGAAAGATTGGTAGTATGACGTTTATGTTAAGTGATTGAAAATATTGGGTAGTATGGCATATGTATATTGAGTGATTAAGTAATTAAAAGAAACCCACTGTAAAAAAACTGTTTTGAACCTTAAAATGAACCTTTGATATATGTTGCATGCTCAGATTTTCTAAATAAATCGAAGTGGTTGGGATGATGACAATGACATTATGAATTGTGTATTTGGAGAAATGTCCTACTGAGAATTTTATAATTCTCACCCCTATGTGTTTATGTTTCTGTGTCATCTCCAAATTGAACTAGAGGACTATGAGGCTGCTATGCAAAAGAACTCAGAATTGCAATAGTGTAGTAGTTAATGCTTTTATTATGCTGTATTTAGTGGAATGGATATGTATGTAGATGTAATAGAGGATGTATATGTATTAAAGGTCATAGTATAGCCTCCTTTTGAACTTTGACTGTGTATTAAATAAATGTTTTATTTCTTTGCTATATATTTTAATAGAATCATGACTTAGTTAATTCAGGATACGATTGATCTTGTTATAGCTAATTAAGAAACGTCCATTAACTTATAAGTAACAACTCCATGAGTACGATGTCATGAATTAAGGATGATATTGTACTTGAAAGGATGTTACAAGAGGCAGGAAAATACCTCTCCAAGAAAAACCTTTTCGTTCCAGTCTAGTTATTTACAACCTCATCAGGAAAGTTGAAGAATCAATTTTCTACTGCACCCTCTAGGGAAAAAGGGAATGCTCTTAGTTTAACATCATCCATCTCTACCCATTGGGCTTCATGCAATAGCACACCATATGCAACTTCTTCAAGTACTGGTGGGGATCTTCTCTAAACAGCCCATGGAACTTGGGCAAAGCAAAATCATTTTCTTCCTGGGATATGTAATGACCAAGGGCTACTATGTGAAATTAGGAGCAGTGAGCTCCCTTAGTGCATGTTGGCATTCTCTCATATCATATGTATTTCTTGAAACACTAAACAGAGGGTCAGAATGCTTAGATTGTTCCACTTATTGACATTTTGCCGGTCTAATTTTTCTTAAAGTTTTCTCAATCTCAGAGTCAAGAGGTATCAAATCTTCAACAGATAGGGAATGCCTCATATAAGGAAACAACCAGTTCTTTTTTTGTTTTTTCACAGAATAGATAAACAGCAAACAATAAAAAATAGTAAACAAATAAAAATAATTTTTTTAATAAAAATAGAAACAGTAAATAAAAATAAAAAACTGAAATAAATAAAATAGTAAAAGAAAAGAAAATAAAATAAAACTGAAATAAAAGAAAATAAAATAAATAAAAGTAAATAAATAAAAAAGGAATGGAATAAAATAAAATAAAATAAAATTAGTAAAAATAAACAACTAAGTTCTAATGCCTCCTCGACAATAGCACCAAAATTTGAATGGAGGTTGTCATTTACCTCCTCAAATTAGAAATCTATTTTAATGCTAAGTTGCACAAAAAATATAGTAAAGGGAACAACCTAGGTCGTCTCTCAAGGAGGCTTCAATATTTAGTTGGGAAAACTGGGGGTTTGGAAGAATGAAATTATAGTAATTCAAAGTAAAAGGTAATAGCAATAAGATAATAGCGACAATAAAGAAGGCATTAGTGCAAGATATTCCTAGGATTGAAAATTAATTATCATTGACCAAATATTAAACCCATTGATAGCTATTAGTGATAAATTACTGGCAATTCTACTATTGACCGATTGACCTCTAGAATTTGATCAATGCAAATAACTAATAAACGAGATCAGAATTTAATTAGAAATCACATTAATTTAATGAACCAATTGTTATAGCCTAACTGTCAATCGAAAAGTTAATTCTAATGTTCTCCCTCAAACATAAACCAATAGATCTATCAATTTATCCCCAAAGGGTTTCCCTAAATGACGATTGCCGATTTAGTTATCCAAATAAAGATTATAGCAATCACCACAATAATTATAGGAATAGAAACTGCAGAATGTTAAGAAAACCAATTCATTTAATATCAAAAGAGGTCTCAAACATCATCCCAATCTATCCAGAAACCTTTATACTAGTAAGAAAATTTACTCCTCCATCTCTGGAGGATTACAAAAATGAAGATAAAAGAACCCGAAAACAATAGCAACGATCCTTGTCACAATTTCAAAGACAAAACACCTTCACTAATGAAATCCTAAGAGAGAAAAGAATAGAGAAGAAGATGTGGGGAGAAGATGGAGAGAGATGTAGAAAGAGAATAATAGCAACTAAAAGTAGCAACCTAAAAGTGAGTCCAAAGCTAAGGTAAAAGTTTGTGTCAATCCCTTAAATAATACTCTCTAAAATGGGCCAAAGTGGGGCTCAAAAACTGGTTAAATTGCTGCTTAAATGCCATCACATGAGCGCTGCAGTGCTAAATAAGTGATGTGGCTCTTAGTAATGAGCTACGCTAATAAAAGTCATTTTTTGGGTGTTGTTGAGCATCGCAGTGTTGGGCAGAATCGACGTATTCATGCATTTGGTCAGTTTTGTCCCCTTAAAGATCTGAATTTGTCCTTGGCACTAACATAGAGATTGTATCATTTGAATAAGCTTTCTAATTTCACCAAAATAACCTCAATCTAATATTTGTAACTCTAGATATTATGAAAACACTAACTAGAGGTCAAATTGGGCAGCATCAGAACATCAACAACCTTTAATCTTGAAACTATTTTTTCACCATGATGCTCTTAGAACTGGGTTTTGAGTTGAACATGAAAGTTTTAGAGGACTTCGTGAGCTGTCCAAAATATCTTTATTTGTCTTAATATGATCTTTGTAGAGAGATATACGAATTTTCCATTGCAATGCTTTGTTCAAATGTGCTCAATTGAGGTCAAGAACTCTTCTATTTTGCTCCCAAATTGATTGAAGCTACAAGCTCCATGAAAAGAATTCCCAATCTTGTTCTTGAAATTTTACACCTGATCCAAAGCTCTTGTGCACAAAACCATCCTCAAAGAGACAAGGCAAACGCAACAAGGTATAACTACAAATTATTCCTAGAATTAGTGCAAAAGCCAACAATTCTGTCAAAAGTACACAATGAGGAACAAATCAAAATTCTAGTTAATCACATCAATAACATAGCAAAACTCATGTAAAAAGCTAAGAATTAGAAGTAAGATAAGTGACATAAATGCCTCTTATCACTTGTTTGCTTACACACAAAGGCTTAACCCCACAACCTCCGTGTGTTTTCTTAGTTAATAAGGATGATCACTCGTTTGGTTAGATGTGGGCCAATTTTTCAAGTGACCCACATATAATCTTAGGGGATGTCTTCATTGATGCCATTCCACCGAGCTTAGGTTTGGGTAGGGTGGAAATAAATCCTTAAGGATAGTGCTTTGCACAATTTGTGATATATTCTTACCTTTCTCTTTGTTTTGCTTGCTGTCTCTATATTACATTGTTATCGTTATGTGAAATCCGATTTGTTGTGCTAAAATACTAATATTTATTCAAGCTTTTCCAACAAAGTAAATATCTACAATTCAAATTCTTTTAGTTTGGATTCATTGATATGTTTTGCATTGTAGTTCTATCTTGAGTTAATTTCGCAAGTGATGCCAATAATTATCATGTTCGTTTAGTTTAGTCATAGCAGAATTCTGTTTTAGTTGTAAATTATGTCTTGAGTTTGGATAGGATGGAAATCCATGATCTAGTGTTTCAACATAATCTAATACTTATGATAAGTTATTAATTTCTTTTTTCATTTTTCAGCAAGTTTTCTTATTGTTAGTCTTATGTTGTTTTTATTGTGAGATTAGGAACTGTTGGGAAAATAAGCCAATTCCCTTTCTTGAGAACCACCCTAAACAGAGAAATAAAACAAGAACACAACCATAACACAAGAATTTAACGTGGAAAACTCCAAACCGGAGAAAAACCACGGTCGTTGCCAAATGACAACCAGAGAATAACACTATTTGAAAATTTTTACAACACATAGACTTCTCTCTCAAATACCCCCACCCAAGTACACCCACACTCTCCAAAGTAAATATTTGAACTACCACTCACAACACTCTAAAACAAGAGTACAAAGGAAGAAAAAAAAAATCAGATACAAGCTTAAAGTGTTTGTGATTGGTACAAATTGAAGCAAAGAAGTTGGGTCCATATATATAGCCATGACCTCCCCTCTCCACTTACAATCCTGGGCAATGTGGGACTTGTTACAAGAAGCTTCCCTCTCCCCTTTTATTCCTGGGCGATGTGGGACTTCTTCCAAGATGCTTTATTTTAATCAAAACCAACAATCTTCACCTTGATTGAAATGAGCACATTTTCAGCTTCCATTATCTACACTGATAATCATAGTTCAAAGAACTATCATACTCCACCATAAAAAATATACTCACTTGGAATAAGACAATTCCAAGAATTTCACCTTGACACATGTCGAAGCCTTGCTAAAAATTTATGGTGCAACTTCCATGTTGGCTTTCTTCGGAAGTTCCTCAACCATCGACATAACCCCCACCACACACCCTGCATCTCAATGCCAACCAATGCCCATGTGTAACTGTGAATCCGCTAGCAACAACTTATCTTTTTCCATGCCAGCGTGGTAATGCCATGAGGATACACTCCTTACCTTCTAGGAAAGATCATTCTCTCCTGCTAGGAGAGCAGCGTTGCAAGTATCAGATTGAGAGACTTTTTCCGACACCGCGCCACTTGGACAATTTTTCTTTACATGCCCAGGCTTTCCGCATTTCCAGCATGTCACACTCCTTCCGCAATTCCTTTTCCCATAAGTGTCACTTCTAGCTACCAACACTGAATTTGATGAAGTGCTACCCTCATTTTTCATTCTTCTTCCTTCAGCAATGGCTTTACTGGCAACTTCTTCAAAATTCAAAGTTTCCTTCCCATACATCAATACAGGTTTGATATGCCCATAGAAAGATGGAAGAGACAATATAAGCCTTAGTGCCTTATCTTCATCATCAATCTTCACTCCAATAGCCTCTAATTCAGAGACAATTCTAGTGATAGCACCAAGATGGTCGGAGACTTTCATGCCATCATCTATGCATAGATTATGAAATTGCTCCTTCAACAACAAGCGATTTGAGATGCCCTTTGCCTGATGTAACCCCTCGAGTTTCTCCCAAAGTTCATTGGCTGTCAATATTCGTTGCACATTTGCAAGAGCATTCTTAGCCAAACACAAACGAATTGCACTTGCTGCTCTCAAATCCAGTTCCTCCTATTTTTCATCGTCCAAATCAACAATCTTCTCTTTCAATGCCTTGTACAAACCTGATTGTATCAGCACATCTTTCACTTTATCTACCACAAGCCAAAATTGATTCTTCCATCAAATTTCTCAATGTCATACTTCACAACACTTGAAAAACTTGACATTGTTGCAACCGTGTACCAGAATAGTGTAAATCAACCTTCCAATAACAGCAACCAAGATGATCCTCAAACACCAGGGAGAAATTCTTTTCTGATGTGGAAGATCAGACTACGCTGCAACCACAAAGCATACTAAGAATAAATCCCACCGAACCAAAGCTCCTGATACCACTTGTTGGGAAAATAAGCCAATTCCCTTTCTTGAGAACCACCCTAAACAGAGAAATAAAGTAGGAACACAACCACAAAACAAGAATTTAACATGGAAAACTCCAAAACTGGAGAAAAACCACGGCCGTTGCCAAACAACAACCAGAGAATAACACTGGGTAAAAATTTTTACAACACATAGACTTCTCTCCCAAATACCCCAACCCCAGTACACCCACACTCTCCAAAGTAAATATTTGAACTATCCCTCACAACACTCTAAAACAAGAGTACAAAGGAAAAAAAAAATCAGATACAAGCTTAAAGTGTTTGTGACTGGTACAAATTGAAGCAAAGAACTTGGGTCCGTATATATAGCCATGACCTCTCCTTTCCACTTGCAATCCTGGGTGATGTGGGACTTCTTACAAGAAGCTTCCCTCTCCCTTTTTATTCCTGGGCAATGTGGGACTTCTTCCAAGATGTTTTATTTCACTCAAAACCAACAATCTCCACCTTGATTGAAATGAGCACATCTTCAGCTTCCATTGTCTACACTAACAATCATAGTTCAATGAACTATCATATTCCACCATAAAAAGTATACTAACTTGGAATAAGACAATTCCAAGAATTGCACCTTGACACATGTCAAAAGCTTGCTGAAAATTTATGGTGCAACGTCCATGTTGGCTTTCTTCGGAAGTTCCTCAGCCATCGACATAACCCCCACCACACACCTTGCATCTCAATGTCAACCAATGCCCATGTGCAACTGTGAATCCACTAGCAACAACTTATCCTTTCCCATGGCAGCGCGGTAATGCCATGAGCCTAGACTTCTTACCTTCTAGTAAAGATCATCCTCTCCTGCTAGGAGAGTAGCGTTGCAAGTATCAGATTGAGAGTCTTTTTCTGACATCGCACCACTTGGACAATTTTTCTTTACATGCCTAGGCTTTCCGCATTTCCAGCATGTCACACTTCTTCCACGAGTCTTTTTCCCATAAGTGTCACTTCTAGCTACCAACACTGAATTTGATGAAGTGTTACCCTCATTTTTCGTTCTTCTTTATTCAGCAATGGCTTTACTGGCAACTTCTTCAAAATTCAGAGTTTTCTACCCATACATCAATACAGGTTTGATATGCCCATAGCAAGACGGAAGAGACAATATAAGTCGTAGTGCCTTATCTTCATCATCAATTTTCACTCTAATAGCCTTTAATTAAGAGACAATGCCATTGATAGCACCAAGATGGGTTGAGACTTTCATGCCATCATCTATGCGTAGATTATGAAATTGCTCCTTCAACAACCACCGATTTGAGATGCCCTTTCCCTGATATAACCCCTCGAGTTTCTCCCAAAGTTCCTTGGTTGTCAATATTCCTTGCACATTTGCAAGAACATTCTTAGCCAAACACAGACAAAATGCACTTGCTGCTCTCAAATCCAGTTCCTCCAATTTTTCATCGTCCATATCAACGATCTTTTCTTTCAATGCCTTGTGCAAACCTGATTGTTTCAGCACATCTTTCACTTGTATCTGCCACAAGTCAAAATTGATTCTTCCATCAAATTTCTCAATGTCATACTTCACAACACTTGAAAAACTTTACATTGTTGCAACCGTGTACTAGAATAGTATAAATCAAGCTTCCAGTAACTGCAACCAAGATGATCCTCAAACACTAGGGAGAAATTCTTTTCCGATGTGGAAGATCAGACTATGCTACAACCACAGAGCATACTAAGAATAAATCCCACCGAACAAAAACACCTGATACCACTTGTTAGGAAAATAAGCCAATTCGCTTTCTTAAGAACCAAACTAAACAGAGAAATAAAACAGGAACACAACCACAACACAAGAATTTAACGTGGAAAACTCCAAAACCGGAGAAAAACCACGGCCATTGCCAAATGACAACCAGAGAATAATACTATGTGAAAATTTTTACAACACATAGACTTCTCTCTCAAATACCCCAACTCCAGCACACCCATACTCTGCAAAGTAAATTTTTGAACTACTCCTCACAACACTCTAAAACAAGAGTACAAAGGAAAAAAAAAAATCAGATACAAGTTTAAAGTGTTTGTGACTGGTACTAATTGAAGCAAGGAACTTGGGTCCATATATATAGCTATGATCTCCCCTCTCCACTTGTAATCCTGGGGGATGTGGGACTTGTTACAAGAAGCTTCCTTCTCCCCTTTTAATCCTGGGCGATGTGGGACTTCTTCCAAGATACTTTATTTCAATCAAAACTAACAATCTCCACCTTGATTAAAATGAGCACATCTTCAACTTCCATTGTCTACACTGACAATCATAGTTCAAAGAACAATCATACTCCACCATAAAAAGTATACTCACTTGCAATAAGACAATTCCATGAATTTCACCTTAACACATGTCGAAACCTTGCTGAAAATTTGTGGTGCAACTTCCATGTTGGCTTTCTCCGGAAGTTCCTCAACCATCGACATAACCCCACTACACACCCTGCATCTCAATGCCAACCAATGCCCGTGTGCAATTGTGAATCCGCTAGCAACAACTTATCCTTTTCCATGGCAGCGCGGTAATGCCATGAGGCTATACTTCTTACCTTCTAGTAAAGATCATCCTTTCCTGCTAGGAGAGGAGCGCTGCAAGTATCAGATTGAGAGTCTTTTTCCAACACCGCCCCACTTGGAAAATTTTTCTTTACATGCCCAGGCTTTTCGCATTTCCAGCATGTCACACTCCTTCCACGATTCCTTTTCCCATAAGTGTCACTTTTAGCTACCAACACTGATTTTGATGAAGTGCTACCCTCATTTTTCGTTCTTCTTTCTTGAGCAATGGCTTTACTATCAACTTCTTCAAAATTCAAAGTTTCCTTCCTTACATCAATACAGGTTTGATGTGCCCATAGGAAGATGGAAGAGACAATATAAGCCTTAGTGCCTTATCTTCACTCCAATAGCCTCTAATTCAGAGACAATGCCATTGATAGCACCAAGATAGTCGGAGACTTTCACGCCGTCATCTATGCCTAGATTATGAAATTGCTCCTTTAACAACAACCGATTTGAGATGCCCTTTCCCTAATGTAACCCCTCGAGTTTCTCCCAAAGTTCCTTGGCTGTGAATATTCCTTGCACATTTGCAAGAACATTATTAGCCAAACACAGACGAATTGCACTTGCTACTCTCAAATCTAGTTCCTCCAATTTTTCATGGTTCATATCGACGATCTTCTCTTTCAATGCCTTGTGCAAACTTGATTGTATCAGCACATCTTTCACTTTAACTGCCACAAGCCAAAATTGATTTTTCCATCAAATTTCTCAATGTCATACTTCACAACAATTGAAAAACTTGACATTGTTGCAACCGTGTACTAGAATAGTATAAATCAACCATCCAGTAATAGCAACCAAGATGATCCTTAAACACCAGGGAGAAATTCTTTTCTGGTGTGGAAGATCAGACTACGCTGCAACCACAGAGCATACTAAGAATAAATCCCACCGAACCAAAACTCCTAATACCACTTGTTGGGAAAATAAGCCAATTCTCTTTCTTGAGAACCACCCTAAACAGAGAAATAAAATAGGAACACAACCACATAACAAGAATTTAACGTGGAAAACTCCAAAATCAGAGAAAAACCACGGCCATTGCCAAACGACAACCAGAGAATAACTGTAACACCCTAATTTTTAACCCAACTTTCTAGAACACATTAGGTTAAACATTAGGCTATTACTTCATAGTCTCATTCTTTCATTAAAATACTTAGCGGAAATTACGGGTAAATTTTTCTTTTTTTTTGAAAACATAAAACAAAGTGAGAGCCGTGAGCTTAACTAATCGAATGACACAAACGTAAAGCATGCGTAACGATCATAAACAACCATGTAAAGCAAATCATATATCAGGAGAACATAGATCATGAAGATGACAGCAATATTTCATTAATAATAAAGTAGCTAAAGTACATAACTAGTCATACCCTTATAGAAACGGGCAGAGCTTGTAATACAGCGGGAAAGGAAATACAACAGAAAACAAGAAAGTAGAAATAAACCATAACTACCCGAGTGCACTTATGGTGAATAACCTCAAAAACAAAAGGAGGTTTATCCACTCTACATGTGGTGTGTGCACTAAGCCTCCCCCTACGACGCCAGCTACTGGAATCCGGGAAATGGTGGAGTGTAACCGATCCATGGACGCAGAGCAGCAGGAGTAGGAACACGTGAAGACTGAGCGTGGGCTCCTTGGTGGGGGCACCTCTCGACTCGCCTTGCTAGCCTCGGCTGCGTAACGGTCTCCTCGCTCATGTCTCGCACGAACTGAGGTGTAAGAGCAGAACTCTCACTATACATGTGCGTCGGCGGGTCCTCGGATGGGTCGTCCTCCGAACTCGGGGATCGAGGCACATAGTCCTAGAAGTCTCGAGGCATCGAACCACCAGTATACGTCCGTAGAATCCTTTTGTCTCGCGTCCGGGCGGGCTCAAAAACCATCACGTCGTTGTAAGGTGACGTCGGGGAGAAACGGTAGCTCTGTACAGGATGTGCAAAGGGGCGTCCAATGAACATGAAGACTCGCATGGTACACTGCCCCTCAAAATGATATGACCCGTGGTCCGGGTCATAGTGGACCTCCCAAGTAGGCGTGTCAATGAAAAGTACGAACGTCGCCATCGGTCTCTGATGATGTGACAGAAGAAAAGAAGAGAGAGGAGTGAGAATTCTTGCTAAAGAATCTCAGTAGGAGTCTCCTATCCTAGGGTTACATCGTACACATCCTCAGGAACCTTGGGTTTAATTATAAAATAGTGATCATGCATATAAGGTTCAATTTAGGGTTTTCCAAACTAATTATCCAAGGTTCATTCCTTTTAGCATGCATCTTGATGTTATGAATGCAACATGTTATATCATGGATGCATGTTAATACTTGAGCATATAAGACAACACAGCAAGGCACATAAACATAATCCATGTGGCATAAGGGTATATAACTTTCAAGTGAATTATTCCTCAACTTCGTGACATCAATCATGGTACTTTAGCATATAAGCCACCCTAAAAATAATAACTAGGTTATGAGCTCATACCTCAGCTAGTCGTCACTAGCTCTTGCTTATTATCTTGAATAAGCGAAACATAAATAATAATCCCGACTCGCAAGTACAGGTAGGGGGCAGGGATCACCTCTATCTGGGATCACCCTCTTTGAAATGCTTTGCGGGCACTAGGCCACAGCAATTTGTCCGCTTTGGTAGGCTGCATCTACTCATACCCTCACGGATTTGTCTCCTCTCGGGGTGCTCGGCCGAACCGGTGTCTCCCAGGCGAGCGCGTCTCAGTGCTTTGTCACATAAAAATCTCCTGGGGGTACTCGGCCGAATCGGTGTCACCCAGGGTTTTCCAACTCATATGGTACTTATAAAACATTTCTTTCACCCCTTTAAGGTTTGACGGAAATTCGGCAAAGATAACAAATTAAACCGAATTTCCTTCAAACTGCCACAAGCTAATCCACACATCATGTTCTCATGAAATCTAATGCTATGATAAACTTTAACATTTTATCAATCATTTTCTCATGCATCAAGCACATCTCATCACATCATTGCATCATACAACACATCATAGCATTTACAGCTTTTTAGTGTCTTATGCATTGACCCTTAAGGTCCTCAACTTACATTCTAAGTTATAAATCATCAAACTTAAGCTCTCGGGAACTTACAAGGTCTTAACTAAGTATTTATCACCTCACACTATGATCAAGAACCTCTCTAAACCTCAAGAGTGCAGAATTCATATTCCTAACTTTACGGGTACCTAGGAGTCAACAATGACCCTTTCTAAGTCCGGTTTGCTCCTAAGGCATCAAGTCAAGTCCTAAACCATTTATGAGTCATTCCTACACATTTAAACTAATTTAAATCCATGATTAGCATTACTAAACCTTGCTGGACAGAATCCAGAAAATTCAAACATTAAAGGATCTAGAACTCTCAAATTAATTCTTTTCTAGTTTCTAACATCTCCTATCTTTCACATATGAGTTTTACCATTAATTATACTTAAACTCAAGCATATTATCATCATTAACACAGCTCATACAGTGGCAAATCATGGCAAGGCAGAATCGAAACAACCATTCTCCATAAAGGCATAAAACACAATTTCTAAAGCACATAAAATACTAGTTTCTCTTGGAACCTTTTTAAAACTTTCAAAACTCATTTATAAATATTTTTAACATCTAAAATCATAAGAATATTTAAGAGGGCAGTGACCATTTCAACTTTGTCTCAAGAGGTCCTAAATTTATAAAACTTGGTTATACAAATTCCTTGTACTCATATAAGCTTAGAAAAATTATAAAACATCATTTTCAACACTTGAAAACTCCAAAACCCCTTAGGGCCGAAACATGAACCCAAGGAAATAAATATTTTTAAACCTTTGCTGAGACAACCATGGGCAAGTCTTTGAGCTCCAGGTTCATTAAAGTGATGGCATAAAGATAAACATGCTTATGCACTTGTTTTAGCTTTTATTAGAAAGTAAAGTGAGAGCATAAAATAAATATGGATGCAACTCATTATTAGCTTGGTATTAAGTGAGAACTTGAAATATAAACATGATAATGCACAGCTTGAAATATAAACATGATAATGCATAGCTTGAAATATAAACATGATAATGCAAGGCTCACTTATTATCTTGATACTTAGTGATAGCAAGGAAAGTAGACATGATGTGCATAGCATAAAAGTAAACATGATGCAAGGTTCATTTTATGGTTAGCTAGAGCTCATTCAAGACTTTAACAAGATAACAACCCGACACATATCTCAAAGGAACTATGAGGTTCTTGAACAACATCATCAAGGTCAAGTAAACAAACTTCCAAAACAAAACCAAACAAAATCTCAAGGATCAAAATACAAAAACCAAAAACCTTACAAAAGAAAAAGAAAGTGAAACTAAGTCAAGTTCTTTATTAAATACCCAAAACCCCTATCTAGAGAAAGATCTCTAGAACGTGCTGGCCAACTTTAAGGTTGACAAGGGTAGGCTTGGGCTTTTAGAAATCCTTAGATTAGTTTTCTTAAGTTGAAAAACCATGTGAGCTAAGTATAGTATAGATGAAGTTAAAGGAAAAGAAAAACTCAAGCTCTAGAGGTTCCTTTGAGATGAACACATAGTCATCCTCTAGGAGTCCTCATCATTGAGCTATCATATGCTCCTCAAGGCCTCATGGCCGAAATCACAAGGAAGGAAAAACAAAGAAAGTTTCAAAAGAAAATCCAAGAGAAAGCTAGAAAGAAACTCATTTTCAAGTAAACAAAGCTTAGAAAACACTCCTACCTAGAGTGAAGATAAGAAGCTTGAGCTTTGAGAAAAGAAAACAAGATGATGAGCTCCTCCAAGGGCTTGATGGTTTCGGCCAATGGGAGATAAGGAGGTTAGAGTTGTGTTTGAGGTGAGGTGCTTGAGAGCTTAGGAGGTGTTTTAAGGCTATGGGGTGGTGTTTAGAGGTTGTAAGATGATGATGAGATGAAGAGAAGATGAGGATGAAGAAGATGAACAAGAGAGAGTTCTCTTGGAACTTAGAGAGAAAAAGGAAAAGAACTCAAAGAAAACTTGAAAACTAAAAGTGTGCAAATGATCTAAAGGTTCTCACAAGTTCTAAAGCCTAGGTATTTATAGAGAATGAAAACAATTGAGGTCTCATGGTGGGGGAGGGCTGGCCGTGTGGTTTGAGAGGGAAAGGAAGAGAAAATATCTCTTTGATGGTGTTATACAAGCATGGTTTGAAGCATGGAGCTCATGACACAAGGTATGGCTTTAGGCATGAGTTTTTGAGTGAGCTTTTCTTTTAATTGTGGATGAGATTAAGCTTCTAGAGATGAGATATGGCTGGAAGTTTTCCATCCACAAATAAATGGGGGAATTAATTTATTTTGCTTGGTTGTTCATTAGGAAAAGCAAGCTTGATTGAAACTATGACAAGGTATGACATGTATGGTGATTTGAGGTGATTTTCCTACAAGTTTTGGAATGAAATAAATCATGAAAATGGGGATGAGGGCTGGCGCAAATCTGACCAGAAAATGGGGGGAAAGAAAGGCTTCTAGATGTTGTCCTTGGAAGCATGGATGAAAGCATGGTTTGTATGACTCAAAGTATGGTTTGTGCAAGGTCAAAGCATGGCTCTTTGAGTGAGAAAAATTCACACATGAGGTGCACATGGGAGGGCATGGCTTCGGCCAAAATCCAGACAGCATGGGGGAGGATTTATCTTCCATGTAATTGGGTGCTAATGATAGGATTAAGTGTAGGTTAGTTTAGGTACAAGGTTAGGAGAAATTAAGCTTAAGTTTAGGTAACTAAGCATGTGTATTAGGAATTTTATGACAAGATTAGGAGTGCTCATACATCATTAAAGAATTTTAAACTCATTTATGAATAAACAATGTGTAACACAATTCCATGATTTATGGAATTGGAAAGAGAAAACACTATTCAAGATTCCATGACTAGGAGTCTTGAAATTAAAATATGTTTTTAAGTTGTAATTAAGCACTTTTAGGTTCTAATCAACTCTAATAAATTATTTTGACTCAAGATTAATTATGGAAATTAATTAACCTTTGATTAGAGCCTAATATCGCTTAGGTTTGCTTAATCACGCGATTAAGCGTAAAAACACGAAACTAGGGGCAAAACCATAATTTTGCACTAATTTCGCCTGGGACCTCCGGGACCAAACCTAAAGTCGTAGTCTACATAAAAACGCCTTTTAAAATCATCTGGAGAAGTTTCAGGTTCATCCGGCACTTGCAAACGGGTAAAACACCGCAGGGGCGTTTTGGTCATTTTGACCCGAAAACTCGAAAAATGAAATTTTCGATCCCGGGATGGTACACAAGTCATCTAATCCCCATCCAACATTGAGTTTGCCCTTCGAGTACTGCCAGACCGGCTTTCCTTGAATTCCGGGCCGAAAATGACCTCAGGGGCATTTTGGTCATTTTCACTCTAACAAAAAATCGGGGCGTTACATTACTCCCCTCCTTAAAAAGAATTTCGCCCTCGAAATTCGTACCTTAGAACAACTCGGGGTACTTCGACCTCGTCTCGGACTCGAGTTCCCACGTGAATTCCTCGGTGTTGCCACGTCCCTACGCGACCTTCACCAAAGGGATAGACTTGTTCCTCAACTGCTTGACGCCTTGGTCCACGATTCTCGTCGGCGATAGATTAAACTTCAGGTCTTCCCTTAACTGTACGTGTTCTGGCTCTAAGACATGGCTAGGGTCGGACTCGTATTTACGCAATTGAGAGACGTGAAAGACGTCATGAAGATTTGATAGATTGGGTGGTAGGGCTATTTTGTAGGCTACAGTTCCGATTCTCTGAAGAATTTCAAAAGGACCGAGAAATCTAGGAATCAACTTTTTGACTTTCATGGCTCTGCCTATTCCTGAAGTGGGGGTGATTCTTAGAAATACATGTTCTCCTTCTTGGAACTCCAAGGGCTTGCGCCTTTTGTCCGCGTAGCTTTTCTGCCGACTTTGAGTGGTTAAGATTCTATCCTTGATTTTCTTGATCTACTCCGTCGTTTCCCTCACTACATCAGGTCCTAAGACACTTTGTTCTCCGGGCTCGTACCAAGACAAAGGTGATTGGCACTTCCTTCCATATAACGCCTCGTACGGTGCCATACCGATGCTGGCGTGATAACTGTTGTTATACGCAAACTCGATCAAAGGCATGTACTTATCCCAACTTCCTTTCTGGTCCAAGATGCAGGCTCTTAACATATCCTCCAGGGTTTGGATCGTCCTCTCAGATTGACCATCCGTCTTTGGGTGGTAAGCAGTGCTCAAGCACAACTTTGAACCAAACGCCTTTTGAAAGGCTCCCCAAAAACGTGACATAAACCGCGGATCTCGATCCGAGATTATCGTCGATGGTACTCCATGCAACCTTACTATTTCTTGGAAGTAAAGCTGAGCCAACTTATCCAACGAGTACGTGACTCGAATAGGTAGAAAGTGAGCTGACTTAGTCAGTCGATCCACGATTACCCATACGGCATCATAGCCAGCTTGGGTCTTTGGCAATCCTGTCACGAAATCCATTGATATACTCTCCCACTTCCACTCGGGGATTGACAGGGGTTGCAACATGCCAGAAGGTTTTTGGTGTTCGATCTTAACCATTTGACAGAACAAACACTTATTCACCCAAGCGACCACATCCTTTTTTAATCCGGGCCACCAAAACATCCTCTTCAAGTCCTGATACATCTTGGTAGTACCAGGATGAATGGCGAAGTGGCTTTTGTGAGCCTCCTCCAAGATCTTTTCTCGAAGGTCGCCATCTTGTGGCACACAGATTCTCCCTTCAAATCTCCACAACCAGTCAGGGCCTCGTACAAAACCTTTCAACTTTCTGGCCTTAACTGCCTCTATTCTTTCCATAAAGTCCTCATTTTCTCTCTGGGCAAGCATGATCCTTTGCTTAAACCCACTGGTCACCGTGAGATGACTCATCACGATGCCATTCTCCGTTATTGACATCCCAAGATTCATATTCCTAAACTGCTCTATTAACCCAACTTCATTAACCATCATACAAGATAAACGCAATGACTTTCGACTCAAGGCATCGGCGACTACATTAGCCTTGCCGGGGTGGTAACTTAAGCCGAAATCGTAGTCCTGGGTGACACCGGTTCGGCCGAGCACCCCCAGGGGAGACAAATCCATGAGGGTATGAGTAGATGCAGCCTACCAAAGCGGAAAAATTGCTATGGCTTGATGCCTGCAAAGCGTTTCAAAGAGGGTATATCCTAAGAGGGGTGATCCCTAGCCCCCTAGCCCATACTCTTAAGTAGTCGGGATTATTATTTTTATTATTCACTTATTCAGATAATAAGCAAGAGCTAGTGACGACTAGCTGAGGTATAAGCTCATAGCCTAGATTTTTAGGATGGCCTTATATTGCTAAAGTACCATGATTGATGACACACAAGTTAAGGAAAGTTCCACTTGAAAGTTAATGCCCTTTATGCCACATGGATGATTCTTGATGTTGCATGTTATTTGAAATTTTATGCTTCAGTACTGCCATGCATTCATGCTTAATATGTTGCATTCATGACATTAAGATGCATTCTAAAAGGAATAAACCTTGGATAATTAGTTTTATAAACCCTTAACAATGAGTTTTATATGCATGCACACCTTTTATAAATAAACCCAAGGTTTTTGAGGATGTGAACAATGTAACCCTAGATAGGAGGTTCCTACTGAGATTCTTTAGTAAGATTCTCACTACTTGCTCTTTCTTCCGTCACATCTTCAGAGCTCGATGGCGACGTTCATGGTCTTCATCGACACTCCGACGTGGGAGGTGCACGTTGATCCGGACCACGGATCCTATCATTTTGAGGGACAATGCACAATATGAGTCTTCATGTTTGTTGGATGTCCCTTCGCACACCCTGTACAGAGTTATCACTTTTCTCCGATGTCACCCTATGACGACGCTATGGTTTTTGAGCGTGCCCGGACACATGACGAGAGGATTCTTCGGACCGAAGGATCGATGCCTCGTGACTTCCAGGACTACGTACCCCGGTCTCCCGGTTCGGAGGACGACCCTTCTGAGGACTCGCCGACACATATGTACAGCGAAAGCTCCGCTCCCACTCCTTAGTTTGTGCGAGGCGAGAGCGAGGAGACCGTCATGCAGCCGAGACTGGCTAGGCGAGCCGAGAGGCACCCCTACCGAGGAGCTCATGCTCAGTCATCGCGTGTGCTTACTCCTGACGTGCTGCGTCCGTGGATCGATTATATTCCGCCTTATCTCGGGTTCCAATAGTCGACATCGTAGGGGAGGTTCAGTGCACACACTCACACATAGATAGGATAAACCTTCTTTTGTCTTGAGGTTATCCACCATAGGTGCACTCGGGTAGTCGCGGTTTATCTATGTTTTCCTTGTTTTTATATTTCTGTTGTATTTTCATTTTCTTATGTATTGCAAGCTCAACCCGTTTCTATAAGGGCGTGACTACATATGTATCTTAACTATGTTATTAATGAAAGTATTTCCTTTGATGTGTCATTCCTATTCATTGTTATATGCTTTGCCCGCTGTGTTCCTCATGCTTGTTATTTGTGCTTTATATTTCTGTTTCACGATTAGATAAGAACGCGGCTCTCACTTTGATTTTATGTTTTCAAAAAAAAATTTACCCGTAATTTTCGCTAAGTATTTTATTAAAAAGATGAGACTAAGAGGTAATAACCTAATGATTAACCGAATGTGTTCTAGAGAGTTGGGTTAAAAATTAGGGTGTTACAGAGGATATACTGGTATTTCTATTTAGTTTTTCTCTTTTTTTTCTAATTTCAATTTGAGTTTGAATAACAGAAAAAAGGGGGGAATTCTCTACTGTACTGTATCCACATATCATCTATATATATGAAATACAAGATGAAATAAAATAGAATACCAGATGAAAAAAAATAAAATACCAAATGAAATAAAATACAATGATTCTTATTTTAGAAGGGATATAATTAAATTTTTTGTTTTTGATTGGCTGTTGCTATAGAAATTAGAAATGAACTGTCATGAGGTTGATCTTGAGCCGCCATCCATGCACGAATACCTTTGTTTAAAAGAATATTTTTGGTGTAGAAAGTCTCAAAGTCAGGATCTTCTACTGTGCGTATTTCTTGAGAAACAAAGTCATAGACATGTAGGTTCAATGCTAGACCGACTACTCCTAGAGCACTCATCCATAAACCAATTACTGGTACAAATAACATAAAGAAATGTAACCAACGTTTATTGGAAAAAGCAACCCCAAAGATTTGGGACCAAAAGCGGTTAGCAGTGACCATTGAATAAGTTTCTTCTGCTAAGGTTGGGTTAAAAGCACGGAATGTATTTGCACCATCACCATATTCAAATAAAGTATTTTCCATGGTTGCACCATGAATAGCGCATAGTAGGGCTAATACTGACTCCATTTGGAATTCCATCAATTACTTATCTATCGAAAAAAGAATTTAGTTTGGCTAATTTTCTTACACTTGCAAGTATAGATATTCCATACAAAGCGTCTATGTAACCATGATTATATGACCAGTCATATAGGATATTGATTATTTTATCTACAACTTTGTTAGGAACATTTTTTCAAATAAATTAAGTAAGTTTAAATTTTGTAAAGCAGAATAAACAGGCTTACAGAAAAAAGACGCTATAAATATTCTCAAAAAAGCAAGACCCACTTAAAAAGTTGAATTTGTAAAAAATTCATACCAATCAATTTTTTGTTTTAAATTTTGATGCAAAAGGTCTATCGACGGAATTAACAATTGACGCCTGACCTTGCGATGTGGATCATCTAAGGCACATTAGTATGGCGTACTTATCTTGTTTGAACCAAGGTTTGAAACCAAACTTCTCCTTAGGAGGATAGATGCGGTGATTTAGATGAGATCCAATGTAGATCTAACTTTTTATTCACTCGTGGATCCGGGCAGTCCTGGGGGAACCACCACAGCTCCTTTCTTCTTAAGAAATCATAAAGGGGAGGATTCAGGATTCATCAACTGAGTATTTAACTTTCATAGAGTCTTGTTGTTTTGGGTAAGTTACTCTGGTTTAGATGTATACATAGGGAAAGTTGTGTGCAATGAAAAATGCAAGCATGGCTTGAGGAGAGAATTTTTTTTTAGTTTACTATTTAGATCTATTAACAAATAAAATTTCTACTCCATCCGACTAGTTCCAGGTTTGAGTCTTGGGCAACCCATTTAATATGTATAAATATATTAAATAATAAATACATTAAATAGAAATATGTAGAATAATGGATATAGATATTAATAGATATAGATATGTTAATAATAATATGATATAGTGATAATAATATACTATATAATGAAATAAAAAATAAAATGAATATAAAAAATATTCCAAAATGTTATTAAAAATGTTGAAGTTGTATTATATGTGTATGCCATAGTGAAGAAGTCATATGTTTAGAAAACCTATTCTATTTTTTTTTCTTTCTTTTTTTAGGTTAAAAAAAAGTGAATTCGGATTAATCTAGATCAAAAATAGCATTATCAATATACCAATACATATATTGAATATTTGTTGACACTAGTATATACGTCATGTTTTGCTGTTGAATACCAAGCCCTTAATTATCTAGTTAGGGAGAATTCATGTGCTTGGGAGTCCCTGATAATTAAAAAAAACCAAGATTTTACCATGACTACTATAACACCTTCCTAAGTACAACCTCATCCTAAAGTCATGATGACATACTCGAGAGTTGTTACTAATAAAATAATGGACCTCTCTTATATATCTAGAACAAGGGTCAATAGAATCGTATACTGATTAACTCGTGGTTATAAAAAAAAATATAAAAGAAATAAAGTACTTATTTAATACACGTTAAGTACACAAAGAAGCTCTTCTATGAACTATAGTACACATCTGTTATTCTCTATATTTACTGGCACATATATTTAGCTAAGTACAACATATACAAGTTTCCATTACTAAACTATAGAAATTTTAGTTTAGTCTTTCTTGTAGCCGCTTCACTGTTTTTTGGAATCAACCTGGAGATGATACAAAAATAAAGAAATAGGGGGTGAGAATTCTAAAATTCTCAGTAGGGGTTTTCCCCAAAACATACATTGAAATTAATGTCATCATCATCATTCCAGCCACTTCGGTTTATTAAAAAAAATGTGAGCATGCAACATATTTCAAGGTTCAATTTAAAGTTCAAAAACTATTCTTCTGAAGTGGGTTTCTTTTATCATTCAGTCACTTAATATACGCATATCATATTACTCAACATCAGATAAAAGCATATACTCATAAATCATAACTTAAACATATTAGCTTCAATATCGATACTAAAAGTCATTACTTGATCCATAAGATGATGAACTACTTGTAACAATTGCTATCTCAACTCGTCTTGGCCCTTGACTATTCTTGTCACGTCTGGGCATTACGTATCGCCATTCCCAGTGTTGCACTAATGGGTAATAGATTGCTTTTCAGGATTGAGCTCATTCCTATAAATGATAATTTGATTTACTTTCTCTAATTCTCACACAGACCTATTTCTAGCCAGGTTTACTTTCCCCGACTCAATTCAAGGGTAGTCAAGTTTACTTTATCTGACAGACCGGATTTGCTTTATCTAGCCCAAGATAGATAATCACATGCTTTTCTTGATGGTCATGTTTACTTTCCCTAACAGACCAGATTTACTTTCTCCAGCCCAAGAAATACAATCTTATGCTTTTCTTTTGCATATACACAATTGTAAGAAATATTTTCATATCTAAGTGTGCCTAAACTCATCAATAAGCTCACATGCTCAATTATTCATATTCATATACTCATGTCAAACTAGTACCAAGTGTCATTATTTCATCAATGAGTTCACAGAACATGAATGAGATCAAATCATCAATTTCTCATCATCCTTTTTGCTATTTCAGCATGCTGCTAGAATTCCATTCATCAAGAAAATTATGATTATGTTACTAAACATCATTAAAACAGAGCAAATATAATTTTTAGAGAATTCAATATATCAATGAGCTCCTATAAAATTTTCGAAGCATGATAAGTGTAACACTCTAAATCTTAACCCAAGACTACTAGTATGTACTTAGGTTAATCTTTAGAATATTACCTCTTGGTCTCATCTTTTACTTAGAAAATACTTAGCGGAAATATGGGTAAAATTTTTTTTCTTTTTGGAATTTAAAATCAAAGTGAGAGCCACGCACGAATCTTTAAGAGGAAGCATAGCGAAACATATAAGCAAAGCATAAAGAAGCACATCATTTCATGGGAACATCACTGAATCATAGGTATATATATATATATATATAACGTGCCTATCCAAAGGGGCAGGACTATTTGATACATCAGGAAACAGAATACAACTGAAGAACAAATACAAGGAAAGCAAATACAAGAGAAACAACACCCATACCCATGTGCACCTAGAGTAGACAACCTCATATACAAAAAGAAGGTTTGTCCTCAACTATGTGGCGTGTGTGCACTAACTACTACCCCTCCTATGTCTACTCCTGCTAGTCCGAGTACTGCGGGGTCGAGTTGATCCACTGACGAATCTCGGCGGAAGTAGTCGAGCGTATCATCGGGGCATGTCCACCGCGGCGGGGGCGCATAGATGGCCTACGTGCCAACCTCGGCTGGACCACCATCTCCTTACTCCCAGCCCTCATCGGTGGGGGAGCGGGACTGGAGCTCCAACTGTACATGTGGGATGGCGGGTCCTCGGATGGGTCCATCTCCGAGTACTGGGTGCGAGGCATGTACTCCCTGTAGTTGTGTACGGCTGATGTCTCGGGCTCCATGTGGAGAATCTGCTCATCACGTGGTCTAGCTCGCTCAAAAATCCCGTTATGACGGTAAGGGGTAGTCGGGGTGAAGCGGTAGCTCGGGGCGGGGTGCGCGAAGGGTCGTCTCATGAACATGAATACTCTGACAGTGCAGCGACCCTCAAAATGGTATGACCCGAGTACCGGGTCATGGTGCAGCTCCCATACCGGGGTGTCGATGAACGTCGCCATCTGAAGATATGACGGAAGAAAAGAGAGAGGGAATGAGAATCTTTCTAAAAGAATTCTCAGTAGGATTATCCCTACCTAGGTGACATCATCATATCCTCAGGAACCTTGGGTTTATTTCTAAAAAGGTGTGCATGCATATAGATTCCTTTTAAGTTAGTTTTCTAAAGTGTTATTTATCCAAGGTCCGTCATATTTTATAATGCGTCTTATAACTTAAGCAGAAAATATACTAATGATATGAATGCATCATAAAGGTAAACCAAACAATAGAATAGCTAAGAAACATTATAACATTTGGCATAAGTATAGTATATGTGACATTGTTAGTTTTAACTTTCATCTCATGGGGCCGCCCTAAAACATCTCTAGGTTATGAGCTCATAGCTCAACTAGCCGTCACTAGTTCTTACTTATCCTATGATAAGCGTAACATATACATAATCCCGACTTAATAGTGTGGGCTAGGGGGCAATTAAGGATCACCTCTCTTAGGGTCATTTCCTCTTTGAAACGCTCTACTAGCAACTAGTGCATTGTAGTTTTGTCCGCTTTGGCAAGCTCTATGTCAATACTCTCACGGATTTGTTTTCTTGGGGGTGCTCGGCTAAACCGGTGTCACCCAAGAAGGCGTCTCAGTGTTGTGTCACATTTAAGTTCTCATAAAGTGTTAATTCATAGATACATCATTATTCATTACATACATCTTTTTCCATAGTATATACATCATCACATGAAACTTCTTTATAGTGTATACATAAAACCCTAGCATATACATCATCACATAATCACACTTTAGACAATCATTCATACAAACTCCCAAGCTTATTATGTTATGAACTTATAGTATGTTATGCTTTGGTTCCTTTAAGTCTTTAAACTTGTAAACTACTCATTCTAGTATTATTCTTAACCTCTTACTCACCTATAGGTTCACAACTAATAAGTGTTACTAATTTTTATGCTCAAGGACTTATCCAAACAGCACTATGCAGATTTGGACAGCTTATATTCGTGTGATTACGGGGTTCTAGAGATTACGGTTTAGATCCTTAAAGTCCTTAACTCACATTCTAAGTTATCGATCATCAAAATCTAGTCTCTTGGGAACCTATGAGGTTATAACTAAGTATTCCTCACCTCACACTATGGTCAAGAACATCTCTAAACCTCAAGGATGCAGAATTTGAAATCCTAACTATACGGGTACCTAGAAGTCACAACAATGACCCTTTCTAAGTTTAGTTTGCTCCTAAGGCTTCAAGATTAAGTCCTAAACTAAATATGAGTCATTCCTACACATTTAAACTAATTTAAAACCATGATTATTAAATCTAAACCTTGCTGGACAGAATCCAGAAAATTACATAATTAAAGGATCTAGAATTCTCAAATTAATTCTTTTCTAGTTCCTAACTTATCCTATCTTTTACATATGAGTCTTAACATTATTTTTACTCAAACATAGGCACATTATCATCACCAAAACAGCACATATAGTGGCAGCAAAGAGCAAGGAAGAACCGAAAATATACTTCTCCAAAAAGGCATAAAACATAATTTCTAAAGCTTATAAAATACTAGTTTCTCTTGGAACTCTTTTTAAACTCTCAAAGCTCATTTATAAACAATTTTAACATCTAAAATTATAAGAATATTTAAGGGGGCAGTGACCAATTCATCTTTGTCTCAAGAGGTTCTAAATTCTCAAAACTTGGTTCTATGCATTCCTTAAACTCACTTAAGCTTGGAAAAATTATAAGACATAGTCTCAAAGACTTGGAAACCTCAAGACCTCTTAGGGCCGAAATATGAACCGAAGAAAAACACATATTGTTAGACCTTTGTTGAGACAACAATGGGCAAGTCTTTGAGCTCTAGATTCATTTAGGTGATGACATAAAAATAAACATGCTCATGCACTTATTTTAGGTTCCATTAGAAAGTAAAGTGATAGCACAACGTAAATATGAATGCAACTCATTATTATCTTGGTATTGAGTGAGAACTTGAAATATAAACATGATAATGCATAGCTTGAAATATAAACATGATAATGCAAGTTCATTCATTATCTTGATATTTAGTGATAGCAAGGAAGTAAACATGATATGCATAGCATAAAATAAACATGATGCAAGATTCATTTTATGGTTAACTAGAGCTCATTCAAGACTTTAACAAGATAACAACCCAATACAATATCTCAAAGATCTCAACACAAAAACCGAAAGTCATATAAAAGAGAAGAAAGTGAAACTACATCAAGTTCTTTATTAAATACCCAAAACCCCTATCTAGAAAAATCTCTAGAACGTGCCGGCCAACTTTAAGGTTGACAAGGGTAGGCTTGGGCTTTTAGAAATCCTTAGATTAATTTTCTTAAGTTGAAAAACTATGTGAGTTAGATACCATATAGATGAAGTCATAAGAAAAGGAAAACTCAAGCTTTAGAGGTTTCTTTGAGATGAACACAATGTCATCATCTAGAAACTCTAATCATCAAGCTATCATGCTCAAAATCAAGGCCTCATGGCCGAAAATGAAAAGAAAGGAAAAACAAAGGAAAGTTCAAAGAGAATCCAAGAGGAAACTAGAGAAAAACACTTTCTTGAGCAAAACAAAGTTTGGAAACAAATCCCTACCTTGTGATGAAGGTAAAGCTTGGACTTGAAGATGGAAATGAGATGAGCAACACCTCCTAGGATGGTGATGATGATTCGGCCAAAGAGGAAAGAAAAGAAAGGAAATGTGTTTTGGGTGAAGTTATGTTTGAGGTGTGGTGTTTGAGGGGTTTGATGATGGCTCAAGGCTTTGGGGTGGTGTTTGATGGTTAAGAGATGATGATGAGATGAAGAGATGAAGGAGATGAAGATGAAAAGAAAGGAAGAACACTCTTGAAATTTTGAGAGAAAAAGAAAGAACTAGCAAGACAACTCTAAAACTCTAAACTTAGCAAATGCTTCAAGGTGCAACAAGGCTATCACAAGCATCCTATTTATAGAAAAACAAAGCCATGGGCTCACAAAGGGGAGGGAGTGGCCATGTGGTTTGAGGGAGGAAGGAAGAGAAAATATCTCTTACACAAGGTCATTCAAGCATGGTTTGAAGTATGGAAGCTATGCTACAAAGTATGGCTTGATGTGAGTTAATTTCCTATCAAATTTTTATGAAATTAGGCTTCTAGAAACTTGTCATGGCTGGAACTTTTCCAGCCACAAATAAATGGGAAAAATGGGTTGTTTTAATTATTTATTCATGTGGAAATTCAAGCTTGATTGAAAGTTATGACAAGGTATAGTGTATGTGACTTGAGGTATGGCCTTGGAGTGTTGAAAAATTGAACATGTGATGCATAATGGGGATGGACAGCTTCGGCCAAGGCTGGACAGCAGAGTGGGGGTGAGTTTTGACCATTTAATTGTGTGTTAATGGTAGGTTTAGATGTGTATTAGCTTAGGTACAAGGTTAGGAATGATTAAGCTTAAGTTTAGGTTACTAAGAATGTGATTTAGGGAGTTTATGACAAGTTTAGGAGTGCTCATACATCATTAGAGAATTTTAAACTCATTTATGAATAAACAATGTGTAACACAATTCCATGATTTAAGGAATTGGAAAGAGAAAATACTATTCAAGATTCTATGACTAGGTGTCTTGAAATTAAAATATGATTTTAGGTTGTAATTAAGTACTTTTTGGTTCTAATTAACTTTAATAAATTATTTTGACTCAAAATTAATTAAGGAAATTAATTAACCTTCGATTAGAGCCTAATATTGCTTAGGTTTGCTTAATCACGCGATTAAGTGTAAAAACACGAAACTAGGGGCAAAACCGTAATTTTGCACTAATTTTGCCCGGGACTTCTAAAATTAAAACTGAGGTCATAGAATACATAAAAATGCCTTTTAAAACCATCTGGAGAAGTTTCGGGTTCATCCGGTACTTGCAAATGGGTAAAACACCGCAGGGGCGTTTTGGTCATTTTCACCCGAAAACTCAAAAAATGAGATTTTCGATCCCGGGAAGGTACACAAGTTATCTAATCCTCTTCCAACATTGAGTTTGCCCTTCGAGTACTGCCGAACCGGCTTTCCTCGAATTCTTGGCTGAAAATGACCTCAGGGGCATTTTGGTCATTTTCACTCTAACAGAAAAATCGGGGCGTTACAATAAGGTCTCTAACTATATTTATAAAATTTCACAAATTTGGAGATCAGAATTGCTCAGTTTCAGCCAACAGCCAAAAGTCTCGAATTTTCTACCCTATCAAATGAGCTCAAAACTTCATACAAAAATTTAGTTCAACTTCAAGATGTCTTCAACCTCCTGTAAAAATTTCAGCTCAAAATTTGATCATTTGCTAGGGTAATAAAATTAGACAATTTCAGTGCTACAAATTGGACTGCATAGGCAGAAACCCTGACCTATTCAGTGTTCATTTTTTAAAAATAGAAAAAGTGCTTAATATGAGCCAATAAAATTAGTGAAACTCTTCCATATGTTAACTTCATCATATAAAAATTTTAGCTTATAATCATCTCTCTAAATTAGAGAGAAAAATAAAAGTTTTTCAGTTGCATATTCAAAAACGGGATTTCTAGCAACAAGGTTAGAATATATTTTAAGAAAATAGCTTATCTAACTTAATCAAAACCCTCTACCAAAATTAACACATAAATATTCATGTATAATCATCAAATAAATCCAAAAATTTTGGAATTTACCAATCAGAATATTCTAGAACAAAATCAGAAAGAAAAGTGGATGAATAAAGCCCTACTCTTTGGAGCTTTAAAGATCTTGGCTCCAAGGATGTTTAATTCCAAGAATTGTAACGCCCCGATTTTCTGTTAAAGTGAAAATGACCGAAATACCCCTAAGGTCATTTTCGGTCCGGAACTCGAGGATAGCCGACCCGGTAGTCCTCGAGGGGCAAACTCAATGTTTGAAGGGGATTAGTTGACTTATGTATCTTTCCAGGATTTAAAATCTCATTTTCTGATATTTCAAGTCAAAATGACTAAAATACCCTTGTTATGTTTGACATGGGTACGAGTACCGGATGGGCTCGGAACTTCTCCAGATGGTTTTAAAAGGTGTTTTTATGTATTCTGTGACCTCAGTTTTAGTCCCGGTGGTCCCGGGCAATTTTTGTTCAAAATTATGATTTTGCCCCTAGTTTTGTGCTTTTAAGCTTAATCGCGTGATTAAGCAAACCTAAGTAATATTAGGCTCTAATCGAAGATTAATTAATATCCATAATTAATCTAGAGTCAAAATAATTTATTAAAGTTAATTAGAACCTAAAGTTGCTTAGATTAAACTAAAATCTCATTTTAAATTCAAGATTCCTAGTCATGGAATTTTGAATAATGTTTTCTCTCTCCAATTCCTTAAATCATGGAATTGTGTTTGCAATTGTTTATTCATAAAATGAATTTAAATTCCTCTAAATGTGTATGAGCACTCCTTAATCATGTCATAAAATTCCTAATCACATTCTTGGATTACCTAAACCTATGCTTAGTGATTTCTAATCTTGCACCTAATCTAATACACACCTAAGCATATCATTAACACACAATTAGATGAACAATTTTCTTTCCTCCTTGGCTATCATGATCTGACCGAAACCCATACCCCATTTTTCCATCACATGTGTGAATTCTTACACTCAAAAGTCCATGCTTACACCTCATCTTGAACCATACTTTGAGTCATATACACCATGCTTTCATCCATGCTTCATATGACAACTTCTAGAAGACATTTTTCCCCCATTTTTTTGCCCAAAAATCATCAGCCCTCCTTGCTCTTCTAGAAGAATTATTTGAACTCAAATACAAAAGGAAACACCATGCTTTGAACCATGTCTTAACCCATGCTTGTCATACCATCAACCATGATTTGAATGACAAGTTGTAAGAGATATTTTCTCTCATCCATTGCCTCAAAAGCTATGGCCAAGACCTCCCTTGGATGAGCTTTCATTGTTTCATTTTCTATAAATAGGTGCCTTAGATGAACTTGTGTTACTTTTGATCATTTGGTAAGTTTAAGCTTTCAAGCACTCTTTGCAAGTTCTTTCCTTTTTCCTCTCAAGTTCTTCATTTCCCCTCAAGTTCTTAAGAACTTTCTTTCATCTTCATCTTCTTCATCTTCTCTTTCCATCATCACCTCACAACCTCAAACCACAACCATGAATCATCCTTTAAACACTCAAACACTCAACCTCAAACACAAGCTCACCAAGAACACATTTCCTTTCTTTTCCTCTCCACAAGGCCAAAGCCACATCTGCACTCTAGGAGGATTTGCTCTTCTCATTTCCTTTCAAGATCAAGCATTTTCATCTTCCAACTTGGTAAGGAGTTACTCTCTAGTTTTTATTTTACTCAAAAATGAGATTTCCTTGAAGTTTCTCTTGGTTTCTTTTTAAGTTCTTCCTTGCTTTTCCTTTTCTTTTCATTTTGGCCTCAAGGCCCCATTTTGAGCATGATAGCTTGATGATGAGTGTTCCTAGATGATGACCTGTGTTCATCTCAAAGGAACCTCCAAAGCTTGAGCTTTTCTTTTCCTTGAACTTTATCTATGCAACTTAGCTCACGTGGTTTTTAACTTAAGAAAAATTAAACTCAAGGTTTTCAAAAAGCCCAAGCCTACCCTTATCAGCCTTAACGTTGGCCGGCACGTTCTAAAGTTTTCTTTAGATAGGGGTTTTGGGTACTTAATAAAGAATATGACATAGTTTCCTTCTCATTTCCTTTTCTTGTTTGGTTTCGGTTTCCTTATTTCCTTTCCTTTAAAGTAATGCTTTAGGTTGATTTCTTGAGCTTGATGATGATGTTCAAGAGCCATGTAGTTTCCTTGAAACTTTGGTTCAAGAACTCTAAAGCTCACTTTGTTGTTGAGAAAAAGTGTTGGGTTGAGATTTTTGATTCTCTCTAAAAGTCTTATATGAGCTCTAAGTTAAGATAAAAAGGACTTGCATCCATATTTACTTTTATGTCATCACTAAATGCTCAAGATAAAAGAATGAACTTGCATATTCATATTTATGTTTATGTTCTCACTAAATCTCCAAGATAATAATAGATTTCCATAGCATATTTATTTTACGCTCTCACCTCCTAATAAAGACTAAAACAAAGCACATTGCATATTTATTTTTATGTCAATCACTTAAGAGATTTAGAGCTCATGGACTTACCTATTATTATCTCAAACAAAGTTGGAAATATATGTTTTAAACTCCCTTGATTTCGGCCTTGTGATGATGTTGAGTCTTAGAATGAGATTCATCTAGTTACAAGTGCTAAAACTCATGTTTCATGATTTTCTTAAGTCTAGATGATCTCAAGAAAAGTCTTGAGTAAGATTTTATGTTTTAAAACCCCCTTGAAATTATTTTAAATTAGCTACTGCCCTCATGTTATTTTATGATGATTTTAATGAAATAAAAAGTGTTCTAATGAGTTTTAAAGTCCTTGAAAAGGTTCCAAGAGAAACTAGCAACTTATGTGTTTTAAAAATGAAGTTCTATGCATTACTTGATGGAGATGTTTTCAGTTTTGCCTTGCTTGATTGTCCACTGCATGATGCTGTTTTGATGATGATAATATGAGTATATCCATGTATATTTGATGTTAGAATTAATTTGAGAAAGTTAAGATAAGTTAACAACTAGAAAGGAATTAAAATGAGACTTTTAGATCCCCTAGAAATGTAATTTTCTGGATGCTGTCCAACAAGAATAAAAATGAGAATTAATGGTTTATAATTAGTTTAAATATGTAGGAACTACTCATAATTGGTTTAGGAATTGATCTTGATGCTTTAGGAACAAACCGAACTTAAAAAGGGTCAAAGTTGTGACTCCTAGGTACCCGTAAAGTATAAATTATGGATTCTGCACTCTTGAGGTTTAGAATTGTTTATGATCACATAATTGAGTGAGCAATACTTAGATATGAGCCTATAGGTACCTGAGAGCTTAAGTTGTGATGATAGACAACTTAGATTTCAAGTTAAAGGACCTTAAGGGTCAAAGCATAAGACATTAAGAGACTTTGATACTTTGAGTTGATATTGCAAGTATGATATGATGATTTATGAGCTATGATGAATGTTTGATTGAGTCGTTATGACTATCATGTTTATGCAAGTTGACTGAGAAATGCATATGTGTGTTGAGACTTGTGGCATAAAGTAATTTGAAGGAAATTTGGTGTACAGTTGTTATGCTGCCAGATTTCCATCAAATATAAAGGAATTGAGAATGTTTTTGAAGTGTCATAAGAGATTAAAACCCTGGATGACACCGGTTCAGCCGAGCACCCCCAGAAGATTTTTATGTGGCGTAGCATTGAGACGCGCTTTCCTGGGTGACATTGGTTCGGCCGAGCACCCCTAGGAAAGACAAATCCGTGAGGGTATGGGTAGATGCAGCTTACCAAAGCAGACAAATTACTGTGGCGAGATGCCCGCAAAGCATTTCAAAGAGGGTATATCCTAAGAGAGGTGATCCTTAATGTAACATCCCCAAATTTATAACTAAGATAAATATTAATCTTAAATATCGATAGCAAAACCAAGAGAATCTGGACAAATGTTATGAAACACAACAAATAGACTACTTAAGTATGTCTAGAGAAAAATGCAAAGAATTACGAAAATGCCATCACATAGTGGAAATTACGAAAATGCCCTTGCTATGTAAAGGAAATTACCAAACTACCCTTGCCTTATTAAATGACAAAGATACCCTTACTCTATGAATGGAATTACAAGAATACCACTATCATTGTCTAATTACAAAAATATCCTTGTCTTAGTTAAAGAAATTACTACAACGCCATTTACACAAATCCCTAGACTTGTCTTTAGACAAGAATGAATCTAAGTCATTGGATTAAGATGATAACACAATAATTTAACCACATACATCATACACATTTCTGAATCACATACATGCACTAAAGGTTAGAAAATATCCACTAACATCTTTGCACAAAACATGGAAACGTGTTTGCACAAAACATGGAAACATGTTTGCACAAAACAAGGAGCATTTTCATCCCAAAATTCAGCCAACATGTTTCCATAAATCATGCTCCAAGTGCTTTCCTTCTGTTTTTTTCTCTAATCTTTCCACTATAAATACTCCTCAAACTCTCTTCAATTCAGAAACTCCCTAAGTGTTCTTTCTTTCTTATTCTATCATTCTTCTTATGTTCTTCAAAAACTTCTCTTGATCCTCTAAACTTCATCCAAACACTTCAATCCTAAGTCCAAACTTTCACTAGCCCTCACAAGAGTTACAATCTTTAACTCTAGTGAGAAATATTTTCTTAAGCATTCAAGTTCTAGAGCCAAGATTCAAGGAGGGTCATCCACTCCAAAGACTCTTGTTCAAAGCTTAAGGAAGAAGAGAAGGACCCTTTTTAGACCCTACACAAGAGGTAGGAGCTTCATCTTTAATTGTTCAAGCATTGTTGGCTTCTAACCTTGATAGAATGTCTCAAGTTTGAGTATTGTCAAAAGTTTTAAATGATTATTTGAAAAATATATTTTTAGAAATATGACATGTTCTATTCTGTTATGAGAACCCTTATGATGTTATCAAACTCAAATATAACTTGAAAAGATTGTATGTGAAACCTGATTTAATAAAGGTAACTTAAGACATGAAAATGGTAGGTGCTGGAATTTCTAGTTGTTTCTGGCAGCAGGTACTTCGAAAGATACTGTTCATAAAATATCAAGTATCTCGAAATTAAAATAATTTTAATATAAACTAGACTCATTATAGAACACTCTCCAAAAAGAATCACCCAAAACAGAGTTTTCTAGCTCAAGATATAAATTTTTAAAGTAGAGCCTAAGACTGAAACTTTAAATCTGACCTTGTAGTAGTAAAATAGGTGTAACTCACTCTAGAAAAATGCAAATGGACTGATTTCAACTTTGTTGGAGAGCTAACACATATAGGAATACACCCATGTATGTTATGTATAAAGCTTTGTACCACGTAAATACAGAATGAGAAATAAATTTTGGGATAGTGTACTGTGAAAGTGCAGTTTGGAAAGGTTCTGGCTAAGGAAAGACTTGGTATTTAAGCATGTCCATTGTGACCCACCTCTCTTTCCTGGGAACCCTCCTATGCATGGTTTACAATGGATTTACACTATTCCAAAGATGTAAATGCTAAAATTTGATGAGTTAGGAATTTGGAACTACCTTTACTAAGCTGAGATAACAAGTATACAGAGAATTATAAACTTTCTTCTAAAAGATGTCAAAACTATAAACAAAAGAATCAAGTCTTGTAAAAAGAGAATTTTAAGAATTTAAGTAGAATAATAATCTTCAAGAGTTATACGAAAACCATAATAAGAATATATAAAGAACCTATAATAATATTTTGAAATGCATTAATGTATTAATGGAATTCTAAGAGTATAAAGAACACTAAGAGAAAAAGATAATACTAAGACATCCATTACCTCTTAGGAACACTAGGAACTCAACTTGATAACTTTGGTTGCTTAAAATGAATCATTTATGAAAATGTTTACTATGAGATTTACATGATATTATCCATGTTTCATGAAGTGAATTATAATAAAGTGAATGTATGGTGATGAGTTATGAAATGATGAAGATGAATGATTGATTGCCCATGATTTATTGTGATTACATGATGATATGCATACATTCATTTTCAAAGGAAATAATAAAAGTAAAGTTTGAAAAAGTAGCAATGAAAGTCTGGAAAAGTGGACTTGAACTAAACTCATGGCTTAACCCCCTAAACCGTTGAGATCACGGCAACGGAAAGGAAACCAAAGAAGGTTGTGGCGACGGCCACGGTATGAGCTCATTACCCTTTTAGGGTGGTCTAAGGCATTGATGCATTCATCCCGTGAGTAATTAAGAAATATGTTGATGAAATAAATGAAAGATGATGATCACTAAACAAGTGAATGTTGAGGATGAGTAATCATGAAATGCATGCAGCTCCTAAATGATTACTGCTTATTAGTGGTTTTACATGATATGCTTATATGTATGCTTGATGAAATACTGAAAGAATATTTCTGCTAATGTTCCAGATTAGTTTAAAAGTAACTGCACTTCGGCTAATCACGTTTGTGAAAGTTTGATAATTGAATCCTTACCTGTTCACCTTTTTATAATAAACCCGAAGTGACTGGGACGACAACGATGACACTTTTAGTACAAGTAGGAACTCCTACTGAGAAATCATGTATTTCTCACTCCTATATTTATTTTCCGTTGTCGTTACCAGAGACAGACGTGTCCACCTAAAGCAACGAGGCCGTAGCTGAGGAAGGAGATAGCACATGAAGATTTCAAACCGTTCAAGTAGGAGCATTCCGAGCTTTAGTTACATTATAGTTTGTGAGAAACAATTAGTAATAGTAGAACTTATAATGAGCTCATACCGTGGCCGTCGCCACAACCTTTTTTGGTTTCCTTTCCGTTGCCGTGATCTCAACGGTTTAGGGGGTTAAGCCATGAGTTTAGTTCAAGTCCACTTTTCCAGACTTTCATTGCTACTTTTTCAAACTTTACTTTTATTATTTCCTTTGAAAATGAATGTATGCATATCATCATGTAATCACAATAAATCATGGGCAATCAATCATTCATCTTCATCATTTCATAACTCATCACCATACATTCACTTTATTATAATTCACTTCATGAAACATGGATAATATCATGTAAATCTCATAGTAAACATTTTCATAAATGATTCATTTTAAGCAACCAAAGTTATCAAGTTGAGTTCCTAGTGTTCCTAAGAGGTAATGGATGTCTTAGTATTATCTTTTTCTCTTAGTGTTCTTTGTACTCTTAGAATTCCATTAATACATTAATGCATTTCAAAATATTATTATAGGTTCTTTATATATTCTTATTATGGTTTTCGTATAACTCTTGAAGATTATTATTCTACTTAAATTCTTTAAATTCTCTTTTTACAATACTTGATTCTTTTGTTTATAGTTTTGACATCTTTTAGAAGAAAGTTTATAATTCTCTGTATACTTGTTATCTCAGCTTAGTAAAGGTAGTTCCAAATTCCTAACTCATCAAATTTTAGCATTTACATCTTTGGAATAGTGTAAATCCATTGTAAACCATGCATAGGAGGGTTCCCAGGAAAGAGAGGTGGGTCACAATGGACATGCTTAAATACCAAGTCTTTCCTTAGCCAGAACCTTTCCAAACTGCACTTTTACAGTACACTATCCCGAAATTTATTTCTCATTCTGTATTTACGTGGTACAAAGCTTTATACATAACATACATGGGTGTATTCCTATATGTGTTAGCTCTCCAACAAAGTTGAAATCAGTCCATTTGCATTTTTCTAGAGTGAGTTACACCTATTTTACTACTACAAGGTCAGATTTAAAGTTTCAGTCTTAGGCTCTACTTTAAAATTTTATATCTTGAGCTAGAAAACTCTGTTTTGGGTGATTCTTTTTGGAGAGTGTTCTATAATGAGTCTAGTTTATATTAAAATTATTTTAATTTCGAGATACTTGATATTTTATGAACAGTATCTTTCGAAGTACCTGCTGCCAGAAACAACTAGAAATTCCAGCACCTACCATTTTCATGTCTTAAGTTACCTTTATTAAATCAGGTTTCACATACAATCTTTTCAAGTTATATTTGAGTTTGATAACATCATAAGGGTTCTCATAACAGAATAGAACATGTCATATTTCTAAAAATATATTTTTCAAATAATCATTTAAAACTTTTGACAATACTCAAACTTGAGCCTTAAGCCCCCTAGCCCATACTCAAGGAGTCGGGATTTTATTATATTTCACTTATTCGGATAATAAGTAAGAACTAGTGGCGACTAGTTAAGGAATGAGCTCATAACCTAGATGTTTTAGGATGGCCCATAATGCTTAAGCTTAAGTTCTTAAGTCACAAGTTGAGAAAAGAGAAAAGTTCCATTTGAAAGAACATGCCACTTTATTCCACTTGTATGCTTCTTGATATGATGAATTATTGAGTTTATCTGTTTAAATTAGCACCATGCATTCATGCTTTGATATATTGCATTCATGACATTAAGATGCATTCTGAAAGGAATGAACCTTGGATAAATTAGTTTTATAAACCTAACTAATGAATTTCTATGCATGCTCATTTTTAATAATAAACCCAAGGTTCCTGAGGATGTGAACGATGAAACCTTAGATAGGAGATCCTTACTGAGATTCTTTAGTAAAGATTCTTACTCCTTTCTCTTCTTTCTTTCTCTCCAATCACATCTTCAAAGTTTGGTGGCGACTTTCGTGCTGTTCGTTGACACGCCAGTTTGGGAGGTGTATTACGACCTGGGTCACCGCTCCTATCACTTTGAGGGTGGATGCGTTGTACGTGTTTTTGTGTATATGGGATGACCTTTTGCTTACCCTGTGTCCAACTACCACTTCACCCGTACTGCTCCATTTGGCGATGATGATATGATCTTCGAGCGCACATGCCCCCATGATAAGCAAACTCGTTGTGCTCGTCCATCCGCCTCGGCTGTACGTGACTATCCCGAGTACTTTCCTTGTTCGCAGCGATCGGAGACTAACCCCTCCGAGGACTCCCTGACACATATCTATTTGGAGGGCTCTACTCTTGTGGTCCTGATGGACATTGGTGGTAGTAGCGAGGATACGGTGACTCAGCCTCGTCGAGCTCAATGACCAGAGATGCGTCCACGTCGTGGAGGTCTTACCCGACCCTCGTTCCGTTTGTTCACCTCCGAGGAGCTCGCGCAGTTTCCCAGATACATACCTCCATCACCCGAGGGTTCTCACTGCCAGTAGACTTTTTGGAGGGCTATTCGAGTGCTCAAGTCGTCATGTGGATTTCCCCTTCTGCGGTATCTTTTGATAGAGGTATTCTAGTTTAGCACTCATAGCTTTAGTGGGAGGGTAGCGTAGTTGGTTTTTATTTTGCTTTCGTACCATGTACTTTACTGCTTTTGCATTTTCCTATTATTTTCCTTGTATCGAAAGCTCAGCCCGATTCTATAAGAGTGTGACTCTATGTACCTTAATTATGATATTAATGAAAATATTCCTTTGGTGTGCCATTGATTTGTTATATGTTTATTTACTTTGTGTTTATTTTGTATGTAGTACAATTTACTATTTCGTCAACGTGGCTCTCACTTTACTTTTATATTTTTTTAAAAAAATTTACCCGTATCTTCCGCTAAGTATTTTAATAAAAGAATGACACTAAGAAGTAATACCTAATGATTAACCTAAATATGTTCTAGAGTATTGGGTTAAAAATTAGGATGTTACAAGAATGATTTTGCCCAGTTCAAGACTCCCAAACAGCACCTAAACCTTCCTAAAAACAGTGGAGGATGATATCTAAGGTGAAATATTGGATTATCAATCGATTAGTTTTGTAGGTATTGATGTGTGGAACAAGTTTAGTAAATGAAGTTTATGATTTTAACAAGCGTAGGACATGAGTTTTGAGCTTTGAATCAAGCTTTTCATGATTTTTGTGAAACAAAAATGGAGTTTTCTACCTTGTTAATATGCTGGCCGAGAATGATAATGAAGTGGAGTGATAAGGTTGGCTTTTTAATGATATTAATCAAGTTGTAACAATTATATCATATAAAATCTAATTCTTTTCAAAAAGAATATAAGATGGATGACTAGGATTTAATCTTGGAAATCAAGATTGAATCTTAGTCATCCACTTGGTTTAAATGGATAGACACTATCCAAATCTTTTGGATTAAGCTTTCTTTCAGTGTAAAAATCACACACCGAAATTTTACTGAACGGGTAAAACAGTATACCCGGGTAATCAAATATTGTTCGAAAATTAATTCCAAGTATAAAATATTTATTCCTACCTATTTTTAATATCATTCCTATAATTTCTTAGTTTCGGGTATCTTCGGGCCCTAATTTCAGGGTTTCAGTTGTCCCGGTGAGCCTACAAGGCCCGTAAGTTATTGTTCTTTTTTTTTTTACAGATCCGTTGGATCATCCTAATCATTGCAATGTCTATTAGATTTTTGAAATTATGACTAGAAATGATCAAATTAGTTTTTATATAATTTTTAGGGTGTTATATTACTAGCCACCTTAAAAAGAATTTTGTCCTCAAAATTCAATTGAAACCTATTTTCAAAAGATATTTTTTATAAACTAAACAAGCAATTCACACGCAGTTCAAGCAATTTAATCAAATCCTAAACGTTCCTACCTTAGATCGAATTCTTGAGTGGTGACGTCCCTTCAGCACTTATAGTGAAGACCCTCCTCTATTGTCGTGGTTTGGTAGTTGGCTTTGAATACCTATCTGGGCACTCCCAAATCTTGTGTCCTAGCTTTTCGCAGCGGTAGCACACATTTTGTCCAGCCAAGCAAGGTCTATTCCCGTGATCTCTTCCACATTTTGGGCATGAACTTGATTCCTGTTGCCGTTTATCCTTATGTGGACTTGGTTGAAATCGCTTCTTTAATGGTGGGTCATCCTCATAGTCTTGGTCTTCTAATGGCCTTTTGTTAGAAGGGGCCCTTAGCAGATTGGGCGATTGCTAATTTCTTGTTGGAGTCCTCTGCACGGCGGCACTTGTTTACTAAGGTTGCATAATCCCAGATCTCTAAGAGTCCCATAACAGCTTCAATGTCCTCACGTAATCCTCCTTCATACTTCATGCACTTCCAAACTTCATCAGGATTATGCTGATAGATGGTGGAAAATTTGCAGAGCTCCTCGAACTTTGCTGTGTACTCTACTATACTCATGGACCCTTACTTGAGTTCCATGAACTCCAACTCCTTTGCATTTCTCACCGAAGCAGGGAAGTACTTGTGATAGAAAGCTTCCTTAAAGATCTCCCAGGTCACTTCAGTCTAAGAAGCTTCGAACAACCCCTTAGTGCCAACCTAGCAAAAGTCTACATCCGCCTCCAGCATGTAAGTAGCAAAAGCCACTTTCTAGGTCTCGCTGTAAGGAAGAATAGAGAAAATCTTCTCCGTAGCCTTGATCCATTCTTCTACTTTATTTGGATTGAAGGCTCCTTGAAACGGCGGGGGATTTGCCTTCCTGAACTCGGCAAACTTTTGGTATTCATTGTCCACTTCTACTCTTCCAAGGTTCCCAATTGGATTACCTTCTACATATCGATCCAACCTTTCCATCATCCTGTTCACTGTTGTAGCTTATTCTCTCATGGCAGCCGCTAATTCGAGGAAAGTGTCCATCATACTCGCTTCATCTTCGGCACCATTCCTAGTACGCCGATTGGAAGTCATCGATTCCTATCACACCAAACAAGAATTATTAAGTTGATTAGGCTCAATACCAAGCTAAGTGTGGCAACAACCCACAACATTCCCAACCAGTAGTCATACACATATATAGAATTAAAATGCATGACATTTACTAAGGAAGCATAGTGTAACGCCCCGATTTTCTGTTAGAGTGAAAATGACCAAAATGCCCCTGAGGTCATTTCCGGCCCGAAATTCGAGGATAGCCGGTCCGGCAGTACTCGAAGGGCAAACTCAATGTTGGAAGGGGATTAGATGACTTGTGTACCTTCCCGGGATCGAAAATCTCGTTTTTCGAGTTTTCGAGTCAAAATGACCAAAACACCCCTGCGGTGTTTTATCCATTTGCAAGTGCCGGATGAATCCGAAACTTCTCCAGATGGTTTTAAAAGGCGTTTTTATGTATTCTATGACCTCAGTTTTAATTTTAGAGGACCCGAGCGAAATTAGTGCGAAATTACGGTTTTGCCCCTAGTTTCGCGTTTTTATGCTTAATCATGCGATTAAGCAAACCTAAGCAATATTAATCTTATTTTAATTTCCTTAATTAATCTTGAGTCAAAATAATTTATTAAAGTTGATTAGAACCTAAAAGTGCTTAATTACAACTTAAAATCATATTTTAATTTCAAGACTCCTAGTCATGGAATCTTGAATAGTGTTTTCTCTTTCCAATTCCTTAAATCATGGAATTGTGTTACACATTGTTTATTCATAAATGAGTTTAAAATTCTTTAATGATGTATGAGCACTCCTAATCTTGTCATAAAATTCTTAAAACACATTCTTAGTTACCTAAACTTAAGCTTAATTATTCCTAACCTTGTACCTAAGCTAATACACATCTAAACCTGTCATTAACACCCAATTAGATGATCAAACCTCACCTCCCCCTTGTTGTACTAGACCTGGCCATGCACTCCCTCATCCCATATGCATCACATGTTCAATTTTTCAACACTCCAAGGCCATACCTCAAGTCACATACACTATACCTTGTCATAACTTTCAATCAAGCTTGAATTTCCACATGAATAAATAATTAAAACAACCCATTTTTCCCATTTATTTGTGGCTGGAAAAGTTCCAGCCATGTCAAGTTTCTAGAAGCCTAATTTCATCAAAAATTGATAGGAAATTAACTCACATCAAGCCATACTTTGTAGCATAGCTTCCCTTTTTCCCCTCAAAAGCCACGGCCACATCTCCCCTTGGTGAGCCCCATGGTTTTGTTTTTCCTTTTTAAAGTTCAAGCTTTGTGTCTTCACTCTAGGTAGGAGTGTTTTCTCAACTTTGTTTTCTTGAAAAGGAGTTCTTTCTAGCTTTCTCTGGGATTTTCTTTTTGAAACTTTCTTTGTTTTTCCTTCCTTATGATTTCGGCCATGAGGCCTTGAGGAGCACATGATAGCTCAATGATGAGGACTCCTAGAGAATGACTATGTGTTCATCTCAAAGGAACCTCTAGAGCTTGAGTTTTTCTTTTCCTTTAATTTCATCTATACTATACTTAGCTCACATGATTTTTCAACTTAAGAAAATTAATCTAAGGATTTCTAAAAGCCCAAGCCTACCCTTGTCAACCTTAAAGTTGGCCGGCACGTTCTAGAGATTTTTCTCTAGATAGGGATTTTGGGTATTTAATAAAGAACTTGACTTAGTTTCACTTTCTTTTTCTTTTGTAAGACTTTCGGTTTTTTGATCCTTGAGATATTGTATTGGGTTGTTATCTTGTTAAGGTCTTGAATGAGCTCTAGCTAACCATAAAATGAACCTTGCATCATGTTTACCTTTATGCTATGCACATCATATCTACTTTCCTTGCTATCACTAAGTATCAAGATAATAAGTGAACCTTGCATTATCATGTTTATATTTCAAGCTATGCATTATCATGTTTATATTTCAAGTTCTCACTTAATACCAAGATAATAATGAGTTGCATTCATATTTACTTTGTGCTATCACTTTACTTTCTAATGGAATCTAAAATAAGTGCATGAGCATGTTTATTTTTATGTCATCACCTAAATGAACCTAGAGGTCAAAGACTTGCCCATTGTTGTCTCAACAAAGGTCTAAAAATATGTATTTTCTTTGGTTCATATTTCGGCCCCAAGGGGTCTTGAAGTTTCTAAGTATTTGAGACTATGTTTTATAATTTTTCCAAGCCTATATGAGTTTAAGGAATGCATAGAACTAAGTTTTATGAATTTAGGACCTCTTGAGACAAAGATAAATTGGTCACTACCCTTTCAAACATTCTTATGATTTTAGATGTTAAAAATGTTTATAAATGAGTTTTGAAAGTTTTAAAAAGGTTCCAAGAGAAACTAGTATTTTATGTGCTTTAGAAAATGTGTTTGATGCCTTTAAATGGAGATGTTTGTTTCGGTTCTGCCTTGCTATGTTATGCCACTGTATGAGCTGTTTTAATGGTGATAAAAAGCTTATGTTTGAGTATAATTAATGTTAAGGCTCATATGTGAAAGATAAGAGAAGTTAGTAACTAGAAAAGAATTAATTTGAGAGTTCTAGATCCCTTAATGATTGAATTTTCTGGATTCTGTCCAGCAAGGTTTAGTAATACTAATCATGGATTTAAATTAGTTTAAATGTGTAGGAATGACTCATAAATGGTTTAGGACTTGATCTTGATGCCTTAGGAGCAAACCGGACTTAGAAAGGGTCATTGTTGTGACTCCTAGGTACCCGTAAAGTTAGGAATATGAATTCTGCACTCTTGAGGTTTAGAGATGTTCTTGATCATAGTGTGAGGTGAGAAATACTTATTTAAGACCTTATAAGTTCCCGAGAGCTTAGGTTTGATGATTTATAACTTAGAATGTGAGTGGAGGACCGTAAGGGTCAATGCATAAGACACTAAAGAGTTGTTAACGCTATGATGTGTTGTATGATGCAATGATATGATGAGATGTGCTTGATGCATGAGAAAAAGATTGATGAAAATGTTAAAGTTTATCATAGCATGAGTTTTCATGAGAACATGTTGTGTAAATTAGCTTGTGGCAGTTTGAAGGAAATTCGGTTTAACAATTTGCTATCTTTTAATTTCCGTCAAACCTTAAGGGGTTGAAGGAAATGTTTATGAGTACCATATGAGTTGAAAATCCTGGGTGACACTGGTTCGGCCGAGCACCCCCAGGAGATTTTTATGTGACAAAGCACTGAGACGCGCTTCCCCCGAGGAGGTGCCGGTTCGGCCGAGTACCCCCGGGAGGAGACAAATCCGTGAGGGTATGAGTAGATGTAGCCTACCAAAGCGGACAAATTGCGAGGCCATGCGTGGCTAGCAAAGCGTTTCAAATAGGGTATATCCTAGAGAGAGGTGATCCCTGCCCCCTACCCGTACTTGCGAGTCGGGATTATTATTTATGTTTTGCTTATTCAAGATAATAAGCAAGAGCTACTGACGACTAGCTGAGGTATGAGCTCATAACCTAGTTATTATTTTTAGGGTGGCCTATATGCTAAAAGTACCATGATTGATGTCACGAAGTTGAGGAATGATTCACTTGAAATGTTATATGCCCTTATGCCACATGATTTATGTTTATGTGCTTTGATGTGTTGTCTTATATGCTCAAGTATTGCCATGCATCCATGATATAACATGCTGCATTCATAACATCAAGATGCATGCTAAAAGGAATGGACCTTGGATAATTAGTTTGAGAAACCCTAAATTGAACCTTATATGCATGATCACTATTTTATAATTAAACCCAAGGTTCCTGAGGATGTGTACGATGTAACCCTAGGGTAGAAGACTCCTACTGAGATTTCTTTAGCAAGATTTCTCACTCTTCTCTCTTCTTTCTTCCAACACATCTTTAGAGACCGATGGCGACGTTCGTGGTCTTCGTTGATACGCCTACATGGGAGGTCCACTATGATCCGGACCACGGGTCATATCATTTTGAGGGGCAGTGTACTGTGCGATTCTTCATGTTCATTGGACGCCTCTTCGCACACCCTGTACAGAGCTACCGTTTCTCCCCGATGTCACCCTACGACGACGTGATGGTTTTTGAGCGCGCCCGGACACGAGACGAGAGGATTCTGCGGACGTATACTGGAGGTTCGATGCCTCGAGACTGCCAAGACTACGTACCTCGGTCTCCGAGCTCGGAGGACGACCCATTCGAGGACCCGCCGACGTACATGTATAGCGAGAGCTCCGCTCCTACACCGCAGTTCATGCAAGGCGAAAGTGAGGAGACCGTCACACAGCCGAGGCTAGCTAGGCGAGCTGAGATACGTCCCTATCGAGGAGCCGATGCTCAGTCTTCACGTGTACCCACTCCTGCTGCCCTGCGTCCATGGATTGGTTACACTCCACCGTTTCCCGGGTTCCAGTAGTCGACGTCATAGGAGAGGCTTAGTGCACACACCCACATGCAGAGTGGATAAACCTTCTTTTGTCTTGAGGTTATTCACCATAGGTGCACTGGGGTAGTTATGGTTTATCTTTACTTTCCTGTTCTTTGTTGTATTTTATTTCTATTGTATTTCAAGCTCTGCCCGTCCCTATGAGGGTATGACTAGTTATGTACCTAAACTACCTTATTATTAGTGAAATGTTTCTTTGTTTATCCTGATCATTGCTCTGACTATATGTTCTACTCTATGATTTAACATGGTTGTAATGCGTGCTTTACGTTTCTGTCATTCGATTAGTTAAGCTCGCGGCCCTCACTTTGTTTATGTTTTAAAAAGAAAAAATTTACCTATAATTTCCGCTAAGTATTTTAAAGAAAGAATGAGACTATGAAGTAATAGCCTAATATTTAACCTAATGTGTTCTAGAAAGTTGGGTTAAAAGTTAGGGTGTTACATTATGGTATCAGAGCAGTTCGATTCTCATGGAGCCTGAGGATTGGACTGATTACGCTTTATAAGCATGATGCGATAGTTATGTCATGTGTAGTGCTAAGCTATAGGACTAGAAATGCATGCCTTCTGTTGCTTGCAAGTGCCATGGTAACTAGCTCATTTTGCATGAATATTGAGCCTGATCAACTTGATATTCACTGTCTCATGTGTTTAGGAACCAATGGCACCGCGATGACAGCCTAGGACTATGCCCGATGCTGATCAAGAGAACGAAACTGCTGCTACTGTCTGTCGCATGGTGCAAGCCATGGAACGAATGTTCGACCGGATGGATCAACAAGCAAATGTTGTTCCTGTTCCCCCTGCTCCCCCTGCTGCTGAGGTGGTTGAGCAAGCCCGCTTTGGCGAGTTCCATAAGGCGAACCCGCCAGTGTTTCGAGGGGTAATGGACCCCGACAAAGCTGATGAGTGGATCAAGGACATGGAGAAGATCTACTCTGTGGTTACCTACTCGAAGGAGCAGAAGGTTACGTTTGCTGCCTTTATGATGAAGTCCGATGCCGAGTTCTGGTGGAACGGCACGAAGCGCCTGCTAGAAGCTTATGGAACTCCCATTGATTGGGAGCTATTCAAGACTTACTTCTACGAGAACTATTTCCTGGAGTCCGTGAGGAATGCAAAAGACATTGAGTTCATGCAGTTGACCTAGGGAGGGTCTACTGTTGCCCAGTACACCACAAAGTTCGAGGAGCTGATCAAGTTCTCTCGGGTGTTTCAAGGGAACCCTGATAAGGTTTGGAAATGCATTAAGTATGAGGCCGGTCTGAAGGCGGAGATGAAGTACGCCGTGGCCCACATGGAGATCAGAGACTTCCCAACTCTGGTCAACAAGTGCCGGATTCTTGAGGAAGGGCAACGGAAGATGCAAGCCACAAAGGCGGAACGAGCCAAGGGACTTGGACCTCAAGCCCCGAGATTCAAACTGCAGTACCCTTCGAGGAATCACTACAATCCCTACCAGACCAACCAGTTTCGACCACAACAACAACAACAACCACCAAGAGCTCCTGCACACCAACAATCCAAGCAACACCAAAGGCCGCCATTTCAACATCAAGGCCCGAGGAATTTCAACAATAATCAACCCCGTGGGCCGGGTGGACCCCGAAACCACAATGGAGGACCAAGTGGGGCCAAGAACAAGGTACCACAAACCCCTGCTGCTTACCCCGGAGCAACATCTGCTGACGTCTACCCACAATACGGGAAGAATCATGGGAATCGCCCATGCTTAGCCGGTCAGAATGTGTGCTTCAAGTGTGGCAAGCCCGGCCACTATGCAAAGGACTGCGCCAGTCAAGGGACACTGAACTAGAACTCCCGACCACAACATCGAGGAAGAGTCTTTACCCTTAATGCGGAAGATGCCAAAAAGTCCAAAGATCTCATTGAAGGTATGTGCGAAGTAAACGGTAAACCCTTAACTGTACTATATGACTCTGGTGCTACTCATTCTTTTATTTCACTTGCTAGTGTCGAATCCTTAAATCTAAGAGTCTCTAAACTTCCCTTTGATCTTATTGTTTCTGCTCCTACAAATCGCTCTGTTAATACTTGCCGTTGTTGTTTAAACTGTCATCTTGTTGTAGAAAATAGGTCTTTTATCATAAATTTAATTTGTTTACCTTTGAAAGACATAGGCATTATCTTAGGCATGAATTGGCTTCACGCCAACCGTGTGTTGTTAGATTGTGGAACCCAAACCGTAGTTTTCCCTTCTCCTCTCAAAAACATCACTCAACCCATTAGGCTGTACCTAAATTCCGTAGAGGTCTTCTGTAGTGGGGAGAAAGCTAAGGGATATGTTCTCCTAGTCGCCTGCAATGTAGACTTTGAGCAAAACCTGTGGTAAGAGACTATCCCGAGGTATTTCCGGATGAAATACCCGAGTTCCCTCCTGAAAGAGAAGTTGAATTCTCCATAGAGTTGGTTCCTGGGACAGGACCAATCTCTATAGCCCCGTATAGGATGTCACCCTCGGAGTTGGCAGAGTTGAAAACCCAGTTAGAGGTGTAACACCCTAATTTTTAACCCAACTTTCTAGAACACTTTAGGTTAAACATTAGGCTATTACTTTATAGTCTCATTCTTTCATTAAAATACTTAGCGAAAATTACGAGAAAATTTTTCTTTTTGAAAACATAAAACAAAGTGAGAGCCGCGAGCTTAACTAATCGAATGATAGAAACGTAAAGCATGCGTAACGATCATAAACAACCATGCAAAATAAATCATACATCAGAATAACATAGATCATGAAGATGACAGAAACATTTCATTAATAATAAAGTAGCTAAAGTACATAACTAGTCATACCCTTATAGAAACGGGCAGAGCTTGGAATACAACGGAAAAAGCAAATACAACAGATAGCAAAGTACATGGTACAACGTAAGGATAAAAACCCAAAACACTATCCTCCTACTATGCTACGAGCACTAAACTACATCCCATCCCAAAAGGTACTGCCGAAGGAAAGATCCCTGCGAAGCTCGGGTACTCAAAAGCTTTCCAATGGAGTCTAGTGGTGACGGGAATCCACGGGTGATGGAGGCAGGTAGCCGGGGAAACGCTCTAACTCCTCCTGAGTGGCCTAATGCAACGTGAAAGGCACACGAGGTGGCTGGACGTGGGCTCCTTGCTGCGGACGCATCTCGGCTCTCCTTGCCAGGCACGACTGCACCACAGTCTCCTCACTCCCCATACGTCGGGATCGGGGAAAAGGGGCTGAACCCTCTGAAGGAACATGCGTCGGCCAATCCTCGGATGGGTCAGTCTTGGATCTCCTCGAACGAGGTACGTACTCCAGGAAATCTCGGACGACGGAGGCAGAGGTACGGGCACATCGCAACTGCTCCTCACGTGGGCGGGTGCGCTCGAAGATCATGTCGTCACTACCAAAAGGCGCAGTAGGAGTGAACTGGTAGCTCGAAACTGGATAAGCGAAAGGTCGTCCCATGTACACAAAAACACGAACGGCACATCGACCCTCAAAGTGATATGAACGGTGGTCCGGGTCGAAGTATATCTCCCATACTGGCGTGTCAATGAAAAGCATGAACGTCGCCATCGCTCTCTGAAGATGTGATGGAAGGAAAGAGAGAGAGGAGTGAGAAATCTTGCTAAAGAAATCTCAGTAGGAGTCTCCTATCCTAGGGTTACATCGTACACATCCTCAGGAACCTTGGGCTTATTTATAAAATAATGATCATGCATATAAGGTTTAATTAAGGTTTTCCAAAACTAATTATCCACGGTCCATTCCTTTTAGCATGCATCTTGATGTTATGAATGCTGTAACATCCCCAAATTTATAACTAAGATAAATATTAATCTTAATTAGCGATAGCAAAACCAAGAGAATCTGGACAAATGTTATGAAACACAACAAATAGACTACTTAAGTATGTCTAGAGAAAAATGCAAAGAATTACGAAAATGCCATCACTTAGTGGAAATTACGAAAATGCCCTTGCTATGTAAAGGAAATTACCAAACTACCCTTGCCTTATTAAATGACGAAGATACCCTTACTCTATGAATGGAATTACAAGAATACTACTATCATCGTCTAATTACAAAAATATCCTTGTCTTAGTTAAAGAAATTACTATAATGCCATTTGCACAAATCCCTAGACTTGTCTTTAGACAAGAATGAATCTAAGCCATTGGATTAAGATGATAACACAATAATTTAACCACATACATCATACACATTTCTGAATCACATACATGCACTAAAGGTTAGAAAATCTCCACTAACATCTTTGCACAAAACATGGAGCATTTTCATCCAACATGTTTGCATAAAACATGGAAACATGTTTGCACAAAACAAGGAGCATTTTCATCCCAAAATTCAGCCAACATGTTTCCATAAATCATGCTCCAAGTGCTTTCCTTCTTCTGTTTTTTCTCTAATCTTCCCACTATAAATACTCCTCAAACTCTCTTCAATTCAGAAACTCCCTAAGTGTTCTTTCTTTCTTATTCTATCATTCTTCTTATGTTCTTCAAAGACTTCTCTTGATCCTCTAAACTTCATCCAAACACTTAAATCCTAAGTCCAAACTTTCACTAGCCCTCACAAGAGTTACAATCTTTAACTCTAGTGAGAAATATTTTCTTAAGCACTCAAGTTCGAGAGCCAAGATTCAAGGAGGGTCATCCACTCCAAAGACTCTTGTTCAAAGCTTAAGGAAGAAGAGAAGGACCCTTTTAGACCCTACACAAGAGGTAGGAGTTTCTTCTTTATTTGTTCAAGTATTGTTGGCTTCTAACTTTGCTCATGGATAGAATGCCTCAAACTTGAGTTATTGTCAAAAGTTTTGAATAATTATATTTTTAGAAAACACAACATGTTCTATTCTGCTATGAGTACTTTTATGATGTTATCAAACTCAAATATAACATAAAAGATTGTATGTGAAACTTGAGTTAATAAAGATAACTTAAGACATGAACATGGCAGGTGTTGGAATTTCTAGTTATTTCTGGCAGTTTTTACTTCAAAAATTAGTGTTCATAAAATATGAAGGATCTCGAAATGAAAATATTTTTATTATAAACTAAACTCCTTTTAGAACACTCTCCAAAAAGAATCACCTAAAACGGAGTTTCCTAGCCCAAGATATAAAATTTTAAAGTAGAGCCTAAGATTGAAACTCTTAATCTGACCTTGTAGTAGTAAAATAGGTGTAACTCACTCTAGAAAAATGCAAATGGACTGATTTCAACTTTGAGGAAACGCTAACACATCTACAAACACACTTATGTGTGCTATGCATAAAGTTTTACAGCACGAAAATACAGAATGGGAGATATATTTTCGGGACAGTGTGCTGAGAAAGTCTTGAAGGTAGCGTGATACTGTGAGAGTGCAATTTGGAAAGGTTCTGGCTAAGGAAAGACTTGGTATTTAAGCATGTCCATTGTGACCCACCTCTCTTTCCTGGGAATCATACTATGCACAATTTACAGTTGATTTACACTAATCTAAGATGTTAGTGCTGCAAATTTTATTCTAAAATATGTCAAAACTTTAATTAAAATATTCAAGTCTTGTAAAGAGATAATTTTAAGGATTTAAGTAGAATAATAATCTTCAGGAGATATATATAAAAGTTGTAATAAAAATATATAAAGAACCTCTAAAAATATCTTAAAGGGTATTAATGTATTAATGGAAATACTAAGAGTACAAAGAAGACTAAGAGAAAAAGATAACACCAAGATATCCATAACCTATTAGGAACACTAGAGACCTAACTTGATAACTTAGGTTGCTTAATGTGAATTATCTATGAGAATGTTTACTATGAGATTTATATGATATTGTCTATGTTACATGAAGTGATATACAGAAATGTGAATGTATTGATGAGATATGAAATGATAATGCTAAAATAATTGACTGTGCCATAATTTATTAATGTGCATACATTCATATTTCAAATGAAATAATAAATAGACCAACTCACTGCTTAATCCTCTTTGAGGATTAAGGTATTGATGATTTCACTCACTGAGAATAAAAGTAAAACCTGAAAAAGTAGCAATGATAGTCTGGAAAAGTGGACTTGAGCTAAACTCACTGCTTAACCCCCTAAACCGTTGAGATCATGGCAACGGAAAGAAAATCAAAAGGTTGTGGCGACGGCCACGGTATGAGCTCATTACCCTTTTAGGGTGGTATAAGGCATTGATGCATTCATCCCGTGAGTAATTAAGAAATATGTTGATCACTAAACAAGTGAATGTTGAGGATGAGTAATCATGAAATGCATGCAGCTCCTAAATGATTATTGCTTATTAGTGGTTTTACATGATATGCTTATATGTATGCTTGATGAAATACTGAATGGATATTTCTGCTAATGTTCAAGATTAGTTTAAAAGTAACTGCATTTCGGCTAATCACATTTGTAAAAGTTTGATAATTGAATCCTTACCTGTTCACCTTTTTATAATAAACCCGAAGTGACTGAGACGACAACGATGACACTTTTAGTACAAGTAGGAACTCCTACTGAGAAATCATGTATTTCTCACTCCTATGTTTATTTTTCGTTGTCGTTACCAGAGACAGACGTGTCCACCTAAAGCAACGAAGCTGTAGCTGAGGAAGGAGGTAGTGCGTGAAGATTTTCAAACCTTTCAAGTAGGAGCATTCCGAGCTTTAGTTACATTATAGTTTGTGAGAAACAATTAGTAATAGTAGAACTTATATTGTTATTTGTAATAACTTATCGAAGATGATATCATACTGTTGTGACTTATGTATTAAGTGATTATATTCCAGTTTATGTGATAATAGCTCTACACTTAGTCTCTTATTCCGCTTATTTAATTAAGTGCGCAATGTAACTTGATTATTATCTATAAAAGCGCTATGTATTACACTTCTCGTTACAGGCTTAAGTTTTCAAAAAAATTAATTTATTTAAAGAAAAAAAAAACTTCCACTATTTTTCTAAGTTAATTTCAAAAGAAAATAAATGCAAGGCATAAGTGACAACTAATAGAATCCAAATGTGAACTTAAGCACAGTGGGGTTCTATTAGGGTGTTACATTATGGTATCAGAGCAGTTCATCCTATTTAAGCTTAAGGAATGGACTGACTATGCTTCTGTCTATGATATCATGCTATTAATCTTATCTGTATGATGGGATATAGGATTTAGAAATGCATGATCGTCTTGTGATACTGCCATAGTTGCTACCATGCTTAGCTATAGTATTGAGCCTGATCAACTCGATGGCTGTTGTTTGGTGTGTCTAGGAGCTAATGGCAGCAAACAGACGTACGCATGGGGCACGCGGTGGAGGTAATGGTGATGAATTGGCAAATGCACTCCAGGAGATGGCTAGGGCTATGCAAGCACAAGCAACAGTGATGATGGAGCAGATGAATAGGAGGTCAGAGGAATCAGTTGGGAACCAAGAACATGGAAAATTCTCAGAATTCAAGAGGGCTGGACCTCCAGAATTCAAAGGGACAACTAATAGAATCCAAATGTGAACTTAAGCACAGTGGGGTTCTATTAGGGTGTTACATAAATAGCTGATAGATGGATTCAAGAGATGGAGAAGGTTTTCTCAGTGGAAGAATGCTCTGATGAACAAAAGGTGGCATTCTCTACTTATATGCTGAAAGGAGAGGCTGCCGCGTGGTGGAAGAGTGCAAAGGGCTTGCTCGAAAGTGCTGACATACAGATTACGTGGGAGGTTTTCTATGCTACGTTCCATAAGAAATATTTTCCAGATCCAGTTAAGAAGGCAAAGGAAGTAGAATTTACATTGTCGACACAGGGAAATCGAAGTGTGGCTGAGTACACAGCTAAGTTTGAAGAACTGACCAAACACTCAACTAGCTACCAAAGGGATCCCAACGAGGCTTGGAAATGCATGAAATATGAGAGTGGTTTGAGGCCAGACATTTTGGCATCTGTGGCTCCACTGGAGGTCACTGACTATGCATCTTTAGTCAGCAAAAGCCAAGTGGCTGAGAGTTGCAATCGCCAGCTAGTTGCCCACCGAGTTGAAGAGAATAGGAAGAGGTCTGCTCAACAAGGTCACCGAGGGTTCCCACCCCCTCACAAGAAACCCTGCCAATGAGGTGGATTTAAAGGGAAACAACCCCAACACCCTATGATGAATCAACCTAGGACACAAGCTGTTAATCGACCTAGGATGGCTGCTATCCCTGAACCTATGACTAGACCCCCTTGTGCCACTTGTGGAAAGATACATGGAGGGGAATGCAGATTTGGTAAAAATGTTTGTTATCGGTGTGGACAGGCAGGACACTATTCTAGAGAGTGCCTAAAGTTCAATCAGTCCTCTACACTCAAGCCTAAGGCACAGGGACGCGTGTTTGCTATCACTACTGAGATGCCCTCAGAATCCGATGATCTGATTCAAGGTAAGTGTATAATTAATGGAAAACCCTTAATTGTATTGTTTGATTCTGGCGCAACACATTCATTCATTTCATATGATTGTGCTAATAAGTTGAGGTTGTATATATCTGACTTAAAAATCATCTTAGTTGTCTCTACACCCACTATAAATACTGTTAGAACTGATCAAGCCTGCCTAAATTGTGAATTTGAGGTAGCTGATAGGATTTTTCATCATGATTTAGTTTGTCTACCCTTGTCTGCTTTTGATGTAATCTTGGGCATGGATTGGCTTTCGACTAACCGTGTGTTACTACATTGTGCAAATAAGTCACTAGTATTTCTTCCCAAACCATCTTTACCCAATCCCTCTAAAATTGATAGAAAGGTACGACTATACCTAAACTCCATTATCATGGGGGATAGTAGGAATGAAAAGCAAGGATATGTCTTCCTAATGACAAGTGAGAAAGAAGTAGAGCAAGCTCTAGAAAATATCCTTGTAGTAAAGGAATTCTCAGATGTTTTTCCTGAGGGCATACCTGAATTTCCTCCAAAAAGGGAGATTGAGTTTTCTATAGATTTGGTACCAGGAACAGGACCCATATCTATAGCTCCTTATAGGATGCCCTTGGCCGAGTTAACAGAGTTGAAGAAGCAATTAGAGGAACTACTACAGAAGAAATTGATTAGGCCAAGTGCTTCACCATGGGGAGCCCCAATGCTGTTTGTCAAGAAGAAGGATGGGAGTATGCGATTATGTGTGGATTATAGGCAGCTAAACAAAGTGACTATAAAAAATAAATACCCTTTGCCTAGAATAGATGACCTCATGGACCAATTAAGAGGAGCCCAAGTGTTTTCCAAGATAGATCTGCGATCAGGATACCACCAGATTCGAGTGAAGGAGGAGGACATACCAAAGACAGCCTTTAGGACTAGATATGGACATTATGAGTTTAATGTGATGTCGTTTGGGTTAACCAATGCACCGGCAGTGTTTATGGACTACATGAATAGGATATTTAGACCATACTTGGACAAGTTTGTAATAGTGTTCATCGATGACATTCTAGTTTGCTCTAGAACTGAAGAAGAGCATGAAGAACACTTACGAGTGGTGTTAGAGGTGTTGAGGAACAAGAAACTTTATGCAAAGTTGTCCAAGTGTGAATTTTGGATGAAGGAAGTTAAGTTCTTAGGTCATGTAGTGTCACATGGGGGAATAGCAGTAGACCCAAGTAAGATAGATGCGGTGCAACAATAGGAAACCCCTACCACTGTGAAGGAGATTAGGAGTTTTCTAGGGCTAGCCGGTTACTACCGAAGGTTCATTAGAGGTTTTTCCCAAATTACTTTACCCCTCACCAAGCTAACAAGGAAGAATTCAGCTTTTATATGGAGCCCAGAATGTGAAGAGAGTTTCCAAGAACTAAAGAAGAAGTTGACCACTACCCCTGTCCTAATCCTACCTGACCCAAAAGAAAAATTTGAGGTGTATTGTGATGCCTCGGGAAGAGGACTAGGATGTGTTTTGATGCAAAATAGAAATGTAGTAGCCTATGCCTCTAGACAGCTCAAAACCCATGAAGTTAATTACCCAACCCATGACTTAGAGCTAGCGGCTATTGTCTTTGCCTTAAAAATCTGGAGACATCATCTTTATGGTGTAAGGTTTGAAGTCTTTTCTGACCACAAAAGTCTAAAATACCTCTTCAACCAAAAGGAACTCAATATGAGACAAAGGCGTTGGATGGAGTTTCTCAAGGACTATGACTTTGGGTTGAACTACCACCCAGGAAAGGCAAATGTGGTAGCAGACGCTTTGAGTCGTAAGTCCTTGCATGCCGCTTGGCTCATGGTGAAAGAAAATGAGCTGATAGAAGATTTTAGGAACCTCAACTTAGGATATAGGGGACTTCAGAACAAATTCGGTTAAGCCAACTAAGTGTAACCAGGAGCTTTAAGGATCAAATGATTCAAGCCCAAAGGGAAGATGAGGATTTCCTTAGAACCTTAACCCTTGTCGAAGCAGGAAAGTTGAAAGAGTTTGTCCAGGATAAGGAAGGAGTGTGGAGATACCAAGGGAGAATCTGTGTACCTGTAAAAGAAGGACTGAGAGCTAGCATTTTGGAAGAAGCCCACAAGAGTCAATTTAGTGTACACCCCGGTATAACGAAGATGTACCATGACCTAAAAAAGATGTTCTGGTGGCCAAAGATGAAAGCAGATATAGCAAATATAGTGCAAAAATGTTTGGTATGTCAAAAAGTGAAGATAGAGCATCAAAAACCCTCCGGAGTGCTGCAACCTCTCGAAATCCCCGAATGGAAGTGGGAAGGAATATCCATGGATTTCGTGATGGGATTGCCAAGAACGCCTACTGGAGATGACTCCATATGGGTAATTGTGGATAGATTGACCAAATCTGCTCACTTTTTACCCATTCGAGCAAATTACCCTTTGGAAAAGTTAGCTCAGCTATACATCCAAGAGATAATAAGGCTCCATGGAGCACCCAAAACCATTGTCTCAGATAGGGATCCAAGGTTCACCTCAAGATTTTGGGGAGCTTTGCAAAAGGCGTTTGGTTCAAGGTTGTGTCTAAGCACTGCCTATCACCCTCAAACTGATGGACAATCAGAAAGAACAATTCAAACCCTTGAGGATATGCTAAGAGCATATGTCTTAGACCAGCCAAAAAGTTGGGACAAACAGCTTCCATTGATTGAGTTTGCATATAATAATAGTTACCACACTAGCATTGGGATGGCACCCTATGAGGCTTTGTATGAATCACCACTTTGTTGATGTGACCCGGGAGAGCAAAGTATTTTGGGCCCTGATTTGGTAGAAGAGACAACCAAACAAATAAGGAGAATTAGGGAAAGAATCCTCACTGCTCAGAGTAGGCAGAAGAGCTATGATGACAAGAGGAGGAAACCTCTCGAATTTCAAGAAGGAGAACACATATTCTTGCGAATTACTCCTACCACAGGCATAGGTCATGCAATGAAAGTCAAAAAGCTAAGCCCTAGATTCTTAGGACCCTTCCAAATCCTCAAAAAGGTAAGTCCCTCTGCCTACCAAATTGCATTACCTCCAAATTTGTCTAACCTACACAATGTTTTTCATGTGTCCCAATTGAGAAAGTATCAGTCAGACCCCAGTCATGTGTTTGAGCCAGAAACTATACAATTAAAAGATGACTTAACTTTTGAATTACCACCGATGAGGATCGTGGATCATGGCATCAAGCAGCTGAGAAACAAATCTGTATCTCTGGTCTGAGTAGCCTGGGGACAAGATGGAATGGAAGAGCACACATGGGAGCTCGAGGAAGATATGCAAAAAGAATTTCCGAACCTATTCACAGGTATCAAATTTTGAGGGCAAAATTTTTAATAAGAAGGGGAGAAATGTAACATCCCCAAATTTATAACTAAGATAAATATTAATCTTAATTAGCGATAGCAAAACCAAGAGAATCTGGACAAATGTTATGAAACACAACAAATAGACTACTTAAGTATGTCTAGAGAAAAATGCAAAGAATTACGAAAATGCCATCACTTAGTGAAAATTACGAAAATGCCCTTGCTATGTAAAGGAAATTTCCAAACTACCCTTGCCTTATTAAATGACGAAGATACCCTTACTCTATGAATGGAATTACAAGAATACCACTATCATCGTCTAATTACAAAAATATCCTTGTCTTAGTTAAAGAAATTACTATAATGCCATTTGCACAAATCCCTAGACTTGTCTTTAGACAAGAATGAATCTAAGCCATTGGATTAAGATGATAACACAATAATTTAACCACATACATCATACACATTTCTAAATCACATACATGCACTAAAGGTTAGAAAATCTCCACTAACATCTTTGCACAAAACATGGAGCATTTTCATCCAACATGTTTGCATAAAACATGGAAACATGTTTGCACAAAACAAGGAGCATTTTCATCCCAAAATTCAGCCAACATGTTTCCATAAATCATGCTCCAAGTGCTTTCCTTCTTCTGTTTTATCTCTAATCTTTCCACTATAAATACTCCTCAAACTCTCTTCAATTCAGAAACTCCCTAAGTGTTCTTTCTTTCTTATTCTATCATTCTTCTTATGTTCTTCAAAGACTTCTCTTGATCCTCTAAACTTCATCCAAACACTTAAATCCTAAGTCCAAACTTTCACTAGCCCTCACAAGAGTTACAATCTTTAACTCTAGTGAGAAATATTTTCTTAAGCACTCAAGTTCTAGAGCCAAGATTCAAGGAGGGTCATCCACTCCAAAGACTCTTGTTCAAAGCTTAAGGAAGAAGAGAAGAACCTTTTTTAGACCCTACACAAGAGGTAGGAGTTTCTTCTTTATTTGTTCAAGTATTGTTGGCTTCTAACTTTGCTCATGGATAGAATGCCTCAAACTTGAGTTATTGTCAAAAGTTTTGAATAATTATATTTTTAGAAAACACAACATGTTCTATTCTGCTATGAGTACTTTTATGATGTTATCAAACTCAAATATAACATAAAAGATTGTATGTGAAACTTGAGTTAATAAAGATAACTTAAGATATGAACATGGGAGGTGCTGGAATTTCTAGTTATTTCTGGCAGTAGTTACTTCAAAAATTAGTGTTCATAAAATATGAAGGATCTCGAAATGAAAATATTTTTATTATAAACTAGACTCATTGTAGAACACTCTCCAAAAAGAATCACCTAAAACGGAGTTTCCTAGCCCAAGATATAAATTTTTAAAGTAGAGCCTAAGACTGAAACTCTTAATCTGACCTTGTAGTAGTAAAATAGGTGTAACTCACTCTAGAAAAATGAAAATGGACTGATTTCAACTTTGTGGAAAAGCTAACACATCTACAAACACACTTGTGTGTGCTATGCATAAAGTTTTACAGCACGAAAATACAGAATGAGAGATATATTTTCGGGACAGTGTGCTGAGAAAGTCTTGAAGGTAGCGTGATACTGTGAGAGTGCAATTTGGAAAGGTTCTGGCTAAGGAAAGACTTGGTATTTAAGCATGTCCATTGTGACCCACCTCTCTTTCCTGGGAATCCTACTATGCACAATTTACAGTTGATTTACACTAATATAAGATGTTAGTGCTGCAAATTTTATTCTAAAAGATGTCAGAACTTTAAATAAAAGATTCAAGTCTTGTAAAGAGATAATTTTAAGGATTTAAGTAGGATAATAATCTTCAGGAGATATATATAAAAGTCATAATAAAAATATATAAAGAACCTCTAAAAATATCTTAAAGGGTATTAATGTATTAATGGAAATACTAAGAGTACAAAGAAGACTAAGAGAAAAAGATAACACCAAGATATCCATAACCTATTAGGAACACTAGAGACCTAACTTGATAACTTAGGTTGCTTAATGTGAATTATCTATGAGAATGTTTACTATAAGATTTACATGATATTGTCTATGTTACATGAAGTGATATACAGAAATGTGAATGTATTGATGAGATATGAAATGATAATGCTAAAATGATTGACTGTGCCATAATTTATTAATGTGCATACATTCATATTTCAAATGAAATAATAAATAGACCAACTCACTGCTTAATCCTCTTTGAGGATTAAGGTATTGATGATTTCACTCACTAAGAATAAAAGTAAAACCTGAAAAAGTAGCAATGATAGTCTGGAAAAGTGGACTTGAGCTAAACTCACTGCTTAACCCCCTAAACCGTTGAGATCATGGCAACGGAAAGAAAACCAAAAGGTTGTGATGACGGCCACGGTATGAGCTCATTACCCTCTTAGGGTGGTCTAAGGCATTGATGCATTCATCCCGTGAGTAATTAAGAAATATGTTGATCACTAGACAAGTGAATGTTGAGGATGAGTAATCATGAAATGCATGCAGCTCCTAAATGATTATTGCTTATTAGTGGTTTTACATGATATGCTTATATGTATGCTTGATGAAATACTGAATGGATATTTCTGCTAATGTTCAAGATTAGTTTAAAAGTAACTGCACTTCGGCTAATCACGTTTGTGAAAGTTTGATAATTGAATCCTTACTTGTTCACCTTTTTATAATAAACCCGAAGTAGTGGGACGACAACGATGACACTTTTAGTACAAGTAGGAACTCCTACTGAGAAATCATGTATTTCTCACTCCTATGTTTATTTTCCGTTGTCGTTACCAGAGACAGACATGTCCACCTAAAGCAACGAAGCTGTAGCTGAGGAAGGAGGTAGCGCGTGAAGATTTTCAAACCTTTCAAGTAGGAGCATTCCGAGCTTTAGTTACATTATAGTTTGTGAGAAACAATTAGTAATAGTAGAACTTATATTGTTATTTGTAATAACTTATCAAGATGATATCATACTGTTGTGACTTATGTATTTAGTGATTATATTCCAGTTTATGTGATAATAGTTCTACACTTAGTCTCTTATTCCGCTTATTTAATTAAGTGCGCAATGTAACTTGATTATTATCTATAAAAGCGCTATGTATTTCACTTCTCATTCTGTGCTTAAGTTTTCAAAAAAATTAATTTATTTAAAGAAAAAAAAAACTTCCACTATTTTTCTAAGTTAATTTCAAAAGAAAATAAATGCAAGGCATAAGTGACAACTAATAGAATCCAAATGTGAACTTAAGCACAGTGGGGTTAGGGTGTTACAAATGCAACATGTTATATCATGGATGCATGACAATACTTGAGCATATAAGACAACACCTCAAAGCACATAAACATAATCCATGTGGCATAAGGGCATATAACTTCCAAGTGAATCATTCCTCAACTTCGTGACATCAATCATGGTACTTTAGCATATAAGCCACCCTAAAAATAATAACTAGGTTATGAGCTCATACCTTAACTAGTCGTCACTAGCTCTTGCTTATTATCTTGAATAAGAGAAACATAAATAATAATCCCGACTCGCAAGTACGGGTAGGGGGCAGGGGTCATCTCTCTATGAGATTACCCTCTTTGAAACGCTTTGCTAGCCACGCATGGCCTCGCAATTTGTCCGCTTTGGTAGGCTGCATCTACTCATACCCTCACGGATTTGTCTCCTCCCGGGGGTACTCGGCCGAACCGGCACCTCCTCGGGGGAAGCACGTCTCAGTGCTTTGTCACATAAAAATCTCCTGGAGGTGCTCGGCCGAACCGGTGTCACCCAGGGTTTTCAACTCATATGGTACTCATAAGTAATTTCTTTCAACCCTTTAAGGTTTGACGGAAATTCGGCAGCATAAAGCTGTTAAACTGAATTTCCTTCAAACTGCCACAAGCTAATCCACACATCATGTTCTCATGAAATCTCATGCTATGATAAAATTTAACATTTCATCAATCATTTTCTCATGCATCAAGCACATCTCATCATATCATTGCATCAAACAACACATCATAGCATTAACAACTTTTTAGTGTCTTATGCATTGACCCTTAAGGTCCCTAACTCACATTCTAAGTTATAAATCATCAAAACTAATCTCTCGGGAACTTATAAGGTCTTAACTAAGTATTTCTCACCTCACACTATGATCGAGAACATCTTTAAACGTCAAGAGTGCAGAATTCATATTCTTAACTTTACGGGTACCTAGGAGTCACAACAATGATCCTTTCTAAGTCCGATTTGCTCTTAAGGCATCAAGATCAAGTCCTAAACTATTTATGAGTCATTCCTACACATTTAAACTAATTTAAATCCATGATTAGCATTACTAAACCTTGCTGGACAGAATCCAAAAAATTCAAACATTAAAGGATCTAGAACTCTCAAATTAATTCTTTTCTAGTTTCTAACTTCTCTTATCTTTCACATATGAGTCTTAACATTAATTATACTTAAACATAAGCATATTATCATCATTAACACAGCTCATACAGTGGCTAAACATGACAAGGCAGAACTGCAACAAACATCTCCATTTAAAGGCATCAAACACATTTTCTAAAGCACATAAAATACTAGTTTCTCTTGGAACCTTTTTAAAACTTTCAAAACTCATTTATAAATATTTTTAACATCTAAAATCATCAAAATATTTATGAGGGCAGTAATCAAACTTGTCTCAAGAGGTCCTAAATTCATAAAACTTAGTTCTATGCATTCCTTAAACTCATAAAAGCTTGGAAAAATTATAAAACATAGTTTTCAATACTTAGAAACACCAAGACCCCTTAGGGCCGAAATATGAACCAAAGGAAATAAATATTTTTAGACATTTGTTTGAGACAACAATGGGCAAGTCTTTGAGCTCTAGGTTCATTTAGGTGATGACATAAAAATAAACATGCTCATGCACTTATTTTAGGTTCCATTAGAAAGTAAAGTGATGGCACAAAATAAATATGAATGCAACTCATTATTATCTTGGTATTAAGTGAGAACTTGAAATATAAACATGATAATGCATAGCTTGAAATATAAACATGATAATGCAAGGTTCACTTATTATCTTGATATTTAGTGATAGCAAGGAAGTAAACATGATATGCAAAGCATAAAGTAAACATGATGCAAGGTTCATTTTATGGTTGACTAGAGCTCATTCAAGACTTTAACAAGATAACAACCTAATACAATATCTCAAAGATCAAAATACCAAAACCGAAAGTCTTACAAAAGAAAAAGAAAGTGAAACTAAGTCAAGTTCTTTATTAAATATCCAAAACCCCTATCTAGAGAAAAATCTCTAGAACGTGCCGGCCAACTTTAAGGTTGACAAGGGTAGGCTTGGGCTTTTAGAAATCCTTAGATTAATTTTCTTAAGTTGAAAAACCATGTGAGCTAGATATCATATAGATAAAGTTATAAGAAAAGGAAAACTCAAGCTTTAGAGGTTTCTTTGAGAAGAACACAAGGTCATCATCTAGAAACTCATTTTTCAAGAAACAAAGTTTAGAAAAACACTCCTACCTAGAGTGAAGACACAAAGCTTGAACTTTTGAAAAGAAAAACAAGATGATGAGCTCCTCCAAGAGGCAAGATAGCTTCGGCCAAGGGAGGATGAGAAGGTTGGAGTTGTGTTTCAAGTGAGGTTGTGTTTGAGGTGTGGTGTTTGAGAGGTTTGATGATGTTTCAAGGCTATGGGGTGGTGTTTCAAGGTTGAGAGATGATGATGAGATGAAGAGAGGATGAAGGTGAAGATGAAAAGAAAGGAAGAAATCTCTTGGAATTTTGAGAGAAAAGAAAAGAACTAGCAAGACAACTCTAGAATTCTAAACTTAGCAAATGCTTCAAAGTGCAACTAAGCTATCACAAGCATCCTATTTATAGAAAAACAAAACCATGGGGCTCACCAAGGGGAGATGTGGTTGTGGCTTTTGAGAGGAAAAAGGGGGAGAAAAATATCTCTTACACAAGGTCATTCAAGCATGGTTTGAAGTATGGAAGCTATGCTACAAAGTATGGCTTGATGTGAGTTAATTTCCTAACAATTTTTGATGAAATTAGGCTTCTAGAAACTTGACATGGCTGGAACTTTTCCAGCCACAAATAAATGGGAAAAATGGGTTGTTTTAATTATTTATTCATGTGGAAATTCAAGCTTGATTGAAAGTTATGACAAGGTATAGTGTATGTGACTTGAGGTATGGCCTTGGAGTGTTGAAAAATTGAACATGTGATGCATATGGGAGGAGGGAGTGCACGGCCAGGTCTAGTACAACAAGGGGGAGGTGAGGTTTGATCATCTAATTGGGTGTTAATGGTAGGTTTAAATGTGTATTAGCTTAGGTACAAGGTTAGGAATAATTAAGCTTAAGTTTAGGTAACTAAGAATGTGTTTTAAGGATTTTATGACAAGGTTAGGAGTGCTCATACATCTTTAAAGAATTTTAAACTCATTTATGAATAAACAATGTGTAACACAATTCCATGATTTAAGGAATTGGAAAGAGAAAACACTATTCAAGATTCCATGACTAGGAGTCTTGAAATTAAAATATGATTTTAAGTTGTAATTAAGCACTTTTAGGTTCTAATCAACTTTAATAAATTATTTTGACTCAAGATTAATTATGGAAATTAATTAACCTTCGATTAGAGCCTAATATTGCTTAGGTTTGCTTAATCACGCGATTAAGCGTAAAAACACAAAACTAGGGGCAAAACCGTAATTTCGCACTAATTTCACCCGGGACCTCCGGGACCAAAACTAAAGTCACAGTCTACATAAAAACGCCTTTTTAAATCATCTGGAGAAGTTTCAGGTTCATCCGGCACTTGCAAACGGGTAAAACACCGCAGGGGCGTTTTGGTCATTTTGACCCGAAAACTCAAAAAACAAGATTTTTGATCCCGGGAAGATACACAAGTCATCTAATCCCCTTCCAACATTGAGTTTGCCTTTTGAGTACTGTCGGATCGGCTTTCCTCGAATTCTGGGCTGAAAATGACCTCAGGGGCATTTTGGTCATTTTCACTCTAGCAGAAAAATCGGGGCGTTACAAGAGGAGCTGTTGGAAAAGAGTTTTATAAGGCCGAGTGCTTCGCCTTGGGGCGCTCCGATCTTATTTGTAAAGAAAAAGGACGGAAGTATGAGGATGTGTATAGACTATAGGCAGTTGAACCAACTAACCATAAAAAATAAATACCCATTGCCTAGGATTGACGATCTTATGGACCAATTAAAAGGGGCAGTAGTGTTTTCTAAGATTGATTTAAGATTTGGTTACTATCAGATTAGGGTTAGAGATTCAGACATTCCCAAAACTGCCTTTCGAACTCGGTATGGACACTTTGAGTTCAATGTGATGTCGTTTGGTTTGACGAATGCTCCCGCAGTTTTTATGGATTACATGAATAAGATCTTTCGACCCTATTTAGATCAGTTCGTGGTTGTGTTCATAGATGATATTCTCATCTATTCGAAGACCCACGAAGAGCATGAGCGTCATTTAAGGTTGGTTTTAGAGGTATTAAAGGAGAAGAAGTTATACGCTAAGTTGTCTAAGTGTGAATTTTGGTTAGAGGAGGTAAAGTTCTTAGGATTGTGTCAAAAGGTGGCATAGCTGTCGACCCAAGTAAGATAAAAGCTGTGATGAATTGGGATAGACCAACCTCTGTAACTGAGATTAGAAGCTTTTTCGGTTTAGCTGGATATTACCGTAGGTTCATTAAAGGATTTTCCCAGTTAGCCCTACCCTTAACCAAGCTCACTAGGAAGAATGCCCCGTTTGAGTGGAGCCCCGAGTGTGAAAAGAGTTTCCTAGAGCTTAAGGAAAAGCTCACCTCAACCCTGGTTTTAGTTTTACCTGACCCCAATGTACCCTTTGAGGTATATTGCGATGCTTCTGGCAAGGGTTTAGGTTGTGTGTTGATGCAAAACAGGCAAGTGGTAGCCTATGCGTCCAGACAACTCAAGCCTCACGAGGTAACCTACCCCACCCATGACCTAGAACTAGCAGCCATCGTGTTCGCTCTAAAGATGTGGAGACACCATTTGTATGGTGTAAGGTTTGAAGTTTTCTCCGATCATAAGAGTCTCAAGCATCTCTTTGATCAAAAGGAGTTAAATATGAGGCAGAGGAGATGGATGGAATTCCTCAAGGACTACGATTTTGGCTTAAGTTACCACCCCGGCAAGGCTAATGTAGTAGCCAATGCCCTGAGTCGAAATTCGTTACGTCTGTCAAGTATGATGGTTCATGAAGTTGGGTTAATAGAGCAGTTTAGGGATATGAATCTGGGGATGTCAATAACGGAGAATGGCATCGTGATAAGTCATCTCACGGTGACCAGTGGGTTTAAGCAAAGGATTATGCTTGCCCAAAGAGAAAATGAGGACTTTATGGAGACAATCGAGGCAGTTAAGGCCGGAAAGTTGAAAGGTTTTGTACGAGGCCCCGACTGGTTGTGGAGGTTCGAGGGGTGAATCTGTGTGCCACAAGATGGCGACCTTAGAGAGAAAATCTTGGAGGAGGCTCACAAGAGCCACTTCGCCATACATCCTGGTACTACCAAGATGTACCAAGATTTGAAAAAGATGTTTTGGTGGCTCGGATTAAAGAAGGATGTGGTCGCCTGGGTGAGTAAGTGTTTGGTCTACCAAAAGGTCAAGATCGAACACCAAAAACCTTCTGGCATGTTGCAACCCCTGTCAATCCCCGAGTGGAAGTGGGAGAGTATATCAATGGATTTCGTGACAAGATTGCCAAAGACCCAAGCTGGCCACGATGCCGTATGGGTAATCGTGGATCGACTGACTAAGTCGGCTCACTTTCTACCTATTCGAGTCACGTACTCGTTGGATAAGTTGGCTCAGCTTTACATCCAAGAAATAGTAAGGTTGCATTGTCACGACCCGATTTAGGAACGTGACCGGCACGTGAGAAAATCCTGTCCCACGTAAGCCTCGTGACCTGGATTCCTATGTATGCACAGTATATCACAACATAATTTAACCATAAAATCTTTTCTACATACAATTTCCTTGCCTTTAAAACATATAGCCAGTATTCTTTAAAACTGTAGTCTCATATTCTCTGCTCTGAATTCTATTCTCATAATATCATCAAGTATCATAAAAGTTCATAATATACATAATCTCTATGATAAAGTCTTATAATACAGTCCATCAAAAACATTTTATATATGCAAACTACACATTATGCACTATGGTCTGGGATCCTGCCTGCATCTACACTGGAGCATACTACTCTATACACAAGAGCTTCACCTATGTGAAGCTTACCAGCTGATACTCTAATGCTACTATTGAGAGAATGGCTGAGAAGAGTCTACAGCAGCTACCTTATCTGTAAAAATGAAATAAAGCAGCGGGGTGAGTTTTGTAATCAAAACTCAGTGAGTGAATCCCCACCTATAATCCCCTTTCATGGGACATCCAAAGAATAATGCATGAAATCATAATAGTATTAATAATACTTTAAAGTCTCACATAATCAAATATACATATACATATATACATACTAGTCATTATTTTCTAACTCAAAACAATTCTCCTCTGTTCACATTTATATCCAAAACCATATCAACTCATCATATAGTAACTATCAAAGAAACTATAATCTCTACTTCTGTTTCATTTCATTCTCTATCTCGGTTCTGTTTTGTGAGTGTTCAGTTTCTCGTGAATAACGTCCCTCGTGGACTAAGTTTCGTAATCGCCCCTCATGGGCTAAGTTTCATAATCGCCCTTCGTGGGCTAAGTTTAATAGTTTCACATAGTTTCGTAGTTTCTCTGAATAAATTGTCCCTCGTGGACTAAGTCTCTGAATTGCCCCTCGTGGGTCATTTTCTCTTGTGAGCTCTGAATCTTTCTGATTCTAGCAGTCTGACCTTAGCATAACTACGGCTATGACATCATGTCTAAGGGATCACCAACTTAAAGGCACTGTGATTTCAAACCATAGAATATGTAGCTGGCAGTTGTTATGAGTATACAACTCTAACAATCTAACTTTAGCATAACCATGGCTATGAAATCATGCCTAAGAGGTTACCCTTTTTGCAGACATTCATGATCTCATATATCCTCATAATATGTATCCGTCAACTGTTCTGAATCTCATAAAGATTCAAGCTCTAAAACTCCTTTCTGTTTAATTCTCTAACTATATCTTAAATCATCACACTTTACATAGATAGAATTCTCAACATCACAATCACAATTCCATTCTCTTCCCTAAATAGCATTTCTAGACATGTAACTATATCACACGCATAAATCAATTCCAGAATCCATTCAACCAACCATAAAAGTCTTTAACAATACATATATATCATCACTTTTATCTAAAACCAGTTCATCAATAATGGTCCCATGAGTTTTATGAAAAACATATTTCATGCTTTAAAATCAAAGTTTCTAAAACATATAAACCATCAGCAACTCAAATTCTTGTACAGTAATCTCTAGAATCAAGCAGTAATTAGTGTTTTTTTTAATGGAAATAACTCTAATGCATAACATAGAGACTACAAGTGCGAACCCACTCACCTGGAGGGGTGAACAATGAGGGAATAGCACCAACAGAACTCTAGGAAGCAGAATTGACAGCAGTATCTGATACAGAAGCCATAGGACTCTAGATCAATCTCTTAAACCTCTAAATATCCAAGAATTCCTCTCTAATATACTAGAAGACTTCTCTCCTTGAGAAGCATAAAGAACCATCCAAATAACAAAGAGGGAATGGAGAATAGAGAGAGAAATCAAGAGAATAGCATACCTTAAAGCCTTAGGAATGAAGGATTGGAGTTAGAATTGAGAGAAATGGAAGAAAATGGGATTGGGAGGGTGGAGAGAGGTTAGGGAACGAGGTTTCTGGAGCCTTGGGGTGGAGGGGTCGAGTTTTGGCAATTATGAAGGTTCTGGACCCCGAACAGGGGATTTTATGTGTTATGTTGAGCGCTGCAGCAGAGAGTGCAAAAATTGCCCCTAAACCGCCTTACTGTTCACTTGACCATTTGCTGACTAAGAGTCTTTGCGCCACCGTAATGATTTAAAATTCATAAAATTCATTTAAAAATTACACTTCAACTTATTTTTAATTCACAACATTTTCTAATTCTATTATTTAAAATTGGGGTATTACATGCATAGAGTACCATCGACGATAATCTCGGATCGAGATCCGCGGTTTACGTCACGTTTTTGGGGAGCCTTTCAAAAGGCGTTTGGTTCTAAGTTGTGCTTGAGCACCGGTTACCATCCACAAACGGATGGTCAACCCGAGAGGACAATCCAAACCCTAGAGGACATGTTAAGAACCTGTGTCTTAGACCAAAAAGGAAGTTGGGATAAGTACATGTCTTTGATCGAGTTTGCGATAACAATAGTTATCACGCGAGCATCGGTATGGCACCGTACGAGGCGTTGTATGGAAGGAAGTGCCAATCACCTTTGTGTTGGTATGAGCCCGGAGAACAAAGTGTCTTAGGACCCGATCTAGTGAGGGAAACGACGGAGCAAATCAAGAAGATCAAGGATAGAATCTTAACCGCTCAAAGTCGGCAGAAGAGCTATGCGGACAAAAGGCGCAAGCCCTTGGAATTCCAAGAAGGCGAGCATGTATTTCTAAGAATTACTCCCACTACAGGAATAGGTAGATCCATGAAAGTCAAAAAGTTGAGTCCCCGATTTCTCGATCCTTTTGAAATTCTTCAGAGAATCGGAACTGTAGCCTACAAAATAGTCCTACTACCCAATCTGTCAAATCTTCATAACGTCTTTCACGTCTCTCAATTGCGTAAATATGAGTCCGACCCTAGCCATGTCTTAGAGCCAGAACACGTACCATTAAGGGAAGACCTGACGTTTAATCTACCGCCGACGAGAATCGTGGACCAAGGCGTCAAGCAGTTGAGGAACAAGTCTGTTCCTTTGGTGAAGGTCGCGTAGGGACGTGGCAACACCGAGGAGTTCACGTGGGAACTCGAGTCCGAGATGAGGTCGAAGTACCTCGAGTTGTTCTAAGGTATGAATTTCGAGGGCGAAATTCTTTTTAAGGAGGGGAGTAATATAACGCCACGATTTTCTGTTAGAGTGAAAATGACCAAAATGCCCCTGAGGTCATTTCCGGCTCAGAATTCGAGGATAGCCGGTTTAGCAGTACTCGAAGGGCAAACTCAATGTTGGAAGGGGATTAGATGACTTGTGTACCTTCCCAGGATCGAAAATCTCATTTTTCGAGTTTTCGGGTCAAAATGACCAAAACGCCCCTGTGGTGTTTTACCCATTTGCAAGTGCCGGATGAACCCAAAACTTCTCCAGATGGTTTTAAAAGGCGTTTTTATGTATTCTATGACCTCATTTTTAATTTTAGAGGTCCCGAGCGAAATTAGTGTGAAATTATGGTTTTGCCCCTAGTTTCGCGTTTTTACGCTTAATCGCATGATTAAGCAAACCTAAGCAATATTAGGCTCTAATCGAAGGTTAATTAATTTCCTTAATTAATCTTGAGTCAAAATAATTTATTAAAGTTGATTAGAACCTAAAAGTGCTTAATTACAACTTAAAATCATATTTTAATTTCAAGACTCCTAGTCATGGAATCTTGAATAGTATTTTCTCTTTCCAATTCCTTAAATCATGGAATTGTGTTACAAATTGTTTATTCATAAATGAGTTTAAAATTCTTTAATGATGTATGAGCACTCCTAATCTTGTCATAAAATTCTTAAAACACATTCTTAGTTACCTAAACTTAAGCTTAATTATTCCTAACCTTGTACCTAAGCTAATACACATCTAAACCTGTCATTAACACCCAATTAGATGATCAAACCTCACCTCCCCCTTGTTGTACTAGACCTGGCCGTGCACTCCCTTATCCCATATGCATCACATGTTCAATTTTTCAACACTCCAAGGCCATACCTCAAGTCACATACACTATACCTTGTCATAACTTTCAATCAAGCTTGAATTTCCACATGAATAAATAATTAAAACAACCCATTTTTCCCATTATTTGTGGCCGGAAAAGTTCCAGCCATGTCAAGTTTCTAGAAGCCTAATTTCATCAAAAATTGATAGGAAATTAACTCACATCAAGCCATACTTTGTAGCATAGCTTCCATACTTCAAACCATGCTTGAATGACCTTGTGTAAAAGATATTTTTCTCTCCCTTTTTCCCCTCAAAAGCCATGGCCACATCTCCCCTTGGTGAGCCCCATGGTTTTTCTATAAATAGGATGCTTGTGATAGCTTAGTTGCACTTTGAAGCATTTGCTAAGTTTAGAATTCTAGAGTTGTCTTGCTAAGTCCTTTCTTTTCTCTCAAAGTTCCAAGAGAGTTGTTCCTTTCTTTTCATCTTCATCTTCATCCTCTCTTCGTCTCATCATCATCTCTCAACCTTGAAACACCACCCCATAGCCTTGAACCATCATCAAATCTCTCAAACACCACACCTCAAACACAACCTCACTTGAAACACAACTCCAACCTTCTTGCTTCCTCTTGGCCGAAACCATCAAGCACCAAGGAGGAGCTCATCATCTTGTTTTTCCTTTTTAAAGTTCAAGCTTTGTGTCTTCACTCTAGGTAGGAGTGTTTTCTCAACTTTGTTTTCTTGAAAAGGAGTTCTTTCTAGCTTTCTCTTGGATTTTCTTTTTGAAACTTTCTTTGTTTTTCCTTCCTTATGATTTCGGCCATGAGGCCTTGAGGAGCACATGATATCTCAATGATGAGGACTCCTAGAGAATGACTATATGTTCATCTCAAAGGAACCTCTAGAGCTTGAGTTTTTCTTTTCCTTTAATTTCATCTATACTATACTTAGCTCACATGATTTTTCAATTTAAGAAAATTAATCTAAGGATTTCTAAAAGCCCAAGCCTACCCTTGTCAACCTTAAAGTTGGCCGGCACGTTCTAGAGATTTTTCTCTAGATAGGGGTTTTGGGTATTTAATAAAGAACTTGACTTAGTTTCACTTTCTTTTTCTTTTGTATGACTTTCAGTTTTTTGATCCTTGAGATATTGTATTAGGTTGTTATCTTGTTAAGGTCTTGAATGAGCTCTAGTTAACCATAAAATGAACCTTGCATCATGTTTACCTTTATGCTATGCACATCATGTCTACTTTCCTTGCTATCGCTAAGTATCAAGATAATAAGTGAACCTTGCATTATCATGTTTATATTTCAAGCTATGCATTATCATGTTTATATTTCAAGTTCTCACTTAATACCAAGATAATAATGAGTTGCATTCATATTTACTTTGTGCTATCACTTTACTTTCTAATGGAATCTAAAATAAGTGCATGAGCATGTTTATTTTTATGTCATCACCTAAATGAACCTAGAGCTCAAAGACTTGCCCATTGTTGTCTCAACAAAGGTCTAAAAATGTGTATTTTCTTTGGTTCATATTTCGGCCCCAAGGGGTCTTGAAGTTTCTAAGTATTTGAGACTATGTTTTATAATTTTTCCAAGCCTATATGAGTTTAAGGAATGCATAGAACTAAGTTTTATGAATTTAGGACCTCTTGAGATAAAGATAAATTGGTCACTGCCCTCTCAAACATTCTTATGATTTTAGATGTTAAAAATGTTTATAAATGAGTTTTGAAAGTTTTAAAAAGGTTCCAAGAGAAACTAGTATTTTATGTGCTTTAGAAAATGTGTTTGATGCCTTTAAATGGAGATGTTTGTTTCGGTTCTGCCTTGCTATGTTATGCCACTGTATGAGCTGTTTTAATGGTGATAAAATGCTTATGTTTGAGTATAATTAATGTTAAGGCTCATATGTGAAAGATAAGAGAAGTTAGTAACTAGAAAAGAATTAATTTGAGAGTTCTAGATCCCTTAATGATTGAATTTTCTGGATTCTGTCCAGCAAGGTTTAGTAATACTAATCATGGATTTAAATTAGTTTAAATGTGTAGGAATGACTCATAAATGGTTTAGGACTTGATCTTGATGCCTTAGGAGCAAACCGGACTTAGAAAGGGTCATTGTTGTGACTCCTAGGTACCTGTAAAGTTAGAAATATGAATTCTGCACTCTTGAGGTTTAGAGATGTTCTTGATCATAGTGTGAGGTGAGAAATACTTATTTAAGACCTTATAAGTTCCCGAGAGCTTAGGTTTGATGATTTATAACTTAGAATGTGAGTGGAGGACCGTAAGGGTCAATGCATAAGACACTAAAGAGTTGTTAATGCTATGATGTGTTGTATGATGCAATGATATGATGAGATGTGCTTGATGCATGAGAAAATGATTGATGAAAATGTTAAAGTTTATCATAGCATGAGTTTTCATGAGAACATGTTGTGTAAATTAGCTTGTGATAGTTTGAAGGAAATTCGGTTTAACAGCTGCTATGCTGCCGAATTTCCGTCAAACCTTAAGGGGTTGAAGGAAATGTTTATGAGTACCATATGAGTTGAAAACCCTGGGTGACACCAGTTCGGCCGAGCACCCCCAGGAGATTTTTATGTGACAAAGCACTGAGACGCGCTTCCCCCGAGGAGGTGCCGGTTCGGCCGAGTACCCCCGGGAGGAGACAAATCCGTGAGGGTATGAGTAGATTTAGCCTACCAAAGCGAACAAATTGCGAGGCCATGTGTGGCTAGCAAAGCGTTTCAAAGAGGGTATATCCTAGAGAGAGGTGATCCCTGCCCCCTACCCGTACTTGCGAGTCGGGATTATTATTTATGTTTCGCTTATTCAAGATAATAAGCAAGAGCTAGTGATGACTAGCTGAGGTATGAGCTCATAACCTAGTTATTATTTTTAGGGTGGCCTATATGCTAAAAGTACCATGATTGATGTCACGAAGTTGAAGAATGATTCACTTGAAATGTTATATGCCTTATGCCACATAATTTATGTTTATGTGCTTTGATGTGTTGTCTTATATGCTCAAGTATTGCCATGCATCCATGATATAACATGCTGTATTCATAACATCAAGATGCATGCTAAAAGGAATGGACCTTGGATAATTAGTTTGAGAAACCCTAAATTGAACATTATATGCATGATCACTATTTTATAATTAAACCCAAGGTTCCTGAGGATGTGTACGATGTAACCCTAGGGTAGGAGACTCCTATTGAGATTTCTTTAGCAAGATTTCTCACTCCTTTCTCTTCTTTCTTCCGACACATCTTCAGAGACCGATGGCGAAGTTCGTGGTCTTCGTTGATACGCCTACATGGGAGGTCCACTATGATCCGGACCACGGGTCATATCATTTTGAGGGGCAGTGTACTGTGCGAGTCTTCATGTTCATTGGACGCCCCTTCGCACACCCTGTATAGAGCTACCGTTTCTCCCTGATGTCACCCTACGACGACGCGATGGTTTTTGAGCGCGCCCGGACACGAGACGAGAGGATTCTGCGGACGTATACTGGAGGTTCGATGCCTCGAGACTTCCAGGACTACGTACCTCGGTCTCCGAGCTCGGAGGACGACCCATCCGAGGACCCGCCGACGTACATGTATAGTGAGAGCTCCGCTCCTACACCGTAGTTCATGCAAGGCAAAAGTGAGGAGACCGTCACACAGCCGAGGCTAGCTAGGCGAGCCGAGAGGCGCCCCTATCGAGGAGCCGATGCTCAGTCTTCACGTGTACCCACTCCTGCTGCCCTGCGTCCATGGATTAGTAACACTCCACCATTTCCCGGGTTCTAGTAGTCGACGTCATAGGAAAGGCTTAGTGCACACACCCACATGTAGAGTGGATAAACCTTCTTTTGTCTTGAGGTTATTCACCATAGGTGCACTGGGGTAGTTATGGTTTATCTTTACTTTCTTGTTCTTTGTTGTATTTTATTTCTATTGTATTCCAAGCTCTGCCTGTCCTTCTGAGGGTATGACTAGTTATGTACCTAAACTACCTTATTATTAGTGAAATGTTTCTTTGTTTATCCTGATCATTGCTCTGACTATATGTTCTACTCTATGATTTAACATGGTTGTTATGCGTGCTTTACGTTTCCGTCATTCGATTAGTTAAGCTCACGGCTCTCACTTTGTTTATGTTTTAAAAAGAAAATATTTACCCATAATTTAAGCTAAGTATTTTAAAGAAAGAATGAGACTATGAAGTAATAGCCTAATATTTAACCTAATGTGTTCTAGAAAGTTGGGTTAAAAGTTAGGGTGTTACACATAGCTAGTCCATTCCTCAAGGTCCTACTAGGATGAACTGCTCTGATACCATAATGTAACACCCTCCCAACTACAACCTCATCCTTAAGTCATGATGGCATACTTGAGAGTTGTTACTAATAAAATAATGAAACTCATGGTTATAAATATATATATATATATATATAAAAGAAATGAAGTACTTATTTAATACAAGTTATGTACAAAAGAAAGCTCTTCTACGAGTTGTAGTACACATATGTTATTCGCTATATTTACAAGAACATATATTTAGCTAAGTACAACATATACAAGTTTCCATTACTAAACTATAGAAATTTCAGTTTAGTCTTTCTTGTAGTCGCTTCACTGTTCTTTGGAATCAACCTGGAGACGATACGGAAATAAACAAATAGGGGTGAGAATTCTAAAATTCTCAGTAGGGCATTCCCCAAAACATACATTGGAATTAATGTCATTGTCATTGTCCCAGCCACTTCAGTTTATTAAAAAAAATGTAAGTACGCAACATATTTCAAGGTTCAATTTAAAGTTCAAAAACTAATCTTCTAAAATGGGTTTCTTTTATCATTCAGTCACTTAATATACACATATCATACTACTCAACATCAGATAAAAGCATATACTGATAGATCACAACTTAAACATATTAGCTTCAATATCGATACTAAAATTCATCACTTGATACATATGATGAAGAACTATTTGTAACAACTGCTATCTCAACTCGTCTTGGCCTTTGACTAATCTTGTCACGTCTGGGCATTATGTATCGCCATCCCCAGCCTGGCAATAATGAGTAATAGACTGCTTTTCAGGACTCAACTCAAGGGTAGTCAGGTTTACTTTCCCTAACAGACTGGATTTGCTTTCTCCAGCCTAAGAAATACAATCTTATGCTTTTCTTTCGCATATACACAATTGTAAGAAATATTTTCATATCTGTGTGCCTAAACTCATCAATAAGCTCACATGCTCAATAATTCATATTCATATACTCATGTCAAGCTAGTACCAAGTACCATTATTTCATCAATGAGTTCACATAACATGAATGAGATCAAATCATCAATTTCTCATCATCCTTTTTGCTATTTCAGCATGTTGATAGAATTCAATTCATCAAGAAAATTATGATTAAATTAGTAAAAATCATTAACACAGATCAAATATAATTTTTAGAGACAATTCAATATATCAATGAGCTCCTATAAAATTTTCAAAGCATGATAAAGTCTCTAATTATATTTATAAAATTTCACAAATTTGGAGGTCAGAATTGCTCAATTTCAGCCAACAGCCAGAAGTCTCAAATTTTCTACCCCATCAAATGAGCTCAAAACTTCATAAAAAAATTTAGTGTCCAAATTCAAGATGTCTTCAACCTCTTGTAAAAATTTCAGTTAAAAATTCGATCATTGGATAGGGTAATAAAATTAGACAATTTCATTGCTACAAACTGGACTGCACAGGCAGAAACCCTGACCTGTTCGGTTTTCCATTTCTTAAAAATAGAAAAAGTGCTTAATTTGAGCCGATAAAATTTTTGGAAACTCTTCCATATGTTAGCTTCATCATATAAAAATTTTAGCTAACAATCATGTCTCTAAATCAGTGAGAAAAATCAAAGTTTTTCAGCTACATATTCAAAAATGGAATTTCAAACAACAAGGTCAAAACATATTTTAAGAAAATAGCTTATCTAACTTCATCAAAATCCTCTACCAAGATTAACATATAAATATTCATGTATAATCATCAAATAAATCCAAAAATTTCAAAATTTATCAATTAGAATATTCCAGAGCAAAATAAAAAAGAAAAGTGGATGAATAAAGCCCTACTCTTTGGAGCTTTAAAGATCTTGGCTTCAAGGATGTTCCAAGAATGATATTGCCCAACTCAAGACTCCCAAACAGCACCTAAACCTCCCTAAAATAGTGGAGGATGATATCTAAGGTAAAATATTGGTTTTTCAATCGGTTAGTTTTGTAGGTATTGATGTGTGGAACAAGTTTAGTAAATGAAGTTTATGATTTTAACAAGTGTAGGGCATGAGTTTTGAGCTTTGAATCAAGCTTTTCATTGTTTTTGTGAAACAAAAATGGAGTTTTCTGCCTTGTCAATATGCTGGCCAAGAATGACGATGAAGTGGAGTAATAAGGTTGGCTTTTTAATGACATTAATCAAGTTGTAACAATTATATCATATAAAATCTAATTCTTTTAAAAAAGTATATAAGATGGATGGCTAGGATTTAATCTTGGAAATCAAGATTGAATCTTATCCGTCCACTTAGTTTCAATGGATAGACATTATCCAAATCTTATGGATTAAGCTTTCTTTCAGTGTAAAAATCGCATACTGGAATTTTACCGAACGGGCAAAATAGTATACCCGGGTAATCAAATATTGTTTGAAAATTAATTCTAAGTATAAAGTATTTATGCCTACCTATTTTTAATATCAATCCTATAATTTCTTAGTTTCAAGTATCTCTGAGCCCTAATTTCGGGGTTTTGGCTGTCCTAGGGGCCTGTGGGACCCGCAAGTTACTATTCACTTTTTTTTTACAAATCCATTGGATCATCTTGATCATTGCTATGTCTGTCATATTTTTGAAATGATGACTGGAAATGGTTAAATTAATTTTTATATAATTTTTAGGGTATTACAACTGCAATTTTAGAGAGACGTGAGAGCAAAAGCCTATGCATTTGAAATGGGTGCTCGAGTTATTATATCTACCATGAGTGATATGAAAATAAATCTAGTAATCTCTTCCTTTATCCAAGAAAAGGCATTTCTAGTTTGCATGGTCTAATCATTGATCTGATAATTTTTCTACAATAAAATTTGGTATGTTGTTGGCATAGTTCCCTATCCTATCCATGATTATGCTATTTACTGAAATAAACTTCCTAGAATATGGGAAGAATCCCTTGGTTTGGGTAGCTAGAAAGAAAAATATTTAAATGTTGTTTAGCTTTTGTACAAAATAAAACAACAAACTTTCAAATATGATCAGTGGATCTTTTTTTTTTGTCATTCATTGAATGATAAATCACTACGAGTGAGGGAGATATGCGATTTACATAACGGGAAATCTAATATTTTAAAATTGTATCTAAAATGATTGACTAAAACTGATTGTTGAACTTAATCTCATTGAGTAGAATATGGAGGTACTTATGGCAGAACAGGCCAATATGGTCTTTCACAATAAAGTGATAGATGGTACTTATTTATACCTTATTAATTGCATTTGATTTTACTCTTTATAACATTAAGATACTATAAAATAAAAAGATTCCAAAACTTATTTTTGATTTTTTTTATGAATTTATGTTCTCTAAGTATATTATCTTGAGTTGCATATAATTGTGGCCCAGAAAATGGATAGGAGCATAAACTGAAACATTCTAGAGCTACAAAGATAGTTATTAAATTGTTAGCGCTGCATAAAAACATTCCTCCTACAGTAGCTGTTAATAAGAATAACATAAACTCTGTTATAGCCATTTTTGTACATTCAATGTACTCTACGGAAAGAGAAATACATAGAGTTGAACATAGTAAAATAAGAAATTGAAAGATTTCATTGAAATTTTTCATTTGGAAATTACCCTCTTCTTCTTGAACCCCTATTTTTGTGAAAAACAGTTACGGAGATGGGATTTGAACCCATGACCTCAAGGTTATGAGCCTTGCGAGCTACGAAGCTGCTCTACGCTTAACCTCTTGATTTGAAATCACTACTTATATACTCAGTATTGGCCATAATTTACAATAACATTCTGTAGTCTTAGTAAGAGGGGGAAGGCTTAAAGATTTACTGGGTGAGAGATATCACATTGTTTGAGAAACCCTAGATATTGTCGGAGTAAAGGATCATCAACAAGGGCATTCTAGTGCGTCGTAGATTCCAATCTATGAAATAATTTGATCTATGGACAACATCATTGTGGTAAAGGCTGTAATGCCAGATGAATCATTACCGCAGGGTATAGAAGGGGAGATCATAAGCATCTATATCGTAAAATCGATTTTTGACGAAATGAAAAAAACATATACGGTAGAATCGTAACCATAGAATATGGTCCAAATCAAAATGCATACATCTATCTCATACACTATGGGGATGGTGAGAAAAGATATATTTTACACCCCAAAGAATTTCTTTTGTTATTATTTTTCTGTTTCTTCTTTAACTTCACTTTTTACTTGTTTCCTATGATAGGATGGGGTACACAAAGCAAAAGAATGGGGGCTTGCATGGTGTTTACAACAAAGACACATTTTATTGCAAATTAAGATATGGAAGATAAGAAAAAGTCATCTATTTGCACGGTCCAATCAATAGTTAAAGTCACACATTCCCATAATCCATCTTTTCTTTAGAGAATCCCCTTCAATTATTCGTAACAAGTCTGGAACAAAAGAATACATTGCCAAAAAATGATTTTCTATATAAACACTTTTTTTTTACATTCACATAGAATTCAACAGAAAAAATGGAATTTTGTTTTATTGTCCAGTTCATCCTTCGAAACCAGATCCTATCTCGAATTTGATGAAATAGGATGAATTAAGATAGTATTTTGTAAATACATAATTATCTTGAATATATTAACCATTTCTTTATTTTTTGATTGCTAGGAAAGAGCAAAAGAAACATCTTGTTCTTTCTTCAGCAATTTTTTATCTCTAGTAGACCTCTCAGTAGGCTTTGAACCCACATGTGTAACACCCTAAATCTTAACCTAAGACTACTAGTATGTACTTAGGTTAATCTTTAGAATATTACCTCTTGGTCTCATCTTTTACTTAGAAAATACTTAGCGGAAATATGGGTAAAATTTTTCTTTTTAGAATTGAAATCAAAGTGAGAGTCACGCACGAATCTTTAAGAGGAAGCATAACAAAACATATCAGCAAGCATAAAGAAACACATCATATCATGGGAACATCAACTGAACATAGATATATATAATGTGCCTACCCAAAAGGCAGGACTATTTGATACATCAGGGAACAGAATACAACTGAAAAACGAATACACGGAAATCATAAAAAGCAAATACAAGAGAAACAACACCCATACCCATGTGCACCTAGAGTAGACAACCTCATATACAAAAGAAGGTTTGTCCTCAACTATGTGGCGTGTGTGCACTAACTGCTACCCCTCCTATGTCTACTCCTGCTGGTCCGAGTACTATGGGGTCGAGTCGATCCACTGACGAATCTCGGCGGGAGTGGTCGAGCGCATCATCGGGGCATGTCCACTGCGGCGAGGGTGCATAGATGGTCGACGAGCCAACCTCGACTGGACCATCATCTCCTCACTCCCAGCCCTCATCGGTGGGGGAGCGGGACTGGAGCTCTAACTGTACATGTGTGATGGCGGGTCCTCGAATGGGTCCGTCTCCGAGTACTGGGTACGAGGCACAAACTCTGGGTAGTCGCGTACCGCTAATGTCTCGGGCTCCATGCGGAGAATCTGCTCATCGCGTGGTCTAGCTCGCTCAAAAATCCCGTTATGACGGTAAGGAGCAATCCGGGTAAAATGGTAACTCGGGACTGGATGCGCGAAGGGTCGTCCCATAAACATGAACACTCTAACTGTGCAGCAACCCTCAAAATGGTATGACCCGAGTGCCGGGTCATGGTGTAGCTCCCATACCGGGGTGTCGATGAAGAATACGAATGTCGCCATCTGAAGATATGACGGAAAAAAAGAGAGAAGGAATGAGAATCTTTCTAAAAGAATTCTCAGTAGGGCTATCCCTACCTAGGTGTCATCGTCACATCCTCAGGAACCTTGGGTTTTATTTCTAAAAAGGTGTGCATGCATATAAACTTCTTTTGAGTTAGTTTTCTAAAGTATTTATTTATCCAAGGTATGTTATATTTTACAATGCGTCTTATGACTAAGCATGAAATATACTAATGATATGAATGCATCATTAAGGTGTACCAAACAATAGAATAACTAAGAAACATTATAACATTGGCATAGGTATAATATATGTGACATTGTAAACTTTAACTTTTATCTCATGGGGCCGCCCTAAAACATCTCTAGGTTATGAGCTCATACCTTAACTAGTCGTCACTAGTTCTTACTTATCCTATGATAAGCGTAACATATACATAATCCCGACTTAATAGTGCGGGCTAAGGGGCAATTAAGGATCACCTCTCTTAGGGTCATTTCCTCTTTGAAACGCTCTACTAGCAACTAGTGCATCGTAGTTTTGTCCGCTTTGGCAAGCTCTATGTTAATACCCTCACGGATTTGTTTTCTTGGGGGTGCTTGGCTAAACCGGTGTCACCCAAGAAGGCTTCTCAGTGTTGTGTCACATTTAAATTCTCATAAAGTGTTAATTCATAGATACATCATTATTCATTACATAAATCTTTTTCATAGCATATACATCATCACATGAAACTTTCTTCATAGTGTATACATAAAACTACAGCATATACATTATCACATAATCACACCTTAGACAATCATACATACAAACTCCCAAGCTTATTATGTTATAAACCTATAGTATGTTATGCTTTGGTTCTTTTGAGTTTTAAACTTGTAAACTAATTGTTCTAGTATTATTCTTAACCTCTCGCACACCTATAGGTTCACAACAAATAAGTTTTACTAATTTTTATGCTCAAGGACCTATCCAAACAGCACTATGCAGACTTAGACAGCTTTATATTTGTGTGATTACGGGGTTCTAGAAATTACGGTTTAGACCCTTAAAGTCTTTAACTCACATTCTAAGTTATTGATCATCAAAACCTAGTCTCTTGGGAACCTATGAGGTTATAACTAAGTATTTCTCACCTCACACTATGGTCAAGAACATCTCTAAACCTCAAGGATGCAGAATTTGAAATCCTAACTTTACGGGTACCTAGAAGTCACAACAATGACCTTTTCTAAGTTTAGTTTGCTCCTAAGGCTTCAAGATTAAGTCCCAAACCAATTATGAGTCATTCCTACACATTTAAACTAATTTAAAACCATGATTATTAGATCTAAACCTTGCTGGACAGAATCCAGAAAATTACATAATTAAAGGATCTAGAACTCTCAAATTAATTCTTTTCTAGTTCCTAACTTATCCTATCTTTCACATGTGAGTCTTAACATTATTTTTACTCAAACATAGGCACATTATCATCATTAAAATAGCACATACAGTGGCAGTAAAGAGCAAGGAAGAACTGAAAATATCCTTCTCCAAAAAGGCATAAAACATAATTTCTAAAGCTCATAAAATACTAGTTTCTCTTGGAACTCTTTTTAAACTTTCAAAACTCATTTATAAACATTTTTAACATCTAAAATCATAAGAGTATTTAAGAGGGCAGTGACCAATTTATCTTTATTTCAAGAGGTCCTAAATTCTTAAAACTTAGTTCTATGCATTCCTTAAACTCATGTAAGCTTGGAAAAATTATGAAACATAGTCTCAAATACTTAGAAACTTCAAGACCTCTTGGGGCCGAAATATGAACCGAGGAAAATACATATTGTTAGACCTTTGATGAGACAACAATGGGCAAGTTTTTGAGCTCTAGGTTTATTTAGGTGATGACATAAAAATAAACATGCTTATGCACTTATTTTAGGTTCCATTAGAAAGTAAAGTGATGGCACAAAGTAAATATGAATGCAACTCCTTATTATCTTGGTATTAAGTGAGAACTTGAAATATAAACATGATAATGCATAGCTTGAAATATAAACATGACAATGCAAGGTTCACTTATTATCTTGAAACTTAGTGATAGCAAGGAAGTAAACATGATATGCAAAGCATAAAGTAAACATGATGCAAGGTTCATTTTATGGTTAACTAGAGCTCATTCAAGACTTTAATAAGATAACAACCCAATACAATATCTCAAAGATCACAACACAAAAACCAAAAGTCATATAAAAGAGAAAGAAAGTGAAACTACGTCAAGTTCTTTATTAAATACCCAAAACCCCTATCTAGAGAAAAATCTCTAGAACGTGCCGGCCAACTTTAAGGTTGACAAGGGTAGGCTTGGGCTTTTAGAAATCCTTAGATTAATTTTCTTAAGTTGAAAAACCATGTGAGCTAGATATCATATAGATGAAGTTACAAGAAAAGGAAAACTCAAGCTTTAGAGGTTTCTTTGAGATGAACACAATGTCATCATCTAGAAACTCTCATCATCAAGCTATCATGCTCATAATAGGGCCTAGAGGCCGAAATGAAAAGAAAAGGAAAAATAAAGGAAAGTTCAAAAAGAATCCAAGAGGAAACTAGAGAAAAACACTTTCTTGAGCAAAACAAAGTTTGGAAACAAATCCCTACCTAGTGATGAAGGTAAAGGCTTGGACTTGAAGATGAAATGAGATGAGCAACACCTCCTAGGATGGTGATGATGATTCGGCCAAAGAGGAAGAAAAAGAAAGGAAATGTGTTTTGGGTGAAGTTGTGTTTGAGGTGTGGTGTTTGAGAGGTTTGATGATGGTTCAAGGCTTTGGGGTGGTGTTTGATGGTTGAGAGATGATGATGAGATGAAGAGATGAAGAAGATGAAGATGAAAAGAAAGGAAGAACACTCTTGAAACTTTGAGAGAAAAGAAAAACTTATCAAGACAACTCTAAAACTCTAAACTTAGCAAATGCTTCAAGGTGCAACAAGGCTATCACAAGCATCCTATTTATAGAAAAACAAAGCCATGGAGCTCACCAAAGGGAGGGAGTGGCCGTGTGGTATTGGAGGGAAAAGGGAGTGGAAAATATCTCTTACACAAAGTCATTCAAGCATGGTTTGAAGTATGGAAGCTATGCTACAAAGTATGGCTTGATGTGAGTTAATTTCCTATCAAATTTTTATGAAATTAGGCTTCTAGAAACAATGCATGGCTGGAACTTTTTCAGCCACAATTAAATGGAGAAAATGAGCTATTTTAATTAGTTATTTACTTGGAAAATCAAGCTTGATTGAAAGTTATGACAAGGTATAGTGTATGTGACTTGAGGTATGGCCTTGGAGTGTTCAAAAATTGAACATGTGATGCATAATGGGGAAGGAAACTCACGGCCAGGTCTGGGCAGCAGAGTGGGGGTGAGTTTTGACCATTTAATTGGGTGTTAATGGTAGGTTTAGATGTGTATTAGCTTAGGTACAAGGTTAGGAATGATTAAGCTTAAGTTTAGGTAACTAAGAATGTGATTTAGGGAGTTTATGACAAGTTTAGGAGTGCTCATACATCATTAAAGAATTTAAAACTCATTTGTGATTAAACAATGTGTAACACAATTCCATGATTTAAGGAATTGGAAAGAGAAAACACTATTCAAGATTCTATGACAAGGTGTCTTGAAACTAAAATATGATTTTAGATTGTAATTAAGCACTTTTTGGTTCTAATCAACTTTAATAAATTATTTTGACTCAAGATTAATTAAGGAAATTAATTAACCTTCGATTAGAGCCTAATATTGCTTAGGTTTGCTTAATCACACGATTAAGCGTAAAAACACGAAACTAGGGGCAAAACCATAATTTTGCACTAATTTTGCCCGGGACTTCTAAAATTAAAACTGAGGTCATAGAATACATAAAAACGCCTTTTAAAACCATCTGGAGAAGTTTCGGGTTCATCCGGCACTTGCAAACAGGTAAAACACCGCAGGGGAATTTTGGTCATTTTGACCCGAAAACTCGAAAAACGAGATTTTCAATCCCGGGAAGGTACACAAGTTATCTAATCCCCTTCCAACATTGAGTTTACCCTTCGAGTACTACCGAACCGGCTTTCCTTGAATTCCGGCCTGAAAATGACCTCAGGGGCATTTTGGTCATTTTCTCTAACAGAAAAAATCGGGGCGTTACATTACTCCCCTCCTTGAAATGAATTTCGCCCTCGAAATTCATACCTTCGAAAAGCTCTGGATATTTGGACTTCATCTCTTATTCTAGTTCCCACGTGTATTCTTCCTGTAACATCCTAATGTTTTTTTTAGAAAATAATTGAGGCTTTAGTAGTAAGAATATCAAAATTTTGGTGTACACAAAAATGATGAGAACAATGTAACGAACGTTAAAAAAAAAAAAAAAAAAAAAAACGTGAATAGTGTTTTGCAGGCCCCGTAGACCCACCTGAATTTGAAACCTTAGATTCAAGACCTGAAGGTGCCCAAAATTTGGAAATTATAGGATTAAGGTTAGAAATAGGTAGGAATAAATATTTTATACCTAGAATTAATTTTTAGGCAATAGTTGATTACCCGGGTACACTATTTTACCCATTCGGTTAAATTACGGTGTGTAGTTTTTACACAGTATAAAGCTACCAGTGTAAGCATGCCACCTAGGGTGACAAGTGTGTGGCTTGAGATATGCCACACCATTGCACCTTTATGGCGAACCAATAGGAATTGTACAAAATTACCATATTTAACTTTAAGAAAAACCATTTTGTACTTGAAATCATTATCCATTTTGCCCTAAACTCACAAGATCAATATCTTATCACCACCACTCCATCATTTTCGTCCAACACTCCAAAATTACAGCCTCCATGTTTGTTTCCTCTCAAACCTCCATTAACAAGCTTCAAGCTCCAAAAACCCTAGGCCAAAGTCACTAAAACACAAAGTTTCCTTCACAAAACTTGTTCTAGACATCAACACCTACAAATATAACCGATTAGATTCTCCAAAAACCTCACCTTATCACATCACTCATCTCTGGTTAGAGGAGTATTTTACTGTGTTTTAAGAGCTTTGGGGTAGAGTATATCTATCTTGGAGTATACAAGAGACAAAGAGGCATTAGCTTCCAAGGGTAGGGTTTTCTTTGGCCTTTTTCTTTCCAAATTATTCTGTAAATTTTTTGGGTTTTATTCCGAAATTTATGGTTATATTTGATGATAATATGTTGATATTGATGTGTTAATTTTGGTGGAGTGTTTGGATGAGGTTAAATAATGATTTTTGTCAAAATAAGTTTTGGCTAGGCTGCTGAATTTTCGGATTTCAGCAGGACAGGATTTGTTCATGAATTTTCTAGTTCAATTCTATTCATTTTTATGAGCTATAAAAATTATATGTTGAAGACAACATCATAAGGAAACTCTTATAATTTTCGTGGTGCATAATAAAGAGTTTTACTGCCTGAGAAAAATCAAGAACCAAGAGTATATCTATGCTGGCTGAAATCTTGGTACTGGAGCTGTGAATTTGTATAAATTTTTATTCATAGCAAATGATGGAGTTATCCTTTGAAATTTTTACAGAGTTTTTAGACATCTTTAAGTATAACTGTGATTTTTATTTTGAGTTGTTTCTATCATTTGCTAAAGTTAAAAAGTGTGTGAATCCTATTCTGAGCTGTGAAAAAGTGGCCTCTGACCACTAAAATTGTAGAATTTATTTGACATGGTTCTAGTATTCTGTTTGCTATGAACTTTTTACAGCGACTTTTAGACACATTGAGGTGTCATAGAGAATTTTTATGGCCAGTGAATTGCCCATTGGATATGTGAATTAAATGTTGTCCCCATAATGGTAAATCTGTCAAGAAGCTGGAATGGTGAAGATGTATTAAGTTAATGATAGAAATCTATTTAATCCAAGTTTATATCATATGAATGTATGTTAATTGTTTGAAAGGCTTGTTTATAAAGTATGAATGAGATTCCAATGATACTGAATGCCTATATCTGGGATATAAACCTGACTTTGAAATATAAAGGTCCATGACATGGTTGTATGACAAAAGAGAATATGTGAAATTTAATGGTGCATGTTTTAACATACGGGGAAAATAGAAACAATGCTTATGTGTGATAGAGAGGGAAGGCAAAAATAAGAACTTCCCAAGAAATTTTATGAGTCGGTAGACTTATCGACTAGGAAATAGAACTGTGTGTGATTCAGAAATGGAAAAAAAATGAAGTCTGATGATCACGAATAGGAATGAGCTCATGTCCTAGCAGTCTATGGTCCTCTGAGGAGTTATCCACTACATATGTTACCTGATGTGAATCTAAGCCTTCCCTATGTTAATAAAAGAATTACTACACTAAGTTGAATTCCATGTGATATAATAGAAACACTTATGATTAATACCATTTTGCATATAATTTTCTTTGACTCATGTATGCTAATATTGATATATGTGATCTAACATGATGTTTTTCTTTATTATTATAAATGCATTTACTGTTTATATTCTGTCTGTATGTAAGGGGTTACCCTACTGAGAATTTTATAATATTCTCACCCCTATTTGTGTATATCTTTGTATTGTGCTCAGACTCTGCAGATGCCTCTGGCTGAGGAGAGGCCATCATACCGATGGCCAATGGTTTCGTGTAGGAGGACATGAGACTTACGTGGGCTTTTGACTTGTATATAGTGTAGTATAGTGCCAAGAACTTACCAGCTTGTAGATTAATTGGTGTTAGATGTCTTAGGTCCATTTCTGTGTGTTTAGTATTTTGTTGGACCTTGATATTTGAGCAAGCTTGGTAGATCTTTTAATAGTAGTTACTATGTTGTATTATAAGCGAAGTGACTTAACTTCAAGTATGGTATGTATTAAAGAAAGTGGTATGTAAAGTAATAATATATGTACATTTTATAGTAGTTTTCTTTATAACTCTAGAGTTTGATTTATCTTATTTCATTTCATTTGACTAGTGGATATTATAGAAAGGAAGTGATACTCTTCTAATTACAATGTTAATGCTCGAGTAATACATGGTAGTTAGGAGGGTGTTACATTATGGTAACAGAGCAGGACTATCCTATAAGCCTGAGGATTGGACCGCTATGCTTTCTTAGAAATTGTCATGCATTATGACTTTATATATATGTGTATGACTCACGATTGGAAATGTTGTGGGTTCTTTGTACACTTTGCTTGGTATTGAGACTGATCAACTCAATATTTTTGTTTGGTGTGATAGGAACCAATGACTTGAATCGCGAACTAGGAGTGGAGCTGAAATGATGCCGACATGATGAATACTTTTCGTGAGATGGCGGCTGCCATGAGGGAACAAGCTATAGCTAATACCCGAATGATGGAGCAACTGAACCGCAATGAAAGGCAAACCCACCGGTGATAATCCTGTAGTGAACGAAGTCGATGTAGAATATCGAGAAATTTGCCGAGTTCGAAAGGCAAATCCCCTCCATTTCGAGGAGCTCTTAATCCTGTAAAGCGTAAGAATGGATAAAGGCCATGGAAAAGATTTTCTCCGTTCTTCCTTGCACAGAGATCCAGAAGGTGGCCTTTGCCACCTATATGCTAGAAGCAGATGCAGATTTTTGGTGGGTTGGCACCAGGGGATTATTTGAAGCTTCCCATACTGTAGTTACCTGGACTATTTTTAAGGAAGCTTTTTACCATAAGTACTTCCCTATTTATGTGAGAAATGCGAAGGAATTGGAGTTCATGGCTGTCAAACAAGGACCTATGAGTGTAGCAGTATCTTGCCAAATTTGAAGAGCTCTGCAAGTTTTCTACAATTTATCAACGTGACCCGGATGAAGTTTGGAAATGCATGAAATATGAAGGAGGTCTACAAGAAGATATAGAAGCAGCTGTAAGTCTCTTGGAGATTAGGGACTATCCTACCTTGGTAAATAAATGTCGACGTGCAGAGGAGTCCAACAGAAAGCTGACAAATTTCAAGTATGCCCAAAACAATGCTAGAAGGGGATTAGCACCTCAAGGTCCCCGATTCAAGCCTGTTAACCAACCTCGGAGAAGGTTTCCACCCAACAATAACAACAACAAAGGAAAACAACTTCAACCTCTAAGACCTGAGACAGGGAGAGATTGCCCCAAGTGTGGGAAAAATCATGGGAATCGACCTTGCTGGACAACGCAAATCATTTGCTTTGGCTGTGGGAAACCAGGACATAAGATATTTGAGTGCCCTAGCAAGAAAGGTCATCAGCCCGCCTCCAGGCCACAACAACATGGGCGCGTTTTTACTATAAGTGCCAAGGAAGCTTCTCAATCTGCCGATCTGATCCGAGGTAAGTGTGAAATAAATGGTAATGTCCTAGATATACAGTATGATACGGGTGCCACTCATTCTTTCATATCCCATGACTGTGTACAGAAGTTGCAACTATCTGTGTCTGAACTACCTTATGATCTTCTTGTATCCACTCCTACTGCTGGTCCTATTAGGACTTGTTATACCTGTGTAAATATTCCTCTTCAAATAGGTGCTAGAGACTTTACTGCCAATTTAGTTTGTCTTCCTTTATCTGGTCTAGATGTAATTTTAGGTATGGATTGGCTAGTACCCAATTATGTCCTTTTACACCTTTGTCGGATCGAGCTGCCATATTTCTTTCCACTCTACCCTCCATTCCTGTGGTTCCTTTTTCTTTTTATTTGAACCTTGTAACATCCAACCCTAGTAAGACAGATCGTCAGGAATATGTTCTCCTTTCTACTAGTGAAACTGAATGTGACTACGAGTTGAGCAAGATTCCAGTGGTGAGAGAATATCCAGATGTTTTTCCAGAGGATATTCCAGAATTTCCTCCTGAAAGAGAGATTGAATTTTCCATCGAGTTGGTTCCAGGAACGGGTCCTATTTCAATTGCTCCTTATAGGATGTCCCCTTTGGAGTTGAAAGAATTAAAGTCCCAAATTGAAGAACTATTAGGGAAGCATTTTATTAGACCAAGTGCCTCTCCATGGGGAGCCCCTGTTCTTTTGGTGAAGAAAAAGGATGGGGGTATGAGGCTTTGTGTAGACTATAGGCAATTGAGCAAAGTGACAATAAAAAATAAGTACCCCTTGCCAAGAATTGACGATCTCATGGATCAATTACGAGGTGCAACTGTATTCTCAAATATTGATCTTAGATCAGGGTACCATCGATTCGGGTTCTAATGAGGATATACCTAAAGCGCTTTTAGAACTCGATATGGGCATTACGAGTATAGGGTGATGTCTTTTGGATTGACTAATGCTCCAGCTGTATTCATGGATTATATGAATCGAATCTTCCACCCTTACTTGGATAAATTTGTAGTTGTCTTCATAGATGACATACTTATATATTCAAGGACTGAGGAAGAACATATGGAGCACCTTGGGGTTGTGTTACAAATCCTAAGAGAGAGAAAGTTGTATGCTAAGTTGTCGAAATGTGAATTCTGGATGGGAGAGGTTAGATTCCTAGGTCATGTAGTATCACGAGGAGGAATCTCTGTAGATCCCAGTAAGGTAGAATCAGTACTCCATTGGGAGCGACCAACAACGGTGACGGAGATTCGGAGTTTCCTAGGGTTAGCTGGATATTATAGGCGTCTTATCATGAATTTTTCTCAGATAGCATTACCTTTGACTAAATTAACCCGAAAGAATGCTCCATTCAATTGGACACCAGAGTGTGAAAATAGTTTCCAGGAGTTGAAACAAAAGTTAACCACGGCTCCAGTCCTAGTATTACTTGATCCTTATATACCCTATGAGGTTTATTGTGATGCTTCTAGTAAGGGTTTAGGATGTGTGTTGATGCAAAATCATAACGTGGTTGCCTATGCTTCTCGACAGTTGAAACCTCATGAAGTAAACTATCCAACCCATGACCTTGAACTTGCAGCTGTGGTTTTTGCCCTAAAGATCAAGCGACATCATTTGTATGGTGTGCAGTTTAATGTTTTCTCTGATCATAAAAGTTTAAAGTATCTTTTTGATCAAAAAGAGTTGAATATGCGGCAAAGAAGGTGGATGGAATTCCTCAAAGACTATGAGTTTAGTCTGAATTACCATCCAGGCAAAGCAAATGTTGTTGCCGATGCTCTGAGTAGAAAATCCCTAAGTATAGCATGCTTGATGATTAAAGAGACGGAGCTAGTTGAAAGTTTCAAGGAACTTAGTTTAGACATGTCTGTGAACCCTCAGGTGTGGTGTTAGGGCAAATAAAGGTAACAAGTGAGTTCAAAGGACAAATTTTAGCTGCACAACGTGAAAACCTGCATTTCAGGAGATATTAAGATCAATTCATGCAAAGAAGTTGCCAGATTCACTCAAGACCAACAAGGTATATGGAGATACAAGGATAGGGTATGTGTACCCACAAGTGGCGATCTTAGAAAGAAGATCTTAGAGGAAGCTCATAGGGGCGAACTTACTATACATCCAGGCATTAGTAAAATGTATGCGGATCTCAAGAAAATGTTCTCGTGGTCGAATGAAAAAGATATAGAAGAGTGTGTCGTGAAGTGTTTAACTTGCCAAAAGTTAAAATAGAACATCAAAAACCAGCTGGGACCCAGCAACCCTTAGAAATCCCGGAATGGAAGTGGGAAAGTATTTCTATGGACTTAGTAATGGGTTTGCCAAGGACATCATCAGTCATGATGCTATATGGGTTATAGTAGATAGATTGACCAAGTCTGCTCATTTCTTACCCATTAAGGCTAATTTTCCTTTAGATAAGTTAGCTTCCTTGTACATCCAAGAAATTGTAAGACTACACGGTGTTCCTTCCTCGATAGTTTCTGACAGAGATCCAAGGTTTACTTCGAGATTTTGGGGAACATTCCAAAAAGCCTTTGGTACCAAACTTTGTTTGAGCACGCCTATCATCCCCAAACTGACGGGCAAAGAGATCGAACCATACAAACCCTGGAAGATATGCTAAGGGCATGCGTGATTGAGCAGAAGGGAAGTTGGGACAATTTACTCCCATTGGTTGAGTTTGCTTATAATAACAGCCATCACGCTAGTATTGGCATGGCCCCGTATGAAGCTTTATATGGAAGAAAATGTCAATCCCCATTGTGTTGGTATGATTCGGGAGAAGCGAGACTATTGGGACCCGATCTTGTTAATCAAACAACGGAACAAATCCACAAGACCAGGAGCAAGATTCTCACTGCACAGAGTCGTCAAAAGAGCTATGCTGATACTCGAAGGAAACTTTTAGAATTTCAAGAGGGAGAACATGTATTCCTGAAGGTCACGCCCACTTTGGAGTAGGTAGGGCCCTTAGAGTTAAAAAGTTGTCACCTAGGTTTATAGGTCCTTTTCAAATTCTTCAACGAATTGGGTCACCGCTACTGCAGATAGCCTTACCTCCACATTTATCCAACCTTCATAATGTCTTCCATGTATCTCAACTTGAATGTACCACCCAGATCAAAACCATATCATTGAGCCCGAGTCTATACAGCTAAGGGATGACTTGACTTTTCAAGCCCCTCCTATTCAGATCGTTGATAGAGAAGTCAGGCAACTTAGAAATAAATCTGTGCAACTTGTAAAAGTGGCTTGGGGTGGACCTGGAAATGAAGAGTATACATGGGAACTAGAATCAAGTATGAAGACAGATCATCCGGAATTATTTCCAGGTATGAAATTTTGAGGGCAAAATTTTTTTTTAGGTGGGGAGTAATGTAACATCCTAATGTTTTTTTTAGAAAATAATTGAGGCTTTAGTAGTAAGAATATCAAAATTTTGGTGTACACAAAAATGATGAGAACAATGTAACGAACGTTAAAAAAAAAAAAAAAAAAAAAAAAACGTGAATAGTGTTTTGCAGGCCCCGTAGACCCACCTAACAAATTTGAAACCTTAGATTCAAGACCTGAAGGTGCCCAAAATTTGGAAATTATAGGATTAAGGTTAGAAATAGGTAGGAATAAATATTTTATACCTAGAATTAATTTTTAGGCAATAGTTGATTACCCGGGTACACTATTTTACCCATTCGGTTAAATTACGGTGTGTAGTTTTTACACAGTATAAAGCTACCAGTGTAAGCATGCCACCTAGGGTGACAAGTGTGTGGCTTGAGATATGCCACACCATTGCACCTTTATGGCGAACCAATAGGAATTGTACAAAATTACCATATTTAACTTTAAGAAAAACCATTTTGTACTTGAAATCATTATCCATTTTGCCCTAAACTCACAAGATCAATATCTTATCACCACCACTCCATCATTTTCGTCCAACACTCCAAAATTACAGCCTCCATGTTTGTTTCCTCTCAAACCTCCATTAACAAGCTTCAAGCTCCAAAACCCTAGGCCAAAGTCACTAAAACACAAAGTTTCCTTCACAAAACTTGTTCTAGACATCAACACCTACAAATATAACCGATTAGATTCTCCAAAAACCTCACCTTATCACATCACTCATCTCTGGTTAGAGGAGTATTTTACTGTGTTTTAAGAGCTTTGGGGTAGAGTATATCTATCTTGGAGTATACAAGAGACAAAGAGGCATTAGCTTCCAAGGGTAGGGTTTTCTTTGGCCTTTTTCTTTCCAAATTATTCTGTAAATTTTTTTGGGTTTTATTCCGAAATTTATGGTTATATTTGATGATAATATGTTGATATTGATGTGTTAATTTTGGTGGAGTGTTTGGATGAGGTTAAATAATGATTTTTGTCAAAATAAGTTTTGGCTAGGCTGCTGAATTTTCAGATTTCAGCAGGACAGGATTTGTTCATGAATTTTCTAGTTCAATTCTATTCATTTTTATGAGCTATAAAAATTATATGTTGAAGACAACATCATAAGGAAACTCTTATAATTTTCGTGGTGCATAATAAAGAGTTTTACTGCCTGAGAAAAATCAAGAACCAAGAGTATATCTATGCTGGCTGAAATCTTGGTACTGGAGCTGTGAATTTGTATAAATTTTTATTCATAGCAAATGATGGAGTTATCCTTTGAAATTTTTACAGAGTTTTTTAGACATCTTTAAGTATAACTGTGATTTTTATTTTGAGTTGTTTCTATCATTTGCTAAAGTTAAAAAGTGTGTGAATCCTATTCTGAGCTGTGAAAAAGTGGCCTCTGACCACTAAAATTGTAGAATTTATTTGACATGGTTCTAGTATTCTGTTTGCTATGAACTTTTTACAGCGACTTTTAGACACATTGAGGTGTCATAGAGAATTTTTATGGCCAGTGAATTGCCCATTGGATATGTGAATTAAATGTTGTCCCCATAATGGTAAATCTGTCAAGAAGCTGGAATGGTGAAGATGTATTAAGTTAATGATAGAAATCTATTTAATCCAAGTTTATATCATATGAATGTATGTTAATTGTTTGAAAGGCTTGTTTATAAAGTATGAATGAGATTCCAATGATACTGAATGCCTATATCTGGGATATAAACCTGACTTTGAAATATAAAGGTCCATGACATGGTTGTATGACAAAAGAGAATATGTGAAATTTAATGGTGCATGTTTTAACATACGAGGAAAATAGAAACAAGGCTTATGTGTGATAGAGAGGGAAGGCAAAAATAAGAACTTCCCAAGAAATTTTATGAGTCGGTAGACTTATCGACTAGGAAATAGAACTGTGTGTGATTCAGAAATGGAAAAAAAAAAAATGAAGTCTGATGATCACGAATAGGAATGAGCTCATGTCCTAGCAGTCTATGGTCCTCTGAGGAGTTATCCACTACATATGTTACCTGATGTGAATCTAAGCCTTCCCTATGTTAATAAAAGAATTACTACACTAAGTTGAATTCCATGTGATATAATAGAAACACTTATGATTAATACCATTTTGCATATAATTTTCTTTGACTCATGTATGCTAATATTGATATATGTGATCTAACATGATGTTTTTCTTTATTATTATAAATGCATTTACTGTTTATATTCTGTCTGTATGTAAGGGGTTACCCTACTGAGAATTTTATAATATTCTCACCCCTATTTGTGTATATGTCAGATTGTGCTCAGACTCTGCAGATGCCTCTGGCTGAGGAGAGGCCATCATACCGATGGCCAATGGTTTCGTGTAGGAGGACATGAGACTTACGTGGGCTTTTGACTTGTATATAGTGTAGTATAGTGCCAAGAACTTACCAGCTTGTAGATTAATTGGTGTTAGATGTCTTAGGTCCATTTCTGTGTGTTTAGTATTTTGTTGGACCTTGATATTTGAGCAAGCTTGGTAGATCTTTTAATAGTAGTTACTATGTTGTATTATAAGCGAAGTGACTTAACTTCAAGTATGGTATGTATTAAAGAAAGTGGTATGTAAAGTAATAATATATGTACATTTTATAGTAGTTTTCTTTATAACTCTAGAGTTTGATTTATCTTATTTCATTTCATTTGACTAGTGGATATTATAGAAAGGAAGTGATACTCTTCTAATTACAATGTTAATGCTCGAGTAATACATGGTAGTTAGGAGGGTGTTACATTATGGTATCAGAGCCGGACTATCCTATAAGCCTTAACCTTTTGACAGATCAAACACTTACTCACCCAGGCGACCACATCTTTCTTTAATCCAGGCCACCAAAACATCCTCTTCAAGTCCTGATACATCTTGGTAGTACCAGGATGGATGGCAAAATGGCTCTTGTGAGCTTCCTCCAAGATCTTCTCTCGGAGGTCGCCATCTTGTGGCACACAGATTCGCCCCTCGAACCTCCACAACCAGTCGGGGCCTCGTACAAAACCTTTCAACTTTCCGACCTTAACTGCCTCGATTGTCTCCATATAGTCCTCATTTTCTCTTTGGGCAAGCATAATCCGTTGCTTAAACCCACTGGTCACCGTGAGATGACTCATCACCATGCCATTCTCCGTTATAGACATCCCAAGATTCATATCCCTAAACTGTTCTATTAACCCAACTTCATTAACCATCATACTTGACAGACGTAATGAGTTTCGGCTCAAGGCGTCGGCTACTACATTAGCCTTGCCGGGGTGGTAGCTTAAGCCAAAATCGTAGTCCTTGAGGAATTCCATCCATATTCTTTGCCTCATATTCAACTCCTTTTGATCAAAGAGATGCTTGAGACTCTTATGATCGGAGAAAACTTCAAATCTTACACCATACAAATGTGATTAGGTTTAGATGTGTATTAGCTTAGGTACAAGGTTAGGAATGATTAAGCTTAAGTTTAGGTAACTAAGAATGTGATTTAGGGAGTTTATGACAAGTTTAGGAGTGCTCATACATCATTAAAGAATTTAAAACTCATTTGTGATTAAACAATGTGTAACACAATTCCATGATTTAAGGAATTGGAAAGAGAAAACACTATTCAAGATTTTATGACTAGGTGTCTTGAAATTAAAATATGATTTTAGGTTGTAATTAAGCACTTTTTGGTTCTAATAAACTTTAATAAATTATTTTGACTCAAGATTAATTAAGGAAATTAATTAACCTTCGATTAGAGCCTAATATTGCTTAGGTTTGCTTAATCACACGATTAAGCATAAAAACACGAAACTAGGGGCAAAACCGTAATTTTGCACTAATTTTGCCCGGGACTTCTAAAATTAAAACTGAGGTCATAGAATACATAAAAACGCCTTTTAAAACCATCTGGAGAAGTTTCGGGTTCATTTGACACTTGTAAACGTGTAAAACACCGCAGGGGCGTTTTGGTCATTTTGACCCGAAAACTCGAAAAACGAGATTTTCGATCCCAGGAAGGTACACAAGTTGTCTAATCCCCTTCCAACATTGAGTTTGCCCTTCGAGTACTTCCGAACCGGCTTTCCTCGAATTTCGGGCTGAAAATGACCTCAGGGGCATTTTGGTCATTTTCACTCTAACAGAAAAAATCGGGGCGTTACAACATGCAGTTCTAACCATCTGTTAGAGAGAAAAGAATGATTAGCTCTTATAGGATTCCCAAGAAATTCTTCGATTTCTTCCATAAGTAGATGTTTATTCATCTACTTCTCACGTTCCATGAATAGTCAGCACCAATACGTTTCTTATGTACCCACAGGTGCTATATTGGATTTGAATTAGATTTCAGATTCATCTATATTGATTGACTACCTCCATTATGTTGTTGCTAGCAAATACCACTATTTTTTGTTAGTATAGTAGATGTTATCAGATACAATCATACTCAATTCGATGATATTGTTTCATCTTAAAGGGTACCTTCTATAATTTCGCACGTGAGGAGTTATTTCTTGGTTTCGTCCAATCATTAATAACTTGATTATTTTTAGATAATAGTAGATAGAAACAACTCGTAAGGAGTCCTTGGCATTTCCCATATTTATAGGAACTTCTTCACCAGAAACAATGGTATCTCCAATTATAGCTCCTCTGGGGTGTAAAATATATCTTTTCTGGCCATCCCCATAGTGTATGAGACAAATGTATGCATTTTGATTTGGGTCGTATTCTTTGGTTATGATTCTACCATATATGTCTTTTTCGTTCCGTCGAAAATCGATTTACAGTGTAGACACTTATGACCTCCCCCTTTATGCCTTGCGGTAATGATTCCTCTGGCATTACGACATTTACACAATGATGCTGTCCATATATCAAATTATTTCGTGGATTGGATTTGACTTGATTATTTACGGCTGCATTGCGTGTGCTCAGGGTAGAAGTTTTCAGTTTTCGGTTCACACAATTAAGTTTTTATTTTTATTTTTATATTCATATTTAATTCTTCGATTCTTCCAGGCTTACCATCTATTAATAACTTTGGAAATCCCATATATATATTATGGCTTGAATCAGATTGATTTTTTTTTAATCTTTATACTTGCTATTCCCTAGACACCAGAAGATATTTTTATATTATTTTGTATATAATTCTTGATACAATTTTATCTTCTTGTAGATTCTCTAAATAATTTGTTGCTTGTGCAAACCAAAGAGAATCATGACTTTGAGTTGTACCAACTCTGAAACCAAGTGGATTTATTTTTTGTCCTATAATACTCCATTACTATACATAAAACATAAAACAAATACTATACATAAAACATAAAATGATACGTCCTATTTGTGTACATTTTTTTCATTTATTGAATATTTTTGAATTATTAAATTAGATGAATGTGAATTTTAATGTTAACGATGAGATCTATTGTCATTTTTCGCATGTCCTCAGAAGTTTAGAGTAGGTGAAAATTCACCCAATTTATGGCTTACCATATGATCTATTATAAATATGGTCAATTTCTTGACAAAGCTTATCAGGTGACTTCGAGATGCATTATCAGATTTAAGTTGAGATGATTTCGTTATGCATGTGCAAACATTTTTTTTCTCTCATCAAAAGAGGAAAGATTCAGATGAAGTGAAATTTATCAAGCAATATGCATTCACGTGCATCAAAGAAGCAAGCTCATAGTAACAAAATCGAGGAATTAAGGATATGGTCGTCAGAAAGTAACTCTGAACTTCAGAAAGACAGAATTCAATAATTATAAACTTCAAAAGCTAGAATCAATGTGTTACTCAATCGTTTGTCATCATAATCATGAACTATTCATCATTTCAAAGTCAAAGATTGAATATTAGAAGTCAAATAAATCAATAAGAAACTAGTATCGCTCTTCAGAAAGTTCACATCCTAAAACGAAAGGGAAAGCAATCAGATTTGAAATTCAAATTCAAAATTCAATTCAAATTCAAAATTCAATTCAATCACTTTTACCCAGAACATCATTTATTCAGTGCCCTCGATCAACAAAGAAAAGACTTGTTAAGAAGTTCAGAAACCATATTCAAAAAGTAGAAAAATAGTTTTTGAGAGACTTTAGAAACTTCAACCCACCAACGACTTCTGAAAAGAACTCTTGACAACCAGACGGGCTCTAGATTATATTTCCAATACTCAATTGACGCTTGACACGTGCTAGTTGGATAGAAGATCAGGGGCAATGGTAACAAAGGAGAATCATCTATAAATAGAGATGACCAAGCTTCAATGGAAAAAGACGATAAATAGTGCAAAAATCATGTAAAAATCTTTCCAAATCTCTCTACAGGAATTATCTGCTAGATTCCTTGTATATTAAATCTTCTTTCCACATACTATTTTGTTCATATGTTCTTCTGAAGAAGAATTAACAGAAAGAAGTCACTCAAGCTGGTTCAGATTCATTGCTTCACATTTAGAAAAGGAAAGCTTGGGTGTAGTGTTATTCAAAGTAAATATCATCAAGAATCCTATGTATTGTTGATCCAGTAGCGATCGGAAGTTCAAAGCTTGAAGAGGCTACTACAAAACTTCTTATTTTTGTTGAGTTAGTAAGTGTGATTTACTAATGTTTGTAAGAGCTTGGGAAGGCTATAGTAAAGTGTAACGACCCATATTTTTAAAATTATTGTGATAAAATAATTAATTGTGAACAATCTAAAGGGATTTTGAAAAATCTGACAGACACAGATATGATCACATTAACATAAGGATTTTGTAAAAAAAAATCAATATAATAATATTTTAATTGGGGATATAGAATGAAACACTATAATTGGTATAAAGGCATAGAAGAAAATAAAGTTAAGGTAAATAAATATTTTTAACCCAATAAAATTATTTGGGTATCGATCGGGTACCAAAATGGTAATAATTGATAATCGAAATGGTAATAATCGGTGCACCAAAACATTGAAACTGGTATAAATACTGGAAATTTTTATAATTGGATAATCAAATAAATATAGACATTTCTAATACTAATACAAAGCAAATCGATCTGAAAATATTTGCTTCCTTACTTTGTCTCCAAGTAAACCACATATATATAAATCAAAATGAAAAACAAATAACTCTTCTCTTTGTTATAGAATTCATGTTTCTTTCCCTTTCCTTCACCATCATCATTTTCTTCTTCCTTCATCTTCTTCAATTTCTTCTTGAAACTGCATTAAACCACCAAATCTTTGAAGGTTATACTTAGATAAACACATAAAGTAGTTCAAGAATACTTTCTTTACCACAAACTCCATCCAAAACCTTGTTTTACCTTTTCAAATTGGTCCAAACATATGCTCATATAGGGGTTGGAAGTGGGGTTGAGGCTTGATTTAGAAAAGGAAAACTAGAAGAAAAGTTTAGCAAAAAGCTTGGAGAAAGGTAGGAAATTCTTCTAGTCTTTTACTTCATGATGTTTGGCTATTTTGCTAAAATAAGTGTTTGAATTTTGTTGAGTTTATGTTGCTGAAATCTGAAACCCAATTTTAGGATTTATGGTTGTTTGAGTTGTGATGAAATCATGTGTATAGGAACTAGAATTTTTATTTCAGAACTTTTAGATGATGGATTTAATAGATATGGAAGAATACATCAAGTATAATTCTTGTGAACTTCCTGAAGTTTATACGTGGGTTTACTATTGGCTACAAGATGATTTTATTCGTGGAACCAAAATAAAACTAAACTTAGGCTTGAATCCTACCAACATGCCATGTTTGTGCTGGAGAGGTTTAGGGCGAGATCCAAGGTCCGAGATCAAAACTCAAGTGATGGAGTGGTAAGGCAAGATCCGAGGTCCAAGATACAAATCTAGGTGACTGATTAGTTAGGGACAAGATCTGAGATTCGAGGTCCGAGATACAAATCTAGGTGATGGATTAGTTAGGGATGAGATTCGAGGTCCGAGATACAAACCTAGGTGATAGATTAGTTAGGGACAAGATACGAGGTCTAAGATACAAACCTAGGTGATGGAGTGGATTAGGGATGAGATCCAAGGTCAGAGGTGTTAGGGTGCAAGATCTGAGGTCAGTGATTTAGGATGTGAGCTCTGAGATCCGATATCGGAACCCATGTTATGGTACAGTTTAGGGTTTGAGTTTTGAGGTCAGTAGTTTAGGATGTGAGCTCCGGGATCCGAGATAAGAACGCATATTATGGAGTGGTTTAGGGAGAGAGTTCCGAGGTTAATAGTTTAGGAGGCGAGCTCCGAGGTCTGAGACTAACAACCCAAGTTATGGAATGGTTTAGGGTGAGATCTGAGATCTGAGACCAGAAATCCAAGGTCCGAGACTAGAAATCCGAGGTCCGCTTACAACAATTATTATAGAAGAATAAAAGAGAATTTTTGTAGAGAATTTTTATAAGAATTCAAGAGATTTCGAACGAAATGTTTCATAAGAAGTTAAGAGATTTTAAAGAGAATATCTCATAAGAGTTTACGAAGATTTCAAGGAAATCTCAAAGAAGAGTATAAGAAAATCGAACTCAAAGAAGAGAGGGTACATAAGAAAATAAATCTCACACAAACAGAGGGAATTCAAGAAGATAAGCTTTACATAATAATCAATTGCTTAGCGGTAAGCTCATGGGTTCATGGGTAGTAGTAGATGTGCTATGCCCTTAGACCTATATCAAGGTGTGAACGCGACGACGTTACATCTTTTATGAGAAAAATGGATGTATTGAGGATAGCAAGGCTATCTAGATGAGATGTAGTAGACGTACTCCATTTAGTGAACTATATTAGAATGTAATCGCGACAGCCTTACATAGTTGATAGTATGATCCACAGAGAAGTATATCAGAAAAATCCTATGAGTTTTACCATTAAGCCAAACTTTCTAATAAATCTCATAAAATCAATGAGAAATTCAGTAGAGAAATGTCATACGAGGTTAAGATATTTTAAACAGAATGTCTTATAAGAATTAAGAAGATTTTGAAGAGAACATCTCATGAGAAATTCATGAAACTTAACAGAGAAAATCTTAGTAGAGTTTCAGGAGATTTTCAAGAGAAGAGTCTCACAGAAATTTAGGAGACTCAGAAAAGAATATCTCATAAGATTTAAGGATACAAAACTATTAAGAAGAGATTCTAATTATTAATTATGAGCTTACACAACTAATGAGACCCCTATATAAACAACTAAAGAATACATTGCTTAGTTTGCATTAAGTTGAATATCATTGAGTATTAGACTAGTATTTTTCCTACTGGAATCTTTGATTCTCATTCCTGCTGTTATCATTTTCTTTACATAGATTTCGATGATGGGGATTGTTTTGTGAAGATCTTTAGCTGGTATTGGCATCACAGCCTAGTCCTTTTGATGTACCAATGATAGAGGAATTTAGTTAGTATTTTTATTTTCTTTTAGTGAATTTGAGTAGTACCCTACCTAGACTAGAGGGTTCCTCCATGACCCAGGGTAAGGGTTTGACATAGTTATAGATAATGTTGGCTTGTCATCAGAAAATTATAATTATGTATTTTTGCTATATTAATTATTTTCAAATTTAGCAACTCATGGAGAATGAGTTTTATGTTTGTCACAAAAGTAGGCTCATATTTAAATATTGTATACAAACCACTAAGAATAAGCAAAGATAACAAGTAACAACTACTTACTATAGGGTTATGGCTTAAGCATAGCTTTATGGTAGGAAGGGTATTACATAAAGACTATCCTGTAATGTTATTTCCTCGGGTTGAGGAAGCTTAGTAGAACTTAGTGAGTATTGAGAACTGGATATAGGCAAGTGTTGGCCGAACCAGTATAAAACTCTAGATTCAGTATCTTCTCATCCTTAATCTCTTTTATTTTATGATCTTTGATTTTGCATAAATACTTTATCTTTTTTATCTGCTTACTAAAATTACTCAATTCAAAAACTTATTTTCTAAATAAATTAATCTATCTTTCACTGCACTTCAAGCCCTAAGCTTGATAGAGTTTCTCTGAAAAAGTTTTCAATTTGAAGATTAAGGAAATAGAAGCACGATTCAACCCCTCCTTTTCATGCATTTTATCATTATCAGTTATATGTTCTAATTGGACTTGTCTCCTATCTATATCAACAATATCAATATGAAGGAGTTATTTCAGTATTGTTCACTAATTCTTTGTGTTTTATTTTATTGGGTATTGTATTAATCACAAATAATACTATAAACTATAATAATAGTGGAATCACTGGTAGTAGAGTAAAAATTGCTAGAAGTAAACCCTCCTTCTTTGAAACACTTTGGCAGTGCTCTTTGATTGTGATCAAAATAAAAAATTAGAGCACATGGAGTCATCTTCTTATTCTTTCTGTCAAGAAAAAAGATGATTGGCTAACTGGTAAAAATATTAGTTAATGAAAAAGCCCAATGCAAAAAAAAAAAAAAGCATGTTGAGTCTTTAAAACAATTCAATCATTTTTGTAATAATATATTTGATTTGTTTTACTGAGAAGGTCTACAGTTCAAATCCGTATAGCAACATATCCTCGTTGTCACAAGCATATGTATTTTTAAAATTATCAGAAACCCAAGTTATTAACATATATAAGTTAAGATATGTTTTTGAAGATCATGGAAGTAGGCCTCTATCCACTGATTAAATAAATAACTATCGGGAATGAAAAAATCCTTTAATTTTTTTAAGTCCCTTTTTTATTTTATTTGCACAAAAAAAGATGAATAGGAACAGAAAAAAAGAAAAAAACGATTGACCCCTTTTTTAATCTTTTTTTTATCCATATGGATTTTTAATCCATATTTATAGAGATAGAATTTATGTCATATCATAATTTAGAAACTAATATGTAATTCTTTTTTTGATATAAAAAATGACGGGGGAGGGTTTTTGATAATTCTAAAAGATTTTTTAATTGAAGAATAAAGTTATTACTTAAAAAATTATCTATATTTTTTAGGGATAAGATTAATTCAGAAGTGCCTTTTGTATCTTTTATAAAAATGCATTTTTTTTATCTTTATTATAAAAATTCTAAATTAGAACAAAGAAAATTCAATTGGTCTAATTCAAAACCATATGATAAATAGGAATCTTATCCATCTTAGGGATATAACAAAAGACAAACAATTGGCTTGGTCCTTGTAACACCCTAAAATTTATATTAAAAGTTTAATTTGAGTTTTTCTAGTTATAATTTCAAAAATCTGACAAACATAGAAATGATGAAGACGATCTAACGGATCTGTAAAAAAAAAAATGTGAATAGTAACTACGGGCACCGCAAGCCCACCGGGATAGCCAAAACCCCAAAATTGGGGCCGGAGATGCCCAAAATTGAGAAATTATAGGATTAAGGTTAGAAATATTTAGGAATGAAGATTTTACACCTAGAAATAATTTTCGGGTAATAGTTGATTACTCGAGTATACTGTTTTACTCGTTCAGTAAAATTTCGGTATGCACTTTTTGACACCGAAAGAAAGTCAAACCTTTAGGATAAAGCTATTCTTTATAGCCAAATGTAAGGCTAAGATTTAATCTTGATTTATAAGATTAAATCCTAGCCATTTATCTTGCTTTCTTCTAGGAAAAGTTTGGTTTTATATTAAATAAACATCAAACCTAATATACTAAGGAAACTCTGAGAATTTTCGTGGTTAAATTCTAGTCATTTTTATGAGCTATAAAAATTATATGTTCAAGCTAATATACTAAGGAAACTCTGAGAATTTTCGTGGTCATAATAAAGACTTTTGCTACCTGAGAAAAATCAAGGACCGAAGTTGTAACTATGCTACCTAGAATCTTATTACTGAAGCTGTGAATTTGTATAATTTTGTGACCATAGTAAATAATGAAATTATCCATTGAAATTTTTACAGTGTGTCCTACACATCTGGAAATTCAACCTTGATTTTTATTTTGAGTTTATTTGATTATTTTCTAGGGTTAAAAATTATGAGAATTCTTATCTTAATTGTGAATAAGTGGTCTCTGACTGCCAAACTTGTAAAATTTATTTAACACTCTTTTTGCTCTGATATTTTTACAGGGCCTTGTGGACACATTCAGGTGTCTTGGAGAATTTTTATAGACCTTGAAAGTATAGTTAGAGCTTGGGAAGGCTATTGTAAAGACTATCCATTTATACTTTCTCAGGTTGAGAAAGTTATTGTTAGTGAAATCTCAACATGTGTTGAGTACTGGATGTAGGCAGGTTAGTCAAACCTGTATAAAATTTCTTATGTTCATTTTTCTTTTCCCTAAACTTTTATTTTTATTATCATTCTCTTTAGATTATGCACTGATTATATTAATGAACCATGGGTAAATTATTTATACATTAGAAACTTACTTTTTGAATTTACTAACCATCATTCCACTGCACTTCAAGCCTCGGTCTTGATAGATTTATTTAATGTCTCAGGTCAAAAAGAAGTTTTTAGGAAGCGCGATTCAACCCCCCTTCTCGTGCACTCTTTTACCAACATTAGATGCTTAAAAGAACAATTTCAAAAAAATTAGGTTACGCCGGGTGTAGTTTTAACCTGTAAAGGGCTATAGCATAATTTCCTAACAACTTGGGAATAATCGCATGATAAGTGTCTGATGATGATCTTTAATACCTTGCCTATGTGTGTATATATTTTGTTGATGAGCATAGCATGTGCATTAACTGAGCCCGGTGTAACACCCTCCCAAGTGCAACCTCATCCTTAAGTCATAATATCGTACTTGAGAGTTGTTACTTATTAATTAGTGGACCTTTCTTAATTATCTATAGCAAGCTCGAGGGGTTCGTGTAATAACTATTGTAATTCGATTAAAATATATAGAAAAGATACAAAACATTTATTTAATATAACGTCAAGTACAAAAGGAAGCTCTACCATGAGCTTTAATACATTTCCATTTTACATTATGTTTACATACATATTCATTCCATTAAGTACAACGTAATAAAAGTATTAAACACTACACTATTGCAGTTCTGAGTTCTTTGGCGAAGCAACCTCATAGTCCTCTGGTTCAACCTAGAGATGACACGGGAACAAAAACAAGTAGGGGTGAGAATTATACAATTCTTAGTAGGGAAATTCCCCAAATACACAATTTCATACGTCATCGTTATCGTCCTAGCCACTTCAGTTTATTAAGAAATTGTGAGCATGCAACCTAGATCAATGGTTTATTTTTTAAAGTTTTAAATCATAATTCCAAAGTGGATAGCATTTAATAATCAATCACTTAAAACATGTATTTCATGCCATTCAAGATCCTAGTAATTATTCTCAACTTAATGTGCACTCAGTACATTCGAAGAAGATCTCATTATCTCTTTATATGCCTTTGAAATTTAAAGGATCATATATCACTTCATTTGCCCTTGACAAAGTGGAGAGGATCATATATCACTCTATTTGCCCTCGACAAGTCAAAAGGATCATTTATTTTGCCCTCGACAAGTCGAAAGGATCACGTGTCACTCCATTTGCCCTCGACAAAGTCGAAAGGATCATATGTCTTTACTTATGGCTATACAATTTAATTAAATGCATCATTCACTTTACTACCTATGAATGCATGCATAGGACACATATAGGCATTATTCCCAATATGATTCCAATCATGCCTCATAAAAAAATTCTTTAAAGTAGCTAGCATGCATTCATATAACATATACTTGGACTAAATGTCATTTTATCATTAGTTTAAGACATTCTCATCTTTTCAGCACCTTGGCAGATTTATCATTCCAATGACAACATTTAATTTCTCTATCAAATAACCAATTCAAGAGCCAAAAAAATTCTCTATGACACTTCAGTGTATCTAAAAGGCCCTGTAAAATTTTCAGATCAATTGGAGTTCTCTAACGGTGTTAACTAAATTATACAATTTTAGTGGTCAGGGACCACTTTTTCACAGCTCAAAACAGGGTTCCCATAATTTTTAAATTTAACAAATGATGGAATAAACTCAAAATAAAAATCAGTGTTATACTTCAATATGTTATCAACTCCCTAAAAATATTTCAAAGGAAAATTCCCTCATTTGCTATGGTCACAAAATTATACAAATTTACAGCTTCAGTACCAAGATTTCAGGCAGCATAGTTACAACTTCGGTCCTTGGTTTTTCTCAGGTAGAAAAAATCTTTATTATGCACCACGAAAATTCTCAGAGTTTCCTTAGGATATTAGCTAGAACATATAATTTTAATAGCTCACAAAAATGACTAAAATGGACCAGAAAATTCGTGAACAAATCCTATCCTGCTGAAATCTGAAAATCCAGCAGCCTAGCCAAAACTTCTTTTAACAAAAATCATTATTTAATCTCATCCAAACACTCCACCAAAATTAACACATTAATATCAACATATTATCAACCAATATAACTAAAAATTTCGGACTCAATCAATCAATAACTTCCAGAGTAAAATTTGAAAGAAAAATGCCAAAGAAAACCCTACTTGTGATACTTGAAGACTTCTAACTCCAAAAGTCCTTCTAAGAATGGTTTTTCCTCACTTCAAGCCTTCAAAATAGCACCTAATCCACTCCTTAACAGCGGGGTATGATATCTCAAAGTGGAGAATAGAGATGATTCAAAATTCTAATCGGTTGGTTTTGTAGATTATGGAGAGTAGAACAAGTTTTGTGAAACAATCTTGGTATTTTTGTGACTTTGAGCTTAGGTTTTGGGGATTAGAAAGCGAGAATGAGGGTTTGAGCTCTTGGACATGGAGGAACCTGGTTCTCCTTGCAACTGGACAAATTTGTAGGCTTCTTGAGGAAGCTTGGTTTGTGTTTATCTCATATATAAAAGAATGAGTATTATATTGTATAATTAAATGATCTTTGACCTAAGAAAGAAAAATGGATGGCTAGGATTTGATTTCTTAGTCAAAGAATGGATCTTGGCCATCTATTTGGCTCAAGATAATTGGCCCACTTTAACTTGGCCACCAAGTAGCTTTTACGGTGTTAAAAATCACACACCGAAATTCTATCGAACAGGTAAAACAGTATACTCGGGTAGTCAAACATTACCCGAAAATTAATTCTAAGTATAAAACCGTTATTCCTACCTAGTTTTAATCTCAATCCTATAATTTCTCTATTTCGGGTATCTCCGGGCCCTAATTCTGGGGTTTCGGCTGTCCCGGGGGGCCTGCGGGACCCCCAAGTTACTATTTATTTATTTATTTTTTACAGATTCATTGGATCGTTCCTATCATTTCTATGTCTGTCAGACTTTTGAAATTATAACTAGAAAAGCTCAAATAAATTTTTATATAATTTTTAGGGTGTTACACCAGGTCCTTGATTCCGGCATACTGGGTAGGAGCATATTTAGCTTTCAATAGAAATGATGATGATATGTGCCGATGGATGTATGAACATAAGAGATGATTATGTGATTACTATGGCATGCTATGATTATGATTGAGCTATTGAGATGCATGATTTATGTGGACATATAGCATGAAGCAAATTTGGGGAAAATTCAGTTTCTAGCCGTTATGCTGCCTGATTTCCACCAAATTTGTGAATTTAGGTAAATAATGGGATTTACAAGCATAAAGTAGTGCATAATATGTTATAAATGATAAAAATAATTATGGATTCATGATTGTATCTCTAAATAACATGCTAAGTTTTAAAGGTGACATAAAACACATGAAAATGATCCTCTAGACTCTAGGAATTAATGGTTATGAAAGATGTTCCTATGCCCCCTAACCCATATTCTGGGAGTCAGGAAACTGCTTATCATAAGATAGCTGTAGACTAGTGATGACTTGTTTAGGTATGAGCTCATAACCTAGAAACTCTCAAAAAAAGGGAGAGTATTAGGGTGGCCCTACAAAGGAAAGAATAATGAACTCAAAGTCACCTAAAATAATAAAAGAGAAAAGATTCATATGGATTCATGTTTCTTTATGTCATTCATGTAATTATATTTCCTTATGCTATGTTTATTTAGTATGATTCTATGATACATTGCACATGGCATGGACATGCACTTATGATATAATTTAATGCATTCATAACATCAAGAATCATGCTAAAAGACACGAACCTTGGATAATGGGCTTTGGAACTTAATAAAATGAACCTTATGCATGCTCACCATTTTCATAATAAACCCAAGGTTCCTGAGGACATAGATGATGATATGCACTAGGAGGAGAGTACCTTACTAAGATTCTTGTTTAAGTTTCTTATCCCCTCTTTCTTTCTTTTCTTCATCTTGTCTTCAGAGGTTCATGGCAATGTTCGTGATTTACATTGACGCTCCCACCTGGGAGTTTCACTTCGACCCTACACACCAGTCCTACCATTTTGTGGGTCAATATTCAGTTCGCCTTTTTGTGTTCATGGAGTGCCTATTCTTACACCCCGTTACTAGCTATAGATTTTCTCCTGCTGCCCTGTTCCCCAAGGATATGATTTTTGAGCACGCTCACCTCCATGGAGAGCAAATTCGCCATACCCATACTTCTGCTTCATCTATTCGAGCTTACCCTGAGTATGTTCCCCGCTTGCCACCCGGCTCATTCGAGCTTGAGACAGACCCCTCGGAGGAGTCACCATCCCAGCACTCCTCTAGAGGCTCTGCCCCAACCATTCCCATGGAGATTGGAGGAGATTTTGACGGAGATGCCATGGTTAAAGGCCTAGTGAGAGGAGTTACTCGCCCCCGTCGAGGAGCCCATGCCTGTCCTACCCTGCGTCTTAACACGCCCGAGGAGTTGGCGCGTTTCATTGGTTACATCTCTCCCTCTCAGTAGAGGTATCCCTAGTAGCTAATGATAGACCTTATGGGAGTGCTCGAGCATATGTGATGGATAGCCTTCTTTTGCTTCTATATTTTAAGGTTATCATACATAGGCACACCTTGGTAGTTTTAGGAGAGGAGGGAGGTCTCTAGTGGTCTGATTTATATTCACTTTTATGTACTTTATTTACTGACTCTAGGATTACTGTATTAACCCAACCTTTATTGGTGAGTATTATGCTACTTATTATTTATGTTATCTGTATGTGATGTGGGTGGTGGCTTTGATGTTATATGAAATCCATGATGTTTATCTATGCTTATGGTGATGTGTTATTTGTGTGCGAAACAAACGACGTAGCTTACTAGGGTATGCGAGGCTCATATTTTGTTTTCATATATTCAAAATAAAAATTTACCCATATTTTTACTAAGTATTTTAGAAAAGTAATGTCATGTGACTGGAACAAAAGAACAATAACTAGTATTTAACTTAAATGCATCCTAGGCATGTTAGGTTAAATATTAGGGTGTTACACTAATGATTCTTCCATGGAAGAACATATAAATCATTGAGAAATATAGAAAGAAGATTTTTACAGTTCAAGGAAACTGATTACATAATATAATGAACCTTGCAGGAAGTGTGGAGGGATTGTCACAGAGTTTCCACTCTTATGTATTCAATCCTCTCATTAGCTTTTGAGCACAACATCTCTATTTTTAGCAATCTTCATTTATGACAATTGCCCTTGATCAGTTATCCAAGTGACACATGTAGATCATCTATTTGTGTCTTGGAAAGTTAGCCTAAAAGAGTAGGTTGATAGTCTGGCGCATTAGTTGCAGAAGCCATTGTATAGTTAAGGTTTCTAATGTTCTTTCATAAACTGCTTTTTCACTTTCTGATCATGGTTTCTGAATGCTTCCTTCTGCAAGCTAGGGTGGCTAACCAAATATGCAGAAAAGATAACATACCAGTTTTGAAACTAGGTTTGACTCGAGATTTAAATTTTGAAATTCAAATTTCCCTTATTTTCCTGTAGTGTTTAACGCTCCACAATGAAGTGAACTTTCTGAGGTGTGCTATCAATTCCTTGATGCAAATTTGGTCTTCTAATATTCAATCTAAGCTTTTTGATGATGAAATAATTGCGATCATGAAGATTAAAGAATACGTATCACGTTGTTCTAAGATTTTGCATGATATCTTCATTCTAAGTGTACTTTTTGATGTCCTGTGCTACTTTCTAAAGATGCGTGCCTTGGTTTCTTATTCTTGACTTGATTTGCTTCAATCTATAACGCATGTATATGACTTGAGATAAATCATGTTTGCACATGTAAAGTGAAATTATTCTTATTTAAGTCTGTGTTATACAATTTGAAAATACCTATTATGCTTTGTCAAGAAACTCAAGGCAGACATTAGTCGTTCTTCAAAGTATTTTCTTTAAATTGGTTTTGTTGTCATTCAAAACATATTGCAATTCAAAACATATCGCTATAATGCTTTCTGAACAGTTCTAGAGCTTACAATCTCCCCCTTTTGATGATGACAAACTAATTTGAAGAAAGTCTTTTGAAGATATGTTGAAAAAAAAATAACACAATATATCATGTTAAGCACATATTCTTTCAAAACATCACAACTTCTGAATTTTAGTAAGTCCTTTTCTTAAGGCATGATATGGATGTGTTCAAAAATATTTTATAGCCTTAAGTAACTCAAATGAGAATTATTTAGGTTATGATGAACCTTTTTGAATTAATTTAGAGTGCTTTCTGGGATGTATCATAGTGATACTAAAGCACGTGTCATCGTTTAAGACATTTTACAGCAACATCCTGACTTTTTGTTATAAAGAGACTTTCTAAAATTTAATGTGCTTGAATGAAAAATAAGTAATACTTGTAATATTTCTTCTTCATTAAAATTCTTATTCAGCATATTATTTTCCTAAGGCCCTCTTTTTTTTAAGACAAATGATAAAAAATGTATATATGATAAACCAATCAGAGCATGTCATAAGAAAACAAACATGATACAAATGTAGTTTCTGATGCTCAAAGCAACCTTTTATATTTTATAAACATATTACTATACAAGATTTTTTATGCTCAAATAGGGATCAATCCTGGATGAATTAGAGCACACAAAAAGGGATAAGCCTTTTATGCCATGAGCTAAGAAACCTTTCTTTCCATAAGTATCAGAGCATGAAATACTTTAAAAGTTTTCCTTAAAACCAACATATGTTTATGCTATTTATAAAATCTTGCTCATTGATGCATATATGAATTAAAATATAACACATTATATGTCATATAGGTACAACACACTCGGGAGGGCTCTAAGGTTTGCAGATTGATCTTAGTTGTATCAAAGCATGTAGAAACAATTTCTAAAATTTTTCAAAAATTGTACTTAACTATATTTGATCAAGTTTTACATATCCTTTGAAAACATCTCATACGTGTATTAGAGAGAATGTGTTTTATAAAAAGAGTCATTTTAAGCATGTCATACATATCAAAGCACATCATATAGATACGAGTATGAAATCAACAATAGAGAGAGATTTTGTGCTTCAAAAGATACTTGCCAGTGCTAATCTCAGATACAGATGTAAGCTAACTACTCTAGCGTGTTAATAAGTAAGCAAATTAGAGTAAGGCTTAGGAGATCAGAAGCATACATTAACAAGCATGTTATATGATTAGCTAAGCATGATAAGTAGCATCGATATGTATCAGAGCTTAAAAAAAACATATATGTGTATCGAAGTCAAAAGATAGCATAAACATGATTTCTGAAAAGATATAATGAATTTGATCAAGAGAAATCATATGCATATAAGGATTGTTCAAGAATAATAAGAAAACTGTGAAAGCATTTGAAAGCTAATTGTTTGAAGAAAACATTCTTGCTAAAAAAAATTTATCTCCGAGCTCCCCCTTAGCATAATCTCCGCTTGAATTAACTCCTTCTAAGTTTCGTAGCACGGGATTTTCTTCTCTCTCTTTTTCCCCTTTTTGACATCATCAAAAAAGAGGTGTGCTGGGGGTCAGAAGCACTACCTTTAGCCTCAACGCCTTATCTCTTGAAGAATTTCTTTATTTGTCTAAAGAATTTGGAGCAGTAAGGCATCATAGTTACATACACTTCTTTCCAATTCATCTAACCTATCAAAGATGAGTTGTTGATTTTCCAGTAGCATTCATATTCAAGGAGAGATTGAGGGAGGTATAGGCTGAGGATGACTAGTTAAAGGTTTATAAGTTTTCTAAGCTGGATTAGAGTTAGGAATAGGTGACAAAGCTAGCATGGAGGGCTTCGCAGCATAAGTAGGAAGAAAGTTGAAAGCAAGAGTGAAGTCATTCTTAGGAACTACACTTTCAGTATTGTCATCTAATGACTTCTTTTTAGTGGATGAGGAAGATGCCTCTTTGCTCAATAGAACTCTGCTTCCTTGATTAGCCTCAAAGTCTGTAGGTTTGGATAATGGACCAGGTGTCTCTTCATACCCAGTGTCTATCTGGGGCTTTGTAGAGTCTTTTGTACTGCTATCCAAATTAATCACCAATCTCTTTTGCTCCATTTCCTTTGATAGCTCAGCATCCTTGATGGCTTCTCTCATCTTTTTGAAGTGTTCTATATCAGTTGGGAATAAAAAGTCGTCACCATTCCAGCAAATTCATGATTGGTGATGGTAAGAAATCCTTCCTATCCTTGGAAAGAGATGACTTCCGTCAGAATTGGAAAAAGAGTCATTAATTCTTTGTTAAGCCTCTTTCCAAGTGCTATAGGATGCTAGCGTAGCTATAAGTGTAATATTACTGATGAAAATATTTGTCATACATTTGGAGTAGCCCTAGATTGGCAATGTTACCATCAAATTTCTTTCCTTTAGCCATATATGAGATTGTTAGCAATAGAAAGGTTGAAGCTTGAAAGGATTGATAGAGAAAGAATGGTGAGGGTTTGTGTGAGATGACGGACGGTTTGAATTTCGAAATAAAGGTTTGAAGGGACAAGAAAATGATACTGTTGAGGAAGCATATTGAGGAAGATGAAAATAGAAGTGTGACGTGTAAAGAGTGGGTGGTTATTTAAGTGATGAGACGTGATTGACTAAAGGCAAAATGACATGGGCAAGAGAAACAAAAAGACCCGTGGGAATCATCCCACCTTTGTTACCTTCTTCAGAAAGAGTGATCTCTAACTTTTGAGTTGCTTTCTGATGATATTATTTTTTGAGCTGCACTTCTCTCTTTCTGTTCTCTTGAGGTGTTATCACATTTCAACCATAGGTTCATCTTTGTATTCCATGCATCATGAGATCATTTATTCCCTATTTTCTTATCCTTCTCTTCTTTTTTCTCATAATTTCTTCTACTTCTGAGCTTATGATCAAATCTTCTGAACCCCAAAAATTGAATTGGTCCTGCAAATTGATGTCTCTATGTGGTCTTCAAATCAGTGTAATAGAGAGAAGAATACCCAGAGATGTTGTGCATTAATGCTTATGCAAGTTTTAGAAACTTTTGAATATAATGCAACAACAAAAACAATTTTCGAAAAAAGGTCTTGTGACTATATCTAACATTTTCATCATCAATATTCACAAGCATTTGATATAAGAGATCATTTTTCGAATGCGATTTCAAACAAGATTTGCCAACAAGTGGCTTGGATCTAGAGAGTAAAAAGTGCAACGCCCCAATTTTTCTTGCTTAGCAAAAATGATCAAAATATCTCTAGGTCATTTTTATGTGAGAATCAAGGCCAGCCAACCCCGATGACCCCCAAAAAGGGTATTTTAATATTAGGAGTAGGTTAGATAACGATTAGATAGCAATATGTGTGAAGATCGCAATACGCAATTTTTCACATGTAAAAATGACAAAAATGCCCCTAAGGTCATTTTTTCCCAGAATTCAAGGACGGTCGACTCGAGCTATCCTCAAGGGGTAAGTTTAATGTTTGAAGGGGATTATATATGTTAAAAATAATAATAGGAATGAAAATCTCAATTTTGGAATTTCCCGCGCGTAAAATGACCAAAACGCCCTTGTGGCAAAATAGCAAGAAATTAAGTGCCGACTGAGCCCGGAAAGATTTCCCGGGAGTTTGTAATGTTGGTTTTATGTGATGCATAATATCTGGATGGGTCTGGGTGGTCCCGAAGAGTTTTGATGAAAAATGACCATTTTACCCCTAGTTAATGTAAAATGAGCTTAATTAAGTAATTAAGGAAATATAGGCAATATTAGGTTCTAATTAAAGAAAATTTAATTTTAATTATTAATTTTGAGTCAAAATAATTAATTGAGGTTAATTAGGGCCTAAGGATGAATAAGGAAAGTCAAAATTTCATTATTAACCTTAAGACATAAAGAAAGTCAAAAAGTGAATAGTATTTTCTCTCTCCATTTCCTTAATTTTAGGAGATATGTTCCCATTTGAAATTCAAATTAATCTTGTTTAATTCAAACTAAACAAGGTTAATTCAAACTAAGTAAGTATGACAACTCTTTAATCATGTATTGAAATTCCTAAACACATGCTTACAACTCCAAACACTTAATTACCAATCCCTAACCCTTTGCTTAGCTAAACCTATCTCTTTTTTTTCTCGCCTTGGCCAAACCCACTTTGGTTCCAAAGAGAAGATTTTTCTTCTCTTCCTTTTCTAAGAATAAGAGCTTTCATCTTGCAAGGAAGCAAAAATCTTTGGTAGGGATTGTATTTTGAGATTTTTGTCTTTTTTTTGTTATTTTTTTTCGATTTTGACAAAGAATGATTGGTTGAGTTCTTTCTTTATTTTTCCTTCTCCATTTTGGTTTTAGAAACCTTGTTTTCCTTTCTTTTTCGGTTTGATGTTTGTTGGAATGGTTAAAGATCAAGGCTTGATGATGATGGATCTTGGTGGTAGTCTTGATACCACCATGTTTATGACCTCTAAAACCTAAAGTTTTGGTTCTTTTTCCTTCCTTTCTTTTCGGTTTGATCTTTATTTTTTTTTTCCCTTGCTCTTTTCAGTTTTGGGTTTTCCTTTGTCTCTATGACATGTTTCGGTTTTGTTGGATGGCTTGATGATGAGTGATCTTGATGGAAGTTTTGATACCACCATGAGCTTGACCTTTAAAGCCCAAAATTTAGCTTTACTTTGTTTTATTTTTTTCGATTTTAAGAAAGCATGAGAAAAGAGATGTTGTTGGTTGGTTTCTTTTCTTTCTTGTTCTTTCTTTGAGCTTGATGGTGAGTCCAAGAAACAAGGTTTTTGGAACCATGTTGTTAAAAGGACTCTAAAACTCACTATGTTTAAGATCTATTAGGAACAAGAATTTAATCTTGTAAAGTTTTGAGCTTTAGGTGAACAAGATATAAAATGGACTTGCATTTATGTTTATATTTCAAGCCCTTGCATCTCATGTTTTTGTTTCAATGCCTTGATTATCATGTTTATTTTCAAGTCATCACCTTAAATCTTGAAGACTAAAGAAATGGACTTGCATTCTCATGTTTAAATTTCAAGTATTGAATTCCATGTTTATATTTCAAGTCATCACGTAATCTTAAAGACTTAAAAATGAACTTGCATCTCATGTTTATATTTCAAGTATTGCAAATCATATTTATATTTTCAAGTTATCACCTTATAATGTTAAAGATTAAAAATGAGATTGCATAGCATGTTTATTTTCTAGTCATCACCTAAATCTCTAAAGCTCAAAAATTGTCCTTGGATCTTAAATAAAAATTTTAAATCATGGCTACACCTATAGATATGCATTCGGCCATGACATGAAAAGTGGGGTTGAGACGAGTTTTATTTGATTTTATGACTCAAATATTGTGTTTTAGAACTTTTGTAAGCTATGCCTTGGAAGTTTTGCAAGTCTTGAAAACTCAAAGAGTCGTAAAAGAGTATTTTTTATGAGAAAAGAGATCTATTATTGAAACTTGAGTTTTACCCTTTGTTTGGTGTTGATTTGTGAGCATCCAAAGAGCTAAAAATAGTTTCAAGTGTTTCCTATGTCTTGAATCAAGAAAGAAAACTAGTACCTAGAAAGTATAAAAAAATGTGTTTTTCAAATGATTTTGGAACCAAATTTTCAGCCACTATTTTGATCCCCTCACTTCTGTGAATTACTGTTTGGAGGAGTTTCTATGTGTAAAAATTGTTATTATTTGTTGCCAAAAATTGTTTTGGCATTCTAGGGAAAGCTAGTAACCAGAATGGATCAAAGATACGATTTTCTAATTCTAGGGAAAGCTAGGAAATGATATTTTTGCTCCTTCCTTAACATTTTAAATTCTGTTAAGAGATGTTTGGAATGAGCTAAATGTGTATAAATTACTAATAGATGATGTAAAAATTATTTCAAGTACTTTGAGAAAGACTAGAAACTAGAAAGAACCGAAAACTTGGTTTTTGAGACTTCTAGAAATTGAGATTTTATGGCTGCTGTTTTGGAAACATTATTTTGGTAAATATTCTGTTTGGAACTGAAATTAGGTGTAAGAATTTCTATTAACGGTGGTAGGAATTAATTTTAGCATCTTAGGAAAAGCCGGTAACTAGAAAGGGTAAAAAACATAACTTCTAGAACCCCGAAACTGTTTATTTTAAAATATTATCCACACTGTCCAACATTGTTTGAAAATGGTTTTGGGATTAAAAGTTAGTGGAAATCATTTTGGTGGGTCCCTTAGATGCCAAAAAGAACAATTACGAAAATTAGGTTAAGCTGGGTTGTAGTTTTAACCCGTATGAGACTATAGCATAATTTCTGACAACTTGGGAATAATTGCATGATAAGTGTCTTATGATGATCTTTAATATGTTGTCTTTGTGTGTGTGTGTGTGTGTGTGTGTGTATATGTATTGATGAGCATTTCATATGCATTAGCTGGGTCCGGTCCTTGATTCTGGCATAATGGTAGGAGCATGTTTACTTTTCAATGAAATGCTGATGATGGTAATGGTTATGTGAATCATTGTATGATGAATTGCAATAATGATTAGGATATTTTAGATGCATATTGATGAATTTTATAGCATATGGCAAATTTTGGAAATTCTGTTTTCCACCGTTATGCTGCCGGATTTTCGCCAAATTTGTGAACTTAGAAAAATTGTGAAATCATGAGCCTGAAATATTAAGTCATGCCAATGCACCTAGTTGTATGCTCATGTGCATCTTTATCTTATATGTTAAATATTCAATGTGACATAAAATTACATAGAAATGATTCTCTAGACTCCAAGAATTAATGGTTATGAGAGAAGATCCAAAGAAATTGCATACTCATGATAAGAAAGAAAGGAAGTGATGTGGGTCCCCCTCTATTACCCCATATTAAATCTAGCGACGACTAGTTAGGTTAAGCTCATCCTAGGTGATTGATGAAGTGGAGTTTTGGTGGTTATATTAAAATCGTCGGGGAAGGTGAGATGGTTGGATTATGGTGTTCATGAGAGAGGGTGGACATTATGAAAGGAACTTAAGAGTTCAGTTATGAGAAAGTAAAGCAAAGGTGTGTAATGCCCCGATTTTTCTGTTAGAGTGAAAATGACCAAAATGCCCCTAAGGTCATTTTCAGCCCGGAATTCGAGGAAAACCGATTCGGCAGTACTTGAAGGGCAAACTCAATGTTGGAAGGGGATTAGATGACTTATGTACCTTCCCAGGATCGAAAATCTCGTTTTTCGAGTTTTCGGGTCAAAATGACCAAAACGCCCCTGCGGTGTTTTACTCGTTTGCAAGTGCCGGATGAACCCGAAACTTCTCCAGATGATTTTAAAAGGCGTTTTTATGTCGACTGTGACTTTAGTTTTGGTCCCGGAGGTCCCAGGCGAAATTAGTGCAAAATTACGGTTTTGCCCCTAGTTTCGTTTTTTTTACGATTAATCGCGTGATTAAGCAAACCTAAGCAATATTAGGCTCTAATCGAAGGCTAATTAATTTTCTTAATTAATCTTGAGTCAAAATAATTTATTAAAGTTGATTAGAACCTAAAAGTGCTTAATTACAACTTAAAAACATATTTTAATTTCAAGACTCCTAGTCATGGAATCTTAAATAGTATTTTCTCTTTCAAATTCCTTAAATCATGGAATTGTGTTACACATTGTTTATTCATAAATGAGTTTAAAATTCTTTAATGATGTATGAGCACTCCTAATCTTGTCATAAAATCCTTAAATCACATTCTTAGTCACCTAAACTTAAGCTTAATTATTCCTAACCTTGTACCTAAGCTAATACACATTTAAACCTACCATTAACACCAAATTAAATGATCAAAACTCACCTCCTCTCTGCTGCCCAAGGCCTGGCCAAAGCTGTCCTCCTCCCATATGCATCACATGTTCAATTTTTCAACACTCCAAGGCCATACCTCAAGTCACATACACTATACCTTGTCATAACTTTCAACCAAGCTTGATTTTCCAAGTAAATAACTAATTAAAATAGCCCATTTTCTCCATTTATTTGTGGCTGGAAAAGTTCCAGCCATGCATTGTTTCTAGAAGCCTAATTTCATAAAAATTGATAGGAAATTAACTCACATCAAGCCATACTTTGTAGCATAGCTTCCATACTTCAAACCATGCTTCTATGACACAATCAAAGAGATATTTTCCTCTCCCTTTGTCCTCCAATACCACACGGCCACTCCTCCTCCTTAGTGAGCCCATGGTTTTGCTTTTCTATAAATAGGATGCTTGTGATAGCTTAGTTGCACTTTGAAGCATTTGCTAAGTTTAGAATTCTAGAGTTGTCTTGCTAGTTCTTTCTTTTTCTCTCAAGTTTCAAGAGAGTTCTTTCTTTTCATCTTCATCCTCTCTTCATCTCATCATCATCTCTCAACTTTGAAACACCACCCCATAGCCTTGAACCATCATCAAACCTCTCAAACACCACATCTCAAACACAACCTTACTTGAAACACAACTCCAACCTTCTTGCTTCCTCTTGGCCGAAACCATCAAGCACCAAGGAGGAGCTCATCATCTTGTTTTTCTTTTCAAAAGTTCAAGCTTTGTGTCTTCACTCTAGGTAGGGAGTTTCTTTTCAAACTTTGTTTTACTCAAAAGATGTGTTTCCTCTAGTTTTCTCTTGGTTTCTTTTTGAGCTTTCCTTTATATTCCTTTTCTTTTTCCATTTCGGCCTCTTGGCCTTTTCTTCTCAAACATGATAGCTCCATGATGAGGACTCCTAGAGAATGACTATGTGTTCATCTCAAAGGAACCTCTAGAGCTTGAGTTTCTCTTTTCCTCTAACTTCATCTATACTATACTTAGCTCACATGGTTTTTCAACTTAAGAAAATTAATCTAAGGATTTCTAAAAGCCCAAGCCTACCTTTGTCAACCTTAAAGTTGGCCGGCACGTTCTAGAGATTTTTCTCTAGATAGGGGTTTTGGGTATTTAATAAAGAACTTGGCTTAGTTTCACTTTCTTATCCATTTGTAAGGTTTTCGGATGTGGTATTTTGATCCTTGAGATTTTGTTTGGTTTTGTTTAGAAATTTTGTTTTCTTTGAGCTTGATGATGATGTTCAAGAACCTCATAGTTCCTATGAGAACTTGGTTCAAGAACTCTAGAGCTCTCTTTGTAATGAGATATATGTTGGGTTGTTACTTTGTTAAAGTCTTGAATGAGCTCTAGCTAACCATAAAATGAACCTTGCATCATGTTTACTTTTATGCTATGCACATCATATCTACTTTCCTTGCTATCACTAAGTATCGAGATAATAAGTGAACCTTGCATTATCATGTTCATATTTCAAGCTATGCATTATCATGTTTATATTTCAAGTTCTCACTTAATACCAAGATAATAATGAGTTGCATACATATTTACTTTGTGCTATCACTTTATTTTCTAATGGAACCTAAAATAAGTGCATGAGCATGTTTATTCTTATGTCATCACTTAAATGAACCTAGAGCTCAAAGACTTGCCCATTGTTGTCTCAAACAAAGGTCTAAAAATATTTATTTCCTTTGGTTCATATTTCAGCCCTAGGGGGTCTTGATGTTTCTAAGTATTGAAGACCATGTTTTATAATTCTTCCAAGCTTTTATGAGTTCAAGAAATGCACAGAACTAAGTTTTAAGAATTTAGGACCTCTTGAGACAAAGATGAATTGGTCACTGCCCTCTTAAATATTCTTATGATTTTAGATTTTAAAATTTTTTATAAATAAGTTTTGAAAGTTTAAAAAGGTTCCAAGAGAAACTAGTATTTTATGTGCTCTAGAAATTGTGTTTTATGCCTTTATGGAGAGTGTATGTTTCGGTTCTGCCTTGCTACTTATTTGCCACTGTATGTGCTGTTTTGATGATGATAATATGCTTATGTTTAAGTAAAAATAATGTTAAAACTCTTATGTGAAAGATAAGATAAGTTAGAGACTAGAAAAGAATTAATTTGAGAATTCTAGATCCTTTAATGTTTGAATTTTCTGGATTCTGTCCAGCAAGGTTTAGTAATGCTAATCTAGGATTTAAATTAGTTTAAATGTGTAGGAATGACTCATAATTGGTTTAGGACTTGATCTTGAAGCCTTAGGAACAAACCGGACTTAGAAAGGGTCACTGTTGTGACTCCTAGGTACCCGTAAAGTTAGGATTATAAATTCTGCATCCTTGAGGTTTAGAGATGTTCTTGGTCATAGTGTGAGGTGAGAAATACTTAGTTATAACCTCGTAGGTACCCAAGAGATTAGGTTTGATGATTTATAACTTAGAACGTGAGTTAAGGACCTTAAGGGTCAATGCATAAGACATTAAAACATCTTGAGTTTTTATGATGCTTAATTTATGATATATGATACATGAGTTTTGTCTATGATAAGTTGACATGTGCTATAAAGAAGTTTTACATGACGATGTGCTTGTGTATGTCCTATATGTTTTCATGGCATAAGCAAATTTGAGGAGATTCGGTCTACAGCCGTCGGGCTGCCGAATTTCCATCAAATTTGAGGAACTTAGAAATGGTCTTTTTGAAAATCATGAGAACTTAAATGTGACACAACACTGAGACGCCTTCTTGGGTGACACTGGTTTAGCCGAGCACCCCCAAGAAAACAAATCCGTGAGGGTATTGACATAGAGCTTGCCAAAGCGGACAATACTACGATGCACTAGTTGCTAGTAGAGCATTTCAAAGAGGAAATGACCCTAAGAGGTGATCCTTAATTTGCCCCCTAGCCCGTACTTTAAGTCGGGATTATGTTACGCTTATCATAGGATAAGTAAGAGCTAGTGACGACTAGTTAAGGTATGAGCTCATAACCTAGAGATGTTTTAGGGTGGCCCCATGAGATGAAAGTTAAAGTTTAAAATGTCACATGTGCTATACCTGTCACCTTATGCCAATGTTATAATGTTTCTTAGCTATTCTATTGATTGGCTTACCTTTATGATGCATTGATGTCATTAGCATATTCCATGCTTAGTCATAAGACGCATTATAAAATAAGACGGACCTTGGATAAATGATATTTTAGAAAACTAACTTAAAAAGAGTTTATATGCATGCACACCTTTTTAGAAATAAACCCAAGGTTCCTAAGGATGTGATGATGCCACTTAGGTAGGGATTACCCTACTGAGAATTCTTTTAGAAGATTCTCATTCCCTCTCTCTTTTCTTCCGTCACATCTTCAGATGGCGACCTTCGTACTCTTCATCGACACCCCGACATGGGAGCTGCACCATGACCCAGCACTCGGGTCATACCATTTTGAGGGTCGCTGCACTGTCAGAGTATTTATGTTTATGGGACGACCCTTCGCGCACCCAGTACGGAACTACCGCTTCACCCCGACCACTCCCTACCATCATAACACGATTTTTGAGCGAGCTAGACCACGCGACGAGCAGATCCTCCGCATGCAGCCCGAGACATCAGCCGTACGTGACTACCCGGAGTACGTGCCCCGGACCCAGTATTCGGAGATGGATCCATCAGAGGACCCATCCTCACACATGTACAGTTGGAGCTCGAGCCCCACTCCCCCACTGATGAGAGCTGGGAGTGAGGAGACGGTGCTTCAGCCGAGGTTGGCTCGTAAGCCATCCATGTGCCCTCGCCGCGGTGGACACGCTCCGATGATCCGCACGACCACTCCCGCTGAGATCCGCCAGTGGATCGATTTCACCCCTCAGTACTCGGTCCAGCAGGAGTAGGTGCATAGGACGGGTACTAGCTAGTGTACACACCCCACATAGTTGAGGACAAACCTTCTTTTGTATATGAGGTTGTCTACTCTAGGTGCACACGGGTTTGGGTGTTGCTTTCATGATTTCTTTGTATTTGTTCTTCAATTGTATTTCGTTCCTTCATGTATCAAATAGTCCTGCCTTTTGGTAGGCACATTATCTATATATATATGATCAGTTGATGTATCCATGTTATTTATATGTTTTATTATGATTTGCTCATATGAATTGTATGAATTCCCATTCAAAGAATCAAGCGTGGCTCTCACTTTGGTTTTAATTCCAAAAAGAAAAATTTTACCCATATTTCTGCTAAGTATTTTCAAGTAAAGAATGAAACCAAGAGGTAATATTCTAAAGATTAACCTAAATACATACTAGTAGTATTAGGTTAAGATTTAGGGTGTTACATTATTGTATCAAAGCAGTTCAATTCTCATGGAGCCTGAGGATTGGACTAATCATGCTTTATAAGCATAATGCGATAGTTATGTCATGTGTAGTGCTTGATAGAGATAAGCCGTAGGACTAGAAATGCATGACTTCTGTTGCTTGCAAGTGCCATGGTAACTAGATCATTTTGCATGGATATTGAGCCTGATCAACTTGATGTTCATTGTTTCATGTGTTTAGGGACCAATGGCACCACGATGACAGCCTAAGACTACGCCCGATGCTGACCAAGACAATGCAACTGCTGCTGCTGTCCATCGCATGGCGCAAGCCATGGAACGGATGTTCGACCGGATGGATCAACAAGCGAATGCTGCTCCTGTTCCCCCTCCTCCCCCTGCTGCTGAGACGGTGGAACAAGCCCGCTTCGACGAGTTCCGCAAGGCGAACCCACCGGTATTCCGAGGGGTAATGGACCCTGACAAAGCTGATGAGTGGATCAAGGACATGGAGAAAATTTACTCTGTGGTTGCCTGCTCGGAGGAGCAGAAGGTCACCTTTGCTACCTTCATGATGAAGTCGGGCCAGGGATTACGGTGGAACGCACGGCGCTGTTGGAAGCTGCTGGAACCCTCATCTACTGGGAGCTGTTCAAGACCTACTTCTACGAGAAGTATTTCCCCGAGTCCATGAAGAACGCAAAGGACATCGAGTTCATGCAGTTGACCCAGGGAGGGTCTACTGTTGCCCAGTACACCGCAAAGTTCGAGGAGCTGATCAAGTTTTCTCGGGTGTTTCAAGGGAACCCCGATGAGGTTTGGAAATGCGTCAAGTGTGAGGCTCGTTTGAAGGCGGAAATGAACTACGCCGTGGCCCATATGGAGATCAGAGACTTCCCGACTCTGGTCCACAAGTGTCGGATTCTTGAAGAAGGACAGAGAAAGATGCAAGCCACGAGGGCGGAACGAGCTAAGGGACTTGGACCACAAGCCCCAAAGTTCAAACCGCAGTACCCCTCAAGGAATCACTACAATCCCTACCAGACCAACCAGTTTCGACCACAACAACAACAACCACCAAGAGCTCCTGCACAACAACAATCCAAGCAACACCAAAGGTCGCCGTTTCAACATCAAGGCCCGAGGAATTTCAACAACAATCAACCCCGTGGACCCGGTGGACCCCAGAACCACAATGGAGGACCAAGTGGGACCAAGAACAAGGCACCACAAACCCCTACTGCTTATCCCAGAGCAACATCTGCTGACGTCTGCCCACAATATAGGAAGAATCATGGGAATCGCCCATGCTTAGCCGGTCAGAACGTGTGCTTCAAGTGTGGCAAGCCCGGCCACTATGCAAAGGACTGCGCCAGCCAAGGGACACCGAACTAGAACCCCCGACCACAACACCGAGGAAGAGTCTTTACCCTTAATGCGGAAGACGCCAAAGAGTCCAAGGATCTCATTGAAGGTATGTGCGAAGTAAACGGTAAACCCTTAACTATACTATATGACTCTGGAGCTACTCATTCTTTTATTTCACTTGCTAGTGTCGAGTCCTTAAATCTAAGAGTCTCTAAACTTCCCTTTGATCTTATCGTTTCTACTCCTACAAATCGCCCTGTTAATACTTGCCGTTGTTGTTTAAACTGTAATCTTGTTGTAGAAAATAGGTCTTTTATCATAGATTTAATTTGTTTACCCTTGAAAGACATAGGCATTATCTTAGGCATGAATTGGCTTCACACCAACCGTGTGTTGTTAGATTGTGGAACCCAAACCGTAGTTTTCCCTTCTCCTCCCGAAAACGTCACTCAACCCATTAGATTGTACCTAAACTCCGTAGAAGTCTTCTATAGTGGGGAGAAAGCTAAAGGATATGTTCTCCTAGCCGCCTGCGATGTAGACTTTGAGCAGAACCTAGGTGAGATACCTGTGGTGAGAGACTATCCCGAGGTATTTCCGGACGAAATACCCGAGTTCCCTCCTGAGAGAGAAGTTGAATTCTCCATAGAGTTAGTTCCTGGGGCAGGGCCAATCTCTATAGCCCCGTATAGGATGTCACCCTTGGAGTTGGCAGAATTGAAAACCCAGTTAGAGGAGCTGTTGGAGAAGAATTTTATAAGGCCGAGTGCTTCGCCTTGGGGCGCTCTGGTCTTATTTGTGAAGAAGAAGGACGGAAGTATGAGAATGTGTATAGACTATAGGCAGTTGAACCAAGTGACCATAAAGAATAAGTACCCGTTGCTTAGGATTGATGACCTTATGGACCAATTAAAAGGAGCAGCAGTGTTTTCTAAGATTGATTTAAGGTCTAGTTACCATCTGATTAGGGTTAGAGATTCGGACATTCCTAAAACCGCCTTTCAAACTCGGTATGGGCACTTTGAGTTTAATGTGATGTCGTTTGGTTTGACGAATGCTCCCGCAGTTTTTATGGATTACATGAATAGGATCTTTCGACCTTATTTAGATTAGTTTGTGGTTCTGTTCATAGATGATATTCTCATCTATTCGAAAACCCACGAGGAGCATGAGTGTCATTTACGGTTGGTTTTAGAGGTATTAAGGGAAAAGAAGTTATATGCTAAGTTGTCTAAGTGTGAATTTTGGTTAGAGGAGGTAACGTTCTTAGGACATGTTGTGTCAAAAGGTGGCATAGCTGTCGACCCAAGTAAGATAGAAGCTGTGATGAATTGGGATAAACCAACCTCTGTAACTGAAATTAGAAGCTTTTTGGGTTTAGCTGGATATTACCGTAGGTTTATCAAAGGATTTTCCCAGTTAGCCCTACCCTTAACCAAGCTCACTAGGAAGAATGCCCCGTTCGAGTGGAGCCCCGAATGTGAAAAGAGTTTCCTAGAGCTTAAGGCAAAGCTCACCTCAACCCCGGTTTTGGTTTTACCTGACCCCAATATACCCTTCGAGGTATATTGCGATGCTTCTGGCAAGGGTTTAGGTTGTGTGTTGATGCAGAACAGGCAAGTGGTAGCCTATGCGTCCAGACAACTCAAGCCTCATGAGGTAACCTACCCCACCCACGACCTATAATTAGCAGCCATCGTGTTCGCCCTTAAGATGTGGAGACACCATTTGTATGGTGTGAGGTTTGAAGTTTTCTCCGATCATAAGAGTCTCAAGCATCTCTTTGATCAAAAGGAGTTAAACATGAGGCAGAGGAGATGGATGGAATTCCTCAAAGATTACGATTTCGGTTTAAGTTACCACCCCGGCAAGGCTAATGTAGTCGCCGACGCCTTGAGCCGAAACTCGTTGCGTCTGTCGAGTATGATGGTTAATGAAGTTGGGTTAATAGAGCAGTTTAGGGATATGAACCTGGGGACGTCAATAACGGAGAATGACATCGTGATGAGTCATCTCACGGTGACCAGTGGGTTTAAGCAAAGGATTATGCTTGCCCAAAGAGAAAATGAGGACTTTATGGAGACGATCGAGGCAGTTAAGGCCGGAAAGTTGAAAGGTTTTGTATGAGGCCACGACTGGTTATGGAGGTTCGAGGGGCGAATCTGTGTGCCACAAGATGGCAACCTTCGAGAGAAGATCTTGGAGGAGGCTCACAAGAGCCACTTCGCCATACATCCTGGTACTACCAAGATGTACCACGATTTGAAGAAGATGTTTTGGTGGCCCGGATTAAAAAAGGATGTGGTCGCCTGGGTGAGTAAGTGTTTGGCCTATCAAAAGGTCAAGATCGAACACCAAAAACCTTCTAGCATGTTGCAACCCCTGTCGATCCCCGAATGGAAGTGGGAAAGTATATCAATGGATTTCGTTACAGGATTGCCAAAGACCCAAGCTGGCCACGATGCCGTATGGGTAATCGTGGATCGACTGACTAAGTCGGCTCACTTTCTACCTATTCAAGTCACGTACACGTTGGATAAGTTGGCTCAGCTTTACATCCAAGAAGTAGTAAGGTTGCATGGAGTACCATCGACGATAATCTTGGATCGAGATCAGCGGTTTACGTCACGTTTTTGGGGAGCCTTTCAAAAGGCGTTTGGTTCCAAGTTGTGCTTGAGCACTGCTTACCACCCATAAACGAATGGTCAATCTGAAAGGACAATCAAAACCCTGGAAGATATGCTAAGAGCCTGTGTCCTGGACCAAAAAGGGAGTTAGGATAAGTACATGCCTTTGATCGAGTTTGCGTATAACAACAATTATCACGCAAGCATCGGTATGGCACCGTACGAGGCGTTATATGGAAGGAAGTGCCAATCACCTTTGTGTTGGTACGAGCCCGGAGAACAAAGTGTCTTAGGACCTGAGGTGGTGAGGGAAACGAAGGAGCAAACCAAGAAAATCAAGGATAGAATCTTAACCGCTTAAAGTCGGCAGAAGAGTTACGCGGACAAAAGGTGCAAGCCCTTGGAGTTCCAAGAAGGAGAACATGTATTTCTAAGAATCACCCCCACTACAGGAATAGGAAGAGCCATGAAAGTTAAAAAGTTGAGTCTCCGATTTCTCGGTCCTTTTGAAATTCTTCAGAGAATCGGATCTATAGTTTACAGAATAGCCTTACCACCCAATCTGTCAAACCTTCATGATGTCTTTCACGTCTCCCAGTTACGTAAATATGAGTCCGACCCTAGCCATGTCCTAGAACCAGAGCATGTACAGTTGAGGGAGGACCTCACTTTCAATCTACCGCCTACAAGAGTAGTGGATCACGAAGTCAAGCAGTTAAGGAACAAGTCTGTTCCTTTTGTGAAAGTGGCGTGGGGACGAGGCAAGACAGAAGAGTATACGTGGGAACTAGAGTCAGAGATGAAGTCAAAATATCCAGAGCTTTTCTAAGGTAACGAATTTCGAGGATGAAATTCTTTTTAAGGAGGGGAGTAATGTAACGCCCCGATTTTTCTGTAAGAGTGAAAATGACCAAAATGCCCCTAAGGTCATTTTCAGTCCTGAATTCGAGGAAAACCAATTCGGCAGTACTCGAAGGGCAAACTCAATGTTGGAAGGGGATTAGATGACTTATGTACCTTCCCGGGATCGAAAATCTCGTTTTTCGAGTTTTCTGGTCAAAATGACCAAAATGCCCCTGCAGTGTTTTACCCATTTGCAAGTGCCGGATGAACTCGAAACTTCTCCAGATGATTTTAAAAGGCGTTTTTATGTAGACTGTGACTTTAGTTTTGGTCCCGGAGGTCCCGGACGAAATTAGTGCAAAATTACGATTTTGCCCCTAGTTTCGTTTTTTTTACGCTTAATCGCGTGATTAAGCAAACCTAAGCAATATTAGGCTCTAATCGAAGGTTAATTAATTTCCTTAATTAATCTTAAGTCAAAATAATTTATTAAAGTTGATTAGAACCTAAAAGTGCTTAATTACAACTTAAAAACATATTTTAATTTCAAGACTCCTAGTCAGGGAATCTTGAATATTGTTTTCTCTTTCGAATTTCTTAAATCATGGAATTGTGTTACACATTGTTTATTCATAAATGAGTTTAAAATTCTTTAATGATGTATGAGCACTCCTAATCTTGTCACAAAACCCTTAAATCACATTCTTAGTCACCTAAACTTAAGCTTAATTATTCCTAACCTTGTACCTAAGCTAATACACATTTAAACCTACCATTAACACCCAATTAAATGATCAAAACTCACCTCCTCTCTGCTGCCCAAGGCCTGGCCGAAGCTGTCCTCCTCCCATATGCATCACATGTTCAATTTTTCAACACTCCAAGGCCATATCTCAAGTCACATACACTATACCTTGTCATAACTTTCAATCAAGCTTGATTTTCCAAGTAAATAACTAATTAAAATAGCCCATTTTCTCCATTTATTTGTGGCTGGAAAAGTTCCAGCCATGCATTGTTTCTAGAAGCCTAATTTCATAAAAATTGATAGGAAATTAACTCACATCAAGCCATACTTTGTAGCATAGCTTCCATACTTCAAACCATGCTTCTATGACACAATCAAAGAGATATTTTCCTCTCCCTTTGTCCTCCAATACCACACGGCCACTCCTCCTCCTTAGTGAGCCCATGGTTTTGTTTTTCTATAAATAGGATGCTTGTGATAGCTTAGTTGCACTTTGAAGCATTTGCTAAGTTTAGAATTCTAGAGTTGTCTTGCTAGTTCTTTCTTTTTCTCTCAAGTTTCAAGAGAGTTCTTTCTTTTCATCTTCATCCTCTCTTCATCTCATCATCATCTCTCAACTTTGAAACACCACCCCATAGCCTTGAACCATCATCAAACCTCTCAAACACCACACCTCAAACACAACCTCACTTGAAACACAACTCCAACCTTCTTGCTTCCTCTTGGCCGAAACCATCAAGCACCAAGGAGGAGCTCATCATCTTGTTTTTCTTTTCAAAAGTTCAAGCTTTGTGTCTTCACTCTAGGTAGGGAGTTTCTTTTCAAACTTTGTTTTACTCAAAAGATGTGTTTCCTCTAGTTTTCTCTTGGTTTCTTTTTTAGCTTTCCTTTATATTCCTTTTCTTTTTCCATTTCGGCCTCTTGGCCTTTTCTTCTCAAATATGATAGCTCCATGATGAGGACTCCTAGAGAATGACTATGTGTTCATCTCAAAGGAACCTCTAGAGCTTGAGTTTCTCTTTTCCTCTATCTTCATTTATACAATACTTAGCTCACATGGTTTTTCAATTTAAGAAAATTAATCTAAGGATTTCTAAAAGCCCAAGCCTACCCTTGTCAACCATAAAGTTGGCCGGCACGTTCTAGAGATTTTTCTCTAGATAGGGGTTTTGGGTATTTAATAAAGAACTTGGCTTAGTTTCACTTTCTTGTCCTTTTGTAAGGTTTTCGGATGTGGTATTTTGATCCTTGAGATTTTGTTTGGTTTTGTTTAGAAAGTTTGTTTTCTTTGAGCTTGATGATGATGTTCAAGAACCTCATATTTCTTATGAGAACTTGGTTCAAGAACTCTAGAGCTCTCTTTGTAATGAGATATATGTTGGGTTGTTACTTTGTTAAAGTCTTGAATGAGCTCTAACTAACCATAAAATGAACCTTGCATCATGTTTACTTTTATGCTATGCACATCATATCTACTTTCCTTGCTATCACTAAGTATCAAGATAATAAGTGAACCTTGCATTATCATGTTTATATTTCAAGCTATGCATTATCATGTTTATATTTCAAGTTCTCACTTAATACCAAGATAATAATGAGTTGCATACATATTTACTTTGTGCTATCACTTTACTTTCTAATGGAACCTAAAATAAGTGCATGAGCATGTTTATTCTTATGTCATCACCTAAATGAACCTAGAGCTCAAAGACTTGCCCATTGTTGTCTCAAACAAAGTATTGAAGACCATGTTTTATAATTCTTCCAAGCTTTTATGAGTTCAAGAAATGCACAGAACTAAGTTTTAAGAATTTAGGACCTCTTGAGACAAAGATGAATTGGTCACTGTCCTCTTAAATATTCTTATGATTTTAGATGTTAAAATTGTTTATAAATAAGTTTTGAAAGTTTAAAAAGGTTCCAAGAGAAACTAGTATTTTATGTGCTCTAGAAATTGTGTTTTATGCCTTTATGGAGAGTGTATGTTTCGGTTCTGCCTTGCTACTTATTTACCACTGTATGTGCTGTTTTAATGATGATATTATGCTTATGTTTAAGTAAAAATAATGTTAAAACTCTTATGTGGAAGATAAGATAAGTTAGAGACTAGAAAAGAATTAATTTGAGAATTCTAGATCCTTTAATGTTTGAATTTTCTGGATTCTGTCCAGCAAGGTTTAGTAATGCTAATCTAGGATTTAAATTAGTTTAAATGTGTAGGAATGACTCATAATTGGTTTAGGACTTGATCTTGAAGCCTTAGGAACAAACCGGACTTAGAAAGGGTCACTGTTGTGACTCCTAGGTACCCGTAAAGTTAGGATTATAAATTCTGCATCCTTGAGGTTTAGAGATGTTCTTGGTCATAGTGTGAGGTGAGAAATACTTAGTTATAACCTCGTAGGTACCCAAGAGATTAGGTTTGATGATTTATAACTTAGAACGTGAGTTAAGGACCTTAAGGGTCAATGCATAAGACATTAAAACATCTTGAGTTTTTATGATGCTTAATTTATGATATATGATACATGAGTTTTGTCTATGATAAGTTGATATGTGCTATAAAGAAGTTTTACATGACGATGTGCTTGTGTATGTCCTATATGTTTTCATGGCATAAGCAAATTTGAGGAAATTCGGTCTCTGACCGTCAGTGCGAATTTCCATCAAATTTGAGGAACTTAGAAAATGGTCTTTTTGAAAATCATGAGAACTTAAATGTGACACAACACTGAGATGCCTTCTTGGGTGACACCGGTTTAGCCAAGCACCCCCAAGAAAACAAATCCGTGAGGGTATTGACATATAGTAGAGCGTTTCAAAGAGGAAATGACCCTAAGAGGTGATCTTTAATTTGCCCCCTAGCCCGTACTTTAAGTCGGGATTATGTTACGCTTATCATAGGATAAGTAAGAGCTAGTGACGACTAGTTAAGGTATGAGCTCATAACCTAGAGATGTTTTAGGGTGGCCCCATGAGATGAAAGTTAAAGTTTAAAATGTCACATGTGCTATACCTGTCACCTTATGCCAATGTTATAATGTTTCTTAGCTATTCTATTGATTGGCTTACCTTTATGATGCATTGATGTCATTAGCATATTCCATGCTTAGTCATAAGATGTATTATAAAATAAGACGGACCTTGGATAAATGATATTTTAGAAAACTAACTTAAAAAGAGTTTATATGCATGCACACCTTTTTAGAAATAAACCCAAGGTTCCTGAGGATGTGATGATGCCACTTAGGTAGGGATTACCCTACTGAGAATTCTTTTAGAAGATTCTCATTCCCTCTCTCTTTTCTTCCGTCACATCTTCAGATGGCGACCTTCGTACTCTTCATCGACACCCCGACATGGGAGCTGCACCATGACCCAGCACTCGGGTCATACCATTTTGAGGGTCGCTGCACTGTCAGAGTATTTATGTTTATGGGACGACCCTTCACGCACCCAGTACGGAACTACCGCTTCACCCCGACCGCTCCCTACCATCATAACACGATTTTTGAGCGAGCTAGACCCCGCGACAAGCAGATCCTCCGCATGCAGCCCGAGACATCAGCCGTACATGACTACCCGGAGTCCGTGCCCCGGACCCAGTATTCGGAGACGGATCCATCAGAGGACCCACCCTCACACATGTACAGTTGGAGCTTGAGCCCCACTCCCCCACCGATGAGAGCTGGGAGTGAGGAGATGGTGGTTCAGCCGAGGTTGGATCGTAGGCCATCCATGCGCCCTCGCCGCAGTGGACACGCTCCGATGATCCGCACGACCACTCCCGCCAAGATCCGCCAGTGGATCGATTCCACCCCTCAGTACTCGGACCAGCAGGAGTAGGTGCATAGGACGGGTAGTATCTAGTGCACACACGCCACATAGTTGAGGACAAACCTTCTTTTGTATATGAGGTTGTCTACTCTAGGTGCACACGAGTATGGGTGTTGCTTTCATGATTTCTTTGTATTTGTTCTTCAGTTGTATTTCGTTCCTTCATGTATCAAATAGTCTTGCCATTTGGTAGGCACATTATCTATATATATATGATCATTTGATGTATCCATGTTATTTATGTGTTTTATTATGATTTGCTCATATGACTTGTATGAATTCCCGTTCAAAGAATCAAGCGTGGCTCTCACTTTGGTTTTAATTACCAAAAAGAAAAATTTTACCCATATTTCCACTAAGTATTTTCAAGTAAAGAATGAAACCAAGAGGTAATATTCTAAAGATTAACCTAAATACATACTAGTAGTATTAGGTCAAGATTTAGGGTGTTACAAGGTGCATATACATATATTATATCATTCCCCCATTAGTGCATCTAATCATGTGATATGTGTTAAGTGACTTTAGTCCTCTAGCTTTTCCTCCTGCTTATATGTCTGGCATTATGTTGTGTCTTAGACTTATATGTTACTCATGCTCCTGAGGTATTGTCATGCATAAATAAGATATCTATTACATTCATGACATTAAGACCCATGCTAAAAGATACCCACTTCGGATAAATAGATTTGAGAAGTTTAAAACTGAACTTTATGCATGTACATCTCTTTCATAATGAAAACCGAAGTGGCTAGGGATAATGACAATGACACTTGTATTAGAGTCGGGAAACCCTACTAAGAATCTTGAATGAGTTTCTTATCCCTCTCTTTTTTTCGTGTCGTCTCCAAATGAGGATAATGGCATTGTTTGTGACTTTTCCTGAGATATGGGCACAGGAGCTACGCTATGAACCGGACCAGAGGGTCGCATCGAAAGAATGGAGATACCTTTCTTTTGAGCATTAGTTGTACGGTTATCACATCCCATACACCCGTGTGTAGCCTAGTTCTTTGATGGCTATGCATCGGGAACTAGTTTAGTTTTGTGGCAAACATGCTTAGCTTTTGATCTACTTCATGTGAACCCCTATTGGTGAACTTATTATCTTCGTATGTCTTTTATGTACACATGATTTCACTACTATGTTATGGATATGATATATTAATTTGGTATATGTCATGTTATGCTATGGCTTGTATATATTATAATGATGTTTATGTGATTGCTACTATTATGCGTGTATTGGCCAATATCTACATACACACGTGGGTCGCATTTTGATTTTAAAGTTTAAAAAAAAAATTAGTCGTATTTTTATTACTCGTATTTTCAAGAAGAATAAGTCAATTTCTGAAACAAAGGCATAACAACTAATAATTAACCGGAACATGAGTCGAGCGTATTAGGTAAGAGTTAGGGTGTTACAAAAGGAATTTTCAAATAAAATTAATATCACAAGTATTATTAAAGAAGATAGAGATTTTTGGAATACCTCAATTAATGATCTTCAAACAATATCATTTTTCAAATGCGATTTCAAACAAGATTTGCCAATAAGTGGCTTGGATCTAAAAAGTTGAAAGGATTTTCAAATAAAATTAATATCGCTAGTATTATTAAAAAAGATAAAGATTTTTGGAATATCTCAATTAATGATCTTTTGGCTGGTTCCTTATCTGTAGCATCTGGGTGCAACTATTTGTAACAATATCCATTTTTACCTTTGGAATCGGAGAAGACAAAAGTATTTTGTTCTTAACTTAGTCAGGCACTCAACCTTTTTAGGAAGATGGCAGCATACTTTGATCTCTTGGTTCTATCTAGCTTCTTCCTGAACATCATTTCGTACTCATGATGACTTTCCTTATGGTCAATCATTTAGACTTTGCATTTATTGCTCTGGTTTAATTATCTTAGCAAAGTATCCACCTAATTTTGATTACTGAAAACTTCTTCAATATATTCAAGTTCAATGGTGGAGATGAAAGCATAGATTGGAATATATTTAGGGGTGATTTGGTTTTCACTCCCTTTGAATTTTCTCTAAGAACTCTATATTTAGAAACTGATTTTTTATTAGAAGTGCCTTGTAGTTTCTATACCTTGAAAATCTTTAGCTCGTTTTCAACTTCAAATTAGTCTTCTTTGTGTTTAGAGATGTTTTTCTAATTGCATTAGAGTTCTGAGCATGTTTTCTGAAATATATGAGTTCTAGAGTCTACTTTCTGAAGGTCTGGCTTTCATCTGTTTGCTTTTAGAAGTTTCCTTGAGACTTAAATTCTCAAGACTTTCTTCCAATTCTTTGAGATAATTTGTAAAGTTCTTCTTAAATGCTTTTCATCAATGAACTTGAGTCATTTAGAGATCTTAACCATCCTGCTCCTGATTTTCCCTCTAAACCAGAAAAGGTGTCTAAGATAGTCATCGTCTTTTATACTCATAGGAACCTTAATTAGTGGGAATATTTAGACATACCTACAATAAAAGAATTTTGATTCTGGTACTCAACTTTCTTGAGTCCACCTTGGTTAGTTATTGAGGTAGAGGTTTCCCATCCTTTCTAACAGATTTCTTCTTGAAGAAATATTTGTCAAGCGGGTGTCCCTTCTAGTGATAAAGAGAGAAAGAAACTATGATGATAATTCTTAGATGAGGTTGCATTTCCTTTTTTTCTCCTATTTCCTTTTCATTTCTCAAACATGTATTTTGAAACAATAGCCACTGACCTCCAAGCATAAGATTAAGATTTTAGGACCTTTTTCCAATTGTTTTAGGTCAGATTTCAAAAGCTATGAAGTTCTATCAAATTCATAAATAACTTTTTGACATCTTTCTAATTTAGTTCTGAGACTCCAACTTCTAAGGCCTAGAGTTTGAAAACAAGGCTTGTATTTTTCTTATGATTTTTCTTATCAAACTTAAGCTATCAATTTTGAGATATTTAGAAGAAGGAAGTATGCAAGTTATATAGCAGCGCATCATATAATGCAAGTGTAACACCCTTTCTACCATAAAGCTATGCTTAAGCTATAACCTTATAGTGAGTAGTTGTTACTTGTTAACTTTACTTAACCTTAGAGGCATATATATAATATTTAAATATGAACCTACTTTTGTGACAAACATAAACCGCTTTCTCTTTGAGTCACTAAATTTGAACAAAAATAATATATAAAAAAATACATAATTGTATTACCTGGTGATAAGTCAACAGTATCCATAACTATGTCAAACCCTTGCCTTGGTTCAGATAGGAACCCTCTAGTCTAGGTAGGGTACTAGTCAAAATTCATTAAAAGAAAATAAAAATACTGACTAAATTCTCTATCATTGGTTTATCAAAAGGTCTGGATCGTGATGCCAATACCAGCTAAGGATCTCCACAAAATAATCACTATCATCGCAATCTATGTTAAAAAAAATTATAACAGCAAAAATGAGAATCAAAGATTCCAAGTAAGAAAAAAACTAGTCTACTACACAGTGACATCTGACATAGAAATTAAAATAATTAAAGTATCTTTGACTTCTTCTAAAATAATTAGATTTGCTTATTCCTTTTCTTATTTAACATAATATTATCAGTACACTTATGCTTAAGAATAAAATCATAGGATTCATTAAAAAATCAATCAATTTTTTGGTTTCTCTGTTTGTTTTATTCCTTCTTTTCCATAGGCTTATTGATAAGTTTAGGCTGGAGAATAAAACTCACAGGATTCTTGATATACTTCTCATCTAATGTACTGCCAATGATGTAACACCATCATGTTACAACCTTATATATTTCACTTGATATAGTATGTCTACTAAAACCTTATATAGATCACATCACAATAGCATGCTATTCTCAATACATCCCTTTCATCACAATGATGTAACACTGTCGTGTTACAACCTTATATAGTTCAATCCGTGTTGCACGTCTACCATAACCTCTTTGAATCCATGAGTTTACAATCAAGCAATTGATATTACATAAAGCTTATTTATGCATTAATTTATTTAAGCTTTCTTTCTTTATAACAATCTTTAACACTTATTTAGGAAAATATTATGATTAGTAAGTAAAATCTCTTTTTAATAGTTCTATTTCTCATACTTCTGCTTTGAGATTTCCCTGAAATCTCCTCAACTCTTATGAGATTTTATCTATTAAGTCTCCTGAATTAGTGTGAGACTCTTCTCTTGAAAATCTCCTGAATTTCTTATGAGATTTTCTTTATTGAGTCTCCTAGATTTCTGCAAGACTCTTCTCTTTAAAATTTCTTGAATTTGTGATAAGATATTCTCTTCAAACTCTTCCAAATACTTATGGGATTTTCTATTTAAACTTCTCTGCAAAGATTCTCTTTAATTTTTTTAAATCTACTAAACATTTTATGACATTTTTTTGAAAGAAAATAGCTTAACGTTTTATAAGACTTTGTTATAAAATCTCCTAATCTTTTATGAGATTTCTTCAGTGTAGAAGCTTATAGGACTCCTTACTTGACAATTCATAAAACTTTCAAGAAATTAAACCAAGTGTCTTACTTAGATTGTGGATATTTTCTTCTCTGGATCAAAATCTCATCCTTTTCATGAATCTTTACAATCATACTTCAAAATACCAATCTTTCAGATTTTACAAAATTGTTTCTGATAATATTCTATTAAAATTTTTAGATATCTTATTCTTTTTAAAGAACCAAAAATCTCTGTGATTGCTTTGTAAATCTCTTAAATCCATTCAATCTATACACAAGATTCTTATCTCTTACATCCTTTTACATCTATCAAGTTCATATACATATGCATCTTGAAATATTTCAGATTTCAGAAATATAATTTTAAACCTGTCCCAAGAGTTTATATTTGCAAAATAGCCAAACAATCACCAAGCAATAGCCATATATTTTTCCTACCTTTCTCTAAGTTTTTGGACAAACTTTTCTCTAGTTTTTCTTCTTTAATCCAAGCCTCAAATCCACCTTTCAGCCCCTGTATATGCTACTGGTTGGACATATTTGAAGAGGAAAAAGAAGGTTTTGGCTTGAGTTTGATATATAGGAAGTGTTCTTTGACTAGTTTATATGTTTAACTAAGTGTATCCTCAAAGAACTTGAAGGTTTCATGAAGTTTCAAAAAGAAAGAAATGAAGAAGATGAAGGAAGAAGAAGAGAACATGGTTGCTACCTAGAGAAAAAAGAAAATGCCACTTTTTCATTTTTCCTTTATATAGAAAAACTTACTTGGAGAGAAAGTAATAAGTGTAAATATTTTCATATCAATTTGTCTTGTATCTATATTGAAAATGTCTATGTTTATTTCATTGTCCTAAGTAAACATTATCTGGGATTTGATAATATCCATGAGTTGGGCCAGTTTCGGTATATCGGTTATTACTATTTTAGTGTACCTATTATACCATTTCAGTACTTGATCAATACCTAAATAATTTTATTAGGTTAAAAATATTTATTTAACCTTATCGCTATTTTTCCTATGTCCTTATACCAATTATAGGATCTGATTCTATATCCCCAATTAAAATATTATTATATTAATTTTTAATAATATTAAATTAATTTTCTTTTTTTTTCTTTTTTACAGAATCCTCATATTGCGGTGATCCTAATTGTGTTTGTCAGAATTTTCAAAATCCCCATAGATTCTTCACATTTAATTATTTTATCACAAAAATACTAAAAAAATGAGTCGTTACAGCAAGGAATAAGGAATATGAAAGAATGGATTTGGATATTCTTACTATGTATGCTTCTATTGAACCATACTCATGTCATGAAACATAGATTTTCAGCATCTTCAACCTTATCATGTCTTACTGACCCATTCTTTTTATCTTCAGAGTTGCTCCAGGTGGCCATTATGCTCTTCTTCTTGAACTTTACATTTTTGTAGTACTTTGAGCCTGGAATAGGTTAGTTTAAGATATCCTTTCCTATCACAATTAGCAGGTAGCTCTTTCAATATTTTATTTGCCTTTTTTCTCTCCTATGAAATTGATGCCTCTACCATTCTTGGCTTAGCCTGATCAAGCTTTTGACCTTTTCTTCATGGGCAAGGAGATCTCGTCTCCCCTGTCAATCTCAGATCTTTCATCAGGTTCTTCCTCTTCATTAGAGGTATCAACAACTTCCATTGCTTTAGCTCTTTACTACCTTTGATGTGATGACTTTTAGGGTCAAAGACTCGCTCCTTTTCATGGTTTCATTATGTATTTTAGGGAGCATGACCTTTTGCAACATATGCAGTCTATCCCATTTTCTCTACATAGTGTCACCAACATTAATTTTGTCATGTTAAGCTTTGCTTAGTGAACTCGTGAGCAGCTACTTGACTCTGGGATTTAACTAAAGTCTAACTTTGCTTTGCTTTGTCAACCTGCTCCTTTGGGATTCCTCATGTCATTGAGAGTGTCTTATCAGATCCTAGAGCCTCATCAGAGAAGAATGGTCAATTAATAGAGTGATATTCTATTGTGTAGATAATCTATGCCATGTTGTCCCTTCGATCTTTATCCTCTGTAATTGTTGGATTGTTCAACCCCTCAGAAACCAGGCTCTGATACCACTTGTAAGTAGATACGTGCATGAGAAAGAGGGGTTGAATCGTGCTTTGGTTTACTTTTTCTCCTTTTAGTTATCTGAAATTTTGAACAATATACTATCAAGCATTTTGCTTGAAGAGCAACGGAAACAAATTTAGGTGTTTTAGAAAGACAGTTTCTTAATTATAACATTAATAATCAGATAAAGATATTTTTTGGCTTATACCAAATAATAAAGATGAATAGTAAAAATAAAGAGATAAAAGGGAAGAAGATATAATACAGATATTTTATATTGGCTCAGCTAAACTTACCTATGTAACATCCTAATTTTTAACCCAATACTCTAGAATATATTTAGGTTAATCATTAGGTTATTACTTCTTAGTCTCATTCTTTGTTAAAATATTTAGCAGAAAATACGGGTAATTTGTTTTTTTGAAATATAAATTCAAAGTGAAAGCCACGTACGACATAATCGTGAACTAAACATACCTTGCAATTCATAAAGAATAAACACAAAGTAAAAGGACATATAACAAATGGAACAATCAATGAGACACCAAAGGAAATACTTTCATTAATATCATAATTTAAGTTACATTAAGTCACACCCTTATAGAATCAGGCTGAGCTTTCAATACAAGGAAATAACAAGAAGGTACAAAAGCAGTAAAATACATGTACGATAAAGAGCAACATCCATCTACACTATCCTCCTACTAAAACTGTGAGGGCTAACCTAGAATACCCCTATCAAAAGATGCTACAAAAGGGGTAAAACCTTGTGATAGCTCGAGCACTCGAATAGCCCTCCAATAAGGTCTATAGGCGGCGAGAACCCTGGGGTGATGGAGGCATGTACCCAGGAAACTGCGCGAGCTCCTCGGAGGTGAACAAGCGGAACGGGGGTTGGGTATGGCCTCCACAGCATGGACGTACCTCCGGTCGCTGAACTCGATGAGGCTAAGTCACCGTATCCTCGCTACGGCCACCAATGTCCATCGGGACCGCAGGAGCAGAGCCCTCCGAAATTATGTGCGTCAGGGAGTCCTTGGATGGATCAGTCTCCGATTGCTTCAAGCAGGGAACATACTCGGGGTAATCACGTATAGCCGACGCAGATGAACGAGCACGACGAGTCTACTCGTCGCGGGGGTGGGTGCGCTCGAAGATCAGGTCATCATCACCATAAGGAGCAGTGGGAGTGAAGCGGTAGCTAGACACTGGGTAGGCAAAAGGTCATCCCATGTACACAAAAACATGTACGGTGCATTGACCCTCGAAGTGGTAGGACCAGTGATCCGGGTCATAATACACCTCCCAGACCGGCGTGTCAATGAATAGGATGAAGGTCGCCATCAAGCTTTGAAGATGTGATAGGAGAGAAAGAAAGAAGAGAAAGGAGTGAGAATCTTGTTAAAGAATCTCAGTAGGGACCCCCTATCTATGGTTACATCGTTCACATCCTCAGGAACCTTGGGTTTATTGTTAAAAGGTGAGCATGCATATAAATTCCTTCTTTAGGTTTATAAAACTAAGTTATCCAAGGTTCACTCCTTTTAGAATGCATCTTAATGTCATGAATGCAATATGTCAAAGCATGAATGCATGGTAATACTGCAAACAAACAACTCAACAAATCATAACATCAAGAAGCATACAAGTGGCATGTAAATCTCAAGTGGAACTTTCCTCAACTTTGTGACTTAGAACATCATACTTTAGCATTATGGGCCAAAACATCATCTAGGTTATGAGCTCATACCTTAACTAGTCATCACTAGTTCTTACTTATCATCTGGATAAGTGAAAATCATAATAAAATCCCGACTCCTAGAGTACGGGTTAGGGGGCTAAGGATCACCTCTCTTAGGATATACCTTCTTTGAAACGCTTTACTTGCATATAGTGCATAGCAATTTGTCCGCATTGGTAGGCTGCATCTACTCATACCTTCATGCATTTGTCTTTCCTGGGGGTGCTCGGTCGAACCGGTGTCACCCAGGGTTTTCATCTCATATGGTTCTTCAAAAACATTATCAAGTATTGATTTGATGGAAATTTGGCAGTATAACAGTTGTAAACCAAATTCCTTTCAGATCTACGTTATGCCATAATAACTCATGATGCATAAACTATCATATTCAATCTCTATCATCATAGCAAACTTGCATTCATTAACTCATACTCATCAAAACACATGCATCAACATATCATACTAGCATTATCAAACTCAAAGCATCAAAGTTGTCTTAATGTCTTATGCTTTGACCCTTAGGGTCTTTTAACTTGAAATCTAAGTTGTCTACCATCACAACCTAGCCTCTCGGGTACCTATGAGTTCATATCTAAATAGTCTTCACTCAATTCTATGATCATAAACGATTTTAAAACTTCAACAGTGTAGAATCCGTATTTCACTAATTACGGGTACCTAGGAGTCATAACTTTGATCCTTTCTAAGTTCAGTTTTCTCCTATAGTATCAAGATCAATTCCTAAACCAATTATGAGTACTTCCTACACATTTAAACTAATTATAAACCATTAATTCTAATTTTCATCCTTGCTGGACATAATCTAGAAAAATTTCATTTCTAAGGGATCTAAAAGTCTCATTTTAATTCCTTTCTAGTTATTAACTTGTCTTAACTTTCTCCAATTAATTCTAACATCAAATATACATGATCATATTACCATCATAAAAATAGCATAACATAGTGAGCACTTCACTTAAGCAGAACCAAAAATATATTCATCATATAATGCACATAATTTCATTTCTAACACACATAAATTGCTAGTTTCTCTTGGAACCTTTTTAGAACTTATGAAACTCATTAGGAAACATTTTATTTCATTAAAACCATCATAAAACACATAAGGGCAGTAGTAATTTCAAATTAATCTCAAGAGGGATTTAAATCATAAAACTTTGCTCAAAGCGTTTCTTGAGATCATCAAAGCTTAGGAAAATCATGAAACACAAGTTTTAGCACTTGTGACTAGATGAATCTTACTCTAAGTTCATCATCATCACATGGCCGAATTCATGTGAATAAAACACACACATTTCCAAACTTTGTTTAAGATAATAATGGGCAAGTCCATGAGCTCTAAATCTCTTAAGTGATGACATAAACATAAACATGTAATGCACTTTATTTTACTCTTTATTAGGAGGTGAGAGCATAAACATAAATATGCTATGCAAGTCCATTATTATCTTAGAGATTTAGTGAGAACATAAACATAAATATGAGGATACAAGTTTATTCTTTAATCTTGAGAGTTTAGTGATGACATAAAGATAAATATGGATGCAAGTTCTTTTTATCTCAACTTAGAGCTCATGCAAGACTTTTAAAGAAACATAGTCTCAACCCAAAGTTTATCCCCAACAAACAAAGTAAGCTTTAGAGCTTTTGAACCAAGTTCTCAAAGAAACCACATGGTTCTTGAACATCAACATCAAGCTTCAAGGAAATGAACTTCAAAGACAATAAAACCACAAGGAAATAAGAACCAAAAACTGAAATCATAGAGGAAAGGAAAGCAAGGAACCGAAATCACAAGAGAAGAAAATATACACCAAGTTCTTTATTATGTACTCAAAACCCCTATCTAGAGAGAACTCTAGAATGTGCCAGACAACTTTAAGGTTGACAAGGGTAGGCTTGAGCTTTTGGAAATCATTGTTTATTTTTCTTTAAGTTGAAAACCATGTGAGCTAAGTAGCATAGATAGAGTTCAAGAAAGGAAAAACTCAACCTCTAGAGGTCTCTTTGAGATGAACACATAGTCATCCTATAGAGACACTCATCATCAAGCTATCATGATCAAAATAAGGCCTTGAGGCCGAAATGAAGAAAAAAGGAAAAAATCAAGGAAAAACTTAAAAAGAATCTAAGAGAAACTTCAAGAAAACACCATTTTTGAGTAAAACAAAATCTTGAGAGCAACTCCCTACCAAGTTTGAAGATGAAAGCTTGGTCTTGAAGATGAAAATGAGAAGAACAACTCCTCATAGAGTGGTGATGATGCTTTGGCCAAAGGGAGAGGAAAGAAAAATAAATGTGTTCTTGGTGAGCTAGAGTTTGAGGATGAAGGTTCAAGTGTTTAGGAAATGATTCAAGGTTGTGGTATGGTGGTTTGAGGTTGTGATTCAAAGAGGAAATGAAGAAGATGAAGATGAAGAGAAAGAAGAAAAAGCTCTTAGAACTTCTTGAGAGAAAAAGGAAAGAACTTAAAAGAAAGCTAGAAACTAAAACTTAGCAAATGATCTAAAGGTTCATTCAAGTTCTCTAACACATGTATTTATAGACAACAAAAACAATGAAGGCTCACAAAGGGGGAGGGGCTGGCCGTAGCTTTTGGGGGCACGGGAGGAGAGAAAATATCTTTTACAACTTGTCATTCAAAGCATGGTTGTAGGTATGATAGGTATGGGCTCAAGCATGGCTTCCAAGCATGGTTTTTGAGGTATTTTCCTTTTAAATTTTGAAATGAAATAATTCTTCTAGAAGGGAGAGGAGGGGCTAACGGTTTGGGCAGCAAGGGAGGAGGGAAAATATCTTCTAAAAGTTGTCATATGAAGCATGGATGAAAGCATGGTGGATATGACTCAAAGTATGGCTTAAGGTAAGCTGTAAGCATGGTTATTTGAGTGCAAGAATTTACACATGTGATGGAAAATGGGGGATTGATTTTCGGCCAGCTGATGCAGTCCAAGGGGAGAGAAAAATATCTCATCTAAATATGTGTTAATGATGTGTTTAGGTGTGTATTAGCTTAGGTGCAAGATTAGGAATTGCTAAGCATATGTTTAGGTAACTAAGAATGTAATTAGGAATTTTATGACATGGTTAAGGAGTGCTCATACACAATTAGAGGAATTTAAATCCATTTTATGAATAAACAATTGTGAACACAATTCCATGATTCAAGGAATTGGAGAGAGAAAATACTATTCAAGGCTCCATGACTAGGAATCTTGAATTTAAATAAGATTTGAGTTTAAATTAAGTAATCTTAGGTTTTAATTAACTCTAATAAATTATTTTGACTCTAGATTAATTAAGAAAATTAATTAATCTTCAATTAGAGCCTAATATTGCTTAGGTTTGCTTAATCATGCAATTAAGCTTAAAAACAAAATGCTTACGGGCAAAATCGTAATTTTGCACAAAAACTGCCCGGGACTATCGGGACTAAAACTGAGGTCATAGAATATATAAAAACACCTTTTAAAACCATCTAGAGAAGTTTCGGGCTCATCCGGTACTCGTACCCATGTCAAACACAATAGGGGTATTTTGGTTATTTTGACCCGAAACCTCAGAAAATGAGATTTTCAATCCCGAAAAGATTCACAGGTCAACTAATCCCCTTCAAACATTGAGTTAGCCCTTCGAGGATTGCCGGATTGGGTTTCCTCGAATTTCGGGCCAAAAATGATCTCAGGGGCATTTTGGTCATTTTCACTCAGACAAAGAATCGGGGCGTTACATTACTCCCTTCCTTAAAAAGAATTTCATCCTCGAAATTTGCACCTTAGAACAGCTCGGGATACTTCGACTTCATCTCTGACTCTAACTCCCATGTAAACTCTTCGGTCTTGCCTCGTCCCCACGCCACTTTCACTAAAGGAATAGACTTATTCCTCAACTGCTTGACGCCGTCATCCGCGATCCACATAGGCAGTAGATTGAAAGTCAGGTCATCCCTTAACTATGCGTGCTCTGGCTCTAAGACATGGCTAGGGTCGGACTCATATTTTCTCAATTGAGAGACATGGAAGACATCATGGAGATTAGAAAGATTTGGCGGTAGGGCTATTTTATAGGCTACATGTAACACCCTAAATCTTAACCTAATACTACTAGTATGTATTTAGGTCAATCCTTAGAATATTACCTCTTGGTCTCATTATTTATTTGAAAATACTTAGCAGAAATATGGGTAAAATTTTTCGTTTTGGAATTAAAACTAAAGTGAGAACCACGCATGATTCTTTGAACGGGAATTCATACAAGTCATATAAGCAAATCATAATAAAACACATAAATAACATGGATACATCAACTGATTATATATATAGATAATGTGCCTACCAAAAGGCAGGACTATTTAGTTCATAGAAGAACTAAATACAACTGAAAAGCAAATACAAGGAAATCATGAAAGCAACACCCATACCCGTGTGCACCTAGAGTAGACAACCTCATATACAAAAGAAGGTTTTGTCCTCAACTATGTGGCGTGTGTGCACTAGCTACTACCCATCCTATGCACCTACTCCTGCTGGTCCGAGTACCGAGGGGTGGAATCGATCCACTGGCGGATCTCAGCGGGAGTGGTCGTGCGGATCATCGGAGCGTGTCCACCGTGGCGAGGGCGCATGGATGGCCTACGAGCCAACCTCGGCTGAACCACCGTCTCCTCACTCCCAGCTCTCATTGGTGGGGGAGTAGGGCTAGAGCTCCAACTGTACATGTGCGAGGGCGGGTCCACTGATGGATCCATCTCCGAATACTGAGTCCGGGGTATGTATTCCGGGTAGTCACATACGGCTGACGCCTCGGGTTGCATGCGGAGGATCTGCTCGTCGCGTGGTCTGGCTCGCTCAAAAATCGTGTTATGATGGTAGCGAGCAGTCGGGGTAAAGCGGTAGCTCCGTATTGGGTGTGCGAAGGGTCGTCCCATAAACATGAACACTCTGACTGTGCAGCGACCCTCAAAATGGTATAACCCGAGTGCTGGGTCATGGTGCAGCTCCCACATCGGGGTGTCGATAAAGAGTATGAAAGTTTCCATTTGAAGATGTGATGAAAGAAAAGAGAGAGGGAATGAGAATCTTCTAAAAGAATTCTCAGTAAGGCAATCCCTAACTAAGTGACATCATCACATCCTCAGGAACCTTGGGTTTTATTTCTAAAAAGGTGTGTATGCATATAAACTCCTTTTAAGTTAGTTTTCTAAAGTATTAATTATCCAAGGTCCGTCATATTTTATAATGCATCTTTATGACTAAGCATGGAATACACTAATGACATGAATGCATCATAGAGGTAAACCAATCAATAGAATAACTAAGGATCATTATAACAGTGGCATAAGGTGACAGGTGTAAATCTCATAATAACGTTTTTTTGGTTTTTCATAGCATATGTGACATTATAAACTTTAACTTTTATCTCATGGGGCCACCCTAAAACATCTCTAGGTTATGAGCTCATACCTTAACTAGTCGTCACTAGCTCTTACTTATCCTATGATAAGCGTAACATAATCCCGACTTAAAGTACGGGCTAGGGGGCAAATTAAGGATCACCTCTTAGGGTCATTTCCTCTTTGAAACGCTCTACTAGCAACTAGTGCATAGTAGTATTGTCCGCTTTGGCAAGCTCTGTGTCAATACCCTCACGGATTTGTTTTCTTGGGGGTGCTCGGCTAAACCGGTGTCACCCAAGAAGGCGTCTCAGTATTGTGTCACATTTAAGTTTTCATTTTTTCCAAAAAGACCTTTTTCTATGTTCCTCAAATTTGATGGAAATTTGGCAGCATGACGGCTGTAGACCGAATTTCCTCAAATTTGCTTATGCCATGAAAACATATAGGACATACAAACATATCTTATGAGGTATAGCATATCGTCATGTAAAACTTCTTCATAGCACATATCAAACTTATCATAGATAAAGCTCATATATCATATATCATATTTACATAAATTAAGCATCATAAAAACTCAAAACTTTTTAATGTCTTATGCATTGACCCTTAAGGTCCTTAACTCACGTTCTAAGTTATCAATCATCAAACCTGATCTCTCGAGTACCTATGAGGTTATAACTAAGTGTTTCTCACCTCACACTATGATCAAGAACATCTCTAAACCTCAAGGATGCAAAATTTATAATCCTAACTTTACAGGTACCTAACAGTCACAACAATGACCCTTTCTAAGTCTAGTTTGCTCCTAAGGCATCAAGATCAAGTCCTAAACCAATTATGAGCCATTCCAACACCTTTAAACTAATTTAGAGCCATGATTATTAAGTCTAAACCTTGCGGGATAGAATACAGAAAATTCAATAATTAAGGGATCTAGAACTCTCAAATTAATTCTTTTATAGTCTCTAACTTATCTTATCTTTCACATATGAGTCTTAACATTATTTTTACTCAAACATAAGCATATTATCATCATTAAAACAGCACATACAGTGGCAAATAAATAGCAAGGCAGAACCAAAATGTGCATCTCCATAAAAGGCATAGAACACAATTTTTATAGCACATAGAATACTAGTTTCTCTTGGAACCATATTAGAACTTTCAAAACTCATTTATAAACACTTTTATCCTTTAAAATCATAAAAATACTTGAGAGGGCAGTAGCCAAATTATTTTTATCTCAAGAGGTTCTAAATTCATAAAACTTAGTTCTACATATTCCTTATGCTCATATAGGCTTAGAAAATTTATGAAACACATTTTTTAACACTTGGAAAACTTAAAACCTCTTAGAGTTGAAATCTCAACTATGGAAAATAATTATTTAGACCTTTGTTTGAGACAACAATGGGCAAGTCTTTGAGCTCTAGGTTCATTAAAGTGATGGCATAAAGATAAACATGCTTATGCACTTGTTTTAGCTTTTATTAGGAAGTAAAGTGAGAGCATAAAATAAATATAAGATGCATCATATTATTATCTTTGATATTTAGGTGAGAACTTGAAATGTAAACATGGTAATGCATAACTTGAAATATAAACATGGTAATGCAAGTTCCTTTATTATCTTGGTACTTAGTGATAGTAAGGAAAATAAACATGATGTGCAAGACATAAAAGTAAACATGATGCAAGGTTCATTTTATAGTTAGCTAGAGCTCATTTAGGACTTTAGCAAGATAATCAACCCAACACATATCTCATTATAAAGAGAGCTTTAGAGTTCTTGAACCAAGTTCTCAAAAGAACTATGAGGTTCTTGAACAACATCATCAAGCTCAAGTAAACAAACTTCCAAGACCAAACCAAACAAAATCTCAAGGATCAAAATACCAAAACCGAAAATCTTACAAAGGAAAAAGAAAGTGAAACTAAGTCAAGTTCTTTATTAAATACCCAAAACCCCTGTCTAGAGAAAGATCTCTAGAACGTGCCGGCCAACTTTAAGGTTGACAAGGGTAGGCTTGGGCTTTTAGAAATCCTTAGGTTAATTTTCTTAAGTTGAAAAACCATGTGAGCTAGATATCATATAGATGAAGTCATAAGAAAAGGAAAACTCAAGCTTTAGAGGTTTCTTTGAGATGAACACAAGGTCATCATCTAGAAACTCTCATAATCAAGCTATCATACTCATAATCAAGGCCAAGAGGCCGAAATGAAGAAGAAAAGAAAAACAAAGGAAAATTCAAAAAGAATCCAAGAGGAAACTAGAGAAAAACACATTCTTGAGTGTCACAACGTGCCCGGACGTCGCCGCGACGAGGATGACAATAATTTAAAATAAACGGGAGTCGCCACCAATTTTAATTATAGCTAAAATTGGAAAACTATTTTGGTAAAGTAGTCATTTGAAAGAGATTTTCAGGTTCGGAAGTTTGATTACGATTAAGGAAGGGTGGAAACTTAATCCCACTGCACCCCTAATATGTCCGTATAAATACGGTTACCTTAGAGTTTATTATGCAAATTAATTAAAATTTTAATATATTTATTTTTCCCCAAAAATGTAATTATATATTTACAAAAATGAAACTAAAATTAGTAATTATATATCTACAAAAATAAAGATGAAATTAATAATTACATATATACAAAAATAAAGATAAAATTAATAATTATATATTTATAAAAATAAAGCTAAGATTAATAATTATATATTTATAAAATAAAGCTAAGATTAGTAGTCATATATTTATAAAAATAAAGCTAAAGTTAAAAAATTATATATTTACAAAAATAAAGCTAAAAATAAAAACAGAAATTAAGGAACTAATTTTATGAAAAAAGAGATTTTGGCTTGATAGTACGACTACGCCGACGTATCCTCTGGTGCAATGAGGAACTCAAAGTCACGTTGTTCTATAAAAAATATTTGTGTGTTGGTTGATTTTAATTAAAAAAAATGAAAAGTTTGTTGATTGATTTTAGTTGTGGAAATGGTTTTTTTTTTACTGGTAAATAAAAAGAAATTCATTTTTTGCATGAGATTCAAGTTAGCGCTAGGTCACTCAGTAAATCCTTTCAATTTAATAATGCATGAAGAAAGCATCCACCTCTCAATCACGACCATTGTCCATTGTGAGGATTAAAAATATTTTTATTATTTTTTATATATTTTTTGTTATTTTTATTTTTTAATATATTCAAATAAAACAAAAATTTTCAAAATTCTAACTTAATATAATGACTCAAGAAACCCAAGCTGACTCTCAACCAGAAATATATCAAAGAAAAACTGATCCAAATATGACAAATAAAAGGGAGAGGTCTAGTCTTAAAATCCAAAATTGATCATTCTTTTTGGAAGAGAACCTATCAAGTCCTTAAAACAGATGACGACCCAAAGACTTCAAGTGCAACAAAATATTCCTTTGCCCAACATCAAACGAAATGGGCCTAAATGAAAACCCAAATAAATTTAAGAAAGGTAGCAGCCAAAAAACAAAAAAAGAAAATTAAAAAGGAATAATAACGTGACTAACCCAAATAAAGAAACTCTCTTGAAATTCCCAGAACAAGCACAGAATGGACAACAACTAATGGACTCAATAGTTTGAAAAGAATAAAAAACTTTAAACAAAAAGTAATAACATAACGAGACAACAACTAGTGGATTTGAAAAAAAATTCAAACAAGAGGTAATAACATAACGAGACAATAACTAATGGAGTAAAAGTTTGAAAAGAATATAATTTTTGAAACAAAACAATCTAACACAATGAGACAAAAACTAGTGGAGTCAAAAGTTTGAGAAGAATAAAACATTTTTAAACAAAGCAATCAATACAATAAGACAACAACACTAAAGTTCTTCCATCTACATATCGTGATAGCCACATGAAAAAAAGAAATAGAGGTTTAATTGTTTATTTGGGTTGTAACATACACACACGGAGAGAGAGTGAGAGAAATAGAGTGAGACGGAGAGAGAGTGGTGTGGCTTGGTGGTGGTCGGTTACAGGAGAAAGGGAAGCCGCCGTAGCAACTGGCGGCTGGCAGCGGAGGGAGAAAAGCAGAGTGGCAATGATGACTATGAAGGGAAGATGCTGGGCAAAGCAGCCTTCACGGTATCAAGGTGTGTGGATCTGGTGCGTTTCTTGGTGGTGATGAGGAAGGGTGTAGATCATGATCTCCGCAGTGCTAAGCTGAAGGTTCGCGGATGGGGGCTATCACGACAACGCAAAAGGGGGCCGTAGGGAGGCTGGTGCGATGGCCAAAAGGCAGGTCTGAGAGAGGTATGGGTCACGATCTCTATAGTGTTTAGTGGCTGTGATGGGTTTGTGAGTAAAGGGCATAAGGAGGGGAGGAGCACTATGTCTACACTGGTTGCTGGACTCTCAATGGTGGATGTGATTTTCGATTGTTTGGAAGCAAAACATGGTAGATCTGAAAAGTTGAGTGGTTTATGGTTTGATTTGCTAATTAGACATTGCTATGGATTTGGCTAATTTGATTTGATTTTCTGTTATTGCTATTTGGCTTGTGTTGGTGTTATTTTTGAAACATTCCAGTTTAGGTGATGATGATGGTAGTAATTAAAGGGTTGTGGGATGAGGCTCTGGTGATGGTGAGGGAATGTGGTGGTTGTGGTTGTGTTTATGGAGCAACTGATGTGGTAAATGTTATGCATTGGTGGTGATGATAGAGATTGTGTGTCTATGATTGAAGAATGATGGTGAAAGTGGTTGTGAATGGGTGTCGTCACACTGTGTTTGTCTCTGTGATCCTTGCTCTAAAAATTAGCTCCCCATCTATGTATCTTGATGGAATTCATTTATAATTCCTCAAAAATCAATCTAGCAGTTATTCTTGATCTGATCCAGCTAATTTCCCGAAGCTACTTCTGATTTTCTCAGATTTGATACCAAATGCATTTGATCTTTTGTTATTTGTTTTTGACTTTCATCCCTTTTCATTGAATGCATTCCTCCATTCGGTGCTTCCTTTTTTGACTTCCATTTGCACGCTTGCTCTGTTTTCTTTTCTGACACTCCTTTTTTCAATCTTTTTGTCTTTTTCTAAAAAAATACAATAAGAAAATAAAAATGAATGGAACGGGATTGAGCCTCCTTTTATTTGTAGACACAGAGAGACACGGAGAGATTGGACCTCCCTCTTTTTCTTTTTCTTTTTTAAGACTAATGGGTTGGTTTAATTTTTGTGACAAAATAGGCTAAACAGCAGACTAGTAAATGGAATGGCTGACAAAAAAAGAATGGGCTGAACTCACACTCTAGACAAGCTTACCAAACCAAAAACTCATAAAGAGAGCCATTCATAAAGAGAGCCATGGACTAACAAAGGACCAGCTTAAAAAAAAAAAATTTTGTGTTTTTTTATTTAAAATAAACAAAAGACACTTTTTTTTTTCTATTTTAATTTTTTCAAAAGAAATGAACCAAAAGACCATAAAACAACTCTTTTTTTTATTTTTTATTTTTCTAAAAAGACTTTTAAAATAAGCTATAAAATATGAAAACTTTAGAATTTTATTTAAATGGCAGGACAAAATTGGGTGTTCACAGTTGCCCCTCTTTACTTGTTTCTTACTGAAAAATATAAGGTCTGTGACTTTGATATTTTGCTGTAAGGGACAAGTAAAGATATGAACACACATTTTGTCCAAATGCATGATGCATGAGAATGATATTGATGATGACAGATGTATGATGATAGTGTGAAATGATGTGTATAGATGATTTCATTAAGGTGTTGAATGTATAATGGCGATGTCGATGATGAGAAGTGAATGACGAAATTGAGAAATGCACAGTGACAATGCGGAGAAAGCTCTGAATGGATGTTCCATGAATGCATACTATTAGATGACTTAATATATGATTTCAATGAATGCACAACAAAACACTAAACGCGTGATGACCAGGTGATATGGTCTGATTGAATGGTGCTAAACAACTAATGCACATGATAGTGAATGCATGATGATAAGTGTACGATTGTGAGTAAATGCATAGTTACGACGTGGAGAAAATCTGATGGATATTGTGTAAAATGCAAAATGATGGATGCATGATGACAATGATGCTAATTGATTTCATGGATATGATGAACAATGTCAATGCTTTTGACGAATGATGTGAAATGACTGCATGGTTTCAATGAATTCCAACGAAACACTGAATGCATGATGACAATGATGCTAATTGATTTCATGGATAATGTCAATGCTTTTGACGAATGATGTGAAATGACTGCATGGTTTCAATGAATTCCAACAAAACACTAAATGCATGATGACAATGTGGGATGCTCTAATTGGATGGTGTCTAAATGACTGACATGCGTGAATGCATGATGACAATGAATAATGCTAGATGATCTCATGATGAATGCATATTGCTAATGTCAAGTAGGGAATGAAACCTATATGAACATTAGATGCATGCAAAATCTGATAGAAACTGAAAAGAGAACGAGGAATTCAAAAGCTTGTGAATGTGGAATGCGTGTGAGATGTGAAGTACGTGAAAATGAGAAAGTGAATGTGAAGGCAGAGAATGAGGAATTCAAAAGCTTGTGAATGCGGAATGCGTGTGAAATGTGAAATACGTGAAAATGAGAAAGTGAATGTGAAGGTAGTGAAAGTGAGTGTGAAAGCAATGATAGCCTGTAAAATGTGAAAATTTAAAATATGTGAAAACATGTAAATGTGAAAGCTGTAAGTGTGAAAGCAGTAAATGGGAAAGCAAGTAAAAGTTTGTAAAAGCAATAAATGTCTGTGAAAGCAAGTAAATGTCTGTGAAAACTGTAAATGTCTGTGAAAGCAAATGTCTGTGAAAGTAGTAAATGTCTGTGAAAGCAGTAAATTTCTGTGAAAGCAGTAAATGTCTGTGAAAACAAGTAAATGTCTGTGAAAACTATAAATGTCTTGTGAAAGCAAGTAAAAGTCTGTGAAAGCAGTAAATGTCTGTGAAAGCTGTAAATGTCTTGTGAAAGCAAGTAAATGTCTGTGAAAGTTGTAAAAGTCTAAATCTTGTGAAAGCATGTAGAAGTCTGCGAAAGCAAGTAAATGTCTATGAAAGCAGTAAATCTCTGCGAAAGCATAAAAAAGTCTGTGAATGCAATAAATGTCTGTGAAAACATGTAAAAGTGTGTGAAGGCATGTAAATATGAAAGTATGTAAATGTGAAATTTAAAAATTTGTCAAATGTAAAAGCAAACTGAAAAGTAAATGATTAGATTGAGATTGAAAAGTTTATGACTGGGATAGAAAAGTAAATGATGTGATTGTGATAATGCAAGAAGTGAATGATGTGATAATGTGAAGAAGTGAATGATGAAATAAGTGTTGAAAGGTGAATGATACAATGATTGCTAAAAGGTGAATGATGTGATGAGTGTTAAAAATGAATGATGTGATGATTGCTAAAAGATGAATGATGTAAGAAGTGCTGAAAGGTGAATGATACAATGATTGCTGAAAGGTAAATGATACGGTGAGTGCTGAAAGTGAATGATGTGATGAGTGCTGAAAGGTGAATGATGTGATGATTGCTGAAAGATGAATAATGTGAGAAGTGCTGAAAGGTGAATGATACAATGATTGCTAAAAGGTAAATGATACGGTGAGTGCTGAAAGTAAATGATGTGATGAGTGCTGAAAGGTGAATGATGTGATGATGTGATATGATAGAGAAAAGTGAGTGCCAAGGAATGCTCAGATGATATAATGATGATGTAATGAATGATCTAATGTGCATGATACCATGTTGGACGATTTGATGATGTAATGATCTAATGAATAAAGGAAAGAAAGCAAGCTGATTGTCCAAGTGGATAAAGAAATGCTCTAGTTCAGAATGATGATATGCTTGTATGATCTGATGATGAATGATGATATGATGAATGATCTGATGCTTAGATGATTTGGTAATGAATGATCTGATGATTATGAATAGAGGAAAAGAAAGAAAACTGACTAGTCAAATAAAAAAAAAAAATTGCCCCAGTTCAAAATGATGATATGTTTGTATGATCTGATGATGCAAGAATGAATGAACTGATTTTACCAACGAAAAGAAAAATTTTACCCTAGTTTGCTATATGAAAAATGTTGATAATATGAATATGATGAATGTCCTAGATGATTCAATGATGAATGATCTGATGATTATGACTAGAGGAAAAGAAAGAAGGCTGATTATTTGAACAAAAAAAAATGCCCCAATTTACTGTATTTAAACATTGTTTCCCTTAGAAAACTTTAATCTGGTCCAACTGAGTCATTTTGTTCAAAGAACCACTGCTATGGACAATCTATTTTATCTCCCTCATTTTTTATTGTACATGGATTTTCAATCCCAATTCTTGCCCCTGTCTCATGTCGGAGCCATTCTTGATTCTACTGTTACTTTTTGTCGAAATTGCTTTCAGTCTCGCTAGCTCTTTTCTTCTTGCTTTCTTTCTCCTTTTTCATGTTTCTGATCTTGCGAGATTGTCTAAACTCTTGTTAACTAATGCCTCTTGACTTTATATGATTATGTGTGATTCGAGAAAAGTATGGAAAAAAAATAAAGTGCATTCTTTAAAAGAACACACTTTTTGATGATGATGGGAAGGAAGGAAGATGAGGTGATTAGTGGCAATAGTGGTTTTATTTGTGGATGGGCAAGGGGGTGACTGTTGAACTGAGTTCCAAGGTAGATGGGACTATTGAAGATGGTGGGTCACTGCAATTTTGGTTAGGATAGGTTATGATATTTGTTGGGACTATGATTGGATGATGATGTATAGTTCTAATCTGTTGGGTTTTGGGTTCTAATTCCTATTTTGGTTGATCTAATCTTAGTGGAGATTACGATTGATGATGATGATTTCTGGATGGGTGATAGGCTGAGAGGGGCGATGATGTTGTGTTGTTGTATGGGTTTAGTATGAGAGAGCAGATTTAATCAAATTAACACATTTATTGATTGCTTAATTACATTGAGCTTGAGACCATGACCAAGACTACGATTTTTGCTATGCGATGATTGAGTCGGATATGAAAGTTGACATTTCCTCTTCTGTCTTTATTTGTCCTCTACCACCTAATCAAATTGTCCCAGCTTGGACTTCTTCAAAAATCTTTTTCTCTTTTCATGTGTCTGCTTGGATCATTATTTTTGGTTTTCTTGCTCTAATTTTTGCCTAGATTGTCTTGTTAAGAGTTCAATCTAGCGAGCTCTTCCTTTTTTTTAATTTATTTTTTTTCAATTTGATTTTTTTATTGTCAATCTCAGGAGCTTTTTCTTTGTTTGCTTTGACTGAGTATCCTATAGTACTCCTCCCTTGAAGTGATTTTTGTTTGTGCATTTCATAGGTTATCTGATTGACCTATTTTAAAGCTGAATCATTTGACTAGGGCATTTGAGGCCCTGATAACAGACTGTGTGATTCTATGGTGGTATTTTGATTTTGGATTTGTCATCTTTCAACAATTATTCACATAATTTAACATTTTCATCATGATCATGGTTATTCAAGCTCATTGTAACCAATTAATGAGTTTTCATGATTAGTTTCTGCCTTAGTCTTAGAGAGAGGATGGGTTTAAAGGGAAAAGGGATGGAGTGAAAGGGTAAAGATGATAGGAAGGGAAACAGATGATATAAGAAAATGAACCACACATAATCATGAACAAGTCTCGAGACATAAGCAACCTGGTAGAGACAAATGTAGGAAAGTCTCAATGAAACATTCAAGCACTACTACTTTCAATAAGGATTTCTTTTGCTCTTTCATCTTGTACTCTCAACTATGTCTTGATGGTCTAGGGGTAGTAGCATTGAGAGAGATTCTTTGGTTATTTGGAGGTATAGGCTGATGGTGCGTGGCTTTCAAGGGTACATATGGTTGAGAGGAAAAGATGTGATGGACTTGATGCGGCTGAGATGGGTAGAATGGATGAGGTCTAAAAGGTGAATAGTAAGAGTATTGATAGGGTTTGGGAGGTGGGTGGTGTGAGTATTGATAAGGTAGATTGTGATTTAGGTTGGACAGTTGACTTGTGGGATTGGAATAGGTGATATGGTTTTACAGAGTTCACACCGTTTTCCTTCTTTTTGCTAAGATCAGACACAGTTTTCTAAGGGAGAGCAATGCTAAGGGACAGCAAACCTTTGAATTGTAATTGACCACAAGAAGAGATCAAATAAAGTAAAAAAAAAAATTAAAAAAATGGAGAGGTATTGAAAATGCATGAATGCATATATACATGGATGTGTCAAAGACTGCTGGAAAATAAACTCCCCTTTTTTTTTATGTTAATTATGTCATGAATATTAGGAATACATGAGATGCTTATGCACGAAACGCAAATGAATGCTTGCAATAAATGACTTTGATTTAGAATGTTTATATGAATGCATGTTAAATGACTTATTATGCATGATGCAACATGATGAGAATGTATGAATGTGGTGAACAAGGATGAGCTATGCATGTTGTGTATGAGTAATATGAGAAGAAAAAGTATGCATGGACATGCCAAAGACTCCTGGAACAAGTTTTTTTTTCTAATTATGGATGTATGTTATGAATGCATGAAAGGCTTATACGTGAAAGATTATGCTGTGAATGAGTATATGCAATGAATAAGCTATGCATTAAGAGAAAATATTTTGATGATTTTTTTTAAAAAAAAATTAGAATGCTATATATGAATGCATGTTAAATGATTTATTCCTTTTGGTTATGCATGATATTAATGCAATGAGAATGTGTGAATGGATGAGGTAAGCTATGTGTGTTGTGCATGAGTACTGTGAGAAAGGAAATGTATGGCATGCATGCATGAGAAATGGACGTGAGTTATAAATGCGTGAAAATGCATATGAAAATTATTTTCCTTTTATATGCATGCGATGAAAATGCATTATTGAAATGTATGAAAATAGATGAGAAATGGATGCGAATTATAATCGTATGTGAAAATGAATGCATATGATAAAAATGCATGATTGAAATGTATGAAAATGCATGAAATATATGCTAATTGAATCCTTTTTTTTATGCATACAATGAATGCAACATTTTATGTTTTTTTTTTTAAAATGCATGTCATGAATGTAATATTTACAAATGTCATGCATGAGATGAATGAGTCATCCATTATAAGAGATTTATGCATGAGGAATGCAACATTGATTTTTTATCTTAGACATGGATGAGCTAACTACTATGAGAAAATAAACTTTATGTATGCAATGGATGAATTGTATGAGAAAAAGAAAGAGGCAAATGAATGCTCCTTTGTGTCCTAATAAGGTATCCTAAAAAGGTGGATGTTTCTAGGGCCAAAACCTTAATTTGGATAGCCACTAGGTTTATTTTATCAGTGCATTTTTTGGGATAGATATAGACTTCTAAAAGGCCAAAAATCCCCAGATTGCCCCTATCTGTGAGATAGAGACCTAGCTCATGAAAGGATCTCAAGGAAAGATGAACCTTCTCAATATGATTAATTTATGATACTAGTAACCATCTGGGTGGTGTCCCACCAAGTGTCAAGTGAGCATGAAGCCCCTCAATAACAATGTTGAGACTCCTCTTATTTCTTAGGCTGCACAAGCTCAGGTATAGAGACAAAATGTGTATGAGATAGTGACTGTGCACAGTGTGTGAGGAGCATATTTATTCTTGCAAGACAAAAGTTCAAACAACACATGTACAAAAGTCATCTACCCTAAAGTTTGAGTAACAAATATTTACCGATATAGTAAAGAAATATGTACAAGAAAAAGACATTTGTTTTTCTAAAGTCATTTTAGTAGTGCACGGCTTTTGGATAGATCTAAATCCTCAAAGATTATGGTCCCCAAGTTGCCTTTACCAATAAGATAAAGACCTAGTTCCATGAGTCAAACCACAGGAACGTGAAAGTCACAATATGGTAACTCATAGTTCTAGTAACAACTTTAGGTGGTGAGTCAACGACTGTCAAGGAAGTATAAACTTCACAATAACAACGTCAAAACCCCTTCTTGCCCTATAGTTTACCAAGGCTCGAGTATAGAGCCCAAATAGTGTGTGAGGACAGCGATAGTGAGAGTGTGCGAAGGGAGCATTCAAACCTTATAAACCTTGTACACTATACACAGCCATGTAGGACAAAACCAAAACATCATATATATACAAAGTCATCTATCCTAAGGTTATAAATATATACAGAAATAAAAATCTTCTACCCTAAGATTCCAAATATGTACAAAATAAAAGTCTTCTATCCTAGTGTGTGAATGAAGAATATTTACAAATAAAATAAATAACTATTTACAAAATTAAAACAAATATTTAGCCCAAGATTTGAACAAAAAAAATATTTACAAACAAATAAATAATTACTTATAAAAAATAATTATTTATAAAATTAAAACAAATATGGTACGAGGGGAAAAATAAATATATTAAAATTATAATTATTTTGTATAATGAACTCTAATAAGCTTGACTCTCTGAAGAATTCCCCAGTGGAGTCGCCAAACTGTCACAACGTACCCGGAGGGTGCCGCGACAAGGATGACAATAATTTAAAATAAACGGGAGTCGCCACCAATTTTAATTATAGCTAAAATTGGAAAACTATTTTGGTAAAGTAGTCATTTGAAAGAGATTTTCAGGTTCGGGAGTCTGATTACGATTAAGGAAGGGTGGAAACTTAATCCCACTGCACCCCTAATACGTCCGTATAAATACGGTTACCTTAGAGTTTATTATGCAAATTAATTATAATTTTAATATATTTATTTTTCCCCAAAAATGTAATTATATATTTACAAAAATGAAACTAAAATTAGTAATTATATATCTACAAAAATAAAGATGAAATTAATAATTACATATATACATAAATAAAGATAAAATTAATAATTATATTTATAAAAATAAAGCTAAGATTAATAATTATATATTTATAAAATAAAGCTAAGATTAGTAGTCATATATTTATAAAAATAAAGCTAAAGTTAAAAAATTATATATTTACAGAAATAAAGCTAAAAATAAAAACAGAAATTAAGGAACTAATTTTATGAAAAAAGAGATTTTGGCTTGATAGTACGACTATGCCGACGTATCCTCTGGTGCAATGAGAAACTCAAAGTCACGTCGGTCTATAAAAAATATTTGTGTGTTGGTTGATTTTAATTAAAAAAAATGAAAAGTTTGTTGATTGATTTTAGTTGTGGAAATGGTTTTTTTTTTACTGGTAAATAAAAAGAAATTCATTTTTTGCATGCGATTCAAGTTAGCGCTAGGTCACTCAGTAAATCCTTTCAATTTAATAATGCATGAAGAAAGCATCCACCTCTCAATCAAGACCATTGACCATTGTGAGGATTAAAAATATTTTTATTATTTTTTATATATTTTTTGTTATTTTTATTTTTTAATATATTCAAATAAAAAAAAAATTTCAAAATTCTAACTTAATATAATGACTCAAGAAACCCAAGCTGACTCTCAACCAGAAATATATCAAAGAAAAACTTATCCAAATATGAAAAATAAAAGGGAGAGGTCTAGTCTTAAAATCCAAAATTGATCTTTCTTTTTGGAAGAGAACCTATCAAGTCCTTAAAACAGATGACGACCCAAAGACTTAAAGTGCAACAAAATATTCCTTTGCCCAACATCAAACGAAATGGCCTAAATGAAAACCCAAATAAATTTAAGAAAGGTAGCAGCCAAAAAACAAAACAAAAAATTAAAAAGGAATAATAACTTGACTAACCCAAATAAAGAAACTCTCTTGAAATTCCCAAAACAAGCACAGAATGGACAACAACTAGTGGAGTCAATAGTTTGAAAAGAATAAAAAACTTTAAACAAAACGTAATAACACAACGAGACAACAACTAGTGGATTTGAAAAAAAATTCAAACAAGAGGTAATAACATAACGAGACAATAACTAATGGAGTAAAAGTTTGAAAAGAATATAATTTTTGAAACAAAACAATCTAACACAACGAGACAAAAACTAGTGGAGTCAAAAGTTTGAGAAGAATAAAACATTTTTAAACAAAGCAATCAATACAATAAGACAACAACACTAAAGTTCTTCCATCTACATATCGTGATAGCCACATGAAAAAAAGAAATAGAGGTTTAATTGTTTATTTGGGTTGTAACATACACACACGGAGAGAGAGTGAGAGAAATAGAGAGAGACGGAGAGAGAGTGGTGTGGCTTGGTGGTGGTCGGTTACAGGAGAAAGGGAAGCCACCGCAAAGAATTGGTGGTCAAATGGAGGGAGAAAAGCAGAGTGGCAATAATGACTATGAAGGGAAGATGCTGGGCAGAGCAGCCTTCACGGAATCAAGGTGTGTGGATCTGGTGCGTTTCTTGGTGGTGATGAGGAAGGGTGTAGATCATGATCTCCGCAGTGCTAAGCTGAAGGTTCGCAGATGGGGGCTATCACGACAACGCAAAAGGGGGCTGTAGGGAGGCTGGTGAGATGGCGAAGAGGCAGGTCTGAGAGAGGTATGGGTCACGATCTCTATAGTGTTTAGTGGCTGTGATGGGTTTGTGAGTAAAGGGCGTAAGGAGGGGAGGAGCACTATGTCCACGCTGGTTGCTGGACTCTCAATGGTGGATGTGATTTTCGGTTGTTTGGAAGCAAAACATGGTAGATCTGAAAAGTTGAGTGGTTTATGGTTTGATTTGCTAATTAGACATTGCTATGGATTTGGCTAATTTGATTTGATTTTCTGTTATTGCTATTTGGCTTGTGTTGGTGTTATTTTTGAAACATTCCAGTTTAGGTGATGATGATGGTAGTAATTAAAGGGTTGTGGGATGAGGCTCTGGTGATGGTGAGGGAATGTGGTGGTTGTGGTTGTGTTTATGGAGGAACTAATATGGTAAATGTTATGCGTTGGTGGTGATGATAGAGATTGTGTGTCTATGATTGAAGAATGATGGTGAAAGTGGTTGTGAATGGGTGCCGTCGCACTGTGTTTGTCTCTGTGATCCTTGCTCTGAAAATTAGCTCCCCCTCTATGTATCTTGATGGAATTCATTTATAATTCCTCAAAAATCAATCTAGCAGTTATTCTTAATCTGATCCAGCTAATTTCCCGAAGCTACTTCTGATTTTCTCATATTTGATACCAAATGCATGTGATCTTTTGTTATTTGTTTTTGACTTTCATCCCCTTTCATTGAATGCATTCCTCCATTCGGTACTTCCTTTTTTGACTTCCATTTGCACGCTTGCTCTGTTTTCTTTTCTGACACTCCTTTTTTCAATCATTTTGTCTTTTTCTAAAAAAATACAATAAGAAAATAAAAATGAATGGAATGGGATTTAGCCTCCTTTTATTTGTAAACACAGAGAGACACGGAGAAATTGGACCTCCCTCTTTTTTTTTTTTTTTTTTAAGACTAATGTATTGGTTTAATTTTTGTGACAAAATAGGCTAAACAGCAGACTAGTAAATGGAATGGCTGACAAAAAAAGAATGGGCTGAACTCACACTCTAGACAAGCTTACCAAACCAAAAACTCATAAAGAGAGCCATGGACTAACAAAGGACCAGCTTAAAAAAAATTTTTTTTGTGTTTTTTGATTTAAAATAAACAAAAGACACTTTTTTTTTTTCTATTTTAATTTTTTCAAAAGAAATGAACCAAAAGACCACAAAACAACTCTTTTTTTTATTTTTTATTTTTCTAAAAAGACTTTTAAAATAAGCTATAAAATATACAAACTTTAGAATTTTATTTAAATGGCAGGACAAAATTGGGTGTTCACATTGAGCAAAACAAGTTTGAAAAGCAAATCCCTACCAAGTGATGAAGATGAAAGCTTGAACTTGAAAAGGAAAATGAGAAGAGCAACTCCTCTTAGGGTGGTGTGATGGCTTCGGCCAAAGAGAAAGAAAAGGAAAGGAGCTGTGTTTTGAGGAAGCTTGTGTTTGAGGTTTAGTGTTTAAGAGATTTGATGATGATCTAAGGTTATGATATGGTGGATTGAAGTGGTGAGGTGATAATGTGAAGAGAGGATGAAGATGAAGAGAAAGAGCTCTTGGAACTTTGAGAGAAAAGAAAGAACTAGCAAGATAACTCTAGAACTCTAAACTTAGCAAATGCTTCAAGGTGCAACTAAGCTATCACAAGCATCCTATTTATAGAAAAACAAAACCATGGGCTCACCAAGGGGGGGGGGGAGTGGCCGTAGCATTGGAGGGAAAAAGGGAGAGAAAAATATCTCTTTGATTGTGTCATAGAAGCATGGTTTGAAGTATGGAAGCTATGATGCAAAGTATGGCTTGATGTGAGTGAATTTCCTATCAATTTTTGATGAAATTAAGCTTCTAGAAACAATGCATGGCTGGAACTTTTCCAGCCACAATTAAATGGACAAAATGGGCTATTTTAATTAGTTATTTACTTGGAAAATCAAGCTTGATTGAAAGTTATGACAAGGTATAGTGTATGTGACTTGAGGTATGGCCTTGGAGTGTTGAAAAATTGAACATGTGATGCATATGGGGGAGAAAGGTACACGGCCAGGTCTGGTATAGCAAGGGGGAGGTGAGGTTTGATCATCTAATTGGGTGTTAATGATAGGTTTAAATGTGTATTAACTTAGGTACAAGGTTAGGAATAATTAAGCTTAAGTTTAGGTAACTAAGAATGTGTTTTAAGGATTTTATGACAAGATTAGGAGTGCTCATACATCATTAGAGAATTAAAAACTCATTTATGAATAAACAATGTGTAACACAATTCCATGATTTAAGGAATTGGAAAGAGAAAACACTATTCAAGATTCCATGACTAGGAGTCTTGAAAGTAAAATATGATTTTAAGTTGTAATTAAGCACTTTTAGGTTCTAATCAACTTTAATAAATTATTTTGACTCAAGATTAATTAAGGAAATTAATTAACCTCCGATTAGAGCCTAATATTGCTTAGGTTTGCTTAATCACGTGATTAAGCGTAAAAACACGAAACTAGGGGCAAAACCATAATTTTGCATTAATTTCGCCCGGGACCTCCGGGACCAAAACTAAAGTCATAGTCTACATAAAAACGCCTTTTAAAATCATCTAGAGAAGTTTCGGGTTTAGCCGGCACTTGCAAACGGGTAAAACACCGTAGGGGCATTTTGGTCATTTTGACCCGAAAACTCGAAAAATGATATTTTCGATCCCGGAAAGATACACAGGTCATCTAATCCCCTTTCAACATTGAGTTTGCCCTTCGAGTACTGCCGGATCGGCTTTCCCCGAATTTCGGGCTAAAAATGACCTTGGGGGCATTTTGGTCATTTTCACTCTGACAGAAAAATCGGGGCGTTCTAACTTTTTGACTTTCATGGCTCTCCCTATGCTTGTAGTGGGGGTAATCCTTAGAAATACATGCTCGCCTCCTTGGAAAGTCTACAGGCGGCGAGAACCCTCTTGTGATAGAGGCATGCACCCAGGAAACTGTGCAAGCTCCTCGGAGGTAAACAAGCGGAACAAGGGTCAGGTATGGCCTCCACGGCATGGACGCATCTCCAATCGCCGAACTCGATGGGGCTGAGTCACCATATCCTCGCTATGGCTTCCAATGTCTATCGGGACTGTAAGAGTAGAGCCCTCCAAAAAGATGTGCGTTGGGGAGTCCTCGGATGGATCAGTCTCCGATAGCTGCGAGTGGGGAACATACTCGGGGTAATCACGTACAGCCGAGGTGGATGAATGAGCACGACGAGTCTGCTAGTCATGGGGGCGGATACGCTCGAAGATCAGGTCATCGTCGCCATAAGGAGCAGTGGGAGTGAAGCGGTAGCTAGACACTGGGTAGGAAAAAGTTCGTCCCGTGTACACAAAAAATCATACGGCACATCGACCTTCGAAGTGGTAGGAGCGGTGATCCGGGTCATAATGCACCTCCCAGACCGGCGTGTCAACGAATAGGACGAAGGTCGCCATCGAGCTCTGAAGCTATGATGGGAAAGAAAGAAAGAAGAGAAAAGAGTGAGAATCTTGCTAAAGAATCTCAGTAGGGACCTCCTATCTAGGGTTACATCATTCACATCCTCAGGAACCTTGGGTTTATTATTTAAAGGTGAGCATGCATATAAATTCCTTCTTTAGTTTTATAAAACTAAGTTATCCAAGGTTCATTCCTTTTAAAATGCATCTTAATGTCATGAATGTAATATGTCAAAGCATGAATGTATGGTAGTACTGTAAACAAACAACTCAACAAATCATAACATCAAGAAGCATACAAGTGGCATAAAGTGGCATGTAACTTTCAAGTGGAACTTTCCTCAACTTTGTGACTTAGAACATCATGCTTTAGCATTATGGGCCACCCTAAAACATCATCTAGGTTATGAGCTCATACCTTAACTAGTCGTCACTAGTTCTTACTTATCATCTGGATAAGTGAAAATCATAATAAAATCCCGACTCCTCGAGTATGGGTTAGGGGGCAAAGGATCATCTCTCTTAGGATATACCTTCTTTGAAACGCTTTACTTGCATCTAGTGCATAGCAATTTGTCCACTTTGGTAGGCTGCATATACTCATACCCTCACAGATTTGTCTTTCCTGGGGGTGCTCGGCTAAACCGGTGTCACCTAGGAAAGCGCATCTCAGTGCTTTGTCACATAAAAATCTCTTGAGGGTGCTCGGCCGAATCGGTGTCACCTAGGGTTTTAATCTGATATGGTTCTTTAAAAACATTCTCAAGTATCACTACAACATTTCCTAGCTACAACAACACTAAATTTAGCAATGCCAAAAAAACCATTGCATAAAAGGGCCTATATGTAACACCCTCCTAACTACCATGTATTACTCGAGCATTAACATTGTAATTAGAAGAGTATCACTTCCTTTCTATAATATCCACTAGTCAAATGAAATGAAATAAGATAAATCAAACTCTAGAGTTATAAAGAAAACTACTATAAAATGTACATATATTATTACTTTACATACCGCTTTCTTTAATACATACCATACTTGAAGTTAAGTCACTTAAACATAATACAACACAGGAACTACTATCAAAAGATCTACCAAGCTTGCTCAAATATCAAGGCCCAACAAAATACTAAACACACAGAAATGGACCTAAGACTTCTAACACCAATTAGTCTACAAGCTGGTAAGTTCTTGGCACTATACTACACTACATACAAGTCAAAAGCCCTTGTAAGTCTCATGTCCTCCTACGCGAAACCATTGGCCATCGGTATGATGGCCTCTCCTCAGCCAGGGGCATCTGTAGAGTCTGAGCACAATACAGCATATACACAAATAGGGGTGAGAATATTATAAAATTCTCAGTAGGGTAACCCCTTACATACAGACAGAATATAAACAGTAAATGCATTTATAATAATAAAGAAAAACATCATGTTAGACCACATATATCAATATTAGCATACATGAGTCAAAGAAAATTATATGCAAAATGGTAGTAATCATAAGTGTTTCTCTTATATCACATGGAATTCAACTTAGTGTAGTAGTTCTTTTTATTAACATAGGGAAGGCTTAGATTCACATCAGGTAACATATGTAGTGGATAACTCCTCAGAGGACCATAGACTGCTAGGACATGAGCTCATTCCTATTCGTGATCATCAGACTTCATTTTTTTCCATTTCTAAATCACACACAGTTCTATTTCCTAGTCGATAAGTCTACCGACTCATAAAATTTCTTGGGAAGTTCTTATTTTTGCCTTCCCTCTCTATCACACATAAGCCTTGTTTCTATTTTCCCGTATGTTAAAACATGCACCATTAAATTTCACATATTCTCTTTTGTCATACAACCATGTCATGGACCTTTCTATTTCAAAGTTAGGTTTATATCCCAGATATAGGCATTCAGTATCATTGGAGTCTCATTCATACTTTATAAACAAGCCTTTCAAACAATTAACATACATTTATATGATATATACTTGGATTAAATAGATTTCTATCATTAACTTAATACATCTTCACCATTCCAGCTTCTTGACAGATTTACCATTATGGTGACAACATTTAATTCACATATCCAATGGGCAATTCACTGGCCATAAAAATTCTCTATGACACCTCAATGTGTCTAAAAGTCCCTGTAAAAATTTCATAGCAAACAGAATACAAGAACCATGTCAAATAAATTCTACAATTTTAGTGGTCAGAGGCCACTTTTTCACAGCTCAGAATAGGATTCACACAATTTTTAACTTTAGCAAATGATAGAAACAACTCAAAATAAAAATCACAGTTATACTTAAAGATGTCTAAAAAACTCTGTAAAAATTTCAAAGGATAACTCCATCATTTGCTATGAATAAAAATTTATATAAATTCACAGCTCCAGTACCAAGATTTCAGCCAGCATAGATATACTCTTGGTTCTTGATTTTTCTCAGGCAGTAAAACTCTTTATTATGCACCACGAAAATTATCAGAGTTTCCTTATGATGTTAGCTTCAACATATAATTTTTATAGCTCATAAAAATGACTAGAATTGAACCAGAAAATTCATGAACAAATCCTGTCCTGCTGAAATCCGAAAATTCAGCAACCTAGCCAAAACTTATTTTGACAAAAATCATTATTTAACCTCATCCAAACACTCCACCAAAATTAACACATCAATATCAACATATCATCATCAAATATAACTATAAATTTAGGAATAAAACCCAAAAAAAATTTACAGAATAATTTGGAAAGAAAAAGGCCAAAGAAAACCCTACACTTTGAAGCTTTCAAGATCTTAGCTCCAAGATTGATTTCGTTTACTTCCAAGCCTTCTAACCCACACCAAACCCTTCCTTACACAGCTGATAATAAGCTCTCAAAGTAGGAAAAGTTGATGGATTCAAATTCTAATCGGTTAGATTGAAAGATCTTGATGAGTGGAATAAGTTTAGTGAAGGGAGTTTGTGATTTTATCAAGTGTAGACAAGGATTTTGGAGCTTTGAATTTAAGTTTCAAGCATTTTGAGGAAGCAAAAATGGAGTTTGGGCTGTCTCCTTTGTTATGGCCAAGAATGAAGATGATAATTATGAGGATTTTGATTTTATTTATATTAAGATAATGTATATAATTTAGCAATTATGAAATTATCTTCTTTGAAATTTTGTAGCATTCTCATTGGCTCTTGAAAAAGGAAAGGATATGTATTGCTCTAGACCATACACTTGTCACCCTAGGTGGCAAGCTTGCACTGGTAGCTTCATCCAGTATAAAAACTACACACCATAATTTTACCAAACGGGTAAAACAGTGTACCCGGGTAATCCATTATTGCCTGAAAATTAATTCTAAGTATAAAATATTTATTCCTACCTATTTCTAACCTTAATCCTATAATTTCCAAATTTCGGGCACCTTCAGGTCTTGAATCTAAGGTTTCAGCTGTTCCGGTGGGTCTACGGGGCCTGCAAAACACTATTTATGTTTTTTTTTTTTTTACGTTCGTTACATTGTTCTCATCATTTTTGTGTACACCAAAATTTTGATATTCTTACTACTAAAGCCTCAATTATTTTCTGAAAAAAAATTAGGATGTTACACTATAGCCACGGTTTATTTTTCTATTGCTGGTGTAGTTGAATTTATACAATATGTTATTGCAACAACTTAAAACCGTACTCTTAGTATATATAAGCAACGGTTTATGAACTGTTGTATTGTTTTTAGTTTAAACAACAGTTATTTAGATGTTGTCTATATAATTTTATAGCTGCTACGCCTAAAAACCGTTGTCAATATACATGAAACTTATAGTACACATAAAAACCATTCCCCAATCTATTATATATATCTATTAAGTGGTGGGAACAAAATTGCTTCTCTCGCTGCCATTTGTTCAAAGTCTCCTCTTAACCCAAAAGGACACATTTTGGACCAAAACCAAAAAAGGAAAGGAAACATTTGAGATCAAAAACCCAGCCAACATAGAGAATGGGAAAAGGAAACCACTGCACAAGTTTCTCGCCTATAAGTGTCAGTGAAGGAGCTTGAATCATCCCCTATCACTGTTCTCTACCGAGAAAACGTTGTGCGGTAGTTGCTGTTTCCTCCATCGCGCCTGGGAACATTGCGTCCTCTTGGCGACCGCCTTTTTTCTCCGTTGCAAGTGATCGTAGATCCGGTGGTGGTGCTTCATGCCTACTGCTCTGCCATCCTCCCCGACTGTCGTAGCATGGTCGTTGATCAGCCGCCAGTCTCGCTCTCTCTAGGTATGCTCTCTCACTTTCTCATCTCACCGCTAATACATGCATTTACTCTCTTTGTCGTTTCTTTGTTCCACCTTGTTTGCTCTTACCCATTGATCTATTTGAAAAGATGGAAACGAGCATGTTGTTACAGTTTCACCTCAAGACTAGCAGGGTAGGAAAGGGGTTTTCATTTGTGGACAACCTACTATTCTTTGGATCTGGGGACTACTTGTTTGTGTACATATATTTTCCCCTTTTGGTCCAAGAGAACTATTCTTTTGAGAGCTGAGACAAAAATCTAGGAAAAGAAATGAATCGTAGTCAAAATATATGATGTAGGTGATTTAAATGGCTTGACTATGAACTTGATTTAAGAGAGGGATAAAATGACATAGTTATGTTGAAGTGATTTATGATTAGATGTTTATATTCTGAACGGTGGATTTGAATACCCATTAATAAGTTCAATTTAGGATTTGTTGATTTTGGTTGCAATCCTACCTGCAATTGTCTATGTTCATCTTTGCAGGCCATGTTGTTAAATAAACCCATGATGCAGAATAGATTTAGCTGCTCTCATGAAGAAAAGAAACTATAAATTATATATTGATTACAAAAAAATTCATCTTTTATAAGATACTTCTCATGAAACTAGCACAACTATTTCGTTCAAAGTTTTAAGAAGAAAAATGACATTTCTCATAGTATCCCTAAGCTGACCACGTTCAGACTTGCTTGCCAAAATAGATGTGCACAAAATAAATGTCTAGTTACATGAGTTAATTTTCCATTTCACTCATATCCTTTATGCCTATCCTATTCTTTCATCCAAAACAAAGGGACCAATTCCAATATGAGTGACTAAGAATCAACCCTTCCAATGATAGTGCATTGGAAGTGATACAATCCAGGACCAGATCATATCATGCTAGTTTAGAGAGAACAGAAAAAAAAAAAAAAAAAAGATTCAGCTATGCAATTTGTTGATGCCTGATTAATTTATTCTTCCAAAGGCATCCCTAAAGTGAACTTGTTTAAAAAATGAGAAAGTAAAGGAAAATTCACCCTTAGATAAAGTGCAATGTAATTATATCCAACTAGATAATCTTAAGGTGGATTTACCCTTACTTTCATTTTAGAGGAGCTTTAGTCTACACCATTGCAAAGAGATGTAAAGAAAGTTTAGTTGTCCACATCCAAGTCTAGGACTTCACTCTGAAACCTTGTTGAAGCTGCTTCTCAGGTAATGGTTCATCCACGTCACTTAATTTTTTGGCCCTATAGAAGTTTGATGTTGGTAATCTTTGGGTTGAGTGACATTTGATGCTCTTATTGTATACTATATCTATATCCTTAGCACAAGTAAAAATAACTAATTTTGTTTCTACTTCTTTGTGATGTTATACAGCCTTTTCAGCACCTTGCATCGCACAAATTGAGACACTTCTCTTTGCTTCTATCACTTTTGTGACAAGTAAACCATTTAACTTGTTATTTTCTCTATAAATTTAATCTTTTTCTTGATAGCTTGCTTGTTTTGGGGTTTATTTATGGACTTTATGTATGAATAGATTGATTAAACTTTATTATACTTGTCATCAATGCTTTAGTCATCAACTCTTATGTTGAAATTTAGGTTGTAATCCACTTCTATTTGAGAAAAACCATGTGTATCTCAATCTAATTCACGTGTTATAATATATTTATTATCCTTACATATTTTAGTTTCTTATCCTTACATGTTAAAGAAGGTTAAGTTTCTTTTCATGATGTTGTTGTTTTCTTTAAGGTGTTTTGTGCTATCTTAGTATGTTGTTAAATGCTACCATCTATAGATGTGTTTGGGCTATTTGTTTATACTTTTTTATAAGAAAATTATTCTCTATAAAAAAATAACACATTTCTGTGTGGATTGTTTAAGTTTGTGCAACTATCTCTAGTGTAATAGAAAGTCCTCGTAGTTAAGTTTGATGTTGTTCAAGAAATTGAAGAAGTGGCAACAGATAAAGGTAGAAACTATCTCTATTGTTAAAAAAATAAGAAGAAGAAGAAGAAGGTTTGAAGTGGATTAAAGAGTGTAGAGTGGTTGAGTATGTATTGTATATTTTAGTGAGAAGTGTTGTGTTATAGTTTGACTTTGGTTTTTATTGTACTATGCTAGTTATTCTAAGTGTTTTGGCATATTTTTTAATGCATGATGTGCTCTTATGTTGTGGTGACTCTAGTTGTTATTGCTAAAAATTTTGCAAAGTCACTTATATATATGTCTTGTGCTTATGTTGACCCTTGTATTGTTTTATTGATTATATGTTTATGGTGTTTAATTTCATGATTTTCTACAGCAAAATTATGTTGAAGGAAAGGAAGAACCCAACTACAAAGAAAATGATGATTAAATAGATAATGAGTGAAAGATTAATATCTTTTGAGATGTTAAAGGACTTTGATGCTCCACTTTATGGCTTTTTGTACCTAATGAATATTTTGTAACTATCAATACTTAATTAGATGTTAGTGTAACGCCCCGATTTTCTGATTGAGCGAAAATGACCAAAATGCCCCTAAGGTCATTTTCCACCCGAAATTCGAGGATAGCCGACCCGGCAGTCCTCGAAGGGTCGACTCAATGTTAGAAGGGGATTATATGTGAATGAATGTTAATAGAGCAGAAGAATCTCATTTTCTGCGGTTTCGGGTCCAAATGACCAAAATACCCCTATAGCGTTTTTTCGCAGGTATAAGTGTTGTTTGAGCCCGGAATCTCTCCTGAGAGTTTGAAATGCTAATTATAAGTGTTTGATGATGTTTTTATGTGCTTAGGAGTATCGGTTTCAGTCCCGGTGGTCCCGGGAAGTTTTTTGTGTAAAATTACGATTTAGCCCCTAGTATAGTGTTTTTGAGCTTAATCGCATGATTAAGCAAACCTAAGCAATATATAGGCTCTAATTGAAGATTAATTAATTTCCATAATTAATCTAGAGTCAAAATAATTTATTAAAGTTAATTAGAACCTAAAATTGCTTAAGGAAACTCAAAATCATTTTCTAGTTTTAATTCTTTTAGAAAGGAATCTAGGAATAGTGTTTTCTCTTACCTATTCCCCTAAATCAAGGAAGTATGTTGGCATTGGATTCCAAGTTAATGAGGTTTGACTTCATTAATCTATCATGACCACCTCCTAATCTAGTCTCACATGGCCCTAATTACCTATCTAAATTCCTAAACACTTACTTACAACTTCCTAATCTTGAGTCTAATCAAAGATACACCTAAACACACCCCTAAACCACAATTAATTTACACAAATCTCTCTCCCATGACATGATAAACAACCAGCCACCACTCCCCCATATTCTTCACATGATAAAATTCTAACACTCCAAGGCCATGCTTTAGGCCATGCCTAAACCCATACTTTTGACCATGCTTTCCTCCATGCCTTGAATGACCACCCAAAAGAGATATTTTTCCTTCCCTCCAAAGGCCTTGAAAGTCACGGCCAGCCCTCCTAAAATTTACCCCTCCATGTTTTTATTTTTTCTATAAATACTTACCTTGTGAGAACTTGGTTTCATTTTTACATATTTGCTAGTTTTGCCTTGAAAACTCATATTGTTTCCTTCCTTTTTCTCAAGAAAAAACTCCAAGAGCTCCTTTCCCCTCATCTTCTTCATCTTCATCATCTTCTTCAAAGATCTATTCTTTACAACCTCAAACCACTACACCCCCATCATAGATCATCATCTAAACACCAAAGTTTCCTTTCTCAAACACAAAGCTCACAAAAAACACCTTTCTTTCCTTTTTCCTTTGTGCTTGGCCGAATCATCACCATCACTTTGGAGGAGCTTTTCATCTCATTCTCACTTCAAAGAGCCAAGCTTTCATCTTCACTCTTGGTAGGGGCTTTGCTTTCAAAATGCTTTTTCTTTGTGATATTGTTTTTGACATAAAAATGCTAGCTTTCTCTTGGTTCAAATCTTTTGCTCTCTTTTTGTTTTTAGTCATAACACTTGGTTTTTGAAAGGAAAATCTTGAGCTTGATGATGAGGTTTCAAGATAATGGTCTTGAGATTTTCATTTGAGAAACCTCTAAAGCTTAAAACTTGATTTTGATCTTGAAGCATTTTAGTTTTCCTTTCTTTTTCCTTCCTTCAAGTTTCGATTTTCTTTTCCTTTTCCTTGTTTATGGTTTCGGTTCCTTTCTTTTCCTTAGACATGGTTTTGGCTTCTTTTTCCTTACCTTGTTCTTACTTTGGTTTTGGTCCTCAAGAAATTATGTTACTTGTTTTAGTCTTTTGGTTCATTTTTCTTGAGCTTGATGATAATGTTCAAGAGCCATGGAGTTTTCTTGAAACTTTGGTTCAAGAATTCTAAAGCTCACTTTGTTGATGAGATAAGTATTAGGTTGAGATTTTTGGTTTTCTTTCAAAGTCTCCTATGAGCTCTAAGTATGATAAAAGGGATTTGCATTCATATTTACTTTTATGTCATCACTAAATGCTCAAGACTAAAGAATAAACTTGCATCTTCATATTTATGTTTATGTTCTCACTAAATCTCTAAGATAATGATGGATTTGCATTGCATATTTATTTTATGCTTTCACCTCTTAATAAAGACTAAAACAAAGTGCATTACATATTTATTTTTATGTCATAACTTAAAAGATTTAGAGCTCATAGACTTACCCATTATTATCTCAAACAAAGTTTGAAAATATATGTTTCTTACTCCTTTGATTTCGGCGTTGTGAGGGTTTGTATAGTTACAAATACTAGAACTTATGTTTCATAATTTTTCTAAGTTTAGATAAGCTCAAGGGATGTTTTGAACAAAGTTCTATGATTTTTAAATCCTCTTGAGATTTATTTGATATAGCTACTGCCCTCATGAGTTTTATAATGGTTCTGATAAAATGAATTGTTTACAAGTGAGTTTTGAAAGTTTTAAAAAGGTTCCAAGAGAAACTAGCAATTTATGTGCTTTAGAAACGAAGTTCTATGCATTATTTGATGGAGATGTTTTCGGTTCTGCCTTGCTTGATTATTCACTGTATGATGCTGTTTTGATGATGATAAAAGGAGTATGATCATGTATAATTAATGCTAAAATTCATTTGTGGGAGTTAAGACAAGTTAGTAACTAGAAAAGAATTAAAATGAGACTTTTAGATCCCTTAGAAATATAATTTTCTGGATTCTGTCCAGCAAGGATATAAGTTAGAATTAATGGTTTATAATTAGTTTAAAGGTGTAGGAACTCCTCATAATTTGTTTAGGAATTGATCTTGATGCTTTATGAACAAACCGAACTTAGAAAGGGTCAAAGTTGTGACTCCTGGGTACCCGTAAAGTGTAAAATTCTGGATTCTACACTCTTGAGGTTTAGAATTGTTTATGAACATAGAGTTGTGTGAGGGATACTTAGATATGAGCCTATAGGTACCCGAGAGCTTAAGTTGTGATGATAGACAAACTTAGATTTCAAGTTAAAGGACCTTAAGGGTCAAAGCATAAGACATTAAGAGCTCTTTGATGCTATGAGTTTATCTATGCAAATATTGTAACGCCCCGAATTTTCTGTTAGAGTGAGAATGACCAAAATGCCCCTGAGGTCATTTTCAGCCCAGAATTCGAGAAAAGCCGGTTCAACAGTACTCGAAGGGCAAACTCAATGTTGGAAGGGGATTAGATGACTTGCGTACATTCCCGGGATCGAAAATCTCGTTTTTCGAGTTTTCGGGTCAAAATGACCAAAACGCCCCTGCGGTGTTTTACCCGTTTGCAAGTGCCGGATGAACCCGAAACTTCTCCAGATGATTTTAAAAGGCGTTTTTATGTAGACTGTGACTTTAGTTTTGGTCCTGGAGGTCCCGGGCGAAATTAGTGCAAAATTACGGTTTTGCCCCTAGTTTCGTGTTTTTATGCTTAATCGCGTGATTAAGCAAACCTAAGCAATATTAGGCTCTAATCGAAGGTAAATTAATTTCCTTAATTAATCTTGAGTTAAAATAATTTATTAAAAGTGATTAGAACCTAAAAGTGCTTAATTACAACTTAAAATCATATTTTAATCTCAAGACTCCTAGTCATGGAATTTTGAATAGTGTTTTCTCTTTCCAATTCCTTAAATCATGGAATTGCGTTACATATTGTTTATTCATAAATGAGTTTAAAATTCTTTAATGATGTATGAGCACTCCTAACCTTGTAATAAAATCCTAATTACTCATTCTTAGTTACCTAAACTTAAACTTAATTACTCCTAACCTTGTACCTAAGCTAACCTACACTTAAAGCCACCATTAACACCCAATTACATGATCAAATCATCCTCCCCACTCTGCTGCCAGGTCTGGCCGAAGCCTCACCCCCTCCATATGCATCACATGTTCAATTTTTCAACACTCCAAGGCCATACCTCAAGTCACATACACTATACCTTGTCATAACTTTCAATCAAGCTTGATTTTCCAAGTAAATAACTAATTAAAATAGCCCATTTTCTCCATTTATTTGTGGCTGGAAAAGTTCCAGCCATGCATTGTTTCTAGAAGCCTAATTTCATAAAAATTGATAGGAAATTAACTCACATCAAGCCATACTTTGTAGCATAGCTTCCATACTTCAAACCATGCTTCTATGACACAATCAAAGAGATATTTTTCTCTCCCTTTGTCCTCCAATGCTATGGCCAGCACCCCTCCCTTGATGAGCCCATGGTTTTGTTTTCTATAAATAGGATGCTTGTGATAGCCTTGTTGCACCTTGAAGCATTTGCTAAGTTTAGAGTTTTAGAGTTGTCTTGCTAAGTTTTCCTTTTCTCTCAAAATTCCAAGAGAATTCTTCCTTTCTTTTCATCTTCATCTTCATCCTCTCTTCATGTCATCATCATCTCTCAACCTTGAAACACCACCCCATAGCCTTGAAACATCATCAAACCTCTCAAATACTCAACCTCAAACACAACTTCACCCAAAACACATTTCCTTTCTTTTCCTTCCTCTTTGGCCGAATCATCACCACCATCCTAGGAGGTGTTGCTCATCTCATTTCCATCTTCAAGTCCAAGCTTTTACCTTCATCACAAGGTAGGGATTTGTTTTCAAACTTTGTTTTGCTCAAGAAAGTGTTTTTCTCTAGTTTCTATTTCCTTTTCTTTTCATTTCGGCCTCTAGGCCTTGTTATGAGCATGATAGCTTGATGATGAGAGTTTCTAGATGATGACATTGTGTTCATCTCAAAGAAACCTCTAAAGCTTGAGTTTTCCTTTCCTTATGACTTCATCTATATGATATCTAGCTCACATGTTGTTTTCAACTTAAGAAAATTAATCTAAGGATTTCTAAAAGCCCAAGCCTACCCTTATCAACCTTAAAGTTGGCCGGTACGTTCTAGAGATTTTCTCTAGATAGGGGTTTTGGGTATTTAATAAAGAACTTGACTTAGTTTCACTTTCTTTTTCTTTAATAAGACTTTCGGTTTTGGTGTTTTTGATCTTTGAGATATTGTATTGGGTTGTTATCTTATTAAAGTCTTGAATGAGCTCTAGTCAACCATAAAATGAACCTTGCATCATGTTTACTTTATGCTTTGCATATCATGTTTACTTTCCTTGCTATCACTAAGTATCAAGATAATAAGTGAACCTTGCATTATCATGTTTATATTTCAAGCTATGCATTATCATGTTTATATTTCAAGTTCTCACTTAATACCAAGATAATAATGAGTTGCATTCATATTTACTTTATGCTATCACTTTACTTTCTAATGGAACCTAAAATGAGTGCATGAGCATGTTTATTTTTATGTCATCACCTAAATGAACCTAGAGCTCAAAGACTTGCCCATTGTTGTCTCAACAAAGGTCTAAAAATATTTATTTCTTGTGGTTCCCATTTCGGCCCTAAGGGGCTTTGGTACTTCCAAGTGTTGAAAACTATGTTTTATAATTTTTCTAAGCTTATGTGAGTATAAGGAATATGTAGAACTAAGTTTTACGAATTTAGGACCTCTTGAGATAAAAATAATTTAGCCACTGCCCTCTTAAGTATTCTTATGATTTTAAAGGATGAAGGTGTTTATAAACAAGTTTTGAAAGTTCTAAAATAGTTCCAAGAGAAACTAGTATTTTATGTGCTTTAGAAATTGTGTTTTATGCCTTTTATGGAGAAGTATATTTTCGGTTCTTCCTTGCTCTTTACTGCCACTGTATGTGCTGTTTTAATGATGATAGTGTGCCTATGTTTAAGTAAAAATAATGTTAAGACTCATATGTGAAAGATAGGATAAGTTAGGAACTAGAAAAGAATTAATTTGAGAGTTCTAGATCTTTTAATTATGTAATTTTCTGGATTCTGTCCAGCAAGGTTTAGATTTAATAATCATGGTTTTTAATTAGTTTGAATGTACAGGAATGACTCATAATTTGTTTAGGACTTAATCTTGAAGCCTTAGGAGCAAACTGAACTTAGAAAGGGTCATTGTTGTGACTTCTAGGTACCTGTAAAGTTAGATTTTCAAATTCTGCATCCTTGAAGTTTAGAGATGTTCTTGACCATAGTGTGAGGTGAGAAATACTTAGTTATAACCTCATAGGTTCCCAAGAGACTAGGTTTTGATGATCGATAACTTAGAATGCGAGTTAAGGACTTTAAGGGTCTAAACCATAATTTCTAGAACCCCGTAATCACACAAATATAAAGCTGTCCAAATCTGCATAGTACTGTTTGGATAAGTCCTTGAGCATAAAAAATTAGTAAAACTTATTAGTTGTGAACCTATAGGTGTGTAAGAGGTTAAGGACAATACTAGGACAATTAGTTTACAAGTTTAAGACTCAAAGAACCAAAGCATAAAACACTATGGGTTTATAACATAATAAGCTTGTGAGTTTGTATGAATAATTGTCTAAGGTGTGATTATGTGATGATGTATATGCTATGAAGAAGTTTTATGTACACGCTATGAAGAAGTTTCATGTGATGGTGTATATGCTATGAAAAAGTTTTACGTGAAAATAGGTTATAGTTTTATAAATGATTATATGATGGGATGCATACTATGAGAAAGATTTATATGATAAATAATGATGTATCTATGAATTAACACTTTATGAGGACTTAAATGTGACACAACACTGAGACGCTTTCTTGGGTGACACCGGTTTAGCCGAGCACCCCCAAGAAAACAAATCCGTGAGGGTATTGACATAGAGCTTGCCAAAGCGGACAAAACTACGATGCACTAGTTGCTAGTAGAGCGTTTCAAAGAGGAAATGACCCTAAGAGAGGTGATCCTTAATTGCCCCCTAGCCCGTACTTTAAGTCGGGATTATGTTACGCTTATCATAGGATAAGTAAGAACTAGTGACGACTAGTTAAGGTATGAGCTCATAACCTAGAGATGTTTTAGGGTGGCCCCATGAGACAAGAGTTAAAGTTTAGAATGTCACATGTGCTATGAAAAGAAAAGTTATTATGAGATTTACAACCGATACCTTATGCCAATGTTATGATGTTGCTTAGTTATTCTATTGATTGGCTTACCTTTATGATGCATTCATGTCATTAGTATATTCCATGCTTAGTCATAAGACGCATTATAAAATATGACGGGCCTTGGATAAATAATACTTTAGAAAACTAACTTAAAAGGAGTTTTATATGCATGCACACCTTTTTAGAAATAAAACCCAAGGTTCCTGAGGATGTGACGATGTTACCCAGGTAGGGATAACCCTACTGAGAATTCTTTTAGAAGATTCTCATTCCCTCTCTCTTTTCTTCCGTTATATCTTCAGATGGCGACATTCGTACTCTTCATCGACACCCCGGTATGGGAGCTGCACCATGACTCGGCACTCGGGTCATACCATTTTGAGGGTCGCTGCACTGTCAGAGTCTTCATGTTCATAGGACAACCCTTCGCACACTCAGTACAGAGTTACTGATTCACCCCGACTACCCCCTACCATCACAATAGTATTTTTGAGCGAGCTAGATCACGGGACGAGCAGATCCTCCGCATGCAGCCTGAGGCATCAGCGGTACGCGACTACCCGGAGTACGTGCCTCGCACCCAGTACTCGGAGACGGACCCATCCGAGGACCCGCCATCACACATGTACAGTTGGAGCTCCAGTCCTGCTCCCCCACCGATGAGAGCCGGGAGTGAGGAGATGGTGGTCCAGCCGAGGTTGGCACGTAGGCCATCCATGCACCCTCACCGCGATGGACATGCCCCGATGATGCGCTCGACCACTCCCGCCGAGATTCGACAGTGGATCGACTCGACCCCACAGTACTCGGACCAGCAGGAGTAGACATAGGAGGGGTAGCAGTTAGTGCACACACGCCACATAGTGTAGGGCAAACCTTCTTTTGTGTATGAGGTTGCCTACTCTAGGTGCACTCGGGCATGGGTATTGTTTTATGATTTCCCTGTATTTGTTTTCCTTGTATTGTTCTTCAGTTGTATTCTGTTTCCCGATGTATCGAATAATCCTGCCCTTTGGGTGGGCACATTATATATATATATATATGTTTCAGTTGATGTTTCCATGATATGATGTGTTCATTTATGCTTTGCTTATATGTTTCCATGATATGATGTGTTCATTTATGCTTTGCTTATATTTATGCTTCCTTTTAAAGATTCGTGCGTGGCTCTCACCTTGATTTTAAAAAGAAAAATTTTACCCATATTTCTGCTAAGTATTTTCTAAGTAAAAGATGAGGCCAAGAGGTAATATTCTAAAGATTAACCTAAGTACATACTAGTAGTCTTAGGTTAAGATTTAGGGTGTTACAAATATGAATTGTTGATGCATATGCTTTGATGATATGTGAGTTATGATGGAGTGTTTTATTGAGATGTTAAGTCTGGCATGAGTTTGAAAGTTGAATGAGTAATGCATATGTGTATTGAGCTTGTGGCATAAAGTGATTTGAAGGAAATTCGGTACACAGCTGTTATGATGCCGAATTTCCATCAAATCTAAAGGACACCTGTTTGGTCGAGCACCCCCAGGAGATTTTATGTGATATAGCACTGAGACGTACTTCTCCCGTTTCGGTGGGGAGGAGGCAAATCCGTGAGGGTATGAGCGGACGCCGCCTACCAAAGCAGACAATTCGCTGTGCACTAGATGCCAGTAGAGTGTTTCAAAGAGGGAAATACTCCCATGTTGCCCCTTCTTTTACCCTGTAACGCCCCGATTTCTGTTAGAGTGAAAATGACCAAAATGCCCCTAAGGTCATTTTCGGCCCGTAATTCGAGGAAAGCCGACCCGGAAGTACTCGAAGGGTAAACTCAATGTTGGAAGGGGATTAGATGACTCGTGTACCTTTCCGGGATCGAAAATCTCATTTTTCGAGTTTTCGAGTCAAAATGACCAAAATGCCCCTGCGGTGTTTTACCCGTTTGCAAGCACCGGATGACCTCGAAACTTATCTAGATGGTTTTAAAAGGCGTTTTTATGTAGTCTATGACTTTAGTTTTGATCCCGGAGGTCCCGGGCGAAATTAATGCAAAATTATGATTTTGCCCCTAGTTTCGTGTTTTTACGCTTAATCGCGTGATTAAGCAAACCTAAGCAATATTAGGCCCTAATCAAAGATTAATTAATTTCCATAATTAATCTTGAGTCAAAATAATTTATTAAAGTTGATTAGAACCGAAAAGTGCTTAATTACAATTTGAAATCCTATTTTAAATTCAAGACTCCTAGTCATGGAATCTTGAATAACGTTTTCTCTCTCCAATTCCTTAAATCATGGAATTGTGTTTTCAATTGTTTACTCATAAAAATGAATTTAAATTTGCTAATGATGTATGAGCACTCCTAATCTTATCATAAAATCCTTAAATCACATTCTTAGTCACCTAAACTTAAGCTTAATTATTCCTAACCTTGTACCTAAACTAATACACACTTAAACCTACCATTAGCACACAATTAGATAATCACAACCTTTCCCCCTCCATGCTGTCTGGTTTGGCCGAAGCTTCTCCCCCTCCATATTCATCACATGTTCAAATTTTCAACACTCCAAAGCTATACCTCAAGTCATATACACCATACCTTGTCATACTTTCAATCAAGCTTGATTTTCCAAATAAATAACTAATTGAAATAACCCATTTTCCTCATTTATTTGTGGCTGAAAAACAACCAGCCATGCATTGCTTCTAGAAGGATTATTTCATTCAAAATTGATAGGAAATTAACTCAAATCAAGCCATGCCTTGTATCATAACTTCCATACTTCAAACCATGCTTGAATAACCTTGTGTAACAGATATTTTCTCTTCCTTTCCCTCCCTCATGGCTATGGTTACTCCTCCCCCTCTTTGAGCTCTCATTTGTTTTCATTTTCTATAAATACCTTGCCTAGAAACACATGCAAACACTTTAGCTCATTTGCACACTTTTAGTTTTCTAAGCTTTCTTTGTGTTCTTTCTTTTTCTCTCTAAGTTTCAAGAGAGTTCTCTCTTGTTCTTCATCTTCATCTTCTTTATCTCTTCATCTTATCATCATCTTTTAACCTTCAAACACCACCCCAAAGCCTTGAACCACCATCAAACCTCTCAAACACCTCACCTCAAACACAACCTCACTTGAAACACAACTCCAACCTCTTCACACCCCCTTGGCCAAATCACTATCCACACTCAAGGAGGAGTTCTTCATCTTGTTTCCTTTTCAAAGATCAAAGCTTTTAACTTCACTCTAGGTAGGAGTGTTTTTCTAAAACTTGTTTCTTGAAAAATGAGTTTTTCTAGCTTTCTCTTGGATTTTCTTTTTGAAACTTTCTTTGTTTCTTTTCCTTGATGTTTCGGCCTCTTGGCCTTGAGGAGCACATGATAGCTCAATGATGAGAGCTCCTAGATGATGACTATGTGTTCATCTCAAAGGAACCTCTAGAGCTTGAGTTTTTGTTTTCTCTAAGTTTCATCTTTATTATCTAGCTCAAAAGGATTTTTGTTCAAGAACACCTTTACTTTTCTTGCTATTTTGATTTCGGTTTCTTGTTCCTTTTCCTTTAAATATTTCGGTTTTGATTCCTTGATCTTTGAGGTCTTGTTCTGTTTTGAAAGTTTATTTATTTTGAGCTTGATTATGATGTTCAAGAACCTCATAGTTCCTTTGAGAACTTGGTTCAAGAACTCTAAAGCTCTCTTTGTAATGAGATGAGTGTTGGGTTGTTAATCTCCAAAGTCTTGTAAGAGCTCTAGATAATCTTAAAATGAACCTTGCATCCATGTTTACTTTTATGCTTTGCACATCATATTTACTTTCCTTGCTATCACTAAGTACCAAGATAATGAATGAACTTGCATTATCATATTTATATTTCAAGCTATGCATTATCATGTTTATGTTTCAAGTTCTCACTTAATATCAAGATAATAATGAGTTGCATATCATATTTATTTTATGCCCTCACTTTACTTTCTAATGGGACCTAAAATAAGTGCATGAGCATGTTTATTTTTATGTCATCACTTAAATGAACCTAGAGCTCAAAGACTTGTCCATTGTTGTCTTAAACAAAGGTTTGAAAATGTTTATTCCTCTAGCTTGAGATTTCGGCCCCTAAGAGTTTATTTGTTTCCAAGTATTGAAAACTATGTTTCATAATTTTTCTAAGCTTATATGAGTTTAAGGAATGCATAGAACTAAGTTTTATGAATTTAGGACCTCTTGTGATGAGTTTGATTTAGGTACTGCCCTCATAAATATTTTGATGATTTTAGATGTTAAAAATGTTTATAAATGAGTTTTGAAAGTTTGAAAAAGGTTTCAAGAGAAACTAATATTTTTATGTGCTTTAGAAATGGTGTTTGATACCTTTAAATGGAGATGTTTGTTTCGGTTCTGCCTTGCCTTTTGTGACCACTGTATGAGCTATTTTAATGATGATAATATGATTAAGTTTGAGTATAATTAATGTTAAAACTCATATGTGAAAGATAAGAGAAGTTAGTAACTAGAAAAGAATTAATTTGAGAGTTTTAGATCCCTTAATGTTTGAATTTTCTGGATTCTGTCCAGCAAGGTTTAGTAATGATAATCATGGTTTTAAATTAGTTTAAATGTATAGGAATGACTCATAAATAGTTTAGGACTTGATCTTGATGCCTTAGGAGCAAACCGGACTTAGAAAGGGTCATTGTTGTGACTCCTAGGTACCCGTAAAGTTAGGATTATGAATTTTGCATCCTTGAGGTTTAGAGATGTTCTGGACTATAGCGTGAGGTGAGAAATACTTAGTTATAACCTTATAGGTACCCGAGAGACTAGGCTTGGATGATTTATAATTTAGACTGTGAGTTAAGGACCTTAAGGGTCAATGCATAAGACATTAAGAAGTTGTTAATGCTATGATGCTTATATGATGCAATAATATGTTGAGATGATTATGATTCATGAGGAAATGATTGTTTAAGATATGAGGCTTATCATGGCATGAGGTTTTATTGAGGAATATGTTGTGTGATTAACTTGTGGCATAAGTTTGAAGGAAATTCGGTTTAACAGCTGTGATGCTGCCTAATTTCCGTCAAACCTTAAAGGGTTAAATGAAATGTTTATGAGTACCATATGAGTTGAAAACCCTGGGTGACACCGGTTCGGCCGAGCTCCCCCAGGAGATTTTTTTATGTGACAAAGCACTGAGACGCACTTTCGTGGGTGACACCCGGTTAGTAGAGCACTCCCAGGGAGACAAATCTGTGAGGGTATGAGTAGATGCAGCCTACCAAAGCGGACAAATTGTTGTGGCTTAATGCCCGCAAAGCATTTCAAAGAGGGTATATCCTAAGAGAGGTGATCCCTGCCCCCTACCCGTACTTGTGAGTCGGGATTATTTTATTATGTTTCGCTTATTCAGATAATAAGCAAGAGCTAGTGACGACTAGCTGAGGTATGAGCTCATAACCTAGTTATTTTAGGGTGGCCTTATTATGCTAAAGTACCATGATTGATGTCACGAAGTTGAGGAATGATCCAATTGAAAGTTATATGCCCTTATCCCACATGGTTTATGATTATATGCTTTGATGTGTTGTCGTATATGCTCAAGTATTGACATGCACCCATGATATAACATGTTGCATTCATAACATCAAGATGCATGTTAAAAGGAATGGACCTTGGATAATTAGTTTTGGAAAACCCTAAATTGAATCTTATATGCATGATCACTGTTTTAGAATTAAACCCAAGGTTCCTGAGGATGTGAACGATGTAACCCTAGGATAGGAGACTCCTACTGAGATTCTTTAGTAAGAATTCTCACTTCTCTCTCTCCTTTCTCTTTCTTCCGTCACATCTTCAGAGAGCGATGGCAACGTTCGTGGTCTTCGTTGATACACCCACTTGGGAGGTTCACTATGACCCGAACCATGGGTCATATCATTTTGAGGGGCAGTGCACCGTGCGAGTCTTCATGTTCATCGGACGCCCCTTTGCACACCCTGTACAGAGCTACCGTTTCTCCCCGATGTCACCCTACAACTATGCGATGGTTTTTGAGCACGCCCGGATGCAAGACGAGAGGATTCTGCGAACGTATACTGGTGGTTCGATGCCTCGAGACTTCCAAGACTATGTGCCTCGATCCCCAAGTTCGGAGGATGACCCATCTGAGGACCCGCCGACGCACATGTATAGCGAGCGTTCTGCTCCTACACCTCAGTTCATGTGAGGCATGAGCGAGGAGACTATTACACAGCCGAGCCTGGCTAGGCGAGCCGAGAGGCGCCCCTATCGGGGAGCTCACGCTCAGTCTTCACGTGTTCCCACTCCCGTTGCCCTGTGTCCATGGATCGGTTACACTCCACCATTTCCCGGGTTCCAGTAGTTGACGTTGTAGGGAGGCTTAGTGCACACACCCACATGTAGAGTGGATAAACCTTCTTTTGTTTTTGAGGTTATTAACTATAGGTGCACTCGGGTAGTTATGATTTATTTTTGCTTTCTTGTTTTCTGTTGTATTTCATTTCCGCTGTATTACAAGCTCTGCCCGTCCCTATGAGGGTATGACTACTTATGTACTCTAATTATGTTATTAATGAAATGTTTCCTTTTTTTATCATGATTGTTGTTCTTTGAGTATATGCTTTACCCTATGATTTCTACTGATTGTTACGCGTGTTTTATATTTTCGTTATTCGACTAGTTAGGTTCGCGGTTCTCATTTTGCTTTATGTTTTCAAAAAAAAATTTACCTGTAATTTCCGCTAAGTATTTTATTAAATGACGAGACTATGAAGTAATAACCTAATGATTAACCTAATGTATTCTAGAAAGTTGGGTTAAAAATTAGGGTGTTACATACCCCATATGAAATCTAGTGACAACTAGTTAGGTTTGAGCTCATTCTTAGGCGATAGGGTGTGTTTGGTTGGATTTGGTGATGTGAATAAATATCGCCGAGGCAAGGTGTGTTTGGTTGGATTTTGGTGATGCGAAAGGAAGGTGGTCCTTGAGGAAAAGAATTTAAGAGTTCAAGTATGAGAAAAGTTATAGGAAAGTCTTGTGCTCTTTATGCCACTTATCCATTACTTGATGTTATGATTTCTTGAATTTCTTGCATAATGTATTGCCATGCATTCATCCAATATCTATTGCATTCATATCACCAAGACTCATATTAAAAGACACCCACTTCAGATAAATAGATTTGAGAAGTTTAAAACCAAACTTTATGCATAAACACCTCTTTCATAATTAAAACCAAAGTGGTTGGGGACGATGACGATGACACGTGTGTTAGAGTCAGAAATCCCTACTGAGAATCTTGAATGAGTTTCTCATCCCTCTCTCTCTTTTCTTTCTTGTCGTCTCCAGATGAAGTTAATGACGTGGTTCGTGACTTCTACTGAGGCATGGGCATGCGGCATACGCTACGGGTCAAATTAGAAGGATGCAGTGGAGATACGGAGATGCCGCTTTAGTTTTATATTTATAATCATGTATTTCCTTGATGTGACAATGAAGCTATGTTAGTAGTAATTGATGTATTAATGAAGATATGACTATGTTGTGTTGTTATGTGTAATGTAACACCCTAATTTTTAACCCAATACTCTAGAACATATTAGGCTAATCATTAGGTTATTACTTCTTAGTCTCATCATTTCATTAAAATACTTAGCGGAAATTATGGGTAAATTTTTTTTTGAAAACATAAATCAAAGTAAGAGCTGCGAACTTAACTAGTCGAATGACAGAAATATAAAGCACGCATAACACTCAATAGAAATCATGAGGTAAAGCATATAACCAAAATAACATTAGTCATGACAACAGAGAAAACATTTCATTAATTACATAATTAGAGTACATAAGTAGTCATATCCTCATAGGAACGGGCAAAGCTTGTAATACAGCGGAAGTAAAATACAACATAAAACAAGAAAGCAGAAATAAACCATGACTACCCGAGTGCACCTATGGTGAATAACCTCAAAAACAAAAGAAGGTTTATCCACTCTACATGTGGGTGTGTGCACTAAGCCTCCCCTACGACGTCAACTATTGGAAACCGGGAAATGGTGGAGTGTAACCAATCCATGGATGTAGGGCGGCGGGAGTGGGAACACGTGAAGACTGAGCGTGAGCTCCTCGATAGGGGCGCCTCTCGACTCGCCTAGCCAGCCTCGGTTGTGTAACAGTCTCCTCGCTCATACCTCGCATGAACTGAGGTGTAGGAGTAGAACTCTCGCTATACATGTCCATCGGCGGGTCCTCAGATGGGTCATCCTCCGAACTCGGGGACCGAGGCATGTAGTCCTGGAAGTCTCGACGCATCGAACCACCAGTATACGTCCGCAGAATCCTCTCGTCTTGCGTCCGGGCACACTAAAAAACCATCGCATCGTTATAGGGTGACATCGGGGAGAAACGGTAGCTCTGTACAGGGTGTGCAAAGGGGCGTCCGATGAACATGAAGACTCGGACGGTGCACTGCCCATCAAAATGATATGACCCGTGGTCCGGGTCATAGTGAACCTCTCAAGTAGGTGTGTCAACAAAGACCACGAACATCGCCATCGATCTCTAAAGATGTGATGGAAGGAGAGAGAGAAAGGAGTGAGAATTCTTGCTAAAGAATCTCAGTAGGAGTCTCCTATCCTAGGGTTACATCGTTCACATCCTCAGGAACCTTGGGTTTATTTATAAAAGGTGTGCATACATAAAGGTTCATTAATTAGGTTTTATAAAGCCAATTATCCAAGGTTCATTCCTTTTAGCATGCATCTTGATGTTATGAATGCAACATACTAAAACATGAGTGCATGGCAATGTCTCAAACAAATAACTCAATGAATCACAACTTCAAGAAACATACAAGTGGCATAAAGGGCATATAACTTTCATGTGGATCATTCCTCAACTTCGTGACATTAATCATGGTGCTTTAGCATAATAAGGCCACCCTAAAATAACTAGGTTATGAGCTCATACCTCAGCTAGTCGTCACTAGCTCTTGCTTATTATCTGAATAAGCAAAACATAATAAAATAATCCCGACTTGCAAGTATGGGTAGGGGGCAGGGATCACCTCTCTTAGGATATACCCTCTTTGAAACGCTTTGCGGGCATTAAGCCACAGCAATTTGTCCGCTTTGGTAGGCTGCATCTACTCATACCCTCACGGATTTGTCTCCCCTGGGGGTGCTCAGCCGAACCAGTGTCACCCAGGGTTTTCAACTCATGTGGTACTCTTAAACATTTCTTTAACCCTTTAAGGTTTGATGGAAATTCGGCAGTATAACGGCTGTTAAACCAAATTTCCTTCAAACTGAAACTTATGCCATAAGCTATTCACCCAACATATTCCTCAATAAAACCTCATGACATGATAAACTTCATATCTTAAATAATCATTTCCTCATGCATCATAAACATCTCAACATGTTATTACATCATATAAACATCATAGCATTAACAATTCTTAAAGTATTATGCATTGACCCTTACGGTCTTTAACTCGCAATCTAAGTTATAAATCATCACAACTTAATCTCTCAGGTAAAGTATTCTTTGCCTTACACTATGGTCAAGAACATCTCTAAACCTCAAAGATGTAGAATCTAAAATCCTAACTTTACGGGTACCTAAGAGTCACAACAATGACCCTTTCTAAGTCCGGTTTGCTCCTAAGGCATCAAGATCAAGTCCTAAACCATTTATGAGTCATTCCTACACATTTAAACTAATTTAAATCCATGATTACCATCTCTAAACCTTGCTCGACAGAATCCAGAAAAATCAAACATTAAGGGATCTAAAACTCTCAAATAAATTCTTTTCTAGTTACTAGCTTCTCTTATCTTTCACATATGAGTTTTAACATTAATTATACTCAAACTTAATCATATTATCATCCTCAAACAGCACATACAGTGGCCATAAAATAGCAAGACAGAACCAAAACCAAAGTCTCCATACAAAGGCATCAAACACAATTTCTAAAGCACATAAAATGCTAGTTTCTCTTGGAACCTTTTTTAAACTTTCAAAACTCATTTATAAACATTTTTAACATCTAAAATCATCAAAATATTTATGAGGGCAGTAGCTAAATCAAACTTGTCTCAAGAGGTCCTAAATTTATAAAACTTAGTTCCATGCATTCCTTAAACTCATAAAAGCTTAGTACAATTATGAAACATAGTTTTCAACACTTGTATCCACTAAAACCCTTAGAGGCCAAAAACAAGGAGACAAATAACATAGGTTTTCAAGCCTTTGTTTGAGACAACAATGGGCAAATCTTTTAGCTCTAGGTTCATTTAAGTGATGACATAAAAATAAACATGCTCATGCACTTATTTTAGGTTCCATTAGAACGTAAAGTCAGAGCATAAAATAAACATGAGATGCAACTCATTATTATCTTGATATTAAGTGAGAACTTGAAACATAAACATGAGAATGCATAGCTTGAAATATAAATATGATAATGCAAGGTCATTCATTATCTTGATACTTAGTGATAGCAAGGAAAGTAAATATGATGTGCAAAGCATAAAAGTAAACATGGATGCAAGGTTCATTTTAAGATTATCTAGAGCTCTTACAAGACTTTAGAGATTAACAACCCAACACTCATCTCATTACAAAGAGAGCTTTAGAGTTCTTGAACCAAGTTCTCAAAGGAACTATGGGGTTCTTGAACATCATCATCAAGCTCAAAATAAATAAACTTTCAAAGAACACAAAACCTCAAAAGAAAGGAAACCAAAACTGAAATATTTAGAGGAAAGGAAGCAAGGAAACTGAAATGAAAAACAAGAAAAAGTAAAGGTGTTCTTGAGCTAAAATCATTTTGAGTTAGTAAATCAAGATGAAACTTAGAGAAAATAAAAACTCACGCTCTAGAGGTTCCTTTGAGATGAACACATAGTCATCATCTAGGAGCTCTCATCATTGAGCTATCATGTGCTCACCAAGGCCAAGAGGCCGAAACATCAAGGAAAGAAAAACAAAGAAAGTTTCAAAAAGAAAATCCAAGAGAAAGCTAGATAGAACTCATTTTCAAGAAAACAAGGTTTAGAAAAAACACTCCTACCTAGAGTGAAGATGAAAACTTGAACTTTTTGAAAAGGAAAACAAGATGATGAACTCGTCCAAGGGGCAAGATGGCTTCGATCAAGAGAAGATAAGAAGGTTGGAGTTGTGTTTCAAGTGAGGTTGTGTTTGAGGTGAGGTGTTTGAGAGGTTAGGAGGTGATTCAAGGCTTTGGGGTGGTGTTTGAAGGTTATGAGATGAAGAGAGGATGAAGATGAAGATGAAGAACAAGAGGAAACTCTCTTGAAAACTTAGAAAGTAAAGGAAAAACTCAAGGAAAGCTTAGAAAATCTAAAAGTTTGCAAATGAGCTAAAGTGCTTGCATGTGTTTCTAGGCAAGGTATTTATAGAAAATGAAAACAAATGAAGGCTCATTGAGGGGGAGGAGAAGCCGTAGCACAAAGGGAGGGAAAGGAAGAAAAATATCTCTTTCAAGGTGTCATACAAGCATGGTTTGAGGTATGGAGTTTATGATACAAAGTATGGCTTCAAGCATGGGTTTTTGAGTGAGTTTTCTTTCAAATTTTGAATGAAATAAATCTTCTAGAAACTAAGCATGGCTGAAAGTTTTTCAGCCACAAATAAATGGGAAAAAATGGTTTATTTCATTTAGTTATTCATTTGGAAAATGAAGCTTGATTGAAAATATGACAAGGTATGGTGAGTATGACTTGAGGTATGGCTTTGGAGTGTTGAAAATTTGAACATGTGATGCATATAGAGGAGGAGGAGCTTCGGCCAGGTTCAGACAGCATGGAGGGAGAGAGATTTTGGTCATCTAATTGTGTGCTAATGATAGGTTTAAGTGTGGGTTAGCTTAGGTATAAGGTTAGGAATAATTAAGCTTAAGTTTAGGTGACTAAGAATGAGGTTTAAGGATTTTATGACAAGATTAGGAGTGCTCATTGTAACACCCTAATTTTTAACCCTATACTCTAGAACATATTAGGCTAATCATTAGGTTATTACTTCTTAGTCTCAACTTTTAATAAAATACTTAGTGGAAATTACGGGTAAATTTTTCTTTTTGGAAACATAAACAAAGTGAGAGCCTCGAACTTAACTAGTCGAATGACAGAAACATAAAGCATGCATAACAATTAGTACAGACCACAGAGTGAAGCATATAACCAAGGAAGCATTCCATTAATAACATAATTTAAGTACATAAGTAGTCATACCCTCATGGAGACGGGTAGAGCTTGTAATACAACGGAAAAGAAAATACAACAAAAAATGTAAAGTACATGGTTCAACATGAAGATAGAAAAACCCAAAACGCTACCCTTCTACTATGAGTACAAACTACAACCCCTCCCAAAAGGTAATACTGAAGGGGAGATCTCCATAAAAGCTTGGGTACTCGCAAAGCTCTCAATCGGGAACTAGTAATGACGAGGATCCTCTGGTGATGGAGGCAGGTAACCGGGGAACTGCTCTATCTCCTCCTGTGTGGGCCAATGGAGTGTGAAGGGAACTCGCGGTGGCTGAACGTGAGCTCCTCGACGTGGACGTATCTCGGCTCTCCTCGCCAAGCGTGGCTGCCTCACAGTCTCCTCACTCCCCTCGCGTCGGAACTGGGGAAAGGAAGCGGAGCCTTCTGAAGGGACATGCGTCGGCGAATCCTCGGATGGATCAGTCTCGGACCTCCTCGAGCGAGACACATACTCCGGGTAGTCGCGAACAGCCGAGGCAGAGGTACGGGCACGACATAGCTGCTCGTCACGCTGGCGAGTGCGCTAGAAGATCATGTCATCACCACCAAAGGGTGCAGTAGGAGTGAACTGGTAGCTCGAAACCGGGTAAGCGAAAGGTCATCCCATGTACACAAAAACGCGGACGGCACAACGACCCTCGAAATGATACGAATGGTGATCTGGGTCATAGTGCACCTCCCAAACAGGCGTGTCAATGAAAAGCACGAACGTCGCCATCGGTCTCTGAAGATGTGACGGAAGAAAGAGGAGAGAGGAGTGAGAATTCTTGCTAAAGAATCTCAGTAGGAGTCTCCTATCCTAGGGTTACATCGTACACATCCTCAGGAACCTTGGGTTTAATTATAAAATAGTGATCATACATAGAAGGTTCAATTTAGGATTTTCCAAACTAATTATCCAAGGTCCATTCTTTTTAGCATGCATCTTGATGTTATGAATGCAACATGTTATACCATGGATGCATGTCAATACTTGAGCACATAGAACAACACATCAAAGTACAACATAAATCATGTGGCATAAGGGCATATATCTTTCCAATGGGATTCATTCCTCAACCTTGTGACATCAATCATGATACTCTTAGCATATAAGCCACCCTAAAAATAACTAGGTTATGAGCTCATACCTCAGCTAGTCGTCACTAGCTCTTGCTTATTATCTGAATAAGCGAAACATAAATAATAATCCCAACTTGCAAGTACGGGTAGGGGGTAGGGATCATCTCTCTCTGGGATTACCCTCTTTGAAACGCTTTGCGGGCACTAGGCCACAGCAATTTGTCCGCTTTCGTAGGCTGCATCTACTCATACCCTCACGGATTTGTCTCCCTTGCGGGTGCTCGGCCGAACCGGTGTCACCCAGGCGAGCACGTCTCAGTGCTTTGTCACATAAAAATCTCCTGGGAGTGCTCGGCCGAACCGGTGTCACCCAGGGCTTTCAACTCATATGGTACTCATAAACATTTCTTTCAACCCTTTTAAGGTTTGACGAAAACTCGGCAGCATAACAGCTATTAAACCGAATTTCCTTCAAACTGCCACAAGCTAATCCACACATCATGTTCTCATGAAATCTCATGCTATGATAAACTTTAACATTTCATCAATTATTTTCTCATGCATCAAGCACATCTCATCATATCATTGCATCATACAACACATCATAGCATTAACAACTTCTTAGTGTCTTATGCGTTGACCCTTAAGGTCCTCAACTCACATTCTAAGTTATAAATCATCAAACCTAATCTCTCGGGAACTTATAAGGTTATAACTAAGTATTTCTCACCTCACACTATGGTCAAGAATATCTCTAAACCTCAAGAATGCAGAATTCATAATCCTAATTTTACGGGTACCTAGGAGTCATAACAATTACCCTTTCTAAGTCCGGTTTGCTCCTAAGGCATCAAGATCAAGTCCTAATCCATTTATGAGGCATTCCTACACATTTAAACTAATTTAAATCCATGATTAGCATTACTAAACCTTGCTGGACAGAATCCAGAAAATTCAAACATTAAAGGATCTAGAACTCTCAAATTAATTCTTTTCTAGTTTCTAACTTCTCTTATCTTTCACATATGAACTTTACCATTAATTATACTCAAACTCAAGCATATTATCATCATTAACACAGCTCATACAGTGGCAAAATAATGGCAAGGTAGAACCGAAACAAACATTCTCCATAAAGGCATAAAACACAATTTCTAAAGCACATAAAATACTAGTTTCTCTTGGAACCTTTTTAAAACTTTCAAAACTCATTTATAAACATTTTTAACACCTAAAATCTTAAGAATATTTAAGAGGGCAGTGACCATTTCAACTTTGTCTCAAGAGGTCCTAAATTCATAAAACTTAGTTCTACATATTTCTTATACTCATATAGGCTTGGAAAATTTATGAAACGTATTTTTAACACTTGGAAAACTTAAAACCTCTTAGGGCCGAAATCTCAACTATGGAAGATAGTTATTTTAGACCTTTGTTTGAGACAACAATGGGCAAGTCTTTGAGCTCTAGTTTCATTAAAGTGATGGCATAAAGATAAACATGCTTATGCACTTGTTTAGCTTTTATTAGAAAGTAAAGTGAGAGCATAAAATAAATATGAGATGCATCTTATTATTATCTTTGATATTTAGGTGAGAACTTGAAATGTAAACGTGATAATGCATAGCTTGAAATATAAACATGATAATGCAAGTTCCTTTATTATCTTGGTACTTAGTGATAGCAAGGAAAATAAACATGATGTGCAAGGCATAAAAGTAAACATGATGCAAGGTTCATTTTATGGTTAGCTAGAGCTCATTCAAGACTTTAACAAGATAACAACCCAACACGTATCTCATCACAAAGAGAGCTTTAGAGTTCTTGAACCAAGTTCTCAAAGGAACTATGAGGTTCTTGAACAACATCCTCAAGCTCAAGTAAACAAACTTTCCAAAACAAAACCAAAGAAAATCTCAAGGATCAAAATACCAAAACCAAAAATCTTACAAAAGAAAAAGGAAGTGAAACTAAGTCAAGTTCTTTATTAAATACCCAAAACCCCTATCTAGAGAAAAAGCTCTAGAATGTGCCGGCCAACTTTAAGGTTGACAAGGGTAGGCTTGGGCTTTTAGAAATCCTTAAATTAATTTTCTTAAGTTGAAAAACCATGTGAGCTAGATTTCATATAGATGAAGTTATAAGAAAAGGAAAACTCAAGCTTTAGAGGTTTCTTTGAGATAAACACAAGGTCATCATCTAGAAACTCTCATCATCAAGCTATCATACTCATAATCAAGGCTAAGAGGCCAAAATGAAGAAGAAAAGAAAAACAAAGGAAAGTTTAAAAAGAATCCAAGAGGAAACTAGAGCAAAACACATTCTTGGGCAAAACAAGTTTGAAAAGCAAATCCCTACCTAAAGTGAAGACACAAAGCTTGAACTTTTGAAAAGAAAAACAAGATGATGAGCTCCTCCTTGGGGCTTGATGGTTTCGGCCAAGAGGAAACAAGAAGGTTGGAGTTGTGTTTCAAGTGAGGTTGTGTTTGAGATGTGATGTTTGAGAGGTTTGATGATGGTTCAAGGCTATGGGGTGGTGTTTCAAGGTTGAGAGATGATGAAGAGATGAAGAAGATGAAGATGGAAAGAAAGGAAGAACTCTCTTGAAACTTGAGAGAAAAAGAAAAGAACTAGCAAGACAACTCTAGAATTCTAAACTTAGCAAATACTTCAAAGTGCAACTAAGCTATCACAAGCATCCTATTTATAGAAAAACAAAACAATGAGGCTCACCAAGGGGGGGAGTGGCCGTGGCTTTTGAGGGGAAAAAGGGAGAGAAAAATATCTCTTACACAAGGTCATTCAAGCATGGTTTGAAGTATGGAAGCTATGCTACAAAGTATGGCTTGATGTGAGTTAATTTCCTATCAATTTTTGATGAAATTAGGCTTCTAGAACCTTGACATGGCTGGAACTTTTCCAGCCACAAATAAATGGGAAAAATGGGTTGTTTTAATTATTTATTCATGTGGAAATTCAAGCTTGATTAAAAGTTATGACAAGGTATAGTGTATGTGACTTGAGGTATGGCCTTGGAGTGTTGAAAAATTGAACATGTGATGCATATGGTGGGCATGGAGCTTCGGCCAAACCAGACAGCATGGAGGGAGAGAGGTTTTGATCATCAAATTGTGTGTTAATGATAGGTTTAAGTGTGTATTAGCTTAAGTACAAGGTTAGGAATAATTAAGCTTAAGTTTAGGTGACTAAGAATGTGATTTAAGGATTTTATGACAAGATTAGGAGTGCTCATACATCATTAGAGAATTAAAAACTCATTTATGAATAAACAATGTGTAACACAATTCCATGATTTAAGGAATTGGAAAGAGAAAACACTATTCAAGATTCCATGACTAGGAGTCTTGAAATTAAAATATGATTTTAAGTTGTAATTAAGCACTTTTCGGTTCTAATCAACTTTAATAAATTATTTTGACTCAAGATTAATTAAGGAAATTAATTAACCTTCGATTAGAGCCTAATATTACTTAGGTTTGCTTAATCACGTGATTAAGCGTAAAAACACGAAACTAGGGGCAAAACCGTAATTTTGCACTAATTTTGCCCGGGACCTCCGGGACCAAAACTAAAGTCATAGTCTACATAAAAACGCCTTTTAAAATCATCTGGAGAAGTTTCGGGTTCATCCGGCACTTGCAAACGGGTAAAACACCGTAGGGGCCTTTTGGTCATTTTGACCCAAAAACTCGAAAAATGAGATTTTCGATCTCGGGAAGGTACACAAGTCATCTAATCCCCTTCCAACATTGAGTTTGCCCTTCGAGTACTGCCGGACCAGCTTTCCTCGAATTCCAGGCCGAAAATGACCTCAGGGGCATTTTGGTCATTTTCACTCTAACAGAAAATCGGGGCGTTACACTCATACATCATTAGGAGATTTAAATTCATTTTTATGAGTAAACAATTGGAAACAAAATTCCATGATTTAAGGAATTGGAGAGAGAAAACACTATTCAAGATTCCATGACTAGGAATCTTGCATTTAAAATAGGATTTCAAGTTGTAATCAAGCATTATTAGGTTCTAATCAACTTTAATAAATTATTTTGACTCAAGATTAATTAAGAAAATTAATTAACCTTCGATTAGAGCCTAATACTGCTTAGGTTTGCTTAATATTAAGCATAAAAACACGAAACTAGGGGCAAAATCATAATTTTGCACTAATTTCTCCCAGGACCTTCGGGACCAAAACTAAAGTCATAGAATACATAAAAATGCCTTTTCAAATCATCTGGAGAAGTTTCGGGTTCATCCGGCACTTACAAACGGGTAAAACACAGCAGGGGCGTTTTGGTCATTTTGACCCGAAAACTCGAAAAAACGAGATTTTCGATCCCAGAAAGGTACACAAGTCATCTAATCCCCTTCCATCATTGAGTTTGCCCTTCGAGTACTGCCGGATCAGCTTTCCTCGAATTTCGAGCCGAAAATGACCTCAGGGGCATTTTGGTTATTTTCATTTTAACAGAAAATCGGGGCGTTACATGTAATATTTGTATTTTGTGGTTATTAATGATATTCTTTCCTCCTCTCTTATGTCATGATTGCTACAATCGTTAGATTTATTTTTAGCATGCGGCTCTTGTTTTGTTTTCAATTTCCAAAAAGAAAAATTTACCTGTATTTTCCACTAAGTATTTTAATAAAAGAATGAGACTAAGAAGTAATAACCTAATATGTTCTAGAGTATCGGGTTAAAAATTAGGGTGTTACAGTTAGCATGGTTTGTATCCTTTTATTATGTGATTTTGAACTAGTATTTTGTAAATATTACTACCATTTATAAAATTGTTGTCTATTAGCGCAAACAACACTTGTAAAACTATTCCTTATCAATAATAATGCTTATTGTAAAACTGTTGCTAATTGAGATAGACAACATGTGAAAAATTATTGCTTATAATTGGCAACAGTTTTGAAATTGTTACATATATTCATTACATCAACAATTGCAAAACCGTTGCTTAAAAAGTGGCAACACTTAAAAAAACGTTCCAATTGCCAAATATTAGACAATGGTGTGAAACCGTTGCCAAATGAAAGGCAACGGATAAAACTATTGTCTAAAGCGTATCAACAAAACAGTTGTCTATTCTATTGATAAGGGCAACGATTTTTCTTTTACCGTTGCCGAAAGTACAAAACCGTTGCCTAAAGGAATAGGTAACGGCCACATACTCCATAGTTTTAAAACTGTTGTCTATTCTAAAGGCAACGGTTTTCTTACATATAGCCACGATTTTTGGACATTGCTGAAGAAAAAAAATGTTGTAGTGTGTTGATTTGATGGAAATTCGGCAACATAACAGCTGTAAACCGAATTCCTTTCAAATCTACTTTATGCCACAATGACTCATGATGCATAAACTATCATATTCAATCTCTATCATCATAGCAAACTTGCATTCATTAACTCATACTTATCAAAACACATGCATCAACATATCATACTAGCATCATCAAACTCAAAGCATCAAAGTTGTCTTAATGTTTTATGCTTTGACCCTTAGGGTCCTTTAACTTGAAATCTAAGTTGTCTACCATCACAATTTAGCCTCTCGGGTACCTATGGGTTCATATCTAAGTATTCCTTACTCAATTCTATGATCATAAAAAATTTTAAAACCTCAACAGTGCAAAATCCATATTTCACTAATTACGGGTACCTAGGAGTCATAACTTTGACCCTTTTTAAGTTCAGTTTTCTCCTATAGTACCAAGATCAATTCCTAAACCAATTATGAGTAGTTCCTACACATTTAAACTAATTATAAACCATTAATTCTAATTTTCATCCTTGCTGGACAGAATCCAGAAAAATTTCATTTCTAAGGGATCTAAAAGTCTCATTTTAATTCCTTTCTAGTTATTAACTTGTCTTAACTTTCTCCAATTAATTCTAACATCAAATATACATGATCATACTCATATTAACATCATAAAAACAGCATAACACAGTGAGCACTTCACTCAAGCAGAACCGAAAATATATTCATCATATAATGCACATAGTTTCATTTCTAACACACATAAATTGCTAGTTTCTCTTGGAACCTTTTTAGAACTTATGAAACTCATTAGGAAACATTTTATTTCATTAAAATCATCATAAAACACATAAGGGCAGTAGCTATTTCAAATTAATCTCAAGAGCGATTTAAATCATAAAACTTTGCTCAAAGCATTTCTTGAGATCATCAAAGCTTAGGAAAATCATGAAACACAAGTTTTAGCACTTGTGACTAGATGAATCTTACTCTAAGTTCATCATCATCACATGGCCGAATTCATGTGAATAAAACACACACATTTCCAAACTTTGTTTGAGATAATAATGGGCAAGTCCATGAGCTCTAAATCTCTTAAGTGATGACATAAACATAAACATGTAATGCACTTTATTTTACTCTTTATTAGGAGGTGAGAGCATAAACATAAATATGCTATACAAGTGCATTATTATCTTAGAGATTTAGCGAGAACATAAACATAAATATGGATACAAGTTCTTTTTACCTCAACTTAGAGCTCATGCAAGATTTTTAAAGAAACATAGTCTCAACCCAAAGTTTATCTCCAACAAACAAAGTAAGCTTTAGAGCTCTTGAACCAAATTCTCAAACAAACTACATGGTTCTTGAACATCTACATCAAGCTTCAAGGAAATGAACTTCAAAGACAATAAAACCACAAGGAAATAAGAACCAAAAACCAAAATCATAGAGGAAAGGAAAACAAGGAACTGAAATCACAAGAGAAGGAAATATACACCAAGTTTTTTATTATGTACTCAAAACCCCTATCTAAAGAGAACTCTAGAATGTGCCGGCTAACTTTAAGGTTGCCAAGGGTAGGCTTGAGCTTTTGGAAATCATTGTTTATTTTTCTTTAAGTTGAAAACCATGTGAGCTAAGTAGCATAGATAGAGTTCAAGAAAGGAAAAACTCAAGCTTTAGAGGTCTCCTTAAGATGAACACATAGTCATCCCCTAGAGACACTCATCATCAAGCTGTCATGATCAAAATAAGGCCTTGAGGCCGAAATGAAGAGAAAAGGAAAAAAAAACAAGGAAAAACTTAAAAGGAATCCAAGAGAAACTTCAAGAAAACACTATTTTTGAGTAGAACAAAAACTTGAGAGCAACTCCCTACCAAGTTTGAAGATGAAAGCTTGGTCTTGAAGATGAAAATGAGAAGAACAATTCCTCATAGAGTGGTGATGATGCTTCGGCCAAAAGGAGAGGAAAGAAAAAGAAATGTGTTCTTGGTGAGCTTGTGTTTAAGGATAAAAGTTCAAGTGTTTAGGACATGATTCAAGGTTGTGGTATGGTGGTTTGAGGTTGTGATTCAAAGAGGAAATGAAGAAGATGAAGATGAAGAGAAAGAAGAAAAAGCTCTTAGAACTTTTTGAGAGAAAAAGGAAAGAACTCAAAAGAAAACTTAGCAAATGATCTAAAGGTTCATTCAAGTTCCCTAACACATGTATTTATAGACAACAAAAACAATGAAGGCTCACAAAGGGGGAGGGACTGGCCGTAGCTTTTGGGGGCATGGGAGGAGAGAAAATATCTCTTACAACTTGTCATTCAAAGCATGGTTGAAGGTATGATAGGTATAGGCTCAAGCCTGGCTTCCAAGCATGGTTTTTGAGGTATTTTCCTTTTAAATTTTGAAATGAAATAATTCTTCTAGAAAGGAGAGGAGGGGCTGATGGTTTGGGTAGCAAGGGAGGAGGGAAAATATCTTCTAAAAGTTGTCATATGAAGCATGGATGAAAGCATGGTGGATATGACTCAAAGTATGGTTCAAGGTGAGGTGTAAGCATGCTTATTTGAGTGCAAGAATTTACACATGTGATGGAAAATGAGGGATTGATTTTTAGCTAGTTGATGCAGTCCAAGGGGAGAGGAAAATATCTCATCTAAATATGTGTTAATGATGTGTTTAGGTGTGTATTAGCTTAGTTGCAAGATTAGGAATTGCTAAGCATATGTTTAGGTAACTAAGAATGTAATTAGGAATTTTATGACATGGTTAAGGAGTGCTCACACATAATTGGAGGAATTTAAACCCATTTTATGAATAAACAATTGTGAACACAATTCCATGATTCAAGGAATTGGAGAGAAAAAACACTATTCAAGATTCCATGACTAGGAATCTTGAATTTAAAATAAGATTTGAGTTTAAATTAAGCAATCTTAGGTTCTAATTAACTCTAATAAATTATTTTGACTCTAGATCAACTAAGGAAATTAATTAATCTTCGATTAGAGCCTAATATTGCTTAGGTTTACTTAATCATGCGATTAAGCTTAAAAACACAATGCTTAGGGGCAAAATCGTAATTTTGTACAAAACTACCCGGGACTACCGGGACTAAAACCGAGGTCACAGAATACATAGAAACACCTTTTAAAACCATCTGGAGAAGTTTTGGGTTCATTTTGACCCGAAACCTCAGAAAATGAGATTTTCAATCCCGGAAAGATTCACAGGTCAATTAATCCCCTTCAAACATTGAGTTAGCCCTTCGAGGACTATCGGACTGGCTTTCCTCGAATTCCGGGCCAAAAATGACCTCAGGGGCATTTTGGTCATTTTTACTCAAACAGAGAATTGGGGCGTTACAACCTACATCTAGTACTCAACTTTCGTTGAGATTCATTAACCTCTTTCTCAACCTAAGAAAGAAAAATTGGATAGTCTTTATGGTAGCTTTCCCAAGCTTTAACGTGTGAATAGTAGATAACCCCTATTGCCACAAACCAAGTAGTTATTCCCAGCTTCTCTAAGTTGAACCATGACCAGTAGACAACCGCTAGACCCACGTTGCAAGTAGTTCTTCCTAGCCTCTCCAAGTTGAACCGTGACAAGTAGAACGACTCTACCATCACATTGCGAGTAATTCTTCACTAGCCTCTCCAAGCTGAGCCATGATAAGTAGAACGTTTCTCCAAATCGTGATAAGTAGTTTTGCATTAGCCTCTCTAAGCTATATCACATTGATCACTACTAGATCAAGGATACAAAGGTTTTGTGTTTGGGTTGCCACTCAAACTAACCTACGCTCAAGTTTCCTTACAAATATACAATGAATGGACCTGGAATAACTTAAGTGACTCATTTCTAACGATTTGTCCATGGAAAAACATATAAATCATTGAGAAACATAGAAAGAAGATTCTTACACTTCAACGAAATTGATTACATAATATAATGAACCTTGTAGGAAGTATGGAAGGATTTTCGTAGAGTTTCCATCCTTATGTATTCAATCTTCTCATTAGCTTTTGAGCACAACATCTCTATTTATAGCAATCTTCCTTTGTGGCTATTGCACTTGATCAGTTCTCCAAGTGACACGTGTAGATCATCCATTTGTGTCTTGGCAAGTCAGTCTAGAAGAGTAGGCTGATAGTCTGTCATATTGGTCGCAGAAGCCATTGTATAGTTGAGGTTTCTGATGTTCTTTCTAAAACTACTTTTTTACTTTAACTGCTCCTTCTAGAAGCTAGGGTGGTTGACCAAATAGGAAGAAGAGATGACATACCAGTTTTGAAACTAGGTTTGACTCGAGATTTGAATTTCAAAATTCAAATGTCCCTTATTTTCCTGTAGCACTCAATGCTCCACAATGAAGTGAGCTTTCTGACATGCACTATTAGTTCCTTGATGCAAATTTGCTCTTCTGATCTTCAATATGAGCTTTATGATGATGAAAGAATTGTGATCATGAAGATTGAAGAATGTGTAGTGTAACGCCCCAATTTTCTGTCTGAGCGAAAATGATCAAAATGCCCCTAAGGTCATTTTCTGCCCGGAATTCGAGGATAGCCAATCCGGCAGTCCTCGAAGGGCCAACTCAATGTTTGAAGGGAATTAGATGGCTTTTGAATGGTTTTGGGAGCGAAAATCTTGTTTTCTGAGGTTTCGGGTCAAAATGACCAAAATAACCATATAACGTTTTTACACGAGTATGAGTGCCATTTGAGCCTGGAACTTCTCCAGATGTTTTTAAATGATGTTTTTATGTATTTCGTAACATCTGTCTAAGTCCCGATGGTTCTGGGCAGTTTTTATGTAAAATTATAATTTTGCCTCTAGCATGGTGTTTTTAAGCTTAATCGCATGATTAAGCAAACCTAAACAATATTAGGCTCTAATCGAAGATTAATTAATTTCCATAATTAAGCTAGAGTCAAAATAATTTATTAAAGTTAATTAGAACCTAAAATTGCTTAAATTAAACCTAAATCTCGTTTTTAAATTCGATATTTTTAGTCATGGAATATTGAATAGTGTTTTCTCTCTCCAATTCCTTAAATTAAGGAATTGTGTCTACATTTGTTTATGCCTAAAATGAGTTGAAATCCCTCTAATAACACCTGAGCACTTCCTAATCATGTCTTGAGATTCCTATTTACTTACTTAGTTACCTAAACACTTACTTAGCAATTCCTAATCTTAAACCTAATATAATACACACCTAAACACATCACTAAACCTTGATTAAATCAAAGAAACTTCTCCCCCCCTCACTCCTCAAGGCCACCGGCCACTCCCCACCAAAATATGCATCACATGTTTGAATTCTGACACTCAAATAGCCATACCTCACCATGCTTTGAGCCATGCTTTGCACCATACTCACCATACTTCAAACCATGCCTCACCATGCCTCAAAAATCAAAACCTCTCACCTCATGTTCCATGAGGCATAGCTCATGGCCACTCCTCTATATGAGCACCCTCATTGTTTTGATTTTCTATAAATAGCTTGCTTTGATGAACTTGGATTGCTTTTGTTTATTTTCTAAGTTCAAACTCAAAGCTTTCTTGCAAGTTCTTTTATTTTCTCTCTAAGTTTCAAGCAGTTCTTTTCTTCATCTTCATCTTCTTCATCGTTCACCTTGAGCCACCATATCACTACCTCAAAACACCACCCCACCACCTTGAATCAACATACAAACACCAAAGCTCTCACTCTCAAACACAAACTTACACAAAAAATGTAACACCCTCCTAACTACCATGTATTACTCGAGCATTAACATTGTAATTAGAAGAGTATCACTTCCTTTCTATAATATCCACCAGTCAAATGAAATGAAATAAGATAAATCAAACTCTAGAGTTATAAAGAAAACTACTATAAAATGTACATATATTATTACTTTACATACCGCTTTCTTTAATACATACCATACTTGAAGTTAAGTCACTTCGCTTATAATACAACACAGGAACTACTATCAAAAGATCTACCAAGCTTGCTCAAATATCAAGGTCCAACAAAATACTAAACACACAGAAATGGACCTAAGACATCTAACACCAATTAGTCTACAAGCTGGTAAGTTCTTGGCACTATACTACACTACATACAAGTCAAAAGCCCACGTAAGTCTCATGTCCTCCTACGCGAAACCATTGGCCATCAGTATGATGGCCTCTCCTCAGCCAGAGGCATCTGCAGAGTCTGAGCACAATACAACATATACACAAATAGGGGTGAGAATATTATAAAATTCTCAGTAGGGTAACCCTTTACATACAGACAGAATATAAACAGTAAATGCATTTATAATAATAAAGAAAAACATCATGTTAGATCACATATATCAATATTAGCATACATGAGACAAAGAAAATTATATGCAAAATGGTAGTAATCATAAGTGTTTCTCTTATATCACATGGAATTCAACTTAGTGTAGTAGTTCTTTTTATTAACATAGGGAAGGCTTAGATTCACATCAGGTAACATATGTAGTGGATAACTCCTCAGAGGACCATAGACTGCTAGGACATGAGCTCATTCCTATTCGTGATCATCTGACTTCATGTTTTTCCCATTTCAATCACACACAGTTCTATTTCCTAGTCGATAAGTCTACCGACTCATAAAATTTCTTGGGAAGTTCTTATTTTTGCCTTCCCTCTCTATAACACATAAGCCTTGTTTCTATTTTCCCCGTATGTTAAAACATGCACCATTAAATTTCACATATTCTCTTTTGTCATACAACCATGTCATGGACCTTTCTATTTCAAAGTCAGGTTTATATCCCAGATATAGGCATTCAGTATCATTGGAGTCTCATTCATACTTTATAATCAAGCCTTTCAAACAATTAACATACATTCATATGATATATACTTGGATGAAATAGATTTCTATCATTAACTTAATACATCTTCACCATTCCAGCTTCTTGACAGATTTACCATTATGGTGACAACATTTAATTCACATCTCCAATGGGCAATTCACTGGCCATAAAAATTCTCTATGACACCTCAATATGTCTAAAAGTCCCTGTAAAAATTTCATAGCAAACAGAATACTAGAACCATGTCAAATAAATTCTACAATTTTAGTGGTCAGAGGCCACTTTTTCACAGCTCAGAATAGGATTCACACAATTTTTAACTTTAGCAAATGATAGAAACAACTCAAAATAAAAATCACAGTTATACTTAAAGATGTCTAAAAAACTCTGTAAAAATTTCAAAGGATAAATACATCATTCGCTATGAATAAAAATTTATACAAATTCACAGCTTCAGTACCAAGATTTCAGCTAGCATAGATATACTCTTGGTTCTTGATTTTTCTCAGGCAGTAAAACTCTTTATTATGCACCACGAAAATTATCAGAGTTTCCTTATGATGTTAGCTTCAACATATAATTTTTTATAGCTAATAAAAATGACTAGTAATGAGCCAAAAATTCGTGAACAAATTATGTTCTGTTGAAATCCGAAAATCCAGCAGCATGTGTCAAATTCTCTTTTGACAAAAATCATTTTCACAACATCCAAATACTCCACCAAAATTAATACATGAATATCAACATAATATCAACCAATAAAACTCAGAATTTCGGAATTATTCAATCATAATATTCCAGAGCAAAATCAGAAAGAAAATAGGATGAAATAAGCCCTACTTGTGATGCTTGAGACTTCTAACTCCAAAAGTACTTCCAAGAATAGTTTTTCCTCACTTCAACCTTCCAAACAGCCCCTAAATCTTCCCTTAAACAGTGATGTATAATGGCTCAAGGTGCAAAAATAGTGATTGATTAAAATTCTAATCGGTTAGATTTGTAGGTGTTGATGTCTAGAACAAGTTTTGTGAAGGAAACTTTGTGTTTTAGTGACTTTGGGCTAGGGTTTTTGGAGCTTGAAGCTTGTTAATGGAGGTTTGAGAGGAAACAAACATGGAGGCTGTATTTTTGGAGTGTTGGACGAAAATGATGGAGTGGCGGTGATAAGATATTGATCTTGTGAGTTTAGGGCAAAATGGATAATGATTTCAAGTACAAAATGGTTTTTCTTAAAGTTAAATATGGTAATTTTGTACAATTCCTATTGGTTACCCATAAAGGTGCAATGGTGTGGCATATCTCAAGCCGCACACTTGTCACCCTAGGTGGCATGCTTGCACTGGTAGCTTTATACTGTGTAAAAACTACACAATCGTAATTTAACCGAATGGGTAAAATAGTGTACCCGGGTAATCAACTATTGCCTGAAAATTAATTCTAGGTATAAAATATTTATTCCTACCTATTTCTAACCTTAATCCTATAATTTCCAAATTTCGGGCACCTTCAGGTCTTGAATCTAAGGTTTCAGTTGTTCCGGTGGGTCTACGAGGCCTGTAAAACACTATTCATGTTTTTTTTTTTTTTTTTAACGTTCGTTACATTGTTCTCATCATTTTTGTGTACACCAAAATTTTGATATTCATACTACTAAAGCCTCAATTATTTTCTGAAATAAAAATTAGGATGTTACATTACTCCCCACCTTAAAAAAAATTTTGCCCTCAAAATTTCATACCTGGAAATAATTCCGGATGATCTGTCTTCATACTTGATTCTAGTTCCCATGTGTACTCTTCATTTCCAGGTCCACCCCAAGCCACTTTTACAAGTTGCACAGATTTATTTCTAAGTTGCCTGACTTCTCTATCAACGATCTGAATAGGAGGGGCTTGAAAAGTCAAGTCATCCCTTAACTGTATAGACTCGGGCTCAATGATATGGTTTTGATCTGGGTGGTACATTCGAAGTTGAGATACATGGAAGACATTATGAAGGTTGGATAAATGTGGGGGTAAGGCTATCTCGTAAGCAATGACCCAATTCGTTGAAGAATTTGAAAAGGACCTATAAACCTAGGTGACAACTTTTTAACTCTAAGGGCCCTACCTACTCCAGTAGTGGGCGTGACCTTCAGAATACATGTTCTCCTCTTGAAATTCTAAAGGTTTCCTTCGAGTATCAAAGATAGCTCTTTTGACGACTGTGCGGTGAGAATCTTGCTCTCGATCTTCCTGGATTTGCTCCGTTGTTTGATTAACAAGATCGGGTCCCAATAGTCTCGCTTCTCCCGAATCATACCAACACAATGGGGATTGACATTTTCTTCCATATAGAGCTTCATACGGGGCCATGCCAATACTAGCGTGATGGCTGTTATTATAAGCAAACTCAACCAATGGGAGTAACTTGTCCCAACTTCCCTTCTGCTCAATCACGCATGCCCTTAGCATATCTTCCAGGGTTTGTATGGTTCGTTCTGTTTGCCCGTCAGTTTGGGGGTGATAGGCAGTGCTCAAACAAAGTTTGGTACCAAAGGCTTTTTGGAACGTTCCCCAAAATCTCGAAGTAAACCTTGGATCTCTGTCAGAAACTATCGAGGAAGGAACACCGTGTAGTCTTACTATTTCTTGGATGTACAAGGAAGCTAACTTATCCAAAGGAAAATTAGCCTTAATGGGTAAGAAATGAGCAGACTTGGTCAATCTATCTATTATAACCCATATAGCATCATGACCTGACGATGTCCTTGGCAAACCCATTACAAAGTCCATAGAAATACTTTCCCACTTCCATTCCGGGATTTCTAAGGGTTGCGGTGGTCCCAGCTGGTTTTTGATGTTCTATTTTAACTTTTGGCAAGTTAAACACTTCCTGACACACTCTTCTATATCTTTTTCATTCGACCAGAACATTTTCTTGAGATCCGCATACATTTTACTAATGCCTGGATGTATAGTAAGTTCACCCCTATGAGCTTCTTCTAAGATCTTCTTTCTAAGATCGCCACTTGTGGGTACACATACCCTATCCTTGTATCTCCATATACCTTGTTGGTCTTGAGTGAATCCTGGCAACTTCTTTGCATGAATTGATCTTAATATCTCCTGAAATTCAGGGTTTTCACGTTGTGCAGCTAAAATTTGTCCTTTGAACTCACTTGTTACCTTTATTTGCCCTAGCACCACACCCTGAGGGTTCACAGACATGTCTAAACTAAGTTCCTTGAAACTTTCAACTAGCTCCGTCTCTTTAATCATCAAGCATGCCACACTTAGGGATTTTCTACTCAGAGCATCGGCAACAACATTTGCCTTGCCTGGATGGTAATTCAGACTAAACTCATAGTCCTTGAGGAATTCCATCCACCTTCTTTGCCGCATATTCAACTCTTTTTGATCAAAAAGATACTTTAAACTTTTATGATCAGAGAAAACATTAAACTGCACACCATACAAATGATGTCGCCAGATCTTTAGGGCAAAAACCATAGCTGCAAGTTCGAGGTCATGGGTTGGATAGTTTACTTCATGAGGTTTCAACTGTCGAGAAGCATAGGCAACCACGTTATGATTTTGCATCAACACATATCCTAAACCCTTACTAGAAGCATCACAATAAACCTCATAGGGTCTATAAGGATCAGGTAATACTAGGATTTGGAGCCGTGGTTAACTTTTGTTTCAACTCCTGGAAACTATTTTCACACTCTGGTGTCCAATTGAATGGAGCATTCTTTCGGGTTAATTTAGTCAAAGGTAATGCTATCTGAGAAAAACTCATGATAAAACGCCTATAATATCCAGCTAACCCTAGGAAACTCCGAATCTCAGTCACCGTTGTTGGTCGTTCCCAATGGAGTACTGATTCTACCTTACTGGGATCTACAGAGATTCCTCCTTGTGATACTACATGACCTAGGAATCTAACCTCTCCCATCCAGAATTCACATTTCGACAACTTAGCATACAACTTTCTCTCTCTTAGGATTTGTAACACAACCCGAAGGTGCTCCATATGTTCTTCCTCAGTCCTTGAATATATAAGTATGTCATCTATGAAGACAACTACAAATTTATCCAAGTAAGGGCCGAAGATTCGATTCATATAATCCATGAATACAGCTGAGCATTAGTCAATCCAAAAGACATCACCCTATACTCGTAATGCCCATATCGAGTTCTAAAAGCGCTTTAGGTATATCCTCATTCAGACCCGAATCTGATGGTACCCTGATCTAAGATCAATCTTTGAGAATACAGTTGCACCTCGTAATTGATCCATGAGATCGTCAATTCTTAGCAAGGGGTACTTATTTTTTATTGTCACTTTGTTCAATTGCCTATAGTCTACACAAAGCCTCATACCCCCATCCTTTTTCTTCACGGAAAGAACAGGGCTCCCCATGGAGAGGCACTTGGTCTAATAAAATGCTTCCCTAATAGTTCTTCAATTTGGGACTTTAATTCTTTCAACTCCAAAGGGGACATCCTATAAGGAGCAATTGAAATAGGACCCGTTCTGGAACCAACTCGATGGAAAATTCAATCTCTCTTTCAGAGGAAATTCTGGAATATCCTCAGAAAACATCCGGATATTCTCTCACCATGGAATCTTGCTCAACTCGTAGTCACATTCAGTTTCACTAGTAGAAAGGAGAACATATTCTGACGATCTGTCTTACTAGGGTTGGATGTTACAAGGTTCAAGTAAAAGAAAAAGGAACCACAGAATGGAGGGTAAAGTGGAAAGAAATATGGCAATGATTTGGACAGTGTAAAAGGACATAATTGGGTACTAGCCAATCCATACCTAAAATTACATCTAGACCAGATAAAGGAAGACAAACTAAATTGGCAGGAAAGTCTCTAGCACCTATTTGAAGAAGAATATTTACAGGTATAACAAGTCCTAATAGGACCAGCGGTAGGGGTGGATACAAGAAGATCATAAGGTAGTTCGCACCACAGATAATTGCAACTTACGTACAGTCATGGGATATAAAAGAATGAGTGGCACCCGTATCATACAGTATATCTAGGACATTACCATTTATTTCACATTTACCTCGGATCAGATCGGCAGATTGAGAAGCTTCCTTGGCACTTATAGTAAGCAGCGCCCATGTTGTTGTGGCCTGGAGGCGGGCTGATGACCTTTCTTGTTAGGGCACTCAAATATCTTATGTCCTGGTTTCCCACAGCCAAAGCAAATGATTTGCGTTGTCCAGCAAGGTCGATTCCCATGATTTTTCCCACACTTGGGGCAATCTCTCCCTGTCTCAGTTCTTAGAGGTTGAAGTTGTTTTCTTTTGTTGTTGTTATTGTTGGGTGGAAACCTTCTCTGAGGTTGGTTAACAGGCTTGAATCGGGGACCTTGAGGTGCTAATCCCCTTCTAGCATTGTTTTGGGCATACTTGAAATTTGTTAGCTTCCTGTTGGACTCCTCTGCACGTCGACATTTATTTACCAAGGTAGGATAGTCCCTAATCTCCAAGAGACTTACAGCTGCTTCTATATCTTCTCGTAGACCTCCTTCATATTTCATGCATTTCCAAACTTCATCCGGGTCACGTTGATAAATTGTAGAAAACTTGCAGAGCTCTTCAAATTTGGCAGTATACTCTGCTACACTCATAGGTCCTTGTTTGAGAGCCATGAACTCCAATTCCTTCTCATTTCTCACAGAAATAGGGAAGTACTTATGGTAAAAAGCTTCCTTAAAATTAGTCTTGGTAACTACAGTATGGGAAGCTTCAAATAATCCCCTGGTGCCAACCCACCAAAAATCTGCATCTGCTTCTAGCATATAGGTGGCAAAGGCCACCTTCTGGATCTCTGTGCAAGGAAGAACGGAGAAAATCTTTTCCATGGCCTTTATCCATTCTTCTGCTTTACAGGGATTAAAAGCTCCTCGAAATGGAGGGGGATTTGCCTTTCTGAACTCGGCAAATTTCTGATATTCTACATCGACTTCGTTCACTACAGGATTATCAGCTGGGTTTTGCCTTTCATTGCGGTTCAGTTGCTCCATCATTCGGGTAGTAGCTGTAGCTTGCTTCCTCATGGCAGCCGCCATCTCACGAAAAGTATTCATCATGTCGGCATCATTTCCAGCTCCACTCCTAGTTCGCCGATTCGAAGTCATTGGTTCCTATCACACCAAACGAAAATATTGAGTTGATCAGTCTCAATACCAAGCAAAGTGTACAAAGAACCCACAACATTTCCAATCAGCAGTCATACACATATATATAAAGTCATAATGCATGACAATTTCTAAGAAAGCATGGCCGGTCCAATCCTCAGGCTTATAGGATAGTCCGGCTCTGATACCATAATGTAACACCCTCCTAACTACCATGCATTACTCGAGCATTAACATTGTAATTAGAAGAGTATCACTTCCTTTCTATAATATCCACTAGTCAAATGAAATGAAATAAGATAAATCAAACTCTAGAGTTATAAAGAAAACTACTATAAAATGTACATATATTATTACTTTACATACCGCTTTCTTTAATACATACCATACTTGAAGTTAAGTCACTTAAACTTATAATACAACACAGGAACTACTATCAAAAGATCTACCAAGCTTGCTCAAATATCAAGGTCCAACAAAATACTAAACACACAGAAATGAACCTAAGACATCTAACACCAATTAGTCTACAAGCTGGTAAGTTCTTGGCACTATACTACACTACATACAAGTCAAAAGCCCACGTAAGTCTCATGTCCTCCTACACGAAACCATTGGCCATCAAGATGATGGCCTCTCCTCACCAGAGGCATCTGCAGAGTCCGAGCACAATACAAAGATATACACAAATAGGGGTGAGAATATTATAAAATTCTCAGTAGGGTAACCCCTTACATACAGACAGAATATAAGCAGTAAATGCATTTATAATAATAAAGAAAAACATCATGTTAGATCACATATATCAATATTAGCATACATGAGACAAAGAAAATTATATGCAAAATGGTAGTAATCATAAGTGTTTCTCTTATATCACATGGAATTCAACTTAGTGTAGTAGTTCTTTTTATTAACATAGGGAAGGCTTAGATTCACATCAGGTAACATATGTAGTGGATAACTCCTCAGAGGACCATAGACTGCTAGGACATGAGCTCATTCCTATTCGTGATCATCAGACTTCATTTTTTTCCATTTCTGAATCACACACAGTTCTATTTCCTAGTCGATAAGTCTACCGACTCGTAAAATTTCTTGGGAAGTTCTTATTTTTGCCTTCCCTCTCTATAACACATAAGCCTTGTTTCTATTTTCCCCGTATGTTAAAACATGCACCATTAAATTTCACATATTCTCTTTTGTCATACAACCATGTCATGGACCTTTCTATTTCAAAGTCAGGTTTATATCCCAGATATAGGCATTCAGTATCATTGGAGTCTCATTCATACTTTATAATCAAGCCTTTCAAACAATTAACATACATTCATATGATATATACTTGGATTAGATATATTTCTATCATTAACTTAATACATCTTCACCATTCCAGCTTCTTGACAGATTTACCATTATGGTGACAACATTTAATTCACATCTCCAATGGGCAATTCACTGGCCATAAAAATTCTCTATGACACCTCAATATGTCTAAAAGTCCCTGTAAAAATTTCATAGCAAACAGAATACTAGAACCATGTCAAATAAATTCTACAATTTTAGTGGTCAGAGGCCACTTTTTCACAGCTCAGAATAGGATTCACACAATTTTTAACTTTAGTAAATGATAGAAACAACTCAAAATAAAAATCACAGTTATACTTAAAGATGTCTAAAAAACTCTGTAAAAATTTCAAAGGATAAATACATCATTTGCTATGAATAAAAATTTATACAAATTCACAGCTTCAGTACCAAGATTTCAGCCAGCATAGATATACTCTTGGTTCTTGATTTTTCTCAGGCAGTAAAACTCTTTATTATGCACCACGAAAATTATCAGAGTTTCCTTATGATGTTAGCTTCAACATATAATTTTTTATAGCTAATAAAAATGACTAGTAATGAGCCAAAAAATTCGTGAACAAATTATGTTCTGTTGAAATCCGAAAATCCAGCAGCATGTGTCAAATTCTCTTTTGACAAAAATCATTTTTCACAACATCCAAATACTCCACCAAAATTAATACATCAATATCAACATAATATCAACCAATAAAACTCAGAATTTCGGAATTATTCAATCATAATATTCCAGAGCAAAATCAGAAAGAAAATAGGATGAAATAAGCCCTACTTGTGATGCTTGAGACTTCTAACTCCAAAAGTACTTCCAAGAATAGTTTTTCCTCACTTCAACCTTCCAAACAGCCCCTAAATCTTCCCTTAAACAGTGATGTATAATGGCTCAAGGTGCAAAAATAGTGATTGATTAAAATTCTAATCGGTTAGATTTGTAGGTGTTGATGTCTAGAACAAGTTTTGTGAAGGAAACTTTGTGTTTTAGTGACTTTGGGCTAGGGTTTTGGAGCTTGAAGCTTGTTAATGGAGGTTTGAGAGGAAACAAACATGGAGGCTGTATTTTTGGAGTGTTGGACGAAAATGATGGAGTGGCGGTGATAAGATATTGATCTTGTGAGTTTAGGGCAAAATGGATAATGATTTCAAGTACAAAATGGTTTTTCTTAAAGTTAAATATGGTAATTTTGTACAATTCCTATTGGTTACCCATAAAGGTGCAATGGTGTGGCATATCTCAAGCCGCACACTTGTCACCCTAGGTGGCATGCTTGCACTGGTAGCTTTATACTGTGTAAAAACTACACACCGTAATTTAACCGAATGGGTAAAATAGTGTACCCGGGTAATCAACTATTGCCTGAAAATTAATTCTAGGTATAAAATATTTATTCCTACCTATTTCTAACCTTAATCCTATAATTTCCAAATTTCGGGCACCTTCAGGTCTTGAATCTAAGGTTTCAGTTGTTCCGGTGGGTCTACGGGGCCTGTAAAACACTATTCACGTTTTTTTTTTTTTTTTTTAACGTTCGTTACATTGTTCTCATCATTTTTGTGTACACCAAAATTTTGATATTCATACTACTAAAGCCTCAATTATTTTCTGAAATAAAAATTAGGATGTTACAAAAAACACATTCCTTTCCTTTTTCCTCACCAAGGCCGAATCATCATCACCATCTTGAGAGGAGCTTTTCTTCTCATTCCCATTTCAAAGACCAAGCTTTTCATCTTCATACTTCGTAGGGAGTTGTTCTAAATATTTCTTTGTTTCAAATATGCTTTATTCATGAAAGAAAGTGTTGACTTTATGAGTTTTCTTTATTGTTCATTTTTGGTTTCTTCTTCATTCTTTCTTTTCATTTTCGGCCTTCAAGGCCTTGTTTACTCCTCATGATAGCTTGATGATGAGTGTCTCTAGATGATGACCTTGTGTTCATCTCAATGAGACCTCTAAAGCTTGAGTTTTTCTTTCTTCAAGTTCTACTTATGTTACTTAGCTCATTAATGATTTCATCTTAAGAAAATAATTACAAGGATTTCAAAAAGCCGAAAGCCTACCCTTGTCAACCTTAAAGTTGGCCAGCACATGAGGGTTTTGGGTACATAATAAAGAATATGGTGTATTTTCCCTTCCTTGTGATTTCGGCCTTCATTCTCTTTTCCTTTAAACAATTTTGTTTTCTTGAATCCATTTCCTTGAGCTTGATGATGATGTTCAAAGAACCATGAGGTTTCTTTGAAACCTTGGTACTTAGAACTCTACCGCTTACTTTATCTTGGTGAGATTATGTTTAGGATTGAGATGTTGATTCTTTAAAGTCTTGTATGAGCTCTAATGATAAATAAAAATGGACTAGCATTCATGTTTAAATTTATGCCTAGCATAGCATATTTACTTTTCTATGTCATCACTAAACTCTCAAGAATAAAGAAATGAACTTGCATTATCATGTTTAATTTCAAGCTTTGCATTCCATGTTTACTTTTCAAGTCATCACTTAATCTCAAAGATAAAAATGAGTTGCATCTCATTTAATTTAAGCCCTCACTTTACTTTTCTAATGAAGATAAAATGAAGTGCATATTATGTTTATATTCTTGTCATCACTTAAAAATATTAGAGTTCAAAGACTTGTCCCTTGTTATCTCAAGTAAAGTTTGGAAATGGAAATATTTTATGAGTATGAATTTGGCCATGTGATGAGGATGAGCTTAGCATGAGTTTCATCTAGTCACAAAGAACAACAAGCTATGATTTAAGAGTTTTCTTAAGTTTAGATGAACTTAGCATATGATATAAAGATGTTTTTATGTTCTAAATCTCATCTAGGAGAAAAATAAATTAGCTACTGCCCTTGTTCATATTTTTATGATTTTAATGAAATAAAATAGTTTCTAAAATGGCTTTTGAAGTTCTAAAAAGGCTCCAAGAGAAAACTAGTAATTTATGTGTACTTGAGATGAAATTTTATGTGATTCTATGCATGATATGATGATGATGTTCATGGTTCTGCCATGTTATTTTGCTCACTGTATGATGATGATTTTATTATGTTAGAGTGAGTGATTTCATGTATATTTGATGTTAGAATTAATTTGAGAAAGCTAAGATAAGTTAGTAACTAGAAAAGATTGAAAATAAGAATTCTAGAACACTTAGAACACAAATAATCTTTGTTTACGTCCAAAGAACCTTTAGAGGTAGTAATCATGTTGTAACGCCCGGGGACGAGGACGAGGAGTGATCGCCGGTGCAAAGAAGGCACGGACAAGGAGCGGCTCCTCGCAAGGTCCTCTAAGCGGAGGGGTACATGAATGAACTGATTACACACCCGAATGAGAGGGATCCTGAGACTGTATAGGTATGGGACTATACAGTTGAGGAGGACTTATATGAATTGATTTGTACTACCTATATCAACAAGATGCATCTTCTTTTCGGTAGCCCAAACTGAAAGAACTCCACAGTTAAGTGTGCTTGACTTGGGGTAATTTTGGGATGGGTGACCTCCTGGGAAGTTTTCCTAGGAAATGTGTGAGTGAGGACAAAGCATGCTGAAAAGACCCGTGTTGGTTTGTGGGGACAGTCGTCAATCCATAAAGCAGCAGGGGATGTTACACATGTTGTATAATTAGTGTAAATGTGTAGGAATCCCTCATAATTGGTTTAGGAATGGATCTTGGTACTTTAGGAGAAAACCGAACTTAGAAAGGGTCGAAGTTGTGACTCCTAGGTACCCGTAATTGTAAAATATAGATTCTGCACTAATGATGTTTAGAATAGGTTATGATCATGTTAATTAGTGAGAATAATTAGTTGTGAACCTATAGGTGCATAAGAGGTTAGAATCGGATACTAGATAACTTAGATTTCAAGTTTAAAACCCTAAGGGTCAAAGCATAAGACACCATAGGTTCTTGATGCCATGAATTGATTGATTCAAGTATGATGTGATGATGCATGTGCTATGATGAGTATGATTGTGTGGTTTCAAGTTTATCATGATTATAGAAGTTGAATGAGAAATGTACATGCATTATGATTTACCGTGGCATAAAGCAAATTTGAAAGAAATTCGGTTTACAGCAGTTATGCTGCCGAATTTCCATCAAATTGAGAACTTGAGAATGTTTTTGAAAACCATATGAGATAAGTCTTGGGTGACACCGATTCAGCCAAGCACCCCCAGGAAATGTGACAAAGAACTAAGATGTACTTCTCCCGCTCCGGTGGGGAGGAGGCAAATCTGTGAGGGTATGAGTAGATGCAGCCTACCAAAGCAGACAATTCGATGTGCACTAGATGCTAGTACAGCGTTTCAAAGAAGGAAATATTCCTATGGACTCCCCAAATTAAAGGTTATGATAGGTGATCCTTAAGCCGCCTACCTCGTACTCTAGAAGTCGGGAATTTTATGTTTATGCTTATCATAAGATAAGTAAGAGCTAGTGACAACTAGTTAAGGTATGAGCTCATAACCTAGATGATGTTTTAGGGTGGCCTCATGATGCTAGAATATGAAGTTCTTAAGTCACAAAGTTGAGAAAAGAGACAAGTTTCACTTGAAAGTTTATATGCCACTTTATGCCACTTATATGTTTCTTGATGTTATGTTTGATGGACTTCTTGCGTAAAGTATTACCATGCATTCATGCTTTGCTATGTTGCATTCGTAACATTAAGATTCATTCTAAAAGGAATGAACCTTGGATAATTATGTTTATAAATCTAACAATGAACTTTATATGCATGTTCACCCTTTTTTTTTACAAACCCAAGGTTCCTGAGGATGTTGATGATGTCACCTTAGATAGGAGATTCCCTATTGAGATTCTTTAGCAAGATTCTCACTCCCTTTTCTTCCTCTCTTTCTTTCCCGTCACATCTTCAGATCATGATGGCGATGTTCATCCTATTCATCGATACCCCCACGTGGGAGGCCCACTGTCACCCGGAGCATCGGTCATATCATTTTGAGGGGCGCTACACGTTGAGAGTCTTCATGTTCATGGGACGCCCCTTCACGCACTCTGTATATAGCTACCGCTTCTCCCCGACATCTTCCTACGGCGATGACATGGTGTTTGAGCGTGTCCGGACACGCAACGAGAGGATTCTCCATACGTACATGGCAGGTTCGGCTGTTTGCGACCACCCAGACTACGTGCCCCGCTTTCAGTATTCAAAGGATGACCCCTGCAAGGATCCACCGACCCATATGTATGGTGAGAGCTCTGTCTCCACTCCCCGGTTTGTGAGAGAGAGGAGCGAGGAGATGTTACGCAGCCGAGGTTGGCTAGGAGAGCCAAGATGCGCCCCCGTTGAGGAGCAAATATTTAGCCACAGCGAGTGCCCGCTTCGGCCAAGCTTCGCAAGTGGATTGTTTCATCCCTCCTTATCATAGGTCGCAGCAATAGAGGTCTTTGGGGAGGACTAGTGCATACACACTCTCATAGATTAGGATAAACTTTCTTTTGTTATGAGGTTATCCGTTTTAGGTGCACTAGGGTATGGGTGCCATTTCTTATGCTTTCCTTGTACTTTTCTATTTCCGTTGTATTCGCTTTCTATTGTATTTGCACCTTGTATTTAAACTAAGGCCTGCCTTTAGGTGGGCATATTATATTATTAATGAGATGTTATCCTTGGTGTATTGATGATTGTTAAATGTTATGTCATGCCTTCTATTCTGTGATTTATTCTTTATGAGTTACATGTATGCTCGTGCACGTTTAAGTTATACGTGGCTCTCACTTTACTTTTATGTTTTTTTTTTAAAAATTTACCCATATTTTCCGCTAAGTATTTTAAAGAAAGATTTATAAAGAATGAAACTGAGAAGTAATAAACTAATGTTTAACCTAAATACGTTCTAGGAGTATTGGGTTAAAAATTAGGATGTTACATGTATCACGTTGTTCTTAGATTTTGCATAATATATTCATTCTAAGCATACTTTCTGATGTCCCATGCTACTTTCTGCAGACCTGTGCCTTGGTTTCTTATTCTTGATTTGATCTGCTTCAGTCTGTAATGCATGTATACTTACTTTACACGATATAATGTTCACTTCTATTAAGCTCAATCTTTTAACACGAGATAAATCATATTTGCACATGTAAAGTGAAATTATTCTCATTTAAGTCCATGTTATACAATTCAAAAATACCTATTATGCTTTGTCAAGAAACTCAAGGCAGACATTAGTCGTTTATCAAAGTATTTTCTTTAAATTAGTTTTGTTGTCTTTCAAAACATATCACTTCAATGCTTTCTGAAGGGTTTTGGAGCTTACACTATCCATGCTTTTTTAGCTAGTTTATATGTTTTTCAATTGCCTGTTGTCATTAAAATAAGGTTTAATTATACTGCAAGTCCCTATAATTTCACTCAATTTCCAATTAGGTCCTTATAGTTTAAAAGTTTTTAATTAGGTGCCTTTTTTTTTTTAAATGTAATTGGGTCCCTGCCATTAACCACCATTACATAAACATTTCCAGCAATGCTATGGTCCATATAATGAAGTCAAGTGTATCATAAAGCTCATTAATCTAAATCATTCAATATATGTAGAATAGAAATCTATGGCTAAAAATAGCATATCTATCAATTCACTTTTTTAAAATAGCATTTCTATCTGTATAAGGCATCCCTAGTTCTTTAGTGTTACTTTATGGTTTGGTTGATAGTTCAAAGTTGCACCCCCTATTATCATTTCAGATTGAAATCCTTAAGCATTTGCAAAGAGAAGCATCTTATGAAACTTAGAGAGACAAAAGAAAGTTAAGAGATTGCTTTCCTTTTATAAATCAGCCAAAGAAGGATACTCTTTCTACAGAGTTTGTGCTGTATATATATATATATTGCTAGTTAGAAAAGGAAGGAGCATTGTGATGATGTCTTTTGTAACACCCTGATTTTCTATTAGAGTGAAAATGACCAAAATGTCCCTGAGGTCATTTTCGGCCCGGAATTCAAGGAAAGCCGACCCGGCAGTACTCGAAGGGCAAACTCAATGTTGGAAGGGGATTAGATGACTCGTGTACCTTTCTGGGATCAAAAATCTCGTTTTTTGAGTTTTTGGGTCAAAATGACCAAAACGCTCCTGCTGTGTTTTACCCGTTTGCAAGTGCCAGATGAACCCGAAACTTCTCCAAATGGTTTTAAAAGACGTTTTTATGTATTCTGTGACTTTAGTTTTGGTCCCGGAGGTCCCGGGTGAAATTAGTGTAAAATTACGATTTTGCCCCTAATTTTGTGTTTTTATGCTTAATCGCGTGATTAAGCAAACCTAAGCAATATTGGGCTCTAATCAAAGGTTAATTAATTTCCATAATTAATCTTGAGTCAAAATAATTTATTAAAGTTGATTAGAACCTAAAAATGCTTAATTACAACTTGAAATCCTATTTTAAATTCAAGATTCCTAGTCATGGAATCTTGAATAGTATTTTCTCTCCCCAATTCCTTAAAGCATGGAATTGTGTTTCCAATTGTTTACTCATAAAAATGACTTTAAATCTCCTAATGATGTATGAGCACTCCTAATCTTGTCCTAAAATCCTTAAACCTCATTCTTAGTCACCTAAACTTAAGCTTAATTATTTCTAACCTTGTACCTAACCTAATACACATCTAAACCTATCATTAACACCCAATTACGTGAAATATTTTCTTCCCTCTCTGCTGCCCCTGGTCTGGCCGAAGCCACACGTCCTCCATATGCATCACATGTTCAAATTTTCAACACTCCAAAGCCATACCTCAAGTCATATACACCATACCTTGTCATATTTTCAATCAAGCTTGATTTTCCAAATGAATAACTAATGAAATAAACTATTTTCCTCATTTATTTGTGGCTGAAAAACTTCCAGCCATGTCTAGCTTCTAGAAGACTAATTTCATTCAAAATTAAAAGAAAAACTCACTCAAAAACCCATGCTTGAAACCATGCCTTGTATCATAACTTCCATACTTCAAACCATGCTTGAATGACATTGTGTAAGAGATATTTTCTCTTCCTTTCCCTCCCAAACTACATGGCCAGCCTTCCCCCTCAATGAGCTCCCATTTGTTTTCATTTTCTATAAATACCTTGCCTAGAAACACATGCAAACACTTTAGCTCATTTGCACACTTTTAGTTTTCTAAGCTTTCTTTGTGTTCTCTCTTTTTCTCTCTAAGTTTCAAGAGAGTTCTCTCTTGTTCTTCATCTTCATCTTCATCATCTCTTCATCTCATAACCTTCAAATACCACCCCAAAGCCTCGAATCACCTCCTAACCTCTCAAACACCTCACCTCAAACACAACCTCACTTGAAACACATCTCCTTTCCTTCTCCCTCTTCAAGGCCGAAGCCATCTTGCCCCAAGGAGGAGTTCTTCATCTTGTTTTCCTTTTCAAAGATCAAAGCTTTTAACTTCACTCGAGGTAGGAGTGTTTTTATAAACCTTGTTTTCTTGAAAATGAGTTTTATTTAGCTTTCTCTTGGACTTTCTTTTTGAAACTTTCTTTGCTTTTCTTTCCTTGATGTTTTGGCCTCTTGGCCTTGGTGAGCACATGATAGCTCAATGATGAGAGCTCCTAGATGATGACTATGTGTTCATCTCAAAGGAACCTCTAGAGCTTGAGTTTTTATTTTCTCTAAGTTTCATCTTGATTTACTAACTCAAAATTATTTTAGCTCAAGAACACCTTCACTTTTTCTTGTTTTTCATTTCGGTTTCCTTGCTTCCTTTCCTCCAAAATATTTCGGTTTGGTTTCCTTTATTTTGAGGTTTTGTGTTCTTTGAAAAGTTTATTTATTTTGAGCTTGATGATGATATTCAATAACCCCTTAGTTCCTTTGAGAACTTAGTTCAAGAACTCTAAAGCTCTCTTTGTAATTAGATGAGTGTTAGGTTGTTAATCTCTAAAGTCTTGTAAGAGCTCTAGATAATCTTAAAATGAACTTTGCATCCATGTTTACTTTTATGCTTTGCACATCATATTTACTTTCCTTGCTATCACTAAGTATCAAGATAATGAATGAATTTGCATTATCATATTTATATTTCAAGCTATGCATTATCATGTTTATGTTTCAAGTTCTCACTTAATATCAAGATAATAATGAGTGCATTTCATGTTTATTTTATGCTCTCACTTTACTTTCTAATGGAACCTAAAATGAGTGCATGAGCATGTTTATTTTTATGTCATCACTTAAATGAACCTAGAGCTCAAAGACTTACCCATTGTTGTCTCAACAAAGGCTTGAAAACCTATGTTATTTGTCTCCTTGTTTTCGGCCTCTAAGGGTTTTAGTGGTTACAAGTGTTGAAAACTATGTTTCATAATTGCACTAAGCTTTCATGAGTTTAAGGAATGCATAGAACTAAGTTTTATGAATTTAGGACCTCTTGAGACAAGTTTGATTTAGCTACTGCCCTGATAAATATTTTGATGATTTTAGATGTTAAAAATGTTTATAAATGGGTTTTGAAAGTTTGAAAAAGGTTCCAAGAGAAACTAGTATTTTATGTGCTTTAGAAATTGTGTTTGATGCCTTTTATGGAGATGTATGTTTCGGTTCTGCCTTGCTATTTTATGGCCACTGTATGTGCTGTTTGATGATGGTAACATGATTAAGTTTGGGTATAATTAATGTTAAAACTCATATGTGAAAGATAAGAGAAGTTAGTAACTAGAAAAGAATTAATTTGAGAGTTTTAGATCCCTTAATGTTTGAATTTTCTGGATTCTGTCCAGCAAGATTTAGAAATGATAATTATGGTTTTAAATTAGTTTAAATGTGTAGGAATGACTCATAATTGGTTTAGGACTTGATCTTGATGCCTTAGGAGCAAACCAGACTTAGAAAGGGTTATTGTTGTGACTCCTAGGTACCCGTAAAGTTAGGATTTTAGATTCTGCATCCTTGAGGTTTAGAGATGTTCTTGATCATAGTATAGAGTGAGGAATACTTAGATATGAGCCTATAGGTACCCGAGAGCTTAAGTTCTGATGATTTATAACTTAGACTGTGAGTTAAGGACCTTAAGGGTCAATGCATAAGACATTAAGAAGTTGTTAATGCTACGATGTTTATAAGATGCAATGCTATGTTGAGATGTTTATAATGCATGAGGAAATGATTGTTGAGATATGAAGTTTATCATAGCATGAGATTTAAATGAGGAATATGTTGTGTGATTAGCTTGTGGCATAAGTTTTGGTTTGAAGGAAATTCGGTCTAACAGCTGTTATTCTGCAGAATTTCCATCAAACCTTAAAGGGTTAAAGAAATGTTTAAGAGTACTATATGAGTTGAAAACCCTGGCTGACACCGGTTCGGCCGAGCACCCCCAGGAGATTTTTATGTGACAAAGCACTGAGACGCCCTTTCCTAGGTGACACCAGTTCGGCCAACCACCCCCAGGGGAGACAAATCCGTGAGGGTATGAGTAGATGCAGCCTACCAAAGCGGACAAATTGATGTGGCTTAATGACCGCAAAGCATTTCAAAGAGGGTATATCCTAAGAGAGGTGATCCTTGCCCCCTGCCCATACTTGCGTAGTCGGGATTATTTTATTATGTTTCGCTTATTCAAATAATAAGCAAGAGCTAGTGATGACTAGCTGAGCTATGAGCTCATAACCTAGTTATTTTAGGGTGGCCTTATTATGCTAAATTACCATGATTGATGTCAGAAATGATCCACTGGAAAGTTATATGCCCTTTATGCCACTTGTGTGCTTACTTAAAGTTGTGATTCGTTGAGATATTTGATTGAAACATTGCCATGCATCCATGTCTTAACATGTTGCATTCATAACATTAAGATGCATGGTAAAAGAAATGAACCTTGGATAATTGGTTTTATAAACCCTAATAATGAACCTTTTTATGTATGCACACCTTTTATAATTAAACCCAAGGTTCCTGAGCAAGAATTCTCACTCCTTTCTCTTTCTTCTTCTGTCACATCTTCAGAGATTGATGGTAACATTCGTAGTCTTCATTGACATGCCCGTATGGGAGGTGCACTACAACCCGGACCACCGCTCGTATCACTTTGAGGGTCGTTGTGCGGTTCGCATTTTTGTGTACATGGGACGACCTTTCACCTATCCGGTATCGAGCTACCAGTTCACTCCTATGGCATCTTTTGGTGGTGACGGCATGATCTTCGAGTGTACCCACCCGTGCGATAAGCAGAGACATCATGCTCATCCGTCTGCTTCTGTCGTCCGTGACTTTCCAGAGTATGTGCCATGTTCGAGGAGGTCTAAGACGGACCCGTATGACGATTCACCTACGCATATCCCTTCGGAGGGTTCTGCACCTTTTCCCCAGTACCGACGTGCGGAGAGTCAGGAGACCGTGATGCAGCCGTGTCTAGCAAGGAGGGCTGGGATGCGTCCGCGCCGAGGAGCTCATGCCTAGCCGGCACGTGTTCCCTCCCCACTCCACTGGCCGACTCAGGAGGAGATCGAGCAGTTCGTGGGCTACATACCCCCATCACCCAAGCGTCCCCGTCGTTACTAGATTCCAGTGGAGAGCCTTATGAGCACCTGAGCCTTTGTGGAGATCTTCCCTTCAGCAGTACCTTTTGGAGGGGTTGTAGATTAGTACTCGTAGCTTAGTAGGAGGGTAGCATTTTTGGGTTTCATTTCCAGTTGTGCCATGTACTTTACGCTTTCCAGTTTTCTGTTGTATTTCATTTCTGCTGTATTACAAGCTCTACCCGTCCCTATGAGGGTATGACTACTTATGTACTCTAATTATGTTATTAATGAAATGTTTTCTCTGTTATCATGATTGATGTTCTTTTGGTTATATGCTTTACCTCATGATTTCTAATGAGTGTTACGCATGCTTTATATTTCTGTCGTTCGACTAGTTAAGTTCGCGGCTCTTACTTTGATTTATGTTTTCAAAAAAAATTTACCGATAATTTTCGCTAAGTATTTTAATAAAATGATGAGACTAAGAAGTAATAACCTAATGACTAACCTAATGTATTCTAGAAAGTTAGGTTAAGAATTAGGGTGTTACATCTTTGAAATGCTGCTTTCTCTACGAAAACTCAATTATACAGCAAATGCTAATGATTTGTTATCTTTGATGGCAATCCCAATACGAGCTAAATGTGGAGATGTTGGAATTGATTTTAATTCTTTTGGCTAGGTACTATGTTTAGGTAGGGTGGGTATGGTTATTTTGGTGGTGGGGATAGAAGATGGATGCTGTAGAAGGAGATGGAGATAGATAGGGATAGAATATACCAAAAATATTCTATTTTTTCTGACAGTTAATACTCGTTGGGACTTAATTGAAAAATTTTATACAATGTAAGGACCTAATTGAAAACATTTAAACTATAAGGACCTGATTAAAAATATAGTGAAATTATGGGGACCTATAGTATAATTAAACCTTAAAATAACTTCAAAGGTATTGCAGGAATAATACAATTGGGAGCAATTAATATGGTGTAGCAATAGACAAATAAGATAGGCAATAGTCACTCTTTATTTCTAAATGAAAGTGAACATTTGATATTATTAAGTATTTACTTTTTTTTAAAATTTTGTCAAAATCAACTTTGGTAGTTCACTTGGTTTGTGCAATCTCTCTTTATGTAGAGTTTATTAAATCTTTATACTATCCTCTCCTCCTTTATAAATCAGAGGGAAGGCTAGTGTCACCTATATAAATAGAGGAAGGTAGATATTAATTCCACCAAAATCTCAGAAAAAATCATTGTAATTTGCATGTTTTTTAGTTTAGAAAAAAATACAATCCAAAATTAATGACATATATAAGGACCAAAGAGCCCTTTTACTAAAAGAAAAAGGTAAAGTGAGATGGTTGTAAAATGAGAAAATGAGATATTAACTATGATTAGATTAATAATTATCATTGTCTGATTCTCATCAAATAATCTAACGATAATTATCCAATCACTTGTTCCTGTACAACCACTATCATTTTAAAAGATCATAATCTATACAATGCTCAATATTTAAAGTTAGTTTTTAAAGTCTCTTTGTATACCCACAATTCACAACTGGTGAACACACATAGAGTGATTTTATGCAAATTAGTAGGGGTTGGAGGTCGCGGTTCTAACCTGATTTTATTTAATAGTTCAACTTAGACTCAGACATTTAACTCTAAAAAATAACTTTGAATGAATGACTAAATTAGTATTAAATAAAAAAATATTTTGACTAAATTGATGTCAAAATTAAAAATGTCAAAACAGAATTAATGAAAATTTTTTTATTAGGATTAAATTGATGTCAAAATTAAAAACGTTAGGACTAAATTAATGTAAGCAATTGTTTGAACCAAATTGATGTGAAAGTAACAATATTAGGACTAAAAATTTGTTTACTCTAATTTTTATGGTTTAATTTTCATGTAACTTAAAATATATATGATATCAATCAATAAAATTTTAAAAAGTGCCTACTTATGAAATGTAATCATTTGATGACAATTCTTTGCATACTTCCTTAAAGTTTCAATAGTTAAGGGTGTTATAAGATTTACTTTGTATTTAAATCACTTGTATATGGTGGCTTTATTAACTTTAAACTAATATGACTATTCAACTCCAAACTGTATCTTACTCGTGACCATAAATAAACAAATAAAACGATACTTGTTCCAAACCGAGCGTAATAACATTTTTTTCTCTACCAACTCTTGATCATCTTTGATATTCCATTCATTGTATTTTTGCTTCATTCTTTCCATCACGTTCCTGAATCACTCCATTTCCCACCATGAATGATGAATATCGATTCTGGATTACCATATTCTTCATGTGCATTCTTTTTGTTCTTACCATTGATAGCAAATTCCTCTTGGACAAGCCCACACATGCCAAGTATGACAAATACATTCTCACCCTCCAAATCTTTTTCTTGTCTCTCCATATCTATAACTTCTACATCATCTTATACCCATTGTATTGGAAAAAGCTACACGCTATCCCATCAGATGTTAGTAGCGAGCCCGGCCCCGCAGCTCAAATTAGTGAGTTCGAACCACCATTTAATTATGGGGGGAAGTTTGGTGTCACTAACATCGTAGATTTGGTCGAAAGGGTATGCACTTACAAGTCCTATAAGAACAACTGGCACCGGCCATTCCTGGGGACTCGCGAGGTGATCTCACGAAAGGTTAAGACTCGCCCCTACAGGACATCCTTCGAGAAGCTTGATCTCGGCTCTTACAAATGGCTTACGTATAAACAAGTCAATGAAGCCATGAAGCATTTCGCTAGTGGCTTGACGAATCTTGAGATTCATAAGGATCAACATGCAGCTATCTTCTCGACAATAGGCCTGAATTTTTCATTACGATGCATGTATTAAATTTTTGTAATGTTTTAGTTTTCCATTGACATGGCAGGAAATAGAATTATTTGATGTTGTTTTTCATTTTTTTTTTCACTTTTGTTCTATTAGGGCTGCTTTAGGAGAGGTGTTGTGGTTGTGATCCTAGATGCGTCATTGGGAGAGGATGCTTTGCTTCAGTCATTAAATGAGGTATTTTATCTATCTCTTTCAATAGAATTACTAATTTATAAACACATAATGATAGAATAAAAATGGAAAAAAGGAAATAGTACTGAAATTCTGAAGCTATATTGTTGATTAAAATGCTGTAGAGAACTCGGCTCAATTTCTTGCAGTTGTTAATTTAGTTGTAGCGAACTACTCTTAGCCATTGCTACTATTTTGGGTTTTTGTTTTTGGTTTGAAATGATTTTCTTTAAAACATTTTAGGCCTATTCTCTCTCCATTTTTTCTTCTTCTCCTTTGCATGGGTAATGTTATTTTCATAATCTGTGCCAGACCGAGGTTACCACAATAATTTGCGGTCGTAAAGAGTTGAAGAAACTAATTAAAATATGAGGATAACTTAAGGTGGTGAAATGTTTAATATACATGGATGAAGATACCTCATTCAGTGACTTATCTGCTTTGCATGGTTGGACAATCATTTCCATGATGGATGTTAAGAAACTTGGTAGAATACATACCAAATATCCACATATTCCTCGTCCAGAAGAACTTGCAATTATAATGTACACAAGTGGAAGTACATGATTGCCTAGGGTTAGAAGCATAAATGAGATGTGTAATTCTTTTGGTTCAATTTTTCTATCTTTCAACTGGTTTGATCATCATAGCTAGCAGTTTAGATGAGACCATAATTTTGTTTACATTTTTTTGGGTTCAAGTCACTTTTTCTCTCATTCTTTTGTTCTTGCTTTTTTGTTATGTTCTTTCAATATTTTTTATTTTGTGTAGGGTGTGATGATGACACATGCTAATATCATAGCAACAACCATTGCTATAATGACCATTATTCCAAAACTTAAGCTAAATGATGTACATCTAGCATACTTGCCAATGGCTCATATACATGAATTAGTGATTGAGGTATGCATATCTACTTCAAAGAGTGGATTAGATAAATATTTATGTTTAAAGGCATTTTATTTCCATTTTATTTTTCCTTTGATAAACTTAACTAACAGTTACTTGTTATAGCATGTTATTGCAGCTGCTGGGGGTACTATAGGGTATGGATCTCCTTTGATTGATAGGATAAAAAAAGGAACAAAGGATGATGACACTGTATTTGTGCCTACTGTGACAGCAACTGTACCTATGATTCTTGATCGTGTATGTGATGCAGTGCTCAAGGAGGTATTTCATTTATAATGTAATTAAAGATTATGCACTTCCAAAAAATGCACAGTAATATTTGTGTATTTGTTAAAATCTTGTTAAACAAACCTTTTAGCTAAAGCCTAATCATGTAGGTCAATGCAAAGGGAGGAACATCAAAGAAATTGTTTGATTTCGCCTATCAACGGAGGTTACAAGCAATAAATGGTAGCTGGTTTGGTGTCTGGGGCTTGGAAAAAGTTTTATGGAATCTTGTTGTGTTTAGAAAGGTTCGAGAAACTATGGGTGGTTATCGTATACGTTTTATAATAGCTGGTGGTGCTCCCCTTTCTCCTAATACACAAAAGTTCATCAATATTTGTCTTAGGTCAGTATTGTCAATTTATTTCTACCTCTTTTTTTCCTTCTTTTGCAAAAAATAAAAAGAAAGGAAACTTGCTCAAAGAAGAAAAGATTTTTGGCATAATAGCAAAGGATAAGATCCCTCATGCTTTGGAAATAACCAAGAAATGAGAAAACCATAATATTCCATACAAGTAGAAAGGTCCAAACTCATGTAAAAAGGAAACAGAAAGAAAGTTCCAAACTACGTCAACTTGTTCAAAGCTCGAATTATTTTCAATACCATCACCACTAAGCATCAAAGAATCAGACTTAGGAGTTAAGAACAACTAAACAATGACAAAAGAAATTTAGTGATTTTTTTTTTTTATGATGAATGGGCTATATGAGTTGTTTCTTTTGTTGTTAACCCAAAAACACAAGCTAGAAGTTTTCTTTAGTATATTTGTAGTTTCCACTTAATTTACTAGAAAATTTTTTAGAATATAATATTTTACTATTGTGTTGTTGCAATATTATTGTAAGTCTATATTAGGAAGCTCACTAAAATTAGGTTTGATAGTTTATGTTAAAATTAATTCACACTTTCTGCCTTTACTTTGTTTGGAAAATTTAGATATCTATTATGGTTAGATTTGTTGTCTAAAGTACATAGTAATGGATTTAGTCTAGAGTGGTCTCTATTATGGAAATATTACTAGTCCACTTGCTTTATCCATGTACTTCTTATTTTATTTTTCTTTTCAAATTGTATTATATTGTTCTATTATATTCATTTTTGTTTACCATTTCTAGTGCTACAATGCTTCAAATATATGGTCTCACAGAGACATGTGGTAGTGGGACATTTTCTGATTTTGATGATAGAAATATTGGTCGTGTTGGACTACCGCTTCCTTTCTCATATGTTAAGGTATTGATTGATAAGATCTAACTCTCCTTTAGACTTTTTAACCTCTAGGATTATTGTATGATGTTGAATTATAAATTATTTTTTCTTCATTTGAAATTTAATAGGCTTCATTTCTTAGTACTATATGGTGGAATAATGCTAGTCGCATAGATTTAATGCAGCTACTCATTATAGTTTTTCATTTCATATCATAGCATAATTGATCTACATTTCATCCTTTAGATAGTATTAAACTCTGCTTCATTAATGAAAAAGAAACCCATTAAGAAAAAGAAAAAGAAAACAACTAGGGCAAGACAATTACCTAAACATAGCTCTAAATTTTAACCCTAGGGGTCAGTTTGGTGTCGAAGAAAAAGTCGGTTATCCTTCTATTCTAATTTTATCCTTATACTAAACTCATCCTAAACCCTTAAATTTTAATCCTGAAATCTTATTGCACTCCTTGTGAGAAGGGTCACATGGCATTTGGAACGATAACCATACAAATATAGTAGTGATTTGACGATTTGTTTGGAAATTAGTTAGGCACGTAGGCCATTCAATATAGTCCTATATTTGCAGTAAGAAGTCATCGTCATTAAAAATAAAAAATAAAAATTGCATTTGCATACCTTACTGACAAGTTTAAAATTTTTAAGAACTTTATCACTATTGAAAATTTTTGTTTTCTATCTAGCACCTAATATATTTTACATAAGAAAATATTTCATTTTCAAATAGTTTTAGTTGTTTTAAGAAAAAATTGTGACCGTTAATCTTATTGAAACCTTTTGACTTGTAATTTATTACTACTTCCTATTACAAGCAAGTGTTTTGAAATGTTTCTCATGACATTGCAACTGAATAAAATGCAAAGAAATCGCTTCCCCATGATCCTTCAAAATTCTAGCTTGGTATGAAATAATTAATCTTGCCTTGCTTCTGTAATAGTGCAATGTAGAACATGCTTGAAGACATAGTCATGAATATTTCTATGATTATATTATGATATGATTTGCCTTTACATTTCTTATGTTAGCATTTGGCATTATTTACTCAGCTAATCGATTGGCCTGAAGGTGGATATTCAATTAATGATTCACTGATGCCTAGTGGTGAAATTGTGATTGGTGGTACTAGTGTCACCCTTGGGTACATCAAAAATGAAGAAAGGACCAAAGAATCTTACAAGGTATATCATCATGTTTGTTTTTATTTTTACTTTTTATTTTTCTTCTGTGGAATAAAAAGGTGGGATAAGATATTGCTTTTGATTTTTTCTTTATTGTCATAATAGCTTTTGTTATGTAATATTGTTCATAAGTCTTCCCTAATTGTGTTAAGCTTTTACCAAAGTTAGTCTTTGACGTGATCTCACAAAACATCTATGGAGAAGTAGTTAAGAGTTTCATCCATGCCATTACATACATTATACTAAAAGCTGAATTTCTGGCAAGTGGATCTATCCGTTGCACATCTTTTAGCCTGAACAACTCTTAAATAAGGGGTCTCTTAGCTATAAAACCGTTATAAGCCTTTAAGTTGTTCCTATAGAGTTCAAAATAGTGAAATCAAAAGATTCCATTTTCTTCCCCTTTTAATCACATATATTTAGCTTTTGTATCTTTGGTTGTAAAGGTTGATGATGAAGGAATGAGGTGGTTCTACACTGGTGACATAGGTAGATTTCATGCAGATGGTTGCCTTGAAATCATTGATCGAAAAAATGACATCCTTAAATTGCAACATGGAGAATGTGTCTCGTTGGGAAAGGTATGAGAGTCGATTTGTGGAATTCTCTACTACCAATATTTTATGACTAATGTATGAAATGTAGGTTGAGGCAGTTCTTCTTGTAAGCTCCTTTGTGGACAATATTTTGCTACGTGTTGATTCCTTGTATAGTTACTGTGTGGCACTTGTTGTGGTTTCTCATCCTGCATTAGAAGAATGGGCTTCAAACTAAGGAATTGTTTATTCTGATCTTGTAGAGCTATGCAGTAAGGAAGAAGCTGTGAATGAGGTGCAGGCATCGCTAGTAAAGGTATGTCTTCTGTATCAAGGCTTTTTTACAACTTTTAAGTTGCAATGATATGGAACTAATATTTAAGTTTTTAATTTTTTTTTTTTTGTAAAGTTTGTCTAATTCCATTGTAAAATGTAGTGTTTAAGTTAAAGAAGGAAACTTTTGAGGTTAAGACTAGCTGTTCATCTAAAATTTTAGTATGCATGCTGTTGAAAATAAGGAGGTGGAAAATTTGGAATGAAAATCATTTGATATTCTTCCTTTTCTAAAATTTATGAAACCATTTGTAGGAAGGAAAGAAGGCTTCTTTGGAAAAGTATGAAATTCCTACAAGAATTAAGTTGCTTGCTAACCCATGGACTCTTGAGTCTGGTCTAGTCAATGCAACTCTCAAGATCAAAAGAGAGCCCATCAAAACGGCTTTCCAAGAAGAGCTCTCTAAGTTGTATGCTTGATAGGCCACTTGGTTGTTTAGAATGAACTAGTGAGAGAGAATAGAATTATTATGTTTGAAATAAACCAATAAATTATAGAAATGAATTGAATTATTCATGTTGACTGTATATCCCTTCATTAATATTGAAAAGGAAAAAGGGAGAGAGGAAAGAGAATTAGAAGATACTATAAAGCATTTAAGGGTATTTTTGATATATTGGATTTTAACATAAAATCCATCAGGCTACAATAGCAAATCAAATTGTTTAGATTTGGTTTACTTTTGATCTTATTTATAGAATTGAATTTTCTTTGAATTTTAATTCCATGCCATTAGTTAGTTCCAAACTACACATAAACACTATACAAGTTTCATATTTTAATGACCTTTATTTAATGAAACAAATTTATTAAATGGAACTTCTATTGTTCACTTTAATCATAAAAAAGTTTATTTCGTCACTTAATAAGTTTATTAAATGGTTTGGGCCATCAACTATATTAAGTCAACACCCTACCAAACTCCATTCCTGATTGGTTATGACTTTGATTATTGCATTTTTCTTTTTGGAAGAAAGGAGCTCTAAGTAGAGCTAAAGGGGAAATAAGGAAGGGGATGGGCAAATATGGATAGAATCCCTGATCCAATACTAACAAACCCTTTGGTCACTTAGATTAAGAGTAGTGTCATGTGAGCTATAGCTCGTTGGCTAATTATTGCAATTTTAAATTCAATGGCTTGATACCAACTTGATGACCTAATATTTTTTTAATGTTTGAGCCTGAGGCCCAACCCAATTTTATCTTGAGCTCCTAAGCTTGTGTCCTAATTTGATTAGGGAACATGACTGCATGTGAGGATTAGGTCCTCGCTAAAGCCTTTAGGGAATATGACTTGGTTAACATGCGTGATAAGTGTAATTTCATTTTGAAAACTTAATTTAAACATGGTAATCAATTTTATAAATAAAATCTAAGTGAGTGATTCCATAAAATTGAATTTTTCCACATATGAAATCTAGAAATTACACTAAACAAATTTAATCTAGGCACAACTATATATAAGTGATTAAATAACTATATGCATATTTGACATAAACGCATGGTCTGAAATCATGTCTATACAACTATTGGAATACTCAATTTTACCATGATCCTAATCTAAACTTCACAATGAAGTGAAGCTCATCAATGGAATAGCTGCAAGGCTATTGATGTTATGTCTAAATGATAATTGGATCTACAACCATAATAATAAAAAGGATGAAATAGGAGGGGTGAGTTCATCCAAACTCAATGAGTAGGTTCTCATCCACAACTAATATGGAACAACCAAGGAAGTACATACATATTAATGCAATAATAAAAATCCTTTTCATATATAACACAGTAATAAAAATTCATATAATTATTGTAAGAAGACATAACATAAACCATTCTAAGGAAATTAAGGAGAAAACAAAATTTCTAAGAATAAAAAAAATTGATACTCAATCTCTCGTGAATAAGAGCATCTAACTAATAACAAATAATCTCTCGCAAACCACGTCCTTCATGGACTAGCTATGGGCACCTAATGTAGCATCCTCCCAAGTACAACATGATCTTTAAGTCATGACATTATACTGAAAAGCTGTTACTTATAAATCAGTGGACTTTTCTTAAATATCAATAACAAAAATTGATCAAATTGAGTGGTAACTAATTTGTGGTTCTATCAAAATATATATATCAAATAAACAAAGTAGTTATTTAAATACAAAGTCAAATATAAAAGGAAGCTCTTTTAAGACCTTTGTAGTACATCTATTATCTCTTAAATATATATACATATATATATTTATATAAGACTAACTACAACAAATACAAATCTTATCTACTAAACTATTGCAAAGTTGATTCCTTTCATGCAACAGCCTCCTTGTCCTCTGGATCAACTTGGACAAGACATGGGAACCCAAACATATATGGTTAAGAATTATACAATTCTTAGTAGGGAAACTCCCCAAATACACAATCATAATGTCATCTTCATCGTCCTGCCCACTTCGATTTATTAAGAAAATGTGAGGATGCAACATATATCAAAGGTTTATTTTAAAGTTCAAAAATCATTCTTCCGAAGTGGGTCTTTTTTATTATTCAATCACCTAATTTGCACATATCATACTACTCAACATCATATAAATCATATACTGCTAAATCACAATTTAAGTATATTGGCCTTAATATCAATACTAAAATTCTTCACTTAACACGTAGGATGAAGGACTACTTATAACAATAGCTAATCTTGTAACGTTTGGGCGTTACATATTCCCGTCCCCTACGTGGCAATAATGGGTAATAGACTGTTTTTCAGGACTGAGCTCATTCCTATATATGATAATTGGATTTACTTTCTCCAATTCTCGTACAGATATATTCCTAGCCATGTTTACTTTCCCCGACTCAATTCAAGGGCAGTAAGGTTTACTTTCCCCGATAGACCAGATTTACTTTCTCTAGCCCAAGACACATAATCTCATTCTTATCTTGATAGTCAAGTTTACTTTCTCCAACCCAAGATAGATAATTTCATGCTTTTCTTGGTAGTCAGGTTTACTTTCCCTGATAGACCGGATTTACTTTTTCCAGCCCAAGAAATATAATCTCATCAATAACTTCACATGCTCAATTATTCATATTCATGTACTCATGTCATACTAGTACCAAGTACCACTATTTCATCAATTCAAAGCATCAATTCATTTTCAGCAGATAGACAGATTTCACATATTCATAGCACAAATTATTCTATATTTCAGACCATCAAATGCAATGCTATAAAAATTCTCAACGATACATCAATGTGTCCCTAAGATTCTATGAAAATTTTAGAACAAAAACAATTCTCTAATTGTGTTTGAAAAATTTTACAAATTTGGTGGTCAAAGGCCACCTAATCTCAACTCTGAACTGGTCTCATAGTTTTTAACCTAAGCAAATGATTGAATCAATTCAGAATAAAAAACATGGCTAAAATTAAAGATGTTTTCAACACGCTGTAAAAATTTTAAAGGAAAAATCAATTATTTGCTATAGTAAAAAAATAAGACAAAATCGCAGCTTCTATTCCAAAAATTGAGGTAGCATAGGTATTATTTCAATTCATGATTTTTTTAAAGTAGTTAGAGTCTTTATCATGTACCATGAAAATTCTCAGAGTTTCTTTAGGATGTTAGATTCAACATATAATTTTCATAACTCATAAAAATGCCTATAACACTCTCAGAAAAATCGTGATTAGTGGCTGATTAGAACAGAACCGAAAATCCAGCAACATGGCTCAAAATCTCTTTTGACAAAAATGATTTTTCCACAACACAAAACTACCCCACCCATGTAAATACATCAATATATAGGTGTTACCTCACATTAGAACCAGAATTTATCAATTTTCAATAAAGCAAAATTTGAAAAAAAAATAGAATTTCACAACAAGGCACAAAGAACCCTACTCTTGGAAACTAGTGTATCCTTGGCTCTAAGATGCACCAAGATGGTGAGAATGAAATATCAAAGTGAGGAATGGTGAGAAATTGAAATTTCAATTCATTAGTTTGGTAGATTGTGTTGAGTGGAGTAAGTTTAGTAAAGGAAGTTTGAGCTTTTTCTAAGTTTAGGCTATGATTTTTGGTAGTTTAAAACAAGTTTCATGCTCTTTAAAGGAACAAAAATGGAAGCTATTTTTGGTTCCTTTGGCTGGCTGAGAATTGCATTTAGTGGAGTGATAAGGTTAGGTGTATTGAATTTATCCTAAGTTAGACTATTATTTAATATAAATGCTTAATTCTTTCAAAAGGAAACTAGATGAATGGCTAGGATTTGATTTTGTAATTAAAGATTAAATCCTATCCGTACACTTGGCTCTAAAAGATAAACATGATTCTTTTACAAAGATTAAACTATCTTTCGATGTTAAAAATCTCACACTGAAATTTTACCAAACAGGTAAAACACTATACCCGGGTAATCAAACATCGCCAGAAAATTAATTTTAGGTATAAAATCTTTATTCCTACCCATTGCTAATCTTAATCCTATAAATTTTCATTTTCAGGCATCTCTAGGCCCTAATTATAGGGTTTCGATTGTCTTGGCATGCCCATGGGGCAAGCTAGGTTACTATTCATTTTTTTTTTTAATAGATCCGTTGGGTCATCTTCATCATTTCTATGTCTATTGGAATTTTGAAATTATGACTAGTAAAGCTCAAATTAATTTTTAAATAATTTTTAGGGTATTACATTATGGTAGCTTGCTGTTGACATCACCAAGTTTAGAAAATAGCAAATCAAGTTCCTAACCAGATTACAATTACTACTAGATAGTGGCATGCAACTCGGGTCATTTCACACGAATACTGAGTTAGTTAGTTGAGGAAAAAAAGGGAGGGTTTTGTTGCTTAAAAATAGCATGGACAATTAATAAAAGTTGGCAATGATAAAGGAGCTAGCTTAGGGGATTCTTGATGCTAGGGAATGTCAATCATTAACATGACAAAATATCAAACACTTGGCAATGGACTAAGAACTAATCATTCAATCACACAATTCGGTAGCAATTCTCCTCAAGGTTAATCAACCAAAAGATAAGATTGAGTGCACACATTTAGATGATTGCAATCACAACATATAAATGCATGAACCAATTAAATTATCAATTGCCTTAGTCCAATTCTCAATCAAGAATTATCTCTACTCTTTTAATCAATTAAATGCTCACTAATCTATCAACTAACATGCACTCAACCAACAAGCTAAATTATATATGCTTGCAAATCATGCTCACATACACAAACCAGCACCTAGCCTCACATACATATGAAACATGCACATGAAAAAAGAGGAAAACACAGAGAGATAGAGAACAACACCAAGGCTTTGCATTGCAAGCAACAATGTTTCAAAACATAACCTTGGCTCTTGAATCCCCTTGGCTAGCAAGAGAGCTACTCCTCCATGGAGGAGATTACAACCAGAAAATAAACAGAAAAGAGTAGTAAAAAGTAGTAATCTACATAAATGAATCAGACCAAGTGTGTCAAGGGGTGTTTGGAATAGAGGAAGAGGAAGAAGAAAAAGAAGAAAAAGAAGGTGAAACTTTATCTTTGCTCTATTCCTAATTTGTCAAAGAATATCTCGGGATCTGAGCTACAGAGCCTTACATCATCATTAATTTTGCTAAAAAGGAGCCCAAGTAGGTCAAACTTACAAAATAAAACTTTCAAGCTCGGCCCTGCAATACTTATTGCAGCGAATTAGCTTGAAACTCTCCACCGGTGCCATTTCACAGGCTCGCTACAGTAAAGTTGTTTTGATCTTTGGTCTGGGTTTGACTTTCAGTCTCACTACAACGAGTTTGTTTTGACATTCTTCCTCCTTCTAGGCTTCCCTTTTTCCTTCTGTCAGCTGCAAGTGCTACTCCACAATGCACTTTCATGGGTTACTCTTCATATGATATGATCCACTCTGCAAGACAAAGAAGTCTCATGAGATATAGAAATCAAAATTGTTCAAAAGTCATTGAATAAAAACCATAAGAAAAAATTGAATGCAAAGGGTGAATACATCAAAAAACTAACAAAACTGATGGAAATTAATTCAAAACAGAATGCAAAAGCACTAAGTGTAAAAGGGAAAATATTTGCAAAAAGAGTATTTATCAACTCCTCTACACTTAGGCAACTGCATGTCTTCATGCATTGCATCCGAAGGAAAAGATTTTATTAAAGAGCAAAGAAATAACGAGTAATAACAGAGAGCTAGGAATTAGTAAATAATGAGGTTCAAGTGGTCACAATTACAAGCACCAAAATTCGGAGTTGGCCACTCGATCATCAAAAAAAAGAGCCTCAACCAAGCATGGATTAATTCAGAAGGTGAATGAAATGGTTAGATTCTCATATAGGTATGATTCACTCAGCTCATTCAAGTGTGTGTAGGGGAATACAGCACTCAAACACATCACAATGCAATGCCTTCCATAGGCTTGCCCTTCATCTTAATCACCACAGTTCAAATACAATAAAAAAACATGCATCAAGAGGTCTTATTTCGGGTTGTAACGGGGCTAAGGTTAGGGAAGGGTACATTAGGATATGTGAGCTAAACTCAAGTCTAAGGAAATCAAAAGTGTATGCCTACATAAAGGAATTGTGAAAGGAACCCAAATTCAAATCAATGGTGTTCTTACAAGCATTTCTTAAAGCGGTGCACTCTAGGATACAAGTTGCAACTTTATTCGAAACAGTGGTGAATTGGTGATCACAAATTAATTTCCAACATTCAAAATTTAAAATGTTTTTTTTTTAGGAATCATAACCTTGTAACATCCTAATTTTAACCCAATACTCCTAGAACATATTTAGGTTAATCATTAGGTTATTACTTCTTAGTCTCATTCTTTAAAATCTTTCTTTAAAATACTTAGTGAAAAATATGGGTAAAATTTTTTTTGAAATATGAAAGCAAAGTGAGAGCCACATGGAACTTGAACAAGAGTCGATGATAAAGCATAACTCAAATATAAAAGAAAGCGCAAACATGAACATCAAACGACTTCATAATAGTAAACTATAACACCTTAACATTCGACCCAACACTACTAGTATGTATTTAGGCCAAATATTAGTTGTTACCTCTTGTCATAATTCTATTACTTTGAAATTAACTTAAGGAAAATACGAGCCAAATTTTTTTTGTTGAAAACTCCTTAAAATATGAGCCGTGCGTAGCATCCGTATAAACGATATAATAAAGTGCGGAAATATAAACATAGAAGTGGCTCCAAAACAATCATGACATCATCATATCTGAAATAACTCATGCATATAATATGCCCACCCTAAGGGGCGGGACTCTTCAAGTACATAGGAAATATGAATACAACGGAAACATAAAGTACATGGAAAAGACATGAAAGAAACACCTCTACCCAAGTGCAACCTAAGGTGGACAACCTCAACACAAAAGAAGGTTATCCTAACTACGTGTCATGTGTGCACTAAGGACTACCCTCCAAACTACTCGGCGAAGATCACGGGTACGGGGGAACATAGCCAATCCAAGGGTGGAGCTCGGCAGGGGCAGGCATGCCAGCGTGTTGAACATGTCTTCCGCGTCGAGGTCATGGACCGGGCACCCGAGCCCTCCGTGGCTGGGTAACTGTCTCCTCACTACCCATGGGCATCTATGGAGGAGTGGGGGTAGAGTCCTCTCCATACATGTGGATGGGTGGATCCTCCGAGGGGTCCTCCTCTGAATGCTGGGAACAGGGTACGTAGTTGGGTACAGCGCCCGAGCCGGCAGAGTAGGTCCGTAGAATCCTCTCATTGCGTGTGCGAGCACACTCAAAAACCATGTTATCTCCATATGGTGAAGTCGGAGAGAAGAGGTAGCTATCTACAGGCTGTGCGAACGGCCATCCAGGGAACATAAAGACACGAACGGTGCAGCGGCCCTCAAAATGAAACGACCCATGCTCGGGGTCGTGGTGCACCTCCCAAGTAGGTGTATCAATGAAGAGTACGAACGTCGCCATCCTGATCTGAAGACATAAAGGAAAGAAAGAGATAGAGGGAATGAGATTTCTTACTAAAGAAACTCAGTAGGGTTTTTCCTTCTACCTAGGTGTCGTCTTCTATGTCTCCAGGGACCTCGGTTTCATTAAAGGAAATCATGGACATATAATAGTTCAATTATGAAGTTCGAAAATGTTAATCTCCGTGATCCATTCATTTTAATTCTAACACTTCTTGGTTACATAGTCTATAAATCATGAAACTTGAATCATAAATCATGGTTCCTAACCTCATGGATCATGGTACATATGTTCATAGTTCATAGTACATAAAATCATAGTTCATGGTACATCGAATCATAGTTCATAGAACATAGTGCATAGTAGCTTAACTTGGTTACTTAGGTGACATTAAAACATCATCATATTCTTCCTGGGGCCACCCTAACTGGTCTCCCTTGGGAGATATCACTAGGTTATGAGCTCATACCAAGCTAGTCGTCACTAGCATCTGGACTTATCTTTTTGAATAAGTTAAAGGTCCCGACTTGAAGTACGGGTCTAGGGGGCATAGAATCACCCCATCCCCACCCTTAATTTGGTGGTTCAAAGGATCATTTTCTCATAATTTAAGTCACCTTAAGTCTTAGCATGTTAAATGAAATGCCACTCAAAACATACATGTCACGTATCTCATGTTACAACATAGGCATTTCTAAGTTCTTAAAGAACAACCACATGCGATAATAAAACTAGCATTTAGAAATGATAGTTCACATAGCATCATACTAGTCATGGGATAACACAATAATCCATCCTTAGCCAAGAGCTTACAAATCACTCCCTTAAAGAAAAATCCCTAAATCGGGTAACCTCAAACTAGCATATTATGTTCTCATGAGTTTAAGGGATTGATTTACCTCTTCTCCATAATTTATTAAGTCCTAAAACCTAATTAATTATGGCTGGACAGTTTAGGCAGTGTGCTAAATTAGATGAATTACGGTGTTCTAGAATGTGCATTTTAGGTCCTTTCTCACTTCCGACTTTTTCTATGATGTAATAATTAATACCTAAACCAATTATGGGTCACTCTCACTCATCTAGACAGCATATAATATGAATCTAACTACTTTAACAAGGCTGGAAAGAATCTAAAATTTTCTGTTCCTATGTAGTTCTAGAATTCACATATCAAGCAAATAAGGTTACTAAGTGTACTTTAAAATGTCTAGAATGATTATCACATACTTGGCAAGGTATTTAAGCATATTTAGACCACCCAAAACAGAATTTAAGGTGCTATAAACTATCAAGGCAGAACCGAAAACATGTGTCATTAAATCATAGGAAAAACTTTACTTTAATGCATATGGGTTGCTAGTTTCTCTTGGAACACCTTTGGAGCTTCTAAAACTCTTTGGAAATCATTTTATTTTATTAAAGACCATCACAAAACATATGGGGCAGCAGCCATAAAAGGTTCTTTGAAACAAAATTAAACCTTGAAAAATGTGTCTAGAACATGGACTAAGTCCACATAAGCTTAGGAAAACCCTTGAGACATAGGTTGTAGGCCTTAGTAACTAAATGAACTCCTTAGGGAGCCATTTTCATCACTTGGCCGAATACATATTCAAAGGGATACCCCCTTGATAAATCTTTTCTCAAGATGAAATGGGCAAGTCTTTTGAGCTCTAGTAGTTTAGAGTGATGACATAAAGTAAACATGCTATGCATTCCATTTTTATAGTTCATTAGAAGGTAAAGTGATAGCTCAAAGTAAATATGAAATGCACATTCTTTTTAATCTTTGAGTTTAGTGATGACTTGAAATTAAAACATGAAATGCAAGTTCATTTCTTTATCTTGGGGATTTAGTGGTAGCATAAAGTAAACATGGATGCAATTTCTTTTACATCTTATCTAGAGTTCATGCAAGACTCTAGAAAGAACCAAGGTTCCAACCCAAAACTCATCCTCACAAGGAAAGAAAGCTATTAGTGCTAAAGTACCAAAAAGAAATCATGATCCTCAAGGAACCATGGAGATGGCCAAAATGTTTAAAAGAAAAGAGAGGCTCAACAAGTGTTCAAGAGGAACATAAACTCATTCTTAGCTAATGCTAAAAAAATCAAGCTTTTCTTTTACAAAAACTCAAGCTTTAGAGTTTATCCATGTGACCAACATCCACATGAAACCCTCATCATCAAGCTCTCATTTTTCCAATCATCAAGGCACTCATGGCCGAAACTTGAAAGGAAGAAAAAGGAAATTCCAAATTGTTTCAAGAGAAACCTAACTCATTCTTGACTAAAACTTGAAAAGATGAAACCTTTCTTTAAGAACTCAAGCTCTAGAGTTTGTTCATGTGACAAATATCAACATGAAGCTCTCATCATCAAGCTATCATTTTTCCATACCTCCAAGGCCTTCATGGCCGAAACTCAAAAAGAAAAGAAAGAGAAGTTCCAAGAGGTTCAAGAGAAATATATCTTCTATTTAGCTAAAACTTGAAAAGATGAAACTTTTACAAAAAAAAACTCAAGCTTTAGAGTTTTCTCATGTGACAAATATCAACATGACATCCTCATCATCAAGCTCTCATTTTATTGGCCATTAGGTCGAAACCGAAGGAAAAGAACAAAGAAAGAAACAACAAACACCATCAAGAAACTAAATCCAACCAAGCTTTTCCAACAAGACCAAAACATAAAAAGTAAAGAGCACATTTTCAAACAAGTTCCCTACCAAGTGTTGACGTTCAAGAGATGGAGGAAAGGTTGGTTCTTCGAGAGGAAAGAAAAGAAACTTGCTTGAATCCTTGGGGGTGGATTCGGCCAAGAGAAGAAAAGGAGGAAGGAGATGTGTTTGCCTTGGTTTGAACTTGGGGAAGTGTTTAGATGAGAAGGAAGATGAAGATTGAAGGTGGAGGAGTAGTGGTCTTGACTTGAACAAAGAGAGAAAGATAGAGGTTTTGAGAGAACTCTTGAAACACAAAGTTTTGCAAGTGTTGTAAAGTGTTCAAATGCTCCTCAAGGCAAGCTATTTATAGACAAATGAATCAAGGATGAATGGAGGGGAGGGCTGGCCGAATTTACATCACAAGGAGGAGAGAAGAAAAATCTCCTTGGGTTGTTATACATTGGGTGATTGAAAACTTGTCATAGGGTGGCTTGTAAAGAAAGCTTAATTGACAACATAAAGAAATCATTCTTTTGAATTCTTTTGAATTCTTGGGGGGAAAAGTGGCGCCACTTTTGGGCAGCCATGGGGAGGGAAAAATCTCTTCTCTAATCATGGTTTAGGAGTGTACTTAGGTGTAACATTGGTTAGGCTCATGATTAGGAATTGCTAAGTAAAGGTTTTAGGTGAACAATTAGGAAATTAGGCCATGATTAACTTAAATTTAGCAGAAACATTGTTGGATTGATGGGGTCACTTGTTGTGACAAGAGTTTCTAGGAAATGACAACTTTTCTTGGTTTGAGAAAAAGTGAATAGTGAAATCACTATTCATGAATTCTCCTTTTTGAAAAAGATGCTAGAAATTGGTTTTTTAAACAATTTTAGATTCAAACATTCTCAAATAAATATTTTTTCTCTAAATTAATTATAGAGATTAATTATCCTTTAATTAGAACCTATTGTTGCTTAGGTTTTATTTTAAAACGTAATTTAGCCCTTAATGCACTTAGGCAGGGGCAAAATCGTCATTTTTCTCAAAAACTACCCGAGACCACCGGGACTTAAACAAACATAGGTCATGCCTTGAAAACATTGTTTTGAACCTCCGAGACAATTCCGGGTTAAAACAGAACTTAAAACTGCCTTAAATCTATTATAGGGGTATTTTGGTCATTTGTGCGCAGAAATCTCAGAAATGAGGTTTTTCTGCTCTGTTAAGCATTCCTGTACATACAATCCCCTTCATATATCATATAACCCTATGGTGATGGCCGAGGTCGGCCGTCCTCGTGTTTCAGGCAAAAATGACCTCAGGGGCACTTCGGTCATTTAAAAATTTAGTGAAAATCGGGGCGTTACACCTTATATACAAGAGGAAAATGATTATAGGACCAAATTAATTCTCCTTAAATTGATGGCCACAGTCGATGCACGTGTAGAATGTAGTTTGCCCTTCATCCACTGATCTCATCTAGAAGTAGACACTCAAATATAAATTTGGACAAAGAATCAAAGGTTTAGGAATGAGAGCAAAATTAGGCCAAGACAGATCATTAAATCAAGTAAAGAAAGTGTTAGCATAACTAGGACCACTCATCTACAAGAATAGGACTTAACTTCACACCAAAAAATTAAAGTTAGCTTATTGACCAAAACAAGAGTTTGTAAACTTAATCTAACATAAAGACACAGTTATAGACTTAAAAAAAAATGTTTTTACACAGTTTATTAAGACTCAACGTGTTAGCCAATATTGTATAAAAATAAAATAATCTGGGTCTAGTTAATTTAAGTGATTTTCTACATAACTTTTTTGGGAAAAAAACAAATTAGTTTACTTATTGTGAATAGAAAGATATCTAGAATGGAAGAATTTTATCTATAATAGGCTAATGCAAGTCAAACAAAATTAGTCATAATCTAATAAATTATAGATATTAGTGATGTAGGCAAAATCACATAAAAAATAATAAAAAAGTTTAGTTTCCTTTACTTCCTCTCCATTTAGTCATACAGTCCAATAATGTGGTGTAATATGTAATTCTTCACAAACTTGGTTGCTGCACAACATACTGCACAGGCTGTTAAAAATTTAGACCATTACTAAATGCAGCTAACCTAGTTTCAGCACACATTTCAATGGAATTAAAGAAAATGGAAAAGATATCCTTGTAGAAGTAGATTTTTTTTCTAAATTTTAAATGAAAATAATTCTAGAAATTATTGTACCAGACTACCAGTGGTGTATAGAGCTTATATGATAGGAATGGAAAACGCATGCTTCACTTACCCTACCAATAATCCAACACATGGTCATCCATTTCCCATTATATTTTCTGTTACATATATTCCCATTAAATGCTGACTAATCTTCTTATTCCTCCATGATGAAGACAAATATAAATTAAATTAAATTGATGAAGAATCAGAATGGAGCTTAAAGGCCGTGAATAAGGGAATATATAATGTAGTGAGAAAGGGAATATTTATGAATTAACCAGAAATTCTGTTTCTGAGAAGTTATGTAACGCCCCGATTTTCTATTAGAGTGAAATGACCAAAATGCCCCTGAGGTCATTTTCAGCCCTGAATTCGAGGAAAGCCAATCCAGCAATACTTGAAGGGCAAACTCAATGTTGGAAGGGGATTAGTTGGCTTGTATACCTTCCCGGGATCGAAAATCTCATTTTTCGAGTTTTCGAGTCAAAATGACCAAAATGCCCCTGCGGTGTTTTACCCGTTTGCAAGTGCCGGATGAACCCGAAACTTCTCCAGATGGTTTTAAAAGGTGTTTTTATGTATTCTGTGACTTTAGTTTTGGTCCCGGATGAACCCTAAGAATGCTTAATTACAACTTGAAATCTTATTTTAAATTCAAGATTTCTAGTCGTGGAATCTTGAATAATGTTTTCTCTTTCCAATTCTTTAAATCACGGAAATTTGTCTACCTTGTTTACTCATAAAATGAATTCTAAATTCTCTAAATGTGTATGAGCACTCCTTAACCTCGTCATAAAACTCTTAAACCCCATTCTTAGTTACCTAAACTTATGCTTAATGACTCCCAACCTTGTACCTAAACAAATACACTCTTAAACCTATCATTAGCACCCAATAACATGATCAACACTTCCTCCCCCTTGCTATACCTGGCCTGGCCTGTAACACCCTCCTAACTACCATGTATTACTCGAGCATTAACATTGTAATTAGAAGAGTATCACTTCCTTTCTATAATATCCACTAGTCAAATGAAATGAAATAAGATAAATCAAACTCTAGAGTTATAAAGAAAACTACTATAAAATGTACATATATTATTACTTTACATACCACTTTCTTTAATACATACCATACTTGAAGTTAAGTCACTTCGCTTATAATACAACACAGGAACTACTATCAAAAGATCTACCAAGCTTGCTCAAATATCAAGGTCCAACAAAATACTAAACACACAGAAATGGACCTAAGACATCTAACACCAATTAGTCTACAAGCTGGTAAGTTCCTGGCACTATACTACACTACATACAAGTCAAAAGCCCACGTAAGTCTCATGTCCTCCTACGCGAACCCATTGGCCATCGGTATAATGGCCTCTCCTCAGCCAGAGGCATCTGCAGAGTCTGAGCACAATACAAAGATATACACAAATAGGGGTGAGAATATTATAAAATTCTCAAAGAGGGTAACCCCTTACATACACATGTAATATAAACAAGAAATGCATTTATAATAATAAAGAAAAACATCATGTTAGATCACATATATCAATATTAGCATACATGAGTCAAAGAAAATTATATGCAAAATGGTATTAATCATAAGTGTTTCTCTTATATCACATGGAATTCAACTTAGTGTAGTAGTTCTTTTTATTAACATAGGGAAGGCTTAGATTCACATCAGGTAACATATGTAGTGGATAACTCCTCAAAGGACCATAGACTGCTAGGACATGAGCTCATTCCTATTCGTGATCATCAGACTTCATATTTTTCCATTTCTGAATCACACACAGTTCTATTTCCTAGTCGATAAGTCTACCGACTCATAAAATTTCTTGGGAAGTTCTTATTTTTGCCTTCCCTCTCTATCACACATAAGCCTTGTTTCTATTTTCCCCGTATGTTAAAACATGCACCATTAAATTTCACATATTCTCTTTTGTCATACAACCATGTCATGGACCTTTCTATTTCAAAGTCAGGTTTGTATCCCAGATATAGGCATTCAGTATCATTGGAGTCTCATTCATACTTTATAAACAAGCCTTTCAAACAATTAACATACATTCATATGATATATACTTGGATTAAATAGATTTCTATCATTAACTTAATACATCTTCACCATTCCAGCTTCTTGACAGATTTACCATTATGGTGACAACATTTAATTCATATATCCAATGGGCACTTCACTGGCCATAAAAATTCTCTATGACACCTCAATGTGTCTAAAAGTCCCTGTAAAAATTTCATAGTAAACAGAATACTAGAACCATGTCAAATAAATTCTACAATTTTAGTGGTCAGAGGCCACTTTTTCACAGCTCAGAATAGGATTCACACAATTTTTAACTTTAGCAAATGATAGAAACAAATCAAAATAAAAATCACAGTTATACTTAAAGATGTCTACAAAACTCTGTAAATATTTCAAAGGATAACTCCATCATTTGCTATGAATAAAAATTTATACAAATTCACAGCTTCAGTACCAAGATTTCAGCCAGTATAGATATACTCTTGGTTCTTGATTTTTCTCAGGCAGTAAAACTCTTTATTATGCATCACGAAAATTATCAGAGTTTCCTTATGATGTTAGCTTCAAAATATAATTTTTATAGCTCATAAAAATGACTAAAATTGAACCAAAAAATTCATGAACAAATCCTGTCTTGCTGAAATCCGAAAATTCAGCAGCCTAGCCAAAACTTATTTTGACAAAAATCATTATTTAACCTCACCTAAACACTCCACCAAAATTAACACATCAATATCAACATATTATCATCAAATATAACCATAAATTTCGGAATAAAACCCAAAAAAAATTTACAGAATAATATGGAAAGAAAAAGGCCAAAGAAAACCCTACACTTTGAAGCTTTCAAGCTCTTGGCTTCAAGATTGATTTCCTTTACTTCCAAGCCTTCTAACCCACACCAAACCCTTCCTTACACAGCTGATAATAAGCTCTCAAAGTAGGAAAAGTTGATGGATTCAAATTCTAATCGGTTAGATTGAAAGATCTTGATGAGTGGAATAAGTTTAGTGAAGGGAGTTTGTGATTTTGGAAATTTTAAGCTAGGTATTTGGAGGTTTAAAGCTTGCTCATGGATGTTTCAATGGAAGAAAAATGGAGGCTGTGTGTGGTCAGAGCATGGCCGAGAATGATGAAGAAAATGGAGTGATAAGGTTGGCTTTTTAATGATATTTAATTAAGTTGTACTAGTTATTTAATATAAAATCTAGTTCTTTCAAAAAAAAATATATAAGATGGATGGCTAGGATTTGATCTTGGAAAGCTAGATTGAATCTTGGCCATCCACTTGGTTTAAATGGATAGACACTATCCAAATCTTATGGATTAAGCTTTCTTTTGGTGTAAAAATCGCACACCGAAATTTTATCGAACTGGTAAAACAGTGTACTCGGGTAATCAACTATTGCCTGAAAATTCCGGTGGGTCTACGGGGCCTGCAAAATACTATTCACGTTTTTTTTTTTTTTTTTACGTTCGTTACATTGTTCTCATCATTTTTGTGTACACCAAAATTTTGATATTCTTACTACTAAAGCCTCAATTATTTTCTGAAAAAAATTAGGATGTTACATGGCCAAATGCTCCTCCCCCCCCCTGGCGTATTCATCACATGCTCAAATTTTTGACACACCAAAGCCATACATCAAGTCATACTCACCATACTTTGTCATACTTTCCACCATGCTTGATTTTTCAAGTGAATAACTAAATGAATTTAAGCTATTTTCCTCATTTATTTGTGTCCCAAAAATAGCCAGCCATGCCTAGCTTCTAGAAGAATTATTTCATTCAAAATTGATAGGAAATTCACTCAAATCACCTTACTTGAAGCCATGCCTTGTATCATAACCTCCATACTCCAAACCATGCTTGAATGACATTGTGTAAGAGATATTTTCTCTTCCTTTCCCTCCTTTTTTGGTACGGCCAAGGCCTCCATGAGTAAGCCTCAATTGTTTTGTTTTTCTATAAATAGGTGCATTAGAAAAACTTGCAAACACTTTAGCTCATTTGCAAACTTTTAGTTTTCTAAGCTTTCTTGAGTTTTCTTTCTTTTTCTCTAAAGTTTCAGGAGAGTTCTTCTTTTCTCTTCATCTTCATCCTCTTCATCCTCTCATTACATAATCATCTCATAACCTCTAAATGTAACGCCCTGATTTTCTGTTAGAGTAAAAATGACCAAAATGCCCCTGAGGTCATTTTCATCCCGGAATTCGAGGAAAGCCAATCCAGCAGTACTTGAAGGGCAAACTCAATGTTGGAAGGGGATTAGTTGGCTTGTATACCTTCCCAGGATCAAAAATCTCATTTTTCGAGTTTTCGGGTAAAAATGACCAAAACGCCCCTGCGGTGTTTTACCCGTTTGCAAGTGCCGGATGAACCCAAAACTTCTCCAAATGGTTTTAAAAGGCTTTTTTATGTATTCTGTGACTTTAGTTTTGGTCCCGAAGGTCCCGAGCGAAATTAGTACAAAATTACGATTTTGCCCCTATATTCGTGTTTTTATGCTTAATCGCATGATTAAGCAAACCTAAGCAATATTATACTCTAATCGAAGGTTAATTAATTTCCATAATTAATCTTGAGTCAAAATAATTTATTAAAGTTGATTAGAACCTAAAAGTGCTTAATTACAACTTGAAATCCTATTTTAAATTCAAGATTTCTAGTCATGGAATCTTGAATAGTGTTTTCTCTCTCCAATTCCTTAAATCATGGAATTGTGTTTTCAATTGTTTATTCCTAAATGAGTTTTAAACTCTCTAATGATGTATGAGCACTCCTAATCTTGTCATAAAATCCCTAAAACTCATTCTTAGTTACCTAAACTTAAGCTTAATTATTCTTAACCTTGTGCCTAAGCTAATACATACTTAAACCTATCATTAGCACCCAATAACATGATCAACACTTCCTCCCCCTTGCTGTACCTGATCTGGGTGAGTACTCCTCCCCCCTATATTCATCACATGCTCAAATTTTTGACATACCAAAGCCATACCTCAAGTCATACTCACTATACCTTGTCATATTTTCAATCAAGCTTGATTTTCCAAATGAATAACTAAATGAAATAAACCATTTTCCTCATTTATTTGTGGCTGAAAAACTTCCAGCCATGTCTAGCTTCTAGAAGACTAATTTCATTCAAAATTAAAAGAAAAGCTCACTCAAATCACCTTACTTGAAGCCATACTTTGTATCATAACCTCCATACCTCAAACCATGCTTGTATGACACCTTGTAAGAGATATTTTTCTCTTCTTTTCCCTCCCATTGCTACGGTTACTCCTCCCCCTCTATGATCTCTCATTTGTTTTCATTTTCTATAAATACCTTGCCTAGAAACACATGCAAACACTTTAGCTCATTTGCACACTTTTAGTTTTCTAAGCTTTCTTTGTGTTCGCTCTTTTTCTCTCTAAGTTCCAAGAGAGTTCTCTCTTGTTCTTCATCTCCATCTTCATCATCTCTTCATCTTATCATCATTTCACAACCTTCAAACACCACCCCATGGCCTAGAAACACCTCCTAAGCTCTCAAACACTTCATCTCAAACACAACCTCACTCAAAACACACCTCCTTACCTTCCTGACCCCCTTGGCTGAGTCATCATCAACATCCTTGGAGGAGTTCTTCATCTTGTTTTCCTTTTCAACGTTCAAGCTTTTTATCTTCACTCTAGGTATGAGTGTTTCTCTAAATTTGTTTCTCTTGAAAATGAGTTTTCCTAGCTTTCTCTTGGATTTTCTTTTTGAAACTTTCTTGTTTTCTCTTCCTTTGAGTTTCGGCCTCTTGGCCTTGATGAGTACATGATGGCTCCATGATGAGAGCTCCTAGATGATGACTATGTGTTCATCTCAAATGAACCTCTAGAGCTTGAGCTTTTACTTTCTCTAAATCTCATCTTTATTTTCTAACTCAACATGATTTTTGCTTAAGAACACCTTTACTTGTTTTGCTATTTGGTTTCGGTTTCCTCATTTCCTTTCTTTTAATATTTCGGTTTTGGTTTCCTTTTCTTTGAGATTTTATGTTCTTTTTAAAGTTTGTTTCTTTTGAGCTTGATGATGATGTTCAAGAACCTCATAGTTCCTTTGAGAACTTCGTTCAAGAACTCTAAAGCTCTCTTTGTGATGAAATAAGTGTTGGGTTGCATCTCTAAAGTCTTGTAAGAGCTCTGGATGAGATTAAAATGAATATTGCATTCATGTTTATGTTTATGCCTTGCACATCATATTTACTTTCCTTGCTATCTCTAAGTATCAAGATAATAAATGAACTTGCATTATCATGTTTATGTTTCAAGCTTTGCAGTATCATGTTTATATTTCAAGTCCTCACTTAAATATCAAATATAATAACAAGTTGCATCTCATGTTTATTTTATGCTCTCACTTTACTTTCTAATGGAACCTAAAATAAGTGCATGAGCTTGTTTATTCTTATGTCATCAATTAAATGAACCTGGAGCTCAAAGACTTGCCCATTATGGTCTGAAACAAAGGCGTGGAAATATTTATTTCTTTAGCTTGAGATTTCGGTCCCTACAGAGTTTTATGTGTTACAAGTATTGAAAACTATGTTTTATAATTTTTCTAAGCTTATATGAGTTCAAGGAATGTATAGAACCAAGTTTTATTAATTTAGGACCTCTTGAGATGAAATTGATTTAGCTACTGCCCTTACAAATATTTTGATAATTTTAGATGATAAAAATATTTATAAATGAGTTTTGAAAGTCTAGAAAAGGTTCCAAGAGAAACTAGGGTGTGATGTGTTTTAATAACCAAGTTCTATGCTTTGTATGGAGATGTATGTTTTGGTTATGCCTTGCTGTGTTTGGCCATTGTATATGTTGTTTTGATGATGATAATATGACTATGTTTGAGTATATTTGATGCTAAAATTCATATGAGAAAAATTTGAGAAGTTAGTAACTAGAAAAGAATTAATTTGAGAGTTTTAGATCCCTTAATCTTTGATTTTTCTGGATTCTGTCCAGCAAGGTTTAGAAATAATAATTATGGTTTTAAATTAGTTTAAATGTATAGGAATGACTCATAATCGGTTTAGGACTTGATCTTGATGCCTTAGGAGCAAACCGGACTTAGAAAGGGTCATTGCTGTGACTCCTAAATACCCGTAAAGTTAGGATTTTAATTTCTGCATCTTTGAGGTTTAGAGATGTTCTTGACCATAGTGTGAGGCAAGGAATACTCAGATATGAGCCTATAGGTACCCGAGAGTTTAAGTTTTGATGATTTACAACTTAGACTCTAAGTTAAGGACCTTAAGGGTCAATGCATAAGACATTAAGAAATTGTTAATGCTATGATATTTATATAATGCAATAATATGTTGAGATGTTTATGATGCATAAGGAAAATGATTGTTTGAGATATGAAGTTTATCATAGCATGAGATTAAATGAGGAATATATTGTGTGATTAGCTTGTGGCATAAGTTTCGATTTGAAAGAAATTCGGTTTAACAGCTGTTATGCTGCCGAATTTCCGTCAAACCTTAAAGGGTTGAAGAAATGTTTTAAAGTACCACATGAGTTGAAAACCCTGGGTGACACTGGTTCGGCCAAGCACCCCCAGGAGATTTTTATGTGACAAAGCACTGAGAGGCGCTTTCCTGGGTGACACCGGTTCGGCCGAGCACCCCCAGGGGAGACAAATCCGTGAGGGTATGAGTAGATGCAGCCTACCAAAGTGAACAAATTGCTATGGTTTGATGCCAGCAAAGCGTTTCAAAGAGGGTATATCCTAAGAGAGGTGATCCCTAGCCCCCTACCCGTACTTGCGTAGTCAGGATTATTTTATTATGTTTCGCTTATTCAAATAATAAGTAAGAGCTAGTGACGACTAGCTGAGGTATGAGCTCATAACCTAGTTATTTTAGGGTGGCCTTATTATGCTGAAGCACCATGATTAATGTCACAAGGTTGAGGAAAGATCCACTTGAAAGTTATATGCCCTTTATGCCACTTGTGTGCTTTCTTGAAGTTGTGTTTCATTGAGTTATTTGAGTGAGGCATTGCTATGCATTCATGTTTTAATATGTTGCATTCATAACATCAAGATGCATGCTAAAAGGAACAAACCTTGGATAATTGGTTTTATAAACCCTAATAATGAACCTTTTACGTATGCACACCTTTTATAATTAAACCCAAGGTTCCTGAGGATGTGAACGATGTAACCCTAGGATAGGAGACTCCTACTGAGATTCTTTAGTAAGAATTCTCACTCCTTTCAATTCTTCCTCTTTCTTCCATCATATCTTCAGAGAGCGATGGCGACATTCGTGGTCTTCATTGATACGCCCATCTAGGAGGTGCACTACGACCCGGAGCATTGTTCCTACCACTTTGAGGGTCGTTGTGCCTTTCGTGTTTTTATATACATGGGTCGACCTTTTGCTTATCCAATGTCCAGCTACCAGTTCACTCCTACCGCTCCTTTTGGTGGCGACGACTTAATCTTAGAGTGCACCCGCCCTCGTGATGACCAGTTGTGTCGTGCCCGCTCGTCCGCCTTAGCTGTTCATGGCTACCCGGAGTATGTGTCTCGCTCGAGGAGGTCGGAGACCGATCCATCCGAGGACTCACCGATGCACGCCTATTCGGAGAGTTCTGCTCCCTTTCCCCCGTTTAGGCGAGAGGGGAGTGAGGATACAGTGATGCAGCCACGCTTAGCAAGGAGAGCCGAGATGCGCCCGTGCCGAGGGGCTCACGTCCAGCAAACACGCGTTCCTTTTCCACTTTACTGGTCCACTCAGGAGGAGATCGAGGGTTCCCGGTTACCTACCTCCATCACCCGAGGACCCCCGTCGTCACTAGACCTCATCGAAGAGCTATTCGAGTGCCCGAGCTGTCACGAAGATCTCCCCTTCGACGGTACCTTTTGGGAAGGGATTTTAGTCTAGTACTCATAGCTTGGTAGGAAGGTAGTGTAGTTGGTTTCTCTTTTGCCATCACACCATGTACTTTACTGCTTTCTTATTTCTGTTGTATTTTCTTTCTTATGTATTACAAGCCCAGCCCGTTTCTATAAGGACGTGACTACTTATGTATCTCAATTATATTATTATTAATGAAATGTCTCCTCTGTTGTGATGATCGTTGGTCTATTGTTACTTGCTTTGGCTTTCATTTTCCCTCATGATTGATTTTTTTGCTTCTCGCTTAGATAAGAGCGCGGCTCTCACTTTGGTTTATGTTTTCAAAAAAAAAATTTACCCGTAATTTCCACTAAGTATTTTAATAAAATGATGAAACTAAGAGGTAATAACCTAATGATTAACCTAATGTGTTCTAGAAAGTTGGGTTAAGAATTAGGGTGTTACAAGTTACAAAGGGCAATGATGAATAGAAGAACTTCTCTTGTGCCTCATAAATCTCATTTCGCTAATGGGTGAGAACTGAGATATGACAACAGCTTTTGTTCAAAATTAAAAAAGACATTCTATCGTGGAAATTAGAGAACATGAAGAGAAGAACACAAGACAAACCAGGAAAGAGAATGAAATTAAAGTAAAAAAAAAACCACCTGGTTGGTCAGCCACATCAACAAAACATGAAGAACACCTCAAACCTCTGCCTGCTAGCTAGTTGGTTGGCTGGCACCACAAAAGCAAAGCGGTTGCAAGGCAGAAGCAAACCTATAGTCAATGGACAAAAAAATCAAAGGTTTAATACACAAGTGGCACTGTCAATCCATTAGACACTGGTATATAAATTGAAGAAACCAAAGGAAATCATCAATATGTACGATAGGGGAAGTCATGAAATTACAAGAAATTAAAAAATGCACAAGTGCAAACACTTTCAAACAAGAGCATTCAACTCATAACAAAAATGAAAAAGAAAAGGAAAAAAAAGAAACTATTATGCAAGCATAGTTGGTATATATCATCCCGAATAAATAATAACTCACACCTAAAAGGATAAGAAATAATAACCACGCTACAAGCAAATTGCAACATAAACAAAACACAAGAGGACCCACATCCTAATTAGGTGATTTGTCCAACTCATAATAATTGAAGGTTCAAGCATTAGTCTCTGTGCAGTGCTCATGCCCCACTGAGAAAAAAGACAACATGGTAAACTATTGTTTCTTTTATTTGAATATCATTTTTGGAACCAAATAATAGAATAAACTGCTGACACTTATTCCCAAACCTGCCTTTTGTATTAGCAGCCAGTTGAGGTCTGGTTCCAAACTATGGCTCCGAGCCATTCATATTATTATCCATTACTTTATTTTAGCCCTTCAAAAGCGTAAGGATTTTGACAAGGTTTGGCTTCCTCATTGACCATGGAGTAAAGCACAAAAGCCTCTCCTTCCTTCCTTTTCTTCCATTCCATGCAAACAAACACTCTCACACAATGACACACAGCTGAGTTGTGTGTCCTTTGTCATCATATACCTGTTGAAATACCATAATCTTTGTTGGGGTCTGAATGTCCTGTTCATTTTGTTGATATATGCAGCAAAAATACAGTGTGTCTAATTCCCTGTACTAGGTAGTGGATTCATTCTAGCTAGTATAAAAAATTTTTTGGGCATCATTCAATTCTATAGTATGTGCTACATAGGTAACTGGATGCACTTGAATTAAAGCGTATCTGGTCATCGCTAAGGTTCTTGTTAAAAGCAAAGTCCAGATTGATAATCCTATTATATATATTCATTCTCTCATGGTTAATAGAGCTAGGTAGTTAGTATCCACAAATTAAGCAAGGAATTCTTAATTTCTCTAGTGTCCTAGGGTCATATTATATCAATTTCTCTAGTGCTATTCCAAAACTCACCACCGAGATTGAAGCTGAACAAGGCAAACAAAGACGCCACGGTGGATCTAGAAGAGTACAAAGCACCACGCAGACAACAAGATAGCACCGCCCAGAAAGTAAGATAGGAATGCCGCCCCAGCGGATCTAGAAGAGGCCACCCGATGAAGACACGGCGGAGCGGTGTTGTTCCTCCTTCTTCGCTCGCTCACAAAAGGGGACGCCCACTCAGCCTCCATGATGTGAGATCTGATGCGGTTAGAAGGAAGGGCAGTGAGGCGGTGAGCCAACTAGGAGGCGGTGACTCTGAAACTGTAACGCCCCGATTTTCACTAAACTTTTAAATGACCAAAAAGTCCCTGAGGTCATTTTTGCCTGAAACACGAGGATGGCCGACCTCGACCTCGGCCATTCTCATAGGGTTTATATGATATATGAAGGGGACTGTATGTATATGAATGCTTATTAGAGCAGAAAAATCTCATTTCTGGGGTTTCTGCACATAAATGACCAAAATACCCTTATAACAAATTTATGGCAGTTTTAAGTTCCGTTTTAACCCGGACTTGTCCCGGAGGTCTAAAATGGTGTTTTCAAGGCATGAACTATGTTTGTTTAAGTCCCGGTGGTCCCGGGCAGTTTTTGAGAAAAATTACGATTTTGCCCCTGCCTAAGTGCATTAAGGGCCAAATTACATTTTAAAATAAAACCTAAGCAACAATAGGTTCTAATTAAAGGATAATTAATTTAGAGCAAAAATATTTATTTGACGATGATTTGAATTTAAAATTTCTTACAACCAATTTCTAGCTATTTTTATAAAAAAAAAAAAAGAGAATCCATGAATAGTGATTTCACTATTCACCTTTTTCTCAAACCAAGAAAAGTTGTCATTCCCTAGAAACTCTTGTCACAACAAGTGACCCCATCAATCCAACAATGTTTCTCCTAAATCTAAGTTAATCATGGCCTAATTTCCTAATTTGTTCACCTAAAACCCTTACTTAGCAATTCCTAATCATAAGCCTAACTAATGTTACACCTAAGTACACTTCTAAACCATGATTAGAGAAGATATTTTCCCTCCCCATGGCTACCCAAAAGTGGTGCCACTTTTCCCCCCAAGAATTCAAAAGAATAATACTTTATGTTGTCAATCAAATTTCCTTTCCCAAGCCACCCTATCTGTAACGCCCCGATTTTCTGTTAGAGTGAGAATGACCAAAATGCCCTTGAGATCATTTTTGGCCCCGAATTCGAGGAAAGCCGACCCGACAGTACTCGTAGGGCAAACTCAATGTTGGAAGGGGATTAGTTGGCTTGTATACCTTTCCGGGATCGAAAATCTCGTTTTTCGAGTTTCCGGGTCAAAATGACCAAAATGTCCCTATGGTGTTTTACCCATTTGCAAGTGCCGGATGAACCCCGAAACTTCTCCAGATGGTTTTAAAAGGCGTTTTTATGTATTCTGTGACTTTAGTTTTGGTCCCGGAGGTCCCGGGCGAAATTAGTGCGAAATTACGATTTTGCCCCTAGTTTCGTGTTTTTATGCTTAATCGCGTGATTAAGCAAACCTAAGCAATATTAGGCTCTAATCAAAGGTTAATTAATTTTCATAATTAATCTTGAGTCAAAATAATTTATTAAAGTTGATTAGAACCTAAAAGTGCTTAATTACAACTTAAAATCCTATTTTAAATTCAAGAGTCCTAGTCATGGAATCTTGAATAGTATTTTCTCTCTCCAATTCCTTAAATCATGGAATTGTGTTTCCAATTTTCCTAAATGAGTTTTAAACTCTCTAATGATGTATGAGCACTCCTAATCTTGTCATCAAATCCCTAAAACTCATTCTTAGTCACCTAAACTCAAGCTTAATTATTCCTAACCTTGTACCTAAGCTAATACATACTTAAACCTATCATTGGCACCCAATAACATGATCAACACTTCCTCCCCCTTGTTGTACCTGGTCTGGCGGAGTACTCCTCCCCCTCCATATGCATCACATGCTCAAATTTTTGACACTCCAAAACCATACCTCAAGTCATACTCACCATACCTTGTCAAATTTTTAATCAAGCTTGATTTTCCAAATGAATAACTAAATGAAATAAACCATTTTCCTCATTTATTTGTGGCTGAAAAACTTCCAGCCATGTCTAGTGTAACACCCCGATTTTCTGTTAGAGTGAAAACGACCAAAATGCCCCTGAGGTCATTTTCGGCCCGGAATTCGAGGAAAGCCGGTCCGGCAGTACTCGAAGGGCAAACTCAATGTTGGAAAGGGATTAGATGACTTGTGTACCTTCTCGGGATCGAAAATCTCATTTTTCGAGTTTTCGGGTCAAAATGACCAAAACGCCCCTGCGGTGTTTCACCCGTTTGCAAGTGCCAGATGAACCCGAAACTTCATTAGATGGTTTTAAAAGGCGTTTTTATGTGGAATATGACTTTAGTTTTGGTCCCGGAGGTCCCGGGCGAAATTAGTACGAAATTACGGTTTTGCCCCTAGTTTCGTGTTTTACGCTTAATCACGTGATTAAGCAAACATAAGCAATATTAGGCTCTAATCAAAGGTTAATTAATTTCCATAATTAATCTTGAGTCAAAATGATTTATTAAAGTTGATTAGAACCTAAAAGTGCTTAATTACAACTTAAAATCATATTTTAATTTCAAGACTCCTAGTCATGGAATCTTGAATAGTGTTTTCTCTTTCCAATTCCTTAAATCATGGAATTGTGTTACACATTGTTTATTCACAAATGAGTTTTAAATTCTCTAATGATGTATGAGCACTCCTAACCTTGTCATAAAATTCCTAATACTCATACTTAGCTACCTAAACTTAAGCTTAATTGTTCCTAACCTTGTACCTAAGCTAATACTCATTTAAACTTACCATTAACACCCAATTAGATGATCAAACCTCACCTCCCCCATGCTGTCCAGGTCTGGCCGTGCACTTCCTCCTCCCCATATGCATCACATGTTCAATTTTTCAACACTCCAAGGCCATACCTCAAGTCACATACACTATACCTTGTCATAACTTTCAATCAAGCTTGATTTTCCAAGTAAATAACTAATTAAAATAGCCCATTTTCTCCATTTATTTGTAGCTGGAAAAGTTGCAGCCATGCATTGTTTCTAGAAGCCTAATTTCATTCAAAATTGATAGGAAATTAACTCACATCAAGCCATACTTTGTAGCATAGCTTCCATACTTCAAACCATGCTTGAATGACCTTGTGTAAGAGATATTTTCTCTTCCTTTCCCTCCAAAGCCACACGGTTACCCTCCTCCCCCTTTGAGCCTTCATTTGTTTTCATTCTCTATAAATACCTTGCCTATAAACACATGCAAGCACTTTAGCTCATTTGCATACTTTTAGTTTTCTAAGCTTTCTTTGTATTCTCTCTTTTTCTCTCTAAGTTTCAAGAGAGTTTTCTCTTGTTCTTCATCTCCATCTTCATCCTCTCTTCATCTCATAATCATCTCTTAACCTTGAAACACCACCCCACCACCTTAGATCATCATACAAACACCTAAACTTCCATTCTCAAACACAAGCCCACCAAGAACACATTTCCTTTCTTTTCCTCTCCACAAGGCCGAATCATTTTCCACCTCAAGGAGGAGCTCATCATCTTGTTTTCCTTTTTAAAGTTCAAGCTTTGTGTCTTCACTCTAGGTAGGAGTGTTTTCTAAACTTTGTTTTCTTGAAAATGAGTTTCTTTCTAGCTTTCTCTTGGATTTTCTTTTGAAACTTTCTTTGTTTTTCCTTCCTTGTGATTTCGGCCATGAGGCCTTGAGGAGCACATGATAGCTCAATGATGAGGACTCCTAGAGGATGACTATGTGTTCATCTCAAAGGAACCACTAGAGCTTGAGTTTTTCTCTTCCTTTAACTTCATCTATACTATACTTAGCTCACATGGTTTTTCAACTTAAGAAAACTAATCTAAGGATTTCTAAAAGCCCAAGCCTACCCTTGTCAACCTTAAAGTTGGCCGGCACGTTCTAGAGATCTTTCTCTAGATAGGGGTTTTGGGTATTTAATAAAGAACTTGACTTAGTTTCATTTTCTCTTCCTTTTGTAAGGTTTTCGATTTTTGGTACTTTGATACTTGAGACTTTGTTTTGTTTTGTTTTGGAAGTTTGTTTATCTTGAGCTTGATGATGGTGTTCAAGAACCTCATGGTTCCTTTGAGAACTTGGTTCAAGAACTCTAAAGCTCTCTTTGTAATGAGATATATGTTGGGTTGTTATTTTGTTAAAGTCTTGGATAGGCTCTAGCTAACCATAAAATGAACCTTGCATCATGTTTACTTTTATGCTATGCATATCATGTTTACTTCCTTGCTATCACTAAGTATCAAGATAATAAGTGAACCTTGCATTATCATGTTTATATTTCAAGCTATGCACTATCATGTTTACATTTCAAGTTCTCACCTAAACATCAATGATAATAATATGATGCATCTCATATTTATTTTATGCTCTCACTTTACTTTCTAATAAAAGCTAAAACAAGTGCATAAGCATGTTTATCTTTATGCCATCACTTTAATGAACCTAGAGCCCAAAGACTTGCCCATTGTTGTCTCAAATAAAGGTTTAAAATATTTATTTCTTTTGGTTCACATTTCGGCCCTAAGGGGTTTTGGAGTTTCCAAGTGTTGAAAATTATGTTTTATAATTTTTCTAAGCTTATATGAGTACAAGGAATTTGTAGAACCAAGTTTTATGAATTTAGGGCCTCTTGAGGTACAAATGATTTAGCTACTTCCCTCTTACATAATTTTATGATTTTAGATGATAAAAATGTTTAGAAATGAGTTTTGAAAGTTTTAAAAAAAGGTTCCAAGAGAAACTAGTATTTTAAGTGCTTTAGAAATTGTGTTTTATGCCTTTATGGAGAATGTTTGTTTCGGTTCTGCCTTGCCATGATTTGCCACTGTATGAGCTGTGTTAATGATGATAATATGCTTGAGTTTGAGTATAATTAATGGTATAGCTCATATGTAAAAGATAAGAGAAGTTAGAAACTAGAAAAGAATTAATTTGAGAGTTCTAGATCCTTTAATGTTTGAATTTTCTGGATTCTGTCCAGCAAGGTTTAGTAATGCTAATCATGGATTTAAATTAGTTTAAATGTGTAGGAATGCCTCATAAATGGTTTAGGACTTGATCTTGATGCCTTAGGAGCAAACCAGATTTAGAAAGGGTCATTGTTGTGACTCCTAGGTACCCGTAAAATTAGGATTATGAATTATGCATTCTTGAGGTTTAGAGATGTTCTTGACCATAGTGTGAGGTGAGAAATACTTAGTTATAACCTTATAAGTTCCCGAGAGATTAGGTTTGATGATTTATAACTTAGAATGTGAGTTGAGGACCTTGAGGGTCAATGCATAAGACACTAAGAAGTTGTTAATGCAATGATGTATTGTATGATGCAATGATATGATGAGATGTGCTTGATGCATGAGAAAATGATTGATGAAATGTTAAAGTTTATCATAGCATGAGATTTCATGAGAACATGATGTGTGGATTAGCTTGTGGCAGTTTGAAGGAAATTCGGTTTAACAACTGTTATGCTGCCAAATTTCTCATGAAATTTGGTTGAAAGAAATGTTTATGAGTACCATATGAGTTGAAAACCCTGGGTGACACCGGTTCGGCCGAGCACTCCCAGGAGATTTTTATGTGACAAAGCACTGAGACGCGCTCGCCTGGGTGACACCGGTTCGGCCGAGCACCCCCAGGGGAGACAAATCCGTGAGGGTATGAGTAGATGCAGCCTACCAAAGCAGATAAATTGCTGTGGCCTAGTGCCCGTAAAGCATTTCAAAGAGAGTAATCCTAGAGAGAGATGATCCCTGCCCCCTACTCGTACTTGCGAGTCGGGATTATTATTTATGTTTCGCTTATTCAGATAATAAGCAAGAGCTAGTGACGACTAGCTGAGGTATGAGCTCATAACCTAGTTATTTTTAGGGTGGCTTATATGCTAAAGTACCATGTTCGATGTCACAAGGTTGAGGAATGAATCCCATTTGAAAGTTATATACACTTATGCCACATGATTTATGTTCGTGTACTTTGATGTGTTGTTCTATGTGCTCAAGTATTGACATGCATCCATGGTATAACATGTTGCATTCATGACATCAAGATGCATGCTAAAAAGAATGGACCTTGGATAATTAGTTTGGAAAACCCTAAATTGAACCTTATATGCATGATCACCATTTTATAATTAAACCCAAGGTTCCTGATGATGTGTACGATGTAACCCTAGGATAGGAGACTCCTACTGAGATTCTTTAGCAAGAATTCTCACTCCTCCCTCTTATTTCTTCCATCACATCTTCAGAGACCGATGGCGACGTTCATGCTTTTCATTGACACGCCTGTTTGGGAGGTGCACTATGACCCGGACCACCATTCGTATCATTTCAAGGGTCGTTGTGCCATCCGCGTTTTTGTGTACATGGGACGACCTTTCGCTTACCCGGTTTCGAGCTACCAGTTCACTCCTACTGCACCTTTTGGTGGTGATGACATGATCTTCGAGCACACTCGCCCGCATGACGAGCAGCTACGCTGCGTTCGCACCTCCGCCTACCGTCCGCGACTACCCGGAGTACGTGCCTCGCTTGAGGAGGTCCAAGACTGATCCATTCGAGGATTTGCTGACCCATGTCCCTTCGGAGGGCTCCGCTCCCTTTCCCCAGTTCCGGCGCGAAGGGAGTGAGGAGACTGTGAGGCAGCCACGCTTGGCAAGGAGAGCCGAGATGCGTCCACGTCGAGAAGCTCACGTTCAGCCGCTGCCAGTCCCCTTCACGCTTGGCAAGGAGATAGAGTGGTTCCCCGGTTGCCAGCCTCTATCACCCGAGGATCCTTATCGTCACTAGTTCCCGATGGAGAGCTTTGTGAGTACCCGAGCTTTTATGGAGATCTTCCCTTTGGTAGTACCTTTTGGGAGGGGTTGTAGTTTGTACTCATAGTAGGAGGGTAGCGTTTTGGGTTTTTCCATCTTCATGTTGAACCATGTACGTTACATTTTCTGTTGTATTTTCTTCCTGTTGTATTGCAAGCTCTGCCCGTCTCCATGAGGGTATGACTACTTATGTACTTAAATTATGTTATTAATGGAATACTTCCTTGGTTATATGCCTTACTCTGTGATCTCTGATAATTGTTATGCGTGCTTTATGTTTCTGTCGTTTGACTAGTTAAGTTCGCGGCTCTCACTTTGTTTATGTTTTCAAAAAGAAAAATTTACTCGTAATTTCCGCTAAGTATTTTGTTTAAAAGTTGAGACTAAGAAGTAATAACCTAATGATTAGCCTACTATGTTCTAGAGTATTGGGTTAAAAATTAGGGTGTTACATCTAGCTTCTAGAAGACTAATTTCATTCAAAATTAAAAGAAAAGCTCACTCAAATCACCTTACTTGAAGCCATACTTTGTTTCATAACTTCCATACTTTAAACCATGCTCGAATGACCTTGTGTAAGAGATATTTTTCTCTTCCTTCCCTCCTAAAAGCTACGACTAGCCCCTCCTCCCTTTGAGCTCTCATTTATTTTCATTTTCTATAAATACCTTGCCTAGAAACACATGCAAACACTTTAGCTCATTTGCACACTTTTAGTTTTCTAAGCTTTCTTTGGGTTCTCTCTTTTTCTCTCTAAGTTCCAAGAGAGTTCTCTCTTGTTCATCATCTCCATCTTCATCATCTCGGCATCTTATCATCATCTCACAACCTTCAAACACCACCCCATAGCCTTGAATCACCTCCTAAGCTCTCAAATACTTCATCTCAAACACAACCTCACCCAAAACACATCTCCTTCCTTTCCTCACCCCCTTGGCTAAGTCATCATCAACATCCTTGGAGGAGTTCTTCATCTTGTTTTCCTTTTCAAAGTTCAAGCTTTTTATCTCCACTCTAGGTAGGAGTGTTTTTCTAAATTTGTTTCTCTTCAAAATGAGGTTCCTAGCTTTCTCTTGGATTTTCTTTTTGAAACTTTCTTGTTTTCTCTTCCTTTGAGTTTCGGCCTCTTGGCCTTGATGAAAACTCCTAGATAATGACTATGTGTTCATCTCAGAGGAACCTCTAGAGCTTGAGCTTTTACTTTCTTTAAGTCTCATCTTTATTTTCTAACTCAACATGATTTTTGCTTAAGAACACCTTTACTTGTTTTGCTATTTTGGTTTCGGTTTCCTCATTTCCTTTCCTTTAATATTTCGATTTTGGTTTCCTTTTCTTTGTAGTCTTGTGTTTCTTTGAAAGTTGGTTTCTTTTGAGCTTGATGATGATGTTCAAGAACCTCATAGTTCCTTTGAGAACTTGGTTCAAGAACTCTAAAGCTCTCTTTGTGATGAGATGAGTATTGGGTTGTATCTCTAAAGTCTTGTAAGAGCTGTAGATGAGATTAAAATGAATATTGCATCCATGTTTATGTTTATGCCTTGCACATCATGTTTACTTTCCTTGCTATCACTAAGTATCAAGATAATAAATGACTTGCATTATCATGTTTATGTTTCAAGCTTTGCATTATCATGTTTATATTTCAAGTCCCCACTTAATATACCAAAGATAATAATAAGTTGCATGTAATGTTTATTTTATGCTCTCACTTTACTTTCTAATGCAAGCTAAAACAAGTGCATGAGTATGTTTATTTTATGTCATCACTTAAGAGAACCTAGAGCTCAAAGACTTCCCCATTGTTATCTCAAACAAAGGTTTGAAATGTTTATTTCTTTAGCTTGAGATTTCGGCCCCTAAGGAGTTTTATGTGTTACAAGTATTGAAAACTATGTTTTACAATTTTTTTAACCTTATATGAGTTCAAGGAATGTATAGAACCAAGTTTTATTAATTTAGGACCTCTTGAGATAAATTTAATTTAGCTACTGCCCTTACAAATATTTTGATGATTTTAGATGATAAAAATGCTTATAAATGAGTTTTGAAAGTCTTGAAAAGATTCCAAGAGAAACTAGGGTGTTATGTGTTTTAAAAACCAAGTTCTATGCTTTTTATGGAGATGTATGTTTCGGTTCTACCTTGCTGTGTTTGGCCACTGCATATGCTGCTTTGATGATGATAATATGATTATGTTTGAGTATAATTAATGTTAAAACTCATATGTTAAAGATAAGAGAAGTTAGTAACTAGACAAGAATTAATTTGAGAGTTTTAGATCCCTTAATGTTTGATTTTTCTGGATTCTGTCCAGCAAGGTTTAGAAATTGTAATCATGGATTTAAATTAGTTTAAATATGTAGGAATGACTTATAAATGGTTTAGGACTTGATCTTGATGCCTTAGGAGCAAACCGGACGTAGAAAGGGTCATTGTTGTGACTCATAGGTACCCGTAAAGTTAGAATTTTAGATTCTGCATTCTTGAGGTTTAGAGAAGTTTATGATCATAGTATGGAGTGAGAAATACTTAGATATGAACCTATAGGTACCCGAGAGTTTAAGTTTTGATGATTTATAACTCAGATTATGAGATAAAGACCTTAAGGGTCAATGCATAAGACATTTAGAAATTGTTAATGCTATGATGTGTATATGATGCAATGCTATGTTGAGATGTTTATAATGCATGAGGAAAGTTGTGTGAGATATGAAGTTTATCATAACATGAGATTTAAATGAGGAATATGTTGCGTGATTAGCTTGTGGCATAAGTTTCGGTTTGAAAGAAATTCGGTTTAACAGCTGTTATGCTACCGAATTTCCGTCAAACCTAAAAGGGTTGAAGAAATGTTTTAAAGTACCACATGAGTTGAAAACCCTGGGTGACACCGGTTCAGCCGAGCACCCCCATGATATTTTTATGTGACAAAGCACTGAGATGCGCTTTCCTAGGTGACACCGGTTCGGCCAAGCACCCCCAGGGGAGACAAATCCGTGAGGGTATGAATAGATACAGCCTACCAAAGTGGACAAATTGTTATGGCTTAATGCCCATAAAGCGTTTCAAAGAGGGTATATCCTAAGAGAGGTGATCCCTACCCCCTACCCGTACTTGCGTAGTCGGGATTATTTTATTATGTTTTGCTTATTCAGATAATAAGCAAGAGCTAGTCACGACTAGCTGAGGTATGAGCTCATAACCTAGTTATTTTAAGGTGGCCTTATTATGCTAAAGTACCATGATTGATGTCACGAAGTTGAGGAATGATCCACTTAAAAGTTATATGCCCTTTATACCACTTGTGTGCTTTCTTGAAATTGTGATTCATTGAGTTATTTGATTAAGGCATTGCCATGCATTCATGTTTTAATATGTTGCATTCATAACATCAAGATGCATGCTAAAAGGAGTGACCCTTGGATAATTAGTTTATAAACCCTAAATAATGAACCTTTATGTATGCACACCTTTTATAATTAAACCCAAGGTTCCTGAAGAGTGACCCTATCGAGGAGCTCATGCTTAGTCTTCACGTGTGCCCACTCTTGCCGCCCTGCGTCCATGGATCGGTTACACTCCACCTTTCCCCAGGTTCCAGTAGCAGATGTCTTAGGGGAGGATTAGTGCATATACTCACACATAGACTGGTTAAACCTACTTTTGTTTTGAGGTTATCCATTATAGGTGCACTCGGGTAGTGATGGTTTACTTTATGTTATTTTATGTTTCCCTGTTTCCGTTGTATTTCCTTTTCCACTGTATTACAAGCTCTGTCCATCCCTATGAGGGTATGACTACATATGTATTTCTAATTATGTTATTAATGAAATGTTTCTGTTATTATGGTGGTCATTGCTCTGTTGTTACTTGTTCTTAATTTCCATGCTACTCTCTGCGTGCTAATTATGTTTTATATTTCTGTCTTACGATTAGACTAAGAACGCGGCTCTCACTTTGGTTTATGTTTTCAAAAAAAAATTTTACCCATAATTTTTGCTAAATATTTTAATAAAATGATGAGACTAAGAAGTAATAACCTAATGATTAGCCTAATATGTTCTAGAGTATTGGGTTAAAAGTTAGGGTGTTACACTATGACCATGCCTTTTAAGCTTTCCATCACACTATGTATGACAACTCAAGGAGATTTTTTCTTCTCTCCTCCTTGAAGAAAGAATTCGGCCAGCCTTCCTCTCCACTCATCCTTGATTCATTTGTCTATATATAGCTTGCCTTGAAGAGCATTTGAACACTTTACAACACTTGCAAAGTTTTGTGCTTCAAGAGTTCTCTCAAAAGCTCCACCTTTCTCTCTTTGTTCAAGCCAAGACCATCACTCCTCCACCTTCAATCTTCAACTTCCTTCTCATCTAAACACTTCCCCAAGTTCAAACCAAGGCAAACACATCTCCTTCCTCCTTTTCTCTTCTTGGCCGAATCCACCACCAAGGTTACAAGGAAATTTCTTTTCATTCCTCTCCAAGAACCAACCTTTCCTTCATCTCTAGAGCATCAACACTTGGTAGGGAACTTGTTTAAAAGTGTTTTCTTTACTTTTTAATGTCTTGATCTTGTTGGAAAAGCATGGTTGGATAAGTCTCTTGATGATGGGTTGTTGTTTTCTTTCCTTGTACTTTCCTTTTGGTTTTGGCCTCAAGGCCAACAAAATGGAAGCTTAATGATGAGCACTTCATGATGATGCTTGTCACATGAACAAACTCTAAAGCTTCAGTCTTTTTTTTGAAAGGTTTTATCTTTTCAAGTTTTAGCCAAGTAAAAGACATATTTCTTTTGAATCTCTTGAAACCTCACTTTCTTTTCCTTGTGTATTTCGGCCATGAGTGCCTTGATGATTGGAAAAATGATAGCTTGATGATGAGGGTTTCATGTTGATATTTGTCACATGAACAAACTTTAAAGCTTGAGTCTTTAAAGGAAAAGTTTCATCTTTTCAAGTTTTAGTCAAGAATAAGTTAGGTTTCTCTTGGATCTATCTGAAACTTCCTTTTCTTTCTTTCAAGTTTTGGCCATGAGTGCCTTGATGTTTGGAAAAATGATAGCTTGATGATAAGGGTTTCATATTGATGTTTCTCATATGAATAAACTCTAAAGCTTGAGTTTTCAAAAGAAAAGCTTGATCCTTTTTAGCATTAGTTAAGAATGAGTTTATGTTTCTCTTGAACACTTGTTGAACCTTTCTTTTCTTTCAAACATTTAGGCCATCTCCATGGTTCCTTGAGGATCATGTTTTCTTTTTGGTACTTTAGCACTAATAGTTTTCTTTTCTTGTGAGGATGAGTTTTGGGTTGGAACTTTGGTTCTTTCTAAAGTCTTGCAAGAGCTCTAGACAAGATGTAAAAGGAATTGCATCCATATTTATTTTATGCTACCACTAAATCCCCAAGATAAAGAAATGAACTTGCATTTCATGTCTTAATTTCAAGTCATCACTAAACTCAAAGATTAAAATAAATGTGTATTTCATATTTACTTTGAGCTATCACTTTACTTTCTAATGAACTATAAAAATGGAATGCATAGCATGTTTATTTTATGTCATCACTCTGAACTACTAGAGCTCAAAAGACTTGCCCATTTCATCTTGAGAAAAGATTTATCAAGGGGGTATCTCCTTGAACATGTATTCAGCCAAGTTATGGAAATGGCTCCAAAAGGAGTTCATTTAGTTACTAAGGCCTATAACCTATGTCTTAAGGGTTTTCCTAAGTTTATGTGGACTTAGTCAATGCTCTAGACACATTTTCAAGGTTTAATCTTGTTCCAAAGAACCTTATATAGCTACTGCCCTATGTGTTTTGTGATGGTCTTTAACAAAATAAAATGATTTCCAAAGAGTTTTAGAAGTTCCCAAGGTGTTCCAAGAGAAACTAGCAACCCATATGCATTAAAGAGAAGTTTTTCCTATGATTTAATGACACATGTTTTCGGTTCTACCTTGATAGTTTACAGCACCTTAAATTCTGTTTTGGGTGGTCTAAATATGCTTAAATACCTTGCCAAGTATGTGATAATCATCCTAGACATTTTAAAGTACACTTAGTAACTTTATTTGCTTTATATGTGAATTCTAGAACTACATAGGAACAAAAAATTTTAGATTCTTTCCAGCCTTGTTAAAGTAATTAGATTCACATTATATGATGTCTAGATGAGTGAGAGTGACTCATAATTAGTTTAGGTATCAATTATTATATCATAGAAAAAGTCAAAAGCGAGAAAGGACCTAAAACGCTCATTCTAGAACACCGTAATTCATCTAAATTAGCACACTGCCTAAACTGTCCAGCCATAATTAATTAGGTTTTAGGACTTAATAAATTATGGAGAAGAGGTTAATTAATCCCTTAAACTCATGAGAACATAATATGCTAGTTTGAGGTTACCCGATTTAGGGATTTTACTCTAAGGGAATGATTTATAAGCTCTTGGATTAGGATGAATTATTGTGTCATCTTATGACTAGTATGATGCTATGTGGATTATTATTTCTAAATGCTAGTTTTGATATTGCATGTGGTTGTTCTTTAAGAACTTAGAAATGCCTATGTTGTAACATGAGATATGTGACATGTATGTTTTGAGTGGCATTTCATTAAACATGCTAAGACTTAAGGTGACTTAAACCATGAGAAAATGATCCTTTTGAACCACCAAATTAAGGGTGGGGATGAGGTGATTCTATGCCCCCTAGACCCGTACTTTAAGTTGGGACCTTTAACTTATCTGAAAGGATAAGTCCAGACGCTAATGACGACTAGTTTGGTATGAGCTCATAACCTAGTGATATCTCCCAAGGGAGACCAGTTAGGGTGGCCCCAGGAAGAATATGATGATGTTTTAATGTCACCTAAGTAACCCAGTTAAGCTACCATGCACCATTTATGAGTTATGATTTTATGTATCACGAACTATGAATTTATGTGCCATGATCCATGATGTTAGAAACCATGAATTATGATTCAAGTTGCATGATTTTTAGACTATGTAACCAAGAAGCTTTAGAATTAAAAGGAATGGGCCTCGGAGGTTAACATTTTCGAACTTCATCATTGAACCAGTATATGTCCATGATTTTTAATAAGAAACCGAGGACCCTGGAGGCGTAGAAGATGACATCTAGGTAGAAGGAAAAACCCTACTGAGTTTCTTTAGTAAGAAATCTCATTCCCTTTATCTCTTTCTTTCCTTTACGTCTTTAGATCAGGATGGCGACGTTCATACTCTTCGTTGATACACTTACTTGGGAGGTGCACCACGACCCCGACCATGGGTCGTTTCATTTTGAGGGTCGTTACACAATCCGTGTTTTTATGTTCCTTGGACAGTCGTTCGCACATCCTGTAGATAGCTACCTCTTTTCCCCGACTTCACCATATGGAGATGACATGGTCTTTGAGCGTGCTCGCACACGCAATGAGAGGATTCTACATACCTACTCTGCCGACTCGGGCGCTGTACCCGACTACGTACCCCATTCCCAGCATTCAGAGGAGGACCCCTCGGAGGATCCACCCGCCCACATGTATGGAGAGGACTCTGCCCCCACTCCCTCGCAGATGCCCATGGGTAGCGAGGAGACAGTTACCCAGCCACGGAGGGCTCGGGTACCCAGTCCACGACCTCGACACGGAGGACATGTTCGACACGCTGGCATGCTTACCCCTACCGAGCTCCGCCCTTGGATTGGCTACGTTCCCCCGTACCCGTGATCTTCACCGTGTAGTTTGGAGGGTAGTCCCTAGTGCACACGTGACACATAGTTAGGATAACCTTCTTTTGTGTTGAGGTTGTCCACCTTAGATTGCACTTGGGTAGAGGTGTTTCCTTCATGTCTTTTCCATGTATTTTATATTTCTGTTGTATTCGTATTTCCTATGTACTTGAAGAGCCCCGCCCCTTAGGGTGGGCATATTATATGCATAAGTTATTTCATATATGATGATGTCATGGTTGTTTGGAGCCACTTCTATGTTTATATTTCCGTACTTTATTATACCGTTTATGTACATGCTACGCGCGGCTCATATTTTAAAGAGTTTTCAACAAAAAAAATATTTTGGCTCGTATTTTCCTTCAGTTAATTTCAAAGTGATAGAATTATGACAAGAGGTAATGACTAATATTTGGCCTAAATACATACTAGTAGTGTTGGGTCGAATATTAGGGTGTTACAGAAACAGCGGCGCGACATTCGGTGGAAGGGAAGGGATGTGCGTGTGCTCAGGTTTTCTCAAAGGGGGGAAACGTGCTCTTCTAAATTGTTTCAGCATAAACAAGCAAACACAGAGACTATACTTAGGTTTCTAAAATTTATTTCATTTAATATTTAAAAAAAAACCTTAGCGGTGGTTTTAGGTTATTAAAACCGCCGGAATATCAAACCGCTACTAATCCAACACCGAACCACCGTGATTTACTTTGATTTGCAGCGGGTAGGACAAACCGCCAGGAAACCCAAGAAATAGTGGCGGTTAGTATAACCACCGCAAAGACACATTTTTCTGGTAGTGAATCTAGGAATAGTATTTTCTCTTACCTATTCCCCTAAATCGAGGAAGCATATTGGCATTGGATTCTATATTAATGGAGATTGACTTCATTAATCTAGCAAGACCACCTCCTAATCTAGTCTTACATGGCCCTAATTACCTATTTACATTCCTAAACACTTACTTACAACTTCCTAATCTTGAGCCTAATCAAAGATACACCTAAACACACCCCTAAACCACAATTAATGAACACAAATCTCTCTCCCTTGGCTGCACATGGCTGAAACCTTTCTCCCCATATTCATCACATTTTAATTTTCATCACACTCAAGGAACCATGCTTGTGCCCATACCTAGCCATACCTAAACCCATACTTAGCCATTCCTACACCAAGCCTTGCCATGATACATCAAAGGAGATATTTTTCCTTCCCTCCAAAGGCCTTGAAAGTCATGGCTAGCCCTCCACAAATTCACCACTCCATGTTTTTATTTTTCTATAATACTCACCTTGTGAGAACTTGGTTTCATTTTTACATATTTGCTAGTTTTTGCCTTGAAAGCTCATATTGTTTGCTTCCTTTTTCTCAAAGAACTCCAAGAGCTTTTCTCCTCTCATGTTCTTCATCTTCATTATCTTCTTCAAAGAACCATTCTTTACAACCTCAAACCACCACCTCAAGCCACCTCTTTAACACTCAACCTTACCACCTCAAAGCTCAAACTCTCAAGAAAACTCCTCCTTTGCTTTTCTTACCTCTTGGCCGAAACCTCCTCTCCCTTTGGAGGAAGATTTGCTTTTCATTCTCACTCCAAGGACCAAGCTTTCATCTTCACACTTAGTAGGGGTTCTTTCCAAAAGCTTTTCTTTTGTTTTTAATGTTTGAGATGAAAAAGTGTTGGTTTTTCTCTTGGATCAAGCTCTTTTCCTCTTGGTTTTATTTTTATTTTGAAACTTGGTTTTCAAAAGATAAAATTGACCTTGAAGATGAGGTCTCAAAATAATGATCTTGAGATTTACATTTGAGAAACCTCTAAATCTTAAAGCTTGGTTTTGATTCTACATCATTTTTGGTTTTCTTTGAACCATGGTTTCAGTTTTCCTTTCTTTATTTTTCCCCCCCATGGTTTCGGTTTTCATCCCCTTTATCTTTTTCCTTTCAAAAAGTTTGCTAAAAATATAAAGTAGTCTCCTTTACTTGGTCTCAAGAAATGTTGTTGTTTATTTTAAGTTCCTTGTTCATTTTCGTTGAGCTTGATAATGATGTTCAAACCATAAGGTTTCTTTGTAACCTTGGTACAAGAACTCTAAAGCTCACTTTGTCTTGCTAGATAAAGTATGGGCTTAGGATAATTGATCCTTGTAAAAGTCTTGTATGAGCTCTAGTAAGGTTAAAATAAGCTTGCATTCATATTTATTTTCATGTCAACACTAACTCTCAAGAGTAAAGAATGAACTTGCATTTTTCATGTTATATTTCAAGTCATCACGAAACTCAAAGATAATAATGAGTTGCATCTCATGTTTACTTTATGCTCTCACTTTATTTATAATGAAGAGTAAAACAAAGTGCATTTCATGTTTAAGTTTATGTCATCACCTAAGGAACCTAGAGCTTAAAGACTTGTCTTTTCTTTATCTCAAGTAAAGTTTGGAAAATGGAAGTATTTTATAGATGTATTTTCGGCCATCTGATGAGGATGTACTTAGTATAAGATTCATCTAGTCACAAGGACAAACAAAACATGTTTTAAGGATTTTCTTAAGCTTAGATGAACTTAGCATATGATATAAATATGTTTTCATGTTTCAAATCTCATCTATGAGCAAAATAAATTAGCTACTGCCATTGTTCATGTTTTTATGACTTTAATGAGATAAAATTGTTTCTAAAAAAAACTTTAATGAGGTTTTAAAAAGGGTTCCAAGAGAAAACTAGTAATTTATGTGCACTTGAGATGAAATTTTATGTGATTCTATGCATGATATGATGATGATGTTCCCGGTTCTGCCTTGCTATTTTATTCACTGTATGATGATGATTTTATTATGTTGGAATAAGTGTATTCATGTATAATTGATATTAGAATTAATTTGAGAAAGCTAAGACAAGTTAGTAACCAAGAAAGAATTAAAAGGGGATTTCTAGATCCCTTAGAAATGGAAAATTTGGATTCTATTCCAGCAAGGCTAACATTAGCAATAATGGTTTATAATTAGTATAAATGTGTAGGAATTACTCATAATTGGTTTAGGAACTGATCTTGGTACTTTAGGAGAAAATCGAACTTAGAAAGGGCCAAAGTTGTGACTCCTAGGTACCCGTAATTAGCAAAATATAGATGCTGCACTTTTGGGGTTTAGAATCAGTTATGATCATAGAAATGAGTGAGGACTACTTAGTTATGAATCTTTAGGTGCCCGAGAGGTTAAGTCGTGCTGATAGAGAATCTAGATTTCAAGTTTAAAGCCCTATGGGTCAAAGCATAAGACACCATAGGTTCTTGATGCCATGAATTGATTGATTCAAATATGTTTGTGATGATGCTTGTACTATGATGAGTATGCTTATGTGATTTGAGTTGATCATGATCATAGAAGTTGAATGAGAAAGTACATGTATTATAGCTTTCGTGGCATAAAGTAGATTTGAAAGAAATTCGGTATACAGCTGTTATGCTACCGAATTTCGGTCAAATCAATACTTGAGAATGTTTGTGAGAACCATATGAGATAAAACCCTGAGTGACACCAGTTCGGCCGAGCACCCCGAGGAGATGAGTTTTTAATGTGATATAGCACTGAGACGCGCTTTCCTAGGTGACACCAGTTCGGCCAAGCACCCCCAGGAAAGACAAATCTGTGAGGGTATGAATGGATGCAGCCTACCAAAGTGGACAATTTTCTATGCACTAGATGCCAGTAGAGCATTTCAAAGAAGGAAATATTCCTATGTTACCCCTTCTATTATCCCATATGAAATCTAGTGACGATTAGTTAGGTTTGAGCTCATTCCTAGGTGATATGATGAGAGGGAATTTGGTGGCTATGATAAATATCGCTGGGGCAGGGTGTGTTTGGTTGGATTTTGGTGGCTACGATAAGAAGGTGGTCTTTGAGAAAAAGAATTTAAGACTTCAAGTAAGAGAAAAAGTTATATGAAAGTTTTGTGCTCTTTATGCCACTCATATGTTTACTTGATATTGTGTTTTATTGAGTTGCTTGCATAATGTATTGTCATGCATTCATCCAATATCTATTGCATTCATGTCATTAAGACTCATACTAAAAGACACCTACTTCAGATAAATAGATTTGAGAAGTTTAAAACCAAGCCTTATGCATGAACACCTTTTCATAATTAAAATCGAAGTGGCTAGGGACAATGACGATGACACGTGTGTTAGAGTCGAAAATCCTTACTGAGAATCTTGAATGAGTTTCTCATCCCTCTCTCTCTTTTCTTCCGTGTCATCTCCAGACCAAGATAATGACGTGGTTCATGACTTCTACTGTGGCATGGGCGTAGGGCATACGCTACGAGTCGGATTAGCGGGATGCAACTGAAGTGCGTAGCTGTCTCTTTAGGTTTACATATGTGTATTTCTTTTTATGTGGCTATGGAACTATGATAATGGTAATAGATGTACTTATGAAGATATGACTATGTTGTGTTAATATGTGTAACACTTGTATTTTGTGGTTATTAATGAAATGCTTTCCTTCTCTCTCATGTTATGTCTACGATAATCATTAGATTTTATTTTAGCACGCAGCTCATGTTTTGTTTTTAATTCTCAAAAAGAAAAATTTATTCATATTTTTCGCTAAGTATTTTGAAAAGAATGAAACTAAAAAGTAATAAACTAATGATTAACCAAAATACATTCTAGAAGTATTGGGTTAAGAATTAGGATGTTACAAACTGAATGTTATATCATGTAAAGTATGTTTACATGCATCAAGGAATGAAGAAAATCAAAGCAAGAACATGAAACCAAGGAAAGGGTCTTCAGAAAGCAGCATGGGACATTAGAAAGTACACTGAGAATGAAGATATCATACAAAATATGATACCAACGTGTTACTCAATCTTCAATTATCATAATCGCAAATCTTTCATTATCAAAAAACCAAGGTTGAAGGTTAGGAGATAAAAGAATCAATAGGGAACTGATAGCATATTTCAGAAAATTCACTTCACTGAAAAGGAGGGAAATTTTGAATTTTGAATTTCAAATTAGAAGTCAAATCCAGTTCTCATATTGGCACATCATCTCTTCAGCTGGCTCAGTCAACCACTAAAGCTTCTAGAAGAAAAAGTTCAGAAACCATGATTAGAAAGTAGAAAAGTAGTTTCTAATAGACTTCAGAAACCTTAACTTATCAATAGCTTCTGTAGAAAGGCTCTAACACCAGACAGGCTATTCTTCTAGATCATGTTTTCAAGACACAAGCTGATAATCAACACGTGTCACTTGGACAACAAATTAAGGGCAACTATCACAAAGTGAGACCATCTATAAATCAAGATGCTGAGCTTTCAAGACAAATAAACAGAATTAATATAAGAGCAAAAACACTGAAAAAATCTTTCCCTCAACAATTCTTTGAAGTTTATTAACTCCTGTAATCAGTTCCTTTGTTCATATAAATCTTCTTTCCAAGTTCTTAGATTGTTTATATGTTCTTCTCAGGAAGAATTAGTATAAAGAAGTCACTTAGAATTATCCTTATATATATATATATTCTGTGAAGTTTATTACCTCTTGTAATCATTTCCTTTGTTCATATAAATCTTCTTTTCAAGTTCTTAGATTGTTTATACATTCTTCTTAGGAAGAAATAGTATAAAGAAGTCACTCAAATTATCTTAGAATTATCCTTATATATATATATATAAACTTGAGTGCAGGTTAGTTTGAGCTACGAACCAAACACTCAACCTTTGTATCCTTGATCCAATAGTGATCGGTAAGAAATAGGTTAAAGAGGCAATGGCAAAACTACTTGCAACGTGACAGTAAGAACCTTGTTTTCGTTTGCTGCTCATGGTTTAGCTTGGGGAGACTAGTAAAAGACTACTCAATTCAACTTGAAGAGGCTAGTTAAGAACTACATAGTGTGTGATAGTAGGAGTTGTCTACTTATCACTACTGAGTGCTTGGGAAGGCTATTGCAAAAACTATCCAGATTTTCACTTTCTCTGGTTGAGAAAGATTAGTGATACTCAGTAGTTGCTGAGAATTGGATAGTGTTGGCCGAACCAGTATAAAATTCTTGTGCAATACTCTTTCATCCCTCACCTCCTTATTTTCAGTGTTTAATTTAGCACAATACACCTATGTTAATATTTATCATTCCTATTTATTTACTCTTATTGTTTATCTTAGAAAGATACTTTCTGAATATTTTAATAGTGTTTCCACTGCAATTCAAGCTTCATGCTTGATAATGTGGGTAAAAAAAATGCACGAGAAAGAGGGTTGAATTTCTTGAGAATCTGAAACACTAAAGATACTATCAAGCATAAAGCTTGAAGTTTAGCGAAATAATGGTTAGATATTTTAGAAGATAGATTTCTGAAGCATAAGAATAATAATGTAACTTCAATGAAACCGAATCATTGGTTAATATAAAGTGCGTAATAGAAAAGTAAAAGATTAGGGAAGAAAGAATGAACATAAGCATTTTTATACTGAGTCGGCCAACCTACCTACATCCAGTACTCAACACAGGTTGAGATTTCACTAATACTCAACCTGAGAAAGTAAAATGGATAGTCTTTACATTAGCCTTCCCAAGCTCTCATAGTGCACAGTGGACAACCCAAACTGTCACTAACCAAGTAGTTATGAACCAGCCTCTCCAAGCTGAATCGAGTAATTCTGAACCAGCCTCTCCAAGCTAAATCGAGTAATTATGAACCTGCCTCTCCAAGCTGAATTGTGACCTACAAACAACTTCTACTGCTACGTTGTAAGTAGTCTTGAACCTGCCTCTCCAAGCTGAACCGTGATGAGCAAATACCTCTGTCATCACGTTGCAAGTAGTTTTACCTTAGCGTTTCCAAGCTATGTCTCACTCTTATTACTAACGAATCAAGGTTACAAAGGTTATGTGTTTGGGTTGCCACTCAAACTAACCTACACCCATGTTTCCTTAAAAATATTCAGTAATACAAACCTAGAAAACATGAGCAACTTTTTTCTCACATCTCTTCCTAAGAAGAGTATACAAATCATTACAAAATTGGAAAGAAGATTTTGACATTTCAAGATTACGGATTACATATTATGATGAACAGCACAGGAAGTGTGGAGAGATTTTTCCAGAGTTTTCACTCTTATGTCTTCAATTCTCTCATCGGCATTCATGTATGGCATCTCCATTTATACAGGTCCTTCTTCATGACCGTTGCCTTTGATCAGATCTTCAAATGACACGTGTAGATCATCAATTGTGTCTTGGAATGTTAGTCTAGAGAGGTAAGCTGATAAACTTGTCCCATCAGTTGTAGAAGCCGTTGTATTGCAGAGGTTTCTGATGTCCTCTTTCTTTTTACTTTCTGATCATGGCTTCTGAACTCCTCCTTCTAGAAGCTAGAACCATGAATCAATTAGGCAGAAGAGATGACATACCAATTAAGTGATTCGAGATTTGAAATTTGAACTTTCCCTCTATTTCCGTTAGTGTTCTTTGCTCCATAGTTAAGTGAGCTTTCTGACGTCGTAATCAATCTCTTTGATCTTTCTTAAATCTTCTAGTCTTTAATCTCGATTGTCTGGTGTAGGTTAATTTGTGATTATGATGATTGTTGACTGAGTAACACGTTACCTCCAAAGTTAGCATGACTTCCTTACTCTTTAGTGTACTTTCTGAAGTCCCGTGTTACTTTCTGAAAATCATTTCCTTGGACTTCTTACTCTTGACTTGATCTACCTCAGTCCCTAAGCATTTATATGTCCTTTGCAGGAGATAATATTCACCACCTTTAAGCTTAATTTCTTCCCTTGAGATAAAATATGATTTCTCATGTGTAGTGAAATTATTCTCGATTCAAGTCCATTTTTATGCTTTTGGTTCGTAAGCATGAATACATGATTTGCTTGAAATAACATTCACTTTCTTTTTAGACTCAGTCTCTTCCCATGAGATAAATCATGCTTGCGCATGCAAAGTGAAACATTATTCATGCTTTAAGTTTGTATTATGCTTTAATCTGTATACACGTACTTTGCTTGACATAATATTCACCTTCTATTTGGCTTAATCTCTTCCCAGAGATAAAACATGCTCATACATGCAAAGTGAAATATTAATCTTACTTTGAGTCTGCATGATACAAACCAAATTAACCTGTTATGCTTTGTAAAGAAACTCAAGGTAGCCATAGTTATTCTTCAAAGTATTTTCTTTAAATTGGCTTTGTTGTCATTCAAAACAATAAAGCTCATACTTTCTAAAGGGCTCTGGAGTTTACAGATAGTATTTGTTTCAAGTTTCAGTTTTCAAAACGGTTTTGAAAAGAAAAGCACGATTCAACCCCCCTTTCTCATGCACCTTCAAACCTACAACTGGCATCAGAGCTTGGCTTCTAAAGGCTTGAGCATTCTAACGACTGTAAAGGACAAAGATCCAAAGGAAAAATGGCACAAAACATTCATATCATAAGGACACTCCATCAACAAACCACCATTCTTTGATGGTGGAGACTATGCCTATTGGAAAGATCGTATGGAGCTATTCATAAAATATACAAGTCTTGATTTGTGAGAAATAATTCAAGAAGGCGAGTATGTTCCAACCGAAGAGGTTCCTGGAACAGATGGTGCATTCTCCACATCAAGAGAAGTTCCCAAAAGTAGATGGACAGGGCAACATAAGGCCAGGGTTCAACTAAATGCCAAAGCTAAGTATATGCTCACCTGTGTAATAAGCAAAGCTGAATATGAAAAAATTATTGTGTATGAGATAGCAAAAGAAATATGGGACAAACTGCTCATGCAGCACGAAGGAAGTGATCAAGTCAAGCAGACAAAGATTAGTATCTTGGTCCATCAATATGAGATGTTTAAAACGACAGATCAAGAGAATATTGATGACATGACCACAAGGTTTATGCATATCATAAACCAACTAAAAGGTCTCGACAAAAGATACCCTAACTCTAAGTTAGTTAGAAAAATTGTAAGAAGTCTCCCTACTAAATTGCTGGCCAAAGTAACAGCCATTACTAATGCTAAAGATCTTCAAACTCTGGACTTAGTCACACTCACTGGATCTCTCAAAACCCATGAAGTAGTGCTGACAGAAATGCATGTTGAATCCATGAGAACAAACAAGTCCATAGACCTAAAGTCATCCCATCAAAAGTCCAGCAAAAGGAAAGCAATGAAAATTGCTAAAACCTCTAATGATGAGGATGAATCTGATGATGACTCTAAAGATGATGATGGAGATGTGATCTCCATGCTATCAAGGAAGATGTCAAGAGCCTAGAAAACCAAGCTCAAAAGAAGAAGAATCATCAACCTAAAAAGGGATAAGAAAGGCAAGGTGAAGCTAGAGAGCATCACTTGCTTTAACTGTGGAGAGAAGGGTCGCTTCAGACCTGAATGTCCCAAAATGAAAGGCCTACAGAAGAAGTTCTCCAACAAAACAAAAGGAATGCTAGTGACATAGAGTGACTCCGATAAAGAAAAGGAAGGATCAGAAGGCATAGATGAGCAAGAAGACATAGCCAATCTTTGCTTCATGGCTTGCTATGATTCAGAAGATGAATCCAAGATAAATAACTTTGACTCCAATACTTCTTATGATGAATTAATGACATTGTATGAAGAACTGCTTGAAAATTCTCAAACAATTTCTTCTCATTATCTCAACTTAAAAAGAAAACATTAAAACGTTATTTCAAAACATCAAATGGAAAATTCAGAAGTTGAAAAACTAAGAAATGAGAAAGAGGAATTGAGAAAGGAAAATGAAGATGTAAATACTAAATGCCTTAAAAATCGAAGTCTTCAAAGAGAATGAGAAAAATCAAAAAATTATTTCTGAACTGGGGAAAACAGTAAAACTTCTAAAATTTGACTTGGAAAAAATGGTAAATGGCTCAAAAAATCTTGAACTAATGCTTGGTGGTCAGAGGCCATATTTTCAAAAAAACTAGATTAGGATATGAAAAAGTAGAAGGTGAGAAAGGAAAAGCAATTCAGCTAAGAAAAGTAAGAGAAAAAGTCTCTTCCACCTTCTATTATAAAAAAGGACATCCACCTGAGAAGTGCTTCATGAAAAAGAAGTCAGTCAAACAGGTTGGAAAACCTCTTTCTTACACCATTAACCTAAAACGACCTAAGAAAGTCTAGGTACCTAAAGTCAAAAATGTGTTTGTTGTAGGTATGCTTGAGAACACATATGGAACCTGACAACAAATGGTACATGGACAGTGGCAGCTCCAAACACATGTCTGAATCCAAAAAATCATTAAAAAATCTAAAACCAAAGAACTCAAGATCAGGAAAATTTGCTGACAGAGGAAAAGCTAAAGTCACAAGTATAGTAAATGTTGGTAAGGATGATTCTCACCAAATCTCTAATATATTGTTTGTTGATGATCTGGCTCACAACCTGTTAAGTATAAGCCAGTTCTGTGATCAAGGTTTTAGTGTCATTTTTAATGCTCGTGCTTCTAAAATATTTAGTCCTATCTTAGGACAAGATATATTATCTAGCAAGAGGCATCATAACATTTATGTGTTATTTTTGAATGATCTTCAAGATCAAGATGTAAAATGTCTGGCATCCTTAATGGATGAAAAGTGTTATAGCATAAGAAGCTTGGGCATGCTCATATAAAGCTTATCTCTGAGCTTTCTTAGAAAGAGCTAGTTAAAGAACTACCAAAAATCAAATTTGACAAGGATTTAACCTGTGATTTCTGTGAGAAAGATAAACAAACCAAAGCTTCTTTCCATAATAAACATGTGGTATCAACCACTAGAACTCTTTGGTCTAACCTGGGCTACTAGCCTTGTTGGAAAAAGATATTGTCTTGTGATTGTAGATGGTATCACTAGATTTACATTGGTTATTTTCTTGGCTTCTAAGTATGAGGTGATTGAAAGATTTAAAGTTTTCACATAACATATTTGTATTGACAAGAACTCACAAATTGTTTCCATTAGATCTAATCATGAAGGAGAATTTGAAAATGTAACGCCCCGATTTTCTGTTAGAGTGAAAATGACCAAAATGCCCCTGAGGTCATTTTCGGCCCGGAATTCGAGGAAAGCCGGTCCGACAGTACTCGAAGGGCAAACTCAATGTTGGAAGGGGATTAGATGACTTGTGTACCTTCTCGGGATTGAAAATCTCGTTTTTCGAGTTTTCGGGTCAAAATGACCAAAACTCCCCTGCGGTGTTTTACCCGTTTGCAAGTGCCGGATGAACCCGAAACTTCTCCAGATGGTTTTAAAAGACATTTTTATGTAGACTATGACTTTAGTTTTGGTCTCGGAGGTCCCGGGCAAAATTAGTGCAAAATTACGGTTTTGCCCCTAGTTTCGTGTTTTTACGCTTAATCGCGTGATTAAGCAAACCTAAGCAATATTAGGCTCTAATCGAAGGTTAATTAATTTCCTTAATTAATCTTGAGTCAAAATAATTTATCAAAGTTGATTAGAACCTAAAAGTGCTTAATTACAACTTAAAATCATATTTTAATTTCAAGACTCCTAGTCATGGAATCTTGAATAGCGTTTTCTCTTTCTAATTCCTTAAATCATGGAATTGTGTTATACATTGTTTATTCATAAATGAGTTTAAAATTCTTTAATGATGTATGAGCACTCATAATCTTGTCGTAAAATCCTTAAATCACATTCTTAGTCACCTAAACTTAAGCTTAATTATTCCTAACCTTGTACCTAAGCTAATACACACTCAAACCTATCATTAACACACAATTAGATGATCAAAACCTCTCTCCCCCCATGCTTTGCCAGTGTCCTGGTCAAGCACTCCTCCCTCCATATGCATCACATGTTCAATTTTTCAACACTCCAAGGCCATACCTCAAGTCACATACACTATACCTTGTCATAACTTTCAATCAAGCTTGATTTTCCAAGTAAATAACTAATTAAAATAGCCCATTTTCTCCATTTATTTGTGGCTGGAAAAGTTCCAACCATGCATTGTTTCTAGAAGCTTAATTTCATCAAAAATTGATAGGAAATTAACTCACATCAAGCCATACTTTGTAGCATAGCTTCCATACTTCAAACCATGCTTGAATGACCATGTGTAAGAGATATTTTTCTCTCCCTTTTTCCCTCTCAAAGCTATGGCCAAGGCTTCCTTTGGTAAGCCCCATGGTTTTGTTTTTCTATAAATAGGATGCTTGTGATAGCTTAATTGCACTTTGAAGCATTTGCTAAGTTTAGAATTCTAGAGTTGTCTTGCTAGGTCTTTCTTTTTCTCTCAAGTTTCAAGAGAGTTCTTCCTTTCTTTTCATCTTCATCTTCATCCTCTCTTCATCTCATCATCATCTCTCAACCTTGAAACACCACCCCATAGCCTTGAACCATTATCAAACCTCTCAAATATCACACCTCAAACACAACCTCACTTGAAACACAACTACAACCTTCTTGCTTCCTCTTGGCCGAAACCATCAAGCACCAAGGAGGAGCTCATCATCTTGTTTTTCTTTTCAAAAGTTCAAGCTTTGTGTCTTCACTTTAGGTAGGGGTGTTTGCTAAACTTTGTTTTCTTGAAAATGAGTTCTTTCTAGCTTTCTCTTGGATTTTCTTTTGAAACTTTCTTGTTTTTCTTTCCTTGTGACGTCGGCCATGAGGCCTTGAGGAGCACATGATAGCTCAATGATGAGGACTCCTAGAGAATGACTATGTATTCATCTCAAAGGAACCTCTAGAGCTTGAGTTTTTCTTTTTCTTTAACTTCATCTATACTATACTTAGCTCACATGGTTTTTCAACTTAAGAAAATTAATCTAAGGATTTCTAAAAGCCCAAGCCTACCCTTGTCAACCTTAAAGTTGGCTGGCACGTTCTAGAGATTTTTCTCTAGATAGGGGTTTTGGGTATTTAATAAAGAACTTGGCTTAGTTTCACTTTCTTGTCCTTTTGTAAGGTTTTCGGTTGTGGCATTTTGATCCTTGAGATTTTGTTTGGTTTTGTTTAGAAAGTTTGTTTTCTTTGAGCTTGATGATGATGTTCAAGAACCTCATAGTTCCTATGAGAACTTGGTTCATGAACTCTAGAGCTCTCTTTGAAATGAGATATGTGTTGGGTTGTTACTTTGTTAAAGTCTTGAATGAGCTCTAGCTAACCATAAAATGAACCTTGCATCATGTTTACTTCCTTGCTATCACTAAATACCAAGATAATGAATGAACTTGCATTATCATGTTTATATTTCAAGCTATGCATTACCATGTTTATATTTCAAGTTCTCACTAAATATCAAAGATAATAATATGTTGCACCTCATATTTATTTTATGCTATCACTTTACTTTCAAATGGAACCTAAAATGAGTGCATGAGCATGTTTACTTTTATGTCATCACTTAAATGAACCTAGAGCTCAAAGACTTGCCCATTGTTGTCTCAAACAAAGGTTTAAAATATTTATTTCTTTTGGTCCACATTTCGGCCCTAAGGGGTTTTGGAGTTTCCAAGTATTGAAAATTATGTTTTATGATTTTTCTAAGCTTATATGAGTATAAGAAATATGAAGAACTAAGTTTTATGAATTTAGGACCTCTTGAGATGAGAATGATTTAGCCACTGCCCTCTTAAGTATTCTTATGATTTTGAAAGATAAAAGTATTTATAAATGAGTTTTGAAAGTTCTACAAAGGTCCCAAGAGAAACTAGTATTTTATGTGCTTGAAAAACTATGTTCTATGCCTTTTATGGAGATGCACATTTTGGTTTTGCCTTGCTATTTATTTTCCACTGTATGTGTTGTTTTCATGATGATAATATGTTTATGTTTGAGTAAAAATAATGTTAAGACTCATATGTGAAAGATAAGATAAGTTAGAAACTAGAAAAGAATTAATTTGAGAGTTCTAGATCCCTTAATCATTGAATTTTCTGGATTCTGTCCAGCAAGGTTTACATTTGATAATCATGGTTTTAAATTAGTTTAAATGTGTAGGAATAACTCATATTTCGTTTAGGACTTGATCTTGAAATCTTAGGAACAAACCGGACTTAGAAAAGGTCATTGTTGTGACTCCTAGGTACCCGTACAGTTAGGATTATAAATTCTGCATCCTTGAGGTTTAGAGATGTTCTTGGTCATAGTGTGAGGTGAGAAATACTTAGTTACAACCTCATAGGTACCCAAAAGATTAGGTTTGATGATTAATAAACTTAGAACGTGAGTTAAGAATCTTAAGGGTCAATGCATAAGACATTAAAACGTCTTGAGTTTTTATGATGCTTAATTTATGATATATGATACATGAGTTTTGTCTATGATAAGTTGATATGTGCTATAAAGAAGTTTTACATGATGATATGCTATAAGAAATGTTTGTGTATGTCCTATATGTTTTCATGGCATAAGCAAATTTGAGGAAATTCAGTCTCTGTTGTCATCTTTGCCGAATTTCCATCAAATTTGAGGAACTTGGAAAATGGTCTTTTTGAAAATCATGAGAACTTGAATGTGACACAACACTGAGACGCCTTCTTGGGTGACACCGGTTTAGCCGAGCACCCCCAAGAAAACAAATCCGTGAGGGTATTGACATCGAGCTTGCCAAAGCGGACAATACTACGATGCACTAGTTGCTAGTAGAGCGTTTCAAAGAGGAAATGACCCTAAGAAGTGATCCTTAATTTTTCCCCCTAGCCCGTACTTTAAGTCGGGATTATGTATGTTACACTTATCATAGGATAAGTAAGAACTAGTGACGACTAGTTAAGGTATGAGCTCATAACCTAGAGATGTTTTAGGGTGGCCCCATGAGATAAAGTTAAAGTTAAAATGTCACATATGTTATGAAAAACCAAGGAAGTTACTATGAGATTTATACCTGTCAAACTTATGCCACTATTACAACATTTTTGTGACTTTGTTGATTAGCTTATCTTCATGATGCATTCATATCATTAGTGTATTCCATGCTTAGTCATAAGACGCATTGTAAAATATGACCGACCTTGGATAATGAATACTTTAGAAAACTAACTTAAAAGAAGTTTACATGCATGCACACCTTTTTAGAAATGAAACCCAAGGTTCCTCGGGATATGATGATGTCACTTAGTTAGGGATTGCCCTACTGAGAATTCTTTTAGAAGATTCTCATTCCCTCTCTCTTTTTGTAACACCCTAAATCTTAACCCAAGACTACTAGTATGTCCTTAGGTTAATTTTTAGAATATTACCTCTTGGTCTCATCCTTTGGAAAATACTTAGCGGAAATACGGGTAAAATTTTTCTTTTTAAAATCAAAGTGAGAGCCACGCGCGAAACTTTAAGGGGCAACATAGCGAAACATATAAGCAAAGCATAAGAAACACATCATGTCATGGAAGCATCAACTGAATCATAGATATATATATATATAACGTGCCTACCCAAAGAGGCAGGACTATTTGATACATCATGAAGCGAAATACAACTGAAATGCAATACAAGGAAATCATAAAAAGCAAATACAAAAGAAACTACCCCCATACCCATGTGCACCTAAAGGAGACAACCTCATATACAAAAGAAGGTTTGTCCTCTACTATGTGGCGTGTGTGTGCACTAACTACTACCCCTCCTATGACTACTCCTGCGGGTCCGAGTACTGCATGAGGTCGAAGTCGATCCTTTGGCGAATCTCGGCGGGAGTGGTCGAGTGCATCATCGGGCATGTCCACCGCGCGAGGGCGCATAGATGGCCGTCGAGCCAACCTCGGCTGGACCACCGGCTCCTCACTCCCAGCCCTCATCGGTGGAGGAGCGGGACTGGAGCTCCAACTGTACATGTGGGATGGCGGATCCTCGGATGGGTCCGTCTCCGAGTACTGGGGACGCGGTACATACTCGGGGTACTCGCGTACAGCTGACGTCTCGGGCTCCATGCGGAGGATCTGCTCGTCGCGTGGCCTCGCTCGCTCAAAAATCCCGTTATGACGGTAAGGAGCAGTCGGGGTGAAGCGGTAGCTCGGGACGGGGTGCGCGAAGGGTCGTCCCATGAACATGAATACTCTGTCTGTGCAGCGACCCTCAAAATGATATGACCCGAGTGCCGGGACATGGTGCAACTCCCATACCGGGGTGTCGACGAAGAGTACACACGTCGCCATCTGAAGATATGACGGAAGAAAAGAGAGAGGGAATGAGAATCTTTCTAAAAGAATTCTCAGTAGGGTTATCCCTACCTAGGTGTCATCGTCACATCCTCAGGAACCTTGGGTTTATTTCTAAAAGGTGTGCATGCATATAAGTTCCTTTTAAGTGGGTTTCCCAAAGAGGTATTTTATCCAAGGTCCATCATATTTTATAATGCGTCTTTATAACTTAAGCAGAAATATACTAATGATATGAATGCATCATAAGGTAAACCAAACAATAGAATCACTAGGAAACATTATAACATTGGCATAAGTATAGTTTATGTGACATTGTCAACCTTAACTTTCATCTCATGGGGCCGCCCTAAAACTTCTCTAGGTTATGAGCTCATACCTTAACTAGTCGTCACTAGCTCTTACTTATCCTATGATAAGCGTAACATAATCCCGACTTAAAGTACGGGCTAGGTGGCAAATTAAGGATCTCCTTTCTAGGGTCATTTCCTCTTTGAAACGCTTTGCTAGCCACGTGGGCCTCGCAATTTGTCCGCTTTGGCAGGCTGCATCTACACATACCCTCACGGATTTGTCTCCTCCTGGGGGTGCTCGGCCGAACCGGTGTCACCCAGGAGAAGCGCGTCTCAGTGTTGTGTCACATTTATATCTTCATAAGTATTACATCACAATTACCTCATCATTTATCATATTCATTTTTATCATGCATTCTCATGTAGCTTTTTCATAACATATATATCATCACATGAAACTTTCTCATAACATTCGTCACATAAAACTTTCACACAAACATCATCACATAGTCATATTTAACAATCATCCAGAGGCTCATAGGCATGTTATGTTATATCTCATAGTGCTTTAAACTTCGATTATTATGAGTCTTAAACTTGCAAATTATTCTTAGCTTCTTTATACGCCTATAGTTTGACAATTAATGAGTTATATAAATTTTATGCTCAAGAACTAATCCAAATAGCACTAAGCAATTTGGACAGCTTTATGTTTATGTGATTACTGAGTTCTAGAAATTTCGGTTTAGATCTTTATCTCACATTCTAAGTTATTGATCATCAACACCTAGTCTCTTGGGAACCTATAAGGTTATAACTAAGTATTTCTCACCTTACCCTATGGTCAAGAACATCTCTAAACCTCAAGAGTGCAGAAATCAAAATACTAACTTTACTGTACCTAGAAGTCACAATATTGACCCTTTCTAAGTTCGGTTTGCTCCTAAGGTTTCAAGATTAAGTCCTAAACCAATTATGAGTCATTCCTACACATATAAACTAATTTAAAGCCATGGTTATTGAATCTAAACCTTGCTGGACAGAATCCAGAAAAATAAATCTTTAAGGGATCTAGAACTCTCAAATTAATTCTTTTCTAGTTCCTAACTTATCCTATCTTTCACATATGAGTCTTAACATAATTATTACCCAAACATAAGCATATTAACATCATTAACACAGCTCATGCAGTGGCCAAACATAGCAAGGCAGAACCAAACAGAAACTCCATTTAAAGGCATTGAATCATAGTTTCTAAAGCACATAAAATACTAGTTTCTCTTGGAACCTTATTAAAACCTTCAAAACTCTTTTATGAACACTTTTATCATCTAAACTCATGAAAATACTTAATAGGGCAGTGGCTATGTTATTTTCATCTCAAGAGGTCCTAAATTCATAACACTTAGTTCTACACATTCCTTATACTCATATAAGTTTAGAAAAATTATAAAACATAGTTTTCAATACTTGAAAACATTAAGGCCTCATAGGGCCGAAATATGAGCCATAGGAGATAAATGTTTTAGACCTTTGTTTGAGATATCCTTGGGCAAGTCTTTGAGCTCTAGAATCATTAAAGTGATGACATAAAAATAAACATGCTCATGCACTTATTTTAGTTATTGCTAGAAAGTAAAGTGAGAGCATAAAATAAATATGTGGTGCAACATATTATTATCTTAGATATTTAGGTGAGGACTTGAAATATAAATATGATAATGCAAAGCTTGAAACATAAACATGATAATGCAAGTTCATTCATTATCTTGGGATTTAGTGATAGCAAGGAAGTAAACATGATATGCATAGCATAAAATAAACATGATGCAAGATTCATTTTATAGTTAACTAGAGCTCATTCAAGACTTTAACGAGATAGAAACCCATTACAATATCTCAAAGATCACAATACAAAAACCGAAAGTCACATAAAAGAGAAAGAAAGTGAAACTATATCAAGTTCTTTATTAAGTACCCAAAACCCCTATCTAGAGACAAGTCTCTAGAACGTGCCGGCCAACTTTAAGGTTGACAAGGGTAGGCTTGGGCTTTTAGAAATCCTTAGATTAATTTTCTTAAGTTGGAAAACCATGTGAGCTAGATAACATATAGATGAAGTTGTAAGAAAAGGAAAACTCAAGCTTTAGAGGTTTCTTTGAGATGAACACAATGTCATCATCTAGAAACTCTCATCATCAAGCTATCATGCTCAAATCAAGGCCTCATGGCCGAAAATGAAAAGGAAAGGAAAGACAAAGGAAAGTTCAAAAAGAATCCAAGAGAAAACTAGAGAAAAACACTTTCTTGAACAAAATAAAGTTTGAAAACAAATCCCTACCTTTTGATGAAGATAAAAGCTTGAACTTGAAGATGGAAATGAGATGAGCAACACCTCCTAAGATGGTGATGATGATTCGGCCTTGATGAGAGAAAAAGAAAGAAAATGTGTTTCAAGTGGAGTTGTGTTTGAGGTGTGGTGTTTGAGAGGTTTGATGATGGTTCAAGGTTTTGGGGTGGTGTTTGATGGTTGAGAGGTGATGATGAGATGAAGAGATGAAGAAGATAAAGATGAAAAGAAAGGAAGAACACTCTTGGAACTTTGAGAGAAAAAGGAAAAACTAGCAAGACAACTCTAAAACTCTAAACTTTGCAAATGCTTCAAAGTGTAACAAGGCTAACACAAGCATCCTATTTATAGAAAATCAAAACCATGGAGGAGTGAATGGGGAGGGCTTTGGCCGTAGCTCTTGAGGGAGGAAGGAAGAGAAAATATCTCTTACACAAGGTCATTCAAGCATGGTTTGAAGTATGGAAGCTATGCTACAAAGTATGGCTTGATGTGAGTTAATTTCCTATCACATTTTTATGAAATTAGGCTTCTAGAACCTTAACATGGCTGGAACTTTTCCAGCCACAAATAAATGGGGAAAATGGGTTGTTTTAATTATTTATTCATGTGGAAATTCAAGCTTGATTGAAAGTTATGACAAGGTATAGTGTATGTGACTTGAGGTATGGCTTTGGAGTGTTGAAAAATTGAACATGTGATGCATAATGGGGAAGGAGGTTCACGGCCAGCTTGGGACAGCAAGGGAGGAGGTGAGTTTGACCATTTAATTGTGTGTTAATGGTAGGTTTAGATGTGTATTAGCTTAGGTACAAGGTTAGGAATGATTAAGCTTAAGTTTAGGTAACTAAGAATGTGATTTAGGAGTTTATGACAAGTTTAGGAGTGCTCATACATCATTAAAGAATTTTAAACTCATTTATGAATAAACAATGTGTAACACAATTCCATGATTTAAGGAATTGGAAAGAGAAAACACTATTCAAGATTCTATGACTAGGTGTCATAAAATTAAAATATGATTTTAGGTTGTAATTAAGTACTTTTTGGTTCTAAACAACTTTAATAAATTATTTTGACTCTAGATTAATTAAGGAAATTAATTAACCTTCGATTAGAGCCTAATATTGCTTAGGTTTGCTTAATCGTGTGATTAAGCGTAAAAGTACGAAACTAGGGGCAAAACCGTAATTTTGCACTAATTTTGCCCGGGACTTCAAAAATTAAAACTGAGGTCATAGAATACATAAAAACGCCTTTTAAAACCATCTGGAGAAGTTTCGGGTTCATCCGGCACTTGCAAACGGGTAAAACACCACAGGGGCGTTTTGGTCATTTTGACTGAAACTTCAAAACGAGATTTTCGATCCCTGAAGGTACATAAGTTTTCTAATCCCTTCCAACATTGAGTTTGCCCTTCGAGTCTTGCCAGACCGGCTTTCCTCGGTCAGTGAAAATGACCTCAGGGGCATTTTGGTCATTTTCACTCTAACAGAAAATCGGGGCGTTACACTTTTCTCCCGTCATATCTTCAGATGGCGACTTTCGTACTCTTCGCCGACACCCCGACGTGGGAGCTGCATCATGACCCAGCACTCGGGTCATACCATTTTGAGGGTCGCTGCACTGTCAGAGTATTTATGTCTATGGGACGACCCTTCGTACACCCAGTACGGAGCTACCGCTTCACCCCGACTGCCCCCTACCATCATAACACGATTTTTGAGCGAGCCAGACCGCGCGACGAGCAGATCCTCCGCATGCAGCCCGAGGCGTCAGCCATACATGACTACCCGGAGTACGTGTTCTCGAACTCGCAGACTGGAGATCTGATCCATCAGAGGACCCGCCCTCGCACATGTACAGTTGGAGCTCTAGCCCTACTCCCCCACAGATGAAAGCTGGGAATGAGGAGACGGTGGTTCAGCCGAGGTTGGCTCGTAGGCCATCCATGCTCCCTCGCCACGATGGACACGCTCCGATGATCCGCATGACTACTCCCGCCGAGATCCGCCAGTGGATCGATTCCACCCTCGATGACTTGACCAGGAGTAGGTGCATAGGATGGGTAGTAGCTAGTGCACACACGCTACATAGTTGAGGACAAACCTTCTTTTGTATATGAGGTTGTCTACTCTAGGTGCACATGGGTAGGGGTGTTGCTTTTATGGTTTCCTTATACTTGCTTTTATGATTTCCTTGTATTTTCATTTCAGTTGTATTTCGCTCTCCCATGTATCGAATAGTCCTGCCTTTTGGTAGGCACATTATCTATATATATAATCAGTTGATGTGTCCATGTGATTTATGTGTTTTATTATGATTTGCTCATATGACTTGTACGAATTTCCGTTCGAAGAATCATGCGTGGCTCTCACTTTGGTTTTAATTCCAAAAAGAAAAATTTTACCCATATTTTCACTAAGTATTTTCAAGTAAAGAATGAGACCAAGAGGTAATATTCTAAAGCTTAACCTAAATATATACTAGTAGTATTAGGTTAAGATTTAGGGTGTTACAGAAAATCATATATTTAAAGAGTTTTGTGAAAAACATGGCATCCTTCACGAGTTTTTTGCACCTAGAACTCCCCAAAAATGGGGTTGCTAAAACGAAAAATAGAAGTTTGCCGGAGATGGCCAGAACAATGATTTTAGAAAGTGGCTTATCAAAAGGTTTTTGGGCAAAGGCTATGAACACTTCTTGTTACATACAAAATCGAATCTTTCTAAGATCAATCCTCAAAAAGACTCCCTAAGAGCTATAGAAAGGAATAAAGCCCAACATTTCATATTTTCATATTTTTGGCTCATCCTGTTTCATACTTAACACCCAGGACAAACTCGCAAATTTTTATCCCAAATTTGATGGTGGTATATTCCTAAGATATTCTTCTATTTCTAAAGCTTACCAAGTATACAATAAAAAAAAATGTCATGCGTTGAAGAAACGATTCATATCAAATTCAAGGAGCTTAAGAAAGACTTTGATGATGAGCTAGACAATCTGGAAGAAGTTCTTGAAAAATTGAGTCTCAAAGAAGACTCAAAAAGCAAGCAAACGAATGCTCCATCTTCAGAAAGTAGACTCTAGAACTTAAATACTTCAGAAAATATGCTCAAAACACCAAAGCCATCAAAAAGTAAAAACTCTAAACATAAAGAAGAGCAACCTGAAGTGAAAGAGAAGCTAAAGGATATCATAAGTACATAAACTATAAAGGAGTTTCTGATCTTAAGGTAGTTTCTCATAATAGACTTATTGGAGATATTTCTAAAGGAGTAAGAACCAGATCATCTCTAAGAAATATGGCACATTGTGCTTTCATCTCCACCATTAAACCTACATGCATTGAAGAAGCTTTGAGTGATCAAAGTCGGGTGGAGGCCATGCAAGAAGAGCTGGATCAATTTGAGAAAAGCAAAGTCTGGACTCTTGTGGCAAAGCCTAAAGGAAAAACCATCATTGGGACAAAATGGGTGTTCAGAAACAAACTAGATGAAGCTGGCAAAGTCATCAGGAATAAAGCAAGATTGGTTGCACAAGGTTATAATAAACAAGAGGGAATTGATTATGATGATACCTTTGCACCAGTAGCAAGATTGGAAGCCATTAGAATGCTACCTGCTTTTACTGCCTTCAAGGGATTCACTCTTTACTAAATAGATGTTAAGTTTGCCTGAAGTATATGTAAAACAACCTCCAAGTTTTGAGAGTGAAAACTTTCCCAACCATGTCTTCAAGCTAACAAAGGCTCTCTACAGTCTGAAACAAGCCCCTCGAGCTTGGTATGAAAGATTGAGCAGCCTTCTGTTGAAGAATGGGCTCAAGAGGGATAACATTGATACAACTCTATTTACCCTTGAATTAAATAACCACTTTCTGATAATTCAAATAAATGTTGATGACATTATATTTGGTGCCTCAAGAGGGTCGCTGCACTGTCAGAGTATTTATGTTTATGGGACGACCCTTCGCGCACCCAGTACGGAGCTACCGCTTCACCCCGACTACCCCCTACTATCATAACATGCTTTTCGAGCGAGCTAGACCACGTGATGAGCAGATCCTCCTCATGCAGCCCGAGGCGTCAGCCGTACGTGACTACTCGGAGTACATGCCCCGGCCTCAGTACTCGGAGACGGATCCATCAGAGGACCCGCCCTCGCACATGTACAGTTGGAGCTCTAGCCCTACTCCCCCACCGATGAGAGCTGGGAGTGAGGAGACAGTGGTTCAGCCGAGGTTGGCTCGTAGGCCATCCATGCGCCCTTGCCACGGTGGACACGCTCCGATGATCCGCACGACTACTCCCGCCGAGATCCGCCAGTGGATCGATTCAACCCCTCAGTACTCGGACCAACAGGAGTAGGTGCATAGGATGGGTAGTAGCTAGTGCACACACGCCACATAGTTGAGGCCAAACCTTCTTTTGTATATGAGGTTGTCTACTCTAGGTGCACATGGGTAGGGGTGTTGCTTTCATGGTTTCCTTGTACTTGCTTTTATGATTTCCTTGTATTTGCATTTCAGTTGTATTTCGTTCTCCTATGTATCGAATAGTCCTGCCTTTGGGTACGCACATTATCTATATATATAATCAGTTGATGTGTCCATGTGATTTATGTGTTTTATTATGATCTGCTCATATGACTTGTGTAACGCCCCGATTTTTCTGTTAGAGTGAAAATGACCAAAATGCCCCTGAGGTCATTTTCACTCTAACCGAGGAAAGCCGCAAGGGCGATCAAGGGCAAACTCAATGTTGGAAGGGGATTAGAAAACTTATGTACCTTCCCGGGATCGAAAATCTCGTTTTGAAGTTTTAGTCAAAATGACCAAAACGCCTGTGGTGTTTTACCCGTTTGCAAGTGCCGGATGAACCCGAAACTTCTCCAGATGGTTTTAAAAGGCGTTTTTATGTATTCTATGACCTCAGTTTTAATTTTTGAAGTCCCGGCCAAAATTAGTGCAAAATTACGGTTTTGCCCCTAGTTTCGTATTTTTACGCTTAATCACGCGATTAAGCAAACCTAAGCAATATTAGGCTCTAATCGAAGGTTAATTAATTTCCTTAATTAATCTAGAGTCAAAATAATTTATTAAAGTTGATTAGAACCAAAAAGTACTTAATTACAACCTAAAATCATATTTTAATTTTATGACACCTAGTCATAGAATCTTGAATAGTGTTTTCTCTTTCCAATTCCTTAAATCATGGAATTGTGTTACACATTGTTTATTCATAAATGAGTTTTAAATTCTTTAATGATGTATGAGCACTCCTAAACTTGTCATAAACTCCCTAAATCACATTCTTAGTTACCTAAACTTAAGCTTAATCATTCCTAACCTTGTACCTAAGCTAATACACATCTAAACCTACCATTAACACACAATTAAATGGTCAAAACATCCTCCCATTCTGCTGCCCAAAGCTGGCCGAAGCCTCACCTCCTCCATATGCATCACATGTTCAATTTTTCAACACTCCAAGGCCATACCTCAAGTCACATACACTATACCTTGTCATAACTTTCAATCAAGCTTGAATTTCCACATGAATAAATAATTAAAACAACCCATTTTTCCCATTTAATTGTGGCTGGAAAAGTTCCAGCCATGCATTATTTCTAGAAGCCTAAATTCATAAAAATGTGATAAGAAATTAACTCACATCAAGCCATACTTTGTAGCATAGCTTCCATACTTCAAACCATGCTTGAATGACCTTGTGTAAGAGATATTTTCTCTTCCTTTTCCCTCCAAACCACACGGCCACTCCCTCCATTTGCAAGCCCCATGGTTTTGTTTTTCTATAAATAGGATGCTTGTGTTAGCCTTGTTACACTTTGAAGCATTTGCAAAGTTTAGAGTTTTAGAGTTGTCTTACTAAGCTTTTTCCTTCTCTCAAAGTTCTAAGAGCTCTTTCTCTTCATCTTCATCCTCTTCATTCTTCCATCACATAATCACCTCATAACCTTAATCCATCACCTCATAACCTTAAACCATTCTCAAAGCTTTCAAACACTCAACCTCAAACACAACTTCACTCAAAACACATCTCCTTTCCTTTTCCTTTCCTTGGCCGAAATCATCACCACCATCCTAGGACGTGTTGCTCATCTCATTTCCATCTTCAAGATCAAGCTTTTATCTTCATCAAAAGGTAGGGATTTGTTTTCAAACTTTATTTTGCTCAAGAAAGTATTTTTCTCTAGTTTTCTTTTGGGTTTCTTTTGAACTTTCCTTTGTCTTTCCTTTCCTTTTCATTTTCGGCCATGAGGCCTTGATTTGAGCATGATAGCTTGATGATGAGAGTTTCTAGATGATGACATTGTGTTCATCTCAAAGAAACCTCTAAAGCTTGAGTTTTCCTTTTCTTACAACTTCATCTATATGTTATCTAGCTCACATGGTTTTCCAACTTAAGAAAAATTAATCTAAGGATTTCTAAAAGCCCAAGCCTACCCTTGTCAACCTTAAAGTTGGCCGGCACGTTCTAGAGATTTGTCTCTAGATAGGGGTTTTGGGTACTTAATAAAGAACTTGATGTAGCTTCACTTTCTTTCTCTTTTATATGATTTTCGATTCTTGTGTTGTGATCTTTGAGATATTGTATGGGGTTATTATCTTGTTAAAGTCTTAAATGAGCTCTAGTTAAACATAAAAATGAAACTTGCATCATGTTTACTTTAAGCTTTGCATATCATGTTTATTTCCTTGCTATCACTAAATCCCAAGATAATGAATAAACTTGCATTATCATGTTTATGTTTCAAGCTTTGCATTATCATATTTATATTTCAAGTCCTCACCTAAATATCAAAGATAATAATATATTGCACCACATATTTATTTTATGCTCTCACTTTACTTTCTAGCAATAACTAAAATAAGTGCATGAGCATGTTTATTTTTACGTCATCACTTTAATGATTCTAGAGCTCAAAGACTTGCCCAAGGATATCTCAAACAAAGGTCTAAAACATTTATCTCCTATGGCTCATATTTCGGCCCTATGAGGCCTTAATGTCTTCAAGTATTGAAAACTATGTTTTATAATTTTTCTAAACTTATATGAGTATAAGGAATGTGTAGAACTAAGTATTATGAATTTAGGACCTCTTGAGATGAAAATAACATAGCCACTGCCCTATTAAGTATTTCCATGAGTTTAGATGATAAAAGTGTTCATAAAAGAGTTTTGAAGGTTTTAATAAGGTTCCAAGAGAAACTAGTATTTTATGTGCTTTAGAAACTATGATTCAATGCCTTTAAATGGAGTTGTTGTTTCGGTTCTGCCTTGCTATGTTTGGCCACTGTATGAGCTATGTTAATGATGTTAATATGCTTATGTTTGGGTAATAATTATGTTAAGACTCATATGTGAAAGATAGGATAAGTTAGGAACTAGAAAAGAATTAATTTGAGAGTTCTAGATCCCTTAAAGATTTATTTTTCTGGATTCTGTCCAGCAAGGTTTAGATTCAATAATCATGGTTTTAAATTAGTTTGTATGAGTAGGAATGACTCATAATTGGTTTAGGACTTAATCTTGAAACCTTAGGAGCAAACCGAACTTAGAAAGGGTCATTATTGTGACTTCTAGGTACCCGTAAAGTTAGTATTTTGATTTCTGCACTCTTGAGGTTTAGAGATGTTCTTGACCATAGGGTGAGGTGAGAAATACTTAGTTATAACCTTATAGGTTCCCAAGAGACTAGGTGTTGATGATCAATAACTTAGAAAGTGAGATAAAGATCTAAACCGTAATTTCTAGAACTCCATAATCACATAAACATAAAGCTGTCCAAATTCTGCTTAGTGCTATTTGGATTAGTTCTTGAGCATAAAATTTGTATAACTCATTAATTGTCAAACTATAGGCGTATAAAGAAGTTAAGGATAATGCTAGAACAATTAATTTGCAAGTTTAAGACTCATAAGAATCAAAGTTTAAAACACTATGAGTTATAACATAACATGTCTATGAGCTTATGGGGATGATTGTTAATATGACTATGTGATGATGTTTGTGTGAAAGTTTTATGTGATGAATGTTATGAGAAAGTTTCATGTGATGATATATATGTTATGAAAAAGCTACATGAGAATGCATGATAAAAATGAATATGATAAATGATGAGGTAATTGTGATTTAATACTTATGAGAATATAAATGTGACACAACACTGAGACGCGCTTCTCCTGGGTGACACCGGTTCGGCCGAGCACCCCCAGGAGGAGACAAATCCGTGAGGGTATGTGTAGATGCAGCCTGCCAAAGCGGACAAATTGCGAGGCCCACGTGGCTAGCAAAGCGTTTCAAAGAGGAAATGATCCTAGAAAGGAGATCCTTAATTTGCCCCCTAGCCCGTACTTTAAGTCGGGATTATGTTACGCTTATCATAGGATAAGTAAGAGCTAGTGACGACTAGTTAAGGTATGAGCTCATAACCTAGAGAAGTTTTAGGGCGGCCCCATGAGATGAAAGTTAAAGTTAACAATGTCACATAAACTATACTTATGCCAATGTTATAATGTTTCCTAGTCATTCTATTGTTTGGGTTACCTTATGATGCATTCATATCATTAGTGTATTTCCGCTTAAGTTATAAAGACGCATTATAAAATATGACGGACCTTGGATAAAATACCTCTTTGGAAAACTAACTTAAAAGGAAATTATATGCATGCACACCTTTTAGAAATAAACCCAAGGTTCCTGAGGATGTGACGATGACACCTAGGTAGGGATAACCCTACTGAGAATTCTTTTAGAAAGATTCTCATTCCCTCTCTCTTTTCTTCCGTCATATCTTCAGATGGCGACGTTTGTACTCTTCATCGACACCCCGGTATGGGAGCTGCACCATGACCCGGCACTCGGGTCATATCATTTTGAGGGTCGCTGCACTGTCAGAGTATTCATGTTCATGGGACGACCCTTCGCGCACCCCGTCCCGAGCTACCGCTTCACCCCGACTGCTCCTTACCGTCATAACGGGATTTTTGAGCGAGCGAGGCCACGCGATGAGCGGATCCTCCGCATGGAGCCCGAGACGTCAGCTGTACGCGAGTACCCCGAGTATGTACCGCGTCCCCAGTACTCGGAGACGGACCCATCCGAGGACCCGCCATCCCACATGTACAGTTGGAGCTCCAGTCCCGCTCCTCCACCGATGAGGGCCGGGAGTGAGGAGACAGTGGTCCAGCCGAGGTTGGCTCGACGGCCATCTATGCGCCCTCGCGGTGGACATGCCCGATGATGCGCTCGACCACTCCCGCCGAGATTCGCCAAAGGATCGACTCGACCCCACAAAGATTCGGACCAAATAGGAGTAGTCATAGGAGGGGTAGTAGCTAGTGCACACACACGCCACTTAGTAGAGGTCAAACCTTCTTTTGTATATGAGGTTGTCTCCTTTAGGTGCACATAGGTATGGGGTTAGTTTCTTTTGTATTTGCTTTTTATGATTTCCTTGTATTGCATTTCAGTTGTATTTTGCTTCATGATGTATCAAATAGTCACGCCTCTTTGGGTAGGCACGTTATATATATATATATCTATGTTTCAGTTGATGTTTCCATGACATGATGTGTTTCTTATGCTTTGCTTATATGTTTCGCTATGTTGCCCCTTAAAGTTTCGCGCGTGGCTCTCACTTTGATTTTAAAAAGAAAAATTTTACCCGTATTTCCGCTAAGTATTTTCCAAAGGATGAGACCAAGAGGTAATATTCTAAAAATTAACCTAAGGACATACTAGTAGTCTTGGGTTAAGATTTAGGGTGTTACATTATGGTATCAGAGCAGTTCGATTCTCATGGAGCCTGAGGATTGGGTGACTATGCTTTATAAGCATAATACGATAGTTATGTCATGTATAGTGCTTGATAGAGATAAGTCAGAGGACTAGAGATGCATGACTTCGCTGGTTGCAAGTGCCATGGTAACTAGCTCATTTTGCATGGATATTGAGCCCGATCAACTTGATGTTCATTGTTTCATGTGTATAGGGACCAATGGCACCGCTGACGACGGCCTAGGACTACACCCGATGTTGAACAAGATGATACAATCCGCTGCCGTCTGGTCGCATGGCGCAAGCCATGGAACGAATGTTCGACCGAATGGATCAACAAGCAACGCTGCTCTGCTCCCTCCTCCCCCCCTGCGGAGATGGTAGAACAAGCCCGCTTCGACGAGTTCCGCAAGGTGAACCCGCCAGAGTTCCGCGGGGTAATGGACCCCGACAAGGCGATGAGTGGATCAAAGACATGGAGAAGATCTACTGTTGTTACCGCTCTGAGGAGCGAAGGTCACATTTGCCGCTTTCATGTCTGAAATCCGACGCCGAAGTTACGGTGGAACGCACGAGGCATCCGCTAGAAGCCTCTGGAACTCCCATTGACCGAGTCGTTTCAAGACTTACTTCTATGAGAAGTACTTTCCTGAGTCCGTGAGGAACGCCGAAGGACGTTGAGTTCATGCAGCTGACCCAAGGAGGGTCTATCAGAGCCCAATACACCGAAGTTTGAGGAGCTAATCAAGTTCTCTCGGGTGTTCCAAGGGAACCCCGATGAAGTTTGGAAGTGTGTGAAGTATGAGGCCGGTCTCAAGGCGAGAAATGAACTACGCGGTGGCCCATATGGAGATCGAGACTTCCCGACCCTGGTCAACAAGTGCCTGATACTTGAAGAAGGACAGAGAAAGATTCAAATCACAAGGGCGGAGCGAGCTAAGGGCTCGGACCTCAAGCCCCAAGTTCAAACCGCAGACTCGCCGAGGAATCACTACAACCCCTACCAGTCCAACCGGCCCGACAACAACAACAACAACCGCCAAGAGCTCCTGCTCACCAACAATCCAAACAACACCAAAGGCCGCCATTTCAACATCAAGGCCCGAGAGAATTTCAATAATCAACCCGTGGACCGGGTGGACCCGAAACCACAATGGAGGGCCAAGTGGAGCCAAGAACAAGGCACCACAAACCCCTGCTGCCGCTTACCGGAGCAACATCTGGCCGACGTCGCCCACAATGCGGGAAGAACCACGGGAATCGCCCATGCTTAGCCTGGTCGTAATGTATGTTTCAAGTGTGGCAAGCCCTGGCCACTATGCAAAGGACTGCACCGACAAGGGACATCGAACCAAAACCCCGACCACAATACCGAGGAAGGGTCTTTACCCTTAACGCTGAAGACGCCAAGAAGTCCAAAGATCTCATCAAGGTATGTGCGAAGTAAATGGTAAAGCCTTAATCTGTACTATATGACTGGTGCTACTCATTCTTTCATTTCACTTGCTAGTGTCGAGTCCTTAAATCTAAAAGTCTCTAAACTCCCCTTTGATCTCATTGTTTCTACTCCTACAAATCGCCCTGTTAATACTTGCCGTTGTTGTTTAAACTGTCATCTTGTTGTAGAAAATAGGTCTTTTATCATAGATTTAATTTGTTTACCCTTGAAAGACATAGGCATTATCTTAGGCATGAACTGGCTTCACCCCAATCGTGTGATGTTAGATTGTGGAACCCAAACCGTAGTTTTCCCTTCTCCTCCCGAAAACATCACTCAACCCATTAGGCTGTACCTAAATTCCGTAGAGGTCTTCTGTAGTGGGAAGAAAACTAAGGGATATGTTCTCCTAAGCACTTTGTGATGTAGACTTGGAGCAGAACCTAGGTGAGATACCTGTGGTGAGAGACTATCCCGAGGTGTTTCCAGATGAAATACCGAGTTCCCTCCCGAAGAGAAGTGGAGTTCTCCATAGAGTTGGTTCTGGGACAGGACCAATCTCTATAGCCCCGTATAGGATGTCACCCTCGGAGTTAGCAGAGTTGAAAACCCAGTTAGAGGAGCTGTTAGAAAGCAGTTTTATAAGGCCGAGTGCTTCACCTTGGGGCGCTCAGGTCTTATTTGTGAAGAAAAAGGATGGAAGCATGAGGATGTGTATAGACTATAGGCAGTTGAACCAAGTAACCATAAAGAATAAGTACCCATTGCCTAGGATTGACGATCTTATGGACCAATTGAAAGGAGCAGTAGTGTTTTATAAGATTGATTTAAGGTCCGGTTACCATCAGTTAGGGTGAGAGATTCGGATATTCCTAAAACCGCCTTCGAACTCGGTATGGACACTTTGAGTTCAATGTAATGTCGCTTGGTTTGACGAATGCTCCTCAGCTTTTATGGATTACATGAATAGGATCTTTAGACCCTATTTAGATCAATTCGTGGTTGTGTTCATAGATGATATTCTCATCTATTCGAAAACCCACGAGGAGCATGAGCGTCATTTAAGGTTGGTTTTAGAGGTATTAAAGGAGAAGAAGTTATACGCTAAGTTGTCTAAGTGTGAATTTTGGTTAAAGGAGGTAAAATTCTTAGGACATGTTGTGTCAAAAGGTGGCATAGCTGTCGACCCAAGTAAGATAGAGGCTGTGATGAATTGGGACAGACCAACCTCTGTAACTAAGATTAGAAGCTTTTTGGGTTTAGCTGGATATTACCGTAGGTTCATTAAAGGATTTTCCCAGTTAGCCCTACCCTTAACCAAGCTCACTAGGAAGAATGCCCCGTTTGAGTGGAGCCCCGAGTGTGAAAAGAGTTTCCTAGAGCTTAAGGAAAAGCTCACCTCAACCCCAGTTTTAGTTTTACCTGACCCCAATGTACCCTTTGAGGTATATTGTGTAACACCCTAATATTTAACCCAACACGCCTAGGTCGCATTTTGAGTTAATTATTAGTTATTACTCTTTTGTTCTAGTTCTTAACCTTGCATTTGTAAAATACTTAGCAAAAATACGGCTAAATTTTTTTTTTGAATCTTAAACAAAATAGTGAGCCTCGTATACCGAAAATGAACAGCGTCCTATACATCGCGAGCAAGCATATGATATTTAAACCCATAGTATCACATTCATAGATAATCGTCATGAATTCATGTAATAACAACATCCTTACACACCAAACACGTAGTAATGAATAATGATATCTTCATCCTTAACAGTTAGGATGATACATTAATCCACAAAACAGAAAAGAAACAAAGTGCATAAAGTAGTGCGGAAATTTAAATAGACTAAGGACCACTCTTCACTACTAAGTCTACTGGGGTGCACATAGGTGGGATAACCTCAAGATAGGGGAAAACGAAGGAAGCTATCCACTAAGTGTGCTAGGGCACTGCGATCACTAATCATCCTCGGCTATCAAAATGTCTCTATGGAGAAGGGGAAGTGCGGCCAATGAAACGGGTCAGCTCCTCAGCATTACCGAGACCGTAGGATGGACGAACATGGGCACCTCGACGAGGACGAACAGCCCCACGATAAACTGAGGTAGCTCCTCGATGGACCTCTGACCGAAGTTGCTCCTTCACCATCATCTCCAAGCTCCATGGGAAAAGCAGGGGCGGAACCGCCAGAGGAATGTTGGGATGGTGACTTCTCTGAGGGGTCCGTCTCAGGCTCAGACGAACTAGGAGAATGAGGAACGTACTCAGGATACCCATGAACAGACGAAGCAGTAGGATGTGTATGACGAAACTGCTCTCCTCGCGGACGGGCATGCTCGAAGATCAGCTCATCAGTAAATGGAGTGGCAGGAGAAAATCTATAACTAGTAACCGGGTGTGTAAAAGGACGTGCTAAGAACATGAACAATCGAACAGCACAACGACCCACAAAATGATAAGTCCGTGAGTGGCGTCAAAGTGCATTTCCAGTGGGAGCATCAACGAAGATCACGAACGCCGCCATCGGCCTCAAGACGTAGTGGAAAGAATGCAAGAAAGAGGGAGTGAGAAACTTATAAAAGAATCTCAGAGGGTTTTCACCTCCTAACAATATGTCATCATCTACGTCCTCAGGCACCTTGGGTTTTCATTATGAAAATAGTGGGCACAAGTAAAGTTTCCTTATTAAGTTCGAAAACTCATTATCCAAGGTCCGTGCCTTTTAGCATGAATCAATGTCATGAATGCATCATACCAATTCATGGAATGCATGTCAATGCCACATGCAAGTACATCATAGAGAATTATACTAAGTCAATCACAGAGAAATGCATATCATGATTATAAAGTATGCTTGATAATTTGCAAGATGCACGTGATGATTTCCTTGATGCACATGATGATTTGCATGAACTTTCCTCTTTCATATACTTTTCTATGCGGCCACCCTAATACTCTCTCCTATGAGAGTTCTAGGTTATGAGCTCATACCTAATTAGTCGTCACTAGTTTCCAACTTATCCCAGATAAGTATAAATAAATTTCGACTCCCGAGTGTGGGTTAGGGGCTTAAGGATCACCTATCATATTCCGACTCCCAGTACGGTTAGGATTATCTCCTTCTTCGAAACGCATTTACTTACACTCGGTGCATACTAAATTTGCCCGCTTTGCCAAGCTGCATCTACCATACCCTCACGGTTTTGTTATCTCCCTCATGAAGCAGAGAAATGCGTCTCGGTATGCTATGCAAGAATGCAAAGATGAATGTACAACCTCAAATACCATCCAGATTCAATATGAGCATTCCATTTCCGATATCATCATGATATTTCACTTAGCATTTCATGCTCACCAATGTCATATAAATCATGCATCTCAATCCATTATGATCATAGCATACCACAAATGAGTCGTATAAGTCGGGTTCACAACCTCATTCATAAACACATATTCATGCTTCACATTCATATAATCATATAACACATGTCATCAACACTTTGCGGGATGATAAATATGCTCCTACCCAATATGCCTGAATCAAGGCCCGGACTCACTAATGTACATGCTATGTTCATTATAAAATATGCATAGACATGTATATGGGCAGTGAACAACCAATCATCATGAATCACCAATTATGAAATTCAATTCCAAGTTCTCGGTAATTACCCCTTTGTCTTACGGGGGTTAAAACTTAGGTTCGACGTAACCTAATTACCGTAACTATTCTCTTAGGCATCTCAAAGGTCATACTCAATGATTTCCATCTATTTTCAACTTCAAAAACATTTCTAAATGATGCTGGATAGTTTGGGCAGTGACCATAAAATATAATGCTTTTGGGGTTCTAGAATTTACGTCTTTGGCCCTTTCTAGTTTCCGATTTCTCCTATAGTGCTAACATTAATTCTCACTGCCTCCTATAGGATTTTTCACATCTAATTCCACTTCCAAACAGAATATTTGCCAAATAATTGATCTCAATGCAGTAGCCATATTTTATCAAACTCTACGGGTCTCAAAGCTACATTTTTCGGTTCTTTCTAGATTTCTAGTCTTTCCAAAATACCTAAAATAATTTCTGCATCAACTACTAATGATTTCCTCACATTTATCTCATCCTAAACATCTCTTAACAGTGTTTGCATCATCTAGGCAGTAGCTATGTTTTCATTTCATAAAAGCATTAGAGAGTTGCATAATTTACTCGTTTCCATTACTAGCTTACCCTAGGATGTTAAAAATAATTTTTGCAATAAGTAACAACATTTTCCACCAATTAAAACACCTCCAAACAGAATCATACAGAATTTATGAGTTAGAAACAGTGACCGAAAATTTAGTTCCGAAATCATTCCAAAATTATACTTTTGATAGCTTCTAGCTACTAGTTTTCCTCTTCGCTTTGTTGGAGTCATAGGAAATGCCAAAAAATATTTTTATCTCTTGAATACTCACATAAATTTGCTAAAACAGAAACTAAACATCTCAAATCACATTAGTAGCTCCCTTGTTCATAAAACACCATTCTTGCTACACTTGAGTCCCAAAACTTGCGAAAAGAAAACTTTAAAAACACAACTTGTATAATTTTCAATAACTATCTCAACTTAAAATCAAGTAAACCCATTTAAAGATCCCTCATAGTGTCATAGCCGTATGTATATATATATACACAAATGTGTGGCCATGTTCAAATTTACATTTAAGATCCAAGGACAAGTTTTGAGCTTTAGTGTCTTAGGTGATGACTTGAAAATAAATATGCTATGCAAGTCCACTTTTATCTTTAGGAGTTAGAATGATAGCTTGAAAAATAAATATGCTATGCAAACCCATTATTATCTTCAAGGTTTATGGTGATGGCTCAAAATAAACATGCCATGCAAGGGTTTCATTATTATCTCTTAAGATTAAAGTGGTAACTTGAAAGTAAACATGTATGCAAATCCATTTTTACATCTTAATCATTAAAGCTCAAAACTTTTCAAGATTAGATTCTTGTCCTCAACCAATCTTAAACATGGTGAGCTTTAGAGTCCTATTGTTCATAGTTCCAAGAACCTCATTTCTTTGGACTCACCATCAAGCTCAAGTAAAATCATAAAGAGACCGAAAAAGCATACTAAATACACTAATATGTTATCTTGGGGTCAAAACCGAAACTCAAGCTCTAGAGGTTCAAAATATAGTAGTTTTCACAACTACCATCAAGAACCATCATCATTGAACTTTGGTTGTGAACAACCAAGAATAGATAACCAAAACTAAACCATCAAAACATTTTATTTCTCATGGCCTTTGTAAAACCGAAAAATACTAAACCTTGAGCTCTAGAGGTTAAATACTTGATGGTGTCAAAACCATCATCAAAACCCTCATCATCAAGCCACGGTTTCAACTTCCCATTGACATCCAAAAACCAAAAATGAAGGGAACTCATATGAAGGTTCCAAAACCGAAAATAGATGAAGAAGAGAGGAGTTAAAATTTATTCATCCAACCAACCATAAATCCGAAAATGAACCAAGAAAAGGAATGAAACATCAAAACAAAATCCCTACCACGGTTGTTTCTTGTTTGCAAGAGTGAAAGCTTGATCTTGTATGAAACAAAGAGAAGAAAAATCTTCTCTTGATGGGCAAGATGATTTCTGCCAAGAGGAGTTAAGGTAGTAGGAGGATTTTTCTTGTGTTCTTGTGTTTTGGAGATGGAAAGATTAAGTGTTTAGGAGTTGATCTATGGTGGAGATATGTTGATTAGAGGTGGAGAGCTTGGGTGGAGGTTGAAGATGGTGGCTCTTGGAGGTGGAGGAGAGGAAGAAGATGAAGTGTTTAGGTTAGAGAGAATATGACTACTTTTTTGGACAATTAGGTTTACCAAAAACAATAGATAGTAAGAATGAGTGTTTTGTGTGTGTATTGGTGTATTAAATTTGAAAATAATGGGGACAATGACCATGAGGCAAACCGTAGCCTCCTTGAGCAATGGGGAGGAAAATTTTATTTTATTTTGAGTGGAAGAATTAGAATTTTAGTTAGCATAAATTAGGGAATTAATTTAGGAAAAGAATTCTTTTTGTTGGAAGTTGTTTGTAGTGGTTTAGGCACTCAAGACAACTTTTTTGGAGTGGTCATACAACTTTGTTTGACAAAAATCCCATTTGAAAAACAAGCACTAACATAGTTCCCTAAATTAAGGAAGTAGAGAAAATCCACTAACTCTTAGTTTATTAGGTTTTTTGTAATCTAGTGAATCATAAAATTTGAAATGGAAATTTAATTTCAAAATAAATTTCAGACCTTAAATAATTTAAAATAAATAATCTGGCCCATAATAAGTAAATAAAATTTAATTATATTTAATTAAAGCCTAATAGTGCCCATGTATCCTTATTTACCCAATTACGCTTTAGCACCAATTAGGGGTAAAATGGTAATTTCACATAAAATTTACCTGAGACTACCCGAACCTTTTCCGAATATCAAACATCCATCAATATTAACATTTCTAACTTTTGGGTAATGGCCGGGTTCAATCGGCACTAAATTCGTACAAATCGCCAGGGCATTTTGGTCATTTAGCGCATAAAAGTTCAGAAATTGAAATTTTCACCTCTATCATAATTCATAACACATTTTATCCCCTTCAATCATCAAACTAACCCCCTTGGGATGGCCGAGAATGACCGTCTTCGATTTCCGTGTGAAAATGACCTCAGGGGCATTTTGGTCATTTGTACACGGAAAAATCGGGGATTTGCGGTTCTTGCTCGAACCACTCATCAAATCTCATATAATCCTGATCCTATAATTAAAACATGATGTCGAGGATGGCCCAGGCTATCCGGCCTTAAATTTTTATCCAAAATGACCTAGGGGTATTTTGGTCATTTGGCGCAGTAGAGAAAAAATCGGGGCGTTACATATTGCGATGCTTCTGGCAAGGGTTTAGGTTGTGTGTTGATGCAAAACAGGCAAGTGGTAGCCTATGCGTCCAGGCAACTCAAGCCTCATGAGGTAACCTACCCCACCCATGACCTTGAACTAGCAGCCATCGTGTTCGCTCTAAAGATGTGGAGACACCACTTGTATGGTGTGAGGTTTGAAGTTTTCTCCGATCATAAGAGTCTCAAGCATCTCTTTGATCAAAAGGAGTTGAATATGAGGCAAAGGAGATGGATGGAATTCCTCAAGGACTACGATTTTGGTTTAAGTTACCACCAAGCAAGGCTAATGTAGTAGCCGACGCCTTGAGCCGAAACTCGTTCACGCCCCACAAGTATGATGGTTAATGAAGTTGGGTTAATAGAGCAATTTAGGGATATGAATCTTGGAATATCTATAACAGAGAATGGCATCGTGATGAGTCATCTCACGGTGACCAGTGGGTTTAAGCAAAGGATTATGCTTGCCCAAAGAGAAAATGAGGACTTTATGGAGACAATCGAGGCGATTAAAGGCCGGAAAGTTGAAAGGTTTTGTACGAGGCCCCGATCGGGTTATGGAGGTTCGAGGGGCGAATCTGTGTGCCACAAGATGGTGACCTCCGAGAGAAGATCTTGGAGGAGGCTCACAAGAGCCATTTTGCCATCCATCCTGGTACTACAAAGATGTATCAGGACTTAAAGAGGATGTTTTGGTGGCCCGGATTAAAGAAGGATGTGGTCGCCTGGGTGAGTAAGTGTTTGGTCTGCCAAAAGGTCAAGATCGAACACCAAAAACCTTCTGGCATGTTGCAACCCCTGTTGATCCCCGAGTGGAAGTGGGAGAGTATATCAATGGACTTCGTGACAGGATTGCCAAAGACCCAAGTCGCCACGATGCCGTATGGGTAATCGTGGATCGACTGACTAAGTCGGCTCACTTTCTACCTATTCGAGTCACGTACTCGTTGGATAAGTTGGCCCAGCTTTACATCCAAGAAATAGTAAGGTTGCATGGAGTACCATCGACGATAATCTCGGATCGAGATCCGCGGTTTACGTCACGTTTTTGGGGAGCCTTTCAAAAGGCGTTTGGTTCCAAGTTGTGCCTAAGCACTGCTTACCACCCACAAACGGATGGTCAGTCCGAGAGGACAATCCAAACCCTGGAAGATATGCTGAGAGCCTGTGTCTTAGACCAAAAGGAAAGTTGGGATAAGTACATGCCTTTAATCGAGTTTGCGTATAACAACAGTTATCACGCAAACATCGGTATGGCAACCGCATTTGAGGCATTATACTAAGGAAGTGCCAATCACCCTTGTGTTGGTACGAGCCCGGAGAGCAAAGTGTCTTAGGACCTGAGGTAGTGAGGGAAACGACGGAGCAAATCAAGAAGATCAAGGATAGAATCTTAACCGCTCAAAGTCGATAGAAAAGCTACGCGGACAAAAGGCGCAAGCCCTTGGAGTTCCAAGAGGGAGAACATGTATTTCTAAGAATCACCCCCACTACAGAATAGGGAGAGCCATGAAAGTTAAAAAGTTGAGTCCCCGATTTCTGGTCCTTTGAAATTCTTCAAAGAGTCGAATCAGTAGCTTACAAAATAGCCTTACCACCCAATCTATCAAACCTTCATGATGTCTTTCACGTCTCCCAGTTACGTAAATATGAGTCCGACCCTAGTCATGTCCTAGAACCAGAGCATGTACAGTTAAGGGAGGACCTCACTTTCAATGTACCGCCTACGAGAATAGTGGATCACGGAGTCAAGCAGTTAAGGAGCAAGTCTGTTCCTTTGGTAAAAGTGGCGTGGGGACAAGGCAAGTCGGAAGAATACACGTGGGAACTAGAGTCAGAGATGAAGTCCAAATATCCGTAGCTTTTTCTAAGGTACGAATTTCGAGGGCGATAGACTTTTTAAGGAGGGGAGTAATGTAACGCCCCGATTTTTCTGTTAGAGTGAAAATGACCAAAATGCCTGAGGTCATTTTCAGACCGAGGAAAGCCAGGCGGCAGACTCGAAGGGCAAACTCAATGTTGGAAGGATTAGAAAACTTATGTACCTTCAGGGATCGAAAATCTCGTTTTTGAAGTTTTAGTCAAAATGACCAAAACGCCTCGTGGTGTTTTACCCGTTTGCAAGTGCCGGATGAACCCGAAACTTCTCCAGATGGTTTTAAAAGGCGTTTTTATGTATTCTATGACCTCAGTTTTAATTTTTGAAGTCCCGCCCAAAATTAGTGCAAAATTACGGTTTTGCCCCTAGTTTCGTATTTTTACGCTAATCACGCGATTAAGCAAACCTAAGCAATATTAGGCTCTAATCGAAGGTTAATTAATTTCCTTAATTAATCTAGAGTCAAAATAATTTATTAAAGTTGATTAGAACCAAAAGTACTTAATTACAACCTAAAATCATATTTTAATTTTATGACACCTAGTCATAGAATCTTGAATAGTGTTTTCTCTTTCCAATTCCTTAAATCATGGAATTGTGTTACACATTGTTTATTCATAAATGAGTTTTAAATTCTTTAATGATGTATGAGCACTCCTAAACTTGTCATAAACTCCCTAAATCACATTCTTAGTTACCTAAACTTAAGCTTAATCATTCCTAACCTTGTACCTAAGCTAATACACATCTAAACCTACCATTAACACACAATTAAATGGTCAAAACATCCTCCCATTCTGCTGCCCCAAGCTGGTCAAGCCTCACCTCCTCCATATGCATCACATGTTCAATTTTTCAACACTCCAAGGCCATACCTCAAGTCACATACACTATACCTTGTCATAACTTTCAATCAAGCTTGAATTTCCACATGAATAAATAATTAAAACAACCCATTTTTCCCATTTAATTGTGGCTGGAAAAGTTCCAGCCATGCATTATTTCTAGAAGCCTAAATTCATAAAAATGTGATAAGAAATTAACTCACATCAAGCCATACTTTGTAGCATAGCTTCCATACTTCAAACCATGCTTGAATGACCTTGTGTAAGAGATATTTTCTCTTCCTTTTCCCTCCAAACCACACGGCCACTCCCTCCATTTGCAAGCCCCATGGTTTTGTTTTTCTATAAATAGGATGCTTGTGTTAGCCTTGTTACACTTTGAAGCATTTGCAAAGTTTAGAGTTTTAGAGTTGTCTTACTAAGCTTTTTCCTTCTCTCAAAGTTCTAAGAGCTCTTTCTCTTCATCTTCATCCTCTTCATTCTTCCATCACATAATCACCTCATAACCTTAATCCATCACCTCATAACCTTAAACCATTCTCAAAGCTTTCAAACACTCAACCTCAAACACAACTTCACTCAAAACACATCTCCTTTCCTTTTCCTTTCCTTGGCCGAAATCATCACCACCATCCTAGGACGTGTTGCTCATCTCATTTCCATCTTCAAGATCAAGCTTTTATCTTCATCAAAAGGTAGGGATTTGTTTTCAAACTTTATTTTGCTCAAGAAAGTATTTTTCTCTAGTTTTCTCTTGGATTCTTTTTGAACTTTCCTTTGTCTTTCCTTTCCTTTTCATTTTCGGCCATGAGGCCTTGATTTGAGCATGATAGCTTGATGATGAGAGTTTCTAGATGATGACATTGTGTTCATCTCAAAGAAACCTCTAAAGCTTGAGTTTTCCTTTTCTTACAACTTCATCTATATGTTATCTAGCTCACATGGTTTTCCAACTTAAGAAAAATTAATCTAAGGATTTCTAAAAGCCCAAGCCTACCCTTGTCAACCTTAAAGTTGGCCGGCACGTTCTAGAGATTTGTCTCTAGATAGGGGTTTTGGGTACTTAATAAAGAACTTGATGTAGCTTCACTTTCTTTCTCTTTTATATGATTTTCGATTCTTGTGTTGTGATCTTTGAGATATTGTATGGGGTTATTATCTTGTTAAAGTCTTAAATGAGCTCTAGTTAAACATAAAAATGAAACTTGCATCATGTTTACTTTAAGCTTTGCATATCATGTTTATTTCCTTGCTATCACTAAATCCCAAGATAATGAATAAACTTGCATTATCATGTTTATGTTTCAAGCTTTGCATTATCATATTTATATTTCAAGTCCTCACCTAAATATCAAAGATAATAATATATTGCACCACATATTTATTTTATGCTCTCACTTTACTTTCTAGCAATAACTAAAATAAGTGCATGAGCATGTTTATTTTTACGACATCACTTTAATGATTCTAGAGCTCAAAGACTTGCCCAAGGATATCTCAAACAAAGGTCTAAAACATTTATCTCCTATGGCTCATATTTCGGCCCTATGAGGCCTTAATGTCTTCAAGTATTGAAAACTATGTTTTATAATTTTTCTAAACTTATATGAGTATAAGGAATGTGTAGAACTAAGTATTATGAATTTAGGACCTCTTGAGATGAAAATAACATAGCCACTGCCCTATTAAGTATTTCCATGAGTTTAGATGATAAAAGTGTTCATAAAAGAGTTTTGAAGGTTTTAATAAGGTTCCAAGAGAAACTAGTATTTTATGTGCTTTAGAAACTATGATTCAATGCCTTTAAATGGAGTTGTTGTTTGGGTTCTGCCTTGCTATGTTTGGCCACTGTATGAGCTATGTTAATGATGTTAATATGCTTATGTTTGGGTAATAATTATGTTAAGACTCATATGTGAAAGATAGGATAAGTTAGGAACTAGAAAAGAATTAATTTGAGAGTTCTAGATCCCTTAAAGATTTATTTTTCTGGATTCTGTCCAGCAAGGTTTAGATTCAATAATCATGGTTTTAAATTAGTTTGTATGAGTAGGAATGACTCATAATTGGTTTAGGACTTAATCTTGAAACCTTAGGAGCAAACCGAACTTAGAAAGGGTCATTATTGTGACTTCTAGGTACCCGTAAAGTTAGTATTTTGATTTCTGCACTCTTGAGGTTTAGAGATGTTCTTGACCATAGGGTGAGGTGAGAAATACTTAGTTATAACCTTATAGGTTCCCAAGAGACTAGGTGTTGATGATCAATAACTTAGAAAGTGAGATAAAGATCTAAACCGTAATTTCTAGAAGTCCGTAATCACATAAACATAAAGCTGTCCAAATTCTGCTTAGTGCTATTTGGATTAGTTCTTGAGCATAAAATTTGTATAACTCATTAATTGTCAAACTATAGGCGTATAAAGAAGTTAAGGATAATGCTAGAACAATTAATTTGCAAGTTTAAGACTCATAAGAATCAAAGTTTAAAACACTATGAGTTATAACATAACATGTCTATGAGCTTATGGGGATGATTGTTAATATGACTATGTGATGATGTTTGTGTGAAAGTTTTATGTGACGAATGTTATGAGAAAGTTTCATGTGATGATATATATGTTATGAAAAAGCTACATGAGAATGCATGATAAAAATGAATATGATAAATGATGAGGTAATTGTGATTTAATACTTATGAGAATATAAATGTGACACAACACTGAGACGCGCTTGTCCTGGGTGACACCGGTTCGGCCGAGCACCCCCAGGAGGAGACAAAACCGTGAGGGTATGTGTAGATGCAGCCTGCCAAAGCGGACAAATTGCGAGGCCCACGTGGCTAGCAAAGCGTTTCAAAGAGGAAATGATCCTAGAAAGGAGATCCTTAATTTGCCCCCTAGCCCGTACTTTAAGTCGGGATTATGTTACGCTTATCATAGGATAAGTAAGAGCTAGTGACGACTAGTTAAGGTATGAGCTCATAACCTAGAGAAGTTTTAGGGCGGCCCCATGAGATGAAAGTTAAAGTTAACAATGTCACATAAACTATACTTATGCCAATGTTATAATGTTTCCTAGTCATTCTATTGTTTGGGTTACCTTATGATGCATTCATATCATTAGTGTATTTCTGCTTAAGTTATAAAGACGCATTATAAAATATGACGGACCTTGGATAAAATACCTCTTTGGAAAACTAACTTAAAAGGAAATTATATGCATGCACACCTTTTAGAAATAAACCCAAGGTTCCTGAGGATGTGACGATGACACCTAGGTAGGGATAACCCTACTGAGAATTCTTTTAGAAAGATTCTCATTCCCTCTCTCTTTTCTTCCGTCATATCTTCAGATGGCGACGTTTGTACTCTTCATCGACACCCCGGTATGGGAGCTGCACCATGACCCAAGACTGGTCATATCATTTTGAGGGTCGCTGCACTGTCAGAGTATTCATGTTCATGGGACGACCCTTCGCGCACCCCGTCCCGAGCTACCGCTTCACCCCGACTGCTCCTTACCGTCATAACGGGATTTTTGAGCGAGCGAGGCCACGCGATGAGCAGATCCTCCGCATGGAGCCCGAGACGTCACCAGACGCGAGTACCAGTATGTACCGCCCCGATTTCTGAGACGGACCCATCCGAGACCCGCCATCCCACATGTACAGTTGGAGCTCCAGTCCCGCTCCTCCACCGATGAGGGCCGGGAGTGAGGAGACGGTGGTCCAGCCGAGGTTGGCTCGACGGCCATCTATGCGCCCTCGCCGCGGTGGACATGCCCGATGATGCGCTCGACCACTCCCGCCGAGATTCGCCAAAGGATCGACTCGACCCCACGATTCTGACCAAACAGGAGTAGTCATAGGAGGGTAGTAGCTAGTGCACACACACGCCACTTAGTAGAGGTCAAACCTTCTTTTGTATATGAGGTTGTCTCCTTTAGGTGCACATAGGTATGGGGGTAGTGTCGTTTGTATTTGCTTTTTATGATTTCCTTGTATTGCATTTCAGTTGTATTTTGCTTCATGATGTATCAAATAGTCCTGCCTCTTTGGGTAGGCACGTTATATATATATATATATCTATGTTTCAGTTGATGTTTCCATGACATGATGTGTTTCTTATGCTTTGCTTATATGTTTCGCTATGTTGCCCCTTAAAGTTTCGCGCGTGGCTCTCACTTTGATTTTAAAAAGAAAAATTTTACCCGTATTTCCGCTAAGTATTTTCCAAAGGATGAGACCAAGAGGTAATATTCTAAAAATTAACCTAAGGACATACTAGTAGTCTTGGGTTAAGATTTAGGGTGTTACAACTTGTATGAATTTCCGTTCGAAGAATCATGCGTGGCTCTCACTTTGGTTTTAATTCCAAAAAGAAAAATTTTACCCATATTTCCGCTAAGTATTTTCAAGTAAAGAATGAGACCAAGAGGTAATATTCTAAAGCTTAACCTAAATACATACTAGTAGTATTAGGTTAAGATTTAGGGTGTTACACAACGTGGCAGTAAGAACCTTGTTTTCTTTTGCTGCTCACGGTTTAGCTTGGAGAGGCTAGTGAAAGACTACTCAATTCAGCTTGAAGATGCTAGTTAAGAACTACTTGGTGTGTGATAGTAGGAGTTGTCTACTTGTCACTGATGAGAGCTTAGGAAGACTATTGTAAAAACTATCCAGATTTTCACTTTCTCAAGTTGTGAAAGATTAGTAATACTTAGTAGTTGCTGAGAACTGGATATAAGCAATTGTTGGCCGAACCAGTATAAAATTCTTGTGCAGTACTCTTTCATCCCTCATCTCCTTATTTTCAGTGTTTAATTTAGTAAAATACATCTCTGTTAATATTTATCATTTCTATTTATCAACTCTTATTGTTTCTCTCAGAGAGTCACTTTCTGAATATTTTAACGGTGTTTTCGTTGCACTTCAAACTTCACGCTTGATAGCATTTGCTTCAAGTTTCAGTTTTCAAAAAGGTTTTGAAAAGAAAAGCACAATTCAACCCCCCCCTCTTTTGTGCGCCTTCAAATCTACAGAGTTTTCACAATCAATTTTCACTTTCTCAAGCTCTAAAGTAACTTTCTAATGATTCTGTTTAATAGAGAGATAGTGAGAAGTTAAAATATAAAAATCTCAAGCAACTCATTATATAATGCTAAAAGATTGTCATAAGACAGGTCAATTTCTGAAGATTTATTTATCTTTGTTTCTCTTTCCAAAGCGTAATCAGCCATGAAGCAATGGTTAGCAACATCTTCAAGCTCGTCTTGGCTTCTAATCCTTCCTTTTCTTCCTTTGAATCACTCCAAGTGGCAAGCATTCCTTTTTTCTTTGGAGCGAACTTCTTTTGTGAACCCATGAGCTCAGGACAGTTTATTTTGAAATGTCCCTTTTCACCACAATTGTAGTAGCTAATGTTGTCTATCTTTCCCTTACCTTTCTTGTCATTTTTAGGTTGAAGTCCTTCCTCTTCTTAATTCTACTCTTCCAAGCTCTGGGCATCTTTCTTACTAACATGGAGATTTCATCTCTATCTTCTTCCTTAGATTCCTTGCCTGAATTTTCTTCTTCATCAGAGGTATCAGCAACTTTCATTGCTTTACCTTTGTTCTGCTTTTTGTGAGAAGACTTCAAGGCTACTGATTTACTTTTCTTCATGACTTCATCATGAACTTAAGAGAGTACAACTTCATGGATTTTGAGGGACCCAATGAGGGCATCTAAACTAAGGATCTGCAGATCCTTAGCTTTTGTGAAGATTGTGACCTTGGAAAGCCATTCGGTAGGAAGGCTTCTCAGGTCTTCCTCACCATATCAAAGTTTGAGTGTCTTTTGCCCAAACCTTTGAGTTGTTTCACTATGTTTATGAACCTGGTGATCATGTCATCAATATTTTCCTATTCAATCATCTTGACCATTTCATATTGATGGACCAACATGCTTATTTTGGACACCTTGACCTGGTCTGTTCTTTCATACAGCATGTGTAGTCTATACTAGATTCTTTTGTTATATCATAAGTAATGATTTTATCATATTCAGCTTTGCTTAGTGCACAATTGATTAGATATTTAGCTTTAGAGTTTAGCTAAACTCTTGCTTTGTGTTGCTCTGTCCATTTACTCTTGGGAATCTCTCTTGAACTGGAAGGTCCATCTTTACCTCTTGGAACTTCATCCATAGGAGTGTAGTCTCCTTCTTATATGATCTCCCACAAATCAAGACTTCTATATTTGATAAACAATTCCATTATATTTCTCCAATAGGCATAGTCACCATCATCAAAGAATGGAGGTCTATTTATGGAGTGTCTTTCTATGATGTGAACGTTCTGTGCCCTATATCCTCAAGATCTTTACCTTTGCAATCGTTTGAATACACAGCCCCTTAGAGACTTGAGCTCTTATGCCAATTGTAGGTTGAAAGTAGCAAGAGAAAGGGGGTTGATTCATGCTTTACACTTCTTTAGTTTTCTTAAATCCTAAACAAAGTCTTTCAAGTTTTTCACTTGAAGACAGCAGAAATCTTCATTAGTAAGGCTTAGAAAGTTACTTTCTGAACTACGTGAAAAACTCAAAAATTGCTTGCAGTTGTTTTCAACAAATATATAATACAAATAAACACAAATGTTGACTGATAATGAGGAATGACAGAGATATTCCTAAGATATTTTTATACTGGTTCGATCAACCCTGCCTACAACTAGTTCTCAACAACCTGTTGAGTTCCACTAAGAGCCTTTTCTCAACCCACATAAAGTGAGATAGTCTTTGGATAGTCTTCTCAAGCTATATTCAGTGAACAGTAATTCCAATTTACTCTCACTCCAAATAGTCTTTTTACTAGTCTCTTTAAGCTAACCTCATAATGATCCCTATCAAATCAGGGCACAAAGATTTTGGTTTGGTTGGTACACTCCAACTAAAAATACACTCAAGTTTTCTAGAAATAAAACAATGTATGAACTGAAAACTTGAATAATGTCTTTCTAAATTTCTTCCTAAGAAGAAACTGTTATCTATTGAAAGCTAGAAAGAAGATTTTTACAGAAATTAATTAAAAGATGTAATGAACTTTTAGAAGAAGAAAGGGATTAGCATTAAGTCCTTTTTGCAAGCGTTCTTAGCAATAATCTTTTTCATGAAGAAAAAAGTCTATTCTTGTATGCAGGAGACATCCTTTTATACTTGATATTCAAATTGGATCATTGTCCTTTGATTTCCGTTCCTCTTGACAAGTGTTGGTCTTCCTTTTGTGTCTTGCGAACTGCCCTCTAGAAAACTAGCTCGCATGTGCCAAAGCCACTTTTGTAGGTGCAAAGACTGTTGTCAAACATGGTTTCTGAATGAAGCTTTAGAAACTAGTTTTTTACTTTCTAGACATGGTTTCTGAACTTTTTCTTCTAGAAGATGAGACAATTGGCCAAGAACAAAAGTAATGTGTCACTATAGTGCTTTTTTAGAGTTGGCTTTATTTAAATTTCGAATTTTCCCTCCTTTTCTATAAAGCCAACATGATTTCTGAATGTGTGTGCTTTCTAATGTACTTCCTCAGTTTCTGATCGTCTCACTGATCATCTTTGCTTCAATCTGAGCTTGATAGGGATTTTCCCATCATGATTGAAGACTATGATCATGGCTTACTTTGGGAAAAATCTAATTCTTCATTGATGTAGCACTTTCTGAAGATCTGAATTTGGTATTTGACGCTTGAAATTCCTTTCTAGTATATCTAATATACTTAAGTTCACTTTCAGAGCTATTTTCCACATCATTGAAGTTCTGAATCTCTTTGAATGAAATTATAATCATATAAAAACATGACATTGTAAAAAAAAATATCTTGTTGATTGAACTTGTATGTTACGAGACTAGTCATATTAAATACTATAGAAACTCAAGTAAAACATTAGTCCATTCTTCAAAATATTTTAACAAAATTTGTTCGGTTGTTACCCAAGTTATAAAGTTTTCTGAAGGGTTTTGGAGCTAACAGAAATCTCCATATGAAACAAGTTAAAAAGTTGTGTGAATGACTTGTCATATTTCCCTCGTCTTCCTCTTTGCCTTTCTATACTTGCTTAGTTTTTTTTTCCCTCAGCTTTGCTTCCGTGGACAACTGCCAACTAATCTCCTCCGACGTGGTTTACAATAGCGCCTTTGATCTCATGCATGCATGTTCAGGGTGATCATCACGGCTTTCCCCTCAATGCTCGTCTTCGCCCCATGATCTCAGTTGTGGGTAACCGTTCCCGCTGAGTAGCTTTGCACGGCACCGTAGGCCTTTTCATTAACCGTAAGTTTGGATCCTCTTCGTGAAAATTTGCCTCGAAGCCCAACTCTTCTTTTCTTGCATCAGTTCCCTTTTTGTGCCTAATCACAGTCCTTGGTCCATTCTAGTTTAGGTGGGAAAAGTAGTAACTGGTCTTAGCAAGAATGTATAAATTATAGAGAATAAAATTTGGACGATAAGGGTGGCTTTGACATTTTAAGGGCAAAAAATGTCCAGTAAGGGTAAAAGGAACCGAACAAGACCAGAAAGTCTTAGTTAACTTGAGAAAAATTGTTCTAGTCACAATTAGCATGTAAAATTGAAATATAAAATTTAGTTTGACATATATATATTCAATTGGCATTAGCTAGAGTTTATTTTAGTAAATTAAGAGGTTAAAATATGAAAATTAGGGTAAAATTAAGAGAAATAAATACGACAAAAATTTGGTAGCCGAAAATTGAATATTTGAACCCAAACAAGTTTTTGCAAAAAAAGTGGGCTTTAGATGGCTGCAAATTCCTACCATAATGTAATTCATTTTATTTGCTTGCATTAATGTTTGCGTGAATTATTATTTCATGATTATATGCATAAATTAATGTTTACATGTAATAATTTAAAATAAATTTTAAAAAAGGGAAAACTAGTCAATTTATTTTATCGTTTCAGTTTGTACGAATGTTTTATATGATGACAAGCCTATGTAACTTTTTTCGGTTTTCTTTTCACACTTGTAATAACTTTCTAACTCAATAATCTTATAGTTACGTAATATTTCTCCTCAGTTTTGAGAAATCTCTCAACAATGGAGATACAATTAGGTCATGTATAAGCCATTGAATGTAAATATATTAAAACCCTTATGTTTAGTTAAAATAATGTTCACTGTAAAATATTGCATGCTTTTTTATTATTTAAAGTATGTACTCGATAGTTAACGTACACTATAAAGACTTTTGATCTATATTTAAAACGTCCATCTCAACTTTTATAACAATTAATAATCTCAAGTGTCATGTCATAATTCTCACAATTGTATCTAAATTTTCACTAAATAACCCATTAAAATCAACCAAATAACACATTTTGTCCTACCTAATAATCTGATTGCAGTAAGATATATCATAATAACCCCATTACTCTAGTCTTGTTTCGGAAGCCGTTTTTCTTAATCGGGGAGGTAGGTAGGGGCAAGGGTCTTGGGATCTCATACCACACGCCTTAAACCCTAGGGTGAACTACGCAGATGCAATTGAAACAACCTCATCCACACCTACCAATGCGTTTTCGGATTCGTGGAACTTTCATGTCTTGCGCCATGACAATTTCTATTCAATGTCACTAAACCTTTGAACGTTGAAATGGACGCAATCGTTAACAATTTCTATTCTGCATAGCATAAAAGTATTTTAATCACATAAATAGTTAAGCAATATAAATTTTCAAGTTAATATTTAACGGTAAATAAACAGATCATTTACCTTATTTAGTACATAATATAAGCTATGAAATATGTAATTACTAGCCCTTATCGCACTATCGATCCAACCCATTCTGACATGCATAATACCTCTTATAATTATGGTCAAAATCTTCTATCCCCAAATGATTTCTCCTTCCTTGTCACTTTAATCATTTATTAACACATGTAAAAATCAAAACCAATAAATATGAAAATGTATAAGTTACTAAATATATAATGCATATCTTACACATAACAATAAATGATTAGGAAAACAGAAAATTAGAGACTATTTGAGGACAAAAGTCTTCCATCCTTGATAATATATACCGCATTTTATCCTGTCCCCAATATCTTCATCTCATCAAAGTTGTCAACGCAAGGAAACAAAGATGAACCAACGTTTATGCCAATATAATTAAAGCTCAATTAGGCCGGATGCTATTTCAACCGTTTTTCTGACAAACCCAAATGGCCAATCCTAGGCTCTTCGGAAAAGGGTCCTCAAGTCAAAATTGCACAAACACATGACCAAATTATGTACATGACAAAGTTACGTCTAATTTTCACTTCCTATGATCCTTTTCCATAGGTATCACTGTAATACATGCGGCTTTAGCATCCAGTGAATTGTAACAATAGAATCCAGTGCTGAACGTTACGGCACTGATAAATTAAATTGTTTATTCAAGCCGTAAAACAAATCATTGTTGCGAGGATTCAAATAAATTGGCATTTAACAACGTCATTAGATATTTCTAAATGGAGTTAAAAGTTAAGCTGAGTTACAATCTAAGCTGAAGCACGCAAATTACCCAGCTCATACAAGTGAAGACCAAGGCAGTCTAAGTTAACAGAACACGGCAGGCTTCTGAAGGGGATCTCAAAAATCTAGCTCAGTTGCAACAGTATGAGAGCCACAAAACAATGGATCTCTGACAAAATTAGGTCTTTCGGGACGAAAATATCAAATACAAGACCAACTCGGGTCCAATCTAAAGGAAAATGACGATGAATTGACACTCATGATTTCAGGTAAAATGATAGGCTTTACTTCAACCTATATATCCCATGGCGCATCAAAACTTCAATTCCTAGGAAAGGAAGGAAATAAAACTTTTGGCTCAAGCAAATCAAAGTATCAATATTTTTCATTCATCCCTCCAAGGCAAAGCAAAAGGTCTCTTAAGCCCAAAAATTCCAAAACCAAAATTTTATACTACATTTCACAGGCCAACCATATCTAAACTACATATTGCCCAAGTAAAAATCCTGCCGACCTCTGAAATGTCAATGTACTCACTTTTCAACTATTAGAGTTACACAAAATAATTAAGCATTACAAACTGCAACTTACCTTCCAGTGCATGTCAGCCACCTATTTACTTGAGAACAATCAGAAACCAAGTTCATTATGTGACTTAGTCAACATCATCTTCTATTTCAGAATGATTTTTATAAAAAGACCATATAATGATTTTAACTTATATGACAAGTTCAGGTTTCCTGTTACCGACATGGAACATGGTGCGAGCTCAAGAAGAAAGCAGACCATCCAAAAGGAAGTCAAGAAACCCATATTGCCCTTAGAAATAGTTTATGCTAAACTGCTTCAGCAAGTTTGAAAGTTACAGCCAAAGAAAAGCCTTGATTAGGTCAATAATGAATTTTGGAAACAGAGAGAAGGGGGACAACAAAACAAAATTCCAACTTCATCATACATGGTGAAACACTGCACACAACCAGTTTTAACCCATATTGCCTCCAGAATATTTAACACTGAACAGCTTTGGCAATGATAGAGATATGGCCAAATTTGAATGAGACAACAAGAGGCCTTATACATCCATTTTTGGATATAGACTTCTGTTAGAGTATTAGCCAATATAGCGTTGGGCTTTATTGTAATTACTGAAATGAAAATTGAGAGAGGAAAAATGAGTGCCTCTAGTGTAACTAATTGTGCTGAGTTAGCATAGAGAGAGTATGTGAGGAATAGAAAGGAAATTCTGTTATGGATAACGAGGATAGCTTATAAAAGAGGGGAGGTATCATGAGGGAGGTTACCAGAAAGGTCAGGATTGGGCCGAGAGAGTTTCAAAGTTTCTCTAATACTCCGAATCATTTTATATTTTCTGTTTGTTCATAATACACACAAAATACATACCGATCTTCTATAGTGAATTCTTATAGCATTTCCTATCTATATCTATCTCCTATAACTTGGTACCTACCAAATGGCATAAGAGCTCCCGATCTTGGGAGCCCTATGCCAGAAACCATGCGAGTTGCTACCATGGAGTCGAAGTCGAAGTGGGAGCAGAAGATGAAGCAGAAGAAAAGGGTGAAGCAAAATCTACAGAAAATTAAAAAACAAGTGAGACAAAAGTACCTCCGGCGTCATCGACTACCAGTTTGGGAGGATGATGAAAATTGGTGGTGGGGAAGAAGGAGGAGATCCTCCATGGACGATTGCCCTCCTAACGTTCATGCTTTCTTTGAAAGCCATCCAAATGATGGGGAGGAACATGATGAAGACATTGAGGAAGAGGAAGACGACAAGCAAGAAGATGTTGAACAAGAGCAGGGAAGATTGATAACCAATTTCTAAACTCAGGTTCAACTGAGATGAAGGATTCCATGGAAGAACAGGAAATGGGAGAAGTGACTTTTGGTCCTCTTTCTCTGATATCCACTAAGATGAAGGAGACAAAATCTCACTCGGAATGGAATCCCATGAAGCAGCGAACGGAAGAGGAGCAACAAAAGGGGGAAGAGTTCACGATGATCGGCAATTTCTGGGTCCCGAGAAAATCGGCCAAGCTCCACTGCTGGAATTGTTGAAGCTGCCGAAACCGCATGCACCGCTACAGCCGCCACCCAAGCCACAAAAACCAACAACACAGAAGATGGAGAAGTCACGATCTGCGACTGAGATTGGGCTTCCGAGCATGTTGATTGAGGTTCTGCCGCCAAAACCACCCAAACCACTAGATCTAGTGGCAACATCAACTGCTATGGGGGCGAAAACTGCCGACGCTAGAAGGAAGAAACAAAATAGAGGGGAGTGCACATCTGCGGCGAAGCTTTGGGCTTCCAAAAGCCACGGAACCCACAACTACCACCAGAACCGCCGAATTCAGTGACAGCAACGACCGTTGAGGTGGGAGATCCTCAATTTTCAACGGCGTGACAACGACGAAGGGAGAAGGGGCAGCAGGTAGGGTAAGTCAAGTGATGGGCCAAGGTTTTGATTTGATGGGCCAGGACCAACTCATTAAGAAGAGAACAGGTTCAAATTGGAAAGAGGCCCAGAAAAAGAGTGCTGCACCAATAGAGCTTTATAACAAAAATGGAGCAAACGAGGCATGGTAGAAGTTGAGCAAAATGCTGAACCAAAAGGCCCAAGCCCAAGTCGGTAAGATTCCCATTACAACTTTAGAATTTTACCATGAGTATACCTGCTTCACTATTGGATCTTAGAAATCTTATCAATATATCATTCATGCAAAATTACGAAGAGCAATGGATATGGGACAATTTAAACTAACCAAGCAAGGAAGGACCCATATCGGGTTCTGTGGTGCAAGCAAAAGGAAGCATATTTCTAGTTTGGTTACTTGACGGTGATCCTTGGGACTCTACAACACTTGCAGATCTTGCTATTAATGAAGGGATAAACATCATTCCAGTTGAGGGATTTGAATGTCAAAGAGGCATCTTTAGAAACATTTTCGGGGGGGAAGGACCAAGCCAAGGACAATCATGAGCAGGTTGTGTGGGCTCATTTTAGAGGAGGATGAATGATGATGCAGCAAAATTTATGAGGAGCTTTCGAGAAGAAGCGTACACGGAAATAGTTATGTCACCCCAACTTTATGCTATTATTCCCACACAACTAGAAAACTATTTCACTTTCGAGTTGGAGGCAAGAGTAGGAGTGAGTGTTGTTGCCACAAAGGGAAGGACTATTCTGGGGAGTCGTTGCACTATTGCTGATCATAAAATTTCTACAGATTGCAAGTGTTATGCAAGGGCAGTTCCTCAAATTGTTCCTCAGAACCGTTCTACAATGGCCTTGGGAATTGCTGTCAACCAGGGACAAGGCCTCTCCAATTGATCACTTGGGTACACCTAGTATTAGAAATAGCATCAAACCCAAGGGACCCGAGGGGACAACTCAACAATGCAAGCTCACTTTCCTTCTTTTTCAAGATATGGGACCCACGGGGAAGTCTTCCTTCAACATTATGGTTTTTCCTTTCCACACATCACCTTGAGGACAAGGTGATTCTTTTAGGGGCGGAGTATTGTTAGAGTCTGAGCCAATATAGAATTGGGCTTCATTGTAATTATGGAAATGAAAATTGAGAGAGGAAAAATGAGTGACTCTGGTGTAATTAATTGTGCTAAGTTAGCACAGAGAGAGAGTATGTGAGGAATTGGAGGGAAATTCTGTTATGGGTATTGAACAAACAGAAAATATAAAATGACTCGGGAGTATTAGAGAGACTCTAAAACTCTCCCAGCCCAATCCTGACCTTTCTGGTGACCTCCCTCATGATACCTCCCCTATTTATTAGCTATTCTCGCTACCCATAACAGAATTTCCCTCCAATTCCTCACATACTCTCTCTCTGTGCCAACTCAGCACAATTAGTTACACTAGAGCCAATCATTTTTCTTCTCTCAATTTTCATTTCAATAATTACAATGAAGCCCAATTCTATATTGGCTCGGACTTTAACAGCTTCCTTTCAAATTCAGCGAGTAATTGGTCCTCTGAGGAAAAAGCAAACAAAACAAAGTCAACTAACTCGACCATAATGATGACATTGTACCAAACTCTAGTGAAAGCAAAGAAGATAACTCTCATCACAGCCAAGAAAAGCCCTTCTAAAGTTGACAATACAAAATGTGATTTTTTAAACAAGCACCACCAATGGAAAAGAAAAAATGGAGATACATGTTAAAAAGGTGAAAGAGGAGAGCATACGAAAACAATTTCCCTTTTACCGTTCCATTTGGGTGAAGGGAAGGGAAAAGATCAGAATATGAGAAGTTTCTCTAAATGAAGGAAGTTCGCAAGCAGATCAAAACCAAACTTGTATTAGAAATATTGCTCTTTCCCTCTTGTATTTAAATTGGTTTCATTATTGGTGCATGTTTATATAACTGTGGCAGTATCGAACCTGCAAGATAACTGACCAAAATAACGTAAGCATACCTTTTACCAGGAGGAAGTCAAAAAAACTCACTTTGATCTGTTGGCTTCTAAGCAAAATTTTCAAGGTAGAAAAACGAAAGCCTTACATGATATGCAAATTTCATTTGAATAACTTCGCATTAAAAACGAAACAAAAGGTTATGTATGTAAGAAATTTATAAAAAAATAAAGGATTAAAAACAAAGGAAAACAATATTCAATAACATAAAAATTACAACGCAAATCTTCAATATCAAATTAAAGCACAATGGTTCGCACGTTTAGCATCTCAAACTCATCATAGTACAGATATAAACCGATATCATGGTACTGAAATAGGTTCCAAAGGATTTTTTTGAAGATAAACTAAAAGTGAAATACCACAGTAGTTTAAAATATAAGAGATGTAACAAAATAAAAGGTGATGAAAACAGATCTCCATTTGGTAATTTAAATATTCGGATCTTTGAAGAACATTTCATTATAAAGACGCCATTTGCATCAGCTCCTTAAACTTCAGAAGAATCACCAACCCAGTAATAAAAGACTCATGCATTTATGTGGAATCTGCAAAATGAATAAAAAAGCATGAAAAACAATTTCAAAGTGAAAAAAACAAGGGTGGGCCCACAAACCAAGTTTTGGCAAAATTGATTGACAGCTTTAAAAAGTCAAATACCAAAATGAAAATGATTTGACAATTCAACATAACAAAACATGCACATGTATAATAAAGGTTTCTTTTTCACATAAGTAAATCCTCAATTCGGTCTTTCAAAAATTAGTGACATATCCTATGACTAAAAGAACAGTTACACAGACACCCAACATAACACAACACAAACACACGGAAGTGGGATAAACCAAATTTTGAAAATTGCAAGACTCAGTCATGGAATATAGATAGTTAAGAATTTAAAGAAAAAGATTATATTCATAAAATCATGTATATAAGATTCACCAGTGCCTTATTTTTTTTCACTGTTGAAAATTGAGCAGAAGTATAGAATAGACCCAACCTTTTCTCTCCAAAATTTGACTGGCCTTGTCCATACCATGTCCAACCAACTTTGAGTGAACAAAAATCATTTTTAAATTAAAAACATATAGATACATGTCAATAGTGTCATACAAGGTCGCTCGTGTGTTGTAAATTGTCTGCATGTGTTGTACAAGGTCTGACAAGAACAAGTGGACACAGCATGAAAATGGTGAGTCCAAGCTTTATAAGTGACAATGAATTGCTCCTCACATTATCATTTTTTTATAATCAGTTGACATCAACTTGATCCACACAAACAAATTTGGGACTAAATTGAGGTCCAAATTTATTATTTTAAGATGAAATTGATGTAATAATTTAGGATAAAAGACAGTTAGCTCCTATCAGATAAGCAATATTACACACGAATCCCACAATTTGCAAACATATACACTAACCTTCCTAAGATTTAGGTGATATGACACTATACCTTAAAAATTTTTGGAATGTGACACTAAGCACCTTCAAGAAAATAACACTAAGTCAGTAATAGGAAACAAGCAACAGAGATAACAGAAATAGAGAAAACTGTGAAAGTACTCTCTAGCCTTAGCCAAAAAGGAAAATGCCTACCTCACATCTGTTATCCAACGATTACACCCCCCCCCCCAAAAAAAAAAAAAAGAAAAAATTCCCCGCACCACTTGCTGCACACATGCTGCCAGCACACACACAAAGCAGACCTTCTAGAATAAGTTAGTTAGATCCCTTGGGCCCCACCGAATCAGCAAGATCTATCTAATTCAATTTTTCCCTTAATGCCCCCATCTTTCTTTCTTTCATACAGTTGTAGGCATGACAAATGAAGGTGTGTAAAATCACCTAATCTCAAGGGAATTTTGTGTAATTTACCCTATTCTTTAAAATGACATTCAAAAAATCTTTCAAGGACAAAAATGAAATATTCTGTTTGCAATAGAAGTTGACACTTGAAAGCATTAACCCAACAACATCAGAAGACCACCAACCAAACCCAACAACATTAGAAGACCTCTGATGACCAACGACATAGTAAAAATATATCGGGGCATATATACAGTGTGCTTCCCTGAGAAGAAAGCAAACAAAATAAGTCTTAGTTCAAAAAAAGGACCTCAAAAAGACAGACACCCAAAACACAACAAATCATGAACATGACTTTGAATTTGAGAGTAGAGTAAGTGTCGTTGAGTTCCTAAATTAGAGTGTATAAGATCATTAATACTACTGCAAACAAAACAGGAATAGACATAAATATAATAACTTGTTTGGTATCTATTTTCATTACCTGATTTTCAGGATTTTGGGAAAGAAATAGAAAAAATAAAAAGCAAAAGTTTTTTTTTTTTGGTTTCTGTTTCCATTTTCTATTTTCATTTCTTGTTTTCAGTCTATCTCTTTGTTCATGATTTTGTTAATGAAATAGTGAAAATAGGAAATGAAAACAGAAAAAGGATTTTTCTTCTTTTTATTGTTTCATTCATAAAATCGAGAAAGATAGGAATCAAATTTGTAATAAGAAATAAAAAAAAGAAACCAAACAGGCCCTAAAATGTTTGAGCAACAAAAACATTATTCAGCAACAGGGTCATAAAAAAACATATTTATGATTTTATCCTCCCTTCCACTGCAGAGAATCAGATAACCTACAAAAATAACTCCAAACATATTAACAAGTTATATGAACTGCATCATCTTATCATCAAAGATTCAAAATGACAATACTCATTTCAACAAATTTAATTTCAAAGCAATCATCAATTTGAATCCATCACCCTCTGCAATTCAGGACCCTTAATTATCACCCGTATTATCACCAAATACACAGTAACAATCCTATCATGATAGATGTGTAGTATGAAGGTGTAGTATGAAAATCACCAAGATAATATACCATCAATATGACCTATTTTAGCACCCGAAAAGGTGTACTATGTTGGTGCAGTATGAAAATCACCAAGATGATATACGAAAATTAGCTTGCTTACAAAGATTCCAAAACATTGTCAATTTCTTAGTAAGCAAGCAAAATAGCACCCAATGACGGAAAGAACAAACTGAAAAATGCTAAACAGAAATGATCAAGGAAAGAATACAAAAAATTCATATATGACGCACACCTGATGCCCCATTTAAGTCAGTAAATTAGCTTACTCACACTGATTCTACAATCTTCCCTATTTATTTCTTTGTGCAAGGGAGCAAAATATTACCACAAGCAAAATGCAACAAATAGTAAACTATCAAGGAAAGAATATGAATGTACTACACCTGAAGAGCACTCTCAGTGCCCCATTCAAGCAAACAAATTAGCTTACTTACACTGACTCCACAATCTCCCTACCTATACTTTCTGTGTAACCAGTCATCACAATAACTTTCAAGCAAAACGCAAAACCAGAAATTATAAAGGAAATAATACGAAATATGAATAATACATACCTTCAGCACACCTAGTGCCCCATGTAAGGGGCAACACTGCCATACTGCCCAACAACATGCTGCTGCTGCTGGCCTCTTCCAGAGCCACCGCCCTGACCCACCTGCTGGTTTGGATATACACTCTGCAATCCCACCTGATTCGCATATCCCCCAACAACCCCTGGATTCACATTTGCCTGTGCATTGTAACCACCCTGCATTCCATGAACCGCAGCCGGTCCACCAGGATTCACTCCCGCAGGTGATCCCAGCGTTCCCAACAAACTAGTCAGCCCCAAGCCAGCACCCTGGGAAGCAAGCAGGGCCGTCAGTGCCTGCCCGATAGCAGGATTCAGCGTCTGCGCAGCTGCAGCACCTTGGTTATACCCAGTTGCCGGTCCAGACGGTGCCATCAAGTGTCCTGGCGCGGGAGCAGTGCCTCCAACATAGCCAGAACTGTGCGTCGCCATCTTCTGTGCATTATTGTGGTAATGCTGTTGCTGCTGCTGCTGTTTCCCCAGCTTGGGACCATCGATGGCTTTCTGGCAGTGCAAGAGGTGGCCCTCGAACTCCTTATGCGGCTCCTCCAAGGCTTTCTTGGCGCCGTCCACGCTCTTGTACACGAACAAGCAGAACCCCTTCGGCTTCCCGGTCATCTTGTCAAGCCCTAACGGCCCCTCCTCGATTGCCCCGAAACGCGAGAAGAACGCGAGCAGCCTCTGCGGGGCCAAGTCCGCGCCCACGTTGCTCACGTAGATCTTCCTCTGCGTGTATTCCGACCCCGCCGGCGCCCCCGAGTTCTGGACCGTCGGCGTTTGCGACGGGGGGCTTGTAACCGGGCCGACAGATGCCAGCTGACACGCCGTCATGCGGTTGCCGATCTTCTTCTGCGGCTGCCGCAGCGCCTCGCGGGCACCGCGGCGGGTCTTGAAGAGGATGAAGCCGTAGCCCTTGGACTTGCCGGAGACTTTGTCGGAGACGGCCTTGCAGTCCTCGATCTCGCCGTACTGCCAGAACGCCGCCGTGAGGGTCTCGGCAGTCGTGTCCCAGCCTAGGCCGTGCACGAAGATCTTCCGGTGGGCCGGGTCCGCGTCGGCAAGGCTCCGGATCCTGTCCGCCACGTCGCTGTGCTTGCTCGCCGCCTCGCACAGCAGGCTCGCGATCCGGTCCTTACTGAAGGGTTCCAGAAGCTTTTGGATCGGGTCTTCGTCGTCGTCGCCGAATGATGACGTGGAGGGCGCCTTGACCGTCTGATCGGTCGCCTTGTTTTGGGCATGCTCGGGATTATTGGTATTATTATCTTTATCTTCGATGTCTTCTTCTTCGTCTTCTTCTTGTTCAACCTCTTCTACTTCTTCTTCTACTTCTTCTTCAACTTCTTCTTCGACTTCCTCTTCAACTTCTTCGTACTCTGCTTCCAAATCAATTTGAGGTTGTTGATGAGGATGCTTGAGTCGGGGTTCTTCAAGCTGGGAGGACTGAGTGGATTTTGGTGGTTGCTTTCGCTTCATTCCCATTGGGTTTGGGTGGATAGAGGATGGTGCCTCAACTACAGCTCTCAAAGGTCATGAAGGCTAGGGTTTGCTTGTTTGAAGATTTTGGGATCGCAGCCGAAGAAACGAAAGAATTGTGTTCGTTTTGTTAGGAACAATAAATTAATACCGAGGATTAGATATATTTCAAAAATTATTGAATGAACTTTTCATGAAAAAAAAAAAAGGGATCTTCATATTATATTTTGAAAAACAAATTTTAATTTATATTCTTTTTCATTGGAAATTTTAATTTGTGTTTATTTAATATAATATACAGAAGTATTTTTAAATAGTGATTAATTTTGATGTAGTACAAAAGAGTGTTACGTTATTATTTATAATCCTTAATCCATAATCTATCTATAATACTAGTATTGCATACTCTTATGAGGAAAAAAATTTCGAGTGTCGTAACGAAAATGATTTAGTGTTTATGATTTTTAAGAAGTTAATCATTCATTATTTTGAAAAAATAAAACTATAATTATGACACATTATTAAAATATTATTTACAATCATCAGTATTCAATAGCAGGACTGCACTACAGAAATTAAATACATTTAAAGCTTATTAACACTTAATTAAATCTATAATACTAATATTCAACACTCCTTTGGGTTTTCTAGATGTAGCTTCCAGAGTAATTTAACACAAATTTTTTTTGAAATTATTTTAATAAATCTACAAATACCCGTACATATTTTAATCCTCGTGAGAAATAGGGAATAGAGACTCATGACAAGGATGAAGATAGGAACGAGGGATAAAATTCTAAACAAGGATAAGGTGTAGGAGGTATATCTTCTCTCTCATGGATACTCATTATCATTCATATTAACAGTATATAATATTATAAACATATCCACTTATTTTATTTCATTATTCATCAATTTCAACTATCAAAACGTGCAAGATTTTCATAAAATAGATTTTTTATTGTTAGTTAAAGATCATCTATCGAGTTTTTTTAACCTTATAAACACGAAATTCAAAAGAAGATTTTCTCAACCTTATAAACAATAGGTTTTTTGTTGTTAGTTAAAGATCCTCTATCTTTATTTTTTATTTTAGCCTTTTTTTTAATATTATATTTATGGTCTTATGATTAGTTATCACTTTTACATAATGATATATATAAAAATCAAAAGAGAATTTTAAAAATATTTATAAAGATAAAAACAAAATGTTTAATATTCATAAAAGTCAAATACATATTTTAATATATTTATATAGGGCTTAAATTTAAAATGATAGAGACAAAGTAGTTTATGATATTATAATTTCCTTATTTAATATAAAATCTAGTCTTATCTGTCAAGCTAACTCAATTTTAAGTTTTTTTTAACTTATCCTTAAAAAATGATAAATTCATGTGCTAAGGTTATTAAGAATTTTTCTTCCATTTTAGAAGCTTAATATATGAATCGTTTTTGTCAAAAATTTCTCATATATTTCCTAAATAATGAATTTATTGAAGGTATAAAGGAAATTATTGAGTTGGCACCTAGAAATTTGTTAAGAATGTTATGAAATATTATTCATTTATGGATATCCATATATTTAGGTGATTCGGTTAAGATTTGATTTGATTAGATAGAATCTGTTATGATTTTATGTGATATTATATCTCTTTTTCTTTGGCTATAAATAGCCATTTGGATGTTCCACATAGAGCACCTTTAAGATTATCAATGAAACTATTATTTCTCATCTTCTCCATTATTCTCTCTATTATTAATTTTTGTGACATGTTATCAACACGAAACCCTACCACCTAAATGAAAACTTGGACAACGCCCACGAAAGTTATTTTTCTTAACCATCGATTGCTTATTCTATCTTCCTTTTAATGTTCGAGTATATGGACATTTACTGGTACAAATGGCAGTGTTTTGATACTTAAAAATAACCTAACATCACGGTGCTAATAGGTTGCTTGATGCTCATTTGGAAGAATTGTGATCAGTCCTTCTTTGTCTATGTTTGCATCAATTCTCTATCAATTTACTTTTGGTGAGTTATTATACGGTAGAGAAGGATTACCACTACTAGAAATTAGTCAAATAATGACTGATTTTGTGACTGAAATAAATCAGTCACTAAAATAATGGGTTTGTGATTGATTTAGTAACCGATTTTTATGAAAATAAAATTTTCTAGTATAAATAAATATTGATTACTAAATTGGTCATTGATTGAAATATTAGTAACCGATTTAGTGACCGATTTTATGCAAGAAATGATTTCCATTATGAATAAAAATCGGTCACTTATATCTCAATTAGTGACTGATTTAGTGACCGATGTTTATTTGTATGAGAAACCTTTACTATAAAAAAAATCGGCCACTAATTTTTCAATTAGGACTGATTAGTGATCGATATTTATTTGTAAGGGAAACCCTTGCTTTCAACAAAATCAGTCACGAATTAAAACATTAGTAACCGATATTTATTTGTAGGGAAAACACTTGCTTTTATAAAAATCAGTCGCTAAGATTTCAATTAGTGACGATTTAGTGACCAATATTTATTCGTATGAGAAACCCTTACTATCAACAAAATTGGTCACTAATTGAAATATTAGTGATCGATATTTATTTTCAGGGGAAACAATTGCTTTCATAAAACTCGATCACTAATATTTCAATTAGTGACCGATTTAGTGACTGAAACTTATTATATTACGAATCCCATTTTTGCACAATAAATTAGTCACTAAATCAGTAACTAAATTAAAAATAGTGACCGATTTAGTGACTAAAATTTCGGTCACTAATCTTATTACATATATAAAGCCAAAGGAACCCTAAGTGTCTCACCCTCAACTGTTTGCCTCACCTCTTCCCAAGTCCCAACCGCAACCTTCACCTCCTCTCCCAGCGATTGGACCACTGCCAGCCACCCCCATCGCGAGCCCTTCACCACAAGCCACCTCACTACAAACACCCCACAGTAAGTCACCCCCACCGCAAGCCCCTCACTGCGACATGGGAGGGGCGCCCTCACTCAAAATGTCAAGGTTCTAGATCTGCTTTGTCGCGCCTCTGCTTCCCTGCTTTGCCATGCCTTTGCTTCCCTGCTTTGCCGCCAAATCTGCTCGTGACGCAGCCCCTGCCGCCAATCCGCTCACAACTGTTAAGCCAACCACCCAATCACCACCCCTGAAGCCACCCTCTCCATTGGTGATTTCAATTGGTTATGGCACAAATAGTATGTAGATTGTTTTGTTAATTCTCTTTAAAGATATGTGCTGCAATTTCATGTTTGTCAAAAGTTTAATCTTTAAAATTCAACATATTTTTCTTTTCTTGATGTGTTTTTGGCCTTTCCTCATTTTAGAAGTGTGTTGGCAATTGTAGAGCTTAAATCAGCTCCATTTCCTTCTTTTCTGTGTAGTTTATTGTTGTACTGATCATTCATTTCATGTTGACAATTTTCATTTTGTAATTTCTTGTCAAGACCATAGTTGAAACTTTAATGTATGTGCTTGGATATATAGTTTAGTAGACGCTGGCCATATCATGCATATATATTTGGAGCTTTGTGTGTAAGACATAAGGGGACAAAAAGGGAAATTAAAATAATAGGAGTGTGGCTCTACAGCATATGCTAGCTTCAATTTTTTATTTACTATTTGTTTTTCAGTTGGTGGCAGGTTGCCATTACTAATGAGGATAGTTTGTTAATGGCACTTTTGAAGAGTGATAGTAGCATTAGGTTTTGGTGAATTGTTGGTGTACTTTCTTTTAACTGTCTCAACATGCTTTTACTTTGTTTAATTTATTATACCGCCTTCCTTGTTATTTAGGATGGATCTGATATTTATTTTAGCTCTAATTTCGGCAAAGATTAGATTTTTTTTGAAGCTATGTTGCTTGTGAGATAATTCAACTTGTTTGTCAGTCAATGTTTATCTTGTTTAAGAAGGAACAAATGACTGGTATGACTAAGGAGGAAGAGTCAGGTAGTCCTGGTTGGGGTGCTTCATTTTTTATGCATACAACTGACGATGTGGCTCGAGCCGTAGCTGCTACTATGAATTCTCATATATACAATCTTAAAAACCGATCATCTAGCAAGCTCTCATAGTGCCAAATTCTTACATGTCCAGCCATGAACATTTCGGATTGCCTCCAAAATTTCGGAATCTATGATATCAATTCATGTTGCTTGCTGGAAATTCAATTTACATGTGTTACTGATTTGGACATTCAATTCATTTAATGGAGTCATGACTCCATTTTTTGCTTTCTCCAACTTTTGAAACTAAAGAATTTGAAGTTTCTAACAGGTACCCGCATCATGATGGAGTTTTAATGACAACATGATGGTAAATCTCCACATTGAAGCATGGTTTTCTGAAAAACCAACAAGTGGCCATTATTTTCTTCTAGCATAATAAATGATGTTTGTCGATAATCAAATAAGACACACTTTCACGTAACCTGTTTCACTCAAACTCATCCAACCATTAATTTAAAATTCAAAATCCAGTAGCTTGTTTGACAGTAGCATTTAGCACCCCGGTCTTATAAATAGGTGAGTAGTTGAATTGTAGTGACTGTGTTATGGTGTTGTAAGTTTCTTGTTATATAGGTTTCTTCTATGTTCATTGTTTTTTGTACCAATTATGTGCTCCAATTTTACTAGTTTCTTTTTCATACTGGTTTCTTTCATCCAATTTAACACTTCACACTTTTTTACTTTTTTAACATGTAACTTTCATTTTGTTTATACAACAATTATGGGAAGGCTTATTAGTGGATGACCAAATTAAAGTGCATAATCTTCTGCCTTGAGATGTATCTTGCACTTGGTAACTTCATTTTGTGTTTGCTTATATTGGCTTTCAAATAATCTCATCCATTTACACTACTCAAAACATTCATCATGTTTCATTACTTTCCCAATTGCAGTTTGTTTTTGCATTGCCATTCTACTCAAAACTATGTTTCGTTTGTCACAACGTCCCTGAAGGTGCCATAACACAAATGACAACGAGTTTGATTTTGAAAATGAATGAACGGGAGTCACCACCAATTTTAATTCTGGTTAAAATTGGAAAACCTTTTAGTTTGCAAACTGGTCTTTTAAAAGTTTTGAGATTCGGGAGTCTGATTACGATTAAGGAAAGGTAGAAACTTAATCCCACTATACCCTTAATACGTCCATATAAATACGATTACCCTAGAGCTTATTATGCAAATTGATTATGACTTTAAAATATTTATTTTTCCCCAGAAGTTAACAATTATATAAAAAAATAAGATAAAATAAAATAAAAGAAGTTGAATTAAAAGAGAACATAATTCAATTAAAAATTAATTTTGGTTTGATAGTTGATGACTACACTGACGTATACTCTGGTGCAATGAGGAACTTAAAACCATGTCGTTTTGTAGAAAATAATTGTTTGTTGATTGATTTTAAATTAAAAAATTTCAGAGAAGAATTTTTTGTGTTTTCATTTTTTTAAAAGCTTTTAGCACAAAATTTATTAAACATCACATAAACAATTAAATTATTTCGTGAACTAATTTACTTGACACCTTAAAATGATTAAAACAAATAGCAATATATATATATATATATATATATATTAACAACTCTTTCTTTAATCTTCTTTTTTTCAGAAAGAAATAAAAAAGAATTCGAGAAAAAACATTTTTTTTAGAAAATATAAAAAGCATGTTTAAGAAGAAACATAGAAGCCCAAGACAAATTTTAGACAGAAAGAAACCAAACAGCCCAATTGATCAACTCATATTAACTCCAAACACAATTAAAAAAACAATAAAGCAGCCCAAAAGTAAGGACAACCCACCTACAATCCAAGATAACTCATTAAATTAATAATGCAATTCACACTAAACATAAAATGAAAAAAATGAGAAAGAATAGACAATAAGAAGGTAATGAAAACAGTTAGAAGAGTCTGGAAAAATAAAAGCAACAGCTTAGATGGTTTGGGTTTCAAATGGCATGGAGACAAAGAGGGATGCTACAACAGTGAGAGCAAGGGTGGAGGCTGGTGCGCGATGTGGAGACCTGTGGCTGTGCTCGTCGCGTGGCGTTCGGCGTTCTCGGGGCGGTTCTACGCAACGGTTTCTAGCAGAGGTTTGGCCCCCTTTCTCTCTTTGTTTTTATTTTGGGTCTTGGCTGGTAAGGATTGATGATGGATTTTACATGAAGATGGTGTTTTGTGTGTAGTTGTGATGATTGGGTTGTGATGATGATGATTGTGATGAAGGAAGCTAGTGATATGAATGGTTGTTGATGGGTTCACGATGATGGTGATTTTATGATAAATGACGAAGGTTAGTGATGGCTTCGAAGGATGGTGGAGATGATATGGTGGTTGTGAGGACGGAGGGTAGTGTATGCTGTTGGATTGAAAGGATTGTACTGCCAGTGTTCCCCCTGGTGTGGTATTCTGTCCTTGTTTATATTGTTGGTTGAGTGCTCTTTTTACAGGTTGGCTACAGGAATTCCCAGCTCACCACTGTCCTGTAATTGCGGGGAGTGGGTAGGAACATCATCATGGTGTTGCCAATCCCGTGTTTGATTTCTTTTTTCCTTTTTACTTTGTCACGGGATGGTTTACGAGACTAATGCTGAACACACCCATATTTTATTTTTTATTATTATTATATTTTTTGAAAGATGCAATGACACAAATGGAAAGAAGTGAATGGGCTGAAAAAAAAAAGGGTTGGACTCAACACACAAACTGGGCTAAAAGCTTGAAAGAGAAAAGGTCAATGTTTAAAACAAAGTGAAGTGAACCCCACTAAAATTGTGTTGGATAACAAAACTTAAAGATAGCAATTGATTATGGGCTAACACAAATAAAAGGACTAGCTTTGATTTTTTTTGAGCTTTTAACTTTTTTAAAAATAAAAAGATTTTTTTTCATTTTTAAATTTTTTAAAAGAAATGAACGAAGGGACTGCAAAATAACTCTTTTTTTTTAATTTTTAAAAGACTCTAAAAGCAATTGTAAAATATGCGAATTTTTTGAATTTTTCTTTAAATGACCGGACAAAATTGAGTGTTCACATCGTTCTTGGTGTGCAAGTTTTGATTTTTTCTATGCTGTGTGTTTGTCATGGGAAACAAGCAGTGGGAATGTCAACAAGATTTTGTACTACAAGATGGCTAGTTCTCTATCTGTGCTTACTCCATTTTCAAGTACGGATAAGAGGAAGGCTGGGCATGGTAGTGTTTTAAGATGTTCTTTTTCACATTACTGTGACAAAAATTTAGCATATCTTAATATATAAATGTTAGTGTAACTTTAATGTAGATAAGGTTGAGTTTCAGTAACTTTGAATAAAGTGGTCCTCATAACAAGCATCAATGGGTTGCAAACTTTCAATTGTAGTACATGGTAAAATATTTTGATTGTATGGGACCAGAATCACTTGTTCCTTCTACTTTTGTTAGTATATACTATATAGAGATTTAAACTGCTTGTTAATGTAGGATTATTAGCTGTGTTTTGAATTCTCTCTTTTCTTTGTGCTTTCTTTATTAGTTTCACTCCACTTCACTTGATTGAACTTCCATCTGTTAGTTTGTTTGCGTTAAACTAACATGTCAGTGCTCATGTTTCTTCATGTAGCATGACATTAGCAGCATTTATGCATTTATTTTTTTTGACTCAGCACACACACTGATAACCTCAGTTGCTCCTAGATTGTTCTCATACACTTATGTATTTTCCTTTTACTTAAGTTCATAGGACCACAAGTCTTGGAAGGAGCCGACAAGGCTGTTTGAAAGCATGGTGGTTGTTGGACTTCATCCTAATTGTGACATTCAGGCACTACAAAGGCAATGTGTTGATAGGAAGTCCGAAGGCTCTAGTAAATTGATAAGTGCGCTTGGTTATCAAAATCAATCTCATGTATAACCAAATCTTGATCCTCAGGTTTTGATCTTTGGTTACTAATATTGAATGAATATTATTATTATGATATTCTTTCTGCATCTGGTACTATTACTAATTTTATTTTTGTTGTTAATATACTGCAATGGCCACTGTCTTTAATATTAGTTGTCCTCAAATATATCATTGTCATGAAAATTGTATATTTAATTTTTCCCCTTCTTTCCAGGTCTTATTTGTTTACCCTATAGAAAAACAGCTGCCTCTTAAAGGCAAACATCTAATTTCTTTTTGCTTCCTCGGAGGCCTAGAGGTTAGGTTTATGTGTGATAAGCTTTTAGTTTTTTCTCCTTATCTTTCTTAGCTTCAAGTGGTTGAAATTTGAATCACCAAATTTGGTTGACAATTTGAAGCTATATATATATATATATATAATCATGCGGTTGATATTTCATACCAAATCTTCTTTAAGGCCTGGTGCTTGTATATGATGGTGAATCCTCTCCTTTGACTTTTTTTGGACTCATTTTCCTTTGCAATATACCTACGTTTACAATTACAACTAATAAAACAGGTAGGAAAAGAGAGCACTTTCTCTCAATTAGTTTACTATGAATTACTGTGACTTTGATTTTTTGAATATTTACACTACTTGCTTTCTTGTCCAATGGCATTATGCTAAATCATCTTTCATATACTGATTTTCTAGTTGTTAGAAATGTGATGAACAATATTGAAGATAAGATTCATTAGCATGTTATTGATACAGGAATTATTCCTATTCTTGTGAAAATTGTGAAGAAAAAGGTGAGTTTTTTTTTTCTTTTCACATAGGCTATTGTCCTATAGCAATGTTAATTTTCCCTAATTTATTTTTTTGGCTCTTTTTCTTTTGTTGCAGTCAAATTTTCCTGTGAGAGAACGGATATTTCTCCTACTAGATGCTACTCAAACATCCCTTGGGTGGTGCTTCTGGAAAGTTTCCATAGTATTATAATGCATATTATGATTTAGTGGTAGGTACAGATAGATCAGTATAGTTCGTGGATTTTATTATGGACTCATTTATTAAAGAAAGGAAAAAGCTTGATACAAATTATTAATCTCAGATAGCCATGACTTTCCCATTCTATTAGTGTTGTGTATGATGCAAGTGATCATATGGGAACACTTATTTATCAATACTACTAGATTAGAGGGCTTCGTGTTATTGTAAAATTTGTAATATTTGGATTGAACTTACTTTGTTGTATGATGTTAACTACTTGTTAAAGTATATTGGTAATTTTTAAGTTTGTTTATTTGTGTATAGATATATAATTTCTTGTTTGATGATGTATATTTAAATTTTAAAAGTGAGATTTAAAAAATTTAAATTTTTCTTTTTTTTAAGGATCACACATTAGTGACCGATATATCAGTCAAAAAATTAGTGATCAATATCGGTCACAAAAGTTTATCACACCAAACCAACAACAATACTGGGAATATGGATAGGAAAATTAATCACTAAATTGGTTACAAGATTTAGTGACCGATTGTTTCAATCGCTAATATTTTAGCAACTTCTATTTTTAGTCACTAAATCAGTCACTACCAGATTTAGCGACCAATTTCATGAAATTAGTGATAAAAAAATCGATTACTAATCATGATTTTTTTTTGTAGTGCAAGGTAAGACATCCTAACCATATTTGTCTTGAATATTATATGTTAAGATTCATCTTTACTTAACGAGTCTTGAGATTAATAAGCAAGAAAACGTTGCATCCTAGAAGGATTGCACAAATCAATAATTATTAATTGCTTTAGTTTTTAATTTTTTTTATTTGACTATATCAATATGTACTCCTTCTACTTTATTATATTTTTATACCATTCCCATAGGCGAATGACAGTCATGCCTAGAAGTGAATGAGAATTGTACAACCAAAAAAATGTATAATCATTCCCTGAAGTTAATGTATTCTAATTATTCGAAATTATTCGAGAAAAATAGAATAGATTTATTTCTCTATTTAAGGAGATTTGCATATTCCCAAAAGTGAATATGGCAAAAGATTATTCCCCAAAGTGGCTGAATCTATTATTCACATCACCTAAAGTGTGTGACATTATAATCTAAAATAAGTTTGTCTATTTCCTAGAAGGAATATTTCCATATTTATATTCCCTGAAGTGGATGTATCTCCAAAGATAATTTTGAATATTTGCAATATATAACTTTTTAATTTTAAGTATTTAAATTAAATACTCATATTCTCCTTAAAAGAATAACATGATAGATTTATTTATTTTCTTTCATTGCTACCTTTATAAAGGATTATGTCTAAATATTTTTAAAAGATCTTGATGATTTTTTTGATAAAGTACAAAGAAGAGCTATGAGCCCATTACGATAGCACTTACAGTTACATTATTGATAAATATATGTTGAAAAGTATTCTTGACTTTAATTTCTCAAATGTGCTCCTGGGGTAGTACTGTCAAGAAAAAAGTTTTACAAGATATCAAATAATGAGTTTTCATAAATAAAAAAAAAAAAACAATTCATGAAACTTGCTTAGTTGGCTCTGCTCCATTCCCTGAAGTGAATGTGACAAAAAAAAATTATAACCCCAGAAGTGGTATCAAAGCCGATGGTTTAGCTAGACCATGGCTATTTGTTTGCACTCGGGTGTGGTTTCAACCCTTGGTTAGAGCAATGGGCCAATATTTGTATTTGGTTTTTCTGTGAAAACTTCCATTAAGTGGCGATCACACCATGTTGGACCTCACACTTTGTGAGAGATTGTTGGTTTCAAGTGTGATGAATGTTATTGCTATACATTAAAGTAAATTTGGCATGTACCTGTTGTACATTGAGATATTATTTTATCCTTATTAAGTATCGTTAAAGGAGAATAAGAAAATGCAAGGGCGATTCTTTTTCAATATACATTATAAAATCATTTCATGGTTAATTTGAGCCATTTAGATACATCTTTTTATCTTTTATATAAATATTGATTATTGGATTTAATAATAAAATTTTTTATTAAATGTATTACTTGATACTATTTTTAAGGAATATTTTAGAATATTTTATTTCAAAACTTTTAATATCGATTGTTCTCAATATTGAATAAGATAGGTATGCTATTCGTGGCACATTTCATAATTATTAATTATATTTTTATAAGATATTGTTGGTATTTAACATATCATTTATTTTATTGATTTATGTCACATGATGATCTGATATATCATGAAATAATAATATATGATACTGATATTTTCAGGGTAATTGTGTTACTTGTATTTATACACCATCATGTCATGACAAATTTCTTTTCACTTACATGATAAGTTAATGCTTTGATGACATATTTTGATGTTTTCATCTTGTAATAAGATAATAAAATCTTAACTCGATTATTAGTTTTGTGAGTATGATTGAAAGCTCTAGAAGAGCTACTATTATATTTCATAAAATTAATTATAAATGTTAATATCATTCTTGATAGCAAGATGAATGAAGGCTCTAGAAGAGCTACAATTTTGTTTCCTGAAGAAACATAAATGATTCTCTACTAGATATAAAAGTAATAAAGAGACTTGGTGAGTCTCACAAATATTTGCTTAAATGGATATCATATTGTGATAATGAGTGAGGGAAATAGTAAGTACCTTCATATCACAACTTATGCTTCAAGTAAGAAAGTTGCTTTAAAAAAGTTTGTCTGCACTTTCGTCCGATATATAGTACTAACATGAGTACAATTGAATCATCATATGTTATTGTAAACCAAATGTTTACTAGCCCATATTTTTTTTTTTTGGCATGACTGGTTAGGACATCTTAAAGCAATAATGATGTAAAGAATTACTGAAAACTCATATGAGCATTTGTCAAAAAACCAAAAGATTCTTCATTTAATGAGTTTGCTTGTGCTATGTGTTATCAAAGTAAATTAGTTATATGATCTTCACAAGCAAAAATTGGATTTAAATCTCTTAAATTCCCAGATGGAATTTAAGGCAATATCTATGGATCAATTCATCCACCAATAGATTTTCAAATATTTTATGATTTTAATAAATGCATTTATGAAATGGTCATATATATGCTCATTATGATTTCATAACCTGAAGCTTGCGATATTAATTGTGCAATTATTAAGAGCACAATTTCCTGATAATCCAATCAAAACAATTTATCTTGATGATTTTGGTGAATTTATTTGTCAAGCTTTTAGTACTTGTAGGCCAATGTTATAAATGTTGAACATCTAATTATTTATGTTCACATATAGAAAAAGTTGGCTAGCATAATTAACTTCTAAAAGACCTCCAATTAATTGCTACACCACTTATAAGAACAAATCTCCCAGCTTATAGTTGGGCGCATATTATTTTACAGCACTTGTTTCTATGAGGTTAACAAATTGCCAATAATTCTCTGCCCTATAATTATTTTAGCTTGCAGCCAAAAGGTTCCCGTTTAAAAACATCATAAGTGTAGTATATGTCCTAACTGCCTTTTTTCTCAAATGAGACTCCAAAGAAAATTGGAGATATATGTTGGATGTGATTATTTCTTTATGGTCAAGTACATTAAAATACAAATGGGAGATGCTTTAGGGTCAGTTTATGAGAAAAAAATGTTTCCAATATCAAGGGAAGAGAGTACACAGCTGGAAAGAAAAATTGGAATGCATTCATATTCTATTTACATTCTCACACAAGGCAATGTGAACTAGAAGTTCAAACGATTATACATTTGCAAAGAATAGCAAATGAATTGCTAGATGCACTTTTTTATGATAGAAAAGAATAACTAAATCCTATATACTAGTACAAAATGCCCTAATCTGAACTGATATCCTTGTTGGACAATTGGTCAATGTAAAAATTGCATGCCAGAAGCATGGTAGACCAGTTGACTCGAAAAATAACAATCCTCAAAAAAGAAGAGGGGCAAAGAAGTCAAATAATGTTATGGAGGTAAATGATATTCTTCTTGTTGAAGAGAATAGAGACATAGTAAGGACATTGTTACAGTCCAAAATTTTGACATATTTAAAACGCCAGAAGATGTTCAGGTATTTGAAAATAATCATTGAAAATGATGAGATCTCAATAGATTATGTCTCTATAAGAAAAAGGGTGGAATCGACGAGTAACAATTATCGACAATATATTTGCATATAATATAGTGCTAAATATTATGCATGAAAATGAGGATCTTGAGCCAGGAATCATTAAAAAAATGTCTACATAGAAATGACTAGCCAAAAATGGAAGAAGCCATGATCACTTTAAAAAATGTGAAGTCTTTGGACCTGTAGTCCAAACACTAGAAGGTGTGAAACCCATGGAATACAAATAGGTATTTGTGAGAAAAAGAAATGAGAAAAATGAAATTGTACGCTATAAGGCTCTACTTGTAGTAGAACGGTTCTCATAAAAACCTGGTACAGATTATGGTGAAATGTATTCCCCAGTAGTGAATGCAACAATGTTTCGATATTTGATTAGCTTATTTGCACATAATAAGCTGAAGATGCATATGATAGATGTTGTTACATCCTATCTATACGGTTTATTAGACAACAATATTTACATGAAAAATCCCTGAAGGATTAAAACTATCAATATCATCTAATGAAAATGTACCCAGGGTATGTACTCACAAGTTGCAAAGATCTATATATGATCAAAAGTAATGTGGACAGATATAATATAACTGTCTCAATGAGTATTTGATTAATAAGGGGTTTAAAAATGATGTTGTTTGCCCCTATATTTGGATTCATTATGGTACTTGTGTACATTGATAGCTTGAATATCATTGGAACTCCTAAAGAAAGTTCCATAGTTATAAAAAATCTAAAAGAAGAATTTGAGGTGAAAGATCTTAGAAAAACAAAATTCTTTCTCGACTTGCAAAATCGAGCATTCAACAAACAAAATGTTTGTTTGTCAATCAATTTACATAGAGATAACTCTTATGAAGTATTATATGGATAAATTGCATATATTTTCTTTAGGTATATTAGTATGCAGGATATTTATCAAATCTGCATGAAGGCAAATATCAGACAGGTTTCTTTTACTTATAGAGATATGATCATATCATAGAGATATACAAGATAGACTATAGCCACTATTTCTTCAACTCACAAAGAAATTAGTGCAATACACGAAGCTTGTGAATCTTTCTAGCTAAAGGCAATGGATCAACATATTGAAACTATCATGTCGATTCTCTTGGAAGAAAATTGCACAACTTTATATAAGGACAACATGGCTTAGATAGTTCAACTAGAGAGGGGAACTGATCTCCAATTTGTTCAAGCAAGAGTAATTACTTATTTCTTCTTTGTAGAGGTGGTGCACAAAATTAGAATACACCAATTATGATATTTTAAGTGATACTTCAAAGAGGGGAAGAAATACTGAACTTTTTTTTTCCTTGATCAAGGTTTTTGTCCAATGGGTTTTTCCTTGAAAAGGTTTTTAATGAGGTAGTTCTATATTCCTACTATGAAGATATTGTACTCTTTTTCCTTCACTAAGATTTTTTCCCACTAAGTTTTTCTTAGTAAGGTTTTAATGAGGCATATCCCCGGTAGACATCCAAGGGGAGTGTTACGAAATATTATTCATTTATGAATGTTCATATATTTAGGTGATTCAGTTAAAATTTGATTTGATTAGATAGAACTTGTTATGATTTGATGTGATATTATACCTTTCTTCCTTTGACTATAAATGGCCCTTTGTATGCTCCATATAGAGCACCTTTGAGATTATCAATGAAACTATTATTTCTCCCCTTCTCCATTATTCTCTCTTGTTTTCTTTGTTATATTATTAGTGACAAACACAATAGCATACCGCAATTTGTATGGGAGTATGTTTGGGAACTTTAAGAAGATAAAATCTTACATGACTAGAGAAGTATATTAAGGAATTAGTATAGGTTTTAAATTCTAATTTAAATCTTTTATCAATAATTTTAATATTATATTTATAAATTTTAAAGACAAATACTGTATTTTTTGGAATAAGTTGAAAGTTTCATACTGTCATAAAAAAACTTTTATTTTTTATATATCTTTCTATCTCAAGTTCATAGTTAAAGAATTTATTTTTAATTGAAATTGAAAAGTTATTTAATTCAAATGGAATGTCTTTGAAAGAGTTTGTGTCCATGTCATACCTAAATGATTTTCCATTTAATTAATTTCAAAGTCATCTCTTAGCTAAACCTATAATATGATAGAGAGTAATTGTTTAGTGATCTTAAAGGGTACTCATCTTTAATGAATGAAATTCAAATGACAGTTTATGGTAATATAATGGACTCAATAACCACTGAAAAATGAGGTTTTTGTTTTGTATATGGTTATAGAGGAACCAAAAAAACATTCATTTGGAGAATATTTACTAAAATGATGCAGAAGAAAATAAAGTGTAATAAAAAATTATATAAATGAAACAGGGGCGGAGTCACTATTTGTTAAACGGGATAGGGACAATGAATGAGGTCTCTGCCCTGGAGATATGACAATTCCTCACTTATATAAATTATATATGTATGTATAATAGAAAATCTTAGCACATATTCATTTTTTAATTATTTTTATTGAATTTGCATTATGTATATATTTTCCATTTTTAATTTGGGTTATAGTACATTAGTAGTGTTTGTTACTCTTTTCTTTCAAAACATCTGTCATTTTTTAACACACAGATATTAAGAAAGATAATAAATGACAATGGTAATTGAGTAAAATATAGTTAATATACTAATGTATCCTTACATATTAATTAATATAGCACACTAATATTAAATGGAATGCTTTGAAAATGTGTAATTAATTAGGGGTAGTATTTGAAGAAAATGTGACAGATGTTACAAATGGTATTAGAGACAGTCTCGAGATCGGTGTGTCAGCAAGGACACTAGGCTCCTTAAAAGGGGGTGGAACTAGTCTTACATCGATTAGAGAGGGGAATGAAGCATGCCTTATAAGGATATGGATACTGTTGGTAAAAGAGTGCACAATAAGGGGGGTTGAATCCTGCTTTCTTAAGTCTTCTTTTTCAATCTGAAACATTTAACATAAAACATACCATCAAGCATGAAGCTTGAAGTGCAGTGGAATAGTGGTTAGATGTTTCAGAAAGAAGGTTTTTGAAGCTTAATAATTATTATACATTTTAACAATACTTGATTAATAGTTAACTTAAGGTGCATAACATGAAAATAAAATGTTAGGGAAGAGAAAGATGAACACAAGTATTTTTATACTGGTTTGACGAACTTGCTTACATCCAGTACTCATCACATGTTGAGATTCAATTAACCAATAACTTTCTTAACTTGAGAAAGTAAAACGGATAGTCTTTACAGTAGCCTTTGCAAGCTCTCACTTGCACAGTGGCCAACCTCAACTGCGACTTAACTAAATAGTTTTGTACTAGCCTCTCCAAGCTGAAACCGAGTAGTTCTGTACTAGCCTCTCCAAGCTAAAATCGTGACCTGTACAAAACTTCTACTGCCACGTTGTAAGTAGTCTTGAACCAGTCTCTCCAATCTGAACCGTGATAAGCAAATACCTTTGCTATCCCATTGCAAGTAGTTTTACCTTAGCCTCTCCAAGCTATGTCTCACACTGATCACTACCGGATCAAGGTTACAAAGGTTGTATATTTGGGTTGCCACTCAAACTAATCTACACTCATGTTTCCTTAATATTTGCTAATACAGAGTTAACATGAGCAACTCCTTTCTCATATCTCATCATGAGAAGAGCATACAAATCATTACAGAATAAGGAAATAAGATTTTTACACTTTAAGATGATTGATTACATAATATGATGAACAACACAAGAAGTGTGGAGAGATTTTTCCAGCATTTCTGCTCTTATGTCTTCAACTCTTTCTTCTGCATTCATGTATGTCATCTCTATTTGTATAGGTCATTCTTCATGACCATTGCCTTTAATCAGATCTCCAAGTGACATATGTGGATCATCAGTTATGTCTTGGAACGTTACTCTAGAGAGGTAGGCTGACAAACTTGTCACATCTGTTGTAGAAGTCATTGTATTATAGAGGTTTTTGATGTCATCATTTTCCTTTTACTTTTTGACCATGGTTTCTGAACTCCTCCTTCTAGAAAATATGATCATGAATCAATTTGGCAGAAGAGGTGACATACCAGTTATAACACTAGGTCTGATTCGAGATTTGAATTTTGAAATTTAAATTTTTCCTCCATTTTCCTTAGCGTTTTGTGCTCCACAATTAAATGAGCTTTCTAACGATGTAATCAACCTCTTTAATTTTTCTTTGATCTTCCAGTCTTCAATCTTGGTTGTTTGATGATGATTTCTTTGCGATTGTAGTGATTGATGACTGGGTAACACGTTGCTCTTGGACATGAATTAATTTCTTTATCTTGGGTGTACTTTCTGATATCTCGTGCTACTTTTTGAAGATCCTCTCATTGGTTTCTTGATCTTTGGCTTGAATTGCTTCAGTCCTCGGGCATTTACACTTTCTTTCCACGAGATAATATTCACTTTTTTAAGCTTGATCTCCTTCCTTGAGATAAACATGGTTTCTCGTGTTTAGTGAAATTATTGCCGATTTCCGATTCAAGTTTGCTTCTATACCTTTGGTTCGTAAACATGCATACGTGCTTTGCATGAAATAACATTCAATTTCTTTTTAACTTGATCTCTTCCCTCCAAATAAATCATGCTTGCGCATGTAAAGTGAAACATTATTCTTGCTTTAAGTCCGTATTATGTTTTAATTTGTATATACGTTCTTTGCTTGGCATAATATTCTCTTTCTATTTAGCTTAATCTCTTCTCATGAGATAAAACATGCTTATACATGCAAAGTGAAATATTAATCTTACTTTAAGTCTGTGTGATATAAACTGGATTAACTTGTTATGCTTTATTAAGAAACTCAAGGTAGCCATTAGTCGTTCTTCAAAGTATTTTCTTTAAACTGGCTTTTTTGTCAATAAAAACATTTGAGCTCAAATTTTCTGAAGGGTTCTAGAGTTTACAGATACCTCCTCCATGCAAATGCATTTTTCCCTTGAGAAGGGGAAGAGTAAATCCATGAGAGGTGCCCAGTTAAGCCTTAAAGTAGAGAATATCTGCATGCTGGGTGTTACACTCACACTGGGGACGACGATATGTATTGTCCAGATATGACATATGTTACAAACCTAATGACTGTTGGTTGGGTGGTCTACCTATATCTGAAAACTTGGAACATTCTAACACAACAGGCTCATCATATCCCATAGGAGAAGAAAAAGTAGGGAGAAGGACATGGAGTGTTCCTCATGGGGATATTTCATTACATTAGATAAACAAAATTGGACTTTCATGTCCTCACACTCTATGGATAATGTGCCAGTATGAATATCAATCAAGGTTTTAGAAGTTTTTAAAAATAGTATTTCCAACATTCCCTTTGGCCTAGTGATGCTGTGGTTGGCTAGCTGAATCTACAACCGGGTGTGCTTTAACTCTCCAAAATACAAGGACTAGTAGAGGGATTTAGATATAACATTAATGCTAGCTCCAAGGATAGCAAGGGCCTTCGTGATGTACAAATTCCTAATCGTGCAAGGGACAATTAATGTGCCCAGATCCTTACACTTGGGTGGTAGATTGGCTGACTTGATAATGGAAGAGACATTTACCCCTATGGTCACCTTCTCTTCCCCACTGCCCTTGATCTTCCTGCTACCTATTGGAGCACAAATCCTTAAAAAATTTAGCATACTTTGGAATATGGTTGATTGCATCTAATAGAGGTATATTCACTTGCGCCTTTCAAAAGGTTTCCCAAGTTTTTGGATCTAATTCTGATGCAGTTACTTTTCTGGGATAGATTCTTTGAGGGAAAGACGGTGGATGAGTGAAGTTCTGGCCCCTCCACTAGTAGCATCTATCATACATCAATCAGTAGGTACCAACCCTTCATAAAAGTACTAAAGGAGGAGTTGTTCCGGAATCTAATGGTTGGAATAGCTTGCACTAAGGAGCTTGAAATGCTCCCAATATTCATGTCGAGTCTCATTAGTCTAGCTGATTTTGGAGATCTCTTTTCTAATTAAAGCCACTCTAGAGCTGGGAAAATACCTCTCCAAGACAACCCTCTTTATCCTTGTCTAGCTATTTACAATCCCATCAGGAAGGTTGAAGAACCAATTTTCTGCTACACCCTGTAGGGAGAAGGGGAATGCTCTCAGCTTAACTTCATCTATGTCCACCCTATTGGGTCTCATGCCATAACACACTATATGCAGCTTCTTCAGATGTTAGTGTGGAACTTCCCCAGACAGCCCATGGAACTTTAGCAAAGCATGGACCATATACCCTTTGAGCTAAAAATCTTTTTTAGGCTTGAGGTATGTGATGGCTAAAGATTGTTGGATAAAGTCAAAGGCGGTGAGATCCCTCAATGTATGTTGTTGATCTCCTATATTTTCTATAGCAATTGAAATAGGAAATAAAGGATCAAAATGCTCAAATAGTTCCTCTTGTTGATGTTTTGCTTGTCTGATTTTTCTTAAAGCTTTCTCGATCTCAGAGTCAAGAGTTATCAAATTTCCAATAAACAGATAATGTCTCATACAAAGGAATAACCATTTTTTTAAAGAATAAAATAAGCAACAGAAAATAAAATAAAACAGTAAATAAATAAAAACTAGAATAAATAAAATAAAGTAAAATAAAAAGTAAAAATAAACAACTAAGTTCTAATGCTTCCCCACTAACAGTGCCAAATTTTGACAGAGACTATCACCTACCTCCTCGAATTAGAAATTTATTTTAATGCTAAGTTGGCCAAAAAATGTAGTAAAAGACACAACCTAAGTTGTCTCTCAAAGAGGTTTCAACACTTAGTTGAGAAAATTGAGGGTTTTAAAATATAATAGTAATGGTAAAGAGGCACTGGTATAACATATTCCTAGGATTAGAATTCATTACCATTGACCAAATATTGAATTCATTAGTAGCTATTAGTAATAAATTACTGACAATTCTATTAAAGATCAACCTCTAGAATTTAACCAATGCAAATAACTAATAAACGATATCTCAATTTATTTAGAAATTACATTGATTTAATGAACCAATTGCTATAGCCTAATTGCCAATTAGAAAATTAATTGTAATGTTCTCCCTCAAATATAAACCAATAAATCTATCAATTTATGCACAAAGGGTTTTCCTAAATGACGATTGCCAATTTAGTTACTCTAATAAAAATTATAGCAATCACTACAATAATTATAAGAATAGAAACTGAAAAACATTGAGAAAACTAATGCAGTCAATATAAACAAAGAGTCTCAAATATCATCCTAATCCATCTGAAAACCCCTACACTAGTAAAGAAATCTACTCCTCCATCTCTTAAGGATTACAATAACGAAGATAAAAGAGAACCTGAAAATAATATTAATAATCCTTATCACAGTCTGTAAGACAAAAAACTTTCACTAATGGACTCCCTAAAAGAGAGAAGAATAGAGAAAAATGTGTGGAGAGAATATGGAGATAGAGATGTAAAGAGAGCTCTAATTTGTGGCTTAAAGTGAGTCAAAAATTAGGATAGACAACTGTGTCAATTCTCTATATACTACTTTCTAAGATAGCCCAAAGTGAGGCTTAAAAACATATCAGTGATCTACAATCCGGTTATCACGCCAGCATTACAGCACTTTTTAGAGAGGGTGGCTCAAAAATTAATGAATGTTGTTTTGCTGTGCGCTGCAGCTCTAAAATGAGCACTAGAATGCTCTTCCGAGAGTGATGTTGTTTCAACTTTGCTCCTTTTTGCTCCATGCTCATTTCAAAGAGTTTCCAGCCTTGTTTTTGACATTTTGCATTTGATCCAAAGCTCCTGTGCACAAAATCATATTCTAAGAGACAAGTTAAATGTAACAAAAGCTATAATTCAATAATTATCCCAAAATCAATGCAATAGTTAATGATTATATCAAAATCACACAATGAGGCACAAGTCAAAATCTAAATTATTCACATCAATAATACAATAAAATTCATGCAAAAGGCTAAGAATTAGAAGCAAGATAAATTGCATAAATATCCTTTATCACATGTCTATCTCTAATGGATACCCATTTTCACTTCCATAAATAACTCATGATATAGTAAAATTATCCGCTTGTTCTTTTTCATTATTCAATAATTCAAATTATGTAAAATTTTCATAAAATAGACTATTTATTATTAGTTAAAGGTTATCTATCAAGATTTTTTCAACATTATAAATATGATATTTAAAAAAAGATATAAAATGGAATGACACATTTATATTTTGTTTATTTTAATCATTTATCTATTAACTTATTTTTTAAAGGAATTTATATGCACAATTTTTTATAAGATATATTTAACTAAATTATTATTTATTTTCAGTAATGCTTAATAAATTATTTTTTTATTATCACTCGTACATCGCACGAGTCAAACGGCTAATAAAGATAAATATTTAACTTAAAAATCAAATAAAATTATTTCCTAACTATAAACAAATGATGACGTGGTGGGCTTCAAATAGTCATGCGTTAGAAAAATGTTTTTTTTTCTTTTTACTAAATACACCAAATAATCTCTAAGAAGTATATTGAGAAACAAATTAATCCATCTTGGTGTGAAGTCCTATGTTGATATTTTGTAATTTAAAAAAGGATAAATTAATCCATTTATATATGTGAAAAAATAATTTGTATATGGTGTTTTGGTAGCTGATTTATGCTTATATGAGATAATAGGTAAATTCACTTATATATGGTATTTATAGAATCTCCCTGGGGTGGATTCTATGTTATTTTTATTTTTTTTTTAAATTTGTCTTTAGCAGATTCTATATTTTTGAATTTGCCTTAGTCCAATTCTAAATCTGTCGTTGGCAGATTCTATATTAATTTTCATTTTACACTTACTTTGATTTTAGGAGAATATATTTGATAGATTTTATATTGAAAAAAATCATATTGGATGATTTTTTTCCAAAATAATATATTGATGTAAATACACCATCATATAAAAAAAAAAGACCCCATATATGTTTGTACATTATTTTTTTATTATATAAATATGTACAACAAAACTAATTTATATCTCAATATATCTACGAGAGATTAAAATAAATATTTATTTTTTTATTTTTTTCCTGTGTTGGTCAGTCAGTAAAAATGAAAGATGTTTAAGATTGCAGCATGGGAAAGGAAGGAGGTCCAAATGGGTGATGACAATACAAAGAAGGGCCTGGATAATGTCAGCATTCGCGGTATCAGCAGCAGCAGCTATATAAACGAAAGAATCCTTGTGTTGGGATCACACCTCTCTTCCTCAAATCCGATTTCCATGGCTTCAGAGAAACAAGCCGCTCTTACTGCCGCTCCCTCTGATGCTGATGCTCCCACCATGTAAACCTTATGCCTTACTTCTTTTGTTTCTTCACTTGCTTTTCAATCCTGTGCACTGTTTCATCGCTCCTCTTCTGTTTGCATTTTGTGTTCTACTTTCTTGATGGGTATCTCTTTATCTGGCAAAGTTCGTTGTTATTCATCTGCTTTTATGTTCTGATTCTCTGTATTAGGTTGCAAAAACCCAAAAAAAAAAAGAAAAAAAAAAGAAAAATCCACTAAAGAAAGCTTTGAGGAAAAAAAAAAAAACCACTTTTTTAAAAGCCTCAAACGCACTCTTGTAGAGGCATTATCTCCTGTAATATTTTATGTGACATTATTGGTGCTATTTTGCTGTTTATGGTATGAAGATGTATGCTTGATGTGACCCATTTTTTATTCAAGTTGGGGGGTTGCTTATTTTTTTTCTAGCTTTTGCATTTGATGGAATTTGATCAGTGCTTTTGGATGTGGCTATGGTGGATTTTGCGCATCCTCCTTCCCAAAATTGAATTCTGCCCCTTCATGCTGGAACAGAGAGAGTGGCACATGAGAAGATATCTCTATTTTGTGAGACTTTTATGAGTACCTATCTTTCATGTTCTTACTGTTGTATTCTTTGATGCACAGATTTGACAAGATCATCAACAAGGAAATCCCTTCAAATGTGGTTTATGAAGATGATAAGGTACTGTCTGCTGTGTTTTATGCTTGCAATTACATATAATGGGTGCTATATTGCTGTTTTCTTTGGAAATTTGTGACAGGGATAAGTTTGCTGTCCATACTGAAAACATTACAGTTTATATATATATATATATCGAGTCACCATTGTTGTATTGTTGTGTTGGATTGTTAATTTTTTATTAGTTATTATTCAGTTTCAGTGGAAGTCCTGCTTCTCATATTTCTCTGAAGTCTTATTATTGAAGTTTCTTTACTGTCTAGCCTCAACACTTTGATCTTGTAAACAGTAAAATGGTTCAATGAATTTTAGTGTTCAGTATTATGATAAGAGCTATGTTAATATAGGATTATAGGGGTTCACAGTGAACTCTACATATAGCAACATATTAATTATTAAAAATATAATTTAAAATTAAAATATAGATACTATAAAAAATCAATGATTAGCATGTTGCTGTGTCAGGACATGTATCAACTCGACTTTATATTATCACCATTCTTATGATAAACACTGAATTGACAGCTTCCACGAGAAACTAGGATTCCTGCTAGATTGCACATCCTAATACTGGGCTCAAACTCAAACGTGAAAAAGTTGGTTACTGGTAGATTTATAAGAGTTCTTGCTTCCTTCTTATGGATCTATCTCTATATGGATATTCCAAAATCTTTATGATGATCTGTACCTGACTGAGTTATGTACTGCACTTTTATTTTGTGTTGATTACCCCTTGGCTATATTGTTTAACAGAAGTAGCATCTAGCCATTGAATTTATTTGTGCAAGAAGTTGGGAAATTAAATATGATTTTCAATTTTTTTTTCTTGAGAATAATTTATTTTCTAACTTTTTTGTTGTTAGTCGTAGGTTCTGTTTTTGAAATTTTGTTTTTCTATTCTCTTTATGCTTCCTAGTTCCTTCTGCCTCAAAGAAATGAAATTATGTGATTGCTTTTTCTTTTTTTGCCTTTAATGTTTTTGGACAGTCTGTTAGAGACCGTTTTCCCAAAGGAATGCAAGCATACAAAAGAAAGAGGTTTAGGGGTATTAGGGGAAATTCAGAAAGGGAATCAGGAAATGATGATTGCATGGGGCCCATTGGCCCTAACTAAATTGTGGAAAGGTGTCTGTTGTGCATGAGTGTGTGCTGGCAGCATTGCAGCAGTGTGGGGTGAGGAATTTGTTGGGGAAAAAGGGTATAATTGTAGGCTAGTGGAGGGGAGGACGTAGGCATTATTTTCGGGTAAGTCTAAGGATAGGCATAGGAGAGTAGAGCTACTATAGTGCTCATTTTCTCTTGTACTGCATATTTCCTTATTGAGCTGATTCTATCACAATTTTATTCCCATTTGTTCTCTTTATTTTTCTGGTTTCTATCAATTGGTATTCAGAGCACTTTCCTGGGGTGTGGAGTTGAATTGCATAGGAGCTGATAATAGAGAGCAGGTTGGAGAACGTGGAGAAGACGCTGGAATGGATGATACGGAACATGAGCGTGCGACAACGTGGCTGGTCTCACGTGAGGTCACCACCGAGGAGGAACCGTGATTGGGTGGACTTAGGTGACCGTTGGAACGGGGGTTCCAGAGGTGGTCGGGAGTCTCAGGACTCATCTTCCCTTCACAACGAGACACATCCTTTAAGGTCTAGAAACTGAGAAGGGAGTGACTCCCCCCATTCCCTAGGAAGGTCATCGCGTCACCAAGATGGGAACTCTTGGCGAAGTCGACCACCCAACTTGCGTCAGCAAAGCCCTCCCTCAGGCCGGCGTTTCCACGACAGAAAAATGGAGCTCCCTGTGTTTGTCGGAGATGACCCGCTGGGATGGCTGGTGAAGATTGAACGATACTTCACAGTCAACGAAATACAGGGAGAGGAGAAGCTGGACGTGGTAGTGCTAGCGTTAGAAGACAAGGCCCTCAATTGGTTCCAGACTTGGGAAGACCAGATTCCGGTGCCATCATGGCGGCAATTCAGGAACGCCATCCTCAGAAGGTTCCAACCGGGGGGTGTGAAGGACCATTATGGGCCTCTGTTAAGGATTAAGCAGACTGGGACAATGATGGAGTATGTTGAAGAATTTGAGAGAATTTCTAGGCCCATGAAATCGTTGGACTGAGAAGTGCTTATTGGGATGTTTATTAATGGGCTCCATAAAGAGATTGGGGCTGAAGTAAGGGGTTTGGATCTGGGTTCACTCTTTGAAATCAAGGACAAGGCCCTATTGCTAGAAGAAAGGAATCGGGAGTGGGGTGAGGGAGGTGTGAGCCCATAGGAGAAGAAAGGGGAGTCCAGTAGAACTATTGTCCCAACACTAGTTGGGCCTATCATACCTAAAACATGGCCCAATAAAACTAAAAAAGAGATGGGTGGCCCTAAGAGAGAAGCAGCAGACTTTGCTGAAAAGGAAAATGGAGGAAGGCGACTCTTTCAGGCGGAGATCCAATTGCGAAGTTGACGCGGCCTCTGTTTTAAATGCGGAGAACGTTGGGTCACGACCACGTGTGAAAGATGAAGCATTACCACCTTCTCTTGGTGGAAGAATCCGATGGAGACACCTTGGAGGAGCTTGAGGATGACAGCGAGGAGGGGATGCCGGAGTTGGAGATGAAAACACTCCACCTATCCTTGAAAAGCATGTGTGGATTCACAACTAGGAAGTCTTTCAAGGTACGAGGGGTGTTAAAGGGGACTGAGGTCACCATTCTCATCGATCGTGGGCCACTAGTAACTTTCTATCAAGGGACTTGGTCAGAGAGCTGGAAATGGAGGTCGTGGACACCCCCGATTATGCTGTGGAAATGGGTACAGGGCAGAAAACCCCAAGTAAGGGGATGTGCAAAGGGGTACTTTTGGAGGTTTAATGGATCAGAATTGTGCAATCCTCCTATCTCTTGATGTTGGGTGGAGTGGATGCTGATTTGGGCATGGAGTGGCTGGAGGGTCTGGGAACCATTTCTGCAAATTTCCAAAAATTATTTGTAAAGTGGAAGGAAGATGGTGAAATTAAGAAAATCCAATGGGAGCCAGCGTTGTCAAAAACATGGGCTTCATGGAAGACTACTTCGAAAGCCCTTAGGGATGACGGAGAGGGGTATTTCATCACCCCTTGTGAGCAGGCTGAGGGGGACAACCATGAACTAGAGTTACCTGAGGAATTCAAGAATCTGTTGGGAGAATTTGAAGATGTTTGCTAGTTACCAACAGTTTGCCTCCACCAAGAGAATGTGATCATGCCATTATTCTGAAGGATGGAGCCCCTATTCCTCACGTGAGACCATACAGGTACCCCTACTTCCAGAAGAATGAAATTGAGAAAATTGTAAATGAAATGCTGCATGCTGGAATTATTAGGACAAGTATTAGCCCGTACTCAAGCCCAGTTCTGTTAGTTAAGAAAAAAGATGGAGGTTGGAGGTTTTGTGTGGATTATAGAGCCTTGAACAAAATTACTGTACCAGATAAATTCCCTATTCTTGTTATAGATGAACTTTTAGATGAGTTGGGGGAAGCTAAGGTATTCTCCAAACTAGATTTAAAATTTGGATATCATCAAATAAGGATGAAGGAGGAAGATGTTGAGAAAACAGCTTTTAGAACACATGAGGGCCATTATGAATTCCTGGTAATGCCATTTGGGTTGTCTAATGCCCCTTTGACGTTCCAAGCTTTAATAAATCAAATATTCAGACCATATTTGAGGAAATTTGTGCTAGTGTTTTTTGACAATATTTTAATATTCAGCAAGTCAATGGGAGAGCACCTGAAGCATATTAGGAGAGTCTTGGAACTGTTGAAAGAGAACAAACTCTTTATCAATAGGAAGAAATGTAACTTTGTGCAAACTCAAGTGGAGTATTTGGGCCATATAATATCCAGCAGGGGTGTAGCAGCAGATCCTAGAAAGATTGAGGCTGTGCTCTCTTGGCCTACCCGGACCCCCACTGATCTTGAGGGGCTGAGGGGGTTTCCTGGGTTTTATAGGATATTATAGGAGGTTTGTGAAAGGGTATGGGAAGATGGCGAGGCCCCTAACTCAACTCTTAAAAAAAGAGCAATTTCGATGGGGTTTAGAGGCTCAATTAGCCTTTGATAAATTGAAGAGAGCTATGAACTCCCTGCCTGTACTTGCTGTACCTAACTTTGAAAAAGAATTTGTAATTGAAACAGATGCTTCGGGCAAGGGGTTAGGAGCAGTGCTCATGTAGGAAGGAAAACCATTGGCGTATTGGAGTCATACTTTATTAGAGAGAGCACAACAAAAACCAATTTATGAGAGAGAATTAATAGCCATTGTGTCGGCTGTACAGAAGTGGAGACACTATTTATTGGGGAGGAGGTTCATAGTTAATACTGATCAAAAGAGCCTAAAATTCTTGATTGATCAGAGGATGATGGGGGAGGAACAGCAAAAGTGGGTTGCTAAATTGATGGGGTTTGATTTTGAAATCTGCTATAAAGCTGGGAGGGAAAACCAGGCAGCTGATGCCCTTTCTAGGAGACACTGCTTTGCTGCCATATCAGCTGTGACCTTCCAAGAGTGGGAGGGGTTAGAAGAGGAGGTGCAACAGGACCTTTTGAGAGGGGACAGTGGCCAGCAGGGGTATGAAATCAGAGGGGGTAAACTATATTTCAAGGGGCGATTGGTGATTCCCAAGAATTCTCCAAGAATCCCTTTCATCCTAAAAGAATTTCATGACTCTGCAGTGGGAGGACATTCTGGATTTTACAGAACTTATAGAAGGGGATTTCTAGATTGCTTTGGTGGGAGGGAATGAAGACTACTATTTAGCAGTACATCCGGGCTTGTGACACTTGCAATCGGAATAAATATCAAGCTCTCTCCCCAGCTGGTTTGTTGCAGCCATTGCCCATTCCACCTCAAGTTTGGGAAGAACTGACAATGGATTTCATAGGTGGCCTCCCCAAGTCCCAAGGGCTGGACACAATTTTAGTTGTGGTGGACAGGTTGACAAAGTACTGCCATTTCATTGGATTATCCCACCCGTATAGTGCAAAAGATGTGGCTGGGTTGTTTGTTAAGGAAGTAGTTCGGTTGCATGGATTCCCATCCTCCATCATTACTGACAGAGATCGGATATTCATGAATAACTTTTGGTCTGAACTTTTTAAGTCTACTGGGACTAAGCTGAAATACAGTTCAGCTTACCATCCGCAAATGGATGGTCAGACCGAAGTGGTTAATAGATGCTTAGAGACCTATTTGAGGTGTTTTTCAAGCTCCAAACCTAGGCAGTGGGCTAAGTGGCTGTGTTGGGTTGAGTTCTGGTTCAATAGTACCTATAGCATATCCACCAATACTACCCCATTTCAAGCTCTTTATGGGAGAGACCCCCCTACCCTTTTTAAAGGGGAAGCGCACTCCTTTGCAGTGGAAGAGGTTAATGAATTGCTGGCAGAAAGGGATACTGTCCTAGATGATCTAAAATGGCACCTCACTAGAGCTCAAACTCGTATGAAGAGTCAAGCTGATAAAAGAAGAAGAGAAGTGGAGCTGGAGATTGGTGATATGGTTTATTTGAAGTTGCAGCCATATAGGCTGAAGACTTTGGCCACCAGAATAAATCAGAAACTTAGTCCCCGATTTTATGGGCCTTATAAGGTGACAGAAAAGATTGGCCAGGTTGCTTACAAGCTAGAGCTACCCCCGGGGTCACTTGTGCACCCTATTTTTCATGTCTCCCTGCTAAAGAAATGTATTACTCCTTAGGCTTTGAGTCAGCCTCTTCCTGCTGGCCTAACAGAAGAATTGGAGCTGAAAATGCATCCTGAAGAGGTGTTAGCTGTCAGAACTTCACAGCAGGGCAGCAAGGAAGTGTTGATCAAGTGGAAAGACATGCCATCATTTGAAAGCTCTTGGGAGATCGCTGAAGACATTCAATTGAGCTTTCCGGAGTTCCACCTTGAGGACAAGGTGGTTGTCCAGGGGGGGTATTGTTAGAGACTGTTTTCCCGAAGGAATGCAAGTATACAAAAGAAAGAGGTTTAGGGGTATTAGGGGAAATTCAGAAAGGGAATCAGGAAATGATGATTGCATGGGGCCCATTGGCCCTAACTAAATTGTGGGAAGGTGTCTGTTGTGCGTGAGTGTGTGCTGGCAGCATTGCAGCAGTGTGGGGTGAGGAATTTGTTGGGGAAAAAGGGTATAATTGTAGACTAGTGGAGGGGAGGACGTAGGCATTGTTTTTGGATAAGTCTAAGGATAGGCATAGGAGAGTAGAGCTACTATAGTGCTCATTTTCTCTTGTACTGCATATTTCCTTACTGAGCTGATTCTATCACACTTTTATTGCCATTTGTTCTCTTTATTTTTCTGGTTTCTATCACAGTCCTTGCTGATTGTTGACATTAATGATGTTCATTTCATTATTTGATTTCTTTTGGATAAAAACATTTTGTTTACTCATTGTAAAGGAAGCATGACCAGATTTTGCTCTGTCCCTGATTCTGTCATGATTTCTTATTGACTTAATAACCCATAGCAATTAATCATCTTGTTATTTCTCCCCTTCTGACAGGTCTTTGCCTTCAGGGACATAAATCCCCAAGCACCTACGCACATTCTAGTCATTCCTAGAGTCAAAGACGGGTTAACTGGTCTATCCAAGGTATATAATGGCTCTTAATATATCCATGCACATCATGCTATCTCAAACTTTCTTATATGCCCAATATATTCTATATTGATTATTTAATAAAACACTAAATATTTTTTGTAATGGCACTACTAGTAATCAAGAGTGATAGAGGGAAATAAGTGTTTGTTGTTGAATAGGAAAAGAATAATCTAGATATAACTCCCAAATTGGAATTAGGGTACCTAACAATGAGTGGTCGTAGCACTTCGAAAGGTCACCAACTCTCCTACTGATTCTCCTTAACTAACTGTTTGAATGCCTAATCAGCCTACTACTAATCCCTATATAACAGCTACTTACCTTGCTCTAGATAATTGTGAATTTCTTTTATGATAGAGTTCAATGACGGCGATTAATGCCTTTAGCTGACCCCATCTAATAAGGCTTTGGTCTTATTTGCTATTACTTCAGAAACATGTTGTGGTCGAATTTAACCAACTATGATCTTTTGTCTGTTGTCAGACGAAGTTATTTTTAGCCTGATTGGAAAATTTTAGTAGAGCATGCAAATCCATGCTGAGTTTTGGGTTGAAAGGAATCTAATTAATATGATTGATAACAGGAAGAAAAGAATAGAATGGGCTGCAATTTTATTTTCTAGTTTCTTTGCTTGGTAAAGAAAAGTATGATGCAAACCATTTTATTTACTTAAGGCTACTGCCATCAAGCTCTCAAATCCTTGCTTGCATATCCAACACTTAGATAGTTAGAAGTTTCAGCAATGCGGGTATAGATCAAGTAAATAAATAAGAAAAGAAACTGTACAAGAACTGAATGCTTGACCATTTCTTAGCAAAATCGTTTTTTCCTTTAAAAAAAAAAATTATATCTGCAGAAACAGAAAGTCGTGATACCGATTCAGTTAATTTAATCACTAATCACATGAACAGAACTAGTAACACTAAACTAAATTTACCATTTGTTCCTTTGTATTTTAAACCATTTTAAATCATTTTAGCATTTTTTAATTTTTGTAAAATTTTCATTTCCAACCTTATTCGAAATATTAGTTTGTAATTATACACTTTTTGTTCATTCATGTTTATGGGGTTTTAGACACAGTTGAAATTATATTGTTTTTATTTAGTATATGATTCACAATGTTATTCCTATGTCGCTATGTCTGACCCAAGTTGCTAGTTAAGAGCAATTTGCACATCTATGGTGATGACATATTATTCACACCAACACTTACGACAGCTTATTTTCTTTTCAATCACAAATCATACCTACCAAGTGACAAAAACTTTGGATGCCTAGGACCACCGTGTACATGTGTTCTGTGTTTTGTTTCAATGGTTTTGTTCTTAATTATATTCTTATTTATTAAGTCAGTCTTTTGCAGGCTGAGGAGAGGCACTTTGAAATTCTTGGCCGCCTTCTTTACACTGCAAAGCTGATTGCAAAGCAAGAAGGTCTTGATGATGGCTTCAGGGTTGTAATTAATGATGGGCCAAAGGGATGTAAGTGCTCATCTCCATCCCCCACCCATGCCTACACTTGATCTTTAAAAAACCATCTCTGTTGGAGTTATTGATTCTTGAGTGATTGTTCTACATGATTTATTTTTGACAGGCCAATCAGTTTACCACATTCATGTGCACCTCCTTGGGGGACGACAGATGAATTGGCCTCCTGGCTGAAACGTGAGAAAGGATTCTTAGTGAGCTATGGACTTTTCAAGACTACTCCGTCAGTATTACTCTGGTTGTGCTATCTTTCAATAATGGTTTAAAACAACTTATAAGAAGCTACATGTTACTTGAAGGACTTCGATTGACAAAACCGATATTGGATAGGTTTGACTGTTATCATAATTTATGCAAAAACTAAATTCCAAAGTGACATTGTGATTGTTGATGGTGACATCAATGCTTGTGGTAGTTATCTGATGTAGCTTGAAATTGGGGTCTACTCTTTTTATTTCTTTTTTTTTAATGTTCTTTACGTATTTTGTTTGTTCTTTCTGCTTTGGAGGTTTTTTGGTGTTAAAAGATGAAGAATGAAATACTTCACAATTTTTAGGTTTCATATAACTATATATGATATGAAATGTAGTTTATATGCAAGCAACATTAGATCATCACAATAAAAAGTTGCTGTATAACAAAATATTAATGCAAAAAATCTGCACCCACTTTTTTTTTACCGTGAATTGGGTACTGCTTAGGATTCGCAGCTAATCTGTCATGGAAGCATTTGGTAGGCGGACTGAGTTTTCATTCTTAGGAATGTTACTTTTGGGAATTGCAATTACACACATGATGCTTAGTCACGTTTACTACATAGACTAAAATCTCGGAACTCTTGTTGATTATATCATGAAATAAATATTTGTGTTTGGTTAATATTGACATTTCTAGGAATATTGTGTTATTTTTTTCCCCTAAAGTACCCCTAATGAAATGATAGTGATGATGACAACAATGGTGGTGGTCCAATGATTAACTGGCATCGGCAGGGGTGGTCTGTCGATGGTTTGAAGACAATAGTAGTGGTGGTTTGGATGCTGGAGTTCTAGTGCTGGTGGTCCGATGTTGATATCAGTGGTTTGACGACAACAATGGTGGTCCAATGAAGACGATGGTGGTCCAGTCACTACAAAAGTTGTCCAGCAACGATGGTCTAGGTTAGCGGTGGTGGTTCAGTGACTATAGTGGTGGCCTGGTGTCACTGGCGGTGGATCGACATTGATGTTAGTGGTCTGACATCAGGGTGGTGGTTGTGGTTTGGTTATTGTAGCGATGGCAGGGTGGTGGTTGTGGTTTGGTTATTGTAGCAATGGCAGTGGTCTGGCGATGGTGGCGGTGGTCCAACGAAAGTGGTGGTGGTTTATTATTCAAGACAATTTGGTCTTTTCATTTTTGTAAAAGCATTCCCTTTCTAACAATGGCAAAACTAAAATTCACAAGGAGAGGTGGGAATGAAATGAGTCAATTTTTATTCTTGCAAATGCAATTTCATGGTGAATATTTATTTAAACCATGGACCAAACATGAGAATTTTATAGCTTCATAGTCACATTTCTAGGAATAGAAACATATTTTGTCTTCTAAACATCTCCCATTATATGGTTGTTTTTGTTTAACTTTTGTTGTGAAATACTACCTCCTTTCTCAAATTATTGTCCCCTTTTCCATAAGTCTTGATAATAATATTTTTAGTTATATCCTTATGAAACAAATGAAAGAGAAAATAGTAGAAGTGAAGAAAGAGGAGCAGGCTACCATGAAGAAAAAAAGAAAAGAAAGGAGGAGTAGAGACAAATTAAAGTAAGTGAAAATAATTTGTAAAATATACCAAAATTTCTCTAAGATCTAGATTTTTTTCAACTATTTTCTTAATATATGTACACATTTAAAATTGTTAGTTATTTGAGAAAGAAATAGTACTAATTTAGGGTAATTTTTTGCTAAACTTCCCTATTTGGAGAAACTTTTTCAGTTGATTATGTATATGGCTTTTTTGTTTATTGTTTGTATATACAAAATTTTTATTACAGAAATTTGCTTGTTATTATTATTATTATTACTACTAGTGACTTATTGGGCACTCTTGTGTCTGCCAAATTGCATTTTGTTAATTTTTGAAATGTGAGATAATGTATATTTTAGAAATAGATAGTACAATAATGACGTCTCTTAAAAGAGGGGATTGAGTTTTACTTATAAACAATATATACATATTTCTCATATAATCTTTATATCTTTCTATTATATATATAAGTCACATTCCATGAATTCATGTGCATTAATAAAAAAGTCTTTAACAAAGTTTTCAAATAATACATTGTATGATTTTAAAAAATATACCTATTATAAATCATAACTCTATTGATGCGAAATTAATTGAGAAACAAAATATGCTTAATATTTGTTGACTGCAATGTCGTAAATTAATAAAATAATGAAATATATGATATATGTCTTACATTATTTGACATGTTGAGAAAAGAAAGTTAGGAATATTTCACAAAAAATTGCACATTGCACAATATTGTATGACTATAATTTCTTAAATATCTTCCCTTTTTGGAAGAGAGAGCTTAGAAAGGGACAAATATTACTATCAAATTGAGGTGTTGGATGGACTTCATAGTATGGAAAACCAACCTTTTCACTTGTCTTGTATTCATACACTATATACATGTACACAATAATATTCCAAATAGTGAACAAAACCAAATGAATATGCATATTAATATAATTGATGAATAACACTAAAACATGTTGTGTTGTGCTATGCTATTATGAAACAAATTAAAAAATAGAAAACTTAATTAAGTGCAAATTAAAGAAACCAAATGCATAGAAAAAGAAAAAGAAATCAATGGTGATGGGTGGGAAATGATTTATGGTGATAAATAGAGAGAGATTTGGAAAATGAATCTGTCTTTGAATGTGGAAAGGGAAAAAAGTTGAGAATTCCTTTTATTGAATTGTATAAATTATACGAGACAGCTGTATTTTCCCTGGCAATCGGGAATATGTAGGGTATCCGACAATCTTTTGATGCTATCTCTATTATATTGTCAATAGAGGCGATGGAAAGTTATTGTTGTCGTGTTACAAACAAGATAGTTCAAGTAAGTAGTTACAGTTGAAATTTGAAAGCACTCTTCAGGCAAAAATTAACTTGATGTTCTTTTTTTCTCATTAACTGTCCAAGGATGATGTTCCTAACAACCCTACCCACTTTGTGTGCAACCAAGTCCAAAATTTCTCTAATAATAATGAAAGTCGGAAACAACCACATGCAAAGATGTCTATTTTCATCAATTCGTGGCTGGCAATAATCTCTGTACCTCTATAAAACCAAAAGCTTGCACAGTGATCAGTTAGATCAAACAGAGGCTTGGGTTTCTTTCTCCTTGTCATGGCTTCTCTTGTGCTTCTTCTGTCTTTTCTTGTACGTCCCAAGATTAAAAACCAAGCTTCCACTGCTCCTAGTTCCTCTTTTGATAACACTGAAGATCCTTCAAGTTTGCATACAAGATGGGCACAGCAAAGAGAATACAGTTACATTGACAATATTGAGGTGAAGGAGGTGCGGGAGAAGATTCTACAGGAGCCAAGAGTTTGTATCTATTTGGTTTAATTTAGCCACTGGGATATATGTGCTCCTGAAGTTTGAGCGAATAATAATCTTCAGTTCTCTTTTTTTTTTTTGGTCGAAATAATCTTCAGTTCTTAAGTTTTAGCTTAATTTACCATCTACCAATGTGAACAATTCTAGTATTCAATTAAGGTTATATATTTGCTTAGCCGCTCTCCTGTTCCGCTCTGTCCCTAACCTTTCCCTTTTTTTCGTTTGTAGATTCCGCTCTCTGCCATTTTACAAAATCATGTCGAAATAGTGCCACATTATTCTGCTAGCACTTTTGTAATTTATTTATTTATTTATTTTAATCATAGCAATTGGTATGTAATTAAGGGTCAGAATAGTCGATGGCAGCTTACCGCATAAAACTCCTCCCTGGTAGAATCGGCGGAGATAGAATAAATATAAGCAATTTTACTCCTTAAAACAAAGTCTCTTTCTCAAATTTAAACCCAAAACTTATAAGTCATAAAAAAGGTGGCCAATAATTTGGTCTGATAGTAGTTTTTGACCTTGTCATGGTCATTAGATTTTGATTCAACAATTCAGATTCAAACATATAATAATTATATAAAAATTATAATAATCATTATATAAAAATAATAAAATAAATAATTATTTTGAAATTCTAAAAGTAACCCTTACTTGACTTCCAATTTCCTAGTCAACCACTCACCATTCCCTCCCTTTCACCCAAACTCATTGTAATACCCTAACTTTTAACCCAACTCTCTAGAACATATTAGGTTAAACATTAGGCTATTACTTCATAGTTTCATTCTTTCTTTAAAATACTTAACGGAAATTATGGGTAAATTTTTTTTTTTGAAAACATAAAACAAAGTGAGAGCCGCGGGCTTAACTAATCGAATGATGGAAACGTAAAGCACGCATAACAACCATGTTAAATCATAGAGTAGAACATATAGTCAGAGCAATGATCAGGATAAACAAAGAAACATTTCATTAATAATAAGGTAGTTTAGGTACATAACTAGTCATACCCTCATAGGGACGGGCAGAGCTTGGAATACAACAGAAATAAAATACAACAAAGAACAAGAAAGTAAAGATAAACCATAACTACCCCAGTGCACCTATGGTGAATAACCTCAAGACAAAAGAAGGTTTATCCACTCTACATGTGGGTGTGTGCACTAAGCCTCTCCTATGACGTCGACTACTGGAACCCGGGAAACGGTGGAGTGTAACCAATCCATGGGCCTTGAGGCGTGGCGTGGGTACACGTGAAGACTGAGCATCGGCTCCTCGATAGGGGCGCCTTTCGGCTCGCCTAGCTAGCCTCGGCTGTGTGACGGTCTCCTCACTCTCGCCTTGCATGAACTGCGGTGTAGGAGCGGAGCTCTCGCTATACATGTACGTCGGCGGGTCCTCGGATGGGTCGTCCTCCGAGCTCGGAGACCGAGGTACGTAGTCCTGGAAGTCTTGAGGCATCGAACCTCCAGTATACGTCTGCAGAATCCTCTCGTCTCGTGTCCGGGCGCGCTCAAAAACCATCGCGTCGTCGTAGGGTGACATCGGGGAGAAACGGTAGCTGCATGCGAGGGTGTGCGAAGGCGTCCAATGAACATGAAGACTTCGCCACGATACTGCCCCTCAAAATGATATGACCCGTGGTCCGGATCATAGTGGACCTCCCATGTAGGCGTATCAACGAAGACCACGAACGTCGCCATCGGTCTCTGAAGATGTGTCGGAAGAAAAAAGAGAGAGGAGTGAGAATTCTTGCTAAAGAATCTCAGTAGGAGTCTCCTACCCTAGGGTTACATCGTACACATCCTCAGGAACCTTGGGTTTAATTATAAAATAGTGATCATGCATATAAGGTTCAATTTAGGGTTTCTCAAATTAATTATCCAAGGTCCATTCCTTTTAGCATGCATCTTGATGTTATGAATGCAACATGTTATATCATGGATGCATGGCAATACTTGAGCATATAAGACAACACATCAAAGCACATAAACATAATCCATGTGGCATAAGGGCATATAACTTCCAAGTGAATCATTCCTCAACTTCGTGACATCAATCATGGTATTCTAGCATATAAGCCACCCTAAAAATAATAACTAGGTTATGAGCTCATACCTCAGCTAGTCGTCACTAGCTCTTGCTTATTATCTTGAATAAGCGAAACATAAATAATAATCCCGACTACTTGAAATGCGGGTAGAGGCGAGGATCACCTCTCTCTAGGATATACCCTCTTTGAAATGCTTTGCTAGCCACGCATGGCCTCGCAATTTATCCGCTTTGGTAGGCTGCATCTACTCATACCCTCACGGATTTGTCTCCTCCCGGGGGTACTCGGCCGAACCGGCACCTCCTCGGGGGAAGCGCGTCTCAGTGCTTTGTCACATACAAATCTCCTGGGGGTGCTCGGCCGAACCGGTGTCACCCAGGGTTTTCAACTCATATGGTACTCATAAACATTTCTTTCAATCCCTTAAGGTTTGACGGAAATTGGCGACATAGCAAGTTAAACCGAATTTCCTTCAAACTGCCACAAGCTAATTTACACAACATGTTCTCATGAAAACTCATGCTATGATAAACTTTAACATTTTCATCAATCATTTTCTCATGCATCAAGCACATCTCATCATATCATTCCATCATACAACACATCATAGCATTAACAACTCTTTAGTGTCTTATGCATTGACCCTTACGGTCCTCCACTCACATTCTAAGTTATAAATCATCAAACCTAATCTCTCGGGGGACTTATAAGGTTATAACTAAGTCTTTCTCACCTCACACTATGATCAAGAACATCTCTAAACCTCAAGAATGCATGAATCATAATCCTAATTTTACGGGTACCTAGGAGTCACAACAATGACCCTTTCTAAGTCCGGTTTGCTCCTAAGGCATCAAGATCAAGTCCTAAACCATTTATGAGTCATTCCTACACATTTAAACTAATTTAAATCCATGATTAGCATTACTAAACCTTGTTGGACAGAATCCAGAAAATTCAATCATTAAGGGATCTAGAACTCTCAAATTAATTCTTTTCTAGTTACTAACTTCTCTTATCTTTCACATATGAGCCTTAACATTAATTATACTCAAACATAAGCATATTATCACCATTGAAACAGCTCATACAGTGGCATAACATAGCAAGGCAGAACCGAAACAAACATCTCCATTTAAAGGCATCAAACACATTTTCTAAAGCACATAAAATACTAGTTTCTCTTGGAACCTTTTTAAAACTTTCAAAACTCATTTATAAACATTTTTAACATCTAAAATCATCAAAATATTTATGAGGGCAGTAGCTAAATCAAACTTGTCTCAAGAGGTTCTAAATTCATAAAACTTAGTTCTATGCATCCTTTAAACTCATAAAAGCTTGGAAAAATTATAAAACATAGCTTTCAATACTTAGAAACATCAAGACCCCCCTTAGGGCCGAAATATGAACCAAGGGGAATGAATATTTTTAGACCTTTGTTTGAGACAACAATGGGCAAGTCTTTGAGCTCTAGGTTCATTTAAGTGATGACATAAAAATAAACATGCTCATGCACTTATTTTAGGTTCCATTAGAAAGTAAAGTGATAACACAAAATAAATATGAATGCAACTCATTATTATCTTGATATTAAGTGAGAACTTGAAATATAAACATGATAATGCATAGCTTGAAATATAAACATGGTAATGCAAGGTTCACTTATTATCTTGATACTTAGTGATAGCAAGGAAAGTAGACATGATGTGCATAGCATAAAAGTAAACATGATGCAAGGTTCATTTTATGGTTAGCTAGAGCTCATCCAAGACTTTAACAAAATAACAACCCAACATACATCTCATTACAAAGAGAGCTTTAGAGTTCTTGAACCAAGTTCTCAAAGGAACTATGAGGTTCTTGAACAACATCATCAAGCTCAAGTAAATGAACTTCCAAAACAAAACAAAATAAAATCTCAAGGATCAAAATACCAAAATCAAAAACCTTACAAAAGAAAAAGAAAGTGAAGCTAAGTCAAGTTCTTTATTAAATACCCAAAACCCTATCTAAAGAAAAATCTCTAGAACGTGCTGGCCAACTTTAAGGTTGACAAGGGTAGGCTTGGGCTTTTAGAAATCCTTAGATTAATTTTCTTAAGTTGAAAAACCATGTGAGCTAGATACCATATAGATGAAGTTATAAGAAAAGGAAAACTCAAGCTTTAGAGATTTCTTTGAGATGAACACAAGGACACCATCTAGAAACTCTCGTCATCAAGTTATCATGCTCATAATCAAGGCCTCATGGCCAAAATGAAAGGAAAACAAAGAACCAAGAAAAGTTTCAAAAGAAATCTAAGAGAAAGCTAGAGAAACTCATTTTTTTCAAGGAACAAAGTTTGGAAAACACTCCTACCTAGAGTGAAGATGAAATCTTTGAACTTTTGAAAAGGAAAACAAGATGATGAGCTCCTCCAAGAGGCAAGATAGCTTCGGCCAAGGGAGGATGAGAAGGTTGGAGTTGTGTTTCAAGTGAGGTTGTGTTTGAGGTGTGGTGTTTGAGAGGTTTGATGATGGTTCAAGGCTATGGGGTGGTGTTTCAAGGTTGAGAGATGATGATGAGATGAAGAGAGGATGAAGATGAAGATGAAAAGAAAGGAAGAACTCTCTTGGAACTTTGAGAGAAAAGAAAAGAACTAGCAAGACAACTCTAGAATTCTAAACTTAGCAAATGCTTCCAAGCGCAACTAAACTATCACAAGCATCCTATTTATAGAAAAACAAAGCCATGGGGCTCACCAAGGGGAGATGTGGCCGTGGCTTTTGAGGGGAAAAAGGGAGAGAAAAATATCTCTTACACAAGGTCATTCAAGCATGGTTTGAAGTATGGAAGCTATGCTACAAAGTATGGCTTGATGTGAGTTAATTTCCTATCAATTTTTGATGAAATTAGGCTTCTAGAAACTTGACATGGCTGGAACTTTTCCAGCCACAAATAAATGGGAAAAATGGGTTGTTTTAATTATTTATTCATGTGAAAATTCAAGCTTGATTGAAAGTTATGACAAGGTATAGTATATGTGACTTGAGGTATGGCCTTGGAGTGTTGAAAAATTGAACATGTGATGCATATGGATGAGGGAGTGCACGGCCAGGTCTAGTACAACAAGGGGGAGGTGAGGTTGGATCATCTAATTGGGTGTTAATGATAGGTTTAGATGTGTATTAGCTTAGGTACAAGGTTAGGAATAATTAAGCTTAAGTTTAGGTAACTAAGAATGCGTTTTAAGAATTTTATGACAAGATTAGGAGTGCTCATACATCATTAGAGAATTAAAAACTCATTTGTGAATAAACAATGTGTAACACAATTCCATGATTTAAGGAATTGGAAAGAGAAAACACTATTCAAGATTCCATGACTAGGAGTCTTGAAATTAAAATATGATTTTAAGTTGTAATTAAGCACTTTTAGGTTCTAATCAACTTTAATAAATTATTTTGACTCAAGATTAATTATGGAAATTAATTAACCTTCGATTAGAGCCTAATATTGCTTAGGTTTGCTTAATCACGCGATTAAGCGTAAAAACACGAAACTAGGGGCAAAATTGTAATTTCGCACTAATTTTGGTCGAGACCTCCGAGACCAAAACTAAAGTCATAGTCCACATAAAAACGCCTTTTAAAACCATCTGGAGAAGTTTCGGGTTCATCCGGCACTTGCAATCGGGTAAAACACCGCAGGGGCGTTTTGGTCATTTTGACCCGAAAACTCGAAAAACGAGATTTTCGATCCCGGGAAGGTACACAAGTCATCTAATCCCCTTCCAACATTGAGTTTGCCCTTCGAGTACTGCCGGACCGGCTTTCCTCGAATTCCGGGCCGAAAATGATCTCAGGGGCATTTTGGTCATTTTCACTCTAACAGAAAATCGGGGCGTTACACTCATCACCACCACTCAACACTCAAATCATTTTGGCAGCCATCAAGTGCTCTAACTTCACCTTCACAATCAGTTTATGGAAAAGTGTGACTTGAACAAACTTGTGCCCTCTTAATCTCAGAACCGACTTATCACCATGACCACCACCAAAACCAAACCTTCCTTTCTTGCACACCCTAAGCTTCAAATGGTACCGCCACCGCAACCCAAATGTCATAACCAACGAAGCATTTTACATGTAAACCTTAGCTTTTTACATGAGTTTTACTGTGTTATTAATGTGAATAATTAGAAATTTGACTTGTTCCTCATTGTGTGATTTTGATTGAATCATTGACTATTGTATTGATTTTGGAATAAATTGTAATCACATCCTATAATATTTAACTTGTCTCTTTGAGTATGGTTTTGTGCACATGAGCTTTGGATCAAATGCAAATGTCAAGAACAAAGTTGGGTACTCTAGGGAAGGAACTTGGAGCTGATAAGGAGAGAAACTGGGAATAGCCACTCTCGAGTGAGTGCTGCAGTGCTCGGTAGATCTTCAAGGAAAATTCTCGAGGCAACGCTCTCTGGAGAGCTTTGTAGCGCTCTCTGGATAGCGTTGCAGCGTTCATTTTAGCATTGTAGCGCTCATTTTAGTACTGTAATAATGGCACAATGATGGTATTGCAAATAACTTATCTATTTTTGGGCCTCACTTTGGGCTATTTTAGAGAGCAGTATTTATAGGAATAACTCAGACTTTCACCATAGTTTTTGACTCAGTTTTAGATCTGTAGTTTCTCTCTTTCTCTTTTCTTCTCTCTTCTTCTTTGTAGGGATTGCATTAGTGAACTGGGTTTGTTCATGGGGATTTTAATAAGGATCTTTGCTATTATTTCTAGGTACTCTTTTTAATTCATTTTTGTAATCATCCAGTGATGAAGCAGTAGATTTTCTTACTAGTGTAAGGGTTCTCGAATGGATTTAGATGATGTTTGAGACCTCTTTTATGTTAAATGCATTAGTTTTCTCAATGTTGTACAATCTCTATTCTTATAATTATTGTGGTGACTGTTATAATTTTTATTGGAATAACTAAATTGGTAATCGTCATTTAGGGAAACCCTTTGAACATAAATTGATGGATCAATTGGTTTATGTTTGAGAGAGAACATTATAATTAACTTTTCGATTAGTAGTTAGGCTATAGCAATTAAATTAATATCATTTCTAAATAAATTGAGATATCGTTTATTAGTTATTTACATTGGTCAAATTCTAGAGGTCAATTGATTACTGCTAAAATTTTCAGTAATTTATTACTAATAGCCACTAATGAATTCAATATTTGATCTATGATAACTAGTTCCAATCCTAGGAATACCTTGTATTAGTGAATTTTATTACTGTTTAATTTCAATTAATTTCAATTGTTTCAATCTTAATTCTCAAAACCTCCAATTTCCGAACTAAGTGATAAAGTCTCCTTGAAAGACGACCTAGGTGTACGCTCCATAACCCTTTAGAAAATATGAGAGCTATATCGTTTTGAATGACAATAAAACCAATTTAAAGAAAAATATTTTGAAGAATGACTAATGTCTACCTTGAGTTTGTTGACTAAGCATAACAAGTATTTTCGAAATGCATAACACGGACTTGAGCAAGAATAATTTTGCTTTACATGTGCAAATATGATTTATCGCGTGTTAAGAAACTGAGCTTAAATGAAGTGAACATTATATCATATATATCACGGAGTGAAGCAAATAAATTCAAGAACAAGAAGCTAAGACAAGGGTCTTCAAAAAGTAGCACGGGACGTCAGAAAGTATGCTGAAAATGAAGATAACATACAAAATCTGAAAGCAACATGTTACATAGTCTTCAATCATCATAATCGCAAATCATTCATCATCATAAAACCCAGATTGAAGAACAGAAGACCAAAGAATCATCAAGAAACTGATAGCGCATGTCAGCAAGCTCACTTCATTGTGGAGCGTTGAACACTATAGGAAAAACGGGGAAATTTGAATTTCAAATTTCAAATCTCAAGTCAAATCTAGTTTCAAAACTAATATATCATCTCTTCTGCCTATTTGGTCAACCATCCTAGCTTCTAGAAGGAGGAGTTTAGAAACCATGATCAGAATGTGAAAAAGAAGTTTCTGAAGAAGCATCAGAAACCTCAACTATACAATGGCTTCTGCAACCAATATGACAGATTGTCAACCTACTCTTTTAGACTAACTTTTCAAGACACAAATGGATGATCTACACGTATCACTTGGAGATCTGATCAAAGGCAACGGTCATGAAGGAAGACCGCTATAAATGGAGATGCTGTGCTCAAAAGTCGATGGGAGGATTGAAAATATAAGAGTGGAAACTTTGGAAAAATCCCTCCACACATCTTGTGAAGTTCATCATATCATGTTAATCAGTTTTCTTGAAGTGTAAAAATCTTCTTTCTAGTTCCTAAATGTTTTGTATACTTTTCCTTGGAAGAGATGTTAGAAAGAAGTCGCTTAAGTTATCCCAGGTCTGTTTATTGTATATTTGTAAGGAAACTTGAGTTTAGGTTAGTTTGAGTGGCAACCCAAACACAAAACCTTGTAACCTTGATCCAGTAGTGATTAGTGTGACATAGCTTGGAGAGGCTAAGGTAAAACTACTTGCAACATGATGGTAGATGTATTCTACTTATCACGGTTCAGTTTGGACAGGCTGGGAAGAACTACTTGCAACATAATGGTACATGCATTTTACTCATTACGGTTCAGCTTGGAAAGGCTAGGAAGAACTACTTGCAATGTGATGGTGGAGGTGATGAAATTTTAATCCAATTCTCAATATGACAAATGATAAACAAACACTAAAATTACCTGGAACGGTCGAGCTTGATGAGTCCATGACTGGGTAGCTTCCTGTCCTGTGAAAAGAATCACCAAAAGAAAGAAATCCAGAGAGAGAGCTCCTCCTATCACCCCTTCAGTTGTTCAGAACGTGTTCTGTCTCAATGGGGCAACAGCCACACTGAAAGGGTTAGGAGCAGGGCCTCACTGGGTTAGTAACGAAATGGGCCAAACCTACCCATTATAGCTCAGCCCAATAACAATAACCAAAAAATCCATATCCATTAACAACAAAATTGTAACAAATAAGCTCAATACAATAATTAATCAGAAAATGGGCTTAATAACATGGTTTGATAATTTTATTTGGCATCCAATTAATTTGGAATTAAAATTAAAACTATAATAAAACATGATTTATGCCAGTCCACACATAGAATATTCAACATTCTCCCACTTGGACAGCATAAATCAAAACATTATATTATTCCAAATTAATCAACAATATGTGGCCACAACAAGATGCCAAAATAAGCCAACATAAACCACGAAAAGGTCCAAAATGGAACTACAAGCATCTCAACAATGCAGAAAATCATATTCAAAGGAATTGTGATATCATACAATGCAAGACACTTATATCCTGTAACCCAACAACAAAGTGGAATATGGATAAATGGGAAAGCACAGCAAAACGGCATGCCAAAGTTTGAACAAAGTTCAATTTCCCAACAAAATGGCCCAAGCATCCGCCCAAGATGCAATATAAGATTCAACAAATCTTATCACAATAACAAGATTGAGACTGGGTTCAAAATATCTCCACAATATGCCATCACAATGTATAAATATACAATAATAATTGCAAAACTAAACTGCGCAGAATAAACATATGGCAATTTCAATATTATTGAATATCTCAAATATCACAAATATGAGGTCGTAACAAAACATAAACATGAACTCCCACTAATCCAAAACATCAAAAGACCTCACTACACCCATACGGGTTACATGATCAACAAAAGCTTTAACAGTTATGCCTTTTGTTAAGGGGTCAGCAACATTAAGCTCTATAGGGATATGCTCGACATGAGTTTTAAACTCCTGAATCTTCTCTCTCACAAACATAAACTTTGTCTCAAAATGCTTTGTCCGCTTTGAGCTCTTATTATTAAGAGAGAAGCTCACCACAGTAGAGTTGTCACAATATATGGTCAAAGGCCTAGAGATACTCTCCACAAAATCAAACTCAGTAATAAAGTTCTTTAACCATATCGCTTGACGCGTAGCCTCATAACAAGCTATATACTCTGCTTCCATGGTTGATGTAGCTGTAAGAGTCTGTTTGACACTCTTCCAAGAGATAGCTCCTCCAGCTAACATGAATACATAACCTGATGTGGACTTATGATCATCTGGACAACCACCATAATCAGAATCACAATAACTTGTTACCTCAAGATGATCTGAACTCCTGTATGTAAGCATATAGTCTTTGGTACCTTTCAGATACCTCAAAACACGTTTTACAGCCTGCCAATTTGCCACACCAGGTTTACTCAAGTATCTCCCAAGTACACCAATAACAAAAGCAAGATCAGGATGTGTACAAACTTGAGTATACATAAGGCTGCCAACAATAGAAGAATAAGGAATTTTTTTCATATCTGCCATTTCACTTTCAGTCTGAGGACACTGGGCATTAGAAAGCTTCTCACCCTTTTGAATGGGTGCAACACATGGCTTACAAGATTGCATATTGAACCGGTTCAGGATTCTATCAATATATCCTTGTTGAGACAAAGCAAGGATACCGCGAGATCTATCACGATGAATCAGAATGAGTTGTAAGCATCTATTTGGTCTCATTTAGAAAACCCACATCATTACTAGCCAAAAGGATATCATCTGTAACACCCTACTAGAACCCCACTGTGCTTAAGTTCACATTCGGATTCTATTAGTTGTCACTTATGTCTTGCATTTATTTTCCTTTGAAATTATCATAGAAAAATAGTGGAAGTCTTTTTTTCGTTAAATAAATTAATTTTTTGAAAACTTAAGCCTGTAACGAGAAGTGAAATGCATAGCGCTTTTATAGATAATAATCAAGTTACATTGTGCACTTAATTAAATAAGCGGAATAAGAGACTAACTGTAGAACTATTATCACATAAACTGGAATATAATCACATAATACATAAGTCACAACAGGGCATATATCATACTGATAAGTTATTACAAATAACAATATAAGTTCTACTATTACTAATTGTTTCTCACAAACTATAATGTAACTAAAGCTCGGAATGCTCCTACTTGAAAGGTTTGAAATCTTCACGCAATACCTCCTTCCTCAGCTACAGCTTCGTTGCTTTAGGTGGACACGTCTGTCTCTGGTAACGACAACAAAAAATAAACATAGAAGTGAGAAATACATGATTTCTCAGTAGGAGTTCCTACTTGTACTAAAAGTGTCATCGTTGTCGTCCCAGTCACTTCGGGTTTATTATAAAAAGGTGAACAGGTAAGGATTCAATTATCAAACTTTCACAAACGTGATTAGCCGAAGTGCAGTTACTTTTAAACTAATCTTGAACATTAGCAGAAATATCCATTCAGTATTTAATCAAGCATACATATAAGCATATCATGTAAAACCACTAATAAGCAATAATCATTTAGGAGCTGCATGCATTTCATGATTACTCATCCTCAACATTCACTTGTTTAGTGATCATCATCTTTCATTTATTTCATCAACATATTTTTTAATTACTCACGAGATGAATGCATCAATGCCTTAGACCACCCTAAAGTGTAATGAGCTCATACCGTGGCCGTCGCCACAACCTTTTGGTTTTCTTTCCGTTGCCGTGATCTCAACGGTTTAGGGGGTGTTAAGCCGTGAGTTTAGCTCAAGTCCACTTTTCCAGACTATCATTGCTACTTTTTCAGGTTTTACTTTTATTTTCACTGAGTGAAATCATCAATACCTTAATCCTCAAAGAGGATTAAGCAGTAAGTTGGTCTATTTATTATTTCATTTGAAACATGAATGTATGCACATTAATAAATCATGGCACAGTCAATCATTTTATCATTATCATTTCATATCTCATCAATACATTCACATTTCTGTATCTCATTTCATGTAACATAGACAATATCATGTAAATCTCATAGTAAATATTCTCATAGATAATTCATATTAAGCAACCTAAGTTATCAAGTTAGGTCTCTAGTGTTCCTAATAGGTTATGGATATCTTGGTATTATCTTTTTCTCTTAGTCTTCTTTGTACTCTTAGTATTTCCATTAATACATTAATACCCTTTAAGATATTTTTAGAGGTTCTTTATATATTTTTTATTATGACTTTTATATATATCTCCTGAAGATTATTATTCTACTTAAATCCTTAAAATTATCTCTTTACAAGACTTGAATCTTTTATTTAGAGTTCTGACATCTTTTAGAATAAAATTTGTAGCACTAACATCTTACATTAGTGTAAATCAACTGTAAATTGTGCATAGTAGGATTCCCAGGAAAGAGAGGTGGGTCACAATGGACACGCTTAAATACCAAGTCTTTCCTTAGCCAGAACCTTTCCAAATTGCACTCTCACAGTATCACGCTACCTTCAAAACTTTCTCAGCACACTATCCCGAAAATATATCTCTCATTATGTATTTTCGTGGTGTAAAACTTTATGCATAGCATACATAAGTGTGTTTGTAGATGTTTTAGCTTTTCCACAAAGTTGAAATCAGTCCATTTTCATTTTTCTATAGTGAGTTACACCTATTTTACTACTACAAGGTCAGATTAAGAGTTTCAGTCTTAGGCTCTATTTTAAAATTTATATCTTGGGCTAGGAAACTCCGTTTTAGGTGATTCTTTTTGGAGAGTGTTCTACAATGAGTCTAGTTTATAATAAAAATATTTTCATTTCGAGATCCTTCATATTTTCGGAACACTAATTTTTGAAGTAACTAGAAATTCCAGCACCTGCCATGTTCATGTCTTAAGTTATCTTTATCAGCTCAAGTTTCACATACAATCTTTTAAGTTATATTTGAGTTTGATAACATCATAAAAGTACTCATAGCAGAATAGAACAGGTTGTGTTTTCTAAAAATATAATTATTCAAAACTTTTGACAATAACTCAAGTTTGAGGCATTCTATCCATGAGCAAAGTTAGAAGCCAACAATATTTGAACAAATAAAGAAGAAACTCCTACCTCTTGTGTAGGGTCTAAAAAGGGTCATTCTGCTCTTCCTTAAGCTTTGAACAAGAGTCTTTGGAGTGGATGACCCTCCTGGTATCTTGGCTCTAGAACTTGAGTGCTTAAGAAAATATTTCTCACTAGAGTTAAAGATTGTAACTCTTGTGAGGGCTAGTGAAAGTTTGGACTTAGGATTTAAGTGTTTGGATGAAGTTTAGAGGATCAAGAGAAGTCTTTGAAGAACATAAGAAGAATGATAGAATAAGAAAGAAAGAACACTTAAGGAGTTTCTGAATTGAAGAGAGTTTGAGGAGTATTTATAGTGGAAAGATTAGAGAAAAAAACAGAAGAAAGAAAGCACTTGGAGCATGATTTATGGAAACATATTGGCTGAATTTTGGGATGAAAATGCTCCTTGTTTTGTGCAAACATGTTTCCATGTTTTGTGCAAACATGTTGGATGAAAATGCTCCATGTTTTGTGCAAAACATGTTTCCATGTTTTGTGCAAAGATGTTAGTGGAGATTTTCTAACCTTTAGTGCATGTATGTGATTCAGAAATGTGTATGATGTATGTGGTTAAATTATTGTGTTATCATCTTAATCCAATGGCTTAGATTCATTCTTGTCTAAAGACAAGTGTAGGGATTTGTGCAAATGGCATTGTAGTAATTTCTTTAACTAAGACAAGGATATTTTTGTAATTAGACAATGATAGTGGTATTCTTGTAATTCCATTCATAGAGTAAGGGTATCTTTGTCATTTAATAAGGCAAGGGTAGTTTGGTAATTTCCTTTACATAGCAAGGGCATTTTCGTAATTTCTACTAAGTGATGGCATTTTCGTAATTCTTTGCATTTTTCTCTAGACATACTTAAGTAGTCTATTTGTTGTGTTTCATAACATTTGTCCAGATTCTCTTGGTTTTGCTATTGATAATTAAGATTAATATTTATCTTAGTTATAAATTTGAGGATGTTACATTTCTCCCCTTCTTATTAAAACTTTTGCCCTCAATATTTGACACCTGTGAATAGGTTCGGAAATTCTTTTCGCATAGCTTCCTTGAGCTCCCATGTGTGCTCTTCCATTCCATCTTGTCCCCAGGCTACTCGGACCAGAGATACAGATTTGTTTCTCTGCTGCTTGATGCCATGATCCACGATCCTCATCGGTGGTAATTCAAAAGTTAAGTCATCTTTTAATTGTATAGTTTCTGGCTCAAACACATGACTGGGGTCTGACTGATACTTTTTCAATTAGGACACATGAAAAACATTGTGTAGGTTAGACAAATTTGGAGGTAATGCAATTTGGTAGGCGGAGGGACCTACCTTTTTGAGGATTTGGAAGGGTCCTAAGAATCTAGGGCTGAGCTTTTTGACTTTCATTGCACGACCTATACTTGTGGTAGGAGTAATTCGCAAGAATATGTGTTCTCCTTCTTGAAAGTCGAGAGGTTTCCTTCTCTTGTCAGCATAGCTCTTCTGCCTACTCTGAGCAGTGAGGATTCTTTCCCTAATTCTCCTTATTTGTTTAGTTGTCTCTTCTACCAAATTAGGGCCCAAAATACTTTGTTTTCCCGGGTCACACCAACAAAGTGGTGATTGACATTTTCTACCATACAAAGCCTCATAGGGTGCCATCCCAATGCTAGTGTGGTAACTATTATTATATGCAAACTCAATCAATGGAAGCTGTTTGTCCTAACTTTTTGGCTGGTCTAAGACACATGCTCTTAGCATATCCTCAAGGGTTTGAATTGTTCTTTCTGATTGTCCATCAGTTTGGGAAAGTATCTCCATCGTCTTTGTAATAGGTTTACTAAGGACATTGTCAGGTCATGATGCTATATGGGTTATAGTAGATAGATTGACCAAGTCTGCTCATTTCTTATCCATTAAAGCTAGTTACCCTTTGGATAAGTTAGCTTCGCTGTATATCCAAGAAATAGTGAGATTACACGGTGTTCCTTCTTCAATAGTTTTTTTGTAAAGACCCCAGATTTACTTCGAGATTTTGGGGAGCTTTCCAAAAAGCCTTTGGGACCAAACTTTGTTTAAGTACTGCCTATTACCCCTAAACTAACGGGCAAATCAAACGCACCATACAAACACTGGAAGATATGCTAAGGGCATGCATGATCGAGCAAAAGGGAAGTTGAGATAAATTGCTTCCTTTGGTTGAACTTGCTTATAATAACAGCCATCACGCTAGTATTGGCATGGCTCCATACGAAGCTCTATATGGAAGAAAATGCCAACCCCCATTATGTTGGTACGATTCAGGAGAAGCGAGATTGTTGGGACCCGATCTTGTTAGTCAAACAACAGAGGAGATCCAGAGTATCAGGAGAAAAATCCTCACCACACAAAGTCATCGAAAGAGTTACACTAACACTCGAAGGAAACCTTTAGGATTTTCAGAGGGAGAACATGTATTCCTGAAGGTTACACCCACTACTGGGGTAGGTAGAGCTTTTAGAGTTAAAAAGTTGTCACCCAAGTTCATAGGTCCCTTTCAAATTCTTAGATGAATTAGGTTAGCTGCCTACCAAATAGCTTTACCCCCATATTTATCTAACCTTCATAATGTCTTTCATGTCTCCTAACTGAGGAAATATCATCCAGACCCAAATCACACTATAGAACTCGAGTTCATACAGTTAAGGGATAACTTGACATTTCAAGCCCCTCCCATTCAGATCATTGATAGAGAAGTTAGAAAACTTAGAAATAAATCTGTTCAACTTGTAAAAGTGGCTTGGGGTGGACTTAGAAATGAAGAACGCACATAGGAATTAGAGGTGTTAAAAATCGCACATTGAAATTTCACTGAATGAGTGAAACACCATACCCAGGTAATCAAGCATTGCCCGAAAATTAATTCTAGGTATAAAATCTTTATTTCTAACCATTTCTAATATTAATCCTATAATTTCTCATTTTCAAGCATTTCCGGGCTCCATTTCTAGGATTTTGGTGGTCCCGGAAGGCCCATAGAGCCCACTACGTTACTAGCTGTGTGTGTGTGTGTTTTTTTTTTCTTTAGATCCGTTGAGTTGTTCTCATAATTTCCATGTCTATCAGAATTTTGAGATTCACATTAATAAAGTCTTAATTAATTTCTATGTAAAAAAATTAAAATGTTACATTACCACCTACCTTAATAAAAATTGTCCTTAAAATTTCATACCTAGAAACAATTTTGGATGATCTTTCTTTATGTTTGACTCTAATTCCCATTATTATTATTTTCACATCCTTGTTTTCGATGTTGTTTTCTCATTATGATTCTGAATTCAATGATTAAGTGTGCCTAATTTGTCCTGTTCAATTAATATTTAGAGATTTAAGCTTTGGTTTTTTGTTTACCAACAGCACTAGATTCATTGAAAAGGCTTGGAAGTTAAGGTTAGAAATTTGCGGTTGATTTTGAAGTGGGAGTGAGTAGGCATTAGGTGGCAGTGATTATTGAGCAACTGTGTGTACTATTTAACATCCTAATTTTAACCCAACTCTCTAGAATACATTAGGTTAAACATTAGGCTATTACTTTTTAGTCTCATCATTTTAATAAAATACTTAGCGGAAATTACGGATAAATTTTTTTTTTGAAAACATAAAGCAAAGTAAGAGCCACGAACTTAACTAGTCAAACGACAGAAATATAAAGCACACGTAACAATCATTAGCAATAATAAAGTAAAGCACGTAACCAAAAGACATCAGTCATAATAACAGAGAAAGCATTTCATTAATAGCAATATTCGAGTACATAAGTAGTCATACCCTCATAGGGACGGGCAGAGCTTGTAATACAGTGGAAATAAAATATAATAGAGACAAGAAAATACATGGTACGACAAGAAGATAAACCCAAAATGCTACCCTCCTACTAAGCTACGAGTACAATCTATAACCCCTCCCAAAAGGTACTGCCAAAGGGAAGATCTCCATAAAAGCTCGGGTACTCGCAAAGCTCTCCATCGAAGTCTAGTGATAACGGGGGTCCTCGGATGATGGAGGCAGGTAACCGAGGAACCGCTCGATATCCTCCTAAGTGGGCCAATGGAGTGTAAAGGGAACTCGTGGCAGCTGAATGTGAGCTCCTCGACGTGGGCGCATCTCGGCTCTCCTTGCCAAGCGCGGCTGCCTCACAGTCTCCTCACTCCCCTCGCACCGAAACTGGGGAAAGGGAGCAGAGCCCTCCGAAGGGACATGCATCGGCGAATCCTCAGATGGATCAGTCTCGGACCTCCTTGAAAGAGGCACGTACTCCGGGTAGTCGCGGACAGCTGAGGCAGAGGTGTGGGCGTGGTGTAGCTTCTCATCACTCGGGAGAGTGCGCTCGAAAATCATGTCATCACCACCAAAGGGTACGGTAGGAGTGAACTGGTAGCCCGAAACCAGATAAGCGAAAGGTCGTCCCATGTACACAAAAACACAGATGGCACAACGACCCACAAAATGATACGAACGGTGGTCCGGGTTGTAGTGCACCTCCCAAACTGGCGTGTCAACGAAGATGTGACAGAAGAGAGAAGAGAGAGAAGTGAGAATTCTTGCTAAAGAATCTCAGTAGGAGTCTCCTATCCTAGGGTTACATCGTTCACATCCTCAGGAACCTTGGGTTTAATTCTAAAACAGTGATCATGCATATAAAATTCAATTTAGGGTTTTCCAAAACTAATTATCCAAGGTCCGTTCCTTTTAGCATGCATCTTGATGTTATGAATGCAACATATTATATCATGGATGCATGTCAATACTCGAGCATATAAAACAACACATCAAAGCATATAAACATAAACCATGTGGCATAAAGGCATAAAACATTCAAGTGAATCATTCCTCAACTTTGTGACATCAATCATGGTACTTTAGCATAATAAGCCACCCTAAAAATAACTAGGTTATGAGCTCATACCTCAGCTAGTCATCACTAGCTCTTGCTTATTATCTGAATAAGCGAAACATAAATAACAATCCCGACTCTCAAGTATGGGTAGGGGGCAAAGATCACCTCTCTTAGGATATACCCTCTTTGAAACGCTTTGCGGACATTAAGCCACAGCAATTTGTCCGCTTTGGTAGGCTGCATCTACTCATACCCTCACGGATTTGTCTCCCTTGGGGGTGCTCAGCCGAGCCGGTATCACCCAGGGTTTTCAACTCATATGGTACTCATAAACATTTCTTTAACCCTTTAAGGTTTGACGGAAATTCGGCAGCATAACAGCTGTTAAACCAAATTTCCTTCAAACTGCCACAAGCTAATTCACACATCATGTTCTCATGAAATCTCATGCTATGATAAACTTTAACATTTTCATCAATCATTTTCTCATGCATCAAGCACATCTCATCATATCATTGCATCATATAACACATCATAGCATTAACAACTTCTTAGTGCCTTATACATTGACCCTTAAAGTCCTTAACTCACATTCTAAGTTATAAATCATCAAAGCCTAGTCTCTAAACCTCAAGAACATTCTAAGGTTTATAACTAAGTATTCCTCACTCCATACTATGATCAAGAACATCTCTAAACCTCAAGGATGCAGAATTCATAATCCTAACTTTACGGGTACCTAGGAGCCACAACAATGACCCTTTCTAAGTCCAGTTTATTCCTAAGGCATCAAGATCAAGTCCTAAACCATTTATGAGTCATTTCTACACATTGAAACTAATTTAAAACCATGATTATCATTACTAAACCTTGCTGGACAGAATCCAGAAAATTCAAACATTAAGGGATCTAAAACTCTAAAATTAATTCTTTTCTAGTTTCTAACTTCTCTTATCTTTCACATATAAGTTTTAACATTAATTATACCCAAACATAAGCATATGACCATCATTAAAACAGCTCATATAGTGGTCATACAAGGCAAGGCAGAACCGAATCCAACATCTCCATACAAAGGCATCAAACACAATTTCTAAAGCACATAAAATACTAGTTTCTCTTGGAACCTTTCTAAAACTTTCAAAACTCATTTATAAACATTTTTATCATCTAAAATCATAAAAATATTTATGAGGGCAGTAGCTAAATCAAACTTGTCTCAAGAGGTTCTAAATTCATAAAACTTGGTTCTATATATTCCTTTAACTCATATAAGCTTAGAAAAATTATGAAACATAGTTTTCAATACTTGGAAACAAATAAACTCTTAGGGGCTGAAAACATAAGCTAGAGGAATAAACATTGCCAACCTTTGTTTGAGACAGCAATGGGCAAGTCTTTGAGCTCTAGGTTCATTTAAGTGATGACATAAAGATAAATATGCTTATGCACTTGTTTTAGGTTCCATTAGAAAGTAAAGTGATAGCATAAAATAAACATTAGATGCAACTCATTATTATCTTGATATTAAGTGAGAACTTGAAATATAAACATGATAATGCATAGCTTGAAATATATAATGCAAGTTCATTCATTATCTTAATACTTAGTGATAGCAAGGAAAGGTAAACATGATGTGCAAAGCATAAAAGTAAACATGATAGAAGGTTCATTTTAAGGTTGGCTAGAGCTCATACAAGACTTTAACATATAACAACCCAACACTCATCTCATCACAAAGAGAGCTTTAGAGTTCTTGAACCAAGTTCTCAAAGGAACTATGAGGTTCTTAAACATCATCATCAAGCTCAAAATAAATAAACTTTTGAAAACAAAACAAAACCTCAAAGATCAAGGAACCAAAACCGAAATATTGTAGAAAAGGAAACAAGAAAACCGAAACCAAAAATAGCAAGGGAAGTAAAGGTGTTCTTGAGTAAAAATCATCTTGAGTTGGTAAATAAAGTTGAAACTCAAAGAAAGCAAAAACTCAAGCTCTAGAGGTTCCTTTGAGATGAACACAAAGTCATCATCTAGGAGCTCTCATCATTGAGCTATCATGTGGCCAAAAGGACCAAGAGGCTGAAAATACAAGAAGAAGAAACAAAGGAAGTTTCAAAAAGAAAATCCAAGAGAAAGCTAGAAAAGCTCATTTCATGAAAAACAAGGTTTAGAAAACACTCCTACCTAGAGTGAAGATGAAAACTTGAACTCTTTGAAAAGGAAAGCAAGATGATGAGCTCCTCCTTGGGGCTAGATGGTTTCGGCCAAGGAAGAACAAGAAGGTTGGAGTTGTGTTTCAAGTGAGGTTGTGTTTGAGAATGGAAGTTTAGGTGTTTGTATGATGATCTAAGGTGGTAGGGTGGTGTTTCAAGGTTATAAGATGATTATGTGATGAGAGGATGAAGAAGATGAAGATGAAGAACAAGAGGAAAATCTCTTGAAACTTAGAGAGAAAATGAAAGAACTTAGAGAAAGCTAGGAAACTTGAAACTTAGCAAATGAACTAAAGTGTTTGCAAGCTCAAGTAAGCAAGGTATTTATAGAAAATAAAAACAAATGAGAGCTCAAAGAGGAGGAGGGCTGGCCATAGCTATGGGGAGGCAAGGAAGAGAAAAATATCTTTTACACAAGGTCATTCAAGCATGGTTTGAAGTATGGAGTGTATGATACAAAGTATGGCTTGATGTGAGTGAATTTTCCATCAATTTTTGAATGAAATTAGGCTTCTAGAAACAAAGCATGGCTGGAAGTTTTTCAGCCACAAATAAATGAGGAAAATGGGTTGTTTTAATTAGTTATTCATTTGGAAAATCAAGCTTGATTGAAAATATGACAAGGTATGGTGTATGTGACTTGAGGTATGGCTTTGAAGTGTTAAAAATTTGAACATGTGATGCATATGGAGGGGGAGGGTGTTCGGCCAGACTAGGGATAGCAGAGAGGGGGTGAGATTTGATCATCTAATTGGATGCTAATGGTAGGTTTAAGTGTGTATTAGTTTAGGTACAAGATTAGGAATAATTAAGCTTAAGTTTAGGTAACTAAGAATGATGTTTAAGGGTTTTATGACAAGATTAGGAGTGCTCATACATCATTAGAGAATTAAAAAATCATTTGTAAATAAACAATGTGTAACACAATTCCATGATTTAAGGAATTGGAAAGAGAAAATACTATTCAAGATTCCATGACTAGGAGTCTTGAATTTAAAATAGGATTTCAAGTTGTAATTAAGCACTTTTAGGTTCTAATCAACTTTAATAAATTATTTTGACTCAAGATTAATTATGGAAATTAATTAACCTTCGATTCGAGCCTAATATTGCTTAGGTTTGCTTAATCACGCGATTAAACGTAAAAACACTAAACTAGGGGCAAAACCATAATTTTGCACTAATTTCGCCCGAGACCTCCGGGACCAAAATTAAAGTTACAGTCTACATAAAAATTCCTTTTAAAACCATCTGGAGAAGTTTCGGGTTCATCCGGCACTTACGAATGGGAAAAACACAGCAGGGGCGTTTTGGTCATTTTGATCCGAAAACTCGAAAAACGAGATTTTCGATCCCGGAAAGGTACACGAGTCATCTAATCCCCTTCCAATATTGAGTTTGCCCTTCGAGTACTGCCGGACCGGCTTTTCTCGAATTCCGGGCCGAAAATGACCTCAGGGGAATTTTGGTTATTTTTACTCTAACAAAAAATCGGGGCGTTACATACTATGTGATTTGTTTTATGAGAATGTTAAAATTTAAATGGAAACATGTCACTAGAGTGGCTTACAGAGAAGAGAAGTATGTTAGCTTTGTTTTTGTTTATGAATATTAGATTTGACACAGGGCAATGATGTGTTAACCCTACTGTTTGATTATCTACTGAAGATACATGTTACTATTACTTCCTTGCTCTCAATGGTTTCTTCTTGGTATCATGATTTTGCTTACAAGGTTTTAAAGAAGCTTTCACGTATACATATAGTTGAGGAAATGCTTGAAGAAGGATTAGCAATTCTTGCTAAAAGGTAATATCATTGTCATTTATAGGAAAAATGCTTTTTGAGTTCTTTTTCATTATTGTGTTCCTTGTTTTGATGAAGAGACTATCTATGGTTAGGAAGCAATTTTTTTTTTGTTTCAATTTCCTCACTTGTCTTTTTTTTTTTTTTTTGCATAGACAAACTACTTATTTGCCTTTGCTTTGTTATAGGAATACCAAGTTGATGGTGACACAAGCTCACTTTGCCATTTGCAAAAGCCATTCACAAACTTGAGGTTGTAGTTTTGATTATATAATGTTGTTCAATTTTTTTGCAAGGAACCTTTAGACATAGAACAATTAGCATCAAACACAGAGGAGATAATCATATAGAATTGCCCTTTTTTATATAATATCTTCACAAACATGAAATTAACATGACCCTGATTTGTTTGTTCTCTCACTTAAAATTGTTTCATTGTTGTATTGCTATCATTTTATGTTGTAGTTTTCTTTTGGAGTGATACCAAATGTGAGAGTGAAAGGAAAAGCATTTGTGCGTGTTGCAGACATCCTAAATTGGGTATGCATTGAATATAGGTGGGCATGGTTACTCCTTTGTGCTCCCAGTTAACATATGAGGGGCTACTTGATGAGGCAAGTTAATGCAGAACTAGCCTACACATTTATAAAGAATATTTATTGCATTAAACATTTGCTGCTTGCTATTTGATCTTTGCTCATCAGTTTAATATTCTCTTTGCCTTCATTTCCTTGTCATTTTGTAAATTTGAACTTGAAAACTTTCCTAATGCATGTTTTAATGATTTGAACAAGGATAACAGAGTTTTAGAGTTGTATGTAGGCTTTATGGATTAGTCCAATGCCATAATCTTGTCTTTAGAAATATATTGTTTCATTACATGCAAATAGAGTTTAAATGTGGTTGATTCTATTTCAATTTTAATGCAGTTTTTGCATATCAAAAATGGTTTTGTAGAGCTTGATGCATCTATTATGGGTTTTCAACAAGAAAGAAAAAAGACTAAAGTTCCAATTAATTCAACATAAGTTACTTTTTCACTTGTTCTTTCTACTTTCTAGTTAGCTATTCAATATCTATGGAAGTTAATAATCCCCTCTATATATCTGTTGTTTGAGGTGCTTTCTTTTCACTAAATTCCCTTTTCAGTCATAGTTTAGACATGCTTTTTCTTTTTCTTTTCACTTTTTCATCCTCTATTTTTCTATTGTTCTTTAATTTATATTTCTTGAAATAACATTTGCTTGCATAGCCTGTGTTAGTGACAAGCTTTTTAAGGAGATATAGGATCTCAACTTTGAAGTTGTTGTCCAGGTTGACTTCATAGTTATCTCTTAATAATCTCTCCTGGTTCCCCCTCTCTTTCACACACACACACACAGAAGGGAGAATGATATTTTGATAGAAGATCTTTAGCTCCTATATAATTCTAGTTTCTTAGTTGTGTCTGCAATATTGCAAATTTTGCATCAAAAAGCTACATCTATGAAGCAAGACTACACAGAAATGACAACCACTAAAATCATGTCACATATTTTTCCTTCTCTAGAGATCAAATCCATGAAGTTGTTATAGTTGTATGCATTCTTGCTAAATGCAAGATTTATTGGTAATAAAAAAAATACTAGATAAATAGGATGTTCATGCATTAAAATTTTTAGAAGCCTTTAAACAAGCTATCATAACTTTTGGAAATTATAATGGATCTCTATAGACTTTCTAATATATATTGCTTTCTATGATATCCAGACATAGACAATTTCTAAGTTGAAGGATACTGTGAAATTATAATGGATCTCTAAGATTGTTTTCTATGATATCTTGCCATTGTTTTTCTTGCAACAGGTGTAGAAACTTTAGGAGTTATTTTTGTTTGATAGTTTCTTTTCCTTCCTTTCTTGTGTTTAGTATGAATAGTTATTAATTTAATTAAGCTTAATAATATGTTGATTTTTAATTGGTTACTTTATGCTGCAGATCAAGCTTAATGCATGTGCAACTCAAGCAAACAACAAAGAGTTGATACAAAAAAGAAAGAACTTGTAATGGAAGTGACATATGGAGATTTATTTTGTGTTCAGTTCTTATGACTAGTGCTTCTGTGAACTATATATATTTACTTGTCTACATTTGATTTATTTTATTTATGAATTCAGTTGAATAGTTACAAATTTGAATTGAAAAAACTAATGTTGCAATATGTAACGCCCCGATTTTTCTGCTAGAGTGAAAATAACCAAAATGCCCCTGAGGTCATTTTCAGCCCGGAATTCGAGGAAAGCCGATCCGGCAGTACTCGAAGGGCAAACTCAATGTTGGAAGGGGATTAGATGGCTTGTATACCTTCCCGAGATCGAAAATCTCGTTTTTCGAGTTTTCGGGTCAAAATGACCAAAACGCCCCTGCAGTGTTTTACCCGTTTGCAAGTGCCGGATGAACCCGAAACTTCTCCAGATGATTTTAAAAGGCGTTTTTATGTAGACTGTGACTTTAGTTTTGGTCCCGGAGGTCTCGGGCGAAATTAGTGCAAAATTACGGTTTTGCCCCTAGTTTCGTGTTTTTACGCTTAATCGCGTGATTAAGCAAACCTAAGCGATATTAGGCTCTAATCGAAGGTTAATTAATTTCCTTAATTAATATTGAGTCAAAATAATTTATTAAAGTTGATTAGAACCTAAAAGTGCTTAATTACAACTTAAAATCATATTTTAATTTCAAGACTCCTAGTCATGGAATCTTGAATAGTGTTTTCTCTTTCCAATTCCTTAAATCATGGAATTGTGTTACACATTGTTTATTCATAAATGAGTTTAAAATTCTTTAATGATGTATGAGCACTCCTAACCTTGTCATAAAATTCCTAATACACATGCTTAGTTACCTAAACTTAAGCTTAATTATTCATAACCTTGTACCTAAGCTAATACACATTTAAACCTACCATTAACACCCAATTAAATGGTCAAAACTCACCCCCTCTCTGCTGCCCAAGGCCTGGCAGAAGCTGTCCCTCCCCATTATGCATCACATGTTCAATTTTTCAACACTCCAAGGCCATACCTCAAGTCACATACACTATACCTTGTCATAACTTTCAATCAAGCTTGATTTTCCAAGTAAATAACTAATTAAAATAGCCCATTTTCTCCATTTATTTGTGGCTGGAAAAGTTCCAGCCATGCATTGTTTCTAGAAGCCTTATTTGATAAAAAATTGATAGGAAATTAACTCACATCAAGCCATACTTTGTAGCATAGGTTCCATACTTCAAACCATGCTTGAATGACCTTGTGTAAGAGATATTTTTCTCTCCCTTTTTCCTTCTCAAAGTCACGGCCAAGGCTTCCTTTGGTAAGCCCCATGGTTTTGTTTTTCTATAAATATGATGCTTGTGATAGCTTAGTTGCACCTTGAAGCATTTGCTAAGTTTAGAATTCTAGAGTTGTCTTGCTAGTTCTTTTCTTTTTCTCTCAAGTTTCAAGAGAGTTCTTCCTTTCTTTTCATCTTCATCTTCATCCTCTCTTCCTCTCATCATCATCTCTCAACCTTGAAACACCACCCCATAGCCTTGAACCATCATCAAACATCTCAAACCTCACACTTCAAACACAACCTCACTTGAAACACAACTCCAACCTTCTTGTTTCCTCTTGGCCGAAACCATCAAGCCCCAAGGAGTAGCTCATCATCTTGTTTTTCTTTTCAAAAGTTCAAGCTTTGTGTCTTCACTCTAGGTAGGAGTATTTTCTAAACTTTATTTTCTTGAAAATGAGTTCTTTCTAGCTTTCTCTTGGATCTTCTTTTGAAACCTTCTTTGTTTTTCCTTCCTTGTGATTTCGGCCATGAGGCCTTGAGGAGCACATGATAGCTCAATGATGAGGACTCCTAGAGAATGACTATGTGTTCATCTCAAAGGAACCTCTAGAGCTTGAGTTTTTCTTTTCCTTTAACTTCATCTATACTATACTTAGCTCACATGATTTTTCAACTTAAGAAAATTAATCTAAGGATTTCTAAAAGCCCAAGCCTACCCTTGTCAACCTTAAAGTTGGCCGGCACGTTCTAGAGATTTTTCTCTATATAGGGGTTTTGGGTATTTAATAAAGAACTTGACTTAGTTTCACTTTCTTTTTCTTTTGTAAGACTTTCGGTTTTGGTATTTTGATCTTTGAGACATTGTATTGGGTTGTTATCTTGTTAAAGTCTTGAATGAGCTCTAGTTAACCATAAAATGAATCTTGCATCATGTTTATTTTATGCTTTACATATCATGTTTACTTCCTTGCTATCACTAAATACCAAGATAATGAATGAACTTGCATTATCATGTTTATATTTCAAGCTATGCATTATCATGTTTATATTTCAAGTTCTCACTAAATATCAAAGATAATAATATGTTGCACCTCATATTTATTTTATGCTATCACTTTACTTTCTAATGGAACCTAAAATGAGTGCATGAGCATGTTTACTTTTATGTTATCACTTAAATGAACCTAGAGCTCAAAGACTTGCCCATTGTTGTCTCAAACAAAGGTCTAAAAATATTTATTTCCTTTGGTTCATATTTCGGCCCTAAGGGGTCTTGATGTTTCTAAGTATTGAAAACTATATTTTATAATTTTTCCAAGCTTTTATGAGTTTAAGGAATGCATAGAACTAAGTTTTATGAATTTAGAACCTCTTGAGACAAGTATGATTTAGCTACTGCCCTCATAAATATTTTGATGATTTTAGATGTTAAAAATATTTATAAATGAGTTTTGAAAGTTTTAAAAAGGTTCCAAGAGAAACTAGTATCTTATGTGCTTTAGAAAATGTGTTTGATGCCTTTAAATGGAGATGTTTGTTTCGATTCTGCCTTGCCATGTTTAGCCACTGTATGAGCTATGTTAATGGTGATAATATGCTTATGTTTAAGTATAATTAATGTTAAGACTCATATGTGAAAGATAAGAGAAGTTAGAAACTAGAAAAGAATTAATTTGGGAGTTCTAGATCCTTTAATGTTTGAATTTTCTGGATTCTGTCCAGCAAGGTTTAGTAATGCTAATCATGGATTTAAATTAGTTTAAATGTGTAGGAATGACTCATAAATGGTTTACGACTTGATCTTGATGCCTTAGGAGCAAACCGGACTTAGAAAGGGTCATTGTTGTGACTCCTAGGTACCCGTAAAGTTAGGAATATAAATTCTGCACTCTTGAGGTTTAGAGATGTTCTTGATCATAGTGTGAGGTGAGAAATACTTAGTTAAGACCTTATAAGTTCCTGAGAGATTAGGTTTGATGATTTATAACTTAGAATGTGAGTTAGGGACCTTAAGGGTCAATGCATAAGACACTAAAAAGTTGTTAATGCTATGATGTGTTGTTTGATGCAATGATATGATGAGATGTGCTTGATGCATGAGAAAATGAAATGTTAAAGTTAATCATAGCATGAGATTTCATGAGAACATGATGTGTGGATTAGCTTGTGGCGGTTTGAAGGAAATTCAGTTTAACAGCTATTATGCTGCCGAATTTCCGTCAAACCTTAAAGGGTTGAAAGAAATGATTTATGAGTACCATATGAGTTGAAAACCCTGGGTGACACCGGTTCGGCCGAGCACCCCCAGGAGATTTTTATATGACAAAGCACTGAGACGCGCTTCCCCTGAGGAGGTGCCGGTTAGGCCGAGTACCCCCGGGAGGAGAAAAATCCGTGAGGGTATAAGTAGATGCAGCCTACCAAAGCGGACAAATTGCAAGGCCATGCGTGGCTAGCAAAGCGTTTCAAAGAAGGTATATCCTAAAGAGAGGTGATCCCTGCCCCCTACCCGTACTTGCGAGTCGGGATTATTATTTATGTTTCGCTTATTCAAGATAATAAACAAGAGCTAGTGACGACTAGCTGAGGTATGAGCTCATAACCTAGTTATTATTTTTAGGGTGGCCTATATGCTAAAGTACCATGATTGATGTCACGAAGTTGAGGAATGATTCACTTGGAAGTTATATGCTCTTATGCCACATGGATTATGTTTATGTGCTTTGATGTGTTATCTTATATGCTCAAGTATTGCCATGCATCCATGATATAACATGTTGCATTCATAACATCAAGATGCATGCTAAAAGGAATGGACCTTGGATAATTAGTTTGAGAAACCCTAAATTGAACCTTATATGCACGATCACTATTTTATAATTAAACCCAAGGTTCCTAAGGATGTGTACGATGTAACCCTAGGGTAGGAGACTCCTACTGAGATTTCTTTAGCAAGATTTCTCACTCCTCTCTCTTCTTTCTTCCGTCACATCTTCAGAGAGCGATGGAAACGTTCGTGGTCTTCGTTGATACGCCAGTATGGGAGATACACTTCGACCCGGACCATCGTTCATATCACTTTGAGGGTCGATGTGCCGTTCGTGTTTTTGTGTATATGGGACGACCTTTTGCTTATCCAGTTTCGAGCTACCAGTTCACTCCTACTGCGCCCTTCGGTAGTGACGACATGATCTTCGAGCGCACCCACCGGCGTGAGGAGCAGTTGCGACGTGCTCGTACCTCTGCCTCCGCCGTCCGAGATTTCCCGGAGTACGTACCTCGCTCGAGGAGATCCGAGACTGACCCATCCGAGGATTGGCCGACGCATGTTCCTTCGGAGGGTTCAGCCCCTCTTCCCTGATCCCGACGTATGGGGAGTGAGGAGACTGTGGTGCAGCCGCTCCTGGCGAGGAGAGCCGAGATGCGTCCGCATCAAGGAGCTCACGTTCAGCCACCTCGTGTGCCTTCCACGTTGCATTGGCCCACACAGGAGGAGATAGAGCGTTTCCCCGGCTACCTGCCTCCATCACCCGAGGACCACCTACGTCACTAGTTCCCGATGGAGAGCCTTGCGAGTACTCGAGCTTTTATGAGGATCTTCCCCATCGGTCGTACCTTTTGGGTGGGGTGTGTAGTTTGTACTCATAGCCTAGTAGGAGGGTAGCGTTTTGGGTTTTTCTATCTTCATGTTGAACCATGTACTTTGCTATCTGTTGTATTTCCTTTTCCGTTGTATTTCAAGCTCTGCCCGTTTCTATAAGGGTATAACTAGTTATGTACTTTAACTACTTTATTATTAATGAAATGTTTCTATTGTCTTCGTGATCTATGATCTTCTGATGTATGTTTTATTTTACATGGTTGTTTATGATTGTTACGCGTGCTTTATGTTTCTATCGTTCGGCTAGTTAAGTTCGTGGCTCTCACTTTGTTTATGTTTTAAAAAGAAAAATTTACCTGTAATTTCTGCTAACTATTTTATTAAAAGATGAGACTAAGAAGTAATAACCTAATGATTAGCCTAATATGTTCTAGAGTATTGGGTTAAAAGTTATGGTGTTACACAATAAATGTGAATTTTTTGTTTGAAATAATGTCGTTTCTAGTTTAAAAAAAAAAGGTAATAGTGTTTGGAAATATCAAATATGGAACCAAAAAATAAAAATAAAAATGGTTGCTCTCTTAGGAATAAATAGAGTTGAATTTGCAAAAAAGGCAATACTTTAATGATAAAAAAATGTTGTTAGGGGTTTGACTCCTACTATGTGTATAAAAAGGGGCTTTGTTGGGAGAGACAAAACTCACTTTAGTGATCTCCACATCTCGGAGGGATTAATCTTCAGTTGTCGGCGGGGGGGATATCCTTGAGTAATCAAAAAGTAAGGCAACGCTTTAAAAGAGTTGTTTTTAATCAGTAAAAAGAGCCAAGCATGTTGTAGTTAGCTGCAGAAAAGGCAACGCTTAGAAAATGTGGCCTTTAGAAATATAAAACGCAACACTTGCAACACGTGAATGCTTGCCAAAAGCGTTGCCTTTGACCATAAGTAAAAGTGTTGCCTTTTGTCCAAAAAGCGTTGCCTTAGAGAAAAGGCAATGTCAGTATAGCCAACGCCTAGAAAAGCGTTGCCTTAGAGAGGAAAACGCTTCATTTGATCAAAAGCAACACTTTTGGTATGTTTTGTGTTGCCTCAAACCAATGTAGTGTCTTCTTCTTTTTCTTCAAAGGAGTCAGTGTACACCACTTCATATCTAGCTTTTTGATACCTGGTTATTTCCATCAGGTGCTCAATAGTTTTGACAACATCTTTCTGTAAGTTTCTCAAATTGTGTGCAATGTCCTGTCTTCTCACTGTCCCAACTAGTGCAGTAGACATCTTGTTTGACCTCTTCTGTGTTTCATTAGTTTTAGAGGGATCTTTTTCAAATTTTGAAGGCTGAGGAGGCATACATGGCTTTGGTTTCTACATTCTATCCTATATTAGCTTTGTTCTTCTTTATGTGTTTAAAGGAACTTCAAGTGACTTTGTCTCCTCAGAATCTTCAAGATCACTTTCTAAAAGGATCAGCTTCCTTTTTCCTTTCCACTTTTTCTTTTCAACTTCAGCCTTTTCAGCTACTTTCCTAACTTTCTCATCTTTGATCCTGGGGCTTTGTCTTCTGGCATTTGTTTTCAACACATTAGGCTTTCTCTTTGTGGTATTGAATGAGGCCATGGTGTACACAATACCTTCCATATATTTAAACCATTCCTCAGACAGAGCATAGTTCATATACTAGAATACTCTTATTAGCAGCATTCCATAAAGTACTCTAGCAGTCCTTCTTTTGTCTCTAGTGATTGCTCCCAACATGTGATCCATGATGAGTTTAGGCAAGTTCACCTTCTTCTTGGACATCAGACAGTATAGCAGCATGCAATCCATACTTACAAGCATATCTATGCTCCCTAATCTAAGTAGGATTAAGAATTGTACCATAATGAACTCATTCCTAGCCTTGACACTCAGCATAGAGGTAATGATTTCATTAGGCTTTTGGATGATGGAAATTGGACACATCTCCTTCATAGATCCCAAAAAGTGGGTCTAGTTTGGTGACGAGGTGTAGATGATCCCTTCATACACAGATTTCACCGAGTTTAAAGGCCAGTAAGACCAATCTCTAGTGAGAAATCTCAAATGAAGCTCTTCAGAATGAGTTTGGAGACCAATCTTCAAATGAAGCTCTTCAGAATGAATCTCAAATGAATCTCAAACTTAAAGGCAATTACTATTGGCAATTACTATTCCAGGAAAATACTGTCAATGATTTCCAGAAAATCTTCCCACCCTTGGAAGAAGAAGACTTCCTTAACAATGGAGACTTCATCGAGAAGCTCCCGTCTTTAAGTTTTTCCAGGGGTACCTTTTCTAAAAGAAAAGTTGTTCACATATTGATCTTGTATCTCAAGATCATCATACATATGGAATGGACCCCTTTTTGCAATGTTTCGATCAAGTTGCTTTCCTTCTACCATCTGTGATTTTGGTTTGGGAAGAATGAAGGAAAAAGGATAGTAGAAGGGTATTTTAGGTGTGGCAATAGCCAATCTTGTGTTTGAATGCATTATTTTTAGAGGATAGTGTATTTGTGAAGTGATTTCTGATGACTTGGCAGAAAATTCGTTGTTCAGATGTTAATATAAGGAAATTTAAAATTTCAAGTATTTTTAGGAGATATTCTCAAAACTTATAAATAGTAGATTTCAAATTTTCGCTTCATATAGTGAATTCTGAAATTTCTGCATATCTTTGTCTCATAACTCCCATATTCTTGCTCATCATCGGTTGGACGACCTCTGCCATCGCCCACCAGCATCGATTACTCACTGCACTCTACCCTACTGCTGTCCTACCATTGATTGCTGGTTATTCGCCAATTGTCCACCACTACTTGCTCTTCATTGCATATCGTTTGGTGCCCACCATATACTCTTATGGTCTTGTCTATAGAGAAGATGATATAATTAATCATGCAAACAAAGTATTTTATAGATAAAGTCATATATAATTACCTTATCGAAACAAAAGAATCTAAAATTGAAGCAAATTCAATTGAATTAATTAGAATTATTCGTATTTTAAATTCCATGAAATTAAATTATTTTTCATCCAAACATAAACAAAAGGTTAGTGAAATTTACTCAACTTATTTTTATATTCATTGTTTATATAATTCATGTAATATGCACTATGTTACTTAAAAGAAAAGGAAAACAATTTCTCATATATTTTCAATGAGTGAATGCTTATTTTACTTTCTGATTTTGCATTTATGAGTTATTTTAGTCCTCCTCTTTTAAAACATGTCAAATTAGTCAATGACATTACAAAATGTGAGTTATATTAGTCCTTCAACCCACTTTTATTTAATATTTCTTTAATTAAATAATGATGTGTAATATTAAGTAATATTTTGATATTTTTTCTACCATCTTAAGTAAAAATTAAGTTAAAATGACTCATTTTGGTATTTAAAATTACACAAAATTGGTCAAATCTCTTTGTTATGTCATAAAATAACTCATTTTATCCAATTATAAATATTAAAATGAGTTATTTTAAACTTAATCATATTTCAGATGACATATGATATATTAATGCATCATTTTATGTATCATTATTTAATTGATAAAATATTAAATAAAAATAGGATGATGAACTAACATGACTCGTATTTTATAATCTCAGAAATTAATTTAACTTATTTAAGAAAAAATGGATTAAAATAATTCATAAGTAAAAAATGAAACTAAAATGAGGATTAATTTATTTGAGTAATATATTCGAAAAGGTAAAGCAGTATTTATACCTGCAGTAGATGAAGATCTGTATCGCAGACTCACAGCCTATTATATACCAGATGGAATGTCGAGCTCACTTTTCCACAATGAGTTACAAATAAAGCAACTCAATTCAAAAATAGAAAAAGATACAAATGCTCACATGACATTCATGGTATTTGATACGGTACTTATCAAAGCATTTACTTCGAAGTATCTCGACATTATACATTTATACAGCAATGGCGGTACTGGTGGTGGCCCCTAGGCGGTCTCGCTCCGCGGTCGCCTCCACACTCTCGGGGCCGCTGACGGTGCTGCTCCTCATTTCTCCAGCGACGCTCAAGTCAACACTGGACTCCTCTCTTGGTTCGTCGCACTCTGATTTTGTGGGTACCACGATTTGACACGTGATTGCTGTGGCTTGAGTGGAGAAGCTCTCTATCTCAAAAAGATCGGAACTTGCGTCACTCGCTGCGTCTTCGTCCATGGCACGTGACTTAGGAGTCGGTGGGGATGGCAAGTTCCGTCGGTGCTCTCTGTCGACGGTTGGTTGGAAAACTTCCAAAGAGTACCGGGGTGGTTCTTCTTCATGGACAACGTGAAGAACCTGATTTTTGCTGTGGGAGGTTGTTGGTAATGCAGGAAAAGTAAAGCCTTCACTGATGGTGCTTCTGGCTTTGCCAATTGCAGGTTGGAAATTTTTAGAGTTTACTGTCTCATTGGGAGTGGCGGGATCTCTTTCCAATTTGTTTGTTGTTGTCGGTGTCTTGGGATCCAGTGATATCGGAGGTTGAGTTTGAGGTTGTGGCAGCGATGTTGTTGTTGTAATTGGAGGTTTGGGTTTCGGTGCGGTTTCGCTAATTAGCACGGATTTTCTACATGTGCAAGGACATTTTCTTCGTAAAAGCAATATGGATTTCGACAATGAAGCTCTGAATTTCGTTTTCAGATCTGTGGAGTTATGAGGATGAGGGGGGTTTCTCGTGGTGGAGACTGAAACTTCACTTGTTGGAGGATGAGATACCAAACATACTTGGCTGCGCGAACTGGCCTCTGAAGGGGAAGCTGTTGGAGTTGAAGCATGGAATGAGTACTGTGCTCTGTAGTTTGATGATCTGCTGGTCTTTGTGGGATCACGTCCTCGCTCTGGATTGTGTTTGTCTTCGGTTTTCATGTTAAGCAGAGGAGAAACACTATTGTTACTGCTGCTGTTAGTCACTTCGTTGAAGTATGTGCATTAAAAATGCCGAGCTCAGGGATGGTATCATGATCAAGTGCTTTAAATCGACCTGGCCGAATAGTATGATGCTGTTCACATTTGCTTAACTGATCAAGTCTGAGATAAGTAGAGAAAGAAGCGTCTCTGTTTATCAGGGTGGGTGATGACGTTGGATTCATGTTGCCATCAAAGGTCATCATCACTTTTCCTCTTTACTTTGTTTCCATTCTTTTTCTAAGGGATGTAATTGACGGTGTAACTCACAAAGTTGAGAATGAAACTAAACCTTTGAGGTATTGCCCCTTAATTTCATAATGTGATATATTTGTGTGATTGTCGGCGCTCATGATTGTATACTAATTTGCAAGGAAGAGAAGACCGGATCGCGTATCGAACCAGTCAAGATATTGGTTTAAAAGTTTAGAGTTTCAACCGATTCAATCGGGGTTCAACTGGAATGTAATAAAATATATATTTGAATATAGACATATGATTAATTAAAATATAAAAAATATATTAAATAATTAATATTAACATAATCAATACAATATATATATATATATATATATATATATATTATATTCATATGTTTATAAAAATAAACATAATCCATATAAATCAATCTCACAACATGGTCACAAAAGTATTTGAAAACAATATTTGTTGGTGACCAACGAGGATCATGATAAGCAGCGTGCGAATGACGGAGAGAGAAAAAGAATAATCCAACAATCATTGTTAGTGCCCTTCTTTGGTTTTATTTTCTTTATTTTTGCTCTATGACTGTCACAAGACATCAGTATTTAAACTTTGAAAAAAAAAAAAAGCAAAGGCTCCGAACTGGTCCAATCGGTCTGATTTGTCAGTTTTGACATTCTCCGATTTTTGGAGGTTAACTAAATCGGTCAGGTGACCGATTCCCAATCAAATCGGTCGGACAGGCTGGTTCGGTTCGGTTTTCCCTTCTATGCTAATTTGTCCTATCATCAATCACAAATCAATATAATGGGAAGAATGTGTTTTTGTATTTTTTTTGCGTTTTTTGGTTTTGATAGACAAAAGAATAATGTTATTTGTATATTAATGACAAACACACTTAGAGAGACGATACCATACGAGTGAATGGTAACCAAAATAATAATAATAATAATAATAATAATAACTGTAACTTAATTTTTACATATTTTCTATAGAAGTGAGAAAGTCTTGTGGCATGTCTAGAAAGTGTGTTCAAGTAACATCCCTCAAAGCAAAATTTCCACTCATGTCACCCGTGTCCCCAAACTAATTCCCCCGTCTTTAATGAAACATAGGCCTAACCTATAGTAGACCTCCGCATTTTCTCCACACTAGATTATGGTATCTATGTAGATAGAATGATGATCTTTTTAATTATGTTGTATTTCATTTTATTCGGCTGCAGCATGGCCATGTATATGTTCTTCACAGATGTCTCAGTCTAAAGACCAATTATTGAAACAAATTTAAGTGTGCTTTTGAGCGTAAGATAAGCAAAGCAGTAGCTTGAAGTAACAGAAAGCTAAACCAAATAAAAAAGAATAAAGTGGCAAAAGCAGAAGGGCTTTTTCTACCTAATTTGTAGTGGAGACTTATTTTTTATTCAGCATGTTACTAGACTTGCCGTGAGAAATATAGTTTCTTCATTCCAGAGATCAATCTAACTGTTCTGAAGCAGAAATGTAATAACTCTGGATGATGCCTCTGGGACTGGGAGTATTACATATCCAGAGAGAGTACTTGAACCTGTACAAAGTTCTAAATTGCGGTTGTGATCGTGATTGGATTGCGACGTGAACAGTTGTAAAAGAATGCTGCTAATGCGGCCATAATTGCCACAGCAATGAGACAGTAGAGAGCATCGGAGTAGCAATATTACAGCTGTAGTTGGGGTTACAAACGGCAATTTAAAATCATGGATTTGCATCAAACTCGGTGCCGGACTTCAAATTGAATTGATAGGTGAAGCCATGATTTTAAAGTGTAGTTGTGTGGTCAAGGTTGTAATAATACTACTGGTGGTGAAAAATCACAAGGAAATTTTATTAAAGCAGTTGCAATTACAGTTATGATGGGCTCGCAAAGTTATCCAAAACCGAAGTAAGAATTGTGCTGTTGACTGCACGTTAAATCCGTGAGCGAAGTTTGTCATATTTAAGATTGCTATCACCAAAATATAGGATTGATATTCAGGCCTCATTTTTTATTTCATAAATTGAGAGTTAGACTATAATGATTTACCAGTGTTTTTCAATAAACATTGGAAATAATATCACCGCTACTGTTAGTGTCTTGGACCAAAAAGGGCAAATTGGGTACGATATATGAGTATTGCTATGGGATTTGAATCTTGGACATCCAATAACATCTATGGCTCAGAACATTCAATTTTCTTTTTTATATTTATCTTTTATTTAATCTTTGTCACCTTAAAAAATATTCCTGTTTCAAATATTTAAACAGTAAACCGCTTTTCCATCTAAAGGATTGTTTCCAAACTCTAGATGTGACCATTACTCACCTTTCCTACTTTTCTAGGTGAGTTTTCTCTTCACGTGGCCGCTTGATATGTATTGTGGTTTTGATTCGATAAATTAGAAATTGTAAAGGTCCCATCTGAATGTGAATGTGGAAGGGTCCATTTTATCTGACATTAGGAAGGGTCGGTCTGAACTCTCGACGAGAGACCAGATGACAAGAACTGTCTGTCTTATGGGTTAAGCCAACCGATTGCATCAGAGGTGGATTGATTTAGGAAGCATCGGCATGGTGGGTCACCATTAACCTTCCAGCTAATGAACATGCATTGATTTATTGCCTAATAATGCCAGCTTCTAGACAGTTCATGTGTATGGCTCTCGCGCAGGTGGTCTGGATTTTCCTTGGAGAAAGATTTTGTCTACATTCTTTCTATCTGATTACAGGAGACAATATTTTATCCGGTGCCCATTGATTCACTTGTAACTAGTGTCCTTTGCTTCATAGAATTTCAACTTGATCAATGTGGATCAATGTTACTATTGATCCATTGAAAAGGGATAATCATGTGCCTTTTACACTGCTCATATGGGTTTTGTTTTCTCCTCCCTTCTTCTTTGCTTTTGGTTACCCTGTCGAATGGGGACATGACCTTCTCATATGTCAGTATCAAGGGATGGGATGCGTAGATAATATTGCAGCAGTATGAGTGTTTTTTTTATCTAATATATGATAGAATTTGATTTTGATACACTGACTATATAATAAACTCTGAGTTAATAAAGGGATTTAGCATAACTCAACAGGTTGTTGAAAACTGAATATAGACAGGCTTAGTCAAATTAGTATAAAATCTTTATACAGTATCTTTCTATCCCTTCTCATCTCCTTTATATTCTGCATTTGATGTTCGTTCATCTACATATACCTGAAAACAATTTCAAAATTTTCCAAGTTCTCACTTAGTTCAGAAAATAGCTTTTTGAACCAGACTAACATATATTTCCATTGCCTTCAAGTGAAGAACTAGATAGGATCTGTTTTCGTGTTTTAGATTTAAAAAGAAGTTAAAGCACGATCCAACTCCCATTTTTCATGCTATTTTCAACCTGTGATTAGCATTAGAACTTAAGCCTCTAAGGGGTTGTAGTATTTAAAGGAGTGTAGAGGTCAAAGATTCTCAGGACAAACGACACAAAATGTTCACATTATAAACAAACACTCCATAAACAAACCACCATTATATGCCTATTGGAGGGATATGATGGAACTATTCATCAAATACACAAGTCTTGCCTTGTGAGAGATAATACAGTAAAGAGATTATGCTTCTATGGAAGAAGTTCTAGGAACTGAAGATGCACCCTCCACCTCTAGAAAAGTTCCCAGGAACAAATGGACATGTAGGTTAAAAAGTATACAAAAAAGGAGGATTGAATCGTACTTTAACTTTTCATTGCCTTTTGGTTTCTCTGAAAAATTTAAATAGAAACTATCAAGTATGATCTTGAAGTGCAAAGAAAATAGCATCAATAGGTTCATAAAGTAACTTCTTGAACTAAAACATATATAATAAATGTAAGATTAAATAAGCTTTTCAAAGAAATAAATATGATAAGCACAAAACAAAATATAATGGAGATTAAGGGAGAAAGAAAATAGTACACAAGCGATTTTATACTGGTTTAGCCAACCTGCCTACATCCAGTTCTCAACAATCGTTAAGTTCCACTAAAAAAAACCTTTTCTCAACCTTGAGAAACTTAGATAGTCTTTCTATAGCCTTCCAAAGCTAACTCCATGTGACTAGTAGCTTACTCTATTATCACTTACAAATAGTCTTTACTTAGCCACTTCAAGCTAACTCAGCATGACCAGTAGCTCACTCTATTGTCATCTTCAAATAGTCTTTGCTTAGCCTATTCAAGCTTACTCACAGCGATCACTACCGAATAGAGTTACAAAGGTTGTGTTTAGGTTGAATCACTCAAACTATCAATAATCAAGTTTTTCTCAAAATAAACAATATCAAAGCTGAAAACTTGAATGATTCTTTCTAGGAAGAACGCATGATCTAATAAGAAAGTAGAAATAAGATATTTTTACATAGTTGAAACTGATTACAAGCTATAATAGTTTTTATAGAAGATGGGATAAGTTTTTTTTAGCATTTCAATGCAGTATATGAGCAAATGTCTCTTTGTTGTAAGCATATCATTTTCTTTTATACTTGATCTTCATTATAACTGTTGTCATTGATCTGTTTTCCTTGTGACACATGTTGATATTCTTTTTATGCATTGGGAAGGAAGCCTAGGAGAGTAGCTTTGTGTGTCAGAGTTACTATGTGCAGTTGCATAAGCCAGTATCTAATAAAGGTTTTTAAGTTCCTTAAGATACTATTTTTTACTTTTTGAATGAGGTTTCTGAACTTTTCTTTCTAGAAGCTGAGACAGTTGACCAAGTTGACAAAAAAAACATATCATTAGTCCTTGATTGGGTTTAATTTGAATTTCAAATATTTCCTTTTCATTCTTGTAAAATGCATTGTTTATAGTCAAAAGTGCTTTCTGAAGTGCCATATTAGTTTCTATACTTCTCTTTGATCTTCTATGCTTCAATTAGAGCATGTTGTGATTAATATAATTATGATCATCATGATTGAAGATGGTAGACACACTTTGCTATAGAGTTGGATTGAAATTTTCACTTGACTTGCACTTTCTAAAGTCATGTGTTATTTTTTGAAGATCTAAGTCTTGATTTCTTGTTCTTGAAAATTTTCTGTCATGCATTGAGCATAGAAATGATCATTTCATGATTTATTTTCATTTTCTTTGAGTTCTAAATCTCTTTAAATGAGATCAAATATGTTTGCACATGCCATTGTGAAAAAATAATCTTGTGTTGGGATCATGTATGCTAAGGTGAAACTTCCTGTTTGGTGCTTTAAGAAACTCAAGCTATGGATTAGTCCTTCTTCAAAGTATTTTTATGAAATTGGTTTTGTTATCACTTAAAACGTTTAGCACTGATGCTTTCTGAAGGGTTCTAAAACTAACAATCTTCCTCTTTTTAATGATGACAAACCAATTCATGGAAAATCTTTTGAAGAGATTTTTAAAGGAATATACGACAAAATGTAAAGCAAGATAAACCTATATTCTTTCAAAATACATTTGATAAGATTTTCAAAAAGTCTTAGTTTTGAGGTATGATATAGATTAAATCAAGACATTTCACAATATTAAGTGACTGAAATAAGCTGTTTTATTTCGAGGAAGGTTTCTGAAGTTAATTAGAATACTTTTTGAGAAGTATTAGAGCAAATTTTGGAAAGATAAAGCATTTAAGCTTCTGAATAAACACGACTTGATTTTAAGTCTTTTTGAATTTTTGAACCTAAATAAATTTCAATAAAAAGAGTAATACTCATGATATTTACTCTTTATTTTGAATCCATATACAGCACATCTTTATCCAAATAAATTTTTGAAAAGCTATGCAATCAAAGTGCACAAAAAATGCAAAAGCGATGCAATCAAAGTGCACAAAAAATGCAACATATAAACTTTGCACACAAAGAAGGTTTCTGAAGCTCAAAAAGAGTTGATAGCATGTATATCAAAGTAGCTGTATTAGAGCTTACACACACACACACACACACACATATACACACATAGAAAAACTTAATTATTGTGTGTAAGAGCATATACAAGTGTATATGAGAAAACTTTAAGTTCATGTGCCAGAACATATATATTAGAATATTTGTAATAAAGTGTAAAATATCAGAGCTACAAAATGATATGTATTAGAGCTAAGTACTAAATATATCAAAGTATATGATGGATATCAGAGCATGCTTTCAACACTTACAATATATACATCAAGATACATGCTAAGATATCCAAGCAAGATGTATCAGAGCTTAATAACTTGAAAAAGATAAACTGATCGTGTATGTACCAAAGAGATAATAGTTCAAGATATCAAAGCAATAGTAAAAAAAGAAGAAGTTCAAACAACAATGTATGAAAAAAAATGCTAATGCCATAAAAGATGAAGTTTTGGCATTGAGCTCCTTCTCAGCTTGATCCCTTTGAAATTCTCAACACAAATATTTTCTCCATTTCTTTTCTTCTTCATTTCTTCTTTCTTCTCCTCTTTTTGTCATCAACAAAAAGAAAGGGTGCTGGAACCCAAGTGACACCATCATTAGCCTCTTCTTCGAAGTTCTTGAAGAAGCTGAATCAACAACTTTTCATGTCTTTTGAGCTGTGCACCAATCTCCCTGTTGGAGGCTTCAATCCTATCAAACCTTGAGGTCATATCCCTTTGATTATGCAAAAGGAGTTGGACCTCAGTAATTTGTTTAAGGCTCAGATGGAGGCTGGTATGGAAGGTGGATTATTATTAGTGTAGATGGAGTAGTCCAGGGTGTAAGCTCAAGTCTGTATAGGAGTATGGTGTCCCTAGACATTGATGAGTTAATATCAACATCAGCAATTTGAGTGGCATGTGGTGGAGTGGATGGTGGTACATTCCCTATTGGTGGTGTAACACCCTCCCAAGTATAACTTAATTGTTAAGCCATGACATTATACTTAAGAGTTGTTATTTATAAATTAGCAGACCTTTTCTAATTATCTATAGCAAGATCAATCGAATTGTGAAGTAACTAATTTACGATTCTATTAAAATATATAACAACTAAACTAAACATTTATTGAATACAAAGTCAAGTACAAAAGGAAGTTTTTCTATGCCCTTTAATACATATACATTCTCTAGTATACCTATAGACATATACATATAGCTAAATACAATCGATACAAGCCTCAACCACTAAACTATTGCAGTTCCAATTTCTTTTGTGTAGCTGCCCTATAGTTCTCTGCATCAACCTGGAGGCAACATGAGAACATAAACACATAGGGGGTGATAATTATACAATTCTCAGTAGGGAATTTTCCCTAAATTCATAACAATAATATCATTGTCATCATTCTAGCCACTTCAGTTTATTTAGAAAAAGAGTGATCATGCATTACTTAATAATCGTTCGCTTTTAAAGTTCCCAATCATACATCCAAAGTTGGAAACTTTTAATAATAAATCACTTAGTATACATATGTTATAAAGCTCAGGATCATATTAAAAAAATGTTAAACAAAATTATTCAATATGATATAAATATACATAAGCTAAATATAGTGAAATTATCTTAAAGGGTCCTACTTCTACCTATGGCTACAAAATTCAATTCAGTGCATTTTTCTTTGGGCCCTACTTCTATCTATGGCCACAGAATTCAATTCAATGCACTTTTCTCTCTCTGGGCCTTGCTTCTACCTATGGTCATAGAATTAAATTTGGTGCATGCATAAAGCACATATAGGCATTCATTCATAATTCAATTTCAATCATGCCTCATAAACCAATCTTTACTTCCTCTAGCATGCAATTATATGTCTCAAGTCACAAACTCAATATTCACAACTCAAGTATTTATGTCATACCAGAACCAAAATGCCACTATGTTACCAATATAATGCCTTAGCAGAAATACAGCACATGGGCAGATTTCACACTATTGCAGCACAAATTAATTTGCACATCAAGCAACCAATTCCAAGGCTAAAACAATTATCCTAGACACTTCAATGTGTCCCAGGTCCTATAAAATTTTGAGAGCAAAAGAAGCTCTTTAGCTATGTTAACAAAATTGTACAAATTTGAAGGTTAGAAATTCCCTAATTACAGTTAATAGCTAGATTTCCCAATTTTATTGCCATATCAAATGAACATCTAAATTCTTACAAAATTTCAAGTTGGACTTCAACATGTCTTCAACACCATGTAAAATTTTCAAGTCAAAATTCAATCATTTGTTTTAGTAACAAAATTAGACAAATACAAAGCTTCAGAATTGGCCGTCTAGACAACTCAACAATAGTCTCTATTTATATTTTTAGAAATAGTAAAAGCCATAGACCCAAGAAAAATATGAAAAATCCTTAATATGTTAGATTTATCATATAAAAATTTCAACTAAAAAATTCATCTAAAGATGCTAATGAAAAATTGTGAACTATAACCTATCTGGGAGAAATATGAAAATCCATCAACCTAGTTCAAGACTTCTTTTGACAAAATGATTTTCCAACAACACCAAACTACTCCACTAAGGCAAATACATGTATATCTATGTATATTCATACATTAGAACTAAAAATATCAAATTGAAATAATTTAAAAATCTAGAAAATAGAATAGCCAAGAAAAGGTAGAAAGAACCCTACTTTGGCGGCTTTAGGGATTTTGGCTCCAAAGGATGAATCAAGAATAATCTTTCTCACTTCAAGGCCTACAAACTAACATGAAACGCTTCCTTAGGCACTAAGGTATAAGGTATCAAGGTGAAGAAGAGTGATGAATTGAAATTTTAATCGGTTAGTTTGGTAGATCTTGATGAGGGGAGTAGATTTAGTCAAGGAAGTTTGAGATTTTAGCAAGTCTAGGTTAGGAGTTTGGAGGTTTAAAGCAAGTTTCAAGCTTATCAAAGAAACAAAAATAAAGGTTGGCTAGTTTCCTTGGCTAGCCAAAATGTTAGAGAGAAAGGTGATAAAGTTTGGTGGTCTATATATGTCTTAATGTAGTTGTAGCATTTATGTAGTCAAATGTGTAATTCTTTCTAAAATGCTAATAAGATGGATGACTAGGATTTGATCTTGTAAATCAAGATTGAGTCTTAGCAATCCACTTGGTTTAAATGGATAGACATTATCCTTTTATACAGATTAAATTATCTTTTAGTGTTAGAAATTGCATACTGAAATTTTACTGAATGGGTAAAATACTGTACCCGAGTAATCAGATATTACCCGAAATTAAATTATAGGTATAAAATCTTCATTTGTAACTATTTCTAATCTTTTCTCAGTCTTAGGCATATCCTTGTCCCGAATCTAGGGTTTCAGCTATCTCGACGGGCATGCAAGGTAACTCTTCATGCCTGGCCCGAAATTGTTTTTTAACACATCCATTGGGTTGTCTTCATCATTGCTAAAATTGTCAAATTTTTGAAATTCTCATTAATAAAGTTCAAATTAATTTTTCAAATAATTTTTTCAAGTGTAACAGATGGAGTAGTTGTTGTGTGTGTAGGAACATGTGGAATATCAACAGTAACAGCAGTAGCAGAAAGAGGAGCAATAGGTGTTGATTTAGAGATAGGAACATAATTAGAAATAGAAGCGATGGTAAGATAAAAAATAGAAGCAATAATAGAGCCAGAACCAAGAATAGTGGGAGCAACTTCAGCATGAGAAGAGCTAGTTTCTGAGGCCTTGTCTTCTTCCTCTTCCACTGGAGTTATTCTTTTAGAAAGAGGAGGTTAAAGTACCATCAGAATTAAAATATTTTCTAGTTCAGCTACTTCCTCATAAAGTTCTTCCACGGTAGGTTTTAGGGTTTGCAAGATCTCTACTTTAGCTATTTCTTCTTTCTCTTCTTCTAAATTGTCAGTTATCTCATTCCTTGTAGCTTGTTACCTTGCCATCTCCATGAGAAGTATAGTAGTTGACAGAACATATTTTGGCAAATTTCTAACTTTTTGCACAATATCCCTTTTCCTGATAATTTTGGATGATCCTCTTCTTACTTTATCATCAAATTCAAGAGATTTTTTTGAACTTTCTGAAGTCTGAGTTGGCATATGAGACTCTTGTTTTTAAGGGCACTCATGCCTTTCCTGAGTTTTTCTTTCGATGTTCCTCTCCTTAGTTTTTCTTTCTCCGTTCAAAGGAGCTTCAACTAATTTTTCTTTTTCTGAGTTCTCAGTTTCATTGTCACCAAGAATTAGCTTTCTTTTTCCTTTTTCCATTATCTTTTCAGTCTCAGCCTTCTTGGAAGATTTTCTGGCTTGTTCAATCCTTGTTCTGGGACTTTGCGTTGTTGCACTAGTCCTTGAGGTCATAGGTTTTCTCCTCATGGTTCTTAATGAGGCTAGTACCTTCCATGTATTCAAACCACTCCTCAATAAGAGGATAGTTCAAATGCTAGAATATTCTTGTCAACATCATTCTACAAGGTACTCCAGCCATTCTGCTTTTGTCCTTGGTGATTGTGCTTAGCATATAGTCCATGAGGAGCCTTCACAGATTCATATTCTTATTGGACATTAAGCAATATAAAAGCATACAATCCATGCCTACAAGCACATTGGTGCTTCCTAATCTAGGTAGGATGGAGAACTATACCACAGTGAAAACTTTTCTACTTTTTGCACTTAACATAGAGGTAGTAATTTCACTTGGTTTATGAATAATGAAGTCAATCTCCTTTATTTATCCTTAAGGAGCGAGCCTGGTTAGGTAAGGGAGTACAAACAAATTCTTCACATTCTTGAAAGGAGAAGACTTCTTTGAGGATGGATACCTTATTAAGAATTTCTTTTCTCAATGCCTTTCCCGAGGCCTTTTTCCTTAGAGAAAAGTTGTTCACGTAATGATCCCGCAGCTCAGGATTGTCATACATGTGAAAGGGCCCCCTTTTGGCGACGGATTGGTCAAGTTACTTTCCTTCAGCCATGTAAGGATAAGAATAAGGGGATTAAGAGAAAAAGGTTGAAGGTTTAAGGAAAAGGTTGAAGGTTTAAGGAAACGGTAAAGGTCATAGAGAAAGGAGGTTTGTGGAAGAGAATATGAAATGGTTTTGGGTGAAGGTGAGAGTATTTGAGGTTGAAGATGAAGGAGTAAAGTGTGATGTGCGAGAAGTGGGAGGTTACTTAAGTGATGGGATATAAAATCTGAAGGTGAGGCGACATAGGATAGAGAAACTTAAAAAGAGTGGGAATTATCTTGCCTTTTTCATTCCTCCAGAATAAGTGGTTTTTGACACTTGAAGCCACTTTCTAAACCTCATGAACTTTCTGAATCATTGAGATTATACAACTTCCTCACAACTAATCCATCTTCAGATTCTAAACCATATGAGACCATATAACCCATTTTTTGAACATCTGATCTTCTTTTTGAGCTTGCAAATTGACTTTCTGATCTATTAAACTAATTCTTCTAGTCTTGCAAACTGATGTTTTCATTTGGGCATCAGTTCAGAATCATGAAAGGGAGTGTCCAAAGACATTCATGTATGAAAGTCATGCAGAGTTAAAAACTTTTAAGGTTCAAAAGCCTTTTCAAGACACAAAAATGATCTTTAGCTAATGATTTTGTGAATATAGCAAACACTCAATTTTTAGTATTCACAAACATTAACTCAACATCCCTTTTTTGAACATGATCTCTAATAAAATTATGTTTAAAATCAATGTGCTTGGATCTAGAGTGCTGGACAGGATTCTTAGCAAGATTAATATCATTTGTGTTATCACAAAAGATAAGGATTTTGGTGTACCTCAGGTGATAATCTTTAAGTTGATTCCTTATGCACAGTATTTGGGTGCAACAGTTTACAGTAGCTAGATATTCAGCCTCAGCAGTAGAAAGAGCAATGGTATGTTGCTTCTTGCATGACCAAGTGATGATACTCTTTCCAAAGAAATAGCATTATCCACTGTTACTTTTTCTTTCTACTCTATCTCCAGCAAACTTAGCATCACAGTGCCCTACAATCTCACAATATATACCTTTCTCGTACCATAACCCAAGATTAGTAGTATCGGATAAATATCTTAAAAATCTTCTTAACAACATTTAAGTCTGATTGCTTTAGGTTAGTTTGAAATTTAGCACAAATTCCCACACTTAATTGAATGTCTAGTCTACTTGCTATAAGATACAAAAGTGAACCAATCATTCTTCTATAATTACTTTCTGATAGCTTTTCACTATTCTCTTCTACATCTATGACTGGAAATGGATGGATAGGGGTACTCATGGGTTTTGCTTGATCTATATTAAATTTTTTCAAAAGTTCTTTGTACACTTTTCTTAACAGATCAAAGTTCATTCCTTTTGTTGTTTTATTTGAAGTCTAAGGAAAAACTTGAGTTCGTCTATCATACTTATCCCAAATTCACTTTGCATCAATTTTGAAATCCTTTTACAAAGAGAATGATCAGTGATGCCAAATATAATATCACAAATATATATATTTGGACTATCAGAAAATGATTATTTTTCTCAAGAGTAAACAAGGTAGCATCAACTTTATCTTTCTTGAACCTATTCTTTAGTAAAAAGGTACTTAACCTTTCATACCAAACTCTAGGAGCTTGTTTCTAACCATAAAGTGCCTTTATTAATTTAAAAGCATGTTTAGGAAGGCTTTTACTCTCAAAACTTGGAGGCTACTTCACATATACTTCCTCAAAGAGGAATCCATTTAGGAATGCAGACTTAAAATCCATTTGATAAAAAGTAAATGCCTTGAAGGCAGCAAAGGCAAGTAGCATTCTTATGGCCTCAAATCTAGCTAGTGGTTCAAAGGTTTCATCATAATCAATTGCCTCTTGTTGATTATAACCTTGCGCAACCAGTCTTACTTTATTTCTAATAACCTTTCCAGCTTCATCAAGCTTGTTTCTAAACATCCATTTGGTTTCAATGATGGTTTTTCCTTTAGGATTCTCCATGAGTGTCCAAACTTTGCTTTTCTTGAATTGGTCCAGCTCCTCTATCATAGCATCCACCCAACTTTGATCATTCAAAGCATCTTCAATGCAATCAGGTTTGATGGTGGAAATGAAAGCACAGTTGGGCACATTTATTAGGGAGGATTTTATTCTTACACCCTTGGAAATGTCCTATAGAGCTTTGTTATGAGAAATTGGTTTTAGATAAAAAAAATTCCTCTGTAATTTCTATAACATTGATGTTTTTTCAATTTCTTACTGATCTTCAAATTGATCTTCTTCATGCTTAAAAATGTCATTTTTTTAGGGCTTTGGAGCTCTGAGTAAGCTTTCTAAAGAGTCCATGTTTTGGACCTTACTTTCTGAGGATTGCCCTTTCATCTAAAGGTTCCTTGAGGTTCAGTTTCTCAAGTTTGTCTTCTAGCTCTTCAAGATCTTTAGCAAAGTTGTTCTTGAGCTCTTTTTAATTTGATATGGATAGTCTCTTGAACACATAGCATTCTTTTGTTGTATAACCTATAAGCTTTTGAAGCCGAAGGGTATCCTAAGAAAATCCGATCATTAGATTTAGGATCAAACTTTATGAGTTTGTCCTTAGTGCCAAGAATAAGACGATATGAGCCAAATATATGGAAATATGGTACATTGGGTTTTCTACCCTTCCATAGCTCATAAGGAGTTTTGTTGAGGATTAGCATTAGAAAAATTCTATTTTGAATATAGCATGAGATATTTACAGCCTCTGTCCAAATCCTTTTGATAGACCACTTTCAAAAAGCATGGTTCTGGCAATCTCTTGCAAGCTTTTGTTCTTTCTTTCAACAACCCCATTTTGTTAGGGAGTTCTAGATGCAGAAAACTCATAAGAGATGCTATGTTTTTCACAAAACTCTTCAAAAACATGATTTTCAAATTCTCCTCCATGATCTAATCTTATAAAGGTATTTGAGATTCTTTTTCATTACAAACACATTTTGCAAAAAAATTGAATTTTTCAACCACTTCATCCTTAAAAGTTAGGAAGATAACCCATGTAAACCTAGATTAATCATCCACTATGACAAGGCAGTATTCTTTTCCAATAAGACTTGCAGTCTTGGTTTGTGCAAACAGATCCATATGTAAAAGCTCAAGTGGCTTAGTGCTTTTGTTGTGGAAAGATGCCTTGGTTTACTTGCCTTTCGCACAGAAGTCACAAGTTGAATCTTTGTCATATCTAATCTTTGGTAGGCCTTTAACAAGCTTTTTTTGAGATAGCTCAGAAATAAGCTTCATATGAGCATGTTCAACTTTTTATGCCATAACCACTTATCATCCATGAAGGATGCAAGGCATTTTACATCTTGATCTAGAAGGTCATCCAAGAATAAAACATAAGTGTTATCGTGTCTCTTGCCTGATAAAATGACTTGTTCAAAAGTGGGATTTATAATTTTACAAGAATGTGCATTAAATAAGACACTAAAACACTTGTCATAGAATTAGTTGATGCTCAACAGATTGTGAGCAAGATCACCAACAAGTACAACATTAGAAATTTCATGGGAGTCATCCTTACCAATGTTTCCTATACCTGTGACCTTGGTCTTACCTCCATCAGCAAATTTTACTAATCCAGAGCTCTTGGGCTTTAGGTTTCTAAACCACTTCCTAGATCCAAACATGTGTCTGGAGCAACCACTATCCATGTGCCGCTTATTCTCCTTGTCAACATGCATTCTCAAGTACACCTACAACAAAAGCAATTTTTAACTTAGGTACCTAGATTTTCTTGGATCCTCTTAGGTTAGTTTTTCTTATAGGAGGTTTCCCAACCTGTTTTTACAGATTTCTGCTCTTTATAGAGCTAGTATAATAAATCTCAGCTCAAAACAAGACATTTATTGCATTGAAAAAACCCAATCCATGGAAGACACCCATACCGTTATAAAACTCTTAGATGAAAATTTGATCAATAAGCGCATGTATAATTGATATCATTATATTCATATCAGATTAATACAAGTTGCAATAAAACCCTTTATAATATTAGAAATCAACAATCCTGTAATTACAATATTACGAGATATAAGGCTTAGAGAATTCGAAGATCATGTTTTAGCTATATTAGGGTCTATCATTCATGATGGTCCTGCTTTTTTCAATTGTTATCCAATATATTGGATGAACAAGATAGAATACAAAATTATGTTTCAATAGCAGAATTAAAAGAAATAATAGAGTAGTTTAAACATCCTAGTAATCAAATATCTACTAAAGAATTGATAAATGAATACAAATATTAAAACAAGAAATCAAATTTTTAAAACAAAAAGATTTTGATCTAGAATTAAAATACCTATAATTAAAAGGAGAATCAACATTAAGATCCTAAAGAAAAACTGAAGACACCATATCTAATGTTAGAAATATGTCATTATTAGAAAACATAGAAGAATGAGAACCTTCAAAAATTTATATTAATGTGATTACAAAAATATTAACCTACAAATGGCGATGTAAAGTAAATTTAATAGTTTGTGATCAAGTGTACAAAATTAAAGCATCAATAGATTCAAGAACTGATTCTAACTATATTCAAGAAGGATTAATACCAACAAAATTTTATGAAAAAACATATGAAGCATATACAAGGGTCAATAACAGTAGACTAGATATAAAATATACATTACTAAAGGCAAAAATTTGCAGAGACAACATGTGTTATACAACTTCCTTCATACTACTAAAAGATATGCATGAATTTTTAATATTAGGAACTCCATTTTTAGTATTATTATACCTTTTTGCATGTACGAAAATAGGACTTATTTCAAAAACAAGAGGAGGAAGGTTAGGTTTGACCTTTTAGACCCTCCATGAATTAAAAACTTAAATTCACTTCAAAATAAACTTACTTATTCAATAAATCTAATATCAATCAAACAAAAGCAAATAAACCTATTAAATGAAGAAATTAAGTATAAAAAAATAGAAGAAAAACTTAATAATGAAAATATAAAAAACAAAGTAAAAGAATTACAAGAAAAATTTGAAAAGGAAATATGTGCTGAACTTCCTAATGCCTTTTGGGATAGGAAGAAACACATAATTTCTTTACTATATGAAGAAGGATTCGATGAACAAAACATTCCAACAAAAGCAAGATTTATTCAAATGAACTAAGAATATCTATATTATTGTAGAAAGGAAATAAAGGAATATTTAAATAAAGGATTAATTAGGCTTAGCAAGTCTCCATGGAGTTGTGCAGGCTTCTATGTTATGAATGCATCAGAAAAAGAAAAAGGTGCTCCAAGCTTGGTTATCAACATGAACCATTAAATAAAGTATTAAAGTGGATCAAATATCCATTACCAAACAAAAGAGACTTAATAGGAAGAATAAATAAGGCCACAATATTTTCAAAATTTGACATTAAATCAGAATATTACAGAATATAAGAAAAGGAATCAGATAGATAAAAAACAATTTTTGCAGTACCTTTTGGGCATTATGAATGGAATGTAATGCCATAAGGATTTAAAAAATACTCCTAGGGAATTTCAAAACATAATGAATGAAATCTTTAGTCAATACTCTAATTTCACCTTAGTATGCCTAGATGATGTACTTGTCTTTTATAAATCAACAAATCAGTACTTGATCATCTTAATTAATTTTATGAAATCATAAGGGAAAACGGACCAATAGTTTCGACAAGAAAAATGAAATTGTTTTAAATCAAGACTAGGTTTTTAGGATTTGAAGTATATCAAGGAACGATAACCCCAATAAGTATATCTATAGAATTTGCAGATAAATTCCCAGATGAATTAAGGATAAAAACCAATTACAAAGATTCTTAGGATGTATGAATTATGTTTCTAATTTTGTCTCTAATCTTAGGATAATTTGTAAACCTTTATATAAAAAGCTTACAAAAAATCCTCCACAATGGTTTGAAGAAATGACAACTATTGTTAAAAAAAATAAAACAAATAGTCAAAAGGCTTCCATGTGTAGGACTTCCAAATCCTTATGCTTTCATAATAGTAGAAACTGATGTTTCAAATCAAGGATATGGTAGTCTTCTAAAACAAATCAAGAATAGATAAAGAACAAATAGTAAGCTTTTATTTAGGAAGATGGACTAGACCTCAAGAAATATATAGTGCTATCAAAAGGTAAGTACTTTCAATAGTTTTATGTATTATGAAATTTCAAGATGATTTATTATCAAAAAGATTTTTACTAAGAATTGATTGCAAGGCAGCAATACCTATTTTTGAAAAAGATGTTAAAAATTTAATTTGAAAACATAGTTTTACTAGATAGTAATCTTTACTTTCTTGCTTTGATTTTAAAATTCAACATATTTATGGAAAGCACAATGCACTTCCAAACTTTCTTACAAAAGAATTTTTACAAGGTAACCACCATGAGGAAAAAGATGACAAAAGATCAATACAGGGTAACCTCCATTGGTACGGGATCATCAAGTGGATCCAAAAGCTTATTCAATATAGATCTCCAGATAAAGAATTAATGGTTCAGTACCCTCCAATGGTATCAATAAGGCCTGGTGTTAGTCTTCGTACCCCTCAAAACATTATAAGACTATCTCCACCTTTTCCCAGCTCAAATAGGATTAGACCATTAACTTACCAACATGATATAAACACAACACCTTCTAGTTCAAAACCTAAGGCTATTTCAATAATGCCAAATGCACCAACCACCATAACCACCAAATCCTATCAATACGACTTGTAACACCCTAATTTTTAACCCAATACTCTAGAACACATTAGATTATTATTTCTTAGTCTCATTTTTTTATTAAAATACTTAGCGAAAATTATTTCATCGAGATACGGAAAGATAAATCACAACATGATCAGATATATAAAGGCAAAGAATAATCAACAATTCAACAAAGGGACATTCCATTAATAACATAATTAGAAATACATAGAGTCACACCTTTATAGAATTGGGCTGAGCTTTCAATATAAGGGAAGAGAAATACAACATGAACAGAAAACATGAAAGGCGTAAATAAAAGCTCCTACCCTAGTGTACCTAAGGCGGATAACCTCATTACAAAAGAAGGTTTATCCTATACCTCCCCTAAAACAGCTACTACTGGAACCCGGGGTAGGGCAGCAGGAGTAGATACGCGTAGTGACTGATCATGTGCTCCTCGGCAGGGACGCATCTCGGCCCGTCTAGCCAACCTCAGCTGCGTAACTGTCTCCTCGCTCTCGCCCCTCACGAACTGAGGAGTGAGGGCAGAGCTCTCGCTATACATGTGCATCGGTGGATCCTCTGAGAGGTCGTCCTCTGAACCGAGAGATCGGGGCACGTAGTCCTGGAAGTCGTGGGTAGCCGAACCTCCGGTGTATGTTCGAAGAATCCTCTCGTCATGCGTCCGGGCACGCTCAAAAACCATAGCATCGTCAGAGGGAGACATAAGAGAGAAGCGGTAACTCTATATAGGGTGTGCAAAGGGACATCCGACGAATATAAAGACACGAACAGCACAGCGTCCCTCAAAATGATATGACCCGTGCTTTGGATCAAAGTGCACCTCCCAAGTCGGGGTGTCGATAAAAACCACGAATGTCGCCATCGAGCTCTGAAGATGTGACGGGAGAGAAAGAAAGAAGAGAAAGGAGTGAGAATCTTACCAAAGAATCTCAGTAGGGACCTCCTATCTAGGGTTACATCATTCACATCCTCAAGAACCTTGGGTTTATTACTAAAAAGGTGTACATGCATATAAGATTCATTATTAGGTTTTATAAAACTAAATTATCCAAGATTCATTCCTTTAAGAATGCATATTAATGTCATGAATGCAACATATCAAAGTATGAATGCATGGCAATACTTTAAGCAACTACTTAACAAATCATAATATCAAGAAGCAAACAAGTGGCATAAAGGGCGTATAAATCTTTCATGTGGAACTTTCCTCAACTTTGTGACATAAATCATCATACTATAGCATTATAGGCCACCCTAAAACATCTAGGTTATGAGCTCATACCTTAGCTAATTGTCACTAGCTCTTGCTTATTATCTGAATAAGCGAAACATAATAAAATAATCCTGACTCCTCGAGTACGGGTTAGGGGGCTTAGGGATCACCTCTCTTAGGATATACCCTCTTTGAAATGCTTTGCTGGCATCTAGCCACAGCAATTTGTCCACTTTGGTAGGCTGCATCTACTCATACCCTCACAGATTTGTCTTTCTTGGGGGTGCTCGGCCAAACAGGTGTCACCCAGGAAAGCGCGTCTCAGTGCTTTGTCACATAAAAATCTCCTGGGGTGCTTAGCCGAACCAGTGTCACCTAGGGTTTTAATCTCATATGGTACTTCAAAAACATTCTCAAATCCTTTAGGTTTGATGGAAATTCGGTAGCATAACGGCTGTACACCGAATTTCCTTCAAACCAACTTTATGCCACAAGTCTATAACACATATACATTTCTCATTCATCTTTCATACTCAGGATAAACTTAACATCTCAATAAAACACTTCATCATAGCTCATACATCATCAAAGCATATGCATCAACACATCATACTTGCATTATCAAACTTAAAACATCAAAGTCTCTTAATGTCTTATGCTTTTACCCTTAAGGTCCTTTAACTTGATATTTAAGTTGTCTATCATGACAATTTAAGCTCTCGGGTACCTATAGGCTCATATCTAAGTATTCCTCACTCAACTCTATGATTATAAATAATTCTAAACCCCAAGAGTGCAGAATCCATAATTTACACTTTACTGGTACCTATGAGTCACAACTTTGTCCCTTTCTAAGTTCGGTTTGTTCCTAAAGCATCAAGATCAAGTCCTAAACCAATTATGAGTAGTTCCTACACATTTAAACTAATTATAAACCATGATTTCTAATTTTAAACCTTGCTGGACAGAATCCAAAAAATTACATTCCTAAGGGATCTAAAAGTCTCAAATTAATTCCTTTCTAGTTACTAACTTACCTTAACTTTCCCAAACAAATTTTAGCATTAATTATACATGATCATACTCATTTTATCATCATCAAAACAACATCATACAGTGAGCATACCAACCAAACAGAATTGAAAACATCTCCATCAAACAATGCATAAAATTTCATTTCTAAAGCACATAAATTACTAGTTTCTCTTAGAACCTTTTTAAAATTTTCAAAACTCACTTGGAAACAATTTATTTTATCAAAACCATTATAAAACATGTGAGGGCAGCAACCATTTTAAATAAATCTCAAGAGGTATTTAAATCATGAAATCTAGCTCAAAACATTTCTTCAGATCATCTAGACTTAGGAAAATCATGAAACATGAGTTTTAGCACTTGTAACTAGATGAATCTCATTCTAAGACTCAACATCATCACAAGGTCGAAAATCAAGGAGCAAAGACTTATATTTTCAAACTTTGTATGAGATAATAATGGGTAAGTCCATGAGCTCTAAATCTCTTAAGTGATTGACATAAAAATAAATATGCAATGCACTTGGTTTTAGTCTTTATTAGGAGGTGAAAGCATAAAATAAATGTACTATGCGAATCCATTATTATCTTAGAGATTTAGTGAGAACATAAACATAAATATGAAGATGCAATTTCAGTCTTTAATCTTGAGCATTTAGTGATGACATAAAAGTAAATATGAATGCAAGTCCTTTTTAATTTAACTTAGAGCTCATATAAGACTTTTAGAGAGAACCAAAAATCTCAAACCAACACTTATCTCATCAACAAAGTGAGCTCTAGAGTTCTTGAACCAAGTTCTCAAAGGAAATACATGGTTCATGAGTATCATCATCAAGCTCAAAGGAAGTAAATTCAAAAGAAAACAAAACCATAAGGAGATAAGAATCAAGGCCGAAATATAGAGGAAAAGAAAACAAGAACCGAAAGCATACAAGGAAAGAAAAAGAGGATAAAACTATGTCATATTCTTTATTAAGTACCCAAAACCCTTATCTAGAGAAAACTCTAGAATATGCCGGCCAACTTTAAGGTTGACAAGGGTAGGCTTGGGCTTTTTGAAAACCTTAGATTAATTTTTCTTAAGTTGAAGAACCATGTGAGCTAAGTAATATAGATAAAGTTCAAAGAAAGGAAAAACTCAAGCTTTAGAGGTTTATTTGAGATGAACATAAGGTCATCATCTAGAAACTTTCGTCATCAAGCTATCATGAACAAAATGAGTCCTTGAGGCTGAAAATAAAAGAAAAAAAAGAAGCAAGGAAGACTTAAAAAGAAACCAAGAGAAACTTTGAGAAAATAGCATTTTTAAGTAAAACAAAAACTAGAGAGAACCTCCTACCAAGTGTGAAGTCAAAGGCTTGATATTTGAGGTGAGAATGGAAGGAAAAACTCTCCTAATGTGATGGTGAGGCTTCGGCCAAAGAGAGAGGAGAGGAAAGGAAATGTGCTTTGGATGTGTTTGTGTTTGAGGATGAGAGTTTGAGTGTTTAAAGGATGATTCAAGCTTGTGGTTTAAGGTTGTGAGGTGATGATGCAAAGAGAAGATGAAGAATATGAAGATGAAAGAAAGTTCTTAAGAACTTTGAGAGGAAATGAAGAACTTGAGAGGAAAAGGAAAGAACTCAAAAGAAAGCTTGAAAACTAAAATTTAGCAAATGATCTAAAGGTTCACACAAGTTCTTCAACACATGTATTTATAGAAAACAAAAACAAATGGAGACTCATCAAGGGAGAGGGTTGGCCGTAGCTTCTTGGAGGCATGGGAGGAGAAAATATCTCTTACACAATGTCATTCAAAGCATGGATGAAAGCATGGTAAGCATGGTGCAAAGTATGGGCTAAGTAAGGCTTGTCATGGACTTGAAATTGCATTTGAATTTCAAAAATTTGAGGCATGGGAGGAGGAGTGGCCGTGTGCTTCTAGAAGAGAGGAGGAGAGGTTTCTTTTGCTTAATGATGGTTTAGAGATGTGTTTAGGTGTGTATTAGATTAGGTGCAAGATTAGGAATTCCTAAATATGTGTTTAGGTAACTAAGAATGTAATTAGGAAATTTATGACATGATTAAGGAGTGCTCATACACATTTAGAGGGTTTAAAATTTATTTTATGAATAAACAATGTCAACACAATTCCATGATTTAAGGAATTGGAGAGAGAAAACACTATTCAAGATTCCATGACTAGGAATCTTGAATTTAAAATGAGATTTGAGTTTAAATTAAGTAATCTTAGGTTCTAATTAGCTCTAATAAATTATTTTGACTCTACATTAATTAAGGAAATTAATTAATCTTTGATTAGAGCCTAATATTGCTTAGGTTTGCTTAATCACGTGATTAAGCTTGAAAACAAGGGGCAAAATCGTAATTTTGGACAAAAATTGCTCGGGACCGCCGGGACTAAAACTGAGGTCATAGAATACATAAAAACACCTTTTAAAACCATCTGGAGAAGTTTCAGGTCTATTCAGGGCTCGTACCCGTGTCAAACACAACAGGGGTATTTTGGTCAATTTGACCTGAAATCTCGGAAAACAAGATTTTCGATCCCGGAAAGGTACACAAGTCAACTAATCCCCTTTAAACATTGAGTTAGCCCCTCGAGGACTGCCGGGTCAGCTATCCTTGAGTTCCGGGCTGAAAATGACCTCAGGGGCATTTCGATCATTTTTACTCTAGCAGAAAATCGGGGCGTTACACGACCTATACAAATATGTAGGAAACCATGATGTTATAACTATCTATCTTATAGAAGACGATTGGCTATCTGAATCCCCTTGCCAAACTGCTGAAAACATATTTCCTCATGACTTTGAATATTAGCCTACTTGTGAATGCCTAATTTTGTCCAGCCCGTAATACAAAAGACCCAAAAATTGATATATTCTTATAGTATGTGAATAATGCTCATAAATATTTTTTGCCTATCATTTTTATATTAGTTTTACATCTCTTTTGGAAAAAAAGTTGTTGTCATTTTTTTATTTTTTTAAAATATATAAATTTAAAGAAAAATGAAAAGGCGACACAGCACCGATTTCTCTTCTGTTTTCTTTAAAAAAAAAAAGTCCAAATAGCATGTTACTTTTGACTGTGCACTGATTTTCCCTTCTGTCTTTTTCCAAAGAGAAAAAAAGAATAGGAGCGCCTGCCAGCACCATTTTGAAAATGCATCACCCAACAAAAAAGAGAAAATTTAGAAAAGAGCAGCAAATGGTGGATCAAGTCAACAACAAATCCCCTAAAATCAACAATTTATAAGGGAAATCTCTTCAATCAGATCACAATTATCACATACTATGTCTAAAAAAAAACTCAACTTAGAAAGTATAAATTCATATATGGGAAGGAGGATTATTGATTATGATCTTCAAAAGGGAAAAGAGAGTTGTCTTTATTTTTTAAAAAAAAATTGGAAAGACAAATCACAGAAAGAGAGGAACGAACACATAGAGGAGGAGACCAACACAGTCAAGCTCTTGCACTTTTTAGCCATGCTATCTCCAAATTGCCTGTAATCATATCCCTTTTATTATCCAAACAGATACAATATCCATGAAACCATAACCAAGTACAACCATAACTCATCATCCTCACTAACTCTCCAGTCGTCATCACTTCAAAACCAAATAAATCAATTTCAAACCCCAAAGCACAAACAAAATCATAATCAAACACATCATTCCAAGCTAAAAATAAAAATCCAACCACGCAAAATCTGATCATTCATAGTCAAACACAGAAAGGATCCAAGCAGTTTATGTTCATATCCAAAGATAAAAAAGGTAGGAACAAAAAAAAAAGATGAAGTTCGCAGTCTCTAATGATCATCATCACTGCACACATACTCTCTCTCTCTTGTTGTGTGTTTGCAAGCGCCAACACATGCTCTCTATGTCACTCACAAAAAGAAAATAAAATCCCAAGTTGAACTTTGTCTCTGATTTGGCATAGGATTCCCTTTTTCCTTTATTTTATTATTATTTTTTTTCTTTCTACTAATCTCTTTATTTTTCACATTTGTCATAGATTTTTTAAAAAATATATGTTTTCAATGAAATTCCAAGTTGAACTTTGTTTGTGATTAGGCATAGGATTCCTTTTTTCTTTTTTATTATTTTTCTTTCTTTCTACTGATCTCTTTGTTTTTCGCATTTTAAATGTAAAGAGGTTGGGTTGTTCTAGTCCAAAAACAATGGAAGAGGGTTTTTGGGCCATGTTCATTTCGAAAAAAAGATTAAATGTTTTGGGTTGTTTAAAAAAAAAAGCTTAAGGATGGAATGTTTTGGGCAGTTTAAAAAAAGTTAAAATAAAAAATAAAAATGAATGTGAGATTAGCTGGGGTGTTATTGTTGTTCCTTTTTTTTGTTACAAAAATTGTTCTTTTTTTTAATATAATTAATATTTTTTATAGATGAAAAAAAATTCTTTTTTTTAATAACAGAATTAATTTAGCCGTGATGGCTTATTAATTATATGCTCCTAGATTATCTTAGTTGTGACAGCTTAATATTCTAAAAGTACATTTCAAAATAAAAATCAATCAACCCACAAATATTTTATAAAGAACTGCGTGATTTTGAGTTCCTCATTGCACTAGGGGATACGTAGGAGCAGGTGCTAAAATTAAATTTTCATAATTTTTTTCTTACTTGTAAATATTTATCCGATGCACTTTATTCTTTAAAATTTAAATTAGTCACTTGTTAAATATTTTATTTGGAATAAAATGTTAATTTAGTTAAGACGGCTTGTTAACTCAATATATTGGGCATCTAAGTTGTGACAACTTGATGTTTCAAAAATTTCCTTTTTAAAAAATGATATTTGTTCTTTTCTTTGTAAATATTTTTTTATTTTTTTTAGACCTTATTTGTAAATATTTATCATTGATAGGAGATATTTTATTATATTTAATTTAAATTATTCACTTTTTTGGTAATATTTTATTTTGACTAAAAATGTTAACTTAGCCATGATGGCTTGTTGGCTCAATATTTTAGACATCTGAGTTGTGACAGCTTGATGTTCCAAAAATTTCTTAAAAGAAAGAAGTTTGTTTTTTTTTAATAAAAATGATAAAATAAATATTACAAAGATTATTAATAATTAGTACAATCAATTAAGGTGACCGTAGCAATACAGATGTATCAAGGGTTGTGCGAAAATTAACTTTTTTCCACTTTCCTGTGCATAATTGACTCCCGAACTCAAAATCTTGTTTCAAAGATCATTTCTTTTAAAATAAAAAATGGTTTTTTTTCCACATTTTTACCAATTTAAATAAAACTTAGTAGCGACTCCATTTTAAATCATTTCTTTTTTTACTGTCCCGTCTTGATTCTGGTTGTGGCAGATGGTGACTCCACTAGGGACACAAAGTCAAGCCTAAACTAATTTAAATAAAGGTTTTTTTTTGTTGCATGTTGTTCCCTTTTTGTGTTAGAGTTTTGTCACCATTGTGTTTGTATATATATTTTTTATATTTGATTCTTTGTGACCACCTTAGGGTAGAAGAATTTTGTTTTGTATTGTCTATTTTTATTTATTTTTGTTTCTTTGTAACCACCCTAGGATAGAAGATTTTTGTTTTATATTGTCTATTTTTGCATGTGTTGTCATGGGTAGTTTTATGATCTCAAGTTTATATGCTCTCTTCACATACAACACTCACACATTAATCACACACAAGTGGGCCCTATACTCGGATCTGAGTGCAACTTTAGATAGGTAAGAGGTTGTATAGTGGTAGCCATTTTGCATACACATCCTGTTTGGTTACTGTGAAAATCTCGTCTAGAGTATGACTCTTTCATGAATGTCCTATACCTAGCGATTCACCTGCTATTGTTGATGACATTCTGAAATGAGCCTTTAACTCTAGAGGCTGTATAATCCTAAAATCATAGATCCACTTAGTGAGAGTCTTCACAAAGTAGAAAACCTATGAGACTATATGATAGCATTCCGTAGTTCACCTTAAATAGGACACAAAGAGAGCATACTCTTTCTTTAACTCATTTCCTTTGTACATAAATTCTTTAACATACCCAAAGTGTTTATTATTTTCTTTTCATAAAAAAGAATAAAAAAATTCTTTTTCTTCCTTTGTTTTAGCAAGTTTGTTAGAGAATCAAATCAAAGTCTTGTTGTGAATATCTTTAGAAAATGGAAACAAATATGAGATCAAACAATCATGAGGGAGAGAAATTAAAGAAGACTTTGCATCTTAAAGCCAAGAAACCTTACACAAAAGGCCTGAGATACTTAGGTCAGCTGTTGAGCATACCACAACATTTTTCTCTTACTAGAAAGTATGGAAAAATTTGAGCCAGTTAGAGGTGGAAGAACAGGTAGAGGCAATCATAGCATTGGCACAATATTATGATCCTCCACTCTGATGCTTTACCTTTCAAGATTTCCAATTAGCACCAACCCTTGAAGAATTCAAGCAAATCTTGGGGTTACCTTTAGAAAGAGAGAAACCTTACCATTACCAAGGACATTATGCTTCTTTACATGCCATATCAATGGTCCTAAAGGCGAAGGTAAAGGATTTGCATGAAGCATAAAAGTGTAGAAATGGGACCCAAGAATTCTCAAAGGATAACTTGGAAAAGCATATGCACTGCTTGGCTCAAGTTGAAGACTGGGATACCTTCTCCAACGTGCTGGCCCACTATTTATGGCACTGTCTTATTTCCAAATATTGAAGGTTCCGTAGATTTTGCAGCAATTTATGTATTCCTCGCTCGCAAATTTCATGGTCATAATCCAGTTCCAACTTCTTGGCAGATGTCTATTATTCCCTGAATTTTTGCTATGAGAGAAACGAAAAAAGAATTTTATGTTGTCAAGAAGAAAAATGGACAAGAATAGGCTGAAGAATTGGCTAAATTAAATGAAATAGTGATCTAATGGTGCCTTTGGTGGGAAGACGGGCAGTTATTGATTTATCAGTGCGAAACTTTCTAAATGTACCCCTCATGGACACCCGAGGGTGTATAAATTACAATCCAGCATTAGTGTTATGGCAACTTGGTTACCCATAATAGAGCCACCTTCTGAAGCTATGATTACTCCCTTCATCTAGTATTATTTGGACTTTGATGACATTGCTCCACTGTAGAAAGTTTGAAATGCTTAGAACAATGTTGCTTGAAAAGGAAAAGAATTAGGTGTTAGGAGCTGTGCAATAAAAGAAAGTTACCGCCAATGAGTGAAAAGTAGAGCTCAAGAGATTAAGCTACCATTTAGAGTTTTAACAACTACTCCTGACATAGCATTAATCTTGCGTTCCAATGAAAATGAAGAGATCAAAGAAATGAAAGAAATTTTGGACAAGGCTAAGTAAGAAAAGATGAAAGCAGAGTTCAAGTTGAAAAACACCCATCATAATTATGCAGCTTTAAAGTGAGAAGAGGTTGAAAGGGATCAGATTCTAGAAGGGACCAGTAAAAGGTTAAAGATAGAGCATGAACACATGATGAAGACCAAAGAATATCTCAAAGCTAATAAGAAAGAGCAAGGGCTTGAAAGGCAAGAGTGTGATAGGGTATTAGCTGAAAATCAACAATTGAAGAAGCTGCTCCAAAATGCCAAAATTGATAAAGAAACTGCACTACCAGTAAAGGAACAAATTAAGCAAGAAATGGAGGAGGTGAATAAGGAATACCAGAGGAAGATTGAAGGATCAAAACAGTACTTGAAGGATGAGACCATGAAGTATCAAGTTGCCCTAAGAGAATAGAAAGAAAAAATTACGAGTCTGGGTTTTGAGATGCAACACTAAAATCACATCAATCATGAGTTGAAGATTTGCTTTCAAACTTGGCAAGGTTGGCTGATATAGCAATAGAAGATGTTTTGATATACCTGAGAATGGTTGAGTAAGAAATCATCCCTTTTAAGACCCTGACTGAGATTAGTTGCTTTGTTGAGTATTGTAAGGACTTGATTGGGAAAATGAAGCAAATGATTATGGGAAGACGTTGAAATGTTGTGATGCATAGCTTTATGATGCATTTCTTCCTAGAATAGTTGTAAGAAATGATGATTATAATACCAATGAATGGAAGAATGGTTGTTCCTTTACATTGTGTTGATATCATGGCAATATTCATAACCTAGTACTGTTGAACAAGACGTTATGGGGAACAGTTATAGTCAAAGATACTCATATCAAGACTAGGCACGATTGACAAGCTCTAACAAATACCAATGTTTTTATTTCTTTTTTACTCAAATTGATTTTTACAGGTGAAACTTCGTAACTATTAGGCATCCGAGGAAAACAGATATCGATCAAACTCGTGTTTATAATACTAGAGCTTGGACCCAAATGGCCGGAGGAAATTCTGAGCTAGGAAGGACTCACTCTATTGCAACTAATTTTGAACCGGGAAGGAATCTGAGCATGGAACTTTATGAAATGAGAGGAAAGTTGAATGAAATGCCAGATACCCAAGCAAGAATGGAAGAAATGATGCGAGCCATGAAGGAGTCTTTTGACTTGTGGGGAGGAAACAGGAACCAAGGCAGAATAGATATACTTGTGATGGTACAACCTAATGCTACTAGTATACCTATGGTATCAAATTAAGCAATAGGCATCATTCAAGGGGTGAATGACATGGGTGAAATTTTGACTAACCCTCATGGACAACCACCACCCATAATGCCATTGGTAATCCCTATTGGAGAAACCTATCGTTCCTTAGAGAATGTTCAAACTGATGGGCACGGGCATGTTATCCCTATTTGGGAGCAACCTCATGTTGTCATCCAAAAACAATCGGCTTCCTCACAGAATAGCCGTGCAGAGGCAAAAAAGGGGAAATTTAAAGAAGAGTGGATGGAAAATATTCAAGAGCACATTAGGGCTATTCAGGGACATAGCCCCTATGGTTATGTGGAGGTTGAACAGCTTTGCCCTTCTACAGACATAGTAATTCCTAAAGACTTCAAGATTCCTAACTTCTTAAAGTATGATGGGACGGGTAATCCTTTGTTTCACTTGAAGAGTTATTGCACCAAGATGGTGATATGGTCAAAGGATAAAAAGTTTCTCATTAGCTTTTTTCATGAAAGCTTAACTAGACCTGCTTTGGAATAGTACATTCAACTAGACCATTCAAAGATTTCCAGCTAGAAAGAATCGGTTGATCAATTCATTAGTCAATGTAACACCCTCCTAACTACCATGTATTACTCAAGTATTAACATTGTAATTAGAAGAGCACCACTTCCTTTCTATAATACATACTAGTCGAGTGAAATGAAAAATAAGGTAAATTAAACTCATAAGTTGCAAAGAAAACTCCTATATACATATATTTGTACTTCATACACAACTTTTCTTAATACATACCATACTAGAAGTTAAGTTGTTTCACTTATAATACTACTTAGGGACTCTTATCAAAAGACATATCAAGTACCTAAAACCTAGCCTACTTAGATATCAAGGTCCAACAAAAATCATATGTGTACAGAAATGGACCTAAAATCATCTAACAGCAATCAGTCTGCAGGGTGGTAATGTCCTAGCGCTATGCTACACTATATATAAGTCTAAAGTCCTTAAAGATCTCGTGTCCTCCTAGATGAAACCATTGGCCATCGGTATGATGACCTCACCTCTACCAAGGGTGTTAGAACCCTTTGGTGGGTCTAAGTCTAAGGACAAGGATGAAGAAGGAACATCTATTGGAAAGGATACTAGTGGTGCTAGCAGGATATCAAATATAACTAGGTGTGCCATATGGAAAGGCATACCATCATAAGGAAAAACGGGATCGAAATCAGGAGTGAAGACAGACGCACTAAAGGAACAACCAAACAACAAGTACACACGGATCTGAGAATAGGCTGCTGCATAAAAAGAGTCAAGTACAAGGTTGTAGTGCCACACCCATTATGGCGAATCAAGAAAGAACACTATTGACGACATCAACTAAATCTTAATAATATAAAATAAATACAACCGTAGGGAGGAGAATATTATAAAATTCTCAGTAGGGTGCTCCCTCTAGTGTGATATAAACCATAATCAATAAGCTCAGTCATATAAGAATCCTCATGTAAGTTATATGCATAAATATCAATGTACATAGATCAGGTAATGTAAAATGCAACATAATAGTGATCGTGTGTTCTTCTTTTATAATCATGGAATTCAATTCAATGCCTTTTCTCTTTTCATCAACATAGGGAAGACTTAATTCCATACCAAGTGGTATTCATGGTGGACAACCCTAGAATGGGCAATAGATTGCTTATCAAGACATGAGCTCATTTCTATACGTGATCATTGGACTTCATTTTTTCCTTTTTTTTCGAATCTAGCACAGTTATATTCCTAGCCGATACGTTTACTGACTCATCGTATTTATAAAGAAGTCCTTATTTTGGCCTTCTCTATTAACCAACATAAGTCTTGTCTCTATTTTCTCTATATGTTAGAACATACATAATTGAATTTTTTACATGTTATTTTGTCACAGATAGGCCATCATCATCTTTCATTATTCCCAATACATGCCCCAATCACATATAAATACTTATTTACAATGAAATTCGTATCCATTCACTACATAATATGGCATGCATTGTTTCTCATCATACTTGTGTCATAAATCATTTAATTTCCAAATCAAGGGTTTAGTTCAATTCCAACACATTAATAGAATTTTCACTCAAGTAGCAAAAATTATTTCTCATATCAAACCATCAATTTCATGTCCATAAAAATTCTCAATGAGATTTCAATGTGTCCCCAATATCTTGTAAGGTTTTCAGCTGCTAGGTCAACAAAATTCCACAAGTTTGGTGGTCAGAGACCACTTAATCTCAACTCAGAACCAAAATCTCTTAATTTTTAACCTTAACAAATGATTAAATAAACTCAAAATAAAAATCAAGGTTAAACTTCAAGATGTTTAAAAAATCCTACAAAAATTTCAAAGGAAAAATCAATCATTTCTTATGGTAACAAAATTAGACAAACTTACAGCTTCAATTCCAAGAGTTCAAGCAGCATATGTACATGTTTAGTTTGATTTTTTTTAACCTAGTAGAAATCAAAATCAGGGCTCAAGAAAATTCATGCAACTAGCCCAAGTTATTAGCTTCAACATATAATTTTTATAGCTTATAAAAAGACCTAAAAAATAGTTAGAAAATTGTGATCATACATTACCTGTAAGAAAATCGAAAATCCAGTAAGTATCACTCAACATCTCTTTGACAAAAATGATTTTTCCATAACACCAAAGTAACCCACTTGTGCAAAAACATCATAAGAACCAGATTGTATCACTTGAAAACAAGCCAAAATCAGCAAGAACAAAAAATCACAAAACAAGACACCAAAACCCTATTTTGAAAGCTTTTGAGCTCTATACTCCAAAGCATGCTCTACTTGATTTCTCTTCACTTTAAGGACTCCCAATCAAACACCAAATCTCTCCTAGGTAGCGAGGAAGTGAGGGATGAAAGTGAGAACTAGTGGGGAATTGAAATTTTAATCGGTTAGAATTGCAGGGTTTGAGTTGTAGAACAGGTTTAATGAAAGAAGTTGGTAGTCTTGACAATTCTAGGCTAGTGTTTTTGGCATTTGAAGTGAGGTTTTGAGCTCTTGGACATGGAGTTTGTGTTTTTCTTCTCCTTGCAACTGCTGGTTGAAATTTTGGCTTCTTGAAGAAGCTTGGTTTGTGTTTATCTTATATATATAAAGAATGAATATAATATTGTGTAATTAAATGATCTTTGACCTAAGAAAGAAAAATAGATGGCTAAGGTTAAATCTTGTAATTTAAGATTGAATCTTAGCCATTCATTTAATATAAGTTGATAATTCTCCTTTATTTTGTGAAGATTAACTTAGTTTTCGATGTTAAAAATTGTACACTGAAATTTCACCGAATGGGTAAATCACCGTACCCGGGTAATCAAATATTACTTGACATTTAATTCCAAGTATAAAACTTTCATTTCTAACTATTTCTAACCTTTTTCCCATGTTTTCCCTATTTCAGGCACCTCCGAGCCCCGAATCTAGGGTTTCAGCTGTCTTGATAAGCCCACAGGGCCCACAAAACACTATTCAATTTTTTTTCATCTGTTGAGTTAATCTCATCATTTCCACATCTGTCAGAATCTTAAGATTCTCATTAATAAAGTGCTAATATATTTTTGAATAAAATTTAGGGTGTTAAATTACCACCCACCTTAATAAAAATTTTGTCCTCAAAATTTCACACCTGGAAACAATTCTGGATAATTTTTCTTCATGTTTGACTCTAATTCCCATATGTATTCTTCATTTCCAAGTCCACCCCAAGCCACTTTTACTAGGTGCATAGATTTATTTCTAAGTTGCCTGACTTCTCTATTAACAATCTGAACGGGAGGAGCTTGAAATGTCAAGTTATCTCTTAACTGTATGGATTTTGGCTCAATAATATAGTTTGGATCTGGATGATATTTTCTGAGCTGAGATGCATGAAACACATTATGAAGGTTGGATAAGTGCAGGGGTAAGGCTATCTGGTAGGCAACTGGCCCAATTCATCAAAGAATTTGAAAAAGACCAATGAATATGGGTTACAACTTTTCAATCCTAAGGGCTCTACCTACCCTAGTAATAGGTGTAACCTTCAGGAATACATGTTCTCCCTCTTGAAACTCCATAAAGTTTTCCTTTGAGTATCAATATAGCTCTTTTGAAGAGTTTATGCGGTGGGTATTTTACTCCTAATCTTCTGGATCTGCTCCGTCGTTTGATTAACAAGGTTGGGTCCCAACAATCATGTTTCCCCCAAGTCGTACCAATATAATGGAGATTAACATTTTCTTCCATATAGGGCTTCATACTGGGCCATGCCAATATTAGCGTGATGGCTGTTATTACCAGCAAATTGAACCAATGGAAGCAACTTATCCCAACTTCCCTTCTACCCGATAATCCATGCCCTTAGCATATCTTCCAGGGTTTATATGGTGCGTTCTATTTGCCCATTAGTTTGGGGGTGATAGGCAATACTTAAAAAAAATTTTGTCCCAAAGGGTTTTTGGAAAGCTTCCCAAAATCTCAAAGTAAATCTTGGGTCTTTATCAGAAACTATTGAAGAAGGAATACCATGCAGTCTCACTATTTCTTGGATGTACAGAAAAGCTAACTTATTCGAAGGATAACTAGCTTTAATGGGTAAAAAATGAACAGACTTAGTCAATCTATCTACTATAACCCATATAGCATCATGACCTGACGATGTCCTTGGCAAACCCATTACAAAGTTCATAGAGATACTTTTCCACTTCCATTCTGGGATTTCTAAGGGTTGCAGGGTCCCTGCCAACTTTTGGTGCTCTATTTTAACTTTTTGACAAGTTAGCACTTCCTGACAAACTCTACTATGTCTTTCTTCATCCCTGACCACCACAACATTTTCTTGAGATCTACATACATCTTACTAGTCCCAAGATGGATGGTGAATTTGGCCCTGTGAGCTTCCTCTAAGATCTCATTCTTGAGATTGCCACTTGCAGGTACACATACCCTATCCATGTACCTCCATATACCTCGATGGTCTTGAGTGAATCCTGATAACTTCTTTGCAAGTACAGCCAAACTTTGTTCTTTGAACTCACTTGTCACTTTTATCTTACCTAACACAACAATGGCTCACAGACACATCTAAACTAAGCTTATTAAAGCTCTCAACTAGCTCCATTTCTTTGATCATCAAACATGCTACACCTAAGGATTTCCTGCTCAATGCATCAGCCATAACACTCACTTTGTTTGGATGGTAATTTAGACTGAACTCATAATCCTTGAGGAACTCCATCCACCTTCTATGCCTCATATTCAACTCTTTCTGATAAAAAAGATACTTTAAACTTTTTAAATTAGAGAAAACATTGAACTATACACCATAGAGATGGTGTCGCCAGATTTTCAAAGTAAAAACCAAAATGGCAAGTTCGAGGTCATGAGTTGGATAGTTTACTTTTTAGGGTTTCAACTACCGAGAAGAATAAGTAGCCATGTTTCGGTTTTGCATCAATACATATCCTAAACCCTTACTAGAAGCATCACAGTAAACCTCAAAGAGTTCATGAGGATCATGTAGTACCAATACTAGTGCCATAGTCAACTTTTGCTTCAATTCCTAGAAACTATTTTCACATTCTGGTGTCCACTTGAATGGAGCATTTTTTTGGATTAACTTAGTCAAAGATAAGCCTATATGAGAAAAACTCATAATAAAATGCCTACAGTATCCAGCTAACCCTAGGAAACTCCGAATCTCCATCACCATGGTCAGTCGTTCCCAATGAAGTACTGATTCCACTTTATTGGGATCCACGGAGATTCCCCCTTGTGACACCACATGACATAGAAATCTAACCTCTTCTATCCAAAATTCACATTTCAATAACTTAGCATACAACTTCCGCTCCCTTAGGATTTGTAACACAACCCTAAGATGTTCTGCATGTTCTGCCTCAATCCTTGAATATATAAGTAATTCATCTATAAAGCAACTACAAATTCATCCAAGTAAGGGCAGAAGATCCGGTTCATATAATCCATGAACACCGCCGGAGCATTTGTCAAGCCAAAAGACATCACCCTATACTCATAATGTCCATATCGAGTTCTAAGGGCAATCTTGGGAATATTCTCATTCCGAACACGAATATGATGATAACCTAATCTAAGATCAATCTTTGATAATATAGTTGCCCCTCATAATTGATCCATGAGGTCATCAATTGTTAACAAAGGGTACTTATTCTTGATTGTCACCTTATTCAATTGCCTATAGTCCACTCAAAGCCTCATACCCCTATCCTTTTTCTTCACCAAAAGAACAAGGGCTCCTCATGGAAAGGCACTTAGTCTAATAAAATGCTTCCCTAATAGTGCTTCAATTTGGGACTTTAATTCTTTCAACTCCAAAGAGGACATCTTATAAGGAGCAATTGAAATAAGACCTATTCCTGGAACTAACTCAATGGAGAATTCAATCTCCCTTTCAGGAGGAAACTCTGGAATATCCTCTAGGAAGACATCTGGATATTCTCTCACCACTAGAATCTTACTCAACTCGTGGTCACTTTCAGTTTCAGAGAACATATTCCTAACAATCTTTCTTACTAGGGTTAGGTGTCACTAGGTTCAAGTAAAAAGAAAAAGGAATCACAAGGATAAAAGGTAAAGTGGAAAGAAATATAGCAGCTCGATATTGACAGTGTAGAAGGACATAGCTGGGTACCAGCCAATCCACACCTAAAATTACATCCAAACCAAATAAAGGAAGACAAACTAAGTTGGCAGTAAACTCTCTAGTACCTATTTGAAAAGGAAGGTTCATGCATGCATAGCAAGTTCTAATAGAACTGGTAGTAGAAGTGGATACAAGGAGATCATAAGGTAATTCAGACACAGATAATTTTAACTTATGTACACAGTCATGGGATATGAAAGAATGAGTGGCACCCGTACCATATAGTATATCTAGGGTATTACCATTTATTTCACACTTACCTCGCATCATATTGGCAGATTGAGAAGCTTCTTTGGCACTTATAGTAAAAATGCACTCTTGTTGTTGTGGCCTGGAGATAGGCGGCTAACCTTTCTTGTTGGGGAATTTAGATATTTTGTGTCATGGCTTCCCACATCAATTTGCACTATCCAGCAAGGCTTGTTCCCATGATTTTTCCCACACTTAGGGCATTCTTGTCCTACTTCAAATGCTGAAGATTGAAGTTATTTCCCTTTGTTATTATTGTTGTTGGGTGCAAATCTTCCCCTCGACTAATTGACAGGCTTGAATCGTGGGCCTTGAGGTGCTAATCCTCTTCTAGCATTGTTTTCTGTATACTTGAAACTTGCCAACTTCTTATTGGACTCCTCTACGTGCCGGCATTTGTTCACCAAGGTAACGTAGTCTCTGATCTTGAGGAGACTTACAGATGCTTCAATATCCTCGCGCAGGTCTCTTTCATATTTCATGTATTTCCAGACTTCATTTGGATCAAGTTGATGAATTGTAGAAAACTTACAGAGCTCTTCAAAATTGGCCGTATACTCCGCTATGCTCATAGATCCTTGCTTAAGCGCCATGAACTCCAACTCTTTTGCATTTCTCATCAAAACAGGGAAATACTTATGGTAGAAAGCTTCCTTGAAGATATCCTAGGTGACTTTATTCTAGGACGCTTCGAATAATCCCTTGGTGCTAACCCACCAGAATTCAACATCTGCTTCCAGCATATAGGTTGTAAAAGCCACCTTTTGGATCTCTGTGCAAGGAAGGACTAAGAAAATCTTCTTCATGGCCTTAACCCATTCTTCTTCTTTACTCGGATTGAAGGCTCCTCGAAACGGCAAGGGATTTGCTCTTCTGAACTTGACAAATTTCTGATATTTCACAACTACTTCATTTCCTCCAAGGTTATCAGCTGGGTTCCACCCTTTATTGCAATCCAGTCTTTCCATCATTTTGTTAGCAACCGCAGCTTGTTCTTTCATTGCGGCCACTATCTCCTGAATTGTATCCATTATATCAGTTTCAGTTCCACTCCTATTCTGCATATTTAAAGTCATTGATTTCTATCACACCAAACAAAAATATGTTGATTAAGATTTTAGAATTAAGATTTTATACCTAGAATTAATTTTCGGGCAATATTGATTATCCAGGTACACTGTTTTACCCATTCAGTAGAATTTCGGTGTGTGATTTTAACACCGTAAAAGCTACTTATTCACTAAGTTAAAGTAAGCTACTTATCTTGAGCCAAGTGGATGGCCAAGATTCACTCTTTGACTTTAAAAACAAATCCTAGCCATCCATTTATTTTTCTTTTCTTTAAAGAATTATACATTTATATTATATAATATTAAACTTTAACACAAGATAACTATAAACCAATCTTCCTTATCACTCCACAAAAGCAATTCTCGACCAAAAAGGACACGAACCAGCCAACTCCACTTTTGTTCTTCAAAAAACATGAAAACTTGATCCAAAACATTGCCTAGACTTGATAAAACCACCAACTCTCTTCACTAAACTTATTCTACTCATCATAACCTACAAAACTAACCAATTAAAATTTCACTTCCTCACCATTTCTCACCTTGAGCTATCATTATCTACTGTTTAAAAGAAGGTCTTGGAGCTGTTTAGAAAGCTTTAAAGTGAAGGAAATCATTATTGGATCATCTTTTGGAGCCAAGATCCTTAAAGCTACCAAAGTAGGGTTTTTGAACCTCTTTTGCATCAAATTTATTTTCTCTATTTTAACCACTGATTTGATTTGGTATTTTTAATTTTATTGGTTAGTAATATATGGATATTGATGTATTAATTTTGGTGGAGTGTTTGGATGATGTTAGAAAACCTATTTTGGCAAAACAAAGTTTTGAATCATATGTTGGAATTCTCATATTTGTATTGATAGGTTATAGTCCACGAAGATAACATCCTAAGGCAACTTCATGATTTTTCTTAGGTCTTAAAAATGAATTTTACTATTTTCTAAAAATCAGAAACTGAGATTGTTGTTGAGTTGTCTAGACAGCCAATTTTGAAGCTTTGAATTTGTCTAATCCTGAAATTTTTATATGGTGTTGAAGACATATTGAAGTCCAATCCTGAATTATTTTAGGACCTTATATGATCATTTGATGGGGTAATAAAATTGAGACATGTGGCTGTGACTGGAAACAAGTAGATTCTAACCTCTGAATTTGTAGGATTTTATTAACATAGTTAGAGAACTCTTTTTTCTCTTGAATTTTTACAAGACCTTGCGGACACAAGAAATGCCTTGTATAATTTTTATAGCCTCTGAATTAGTTGTTTGATATTCAAACAATATTGTATTGCTTAAGTAAAGAATCTGCTATTCTACTGGAAATGAATTGATGCTTTGAATTAATGATATAATGGCATTTGGTTCAAGTAGGATGCGTATGAATGCATGCTATATGATTTAAAGATTGACTTATGAGGAACGAATAATTTATATGCTCTTGGAGCATACATTAGTAAAAGGAAAGGTGATAAATGAATAATGCATATGTTTGAAGCATTAGGAAATTCAGAAATTTATGCCAATGCGTATAGTAATGTGATGCCTGTAAGTGAGGAAACCCCCCCCCCCTTTAATATGTAAAAAGGCTAGAAAAGTCCCCTCTTTAGTGTGAAAAAGGCACGGATAAGTCCCCTTTAGTATGAAGGCACAGAAAAGTCTCATTTAATATGAAAAGGGCACGAAGAAGTTCTCTTTAGTGTAAAAACGGCACGAAAAAGTCCTCTTTATTATGTCAATGGCACAAAAGGATATGGATGATGTACATAAGATTTTCTTCGATGTACCGAGGGTATGTAAAGTTGAGAATGAGCATCTAAGAAATTAAATAGCATGACATGTATATATTAAGTGATTGAATAATAAAAGAGACCCACTTTGGAAAAATGGTTTTTGAACTTTAAAATGAACCTTTGATGTATGTTGCATGCCCATAATTTCTTAATAAATCAAAGTAACTAAGATGGTGACGATGACATGAGTTTCATTATATGTTTTGGGGATGCCCTACTGAGAATTGTATAATTCTCACCCATATATGTTTACGTTCCCGTGTCGTCTCTAGGTTGATCCAGAGGACAGTGATGCCCCTACAGTAAGGAACAAATTGGAACTTGCAGTAGTTAGTGGTAGAAATTTGTGCTTATTGTACTTAGATGTATACATATGTTTGTAAACATAAAGGATAACAGATGTACTGTAAAGCTCTTACCTAGTATTAAATAAATACTTTGTTTCTTTGATATATACTTTGATAGAACCACGAATTAATTGCCATACGATTCAATCGATTCTTGCTATAGATACTTAAGGAAGATCCACTAATTAATAAGTAACAACTCTCGAGTACGATATCATGACTTAAAAATGATGTTGTACTTTGGAGGATGTTACATAAAGTTTTCTTCAAGTGCTGCTCAATTATGGTATAAGTCGTTTCACAAAAATGTTTAATTAAAAAAAATGGTGTGCAAATCAATGGTTTCCATGTCAATTGTGCCATATTGCCATTTACATTTCAGCCTCAGATTGCTAATTTACTTTTCCAGTCGACCTCAGATTGCCAGTTTACTTTTCTAGTCGACCCCAGATTGTCATTTACTTTTCCAGTCAATTTCCAGTCGACCTCAGATTGTCATTTACCTTTCCAGTCGACCTTAGATTGCCTGTTTACTTTTCTAGTTGGCCTCAAATTGCCATTTACTTTTCCAGTCGGCCTCATATTGCCATTTACATTTCCATATCGGCCTCATATTACCATTTTCTTTTCTAATTGACCTCAAATTACCATATACATTTCCAATCGGCCTCAGATTGCCCTTTACTTTTGTTATTGGTCTCAAATTGCCTTTTACTTTTCTTATCAGTCCCGTTGGTTGTTTACATTTCTTGACACCTGTGAACTTGCGTCAAATTAGTTAGTCTATTTTCTTTGCATGATTCATACATAGTTGGTTTTGAATTGCATAATTGCATGTGACTTTCTTGAATGTTTATATCCTTTTGCCGTTTGGATTTAGATTTTTTGCATTTCATGCACTATCGAACAAAATCGATGTTCATGTCTTTACTCATTCCTTATAAAGACAATACATAAACTTAGGTTTTTCATATTTTCTTATAAGAAATGAGCAAAAAGGGGCAACTGTGAACGCCTGATTTTGTTTGGCCCATAATACAAGAAACCCAAAAATTGACATATTCTTATAGTATGTAAATAATGCTCATTATCATTTTTAGCCCATCATTTTTATATTACTGTTACATCTCTTTTGAAAAAAGTTGTTGTTATTTTTTATTTTTTAAAAAAATATATAAATTTAAAAAAATAAAAAAAATGAAAAAGTGACATAACACCGATTTCTCTTCTGTTTTCTTTCAAAAAAAAAAAGTCCAAATGGCATGTTACTTTTGACCATGCACCAATTTTCCCTTTTGTCTCCTTCCAAAGAGAAAAAAAGAATAGGAATGCCTGCCAGAATCGTTTTGAAATGCATCGCCCAACAAAGAAAAGAAATTCATAAAAATAGCGGCGAACGGTGGATCAGGTCAACAACAAATCCCCTAAAATCATTAATTTGGAAGGGAAATTTCTTCAATCAGATCACAATTATCACCTACCATGTCTAAAAAAAAACTCAACTTACAAAGTATAAATTCACAGACTGGAAGAAGGATTATTGATTGTGATCTTCAAAACAGAGAAGAGATCTGCCTTATTTTTAAAAAAAATTGGAAGACAAATAACAGAAAGAGAAGAACAAACACACGGAGGAGGAGACCAACACAGGTAAGATCTTGCACTTTTTAGCCATGCTATATCAAAATTGCCTGTAATCCTATCCCTTTTATTACCCAAACAGATACAATATCTATAAAACTATAACCAAGTACAACCATGACTCATCATCCTCACTAACTCTCCAGTCATCTAACTTCAAAACCAAATAAATCAATTTCAACCCCTAGACCACAAACAAAATCACAATCAAACACATCATTCCAAGCCAAAAATTAAAAATCTAAGCACGCAAAATCTGATCATTCACAGTCAAACATAGAAAAGATCCAAGCAGTTTATGTTCATATCCAAAAATAAAAAAGGAAGGGAAAAAAAAAGAGGAGGTCAGCGGTCTCTCATCATCATCATCATCATCATCATCACCACACTCATACTGTAACATCCTCCCAAATACAACATCATCCTTAAGTCATGACATTGTACTCGAGGAGTTGTTACTTATAAGTTAATGGACCTTTCTTAATTAGCCATTGCAAGATCGACCGTATCGTGAAATAACTAAGTTGTGATTCTATTAAAATATATAGCAAAGAAACAAAACATTTATTTAATACACAACCAAGTACAAAAGCAAGCTCTACTATAAGCTTTAATACATATATGTTCTCTATTACTTCGACATACATACCCATTCCACTAAATACGACATGATAAAATCATTAACTACTACACTATTGCAATTCTAAGTTCTTTTGTGGAGCAGCCTCATAGTCCTCTAGTTCAACTTGGGGACGACATGGAAACACAAACACATAGGGGTGAGAATTATACAATTCTCAGCAGGGCATGTCCCCAAATACACAATTCGTAATGTCATCGCTATCGTCGCAGCCACTTCGGTTTATTTAGAAAATGTGACCATGCAACATATGTCAAAGGTTTCTTCTAAGGTTCAAAACTGTTTTTTTGAAGTGGGTTTCTTTTAATTACTCAATCACTCAATATACATATGTCATACTACCTAACATTTCCAATCACTTAACATACACATATCATACTACCCAACTTTCTAATAATTTATTCTCAACTTTACATGCCCTCAGTACATCGAAGAGGACCTTTTTTCGTGCCCTTAACAGACAAAAAGGGACCTTCCGTGTCCTTTACACATATTGGGGCTCATTACTTCAACTAGTCCTCATGTTCTTCGAATGGATCTCTTAGTTGTTGAGAGGGTTTCCCAAAAGTATTATATTTGGTTTACTTGTTAGGGGATCTCCTCGTGCCCTATACACATTACAAGGGATCTTCTCGTGCCCTTTACACATTATAGGGGATCTTTTCCATGCCCTTTACACATTACATAAGACTTTCCTATTCCCTTGCTATTTATAGGGGATTTCATTTTTCACTTAGCACATACATCATCCTCAACTGATATATACAGGTATCACATTACTATATGTATTAGCATAAATTTCTGAATTTCCTAATGCCTCAAACATATTCATTATTCATTTATCATCTTTCTTTTTTACCAATGCATGCTCCAAGAACATATAAATTATTCATTCGTCATAAGTCAATATTTAAATCATATAGCATGCATTCATACACAACATTTTTTAACCAAAAGTCATTATATCATCAATTCAAGATTTGGGTTTATTTCCAGCAATTTGGCAAACTTCGGACCATTGTAGAACAAATTTGTTTGCACATCAAATAATTAATTCAGGGGCTACAAAAATTCTCAAGGACACCGCAATGTGTCCCTAAAGTACTATGAAAATTTCAGAGCAAAAAAAGTTTCTAACTATGTTAACAAAATTCTACAAGCTTGGTGGTCAGAGACAACTTATACTCAGCTCAGAATTAGATTTCAATCATTTTTAACCCTAGCAAGTGATTGAATCAATTCACAATAAAAATCAGGGATTAACTTCAAGATGTTTAAAACATCTTGTAAAAATTTCAAAGGGAATATCAATCATTTGTTGTGGTAACAAAATTAGACAAATTCACAACTTTAAGACCAAAAATTCAGACAACACACATATGATCTCGGTTCATGATTTTTTTCAGGCAGTAAAAGTCCAAAACAAGGCTCAAGAAAATTCGTGGAACTATCTAGGATGTTAGCTTCAACATATATTTTTTCCAACTCATGAGAATACCCACAATTCCCTTAGAAAATTCGTGATCAGTGGCTGCCTATACAAAAATAAAAAATCTAACAGCATGGTTCAATATCTCTTTTCACAAAAATGATTTTTCCAAAACAACAAACCAATCTACCAAAGAAAATATATCTATGTGTGTGTGTGTGTGTGTGTGTGTGTGTATGTAATCACACAATAGAACTAGAAAATATCAATTTTAAACCATCAAAATCTGCAAGAAACATAATTTCATTAAACAAGACAATAAATCCTACTTTGATGGCTTTAGTGATCTTAGTTCCAGAGGTAATCCAAAAATGATTTTGCTCACTTCAAGACCTCCCACACAGCACCTAAATCTTTCTAAAACAGTGGACTATAAGATATTAAGGTTAGAAATGGTGAGGAATTGAAATTTCAATTGGTTAGTTTTGTATGTGGTGATGAGTAGAACAAGTTTTGTGAAGGGAGTTTGTGATTTTATCAATTTTAGGCTAGGTATTTGGAGGTTTAAACCTTGTTCATGGCTATTTGAAAGGAAGAAAAATGAAGGCTGTGTTTCTTGGAAGCATGGCCAAGAATGAGAAGAAAAAGTGACAAAGTTTGGTGGCTTAAATGGTTTAATCTTTATCTAATAAAAATCCAAACTTTTCCTATAAGAAAGCAAGATAAATGGCTAGGATTTAATCATGTAAATCAAGATTAAATCTTAGCCTTACATTTAGCTATAAAGGATAACTTTATCTTAAAGATTTGACTTTCTTTCGGTGTTAGAAATCGCACACTAAAATTTTACCGAACGGGTAAAGTAGTGTACCTGAGTAATTAAACATTGCCCGAAAATTAATTCTAGGTATAAAATCTTTATTCCTACCCATTTCTAATCATAATCCTATAATTTCTCAGTTCAAGCATCCCCTGGCCTTAATTCTAAGGTTTCGGCTGTCCCGACGAGCCCGTGGGACCCATTAGGTTACTATTCACTTTTTTTTTTTTACAGATCCATTGGATCGTCCTCATTATTGTTACATCTATTAGATTTTTGAAATTATGATTAGTAAAACTCAAATTAATTTTTGAATAATTTGTAGGGTGTTACACATACTCTCTCTCTATATTTGCAGGCTCCAACACATGCTCTCTATGTCACTCACAAAAGAAAATGAAATCCTAAGTTGAACTTTGTCTCTAATTAGGCATAGGATTCCCTTTTTCCTTTTTATTATTTTTCTTTCTGTCTACTGATCTCTTTGCTTTTCATGTTTGTCTTAGATTTTTTTTTAATATATATTTTTAAATGTAAAGAGGTTAGGTTGTTCTAGTCCAAAATCTATGGAAGAAGGTGTTTGGGCCATATTCATTCCAGGAAAAAAAATGTGAAATGTTTTTAGGTTATTTAAAAAAAAATAAGAGCTTAAGGATGGAATATTTTGGGCTATTTTAAAAAAATAAAAATGAATGTGAGATTAGTTGGGGTGTTGTTGTTTGTAACACCCTAATAGTTAATCTAACATGTCTAGGACATGTTCAAGTTAATTATTAGTTATTACTCTTTTGATTCAGTTCTTATCTTTTGACTTGGAAATACTTTAGTAAAAATACAGGTAAATTTTTTTTTGAACATTTAAAACCAAAATGCGAGCCATGTGTATCTATGTATATACCGGTCAATACACACAATAACGACAATCACATAAAACTCATCATAATGTATACAAAGACCATAGCATAACATGGTAGTACTAGATTAACATGTCATAGTCATAACATAATAGCGACATCATATATGACATGCAAAAATACTAAGATCGCCAATAAGGGTTAAGCGTACAATAATATGATGCTAAACATAGTTCTAGCAAGACTAGACTAGTTTCCGATATATATCTACCAAAAGACTAGACTACACATGGGTATAAGGGATATAACAACTCTAAAACTAATCCCCGAAGGAAACCTTTCTCCACGGTCCTGCTACACCTTCCTGATCCGAATCATAGCATAACTCCCACATCCATGTCTCAAGGAAAACCACAAGCAGCGCCATTGTCCTCGTCTGGAGACAACACGGAAGAAAAGAGAAGGATGAGAATCTCATTCAAAACTCTCAACAGGGCTTAGTGTCATCGTCATTGTCCCTAGCCACTTCGGTTTTCATTATGAAAGATATGTACATGCATAAGGTTCGGTTTTAAGTTCTCAAATCTATTTATTTGAAGTGGGTATCTTTTAGCATAGGTCTTGATATCATGAATGCAACAGATATCTCATGTATACATGATAATACCTCAAGAGCATAAGTAGCACATGCAATTAACACAAGAACACTCACAACATGAGTTGGTAGCATTCAAATCTAAAACATAACATGTCATGTTGGACATACTGAACATAATGCATATGTGTGTGACTCCTTTTTTCTCATATTCCCCTCTTTCAAAACCACCTAAGTCCAACCATCTCACCAGCCCCGGCGATTTTATCATGGTCACCAAAACTCCTAGCTCGCTGATCGCCTAGGATGAGATCATCCTAACTAGCCGAGGCTAGATTTAACATGGGGTAATAGAGGGGGAAACAATGCCTCAATGCATAAATATCACATGTAAATAATGTAAGCATGATAACATAGACATGATAAATCATACAACATTTAATATATACGGAAATGCAATGAAATCCGTGATGCTTTGCTTTCTCATGATTAACTTTCATTTCTTAATAACCACCCTCTTATCATGTTTGCCAAAATCCAACCAACTCATCAGCCTTGGCGATTTTATACTAGTCACCAAAACTCCATCTCACCGATCGCCTAGGATGAGCTCAATCCTTAAACTAGTCGTCACTAGTTTCTGCTTATCCTGTGATAAGCTAATTCCCGACTCCCAAAGTGCGGGTTAGGGGCTTAAAGGGGATTTACGGATCATCTATCATAACCATTAATTCTTGGAGTCTATAGAATCATTTCCATGTGACCTGTGTCACCTTGAATCTTGGCATGTTATGTAGAGATGCAGCATGAATATATAATCACAGTCATCATCATATTTTGTCTAACACTTCATGCTTACAGACTTCATATGAATAGGTGATCTCAACCAACCAATCATAGTCATAACATGCCACAAATAATTCACATAGACACGGTTCATATATTCCATAGCACATATCATTATTATCTTACCAAAAGTAAACATGCTCCTACCTAGTATGCCGGAATTAAGGACTGGACTCAACTAATGCACATGCTATGATCGACAAAATATATATACATACTTCCACACAACACTTTACACAAGACAAGGATCAAAATTCTAAAATAACTTTTACTCCCTTAAACACTTCAAAAAATTCGAGAACATAAGTTTTGAATCTTTAAATTAAAATAAAACTCTTTTCAGGTCCTTCCTCATCATGAAGCCGAGAATACATTCTCAAGGCCAAGGACATATTTTCAAAGTTTGAGGATATATTTTTCAAAGTTCAAGTATAACTTGAGGTCGAGGATACAAAGGCCAAGAATATTTTATATAAAAATTAAAACAAGAAGATTATAATAATATTATAGATTTTAGGAAAATTAATTTTGGCTTAATAGTTGTTAGCTATGTCGACGTATCCCCTGGTGCAATGAGAAACTCAAAACCACATCGTTCTCTAGGAAATGATTCTGTGTTGGTGTTACCCACACTTAGAGGCATTCCTACTATGATCATCTTTCTGTACAAAACTATGCTCAGACTAATAAATGTGGATCATTACCCTACAGAAAAAGAAGCATTAATGATAATAAGAGAGTTCATACACTAGTATAGTATAAATCTCTTCTTCTTTTTTTCAGTTTTCACCCCTAACAGGCCAAAACTATTATTGCCTAATTTTGTCATTCATGGATAAATGTGAACACTTCATCTAATTTGTTCTTGGCTAGTAAGATGTTAAAAGTTCAGTGATCTAAATGTTATATCATATCACTGTACGTATTGATTAAAATTAGAGTAAACACCCAATTTTATTATTTTTATTGTTATCGAGATATTCTATTTACTTATTTATCTATTTATTATTTACTCATTTATTATTATTATTACTATTATTATTATTATTATTACTGTTATTATTATTTTTCCAAGGATTAAGACCAAAAAATTAAAATGGACCCCTTTCCCTTTTGTTTTGTTAAAACATTACCACACCCTAAATTGAAAAGGAGACCCAGCCCAAATTAAAAGCAAAGGAAACAAAAACACCCACAATGCCACACCCAGTTGGCCTAGATGACATAAAAACTTACCAACACCAAGATAAAAATAAACTACTTAAACCCAACGATGCTAACCCACAGGGAACCAAACCTGGAGACTTGATTTCACACAAAAAAGAAAACCTTGACCTCGGCTACTCTAAGCTAATTGGAACACAAATTTAAAAGAGGGGCAGCGGAGACTAACAGAACTAGCGAAAAGGGTCTAGGGTATGGTGATAGTGACTTGCTGGTGGCGGCGCTACGGCGGTCTGGGCTTCGCGAAGCAAGCCGCGATGGGGCTGTGCGGCGCCGTGCCGCGCGATCACAAGGGGGGTTGTGACAGCTCGTGGCGTGTGCACGAGCAGTGGTGGTGCAATGGTTTGCGGTGGTAACTCGTCGTGGTCGGACAGCGGGGGTTCTGGTGGGCTCTGTTTGCGTTGGCCTTGGGGGATGACGGCGCGGCGCGGAAGCGCTAGACTGGGTGGATAGCGGTTGAGGGCCGCGGAGACTGCTGAGGCGCGATGCCGGCGAGGGAGGCGCTGACGGAGGTGATGCGAGTTCCCCTCCCTTCTTTATTTTTTATTTTTGAGTTTATTTTCTTATTTGATCTTTGTTTTGGTGTACTGTTGGGTTTTTGCTTTGATTGTGGCTTATTCTTTGGTTTGACTTGGTGATATGGTGAGGGGAATGTGATGGTTGTGGGTTGGCTAGTGAAGGTTCTGTGTAAGCTTAATGGAATGAGAAGAATCTTAGTAGAGGCCGTGATAATGGTGATGGGCTGTGATTTTTCGGGTGGGGATGTGGCTGTTTGTGTACACTGATCTGTGTCCTTTTTTTCGGTGAGTGATGATGATGATTTTGTGGATGACAGGGTTGTGATGCTGATAGAGGAAAATGATGAGCAAGAGTTTTTGTTTACTTTTCAATGCCCCCTCCCTTCAGCTCCGTGTGCACCTTATACTGGATTTGTTTTTGAAGCTAGTATCATTCCCATGCTGTTTCAGGATAACCATGCGGGCCTGTCTTCCCCCACGCCTCTCAACCTTGCCCATTATTCCTGCAGAGAGTGAAGAGAGCAGGGGATGGGGAAGGAATGGTGCATAATTTTTAATAGTTATGTATTTTCGGTTGTTAAAAGAGGAGGTGTTTTATGTTTCAATTATTAAGAAGATGGGTGCTGTGATGTTGGTGGGTTTCGTTAAGACTTAAGACACATTGCAACAAGGTATCCAGGTGGCTATGGTTTGTGCTGTGCATGAAGGAATTCCATCACTAGTTTGGATTTATGTTTGCACTTATAGCTATAGTAGATGGTATGGCAGGAAGAGTATATAATTATGTCTTTGTTTATGCTTTACAATGTATATTGTCTGTACAAGCACTTTCTTTAAACATAGATATATTATAGAATGAAACTAAAAGAAGGCATGCCACTTTCTAATCCATGCACGTTTTCATGTCATAAGTCATTTATCACAAAAAGGTAACTAAGGAAACAACTCTTTTTTCAATGGAAGTCCACATAAGAACATTGGAGAATTAGGTGAGAAAAGGATTTATATAGATCATTGAATAAAAAAATAATTAAAAGCAACTTTTCCTTTAACAAATCAGATTTAGGTATTGTTTGAAATTTAAGATGATTTTTATAAGGTTTTAATATATGTCAACATTGTAAGTAAAAATACCCACATTACTTAAATAATGCTATACTTGTGTATATTAACCCACTCATTATCTCTCTTGTAGTAATATTTTTACTTCTTTTTATAATACTAGAGTTTGAATTATTTTTGTCTTAAAATAATACAATCGAGTGTTACATATATAAAAGATAGATAAAGTTTAATCAATATTCAATATGTTAAAAGTAATATGTATTTGAAAGCCCTGATGATTAGAATGACACACGTAAGAGTTTGAATGAAAATTTATCATCCATAAGGGTGTTGGGCTTAACATATCCAAAATTCAAATTAAAACTCTCAGCATCAGGAGAATCATATATTAAAAACAGATTAGAAAACAGATTAGATATCTTGGGACAATATTCCAACAAGTCTGTTTCTTTTTCTTAATTTTGTTAATAATAGTAAATGTTCTTGAAAAAAATTATAAGAACATATAAGAACACATTTTAAGGTGTCATTTAACTTATATCAACAAATTAGGTTGAAAATCATATATTAACTCTATCATATAAAATTTTCATATCAAAATTGCAAGGTTTAGTAAATTAATAAAATCAATTATTTGCTGCTGTCCAGAAATTTTGGTTTGTCAGCACTTTATTTTATTATCTCTACACATAGGAAAATAAATATGCAACATGCATCGAATAGAAATAACACTACATGCATAGAGTAACATATAGCAATTGATCACAACATGCATGCAAGAAATAAGCAAGGACAAGCATATTAGAAATCAAGAACAATAAAAGAAAAAACCACAGGAGTTTTTAGCAGGGAGGTGAGGAGAAAGAGCCCCTACTTTCGAGTGATGACTGGGTCCAATCGTCACTTGATTCCTGTGTTACATTCCCTAAGGGGCATTTCGGTTATTTTGCACAATCACAAAAATCGGGATGTTACATTGTTGTTCCTTTTTTAAAAAAAAAAATTGTTCTTTTTTTTAATATAATTAATATTTTTTTATAGATGATAAAAAATTCCTTTTTTTTATAACAGAATTAATTTAACCGCAACGGTTTATTAATTCTATGCTCCCAGATTATCTTAGCTGTGACAGCTTGATATTATCAAAGTTCATTTCAAAATGAAAATCAATTAACCCACAAATATTCTATAAAGAACTACATGACTTTGAGTTCCTTATTGCACTAGGGGATATGTAGGAGCAGGCTACTCCTGTCAAGCCAAAATTAAATTTTCATAATTTTTGTCTTACTTGTAAATATTTTTCTGATGCACTTTATTCTTTAAAATTTAAATTGGTCACTTACTTGTTAAATGTTTTATTTTGAATAAAATGTTAATTTAGCCTAGACTGCTTGTTAACTCAATATATTAGGTATCTAAGTTGTGACAACTTGATATTCCAAAAATTTCCTTTTTAAAAAAAGATATCTATTCTTTTTCTTTGTAAATGTTTCTTTATTTTTTTATTTTTTATATCAAAATAAACTTTTATATATATATATATATATATATATATATATATATATATATATATTCTTTTGGACCTTATTTGTAAATATTTATCATTTATAGGAGATATTTTATTATATTTGATTTAAATTATCCATTTCTTTGGGAATATTTTATTTTGAATAAAAATGCTAACTTAGCCGTGACGGCTTGTTAGCTCAATATTTTGGATATCTGAGTTATGACAGCTTGACGTTCCAAAAATTTCTTTAAAAAAAGATGCTTTTTTTTAATAAAATAAATATTTTGTAGGTTGTTAATAATTAGCACAATCAATTAAGATAACTGTAGCAATACGGATGTATCAGGGGTGCTGCAAAAATTAACTTTGTTGTCCTTCCCTGTGCATAATCGACTCCCAAACTCAAAATCTAGTTTCAAAGATCATTTCTTTTAAAATAAAAATGGTTCTTTTCCACGTTTTTACCAATTTAAATAAAACTTGGTGGCGACTTCATTTTAAACCATTTCTTTTTTCACTATCCTGTCGCAATCCCGGTTGCGACACTACTCATTCTATAAAATTAAGAACTTTCTTTGAGTATATTTTAGCAGATACCGAGTCAATAGAACTTGTTCACTATTATGAAAAGGACAAAATCTCACATATGAAAATCCTAATTAAAAAGATCTTGTCTCCCCCGGACTGGAAAGCCCCTTTACATCAAGTAAAACAATTTTCTAATAAAGCTTCTAAACCGAGTAGTTTTACTTACTTTGATTATATAGAAACTTGGTATGATATACTATATTTAAGACCTTTTTCCTTTTCTTAGTTCTTATGGTTTGAAAGGAAAATGCCTTTGAAATTCCCAAAATGGTTCATTAATTGGTTTCGATTCTTTGGACCCTATCTAGAAATATTTCCAGAAGCATTAATACCTATTATTCAAGAATTCAAGGACCATACTACTTTCCCAATAGGATCAAGAAATCTCTTATTTTTACTCAGCTTTGCAATAGGTTGGATAATTTCTTAGGACTATCCTTTTGCCCTCAAAGAAGGAGATAAGTTTAAGCTCAGGTGATTATCCCGATTAGTAAGATCAGAATGGTGGAAAAAATATGACATGAAATAAGTTTCTAGAGAAAGACTCCATGATTGGTTCCATAAAAATCCAAAATATATGAAGACTTTTCCATGTTCAAAAGGAAGAAAAGGACTCTCCGTTCCTAATAGAAAAATATCAAATAATGGTTGAATTAGTTGCAGCCCGATCTCATCAAGAATTCCTTAGAAGACTTAATGAAGTCATGAATAAAAGTGGTCAAACAGTTACACAAGAAGAAGATGAAGTAGGCTCTTCAGGAAGTTTCACTCCTTTGAATGAAGAATTTTGCTTCGAAATTGACTTGCCAAAAAACGAGTAACTTTCTTACCAAAAGAAAGCTGCTTGACCTATTCAAGATTCCAGCAAATATGTCTAATTCACTTTCAGATAGATGCTCTGCCCCACCAACTAATACAAGATGACATCAAAGATCAATAGAAATACTTTTAACGTGTCAACAACAGGCTAGTGCCGATAGAGAGAAAAGACCATATAGATAAAATTTAATAATATCTGGAAAATGACTTTAATAAAAAAGTCTCAATAATACTTAGTTTATCAAAGATTCTGTAAGAAATTATTAAACTAACAATACTGTTCAAAACCAATTGTGGAAGATAGCTCATCCCTTAATAATTCTCCAAAGTTCAAAATCGCCTTATAAACAAACATAAGAATGAAGTTGTAAAACATCGAGAGCTTAATTGAAAGTTCTAAGTGCTTATTCATCATTGTAAATTTTCCTTTGTTAAAAATTTAGTGTACTTTTGTATCATTTGTCACGTTTCAATATATATTGGAGAACTTTTTCAATATCTGCAAGTGCTTCAACTCTTCTGCAAACTTTTTATCTTACTTTTATGATTCCTTTTTATGTACTTCGAATTGAAAAAAGAAGATTGATAAAAGATAAAAAAAAAAAAAAGAGTATTAGAAACTATTGAAGAATTTGAAGCTATTCCTTCTCCAAGAGATCATATTTTACTAGATAAATTGTTTATTTGTTTTTGTTTGTAGATTATAATTTAAAGCGTGTAAAAAAAAGAATAAATTGCTTAAGTCGTGCTTAAATGTTTCAATATATTGTTTTAAGAATTTTATCCTACTTCATTCATGTTGTTATCATTGTTTTTCCAATCTTGCCCCGATTCTAGTATCAAAGCCAAGGTTTAGGCTAGGAACAGTTGTTAATCCTGATACAGTTGTCCATGGAACTCATTTGTACTTAGAACATTAATCATTAATTGTTTTAGGATTAAGAAGATTTATAAAAATTTCAATAGAAAATCCTGAGTTTATTCTGTGTTGGTAAATCTCTAGCAGTCCATTGATAAGCCTAAGAGTGGTGTTCCTGACAGGTGTTCCCGCAGAATTAGGAAAAGTCCTAGGAAGGAAATTCTACTAAATTTTTTTCAGAAAAACCTCTTAAGTCTGAACCAACTTGATGGCTAGTCTTATAAGAATAATGAGTAATTTAGCTAAAGGAAAAAGAATAGTAATAGTAGATGACTCTCTTTCTACCTCTACCTCTGCCTCTACAATAGATCATGATGAATATCAAAGTAAAGAACTAATAATAGTGGCTATAGAAAATAAGCTTCAAAATAGGTCCATACCAAGGTAAAACATAAAGAAATTTACAAAACTAGTATAATAAATCTCAATTCAAAACAAGACATTTATTGCATTGAAAAAACCTAGTCCATAGAAGGCACCCATACTATTATAAAACTCTTAGACGAAAATTTGATCAATAAGAACATTCATAATGGATATCACTATATTCATATCAAATTAATACAAGTTGCAATAATACCATTTATAAGATTAGGAATCAACACTCCTACAATTGCAATATTATGTGATATAAGGCTTAGAGAATTCAAAGATCAAGTTTTAGCTATATTAAAGCCTAACATTCATGATGGTCCTACATTTTTCAATTATTATCCAAACTATTTAGTGGATCTTTAGAATCCACCCACTAAGACTACTTTAAAATTAAATGTCAAAACTCTAGGAAACAGAGCATATGCAGGTTGTTCTTACCTAGAAATACGGCAAGAATGCAAGTAGCTCCGACGTCCGTGGAAACGGGGGGTGAGGTACCTGCAAAGACACTTCGACGCTCAAGTCAGTGAATGAGAGAGGCATAGAATGGTAAAAAAATAGCATGTAATAAGGTTATGATATCTAGGGGTGTTGAGCCCTTATATAATGTGAGGCGATCCCGTGATAAATCTATTATGATCTAGTACATCTGTTGTGATCTCCCTTCAATGTAGGAGATATTATGCGATTTAGTAGTAAAGATAAGATATGTTAATGACAAGATATAATGAGAAAGATACTATATGAGATTTAGGATATATTCTCAACTAAATCTGAAGTAAATCCATAGGGGATATTATGTCATGTGGGCAAGTTGTAGGACCCCTTAGGAGAGTCCTTTAATATTGGGACGAGGTCTAAAGCCCATATTTCTAGTCCAGTACATAGCCCCCGAGCTTAGTCGTAGCCGAGTAGCTGGTGTTGAGGTGTCATAACCGAGGTGTGTTAGTTTGAGGACTATGTGCCGAGCTCAAATGAGTTGACTTATTGTGTGCAGCTCAATGCTCCTTTTTAGTGATTGTAGTGACGATTTATAATGGATTGTATGTGTTGTACTTTGAATAAGGGTGATCAACTTGATATTTAAGTGACAATAGTTGCTTATATGTCGATCGTTGAATTTAAATTGACCAGCCCCTAGCGTAATACCCTCCTAATTACCATGTTTTTACTCGAGTGTTAACACGGTAATTAGAAAAGTATTACTCACTCTCATAATCTATACTAGTTGGAAATAACTGAAATAAAATACTATAGATGTATAAGTTACCAAACTAATATGTACATATATATACATTGTTGTTAAGTTCACATTAGGTACATTATACTGAAAAAAAAAAAAAAAAAAAACTAGTTATCTTCTAACTAGTCAAGAACTCAATGTACATAAGAATACCTCTATTATGTAGTCTGACCTACTCAACGTTGAGATCCAGCAAAATTTTATACAAACAGACAAAAAATGGATCTCATCAACATCTAATATGTAACGCCCCGATTTTCTGTTAGAGTGAAAATGACCAAAATGCCCCTGAGGTCATTTTCAGCCGGAATTCGAGGAAAGCCAGTGCGGCAGTACTCAAAGGGCAAACTCAATGTTGGAAGGGGATTAGAAAACTTATGTACTTTCCCGGGATCGAAAATCTCGTTTTTCGAGTTTTCGGGTCAAAATGACCAAAACGCCCCTGTGGTGTTTTACCCGTTTGCAAGTGCCGGATGAACCCGAAACTTCTCCAGATGGTTTTAAAAGGCGTTTTTATGTATTCTATGACCTCAGTTTTAAATTTTGAAGTCCCGGGCAAAATTAGTGCAAAATTACGGTTTTGCCCCTAGTTTCGTATTTTTACGCTTAATCACACGATTAAGCAAACCTAAGCAATATTAGGCTCTAATCGAAGGTTAATTAATTTCCTTAATTAATCTAGAGTCAAAATAATTTATTAAAGTTGATTAGAACCAAAAAGTACTTAATTACAACCTAAAATCATATTTTAATTTTATGACACCTAGTCATAGAATCTTGAATAGTGTTTTCTCTTTCCAATTCCTTAAATCATGGAATTGTGTTACACATTGTTTATTCATAAATGAGTTTTAAATTCTTTAATGATGTATGAGCACTCCTAAACTTGTCATAAACTCCCTAAATCACTTTCTTAGTTACCTAAACTTAAGCTTAATCATTCCTAATCTTGTACCTAAGCTAATACACATCTAAACCTACCATTAACACACAATTAAATGGTCAAATCATCCTCCCATTCTGCTGTCCCAAGCTGGCCGAAGCCTCACCTCCTCCATATGCATCACATGTTCAATTTTTCAACACTCCAAGGCCATACCTCAAGTCACATACACTATACCTTGTCATAACTTTCAATCAAGCTTGAATTTCCACATGAATAAATAATTAAAATAACCCATTTCTCCCATTTAATTGTGGCTGGAAAAGTTCCAGCCATGCACTATTTCTAGAAGCCTAATTTCATAAAAATTTGATAGGAAATTAACTCACATCAAGCCATACTTTGTAGCATAGCTTCCATACTTCAAACCATGCTTGAATGACCTTGTGTAAGAGATATTTTCTCTTCCTTTTCCCTCCAAACCACACGGCCACTCCCTCCATTTGCAAGCTCCATGGTTTTTTTTTTCTATAAATAGGATGCTTGTGTTAGCCTTGTTGCACTTTGAAGCATTTGCAAAGTTTAGAGTTGTCTTGCTAGTCTTTCCTTTTTCTCTCAAAGTTCCAAGAGTGTTCTTCCTTTCTTTTCATCTTTATCTTCTTCATCTCTCCATCTCATCATCACCTCTCAACCATCAAACACCACCCCAAAACCTTGAACCATCATCAAACCTCTCAAACACCACACCTCAAACACAACTCCACTTGAAACACATTTTCCTTCTTTTTCTCTCATCAAGGCCGAATCATCATCACCACCCTAGGAGGTGTTGCTCATCTCATTTCCATCTTCAAGATCAAGCTTTTATCTTCATCACTAGGTAGGGATTTGTTTTCAAACTTTATTTTACTCAAGAAAGTGTTTTTCTCTAGTTTTCTCTTGGATTATTTTTGAACTTTCCTTTATCTTTCCTTTCCTTTCATTTTCGGCCATGAGGCCTTGATTTGAGCATGATAGCTTGATGATGAGAGTTTCTAGATGATGACATTGTGTTCATCTCAAAGAAACCTCTAGAGCTTGAGTTTTCCTTTTCTTACAACTTCATCTATATGTTATCTAGCTCACATGGTTTTCCAACTTAAGAAAAATTAATCTAAGGATTTCTAAAAGCCCAAGCCTACCCTTGCCAACCTTAAAGTTGGCCGGCACGTTCTAGAGATTTGTCTCTAGATAGGGGTTTTGGGTACTTAATAAAGAACTTGATGTAGCTTCACTTTCTTTCTCTTTTACATGATTTTCGATTCTTGTGTTGTGATCTTTGAGATATTGTATGGGGTTATTATCTTGTTAAAGTCTTAAATGAGCTCTAGTTAAACATAAAAATGAAACTTGCATCATGTTTACTTTAAGCTTTGCATATCATGTTTATTTCCTTGCTATCACTAAATCCCAAGATAATGAATGAACTTGCATTATCATGTTTATGTTTCAAGCTTTGCATTATCATATTTATATTTCAAGTCCTCACCTAAATATCAAAGATAATAATATATTGCACCACATATTTATTTTATGCTCTCACTTTACTTTCTAGCAATAACTAAAATAAGTGCATGAGCATGTTTATTTTTATGTCATCACTTTAATGATTCTAGAGCTCAAAGACTTGCCCAATGGTATCTCAAACAAAGGTCTAAAACATTTATTTCCTATGGTTCATATTTCGGCCCTATGAGGCCTTAACGTTTTCAAGTATTGAAAACCATGTTTTATAATTTTTCTAAACTTATATGAGTATAAGGAATGTGTAGAACTAAGTGTTATGAATTTAGGACCTCTTGAGATGAAAATAATATAGCCACTGCCCTATTAAGTATTTTCATGAGTTTAGTTGATAAAGGTGTTCATAAAAGAGTTTTGAAGGTTTTAATAAGGTTCCAAGAGAAACTAGTATTTTATGTGCTTTAGAAACTATGATTCAAGGCCTTTAAATGGAGTTTTTGTTTCGGTTCTGCCTTGCTATGATTGGCCACTGTATGAGCTGTGTTAATGATGTTAATATGCTTATGTTTGGGTAATAATTATGTTAAGACTCATATGTGAAAGATAGGATAAGTTAGGAACTAGAAAAGAATTAATTTGAGAGTTCTAGATCCCTTAAAGATTCATTTTTCTGGATTCTGTCCAGCAAGGTTTAGATTCAATAATCATGGTTTTAAATTAGTTTATATGTGTAGGAATGACTCATAATTGGTTTAGGACTTAATCTTGAAACCTTAGAGCAAACCGAACTTAGAAAGGGTCATTATTGTGACTTCTAGGTACCCGTAAAGTTAGTATTTTGATTTCTGCACTCTTGAGGTTTAGAGATGTTCTTGACCATAGGGTGAGGTGAGAAATACTTAGTTATAACCTTATAGGTTCCCAAGAGACTAGGTGTTGATGATCAATAACTTAGAATGTGAGATAAAGATCTAAACCGTAATTTCTAGAACTCCGTAATCACATAAACATAAAGCTGTCCAAATTCTGCTTAGTGCTATTTGGATTAATCCTTGAGCATAAAATTTGTATAACTCATTAATTGTCAAACTATAGGTGTATAAAGAAATTAAGGATAATGTTAGAACAATTAATTTGCAAGTTTAAGACTCATAAGAATCGAAGTTTAAAACACTATGAGTTATAACATATCATGTCTATGAGCTTATGGGGATGATTGTTAGATATGACTATGTGATGATGTTGTGTGAAAGTGTTATGTGACGAATGTTATGAGAAAGTCTCATGTGATGATATATATGTTATGAAAAAGCTATATGAGAATGCATGATAAAAATGAATATGATAAATGATGAGGTAATTGTGATTTAATACTTATGAGAATATAAATGTGACACAACACTGAGACGCGCTTCTCCTGGGTGACACCGGTTTGGTCGAGCACCCCCAGGAGGAGACAAATCCGTGAGGGTATGTGTAGATGCAGCCTGCCAAAGCGGACAAATTGCGAGGCCCACGTGGCTAGCAAAGCGTTTCAAAGAGGAAATGATCCTAGAAAGGAGATCCTTAATTTGCCCCCTAGCCCGTACTTTAAGTCGGGATTATGTTACGCTTATCATAGGATAAGTAAGAACTAGTGACGACTAGTTAAGGTATGAGCTCATAACCTAGAGAAGTTTTAGGGCGGCCCCAAGAGATGAAAGTTAAAGTTAACAACGTCACATAAACTATACTTATGCCAATGTTATAATGTTTCCTAGTTATTCTATTGTTTGGTTTACCTTATGATGCATTCATATCATTAGTATATTTCTGCTTAAGTTATAAAGACGCATTATAAAATATGACGGACCTTGGATAAAATACCTCTTTGGAAAACCAACTTAAAAGGAATTTGTATGTATGCACACCTTTTAGAAATAAACCCAAGGTTCCTGAGGATGTGACGATGTCACCTAGGTAGGGATAACCCTACTGAGAATTCTTTTAGAAAGATTCTCATTCCCTCTCTCTTTTCTTCCGTCATATCTTCAGATGGCGACATTCGTATCTTCATCGACACCCCGGTATGGGAGCTGCACCATGACCCGGCACTCGGGTCATACCATTTTGAGGGTCGCTGCAGACCGCCGAGTATTCATGTTCATGGGACGACCCTTCGCGCACCCCGTCCCGAGCTACCGCTTCACCCCGACTGCTCCTTACCGTCATAACGGGATTTTTGAGCGAGCGAGACCATGCGATGAGCAGATCCTCCGCATGGAGCCCGAGACATCAGCGGTACGCGAGTACCCCGAGTATGTGCCGCGCCCCGATTTCTGAGATCGGACCCATCCGAGGACCCGCCATCCCACATGTACAGCTGAGCTCCAGTCCCGCTCCTCCACCGATGAGGGCTGGGAGTGAGGAGACGGTGGTCCAGCCGAGGTTGGCTCGACGGCCATCTATGCGCCCTCGCTGCAGTGGACATGCCCCGATGATGCACTCGACCACTCCCGCCGAGATTCGTCAGTGGATCGACTCGACCCCACAGTATTCGGACCAGCAGGAGTAGTCATAGGAGGGGTAGTAGTTAGTGCACGCACACGCCACATAGTAGAGGACAAACCTTCTTTTGTATATGAGGTTGTCTCCTTTAGGTGCACATGGGTATGAGTGTAGTTTCTCTTGTATTTGCTTTTTATGATTTCCTTGTATTGCATTTCAGTTGTATTTTGCTTCATGATGTATCAAATAGTCCTGCCTCTTTGGGTAGGCACGTTATATATATATATATCTATGATTCAGTTGATGTTCCCATGACATGATGTGTTTCTTATGCTTTGCTTATATGTTTCGCTATGATTCCCCTTAAAGTTTCGTGCGTGGCTCTCACTTTGATTTTAAATTCCAAAAAGAAAAATTTTACCCATATTTCCGCTAAATATTTTCTAAGTAAAAGATGAGACCAAGAGGTAATATTCTAAAGATTAACCCAAGAACATACTAGTAGTCTTGGGTTAAGATTTAGGGTGTTACATAATATGGTCAAATCGTAGTCTGGAGGGTTCTACTGCTAGTTTACTACTATACATACATCAAGAGTCCCTGAGCTACCCCATACTCCTTTAAAGAAAACCATTCGCCATTGGTGTAATGGCGTTGCCCCCAACAAAAGCATCAGGTTCAGAAGGCGGATTAGAGTCCAAGGAAGAAGATGAAGGATCATCTCTAGGAGAGGGCACAAGTAGTGCAGGTGGAGCCACAAATTTGTCAAGTGTGCCATTTCAAGAGGCACATCAGCATACGGAAAACCTAGGTCAAATTCAGCAGAGAAAATAGAAGTACTAAATGAACAGCTAAAGAACATATATACCCTAATCTAGGAGTATGCTACAACATACAGGGAGTCTAAAACTAGGTTAAAGTGCCACTGCCATAGTGGCGAATCAAGGAAGATGATCACTGACGACATCCTTGGAATCTGAATACAACAGAAAATACATGCAACATAGGGATGAGAATATTATAAAATTCTCAGTAGAGTACTGCCTCAAGTGTAATAAAGTATAATTAACAATTTCATATAATTACAATCATGCAAGATCACATCCAGGAATAATTATAGATTTAGTAATGATAATCAGGAATTTATCTCAAAGTAATAAATTCGATCAAGTGTCACATTCTCTTTTCTGTCAGTAGAGGGAAGGCTTAATTCCATATTAAGTAATATCTGTAGTGGATCACTCCACAAAGGACAATAGACTGCTCACTCCTATTCATGATCATCGGCCTCCATTTTTTTCCATTTCCGAATCACATACAATTCTATTCCTAATCAATACATCTACTAACTCATAAAACTCTCTAGGAAGTCCTTATTTTTGCCTCCCCGATATAATCTACATAAGCATTGTCTCTGTTTTTCCCATATGCTGGAATTTGCACAACTGAAAGTCAAATTTTCTCTTTTATCATGATAATATCCATATGATGTAATGATCTTTTCAAAGGCCTACTTATATCACATATAGACATATAATTATGTTGGAGTCTCATCCATATCTTCTCAACATTACTTTAGAACAATTAGCATGCATTCATATGATATATGCTTTAATTCCATGCCATACTATCATTAGTTTAAGATATTATTATTATTTCCAGCAACCAGGTAGATTTATCACTCTAGAATTCATAATTAGTTTTCATATCAAATGACCAATTCAAGAGCCACAAAAATTCCCTGTGACACCTTCATATACCTAAAAGACCCTATAAAATTTTCATGACACTTGGAATTTTGTAGTCATGTCACTAATTTTTACAAGTTTGGTGGTTAGAGAACACTTTTTCACAGCCTAGGACAAGGTTCTCACAATTTTTAAATTTAGCAAATGATGGAATTGACCCAAAATAAAAATTACAGTTACAGTTCAAGATGTCATTAACTCCCTGTAAAAATTTGAAAGGAAAATTCGATCAGCTACTATGATAATAGAATCATACAATTTTACTACTTCAGTTCCAGAAATCTAGGCAGTATGAACATCATTTCAATCTCTGATTTTTTTAAAGCAGTATTTGTTGAAACCAATGCTCAAGAAAATTCGTGTAGATAGTTCAAGATGTTAGGTCCAACATATAATTTTTCCATACCATGATCATGAACACAAATATGTCTAAAAATTCATAAGATTTTACTGTCTTCAGCAAAATCGAAAATCCAACACTCTAACTAAAACTTCATTTGATAAAATGATTACTCTAACCTCATCCAAACCCCCCACCAAAATTTATACATCAACAAAAATATATCATTAACCAAAACAATTAAAGATTTTGGGCAGAACAAGTCAGAAATGAAAAATATAAATTTGGCAAGAAAAGACTTAATAAAACCCTACTTTGGAAGCTTTTGAGCTTTATACTTCAAAGGATGCGCTAAGAGATCTATCTTCACGTCAAGTCACCAATTTCAGCCCCAAACCTTCCTTAGGCAGTGAGGAAGTGAAGTATCAAGGTAAGGATTTGAGATTTCAATTAGTTAGAATTGTAGGGTTTGATGTGTGGAACAAGTTTAGTAAAGGAAAACTTTGATTTTGTCAAGGTTTGGCTTAGGATTTTTGAGGTTGAAAACTCAAGGTTTCAAGGTTTCTTGTGAAAAAGCATAGAGGTTCTAGTTTCTTGTGGTTTCTGGCCGAATTTTGGAGAAGGAAATTATGAGGTTAGGTGGTTCAAGTTGATCTTATAACGTGTAATCTTATTGGTCCATAATAAAGTGTAATGCTTTTCATTAAAGAAATTAATTTCAATGGCTAAGATTTGATCTTCCATCCAAGAGAAAATCTTAGTCATTCATTTGGCATTCAAAGAGATAAACTTTATTATTATGTGGAGATTAACTAGTTTTCGGTGTTAAAAATCGTACACCGAAATTTCATCAAACGAGTGAAACAGTGTACTCGGGTAATCAACTATTGCCCAAAAATTAATTCTAAGTATAAAATTTTTATTCCTACCTATTTCTAACCTTAATCCTATAATTTCTCAATTTTAAACATCTCTAGGCCTAATTTTAGAGTTTTGGCTGTCCCGGGAGCCTATGGGGCCCGTAAAATACTATTCACTTTTTTTTTATACATTCATTTCATTGTTCTTATCATTTCTATGTCTGTCAGATTTTTGAGATTCTCATTAATAAAGTCTCAATTAATTTTTGAATAGAAATTAGGGTGTTACACCTAGTAGTTCGATGAAGTAGGTGGTCCAGATCACATGATTTTAGTGATAGGTCAGGCGATGAATGCCAAAAACTATGGGCGAGCTTGAGTTGCCTGATTATGGAAGCATGATTCATATTGTGTCTTCTCAACCGTTATGAGTGATTAGATTAAAGCGACGAGCCCCTAGTCCTTGATTAAGTGGGGTGTCTATTTTGCAATAGTGTTTGTATTGCTCTCTTTGCTACAAATGGTTTCTTGGTTCGTTTCGAATGGTGTTGCAGTTGTTTGAGAGTGACCTAAATTATTCAAGGTCCGAGCTTGTATTGATTGGGATGAGTTGTTGGCCTTTGAAATGGTACCAATCATGGATGTTCATATGTGAAACGTTGGGTTATATGGTACATTTCTGCCTGTGTCAATGGGTGATGAAAGCCCCTGATTATTCTGAGGTATTGTTTTGGTAATGTGTGGGTTGAGAATAGAGACTTCTATTCCTTTTGGTTTTCCCTAGTGAGTTTGAATATTTTGGCAGGGTTTTCTTTGTTGACAGGATCTGCCCATTTAGAGTCTAAAATCAATTTCCCATTCTTAAGTTTGGTTGGGGACGACAATTTGTCTAGTCGGGGTGTCGACTTTGCTTCATCAAAGCTCGGCTGAGAATAATAGAGTGCTTGATCGGGTCATCAAGACAAGGTTTTCTATTCCAAGTTTAGCTTTGAGCCTTTTGCTAGAGTCTTTTAGCTTTCTTCAGCTTGCATGCTTGAAGATTTGCTAGATTATCTCTGTGGAGATGTATAGGATTATGCCATGAGAGGAGAGAGTTGCTTTCATGTCTACCAATCTATTAATGATGTCAGAAGTGGAGTGGTCGATCCTTTTAGAGATGAGGTCTTATTGTCGCGTTCAGCAATAATGTAGTTTCAGTGTTTATGTTAAGTTAGTTGTCCACCCAGTCTTCAGGTGAATCGTCTAGTTTGGCTTAGGACTTCGGCAAGGACCTGTGGAGTTCTGAGTCAAGTTGCTGACATAGGACATAGTTAGGTCTTCTCGGATATATGAGATGCCTAGCTGGGCCACCAGGTTAGGTTTTTAGGAATCTATTGGAAATTATGGAGTTCTTAATTGAGTCGATGGCTTAAGACTTGATCCAAGATGTCTTATGTTTAATTTGCTTTGATGTTGGCCTAGTCATATATGGATTTAGGATTCCTATCTTGAGTTCATCTGAATGTTGCAGAGCATCGGTTGGTTTATTGACCTTTAGTTCAATTTGAGAGATAGTTAGAAATGACAAAGCATTTATTCAATCTTCTAATAAAGTTTTTACAGTGTTAGCTGATTGTCCTTAGGGAGTGTTGTACTTCATCTTGCCAATATGAGGGCACATTGAAGTCATGTGAGCTTTAACTTAGCTGCATTGGGGGTGAGCCAAGGTCTTTATGAGAAGTTAATTTGTGTGCTTTTACTTTTGGAGAGCTGAGGGTAGCTTGATTATAATTATGCTCTGGGGACAGCTCGAATATGGATCCAAGAATGGCCAAATGGGGACATCTTTGTTGCACTAGGTGTTAAGGTGTGAAAATACCTTATCATCTTATTGTTCTGGAAAGTAGTCAGTGATTGGCCGAGAATATTTTGATCTTGTAATTTTCTTATTGGAGAGTGCTTAAATCTGCTCGGCTAGTGTCAGTGTCGAGGCTTCGCGAGCCTATGGTTTAAAATGTGTTCGAATCAAGTTTGAGCACTTTTTGTTGTTGGACTACAATGCTTTAGGATGTATAGACATCCTGTGTCACATGAGGTGCTCGGTAGCGTAGGGACATCCCATTGTCATCTTGCATTGGAAAGTGCTCAGGGCCGTGAGGACATCTCATCGTCACATGAGCTATTAGTCTGAGGACATTTTGAGGCTCTTCAGGGATGCTTTCTAGCAGTAATAGACGCTGGGAAAGACCTATTGTCTATTTCTTTTTGAAATTATGTTCTGCTTGCTCGTAGGAGTTGTTCCTTTTTTAGTAGTTCGAAGATGTTCGGCCGGGACTAAAGATGTCCTACTTGCACGTCAAAGGTTGGACGTCTTGAGTGGTTCAGTCTTGATTGTGTATTCGAGGATGACCCTATGTGGGTATCCTTTCGTCATACGAAGTGTTCTGAGGTGTGAAGACATCACGTCATTGCACTGTTCTGGGAGTGCTCAACGCTTGTCCGAGTAAACTTAGATCTTGTATTACTCTTGTTAAAGAGTGCTTGGATGTGTTTCACTAAGGCCGAGGTTATTTCAAAATTGGTTGGTGTAGCCTATTCGGAGACTACTCAGTCGAGGTTGAGGCTATCTTACTTGCACGTCGGAAGTGGAACTCCTTGAGTAGGAATGAGTACTGGAGCAGGCCTTATACTAGGGCTTTGTTAGAGACTCGACCTGAGAAAGTGGAGTGCCTAGGAAGGATGTGACGAGGGCTTGTCTAGGAGTTTGGTCTGAAAAGGCAAAGTGCCTTTTCGAAAAGGTCAGTATGTGATTGTGTGTTGTCTGAGTATCTTGTGCATTTTCTAGAAGAGAGCAGGTTTTGCAAAGGGGAAGACCTGTTATATGGCACATACAAAATGATATAGATATTTATATATGAAAAATCATGATAAGATGTGAGAGGATATGCCCTACATATGAGAAATCTTCATATTATAAATAAGGTGATTTCTAAGAGTAGTTAAAACATATCTGGGAGTACCTGGTGATATCAGGGCTTTGCTGAAAACTTAGCCTGAGAAGGTAGAATGCCTGGTGGGATTAGGGCTTTTGGGCCTGAGAAGGTAAAGTGCCTGGTTGGATCCGTCTTGATCCTTAAGTGGTTCGGATCTGCTCAATTGGTGGCGAGGAGGTGCCTTTGGCCCTTCACTACTTGGCTGGTGCTGAGGTTGACGTGGGTATGGCAGCTTTGGCCTTTCATTGCTCGAGGTTGGAGCCGAGGCTGACATGAAAATGCGCCTTCACTACTTGGCTGGTGCCAAGGTTGACATGAGTATGGCGGCTTTGGCCTTTCACTGCTCGGGGCTAGAGCCGAGGCTAACGTGAAAGTGTGCTTTCACCACTTGGCCAGTGTCAAGGTTGACGTGAGTATAGAGGCTTTGGCCTTTCACTGCTCAGGACTAGAGCTGAGGCTGATGTGAAAATGAGCCTTCACCACTTGGCTGGTGCCAAGGTTGATGTGAGTATGGTGGCTTTATGCAGTAGTGAGTGCTGGATGATACCTGGTACACTGAAAATAATACAAATATGTCTAGCACATGAATGGTTAGATCATAAAAGAGTTGATATCTCAAATGAAACCACTTGTCTTGCGTAAAAGGAAATCCTTATGAAAAAGTACATGTCCTAGTAAGGATGTCAACCAGGGTTTTGCTGGGAGATCGACCTGAGGAGGGGGAGTGTCAACTAGGGTTTTGTGGTGAGAAATTAAAGTTATACACAATGCATTTATGAAAAATTAGTAACGTTTATGGAAAGCTACCGTGTGATCTATGATCTTCTTCTTAGAGTTATGGCAATTATATCAATATAGTATCCCAACACCACATAAAGATCTCCAAATTCAAATATGTTGATTCTGAGCTTTTTAGATCCAAAAAGGTATCATGCTCAGCCTCCAAGAAATCTTTGGATAAATTGATTCCGAGTAGTAGTATTCTCGGCATCATGAAATCTGCAAATTACTTTAATTTTGAGGTAGGAATATGCTTGGTAAATTAAAATAATTGAGATGTATAATAGATAGTTTACAAAAATAATAAAGACGTGTCTTGTTAGATTTCATCAAAGAGATAATAATACAACTCAGCAATAGGTTGGCAATAAAGCTTGACTAGTGGTGGAGCTCAGCCAAATGAGGTGTTGGAGCTCGTCTTGTTCAAAGAAAATGCTCGGCATCCAATAATCAAGGTTAGTTGATCAAAATAATTAATTCATATCAAACCTGTCATGAGTGACAGTTGAGATGAGCTTGAGTCATATGTTGAGTGCAGACGGCTTAACCATGGCTATTAGGCCAAGTTGATATGCAATTCCTGTGAAGAAGGAGATAATATATATAGATATGTGGCATTAATTAAGCATACCAAACCTGTCGTGTAATGGTTGTGTACTCTCTCTATTTATGCGATCTACCTAGCTGAGAAGCAGTAGAGGTCAGTTGACATGTGTCATGACTCGGCTGGGGCAGCAAAGGTGAAAGGGAGCTCGGCTAGGAAAAGGTGGAGCTCATCCTAGAAAAAATAGAACTCGGCAAGAGGCAGTGGAGCTTAGCTAGGTTGCAGGAGGAAATTAATTTCTTGCTGGGGTTATTTCCCTTTAGCTCCTTTGAACATTCATCTTTTGTGAAAATAAAAAAGAAGAAGCACACAATTTGTAATCAAGTATGATTGTATGGATTTTAGTCTTGGAATCTTTGCTTTTGTAAAATCATGGTGATTTACTATGTTTTTGTAATAAAGAAAAGAGACTGACAATTTAATTCTGTGAAAACACAATTTTCTATAATTGTATTGGAGGCAGTATATCACCTAATTTGAAACGAATGCATGATTTTGAATTTCCAGGTATAATAGCCCAAGTTAATATGCAAAATATGATCATGTGTCCAGCCCTTGTAAAAGGAAAAGAATGGATAGATATAACCTGCAAAATTGTTTTGATAGTGAACGAGAGAATCAGAAGCTTGTCCCCGAGGCGATGAGGTTAACCAGAGATGGCAGTGAAATTTGGCTAGGGAAGGCGAAGCTTGTCCGGAAGAGGTACTAGAGCTCGTCTTGTCAAAGATAATGCTTGGCATCCGAGAATATTCATGTCAAAATTAATTGATTATGAAAACAATATAATAATAACTTATTCAAAGTTTTTCATTTCAGCCAAGAGACGATGATATAATCTGGCTGTAGGGTGGCGTCGGTGCTTAGCCAGAAGTGATGATGGAGCTTGGCCTGTTAAAAATAATGCTTGGCATCCAAGAATATAATATATCAAAGTTAATTTGATCATGAAAACACACACACACATAAATATATATATATATATATATATTTGTATCAAAGTTGTTTGAGTATAAGATAAGTATTTCTAGCACTTTAAAAACCATAAGATTAATATAAGTTAATTTTGAGGAAATGATGTGATTAGATTAATATTGATTCTGAGAAACATTACCAGTATTGGAATCTTGTTGCAGAGTTGCATGTGATAATCCTATCATAGTAAGTAATTTATATAATATTACAGTGAGACGACTACATAATAGATACGTGGCTTAGTGGCTCCGTGCATGTTCTTAGGTTGATGTGCTTAGGTTCGAGCCCCCATGACTGCCATTTATGTCAAGTTGGCCCCTTTTTTATTATAGTTTTCTGGTTTTGAACTATGGGCCAAGTGGCCCAAATATTGGAAACCCCACTTTCTTCTCCCTTTTGCTTCAGCGCCATTTCAGCCTTATAGGGTCCATGAGGGGTGCTCACGGAGGAGCGTGCCCGGTTTGAGTTAGCAACGGCATAGAGGGTTAGGTGGCAGTGGCATAGCGTGGGAGTCTATGCACGCATGTCAGGGTTGGTGGATGACTGGATTCGCATATCTAAGGCTAGAGAGTTAACGGTGAAGAGAGAGAGGAGGTGCGCTTTTATCGTTGGAATGCGATACAGGATGGCACAAGCAAGGCTGGAAATGTTGTACAAGGCTGGTGGTGGCGGAGGATTAGCTTTGCGACGAGCCGGTAGCGACAGCATGGTGTTGTAAGCAACATCGTGCGGCCTTCAATGGCGGCAACTGGTGCATCAAGCAGGGACGGGAGCGGTGGTGAGGTTGCCGTGGTAATTGGCTCAAGGTGGTGAGGCCAGGTCGCCGGAACCGCTGGAGAAGATGTTGGTTTTCCTGCAACATGATTTCTAAAAGTGGAAACAATTTGTAGTGTATTGATCATGATGTAAGGCATATTTTAGGTGGAATCTGACTTGCAAAGATGTACATGATTTATGATTTTTGTGTTTGTGGAGTTATTGTGGTTGTGTGTTATTTTCCTTTTTGCGTTCTTTATTTTTTATTGCAATTGTGTCAGGAAAAGAACCATGGTGACATAGTATGCTTGTGGAGTCACAATATTGTATTTGGCATTGGCAAGCAATATGTTGTTAGATTTGGAATTGTGTGAACACATTGCCAGGATTTTGAATTCCATGTATGATTGCATCAAGTTAATATATCGAAAAAATGCTACATGCTATACATGCATTATTGAAAAGAAGGCGTAATGAAAGGATGGAACCTGAGTGTATGATTCACTTTAACTCATGAGGAGGGAGACAATCTGATAGAGTTGTTCCAATGGGGGATTCTTCCCCGTGATTATTTGCAAAAGGATAGAACCTTGGTGAAGGGTATAGCCTTTGCGATAGTGTTTGTCCCTGTTTTCCCTAAAAAAATTTCTTACAGGTGGCAAGAGTTTGTATGATGAAAACCATGTGTTACAGAGTAATAGTCGGGCCAGTGATATCGCCCAAGTTCCGGGATTAAATCCAAAAAGCTCCAGAAAGAACAAGCCAGAAGACGGAATGAGATCCAAAATCGAGACTCGCAGTCCGATGAGATCCGACTTCTGGCGAATGTGGGCCAAACCCATCTTCAACCGTCTTAGGGTCATATGCCCCATGATCCCCCACTATTGATCATGCAAAGCCCCACTAACCACGTCCCCGAGACGTGAGGGCATTAACGGTAAGGAAATCACCTACTTAAGGGCATTAACGGTAAGGAAATCACCTACTCAGGTATGATCACTTGAATCCTTATTCGAGACCACTCGAGACAAACTCTGATACCCTTGGTGGAGTCTTTGCAAGTACCCACACCTCGAAGGCTGCGAAGTTTTTCTCCTCGAGAAGGAATTCAGCATCCGTGTACGTCATCAGGTAACCTCAGGTAACCCATCGCTACACTATTTCGACACATTGGCGCCGTTACCGGGGACCATGGCGAGAACTAAAACCACCGGCATTCCCCTCCACTCGGAGAGAATAGCCCATGGTCGAACACCCAAAGATGGCAGAACGGCCTCGTCCGAATCGGCGTTCCAAACGGACGGTCGCGGCCCAGAAATCCAACAACGACTGCGGTCAATCATCTAGAGGACGGAAATGCCTAGGGCAGAACAATAGCCCCTAGAAACTCACGGTCATCAGCAGGAAGCCCATACACACAATCAGGAACTGAGCAAAGCATCCAAAGCTTCAAAGCTGCTTCTTCAGCAGCCAGAGCCCGTTGTGGCAGATATATTCCACGTGATACGAGACCAAGCTATCCATGTACAAGCCCTGGAAAACGAACTCCGGCGACGGGACGTGAATTCTGAATGCCTGGCACGAGAGCGTGCGAAATCAAGAGAAATGAAAGCACAGTTGAGACATGAAGAACAAAAGGCCAGAATGCTGGAGGAACGCCTCAATGCCTTAGAGAATGGAGAACAACGTCATGAACCAACACGAACTAGAAGGCGTCATCACAATATGCCCTACCCTCCGAGGAGGCCCTATCATGATGAAAACAGATCAGGTCGGAGCAGGGAAGAAAGTTCAAGCATGGGGGGATATGACAGCAGACCGCGTAGGGAACAATACTAGAGGGAAAAGCACGCATATGAGGAGGACTTGGTATCTCCTTTTTCGGAGGAGATAATGAGGTACGTACTTCCCCACCAGTTTCAAACCACCTAACGACATTAAACTTTATGATGGCACCACGGATCCTCAGAACCACCTAGATATATTCCGTTCTCTAATGTATCTGGATGGAACACCAAACCCAGTAGGATGCAAGACTTTCCCCATCACTCTGGAGAAGTCAGCGCTGAAGTGGTTCAACCGCCTTCCGCCGCACTCCATCCACAGATTCTCCGACTTGGAGGTTAAGTTTCTGGCCCAATTCTCAGCCAGCCACAGCCGACCCAAGCCAGTGACAAGCCTCATGGGTTTCAAACAAGGAACAGAGGAGAAACTAAGAGACAACGTAGACCGGTTCAACAAGGCCACGCTGGAAATTGCGACCCTAGAACCTCAGACGGCCCTGGTGGCCTTCATCCAAGGCCTAAGATCGGAAGCTTTTGCTCAATCACTATCAAAAACGGAACCCAGAAGCATCGAGGAATTGCCGCGAAGGGCGGAAAAGTACATTAATATGGAAGAAGTCATGATGGTAAAGTCGGAAGGCGAATGAGGTCCGAAAAAGAGAGGCAGTCGCCGAAGAGATGAGAGGTACTCAAGAAAGGAAGCTCAAACACGTGGGCGATTTGTTGACTATACACCGATGAACGTGTCCTTGAGCGAGATTTACAAGGAGATACAGAATACGGAACGTCTAAAGCGTCCCAGACCCATCCGAGAAAGGCCAAACACCAACAAATCAGAATTTTGTGACTTCCACGGGAGCTTTGGCCACAAAACGGAGGATCACGAGATCTTGAAATCTTTGTCGAAGAATTAATTAAAGAGGGCAAGTTGGCTAAATACGTGGCTACCCAGAGAAGCCCCAGAAGAAGAAGGTCCAGATCCCCAAACGGAAAAAGAGAAGATAGAAGAAGAACCCGGAAGGAAACAAATGATGATTTTCGTGATGATGGCCAATTAAAAGGGGCGACGATCAAAACCATACACATGATAGTTGACGGATTCGCTGGTGGTGGATCCTCAAAGTCAGCACGCAAAAGGGCATTGAAGGAGGCCTTGAGGGTGGATAGTGCAAAAACAAGAAGCAGTAAGAAGAGGCAAGCTCCCGACCTCATTTTTTCGGAAAATGATAACCTCGGGATCATTGCTAGCCACGATGACCCAATGGTTATATCCGACCTGATGTTGAACGCAGAAGTGAAAAGAATCTTAGTGGATCAAGGAAACTTAGCAGATTTAATGTTTAAGCTAGCATTCGAAAAGCTGGGATTGAAATATTCCAACCTCCACTCATACCCAGACTAGTTGGTAGGATTCTCTGGTGCTACAGCTAAGCCGGAGGAGTACGTTACACTCAGAGTCACCTTCGGTTCCTCGTCAAAAACAAAGCCGGTGCCCGTTGACTTTTTGGTCATGGATTGCCCTTCGGCATATAACGCAATCATTGGCCGGCCCAAAATCAACAAACTCGGAGCAGTGGTGTCAACACCCCACTTGGTAATGAGGAAGAGGGAAAGGTTATTACGATCAGGGGAAGTCAGACGATTGCAAGGCAATGCTACAACGCTAGCCTTGAGGTCGGGAAGCGGAAAGAAAAGGTGCAGGACCAGAGGACCCAAAAAGTTATGATGATTGATCTGGACATGAGAAGCCAGAAAGCCTACCACCGACCAAAGCCAGAAGGAGAATTAGAAGAAGTCCAAATAGGAGACCAGCCAAACAAGACGACGATAATAAACAGGAAGTTAACCACTTCCGAGAAGCAAATTTTGGTGGAACTCCTCAAAGAAAATGCGGATCTTTTTGCATGGACAACTACAGACATGCCGGGAATTAGCCCCCAGGTTATGAGTCACAATCTTTCGGTGTTTTCGGATTCTAAACCCGTGGCTCAAAAACGTCGTCGGATATCGGAGGAAAGAGCTAAAGTTATCCAAGATCAGGTTTCCGATCTCCTTAAAGCTGGATTCATCAGAGAAGTGTTCTACCCAACCTGGTTATCAAATGTCGTGTTAGTTCCTCAAGCCAACGGAAAGCTCTGTATGTGCATGGACTATACTAATCTGAACAAGGCTTGTCCGAAAGACCCATACCCGTTACCAAGCATCAATAGTCTAGTGGATTCGGCTTCCGGCTTCAGATTTCTAAGCTTCATGGATGCCTACTCAGGCTACAATCAGATACCAATGAACCCGAAGGACGAAGAAAAAACAGCTTTCATTACACCTTTGGCTAATTACTGCTACAAGGTTATGCCATTCGGGTTAAAGAATACAGGATCAACATACTAAAGGTTGATGAATAAAATATTTGGTGCCCATCTGGGAAGCAAAATGGAGGTCTATATTGATGACATGTTGGTGAAAACAGCGGAGTTGGACAATCTTATCACGGACCTTAAAGACATATTCAGTTGTATTCGCACGCATCGGATAAGATTAAACCCATCCAAGTGTGCCTTCGCTATGGATGCGGGCAAGTTTTTAGCGTTCATGCTGACACATCGTGGGATAGAAGCCAACCTAGAAAAATGCAGAGCCATTGTGGAGATGAAAAGCCCTACTTGCGTGAAGGAAGTACAAAAGCTGACTGGAAGGTTGGCATCACTCTCCAGATTCCTGTCACTTTCAGCTCAAAAATCGCTGCCCTTGTTTGATCTCTTAAAGAAAGGTAAGGACTTTGAGTGGACGGAAGATTGCGAGCAGGCTTTCCAGAATTTCAAGCAGTACTTTGCACATCCTCTAACATTAACAAAACCAGAGAACGGAGAGGTTTTAGTCTTGTACCTGTCAGTGGGCAAAGCCGCGGTGGGCGTCGTTTTGGTAAGGGAAGAAAACGGCGACTAGAAGCCGGTGTACTTCACAAGCAAAGCCTTGCAAGGATCCGAAATAAGATACCAAAAATTGGAAAAAGTCGCTTTTTCCCTAATCCTCGCAACCAAGAAACTAAGGCAATATTTCCAATCCCACACCATATTGGTAAGAACGGATCAGCCAATCCGGCAAGTCCTCCAAAAACCCGATCTCGCGGGTAGAATGATAGCATGGTCGGTGGAACTCTCGAAATTCGACATCCGATATGAACCTAGAATAGCTGTTAAGGCGCAAGTACTGGCGGATTTTGTCCAAGAGTTTACTGACGACGAAGAGACTCACCCTCAACTTTGGACCTTATTCGTTGACAGGTCGTCCAATCTCCGAGGTAGCGGGGCATTTGTGATGTTAGAAAGAAATGATGAAGTCTGAGTAGAGATGTCTGTCAACTTCGAATTCACCACTTCCAATAATCAAGCCGAGTATGAAGCTATCATAGTGGGATTGAACTTAGCAAAGGATATGGGCATCAAAGAGTTAGTGGTGTGCAACGACTCCCAAATCGTAACTTCCCAAATCGAAGGTACATACTCTGTAAGGGATCCGATGTTAAGGCAATACTTAAATTTAGTCCAAAAGTTGTTTTCCGACTTTGATAAAGTCAAAGTTCAACATATACCTCGTGAGAAGAACATCAGAGCTGATATACTGTCAAAATTGGAAAGCACTAAGCCAGGAGGGAACAATAAGAGTTTAATACTCGAGACGCTCAAACGGCCAAGCATCGCAGAAGGAAAACAGGCCCGATCAGTTGAAGTCACTTCGAGCTGGGCTACTGGAATTGTTAAGTATCTCAAGTTCGGATCCCTCCCGGCAGACTAGAAGGAAGCGAGGAAGGTGGCTTATCAAGCCCCCAACTACACCATCATCAACGGACAACTATACAAGAAAGGACTCTCTCAGCCGTTACTCAAGTGCCTAAACAAGGAACAAGCAAAGTACGTTCCCCGAGAAATTTACGAGGGAATTGCAGGAAATCACCCAGGAGGTTGGGCCCTAGCTTTAAAGGTGTTAGGAGCAGGATACTATTGGCCTTCCCTGACTCGCGAAGCGGCTGAATTTGTGAAAAAGTGTGAAAAGTGCCAAGAGCATTCTCACTTCTACATGGCACCAGCAGAGGAAATGACGGTAATCGCGGCTTCTTGGCCGTTCGAGAAGTGGGGTATCGATCTCCTCAGACCTTTCCCTCTTGCGCCTGGAAAAGTCAGATACCTTATTGTCATCGTTGATTACTTTACCAAGTGGATCGAGGCGGAGCCCCTCTCCACTATCACAGCAGCCCAATGCAAGAAATTTGTTTGGAAGAACATCATCACTAGATTCGGGATTCTGAAGTCCGTTATCATGGACAACGGAACGCAATTCACAGATCGGAAGTTCAGGCAGCTGCTACAAGATTTGCACTTGACACAACATTTCACCTCCGTCTAACATCCCCAAGCTAATGGGCAGGCAGAGGCAGCAAATAAGGTGATCCTACAAGGCCTAAAGAAGAGACTAGAGAAGGCAAATGGTGCATGGGCAGATGAGCTAAGAAGTGTGCTTTGGGCTCATTGGACAACACCGCATTCCTCAACAAAGGAAATACCCTTTAGGCTTGTCTTCGGGACAGATACGGTCATACCAGTTGAAATCGGAGAGAGTAGTCCAAGGTTAATATCTTACTCAGAAAACTCAAACGGTGCACAAAGGATAAAGGAGCTCGATTTAATTGAAGCGGTACAAGAAGAAGCTCACTTACAAGAAATAGAACTCAAAAGAAGAGTCGCAAGAAAATACATCGAGGGAGTAATACCAAGGCATTTCAATTCAGGAAACCTAGTCCTCCGTAGGGCTAACATCGGAGCACCCATCCTGGGGTAAGGAAAGCAGGCAGCAAATTGGGAAGGCCTCTACCGCATCAGTGAGGTATTAGGCAAAGGTGCCTACAAGCTCATAACGATGGAGGGAAAAGAAATTCCGAGGTCGTGGAAAGCCACAAACCCTAGAAGATTTTATGTGTAAATAAGCTTTGTATAAACCGCATGGAAATTCGGTACTCTTTTTCCTACCTCGGTTTTTTCCCACTGGGTTTTTCCGAGGAGGTTTTAATGAGGCCGGAGGAAAGTGCGTTCAGGAAAAACGAAAGACACCTGATTCAATTACTGTCAATAAAAAGGTCAAACTTGTTTTATTTGCAAGGTATTCATCAGGCAATTGTTTAAGACGGTGGTTATAACCACGTTAATCGATAAGCCGTTTTCAAACATTAAAAAGACGGATGTCGAAACCCTGTCACTAATTAAGACGTTGAATTGTTTTAAGGCGGAGGTCGTGACCCTGTCAGATAACCAAAACGTTTCTAACAGATAAAGACGGAGGTCATAACCACGTCATCGCACAGTATCAAGAAAGGCGTAAGCTCGTAACACCGGATCGCACAAACATTGCTATATCGTAAAGCACAAAGATCAAAACAAGAAACAAAGGAGACAACATTGATTTGGAAACATTTGCAAAAACACAAGTTACACAATTGTTTAGGCATATTATTTACAAAAAAAAAAAAGGGAGGAAAAAGTACGGCTTCGCAGGACCGAATACAAAAATGCTAACAAAATTCATGTAGAACCGGCTTCATCATCCGGCATGTCTACGATCTTCCCATTCTCCACCATGTGAAACAGGCCAACTTCCGAGAAATCAGCCTCCAGGCAAATGACCTTGACCTGGGCTAAGGTATTGTCAAATACCTCGTTGGCGCTATTTTCCCAATCAGACAAAGTCTTCACTGCGTTAGACTGAAGTTCAGAAACTTTGGCATCAAGAGCTGATACGGAGGAGGACAGAGTGTCCTTCTCGTTCTGAAGGGCAGCGTACTTTAGCTTCATTTCATCCAGCTCCTTTTCAGCATGCTCAGCTCGGGAGGCCAGGTCCTTATTATCATTAATATATTCATTTAAAGTCTATTTCAGGTTGTCAATATGCTCTTTCTCCTCAGTGACCTCGGAGCGCAATTCCTTCTTCTCCTTTTCTGACTTCTCTAGCTCTACAGCTAGGCTTTCGGCACGGCGGAGGGGGGCAACAGCCCGGAGAAGTGACTGTTGTCCCCATTGGAGTTGGCTTGAGGAAACGGCATCCTGGAGCTAAAGACGTGTGCCTTCAGTGTAAAAATGCTGATCAATAAACTTCGAGAAGGGGAAATCCTCAGAAAACAAGGCATCCCCCCTCTTCAAAGCGGTCGGAACCCTTTTTGGCCCTACGGGGTCCAAACCCATGACCTCAACGTCAGGAGAAGAAGACCCTTTCCCCAATGGGCTCTTGCCTTTGTCAGATGGAATAGAGGACGATAGTGTTTGTCTTTTGGGGTCTTGGGGGTCGGATTCCTTGGAAGTAGCCGAGCCCGACGCTTCAGGCGAACCACCCTGAGCTAGCAACTCCGCATTCCTCTTCAAGGTTTGAGACCGAAGAGCTCGAATGATGGAATGCGAGGCCATGGCACCTGAAAACACAAGAAAAAAGAGTAAGAGGTACATCAAGTAATAATTGATAGAGAAATGCAGACAAGAGCTAAAGATCAGACCCAGATAAGCTCTGAGCGTCTCAGGTCTAGCGTTAAAAATCTTCTTCAGACTTAGCGGATTTGACTTCCAAGACTTGACGAAAAATTCCACGATGGACAGTTCCAAGGGGTTTAAGAAACTCTCGTTAAATTTCGGAGAACGGGGCGAAAGAGTCCAGAAATATGGGAACTCGAAACCCTCTGGCCGGCTAACAGAAAACGATTGGTAATGAGGAACTCCTTGGACCTTGAAGTAAAACTCTTTAAAATGATGGAGTGACTCCTCATAGGCCTCAAAGACCTTTTTATTCACCCGACCTTGGAAGGAGATCCAAGAGTCGCTTGCGGGTTTAGTGCATACAAACAAATAGAGAAACACCTTAGGATAGGGAGGGATTCTGAGATAGTCACACACTATCTCGAAACCCATTATCATAGCCCAACTGTTAGGATGTAATTGGGAAGGGGTCGCGTTAATCTGATGAAGAATGGAGATCTGGAACTCGGAGAACAGTAGTCGGACACCCAGTTTATCAAAAAGGATGTCGTACATCCACATGTATTGAAAATCATCTTCCTCAGGGTGATTGCACACTTGCTCATCTACGCCAGCCACATCGAGAGAATATTTAGCCTCGTCGTCAAGATTTTCGCATATGCGGGTGTTAGCTCGGAAAGTGGAAAGATAATCTTCATCTACTAAGGACGAAATTCCCAAAACCTCATCCGAAAAATGGTGAAGATAGTCCCCAGCAAACACTTTTGGAGGACGGAGGACCCTGGAATCCTTAATAGTTTTTCCCATAACCTACAAGGGGGAAACCACCACAGTCTAAGATTGGAGTACAGGAAATTCAGAAAACAGCGATAATAAAAGTGGAAGCCCTAAGGCGGTTCCCCCTTTCTCTTGAACCCCATAACAAATCACTCGGCGGCAGGAAAGAAGTCGTAGCACAATAAACAATGAAATAAGGTCCAAACAAATTCGCACGAACATTCAGCCATCATAGCGCCACCGTGCCTATGCACGGCATAGCGAACTTAAGGTGGTGGAAGCCAATCGTCTCGAGACAAAAACAGCAAAAACTAACAAGTGCAAACAGATACCAACTACAGGAAAATTGGAAACTCTCTAGCACACGTAACAGGAAAATGAGGAAGAGAACTATACTTACTTGGAATCCGAACGGTGATGAATTTCCCAATGGTTGCAAAGGCGCTAAATTCTCTCATGGGTGCTCTGCAAAAATGGACAACAGAAAGAAAAGAACGGAGAAATCGAAAAATGAAGGAGGAAGAAGAGAGGAAACAAACGTTAAAAAGCGAGGGGGCAATCGCGACTTTTCACATCGTCACTTAAGGGGAACGCTTGTAAAATCACCACCACCGCATTTATTACAAGCCTCGAAAGCCATGCTTTTACAGCACGTGGCGTCGACAAAACCAGAAGGCACCCTCAGTTCACAGCACGGTAACTTTTAAAATTAAGTTCGAGTACATTTTTATCCCGGAGATCAAAGGAATTAATCTTAAACTCGGCTTTTGACTTTGACAAGTAAGGACCCGAGTTGGGGGCACTGTTACGGAGTAATAGTCGGGCCAGTGATATCGCCCAAGTTCCGGGATTAAATCAAAAGAGCTCCAGAAAGAACAAGCCGGAAGACGGAATGAGGCACAAGACACTCGCCCCAAGATCGGAAATCGAGACTCGCAGTCCGATGAGATCCGACCTCTGGCGAATGTGGGCCAAACCCATCTTCAACCGTCTTAGGGTCATATGCCCCGTGATCCCCACTATTGATCATGCAAAGCCCCACTAACCACATCCCCGAGACGTAAGGGCATTAACGGTAAGGAAATCACCTACTTAAGGGTATCTCGCTACTTCTCAGGTATGATCACTTGAATCCTTATTCGAGACCACTCGAGACAAACTCTGATACCCTTGGTGGAGTCTTTGCAAGTACCCACACCCCGAAGGCTGCGAAGGTTTTCTCCTCGAGAAGGAATTCCGCATCCGTGTACGTTATCAGGTAACCTCAGGTAACCTATCACTACACTATTTCGACACACCATGTAAGATTTATCTTAAATGTAAATATATAAGCACACACGGTTTTCAATTTTTGTGTTTATCATAATTTTCTAGATTCAGATATTGGAGTTGTGATCTTGGGGGAACAGAGTGTTTGTGTGAACAAGAAAAATTGAAACTTGAATCATGTGCGAACACAATTAAATTAATAGGAATTTGCAAGCATGCATTCGCTATCCAATTTGAGATCATATGAATACATGACTATCAATTAAATATCGCATGCAATTCTATCAAATTGATGTGCATGGTGTGGTTCCATGCAATTCACATAAAAAGATAAAAAAGATAGAATAATGAAGGATATGACCTACAGAATTGACTTTGGCAGTGATAGAGTAATGGTGAGATATCACTTGAGAATTTTGAGTTAATTGGCTGTAAATAGATACTCTGATAAGGGTTTGTTCCTTATAGTGATAATTGTTTGTAGTCTGACTTGCTCTTCAGACCTTGGTAGGGAGCCTTGTTTACTAGCCTCACGGTGGGCGCCAATATTCTTACCTAGAAATACGGCAAGAGTGCAAGTAGCTCCAACGTCCGTAGAAACGAGGGGTGGGGTACCTGCAAAGATACTCCGATGCTCAAATTAGTGAATGAAAAAGGCGTAGAATGGTAAAGAATAGCATGTAATAAACTTATGATACCTAGGGGCGTTGAGCCCCTTATATAGTGTGAGGTGACCCCATGATAGATCTATTATGATCTAGTAAATCTGTTGTGATCCCCCTTAAATATAAGAGATATTCCTGCTGTTTAGTAGTAAAGATAAGATATGATAATGACAAGATATAATGAGAGAGATACTATATGAGATTTAGGAGATATTCTCAACTAAATCCGAAGTAAATCCGTAGGGGATATTATGTCATGTGGGCAAATTGTGGGACCCCTTAGAAGAGTCCTCTAAGATTGGGCCAAGGTCTAGGGCCTATATTTTTAGTCCAGTACACAGGTGTTACTCATCTAGATGTAATATATAGAATTTATTACAAAATTTCAAAAGTAAATTATAATTTTAAGGCATTAAAATCATCTCTAAAAAATGAAACATTTATAATAGAAACCAACTTATCAAAATCAACAACCTATACTCCAAAAAGATTAAAACAATATGAAGTAATAGCAAAAATGCCCACTAATTGGAATCTAAAATCGGTAATGCCACATAAAAAAAAAATAGAAACTATAAAACGTGATATTGATGGAAATATAAATATTAGAATATGAAGGACAAACTCAGTTAGAGAAACTTCAAGAAACTATTATATGTTTGAACAATCTAAAAGGTATATAGATAGTAGATTTTCTAATCTAGACCTAAGAGGGGTTGATTTCTCACCAAATATTCCACAATCAATTTATCAACCAAACATTCTACAACCAACTTATCAAGAGTCTCAAAACAGTTAGTCTCCAAAATATTCATCAACTGCATCCCAAGTCATAAATATGACATCTAGAAAAGAAGAATCTTTCAAGATAAATAAAAAAATGGATAAGAAAAGACCTCTTAGCAGAAAATAATCAAGCAAAAAGAAATTGGTATTTTAAAACTTTTACAAAACAACAGATCTCAAAATATTTACAAGAATTTTATCAATGTTTAGAGGACTACAAAATTAATTTCCCTTTCTTTTTATGACTTGAAGAATGGTTTTGTAAAAATCAAAACATAAAAAACTCTTTTATAAAAAATAAACAAATACAAATGAATAGTAAAACAAGCAGAGAATGGAAGACTGCTAAAAGAACAAGTACTTCTTCTATTCATCCATCCTTACAATAAATGAAAATTAAAGTAATTAATTTAGAAGTAAATGCTACCCCTTTTAAAATAAATAAAGAAAATAAAGATTTTTATAAAGTCCATGAGCAATTAAACTTTACAAATCAAACACTACATACTATGACCCAACAATAAAATAGAATAGAAATAAAAGAAGAATTAACATCGTCAACACCCTCAACCTTTATGGTAACTTATAAAGATTTTCCATTAAATCCTTAAAGATCAGTATATAAATTATTAATTGTTCCAGAAAAGGAATTAAAATCAGCAAAATAAAAATTTATAGTAGTTAATGATATTATGAAAATATTGGAAGAATTAGCTATATCTGATTAAAAAAAAAAAAAGGATAAAGCCCCCTTATCAATAAATACATTCGAATAGGAAAATGATCAATACATAGTTATTAATAAAATAAAATATGCGAAGACTAGAACATATTATCCTAGACCTTCTCTAGTTGATGTTCAATATGAAGAAAAAACTTCAAGTGACTGAAAATCAATATACTGTAGAGGCTATTGTTGAATTGAGATGGAATGAGTGAACAACTCATCCTATATGTCATGCAACAAATGAATATGGCTATTGCAGCTTCTCCATAAAAGGAAATTCAAATAAAAGAATTGTTATGATAATAATAATAGGATTCACAAGACAATTAAAAGGTTAGTGGGATAATATTTTAACAGAAGCAGATAGACAACATGTTTTGAATACTATAAAAATTGAGCCTGCTGTAGAAGCACCCATAGAATATGCAACAACTACATTAATTTGTGCAATAATGAAACACTTTATAGGAGATCCCATAAAAATATATAATAGGGCTTTCGAACAATTAATGAATTTACATTGTCCAATAATGTCTGATTACTGATGGTATAAAGACATTTTCTTATTCAAAGTATGCATGAGAATAGATGGTGGTGCAACATATTGGAAAGAAAGATTTATTACTGGACCTCCGAGATTATTGTAAGAAAAGGTAAAAAATAATATCACTCAAAAGCATAATGGTGATATTCCTTATGATCATTGCACTGCAGTATAGTTAAAACAGGAATACAACTTTGTAATGATTTTAAACTTCAAAATAAATTAAGACATGAAGTCCATATTAGTTGTTTTGTGACCAATTTGGAATTTCTGAAGTAAAAGCTCCAAGCAAAGCCCGTAAAAATAAAAATATTAGTAAAAAAACCCTTTAAGAAATATAAAAGATCTAAAACTATATTAGAAAACACTTCAAAATCAAAACCTACAAGTAGAAGAACGAATAAAACGAAAAGCCAATTTAAAGGAAAGTGTTATAAATGTGGAAGAATATGACATCATGCAAAGAATTGCAAAGTCAAGAATAAGGTCAATAATCTAAACATCCCAGAAGAATTAAAAAAAGGATTCATTAATAATGAAGTAGACTATGTATCTGAATCTAGTTCTAGAATATACAAGGATTACTCCTTTGAAAATGAAACAATTCAAGAAGAAAACAATGAAGTTTGTTTAGGTCTTTAGCAGTGTACTAGTTCAAATTGTAAAAAGTAATAAATTTATTAATAAGACATCAAACAAATACTTTAATAAGTATTGTAGATAAAATGGAGGAATTAGATTTAAAAATAGAATGTTTGCAATGGCTAAAAAATCTATTAGATGAACAAGATAGAATAAAAAATGATGCTCTGAGAGTAGTATTAAAAAAAATGATAGAACATTTTAAACATCCTAGTAATCAAATATCTACTAAAGAATTACAAAATGAAATAAAAATATCAAAATAAGAAATAAAATATTTAATACAAAAAGATTTTGATCTAGAATCCAAATACCTATAATTAAAAGGAGAACCAATATTAAGATCATAAAGAAATACCAAAGGCACTATATCTAATGCCAGATATATGTTATTATTAGAAAACATAGAAGAAGGAGAACTTTTGAAAAATTATATTAATATGATTACAAAAATATTAACCCATAAATGACAATGTAAAGTAAATTTAGTAGTCCATGATCAAGTGTACAATCGAAGTATTAATGGATTGAGGAGTTGATTCTAATTATATTAAAAAAGAATTAACCCCAAACCCGTAAATCCTAATAATGCATGTAGGTGCATCGGAGCAGTCAACTGAGACGAGCAAGGCAAAAGCGAGGGTGGGTTGGTATGCTGAGTAGGTGTCTAACACGATAACCATATCATGCTTCTCTTTACCTACCACACCCGCCACTTCCCCTATTACATTCTTACTCTGTCCATATTCCTGTATTGAGAAGTAGAGCAGGAAAGAGAGAGTGATATCCAGAAATGGGTTTATACTCAACAGTGATGGAGGAGATAACCTGGTTCACGGGTCTATCGCCAACGGCGTTCTTCACCATCCTGGCCATGATGGTCGTCGTTTACAGGACTGTTAGCGGCATGTTTGTGTCCCCTGAAGACTACAACAAACCACCCGTTGTTTCGGCCGGAACCAATAGCCGGTTCGACGACCCCGAACCGTCGCCCCAACCGGTTCAGTTGGGCCAAATCACCCAACAAGAATTGCGACCCTACAATGGCTCCGACCTCAGTAAGCCCCTCTTGATGGCAATTAAAGGCCAGATCTATGATGTCTCCACTGCCAGGTCCTCCACTTTCTTCCTGTTCCCCTTTCCCTGTTGTTTTATAATTTTTATACTTCGTCCCAATCTTGATTTTGCTATGCAACCTTCCAATGTGATTTTAAGTTTTCAACGTTTATTTAGGGTTTCATACTAACTAGCATGTTGCTGTGGCCTAGTTTTGACTTATTGTTTAGTGCGAACTTTCTTGAGTATATGCAGATTATGGCTAAGTAAGGGGGTTAAGACATAAGGTAGGGGTTTGATCAAGGCTCAGCTTTATTGAATTGAAGACAAGAAAGGAAAAATATTATGCAAACCAACTCAAATTAGCCTGATAGGAACCTGATACTCATGGAGCAGTAAGGAACTAGAATAGAACAATTATTAAGAATTATATTCTAGAATTAACACAATACTGCAATATCAGTGTGACATTGAGCTTGAAGAAATGAATAACAAGATGAAAGTAGCAAGAAATGGTAAAATAGGTTTGGCACTTCAAGAGACCAAATCTCTCCCAAGCTAGCTCTTAGAGAGGCCACCACTCTTCCAAGACTTTTCCACTAATTTCCTGAATGATTCCCTCCACACCCCTTCTCCTTACAAATAACCTCCTCTAGCAGAATCCCAAAAAATCCTCACTTCCTTCCACTTTCTTTCTGCCAACTCAGCAGCTGGTTATACAAGAGTGAGCCCACTTATTCTCTCTCAACTCAATACTCACTAATTACAAAAAAGCCCAATCCATAATTATTTAGGTACTAACACTACTCTCCCCCTAAAAGAATCACCTTGTCCTCAAGGTGATAAAGTTGAAGGAAAACATTACTGTTGCCCAAATTAATGGTCGTCCACTTGGGTCCCAAATCTTGAAACAGATGAAGGACTGCACGCTTGCAGAGAAGGAAAGTCCCCCCGCATCCCAAGAATCATATATAGGAATTTTCTGGTCACCATCACCGCCACTTAACCCTTGAATAGTGCATCCATTTGCAACCATGACTACAGGACTCAGAGTTCCTCTTGCATCCCACATAAACATGAAATTATTCCTTAGTTGAGCAGCAGTGACAGTTATAGGATGGGACAAAAAGGGCATAGGTGTTTCAATGACTGCCACTTGTAGAAAGCTCTTCATAAATTTTGTTTCAACTACATCATTCAACCTCACTAGAAAAAGATACAACATATTGACATAACTTGCCTTGACTGCCCCTGGCTTGATTCTTCTTCCATGAAAAAGTTTACAAGGTCATTCACTAAACATTCAAATCCCTCAACAAAATATATTTTTAAGACAGGAAATTCAGGTACATTGACTGAAATTTCAAAAGCCACTTTCCTAGTTAATGATGGAGGGGAACTCTGAACCTCTTGAGTAGAATCATATAAGATGGATTCAGCCATTAGTAACATAATATCCACATCACCATTCAATCCATAACACTACAGGGCTGTCTCCTGAAATCTTGAAGTCTTTGCTACTTGGGCCCTCAACTGATAATATTTGTTATCACCTCTAGCAATGCTCCTGCTGTCCAATAATGTAGTTGATTTGGGACCATTTCCAATTTCATTGATAACTACGAGTTCCTCCCAATTAAGATGTTTGGCAGCCTCTGTTATCTCAAAATATAAGTCTTCATCCCCACCAATTTCCCTTCCAAGGCTATCCTATTGAAGCTCATTTCGCCAGACAGTAGAGAGCTCCAGCATACGCTCCCACAAAGCTGGATTTGTCTCCTTTTTCAGATGCCCATTGCTTGGGTTGTGAGCTACCATCTTGGACCACTAGTCAAAGACTCCATTTTCTAGCAAAAGCCTTAGTCCCATGTCTATCCCAACTTCGTTGAACAGACTCACCTCATCAAGGACAATATCTATATCTAAACACATTGGGCCTAACTTTGCAAGAGATGGGCTGATTTGAGCTTGAACCTTTAATAACAGGCCCAAATCATACTCATAATAAACAGAGTGGATAAAACATTTAAATGGCTCCGTGAATAATGAAAATCCAAAACTCTCAAGATATAAAATAGGTCCCTTACTCTTTTCAACAACCATTTTAAGTGTAGCAAGCCTTACCTCACATATTTGGGCTTGGCCCATTGTGTCAAGTAAATGAATCAACCTTTTAATCTCATCCACGTTTTCCTTTTCAGCCTTCTTCTGTTTAGCATCCTTCTTCATTTGGGCCACCAGCGACATAAAGATCTCCTTCTTCTCTTTGACGGATTGGGCCTGGCCCATTAAATCAAAATACAGATCAGTAAACTCTCTTGCCTTCACTTCCATTTCTGGCTCATTTAGGAAGCTTCCACCGAAAGGACGTGGTGCTGCCTTTTCTTGCTTCCTCATCTCCAATCGGTTCGCCCCCGGCGGCGGCTCGCCGGTCGGGATTAGGTCACCATGCAGGACGACCTAGCGCAGCCCCTAGCCCTTCTGTCTCGATCAGTGAAGACCTTGAATTTGGCAGTTCCGGTGGTGGCCGCAAACCTTCAGACAGGCTCGAAAGACCGAACTCAATCGTGGCTCACGATTTCTCTGTCATCCTTGATGACATTGATTCTGGTGGCTTTGGTGGCAACGGCAATGCATGCAGTCTCGGCGGGTCTGATGGCTCTGACGATTCCTGGGTTTCTGATAGTGGTTGGGCGGTTGAATGATTCCGAACTCAGACGACTCTGTCCCACGTTCCCCCTTTCTCCTTCTGTTCGACCAACCCCACACGATTCACGGAGAGCGTCCTCCCCTCGGTGCTCTTATTCCGTTCGTTGCTTCATGGGATTCGACTCTGAGTGAGATTTTGTCTCCTTTGTCTCAGTGGACTCCGGCGAAAGGGGACCAAAAGTCCCGTCTCCCATTTCCTTTTCTTCCCTGGAATCCTTCATCTCAATCAAACGTGAGTTTAAAAATTGTTTATCAACGGCCACTTGCTTCTGATCAACATCTTCTTGCTTGCCTTCTTCATCTTCCTCAACGTCTTCATCATGTTCCTCCACTTCATATGGTTGGCTCTGAAAGAAAGCACGAATGTTAGGAGGCCAATCGTCCATGGAGGATCTCCTTCTTCTACCCCACTACTGATCTTTATCATCCTCCCAAATTGGTCATTGACGATGCCGGTGGTACTTTTCTCGCACTTGCTTTTTAATGTTCTATAGATTTTGCTTCACCTTATTCTTCTGCTTCATCTTCATCATCTATTTCATCTTCTTTTCCCACTCTATCTCTGACTTCGCAGCAGCAGCTCGCATGGTTTTCGGCACAGGGCTCCCAAGATCGGGAGCACTGATACCAGTTGATAGGAACCTGATACTCATGGAGCAGTAATAAACTAGAATAGAACAATTATTAAGAATTATATTATGGAATTAACACATTGCTGCAATATCAGTGTGATATTGAGCTTGAAGGTATGAATAACAAGATGAAAAGTAGCAAGAAACAGTGAAATAGGTATGGCACTTCAAGAGGCCAAATCTCTCCCAAGGTAGCTCTTAGAGAGGCCACCACTCTCCCAAGACTTTCCCACTAATTTCCTGAATGATTCCCTCCACAGCCCCTTTCCCTACAAATAACCTCCTCTAATAGAATCCCACAAAATCCTCACTTCCTTCCACTTTCTTTGGTTATACAAGAGTGAGCCCCCTTGTTCTCTTTCATCTCAATACTCACTAATTACAATAAGGCCCAATCCATAATTGTTTAGGTACTTAACACCTTCACAAACTGCTAGTGGGATACATTGTCCTCATGGTACTTATGGACTCGACTCACTTATTACACACTAACCAATTAGGACATATGTGACAACCTCATAACAGAAATAAAACCTGGTAACTAATATCCATTCCCGAACCCTTTGCCGAGTGAGCAGGTTGGTTACTTGGATTAGCCCTGCTCTTAGTCTCTATCTAGTCCAGTGTGGAGGCTTCCTAATTTGAGAACTAATCCTTCTGTTCGTATCAATATCCCAGTTTCAAAATCCACCTTTTGACCGAGTTGAGTAGGAGGAAAAAGTGAAAACATGAATCAAGGTATCTTAATCATCCCAAGCAACATGCTCACGAGTCACACTGCTTCTTCTGCTAGAACTTGCTGTTTAGATTCACCATCACCCTTGATCTTTCTGTGGTGCACAGTTGCTGCTAGATGGGGAGGTATAGAGGGAAAAGAATGAGGAAGTGGTGGTGGTTTAGTAGGAGGCACACTGTTATATTACTTATATTCCTTAAGCAAGGAAACATGAAACACTGCATGAATTCTGCAGTCAAGAGAGTGAATCAACTGATAAGCCACTGAGCCTATCCTGCTAGTGATTTGATAAGGGCCATAATAACACTTGGCCCCATTGTTGTCAAGAGCGTGCTCCGGTGTGTACATGGGTCCACTCTTATGAACCCATGACAAGCCGCTGTGCCCCTTTCTCTTCCGTGCAACAATTTTGGCGGCACACGTCGAAGCATCGTGCTAGAGTGCCGAACTGCTAGGAGCTGCCACTCCTTGTGATCTGGGTGCTGCTGTTGGGTCCGAAATTTGGGACCTTTGACCTGGCCCATTTGGTAAAAACCCCTAATGAAAGGCCCTCTCTGTGGGTGGGTTTAGTAATGCTCTTCGGTTAGGTGCTCTAGCTTATGGAAAGCGTAAGACAATTTTTTCTGTTTGGTAAATAAGAAGGTCGGGGTGCAAATGCAATCATCCACCTGACATTCCTTAAGCAATGCTGGTCTGCTACCTACTTCATTTTTTTTCTGAGCCTCGAGTAAATGAGCCTTGAGCTGCAGCTGTGATTCAGTTTGTTGATGAAGGTATCAGTGGCATCAACTGTACTACCAGATTCATACCTGGGTATAGGTGCAGGATTGAATCCATAAAGTCCTTCAAAGGGTGTCACTCCATTTGATGACCAGAAAGAGAAGTTATACCACAACTCTGCCCATGGAAGATTTGGCTGCCATAATTAAGGTTTGGAAATTAAAAAAGCATTGGGACTGCTTGAAACGTCATTTTAGAAACTTAATTGGTCCATATGTTTCAGGACAATATGCCGATTACTCAGAGTAGTGCCACTTGAATTTCTTCAACTGCTGCCAAAATTGATTGACTTGTGCAAAACATAATCCTTGTAGCTTGCAGTGGTTTTACCAAAATCATGGAGCTTAACCACAAATCTAATGAACAGTTCAGCAACTATCTTGGCTGTAAAACCAGTCTACAAGGGTCCAAAAAGAGCTGCTGCTTTAGTCAACTAATATAATAAATAACTAAGAGTATGGCAGACTTCTAATGAAATCCATGCTCACGCATTCACACAGACCAGCCATGAGGAATGAAAGTGAGCGTTGGAGGAGAGCCCACTTGACTTATTAGTGTCACACTTACTTTGTCAACACAAGTATTTAGAGGAATGTGCTAACATATTGTTGGAGTAGCTTCCAAAAGAACACAAACACTTGAATGTCTTTAGTGTCTCATCATGACTAACTTGAGGAGAAATTCAGTAAGAATAGCAGACTTTAAGAGTGAGAAAGCAGCAAAATACGTTCTGTCCTTGTAAAACAGAACCCCATCTTGACCGTGTAGGAATGATTCAACACGTGAGAATCTATGTTTCAACTACACAGTGGAGTATGATATACATTGAGTAATAAATACAATAATATTTACAGATATGCTATTTCCCTAAATACATGATTTGATATCCTAACTATTTATTTACGTATTCTAACACTCCTCCTCAAGTTGGAGCATATAGATCATATGCACCAAGCTTGTTACATAGATAATTTATTCTAGGACCTCTTAAAGACTTGGTAAAGACATATGCTAGTTGATCATCTAAGATCACGAAACTTGTGGTGACCTCACCAGATAGAATCTTTTTTCCAAATAAAATGGCAATCGACCTTAATATGTTTGGTTGTCTTATGGAAAACTAGATTAGAGGTGATGTGCAATGTAGCTTGATTATCACAAACAAGCATCATTTGCTTGTTCTTCATAAACTGATGTTCCTTTCAAAGTTGTTTCAGCAAGATAAGTTAGATTAGAGGTGATGTGCAATGTAGCTTGATTATCACAAACAAGCATCATTTGCTTGTTCTTCATAAACTGATGTTCCTTTCAAAGTTGTTTCAGCAAGATAAGTTTGCATGTGTTGGATGCTGTGGCACGATACTCCACTTCGGCTCTAGACCTTGCAACCACATTTTGTTTCTTGCTCTTCCAAGCAATAAGATTGCCTCTAACAAGTATGCAATATCCAGAAGTGGAACGCCTATTAGTAGGAGAACCTGTCTAACCAGCATCTTAATACTGGACTATCTTAGTATGACCTTTATCTTCATAAATAAGGCCTTTTCCAGAGCATCCTGCAAAAGAAATGTTTGGATGAGTGATAGTGAGTTAATTTAATTTTCCAACCAAACTAGTGTATCCTTCTGGGCCAGATAATGGCTCCCTTGATTTGGTAGGAGTTTGACATTAGGATGCATAGGAGTATCAACACTTTAAGGCACTTTGACATAATGAGCACACATTAAGTTGAAAAACAAATATGCTAACATCTTGTGACACAAGTGATTGAGATCTCAATACCTATGTGCTCATGCTAACCTCTGCACCAATTGCATTAGCCTAATTCTCAATCCAGAATTAATCCTAAATTCTTATGCGTATGCCAACTAATTTATGCGTAGTTGACTATCCCATTCATATATCCTACCCACAATCATGAATTAGCATACATAACCAAGGTTCATTTCAACCATATATCCAATCATACAACCTATCACACAATCATGTTCATATAATCAAGTTCGCCCAATTAAGGAATCTAGCTCATAATCATACAACGACATTCCAAAATTAAGATTGACACACTCATGCACCCCCAGATCATAATCAATCAATCAATGTGAGTACATGAGCAATGAAAGGAATGTAAAGAGAATAAGAAATAAAGAAACCAAACGATATATTGATTGAATTGAGGAAAGTCTTAAGTCAAACCTTTGAGCCATGTAGAATTCTTAGTGCTAGCTACAGTACAACTCCTCTGTTAATGGAGATTTGCAAACCCAAAACAAAAGTTAAAAAAACTAAACTTAAGACAAGAGGTGAAGAGAAGAGAGAAGAGCAGGAGAGGAGAAGAGGAGAGAGGGAGGGAGAAGAAGAGAAGGTGAGAAGAGAGGAGGACCAGAACTAACCTAAACCTATCCTATTCTATGTGTGTTTTTGGAATTGGGGGTGGAGGGATTAAGTACATCTTTAAAATTGCCAAGAAGGGGCCCAAAATCTGATAAAATGCTGCCCAAAAACTGGTCTAATGCTTCTTGGGCTCTCCAAAGCTAGCTCAAGCCTTGTCACTGCAAGAATGCTTGATTTTGGGGGCTTTCCAGTCTGTGCAACCTCGCCAAAGTGAGCTTGTATCTTGCCATGGCGAACTCAAGATTCCTGGCAACAAATTTCTGCAGAATTGCCTCGCCGCTCACTTCCAGGCCTCGTTTGACCTCGAAACCTTCGAATTAGCTCTTGGTGTCTTCATGAAAGTTGCAGATCTTCTCTTCTTTTCAAAATGGACACCTTATCTGGCTCATTTGGATTTGGAATGAGACAGATATGGCCCGATCTGTGAAGCATGCCCAATCTTGAATCTAAGTACCACTGTTCTGACTTTCAGGCTTAATTTGACCGGCTAGACTTCTAATTCGGCTTTTGTGCTCTTCATGAAAGTTCTTGATAATCCTTTTAGCTTTCCTACAAACAAAAGAACATAATCTTTAGTGGTTTGCAACTCTAGTTATGATCAAAACACAAAACAGTGCCAAAAGTGCAAATATGGAGTAAATTATCATTAAAGCATTGATGTTCAAACTCATATATGATGTAAATGCATACAATTAAATTTAAAAGAGATCTAGGATACTAAGAATAGGATACAAAATATGGATAGAAATACATACTTATCATTTCTCTTCCCACGTACTTTTGAAGAGTTTTATGGCTTTTTAGTTGAGCCATCTCTTAATTAAGCTTCACTGAGATTCATGCCACAAAGAACTCCATAGTGCGATCCTAGTAATTAGTAGTACCTAAAATGTATAACCATTGCACTTTGGTCACCATATCCAATCCATTCTTCTCTAAAGCATAGGTATCCACATTAAACCAATGTCCCTGAATGAGCACTTGTAACTGCTCAGTGCTCACACTTAGTAGTCACAAAACAAGTAGTCCCGCTGCCTATATAGACCTTATAAGGACTTTTTTTCCCCACTTCTACTTGGAACCTTTGAGCAACACTGTTTTGCTCGAAGTTGAGTGCTCCCACATATTAACGAAAATTTACACAGATGTTTCTTCATCTTTTCCTGTTGAACAAATAATTCTGGGTGGAATTGCCTAGCCAGATCATCACGACTAATCTCATTTGAATCATCTTCAATTTGCTGAGCTCCTTCAACACATTACTTTTTTGTCTCTTCCCTCAAATTGTGAAACACTAAACTCCAATTTGTGCTGATCTAACAAAATTTAACGGGTAGTTTTACATTTGTGGTTGAGGTTGTATTTCTCGTTGCAATGATAGCACAATCTGTTTTCTCTTTTGTGCTCTAAGTCTGCTGCTCTGAGCTTTCTATAGGTTGGGTTACAACTTAGAGGGATTTGTGTTTGAGCAGTAAGATCCCTTACATGACTGTTTAATGGCTGTGGATAGTCCAATTTCGCTAGGAGAGAAAGGAGCCCCATTTTTTGAGGGGAAGGATGGTTTATGAAGGTTTGCTTTAGGGTCATTTGTAGGGTACTGTGTTTTTGCTCATGAAGTTTAGCCAATGATATCACAGGAAAATTACTGATAACTTCACACGTCAGTTAATCCTTAAGACCAGCACTAAAGAAGCTAACAAGCCTCCTCAGTTAGTCTGCTCAAGTTGGTGGGTAACTTCTCAAGCCAAGCCTGATATTCCTTAACGGAAGCAGTTTGCTTCAAATCCTATGCAACCTTGGGATCTGCTAACATACTTACACTACATCTTACCCTCAAAGCATCCAACACTCGTCCAAGTACTGCAGAAACCCTTTTTTTAGAAATCCACTTGTACCACGCTTAATCTGGCTTGGTCGTGTGAAGGCTTGCTGCAAGCTTAATCCTCTGTGCTTTAGATACACCATATATGGCTAGATCCAATCTCCTGGTCCCTGCGGAAAGGAAAAAGAATTTCACGTTCTTTCTTTTGGGAAGGGAGGATTAGGAAAATCCTATTGATTGCAATTTAGTTCTTTTGATCTTAAAAGATCCAATCCTCTCTACCTCTGTTCCAATGAAACATGTAATTCTGATCCTCGTTCCCTTGGCGAAGCCAATATTTTGTCACTAAAACCCTAGTGCCTCTTGCAATCTCTGAGAAGTCATTTGGGAATGCATCCAGTTTTGCATAATTGCTTCCAAATTTTGTACAGATTATGGCGTGCATTGAAGCCTCCAACAGTTTATATGTGATTGTCCATCAATATATGAAATGCTTCCTAGTCCCTTGTATGAAGTATTAGCTATTATTTTTACCCAACAAGCATCAGGCTTTGGTTGACTATGTATGCAGGAATTTTTATGGCCCCGGTGGACCTTATGCAATGTTTGCTGGAAAGGAATGTAGTAGAGCTCTAGCTCTCCTGTCTTTCAAACCTGAAGACATTAATGGGAACCTTGAAGGTTTGGACGAGTCAGAGCTTGCAATTTTAGAGGATTGGGAATATAAATTCATAGAAAAGTATCCGAACGTTGGCCAGCTTGTTCCAGAGCAAAGAACTCAGCAAAATGGGGACAAAGAACAAGTGCAAGACAATTTGAACCTTGATGAGGGCAAGGAGGAAGCAAAATAGAAAATATATCACATTAATAAGTGATACTGCTTACTTAACTCTGCAGGGAGCGTTTCTGCAGCTTTTGATTTTGTAGATAGGTTGTGACGTGTGTACCCAAGGGACTGTACCGTGAAAGCCTCAAAGACGCAAATTATTATGAAAACGCTTGCCAATATATAAAATTGTTCGACAGGGGGTGGTTTTTTTTTTTTTTTTTGGTAAGGTGAAGCAGCAGGTGGTTATTATTTCAATATAAGCCTCTTACAATTAATTAAATATATGTGATAGGATGGTAGCTGAATTTAGGGTATAAAGGGTTTATTTAGCACGCCTGATAGGATAAGAACTAATAGTAAAAAGTCTAATAGAATAAAACTTAATAGTATAATGGTTGATAAATTTTTAATAGTATACAATATTTAGTATAATACTATATAAGATATTATATTTTATATTTTATAATATTATTATTTATTTATAAATAATTCTAATATTATAAGTAAATGTTAAATAGAATAGAATAAGAAGTTTTTATTAATAATTTAAATATAATTTTTTAATTTTATATTTATATAAATACTTATTAATAAAAATTTAATTTACAAGTGGAAATGCATCATCTTAATTTGATTTTTGACATGGCAATGTTAAGTCTCAATTTTCATCATTTATCAAGTTCAAAGGAACTTAATCATTGAAAAAAAGTGACTTGATTAATGGTAATGCTTTAATACGATACCATCAAGTCAAGAATATATTTGAGAGGATCTATTCCGATTCTCAAATAATAGGTTAAACCCTTTTTTAAGCTCTATAAACATAATAAATTCCAATTTTGTTTCCCAAAATTTTTAGATCGCTTTTGATTCAAATTTTCTTTTAATATTTATAAAAATTAAAAGAGTTTAATTTTAATATATTGATAATGTAAAACTATTTACACAATCATTTAATGAAAGTTTTTTATTTTGAACCCTCTCCATCGAGCTAAAGTGTAGAGCTCAAAAGCTCTAAGCTTGCAACAAATATGATCAATGTAGGGCTCCCTTAAAGATTTTGTATGAATATCTACAAGTTGATAGTTTGAGCTGATAAATTTACAAATAACTTCCTTTGAAATGACATTTTTTTCAATATAAAGTAACAATCAATCTCAATATTTTGTTTTCGTGAAAAACATGATTATGAACTATATTAGTAATCGCTTGATTAGTACTATAAATATTTATTAATTAAAATTTAATTTATATTAAATATTATTATATAATAATTTATAATTTTATGTTATATATTATTTATTATTAATTTTTTTTAACTATTTATTTATTATTTACTAATGTTATTTTTATTTTTATCATATATAGCTAAATTGATATCATATATTATTTTTTATCAGTATTTATTTATTATGATATAATTTTATTAAGAATTATTTTTATTTATAAGTTTTAATTATTATTATTTATTTAAGAAATATTTATTTTAATAAAATATTGAAAAATAAAAGTGACCTTATACATTAAAAGCTAATCAAGTCTAATCCAATCTTATTATATTGTATTAAGTTATATAACATTTTGACATATAAAAAGATTATGATGAATAAGTTTATATAACACATCGCCTGCACCAAACAACGAATAAAAACATAATGTATAATATAAGGTTATACTATTATGCCTAATACAACATGTTAAACACACATTAAGGGGGCATTTGTTTCAAGGTTTAAAATTATATTATTAGGAATCGCATTCCTGAGAATGATATTCTTGGGCATATTATTCTCGGGTATCTTTAAAAAATTATTTGTTTAGCATTAAATATTCCTGGGATTATTTGTTAAGATTCTTGGGAATAAATTTAAAACTTGTTTGTTTTATAATCTATATTCCTAGAATATATATCATAATTTCTAAAATATCCTTAGGCCAAATAATTGTGAAGAAAAAGTCAAATAATTAAGAAATAATTTAGTAATTGTGTTTGATAATTGTAAGTCCCAAGTTATGAGAATGTTTTCCTCACCCTTCAACTTGGGAGTGAGATTTCACTAAATCATAGAAAAATATTGTTCCATAAAATAATTAATACGCAGACAAAAATTTGTAAAATTTGTAACAAATGAAGAAATATATCATTCTCAATTACCTATTCTTGAGAATAATTAAATATACCTCGAAATAAATGCCCTGTAAAGGTTTGAACTTTTGAATAGTCATTTTGAGAAATGTTTTGTCGAAATTTATGTACAATAGATATATGGATGAAAGAAACTACTTCTTGCTATTTTAAGCCTTATTTAAAGGTATTTAGTAATATGATATCTACTTTGAGAAAAGACCTAAATATATTTTCGGTTTTTAAAAATATAATGATTCAATTGTTTTAGGGATATTCGGTTTTGCTTCCAGCTATTTCAAATTTTGATTTTGATACCTATAAATATTTAGAAATAAAAAAAATTGGATTTCAGTTTGGATTTAATTTATATGCATTGATGGTATAAAAGTTTTTACACAATCATTTAATCATATTACATCAATCATCATAGTTGTCTGTTACACTCATTATTTGAAAAATCATGTAAATAAAATATTTTTATTGCATGATGTTGTAAATAGTTTTACACTGTTGGTATATTAAAATTGAACTCTTTTAGTTTTTATAAATATTATATGAAAATTTGAATCAAAAGCAATCTAAATATTTTGCAGGGAACAAAATTGGAATTCATTATATATTTATAGAGTTTAAAAAAAGGTTTAGACTATTACTTGGGAATGGGAATAGCTCGTCTCAAATTTATTCTTGACATGTTGATATCATATTAAAGCATCACCAGTAATTGAGTCACTTTTTTCAATGATTAAGTTCCTTTGAACTTGATCAATGATGAAAATTGAGACTTGACATTGTCATGAAAAAAAAATTCAAATTGAGATGATCCATTTCCCCTTGAAAATAGAGAAAAATATGTCTTCTATTTTCAACACTTTCCTTCGAGCTGAAATGTAGAAGTCAAAAGCTCCAAGCTTGCAACAAATATGATCAATGTAGGGCTCCCTTAAGGATTTTGTATAAATGTCTACAAGTTGATAGTTTGAACTAATAGATTTAGTAATAACTTCCTTTGGAATGACTTTTTTTTCATACAAAGTTACAATCAAGCTTAATATATTTTATTCTTGTGGAAAACATGATTGTGAACTATATTATTAATTGCTTGATTATTACAATATAGCTTCATTTAGGGAATAGGTTCAACCTTTTGCTCTTTAAGAAGTTGTTTGATCCAAATAAGTTCACAAGTGGCTATAGTCATTCCTTGATATTCCACTTCTACACCAGACCAAGCAACCACATTTTATTTTTTACTTTTCCTCGAGACAATATTACTATTAACTAAAACACATTACCCTAAGGTGAATGCCTATTAATGGCAGAACCTGGTCAATCTGCATGACAATAACCAACTAACTCAATGTTTCCTTCATCCTCATAGAGTAATCCTTGTTAATGAGCCTCCTTAATATATCTAAGAATTCTCATTACAACATCCCAATTATCAACATAAGGAAATTGCATGAATTGGCTTACCACTCCAACAACAAAAGAAATATCTAATCTAGTAATGGTAAGATATATGTGTTTTCCTACCAATCTTCTATATCTCTCAAGATTAGGATATGGCTTCCTTTGTTCTAGTAACAATTTGGTGCTTGGATTGATAGGACTATTAAGAGGTCTATTGTAGAACCCTAACATTTAACCTAATATAGTTAATCATATTAAGCTAATTATTAGACTTATCATCTCGTTCTCATTCTTAAACTCTTATATTTAAAATAGGATATGTAAAGAATAGTGGTAAATTATTTTAGGAAAGAACATTTAAAAACTCATGCCTTTGTGCTTAGGCATAATCACTAACCTCCACCTACTTTACATAATCCACCCATAAAATACGCAATAATTAAATAACAACCATCATTATCTCATATGGATCTCATAACTTAATGAAACATATTAAACATAGTCATAACACCAACAATTACATAAAAGCCTCATGGCATCCATAACATAAGTCAAATAGCTTCTAAAATAATCAAGGAATCATAGATATAATAGATAAAGCTGGCCAACAAGGGTTTGGACTTAAATATAGTAATCTAAATATCTGGTTTCAACATAGAGTAAAGAGAAATAACATAAATAGTATCCTAAAGACAACATGCAAATAATATTCCTATACATGAATCCAGAATTTCCATATTGATGAAAGAAGTCACAAAATATAAAGAGATTGGCTATCAAGTTATCCTTACTGATTCTAAGGATAATGAAAAAGATGAGGAAGAAGAAGAACAAGCAGGAGCATCCTCATCTGAAGAATAAGAAAGCTTGTTTAGAAGCGAGAAGGCTAGGAAAATCGGGATGATCGGGCTAAAGCACACTGTTGAGAACACATCAATGGAGCCTATCATTGAAGAGCCAGATGAGGAGAACCATAGATCAGAATCTACTATTATTCTAATGGTCCCTCAATTTCTTCCTTCCATTCGTATTACACCAATGGAAGAGGAAGAAGACAAGATCATAGAAGCTTACACTTCTCATGTTGAGGAAGATTATGTTTCTACCTTGGCTCAAATGCTTGACCCTGCTAATGCTCCTGCTATCCCTGTTGCTGAAATGCCATCCTCTCCACCTCCTATTGTTGCACGTGCTGAAACTGAGGCTGAATTGGCAAAGTCTAGGGATACTGTACCCCTTGGCATTTCTGAGCCTTCTCCAAGAGCTGCTCCTTCAACATCAATAGTTATAAATTTACCTCTTCCATCCCCAACTAAGTCTCTAACAAGCTCTCAGTTCAATTATATAATCTTGCATCATTAAGAGAGATTACCTTCAAATAGGACCAATTTGAGGCTGCACTCATATAGCATGGCACCCAACTTAAACATCATGAATAATTGCAGCTTCAGATTCTTCAGACATCCTAAGAGATCCTTCAAGAACTGATGCACCGAGGCTAATGATAATGTTCTTGGCTTCCTGCACACCTCATTTTTTATAATGACAAAGAGAGGAGAAGAAAATATATGAAGAAAATCAAGTGTTGTAGAACTTACGGGGAATCATGCTGTGGAATTTAGGGGGAGCCTAGAGATTCTTTTGCTTTTCAGCATGCATCTTTTTGTTTTTGTTTTGAACTATCATTTTTCTTGCTTTGACATATATTTATCTTGAACTATCCAATTCATTATGTCTGTTTAGAAATTACATTTGTGCTTTCTGTTAGCTCTAACGCATATATGTTTTTTGGCTTTGATACATATCTGTTTTAAACCATGATACGTATCGATGCCTACTTATTATGCTTAGCTAATCATATATCATGCTTGTAGATGTTTTCTTCTTATTTCTTAAGTGTTTGCTCTGATTTCCTTATTCATTAGCACACTAGGATATTTAGCTCACATGTATATCTATGATTAGCACTGGCAAGTATCTTTTGAAACACAAAGTCTCTTTATTGGTGCTCTGATACACATATCTATGTGCTATGCTTCAATAAGTATGCCATGCTTAAAATAGTTCTTATTATAAAACATTTTTTTAATGCACATATGAGATGTTTTCAAGAGCTCTGTAAAACTTGATCAAAATACAGTTGTGTTTAGTTTTTGACGATCTTCAGAAACTTGTTCCTACATGCTTTAATACAACTAAAATCAGTTTGTGGGCCTCGGAACTCTCTTGAGTGTACCACGCTTATATGATACATAATGTCTTATGTTATGTTTCATACATGAGCGAGCTTACATGAAAAGCATGAACATATGTTTCAAGTGCTTGTTCTATAGAAATTCAAGCTCTGATACTTATGAGAAAAGTTTTTTAGCTCATTATAAAAAAAAGCTCATTTGTGCTTTGTTCTAATATATTTGGGATTGATCTCTATCGAGCTTCAGATACCTCGCATTGTAATATATTGATAAAATTGTATTAAGATTTCTTTGAGCGTCAGAAACTACACTTATATTGGTTCACTTTTCATACATGCTCAAATACGTTTATCTAATATATATATATATATATATATATTTGAGCATTCATATTGAAAATGGTTTTGGACAAAGATGTACTGAGTAAGAAAATTAATCAAGAATAAATATCACAACTATTATTCTATTTATTCAAAATAGATGTTCTTTTTAGAAAGATCACAATGACTAAAAATCAAGCTGTATCCAGAAAACCTAAATTGAGCACAACCTTGTGTCTAGCTTTTTTCTTTCCTTGATACTCATTTGAAAAATCCTCTACATAATGTCAGAAAATCTCAAGAGAAATAAAAATAGTCTTGATTTAGGTCACTTTAGGCGATAAAACCTTTTTATATACTCCTTCTCTCGCCTAGTGAAATAAATATTCTGAAAATCATATCTTATGATGATTTGAAAGAAATGTGCTTCATATATTTTCCTTTATTATATTTCTTTCAATATCTCTTCAAAAGATTTTCTTCAAATTAGTTTGTTATCATAAAAAAGGAGGAGATTATAAGCTCCATAACCCTTAAAAAAAGGTTAAGGCAATATGTTTTGAATGACAATAGAACCAATTTAAAGAAAATGTTTTGAAGTACAACTAATGTCTACCTTGAGTTTCTTGATATAACATACAGGTGCTTTCGGATTGGATAGCATGAACTTGAAGCGAGGATAATTTCACTTTACATGTGTAAACATGATTTATCTCATATAAAGAGATTGAACCTAATAGAAGTGAACATTATATCGTGAAAAGTACATATACATGCCTTATGGATTGAGGAACTCAAGAACAAGAAACCAAGACATGGGTATTCAGAAAGTAGCACTGGACATCAGAAAGTATGCTTAGAACAAAGATATCAGGCAAATTATGAAAACAATGTGTTACACAATCTTCAATCATTATGATCACAGTATTTTCATAATCAATAGAGCTCTTATTAAAGACTAGGAGATTGAAGAATTATCAATGAACTAATACCACACATAAAAAAACTCACTTTACTATGGAGCGATGATCCTTACTGCAAAAGGAGGGAGTCAAACCTACTTTCAAACTGGCATGTCATCTCTTCTGCTAACTTGGTCAACTACCCTAGCTTTTAGAAGGAAGAGTTTAGAAACTATTATCAAAAAGTAAAAAGTAGTTTCTAAAGGGTCATTAAAAATCTCAAGTTTACAACGGCTTCTGCAACGGATCTGACAAACTGTTCTCACAACATCCTCAGTGGACGCCATAACGAGAATGACAACATTGTTTTGAAATGAATGGAAGTCGCCACCAATTTTAATTCTGGCTAAAATTAGAAAACTTTTTAATTCGCAAACTAGTCTTTTAAGAGTTTTAAGGTTCGGGAGTCTGATTATGATTAGTGAAAACTTAATTCCACTGCCCCTTAATACACCCGTATAAATATGATAACCTTGGACCTTACTATGCAAATTAATTATAATTTTAATAATATTTATTTTTCCATAAAAATCATAATAATTATACAAAAATAAAAGAAAATGAAATTAAATAAAAAGAAAATACAATTTAGAGAAAAAAAAATTTTTGCCTTAATAGTTATTGGCTACGTCGATGTATTCTCTGGTGTAATGAGGAACCTAAAACCACGCCATTCTGTAGAAAATGCTTGTGTGTTTGATAGACTTTTAATTAAAAGAGAAGGAAATAAAAAATATGTTGATTGATTTTAATTTTGAAAATGGACTTTTGACTAACGGCTTGTTAAAAGAGAAAATCAGTTTTGTAGAGGATTTATGTTCACACTAAACTACTCAATAAATCCTTACAATTCAATAGTACATGAAGGAGGTATCCACTTCTCAATCATGATCATTTTATTTATTATTTTTTTATTATTGACTTTTGATGAAGACCTAAAATTCAAACAAAAAAAAACCTAAGCCTATCAAAAAATGAACTAGCAACAAAAAACAACCCTAGCCCAACATCAACCCAACACCAAAAATAAATCTAGAAAAAGGAACTAACGCCCAATATCCCAAAGGACCCAACAAGCCTAAACGAAAAAAACAAAAACCACTAACTCTAATAAATTAAAAAAAGATGCTGACCCCAAGAAAGACATTAAAAAAAAGAGACTCTAATCTAAAACTGCACCAATCCCATTTGTATACCTAAATCCCACTTGCTTACCAAACTGAAACAGAACCAAGACTAGATGGTGGAGGCGGTGAAATAGAGGGCTAGTGAGGGAGAACCGGCGGGCTTTACGATGGCATTTTCTGGCGAGTGGAAAGGCTTGTGCAACCGCGGCCGTAGCGAGCAGCATAAGATAGGGTATCACAGAGGTGGCGCAGCAGGTTGATGGTGGCGTTTTCAGGCTGTTGGCATGGGTACAGGCATTGCACGAGATTGGGCTTTTGCGGCAGTGCTCCCAACACAGTGGGGAAGAGCTCACGACAGCGGCGGTGGCAAAACCTGGGCCGGGGCAACACGCTTCACGGGGTTCACCGGCTATGCAAGGTGGAGGCGTGAGCACAGCCCCGACGGGGTGCTATCGAGCTCAATGTTGAAGACCTGCCCCGTGGCTGTTACTGGCGATGTGACACAGGGGCTTCGCGGTGGCATGGTTAGCACAGCGGTCTTCGCGATTTCGATTGGTATTTGTTGTGTTCTTGTTGCTGGAGTTATTGTTATTGTTCTCTTCTCTTTAAGCATCTGCATATCATATCATATATTTAGAGTTACTTATGCATGTAAGAGCATACTGTGCTTACTACTCTAATTGATTTCAAACTAATTCCTGTTTGAGCATAAAAAACTACATGAGCATCATTTGGACCTTCTCACGTCATTCCTCTCATGTCATGCTAAAAAGGGTTAATCATATATACATCTTCGAGCATTAGTTTAAAAAGGGCTTAAGAAAAGAATGCGCTGAATAAGGACTTTAATCAAAGAAATTACTTGTTTATCATTATTCAAACACATCTAAATTTTAGAAAGTCTTCTTTTGTAACACAAGAATCAAGCTGTTGGTACAATTGAACTCAAACGATGAAATCTGCTTTGGTATTTTTGTGATACTATTTCAAGAAGCATTCTAATTTAAATTAGAAAATATCATCATAAACCAAACAGCTCTTATTTGAGTTAACTTAAGGCTTCAAAATTTTCTTGAACATATCAAATCATGCCTTAAGAAAAGAATCTACTAAAATTTTTCACCATCTCTTCAAAAGATTTTCTTCAACCTAGTTTGTCATCATTAAAAAAGGGGAAATTGTAAGCTCCAGAGCTTTTCAGAAAGTATGAGCTTTATTGTTTTAGATGACAACAAAGCCAATTTAAAGAAAATAACTTCAAAAACGAATAATGGCTGCCTTGAGTTTCTTAACTAACCTTAACAGGTTCCTAAGTGCATTATACAGACTTAAGCAAAAATAATTTCACTTTACATGTGCAAAAATATTCTATCTCGTGGAAAGAGGATTAACTTAAATGAAGTGGATTTTATATCATGCAAAGTACACTCATCTGCATCAAGGAATGAAGCATATCAAGAAAGAGACAAAAAATAAGAACGTCAATAATGAATCTAGTGTACAGAAGCTAAAATCAACATGTTACTCAATCTTTAATCATCACAATTGAAGATTATTCATCATCTTAAAGCCCAGATTGAAGATCGAAAGACCAACGAATCAACAAAGAACTAGCAGTACTCCTCAGAAAATTCACTTCACTAAAAGGGAAGGAAAATTTTGAAATTTGAAATTCAAAGTTAAAAGTCAAACCAGTTTTTAAACTGGCACATTATCTCTTCAGCACCTTTGATCAACAATCAAAAGCTTATTGAAGACGGAGCGCAGAAACTATGCTCAAAAAGTATAAAAGTAGTTTCTGATGGACCTCAAAAACCTCAACTTATTAACGGCTTCTGAAAAAGGGGTCTGACACCAGACGAGCTACTCTTCTAGATTATGTTTCCAAGACACAAGTTGATGATCAACATGTATAACTTAGCTAAAGCCAAAGCTAGACCAACAGCTTCTTCAACTTTTCTAACCCCTTTTTTTAAAGGTTGAAATTCATGTATGAAGGATGGAAAATTTTGGTGTTTGATGGCGATAAGAAGAGGTGATAGTTTAAAGATGTTTTGGTAAAAATTTCTAAGTGATTTTATGTGAAAATAAAGGAAATGTAGAAAGAAATGGTGGCTATAGTTTTTTTTTTATAACTTTTTGGGCAGAAAATGAAGTGTGGAGTTGTGTTTAGAGGTGTGCTATTTATAGAGAAAGACTAGAATTAAAATATTGCCAATTTCATAATTTATTTGTCATGTTTAGTTGGCTTAATTGGTTAAATATTAAAATTAACACCAAATAATTTAATAAATTCTCAATTATCATTTAAAGACATACTAAAACATTAATGACATGATTTAAAGACATTAAGTAAAGTTTCATATGATTTAATATTTAATTATTCAAATTAGGATAAATTTACTTAAACTAGTTAAGCTTAATTAGGTTAATTAATTAGTAGATGACTTAATTTTTTAATCAAATATTATCATAAGGTTATTAGAGATATAATACAATGATTCATAAAATTTATATAATTTTTATAACTATTTGTAGTTTATTTGATATTTTACACATTGCTAGTTTTACTATGAATAATTAATTAATGATTTATTTAACTATTTATAAATTATTATTTTTCCTTGGTAGCTTAGAGGTCTAATTCACATGCCTAATAGAGTTATGGAGGGGGGTAAATTGTCTTGGATAATTAATGCATGAAAATGACAAATTTGGTATATTCACAATTTTATCTTGAAGTTACATAGGCTAGTTAATTAATACAATAATCATAAAAAATCAAATTTCAGTAGTATATTATCAAAATCATGTTTTTACCTAATTTAAATGTTATTTATAATTTTTATAAATTTTTCTATAAGTTTTAGTATTTTTTTAATGTATTTTTGCCTTAATTTGATATATTTTTGAGTTAATTAAAATAATTAATTATCCATAAATAAAGTACATAAAATTTCTATAGCCTCCCATGTGAATTTTGAGCTGTCTAATAAGATAAGGAGACAAGTTCATCTTTATTGAAATTTTGGTCAAAGTTTGGTTGATTTTTGAATAATTATGACATGTGAAAGTTTGACAATTTACTTTCACTTTTCACATTTTGTTTTCTCCCATGAGGCTGAATTCTAAACTATTTTAGGTGTCAATTAATATATTTAAGAGTATTATTTAGATTAATCAAGCTTTAGGAAATATTATCTTAAAGCTTTAGAGATCGATTAGATAATTTTAGCTTTAATTAAGTCAAAATTAATTAATTAAAGATCATTATAATTTCTAACATTATTCATGGTCTAATGTAAAGGCTCATTTCCTGATCCTCCTTGTCTAATATCATAACTTAGTTAAAAAAATTTCTATATGACTTAGAGTTATTTTCTAGGATTTTTCGGAGTTTGTTTTACAACCCAGATCATTTTTTTTGTATAATTATATAAATTTACTAAATATTAATATTTATCATCAAAAATATTTTTTTAGTGTATTTAATTTTTTTATTTTTTAATAATTTTTTAACACTCTCTAATCTTTGCTAAGGTTTCTGTTGGTTTTTTCTGTAGCTAATTATGCTAAAAGTTTATTTTTTATCATCTAGTAGCATTTTTGTAATTTTAATAAAATATAAGGGAATGATTAAAATTTCACATTTTGGTGCTAAACTCTAGATTGTACAACTATTAGATCTTGTAATATTTTAATTTTATATATATATATATATTGAGCAGTAAGGGCACAAATATCATTTTCTAAAATTCAAGATTAAGATGATAATTAAAATCAGAGAGTTAAATTTAATTATTAAAAATATTGAGAGTAAGGCATTTTGTCATTTTACAACAATGAGTCATATTATTCTATAGTTTACTCTCTAACAATTATCATTGAATATTTGTTACTTAAAATAATCCTCACACTATAAAAAGCTATAATGAAATAATATTATATTAAGGAAAATTGGGGATGTTACACAGTCAATCTTGTAATGTCTCTTCTCTCCACAATTATAACAATTTACATTCTCCAACTTCCCTTTGCCCTTTTTGTCTTTTATGAGGTTAAAGTCCTTTTTTCTTGATTCTGCTTTTTCCAAGTTTTTGACGTCTTCCTTACTAACATGGAGATTTCATCTCCACCTTCTTCTTTAGACTCCTCCTCTGAGTATTCTTCTTCTTCTTTTGAAGTCTTCTTATTGATTTGCTTCTTATAAGAAGACTTTAAGGCAATAGCCTTATTCTTCTTCATGGCTTCTCTATGAATTTATGAAAGTACCACTTCATGGGTTTTGAGGGACCTAATGAGGGCATTCAATCTAAGAGTTTGAAGGTCCTTAGCTTCCATAATTACTGTGACTTTAGGAAGCCATTTTACATATAGGCACCTCAAGATTTTCCTTACCATCTTAGAGTTTGAGTATCTTTTACCCAAACGTTTGAGTTAGTTTATAATGTGTATGAATCTTGTGGTCATGTCATCAATCTTGTTCAGTCATTTTGAATATCTCGTACTAATGGGCTAACATGTTGATCTTAGTCTCTTTGACCTAATTAGTGTAAGCTCTAGACCCTTTAGAAAGAATGAGCTTTAATATTTTGAATGACAATAAAGCCAATTTAAAGAAAATATTTTGAAGAATGATTAATAACTATCTTGAGTTTATTGACTAAGCTTAATAGGAATTTCCAAAGTGCATTACACTAACTTGAGCGAGAATAATTTCACTTTACATGTGCAAACATGTTTTATTTTGTGGAAAGAGACTGAGCTTAAACGAAGTGAACATTATATCGTGTAAAGAATGCTTACATGTAACGAAGTGAACATTATATCGTGTAAAGAATGCTTACATGTGTCAAGGAATGAAGCAGATCAATACAAGAATAAGAAACCATGGAAATGATCTTCAGAAAGTAACACGGACATTAGAAAGTACGTCAAGTATGAGGAAATCATGCAAACTCTGAAAGTAACTTGTTACTCAGTCAACAATCATCATAATCGCAAATTTTTCATCATAAAAAAGTCAAGATTGAATACTGGAAGACTGAATAATGATCAAGAGTTTGGTTGTGCATGTCAGAAAGCTCACTTCAATATAGAGCACGGAACACAATAGGAAATAGAGGGAAATTTGAAATTCAAATTTCAAATCTAGAGTTAAATCCAATTTCATAACTGGTATATCATCTTTTCTGCCTGATTGGTCAACCACCTTAGCTTCTAGAAGAAAGAGTTCAGAAACCATAATCAAAAAGTAAAAAAGAGGGACATCATAAACCTCGACAATACTATGGCTTCTACAACCAATGTGACAAGTCTGTCAATCTACCTTTCTAAACAACGTTCCAAGGCACAACAGATGATTTACACATGTCACTTGGAGATCTGATCAAGGGCAATGGTCATGAAGAAGGACCACTATAAATGGAAATGTTATGCTTGAAAGTTGATGATAGAGTTGAAGACATAAAAGTAAAAACTCTAGCAAAATCTCTCCATACTTCCTGTGATGTTTATTGTAATATGTAATCAGTTTCCTTAAAGTGTAAAAATTTTCGTTCAAAATGCTTTGCGTGGTGTATCCTCTTATCAGCAAGAGATATAGGAAAGAAGTCGCTCATGTTTCCTAGGTCTGTCTTATTGAATATTTGTAAGGAAATTTGAATGTAGGTTAGTTTAAGTGGTAACCAAAACACATAACGTTTGTATCCTTGATCTGGTAGTGATTAATGTGAGACAGAACTTGGAGAGACTAAGGTAAAACTATTTGCAACATAATGATAGAGGCATTATATTCATCACGGTCCAGCTTAAAGAGGCTGTGGAAGAACTACTCGTAACTTGATGATGGAGGTGTTCCACTCATCATGGTTCAACTTGGAGAGGCTAGTTCAAGATTACTTGGAGAGGCTGGTATAGAACTGCTCGGTTTGTGATAGTAGGGATCATCTACTATTCACTGTGCGAGATTGGGAAGGCTAATGTAAAGACTATCCAGTTTACTTTCTCAGGTTGAGAAAGTTATTGTTAGTGGAATCTCAACATGTGTTCAGTACTAGATGTAGGCAGGTTTGGCTGAACCAATATAAAAATAGTTGTGTCGTCCTTCTTCTCCCTTATCTCTTATTTTTATGTTACACGCTGCGTTTTAATTATTTTAGAAATATCGACAAAGCTGCGTTATTCGTAAGATAATTCAAAGATCTACTTTTTGAAACAACTAACCATGATTCCGCTGCACTTCAAGCTTAAAACTTGATAGTATTTTTGTTAAATGTTTCAGATTCGAAGAAAGCAGTAAAGCATGATTCAATCCTCTTCTCATGCACTCTTTTACCTACAATCAGTCCCTTCATGCAGCATGTAGAGTCTGTCCCAGATTTTCTTTGTTGTGTCATAGGCAATGACTTTGTCATGTTTAGCTTTGCTAAGTGCATATGTTAGTAGGTATTTAGCCTTGGAGTTCAACTGAACTATTACTTTATGTTGCTCTGTCCACCTATTTCTGAGAACTTTTCTAAAGGTGGAGGGTGTATCTTCAATTCCTGGGATTTCTTCCATAAGGACATAGTCTCCTTCTTAGATAATCCCCCACAATGGTCTCCTTCTTAGATAATCCCCCACAAGTCAAGACTTATATATTTAATAAACAGCTCCATTTTATCTCTCCAGTAAGTGTTGTCTTCACTGTCAAAGAATGACGGTAAGTTTATGGAGTGTCCTTCTATAATGTTAATGTTTTATGCCATTTATCTTTAGGATTTTTAATCTCTACTCTCGTTAGAATGCTCAACCCTATAAAGGCTTAAGCTCTTATTCCAATTGTAGATTGAAAGATGCACAAGAAGACGGGTTGAATCGTGCTTTAACTTATTTGCTTTTTTGAAACTTTAAACAAAATTTATCAAGTGTATACTTAAAATACAATGGAAACTTTGGCTAGTGGCGTTCAGAAAGTGACTTTTTGAACTTAGTTGAAAACTTCAAATAGTTTTAAAAAGATTTTCAAATATGTATACTGATGCATAGTACTCACCTATAGTAATAAATACCAAGGAAGAGAAAATCGGACTGGATATCGAACCGGTCAAGGTACTGGTTCAGAGGTTTAGAGGTCCAACCGGTTCAAGCGGGGTCCAACCGAAATATAATGAAATATATATATAAATATATACGTATGATTAATTAGAATATAAAAAATATACTAAATTATTAACATTAACATAATCAACACAAAAAATATATATATTCATAGGTTTATAAAAATAAACATAATCCATATAAAATTTCTCTAGTCTAAGTCTCATAACACAGTTACAAAAGCATTTGAAAACAATATTTGTTAGTAAATAGCGAGTTTTATGGTGAGCAGCCTGCGAATATCAGTATTTTTTTCATATATAAAATAAACATAATCCATTGTTTTCATTTTTGATCTGTGACTGCCATAAGATATCAGTATTTAAGCTTTGAAACAAAAAAAAAAAAAAATTTAAAGGTCTGCACTGGTCCGACCGGTCCGGTTCATCGATTTTCCCGGTTTTCCCCTATTTTGACCGGTTTTGACTTCCTTCGATTTTGGGGGGTTAACTGAACCGACCAGGTGACCGATTCCCGGTTGAATCGGTCAGATCGGCCGGTCCGGTCCGATTTTCTCTTCATTGATAAATACACATGATATACGCAGCTTATAAAGGAACTACAAATAAATTTGCTTTGAATTGTACATAAATGCACATTTGAACTAATGCACATAATTTCCATAATGTAGATAATTGTGATCAATATATGCAATGATTTATAATGATTGTTAGCAATCAAAATATCCAATTGTGCACATGATTTGACTCAATCAAATTAATTATTCAATTTGATAGACTAGATCAAATAATTTATAATAATCATTGATAATCAAAATTAAATAATTCTCCAATCAAATTGATGCATCTTATGCGATCAAAGATCAGTAACAAGATACACATCATAGACTATAATTGATTATTATAACAATACCACTAGCAAATCTAATAATAGGCATCCATGTGATATTTGATTTATAACAGAAAAATAAGTAATATTTTTAATCAAAGAAAAGATCATTTTTGTCAAGGTGGTTGCTCTAGTACCCACAGAAAATGAGGGGTTTTAGTACCCTGCTTACGTGTCCCAACCCTATTTTTCCATGTAAAACCTTATTTGACGTATGTTCAAAATTCTAGTAAGGCCTAAAAACTAAATTAAGGGATCTATTTGCAAATTAAATTAAATATCTTACAATTCTAGAAAAAAAATTCCCCAAATTATGAAAAATCAAATCAAATCGAAAACAAAATCAAATAAAATAAAATACCATCATATTCTAAAAAAAATCAAATAAATAAAATTATTAACAAAGTGAACAAATTAGGATTTCTACTAAAAAACAATGGGAACCCTAGGTTTCTTCTTCAGATGCTGCTAATATTACTGGTTTCTTACTTTCTCCATCACAGTTATCATCTTTCAACTTCCTTCATTTGAGCTCTATATCTAGCTCCATCACGATTGTCATCTTCTGTGTTCCTCTATCACACCCATTAACAGATTTAACTTCATTCATTATTGACAGATGATAGCAGAGATTTAGGTAGCTCCTTTTTAGTTGTGGTACTGAAAGCAAGTGTGGTGGTGGAAGCACTTGGTCCATGTTATCCTCAAAAGCAAAGGAAATTGAAGCAGTGGCGATGAAGCCAACATAGCATACGATCAAAGCAATGGTGGTTGCATTTATCGTTCTTCCCCTCCCCTCTCTTTAATCTTCATCATTATCCTTCTTTTCCTTCTCCTTCTCCTTTGCCTTCGGAACAACAACTGTCATCATCAGCTGCATCTGCTACCATTGCAACACTGCTAGACAAAAACATTTACGATTAGAAAAGATAAAAAATCTCATCCAATTTTGAGAGCGGTTCAATTATGAGACCATGACACTCGCGGTGCCAATCAAGAATCCAAGATGGTGGCTTGACCTTGAGATTCTAATGTATGCTGCACCATATGTTCAAAGACCCAATGTTGTGAGCAAGTCTCAATCTTTTTCAATGACTTTCTTGCTTGTATTGTTTTAATAAGGGGAAAGAAACAAAAACATAGATAGAAAAACAAATAGAAACACGCAATGATCCCTAAGTAGGATTGGCTTTGAAGGCATAAGATTGACTTCCAAGCTTCTTTTTTTTTTTTTTTTTTTGCTCCCTTTTTATTAAGTGACAAATTTTTGAGATAAGCTGAAGAAAAACCTAGGGTTCTTAGCGATTCCAACAATTGAATCCTTTGCTTTTCGTGTTCTTATTCTTTTGGTTTTTCAAAAGTAGGGATGTTGTTCATTCAGGAACATAAGATATTAAATTTTGCAAAGAAACCCTCGATTCAATTTTTGGGCCTTATTAGAATTTTCAAACGTCTGCTACATGAGGTTTTACCTTACATAATTTGAAAAATAGGGAAAAAATTTTGTTGGAACATGTAGACAAGGTACTGAAACCCTTCATTTTCTATGGGTACAGAAGCAATAACCTTTTGGGAATTAAAATTTTGTTCAACACCTAATACCACATAGGCACTCAATCCTGCTACCTAAATTTTGTGTACTCTCCACTTAACACCAATTATGTTATTTGTACACTATTTTATGCTAAATCTACATGTCCACCATATTGGATAAGGAGAAAAGGACAAAACAATGGTATGATACAAACACCACCACTATTTTTAAAGAAAACATTTCTGAAAAAGTAAAACATAAACACATTTCTCCCTCTTTCTTTCACGTGCAACAACACAAACTCATTCTCTCTTCTCCTCTTTTCTCTCACGCGCAAGAGCCTGCCACCACCACTGCCACGTCCATTGCTGTTTTCTATTGGCTATTTGCATATCTCACAACAAGAACAACAATCCTTGAAGAGCATAGCACCTTTACCCATAGAAGAGCAATAGCAACAAATACACATCTTTTTCACTTTTCTGTAACAATCTTCTTTGCAAGGTATGTGGGATTCTCATTTATACTTCTCTTTTGATAGGCCTGTGATATTTCTTCCAACACTTGGATTATTTGATTGTAATGTGGGTGGATGCTTTGAGCCAAATCTAATTATTGAACTAAGAATGAATAATTTAATGAACTTGTAAATTGATGCAAAACTTGTGAAATGATGCTAAAAACTAGTTTATAATTTTTTTGTATCATTATTTTACAAGTTTTTTGCCCTTGATTTATAAGTTTTTTTTTTTGCAATTTGTACAAGTTTTAAGCACAGGTTTATAAGTCCCATCAGCCAAGTACAAAAAACTTGTCAAACTAAGTATTACTTAAAACTTGTGAACCAAGTACAAAACACTTATAAACTGATGGCAAAAAATTTGTAAACTGATACTTAAAAGTAACAAACCAAGTGAAATAAGCTTGTAAACTAAGTTTTTTTGCATAAAGTTATGCTACGAACTGGTCCTAAAAACTTGTGAAATGGCGCTAAAACTTGTACAATAATGTTAAATACTTAGAAGAATGTCAAGTAAATTAATTAGTTTTTCTTATTGTTCTTTTATTATTCTATTTTCTTGAGAAAAATGGCTATCCATTCTTTTACAAACTGTTAGTGTAGGTAAAAATGAGTATGGGGGGTTGAATCGTGCTTATCTCTTTCTTTTCTTTCTTTTATTTTTGAAAGCTTAAACAAGTTACTATCAAATTTTAGGCTTGAAGTGTAGTGAAAAAGACGTTAGTAGCTTTAGGAAACTTAATTTTGAATTTCTCAGAAACTGTTAAACCTTGTATATGAGAATAAAGTATAAAACACAAAATAGTAGTCACAAGGCAGTAAAAGAAAAGGAGATGAAATGAAAAAGGAATATTGCATAGATAATTTATACTGGATCAACCAATTTTGTCTACATCCAGGCATCGGCAACTGCTGAGTTCCACTAAACCTTTCTCAACCTGAGAAAGAAATAGGATAATCTTTACAGTAGCTTTCCCAAGCTCTTACTAGTGACCAATAGACAACCCCTACTATCACAAACCAAGTACTTATTCACCAACTTTCTAAGCTGAACCCATAATAGTCCTGTACTAGTCTCTCTAAGCTAACCTGAGTAATATTATACTAGCCTCTTCAAGTTAAACCGTGACCAGCAAGAGCACTTTCCTATCATGTTGTAAGTAACTTTATCTTAGCCTCTCCAAGCTATCTCACACCGATCACTACTGGATCAAGGTTACAGGAACTAGAGCTGGGTATGCGGACCGGTCCGGTCCGTTTAGCCCGGTCCGTGATGGACCAACATTAAATGGGCTGAACCGGACCAGTTCGCTTCATAAATGGACTGACCATTTGCCTAGTCTAGGTCCGCCCTGCTTAAGCCCGCAAGTCCGCGGACCAGTCCGTATTTTTGGCCCAGTAAAAAGCCCGCGTATCAAATCGCGAACCGACCAGCGGACCAGCCCATGGACCAGTTTTTTCAATTATGAAGTCCGCATTTTTTTGCCCAGTAGAAGAACCCTAGCTGATTTTGACACATTCATAGTTAATTTTCAAACTAAATCACACCAAACAAAAACAACAAAAACATTTTAAATTTCAAACTGCAAATTTTACAAACAAATGAACAATCCAGAATTTATTCTCAGAAGTCAATAACTTATTCAAGTTCAAGTTCAACTAAACAAAGCATATTTAAAAAATAAAAAAAAAGGATGAAAAAAATAATTAGTATACACTCACAAAGACAGAGCCATAGAGGTGCGAAGGTGGAGGTGTCTCGCGGCAATCTCCAATAGCAGCATGGCACAATAACTTGGCAGCGGACTGGCAGACGCAAGGCATAGGCGAACATCAACTCGGTGGCAGAGGGCTCTTGGCAGCAACTCGACGGTGAACTGGAGGAGTTGATTGGTGGTGGACTGTGAGTTAAGAGACGAGAGTGAGAGAGGGAAATTTGAGATCTGAGATCTGAGATCTGAGATTGATTGGGGGTTTTTTCAGAAGACTGCTTGAGTGAGAGAAATCGAGACTTAAGAGATGAAAGTGAGAGAGGGCTTGGCGGTGGCGGCTAGAGGAAGCTTGGCTTGGCGGTGGTTGCTGGAGGAAGCTTGAGTAAGAGAGCCAACGGCGCTGGAGGTTGGAGGGAAGAGTGAAGGCTTGAAGAAAAAAAGAACAACACGCGTTATTGTGTTTGTGTTCCAAACTTGCTTCCAATTATTTTATGAGTTTATGAATGATGACTCAGTGACCGTAGAAGACTAGTCCATGGCCAAAGTGGGCGCTTATTTAGAAAGAAGGAATTATGGGCTTGGGCTTGGCCACTTGGTGCTTCACGTTTCTTATTCGAATGGTCCATTAGTTTGTGGACTAGTGCACTGGACAGATAGTCTCACACTTAGATAGGACTAGACTGTAGCATTCTATGTGGACTAGCGGATTGGTCTGCAAATCCACGGGCCAAGCCCGTTTAGCCCGCGGGTTAAACGGAGCGGACCAGAAAAGTCTACGGGTTAGCGGGCTAAAAATTTTCTAGTCGATTTTTGTGCAGGTTGCGAATTAAACGGGTTGGTCCGCGGATTGCGGCCTATATACCCAGCTCTAACAGGAGGTTTGTGTTTGGGTTTACTATACAAACAAACCTATACTTAAGTTTCCTTAAAATATACAGTGAATAGCTTGGGATAACTTAAATGACTTCTTTCTAATGATTTTTCCTTGGAAGAAACGTGTAAATTATTTAGGAATGTAGAAAAAGGATTTTTACAAGTAAGGAAACTTATAACAAGAAGTAATGATCTTCACAGAAAAGATGAGGAGAAAATTTTGTAACATATCAGCACTTATGCAAATGTCAAGATCTCTCTTTTGAAAGCTCAACATCTCTATTTATAGATGGTCTCTCTTTGTGACCGTTGCCCTTGATTTGTTGTCTAAGTGACATGTGTTGAATATCTGTTTGTGTCTTGGAAACACCATCTAGAAGAGTAGCTCGTCTAGTGTCAGAGCTGTTGCAGAAGCTGTTATAAAATAGTGGTTTGTCAAACTACCTTCATAAACTACTTTTTACTTTTTGAGCGAGATTTTTGAATACATCCTTCTAAAAGCTGGAGTGGTTGACCAAGTTGGCAGAAGAGATGACGTGCCAGTCTGTAACTAGCTTTGACTTCAAATTTGAATTTAAAATTTTCCTCCTTTTTTAGTGGAGTACAACATCTTACTGTGAAGTACACTTTCTAAAGTGCGATATCAGTCCCTTGATATGTTTTTGGTCTTGTGGTCTTCAATCAGAGCTTGTTAATGAAAAACTGATCACGATCATGATGATTGAATAATGCAGAACATATACACTTCAGGGATAGATAGATATCTTCAAATTTTAGTTTACTTTCTAAAGTCCAATGCTTCTTTCTAAAGACTCGTGCCTTAGTTTCTTTTACTTGTTGATTTTCTTCAACTTGTTAGGCATTTGTATGCTCATTTAACAATATAATTATCACTTCCATTTAGTTTCCATATCTCAAAACGAGATAAATCATATTTGCACATGTAAAGTGAAATTATCTTTGCTATAAGAGTCGTATTATGCTAAGGATATATGTAACATCTCCTTGCTAGAAGAACTGTTATCATCATCATCATCGTCACTATCGTCAGCTCGTGTGGGTTCGAATCCACGGTGCGAGGGTTAGAGGACAACCTCCAAACCAACAAGCTACCTACGAAACCCATACCTATACAGTCTCAGGATCCCTCTCATTCGGGTGTGTAATCGGTTCATTCATGTACCCCTCCGCTTAGAGGACCTTGCGAGGAGCCGCTCCTTGTCCGTGCCCTCTTTGCACCGGCGATCACTCCTCGTCCTCGTCCCCGGGCGTTACAATATAACCTGGTTGCTATTATAAGAAACTCAAGATAGATATTAGTCGTTCTTCAAAATATTTTCTTTAAATTGATTCTATTTTCATTCAAAACATATTGCTTTAATATTTTCTGAAGGGTTTTGGAGCTTATAGTTAGTAGCCGTTTAGAGCTTTTTATCACAGTTTAACAAGAATTTTTACCTGGTTTTAAAGTTTTCAACTCTAGTTTTTAAGTTTTTTGCACTTAGTTTATAAGTTCTAAACACGAGTTTCTACGTTTTCTATTCTTAGTTTACAAGTTTTTAGCACAAGTTTATAAATTTTTTACACTTGGTTCACAAGTGTTCAACACAAGTTTATAAGTTTTTTACAATTGATTTACAAGTTTTCAACACGGGTTTAATGTTTTTGCACTTGTTTTATAAATTTTCAACAAAGGTTTATAGGTTTTGTTAACTAGTTTACAAGTTTTTGCACATGTTTACAAAATATATTTTGGTTTAGCACGGGTTTGATGGTAGATTATTTTGATTTTGGTTACTTGAAATCAGTTAACGCATTAAATTATTGATATTATTTTATGTAGATGATACATGAATTCATTTGTGTCCTTTTCTGGTACTAGATACATAACAAATGAAGTATTCAAAAGCAAAGAACAAAAAACAAATGGAAAAAAAGACAAAATGCTAAGAAGGCAAGAAGAGACATGAAGGTGATGGGATCAACATGGACAAAGGCTTCAGTAGTGCTAAGGAATTATATCAAAAGAATAGATTAGCTGGTGATAAGGATGACTCAATATATAAGAGTATAGCTAAAAGTTATGAATAGTGATGATGGAAAGAATGAATTTTTCTTTGTTTGTAATAAACTTGAAATGTATGAACAAATTAGTTAGTTTTTGATGCATGACTTCCCTCCCTTGAGCATGCAAGTAATATGTAATTGAGTTTGTGAATCCAACATCTTTCTTGGATTTATGATTTTAAACCCAAAACCCTTGTTGCTTGAGTAATTTTCATAGAATGATTTCACTTCTTCTTTTGAATTAAATATCATTCTAACAGCAGGCATCGAGAGATCACAATCCCCATCATGGTCATCAATTTGAATCTTAATATCAAAATCTGCCTCAACATTTATTGAATTGTCCATATTTTACATATAGAGTATGATACAAAGCCTACAACAACAAAAAAATCCAAATAAATTATAATAAACTTGTGATACAAAACCTATATATACAATATTTACCACTAGTTTTACAAATTTTTAGAATCAATTTTCAGGAATTTACAACTAGTTTACAAATATCCTGCACTATGTATCAAATTTTTTTTATCACAATTTTACAATATTTAGAATCAAATTCCAAGTATTTCCAATTACTTTAGAACTTTGTAGCACCACTTTGTACAAAAAACTTGATTTACAAGCTTATTGCAATTGGTTTGTAAGTCTTAAATACATGTTTACAAGTTTTTTAACTTAGTTTAAAAGTTTTAAGCAATGCTTCATTTGACAAGTTTTTTAAACTTGGTTTGAGAAGGTTTGTAAACCAGTGCTTAAAACTAGTAAACATAATGCCAAAATCTTATAAACTAAAGACAAAATCCTTGTAAACCAGTGGAAATTTTTTTTCCCTAATATCTTATATACCATTTTCATAATATTTAGAATCAAATTTTATATTTACAACTATTTCAAAACTTTGTAGCACCACTTTGTGTAAAAAACTTAGTTTGTAAAGCTTATTGCATTTGGTTTGTAAGTCTTAAGCACATATTTACAAGTTTTTTTTTTTTCCATTTGTTTACAAGTTATTTACCCTTAGTATAAAGATTTTAAGTAATGCTTAGTTTTATAAGTTTGTACACTTGTTTTACAAGACTTGTAAAAACATGTTTAGAACTTACAAATATAGTACAAGAAACTTATAAACCCATGATTAAAAAACTTGTAAACTAATAACCAAAAAACTTGTAAATTGATTTTTAACATTATTTAAGAGTTTTAGAATCATTTTATAAGTTTATTAAACTATTTATTTTTAATTCAATAATCATATTTAGCTCAAAGGATATACCTATCAAAAGAGAAGTGCAAATGAAGAACCCATCAAATATTATAGATCCATCAAAAGAGAAGTGAAAATGAGAAACTCACATACTCTAAAAAAGATTGTTGTAGAAAATTGTGAAAGAGAGAAGATGTTGTTAGTGTTCTTATGTGGATAAAGGTGCTATACTCCTCCTCAAGAGTTATTGTGAGATGATCAAATAGCAAGTTGATCACGGATATGGCGATGACAGGGCAGTGACGAGGTTATTATTCTCTTGCATGCAAGAGAATAGAGTTTCATAGAAGAGGGAGTGAGCATGGTTGTGTTTTTTCCCCTTTTAGAAATAGCTTGTTTAAGAAAAGTCGGAATCATAAGTCCTACTACTATTTTGTCATTTTCCTACTCTGACATTGTGTGGAACCGTAATTGTTTGAATGGGAGATGTCCACTTAACATTACTCTTTCAACGCCTCCACCGATTCCTCCACCCAATTCCTCGGCTTGTGGACATGGGCGTCAAAGTAACAAACTCTTTTACCAGCGCACACACGAGCGCATGGTCTCCTTTCCTTTTTACTGAAGAACGAGGAAAGTTTTAAGGGGGAAAGAAAAAAAAACCTACGAAAAAGAGTGTGGGATTCTCACAAATCTGTACGCCGATCGATCCCTAACCCTCTCTTCAATTCAGTCCTTTTCTGCTTCTCCCAACTTATTGCCTTCTCTTCTCCCCCTCTGCAACCCCCTTGCAGAATCCAAACACGCCGTCGCTCCCGCACCTACGCACGCTTCTCTATTCTGTCACCTTTGAACACGCGATTGTCACTGTCGTCTTTCTAGCCTCAAACATGGTACTCCACTGCACCACACCATTGTATGCTGCAACTTTGTTCGTGTCTTTGAAGTGAATGAAAAAGTTGACCCCTTCTTCTTTTTCAGGACGAACCCAGTAGTGGCGCCAACAAGGCACCGGCTGACAAGTACAACGTCGAAGCCGCAGAGATTTTGGCCAATGAGGCCCAGGTTTGACCCCACTTCCCGAGCCCAAACCTTATGTTCATTTTCCCAATTCTTTTACCCTTTTCTCATTCTTGTCGTTTTTTTTTTTCGTTTTGTTTTACTCTGTTTGTTAGCATTTGCCTATTGCGGAGGCCACACCCATATACGAGCAACTTCTACTGTTGTTTCCAACATCTGTGAGTTTTCTTGTTTAGTGTTTATATGAATTTATTGTGTATTCTTGAGAGCAATATGTTTTCTGTAACGAACTACTGCTGCTGTAAGTGTTCGTAGGAGTTTCTGGTTTCTGCTATTGTGGCACAGATATTGGTGATCCTCATTTTGGTGTTTTGTGTCCAGGCCAAGTTTTGGAGGCAGTATGTTGAGGCGCACATGGCCGTAAATAATGATGAAGCTACCAAGCAGATTTTTAGTCGGTGTCTGTTGAATTGCCTTCAGATTCCTCTGTGGTATGTTGTAAATGCAAATGGTTGGTGTGCACTGTTGGTTAAACTTTGTTTCATGTTAATACTGGTGTAATTTGTGTCAATGTGTTCTACTTCCCTATTGTTTCAAATGTTGTGGTCTCACGTGGGTGTTTGGCTCCTTCAACCAGTAATGCGTACTATGGCGTGGGATGGGGGACTATCTATTGCTTTTGTGCAATAAGCCTGTCCTACTACGAAATAGTATATTCTTTGTTGTTAGTTGGTTACCAATTAGAATGGCTCAGTGGTTTTCATATTGGCCACTGCAGCTGGGTGCATGGGGAGGTTTAAGGAAAGAGGATGGGCTACTGGCCTACTGCACGGGTAGACATTGGGTATATTAAAGGTTTAATTGTTATGCTTATTTGTAGGATACATGGATGAATAGGTTTATGTTTGTTTTATGTCTTTAAGGAAATTTCACTTATCCTGGGGTTAGAATTCCTGTGGCTGTGCCAAATGTTACCAATAGACAGCCTTGCTGGGGTAACGTTTTTAAAAGATCAGACTATGATAGGGTACTGGCTAACTAGTATTTTATTATTGATCTACTACTGAAAGTCCCTCAAGTCTGCTACTGATTTCGATATGGTGTCAGTAACAAATAGAGTTCTGTACAATAGAAGGTCCTCTCAAACTTCTCTCTGGACGTTCAGTAGCTAGTATCCAGAAGAAAAGGAAACTGACACAAAGAAAGAACAAATTGTACATACTATTTGAGGGCTCTGATGCTTCCTTCCCAACATCTCGCACTCAATTCTTATGTCCCTCTTTTCTCCTCTGGAATCCTCCCACAATCATTGAATTTCTCTCTCTTTTTCTGCCATATAGGTATTTTGTCATCAGGGGGTATTATTATCATCAACTCTGAATATTCTTCCCACTAATTCTGTCACAGGAGATATCTTTCCCACTGGTTCTGCTATCATAGGGAATGTTATTCCCAGTATCTCCCTCAATGCACACGTGCATCAAGTCTCTGAAGTCCTTCTTTCTTCTTTTGGCATACACTTGGCTGGTTGGGTTGTGTATTTTTTTTATTTTTTTTTTGGGGGGGTCTGAAAAATTGTTTGCTGATAGTGGCAGAATTAATTACATCATATACCTTGAAAATTACCCTTTTTTGGAAGGTAATCTGAAATTCCTTGCACTTTAGTTGTTTCTTTCCTTTTTCCAATCAGAAACTTCTGTTGTGTTGTATACTTTGTGGCATCTTCTCTATCCTATGTTGCTTCTGATTTTGAATCTTTGCTGATTGTTTTTCTTGTGAAAATGGATGGAATAGCCTGCTTGGTCTCTCTTGTGGTATATGGAAACAGTGTAGTTGTTGTTGTTTCTTTTCTCTCCAAATTAAGTCTTGCATCTTAATTCTTATCTTTTGCTTTGTAGGCGGTGTTACATTCGCTTCATTAGAAAGGTCAATGAGAAGAAGGGGACAGAGGGTCAAGAAGAAACAAGAAAAGCTTTTGATTTTATGCTCAACTATGTTGGTAAGTTATTTCCCTTTCTTTCACCCCCTCCCTTCTTTTGGATGTTCGTATGTCATTGAATAGAGTAGCTCCTATTAAGGAGAAGATGATGCAAACTTGCCTAAGGTGGTTTGGTCATGTGAGAAGACCAAAGTAGATCAACAAAGGACAAATTGATCCAAAAACATGTTAGGTAGTGATAGGAACTTGATACTCATGGACAATAATGAACTATAATAGAAAAATGATTAAGAATTGTATTATGAAATTAACTCGTTGCTGCAATTTAGTGTGATATTGAGCTTGAAGGAATGAATAACAATAAGAACAATATCAAGAAAACGTAAAAGAGGTATGGCACTTCAAGAGGCCAAATATCTCCCAAGGTAGCTCTTAGAGAGGCCACAACTCTCCCAAGACTTTCTCACTAATTTTCTTAATGATTCCCTCCACACCCCCTCTCCCTACAAATAACCTCCTCTAATAGAATCCCTCAAAATCCTCACTCCTTTTCACTTTCTTTCTGCCAACTCAGCAGTTGATTATACAAGAGTGAGCCCCCTTATTCTCTCTCATCTCAATACTCACTAATTACAATTAAGTCCCCAATCTATATTTATTTAGGTGCCTAACAATACTCCTCCTCTCAAAGAATCACCTTGTCCTCAAGGTGACGTGTGGAAGGGAAAAAAACCATAGTGTTGAAGGAAGACTTCCCCCCGGATCCCATGTCTTGAAAAATAAGGAAAGTGAGATTACATTGTTGAGTTGTCTCACTAGGTTCCATGGTTTTGATGCTAGTTCTAATACTAGGTGCACCCAAGAGATCAACCAGGGAGGGCTTTTGCCTTGATTGAAAGCAATTCCCAAGGACATTGTAGAATGGCTCTGAGGAAGCAGTTGAGGAACTGCCCTTGCATAACACTTGCAATCTGTTTCCATGTATGCTTCTTCTAGAAAGTTCCTCATAAATTTTTCTGCATCATCATTCATCCTCCTTTGAAATAAGCCAACACAACTTGCCCATGACTGCCCCTAGCTTGATCCTTTGTTAGAGACCAATTTTCCTTCTTCTAGAAAGTTCCTCATAAATTTTTCTGCATCATCATTCATCCTCCTTTGAAATAAGCCAACACAACTTGCCCATGACTGCCCCTAGCTTGATCCTTTGTTAGAGACCAATTTTCCAAGGAGATACAAGTCTACAAAAGAAAGAAATATGGGGGTACAAAGGGAATAAGAGAATCAGGGAATGTTGATATTGTGGGGCCCTAAACCGTTTTTATGCTGTGGCAGTGTGAGAGTGTGTGCTGTCAGGTGAGTGGGTCGTGAGGAAAAAGGGTATATTTGTTAAGGGGGGCTAGGAGTAGAGCAGGCAATTTTCTCTAAGAAAAGGCTAGGCTTAGGAGAGTGAGGGCTGCTTTAGTGCTCTGTTTTTTTCTCTGTATTGCACATTTTTGTTAAGCTTCATTTCCTTCAAGTGCTAATAGCACAGTTCAATTCTATTTCTGCTATTCTGTTTTGCTGGTTCCTATTATTTGGTACCAGAGCTCTTTCCTGGAGCTGTGGGTTGGGTAACGAGAAGCTGCAACATGGAGAGTCGAGTGGAGAACCTGGAAAAGACGCTGGAACAGTTGACGCAAAACATGAGGTTGCGCCGACGAGGCAGGTCCAATGCGAGGTCACCGCCAAGAAGGAACCATGGCCGAGTGGAAGCTGATGACCGATGGAACGGGGGTTCCAGAGGCAGCGGAAGACCTCAGGGTTCTTCTTCTCCTCACAACGAGTCGCGGCCTTCGAGGTCTCGTAACCGAGAGGGCAGCAACTCCCCCCATTCCCGAAGAAGGTCGTCGCACCATCGGAACTCATGGCGGAGCCGGCCGCCGAACTCGCGTAGCCCGCATCAGCTGCGTCGGAACAGAGACAGGAGGATGGAGCTTCCCTTATTTGCAGGCGACGATCCCCTCGGATGGTTGGTAAAGATTGAGCGATATTTCCAAGTAAATGAGATTCAGGGGGAAGAAAGAATGGATGTAGTGGTTCTGGCTCTTGAAGACAGAGCTCTTTACTGGTTTCAAACATGGGAGGAGCAAGCGTTGGTCCCTTCATGGCGTCCGTTCAAAAACGCGCTCCTGAGAAGGTTTCAGCCTGGAGCGGTGAAGGACCCGTATGGACCCTTATTGCAGGTCAAACAAACCGGGTCGGTCTTGGAATATATTGAAGAGTTTGAAAGGATCTCTGGGCCCATGAGAACTTTGGGCAGGGAGGTGTTGATAGGAATATTTGTAAATGGGCTCAAGGGTGAGATTGGGGCTGAGATTAAGAGCCTTGATTTGGGCTCCCTTTCAGAAATAAAGGATAAGGCCCTAATGCTGGAGCTGAGGAATATTGAGTGGAGAGGGGGTGGAGTACACCCTACTGAAAAAGGAGTGGGCTTCAACAAAGGCCCAAATCAGTTCAAACCGGGGCCTTCCTTACTAAGAAGCTCAGCCACTAAAGATCAGAGAGAAGAAAGCATACCGAAGAGAGAGGAGAGGGGTACCGGCGACAAACAGGGGCAAGGGAGGCGGCTTACTGAAGCCGAGATCCAAGAGAGGAGCAGAAAGGGGCTTTGCTTTAAGTGTGGGGATTGGTGGGGGCGCGACCATGTTTGCAAAATGAAGCATTTCAGATTATTGTTGGTTGAAGACCTAGAAGGCGAAACCTCTGAAGATGAGCCCATTGTTGTAGAAGAAGATGGGTTGGAGGTGGAGCTCAAGACTATTCAAATCTCCCTCAGAAGCTTACGGGGTTTCACCTCCCGAAAGTCATTCAAGTTGAAGGGGTCTTTGAAGGGGACTGAAATCACGATATTGATTGATTGTGGTGCCACAAGCAACTTCATCTCGGGGTCCTTGGTCCGCGAGCTTGGATTGGAGGTGCAAGATACCTTGGAGTTCACTGTGGAGTTAGGCACAGGCAGAAAAATAAGGAGCAGAGGAGTTTGTGACAAAGTGCTCTTGGAGGTACAAGGGGTTCAGATTACATAGCGTTTCTTCTTGTTGAGTCTGGGGGGAGTGGACGCTGTGTTAGGAATGAAATGGTTGGAAAGCTTGGGAACGATAGCGGCAAACTTCCAGAAGCTGTTTATTAGATGGGTGGAAAATGGGGAAAGTAAGAAGATTCAAGGGGACTCGGCTCTTTGCAAGACCCACTCAACTTGGAAGACCACCCTCAAGGCCTTGAAAGATGATGGTGAGGGGTATTTCATAACTTCCTCCGAACTTGACACAGGAAAGGACCCAGAATTGAGGCTACCCGAGGAGATCCAGAAGTTGTTGAAGGACTTTGAGGACATTTGCAAATCGCCCTCAGGTTTGCCTCCACCAAGGGACCACGACCATGCCATAAATTTGAAGGAAGGAGCCCCTATACCCCATGTGAGGCCTTACAGGTACCCTTATTTTCAAAAAAAATGAAATAGAAAAAATTGTGAGTGAAATGCTCTGTGCTGGAATTATTAGACCTAGTATTAGTCCCTACTCTAGTCCTGTGCTCCTGGTTAAGAAGAAAGATGGTGGGTGGAGGTTTTGTGTAGATTATAGGGCGTTGAATAAGATAACTGTTCCTGATAAATTCTCCATCCCGGTGATTGATGAGCTGCTAGACGAGTTGGGGGGAGCTAGAATTTTCTCCAAGCTAGACTTGAAGTCTGGCTACCATCAGATAAGAATGAGAGAGAGGGATGTTGGGAAAACAGCTTTTAGAACTCACGAAGGGCACAATGAATTCCTAGTAATGCCTTTCGGATTATCTAATGCTCCCTCTACATTCCAAGCCTTGATGAACCAGATTCTGAAACCTTATTTGAGGAAGTTTGTTCTAGTGTTTTTTGATGACATTCTAGTCTTTAGTAAGTCAATGGAGGAGCATTTAAAGCATTTGGAGAGGGTGCTGTCTTTGCTGAAAGAAAATCAGCTTTTCATTAACTTGAAGAAGTGTAGCTTTGGGCAACCTAGAATAGAATACTTGGGACATATTGTCTCAGAACAAGGAGTGGCAGCCGATCCAAAGAAAATAGAAGCGGTTACATCCTGGCCAGCTCCCACTGATCTGAAGGGGTTGTGTGGATTTTTGGGGCTAACAGGCTACTATAGGAGATTTGTAGTAGGATATGGGAGAATAGCTTGGCCTTTGACTCAACTACTTAAGAAGGATGCCTTTAATTGGAACCTGGAGGCCCAAATGGCTTTTGAGAAGCTGAAGGAAGCAATGACCTCCCTGCCTGTACTTGCTGTCCCCTGTTTTGAAAAGGAGTTTGTGATAGAGACTGATGCTTCAGGGAAGGGATTAGGTGCTGTCCTCATGCAAGAAGGTAAACCAGTAGCTTTTTGGAGCCACACTCTCTCAGATAGAGCTAGGCAGAAGTCAGTGTATGAGAGGGAATTGATGGCGATAGTGATGGCGGTTCAAAAATGGAGGCACTACCTCCTGGGGAAGAAATTCATAGTAAACACAGACCAGAGAAGTCTGAAATTTCTAGTTGATCAAAGGATGATGGGGGAAGAGCAGCAGAAGTGGGTAGCAAAATTAATGGGGTTTGATTTTGAGAAAAGGTACAAGGCGGGAAAAGAGAATAGGGTAGCTGACGCCCTCTCTAGACAACATTATTTTGGGGCAATTTCTGCTGTGACTTTTCAAGAATGGGAGGGTTTAGAGGAAGAGGTGCAAAGGGACAGCAAGCTTCTAGCCCTCATGCAAGGGTTGGTGCAAGGAAAAATTGTTCAGCAAGGGTTTGAACTCAAGGGGGGAAGACTCTACTACAAGGGAAGGTTGGTTATTCCCAAGGACTCTCCAAGGATCCCTCTGATTTTACAAGAATTCCATGACTCCACTGTTGGAGGCCACTCCGGATTTTATAGAACCTATAAAAGAATTTCTGGAATGCTGTGGTGGGAAGGAATGAAGCGTAGGATTCAGCAACACATTCAAGGCTGTGACACATGTAATAGAAACAAGTATCAAACCCTCTCTCCTGCAGGGCTGTTACAACCCCTGCCTACACCTTCTCAAGTTTGGGATGAAATCACAATGGATTTCATTGGCGGTTTACCAAAAGCTCAAGGCTTGAATACAATTTTGGTGGTAGTTGACAGGCTAACAAAATACAGCCATTTCCTTGGCCTAGCTCATCCTTACAATGCCAAGGATGCGGCTGGAATTTTTGTCAAGGAGGTGGTTAGGTTGCATGGGTTCCCTTCCTCCATTATCACTGGCAGAGACCGGGTGTTTATGAGCCACTTTTGGTCTGAACTCTTTAGAATGGCTGGCACAAAGCTGAAATATAGTTCAGCCTACCACCCGCAGACCGACGGACAAACGGAGGTAGTTAATAGATGCTTAGAGACTTACTTAAGGTGTTTCACTGGATCCAAACCAAGGCAGTGGTCAAAGTGGTTGAGTTGGGCTGAATTGTGGTTCAACACAACTTATAGTGCCTCAACAAACACCACTTCTTTTCGGGCTTTGTATGGCAGGGACCCACCAGCCTTATTAAAGAGTGGGCAGCATCCTTCAGCAGTAGAGGACCTCAATTTACTGATGGCAGAAAGAGACACGATTTTAGATGACCTGAAATGGCATCTTACCAAGGCCCAAGATCGCATGAAGAGCCAAGCAGACAAAAAGAGAAGAGATGTGCAACTAGAAGTGGGTGATATGGTGTATCTCAAGCTACAGCCCTATAGGTTGAAGTCTCTAGCCAAAAGGGTGAATCAGAAACTTAGTCCAAGGTTCTATGGGCCATATAAAGTGATTGAAAAAATAGGACAAGTTGCTTATAAGTTACAGCTGCCCCCGGATTCATTAGTCCATCCTATTTTTCACGTTTCTCTGCTCAAGAAGTGTATTTCCCCTCAAAGTTTAAGTCAGCCCCTACCTGCTGGCTTGACAGAAGAACTAGAATTGAAGGTGCAACCCGAAAAAGTCTTGGCTGTCAGCAGGGAGATCAAGAAGTCCTCATCAAATGGAAGGAGATGCCAGATTTTGAAAGCTCTTGGGAGGTGGCTGAAGATATTAAGACTAACTTCCCTGAATTCCACCTTGAGGACAACGTGGTAGTTCCGGGGGGGGGGGGGGGGTAATTGTTAGAGACCAATTTTGCAAGGAGATACAAGTCTACAAAAGAAAGAAATACAGGGGTACAAAGGGAATAAGAGAATCAGGGAATGTTGATATTGTGGGGCCCTAAATCGTTTTTATGCTGTGGCAGTGTGAGAGTGTGTGCTGTCAGGTGAGTGGGTCGTGAGGAAAAAGGGTATATTTGTTAAGGGGGGGCTAGGAGTAGAGCAGGCAATTTTCTCTAAGAAAAGGCTAGGCTTAGGAGAGTGAGGGCTGCTTTAGTGCTCTCGTTTTTTCTCTGTATTGCACATTTCTGTTAAGCTTCATTTCCTTCAAGTGCTAATAGCACAGTTCAATTCTATTTCTGCTATTCTGTTTTGCTGGTTCCTATTATCCTTCCCCACTGAAAATGTGTCTAAGGTCACCCTTTTTACAATCAATTCCCTCAACAGGAATGACGGTTCCTCCCTCATTAATAGCAAAATTCATAAGTGTTGTACAGTCCCAAGGATCATTATCAAGTAGCCAACTAACTCTTGGAATTATTTCCTTTGAGGAATGACAGCTTCCCATGAAATTTTGGGACCAAAGATGACCCACATAAGTAATATCACAATCAACCACTATCAGTAACAGTGGCCCAAAATATGAACCTACCATGTGCAGCTCTGGAAAAAGCGTTTGCCATCTGTACAGCTTCCTTGCCAGTTGATGAGCAGCCCCTTGACTGACAACCATGCTACTCAAAAGCTAAAAACCAATAACCTTCCTGTCACTAGAGGCTACCTGGTAATTATCTATTTGTTGCATGGAGATTTCTGCATCAGTTTCAGAGATATCAAAAGTAGTAAGAGAACAAAGACCTTGCTCTCTCAAGTAAGCCAACAATTCCCTAAAATCTCCTTCCTCGTTAATGCCATTAGACCCGCTAGAAGCATCTTCCATTTCTGCAATAACAACTTTGTAATCCTTTTTCTTTGTGATTTCTCATGCATCTAATAATTCGCAATTGACCCTGACCAGAATCCTGCTTCCCTGTGCTTGCACCACAAAACCCGATATGGGTCCCTCCCAGCTTGGTGAGTTTACAATGTCCCATATCCAACCTTCTCCATAATGTTGGGCGAATGATGTACTGATAAGATTTCCAAGACCCACTAGTAAAGCCCATATATTCTCATGGTAAAATTCTAGAGTTTTAATGTGAATCTTACTGACTTGGACTTGGGCCATATGGTTTAGCATTTGACTCAACTTCTGCCATGCCACGTTTGCTGCATTGCTGTTATTAAGTCCTATTGGTCCAGAACACTTCTTCTGGGCCTCTTTCCCATTTGAACTTGTTCTCTTCTTAAGGAGTTGGGCTTATTAATGTCAAGAGGGAGCTCCCTTTTCCAGCGCTCCAATCCTCAAATTGGGCTCTGCCTAATAACTTTATATCAGGGAGCCCTTTAGCATAACCCCAATTATTTTCTCCACTTGTATGGGCCTGGCCCAATAAGTCAACAAGCTGACCTAAGCCCCTGCATCCCCTGCCCGTTGCCCATCTTTCTTTCTTTTCCACGTAGCAGCTCAAGAATACTTCTTCCAGAGCTATCATCTCCGACGACATCGGTGATTTCATGGCAAATGCGGCTACGCGACTTGGTGAGCTCGGTGGCTCTGGCGGAGGTCGTGGGTTGACCGAGAATCTCATAACCCGAAGCCCCTCCACCTGCACATACTCCTCTCCCTTCTTCTTCTCACTCGCAGCGCTACCTGTGATGGTTCGTCTTGTGGCCATCTTCGGCAGCTCCTCCCATGCGACAGTCACCTCAGCTTTTGATTTGGGTGGCTTCGATGGTTCAGGCGATGGGATTTGCATTGTCATGCACAAGAATTTGAGTTTCGTCACGGCTGGTGTCCTCTCCATTTCCGCCGTTGAGGCTGAGTTCGGCCGTTTCGGTGGCTTTGACGGTTCTGGCTGCTTTTCCGCTGTCATACTTGGCTTGGCATCTCGACTTTCCAGCAATGGAAGTTTAGCCACCATCCTCGAAATTTCTGTTACTTCCTTGCTGGACACCCTCGTCTCCAAATCTGGCGGTTCCGGCAGCGGGCGTCGGTCGACATCAACACCCACACCAACCTTGATGGTGGTACCTTCAGCTGATCCACCCACCATTTCTTCTTCCTCAACGAAATTCACAGAAGTGTGACCAAAAGTCGCTTCTCCTATTTCCTCTTCTCCCATGGAATCCTTCATCTCAATCGAACCTGAGCTTAGAAATTATTTATGAACCGCCACTTGCTCCTATTCAACATCTTCTTGCTTGCGTTCTTCCTCTTCCTCAACGTCTTCATCATGTTCCTCCCCTTCATCTGGCTGGCTCTCAAAGAAAACACGAATGTTAGGAGGCCAATCGTTCATGGAGGATCTCCTTCTTCTCCTCCACCACCGATCTTCATCATCCTCCCAAACTGGTAGTCGACGACACCGGTGTAGCTTCCTCTTACTAGATTTTTTTTTCCCCTTCAGTTTCGGCTCCATCTTCCTCTTCTGCTTCATTTTTTTCTCTGGCTCTGACTTTGCAGCAGCAGCTTGTGTGGTTTTCGGCACAGGGCTCCCAAGATCGAGAGCTTTGATATCAGTTGATAGGAACCTGATACTCATGGATAGTAATGAACTATAATAGAACAATGATTAAGAATTGTATTATGAAATTAACTCGTTGCTGCAATTTCAGTGTGATATTGAGATTGAAGGAATGAATAACAATAAGAACAGTATCAAGAAAACGTAAAATAGGTATGGCACTTCAAAAGGCCAAATCTCTCCCAAGGTAGCTCTTAGAGGGGCCACAACTCTCCCAAGACTTTCTCACTAATTTTCTGAATGATTCCCTCCACACCCTCTCTCGCTACAAATAACCTCCTCTAACAGAATTCCTCAAAATCCTCACTCCTTTCCACTTTCTTTCTGCCAACTCAGCAGTTGGTTATACAAGAGTGAGCCCTCTTATTCTCTCTCATCTCAATACTCACTAATTACAAGGAAGTCCCCAATCTATATTTATTTAGGTGCCTAACAAGTAGGAAGTGCAAGGGTTTATGGGGAAATAGCATGGGGTAAGGAACATGGTTACCCGAAACAAATGATGGCATGTGATTAATTAAATAACAGGCATGAATCTAGTAAGACGGTGGCGATGAATAGTGTTGCAAGCTACTGTGCAGTCAAAGATTGGAACAAGATGGGACCACTTGGATTCTGCTGCACAACTAAAGGTGAGTGCAGTGGTGCAAGCGGTGGTTGTAGATGTCAGCGGACATGCCCTCCCAAGCGGCGAAAGTGGCGATGGAGGAACAGTAATGTTCAAACACCGGAACATGGTGTGGCTGGCAAGGTTTTGAAGTGGAGAGGGAGGCGAGCCGATGGTGGGGTTGTTAGCTGGAAATGTTGCCAGAAAAAAGTCACTGGCAACGGAAAACAGTACCGGTTTGAAGTATATCAATAGAAAATGGTAGGTTTTCAATTGTTTGTTTGTGGAAGTATACTCAAGGAGTTCCTACTTATAGGTTGTAACTTGGCAGTGGAAAAGAGCATCACAAGTCATGGAGGATGGTACCGCTCTGATACTATGTTAAGAAATTGGCATTAGTGCCTGAAGATGGTTCAGATTGATCAAGTTGGTCATTGAAGAGAGGCACACTTACAAAGGCAGGAGGTGTAGCCATGTGGACATAATTGGGAGCAACTGAGGAGTGACTATTAAGGATCGAATTCCTACTGAGGGGTTAAAAGTGTACAAGAGAAGGAAAATCAGGGGTAACTTGGGAATTGGCAAGAGTGCTGAGGTGTGAATTGTGTGGGTCCCAAAACTAACAAATTCAGCAGAAGGGTGAGAGTGTGTAGTGAGGAGTGGGGCGGGCAGTGTTAGTTGTATTTTCTGTTAGAGGAGAGTCTATATGATAGGGGGAGGAGAGGAGTAAGATAGGCATTGGCTGAATCTGGAAATTGGAGCGTAGAGCTGCTTAGTGCTCTTTCTTGACTCTCTTGTAATTTGCATTCTGTCTTTCTTGATTTCCATCAATACAATTCCTTTTATCCAAAGATTCTTTTGGTTGTTTCTATCAATTTGGCATCAGAGCTCCTTTTCTGGGAGCTGTGGGGTCTCAATTCGGTAAAGCTGCCAATGGAGAATAGCATAGAGGAGTTGGAAAGGAAGTTTGATGAGATGATGCAACTGATGAGGGAATCACGGCGAGTTCATTCACGGGGTCGATCACCTCCACCTAGGAGGAGGCACCACCGAGTGGAGCAGAGTGACTGATGGAATGGGGGTTCAAGATGGGAAGAGGGGTCCCAGCGCTCTCCTGTTCACCATCGCAGAGAGCCTCGCGACTCGTGGTCACAGTACCGCGACGATCGAGGCTCCCCCCACTCCCAAGATGGCCATTCGCACCGCTGGGATGGGTTCTCTTGGGGAAGCCGACCGCCCAACTCCCGCCGTGATAACCTCCACAACCGGCGACGGGACCAAGACCGGAAGATGGAGTTACCACTGTTCACCGGAGGGGATGCATTAGGATGGCTTGTGAAGATCGAGAGATACTTCTCGGTTAATCACATCGATGGTGAGGAAAGGATGGAGGTTGTAGTCCTAGCATTGGAGGAGAAGGCACTGCACTGGTTTCAAGCTTGGAGAGAGCAGATTCCATGGCCATCGTGGAAGCAGTTTCGAGAAGGAGTCTTGCGCAGGCTCCAGCCAGGAGTGGTAAAAGACCCCTATGGGCCGCTGTTAAGGCTGAGACAAATGGGCCCAATACTGGAGTACATAGAGGAGTTTGAAAGGGTATCTGGGCCCATGAAGCATGTGGATAAAGAAATTATGAAGGGAGTGTTTATTAATGGGTTGAAAGGAGGGTTACGGGCTGAAATTAAAAGCCTCGAACTGGAAACTTTGGAAGAGATTAAGGACAGGGCCATTATGCTGGAAGAAAGGAATAAGGAGTGGAGATTGGGAGAAGGCCCACTGAGCAAAGGTTTGGGCCAATACACTAAAGGTCCAAATCTCAATAGAGCTGGCCCTTCATCACTTAAGACTAGTTCCTTCAAGGAAGCAGTGTCTCGGGTTCCAGAAGAAGGAGACAAGGGGAACAGTGGGCGACGTCTCTCACAAGCGGAACTGCAAGAGAGGAGTCGCCGAGGTCTCTGCTTCAAGTGTGGGGAACGATGGGGCCCCGACCACGCTTGTAAACTGAAGAATTTCAAACTGGTCCTTGTGGAGGACTCCAGCGCTGGCGAATCAGAAGAAGAAGAGGAGGAGAGTGCGAACGAGGAAGAACAGCCCGCTCTGGAGCTGAAATCTCTGCGCCTAACTCTTAACAGCCTCCATGGGTTTACGAAGATCAACAAATCCTTCAAGGTTTTGGGACTGATTGGAGAAACAGAGGTGGTAATCCTCATTGACACTGGAGCTGGAAGCAACTTTTTATCCAAAACCATGGCGCAACAGCTGCAAGTAAGGCTGGATGATACTTCTAGCTTCTCGGTAGAGATGGGTACCGGCCAAGTGACTCGAAGCTCAGGGTTCTGTAGCCAGTTGGAACTCGAGGTACAGGGGGTAAAAATAATTCAGCCTTTCTTTTTACTAGACTTGGGTGGAGTAGATGTGATCTTGGGGATGGGATGGATTGCAAGTCTAGGGGACATTAGAGCGAATTTCCAGAAGCTGATAATCAGTTGGGAAGAAGGAGGGAGACCCCGATGCATTCGGGGAGACCCTTCCCTTGACAGAGCTAAGGCATCGTGGAGAGCAACACTAAATGCTCTGAAGGCTGATGGAGAGGGGTATTTTATCACCGCTTGTGAAGAAAGGAATGAGGAACAACTCTCGAGGGTTGTACCTCCGAAGTTCAAGCAGTTATTAGAAGAATATGATGACATCTGCCACCCACCCCAGGGACTACCGCCTCTGAGAGAGCATGACCATGCCATCAAGCTGAAGGAAGGTGCTGGAATCCCACATGTAAGGCCTTATCGATACCCGTATTCTCAAAAGAATGAAATAGAGAAGATTATAGGAGAAATGTTGGCATCAGGGATCATCAGGAACAGTGTCAGCCCATATTCAAGCCCAGTTATTCTTGTCAAGAAGAAGGACGGAGGGTGGAGGTTCTGCGTCGACTATAGAGCATTGAATAAGGTCACTGTTCCAGATAAGTTCCCTATTCCAGTAATTGATGAGTTGCTTGATGAGCTAGGAGGAGCTATTATTTTTTCAAAATTGGATTTAAAATCTGGATACCATCAAATTAGAATGAAGGAGGAGGATGTTGAGAAAACAGCCTTCCGAACACATGAGGGGCATTACGAATTTTTAGTAATGCCTTTCGGGTTGACGAATGCCCCCTCAACGTTCCAAGCACTTATGAATAGGGTTCTGAAACCATTTCTTCGGAAGTTTACTCTGGTATTCTTTGATGATATTCTGATTTTTAGCAAATCAGAGGAGGAGCATCTTTCCCACTTACAGCAGGTGTTGGAGTTATTGAGGCAGCACAAGCTCATCATCAATCGCAAAAAATGTTATTTTGCACAACCTGAAATTGAGTATTTAGGCCATATAATTTCGGGGCAGGGAGTAGCAGCTGATCCCAAGAAGATTGAAGCCATGTTAGCATGGCCAGCACCAGTGGATTTAAAAGGGCTGCGAGGTTTTTTGGGAATAACAGGGTATTATAGACGATTTGTGAAAGATTATGGTAAAAAAGCTTGGCCTCTCACTCAGCTTTTGAAAAAAGATGCGTTTCAGTGGGGAAAGGAGGCCCAACAAGCTTTTGAGGAGCTGAAGCTCATGATGACCACCACTCCTGTGTTGGCTGTCCCAGATTTCGAGAAACAGTTTGTGATAGAAACCGATGCTTCTGGCAAGGGGCTGGGTGCTGTATTAATGCAAGAAGGAAGGCCCCTAGCTTACTTAAGCCAGAAACTCTCAGAAAGAGCACAGCTGAAATCGGTTTATGAGCGCGAATTGATGGCAATAGTAATGGCAGTCCAGAAATGGAGGCACTATCTGCTGGGAAGAAGATTTGTGGTGCATACAGATCAGAAGAGTTTAAAATTTTTGGCAGATCAGAGAATGATGGGGGAGGGGCAGCAGAAATGGGTGGCTAAGTTACTTGGTTTTGACTTTGAAATCAAGTATAAAGCTGGAAAAGACAATGGAGCAGCAGATGCCCTCTCTAGGCAAATGTGCTTTGCTGCCATCTCTGCCGTAACCTTCCAAGATTGGGAAGGATTAGAAGAGGAAATTCAGAAAGACGAGAAGCTGAGAAAGGTAATGCAGGAGCTGATAAGGGGAGTAGAAACTCAGGTTGGATTTGAATTGAAGAAAGGGAGATTATATTATCAGAACAGATTGGTCCTTCCCAAGGACTCTCCTAGGATCCCTTTAGTCCTAGAAGAATTCCATGACACAGCCATGGGGGGTCATTCGGGGTTTTTCAGAACGTATAAGCGCATTGCTGGACTTTTATGGTGGGAAGGCATGAGGAAAACAATCCAGCAATATGTACAAGCTTGTGAAGTTTGCAATAGGAGCAAGTACCAAACGTTGACACCAGCAGGGTTATTACAGCCCTTACCCATCCCCACTCAAGTCTGGGAAGACTTGTCAATGGATTTTATAGGGGGCCTACCAAGAGCTCTAGGGGTAGACACCATCCTGGTGGTGGTGGATCGGCTCACAAAATACTCCCACTTTATAAGCCTTTCTCATCCCTATTCAGCAAAGGATATAGCGGGTCTTTTTGTGAAGGAAGTGGTCAGATTACATGGGTTCCCTCAAACAATAGTCACTGACAGAGACAGAGTTTTTATGAGCACATTTTGGGCTGAAATTTTCAGACAGGCAGGGACCAAATTGAAGTTTAGTTCTGCTTACCATCCACAAACGGATGGGCAGACAGAGGTTGTCAATCGGTGCCTAGAGACATACTTGAGGTGTTTTGTGGGAGTTAAGCCAAAACAATGGCCTAAGTGGCTGAGTTGGGCTGAATTATGGTATAATACCACCTACAGCTCAGCCACAAACACCTGCCCATTTAAAGCATTGTATGGGAGGGACCCCCCTGTTTTAATTAGGGGCGATGTCACCCCTTCAGCTGTGGAAGAGGTGAACCAGCTGCTTTCCGAAAGGAATGCTATCTTGGAGGAATTGAAATGGCAGCTCAATAGAGCTCAAGCAAGGATGAAGAATCAAGCCGATCAAAAGAGGAGGGAAGTAGAGTATGAGGTAGGCGACAAAGTCTATTTGAAGATTCAGCCATATAGGCTGAGATCCTTGGCTAATAGGGCAAACCAAAAACTTAGTCCAAGATTCTATGGGCCCTTTGAAGTGCTGGAAAGAATTGGGAAGGTGGCTTATAGGCTGCAACTACCTCAAGAATCAATGGTGCATCCGGTATTCCATGTTTCATTACTTAAAAAATGTGTGGACTCGACTGTGAAGAGTCAACCATTACCTAAGGGGCTTGCGGAAGATTGGGAGCTGAAAATACAACCTGCAGAAGTGTTGGCAGCAAGAAAGAACTCCAATGATGAGTTAGAGGTGTTGATCAGGTGGCTGGACATGCCAGATTTTGAGGACTCATGGGAGCTGGCAGCCGATATCCAGTTCAGTTTTCCACAATTCCACCTTGAGGACAAGGTGATAGTTGAAGAGGGGGGTATTGTTAAGGATCGAATTCCTACTGAGGGGTTAAATGTGTACAAGAGAAGGAAAATCAGGGGTAACTTGGGAATTGGCAAGAGTGCTGAGGTGTGAATTGTGTGGGTCCCAAAACTAACAAATTCAGCAGAAGGGTGAGAGTGTGTAGTGAGGAGTGGGGCGGGCAGTGTTAGTTGTATTTTCTGTTAGAGGAGAGTCTATATGATAGGGGGAGGAGAGGAGTAAGATAGGCATTGGCTGAATCATGTCCAGATTTTGAGGACTCATGGGAGCTGGCAGCCGATATCCAGTTCAGTTTTCCACAATTCCACCTTGAGGACAAGGTGATAGTTGAAGAGGGGGGTATTGTTAAGGATCGAATTCCTACTGAGGGGTTAAAAGTGTACAAGAGAAGGAAAATCAGGGGTAACTTGGGAATTGGCAAGAGTGCTGAGGTGTGAATTGTGTGGGTCCCAAAACTAACAAATTCAGCAGAAGGGTGAGAGTGTGTAGTGAGGAGTGGGGCGGGCAGTGTTAGTTGTATTTTCTGTTAGAGGAGAGTCTATATGATAGGGGGAGGAGAGGAGTAAGATAGGCATTGGCTGAATCTGGAAATTGGAGCATAGAGCTGCTTAGTGCTCTTTCTTGACTCTCTTGTAATTTGCATTCTGTCTTTTACTGATTTCCATCAATACAATTCCTTTTATCCAGCATTCTTTTGGTTGTTTCTATCAGTGACCAACAGCCCTGGGGCACAAAATAGGGGTAATAACAAAAATTGCAAAAAGCTGATGATGGCACAGTGCACATTTGACAAAGCTGAGGTCAGATTTGGAACAAGGACGGCAAGGCAAGCTTGGTGGTAGAAGGCGGCGGTGAAGTGCCGTGTGCAGAATGCGTTTGGCGCACATGAGAGCGCGTGGCAGCTTGAATGAGGACGTGATTGCCAGGGGTCGGCTGCCTAAAGGACTAGAGACTGGTAATGAGGTCGGTGATCGGTCGGTGTCGGAATAATTGCTGACAGTGGTGGTAGGCTGTGGACAGTGGGTTTGGGGCTGCTGAAATTGAAGCACAGCAGAGGGAAAGGCCGGAAATGGTGCTTGGCGAGGGACAACAACAGCAAATGGAGGTGGTGTCGCAACACGTTGGTAGAGAGGGATGACATGGCAAATGGAGGTGGTGCTGCAACATGCTGGTAGAGAGGGATGGCATGGCAAATGGAGGTGGTGCTGCAACATGCTGGTAGAGAGGGATGGCGTGGTAGGGAGGAGATACTGGAAACCAGAAGGAAAACACGGTTTCGAAAAAAAAAAAGATCTTCAAAGGACAGTGGGTCCTCTTGATGGCATAGATTTAGGGTTGTCTTTCTCTCTTGGGCTCTAGATACCATGTTGACACTGTGGGTTTTAGATAGAGGAGGAAGAAAAGAGACAATAAAGATTTGCAATAATATGAAAGTATATTGATTTCTTGTGATATAATGGAGATATTACTTAATATTGCCTTATTTCTAACACTTCCAGTTATGTGTTAACAGGAGCAGACATAGCATCTGGCCCTGTGTGGATGGAGTACATATCTTTTCTGAAGTCATTGCCTGTATGCTTACTTAATCTTATGTGTTTTGTGCAATCGTAGGTATATAATATGCCATCCATCTCTCATTCTGTTTCGTCTAATTTAAATGCAGGCTGTAAATGCTCAAGAGGAATCACAACGGATGACTGCTGTGAGGAAAGTTTATCAAAAAGCTGTTGTTACTCCTACCCATCACATTGAACAACTTTGGAAGGACTACGAGAATTTTGAAAATTCTGTTAGTCGTCAGCTGGTAATATATTGCTCTTGAACTTATGCTTAATCTGGTAATTTGTATTCATGGATCTGTAATTCTTCAGTGGCATTGGATAAAAATATTGAAAAAGCATGCAATTTGATGATAAGGTATTTTTGTAGGCTAAAGGATTGATATCTGAATATCAACCAAAGTATAATAGTGCCAGGGCAGTTTACAGGGAGAGGAAGAAGTATGTGGATGAAATTGATTGGAACATGCTTGCTGTACCACCAAGTGGATCACACAAGGCAACTTCTTCCACTTTGCAAATTTTGCTTATCAGGAATAGCTGTTTGCTGTAGTTTGCTATTGAATGAATGTATAGGATGAAGTAATCTTTTGTGATTAAAAAGAAATATCATTAGAAAAGAGGGGGCGATTACAAGAAAGGATAAAAATTCTCCAAAAGAAGCTAGAAAGGTAACCTAAACACCCCCATCCCATCCCACCCCTCCTCCTGGGCAGCGAGCAGAGAGAAAAAAGGAACACCCACGTAGGGCTCCACAAAGAATATCGTTCAAAGAAGAAAACAGAACAGGGAACCTCCACAACTTCCCCAAAATGCTCCTAGGAAACCCTCCCCTCCTTCTAAAAGCTAAAGCAAAATAAACACAAAGCATGCCTCCTTTCTCCTTCAGCATCTACCTTCTCTCATCAAATCAAAGTTCTTACACTAGTTACCCTCTTTTGATGTTTAGTTAAATGTTTATCCACTTTTTCACTTCTAGATGGCATTTGTTCCAAGGTATATTTAACTATTCTCGGGAGTAATTAGTTGGGAATAATATGTTCCCATGTTTGTTACAAGTTAAACAAAATTATTCCTAGGCATCAATCATTTCCTGGAAAAATATTTTCCCACAATTTAGTGAGATTTCATTCCCACGATGAAAGGTCGGAATAAAAAGTTCATATGACTTAGGAAGAATAGTTATTAAGCACAAATACAAAAAATATCCCTCAATTATTTGACTTTCCCTTCACAATTTTCATTTACCTGCACTCATTTGACTTCATAAATTCATTACACTTTCTATTTAAATTTTTTTATTAATTGTCATATTGATTGAGATAAATAAATTTTTTATTTTTTTTGGAAGTGTAATTTTCATTTTGGATTGTAATAATAATAAATATGTTAGGGGTGTTTTGAAAATTATGACATATATTCTCAGGAATATATATTACAAAACAAATAAGTTTTGAATTTATTTATAGGAATTTCAACAAATAATCCCGGGAATGTTTAATGCTAAATAAACAATTTATTTAAAATATCCAGAAATAAAATTCCCAGGAATATCATAATGCCTGGGAATATGATTCCTGGGAATGTAATTTCAAATCTTGAAACAAATGCCCCCTTAGTTTTGAACATTTGCTGAAGAGGTTGATAGAGCTTAGTAGTTTGTTAGACCCTGGGAAATATGTCTGATGTAAATTGGAAAACACTTTTCCACATTGGCCATACAGATAGCTGCACTTTTGTTATAATTGCTAGTCATGATATGTTGTAGTTTATTATTATTTATGACAGGAAGAAATGCAGTGGATGGCATGGAAGAGACTTTTGTCTTTTGAAAAGTGAGAAGCATGAATCCTTTTCACTTTCTTTATTTTTTTTGTTTTTGTAGCCTAACTTTTAATGTTATTATTGATGCATTTAGATATAAACCATATAAGTTGCTGGTTGTGTTTCAGTTGATTTCTTCATTTTCTGTACATGTACATTATCTTTAGTAAATTTTACTATAGATCTGTGCTGCTTTAGTCATGATCAAACTGTTGAAGCATTGCAGGCGAAGTCTTGAATTATCTAATCACTTGCATATCTGAGAAATTTGCCTGTTTGCCCTCACCTATATAAATTCCAAAGCAACATGTAATGTACAGAAGTTGTCAATTTTTGTTAGAATATATCTATGGTGAAATCAGTTCATGTCCTAATGAATTCTGTGGGAGCCTTGTTGCATGGCATGCCATATTACATGGCTCAGTCTCTTTAGGACTTACACATTTTCTTCCGTTCTTTGTGTGAAGACAACTTATTCTCTCTCTCTCTATGTTATCTTTTCTTTCTGATTAATAAGTTACTTTTTTTGTAAATGTAATGCATAATTCATCATGGAATTCTTTACTCTTTACTTTAAATGGTCTTGGGAAAGATATTTCATTAAAACGTTTATTGCATGCTTGGACCTATCTCTATCTAAGATAAACTGCCTTTTGTTTTATGCTGAAAGAAGGTTATTTTTTTAAGGAGGAAAGAGACTGAAAATGGACAATGACATATCCTTCAACTGCTGCTTAAAGGAGTAGAGAGGAAAATTGATAAAAGGAAAACACCAACCCCAACAACAAGCTATTTGCAACTCCAATCCCTTTGGAAAACCTGACTTAAATGAAAATTGGTGTATAGATAATCAACAGTCTGAAATGTTATGTGCCAAGGGCCAATTTCTTCAAAAGTTAAAATTGTTAAGCTGCCAATTAATTATTTTTATATAACTAGCATACCTGTTAACGTCTCTTAGAGTGAGTAACAAACACACTCCACGTTACATGTGCTCTATTATCTAACAGAACTTGGAATTGGTTGAAGCAGTTAGTGTTATACTGAACTGTGATTCAGTTACAGTAGGTTATTCAGAGTATATTCAGGGTTGTTTGCTGGAGGACTCAAAATGTTTTATATTTCTAGCATTATAGGATTTAGTATTTATTTTTCTTTTTTGTTTTATTTGGGAAAAAATGCCAGAATATCTTAGAATATCTAGAATACATCCCATATTATCGTCATTGTATCTTAAAGTATTAAGTATCTTAGCTGATCTCTTTGTTGTTTCTTTATTTTCTTACATTTTTTGATTTGTTTCTTTAATTGATTAGGATTGGGATTTTACTATTGTCCTTTGGATCACAACACAGCACACCAACATAAACAAGATAACATTATTCTGAGTTTTGATCTCTTTTGTCCTCCTTTCTCACCCAAACTCTAATTTTAATATACTGTTGGAGGAGTACTGTCCTGTGTCACTTGGACTGGCTCTATTTTAATCTCTAGTTCCTAAAATTTTTGAATTCTTGCTTGTTGCACTTTGTTTCATTTCACTGTGTTGGAAAGGATGACAATGGAATGAATGACCAAACATATTAAAAGCGTTCTTGGGAGTAATTTGAAAGGAGGGTGTGGAGTGGCAATGGAGGGTTGTCATGAATTATTTCCCGTTCCTTGCTACTTGAAGGCCCCACATTTTGTCCTTACAAACTGGGGTGTCAAGGCGGTAATGACATGCATAACCAAACAAGGGGTGGCATGCTCTTTTCTGTTACATTCCTTATTTGTGTTGGGGTAATGAATATAAGAAGAATTAGGTTGAAGCTGCGAGATGCCATTCTTAAGCCAGCCTCCACCTAACAACTTAGTGTGTGTTCGGATTAGAGTTTTCAAATTTGATTTTGAATCAAAGTGATTTTGCAAACATGATTTTGATCAAAAGTGGGTTTGTATAACATGATTTATGTTTGTGATCTTTTATCTTAAAAGTGAGTTGGGCAAAGTTAACGTTGTTAAATGATAACTAGGATATCAAATCATGTATTTAGGCAAATAGAATATTCTTGTATAATTGTAAATAGTTTTGTATTTATTACTTAGTATCTATATATAACATACTTTGTTGTGTAGTTGAGACATGAATTCTCATATATTTTTCTCTCCTTTCACTCTCTCAACATGGTATCTAGAGCATAGAGAGAGTGACAAAGATGGAAAATAAAAAATAATGAAAATATCAAAGATTGTAAAGTAATAGTGAAAAACTCCCACCTAACTTTGTTATATTATATTTGGGTGGAAAGATAAAAATGATAGAAGATTTGTAAAACGATTTTGCTTCAAAGGAGAAGCAATAAAAGGTCCCTTTTGCATCAACTGGGGTTTGAAATTTAAATCCTTTTAGAATATTGAATTGGAAAATAGCTAAACATGATAATACAATTTTCAGGAAGAAAGAATTTGCATTTAGTGTGTTGAATGTGAAGCCAGAAACGGAGTTAAGCTGTTGGGAAAACTGGTCCTAGACAGAAATTATCGTTTTGAAATAGCAAATTTGATGTGTGTGTGTGTGTATTTGTATTTATTATGTATGTATTGGTTCTGACCATCATGTCGTCATTGCCTCTTTCTGATTTCTGTTCATGTTTTCTATTTAATTTAATCATTCTGCATTTCAGAGGAAATCCACAGAGAATAGATACTGCCTCCTCCAACAAACGAGTTATATTTATGTATGAGCAGGTACTAGGAAATATGTTTTATTTCATTTTATTTTTTTCCCCTTTATGATATCAATTTCTTCTATGTAGTCATCATCACTAAATGGGTAAAAGCTTTGATATTTTATTTTTTTCTCCTGTATGATCTTAGTTTCTTCTATGTAGCTGACATTTTTTTCTCCTTTATGATCTTAGTTTCTTCTATGTAGCTGACATCACTAAATGGGAAAAAGTTTTGTTGTTGTCATTGTAGTGTCAATGTCTCTGTAATGTGAAGGAAAAAAAAATGGTCTTATAAGAATATTTCTTAGGGGAGTTCTATCTTACTGCCCAATTGTACTCCTACCCAGTTGACTTTTCAATTATTATTTTGTTTTTTTTTTTTAACTTTGTTCTAGAAGCTACTTTATGCTTTGGGGTTAAGAAAGTGTGACCTTATTTCTTCCGTGATTCTTCAGTGTGTCTTTTGTCAGAGTTTTGTCTTCCATTCTGATAGATGTAATGTAATCATTGTAAAAGTACAAGCAGTTCTGGCTAGGCCAGGGTATGATGCCAACTTACTCTTAGCTGTTGTTGTTGTTAATCGTCATGTCATTTGTAAAATTGAATTGTCCTGTTTAGCTACTTTGTTTTCTAATTATGAATTAAGAACATTTATTAAGTTGCTCGAGGGTACACTGTCAAGAGGAACAAGATCTACTCCTTAACTGCTATAATTTATTGTGAATCAAATAACTGCTTCTTTGAGGTTGCCAATATATTTTCCTCGTTGTACTTATCTACTTTTGACAGTCAATCCTAAACAATAGTCATCTCAATTTGGGTAGTTGTGATGACTATATGGTAGAATATACCTTTAGGTACTAAGTCCACTTTGTTCATTTGTTGCTTAGACCTGGAGTTATTTAATTCTGTTATGGATTTTTCAGATTTGTTTATATAATCTTCTACATTTATATGATTTGCCAGTTGGTCATGCAATGCCTTTTGGTGCAATTTCATTGAGAACTTATTTTTGGCATTCATCTCTCCTTTATCTTGGTTTTTTTTACACAAATAAAATAAAAAAGTAATTACATACTCCCCTTACTTTTCATCCGTTTATGCATTTGTCCTTTTTTTATTTTATAGAAGTCGATTTAAATCGATTTCTGTTTGAAGTTCAAATTTTCTTCCGAAAATACTCGGAAGTCGATTTAAATTGATTGAGTGGATGCCCACCTACAACTGTGACATGCATAAGCCATATCATGTCGGAGTGGTCAAATTGTCATCAAAAAGTCGATTTGAATTGACTTGTGAGAGGTGTGTCAGACTTTAGAGAATAGTCAAAAGTCTATGCAAATCAACTTCTGAAAGGCTTGCCAGGTCAGAGAGAAATCTATTTGAATTGACTTCAGTGTGTTAGAAGTCAACATAAATCAATTTCACACAAATATCTAACATGTCAGAAGTCGATTATAATCGAAAAGGAAGGCATCGGTGGCACATAGGAGAGTCAATTATAGAATGCATGACCGTGCTCATTGGTGGCACATGAGAGTGTTTGTTAGAAATAAGGAAATATTTAGTAATATCTCCATTATATCTTAGAATATTTTACATCATATCTTAGATTGATTTATATTTATTTAGGTTGATTATGTTATTATGATTAGATTTTGTCTTTAACTTATAAATAGGATTATCTCATTATATTATAATTACAACACAATATATCAAATATACTCTCATATTATTGAGTTTCCATTCTGTCCCTTTTCTGCTTCCACTATCTAAAACCCTCAATTTCAACTTGGTATCAGAGCGGCACCATCCACCATGACCTGTGTCCATCATTTCGCTGTAGAGATTCCAGTAATTTGGAACTCACTTGTACTAGTCCCCTACTATCCCACCATTGCTTTGTCTACCAAGCCCTTCAATTTTGTTATAGGATCAACACTGTTCTTGTTTTCCTGAAAATTTCTAACATCAAACTACCACTGTTTTTGCTGTCGGCCACTTTTCTGGCGACTTTTTCTGGTCTTCACACTTGCCACTGCCTCTGGTGACCTTTCCCGTTAACCCCTCTGGCAATGTCTTGACCTTCCCTCACTTTGCTGTGTGTAACTTCCAGCAGTAAGAAAACCACTGTTTGCTGCCTTCCTCCGTTGCCGGGCGTTGATACTGATTGGAGACGATTGCGCCAGCACCGCCGCCTCCTCTGCGGCCCACCCTTGCTAACTGCATTCGTAGACTGTGTGTCCTGACGCATAGCCAACTGCTGCCTCTTCTTGTAGCGTGTGGCGGCGCATCCGGTGGCGTCTCTTTCCGCCTTGCCCATTGTCGTGTTTGTGATGCTGTCCACTTTCCATATTTGTGCTTGGTTTCATGATTCGTGCACTTCATCAACTTCAGCTTTTTCTCATTTCCGATTCTACCCCCACTTGTAACCCATGGCGGTGAGTAATGAATATTTGGTTGTGCTTCCTACCATCCTTCCATTGTGAATCATATCAATGGTGATATTTTGATAGAGATCAAGTACCTAAGGGAAATAGAGTGTATAAAAGAAAAAGAATACAAGTGTATTATGGGTAATATGGGTCAAGGTCTAGGGTGAAGGTGAATAATGTGGAGCCCTCTTGGTCCTAACTAAATTGCATATTGGCACCTGCTCTGTGTGTGTGCTGGTAGGGAATATGTAGTGTGTGTGTGTGAGGAATTCTGTTAGAGAGAAGGGTATAATTGTTGGGTAGGAGTAGAATGAGGTAGGCAAGAATTGGACTAGGTCATTTGGGAGAGTCTGAGCTGTTATAGTGTTCGGGAACTTCTCTTTTTCTGCAAGATCCATACTATTTTCTCTTCCCCTTTGTGGTTAATAATACATTATATTTCTTCTGCTTCGTTGCTCTCTCTTGTGGTTTCTATCATATTTGTCTTCACTCAGTCATGACGGTGATGTGCTCTTTTGGCTTTGGATCTCCAATCTTTCAACTATTCAAGGCTTCCATAGGTTGTTTTTGTGATCTATTGTTGCATGTATAGGAAATTTCCACCGTCTTCATTGCGTCTCTTCCAGCACTGATAGTTGTGTGTCTCTTCTTTTCCTAGTCTTGCAAATATCCAACAAGCTGTTCGAGCTGATGTTCATTCCAGCTGCCTTGTTGTGCTATCTTTTTCCGGCGTATTTAGCATCCCTGAATTGCCTTGCTAGTCTTCGATGGAGATCATTTTTATATTTTATAGCTTTAATTGTAACAAGCTTAAAGCTTAGTAAGCTTTAGCATAAGGGGGAGTGTTAGAAATACGGAAATATGTAGTAATATCTCCATTATATATTAGAATATTTCATATCATATCTTAGATTGATTTATATTTATTTAGGTTGATTATGCCATTATGATTAGATTGTCTTTAGCTTTTAAATAGGATTATCTCATTGTATTACAATTACAACACAATATATCAAATATACTTTCATATTATTGAGTTTCTATTTTGTCTCTATTCTTCCTCCACTATTTAAAACCCTTAATTTCAACAGTGCTCATAGCTTGTAAACCGGTCAAAATCTACCCTCTCCATAAAAAAATGGATCCATTTAGTCGAAATTGACTTACCACCAATAACACCTTAGTCGAAATTGACTTACCACCAATAACACCTTGGTGAAGCGACACGTATACTCCAATTATAGTTATCGCCAAACTTCACAAGTTTGCAATGAAATTTTATGTGCTCAGACTCAAATTTTGTACTGAATGCCTCTTCAAATGCTATAATGTTTAACCACAAACAAAACTTCTTCGTTATTGCGAAACACTTGACTGATTGCCAGATCATTCTCTCACCTCAAAGCTTGAACCTGATGCAGACCCACTCATGTTAGATCGCATTGCATCTAAACCCACCATTGAATAGTGACTAGGATGCTCTTGAGATTGAGATTGGGATTAAGATTGCGACATGAATTTTTCACCCAAGTTTTGTATGGGAAACAGCTGCTGCTCTTTTTCATCATTATCTATTGCTCTTTTTCATCATCCTCTGCTGCATGACTAGGCTCCTCCTCTTCATCATTTTCATCATCTTGGTGATCCACAATAAAATCAAAATCCCCAAGCAGGCTAGCTTGTGGTAATGGTTGTGGATTTAGCAGAAATGGCTTTTCAACTTGCCTTGCAAAAAGAGAAGCCAAGTCATCTGCTACATAAGAGCTTTGCACATGATCACAGAGCACTTCTGAGGATGGGGATGCATTAGGTGCAGCAACAAATGATGAACCTGGAGCTAAACATCTAGAGCTTAAAGGATTACCTTGGAGTTCGACAGATACATCTATTGTATGAATTTCAGCAAACGAGTGAAAGTAAGGGAACATGTGATTGACGTGGTCGTCCTTCTGAATTTGAAACCTTCTATATTGGATCTCATTTGGCCTAATATCATCCAGCATCTTATAGAATATTTTTGTGATTTGCTTGTTTCCCTTGTACCCTTCTAGTATTTTGCTCTGTAACTCTAATAAAATCATAGGTAGACGGAAACTAGCCAAGCTTGATTGTTACTACAGAATGTCACGCCCCCAAGTGTGCTTATAATCTCACTATTATAATGTACAATAATATGAATATAATTCTCTGCCATATTCTCACTAAAATTTTTACACTCAATTATTCAATTTTTCCAAGATGATACTATTCGAAGCTTGGAGTTGTAGAATTGAGGAGCAGGTAAAAGTCGAGTTAAAATGACCTCAGAGGTCTATTATGATTAACTTTTGTCACATTGTCAGATATGTGTGTGAAATCGATTTGAGTTGACTTCTGTCGATTCAAATAGATTTCTCTCTGATCTGCAAGCCCTTTAGAAGTCGAATTGAATAGACTTTTGACTGTTTTCAAAAGTTTGACACAACTCTCACAAGTCGATTCAAATCGCTCTTGATAACAATTTGACCATTCCGACACGATATGATGTATGCATGTGACAGTTGCAACGGGGCATCCACTCAGTCGATTTAAATCGACTTCCAAGTATTTTCAGATGAAAATTTGAACTTAAAGTGGAAGTCGATTTAAATTAACTTCTATTAAATAAAAAACAGGACAAATGTGTAAATGGATGAAAAGTAGGGGGAGTATGTAATTATTTATTTATTTATTTTTGTGTAAAAAAGCCTTTATCTTGAAGTGTGCTTTGGAAAATTTTTCCCCTTCTGAAGTTTGATAAGATAATAAATTTTATTAGGATGTAAATGTAAGGTAGTACATAAGTTGAACAAAATAACAATACTTGTAAAAATAGTAACAGAGTGGAAAGATAAAGTGACAAAGCAAAGCCCAAGCCCAGCAATCTCTTTCTGACTTGTCAGAGAAGTCCCTCTACACTGTCCATTATCTGAGCACAGTAAGAAAGCCTAATTTTTAATTTCATTGATAGAGAATTCTGTTTCAGAGAATTACCTGTAAAATCTTTCATCTCTGTCTCTTCGACCAGACCAAATAATTGTTATATCATATCCCGTTTGATCCTACCAAAGCCTTTGAAATGGGATAAAAGTTATTCCAAGCTTCCTTTTATCTTTGGTTTATAGGTTGCGTGAGTCTCCCACAATGATAAAGGAATGATGAAAACTTAAAGAATTTCTTTCCGAGCAAATAATTAAATCACCACAAGAACGGAAGACTGCCACAGGATCTTTGCTTCTTTACTCAAGCTGAAAGCTTTGAACTTAATGAGCAGAAACTAATGCATGTCTGTAGGGAAAACCCACAATTATCCAAAGATTTGAAAAAGCCTAATCTAAAGATATTTCTCCATTTGGCAATGCAGAAGTAGATGATTTTATATCTAACATGCCTCTTCACCTAAGGGTCTCTTTTTCGGCATTGTAGCATGAACGATATAGAAGAGTGGGGGGACAACAGTATTACAATAATTGAATTCTAGACTACTTAGTCGTAGGAGCTCTGATACCATGTTATGAATCATCTTTCCCAAAAGTTTAAGTTGTTTGGTAGGGGCACATGAATGGTTTTATAGTAACATACATATTTTTGAACAAAGCAATGAGAGGCCGACAGTTCCAAACAAGTGAATAAAACCATTGATAAACATTATGTTCACTGGCAGCATTTTCATTGAATTGAATTGATAGGTAGTCTATTAATTGAAAGAAAAACATGTCTCATCATTGTATAGAAATGGAATTATTATGATAGGACACTTTGATATTGTTGGGACCATTTAGCTGACCCCATCTAGTAGGACAAGGTTTAGATGTTGTTATTGAGTAGATAAGGAATTAATAGTATCCTTAACTATATGTTGTACACTTTGTACTTGATTACATTTAATCTTTTATTTATTGAATTTCTTATTGCATTGTATTGCTATTCAGTGTCTCATGTATATGTACCATTATCCTGATGTATGGTATGACTATGCTACATGGCATGCAAAAGGTGGTTCAATAGATGCAGCAATCAAAGTATTTCAAAGGTCTCTGAAGGCTCTTCCTGGTTTGTAGTATTTTCCTTCTTTGATTCTACTGAGTTTTCCTATATTGTTGTTAGTGCCTGCGTATCTTTGTGTTCATAACATTTTCTTAGGTTTCGCATCTTAGATGATTGCACTCTTTGAGGTGTCTCTTACATGTACTCTTTTATAAGAAAGGAATCTTGCAATACACATATCCAAGGTCCACATATAGTAAAGAAAAAGTCATAGGAAAGCATGGAATTATATGTTTACAAAGATAGGGTATGGCAATCCCAGATGTATTTTTCTGATAGATCTCCTTTGTGTGTGGAAACATTTTTTGTGTCAGATTGTTATGATCTCCGGTGTAGAGCATAGTGGCACTCTTAATTATGGATTAATGTATCATTCTTGACTCTATCTTGCATGATTGTCTTTCATCCCTTTGCTCTCTGTCCTTTCTAATGTGAACAGATTCAGAAATGCTACGATATGCTTATGCAGAGCTGGAGGAATCTCGTGGAGCAATTCAGGCATGCTATGTTGGATTTATGCTTCAACATGTCTTGTATTCTTTGTTTTAATTTGTATTTTTTTTTTAAATCTTTAACGTTATGTATTTCCTTATGATTATCTTATATCAGGCAGCAAAGAAAATATATGAAAGCCTTTTGGGAGATGGTGTTGGTGCAACTGCACTTGCACATATTCAAGTATGTGAAATAGTTAGATAATATTTTAAGTTTCAATTACTTTATAGGTTTTTATAGTTTCACCCAAAATCCAAATAGGTCCCTATAGTTTAAAAATTCATAATCAAGTTCCTTTAGTGATAATAATTTTGTAACTGGGCCCTTGAGCAAAGCTATCATTATAACGTCAAATGAAAAACATCATAGCAATTTTCCATTTGATGTGAATAGGTTTAATTACTTTGTAAGTTCGTTTGATCTCAAATTTAAAGAGGTCCTTATTCCTATTAAAAAATTTTGTAGTTGTGTTCATAGCCCCGCATACTCATCAGCAAATGAACTGCTTCAACTGAATGTTGGTCTAGGAACCTATTTACAGAACTCCTATGACTATAATATTCCAATTACAAATGTTTAAACTATCTATTTGAATTTTGGGTGAAACTATAGGGACTTACATTGTAATTATACCTACTTTTACTGCCTGATTGTGGTGTTGGATACCTGGTTATCAATAATACTCAAGTACGTTCATTAGTTGTCTTCTGATATTAGTGACATGTTTCGTACTTGAAAAAGCAATTTATCATCGTAAAAAATAGAACTAGTTTTGTTAAACTGTATAGAAATGAACTAGTTATGCTAAACTGTACGTAAATGAACTTTTCGTAATTAAATAATGTTTGGTTTATGTTAGAGTATCACATTGATGAAGGATATGGCCAAGATAGCCTTTATAAGAGCTTGAGCAACTATTCCCCATAAGCTAGCTTTTGAGACTGAATTAAGTCTACTCAATTCTAAGATGGTATAGTGGCCTATCCTGTAGTTATTGAGCCATCCGCGGATGTCTAGTTTTGCAAACTTCACGCTCCGGATGTCTAGTATTGTGTGTGAAGGGGGTATGTTAGAGTTCCACATAGTTTAAGGATATGGTCAAGAATCAAGATAGCTTTTATAAGAGTTTGGGCAACCTTCTCCATGAGCTATCTTTTGTGGTTGAGTTAGACCACTCAATTCTAAGAGTTAGAAGCCAAGGTTTTAAAAATCGGACCGGACGAGGTACTGGTTTAGAGGTTTAGAGATCTAACTGGTACAACTAGGGGTTCAATCGGGATATAATCGGTATATATCAAAATATAAAAATTATTTAGCATTACAAATAAAAAGTATTTTTTCACACAACAAAGACAATTTTAAGAAGGAAAAAAAAAATAGTCATTACAATTTTGGGTTAGCATTCCTCTTTTCTTTTCTTTACTAGGGGCATCATTTCTGGTATTTTTTTCAGTCAAAAGCATTATTCCTAGTTTGTATTTAGGTTCTTTTTTGGTCAAAAGCGTTATTGTGAAGATGCTGGGAAGAGAGGAGAGGAGTTTAGATAAGAAAAACAATATTAAATAAAAAAGCTAGGATTTGAGTGAGTAACTTGAGAGGCATGTGTTTCGATCTGCTATCATGGTGGTGGATGGCCTTGCAGCCTTGCCAAGATGGGTTCCCATGGGTCTTCCTCTGAGAGTTCTTTGTGGCATGCACCCCCTTGTGACATCCTTCATATGCATGAGACTAATGTGACCATGTAGTGGGTTCCTGTTTGTTTTTTCTTTTACGTCTATTTACCAAAAAAAGAGACGATCTTTGTTGCATATGGTGATAATTTTCAATCATGTAGTGTAGGAAACTGAAGTCCCACATCGGATATCACATCAAAGACAAGCCAAGGCCTTTACTTATAAAAGGAAGGGGCTGCCCCTGATGCTTTCACGGATAAATGTCAACCTCACAACTGCTGGGGTCAAATTTTAATAAAATTGTTTGGGAATTTGGGCCAATTACGTGGCTAAGACAGTTAAAAATTTTGAGTAAGAAAAAAATCGGTGACTCGTTAAAACCTGTCCGGTTTACCGGTTATGGCAGTTTTTGATGGGCTTATACAGTTTTTGACTGGTTTTTAATTTTCCAGTTTTCACCACATAACCGAAACGGACTTAGCAAATGGTTCCTAGTTTAACCTGTTGAACTGGCCAATTCGGTCTGTTTTTTAGAACCATGTTAGAAACAAACTTGTTTTTTTTAAACTAGTTTTTGGCTGAAATTGGTTTAGATAAACAATAAGTATATTGTTGTCCTTATGTTTTGTCTATTTCATTTGCTGGTGGATTCCAAACATGTACCTTTCATCCTTACCGAATTTCAATTGTGGAAGCATGTGTGTTAGAACCTAAATTTATTTTTCATCCATAATGAAGTGATTTGTGCAGTTCATTTTAGGTGTTCTTTTCCTTTTCTATCTGAAAAAAGAAAAATTGCTTATTGATAGATTTCCTTGCAAAAGAAGTGACACCTGTTTCATGCTACAGTTCATTCGTTTTCTGAGAAGAACTGAAGGTGTTGAAGCAGCTCGGAAGTACTTTCTGGATGCTCGCAAATCTCCAAGTTGCACATATCATGTTTATGTCGCATATGCTATGTTGGCCTTTTGTCTTGATAAAGATCCAAAGGTCTCCTACCCATTTCTCTTGTTTGTTTCCATTTTTGTTTGTGTATTATAGTCAATTAGTGGGATGATACCTGGAATTTTTTTCTCCTCAATGGTTGTATGTGTCGATTTACATGTCTGCAGGTGCACATTTGTAGGTGTGTATAAAACGTGTATAACCTGCAGCAATTTGTCCATAATGCAGTCAATTTAGGCTTGTTGACAGATATTGCTGCATTTATTTCCCCAAGTCTCAGAATGAACAATAGGAAACATTGACATGAATTGTCATTCTTGACTGTTCTAACCTTTGTGGTGGGATTTAACAAAAAAAAAAGAAAAAAAAAGTCTTTGGCATTCCTCATAAGGTTTCTAACTTCTTGCAAATAAACTGTGACTCAACAGTTAATGACGAAATAATAAGTATGATTGCTTTTTCTGTTTGTCCATGCAGATGGCACATAATGTTTTTGAAGCAGGACTAAAACGTTTTATGCATGAGCCTATTTACATTCTTGAGTGAGTTCTACTTCCTCCTAACTTTGCTCTATTTACATTCGTGTTCTATTTTGCTCTCCTGATGTTAACTTGTATAAGTTCATCATGTCCCACCATCTGGTCATAAACTGTAGATGTGAGGTGTATTCTTTCTGTTATTCGTTTCCATTATTTTTTGGTTGGTATTGGTACGATGATTGTAGAGGGATTCTCAAATCCATAATGTATCACTAACATGGGATTTTAAGGAAAATTTATATCAGTCTCATTATTAGGAGGGCCTACACTAGGAGGGGCTAGTCGCAAAATGGACACCAGGGGTAGTTATGAGATTAGAGTTCCCATTGCCTGTAAATGTTACTGAGGGCAGTGGGGAGTTAGCTGAGAAATTAGTTGTCAGAGGAGAGTAGGGAGACTGTTGAATTGCTCCCAGGTTTGTATTCTCTCTTTCAAGGCCATTGTGGTCTTCGAGAGGACAGTTCAATAATACCCTATTATTCAGTTTCCATTTTCCACACCCATTTCATTGTCGGTGATGATGGCAGCGTCGCAGGTCATGCTACAAGCTGCTGCGGCATGGAGGGTGGCTAGGAGGAATCATGTCAAGGGGATGAGCGGCTATTTCTGGAACCACCAGTTCCTGCTTTGTCTACAGTGGCAGAGGGGCCGCACTGTGGAGGTTAGGGAAAAGGTGGAGGAGAAAGAAATTAGGGGAGTAGTGAAATCATGCCAATGGGGTTTAGACCCTAATATCATGGCCCAAGTCCAAAACTTAAAGGAGAAGACAGTTGGTTTTGTTAAAAGCCATTTCTTTTTTAGAAGCTAGTTAGAGGAGTTAGTTAGCTACAACTAGAGGGAAGTAGGGATTAGTTAGTGTCTTTGTCATTTGATAGTAAGTCTTAGACTTTTTAGAGAGTTGAGGAGCTCTAACTCTTCCTCATACCATTGTAAGTTGAGGGTCATCCGAAGATTGGCTAATGGGGCGAAGGTCGTCATGGAAGAGGTTCCAACTGGCACAGAATCCTTTCCCGTCAGTGTCAGAAGTGATCACGACTGCTGCTACAATTGTGACGCTAGAGCAAGCAATGGTTGTGATGAAACCACTGGTCGACGGAGAGAGGGGAAGAGTTGGGTTGTAGTTTCAGGATGGCAGATAGATGGGGAATTTGGCGATGGCTACAATGGGACTAGGGAACAGAATCAGACAACCTTTGAGGAGGGTCTATGCATTGCAGTGGCGTATGCGGAGGTCATGGTAGTGGCGGGGACGTAACACACCCCGTTAGGGAAACAATGGGATTGGGTTGGTGTAGTTCCCTACCCAACTTAGTGAGCCATGCCCAACATAACTGGAGTAAAAGTTGGGATTCTGATTTCAAAGCATATGATCAGAGGTTACTGGGCCAAACCCAATTTCATGGTAGAGCATGCAAAGGAATTTAGCAAATAAAAAGGGAGAGCCAACTTTGAGGCTAAGTAATGGGCTTCACTCAGGAGTTAAAAAAAAAAAAAAATTCCAATTAGTACTGGTATGTGGGACTCTACTACACAAAGGAGCTCCCGGGGGTTTGAAGAAATTGGAGCGAAAATGAGGATATGGGATCTTGGTGGAAAGTATTTGTATTTAATTACTAAAAAGAACAAAAGTTTTTGATTTTGGTTAGTAAGAATTCTTGTAATCCCCAACTTAATGGCAAGGTGGATCTCTTTTCTTTTTTTTTTTTTGGGGGGGGGGGGTTTAGTTGTAGGATCCCACTTAGTTAGATAAAAATAGAGGGAGGTAGGGATCAGTTAGTGTCTTTGACCTTTGATAATATTGTAATCATTCTAGGCTTCTTCGGGATTTACCAAGGATTCCATCAAATAATACAAATAGGTTTCAATTCATTCCTTCTTTGAGATACCAGTGTCTAATGGGCCCTTACCAAATTCAAGAAGGTATTGGACGGGTGGCTTATAAGTTGAAATTGCCCACTCCTGGCCGGGTACATTAGGTGTTTCATGTGAGTTTGCTTAGGTCAGTTGCAGCTGAAGGAGCTACTTAACAACTACCTCTAGTCCTCTTGGAAGATTTGGAGCTCTGCTGTCAGCCACAAGTTATCATGGCCGTACAGTTTGATAAAGAAGGGGAGGCTTAACCATTGGATAGATTGAAGAATGTGCAGATTATGAAAATTCATGGTGGCTTTTATCCGCCCTGCTGTAGCAGTTACTACTTTTTACCCTGAGGACTAGGTGAAAGCTTTAGGGTGAGGATTGATAGCAAGCCCATTGTTAAAAGCTTCTGCACTAGGAGGGGGCAGTTAGGAAATAGACACCAGGAGGAGTTAGGCAGCTAGAGTTCTCATTCCTATTAAAATTAGTTTCAAGGAAATGGGGTGTTAATTGAGAAATTAGTTGTCAGACAAGAGCTGGGAGACACTCAAATTTCTCCCAGGGTTGGAACATTCTCTCCAGAGGTCACATTTATATTGGAACAGAGCAATGCAATAACACACCATTATTATTATTATTATTATTATTTTTTGATAAAAAAAGAAATTTTATTCACCAGAAAAAATTTCATTCACAATAAGTCAATAACACACCATTATTCAGTTTCCATAACCGTTCTTGTTTTCCTCTACTATTTCTTAACCAGTCTAACATGGACTACACATATAATCCATGTTATAAAACCAAATACTCCAATCAATAGATGGTCTACTCTGGAAAATTTCGACATATAATATTATGAGTCTATGATTTCATTGTTACTTTTAACTGCTTATTAGTAATTATGATGAAGGTCAATTTAATGCATACCAATGTTATATTGCGCTCTTGAAAGTGGTTTGCCCTATTGTAATTTAGCTGTCTTTTGTTTCCAAAAGAATTGTTATAATTAAAATAATGCCTTCTTTTGTGGTGCTATGTTAATTGAATTTTTTTAAGCTACGTGATATATTTTACCCTCCATGGGATTGAGCATATTAATAGGCCTTTCCTAGGTTTAATTTCATGTTTCTTCAGTTTTATACTTCATCTTTCAATCCTTCATCTGAAGATCATGATCGCAAAAAGTCTGGGATTTACGGATTCGATATACTTTCGACATTATCTACATAAGGGACGAATAAAAAGAAAATAGTAATTTCATGATACAGTAGAAGGGTTGCATTCTATTACTATAATTAGGAACTCTACCTCCATTCATAAAGCATTTTGGGCCTAAGCATTTCTTCAACACATTGTTTCACTTGCTTGTCTCTTATGTTTCCTACAACTTAAACATGATATTAGAGCCATACTATTTTTAAAACTGATATCGAGTAAGGAAATGAGAAGGAACAATGATCTGCAAATGCCTTAGACTTTTCCAGTATGAAAGTTAGTCTAGGTCTGATGTATTTCTGGAAAAAAAAAAATCAACTAGAACAAAGTATGAAACGAGCAAATGAGAAAAGAAAAATCCAGGGCATAGAAGAGCCCTTCACCCTCTACTATTCTCTCTCCATATGATTAATGTTAGTCTCTCCCCTAACCATTTAATATTTTCTCCCACAATTGCAGATCCACTCTTGACCCACTCACTCACTCTCTCTAGCTCAACATAACAAGCCTTAGTTTTGTACTTATTCTCCTTATGGACGTGAAGGCAGCCCTCTCTCTCTTTTCTGGCATTGACCTTACTAAACCTCTCATCAACCATGTTCTGAACTCGTCCTGTCACTATTCTGCCTAATGATTTATGCTGATGGTCATTCCAGTTGTCTTATTGTTTTGTATTTCCAAATGTATCTGACATCCCTAAGTTGTCTAGCCAGTATTTTATGGAGTTCATTTTCTATTTTACTTGTTTTTAACGGTGCTATTGTAACAAGCTTAAAACTTTGTAAGCTTTAACTTGAGGGTTGGGGGAAGTCTTAGAATTAATGCATGTGATCAACAATTCAACATGTGTTGTTTTAAAATGTGTAGGTGTCTTGTGTGTGGCATAGGAATGTGTAGTTGCCGTGTGATTAATGTGACATTGGAATTATTGTCATAGAAAATAGCTAGCATTAGTTATCTATGCTTGATATGCATGTGTTTATTACCTAATGCTAGTGTTTTATATATTGTTGGGTATCTGTACATAAGCACTCAAGCATTTATCCTATTCGAACCTAAGATTCAGCCTACACTCCTCTTCTATTAAATTAAGAGTTCATCACAATAGGATGGGTAGAGACATTTTTTCTTGATTTTCTTTCTTCTCATTTTTTATTTTCTCTCATTTTCTCACTACATCCATTCTGGAAAAAGCATAAAATGAACATCTATCGAAACAAAAAATTGATGACTACTTAGGTGGAGATATTTGTTCTCAATAGTTTTTAGACTCAGCTTAGTAATCGACTCAACAAGGTACTAGGTCACTGAGTCACTGGTTCAGCCGGTGGGTCGTGGGTTGAACCGATTGGGCCGGATATTCTTAAATTAATGTATAAAAGTACAAATTAATACAATTAAATATTATATATGTGTGTGTGTGTGTGTGTGTAATGAAGATTATTAACAAAACAAGTAGCTAGCCTAGTGGTACCTGCATTGCTTCCTTCCTTTATAGTCTCACAGCCCTCGTTCGAGTCCTGCCATTGGGAGTTTTGAAGGATTTTATGGAATTTTAATACAACAAAGCATATATTATATAAAAAAATAATGACATATATTAACAAAAGAAGCAGTCAGCCTAGTGGCCTAGACATTGCTTCCTTCTTTCACAAGTGTGCATGGCGTGGGTTCGAATTTGGGCAGAGGCATTTTTGGAAGATTGAATAGAATTTCATAGCACATGGGTTCAAGCCGGTTTGTGGGTGGTTCGATAGTAGCTCGGCTGATTTGCTTTGGGTTTGACCTTCAGTGCATAATTGATCCAATTAGAGAATCGAACCCGATCAGAGACTGGTTCACCGATTTCCAGTCTGAATTGGCTGGTCTGGTCTGGTCTTCAAAACTATGTTTGTACTCCTTGTTAGGGGAATAACCCATAAAAACACAACTTTAAGATCAAGTTTGTTATGATACTGTCTTTGAACATGGACAAAGGCCACCCAACCAACTGTAGATCCTGTATAATATGAGCAGAAGGAAAGCTGGATGGCGTAATTTTCACAATGATTAAATTGCCCAGAAGATAGAATGTCAATTTATCGATCAAATAGGAAACAATTAGAACAGCTTCTCTCTGGTATGAGTGCTAGGAAAAGACATTTGAAATAGTAAACCCTAGTGATCTCATGTAAATGACAGTTTTTTCTTTCTATAACACCATTCTGTTGTCTGACTTAATTATCAATACCATGCTCTTTGACAAATTTAAACAAATGTTGATTCACATATTCATTGCCATTATCTGAAGCTGATGCTTAATGGATTTTTCAAATTTTGTCTAAATCATATGATACAGCATGTGGTCTGTTGCAACCCTCTGCCCCTTATTGCTTTGTGTTGCCATTGCTGTCCTTTTTTGAAAAAAAAGAAAAAAACTCTTAGTTTTTTAATTTTATACTGCATTTTGCATTTTACTCTCTGTTTGAGAGGAAATCTTATGCTCTCACTAGCTGCAATTTTCTTCATTTGTCTTTGTAATATTTCTGTGTGTACCCAAAACATATTGATGGATTAATAAGATTATTTTTATGATATTTTAGATATGCTGATTTCTTGACACGTTTGAATGATGACCAAAATATACGAGCCTTATTTGAGAGGTCATTAAGTTCACTTCGACCTGAGGAGTCAGTTGAGGTAGGCCTCATTTCCTGTTTCCCTGTTCGTGTAAAATGTATTCCAGATCGCTCAATAGTAATTAGTTAGCAAAATCAAGCTTATATTCTCAATTCCATTTTATGAACGGATACATGATGCAAGATTTTGTCTTTCTCAAACTATATATTTGTTAGAAATATGCATGTGTGTAATGTAGTATACCATGTGTTTAATATGTGTGGCATTGAAAATATTAGGCTCTTAGGAACTAGTTAGGAACTAGTTAGTCATTAATTACCATGTCTTGAAAATATGCTATATATTTATTTCTCAGTGAGTATTTATACAACTGCTGGGTGTCAATACTAAAAAGTAAGCACTTATTGAATCTAAACTGTTTAGCCACGTATCATTCCACATTTCTTCTTCCTTTATATTTTTCTGCTAGTTTAACATGATATCAGGGCGATGCCGTTCTCCATGACCTGTGCTGTCACTATTCTGCTGCTGAGTCCTCAGTAAAATTGGAACTTCATTGTTCTATATGCGAATTTCAGGCCATCATGATGCCCTTCTACTTCACCTTTTCTCTCCATTATTCTTAGTCATTAATCACTTAGAACATCATGTCATTTCTCCATCAATTTTTTCTCCTTCAAACTGCCCCCCTTTACTGCTTCTAGTAAATTTTCTGGCAACTGTTTACTTTCCGGTGATCTAAGAAATAGCTGTTGACGTTGTCTAAGTTTATTTAGTAATGGATATTTTTGCAATTTTCTCTATATTCTTGTGTTCTGAAGCTGTGTGCACCATCAGTGGCTTGGGTGTTTAATTTTCTGGCATGGGAAACACCAGTTGCTCGCCAGCAAGGGTGGGTAGTGAACAGAGCTCTGGTGAAGGCTCTGACTAGCTGGTTTCAGGTCTGGTTTTGGTCTGTTTTTCTCCACTACTAACATTATGATTTCTCCTATGAACAAGGGAATGTTGTTGGTTGGTTCCTTCTCTTTTTTTTCCCTTCCGGGTCTGGTTTTGTGGTTTCAGACCCCAATCAATCATGAGTATGGCAATGCAAATTTTATTTTTTGATCAAAATCTGTGTTTGGTTGAATCCAGCAAGGTGAGCTTTGGCAGTCCCAGGGGCTTTGGCCTCATCATACATCACCAGTTTTTTCTTGGACATATTGTTTAACATTTCCTCCTTCTTTATATTTTCCTACTAATTTAACAGTATTAACTAAATATGTGCACATCAGTATCCGCTTGGACGCAACGAAAAACACCACCTTGTATATACTTCATGCTTTAAAATTACATTTTCAAGAGTCACATTCCTTAGGTTTGTTATACCCAAGAATGTCATTCTTGAGTATTCTGAAAAACTTGTTTGCTTAGCATAAAACATATTTGGTTTGTAATCCATATTTTAGGGAATATATGTAATAATTCTCAAAATATCCCTAACATAGTAAATTACATTATTGTTATTATTATCATAATTTTTATAATATATATGATAGAATACTATGGTGTTGTTTGATGAGACAAAGCTCAGCTGCATTATTATTATTATTAGTCTAATTTGGGAACATTTAAATATTTTTTTCAATAATTTCATTCCCATGTCATGGGAATATGTCATTCCCAACTATTGTCATTGGAATGAAAAATTATATTTGATATGAATTCTAGTTCATATGTGCTTGCATGCTCTAGATACATTATTATTAAATACACTCCTCTTTTTAACACACTCGTTAAGTACTTCTCTTTTTTTCCTACACTCCCATTAAATACTACTCCAAATTCAAAAACTCCCTTTGAAACTGGAGCGTATAAGACAAATTCATTAAGCTTGTCACAAATATACTGAATTCGCAGTTAGCTGAGTGACTCTGAAGATGTTGGCTAACTTCTCATTGATACTAACAGATTTAGTGACCACTTCCTTTGAGATGACTTTTTCTCGGAAAGAATTAAAATCAATTTTGATATATTTGATTCTCTCTTGAAAAACTAGATTGGAGGCTATGAATAGCTGCTTGATTATTGCAGCATAGCTTTGTCTGGTGAATATAATATTTCCAAACATTAGCAGTAGAAGTTGTTTAATCCCAATAAGCTCACGAGTGGCTGTAGCCATTGCCTGATATTCAGTTTCAGCACTAGAACGGGCAATGACATTTTACTTTTTACTTTTCCATGAAACAATATTTCCATTTACCTAAACACAACATCAAGTGGTGGAACACCTATCAATAGGAAGCTTGCACAATTCACGTAAGAATAACTATTTAACTGAGCTGAGAGTTTTTGTTACCCTCATAGAGTAATCCTTGTCCAATAGCCTTCATAATATATGCTGGAATTCTCAATACAACCATCACAATATATTGCATGAATTGGCTTGCTACTCTGACTACAAAAGAAATATAAGGTCTTGTAACGGCAAGATAGATCCGCTTTCAGACCAATCTTCTATATTTCTTCATCTCAGAATAAAGCTCTCCCTGTTTGGTTAACAATTTAATATTTGGATCCATGGGACTATTGATTGGTTTGTAATCTAATATTCCTGTCTCTGTTTGTCTAGTGCATACTTTTCTAAGGTAGTGACTCTAATTCCTTGATTGAGCAACTTAAATATCAAGGAAATATTTTGATTTCCCTAGTTTGAAAGTGCCTAAACAAATTTTGCTTCAGCTGAGAAATTTTCTCATTGTCATTACTTGTGATGACACCAAACCAGTTATGAATCATAGCATAAAGATTTGACAAAGTTTTATGTCAACTTATGACTGTCTAACACAACCTTCCTCTTTTATTTGGGTTAGAGACTATGTAAAAGATCTTCAATAAAACACAACATAGGCAGAAGTAAGGCACTGTATGTGGAATGTAATTTTAATAAGATGCTCACAAATTCTAAGTTAGAAATGAAAATTGGGGACAATACTGCATCACAGTCACGATATAATTATGTTGGATCTATTATCCAAAATGATTGCAAAATAGAGGGAGGTGCATATACCCATGTGAAGTCAAAAGAGGACAAATTAGACACAAATATTTTGAACTTTGAAGTTATTTGATTTGTTCCCAAATTGAGTTCTGATTTCATTATAAAAGAAAGATAATGTGGAAAGTATTTAGAATGTTCTTTCATCAAATATACCCAAATGCATCGAGAAAAGCTATCTAAAAAGATGTGGACACATTACCTGAATCCCACATATATGAATAAATAACTCAAAAGAAATTCATTTATGCAAACTAGACACTATATCTCTTCATTGGTAGGAAAGATCAAGCATCTGAGTATATGTATGTTGGGTTTTTATGCAATTGTATAAGATTGCGCAATGGAATTTTAAAATTTTGGAAAACCCAAAATTGGATCCATATGAATCGATCAGTTTGAAGGAAAGGTTCGAATTATGTATCTGGGAGGGTGCTTCCACAGATCCAGAGGGTTATGAATGCTAGGAACCACCCCTAGTTCTGAGATGAACTTCTTGATGCATACAGTCGCTTTAGTTGCATCTGATGATGCCATATACTCAGCTTTTGTTGTAGAATCCGCGATAGTGCTCTTCTTGAAACTCTTCCAACTAATTGCACCTCCATTTAACATAAACACATATCCTGACTGTGATTTGAATTCATCTATGTTATTTTGGAAGCTTGCATCTGTGTAACCATTTACAACCAGCTCATCTTCCAAAGCTCCATACACCAAGAATTTGAGGATATTCTTGACTGCTGTCCAGTGACTTTCATCGGATCTATTTGTATCTGCTTGTCATGCTTAATGCATATGAGACGTCTGGTCGGGTACAAATCATGGTGTACATGATGGATCCTATGGCCAAAGGATAAGGGATCTTACACATTTGGTCTCTCATCAGGTCGTTGGACACCGAGTCTTGCTAAGGTGAATGCCATGAGACATTGGCAAGAATCCTCTTTTGGAATCTTGCATGCTGAACCTGTTTAGCACTTTGTCAATGTAAAGACTTTGACTTAGACCTATTATTCTTTTGTATCTATCTCTATAGCATAGTTGTCAATGGTGGATGGCGGCTTATGGCGATGAGCCAAAAATCCGCCATGGAAATATGGCGGATGGCATTGCGGATATGGCGGACTGAAATATATATATATATATACATATATACACACACACACAATTTTTTTTCCAAATATAAGAAATAATAAGACTAACAACATATATGAAGAACAAATATATTATTTGAAATAAATTCACCAAATGCATCACAATATCAAGAAAAAGATGTAAAACAATCATGACCAAATGCAAATCAAAGCCTCAAACGCACAATGTCATGTCATAGCAAGTCATAATAATAGGGCACTAGAAGCTAGAAACAAAAAGTAGAATCCAAATCTCAAGTTCAGAACAAAAAGCAAGTCAAGTCAACTCAATACTCTAACACAAATTAAGACAAACAATAAATTCATTTAGAAAATAAAACATTTTCTAAATTCATTACGTAAATATTGATTTTATCTTTCTTTCTTTCTTTTTACCCCTTGGCCAATTATTTTCTTTTCCAAAAAGTATCTAATAATTTATTTTTGCAGAAAAATTATCCTTCTATTCATCTTTCTCATTTCGTCACCACATTGAATAATATTGTAATATACTCTTTTATGAGGGAACAAATAGAATGGAAATATCTCTACTTGAACTTAGCCTTATATTAAACTTTTAACAATTGATATTAAAAAAATCTAAAAATTTATTTAGTTTCTGTTTATATTTTCTATGTTCTTTTTATGTTCTCAATTTATTTTGGTGATAAGAGTTGTGTAAAATAAATAATAAGAACAGAAATATCTTTTTTATTTTTTTTTCATTATAGACTTTATAATAAAATATTGAAAAATAAAAAATAAACCAATAAGATAAACAAAAACAAGAACTAAAATCCTAGAAGAGAACAAACAAAAAGATAAGCAAAAACAGGAACTAGCACGGTGTTGTACAGCTAGGAGCCTCATTTTCACTATTTCATAAAGTCAAAATACAAAACCCATCTAACCTTATCTCATCTTGCACTCTCTGTCCCCTTCTCCCACTCAACCCGTCTTTCTCTCACAACCCACACCCCCACAGCCCACCCTTTTCACGACACCACAACCAACCCACCCACACAACCACACGCCCCTTCTTTGTACGAGCTTTCATGCCACTGTGCTGAATCGGGAACCCACCACCACCAAGCCTGTCAACCACTGCCACTGAACCCAAAGCTGAAGGAAAAAAGAAGACAAAACTGAAGAAAGAAAGAAAAGAAGTAGCATAAGGTAGAAAGAAGATTGAATAGCAGAAGGCAAAAAGAAGACCCACCACCACCGCCGATCAGTTCGCTTCGTCGAAGGTCACTAAAGGTCGCCGTCACTTTGAAGAATCGCCCTTGGAGAGGGAGGCAGATGTGTGAAATAGAGAAAGGGGCTGTGCAAAATAACCCCATTATTTTTTTTCTTTGAAAAAATGGTTGCTTTTTCGCCATTTCTGCCATGGACTGCCATGGTGCCATGCAAATTGCGGCCGCCACAAGCCGCCATGCCATGCAAGTCTCCATGGCGGATTCTTCAATTCTGCCATGCCATGGCTCCATGGCGCCGCCATGGCCGCAATTTAACAACACTGCTCTATAGGTTTTTATTCTAAGGATACAAGTAGCCTCGTCCAGGTCCTTCATTGAGAAACAACTCCCCATCCAAGTCTTTACATTTTGTAAGACAGGGATGTCATTCCCAATGAGTAATATGTCATAGACATACAACACAAGGAAAACTATTGCGCTCCCACTAACCATCTTGAACACACATGGTTCATCTTCATGCTTGATGAATCCAAACTCTTTGGCTGCTTCACCAAAACGAAGATTCCAACTCCAAGAAGCTTGCTTCAATCCATAAATGGATTTTTGAAGTTTGCAAACCTTTCCAGAATTCTCAGGATGAACAAAACCTTTAGGTTGTGTCATGTACACATCTTCGAGTAAGTTTTCATTAAGAAATGTTGTTTTAACATCTAGCTACTATATCTCGTAACTATGTCTCATAATCATAGTATGCAACAATGGCAATGAGACTCCTTATGGATTTAAGCATCACGACTGGTGAAGAGGTTTCATCATAGTCTATACCAAGGTAGCTAGGATTGCGTGCAAGATAGTGAAATCGTGCGATCCTATGCTCCCAGCATCCCTTTATGATCCCAATTCCACCACTTGCTCGCCGATGCTGCCGCCTTGTTGTGGGATTGCCGAGGAAGATCGTGGAAGTGCTGAAATTAGGCAATCTTGGTGAGCCGAGCGCTCCTAACATCCTCCTTGTCCGCAACTCCTCCAGCCCTCCTCTCTTCTCCCTGCTCAATGACCGCCGGCACCAAAAGACCGCTCGAGCTCAAGATCTCCGGTGCGGTTCATAGCCACCGCCAATCGACATTCTTTCTTTCCCTTCTCTCATAGCTCCGAGCTCACGAGGGCAAGGTGTCATTCCACTTTTATCGTCTTTCTTTCCCTTCACTCCTTGGCTCGACCGCACTCAAGCTCTCTCTTCTACCTCGACGTTGACGTTGACATCGCATGCCAACACCTTCGACCCACAAACCAGCAAACCATCTTCATCCTCCAGCGCTTTGAACTGCGAATGCTCGCTCCATGGCCGCATGCACATGATCTCCCTATCTCCCTGTTACTAGATGCCCCCAGATTCCTTAGTCTCAAACTCAGTCTTTGCTTGCAAGAAGCTTCCTCCACTTTCCTCCATTTTGTGTTATTTTTGCCTTCTGTTTATTCTAATTTTTTCTCTCTTTCTTTCTTGTTATTTGGGCTGATTGATGCTTAATGTTGGCCTTTTTGCCTTTCGTTTATTCCTATTTGTTTCTCTTTGTAGTTATTTGGGCTTTTGGTTGCTACTCTCTGAAAGAAGATTGATGCTTAATATTGGCCCATATAATTTTTTTATTCATATCAGCTCAAGAAAAATAATAATTGGGAGTTTGAGTTCAAGGGTAAGTTTATATGGTTTAACTTTTTTTTAAAAAAAAATTAATTAGTAAATATTATTTATACACTAAGGAGTTTTAGTTATGTTAATTGTGACTTATTTACTAATTTATATTATGGTATGTGGTATATATATTTATATAAATTTAATTTTTCTATTTTGGTGGGATCTTACGATCCGTGTTATGAATCAATGTTTTACGATTTTGTATTCCCCTTTCAATCCTATGTAAGGTCTCGATCTTAGCTACCATGAGTTTGTTTCATCATAGTCAACATTTGGTGTCTTTTGACTCTAGTGATTCCACCAGTAGTCATTTTTCCACAAAAATCACATGTGACACTGTCCTTATTATTAATATCTTTCAAACTATTACTTGGAAATCAGAGAACTTAAAGCAGAGAGTAGAAACTAGGAAATTAGAGAACTGGAAAACAGAAAATGGCTATGGGAGTTAAGTGATTCTGTCTTAGTTCATTTGTAAAGAGAAGATACAAATTTATATGTACATTGTAGGACCTACCTAATAACTATGTAAACCTATCTAATAAATGAAAGACACTGACAGTAGGATCCGCCTAATAAATGTGTAAACTATCTATCCATCATAATAAATGCTAAAGACAAATACAATAAATGATAAAGTCAAAAAGACCAAAAAACAACAAATGAAGAAATGACAAAAGTGTCACATATGTCAACACTCCCTCTCAAGCTGGTGAATGGATATATCATTCCTAGCTTGCATGTAAGCTCTTGAAACCACTCTTTGGGTAGGCCTTTAGTCAACACATCTGCCAACTGTAGCTCGGAAGGAACATGTATTGTGGCTGAGTCCACTGTCCAACTTCTCCTTGATGAAGTGTCGGTCAATTTCAATATGCTTTGTCTTATCATGTTGGACAGGGTTATGAGCGATGCTAATGGCTGATTTATTATTATCTAACATCTTCATAGGAGCCTTATGTTTTATTTTCAAATCATCTAAGATAATTTTCAACCACAGTAGTTCGCAAATTCCTTGTGACATGGCACGAAATTCTGCCTCTGCACTTGATCGAGCAACAACATTTTGCTTTTTGCTTCTCCAAGACACCAAATTTCCTCCCAAAAACATACAATATCCTGATGTTGATCTTCTGTCACTAATAGAGCCTGCGTAATGAGCATCAATGTAGACTTCTAGAGAGAGCTTGTCACCACTTTTAAACAGTAGTCCTCTACCGGGTGTAGCTTTAAGATACCGTAATATTCTTTCTACTGCTTGCATGTGTCTCACTTTAGGATCATGCATGAATTGACTGACCACACTCACAGCATAAGCCAAGCCTGGCCTAGTATGGGCCAAGTATATGAGTTTTCCCACCAGTCTTTGGTATTGTGTCTTATCAACACTAGAACTCTCTTCTTCACTTCCCATTCGATGGTTTTGTACACCAACAACTTTGCACCCAAGTTTCCCAGTCTCTTTAAGTAGATCTAGGATATATTTCCTTTGAGAGATAAAGATGTCTTGCTTAGAGTATGCCACCTCTATTCCAAGGAAATATCTCAATTTTCCTAGATTTTTCATTTCAAATTCAGAAGCTAACTTCTCCTCCAAGAGCTTCTTCTCTGATGGATCATTACCTGATACAATGATGTCGTCCACATATACTAGGAGAATCGTAAGTTTTCCTCCAACTATATGTTTAAGGAAAAGGGTATGGTCCCCTTGACTCTGCTTGTATCCAAGTGACATCATAGTCTTTGCAAATCTCCTAAACCATGCACGAGGGGACTGTTTCAACCCATACAAAGCCTTTTTGAGCTTGCATACTTTGTTTCTTCCATTGGTGACATCATATCTAGGAGGAATTTCCATATAGACTTCTTCCTCTAAGTCTCCATGTAGGAAAGCATTCTTTACATCAAATTGATGCAAATCCCATCCAAAATGAGCTGCAAGAGAACGTAGGACTCTGACTGTATTCATCTTTGCTACAGGAGCAAATGTCTCCTCATAGTCAATTTCATATGTCTGTGTGTGCCCTTTTGCAACTAGTCTTGCTTTATATCGATCTAATGTACCATTTGACCGATACTTCACAGTGTATATCCACCTACATCCTACTTAGAGGTGTCAAAACGGGCCGGCCCGCCCCGCCAAAAGCCCGCCGAAAGTGGGGCAGGGCGGGTCGGCCCACCAAAAAAATATGGGCTGAAATAGTCACCACCCATTTAGGCGGGTTGGCGAGCCACCGCCAAATAAAAAAAATTCCAAAAAAATATTTTTTTAATGTTTTCTTGAAATTTTTTTAAAAAATATTTTTTATTTATGTATACCCAATTTTTCAAAGTTCATAACAACTATACAACAACTTTGATTAAAAAATATTATTGTTAATTGTGTTATTTGTGAGTTATGACACTGTTTTATTTTTAAGTTTTAATTTTGAGTGAATATTCTCAACTATATAATGTTACTATATTGATGAGTGTATACATTTCTTACTTTTTATCTTTTCTGGGTTATACGTTTCTTACTTTTTTTACCAATAAATTATAAATTTTCTTTTTAAAAAAAAGACTTGGCCTGGCAGGCTCGGACTCTTGAGGTTGTTGCTGGATCATTTCGGGTTTCTTTTGAGCTTACTTAGGTGGTGTAGTGGAAGACACTAACTCTTGGGAACTAGAGGGAGCTAACTCTTGTGATGGTGGGAGATGGAGAAATGATTGAGGAGAAAAGGTTAAGGTCTTGGCTTCTTCTAGACTCTCCCCCTGAAGTGGAGGGCTAAAAAATGACTCAGTTTCACAAAAAGTAACATCTAAAGAGACAAAGAAACGATGACCGGATGGGTGAAAACATTTGTATCCTTTCTTGTTAGGAGCATAACCTATGAAAACACATTTGATGGCCCGAAGGTCAAGTTTTGTACGATGTTGATGATGCACATGAACAAAGGCTACACATCCAAAAACCTGAGGCTGTAAACTTTGCATAATTGGAACAGATGGGAAATGAGACAACATAGATTGAATAGGATTGACACTACCAAGGATCCTAGAAGGCACCCTATTAATTAGGTAGGCGGCTGTTAAAACTGCTTCACCCCAATAAGAGCTAGGGACAGACATTTGAAAAAGAAGAGCACGGGTAACCTCTAACAAATGCCTATTCTTCCGTTTTGCCACACCATTTTGTTGAGGAGTATAAACACAGTTAAGTTTATGAATAATGCCATGTTCTTTTATAAAATTACAAAACTGTTGATTCACATACTCCCTGCCATTATCTGAATGTAAATGTTTAATGGATTTTTCAAATTGTGTTTTAATCATATGATAAAACTGAACAAAGAATTGAAAAACTTCAGATTTATCTTTCATGAGAAAAAGCCAAGTGACGTGTGCAATCATCAATAAAAGAAACAAACCATTTTGTGCCAGTGATGTTAGGAATAGATGCAGGACCCCAGACATCAGAATGAATAAGTGCAAAAGGTTCATCACTTTTATTAGAATTAGATGGAAATGACACACGATGGTGTTTAGCAAACTGACAAACTTCACACGAAAAAGACTCAACTGACTCCTTTGAAAAAAGAGACGGATACATAGACTTTTTTAATTGAAAGGGAGGATGTCCTAGACGCCTATGATGTAACCAAATTGGTGATTCCTGAGATTTTGAATTTGTAGTATAACATAAGGCTGGTGTCTTCTGTCTACAATCACCTTCATTTAGTGCATTAAGGAGATAATATAACCCTCTTTGTTCCTTAGCAACTCCAATCGTCCTCCCTGTGGCAAGATCCTGAACCACACAATGCGAATGGAAAAAGGTTACGGCACAGTTAAGATCTTTGGTAAGCTTATGAACAGAGATAAGGTTACTGGCGAGTTGGGGAACGTGAAGGACATTATTTAAGTGTAAGGAAAGGTGAAGAGAAATGCTACCAGATCCTATAACTGAGGTTTGAGAGCCATTTGCTGCAGTGATGTTGTGTTTTTCAAAAATGGGAAGGTAGGAAGAAAAATGAGGGGTTTTCGAGGTCATATGATCAGTCGCACCAGAGTCAATTATCCATAAATCCTTACATTCAGTATTAGATACATTAAAAGATTGAGAATAAGGAACCTTACTAGACAAGGTTAGAGAGCAAGAGCCAGATGGCTTACTAATAGAGTTCATGAGAGACCGCAAGTGTGCAAGCTTATCCTTAGTAAGGGCAGGAACTTCATCATCCACTTGAGGAGCGGGGGCATGCTCTGATGTAGCCATCGAGACTTGACTGGTTGGCAAGCCGCAAAATCCTGCGGCTAAGAACTTTGTCTTTTCCGTGAAATTTGAAGCAGGTTTCTTTGGTATGCCCAGACTTCTTACAATAGGGGCACCAACGACTATCTCGAGAAGGCCTTGAAAAAGAAGGGGTTCTTGGATTGATTGTCTTTCCAATGACCAAAGCTAAACCACTACTGGCTTTGTCATCAAGCATAATTGCCCTACGACTTTCTTCTCCCCGCACAGTGTAGAACACCTCAGATATAGATGGGATTCGCTCTTTACCCAGAATCTGAACTCGAATGGGATCATATTCTGGATTTAAGCCAGAGAGACTCAAAAATCCTGTCCCTGTTAACAAAGTCTGCCAAAGTAGAAGTATCCTTGCTACATGCCATCTGCAAGTTTTGGTACTGGTCCAACTCAGTCCACAGACCAGTGAGAACACCATAGTAATCTGTTACCGACATTACTCCTTGCTTGGTGGAGAATATTTTCGTCTTCAACTCATAACAAGTAGCAATATCCTGCTTCTTGGAGAACGTTTTGCTAAGTACATCCCAAACCGCTTGAGAGGAAGTGAGAAACATACAATTTCGATTGATTTCAGGAATCATAGAGTTCCATAGCCATGTCATAATAAGTGAATCCTCATTTTCCCAAGCCTCAAAAGTAGGGTCGTCCTCCTCAGGAGGATGTCCGTCAATGTGGGACAATTTCTGACGACCTTTGAGAGTATGCCGGATAACTTGAGCCCACTGCAAGTAATTTTTTCCGTTCAAGTGGTAAGTTGGGTGCAAAACAAGAAGGTCATTAGGATTTAAAGGTGTAGGTGTAATAGATGCGGAGGTTTTTGGTTCTACCATGGTGATATGGTGGTCGGAGGATGATTGGAATTTGTCGGAAGGGGTAGGAAATGGAAGCTGTAACAGTGACGGAGAAGGGGAAAAAAAAAGCCAAAAAGAACGGCAAAAAACTGGCAGAAAACCGGAAAGGAAAAAAAGGAAAAAATGGGAGAAATGACTACAATTAAGGCCGTAAATGCAGGCTGGAAAAAAAACAGCAGGAGAGTGATTCGGATTAGTTTTGAAGGCTGGAAAGAAAACACACCAAGTAGTGAAGGCTGAAAAACAAACACCTGTATAACCCAACAATGAAGGCTGGAAAAACAGCCCAGCAATGAAGGTTGGAAAAACAACCCAGCAATGAAGGCTGGAAAAAAAAAAAAAAACAGCGGAGAGTGATCAGGCTCCCAGATCGGGAGCTCTGATACCAACTTGGAAATCAGAGAACTTAAAACAGAGAGTAGAAACTTGGAAATTAGAGAATTGGAAAACAGAAAATGGCTATGGGAGTTAAGTGATTCTGTCTTAGTTCATTTGTAAAGAGAAGATACAAATTTATATGTACATTGTAGGACCTACCTATTAAATATGTAAACCTACCTATTAAATGAAAGACACTGACAGTAGGACCCGCCTAATAAATGTGTAAACTATCTATTCATCATAATAAATGCTAAAGACAAATACAATAAATGATAAAGTCAAAAAAGACAAAAAAACAATAAATGAAGAAAAGACAAAAGTGTCACATATGTCAACACTATTCCATTGCCATGCAATGTCAATATTGTCACCAGTGGGTTTCACTAAACCATGTGAATAGGGGGCAACTCCTTGTGATGGTGCTGCCATGACTAAAAGTCTGAAATAGAAATATAGAATAAAATGGGGGAATGACAAGAGGAGAGGACAATGAGGAAAAAAGAAAAGATAAATATAAGGCCTAAAGCCCTGGACAATGATGGTTGAAAGAAAGAAAAAAATGGTGGGAAAAAAAAGGGAATATATGGCCTCGCTGTTGTAGTGATTATTGTAAGAATGAAGGAAAAAAAATGAAAAATAAAGTTGGCTTGGGAAAGAAGGAAAACAGGGGAGGGATTCAAGAAAGAGACAAGAGAGAGAGTCACTTGCTGAGAAGTTGTTGGCCGGAAGCAGGGATGTCGCCAGCCGCCGCCGCCACCGGAATCTGACTGGAGGTCGCAGATCTGTTGGAGTAGAACGTGAGGGAGTAGTTAGGGATAGTGAAGAGGAATAGTGGAAAGCTTGGAAAAGAAGCAGGTAGCAGCTGTGTGTTGTATTTTTTACTTTTGAAGTTTGAACTTTGATAAAATAAAAAATAGGGTTTTACTTTTACCCCACAAAGTCATTTTTACCCCCTCAGTAAATTGGGCCTAACAGAACATGGCCCAACACAAGGGAAATCATAGCCTAACACAATAGCAGCTGCTATTCCCCCAAACGGCTACGCAATGGGCCGCAACAAGCACCCGATAATGGCGGACGGCTGCAACACGCCGCGACGGCATGATAGTACTGCTATAGCGCGCCATTGATAACAGAGCTCTTAATCAATTACATCACATGTAACTCTTAAGATTTTATGGGATTTTGACATCATATGTTCTAGCATGTTATAATCCCATCTTATGCCTGTAGGCCCAAAACCATTTTGATAGCCCAATTAAGTCTAACCATTTTAAACGTATGGATAACACCATTACCCATCCTATTTGACCCTGATGAGCTAGTGTACCTTGCTTTGGCAGAGCCTACATTTGGTAATCATAGCCTTTGTAGGTGTTTTAATCATGGATGGCATAAAACTTAAGATTATGGTGATGGAACTTAAAATTGTTGTATTTATATTATTATCTCATACATGGTATCGCATACGTGCATAAATATATGTATCGGCATACATCACAAGGCATATTGATATGATAACTATAAAGCATAAAATGTTTGATAGCATGGCCAATAACCTATGCGTGATCTTTCATAAGCCATTCAATCAAATATCACATCATAATATTCTCCCTAAAATTGTGATCTTACGGTTCTTTAGGAACAAATTCGCTGATCATATCAAAATCAATTTAATCACATTAAATTGTCATCCATTTGATCAAATAAAACCCCACAAACTCACATTGTATTCAATAATAGCGATATGTGTTATTCACATTAATACTAAGAAGAGATCGAGTTAATCTATATCACATATAAACATATCTATCTCATTGAGTCTTAAATCATCGTTTTCACATATATCGTGATTGCATACATGAACAATTCATGCCAAAACATATATACCACTATTAGGTTTTTATGCATTCGTACAATACGGATTGCACATTGGAATCTTAAAAATTTTGCAAAACCCAAAACTGGGTCCATGCAAATCGATCAGTTTGAAGGAAAGGTTCGAATTATGTATCTTGGAGTGTGCTTTCACAAAACTCGAATCTCGTGCTTGGACTGTAGGCGCTGCTCAATGAACGACCGCCCTCTATTAGTATCCACACACGCATGGTCATAAACAGTTGTTGATGCTAGCTTAGTGTGATTCCAAACTGCGGGTTTAGGGTTTCCTTCAGTGTTGTTCTTGGTTCCTGAAGATGTCACATTCATGCAAAATCGAGATCCTTATCTTTTTTAGTTATTCAGATATACACGATCCTTTAGGAAAAGGATATTCGGTTTGAAAAAAAAAATCTTTCAGAGTCTAAAAACAAATCTTTTCAAATCTGATTTGGTAATATCTAATATATTTATCATCAGATTTCAAATTTACATTATCTGATAATATAAAACAGAATCACGAATTTTAATATCCACATATTTAAAATTCGAATTTCTGAAAAAGAAAAAAAACCCAATCTGTTTGTTACATTTTTACTGTGTGACATAATAGGTTTATATTACGTTGGTAGTAGGCCCAATATAATTATCATGCCTACAAGTCATAAGTAGCCTCTTGCAAGACATTATGATTGATCGTAGTAATAAAAATTAAAAGTCCATATTAACTTAACTAATAGAATACATCATAATCCTTTGGTCACATGATATCTAAATTGAATATAATGCATGGACAATGTCATCCTTATATTGTCGAAATATAATATCTCGATCTCCAAGTAGACTGATAAATCAAATGACATTGATAACTTCTTCAGTTCATTTAAGCACGACTATGCATTTCTTAGTTTCATTTATCGAGGGGCCCAATAGATATTACTCTCAAAAGGAGGGACAAATCTTATCTTGTTTAGTCACTATCCTCTTTATAAATTGCATTATATTCAACCATAATATTTATAATTATCCGGTAAAAGTAATGTTTGATCATGTCAAAATAATGTTCTTTATGTAGGAAACTGTGTAAACTCAGGTATGAGGATTTTTAACGTAACTATTATGAGAATTATTTATGACATTAATTCATGCAGTGATCTCATAACGGATCTATCCAGTATCTTGTTCTTTAACAAATACCCATAAGCTTAATTTGTACGATACACGTAATTATCTCATAATTATCAATTAAGTTTATAATAGTCTCATATCATAATATTAATAATCAACTAGAGATATATTTATTACTATATGTAACATGAAAATATAATAATAACAATAAAAAAATGAATAAAATATTTTTTGTTAATGAAAATATAACTAATAATAAAGGTCCAATGATTGGCCTAGGGTATAATTACTAACAATGTAAGCCTGGGATTTTTTTATTTGATATAATTATTCATTAATAGAAAGAAATACAAGGATGTGATCTGAATTGCTGGAATACAAATCCAAGTTAAAAGGCACATCAGTTCAAAAGAGGAATTTCCCCTTTTTAGCATAATTGAATGGCAGACCTCTAGTAAATCCATAAGCTGATCCCAAACAGCGGTTAAAAAAATGCCAGTGAATATGATATCACATTCTTAGTTAGAAATGTTGTGATGGCATCCCTGACCCTGTAATATTGACCATGTTTGATGCTGTATAAGTTTAGTCGCAATTGATGTACTTATTTAGTTGAAGTTTGTTTAATTGGTGTTGAATGCTGATATGAACTTATTCTCAACTGTAGATTTGGAAAAAGTTCACCCAGTTTGAGCAAACGTATGGGGATCTTGCTAGCATGCTGAAGGTATTAATTTTGTTTGTATATAGCGTTTAACCCACCTATCTCTGGTTGTTTCCTTTACATCACATTCTCGATTAGGCTTATCAAACGTTTACTTTTCATACCCCATAATCCTTTATAAGAATAGCATTGAGGGCAAATATTGGGATAAGATGAACTTTGGAAAATATGCTATCCATTTTGGATGTATTATTTATTAATTGACATTGACGTGAATAGGATGCTGCTCAAACATTCCACTGGCAGAGGTGCTGTTTGCATATAATTGCTTTAGTAAAGAGTTGGAGTTCATCTAAAAGAATGAAACTCACTTTGTTTTGCTAAGTTAGTGCTTCGTAACTTGAAGTAACTAAAATTCTCTGTTATTATGCTTCTTTGTAATTTTAATTACGGACAATTTTGGTGTTTACTTCAAAAAAGAAACACTGCAAAACATGGCAGACTTAGTTTTTGGGGACAATATCTGGAAACTGGATCTTGGTGGATAGCAAGGAAATGCTATTGAAATATTGTTAATGATAGTTACGGAACTAGCTTTGAATGGGCAGTAAGCTGCTATGATCACTTATCCTTGTGTCATACATAGGTTGAACAAAGAAGGAAAGAAGCACTCTCTGGAGCAGGTGAAGATGGAACAGCAGCTGCAGGGAGTTCTCTGCAAGATGTTGTCTCACGATACAGTTTCATGGATCTGTGGCCATGTTCTTCTAATGATCTTGATCACTTAGCTAGGCAAGAGGTACCAGTGTCGTGCACATTTAGATTGCCTGAATTAGATTATTTCTCTCCTGAACTTTTCTCTATTTATATTTCTGTCCTATATAGTAATTCAGTGTTCATTTCTACCTCTAGTGGCTTGCCAAAAATTTCAGTAACAAAGTGGAGAGGTCTGTTATACCTAATGGAATGGCCCTTTTAGGTATTGATATTATATTCTTTCTGCCACTTGGGTTCTTAATATTTCTTTTTATGCTGTAAATGGTTCACTGTTAGTGCAGATAAGGCATCAATCCCAAGCATGTCAACTATTTCTACAAAGGTTATTTATCCAGATACTTCAAAGATGGTGATATATGATCCAAAGCATAATCCCGGTATGCAACCCGTCCTGTTTGAAATTTGAAAACATTTTGTTGATAGACTTAAAACTGTGCATCACAATTCATAAATTGACAACTGAAGTTTGATTATTGCTGGTATGGGCTTATTTGTTTATTTTGGTGTATCACATCCACTCTGTGGATATTAGATTAGATTAGAAAGTTACTCAATTCGAGATTTGATTTCAATATTCACGAGATTCCCTTTGTACAATATACTAGTGCTAAGAGAGGTTTTCTCAAACAATTCATTCAAACTCTCTCAAATTGGTATCCAAGCTTGGGGAGAAATCCTGTCTGACAAGAGGACCCTGTGCCCTGTGAAACTTCTCTAGTCAATTGTGTGGTCACTCAGGCTGGTTAACCTTGTTGCTTTGTCATCACTCATCAGTCTGGAAACTTCCTGTTTCTGTCCATTGTCCGTTGCTGTTTGCTACCTCTGCTGTCTGCTGTCGCCACTGACATTTTCTGGCAAGCTTTCCTACCAACAATGACACCATCGAGATCGTGTTTACTTGCATACCCCCAAAATGGTGACCCCACTGCCATCTGGCATCTCATTCTCTCTCGTGCCTGATCATGTCTCGGTCATTCTTGCTGCTGCCACCACACATGAAGGAGCTTTTGGCCGTATTTTCGGCTGCTAGTTGTAGTGCCTGAGCCTACTGATTCTATATCAGGGTCACACGGTTATTTTTAGTCTCCTTTTTCTAGTGGATCCCTGTTTTAGTGTTTCAGATCTTTCAGATGTTGTGTGTCTGTCCTTGTCCATATGTTGTCTTCCAACAATGACAACTCCTAGACAGCCCGTAAAAAAGATTCTTATCTCCTTAACCTTTTAGGGCACCACCACAATAACATGGAGAAGTTGACTGGTTAGAACCATTTGAACTGGTATGTGACGCGGAGTAATTTTCGTTGAGGTTTGGAACACCTTTATTTTCAGAAGTAGGGTCTGCAGCCATGGGCACTAAAAGCCAGGGGCAGAATGGGAATTACAAAAAAGGTCACGTCGTCGAAGAGCACGGATCACGAAACCAAGGGCAGATCCTGAAAGAGGGGAGCGACGTGAGTTAAACGCCAGAGACGGCGGTCGGACGGGCCGCCACGCGCTGCCGGAAGAGGCGGCGGCAAAAAACAGCATGGACTGAAGAACCGGCGCGTGGGAGCCCGTGACAGGCAGTCTGGGGCCGCGGTTGCCGGGGGTGGGCCGCACACGGGGAGGCGAGGCTGGGGGTGGGGTCGCCGGTGGAAAACGTCGCTGGAAAAGTGGCCGGTGGCAGTAAACAGCAGCGGTCAGTGGCTATTTTTGCTGGAAAGAGGGGCCCAGCAAAGGGGAAAAGGGGAAAAAGGGGGGAAACCGGAGGAAAACACGGTTGGCCCCAAAAAAATATTCACTGGAGGGCAGTGAGCCCTCCTGACGGCACGGAGTAGGGTTTTCTTTCTTTCTTAGGCTCTAGATACCATGTTGAGAAAGAGAGAAAATCATAGGATGAATCCGTGTGTCTTGAACTACACAACGGAGTGAATATATATAGACAATGTGAATAAATACATAATAATTACAAAGATATATTATCCCTATTTACAGATAATAAAAGATAATAAAAGATATTCACATATTCTAACACATAAAGTTGAGATTAAAGTTGTGCAAAATAGGCTTTTGAAACTTGTTTGTGATAACCAAGCAATATTTGCACTTTGCTTCGAATCACATCTTTCACTAGTGAACTAAGGATATAAAGGCTGACTCTGATTTCATTTGGGGGAAGTTCATCTTTTGAGAAATCACTATGCCTTTTCTGAAATCTAATGATCAACTAGTAGGTATCTTCACCAAATCTCTGAGATTCAAAAGTAGCAGCATTTGCTAGTCCTATATTCTTTCTATAAATACGTTTCTTGGCTCTCTACCTTTTTTTTTCACTCTTGAGGTGAATGCTCTTAGTCATTTTCTCTCGAGTAGTGAAAAGAGGGTTAATTAATGGGACCAAAGTAGGATCAAATTGGGTTGAAGTCTCTCATTTGCAGTTCGCGGACAACTCTATTTGTTATTAGATAATGACAGGGAAGGTGTTGAAACTATGGGTTTTAGATAGTGAAAGAAGGAAGAAAGAATAGCGATTCTTAACAATATGAAAATATATTGATATAATATACTCTGATGTTATGTGATGTGATATGATATACCAATCAAAGAAACAATCCCTATTTATAATGATTCTTGAATCATAATTCTAATTAAATAAAGAAACTAATAAAAAAATAAAAGGAAATACATAAATCAATCCTTCAAAATATATGATATGAAATATTATAAGATATGATAGAGATATTGGTAAATATTTCCTTGTGTCTAACACTCACCATCAACTAAAGCTTACTAAGCTTAAGCTTGTTACAATTAAATTTTAATAATAAAAATATTAACAACCAGATGAAGGTAGTCACGGAGGAAATAGGGTAAGACTAGGACCGTTGAGGAGCAAACATGGCCCATAGAGCCAAACATCTAGGAAGAGCCATCTCACGGGGCCAACTGCTAGAAAAAGTTGTCTCACAAGGTCATACTGCTACAAAAAGTTGTCTCATGGGGCCAACTGTTGGCAATTGCCGTTTTACGAGGCTAGTTGCTAGGAATAGCCGTCTCATGGGGCCAGTTGTTAGGAAAGTCATCACACAACAAGAGAAAGAGTGATCTATCACACTTTTGAACTATCTCCCCCTTAATGCTATGTTAGAGTTGGAAATAAACAAAAATAACAATGGCAAGGAACATCAAGAAACAACTCTTATAACATGGTCACGAAGTGTCAAAACAGTAACATAAAAACCACAGGAAAAATTTGAAATAAAACCTGGTGTTAATGAAGTGCATAAATGCAGAAAACGAGCCCAGATCTAGGATTGAGGATGGAAAGATGAGTTCGACGATGAAAGTAGTGGCCAGAGATGTCGCTAAACACTCCCTTCGGAGGATGAACAGTGTTGCAAGCCATTGCAGAAGTGTGTGGTGATGTGTCAAATGTTAGAGCAGGATAGGATCACTGGGTTCAATCGTGCTGAGGAAGGCGAGAGTAGTGGTGTAAGTAGTGGGCAGAGATGTTGACAAATGTGCTATCATGCGCGGCGGAAGGCACGGCAGTTGAATAGTATCGTGTATGTTGTTGATGGAATGTCTGACACCGGAACAGGAGGCGGCCGACAGAGTTTTGCTGCATAGAGAAAAACGAGTCCGCCAATGAGGTTGTCGGCCAAACATCGTTGGGAAGAATTGCCAGGGGCGTAAAACAATGGTGGTTTGAAGTAGAATGAAAGAAAATTTTAGGTTTTAAAGCATAAAAGTGACCAAGACGAAAAAGAGAAGTTCCTGGGCATAGAGGAGCCTTTTAGCCTCTACCAATCTCTAAATTTTTGAAGGATCTACTCTCTCACGACTTCCCCCTATATACCTGTACAATGGCAATTCTCTTTCTAGTCCCACTCTCTCTCGCTAGCTCATCCTAAACCTCAATTTTGTCCTTATGCACATAATGGGGATGGTGGCAGCCCATTCATTTCTCCTACTATTCCTCCTAGAATAAACATTAGTGAACTTGGGGTATGTATCAAAATGCTTCTTCTATCACATGGAGATGAAATGATAATTATAACTTATGATAGAAGGGGGTATTTTAGTCATTATATATGTCACATATTATTAAAATATTATAATTTTGTCACTAATAATCATGTATGTGTTGCTATATTTTTTATCACTTAAATTAATGAATTAAAAATTAGTGAATTAATATCTATAGGGGAGATCAGCGTGGTTTTGCAAGATAGAGGGATAACGTGTGTAACTATACTAAACCTCAGGGGAGGTTAGTGTAATTTACCCTATTTCTTATCCTTATTCTGTTTACCAGATGGCTAATACAATTGAAAAGATTAAGAGGGACTTTCTGTGGTCTGGTGCTTTGGATGTGAGTTGTGATCACTTGGTTTGTTTAACATTGCTTTGACAGCTAAATGCTTAAAGCATTTTCCTTGTGAATCACTTTTCTTATGGCATCAGGTTATTCGAACTAAATATGGCATTGATAGAAACTGGTGGGATGCTAATACAACTTCTTGAGCTACTCATTCTAGTCCCTTGAAATTCATTTCCCTTGGTTATGCTACCTTGAGCCCTTGCATTCCTTGAACATTGGAAATGGCCTCCATCTCAACTTTTAGGATGACCACTGGATTGGAGTCTCTTCGTTTTGTTTGGCTTTTCTTTTTCTTTATCGTTTCTCTTCTCTTTACAACTCCCCAATCCAAAATTTTTAGTGTGTATAGGGCTCCACTCATTCTCAGGACTTACACTTTTTGACAAATTTAAATGATAGAGAATCATCAGATTTAGTAATTCTTTGACACGATCATTCTGTAGCCTTTTCCAGATAAAAGATCTTGGTCTCTTGAATCCTCTGGTGTTTTTTTCTTGTAAATCTTACTTTTAAGTTCCAACCCATTCTTTGAGCAACTCTGTCTTGATAAACCCATTTGGAAGGCTAAAGCTTCCTCGAGGTTCAAATTCTTTATTTGGGCAGCTTTGGTTAATAGAATTAACACTAATGATATGCTGCAGATTTGAAGACCCAAAAAGGCTACTTCACCTGATGTGTGTATTGTGTGCAGTACTAGCTTAGAAACAACTTTGGACCTTTTTTTTGCAATGCTTCAAGGCTGACTTTCTATGGAATGTGTTGTTTGGTGTCTTTGATGGGTGTTGAGTGTGCCCTAGAATCTTGGACCAATTCTTCTTGGCAGGTTTTACAGAGTTTGAGAAAAGGAATGAAGTCAAATCTTTGTGGCAGTGCGCGATCTATGCCATGGTTTGGCCTGTACTTGGTGCAAAGCACACGATCCTTTTAGAGAGAGATCTCTCTCATGTGTTGAAAGATTGGAAATTTTGTTTCATTGATTTTTTGTTTTCTTTTGCTTGTTCTTGTTTTGTAATGAGGATCGCTTTTCATCTGATCGCATTGTATTCTTCTTTATCTTCAACTTAACCAAGTCCTCTTTTATCCCAAAAAGAAATAAAAAAATCAGTGTGGGTTCAATAGTTTTTCTTTCAAGCACTTTAAAAATCATTCTCACATAAAAGATAATGCATGGTAAAAAGGCAGTAAGAGATTTTTTTTCATCTTCCAAATATTGCAAGGACAGTTCTAGTCAGATGGTATGGGAAAGGAGTTAATATCTCTGTTTTCTTTTTTATATATTAGTTATTTTACTTTCTTTGCTTAACAATATAAAAAGCGATGGTTTTTGAAGTTTACCATGTGCAACTGCATCTGGAGTGTATTGAATTCTAGTCAGATGGTATGGGAAAGGAGTTAATATCTCTGTTTTCTTTTTTATATATTAGTTATTTTACTTTCTTTGCTTAACAATATAAAAAGCGATGGTTTTTGAAGTTTACCATGTGCAACTGCATCTGGAGTGTATTGAACTGGAACCTTGTCTGATTCGATTGCCAGTGGCAGGTGCTGGAACAAATGCATTTGATGAAATTCTGAAAGCTGCACCACCTGCTTTGGTAGCATTCTTAGCAAACCTACCTGCAGTTGAGGGTAATTTTCGACCTGTACTATGATTTCTTATGCATATTGCAGTATACTTTTCTGCTGTTTATATCAATCTGTGAATGTGCTATTGAAATGCCAATATGATTAGGCAGTCTATGTTACTTCTATTCTTTATAGCTTTTTTTTTTTTGGTTATAATAATTCCCTTCTTTGATTTTTCCTTTTCTTTCTTTCTTTTTCTTCAATGGCTGCTTTGCTAAGGATGTTGTTGTGGAGTTTGAACAGTGCATAAGCACAATCATTGTAGAATTTCTGCAACTGTGGTGCAGTGTAGTTAGTATCGCCAAAATCGTGATACGATTCTCACAATTCAATGTGAGTCTCAAGTTGAACAATGCCAATGATACGTCGAACCGTTTTATGCTATGTATTGCTCTCTAAATCATAGGCATTGCAGGTGAATCGCGCCCAGCGGGTCGCTCTCCCATCCAAATCTGGTTATGCCCAACCCAGTTCTGAAAAACCCCAAAACTTCATTGTTTTTCCGCAACTTTATTAACCAAAGTGAAGGAAATGGCCAAAAATTTTCTCCGTCATTACCCACTCATCATTAGATGAAAATCACTATTTGGATTTGTTCCATGGCACGATCTCCGCCTCTTCCCTACAAATGCTTGCCCAGTTGGAGCTAGCTGGTATCTACTTTTTTTTTTTTCCAATTTTTTTTTTGTCCTTACAACTCTACCCCTCTTGCACCCCACCCCAAGTGAGCTTTGCTTCAATTCAAGCACCACATGCCATGCGAGTTTTTTTTTTTTTTTTTTTCCCTAACTTTTTTATTTATTGTCTGTTGCTGTCCAGCCTGTCCTCTCCAGTCTACAGTGTTTAGTTTGTGTTTCGTAAGAAATGGTTTTTCTTTTTTTTTTTTTGTGTTTTGTCTAACTGATTCTTTTCATTTTTTTTCTTTTTAACCGATTGATGACAAAACATGTAAAGACACTTCTTTTTTTTTTTTTTTTGCTTATTGTGATTTGTGACTATTATTATAACATAAATTTTGGTTTGTTTTGACATATATAATGCAATTTGTTAGTTATACCATGAACTATTTGACTTTAAAACGTTAATATTGTGTTTTTTTATGTTTCTTTACTTAAAAAAAATAATTTAACCTTTTTTAGATAATTAATAATGTATCTTACGATTCGCGATATGATTCGAAAAATAGGCTTTCCAATTCACGATTCAAATCCTGATTTGATAACCATGCTCTGGTGCTCTGGTGCTACTCCATTGTCTTAATTTACGTGTGTTTAGTGCTGTATACTGCAGGTTAGCAAGTTTCTCTTAACTATCGTACATGTGGGACTTTATAGGATGAGTAATTTTGGATGATCTGTGATGCAATATCCGTGTTTGTCAAACTTGTGGATTACCATTTGCCGAGGAAAGTAATAGTTATTGTCAATCAGCAATTAGGTGACTGCTTATTAATGGTTTATATCCAACATGTTATCTCAGACACCTGGGCTTGAAGCATTAAAAATATGTGGTCCTACTTTAACTTCGTGAAACTGTACTTTTATTTGGAAGAATCGGAGTGGGAGTGGCAAGGTTCAAGTTCCTGACCACTAGGTCAGAGGCTTTGTGTAAGAAACTGGTATCAGTAAATGAATAAAATGCTAGAACTGAAATTAACTTCTCAGAAAAGAACAATACCAGTGAATATGGCTCTTCCCCTTTTGCTATTTGGTGTTATTGACAGAAAGAAAATGAGATATTGGTGTCTACTCCAAGAATTCGAGAGTCCTGGTCTCTCCTAGGTTCCAATTCTTTCTTACTCCGAATACTCCCCTCAGTATCCTGCCCTCCTCCCCTATAACTCCCCCCTTCTAGCCTCTAACAGAATTGCATTTATCACACCCCTTCACCTCACTCACCCCACTAACTTTGCCAGCTAGGCAAAGTTAGTTACAGCCCCCACTTTCCTTAATGGTTACATGCTCTCCCACGTGTCCCCAATTCCCTTTTTATTCCTTCTCATGTAAACCTTATCATATGGCACAATTACATTAGCATTAACATCATCATTCTCATTACTTGGGGTCCTTACACTTTGATACTGTGAGGTTAAGGTTGATAAAATGAGTGGTTTTATTTGTATATTTATCAGTATTGATGGATGGATGACAGAAAGCAGGGTGCATGTTTTTTGAAAGCCATTGCCAGGAATAATACAGTTCCTTGGTGGTTTGTAATTTTCAGGCCCAACTCCAAATGTGGATATTGTGTTGTCCATTTGTTTGCAGTGTGACCAATTAACAGGACAAAGTGGAAAAGCTGGGAATCCAACACAATTGCAGAGTGGGAAAACTGGGATTCCAACACAATTGGCATCCGGTCCTGCTCCTGCTACAAGTGAACTTTCTGGTTCAAGCAAGACTCACCCGGTTCCAAGTGGCTTATCTTTGAAACAAACCAGTAATAGACAATATGGGAAAAGGAAAGACAGAGACAGTATGTGCATCACCCCTTTTGGCTATATTTCCCCTTTTTTTCTACTAATTTATACTGTGTTCTATTTGACTTTATTCTGTGTATGAGCCGTGGGGCATCTGGAGCATTTTCTGCATATGTATGTATCCAAAGGGGGATTTAGATGGTCACATATTTGAATTGATGTGTACAGTTTGTCGTGACTGAGTTTCGAATCTGTAGCTCTAGGAGCTTCAAAATTCTTTTCATGCATCATTTTACTAATTATTCTCTGTCAAAGATAAGCTGGACTTTCAGTTAATGATAAGTTGCTATTGGTAATGTATAGGATTTGCCTAAATCAGTGTACCTGCACAATAGCTGCGTGGGTACTACATGCTTATGCTCCCATCATAAAGGTTTTCTTTGATTTTCTTCTTTTGGGGAACAAAAATGTAGTCTATGATAGGGCACTATACGATCGCTCAATCCACATAACTGACCCCGCCTAGTACGACAATACTTAGTTGTTGGTAAAGAGGTTTTCTTTATTATAAAAGCAAGTAGATTTACCTCAATGGTTAATTGCATATTTGCATGTTTCAGATTTGATACTTGGCATCAGAAGTGCATGGATGTATTCCTAAAAAATGAAGAAATTCAGTACTATGTAGAGACCATGATTAAAAAGAGTTTGGAGGATAAACAGCAAATGCATGCATGTATTGTCAGCTTTCTTCTTTATGCAGGACATCACAAGTGAAATTGTCCCCGATTGATAGTTGTTACTATAATGTTCAGGGCAAGAAGATGATGATACTACAACTGTCCAAAGCCAACCCCTTCCTCGTGATGCATTTCGGATACGACAGTATCAGAAAGCTCGAGCCAGCAGCGCTTCTCAGACAGGATCAGTCTCATATGGAAGTGCATTTTCTGGTGATTTATCTGGTAGCACCGGTTGATTCAATTATTTTAAACCCCTTCCACGAGGGCCTATATTAGAAGAGCTCAATCTTCCCTGAGCACATGTACCATTAGCTGTTTTATTTATTCATTTTATATAGATGAATTTAAGCACTCCATCTGCAAGTTTGCATTGCAATAAATTGTCTGTAGCTGCCACCTGAACAGTTCTTGGAGTATGTGAACATGACCTATATGCGTGTTCTTGCCTCCCCCAGTGTCATGTTTCTTTAAAATACTGATCAGCCAAAAGGACTGCCCAGGAGAATCTTTGCACCACGAGCATCATCTCAGTTTTTCACAGTGCAGCTCTCGAGTTGACGGGACCTTCACCAACTACAACAGGTAATCATAGACTAACAAACAAGATGCCTCCTTAATATCTGGCTGTACTGTAAAATTGATTTACTAAGAGAGGAGGATTGTTGAGAACAATAGTTAGCATTGTATTTAGTAAAAATGCTAGTAATGCTGCCCTTGTGAATTTTTGGAAAGACTTTTATTATGAAAGGATCTGTTACAGTTTTTTAAACTACATTTTTCGCAAGAATTATTCAATTAATCTCTACTTTGTTACACTGGACGAAATACTACCCCCCTTAATCGGATTTCTAGTACCATCATCATATTATAATTTAGATTTGAATCGATAGCAGCGGTATACAAGGACGTTCTCGAATTGTTTACGAATGTGATTTTCTTTCTCGTGGTTCTTTTTTTTTTTTTCTAATTTCTTTGTCATGCATGGTTTGATTCTTACTTTTTTTTTTGGGGTCAACTGCATAGTTCAATTTCAGGAATAACTACTAACGGATTAAGGTAATTGGGCCCATTGCTGATCTTGGGCTTTAATCTATGGGCTAATTTGGAGTCCGTACCAGGTTCAAACCCAAAATATTGTTGAATGATTTTCCGACGGAGGCGGAATAAAATGCTCAATGTACTAAAGTCCATAAAAGAGAATTTCGTTCGAAAAAAAAGGAGAATTATGTATCCTTGAAGGCTCCTTCTAACATGGTCTGCGACCATGATGATCCCTTTATTAAAGCTTGGTTTTTTAAGCTATTGACAAGTCTATTGGAATTGTAAAACTCACCCAACATTAAAAGAACTAAAATGGTGGAATTACATGAACCGAGTGTTGCTTTTTGGCTATTATGAACCCCGTGGACCATAACGTTATTAATTAAAACCATCATACAACAATTATGCCATCGCTAGAGAACAAATCAAAAAGATTGTGGATGTCAAGTTTATAAAAATTAAATATCAATAAGAATGTAATCATGTAATTCTTATTCTTATTCATTTTAAATATATATTACATTTATTTTAATGTACATAAAAATTATGCCAAATAATCTTATATTAATTTAAAATTTTATGAACGTGATCTATATGATATGAATTTCTAATATAACAGTGGATTTTGTAAAAGATAACACCTATAAAAAATTATTTAACTGTATAATATTTACTTAAAGCTATATTGATATAATTTAATCTTAACTTGTATATATATACACACACAAGTTTAATTTCTATATACTGACAGTGTAAAAAAGAGTTTTATACTTTCATCTAATCATGTATTGCCCTAACAGCAAAAATAGTTAAGTCTTAAATCCACAACTTGAAAAATTATATAAATAGGATGATTTGATTGGATAACAATATAAACAAAATTTTACTATATATATATATTACCAGAAGAATAATTCTAGTGTATCACATGCAAGATTAACTTTACACTCATGAGTGTTGACGCATAATTTGGACTGGATGTTCTATATCTATATGAATTAGTTCGACGGGATAATTTAGAGAGGTGACCAAGAAAAAAAATCTAATTTGGTGAGTTCAGTTTTGTGGTCGTACCCTAACAGCTTCATCCTTTAATATATTTTATATATCTTTAAATCTATTTTATATAAATCAATTTTTAGTTCTCATAAATATGAGTCATTTGAATGATGGTATTTATAAGGTCAGAAAGAATATTTAAAAAATATTTATAAGGGGAAACTTTTCAATATTTATAACGACTAAATATATATTCAAAACTATTTGAGGAGGCTAAATTTAAAATGACAAGAACAAAAAACAGATAAAGGGAAAAAAGAACCAACATAAAACAAAACTTTTAGGACTAATTAAAATTAAAATAACCTATATTTATAGGAATAATTATTGGCAAAATTCTCAAATTAGTCTCTCTCAAATTTTGCGGGTACAAATTATCCATTTAAAAAAAATTAAAAGAAATCCTTATCAATTTGAAATATAGGACAAATTAGTTCCTCAATAATTAAAAAAAAGTTAAATTGATCATTGTACGAGTGGACTAATTTCTTTGATATGTTTAATTGGCAAAATTGTGTGAGTATTTTTTTTTCTAGAAAGACGAATTTTGATTTTATATAAGAGACCAATTTATCTAGCTTAAAATTCAAGAAAGACCAATTTGAATGATTTTATCAAAAATATTTTTACTATATTTACTTTATAAATATTATATTTTTTGGTTTCTCCGATGCTTTTACAAAATTCAAAAATAGTGGTGCTTTTTAATTATTTATGATTAAAAATAAGTCACATGTTCTACTAATAAGAGTTATTTAAATTTGTGAAATTAACAATTAATTCACAACTATTGAATATACAAGGGTATCAATATCCTACTATAGGATTAATGGAAAATCATATTGTTATAAGTCATATATTTTAAAAAAAAACATTAGTACGAATAATCATTAATAAAAGGATATTTCAATAAAAAATAAAATAATAAACATAAAAAAGATAATTATTGAAAATCTTCAAAATAGTTTTGCCGATGTGAAGGATAATACATGTTTTAATATTTATACAAAATTTTTATATAAATAATATATTAAAATTAAATTCTTAATTAATTTAATGAGTAATTCTTAATTAATACTTGGTACCATGGTTAATAAAATAATCAAATTACACACGGGTTTTTCTATGATAAAAGTTTATATTGACTTTTACTCTTAGATTTATCTGACTTTGATTAGAGAGTACATATGGATGTAAAAATTATGTAGATGAGTTTCATACGTAAAATTAGAAATGGAACTAATCTAGATAGTTTTTATCATAGTTTTACTCTTGAACCACTTTGATTAATGAATAAAAATAGAATATAACTTTTCATGGATAAACTGCATATAAATATGAATTTATCCATGAAAAATTTCTAGCCAATTTTATCCTTCAACTAGTTTAGGGGTAAACATAGATGGAATTTTTTCATGAATGTGCTTTCTGTAAAATTATACATAAAGCAATTAATATGAAAAAAAAAAATTCCATTTTTTCCCACTCCTCTAATAAGTTAATTAAAGGTTTCCTCAGCCTGTTTCCCTTAGTTGGGACCAATACCATCAAATAAAAAATGACACTAGTGCTAAAATAATTAGATTTTTCCCTTAAATTAAACTGTTGAATGCTGGTAATTTAGCATAATACGCTGGCAATTCGGTTTTAGAGATGTTGGCAATTATTTGTAGAAGGTAGTAATCCTATAGGTTTGTACAAACTTTTTTTTTTTTTGCCACCCTTCTAATAAGTCTTACTCAACTTAATTAAAGGTTTTATCAGAATGTTGCCTTTTTTTGGGACCAATACCATCAACTTCAAATGATACTAGTGCTAAAATCATCAGAATTCCCTTGAATTGGACTGCTCAATGGTCATAATTGGGCATAATACATAGGCTATTCAGTTTTTAAGATGCTAGTAATTTTTTTGCAAAAGGTGGTAATCCTACAAGTCTGTACAAATTTTTTTTTTCCTACTCTTCTAATAAGTCTTACTCAACTTAATTAAAGGTTTCCTTAACATGTCGCCTTTTTCAGGACTAATACCATTAATTAAAAATGACACTAGTGCTAAAATTATCAGAATTCCCCCTTGAATTGGACTATCCAATGGTGGTAATTGGGCATAATATATATATATTTTGCAGAAGGTGGTAATCCTACAAGTTTGTATAAATTTTTTTTCCCCACTCCTCTAATAAGTCTTACTCAACTTAGTTAAAGGTTTCCTTTGGCCATTGCCCTTTTTTCAGACTAATTACATCAAATAAAATGACACTAGTGCTAAAATGATTAGAATTTCCCTACAATTGGATTGCCCTATACTGGTAATTTGGAATAATACAATGGTAATTCAGTTTGTAGATACTAGAAAGTATGTGCAAAAGCCAGTAATCCTTCAAGTCTCTTCTAAAATTTTTCCCACCTCAATAAGTTTTACTTAAGTCTGTAGCTTTATTTGGGGTCAATTCCCACAAATAAAAATGACACCAAGGATAAAAATATTATAATTTTCCTTGTAATAGATTGTGCATATGACATATCTGGGTCATTGGCACTCAAATGCTGCTAATTATGTTTTTTAAAAGGCGATGGTAATTCATACAAAATGAAACTTGGGTGTTTCCTATATATTTCTTTTTAATATTTACGTGATACATGTTTACAAATAAATACAAATATAATATTTACTATTACTTACAAATGATAAATATTCTATCTAATCTAATCAAATCTTTTTAATATTACTATTACATATAAATACAAATAATAAATCTTTAGTTAATAAAATTTAATTTTAATTTGTAAATAAGAAAAATAATAATATTTTATTTTTATGATTTAAGATAAGTATTATTTGTAGTAGTAAAATCTCAGTAGTATTTCATACAATGTACTATTGTATGCTTTGGTCACGTCTGCTAATAATGAATACACTTAGGCCTCGTTTGGTGGATTGTATACAATAAGGCCTGATAATATTAGATATAATAGACTACTAGTATAATGTCTGACAGTATAGTACAAAGAATCCATTGTATAGGTTTTTATATTATCCATTATTTGGTGTGCCACATGATTGGTGGTTGATGAGTGGGCAGGTGGTGACTAGTGGGTGGCGAGCTACTATCGGTGGTGGGTGGGGGTAGGGCATTGGTGTAGAATAATATTATAGAATATGAAATATAATATGTTACACAGTGTTATACTAAATACTGTATAGTATCCAAAATTTATCAAATTAATACTATTAGACCTTATCCTATCAATTTTTATTACTATTAGTCTTTATCCTATCAGGTGTGCTAAACAAGCCCTCAAAGTTTGCTTGGCATGATCAATATGATAAGGTCTAATAAATTTTTAAATTCTATAGTGTTTGATATGACATTGTATGAAATATTATCTTTTCTTTACAAATAATTATAACCATAAGTAAATAATAAAATAAAAAATTAGTAATGAAATATTGTTGGAATTTTTCAATGGTATCTTTCGTTACTATTATTGTTGTTAGTCTGTCAAAGTATTAGTGTTTACTTTTTTTATTTTTGGTCTAGAATTGAAGCAAACAAAAAAGAAGCAGGTGGGCAAAGTGCTATGTTGCACGGGTTGAATTTGGATTAATAGCTTTTTTAAAAAAAAATTCACAAATGTCTCTTAATCTTGTAAAATTGCATAAGCTACCCCATCATGCTCCATAACTCTACCCTCCCCATGTTAGAAGGCTCCATCTTTGAAAAATGCCTTAAAGTGCAAAGAGTTTGACAAAGGGAATACTCCAAATTTTGTCCATTGATCTTTTCATGCTGGAATTAAATTCGTGTTTATGATAGCTGGTTATTCTACCTTAATCGAAACTAGTTGGATTGTACATGAGACCCAAGCTCAATTGACAAGATACATATTACTGAAGCATACCTCAATTAGAAACATGTAAGTTCTTAATATTATGATAAAGTAATCACCAATAATAATAATAACTCCTAAACTTTATTGGAAATGTTAAATGTCAATAAATCCGTCAAGACTGAGAAGGATGAACAAGTGATATGTCAATGTGGTTCATCTTCTCCGTTCAAGACATTCGTTATCTACCAAGATATTTATTTCCTCGCACACCAAGGCCAACTAACAGACATCTTTTTTTCATCATTCCTATCGGAAGCCCCTTCATCAATTGGTACTATATTCTCCTCCTATTAATGAAGGGGCTTCTGGTGGGGACGGTGAAGACAAGCAACTGTGTTGGTTGGTGACGAAGCCACTCCTACTCCACACTCTTCCTTTTTCTCATCATTGCACTCTCCTAGTTAGATCCAATTCCTCCTCATCTTCTCATGTTGCAAGCAACCAAATCATCGCACCTAGCGCTGCGAGCACTTTCTTTGCCTTGCATCGGTGATGTGGCAAATGGTGATTATGTTTCTCTGTTTGATTCCAGATCTAGTTTGTCATTGTTCCGTTGCCGATGTAGTTCTTATTCTTTGGCATGCTTTTTGATCTTGCTACAGTCCATTTGGTTCTTGGTTCTTCGACTTTGCTGCTAATATGTTTAGTTCTATCTCTCGGCATTACTTTCACAACATTGTTTCCATGGTGTCTTTGTCATTCGATCTTCGTTCAAATATGCTCGTTGCCATAGCATTGAGTGGCTTTTCATCATCAGATTTGTATCAGTTTTCTTCATCTTTGAAGGTGAACCTGCTATTAGAATTTGTTCTAGATCTTAAGTTTATTCTTCTAACCATGGATCTATTTCCATTCTTGATGCAGATCTTATGTGTGCATTATTGTCACTAAGTATAGTCTGATTGATTTAGTTTTGTTCTAGTATCTTGCTTATCTAGACATTGCAACATTGGACTTTTGTTTGGTTAAGTCCTCTACATTATGTTTTTGCCGACTATTTTTTGTCCAGAGCATTTGTAGCACCCTAACTTTTAACCCAATACTCTATAACATATTAGGCTAATCATTAGGTTATTACTTCTTAGTCTCATCTTTTAATAAAATAGTTAGCGGAAATTACAGGTAAATTTTTCTTTTTAAAACATAAACAAAGTGAGAGCCACGAACATAACTAGCCGAATGATAGAAACATAAAGCACGCGTAACAATCATAAACAACCATGTAAAATAAAACATACATCAGAAGATCATAGATCACGAAGACAACAGAAACATTTCATTAATAATAAAGTAGTTAAAGTACATAACTAGTCATACCCTTATAGAAACGGGCAGTGCTTGAAATACAACGGAAAAGGAAATACAACAGATAGCAAAGTACATGGTTCAACATGAAGATAGAAAAACCCAAAACGCTACCCTTCTACTAGGCTATGAGTACAAACTGCACACCCCTCCCAAAAGGTACGACCGAAGGGGAAGATCCTCATAAAAGCTCGAGTACTCGTAAGGCTCTCCATCGAGAACTAGTGACGTCGGTGGTCCTCGGGTGATGGAGGCAGGTAAACGGGGAAACGTTCTATCTCCTCTTGTGTGGGCCAATGCAACGTGGAAGGCACACGAGGTGGCTGAACATGGGCTCCTTGATGCGGACGCATCTCAGCTCTCTTTGCCAGGCGCGGCTGCACCACAGTCTCCTAACTCCCCATACGTCGGGATCGGGGAAAAGGGGCTGAACCCTCCGAAGGAACATGCGTCGGCCAATCCTGGAATGGGTCAGTCTCGGATCTCCTCGAGCGAGGTACGTACTCCGGGAAATCTCAGACGGCGGAGGCAGAGGTACGGGCACGTCGCAACTGCTCCTCACACAGGCGGGTGTGCTCGAAGATCATGTTGTCACTACCGAAGGGCGCAGTAGGAGTGAACTGGTAGCTCGAAACTGGATAAGCGAAAGGTCATTCCATGTACACAAAAAAACGAACGGCACATCGACCCTCAAAGTGATATGAACAGTGTATCTCCCATACTGGCGTATCAATGAAAAGCACGAACGTCGCCATCACTCTCTGAAGACGTAACGGGAGGAAAGAGAGAGAGGAGTGAGAAATCTTGCTAAAGAAATCTCAGTAGGAGTCTCCTACCCTAGGGTTACATCATACACATCCTCAGGAACCTTGGGTTTAATTATAAAATAGTGATCATGCATATAAGGTTCAATTTAGGATTTATCAAATTAATCATCCAAGGTCCATTCCTTTTAACATGCATCTTGATGTTATGAATGCAACATGTTATATCGTGGATGCATGGCAATACTCAAGCATATAAGACAACACATCAAAGCACATAAACACAATCCATGTGGCATAAGGGCATATAACTTCCAGGTGAATCATTTCTCAACTTCGTGACATCAATCATGGTACTTTAGCATATAAGCCACCCTAAAAATAACTAGGTTATGAGCTCATACCTCAGCTAGTCGTCACTAGCTCTTGCTTATTATCTTGAATAAGCGAAACATAAATAATAATCCCGACTCGCAAGTACAGGTAGGGGGCAGGGATCACCTCTCTCTAGGATATAAACATTTCTTTCAACCCCTTAAGGTTTGACGGAAATTCGGCAGCATAGCAGCTGTTAAACCGAATTTCCTTCAAATTGCCACAAGCTAATTTACAGAACATGTTCTCATGAAAACTCATGCTATGATAAACTTTAACATTTTCGTCAATCATTTTCTCATGCATCAAGCACATCTCATCATATCATTGCATCATACAACACATCATAGCATTAACAACTCTTTAGTGTCTTATGCATTGACCCTTACGGTCCTCCACTCACATTCTAAGTTATAAATCATCAAACCTAATCTCTCGGGGACTTATAAGGTTATAACTAAGTCTTTCTCACCTCACACTATGATCAAGAACATCTCTAAACCTCAAGAATTCATAAATCATAATCCTAATTTTACGGGTACCTAGGAGTCACAACAATGACCCTTTCTAAGTCCGGGTTGCTCCTAAGGCATCAAGATCAAGTCCTAAACCATTTATGAGTCATTCCTACACATTTAAACTAATTTAAATCCATGATTAGCATTACTAAACCTTGCTGGACAGAATCCAGAAAATTCAATCATTAAGGGATCTAGAACTCTCAAATTAATTCTTTTTTAGTTACTAATTTCTCTTATCTTTCACATATGAGCCTTAACATTAATTATACTCAAACATAAGCATATTATCACCATTAAAACAACTCATACAGTGGCATAACATAGCAAGGCAGAACTGAAACAAACATCTCCATTTAAAGGCATCAAACACATTTTCTAAAGCACATAAAATACTAGTTTGTCTTGGAACCTTTTTAAAACTTTCAAAACTCATTTATAAACATTTTTAACATCTAAAATCATCAAAATATTTATGAGGACAGTAGCTAAATCAAACTTGTCTCAAGAGGTTCTAAATTCATAAAACTTAGTTCTATGCATTCCTTAAACTCATAAAAGCTTGGAAAAATTATAAAACATAGCTTTCAATACTTAGAAACATCAAGACCCCCTTAGGGCCGAAATATGAACCAAGGGAAATGAATATTTTTAGACCTTTGTTTGAGACAACAATGGGCAAGTCTTTGAGCTCTAAGTTCATTTAAGTGATGACATAAAAATAAACATGCTCATGCACTTATTTTAGGTTCCATTAGAAGGTAAAGTGATAGCACAAAATAAATATGAATGCAACTCATTATTATCTTGATATTAAGTGAGAACTTGAAATATAAACATGATAGTGCAAGGTTCACTTATTATCTTGATACTTAGTGATAGCAAGGAAGTAAACATGATGCAAGGTTCATTTTATGGTTAGCTAGAGCTCATCCAAGACTTTAACAAAATAACAACCCAATATATATCTCATTACAAGGAAAGCTTTAGAGTTCTTGAACCAAGTCCTCAAAGGAACTATGAGGTTCTTGAACAACATCATCAAGCTCAAGCAAACAAACTTCCAAAACCAAACAAAACAAAATCTCAAAGATCAAGATACCAAAACCGAAAACCTTACTAAAGAAAGTGAAGCTAAGTCAAGTTCTTTATTAAATACCCAAAACCCCTATCTAGAGAAAAATCTCTAGAACGTGCCGGCCAACTTTAAGGTTGACAAAGGTAGGCTTGGGCTTTTAGAAATCCTTAGATTAATTTTCTTAAGTTGAAAAACCATGTGAGCTAAGTATAGTATAGATGAAGTTAAAAGAAAGGAAAAACTCAAGCTCTAGAGGTTCCTTTGAGATGAACACAAAGTCATCATCTAGGAGTCCTCATCATTGAGCTATCATATGCTCCTCAAGGCCTCATGGCCGAAATCACAAGGAAGGAAAAACAAAGAAAGTTTCAAAAGAAAATCCAAGAGAAAGCTAGAAAGAACTCATTTTCAAGAAAACAAAGTTTAGAAAACACTCCTACCTAGAGTGAAGATGAAATCTTTGAACTTTTGAAAAGGAAAACAAGATGATGAGCTCCTCCAAGAGGCAAGATAGCTTCGGCCAAGGGAGGATGAGAAGGTTGGAGTTGTGTTTCAAGTGAGGTTGTGTTTGAGGTGTGGTGTTTGAGAGGTTTGATGATGGTTTAAGGCTATGGGGTGGTGTTTCAAGGTTGAGAGATGATGATGAGATGAAGAGAGGATGAAGATGAAGATGAAAAGAAAGGAAGAACTCTCTTGGAACTTTGAGAGAAAAGAAAAGAACTAGCAAGACAACTCTAGAATTCTAAACTTAGCAAATGCTTCCAAGTGCAACTAAACTATCACAAGCATCCTATTTATAGAAAAACAAAACCATGGGGCTCACCAAGGGGAGATGTGGCCGTGGCTTTTGAGGGGGAAAAGGGAGAGAAAATAATATCTTACACAAGGTCATTCAAGCATGGTTTGAAGTATGGAAGCTATGCTACAAAGTATGACTTGATGTGAGTTAATTTCCTATCAATTTTTGATGAAATTAGGCTTCTAGAACCTTGACATGGCTGGAACTTTTCCAGCCACAAATAAATGGAAAAAATGGATTGTTTTAATTATTTATTCATGTGGAAATTCAAGCTTGATTGAAAGTTATGACAAGGTATAGTGTATGTGACCTGAGGTATGGTCTTGGAGTGTTGAAAAATTGAACATGTGATGCATATGGGAGGAGGGAGTGCACGGCCAGGTCTAGTACAGCAAGGGGGAGGTGAGGTTTGATCATCTAATTGGGTGTTAATGGTAGGTTTAAATGTGTATTAGCTTAGGTACAAGGTTAGGAACAATTAAGCTTAAGTTTAGGTAACTAAGAATGTGTTTTAAGGATTTTATGACAAGATTAGGAGTGCTCATACATCATTAGAGAATTAAAAACTCATTTGTGAATAAACAATGTGTAACACAATTCCATAATTTAAGGAATTGGAAAGAGAAAACACTATTCAAGATTCCATGACTAGGAGTCTTGAAATTAAAATATGATTTTAAGTTGTAATTAAGCACTTTTAGGTTCTAATCAACTTTAATAAATTATTTTGACTCAAGATTAATTATGGAAATTAATTAACCTTCGATTAGAGCCTAATATTGCTTAGGTTTGCTTAATCACGCGATTAAGCGTAAAAACACGAAACTAGGGGCAAAACCGTAATTTCGCACTAATTTTTCCCGGGACCTTCGAGACCAAAACTAAAGTCATAGTCTACATAAAAACACCTTTTAAAACCATCTGGAGAAGTTTCGGGTTCATCTGGCACTTGCAATCGGGTAAAACACCGCAGGGGCGTTTTGGTCATTTTGACCTAAAAACTCGAAAAATGAGATTTTCGATCCCGGGAAGGTACACAAGTCATCTAATCCCCTTCCAACATTGAGTTTGCCCTTCGAGTACTGCTGGACTGGCTTTCCTCGAATTCCGGGCCGAAAATGATCTCAGGGGTATTTTGGTCATTTTCACTCTAACAGAAAATCGGGGCGTTACAGCGTTGTTATTGTAAGCTCTAGAACATTTTAGAAAGTATAAGTTTTATTATTTTGAATGACAACAAAGCCAATTTAGAGAACATATTTTGAAGAATGACTAATGACTACCTTGAGTTTCTTGACTAAGCTTAACAAGTATTTCCAATGTGCATTACATGGGCTTGAGCGAGAATAATTTCACTTTACATGTGCAAACATGTTTTATCTCGTGGAAAGAGAATGAGCTTAAACAAAGTGAATATTATATCATGTAAAGAACGCTTACATGCATTAACGAGCTAGAAGACTGAAGAATGATCAAGGGACTGATTACGCACGTTAGAAAGCTCATTTACTATGGAGCACAGAACGCTACAGGAAATAGAGGGAAATTTGAAATTCAAATTTCAAATCTCGAGTCAAACTCAGTTTTATAACTGGTATGTTATCTCTTCTGCCTGACTAGTCAAACATCCTAGCTTTTAGAAGGAGGACTTTAGAAATCACAGTCAGAAAGTAAAAAGAAAAAGGGACATCAAAAACCTTTACAATATAATGACTTTTACAACTGATGTGACAAGTTTGTTAGTCTACCATTCTAGACTAATGTCCCAAGACACAACAGATGATCTACACGTGCCACTTGGAGATCTGATCAAGGGCAATAGTCATGAAGAAAGACCACTATAAATAGAGATGCTATGCTTGAAAGCTGATGGGAGAATGGAATATATAAGAGTAGAAACTCTAGAAAAATCTCTGTACACTTCTTAGGATGTTCATCATAATATGTAATTAGTTTCCTTGAAGTATAAAAGTCTTCTTTCAAAATTCTTAGCATGGTGTATGCTCTTCTTTGTAAGAGATGTGAGAAAGAAGTCGCTCATGCTTCCTAGGTCTGTTTTATTAAATATTTGTAAGGAAACTTGAGTATTTGTTAGTTTGAGTGGCAACCCAAATACATAACCTTTATAACCTTGATCCAGTAGTTATTAGAGTGAGACATAGCTTGGAGAGGCTAAGGTAAAACTACTTGCAACATAATGGCAGAAGCATTCTGCTCATCTCGGTCCAGGTTCAAGAGGCTGTGGGAGAACTACTCGCAACATGATGATGGAGGTGTTCCCCTTATCATGGTCTAGCTTGAAAAGCCTATGGAAGAACTACTTGCAACTTGATGATGGAGGTGTTCCAGCCATCATGGTTAAGCTTGGAGAGGCTAGTTTAAGACTACTCGGTTCAGTTTAAAGAAGCTGGTACAAAACTACTCGATTTATGAAAGTAGGAGTTGTCTACTGGTCACTGTTGAGAGCCTTGGAAGGCTAATGTAAAGACTATCCAATTTACTTTCGCAAGTTGAGAATTTGTTTAGTGGAATCTCAACATGTGTTGAGTACTAGATGCAGCCAAGTTTGGTCGAACCAGTATAAAAATATGTGTCATTTTTTCTCTTCCCTGATCTTTTATTTTATGTTATGCTCTTTAACTCAATAACTGCTAAAATATGGTTATAACTATGTTGTTATTAATACGTGCTTCAGAGATATACTTTCTGAAACAATTAACCATAGTTCCGTTGCACTTCAAGCTTAATGCTTGATAGTATTTTCATTAAATGTTTAAGATTTGAAGAAAGTACTAAAGCACGATTCAACCCTCTTCTCGTGCACTCTTTTACCTACATGTGTTATTAGAGCATAGGCTGCTAAGGGCTTGAACAGTCCAATGATTGTAGAAGACAAAGATCAAAGGGACATAATGGCGCAGATCATCCACAATAGAATATCACTCATCAATTTGACCATCTACTCCTAATGAGTTTCGAGGATATGACAAGGAAATCTCTACAGTATATGAAATCTAAATGAAGCAAATTGGCAACAAAGATTGAAGCTAAAGTTCAGCAAAATCCTAAGTCAACGTTATGCTCATGAGTGTACCAAGCTAAGCATGACATGAAAATTATCACTTGAAACACTATGAAATGAATATGGGATAGACTGGACATACTAAAGAAGTCATGCTTCCTTAAATGAATGATAATCCCATAGAAAGGAGAAAGCCCTCAATCCTAAAAGTCTTCACATAAGAAACAATAAAAAGCTAAGGCAATAGAAGCTATTGATACCTCTTCTAAGGAAGGAAAATCTGATGAAGGAAATGGTCAATAAGTCATGATAAGTGCAAAGATGTAGAAAATCTAAAGTTCATGACATAAGAATGATTTGTTAAAGAAATACAAGGTTAGAATATCCAAAGCTCCTTTATTAGTTCCTTTATTTCTTGCATTACTTATTGAGCTGCTATATAACCTACATATTTCTCTTCTCAATATTTCTCAAAATTAAATAGCTTAAGTTTGATTATGAAAATCATAAGAAAATACATATTCTATTTTCAAACTATAAGCCTTAGAAGCTGAAGTCTCAGAACTATATTAGAAAGATCTCATAAAGTTATTTCAAAATTTGAGAAAACTTCATGACTTCTGAAATCTGACTCAAAGCTTATGGGATAGGTCCTAAAATCTTAAATTCATGCTTGGAGGTCAGAGGCCATTGTTTGAGAAAACAAATATGAGAAATAAAAAGGAAAGAGGAGAGAAAATGTAATGGAGCCTCATCTAAGGTCTTTCATCATAGTCTCTTTTACACTCTATCATAAGTAAGGACACCCATCTAACAAATGATTCTTAAAAGAAAAATCTATTGAGATAGGATGGGAAAACTTTCCCTAAACAACTAATCAATGTGGACTCAAGAAAGTTGAGTACCAGAATCAAAATTGTCTTTTTTTTGTATGTACATCAGAATATTACAACTATTAAAGGTTCCTTAGAGATTAAAAGATAGTAACTATCTCAGACATTTTCCAAAGCTTAAAAAGAAAATTAGGAGTAGGATACTTAAGATTTCCAAATGCCTTGAATTCACTGGTGAAAAGTATTCAAGAATAACTTTGCTAGTTGTCACTTAGGACTGAAAGAAAGCCTTGAGGAAAAGAGTCTCAAGGAAACTTCTGATAGCAAATAGATGGAAGCCAGACCTTTAGAAAGTAAACTCCATAACTCATATACTTTAGAAAATATGCTAAGACCTCCAAAGCAAATCAGAGGAACATTACTGAACAAGAAGAAGAGTAATCTGAAGTAAGAAAAGAAGTTGAAGATTTTCAAGGCATAGAAACTACAAGAATGCTTTCTGATATAAAGACAGTTTCAAAATACAGAGTTTTGGGAAACATATCATTCCTAAGAAATATGTCAAACTATGCTTCTATCTCCACCATTGTGCTTGAATAGATGGAAAAAGCTTTGAGTAATCAAAGTTAGGTGGGTACTTTGCTACAAGAACTGAACTAGATCAAGAATATGAAAAGCTTGAATACTTGAAGAAAAAGGAAGTCATCATGAGCTAAAAATGACAGGCCATGTGGAACTAAGAGATTCTAGAATGCTACCTTTCTCTTGAGAGACTTAAGACTCCTGACTGTACAAAGAAAAGAACATACTTCTGATGCCTAAGATTAAAATGGAGATTGTTGCAAACTGTCACACCCAGATGCTGCGGATAAGGAACTAGCAAGAAGATTATCACAAGAGTTATTCCAAAATCCCTATCCTCTTTAGTAATGTCATTAACATTTAATTATGTTTGGAAAGCCTTTTGAACCCTTTTTAGATCCATGCTCCTTTGTCGTAAATCTTGTTTAAAGTTGTGATTGAAAAAGGAACTTTTATGTCAAATGCTTGAGAATGCTGAAGATGAAAAATATTAAATATATTCAAAAGTGTTTTGCTGAAAATTGATTTTGCTGTTTCAACTGCATAAACATTCATGCACAACATCTCTAGGTACTCTTCTCTGCATTGCTTTGACCCGAAGACCACATAAAGATATCAGTATACAAGACTAGCTCACATCTTGAACTTCAGAAAGTTTGATAAAAAATCTGGAAACGGAAAAAATGGTTAGAAAAGAGAAGAAATGGTTCAAAACCTTGAAGATAGTTGGTATCATGGGATTCAAGATATAAATATGACTAGTAAGTAGGAATATTTTAGCACTCCAAAGGATCAAAAAGTGCGAAGTGAAGCTCAAAAAGTAAATCCTTCATAAAGTAATTCAAAGAGTCACCAATCACTTACTCTGAAGAAAGACAAAAAGAGCAGGAAAATTCCCTCGAGTTTCTTTATTTCCCTTTCGCACGTCATTTTCAGATAGACACATCCCATCACTTAAATAACCAATTACTCATAACCTGTCATGTTTCCACCTTCATCTTCCTCAAGATGTTTCCACTACCATATCATCTCCTCTTTCCCAAAAAAAATCATTCTTCATCTGCTTCAAACTTTCATTTTCAAATCTTTGAAGCCTCAGCCTTTTCTTCTTCTACTACATCCTGTTAAGTTTTAACCTTTCTTCTTTCTATCTCACATACTCTATCCACCAATGGCTGAAGGGAAACATTTCAATAGACGTACTACCAACATGAGAACCATTCTCATGTATGATGAGCCAGTGCATCAACAGCACTATGCTAAAAATTTCTCCCAGCGATCCATAACTCTTGGAAAAAGATTAAATGGGGAGCTGTTGATGCAAGTGCTAATTCTTATGGAAGTAATCTCTTTCCAAGGTTGGGTAGGTTTTCTAAACTTCTTTGGTAGAGTGTTCACTGGGATGGTCATAGGCTTCTTATAACACCCTAATTTTTAACCCAATACTTTAGAATATATTAGGCTAAGTTATTACTTCTTAGTCTCAACTTTTAATAAAATACTTAGCGGAAATTACGAGTAAATATTTCTTTTTGAAAACATAAACAAAGTGAGAGCAACTTAACTAGTCGAATGACAGAAACATAAAGCACGCGTAACAATTATCAGAGATCACAGAGTGAAGCATATAACCAAGGAAGCATTCCATTAATAACATAATTTAAGCACATAAGTAGTCATACCCTCATGGAGATGGGCTGAGCTTATAATACAACGGAAAAGAAAATACAACAGAAAATGTAAAATACATGGTTCAACATGAAGATAGAAAACCCAAAATGCTACCCTCCTACTATGAGTACAAACTACAACCCTTCCCAAAAGGTACTACCGAAGGGAAGATCTCCATAAAAGCTCGGGTACTCGCAAAGCTCTCCATCGGGAACTAGTGACAACGGGGATCCTCGGGCGGTGGAGGCATGTAACCGGGGAAACGCTCTATCTCCTCCTGTGTGGGCCAATAGAGCGTGAAGGGAACTCGCGGTGGCTGAACGTGGGCTCCTCGACGCAGACGCATCTTGGCTCTCCTCGCCAAGCATGGCTGCCTCACAGTCTCCTCACTCCCCTTGCGCCGGAACTAGGGAAAGGGAGCGGAGCCCTCCGAAGGGATATGCATCGGCGAATCCTCGGATAGATTAGTCTCGGACCTCCTCGAGCGAGGCACGTACTCCGGGTAGTCGCGGACAACCGAGGCAGAGGTACGGGCACGGCGTAGCTACTCATCACGCGGGCGAGTGCGCTCGAAGATCATGTCATCACCACCAAAAGGTGTAATAGGAGTGAACTAGTAGCTTGAAACCGGATAAGAAAAAGGTCGTCCCATGTACACAAAAACACAGACGGCACAACGACCTTCGAAATGATACGAACGGTGGTCCGGGTCGTAGTGCACCTCCCAAACAGGCGTGTCAATGAAAAGCACGAACGTCGCCATTGGTCTCTGAAGATGTGACGGAAGAAAGAAAAGAGAGGAGTGAGAATTCTTGTTAAAGAATCTCAGTAGGAGTCTCCTATCCTAGGGTTACATCATACACATCCTCAGGAACCTTGGGTTTAATAATAAAATAGTGATCATGCATATAAGGTTCAATTTAGGGTTTTCCAAACTAATTATCCAAGGTCAATTCTTTTTAGCATGCATCTTGATGTTATGAATGCAACATGTTATACCATGGATGCATGTCAATACTTGAGCACATAAACAACACATCAAAGTACACAAACATAAATCATGTGGCATAAGGGCAAATAACTTTCCAATGGGATTCATTCCTCAACCTTGTGACATCAATCATGGTACTCTAGCATATAAACCACCATAAAAATAACTAGGTTATGAGCTCATACCTCAGCTAGTCGTCACTAGCTCTTGCTTATTATCTGAATAAGCGAAACATAAATAATAATCCCGACTCGCAAGTACGGGTAGGGGGTAGGGATCATCTCTCTCTGGGATTACCCTCTTTGAAACGCTTTGCGAGCACTAGGCCACAGCAATTTGTCCGCTTTGGTAGGCTGCATCTACTCATACCCTCACGGATTTGTCTCCCCTGGGGGTGCTCGGCCGAACCGGTGTCACCCAGGCAAGCGCGTCTCAGTGCTTTGTCACATAAAAATCTCTTGGGGGGTGCTCGGCCGAACCGGTGTCACCCAGGGTTTTCAACTCATATGGTACTCATAAAATATTTCTTTCAACCCTTTAAGGTTTGACGAAAATTCGGCAGCATAACAGCTGTTAAACCGAATTTCCTTCAAACTGCCACAAGCTAATCCACACATCATGTTCTCATGAAATCTCATGCTATGATAAACTTTAACATTTCATCAATCATTTTCTCATGCATCAAGCACATCTCATCATATCATTGCATCATACAACACATCATAGCATTAACAACTTCTTAGTGTCTTATGCATTGACCCTTAAGGTCCTCAACTCACATTCTAAGTTATAAATCATCAAACCTAATCTCTCGGGAACTTATAAGGTCTTAACTAAGTATTTCTCACCTCACACTATGGTCAAGAACATCTCTAAACCTCAAGAATGCAAAATTCATATTCCTAACTTTACGGGTACCTAGGAGTCACAACAATGACCCTTTCTAAGTCCGGTTTGCTCTTAAGGCATCAAGATCAAGTCCTAAACCATTTATGAGTCATTCCTACACATTTAAACTAATTTAAATCCATGATTAGCATTACTAAACCTTGCTGGACAGAATCCAGAAAATTCAAACATTATAGGATCTAGAACTCTCAAATTTATTCTTTTCTAGTTTCTAACATCTCTTATCTTTCACATATGAGCTTTACCATTAATTATACTCAAACTCAAGCATATTATCATCATTAGCACAGCTCATACAGTGGCAAATCACGGCAAGGCAGAACCGAAACAAACATTCTCCATAAGGGCATAAAACACAATTTCTAAAACACATAAAATACTAGTTTCTCTTGGAACCTTTTTAAAACTTTCATAACTCATTTATAAATGTTTTTACCATCTAAAATCATAAAAATATTTAAGAGGGCAGTGACTAAATCAACTTTGTCTCAAGAGGTCCTAAATTCATAAAACTTAGTTCTACATATTCCTTGTACTCATAAAGCTTAGAAAAAGTATGAAACATAGTTTTCAATATTTAGAAACATCAAAACCCCTTAGGGCCGAAATATGAACCAAAGGAAATAAATATTTTTAGACCTTTGTTTGAGACAACCATGGGCAAGTCTTTGAGCTCTAGGTTCATTTAAGTGATGACATAAAAATAAACATGCTCATGCACTCATTTTCTGTTCCATTAGAAAGTAAAGTGATAGCATAAAATAAATATGAGGTGCAACCTATTATTATCTTTGATATTTAGTGAGAACTTGAAATATAAACATGATAATGCATAGCTTGAAATATAAATATGATAATGCAAGTTCATTCATTATCTTGGTACTTAGTGATAGCAAGGAAGTAAACATGATGTGCAAAGCATAAAATAAACATGATGCAAGGTTCATTTTATGGTTAGCTAGAGCTCATTCAAGACTTTAACAAAGTAACAACCCAACATATATCTCATTACAAAGAGAGCTCTAGAGTTCTTGAACTAAGTTTTCAAGGAACTATGAGGTTCTTGAACATCATCATCAAGCTCAAAGAAAACAAACTTTCTAAACAAACAAAACCTCAAAGATCAAAAAGGAAATGGAAACCGAAATATTAAAGAAAAGGAAACAAAGAACCGAAATCAAACTAGCAAGAAAAGGAAAGGCGTTCTTGAGTAAAAATCATGTTTGAGTTAGAAAGTGAAGTTGAAACTCAAAGAAAGTAAAACCTCAAGCTCTAGAGGTTCCTTTGAGATGGACACATAGTCATCATCTAGGAGTCCTCATCATTGAGCTATCATGTGCTCATCAAGGCCTCATGGCCGAAATCTCAAGAAAGAAAAGAACCAAAGAAAAGTTTCAAAAGAAATCCAAGAGAAAGCTAGAGAAACTCATTTTTCAAGAAACAAAGTTTAGAAAACACTCCTACCTAGAGTGAAGACACAAAGCTTGAACTTGTAAAAAGGAAAACAAGATGATGAGCTCCTCCAAGGGCTTGATGGTTTCGGCCAAAGGGAGATAAGGAGGTTGGAGTTGTGTTTGAGATGAGGTTGTGTTTGAGGTGAGGTGTTTGAGAGATTTGATGGTGGTTCAAGGCTTTAGGAAAGTGTTTAAGGTCTAAGAGATAATGATAAGATGAAGAGATGAAGAGAGGATGAAGATGAAGAGCAAGAGGGAACTCTCTTGAGACTTAGAGAGAAAAGGAAAAGAACTCACAAATGCTTAAAGTGCTCAAACTTACCAAATGGACCAAAAGTGACACAAGTTCATCTAAGGCACCTATTTATAGGAAAACAAAACAATGAGGCTCACCAAGGGGGGGGGGGCAGTGGCCGTAGCTTTTGAGGGGGAAAGGAAGAGAAAATATCTCTTTGATTGTGTCATACAAGCATGGTTTGAAGTATGGAGTTCATGACACAAAGCATGGGTTCAAGCATGGGTTTTTGAGTGAGCTTTTCTTTTAATTGTGAATGAAATTAGGCTTCTAGAAGTGAGACATGGCTGGAAGATTTTCAGCCACAAATAAATGGAGGAATTGATTTATTTCACTTGGTTATTCATTAGAAAAAGCAAGCTTGATTGAAATTGTGACAAGGTATGACAAGTATGGTGATTTGAGGTGATTTTTCTTCAAGTTTTGAAATGAAATAATTCATGAAAATGGGGGTGAGGGCTGGCGCAAGTCTGACCAGAAAATGGGGGAAAGAAAGGCTTCTAGATGTTGTCCTTGGAAGCATGGATGAGAGCATGGTTTGTATGACTCAAAGTATGGTTTGTGTAAGGTCAAGGCATGACTCTTTGAGTGAGAAAAATTCACACATGTGATGCATATGGGAGGGCATGGCTTCGGCCAGATTGGGGGCATGAGAGAGGAAGAAAAATCTCTCATGTAATTGGGTGTTAATGATAGGATTAAGTGTAGGTTAGCTTAGGTATAAGGTTAGGAGTAATTAAGCTTAAGTTTAGGTAGCTAAGTATGAGTATTAGGAATTTTATGCCAAGGTTAGGAGTGCTCATACATCATTAGAGAATTAAAAACTCATTTGTGAATAAACAATGTGTAACACAATTCCATGATTTAAGGAATTGAAAAGAGAAAACACTATTCAAGATTCCATGACTAGGAGTCTTGAAATTAAAATATGATTTTAAGTTGTAATTAAGCACTTTTAGGTTCTAATCAACTTTAATAAATTATTTTGACTCAAGATTAATTATGGAAATTAATTAACCTTCGATCAAAGCCTAATATTGCTTAGGTTTGCTTAATCACGCGATTAAGCGTAAAAACACGAAACTAGGGGCAAAACCATAATTTCGCACTAATTTCGCCCGGGACCTCCGGGACCAAAAATAAAGTCATAGTCTACATAAAAACGCCTTTTAAAACCATCTGGAGAAGTTTCGGGTTCATTCGACACTTGTAAACGGGTAAAACACCGCATGGGCGTTTTGGTCATTTTGACCTGAAAACTCAAAAAATGAGATTTTCGATCCCGGGAAGGTACACAAGTCATCTAATCCCCTTCCAAAATTGAGTTTGCCCTTCGAGTACTGTCGAACCGGCTTTCCTCAAATTCCGGGCCGAAAATGACCTCAGGGGCATTTTGGTCATTTTCACTCTAACAGAAAATCGGGGCGTTACACTTCTGCTCTCAGTTAATCACATCAGAGGAGCTCATATGGTGCTAAGCATAAACAATCTCTCAAGCATTGTTCAGGCTCCTGAAGAAGGTATCAGATGTTCTTAAGAGGAAAACTGGTTCATGACTCTTGGTGTCCCAGCAGAAGATGTGTTAAGATGTCTCACGAACTCTCCTAAATATCATCCTAGTAAGATAACCACTGCAATGTTGAACTCAAAAGCTCGCCAAGTCTTTACTCTCATCCAGTTCTCTATCCTACCAAGGCTAGGAAGCACACACCTACTAATGGGAATGGACTGCATGTTGCAGTATTGTTTGCAAGAAAAAAGAAAAGTCAACTTGCCCAGACTTCTTTTTGACTACATGTTGAATGCAATCTCACCAGAAAAGAGAAGAAATGCCTTTATTCCCTACAGTATCTTACTGACAATGGTCTTTGAATATCTGAACTATCCTCTTAGAGACGAGTAGGGTGAAAATATGGAAGGCACCTTATACACCTTCATCTCGTTTCGAACCTTAAGAAGATCTACAGGTGCTAACACATCCGGAGCTACCAGATATAGTACAAGGATAAGATATGCAGCCATTGAAAAGGCAGCAGCAGAAGTTGAAGGAAAAAGAGGAAAAAGAAAATTAATCATTATTAAAGATTATTCCGAGGATAGTGAGAAACATGAAGTAATTCTTCTAAAACTTGTTTGCATTGCATAGCTTCAATGGCATATTTGACTTGACATTCCCATGTTGTACTCTCGGTCGAGTCTAACTGAAGAGGCAATTAATGAGAAAACGCGTAAATAGTTGAAAGGAAAATTGACTAGTGAGAGAAGGTTAATTTAGTGATTTTCAAATTGTTATTTTTTAATTTAAAAATATTAATGTTTAATAATTTTATTTAAATATTATAACTTTAAATCTAAGCCATTCAAATAAAATCTAATGGTTAAAAATGATGGACCATGTATTGTTTCATAACATAATGGGACTAAATTATCCACCACCGGAAATAAAGGGAATGCAAGGTATTATGATAAACCCATTCAATGCATCTATGCAGGACGGGATGGTGGTCATCCATGGTGGACCTTCGAATTGGAGTACATCTCAGAACTTGCCAAATTTTTTAGTCATATTCAATATGAAGGGATTTACAATTCCTTGTTTAACCTTGTCATTTTTTGAAAACAAAAAAGAGTAAATTGAAAATAAAGAAAAGATTAGAACAACAAAACACATATGACATAGCCCTACCGACCATGACAGGGCTTCATACTTTTGCCACGCGTCTTCACATCATGATGACACGCCCATACTACACTATTCCTTGTGCAAAGCTTCATGCGCCCTAGAATGCACCTTATTAAAAATACAGCTTTATCCAAAAGATGACATTATGCAAGTAATGATAGATGCCAACTAAGAAAACCACAACTTTGCCTATCGTATATACGACCAACCAAGGACTACTGAAGTGTTCATTTCTAAGTTTTGCCTTGTATGTTGTAATTGGGCTGTTGTAAAATTTAACCAATTCTTCAGATAGACTGTGATACTCTGGGCTGATGTTTGAATGGGTGGCATAAAGTTTAAGACTTTTAAACATCTTAAACATAACTTTCACGTCCTTCGTGTAGTTGATGATAATATGGTTAGAAATCAGAATCTCAATGTCTCTTTTCTCCTCAACAAGACAATTTAACATTGCAATGTAGTCCCCGATGCAAGCAACCATCGGCTAGTGCTTTTGCTTGAAAGGAATTAAATTTCTCAAATAGCCCTCCATTGCATCATCAATAATAAGTTGTGGCATGTAAAGCACACTACTGGAATACCAGTGCTTGCTATTTTGAAATTGAATATCGATCCAGGATTTACCATCGATGGCTTGAAAAATCAACCATTTCCGATGAAGCATAGTTGTTGTCTTAACATTTGGCAGAGTATCCTCTGTTCTATCTTTGGCAGGAGCAACAAACGGTAGTAGGATGAAATGTCACAAAAGATCCACAAATTGTAATTGGCTCTTCACATCTTTGGGCTTTTTATGTTGAATGTTGTGTAACTTAAAATACTCACAGCATAGATTCAGGAAAAAGATTTCTTGACTCAAAGTAGTAAGGCCATAGATGTCTTCTAACACATAGAATGGAATTTGATTTTGGAAGAGAATTAGATCATGAAAGAGATGGCTTTCGTTTGCCATACTAAAAAAAATAGGATAATTCTCCGCTAACTCTTAGTCCTTCTTTACATCATGGGATCTCATTATGCACTCCACTATAAAGCAAGCATCTACTAGAAATATCTCAATCAAGTCGCTACTAGTACCTTGAATTTCTTCTTCATAGCCTCTCCTAATTTTGTCTTCATTACTTCTAACATTCTCTATGATAGCCTCTATGCTTACACCCGTTCGATGCTGGAAAGCCTTGTAATACCATCTTTTCCTTTCTAAACATGGGGGAGGTTTACCGTTGATGGCATTGTCAAGATGCTAGTGCATAGGCCCTAAACAATAGACCAATGTTGTGTATGCGTGAACATTGGCTTCCTGCATTTGTATTGGTGCCCTAAAGTCACTTTTATCCCCTACACTAGATGTGAATGGGAGGTTTACTTCATCTTCTATGACTGTGATCTATGCTAGTAGATCCATGGTCATCACTTGCTGGTTATTGATAATTGTTACAATAGAGAGATTGTGATTATAGTTCTGAAAAGAAAGCAATTCCAACGTGTTATGGAAACAAAGGGCAACAAAGACATTTCAGTTGAGGCGCAAGAAGAAGACAGCTCAGAGTTAGTTATGGGTAGTGGCAAATTGGGTAGAGGCCAAAGAAAAGGAATAACTAACTCAAGCTGAAGGATTAAGTGATGGGATGATATAAGGAAAATGGCTCAGAGGGAGAAAGGTTTCTGGAATCATTCTTGTCCTAGCTTAGGATAAACTTCTTTCCCCTTGCTGAATTTTGAAACCAATTCATTTGATTCTTGCAGGTGTGAATCATAAGGGGTCAATGGTGCAGGATTTGTTACATACCTTTAATGCATTTACGTACTCTATCATTACTTCTTTGTTTATACATTTTAAGCTATTAATCATACTTACTTTTAGTATACTTGTATTGAGGAGCCGTACTCTATTACATACTAATACAAGTGAAGCATAGTTTCTGTACTCCCATTTACCGCATAACATTTGGTGCTCTCATTCACCCACCATGGCCAACCACTCCCCTCCAGATCTTAGGGCAGAACTTGCATCACTCCGCTCTGATATGTCACGGATCCTTACATCATTGGAACGATACAATGAGCACTTCAAAGATATTGAAGCTGGTCACCAAGTACACCAACTTGCCTTTTCCAATGATTCCAGACCGGGTCATGGTGGTTGCAACTGTGATTTTGACGGCAATCCCAATTAATTTCGCCACCAACCACAAGCTATCCACGTTGATTTTCCCAAGTTTAACGGAACTGATGTCTTTCAATGGATTTTCAGGGTAGAGCAGTTTTTTGACTACTATCATACCCTAGACGATCAGCGTATTACCTTGGCGTCCATCCATTTTGAGAAGGAGGTGATACCCTGGTTTCAAATGATGCAGCAAAGCTTCCCCTATCATACCTGGCAACTCTTAACCAGAGCTCTTTATATATATATATATAATAGAGATCAGATGTGTATTAAATCTCATAGAAAAGATTCTTCTTGTACTTGATTTTGTATTCAATATATGTTTTGTTTTTTTATATATATTGTAATAGAATTACGACTTAGTTATTACACGAATCACTCGAACTGATTATAGATATTTAAAAAGGGTCTGTAAATTTATAAGTAATAACTCGAGTCTAATGTCATGACTTAAAAATAATATTGTACTTGAGAGGGTATTACACATGTTCATAATCTCTCTCATTAACACCCGATGGGCCCCCTTATTAATGCATAGCCAGTATATATATATATATATCCCTCTTACAAAAGGAGGGGCATCTCATTTTCTAGCTTTAACACTAAAACTGCTCCCACTGAACATCTGAATGCCCGGAAGCCGTCACCATGATCTCAATGTGCAGCACACGAAAAACTCGAAAAACAACCAATTCAAACAATAATGACAACACTAAGTGACATGACTTATTTGTTGAATGGAGGACATAGGTTGGTTTGAATTTTCAATTCTGTTGTGAATGGGGACAAAATGGGCACAACAATGGGTTGTTGATTTTCGACACCCAGCACAGTGAGGGCTTTCTTATTGAATCTAGGTTCTCTGTCTTGTCCCCTATCATATGGGGTGTTGGTGTTATTCGATCTATATGCAGTGCACATAATCCAATGAAGAGGGCATCCCTTATAATAACAGGTCAAAGAGATTTTATTGGTATGGTGAACAGAAAAGATGGGCTTAACTACCATGCTCACCAGCAATGATATGCTCGGCTAATATATTTTTCTTTTAGATAAATTTTTGTTTAACAATTGTTGAAGTGACTTAAATTGTTCTCAATAAGTGCACTTTTACCTGGTTGAATCTTTCGTTATTTAAAAATAAATAAATAAATAACAAGGGACTTCTGAGTAAGCAACAAATGATTTGAAGTGCATGTTGAACTTTAGTGTATGTATTGATCCTTCTTTGCCCATAGTTGCTTCCTTCGGCATACATTACAGTATCAGGGGCAATATTCTTTCTTGCTTTATTTGTTGTCTCTTTTGCTTCAATTTAACATTAATGAGTATATCCTGTGCATGTTTATATTATGATTCTTGTATGCATCTTGTATTATTCTCTTACCCCCAGTGAGGTACAAATCAAAAGAGGAGAGATGGTCATTCTTTGGGCGGGCGCAATTCATTCGGTCAAGGGTGGAATGAAAATCAAGCCTGGTATTGGTTTTCTTATTGATGACATACGCAATAAGAAAAGATGGGACCACTACTATGAGGCAAAGGTAATTTGCAATATTACCTTTTTTAAATTTTAATTTATAATCTATAATCTATATAATACTAATATTCAAAACTCAAATGGAGAAAAAAATTTCAGATATCACTTCCAAATTAATTTAGAGCCCATAATTTTCATAGTTTTAATCTATAATCATTTGTAAAATTTATAATCATAATCATTATATTATATATCATTCAAATATAGTGATTGTTATCATACTTTAATTATTATCGTAAAACTTGAAGTGGATTTGCTATCAAACTTCAATTTCGTGTTTTAATGCCAGCCACATAAAATTAGAAATAAAATATTTTAAATTAATATGAAAATTTTATAAAACATATTAGATGCTTTCTTTACATGTTTGTGTTTCTTTGTGAGGCCAATTCAAGTTGAGAAAACAAATCTCCCATCAACCCTAAATTGTGTGCCCCAGTTGTGAGTATCTCTTCCTATTTCTTCCATCTTTCTGGTGGTGCCTTGGTTTCACTATTCAACTTTCTGTGATGCCTCTGCTTTGAAAAGATATTATTTTTAAATTCTTATGACTAATTATCTACTTTAATTTCCTCTCTAGTCCATACTTCAGATGCTCCTTCATAAGAAGGGATTGTTTGATTTGTTTTCCATGACCACCAAATATATAAGAGGTTAAAAGGTTTGATTTTTGTTTCGCCTGACTAATTATTTTTCTTTCCACTTCAAATTTCAAATGTTTGTATTGCTGCATTAGAGGTTAAAAAGGTTTGACGTTGAATTTTGTAAACACGATTGTGTTTTGGTCTCTTTGATTTCTTTTATAAATTGATATTGTTTATCATTCTTCAAAATTTTTTAACTACGTAATTTTTAATGTTTTTTCCCCTTTTTCTGTGCGGGCTATTCAATTTTGAAGATCTGTTTTTAATCCCCATTTCCTCATTGATATTATATTAAGTTTTTCTTCTTCTATCAACCAATATTGTACATCATGTCTTCAAAATTATTAGTGTATATGATGATATATTTCTAGAGGTTTTGAATCTCCAAATTATTCTTAAATAACCTACAAAGTTTTACGGTTTAAGCTAATAATCATTTTGTTATTATATTAAGGATTATAGTTTACTAATATATTTGAATTTCAGTGTTATTTAAATCTGTGGTTTTATCTCTTATGATTTCTAGGTTTCATGAGTTATCTTTATTTTATACTATTCTTTTATACTCCTGACAGATTAGTCACCTATCTTTTTCGTAACAATTGTTAGATATCTCCATTATGATTTCAACATGAATAGTTTTATGAGTGTTTTGTGTTTTATTATTAACTTTGTGCTTTACTAACTATATAAAAATCCACTATGAGTTTGTTTCATTTTTGTTTAGATGCTCAGTTAGCATGATATTAAAATGGTGTCTTGAAAGTAGCTATTAGAAATATGACTTACGGTGTTTAAGTTATGGATGGTAGACTCATGCTCAGAGATTTTAACAATGATAACTAACAAGTGAAGTGTGCATAATATCACAAAATGTCTACTATTAGAAATTGAATGCATTTACTAATTATTTTGTATATTTTCGTTGACTACCGAAAAATGGCAATGTTTATTTATTTTTGCGTTTGACGTTTTGAATTTTAATCGCATAGTATGATGAGCTTTACTATTCAATATTTTGTAAATTTTTGCGACACATTTTGATGCGTAATATGATGTACAATTGTTCTTTTAATTTTACTTTAATGTATATTTAATATAGCTATAGCTATTAATGCATATTCTGTTTTTTATTTAATTTTTCAGCACGATAATTTCATAAAATATTTTGTTTGATTTAATTTAATTAATTTAAATTGTTATATCTAATTCGTGAGGCTTGGTAAGATTAGAAATTGAATTAATCAATTAGAGTCAATTATTACTTTTTTCAGTTTTTTATTTTCTTATGTATAATTAATATTAAAATCTTAGGTTAATCAAAAGAGATAAGAATATTTTTAATAAAATTTTCATATTATGATTAAAAAACATTCTGTCCCCTTATCTTTCCACACATGTCGTTTTTTTTTTTTTATAATTTTCATTTTTCAAAAAAATTATTTTCACACATTGAAAAATAGAAGGCATATTTCACAACTTATAATCAGCTTTGAAATTTAAATTTCAAATTCTTATTTATCTTTAAGTTAATGCATATTTATTTGGTATCCATGTTAATAAATAGGGATGATGGTAATTTTTTGGATATGCTAAATAAGTCAATTGACGATTACAAATATAATTTTTTTTGTAGGATTTGATGACACAATTTGGTGAAGAAGACTGCCTTCAGTCTTCTCTAATAGCAATATCTCACCCCGCAAAAATACCTTTTGAAGAGTCCGAAAATAAAGTTGCAGTAGAGACATCTGTTAGCTACACAGCTAAAGATTATTAAACTAGAGAAGGGTATTCTAATTATGTTATTTTGGTTTATGACTCTTGGTTCGGCTAATTTGAGTATTTTTCGTAAGGTTTATGCATAAGACATGTTTATACCTTATGATTTGTCTTCAAAAATTGGATATTATTTTATATTGGAATATTTGAATTTTTTACTATACAGTGACTATTATAATTTATGATCAGCATTTATTTCTGAAAAAAAGACCTTTACTTACAAGATTGTTTATTAATAGTCTATTTCATAAGTTGCATGTCAACCTAGAAGTGTTTGTTTTGTTCTATTTTTTGTTCGAATATGGTTTGGAAGGTAGGAGTAGATATTTTTTGTGTTTTTCTGCTTTGATGACTAAGTTCTTATGGAGAAGGATTTATTTGTGTAGTTGCTGTGTTTTAACTTCTCATTTGCTAATACAAAAAATATTAAAATATATAAACTCTTACATTGACTAATGTAATTCTGAAAACAATCATCTTATCAAGCTTTGACCTGAAATTAAAAAATAAAAAATGAAACCAATTTGAAAATTACCATTTATTCTGATTTTTCATATTATTAAAAAAAATCAGTTGAAATCAATTTGAGACTTTGCACAATTATTTGATATTTACTACATTTATGGAGACCAAAATCACATAACGAAAAGAATATTATTTTGAAAAAATATATATTTGCAATCTATTTATGATAAAAAAAATCATAAAAAATAATTAATAATCAATTACATAACACGTATAGGGATTCTTGCCTAATTTTAATTGAAAATTTGAAAATAAAAATATAATAATTTTGTAATATTAATTATACTTATCGGAATATATTAAAAGATATATAAAGCCACTTTACGTTGAGATTAATCAAATACATTTTAAATTTAAAATAAAAAACTCTTAAAATATCAACCAATATATTACACTTGCACATTAATTAACTTAAATTTTATTCTTAAATTTTATTTTTGCCTGAAAAACAATTGTTAAGGATTTATTACTTTTGAAATCAATTTGAAAATTAGCATTTATTCTGATTATTTATATTATAAAAACATCAGTTGAAATGGATTGAAAACTTTATATTTACTTGACGTTTACTAATTCTATGGAAACTTCAATCATAACATAAAAGAATATATTTGGAATAGGTAAATATTTGCACTCTAGTAATGATATAAAAAAATCACAGATAAGGATTTATTGCTTTACATGTATGTGGATTCATGCGTAATTTTAATTTAAAATCGTAATTGAAAATGGTGATTTGGAAAATTATAAATCATAACTATAATAAATTTATGATATTGTTTACACCTATCAATATATATTAAAATGTTTTCTATATTAAAGTAACTATACGTTTCGATTAATGGAGAATATCATTTTAAAATTAAAATAAAAACTATATATTAAAATATCAACTAATATAATTCCTCTATTCTCTAATAAGAGTCTATTCACAAAAATTTGTTCTTCTACTATTATCTATCATTTTCAGAATTTTAGACAATATTAATTATTTTTTTTTCCATAGACATCCTTATATGAGAGAAAGTTAGTGAATAAATTAAATATGAGAGATACTATATTGGCTTAAGTGATAAGGGTAACATTGTAAAGTACAATTAATTTTGTTTAACTTTAAGTTGTTCAATTATTTTCTTAATGTGTATGGATAAGTAAACATTGACACTTATTAAAGAATGTAGATAGTGTTAATAAAGTCACTTTAAACCCATTCATTAAAGCAAAATCATAAAACGTAATACCATCATATTAGACAAGTTTGAATATTTCACTATTTCTTTGGATTTAATTTAATTTGATTCATGATTTCTTCAATTAACAAAATTAAAACTTCACAAGAAATTAATTTGTCATTTTGCATTTATTAAACTCTCAATTAACTACTGTAAACTTAATAAGATTTTAAAGGAATAGAAATTCATAAAGACTTCATTGGATTTGTATTAATTTTTCTCTCGTTATATCTCATATTATATTTTAGGTTCACAGTTAATTTATTTATCATTGTTGCAAGATGTATCGCTTTTGTATTTAAATAATAGTTTGTATTTTGTATTAAAGCTAAATTATTTCCTCAATATCATCATTTAATCAAATTAAATTTCATGATAATTTTTATAATTAATCTATAATAGTAATATTCAAGATTAATATCGAGAAACGTTTTCGAGATATTGCTTTTAGATTAATTTAGGGCCAGTAATTTTCATAAATTTAATCTATAATCATTTTAAAAAATCATTATCATAATTATTATATTATATATCTTCAAAATATAGTGATTGCTATCAAACTTTAATTATCATCTTATACTTGGAGCAGATTTACAATTCTATCAGTCTTTAGATGTAATTGTAATTTTAGGTTCAGTTTTGAAATGTATTTTGGAATTGTAAATAGTAGTAAATATAGTAAAAACCAAAAGAAAAAAAATTATTGTTTAACAAAGGTATTATCCCATTGATATACTTTCCTGAAACACAATGTCCGCTTTGTTTTGCCATGGCCTAAATTTGTTCTATTGAGAATATCTTTGCTGTGAAATAAAGTATTCTAATATTCCAAATCATAAATTAATTTTGAAAAAGGGAGTCACAATTATGCTATTGAAGAACCTTAGTCAATCTTTTGGATTTTGTAACGGAACAAAGTTAATTGTTGTGACTAACAATAAAATTTGAGAAAAAGTTTACATATCTTAGATAAATCTTATACATTTTTATTTAGGCATGCCTCTCAAGTTTTAAAGAAAATAATTCCCGATTACTTTCTAATTTGCTATGACCATTAATAAAAGACAAGGTCAATCTTTGTCATTTGTTAGGTTGTTTTTACCTAAACCTGTCTTCACTCACAAGAAACTTTATGTGGTTATCTTAAGAGTAAAATCAAGAAGTGGTTTTAAAATATTAATATTAGATGACAATGGGCAATCTTGCAACATAACTAAAAATATTGTTTGTCTAGTGGTGTTTCAAAAAATTTAAATTTCAAGTTTGGATATACGTTTCATTTTTTTTTATTTAATTTATTGAATAATTCATTACATTTGTTATCAAGTCTTTATATATTTTATTACTAATATATATTTTTATTAAATAATACAAACTGGGATATGAATATCAAAATTTGAAACAAAATGTTAGCTCCAAGACCCTCTAAAAAGTTTCAATGCTTAAGGTTTTGAATGACAACAATACAAATTTTGATAAAATATTTTGGAGAAAGAACTGATATTTCATTTGAGTTTCTATAGCATTTACAAGACCATTCTTGTAAATATATTAGTTCAATCAACAAGTCAATATTTCACAATGACATGTTTCAATATGATTATAATCTCATTCAAAAAGATTTAGAACTTAAAATGATATGACAAATAGCTCTGAGAATGAACTTGTGTATGTTGGTAACATGAGAAAGGATTTTCAAGTTTAGAAACCAAGTCCAAATCTTCAGAAAATAATTCACATATTCAGAAAGCACTGACCAATAAAGAAATATATCATTTTCTGAAGCAAGTTGTGAATATAGTCTTCAATCTCTAGAAAAAGATATCTTTCAAGCTCAGATTGAAGACATGAATATCAAAGAAAAGTTCAAAAACTGGAAGCGTATATCAAAAAGCACGGGTAATTGTAACATCCTAAAAATTATATAAAAATTAATTTGAATTTTTCTAATCATAATTTCAAAAATATGATAGACATAGAAATGATAAGGACGATTCAACAGATCTGTAAAAAAAATATATGAATAGTATCTAGTGGGCTCCACAGGCGTGCCGGGACAGTTGAAACCCTAGGATTGGGGCCCCGAAGGTGCCCAAAACTGAGAAATCATAGGATTAATATTATAAATGGGTATAAATAAATATTTTATACCTAGAATTATTTTTCGGGTAATGTTTGATTACCCAGGTATACTATTTTACCCGTTCGGTAAAATTTCGGTGTGTGATTTCTAACACCGAAAGATAGCTTAATCTTTATAAAAGGATAATGATTATTCTTTAGAGACAAGTGTAAGGATAAGATTTAATCTTGAATTACAAGATCAAATCCTAGCCATTCATCATAGTTGCTTTCTTGAAAGAATTAGATTTTATGTTACACAATTTATACAACCTTATCTAAGATCATTAAAAGTCATCTAACCTCATTATTTTGTTCTTCATTCTCGGCTAAAACTTGCTGCACACACAGCCACTATTGTTGTCCTCAAAGAGCTTCAATACTTGATTTCAAACCTCCATTTTCCTAACCTACACTTGATAAAATCGCAAACTCTTTTCACTAAACTTGTTCTACACCTCGTTACCTACAAAACTAACTTATTAAAATTTAAATCTATCACTTTTCTCTACCTTAAGTGCTCATAATCTACTGCCTAAGGGAGGATTTGGTGTTGATTTGGAAGGTTTGAAGTGAGGAAAATCATTACTAGAGCATCCTTTGGAGCCAGGGGCCACAAAGCTTTAAAGAGTAGGGTTTTTGAACCCTTTTTGCATCAATTTCATTTTTACTGTTTTAAATACTGATTTAATTTGATATTTTTGGTTTTATTGGTTTATAATATGTTGATATTGATGTATTAATTTTGGTGAAGTGTTTGGTGTCGTCAAAAAATCATTTTTATCAAAAGAGATTTTGAATTAGTTTGCTGGATTTTCAATTTTTGTATAAACAACCACAGATCACGAATTTTCTGAGGAAATTTTGGGTATTTTTTATAAGCTACAAAAAATGTATGTTGAAGTTAACATCCTAAGCTAGTTCACGAATTTTCCTGAGCTCTGTTTTTTATTGTTAATGCTTTAAAAAATTCAAGAATCGAAGTTGCAACTATGCTGCCTGAAGCTGCAAATTTGTCTAATTTTGTTATCATAGTAAATGATGGACTTTTCTTTGAAATTTTTACAGAGTGTTGGAGATATATTGAATTTTAACCATGATTTTTATTCTAAATTTATTAAATCATTTTCTAGGGTTAAAAATTATGAGAGTTCTGGTCTAAGTTGTGAATAAGTGGTCTCTAACCATCAAACTTGTAAAATTTATTTAACATAGTTGGAGAACCCTTGCTACTCTGCAATTTTTATAGGACTTAGGGGACACATTGAGGTGTCATAGATAATTTTTGTGGATATGAAATTTATGGTTTCATATGAGAAATAAATTTTATCACTTGAGTGAGAAATCTGTCAATGTGTTGGAAATGAGCTAAATTCTTGATTTGGAAGCAAAATGTCTTTTGATGCAACTATGATGAATATAAATACATGTTATGTACTTTAAAGTTTGGTTTATGAGAAATGAATGAGAATCACATGTGATTGATTGTTTATATGTGATTAAAGCATACATTGGTAAAGAGAAAGGTGATAAATGAATAATATATATATATATATATATATATATGTTTGAAGCATTATGAAATTCAAAATTTTATGCTAATGCATGCTTGTATATGTGAGCTTGAAGATGATGTATATGCTAAGTAAAGAAGAAAAAGTGCCCTTTAATGACAAGGGCATGAAAAAGTCCCCTTAAATGACAAGGGCATGAAAATGTCCCCTTTACTGACAAGGGCACGGAAAGATCCCCTTTATTATGTCAAGGGCACGGAAAGATAGGGATGATATGTATAGAATTCCCTTCGAGGTACCGAGGGCACGTAAAGTGGTAGATGAATTACTATAATGTTAAGTAGTAAAGCACATGTATATTAAGTGATTGAATAATAAAAGAGATCCACTTTGGAAGAATGGTTTTTGAACTTTAAAACGAACCTTCGATATATAATGCATGCTCACATGTTTTTTTAATAAACCGAAATGGCTGGGACGATAATGATGACATTCTTATTGTGTATTTGAGGAGTTGCCCTACTGAGAATTATATAATTTTCACCCCTATGTCTTTGTGTTCCTATGTCGTTTCTAGGTTGAACCAGAGGACTATGAGGCTGCTTCGCAAAAGAAATCAGAACTACAATAGTGTAGTGTTTAATACTTTTATTATGCTGTACTTAGTGGAATGAATATGTATATAAACGTAATATAGAACAGATGTGTATTAAAGCTCATAGTAGAGCTTCCTTTTGTACTTAGCTATGTATTAAAAAAGGGTTGTGTTTCTTTGTCATATATTTTGTTAGATTACGCTTAGTTATATTATATGTGTTAATCAAGCCTACCATAGATATTTAAGAAAGGTTCGCTATGATATAAGTAACAACTCTCGAGTACGATGTCATGACTTAACGATAATATTGTACTTGGGAGAGTGTTGCAGTAATCAAAATTGTGCACTTTGTGAAAAAGTAAGGAAATTTCAAATTAAAGTCAGCACCCAAAAAAGGGCTGATAGTGACATCTGTAACATCCTAATATTTAACTCAACACGCCAAAGAGGTCTTATAGTTAATTATTATTTATTACCCTTTTGTTTCATCCTTAAACTTTACTTTATTAAAATACTTAGTGGAAAATACGAATAAATTTTTCCTTTTTAAAGCTTGAAAAAAAAACATGAGCCGCGTACTAAAAATAAATCCTAACGTTCACCATAAACATAACATACAACAAAGAGAAATCATATCATTCATAACCACAAAATACAAATGTTATACATAACAACACAACATAATCATAACATCTTATATACATAATTTACTACTATCATAGATCTATTGTCACATAAAAAAGAAATACACACACACACACACACACACACACACACACACACATATAAAAGCGGTATCTACGTGCTTTCGTTGTATCCCTCTAACCCGACTCGTAGCTTGTGCCCCATTCCCATGCCTTAGTAGAAGTCACGAACCACAACATTATCTTCGTCTGGAGATGATACGGAAGAAAAGAGAGGGATAAGAAACCCATTCAAGGTTCTTAGTAGGGATTTCCAACTCTAACACATGTGTCATCGTCATCGTCCCCAGCCACTTTGGTTTTAATTATGAAAAAGGTGTTCATGCATAAGGTTTGGTTTTAAACTTCTCAAATCTATTTATCCGAAGTGGGTGTCTTTTAGTATGAGTCTTAATGGCATGAATGCAACAGATATTGGATGAATGCATGACAATACCATATGTACACTAACATGAAAATCATGGTATTTGAGCACAACAAAAAGAATCATAAATCATATACGTAGCATAAAAGGCAAAGTACTTTCATATAACCTCTTTCTCATATTTTCAAACTCTTAAGTTCTTTTTCATAAAGACCACCTTCTTATCTTGTTCACCAAAATCCAACCAACATGCCGGCCCCGTCGATTTTTATAATAGCCACCAAAACTCCACCTCAACTATCGCCTAGTAATGAGCTCAATCCTAACTAGTCGTCACTAGATTTAATATGGGGCAAAAGAAGGGGTAACATATCATTTCTAAGGATCACCTAATACACTGACTCCCGGAGCACGGGTTAGGGTAATTTCCTTCTTTGAAACACGTTCCTGGTACCCAGTGCACAAAGAATTGTCTACTTTGGCAAGCTCAATGTCAATACCCTCATGGTTTTGTTCCCAGGCGTGTTCGGCTAAACCGGTGTCACCCAGAATGCGTCTCAGTACTGTGTCACGTTTAAAATCTCATTTTTGTGTTCCTAGGAGTGCTCGGCTAAACCGGTGTCACCCAAGACGCATCTCATAAAGTTTTTCAAAAACATTCTCAAGTCCTCAAATTTGACGAAAATTCGACAACATAACTGCTGTATACCGAATTTCTTTCAAATTTGCTTTATGCCACAAGAACTCATAGTGCATGTACTTTCACATTCAATTCCACATTTTAGAATAAATCACTAAAGTCATATATAAACAATTTCATCATAGCACATGCATCAACATAGCTTGACTTTAATAGATAAACTCATTATGTCATTAGTCCTATGGCGTTTCAAGCCCTTTTAAATTTTACGGGTCTTAAACTTAACATCTGATTAATCTAATATTTGTTCTTAACCTTTTATGCACCTAGGGGATCATTACCAACAATTCTTATTTCTTATTATGAATGATCAACATAGTGCAGAATCCTAATCTTACAATTACGGGTGCCTAGGAGTCACAACATTGAATCTTTCTAAGTTTTATCTCCACCTAAGGTACTAAAATCAATTCCTGAACCAATTATGAGGGATTCCTATGCATTTATACTAATTATAAACCATTTTTTACTATGATTAATCATGCTGGAATAGAATCTATGTTTTTAGCTTCTAAGGGTTTTAGAAATCTCATTTCTAATCCTTTCACCCTCAAAATAATTTTTCCTTTACTCAAACATAATTTTTACACATTTTAACTCATAAAAACAACATCATACAATGGCCATAAAGTTCAGGGCAATGGCCGAATGATACATGTCACATAATCACATAAAATCACATTTTTAACTGCACATAAGTTACTAGTTTTCTCTTGGAATCAATTTGAGACCTCAAGTTCTTTTAGAAACTAATTTATTTCATAAAAATCATAAAAATATAAGTAAGGGTAGTAGCTACATTATTTTACTTATAGTTGAGATTTAAAACATAAAAACATATTTATAACACTTTATAAGATCACCTATACTTGAGAAAATTCTTAAAACATAGTTTATTGGTTCTTGTGACTAGATGAGACTTATGCTAAGTCCATCTCCATCACATGACCGAAATCACACTCATAAAAACATTCTCATTCTCAAAACTTCTCTTGAGATAAAATGGACAAGTCTTTGAGCTGTAGGATCTTTATATGAGGACATAAAGTTAAACATGCTATACACCTTGTTTTATTCTTCATTATAAAGTAAAGTGAGAGCATAAAAATAAATATGAAATGCAACTTGTTATTATTTTTAAAGTTTAAGTGATGACTTGAAATATAAATATAAGATGAAAAGCTTGAAATTTAAACATGATAATGCAAGTTCATTTCTTTATTCTTGATAGTTAGTGATGACAAGGAAAAGTAAACATGATGTGCAAGGCATAAACTTAAACATGGACGCAAGTTCATTTTATTCTTACTAGAGCTCATCTAAGACTTTAAAGGAACATAAACCTCAACCCAACACATATCATAGCAAGATAAAGTGAGCTTTAGAGTTCTTTGTACCAAGGTTTCAAAGAAACCTCATGGTTTGAACATCATCATCAAGCTCAAGGAAAAAGAATCAAAAGATCACAACAAATAACATCATTTCTTGAGCACCAAAACCAAAGTGAGAATAAAGAAAAGAAAAGGACATGAGAACCGAAACTCATCAAAAAAAGGAAAGGAAACCAAAGTCATAAGGAAAAGGAAAAAGAAAAGAAAACTAAAATGCTTCAAGATCAAGAACAAGTTTCAAGCTTTAGAGGTTCCTCAAATGAAAATCTCAAGACCATTATCTTGGAACATCATCATCAAGCTCAAGATTTTCCTTTCAAAAATCGAGTCTCATGACTAAAAATAAAAAGAGAGAAAAGAGTTTGAACCAAGAGGAAACTAGCACTTTATCATATCAAAACATCATTATAAAAGAAAAGCTTTTGAAGACAAAACCCCTACCAAGTGATATTTCTTTGTGAAGAGAGAAAGCTTGGTTCTTGAAAAGAAATGAGAAGAAAACTCCTCTCCAAGTGATGATAATGCTTCGGCCAAGAACAAAGAAAAAGAGAGGAAATGTGTTTTGTGTGAGCTTATGTTTGAGAAAGGAAACTTTGGTATTTGGGTGATGATTTATGGTGTTTGGGTGGTGATTTGTGGTTGTGAAGAATGGTTCTTTGAAGAAGGTGATGAAGATGAAGAAGATGAAGTGTTCTTGTGTTCTTGAAAAGAAAAGAAAGAACTCAAGATAACTCTTGAAACTAAAATTGCAAGAATGAACCAAATGGACCAAGTTTTCTTCTAAGTGAGGTATTTATATGTAAATATCATATTTTATCCGAAACATTTTATTTTATTATTTTAATTTTCTCTTTTTTGTCGTTAGCCCATTTTGTTATTTATTTATTTATTTTATTTTGGCCCACTTGTAACACAAAAACAAAAGAAGAAAAAAATTGAAATCACCCATGTCATAGTCAGCCCATTTTATTTATTTATTTATTTTGTTTCTTTTAGCCCATAATCGAATCAGCCCATTCTCATTTTTAACCAAAAACTAAAAAAATAAAATAAAATAAAATAAAATAAAAAATATCATAACCCAATTCCTCCAATCTGAATTTTAAACCTCCCCGTGACACAAACCAAAAGAAAAAGAAAAAGGAGGTCAAATAACAGCAGTTGCAACGCCATGATGATGATTCCCTCCCTCCTTGCAAAATCATGAGACTTTTTTTTCCCTTTATTTGATTACAATCCCCACCAGCCAACCTGCAAAAATGAGATGGTATGATTTGGTCAACAATGGAATTACTATAAGGATCAATCAGTAGCAAAACATAGGGGGGGACAGTTTTCATTTTTCTTAACAGAGAGAGGGATTTTTTTTTTTTTCATTTTCTACTACAGAGAGGGGAACCCAAAAGATTTTTTTTGAAGCTCACCTCACAGCCATTACCGTTCTTCCAAGCCTTGACCACAACTATCATCATAAACCATTAGCTCCAATATCATCACTCTGGTCTTTATCCTTGAGTCATCCGTCACCCAGAACTCCATCATCATCATTATCATATAACCCCCATTTCCAAGCCATCTCAAACTACACCAGAAAATCACAAAAAGAAAAAAAATCAGAAAAGACAAACAAATCATATTGTTTTGGCATTGTATTTCGGTAGCTTACACAAAGTGTTTGTTCTTACAGGTTATCATGCTACATCTTTAACACATGTTGTTTCATTTTGTAGTTGCATGAGCATACGATTCATTCATTAGTCAACACACTAGACCCATAAACTTCTCCATCATTACTACCCTTAGAACTACCATTCAAGCAGACAGAACCATTGCACACCACCATTGTCACATGAATTACAAAATACAATCACTATGATCATCAATCATCCATAGTACCCCAAAACCATAGGCAAACATCAACTGAATCAACAAAGTGTGAATGAAGATTGGACCTGAATAAAAGGAGAGAATGAGGGAAGAGGAGGCCACATCTGTGAAGTATCATCGCACAAAACTAGTCACAACCTCTTCCCAGCTAAAGCCGCGTGAACAGTCCACACCGGAAGTTCTGCAAACTAGATCGCGAACCAGCATGGAGCATGCGACCACCCTCCCCTGGACCGCTCCGCCGCGCGACAGCCTCCTTTCCCAGATTGCGTCGCCGCACGACCGGTTTCCTCCACGCAGCCAGCGGTCACCTCCTTCCCTTAGAGCTGGCGGTGCCCTTCCCCACATTAAGCCGCCGTGCGGCCCTCCTATCCACTAGCCGCGATCCTGCTTTTTTCGTCCTCATCTCCTTTGGCCGCTCGACGCTCCTTCCTTCCTATGCATCACTGCTGCCGCCGCGGCTTCCCTTCCCTTGCTACACCCCAAACCGCCATCAACCACAATAGCAGCCTCCCCCATTAGCATCTGTAAAAGCACCGAGAACCACCCCTTTCCCATCGCCACCACCGCGCCATCACAGCACGAGTTCCTTGCCTTTGGCGCGACCTCGACCACTTCCCCAGTCCCTTTCTCCGCGTCTCTACTGTTTCTCGCTCTCTCACTCTCAATGTGCTCGTGCGCGCGTGTTGGGGGGTTAAAGGAATTATCTTTTTTAGTTTTGTTTTATTTTGTTGGGTTTAAGTGTATGGGTTTTGTTTCTTGTTTATTTTGAGCATTATTGTTGTTGTTTTTTTTTCACTTAGTGGGCTTCAGACTAAAGTAACATGGGTTGTGGGCCTTTTGTCAATTTTTGATTTAAAATTCTTTGGGCTTGGTTACATCCTTTGCTGTTAGTGAAACCATGGTGGCTATGGGCTGTGGGGTTTTAAGTTTTAATTTTTGTAGTTTAAATTTCTTTTGGGCTAGCATCTGTAATTTAGGTCTTGGCAGTATATATATATAAAATAAAAATCTAAAATGACAAAAATATAAAAATATATTTTTTAATCCACGCAACAGCTTGTGATGTTGATGTATGACTAATCATAAAAATGTTTCATAAAAATGTAAGAGTTTATTGTATAGTCTATGCTATCCTAAATCCTGTGCAGAAGTGGATTTTAATTCCTTTTATGAAAATTATTTTCAAAAGTTAAAATCAATCAACACACTTTTATTTTCTTTAATTAAAATCCATTAAACACACAAATATTTTCTACAGAACGACATGGTTTTGAGTTCCTCATTGCACTAGAGGATACGTTGGCATAGTCATCAACTATCAAACCAAAATTAATTTTTTGTTATTGAATTACATTCTTTTTAATTAAATTTTCTTTTGACTTATTTATTTTTTGTTATTTTATTTTATTCAATTTATTTTGTTTCATTTAATTTTCTTTACATAATTATGCCTTAGCTTTATTTTTATAAATATATAATTATCACTTTTAGCTTTATTTTTGTAAATATAATTACTAATTTTAATTTTATCTTTATTTTTTTAAATTTTTAATTATTGATTTATCTTTATTTTTGTAGATATATAATTACTAATTTTAGCTTTATTTTTACAAATATATAATTATATTTTGGGAAAAATAAAAGTTATAAATGAATTTGCATAATTAGCTCTAGGATAACTGTATTTATACGGATGTATTAGAGGTGCAGTGGGATTAAGTTTCCACCCTTCTCTAATCATAATCAGACTCCCAGACTCAAAACTCTTAAAAAGATCAGTTTTACTAAATTCAAAGTTTTTCCAATTTTTCCAGAATTAAAATTGGTAGCGACTCCCATATCATTTTCAAAACCAGTGTTACGGCATCCTCCAGGTACGTTGTGACATTATAGAATAACAAAATGTGGAGGAATGAATGGAGGAGGAAGAGGCCGTGAGTTTCTAGGCTTTGGGGGGAGAAAATATCTCATTTGGTAGTCATTCCAAGATATGGTTTAAGGCATGGTGGAGTATGGCTCAAAGCATGGTGAGGTATGGCTCAAGATATGGCTATTTGTGTGTAAAAATAATTCATCATGTGATGAAAATGAGAGGGGAAATGGCGCCATTTTGGACAGCCATGAGGGAGAGAAATATCTCATCTAATTATGTTTTAGGGGTGTGTTTAGGTGTATCTTTGATTAGGCTTAAGATTAGAAGATGTTAAGTAGATGTTTAGGTAAGTAGGTTGTAAGCATGTAATTAGGGGTGTCAAGACAAGATTAGGGAGTGTTCTTACTTCATTAGCAAAATAAAAACTCATTTTATGATGTAAACATTTGTAAACACAATTCCTTAATTTAAGGAATTGAAGAGATAAAACACTATTCAAGATTTCATGACTTGAAATCTTGATTTTTAAAAAGAGATTTAAGTTTAATCTAAGCAATTTTAGGTTCCAATTAACCTTAATAAATTATTTCGACTCTAGATTAATTATCGAAATCAATTAATCTTTGATTAGAGCCTAATATTGCTTAGGTTTGCTTAATCATATCATTAAGCTCAAAAACATTATTCTAGGGGCAAAATTATAATTTTACATAAAAACTGCATGGGAGCACTATCCCCAAACACATAAAAACATCATTTAAAACCTTTTAGAAAGTTTTTGGGCTCAAACGGCACTTATACCCACGTAAAAACACTATAAGGGGTATTTTGGTCATTTTAACGCGAAACCTCAGAAAATGAGATTTTTCTGATCTATTAACATTCATTCACATAAAATCCCCTTCTAATATTGAGTTGACCTTTCGAGGACTACTAGGTCGGCCATTCTTGAATTTCGAGTGGAAAATGACCTCAGGGGTATTTTGGTCATTTTCACTCAGACAGAAAAATCGGGGTGTTACAACATCTACTTTTTTTTTGCTTAGTCAAACATCACAGCTTCTAGACGAATGTGGTCAAAAACCATGGCTAGAAATTTAAAAGTTATTTCTGAAGTTCTAAATCAGAAACCACCCATTTGACAATGGTCTCTGGACTTGCAAAAAGTAGCCTTGACACAGCCAAGTTACTTTTCTATGGCTTCCCTCAGGACACAAAAAGTAGATCTATACATGTCAAGTAGAAGCAAAATCAAGTGGCAACGGTGTGATTTGAAGATCAAGTATAAAATGATGTCAAGTGGTTACAACTAAATACTTTTGTTGAATTATTGACAGACTTGCTAAAAATGTGAATCCTTTTTCTTCTACAAATCATTTTACATCTTATAATCGGTTTCTGTCTTTGTAGAAATCTTCTTTCTAGTTCATAAATCTTCTTAGGAAGAACATTTTAGAAAGAAGTCACTCATAGTTTTAGAACTTATACTATTTCATATAAGAAAACTTGAGTGTTTGTTTGTAGGAGTGAACCAACCTTAAAGAAATTGTTGTACCCTAATCCAGTAGTGGTCATTGTGAGGTTAGCTTGAAGAGGGTAGTCAGAGAAAACTTGGAAGCAATAGTAGAGTGAGCTACTGGTCATATGAGTTAGCTTGAGAAGGCTAAGCAAAGACTATTGTTCTTTCTCTAGGTTGAGAAAGTAAATTAGTGGAACTCAACAGGTTGTTGAGAACTAGATGTAGGCAGAATTGACCAAACTAGTACAAAACTCTGTGTGTAATATCTTTTTGCTCCTTCTATCTCTTTTACATTTTGTTTTTAAGAGTTATAGTCATTCATTTATGAAAATCTATCTTAAATTGTTTTCAAGTATTCAATTCAGTTCAGAAAGTCATTTTCTAAACGTTTCTAACCAAGTTTTTTGCAGCACTTCTATAATATCCTAATTTTTAACCCAATACTCTAGAATATATTAGGTTAATAATTAGGTTATTACTTCTTAGTCTCATTCTTTTATGAAAATACTTAGCGGAAATATGGGTAAAATTTTTTTTGAAACATAAAATCAAAGTGAGAGCTGCGTATGACGTAACGAAGACTAACATACAGAAAAGCGATATCATATCATTCATGGTCACAAAACACAAACATTGTTCATTACATCACAACATAAACATATTATCATAGATACATAATTTACGACTATCATAGTCCTATTATCACATAAAAAGAAATACACATCTATAGGTATATAAATCTAAAGCGGCATCTCCGCACTTCCGTTCCATCCCACTGATCCAACTCATAGCGCATGCCCTACGCCCATGCCTTAGTAAAGGTCACGAGATACACCATCATCTTCGTCTGGAGACGACATGAAAGAAAAGAGAGAGAGAGGGATGAGAAACTCATTCAAGATTCTCAGTAGGGATTTCTGACTCTAACATACGTGTCATCGTCATCGTCCCCAGCCACTTCGGTTTTAATTATAAAAAGGTGGTTATGCATAAGGTTTAGTTTTTAACTTCTCAAATCTATTTGTCCAAAGTGGGTGTCTTTTAGTATGGGTCTTAATGATATGAATGCAACAGATATTGGATGAATGCATGACAATACATTATGCAAGCAATTCAATGAAACATAATATCAGGTAAATATATGAGTGGCATATAACTTCTCATATAAAACTCTTTCTTTTCTCATAACTGTGTGACTTTAAAAACATCATATCTCTTTCTCATGCTTGAACTCTTAAGTTCTTTTTCTCAAAGACCACCCTCCTTAAAAATGTTCAACTAAATCCAACCATCGTGTCGCCCCGGCGATTTTTATAATGGTCCCCAAACTCCATCTCACCTAATCGCCTAGGAATGAGCTCAATTCTAACTAGTCATCACTAGATTTAACATGGGGAATAATAGAGGGGGTAACACATCACTAGTTTCCAACTCATTATCTGAATAAATGAACCATGAGATAGAATCCCAACTACTAGAGTACGGGTTAGGGGCGTAAGGGTCACCTAATACACCGACTCCTTGAGTACGGGTTAGGGACTTAAGGATCACCTAATACACCGACTCCCAGAGTGCGGGTTAGGGTTATTTCCTTCTTCGAAACGCATCTACGGAATCTAGTGCACAGTAAATTTGTCCGCTCTGGCAGGCTGCATCTACCATACCCTCATGGTTTTGTTATCTCCTTACCGAAGTAGGAGAAATGCGTCTCGGTGTGTTATGCAAGAATGCATTATAAACACATGCCCTCAACTATCATCATGGAACTTCATGCAATATGTATATCATGCTCATAAATTTATGCACTTCATCATAGTATGCCACATCAACTCATAATGCATGTACTTACACATTCAATTTCACATTTCATAATTAATTTCTAAAGTCATATAAACGGTTTCATCTTAGCACATGCATTCACACATCATCATAGCATCAACATAAAAAGATCACATCATCATAACTCATATATCATCACATCATGCATATCAACATACCATACTTGCATTATCAAACACAAAGCAATAAAAAATCTCTTAATGTCTTATGCTTTGACCCTTAAGGTCCTTTATCTTGAAATCTAAGTTGTCTATCATTACAACCTAAGCTCTCGGGTACCTATAGGTTCATATCTAAGTATTCCTCACTCAATTCTATGATCGTAAACAATTTTAAACCTCAAGAGTGTAGAATCTAAAATTCTAACTTTACGGATACCTAGGAGTCACAACAATGACCCTTTCTAAGTTCGGTTTGCTCTTAAGGCATCAAAATCAAGTCCTAAACCAATTATGAGTCATTCCTACACATTTAGACTAATTATAAACCATGATTATCAATTCTAAACTATGCTGGATAGAATCCAGAAAAATCAATTACTAAGGGATCTAAAACTCTCAAACTAATTCTTTTCTAGTTACTAACTTCTCTTATATTTCACATATGAGTTTTAACATTAATTATACATGAATATACTCATATTATCATCATCAAAACAGCATATAACAGTGATCATTCATAGCAAGGCAGAACCAAATTCATCTCCAAACAAACAAGGCATAAACTTGATTTCTAGAACACATAAAATACTAGTTTCTCTTGAAACCTTTCTAAAACTTCTCAAAACTCATTAGTAACCATTTTTATCAACTAAAATCATCAAAATATTTTTGAAGGAAGTGGCTAATTTAAATTAGTCTCAAGAGGTTTTAAAATTATAAAACTTTGTTCTAGACATTTCTTAAACTCATATAAGCTTAGAAAAATTATGAAACATAGATTTTAGTACTTGTAGCAAATAAAACCTCTTAGGGCTGAAATCAAGAAGCTACGAAATAAATATTTTTCAAGCCTTTGTTTGAGATAATAATGGGCAAATCTTTGAGCTCTAGGTTCTCTTAGGTGATGACATAATCTTAAACATGCTCATGCACATATTTTATCTTTCCTTAGGAAATAAAGTGAGCGCATAAAATAAATATGAGATACGACATATTATTATCTTTGATATTTAAGTGAGGACTTGAAAATATAAACATGATAATGCAAAGCTTGAAACATAAATATGATGATGCAAGTTCACTTATTATTCTTGATATTTAGTGAGAGCAAGGAAAATAAATATGATGTGCAAGGCATAAATATAAACATGAATGCAAGGTTCATTTTAATCTTAGCTAAAGCTCTTACAAGACTTTAGGGATCAACACAACCCAACACTTATCTCATCACAAAGAGAGCTTTAGAGTTCTTGAACCAAGTTCTCAAAGGAACTAAGTGCTTCTTGAACATCATCATCAAGCTCAAAGAAACAAGCTTTTTAAGGAAAGTAAAACTTTAAGAAGATAGGAACCTAAACAACATTTTTTCATGAAATAAAATAGAAATAGAGATACCTTAAAAATTTTAACAAAAACCTTTGAGGAAGAACTATGAAGGCCGAATGTGTAGGAAAAGGAAAAAGAAAGAAAAATCAAAACTTCACTAGATAAGGAACAAGACTCAAGCTTTAGAGGTTCCTTTGAGATGAACACAAGGTCATCATCTATGAACACTCATCATCAAGCCATCATAGTCATAATCAAAGCCTCATGGCCGAAATAGAGAAAAAGAAAAACAAAAGAAAGTTCAAAAAGATACCAAGAGAAGACTAGAGAAAAACATATTTTCAAGAAAAACAAGGTTTAGAAAACCACTCCTACTATTTTTAAAACCAAAGTCAAGATAAGGAAAAGGAATAAAAGAACCAAAAATAAAAGGGAAAAAGGAAAGGAAATCCAAAAACTTGAGCAAGGAAAAACAAAGGAGAAAAATGTTTCAAGGATCAAAAACAAGTTTCAAGCTTTAGAGGTTTCTCAAGTGAGAATCACAAGATCATTATCTGGAAACCTCATCATCAAGCTCAAGATTTTCTTTTCAAAAACCAAGTCTCATGACTAAAAACAAAAGGGAGAAAAAGAGTTGATCCAAGAGAAAGCTAGCGTTTTTATGTCAAAAACAACATCACAAAGAAAACGCACTTTGAAAGCAAAATGTAACACCCTAATTCTTAACCCAACTTTCTAGAACACATTAGGTTAATCATTAGGTTATTACCTCTTAGTCTCATCATATTATTAAAATACTTAGCGGAAGTTACGGGTAAATTTTTTTTTTGAAAATATAAATTAAAGTGAGAGCCGCGCTCTTATCTAAACGAGAAGCAAAAACATCAATCATAAGGAAACACAAGAACTAAAGCAAGTATCAATAGAGCAATGATCATAACGACAAAGGGACCATTTCATTAATAATAATATAATTAAGATACATAGGTAGTCACGCTCTTATAGAAACGGGCTGAGCTTATAATACACAAGGAAATGGAAATACAATAGAAATATGAAAACATAGATAAACCGTAACTACCCAAGTGCACCTAAAGTGTATAACCTCAAGACAAAAGAAGGTTTATCACATCTATGTGAGAGTGTGTGCACTAACCCTCCCCTAAGACGTCTGCTATTGGAACCTGGGAAAAGGTGGAGGGTAATCGATCTGTGGACGCAGGGCGGCAGGAGTGGGCACACGTGAAGACTGAGCGTGAGCTCCTCGATAGGGGCGCTTCTCGGCTCTCCTAGCCAGTCTCGGCTGTGTAACAGTCTCCTTACTCTCACCTCGCACGAACTGAGGTGTGGGAGCAGAGCTCTCGCTATACATATGCGTCGGCGGATCCTCAAAAGGGTCAACCTCTGAACTCAGAGACCGAGGCACGTAGTCCTGGAAGTCTCAAGGCATCGAACCACCAGTATATATCCGCAGACTCCTCTCGTCTCGCGTCCGGGCACGCTCAAAGACCATCGCATTGTCGTAGGGTGACATCGGGGAGAAACGGTAGCTCTGTACAGGGTGTGTAAAGGGGCGTCCGATGAACATGAAGACTTGCATGGTGCACTGCCCCTCAAAATGGTATGATTCGTGATCCGGATCAAAGTGGACCTCCCAGGTCGGCATGTCGACAAAAACCATGAACGTCGCCATTGCTCTCTGAAGATGTGATGGAAGAAAGAGAAAGAAGAGAAAGAAGTGAGAATTCTTACTAAAGACTCTCAGTAGGAGTCTCCTATCCTAGGGTTACATCGTTCATATCTTCAGGAACCTTAGGTTTAATTATAAAAGGTGTGCATACATAAAGGTTCATTAATTATGGTTTATAAAGCCAATTATCCAAGGTTCATTCCTTTTAGCATGCATCTTGATGTTATGGATGCAACATATTAAAACATGAATGCATGGCAATACCTCAATCAAATAACTCAATGAATCATAACTTCAAGAAACATACAAGTGGCATAAATGGGCATATAACTTTCAAGTGGATCTTTCCTCAACTTCGTGACATTAATCATGGTACTTCATCATAATAAAGCCACCCTAAAATAACTAGGTTATGAGCTCATACCTCAGCTAGTCGTCACTAGCTCTTGCTTATTATCTGAATAAGCGAAACATAATAAAATAATCCCGACTACGCAAGTACGAGTAGGGGGCTAGGGATCACCTCTCTTAGGATATACCCTCTTTGAAACACTTTGCGGGCATTAAGCCATAACAATTTATCCGCTTTGGTAGGCTGCATCTACTCATACCCTCACGGATTTGTCTCCCCTGGGGGTGCTCGGCCGAACCAGTGTCACCTAGGGTTTTCAACTCATGTGGTACTTTAAAACATTTCTTCACCCCTTTTAGGTTTGACGGAAATTCGGCAGCATAACAGCTGTTAAACCGAATTTCCTTCAAACCGAAACTTATGCCACAAGCTATTCACACAACATATTCCTCATTTAAATCTCATGCTATGATAAACTTCTTATCTCAAACAATCATTTCCTCATGCATCATAAACATCTCAACATGTTATTGCACCATATAAACATCATAGCATTACCGATTTTCTTAATGTCTTATGCATTGACCCTTAAGGTCCTTAACTCACAATCTAAGTTATAAATCATCACAACCTAATCTCTCGGGTACCTATAGGCTCATATCTAAGTATTTCTCACTCCACTATGATCATAAACTTCTCTAAACCTCAAGAATGCAGAATCTAAAATTCTAACTTTACGGGTACCTAGGAGTCACAACAATAACCCTTTCTAAGTCTGGTTTGCTCCTAAGGCATCAAGATCAAGTCCTAAACCAATTATGAGTCATTCCTACACATTTAAACTAATTTAAATCCATGATTACCATTTCTAAACCTTGCTGGAAAGAATCCAGAAAAATCAATTACCAAGGGATCTAGAACTCTCAAATTAATTCTTTTCTAGTTACTAACTTCTTTAATCTTTCACATATGAATTTTAACATTAAATATACTCAAACATACTCATATTATCATCATCAAAACAACATAAACAGCACTTAATCACAGCAAGGCAAAACCGAAAATACATCTCCACACAAGGGCATAAAACTTGGTTTCTAAAGCACATAAAATGCTAGTTTCTCTTGGAACATTTTCAAGACTTTCAAAACTCATTTATAAACATCTTTAGCATATAAAATCCTCAAAATATTTGTAAGGGCAGTAGCTAAATTAAATTTATCTCAAGAGGTCCTAAATTCATAAAACCTTGTTTTAGACATTACTTGAACTCATATAAGCTTAGAAAAATTATGAAACATAGATTTTAATACTTGTAACAAATATAAATCCTTAGGGCCGAAATCAAGTAGCCAAATAACATATAGTTTTCAAGCCTTTGCTTGAGACAACAATGGGCAAATCTTTGAGCTCTAGTTTCTCTTAAGTGATGACATAAAAATAAACATGCTCATGCACTTGTTTTAGCTTTCATTAGAAAATAAAGTGAGAGCATAAAATAAACATGAGATGCAACTTATTATTATCTTTGGTATTTAAGTGAGGACTTGAAATATAAACATGATAATGCAAAACTTGAAACATAAACATGATAATGCAAGTTCATTTATTATTCTTGATATTTAGTGATGGCAAGGAAAATAAATATGATATGCAAGGCATAAACATAAACATGAATGCAATATTCATTTTAATCTCATCTAGAGCTCTTACAAGATTTTAGAGATACAACCCAACAGTTATCTCATCACAAAGAGAACTTTAGAGTTCTTGAACTAAGTTCTCAAAGGAACTATGAGGTTCTTGAACATCATCGTCAAGCTCCAAGGAGACAAACTCAAAAGAAATAAAATCATAAAGAGAAAGTAATAGAAACCAAAACTCAAAGGAAAAGGAGGTTAGAACCGAAACCAACAAGAAAGGAAAAAGAGGATGGAACTAAGTCAAGTTCTTTATTAAGTATCCAAAACCCCTATCTAGAGAAAAATCTCTAGAACGTGCCGGCCAACTTTAAGGTTGACAAGGGTAGGCTTGGGCTTTTTGAAATCCTTAGATTAATTTTCTTAAGTTGAAAAATCATGTGAGCTAAGTATCATTTTGATAAAGTTTAAGGAAAAGAAAAACTCAAGCTTTAGAGGTTTCTTTGAGATGAACACAAAGTCATCATCTAGAAACTCTCATCATCAAGCTATCATGCTCATAAATAAGGCCTCATGGCCAAAATGGAGAGGAAGAAAGGAAACAAAGAAAAGTTTCAAAAAGAAATCCAAGAGAAAGCTAGAGAAAAACTCATTTTCAAGAAAAACAAGTTTAGAAAAACACTCCTACCTAGAGTGGAGATAAAAAGGTTGAACTTTAGGAAGGAAATGAGATGAACAACTCCTCCTTGGGGGTGGATGATGATTCAGCCTTCAAGAGAAAAAGAGAGAGGAGATGTGTTTTGAGTGAGGTTGTGTTTAAGGTTGAGAGTTCGAGAGGTTTGATGGTGGTTTAAGGTTGTGAGGTGGTGTTTAGAGGTTATGAGATGATGATGAGATGAAGAGATGAAGAAGATAAAGATGAAGAGAAGAAAAGAACTCTCTTGAAACTTGAGAGAAAAAGAAAGGAAACTCAAGAAAGCTTAGAAAACTTGAAACTTAGCAAATGATCTAAAGTGTTTGCAAGCTCAAGTAAGCAAGGTATTTATAGAAAATGAAAACAAATGAGGTCTCATGGAGAGGAGGGGCTGGCCGTGTGGTTTAGGAGGGAAAGGAAGAGAAAATATCTCTTACACAATGTCATTCAAGCATGGTTTGAAGTATGTAAGTTATGATACAAGGCATGGCTTCAAGTAAGGTGATTTAAGTGAATTTCCTATCAATTTTGAATGAAATATTTCTTCTAGAAGCAAGGCATGGCTGGCTATTTTTGGGCCACAAATAAATGAGGAAAATAGCTTAATTCATTTAGTTATTTACTTGAAAAATCAAGCATGGTGGAAAGTATGACAAAGTATGGTGAGTATGACTTGAGGTATGGCTTTGGAGTGTCAAAAATTTGAGCATGTGATGAATATGGGGGGGAGGAGCTTTCGGCCAGACCAGGTACAGCAAGGGGGAGGAAGTGTTGATCATGTTATTGGGTGCTAATGATAGGTTTAAGTGTGTATTAGTTTATGTACAAGGTTAGGAATTGTTAAGCATAAGTTTAGGTAACTAAGAATGGGGTTTAAGAGTTTTATGACAAGGTTAAGGAGTGCTCATACACATTTAGAGAATTTAAAATTCATTTTATGAGTAAACAAGGTAGACAAATTTCCATGATTTAAGGAATTAGAAAGAGAAAACACTATTCAAGATTCCATGACTAGAAATCTTGAATTTAAAATAAGATTTCAAGTTGTAATTAAGCATTCTTAGGTTATAATCAACTTTAATAAATTATTTTGACTCAAGATTAATTTTGGAAATTAATTAATCTTCGATTAGAGCCTAATATTGCTTAGGTTTGCTTAATCACGCGATTAAGCTCAAAAACACAAGACTAGGGGCAAAATCATAATTTCTCACTAATTTCGCCCGGGATCTCCGGGACCAAAACTAAAGTCACAGAATACATTAAAATGCCTTTTAAAACCATTTGGAGAAGTTTCGGGTTCATCTGGCACTTGCAAACGGGTAAAACACCACAGGGGTATTTTGGTCATTTTGACCCAAAAACTCGAAAAACGAGATTTTCGATCCCGGAAAGGTATACAAGCCAACTAATCCCCTTCCAACATTGAGTTTTCCCTTCGAGTATTGCCGGACTGGCTTCCCTCGAATTCCGGGCTGAGAATGACCTCAGGGGCATTTTGGTCATTTTTACTCTGACAGAAAAATCGGGGCGTTACACAAAACCCTTACCAAGTATGAAGATGAAAGCTTGGTTCCTTGAAGTGAGAATGAGATGAAAAGCTCCTCCAAAATGATGGTGATGATTTGGCCAAGCACAAGGAAAAGGAAAGAAAGGTGTTTTATATGAGCTTGTGTTTAAGAGTGAAAGCTTTGGTGTTTGGATGATGGTTTATGATGGTTGTGTGGTGGTTTTGAGGATGTAAAGTGTGGCTCTTTTTTGAAGATGAAGAAGATGAAGAAGAAGAGAAGATGAGAAAACTCTTGAGTTCTTGGAAGAAAAGAAAGAAAACTCAAGATAATTCTTGAAGCTAGTTTGCAAGAATGAACAAAAATGGCCAAGTTATTCTAAGTGTGGTATTTATAAAGAAACAAAATGTGAAGGAATGTGTGGAGGAGGAGAGGTCATGGTTTTCAACGCTTTGGAGGGAAGAAAAATATCTCCTTTGGGTGGTCATTCAAGTAATGGAGGAAAGCATGGTAAGCATGGTCAAAAGTATAGGTTTAGGCATGGCCTAAAGCATGGCCTTGGAGTGTTGGAATTTCAACATGTGAAGAATATGGGGGAGTGGTGGCTAGTTGTTTATCATGTCATGGGGGAGAGATTTGTCTCAATTAATTGTGGTTTAGGGGTGTGTTTAGGTGTATCTTTGATTAGGCTCAAGATTAGGAAGTTGTAAGTAAGTGTTTAGGAATTTAAATAGGTAATTAGGGTCATGTGAGACTAGATTAGGAGGTGGTCATGATAGATTAATGAAGTCAAACCTCATCAATTTGGAATCCAATGCCAACATGCTTCCTTGATTTAGGGGAATAGGTGAGAGAAAATACTATTCCTAGATTCCTTTTTCAAAGAATTAAAACTATAAAAGGATTTTGAGTTTCCTTAAGCAATTTTAGGTCTTAATCAACTTAAATAAATTATTTTGGCTCTAGATTAATTATGGAAATTAATTAATCTTCTATTAGAGCCTAATATTACTTAGGTTTGCTTAATCACACGATTAAGCTCAATCACAAAGTTAGGGGTAAAATCGTAATTTTACCCAAATTTGCCCGGGGCCGACGGGACTAAAACTGAAGTTACAGAATACATAAAAATGCCTTTTAAAACCATTTGGAGAAGTTTCGGGTTCAACCGGCACTTGCAAACGGGTCAAAAACCATAGGGGTATTTTGGTCATTTTGACCCGAAAACTCGAAAAACGAGATTTTCGATCCCGGAAAGGTACACAAGTCAACTAATCCCCTTCCAACATTGAGTTTGTGTAACACCCTAAGTCTTAACCTAATACTACTAGTATGTAATTAGGTTAATCTTTAGAATATTACCTCTTGGTCTCATTCTTTACTTGAAAATACTTAGCGGAAATATGGGTAAAATTTTTCTTTTGGAATTAAAACCAAAGTGACAGCCACGCATGATTCTTCGAACGGAAATTCATACAAGTCATATGAGCAAATCATAATAAAACGCATAAATAACAAATCATAGTAAAACATGTAAATAACATGGACACATCAACTGATTATATATAGATAGTGTGCCTACCAAAAGGCAGGACTATTCGGTACAAACGAAATACAACTGAAATGCAAATACAAGGAAATCATAAAAGCAAATACAAGGAAACCATGAAAGTAACACCCATACCCATGTGCACCTAGAGTAGACAACCTCATATACAAAAGAAGGTTTGTCCTCAACTATGTGGCGTGTGTGCACTGGCGGATCTCAGCGGGAGTGGTCATGTGGATCATTGGAGCGTGTCCACCGCGGCAAGGGTGCATGGATGGCCGACGAGCCAACCTCGGCTGAACCACTGTCTAATCACTCCCGGCTCTCATTGGTGGGGGAGCGGGGCTGGAGCTCCAACTGTACATGTGCGAGGGCGGGTCCTCTGATGGATCCGTCTCCGAGTACTGAGTCCGGGGCACGTATTCCGGGTAGTCGCGTACTGCTGACGCCTTGGGCTGCATGCGGAGGATCTGCTCGTCGCATGGTCTGGTTCGCTCAAAAGTCGTGTTATGATGATAGGGAGCAGTCGGGGTGAAGTGGTAGCTCCGTACTGGGTACGCGAAGGGTCGTCCCATAAACATAAATACTCTGACAGTGCAGCGACCCTCAAAATGATATGACCCGAGTGCTGGGTCATGGTGCAGCTCCCATGTCGGGGTGTCGATGAAGAGTATGAAAGTCGCCATATGAAGATGTGAAGGAAGAAAAGAGAGAGGGAATGAGAATCTTCTAAAAGAATTCTCAGTAGGGCAATCCCTAACTAAGTGACATCATCACATCCTCAGGAACCTTGGGTTTTATTTCTAAAAAGTGTGCATGCATGTAAGCTTCTTTTAATTTTCTAAAGTATTAATTATCCAAGGTCCGTTATATTTTACAATGCGTCTTATGACTAAGCATGGAACATACTAATGACATGAATGCATCATAAAGGTAAGCCAATCAATAGAATAACTAAGAAACATTATAACATTGGCATAAGGTGATAGGTTTAGCACATGTGACATTTTAAACTTTAACTTTCATCTCATGGGGCCACCCTAAAACATCTCTAGGTTATGAGCTCATACCTTAACATGTGACATGTGGTGTTTCAAGGTTGAGAGATGATGATGAGATGAAGAGAGGATGAAGATGAAGATGAAAAGAAAGGAAGAACTCTCTTGAAACTTGAGAGAAAAAGAAAGAACTAGCAAGACAACTCTAAAATTCTAAACTTAGCAAATGCTTCAAAGTGCAACTAAGCTATCACAAGCATCCTATTTATAGAAAAACAACACAATGAGGCTCACCAAGGGAGGCCTTTTCCGTGGCTTTGAGAGGGAAAAAGGGAGAGAAAAATATCTCTTACACAAGGTCATTCAAGCATGGTTTGAAGTATGGAAGCTATGCTACAAAGTATGGCTTGATGTGAGTTAATTTCCTATCAATTTTTGATGAAATTAGGCTTCTAGAAACAATGTATGGCTGGAACTTTTCCAGCCACAAATAAATGGAGAAAATGGGCTATTTTAATTAGTTATTTACTTGGAAAATCAAGCTTGATTGAAAGTTATGACAAGGTATAGTGTATGTGACTTGAGGTATGGCCTTGGAATGTTGAAAACTTGAACATGTGATGCATATAGGGAGGGAGGGCTCACAGCCAGACCTGGCAGCATTGGGGGAGTGAGGTTTTGATCATCTAATTGGGTGTTAATGGTAGTTTTAGATGTGTATTAGCTTAGGTACAAGGTTAGGAGTAATTAAGCTTAAATTTAGGTAACTAAGCATGTGTATTAGGAATTTTATGACAAGGTTAGGAGTGCTCATACATCATTAAAGAATTTTAAACTCATTTATGAATAAACAATGTGTAACACAATTCCATGATTTAAGGAATTGGGGAGAGGAAACACTATTCAAGATTCCATGACTAGGAGTCTTGAAATTAAAATATGATTTTAAGTTGTAATTAAGCACTTTTAGGTTCTAATCATCTCTAATAAATTATTTTGACTCAAGATTAATTAAGGAAATTAATTAACCTTCGATTAGAGCCTAATATTGCTTAGGTTTGCTTAATCACGCGATTAAGCGTAAAAAACACGAAACTAGGGGCAAAACCGTAATTTTGCACTAATTTCGCCCGGGACCTCCGGGACCAAAACTAAAGTCACAGTCTACATAAAAATGCCTTTTAAAATCATCTAGAGAAGTTTCGGGTTCATCCGGCACTTGCAAACAGGTAAAATACCGCAGGGGCGTTTTGGTCATTTTAACCCGAAAACTCGAAAAATGAGATTTTCGATCCCGGGAAGGTATACAAGCCATCTAATCCCCTTCCAACATTGAGTTTGCCCTTCGAGTACTGTCGAACCGGCTTTCCTCGAATTCCGGGCTGAAAATGACCTCAGGAGCATTTTGGTCATTTCCACTCTTAATAGAAAATCGGGGCGTTACAGTTTGCCCTTCATGGACTACTGAATCGGCCGTCCTCAAATTTCGGGCTGAAAATGACCTCAAGGACATTTTGGTCATTTTCACTCTATTAGAAAATCGAGGCGTTACAACTTCAAGTATACACTTGATAGACATTATTTAAAGTTTTTAGAAAAACAAAGAAGTTAAAGCACGATTCAACTCTCCTTCTTATGCAACTTTCAACCTACAACTGGCATTAAAGCTTAGGCCTCTAAGGGTTTAAGCATTCTAACAAGTACAGGTTAAAGATCTTGAGGATAAATGGCACAAAATGTTTGTAACGTCCCGATTTTCTGCTAGAGTGAAAATGACCAAAATGCCCTTGAGGTCATTTTCAGCTCGGAATTCGAGGAAAGCTGATCTGGCAGTACTCGAAGGGAAAACTCAATGTTGGAAGGGGATTAGTTGGCTTGTGTACCTTCCCGGGATCGAAAATCTCGTTTTTCGAGTTTTCGGGTCAAAATGACCAAAACGCCCCAACGGTGTTTTACCCGTTTGCAAGTGTCGGATGAACCCGAAACTTCTCTAGATGGTTTTAAAAGGCGTTTTTATGTAGTCTATGACTTTATTTTTGGTCCCGGAGGTCCCGGGCGAAATGAGTGCAAAATTACGATTTTGCCCCTAGTTTCGTGTTTTTACGCTTAATCGCGTGATTAAGCAAACCTAAGCAATATTAGACTCTAATCGAAGATTAATTAATTTCCATAATTAATCTTGAGTCAAAATAATTTATTAAAGTTGATTAGAACCTAAAAGTGCTTAATTACAACTTAAAATCTTATTTTAAATTCAAGATTCCTAGTCATGGAATCTTGAATAGTGTTTTCTCTCTCCAATTCCTTAAATCATGGAATTTTGTCTCCATTGTTTTATTCATAAAATGAATTTAAAATCTCCTAAATATGTATGAGTACTCCTTAATCATGTCATAAAGGTTCCTAATCACATTTTTAGCCACCTAAACTTATGCTTAATGACTCCTAACCTTGCACCTAAGCTAATACACCCCTAAACACATCACTAACACGCAATTACATGACCAAAACTCCCTCCTCCCTTGCTACATCAGACCTGGCCAAAATTCATACCCCATTTTATCACAATTTAATTTTATTTCACACTCCAAAGACCATGCTTCCACCTCACAAAGAACCATGCTTTGAGTCATAACCTCCATGCTTTCATCCATGCTTCATATGACCACTTCTAGAAGACTTTTTCTCTCATTTTTGTGGCTTAAATTCAGCTAGCCCTCCTTGCCTTCTAGAAGGGTTATTTTAAATTCAAACAAAGGGAAATTACCATACTTGAAGCCATACCTTGCACTATGACTTCCATACCTCAAACCATGCTTTGAATGACCACTTTGAGGAGATATTTTTCTCCCCCAAAGGCTCCAAAATTTCGTGCACTTTTCCCCCATATTTCACCTCCACATTTCAATTTTCAACCCATAATATATATAGCAAAGTGTAAAGAAATCTCACACTTTTACCATTTGCTTTTTTGTTTGAGTTTGTGACCAAAAAAGCTCTCTTACTTTGTCTCAACCCCAAGTTCTTCTCCACCACTTAGAAACTCTTTCCACCACCACAAACCACCACACCACCACCATAGATCATCATCTAAACACCCAAGCTTCCTTTCTCAAACACAAAGCTCACATAAAACACTTTTCTTTCCTTCTCCACCCTCCTTGGCCGAATCTTGTTCTTCACTTTGGAAGGAGATTTTCTTTTCATCCTCACCCCAAAGATCAAGCCTTTGTCTTCACACTTGGTAGGGAGTTTCTTTTCAAACTTTGTTTTACTCAAAAATGTGTTTTCTCTAGTTTTCTCTTGGTTTCTTTTTGAGCTTTCCTTTACATTCCTTTTCTTTTTCCATTTCGGCCTCTTGGCCTTTTCTTCTTAAACATGATAGCTTGATGATGAGAGTTTCTAGATGATGACCTTGTGTTCATCTCAAAGAAACCTCTAAAGCTTGAGTTTTGTTTCTTGATCTAGCAAGGTTTTGGGTTTTCTTCCCTTTTTCCTTCCTATATGATTCGGCTTCCATGTACTTTCCTTTAAAGGTTTTGTTAAAAATTTTAAAGTGTTCTTATATTTATTTCATCTCTAAAAATAATGTTGTTTTGGTTCTTACTTCTTTAAAGTTTTGTTTTCTTCTAAAGTTTACTTCTTTTTGAGCTTGATGATGATGTTCAAGAACCATGTAGTTCCTTTGAGAACTTGGTTCAAGAACTCTAAAGCTCTCTTTGTGATGAGATAAGTGTTGGGTTGAGATTTGTTATTCTCTTTAAAAGTCTCATGTGAGCTCTAAGTTAAGATAAAAGACTTTGCATCCATGTTTACATTTTATGTCATCACTAAATGCTTAAAATTAAAGAATGAACTTGCATCTCCATATTTATGTTTATGTTCTCACTAAATTTCTAAGATAATAAGGAGTTGCATAGCATATTTACTTTATGTCCTCACCTCTAAATAAAGACTAAAATAAAGTGCATTGCATATTTACTTTTATGTCACAACTTAAGAGATTTAGAGCTCATAGACTTACCCTTTATTTTCTCAAACAAAGGCTTGAAAAATATGTGTTCTTTAGCTTATGATTTCGACCTTATGAGGTTTACTTTGTTACAAGTACTAAAGTCTATGTTTCATAATTTTTTTGTCTAAGCTTTTATGAGTTCAAGAAATATCTAGAAACAAGTTTTATGAATTTAGAACCTCTTGAGACTAATTTAAAATTGTAACATCCCCAAATTTATAACTAAGATAAATATTAATTAGCGATAGCAAAACCAAGAGAATCTGGACAAATGTTATGAAACACAACAAATAGTCTACTTAAGTATCTCTAGAGAAAAATGCAAATAATTACGAAAATGCCATCACTTAGTGGAAATTACGAAAATGCCCTTGCTATGTAAAAGAAATTACCAAACTACCCTTGCCTTATTAAATGACAAAGATACCCTTACTCTATGAATGGAATTACAAAAATACCACTATCATTGTCTAATTACAAAAATATCCTTGTCTTAGTTAAAGAAATTACTACAACGCCATTTACACAAATCCCTAGACTTGTCTTTAGACAAGAATGAATCTAAGCCATTGGATTAAGATGATAACACAATAATTTAACCACATACATCATACACATTTCTGAATCACATACATGCACTAAAGGTTAGAAAATCTCCACTAACATCTTTGCATAAAACATGGAGCATTTTCATCCAACATGTTTGCACAAAACATGGAAACGTGTTTGCACAAAACATGGAAACATGTTTGCACAAAACAAGGAGCATTTTGATCCCAAAATTCAGCCAACATGTTTCCATAAATCATGCTCCAAATGCTTTCCTTCTTTTATTTTTTCTCTAATCTTTCCACTATAAATACTCCTCAAACTCTTTTCAATTCAAAAACTCCCTAAGTGTTCTTTCTTTCTTATTCTATCATTCTTCTTATGTTCTTCAAAGACTTCTCTTGATCCTCTAAACTTCATCCAAACACTTAAATCCTAAGTCCAAACTTTCACTAGCCCTCACAAAAGTTACAATCTTTAACTCTAGTGAGAAATATTTTCTTAAGCACTCAAGTTCTAGAGCCAAGATTCAAGGAGGGTCATCCACTCCAAAGACTCTTGTTCAAAGCTTAAGGAAGAAGAGAATGACCCTTTTTAGACCCTACACAAGAGGTAGGAGCTTCATCTTTAATTGTTCAAGCATTGTTGGCTTCTAACCTTGATAGAATGCCTCAAGTTTGAGTTATTGTCAAAAGTTTTAAATGATTATTTGAAAAATATATTTTTAGAAATATGACATGTTCTATTCTGTTATGAGTACCCTTATGATGTTATCAAACTCAAATATAACTTGAAAAGATTGTATGTGAAACCTGATTTAGTAAAGGTAACTTAAGACATGAAAATGGTAGGTGATGGAATTTCTAGTTGTTTCTGGCAGCAGGTACTTCGAAAGCTACTGTTCATAAAATATCAAGTATCTCGAAATTAAAATAATTTTAATATAAACTAGACTCATTATAGAACACTCTCCAAAAAGAATCACCAAAAACGGAGTTTTCTAGCTCAAGATATAAATTTTTAAAGTAGAGCCTAAGACTGAAATTTTAAATCTGACCTTGTAGTAGTAAAATAGGTGTAACTCACTCTAGAAAAATGCAAATAGACTGATTTCAACTTTGTTGGAGAGCTAACACATATAGGAATACACCCATGTATGTTATGTATAAAGCTTTGTACCACGTAAATATAGAATGAGAAATAAATTTCGGGATAATGTACTGTGAAAGTGCAGTTTGGAAAGGTTCTGGCTAAGGAAAGACTTGGTATTTAAGCATGTCCATTGTGACCCACCTCTCTTTCACAGGAACCCTCCTATGCATGGTTTACAGTTGATTTACACTATTCCAAAGATGTAAATGCTAAAATTTGATGAGTTAGGAATTTGGAACTACCTTTACTAAGCTGAGATAACAAGTATACAGAGAATTATAAACTTTCTTCTAAAAGATGTCAAAACTATAAATAAAAGAATCAAGTCTTGTAAAGAGAGAATTTTAAGAATTTAAGTAGAATAACAATCTTCAAGAGTTATATGAAAGTCATAATAAAAATATATAAAGAACCTATAATAATATTTTGAAGTGCATTAATGTATTAATGGAATGCTAAGAGTACAAAGAACACTAAGAGAAAAAGATAATACTAAGACATCCATTACCTCTTACGAACACTAGGAACTCAACTTGATAACTTTGGTCGGTTAATATGAATCATCTATGAAAGTGTTTACTATGAGATTTAAATGATATTGTCCATGTTTTATGAAGTGATTTATAGTAATGTGAATGTATGGTGATGAATTATGAAATGATGAGGATGAATGATTGATTGCCCAGGATTTATTGTGATTACATGATAATATGCATACATTCATTTTCAAAAGAAATAATAAAAGTAAAGTTTGAAAAAGTAGCAATGAAAGTCTGGAAAAGTGGACTTGAGCTAAACTCACGGCTTAACCCCCTAAACCGTTGAGATCACGGCAACGGAATGAAAACCAAAAAGGTTATGGCGACGGCCATGGTATGAGCTCATTACCCTTTAGGGTGGTCTAAGGCATTGATGCATTCATCCCGTGAGTAATTAAGAAATATGTTGATGACATAAATGAAAGATGATGATCACTAAACAAGTGAATGTTGAGGATGATTAATCATGAAATGCATACAGCTCCTAAATGATTATTGCTTATTAGTGGTTTTACATGATATGCTTATATGTATGCTTGATGAAATACTGAATGGATATTTACGCTAATGTTCAAGATTAGTTTAAAAGTAATCGCACTTCGGCTAATCATGTTTGTGAAAGTTTGATAATTGAATCCTTACCTGTTCACCTTTTTATAATAAACCCGAAGTGACTGGGACGACAACGATGACACTTTTAGTACAAGTAGGAACTCCTACTGAGAAATCATGTATTTCTCACTCCTATGTTTATTTTCCGTTGTCGCTACTGTGAGACAGACGTGTCCACCTAAAGCAACGAAGTTGTAGCTGAGGAAGGAGGTAGCACGTGAAGATTTCAAACCGTTCAAGTAGGAGCATTCCGAGCTTTAGTTACATTATAGTTTGTGAGAAACAATTAGTAATAGTAGAACTTATATTGTTATTTGTAATAACTTATCAGTATGATATGCCCTGTTGTGACTTATGTATTAAGTGATTATATTCCAGTTTATGTGATAATAGTTCTACACTTAGTCTCTTATTCCGCTTATTTAATTAAGTGCACAATGTAACTTGATTATTATCTATAAAAGCGCTATGTATTTCACTTCTCGTTACAAGCTTAAGTTTTCAAAAAATTAATTTATTTAAAGAAAAAAAAAACTTCCACTATTTTTCTAAGTTAATTTCAAAAGAAAATAAATGTAAGGCATAAGTGACAACTAATAGAATCCAAATGTGAACTTAAGCACAATGGGGTTCTATTAGGGTGTTACATTATGGTATCAGAGCAGTTCATCCTATTTAAGCCTGAGGAATGGACTGACTATGCTTCTGTCTATGATATCATGCTATTAATCTTATCTGTATGATGGGATATAGGATTTAGAAATGCATGATCGTCTTGTGATACTGCCATAGTTGCTACCATGCTTAGCTGTAGTATTGAGCCTGATCAACTCGATGACTGTTGTTTGGTGTGTCTAGGAACTAATGGCAAGAAATGACGTCACGCATGGGGCACGCGGTGGAGGTAATCATGATGAACTGGCAAATGCACTCCAGGAGATGGCTAGGGCTATGCAAGCACAAGCAACAGTGATGATGGAGCAGATGAATAGGATGTCAGAGGAATCAGTTGGGAACCAAGAACATGGAAAATTCTCAGAATTCAAAAGGGCTGGACCTCCAGAATTCAAAGGGACAACTATCCCGAAATAGCTGACGGATGGATTCAAGAGATGGAGAAGGTTTTCTCAGTGGTAGAATGCTCTGATGAACAAAAGGGTGGCATTCTCTACTTATATGCTGAAAGGAGAGGCTGCCGCGTGGTGGAAGGGTGCAAAGGGCTTGCTCAAAAGTGCTGACATACAGATTATGTGGGAGGTTTTCTATGCTACGTTCCATAAGAAATATTTTCCAGATCCAGTTAAGAAGGCAAAGGAAGTAGAATTTCATTTCGACACAGTGGAAATCGAAGTGTGGTGAGTACGGCTAAGTTTGAAGAACTGATCAAACACTCAACTAGCTACCAAAGTAATCCCAACGAGGCTTGGAAATGCATGAAATATGAGAGTGGTTTGAGGCCAGACATTTTGGCATCTGTGGCTCCCCTGGAAGTCACTGACTATGCATCTTTAGTCAGCAAAAGCCAAGTGGCTGAGAGTTGCAATCACCAGCTAGTTGCCCACCGAGTTGAAGAGAATAGGAAGAGGTCTGCTCAACAAGGTCACCGAGGGTTCCCACCCCCTCACAAGAAACCCTTCCAAGGAGGTGGATTTAAAGGGAAACAACCCCAACACCCTATGATGAATCAACCTAAGACGCAAGCTGTTAATCGACCTAGGATGGCTGCTGTCCCTGAACCTATGACTAGACCCCCTTGTGCCACTTGTGGAAAGATACATGGAGGGGAATGCAGATTTGGTAAAAATGTTTGTTATCGGTGTGGACAGGCAGGACACTATTCTAGAGAGTGCCTAAAGTTCAATCAGTCCTCTACACTCAAGCCTAAGGCAAAGGGACGCGTGTTTGCTATCACTGCTGAGATGCCCTCAGAATCCGATGATCTGATTCAAGGTAAGTGTATAATTAATGGAAAATCCTTAATTGTATTGTTTGATTCTAGCGCAACACATTCATTCATTTCATATGATTGTGCTAATAAGTTGAGGTTGTATATATCTAACTTAAAAATCATCTTAGTTGTCTCTACACCCACTATAAATACTGTTAGAACTGATCAAGCCTGCCTAAATTGTGAATTTGAGGTAGCTGATAGGATTTTTCATTATGATTTAGTTTGTCTACCCTTATCTAGTTTTGATGTAATCTTGGGCATGGATTGGCTTTCGGCTAACCGTGTGTTACTACATTGTGCAAATAAGTCACTAGTATTTCTTCCCAAACCATCTTTACCCAATCCCTCTAAACTTGATAGAAAGGTACGACTATACCTAAACTCCATTATCATGGGGGATAGTAGGAATGAAGAGCGAGGATATGTTTTCCTGATGACAAGTGAGAGGGAAGTGGAGCAAGCTCTAGAAAAGATCCTTGTAGTAAAGGAATTCTCAGATGTTTTTCCTGATGACATACTTGAATTTCCTCCAAAAAGGGAGATTGAGTTTTCTATAGATTTGGTACCGGGAACGGGACCCATATCTATAGCTCCTTATAGGATGCCACTGGCCGAGTTAACGGAATTGAAGAAGCAATTAGAGGAGCTACTAGAGAAGAAATTCATTAGGCCTAGTGCTTCACCATGGGGAGCTCCAGTGCTATTTGTCAAGAAGAAGGATGGGAGCTTGCGGTTATGTGTGGATTATAGGCAGCTAAACCAAGTGACCATAAAGAATAAATACCCTTTTCCTAGAATAGATGACCTCATGGACCAATTAAGAGGAGCCCAAGTATTTTCCAAGATAGATCTGCGATCAGGATACCACCAGATTCGAGTGAAGGAGGAGGACATACCAAAGACAGCCTTTAGGACTAGATATGGACATTATGAATTTAATGTGATGTCGTTTGGGTTAACCAATGCACCGGCAGTGTTTATGGACTACATGAATAGGATATTTAGACCATACTTGGATAAGTTTGTAATAGTGTTCATCGATGACATTCTAGTTTACTCTAGAACTGAAGAAGAGCACAAAGAACACTTACGAGTGGTGTTGGAGGTGTTGAGGAACAAGAAACTTTATGCAAAGTTGTCCAAGTGTGAATTTTGGATGAAGGAAGTTAAGTTCTTAGGTCATGTAGTGTCACATGGGGGAATAGCAGTAGACCCAAGTAAGATAGATGCGGTGCAACAATGGGAAACCCCTACCACTGTGAAGGAGATTAGGAGTTTTCTAGGGCTAGCCGGTTACTACCGAAGGTTCATTAGAGGTTTTTCCCAAATTACCTTACCCCTTACCAAGCTAACAAGGAAGAATTCAGCTTTTATATGGAGCCCAGAATGTGAAGAGAGTTTACAGGAACTAAAGAAGAAGTTGACCACTACCCCTGTCCTAATCCTACCTGACCCAAAAGAAAAATTTGAGGTGTATTGTGATGCCTCGGGAAGAGGACTAGGATGTGTTTTGATGCAAAATAGGAATGTAGTAGCCTATGCCTCCAGACAGCTCAAACCCCATGAAGTTAATTACCCAACCCATGACTTAGAGCTAGCGGCTATTGTCTTTGCCTTAAAAATCTGGAGACATCATCTTTATGGTGTAAGGTTTGAAGTCTTTTCTGACCACAAAAGTCTGAAATACCTCTTCAACCAAAAGGAACTCAATATGAGACAAAGGCATTGGATGGAGTTTCTCAAGGACTATGACTTTGGGTTGAACTACCACCCAGGAAAGGCAAATGTGGTAGCAGACGCTTTGAGTCGTAAGTCCTTACGTGCCGCTTGGCTCATGGTGAAAGAAAATGAGCTGATAGAAGATTTTAGGAACCTCAACTAGGATATAGGGGGACTTCAGAACAAATTCGGTTAAGCCAACTAAGTGTAACCAGTAGCTTTAAGGATCAAATAATTCAAGCCCAAAGGGAAGATGAGGATTTCCTTAAAACCTTAACCCTTGTCGAAGCAAGAAAGTTGAAAGAGTTTGTCCAGGATAAGGAAGGAGTGTGGAGATACCAAGGGAGAATCTGTGTACCTGCAAAAGAAGGATTGAGAGCTAGCATTTTGGAAGAAGCCCACAAGAGTCAATTTAGTGTACACCCCGGTATAACCAAGATGTACCATGACCTAAAAAAGATGTTCTGGTGGCCAAAGATGAAAGTAGATATAGCAAATATAGTGCAAAAATGTTTGGTATGCCAAAAAGTGAAGATAGAGCATCAAAAACCCTCCAGAGTGCTGCAACCTCTCGAAATCCCCGAATGGAAGTGGGAAGGAATATCCATGGATTTCGTGATGGGATTTCCAAGAACGCCTACCGGACATGACTCCATATGGGTAATTGTGGATAGATTGACCAAATCTGCTCACTTTTTACCCATTAGAGCAAATTACCCTTTGGAAAAGTTAGCTCAGCTATACATCCAAGAGATAATAAGGCTCCATGGAGTACCCAAAACCATTGTCTCAGATAGGGATCCAAGGTTCACCTCAAGATTTTAGGGAGCTTTGCAAAAGGCATTTGGTTCAAAGTTGTGTCTAAGCACTGCCTATCACCCTCAAACTGATGGACAATCGTAAAGAACAATTCAAACCCTTGAGGATATGCTAAGAGCATGTGTCTTAGACCAGCCAAAAAGTTGGGACAAACAACTTCCATTGATTGAGTTTGCATATAATAATAGTTACCACACTAGCATTGGGATGGCACCCTATGAGGCTTTGTATGGTAGAAAGTGTCAATCACCACTTTGTTGGTGTGACCCGGGAGAGCAAAGTATTTTGGGCCCTGATATGGTAGAAGAGACAACCAAACAAATAAGGAGAATTAGGGAAAGAATCCTCACTTTGCTCGAGTAGGCGTAAGAGCTATGCTTTGACAAGAGAAGTACACCTCGCGAATTTCAAGAAGGAGAACACATATTCTTGCGAATTACTCCTACCACAGGTATAGGTCGTGCAATGAAAGTAAAAAAGCTAAGCCCTAGATTCTTAGGACCCTTCCAAATCCTCAAAAAGGTAGGTCCCTCCGCCTACCAAATTGCATTACCTCCAAATTTGTCTAACCTACACAATGTTTTTCATGTGTCCCAATTAAGAAAGTATCAGTCAGACCCCAGTCATGTGTTTGAGCCAGAAACTATACAATTAAAAGATGACTTAACTTTTGAACTACCACCGATGAGGATCGTGGATCATTGCATCAAGCAGCTGAGAAACAAATCTGTATCTCTGGTCCGAGTAGCCTGGGGACAAGATGGAATGGAAGAGCACACATGGGAGCTCGAGGAAGATATGCGAAAAGAATTTCCGAACCTATTCACAGGTATCAAATTTTGAGGGCAAAATTTTTAATAAGAAGGGGAGAAATGTAACATCCCCAAATTTATAACTAAGATAAATATTAATTAACAATAGCAAAACCAAGAGAATCTGGACAAATGTTATGAAACACAACAAATAGTCTACTTAAGTATCTCTAGAGAAAAATGCAAATAATTACGAAAATGCCATCACTTAGTGGAAATTATGAAAATGCCCTTGCTATGTAAAAGAAATTACCAAACTACCCTTGCCTTATTAAATGACAAAGATACCCTTACTCTATGAATGGAATTACAAGAATACCACTATCATTGTCTAATTATAAAAATATCCTTGTCTTAGTTAAAGAAATTACTACAACGCCATTTACACAAATCCCTAGACTTGTCTTTAGACAAGAATGAATCTAAGCCATTGGATTAAGATGATAACACAATAATTTAACCACATACATCATACACATTTCTGAATCACATACATGCACTAATGGTTAGAAAATCTCCACTAACATCTTTGCATAAAACATGGAGCATTTTCATCCAACATGTTTGCACAAAACATGGAAACGTGTTTGCACAAAACATGGAAACGTGTTTGCACAAAACATGGAAATATGTTTGCACAAAACAAGGAGCATTTTGATCCCAAAATTCAGCCAACATGTTTCCATAAATCATGCTCCAAATGCTTTCCTTCTTTTGTTTTTTCTCTAATCTTTCCACTATAAATACTCCTCAAACTCTCTTCAATTCAAAAACTCCCTAAGTGTTCTTTCTTTCTTATTCTATCATTCTTCTTATGTTCTTCAAAGACTTCTCTTGATCCTCTAAACTTCATCCAAACACTTAAATCCTAAGTCCAAACATTCACTAGCCCTCACAAAAGTTACAATCTTTAACTCTAGGGAGAAATATTTTCTTAAGCACTCAAGTTCTAGAGCCAAGATTCAAGGAGGGTCATCCACTCCAAAGACTCTTGTTCAAAGCTTAAGGAAGAAGAGAATGACCCTTTTTAGACCCTACACAAGAGGTAGGAGCTTCATCTTTAATTGTTCAAGCATTGTTGGCTTCTAACCTTGATAGAATGCCTCAAGTTTGAGTTATTGTCAAAAGTTTTAAATGATTATTTGAAAAATATATTTTTAGAAATATGACATGTTCTATTCTATTATGAGTACCCTTATGATGTTATCAAACTCAAATATAACTTGAAAAGATTGTATGTGAAACCTGATTTAGTAAAGGTAACTTAAGACATGAAAATGGTAGGTGCTGGAATTTCTAGTTGTTTCTGGCAGCAGTTACTTCGAAAGCTACTGTTCATAAAATATCAAGTATCTCGAAATTAAAATAATTTTAATATAAACTAGACTCATTATAGAACACTCTCCAAAAAGAATCACCCAAAACGGAGTTTTCTAGCTCAAGATATAAATTTTTAAAGTAGAGCCTAAGACTGAAATTTTAAATCTGACCTTGTAGTAGTAAAATAGGTGTAACTCACTCTAGAAAAATGCAAATAGACTGATTTCAACTTTGTTGGAGAGCTAACACATATAGGAATACACCCATGTATGTTATGTATAAAGCTTTGTACCACGTAAATACAGAATGAGAAATAAATTTCAGGATAGTGTACTGTAAAAGTGCAGTTTGGAAAGGTTACGGCTAAGGAAAGACTTGGTATTTAAGCATGTCCATTGTGACCCACCTCTCTTTCCTGGGAACCCTCCTATGCATGGTTTACAGTTGATTTACACTATTCCAAAGATGTAAATGCTAAAATTTGATGAGTTAGGAATTTGGAACTACCTTTACTAAGCTGAGATAACAAGTATACAGAGAATTATAAACTTTCTTCTAAAAGATGTCAAAACTATAAATAAAAGAATCAAGTCTTGTAAAGAGAGAATTTTAAGAATTTAAGTAGAATAATAATCTTCAAGAGTTATATGAAAGTCATAATAAAAATATATAAAGAACCTATAATAATATTTTGAAGTGCATTAATGTATTAATGGAATGCTAAGAGTACAAAGAACACTAAGAGAAAAAGATAATACTAAGACATCCATTACCTCTTACGAACACTAGGAACTCAACTTGATAACTTTGGTCGGTTAATATGAATCATCTATGAAAGTGTTTACTATGAGATTTAAATGATATTGTCCATGTTTTATGAAGTGATTTATAGTAATGTGAATGTATGGTGATGAATTATGAAATGATGAGGATGAATGATTGATTGCCCAGATTTATTGTGATTACATGATAATATGCATACATTCATTTTCAAAAGAAATAATAAAAGTAAAGTTTGAAAAAGTAGCAATGAAAGTCTGGAAAAGTGGACTTGAGCTAAACTCACGGCTTAACCCCCTAAACCGTTGAGATCACGGCAACGGAATGAAAACCAAAAAGGTTATGGCGACGGCCATGGTATGAGCTCATTACCCTTTAGGGTGGTCTAAGGCATTGATGCATTCATCCCGTGAGTAATTAAGAAATATGTTGATGACATAAATGAAAGATGATGATCACTAAACAAGTGAATGTTGAGGATGATTAATCATGAAATGCATGCAGCTCCTAAATGATTATTGCTTATTAGTGGTTTTACATGATATGCTTATATGTATGCTTGATGAAATACTGAATGGATATTTCTGCTAATGTTCAAGATTAGTTTAAAAGTAACTGCACTTCGGCTAATCATGTTTGTGAAAGTTTGATAATTGAATCCTTACCTGTTCACCTTTTTATAATAAACCCGAAGTGACTGGGACGACAACGATGACACTTTTAGTACAAGTAGCAACTCCTCGAGAAATCATGTATTTCTCACTCCTATGTTTATTTTCCGTTATCGTTACCGAGAGACAGACGTGTCCACCTAAAGCAACGAAGTAGCTGAGGAAGGAGGTAGCACGTGAAGATTTCAAACCGTTCAAGTAGGAGCATTCCGAACTTTAGTTACATTATAGTTTGTGAGAAACAATTAGTAATAGTGGAACTTATATTGTTATTTGTAATAACTTATCAGTATGATATGCCCTGTTGTGACTTATGTATTAAGTGATTATATTCCAGTTTATGTGATAATAGTTCTACACTTAGTCTCTTATTCCGCTTATTTAATTAAGTGCACAATGTAACTTGATTATTATCTATAAAAGCGCTATGTATTTCACTTCTCGTTACAGGCTTAAGTTTTCAAAAAATTAATTTATTTAAAGAAAAAAAAAACTTCCACTATTTTTCTAAGTTAATTTCAAAAGAAAATAAATGTAAGGCATAAGTGACAACTAATAGAATCCAAATGTGAACTTAAGCACAATGGGGTTCTATTAGGGTGTTACAAAAATAGCCACTGCCTCTAAAAGTATTTTGAGGATTTTAGTTAAAAAAATAGTTATCAATGAGTTTTGGAAGCTTTAAAAATGGTTCCCAAGAGAAACTAATATTTTATGTGTTCTAGAAATCAAGTTTTATGCCTTGGTTGCTTGGAGATGATTTCGGTTCGGCCTTGCTTGCTATGCTTACTGTTATGTGCTGTTTTGATGATGATAATGTGAGTATAATCATGTATATTTGATGTTAAAATTCATATGTGAAAGATAAGAGAAGTTAGTAACTAGAAAAGAATTAATTTGAGAGTTTTAGATCCCTTAGTAAATGCTTTTTCTGGATTTTGTCCAGCATAGTTTAGAATTGATAATAATGGTTTTAAATTAGTTAAAACATGTAGGAATGACTCATAATTGGTTTAGGACTTGATCTTGATGCCTTAGGAGCAAACCGAACTTAGAAAGGGTCATTGTTGTGACTCCTAGGTACCCGTAAAGTTATAATATTAGATTCTGCACTCTCGAGGTTTAGAGATGTTTATGATCATAGTATTGGGTGAGGAATACTTAGATATGAGCTTATAGCTACCCGAGAGTTTAGGATATGATGATTTACAACTTAGATTTGTGAGTTAAGGACCTTAAGGGTCAATGCATAAGACATTAAGAGATTTTATCACTTTTAGTTTGGTAATACAAGTATGATATGTTGATATGCATGATGTGATGATGTATGAGGTGTGATGTGTGATACACGAGCGTTATCTATATGAGTTATGATGATGTGATCTTTTATGATGATGTAGAAATTGATTATGAATTGTGGAATTGAATGTGAAAGTACATGCATTGTGAGTTGGTGTGGCATGTTATGATGAATTGTATGGATTGTTGAGATGTTATGTCTACCATGTTTGTGAGAATTGAATGAGAGAGAGTATGTACCCCTTCTTTTGCCCTCTTAAAAATCTAGTGAAAACTAGTTAGGTTTGAGCTCATTGAGGCAATATGGGTGTTTACGGTTGGATTTGGGTGTATTTGGTTGGACCTGATAATGAGAATAATTTGGTGATGAGTATAAATATAGTTGAGCTCATTCCTAGGCAATAGGGTGTGTTTGGTTGGATTTGGTGATGAGTATAAATATCGCCGGGCACTGGTGTTTATGGTTGGGTTTGGTGATGAGAAAAGAAGGTGGTCTTTGAGAGAAAGAACTCAAGAGTTCGGATGTGAGAAAAGAGATGTGATGTCTCTTTTCAAGTCACATAGTCATGATTAAAGAAACAACTAATCCTAAGTTACCCCTTCTTTGCCCTCTTAGAAATCTAGTGATGACTAGTTAGGTTTGAGCTTGTTTGGTTGAGCTCAATCCTAGGCGATAGGGTGTATTTGGTTGGTTTTGGTGATGCGTATAAATATCGCCGAGCACTGGTGTTTATGGTTGGATTCGGTGACGAGAAAAGAAGGTGGTTCTTGAGGAGAAGAACTTAAAAGTTCAAGTATGAGAAAAGAAAAGAGGAAAGTTCTGTACTTTTTATGCCGCTTATCTGTTACTTGATGTTATGATTTATTGAATTGCTCGCATAATGTATTGCCATGCATTCATCCAATATCTGCGGAATTCATATCATTAAGACCCATACTAAAAGACACCCACTTCGGATAAATAGCTTTGGAGAGTTTAAAACCAAACCTTATGCATGAACACCTCTTTCGTAATTAAAATCGAAGTGGCTGGGGACGATGACAATGACACGTGTGTTGGAGTCGGAATTCCCTACTGAGAATCTTGAATAAGTTTCTCATCCCTCTCTCTCTTTTCTTCCGTGTTGTCTCCAGACAAAGATAATGGTGTATCTCGTGACGCGGTTCGTGATTTCTACTAAAGCATGGGCATGAAGCATACCCTATGAGTTGGGTTGGTGGGAAGCAATAGACACGCGCAGATGCCGCTTAGTTTTATAAATTATAGAACTGTATTTATGTTAAAGCGATAATAGGGCTATGATAGTCGTAAATTATGTACCTATGATAATATGATCCTGTTGTGATGTAATGAACAACCTTTGTGTTTTGTGACCCTGAATGATATGAGATCTCTTTTCTATATGTTAGTCTTTGTTACGTCATACGCGGCTCTCACTTTGATTTATATTTTCAAAAAAAAAATTTACCAGTATTTCCGCTAAGTATTTTCAAAAAAGAATGAGACTAAGAAGTAATAACCTAACGATTAGCCTGATGTGTTCTAGAGTATTGGGTTAAAAATTAGGATGTTACAATGTTCACATTGCAAAAGGACATTCCATAAACAAACCACCATTCTTTGACAGTGGACACTATACTTACTGGAGAGATAGAATGGAGCTATTCCTTAAATACACCAGTTTTGACTTATAAAAGATCATATAAGAAGGAAACTATGTTCCTATGGAAGGAATTCTAAGAACAGAAGGTACACCTTCAACCTTTAGAGAAGTTTCTAGGAGTATGTGGACAGAGCAATAATATAAAGCAAGAGTTCAGTTGAACTCCAAGGAAAAATACCTACTCACCTATGCACTTAGTAAAACTGAATATGATGAAATCATTACTGTGACACAAAAAAAGAGATTTGGGACAGGCTTCACATACTGTATGCAAAGAGAGATTAGGTCAAGGAAACCAAGATCAGCATGTTGGTTCATCAATACGAGATGTTCAAGATGACTAAACAAGAAAGAATTGATGATATGACCTCCAAGTTCATACAGATTGTGAACTAGCTTAAAGGTTTGGGTAAAAAATACTCAAACTCTGTGATGGTAAGGAAAATCTTGAGGAGTCTTCCTACAAAATGGCTTCCCAAGGTCACAAGCATCACTGAAGCGAAGGACCTTCAAATTCTTATCTTGGATGCCTTTATTGGGTCCCTTAAAACCCATGAAGTGGTACCTTCAAATATTCATGGTGAACCCATAAAGAAAAATAAATTTGTTGCCTTAAGTCCACTCATAAGAAGCAGAGCAAGAATAAGGCAATGAAAGCTTCTGAAACTTCAGAAGAAGAAAAACACACAGAAGAGGAGTCTGAAGAAGAAGGTGGAGATAAGATCTCCATGCCAATAAGGAAGATGTCCAAAGCTTGGAAGAGCAAAATCAAGAAAAGGAAGGACTTCAACCTCAGAAAGGACCGAATGGGCAAAGGGAAGATAGAAAGTTAAATTGCTACAACTGTGAAGAGAAGGGACATTACGAGATTGATTGTCCTAAGCTTAAAGTCCACAGAAGAAGTTCCCTTCGAAGAAAAAAGGAATGCTGACCACATAGAGTTATTTAGAAGAGAAGAAGAAAGGATCAGAAAGCTAGGATGAGCTTGAAGATGTGGCCAACCTGTGCTTCATGGCTGACAACACACTTCAGAAGGAAAAACAAAGGTAAAGAAGCTCCCTAAATTTGATCTCTCTTATGATTGGTTTTCTTGAATCCTCTCAGATCTTTTCCTCTCACTACCTCCCTCTCAAGAAGAACCTTCAAAAAACCATTTGAGAACTTGAGAGAGTGAAGACATATTTTGAGAACATAAGGCCTGAGAGAAGAATAAATACAAGGAGAAAATAAATTTTGAACTTAAAACTCAAGTCCTTAGAAATTGAAGTTTCTAATAAAGGTTAGAAAGCTTAGCAAGTCTCTCAACTTGAAAGAACTTCAACATTTCTGAAAACTAGTTGAGAAAAGAGGTAAATGGTTTCATGAATCTTGATTTAATGCTTGGTAATTAGAGACCATATTTTTAGAAAAAAAAACATTGGGGTATGCTAAGGAATTGGAAATTCCTAAAACTGCAACAAGGGCACATGATGGCAAGGAAAGCTAGCACCACACAGCATAAGGTTCAACCTATTTTACCAGCACATAGGGGATTTTCCTTACGTGAATGGAAAAAAGGAAGCAAGCTAGAGAAATCATTTGATAATAAGAAATCCCTAAAATGCAGAAGATGCTACCCTATCAGAGGAACTCATTTAAAAAGTAGGATATGGAAAGCATAGTAGTCAATGATAAATAGTGTTGTTGGCTAGTGTGACGGAAGGTAAACAAGAATTAGAAAGGACAATGGTAAATCAAGATTACTCAGACATATTTTTAGGAGATATACTAGAATTTCCCACACAAAGGGAGATAAAGTTCTCTATTGAATTGGTATAGAAATAGGTCCAATTTCAATAGCTCCTTATCGAGTGTTTCCTATGGACTTAATAGAATTGAAGAACTAGATTAAAGAGCTACTAAGTAATCATTTTATTTGGCAAGTGCCTCACCATGGCGAACTCATGTCCTCTTGGTGCAGAGAATGATAAAGATATAAGGCTATGTCTTGATTATAGACAACTAAATAAAGTAATAATCAAGAAACAAGTATCCTCTTCCAGTGATTAATTTGAGATTTAGATACAACTAGATTCAAGTTCAGGAAGAAGATATTCCAAAGCCCGCTATGGGTATTACGAGTATATAGTGACATCTTTTGAGATAACTAATGCCCCAATAATATTCATAGATTGCATTAATTGAATCTTCTGACCTTTTCTCAACAAGTTTGTGATTGTTTTATAGATGATATTCTCATCAATTCGAGGACTAAGGAAGAACACAAGAAACATCTTAGAATAATGTTACAGATTCTTCATGCCAATCTATCCAAGTGTGAGTTCTGGCTATAGGAAATAAGATTTTTGGGTCATGTAGTATCATAGGAAGGAGCCACAATTGATCCAGTAAAAATTGAAATAGTACTAAAGTGGGAAGACTAACCACTACCATGGAGATTTGAAGTTTTTGGGGTTAGATGATTTCTACCAAAGGTGTATCAAGGGATTCACTCAGATAACCTTGCCTTTAACTAAGCTAAACTGAAAGAATGTACCTTTTACATAGATAGTAGAATATGATAGAAGTTTTCAGGGACTCAAGTAGAAATTGACCATTGCACCTGTAATGGTCTTTCCAGACCCATATGGTTCATTTGAGGTTTATTGGGATGAATCAGGAAAAGGCTTGGGGTACATTTTGATGCAAAAAAGTAAGGTAGTGGCTTAGACTTCAAAGACAACTAAAATTGCATCTCACATTAGTAGTAGTAGTGTTCATTTTGAAAATCTAGAGATGCCAGCTATATGGAGTAAAGTTTTAAGTGTTTTTCTAATCATAAGATTCCTAAGTATCTTTTAGATTAGAAAGATGAGAACATGAGGCAAAGAAAATATATGGATTTCGTTAAAGACTGTGAGCTCGATTGGAACTACCATCTATGAAAACCAAATGTGGTAGCAAATTCCCTCAGCAGAAAAACCTTGGGTATTTCTTGGACAATGATTAAGGAAACAGAGCTAGAAGAGTTTTCTGAGGCCTTAAATTGGGGGTAGAAAAGAGAACTAAAAGTGTATATTTGGATCACAAGTGACATTAAGAAGGAGATTTCATAAGCTCAGTAAGAAGATCTAGAATTTCAAAAAACCATAGCCTCAACTCAAGTTGGGAAGCAGAACGGATTTGCATGGGGTGAAAATAGGATATGGAAGTATCAAGATTGAATATATGTGCTGAGAATAGGGAATCTTCATCGTAATATTCTAGAAGAGACTCACAATGGCAATTTTTCTGTACACCTAAGAATTATAAAAATGTATAGATATCTTAAGAAGATGTTCTAGTGACCAAAGATAAAAAGTGTAGCAGGAACAGTCTCACAGTGTTTAACCTCCAAAAAGTAAAGATAGAGCATTAGAAATCACTAAGTACACTGCAACTCTTGGAGATTCTCAATGGAAAAGGGAAAAATATTTCAATGGATTTTGTAATGGGATTGCGAACCCCACAATTAAGATACGATGCTATATGGGTAATCTGGGTAGACTAAAACTAAGACCGCATATCTTCTACTAGTCAAAGATTCTTCTTCTCTTGAGACTTAGTTAAACTTTATATAGAAAGAGTAGTGAGACTGCATGATGTTCCTTCTATTATAATCTCAGATTGAGATTTGCTTTTCACCTCAAGATTTTTAGGAGTTTTTCTGAAAGCTTTCAGAAGTAAACCTTGTCTGAGCATGACTTATCATCGCGAGACTGATAGACAAGCTAAATGGGCCATTCAAACATTGGAAGATATGCTGAGAGCATGTGTGGTGGAACATTGTGGGAATTTGGAACAACTTTTTGCGACTAATTGACTTCTTCTACAACAACAGCTATCAAGAAAGTATTAGAGTGGCTCCTTATAAAGCTCTATATGGATGGAAGGTGAGGTGAGAGTAATCTTTTGGGACTAGGCCTCATCCAACAAATTATCAAGCAGATAAAGAAAATCCAAGGTAAGGTTTTTGACTGCTCAAAGTCAGCAAAAGAGTTATGCAAATAAGAGGAGAAGACCATTGGAATTCCTAGAAGGAGGGCACATATTTTTTAAAGTTATTTATATGCCCTCGATAGGTAGAGCGATTAAAGTCTAGAAATTAAATCCTCATTTTATAGGTCCTTTTTAAATCCTAGGTTGTGTAGGTTCAGTAGCATATTGGATAGCTTAAGCTCCACGCTAGTAAAAGATTCATGGTTTATTCCATGTGCTACAACTCTGGAAATACGACCCTAATTCTAGTCATATACTGGAGCCTGAATTACTACAGCTATGGGATGACTTGCCGTTCAAGTTATCACATGTACAAATAGTAGATAGAAGTTGAAGTAACTTCGAGGGAGATTTATCTATCTTCTTAAGGTTGCCTGGGGCAGAGAAGGATCCAAGGAGTTTACGTAAGAATTAGATCAAGTATGTGAGAGGGTTATCTCGCGCTTTTCACATGTACTAAATTTTGAAGGTAAAATTTTTTCTAAGAAGGGTAGAATTTAACGGCTCATTTTTTTAATATTGTTGTGATAAAATAATTAAATATGAATAATCTATATGGATTTTGAAGTTTTTGACAGACACAATTATGACCACAACAATAAGAGGATTTTGTACAAAAAAATATTTAATATTATTAAAAATTCAATATAATAATATTTTAATCGGGAATATAAAATGAGACCCTTTATAAGGACAAGGGTAAATAGATATTTTTAAACTGGCAAAGTTTTTTTATGTCAATCTAGTACCGAAATGCATGGTAATAATCAGTACACCTAAAACACCAAAAATGGTCTGATTAATAGATATTATTAGATCTAAGATACCTTTTACTCAGGACAATAAAATAAATATAGACATTTTCAATTTAATATAAGGAAAATTGATCCGAAAATAATGATACTTACCTTTTGTTACCACTTACTCTCCAAGTAAGTCATATATATTTAAATAAAAAAGAAATGTTATTTTGCTTCTTTTGCACAGCCTTCATGTTCTTTTCTTCTTCCTCCATCTTCTTCAATTTCTGCTCCATGAAACCATCAAGACTTTGAAGACTACTCTTGGACAAACACTTAGACTAGCTCCACAACACTTCTTCTACACTAAACTCAAGCCAAAACCTTCTTTTTTGCCCAAATAGCAGCATATATAGGGGCTGGAAAGTTGGTTTGAAGATTTGATTAGAGGAGGAAAAGTGAGAAAATTATTTAACAAAAGACTTGGAGAAAGGTAGGAAAGATTCTATGTCTATTGCTCGTGATTGTTTGGCTATTTTTGCTAAATAAACTCTTGAGATATGTTTGAAATTATGTTTGTGAAATCTGAAATTTATTTCAAGATGCATGTATATGAGCTTGATAAATGTAAAAGGGTGCAATAGATAAGAGTCTTTTGTATTGATTGAATGGATGTAAGAGATTTACTAAGTAAATGAAGAGAGATTTTTGGTTCTTTAAAAAAGAATAAAGTAACTGCAAATTTTACAAGAATATAATTAGAAATAGTTTTGTAAATTCTTAAAGATTAGTACTTTGGAAATATGATGATAAAGTATTGTGAATAAGCATGAAATTTTGATTCATAGAAGAAAAAGCTTTGAAATCTAAGTAAGACACTTAGTTTAATTTCCTAAAATTTTTAAGAATTATCATGTAAGAAGTCCTATAAGTTTCTGCAGTGAAGAAATCTCATAAAAGTTTGATAGATTTTAAAGAAAAATCTCAAAAAATTTAGTTATTTTCTTTTAGGAAAATTTCATAAAAAGATTAGCAGATTTTACTGATAAATCTGATAAAAATTAAAGAGAAGTTTTATAAGAAATTAGGAGATTTTGAACATAAAATCTCATAGGAATTCAGAAGATTCTAAAGAGATTATCTTATAAGTAATTAAGGAGATTTTAAAGAGAAGAGTCTCATAGTAATTCAGGAGATTTCAACAGAGAAAATCTCATAAGACTTAAACAAACTTCAAGCAAATCTCAAAGCAAAAGCATCAGAAATGGAACTATTAAGAAGAGATTTTACTTAATAATTATAAGATTTCCTAAACAAATATTAAATATTCTAATGAAAGGAGAAAACTTAAGAAAATAATGTATAAATAAGCCTTATTTAATATCAATTACTTGATTATAAGCTCATGGATTCAAATTGTGATCTATATCAGGATGTACTATGAGGTACTATATCAATTGAACTATATTAGGTTGTAATACGAGGTGTTACATCATTGTGATGAAAGTGATATATTGAGAATAACATACTATTGTGATCTATGTTAGGATGTAGTATGAGGTACTATATCAATTGAACTATATCATGTTGTAACACAAGGTGTTACATTGTTGGCAATACATCTAATGAGAAGTATATTAGGAATTCTTTGAGTTTTATTCTTAAGCATAAATTTTACTAATAAGACTATGTTAAAGAACTATTGAAACAAACAAACTAATTATTATACAAACAGCCAAAAACTGATTAATTATTTAATAGCAAGTCAGATGTCACTGTGTAGTAGACTAGTGTTTTCCTAATAAGAATCTTTGACATTCCTGCTGTTATCATATGTTTACATAGATTGCGATTATGGTGATTATTTTTGTGGAGATCCTTAGCTAGTATTGGCATCACAGTCCAAACCTTTTGATAGACTGATGATAGAGAATTTAGTCAATCGTTTTATTTTAATGAATTTTGAGTAGTACCCTACTAGAATAGAGGGTTCCTATGTGAACCAGGTAATGGTTTGATATAGTTATGTATACTATCGGTTGGTCATTGTATAATACAATTATGTTGTTTCGTTATTTTATTACGACATATTATTTATGTTCAAACTTAACAACACATAGAGAAAACGGTTTATGTTTATCACAAAAGCAAGCTCATATTTACTAATATATATACACCTTTAAGATCAAGCAAAATTAACAAGTAACAACTACTCACTAAAAGGTTATGCGTTAAGTATAGCTTTGTGGTAGGAAGGGTGTTACACCTTCTGCAAAATAACTACTAACTTTTGCCTTTTGCTTGCCTTTATTTTCAACAACTTGCACTTTAGATGGTTGATGCATAAGATTAAGCTCTTGTTCCTCTTGTTCAAATGCTTCCTCAATCTCATCACCAAATCTCACATAATCATTTTTTTTTAACTTGACTTCTTCAAACTTGCTAACATTTTCTCGTTCACATCATGAGGAACTTTCATGAGTTTAGTTGTTTCCTATTTTTCCTGCAAAATGTTGCTTCATCCTATTAATCCCTCCTCCTTTGTACTGATTTAAACAAAACAAGCATGTATATAATGGGTTCCCTTTCTCAACTATCAAATTATTTCCATGCCAAATCAACTTTCCCATGAGTAGAGACCAAGGAAGATTGGTTGTCAAGCTTGGTAGCTTCAAGATTGACATTATTATTAGCAATAATAGGCACATCATTACTATTTACTTCTACTGATTGATTAGGAGTTGGAGCATCCATATCTACATCTAAATAAATAAACAAGCAAAATAAGACAATTAAATTCATATAATCACATCAAAATCCAACAAACAAATCAAGTTAAAATAAATAGTCCAACACAAAGCACAAATCAAATTAGTAATAAGCTCCAAATAATCAAGTCCAAACTTTGCTTCAAATTACAATAAATAAATGTCCAAAAAAATTGGAATAAAAAGTTAGAAAAAGTAAACAAAAGCAATCTTTAGCGCATAAATAGTGCAAAGTATGCTAAAGCAAAGTAAAATATTTAACAAACAATTAGAACAATGTCAGTCTTATGTTCAAGCTTCAACACAGAAGAAGACTGTGATGGAGGCAGAAGCATATTTCAAAGGAGATAGAAGCAGATGTAGACCACAACGCAGGCAACATGGCAGGTGACACGGGTCATGGCAGTCACGAATGGCAGAGATTCAAATGGTGGCATTGCTCCTTTGCTTCATTGTTTGAACTAGGAAGAAAGGAAAGGAGGAAACTAGGTTTCCTGATTTGGTACTTTGGTTTCCTTGTAATTTCCCATATCAGAAAAGGAAAGGAAAAAAAGAGGGAAAAATGATACTATTTAGGTTTTTATTTATTTTTTTTTTCCCTTTCAAATCAAAACAATGCTGTTTTGTGTCAAAAATACTTTTTAAAAAAAAATCGTTGGACCGCACTAATTGGACCAGTTGCCCGGTTTTCCAATTCTTAGGCGGTTCTTAGTGTTCTCTAACAGTTTTTTATATGGGGTTTTCAGGTACAACCCGAACTAAATAGTAGGCTGATTCCTGATTCTACTGGTCTAACTAGCCGATTTGGTTCGATTTTCAGAACATTGGATTTTAATCACGCTAAAACATGGTACTGTGAAAAATGTCATGAATTAAACTTATATGTTATGAGTATAGACCTGTTAAATACTACAGAATTTCAACCAAAACAGTAGTCCTTTCTTTAAAATATTTTAACAAAATTTGCTTTGTTACCACTGAAAACATTTCTTTTTGAAGGGCTCCGAAGCTAATATAGGGATCAATGCTGACACATCTCAGCAAATCTAGATATGCAGGTAATTCAATATTTTAATTTTATTTCTTAATATTGTTCTAGTTAAATAATTTAATTTTGTGTATTGTAGTATTTAGTTAGGAACTTATACTTTTTAATTACAAGTAGCACAGATTCTTTATTAGGAAATTGTTGCCCTTCTTACAAAGGGTACTTTCCAGATAATTGCATAGTGCACCCATTTCCCACAGTACCACCAAACTCGGCCTCCATGGTCAGCTAAGCTGCTTCCATATTGAAACTTGATAGTGACTCACCCGTTGAATTTTGGATCGCATGAGAGTTTGTGTTAATGGCTGGGTCTAGGTAGGAAACACTATTTAATTGTCATCATCTTGCGGCACTTAAAAATTTCAAGTAATTGAAAATGTTATGCATTATAGGGATCTAGTTAAAAAAATTCGAAGTTACATGGACCTAACTAAAAATTGAGTGAAACAAGAGGAACTTGCAGAATAATTAAACTAATAACAAATTAACCTCATAGTTCGTAATCAAAATTAATAACATAATTCATGAATAGGAGTTTAAACAATATAAAAAAAATAAGTTAACCACATTCTTCATTAAAAAAAAAATACTAAAATAATGAAGGATGAGAATTTGTGACCTAAAGAGAAAAATTTAACAAATAGCACTATTTCATAAAAAAATTGCACTAATTCATAAATAAGTTTTCGAACAATATTAAATAATAAGTTAACCACAAAATCATAAAACATATACCAACTTAAAACACTGTAAAGAATTTTTACCTTCGTTCGGCTTCTCTTCATAAATCACTTCGTTATAAGACTCATAGCCTGCAATTGGACCATTTAGTAGAAGCTTTCTACCAGCCTCGACCACAGGTTCTCTCAAAGTTGGGCCACTAGTCCCTTGATCCAAATTTACTTGTCCAAGTTTTTCATTGTGCTTTGTTCTTGGCATTTAAATTATTCTAGAAGGTTGAGCTAGTGAGAAACCAATCTTGAAGGGGAGTTGATCCATGAGAACTCATCAAGTGCAACTCTCCTAGAGCTACAAATATCTCTATAACACAAAGGTCAGGAAACTAACTATGACAATCAAACTTCATCCTCAAATCATCATCAGTATCAATGTTGCAACTTTCATACCATACTGCACCTTAATTGATCAACATAGGTAGTCGATACATCATCTGGATTATTTGTTTGTTTTCTTCTAGTAATTCATGAAGAATTTTGCTATGAAGTTTAGAAAGACTCATAGATGAATAAACACTAATAAGTGCTGGAATTTAACAAACTAAACTCCATCTTATGAACTTTGAATAATTTCACAATTATAATGAACAAGTACATAATATCTCCTAGACATTTTTCCTTTCAAAGACACTAAGGAAAAAAAAAAAAAAAACTCACACAAGTAGCGCATTCGGAAACTGTTTTGGCTTGGGGGGAATTGGTTATAAAGGCAACGAGTATGTACAATACATCACACTGTTAGACGTTTTATATCACATAATACATTTAATTGTCATCCATATTCTGTTGGAAACAAAATGTCCAACAGTGTGACGTATTATGTTTTACGTGATATTGTTTCACATACTATGTGCTTAATTGTTTCTTATAATATATATGACTGTACAACATAATGCTTTTATATATATAAAAAAAAAAGTGTATATTGCTCAATAATATTAAGAGTGGTACATATTGGTAAATAACCAATTTTTTTTAATTTTTTCTTGGTAAAAAAGCCCCTGAGATAGCCATATAAAGTTGCCCATGAATAAAGACGTATTTGGGTAAAAACAATCCACCGAATGACAAAAATTGACCATGACATAATCATTGTAGCTGTAGTTCCTCAAGCTCAAAAGCAAATTAAAAAAGTAATAAAACTAGGTACTATGTCTATCCACTTTTAAGCGCCTTCTAGTGAATTAGTAAAAAATTTAATACATTACAAAATCAATGTAAGGAGGAAGTAATTGATTATAGTGGGTAAAGTCAAAATGGCCATTAATGGACCTTTGACTATCCGGCCAGCATAAAACGACCCCAGATATGAAGTGGTTGCAATGAATTTGGAGCTAGGCAAATGATGGTTTCAACTTTGAAGGTCTGAGCATCATACCGAAAAATAAAAAGGGTCAGTGGTGCCGGCTCAAATGCGAATAGGCTACGAGTTGAAGAAGTCGAGATACGCAACTAGCGAATAATCGCAACTAAGATTTGGTTCCATTAATGGGTGTCAAGTTCGAACAACTGAAATAAAGAATGAAGAAAGAGATCAGGTGTGTGAGAACATTAAAACTGAGGGGAGAAAAAACGTTAAAAATATATTGTTGAGAAAAGAGAATACATTTTAACATCATGTCGTATCTTTGTATTTTTTTTTTTTTTTTCCAAATTCTTAGCCCGAAGCAATGCGCAATATTTTCTAGGGTGCAAGAAGTGATTTTACCGCCCAAAATGGTCATCGAGTCTCACTCTAAAGGTACAACCAAGCTGAACCAATATGCACCCATACATGGAACTACTAATTTATATATTGCAATACCTTGCCCCAAGATATACGATAAACTCATTCATAGCAAGGTTCGGGTTATTAACAAATATGGGGTTGAATATATAATCAATCAATAAACTTTTGTTCATACTTTACTAGAAAAACAACAAAAATATATTACAATTGCATGAAAAGTTAAAATTACTAATACATGAACGCCTTAACATTATCATGCCACAATGAGTTAGTTCACCCAACAGCCTCAGCGAACAGAACTTGATCTTGAATTCTGAAAGTCTCCTATTCGTTAGTTATCCATAGGTAGTGGACCTAAACCAGGACAATCGTACCTCCACCTAAAAATTTTATGCACTAGAAAAGCATTATCGATATCCATCGACAAGGAATCTGGTTTTATTGACAAACTGATAGTACTCTTCCAGCTCGTAGAGATCCCTGCAATATCAAACAGCGCAACATGGCAAATTAGAAGACCGGCATTTGTTTTAAAATAATTACAAGCTTCAACGGGTTAATCACACTTGCTAAAAAGGAGGACACAAAAAAAATTGTAATTAAGAAAAAAAGAACTTTGTAATGTCAATGGTCCAAACACTGCTCAACAGATACATAGCTAAAGTTTATCTAAACTAGACCCACTTTTGTCATGTGCTAAAATTTATTTATTTATATTTAAAAATATTGGAGATAACAAAGACTGAACTCTAAATTGCTTAGTCATAGAGCCTCTAATACTATCTCATGAATCATTTCTCTTATAAGCTTAATCTGTTAACATAGAGATGCATGAATGGTTTTATATTTAACACATCATGAATGAAAAACACCTTAAAATGAAAAGGTTATTCACTCCCAGGAGAATTGAACCTAACTCCCTCTTAAGCAATAATCCAACTCAAATCGGAGTCAAGTCAATAGCGAAGAAGAAAACAAAGAAACTGTTTTACAGACCATCAAAGAACAGTGACAATGAGAACATAGGAGTCATGCAGCTTCCCCATAATAGTTGCTTCCCAGGGATTTGAACTAGAACTCTCACACCATCGGGCCCAAGGTGCTTACCACATTTTTTCTTTTTTGGGGGCTAGAAGGTTGCTTGCCACCTTAACCAATCCTTTATGGATAGGTTGTAACATATATTTAAGAAACTACACAAGTTTCTTGATACATGAAGGAATGCACGTGAATCTTTATTTTCACTTTTAGATTTTTTTATTTTTTATTTTTGGTATGCTACTTTTAGATTTAAAACTACAGAGAATGGAAGAGTCTTAAAATTAAATAGTTACCCATCAAACATGGCTTCCTAATATTTTAGAATGAGATTTGTATATAGGAAGAGACCAAACCGAGGTTTTTCCATATTATATTACCATCTAAGGATATATGAATAAGTGTAATATGCAACTTTTATGTTTTAATGATACGGAAATTTAGGGCACGCATATAGCCCAGAATCACAAAGACCCCATCTCTTGCAACTTGCACTTTTTCACGAACTTGACTGTACAAAGAAGCTAAATGATATGGTATTCCTTTGATTTTGCTTGACATTGTTCACTTGGTCTTTGAAATACAATGGTGGTTTACATTCGTATTAGAGATAAAATCCTTTATTTGGAAAGAAATATTCATAAGATCAACGCTAATGGTAAGTTGTAACTTTGCTAGCCATAAAAAAGTGTCACATTTTGCTCTAAACCAAAACCACCACAGACCATATCTATGCTTTCCCAGCCGCTGGCAACTACTAAGCACAATTTTAGGTGAAATTTGATAAGCCCTAGAAATTTAGTGTGCGTTTTGTTTTCTAGCATGTTCAAGGGTTTTGACCACATCAAGAAGAGTACAAGTCTATGGAAATGTGTTGCCTACACTGCCATTGGTATCTCGGGTTTGAAGAGCAAATTATGGTTTTCAAAATCATTTTTTCTTCAGCTGTACTGTAGGACAGCATGTTTTCAAGGTTTCTTTTCGGTGTTCAGCACTTGATTTTTTTCTTTTGGGAGTTTTCTTGGTAGAGATATATACGTTATTTTACTGTTTCCATTGCTCTATTGTTATTAGTAGTAGTAATAATAGTATTGGTTCAATGGTTCTAACACCCTGTGTGGGAGGAGGGTAGCAAAACTACGAACAAAGTAGCTTGACAAGATTCAATCCCGGTGATCAAGTAGCCTCCATGGGAATTTGCTGCCATAGTTTTTCTCTTTTTCTTTTTTATTTATTTGTTTTCAAATGACATTTGTTGTAAAGTCACTGAAAACGGATATGCAGTCAACAAACTCGTCACTATTGAACCAAAAAAATATGGTACAAAAAGCCAACAGTAAACATATATTAGAAGCATGAGGATAAGCAATAAAGAAACTATTAACTTACGCTAGATCTGCCATGGACTCCGATTTGATCACAGCTTTCCCTTCAGGGAGTTCTAGGCAAGAATAATGCATTATCATTTCCTTTAATGTATGCTTGGTGCTTTTCAAATCATTATCCCACAAGATGCACTGAAATCAAAAGTGGCATTTAGTAAAAATATGTAAAACTATTCATCTAAAATGAAAAAGTCACAAGCCCAATAGAATAATAAGCCTGTCTCTGTTTCAAAACTACATATTCACAAGACTTTCACTCTTCTTAAGGTAGATAAGAGAAAGGTCCTGATTGTGTGCCTTGTAGTTAATGTAGGACAAAGGAACAAGATTACCTTCCGAACATATTCTCTTTTCACATCTTCATAAGGAAGTTTTCCTTCAGGCAAAAATATTGAAGCATTCCAGAGTGCTCCTCTAGCAACCATAACTGATGAGGCACCTTATGCAAAACCACAGTCAGATTGATAGAAATTAAATATAAAACATAGGAAGCAAGTCAGGGGATGAATCACATGAGAATAAGACCTGAGAGCCAGGCACACACCATCACTTCCTTTCTCTCTCTAATTTCAAACCAGAAATTTTATTCAGAAATCCATGGATGGTGAAAATAGCCTGGTGCCATGACTGTTGTTGCAGCGACACTTAATCACCTTTCCAATAAATTAGCGATTCTTGAATAGAAGTAGGAGTGGAAGACGATCCCTCTCCTCAGCCACGAATGCAAATTGCTTTCTTGTAAAGATACAAAGCTAAGAAATTATTTAATTTAATAATATTATTTTTCATTTCCAGCCTTTATTTGTTTGCGGGATGGGGCTTAGTGGTCGATTAATGTGCCTTTGTTTTGTTTCTTTTTTCTGGAACAATAGGTTATCTAAGTAGTCTTGTGAGTTTCTAAAAACTAATAATTTAATCTCAACCATACAATCTGATATGATGATTACAATGTTCCTTCTCACTTCTCACATCAGCATCTCAATCTCATGTGATACATTCCCCATGAGTTTAATTTTGATTCACCAAGTGTAAAACCTTGTACACTGTCATCCAATCAAAACCTTTCATTTGTATGACTTTTCAAGTAGTAGGTAAAACAATCAATTATCATGGCTAATATAATAATATATGATTGGATAGCGGTGTAAAAAACTTTTAAATTGTTAGTGCATAAAAATTATATATTTATATATATATAAGAATAAGGGATGCCAATTAATGTTTTAGCATGTGCTTAATGTGGCATTGGCCATATAGTTAAAGTAAATAGCTAGCATTAATTAACTACCCTAGAAACTATGCATATATTTTTACTCGATAATGAATATATATAGTGCATGATATCTATTATTCCAACACTAAGTCTTGTTCTTGTACATTTACTTTATTGAATAATATTTTTATGACTACACTCTCAATTCAGTCCCTCAAATTTATAATGGGGGATAAATTAGTCTCTCAAATTCGGAAAATCCCATACTAGTCCCTCAAATTTCACAAATGGGAACAAGTTAGTCCTTTTGTCAAATTATCGTCTAAACTGTTAACAAAAATACCCACATGTTCTGCTAACTTGCTTGCGTATACTGTTAATTTTTACGGTAGGTCTTAACTTGCCTCACTTCTCTGTTTTGCGCAGAACAAACAACAATTTTAAGTCAAAATATTTCTTCTGAGTAGAGAGTTGTGGTGAGAGTGAAGATGAAGAAAGTCTAAACGAGTTTGTTTAAAGGATTGAAGCAAGTTAGGACCCACCATGAAAATTAAATAGTACACGTAAGTTAGCAAGACACGGCTCAGACGACAGTTTTACAAAGGGACTAACTTGTATCCATTTGTGAAATTTGAGGGATTAGTATGGAATTTTTCAAATCTGAAGTACTAATTTGTCCCCCCCCCCCCCTCTCCTGGTGGCAAAAAAAACTATAAATCTAAGAGACTAAGTTGGGGTTTTAGTTTATTTTTATAAACATTATTTTTTTTTGGGTAAGGATAAAATTGGTTTTCATTAATTTAATGATTGAATAATGTGATATTGTTTTGATGATCAAAATACCAACAAAAATGGAGATCAATATAAATTGAATAGTTGGCATTTATATTTTTAAAAACATATTATACTATGCCAATATAAAATAGGACAATGAAATATCAAATCAATACCAAATTGTATAAAGTTTTTTAGATTTGATCTACTTATTCATGTAACAAATGGATCTCCACCTAAAACAGAATATAAAATGCTTCAAGGTTTCTTAGGCACAATGGCAGGAGGGTAATCAGAAAGGATCCTATAAAAATTAGTTCACTTTCTTTGGTATCACTTTTGTGGATTTGGATTTCTAGAGGCTTCTACGAGCTGCCTTGGAGTTACTATAGAGTTTCATTTTATATATATATGTGTGTTGGTAATTAGTATTTATTTTAGAAAGGATTTTCTGATCTAGATTATTCTGTTTTAATCCTTTTTTAACAGATTAGGAAGATTAGAATATTTTCCTTTATTAGGTAGTCTATATCTTTTATAGGAGATTGTTTCCTCCTTCAATTAAGGAGTATAATCGGCTGTACCAATGCTTCCCAGGTCTATTTATTTGGCCTGTGTAACCTCTTCCAAGATATAGAAAATGTACTTCCAAGATATAGAAAATACCTTTTCTACATGTTATCAGAGCAAGATCTGAACCATCACTAAAATACCTCTTTGTCCCATGGCTGACAAAGATGAAATTCCAAAAGGAGAGGCCAAGATGGAGACTGGTGGCACTGTCCTAGCAAGCCCAATTGAGGCAACAAACCTTCCAATCACTGGCCATAAACTCAATGGCCAAAACTACACCCAATGGGCCAGATCTGTCCACCTTTTCCTCCAAGGAAAAGGAAAGGAGGAATATATAAGTGGTGAAACCAAGAAACCAGAAAATGATGGGGCCAAACTCAAAACCTGGAAACTGGAGAACAGCCAGGTGATGTCTTGGTTGCTGAACACCATGACAAATGAAATTGGAGAAGACTTTATGTATTTCAGTACTGCAAAAGAAATATGGGATGCAGCACAAGAGACATACTCCGATATGTACAACACCTCAGCCATTTTTGAGATCAAAAGTCTCATTCATGACTTAAGGCAAGGTAACTCAACTGTTACAGAATATTTTAACACCTTTACTTGATACTGGCAGCAGTTCAACATCTATGAGGAGGTCAATTGGAGCTGCACAGAAGACAGCATACAATACAAGTCACTCGGGGAAAAGGAGCGAATTTATAAACTCCTCCTTGGACTCAATAAAGATCTTGATGAACTATGTGTAAGGATACTTGGAAAGAAACCCCTTCCAAAGATCCGAGAAGTCTTCTCTGAGGTCAGAAGAGAGGAAAGCCGAAGGAAGATTATGCTGGGAGGCTCCACTGCTGTCCAACAGTCAAAAAGCTCAGCCTTGGCTGCAAAGGGGTCACAACCAAACCACCAGCAGAAAAAAAAAAAAAACCAGGCCTTGGTGCGAACATTGCAAGAAGACTGGACATACCAAGGACACATGCTGGTTTCTTCATGGAAAACCAGCAGATGGTAAGCCCCAAAACAGAGAAACCAGGGGTAACACAGCCTCTTTCCACACACGGGAAGAGACCACACAAAATGCTGCACCTGAAACCAGCCCTTAAACTTCTTCAGCAAACCATGAAAACAGAGCACCAGCGAAATTGCTTCTTTAGCACAAAAAGGTAACTATCTAAAAGCTTTGCCAGCATGCAAAGAGAGAACATCAGATTGCATTGTGGACTCCGGAGCTTATGACCACATGACGGGGGACATTAATACATCCAGCAAGTATTATCCTTGTCATGAGAATTCCAATGTCCGAATTGCAAATGGTACTCATTCCAAAGTGGTTGGTAAAGGATCAGTCATTGTGTCTAAGGATATCATCTTAAAGGATGTTCTCCATGTCCCTAAACTTGATTGTAATTGCTATCCATAAGCAAACTGACCAAAGATCTGAATTGTGTTACTAAATTTCAACCTTATTTGTGTGAATTTTAGGCTTTGGATTCGGGGAAAGAGGATTGGCAATGCTAAAGAATGTGCGGGGCTCTATCTCCTAGGGCTTAATGACTCCAAGAGTAACCAAGAAGTGTTAAAATCTGCTTGTGCAGCTACCTTACCCAAAGCTGAGTCGGTAATGTTGTGGCATTATCGCCTGGGTCATCCAAACTTCATGTATTTGGAAAAGTTGTTTCCTTCCTTGTTCAATAAAAATAAAAACAACTTTCATTGTGAAGTGTGTCAAATTGCTAAGCACACTTGAAACACTAATACTACACAACCATACAAACCATCTCAACCAATCTCCCTAATCCATAACGATGTGTGGGGACCTTCTAGAATCAACAATGTCATAGGTTCGAGATAGTTTGTCACATTCATTGATGACCACACGAGAACAACTTGGGTATTTCTCATGAAGGAAAAGTAGGAAGTAGGGAAAATTTTTGAATATTTCCACAACACTGTGAAGACACAATTTCAAGCAAGCCTCCAAGTGCTCATAACGGACAATGGATGTGAATATTATAATTCTACCCTAGGTACCTACCTCCAGAAACATGGCATCATTCATCAGAGTTCATGTGTCAACACCCCACAACAGAACGGAGTTGCAGAACGAAAGAACCGTCATCTCTTGAAAGTTGCTAGATCCCTTATGCTGGCTACCAATGTCCCATCAAATTTTTGGGGGGATGCTATCCTCACAGCCACCGACCTTATCAACCGAACGCCCTCTAAAATCCTAAGCTATAACACTTCTCACTCTACCCTGCAAACCTATTTCCCAAACACTCGACTTTCACACATATCTCTCTAAAAATATTTGGGTGCTCTGCCTTTGTCCATAACCATCAGCTGAATCGCAGAAAATATGACCCTACATCAATACCTTGCATTTTTTTCTAGGCTATTCACCAAACCATAAAGGTTAAAAATGTTATTCTCCCTCAACCAGCAAATTCTACCATTCTATGGATGTCACCTTCTATGAGGACAAGCCATTTTTTTCCTAGTCTGAAATTCAGGGGGAGAAAAGACAAAATGAATTTCAGTTCTGGAAATTCAGGGATACTAGCATTTTTGATGAGGAATTGGGCCTGAAAACCCACTGCCCGGCTGAACCCGAAGCAAGAACTAATGAAACAACAAAATTAGAAACAACAATTGCTGAAATTGCTGAACCCGAGGCATCAAATAAAAGGCCCATTGCACTAGCAAACAAGCCACTTCTTGTGTATTCAAGGAGGCAGAAAACCCAAATAGATCAAGAGCCTACCACACTTCCAAGGCAGGACTAGGAATCTAACTGAATGTCAAAGCTTGGAGAAACTCACCAAGGTAACACTTTTCCTATTTTTTTGCACTCTGAAATTTTTAGCCAAGAAAATGATGATCTTAATCTGCCCATTGCTATTAGAAAGGGTGTGAGGTCTCGCACTCAACACCCTATTGGAAATTTGTGTCTTATGATAGATTGTCACCAAACCATAAAGCCTTTGTGACAGCACTTGACAACATTCAAATACCAAGGGACATAGAAGAGGCATTACAAAACCCAAAATGGGCAGTAGCTGTAAAAGAAGAAACCCAAGCTCTAGAGAAGAATGGAACTTGGGAATTTTCTACCTTGCCAGAAGGGAAGAAAACAGTTGTGCAAATGGACGTGTCAATAGATACAAGGCATGTCTAGTAGCCAAAGGGTTCACACAATCCTATGGCATAGACTATGAGGAGACCTTTGCTCCTGTGGCAAAGCTAAATTCAGTCCGAGTTATTCTATCCTTGACAGCAAACCTCAATTGGCCTTTGCACCAACTTGACATTAAGAATGCCTTCCTCAATGGCGAGCTAGAAGAAGAAGTCTACATGAACATTCCCCCAGAACTTGAAAACCCAAGGACAGCAGGTAAAGTATGTTGACTATGCAATTCTTTATATGGCCTTAAGCAATCACCTCGGGCATGGTTTGAAAGACTAACCCGAGTTGTCAAAGGAAATGGTTTTGCTCAATGTCAAACAGATCACACAATGTTTGTCAAACACTCTTTGGAAGGAAAATCAGCATTGTTCATTGTGTATGTTGATGATATCGTCATCACAGGTGATAAACATAAAGAGATCGAACAGCTCAAGAAGCTCCTGGCTAAGGAATTTGAAGTAAAGGAGCTAGGAAAACTTAAGTACTTCCTAGGAATGGAGGTAGCTCACTCGAGAAGTGGAATTTCTATGTCCTAGAGAAAATATACCATGGATCTCTTGAAAGAGACTGGTATATTAGGATGTAAGCCTGTTGACACTCCAATGGATCCAGTAAAGAAAAGTGGGTTAGAAGAAGAGAGTCCTCCAACCAATAAGAACAAGTACCAAAGACTTGTGGAAAAACTAATCTATTTGACTCACACAAGACCTAATATTGGCTTTGTTGTGAGTATGGCAAGTCGATACATGAACAATCCCACTGAGTATCACATGAAGGCTGTAAACTGAATCCTCCAATACCTCAAGAGAACTCCAGGAAAAGGACTACAATTTGCAAAGAATTCTAATAGAGGCATTGAGGTGTACACTGATGCAGATTGGGCAGGGTCAGTCACTGAATGAAAATCCACCACAGGTTATTGCTCCTATGTTTGGGGAAATTTGGTCACATGGAGGAGTAAAAAGCAACCAGTAGTTGCAAGAAGCAATGCTAAGGCAGAGTTTAGAGCATTGTCCCATGGCATTTGTAAAGGGATATGGCTCCCAAGAATGCTTAAGGAGCTCAAAATGTCCTCAGACTACCCTATGAAGATCCTATGTGACAACAAAGCTACCATCAGCATAGCCAAAAATCCAATTCATCATGATAGAACCAAACATGTGGAAATTGATCGCCACTTTATAAAAGAAAAGATTGAAAACGGGGTTGCTAGTCTAGAGTACACACCATCAAGTCAGCAAACTGCAAATATTCTGACTAAAGGCGTTCCGAAAAACACTTATGAGACTCTAAGGTCCAATCTGGGCATGGTAGACATCTACCACCCAACTTGAGGGTGAGTGCTGGTAATCAGTATTTATTTTAGAAAGGATTTTCTGATCTAGATTATTCTGTTTTAATCCTTTTTTTACATATTAGGAAGATTAGAATATTTTCCTTTATTAGGTAGTCTATATCTTTGACTATATCTTTCATTTAAGAGGAGATTGTTTCCTCCTTTAAATTAGGAATTAGGTAGTTGATATCTTTGACAGGAGACTGTTTCCTCCTTCAATTAAGGAGTATAATCAGCTGTACAAATGCTTCCCAGGTCTATTTATTTGGCCTGTGTAATATATATATATATATATATATATATATATATATATATATATATATATATTGTCCCTATAAATATCACCTTTTGGTTCTGGTCCATATTATTTTTTTGTTTCGTCTGTTCCTGATGTTCTTAAAACTAAGTGAATTTGGTCCCAACCTTTATCAGGCAACTACTAAACATTGATGTGGCATGGAGATCCAAGGTACCCTTACCATGTGTCTTACATGTGGCAGTGTCCTCTTCTGTCCTTTTTCTCTCTCTTCTATGAATTGTCCAAGCCTTGACATTCTTGCCCTCTTCTCCTAATTGCAGAACCAAAAATCTAGCCTTGAAAGTTGAAACCCAAAATTTCAACCGAACAACCTTATCTGGTTCTCACGCACCCACCAAATCATTACACGCACTAAAGTCTCCAACCTTTCCATTTACCACAAAAGCTCACTAAAAAAATAAACGCGCAGTCCACCATTCTTCAAGCCGTTATGAAATCCACAGCAAGAAACTCCATAAACATCCAGTACCTCCATCAACAAAAGTGCTCATACCTAAATCTTCACCAGTGATAAGCATCCTCCTCCCTACATCACCATGACCACAAGCACCTGAACCCCTAAACTCTGAGCAAAAGTTCCTTTAACTCCCAGAAGTTCCTCGCAGGCAATCAGAAAATAACAAAGGACTATGGTATATTGAAGAATTACAAGATAAAGAGGAAATTCTAGAGTCCTCTCAACTCTCCCAGGACTAACAAATGACAAAGACGCCTAATGAATACCCACTTCCCTTTATTTATAGTCAACTAACTAATTCCTAACTAAGTGGGTCCTACACTATTTTACTCCCAGCTAACCCAACTCAACCTGGCACCCAAACCAGAAAACCAGGGGCCAAACTTCTTTTCCAAACCATTATGAATCTGGGTGCAGGAACACCAATGAATCCTCCCCTAACTTCCATCATCACCTGACCTTAAACAACCAAAACTCCCCAAGCTTTATGGTCTCAGAGGAGAGCCACCATCAACAGTGAATTCAAAGAGCCTTCACCTCAAACCAAAAATTCTATCATGGCCTCAGTGCAGCATGAAATTTGCAGCTTATGTTTTGAGTGTCATTGTGGGGGAAATAAGCATTAGCATTGGTTCATCTCCTCAGTTTCCAAGAGAGTGTTGCATCTTAGTGTGTTTTTATTACAAAATGTAAAAAATGCATTAAAAGCAAAAATACTAGGTTGCTACAAAGTACAGAAAAGGCAACTCATCTCCCTCGAATTTACGATAGAAATAACACAAGTAAATTTTGTTGCACTCCACCCATGTCCACAATTCTAATAAAAAGTAACTGAAAAATCAGCCAAAGTCTTGAAGAATTCATTTACCTGTAGCAGATTTAATGCGTTGGAAATCGTCATACTCAAATACATCACCATTTGCTATAACTGGAATAGACAAAGCTGACACGACATCGGCAATTTCACTCCATTTAGCAGGATCTCTTGGCCTATCTGGAACTTTTCTGTAAATAGATTAGAAGGAATAATAAGGCATGTATTAATGAAAGAAAGATAAATGAATTATCATATTTGTTATCCTCCCATTTCGCAATGTATGGGGTGGGTGTGGTAGTAGGCACATGTGCCATACATTACTGTTTAGGCATTCCAAGATGATAAATAAGCCCAAAGTTACGTGTAATATCATGGACTTGTTATGTTTTGTTGTTATGCTTCAAAAAGCACACAGCTAGTTACCCTCTCAAAGAATAAGGTTTTGCTAAAAGCCGTGGTATAAGTACATTGAAGGAGAGTGGCAAATATTGGAAGACTAATGAAAAGACCGTCAAAGAAAATGGCATCCCTTTGGAAGTTTATTTCTCCAGGTCCCCGCCCCAGGCGAATGAGGGGCAAGAGACATTTAGTGTCAGTACAACATAGAGGACATTCTGTTGTCCTCTATGTGTGTGTGTGTGTGTGTGTGTGTATCTATATATATATATATGTCCTTCTTCATAACCCTCCCCACATAAAGAAACGAAAATTGTCTATCCTCTTCTGTTGTTTCACTTTCACTTTTTGAATAAAAAGTGCCAAGATGGCTTGTTCTCTAGATCCTAATTAATGGAAATACTCATTCATCACAACTGGATCAAAAACAAAATTATCATGCTTTGACTGATATGAGAATAGTCAACTCTGCCTATGTCATCCAATTTGGCTAAACATTACCTAGCATCCCATACCCACATAAAAAGAGAGAGTTGTGTTAGGGTAATCAGCAAAAATGGTGGTCAAATCTTTAATGACATTGATAGATCCAAATGCCTTCAATTGATCTATGCAACTAACTAGATAATTCTGGTTTTTGCTGACCGATTTGAGAATGAGCACCTTCAGAACTTAAGCAGCAAGAACGTGGTCCCCAAATAAATCTGAATGGTTTAGGTAAAAAATACAAGTTGGAGACTACCTTCCATGGACAGCAAGAGCAGAAACACCAGTTTTCTCAATTCGCCTGGCTAGTTCCACTGTATCATGGGGTGATTTTAGAAGCCGAATCTTACATGTTACTGGTGTGCTCAAATTCCTCCTTAATGTTGTCAAGATCTGAATTTTTAATGAGATTGGGTTTCAATAAAATTGCAGACTTACAATCAGAACAACCACAGATTATGAGACTTACATCATGAATAAGATCTGGCTTGGATAACAGAGCAGCACCCATCCCACCACTCACAGAAAATGACTTTGGGCAGCCCATGTTAACATCTATTGCAGCAACATCATTAGACCTGCAACCCAACCCCATCCCACACTTGAGAGAAACATAAATAAACATAGGAAAAAGAAGACAGCAAACCAATAACACTTTTCAACAAACCATTTGTAGGCCGGCAGAAAAGCCACATGTTGATCTTGTATAATGATCATGGTGCACAAAAGAAAAAGGCTTAGAATTTTATAACCATCCAGACAATATATTTGGAATTGGGAGTGGGGAAATATCTTCATACCAATCATGACAATGATCAAGATTCCAAAGTGTTGATGTGATATGTGAACAAAATTTCAGTTCCATATATATAAGACAAGTAAAAAAAAAAAAAAACATAAAGAGCCAACAGCACCAATAACCAAGCATTTTCCCTCTATGCTGAGTTGGCTTCTACAAGAAATAATTGATACCTCTGGATGACAGACCATAGCAAAAAATTCAGAAGATAAGAAATAAATAAAAAAATTTTACAACCAGCAATAAACAATTATTCAACTGAAAGAAAGGAAACTATTGTTAAAGCTACCCTGGATGTAGTATTGCTTCAAGAAACAAAGTTCGAGCTCTTGGATGATTGGTTGTTAGGAACCTTTGGGAATCTAGATTTAAGGGTTGGGAGTGTCTACCTTGTAACATCCCCAAATTTATAACTAAGATAAATATTAATCTTAATTATTGATAGCAAAACCAAGAGAATCTGGACAAATGTTATGAAACACAACAAATAGACTACTTAAGTATGTCTAGAGAAAAATGCAAAGAATTACGAAAATGCCATCACTTAGTAGAAATTACGAAAATGCCCTTGCTATGTAAAGGAAATTACCAAACTACCCTTGCCTTATTAAATGACAAAGATACCCTTACTCTATGAATGGAATTACAAGAATACCACTATCATTGTCTAATTACAAAAATATCCTTGTCTTAGTTAAAGAAATTACTACAACGCCATTTACACAAATCCCTAGACTTGTCTTTAGACAAGAATGAATCTAAGCCATTGGATTAAGATGATAATACAATAATTTAACCACATACATCATACACATTTCTGAATCACATACATGCACTAAAGGTTAGAAAATATCCACTAACATCATTGCACAAAACATGGAAACGTGTTTGCACAAAATATGGAAACGTGTTTGCACAAAACAAGGAGCATTTTCATCCCAAAATTCAGCCAACATGATTCCATAAATCATGCTCCAAGTGCTTTCCTTCTTCTGTTTTTTTCTCTAATCTTTCCACTATAAATACTCCTCAAACTCTCTTCAATTCAGAAACTCCCTAAGTGTTCTTTCTTTCTTATTCTATCATTCTTCTTATGTTCTTCAAAAACTTCTCTTGATCCTCTAAACTTCATCCAAACACTTTAATCCTAAGTCCAAACTTTCACTAGCCCTCACAAGAGTTACAATCTTTAACTCTAGTGATAAATATTTTCTTAAGCATTCAAGTTCTAGAGCCAAGATTCAAGGAGGGTCATCCACTCCAAAGACTCTTGTTCAAAGCTTAAGGAAGAAGAGAAGGACCCTTTTTAGACCCTACACAAGAGGTAGGAGCTTCATCTTTAATTGTTCAAGCATTGTTGGCTTCTAACCTTGATAGAATGCCTCAAGTTTGAGTTATTGTCAAAAGTTTTAAATGATTATTTGAAAAATATATTTTTAGAAATATGACATGTTCTATTCTGTTATGAGTACCCTTATGATGTTATCAAACTCAAATATAACTTGAAAAGATTGTATGTGAAACCTGATTTAATAAAGGTAACTTAAGACATGAAAATGGTAGGTGCTGGAATTTCTAGTTGTTTCTGGCAGCAGGTACTACGAAAGCTACTGTTCATAAAATATCAAGTATCTCGAAATTAAAATAATTTTAATATAAACTAGACTCATTATAGAACACTCTCCAAAAAGAATCACCCAAAACGGAGTTTTCTAGCTCAAGATATAAATTTTTAAAATAGAGCCTAAGACTGAAACTTTAAATCTGACCTTGTAGTAGTAAAATAGGTGTAACTCACTCTAGAAAAATGCAAATGGACTGATTTCAACTTTGTTGGAGAGCTAACACATATAGGAATACACCCATGTATGTTATGTATAAAGCTTTGTACCACGTAAATACAGAATGAGAAATAAATTTCGGGATAGTGTACTGTGAAAGTGCAGTTTGGAAAGGTTACGGCTAAGGAAAGACTTGGTATTTAAGCATGTCCATTGTGACCCACCTCTCTTTCCCCGGGAACCCTCCTATGCATGGTTTACAATGGATTTACACTATTCTAAAGATGTAAATGCTAAAATTTGATGAGTTAGGAATTTGGAACTACCTTTACTAAGCCGAGATAACAAGTATACAGAGAATTATAAACTTTCTTCTAAAAGATGTCAAAACTATAAATAAAAGAATCAAGTCTTGTAAAAAGAGAATTTTAAGAATTTAAGTAGAATAATAATCTTCAAGAGTTATACTGAAAACCATAATAAGAATATATAAAGAACCTATAATAATATTTTGAAATGCATTAATGTATTAATGGAATTCTAAGAGTACAAAGAACACTAAGAGAAAAAGATAATACTAAGACATCCATTACCTCTTAGGAACACTAGGAACTCAACTTGATAACGTTGGTTGCTTAAAATGAATCATTTATGAAAATGTTTACTATGAGATTTACATGATATTATCCATGTTTCATGAAGTGAATTATAATAAAGTGAATGTATGGTGATGAGTTATGAAATGATGAAGATGAATGATTGATTGCCCATGATTTATTGTGATTACATGATGATATGCATACATTCATTTTCAAAGGAAATAATAAAAGTAAAGTTTGAAAAAGTAGCAATGAAAGTCCTGAAAAGTGGACTTGAGCTAAACTCACGGCTTAACCCCTAAACCGTTGAGATCACGCAACGGAAAGGAAACCAAAAAGGTTGTGGCGACGGCCACTAGATGAGCTCATTACCCTTTTAGGGTGGTCTAAGGCATTGATGCATTCATCCCGTGAGTAATTAAGAAATATGTTGATGAAATAAATGAAAGATGATGATCACTAAACAAGTGAATGTTGAGGATGAGTAATCATGAAATGCATGCAGCTCCTAAACGACATCGCTTATTAGTGGTTTTACATGATATGCTTATATGTATGCTTGATGAAATCTTGAATGAATATTTCGCTAATGTTCAAGATTAGTTTAAAAGTAATCGCACTTCGCTAATCACATTTGTGAAAGTTTGATAATTGAATCCTTACTGCTCACCTTTTTATAATAAACCCAAGTGACTGGGACGACAACGATGACACTTTTAGTACAAGTAGGAACTCCTACCTTGAGAAATCATGTATTTCTCACTCCTATGTTTATTTTCCGTTGTCGTTACTGAGAGACAGACGTGTCCACCTAAAGCAACGAGGCCGTAGCTGAGGAAGGAGGTAGCACGTGAAGATTTCAAACCGTTCAAGTAGGAGCATTCCGAGCTTTAGTTACATTATAGTTTGTGAGAAACAATTAGTAATAGTAGAACTTATATGGTTATTTGTAATAACTTATCAGTATGATATATGCCCTGTTGTGACTTATGTATTAAGTGATTATATTCCAATTTATGTGATAATTGTTCTACACTTAGTCTTTTATTCCGCTTATTTAGTTAAGTGCGCAATGTAACTTGATTATTATCTATAAAAGCGTTATGTATTTCACTTCTCGTTACAGGCTTAAGTTTTAAAAAAAAATTAATTTATTTAAAGAAAAAAAAAAACTTCCATTATTTTTCTAAGTTAATTTCAAAAGAAAATTAATACAAGGCATAAGTGACAACTAATAGAATCCAAATGTGAACTTAAGCACAGTGGGGTTCTATTAGGGTGTTACATACCTTGGTCTGGGGCATTGGGTGGTTTTTGGTCATTTGGGATACCAGGTTTGCAACTAAAGTTGATTCCATTCATGGAATCTTTTCGATATCTATTTTGCTAGATATAAAAGGGAGAGGCCAATGGTGGAGTCTCCACCCCAAAAAATTGAATGGACATCGTCTTACTTCCTCTATGAGATGTTTTGATAGCCTTATTAGTGAGTGCAGTCTTAGGGACATTCCCCTTTCCAATGCCAGATTCACTTGGTCGGCTAGGGGACACTATTCTGTTGCGTCTCGCTTGGATAGATTCCTCTTTTCCTTTGCTTGGGAGGATGCTTTTCTTGACCTTGTCCAAGAAAGTCTACCACATCACGGGTCGGACCACTTCCCTATTGTCTTGGAATCTGGCAAGGTGAAATGGGGTCCTACGCCTTTTAGATTTGAAAATATATGGTGCAGCCATCACTCTTTCATCCCCTTTGTTAAGGAAGTTTGGAGCTCTAGTTCAGCTGAGGATTGGGAAGGTTTTAAACTTATAAGTATAAGGAAACTTGAGGCTCTCAAGGAAAAGTTCAAAGAGTGGAACAAGTTCGTTTTTGGAGATATTCGTATTATAAAAGAAAATATCTTCAAGGAGATTGATTGTTTCGATAGACTAAAGTTAGAAGGTAATCTTCCTAAGGATCTTTGTGAAAAGTTAAAGAAGCTAAGGTTGGAGCTTTGACAATATCTTGGTGAAGGAAGAGACCAGTAGGAGGCAAAAGATGAAATTTCAATGGGCGAAGGATGGGGATGGGTATTCCAATTCAAGGTTATTTCATAGAGTGGCTTTTGTTAGGCGTGGGAAAAGCTTTATTAAAGAGTTAGAGCTTGAGGGAGGTGAAATATCCAAAGATATTGCGGTGATTGCCTCCAAGATCTCTAGCTTTTACACAAAATTGTTTAAGGAAGATCAGCCTAGTAGACCTCTTATTAAGGACTTGGAATTGTGCCCCATTTCTTTAGATAAGGCGTCTTGGTTAGAAAGTCCTTTTGATGAAGACGAGATCCATAAGGCAGTTTTTAGTTTGGGTAAAGATGAAGTGCCTAGCCCTAATGGGCTTACCTTTGCTTTCTTTCAGAATTGGTGGTATATCATTAAGCTAGATCTTCTTAAGGTATTTGCTGAATTCTTCCTCAATGGTAAAATTGGAGTCTGCACGAATTCTACCTTCATCTCCTTTTACCCAAAAAGGATAGATCCATTATGGTTAAGGACTTTCGTCCCATAAGCTTGGTGACCAGTGTTTACAAAATCATAACCAAAGTGCCTGCCTCTAGGCTAAGTGAAGTTCTCTCTGATACCATTTCTAAAAGCCAAAGTGCCTTTATCTCTAGAGGGCAAATTCTTGACACAGCTTTGACTGGTAATGAAGTGGTGGATGATGTTAGGTCCTAGAGGGAAACATCGTCTTGTGCTTAAATTAGACTTTAAGAAAGCTTATGATCAAGTTTGTTGGGATTTCTTAGATAAAGTCTTGGGATCAGATGAAGAAAATGGATTTGAGGAGACCTAGATTGTGGTTCAAAGGTCAAAGAGGTTTGAGACAAGGAGACCTTTTCTCTTTGGTGGTTGATGTGCTTAGTCGTTCAACAACGGTTTAGTTAGGGGTCTATCAGTTGGTGGGGAGCAAGTGTTAGTCTCCCATCTTCAATTTGCTGATGACACTATTTCTTTTTGGAGCCAGAAGGAGTAACACTCTATCTCTTCTAAGTTTTTTTTAGGCTATCTCTGGTCTTAAGATCAACATGGCCAAAAATGGTCTAGAGGGATCAATGTTGAAAACCAAGTAATGAATGTTTTTGCTTCTTTGGCAAGGTGTCAGGTGTTACAATGGCCCCTTACCTATCTAGGCATTCCTCTAGGTTGTAATCTACATGCGTTATCCTTTTGGGGTCCTATGGTGTGCAAGATTTCTAAGAGGTTAGACTGTTGGAAAGGCACCTTTTTCTCTTTGGGAGGTAGAATCAGCCCCATTCAGTCGTGTTTATCTAGTTTTCCCACCTACTTTCTCTCCCTGTTTTGTATTCCTGTGGCTATAGCACATAAAATTGAAAAAATCATTGAGGACTCTAGTTAGTTTGTAAACCAAAAAAAGGAAGGGTGTTTGGGCCTAGGAAACATAGTGGCCAAGAACAAATCATTGGCAGCTAAGTGGCTTTGGCATTTTCCTCTACATCCAAATTCCCTATGGCACCAAGTGATTCGAAGTAAGTATGGCTTGCATATGAATGGGTGGGACACCAAACCCACTAATAGAGTATCTCATAATTGTCCTTGGAAATTCATCTCTCAAGGCTCACCTTCGTTTTGTTCTCTTTTGTCCTTTCATTTGGGTGATGGTTCTCACATCAAATTTTGGAAAGACTTTTGGGTTGGTGACACACCTCTTTCTGTTACCTTTCCTCGACTCTTCCTACTTTCTTCCCTACATAATGCCCTAGTTTGTCAATTTCTCTCTCAGGATGATCTTTCTTGGAATTTTCACTTTTTTCGAAACCTGAACAATAGACAGGTCGACGAATTAGAGTCCCCTCTTCCCTTACTTAATCCTATTCACCTATCTAGCACCTCAAACACTAGCATTTGGAGTCTTGACTCCTCTGGCATTTTTTCATGTAAATCATTCTTTCAATTCCTAACTTCTCCTCCTAAGATGGAAAGTTTCTTTTGGATAAACTTATCTAGAAATCTAAATCTCCCTCTAAGGTCAAAGCTTTTGTTTGGACAGCTGATCTTAATCAGATTAACACCAATGACATGCTCCAGAAGTGCGGGCCCTTCATTGCTTTGTCTACTAACATGTGCATAATGTGTGATTTAGATTCCAAATTGGGGGCTCATCTCTTTTCGCATTGCCCTACAATGAGATCTCTTTGGATAAGGCTTTTTGGTATCTTTGGAGGATCGTGGGTTTGTCCTAAGGACTTGCATAAGTTTCTACTAACTAAGTTCAGGGGCTTTGGCTCACATAAAGAAGCTAAGATCCTATGGCAGTCTGCTACTTTTGCTATGATTTGGTGTTCCTCTAACTCATACTAAAAGGGATTGACATGCCTTGCTACACGGTTCATACCTTTAGGTCATAGATGATTTTTTGTATCTATGTGAGGATGTCTCATCCTCTTTTGTACATTTTCTTCAATTTCTTTTCCTACTAAAAAAATAAAAAAGACAATCATTCAACTTTAAGGGTGTGTTTGGTCTGGGATAAAAGTGAGGGTAAATTTTTCTATGGATAAACCCTATATATAAAATCACACATGGAACTCATTTATAGAAATTCTACCCCCACTTCTACCCTCTAACCAAACACACCTTAAAAGTAAAAGAAAAATTGAATTCAATATAAAGACTAAAAAAGCCAAAGATGCAATTAACTTACACTAACTGAGCAGCAGTTAGGGCCCTCACAGCATCAGATGTGCCCATTTGAAATACAACCCTATCTCTTTCTTGATCACATGTTCTAAAAACAACATTTTCTGTCCCCTTCTCCACAAAATCAGTGGATCCAATGAGTTCTGACCAAGAAGATAAAGGGCTTTCTTAGAAAAGCACAACTAAATAAGAGTGAGGAAAAAACCGAAGGCATATGCATGATTGGCTGATTTGATATCCCCAAATCTTCTGCTCAACTTCTCAACAGTTTATTTGTAGCCACAATAAATAAAGTGCTGACATTAATCATCAAGAGACAACACAATATTGTTATATGAGTAAATATTATTACAAAACTATAATAGAGAAATACACTATTAGAAAATCAGTTATCATCCCGAAAAGTCAAACTAGAATGTAAAATAACCCAATCCCAACTATACAGAAAAGGCTTGATTGTAGTATTTGTTGTACATGCTATTAGTCATCAACGTAAGACGAAGAAATAACAGGTCTCCTGTCATTTGATTTGTTAGTGTATATAGCGATGATAAACTGTGCAAAAGTGCAGGGCCACATTCAAGAAATTGTTAAATAATTGAGAGTTGAGATTTTTCATGGTGATGTGATCTCAGAAGACAAACTCTATTCAATAACAAGAGTATTGCCAGTCCTAAAGTGCAGCATCTGAACTATTGATTAGAAAATCAATGGCATAGATCATTATATATGTAATGTTTGTTCGGCATGTGTTTGTATCTTATGAAAACTTAATCTAATTGACAGTTCAAATGCTGCACTTTACCCTCTAAAGTGCAGGATGCAGTCATCATCATCATCAACTAAGTCTTATTCCCACTAGGTGAAGTTTGCTATGGATCAAATGACAAAATAGTACTATGTCACCTATCATAGTTATGTTTAAATAATTAAAATTAAAATTTCTTTTAATAGTATCACACTTTCAATAGTTTTCTTAAGTCTTCCTCTACCTCTGTTTACAGGATTACCCTCCATCTGATTCCTTCTCCTAATTGGGGCCTCTATAGGTCTCCCCTATACATGTCCAAACACCTAAGGCAAGATTCTACATCTTCTCTATAATAGGCACCACCCCAACTCTCTCTCTAATGCACCCATTTCTTATTCTGTCATGCCTAGAAGAGTCAAAGATGAGATTGGAATAGTCAAATCTGAAAAAAAAAAAAAAAAAAACCCTCTTACGGTAGAATTGGTGCTACAGAAATCTCACTTTAATCACTAAATCTCCAATTGTCATAATGATTTGCAAGCAGCATAATGTATGTCCTCATTCTTCCTTTCCCTTACAAATCCACATGGCTACTAAAAAGCACTAAAACCTTTCAAATTCAATCAGTCGATGTTTATGCATTTAAACAAAATTATGCTTCTTTATTCTTTTTTATCTTTTTAGTTTTTAAACCTTATAGGTTTTATTCGAACAATTTAGATGTACAGCACTAATCACAACTCTCTCAGTATCAATACTTTTAAAGTCTAAACTCATGAAAAGGATTTATAATTTAGATGTACAATGAACCTAATGGCACCAGAGTCATCGAATAAACATAACCAATTAAAGCAACGAAGACTGATTTTGCGTACCATTGACTCGCCGCTCGCACTTGAGCATCTTATGATCAATGATTTCCTCACCGTAAGTGATATCTGCACCATATTGAGCAGCTAGTAATCTAAATGGGAGAGTGCCCTAACGAAAAAGATAATAAAAAAATTAACGCAATGATTTCACTGAAGCGTGTTTCGCTTGCAAGTGAATAACTAATTCAGGATGAGAAAAGAAAAAAAAAAAAACATTTGCTGATTGAACAAAGACATGAGAGCGACAATGAAGGAAACTCACAACGCGAACCATAGGAGCAAGAACCAGTTTGTTGTCGTACTCCATCCTCGTCGGATGGTTTGACAACTCCTGACTTCGGCGGCTTCCGGGTTGCTCGGTGCTCTTCCGAGAGGGAGAGAGATGCGAACAACTGAAGCTTCAGGTTTCAGGCCTTTTTTTTTTTGACTTCTGGTTTTCTAAGTTTTTGAGCCTCAAGCTGAAAACTTGACGAGTTCAAGAAGGACCTTGATACAGAAAGCCCAGCCCATGTTCCAAAACCAGATATTTGATGATAAAGTGGGGCTTAAAGGCGAAGAACAATGAGACTACGGACTAATAACTAGCAGATTCTCACGTACAATTGATTATCAACGACAGTTGCTACAGTTTCATTTAACCACATTTAGAAATGTGGTTAAATGAAATTAAATGTGTTACTAAATAGCCACATACAAACAGTTATACACTCTTCCCTCCTCTCTCCTCCACCTCCACCATCACTCCTCCCTCCCCCCCGTCTCTGCCACCACTCTTCCTTCCTCTCTCCCCCACCTTCGCCACCATTCCTCCCTCCCCGATCTCCTCCTTCGACCCATCAATAACAATTACACAGTACCAAGTAACATAATGTATTTTCCTAAAACCAATTAACGATAGCATGCGTTTGCACATACTTATACCATACTGTTACTTCATTGAATTACTATTCCAGCTGCTCATGACCTTCAAATGGAAGCAATGTAGTAGAAATATTCACAATCAGATACAGAAAAAAGATATTGAACGGGATGATGCATAGACTATACTAAGAAATAAATAACAATTGCAAGGTTTCAAGTGGCAGCAATTAAAAACTTAACAAACAAGGCATGTATCTTATCGTTAACCTTAGCACCTTTCAGCCTCTGAACAACAATCCAACAACCGAGGTGTACAATATACCGGCATCCACCAACCTAAAAAATCCAAAATAAATAAAAAAATAAAAAAATTAGTTCAAAAGCACAAGAGCAAGGACAAAATTTCCAAAAACCCCAAAACGAAAAACAAAAGTGCCAATCTACCTATTCAACAAACTTAAAGTGAAGAACATAGCATAACCATGTAATGAATAATAAAAATCATCTAAATTATCCATTTTCCTAAAAAATTGCTACTTTGACACAGCACTAAAAGCAAATTGGGTATCCACAACTTTGAAAAAGCATGTGCGATCATCACTAATAAAAACCCATTTTTAAAAAAATCTAAATTTACGGATTTCACTTCAAAGAGTGCAACTTAAAGCAAATGGGTCACTCCAGGAATTAACCAACATTGAAAATAATAGTAATAATAATAATAATTACCGCTTTGATGATGTGCACTCACTCACCACGACCACGACAAAGAGACCAAGCTCCCACGAGGGAGGCTGAACTGGTGAGGCTTGAAAAATTAGCTTTGCAGCTACATGATCGTACGCTACAAAATCTACCACCACTATGTCGTGGCTCGCTGCGGGTGGAGGCAGCAACGGTGCGATAGTGGCAGTCCATGACTTTGCAAATCTGGAGTGGGTGGAGCCCGATGATGATGGCGTGGACTGAGTGACGCCGAGGACGAAGAAAAAAAGAACAGCACCTCGCAATGGTTACAAGTCGGAATGGCGGTGGCGAGGTGAGGAGATCTCCCGATGGTGGCAGGGAGGAAGGAGGAGAAGGACTTGGGACTGAGGGTGATGGACTTGAGCTCCTCAAGGACGATAAGTGTGTGTTGGGGAATGGTGGCAGGGTAGGGGAAGAAAAAGAGAAGAGTGTGTGTTGTTGTTTGTGTGTGGCTGTTTAGCCACAAGTTTAACTACATTTAATAGCATTTCTAAAATGTAGTTAAATACGACTGCAATTGAAGGCATTGACCATCAACTGTAGGGGAGTAGTCACCCTAATAACTCGTTTAAAAGCAACTCCCACTACATCAACAAACCAACAATTGAAAACAGAATAAGGCAAATCCATAAAGTAGGAAACACACCATACACTTAACAAGTGTGTGGCAAAGAGAATGGACACCTTGAAACTTTATCAAGATCAAAACATAACCACACAAAATTCTATTTTAATTTTCTATTAAAAAAAATTACATCTTTGTGAACTTAATTTATACACATCCATAAAATTAACCTTATTGCTCATTTCTTTCACTTTTCCTCTCTAATTTTCTGCTAGCTACCTCTCAACACAACAGCCTCCATGAAAACATTCTCCAAACCCTAACCCTAACCCTAACTTTCAAACCCACAAAACCCTAGCTCAAAGTCACTAAAACTACAAAATTTCCTTCACTAAACTTCCTATAGTCTTCATAATCAACAAACTAACTTATTAGAATTTTGATCCATCACCATTTTTCACCTTAATCCATCATACATCATTGGTAAAGGAAAAATGTTGACTGGTCTTAACAGGTTTTGGGTGAAAACAAACTTGAACAAGTCATTACAAGTGAAAAAGCTTGCCTGCTAAGTGTAGGGGTTTCTTGAAAACCTTTTCCAAATCATTTTGTGTTTTTGGAATTTGATCAAGAAATATGATGGATTTTAGTTTTGCTTTCATATATTAGAGCCTAAATATTGATAAACATGCATGATTAGGGTAGCATATATTGTTAGAAAGGTTCTTTGATCAAATTATATCTAAGTTTAGTATGCTGGAAACTAGGATTTTGAGTTTGGTAGTAAGTTTGTATGATTTCTATAACAAACTTGGAGATATATTTTAAAGTTGTATTTTCTTTTTGAGTTGAATCTAACATTTGGAATTACCTTCATAAATTTTTCTAGGTTTATTGGTAAACATTTACTATTTTAAAAGGTCTAAAATCGTGATTGAATCCTATTATGTTTGGATGACCTATTTCTGATCATCAAATTTGTCTATTTTTGTTATGATATTATATGATGGAATTTTGAGTTGAAATTTTTATATAATGTTATGGACATTTCAAGTATATCTTGAACTATTTTTGAGATTTTTAGGCCCACTTTCAATTTTAAAAAGTTTATGGATTACTATTTTTTTAAGTGAAAGGATTTCAACTCCACAACCTTGGAAGTTAGAGGAGGTTATGTCTTTCCATTCACTAAGTCGGTGGCCTAAGCTCATCACATGAAATATGTAAAAACTCTTGCACTAGAAAACCATCATATCCTATGGAATCAAAGGAATCATTGGAGTTTTCAAAATTCAATAAATTAGAAAAATACAAGGTTATTTCCAAAACACTCAAAAAATTCAAGGCACTCAGATGGGCATCTTATACCATCAAGCAAATTAAATTGCACCTTGATATCCCTATACAAAGTACTAACAAACTTATCAATTTTAGTTCTAGTAATTTTTAGAAAAAGGCATTCCTAAGATTAATATGGATTTGATAGCATTTGAATCTTCCTCCATTTTAAGAACATAGAAGTCTATAGGAAAAATTAAATTGTTTCCCTTAACTAAGACATCCTCTAATACTCCTTTGGGTTAAGTGATGCTTCGATTGGTAAGTTGAATCATTACACTGGTTGGTTGAACCGTTCCCATGTGCAATGATTTATAGACGAACTTGGGCATGACATTGATTGCAGCCCCAAGATTTGCCTTAGCTTGGTAAAATTGTTGATTTCCAATGATATATGGGATGATAAAGGCACCATGATTCTTGCATTTTTAGGCATACTTAGTTGGATGATAATGGAGACATTTCTAACCATGCTTACCTTTTCACCCCCTTTTAGTCTCCTCTTATTTGTGCAAAGCTCCTTCAAGAACTTCGCATATTTGGAGATCTTCTTGATGGCATCAAGGAAGGAATACTAATTTCCATCTTTCTAAATGTCTCAACATCTCATTCTCCACATTGGCTTCCAAAGAGGTCTTGGATTGAGCTACCCTTTGAGGAAAAGGCAAAGGAACTAAGGTAGGGGGCTCAATCTCTACTCTCTTCATCTTATCTCCAACCTTTTCTTTAACCTTGCTCTCCTTTTCTTTCCATTGCTTTGGCTCTTGCAATTGTTTCTCATAATTAAAAGCCTAACTTTCAACACAATATGCTTAGGATGCATAATGGTTAATCTTTAGTTATTACTTTTTCGTCTCAAAACTTTGCTTGATTTTAAACTTTGAAAATAAGTCTATGGAAGATATGGCCCATTTTTTTTATATTAAAAGATCAAACTATGAGCCGTTTGCATATAAAATATAATGCATAAGTGTTCATCATATAATACTTGATAATAATACATTTCATCAATTTATTTTTAACCATCCATCACATAGCATGCACGCAAATCATAGTAGAACATGACATAAAGTGAAAACTTCATCATAGCATAACATTGACTTTGATTATCATGTCATATAATAATAATATAAAAGTATTCCATAAGTATAATGTCATCACAAGTATACTGAGCCCACCTATAGAGGTTGAGCATACAATAATTCAAATGCTAACCCTAACTATGACGTGGCTAAACCCTTCATGGATACACGTATACGAGAAACTAAGTTATGAGCATGCACGAACATGAAACAACTCCTAAGCACTGCAAACAGTTCTCCACTTCCACTGCGCCACTCTGATTTAAATCATAGTGTAACTGCCATGCTAGCATTGTAAGGAGGTCCACGAACGTTGCCATTATCCTTGTCTGAAGATGAAGATGGAAAGAAAGAGAGGGAGTGAGTAACTTATACAAGGATTTTAGTAAGGTTTTCATTATGAAAACAATGGACATAAATAAGGTTCATTTATTAAGTTTTAAATCCCTTAGTCGAGATTCGTATCTTTTAGCATGATTCTTAATATCATGAATACATCATACCTTATTATCATGTTAATGCCATATGCAACATATCACAAGAAACATAATAAGTCAACATGGCATAGAGAACATAAAATTTCATAACATGATATTTCCTTTTTACTTTCTTAGATGAATTAAACTTTCTTATTCTCTTCTAAGGGGCCACCCTAATACTCTCTTCTCTTGAGAGTTCTAGGTTATGAGCTCATACCTAAACTAGTCATCACTAGTCTACACGTATCCTCTTGACAAGCAAATTCTCGACTCCCGGAGGGTGGGATAAGGGGCATAGGATTACTTTTCATAACCATTCATTCTTGAAGTCTAAAGGATCACCTCTTTAGGTCACCTCTTATAACCATTAATTCCTAGAGTTTGAAGGATTCCTGTAACATCCTCCATACAACGTTATCCGTAAGTGATGATATCGTACTCGAGAGTTGTTACTTATAACATAATGGACCTTTTTAAGTATCTATGGTAAGCTCAACTAATACGTGTAATAACTAAGCATAATCTATTAAAATATATGACAAAGAAACACAACCTTTATTGAATACATAGTTATGTACAAAAGGAAGCTCTACTATGAGTTTTAATACATATCCGTTCCACTAAATACACCATAATAAAAGCATTAACTACTACACTATAGCAATTCTGAGTTCTTTTGCGAAGCAGCCTCATAGTCCTATAGTGCAACCTGGAGATGACATGGAAACACAAATACATAGGGGTGAAAATTGTACAATTCTTAGTAGGGCATTTCCCCACCTACACAATTCATAATGTCATCATCATCGTCCCAGTCACTTTGGTTTATTAAGAAATTGTGAGCATGCAACATACATTAAAGGTTTATTTTAAAGTTCAAAAATCATTTTTTTGAAGTGGGTTTCTTTTATTATTCAATCACTTAATATACACATATCATGCTACTTAATGCCTTAGAAGCTCATTCTCAACTTTACGTACCCTCGGTACATTGAAGGAAATCTTATATACATCATACCTATCTTTCTGTGACCTTGACATAATAAATGAGACTTTTTCTTCCTTTTTCATACTAAAAGGAACTTTTTCGTCCCCTTTTTACACTAAAGAGGGGACTTTTCCGTGTCCCTTACACACTAAAGACGATTTTCCCACGCCCTTTACATACTAGAGGGAACTTTCCTTGCCTTTTACACACTATTGGGGACTTTCCCGTGCCCTGTACACACTAGATTGGACTTTTTCCTTCTTTACTTAGCACATACATCATCCTCCAGCTCACATATACAAGCATGCATTAACATAAATTTTTTAATTTCATAATGCTTCAAACATATATATTATTCATTTATCACCTTTCTTTTTACCAATGCATGCTTTACTTACATATAAACAATCAATCACATGTGATTCTCATTCATTTCTCATAAACCAAAATTTAAAGTATATAGCATACATTTATATTCATCATAGTTGCATTAAAGGACATTTTACTTTCAAATAAAAAATTTAGCTCATTTCCTTGACAGATTTCTCACTCAAGTAATAAAAATTATTTCTTATTTGAAACTATCAATTTCATGTCCACAAAAATTCTCCATGACACCTCAATGTGTAACACCCTAAATCTTAACCCAAGACTACTAGTATGTACTTAGGTTAATCTTTAGAATATTATCTCTTGGTCTCATCTTTTACTTAGAAAATACTTAGCGAAAATATGGGTAAAATTTTTCTTTTTGGAATTTAAAATCAAAGTGAGAGCCACGCACGAATCTTTAAGAGGAAGTATAGCGAAACATATACGCAAAGCATAAAGAAGCACATCATTTCATGGAGACATCAACTGAAACATAGATATATATATATACTGTGCCTACCCAAAGGGCAGGACTATTCAATACATCGGGAAGCGGAATACAACTGAAATGCAATACAAGAAAATCATAAAAAGTAAATACAAGAGAAACAACACCCATACCCATGTGCACCTAGAGTAGACAACCTCATATACAAAAGAAGGTTTGTCCTCAACTATGTGGCGTGTGTGCACTAGCTACTACCCCTCCTATGTCTACTCCTGCTGGTCCGAGTACTGTGGGGTCGAGTCGATCCACTGACGAATCTTGGCAGGAGTGGTCGAGCGCATTATCGGGGCATGTCCACCGCGGCGAGGGCGCATAGATGGCCGACGAGCCAACCTCGGCTGGACCACCGTCTCCTCACTCCCAGCCCTCATCGGTGGGGGAGCGGGACTGGAGCTCCAACTGTACATGTGTGACGGTGGGTCCTCGGATGGGTCCGTCTCCGAGTACTGGGTACGAGGCACATACTCTGGGTAGTCGCGTATCGCTGATGTCTCGGGCTCCATGTGGAGAATCTGCTCATCGCGTGGTCTAGCTCGCTCAAAAATCCCGTTATGACTGATGAAGGAGCAATGGGTAAAAGCGATAACTTCCGGGGGATGCGCGAAGGGTCGTCCCATAAACATGAACACTCTAACCGTGCAGCGACCCTCAAAATGGTATGACCAGAGTGCCGGGTCATGGTGCAGCTCCCATACTGGGGTGTCGATGAAGAGTACGAATGTTGCCATCTGAAGATATGACGGAAGAAAAGAGAGAGGGAATGAGAATCTTTCTAAAAGAATTCTCAGTAGGGTTATCCCTACCTAGGTGACATCATCATATCCTCAGGACCCTTGGGTTTATTCCTAAAAAGGTGTGCATGCATATAAATTCCTTTTAAGTTAGTTTTCTAAAGTGTTATTTATCCAAGGTCCGTCATATTTTATAATGCCTCTTATAACTTAAGCAGAAAATATACTAATGATATGAATGCATCATAAAGGTAAACCAAACAATAGAATAGCTAATAAACATTATAACATTTGGCATAAGTATAGTATATGTGACATTGTTAACTTTAACTTTCATCTCATGGGGCCGCCTAAAACATCTCTAGATTATGAGCTCATACCTCAACTAGTCGTCACTAGTTCTTACTTATCCTATGATAAGCGTAACATATACATAATCCCGACTTAATAGTGCAGGCTAGGGGGCAATTAAGGATCACCTCTCTTAGGGTCATTTCCTCTTTGAAACGCTCTACTAGCAACTAGTGCATCGTAGTATCGTCCGCTTTGGCAAGCTCTATGTCAATACCCTCACGGATTTGTTTTCTTGGGGGTGCTCGGCTAAACCGGTGTCACCCAAGAAGGCGTCTCAGTGTTGTATCACATTTAAGATCTCATAAAGTGTTAATTCATAGATACATCATTATTCATTACATAAATCTTTCTCATAGCATATACATCATCACAAGAAACTTCTTCATAATATATACATAAAACTATAGCATTTACATTATCACATAATCACACCTTAGACAATCATTCATACAAACTCCCAAGCTTATTATGTTATAAACTTATAGTATGTTATGCTTTGGTTCCTTTGAGTCTTAAACTTGTAAACTAATCATTCTAGTATTATTCTTAACCTCTTACACACCTATAGGTTCACAACTAATAAGTGTTACTAATTTTTATGCTCAAGGACTTATCCAAACAGCACTATGCAGATTTGGACAGCTTATATTTGTGTGATTACGGGGTTCTAGAGATTACGGTTTAGATCCTTAAAGTCCTTAACTCACATTCTAAGTTATCGATCATCAAAACCTAGTCTCTTGGGAACCTATGAGGTTATAACTAAGTATTCCTCACCTCACACTATGGTCAAGAACATCTCTAAACCTCAAGGATGCAGAATTTGAAATCCTAACTTTACGGGTACCTAGAAGTCACAACAATGACCCCTTTCTAAGTTTAGTTTGCTCCTAAGGCTTCAAGATTAAGTCCTAAACCAATTATGAGTCATTCCTACACATTTAAACTAATTTAAAACCATGATTATTAAATCTAAACCTTGCTGGACAGAATCCAGAAAATTACATAATTAAAGGATCTAGAATTCTCAAATTAATTCTTTTCTAGTTCCTAACTTATCCTATCTTTCACATATGAGTCTTAACATTATTTTTACTCAAACATAGGCACATTATCATCATCAAAACAGCACATACAGTGGCAAAAAGGAGCAAGGAAGAACCGAAAATATACTTCTCCATAAAAGGCATAAAACATAATTTCTAAAGCACATAAAATACTAGTTTCTCTTGGAACTCTTTTTAAACTCTCAAAGCTCATTTATAAACAATTTTAACATCTAAAATCATAAGAATATTTAAGAGGGCAGTGACCAATTCATCTTTGTCTCAAGAGGTTCTAAATTCTCAAAACTTGGTTCTATGCATTCCTTAAACTCACTTAAGCTTGGAAAAATTATAAGACATAGTCTCAAATACTTGGAACCCTCAAGACCTCTTAGGGCCGAAATATGAACCCAAGAAAAACACATATTGTTAGACATTTGTTGAGACAACAATGGGCAAGTCTTTGAGCTCTAGATTCATTTAGGTGATGACATAAAAATAAATATGCTCATGCACTTATTTTAGGTTCGATTAGAAAGTAAAGTGATAGCACAAAGTAACATGAATGCAACTTATTATTATCTTGGTATTAAGTGAGAACTTGAAATATAAACATGATAATGCAAGTTCATTCATTATCTTGGTATTTAGTGATAGCAAGGAAATAAACATGATATGCAAAGCATAAAGTAAACATGATGCAAGGTTCATTTTATGATTAACTAGAGCTCATTAAAGACTTTAACAAGATAACAACCCAATACAATATCTCAAAGATCTCAACACAAAAATCGAAAGTCATATAAAAGAGAAAGAAATTGAAACTACATCAAGTTCTTTATTAAATACCCAAAACCCCTATCTAGAGAAAAATCTCTAGAATGTGCCGGCCAACTTTAAGGTTGACAAGGGTAGGCTTGGGCTTTTAGAAATCCTTAGATTAATTTTCTTAAGTTGAAAAACCATGTGAGTTAGATATCATATAGATGAAGTCATAAGAAAAGGAAAACTCAAGCTTTAGAGGTTTCTTTGGGATGAACACAATGTCATCATCTAGAAACTCTCATCATCAAGCTATCATGCTCATAATCAAGGCCTCATGGCCGAAATGAAAAGAAAGGAAAAACAAAGAAAAGTTCAAAAAGAATCCAAGAGGAAACTAGAGAAAAAAACACTTTCTTGAGCAAAACAAAGTTTGAAAACAAATCCCTACCTTGTGATGAAGGTAAAAGCTTGGACTTGAAGATGGAAATGAGATGAACAACACCTCCTAGGATGGTGGTGATGATTCGGCCAAAAGGAAGGAAAAGAAAGGAAATGTGTTTTGGGTGAAATTGTGTTTGAGGTGTGGTGTTTGAGAGGTTTGATGATGGTTCAAGGCTTTGGGGTGGTGTTTGATAGTTGAGAGGTGATGATGAGATGAAGAGATGAAGAAGATAAAGATGAAAAGAAAGGAAGAACACTTCTTGAAATTTTGAGAGAAAAAGAAAGAACTAGCAAGACAACTCTAAAACTCTAAACTTAGCAAATGCTTCAAGGTACAATAAGGCTATCACAAGCATCCTATTTATAAAAAAACAAAACCATGGAGGAGTGAGGGGAGGGGGCTGGCCGTGTGGTTTGAGAGAGGAAGGAAGAGAAAATATCTCTTACACAAGGTCATTTAAGCATGGTTTGAAGTATGGAAGCTATGCTACAAAGTATGGCTTGATGTGAGTTAATTTCCTATCAAATTTTTATGAAATTAGGCTTCTAGAAACTTGACATGGCTGGAACTTTTCCAGCCACAAATAAATGGGGAAAATGAGTTGTTTTAATTATTTATTCATGTGGAAATTCAAGCTTGATTGAAAGTTATGACAAGGTATAGTGTATGTGACTTGAGGTATGGCCTTGGAGTGTTGAAAAATTGAACATGTGATGCACAATGGGGAGGGACAGCTTCGGCCAAGGCTGGACAGCAGAGTGGGGGTGAGTTTTGACCATTTAATTGTGTGTTAATGGTAGGTTTAGATGTGTATTAGCTTAGGTACAAGGTTAGGAATGATTAAGCTTAAGTTTAGGTAACTAAGAATGTGATTTAGGGAGTTTATGACAAGTTTAGGAGTGCTCATACATCATTAGAGAATTTTAAACTCATTTTTGAATAAACAATGTGTAACACAATTCCATGATTTAAGGAATTGGAAAGAGAAAACACTATTCAAGATTCTATGACTAGGTGTCTTGAAATTAAAATATGATTTTAGGTTGTAATTAAGTACTTTTTTGTTCTAATCAACTTTAATAAATTATTTTGACTCAAGATTAATTAAGGAAATTAATTAACCTTCGATTAGAGCCTAATATTGCTTAGGTTTGCTTAATCACGCGATTAAGCGTAAAAACACGAAACTAGGGGCAAAACCGTAATTTTGCACTAATTTTGCCCGGGACTTCTAAAATTAAAACTGAGGTCATAGAATACATAAAAACGCCTTTTAAAACCATCTGGAGAAGTTTCGGGTTCATCCGGCACTTGCAAATGGGTAAAACACCGCAGGGGCATTTTGGTCATTTTGACCAGAAAACTCGAAAAACGAGATTTTCGATCCCGAGAAGGTACACAAGTTATCTAATCCCCTTCCAACATTGAGTTTGCCCTTCGAGTATTGCCGAACCGACTTTCCTCGAATTCCGGGCTGAAAATGACCTCAGGGGCATTTTGGTCATTTTCACTCTAATAGAAAAATCGGGGCGTTACACAATGTGTCCCCAATGTCCTGTAAAAGTTTTAGAGCAAAACCAGTTCTCTGGCTATGTTAACAAAATTCTACAATTTTGGTGATCAGAGATCACCTAACCTCAGCTCAGAACCAAAATCTCTAAATTTTTAACCTTAGCAAATGATTGAATAAATTCAAAATAAAAATCAGGGTTTAACGTCAAGATGTTTGCAATACCCTGTAAAAATTTAAAAGAAAAAAATCAATCATTTACTATGGTAACAAAATTAAACAAATTCATAGCTTTAGTTCCAAAAATTCAGGCAACAAACATTCCAAAACAAGGCTCAAGAAAATTCATGGAACTAGCTTAGAATGTTAGCTTCAACATATATTTTTTCTAGCTCATGAGAATACCCACAATTCCCTTAGAAAATTATTGATTAGTCGCGGCCTATACAACAACCAAAATTTCAGCAGCATGGTTCAAAATCTCTTTTCATAAAATAATTTTTTCCAACATCAAGCCACTCCACCAAAAGAAACACATGAATATCAATATATTATCAACTAATTCAACTAAAAATATTCAGCCAAAATAGTAAGCAAATCATAAAAACATATTTGAAATAAAGGATGTTTAAAATCCCCACTCTTTGGAGGTTTAAAGATCTTGGCTCCAAGGATGTTCCAAGAATGATTCCCTTCACTTTAAATTCTTCTAACCCACACCAAACCCTTCCTTACACAGTAGATAGTGAGCTCTCAAAGTAGGAAAAGTTGATGGATTCAAATTCTACTTGGTTAGTTTGGTAGATATTGAGGAGTGGAACAAGTTTTGTGAAAGGATCTTGGTGTTTTATCAAGTCTAGGCTAGGAAAATGGAGGTTTGAAATCAATTTTTTCATGTTCTTGAAAAAGAAAAATGGTGGCTATTTGGTTCTTGGTCATGGCTAAGAATGTGCATTCCAAATGATAAGTTTTGGTGGCTTTTTAATGATATTAATCAAGTTATAAGAATTATATAATATAAAATCTAATTCTTTTCAAAAAGAATATAAGATGGATAGCTAGGATTTGATCTTGAAAATAAATATTGGATCTTAGCCATCCACTTAGTTTAAATGGATAGACATTATCCAAATCTTATGAATTTAGCTTTCTTTAGTGTAAAAATAGCACACTGAAATTTTACCGAACGGATAAAACGCTATACTCGAGTAATCGAACATTGCCTAAAAATTAATTCCAAGTAAAAAAATTCTCATTTCTAACTATTTTTAATCTTAATCCTATAATTTCTCAGTTTTGAGCATCTTCGGATCCCTGATCTAGTGTTTCGGTAGTCTTGGCGAGTCCGTGGGACCTACTAAGTTACTGTTTATCTTTTTTTTTTTTTTTTTACAGATCCATTAGATCATCCTCATCATTGCTATGTTTGTTAAATTTTTGAAATTATGACTAGTAAAGCTTAAATTAATTTTTAAATAATTTTTAGAGTGTTACAATTCCTTTATTAGATCACTTCTCATAACCATTAATTCCTGGAGTCCAAAGGATCATTTCCATGTACCTTATGTCACCTTTAATCTTAGCATGTAAATTTAGATATGCTCACATAAGCATATTGTAACACCCTAAATCTTAACCCAAGACTACTAGTATGTCCTTAGGTTAATCTTTAGAATATTACCTCTTGGTCTCATCTTTTACTTAGAAAATACTTAGCGGAAATATGGGTAAAATTTTTTCTTTTTGGAATTTAAAATCAAAGTGAGAGCCACGCTCGAAACTTTAAGGGGAATCATAGCGAAACATATAAGCAAAGCATAAGAAACACATCATGTCATGGAAACATCAACTGAATCATGGATATATATATATATAACGTGCCTACCCAAAGAGGCAGGACTATTTGATACATCATGAAGCAAAATACACTGAAGTGCAATACAAGGAAATCATAAAAAGCAAATACAAAAGAAACTACCCCCATACCCATGTGCACCTAAAGGAGACAACCTCATATACAAAAGAAGGTTTGACCTCTGCTATGTGGCGTGTGTGTGCACTAGCTACTACCCCTCCTATGACTACTCCTCGGTCCGAGTATGGGGTCGAGTCGATCCACCGCGAATCTCGGCGGGAGTGGTCGAGTGCATCATCGGGCATGTCCACCGCGGCGAGGGGCGCATAGATGGCCGTCGAGCCAACCTCGGCCGACCACCGCCTCCTCACTCCCACCTCATCGGTGGAGGAGTGGGACCGAGCTCCAACCGCACATGTGGGATGGCGGGTCCTCGGATGGGTCCGCCTCCGAGCATCGGGACGCGCACATACTGGGTACTCGTGATATCTGCCGATGTCTCGGGCTCCATGCGGAGGATCTGCTCATCGCGTGGTCTCGCCGCCAAAAATCCCGTTATGACGGTAAGGAGCAATGGTGAAGCGGTAGCTCGGGACGGGGTACGCGAAGGGTCGTCCCATGAACATGAATACTCTGACAGTGCAGCGACCCTCAAAATGATATGACCAGAGCGCCGGGTCATGGTGCAGCTCCCATACCGGGGTGTCGATGAAGAGTGCAAACGTCGCCATCTGAAGATATGACGGAAGGAAAGAGAGAGGGAATGAGAATCTTTCTAAAAGAATTCTCAGTAGGGTTATCCCTACCTAGGTGTCATCGTCACATCCTCAGGAACCTTGGGTTTATTTCTAAAAGGTGTGCATGCATATAAATTCCTTTTAAGTTGGTTTCCCAAAGAGGTATTTTATCCAAGGTCCATCATATTTTATAATGCGTCTTTATAACTTAAGCAGAAATATACTAATGATATGAATGCATCATAAGGTAAATCGAACAATAGATCAACTAGGAAACATTATAACATTGGCATAGGTATAGTTTATGTGACATTGTTAACTTTAACTTTCATCTCATGGGGCCGCCTTAAAACTTCTCTAGGTTATGAGCTCATACCTTAACTAGTCGTCACTAGCTCTTACTTATCCTATGATAAGCGTAACATAATCCCGACTTAAAGTACGGGCTAGGGGGCAATTTAAGGATCTCCTTTCTAGGATCATTTCCTCTTTGAAACGCTTTGCTAGCCACGTAGGCCTCGCAATTTGTCCGCTTTGGCAGGCTGCATCTACACATACCCTCACGGATTTGTCTCCTCCTGGGGGTGCTCGGCCGAACCGGTGTCACCCAGAGAAGCTGCCTCAGTGTTGTGTCACATTTATATTTTCATAAGTATTAAATCACAATTACCTCATCATTTATCATATTCATTTTTATCATGCATTCTCATGTAGCTTTTTCATAACATATATATCATCACATGAAACTTTCTCATAACATTCGTCACATAAAACTTTCACACAAACATCATCACATAGTCATATTTAACAATCATCCCCATAAGCTCATAGACATGTTATGTTATAACTCATAGTGCTTTAAACTTCGATTATTATGAGTCTTAAACTTGCAAATTAATTATTCTTAACTTCTTTATACACCTATAGTTTGACAATTAATGAGTTATACAAATCTTATGCTTAAGAACTAATCCAAATAGCACTAAGCAGAATTTGGACAGCTTTATGTTTAAGTGATTACGGAGTTCTAGAAATTACGATTTAGATCTTTATCTCACATTCTAAGTTATTGATCATCAACACCTAGTCTCTTGGGAACCTACAAGGTTATAACTAAGTATTTCTCACCTCACCCTATGGTCAAGAATATCTCTAAACCTCAAGAGTGTAAATCAAAATACTAACTTTACGTACCTAGAAGTCACAATAATGACCCTTTCTAAGTTCGGTTTGCTCCTAAGGTTTCAAGATTAAGTCCTAAACCAATTATGAGTCATTCCTACACATATAAACTAATTTAAAACCATGGTTATTGAATCTAAACCTTGCTGGACAGAATCCAGAAAAATAAATCTTTAAGGGATCTAGAACTCTCAAATTAATTCTTTTCTAGTTCCTAACTTATCCTATCTTTCACATATGAGTCTTAACATAATTATTACCCAAACATAAGCATATTAACATCATTAACACAGCTCATGCAGTGGCCAAACATAGCAAGGCAGAACCGAAACAGAAACTCCATTTAAAGGCATTGAATCATAATTTCTAAAGCACATAAAATACTAGTTTCTCTTGGAACCTTATTAAAACCTTCAAAACTCTTTTATGAACACTTTTATCATCTAAACTCATGAAAATACTTAATAGGGCAGTGGCTATATTATTTTCATCTCAAGAGGTCCTAAATTCATAACACTTAGTTCTACACATTCCTTATACTCATATAAGTTTAGAAAAAGTATAAAACATAGTTTTCAATACTTGAAAACATTAAGGCCTCATAGGGCCGAAATATGAACCATAGGAAATAAATGTTTTGGACCTTTGTTCGAGATATCATTGGGCAAGTCTTTGAGCTCTAGAATCATTAAAGTGATGACAAAAAAATAAACATGCTCATGCACTTATTTTAGTTATTGCTAGAAAGTAAAGTGAGAGCATAAAATAAATATGTGGTGCAATATATTATTATCTTTGATATTTAGGTGAGGACTTGAAATATAAATATGATAATGCAAAGCTTGAAACATAAACATGATAATGCAAGTTCATTCATTATCTTGGGATTTAGTGATAGCAAGGAAATAAACATGATATGCAAAGCTTAAAGTAAACATGATGCAAGTTTCATTTTTATGTTTAACTAGAGCTCATTTAAGACTTTAACAAGATAATAACCCCATACAATATCTCAAAGATCACAACACAAGAATCGAAAATCATATATAAAAGAGAAAGAAAGTGAAGCTACATCAAGTTCTTTATTAAGTACCCAAAACCCCTATCTAGGGACAAATCTCTAGAACGTGCCGGCCAACTTTAAGGTTGACAAGGGTAGGCTTGGGCTTTTAGAAATCCTTAGATTAATTTTTCTTAAGTTGGAAAACCATGTGAGCTAGATAACATATAGATGAAGTTGTAAGAAAAGGAAAACTCAAGCTTTAGAGGTTTCTTTGAGATGAACACAATGTCATCATCTAGAAACTCTCATCATCAAGCTATCATGCTCAAATCAAGGCCTCATGGCCGAAAATGAAAGGAAAGGAAAGACAAAGGAAAGTTCAAAAAGAATCCAAGAGAAAACTAGAGAAAAACACTTTCTTGAGCAAAATAAAGTTTGAAAACAAATCCCTACCTTTTGATGAAGATAAAAGCTTGATCTTGAAGATGGAAATGAGATGAGCAACACCTCCTAGGATGGTGGTGATGATTTCGGCCAAGGAAAGGAAAAGGGAAGGAAATGTGTTTTGAGTGAAGTTGTGTTTGAGGTTGAGTGTTTGAAAGCTTTGAGAATGGTTTAAGGTTATGAGGTGATGGATTAAGGTTATGAGGTGATTATGTGATGGAAGAATGAAGAGGATGAAGATGAAGAGAAAGAGCTCTTAGAACTTTGAGAGAAGGAAAAAGCCTAGTAAGACAACTCTAAAACTCTAAACTTTGCAAATGCTTCAAGGTGCAACAAGGCTAACACAAGCATCCTATTTATAGAAAAACAAAACCATGGAGGAGTGAATGGGGAGGATTCTGGCCGTAGCTTTGAAGGGCAAAGGGAGAGAAAAATATCTCTTACACAAGGTCATTCAAGCATGGTTTGAAGTATGGAAGCTATGCTACAAAGTATGGCTTGATGTGAGTTAATTTCCTATCACATTTTTATGAATTTAGGCTTCTAGAAATAATGCATGGCTGGAACTTTTCCAGCCACAATTAAATGGGAGAAATGGGTTGTTTTAATTATTTATTCATGTGGAAATTCAAGCTTGATTGAAAGTTATGACAAGGTATAGTGTATGTGACTTGAGGTATGGCCTTGGAGTGTTGAAAAATTGAACATGTGATGCATAATGGGGGAGAAGGTTCACGGCCTGGTCTGGTTCAGCAAGGGAGGAGGTGAGTTTGACCATTTAATTGTGTGTTAATGGTAGGTTTAGATGTATATTAGCTTAGGTACAAGGTTAGGAATGATTAAGCTTAAGTTTAGGTAACTAAGAATGTGATTTAGGGAGTTTATGACAAGTTTAGGAGTGCTCATACATCATTAAAGAATTTAAAACTCATTTATGAATAAACAATGTGTAACACAATTCCATGATTTAAGGAATTGGAAAGAGAAAACACTATTCAAGATTCTATGACTAGGTGTCATAAAATAAAAATATGATTTTAGGTTGTAATTGAGTACTTTTTGGTTCTAATCAACTTTAATAAATTATTTTGACTCTAGATTAATTAAGGAAATTAATTAACCTTCGATTAGAGCCTAATATTGCTTAGGTTTGCTTAATCGTGTGATTAAGCGTAAAAGTACGAAACTAGGGGCAAAACCGTAATTTTACACTAATTTTGCCCGGGACTTCAAAAATTAAAACTGAGGTCATAGAATACATAAAAACGCCTTTTAAAACCATCTGGAGATGTTTCGGGTTCATCCGGCACTTGCAAGCGGGTAAAACACCACAGGGGCGTTTTGGTCATTTAGACCCGAAAATTCGAAAAACGAGATTTTCGATCCCGGGAAGGTACATAAGTTTTCTAATCCCCTTCCAACATTGAGTTTGCCCTTCGAGTATCAGCCAAGACTGCTTTCCTCGACTCAAAAAATGACCTTAGGGGCATTTTGGTCATTTTCACTCTAACAGAAAATCGGGGCGTTACACATATGATCATAGTTATCATCATGACTTATCACTTAAAATTTCATGTTCATGAACTTTGGAATTTCTCTAAGTCCACAAATTTAGCAAAAATCCAGCAGCATAACGGCTGCAAACGGAGCTTCCTCAAATTTGTTTTATGCCGTAAAACACATAAATCATGCATCTCAAATATTTCAATCATAATTACAATTCATCATACCATTGTTCACCCGAGCATGCTATCATCATTATCTCATTGATAGGTAAACATGCTCCTACCCAGTATGCCAGAATTAAGGACCAGACTCAACTAATGCGTATGCTATGCTCAATAAGATATATAGACAGTGTACTAAAGGTCATCAAAGCTATCATTCACATTATTATCCTCAAGTTACTAATAATTACACTTTTAGCCTCAAACGGGTCAAAACTTGCAAATCAGTTTTACCTACTACTCATAGATTCTTTTAGGCATCTAAGGGAGTAACAATAATTTTCACAAATTTTTAAGCTCATGAACAATACCAAATAGTGTTGTACAGTTTGGGCAGTATAAAAAAAAATTAAGTTTTAAAGTTCTAGAAGTTACGTCTTTGACCCTTTCTAATTACTTATTTTTCCTAAAAAGCTAAAAATAATTCTTACAACAAATAATAGTAATTTTTACACTTATAATCAGTATCAAACATAATTTTTATAGAAATAATAATGTTAAAACAGTAGTCAAAATTTTAATTTCTAGAAGCATTAGAAATCCTATTTTTTATCTTTTCTAATTGCTAGTTTTTCTCAAAAATTATTATAAGTCATTGGAAACACTTGAAAACTATTTATCTCTTTGAAACTCAAATAATAACATCTAAAACAGAAATCCAAAAATTAAAATTTCCTTAATAAATCTTTTGTTCATGAAAATCACATCTCCACAACCTTTTGAGTTTCCAATGCTTTCAAAAATTACTTTATATCATCAAGGCACAAGGTTTGAACCTTAAAATAAAATCCATTCCAAACCCAACATCATATCATGGCTGAAATATACATACAAAAATATAGTCATGATCAAAATTTCCATTTAAGATATAAGGGCAAGTCTTAAACTTTAGAGATTTAGGTGACATTATAAGCTGATGACTTGAAAATATAAATATGATGTGCAAAACTTGAAATATAAACATGAGATGCAAGTTCATTTTTAAGTCTTTAGGATTAGGTGATAACTCAAAATATAAACATGGAATATAAGACCTGAATTTAAACATGAAAATGCAAGTCCATTTCTTTAGACTTCAAGATTTAAGGTGATGGCTTGAAAATGAACATGATATGCAAGGCATTGAAATATAAACATGAGATGCAAAGGCTTGAAACTTAAACATGAGTGCAAGTCTATTTTATCTCTTATTAAACTCAAAGCTTAAGACTTTACAAGATGAAACTCTCAACCATCAATCTTAAACAAAATGAAAATGGGCTCTAGAGTTTCTAATCACCATGGTTTCAAGAACCTCATTTCTTAGACTCACCATCAAACTCAAAAAGAAAGAAATTAAAGAAAAACAACAAGCATTTTATTTCTCATACTCTCTTGGAACCAAAAATTGAACCTTGAGCTCTAGAGGTCTAATACATGGTGGTTTCACAACCATCATCAAGAACCATCATGATCAATCTTTAGTCTTGAACAACAAAGAAAGATATCCAAAGGACCCAACAAGTATTCTATTTTTCTCATTCTTTAAAACCGAAAAGGAGCTAAACCTTAGGCTTTAGAGGTCAAAGACATGGTGGCATCAACCCCACCATCAAGATCTCTCATCATCAAGCCATATTTTTTAACCATCCAACAACAACAAAACAGAAAAGAAAAGAAAGAAAAGAAAAGCTCAAAACCGAAGTGGAAAGAAAGAAAAGAGCAAAAATTTAACCATTCATTCATCATCAAAATTGAAAATGAGAGGAAAGAAAAAAGGAAGAACTTGTCCATTTATCCAATATTAAAACCAAAAATGAAGAAAAGACAAAGAGAAAGGACTTAAAACAAAATCCTTACCAAGGGTGTTTCTTACTTGAAAAGGAGAAAGCTTGATCTTGTGTGTTGAAATGAGAAGAAAAAAAAAAATCTTCCCTTGGAGCTAGGGTGGATTCGGCCAAAGCAAGAAAAAATAGATGGAAGATGTTTCTTGAGTTCTTGTGTGTTGAGATGAAAAGGTTATGTGTCTTGAAGGTGATATATGGTGGTTTGAGGTTGAGAGTGGAGGTTTCTTGAAGGTGGAAGAGGAAGAAAAGAGAGCTTGAGTTGAGAGAATGTAATGTTGGAAAAATTAATTAATTAAAATAAATCACAAATAAAATAAAGCAAAAATAAATTAATCACTAATAATAAAATTAATAAACACATGAATAATAAAATAAATAATTAGAGATAAATAAAATAAAAGGAATAAATTAAGGTAGCTTATCGAGTTTATTGGTTGAGGCGTGCTAGGCACTGAGCTTAAGAGTATTTCGCCACTACGAGTCAATCACTCGGTGCAGATGGTCTTCAAAGCTAATACTCCCCAGGATACAATAGCCACTTCTCACTAACTCTACACTTGAATTAGTGAGGCTTATAGGAACAATGTATATGGAGTGTTTAAGAGAACTAGATATAGAATGATATGCTCAAATGTCTCTATCCCAAAGAAATGTTTATATTGCTATTTATAAGTCTGGAAAAAAGCTTCCCGTTAACCAATATTCCTATTAGCTAATTGATTTGTGAGTTATGCTAATAAAAGCATAGTTATGAAGAATATGACTTTAAGGAAAAGAACAATTCATTATTAAAGCTTATAACGTTTGCAACGTAAAGCTTGCAATGTAAAAATCTTCTGTTTGAATTTCCTTTGTTTTCTAAAACATGGAAAAGAGCATCAAGTAAAGCAATTAATATAAACTTAATTAACTTTGAAATATAATCATTAATAAAATTATAACAATCCCTCACATATTTCAAAGTGAATATAATTCTATCTAGTTCTCTTAAGCGTAAGAATTCAATACATAAGTACTAGTGTCTTTTGGACGATGAACTAGCACATAGAGTAAATGAAATTTGAACCACAGAAATGCTGGTGAGATTAGAACCTTTATGAACCTTCATTCCTCACATGATTCAGTGATCTCATTACTCACACTATCTTCTCATCCAAAGTTGCTCAACGCAGTGTGGTGCATTTTGGCCTTGCACCGTTGCCTAGATTTTATGAGTGGCTCTAGAGAATTGCCCAAGCTCTCATAGAGGTGGCCCCACCTCCACCACTCACATAGGTGAATCTATCAGGTGTACACTATAGTCAAGCCCACCACTCATTCATGAGCTATAGATTCATTAAGAGTGTAAAACTCATCCTCTATACGCTATAGTCACACACTATCCCTCACATTTATACACCATAGGGATGGACTATATTGGACAGTGTCTGTTGATTGACAAGTGACTTGTTTTTACCCATATGAACCTTACCCTTGAGGAATTCTCAAATTCAGGTTAGGTTACCATCACTCTCAATCTGTGAATTAGGCTTAAGCCCCATCCCTCTCGATGCATCCTCACTAGCTTTGCTTAGTGGTTTTGTTAGAGGATTCATCAAATACATCTCTGACCTCAAACAATTTATCAAGAGAGCTCTTAAACACTTCATCTCATATACTGGTCTACTTGGATGATTTTCCAAGTGACAACACCACCATAAAAATTAAATATAGTTAACTTCAGAGTAGTCATCAACTACATCTGGATATCTCTACAGCATAGACCGGTCTATAAACTCAATTATTTTTAAGGATTGCCTGTATAGCAATTTCCTCTTCATCCCCCACAATTTTTGTAGGAGATAAAACACTTTCACATATATGTTCGGTAGTCACATAGTCTACTATTCAAATTTCTTTTTTTTTTTCTTTTTATCACAAAATTAGTTTTAGTAACTACTATCACAAAGTCAATTTATGTATCTATTTTGATTCTTTTATAGGTACAAAACCATTTTTTACTTCAATCACATAAAGATGAACATGTCCACCACATGCTAATAATTTTATAATCCTTCCAAAAAAATAGTGAGAAAATACAAGACTCAAATTCATGAAAGCCATTAATGAAATTAGTCTCTTCGACTTAAACTTAATAAATATAATAGATCTCACAATTGGGACCTCTCCACTAGTGCCACAAGATAAAAAGAGTTTTAACAACATTTTCCTTATATTAATGCAAATAGTCATGATACACACACTCATTCTCTTCGCCTAAAGGCAATACACATGAGATACAAGTCATCAAATTTCTCAATCTTCTATATGTGTAAACTTAAAAGTATTTGGTAAATATATCCCAATGCTCTTAAATCATCAACAAACAAACAAATAATTATATACACCTAATCAATTAATTTCACAAACTTATCTCTTCTAACACTAGAAAAAGATTTTAAATTTCTCATAAGCACAGATCAACATCAAATCTGATTCATATTTTGTTGGGAAGTTACCTTTTACTGATCACGATGAATTGTAGCAAAGAAGTTGCATCAAAGATTTATATCAAAAGATGTTAAAATAATTATAATAATTATTCTAATAATTAAAACAAAATGATTCAAGACAAACATCAATATATATATATATATAGTTTTTTTTTATATTTATCACAAAATTTTTTTTATATATTGTATTTTCGGGCTTATAGGCCCGTTGATTTAAAAAAATAATAATAAAATTAATCTCATTTATTCATGTTTCTATATTATATAATACCTTGCTTAAATTTTCTAGGGATGCAATGCTTACATGCTATATTCGTTTTTTTTTTTTTTTTGTCTATGAGATCATGAACCGCCAACGAACCAAAATTCTTACCTGGCTAAGGTTGCACTTCCACATGTTGAAATTGTGTTTGTTATGTTATGTTAACCAAACAGCAAACATCAGCTCATCGATGCTTAGAACAATACGTGTAATTCCAATGGGTAGCTCATGAAAGATTGACTCACAATTCCAATGACACATGTTGCAAAATGAGATAGTATTAGTTATTCACCACTAAAATAAAAGAATCAACAAAATTCTAGCTTACATGTTTTTCTTTTAAAGTCAATTCTTGTTCTGATATTAATTTATAAACAATTCGAAAAATACTCTTAAGATTGTTGGAAAAATTAATTAATTAAAATAATATCGCAAATAAAATAAAGCAAGAATAAATTAATCACTAATAATAAAATTAATAAACACATGAATAATAAAATAAATAATTAGAGATAAATAAAATAAAAGGAATAAATTAAGGTAGCTTATTGGGTTTATTGGCTGAGGCGTGTTAGGCACTGAGCTTAAGAGTATTTCGCCACTACGAGTTAATCACTCGGTGTAGATGGTCTTCATAGCTAAAACTCCTCAGGATACAACAACCACTTCTCACTAACTCTGCACTTGAACTGGTGAGGTTTACAGGAACAACGTATATGGAGTGTTTAAGAAAACTAGATATAGAATGATATGCTCAGATGTCTCTATCCCAAAGAAATGTTTATGTTGCTATTTATAAGTCTGGAAAAAAGCTTCCCGTTAACCAACATTCCTATTAGCTAATTGATTCGTGAGTTATGCTAATAAAAGCATAGTTATCCACGTGAAGAATATGACTTTAAGGAAAAGAACAATTCATTATTAAAGCTTATAACGTTTGCAACGTAAAGCTTGCAACATAAAAATCTTATGTTTGAATTTTCTTTGTTTTCTAAAACATGGAAAAGAGCATCAAGTAAAGCAATTAATATAAACTTAATTAACTTTGAAATATAATTATTAATAAAATTATAACATGTAAGAGTATCTTTTTGACACAAAAGCTTTGGCCAAAAAAGTGAATGGTGAAAATGAGAGTGTATGTGAGTTTTAGTATGTAAAAAAATTAAAATATGAGATAGCATTTGGGGGAGGGAGTCTGCGACTTTAGAGCTATCTTGGGAGGGAAATTTTTTTCATTATCATGTGTGTTAGGACATGAATTAGAGGTATATTTAATTAGGAAAAAGGTTAGGAATTGGTAATTAGGTGTTTGGGTTAGTAATTGTGTGTTTAAGACTTTCAAGACATGATTAAAGAGTTGTCTTGTAAACTTTGTTGAGTTAAACTCAATTAGTTTGAATTTCAAATGCAAACAAGGTTCTTAATTTTAGGGAACAAGAGAGAAAAAACACTATTTACTTTTTTACTTTTCTTTATGTCTTATCAACTTCTTGATTAAAAATGAGATTTGAATTTCTGTAAGCAATCTTAGGCCTTAATTAATTTCAAATATTTATTTTGACTCGAGACTAATAATTTAAATTAATTTATTTTTAATTAGAGCTTAATCTTGTCTAGATTTTCTTAATTACTTAATTAAGCTCATTTTACACTAACTAGGGGCAGAACGGTAATTTTGCATGAAAACTCCCCATGACTACCTGGACCTTTCCAGATATCATACATCCCTTGTAATTAACATTTCCAACTCCTAGGTGATGACCGGGCTTAGTCGTCACTTAATCCCGCGTTAAATTACCTCAAGGGTATTTTGGTAATTTTGCGCACAGAAAAACCAAGAATTGAGATTTTCACCTCTACTATCATCCATAATACATCTAATCCCTTTCAAACATAAAACTAACCCCTTGAGGATAGCCTGGATCGGCCGTCCTTGATTTTTGGGTAAAAATGATATCAAGGGCATTTTGGTCATTTGTACACAGAAAAAATTGGGGATTTACGATTTTTGCACATATCGTTATCTAAACCTCATATAGACTCATCCTAATATTAAAATACCCCATTAAGGATGGCTTGGACCGGTCGCCTTCGATTCTCATGCAAAAATGACTCTAGGGTCATTTTGGTCATTTTGCACATTAGGAAAAATTGGGGCGTTACATTTCCTATATCTCAATGGGATGACACTTACATTGCCCTTTGGTTTAAAAATTGCTCGAGAGGGTAGATTACGAAACCATTGAGCTTTCATTTATTGAATGGTTGAAGCCAATTGACTCACTTGAGTTTACAAATTTTGAAAGGTGGCATTAGTCTTTTGTTGGTGCTCCAAAGATGAAGTTGCCATTTGCTTCATAAGTCCACCAACAAAGGTTTTGAAGAGGGTGTAGAAGTAGGTAGTTACAAGGGTGGTTTCTTTTGGATTTGATTAGAGGGGATTTTTGGAATAGTGGAGTCTTTGGTGTTGAGGTTGGTATTTTCGTTAAGGGGGTTGCTATGATAATAAACCACCATTTAATGTTAGGGTGGTCTCTCCAACCAGGGTTGTAGGCTGTTATTCAAGTGGCCTCAATAAACTAAAGAGGGGGGTGGATTGATTTCTCAAACTTTTTCTTCAGTTTCACACTCTAATTTCTTTTTCAATAAAATACAAGAAATTGACTTGAAAACTTAATTTAATAGATGAGAATGCAAGAGATTTAAAGTTCTAATTATATAAATGAACAAGATATTGAAAAGTAAACTCGCAATAGATGTAAAGAAATAAGGCAAGGGAGAATGCAAACTCAGTTTGTACTGGTTCGGTCACCTCTTGTGGTCTACATCCAGTTCTCCCAAGCAACCTGCTTGAGAGTTCCACTACCTTGATGTCAATAAAACCAAAGAGCACTATTACACCTTGGAATTTCTCACCCTTTGTGTTATAGTCTCTTAAGAACCAAGAGATACCCCATTCTTATTCTAATAAGGGATGCCTTACCCTTTGATAATCTCAAATAAAAGAATACAAGAGTTCACTCTTTGACTAGAGGAAATATTACAAATTGAAGTACTAGAAGTTTTTCTCAAGAATAAGAGTATTTGGCCAAGTATTGATAAAAAAGATTGATAAATGAGAAAGATTGTTAAAATGATATTTACGGTATGTTTTTCTGTGTTAAAAATTGTTAAATGATGGGTTTTTATAAACAAAAATTCAGGTAGACCATTGGGAATTGATCCTAAAAGATGTGTCTTTTGAAAACACACTCTTTTGCACATTTCTAGGCCTAGTAATCGATTAAATGTACTGGTAATCGATTACACAGTTTAAATTTTAAAAACTAGCAATGGTCAAGTTGCTAGTAATTGATTACATGCTATGTGTAATTGATTTTGATGATGAAATTTCAAATTCTAGGCACATGAACAGCTTGGTAATTGATTACTTGATGTGGTAATTGACTACAGCAATTCCAGAAATTGAAAAAGTAAAGTTTCAACATACTTTAAATAACTTTTTCATTCTAAAAACACTTTTAACCATCATTCAAAACATTTCCTTTAAAAACAAACCCATGTTTTCACAAATTAAATCAAAACTTCATTTAAAAGCAACTGAATCATTCTAAATCAAATTTTCCTTAGAATCAAATTTATTTTGTATTTTCCAAAAAGGATCTTAGTTAAAAGAAATTTTAATTAACTTAACAATAGCCAAGTAATCTTATTAAATAAAACCTTTTAACAAAATGATCTAAGTCCTAATTATTCTAACCATTTGACTTATCCATCTTCAAGAAACTTTCATCCTACTTTGCTTCCACTTTTTGTCATTTGCTTTTTGGCATCATCAAAACCTACAACATAACATTTACATTCTCCCCCTTTTTGATGATGACAACCATCTTAGGTGAGAAGCAATAATAGATATGCACTGTGTTCACTCCCTTTAAGAATATGCATGGACTTTCAAAGACAAACAAAATGAATAATAAATATGCATGCTCCCCCTTAATCATTGAATATAACCTCACCACATTTCTCTCCCCTTTTGGCATTATCAAAAAGAAATATAGCAAAACCAATGATCATATCAAACATCAAAACCCAGAAAACATAATCCAGGATATATACCAAAGCATCACAAAATTCATAAGTCATGAAATAAGTTCACCATAAGTCAAACTATAAGTCCAACTACCAAATTATAGATCATAACCTAGAGTCAGTCAAAAACATGATCCAAACAAAGTCCAACTACAAGACATGGATAAAATAACTAAGGCGCGAATATAGGTCAAAAACTAAATAAACATCCATGAGCAAAATAAACTAAAGATAAGTCCACAACACAAAAGAGACTAAGGAAATATAGAGCAATCAAATGAAATACAAAATACTATGGCATATCATCAGCAACAGAATCATCATGAATACCAAGGTGATGATGGATAGAGCCCATATCACCCTCGATGCAAGCCATGTGAGAATCAAGAGAGTCAAACCACTCTCCAACATAGACACGAAGGGCACACATCTTAGAGAGAAGGTCAGACATGGAGGAAGAGGATGGATTCGAGGCTAAGGTATGTGGAGGGGATAGAGTGCATTCCACTTGATTTTCAGTATGAAAATCCTTCTTGCGAACTAATTGATCAAGATGGTTCTTTTTATAACCGAAGGAAGAAATTGCACTATGACCAATAGCATAAGAACACTGAACTTTGACAAAATGCTCATCAGATAATGAAACATCAAAGTATTCCATAAACACAATAATCAGGTAAGCATATGGGAACAACACATTTACCTTAAGGGCTTTTTGCATATGAAATTACACAAGATGAGCCAAGTTGATTTGGTGACTAGTTAACAAAGCCCACATTAAAATCATATCCTCCTCAGTTGGCTGTGCAAGATTGGTATGCTGGGGAAGCAAAATGCAAGATATAATATAATGCATGACACAACATTCAAATTTAATGGATCCCACAAGTAAATGACTAGAAATATCAGCCTCTTCAACATAAATCATTTTGTGTGCATCAAAATTGGAGTAATCCATTTTCCAATCAACAACAATCCGACCTTTAAATGATTCACCATCAGAACTTGACTTAGTTATTTTATAAAATAGAACCTAGTCAATAACAATGGGAACTTTCTTGACCTCAGAATAAAAGCATCCATCACAAATTTCCAAATTATAGTAGAACAAGCGAACCAAATCCGAAAAATGACATTTTTTTATGGTCATGAACTCTAACAGGTCATAATTTTTGAAAACTTTGTAGCAGTCAAAATTCTCAGACTCAAAGAACCCCTTGTTTAAATATTTTGGATCTAAGATATCTCTAGATTGAAAGGATTCAAAATACCTCTCTTGTTGAGCCAAATTAAAGAAATATGATGAAATCCTTGAAGAAGAGAAATGGAAGTTGGGGTTACAGCTTAAGTAGGTGCAATGACAACCCGAGGCTGAATGGCTAGGTGCAGAGGGTGGCGGTTTCCACGGTCGTGGGTGTGGTAGTCGCGGTCTTCTTTCACTTTGTGGCTGCTCTTGAAGATTCCACCATGCAGGAATTTTGGTGAAATCTATTTAGCAAGATTTCTAGAGAAAGAAGAGATGAAAGATTTGGGAGTGGTTTGGGTGAAATTGGTTGAGAGATGAGGGAAAAATTAAAGAGAGCAGTTAGAAAGAGATGTTGATATTAGAGAAAAAGTTGTGTTCTTTGAATAAAGGAAAGAGAGGAGCCGTGTGCCACTTAAAATGCCTCTGGTAATCGATTACATTGAGCATAGAAAGGTCTCAATTTCATAAGCTCCCTAGTACTCGATTACAAACACCACTATAATCGATTACAAGCCTTTTTTTTTATCTACAACCTGAAATAAAATTTAAAGTATAATAAAAAAAACTAATCAAATTATTCAAACAACACAGTAAATTGACACAAATAAAATCAATTAAGTTTGAAGTGCAATACATAATATAAAATAATTAAATAATAAAAGCTTACATTTTAAAATGAAGTTAATACATAGCAAACGACATCACATGATATTAAATAATTAAAATATATTATATGACATAAACACATCATCAAACAAGCACACAAATACCAGGAACAATGATTAATTAAATGCTTGAGAAGTCAACAATTCCTAGTTCCCTTCTTATATAGAAGAAAATTTCCTTGGGCAAGGGTTTGGTGAAAATATCTGCTAGTTGCTTATTTAGTCCCACAAATTCTAGAACACGATCTCCTTTTTGCACATGATCTCTTAAGAAATTATGTCTAATTTCAATATGTTTAGTTCTAAAGTGCAGAATTGGATTTTTAGACAAGTTAATTGATTATCACATCTTGTAAGAATATGGTCAAGTACTAAGCCATAGTTTGAAAGTTATTGTTTCATCCAAAGGATTTGAGCACAACAACTTGTAGCTGCAACATATTCTGCTTTAGCAATGGATTATGCCACACTATTTTGTTTCTTGCTATGCCAAGAAACTAATGTAGATCTAATTAAGTGACATGTTCTAGTAGTACTTTTTTTTTTTTATCATATTTGTACCTAACAAAATCAGAATATGAATATCCAATTAAACTGTATGAGGTGCCTTTAGGATACCATAAACCTATATTAATAGTGCCAATTAAATATCTCATAATTCTTTTGATAGCAGTAAGATGTGATTATTTAGGATTAGCCTAATATCTAACATACAGACAAACACTAAACATTATATCAGGCTACTAATAGATAAATAAAGGAAGGATCCAATCATACCTCTATATTTTTTTATGTCAACTCTTGCTTTCTTCATCTTTATGTAAGTAACAAGCAATGCTCATGGGAGTAGCAATTTCCTTTGCATTGTCCATTCATTTGGAGTCCAAGAAAGAAATTTAATTCACTCATCATTGACATCTTGAACTCACTTTGCATGATTTTAGAGAATTCATTGCACAAAGATTCATTAGTGGCACTAAAAATAATATCATCTATAACACCCTTCTAACTACCATGTATTACTCGAGTATTAATATTGTAATTAAAAGAGTATTACTTTGTTACTATAGTACATACGAGTCAAAATACACACACACAGATATATATATATATATATATATATATATAATAAGATCAATTAAACTCATATGTTTCAAAGAAAGTCTAATATACATATGTTTGTCTTTCGTACACAACTTCACTTTATACATACCATGCTGGAAGTTAAGTCATTTCACTGATAATATCACTCAGGGACTTCTATCAAAAGACAGATCAAGTACTTGAAACCTAGCCTACTCAAACATCAAGGTCCAACAAAAGTCGCATATACACAAGAATGGACCTAAAAATATCTAACAGTAATAAGTCTGCAGGATGGCAACTTTCTAATACTAAACTACCATTATATACACATCACAATTCCCTAAAGGTCCCATGTTCTACTGGATGAAACCATTGGCCATCGGGATGATGGCCTCACCTTCGCCACGAGCATCAGGACCCTAAGGTGGGTCTGAGTCTGAAGATGAGGTTTAGGATGAAGCGGGAGCATCTACAGGAGAAGGTGCTGGTGGTGCATGAGGAATATCAAATATCACTGAGTATGCCATGTGGAAAGGCACACTATCATACGGAAAAGCAGGATCAAAGTCAGTTGTAAATACATAAGTACTAAAGGAACGGGTGAAAAACACATATAAACGAACTTGCGAGTAACCGACAACAGAGAGAGAGTCTAGGGAAGGATCATAGTGCCACACCCATTGTGGCGAGTCAAGGTAAAACACTAGTGACGATATCTGTTGGATCTGAATAATACAAAATAAATATAGCCATAGGGGTGAGAATATTATAAAATTCTCAGTAAGGTACTCTCTCAAATATGAACAAAATATAACCAGTAATTCATTCATATAGAAATCATCATGCTAAATCATATGTATAAATATTAATGTACATAATTAAAGTAGAGATAAAGGCAAAATGGTAGTAATCATATATTTTTCTTTTATAATCCATGGAATTCAATTTAGTATAGTTGTTTCTTTTCATTAACATAGGGAAGGCTTAGTTTCACATCAGGTAATATCTATAGTGGATAACTCCACAGAGGACCATTGACTGCTAGGACATGAGTTCATTCCTATTCGTGATTATCGAACTTCATTTTTTTCCATTTCTGAATCACACAATTCTATTTCCTAGCCGATACGACTACCGACTCATAAAATTTCCTAGGAAGTCCTTATTTTTGCCTTCCCTCTTTATCCCACATAAGCCTTGTTTCTATTTTCCCCATATGTTAAAACATGCACTCATGAATTTCACATACTCTCTTTTGTCATGTAACCGCATCATGTACTTTTTTTTTCGTCAAAGGCATGCTTACATCACACGTAGACATTTAGTTGTATTTGAATCTAGGTTATGCCTTATAAGTAACTCTTTAAAACAACTAGTATGCATTCATATACCATATATGTGGACTAAATGCCATTCTATTATCAATTTAAGGCATTCTCACCATTTCCAGCATCCTTGCAGATTTACCACTATGGTAACATTATTTATTTTCCATATCAAATGGCCAATCAAGGACCATAAAAATTCTCTATGACATTTCAATGTGTCTAGTAGTCTCTGTAAAAATTGCATACAAAGAAAGCCCTCAAACCATGTTAAATAAAGTTTACAAGTTTGGTGGTCAGACACCACTTATTCACAGCCCATACCAAAATTCTCATAATTTTTAATCCTAGCAAGGGATTAAATAAACTCAAAATAAAAATCAGGGTTTAACTTCAAGGTGTGTGAAACACCCTGTAAAAATTTCAAAGGATAAATCCATCATTTGCTATGGTCACAAAATTACACAACTTCACAGCTTCAGAACCAAAATTTTAGGCAACATAGATAGACTTTTGGATCTTGATTTTTTTCAAGGAGTATAAATCGAAATCAGAGATGAAGAAAATTCATAGAACTCACCTAAGATGTTAGCTTCAACATATAATTTTTCTAGCTTATGAAAATACCTAAAACATTGCCAGAAAAATCATGGCAATTCCCTGTATATGACAAAATCGAAATTCTAGCAACACAGTCCAAAATTTCTTTTAAAAAAATGATTTTTATCATCATCCAAATACATAATCAAAATTCATACATCAATAACTACATATCCTCACCTGATTCAATAAAAAATTTAGACAAAAAACCGAGCAAAATATTCAGCATAAAATTTCAAACAAAAGACTAAAGAAAACCTTACTTTGAAAGCTTTTGAGCTTTATACTCCGAGAATGTTCTAGGTGATCTCTCTTCCCTTCAAGACACCAATTCTAGCCCCAAACCTTCCTTAGGCAGTGAGATATCAAGGTAAGAATTTGATATTTCAATCAGTTAAATTTGTAAGGTTTGAGGTGTAGAACAAGTTTTGTGAAGGAACTTTGAAGTTTCAATAACTTTAGGCTATTGTTTATGGGACTTGAAAGCAAGCTTGAGTTCTCAAGGAAATGAAAATGGAGGTTTCTATTTTACCCTCTTTGCTGGCTGAGAATGTTTTCCTTGGTAGAGAAGATTTGTTGGCTTTGTATTTATCATGTAATAATAGTTTAGATATTATATTACAACTAGATAATTCTTAAAGAAAGCAAGTATAATGGATGGCTAGGATTTAATCTTGCTTTACAAGATTAAATCTTAGGGTTTATTAAGTCAAAGTGGACATAAATGCTCCTTTGATAAAGATTAAACTATACTTCAGTGTTAAAAATCACACACCGAAATTTTACTGAACAGGTAAAAAGTATACCCGGGTAATCAAACTTTGTCCGAAAATTAATTCTAGGTGTAAATTCTTTATCCCTAACAATTTTTAATTTTAATTCTATAATTTCTCACTTTTGGGCATTTTCGGACCCAAATTCTAAGGTTACGGTTGTCTTGGCAGGCCTGTGGGGCCCACTAGGTTACTATTCATATTTTTTTTTATAGATCCGTTGGATCATCCTCATCATTTCTATGTCTGTCAAAATTTTGAGATTCTCATTAATAAAGTCTCAATTAATTTCTGAATAAAAAATTAGGGTGTTACATCATCCACATATATTTATACCAAGAGTATGTCATGCTTTTTTTTTAATGAAAAGTGTAGTGTCAACTTTTCTTCTTGAAAAATCTTTTTCTAAAAGAAATTTACTCAACCTTTCATACCAAGCCCTAAGGGCTTGATTCAAACCATATAAAGCCTTGTTGAGTAAATCAAAACTTTCAAAACCTAGTGGTTGATCAACATACACTTCTTCTTGAACAAGACTATTTAGATATGTACTTTTAACATCCATTTGATAAAGTTTCAAATCCATAATAGATGCAAAAGCAAGTAACATTCTAATTGCTTCTAATTTGGCTAAAGGAGCATATATCTCTTGGTTATATCCTTTAGCCACTAATCTTGCTTTGTTTCTTACTATGACACCATTCTTATTTAATTTGTTTCTAAAAACCCATTTAGTGCCTATAATTTGATGATCATTGGGTTTAGGAACTAATTCCCAAACTTAATTTCTTTTAAATTGATTTAATTCATCTTACATAGCAATAATTCAATGTTCATCAATAATAGCTTCATCAATGTTCTTAGGTTCAATTTGAGAAACAAATGCCATATGATTACATGCATCTTTAAGAAAGTTTTGAGTTGTTACCCCTTTTGATATATCACCTATAATGATGTCAAGTGGATGATTCTTTGAACTTTTCCACTCCTTTAGAAGATCAATTGTACTTGGTTTCTCTTGAGGTGGAGTTCCTTTCTTGATTTCCTCTTCTATGGGCTCTAACTCTTTTCCTTGAAAATGAGTGGTTTCCAAAGCATATACAAGATCATCAATAATTTCCTTTCTTGGCCTAAGGAGGTTAGCCTCATCAAAAGCAACACGATGACTCTTGTATAGTCATAGTTCTATTGTTATAAACTCTAAATGCTTTACTTTGTAGTGAGTAACCAAGAAATATTCCTTCACTAGATTTGGCATCAAATTTGCCCAGTTATCCTTACCATTGTTCAAATCGAAACATTTACATATAAAGATATGAAAGCGATAGATATTGGGTTTTCTCTCTTTGTATATTTCATAAGGGGTTTTCTTTAAAATTGGCCTCATTAAGGCTCTATTCATAACATAACAAGCAGTGTTTACTGCATTCGCCTATAGATATTTAGGGAGATTTTTGTCATTGAGCATAGTTCTTGCCATTTTTCTAAAGACTGATTTTTCCTTTCAATAACTCCATTTTGGTATGGAGTTCTTGGGGCAGAAAAATTGTGCTCAATTTCATGATCATCACAAAAATTTTCAAAAGATACATTTTCAAATTCCCTACCATGATAACTTCTTATAGATGCAATGTTAAGATTTTTCTCATTTTGAATAATTTTACAAGTTTTCCAAATGCATGGAATTCATCACTCTTATGAACAAGAAACAAAGTCCATGTATATCTAGAATAATCATTCACAATCACTAGAGCATAGTAATTTCCTCCAAAACTCATAGTTCTAGATGGACCAAAAAGGTCAATGTGCAAAAATTATAAAGGACTACTTGTTGAGATGATATTTTTAGATTTAAAAGAGACCTTTACTTGGTTTCCCTTTTGACATGCATCACAAAGTTTATCTTTTTCAAATTTGAGTTTTGGTAGACCGATTCCTAGATCTTTTGAAACTAACTTATTTAAGTGATCCATGTGAATGTGTACAATTCTTATATGTCATAACCATGAATCATCTTCCTTACTCATGAGACATTATGCATGATTTGAAGGAATATTTTCTAGATTTATCATATGCACATTATTTATTCTACGTGTTGGTAAAAAAGTGCATGAGAAGGGGGGTTGAATCGTGCTTTCTGAAATCTTCTTAAATCCAAAACATTCAACATAGAACAAGCATGGAGCTTGAAGTATAGCGGAATAGTGGTTAGATGTTCCAGAAAGAAGGTTTCTGATGCTTGATAATAGTTATGCATTTCAATGATACTTGATTATTAATTAACTTAAGGTGCATAACATTAAAATAAAAAGGTTAGGGAAGAGAAAGATGAACATAAGTATTTTTATACTAGTTTGGTCAACCTACCTACATGTAATACTCAACACATGTTGAGATTTCATTAAACAACAACTTTCTCAACTTGAAAAAATAAATTGGATAGTCTTTACAATAGCCTTCCCAAGCTCTAGCTTGCATAGTGGCCAACCCCAACTGCGACTTAACTGAGTAGTTCTGTACCAGCCTCTCCAAGTTGAATCGTGACCTGCAGACAACTTCTACTGCCACGTTGTAAGTAGTCTTGAACCAGCCTCTCCAAGCTGAACTGTGATAAGCAAATATCTTTGCTATCCCGTTGCAAGTAGTTTTACCTTTGCCTCTCCAAGCTATGTCTCATATTGATCAGTACCGGATCAAGATTACAAAGATTAAGTACTTGGGTTGTCACTCAAACTAACCTACACTCATGTTTACTTAAGAATATATGCTAATACAGACTTAGGAAATATGAGCAACTCCTTTCACATATCTCTTCATGAGAAGAGCATACAAAACATTACAGAATAAGGAAGGAAGATTTTTACACTTCAAGATGATTGATTATATAATATGATGAACAACACAGTAAGTGTAGAGAGATTTTTCTAGCATTTTTGCTATTATATCTTCAACTCTCTCATATGCATTTATGTATGACATCTGTATTTATACAGGTCCATCTTCATGACCATTGCCTTTGATCAGATCTCCAAGTGACAGATGTAGATCATCAGTTGTGTCTTGGAACATTACTCTAGAAAGGTAGGCTGCAGACTTGTCATATCGATTGCAGAAGCCATTATATTATAAAGGTTTCTAATGTCCTCATTTTTCCTTTTACTTTCTAATCGTGGTTTCTGAACTCCTCTTTCTAGAAGATATGATCATGAATCAATTAGGTAAAAAAGATGATGTACGAGTTATAATAATGGATTTGATTCGAAAATTCAAATTGTCCCTCCATTTTCCTCAACATTCTGTGCTCCATAGTAAAGTGAGCTTTCTGACGGCGTAATCAATCTCTTGGATATTTCTTCGATCTTAAAGTCTTTAATCTTGGTTATTTGTTGATGATTTCTTTGCAATGGTATTAATTGATGATTAAGTAACACATTGCTATTTGACATGAATTGATTTCTTCATCTTGGGTGTACTTTCTGATATCCCATGCTACTTTCTGAAGATCCCTTCCTTGGTTTCTTGATCTCTAGCTTGAACTGCTTCAGTCCTCATGTATTTACACTTCTTTTCCACATGATAATATTCACCTTTTTAAGCTTGATCTCCTCTCTTAAGATCAACATGATTTCTCATGTGTAGTGAAATTATTCCCGATTTAATTTTGCTTCTATGCCTTTGGTCCGTAAACATGAATATGTTCTTTGCTTGAAATAACATTCAATTTCTTTTTAACTTAATCTCTTCCTATGAGATAAATCATGCTTGCGCATGTAAAGTAAAACATTGTTCTTGCTTTTAGTCCATATTATGCTTTAATCTATATACATGTTCTTTGCTTGACATAATATTCACCTTCTATTTAGCTTATTCTCTTTCCCTGAAATAAAACATGTTCACACATGTGAAGTGAAATATTAATCTTGCTTTAAGTCCGTGAAATATGTAACGCCCCGATTTTCTGATTGAGTGAAAATGACCAAAATGCCCCTAAGGTCATTTTCAGCCCAGAATTCGAGGAAAGCCGATCCGGTAGTCCTTGAAGGGAAAACTCAATGTTGGAAGGGGATTAGTTAACCTGTGTGCCTTTCCGGGATCGAAAATCTCATTTTCTGAGTTTTCGGGTCAAAATGACCAAAATACCCCTGTGGTGTTTGACCCGTTTGCAAGTGCCGGATGAACCCGAAACTTCTCCAGATGGTTTTAAAAGACTTTTTTATGTATTTTGTGACCGCAGTTTTAGTCCTGGTGGTCCTGGGCAAAATTAGTGTAAAATTATGATTTTGCCCCTAACTTTGTGTTTTCAAGCTTAATCGTATGATTAAGCAAACCTAAGCAATATTAGGCTCTAATCGAAGATTAATTAATTTCCATAATTAATCTAGAGTCAAAATAATTTATCAAAGTTGATTAGAACTTAATAATGCTTAATTTCAACTCAAATCTTATTTTAAATTCAAGATTTCCTAGTTATGGAACCTTGAATAGTAAATTCTCTCTCCAATTCCTTAAATCATGGAATTGTGTTTTCAATTGTTTATTCATAAATGAGTTTTAAATTCTCTAATGATGTATGAGCACTCCTAATCTTGTCATAAAATCCCTAAACCTCATTCTTAGTTACCTAAACTTATGCTTAAAGACCCCTAACCTTGTACCTAAACTAATACACATTTAAACCTATCATTAACACACAATTACATGAAACAATTCTTCCTCTCCCTTGCTGTTTAGGTTTGGCCGAACCGTACCCTCCCATTTTCCATCACATGTGCAAATTTTTCACACTCCAAAGGCCATGCTTCCACCTCACTTACACCATACTTTGTCATACTTACATTCATGCTTGATTTGCTAAGTGAATGACTAGATAAATTAAGCTATTTTCCTTCATTTTTTGTGGCTCAAAATCTGCCAGCCCTCTTTGCCTTCTAGAAGGATTATTTCAATTTCAAACAAAGAGAAATTACCATACTTTGAGCCATACCTTGCACCATGTCTTCCATACTTCAAACCATGCTTGAATGACATTGTGTAAGAGATATTTTTCTCTCCCCTTGCCTTGTATTGCTACGGCCAGCCCCTCACTCCATTAAGCTCTCATTTGTTTTCATTTTCTATAAATACCTTGCTTACTTGAGCTTGCAAACACTTTAGATCATTTGCAAAGTTTCAAGTTTCCAAGCTTTCTTTGAGTTCTTTCTTTTTCTCTCAAGTTTCAAGAGAGTTCTCCTTTACTCTTCATCTTCATCCTCTTCATCTCTTCCTCACATAATCATATCATTGTCTCAAACCACCTCCTCATCACCTTAGATCACCTCCTAAGCTCTTAAACACTTAACCTCAAACACAACCTCACTCAAAACACACCTCCTTTCCTTTCTTTTCTCCTTGGCTGAATCATCATCATCCCTCAAGGAGGAGTTGCTCGTCATCTCTTTTCAAAAGTTCAAGTTTTCATCTTCACTCTAGGTAAGAGTGGTTTTCTAAACTTTGTTTTGCTTGAAAACATGATTTTCCTCTAGTTTTCTCTTGGTTTCTTTTTGAACTTTCTTTGTGTTCTTTTCTTGTTTCGACCATGAGGCCTAGATATGTTCATGATAGCTCAATGATGAGAGTTCCTAGATGATGACCATGTGTTCATCTCAAAGGAACCTCTAGAGCTTGAGTTTTTCCTTTCTTTAAGCTTTATCTTCATTTTCTAACTTAAATGATTTTAGCTCAAGAAACTTCTTCACTTTTCTTGCTATTTAGTTTCAGTTTCTTTGTTTCCTTTCCTTAATATTTTTTGCCTTGGTTTCTTTTTCCTTGAGGTTTTGATTTCTTTTAAAAGTTTGTATCTTTTGAGCTTGATGATGATGTTCAAGAACCTTGTAGTTCCTTGAGAACTTGGTTTAAGAACTCTAAAGCTCTCTTTGTGATGAGATAAGTGTTGGGTTGTATCTCTAAAGTCTTGTAAGAGCTCTAGCTAAGATTAAAATGAACCTTGCATTCATATTTATGTTTATGCCTTGCACATCATGTTTATTTTCCTTGCTATCACTAAATATCAAGAATAATAAATGAACTTGCATTATCATATTTACATTTCAAGCTTTGCATTATCATGTTTATATTTCAAGTCCTCACTTAAATATCAAAGATAAGAATAAGTTGTACCTCATGTTTACTTTATACTCTCACTCTATTTTCTAATGAAAGCTAAAACAAGTGCATGAGCATGTTTATTTTTATGTCATCACTTAAGAGAACATAGAGCTCAAAGACTTGCCCATTATTACCTCAAACAAAGGTTTGAAAATATATGTTCTTTAGCTCTTGATTTTGGCCCTAAGAGGTTCTATTTGTTACAAACAATAAAATCTATGTTCTATAATTTTTCTAAGCTTATATGAGTTCAAGTAATGTCTAGAACAAAGTTTTATAATTTTAAAACCCCTTGAGACTAATTTAAATTAGCCACTGCCTTCAAAAATATTTTGATGATTTTAGTTGATAAAAATGTTTACTAATGAGTTTTGAAAGCTTTAAAAAAGTTCCAAGAGAAACTAGCATCTTGTGTGCTTTAGAAATCAAGTTATATGTCTTTTGATGGAGCTGAATTTCAGTTCTGCCTTGCCATGTTATGCTCACTGTGTATGCTGTTTTGATGATGATAATATGAGTATGTTAGTGTATAATTGATGGTAAAATGCATATGTGAAAGATAAGAGAATTTAGGAACTAGAAAAGAATTGATTTGAGAGTTCTAGATCCCTTAGTAATGGATTTTTCTAGATTCTGTCCAGCATGGTTTAGAATTGATAGTCATGGTTTACAATTAGTTTAAATGTGTAGGAATGACTCCTAATTGGTTTAGGACTTGATCTTGATGCTTTAAGAGCAAACCAAACTTAGAAAGAGTCATTGTTGCGACTCCTAGGTACCCGTAAAGTTAGAATTTTAGATTCTACACTCTTGAGGTTTAGAAATGTTTATGATCATAGTATTGAGTGAGGAATACTTAGAGATGAGCCTATAGGCACCCGAGAGCTTAAGCTATGATGATTTATAACTTAGATTGTGAGTTAAGGACCTTAAGGGTCAATGCATAAGACATTAAGAGAACCAGTAATTTTTTTATGTTTGTTTTATGCAAGTATGATATTAAGGTATATATGTTTTGATGATGCATGAGGAAATGATTCATTGAGATGTTATGAGCATGAGATTTGAATGAGAAATATGTTGGTGTTATTAGCTTGTGGCATAAACGTCGGTTTGAAGGAAATTCGGTTTAACAGCTATTATGCTGCCGAATTTTCGTCAAACCCAAAGGGTTGAGAAATGTTTTAAAAGTACCACTTGAGATTGAAAACCCTGGGTGACACGGTTAGCCGGGCACCCCCCAGGAGATTTTTATGTGACAAGCACTGAGACGTACTTCTCCTGCTACGGTGAGGAGGAGGCAAATCCGTGAGGGTACTGACATGAGATGGTCAGCAATTATGCAACGTCAAGATCTTCTTCATTATAAGCACAACATCTTTATTTATAGATGGTATGCATTTATGACCTTTGCCTTTGATCTTAATCTTTCATCCAAGTGATACATGTTGATCATCTTCTTGTGTCATGGAAATGCAGCTAGCTCGTTGTCTATTAGAGCTATTGTAGAAACCATTGTGAAATAGAGGTTTCTAAGGTTACCTTTAGAAACTACTTTTTACATTCTAAACGAGATTTCTAAACTTTTTCTTCTAGAAGCTGGAGTGGTTGACCAAGATGGTAGAAGAGATGTCATATCAGTCTATAAATAGGCTTGACTTAAAATTTGAATTTCAAATTTCCGTTCTTTTTTGTAAAGTGCACTATTTCATTGTAAATTGAACTTTCTAAAGTACGGTATCAATTCCTTGATATATCTTCAATCTGTTAGAATTAAATCAAAGCTTGTAGATGATGAAATGATTGCAGTCATGATGATTGAAGGTTGTAGAACACATTGGCTTCAGAGATGGATTGAAATCTTTACTTGAAGCGTACTTTCTGAAGTCGCATGCTACTTTCTGAATATTTGATTCTCGGTTTCTTGTACATGATGATTTTCTTTAGTCCTTTAAGCATGTAAATGTTCATTTCACGATATAATTTTCACTTGCATTAAGTTCCCATCTCTTTAAATGAGATAAATCATGTTTTTGCAAATGTAAGGTGAAATTATTTTCAATTTAGGAATCATGTTATGCTAACTAAAAGACCTATTTATAGCTTCAAGAAACTCAAGGTAGACATTAGTCGTTCTTCAAAATATTTTCTCTAAATTGGTTGTGTTATCACTCAAAACATTTTGTATTAATGCTTCCTGAAGGGTTCTGGAGCTAACACCTACAACATTAAGGCACATCAATTTCTAGATTGCCCAATTTTGTAATCTGATCTATTTAGTCAATTCATTGTTGTTTACATACTTCTTTCATACTCTTTTGGTTGCTGTGAGTATATTAAGTACACCAAATTTGGATTCTTATGAGAGGATGTTTTATTTTTTTTGTAGTACTTATTTTTTTGTTCACCCCATATGATGATACAAAGAAGTTAAATATTTTTTTCATATAAAAAAAGAAGAAGAAGAAACGAACCTCATCCAAATAGCACACTCTTGACATAGAAAGTAATTGTGACAAATCTTTGTCCCAAAATGTAATCCTGAATGAAGTGAAATCTTTGTTGGTCAAGAGGTCAAAATATTCATGAAGAATTGAAAAGGTCATTGGGGTAAAAGTTATGTGGATGGCGATGTTGGCTAGCTAGAATGGTGCTAAATGACAAAGTGTATGTTTGGCTATTCATTAGCAGAATTGATTCTATCAAAATTGATTTTAAAGTAAAGTGATTTAGGTATTCTAAAAGTGATTCTGGCATAAAGCAATAAATTTTCAATCAATTCACTCCAATTGTTGGTAGTTAAGGATGGGAGATAGCAATTGGTACTATTGGGGTTTATGTGATGTATTCCTTCTTAGTGATTATAAAGGGATGGGGGAGAATGTTTCAATCTTTTCTCTCTCTTTTTTTGCCTTTTTAATTTTAAACTTTAAATACAAATGTTCTTCTATTTGTATTACTAATAATCATTTGGGGGCGAACAGGATGCTCAACCATATTGGAAAGCAAAAACACTGGCTGTTGTTTGATTTATCTATAAGATATTTTAGCTACTTTTTCATTTTACTTTTTTTTTTGGCTTCTTTTCAGTCCAAACTATTGCTATTTGGAGCTTTTAGTACTAGAAATCAAGGTGAGTTTTTAAGAATTGTATTTGTGTTTTTTTCAGCCAGTGATTTCTACCTGTGCATCTCTTTTGGCCAAAATAGTTTTTGGCCCCTCTATGTGGGGTTTTGCTGTGCTATTTATCAGATATGCAAAAGGATAAGATGTCCGTCTGTCTTGTAATTTTCTTTTCTCTTTGATAAGTTTCTTTATCCAAAAAGAAAATGCATAACTTTACAATCAGTGTTGTTTACACATGAATTGTTATTTTCTCTCATAACTGTTTGAATCATTCAATGTTAAATAAAATAACTAGAATTTCTGTTGATTATTTCTTCAGTAAAATCATCACATTTCTTTAATTCTCACATTGAGTTTTGATTCTTTTTCACCTGTTTTCACGCCAATGGCATCTTCTTTAGACTCACGAGTGAAAGAATATAATGAAGTAGTGAAACTCGTTGATGATATCAGTGGCATGATTTCTGAGCGAAGTTCATTGTCTACAGTTGGACCAAACACTCAGCCTTATGCATATGCTATAAGAAGGAAAATTACAATATTAAAGACCAGACTTGATAGCTTGCAATCCATTCTGTCAAATCTCCTTGGAAAGTGAGCTTTGAGATGTTATTCATGCAAAGTAAGCAAAGGTCATGCTATTACAATAGAGCAACTAAGACCCAGAACACTAAGTACTACAGTCATGCTATACTTTTTTTTCGTATAAAAATAAATATTTTACCGAACCTTGACCTTAACTATCTCTTTCTTGAGATTTGCTTAGAAACGTGATATAAACTTCTTTGGTAAATAGCTGTAAGAAAATATATGTTACCAATACATTAGTTATTGTCTTCTTTTTACCTGTCAAGATTTATAAAGTTGCATTATTATTATCCTGAACCATTCATTTGTCATTGATGCATAGATGTGTAAAGGAGATGAACCATCGCAAGGACAAGTTAGGAAATTTACAATCAAAAGTTAACCAAATGGCTTTAGCGTTGAACATGTCATACTTTACGAACAGGGATAGTTTGCTTGGGCCAGAAATAAAACCAGATGCAATTAGTACAATAAGCCAACTTTTTGTCAATAAACAATTGTAATTTAACCACATTTGATGGAAGATCTTAGAAGGTGAGAAATTCCTAACAGATTAGAGGGATCAACACAATGGAATTTTTAAGATATTTATTTGACAACATATAGATTATAGGGATTATTCGCTTTTAATTTAATCACATTTGATGGAAGATCCTTTTCCCACTATACAATACAAATATGATGATCATACCAGTTTACACTAGTTTAAATTAGTTACTGAATTTCTTTTTTTTTTTTCATTTCAAATGTTTTTAGTTTTAGTGTTTAAAATTTAGGCCTACCAAGTGTTGTTTCTCACAATGGAGTGTTTGCTTCTATTTTTTCATTCTGTCACTTCCTGTTATTTCTTTTAGGTATTCATATCTTAAACGATATCTCATGTACATATTTTTAGGGATAATTGGTATGCTTGTTTTAAATTTAAATTTTTACACTAACTATTTATAAATTTAACATTAAGATGAATAAAGGTTGTAACAAATGAGTATTGTAGGCTATAACAATAGAATGTTGTTTGTAACACCTTTCCTACCATAAAGCTATGCTTAAGCCATAACCTTATAGTAAGTGGTTGTTATTTGTTCTCTTTGCTTATTCTTAGCGGTTTGTATACATAATTTAAATATGAGCCTGCCTTTAAACACATATAAAACTCTTTCTCTTTGAGTCACTAAATTTGAATACAAATAAATACATAATTATAATTCCTGATGACCAATCAATATTATACATAACTATGTCAACCTTCTTGTCTAGTAGGGTACTACTCAAAATTCATGAAAAGAAAATAAAAATACTGACAAAAATCGTCTATCATTGGTTCATCAAAGGGACTGGATCGTGATGCCAAATTGAGCTAAGGATCTCCTTCATTGCAATCTATGTAAAAAAATTGATAATAGCAGGAATGAGAATCAAAGATTCCCAGCAGGAAAAACACCAGTCTATTACTCAATGATATTCAACTTAATGCAAAATAAGCAATATATCTTCGGATGTTTATATAAAAGTCTCATCAGTTGTGTGATCTCATAATTAATAATTAGAGTATCTTCTTAATAGTTCTATTTCTCATACTTTTGCTTTACAATTTCCTTGAGATTTCCTCAAATCTTATGAGATATTATTTTTTGAGTCTCCTGAATTACTGTGAGATTCTTCTCTTGAAAATCTCCTGGAACTCTTTTGAGATTTTCTCTGTTAAGTCTCCTAAATTTCTCATGAGATATTCTCTTCAAAAATATCTTAACTTCTCATGACATTTTTCTGCCGAATTTCTCTTTGATTTTACGAGATTTATCAGAAAAGATTAGGCTTAATGGTAAAACTCATAGGACTCTTCTAATATATTTCTCTCTAGATCATACTATCAACTATGTAATGCCGTCATGATTACATTCTGATATAGTTCACTAAATGAAGTAGGTCTACTACATCTCATGTAGATAGCCTTGCTATTCTCAGTACATCCCTTTTATCATAAATGATGTAATGCCGTCACGTTCACACCCTCATGTAGTTCTAAGGGCGTAGCACGTCTACTACTACCCATGAATCCATGAGCTTACCACTAAGCAATTGATTATTACATAAAGCTTATTTTTCTTAAATTCCCTCTCTTTGTGTGAGGCTTATTTTCTTACGTTCTCTCTCTCCTTAAAGTTCGGTTTTCTTATACTCTTGTTAGTGATTTCCTTGAAATCTTCTTAAACTCTTATGAGATATTCTATTCAACATCTCTCAAAAATCTTCTGAAGTCTTGCAAAATTTTATGAGATGTTCTCTTTAAAATCTCTTAACTTCTTATGAAACATTTCATTCAAAATCTCTTAAATTCTTATAAAACTTCTCCACTAAAATTCTCTTTAATTCTTTTATAATAATTGTTGTAAGTAGACCTGAAATTTCTAGTCTCGGACCTTGGATCTCGCACCCTAATCCATTCCATAACTTGGGTTGTTAGTCTCGGACCTCAGAGCTCGCACCCTAAACTACTGACCTCGAAACTCGCTCCCTAAACCACTCCATAACAGGGGTTTTTATCTCGGATCTCGGAGCTCACATCCTAAACTGTTCCATAACAGGAGTTTTAATCTCAGACCTTGCATCTCGCACCCTAACACCATTGATCTCGGATCTTGCACCCTAACACCTCTGACCTCAAATCTCATCCCTAAACCACAACATTACCTAGGTTTGTATCTCGGACCTCGGATCTCGCACCCTAACACCACTGAACTCGAATCTCACACCCTAACACCACTCCGTAACTTGGACCTCAGATCTTGCACCCTAACACCTCTGACCTCGGATCTCGTCCCTAAACCACTCCATCACCTAGGTTTTGATCTCAGACCTCAGATCTCGTCCCTAAACCACTCCATCAGAAACATAGCATGTTGGCAAAATTCAAGCCTAAGTGAGTTTAGTTTTATTTTGGTTTCACTAGTAAAATCATCTTACAGCCAACAGCAAACCTATGTATAAACTTCAGCAAGTTCACAAGAATTATACTTGATGTATTCGTCCATATCTACCAACTCCATCATATGAAAATTCTAAAATAAGCATTCTGGTTCCTATACACATGATTTCATCACAACTCAAGCAATCATAAATCTGAAAATTGGGTTTCAGATTTCAGCAACATAAACTCAACAAAATCAAGCACCTATCTTAGCAAAATAGCCAAACATCATGAAGTAAAGACTAGAAGAATTTCCTACCTTTCTCTAAGCTTTTCTCTAGTGTTTCCTTTCAAACCTCAATCCCCCTCCATTTCCATCCCCTTTTGTGCATTGCTGCGTGCTCCGAAGAGCAGGGAAAGATAAGGTCTTCAAGTGATCTTGATGTAGAGAAGATGTTTCTTGAACTAGTTTATGTGTTTATCTAAGAGAATCCTTCAAGAACATCAAGGTTTCAAAGAAGAAAACTTGAAGAATATGGAGGAAGAAGGAAGGAAACGTGAATGTTGTGAAGAGAGAAAGAAAGGAATGTGAACGTGAACGTGGTTGCTAACAGAAAATAAATGCTATTTCTTTTCCTTTTCCTTTATATAATATGACTTACTTGGAGACAAAGTAAGCTGTATAACTATTTTCGGATCAATTTGTCTCGTATCTATATTAGAAATGTTTATGTTTATTTGATTGTCCAGTTATAAAAATTATCTAGGATATGATATTATCCTTTATTTATACTAGTTTCAATGTTTCAATGTACCAGTTATTACCATGTCAGTGTATCAATTATTACTATTTTGATACCCGATTGATACCCAAATAATTTTATTAGGTTAAAAATATTTATTCACCTTATCTTTATTTTTTTTTTCTATGCCTTTATACCAGTTATAGTGTTTCATTCTATATCCCAGATTAAAATATTATTATAATAAATTTTTAATAATAAAAATTTAATTTTCATTTTTTTTACAGAATCCTTATGTTAATTTAATCATATCTGTGTGTGTCGGATTTTTTAAATCCCTATAGATTGTTCACAATTAATTATTGTATCATAATAATATTAAAAGTTCAAGTCGTTACATTGTTTGCTTCTATTTTTTATCCTGTCAGTTCCCTTTTTTTTTCGGGTGTTCATATCTTAAATGATATCTCATATATATATATAGGGATAATTGGAATGTTTGTTTTAAATTTAAATTTTTACACTCTAACTATTTATAAATTTAACATTAAGATGAATAGGGAGGCTGTAACAAATGAGTATTTGATCACTTTTTTCCCTCCCAATTAAATCTAAGAACTATCAAGCATAATTGGAATGACATTTGAAGAAAATATGTTACATAATTTTGGAAAATACATTATTTGAATGTGTGCAATTAATACTTACTTCGTTTACTCTTTCTTTGTTTGATATTTGGACATGTTATGTTATATTTAAATATTTATTTTATTGAGATAAAGTTGTCATATGTAATATTTAGCGCTAATTAGAATAATTCCCAAAAATTATAAAAGTGACTCGATAGTTATATCCATATTTCTCTCTTCATCTTCATGAACCAACACCAATAAAAAAAAAGAAGGCAACTACCGTGCCTGTCAAGTCACTAGTAACTTGAATCCTCTTTTACCAATAAAAAAAAAGGCAACTTGACAGGCACGACAGTGCCTGTCGAGTCGCTAGTAACTTGAATCCTCTTTTATCTAATGGTATAGAATAACTGAATATCTTCCATACTTGAAGTTTTCATATTAAAGAAAATTTATAAAGTACTCAAGCATTATATAAAGAAAATTCTCTGAATTTAAGTCAAAATATAAATATATCATAGTAAATATTTTATATCTTTAAAAATAAAAATATATTTCAAAAGATAAACTAAATTTTTTAAATCAGCATTGAATTAATTCCAGAATATTTTAATTTTTTTTATCTTGATAGGTATATTTTCAAATAAAATATATAATTTTAAAATATCTATCTATTATTTATGATTGACATCATTGTGAAATATTACATAAATTACAAATTGATAATTATATATTGATTGAAAGCTATCATATAAGTTAATTTCAAATCATGCATTTATTGATAAGATATAAATCACATGTTCCGTATATAACTATAGTGCATTTAAAAGAAATCATGACTATATATTAATCCAAATAAGTTTTTGATAAATAAGTCAAATAATATAATCATAAAAAAATAATTTGAAATGCATTAGAATGAAAAAAAATACTATTTCATAAATTTAAAATATAGAATAAAATTTGCAAAGTTAACCAACCAAAAAAATTTGCAAAGTGATATAATAGGTTTTGAAATTGGGTTGTGAAGTGGAAGTGAAATTATGATTTGTAATTGATATCTTATAATTCATAATTGATTATGATTAATGTGATTAATATTCATTAATTAAATGTAATGAATATGGATTGAGTATTCAAATTCCAAATGAAATTTGTGGTCCCTAAATCACTCTACAAGCGACACATGTAAAAGTTTCCTTTATTAGAGTCTAAAATATTAATATTATAGATAGATTATATATTTATTTAATATTAGTTGTTTTTGTTTTATGGTGATGTAAAATCAATTATTATTTTGCATTTTTAGGTTACTATTTTTGTGTATTTTAATTAGCTATAATTTATAGCCGCTGCTGTTACTAGGCATTAAAAAGTATAGAATTTTACTTAACAAAAAAAAAAAAGTATAGAATTTCACCGCTGTGTGCCGTGCATTCCACGGGCTAAGAGGCAAGTTGTATACAAATCATTAATCATTAACAAAAAAAAACATTGATATTTTTCATATCCAAAGGCTTTATGAGATGCACATCTACAAATAACAATATCATATATTTCTCACCAAAAATTACTTGGTGCAGGTATTGACTTTAGCCCCTTCTCAGTACTAGGAGGGGACCGAGAAAACCTCCCAGACCTGTTTAGTTTCAATCTCATAGCAGGAACCTTACGTGCAACAGCCTGCCAAATCATTTGGACAGCATCACCCTCCTTAGAAGGGAATTGAAACTCGAAGAAATGTTCAACTTCTTTCAGCTTCTTCCACATTCGAGTCCACTCATCTTTGCCAATACTCCTGATGAAATTTATCAGATATTTTTCTTTGATAGCATCTCTAGTACGAACAAATAAGCAGAACTCGGAGTAATCAATGACATCCTCATATGGCAGCTCAATTTCATCACTGATGATAACAGGGACACAGTGACTGGCAATCGCATCAAACAAGCGGTTTGATGAAGGGGTGTCGCCAGCTATGTTAAGGCAGAACTTTGAAGAACGCATCCCTTCGGTTGCTTTCTTGATTCCACCTTTCTGAACGCTTCCAAATGAAAAATGAACGTCCTTTTCATCTTTTAAGAGATAAAATAGCTCCTGCCGAGCATAGCCTCCCTAATCGTGAGGGGAAAAACAATCAGGCTAAGCACAATGATTTTCAGAGCAAAATACATAAGAAGCAGAAGAAGCATTCGCAAAGCATTGAACTCTTCTCACCAAACATCCTTCTAAGAGTGAAGTGAATTCTTATAACCAGACGTGCTTCTATAAGTAACGTTAATTCAATTTAGTGAACCATACAGGCACAGGATTCTCTAGATTGTATAAGCGCAAAAGATATGTGATAGGTTTAGACAGAGTTACCCTTGAATGGACGCAGAATACACACAAACACAAATCTAGATCCTTCAAAATTCTCGCCAAAATGGTTCATTTGTGCATTAGCTACGAGGATAACTGCAAAAAGCGAAATCTCGACAAAACTAAGTGTGACAAGATTGAATAAAATTGATTGTTTTCTGGGAATGTTCACAAAGAAGACATGATGGCACAATAGCAAATAAGTTTTTAAATTAAAGGGCTTCCCCTGTTACTAGCACTTAGTCACTCACTGAAAGAAGCTCAGCATGTGACAAATGATGCCTCGGAGAAACAAGACTTTTAGGGATTAGCAGCAACACTCAGGACAAGAACTCAAAGAAGAATAGAAGATATGTGAACTCAATGTACTGGCATCAAGTATGCACTACATTCAGAATCAAAAACTCTAGGTGGGGCAAAGTTTACATCAATAACAATGAAAATTTTCAATAAAAAAGAAAACAAAAAAGAGATAAAACTACTATCTCCACAGTCCACAGCGTTAGCTTGCTCCATAATTCCATTACTTACCCCCTTTTAACCTACGAGATATTGATTCGTTTTTGGGAAAACTTCAGAAAACGTCTATACACTTTAGACCCTGTGTACATAATGCATCCTGAGGAAGTAATTTAGAAGTGAAATCAAACTACCAATAATTTAGAACTGAAATCAAACTACCAGAGATAATGTTACAGAGATTTTAAAATAACTACCAGCTAGAGAAACTAATGCTAAAACTATGGCTGAGACCAAAAAACTAAGGCTAATGATTTTTTCTTCTCACTCGATTCATCTTAAAAGATTACATTTATAACAGTATGATAGAAACTAGAGAAATAGAATGATCACAGAAGAGAACTGAGTAGAATAACCACTCCTTAGGCTGATTTGCAATGGAAATCAGCTAAGGGAAGAAGAAATACACAAGGAAAAAAATGCAACAAACTGAGAGAACAAATTGAGACACTAAGCAGTCTCTCTCTCCAGCCTAAAACCCAAAATGACAGCCTCCCTATGATAGCTCCCCTCACGATACAAATATTCCCCATTTCCTAACCGTATCACACGATCCCACACACCTCTCTCTGCTGCCATTGCACTCCCTCACACACACCAGCCAGCTCAGCATTAGTTAGTTAGCCCCTTTACAATTCCCTTCGTGCCCCTGTATTTTCTCCTTTTATACACCTTGATAATTCCTTCAGGTACTTGTTCCCTAACAATACCCCCCCCTTGGACAACCACCTTGTCCTCAAGGTGAAACTGTGGAAAACTCAGCTTGATATCTTCAGCTAATTCCCAAGAACTTTCAAAGTCAGGCATATCTTGCCATTTGATGAGCACCTCCAATTCTCCTTGGGGATTCCTCCTAACAGCCAGCACCTCGGAAGGTTGGACCCTCAATTCCCAATCATCAGAGAGGTCAGCAGGTAAAGGTTGGCTCACCACATTCGCAGCCAAGCATTTCTTTAGGAGGGAAACATGAAAGACCGGATGAACAGTTGAACCTGGGGGTAATTTTAGCTTATAAGCTGCTGCCCCTATCTTCTCAATTACCTCAAATGGGCCATAATATCTTGGGCTCAGCTTCTGATTGCTGCGGGTTGCCAAAGACTTCAGTCTATATGGTTGAATTTTTAGATAAACCATATCCCCAATGGACAATTCGACCTCTCTTCTTTTCTTATCTGCCTGTAACTTCATACGGTTTTGGGCCTTAGCCAATTGCCACTTCAATTCATCTAAGATCTCATTCCTTTCAGCCAGCAACCTAGTAACTTCATCAACCGATGTAGTCGTCACATCACCTCTAAGGAGGGTAGGAGGGTCCCTCCCATACAGAGCCTTGAAAGGTGTCATTTTGGTGGAGGAATGAAAATTGGTATTAAACCACAATTCGGCCCAGCAAAGCCATTTTGGCCACTGTTTGGGCTTAGTTCCCACAAAACACCGCAAGTACGTCTCCAAACACCTATTCACCACTTCCGTTTGACCGTCGGTTTGTGGGTGATATGCAGAACTATACTTAAGCTTAGTTCCAGCTTGCTTGAAAAGTTCTGACCAAAAAGAGCTCATAAAAAGTCTGTCACGGTCACTAATTATAGAGGTTGGAAAACCATGTAACTTTACCACCTCTTTGATAAAGATGACAGCCACATCCTTGGCTGTATACGGGTGAGAGAGGCTTATGAAATGGGCAAATTTGGTGAGGCGGTCCACCACCACTAATATTGAATCTACCCCATGGGCCTTGGGTAGACCTCCTATGAAATCCATAGTCAACTCATCCCAAACTTGAGAGGGTATGGGCAGAGGCTGCAGCAGTCCTGCTGGGGAGAGATTCTCATATTTGTTTCGGTTACACACATCACATTTCTGAACATACTGTTGTATAGAGCTCTTCATCCCTTCCCACCATAAGAGGCTTGATATCCTCTTGTAAGTTTTGAAGAACCCAGAATGTCCCCCCAAAACAGTGTTGTGGAATTCTTGCAGAATTAATGGGATTCGTGGGGAATTCCTTGGAACAACTAACCTGTTTTTATAATACAATCTGCCTCCTTTCAGTTCAAAGCCAAGCTGAGTTTCCTTTCCCGCCAATAAAGCTTGCATAATCCCCTTAAGTTTTGCATCCTCTTGGACTTCTTCTTCCAACCCCTCCCAATCTTGGAAGGTGACGGAGGATATTGCACTGAAATAGAGCTTACGAGAGAGAGCATCCGCTGCCCTGTTTTCTTTTCCAGCCTTATACCGAATCTCGAAGTCAAACCCCAGCAATTTAGCAATCCATTTCTGCTGGTCAGCACCCATCAGCCTTTGATCAACCAAAAATTTCAAGCTCTTTTGGTCTGTATGAATGATAAATCGCCTTCCCAACAAGTAGTGTCGCCACTTCTGCACTGCCATCACAATGGCCATAAGCTCACGCTCGTACACCGATTTCTGCTGAGCTCTATCAGTCAAAGTATGGCTCATGTATGCCACTGGTCTTCCAGCTTGCATCAACACTGCTCCCACCCCCTTTCCCGAGGCATCTGTTTCTACTATGAATTCTTTATCAAAGTCAGGGACAGCCAGTACAGGCAGAGTAGTCATTGCTTGCTTAAGTGCTTCAAATGCTAATTGAGCTTCCACTCCCCATTGGAACTTATCCCTGCGGAGCAGCTGAGTGAGTGGCCAAGCTACCTTTCCATAGCCTTTGACGAATCTTCGGTAATACCCCGTTAAGCCTAAGAATCCTCTCAGTCCTTTCAAATCCCTGGGAATTGGCCACGTAACCATAGCTTCAATTTTCCTGGGGTCTGCAGAAACCCCCTTTGCAGAGATAATATGGCCCAAATATTCCAGTTTTGACTGCTCAAAACTGCATTTCTTGCTGTTGATGTACAGGCTATTAGCTCGCAAGCTTTCTAATACCCTCCTCAAATGGTCTTGGTGCTCCTCTTTGGACTTGCTGTATATCAGAATGTCGTCAAAAAATACTAGAGTAAACCGCCTTAAATAAGGGCGCAATACCTGGTTCATTAACGCTTGAAAGGTGGAAGGGGCATTGGTTAGCCCAAAGGGCATTACTAAGAACTCGTAATGCCCTTCATGGGTTCTAAAAGCCGTTTTCTCTATGTCCTGCTCTCTCATTCTTATCTGATGGTAGCCGGATTTCAAATCCAATTTAGAAAAAACACACGCCCCCCCTAACTCATCTAGCAGCTCATCGATTATAGGGATTGGGAATTTATCCGGGATAGTGAGCTTATTCAAGGCTCTGTAGTCGACGCAGAACCTCCAGCCCCCATCCTTCTTCTTCACTAGGATTACGGGGCTAGAATAAGGACTAACGCTGGGTCTTATAATTCCAGCATCCAACATTTCATCAATTATCTTCTCAATCTCATTTTTCTGGAAGTTTGGATACCTGTATGGTCGAATATTGGGGACTGCTGCTCCCTCCTTCAGATGAATGGCATGATCTTGCTCTCTCCTTGGTGGGAGTTCCCTCGGGGTCTGGCACAAGTCAGCAAACTCCTGAAGAATGCTTTTTATCTCCTCTGAGAAGGTTTCTTCCTGCTCTTCCTGAACTCCTTCCACAGCGGTGATAAAGTAACCTTCCCCTTCATCTTTAAGCGCCTTCAGAGCTGCCTTCCAAGATGTTTCAACTCGACATAAAGAGGGGTCCCCCGTAATCTTCATCAGTTTCCCATTCTGCCTCCATACAATGTACAGCTTCTGAAAGTTGGCAAAAATGTCTCCCAGGCTTGATACCCAATCCATTCCCAGTATTATGTCTACATCCCCTAGTTCAAGTAGGAAGAAAACTTGCTCGATCTCTACTCCTTGTATTTTCAACAGCACCTTCTCGCAGACTCCACTGCTTGTAGTCTCCTGCCCAGTCCCCAACTCCACTTTGTATGTTTTCGTAGGGGTCACCGCTAGCTGCATCTGTTCCGCTTTCTTCCTTGCAATGAAACTATTAGTGGCCCCAGTGTCTACCAGAACCGTTACCTCCGTCTCCTCGATCTTACCCAAAACCTTAAAGGATTTGTTAATGGTTGTCAACCCCTTAAGGCTTCGAAGAGAGAGTTGTAGCGATTTCATCCCTAGCGTAGGGCCCTCTTCCTCGAACTCGGCGACCTTCTCCCCCTCTGTTTCTTCTTCGGACTCCTCTACAAGCACTAGCTTGTAGTTCTTCATTTTGCACATGTGATCATGACCCCATCGCTCTCCGCATTTGAAACACAACCCCTTTCTGCTTCTCTCCTGTAGCTCTTCTTGAGTGAGCTTCCTTCCACCGACACCCCCTTTTTCCTCCCCTTTCAAAGCACTAGGTCTCATTTCTCTCTGTCCTTTGTTTTCCCAAACCCGATTCACCCCTGGTCCCGTTCGGATTTGGGTTGGGCCCTTATTCTGGCCCACTCCTTTCTCTAGCGGTCCAACCCCGCCACCTCTCCACTCTCTATTGCGCTCCTCAAGCATGAGTGCTCTGTCTTTGATCTCGGACAGATTAGAGAGGTCCAAACTCTTTATCTCAGCTTGCAATTCGGGCTTCAGCCCATTTATAAAAATTCCTCTCAACATTTCTTTGTCAATATTTCTCATAGGCCCAGATATTTGTTCAAACAACTCCACATACTCCATCACCGAGCCCAGTTGTTTAATTCTCAAGAGAGGCCCAAACGGGTCCTTCACTACGCCTGGCCGAAACGCCTCAGCAGCTTCCTGAAGTCTTTCCAGGAGGGGAAGGCAACTTGCTCCTCCCAAGCTCGGTACCAGCTCAGCCCCTTCCCTTCTAACGCCACCAATACCATCTCCATTCTTTCGTCGCCCTCAATACCATTAATCATGAAGTACCTCTCAATTCGCAGCAACCATCCGGGCGTCTTCGCGGAAAAAATGGGTAACTCCATTTTCCGTTCAGAAAACCGTCGCCGTCTGAAGGGCTCACTCGAGATGAATTCGGGTCCGCTCCCCAGGATGAGAAATTACGATAGGACGAAGAACCATGTTCGAATGGGGAAGACATCCTCGTCTTGGGTGTGATCCCGCTCATTTCTGTCCTCGTTGTGAAGAGGAGGCGGCGGAAGCCCTTCTCCCTTCTTGAACCCCCATCCCAGCGGTCCCTCGAGTCCACTCGATGAGGTCCTCTCTGGGAGGCGACGCCCCTAGAGCGAGCCTTTCGTTGATCTCTCAACAGCCGCACCACCTCGTTCATCCTTCTCTCCAATTGCCGACGCGATCTTCCATTGCAGCTTGATGGTTGACCCTCACAGCTCCCAGGAGCTCGATGCCAAATGATAGAAACTAGAGAAATAGAATGATCACAGAAGAGAACTGAGTAGAATAACCACTCCTTAGGCTGATTTGCAATGGAAATCAGCTAAGGGAAGAAGAAATACACAAGGAAAAAAATGCAACAAACTGAGAGAACAAATTGAGACACTAAGCAGTCTCTCTCTCCAGCCTAAAACCCAAAATGACAGCCTCCCTATGATAGCTCCCCTCACGATACAAATATTCCCCATTTCCTAACCGTATCACACGATCCCACACACCTCTCTCTGCTGCCATTGCACTCCCTCACACACACCAGCCAGCTCAGCATTAGTTAGTTAGCCCCTTTACAATTCCCTTCGTGCCCCTGTATTTTCTCCTTTTATACACCTTGATAATTCCTTCAGGTACTTGTTCCCTAACACAGTATAAAGAATTTTAGATCCTTCCAAATTGCCAACACCTCGCATCTCTCTTAACACATGTCACCATCCTATACTCACTCTACAATATTCCTAAATATTATGCTGTAACAGATACCAAGCCCAACAATAATTGCTGATAACTTCAGAGATAATCAAATGCATTTTGGTTTCACTTGGGATTAAATGTCACAACAGAGATGGTTTACAAGACAAAAATACATTAATTTATGCTAACTACACTTTTTAAATTCTCCCTTGCAACTCACTCCATCAAAATACATTATTCAACTATGATTAGCGAAAAATCATTATTTTTTCGCAAACAATGAGTGAGAGAAACAGATATATCTGTGTATACTGATGTAAGGATTATCCAAGTCCTAATGACCTGAGAAAGTATGATGAAAATGAACAATAAAGAGGTTGATTTAAGAGCACCTCTACCACTTTCCTCACTAGTGTCCACTCACCAGATAACTTACTGCCTTTCCCTCTACTCCTCTCTCCCTCTTTATTCTGCTAACCCTCTAATTCCTAACCGCATGGATCACACTGCTGACCACATGCAATGTACAATTAAAGGTATATAAAATTGGGCCTATTTGTTAATTTGGCTCTTCCCCCTCTCAATTGGTACATGCTTGCTATATCTGGATATTGATATTGCAAAGTAACCAACACTAATATGCTTAGTCTGGCTCCATTGAAAGAAAAAAAAGCTTATCAGGAAAAGTTCCATGTTGCTGTCCATAATTTCAGCAAAAATGTGATGGTTTAACAGATATGTTGCAAGTATGCATAAGCAACCAAACATCAACTAGGGCACATGGGAACTCAGATTTGAATTTCACCAATTTCAGCAACTTTGGACCACATAAATACTCATATTTAGCTTTCACCAATGGGTTCCTACACTTTACTTTGACTGAATAGCCTTGAGGGAGCACCAATAGTAATGTAGTATACTTCCTCAAAAGGACTACAAGTCACAAAGATAATTCTACAAGATTCCTGTCCAGTCATTGCAAAAGAATATGAAGCGCACTACTCTTAGCCTTAGGGTGAGCTTCCCGAGCCAATTGACCCCCGAAACATGATTTTAATAGAAAAAGCAGACACTCCGTAACTAGAAATTATATTCTCTCAAAAGCTAAAAGAACCAAATAAAACCACGATATTAAAGAGAAGGAGGACCATACATCTTTTCTATATATTGCTCCTTGGAAGTATAGTAATGTCGGACGACTATCAAAGCTGGAGGTATCATTGACATAGGAACTGATCACATGTTTATAAGGTGCAATCACATCCTTTTCAACATTGGCTATGTTTGGCGGATATCTCCCAAAGTCTGAGAGTATGAATGTCGCAGGCCACAACTTCACTCTTGCATCCAACATACTGTTGGGATGGTGGGCTAAAATCAAATGGTCCTTTCCCCCCGCCCTCTTCCATTCCTCTTGGGCTGTCAGATACTTCACCAACTCTTCCTGCAGTATCACGTTCCTGCTCTTCTTTTCACGTCGATTAGTCTTCGAGTACCGATTATAGCTTAGAGATGAAAAGAATGGTACAAATATAATATCAGCTTCACTAGAGTTTCGAACTCGGATGGCAGCACTGGCTTTGGGGGCTTGAGGAATTTCTGAAGCAAGAAGATCCAATGTGAGCCAAAACTCTATACTATGTTGCAAATTTAAGCCTCCAGGATAACCAGGTATTGCAGCTCTAATATCAGGCCAAACACTACTCCCACTGGCTTTCCAATCCAAGACTCCAAAATGGAACTCCGATGGTAAATCATACATGAAAACCTTCAGAACAACTTCACCATTTCTGCTGCATTTCCCATTATCACTTGTTGCAGGACTTTCCTTCTCATGGGACTTTTTGATCCGATTGGCGTCTTCTGCATCTTCACTATTCACAAGGATTGCTCGGTTCCCAAATGAGGATTCCACATTTTGGTTATGCTTCTGAGACCTTGAACGATCAAAGGAAGAGAAAAGCTTTGAATTGGGCAACAGGTTGTGGTCAATGAAACGGGGACGACCGGTGGAGCGCAAAACAAAGAACCAAGACATGAGAAACAAGACTGATGTCATTGTGAAGAACAAAAACAATGACTTTCTAGAAACAACCTTAAGGGAGGACACATTTCTCTCAGCCATTGTAAAAGTATTCCAAGCACTAATTCAACACATCATATCAGCCTTCAATTGTCTGTTGGAAACATCCATAACCATGGTTATCTTTGCAATGGTTTGGGAAAGAATATGTGCAAAGATAAAGAAACAAGGTCTTTAATAATCCAAGAAACCCATTTCACCATACGAATACCAAAACATTAAGATGATTACATTTGCAACATGAAAATAGTGGCGGAAACTATCATTCATGTACATTTTCAACTAGGGATGACATGTGTGATCACAAGTTGCATTGATGATATTGTACTATTGTGCAGAGGGAACCCTGTAGGCAAGAGAAACAAGGAGTTTCAAAACGCATAATAGAGCGTAGAACTCCACCAATAGATCTCACGGTGACAAGTTCAAAGCGCCCAATATCCACGTAGCCATTCAGGTCAACGGACCAATAGGAAGAAGAAAAAGAAAATGTCAACGGAGATTCGAGTGCAGTGCGAGGGTCATTACCGTAGTGTAGTAGCTGTGGTTGCTTATAGAAGAGAAAGACTTAACGCAGTGTGTGTCTGTGTCATTCTTGTGTATCTGTGCTAATGATACGAGTTGGAATGGATTGGAGGAAGGAAGGATGCGCGGGAATCGGGTCTAACGGTGGAAGCGGGCTTCTGTGAGTGCAGCTCCACTATTTTGAGTCTAATTGATAGGAACTGTCTCCATTGTCCCTGTTGGCTCCTCTGGTCCTTACTCTCTCTCTCTCTCTCTCTCTCTCTCTTTCTCTCTCTCTCACAAACTTAACAATCACAATTAACTAATAAAAAACATACTGTTAGATTAGGTGACCAAAAAGAAGAAAAAATGACATCCTAATAGATTACCTAAATCTCGGATGAACACAGTAATATGACGATGATCGATCATTGAAAGGCGGAGTTGAAAGAGTCATGTGGGATTTATGCATTGTACAACCATCCAGATGCATCCCATTTTACTAGTTATTTCCTTGGTTGGATGGTAATGGATTTTTAAAATCGAGGCTCGATTATTTTATTTTATTTGTTTTGAGATGGGAGCTAAATTTAGATATTAACTGTTCTGTTCAGCGGGGTCGAAATTATTCGGGGCAGGTAGCAACCACAACTCGATTATTTCATCACACATTCCTAAACTGCATACCTACTCTAAATATGATTAGTGAAATGATTAAGGAGTAAAGTGTCTTTTTGGTCTCTGAAATTATAAGCATGTTTTATCTTAGTCTCTGAAATTTCAAAATTAACTCTTTAGTCCTTGAAATTGCATTTCGTAAATCATTTTAATCCCTGGTCTAACAATCATCAATTAACCTTTACATTTTGCTGACATAACACATTAAATGACATGTGCGCCAGATAAAGACCTGTTTGTTGCTTCAAGAAACGCAAGAAAATCATTAATCCTTCTTCAAAATATTTTCTCAAAATTATTTATTTTATCAGTAAAATATTTTGCATTGAAGCTTTCTAAAGAGTTCGGAAACTAACAATCTCCCCTTTTTTTTATGATGACAAACCAATTCTTAAAAAATCTTTTAAAGAGATTTTGAATGAAATATAATAGGATATAGAGTTTGATAAACCAAATTTCTTTCAAAACATCATATGATATGATTCACATAGAGTCTTTTTCTGAAGACATGATATAGATAGAATAAAAAATGCTTCCATACCTTATGTGATTGAAATTAGAGCTATTTTTATTTCAATTATAGTTTTTTAAGTTAATCAGAATGCTTTCTAATATGTATTAGAGCAATTTTGATAAAAATATATGAGCATTTAAGCTTTTGTGAATAAACACAGTTTGATTTTTAGTCATTTTGATTTTTTTTGAAAATACACATGTTTGAATAAAGATAATAATACTTGTGATATATAATTTTGATCTTGAATCCATACTCAACATGTAACGCCCTCTCAAGTACAGCATCATCCTTAAGTCATGACATTATACTCAAGAGTTGTTACTTATAATTTAGTGGACCTTTCTTAAATGTCTAGAACAAGGGTCGGATGAATCGTGTAGTAACTAACGCAAGGTTTTATCAAAATATATATCAAATACACAAAGTAGTCATTTAAATACAAAGTTGAAATATACAAGGAAACTCTTCTAAGAGCTTTGCAGTACATCTGATTATCATTAAAGGTACAGACATATATATGTATTTATATAAAACTAACTACAACAAATACAAGTCTTCCCTACTAAACTACTGCATAGTAGATTCCTTTCATACAACAGCCTCCTTGTCCTTGGGATCAACCTGAAGATGACATGGGAACACAGAAACATAGGGGTGAGAATTATATAATTCTCAATAGGGACTTTCCCCAAATATACAATCACAATATCATCGTCATCATCCAAGCCACTTCGGTTTATTAAGAAAATGTGAACATGCAACATATATCAATGGTTCACTTTTAAAGTTCCAAATCATACTTCCGAAGTTGATAGCTTTTAATAGTCAATCACTTAGTGCACATATATCATAAAGCTCGAACACATGGTAAATAATTCTAGTCAAAAGTTTAACTCTAACATGATCATTCATATGCTAAATGTAGTGGATGTATTTGTAATTGACCTTGTTAAATAGAAGAGAACCTTGTATCTCTGTATTTGCATTTGACAAGTCAAAAGGATCTTATCTTTATTTATTTGCCCTCGACAAGTTGAAAGGATCTTTTCACTCTTTGTTTGCTCTCGATAAGTCGAAAGGATCTTTTATTTCTTTATTTGCCTTCGATAATTTGAAAGGATCTTATGTCACTCTATTTACCCTCGATAGATCAAAAGGATCTTATATCACTCCATTTGCCCTCGACAAATTGAAAGGATCTGTTATCACTCTATTTGTCCTCAATTAATCGAAATGATCTATTATCACTTTATTTTCCCTCGACAAATCGAAAGGATCTTATGTCACTCTATTTGCCCTCAATAGATGGAAAGGATCTTATGTCATGCTACTTAATGTCTTAGAAGCTTATTCTCAGCTTTACATACCCTTAGTACTCTGAAGGAAATCTTATATACATCATACATATCCTTTCATGCCCTTGACATAATAAAGGGGATCTTTCCGTGCCTTTTAATACTGAAGGGGAATTTCTATCTTCTTAACATATAAGTGTTTATTCACAATGAAATGCTCATCTATTCCTCATAAATGAACCTTAAAATAATATAGCATGCATTTATACATTAGATATTTGGACTAAATGCTAGTTTGGTTCCATGCCAGAGTTAACCACCCTATAGCCCGGATTTTGGTCTTGGACCTCAAATTTCTGGTCCCGGACCTAGGATTTCTGGTCACGAACCTCGAGGCTCACACCCTAAACCACCTATACTCTGTGTTGCGATCTCGGATCTCGGAGGTCGCACTCAACCACCTATATTGGGGTTGTGATCTTGGACCTCAGAGCTTGCACCCTCAACCACCTATACTAGGGTTGTGACCTTGGACCTCAGAGCTCGCACCCTAAACTACCTATACTGGGGTTGTGACCTTGGACTTCAGGGCTCGCATCCTAAACCACCTATACTCTGGCTTGCGATCTCAGACCTCTGAGCTTGCACCATATGTAACACCCTAATAGAACCCCACTGTGCTTAAGTTCACATTTGGATTCTATTAGTTGTCACTTATGCCTTGCATTTATTTTCTTTTGAAATTAACTTAGAAAAATAGTGGAAGTTTTTTTTTTTAAATAAATTAATTTTTTTGAAAACTTAAGCACAGAACGAAGTGAAATACATAGCGCTTTTATAGATAATAATCAAGTTACATTGCGCACTTAATTAAATAAGAATAAGAGACTAAGTGTAGAACTATTATCACATAAACTGGAATATAATCACCTAATACATAAGTCATAACAGGGCATATATCATACTGATAAGTTATTACAAATAACAATATAAGTTCTACTATTACTAATTGTTTCTCACAAACTATAATGTAACTAAAGCTCGGAATGCTCCTACTTGAAAGGTTTGAAATCTTCACGCGCTACCTCCTTCCTCAGCTACAGCTTCGTTGCTTTAGGTGGACACGTCTGTCTCTGGTAATGACAACGGAAAATAAACATAGGAGTGAGAAATACATGATTTCTCAGTAGGAGTTCCTACTTGTACTAAAAGTGTCATCGTTGTCGTCCCAGTCACTTCGGGTTTATTATAAAAAGGTGAACAGGTAAGGATTCAATTATCAAACTTTCACAAACGTGATTAGCCGAAGTGCAGTTACTTTTAAACTAATCTTGAACATTAGCAGAAATATCCATTCAGTATTTCATCAAGCATACATATAAGCATATCATGTAAAACCACTAATAAGCAATAATCATTTAGGAGTTGCATGCATTTCATGATTACTCATCCTCAACATTCACTTGTTTAGTGATCATCATCTTTCATTTATTTCATCAACATATTTCTTAATTACTCATGGGATAAATGCATCAATGCCTTAGACCACCCTAAAAGGGTAATGAGCTCATACCGTGGCCGTCGCCACAACCTTTTGGTTTTCTTTCTGTTGCCATGATCTCAACGGTTTAGGGGGTTAAGCCATGAGTTTAGCTCACGTTCTTAGTCTAATCGAATAATAGGAATATAAAGCACGCTTAACACTCATAGAGAAACACAGAAATGGAAACATATAACAGCTGAGCATAAATCATCACAACAAGAGAAACATTTCATTAATAACATAACTTAGAATACATAAGTGGTCATACCCTCATTGGGACGGGCAGAGCTTGTAATACAGCAGAAAGGAAGTACAATAGAAACAGAGAAACGTAAAGTAACATAAAGTAAACTATCACTACCCGAGTGCACCTATAGTGAATAACCTCAAAACAAAAGCAGGTTTATCCAGTCTACATGTGAGTGTGTGCACTAAGCCTCCCCTAAAACATCTGCTACTAGAACCCGGGGAAATGGAGTGTAACTGATCCAAGAACGCAAGGCGGCGAGGAGTGGGCATACGTGTAGACCGTGAGCTCCTCGTTAGGGCGCCTCTCGGACGGATGTGTCAATGAAGACCACGAATGTCGCCATCAGTCTCTGAAGATGTGACTAAGCGAGAAAAAGAAGAGAAAAGAGTGAGAATCTTACTAAAGAATCTCAAGAGGAATCTCCTATTCTAGGGTTACATCGTTCACATCCTCAGGAACCTTGGGTTTATTTATAAAAGGTGTTCATGCATATGAGATTCATTATTAGGGTTTATGAAACTATTTATCCAAGGTCCATTTCTTTTAGTATGCATCTTGATGTCATGAATGCAACATGTTTAAGCATGAATGTATGGCAATACTTGAGCACATAAATCAACAAATCACAACAATCTAGATTCATGCAAGTGGCATAAGGGCATATTACAACTCTTACTTTTCTCATACTTATGTGACTTAAAAGCATCATATCTCTTTTGTTCTTTTTCTCAAAAACCACCCTCTTAAAACATATCCACCTATTTCCAACCGATACACCGCCCTGGCGATTTTTATCATAACCTCCTATCTCCGTCTCACCTAATCGCCTAGGAATGAGCTCAATCCTAACTAGTCGTCACTAGATTTAATATGGGGTAAAATGAGGGGTAACATAAACATATTTCATTCTTTGAAACGTTCTCTGGCCTCGAGTGCACAGCGAATTGTCCGCTTTGGTAAGGTCAGCATCTGCACATACCCTCACGGATTTGCCTCCTCCTCACCGTAGCAGGAGAAATGCGTCTCAATGCTTGTCACATAAAAATATCCTGGGGTGCTCGGCCGAACCCGGTGTCACCCAGGTTTTCAACTCATATGGTACTTTAAAACATTTTTCAACTCTTTTAGGTTTGATAGAAATTCGGCATAGCAATTTATTAAACTGAATTTCCTTCAAACCAAAATTTATGCCACAAGCTAATCACACAACTTAACATGTCAATAATCATTTCCTCACGTATCATCAATAAAACATTTTAGGGTTCATGCATCATCAAGCATATTCTTCTAATACATCATTCTCACATAGATAAACATCATAACATATATTTCAAACTCATCATTCTTACATAGATTATAGCATATATTCCAAACTCATCATAGCATATATTCTAAACACATCATACTCACATAGATAAAGCTCATGTATCATATATCATACTTGCATAAAATTAAGCATCATAAAAACTCAAGACTTCTTAATATCTTATGCATCGACCCTTAAGGTCCTTAACTCACAATCTAAGTTATAAATCATCAAAACCTAGTCTCTTGGGAACCTATGAGGTTATAACTAAGTATTTCTCACCTCACACTATGGTCAAGAACATCTCTAGACCTCAAGGATGCAGAATTTACAATCCCAACTTTACGGGTACCTAGGAGTCACAACAATGATTCTTTCTAAGTCCAGTTTGTTCCTAAAGCATCAAGATTAAGCCCTAAACCAATTATGAGTCATTCCTACACATTTAAACTAATTTAGAACCATGATTATCATTTCTAAACCTTGCTGGACAGAATCCAGAAAATTCCATCATTAAGGGATCTAAAACTCTCAAATTAATTCTTTTCTAATTCCTAACTTATCCTATCTTTCACATATGAGTCTTAACATTATTTTTACTCAAACATAAGCATCTTATCATTATTAACACAGCTCATACAGTGGCCAAACATAGCAAGGCAGAACCGAAACAAACATCTCCATAAAAGACATGAAACACAATTTCTAAAGCACATACAATACTAGTTTCTCTTGGAACCTTTTTCAACTTTCAAAACTCATTTATGGACACTTTTATCACCTAAAATCATAAAAATACTTAAGAGGGTAATAGCTAAATCATTTTTATCTCAAGAGGTCCTAAATTCATAAAACTTAGTTCTACATATTTCTTATACTTACATAAGCTTAGAAAAATTATAAAACATAGTTTTCAATACTTGGAAACACCAAAGCCTCTTAGGGCCGAAATAGGGACCAAAAGCAATAAATATTTTTAGACCTTTGTTGAGACAACAATGGGCAAGTCTTTGAGCTCTAGGTTCATTAAAGTGATGACATAAAAATAAACATGCTCATGCACTTGTTTTAGTTTTTGCTAGAAAGTAAAGTGAGAGCATAAAATAAATATGTGATGCATTATATTATTATCTTTGATATTTAGGTGAGAACTTGAAACATAAACATGATAATGCATAGCTTGAAATATAAACATGATAATGCAAGCTCCTTTATTACCTTGGTACTTAGTGATAACAAAGAAAGTAAACATGATGTGCAAAGCATAAAATAAATATGGTATGCATTATATTATTATCTTTGATATTTAGGTGAGAACTTGAAATATAAACATGATAATGCAAGTTCCTTTATTACCTTGGTACTTAGTGATAGCAAAGAAAGTAAACATGATGTGCAAAGCATAAAATAATCATGATGCAAGGTTCATTTTAAGGTGATCTAAAGCTCATCCAAGACTTTAACAACATAATAACCCAACACATATCTCATTACAAAAGAGAGCTTTAGAGTTCTTGAATCAAGTTCTCAAAGGAATTATGAGGTTCTTGAACATCATCATCAATCTCAAAGAAAGCAAAACTTTTTGAACAAATAAAACTTCAAAGATCAAAAAGGAAAATGGTAACCGAAATGTTAAAGAAAGGAACAAAGAAACTGAAATCATAATAGCAAGAAAAGTAAAGGTATTCTTGAGTAAAAATCATTTTTGAGTTAGAAAATAAAGTTGGAACTCTAAGAAAATAAAATCTCAAGCTCTAGAGTTTCCTTTGAGATGAACACATAGTCATTATCTAGGAGTCCTCATCATTGAGCTATCATGTACTCATCAAGGCTAAGAGGCCGAAAATACAAGAAAGGGAAACCAAAGAAAGTTTCAAAAAGAAAACCCAAGAGAAAGCTAGAAAGAACTCATTTTCAAGAAGACAAAGTTTAGAAAACACTCCTACCTAGAGTGAAGACAAAAAGCTTGGACTTGAAGATGAAAATGATATGAGCAACACCTCCTAGGATGGTGATGATGATTCGGCCTTGATGAAAGAAAAAGGAAGGAAATGTGTTCTTGGTGAGCTTGTGTTTGAGAATGGAAGTTTAGGTGTTTGTATGATGATCCAAGGTGGTGGGGTGGTGTTTCAAGGTTGTGTGATGATGTTTCAAAAGGAAAAAGAAGAAGATGAAGAAGAAGAATGCTCTTGAGATTTGAGAGAAAAAGGAAGAACTTAGAGAAAAACAAAAAAACTAAACTTAGCAAATGAACAAAGTGTAGCAAAGGTTCATCTAGGCATGGTATTTATAGAGAAGAATAAGAGTGAATGAGTGGAGGAGAATGAATCCTCATGGAACATGAGGTGAGGCATGTGTGGAGGAGAGTGAATCCTCATGGAACATGAGGTGAATGAATCCCCATGGAACATGAGGTGAGGCATGTGTGGAGGAGAATGAATCCTCATGGAACATGAGGTGAGAAAATTGCACTTTGATGACATGGCTTCAACCATAGTCTTTGGAGTGTGAAATAAAATAAAATTGTGATAAAATGGATGATGAATTTCGTGCAGGTCTGATGCAGCAAGGGAGGAGGGAGTTTTGGTCATGTAATAGTGTGTTAGTGATGTGTTTAGGGGTGTATTAGCTTAGGTGTAAGGTTAGGAGTCATTAAGCATAAGTTTAGGTGACTAAGAATGTGATTAGGAACCTTTATGACATGATTAAGGAGTACTCATACATATTTAGGAGATTTTAAATTCATTTTATGAATAAAACAATGTAGACAAAATTCCATAATTTAAGGAATTGGAGAGAGAAAACACTATTCAAGATTCCATGACTAGAAATCTTGAATTTAAAATAAGATTTTAAGTTGTAATTAAGCACTTTTAGGTTCTAATCAACTTTAATAAATTATTTTGACTCAAGATTAATTATGGAAATTAATTAATCTTCGATTAGAGCCTAATATTGCTTAGGTTTGCTTAATCACGCGATTAAGCGTAAAAACACGAAACTAGGGGTAAAATCGTAATTTTGCACTAATTTTGCCCGGGACCTCCATAATTAAAACTGAGGTCGTAGAATACATAAAAATGCCTTTTAAAACCATCTAGAGAAGTTTCGGTTCATCCTAAGCACTTGCAAATAGGTAAAACACCGCGGGCATTTTGGTCATTTTGACCAAAACTTCAAAACGAGATTTTCGATTCCGGAAAGGTACACAGGTCATCTAATCCCCTTCCAACATTGAGTTTGCCCTTCGAGTACTGCCAGATCGACTTTCCTCGAATTCTGGGCCGAAAATGACCTCAGGGGCATTTCGATCATTTTCACTCTAGCAGAAAATCGGGGCGTTACACTTCTCGACTCGCTTAGCCAGCCTCGGCTGTGTAACAGTCTCCTCGCTCACTGTAACACCCTAATAGAACCCCACTGTGCTTAAGTTCACATTTGGATTCTATTAGTTGTCACTTATGCCTTGCATTTATTTTCTTTTGAAATTAACTTAGAAAAATAGTGGAAGTTTTTTTTTAAATAAATTAATTTTTTTGAAAACTTAAGCCTGTAACGAGAAGTGAAATACATAGCGCTTTTATAGATAATAATCAAGTTACATTGCGCACTTAATTAAATAAGCGGAATAAGAGACTAAGTGTAGAACTATTATCACATAAACTAGAATATAATCACCTAATACATAAGTCACAACAGGGCATATATCATACTGATAAGTTATTACAAATAACAATATAAGTTCTACTATTACTAATTGTTTCTCACAAACTATAATGTAACTAAAGCTCGGAATGCTCCTACTTGAAAGGTTTGAAATCTTCACGCACTACCTTCTTTCTCAGCTACAGCTTCGTTGCTTTAGGTGGACACGTCTGTCCCTGGTAACGACAACGGAAAATAAACATAGGAGTAAGAAATACATGATTTCTCAGTAGGAGTTCCTACTTGTACTAAAAGTGTCATCGTTGTCGTCCCAGTCACTTCGGGTTTATTATAAAAAGGTGAACAGGTAAGGATTCAATTATCAAACTTTCACAAACGTGATTAGCCGAAGTGCAGTTACTTTTAAACTAATCTTGAACATTAGCAGAAATATCCATTCAGTATTTCATCAAGCATACATATAAGCATATAATGTAAAACCACTAATAAGCAATAATCATTTAGGAGTTGCATGCATTTCATGATTACTCATCCTCAACATTCACTTGTTTAGTGAACATCATCTTTCATTTATTTCATCAACATATTTCTTAATTACTCATGGGATGAATGTATCAATGCCTTAGACCACCCTAAAAGGGTAATGAGCTCATACCGTGGCCGTCGCCACAACCTTTTGGTTTTCTTTCCGTTGCCATGATCTCAACGGTTTAGGGGGTTAAGCCGTGAGTTTAGCTCAAGTCCACTTTTCCAGACTATCATTGCTACTTTTTCAGGTTTTACTTTTATTCTCACTGAGTGAAATCATCAATACCTCAATCCTCAAAGAGGATTAAGCAGTGAGTTGGTCTATTTATTATTTCATTTGAAACATGAATGTATGCACATTAATAAATCATGGCACAGTCGATCATTTTATCATTATCATTTCATATCTCATCAATACATTCACATTTCTATATATCACTTCATGTAACATAGACAATATCATGTAAATCTCATAATAAACATTCTCATAGATAATTCATATTAAGCAACCTAAGTTATCAAGTTAGGTCTCTAGTGTTCCTAATAGGTTATGGATATCTTGGTATTATCTTTTTCTCTTAGTCTTCTTTGTACTCTTAGTATTTCCATTAATACATTAATACCCTTTAAGATATGTTTAGAGGTTCTTTATATATTTTTATTATGACTTTTATATATATTTCCTGAAGATTATTATTCTACTTAAATCCTTAAAATTATCTCTTTACAAGACTTGAATCTTTTATTTAGAGTTCTGACATCTTTTAGGATAAAATTTGTAGCACTAACATCTGAGATTAGTGTAAATCAACTGTAAATTGTGCATAGTAGGATTCCCAGGAGAGAGAGGTGGGTCACAATGGACACGCTTAAATACCAAGTCTTTCCTTAGCCAGAACCTTTCCAAATTGCACTCTCACAGTATCACGCTACCTTCAACACTTTCTCAGCACACTATCCCGAAAATATATATCTCATTCTGTATTTTCGTGGTGTAAAACTTTATGCATAGCATATATAAGTGTGTTTGTAGATGTGTTAGCTTTTCCACAAAGTTGAAATCAGTCCATTTGCATTTTTCTAGAGTGAGTTACACCTATTTTACTACTACAAGGTCAGATTAAGAGCTTCAGTCTTAGGCTCTACTTTAAAAATTTATATCTTGGACTAGGAAACTCCGTTTTAGGTGATTATTTTTGGAGAGTGTTCTACAACGAGTCTAGTTTATAATAAAAATATTTTTATTTCGAGATACTTCATATTTTATGAACACTAATTTTCGAAGTAACTACTGCCAGAAATAACTAGAAATTCCAGCACCTGCCATGTTCATGTCTTAAGTTATCTTTATTAACTCAAGTTTCATATACAATCTTTTAAGTTATGTTTGAGTTTGGTAACATCATAAAAGTACTCATAGCAGAATAGAACATGTTGTGTTTTCTAAAAATATAATTATTCAAAACTTTTGACAATAACTCAAGTTTGAGACATTCTATCCATGAGCAAAGTTAGAAGCCAACAATACTTGAACAAATAAAGAAGAAACTCCTACCTCTTGTGTAGGGTCTAAAAAGGGTCCTTCTCTTCTTCCTTAAGCTTTGAACAAGAGTCTTTGGAGTGGATGACCCTCCTTGAATCTTGGCTTTAGAACTTCAGTGCTTAAGAAAATATTTCTCACTAGAGTTAAAGATTGTAACTCTTGTGAGGGCTAGTGAAAGTTTGGACTTAGGATTTAAGTGTTTGGATGGAGTTTAGAGGATCAAGAGAAGTCTTTGAAGAACATAAGAAGAATGATAGAATAAGAAAGAAAGAACAGTTAGGGAGTTTCTGAATTGAAGAGAGTTTGAGGAGTATTTATAGTGGAAAGATTAGAGAAAAAACAGAAGAAGGAAAGCACTTGGAGCATGATTTATGGAAACATGTTGGCTGAATTTTGGGATGAAAATGCTCCTTGTTTTGTGCAAACATGTTTCCATGTTTTATGCAAACAAGTTGGATGAAAATGCTCCATGTTTTGTGCAAAGATGTTAGTGGAGATTTTCTAACCTTTAGTGCATGTATGTGATTCAGAAATGTGTATGATGTATGTGGTTAAATTATTGTGTTATCATCTTAATCCAATGGCTTAGATTCATTCTTGTCGAAAGACAAGTCTAGGGATTTGTGCAAATGGTATTGTAGTAATTTCTTTAACTAAGACAAGGATATTTTTGTAATTAGACAATGATAGTGGTATTCTTGTAATTCCATTCATAAAGTAAGGGTATCTTCGTCATTTAATAAGGCAAGGGTAGTTTGGTAATTTCCTGTACATAGCAAGGGCATTTTTGTAATTTCTACTAAGTGATGGCATTTTCGTAATTCTTTGCATTTTTCTCTAGACATACTTAAGTAGTCTATTTGTTGTGTTTCATAACATTTGTCTAGATTTTCTTGGTTTTGCTATCGCTAATTAAGATTAATATTTATCTTAGTTATAAATTTGGTGATGTTACATTTCTCCCCTTCTTATTAAAAATTTTACCCTCAAAATTTGATACCTGTGAATAGGTTCGGAAATTCTTTTCGCATATCTTCCTCGAGCTCCCATGTGTGCTCTTCCATTCCATCTTGTCCCCAGGCTACTCGGACCAGAGATACAGATTTGTTTCTCAGCTGCTTGATGTCATGATCCACAATCCTCATCGGTGGTAATTCAAAAGTTAAGTTATCTTTTAATTGTATAGTTTCTGGCTCAAACACATGACTGGGGTCTGACTGATACTTTCTCAATTGGGACACATGAAAAACATTGTGTAGGTTAGACAATTTTGGAGGTAATGCAATTTGGTAGGCGGAGGGACCTACCTTTTTGAGGATTTGGAAGGGTCCTAAGAATCTAGGGCTTAGCTTTTTGACTTTCATTGCACGACCTATACCTGTGGTAGGAGTAATTCGCAAGAATATGTGTTCTCTTTCTTGAAATTCGAGAGGTTTCCTTCTCTTGTCAGCATAGCTCTTCTGCCTACTCTGAGCAGTGAGGATTCTTTCCCTAATTCTCCTTATTTGTTTGGTTGTCTCTTCTACCAAATCAGGGCCCAAAATACTTTGCTCTCCTGGGTCACACCAACAAAGTGGTGATTGACACTTTTTACCATACAAAGCCTCATAGGGTGCCATCCCACTGCTAGTGTGGTAACTATTATTATATGCAAACTCAATCAATGGAAGCTGTTTGTCCCAACTTTTTGGCTGGTCTAAGACACATGCTCTTAGCATATCCTCAAGGGTTTGAATTGTTCTTTCTGATTGTCCATCAGTTTGAGGGTGATAGGCAGTGCTTAGACACAACCTTGAACCAAACGCCTTTTGCAAAGCTCCCCAAAATCTTGAGGTGAACCTTGGATCCCTATTTGAGACAATGGTTTTGGGTACTCCATGGAGCCTTATTATCTCTTGGATGTATAGCTGAGCTAACTTTTCCAAAGGGTAATTTGCTCGAATGGGTAAAAAGTGAGCAGATTTGGTCAATCTATCCACAATTACCCATATGGAGTCATGTCCGGTAGGCGTTCTTGGCAATCCCATCACGAAATCCGTGGATATTCCTTCCCACTTCCATTCGGGGATTTCGAGAGGTTGCAACGCTCTGGAGGGTTTTTGATGCTCTCAATCTTCATTTTTTGGCATACCAAACATTTTTGCACTATATTTGCTATATCTGCTTTCATCTTTGGCCACCAGAACATCTTTTTAGGTCATGGTACATCTTGGTTATACCGGGGATGTACACTAAATTGACTCTTGTGGGCTTCTTCCAAAATGCTAGCTCTCAATCCTTCTTTTGCAGGTACACAGATTCTCCCTTGGTATCTCCACACTCCTTCCTTATCCTGGACAAACTCTTTCAACTTTCCTGCTTCGACAAGGGTTAAGGTTCTAAGGAAATTCTCATCTTCCCTTTGGGCTTGAATTATTTAATCCTTAAAGCTACTGGTTACACTTAGTTGGCTTAATCGAATTTGTTTTGAAGTCCCCCTATATCCTAAGTTGAGGTTCCTAAAATCTTCTATCAGCTCATTTTCTTTCACCATGAGCCAAGCGGCATGCAAGGACTTACGACTCAAAGCGTCTGCTACCACATTTGCCTTTCCTGGGTGGTAGTTCAACCCAAAGTCATAGTCCTTGAGAAACTCCATCCAACGCCTTTGTCTCATATTGAGTTCCTTTTGGTTGAAGAGGTATTTCAAACTTTTGTGGTCAGAAAAGACTTCAAACCTTACACTATAAAGATGATGTCTCCAGATTTTTAAGGCAAAGACAATAGCCGCTAGCTCTACGTCATGGGTTGGGTAATTAACTTCATGGGGTTTGAGCTGTCTAGAGGCATAGGCTACTACATTCCTATTTTGCATCAAAACACATCCTAGTCCTCTTCCCGAGGCATCACAATACACCTCAAATTTTTCTTTTGGGTCAGGTAGGATTAGGACACGGGTAGTGGTCAACTTCTTCTTTAGTTCTTGGAAACTCTCTTCACATTCTGGGCTCCATATAAAAGCTGAATTCTTCCTTGTTAGCTTGGTGAGGGGTAAGGTAATTTGGGAAAAACCTCTAATGAACCTTCGGTAGTAACCGGTTAGCCCTAGAAAACTCCTAATCTCCTTCACAGTGGTAGGGGTTTCCCATTGTTGCACCACTTCTATCTTACTTGGGTCTACTGCTATTCCCCCATGTGACACTACATGACCTAAGAACTTAACTTCGTTCATCCAAAATTCACACTTGGACAACTTTGCATAAAGTTTCTTGTTCCTCAACACCTCCAACACCACTCGTAAGTGTTCTTCGTGCTCTTCTTCAGTTCTAGAGTAAACTAGAATGTCATCGATGAACACTATTACAAACTTGTCCAAGTATGGTCTAAATATCCTATTCATGTAGTCCATAAACACTGCCGGTGCATTGGTTAACCCAAATGACATCACATTAAACTCATAATGTCCATATCTAGTCCTAAAGGCTGTCTTTGGTATGTCCTCCTCCTTCACTCGAATCTGGTGGTATCTTGATCGCAGATCTATCTTGGAAAACACTTGGGCTCCTCTCAATTGGTCCATGAGGTCATCTATTCTAGGAAAAGGGTATTTATTTTTTATAGTCACTTTGTTTAGCTGCCTATAATCCACACATAATTGCATACTCCCATCCTTCTTCTTGACAAGCGACCTTTGGGGCTCCCCATGGTGAAGCACTGGGCCTAATGAATTTCTTCTGTAGTAGTTCCTCTAATTGCTTCTTCAACTCTGTTAACTCGGCCAATGGCATCTTATAAGGAGCTATAGATATGGGTCCTGTTCCTGGTACCAAATCTATAGAAAACTCAATCTCCCTTTTTGGAGGAAATTCAGGTATGTCATCAGGAAAAACATCTGAGAATTCCTTTACTACAAGGATCTTTTCTAGAGCTTGCTCCACTTCTTTCTCACTTGTCATTAGGAAGACATATCCTCGCTTTTCATTCCTACTATCCCCCATGATAATGGAGTTTAGGTATAGTCGTACCTTTCTATCAAGTTTAGAGGGATTGGGTAAAGATGGTTTGGGAAGAAATACTAGTGACTTATTTGCACAATGTAGTAACACACGGTTAGCCGAAAGCCAATCCATGCCCAAGATTACATCAAAACCAGACAAGGGTAGACAAACTAAATCATGATGAAAAATCCTATCGCCTACCTCAAATTCACAATTTAGGCAGACTTGATCGATTCTAACAAAGATTTATAGTGGGTGTAGAGACAACTAAGATGATTTTTAAGTCAGATATATACAACCTCAACTTATTAGCACAATCATATGAAATGAATGAATGTGTTGCGCCAGAATCAAACAATACAATTAAGGGTTTTCCATTAATTATACACTTACCTTGAATCAGATCATCGGATTACGAGGGCATCTCAAAGATGATAGCAAACACGCGTCCCCTGTGCCTTAGGCTTGAGTGTAGAGGACTGATTGAACTTTAGGCACTCTCTAGAATAGTGTCCCGCCTGGCCCACACCGATAACAAACATTTTTACCAAATCTGCATTCCCCTCCATGTATCTTTCCACAAGTGGCACAAGGGGGTCTAGTCATAGATTCAAGGACAGCAGCCATCCTAGGTCGATTAACAGCTTGTGTCCTAGGTTGATTCATCATAGGGTGTTGGGGTTATTTCCCTTTAAATCCACCCCCTTGGTAGGGTTTCTTGTGAGGGGGTGGGAACCCTTGGTGACCTTGTTGAGCAGACCTCTTCCTATTCTTTTCAACTTGATGGGCAACTAGCTGGCGATTGCAACTCTCAGCCACTTGGCTTTTGCTGACTAAAGATGCATAGTCAGTGACCTCCAGTGGAGCCACAGATGCCAAAATGTTTGGCCTCAAACCACTATCATATTTCATGCATTTCCAAGCCTCGTTGGGATCCCTTTGGTAGCTAGTTGAGTGTTTGATTAGTTCTTCAAACTTAGCTGTGTACTCAGCCACACTTCGATTTCCCTGTGTCAGCAACAGAAATTCTACTTCCTTTGCCTTCTTAACCGGATCTGGAAAATATTTCTTATGGAACGTAGCATAGAAAACCTCCCACGTAATCTGTATGTCAGCACTTTCGAGCAAGCCCTTTGCACCCTTCCACCACGCGGTAGCCTTTCCTTTCAGCATATAAGTAGAGAATGCCACCTTTTGTTCATCAGAGCATTCTACCACTGAGAAAACCTTCTCCATCTCTTGAATCCATCTGTCAGCTATTTCGGGGTTAGTTGTCCCTTTGAATTCTGGAGGTCCAGCCCTATTGAATTCTGAGAATTTTCCGTGTTCTTGGTTCCCAACTGATTCCTCTGACCTCGTATTCATCTGCTCCATCATCACTGTTGCTTGTGCTTGCATAGCCCTAGCCATCTCCTGGAGTGCATTTGCCAGTTCATCACGATTACCTCCACCGCGTGCCCCGTAAATGCGTGCATTTGCTGCCATTAGTTCCTAGACACACCAAACAACAGTCATCGAGTTGATCAGGCTCAATACTATAGCTAAGCATGGTAGCAACTATGGCAGTATCACAAGACGATCATGCATTTCTAAATCCTATGTCCCATCATACAGATAAGATTAATAGCATGATATCATAGACAAAAGCATAGTCAGTCCATTCCTCAGGCTTAAATATGATGAACTGCTCTGATACCATAATGTAACACCCTAATAGAACCCCACTGTGCTGAAGTTCACATTTGGATTCTATTAGTTGTCACTTATGCCTTGCATTTATTTTCTTTAAATAAATTAATTTTTTTGAAAACTTAAGCCTGTAACGAGAAGTGAAATACATAGCGCTTTTATAGATAATAATCAAGTTACATTGCGCACTTAATTAAATAAGCGGAATAAGAGACTAAGTGTAGAACTATTATCACATAAACTGGAATATAATCACCTAATACATAAGTCACAACAGGGCATATATCATACTGATAAGTTATTACAAATAACAATATAAGTTATACTATTACTAATTGTTTCTCACAAACTATAATGTAACTAAAGCTCGGAATGCTCCTACTTGAAAGGTTTGAAATCTTCACGCGCTACCTCCTTCCTCAGCTACAACTTCGTTGCTTTAGGTGGACACGTCTGTCTCTGGTAACGACAACGGAAAATAAACATAGGAGTGAGAAATACATGATTTCTCAGTAGGAGTTCCTACTTGTATTAAAAGTGTCATCGTTGTCGTCCCAGTCACTTCGGGTTTATTATAAAAAGGTGAACAGGTAAGGATTCAATTATCAAACTTTCACAAACGTGATTAGCCGAAGTGCGGTTACTTTTAAACTAATCTTGAACATTAGCAGAAATATCCATTCAGTATTTCATCAAGCATACATATAAGCATATCATGTAAAACCACTAATAAGCAATAATCAATTAGGAGTTGCATGCATTTCATGATTACTCATCCTCAACATTCACTTGTTTAGTGATCATCATCTTTCATTTATTTCATCAACATATTTCTTAATTACTCAGGGGATAAATGCATCAATGCCTTAGACCACCCTAAAAGGGTAATGAGCTCATACCGTGGCCGTCGCCACAACCTTTTGGTTTTCTTTCTGTTGCCATGATCTCAACGGTTTAGGGGGTTAAGCCGTGAGTTTAGCTCAAGTCCACTTTTCCAGACTATCATTGCTACTTTTTTAGGTTTTACTTTTATTCTCACTGAGTGAAATCATCAATACCTCAATCCTCAAAGAGGATTAAGCACTGAGTTAGTCTATTTATTATTTCATTTGAAACATGAATGTATGCACATTAATAAATCATGGCACAGTCAATCATTTTATCATTATCATTTCATATCTCATCAATACATTCACATTTCTATATATCACTTCATGTAACATAGACAATATCATGTAAATCTCATAGTAAACATTCTCATAGATAATTCATATTAAGCAGCCTAACTTATCAAGTTAGGTCTCTAGTGTTCCTAATATGTTATGGATATCTTGGTATTATCTTTTTCTCTTAGTCTTCTTTGTACTCTTAGTATTTCCATTAATACATTAATACCCTTTAAGATATGTTTAGAGGTTCTTTATATATTTTTATTATGACTTTTATATATATTTCCTGAAGATTATTATTCTACTTAAATCCTTAAAATTATCTCTTTACAAGACTTGAATCTTTTATTTAGAGTTCTGACATCTTTTAGAATAAAATTTGTAGCACTAACATCTTATATTAGTGTAAATAAACTATAAATTGTGCATAGTAGGATTCCCAGGAAAGAGAGGTGGGTCACAATGGACACGCTTAAATACCAAGTCTTTCCTTAGCCAGAACCTTTCCAAATTGCACTCTCACAGTATCACGCTACCTTCAAGACTTTCTTAGCACACTGTCCCGAAAATATATCCCTCATTCTGTATTTTCGTGGTGTAAAACTTTATGCATAGCATATATAAGTGTGTTTGTAGATGTGTTAGCTTTTCCACAAAGTTGAAATCAGTCCATTTGCATTTTTCTAGAGTGAGTTACACCTATTTTACTACTACAAGGTCAGATTAAGAGTTTCAATCTTAGGCTCTGCTTTAAAAATTTATATCTTGGGCTAGGAAACTCCGTTTTAGGTGATTCTTTTTGAAGAGTGTTCTACAACGAGTCTAATTTATAATAAAAATATTTTCATTTCGAGATCCTTCATATTTTATGAACACTAATTTTCGAAGTAACTACTGCCAGAAATAACTAGAAATTCCAGCACCTGCCATGTTCATGTCTTAAGTTATCTTTATTAACTCAAGTTTCACATACAATCTTTTAAGTTATATTTGAGTTTGATAACATCATAAAAGTACTCATAGCAGAATAGAACATGTTGTGTTTTCTAAAAATATAATTATTCAAAACTTTTGACAATAACTCAAGTTTGAGACATTCTATCCATGAGCAAAGTTAGAAGCTAACAATACTTGAACAAATATAGAAGAAACTCCTACCTCTTGTGTAGGGTCTAAAAAGGGTCCTTCTCTTCTTCCTTAAGCTTTGAACAAGAGTCTTTGGAGTGGATGACCCTCCTTGAATCTTGGCTCTAGAACTTGAGTGCTTAAGAAAATATTTCTCACTAGAGTTAAAGATTGTAACTCTTGTGAGGGCTAGTGAAAGTTTGGACTTAGGATTTAAGTGTTTGGATGGAGTTTAGAGGATCAAGAGAAGTCTTTGAAGAACATAAGAAGAATGATAGAATAAGAAAGAAAGAACAGTTAGGGAGTTTCTAAATTAAAGAGAGTTTGAGGAGTATTTATAGTGGAAAGATTAGAGAAAAAACAGAAGAAGGAAAGCACTTGGAGCATGATTTGTGGACACACGTTGGCTGAATTTTGGGATGAAAATGCTCCTTGTTTTGTGCAAACATGTTTCCATGTTTTATGCAAACATGTTGGATGAAAATGCTCCATGTTTTGTGCAAAGATGTTAGTGGAGATTTTCTAACCTTTTGTGCATGTATGTGATTCAGAAATGTGTATGATGTATGTGGTTAAATTATTGTGTTATCATCTTAATCCAATGGCTTAGATTCATTCTTGTCTAAAGACAAGTCTAGGGATTTGTGCAAATGGCATTGTAGTAATTTTTTTAACTAAGACAAGGATATTTTTGTAATTAGACAATGATAGTGGTATTCTTGAAATTCCATTCATAGAGTAAGGGTATCTTCGTCATTTAATAAGGCAAGGGTAGTTTGGTAATTTCCTTTACATAGTAAGGGCATTTTTGTAATTTCTACTAAGTGATGGCATTTTCGTAATTCTTTGCATTTTTCTCTAGACATACTTAAGTAGTTTATTTGTTGTGTTTCATAACATTTGTCCAGATTTTCTTGGTTTTGCTATCGCTAATTAAGATTAATATTTATCTTAGTTATAAATTTGGGGATGTTACACTCACGCCTAGCATGAACTGAGGTGTAGGAGCAGAACTCTCGCTATATATGTGTGTCGGCGGGTCCTTAGATGGGTCGTCCTCTAAACTCAGGGATCGAGGCACGTAGTCCTGGAAGTCTCGAGGCATCGAACCACTAGTATACGTCCGCAGAATCCTCTCGTCTCGCGTTCGGGAGCACTCAAAAACCATCGCATCGTTGTAAGGTGACATAGAGGAGAAACGGTAGCTCTGTACCGGATGTGCAAAGGGGCGTCCAATGAACATGAAGACTCGCACGGTGCACTACCCCTCAAAATGATATGAGCCGTGGTCCGGGTCATAGTGAACCTCCCAAGTAGGTGTGTCAATGAAAACCATGAACGTCGTCATCGCTTTCTGAAGATGCGATGGAAAAGAGAGAAAGAAGAGAAAAGAGTGAGAATTGTTGCTAAAGAATCTCAGTAGGAGTCTCCTATCCTATGGTTACATTGTTCACATCCTCTGGAACCTTGGGTTTAATTATAAAACAGTGATCATGCATATAAGATTCAATTGAGGGTTTTCCAAAACTAATTATCCAAGGTCCATTCCTTTTAGCATGCATCTCGATGTTAAGAATGCAACATGTTATATCATGGGTGCATATCAATACTTGAGCATATAAAACAACACATCAAAGCATATAAGCATAAACCATATGGCATAAGGGCATATAACTTTCAAGTGGATCATTCCTCAACCTCGTCACATCAATCATGGTACTTTAGCATAATAAGGCCACCCTAAAATAACTAGGTTATGAGCTCATACCTCAGCTAGTTGTCACTAGCTTTTGCTTATTATCTGAATAAGCGAAACATAATATAATAATCCCGACTCGCAAGTACGGGTATGGGGTAGGGATCACCTCTCTTAGGATTTGAAACGCTTTGCGGGCATTAAGCCACAACAATTTGTCCGCTTTGGTAGGCTACATCTACTCATACCCTCACGAATTTGTCTCCCCTGGGGGTGCTCGGCCGAACCGGTGTCACCCAGGAAAGCGCGTCTCAGTGCTTTGTCACATAAAAATCTCCTGGGGGTGCTCGGCCGAACCGGTGTCACCCAGGGTTTTCAACTGATATTGTAATCTTAAACATTTCTTTAACCCTTTAAGGTTTGACGGAAATTCGGCAGCATGATCGCTGTTAAACCGAATTTCCTTCAAACTGCCACAAGCTAAAATCACACAACATGTTCTCATGAAATCTCATGCTATGATAAACTCATATCTAAACTAATTCATTCCTCATGCATCATAAACATCTCAACATGTCATTGCATAAATTAAGCATCATAGCATTAACACATTTCTTACTGTCTTATGCATTGACCGTTAAGGTCCTTAACTCACATTCTAAGTTATGAATCATCAAAGCCTAGTCTCTCGGGTACCTATAAGGTTATAACTAAGTATTTCTCTCCTCACATTATGGTCAAGAACATCTCTAAACCTCAAGGATGCATAATTCATAATCCTAACTTTACGGGTACCTAGGAGTCACAACAATGACCCTTTCTAAGTCCGGTTTGCTCCTAAGGCATCAAGATCAAGTCTTAAACCAATTATGAGTCATTCCTACACATTTAAACTAATTTAAAACCATGATTAGCATTACTAAACCTTACTGGACAGAATCCAGAAAATTCAAACATTAAGGGATCTAAAACTCTCAAATTAATTCATTTCTAGTTACTAACTTCTCTTATCTTTTACATATGAGTTTTAACATTAGTTATACATAATTATACTCATGTTATCATCATCAAACAGCTCATACAGTGGTCACAAAAGGCAAGGCAGAATCGAAACATTTATCTCCATATAAGGCATCAAACACAATTTCTAAAGCACATAAAATACTAGTTTCTCTTGGAACCTTTTTTAAAACTTTCAAAACTCATTTATAAACATTTTTATCATCTAAAATCATAAGAATATTTAAGAGGGCAGTAGCTAAATCAATCTTGTCTCATGAGGTCCTAAATTCATAAAACTTGGTTCTATATATTCCTTTAACTCATATAAGCTTAGAAAAATTATGAAACATAGTTTTCAATACTTGGAAACAATTAAACTCTTTGGGGCCGAAATCTCAAGCTAGAAGAATAAACATTTTCAAACCTTTGTTTGAGACAACAATGGGCAAGTCTTTGAGCTCTAGGTTTATTTAAGTGATGGCATAAAAATAAACATGTTCATGCACTTATTTTAGGTTCCATTAGAAAGTAAAGTAAGAGCATAAAATAAACATGAGTTGCAACTCATTATTATCTTGATATTAAGTGAGAACTTGAAACATAAACATGATAATGCATAGCTTGAAATATAAATATGATAATGCAAGTTCATTCATTATCTTGATACTTAGTGATAACAAGGAAAGTAAATATGATGTGCAAAGCATAAAAGTAAACATGGATGCAAGGTTCATTTTAAGATTATCTAGAGCTCTTACAAGATTTTAGAGATTAACAACCCAACACTCATCTCATTACAAAGAGAACTTTAGAGTTCTTGAACCAAGTTCTCAAAGGAACTATGAGGTTGTTGAACATCATCATCAAGCTCAAAATAAATAAACTTTCAAAGAACACAAAACCTCAAAAGAAAGGAACCAAAACCGAAATATTTAGAGGAAAGGAAGCAAGGAAACCAAAATGAAAAACAAGAAAAAGTAAAGGTGTTCTTGAGCTAAAATCACTTTTGAGTTGGTAAATCAAGATGAAACTTAGAAAAAATAAAAACTCAAGCTCTAGAGGTTCCTTTGAGATGAACACATAGTCATCATCTAGGAGCTCTTATCATTGAGTTATCATATACTCATCAAGGCCAAGAGGCCGAAACATTAAGGAAAGAAAACAAGGAAAGTTTCAAAAAGAAAGTCCAAGAGAAAGCTAGAGAAAAACTCATTTCAAGAAAACAAAGTTTAGAAAACACTCCTACCTAGAGTGAAGATGAAAACTTGAACTTTTTGAAAGGAAAAAAAGATGATGAACTCCTCCAAGGGGCAAGATGGCTTCGGCCAAGGGAGGATAAGAAGGTTGGAGTTGTGTTTCAAGTGAGGTTGTGTTTGAGATGAAGTGTTTGAGAGCTTAGGAGGTGATTTGAGGTTGTGAGGTGGTGTTTGAAGGTTATGAGATGATTATGTGATGAAGAGATGAAGAAGATGAAGATGAAGAACAAGAGGAAAATCTCTTGAAACTTAGAGAGAAAACGAAAGAACTTAGAGAAAGCTAGGAAATTTGAAACTTAGCAAATGAACTAAAGTGTTTGCAAGCTCAAGCAAGCAAGGTATATATAGAAAATAAAAACAAATGAGAGCTCAAAGGGAGGAGGGTTGGCCGTAGCTTTTGGAGGGAAAAGGAAGAGAAAATATCTCTTACACATTATCATTCAAGAATGGTTTGAATTATGGAAGTTATGATACAAGGCATGGCTTGATTTGAGTGAATTTCCTATCAATTTTGAATGAAATAATCCTTCTAGAAGAAATGCATGGCTGGTTGTTTTTCAGCCACAAATAAATGAGGAAAATGGGTTATTTCAATTAGTTATTCATTTGGAAAATCAAGCTTGATTGAAAACATGACAAGGTATGGTGTATATGACTTGAGGTATGGCTTTGGAGTGTTGAAAATTTGAACATGTGATGCATATGGAGGGCATGGAGTACACAGCCAGACCAGGTACAACAAGGGGGAGGAAGTGTTGATCATGTTATTGGGTGCTAATGATAGGTTTAAGTGTGTATTAGCTTAGGTAAAAGGTTAGGAATAATTAAGCTTAAGTTTAGGTGACTAAGAATGAGGTTTAAGGATTTTATGACAAGATTAGGAGTGCTCATACATCATTAGGAGATTTAAATTCATTTTTATGAGTAAACAATTGGAAACACAATTCCATGATTTAAGGAATTAGAGAGAGAAAACACTATTCAAGATTCCATGACTAGGAATCTTGAATTTAAAATAGGATTTCAAGTTGTAATTAAGCACTTTTAGGTTCTAATCAACTTTAATAAATTATTTTGACTCAAGATTAATTATGGAAATTAATTAACATTCGATTAGAGCCTAATATTGCTTAGGTGTGCTTAATCACGCGATTAAGCGTAAAAACACGAAACTAGGGGCAAAATCGTAATTTTGCACTAATTTCACCCGGGACCTCCGGGACCAAAACTAAAGTCACAGAATACATAAAAAAGCCTTTTAAAACCATCTGGAGAAGTTTCGGGTTCATCCGGCACTTGCAAACGAGTAAAACACCGCAGGGGTGTTTTGGTCATTTTGACCCGAAAACTCGAAAAATGAGATTTTCGATCTCGGAAAGGTACACAAGTTATCTAATCCCCTTCCAACATTGAGTTTGCCCTTCGAGTACTACCGGATCGGCTTTCCTTGAATTCTGGGCTGAAAATGACCACAGAGGCATTTTGGTCATTTTCACTCTAACAAAAAATCAGGGTGTTACACTTATCATTTGGATAAGCGAAAAACATAGTAAAATTCCTGACTGCTCGAGTACGAGTTAGGGGGCTAAGGATCACCTCTCTTAGGATATAACTTCTTTGAAACGCTTTGTTGGCATTTAGCCATAGTAATTTGTCCTCTGTGGTAGGCTGCATCTGCTCATACCCTCGCGGATTTGTCTTTCCTAGGGCTGCTCGGCCAAACTGCTATCACCCAGGAAAGCGCGTCTCAGTGCTTTGTCACATAAAAATCTCATAGGGGTGCTCGGCCGAACCAGTGTCATCCAGGGTTTTAATCTCATATGATACTTCAAAAACATTCTCAAGTCCTTTAGATTTGATTTAAAATTCGGCAAAGATAACAAATGCACAATCGAATTTCCTTCAAACTACTTTATGCCATAAGTCTCACAACACTTGCAATATCAACGTGCATAACATGATAGTCATAACAACTCAATCAAACATTCATCATAATTCGTAAATCATCATATCATACTTGCAATATCAACTCGAAGCATCAAAGTCTCTTAACGTTTTATGCTTTGACCCTTAGGGTCCTTTAACTTGAAATCTAAGTTGTCCATCATCACAACTTAACCTCTTAGGTTCCTATAGGCTCATATCTAAGTATTCCTCACTCAATTCTATGATCATAAACAATTCTAAACCTCAAGAGTGCAGAATCCATAGTTTACACCTTATGAGTACCAACTTTGACCCTTTCTAAGTTCGGTTTGTTCCTAAAGCATCAAAATTAATTCCTAAACCAATTATGAATAGTTTCTACACATTTAAACTAATTATAAACCATCATTTACTAATTTTTCCCTTGTTGGATAGAATCCAGAAAATTCATTTTCTAGGGGATCTAAAAGTCTCATTTTAATTCCTTTCTAGTTATTAACTTGTCTTAACTTTCTCAAATTAATTCTAACATCAAATATACATGACCATACTCATTTTTATCATCATAGAAACATCATCATACAGTGAGCAACCAAGCAGGGTAGAACCGAAAACATCTCCATCAAATAATGCATAGAGCTTTATTTATAAAGCACATAAATTGCTAGTTTCTCTTGGAACCTTTTTAAAACTTATATAACACACTTAAAAACAATTTATTTCTTTAAAACCATCATCAAACCCAAGAGGGCAGTAGCTATTTTAAATTTGTCTCGAGGGATTTAAATCATGAAATCTAGCTCAAAACATTTCTTAAGATCATCTAGACTTAGGAAAATCATGAAACATGGGTTTTAGCACTTGTAACTAGATGAATCTCATTCTAAGACTCAACATCATCACAAGGCCGAAAACCAAAGTGGTAAAAAAAACATATATTTTCAAACTTTGTTTGAGATAATAATGGGTAAGTCCATGAGCTCTAAATCTATTAAATTATGACATAAACATAAATATGCAATGCACTTTGTTTTAGTCTTTATTAAGAGGTGAGAGCATAAAATAAATATGCTATGCAAATCCATTATTATCTTAGAGATTTAGTGAGAACATAAATATAAATATGAAGATGCAAGTTCATTCTTTTATCTTGAGAGTTTAGTGATGACATAAAGGTAAATATGGATGCAAGTTCCTTTTATCTTAACTTAGAGCTCATACAAGACTTTTATAGAGAACTAATAATCTCAACCCAACACTTATCCCATCAACAAAGTGAGCTATAGAGTTCTTGAACTAAGTTCTCAAAGGAACTACATGGCTCTTGAACATCATCATCAAACTCCAAGGAGATGAACTTAAAAGGAAACAAAACCATAAGGAAATAAAAACAAAAACCGAAACATAAAGTAAAGGAAACAAGAACCGAAATCACAAGAAAGAAAATATATACCAAGTTCTTTATTATGTACTTAAGACCCCTAACTAGAATATAACACCCTAATTTTTAACCCAACTTTCTAGAACACATTAGGTTAATCATTAGGTTATTACTTCTTAGTTTCATCATTTTATTAAAATACTTAGCGGAAATTACGGGTAAATATTTTTTTTTGAAAACATAAACCAAAGTGAAAGCCGCGTTCTTATCTAAATGAGAGACATAAATATCAATCATAAGGAACACGAAAGTTAAAGCAAGTAACAATAGAACAATGGTCATCACAACAAAGGAAACATTTCATTAATAATATAGTTAAGATACATAAGTAGTCACGCCCTTATAGAAACGGGCTGAGCTTGCAATACATAAGAAAGGAAATACAACAGAAACAAGGAAGCATAAGTAAACCTCGACTACCCGAGTGCACCTAAAGTGGATAACCTCAAGAAAAAAGAACGTTTATCCGATCTACGTGTGAGTGCGTTCACTAGTCTATCCCAAGGATGTCGGCTACTGGAACCCGGGGTATGGCGGAACGTAACCGATTCACGGACGTAAAGCGGTAAGAGTAGGCACACGCGATGACTGAGCATGAGCTCCTCGGCGGGGACGCATCTCGGCTTGCCTGGCTAGTCTCGGCTGCGTGACGGTCTCCTCGCTTTCACCTCACACGAAATGAGGAGTAGGGGCGGAGCTCTTGCTATACATATGCATCGACGGCTCCTCAAAAGGGTCGTCCTCCAAATCGAGAGACCGAGGCACGTAGTCCTGGAAGTCACGGGGCATCGATGCACCAGTATACGTCCGAAGAATCCTCTTGTTGCACATTCGGGCACTCTAAAAAACCATGGCGTCATCGTAGGGAAACATTGGGAAGAAGCGATAACTCTGTACAGGGTGTGCGAAAGGGCGTCGGACAAACATGAAGACTCGTACCGTGCACTACCCCTCAAAATGGTATGATCCGTGGTCCGGATCAAAGTGAATCTCCCACATCGGTGTGTCGACAAAAACCACAAACGTCACCATCACTCTCTGAAGATGTGACGGAAGAAAGAGAAGGAAGAGAAAGGAGTGAGAATTCTTACTAAAGAATCTCAGTAGGAGTCTTCTATCCTAGGGTTACATAGTTCACATCCTCAGGAACCTTGGGTTTATTTATAAAAGGTGTGCATGCATATAAGATTCATTATTAGGGTTTATAAAGCTATTTATCCAAGGTTCATTCCTTTTAGCATGCATCTTAATGTCATGAAATGTAACATGTTAAGGCATGAATGCATGGCAATACTTAAGCATATAAGTCAACAATTCATATCATCAAGAAGCAATCCATGTGGCATAAAGGTCAATAACTCTCAAATGAAACTTCCATCAATATGTGTGACATCATTCATGGTACTTTAGCAATATAGAAGGCCACCTTAAAAATAGGCTATGAGCTCATACCTCAACTAGTCGTCACTAGCTCTTGCTTATTATCTGAATAAGCGAATAATAAAATGATAATAAACTCGACTACTTAAGAGTATGGTCTAGGGGGCTAGGGATCATGTAACACCCTAATTTTTAACCCAATACTCTAGAACATATTAGGCTAATCATTAGGTTATTACTTCTTAGTCCCATCATTTTAATAAAATACTTAGCGGAAATTACGGGTAAATTTTTCTTTTTGAAAACATAAAGCAAAGTGAGAGCCACGAACTTAACTAGTCGAACGATAGAAACATAAAGCACACATAACAATTATCAGAAGTCATAAAGTAGAGCATATAACCAAAGAACAATCATGATAATAAAAGAAACATTCCATTAATAACATAATTAAGGTACATAATTAGTCATGCCCTCATAGGGACGGGCAGAGCTTGTAATACAGCGGAAAAGGAAATACAACAGAAAACAAGAAAGCAGAAATAAACCATAACTACTCGAGTGCACCTATGGTGAATAACCTCAAAAATAAAAGAAGGTTTATCCATTCTACATGTGGTGTGTGCACTAAGCCTCCCCTACGATGTTAGCTACTGGAATCCGGGAAACGGTGGAGTGTAACCTATCCATGGACGCAGAGCAACAGGAGTGGGAACACGTGAAGACTGAGCATGGGCTCCTCGATGGGGGCGCCTCTCGGCTCGCCTCGCTAGCCTCGGTTGCGTAACGGTCTCCTCGCTCACGTCTCGCACGAACTGAGGTGTAGGAACAGAACTCTCACTATACATGTGCGTCGGCGGGTCCTCAAATGGGTCGTCCTCTGAACTCAAGGATCGAGGCACGTAGTCCTGGAAGTCTCGAGGCATCGAACCACTAGTATACGTCCATAGAATCCTCTCGTCTCGCATCCGGGCGCGCTAAAAAACTATCGCGTCGTCATAAGATAACGTCGGGGAGAAACGGTAGCTCTGTACAGGATGTGCAAAGGGGCGTCCAAGGAACATGAAGACTCGTACGGTACACTGCCCCTCAAAATGATATGACCCATGGTCCGGGTCATAGTGGACCTCCCAAGTAGGCGTGTCAATGAAAAGCACGAACGTCGCCATCAGTCTCTGAAGATGTGACGGAAAAAAGAAGAGAGAGGAGTGAGAATTCTTGCTAAAGAATCTCAGTAGGAGTCTCCTATCCTAGGGTTACATCGTACACATCCTTAGGAACCTTGGGTTTAATTATAAAATAGTGAACATGCATATAAGGTTCAATTTAGGGTTTCTCAAACTAATTATCCAAGGTCCATTCCTTTTAGCATGCGTCTTGGTGTTATAAATGCAACAGGTTATATCATGGATGCATGTCAATACTTGAGCATATAAGACAACACATCAAAGCATATAAACATAAATCATGTGGCATGAGGGCATATAACTTTCAAGTGAATCATTTCTCAACTTCGTGACATCAATCATGGTACTTTAGCATATAGACCACCCTAAAAATAACTAGGTTATGAGCTCATACCTCAGCTAGTCGTCACTAGCTCTTGCTTATTATCTTGAATAAGCGAAACATAAATAATAATCCCGACTCGCAAGTATGGGTAGGGGCCAGGGATCATCTCTCTTTGGGATTACCCTATTTGAAACGCTTCGCGGGTATTTCGCCACAGCAATTTGTCCGCTTTGGTAGGCTGCATCTACTCATACCCTCATGGATTTGTCTCCCCTAGGGGTGCTCGGCCGAACCGGTGTCACCCAGGCGAGCACGTCTCAGTGCTTTGTCACATAAAAATCTCCTGGGGGTGCTTGGCCGAACCGGTGTCACCCACGGTTTTCAACTCATATGGTACTCATAAACATTTCTTTCAACCCTATAAGGTTTGATGGAAATTCGGCAGCATAACAGCTGTTAAACCGAATTTCCTTCAAACTGCCACAAGCTAATTCACACAACATGTTCTCATGAAAACTCATGCTATGATAAACTTTAACATTTTCATCAATCATTTTCTCATGCATCAAGCACATCTTATCATATCATTGCATCATACAACACATCAGAGCATTAATAACTCTTTAGTGTCTTATGCATTGACCCTTACAGTCCTCAACTCACATTCTAAGTTATAAATCATCAAACCTAATCTCTCGGGAACTTATAAGGTTATAACTAAGTCTTTCTCACCTCACACTATGGTCAAGAGTATCTCTAAACCTCAAGGATGTAACACCCTAAATCTTAACCTAATACTACTAGTATGTATTTAGGTTAATCTTTAGAATATTACCTCTTGGTCTTATTCTTTTACTTAGAAAATACTTAGCGGAAATATGGGTAAAATTTTTCTTTTTAAAATCAAGGTGAGAGCCATGCACGAATCTTTAAAAGGAAGCATAACGAAACATATAAGCAAAGCGTAAAGGAACACATCATATCATGGAAACATCAACTGAAACATATATATATAATGTGCCCACCCAAAAGGTAGGACTATTCGATACATCGGGAAACAGAATACAACTGAAGAACAAATACAAGGAAAACAAATACAGGGAAATCATAAAACAACAACCATACCCATGTGCACCTAGAGTGGACAACCTCATATACAAAAGAAGGTTTGTCCTCAACTATGTGGCGTGTGTGCACTAGCTACTACCCATCCAATGCTCCTACTCTTGCTGACCCGAGTATTGAGGGGTGGAATCGATCCACTGGCATATCTCGGTGGCAGTGGTCGTGCGGATCATCGGGGCGTGTCCACCGTGGCGAGGGTGCATGGATGGCCTACGAGCCAACCTCGGCTGAACCACTGTCTCCTCGCTCGCAGCTCTCATCGGTGGGGGAGTAGGGCTGGAGCTCCAACTGTACATATGCGAGGGCGGGTCCTTCGATGGATCCGTTTCCGAATACTAGGTCTGGGGCACATATTCCGGGTAGTCGTGTACGGCTAACGTCTCGGGCTGCATGCGGAGAATCTGCTCATCGCGTGGTCTAGCTCACTCAAAAATCCCGTTATGGCGGTAAGGAGCAGTCGGGGTGAAGCGGTAGCTCAGGACGGGGTACGCGAAGGGTCGTCCCATGAACATGAATACTCTGACAGTGCAGCGACCCTCAAAATGGTATCACCCGAGTGCCAGGTCATGGTGCAGCTCCCATACCGGGGTGTCGATGAAGAGTACGAATGTCGCCATCTGAAGATATGACGGAAGAAAAGAGAGTGGGAATAAGAATCTTCTAAAAGAATTCTCAGTAGGGTTATCCCTACCTAGGTGACATCGTCACATCCTCAGGAACCTTGGGTTTTATTTCTAAAAAGGTGAGCATGCATATAAACTCCTTTTAAGTTAGCTTTCTAAAGTATTATTTATGCAAGGCCCATCATATTTTATAATGCGTCTTATGACTAAGCATGGAATATACTAATGACATGAATGCATCATAAAGGTAAGCCAATCAATAAAATAACTAAGAAACATTATAACATTGGCTTAAGGGGATAGGTATAGCACATGTGACATTTTAAACTTTAACTTTCATCTCATGGGGCCACCCTAAAACATCTCTAGGTTATGAGCTCATACCTTAACTAGTCGTCACTAGCTCTTACTTATCCTATGATAAGCGTAACATAATCCCGACTTAAAGTACGGGCTAGGGGGCAATTAAGGATCACCTCTCTTAGGGTCATTTCCTCTTTGAAACGCTCTACTAGCAGCTACTGCATCGTAGTTTTGTCCGCTTTGGCAAGCTCTATGTCAATACCCTCACAGATTTGTTTTCTTGGGGGTGCTCGGCTAAACCGGTGTTGTAACATCCCCTGCTGCTTTATGGATTGACGACTGTCCCCACAAACCAACACGGGTCATTTCAGCATGCTTTGTCCTCACTCACACGCTTCCTGGGAAAACTTCCCAGGAGGTCACCCATCCCAAAATTACCCCAGGTCAAGCACGCTTAACTGTGGAGTTCTTTCAGTTTAGGCTACCGAAAAGAAGATGCATCTTGTTGGTATAGGTAGTACAAATCAATTCATATAAGCCCTCCTTAACTGTATAGTCCCATACCTATACAGTCTCAGGATCCCTCTCATTCGGGTGTGTAATCAGTTCATTCATGTACCCCTCCGCTTAGAGGACCTTGCGAGAAGTCGCTCCTTGTCCGTGCCCTCTTCGCACCGGCGATCACTCCTCGTCCTCGTCCCCGGGCGTTACATGTAATGTAACACCCTCCTAACTACCATGTATTACTCGAGCATTAACATTGTAATTAGAAGAGTATCACTTCCTTTCTATAATATCCACTAGTCAAATGAAATGAAATAAGATAAATCAAACTCTAGAGTTATAAAGAAAACTACTATAAAATGTACATATATTATTACTTTACATACCGCTTTCTTTAATACATACCATACTTGAAGTTAAGTCACTTCGCTTATAATACAACACAGGAACTACTATCAAAAGATCTACCAAGCTTGCTCAAATATCAAGGTCCAACAAAATACTAAACACACAGAAATGGACCTAAGTCATCTAACACCAATTAGTCTACAAGCTGGTAAGTTCCTGGCACTATACTACACTACATACAAGTCAAAAGCCCATGTAAGTCTCATGTCCTCCTACGCGAAACCATTGGCCATCGGTATGATGGCCTCTCCTCAGCCAGAGGCATCTGCAGAGTCTGAGCACAATACAACATATACACAAATAGGGGTGAGAATATTATAAAATTCTCAGTAGGGTAACCCCTTACATACAGACAGAATATAAACAGTAAATGCATTTATAATAATAAAGAAAAACATCATGTTAGATCACATATATCAATATTAGCATACATGAGACAAAGAAAATTATATGCAAAATGGTAGTAATCATAAGTGTTTCTCTTATATCACATGGAATTCAACTTAGTGTAGTAGTTCTTTTTATTAACATAGGGAAGGCTTAGATTCACATCAGGTAACATATGTAGTGGATAACTCCTCAGAGGACCATAGACTGCTAGGACATGAGCTCATTCCTATTCGTGATCATCAGACTTAATTTTTTTTTCCATTTCTGAATCACACATAGTTCTATTTCCTAGTCGATAAGTCTACCGACTCATAAAATTTCTTGGGAAGTTCTTATTTTTGCCTTCCCTCTCTCTAGCACGCATAAGCCTTGTTTCTATTTTCCCCGTATGTTAAAACATGCACCATTAAATTTCACATATTCTCTTTTGTCATACAACCATGTCATGGACCTTTCTATTTCAAAGTCAGGTTTATATCCCAGATATAGGCATTCAGTATCATTGGAGTCTCATTCATACTTTATAAACAAGCCTTTCAAACAATTAACATACATTCATATGATATATACTTGGATTAAATAGATTTTTATCATTAACTTAATACATCTTCACCATTCCAGCTTCTTGACAGATTTACCATTATGGTGACAACATTTAATTCACATCTCCAATGGGCAATTCACTGGCCATAAAAATTCTCTATGACACCTCAATGTGTCTAAAAGTCCCTGTAAAAATTTCATAGCAAAAAAAATACTAGAACCATGTCAAATAAATTCTACAATTTTAGTGGTCAGAGGCCACTTTTTCACAGCTCAGAATAGGATTCACACAATTTTCAACTTTAGCAAATGATAGAAACAGCTCAAAATAAAAATCACAGTTATACTTAAAGATGTCTACAAAACTTTGTAAAAACTTAAAAGGATAAATACATCATTTGCTATGAATAAAAATTTATACAAATTCACAGCTTCAGTACCAAGATTTCAGCCAGCATAGATATACTCTTGGTTCTTGATTTTTCTCAGGCAGTAAAACTCTTTATTATGCACCACGAAAATTATCAGAGTTTCCTTATGATGTTAGCTTCAACATATAACTTTTTATAGCTAATAAAAATGACTAGTAATGAGCCAAAAAATTCGTGAACAAATTATGTTCTGTTGAAATCCGAAAATCCAGCAACATGTGTCAAATTCTCTTTTGACAAAAATCATTTTTCACAACATCCAAATACTCCACCAAAATTAATACATCAATATCAACATAATATCAACCAATAAAACTCAGAATTTCGGAATTATTCAATCATAATATTCCAGAGCAAAATCAGAAAGAATATAGGATGAAATAAGCCCTACTTGTGATGCTTGAGACTTCTAACTCCAAAAGTACTTCCAAGAATAGTTTTTCCTCACTTCAACCTTCCAAACAGCCCCTAAATCTTCCCTTAAACAGTGATGTATAATGGCTCAAGGTGCAAAAATAGTGATTGATTAAAATTCTAATCGGTTAGATTTGTAGGTGTTGATGTCTAGAACAAGTTTTGTGAAGGAAACTTTGTGTTTTAGTGACTTTGGGCTAGGGTTTTTGGAGCTTGAAGCTTGTTAATGGAGGTTTGAGAAGAAACAAACATGGAGGCTGTATTTTTGGAGTGTTGGACGAAAATGATGGAGTGGTGGTGATAAGATATTGATCTTGTGAGTTTAGGGCAAAATGGATAATGATTTCAAGTACAAAATGGTTTTTCTTAAAGTTAAATATAGTAATTTTGTACAATTCCTATTGGTTAGCCATAAAGGTGCAATGGTGTGGCATATCTCAAGCCGCACACTTGTCACCCTAGGTGGCATGCTTGCACTGGTAGCTTTATACTGTGTAAAAACTACACACCGTAATTTAACCGAATGGGTAAAATAGTGTACCCGGGTAATCAACTATTGCCTGAAAATTAATTCTAGGTATAAAATATTTATTCCTACCTATTTCTAACCTTAATCCTATAATTTCCAAATTTCGGGCACCTTCAGGTCTTGGATCTAAGGTTTCAGCTGTTCCGGTGGGTCTACGGGGCCTGCAAAACACTATTCATGTTTTTTTTTTTTTTTTAACGTTTGTTACATTATTCTCATCATTTTTGTGTACACCAAAATTTTGATATTCTTACTACTAAAGCCTCAATTATTTTCTGAAAAAAAAAAAATTAGGATGTTACAGGTGTCACCCAAGAAAGCGTCTCAGTGTTGTGTCACATTTAAGTTCTCATAAAGTGTTAATTCATAGATACATCATTATTCATCATATAAATCTTTCTCATAGTATGCATCTCATCATATAATCATTTATAAAACTATAACCTATTTTCACGTAAAACTTTTTCATAGCATATACATCATCACATGAAACTTCTTCATAGCGTGTACATAAAACTTCTTCATAGCATATACATAAAACTTCTTCATAGCATATACATCATCACATAATCACACCTTAGACAATTATTCATACAAACTCACAAGCTTATTATGTTATAAACCTATAGTGTTTTATGCTTTGGTTCTTTGAGTCTTAAACTTGTAAACCAATTGTTCTAGTATTATCCTTAACCTCTTACACATCTATAGGTTCACAACTAATAAGTTTTACTAATTTTTATGCTCAAGGACTTATCCAAACAGCACTATGCAGATTTGGACAGCTTTATATTTGTGTGATTACGGGGTTCTAGAAATTACGGTTTAGATCCTTAAAGTCCTTAACTCGCATTCTAAGTTATCGATCATCAAAACCTAGTCTCTTGGGAACCTATGAGGTTATAACTAAGTATTTCTCACCTCACACTATGGTCAAGAACATCTCTAAACCTCAAGGATGCAGAATTTGAAAATCTAACTTTACGGGTACGTAGAAGTCACAACGATGGCCCTTTCTAAGTTCGGTTTGCTCCTAAGGCTTTAAGATTAAGTCCTAAACCAATTATGAGTCATTCCTACACATTCAAACTAATTAAAAACCATGATTATTAAATCTAATCCTTGCTGGACAGAATCCAGAAAATTTACATAATTAAAGGATCTAGAACTCTCAAATTAATTCTTTTCTAGTTCCTAACTTATCCTATCTTTCACATATGAGTCTTAACATTATTTTTTCTCCAACATAGGCACATTATCATCATCAAAACAGCACATACAGTGGCAGTAAAGAGCAAGGAAGAACCGAAAATATACTTCTCCATAAAAGGCATAGAACACAATTTCTAAGGCACATAAAATACTAGTTTCTCTTGGAACCTTTTTAAAACTTTCAAAACTCATTTATAAATATTTTTAACATCTAAAATCATCAAAATATTTATGAGGGCAGTAGCTAGATCAAACTTGTCTCAAGAGGTTCTAAATTCATAAAACTTAGATCTATGCATCCTTAAACTCATAAAAGCTTGGAAAAATTATAAAACATAGTTTTCAAATACTTAGAAACTTCAAGACCCCTTGGGGCCGAAATATGAACCAAAGACAATACATATTTTTAGACCTTTGTTGAGACAACAATGGGCAAGCCTTTGAGCTCTAGGTTCATTTAGGTGATGACATAAAAATAAACATGCTCATGCACTTATTTTAGGTTCCATTAGAAAGTAAAGTGATAGCACAAAGTAAATATGAATGCAACTCATTATTATCGTGGTATTAAGTGAGAACTTGAAATATAAACATGGTAATGCATAGCTTGAAATATAAACATGATAATGCAAGGTTCACTTATTATCTTGATACTTAGTGATAGCAAGGAAAGTAGACATGATGTGCATAGCATAAAAGTAAACATGATGCAAGGTTCATTTTATGGTTAGCTAGAGCTCATTCAAGACTTTAACAAAATAACAACCCAATACACTATCTCAAAGATCAAAATACCAAAACCGAAAGTCTTACAAAAGAAAAAGAAAGTGAAACTAAGTCAAGTTCTTTATTAAATACCCAAAACCCCTGTCTAGAGAAAAATCTCTAGAACGTGCCGGCCAACTTTAAGGTTGACAAGGGTAGGCTTGGGCTTTTAGAAATCCTTAGATTAATTTTCTTAAGTTGAAAAACCATGTGAGCTAGATATCATATAGATGAAGTCATAAGGAAAGGAAAACTCAAGCTTTAGAGGTTTCTTTGAGATGAACACAATGTCATCATCTAGAAACTCTCATCATCAAGCTATTATGCTCATATCAAGGCCTAGAGGCCGAAATTAAAAGAAAAGGAAAACAAAGGAAAGTTCAAAAAGAATCCAAGAGGAATCTAGAGAAAAACACTTTTTTGAGCAAAACAAAGTTTGAAAACAAATCCCTACCTAGTGATGAAGGTAAAAGCTTGGACTTGAAGATAGAAATGAGATGAGCAACTCCTCCTAGGATGGTGGTGATGATTCGGCCAAAGAGGAAGGAAAAGAAAGGAAATGTGTTTTGGGTGAAGTTGTGTTTGAGGTTGAGTATTTGAGAGCTTAGAGAATGACTTAAGGTTATGAGGTGGTAGATTGAGACTATGAGGTGATTATGTGGGGGAAGAATGAGAAAGATGAAGATGAAGAGAAAGAACTCTTGGAACTTTGAGAGAAAAGAAAAACTTAGCAAGACAACTCTAAAACTATAAACTTAGCAAATGTTTCAAGGTGCAACAAGGCTATCACAAGCATCCTATTTATAGAAAAACAAAACCATGGGCTCATCAAGGGAGGGGTGCTGGCCGTAGCATTGGAGGACAAAGGGAGAGGAAAATATCTCTTTGATTGTGTCATAGAAGCATGGTTTGAAGTATGGAAGCTATGCTACAAAGTATGGTTTGATGTGAGTTAATTTCCTATCAATTTTTATGAAATTAGGCTTCTAGAAACAATGCATGGCTGGAACTTTTCCAGCTACAAGTAAATGGAGAAAATGGGCTATTTTAATTAGTTATTTACTTGGAAAATCAAGCTTGATTGAAAGTTATGACAAGGTATAGTGTATGTGACTTGAGGTATGGCCTTGGAGTGTTGAAAAATTGAACATGTGATGCATATGGGGAGGGAAGGCTCACAGCCAGGTCTGGTACAGCAAGGAGGAGGTGAGGTTTGATCCTTTAATTGGGTGTTAATGGTAGGTTTAGATGTGTATTAGCTTAGGTACAAGGTTAGGAACAATTAAGCTTAAGGTTAGGTAACTAAGAATGTGTTTTAAGGACTTTATGACAAGATTAGGAGTACTCATACATCATTAGAGAATTAAAAACTCATTTGTGAATAAACAATGTGTAACACAATTCCATGATTTAAGGAATTGAAAAGAGAAAACACTATTCAAGATTCCATGACTAAGAGTCTTGAATTTAAAATATGATTTTAAGTTGTAATTAAGCACTTTTAGGTTCTAATCAACTTTAATAAATTATTTTGACTCAAGATTAATTATGAAAATTAATTAACCTTCGATTAGAGCCTAATATTGCTTAGGTTTGCTTAATCATGCGATTAAGCGTAAAAACACGAAACTAGGGGCAAAATCATAATTTTGCACTAATTTCGCCCGGGACCTCCGGGACCAAAACTAAAGTCATAGTTTACATAAAAACGCCTTTTAAAACCATCTGGATAAGTTTCGGGTTCATCCGTCACTTGCAAGCAGGTAAAACACCACAGGGGTGTTTTGGTCATTTTGACCCGAAAACTCAAAAAACAAGATTTTCGATCCCGGGAAGGTACCCAAGTCATCCAATCCCCTTCCAACATTGAGTTTACCCTTCGAGTACTGCCGGACCAGCTTTCCTCGAATTCCGGGCTGAAAATGACCTCAGGGGCATTCTGGTCATTTTTACTCTAACAGAAAATCGGGGCGTTGTAGATCACCTCTCTTAGGATATACCCTCTTTGAAACACTCTACTGGCCTCGAGTGCATAGCGAATTGTCCGCTTTGGTAAAGCTCATGTTAGTACCCTCACGGATTTGCCTCCTCCTCACCGTAGCAGGAGAAGTACGTCTCAGTGCTTTTCACATAAAAATCTCCTGGGGGTGCCCGGCTAAACCGTGTCACCCAGGGTTTTCAATCTCAAGTGGTACTTTTAAAACATTTCTCAACCCTTTGGGCTTGATGGAAATTCGACAGCATAACAGCTGTCAAACCAAATTTCCTTCAAACAGACGTTTATGCCACAAGCTAATAACACAAACATATTTTTCATTCAAATCTCATGCTCATAACATCTCAATGAAAGATTTCCTCATGCATCATCAAAACATATCCATCTCAACATACTTGCATAAAACAGACATCATAAAATTATCTGTTCTCTTAATGTCTTATGCATTGACCCTTAAGGTCCTTAACTCACAATCTAAGTTATAAATCATCATAGCTTAAGCTCTCAGGTACCTATAGGCTCATATCTAATTATTCCTCACTCAATACTATGATCATAAATATTTCTAAACCTCAAGAGTGTATAATCTAAAGTTCTAACTTTACGGGTAACTAGGAGTCACAACAATGACCCTTTCTAAGTTCGGTTTGCTCCTAAAGCATCAAGATCAAGTCCTAAACCAATTATGAGTCATTCCTACACATTTAAACTAATTATAAACTATGATTATCAATTGTAAACCATGCTGGACAGAATCCAGAAAAATCCATTACTAAGGGATCTAGAACTCTCAAATTAATTCTTTTCTAGTTACTAACTTCTCTTATCTTTCACATATGCATTTTACCATCAATTATACACTAACATACTCATATTATCCTCATCAAAACAGCATACACAGTGAGCATATCATGGCAAGGCAGAACCGAAATTCAACTCCATCAAAAGACATAGAACTTGATTTCTAAAGCATACAAGATGCTAGTTTCTCTTGGAACCTTTTTTTAAAGCTTTCAAAACTCATTAGTAAACATTTTTATCAACTAAAATCATCCAAATATTTTTGAAGGCAATGGGTAATTTAAATTAGTCTCAAGGGGTTTTTAAATCATAAAACTTTGTTCTAGACATCACTTGAACTCATATAAGCTTAGAAAAATTATAGAACATAGATTTTATTGCTTGTAACAAATAGAACCTCTTAGGGCCGAAATCAAGAAGTAAAGAACATATATTTTCAAACCTTTGTTTGAGGTAATAATGGGCAAGTGTTTGAGCTCTAGGTTCTCTTAAGTGTTGACATAAAAATAAACATGCTCATGCACTTGTTTTAGCTTCCATTAGAAAATAAAGTGAGAGCATAAAGTAAACATGAGATGCAACTCATTCTTATCTTTGATATTTAAGTGAGGACTTGAAATATAAACATGATAATGCAAAGCTTGAGATGTAAATATGATAATGCAAGTTCATTTATTATTCTTGATATTTAGTGATAATAAGGAAAACAAACATGATGTGCAAGGCATAAACATAAATATGAATGCAAGGTTCATTTTAATCTTAGTTAGAGCTCTTACAAGACTTTGAGAGATACAACCTAACACTTATCTCATCACAAAGAGAGCTTTAGAGTTCTTGAACCAAGTTCTCAAGGAACTACAAGGTTCTTGAACATCATCATCAAGCCCAAAAGATACAAACTTTTAAAAGAAATCAAAACCTCAAGGAAAAAGAAACCAAGGCCGAAAATATTAAGGAAAGGAAACAAAGAAACCGAAACCAAACAGCAAGAAAAGTGAAGAAGTTTCTTGAGCTAAAATCATTTAAGTTAGAAAATGAAGATAAAGCTTAAAGAAAGGAAAAACTCAAGCTCTAGAGGTTCCTTTGAGATGAACACATGGTCATCATCTAGGGGCTCTCATCATTGAGCTATCATGAACATATCTAGGCCTCATGGCCGAAAAACAAGAAAAGAAAACAAGGAAAAGTTCAAAAAGAAAACAAGGAAAAGTTCAAAAAGAAACCAAGAGAAAACTAGAGGAAAGTCATATTTTCAAGCAAAACAAAGTTTAGAAAACCACTCCTACCTAGAGTGAAGATGAAAACTTGAACTTTTGAAAGGAAATGAGATGAGCAACTCCTCCAAGGATGGTGGTGATGGTTTCGGCCTTGAGAGAATGGAGAGGAAGGAGATGTGTTCTTGGTGGGTTGGTGTTTAAGGTTGAGTGTTTGAAAGATTTGATGATGATTCAAGGTTTCTGATGTGGTGAATTGGGGTTATGAGATGATTATGTGATGCGAGGATGAAGAAGATGAAGAGAAAAGGAAAACTCTCTTGAAACTTTGAGAGAAAAAGAAAGGAAACTCACAAAAGCTAAGAACACTCAAACTTTCCAAATGATCAAAAGTATCACAAGTTCTTCCAAGGCGCCCATTTATAGAAAATGAAACAATGAAGGCTCACTCAAAGGAGGTCATGGCCGTAGCTTTTGGGAGTCAAGGGGGAGAGAAAAATATCTCTTACACAATGTCATTCAAGCATGGTTTGAAGTAAGGAAAGCATGGTGCAAAGTATGGCTTCAAGCATGGTGTTTTCGAGGTGATTTTCCTTCAAATTTGAAATAAAATAACTCTTCTAGAAGGCAAGGAGGGCTGGCAGTTTTCGAGCCACAAAAAAGGAGAGAAAAAGTCTTCTAGAAGTTGTCATATGAAGCATGGATGAAAGCATGGAGTTTATGACTCAAAGTATGGTTTGAGGTGAGGTGAAAACATGGTTATTTGAGCGTAAAAATTTGAGCATGTGATGGAAAATGGGAGGGTATGTTTCGGCCAGACCTGGACAGCAAGGGGAAAGGAAAAATTGTCCATGTAATTGTGTGTTAGTGATAGGTTTAAGTGTGTATTAGTTTAGGTACAAGGTTAGGAGTCATTAAGCATAAGTTTAGGTGACTAAGAATGAGGTTTAGGAATATTTATGACAAGATTAGGAGTGCTCATGCATCATTAGAGAATTTAAAATTTACTTGTGAATAAACAATTGAAAACACAATTCCATGACTAGGAATCTTAAATTTAAAATAAGATTTCAAGTTGTAATTAAGCATTCTTAGGTTCTAATCAACTTTAATAAATTATTTTGACTCAAGATTAATTAATCTTCGATTAGAGCCTAATATTGCTTAGGTTTGCTTAATCACACGATTAAGCTCAAAAACACAAAACTAGGGGCAAAATCATAATTTTGTACAAACTTTGCCCGGGACCTCCGGGACTAAAACTAAAGTCACGGAATACATAAAAATTCCTTTTAAACCATTTGGAGAAGTTTCGGGTTCATTCAGCACTTGCAAATAGGTCAAACACCATTGGGATATTTTGGTCATTTTGACCCTAAAACTCGAAAAATGAGATTTTCGATCCTGGAAAGGTACACAAGTCAACTAATCTCCTTCCAACATTGAGTTTGCCCTTCAAGTACTGCCGGATCGGCTTTCCTCGAATTCCGGGCCAAAAATAACCTCAGGGGCATTTTGGTTATTTTCACTCTAACAGAAAAATCGGGGCGTTAGATAGAGCATAACTCTAAAATGTGCCGGCCAACTTTAAGGTTGACAAGGGTAGGCCTAGAGTTTATTGAAAACCTTATGATTAATTTTTCTTAAGTTAAAAACCATGTGAGCTAAGTAACATAAATAAAGTTCAAGGAAAGGAAAACCCAAGCTCTAGAGGTCTCTTGGAGATGAACACAAGGTCATTCTCTAGAGGCACTCATCATCAAGCTATCATGCTCATGTCAAGGCCTTGAGGCCGAAAAAGAAAGAGAGGGAAAAGTAAGGAAAACTTAAAAAGAAACCAAGAGAAACTTTACGAAAATCACATTTTTGAACAAAACAAAAACTAATGAGCAACTCCCTACCAAGTGTGATGACAAAGGCTTGGCCTTGAGAATGAGAATGAGAAGATCAACTCCTCCTAGAGTGGTGAGGATGCTTCGGCCTTGAGGAGAGAAAAAGGAAGGAAATGTGTTTTGGATGTGTTTGTGTTTGAGGATGAGTGTTTGGGTGTTCAAAGGATGATTTAAGGTTGTGGTTTGAGGTTGTGAGGTGATGATGCAAAGAGAAGATGAAAAAGATGAGGATGAAAGAAAGTTCTTAAGAACTTGAGAGGAAAAGGAAAGAACTTGTAAAGAATGCTTGAAAGCTTAAACTTACCAAATGATCAAAAGTAACACAAGTTCATCTAAGGCACCTATTTATAGAAAATGAAACAATGAAGGCTCATCCAAAGGAGGTCTTGGCCGTAGCTTTTGGGGTAATAGGGGAGAGAAAATATCTCTTACAACTTGTCATTCAAAGCATGGCTAATGGTATGACAAGTATGGGCTAAGTCATGGTTCAAAGCATGGTGTTTCCTCTTTGATTTGAGTTGAAATAATACTTCTAGAAGGCAAGGGAGGGGCTGACAGTTTTAGGCAAAAAATGGAGGAAAAATATCTAATTCATCTAGTGATTCCCTTAGTCATTCAAGCATAGGTGAAAGTATGATCAAGTATGGTGCATGTAAGGTGTAAGCATGGTCTTTTGAGTGTAAGAATTTGAGCATGTGATGAATGTTTTTAGGGCATGGGTTTTAGCCAGATCATGACAGCCAAGGGGAGAGAATATTGTTTCATGTAATTGTGTGTTAATGGTGTGTTTAGGTGTGTATTAGTTTAGGTGCAAGACTAGGAATCACTAAGCATAGGTTTAGGTAACTAAGAATGTGATTAGGAATTTTATGACATGATTAAGAAGTGCTCATACACATTTAGAGGATTTTAAATTCATTTTATAAATAAACAATATGGCCACAATTCCATGATTTAAGGAATTGGACGGAGAAAATACTATTTAAGATTCCATGACTAGGAATCTTGAATTTAAAATGAGATTTTAGTTTAATCTAAACAATTTTAGGTTCTAATTAACTTTAATAAATTATTTTGACTCTAGATTAATTATGGAAATTAATTAATCTTTGATTAGATCCTAATATTGCTTAGGTTTGCTTAATCACGCAATTAAGCTCAAAAAATAAAACTAGGGGCAAAATCGTAATTTTGCACAAAAATTGCCTGGGACCACCGGCACTAAAACTGAGGCCACAAAATATATAAAAACACCTTTTAAAACCATCTGGAGAAGTTTCGAGTTCATCCGGCACTTGTACCGTGTCAAACACAACAGGGGTATTTTGGTCATTTTGACCCGAAAACTCAAAAAACGAGATTTTCGATCCCGGAAAAATATACAAGTTAACTAATCCCCTTCAAACATTGAGTTTGCCCCTCGAGGACTGCCGGGTCAGCTATCCTCGAGTTCCTGGCTGAAAATGACCTCAGGGGCATTTCGCTCATTTTTACTCTAGTAGAAAAATCGGGGCGTTACAATTTCCTTCTAATGATTCTTCCTAAGAAGAATGTTTAAACAATCTAAGAACGTTGAAAGAAGATTTTTATAGATAAAGGAACTGATTTCAAGAACTAATAAACTTGACAGAATATATGAAGGAAAGATTTTGTAGCATTTGGGCTCTTTTGATCTCATCAATAATTATTTTAACTTGAAAGCTCAGCATATCTATTTATAGATGGTATCTCTTTGTGACCATTGCCCTTGATCAATTGCCTAAGTGACACGTGTTAATCATCTATTTGTGTCTTGGAAATGTAATCTAGAGGACTAGCTTGTTTGGTATCAGAGCTTTTTACCGAAGCCATTAAAAGGTTAAGGTTTTTTATGTCCTTTAGAAACTACTTTTCTACTTTTTGAACATGGTTTTTGAACTCTTCCTTCTAGAAGTTAAAGTAGTTGACCAAAAAAGCTGAAGAGATAATGTGCCAGTCTAAAACTGGATTTGACTTGAAATTTGAATTTCAAAAATTCAATTTTTCCCCCTTTTTCAATGAGGTGAACTTTTTTATATGTGCTATCAGTTCCTTGATAAAAATTTGATCTTCTAGTCTTCAATTGAATATTATGATGATGAAAGTATTGTGATCATGATGATTGAAGAATGTGTAACATGTTGTTCTTAAATTTTGCGTGATATCTTCATATTAAGCATACTTTTGATATCCCGTGCTACTTTCTGAAGACTTGTGCCTTGGTTTCTTGCTCTTGTCTTGATTTTCTTCAATCCATAATGCATGTTAATTATATTTGCACAATATAATATTAACTCTATTAGGCTCAATCTCTTAACACGAGATAAATCATGTTTGCATATGTAAAGTGAAATTATTCTCGCTCAAGTCCATGTTATACAATTCAGAAATACCTGTTGTGCTTTGTCAAGAAACTCAAGGTAGACATTAGTAGTTCGTCAAAGTATTTTCTTTAAATTGGTTTCGTTGTCATTCAAAACATATGGTGCTAATGCTTTCTGAAGGGTTTTAGAGCTTATAAATTGATCTAGAGTTCTTCAGCTTCAGGTTTCTGAACCATTTTTTGGATCCAGACATGTGTTTGGAGTGGCCATCATCCATTTACCATTTGTTATCTTGATCAACGTGTGTTCTCAGACACACGTATAACAAAAACAATTTTCATTTTACATACCCAGACATTCTTAGGTCCTTTTGGGTTATTCTTTCGAGGGAAAAGTTTCCCAACCTTTTTGATAGATTTCTTCCTCAAGAAAAACTTGTCAGGTGGGCATCCCTTCTTATGATAGAAAGTATAAGAAACTTTACTCTTTACTTTCTTAGATGAGATTGCTTTTCCTTTCTCATCCATTTTGCTCTCATATCCTAATGTAACAACCTAATATTTAACCTAGCATGCCTATGACGTATTTAAGTTAATTATTAGTTATTAATCTTTTGTTTTAGTTTTTAACCTTATATTCGTAGAATACTTAGCAAAAATATGGGTAATTATTTTTTAATTTAAAAATAAAAGGGTGAACCTCGCGTACCGATATAATTAACATCATTTGTCACGTAACAAGTAGATAGTAAACAAATCATGCCATAAATATACTATAGACTCAAGTATCACAATACTACAAGCATATATAACCATTATAGATTCATGTAATATTAATTTCATGGTTCCATTTTGCACACCAAATAAACATGCATCATAAGTTGCGTCATCCCCACCAGTAATGGTTGGGGTAGTACAGTAATCCATAGTTGATAAGGAAAATACATAAAGATAAGCATAAAGTAAACTAGCTAAAGACCTCTCACCTCCACTAAGTCTGCTAGTAGTGCGCTAATGTAAGATAACCTTAAATCAAAAGAAACAAAAGAAGGCTCTCCATAGCATATGCTCGGGTACTCCAACACGGTCTATCACCGACTCCCAAGGGTGCCCCTAGTGAGAGAGAGGGATGTAACCAATGAAACAGGCTAGCTCATCAGGTGTGCCAAAGCGCATAGCAGGATGGGCATGAGCACCTTGATAGGGGTGAGTAGCTCCTCGATGAACCGACGTAGCTCCCCTCAGTGGCTATGTGACGGTGGCCTCTCCATCGCTGTTTCCTCTAATCTCCATAGGGATAGTAAGTAAAAGCACTAGAGGAGTACTGGGATGGTGACTCCTCTAAAGGATTTGTCTCAGGCTCAGTCGAACGAGGATGTGAACGGGGGACATACTCGGGGTAATCTCGAATAACTGAGGCAACAGTACAGGTGCGACAGAGCTGCTCCCCACGTGGGTGAGCACGCAAAAAAATCAGGTCATCGGCAAATGGAGTAGCCAGAGAGAACCTAAAGCTGATGACGGTGTGTGCAAATGGGTGCTCCATGAAGACAAAAAGGCATACAACACATCAATCCATGAAGTGATACATTTGGTGTGTGGCGTCGAAGTGAAACTCCCAAGTAGGAGCATCAACGAAGATCACGAATGATGCCATCGGCCTTTGAAGACAAGACGGGAAGAAAAAAAAAGGGGATGAGAAACTTAAATAAGAATCTCAGTAGGGTACTCTCCTCCTAATCATCTATATCTTTAGGAACCTTAGGTTTTATTATGAAAATGGTGAGCATGTATAAAGTTTATTTATTAAGTTTGAAATGTCATTATCCAAGGTTTGTGTATTTTATCATGAATCTTAATGTCATGGATGCATTATATCATATGATGAATGCATGTCAATGCTACATGCAACATATCACAAGAGTTATAGTAAAGGAACAAAGCTAAGGTACATAATCATTTCACATAAATTCTTCCTCTTTTATTCTCTTTGGTGACTTAAATTCATTATTCTTTCCTTTGTAGGTGCCACCCTAATGCTATCCTTTTTTTAGGGTTCTAGATTATGAGCTCATACTAAACTAGTCATCACTAGTCTACACTTATCCTGTAATAAGCAATTTTCCAACTCCCAGAGTGCAGGATAGGGGGCATAGGAACACCTTTCATAACCATTAATTCCTGGAGTCCAAAGGGTCCTTGTTGGATCACCTTTCATAACTATAAAATCCTGGAGTCTAGAGGATCATTTCCTTGTGTTTATGTCACCTTTAATTTCAACAAGTTAATCAGAGATGCATGCATGACAACATGATTATGGGTATTATTAGAACTCTTCATTTAACATTTTATGCTCATAATCTTCATAAATCTTTCTAAGTTTATAGTTTTAGCAGAAATCCGGCAACATAATGGCTGGGAACGGATTTTCCTCAAATCTATTTTAGGTTATATATCATATCAAACATGCATCTAAATCAACCAATCATAATCATCACATGCCACAATTAATCACATAGTTATGCCTCAATTTCATATATTCATAAGCATACGTCATCAACATTTTATTGAAAAGTAAACATGCTCCTACCCAGTATGCTGGAATCAAGGACCAGGCTCAGCTAATGCACATGCTATGCTCATTAGAATATATATGTATGTGTTTGTGTGCGTGCATGTGTGTGTGTGTATGTATAGACAGTGAACTAAAGATCATCATAAGACATTGATCATGAAACTTATTCCTAAGTTGTTGGCAATTACGCTATAGTCCCACACGGGTTAAAACTACAATTCAACTTAATCTAATTACCGTAATTATTCTTTTGGGCATCTTAGAGACCAAACACAATGATCTCCACTAACTTTCAACCTCAAAAACATATTTAAACAATGCCAGGTAGTTTGGGCAGTATCCCTAAAATAAATAGTTTCGGGGTTCTAGAAGTTACGTCTTTCACCCTTTCTAATTACCGGCTTTTCCTAAGATGCTAAAACTAATTCCTACCACCACTAATAGAAATTTTTCCACTCAAATTCAGTTCTAAATAGAATATTTACTAAAATAATTTTGTCAAAACAGTAGCCATGAATTTCAATTTCTAGAAGTTTCAAAAACCACATTTTTTTATTCTTTGTAGTTTCTAGTCTTTCTCAAAGTGCTTGAAATAATTTTTGCATAAATCTACAAGTAATTTATACACATTTAACCCATCCCAAACATCTCTTTACAGAAATTAAAATGTCAAGGCAGTAGCAAAAATTCCATTTCCTAGAAGCAATAGAAAATTGTATCTTTGATCTATTCTAGTTACTAGTTTTTCCTAGGATGCCAAAAATAATTTTTACAACAAATAATATCAATTTTTACGCATTAAAACCCCTCCAAAAATCACCTTACAGAAATGAGGAGGTCAAAATAGTGACCGAAAATTTGGTCCTAAAATCATTTGAAAATCATATTTTGATTCTTTCTAGTTACTAGTTTTCCTCACCACTTGATTTGAGACATAGGAAGCACTTGAAACTACGTTTACCTCTTTAAATACTCAAATAATATTGCTAAAATAGAAACCAAAACCCAAGTTCCATTAACAACTCTTTTTCTCATGAAAATACTATTTTTACTATCCTTTGAGTTTCCAAGGCTTGCAAAATCTCTACGGCACAACTTGCAATAGTTCTAAGACACAAGTTTGGACCTTAAAATCAAATAAAACTCATCTCAACCCCATTATCATATCATGGCTGAATGCATAAGCAAGAGTGTGGCCATGTTTTAAAATTTTTATTTAAGATCCAAGGACAAGTCTTGAGCTTCATAGTCTTAGGTGATAACTTGAAAGTAAACATGTTATGCAAGCCCATTTTATCTTCAAGAGTTTAGGTGATGGCTCAAAAATAAACATGCTATGCAAATTCATTTTTATATTTAAGAGTAAGGTCATAGCACAAAAGTAAACATGCTAAGCAAATCCATTTTTTTTATATTTAAGATTAAGGTAATGACTTGAAAGTAAACATGCTATGCAACTCCATTTTATATCTTATTCACTTAAAGCTCAAAACTTTACAAGATTAGATTTTTGTCCCTAATAGATCTTAAAAATAGTGAGCTTTAGAGTCCATTAACATCATGGTTCCAAGAACCGTATCTCTTGGACTCACTATCAAGCTCAAGGAAATGAACGAAAAGGAAACCAACCAACAATATTCCATTTCTCATTCTCTTTGAAAATCGAAAATGAAACTTGTAACACCCTAATTTTTAACCCAATACTCTAGAACACATTAGGTTATTACCTCTTAGTCTCATTCTTTTATTAAAATACTTAGTGGAAATTACGGGTAAAATTTTTTTTTGAAATATAAAACCAAAGTGAGAGCCGCGTTTATTGTAAGATAGGAATGTAAAGCACAATAACAAGTCAAGTAAAGCATAGTAAATAAAACATATAGCAATGGAACAATGAATAACACAACATAGGAAAACACTTCATTAATATCATAACTAGGTTTACATATAATCACACCCTTATAGCATCGGGCTGAGCTTGCAATACAAGGCAATAACAAGGAAGTAGTAAAGTACATGGTACGACAGAAAATAAAAACCTACTACACTACCCTCTTACCTAAGCTATGGGTACCAAACTCAATCCCCCTCCCAAAAGGCACAGCCAAAGGGGGAAACCTCGTGATGGCTCAAGCACTCGAATAGCTCTCCAACGAAACTACTGACAGCGAGGATCCTCGAGCGATGGAGGTATGTAACCGGTGAACTGCTCGAGCTCCTCCTGAGTAGGCCAATGGAGTGGAATACGGACGCGAGTTAGCTGAACATGAGCCCTTCAGCGAAAGCGTATCTCGGCTCTCCTCGCTAGGCGCGGCTGCATCACGGTATCCTCACTCCCTTCTCGTCTGAATAGGGGAAAGAGAGCAGAGCTCTTCGAATAAACGTGCATCAGTGAGTCCTCAGACGGATCCATCTCCGACCTCCTCAAATGAGGCACGTACTCCGGGTAGTCACGGATAGCTGAGGCAGATGACCGAGCACGACGAATTTGCTCGTCGCGGGGGCGGGAGCGCTCGAAGATCAGGTTGTTGCCACTATAAGGAGCAATAGGAGTGAACTGGTAGCTGGACACTAGGTAAGTAAAACGTCGTCCCATGTACACAAAAACACGAATGGCATATCGACCCTCGAAGTAATAGGAGTGGTGATCTGGGTTGTAATGCACCTCCTAGATGGGCGTATCAATAAAGACCACGAACGTCGCCATCGAGCTCTGAAGATGTGACAGAAGGAAGAGAAAAAAGAGAAAGGAGTGAGAATCTTACTAAAGAATCTCAGTAGGAACCTCCTATCTAGGGTTACATCGTTCACATCCTCAGGAACCTTGGGTTTAGTTATGAAAGCTGAACATGCGTATAAGATTCATTATTAGGTTTTATAAAACTAATTATCCAAGGTTCATTCCTTTTAGCGTGCATCTTAATGTCATGAATGCAACGTATCAAAGCATGAATGCATGGCAATACTTTAAGCAACTAACTTAGCAAATCATAACATCAAGAAGCATACAAGTGGCATAAAGGGCATATAACTTTCTAGTGGAACTTTCCTCAATCTTTGTGACATCAATCATTGTACTTTAGCATTATAAGGCTACTCTAAAAACATCTAGGCTATGAGCTCATACCTCAGCTAGTTGTCACTAGCTCTTGTTTATTATCTGAATAAGCGAAACATAATAAAAATAATCCCGACTCCTTGAGTACGGGTTAGGGGGCTAGGGATCACCTCTCTTAGGATATACCCTCTTTGAAATGCTTTGTGGGCATCTAGCCACAGTAATTTGTTCACTTTGGTAGGCTGCATCTACTCATACCCTCACGGATTTGTCTCTCTTGGGGGTGCTCGACCGAACCGGTGTCACCCAGGAAAGCATGTCTCAGTGCTTCGTCACATAAAAAATCTCCTGTGGGTGCTCGGCCGAACCGGTGTCACCTAGGGTTTTAAATCTCATATTATACTTCAAAAACATTCTCAAGTCCTTTAGGTTTGATGGAAATTTGGCAGCATAATGGTTGTAAACCGAATTTCCTTCAAACCGACTTTATGCCACAAGCTTATAACACATACACATCTCTCATCCAACTTTCATTCTCATGATAAACTTGACATCTCAATAATTCCATTCATCGTAGCTCATTTTTCATCCAAACATGTGCGTCAAACAATCATACATGCATCATTGAACTCATAGCATAAAAGGTCTCTTAATGTCTTATGGATTAACCCTTAAGGCCTTTAACATGAAATCTAAGTTGTAAATCATCATAACTTAAGCTCTTGGGTACCCATAGGCTCATATCTAAGTATTCCTCACTCAAATCTATGGTCATAACCAATTCTAAACCTCAAGAGTGTAGAATCTATAATTCATACTTTACGGGTGCCTAGGAGTCACAACATTGACCCTTTCTAAGTGCGGTTTGCTCCTAAGGCATCAAGATCAAGTCCTAAACCAATTATGAGTAGTTCCTACACATTTAGACTAATTATAAACCATGATTTCTAATTTTAAACCTTGCTGGACAGAACCCAGAAAATTACATCTTTAACGGATCTAAAAGTCTCAAATTAATTTCTTTCTAGTTACTAACTTATCTTAACTTTCACATATTAATTTTAGCACCAAATATACATGAACATACTCATATTATCATCATCCAAACAGCATAAAATAGTGAGCACTCAAGCAAGGCAGAACCGAAATTATCTCCAGCATATAATGCATAAAACTTCATTTCTAGAGCACATAAATTGTTGGTTTCTCTTGGAACCTTTTGAAAACTTTCAAAACTCACTTAGAAAGAATTTATTTCATCAAAACCATCACAAAACACAAGAGGGAAGTAGCTATTTCAAATTAATCTCAAGGGGGTTTTAAAACATAAAACTTTGCTCACAACATCTTTTGAGATCACCTAAGCTTAGGAAAATCATAAAACATGAGTTTAGCCTCATTCTAAGACTCAACATCATCACAAGGCTGAAAATCAAGAAGCAAAGACCTTATATTTTCAAACTTTGTTTGAGATAATAATGGGCAAGTCCATGAGCTCTAAATCTCTTAAGTGATTGACATAAAAATAAATATGCAATGCACTTGGTTTTAGTCTTTATTAAGAGGTGAGAGCATAAAATAAATATGCTATGCAAATCCATTATTATCTTAGAGATTTAGTGAGAGCATAAACATAAATATGGAAATGCAAGTTCATTCTTTAATCTCGAGCATTTAGTGATGAGATAAAAGTAAATATGGATGCAAGTTCTTTTTATCTTAACTTAGAGCTCATATGAGACTTTTAAAGAGAACCAAAAATCTCAACCCAACATCTATCTCATCAATAAAGTGAGCTTTAGAGTTCTTGAACTAAGTTCTCAATGGAACTGCATGGCTCTTGAACATCATCATCAAGCTCAAAGGAAATAAACTCAATCATAAAGAAAAGGAGACAAGAACTAAAAACATAGAGGAAAAGGAACTAGAACCGAAATCAAACAAGGAAAAGAAATGATATTGAAACTAAGCCATGTTCTTTATTAAGTACCTAAAACCCTTATCTAGAGAAGATCTCTAGAACATGCCGGCCAACTTTAAGGTTGACAAGGGTGGGCTTGGGCTTTTTGAAATCCTTAGATTAATTTTCTTAAGTTGAAAAATCATGTGAGCTAAGTATCATATAGGTAAAGTTCAAAGAAAGGAAAAACTCAAGGTTTAGAGGTTCATTTGAAATGAACACAAGGTCATCATCTAGGAACTCTCATCATCAAGCTGTCATGTTCATATCAAGGTCTTGAGGCTGAAAAGATGAAAAGGAAAAACAAGGAAAAGCTAAAAAAGGAAACCAAGAGAAACCTTGAGAAAATCATGTCTTTGAGCAAAACAAAGTTCAAAAGCAACTCCTACCAAGTGATGAAGAGGAAAGCTTGAACTTTGAAAGGAAATGAAAAGAGCAACTCCTCCTAGGATGATGAGATGGCTTCGGCCTTGTAAGGGGAAAAAGAAAAGGAAATGTGTTTTGGTTGTGTTTGTGTTTATGGTTGAGTATTTGAGTGTTTAGAGGATGATTCAAGGTTTTGAGGTGGTGGTTTATGGTTGTGAGATGATGATTCAAAGGGAAGATGAAGAAGATGAAGAGGAAGAGGAAGAGATCTTAGAACTTCTAGAGAGAAAAAGAAAGAACTTAAAGGAAAGCTTGAAAAACTAAACTTAGCAAATGATCTAAAGTGTTTCCAAGCTCAAGTGAGCAAGGTACTTATAGAAAAATGAAACAAATGAAAGCTCATGGAGGGGGAAAGGCTGGCCGTAGCATTGGGGGCATAGGGGAGAGAAAAATATCTCTTATATGTTGTCATTCAAGCATGGTTTGAAGTATGGGAAGCATAGGCTAAGACATAGTTCAAAGCATGGTTTTTTGAGGTGATTTTCTTTCAAATTTGAAATGAAATAATTCTTCTAGAAGCCAAGGAGGGCTGGCAGTTTGTGAGCCACAAAAATGAGAGAAAAAGTCTTTTAGAAGTTGTCATATGAAGCATGGATGAAAGCATGGTGTTTATGACTTAAAGCATGGTTCATGGTGAGGTGGAAGCATGGTTATTTGAGTGTAAAAATTTACACGTGATGGAAACAAGGGGTATGGATTTCGGCCAGATTGGGGACAGCCAAGGGGAGAGAGATTTGTTCATGTAATTGTGTGTTAATGATAGGTTTAGATGTATATTAGTTTAGGTACAAGATTAGGAATCACTAAGCACAAGTTTAGGTAATTTAAGAATAAGGTTAGGAATTTTATGACAAGGTTAAGGAGTGCTCATACACATTTAAAGAGTTTAAAATTCATTTTATGAGTAAACTATGTAGACAAATTTCCATGATTTAAGGAATTGGAGAGAGAAAACACTATTCAAGATTCCATGACTAGGAATCTTGAATTTAAAATAAGATTTGAGTTTAAATTAAGCAATCTTAGGTTCTAAATAGCTCTAATAAATTATTTTGACTTTAGATTAATTAAGGGAATTAATTAATCTCCTATTAGAGTCTAATATTGCTTAGGTTTGCTTAATCACGCAATTAAGCTCAAGAATACAAAACTAGGGGCAAAATCGTAATTTTGCACAAATTTTTCCCGGGACCACCGGGACTAAAACTGATGTCACAAGATATATAAAAATGCCTTTTAAAACCATCTGGAGAAGTTTCGGGTTCATCTGTCACTTGCAATCGGGTCAAACACCACAAGGGTATTTTGGTCATTTTGACCCGAAAACTAAAAAAACGAGATTTTCAATCCCGGAAAGGTACACGAGTCAACAAATCCCCTTCAAACATTGAGTTTGCCCTTCGAGGACTGCCGGATTGGCTTTCCTCCAATTCCGGGCCGAAAATGACCTTAAGGGCATTTTGGTCATTTTCACTTTGATAGAAAATCGGGGCGTTACATTACTCCCCTCCTTAAAAAGAATTTCACCCTCAAAATTTGTACCTCAGAACATCTTGGGATACTTCAACCTCATCTCGGATTCAAACTCCCATGTGAACTCTTCAGTCTTGCCATGTCCCCACGCAACCTTCACCAAAGCAACAGACTTGTTCCTCAACTGCTTGACGCCTTGGTCCACGATCTTCGTAGGCGGTAGATTAAACGTCAGGTCCTCCCTTAACTATACGTGTTCTGGCTCTAAAACATAGATAGGGTCGGACTCATATTTACGCAACTGAGAGACGTGAAAGACATCGTGGAGATTGGAAAGGTTAAGTGGCAGGGCTATTTTGTAGGCTACAGACCCGATTCTCTGAAGAATTTCAAAATTACCAAGAAATCAGGGACTCAACTTTTTGACTTTCTTGGCTTTTCCTATTCCTGTAGTGGGAGTGATCCTAAGGAATACATGTTCGCCTTCTTGGAACTCCAAGGGCTTACGCCTTTTGTCCGCATAGCTCTTTTGCCAACTTTGAGCAGTTAAGATTCTATCCTTAATTCTCTTGATTTGCTCCGTCGTTTCCCTCACTACCTTGGGTCCTAATACGCTTTGTTCTCCGGGTTCGTACCAAGACAAAGGTTATTGGCTCTTCCTTCCATACAATGCTTTGTACGGTGCCATACCGATGCTCGCGTGATAACTGTTGTTATATGCAAACTCGATTAGTGGCATGTACTTATCCCAACTTCCTTTTTGGTCCAAGACATAAGCTCTCAACACATTTTCTAGGGTTTGGATTGTTCTCTCAGACTGGCCATCTGTTTGAGGGTGGTAAGCGGTGCTTAAGCACAACTTTGAACTAAACGCCTTTTGAAAGGCTCCCCAAAAACGTGACGTAAACCGCAGATCTTGATCCGAGATTATCGTCGACGGCACTCCATGCAACCTTACGATCTCTTGGATGTAAAGCTGAGCCAATCTATCCAACAAGTACTTGACTCAAATAGGCAGAAAATGGGCCGACTTGGTTAGTTGATCCAAAATGACCCATACGGCATCATGGCCAGCTTGGGTCCTTAGCAATCCTGTCACGAAATCCATCGATATACTCTCCCACTTCCACTCGGGGATTGACAAGGGTTGCAACATTCCTGAAGGTTTTTGGTGTTCAATCTTAACCTTTTGGCAGGCCAAACACTTACTCACCCAGGCGACCATATCCTTCTTTAATCTGGGCCACCAAAACATCTTCTTCAAATCTTGGTACATCTTGGTAGTACCAAGATGAATGGCGAAGTGGCTCTTGTGAGCCTCCTCCAAGATCCTCTCTCGGAGGTCACCATCCCGTGGCACACAGATTCGCCCCTCGAACCTCCACAACTAATTGGGGCCTTGCTCAAAATCTTTCAACTTTCCAGGCTTAACTGCTTCTATGGTATCCATAAACTCCTCATTTTCTCTTTGCACCAGTATAATCCTTTGCTTAAACCCAATGGTCACATGAGGGTGACATATCTCTATACCATTATTGGTTATTGACATCCCCAAATTCACGTCTCTAAACTTCTCTATTAACCTAACTTCATTAAACATCATATGAGACAAGCGCAATGACTTTCGACTCAAGGCATCGTCGACTACATTAGCCTTGCCAGGGTGGTAACTTAAGCCGAAGTCATAATCCTTTAAGAACTCCATCCACCTTCTTTACCTCATACTTATCTCTTTTTTATCAAAGAGATGCTTGAGACTCTTGTGATCGGAGAAAACTTCGAACTTAACACCATATAAATGGTGTCTCCACATCTTTAGGGCAAACACAATGGTTGCTAACTCTAGGTCATGGGTAGGGTAGGTTACCTCGTGAGGTTTGAGTTGTCTGGATGCATAGGCTACCACTTGCCTGTTTTGCATCAACACACAACCTAAACCTTTGCCCGAAGCATCACAATATACCTCGAAGGGTACATTGGGGTCAAGTAAAACCAAAAATAGGGTTGAGGTGTGTAACATCCCCAAATTTATAACTAAGATAAATATTCATTAGCGATAGCAAAACCAAGAGAATCTGAACAAATGTTATGAAACACAACAAATAGACTACTTAAGTATGTCTAGAGAAAAATGCAAAGAATTACGAAAATGCCATCACTTAGTGGAAATTACGAAAATGCCCTTACTATGTAAAGGAAATTACCAAACTACCCTTGCCTTATTAAATGACAAAGATACCCTTACTCTATGAATGGAATTACAAGAATACCACTATCATTGTCTAATTACAAAAATATCCTTGTCTTAGTTAAAGAAATTACTACAATGCCATTTGCACAAATCCCTAGACTTGTCTTTAGACAAGAATGAATCTAAGCCATTGGATTAAGATGATAACACAATAATTTAACCACATACATCATACACATTTCTGAATCACATATATGCACTAAAGGTTAGAAAATCTCCACTAACATCTTTGCACAAAACATGGAGCATTTTCATCCAACATGTTTGCATAAAACATGGAAACATGTTTGCACAAAACATGGAGCATTTTCATCCAACATGTGTGCACAAAACATGGAAACATGTCTGCACAAAACATGGAGCATTTTCATCCAACATGTGTGCACAAAACATGGAAACATGTCTGCACAAAACATGGAAACATGTTTGCACAAAACAAGGAGCATTTTCATCCCAAAATTCAGCCAACATGTTTCCATAAATCATGCTCCAAGTGCTTTCCTTCTTCTGTTTTTTCTCTAATCTTTCCACTATAAATACTCCTCAAACTCTCTTCAATTCATAAACTCCCTAAGTGTTCTTTCTTTCTTATTCTATCATTCTTCTTATGTTCTTCAAAGACTTCTCTTGATCCTCTAAACTTCATCCAAACACTTCAATCCTAAGTCCAAACTTTCACTAGCCCTCACAAGAGTTACGATCTTTAACTCTAGTGAGAAATATTTTCTTAAGCATTCAAGTTCTAGAGCCAAGATTCAAGGAGGGTCATCCACTCCAAAGACTCTTGTTCAAAGCTTAAGGAAGAAGAGAAGGACCATTTTTAGACCCTACACAAGAGGTAGGAGCTTCATCTTTAATTGTTCAAGCATTGTTGGCTTCTAACCTTGATAGAATGCCTCAAGTTTGAGTTATTGTCAAAAGTTTTAAATGATTATTTGAAAAATATATTTTTAGAAATATGACATGTTCTATTCTGTTATGAGTACCCTTATGATGTTATCAAACTCAAATATAACTTGAAAAGATTGTATGTGAAACCTGATTTAATAAAGGTAACTTAAGACATGAAAATGGTAGGTGCTGGAATTTCTAGTTGTTTCTGGCAGCAGGTACTTTGAAAGCTACTGTTCATAAAATATCAAGTATCTCGAAATTAAAATAATTTTAATATAAACTAGACTCATTATAGAACACTCTCCAAAAAGAATCACCCAAAACGGAGTTTTCTAGCTCAAGATATAAATTTTTAAAGTAGAGCCTAAGACTGAAACTTTAAATCTAACCTTGTAGTAGTAAAATAGGTGTAACTCACTCTAGAAAAATGCAAATGGACTGATTTCAACTTTGTTGGAGAGATAACACATATAGGAAGACACCCATGTATGTTATGTATAAAGCTTTTGTACCACGTAAATACAGAATGAGAAATAAATTTCGGGATAGTGTCTTTGTGAAAGTGCAGTTTGGAAAGGTTACAGCTAAGGAAAGATTTGGTATTTAAGCATGTCCATTGTGACCCACCTCTCTTTCACAGGAACCCTCCTATGCATGGTTTACAGTTGATTTACACTATTCCAAAGATGTAAATGCTAAAATTTGATGAGTTAGGAATTTGGAACTACCTTTACTAAGCTGAGATAACAAGTATACAGAGAATTATAAACTTTCTTCTAAAAGATGTCAAAACTATAAATAAAAGAATCAAGTCTTGTAAAGAGAGAATTTTAAGAATTTAAGTAGAATAATAATCTTCAAGAGTTATATGAAAGTCATAATAAAAATATATAAAGAACCTATAATAATATTTTGAAGTGCATTACTGTATTAATGGAATGCTAAAAGTACAAAGAATACTAAGAGAAAAAGATAATACTAAGACATCCATTACCTCTTACGAACACTAGGAACTCAACTTGATAACTTTGGTTAGTTAATATGAATCATCTATGAAAGTGTTTACTATGAGATTTACATGATATTGTCCATGTTTTATGAAGTGATTTATAGTAATGTGAATGTATGGTGATGAATTATGAAATGATGAGGATGAATGATTGATTGCCCAGGATTTATTGTGATTACATGATAATATGCATACATTCATTTTCAAAAGAAATAATAAAAGTAAAGTTTGAAAAAGTAGCAATGAAAGTCTGGAAAAGTGGACTTGAGCTAAACTCACGGCTTAACCCCCTAAACCGTTGAGATCATGGCAACGGAATGAAAACCAAAAAGACATTGATGCATTCATCCCGTGAGAAATTAAGAAATATGTTGATGAAATAAATGAAAGATGATGATCACTAAACAAGTGAATGTTGAGGATGAGTAATCATGAAATGCATGTAGCTCCTAAATGATTATTGCTTATTAGTGGTTTTACATGATATGCTTATATGTATGCTTGATGAAATACTGAATGGATATTTCTGCTAATGTTCAAGATTAGTTTAAAAGTAACTGCACTTTGGCTAATCATGTTTGTGAAAGTTTGATAATTGAATCCTTACCTGTTCACCTTTTTATAATAAACCCGAAGTGACTGGGACGACAACAATGACACTTTTAGTACAACTAGGAACTCCTACTGAGAAATCATGTATTTCTCACTCCCATGTTTATTTTCCGTTGTCGTTACCAGAGACAGACGTGTCCACCTAAAGCAACGAAGCTGTAGTTGAGGAAGGAGGTAGCGCGTGAAGATTTCAAACCTTTCAAGTAGGAGCATTCCGAGCTTTAGTTACATTATAGTTTGTGAGAAACAATTAGTAATAGTAGAACTTATATTGTTATTTGTAATAACTTATCAGTATGATATATGCCCTGTTGTGACTTATGTATTAAGTGATTATATTCCAGTTTATGTGATAATAGTTCTACACTTAGTCTCTTATTCTTATTTAATTAAGTGCGCAATGTAACTTGATTATTATCTATAAAAGCGCTATGTATTTCACTTCTCATTACAGGCTTAAGTTTTCAAACAATTAATTTATTTAAAGAAAAAAAAAACTTCCACTATTTTTCTAAGTTAATTTCAAAAGAAAATAAATGCAAGGCATAAGTGACAACTAATAGAATCCAAATGTGAACTTAAGCATAGTGGGGTTCTATTAGAGTGTTACATTATGGTATCAGAGAAGTTCATCCTATTTAAGCCTGAGGAATGGACTGACTATGCTTCTGTCTATGATATCATGCTATTAATCTTATCTGTATGATGGGATATAGGATTTAGAAATGCATGATCGTCTTGTGATACTGCCATAGTTGCTACCATGCTTAGCTATAGTATTGAGCCTGATCAACTCGATGACTATTGTTTGGTGTGACTAGGAACTAATGGCAGCAAACAGACGTACGCATGGGGCACGCGGTGGAGGTAATCGTGATGAACTGGCAAATGCACTCCAGGAGATGGCTAGGGCTATGCAAGCACAAGCAACAGTGATGATGGAGCAGATGAATAGGATGTCAGAGGAATCAGTTGGGAACCAAGAACATGGAAAATTCTCAGAATTCAAGAGGGCTGGACCTCCAGAATTCAAAGGGACAACTAACCCCGAAATAGCTCATGGATGGATTCAAGAGATGGAGAAGGTTTTCTCAGTGGTAGAATGCTCTGATGAACAAAAGATGGCATTCTCTACTTATATGCTGAAAGGAGAGGCTGCCGCGTGGTGGAAGGGTGCAAAGGGCTTGCTCGAAAGTGCTGACATACAGATTACGTGGGAGGTTTTCTATGCTACATTCCATAAGAAATATTTTCCAGATCCGGTTAAGAAGGCAAAGGAAGTAGAATTTCTATTGCTGACATAGGGAAATCGAAGTGTGGCTGAGTACACAGCTAAGTTTGAAGAACTGATCAAACACTCAACTAGCTACCAAAGGGATCCCAACGAGGCTTGGAAATGCATGAAATATGAGAGTGGTTTGAGGCCAGACATTTTGGCATCTGTGGCTCCACTGGAGGTCACTGATTATGCATCTTTAGTCAGCAAAAGCCAAGTGGCTGAGAGTTGCAATCGCCAGCTAGTTGCCCACCGAGTTGAAGAGAATAGGAAGAGGTCTGCTCAACAAGGTCACCGAGGGTTCCCACCCCCTTACAAGAAACCCTACCAAGGAGGTGGATTTAAATGGAAACAACCCCAACGCCCTACAATGAGCCAACCTAGGACACAAGCTGTTAATCGACCTAGGATGGCTGCTGTCCCTAAACCTATGACTAGACCCCCTTGTGCCACTTGTGGGAAGATACATGGAGGGGAATGCAGATTTGGTAAAAATGTTTGTTATCGGTGTGGACAGGCAGGACACTATTCTAGAGAGTGCCCAAAGTTCAATCAGTCCTTTACACCCAAGCCTAAGGCACAGGGACGTGTGTTTGCTATCACTGCTGAGATGCCCTCAGAATCCGATGATCTGATTCAAGGTAAGTGTATAATTAATGGAAAACCCTTAATTGTATTGTTTGATTCTAGCGCAACACATTCATTCATTTCATATGATTGTGCTAATAAGTTGAGGTTGTATATATCTGACTTAAAAATCATCTTAGTTGTCTCTACACCCACTATAAATACTGTTAGAACTGATCAAGCCTGCCTAAATTGTGAATTTGAGGTAGCTGATAGGATTTTTCATCATGATTTAGTTTGTCTACCCTTGTCTAGTGTTGATGTAATCTTGGGCATGGATTGGCTTTCGGCTAACCGTGTGTTACTACATTGTGCAAATAAGTCACTAGTATTTCTTCCCAAACCATCTTTACCTAATCCCTCTAAACTTGATAGAAAGGTACGACTATACCTAAACTCCATTATCATTGGGGATAGTAGGAATGAAGAGCGAGGATACGTTTTCCTGATGACAAGTGAGAAGGAAGTGGAGCAAGCTCTAGAAAAGATCCTTGTAGTAAAGAAATTCTCAGATGTTTTTCCTGATGACATACCTGAATTTCCTCCAAAAAGGGAGATTGAGTTTTCTATAGATTTGGTACTGGGAACGGGACCCATATCTATAGCTCCTTATAGGATGCCACGCCGAGTTAATGTAATTGAAGAAGCAATTAGAGGAGCTACTAGAGAAGAAATTCATTAGGCCTAGTGCTTCACCATGGGGAGCTCCAGTGCTATTTGTCAAGAAGAAGGATGGGAGCTTGCGGTTATGTGTGGATTATAGGCAGTTAAACCAAGTGACCATAAAGAATAAATACCCTTTGCCTAGAATAGATGACCTCATGGACCAATTAAGAGGAGCCCAAGTGTTTTCCAAGATAGATCTGCAATCAGGATACCACCAAATTCGAGTGAAGGAGGAGGACATACCAAAGACAGCCTTTAGGACTAGATATGGACATTATGAGTTTAATGTGATGTCGTTTGGGTTAACCAATGCACCGGCAGTGTTTATGGACTACATGAATAGGATATTTAGACTATACTTGGACAAGTTTGTAATAGTGTTCATCGATGACATTCTAGTTTACTCTAGAACTGAAGAAGAGCACGAAGAACACTTACGAGTGGTGTTGGAGGTGTTGAGGAACAAGAAACTTTATGCAAAGTTGTCCAAGTGTGAATTTTGGATGAAGGAAGTTAAGTTCTTAGGTCATGTAGTGTCACATGGGGGAATAGAAGTAGACCCAAGTAAGATAGAAGCGGTGCAACAATGGGAAACCCCTACCACTATGAAGGAGATTAGGAGTTTTCTAGGGCTAGCCGGTTACTACCGAAGGTTCATTAGAGGTTTTTCCCAAATTACCTTACACCTCACCAAGCTAACAAGGAAGAATTCAGCTTTTATATGGAGTCCAGAATGTGAAGAAAGTTTCCAAGAACTAAAGAAGAAGTTGACCACTACCCCTGTCCTAATCCTACCTGACCCAAAAGAAAAATTTGAGGTGTATTGTGATGCCTCGGGAAGAGGACTAGGATGTGTTTTGATGCAAAATAGGAATATAGTAGCCTATGCCTCTAGACAGCTCAAACCCCGTGAAGTTAATTACCCAACCCATGACTTAGAGCTAACGGCTATTGTCTTTGCCTTAAAAATCTGGAGACATCATCTTTATGGTGTAAGGTTTGAAGTCTTTTCTGACCACAAAAGTCTGAAATACCTCTTCAACCAAAAGGAACTCAATATGAGACAAAGGCGTTGGATGGAGTTTCTCAAGGACTATGACTTTGGGTTGAACTACCACCCAGGAAAGGCAAATGTGGTGGCAGACGCTTTGAGTCGTAAGTCCTTGCATGCCGCTTGGCTCATGGTGAAAGAAAATGAGATGATAGAAGATTTTAGGAACCTCAACTTAGGATATAGGGGGACTTCAGAACAAATTCGGTTAAGCCAACTAAGTGTAACCAGTAGCTTTAAGGATCAAATAATTCAAGCCCAAAGGGAAGATGAGGATTTCCTTAGAACCTTAACCCTTGTCGAAGCAGGAAAGTTGAAAGAGTTTGTCCAGGATAAGGAAGGAGTGTGGAGATACCAAGGGAGAATCTGTGTACCTGCAAAAGAAGGGTTGAGAGCTAGCATTTTGGAAGAAGCCCACAAGAGTCAATTTAGTGTACACCCCGGTATAACCAAGATGTACCATGACCTAAAAAGGATGTTCTGGTGGCCAAAGATGAAAGCAGATATAGCAAATATAGTGCAAAAATGTTTGGTATGCCAAAAAGTGAAGATAGAGCATCAAAAACCCTCCGGAGTGCTGCAACCTCTCGAAATCCCCGAATGGAAGTGGGAAGGAATATCCATGGATTTCGTGATGGGATTGCCAAGAACGCCTACCGGACATGACTCCATATGGGTAATTGTGGATAGATTGACCAAATCTGCTCACTTTTTACCCATTCGAGCAAATTACCCTTTGGAAAAGTTAGCTCAGCTATACATCCAAGAGATAATAAGGCTCCATGGAGTACCCAAAACCATTGTCTCAGATAGGGATCCAAGCTTCACCTCAAGATTTTGGGGAGCTTTGCAAAAGGCGTTTGGTTCAAGGTTGTGTCTAAGCACTGCCTATCACCCTCAAACTGATGGACAATCAGAAAGAACAATTCAAACCCTTGAGGATATGCTAAGAGCATGTGTCTTAGACCAGCCAAAAAGTTGGGACAAACAGCTTCCATTGATTGAGTTTTCATATAATAATAGTTACCATACTAGCATTGGGATGGCACCCTATGAGGCTTTGTATGGTAGAAAGTGTCAATCACCACTTTGTTGGTGTGACCCGGGAGAGCAAAGTATTTTGGGCCCTGATTTGGTAGAAGAGACAACCAAACAAATAAGGAGAATTAGGGAAAGAATCCTCCTTTGCTCGGAGTAGGCGGTAAGAGCTATCTTTGACAAGAGAAGGAAACCTCTCGAATTTCAAGAAGGAGAACACATATTCTTGCGAATTACTCCTACCACAGGTATAGGTCGTGCAATGAAAGTCAAAAAGCTAAGCCCTAGATTCTTAAAACCCTTCCAAATCCTCAAAAAGGTAGGTCCCTCCGCCTACGAAATTGCATTGCCTCCAAATTTGTCTAACCTACACAATGTTTTTCATGTGTCCCAATTGAGAAAGTATCAGTCAGACCCCAGTCATGTGTTTGAGCTAGAAACTATACAATTAAAAGATGACTTAACTTTTGAATTACCACCGATGAGGATCGTGGATCATGGCATCAAGCAGCTGAGAAACAAATCTGTATCTCTGGTCCGAGTAGCCTGGGGACAACATGGAATGGAAGAGCACACATGGGAGCTCGAGAAACATATGCGAAAAGAATTTCCGAACCTATTCACAGGTATCAAATTTTGAGGGCAAAATTTTTAATAAGAAGGGGAGAAATGTAACATCCCCAAATTTATAACTAAGATAAATATTAATTAGCGATAGCAAAACCAAGAGAATCTGAACAAATGTTATGAAACACAACAAATAGACTACTTAAGTATGTCTAGAGAAAAATGCTAAGAATTCTGAAAATGCCATCACTTAGTGGAAATTACGAAAATGCCCTTGCTATGTAAAGGAAATTACCAAACTACCCTTGCCTTATTAAATGACAAAGATACCCTTACTCTATGAATGGAATTACAAGAATACCACTATCATTGTCTAATTACAAAAATATCCTTGTCTTAGTTAAAGAAATTACTACAATGCCATTTGCACAAATCCCTAGACTTGTCTTTAGACAAGAATGAATCTAAGCCATTGGATTAAGATGATAACACAATAATTTAACCACATACATCATACACATTTCTGAATCACATATATGCACTAAAGGTTAGAAAATCTCCACTAACATCTTTGCACAAAACATGGAGCATTTTCATCCAACATGTTTGCATAAAACATGGAAACATGTTTGCACAAAACATGGAGCATTTTCATCCAACATATGTGCACAAAACATGGAAACATGTCTGCACAAAACATGGAAACATGTTTGCACAAAACAAGGAGCATTTTCATCCCAAAATTCAGCCAACATGTTTCCATAAATCATGCTCCAAGTGCTTTCCTTCTTCTATTTTTTTCTCTAATCTTTCCACTATAAATACTCCTCAAACTCTCTTCAATTCAGAAACTCCCTAAGTGTTCTTTCTTTCTTATTCTATCATTCTTCTTATGTTCTTCAAAGACTTCTCTTGATCCTCTAAACTTCATCCAAACACTTCAATCCTAAGTCCAAACTTTCACTAGCCCTCACAAGAGTTACAATCTTTAACTCTAGTGAGAAATATTTTCTTAAGCATTCAAGTTCTAGAGCCAAGATTCAAGGAGGGTCATCCACTCCAAAGACTCTTGTTCAAAGCTTAAGGAAGAAGAGAAGGACCATTTTTAGACCCTACACAAGAGGTAGGAGCTTCATCTTTAATTGTTCAAGCATTGTTGGCTTCTAACCTTGATAGAATGCCTCAAGTTTGAGTTATTGTCAAAAGTTTTAAATGATTATTTGGAAAATATATTTTTAGAAATATGACATGTTCTATTCTGTTATGAGTACCCTTATGATGTTATCAAACTCAAATATAACTTGAAAAGATTGTATGTGAAACCTGATTTAATAAAGGTAACTTAAGACATGAAAATGGTAGGTGCTGGAATTTCTAGTTGTTTCTGGTAGCAGGTACTTTGAAAGCTACTGTTCATAAAATATCAAGTATCTCGAAATTAAAATAATTTTAATATAAACTAGACTCATTATAGAACACTCTCCAAAAAGAATCACCCAAAACGGAGTTTTCTAGCTCAAGATATAAATTTTTAAAGTAGAGCCTAAGACTGAAACTTTAAATCTGACCTTGTAGTAGTAAAATAGGTGTAACTCACTCTAGAAAAATGCAAATGGACTGATTTCAACTTTGTTGGAGAGATAACACATATAGGAATACACCCATGTATGTTATGTATAAAGCTTTTGTACCACGTAAATACAGAATGAGAAATAAATTTCGGGATAGTGTACTGTGAAAGTGCAGTTTGGAAAGGTTCTGGCTAAGGAAAGATTTGGTATTTAAGCATGTCCATTGTGACCCACCTCTCTTTCCTGGGAACCCTCCTATGCATGGTTTACAGTTGATTTACACTATTCCAAAGATGTAAATGCTAAAATTTGATGAGTTAGGAATTTGGAACTACCTTTACTAAGCTGAGATAACAAGTATACAGAGAATTATAAACTTTCTTCTAAAAGATGTCAAAACTATAAATAAAAGAATCAAGTCTTGTAAAGAGAGAATTTTAAGAATTTAAGTAGAATAATAATCTTCAAGAGTTATATGAAAGTCATAATAAAAATATATAAAGAACCTATAATAATATTTTGAAGTGCATTACTGTATTAATGGAATGCTAAAAGTACAAAGAATACTAAGAGAAAAAGATAATACTAAGACATCCATTACCTCTTACGAACACTAGGAACTCAACTTGATAACTTTGGTTAGTTAATATATATCATCTATGAAAGTGTTTACTATGAGATTTACATGATATTGTCCATGTTTTATGAAGTGATTTATAGTAATGTGAATGTATGGTGATGAATTATGAAATGATGAGGATGAATGATTGATTGCCCAGGATTTATTGTGATTACATGATAATATGCATACATTCATTTTCAAAAGAAATAATAAAAGTAAAGTTTGAAAAAGTAGCAATGAAAGTCTGGAAAAGTGGACTTGAGCTAAACTCACGGCTTAACCCCCTAAACCGTTGAGATCACGGCAACGGAATGAAAACCAAAAAGGTTATGGCGACGGCCATGGTATGAGCTCATTACCCTTTAGGGTGGTCTAAGGCATTGATGCATTCATCCCGTGAGAAATTAAGAAATATGTTGATGAAATAAATGAAAGATGATGATCACTAAACAAGTGAATGTTGAGGATGAGTAATCATGAAATGCATGTAGCTCCTAAATGATTATTGCTTATTAGTGGTTTTACATGATATGCTTATATGTATGCTTGATGAAATCTTGAATGGATATTTCGCTAATGTTCAAGATTAGTTTAAAAGTAATCGCACTTGACTAATCATGTTTGTGAAAGTTTGATAATTGAATCCTTACCTGTTCACCTTTTTATAATAAACCCGAAGTGACTGGGACGACAACGATGACACTTTTAGTACAAGTAGGAACTCCTACTGAGAAATCATGTATTTCTCACTCCCATGTTTATTTTCCGTTGTCGCTACTGCAGACAGACGTGTCCACCTAAAGCAACGGTTGTAGCTGAGGAAGGAGGTAGCGCGTGAAGATTTCAAACCTTTCAAGTAGGAGCATTCCGAGCTTTAGTTACATTATAGTTTGTGAGAAACAATTAGTAATAGTAGAACTTATATTGTTATTTGTAATAACTTATCAGTATGATATATGCCCTGTTGTGACTTATGTATTAAGTGATTATATTCCAGTTTATGTGATAATAGTTCTACACTTAGTCTCTTATTCTTATTTAATTAAGTGCGCAATGTAACTTGATTATTATCTATAAAAGCGCTATGTATTTCACTTCTCATTACAGGCTTAAGTTTTCAAACAATTAATTTATTTAAAGAAAAAAAAAACTTCCACTATTTTTCTAAGTTAATTTCAAAAGAAAATAAATGCAAGGCATAAGTGACAACTAATAGAATCCAAATGTGAACTTAAGCATAGTGGGGTTCTATTAGGGTGTTACAAGGTGAGCTTCTCCTTAAGCTCTAGGAAACTTTTCTCACACTTGGGATTCCATACAAACGGGGCATTCTTCCTAATGAGCTTGGTTAAGGGTAGGGTGATCTGGGAAAATCCTTTAATGAACCTACGGTAATAACCGGCTAAACCCAAAAAGCTTCTTATCTCGGTCATAGAGGTTGGTCTTTCCCGATTCATCACAACCTCAATCTTACTAGGGTCGACAGCTATGCTACCTTTTGACATAACATGTCCTAAGAATTTCACCTCATTCAACGAAAATTCACACTTAGAGAGCTTAGCGTACAACTTCTTCTCCTTCAAAATCTCTAAAACCAACCTTCAATGACGCTTATGCTCCTCGTGGGTTTTCAAATAGATGAGAATATCATCTATGAACACAACCACAAACTGATATAAATAGGGTCTAAAGATCTTATTCATATAATCTATAAAAGCTGCGAGAGCATTTGTCAAACCAAACGACATCACATTGAACTCAAAGTGTCCATACCGAGTTCTAAAGGCGATTTTAGGAATGTCTTGATCTCTAACCCTAATCTAATGGTATCCCGACCTCAAATCAATCTTAGAAAACACTACAGTTCCTTTCAACTAGTCCATAAGATCATCAATCCTAGGCAACGGGTATTTGTTTTTCACGGTTACACGATTCAACTGCCTATAGTCTATGCACAATCTCATACTTCCATCCTTCTTCTTCACAAATAAGACAGGAGTGTCCCAAGGAGACGCACTTGGCCTTATAAAACCTTTTTCCAAAAACTCCTCTAACTGGGTTTTCAACTCAGCTAGCTCCAAGGGTGACATCCGATACGGCGCTATAGAGATAGGTCCCGTCCCAGGAACTAACTCTATGGAAAACTCTACCTCTCTTTTGGGAGGGAACTCGGGTATTTCATCCGGAAACACCTCAGGATAGTCTCTTACCATAGGTATATCACCTAGGTTTTGCTTAAAATCAACCTTACAAGCGGCTAGGAGAACATATCCCTTAGTTTTCTCCCCACTATAGAAGACCTCTACGGAGTTCAGATACAGTCTCAAGGGTTGACTAATATTATTGGGAGGAGAAGGAAAAACAATTGTTTGGGTTCCACAATCTAATAATACACGGTTGGCGTGAAGCCAATCCATGCCTAGAATGATATCCATGTCTTTACGGGCAAGCAAATTAAATCTATGATAAAAGATCTACTTTCTACAACAAGATGACAATTTAAACAACATTTGCAAGTATTAACAGGGAGATTTGTGGGAGTAGCAACAATAAGATCAAAAGGAAGCTTAGAAACTCGCAAATTCAAAGACTCGACACTAGCATATGAGACAAAAGAATGGGTAGTGCCAGAATCAAAGAGTACAGTTAAGGTTCTATCGTTAAGTTCACACTTGCCTTCAATGAGGTCGTTGGACTTCCCATGCATCTTCCGCGTTGAGGGTAAAGACCCATCCTTAGTGTTGTGGTCGGGGGTTTTGATTCGACGGCCCTCCATTGGTGCAGTTGTTGGCGTAGTAGCCTGGCTTGCCACATTTGAAGCAGACTCTTTGCCCTATAAGGTAGGGGCGGTTCCTATGATTCTTCTCGCACTGGGGACAGACATCAGCAGGTGCGGCTCCAGGGTAAGCAGCAGGGGCTCCTTGTGGTGCCTTGTTCTTGGCCCCACCGGATCCACCTTGGTGGTTTTGAGGTCCACTCGGTCCTCGTTGTTGGTTGTTATTGAAGTTCCTCGGGCCGTTGTGTTGAAACGGTGGCCTTTGGTGTTGTTTGGATTGTTTGTACGCGGGTGCTCTAGGTTGTTGTTGTTGTGGGCGAAACTGGTTACTTTGATATGAGTTGTAGTGGTTCCTTGATGGGTACTGCGGTTTGAACTTCTAGGCTTGAGGTCTCAACCCCTTAGCTTGCTCCGCCCTCATGGCGTGCAGCTTCCGTTGTCCCTCTTCCAGGATTCGGTACTTGTTAACCAGAGTCGAGAAGTCTCTGATCTCCATATGGGCCACGGCGTAATTTAATTCTGCCTTCAGACTGGCCTCATATATCACGCACTTCCAAACCACATCGGGGTTCCTTTGGAACACCCAAGAGAACTTGATCAGCTCCTCTAACTTGGCAGTGTATTGAGCCACAGTAGACCCTCCTTGGGTCAACTGCATGAACTCGATGTCTTTGGCATTCCTTATAGACTCGGGGAAGTACTTCTCATAGAAGTAGGTCTTGAACAGCTCCCAGTCGATGTGTACCATCCTAATTTTTAACCCAATACTCTAGAACACATTAGGTTAATCATTAGGTTGTTACTTCTTAGTCTCATTCTTTTATGAAAATACTTAGCAGAAATACGGCTAAATTTTTTTTTGAAAATATAAATCAAAGTGAGAGCTGTGTATGACGTAACAAAGACTAACATATAGAAAAGAGATCTCATATCATTCATGGTCACAAAACACAAAGGTTGTTCATTACATCACAACAGGATCATATTATCATAGGTACATAATTTACAACTATCATAGTCCTATTATCGCTTCAACAGAAATACACTTCAATAATTTATAAAACTAAAGCGGTATCTGTGCGTGTCCGTTGCATCCCACCAACTCGACTCATAGTGTATTCTTCATGCCCACGCTTTAGTAGAAATCATGAATCGCGTCACGAGATACACCATCATCTTCGTCTGGAGACGACACGGAAGAAAAGAAAGAGGGATGAGAAACTTATTCAAGATTCTGAGTAGGGAATTCCGACTCCAACACATGTGTCATTGTCGTCGTTCCCAGCCACTTCGGTTTTAATTATGAAAGAGGTGTTCATACATAAGGTTTGGTTTTAAACTTTCCAAAGCTATTTATCCGAAGTGGGTGTCTTTTAGTATGGGTCTTTAATGATATGAATTCCGCAGATATCGGATGAATGCTTGGCAATACATTATGCAAGCAATTCAATAAATCATAACTTCAAGTAACAGATAAGTGGAATAGAAGTACAGAACTTTCCTCTATTCTTTTCTCATACTTGAACTTTTAAGTTCTTCTCCTGAAGAACCATCTTCTTTTCTCATCACCAAATCCACCCATAAACACCAATGCTCAGCGATATTTATACACATCACCAAAACCAACCAAATACACCCTATCGCCTAGGATTGAGCTCAACCAAACGAGCTCAAACCTAACTAGTCATCACTAGATTTCTAAGAGGGCAAAAGAAGGGGTAATTTAGGATTAGTTCTTTCTTTACTCCTGACTATGTGACTTGAAAAAGAGACATCGCATCTCTTTTCTCACGTCCAAACTCTTGAGTTCTTTCTCTCAAAGACCACCTAAATCCAACCATAAACACCAGTGCCCGGCGATATTTATACTCATCACCAAATCCAACCAAACACACCCTATCGCCTAGGAATGAGCTCAACTATATTTATACTCATCACCAAATTGTTCTCATTATCAAGTCCAACCAAGTATGCCCAAATCCAACCGCAAACACCCATATTGCCTAAATGAGCTCAAACCTAACTAGTTTTCACTAGATTTTTGAGTGGGCAAAAGAAGGGGTACATGCTCTCTCTCATTCAGTTCTCACAAACATGATAGACATAACATCTCAACAATTCATACAATTCATCATCAATTTCTACATCATCATAACACCATCATAAAAGATCACATCATCATAACTCATATAGATAATGCTCGTGTACCGCACATCACACCTCATATATCATCATGCAAATCAACATATCATACTTGCATTACCAAACTAAAAGCGATGAAATCTCTTAATGTCTTATGCATTGACCCTTAAGGTCCTTAACTCACAATCTAAGTTATAAATCATTATATCCTAAACTCTTGGGGTACCTATAAGCTTATATCTAAGTATTCCTCAGTCAATGCAATGATCACAATCGTCTCTAAACCTCAAGAATGCAGGATCTAAAATTCTAACTTTACGGGTACCTAGGAGTCACAACAATGACCCTTTCTAAGTTCGGTTTGCTCCTAAGGCATCAAGATCAAGTCCTAAACCAATTATGAGTCATTCCTACACATTTAAAATAATTTAAATCCATGATTACCATTTCTAAACCTTGCTAGACAGAATCTAGAAAAATCAATTACTAAGGAATCTAGAACTCTCAAATTAATTCTTTTCTAGTTGTTAACTTCTCTTATCTTTCACATATGAATTTTTAACATTAATCATACACAAACATACTCATATTATTATCATCAAAACAGTATAAACAGTGAGCACATCAAGGCAAGGCAGAACCGAATTCTTCTCTAAACAAGCAAGGCATAAACTTGATTTTTAGAACACATAAAATGCTAGTTTCTCTTGGGACCTTTTTAAAACTTGCAAAACTCCTTTGTAAACATTTTTATTATCTAAAATCATCAAAATACTTGTAAGGGCAGTAGCTATTCTAAATTAAACTCAAGAGGTTCCAAATTCATAAAACCTTGTTTTAAACACTTCTTGAACTCATATAAGCTTAGAAAAATTATGAAACATAGAATTTAGTGCATGTAACAAAGTAAACCTCCTAATGCCGAAATCATAAGCTAAAGAACACATACTTTTCAAGCCTTTGTTTGAGGAAATGAAGGGTAAGTCTATGAGCTCTAAATCTCTTAAGTTGTGACATAAAAGTAAATATGCAATGCACTTTATTTTAGTCTTTATTTAGAGGTGAGGACATAAAATAAATATGCTATGCAACTCCTTATTATCTTAGAAATTTAGTGAGAACATAAACATAAATATGGAGATGCAAGTTCATTCTTTAATCTTAAGCGTTTAGTGATGACATAAAATGTAAACATGGATGCAAAGTCTTTTATCTTAACTTAGAGCTCATATGAGACTTTTAAAGAGAAAAACAAATCTCAACCCAACACTTATCTCATCACAAAGAGAGCTTTAGAGTTCTTGAACCAAGTTCTCAAAGGAACTACATGGTTCTTGAACATCATCATCAAGCTCAAAAAGAAGTAAACTTTTAGAAGAAAACAAAACTTCAAAGAAGTAAGAACCAAAACAACATTATTTTTAGAGATGAAATAAATATAAGAACACTTTAAAATTTTTAACAAAACCTTTAAAGGAAAGCATATGGAGGCCGAATCATATAGGAAGGAAAAAGGGAAGAAAAACCAAAACCTTGCTAGATCAAGAAACAAAACTCAAGCTTTAGAGGTTTCTTTGAGATGAACACAAGGTCATCATCTAGAAACTCTCATCATCAAGCTATCAAGTTTAAGAAGAAAAGGCCAAGAGGCCGAAATGGAAAAAGAAAAGGAATATAAAGGAAAGCTCATAAAGAAACCAAGAGAAAACTAGAGAAAACACATTTTTTGAGTAAAACAAAGTTTGAAAAGAAACTCCCTACCAAGTATGAAGACAAAGGCTTGATCTTTGAGGTGAGAATGGAAAGGAAAGCTCCTCCTAAAGTGATGATAGTGCTTTGTGGAGAGAAAAGGAAAGGAAATGTGTTCTTGGTGAGCTTGTGTTTGAGAATGGAAGTTTAGATGTTTGTATGATGATCTAAGGTGGTGCGGTGGTGTTTCAAGGTTGTGAGATGATGATTCAAAAGGAAAAAGAAGAAGATGAAGAGGAAGAATGCTCTTGAAACTTGAGAGAAAATGAGAGAACTAACAAGAATGCTTAGAAACCAAAACTTAGCAAATGAATAAAAGTGTAGCAAAGTTCATCTAGGCATAGTATTTATAGAGAAGAATAAGGGTGAGTGTGTGGAGGAGAATGAATCCTCATGGAACATGAGGTAATGCATGTGTGGAGGAGAATGAATCCTCATGGAACATGAGGTGAGAGAATTGCATTTTGATGGCATGATGAAGTATGGTGGTGAGTATGGCTTCAAGCATGGTCTTTGGAGTGTGAAATAAAATTAAATTGTGATAAAATGGAGTATGAATTTCGGCCAGGTCTGATGCAACAATGGAGGAGGTAGTTTTGGTCATGTAATTGTGTGCTAGTGATGTGCTTAGGGGTGTATTAGTTTAGGTGCAAGGTTAGGAGTCATTAAACATAAGTTTAGGTGACTAAGAATGTGATTAGGAACCTTTATGACATGATTAAGGAGTACTCATACATGTTTAGGAGATTTTGTATTCATTTTATGAATAAAACAATGTAGACAAAATTCCATGATTTAAGGAATTGGAGAGAGAAAACACTATTCAAGATTCTATGACTAGGAGTCTTGAATTTAAAATAAGATTTTAAGTTGTAATTAAGCACTTTTAGGTTCTAATCAACTTTAATAAATTATTTTGACTCAAGATTAATTATGGAAATTAATTAACCTTCAATTAGAGCCTAATATTGCTTAGGTTTGCTTAATCACGCGATTAAACGTAAAAACACGAAACTAGGGGCAAAATCATAATTTTGCACTAATTTCACCTGGGACCTCCGGGACCAAAACTAAAGTCATAGTTTACATAAAAACGCCTTGTAAAATCATATGGAGAAGTTTTGGGCTCATCCAGCACTTGCAAACGGGTAAAACACTACAGGGGCGTTTTGGTCATTTTGACCCAAAAACTCGAAAAATGAGATTTTCAATCATGGAAAGATACACAAGTCATCTAATCCCCTTCCAACATTGAGTTTGCCCTTCGAGTACTGCTGGACCGGCTTTCCTCGAATTCCGAGCCAAAAATGAACTCAGGAGCATTTTGGTCATTTTCACTCTAACAGAAAAATCGAGGCGTTACACGATAGGAGTTCCAGAAGCTTCCAGTAGTCGCTTCGTGCCGTTCCACCAGAACTCGGCATCAAACTTCATCATGAAAGCAGCAAATGTAACCTTCTGCTCCTCCGAGCAGGTAATGACAGAGTATATCTTCTCCATGTCTTTTATGCACTCGTCAGCCTTATTGGGGTCCATTACCCCTTGAAACACAGGCGGGTTCGGCTTGCGAAACTCGCCAAAGCGGGCTTGCTCAACTACCTCCGCAGCAGGGGGAGCATGTAACGCCTCGATTTTCTAATAGAGTGAAAATGATCAAAATGCCCCTGAGGCCATTTTCAACCCAAAATTCGAGGAAAGCCAATTCGGCAGTCCTCGAAGGGAAAACTCAATGTTGGAAGGGGATTAGTTGACTTGCGTACCTTTCTGGGATCGAAAATCTCATTTTTTGAGTTTTCGGGTTAAAATGACCAAAATACCCCTACAGTGTTTGACCCGTTTGCAAGTGTCGGATGAACCCGAAACTTCTCCAGATGGTTTTAAAAGGCGTTTTCATATATTCTGTGACCTCAGTTTTAGTCTTGGTGGTCCCGGGCAAAATTTGTGCAAAATTATGATTTTGCCCCTAGTTTTGTTTTTTTAAGCTTAATCGTGTGATTAAGCAAACCTAAGCAATATTAGGCTCTAATCAAAGATTAATTAATTTCCATAATTAATCTAGAGTCAAAATAATTTATTAAAGTTGAATAGAACCTAAGAGTGCTTAATTTAAACTCAAATCTTATTTAAATTCAAGATTCTTAGTCATGGAATCTTGAATAGTATTTTCTCTCTCCAATTCCTTAAATCATAGAAATTTGTCTACCTTGTTTACTCATAAAATGAATTTTAAACTCTCCAAATGTGTATGAGCACTCCTTAATCTTGTCATAAAAATTCCTAATCACATTCTTAGTCACCTAAACTTGTGCTTAATGATTCCTAACCTTGCACCTAAACTAATACACATCTAAACCTATCATTAACACACAATTACATGGACAATTTTCCTTCCCCCTTGGCTGTTCAGATCTGGCTGAAACCCATGCCCCCATTTTCCATCACATGTGTGAATTTTTACACTCAAATAACCATGCTTCCACCTCACCATGAACCATGCTTTGAATCATAAACACCATGCTTTCATCCATGCTTCATATGACAACTTCTAGAAGACTTTTTCTCTCATTTTTGTGGCTCAAAAACCACCAGCCCTCCTTGCTCTTCTAGAAGGATTATTTCAATTTCAAACAAAGAGAAATCACCATACTTTGAGCCATACCTTGCACCATGTCTTTCATACTTTAAACCATGCTTGAAAGACATTGTGTAAGAGATATTTTCTCCTCCAAGCCTCCAAGAACCACACGGTTCCTTATTCTCTTCAATGAGACTTCATTTGTTTCATTTTTCTATAAATACCTTGCTTACTTGAGCTTGCAAACACTTTAGATCATTTGCAAAGTTTTAGTTTCTAAGCTTTCTTGAGTTCTTTTCTTTTCTCTCAAAGAGTTCTTAAAGTTCTTCTTGTTCATCTTCATCTTCTTCATCCTTTCTTTACATCATCACCTCACAACCTCAATCCATCACATCATAACCTTAGATAATCCTTTAAGCCCTCAAACACTAAACCACCAAGAACACATCTCCTTCCCCTTTGTTTTGGTTCTTGCTTTCTTAAAGTTTTGTTTTCTTTTAAGGTTTACTTCCTTTTTGAGCTTGATGATGATTGTTCAAAAACTATGTAGTTCCTTTGAGAACTTGGTTCTAGAACTCTAAAGCTCTCCTTGTTGATGAGATAAGTGTTGGGTTATGTTGTTCTCTAAAGTCTTGTAAGAGCTCTAGCTAAGATTAAAATAAAGCTTGCATTCATGTTTATGTTTATGCTTTGCACATCATGTTTATTTTCCTTGCTATCACTAAATATCAAGAATAATAAATGAACTTGCATTATCATATTTATATTTCAAGTTTTGCATTATCATGTTTATATTTTCAAGTCCTCACCTAAATTTTCAAAAGAAAATAACAAGTTGCATCTCATGTTTATTTTATGCTCTCACTTTATTTTCTAATGAAAGATAACGTATGTGCATGAGCACGTTTAAATTTATGTCATCACCTAAGAGAACCTAGCTCAAAGACTTGCCTATTATTATCTCAAACAAAGGCTTGAAAATATGTGTTTCTTAGCCCCTATGATTTCGGCCCTATGAGGTTTGTTTTGTTTCAAATACCAAAACTTATGTTCTATAATTTTTCTAAGCTTATATGAGCTTAAGAGATGTTTTGAGCAAAGTTTTATGATTTTAAATCCTCTTGAGATCAAATTACATTAGCTAATGCCCCTGTACATTTTATAATGGTTTTGATGAAATAAATTGTTTACTAATGAGTTTTGGAAGTTTTAGAAAGGTTCCAAGAGAAACTAGCATTTTATGTGTTTTAGAAATCAAGTTTTATGCCTTGTTTGTTGGAGATGATTTCGGTTCTGCCTTGCTTGCTATGCTCTGTGTTTTATGATGTTTTAATGATGTTAATATGAGTATGTTTATGTATAATTGATGCTAAAATTCATATATGAAAGTTAAGAGAAGTTAGTAACTAGAAAAGAATTAACTTGAGGCTTTTAGATCCCTTAGTAATGGATTTTACTGGATTCTGTCCAGCAAGGTTTAGAATTGATAATCATGGTTTATAATTAGTCTAAATGTGTAGGAATGACTCATAATTGGTTTAGGACTTGATCTTGATGCCTTAGGAGCAAACCGAACATAGAAAGGGTCAATGTTGTGACTCCTAGGTACCCATAAACTAAGAATTATAGATTTTGCCTTCTTGAGGTTTAGAAATATTTATGATCATAGAATTGAGTGAGGAAAACTTAGATGTGAGCCTATACGTATCCGAGAGCTTAAGTTTTGATCTGATACAACTTAGAATTTGAATTAAAGGACCTTAAGGGTCAATGCATAAGACACTAAGAATCCTTTGATGCTTTGATGTTTATCTATGAAAGTATGACATTATGATGCATGAGCTATGATGAAATGAAATATTGAGAAGTTAAGTTTATTATAAGAATGAGAAATATGTTTGTGTTATGAGCTTGTGGTATAAGGATGGTTTGAAGGAAATTCGGTTTAACAGCTATTATGCTGCCGAATTTTCGTCAAACCTAAAGGGTTTGAGAAATGTTTTAAAGTACCATATGAGGTTAAAAACCCTGGGTGACACTGGTTTGGCCGAGCACCCCTAGGAGATTTTTATGTGACAAGCACTGAGACATACTTCTCCTGCTACGGTGAGGAGGAGGCAAATCCGTGAGGGTATGTGTAGATGCAGTCTTACCAAAGCGGACAATTCGTTGTGCACTGGATGCCAATAGAGCGTTTCAAAGAAGGTATATCCTAAGAGAGGTGATCCTTAGCCCCCTAGCCCACACTCTTAAGTAGTTGGGATTATATTATTTTTATGATTCGCTTATTCAGATAATAAGCAAGAGCTAGTGATGACTAGCTGAGGTATGAGCTCATAGCCTAGATGTTTTTAGGGTGGCCTTATATTGCTAAAGTACCATGATTGATGTCACACAAGTTGAGGAAAGTTCCACTTGAAAGTTATTGCCCTTTATGCCACATGGATGTTTCTTGATGTTATGAGTTATTTGAATTATATGCTTGAGTATCGCAATGCATTCATGCCTTAATTTGTTGCATCCATGACATTAAGATGCATGTTAAAAGGAATGAACCTTGGATAATTAGTTTTATAAACCCTAATAATGAATCTTATGTGCATGCTCCCCTTTTTAATGAGAAACCCAAGGTTCCTAAGGATGTGAACGATGTAACCCTAGATAGGAGGTCCCTACTGAGATTCTGTAGTAAGATTCTCACTCCTTTCTCTTCTTTCTCTTTCTTCTGTCACATCTTCAGAGCTCGATGGCAACGTTCGTGGTTTTTATCGACACTCCGACGTGGGTGGTGCATTTTGATCTGGACCACGGATCCTATCATTTTGAGGGACATGTCACGGTTCGAGTCTTCATCTTTGTTGGACGTCCCTTTGCTCACCCTATACAGAGTTATTGCTTCTCCCCGATGTCCCCCTACGACGACGCTATGGTTTTTGAGCGAGCCCGGACGCGTGATGAGAGGCTTCTGCGGACGTATACCGGAGGATCGATGCCCCGAGACTTCCAAGACTACATGCCCTGGTCTCCCGGTTCGGATGACGACCCTGCTGAAAACCCACCGACACATATGTATAGCGAGAGCTCCGCTCCCACTTCTCAGTTCGTGAGAGGCAAGAGCAAGGAGACCGTCATGCAGCCGAGGTTGGCTAGGCGAGCCGAGATGCGCCCCTGCCGAGGAGATCATGCTTAGCCATCGCGTGTACCTTGTAACACCCTCCCAAGCACAACATTATCCTTAAACCATGACATCGTACTCGAGAGTTGTTACTTTTTACTTAGCGGACCTTTCTTAAGTAACTATAGGAAATTCGATGGGCTCGTGTACTAACTAGCGTAATTCGATCAACATATATAGCAAGATACAAAACATTTATTTAATATAAAGTCGATTACATAGGGAAGCTCTTCTATGAGCTCTAATACACATATGTTCTCTGTTAAGTTTACATACCTATACATACATCTAAGTACATCTAATACAATCTCAAACACTAGACTACTGCCAATCCGACCTCTTTTGGTGTAGCATCCCATAGTTCTCTGGTTCAACCTGGAGACGACACGGGAACACAAAAACACATAGGGGTGAGAATTACACAATTCTCAATAGGGCATTCCCCAAAACATACACTGAAAATTAATGTCATCGTCATCGTCCCAGCCACTTCGGTTTATTAAGAAATTGTGAGCATACAACCTAGATCAAAGGTTTATTTTTAAATTTCTAAATCATACTTCCGAAGTGGGTCGCTTTTATTATTCAATCACTTGATATACACATAGCATACTACTTAATATTATAGTGCTTTATTTACAACTTTACTTACTCTTAGTACATCAAAAAGAATCTTAGAAATACTATCCCTGTCTTTCCGTGCCCTTGACCTAATCAAGGGGACTTTCCCATGCCCTTTACCCACTGAAGGGGACTTGCTCGTGCCCTTTACATATTAAAGGGGACTTTTCCGTGCCCTTTACACTCTAAAGGGGACTTTCCTGTGCCCTTTACACGCTAAAGGGGACTTTCCTTCTTTACATAGCATATATATATCATCGTCAAGCTCACATATACAGGCATACATTAGCATAAATTTTTTAGTTTCATAATGCTTCAAACATATATATATATATATATATATATATATATAGTATTCATTTATCACATTTCTCTTTACCAATGCATGCATTTATAATCATATAAACAATCAATCACATGTGATTCTCATTCATTCCTCATAAACCAAGCTTTAAAGTACGTAGCATGCATCTAAGTTCATCATAGTGGCATCAAAGGACATTTTACTTCCAAATCAAGAATTTAGCTCATTTCCAGCATATTGACAGATTTCTCATTCCAATAACAACAATTTATTTCTCAATCAAACGGCCAATTCAAGGATCACAAAAATTTCTCATGACATCTCAATGTGTCTAAGAGACCCTGTAAAATTTTGATAGCAATCAGAGTTCTCTAACCACACTAAATAAATTATACAAATTCAGTGGTCAGAGGCCACTTTTTCACAGCTCAGAATAGGGTTCTCACAATTTTTAAATTTATTAAATGGTGGAATCAACTCAAAATAAAAATCAAAGTTACCCTTAAGATGTTATTAAATCCCTGTAAAAATTTCAAAGGATAATTCCATCATTTGCTATGGTCACAAAATTATACAAATTTACAGCTTCAGTACCAAGATTTCAGCCAGCATAGTTAGACCCTCAGTTTATGATTTTTCTCAGACAGTAAAGTTCCTTATCATGAACCACGAAAATTATCAGAGTTTCCTTATGATGTTATCTTCAACATATAATTTTTATAACTAATAAAAATGACAAAATATTAGCCAGAAAATTCATGAACAAATTCTGTCCTGCTGAAATCCGAAAAATCCAGCAGCCTAGCCAAAACTTATTTTGACAAAAATCATTATTTAACCTCATCCAAACACTCCACCAAAATTAATACATCAATATTCATGCATAATCATCCAATAAAACTCAGAATTTCGGAATTATTCAATCATAATATTTCAGAGCAAAATCAGAAAGAAAATAGGATGAAACAAGCCCTACTTGGTGGCTTTAATGATCTTGGCTCCAAGGATGATTCCCTTTACTTCTAAGCCTTCAAACCCACACCAAATCCTTCCTTACACAGCTGATAATGAGCTCTCAAAGTAGGAAAAGTTGATGGATTCAAATTCTAATCGGTTAGATTGAAAGATCTTGATGAGTGGAATAAGTTTTATGAAGGAGATTTAGGGTTTTGGTGATTTAAAACTAAGTTTTTGAGCACCTAACTTAGGTTTTGTGAAAAAAACACCATGGAGATGTGGCTTCTTGGAGAAGAATGCCTTCTATTTATCTTACATTAATGTAGGAATATTATAACATATAATAAAGTAATCTTTGACCTTAGAAAGAAAAATGGATGGCTAAGATTAATCTTCTAATTCAAGATTAAATCTTAGCCATTCATTTGATATAAAGGGATAAGATTCATTATTTTTGTAAAGATTAAAATAGCTTTCGGTGTCATAAATTGCACACCGAAATTCTACCGAACGGGTAAAACAGTATACCCGGGAAATCAACTATTACCCAAAAAATAGTTCTAAGTATAAAATTTTTATTTCTAACTATTTCTAACCTTATCCTTATATTTTCTCAATTTCGAGTATCTTCGGGCTCGAATTCTAGGGTTTCGACTGTCCCGGCGGACCTGCAGGACCCGCAAGTTACTATTTACATTTTTTTTTTACAGATTCGTTGGATTGTCCTGATCATTTCTATGTTCATCGGATTTTTGAAATTATGGCCAGAAAAGCTCAAATTAATTTTTGTATAATTTTTAGGGTGTTACATACCTACTCCTACCGCACTGCGTCCATGGATCGGTTATACCCCGCCATATCCCGGGTTCCAGTAGTAGACGTCTTAGGGGAGGTTTAGTGGACACACTCACACATAGATAGGATAAACCTTCTTTTGTCTTGAGGTTATCCACCTTAGGTGCACTCGGGTAGTCGCGGTTTATCTATGCTTTCTTTGCTTTTGCATTTCTGTTGTATTTCCATTTTCCTATGTATTGCAAGCTCAGCCTGATCTATAAGGGTGTGACTACATATGTACCTTAACTATGTTATTAATGAAATTTTTTCCCTTTGATGTGTTAATCATTGTTCTATTGATATATGCTTAATTTACTGTGATCTTTATGCTTTGATATTTGTGCTTTATATTCCTACCTTACGATGTACGCGGCTCTCACTTTGGTTTCATGTTTTAAAAAGAAAAATTTTACCCGTAATTTCTGCTAAGTATTTCATTAAAAAGATAAGACTAAGAGGTAATAGCCTAATAATTAACCTAATGTGTTCTAGAGTATTAGGTTAAAAATTAAGGTGTTACAGAGCAGGGGCAGCATTTTCATGTTGATTCATCTGTTCGAACATGCGCTTCATGGCTCGGGCCATGTCACGAACAGCAGTAGCAGTCGCATTGTCTTGATCACCCTTAGGCGCATTTCTAGGCTGTTGTCGCCGTGCCGTTGGTCCCTAAACACATGAGACAATGAACATCAAGTTGATCAAGCTAAATATTCCATGCGAAATGAGCTAGTTACCATGGCACGTGCAAGCAACAGAGGTCATGCATTTCTAGCCCTATAGCTTATCTCAATTAAGCACTATACATGACATAATTATCGCATCATGCTTCCAAAGCATGGTCAGTCCAATCCTCAGACTCCGTGAGAATTGAACCGCTCTAATACCAAAATGTAACACCCTAATTTTTAACCTAATACTCTAGAACACATTAGGGTAACCATTAGGTTATTACCTCTTAGTCTCATTCTTTTATTAAAATACTTAGCAGAAATTATGGGTAAAATTTTTTTTTGAAATATAAAACCAAAGTGAGAGCCACGTTTATCGTAAGATAGGAATGTAAAGCACAATAACAAGTCAAGTAAAGCATAGTAAATAAAACATATAGCAATGGAACAATGAATAACACAACATAGGAAAACAGTTCATTAATATCATAACTAGGTTTACATATAGTCACACCCTTATAGCATCAGGCTGAGCTTGCAATACAAGGGAATAATAAGGAAGTAGTGAAGTACATGGTACGACGGAAAATAAAAACCTACTACACTACCCTCCTACCAAAGCTATGGGTACCAAACTCAATCCCCCTCCCAAAAGGCACAACCGAAGGGGGAAACCTCGAGACAGCTTAAGCACTCGAATAGCTCTCCAATGAAACTACTGACGGTGAAGATCCTTAGGCAATGGAGGTATATATCTAGCGAACTGCTCAAGCTCCTCCTGAGTAGGCCAGTAGAGTGGAATACGGACACGAGTCGGCTGAACATGAGCCCATCGGCGAGGGCGAATCTCGGCTCTCCTCGCCAGGCGCGGCTGCATGACGGTATCCTCACTCCCTGGCTGTCTGAACGGGGGAAAGGAAGCAGAGCTCTCCGAATAAATGTACATCAATGAGTCCTCGGACGGATCCATCTTCGACCTCCTCGAACGAGACACGTACTCTGAGTAGTCACGGACAGCTGAGGCAGAGGAACGAGCACGACGAATCTGTTCATCGTGGGGGCAGGAGCGCTCGAAGATCAAGTCATCGCCACTATAAGGAGCAGTAGGAGTGAACTGGTAGCTGGACATTATGTAAGCAACAAGTCGTCCCATGTACAGAAAAACATGAACGGCACATCAACCCTCGAAGTGATAGGAGCGGTGATCCGAGTCGTAATGTACCTCTCAGACGGGCATATCAATAAAGATCACAAACGTCGCCATCGAGCTCTAAAGATGCAACGGAAGGAAGAGAAAGAAGAGAAAAAAGTGAGAATCTTACTAAAGAATCTCAATATGAAAGGTGAACATGCGTATAAGATTCATTATTAGGTTTTATAAAACTAATTATCCAAGGTTCATTACTTTTAGCATGCATCTTAATGTCATGAATGCAATGTATCAAAGCATGAATGCATGGCAATACTTTAAGCAAATAACTTAGCAAATCATAATATCAAGAAGCATACAAGTGGCATAAAGGGCATATAACTTTCTAGTGGAACTTTCCTCAATCTTTATGACATCAATCATGGTACTTTAGCATTATAAGGCCACCCTAAAAACATCTAGGCTATGAGCTCATACCTCAGCTAGTCGTCACTGGCTCTTGCTTATTATTTGAATAAGTGAAACATAATAAAAATAATCCCAACTCCTTGAGTATGGGTTAGGGGTCTAGGGATCACCTCTCTTAGGATATACCCTCTTTGAAATGCTTTGCGGGCATCTAGCCACAGCAATTTGTCCACTTTGGTAGGCTGCATCTACTCATACCCTCACGGATTTGTCTCCCCCAGGGGTGTTTGACCAAACCAGTGTTACCCAAGAAAACGCGTCTCAGTGCTTTGTCACATAAAAAATCTCCTAGGGGTGCTCGGCCGAACCGGTGTCACCCAGGGTTTTAAATCTCATATTATACTTCAAAAACATTCTCAAGTCCTTTAGGTTTGATGGAAATTTGGCAGCATAACAGTTGTAAACCAAATTTCCTTCAAATCGACTTTATGCCACAAGCTTATAACACATACACATCTCTCATCCAACTTTCATGCTCATGATAAACTTAACATCTCAATAATTCCTTTCATTGTAGCTCATTTATCATCCAAACATGTGCATCAAACAATCATACATGCATCACTGAACTCATAGCATAAAAGGTCTCTTAATGTCTTATGCATTGACCTTTAAGGCCTTTAACTTGAAATCTAAGTTGTAAATCATCATAACTTAAGCTCTCGAGTACCTATAGGTTCATATATAAGTAAATTTCTCACTCAAATCTATGGTCATAACCAATTCTAAACCTCAAGAGTGCAGAATCTATAATTTATACTTTATGGGTACCTAGGAGTCACAACATTAACCCTTTCTAAGTTTGGTTTGCTCCTAAGGCATCAAGATCAAGTCCTAAACCAATTATGAGTAGTTCCAACACATTTAGACTAATTATAAAACATGATTTCTAATTTTAAACCTTGCTGGACAGAATCCAGAAAATTACATCTTTAAGGGATCTAAAAGTCTCAAATTAATTTCTTTCTAGTTACTAACTTGTCTTAACTTTCACATATTAATTTTAGCATCAAATATACATGAACATACTCATATTGTCATCATTCAAAAAGCATAAAATAGTGAGCACTCAAGCAAGGCATAACCGAAATTATCTCCAGCATATAATGCATAAAACTTCATTTCTAGAGCACATAAATTGTTGGTTTCTCTTGGAACCTTTTTAAAACTTTCAAAACTCACTTAGAAAGAATTTATTTCATCAAAACCATCACAAAACACAAGAGGGCAGTAGCTATTTCAAATTAATCTCAAGGGGGTTTTAAAACATAAAACTTTGCTCACAACATCTCTTGAGATCACCTAAGCTTAGGAAAATCATAAAACATGAATTTAGCCTCATTCTAAGACTCAACATCATCACAAGGATCAAAATCAAGAAGCAAAGACCTTATATTTTCAAACTTTGTTTGAGATAATAATGGGTAAGTCCATGAGCTCTAAATCTCTTAAGTGATTGACATAAAAATAAATATGCAATGCACTTGGTTTTAGTCTTTATTAAGAGGTGAGAGCATAAAATAAATATGCTATGCAAATCCATTCTTATCTTAGAGATTTAGTGAGAGCATAAACATAAATATGGAAATGCAAGTTCATTCTTTAATCTTGAGCATTTAGTGATGACATAAAAGTAAATATGGATGCAAGTTCTTTTTATCTTAACTTAGAGCTCATATGAGACTTTTAAAGAGAACCAAAAATCTCAACCCAGCATCTATCTCATCAAAAAAGTGAGCTATAGAGTTCTTAAACTAAGTTCTCAAAGGAATTGTAGGGCTCTTGAACATCATCATCAAGCTCAAAGGAAATAAACTCAATCATAAAGAAAAAGAGACAAGAACCGAAAACATAGAGGAAAAAGAACTAGAACTGAAATCAAGCAAGGAAAAGAAATGAGATTGAAACTAAGCCATGTTCTTTATTAAGTACCCAAAATCCCTATCTAGAGAAGATCTCTAGAATGTGCCGGCTAACTTTAAGGTTGACAAGGGTGGGCTTGGGCTTTTTGAAATCCTTAGATTAATTTTCTTAAGTTGAAAAATCATGTGAGCTAAGTATCATATAGGTAAAGTTCAAAGAAAGGAAAAACTCAAGCTTTAGAGGTTCATTTGAGATGAACACAAGGTCATCATCTAGGAACTCTCATCATCAAGCTATCATGTTCATATCAAGGCCTTGAGGCCGAAAAGATGAAAAGGAAAAACAAGGAAAAGCTAAACAAGGAAACCAAGAGAAACCTTGAGAAAATCATGTCTTTGAGCAAAACAAAGTTCGAAAGCAACTCCTACCAAGTGATGAAGAGGAAAGCTTGAACTTTGAAAGGAAATGAAAAGAGCAACTCCTCCTAGGATGATGAGATGGCTTCGGCCTTGTGAGGGCAAAAGAAAAGGAAATGTGTTTTGGTTGTGTTTGTGTTTGAGGTTGAGTGTTTGAGTGTTTAGAGGATGATTCAAGGTTGTGAGGTGGTAGTTTATGGTTATGCGATGATGATTCAAAGGGAAGATAAAGAAGATGAAGATGAAGAGGAAGAACTCTTAGAACTTTTAGAGAGAAAAGGAAAGAACTCAAAGGAAAGCTTGAAAAACTAAACTTAGCATTTTGGTCATTTTTACTCAAAGGAAGATGAAGAAGATGACCTATTTCTACACAGGAAAAATCACATATCGCGATTTTGGTCATTTTGGTCATTTTTTACACAGGAAAAATTACATATTGTGATTTTCACATAGATTGCTATCTAATCCTTAAGTGACCTATTTCTAATATTAGGATATCCTTTTGGTGGTGGCCAGGGTTGGCCAGCCTTGATTTTCACACAAAAATGACCTAGGGGTATTTTGGTCATTTTTGCTAAGTAGGAAAAATTGGGGTGTTACATCCCAACTCTGTTTTTTAAAAATATGGCCTTTGACCTCCAAGCATTAGTTCAAGGTTTTTGAAACCATTTGCCATCTTTTCAAGGTCAGGTTTGAGAAGCTTTGAAGTCCTTTCTAGATCAAAAATAACTTTATGATTTTTCTCAATTTTTTCAAAAACTTTAGCTTCTAAGGCATTAAGCTTAATATTTAAAACTTTGTTTTCTTCGTTTATTTCTTCCTTCTTAAGTCTTAGATTCTAAACATCTAATTTGGCCTTTTCAAGTTCAAGAACCACTTTCCGATGGTTCTTTTCAAGTTAAGATAATGAGAGGAAAAAGCTTGAGAATTTTTGAGCTATTCCTCATAAAAGGCTAATAATTCATCATAAGAAAGATCAGGGTCAGAGTTATTTACCTCAGTTCTCCTTCTGAAGTGTACCCAGCCATGAAGCATAGATTTGCACTATCTTCTAGCTCATCATGGCTTTCTAATCCTTTCTTTTCTTCTTCAGAGTCGCTCCAAGTAGCCAACATTTCTTTCTTTTTGATGAAGAACTTCTTCTGTAGACTTTTGATCTTTGGGTATTCAGTTTTGAAGTTTCCCTTCTTATCATAGTTATAGCAAGTGATGCTTTCCATCTTTCCCTTGCCTTTCTTATCTTTTCTGAGATTGATGTCTTTTCTTTTCTTTTTTCTTCCTTTCCATGCTTTGGACATCTTTTTCACTAGCATGAAGATCTCGTCTCTATCCTTATCCTTAGACTTTTCATTAGATTCTTCCTCTTCATCAGAGGTTTCAGCAACTTTCATTGCTTTAGCTTTATTTTGCTTCTGATGTGATGACTTAAGGACCATGAACTTGCTTTTTTTTTTTGGATTCACCATGGACTTTGGAGAGTAGAACCTCATGGGTTTTCAGTAACCTAATAAGTACATCCAGACTAAGAGTTTGAAAATCTTTAGCTTATATAATGGTTGTGACCTTGGACAGCCTATTGCAGGGAGGCTTCTTAAAAATTTTCTAACTATTTAAGATTAGAATACATTTTTCCCAGTCCATTAAGCTGATTAACAATGTGCATGAACCTTGTGGTCATGTCATCAATACTTTCTTAATCTGTCATTTTAAACATCTTGTATTGATGAACCAACATGTTGATCTTTGTCTCTTTGACTTGATCAGTGCCTTCATGTAGCATGTGTAGTCTATCCCAAATCTCCTTTGCTGTACCACAAGTAATGATTGCATCGTACTCAGTTTTGCTTAGTGCAGACATGAGTAGGTACTTCACTTTGGAGTTCAGCTAAACTTTGGCTTTATGCTACTCTGTCCACCCACTAGTGGGAACTTCTCTTGAGGTTGAAGGTGCATCATCGATTCTAGGAACTTCCTCCATTAGAGCATTGTCTCCTTCTTGGATGATCTCCCATAAGTCAAGACTTGTGTATTTTATGAATAGCTCCATATGATCTCTCCAATTTACGTAGTCGCTACCAGCAATGTCCGAAAGTAACTTTCTAAAATATGATAAAGATGATAAAATGCATATAAGAAGATTTTCTGAAAACACAATATAAAAGGCACATAACAACAAAGTAAAAGAGAGTTTAAGGAGAAGAAGATACTACACACGAGATTTTATACTAGTTCAACTAACCTACCTACATCCAGTTCTCTACCACCATTGAGTTCTACTAAAACCTTTCTTAACTCGAGAAAGTTGGATAGTCTTTACGACAGCTTTCCCAAGCTCTTACCAGTGACTAGTAAGACTGTTATAACCTGAGTAGTCTTTGACTAGCCTCTCCAAGCTAACATAGTGATCAGTAGCTCACTCTATTATCACAACCGAGTAGTCTTTGACTAGCCTTTCTAAGCTAACACTGCGACAAGTAGCTCACTCTACTGTCACGTTACAAGTAGTCTTTGCTTAGCTTCTTCAAGTTAACTCACAATGATCACTACTGGATTGGGGTTACAAAGGTTTGTGTTTGGGTTTGAAGACTCAAACTAATCAAAACTCAAGTTTTTGTAAGATGAACAATAACAAACCTAGAAAACTTGAATGACTTCTTTCTATGATTCTTCCTAGGAAGAACGTATGATCTACTAAGAACATAGAAAGAAGATTTTTATAAGAGAAGAAACTAATTACAAGTTTCAATAAAACTTTACAAAGAAATGAGAGGAAATTTTTTCAATGTTTCAACACTATTTTCAGCCAAAGTTTCTTTGATTCAAAGTACACCATCTCTATTTATAGCTGATCTGCATTTTTGGCCATTGCCCATGATCTATATTCCAAGTGACACGTGTTGATCTTCTTTTTGTATCTTGGAAATTCAGTCTAGAGGAGTAGCTCTGCATTGTCAGAGTAGTTGTAGAAGCCGCTGTGAAATAGAGGTTTTTGAGGCAAACTTTAGAAACTAATATTTACTTTCTAAATAAGATTTCTAAACTTTTCCTTCTAGAAGTTAGGGCAGTTAACCAAGTTAGCAGAAGAGACGTCATGTCAGTTTATGACTGGGTTTGACTTTAAATTTGAATTTCAAAATTCCCTCATTTTCCTATAAAGTGCACCGTTTCACTTGAAACGTGTTTTGTGAAGTGCAGTAATCGTTTCTTGAATTTTCATCGATCTTCTACTCTTCAATCAGAGGTTGTAAATGACGTTATGATTGCGATCATGATGTTTAAAGGTGGCAGTACACACTTGCTTCAGAGTTGGGTGAAAATCTTCACTTGAAATATACTCTATGAAGTCATGTGCTACTTTGTGAAGATTTGAGCCTTGGTTTCTTGTGCTTGTGAATTTTCTTCAATCCGTGAGCATATATACGTTTATTCCATGATAACTTTTTCACTTACGTTAAGTCCCAATCTCTTCAAATAAGATTACATATGTTTGCACATATTATGGAAAAAAAAACTTTCGTTTTAAGAATCGTGCAATGGTAATGTAAAGAGTTGTTTGTTGCTTCAAGAAACTCAAGAAAACCATTAGTCCTTCTTCAAAATATTTTCTCAAAATTGATTATATTATCAGTCAAAACCTTTTGCATTGAAGCTTTTTGGAGGGTTATGGAGCTAACACATACCATATTATGGATGCGTGTCAATACCATATGTAACATTCCAATACACAATGACATAATATAGAAGCACAAGGAAACATCCACAACCATGGCACACAACCTTCCTCTTTTCCTTTCTTAGGTGACTTAGCTTTCTTAGTCTTTCATAAGGGCCACCCTAATACTATCTCCTCTTGAGAGTTTTAAGGTTATGAGCTCATACTTAGCTAGTCATCACTAGCCTACACTTATCCTCTCAATAAGATATTTCTTGACTCCCAAAGTACTAGATAGAGGGCATGGATCACCTTTCATAACCATTAATTCCTGGAGCCTAAAGAATCATCACCTTGGGTCATCTTACTTAATCATTAATTTTTGGAGTATGAAGGATCTGTAACGCCCCGATTTTTCTGTAAGAGTGAAAATGACCAAAATTCAATGTTGGAAGGGGATTAGATGGCTTGTGTACTCGAAGGGAAAGTCGGTTCGGCAGTACTCGAAGGGCAAACTCAATGTTGGAAGGGGATTAGATGGCTTGTGTACCTTCCTGTGATCGAAAATCTCGTTTTTCGAGTTTTCGGGTCAAAATGACTAAAACGCCCCTGCGGTGTTTTACCCGTTTGCAAGTGCCGGATGAACCCAAAACTTCTCCAGATGATTTTAAAAGGCGTTTTTATGTAGACTATGACTTTAGTTTTGGTCCCGGAGGTCCCGGGTGAAATTAGTGCAAAATTACGGTTTTGCCCCTATTTTCGTGTTTTTACGCTTAATCGCATGATTAAGCAAACCTAAGCAATATTAGGCTCTAATCGAAGGTTAATTAATTTCCTTAATTAATCTTGAGTCAAAATAATTTATTAAAGTTGATTAGAACCTAAAAGTGCTTAATTACAACCTAAAATCATATTTTAATTTCAAGACTCCTAGTCATAGAATCTTGAATAGTATTTTCTCTTTCCAATTCCTTAAATCATGGAATTGTGTTACACATTGTTTATTCATAAATGAGTTTAAAATTCTTTAATGATGTATGAGCACTCCTAACCTTGTCATAAAATCCTAAATACTCATTCTTAGTTACCTAAACTTAAGCTTAATTATTCCTAATCTTGTACCTAAGCTAATACACATTTAAACCTACCATTAACACCCAATTAAATGATCAAAACTCACCTCCCCCATGCTGCCCTTGGTCTTGCCATGTACCCTCCCTCCCCATATGCATCACATGTTCAATTTTTCAACACTCCAAGGCCATACCTCAAGTCACATACACTATACCTTGTCATAACTTTCAATCAAGCTTGATTTTCCAAGTAAATAACTAATTAAAATAGCCCATTTTCTCCATTTATTTGTGGCTGGAAAAGTTCCAGCCATGCATTGTTTCTATAAGCCTAATTTCATCAAAAATTGATAGGAAATTAGCTCACATCAAGCCATACTTTGTAGCATAGCTTCCATACTTCAAACCATGCTTGAATGACCTTGTGTAAGAGATATTTTCTCTTCCTTTTCCCTCCAATAGCTACAGCCAGTACCCCCCTTGGTGAGCTTCATTGTTTTGTTTTTCTATAAATAGGATGCTTGTGATAGCTTAGTTGCACTTTGAAGCATTTGCTAAGTTTAGAATTCTAGAGTTGTCTTGCTAGTTCTTTCTTTTTCTCTCAAGTTTCAAGAGAGTTCTTCCTTTCTTTTCATCTTCATCTTCATCCTCTCTTCATCTCATCATCATCTCTCAACCTTGAAACACCACTCCTTAGCCTTGAACCATCATCAAACCTCTCAAACACCACACCTCAAACATAACCTCACTTGAAACACAACTCCAACCTTCTTGCTTCCTCTTGGCCGAAACCATCAAGCACCAAGGAGGAGCTCATCATCTTGTTTTTATTTCCAAAAGTTCAAGCTTTGTGTCTTCACTCTAGGTAGGGGTGTTTGCTAAACTTGGTTTTCTTGAAAATGAGTTCTTTCTAGCTTTCTCTTGGATTTTCTTTTGAAACTTTCTTGTTTTTCCTTCCTTGTGATTTCAGCCATGAGGCCTTGAGGAGCACATGATAGCTCAATGATGAGGACTCCTAGAGAATGACTATGTGTTCATCTCAAAGGAACCTCTAGAGCTTGAGTTTTTCTTTTTCTTTAACTTCATCTATACCATACTTAGCTCACATAGTTTTTCAACTTAAGAAAATTAATCTAAGGATTTCTAAAAGCCCAAGCCTACCCTTGCCAACCTTAAAGTTGGCCGTTACGTTCTAGAGATTTTTCTCTAGATAGGGGTTTTGGGTATTTAATAAAGAACTTGGCTTAGTTTCACTTTCTTGTCCTTTTGTAAGGTTTTTGGTTTTGGTATTTTGGATCCTTGAGATTTTGTTTGGTTTTGTTTAGAAAGTTTGTTTTCTTTGAGCTTGATGATGATGTTCAAGAACCTCATAGTTTTTATGAGAACTTGGTTCAAGAACTCTAGAGCTCTCTTTGTAATGAGATATATGTTAGGTTGTTACTTTGTTAAAGTCTTGAATGAGCTCTAGCTAACCATAAAATGAACCTTGCATCATGTTTACTTTTATGCTATGCACATCATGTCTACTTTCCTTGCTATCACTAAGTATCAAGATAATAAGTGAACCTTGCATTATCATGTTTATATTTCAAGCTATGCATTATCATGTTTATATTTCAAGTTCTCACTTAATACCAAGATAATAATGAGTTGCATTCATATTTACTTTGTGCTATCACTTTACTTTCTAGTGGAACATAAAATAAGTGCATGAGCATGTTTATTTTTATGTCATCACCTAAATGAACCTAGAGCTCAAAGACTTGCCATTGTTGTCTCAAACAAAGGTCTAAAAATATTCATTTCCTTTGGTTCATATTTCGGCCCTAAGGGGTCTTGATGTTTCTAAGTATTGAAGACTATGTTTTGTAATTTTTCCAAGCTTTTATGAGTTTAAGGAATGCATAGAACTAAGTTTTAAGAATTTAGGACCTCTTGAGACAAAGATGAATTGGTCGCTGCCCTCTTAAATATTCTTATGATTTTAGATGTTAAAATTGTTTATAAATGAGTTTTGAAAGATTTAAAAAGGTTCCAAGAGAAACTAGTATTTTATGTGCTTTAGAAATTGTGTTTTATGCCTTTATGGAGAGTATTTGTTTCGATTCTGCCTTGCTACTTGTTTGCCACTGTATGTGCTGTTTTAATGATGATAATATGCTTATGATTGAGTAAAAGTAATGTCAAGACTCATATGTGGAAGATAAGATAAGTTAGAGACTAGAAAAGAATTAATTTGAGAGTTCTAGATCCTTTAATGTTTGAATTTTCTAGATTCTGTCCAGCAAGGTTTAGTAATGCTAATCATGGATTTAAATTAGTTTAAATGTGTAGGAATGCCTCATAAATGGTTTATGACTTGATCTTGAAGCCTTAAGAACAAACTGGAGTTAAAAAGGGTCACTGTTGTGACCCCTAGGTACCCGTAAAGTTAGGGTTATAAATTCTGCATCCTTGAGGTTTAGAGATGTTCTTAGTCATAGTGTGAGGTGAGAAATACTTAGTTATAACCTCATAGGTACCCAAGAGATTAGGTTTGATGATTAATAACTTACAACGTGAGTTAAAGACCTTAAGGGTCAATGCATAAGACATTAAAACGTCTTGAGATTTTATGATGCTTAATTTATGATATATGATACATGAGTTTTGTCTATGATAAGTTGATACGTGCTATAAAGAAGTTTTACATGATGATATGCTTGTGTATGTCCTATATGTTTTCATGGCATAAGCAAATTTGAGGAAATTTGGTCTACAGCCGTCATGCTGCCAAATTTCCATCAAATTTGAGGAACTTAGAAAAAGGTATTTTTGAAAATCATGAGAACTTAAATGTGACACAACATTAAGACGCCTTCTTGGGTGACACCGGTTTAGCCGAGCACCCCTAAGAAAACAAATCCGTGAGGGTATTGACATAGAGCTTGCCAAAGCGGACAATACTACTATCCACTAGTTGCTAGTAGAGCGTTTCAAAGAGGAAATGACCCTAAGAGGTGATCCTTAATTTGCCCCCTAGCCCGTACTTATTATGTTACGCTTATCATAGGATAAGTAAGAGCTAGTGACGACTAGTTAAGGTATGAGCTCATAACCTAGAGATGTTTTAGGGTGGCCCCATGAGATAAAACTTAAAGTTTAAAATGTCACATGTGCTATGAAAAACCAAGAAAAGTTATACCTGTCTCCTTATGCCAATGTTATAATTTTTCTTAGTTATTTCATTGATTGGTTTACTTTCATGATGCATTCATGTCATTAGTGTATTCCCTGCTTAGTCATAAAGACGCATTGTAAAATATGACGGACCTTGGATAAACAATACTTTAGAAAACTAACTTAAAAGGAGTTTATATGCATGCACACTTTTTTAGAAATAAAACCCAAGGTTCCTGAGGATGTGATGATGTCACTTAGGTAGGGATTACCCTACTGAGAATTCTTTTAGAAGATTCTCATTCCTTCTCTCTTTTCTTCCGTCACATCTTCAGATGGCGACCTTCGTACTCTTCATCGACACCCCGACATGGGAGCTGCACCATGACCCAGCACTCGGGTCATACCATTTTGAGGGTCGCTGCATTGTCAAAGTATTTATGTTTATGGGACGACCCTTGGCACCCGATGCAGACTACCGCTTCACCCCGACTGCTCCCTACCATCATAACACGATTTTTGAGCAAGCCAGACCACGTGACAAGCAAATCCTCCGTATGCAGCTCGAAGTGTCAGCCGTACGTGACTACCCAGAGTACGTACCCCAGACTCAGTATTCGGAGACGGATCCATCAGAGGACCCGCCCTCGCACATGTACAATGGGAGCTCCAGCCCTGCTCCTCCACCGATGAGAGCCAGGAGTGAGGAGACAGTGGTTTAGCCGAGGTTGGCTCGTAGGCCATCCATGCGCCCTCGCCGCGGTGGACACACTCCGATGATCCGCACGACCACTCCCGCCGAGATTCGCCAGTGGATCGATTCCACCCCTCAGTACTCGGACCAACAGGAGTAGGTGCATAGGATAGGTAGTAGCTAGTGCACACACGCCACATAGTTGAGGACAAACGTTCTTTTGTATATGAGGTTGTCTACTCTAGATGCACACGGGTATAGGTGTTGCTTTCATGGTTTCCTTGTACTTGCTTTTATGATTTCCTTGTATTTGCATTTCACTTGTATTTCATTTTCCTTTGTACCAAATAGTCCTGCCTTTTGGTAGGCACACTATCTATATATAATCAGTTGATGTGTCCATGCTATTTACGTGTTTTACTATGATTTGTTATTTATGCGTTTTATTGTGATTTGCTCATATGACTTGTATGAATTCCCGTTCAAAAATCATGCGTGGCTCTCACTTTGGTTTTAATTCCAAAAAGAAAAATTTTACCCATATTTCCACTATATATTTTCAAGTAAAGAATGAGACCAAGAGGTAATATTCTAAAGATTAACCTAATTACATACTAGTAGTATTAGGTTAAGATTTAGGGTGTTACAAGATCCCTTTATTGGATCACCTCCTCTAACAATTAATCTCCATGTGTCTTATGTTACCTTTAATTTTAGCATATCATTTGGAGATGCAAATATGAGCATATAATCGCATCCATTATTGTAACACCCTAAAAAAAATATATAAAAATTAATTTGAGTTTTTCTAATCATAATTTCAAAAATTTGATAGACATATAAATGATAAGGACAATCTAATGGATTTGTAAAGATAAAAAAAAGTGAATAGCACCCTTGCAGGCCCCGCAAGCTCGCCGGGACAGTCAAAACCCTAGAATTAGGGCCGGAGATGCCTGAAAGTGAGAAATTATAGGTTTAATATTAAAAATGGGTAAGAATAAATATTTTATCTAGAATTAATTTTCGGGCAATAGTTGATTACCCAGGTACACTATCTTACCTATTCAGTAAAATTTTGGTGTGTGATTTTTAATACTGAAAGATAATTTAATCTTTGTAAAAGGATAATGTTTATCCTTTAGAGTCAAGTGTCAAGCTAGAATTTAATCTTGAATTACAAGATCAATCCTAGCCATTTATCTAGTTTTCTTTTTGAAAGAATTAAGCATTTATAATAAATAATATTCTAACTTAGGATAAATTCAATCCACCTAAGCTTATCACTCCACAAAATGTAATTCTCGGCCAACCAAATGAAGCAAAAGCCGGCCTCCATTTTTGTTCTTCATAGAGCTTCAACTTGATTTCAATCTCCCAAAATCATAACCTACACTTACCAAAACCTCAAACTTCCTTCACTAAACTTCAACTACTCATCATAATCTACAAAACTAATCGATTAGAATTTTGATTCATCACTAATATCCACTTTGAGATATCATATACCTCTATTTTTAAAGTATTAAGGGCTGTTTGAGGAGGTTTTGAAGAATGAAAAGCACTTGGAAGAAACAAGAGAAGTGCAAAGATCTTCTAGTAACAAGTAGAGTTTTTGAACCTCTTTTGCTTTCAACTCTGTTTTTCTGTTTTAATAACTGATTAAATTGGATATTTTTAGTTGTGTTGGTTGATAATATATTGATATTGATGTTTTAATTTTGGTGATGTGTTTGGATGTTGTGAAAAATGATTTTTGTCAAAAGAGAGTTTGACATATGCTGCTGGATTTTCAGATTTCAACAGGATAAGATTTGTTCACAAATTTTCTGGTTCAATTCTACTCAGTTTTATGAGCTAAAAAAATTATATGTTGAAGCTAACATCTTAAGCTAGTTCCATGAATTTTCTTGAGCCCTGATTTTGATTGATGCCCTTTGAAAAAAAAATCAAGAACTGAGAGTGTATCTATGCTGCCTGAAATCTTGGTACTAAAGCTGTGAATTTGTATAATTTTGTGACCATAGCAAATGATGAAATTATCCCTTGAAATTTTTACAGAGTGTTACATTTGGAAGTTCAACCTTGATTTTTATTTTGAGTTTATTTGATTATTTGCTAGGGTTAAAAATTATGAGAATTCTGATATGAACTGTGAATAAGTGGTCTCCGACCACCAAACTTGTAAAATTTATTTAACATGGTTAGATAACTCTTTTTGCTATGATATTTTTATAGAGCCTTGTGAACACATTGAGGTGTCTTGAGGAATTTTTATAGCCCTTGAAATGGATGTTTGATATGCATAATAAATTGTACTCCTTAGGCATGAATTTTGCCAACATGCTGTAACTGTGCTGAAATGAACTTAAGTATTGATTTGGTGATTTAATGACTCTTAATTTAAGTATGATGAGTATGAATGCATGCTATTGACTTTAAAGATTGGTTTAAGACATGATTGGAATCATATTGTGAACCAATGCCTATATGTGTTGTATTGCATGCATTTGAAAAAGAAAAGTGAATGAAACATTGACCTAAGATCAATAGCAATAAATAGAAACAGATAAGATCCTTTCATTTTGTCGATGGCAAAATAAAGTGATATATGATCCTTTTGACTTTGTTGAGAGCAAATATAGTGATATATGATCCTCTCCACTTTGTCAAGGGCAAATGGAGTGATATATGATCCTTTCAAATTGTCAAAGGCATATAAAGAAAGAATGAGATCCTCTGCGAATGTACTGAGTGCACATAAAGTTGAGAATAATTACTAGGATCTTGAATGACATGAAATACATGTTTTAAGTGATTGATTATTAAAAGCTATCCACTTCAGAAGTATGATTTGAAACTTTAAAATGAACCATTGATCTATGTTGCATGCTCACAGTTTCTTAATAAACAGAAGTGGCTGGGACAATGACGATGACAAGTGAAATTGTGTATTTGGGGAATGTCCCTACTGAGAATTGTATAAATTCTCACCCCTATATTTGTGTGTTCCCATGTCGTCTCCAGGTTGATCCAGAGTATAAGGAAGTTGTTGCATGAAAGAAATCTACTTTGTAGTAGTTTAGTAGAGAAGACTTGTATTTGTTGTAGTTAGTTTATTATAAATATATATATGTCTGTACCATTAAAGATAATCGGACATACTGTAAAGCTCTTAGAAGAGCTTCCTTGTATATTCAACTTTGTATTTAAATAATTACTTTGTGTATTTGATATATATTTTGATAGAACCTCACATTAGTTACTACATGATTTAGCCTACCCTTGTTCTATATATTTAAGAGAGGTCCACTAAATTATAAGTAACTACTCTTAAGTATAATGTCATGACTTAAGGATGATGTTGTACTTGGGAGGATGTTACAATTATCATAACTTATCATTTAACATTTTTATATTCACAAACTTCATAATTTCTCTAAGCCCACAAATTTGGAGCAAATTCGACAACATAATGGTTGGGAACAGAGTTTCCCCAAATTTGCTTCCTATTGTTCAATGTATCAATCATGCCTCTCAATTATTTATTCATAATCACAACATGCCACAAATTATCATGTCATTGATCACATAAGCATGCATCTCCTTTTTGCATATACCCAAAAGCATGTTATTATCAATATCTCATTGAAAGGTAAACATGATCCTACCCAGTATATTGGAAATCAAGGACTAGACTTAGCTAATGCATATGCTATGCTCAACATGATATAGACAATATAAATAGTAATAATCACTTGCATAATTCAAGAATCAAGCATGCATAGTCATCAATACATACTTTCGCATAATCACTTCAAGTCATATAATTTTCAAACAATTCATATGAACAGAGCTCTCATAACATATCATTCATATCAATATTGTCAAGTCATTGATATTTATACTTTGGCCCTAACAAGGGGTCAAAACTAAAATTTTCAAAAGTTTATAGATCAAGTATAAATTTGTCATTCAACATTTTTTCTCAAAACTAATGATTCTCAAAATTAATTGACACTTTTAAGACACCCATACCACTTTAGAACTCATTTTAAATCATCATAAAACCATTTTGGACCATTGGTCAATTTTGTTAGATTTTAGGGGTCAAAGTGCAAAGTTCTACTTTTGGACAGTTAGTAAGTACCAACACTTTTAAAAATCATTCTTAACATTGTAAATGGTATTTTGAACACATGGATACACTCAAAATCATTATTGACTCAAATAAAAGTCATTTGGCCAAAATTCCCACTTTTGAGAAGTTCTAGGTACAACTTTCCATATTTACCAAACTACCAAAGCCTAACACTTGTAAATATCTTTGTAGACACCTAGGATGCTAAAAATAATTTTTGCAACAATCATTAATATTATAAAGCTTCCAATCAATGCCAAATAGTACCAAGCAGTGGCAAATAGTACGTAACAATGGTGAAAATTAAAAATATGAAAAACTTTGGAAGTTACATTTTTATCACTTTCTAGTTACTAGTTCCTCCTGAAAACTATTCTAAGACATTTAAAACACAAGAAATCATTTTAAAGTTTTGAGAAATTACATTTTGACGTTTAAAACAACGGCTAATCTTAAAATTACATTCATAGGGTTCTATTTGCTTAAAATCACATTTTTGCTCCTTTTGGGTTTCTAACCCTTTCAAAATTCTTTTGAACACTTTAGACTTAGGATACAAGTTTTAAAACAAAATAAAACTAACTTCAAACTCATTATTCATGCTTGGACAAAATATATATTTATATATATGTGTCCATGATCAAAATTTCTGTTTAAGACAAAAGGAGGCAAGTCTTGAGCATTAGAGACATAAAGTGAGAACTACAAGCATAAATATCCATTGCAAGATCATTTTAAGCCTTTAAGAATATAAGATGATGACTTGAAATATAAATATGAAATGCAAAACTTGAAATATAAACATGAAATGCAAGTTCATTTTTAAGCCATTAAACATAATATTAGAGCCTCAAGAACCAAAGACATAAAAAAGTGTGGAACTTTAACCCTATCAATCTTGACAAAATAAAGACTTTTCTCGCTTACAGGAGTAATGGAAGAGCTTTAGCCCTCAAAAGGGATGAATGAGCTTTAGAGTTTCTCATTTATTTGGTTTCAAGAACCTTGTTTCTCTTAGACTCATCATTAAGCTCAAAATAACCGAAGAAAAATGAGCATTCTTTCTCTCTTTTTTGTTGAAAGAAAAAAGATCAAGCTTTGAGCTCTAGAGGTCATAAACATGGTGGTTTCACAACTACTATCAAGAACATTCATCATCAAGCGATAGCTTTGATCACAACAAAACCAAATGAAAAGAGTAGAAAAAAAGGGAAACATAGGAACAAAATCCCTACCAAAAGATGATTCTTGATTGTGATTAGAATGCTTGATCTTGCAAAGAAGAAAGAAGAAAATATTCTCTTTATCAAGGGGTATGTGTTTTGGCTAAGTGGAAAAGAAACAGGGGGAAAGATTTTTGTGGTGTCTTTGTGTATGAGGATGAAAGCTAATGTGCTTAGGGTTTGATCTATGGTGGTAGTGTGTTTTTTAAGGTTTAGAGCTTGGATAGAGAGTAAAAATGAAGATTTTTGAAGGAAAAAAAGAAGAAAAAAGTTTGAGATGGAGAGGAAAAGAGGATTTTTGACACAACTTGGTGCATAAGTTTGGCCAAAAATGTTGATGGAAAGAAATGAGAGTATGAGTGTGAGAGTGTTTGACAAAAAATCAAAATATGAGAGTAAAATAGGGGAGGTTGGCCAAATTCTTTAGAAGGTTAGATGGGATATTTTTTTTAAAATGTTTTGTGTATGGGGGGATTAAAGTTAAGTGTAGATTTAATTAAGGGAGTGGTTAGGAATTGATAATTAGGTGTTTAGGGCACTCACGACAAGTTTAGAGGGTTGTTTTGCATGATTAACTAGGTTGACCTTAATTAATTCAAAATACAAATGCAAACATGTCCCTAATCTCAAGGGAAAGTAGGAGAGATAATATACCACTTGTATTCTACTTTTGCTTTTTAGTCTCATAAAGCACTTCTTTCTCACTAATCTTTGATTGAGAATGAGATTAAGTTTTTCTAATAAATCTTCTACCTCAATTAACTCAAAATAATCATTTTGACTCAAAATTAATTATTTTTAATAATTAATCTTTAATTAGAGCCTAATATTGCCTATATGCCCTTAATTACTAATTAAGTTTAATTAGCACAAATTATGGGCAAAACGGTAATTCTGCGTTAAAACTCTCTAGGACTCACCCAAATATCAAATATCCCTCAAATTAACATATCAAACTCCCGAGTGATGAACAGGTTCGGTTGTCACTTAGGTCTATGTTAAATTACGTTAGGGGTATTGTGGTAATTTTGCACATGAAAAAAAAAATCAGGAATTGAAATTTTCACACTTTTTGCTATCTAAACACATATAGTCTACTTCAGACAATAAAATAGCCCTATAAGGATAGTCGAGATCGGCTGTCCTTGATTTTTGTGTAAAAATAACCTTTGGGGAATTTTGATCATTTTGCAGATGGGAAAATGCAAGGATTGTGATTTTTGTAGTGATTGCTATCTAAATCACATAGTCCTCTTCAAATATTAAACTAATCCTTTGAGGATAACCTGGACCTGTCATCCTTGATTTCCGTGCAAAAATAACCTTAAGGGCATTTTGATAATTTTGCATAAAAGGAAACAATTAGGATGTTACAAGGGATGTTAAATCAACATTTAGGAATGATGTTAGTATAGTTAGTGTTGAATAACTATTTTGTTGTGTCTTTGAATAGCCATATACTTAATTGGAAAAAAAAAATATAACAAATCAATGATGTTTACCTTTTACATTTATCTTTACTTTTCTACATTTTCATCTTTTATGTACTTTATTATTTTCCTAACCTTACTTTTGTTAGGAAATCTCTTTGTATCACAACAAACGTTCTCTAAATAACTTGGGAACCCATTTCCAAGTGACAGAGTTCATCACTTAGTGCAAATTGTCTGACATTATGGGAATCGGATGTTGTCATGGATAACAATCTCAAACAGTTATGTACTATTTCTTTTGTAGTTTGTTTGACACCATGTTGTGACATGTGACACCCTCCCAAGTACAACGTTATCCATAAGTCATGAAATTATACTTAAAAGTTGTTATTTATAAATTACCAGGCCTTTGTTAATTAGCTATAGCAAGATCGATTGTATCGTGAAATAAATAAGCCATGATTCTATTACAATATATAGCAAAGAAACAAAATCATTTATTGAATACACAGACAAGTATAAAAGGAAGCTCTTCTATGAGCTTTAGTGTAAATCTATTCTTTGTTAAGTTTACAGACATATACATACACCTAAGTACAATAGATACAGATCTCTACCACTAACTATTGGAAATTCCCATTTATTCTTTCCCCAAATACACCATCATAAATTAAGTCATCATCATCGTCCCAGCCACTTCGGTTTATTCAGAAAAAGGTGATCATGTATTACCTAATATGTAACACCCTAATTTTAACCAAACTCTGTAGAATACATTAGGTTAAACATTAGGCTATTACTTCTTAGTCTCATCATTTTAATAAAATATTAAGCGGAAATTACAGGTAAAATTTTTTTTTGAAGATATAAACCAAAGTAAGAGCCACGAACTTAACTAGTCGATCGACAGAAATATAAAGCACGCGTGACAATCATTAGAAATCATAAAGTAAAACACATAACCAAAGAACAACAATAATGATGACAAAGGAAACATTCCATTAATAACTTAATTAGAGTACATAAGTAGTCATACCCTCATGGAGATGGGCAGAGCTTGTAATACAGTGGAAATGAAATATGACAGAAACAAGAAAATACAAGGTACATGGTACGACAAGAAGGTAAACCCAAAATGCTACCCTCCTACTAAGCTACGAGTACAATCTACAACCCCTCCCAAAAGGTACTGCCGAAGGGAAGATCTCCATAAAAGCTCGGCTACTCGTAAAGCTCTCCATCGGAGTCTAGTGACGACGGGGGTCCTCGGATGATGGAGGCAGGTAACCGGGGAAACGCTCTATCTCCTCCTGAGTGGGCCAATGGAGTATGAAGGGAACTCGTGGCGGCTGAATGTAAGCTCCTCGACACGGGCGCATCTCAGCTCTCCTTGCCAAGCGCGACTGCCTCACGGTCTCCTTGCTCCCCTCGTGTCGGAACTGGGGAAAGGGAGCAGAGCCCTCCGAAGGGACATGCATCGGCGAATCCTCAGATGGATCAGTCTCGGACCTCCTCGAGTGAGGCACGTACTCCAGGTAGTCGCGGACAGCTAAGGCAGAGGTGCAAGCACGACGTAGCTGCTCATCACGTGGGCGAGTGCGCTCGAAGATCATGTCATCACCACCAAAAGGTGCAGTAGGAGTGAACTGGTATCGGATAAGCGAAGGGTCGTCCCATGTACATAAAAACACGGACAACACAACGACCCTCAAAATGATACGAACGGTGGTCCGGATCATAGTGCACCTCCCATACTGGCGTGTCAATGAAAACCACGAACGTCGCCATCGCTGTCTGAAGATGTAATGGAAGAAAGAGAAGGGAGAGAAAGGAGTGAGAATTCTTACTAAAGAATCTCAGTAGGAGTCTCCTATCCTAGGGTTACATCGTTCACATCCTTAGGAACCTTGGGTTTAATTCTAAAATAGTGATCATGCATATAAGATTCAATTTAGGGTTTTCCAAAACTAATTATCCAAGGCCCATTCCTTTTAGCATGCATCTTGATGTTAGAAGTGCAACATGTTATATCATGGATGCATGTCAACACTTGAGCATATAAAACAACACATCAAAGCATATAAACATAAACCATGTGGTATAAGGGCATATAACTTTCAAGTGAATCATTCCTCAACTTCGTGACATCAATCATGGTACTTTACCATAATAAGCCACCCTAAAATAACTAGGTTATGAGCTCATACCTCAACTAGTCGTCACTAGCTCTTGCTTATTATCTGAATAAGCGAAACATAATAAATAATCCCGACTCGCAAGTACGGGTAGGGGGCAGGGATCACCTCTCTTAGGATATATCCTCTTTGAAACGCTTTGCGGGCATTAAGCCACAGCAATTTGTCTGCTTTGGTAGCCTGCATCTACTTATACCCTCACGGATTTGTCTCCCCTGGGGGTGCTCGGCCGAACCGATGTCACCCTGGAAAGCGCGTCTCAGTGCTTTGTCACATAAAAATCTCCTGGAGGTGCTCGACCGAACCGGTGTCACCCAGGGTTTTCAACTCATATGGTACTTCTTAAACATTTCTCAACCCTTTTAGGTTTGATGGAAATTCGGCAGCATAACAGCTGGTAAACCGAATTTCCTTCAAATTGCCACAAGCTAATTCACACAATCATATTCTCATAAGCTCTCATGCTATGATAAACTTTAACATTTTCATCAATCATTTTCTCATGCATCAAGCACATCTCATCATATCATTGCATCATATAACACATCATAGCATTCACAACTTTCTTAGTGTCTTATGCATTGACCCTTAAGATCCTTAACTCACATTCTAAGTTATAAATCATCAAACCTAATCTCTCGGGAACTTATAAGGTTATAACTAAGTATTCCTCACTCCATACTATGATCAAGAACATCTCTAAACCTCAAGGATGCAGAATTCATAATCCTAACTTTACGGGTACCTAGGAGTTACAACAATGACCCTTTCTAAGTCTGGTTTGCTCCTAAGGCATCAAGATCAAGTCCTAAACCAATTATGAGTCATTCCTACACATTTAAACTAATTTAAAACCATAATTATCATTACTAAACCTTGCTGGACAGAATCCAGAAAAATCAAACATTAAGGGATTTAAAACTCTCAAATTAATTCTTTTCTAGTTTCTAACTTCTCTTATCTTTCACATATGAGTTTTAACATTAATTATACTCAAACATAAGCATATTATTATCATTAACACAGCTCATACAATGGATAAACATAGCAAGGCAGAACCGAAACAAACATCTCCATTTAAAGGCATCAAACACAATTTCTAAAGCACATAGGATACTAGTTTCTCTTGGAACCTTTTTAAAACTTTCAAAACTCATTTATAAACATTTTTATCATCTAAAATCATCCAAATACTTGAGAGGGCAAACTCAATGTTGGAAGGGGATTAGATGACTTGTGTACCTTTCGGGATCGAAAATATCATTTTTCGAGTTTTCGGGTCAAAATGACCAAAACGCCCCTACGGTGTTTTACCTATTTGCAAGTGCCGGATGAACCCGAAACTTCTCCAGATGGTTTTAAAAGGCGTTTTTATGTAGACTATAACTTTATTTTTGGTCCTGGAGGTACCGGGCGAAATTAGTGCAAAATTACGGTTTTGCCCCTATTTTCGTGTTTTTGCGCTTAATCGCGTGATTAAGCAAACCTAAGCAATATTAAGCTCTAATCGAAGGTTAATTAATTTTCATAATTAATCTTGAGTCAAAATAATTTATTAAAATTTATTAGAACCTCAAAGTGCTTAATTACAACTTAAAATCTTATTTTAAATTCAAGACTCCTAGTCATGGAATCTTGAATAGTGTTTTCTCTTTCCAATTCCTTAAATCATGGAAATGTGTTACACATTGTTTATTCAGAAATGAGTTTTTGATTCTTTAATGATGTATGAGCACTCCTAATCTTGTCATAAAATCCTTAAATAACATTCTTAGTCACCTAAACTTAAGCTGAATTATTCCTAACCTTATACCTAAACTAATACACACTTAAACCTATCATTAACACACAATTACATGAAACAAATCCTCCTCCCCCATGCTGCCCAGTCTGGCCGAAGCCTTCCCCCCCTCCATATGCATCACATGTTCAATTTTTCAACACTCCAAGGCCATACCTCAAGTCACATACACCATGCCTTGTCATATTTTCAATCAAGCTTGATTTTCCAAATGAATAACTAATTAAAATAACCCATTTTCCTTAATTATGTGTGGTTGAAAAACTTCTAGCCATGTCTTACTTCTAGAAGGATTATTTCTTTCAAAATTAAAAGAAAAGCTCACTCAAATCACCATACTTGAAGCCACACCTCTCATACTTTCAAACCAAGCTTGAATGACCTTGTGTAAGAGATATTTTTCTCTTCCTTTTCCCCCTCAATGCTACGGCCAAGGCTTCCTCTTGGAGGGCCTCAATGTTTTGTTTTTCTATAAATAGGTGCCTCAGATGAACTTGTGTCACTTTTAGTCTTTTGGTAAGTTTCAAGTTTCTAAGCTTTCTTGAGTTTCCTTTCTTTTTCTCTCTAAGTTTCAAGAGAGTTTCCTCTTGTTCTTCATCTTCATCTTCATCCTCTCTTCATCTCCTCATCATCTCTCAACCTTGAAACACGACCCCACCACCTTAGATCATCATACAAACACCTAAACTTCCATTTTTAAACACAAGCTGACCAAGAGCACATTTCCTTTCTTTTCTCTCCACAAGGCCGAAACCATCAAGCCCCAAGGAGGAGCTCATCATCTTGTTTTCCTTTTCAAAAGTTCAAGCTTTTTGTCTCCACTCTAGGTAGGAGTGTTTTTCTAAACTTGTTTTTCTTATAAAGAAGTTTTTCTCTAGCTTTCTCTTGGATTTCTTTTGAAACTTTTCTTTAGTTCTTTCTTCCTTCTCATCTTGGCCATGAGGCCATGTTTATGAGCATGATAGCTTGATGATGAGAGTTTCTAGATGATGACCTTGTGTTCATCTCAAAGGAACTTCTAAAGCTTGAGTTTTTCCTTTCCTTTAACTTTATCTATATGATAGTTAGCTCACATGGTTTTTCAACTTAAGAAAATTAATCTAAGGATTTCTAAAAGCCCAATCCTACCCTTGTCAACCTTAAAGTTGGCCGGCACGTTCTAGAGATTTTTCTCTAGATAGGGGTTTTGGGTACTTTATAAAGAACTTGACTTAGTTTCATCCTCCTTTCCTTTTTCTATGAGGTTTTGGTTTTATTTCCTTTCCTTGAGGTTTTGTTTTGTTTTGAAAGTTTATTTACTTTGAGCTTTATGATGATGTTCAAGAACCTCATAGTTCCTTTGAGAACTTGGTTTAAGAACTCTAAAGCTCTCTTTGTGATAAGATAAGTGTTGGGTTGTATCTCTAAAGTTGTAAGAGCTCTAGATGAGACTAAAATAAATATTGCATCCATGTTTACTTTTATGCTTTGCACATCATATTTACTTTCCTTGCTATCACTGAGGATCAAGATAATGAATGAACTTGCATTATCATATTTATATTTCAAGCTATGCATTATCATGTTTATATTTCAAGTTCTCACTCAATATCAAGATAATAATGAATTGCATCTCATGTTTATTTTATGCTATCACTTTACTTTCTAATGGAACCTAAAATAAGTGCATGAGCATGTTTACTTTTATGTCATCACTTAAATGAACCTAGAGCTCAAAGACTTGCCCATTGTTGTCTCAAATAAAGGTTTAAAAATATTTACTTCCCTTAGCTTATGTTTCGGCTATTAAGGTTTTGTTGCTTTCCAAGTATTGAAAACTATGTTTCATAATTTTTCTAAGCTTTTATGAGTTTAAGGAATGCATAGAACTAAGTTTTATGAATTTAGGACCTCTTGAGACAAAGTTGATTTAGTCACTGCCCTCATAAGTATTTTTAAGATTTTAGATGATAAAAATGTTTAGAAATGAGTTTTGAAAGTTTCAAAAGGGTTACAAGAGAAACTAGTATTTTATGTGCTTTAGAAATTGTGTTTGATGCCTTCAAATGGAGATGTTGGTTTCGGTTCTGCCTTGCCTTGTATGACCACCGTATGAGCTGTTTTAATGATGATAATATGCTTATGTTTGAGTATAATTAATGTAAAAACTCATATGTGAAAGATAAGAGAAGTTAGAAACTAGAAAAGAATTAATTTGAGAGTTTTAGATCCCTTAATGTTTGAATTTTCTGGATTCTGTCCAGAAAGGTTTAGTAATGATAATCATGGTTCTAAATTAGTTTAAATGTATAGGAATGACTCATAATTGGTTTAGGACTTGATTTTGATGCCTTAGGAACAAACTAGACTTAGAAAGGGTCATTGTTGTGACTCCTAGGTACCCGTAAAGTTAGGATTATGAATTCTGCATCCTTGAGGTTTAGAGATGTTCTGGACCATAGTGTGAGGTGTGAAATACTTAGTTATAACCTTATAAGTTCCCGAGAGATTAGGTTTGATGATTTATAACTTAGAAAGTGAGTTAAGGATCTTAAGGGCCAATGCATAAGACACTAAGAAGTTGTTAATGCTATGATATGTTATATGATGTAATAATGTGATGAGATGTGCTTAATGCATGAGAAAATGATTGATGGAAATGTTAAAGTTTATCATAGCATGAGATTTCATGAGAACATGTTTTGTGAATTAGCTTGTGGCAGTTTGAAGGAAATTCAGTTTAACAATTTGTTATCTTTGCCAATTTCCATCGAACCTTAAAGGGTTGAAAGAAATGTTTATGAGTACCATATGAGTTGAAAACCCTGGGTGACACCAGTTCGGTCGAGCACCCCCAGGAGATTTTTATGTGACAAAGCATTGAGACGCGCTTTCCAGGGTGACACCGGTTCGGCCGAGCACCCCCAAGGGAGACAAATCCGTGAGGGTATGAGTAGATGCAGCCTACCAAAGCAGACAAATTGCTGTGGCTTAATGCCCGCAAAGCATTTCAAAGAGGATATATCCTAAGAGAGGTGATCCCTGCCCCCTACCCGTACTTGTGAGTCGGGATTATTTTATTATGTTTCGCTTATTCAGATAATAAGCAAGAGCTAGTGATGACTAGCTGAGGTATGAGCTCATAACCTAGTTGTTTTTTAGGGTGGCTTATTATGCTAAAGTACCATGATTGATGTCATGAAGTTGAGGAATGATCCACTTGAAAGTTATATGCCCTTATGCCACATGGTTTATGTTTATATGCTTTGATGTGTTGTTTTATATGCTCAAGTATTGACATGCATCCATGAGATAACATGTTGCATTCTTAACATCAAGATGCATGCTAAAAGGAATGGACCTTGGATAATTAGTTTTGGAAAACCCTAAATTGAATCTTATATGCATGATCAGTGTTTTAGAATTAAACACAAAGTTCCTGAGAATGTGAACGATGTAACCGTAAGATAGGAGACTCCTACTGAGATTCTTTAGCAAGAATTCTCACTCCTTTCTCTTCTTTCTCCCGTCACATCTTTAGAGAGCGATGGCGACGTTTGTGGTCTTCGTTGACACACCTACTTGGGAAGTTCACCATGACTCGGACCACGGGTCATATCATTTTGAGGGGTAGTGTATCATGTGAGTTTTCATGTTCATTGGACGCCCCTTTGCACATCCTGTACAGAGCTACCGTTTCTCTCCGATGTCACCCTATGACGATGCGATGGTTTTTGAGCACGCCCGGATGCGAGACGAGAGGATTCTGCAGACGTATACTAGTGGTTCAATGCCTTGAGACTTCTACGTGCCTCGATCCTCGAGTTCGGAGGACGACCCATCCGAGGACCCGCCGACGCACCTGTATAGTGAGAATTCTGCTCCTATACCTCAATTCGTGCGAGACGTGAGCAAGGAGACTATTACACAGCCGAGGTTGGCTAGATGAGCTGAGAGGTGCCCCTATCTAGGAGCCCACACTCAGTCTTCACGTGTTCCCACTCCTGCTACTCTGCATCCATGGATTGGTTACACTCCACCGTTTCCCGGATTCCAGTAGTTGTCGTCGTAGGAGAGGTTTAGTGCACACACCACATGTAAAGTGGATAAACTTTCTTTTGTTTTTGAGGTTATTCACCATAGGTGCACTCGGGTAGTTATGGTTTATTTCTGTTTTCTTGTTTCTGTTATATTTTATTTCCACTGTATTACAAGCTCTGCCCATCTCCATGAGGGTATGACTACTTATGTACTCTACTTAAGTTATTAATGAAATGCTTCCTTTGTTATCATGATTTTTGTTCTTTGGTTTTATGCTTTACTTTATGATTTTAATGATTGATACGCGTGCTTTACATTTCTGTTGTTCAATTAGTTAAGCTCGCGGCTCTCACTTTGTTTTATGTTTTCAAAAAGAAAAATTTACCCGTAGTTTCCGCTAAGTATTTAATAAAATAGATGAATCTAAGAAGTAATAACTTAATGATTAGCCTAATATGTTCTAGAGTATTGGGTTAAAAATTAGGGTGTTACATTTTTAACATAAAATCTAATGTCTTTATAAAAAGAAACTAAAATGGATGGCAAGGATTTGATCTTATTATTCAAGATTGAATCTTACCCATTCATTTTATTTAAATGGATAAACATCTTCCTTTTGTAAAGATCAAACTAGCTTTCGGTGTTAGAAATTGCACACCAAAATTTGAACGAACGGGTAAAACATCATACCCAGGTAATCATATATTGCCCAAAATTTAATTGCAGGTATAAAATCTTCATTTTTAACTATTTCTAACCTTAACCCTATCTTTTGTCAGTTCTAGGCATCTCTTGGTTCTGGATCTAGGGTTTCGGCTATCCTAACATGCCATGGGACTTGCAAGGTTACTATTCACATTTGTTTTACACATCCATTGGATCATCATCATTTTTGCTAAAACTATCAAATTTTTTAAATTTTGACTAATAAAGCTCAAATTATTTTTTGGGGTGTTACATAACATACATTAATTTATTAATGCTTACTTTTGTTTTAGATGGTTGGTTCTCATTGATGAAGTCTCTGTTTCTTTGAAGTGAAGATGTTTATGTTTTTGAAGCATACATCAGTTCGTCTCGAATACCTATTTTAAATAGTGTTGTTGTGACACCAATATTTTCATCCCAGAGCTTTTGCCTCAATCAGGAATTGCCTTAATCTTCTTAGCTTTCTCATGTTTTATGGATTTCACAGATCAATACAAATGAAATATATGAGAGTAGAAGAAACTAGGAATTTAGTTCATGCGTGAATTGGGAATTTCACTATATATTGGTTAAATGGTCATTTCGATAAACTTGAAACCAAAAAAAGAAAATTACAAGTCTAATATTTGAAAATGATGACTAGTTATTGACTAGATGTTGACACAGATCCAAAGAATAATAAAAATTTTCCATGTTCTAGCATGTTTTGGAACCATCTATAATGGAAGTACCAAGTAAACACCAAATAATAAATCCTTTTATATGAAAATTTTATGTAACTTAGCTATATATTAGGGTAGTTATTTGAGGAATGTATGAGTAATTAAATTATTAAATATGAAATAAATTTATATGACAAATTTGTTGATTCAACTTAATATTTTCTTATAACTAAAAGAATATTTAAAATATTTTTAAATTATACATCACTTGATTTTTAGAGTCACCAAATCCATAAACACTTTTTTTTTTTTATCGATGAGTAATAAGATTATTTTCAAAAAGAAAATAGGCCTTTTATCCTTTACTTTTAGTTATTTTTTCAATTTGATCGCTTGCATTTTATTTTATTCAAATTGGTCTCTTATATTTTCAAGCATTTTCAATTTGGCCACAACTCAATTTCCTGTCACATCACTATTGAAAAATGTCAATGCAGCACCATTAACATCAGATCCAAGTGCATGCCACATTTGCGCCATTGGTGTCATGTTAGAATTTTCACGTGAGTTATTTGATAGAGTAGTGATTTGAGACCAAATTGAAAACAATTTGAAACATAATAGATCAAATTGAGAAAAATAAAAGGTAGGGTACCAAATAGAAGAATTCAGTAAAGATAAGGGATAAAATAGTTTGCAAGGCCCAAAACCTTTGAGAAGTTTTAGAAGCCTGGTTTTGGATGAGGATAAATTAATCTTTTGATGAAGTCATTTGAGAAAGACTACTAATTCCAGTATCTAATGTTTGTGATAAGTCTTGGTTTTACATATTGCAATTTGTGATTTAACTCTTTGAAAAACTTAATGAGGATGTTAAAATGCAACTTAAATCCATATTATTGTGGAAAGTTTCTTTATTCCATGAAATTTGGATGAGTTCAACATATAACATATCTCTAAATGTCTTTTTGAAGTCTTAAGATAAGAGAACCTTGAGAAGTAAGAAACTCTTTTCAACTTTAGACTCCATCAGAAACATCCTTTAAAGACCATGCTACCAGACAAAGAGGACAACAGTACTGCTATAATCATTTTTTAAATATGGTGCTAGCTGTAAAAGGAATATTATCTTGCAGGGAAGATTGAAATGCCATTCCCTATGCAATGGATCTTAGAAGCACACACGTAGGATGATCCCACAACTATAGAGCAATGATTAAATCCAAAGACACCTATAAAAGGATCATCTCTTGAAAATGGATTGTTGGTTGCTACACAATATGAAGAACATATCTTAAGAAAGGTTATCTTTCTAAAGCTTAGGAAATTTCTTTCTGTTACTTTTCCATTAAAATAGAAAATCTTCTTACATTATCTTAGCTTAGCTAATATCCTCTATTAGGAGTTACTTTTTGTAAGAAGTCACTCAAGTGATTCTCTACTCTTTGTTAAATTTGGAGAGCTTGAGTGTTTACATTGTAGCTATTTTCAAACAAACTGAATCCTAATCTTGCATCTTTGACTTGATAGTGGTCACTATGAGTTAGCTTGGAGAGGCTAGGACAATACTACTTGCAAGTAGCTTAGGAAGGTTGGAGAAAGACTATCTATCACAAGTTAGGAGAGGCTTGTGCAAGAACATTTGTTAGTGGAACTCTTAATAGCGTTGTTGAGGAATAGACATTAGCCAAGTGGTTACCAAATCAGTATAATTAAATCTTTTGCATGATCTTATTTATCTCTTACTTCAATATCCTATTATCTTTGTGCTTGTATTTTAGATTCTATTTTTGATCAAGTGTAATTCTGTGGTCAAGGTTATATGATGAATCTAGTTTTTGGACAAGTCATTTTATCTGGTAAAAGACTATATAACACTTAAAATGTCTTGCATCTTTTATGGATGATAAGTGGATGTGGTATAAGAAACTTGGTCATGCTCATATGAAGCTAATTTTTGAGCTATCTTAGAAAGAGCTTATTAAAGGCTTTCCAAAGATCAATTGTGACAAGGATTCAACTTGTGATTTCTGTAAAAATGACAAGCAAACAAAGGCTTCTTCCCATAACAAAAAAGTGATTTTAACCACTAGGCCACTAGTGTAGGTAAGATAGTGCATGAGAAGGGGGGGTCGAATCATGCTTTGAACCTTTTTTTGCATTTGAAACATTTAACTAGAAGATACTATCAAGCATGAAGGTTGAAGTACATGGAATCATGGTTAGTTGTTTCAAAAAGTAGATCTCTAAAGTGTAATAATGATAATGATGCAACTTCAATGATACCCAAGCAGTAATTAACATAAAGAGCATAACATAAAAATAAAGATCAGGGAAGAAAGAAATGATACAAATATTTTTATACTGGTTCGGTCAACCTGCCTATATCCAATACTCAACACATATTTAGATTCCACTAAAATAACTTTCTCAACCTGAGAAAATAAAATGAATAGTCTTTACATTAGCCTTCCCAAGCTTTCACATTTGAATAGTAGACAACCCCTACTATCACAAAAAAGTAGTTAATTGGTAGCCCCTCTAAGCTGAACCAAGTAGTCTTGAATCAGCCCCTCCAAGCTAAACCATGATCTGCAGACAACTTCTACTCCCACGTTGCAAGTAGTTCTTCCTAGCCTTTCTAAGCTAAACCATGACGACTGGAATGCCTCTATCATCATGTTACGAGTAGTTTACTCACTTCAAGCTAAACTGTAACACCCTAAATCTTAACCCAAGACTACTAGTATGTACTTAGGTTAATCTTTAGAATATTACCTCTTGGTCTCATCTTTTACTTAAAAAATACTTAGCGGAAATATGGGTAAAATTTTTTTCTTTGTGGAATTTAAAATCAAAGTGAGAGCCACGCACGAATCTTTAAGAGGAAGCATAGCGAAATATATAAGCAAAGCATAAAGAAGCACATCATTTCATGGGAACATCACTGAATCATAGGTATATATATATATATATAACGTGCCTACCCAAAGGGGCAGGACTATTTGATACATCAGGAAACAGAATACAACTGAAGAACAAATACAAGAAAAGCAAATACAAGAGAAACAACACCCATACCCATGTGCACCTAGAGTAGACAACCTCATATACAAAAGAAGGTTTGTCCTCAACTATGTGGCGTGTGTGCACTAACTACTACCCCTCCTATGTCTACTCCTGCTGGTCCGAGTACTGCGGGGTCGAGTCGATCCACTGACGAATCTCGGCGGGAGTAGTCGAGCGTATCATCGGGGCATGTCCACCGCGGCGGGGGCGCATAGATGGCCTACGTGCCAACCTCGGCTGGACCACCGTCTCCTCACTCCCAGCCCTCATCGGTGGGGGAGCGGGACTGGAGCTCCAACTGTACATGTGGGATGGCGGGTCCTCGGATGGGTCCGTTTCCGAGTACTGGGTGCGAGGCACGTACTCCGGGTAGTCGCGTACGGCTGATGTCTCGGGCTCCATGCGGAGAATCTGCTCATCATGTGGTCTAGCTCGCTCAAAAATCCCGTTATGACGGTAAGGGGCAGTCGGGGTGAAGCGGTAGCTCGGGACGGGGTGCGCGAAGGGTCGTCCCATGAACATGAATACTCTGACAGTGCAGCGACCCTCAAAATGGTATGACCCGAGTGCCGGGTCATGGTGCAGCTCCCATACCGAGGTGTCGATGAAGAGTACGAACGTCGCCATCTGAAGATATGACGGAAGAAAAGAGAGAGGGAATGAGAATCTTTCTAAAAGAATTCTCGATGGGTTATCCCTACCTAGGTGACATCATCATATCCTCAGGAACCTTGGGTTTATTTCTAAAAAGGTGTGCATGCATATAGATTCCTTTTAAGTTAGTTTTCTAAAGTGTTATTTATCCAAGGTCCGTCATATTTTATAATGCATCTTATAACTTAAGCAGAAAATATACTAATGATATGAATGCATCATAAAGGTAAACCAAACAATAGAATAGCTAAGAAACATTATAACATTTGGCATAAGTATAGTATATGTGACATTGTTAGTTTTAACTTTCATCTCATGGGGCCGCCCTAAAACATCTCTAGGTTATGAGCTCATACCTCAACTAGTCGTCACTAGTTCTTACTTATCCTATGATAAGTGTAACATATACATAATCCCGACTTAATAGTGCGGGCTAGGGGGCAATTAAGGATCACCTCTCTTAGGGTCATTTCCTCTTTGAAACGCTCTACTAGCAACTAGTGCATCGTAGTTTTGTCCGCTTTGGCAAGCTCTATGTCAATACCCTCACGGATTTGTTTTCTTGGGGGTGCTCGGCTAAACCGGTGTCACCCAAGAAGGCGTCTCAGTGTTGTGTCACATTTAAGTTCTCATAAAGTGTTAATTCATAGATACATCATTATTCATTACATACATCTTTTTCCATAGTATATACATCATCACATGAAACTTCTTTATAGTGTATACATAAAACCCTAGCATATACATCATCACATAATCACACTTTAGACAATCATTCATACAAACTCCCAAGCTTATTATGTTATGAACTTATAGTATGTTATGCTTTGGTTCCTTTAAGTCTTTAAACTTGTAAACTACTCGTTCTAGTATTATTCTTAACCTCTTACTCACCTATAGGTTCACAACTAATAAGTGTTACTAATTTTTATGCTCAAGGACTTATCCAAACAGCACTATGCAGATTTGGACAGCTTATATTCGTGTGATTACGGGGTTCTAAAGATTACGGTTTAGATCCTTAAAGTCCTTAACTCACATTCTAAGTTATCGATCATCAAAACCTAGTCTCTTGGGAACCTATGAGGTTATAACTAAGTATTCCTCACGTCACCCTATGGTCAAGAACATCTCTAAACCTCAAGGATGCAGAATTTGAAATCCTAACTATACGGGTACCTAGAAGTCACAACAATGACCCTTTCTAAGTTTAGTTTGCTCCTAAGGCTTCAAGATTAAGTCCTAAACCAAATATGAGTCATTCCTACACATTTAAACTAATTTAAAACCATGATTATTAAATCTAAACCTTGCTGGACAGAATCCAGAAAATTATATAATTAAAGGATCTAGAATTCTCAAATTAATTCTTTTCTAGTTCCTAACTTATCCTATCTTTTACATATGAGTCTTAACATTATTTTTACTCAAACATAGGCACATTATCATCACCAAAACAGCACATATAGTGGCAGCAAAGAGCAAGGAAGAACCGAAAATATACTTCTCCAAAAAGGCATAAAACATAATTTCTAAAGCTTATAAAATACTAGTTTCTCTTGGAACTCTTTTTAAACTCTCAAAGCTCATTTATAAACAATTTTAACATCTAAAATTATAAGAATATTTAAGGGGGCAGTGACCAATTCATCTTTGTCTCAAGAGGTTCTAAATTCTCAAAACTTGGTTCTATGCACTCCTTAAACTCACTTAAGCTTGGAAAAATTATAAGACATAGTCTCAAAGACTTGGAAACCTCAAGACCTCTTAGGGCCGAAATATGAACCGAAGAAAAACACATATTGTTAGACCTTTGCTGAGACAACAATGGGCAAGTCTTTGAGCTCTAGATTCATTTAGGCGATGACATAAAAATAAACATGCTCATGCACTTATTTTAGGTTCCATTAGAAAGTAAAGTGATAGCACAACGTAAATATGAATGCAACTCATTATTATCTTGGTATTGAGTGAGAACTTGAAATATAAACATGATAATGCATAGCTTGAAATATAAACATGATAATGCAAGTTCATTCATTATCTTGATATTTAGTGATAGCAAGGAAGTAAACATGATATGCATAGCATAAAATAAACATGATGCAAGATTCATTTTATGGTTAACTAGAGCTCATTCAAGACTTTAACAAGATAACAACCCAATACAATATCTCAAAGATCTCAACACAAAAACCGAAAGTCATATAAAAGAGAAGAAAGTGAAACTACATCAAGTTCTTTATTAAATACCCAAAACCCCTATCTAGAGAAAAATCTCTAGAACGTGCCGGCCAACTTTAAGGTTGACAAGGGTAGGCTTGGGCTTTTAGAAATCCTTAGATTAATTTTCTTAAGTTGAAAAACTATGTGAGTTAGATACCATATAGATGAAGTCATAAGAAAAGGAAAACTCAAGCTTTAGAGGTTTCTTTGAGATGAACACAATGTTATCATCTAGAAACTCTCATCATCAAGCTATCATGCTCAAAATCAAGGCCTCATGGCCAAAAATGAAAAGAAAGGAAAAACAAAGGAAAGTTCAAAGAGAATCCAAGAGGAAACTAGAGAAAAACACTTTCTTGAGCAAAACAAAGTTTGGAAACAAATCCCTGCCTTGTGATGAAGGTAAAGCTTGGACTTGAAGATGGAAATGAGATGAGCAACACCTCCTAGGATGGTGATGATGATTCGGCCAAAGAGGAAAGAAAAGAAAGGAAATGTGTTTTGGGTGAAGTTGTGTTTGAGGTGTGGTGTTTGAGGGGTTTGATGATGGTTCAAGGCTTTGGGGGTGGTGTTTGATGGTTAAGAGATGATGATGAGATGAAGAGATGAAGGAGATGAAGATGAAAAGAAAGGAAGAACACTCTTGAAATTTTGAGAGAAAAAGAAAGAACTAGCAAGACAACTCTAAAACTCTAAACTTAGCAAATGCTTCAAGGTGCAACAAGGCTATCACAAGCATCCTATTTATAGAAAAACAAAGCCATGGGCTCACAAAGGGGAGGGAGTGGCCGTGTGGTTTGAGGGAGGAAGGAAGAGAAAATATCTCTTACACAAGGTCATTCAAGCATGGTTTGAAGTATGGAAGCTATGCTACAAAGTATGGCTTGATGTGAGTTAATTTCCTATCAAATTTTTATGAAATTAGGCTTCTAGAAACTTGTCATGGCTGGAACTTTTCCAGCCACAAATAAATGGGAAAAATGGGTTGTTTTAATTATTTATTCATGTGGAAATTCAAGCTTGATTGAAAGTTATGACAAGGTATAGTGTATGTGACTTGAGGTATGGCCTTGGAGTGTTGAAAAATTGAACATGTGATGCATAATGGGGATGGGCAGCTTCGGCCAAGGCTGGACAGCAGAGTGGGGGTGAGTTTTGACCATTTAATTGTGTGTTAATGGTAGGTTTAGATGTGTATTAGCTTAGGTACAAGGTTAGGAATGATTAAGCTTAAGTTTAGGTTACTAAGAATGTGATTTAGGGAGTTTATGACAAGTTTAGGAGTGCTCATACATCCTTAGAGAATTTTAAACTCATTTATGAATAAACAATGTGTAACACAATTCCATGATTTAAGGAATTGGAAAGAGAAAACACTATTCAAGATTCTATGACTAGGTGTCTTGAAATTAAAATATGATTTTAGGTTGTAATTAAGTACTTTTTGGTTCTAATTAACTTTAATAAATTATTTTGACTCAAAATTAATTAAGGAAATTAATAACCTTCGATTAGAGCCTAATATTGCTTAGGTTTGCTTAATCACGCGATTAAGCGTAAAAACACGAAACTAGGGGCAAAACCGTAATTTTACACTAATTTTGCCCGGGACTTCTAAAATTAAAACTGAGGTCATAGAATACATAAAAACGCCTTTTAAAACCATCTGGAGAAGTTTCGGGTTCATCCGGTACTTGCAAATGGGTAAAACACCGCAGGGGCGTTTTGGTCATTTTGACCCAAAAACTCGAAAAATGAGATTTTCGATCCCGGGAAGGTACACAAGTTATCTAATCCCCTTCCAACATTGAGTTTGCCCTTCGAGTACTGCCAAACCGGCTTTCCTCGAATTCCGGGCTGAAAATGACCTCAGGGGCATTTTGGTCATTTTCACTCTAACAGAAAAATCGGGGCGTTACATAAACCATGATGAGCAGATGCCTTTGCCATCCCATTACAAGTAGTTTTACCTTAGCCTCTCTATGCTATGTCTCACTCTGATCACTAATGGATCAAGGTTACCAAGGTTGTGTTTTGGTTCTCACTTAAACTAACCTATTGATAAGCTACATTTATGCATCCAATTTCTATTCTAACTCTGAATACTTTGCATTTAAATTATACTTAATTGATGGTCAAATTAGTGAATTTGCACTTAGTCCTCAGTATGCATCACTCAATAATTTGTAGTTATCAACAATATTTTTAGTGAATACTCATATTTTGGAAGTCATTTGTGCTTTTAATCTCTTTTTGGAGTATTGCTTGGTAACAGGAGCTTCCAGGTTAGTGCATTAGAGAAGAAGAAAGGATTCAGGCACACTGTTTACCACCCTAGCGGTCAATGACCGCCCAGGTGGTGGATAGAGGAAGCAGAATTGTGTGAATTCATGTAGGACCGCCCCAGTGAGTAACCAGTGTCAGCGAGATGCGATTTTTCTAGACTAGGCCCAATTTTGTTTTTAATATTTAGTGGCTATTGTAGAGAAACATGGGGGATTACGGAGAATAGGCTCTCATTTTATGATTTGGACTCTCTCTCTCTCTCTCTCTCATTATTCTCTCTCTAAAATTCTGCTCTATATGTAACACCCCGATTTTCACTAAACTTTTAAATGACCAAAATGCCCCTGAGGTCATTTTTGCCGAAATACGAGGACAGCCGACCTCGGCAATCCCCATAAAGTTCATATGATATATGAAGGGGATTGTATGTGCTTGAGTGTTTAATAAAGCAGAGGAATCCTATTTTTAGGGTCTCCGCCTGTAAATGACCAAAATACCCCTATAGCAATTTAAGGCAGTTTTAAGTTCTGTTTTGACCCGAACCTTGTTCGGAGGTCCAAAACAATGATTTTAAGGCATGGACTATGTTTGTTTTAGTCCTGGAGGTTCCGGGCAACTTTTGGTAAAAATTATGATTTTTGCCCTTGCTTAGTGCATTTTGGGCTTAAGGACGTTTTTAGGAAAACCTAAGCAATATTAGACTCTAATTAAAGATTAATTAATTTCCATAATTAATCTAGAGCTAAAATAATTATTTGAGGTTAATTAGAACAAAAACAATTGCTTAAGGAAAATTTAAAAACCTAATTCTAGTTCCTTTTCTTTAAAGAAAGCATATATGAATAGTGTTTTCACTATTCATGCTCCCATTTCCAAGGAACGTTGTCATACTCACATCACTAGTCATAGAAGTCTTGACTCCATTAAATCTCACAAGACCACTCCTAATCTAAGGTGTTACAACCCTAATCACCTAATTAGTTTACCTAAAACCTTTACTTAGCAACCCCTAATCCTAAGCTAAATCAATCCTACACCTAAGCACCCTTTTAAACCATGATTTAGAGGAGATATTTTCTCTCCCATGGCTGCCCAAAAGTGGCACCACTCCTCCCCCAAAAAATTCAAAAAGAATTCAAAATTTATATTAGTTTATATTGTCAATCAAGCTTACTTACACAAGCTACTTTTAGCCATACTTTAGGACATGCTTAGTTAGACTTGTCATCATGCTTTGAAGGAGATATTTCTTCTCTCCTTGTGGCTGTAAAGGCCGAAGCCTTTCCCCCCCAAAAACACCTTCATTTCATTCTTCTATAAATAGATAGCTTGGAGGACTTGAAGCATCTTTCGTTCATTCACTAAGTTTAGAGTTTTAGAGCACTTTGAAACTTTCTTTTCCTCTCAAGTTCAAGAGTTCATCTCCTTCAACTTCATTTCCTCTCAACCTCAACCACTAGGTACAGAGCTTCTAAAAAAGAAATGCTTCTTTTATATTGATGCTTTGATCTTGCTTGACAATATGTTGTGAATGAGTTTTCATGGAGCTTTCATTTTCGGTTTTCCTCTTCTTTTTCTTTTTCTTTCATTTCGGCCTCAAGGCCAAGGTGAGGAGGGCTTAATGATGAGTGCTCTCTAAGATGTAACCATGAGTTCATTTTAGCATGAGACCTCTAAAGCTTGAAGTTTCTTTTGGAGAAAAGTTTCATCTTGTTCAAGTTTTGGTCAAAAATGGGTTATGTTTCTCATGAAACTCTTTGGAACTTTTGTTTTTCCTTGATTGTTTCGGCCATGAAGGCCTATGGTACTTGGGAAAATGATAGCTTAATGATGAGGGTTTCATGTTGAGGTTAGTCACATGAATAAACTCTAAAGCTTGGACTTGGTTTCTAGACCAAGTGAGATTTCGATTTCTTCCTTCATGTTTGACATAAGTTTGGTTTTGATGGAAGTTTAAGGTATAGGGAAATACTCAACGATGAGGGCTTAGGATGTTGATGTTTGGATCATCAAGATCTTGGCCCCTAGAGTTCAAAAATGGGTTGTTTCTTCATGATGAGGATTCGGCCACCTCATGGTCTTTGAGGATAAAATGTCTCTTTTTACAAAACTTAGTGCTACTAGTGTTTCTTTTCTTGTGAGGTTGAGTTTTGGGTTGGAACCTTTGTTCTCTTTAAAATCTTGCAAGAGCTCTAGTCAAGATGTAAAAAGGAGTTGCATTCATGTTTAATTTCTATGCTATCACTAAATCTAAAGATAAAGATTGGACTTGCATTGCATGTTTACTTTTCAAGTCCTCACCTAAACTTCAAGATTTAAATGAATGTGCATTCCATATTTACCTTGAGCCATCACTTTACTTTTAAAGAACCATAAAAATAGAATACATAGCACGTTTACTTTATGTCATCACCCTAAACTCCTAGAGCTCAAAGATTTGCCCATTTCATCTTGAGAAAAGATTAATAAAGGAAGGAATCTCTTTGAATATACATTTGGTCAAGTAATAGAAATGGCTTAAAAAAAAAAGAGTTCATTTGGTTACTAAGGCTTATAATCTATGTCTTAGGGTTTTCCTAAGTTTATGTAGACGTAGTGAATGTTTTAAATATGTTTTCGAAGATTCATTCTTGTTACAAAAAGTATTACATGGCTACTGCCCTATGCGTTTTGGGATGATCTTTGATGGAATAAAATGATTTTCTAAAGAGTTTAGAAGTTACAAAAGTGTTCCAAGAGAAACTAGCAACGTATATGTATTAAAGTGAAGTTTTTCCTATGTCTTCATGACTCATGTTTTTTGGTTCTGCCTTGATAGTTTACAGTACCTTAAATTCTGTTTTGGGTGGTCTAAATATGCTTAAATACCTTGCCGAGTATGTGAAAATTGTCTAGCCATCTTTAAAGTACATTTAGTAACTTTATTTGCTTGATATGTGAATTCTAGAATTACATAGGAACAGAAAATTATAGATTCTGTCCAGCCTCATTAAAACAGTTAGATTCACATTATATGATGCCTAGATGAGTGAGAGAAACTCATAATTGGTGTAGGTATTACATATTATATCATAGAAAAAGTCGGAAGTGAGAAAGGGCCTAAAACGCACATTCTAGAACACCGTAATTCATCTAAATTAGCACACTGCCTAAACTGTCCAGCAATAATTAATTGGGTTCTAGGACTTAATAAATTATGTAAAAGAGGTTAATCAATCCCTTAAACTCATGTGACATAATATGCTAGTTTGAGGTTACCCGATTTAGGGATTTTACCTTAAGGAAGTGATTTATAAGCCCTTGTATTAAGGATGAATTATTGTGATATCTTATGACTAGCATGATGCCATGTGAATCATTATTTCTAAATGCTAGTTTCACTATTGCATGTGTGGTCGTTAAAGAACCTAGAAATGCCTCTGTTGTACCATGAGATATGTAACACCCCGATTTTCACTAAACCTTTAAATGACCAAAATGCCCCTGAGGTCATTTTTACCGAAATACAAGGACGGCCGACCTCGGCCATCCCTATAGGGTTCATATGATATATGAAGGGGATCGTATGTGCTTGAGTGTTTAATAAAGCAGAGGAATCCTATTTTTAGGGTCTCTGCATATAAATGACCAAAATACCCCTACAACAATTTAAGGCAGTTTTAAGTTCTGTTTTGACCAGAACCTTGTTCAGAGGTCCAAAACAATGATTTTAAGGCATGGACTATGTTTGTTTTAGTCCCAGAGGTTCCGAGCAACTTTTGGTAAAAATTACGATTTTGCCTCTGCTTAGTGCATTTTGGGCTTAAGGACGTTTTTAGGAAAACCTAAGCAATATTAGGCTCTAATTAAAGATTAATTAATTTCCATGATTAATCTAGAGCTAAAATAATTATTTGAGGATAATTAGAACCAAAGATTGCTTAAGGAAAATTTAAAAACCTAATTCTAGTTCTTTTTCTTTTAAGAAAGCATATATGAAGAGTGTTTTCACTATTCATGCTCCCATTTCCAAGAAGGGTTGTCATACTCACATCACTAGTCATAGAAGTCTTGACTCCATTAAATCTCACAAGACCACTCCTAATCTAAGGTGTTACAACCCTAATCACCTAATTAGTTTACCTAAAACCTTTACTTAGCAACCCCTAATCCTAAGCTAAATCAATCCTACACCTAAGCACCCTATTAAACCATGATTTAGAGGAGATATTTTCTCTCCCATGGCTGCCCAAAAAGTGGTGCCACTTCTCCCCTAAAAATTCAAAAGAATTCAAAATTTATATTAGTTTATATTGTCAATCAAGCTTTCTTACACAAGCTACTTTTAGCCATGCTTTAGGACATGCCTAGTTAGACTTGTTATCATGCTTTGAAGGAGATATTTCTTCTCTCCTTGTGGCTATAAAGGCCGAAGCCTTTCCCCTCCCAAAACACCTTCATTTCATTCTTCTATAAATAGATAACTTGGAGAACTTGAAGCACCTTTTGTTCATTCACCAAGTTTAGAGTTTTAAAGCACTTTGAAACTTTCTTTTCCTCTCAAGTTCAAGAGTTTATCTCCTTCAACTTCTTCATCTCCTCTCAACCTCAACCACTAGGTAGGGAGCTTCTCAAAAAGAAATGCTTTCTTCATATTGATGCTTTGATCTTGCTTGAAAATATGTTGTGAATGAGTTTTCATGGAGCTTTCATTTTCGGTTTTCATCTCCCTTTTTCTTTTTCTTCCATTTCGGCCTCAAGGCCATGGTGTGGAAGGCTTGATGATGAGTGCTCTCTAAGATGCAACCATGAGTTCATCTTAATATGAGGCCTATAAAGCTTGAACCTTTCTTAAAAAAAGTTTCATTCTTTTTCCTTCTCTTTTGTTTTATCTTCGGCCTCAAGGCCAAAATGATGAGGGCTTGATGATGAGTGCTCTCTTGGGATGACCATGTGTTCATCCTAGCATGACACCTCTAAAGCTTAAAATCTCTTGTGGAGAAAAGTTTCATCTTGTTCAAGTTTTGGTCAAAAATAGGTTATGTTTCTTATGAAACTCCTTGGAACTTTTGTTTTCCTTGAATGTTTCGGCCATGAAGGCCTATGGCACTTGGAAAAATAAAGGCTTGATGATGAGGGTTCCATGTTGGTGTATGACCTAGGGATAACCTCTAAAGCTTGGATCTCTTTCAAAGAAAAGTTTATCATTTTCAAGTTTTATCCAAGAGAGAGTTATGTTTCTCTTGAACCTTTGAAACCCCATTCTTTTCTTTAAGGTTTCGGCCATGAAGGCCTTTGGGACTTGGAAAAATGAAAGCTTGATGATGAGGGTTTCATGTTGAGGTTAGTCACATGAATAAACTCTAAAGCTTGGACTTGGTTTCTAGACCAAGTGAGACTTCGGTTTCTTCCTTTATGTTTGACATGGGTTTGGTTTTGATGGAAGTTTAAGGTCTAGTGAAATACTCAATGATGAGGGCTTAGGATGTTGATGTTTGGATCATCAAGATCTTGGCCCCTAGAGTTCAAAAATGGGTTGTTTCTTCATGAGGAGGATTCAGCCACCTCATGGTATTTGAGGATAAAATGTCTCTTTTTGCAAAACCTAGTGCTACTAGTGTTTCTTTTCTTGTGAGGATGAGTTTGGGTTGGAACCTTTGTTCTCTTTAAAATCTTGCAAGAGCTCTAGTCAAGATGTAAAAAGGAGTTGCATCCATATTTATTTTATGCTACCACTAAATCCCCAAGATAAAGAAATGAACTTGCATTTCTTGTTTTATTTTCAAGTTATCACTTAACTCAAAGATAAAGAAGTGAACTTGCATCTCATATTTATCTTGAGCCCTCACTTTACTCTCTAAGGAAATCTAAAATGGAGTGCATATCATGTTTATGTTTATGTCATCACCTAAAACTCCTAGAGCTCAAGGATTTGCCCTCTTCATCCTAAGTAAAAGTTAAATATGTAGACATTCCCTGGAATATACATTTCGTCCATGTGGTGATAATGAAGCTAGAATGAGTTTCATTAAGTCACAAGGGCCTATAATCTTTGTCTTGGGATTTTTCTTAAGCATAGGTGTCTAGGACAAATGTTTTAAGTATGATTTCATGATTTAGATACCCTTGGAGATTATTTTGAAATGGTCACTGCCCTCATGTATTTTATGGAGATGTTAAAGAAATAAAATGTTTCCTAATGAGTTTTATAAGTTTTAAAAGGGTTCCAAGAGAAACTAGTAAGTTATGTGTTTTAGAATGAAAGTTCTATGCATTAAGTGATGATATAAATTTCGGTTCTGCCTTGCTATTTTCCAGCACCTTCAATTCTGTTTTGGGTGGTCTATATGTGTTTAAATACCTTACCAATTGTATGATAATTGTTCTAGGCATCTTAGGTATGCTTAGTAACTTTATATGTTTGGAAATGTGATTTCTAGAACTCCTTAGGAGCTGAAAAAATGCATTCTGTTCCAGTCTTGCTTGAGTTTGTAAAATCACATTATAACATGTTTAGATGATTGAGAGTGACTCATAATTGGTTTAGGTATTAATAATTGCATAGTAGAAAAAGTCGGTAATGAGAAAGGACCTAAAATGCAACTTCTAGAACACCGTAATTCATCAAAATATGTTTACTGCCTATGCTGTCCAGCCATGATTAATTAGGTTCTAGGACTTAATAAATTGTGGTAATAAGGTTAATCAATCCCTTAGAGGTGCAAGAAAATAATTAGGAAGTTTGAGGTTTCTCGATTAGGGGTTTTTGCTTTTAAGGGAATGGTTTGTGTACCCTCTATGATTGATGAATTTATGTGTTATTTCATGACTTATATGATGCTATGTAATGATGGATTTGCATGTTATTGTTCTCTTAAGAACCCTAGAGATGCCTACGTTAAAGTTATATGAAATATGTGACATGCATGATTTATGTGGCATCCTGTTATAACATGCTAAGACTCAAGGTGACATAAACTACGTGAAAATGATCCCCTGAAACCATCAAACGGGATGGAGGATGAGGTGATCCTAGCCCCCTAGCCCGTACTTTATGTCTGGACGTTAGCTTATCAAAAGGGATAAGTCTTTATGCTAGTGACGACTAGTGAGGTATGAGCTCATAACCTAGTTACATCTCCCAACGGAGACCAGTTAGGGTGGCCCCAGGAAGAAAATGATAATACTTTAATGTCACCTAAGTAACCAAGTTAAGTTACCATGCACCATGTACTATGTTTCATGATCTATAATATTATGTACCACGATCTATGAGTTTATGTGTCATGATCCATGTCAATAGTACCTATGAATTATGATTCCAGTTTCAAGAAATTATAGATTATGTAACCAACAGGCTTTAGAATTAAAAATGAAGGGGCCTTGGAAGTTAACGTTTTCGAACTTCATAATTGAACCATTGCATGACCATGAGTTTTAATAAGAAACCAAGGTCCCTGAGGACGTAGAAGATGACACCTAGGTAGAAGGAAAAACCCTACTGAGTTTCTTTAGCAAGAAATCTCATTCCCTCTATCTCTTCCTTTCCTCTACGTCTTCAGATCGGGATGGCGACGTTCGTCCTCTACATTGATATGCCCATCTGGGAGATCCACCATGACCCCGAGTTTGGGTCATACCATTTTGAGGACTTCTGCACTGTACGTGTGTTTATGTTTCTTGGGCGGCCCTTTGCTCATCCTGTAGATAGTTATCTGTTCACCCCGACATCTCCTTATGATGACACTACTATTTTTGAGCGCGCCCGTACGCTTAAGGAGAGGATCTTACGGACACACCCTGGTAGTTCGGGAGCGGTACAAGAGTACGTACCACGCACTCAGCACTCGGAGGAGGATCCCTCAGAGGACACCCCTATCCACCTGTATGGAGAGCATTCTGCCCCACTCCCCCACGTATGCCCATGGGTAGCGAGGAGATGGTGACTCAGCCTCGGAGAGCCCCGGTGCCCGGTCCACGTCCTAGACATAGAGGACAGGGCCAGTTTTCAGGCATGCCTGCCCCAGCCGAGCTTCGTCCATGGATTGGTTATCTTCCACCTTACCCGTGGCGTTAGATGTAGTATTTAGGGTAGTCCTTAGTTCACGAACGTCACGTAGATTGGATAAACCTTCTTTTGTATCAAGGTTATCCACTTGAGATGCACTTGGGAATGGGTGTTCCTTTTATGTTTTCATGTTATGTGATTCTCATTTCTATGTATTTCCATGTTTCAGTTGTATTCGCATTACCTTATGTACTTGAAAAGTCCTGCCCTTAGGGTAGGCATAGTATATGCATGAAGTATTTCAGATGTGATGATGTCATGTTGAACTTGAGCCACTTCTATGTTTATGTTTCCACATTTATTTATACTGGTTATAAGTGTTACGCGCGGCTCCTATTTTAACCAGAATTTCAAAAAAAATTTGGCTCGTATTTTCCCTAAGTTACTTTCAAAGTACTAGAACTATGACAAAAGGTAATAACTAATATTTGGCCTAAATACGTGCTAGTAGTATCAGGGTCGAATATTAGGGTGTTACAAGATATATGGCATGTATTATTTGAGTGGTATTTCATTAAACATGCTAAGACTTAAGGTGACTTAAACTATGAGAAAATGATCCTTTTGAACCCCCTAATTAAGAGTGGGGATGAGGTGATTCTATGCCCCCTAGACTCGCACTTTAAGTCGGGACCTTTAACTTATCCAAAAAGATAAGTCCAGATGCTAGTGACGACTAGCTTGGTATGAGCTCATAACCTAGTTACATCTCCCAAGGGAGACCAGTTAGGGTGGCCCCAGGAAGAAAATGATAATGCTTTAATGTCACCTAAGTAACCAAGTTAGGTTACCATGCACCATGTACCATGTTCCATTATGTATGATTTTATGTTCCATGATCTATGATTTTATGTACCACGATCTATGAGTTTATGTGTCATGATCCATGTCAATAGTACCTATGAATTATGATTCCAGTTTCATGAATTATAGATTATGTAACCAAGAGGTTTTAGAATTAGAAAGAATGGGCCTTGGAAGTTAACGTTTTCGAACTTCATAATTGAACCATTGCATGACCATGAGTTTTAATAAGAAACCAAGGTCCCTGAGGACGTAGAAGATGACACCTAGGTAAAAGGAAAAACCCTACTGAGTTTCTTTAGCAAGAAATCTCATTCCCTCTATCTCTTTCTTTCCTTTACGTCTTCAGATCGAGATGGCGACGTTCGTCCTCTACATTGACACGCCCATCTGGGAGATCTACCATGACCCTGAGCTTGGGTCATACCATTTTGAGGGCTTTTGCACTGTACGTATGTTCATGTTTCTTGGGCGGCCCTTTGCTCATCCTATAGATAGTTATCTGTTCACCCCGACATCTCCTTATGACGGCGCTACTATTTTTTAGCGCGCCCGTACGCTTAAGGAGAGGATCTTACGGACACACTCTTCCAGTTCGGGAGCGGTACCAGAGTACGTACCACGCACTCAGCACTCGGAGGAGGATCCCTCAGAAGACACCCCTACCCACCTGTATGGAGAGGATTCTACTCCCACTCCCCCGCATATGCCCATGGGTAAAGAGGAGACGGTGACTCAGCCTCGGAGAGCCCCGATGCTCGGTCCACGTCCTAGACATAGAGGACAGGGCCAGTTTTCAGGCATGCCTACCCCAGCCGAGCTTCGTCCATGGATTGATTATCTTCCACCTTACCCGTGGCGTTAGATGTAGGATTGTGGGTAGTCCTTAGTGCACACATGTCACGTAGATTGGATAAACCTTCTTTTGTATTGAGGTTATCCACTTTAGATGCACTTGGGAATGGGTGTTCCTTTTATGTTTTCACGTTACGTGATTCCCATTTCTATGTATTTTCATATTTCAGTTGTATTCGCATTTCCTTATGTACTTGAAAAGTCCTGCCCTTAGGGTAGGCATAGTATATGCATGAAGTATTTCAGATGTGATGATGTCATGTTGATTTGGAGCCACTTCTATGTTATTGTTTCCGTATTTATTTATACCGTCTATATTATGTTATGCGCGGCTCCTATTTTAACAAGATTTCAAAAAAAAATTTGGCTCGTATTTTCCTTAAGTTATTTTCAAGTAATAGAACTATGACAAGAGGTAATAACTAATATTTGGCCTAAGTACGTATCAGGTCGAATATTAGGGTGTTACACTATATCCCTCCCTTTCTTGTTCTCTTTCTCTCTAGGGTTCAGGAGTTCTCAATCATTATTTTAGCCCGTTTTGGGATGATAATTGATGTTTTCTTCCAACAATGATTGTGACACTTCTCCTATGGAAGAGTAATCCCTTTACCATGCATAGGGAAGACTGAAGATTAAGAGTGTTCATGAGATTATCTATTTTTATCTCAATTTGTGGTTGGTTTTCCTTTCCCTTTTGTCATCTCTCTTAAATATTAGTTGTATGGATTATTATGATTGTATTTTTGAGAGTTACTTGATCGTATAATGTTATTTGTTGGGTAAGGGATTGTAACTAATTTCGTTTGGGAATTAGGTTGCTATAATTGGTGGCTAAACTAGCTTACGTTCATAGAATCATGATAGTGAATCACTAATTTATATGTTAGTCAAACCCTTAACAGGAATGCATTTGTATAACCGTTAAGTAGAATTATACCATTATTATGTGAAAATATGATTAATGAAATTAACCACCACTAGAAATTTATCTTTTGAATCAATGATTGAACAACTCTTGATCCGAGGGAATCCTTGTGCAAGTAACTTTTTAGTATTGTAATTCTTTTACTTTAATTTCGTTCAATAACATTAAAAAAACCCCTAATTCTTGAATAAATTAGAATATTTCCACGTGAGACGACCTAGATTACACTTTACTCACACTTTCGGTGTAATTTAGTTACTACAATATTTTTAATTTGTTGCGAGCAGTGACAACTCACATCAAATTTTGGCACTGCTACCAGGGAAGTGGTGCGAATTGATTCTTTTTCTTGATTATATTTTATTAATTTATTAATTTATTTATTTTATTTCATTTCATTTTATCTATTTATTTGTTTATTTATTTCTACTTTCTGTTTATTCGAGAAAAAAAAATTCCAGTTCAATTTAATTTTAATTTTATTCACCTTTTCTTTTGTTCCCTTGTGTATTTAGTTGTTGTTATAATTTAGTTTTATGACCATCTCCCTTCCTAGTTTTCCCATACTTCCATTTAATCTTTAGATTGAGAAAACTGCTAAAAGGCTTAGAAAGGAAGCGAGGGAGAGAATTATATTACTAGACAAGCCCTTTTCTTCTAAGACAACTTGGGAATTAAATAATTTTTTTATTGTCTTGAACTTTCTAATCCCGATGCTAGTGTTTCAAGGAACATGGCTGAAAATAATAAGACCTTGAAGGAGCTCACTACCCAAGACTTGAATTACCAATCGTTGGGGATCATTTACCCCGACCATGGAGGTGACTTTAAGCTTAAATCGGGACTCCTGCACCACTTGTCTAACTTCCATGGGTTATCTGGGGAAGACCCATGTAACACCTTAATTTTTAACCTTACTTTCTAGAACACATTAGGTTAATCATTAGGTTATTACCTCTTAGTCGCATCATTTTATTAAAATACTTAGCGGAATTACGGGTAAATTTTTTTTTGAAAATATAAAACAAAGTGAGAGCCGTGAACTTAACTAATCGAATGATAGAAATATAAAGCACACGTAACAGTCATTAGAAATCATAAGGTAAAGCATATACTCAAAGGACAACGATCATGATAACAAAAGAAACATTTCATTAATAATAATATAGTTGAAGTACATAGCTAGTCATACCCTAAGAACGGGCAGAGCTTGTAATACATTGAAGATAAAATACAACAGAAAATTAGAAAGCATAAAGTACATGGCACAATAGGAAATGAAACCCAAAATGCTGCTTGTAACGCCCCGATTTTCTATTAGAATGAAAATGACCAAAATGCCCCTGAGGTCATTTTCAGCCCGGAATTCGAGGAAAGCCATTCTGGCAGTACTCAAAAGGTAAACTCAATGTTGGAAGGGGATTGGATGACTTGTGTACCTTCCCGGGATCGAAAATCTCGTTTGTCGAGTTTTTGGGTCAAAATGACTAAAACGCCACTGCGGTGTTTTACCCGTTTGCAAGTGCCGGATGAACCTGAAACTTCTCCAGATGGTTTTAAAAGGCATTTTTATGTAGACTATGACTTTAGTTTTGGTCCCGGAGGTCCCGTGGCGAAATTAGTGCAAAATTATGGTTTTGCCCCTAGTTTCGTGTTTTTATGCTTAATCGCGTGATTAAGCAAACCTAAACAATATTAGGCTCTAATCGAAGGTTAATTAATTTCCTTAATTAATCTTGAGTCAAAATAATTTATTAAAGTTTATTAGAACCTAAAAGTGTTTAATTACAACTTAAAATCATATTTTAATTTCAAGACTCCTAGTCATGGAATCTTGAATAATGTTTTCTCTTTCCAATTCCTTAAATCATGGAATTGTGTTACACATTGTTTATTCACAAATGAGTTTTTAATTTTCTAATGATGTATGAGCACTCCTAATCTTGTCATAAAATCCTTAAAACACATTCTTAGTTACCTAAACTTAAGCTTAATTATTCCTAACCTTGTACCTAAGCTAATACCCATTTAAACCTACCATTAACACCCAATTAGATGATCAAACCTCACCTCCTCTCTGCTATCCCTGGTCTGGCCGAGACCTCCATGCCCCTATATGCATCACATGTTCAATTTTTCAACACTCCAAGGCCATACCTCAAGTTACATATACTATACCTTGTCATAACTTTCAATCAAGCTTGATTTTCCAAATGAATAACTAATTGAAATAAACCATTTTTCCTCAATTATGTGTGGCTGAAAAACTTCCAGCCATGTCTTACTTCTAGAAGGATTATTTCTTGCAAAATTAAAAGAAAAGCTCACTCAAATCACCATACTTGAAGCCATACCTCTCATACTTTCAACCATGCTTGAATGACACCATGTAAGAGATATTTTTTTCTTCCTTCCTCCCCCTCATTGCTACGGCTTCTTCCCCCTTGGATGAGCCTTCATTGCTTCCTTTTCTATAAATAGGTGCCTTAGATGAACTTGTGTCACTTTTAGTCTTTTGGTAAGTTTCAAGTTTCTAAGCTTTCTTAAGTTTCCTTTCTTTTTCTCTCTAAGTTCCAAGAGAGTTCTTTCTTGTTCTTCATCTTCATCCTCTTCATCTCTTCATCTTATCATCATATCACAACCTCTAAACACCACCCCAAAGCCTTGAATCATCTCTTAACCTCTGAAACACCTTACCTCAAACACAACTTCACTTGAAACACATCTCCTTTCCTTCTCCCTCTCCAAGGCCGAAACCATCTAGCTCCATGGAGGAGCTCATCATCTTGTTTTCCTTTTTAAAGAGTTCAAGTTTTTATCTTCACTCCAGGTAGGAGTGTTTTCTAAACTTTGTTTTCTTGAAAATAAGCTCTTTCTAGCTTTCTTTTGGATTTTCTTTTTGAAACTTTCTTTGTTCTTCTTCTTGTATTTTTGGCTTCTTGGTCCTCTTGGCCACATGATAGCTCAATGATGAGGACTCCTAGATGATGACTTTGTGTTCATCTCAAAGGAACCTCTAGAGCTTGAGTTTTTGTTTTCTCTAAGTTTCATCTTTATTATCTAGCTCAAAGGATTTTTGTTCAAGAATACCTTTACTTTCCTTGCTACTTTGGTTTTGGTCTTCTTGTTTCCTTTTTACAATATTTCGATTTTGATCCTTGATCTTTGAGGTTTTATTTTGATTAGAAAGTTTGTTTTCTTGAGCTTGATGATGATGTTCAAGAACCTCATAGTTCCTTTGAGAACTTGGTTCAAGAACTCTAGAGCTCTCTTTGTAATGAGATATATGTTGGGTTGTTATTTTGTTAAAGTCTTGGATGAGCTCTAGCTAACCATAAAATGAACCTTGCATCATGTTTACTTTTATGCTATGCACATCATGTTTACTTTCCTTGCTATCACTAAGTATTAAGATAATAAGTGAACCTTGCATTATCATGTTTATGTTTCAAGCTATGCATTATCATGTTTATATTTCAAGTTCTCACTTAATATCAAGATAATAATGAGTTGCATCTCATGTTTATTTTATGCTATCACTTTACTTTCTAATGCAAGCTAAAACAAGTGCATGAGCATGTTTATTTTTATGTCATCACTTAAATGAACGTAGAGCTCAAAGACTTGCCCATTGTTGTCTCAAACAAAGGTCTAAAATATTTATTTCCTTTGGTTCATGTTTCGGCCGTAAGAGGTTTGGATGCTTCTAAGTATTGAAAACTATGTTTCATAAATTTTCTAAGCTTTTATGAGTACAAGGAATATGTAAAACTAAGTCTTATGAATTTAGGACCCCTTGAGACAAAGTTGATTTAGTCACTGCCCTCTTAAGTATTTTTATGATTTTATATGTTAAAAATGTTTATAAATGAGTTTTGAAAGTTTTAAAAAGGTTCCAAGAGAAACTAGTATTTTATGTGCTTTAGAAATTGTGTTTGATGCCTTTAAATGGAGATGTTTGTTTCGGTTCTGCCTTGCCATGTTTAGCCACTGTATGAGCTGTGTTAATGATGATAATATGCTTATGTTTAAGTATAATTAATTTTAAGACTCATATGTGAAAGATAAGCGAAGTTAGAAACTAAAAAAGAATTAATTTGAGAGTTCTAGATCCTTTAATGTTTGAATTTTCTGGATTCTGTCCAGCAAGGTTTAGTAATGCTAATCATGGATTTAAATTAGTTTAAATGTGTAGGAATTACTCATAAATGGTTTAGGACTTGATCTTGATGCCTTAGGAGTAAACCAGACTTAGAAAGGGTCATTGTTGTGACTTCTAGGTACATGTAAAGTTAGGATTATGAATTCTGCATCCTTGAGGTTTAGAGATGTTCTTGACCATAGGGTGAGGTGAGGAATACTTAGTTATAACCTCATAGGTTCCCAAGAGACTAGGTTTTGATGATCGATAACTTAGAATGTGAGTTAAGGACTTTAAGGATCTAAACCGTAATCTTTAGAACCCCGTAATCACACGAATATAAGCTGTCCAAATCTGCATAGTGCTGTTTGGATAAGTCCTTGAGCATAAAAATTAGTAACACTTATTAGTTGTGAACCTAAGAGATTAGGCTTGATGATTTATAACTTAGAATGTGAGTTGAGGACCGTAAGGGTCAATGCATAAGACACTAAAAAGTTGTTAATGCTATGATGTGTTGTATGATGCAATGATATGATAAGATGTGCTTGATGCGTGAGAAAATGATTGATGAAAATGTTAAAGTTTATCATAGCATGAGTTTTCATGAGAACATGTTGTGTGAATTAGCTTGTGGCAGTTTGAAGGAAATTCGATTTAACAGCTGTTATGTTGCCGAATTTCCGTTAAACCTTAAAGGGTTGAAAGAAACGTTGATGAGTACCATATGAGTTGAAAACCTTGGGTGACACCGGTTCGGCCAAGCACCCCTAGGAGATTTTTATGTGACAAAGCACTAAGACGCGCTCGCCTGGGTGACACCGGTTCGACCAAGCACCCCCAGGGGAGACAAATCAGTGAGGGTATGAGTAGATGCAGCCTACCAAAGCGGACAAATTGCTATGGCTTAATGCCCGCAAAGCGTTTCAAAGAGGGTAATCCCAAAGAGAGATGATCCCTGCCCCCTACCCGTACTTGCGAGTCGGGATTATTATTTATGTTTCACTTATTCAAGATAATAAGCAAGAGCTAGTGACGACTAGCTGAGGTATGAGCTCATAACCTAGTTGTTTTTTAGGGTGGCTTATATGCTAAAGTACCATGATTGATGTCACAAAGTTGAGGAATGATTCACTTGAAAGTTATATGCCCTTATGCCACATGGTTTATGTTTATGTGCTTCGATGTGTTGTCTTATAGGCTCAAGTATTGACATGCATCCATGATATAACATGTTACATTCATAACATCAAGACGCATGCTAAAAGGAATGGACCTTGTGTAACGCCCTGATTTTTCTGTTAGAGTGAAAATGACCAAAATGCCCCTGAGGTCATTTTCAGCCCGGAATTCGAGGAAAGCCGGTTCGGCAGTACTCGAAGGGCAAACTCAATGTTGGAAGGGGATTAGATAACTTGTGTACCTTCCCGGGATCGAAAATCTCGTTTTTCGAGTTTTCGGGTCAAAATGACCAAAACGCCCCTGCGGTGTTTTACCCATTTGCAAGTGCCGGATGAACCTGAAACTTCTCCAGATGGTTTTAAAAGGCGTTTTTATGTATTCTATGACCTCAGTTTTAATTTTAGAAGTCCCGGGCAAAATTAGTGCAAAATTACGGTTTTGCCCCTAGTTTCGTGTTTTTACGCTTAATCGCGTGATTAAGCAAACCTAAGCAATATTAGGCTCTAATCGAAGGTTAATTAATTTCCTTAATTAATATCGAGTCAAAATAATTTATTAAAGTTGATTAGAACCAAAAAGTACTTAATTACAACCTAAAATTATATTTTAATTTCAAGACACCTAGTCATAGAATCTTGAATAGTATTTTCTCTTTCCAATTCCTTAAATCATGGAATTGTGTTACACATTGTTTATTCATAAATGAATTTAAAATTATCTAATGATGTATAAGCACTCCTAAACTTGTCATAAACTCCCTAAATCACATTCTTAGTTACCTAAACTTAAGCTTAATCATTCCTAACCTTGTACCTAAGCTAATACACATCTAAACCTACCATTAACACACAATTAAATGGTCAAAACTCACCTCCTCTCTGCTGTCTTGAACCTGGCCGTGTACCCTTCTCCCCATTATGCATCACATGTTCAATTTCTCAACACTCCAAGGCCATACCTCAAGTCACATACACTATACCTTGTCATAACTTTCAATCAAGCTTGAATTTCCACATGAATAAATAATTAAAACAACCCATTTTCCCCATTTATTTGTGGCTGGAAAAGTTCCAGCCATGTCAAGGTTCTAGAAGCCTAATTTCATAAAAATTTGATAGGAAATTAACTCACATCAAGCCATACTTTGTAGCATAGCTTCCATGCTTCAAACCATGCTTCTATGACACAACCAAAAAGATATTTTTCTCTCCCTTTGTCCTTCAAAGCTACGGCCAGCACCCTCCCTTTGATGAGCTCCATGGTTTTGTTTTTATATAAATAGGATGCTTGTGATAGCCTTGTTGCACCTTGAAGCATTTGCTAAGTTTAGAGTTTTAGAGTTGTCTTGCTAGTCTTTCTTTTTCTCTCAAAATTTCAAGAGTGTTCTTCCTTTCTTTTCATCTTTATCTTCTTCATCTCTTCATCTCATCACCATCTCTTAACCATCAAACACCACCCCAAAGCCTTGAACCATCATCAAACCTCTCAAACACCACACCTCAAACACAACTTCACTTGAAGCACATTTCCTTCCTTTTTCTTTCATCAAGGCCGAATCATCATCACCATCCTAGGAGGTGTTGCTCATCTCATTTCCATCTTCAAGTCCAAGCTTTTACCTTCATCACAAGGTAGGGATTTGTTTTCAAACTTTGTTTAGCTCAAGAAAGTGTTCTTCTCTAGTTTCCTCTTGGGTTCTTTTTGAACTTTCCTTTGCTTTTCCTTGACATTGTGTTCATCTCAAAGAAACCTCTAAAGCTTGAGTTTTCCTTTTCTGATGACTTCATCTATATGATATCTAACTCACATGGTTTTTCAACTTAAGAAAATTAATCTAAAAAAGCCCAAGCCTACCCTTGTCAACCTTAAAGTTGGCCGAGACGTTCTAGAGATTTTTCTCTAGATAGGGGTTTTGGGTATTTAATAAAGAACTTGATGTAGTTTCACTTTCTTTCTCTTTTATATGACTTTCGGTTTATGTGTTGAGATCTTTGAGATATTGTATTGGGTTGTTATCTTGTTAAAGTCTTGAATGAGCTCTAGTTAATCATAAAATGAACCTTGCATCATGTTTACTTTATGCTTTGCATATCATGTTTATTTCCTTGCCATCACTAAATACCAAGATAATGAATGAACTTGCATTATCATGTTTATATTTCAAGCTATGCATTATCATGTTTATATTTCCAGTTCTCACTTAATACCAAGATAATAATAAGTTGTATTCATGTTTACTTTGTGCTATCACTTTACTTTCTAATGGAACCTAAAATAAGTGCATGAGCATATTTATTTTTATGTCATCACCTAAATGAATCTGGAGCTCAAAGACTTGCCCATTGTTGTCTCAACAAAGGTCTAACAATATGTGTTTTTCTTAGGTTCATATTTCCGCCCTAAGAGGTCTTGGGGTTTCCAAGTATTTGAGACTATGTCTTATAATTTTTCCAAGCTTAAGTGAGTTTAAGGAATGCATAGAACCAAGTTTTGAGAATTTAGAACCTCTTGAGACAAAGATGAATTGGTCACTGCCCTCTTAAATATTCTTATGATTTTAGATGTTAAAATTGTTTATAAATGAGCTTTGAGAGTTTAAAAAGAATTCCAAGAGAAACTAGTATTTTATGTGCTTTAGAAATTATGTTTTATGCCTTGTATGGAGAAGTATATTTTCGGTTCTTCCTTGCTCTTTGCTGCCACTGTATGTGCTGTTTTGATGATGATAATGTGCCTATGTTTGAGTAAAAATAATGTTAAGACTCATATGTGAAAGATAGGATAAGTTAGGAACTAGAAAAGAATTAATTTAAGAATTCTAGATCCTTTAATTATGTAATTTTCTGGATTCTGTCCAGCAAGGTTTAGATTTAATAATCATGGTTTTAAATTAGTTTAAATGTGTAGGAATGATTCATAATTGGTTTAGGACTTAATCTTGAAGCCTTAGGAGCAAACTAAACTTAGAAAGGGTCATTGTTGTGACTTCTAGGTACCCGTAAAGTTAGAATTTCAAATTCTGCATCCTTGAGGTTTAGAGATGTTCTTGACCATAGTGTGAGGTGAGAAATACTTAGTTATAACCTCATAGGTTCCCAAGAGACTAGGTGTTGATGATCGATAACTTAGAATGTGAGTTAAGGACTTTAAGGGTCTAAACCGTAATCTCTAGAACCCCGTAATCACACAAATAAAGTTGTCAAAATCTACATAGTGCTGTTTGGATAAGTCCTTGAGCATAAAAATTAGTAAAACTTACTAGTTGTGAACCTATAGGTGTGTAAGAGGTTAAGAATAATACTAGAACAATTAGTTTACAAGTTTAAGACTCAAAAGAACCAAAGCATAACATACTATAGGTTTATAACATAATAAGCTTGGGAGTTTTGTATGTATGATTGTCTAAGGTGTGATTATGTGATAATGTATATGCTATAGTTTTAACTATACACTATAAGGAAGTTTCATGTGATGATGTATATGCTATGAAAAATATTTATCTATGAATCAACACTTTATGAGAACTTAAATGTGACACAACACTGAGACGCCTTCTTGGGTGACACCGGTTTAGCCGAGCACCCCCAAGAAAACAAATCCGTGAGGGTATTGACATAGAGCTTGCCAAAGCGGACAAAACTACGATGCACTAGTTGCTAGTAGAGCGTTTCAAAGAGGAAATGACCCTAAGAGAGGTGATCCTTAATTGCCCCATAGCCCGTACTTTAAGTCGGGAATTATGTATGTTACGCTTATCATAGGATAAGTAAGAACTAGTGACGACTAGTTAAGGTATGAGCTCATAACCTAGAGATGTTTTAGGGCGGCCCCATGAGATGAAAGTTAAAGTTAAAAAGTCACATATACTATGCCTATTACCTTATGCCAATGTTATAATGTTTCTTAGTTATTCTATTGATTGGCTTACCTTTATGATGCACTCATGTCATTAGTATATTCCATGCTTAGTCATAAGACGCATTATAAAATATGACGGACCTTGGATAATTAATACCTTAGAAAACTAACTTAAAGGGAGTTTTATATGCATGCACACCTTTTTAGAAATAAACCCAAGGTTCCTGAGGATATGATGATGTCACCTAGGTAGGGATAACCCTACTGAGAATTCTTTTAGAAAGATTCTCATTCCCTCACTCTTTTCTTCCATCATATCTTCAGATGGCGACATTCGTACTCTTCATCGACACCCCGGTATGGGAGCTGCACCATGACCCGGCACTCGGGTCATACCATTTTGAGGGTCGCTGCACGGTTAGAGTGTTCATGTTTATGGGATGACCCTTCGCACACCCAGTCCCGAGTTACCGTTTTACCCCGACTGCTCCTTACCGTCATAACGGGATTTTTGAGCGAGCTAGACCACGCGATGAGCAGATTCTCCGTATGGAGCCCGAGACATCAGCAGTGCGTGACTACCCCGAGTATGTGCAGCGTACCCAGTACTCGGAGACGGACCCATCCGAGGACCTGCCATCCCACATGTACAGTTGGAGCTCCAGTCCTGCTCCCCCACCGATGAGAGCAGGGAGTGAGGAGACGGTGGTCCAGCCGAGGTTGGCTCGTCGGCCATCTATGTGCCCTCGCCGCGGTGGACATGCCCCGATGATACGGTCGACTACTCCCGCTGAGATTCGTCAGTGGATCAACTCGACCCCGCAGTACTCAGACCAGCATGAGTAGACATAGGAGGGGTAGTAGTTAGTGCACACACGCCACATAGTTGAGGACAAACCTTCTTTTGTATATGAGGTTGTCTACTCTAGGTGCACATGGGTATGGGTGTTGTTTCTCTTGTATTTGCTTTCCTTGTATTTGTTCTTCAGTTGTATTCTGTTTCCTGATGTATCAAATAGTCCTGCCCCCTTTGGGTAGGCACGTTATATATATATATAGCTATGATTTAGTGATGTTTCCATGAAATGATGTGCTTCTTTATGCTTTGCTTATATGTTTCGCTATGCTTCCTCTTAGAGATTCGTGTGTGGCTCTCACTTTGATTTTAAATTCCAAAAAGAAAAATTTTACCCATATTTCCGCTAAGTATTTTCTAAGTAAAAGATGAGACCAAGAGGTAATATTCTAAAGATTAACCTAAGTACATACTAGTAGTCTTGGGTTAAGATTTAGGGTGTTACACCTTGGATAATTAGTTTGAGAAACCCTAAATTGAACCTTATATGCATGATCACTATTTTATAATTAAACCCAAAGTTCCTGAGGATGTGTATGATGTAACCCTAGGATAGGAAACTCCTGCTGAGATTCTTTAGCAAGAATTCTCTCTCTTCTTTCTTCCATCACATCTTCAAAAACCGATGGCGACGTTCGTGCTTTTCATTGACACGCCTACTTGGGAGGTCCACTATGACCCAGACCACGGGTCATATCATTTTGAGCGGCAGTGTACCGTTCGAGTCTTCATGTTCATTGGACGCCCCTTTGGACATCCTATACAGAGCTACCGTTTCTCCCCGATGTCACCTTACGACGACACGATGGTTTTTGAGCGCGCATGGACACGAGACGAGAGGATTATGTGGAAGTATACTGGTGGTTCGATGCCTCGAGACTTCCAAGACTACGTGCCTCGATCCCCGAGTTCAGAGGATGACCCATCCGAGGACCCGCCGACGCACATGTATAGTGAGAGTTCTGCTCCTACACCTCAGTTCGTGCGAGACATGAGCGAGGAAACTGTTACACAGCCGAGGTTGGCTAGGCGAGCCGAGGGGCGCCCCTACCAAGGAGCCCACGCTCAGTCTTCACGTGTTCCCACTCCTGCTGCTCTGCGTCCATGGATTGGTTACACTCCACCGTTTCCCGGATTCTAGTAGTGTAACACCCTAATTTTATTCAGAAAATAATTGAGGCTTTATTAATAAGAATATCAAACTTTTGATGTACATAGAAGTGTTGAGAACAATGTAACGAACATATAAAAAGAAATGTGAATAGTGTTTTGCGGGCCCGGTAGGCCCGTCAGGACAGCCGAAACCCTAGAATTGGGACCCTGAGATGCCTGAAAGTGAAAACTTATAGGATTGAGATTAGAAATGGTTAGGAATAAAGGTTTTATACTTAGAATTAATTTTTGAGCGATGTTTGATTACCCGGGTACACTGTTTTACCCGTTCGGTGAAATTTTGGTGTGCGATTTTTAACACCGAAAACTATTTTAATCTTTACAAACTAAAGAACCTTATCACTTTATATTAAAGGAATGGCTAAGATTCAATCTTGAATTACAATATTAATCTTAGCCATCCATTTTTCTTTTAAAGTCAAAGATCATTAAATTTCATCATATTATATTCATTCTTTATATATATGAGATAAATACAAACCTAGCTTCTTTAGGAAGCCACAATTTTGACCAGAAAAGAGGAGAAAGAGCAGCTGCACTTTCTCCATAGCCAAGAGCTTCATCTTGCTTTCAAATTCCATATACCATAGCCTAGAGTTACCGAAATCAAGTTCTCCCTTCACTAAAGTTGTTCTCTGACTCAATACCTCTGAGATATAACCGATCAGAATTTCAATCCATCACCAAATCCCAACCTTGATACCTGATCCCTCACTGTTTTAAGAAGGATTTGGGTGTATCTTGAGAGTTGTGGAGTGAAGAGCACCATTTGGAAGCATCCTAGAGACCAAGACACCTTTAGCTTCCAAGAGTAGGGTTTTATTGATACTTTTCTTTCCAAATTTATATTTCTCATCTCTGACTTTTTCTGTTTGAAATTTTTAGTTATTTTGGTTGATGATATATGGTTGTTGAAGTATAAATTTTGTTGGAGGGTTTGGATGAGGTTAGTGTAATCATTTTATCAAGTGAAGTTTTAGATAGTGTGCTGGAATTTTGGTTTTGCTGAAAACAGTAAAATCTCATGAATTTTTAGACATATTTGTAGTTATGATCATGTAATTATGATCATGGCCTGTAAAAAATATATGTTGGACCTAACATCTTGAACTACTTACACGAAAATTCTGGAGCACTAATTTTATGTATTACTGTCTGAAAAAAATCTTGTTGTCTGGAGCACGAAAAGGTAATCTTGTTGTCTGGATTGTGGGGACTAAAGCTCCGATTTTGTATGATTTTATTACCATATCAAATGATTGAATTATCATCTGAAATGTTTACAGGGTGTTGACAACTTCTTGAAGTGTAATTGTGATTTTTATTTTGGGTGGATTTAATCAATTGCTAGGATTAAAAATTATGAGAATTCAGTGCATTTGTGAATAAGTGGTCTCTGACCACCAAATTTGTATAATTTATTTAACCAGGTTAAAGAATTCTTTTTCCCCTGAAATTTTTACAGGGACTATTAAAAACATTGAAGTGTTATAGGGAATTTTTGTGGCTCTTAAATTAGCCATTTGATATGGAAAGTAAGTGTTGCTACTGTAATGATAAATCTGCCAAGTTGCTGAAATGGTGGAAATGTCTTAAATTGATAATGGAATGGCATTTAGTCCACATATATGATATATGAATGCATGCTAATTGGTTTTAGAGAGTTACTTGTAAAGCACAATGAGACTCTAGATGTAACTAAATTGCCTACATGTGATGTAAACATGATTTGTCAAAAAGAAAAGTACATGCGGCTGTTATATGACAAAAGAGAATATGAGAAATGTGATGGTGCATATTTTAACATACGGGGAAAATAGAAACAAGGCTTATATGGGATAAAGAGGGAAGGCAAAAATAAGAACTTCCCAAGAAATGTTATGAGTCAGTAGATGTATCAGCTAGGAGATAGAACTGTGTGTGATTCGGAAATGGAAAAGAAATATGAAGTCCGATGATCACGAATAGGAATGAGCTCATGTCCTAGCAGTCTATGGTCCTCTGAGGAGTTATCCACTACATATGTTACCAGATATGAAACTAAGCCTTCCCTATGCTAATGAAAAGAAACAACTGCACTAATTGAATTTCGTGGATTACAAGAGAAAGATTTATGGTTACCATCATGTTACATTTTGACTTTACTTGAATTATATACATTAATAATTATTCCTATGACTATGCATAGTTTAATTGTTATTTTTGCATATAAGTTTACTTGATGTTGCTTATAAGAATGAAATTCCTAATTATGTTTTGTTTATTAATTTTGATTACTGGTGAGGGATTACCCTACTGAGAATCATATAATATTCTCATCCCTATTTGTGTATATTTTGTATGGTGCTCAGACACTATAGATGTCGTTAGTGATCTTCTTCCTTGACTCACCCCAATGGCAATGGCACTACGTTCCTGACTTGGATTCACTATATATAGTAGCATATTCTCAGATACGAGCTTATGTATTCTTCAGCTGTTCTTTTAGTACCTCTGTTTTACTGCTGAGTTTGACCCTGCTTTTCCTTATGACGGTGTGCCCCTACACATGGCACACTCTGTTGAGTTTGTAGCTCCACCCGCACCACCTATGCCCCCTCCTGGAGATGATCCATCCTCGTCCTCCTCCTCGGACTCCGATCCACCAGCTGGTCCTGGTGCCCCTGCTGAGGGCAATGCCATTCCACCAATGGTGAATGGTTTTCTTTAGGGGAGCATGTGACATTCATGGACTCATGTTATGTACATAGTTGTAGTTTAGCATTAGGAACCCTCCAACCTGCAGACTGATTTTGTGAGATACTTTAGAGTCCATTTCTGTATGTATGAAATTTTGCTGGATCTCAACTTTAAGCAGGTCAGACTACTTAGTAGAAGTGTTCTTTTGTACACTAAGTTCCTGACTAGTTAGGAGATAACTAGTTTGTTTTTTTAGTATGATGTACCTAATGTGAACTTAACAACAATGTATCTATATATGTACATATTAGTTTGATAACTTATACATCTATAGTATTTTATTTCAGTTATTTCCGACTAGTATAGAGTGTGCGAGTGAGTAATACTTTTCTAATTACTATGTGAACACTCGAGTCAAAACATGGTAATTAGGAGGGTGTTTCAAGTAGCTGACGTCGTAGGGGAGATTTAGTGCACACACCCACATGTAGAGTGGATAAACCTTCTTTTGTCTCGAGGTTATCCACCATATGTGCACTTGGGTAGTTACGGTTTACTTCTGCTTTCTTGTTTTATGTTGTGTTTTATTTCCGCTATATTACAAGCTCTGCCCGATCTTAGGGTATGACTAGCTATGTACCTCAACTATGCTATTGTTAATGAAATGTTTCTTTGTTTACCTTGATCATTGTTTCTTGATTATATGCTTTACTCTATGATTTATAATGGTGGTTGCGCGTGCTTTACACTCCTGTTATTCGATTAGCTAAGCCCGCGGCTCTCACTTTGCTTTATGTTTTCAAAAAGAAAAATTTACTCGTAATTTTCCGCTAAGTATTTTATTAAAATGATGAGACTAAAGAGTATTAGCCTAATGATTAGCCTACTATGTTCTAGAGTATTGGGTTAAAAATTAGGGTGTTACACTACCCTCCTACTAAGCTACGAGTACTAATCTACAACCCCTCCAAAAAGGTACTGTCGAAGGGAAGACCTCCACAAAGGCTCAGGTACTTGTAAGGCTCTCCACCGGAATCTAGTGACGATGGGGACGCTCGGGCAACGGGGGTATGTAGCCCACAAACTGCTCGATCTCCTCCTGAGTCGGCCAGTGGAAGCGTGGACACATCTCGGCCCTCCTCGCTAGACGTGACTGCATCACGGTCTCCTCACTCCCTGCACGCCAGTACTAGGGAAAAAGTGCAAAACCCTCCGAAGGGACGTGCATAGGTGAATCCTCAGACTGGTCCCTCTCATACCTCCTCGAACGTGGCACATACTCCGAAAAGTCACGGACGGCAGATGCAGATGGACGAGCACGACGTCTTTGCTCGTCGCGCGGACGGTACGCTTAAAGATCATGTCGTCACCACCAAAAGGTGCAGTAGGAGTGAACTGGTAGCTCGATACCGGATAGGCGAAAGGTCGTCCCATGTACACAAAAACGCGAACCGCACAACGACCCTCAAAGTGATACGAGCGGTGGTCCGGGTTGTAGTGCACCTCCCAGATAGGTGTGTCAATGAAGACTACGAACGTTGCCATCGATTTCTGAAGATGTGACGGAAGAAGAAAGAGAAAGGAATGAGAATTCTTACTAAAGAATCTTAGTAGGAGTCTCCTATCCTAGGGTTACATCGTTCACATCCTCAGGAACCTTGGGTTTAATTATAAAAGAGTGTTCATGCATATAACATTCAATTTAGGGTTTATAAAACTATTTATCCAAGGTTCATTCCTTTTAGCATGCATCTAGATGTCATGAATGCAGCATACTAAAACATGAATGCATGGCAATGTCTCAAACAAATAATTCAATGAATCACAACGTCAAGAAGCATACAAGTGGCATAAAGGGCATATAACTATCAAGTGGTCTTTTCCTCAACTTCGTGACATTAATCATGGTACTTTAGCATAATAAGGCCACCCTAAAATAACTAGGTTATGAGCTCATACCTCAGCTAGTCATCACTAGCTCCTGCTTATTATCTGAATAAGCGAAACATAATAAAATAATCCCGAATACGCAAGTACAGGTAGGGGGCAGGGATCACCTCTCTTAGGATATACCCTTTTTGAAACGCTTTGTGTAACATCCTAATTTTTAACCCAATACTCTAGAACATATCAGGCTAATCGTTAGGCTATTACTTCTTAGTCTCATTCTTTTATGAAAATACTTAGCGGAAATACTGGTAAATTTTTTTCTTTTTGAAAACCTAAATCAAAGTGAGAGCCGCGTATAACGTAACAAAGACTAACATATAGAAAAGAGATCTCATATCATTCATGGTCACAAAACACAAAGGTTGTTCATTACATCACAACAGGATCATATTATCATAGGTACATAATTTACGACTATCATAGTCCTATTATCGCTTCAACAGAAATACACTTCTATAATTTATAAAACTAAAGCGGCGTCTGCGCATGTCCGTTGCATCCCACCAACCCGACTCATAGTTTATGCTTCATGCCTATGCTTTAGTAGGAATCACAAACCGCGTCACGAGATACACCATCATCTTCGTCTGGAGATGACACGGAAGAAAAAAGAAAGAGGGGGATGAGAAACTTACTCAAAATTCTCAGTAGGGAATTCCAACTCCAACACAAGTGTCATCATCGTCGTCCCCAGCCACTTCAGTTTTAATTATGAAAGAGGTGTTCATGCGTAAGGTTTGGTTTTAAACTTTCCAAAGCTATTTATCCGAAGTGGGTGTCTTTTAGTATGGGTCTTAATGATATGAATTCCGCAGATATTGGATGAATACATGGCAATACATTATGCGAGCAAATCAATAAATCATAACATCAAGTAACAGATAAGTGGCATAAAAAGTACAGAACTTTCCTCTATTCTTTTCTCATACTTGAACTTTTAAGTTCTTCTCCTCAAGAACCACCTTCTTTTCTCATCACCAAAATCCAACCTTAAACACCAGTGCCCGGCGATATTTATACGCATCACCAAAACCAACCAAATACACCCTATCACCTAGGATTGAGCTCAACCAAACGAGCTCAAACCTAACTAGTCATCACTAGATTTCTAAGAGGGCAAAGAAGGGGTAACTTAGGATTAGTTCTTTCTTTACTCATGACTATGTGACTTGAAAAGAGACATCACATCTCTTTTCTCACGTTCGAACTCTTGAGTTCTTTCTCTCAAAGACCACATTCTTTTCTCATCACCAAATCCAACCATAAACACCAGTGCCCGGCGATATTCATACTCATCACCAAATCCAACCAAACACACCCTATCACCTAGGAATGAGCTCAACTATGTTTATACTCATCACCAAATTATTCTCATTATCAAGTCCAACCAAATACACCCAAATCCAACCGTAAACACCCATATTGCCTCAATGAGCTCAGACTTAACTAGTTTCACTAGATTTTTAAGAGGGCAAAAGAAGGGGTACATACTCTTTCTCATTCAATTCTCACAAACATGGTAGACATAACATCTCAACAATTCATAATCAATTTCTACATTATCATAGCATTATCATAAAAGATCACATCATCATAACTCATATAAATAATGCTCGTGTATCACACATCACACCTCATACATCATCACATCATGCATATCAACATATCATACTTGCATTACCAAACTAAAAGCGATAAAATCTCTTAATGTCTTATGCATTGACCCTTAAGGTCCTTAACTCACAATCTAAGTTGTAAATCATCATATCCTAAACTCTCGGGTACCTATAAGCTCATATCTAAGTATTCCTCACTCAATACTATGATCATAAACATCTCTAAACCTCGAGAGTGCAAAGTCTAACATTGTAACTTTACGGGTACCTAGGAGTCACAACAATGACCCTTTCTAAGTTCGGTTTGCTCCTAAGGCATCAAGATCAAGTCCTAAACCAATTATGAGTCATTCCTACATATTTAAAATAATTTAAAACCATGATTATCAATTCTAAACCATGCTGGACAGAATCCAGAAAAATCAATTACTAAGGGATCTAAAACTCTCAAATTAATTCTTTTCTAGTTACTAACTTCTCTTATCTTTCACTTATGGGTTTTAGCATTAAACATACATGAATATACTCATATTATCATCATCAAAACAGCATATAACAGTGATCATTCATAGCATGACAGAACCGAATTCATCTCCAAACAAACAAGGCATAAACTTGATTTCTAGAACACATAAAATACTAGTTTCTCTTGGAACCTTTTTCAAACTTTCAAAACTCATTTATAAACATTTTTAACATTTAAAATCATCAAAATATTTATGAGGGCAGTAGCTAAATCAAACTTATCTCAAGAGGTCCTAAACTCATAAAACTTAGTTCTATGTATTCCTTGAACTCATAAAAGCTTAGAAAAATTATAAAACATAGTTTTCATTACTTGTACACAATAAACCTTTTAGGGGCCGAAAACATAAGCTAAGGAAATACAAACTTCAAGCTTTTGTTTGGGATAATAAAAGGTAAGTCTATGAGCTGTAAATCTCTTAAGTTAGAACATAAAGGTAAATATGCAATGCACTTTATTTTAGTCTTTATTTAGAGGTGAGGACATAAAATAAATATGCTATGCAACTCATTATTATCTTAGAGATTTAGTGAAAGCATAAACATAAATATGGAGATGCAAGTTCATTCTTTAATCTTTGAGCATTTAGTGATGACATAAAAGTAAACATGGATGCCAAGTCTTTTATCTTAATTTAGAGCTCACATGAGACTTTTAAAGAGAACTAAAAACCTCAACCCAACACTTATCTCATCACAAAGAAAGCTTTAGAGTTCTTGAACCAAGTTCTCAAAGGAGCTACAGGGTTCTTGAACATCATCATCAAGCTAAAAAAGAAGTAAACTTTTACAAGAAAACAAAACTTTAAAGAAGTAAGAACCAAAACAACATTATTTTTAGAGATGAAATAAATATAAGAACACTTTAAAATTTTTAACAAAACCTTTAAAGGAAAGCACATGGAGGCCGAATCATATAGGAACGAAAAAGGGAAGAAAAACCAAAACCTTGCTAGATCAAGAAACAAAACTCAAGCTTTAGAGGTTTCTTTGAGATGAACACAAGGTCATCATCTGGAAACTCTCCTCATCAAGCTATCATGTTTAAGAAGAAAAGGCCAAGAGGCCGAAATGATAAAAAGGAAAGGAATATAAAGGAAAGCTTAAAAAAAACCAAGAGAAAACTAGAGAAACACATTTTTTTGAGTAAAACAAAGTTTGAAAAGAAACTCCTTACCAAGTGTGAAGACAAGGCTTGATCTTTGAGGTGAGAATGGAAACGAAAGCTCCTCCTAAAGTGATGATACTGCTTCGGCCTTGTGGGGAGAAAAGGAAAGGAAATGTGTTCTTGGTGAGCTTGTGTTTGAGAATGGAAGTTTAGATGTTTGTATGATGATCTAAGGTGGTGGGGTGGTGCTTCAAGGTTATGAGATGATGATTCAAAAGGAAAAAGAAGAAGATGAAGAAGAAGAATGCTCTTGAAACTTGAGAGAAAATGAGAGAACTAACAAGAATGCTTAGAAATCAAAACTTAGCAAATGAACAAAAGTATAGCAAAGTTCATCTAGGCATGGTATTTATAGAGAAGGATAAGAGTGAGTGTGTGGAGGAGAATGAATCCTCATGGAACATGAGGTGAGAGACTTGCATTTTGATGGCATAGTAAAGTATGGTGGTGAGTATGGCTTCAAGCATAGTCTTTGGAGTGTGAAATAAAATTAAATTGTGATAAAATGAAGTGTGAATTTTGGCCAGGTCTGATGCAGCAAGGGAGGAGGGAGTTTTGGTCATGTAATTGTGTGTTAGTGATGTGTTTAGGGGTGTATTAGCTTAGGTGCAAGGTTAGGAGTCATTAAACATAAGTTTAGGTGACTAAGAATGTGATTAGGAACCTTTATGACATGATTAAGGAGTACTCATACATATTTAGGAGATTTTAAATTCATTTTATGAATAAAACAGTGTAGACAAAATTCCATGATTTAAGGAATTGGAGAGAGAAAACACTATGCAAGATTCCATGACTAGGAGTCTTGAATTTAAAATAGGATTTTAAGTTGTAATTAAGCACTTTTAGGTTCTAATCAAATTTACTAAATTATTTTGGCTCAAGATTAATTATGGAAATTAATTAATCTTCGATTAGAGCCTAATATTGCTTAGGTTTGCTTAATCACGCGATTAAGCGTAAAAACACGAAACTAGGGGCAAGACCATAATTTCACACTAATTTCGCCCGGGACCTCCGGGACCAAAACTAAAGTCATAGTCTACATAAAAACGCCTTTTAAAACCATCTGGAGAAGTTTCGGGTTCATCCGGCACTTGCAAACGGGTAAAACACCGCAGGGGGGTTTCGGTCATTTTGACCCGAAAACTCGAAAAATGATATTTTCGATCCCGGAAAGATACACAAGTTATCTAATCCCCTTCCAACATTGAGTTTGCCCTTCGAGTACTATCGGACCGGATTTCCTCGAATTTCGGGCTGAAAATGACCTTAGGGGCATTTTGGTCATTTTCACCCTAGCAGAAAATCGGGGCGTTACATTACTCCCCTCCTTAAAAAGAATTTCGCCCTCGAAATTCGTGCATGTAGAAAGGCTTATGAGGTTTCTACACCATCATATGCCACAACCAAAAATCCTACCTTAAACGTTTACCTCGATTGTCAGAGCGGGAGATGTCCTTGGCGTTGATCATGAACTCTTGTCCTTGACGTTGGCGCCTATAAGCGGAGTTCAGTTGTAGGGTCTTCACATTGCAATCTCGAACCATGTGGCCAGGCTTACCACACCTAAAGCATACTCGTAGACCGGCTAGACAGGGGTGGTTACCATGATCCTTCCCGCACTTCGGGCAAACGATGGCGGGGTTACTGTGAGATGCCTCATTCCTTGGGCCATTAGATGCTTCAAGTTGAAAGTGATCCCTAAGGCCTTGCGGCCTGAACTGCAGCCTAGATTGTGACTCAAACTGTGGTATGAACTGCTGATCGGGCTGCGGTTTGAAGTGTGTGATGGATTGATGCTTGTGCTGCGACTTGAATCTTGGGGCTTGAGGTCCTAGCCCTCGTTGGTGCTCCGCTCTTGCGGTGCTCAGCTTCTTATGGCCTTCTTCTAGAATGCGACACTTGTTGACCAAGGTAGGGAAATCCCTAATCTCCATATGGGCGACAGTAATGTTGAGCTCCGCCTTCAACCCGGCTTCATACTTGACGCACTTCTAGACTTCATCGGGATTTCCTTGGAACACCCTCGAGAACTTAATCAACTCCTCGAACTTTGCAGTATACTGTGCAACGCTCATCTCGCCTTGAGTCAGCCTCATGAATTCCACATCCTTAGCATTCCTCACAGATTCCGGGAAGTACTTCTTGTAGAAGTAGGCCTTGAACAACTCCCAGTTGATCATGGTGCCAAATGCCTCCAACAGCCTTCGGGTGCCAGTCCACCAAAACTCGGCATCCGCCTTCAGCATATAAGCAGCGAAAGTTACTTTCTGCTCCTCAGAGCAGGCGATCACCGAGTAGATTTTCTCCGTGTCCTTAATCCACTCGTCAGCCTCGTTGGGATCCGTAGTTCCTCGAAAAGTTGGTGGGTTCGCCTCGCGGAATTCCCCAAATTAGTCTCGCCCCAATACTTCAACAGTAGGGGGTGCGGGTACAGTGTTTCCTTGTTGATGCATGCGATCGAACATGCGCCCCATGGCCCTCGCCATTTCTCGAACAGCTGCTGCAGTCTCATTGTTCTGATCTCCTCCACTCGAAGTCCTAGTCTGTCGTCATGGTGCCATCAGTCCCTAAGCCCACAAAACAACAAATACTAAGGTGATCAGGCTCAATATTCCATGCAAAGTGAGCTAGTTACCATGATACACACGCACATACAGGGGTCATGCCTCTTTATCCTATAGCTTATCTCTATCAAGCACTATGCATGACATAACTATCGCATCATGCTTCTAAAGCATGGTCAGTCCAATCCTCAAGCTCCATGAGAATCGAACTGCTCTGATACCAAAATGTAACATCCTAATTTTTAACCCAATACTCTAGAACATATCAGGCTAATTGTTAGGTTATTACTTCTTAGTCTCATTCTTTTATGAAAATACTTAGCGAAAATACTGGTAAATTTTTTTCTTTTTGAAAATATAAATCAAAGTGAGAGCCGCATATGACGTAACAAAGACTAACATATAGAAAAGAGATCTCATATAATTCATGGTCACAAAACACAAAGGTTGTTCATTACATCACAACAGGATCATATTATCATAGGTACATAATTTACGACTATCATAGTCCTATTATCACTTCAACAGAAATACACTTCTATAATTTATAAAACTAAAGCGGCGTCTGCGCGTGTCCATTGCATCCCACCAACTCGACTCATAGTGTATGCTTCATGCCCATGCTTTAGTAGGAATCACGAACCGCGTCACGAGATACACCATCATCTTTGTCTAGAGACGACACGGAAGAAAAAAGAAAGAGGGGGATGAGAAACTTATTCAAGATTCTCAGTAGGGAATTCCGACTCCAACACACGTGTCATCGTCGTCGTCCCCAGCCACTTCGGCTTTAATTATGAAAGAGGTATTCATGCGTAAGGTTTGGTTTTAAACTTTCCAAAGCTATTTATCCGAAGTGGGTGTCTTTTAGTATGGGTCTTAATGATATGAATTCCGCAAATATTGGATGAATGCATGGCAATACATTATGCGAGCAAATCAATAAATCATAACATCAAGTAACAGATAAGCAGCATAAAAAGTACAGAACTTTCCTCTATTCTTTTCTCATACTTGAACTTTTAAGTTCTTTTCCTCAAGAACCACCTTCTTTTCTCATCACCAAAATCCAACCTTAAACACCAGTGCCCGGTGATATTTATACACATCACCAAAACCAACCAAATACACCCTATCGCCTAGGATTGAGCTCAACCAAACGAGCTCAAACCTAACTAGTCATCACTAGATTTCTACGAGGTCAAAGAAGGGGTAACTTAGGATTAGTTCTTTCTTTACTCATGACTATGTAACTTGAAAAGAGCCATCGCATCTCTTTTCTCACGTTCAAACTCTTGAGTTCTTTCTCTCAAAGACCACCTTTTTTTCTCATCACCAAATCCAACCATAAACACCAGTGCCCGGCGATATTCATACTCATCACCAAATCCAACCAAACACACCCTATCACCTAGGAATGAGCTCAACTATGTTTATACTCATCACCAAATTATTCTCATTATCAAGTCCAACTAAATACACCCAAATCCAACCGTAAACACCCATATTGCCTCAATGAGCTCAGACCTAACTAGTTTCACTAGATTTTTAAGAGGGCAAAAGAAGGGGTACATACTTTTTCTCATTCAATTCTCATAAACATGGTAGACATAACATCTTAACAATTCATAATCAATTTCTACATTATCATAGCATCATCATAAAAGATCACATCATCATAACTCATATAAATAATGCTCGTGTATCACACATCACACCTCATACATCATCACATCATGCATATCAACATATCATACTTGCATTACCAAAGTAAAAGCGATAAAATCTCTTAATGTCTTATGCATTGACCCTTAAGGTCCTTAACTCACAATCTAAGTTGTAAATCATCATATCCTAAACTCTCGGGTACCTATAAGCTCATATCTAAGTATTCCTCACTCAATATATATAAGAACACTTTAAAATTTTTAACACAACCTTTAAAGGAAAGCACATGGAGGCCGAATCATATAGGAAGGAAAAAGGGAAGAAAAACCAAAACCTTGCTAGATCAAGAAACAAAACTCAAGCTTTAGAGGTTTCTTTGAGATGAACACAAGGTCATCATCTGGAAACTCTCCTCATCAAGCTATCATGTTTGAGAAGAAAAGGCCAAGAGGTCGAAATGATAAAAAGGAAAGGAATATAAAGGAAAGCTAAAAAAAAACCAAGAGAAAACTAGAGAAACACATTTTTTTTAGTAAAACAAAGTTTGAAAAGAAACTGCCTACCAAGTGTGAAGACAAGGCTTGATCTTTGAGGTGAGAATGGAAAGGAAAGCTCCTCCTAAAGTGATGATATTGCTTCGGCCTTGCGGGGAGAAAAGGAAAGGAAATGTGTTCTTGGTGAGCTTGAGTTTGAGAATGGAAGTTTAGATGTTTGTATGATGATCTAAGGTGGTGGGGTGGTGCTTCAAGGTTGTGAGATGATGATTCAAAAGGAAAAAGAAGAAGATAAAGAAGAAGAATGCTCTTGAAACTTGAGAGAAAATGAGAGAACTAACAAGAATGCTTAGAAATCAAAACTTAGCAAATGAACAAAAGTGTAGCAAAGTTCATCTAGGCATGGTATTTATAGAGAAGGATAAGAGTGAGTGTGTGGAGGAGAATGAATCCTCATGGAACATGAGGTAATGCATGTGTGGAGGAGAATGAATCCTCATGGAACATGAGGTGAGAGAATTGCATTTTGATGGCATGGTAAAGTATGGTGGTGAGTATGGCTTCAAGCATAGTCTTTGGAGTGTGAAATAAAATTAAATTGTGATAAAATGAAGTGTGAATTTCAGCCAGGTCTGATGCAGCAAGGGAGGAGGGAGTTTTGGTCATGTAATTGTGTGTTAGTGATGTGTTTAGGGGTGTATTAGCTTAGGTGCAAGGTTAGGAGTCATTAAGCATAAGTTTAGGTGACTAAGAATGTGATTAGGAACCTTTATGACATGATTAAGGCGTACTCATACATATTCAGGAGACTTTAAATTCATTTTATGAATAAAACAATGTAGACAAAATTTCATGATTTAAGGAATTGGAGAGAGAAAACACTATTCAAGATTCCATGACTAGGAGTCTTGAATTTAAAATAGGATTTTAAGTTGTAATTAAGCACTTTTAGGTTCTAATCAAATTTAATAAATTATTTTGGCTCAAGATTAATTATGGAAATTAATTAACCTTCGATTAGAGCCTAATATTGCTTAGGTTTGCTTAATCACGCGATTAAGCGTAAAAACACGAAACTAGGGGCAAGACCGTAATTTCGCACTAATTTCGCCCGGGACCTCCGGGACCAAAACTAAAGTCATAGTCTACATAAAAACACCTTTTAAAACCATCTGGAGAAGTTTCGGGTTCATCCGGCACTTGCAAACGGGTAAAACACCATAGGGGCATTTTGGTCATTTTGACCCGAAAACTCAAAAAATGAGATTTTCGATCCCGGAAAGATACACAAGTCATCTAATCCCCTTCCAACATTGAGTTTGTCTTTCGAGTACTATCGGATCGGCTTTCCTCGAATTCCGGGCTGAAAATGACCTTAGGGGCATTTTGGTCATTTTTACTCTAGCAGAAAATCGGGGCGTTACACTTTGCGGGCATTAGGCCACAACAATTTGTCCACTTTGGTAGGCTGCATCTACTCATACCCTCACGGATTTGTCTCCCCTGGGGTGCTCGGCCGAACCGGTGTCACCCAGGAAAGCGCGTCTCAATGCTTTCTCACATAAAAATCTCCTAGGAGTGCTCGGCCAAACCGGTGTTACCCAGGGTTTTCAACTCATGTGGTACTTTAAAACATTTCTTTAGCCCTTTAAGGTTTGATGGAAATTCGGCAGCATAACAACTATTAAACCGAACTTCCTTCAAACCGAAACTTATACCACAGGCTAATCACACAACATATTCCTCATTTAAATCTCATGCTATGATAAACTTCATATCTCAACAATCATTTCCTCATGCATCATGAACATCTCAACATAGCATTGCATCATATACACATCATAGCATTAACAAATTCTTAATGTCTTATGCATTGACCCTTAAGGTCTTTAACTCACAGTCTAAGTTATAAATCATCAAAACTTAAACTCTCGGGTACCTATAGGCTCATATCTAAGTATTCCTTACCTCACACTATGGTCAAGAACATCTCTAAACCTCAAGGATGCAGAATCTAAAACTCTACTTTTACGGGTACCTAGGAGTCACAACAATGACCCTTTCTAAGTTCGGTTTGCTCCTAAGGCACCAAGGTCAAGTCCTAAACCAATTATGAGTCATTCCTACACATTTAAACTAATTTAAAACCATAATTATTAATTCTAAACCTTGCTGGATGGAATCCAGAAAATTCAAACATTAAGGGATCTAAAACTCTCAAATTAATTCTTTTCTAGTTTCTAACTTCTCTTCTCTTTCACCTATGAGTTTTAATATTAATTATACTCAAACCTAATCATATTATCATCATTAAACAGCACATACAGTGGCCATAAAATAGCAAGGCAGAACTGAAACCAAGTCTCCATACAAAGGCATCAAACACAATTTCTAAAGCACATAAAATACTAGTTTCTCTTGGAACCTTTTTCAAACTTTCAAAACTCATTTATAAACATTTTTAACATCTAAAATCACCAACATATTTATGAGGGCAGTAGCTAAATCAAATTTGTCTCAAGAGGTCCTAAATTCATAAAACTTAGTTCTATGCATTCCTTAAACTCATAAAAGCTTAGAAAAATCATAAAACATAGTTTTCAATACTTGTCTCTTAGGGGCCGAAAACATAAGCTAAGGAAATACATATTTCAAGCCTTTGTTTGAGACAACAATGGGCAAGTCTTGGAGCTCTAGGTTTACTTAAGTGATGACATCAAATAAACATGCTCATGCACTTATTTTAGGTTCCTTTAGAAAGTAAAGTGATAGCATAAAATAAACATGAATGTAACTTGTCGTTATCTTTGGTATTTAAGTGAGGACTTGAAATATAGAGATGATAATGCATTGCTTGAAATATAAACATGATTATGCAAGTTCCTTTGTTATCTTGGTACTTAGTGATGGCAAGGAAAATAAATATGATGTGCAAAGTATAAAAGTATACATGAATGCAAAGTTCATTTCAAGGTTATCTAGAGGTCTTACAAGACTTTAGAAAATAATAACCCAACACTCATCTCATCACAAAGAGAGCTTTAGAGTTCTTGAACCAAGTTCTCAAGGGAACTATGAGGTTCTTGAACATCATCATCAAGCTCAAAATAAATAAACTTTCAAAGAAACACAAGGCCTTAAAGAAAAGGAAATAAAACCGAAATACTAGAGGAAAGGAAACAAGGAAACCGAAATGAAAACAAGGAAGAGTGAAGGTGTTCTTGGGCTACAAATCATTTTGAGTTAGTAAATCAAGATGAAACTTAGAGAAAATAAAAACTCAAGCTCTAGAGGTTCCTTTGAGATGAACACATAGTCATCATCTAGTAGCTCTCATCATTGAGCTATCATGTGCTCATCAAGGCCAAGAGGCCGAACTCATAGAAAAAGAAGAACAAGAAAGTTTCAAAAAGAAAATCCAAGAGAAAGCTAGAAAAGCTCATTTTCATGAAAAGCAAAGTTTAGAAAACACTCCTACCTAGAGTGAAGATGAAAACTTGAACTTTTTAAAAAGGAAAATAAGATGATGAACTCCTCCAAGGGGTAAGATGGCTTTGGCCAAGGGAGGATAAGAAGGTTGGAGTTGTGTTTCAAGTGAGGTTGTGTTTGAGATGAAGTGTTTGAGAGCTTAGGAGGTGATTTGAAGTTGTGAGGTGGTGTTTGAAGGTTATGTGATGATTATGTGATGAAGAGATGAAGAAGATGAAGATGAAGAACAAGAGGAAAATCTCTTGAAACTTAGAGAGAAAATGAAAGAACTTAGAGAAAGCTAGGAAACTTGAAACTATGCAAATGATCTAAAGTGTTTGCATGTGTTTCTAGGCAAGGTATTTATAGAAAATGAAAACAAATAAAGGCTCATTGAGGGGGAGGAGAAGCCATAGCAAAAAGGGAGGGAAAAGAAGAGAAAAATATCTTTTACATAAGGTTATTCAAGCATGGTTTGAAGTATGGAAGTTATGATACAAAGTATGGCTTCAAGTAAGGTGATTTGAGTGAGTTTTTCTTTTAATTTTGAGTGAAATTAGTCTTCTAGAAGCTAGATATGGCTGGAAGTTTTTCAGCCACAAATAAATGAGGAAAATGGTTTATTTCATTTAGTTATTCATTTGGAAAATCAAGCTTGATTGAAAATATGACAAGGTATGGTGTATATGAGTTGGAAGCATGGTCTTGGTGTGTCAAAATTTTGCACATGTGATGGAAATGGAGGGCATGGGGGTTTGGCCAGGTTTAGACAGCATGGGGGGAGAGAGATTTTGGTCATCTAATTGTGTGCTAATGATAGGTTTAAGTGTGTATTAGTTTAGGTACAAGGTTAGGAATAATTAAGCTTAAGTTTAGGTGACTAAGAATGAGGTTTAAGGATTTTATGACAAGATTAGGAGTGCTCATATATCATTAGGAGATTTAGATTCATTTTTATGAGTAAACAATTGGAAACACAATTCCATGATTTAAGGAATTGGAGAGAGAAAACACTATTCAAGATTCCATGACTAGGAATCTTGAATTTAAAATAAGATTTCAAGTTGTAATCAAGCATTATTAGGTTCTAATCAACTGTAATAAATTATTTTGACCTTAGATTAATTATGGAAATTATTTAATCTTCGATTAGAGCCTAATATTGCCTAAGTTTGCTTAACCACGCAATTAAGCGTAAAAACACGAAACTAGGGGCAAAATCGTAATTTTGCACTAATTTCGCCCGGGACCTCCGGGACCAAAACGGAGGTCACAGAATACATAAAAACTCCTTTTAAAACTATCTAGAGAAGTTTCGGGTTCATCCAGCACTTGCAAACAGGCAAAACACCATAGGGGCGTTTTGGTCATTTTGACCCGAAAACTCGAAAAACGAGATTTTCGATCCCGGAAAGATACACAAGTCATCTAATCCCCTTCCAACATTGAGTTTGCCCTTCGAGTATTGCCAGACCAGCTTTCCTCGAATTCTGGGCCGAAAATGACCTTAGGGGCATTTTGGTCATTTTCACTCTAATAGAAAAATCAGGGCGTTACAACCCACACAAACACCTTAAGAAATCTCATGTGATTTCTTCACCTAAGGTACTATAATCAATTCCTAAACCAATTATGAGGGGTTCCTACACATATACACTAATTATAAACCATTTTTACTATGTTAAAAAATGCTGGAACAGAATATCAAATTCTTAGTTTCTAAGTGCTCTAAAAATCTCATTTCTAATCCATTCTAGTTATTTGTTGTTCCTAACACTTACAAAATAATTTTTCCTTCACTTAGACATAATTTTTACTCATTCTAACTTATTAAAACAGCATCAAACAGTGCCCATAATTCTAGGGCAGTAGCCGAAACACATACTTCATAAAATCACATTTCAAGTGCATGTAAGTTACTAGTTTTCTCTTGGAATCAATTTAAGACCTCAAACTCTTTTAGAAACTAATTTATTTCATAAAAATCATAAAAATAGTATACTAAGGCAGTAGCTATTTTAATTTGTCCATGGTTGAGATTTAAAACTTAAAAACATATTTATCACATTCTTTAGGTTCACCTATGCTTAGGAAAATCCTAAGACATAGGTTATTGGCACTTGTGACTAGATGAAACTTATACTAAGTCCATCACCATCACATGGAAAAAAATAGCTTTCACAAAATGCTTCCATTTTCCAAACTTCACTTGAGGCAAAGAGGGCAAGTCTTTTGAGCTCTAGGATCTTTAGGTGAGGACATAAACTTAAACATGCTATGCACTTTGTTTTATTCTTCATTATAAAGTGTAAGCATAAAAATAAATATGAGGTACAAACTCATTATTATCTTTAAAGTTAAGTGATAACTTGAAATATAAATATGAGGATGCAAGTTCATTTCTTTACTCTTGGAAATTTAGTGTTGACATGAAAGTAAACATGAATGCAAGTTCATTTTAACTTAACTAGAGCTCATAAAAGACTTTAGAGGAACAATAATAATCTCAACCCAACACTTATCTAGCAAGACAAAGTGAGCTCTAGAGTTCTTTGTACCAATATTTCAAAGAAACCTCATGGTTTGAACATCATCAAGCTCAAGGAAAATGAACTTAAGAGATCAAAATAAATAACTTCACTTCTTGAAACAAAGTATATCTAGAGTAAACCACACCATATTCTTTATTTTATGCCCAAGAGCTCCTATCTAGAGTAAACTCTAGAACGTGCCGGCCAACTTTAAAGTTGACAAGAGTAAGCTTTAGGCTTTTTGAAAATCAAGTGATGTATTTTCTTAAGTAAAACTTTATGTGAGTTACCTAGCATTTTCATCAACTTTATAAAAAGAAAGGAAATGAGAACCAAAACCAAAAGGAAAAGAAAAGGAAAAACCAAAACCATAAGGAAAGAAAAAGAAAGGAAAACCAAAATGCTTCAAGATCAAAAACAAGTTTCAAGCTTTAGAGGTTTCTCAAATGAAAATCTCAAGACCATTATCTTAAACCTCATCATCAAGCTCAAGATCTTCTTTCAAAGGAAATCAAGCCTCAAGACCAAAGAATAAAAAGAGAGGAAAAAGTTTGAACCAAAACATCAAAATAAAGGAAAAGCTTTTGAAAACAAAACCCCAACCAAGTGGTAGTTCTCTTTGGAATTAAAAAGAAGCTTGCTCTTGAAAAGAAAATGAGAAGAAAACTCCTCTCCAAGGATGATGAAGTTTTGACCACAAGGAAAGGAAAGGAAATGAAGTGTTTTTGTGTGAGCTTGTGTTTGAGAGTGAAAGCTTTGGTGTTTGGATGATGGTTTGTGGTGGTTGTGTGGTGGTATGAGGTTACAAGAATAGTGGTCTTAGAAGAGAATAAAGACGATGAAAGAAAAAGGGTTCAAGAGCTATTTGAGATAAAGAAAGGAAACTTAGAGTAAAGCTTTAAGACATAAGCTTGGAAATGAGCAAATGGAACCTAGTGCTCATAAGATGACTATTTATAGAATTTGAAACATGAAGGAGTGAAAATGAGGGGTGTTGGCTGTGAATGATGTAGCCAAGGGGAGGAAAAATATCTTCTTCAAATGGTCATTCAAAGCATGGTTGTAAGCATGGTGAGGTATGGTTCAAAGTATAGTGCAAGGTATGGCTCAAAGCATGGCCTTTGTGTGCAAATCAATTCAACATGTGAAGAATATAGGGAGGGGCTTTCGGCCATGATGCAGCCAAGGGGGGGAGAGATTTGTGTCATTTAATTGTGGTTTAGTGATGTGTTTAGGTGTTTCTTTGATTAAGCTTTTGGTTATGAGTTTGTAAGTAAGTGTTTAGGTGAGGTAATGGATAATTAGGAACATTGAGACATGATTAGGAGTGGTCTTGCTTCATTAGCAAAATAAAAACTCATTTTATGATGTAAGCAATTGTAGACACAATTCCTTAATTTAAGGAATTGGAGAGAGAAAACACTATTCAAGATTCCATGACTTGAAATCTTGATTTTTAAAATGAGATTTAAGTTAAATCTAAGCAATTTTAGGTTCTAATTAACCTTAATAAATTATTTTAACTCTAGATTAATTATCAAAAGTAATTAATTTTTTATTAGAGCCTAATATTGCTTTGGTTTGCTTAATTACATCATTAGACTCAAAAACACAATTCAAGGGGCAAAATCATAATTTCGCACAAACACTGCCTGGACCACTCAGATCAAAACAAATATCATCAAGCACATATAATTAACATTCCGAACTCTTGGGAGAGATTCCGGGCTCAAACGGTACTAATACCCGCGTAAAACGCTATAAGGGTATTTTGGTCATTTTGAGCTAAAAGTTCGGAAAATAAGATTCTCATCTATGCTATCAAGCATTGAGTTGACCTTTTGAGGACTGTCGAATCAGCCATCCTCAAATTTTCAAGTAAAAATAACCTCAGGGGCATTTTGGTCATTTACGCTCAATACAGGAAAAATTGGGGTGTTATAACATGAAGACTCAGGGGGTAACGGAGGGCCTGCTAAGGATTGGTTCTTTACATCCCCCATGGAACAATTGAAGTTGGGCTATCATGAAGCGCATATTTTTGGAGAAATTCTTCCCAGCTTCTAGAGCAACTACCATAAGAAAGGATATTTGTAGCATTCGGGAGTTGAAAAGTGAGTCTCTCTATGAGTATTATGAGATGTTTAAGAGATTGTGTGCAACTATCCACAACATCAGATTTTAGAGCAGCTTCTCATTCAGTATTTCTATGAGGGACTACTAGTTATGGATAGGAGCATGATTGATGTTGTTAGTAGGGGTGCCTTAATTGACAAGACTCTTGCTGTAGCTAGAACTTTAATTGAGAATATGGCAGAGAACTCTCAGCAGTTTGGGTCCACAACTGGTAGTAGTACCTATCAAGTACAGGCATGTGATATTTGCTCCTGTAAGTCACACACTTCAAACATGTGCCCTTAGTTATAGGAAGACCTTACCTTAGTTGTAGTTGGTAACATATTTCCTAGAAGGCAATAGGGGTACAATCCATATAGCAACACCTACAACCCCGGTTGGAGAGATCACCCTAATTTCAGGTGGAACAATGCTCCTCAACAATTGCAGCATAAATATGTTCCACTATAGCAGAGGTAGCAACATAGCCAGCATGTATTTCAGTCACCTCCTGTCCCACAGCTTCCAAGTTCCTATCAGTCTCCAGCACTACTTGCCTCTCCTACCACTTCAGATGCACCATGGAAGGAGATGATGAAAATGACGATAGAAACATACAGGAAATAGGATGAAGCCATGCAAGAGATGAGAAATGCAATTGTAAGGCTAGAGAATTCCTAAGCCCAACAAGGAAGTGCATTCACCATTTCTTCTCAGATGGTTCCCAACCGCAAAGGGAATGTTTTTGCTATTGTTCTAAAGTTTGGTATAGTTTTGCCTGAGGCTATTGGTCTTTCAGAGGAAGTTGTTGTCGAGAATCAACAAGATAAGATAGTTTAGTCAAAAGTGCAACAAGATGATCTGGTACCCCAGCAGAAGAGCAGGTAGCAAGACCCATTCCATTGCCTTTCCCACAGTAAGTTATAAGACCCAAGAGGTCCAATGAGTCAAAGTTGGAGAAAGACCTCTTAGAGACCTTTTGGAAGGTAGAAGTCAACATCTTTCTGTTGGATGCAATTTGTAACGCCTCGATTTTCTGTTAGAGTCAAAATGACGAAAATGCCCCTGAGGTCATTTTCGGCCCGGAATTCGAGGAAAATCGATCCGACAGTACTTGAAGGGCAAACTCAATGTTGGAAGGGGATTAGTTGACTTGTGTGCCTTTCCGGGATAAAAACCTCATTTTTTGAGTTTTCGGGTCAAAATGACCAAAATACCCCTATGGTGTTTAACCCGTTTGCAAGTGCCGGATGAACCCGAAACTTCTTCATATGGTTTTAAAAAGCATTTTTATGTATTCTGTGACTTTGGTTTTAGTCTCGGAGATCCCGGGCAAAATTAGTGCAAAATTACGATTTTGCCCCTAGCTTTGTGTTTTTGAGCTTAATCATGTGATTAAACAAACCTAAGCAATATTAGGCTCTAATCGAAGATTAATTAATTTCCATAATTAATCTAGAGCCAAAATAATTTATTAAAGTTGATTAGAACCTAAGAATGCTTAATTACAACTTGAAATCTTATTTTAAATTCAAAATTCCTAATCATGGAATCTTGAATAGTGTTTTCTCTTTCCAATTCCTTAAATCATGGAAATTTGTCTACATTGTTTACTCATAAAATGAATTTCAAACTCTCTAAATGTGTATGAGCACTCCTTAACCTTGTCATAAAATTCCTAAACCTCATTCTTAGTCACCTAAACTTATGCTTGATTATTCCTAACCTTGTACCTAAACTAATACACATCTAAACCTATCATTTACACACAATTAGATGAGATATTTTTCTCTCCCTTGGGGCTGCATCAGGTGGCCGAATTCTTTCCTCCTCCATACCTCAAATTTTGAAATTCAAATGTAATTTCAAGTCCATGACAAGCCTCACTTGGACGATGCTTTGCACCATACCTTCCATGCTTTCAACCATACTCCTCCATGCTTCAAAAAATAAAATCTCTCACCTCATGTTCCTCATGGAACTGTCAGCCATCCTCGTCCATTGTACTCTTCATTGTTTTGATTTTCTATAAATAGGTACCTTAGATGAACTTATGTCACTTTTGTTCATTTGCTAAGTTTTAGTTTCCAAGCTTTCTTTGAGTTCTTTCTTTTTCTCTCAAGCTTCAAGAGAGTTTCCTTTCCTCTTCATCTTCATCCTTTTCATCTCTTCCTCACATAATCATCTCATAATCTCTAAACACCACCTCACAACCTTGAATCATCATCAAATCTCTCAAACACTCAACCTCAAACACAACCTCACTCAAAACACATCTCCTTTCTCTTTTTCTCTTGGTGGCCGAATTATCCTCACCATCCTATGAGGTGTTGCTCATCTCATTTTCATCCTCAAGATCAAGTTTTTATCTTCATTCTAGGTAGGAGTGGTTTTCTAAACTTTGTTTTGTTTGAAAATATGATTTTCCTCTAGTTTTCTCTTGGTTTCTTTTTTAGCTTTCCTTTGCTTCCCTTTTCTTTTGCATTTCGGCCTCTTGGCCTTGTTTATGAGCATGATAGCTTGATGATGAGAGTTTCTAGATGATGACCTTGTGTTCATCTCAAAGAAACCTCTAAAGCTTGAGTTTTTCTTTTCCTTGAACTTTATCTATAAGATACTTAGCTCACATGATTTTTCAACTTAAGAAAATTAATCTAAGGATTTCAAAAAGCAAGCCTACCCTTGTCAACCTTAAAGTTGGTCGGCACGTTCTAGACATTTTTCTCTAGATAGGGGTTTTGGATACTTAATAAAGAACTTGGCCTAGTTTCATTCTCTTTTCCTTTCTTGTTGGTTTCGATTCTAACTTCCTTTTCCTTTAAGTTTCATTTTCTATTACCTTCTCTTTATGATTTTATTTCTTTTGAGTTTGTCTCCTTGGAGCTTGATAATGATGTTCAAGAACCATGTAGTTCCTTTGAGAACTTGGTTCAAGAACTCTAAAGCTCTCTTTGTGATGAGATAAGTGTTGGGTTGTATTAATCTCTAAAGTCTTGTAAAAGCTCTAGCTAAGATTAAAAGTGAACCTTGCATTCATATTTATGCTTATGGCTTGCACATCATGTTTACTTTCCTTACTATCACTAAACATCAAGAATAATAAATGAACTTGCATTATCATATTTATATTTCAAGCTTTGCATTATCATGTTTATATTTCAATTCCTCACTTAAATATCAAAGATAATAATAAGTTGCATCTCATGTTTACTTTATGCTCTCACTTTACTTTCTAATGAAAGCTAAAACAAGTGCATGAGCATGTTTATTTTTATATCAACACTTAAGAGAACCTAGAGCTCAAAGACTTGCCCATTATTACCTCAAACAAAGGTTTGAAAATATATATTCTTTAGCTTCTTGATTTCGGCCCTAAGAGGTTCTATTTGTTACAAGCAATAAAATCTATGTTCTATAATTTTTCTAAGCTTATATGAGTTCAAGAAATGTCTAAAACAAAGTTTTATGAATTTAGAGCCTCTTGAGTTTAATTTAAAATAGCCACTACCCTTACAAGTACTTTGGTGATTTTAGTTGATAAAAAATATTTATTAATGAGTTTTGAAAGTTTTAAAAGGGTTCCAAGAGAAACTAGCATTTTATGTGTTCTAGAAATCAAGTTTGTGCCTTGTTTGTTTGGGGATAGATTTGGTTCTACTTTGCCATGTTATGCTCACTGTTTATGCTGTTTGGATGATGATAACATGAGTATGTTTGTGTATAATTGATGCTAAAACTCATATGTGAAAGATAAGAGAAGTTAGTAACTAGAAAAGAAGTAATTTGAGAGTTCTAGATCCCTTAGTAATTGATTTTTTTGGATTCTGTCCAGCATGGTTTAGAATTGATAATCATGGTTTTAAATTAGTTTAAATGTGTAGGAATGACTCATAATTGGTTTAGGACTTGATCATGGAGCCTTAGGAGCAAACTGAACTTAGAAAGGATCATTGTTGTGGCTCCTAGGTACCCATAAAGTTAGAATTTTAGATTCTGCACTCTTGAGGTTTAGAGATGTTTATGATAATAGTGATGAGTGAGAAATACTTAGATATGAGCCTATAGGTACCCGAGAGATTAAGTTGTGATGATTTATAACTTAGATTGTGAGTTAAGGACCTTATGGGTCAATGCATAAGACACTAAGAAGTCTTGAATTTTATTATGATGTAATAAGATGTTGAGATGTATATAATGCATGAGGAAATGATTGTTTAAGTTGTTGAGTTTATTATGAACACGAGAATTTCATAAGAAATATGTTGTGTGTTTAGCTTGTGGCATAAATGTCAGTTTGAAGGAAATTCGATTTAACAGCTGTTATGCTGCCAAATTTCCATTAAACCTAAAAGGGTTGAAAAATGTTTTAAAAGTACCATATGAGATTGAAAACCCTGGGTGACATGGTTGAGCCGAGCAACCCCAGGAGATTTTTATGTGATAAGCACTAAGACGTACTTCTCCTGCTACGGTGAGGAAGAGGCAAATCCGTGAGGGTCTGGACATGAGCCTTTCCAAAGCGGACAATTCGCTGTGCACTCGAGGCCAGTAGAGCGTTTCAAAGAAGGTATATCCTAGGAGAGGAGTTCCCTAGCCCCCTAGCCTGTACTCTTAAGTAGTCAGGTGTATTATTTTATTATTTGCTTATTCAGATAATAAGCAAGAGCTAGTGACGACTAGCTGAGGTATGAGCTCATAGCCTAGTCATTTTTATTAGGGTGGCCTCTACATTGCTAAAGATTCCATGAATGATGTCACACGTATTGATAAAAGTTCCATTTGAGAATTATTGCCCTTATGCCACATGGTTTATTTCTATATGATTTGATTTGTGGATTTATATGCTCAAGTATGGCCATGCATTCATGTTTTAGTATGTTGCATTCATAACATCAAGATGCATGCTAAAAGGAATTAACCTTGGATAATTGGTTTTATGAACCCTAATAATGAACCCTCTTATACATGCACACCTTTTTATAATTAAACCCAAGGTTCCTGAGGATGTAAATGATGTAACCCTAGGATAGGAGACTCCTACTGAGATTCTTTAGTAAGAATTCTCACTCATTTCTCTTCTTTCTCTTTCTTCCGTCACATCTTCAGAAGAGCGATGGTGACGTTTGTGGTTTTTGTCGACACACCGACTTGGGAGGTTCACTATGATCTATACCACGGATCATATAATTTTGAGGGGCAGTGCACAGTATGAGTCTTAATGTTCATCGGACGTCCCTTTGCACACCCTGTATAGAGTTATCATTTCTCCCCGATGTCACCCTACGACAATGTGATGATTTTTGAGCGCGCCCAGATGCGAGATGAGAGGATTCTACAGACGTAAACTGGTGGATTGACGCCTTGAGACTTCCAAGACTACGTGCCTCGGTCTCCTAGGTTGGAGGATGACCCTTCCGAGGACCCACCGAAGCATATGTATAGCGAGAGCTCTGCTCCTACACCTGAGTTCATGCGAGGCAAGAGTGAGGAGACTGTCGCGTAGCCGAGACTGGCTAGGCGAGTCGAGAGGCGCCCCTATCAAGGAGCTCACGCTCAGTCTTCACGTGTGCCCACTCCTGTCGCCCTGTGTCCATGGATCGGTTATGTTTTGCCATACCCCGGGTTCCAGTAGCCAACGTCATAGGGGAGGGTTAGTGCACACACTCTCACATAGATAGGATAAACCTTCTTTTGTCTTGAGGTTATCCACCACAGGTGCACTCAGGTAGTTGTGATTTATCTATGCTTTCTTTGTTTTATGTATTTTTGTTGTATTTCCATTTCCCCATGTATTGCAAGTTCAGCTCATTTCTATAAGGGCGTGACTACTTATGTATCTTAACTATATTATTAATGAAAAGTTTCCTTTGTTGATATGACCATTCTTCTATTGTTACTTGCTTTAGCTTTCGTGTTCCTTATGATTGATATTTATGTCTCTCGTTTAGATAAGAACGCGGCTCTCACTTTGATTTATGTTTTCAAAAAAAAAAATTCACCCGTAATTTTCGCTAAGTATTTTAATAAAATGATGAGACTAAGAAGTAATAACCTAATGTGTTCTAGAGAGTTGGGTTAAAAATTAGGGTGTTACACAATTAGGCAGATTCCCAAGTATGCCAAATTCCTAAAAGATTTGTGCACTAATAAGAGGAAGTTAAGGGGCAATGAAGTGGAAAAAGTGACCATGGGGGTGAAAGCCTCATCCTTTATTCAACCAGGCTAGCTCCTTATAAAGCACAAGGATCTAGGTGCATTCAATGTTCCTTGCATCATTGGGAACCTTCACATCGGACAAGCCTTGGCAGATCTCATGGTTGGTATTAGTATTATGCCTCATTTAGTTTATGAGGCCTTGGATAGGGGAGAGCTGACACCCACTAGACTGAAAGTCCAATTAGCTAACCATAGCATTTAGAGTCCAGATGGGATATTGGAGAGCATCATTGTCTAGGTAAATAATTTAATTTTCCTAGTAAACTTTTATGTTTAGGTAATGGAGGATGACCTCAATGCTACTGAGCACACTTTGATCTTAGGGATCCCTTTTCTGAAAATTGCAAGAACCAAGATTGATGTGCATGCAAGTACTTTGTCCTTTGAGTATGGGGATATGAAGGCTCAATTCTGATGCCATGAAACACCCACCTACAGAGCATTCTATCTTTAGCATTGATGTCATTGACTCCTTAGTTGATGAGGTATGAGTTGGCCTAACTGATGATTTAGAAAAGTTATTAGGGATGGCACCAGCATTTGAATGTCCTGACTATGATGGTGCCACCAATCTGTGTGGAGAGTGTACCACTATTGATACATCTTTGACTGGGAAAATCTTTGATGATACTACAAAACTTTTGGCAGCAGATGACACAAGCCCTTTTATTAGTGCACCCCGTAGTAGCACCTCCACCTTTGATATCACTTTACTTTCTATGCCTGGATTATTTGTTTCTCCCATAGGATATGATGATTCTATTGTTTTAGAATTGTCTAAGCTTGCAGGAATAGGCATACAGTTAATAAGGCCAGAACCGAAGCCCCTCCTTAAGCACCTCAAGTATACATTCTTAGGGGAGGGTGAAACATTGCTAGTTATCATAGCCAATGGCCTGTCTAAGATCCAAGAGGATAACCTGATTTCTATTTTGAGAAGGCACAAGAGGACCATTGGCTGGACCTTGGATGATATCACTGGGATTAACCCCTCCACCTATATTCACTAGATATTTCTAGAGGAGGGGGCTACGCCAATTAGACAGCCACAACGCCGTCTCAACCCATTGATACTTGATGTGGTCAAGAATTAGGTGACAAGGATTATTGTGGTAAAAAATGAGAAAGATGAGTTAGTTCCAACCCAGGTGCAAAACAATTGGAGAGTTTGCATTAACTACCGGAGGCTCAATCAGGTCACCTGAAAAAACCAGTACCCTTTACCTTTCGTTGATCAGATATTAGAAAGGTTGGTAGGGAAGTCTTATTACTACTTTCTAGATAGTTACATGAGGCACTTTTTAGATTCATATTTCCCTGAAGGACCAAGAGAAAACACCCTCACATGCCCCTTTGGCACCTATGCTTATAGGTAGATACCTTTTAGGCTTTGCAATGCATTAGCTTAACTTTCAGCAGGGCATGATGAGCATCTTTTCAAATCTGCTGGAGGAGTGCATGGAGGTATTTATAGATGATTTTATTATTTTTGTTCTTTTGATTCTTGCTTGAATAGCCTAGCCAGAGTGCTATAGAGGTGTGTAGAGACTAACCTTGTCTTAAATTTTGAAAAATGTCAATTTATGGTAGAACAAGGTATAGTCTTAGGCCATGTAGTCTCAAGCAAAGGCATTATTGTTGATCCTACTAAGATAGGAGTTATTACCTTCTTGCCTCATCGCACATGCGTATGAGAGATTCATTCTTTTCTTAGTCATGTAGGTTTCTGCAGGAGGTTTATCAAGGAATTCAACAAAATTGCCTAACCTCTCACCTCCTTAATGCAAAAAGGATGCTAAATTTATTTTTGATGATAGGTGCAAGGAGGCATTTGAGAGGTTGAAGAAGGCCATGACCATCACTCCAATCATCCAGCTACTTGACTGGAGCTAACCATTTGAGCTCATATGCGATGCTTCTGATCATGCAGTGGGCACTGTGCTTACATAATGCATGGGTAAGGTTGCTCATTACTATGCTTCTTGTAACACCCTCCTAACTACCATATATTACTTGAGTGTCTATACAGTAATTAGAAAAGTGTTACTTTCTTTTATACCCTATACTAGGTGAGAGAAATGAAAAGATAATAAATTGAGCTCATGTGTTGCAACAACTCATATACATACACACACACACACACACACACACACACACATCATAAACAAGTTAGCATTATGTACAACATACTAGGGCATAAACTGGCCAACCACTTACTATTCAAGGTACAAAAGGAACATCTTTAGTATCTAGTCTAACTTGCTCAAATATCAAGGCCCAACAAAATCACTTTTTCACAGAAATGGACCTGTATAACATTTAACAAAGTCAGTCTACAGGATGGTGGTTTCCTAATTCTAAACTACAACAATATACATAACATGAGTCCTTGAATTTCTCATACTCTCCTAAAGAATACCGTTCGCCATCGGTGGGATGGCTTTGCCCTCAGTAGGGGCATCAGGTCCAGCAGGTGGATCGGAGTTCGAGGATGATGATGAGGACAGATCATCTCCAGGAGGGGACACATGTGGTGCCGGTGGGGCTACAAATATAGCAGGGTGTGCCATGTGTAAGGGCACACCATCATAGGGAAATCCTAGGTCAAACTCAGCTATAAACACAGAAGTACTAAATGAACGGCTGAAAAATACATAAGCTCATATATAGGACTATGCTACTACATACAGAGAATCCAAATCTGGATCGTAGTGCCATTGGCACTGGGTGAGTCAAGGAAGAATATCACGGACAGCATCTGTGGAGTTCTTGGAAGCTAATGGTGTCCTTATCCCAAGTATGCTCCAAGATGATGCTCTTCACTCCAAAACTCTTAAAACACAATCAAACCCTCCTCTAATCAGTGATGATTAAGGCAAATAAGGTGAGGTTTGGAGATTCCAATCGGTTATACTTGTAGAGGTTAAAGTGTAGAACAATCTTTGTAAAGGAATATTTTGATTTTAGCAAAGTTTGGCTTAGGATTTTTGGGTTAAAATTCAAGGTTTCAAGGTGTTTTGTGAAGAGAACATGAAGGTTTCTAGGGTAGAAAAAGAATTAATGAGGGTGGGTGGGTTAACTTGATCTTACAAGGTGCGATGTTATTGGTTGATCATAAAGTGTAATTATTTTCATTAAAAGAAATTACAATGAATGGCTAGGATTTGATCTTTCATCCAAGAGGAAATCTTATCCATTCATTTGGCTTTCAAAAGGATAAATTTCATCATTTTGCAAAGATTAACTAGTTTTCAGCGTTATAAATCACACACCGAAATTTCACTGAACGGGTGAAATAATGTACCCGAGTAATCAATCATTGCCCAAAAATTAAATTTAATTATAAGATCTTTATTGCTAACCATTTTTAATCTTAATTCTATAATTTCTCAATTTCAAGCATCTCTGTGCCCTAATTCTAGGATTTTAGCTGTCCCGACAGGCTCGTGGCGCTTACTAGGTTACTATTCATAATGAGGATTGTTGTAACGCCCCGGTTTTTCTGTTTAAGTGAAAATGACTAAAATGCCCCTGAGGTCATTTTTACCCGAAAATTTGAGGATAGCCGACCTGGCTGTCCTCGGAGGGTCAACTCAATGTTTGAAGGGGTTTATATATATTGTGATTGATAATAGAGATGAAAATCTGGTTTTCCGGACTTTCGGCTCAAAATGACCAAAATACCCTTATAACGTTTTATCGGGTATCATTGCCGTTTGAGCCCGAAATTTCTCCCGAGGGTTCGGAATGTTAATTATAAGTGTTTTATGATGCTTGTTTTGGCCCGGGTGGTCCCAGGCAGTGTTTGTGAAAAATTACTATTTTACCCCTGGAATAGTGTTTTATGGGCCTAATGACATGATTAAGGGAACCTATGCAATATTAGGCTCTAATCGAAGATTAATTAATTTTGATGATTAATCTAGAGTCAAAATAAGTATTAAGGTTAATTAAAACCTAAGATTGCTTAGATACACCTTAGTTATTTTTAAAAATCAAGATTTCATGTCATGGAATCTTGAATAGTGTTTTCTCTTTCCAATTCCTTAAATTAAAGAATTATGTTTGTGCATCATCATATCATAAAATGAGTTTTGATTTCACTAATGATGCAAGACCACTCCTAGTCATGTCTCAATACCCTTAATTACCTATTACTTTACCTAAACACTTATTTACAAAACTCCTAACCAAAAGCTTAATAAAAAATACACCTAAACACATCACTAAACCACAATTAGATGAAACAAATCTCCTCCCCCATGGCTATAGGAACCGGCCACTCATTTCCCCCCTCCCTAACATTCATCATATGTTGAATTATGTTGCACACAAAGACCATGCTTTGAGCCATACCTTGGACCATACTTCACCATACTTCAAACCATATTTAGCCTTACCTTTGAATGACCAATTAAAAGAGATATTCCCCCCACAAAGCCTCAAGGCTGCCGGCCACTCCCCCTCCAATTCACTCCTTCACATTTCATTTTTCTATAAATTCCAATTTCAAGAGAACTTGGTTCCATTTGCTCACTTTGAAGTTTGTGTCTTCAGAATTTCTCTAAGCTTTCTTCCTTTTTCTCTCAAAGAAACTCTTTGCTCTCATCTTCTTCATCCTCTTCTAAGACCACCCTCTTGCAACCTTAAACCACCATACAACCACCATAGATCATTATCCAAACACCAAAGCTTCCATTCTCAAACACAAAGCTCACACAAAACATATTTCCTTCCTTTTTCCCTTGCTTGGCCGAATCATCATCACCCTTTGGAGAAAAGTTTTTCTTCTCATTCCTTTACAAGATCATGCTCTTTTTCCTTCCAAAGAAAAACACCACTTGGTAAGGGTTTTGCTTGTCAAAAGATTTATCTTTTATATTGTTGTTTTGATATAAAAAGTTCTAGTTTCTCTTGGTTTAAACTCTTTTCCTTTCTTTTTATTTTTTGTTATGAAGCTTGGTTTTCAAAGGAAATCTTTAGCTTGATGATGAGGTTTCAAGATAATGGTCTTGTGGTTATCATTTGAGGAACTTCTAAAGCTTGAAATTTGGTTTTGATTCTAACTCATTTTCGGTTTTCCTTTCTTTTCCTTGACTATGGTTTCGGTTTCCTTCTTTTCCTTTATGCATGGATTCGGTTTTGTTTTCCTTTTCTTTGTTCTTACTTTGGTTTTGTTTCTCAAGAAATGATGTTATTTGTTTTGTTCTCTTGGTTCTTTTCCTTGAGCTTGATGATGATTGTAACGCCCCGATTTTCTGTTAGAGTGAAAATGTCCAAAATGCCCCTGAGGTCATTTTTGGCCCGGAATTCAAGGAAAGCCGACTCGGCAGTACTCGAAGGGCAAACATAATGTTGGAAGGGGATTAGTTAGCTTGTTTACCTTTCCGGGATCAAAAATCTCGTTTTTCGAGTTTTCGGGTCAAAATGACCAAAACGCCCCTGCAGTGTTTTACCCGTTTGCAAGTGCCGGATGAACCCGAAACTCCTCCGGATGGTTTTAAAAGGCGTTTTTATGTATCCTGTGACCTCAGTTTTGGTCCCGGAAGTCCCAGGCAAAATTAGTGTGAAATTATGATTTTGCCCCTAGTTTCGTGTTTTTACGCTTAATCGCGTGATTAAGCAAACTTAGGCAATATTAGGCTCTAATCGAAGATTAATTAATTTCCATAATTAATCTAAGGTCAAAATAATTTATAAAAGTTGATTAGAACCTAATAATGCTTTATTACAACTTGAAATCTTATTTTAAATTCAAGATTCCTAGTCATGTAATCTTGAATAGTGTTTTCTCTCTCCAATTCCTTAAATCATGGAATTGTGTTTCGAATTGTTTACTCATAAAAATGAATTTAAATCTCCTAATGATGTATGAGCACTCCTAATTTTGTCATAAACTCCTTAAACCTCATTCTTAGTCACCTAAACTTAAGCTTAATTATTCCTAACCTTGTACCTAAGCTAATCTACACTTAAACCTATCATTAACACCCTATTACATGGAAGATTTTTCTTCCTCTCTCTTGCTGTTGGTTTGACCGAAGCCTCCTCCCCCTCCATATCCATCACATGCTCAAATTTTTGACACTCCAAAGCCATACCTCAAGTCATACTCACCATACCTTGTCATATTTTCAATCAAGCTTGATTTTCCAAATGAATAACTAAATGAAATAAACCATTTTCCTCATTTATTTGTGGCTGAAAAACTTCCAGCCATGCTTAGTTTCTAGAAGATTTATTTCATTCAAAATTGAAAGAAAACTCCATACTTGAACCCATACTTGAAGCTATACCTCCCACATTTTCAACCATGCTTGTATGACACCTTGAAAGAGATATTTTTCTTCCTTTCCCTCCCTTTTTGCTACGATTCCTCTCCTCCCTCCATGAGCCTCCATTTGTTTTCATTTTATATAAATACCTTGCCTAGGAACACATGCAAACACTTTAGCTCATTTGAACACTTTTAGTTTTCTAAGCTTTCTTTGAGTTCTCTCTTGTTCTTCATCTTCATCTTCATCCTCCCTTCATCTCATCATCATCTCATAACCTTCAAACACCACCCCAAAGCCTTGAATCATCTCCTAACCTCTCAAACACTTCACCTTAAACACAACCTCACTTGAAACACATGTCCTTTCCTTCTCCCTCTCCAAGGCCAAAGCTATCTTGCTCCAAGGAGGAGTTCTTCATCTTGTTTTCCTTTTCAAATATCAAAACTTTTAACTTCACTCTAGGTAAGAGTGTTTTTCTAAACCTTGTTTCTTGAAAAATGAGTTTTTCTAGCTTTCTCTTGGATTTTCTTTTTGAAACTTTCTTTGTTTCTTTTCCTTGATGTTTCAGCCTCTTGGCCTTGAGGAACACATGATAGCTCAACGAGGAGAGCTCCTAGATGATGACTATGTGTTCATCTCAAAGGAACCTCTAGAGCTTGAGTTTTCATTTTCTCCAAGTTTCATCTTTATTTTCTAACCCAAAATGGTTTTTGTTCAAGAACACTTTTACTTTTCTTACTATTTTTGATTTCGGCTCTTTATTCCCTTTCCTTTAAATATTTCAGTTTTGACTCCTTGATCTTTGAGGTTTTGTTTTGTTTTGAAAGTTTGTTTCTTCGAGCTTGATAATGATATTCAAGAACCTCATAGTTCCTTTAAGAACTTGGTTCAAGAACTCTAAAGCTCTCCTTGTGATGAGATGAGTGTTGGGTTATTATTTTCTAAAGTCTTGTAAGAGCTCTAGATAACCTTAAAATGAACTTTGCATTCATGTTTACTTTTATGCTTTGTACATCATATTTAATTTCCTTGTCATCACTAAGTACCAAGATAACAAAGGAACTTGCATAATCATATTTATATTTCAAGCAATGCATTATCATGTTTATATTTCAAGTCCTCACTTAAATACCAAAGATAATAACAAGTTGCATTCATGTTTATTTTATGCTATCACTTTACTTTCTAAAGGAACCTAAAATAAGTGCATGAGCATGTTTATTTTATGTCATCACTTAAGTAAACCTAGAGCTCAAGGACTTGCCCATTGTTGTCTCAAATAAAGGCTTGAAATATGTATTTCCTTAGCTTATGTTTTTGGCCCCTAAGGGATTTATTGTGTACAAGTATTGAAAACTATGTTTTATAATTTTTCTAAGCTTTTATGAGTTCAAGGAATACATAGAACTCAGTTTTATGAATTTAGGCCCTCTTGAGACAAATTTTATTTAGCTACTGCCCTCCCAAGTATTTTGATGATTTTAGAAGTTAAAAGTGTTTATAAATGAGTTTTGAAAGTTTGAAAAAGGTTCCAAGAGAAACTAGTATTTTACGTGCTTTAGAAATTGTGTTTGATGCCTTTAAATGGAGATGTTTGTTTCGGTTCTGCCTTGTTATTTTATGGCCACTGTATGTGCTGTTTGATGATGATAATATGATTAAGTTTGAGTATAATTAGTGTTAAAACTCATATGTGAAAGATAAGAGAAGTTAGTAACTAGAAAAGAATTAATTTGAGAGTTTTAAGTCCCTTGATGTTTAAATTTTCTGGATTCTGTCCAGCAAGGTTTAGAAATGGTAATTATGGTTTTAAATTAGTTTAAATGTGTAGGAATGACTCATAATTGGTTTAGGACTTGATCTTGACGTCTTAGGAGCAAACCGGACTTAGAAACGGTAATTGTTGTGACTCCTAGGTACCCGTAAAGTTAGGATTTTAGATTCTGCATTCTTGAGGTTTAGAGATGTTTGTAATCATAGTATTGAGTGAGGAATACTTAGATATGAGCCCGTAGGTACTTGAGAGATTAAGTTGTGAAGATTTATAACTTAGATGGTGAGTTAAGGACCTTAAGGGTCAATGCATAAGACATTAAGAATTTGTTAATGCTATGATGTGTATATAATGCAATGCTATGTTGAGATGTTCATGATGCATGAGGAAATGATTGTTGAGATATGAAGTTTATCATAGCACGAGATTTAAATGAGGAATATGTTGTGTGATTAGCCTGTGGCATAAGTTTCGGTTTGAAGGAAGTTCGATTTAATAGCTATTATGCTACTAAATTTTCATCAAACCTTAAAGGGTTAAAGAAATGTTTTAAAGTACCACATGAGTTGAAAACCCTGGGTGACACTGGTTCGGCCGAGCACCCCTAGGAGATTTTTATGTGACAAAGCACTGCGACGCGCTTTCCTGGGTGACACCAGTTCGGCCGAGCACCCCCAGGGGAGACAAATAGGGTATGAGTAGATGCAACCTACCAAAGCGGACAAATTGCTATGGCTTAATGCCCGCATAGCGTTTCAAAGAGGGTATATCCTAAGATAGGTGATCCTCGCTCTACTGCATTTCATGCGTAGTCAGGATTATTTTATTATGTTTCGCTTATTCAGATAATAAGCAAGAGCTAGTGACAACTAGCTGAGGTATGAGCTCATAACCTAGTTATTTTAGGGTGGCCTTATTATGCTAAAGTACCATGATTGATGTCACGAAGTTGAGGAAAGATCCACTTGATAGTTATATGCCTTTTATGCCACTTGTGTGCTTCCTGATGTAGTGATTCATTGAGTTATTTGATTGAGGCATTGCCATGCATTCATGTTTTAATATGTTGCATTCATAACATCTAGATGCATGATAAAAGGAATGGACCTTGGATAATTAGTTTTATAAACCCTAAATTGAATTTTATATGCATGCTCATTATTCTATAAATAAACCCAAGGTTCCTGAGGATGTGAACGATGTAACCCTAGGATAGGAGACTCCTACTGAGATTCTTTAGCAAGAATTCTCACTCCTCTCTCTTCTTTCTTCCGTCACATATTCAGAGACCGATGGCGACGTTCGTGATTTTCATTGACACGCCAGTTTAGGAGGTGCACTACGACCCAGACCACCGTTTGTATCATTTTGAGGGTCATTGTGCCGTCCGTGTTTTGTGTACATGGGACGACCCTTCGTTTATCCAGTTTCGAGCTACCAGTTCACTCCTATTGCACCTTTTCGTGGTGACGACATGATCTTCGAGCACAGTCGCTCGTGTGATGAGCAGCTACATCGCGCCCGCACCTCTGCCTCAGCTGTCCGCTACTACCTGGAGTATGTGCCTCGTTCGAGGAGGTTCGAGACGGATGCATCTGAGGATCCGATGCATGTCCCTTTAGAGGGCTCTGCTCCCTTTCCCCAGTTCCGGCGCGAGGGGACCGTGAGGCAGCCGCGCTTGGCGAGGAGAGCCGAGATGCGCCCGCGTCGAGGAGCTCACATTCAGCCGCCACGAGTTCCCTTCACACTCCATTGGCCCACTCAGGAGGAGATAGAGCGGTTCCCCGGTTACCTGCCTCCATCATCCGAGGACCCCCGTCATCACTAGACTCCAGTGGAGAGCTTTTATAGAGATCTTCCCTTCAGCAGTACCTTTTGGGAAGGGTTGTAGATTGTACTCGTAGCTTAGTAGGAGGGTAGCATTTTGGGTTTTTATCTTCATGTTGTACCATGTACTTTGTATTTTCTTGTATTTTATTTCCATTGACAAGCTCTGCCTGTCCTTATGAGGGTATGACTACTTATGTACTCTAATTATATTATTAATGAAATGTTCCCTTTGTCATCTTGATCATTGCTCTTTTGTTATGTGATTTATCTTTATGTGAATTCTTAGGATTGTCATCCGTGTGTTACTTTTTGTCATTCGATTAGACTAAGCTCGCGGCTCTCATTTTGCTTTATGTTTTTTTAAAAAAAATATTTTACCAATAATTTTCGTTAAGTATTTTATTAAAATGATGAGACTAAGAAGTAATAGCCTAATGTTTAACCCAATGTATTCTAGAGAGTTGGGTTAAAAATTAGAGTGTTACAATGATGTTCAAACCATAAGGTTTCTTTGAAACCTTAGTACAAAGAACTCTAAAGCTCACTTTATCTTGCTAAGATATGTGTTAGGTTGAGGTTTATATTCCTTTGAAGGCTTGAATGAGCTCTAGTAAAGAATAAAATGAACTTGCATCCATGTTTTAGTTTATGCTTTGATATCATGTTTACTTTTCCTTGTCACTTCTAAAATCTCAAGAACAAAGAAATGAAGTTGCATTCTCATGTTTAAATTTCAAGCTTTGCATTTCATGTTTATATTTCAAGTCATCACCTAAACTTTAAAGATAAAAATGAACTTGCATCTGATATTTATTTCAAGCTCTCACTTTACTTTTATAATGGAGACTAAAATAAAGTGCATAACATGTTTAAGTTTTGTCATCACCTAAAGATCCTAGAGCTCAAAGACTTACCCTTTGGATCTCAAGTGAAGTTTGGAAAACAGAAGTATTCTATGAATACTATTTTCGGCCTTGAGATGAGGGTGAACTTAGCATAAGTTCCATCTAGTCACAAAGGCCAACAAGCTATGTTTTAAGATTTTTCTTAAGCATAGAAAAGCTCAAAGAATACTTTGAGTATGATTTTTATGGTTTAAAACTCTTTTGAGAGTGGTTTAAAGTAGCTACTGCCTTGGTCTTTAATTTTATGATTTTAATTAAATAGATTAGTTTCTAAAAGAGTTTTGAGGTTCTAAAATAATTCCAAGTGAAACTAGTAACTTATATGCACATGAAATGTGATTTTATGTGATTATGTGACATATATGTTTCGGCCACTGCCTTGTAATTTTGGCTACTGCATGTTGCTGCTTTAATGGGTTAGAATGTGTAAAAATTATGTTTGAGTGAAGCAAAAATTATCTTGTGAGTGTTAAAGACAACTAGTAAGTGGAAAGGATGTAAGTTGTGAGTTGTAGATCCCTTAGAAACTAAAAATATGGTTACTGCCTTAGGACAGGTACAATCTAAATTAATATTGTTTTAGAAGTGTTTAGAAGTGTATGTTTAACTCCTAAAAGTGCTAGCATTTAGTTTTAGTACCTTAAGAAAAGCCGAAACTTAGAAAGGGTCAAAGTTGTGACTTCTAACACCCATAATTGAGAAATATAAATTCTGCCCTTGCTGCCCAAGGCTGTTTGGAATTGATCATGAGCATAAAAATTAGTGAGAATTATTAGTAATGATCCCTTAGGTGCATAAAAGACCTAATTTGGATGCTAGGTTAATTAGATCGTAAGTTTAAGACCTGTAAGGATCCAAAGCATAAAATGTTGTAAGATAGGAAAGGGAATGAGAATTAGTGTTTCAAAGTGTATATTTGTTTATTAATATGGTTTGTTATGCATAACATTTGCACTAGCTGAGTCCGGTCCCTTATTCTAGTATTCTGGGTAGGCGCATGTTTATTACTTTGCTAAAGTGCTGATGTTATGTGCATATGAATATATAAACTTGAGATATGAGTGTTGTGTATATTGTGGCATGCTATGATGATTTGCATGATTTGATGAGCATGAAATATTGAATGAAATACCATGATGATATTTGAGAACATGTATTTATGTTGCATACTTGCATAACATGTTGAGACGCATTTCTCCTGCTAAGGTGAGGAGAAAATAAAACCGTGAGGGTATGGTAGATGCATCCTGCCAAAGCAGACAAATTTACTATGCATTGGGTGCTAGTAGATGTGTTTCGAAGGAGATAATCCTAACCCACACTCCAGGAGTCCGGATATATTTGTACTTATTTGAGGATAAGCTGAGAACTAGTGACGACTAGTTAGGTATGAGCTCATAACCTAGATGTTTTTAGGGTGGCCCCATGAAAGAGAACTAATGATGCAAATAATGACACATAAGCAAAATGCATTCATATGAAAATTTGTTTCCTTTTTGACATCGTGTACATGAGCATGTTTCTTTATGTTGTTGTTTAAGTAATAATTGTATAGTTTCTACCATACATTCATGCTATGATATGCTGCATTCATCACATTAAAGATTCATCCTAAAATGAATGGACCTTGGATAAATATGTTTGAAAACCTAATAAGGAACTTTATGCATGCTCACTTTTTCATAATAAACCCGAGGTCCCTGGGGACGTAGATGATGACACTAGGATAGGAGGTTTTTCCCTACTGAGATTCTTCATCAAGATTCTCACCCCATCTATCTTTTTCTTTCCGTTACATCTTTAGAGGCCGATGGCGTCATTCGTGATTTTTGTTGACACTCTAGTCTGGGAGGTGCTCTACCACTCGGACCACCGTTCCTACCACTTCGAGGGTCGATGTGCTATGTGCATTTTTGTGTACATAGGATGTTCGTTTACCTACCTAGTGTCCAGCTTCAGATTCACTCCCACTTCTCCCTACGGTGATGATCTGATCTTCGAGCACACTCGCCCCTGCGACGAGCAAACTCATCGTGCTCACCCGACCGCTTCAGCAGTCCTCGACTATCCCAATTATGTTCCCTGCTCAAGGCGATCTGAGACCAATCTGCCTGAGGACTCCCCCACTCATATCTATTCAAAGGGCTCTGCTCCCACGGTGCCCATGGATGTAGGCAGAAGCAGGGAGGATATGGTGACCCAGCCCCATCTAGCTCAGCGATCAGAGATTCGTCCACATCGTGGATGCCACATCCGTCCCACATTCCATCTACACCCTCTTGAGGAGCTCATACAGTTCATTGGGTACATACCCCTATCACCAAAGGATCAGCACTGCCAATAGATCTTGTTCGATAGTCTATTTGAGTGCCTGAGCTATCTTGAGGATCCTCTTTTCTTATCGTACCTTTTGCTAGGGGTATCTTAGTTTAACACTTGTAGGACTAGTGAGAAGGAGCTATAGCTGGCTTTTAATTTTGACGTCTCATGTACTTTCATTTTCCCTGTATTTATTGCTTTCCTGTATTTTCTTTTGTTGACTTTATGTGTTACAAGCTCAGCCTATTATGTATGCCTGTGACACCATCCGTTTTATTTCCATTGTACTATAAACTATATTATCTAATGAATTGTGTTTCATGTTCAAGTGTGATGTGCTTCTAGATATGTGTATGTATGACCTACTTATTTTGTTTATTCTATTTGTGTTTAAGCATTCGATTATGTTAGCACGTGCGGCTCACGTTTTGTTTTATGTTTCAAAAAAAAAGTTACCCTATTTTCCACTAAGTATTTTGATTAAAAGATAAAACAAAAGAGTAATAACTAATAATTAACTGTAATACGTCCTACGCGTGTTGAGTTAAATATTCGGGTGTTAAATTTTGGTATCAGAGCAGTTCGATTCTCATGGAGCCTAAGCATTGGACTGACCATGCTTTTTAAGCATGATACAATAATTATGTCATGTGTAGTGCTTAGCTAATAGAGATAAGCTATAGGTTAGATATGCATGACTTTTGTCTATTTATGTGTGCCATGGTAACTAGCTCATATAGCACAAAATATTGAGCCTAATCACCTCAGTGTTTATTGACTTGTGCATTTAGGAACCAATGGCACCCAGACAATAGAATAAGGCTACCAATGAGGGGAATCAAGACAACGAGACTGCGATGGCTATTCGAGAGATGGCGAGAGCCATGGAACGCATATTCGACCACATGAATCAACAAGGAGATACTGCACGTTGTCCTCATACTACCAAAGTGTTAAAACAAGCTCGGTTTGGAAAGTTTCGCAAGGCAAATCCACTAATATTTAGAGGAGCCATGAACTCGAACAAAGCTGACTAATGGATCAAGAACTTGGAGAAGATCTATTCTGTGGTCGCCTATTCTGAGAAGCATAGGGTCACCTTTGCTGCTTATATAATTGAGTCTGATGCTGATTTCTGGTGGATTGGCACCTGACGACTATTAGAGGCTACCGGTACTGCCATCGATTGGGAGCTATTCAAGACTTATTTCTACGAGAAGTACTTCCTTGAGTCTGTAAGGAACGCGAAGGACATAGAGTTCATGCAGCTGACCTAGGGAGGGTCAACCGTCGCCCAGTACACGCCGACATTCGAGGAATTGATCAAGTTCTCTTGGATTTTCTAGTGGAATCCCGATGAGATTTGGAAGTGCATTAAGTATGAGGTCGGACTGAGGGCTGTAACGCCCCCGATTTTCTGTTAGAGTGAAAATGACCAAAATGCCCTTCAGGCCATTTTTGGCCCAGAACTCGAGGATAGCCGACCCGGCAGTCCTCGAGGGGCTAACTCAATGTTTGAAGGGGATTAGTTGAATTGTGTATCTTTCCGGGATTGAAAATCTCGTTTTCTGAGATTTCAGGTCAAAATGACCAAATACCCCTATTGGGTTTGACACAGGTGCGAGCCACGGATGGACCCGTAACTTCTCTATATGGTTTTAAAAGGTGTTTTTATGTATTATGTGACCTCAGTTTTAGTCCCGGTGGCCTCGGGCAATTTTTGTGCAAAATTATGATTTTACCCCTAGTTTAGTGTTTTTAAGCTTAATCACGTAATTAAGCAAATCTAAGCAATATTAGGCTTTAATCAAAGATTAATTAATTTCCATACTTAATCTAGAGTCAAAATAATTTATTAGAGCTAATTAGAACCTAAGATTGCTAAATTTAAACTCAAATCTCATTTTAAATTCAAGATTCCTAGTCATGGAATCTTGAATAGTGTTTCTCTCTCCAATTCCTTAAATCATGGAATTGTGTCTATATTATTTATTCATAAAATGAATTTTATACCTCCTAAATGTGTATGAGCACTACTTAATCATGTCATAAAATTCCTAATCACATTCTTAGTTACCTAAACACATATTTAGGAATTCCTAATCTTGCACCTAATCTAATACACACCTAAACACATCTCTAAACCATCATTAAACAAAAGAAACCTCTCCTCCTCTCTTCTAGAAGCCTCACGGGCACTCCTCCTCCCATGCCTCAAATTTTTGAAATTCAAATGCAATTTCAAGTCCATGACAAGCCTTACTTAGCCCATACTTTGCATCATGCTTACCATGCTTTCATCCATGCTTTGAATGATATCGTGTAAGAGATATTTTCTCCTCCCATGCCTCCAAGAAGCTACGGCTAGGCCTCTCCTTTGAGGAGCCTTCATTGTTTTTGTTTTCTATAAATACATGTGTTGAAGAACTTGTGTGAACCTTTAGATCATTTGCTAAGCTTTAGTTTTCAAGCTTTCTTTTGAGTTCTTTGCTTTTCTTCTCAAGTTCTTCATTTCCACTCAAAGTTCTTAAGAACTTTCTTTCATCTTCATTTTCTTCATCTCCTCTTTGCATCATCACCTCACAACCTCAAACCACAACCTTGAATCATCTCCTAAACACCCTAAACACTCATTCTCAAACACAAGCTCCCTCAAGACACATCTCCTTTCCTTTCCTCTCTCCTTGGCCGAAGCCTCGCCATCACATGAGGAGGAGTTTTTCCTTCCATTCTTACCTCAAAGATCAAGCCTTTGAGTTCACACTTGGTAGGAGTTGCTCTCTAGTTTTGTTTTTACTCAAAAATGAGATTTTCTCAAAGTTTTTCTTGGTTTCTTTTTAAGTTTTTTCTTGCTTCTTTCTTTTCTTTTATTTTTGGCCTCAAGGCCTCATTTTGAGCATGATAGCTTGATGATGAGTGTTTCTAGATGATGACCTTATGTTCATCTCAAAGAAACCTCTAAAGCTTGAGTTTTTCCTTTCTTTGAACTTTATCTATATTACTTAGCTCTCATGGTTTTTCAACTTGAGAAAAATTAATCTAAGGTTTTCAAAAAGCCCAAGCCTATCCTTGTCAACCTTAAAGTTGGCCGACACGTTCTAAAGATCTTCTCTAGATAGGGGTTTTGGGTACTTAATGAAGAACATGACATAGTTTCATTCTCTTTTTCTTTCCTTATATGCTTTGGTTCTTGTTTTCTTTTCCTCTATATTTCGGCCTTGGTTCCTATTTCCTTATGGTTTTGTTTTCTTTTGAGTTTATTTCCTTTGAGCTTGATGATGATGTTCAAGAACCATGTAGTTCCTTTGAGAACTTGGTTCAAGAATTCTAGAGCTCACTTTGTTGATGAGATAAGTGATGGGTTGAGATTTTTGGTTCTCTCTAAAAGTCTTATATGAGCTCTAAGTTAAGATAAAAAGGATTTGCATTCATATTTACTTTTATGTCATCACTAAATGCTCAAGACTAAAAGAATGAACTTGCATCTCCATATTTATGTTTATGTTCTCACTAATTCTCTAAGATAATAATGGGTTCACATAGCATATTTATTTTATGCTCTCACCTCTAAATCAAGACTAAAACAAAAGTGCATTGCATATTTATGTTTATGTTATAACTTAAGAGATTTAGAGCTCATGGACTTACCCATTATTGTCTCAACAAAGTTTCTAAATATATGCCTTTTACCTCTTTGATTTTCGGCCTTGTGATGATGTTGGATCTTAGAATGAGATTCACCTAGTTACAAGTGCTAAAACTTGTGTTTCATGATTTTCCTAAGCTTAGATGATTTTAAGAAATGTTTTGAGCAAGGTTTTATGTTTTAAAACACTTTTGAGATTTGCCCTCACATGTTTTATAATGGTTTTGATGAAATAAATTGTTTCCAAGTGAGTTTTGAAAGTTTTAAAAAGGTTTCAAGAGAAACTAGCAATTTATGTGCTTTAGAAATGAAGTTTTATGCATTGTTTGATGGAGATGTTTTCGATTCTGGTTGGTTGGTATGCTCACTGTATAATGTTGTTTTGATGATGATAATATGAGTATGATCATGTATATTTAATGAGAAAATTCATTTGAGAAAGTTAAAATAAGTTAGGAACTAGAAAAGAATTAAAATACAAGTTCTAGATCCCCTAGAAATATAATTTTTTGGATTCTGTCCAGCAAGGTTTAAAATTAGAAATCATGGCTTATAATTAGTCTAAATGTGTAGGAACTACTCATAATTGATTTAGGAATTGATCTTGATGCTTTAGGAACAAACCGAACTTAGAAATGGTCAAAGTTGTGACTCCTAGGTACCCATAAAGTGTAAATTATCGATTCTGTACTCTTGGGGTTTAGAGTTGTTTATGATCATAGAATTGAGTGAGGAATACTTAGATATGATCCTATAGATACCCAAGAGCTTAAGTTGTGATGATAGACAACTTAGATTTCAAGTTAAAAGACCTTAAGGGTCAAAGCATAAGAAATTAAGAGACTTTGATGTTTTAAGTTTGATAATGCAAGCACGATGTGTTGATGCATATGCTTTGATGATGCATGAGCTATGATGAAGTGTTTTATTGAAATGTTAAGTCTATCATGAGTATGAAAGATGAATGAGAAATGTGTATATGTTATAGACTTGTGGCATAAAGTTGGTTTGAAGGAAATTTCGTGTACAGCCATTATGCTGCCGAATTTCCATCAAACCTAAAAGATTTGAGAATGTTTTTGAAGTACCATATAAGATTAAAACCCTAGGTGACACCGGTTCGGCCGAGCACCCCCAGGAAAGACAAATCCGTGAGGGTATGAGTAGATGCAGCCTAGCAAAGCGGACAAATTGTTGTGGCTAGATGCCCGCAAAGCGTTTCAAAGAGGGTATATCCTAAGAGAGGTGATCCCTAAGCCCCCTAACCTGGACTTGAGGAGTCGGGATTATTTTATTATGTTTTGCTTATTCAGATAATAAGTAAGAACTAGTGACGACTAGTTAAGGTATGAGCTCATAACCTAGATGTTTTAGGGTGGCCTTATAATGCTATAGTATGATGATTTATGTCACAAAGTTGAGGAAAGTTCCACATGAAAGATTTATGCCACTTGTATTCTTCTTGATGTTATGATTAGTTAAGTACTTGCTTAAAGTATTGCCATGCATTCATGCTTGATATGTTGCATTCATGACATTAAGATGCATTCTAAAAGGAATGAACCTTGGATAAATTAGTTTTATAAACTTAACGAATGAATTTATATGCATGCTCACTTTTTAATAACAAACCCAAGGTTCCTAGAGATGTGAACGATGTAACCCTAGATAGGAGATCCCTACTGAGACTCTTTAGTAAGATTCTCACTTCTTTCCTTTCTTTCTTTCTCTCCTATCATATCTTCAGAGCTCGATGATGACTTTCATGCTATTAATTGATATGCCAGTCTGGGAGGTGCATTACGACTTGGATCACCGCTCCTATCATTTCGAGGGTCGATGTGCCGTACGTGTTTTTGTATATATGGGACGACCTTTTGCTTATCTTGTGTCCAGCTATCGTTTCACTCCTATTGCTCCTTTTAGTGATGATGATCTGATCTTCAAGCGCACTCGCCCCTGCGATGAGCAGACTCGTCGTGCTCGTTCTTCCGCCTCGGCTGTACATGACTACCCCGAGTACGTTCCCCGTTCGCAGTGATCGGAGACTGATCCATCCGAGGACTCCTCGCCGCATATCTTTTCAGAGGACTCTACTCCTACGGTCCCGATGGACATTGGAGGCCGTAGCACGGCTACGGTGACTCAGCCCCATCGAGCTCGATGACTAGAGATGTGTCCACGTCATGGAGGCCATACCCGACCCCCATTCCATTTGTTTACCTTTGAGGAGCTCGCGCAGTTTCCCGAATACATACCTCCATCACCCGAGGGTTCTCACCGCCAGTGGACTTTGTTGGAGGGCTTTTTGAGTCCTCGAGCCATCATGAGGGTTTCCCCTTCTGCAGTATCTTTTGGTAGGGGTATTCTAGTTTAGCACTCATAGCTATAGTGGGAGGGTAGTATAGTTGGTTTTTATTTTGCTGTCGTACCATGTATTTTACTGCTTTCGTACTTTCCTGTTATTTTCCTTGTATCGAAAGCTCAACCCGATTCTATAAGGGTTTGACTCTATGTATTTCTAATTATGTTATTAATGGAATGTTTCTTTGTTTCTTTGTTGATTGTTCTATGCCTTTATATATCTGATCATGTTGTCATTTATCTTCATGTATCTCGATGCAGGCGGCTCTCACTTTGATTTTTTATTTCAAAAAAAAAATTTACCCATAATTTCCGCTAAGTATTTTAATAAAAGAATGAGACTAAGAAGTAATAACCTAATGATTAACCTAATGTGTTCTAGAGTATTGGGTTAAAAATTAGGACGTTACAAGGGCCGAGCTTAACATAGCTTTTGCACACATAGAGATCAGGGACTTCCCTACCCTGGTCAACAAGTGTTGAATCATTGAGGAGGGACACAAGAAGCTGAGCGCCGCATGGGTGGAGCGTCCCTGAGGACTAGGACCTCAGGTCCCAAGGTTCCAACCACAACACCAGAATCCATCCTGTACTCACTTCAACTCGCAATACCACCAGCAATTCAAGCTGCAACACCACCAACAACAATAACAAAGGGCACCATTCAATCAGCAATCCCAACCGCAATCACGACCACCATTCAAACACAATGGCCCAAGGAGGGTCGAGTGGATCCAAAAACAAGGCGGCCCAAGGAGCCCCTTCTACCTTCCCTAGACTCACACCTGTTGTGGATTGCCCGAGGTGTGGGAAGCCACACGGAGGTTGCCCCTACATGGCTGGGCAAGTAACTTGCTTCAAGTGTGGGAAGCCTGGCCATTACGTGAGGGAGAACGTGGAGTGGAACCCAACGACCCCAAACCCCCACCCATAACACCAAGGGAGAGTCTTCACCCTCAACGCAGAAGATTCGGCGAAGTCCAAAAGACTCATAAAAGGTATGTATGAAATGAATAGTAGGACCTTAACTATACTGTATGATTCTAATGCTACTCATTATTTCATCTCACATGATAGTGTTAGAACCTTACAATTGCATGTAACTGAACTCCTTTTTTATTAACTATTTTTACACCCACCGATAAACCTATTAGGACTTTCAAATGCTGTTTTGACTATCATTTTCTTACTGAGGGTAGACCTTTCATATTAGATTTAGTTTGTTTGCCCATGAAAAACCTAGACATAATTCTTGGCATGGATTGGCCTTATGCCAACCGTGTGATGTTAGATTGCTATACAAAGTCTGTCATTTTCCTTCCAATCCCTAGTGAGCCTAGTAGGTCTTTCAAACTCTACTTAAACACCATAGCAGTTCACTGTCATGGGGAAGAGAGTAAAGGATATGTTCTCCTAGCCGCTAAGTAACCGTAGTGAGAGACTACCCTGAAGTGTTTCCCGACGATATCCATAGCATCCTATAAGATGTCGCCCCTGGAGCTAACCGAGTTTAAAACTCAGTTAGAGGAGTTGTTGGAGAAGAAGTTTGTGAGGCCAAGTGCTTCACCGTACGAAGCCCCGGTTTTGTTTGTCAAAAAGAAAGATGGGAGTATGAGACTTTGCATAGATTATAGGCAGCTAAACCGAGTGATAGTGAAGAATAAGCACCCCTTACCTAGGATTGATGATCAAATGGACCAATTGAGAAGAGTGGTGGTATTTTCCAAGATTGATTTGAGGTCAGGATATCACAAAATAAGAGTTAAGTAGGAAGGCATACCTAAGACCACTTTTAGGTCTCGGTATGGCCACTTTGAGTTCACAGTTATGTCGTTTGGTTTAACTAATGCTCTTACTGTGTTCATGGATTATATGAATAGGATCTGCAGACCCTATTTAGATAAATTCGTAGTTGTTTTCATAGATGATATACTCATCTATTCGAAAACTCACGAGGAGCATGTGTAACACCCTAATTCTTAACCCAACTTTCTAGAACACATTAGGTTAATCATTAGGTTATTACTTTTCAGTCTCATCATTTTATTAAAATACTTAGCGGAAATTACGGGTAAATTTTTTTTTTTTGAAAATATAAATCAAGGTGAGAGCCATGTTCTTATCTAACGAGCGACATAAATATCAATCATAAGGAAACACAAGAACTAAAGCAAGTAACAATAGAACAACGATCATAACAACAAAGGGAACATTTCATTAATAATAATATAGTTGGAATACATAGGTAGTCACGGCCTTATAGAAACGAGTTGAACTTGGAATACATAGAAAAATGGAAATACAACTGAAGCAAGAAAGCAGTAAAGTACATGGTGTGACAGCAAAAGAAAAACCAACTACACTACCCTCCTACCAAGCTATGAGTACTAGACTAAAACCCCTTCCCAAAAGGTACCGCCGAAGGGGAGATCCTTGTGACTGCTCGGGCACTCAAATAGCTCTCCGATGAGGTCTAGTGTCCTCGGGTGATAGACGTAGGTAACCGGGGAACCGTTTGATCTCCTCCTGAGTGGGCCAGTGAAGTAGGAAAGGAACGCGTGTCGGTTGGACGTGAGCCCCTCGGCGCGGGCGCATCTCGGCTCTCCTTGCCAAGCGTGGCTGCATCATGGTATCCTCACTCCCCTCTTGCCTAATAGGGGGAAAGGGAGCAAAACTCTTCAAATAGACGTGCATCAGTGAGTCCTTGGACAGATCGGTCTCCGACCTCCTCGAGTGAGGCACATACTCCGAGTAGTCGCGAACAGCTGAGGCGGACGAGCGGGCACGACGCATCTGCTCGTCGCGAGGGTGGGTATGCTCGAAGATCAAGTCGTCACCACCAAAAGGAGCAGTAGGAGTGAACTGATAGCTGGACATCGGATAAGCAAAAGGTCAACCCATGTACACAAAAACACGAACGGCACAGCGACCCTCAAAGTGGTAGGAACGATGCTCCGAGTCATAGTGCACCTCCCAGACTGACGTATCAATGAAGACCACGAATGTCGCCATCGATCTCTGAAGAGGTGACGGAAGAAAGAGGAAGAAGAGAAAGGAGTGATAATTCTTACTAAAGAATCTCAGTAGGAGTCTCCTATCCTAGGGTTACATCGTTCTCATCCTCAGGAACCTTGGGTTTAATCATAAAAGGTGTACATATATAAAAGATTCATTATTAGAGTTTATAAAACCAATTATCCAAGGTTCATTCCTTTTAGCATGCATCTTGATGTTATGAATGCAACATACTAAAACATGAATACATGGCAATGCCTCAATCAAATATCTGAAGAATCATAACTTAAAGAAAGCACACAAGTGGCATAAAGGGCATATGACTTTCAAGTGGATCTTTCCTAAACTTCATGACATCAATCATGGTACTTCAGCATAATAAAGCCACCCTAAAATAACTAGGTTATGAGCTCATACCTCAGCTAGTCGTCACTAGCTCTTACTTATTATCTGAATAAGCAAAACATAATAAAATAATCTCGACTATGCAAGTATGAGTAGGGGGCTAGGGATCACCACTCTTAAGATATACCCTCTTTGAAATGCTTTGCGGGCATCAAGCCACAAAAATTTGTTCGCTTTGGTAGGCTACATCTAATCATACCCTCATGGATTTGTCTCCCCTGGGGGTGCTTGGCCAAACCGGTGTTGTAACGCCCCGATTTTTCTGTTAGAGTGAAAATGACCAAAATGCCCCTGAGGTCATTTTCAGCCCGGAATTCGAGGAAAGCCGGTTCGGCAGTACTTGAAGGGCAAACTCAATGTTGGAAGGGGATTAGATAACTTGTGTACCTTCCCGGGATCGAAAATCTCGTTTTTCGAGTTTTCGGGTCAAAATGACCAAAACGCCCCTGCGGTGTTTTACCCATTTGCAAGTGCCGGATGAACCCGAAACTTCTCTAGATGGTTTTAAAAGGTGTTTTTATGTATTCTATGACCTCAGTTTTAATTTTAGAAGTCCCGGGCAAAATTAGTACAAAATTACGATTTTGCCCCTAGTTTCGTGTTTTTACGCTTAATCGCGTGATTAAGCAAACCTAAGCAATATTAGGCTCTAATCGAAGGTTAATTAATTTCCTTAATTAATCTTGATTCAAAATAATTTATTAAAGTTGATTATAACCAAAAAGTACTTAATTACAACCTAAAATCATATTTTAATTTCAAGACACCTAGTCATAGAATCTTGAATAGTGTTTTCTCTTTCCAATTCCTTAAATCATGGAATTGTGTTACACATTGTTTATTCAAAAATGAGTTTAAAATTCTCTAATGATGTATGAGCATTCCTAAACTTGTCATAAACTCCCTAAATCACATTCTTAGTTACCTAAAGTTAAGCTTAATCATTCCTAACCTTGTACCTAAGCTAATACACATCTAAACCTACCATTAACACACAATTAAATGGTCAAAACTCACCCCCACTCTGCTGTCCAGCCTTGGCCGAAGCTGTCCCTCCCCATTGTGCATCACATGTTCAATTTTTCATCACTCCAAGGCCATACCTCAAGTCATATACACTATACCTTGTCATAACTTTCAATCAAGCTTGAATTTCCACATGAATAAATAATTAAAACAACTCATTTTCCCCATTTATTTGTGGCTGGAAAAGTTCCAGCCATGTCAAGTTTCTAGAAGCCTAATTTCATAAAAAGTTGATAGGAAATTAACTCACATCAAGCCATACTTTGTAGCATAGCTTCCATACTTCAAAGCATGCTTGAATGACCTTGTGTAAGAGATATTTTCTCTTCCTTCCTCTCTCAAACCACACGGCCAGCCCCCTCCCCTCACTCCTCCATGGTTTTGTTTTTCTATAAATAGGATGCTTGTGATAGCCTTGTTGCACCTTGAAGCATTTGCTAAGTTTAGAGTTTTAGAGTTGTCTTGCTAGTTCTTTCTTTTTCTCTCAAAATTTCAAGAAGTGTTCTTCCTTTCTTTTCATCTTTATCTTCTTCATCTCTTCATCTCATCATCACCTCTCAACCATCAAACACCACTCCAAAGCCTTGAACCATCATCAAACCTCTCAAACACCACACCTCAAACACAACTTCACCCAAAACACATTTCCTTTCTTTTCCTTCCTCTTGGCTGAATCATCACCACCATCCTAGGAGGTGTTGCTCATCTCATTTCCATCTTCAACTCCAAGCTTTTACCTTCATCACAAGGTAGGGATTTGTTTTCAAACTTTGTTTTGCTCAAGAAAGTGTTTTTCTCTAGTTTCCTCTTGGATTCTTTTTGAACTTTCCTTTGTTTTTCCTTTCTTTTCATTTCGGCCATGAGGCCTTGATTATGAGCATGATAGCTTGATGATGAGAGTTTCTAGATGATGACATTGTGTTCATCCCAAAGAAACCTCTAAAGCTTGAGTTTTCCTTTTCTTATGACTTCATCTATATGATATCTAACTCACATGGTTTTTCAACTTAAGAAAATTAATCTAAGGATTTCTAAAAGCCCAAGCCTACCCTTGTCAACCTTAAAGTTGGCCGGGACGTTCTAGAGATTTTTCTCTAGATAGGGGTTTTGGGTATTTAATAAAGAACTTGATGTAGTTTCACTTTCTTTCTCTTTTATATGACTTTCGATTTTTGTGTTGAGATCTTTGAGATATTGTATTGGGTTGTTATCTTGTTAAAGTCTTGAATGAGCTCTAGTTAATCATAAAATGAACCTTGCATCATGTTTACTTTATGCTTTGCATATCATGTTTATTTCCTTGCTATCACTAAATACCAAGATAATGAATGAACTTGCATTATCATGTTTATATTTCAAGCTATGCATTATCATGTTTATATTTCAAGTTCTCACTTAATACCAAGATAATAATAAGTTGCATTCATGTTTACTTTGTGCTATCACTTTACTTTCTAATGGAACCTAAAATAAGTGCATGAGCATATTTATTTTTATGTCATCACCTAAATGAATCTAGAGCTCAAAGACTTGCCCATTGTTGTCTCAACAAAGGTCTAACAATGTGTTTTTCTTGGGTTCATATTTCGGCCCCAAGAGGTCTTAAGGTTTCCAAGTATTTGAGACTATGTCTTATAATTTTTCCAAGTGAGTTTAAGGAATGCATAGAACCAAGTTTTGAGAATTTAGAACCTCTTAAGACAAAGATGAATTGGTCACTGCCCTCTTAAATATTCTTATGATTTTAGATGTTAAAATTGTTTATAAATGAGCTTTGAGAGTTTAAAAAGAGTTCCAAGAGAAACTAGTATTTTATGTGCTTTAGAAATTATGTTTTATGCCTTTTATGGAGAAGTATATTTTCGGTTCTTCCTTGCTCCTTGCTGCCACTGTATGTGCTGTTTTGATGATGATAATGTGTCTATGTTTGAGTAAAAATAATGTTAAGACTCATATGTGAGAGATAGGATAAGTTAGGAACTAGAAAAGAATTAATTTGAGAATTCTAGATCCTTTAATTATGTAATTTTCTGGATTCTATCCAGCAAGTTTTAGATTTAATAATCATGGTTTTAAATTAGTTTAAATGTGTAGGAATGACTCATAATTGGTTTAGGACTTAATCTTGAAGCCTTAGGAGCAAACTAAACTTAGAAAGGGGTCATTGTTGTGACTTCTAGGTACCCGTAAAGTTAGGATTTCAAATTCTGCATCCTTGAGGTTTAGAGATGTTCTTGACCATAGTGTGAGGTGAGGAATACTTAGTTATAACCTCATAGGTTCCCAAGAGACTAGGTTTTGATGATCGATAACTTAGAATGTGAGTTAAGGACTTTAAGGATCTAAACCGTAATCTCTAGAACCCCGTAATCACATAAATATAAGCTGTCCAAATCTGTATAGTGCTGTTTGGATAAGTCCTTGAGCATAAAAATTAGTAACACTTATTAGTTGTGAACCTATAGGTGTGTAAGAGGTTAAGAATAATACTAGAACGATTAGTTTACAAGTTTAAGACTCAAAGGAACCAAAGCATAACATACTATAAGTTTATAACATAATAAGCTTGGGAGTTTGTATGAATGATTGTCTAAGGTGTGATTATGTGATAATGTAAATGCTATAGTTTTATGTATACATTATGAAGAAGTTTCTTGTGATGATGTATATGCTATGAGAAAGATTTATGTAATGAATAATGATTTATCTATGAATTAACACTTTATGAGATCTTAAATGTGACACAACACTGAGACGCCTTCTTGGGTGACACCGGTTTAGCCGAGCACCCCCAAGAAAACAAATCCGTGAGGGTATTGACATAAAGCTTGCCAAAGCGGACAGTACTACGATGCACTAGCTGCTAGTAGAGCGTTTCAAAGAGGAAATGACCCTAAGAGAGATGATCCTTAATTGCCCTCTAGCCCGCACTATTAAGTTGGGATTATGTATATGTTACGCTTATCATAGGATAAGTAAGAACTAGTGACAACTAGTTAAGGTATGAGCTCATAACCTAGAGATGTTTTAGGGCGGCCCCATGAGATGAAAGTTAAAGTTAACAATGTCACATATACTATACTTATGCCAAATGTTATAATGTTTCTTAGCTATTCTATTATTTGGTTTACCTTTGTGATGCATTCATATCATTAGTATATTTTCTGCTTAAGTTATAAGACGCATTATAAAATATGACGGACCTTAGATAAATAACACTTTAGACAACTAACTTAAAAGGAATTTATATGCATGCACACCTTTTTAGGAATAAACCCAAGGGTCCTGAGGATATGATGATGTCACCTAGGTAGGGATAACCCTACTGAGAATTCTTTTAGAAAGATTCTCATTCCCTCTCTCTTTTCTTCCGTCATATCTTCAGATGGCGACATTCGTACTCTTCATCGACACCCCGATATGGGAGCTGCACCATGACCCGTGTCATACCATTTTGAGGGTCGCTGCACGGTTAGAGTGTTCATGTTTATGGGACGACCCTTCGCACATCCAGTCCCGAGTTACCGTTTTACCCCGACTGCTCCTTACCGTCATAACGGGATTTTTGAGTGAGCTAGACCACGCGATGAGCAAATTCTCCGCATGGAGCCCGAGACATCAGCGGTACGCGACTACCCAGAGTATGTGCCTGTTACCCAGTACTCGGAGACGGACCCATCCGAGGACCCGCCGTCACATATGTACAGTTGGAGCTCCAGTCCCGCTCCCCCACCGATGAGGGCTGGGAGTGAGGAGACGGTGGTCCAGCCGAGGTTGGCTCGTCGGCCATCTATGCGCCCTCGCCGCGATGGACATGCCCCGATGATGCGCTCGACTACTCCCGCCGAGATTCATTAGTGGATCGACTCGACCCCACAGTACTCGGACCAACAGGAGTAGACATAAAAGGGGCAGTAGCTAGTGCACACACGCCACATAGTTGAGGACAAACCTTCTTTTGTATATGAGGTTGTCTACTCTAGGTGCACATGGGTATGGGTGTTGTTTCTCTTGTATTTACTTTTTATGATTTTATTGTATTGCATTTCAGTTGTATTCCGCTTCCCGATGTATTGAATAGTCCTGCCCTTTGGGTAGGCACAGTATATATATATATATCTATGTTTCAGTTGATGTCTCCATGAAATGATGTGCTTCTTTATGCTTTGCTTATATGTTTCGCTATGCTTCCTCTTAAAGATTCGTGCATGGCTCTCACTTTGATTTTAAATTCCAAAAAGAAAAATTTTACCCATATTTCCGCTAAGTATTTTCTAAGTAAAAGATGAGACCAAGAGATAATATTCTAAAGATTAACCTAAGTACATACTAGTAGTCTTGGGTTAAGATTTAGGGTGTTACATTATGGTATCAGAGCAGTTCGATTCTCATGTAGCCTGAGGATTGGACTGACTATGCTTTATAAGCATAATGCGATAGTTATGTCATGTGTAGTGCTTGATAGAGATAAGCTGTAGGACTAGAGATGCATGACTTCTGTTGCTTGCAAGTGCCATGGTAACTAGCTCATTTTGCATGGATATTGAGCTTGATCAACTTGATGTTCATTGTTTCATGTGTTTAGGGACCAATGGCACCGCGACGATATTGACCAAGATAATGCAACTGCTGCTGCTGTCCGTCGAATGGCGCAAGCCATGGAACGGATGTTCGACTGGATGGATCAACAAGCGAATGCAGCTCCTGTTCCCCTTCCTCCCCCTGCTGCTGAGACGGTGGAACAAGCCCGCTTTGGCGAGTTCCGTAAGGCGAACCCGCTAGTGTTTCGAGGGGTAATGGACCCCGACAAGGCTGATGAGTAGATCAAAGACATGGAGAAGATCTACTCTGTCGTTACCTACTCAGAGGAGCAGAAGGCCACATTTGCTGCTTTCATGCTGAAATCCGATGCCGAGTTCTAGTGGAACGGCACGAGGCATCTGCTAGAAGCTTCCAGAACACCCATTGACTGGGAGTTGTTCAAGACTTACTTCTAAGAGAAGTACTTCCCGGAGTCCGTAAGGAACGCGAAGGACATTGAGTTCATGCAGTTGACCCAGGGAGGGTCTACTGTAGCCCAATACACTGCGAAGTTTGAGGAGCTGATCAAGTTCTCTCGGGTGTTCCAAGGGAACCCCGACGAGGTTTGGAAGTGTGTGAAGTATGAGGCCGGTCTGAAGGCGGAGATGAACTACGCCGTGGCCCATATGGAGATCAGAGACTTCCCGACTCTGGTCAACAAATGCCGGATCCTTGAAGAAGGATAGAGAAAGATTCAAATCACAAGGGCGGAGTGAGCTAAGGGGCTCGGACCTCAAGCCCCGAAGTTCAAACCGCAGTACCCTTCGAGGAATCACTACAACCTGTACCAGACCAACCAGTTCTGACAACAACAACAACAACCACCAAGAGCTCCTGCTCACCAACAATCCAAGCAACACCAAAGGCCGCCATTTCAACATCAAGGCCCGAGGAACTTCAACCATCAACCCCGTGGACCGGGTGGACCCCGGAACCACAATGGAGGACCAAGTGGAGCCAAGAACAAGGCACCACAAACCCCTGCTGCTTACCCCGGAGCAATATCTGCTGACATCTGCCCACAATGCGGGAAGAATCACAGGAATCGCCCATGCTTAGCCGGTCAGAACGTATGCTTCAAGTGTGGCAAGCCCGGCCACTATGCAAAGGACTACGCCGGACAAGGGACATCAAACCAAAACCCCCGACCACAATACCGAGGAAGGGTCTTTACCCTTAATGCAGAAGACGCCAAGAAGTCCAAAGATCTCATTGAAAGTATGTGCGAAGTAAACGGTAAACCCTTAACTGTACTATATGACTCTGGTGCTACTCATTCTTTTATTTCACTTGCTAGTATCGAGTCCTTAAATTTAAGAGTCTCTAAACTTCCCTTTGATCTCATTGTTTCTACTCCTACAAACCGCCCTGTTAACACTTGCCGTTGTTGTTTAAACTGTCATCTTGTTGTAGAAAATAGGTCTTTTATCATAGATTTAATTTGTTTACCCTTGAAAGACATAGGCATTATCTTAGGCATGAATTGGCTTCACGCCAACCGTGTGTTGTTAGATTGTGGAACCCAAACCATAGTTTTCCCTTCTCCTCCCGAAAACGTCACTCAACCCATTAGGCTGTACCTAAATTCCGTAGAGGTCTTCTGTAGTGGGGAGAAAGCTAAGGGATATGTTCTCCTAGCCACCTGCGATGTAGACTTTGAGCAAGACCTAGGTGAGATACCTGTGGTAAGAGACTATCCCGAGGTATTTCCAGATGAAATACCTGAGTTCCCTCCCGAAAGAGAAGTTGAATTCTCCATAGAGTTGGTTCCTGGGACAGGACCAATCTCTATAGCCCCATATAGGATGTCACCCTCGGAGCTGGCAGAGTTGAAAACCCAGTTAGAAGAGTTGTTAGAAAAGAGTTTTATAAGGCCGAGTGCTTCGCCTTAGGGCGCTCCGGTCTTATTTGTGAAAAAGAAAGACGGGAGTATGAGGATGTGTATAGACTATAGGTAGTTGAACCAGGTAACCATAAAGAATAAGTACCCATTGCCTAGGATTGACGATCTTATGGGCCAATTAAAAGGAACAGTAGTGTTTTCTAAAATTGATCTAAGGTCCGGTTACCATTAGATTAGGGTTAGAGATTCGGACATTCCTAAAACCGCCTTTCGAACTCGGTATGGACACTTTGAGTTCGATGTGATGTCGTTTGGTTTGACGAATGCTCCTGCAGTTTTTATGGATTACATGAATAGGATCTTTAGACCCTATTTAGATCAGTTCGTGGTTGTGTTCATAGATGATATTCTCATCTATTCGAAGACAACCCACGAAGAGCATGAGCGTCATTTAAGGTTGGTTTTAGATGTATTAAAGGAGAAGAAGTTATACGCTAAGTTGTCTAAGTGTGAATTTTGGTTAGAGGAGGTAAAGTTCTTAGGACATGTTGTGTCAAAAGGTGGCATAGCTGTCGACCCAAGTAAGATAGAAGCTGTGATGAATTGGGATAGACCAACCTCTGTGACTGAGATTAGAAGCTTTTTGGGTTTAGTTGGATATTACCGTAGGTTTATCAAAGGATTTTCCCAATTAGCCCTACCCTTAACCAAGCTCACTAGGAAGAATGCCCCGTTTGAGTGGAGCCCCGAATGTGAAAAGAGTTTCCTAGAGCTTAAGGAAAAGCTCACCTCAACCCCAGTTTTAGTTTTACCTGACCCCAATGTGTAACACCCTAATAGAACCCCACTGTGCTTAAGTTCACATTTGGATTCTATTAGTTGTCACTTTTGCCTTGTATTTATTTTCTTTTGAAATTAACTTAGAAAAATAGTGGAAGTTTTTTTTTTCTTTAAATAAATTAATTTTTTTTAAAACTTAAGCCTGTAACGAGAAGTGAAATACATAGCGCTTTTATAGATAATAATCAAGTTACATTGCGCACTTAATTGAATAAGCGGAATAAGAGACTAAGTGTAGAACTATTATCACATAAACTGGAATATAATCACTTAATACATAAGTCACAACAGGGCATATATCATACTGATAAGTTATTACAAATAACAATATAAGTTCTACTATTACTAATTGTTTCTCACAAACTATAATGTAACTAAAGCTCGGAATGCTCCTACTTGAACGGTTTGAAATCTTCACGTGCTACCTCCTTCCTCAGCTACAGCTTCATTGCTTTAGGTGGACACGTCTGTCTCTGGTAACGACAACGGAAAATAAACATAAGAGTGAGAAATACATGATTTCTCAGTAGGAGTTCCTACTTGTACTAAAAGTGTCATCGTTGTCGTCCCAGTCACTTCGGGTTTATTATAAAAAGGTGAACAGATAAGGATTCAATTATCAAACTTTCACAAACGTGATTAGCCGAAGTGCAGTTACTTTTAAACTAATCTTGAACATTAGCAGAAATATCCATTCAGTATTTCATCAAACATAAATACAAGCATATCATGTAAAACCACTAATAAGCAATAATCATTTAGGAGCTGCATGCATTTCATGATTACTCATCCTCAACATTCACTTGTCAACATATTTCTTAATTACTCAGGGATGAATGCATCAATGCCTTAGACCACCCTAAAAGGGTAATGAGCTCATACCGTGGCCGTCGCCACAACCTTTTTGGTTTCCTTTCCGTTGCCGTGATCTCACGGTTTAGGGGGTTAAGCCGTGAGTTTAGCTCAAGTCCACTTTTCCAGACTTTCATTGCTACTTTTTCAAACTTTACTTTTATTATTTCCTTTGAAAATGAATGTATGCATATCATCATGTAATCACAATAAATCATGGGCAATCAATCATTCATCTTCATCATTTCATAACTCATCACCATACATTCACTTCATGAAACATGGATAATATCATGTAAATCTCATAGTAAACATTTTCATAAATGATTCATTTTAAGCAACCAAAGTTATCAAGTTGAGTTCCTAGTGTTCCTAAGAGGTAATGGATGTCTTAGTATTATCTTTTTCTCTTAGTGTTCTTTGTACTCTTAGAATTCCATTAATACATTAATGCACTTCAAAATATTATTATAGGTTCTTTATATATTTTTATTATGGTTTTCATATAACTCTTGAAGATTATTATTCTACTTAAATTCTTAAAATTCTCGTTTTACAAGACTTGATTCTTTTATTTATAGTTTTGACATCTTTTAGAAGAAAGTTTATAATTCTCTGTATACTTGTTATCTCAACTTAGTAAAGGTAGTTCCAAATTCCTAACTCATCAAATTTTAGCATTTACATCTTTGGAATAGTGTAAATCAATTGTAAACCATGCATAGGAGGGTTCCCAGAAAGAGAGGTGGGTCACAATGGACACGCTTAAATACCAAGTCTTTCCTTAGCGTAACCTTTCCAAACTGCACTTTCACAGTACACTATCCCGAAATTTATTTCTCATTATGTATTTACGTGGTACAAAGCTTTATACATAACATACATGGGTGTATTCCTATATGTGTTAGCTCTCCAACAAAGTTGAAATCAGTCCATTTTCATTTTTCTAGAGTGAGTTACACCTATTTTACTACTACAAGGTCAGATTTAAAGTTTCAGTCTTAGGCTCTACTTTAAAAATTTATATCTTGAGCTAGAAAACTCCGTTTTGGGTGATTCTTTTTGGAGAGTGTTTTATGATGCATCTAGTTTATGATAAAAATATTTTTATTTCAAGATACTTCATATTTTATAGTATTAAATTTCGGAACACCTACTGCAAGAAATAGCCAGAAATCCAGCACTTACCATTTTCATGTTTTATGTCACTTATTTTAACACAAGGATCACACAACATATTTCAAGCATCATTTGAGCATGAAAGCAACATAATATCACTTTGGAAGAAGAATGGAACAAGGGGTTTCACAAAATATTTATACAATATCCCCTTGAAACATTTTTATCAACAAACATAAGCTTGATATCATCCTAACCATGAGCAAGGTTAGATGTCATCATGGCTTACACAACCAAAGTGAGGGCTCCTACCTCTTGTGTAGGGTCTAAAAAAAGGGTCCTTCTCTTCTTCCTTAAGCTTGAACAAGAGTCCTTGGAGTGGATGACCCTCCTTGAATCTTGGCTCTAGAACTTGAGTGCTTAAGAAAATATTTCTCACTAGAGTTAAAGATTGTAACTCTTGTGAGGGCTAGTGAAAGTTTGGACTTAGGATTTAAGTGTTTGGATGAAGTTTAGAGGATCAAGAGAAGTCTAAGAAGAATGATAGAATAAGAAAGAAAGAACACTTAGGGAGTTTCTGAATTGGAGAGTTTGAGGAGTATTTATAGTGGAAAGATTAGAGAAAAAAAACAGAAGAAGGAAAGCACTTAGAGCATGATTTATGGAAACATGTTGGCTGAATTTTGGGATGAAAATGCTCGTTGTTTTGTGCAAACATGTTTCCATGTTTTATGCAAACATGTTGGATGAAAATGCTCCATGTTTTGTTCAAACATGTTTCCATGTTTTGTGCAAACATGTTGGATGAAAATGCTCCATGTTTTGTGCAAAGATGTTAGTGGAGATTTTCTAACCTTTAGTGCATGTATGTGATTCAGAAATGTGTATGATGTATGTGGTTAAATTATTGTGTTATCATCTTAATCCAATGGCTTAGATTTATTCTTGTCTAAAGACAAGTGTAGGGATTTGTGCAAATGGCATTGTAGTAATTTCTTTAACTAAGACAAGGATATTTTTGTAATTAGACAATGATAGTGGTATTCTTGTAATTCCATTCATAGAGTAAGGGTATCTTTGTCATTTAATAAGGCAAGGGTAGTTTGGTAATTTCCTTTACATAGCAAGGGCATTTTCGTAATTTCCACTAAGTGATGGCATTTTCGTAATTCTTTGCATTTTTCTCTAGACATACTTAAGTAGTCTATTTGTTGTGTTTCATAACATTTGTCCAAATTCTCTTGGTTTTGCTATCGATAATTAAGATTAATATTTATCTTAGTTATAAATTTGGGGATGTTACACAATGTACCCTTCGAGGTATATTGCGATGCTTCTGGCAAGGGTTTAGGTTGTGTGTTGATGCAAAACAGGCAAGTAGTAGCCTATGCGTCCAGACAACTCAAGCCTCACGAGGTAACCTACCCCACCTATGACCTAGAACTAGCAGCCATCGTGTTCGCTCTAAAGATGTGGAGACACCATTTGTATGGTGTAAGGTTCGAAGTTTTCTCAGATCATAAGAGTCTCAAGCATCTCTTTGATCAAAAGGAGTTGAATATGAGGCAAAGAAGATGGATGGAATTCCTCAAAGACTATGATTTTGGCTTAAGTTACCATCCCGGCAAGGCTAATGTAGTAGCCGATGCCTTGAGCCGAAACTCGTTACGTCTGTCAAGTATGATGGTTAATGAAGTTGGGTTAATAGAGCAGTTTAGGGATATGAATCTTGGGATGTCTATAACGGGGACTGGCATTGTGATGAGTCATCTCACGGTGACCAGTGGGTTAAAGCAAAGGATTATGCTTGCCTAAAGAGAAAATGAGGACTTTATGGAGACAATCGAGGCAGTTAAGGCTGGAAAGTTGAAAGGTTTTGTACGAGGCCCCGACTGGTTGTGGAGGTTCGAGGGGCGAATCTGTGTGCCACAAGATGGCGACCTCCAAGAAAAGATCTTGGAGGAGGCTCACAAGAGCCATTTTGCCATCCATCCTGGTACTACCAAGATGTATCAGGACTTGAAGAGGATGTTTTGGTGGCCCGGATTAAAGAAGGATGTGGTCGCCTGGGTGAGTAAGTGTTTGATCTGTCAAAAGGTTAAGATCGAACACCAAAAACCTTTTGGCATGTTGCAACCCCTGTCAATCCCTGAGTGGAAGTGGGAAAGTATATCTATGGATTTCGTGACAGGATTGCCAAGGACCCAAGCTGGCCACGATGCCGTATGGGTAATCGTGGATCGACTGACTAAGTCGGCCACTTTTTACCTATTCGAGTCACGTACTCGTTGGATAAGTTGGCCCAGCTTTACATCCAAGAAATAGTAAGGTTGCATGGAGTACCATCGACGATAATCTCGGATCGAGATCCACGGTTTACGTCACGTTTTTGGGGAGCCTTTCAAAAGGCGTTTGGTTCCAAGTTGTGCTTGAGCACTGCCTACCACCCACAAACAGATGGCCAATCTGAGAGGACGATCCAAACCCTAGAGGACATGTTAAGAGCTTGTGTCTTAGACCAAAAAGGAAGTTGGGATAAGTACATGCTTTTAATCGAGTTTGCGTATAACAACAGTTATCACGCGAGTATCGGTATGGCACCGTACGAGGCATTATATGGAAGGAAGTACCAATCACCCTTGTGTTGGTACGAGCCCGGAGAACAAAGTGTCTTAGGACCTGAGGTAGTGAGGGAAACGACGGAGCAAATCAAGAAAATCAAGGATAGAATCTTAACCGCTCAGAGTCGGCAGAAAAGCTACGCGGACAAAAGGCGCAAGCCCTTGGAGTTCCAAGAAGGAGAGCATGTATTTCTAAGAATCACCCCCACTACAGGAATAGGGAGAGCCATGAAAGTTAAAAAGTTGAGTCCCCAATTTCTCGGTCCTTTTGAAATTCTTCAGAGAGTCGGATCCGTAGCTTACAAAATAGCCTTACCACCCAATCTGTCAAACCTTCATGATGTCTTTCACGTCTCCCAGTTACATAAATATGAGTCCGACCCTAGTCATGTCCTAGAACCAGAGCATGTACAGTTGAGGGAAGACCTCACTTTCAATGTACTGCCTACGAGAATAGTGGATCACGGAGTCAAGCAGTTAAGGAACAAGTCTGTTCCATTAGTGAAAGTGGCGTGGGGACGAGACAAGTCGGAGGAATACACGTGGGAACTAGAATAAGAGATGAAGTCCAAATACCCAGAGCTTTTCTAAAGGTACGAATTTCGAGGGTGAAATTCTTTTTAAGGAGGGAGTAGCATGCGTCCGATTTTTACATTAGAGTGAAAATGACCAAAATGCCCCTGAGGTCATTTTCAGCCCGGAATTCGAGGAAAGCCGGTTCGGCAGTACTCGAAGGGCAAACTCAATGTTGGAAGGGGATTAGATAACTTGTGTACCTTCCCGGGATCGAAAATCTCGTTTTTCGAGTTTTCGGGTCAAAATGACCAAAATGCCCCTGCGGTGTTTTACCCATTTGCAAGTGCCGGATGAACCCGAAACTTCTCCAGATGGTTTTAAAAGGCGTTTTTATGTATTCTATGACCTCAGTTTTAATTTTAGAAGTCCCGGGCAAAATTAGTACAAAATTACGGTTTTGCCCTTAGTTTCGTGTTTTTACGCTTAATCGCGTGATTAAGCAAACCTAAGCAATATTAGGCTCTAATCGAAGGTTAATTAATTTCCTTAATTAATCTTGAGTCAAAATAATTTATTAAAGTTGATTAGAACCAAAAAGTACTTAATTACAACCTAAAATCATATTTTAATTTCAAGACACCTAGTCATAGAATCTTGAATAGTGTTTTCTCTTTCCAATTCCTTAAATCATGGAATTGTGTTACACATTGTTTATTCAAAAATGAGTTTAAAATTCTCTAATGATGTATGAGCACTCCTAAACTTGTCATAAACTCCCTAAATCACATTCTTAGTTATCTAAACTTAAGCTTAATCATTCCTAACCTTGTACCTAAGCTAATACACATCTAAACCTACCATTAACACACAATTAAATGGTCAAAACTCACCCCACTCTGCTGTCCAGCCTTGGCCGAAGCTGTCCCTCCCCATTGTGCATCACATGTTCAATTTTTCAACACTCCAAGGCCATACCTCAAGTCACATATACTATACCTTGTCATAACTTTCAATCAAGCTTGAATTTCCACATGAATAAATAATTAAAACAACTCATTTTCCCCATTTATTTGTGGCTGGAAAAGTTCCAGCCATGTCAAGTTTCTAGAAGCCTAATTTCATAAAAAGTTGATAGGAAATTAACTCACATCAAGCCATACTTTGTAGCATAGCTTCCATACTTCAAAGCATGCTTGAATGACCTTGTGTAAGAGATATTTTCTCTTCCTTCCTCTCTCAAACCACACGGCCAGCCCCCTCCCCTCACTCCTCCATGGTTTTGTTTTTCTATAAATAGGATGCTTGTGATAGCCTTGTTGCACCTTGAAGCATTTGCTAAGTTTAGAGTTTTAGAGTTGTCTTGCTAGTTCTTTCTTTTTCTCTCAAAATTTCAAGAAGTGTTCTTCCTTTCTTTTCATCTTTATCTTCTTCATCTCTTCATCTCATCATCACCTCTCAACCATCAAACACCACTCCAAAGCCTTGAACCATCATCAAACCTCTCAAACACCACACCTCAAACACAACTTCACCCAAAACACATTTCCTTTCTTTTCCTTCCTCTTGGCTGAATTATCACCACCATCCTAGGAGGTGTTGCTCATCTCATTTCCATCTTCAACTCCAAGCTTTTACCTTCATTACAAGGTAGGGATTTGTTTTCAAACTTTGTTTTGCTCAAGAAAGTGTTTTTTTCTCTAGTTTCCTCTTGGATTCTTTTTGAACTTTCCTTTGTTTTTCCTTTCTTTTCATTTCGGCCATGAGGCCTTGATTATGAGCATGATAGCTTGATGATGAGAGTTTCTAGATGATGACATTGTGTTCATCCCAAAGAAACCTCTAAAGCTTGAGTTTTCCTTTTCTTATGACTTCATCTATATGATATCTAACTCACATGGTTTTTCAACTTAAGAAATTAATCTAAGGATTTCTAAAAGCCCAAGCCTACCCTTGTCAACCTTAAAGTTGGCCGGGACGTTCTAGAGATTTTTCTCTAGATAGGGGTTTTGGGTATTTAATAAAGAACTTGATGTAATTTCACTTTCTTTCTCTTTTATATGACTTTCGGTTTTTGTGTTGAGATCTTTGAGATATTGTATTGGGTTGTTATCTTGTTAAAGTCTTGAATGAGCTCTAGTTAATCATAAAATGAACCTTGCATCATGTTTACTTTATGCTTTGCATATCATGTTTACTAAATACCAAGATAATGAATGAACTTGCATTATCATGTTTATATTTCAAGTTCTCACTTAATACCAAGATAATAATAAGTTGCATTCATGTTTACTTTGTGCTATCACTTTACTTTCTAATGGAACCTAAAATAACTGCATGAGCATATTTATTTTTATGTCATCACCTAAATGAATCTAGAGCTCAAAGACTTGCCCATTGTTGTCTCAACAAAGGTCTAACAATATGTGTTTTTCTTGGGTTCATATTTCGGCCCTAAGAGGTCTTGAGGTTTCCAAGTATTTGAGACTATGTCTTATAATTTTTCCAAGCTTAAGTGAGTTTAAGGAATGCATAGAACCAAGTTTTGAGAATTTAGAACCTCTTGAGACAAAGATGAATTGGTCACTGCCCTCTTAAATATTCTTATGATTTTAGATGTTAAAATTGTTTATAAATGAGCTTTGAGAGTTTAAAAAGAGTTCCAAGAGAAACTAGTATTTTATGTGCTTTAGAAATTATGTTTTATGCCTTTTATGGAGAAGTATATTTTCGGTTCTTCCTTGCTCCTTGCTGCCACTGTATGTGCTGTTTTGATGATGATAATGTGCCTATGTTTGAGTAAAAATAATGTTAAGACTCATATGTGAAAGATAGGATAAGTTAGGAACTAAAAAAGAATTAATTTGAGAATTCTAGATCCTTTAATTATGTAATTTTATGGATTCTATCCAGCAAGGTTTAGATTTAATAATCATGGTTTTAAATTAGTTTAAATGTGTAGGAATGACTCATAATTGGTTTAGGACTTAATCTTGAAGCCTTAGGAGCAAACTAAACTTAGAAAGGGGTCATTGTTGTGACTTCTAGGTACCCGTATAGTTAGGATTTCAAATTCTGCATCCTTGAGGTTTAGAGATGTTCTTGACCATAGTGTGAGGTGAGGAATACTTAGTTATAACCTCATAGGTTCCCAAGAGACTAGGTTTTGATGATCGATAACTTAGAATGTGAGTTAAGGACTTTAAGGATCTAAACCGTAATCTCTAGAACCCCGTAATCACACAAATATAAGCTGTCCAAATCTGCATAGTGCTGTTTGGATAAGTCCTTGAGCATAAAAATTAGTAACACTTATTAGTTGTGAACCTATAGGTGTGTAAGAGGTTAAGAATAATACTAGAACGATTAGTTTACAAGTTTAAGACTCAAAGGAACCAAAGCATAACATACTATAAGTTTATAACATAATAAGCTTGGGAGTTTGTATGAATGATTGTCTAAGGTGTGATTATGTGATAATGTAAATGCTATAGTTTTATGTATACATTATGAAGAAGTTTCTTGTGATGATGTATATGCTATGAGAAAGATTTATGTAATGAATAATGATGTTTCTATGAATTAACACTTTATGAGATCTTAAATGTGACACAACACTGAGACGCCTTCTTGGGTGACACCGGTTTAGCCGAGCACCCCCAAGAAAACAAATCCGTGAGGGTATTGACATAGAGCTTGCCAAAGCGGACAATACTAAGATGCACCAGTTGCTAGTAGAGTGTTTCAAAGAGGAAATGACCATAAGAGAGGTGATCCTTAATTGCCCCCTAGCCTACGCTTATCATAGGATAAGTAAGAACTAGTGACAACTAGTTAAGGTATGAGCTCATAACCTAGAGATGTTTTAGGGAGGCCCCATGAGATGAAAGTTAAAGTTAACAATGTCACATATACTATACTTATGCCAAATGTTATAATGTTTCTTAGCTATTCTATTGTTTGGTTTACCTTTATGATGCATTCATATCATTAGTATATTTTCTGCTTAAGTTATAAGACACATTATAAAATATGACGGACCTTGGATAAATAACACTTTAGAAAACTAACTTAAAAGGAATTTATATGCATGCACACCTTTTTAGGAATAAACCCAAGGGTCCTGAAGATATGATGATGTCACCTAGGTAGGGATAACCCTACTGAGAATTCTTTTAGAAAGATTCTCATTCCCTCTCTCTTTTCTTCCGTCATATCTTCAGATGGCGACATTCGTACTCTTCATCGACACCCCGGTATGGGAGCTGCACCATGACCCGGCACTCGGGTCATACCATTTTGAGGGTCGCTGCACGGTTAGAGTGTTCATGTTTATGGGACGACCGTTCGCGCATCCAGTCCCGAGTTACCGTTTTACCCCGACTGCTCCTTACCATCATAACGGGATTTTTGAGCGAGCTAGACTACGCGATGAGCAGATTCTCCGCATGGAGCCCGAGACATCAGCGGTACGCGACTACCCAGAGTATGTGCCTCGTACCCAGTACTCGGAGACGGACCCATCCGAGGACCCGCCGTCACACATGTACAGTTGGAGCTCCAGTCCCGCTCCCCCACCGATGAGGGCTGGGGTGAGGAGACGGTGGTCCAGCCGAGGTTAGCTCGTCGGCCATCTATGCGCCCTCGCCGCGGTGGACATGCCCCGATGATGCGCTCGATCACTCCCGCCGAGATTCGTCAGTGGATCGACTCGACCCCACAGTACTCGGACCAGCAAGAGTAGACATAGGAGGGGTAGTAGCTAATGCACACACGCCACATAGTTGAAGACAAACCTTCTTTTGTATATGAGGTTGTCTACTCTAGGTGCACATTGGTATGGGTGTTGTTTCTCTTGTATTTACTTTTTATGATTTTCTTGTATTGCATTTCAGTTGTATTCCGCTTCCCGATGTATTGAATAGTCCTGCCTTTTGGGTAGGCACAGTATATATATATATCTATGTTTCAGTTGATGTCTCCATGAAATGATGTGCTTCTTTATGCTTTGCTTATATGTTTCGCTATGCTTCCTCTTAAAGATTCGTGCGTGGCTCTCACTTTGATTTTAAATTCCAAAAAGAAAATTTTACCCATATTTCCGCTAAGTATTTTCTAAGTAAAAGATAAGACCAAGAGATAATATTCTAAAGATTAACCTAAGTACATACTAGTAGTCTTGGGTTAAGATTTAGGGTGTTACAGGTGTCACCCAGGAAAGTGCGTCTCAGTGCTTTGTCACGTAAAAATCTCCTAGGGGTGCTCGACTGAACCGGTGTCACCCAGGGTTTTCAACTCATGTGATACTTTAAAACATTTCTTCAACCCTTTTAGGTTTGACGGAAATCCGACAGCATGACAGCTGTTAAATCGAATTTCCTTCAAACCTGTAACACCCTAAATCTTAACCTAATACTACTAGTATGTAATTAGGTTAATCTTTAGAATATTGCCTCTTGGTCTCATTCTTTACTTGAAAATACTTAGCAGAAATATGGGTAAAATTTTTCTTTTTGGAATTAAAAACAAAGTGAGAGCCACACATGATTTTTGAACGGGAATTCATACAAGTCATATGAGCAAATCATAATAAAACGCATAAATAACAAATCATAGTAAAACACGTAAATAACATGGACACATCAACTGATTATATATAGATAGTGTGCCTACCAAAAGGCAGGACTATTCGGTACAAGGAAAACGAAATACAAATGAAATGCAAATACAAGAAAATCATAAAAGCAAGTACAAGGAAACCATGAAAGCAACACCCATACCCGTGTGCACCTAGAGTAGACAACCTCATATACAAAAGAAGGTTTGTCCTCAACTATGTGGCGTGTGTGCACTTGCTACTACTCATCCTATGCACCTACTCCTGCTGGTCCGAGTACTGAGGGGTGGAATCGATCCACTAGTGAATCTCGGCGGGAGTGGTCGTGTGGATTATCAGAGCATGTCCACCACGGCGAGGGTGCATGGATGGCCTACGAGCCAACCTCGGTTGAACCACTGTCTCCTCACTCCCGGCTCTCATCGGTGGAGGAGCGGGGCTGGAGCTCTAACTGTACATGTGCGAGGGCGGGTCCTCTAATGGATCCGTCTCCAGAATCTTTGAGTCCGGAGACGCGTCTTGGGTAGTCACGTACGGCTGATGCCTCGAGCTGCATGCGGAGGATCTGCTCGTCACGTGCTCTGGCTCGCTCAAAAATCGTGTTATGATGGTAGGGAGCAGTCAGGGTGAAGCGGTAGCTCCGTCTTGGAGTCTTGTGAAGGGTCGTCCCATAAACATAAATACTCGACGGTCTGGCGACCCTCAAAATGGTATGACCCAGTCTTTGGGTCATGGTGCAGCTCCCATGTCGGGGTGTCGATGAAGAGTACGAAGGTCGCCATCTGAAGATGTGACGGAAGAAAAGAGAGAGGGAATGAGAATCTTCTAAAAGAATTCTCAGTAGGGTAATCCCTACCTAGGTGACATCATCACATTCTCAAGAACCTTGGGTTTTATTTCTAAAAAGGTGTGCATGCATATAAACTCCTTTTAAGTTAGTTTTCTAAAGTATTATTTATCCAAGGTCCGTCATATTTTATAATGCTTCTTATGACTAAGCATGGAATATACTAATGACATGAATGCATCGTAAAGGTAAGCCAATCAATAGAATAACTAAGAAACATTATAACATTGGCATAAGGAGACAGGTATAACTTTTCTTGGTTTTTCATAGCACATGTGACATTTTAAACTTTAACTTTTATCTCATAGGGCCACCCTAAAACATCTCTAGGTTATGAGCTCATACCTTAACTAGTCGTCACTAGCTCTTACTTATCCTATGATAAGCGTAACATAATCCCGACTTAAAGTACGGGCTAGGGGGCAAATTGAGGATCACCTCTTAGGATCATTTCCTCTTTGAAACGCTCTACTAGCAACTAATGCATCGTAGTATTGTCCGCTTTGGCAAGCTCTATGTCAATACCCTCACGGATTTGTTTTCTTGGGGGTGCTCTGCTAAACCGGTGTCACCCAAGAAGGCGTCTCAGTGTTGTGTCATATTTAAGTTCTCATGATTTTCACAAAGACCATTTTCTAAGTTCCTCAAATTTGATGGAAATTCGGCAGCATGACGGCTGTAGACCGAATTTCCTCAAATTTGCTTATGCCATGAAAACATATAGGACATACACAAACATTTCTTATGGGGTATAGCATATCATCATGTAAAACTTCTTTATAGCACATATCAACTTATCATAGACAAAACTCATGCATCATATATCATAAATTAAGCATCATAAAAACTCAAGACGTTTTAATGTCTTATGCATTGACCCTTAAGGTCCTTAACTCACGTTCTAAGTTATTAATCATCAACCCTAATCTCTTGGGTACCTATGCGGTTATAACTAAGTATTTCTCTCCTCACACTATGACCAAGAACATCTCTAAACCTCAAGGATGCAGAATTTATAATCCTACCTTTACGGGTGCCTAGGAGTCACAACAGTGACCCTTTCTAAGTCCGGTTTGTTCCTAAGGCTTCAAGATCAAGTCCTAAACCTTTTATGAGTCATTCCTACACATTTAAAATAATTTAAATCCATGATTATCAAATCTAAACCTTGCTGGACAGAATCCAGAAAATTCAATAATTAAGGGATCTAGAACTCTCAAATTAATTCTTTTCTAGTTTCTAACTTATCTTATCTTTCACATATGAGTCTTAACATCATTTTTTCTCAAACATAAGCATATTATCATCATTAAAACAGCACATACAGTGGCAAACAAGTAGCAAGGCAGAACCGAAACAAACACTCTCCATAAAGGCATAAAACACAATTTCTAAAGCACATAAAATACTAGTTTCTCTTGGAACCTTTTTAAAACTTTCAAAACTCATTTATAAACAATTTTAACATCTAAAATCATAAGAATATTTAAGAGAGCAGTGACCAATTCATCTTTGTCTCAAGAGGTCCTAAATTCTTAAAACATAGTTCTATGCATTCCTTAAACTCATAAAAGCTTGGAAAAATTACAAAACATAGTCTTCAATACTTAGAAACATCAAGACCCCTTAGGGCCGAAATATGAACCAAAGGAAATAAATATTTTTAGACCTTTGTTTGAGACAACAATGGGCAAGTCTTTGAGCTCTAGGTTCATTTAGGTGATGACATAAAAATAAACATGCTCATGCACTTATTTTAGGTTCCATTAGAAAGTAAAGTGATAGCACAAAGTAAATATGAATGCAACTCATTATTATCTTGGTATTAAGTGAGAACTTGAAATATAAACATGATAATGCATAGCTTGAAATATAAACATGATAATGCAAGGTTCACTTATTATCTTGATACTTAGTGATAGCAAGGAAAGTAGACATGATGTGCATAGCATAAAAGTAAACATGATGCAAGGTTCATTTTATGGTTAGCTAGAGCTCATTCAAGACTTTAACAAAGTAACAACCCAACATATATCTCATTACAATGAGAGCTCTAGAGTTCTTGAACCAAGTTCTCATAGGAACTATGAGGTTCTTGAACATCATCATCAAGCTCAAAGAAAACAAACTTTCTAAACAAAACCAAACAAAATCTCAAGGATCCAAAATACCAAAGCCAAAAACCTTACAAAAGGACAAGAAAGTGAAACTAAGCCAAGTTCTTTATTAAATACCCAAAACCCCTATCTAGAGAAAAATCTCTAGAACGTGCCGGCCAACTTTAAGGTTGACAAGGGTAGGCTTGGGCTTTTAGAAATCCTTAGATTAATTTTCTTAAGTTGAAAAACCATGTGAGCTAAGTATGGTATAGATGAAGTTAAAGAAAAAGAAAAACTCAAGCTCTAGAGGTTCCTTTGAGATGAACACATAGTCATTCTCTAGGAGTCCTCATCATTGAGCTATCATGTGCTCCTCAAGGCCTCATGGCCGAAATCACAAGGAAAGAAAAACAAGAAAGTTTCAAAAGAAAATCCAAGAGAAAGCTAGAAAGAACTCATTTTCAAGAAAACAAAGTTTAGCAAACATCCCTACCTAGAGTGAAGACACAAAGCTTGAACTTTTGGAAAAAAAAACAAGATGATGAGCTCCTCCTTGGTGCTTGATGGTTTCGGCCAAGAGGAAGCAAGAAGGTTGGAGTTGTGTTTCAAGTGAGGTTGTGTTTGAGGTGTGGTATTTGAGAGGTTTGATGATGGTTCAAGGCTAAGGGGTGGTGTTTCAAGGTTGAGAGATGATGATGAGATGAAGAGAGGATGAAGATGAAGATGAAAAGAAAAGAAGAACTCTCTTGAAACTTGAGAGAAAAAGAAAGAACTAGCAAGACAACTCTAGAATTCTAAACTTAGCAAATGCTTTAAAGTGCAACTATGCTATCACAAGCATCCTATTTATAGAAAAACAAAACAATGAAGCTCACCAAGGGGGGTGCTGGCCGTAGCTATTGGAGGGAAAAGGAAGAGAAAATATCTCTTACACAAGGTCATTCAAGCATGGTTTGAAGTATGGAAGCTATGCTACAAAGTATGGCTTGATGTGAGTTAATTTCCTATCAATTTTTTATGAAATTAGGCTTCTAGAGACAATGCATGGCTAGAACTTTTCCAGCCACAAATAAATGGAGAAAATGGGCTATTTTAATTAGTTATTTACTTGGAAAATCAAGCTTGATTGAAAGTTATGACATGGTATAGTGTATGTGACTTGAGGTATGGCCTTGGAGTGTTGAAAAATTGAACATGTGATGCATATGGGGAGGGAGGGTACACGACCAGACCAGGGGCAGCATGGGGGAGGTGAGTTTTGATCATTTAATTGGGTGTTAATGGTAGGTTTAAATGTGTATTAGCTTAGGTACAAGGTTAGGAATAATTAAGCTTAAATTTAGGTAACTAAGAATGAGTATTTAGGATTTTATGACAAGGTTAGGAGTGCTCATACATCATTAAAGAATTTTAAACTCATTTATGAATAAACAATGTGTAACACAATTCCATGATTTAAGGAATTGGAAAGAGAAAACACTATTCAAGATTCTATGACTAGGAGTCTTGAAATTAAAATATGATTTTAGGTTGTAATTAAGCACTTTTAGGTTCTAATCAACTTTAATAAACTATTTTGACTCAATATTAATTAAGAAAATTAATTAACCTTCGATTAGAGCCTAATATTGCTTAGGTTTGCTTAATCACGCGATTAAGCGTAAAAACACGAAACTAGGGGCAAAACCGTAATTTTGCACTAATTTCGCCCGGGACCTTCGGGACCAAAACTAAAGTCATAGTCTACATAAAAATGCCTTTTAAAATCATCTGGAGAAGTTTCGGGTTCATCCGGCACTTGCAAACGGGTAAAACACCGCAGGGGCGTTTTGGTCATTTTGACCCGAAAACTCGAAAAATGAGATTTTCGATTCCGGGAAGGTACACAAGTCATCTAATCCCCTTCCAACATTGAGTTTGCCCTTCGAGTACTTCCGAACCGGCTTTCCTCAAATTCCAGGCTGAAAATGACCTTAGAGGCATTTTGGTCATTTCCACTCTTAACAGAAAAATCGGGGCGTTACAAAACCGAAACTTATGCCACAAGCTATTCACACAACATATTCCTCAATTAAACCTCATGCTATGATAAACTTCATATCTTAAACAATCATTCCCTCATGGTAACATCCTAATTTTTAACCCAATACTCTAGAACACATTAGGTTAATCATTAGATTATTACTTCTTAGTCTCATTCATTTATGAAAATACTTAGCGAAAATATGGGTAAATTTTTTTTTGAAATATAAAATCAAAGTGAGAGCGCGTATGACATAACAAAGACTAACATATAGAAAAGATATCTCATATCATTCGTGGTCACAAAACACAAAGGTTTGTTCATTACATCACAACAGAATCATAGGTACATAATTTACGACTATCGTAGTCCTATTGTCACATAAAAAGAAATACACTTCTATAATTATAAAACTAAAGTGGCATCTACGCTCGTCCGTTACGTCTCGCCAGTTCGGCTCATAGTGCATGCCTCATGCCCATGACTTAGTAGAAATCATGAACCGCGTCATGAGATACACCAACATCCTCGTCTGGAGACGACATGGAAGAAAAGAGAAAGAGGGATAAGAAACTCATTCAAGATTCTCAGTAGGGATTTCCGACTCCAACACATGTGTCATCATCATCGTCCCCAGCCACTTCGGTTTTTAATTATAAAAAGGTGGTCATGCATAAGGTTTAATTTTAAACTTCTCAAATCTATTTATCCGGAGTGGGTGTCTTTTAGTATGGATCTTAATGATATGAATGCAACAGATGTTGGACGAATGCATGACAATACTTTATGCAAATAGTCGATAGAGCACAACATCAAGGCAAACATCAACATATAAGTGGAATATAAAACTCTTTCTTTTCTCATAACTGTGTGACTTTAAAACATCATATCTCTTTCTCATGCTTGAACTCTTAAGTCCTTTTTCTCAAAGACCACCCTTTTAAACATGGTCACCTAAATCCAACCAACATACAGCCCCAGTGAATTTTATCGTGGTCCCCAAACTCCGTTTCACCTAATCGCCTAGGAATGAGCTCAATCCTAACTAGTCGTCACTAGATTTAACATGGGGAATAATAGAGGGGGTAACACATCACTAGTTTCCATCTCATTATCTGAATAAACGAACCATGAGATAGAATCCCGACTACTAGAGTATGGGTTAGGGGCGTAAGGGTCACCTAATACACCGACTCCTTGAGTGCGGGTTAGGGACTTAAGGATCACCTAATACACTAACTCCCAGAGTGCAGGTTAGGGTTATTTCCTTCTTCGAAACGAATCTACGGCATCTAGTGCACAGTAAATTTGTCCGCTCTGGCATGCTGCATCTACCATACCCTCACGGTTTTGTTATCTCCTTACGGAGGTAGGAGATATAGGTCTCGGTGTGTTATGCAAGAATGCATCATAAACACATGCCCTCAACTATCATCATGGAACTTCATGCAATATGCATATCATGCTCATCAATTCATGCAATTCAACATAGTATGCAATTCATACAATGACCCTTTCTAAGTCCGGTTTGCTCCTAAGGCATCAAGATCAAGTCCTAAACCATTTATGAGTCATTCCTACACATTTAAACTAATTTAAATCCATGATTACCATTTCTAAACCTTGCTGGATAGAATCCAGAAAAATCAATTACCAAGGGATCTAGAACTCTCAAATTAATTCTTTTCTAGTTGCTAACTTCTCTTATCTTTCACATATGAGTTTTAACATTAATTATACTCAAACATAATCATATTATCATCATCAAACAGCACAAACAGTGGCCATAAGATAGCAAGGCAGAACCGAAACCAAGTCTCCATACAAAGGCATCAAACACAATTTCTAAAGCACATAAAATACTAGTTTCTCTTGGAACCTTTTTCAAACTTTCAAAACTCCTTTATAAAACCTTTTAACATCTAAAATCATCAAAATACTTGAGAGGGCAGTAGCTAAATAAATTTTGTCTCAAGAGGTCCTAAATTCATAAAACTTAGTGCTATGTATTCCTTGAACTCATAAAAGCTTAGAAAAATTATAAAACATAGTTTTCAATACTTGTACACAATAAATCTCTTAGGGGCCAAAAACATAAGCTAAGGAAATACATATTTCAAGCCTTTGTTTGAGACAACAATGCGCAAGTCTTTGAGCTCTAGGTTTACTTAAGTGATGACATAAAATAAACATGTTCATGCACTTATTTTAGGTTCCTTTAGAAAGTAAAGTGATAGCATAAAATAAACATGAACGTAACTTGTTATTATCTTTGGTATTTAAGTGAGGACTTGCAATATAAACATGATAATGCATTGCTTGAAATATAAACATGATTATGCAAGTTCTTTTGTTATCTTGGTACTTAGTGATGACAAGGAAAATAAATATGATGTGCAAAGCATAAAAGTAAACATGAATGCAAAGTTCATTTTAAGGTTATCTAGAGATCTTACAAGACTTTAGAAAATAATAACCCAACACTCATCTCATCACAAAGAGAGCTTTAGAGTTCTTGAACCAAGTTCTCAAAGGAACTATGAGGTTCTTGAACATCATCATCAAGCTCAAAGAAACAAGCTTTAAAAAGAACATAAAATCTCAAAGAAAAGGAAACCAAAATCGAAACCTCATAAAAGGAAAAGAGGATGAAACTAAGTCAAATTCTTTATTAAGTACCCAAAACCCCTATCTAGAGAAAATCTCTAGAACGTGCTGGCCAACTTTAAGGTTGACAAGGGTAGGCTTGGGCTTTTTGAAATCCTTAGATTAATTTTCTTAAGTTGAAAAATCATGTGAGCTAAATATCATATAGATAAAGTTTAAGGAAAAGAAAAACTCAAGCTTTAGAGGTTTCTTTGAGATGAACATAAAGTCATCATCTAGAAACTCTCATAATCAAGCTATCATGCTCATAAACAAGGCCTTGAGGCCGAAATAGAAGGAGAAGAAGAAACAAGAGAAAGCTTAAAAAGAAACCAAGAGAAACTTTGAGAAAATCATATTTTTGAGTAAAAACAAAACATGAAAGCAACTCCCTACCAAATATGAAGGCAAAAGCTTGGTCTTGAGGATGAAAATAAGAAGAGTAACTCCCCCCTAAAGTGGAGATGTGGCTTCGGCCTTGAGAGAAAGAAAGGGAAGGAGATGTGTTCTTGGTGGTTTAGTGTTTGAGGTTAAGTGTTTGAGAGATTTGATGATGATCCAAGGTTGTGAGGTGGTGTTTAGAGGTTATGAGATGATTATGTGAGGAAGAGATAAAGAGGATGAAGATGAAGAAGAAAGAAAAACTCTCTTGAAACTTGAGAGAAAACAAAGAACTCAAGGAAGGCTTAGAAAACTTGAAACTTAGCAAATGATCTAAAGAGTTTGCAAGCTCAAGTAAGCAAGGTATTTATAGAAAATGAAAACAAATGAGAGCCCAAAGGGAGGAGGGCTAGCCGTAGCTTTTGGGAGGGAAGGAAGAGAAAAATATCTCTTACAACTTGTTATTCAAGCATGGTTTGAGGTATGGAAGTTATGATACAAAGCATGGCTTCAAGTATGGTAATTTCCCTTTGTTTGAATTTAAAATAACCCTTCTAGAAGGCAAGGATGGATGGCTGAATTTTAGCCACAAAAATGAGAGAAAAAGCCTCCTAGAAGTGGTCATATGAAGCATGGATGAAAGCTTGGTGTTTGTATGACAAAGTATGGTTTATGGTGAGGTGGAAACATGTTTCTTTGAGTGTAAAAATTTGAGCATGTGATGGAAATTGAGAGGGTATGTTTCGGCCAGACCTGGACAGCAAGGAAGGAGGAAAAATCTTCCATGTAATTGTGTGTTAATGATAGGTTTAAGTGTAGGTTAGCTTAGGTACAAGGTTAGGAATTGTTAAGCATAAGTTTAGGTAATTAAGAATGAGGTTTAAGAGTTTTATGACAAGGTTAAGGAGTGCTCATACACATTTAGAGAGTTTAAAATTCATTTTATGAGTAAACAAGGTAGACAAATTTCCATGATTTAAGGAATTAGAAAGAGAAAACACTATTTAAGATTCCATGACTAGGAATCTTGAATTTAAAATAAGATTTCAAGTTGTAATTAAGCATTCTTAGGTTCTAATCAACTTTAATAAATTATTTTGGCTCTAGATTAATTATGGAAATTAATTAACCTTCGATTAGAGCCTAATATTGTTTAGGTTTGCTTAATCACGCGATTAAGGGTAAAAATATGAAACTATGGGCAAAATCGTAATTTTGCACTAATTTCGTCCGGGACCAAAACTAAAGTCACACAATACATAAAAACGCCTTTTAAAACCATCTAGAGAAGTTTCGGGTTCATCTGGCACTTGCAAACGGGTAAAACACCGCAAGGGCATTTTGGTCATTTTGACCCGAAAACTCAAAAAATGAGATTTTTGATCCCGGAAAGGTACACAAGCCAATTAATCCCCTTCCAACATTGAGTTTGCCCTTCGAGTACTACCGGATTGGCCTCCCTCGAATTCTAGGCAGAAAATGACCTTAGGGGCATTTTGGTCATTTTCACTCTAACAGAAAATCGGAGCATTACATCATACATCATAAACATCTCAACATGTTATAGCATCATATAAACATCACAGCATTAACGATTTCTTAATGTCTTATTCATTGACCCTTAAAGTCCTTAACTCACTGTCTAAGTTGTAAATTATCACAACTTAATCTCTCCGGTACCTATAGGCTCATATCTAAGTATTCCTCACTCAACACTATGATCACAAACATCTCTAAACCTCAAAAATACAAAATCTAAAATTCTAACTTTACGGGTACCTAGGAGTCACGACAATGACCCTTTTTAAGTCCGATTTGCTCCTAAGGCATCAAGATCAAGTTCTAAACCATTTATGAGTCATTCCTACACCTTTAAACTAATTTGTATCCATGATTATCATTTCTCAACCTTGCTGGACAGAATCCAGAAAAATCAATTACTAAGGAATCTAGCACTCTCAAATTAATTCTTTTCTAGTTACTAACTTCTCTAATCTTTCACATATGAGTTCTAACATTAAATATACTCAAACATACTCATATTATCATCATCAAACAGCACATACAGTGGTCAAAAAATGGCAAGGCAGAACCGAAAATACATCTCCATACAAAGGCATAAAACTTGGTTTCTAAAGCACATAAAATACTAGTTTCTCTTGGAACCTTTTAAAGACTCTCAAAGCTTATTTATAAACATTTTTATCATCTAAAATCATCAAAATATTTGTAACGGCAGTAGCTATATAAAATTTATCTCAAGAGGTCCTAAATTCATAAAACTTTGTTGTAGACATTTCTTGTACTCATATAAGCTTAGAAAAATTATGAAACATAGATTTTGATACTTGTAACAAACTAAACCTCTTACGGCCGAAAATCAAAGTCCAAAGAACACATATTTTCAAGTCTTTGTTTGAGACAATAATGGGTAAGTCCATGAGCTCTAAATCCCTTAAGTTGTGACATAAAAGTAAATATGCAATGCACTTTATTTTAGTCTGTATTTAGAGGTGAGGACATAAAGTAAATATGCTATGCAACTCCTTATTATCTTAGAAATTTAGTAAGAACATAAACATAAATATGGAAATACAAGTTCATTCTTTAACCTTGACCATTTAGTGATGACATCAAATATAAACATGGATGCAAAGTCTTTTATCTTAACTTAGAGCTCACATGAGACTTTTTAAAGAGAACATCAAATCTCAACCCAACACTTCTCTCATCACAAAGAGGGCTTTAGAGTTCTTGAACCAAGCTCTCAAGAGAACTATGAGGTTCTTGAACATCATCATCAAGGTCAAAAGAAACAAACTTTCAAAGAACATAAAACCTCAAATAAAAGGAAACCAAAACCGAGACCTTGTAAGGAAGAAAGACAAGGAAAACCGAAACCATTGGCAAGAAAAGTAAAGGTGTTCTTGAGCTAAAATCATTTTGAGTTAGAAAATAAAGATGCAACTTAAAAAAAATAAAAACTCAAGCTCTAGGGGTTCCTTTGAGATGAACACAAGGACATCATCTAGAAACTCTCATCATCAAGCTATCATGCTCATAAACAAGGCCTCATGGCCGAAATGGAGAGGAAGGAAAACAAAAGAAAGTTTCAAAAAGAAATCCAAGAGAAAGCTAGATAAAAACTCATTTTCAAGAAAAACAAGTTTAGAAAACACTCCTACGTAGAGTGAAGATAAAAAACTTGATCTTTGAAAAGGAAATGAGATGAACAACTCATCCTTGGGGGTTGATAATGATTCGGCCAAAGGGGGATGAAGATGTTGGAGATGTGTTTTGAATGAGGTTGTGTTTGAGGTCAAGTGTTTGAGAGGTTTGATGGTGGTTCAAGGTTGTGAGGTGGTGTTTAGAGGTTATGAGATGATTATGTGATGATAGGATGAAGAGGATGAAGAGGATGAAGATGAAGAGAAAAGATGAACTCTCTTGAAACTTAAGAGAAAAAGAAAGGAAACTCAAGAAAGCTTAGAAAACTAAAAGTTTGCAAATGAGCTAAAGTGTTTGCAAGTTCTTCTAATGCACCTATATTTATAGAAAAACAAAACAATTGAGGCTCACTCAAAGAGGCCTTGGCTGTAACGCCCCGATTTTTCTATTAAGAGTGGAAATGACCAAAATGCTCCTAAGTTCATTTTCAGCTCGGAATTCGAGGAAAGCCGATTCGGCAGTACTCAAAGGGAAAACTCAATGTTGGAAGGGGATTAGATGACTTGTGTACCTTCCCGGGATCGAAAATCTCATTTTTCGAGTTTTCAGGTCAAAATTACCAAAATGTCCCTGCGGTGTTTTACCCGTTTGCAAGTGCCAGATGAACCCGAAACTTCTCCAGATGATTTTAAAAGGAATTTTTATGTATACTATGACTTTAGTTTTGGTCCCGGAGGTCCCGGGCGAAATTAGTGCAAAATTACGGTTTTGCCCCTAGTTTCGTGTTTTTACGCTTAATCGCGTGATTAAGCAAACCTAAGCAATATTAGGCTGTAATCGAAGGTTAATTAATTTCCTTAATCAATATTGAGTCAAAATAATTTATTAAAGTTGATTAGAACCTAAAAGTACTTAATTACAACCTAAAATCATATTTTAATTTCAAGACTCCTAGTCATGGAATCTTGAATAGTGTTTTCTCTTTCCAATTCCTTAAATCATGGAATTGTGTTACACATTGTTTATTCATAAATGAGTTTAAAATTCTTTAATGATGTATGAGCACTCCTAAACTTGTCATAAAATCCTAAATACTCATTCTTAGTTACCTAAACTTAAGCTTAATTATTCCTAACCTTGTACCTAAGCTAATACACATTTAAACCTACCATTAACACCCAATTAAATGATCAAAACTCACCTTCCCCATGCTGCCCCTGGTCTGGCCGTGTACCCTCCCTCCCCATATGCATCACATGTTCAATTTTTCAACACTCCAAGGCCATACCTCAAGTCACATACACTATACCTTGTCATAACTTTCAATCAAGCTTGATTTTCCAAGTAAATAACTAATTAAAATAGCCCATTTTCTCCATTTATTTGTTGCTGGAAAAGTTCCAGCCATGTATTGTTTCTAGAAACCTAATTTCATAAAAAATTGATAGGAAATTAACTCACATCAAGCCATACTTTGTAGCATAGCTTCCATACTTCAAACCATGCTTGAATGACCTTGTGTAAGAGATATTTCTCTTCCTTTTCCCTCCAACAGCTACGGCCAGCACCCTTCCTTGGTGAGCTTCATTGTTTTGTTTTTCTATAAATAGGATGCTTGTGATAGCTTAGTTGCACTTTGAAGCATTTGCTAAGTTTAGAATTCTAGAGTTGTCTTGCTAGTTCTTTCTTTTTCTCTCAAGTTTCAAGAGAGTTCTTCCTTTCTTTTCATCTTCATCTTCATCCTCTCTTCATCTCATCATCATCTCTCAACCTTGAAACACCACCCCTTAGCCTTGAACCATCATCAAACCTCTCAAACACCACACCTCAAACACAACCTCACTTGAAACACAACTCCAACCTTCTTGATTCCTCTTGGCCGAAACCATCAAGCACCAAGGAGGAGCTCATCATCTTGTTTTTCTTTTCAAAAGCCCAACTTAAGAAAATTGATCTAAGGATTTCTAAAAGCCCAAGCCTTCCCTTGTCAACCTTAAAGTTGGCCGGCACGTTCTAGAGATTTTTCTCTAGATAGGAGTTTTGGGTATTTAATAAAGAACTTGGCTTAGTTTCACTTTCTTGTCCTTTTGTAAGGTTTTTAGTTTTGGTATTTTGGATCCTTGAGATTTTGTTTGGTTTTGTTTAGAAAGTTTGTTTTCTTTAAGCTTGATGATGATGTTCAAGAACCTCATAGTTCCTATGAGAACTTGGTTCAAGAACTCTAGAGCTCTCATTGTAATGAGATATATGTTGGGTTGTTACTTTGTTAAAGTCTTGAATGAGCTCTAGCTAACCATAAAATGAACCTTGCATCATGTTTACTTTTATGCTATGCACATCATGTCTACTTTCCTTGCTATCACTAAGTATCAAGATAATAAGTGAACCTTGCATTATCATGTTTATATTTCAAGCTATGCATTATCATGTTTATATTTCAAGTTCTCACTTAATACCAAGATAATAATGAGTTGCATTCATATTTACTTTGTGCTATCACTTTACTTTCTAATGGAACCTAAAATAAGTGCATGAGCATGTTTATTTTTATGTCATCACCTAAATGAACCTAGAGCTCAAAGACTTGCCCATTGTTGTCTCAAACAAAGGTCTAAAAATATTTATTTCCTTTGGTTCATATTTCGGCCCTAAGGGGTCTTGATGTTTCTAAGTATTGAAGACTATGTTTTGTAATATTTCCAAGCTTTTATGAGTTTAAGGAATGCATAGAACTAAGTTTTAAGAATTTAGGACCTCTTGAGACAAAGATGAATTGGTCACTGCCCTCTTAAATATTCTTATGATTTCAGATGTTAAAATTGTTTATAAATGAGTTTTGAAAGTTTTAAAAAGGTTCCAAGGGAAACTAGTATTTTATGTGCTTTAGAAATTGTGTTTTATGCCTTTATGGAGACTGTTTGTTTTGGTTCTGCCTTGGTACTTGTTTGCCACTGTATGTGCTATTTTAATGATGATAATATGCTTATGTTTGAGTAAAAATAATGTTAAGACTTGTAACGCCTCGATTTTTCTGTTAGAGTGAAAATGACCAAAACGCCCCTGAGGTCATTTTCAGCCCGGAATTCGAGGAAAGCCGGTTCGGCAGTACTCGAAGGGCAAACTCAATGTTGGAAGGGGATTAGATAACTTGTGTACCTTCTCGGGATCAAAATTCTCGTTTTTCGAGTTTTCGGGTCAAAATGACCAAAACGCCCCTGCAGTGTTTTGCCCGTTTGCAAGTGCCGGATGAACCCGAAACTTCTCCAGATGATTTTAAAAGGCATTTTTTTATGTAGAATGTGACTTTAGTTTTGGTCCAGGAGGTCCCGGGCAAAATTAGTGCAAAATTACGGTTTTGCCCCTAGTTTCGTGTTTTTACGCTTAATCGCGTGATTAAGCAAACCTAAGCAATATTAGGCTCTAATCGAAGGTTAATTAATTTCCTTAATTAATCTAGGGTCAAAATAATTTATTAAAGTTGATTAGAACCTAAAAGTGCTTAATTACAACTTAAAATCATATTTTAATTTCAAGATTCCTAGTCATGGAATCTTGAATAGTGTTTCCTCTCTCCAATTCCTTAAATCATGGAATTGTGTTACACATTGTTTATTCATAAATAAGTTTAAAATTCTTTAATGATGTATGAACACTCCTAATCTTGTCATAAAATCCTTAAAACACATTCTTAGTTACCTCAACTTAAGCTTAATTATTCCTAACCTTGTACCTAAGCTAACCTACACTTAAACCTACCATTAACACCCAATTACATGATCAAATCATCCTCCCCACTCAGATGCCAGGTCTGGCCGATGCTGCCCCTCCCCATTATGCATCACATGTTCAATTTTTCAACACTCCAAGGCCATACCTCAAGTCACATACACTATACCTTGTCATAACTTTCAATCAAGCTTGATTTTCCAAGTAAATAACTAATTAAAATAGCCCATTTTCTCCATTTATTTGTGGCTAGAAAAGTTCCAGCCATGCATTGTTTCTAGAAGCCTAATTTCATAAAAATTGATAGGAAATTAACTCACATCAAGCCATACTTTGTAGCATAGCTTCCATACTTCAAACCATGCTTCTATGACACAATCAAGGAGATATTTTCCTCTCCCCTTTCCCTCCATTTGCTATGGCCACTCCCTCCCCTTGGTGAGCCCCATGGTTTTGTTTTTCTATAAATAGGATGCTTGTGATAGCCTTGTTGCACCTTGAAGCATTTGCTAAGTTTAGAGTTTTAGAGTTGTCTTGCTAAGTTTTTCTTTTCTCTCAAAGTTTCAAAAGTGTTCTTCCTTTCTTTTCATCTTCATCTTCTTCATCTCTTCATCTCATCATCATCTCTTAACACCACCCCAAAGCTTTGAACCATCATCAAACCTCTCAAACACCACACCTCAAACACAACTTCACCCAAAACACATTTCCTTTCTTTTCCTTCCTCTTTGGCCGAATCATCACCACCATCCTAGGAGGTGTTGCTCATCTCATTTCCATCTTCAAGTCCAAGCTTTTACCTTCATCACAAGGTAGGGATTTGTTTTCAAACTTTGTTTTGCTCAAGAAAGTGTTTTTCTCTAGTTTCCTCTTGGATTCTTCTTGTTTCTTGATCTTCTAAGATTAATCAAGAACCAAAAATATGGTCCTAATGCTTGTGATTTTTCGGCCAAGAAGGTTAGAGTTGAGGAAGGATTTTTCTTGTGTTCTAAAGCTTAGAAAATGGAAAGTTTAGGTGTTTATGAGTTGGTTTATGATTGGAATATGTATGCTTGAGGTTTAGAGCTTGGTTAGAGGTTGGAAATGGAGTCTCTTGAGTGGGAATGAGGAAGAAAAAGAAAGCTGGAATTCTTGAGAAAATTAGAGAACTTTGAGCAAACTTTGAGTAAGAAAACTATCAAGTAAGAAAATGCTAAGGCTAAGAGTGTTTGTGTGAACATTTTAGCAATGGAAGAGCATGTATTTATAGCCCTATAGAGGCTGTTTGGCCGTGACATATGGGCTGGAAATGGAGGGTTTTATTTCATTTTTTTGTTAAAGAAAACTTTAGAAAAAGAAAGCATATGGTGTTGTAATAATTTTGCTCATGTATAATGGATGAAAATGCTAAAATATGATGCTTGTGAGAGACATTATGGCTGATCATATCATGGCTGAATGTGCAGGTTTTCTTTTGATTAAACATAACCAAAAGCAATGCAAAAGAAAGCTTAAGGTGTGGTGTCTTTGTTGTATATGTTTTTATGTTGGAAAAGCAATAAAATATAATGCACATGGAGCATCATGGCCGCTGGTTTCTGGTCTCTATATGATCAGATTTGTGTTCTTTTATGAGTGGTAAAACATGATTAGATGTGTAATTACTTAGGTAAAAGATTTGGAATTCATAGATTAGTAAAATGGTAAAAGGTTAAGTGTTTAGGACAAATTAAAATGAAGTAAAAGAATAATCATACACTAGTAAATGAAGTTAGTTTCAAATGAGTTAAAAATCAGTTTGTAACATAAGTTCTATACTAAATTTTACCTAAACCGTAGTTTTTAACTTTGATCTTAGCATCACTAATTTTATGAGCTCTAGAAATCAAGAAAGGAAATTAACTTCTCTAAAAATTTCTTAAACTCTAATTATCCTAGGTAATTATTTTTTAACCTCAAGTAATTATTTTTAACCTTAGGTAATTAATTTTTAACTCAAGGTTAATGAATGAAATCAATTTGAGTTCAATTAGAGCTTTAACATTTCCTTAATTACATAAGTGAACTTATTTAGCACAACTAGGGGTAAAAAGGTAATTTCACATAAAAACTTTCTAGAATTACCTGAACATTTATAGATATCAAGTCATATTTGAAATAAACATTTTTGAACTTCTTGGCGATAACTGGGTTCAAGGATTGCTTAATTTCACACTAAATTACCGTAGGGGTAATTTGGTAATTTTACGTACAGTAAAAATCGGGAATTGAGGTTTTTACCATGATATCATCATAACACAAATAATCCCCTTCAAATATAAAATTAACCCCTTAAGGATAACTGAGATTGGTTATCTTTGATTTTCGGGGCAAAACAACCTCAGGGGCATTTTGGTAATTTTACATAGCAGAAAAATTTGGGACGTTACAACCAAAATACCCCTGAGGTCATTTTCGGCCCGGAATTCATGGAAAGCCGATCCGATAGTACTCAAAGGGCAAACTCAATATTGGAAGGGGATTAGTTGGCTTGTGTACCTTTCCGGGATCGAAAATCTAATTTTTCAAGTTTTCGGGTCAAAATGACCAAAACGCCCCTGTGGTGTTTTACCCGTTTGCAAGTGTTGGATGAACCCAAAACTTCTCCAGATGGTTTTAAAATATGTTTTTAAGTATTCTGTGACTTTAGTTTTGGTCCCGGAGGTCCCAGGCGAAATTAGTGCAAAATTATGATTTTACCCCTAGTTTTGTGTTTTTGAGCTTAATCGGGTGATTAAGCAAACCTAAGCAATATTAGGCTCTAATAGAAGATTAATTAATTTCCATAATTAATCTTGAGTCAAAATAATTTATTAAAGTTGATTAGAACCTAAGAATGCTTAATTACAACTTGAAATCCTATTTTAAATTCAAGATTTCTAGTAATAGAATCTTGAATAGTATTTTCTCTTTCCAATTCCTTAAATCATGGAAATTGTCTACCTTGTTTACTCATAAAATGAATTTTAAACTCTCTAAATATGTATGAGCACTCCTTAACCTTGTCATAAAACTCCTAAACCTCATTCTTAGTTACCTAAACTTATGCTTAATAACTCCTAACCTTGTACCTAAACTAATACACACTCAAACCTATCATTAACACACAATTACATGAAGCAATTTTCCTCCCTCTCTGCTGTAGCATTCTGGCCGAATGCTTCCCCCCGCCCCCATATTCATCACATGCTCAAACTTTTGACACTCCAAAGCCATACCTCAAGTCATACTCACCATACTTTGTCGTACTTTCCACCATGCTTGATTTTTCAAGTGAATAACTAAATGAATTTAAGCTATTTTCCTCATTTATTTGTGGCCCAAAAACAGCCAGCCATGCCTAGCTTCTAGAAGAATTATTTCATTTAAATTTGATAGGAAATTCACTCAAAACACCTTACTTGAAGCCATGCCTTGTATCATAACTTCCATACTTCAAATCATGCTTGAATGACACTGTGGAAGAGATATTTCTCTTCCTTTCCCTCCCTTTTTGCTATGGCCAATGTAACACCCTAAGTCTTAACCTAATACTACTAGTATGTAATTAGGTTAATCTTTAGAATATTACCTCTTGGTCTCATTCTTTACTTGAAAATACTTAGCGGAAATATGGGTAAAATTTTTCTTTTTGGAATTAAAACCAAAGTGAGAGCCACGCATGAATTTTGAACGGGAATTCATACAAGTCATATGAGCAAATCATAATAAAATGCATAAATAACAAATCATAATAAAACACGTAAATAACATGGACACATCAACTGATTATATATAGATAGCGTGCCTACCAAAAAGCAGGACTATTCGGTACAAAGAAAAACGAAATACAACTGAAATGCAAATACAAGGAAATCATAAAAGCAAGTACAAGGAAACCATGAAAGCAACACCCATACCCGTGTGCACCTAGAGTAGACAACCGCACATACAAAAGAAGGTTTGTCCTCAACTATGTGGCGTGTGTGCACTAGCTACTACCCATCCTATGCACCTACTCCTGCTAGTCCGAGTACTGAGGGGTGGAATCGATCCACTGGCGGATCTCGGCGGGAGTGGTCGTGCGGATCATCGGAGCATGTCCACCGTGGCGAGGGCGCATGGATGGCCTACGAGCCAACCTCGGCTGTACCACTGTCTCCTCACTCCCGGCTCTCATCGGTGGAGGAGCGGGGCTGGAGCTCCAACTGTACATGTGCAAGGGCGGGTCCTCTGATGGATCCATCTCCGAATACTAGGCCCGGGGCACGTACTCCGGGTAGTCGCGTACGGCTGACGCCTCGTGCTGCATGCGGAGGATCTGCTCGTCACGTGGTCTGGCTCGCTCAAAAATCGTGTTATGATGGTAGGGAGCAGTCGGGGTGAAGCGGTAGCTCCATACTGGATGCGCGAAGGGTCGTCCCATAAACATAAATACTCTGACAGTGCAGCGATCCTCAAAATGGTATGACCTGAGTGCTGGGTCATGGTGCAGCTCCCATGTCGGGGTGTCGATGAAGAGTACGAAGGTCGACATTTGAAGATGTGATGGAAGAAAAGAGAGAGGGAATGAGAATCTTCTAAAAGAATTCTCAGTAGGGTAATCCCTACCTAAGTGACATCATCACATCCTCAAGAACCTTGGGTTTTATTTCTAAAAAGGTGTGCATGCATGTAAACTTCGTTTGAGTTAGTTTTCTAAAGTATTAATTATCCAAGGTCTGTCATATTTTACAATGCGTCTTTATGACTAAGCAGGGAATACACTAATGACATGAATGCATCATGAAAGTAAACCAATCAATGAAATAACTAAGAAACATTATAACATTGGCATAAGGAGACAGGTATAACTTTTCTTGGTTTTTCATAGCACATGTGACATTTTAAACTTTAACTTTTATCTCATGGGGCTACCCTAAAACATCTTTAGGTTATGAGCTCATACCTTAACTAGTCGTCACTAGCTCTTACTTATCCTATGATAAGCGTAACATAATCCCGACTTAAAGTACGGGCTAGGGGGCAAATTAAGGATGACCTCTTAGGGTCATTTCCTCTTTGAAACGCTCTACTAGCAACTAGTGCATCGTAGTATTGTCCGTTTTGGCAAGCTCTATGTCAACACCCTCACGGATTTGTTTTCTTGGGGGTGCTCGGCTAAACCGTTGTCACCCAAGAAGGCATTTCAGTGTTGTGTCACATTTAAGTTCTCATGATTTTCAAAAAGACCATATTCTAAGTTCCTCAAATTTGATGGAAGTTCGGCAGCATGACGGCTGTAGACCGAATCTCCTCAAATTTGCTTTTGCCATGAAAACATATAGGACATACACAAACATTTCTTATGGGGTATAGCATATCATCATGTAAAACTTCTTTATAGCACATATCAACTTATCATAGACAAAACTCATGCATCATATATCATAAATTAAGCATCATAAAAACTCAAGACGTTTTAATGTCTTATGCATTGACCCTTAAGGTCCTTAACTGATGTTCTATGTTATTAATCATCAACCCTAATCTCTTGGGTACCTATGCGGTTATAACTAAGTATTTATCTCCTCACACTGTGACCAAGAACATCTCTAAACCTCAAGGATGCACAATTTATAATCCTAACTTTACGGGTGCCTAGGAGTCACAACAGTGACCCTTTCTAAGTCCGGTTTGTTCCTAAGGCTTCAAGATCAAGTCCTAAATCTTTTATGAGTCATTCCTACACATTTAAACTAATTTAAATCCATGATTATCAAATCTAAACCTTGTTGGACAGAATCCAGAAAATTCAATAATTAAGGGATCTAGAACTCTCAAATTAATTCTTTCTAGTTTCTAACTTATCTTATCTTTCACATATGAGTCTTGTAACACCCTAAATCTTAACCTAAGACTACTAGTATGTACTTAGGTTAATCTTTAGAATATTACCTCTTGGTCTCATCTTTTACTTAGAAAATACTTAGCGGAAATATGGGTAAAATTTTTTTTTTTTTTTTTAAAGAATTGAAATCAAAGTGAGAGCCATGCACGGATCTTTAAAAGGAAACATAACGAAACATATAGGCAAAGCATAAAGAAACACATCATATCATGGAAACATCAACTGAAACATAGATATATATATATATAATGTGCCTACCCAAAGGGCAGGACTATTCGATACATCGGGAAACGGAATACAACTAAGCGACATAAATATCAATCATAAGGAAACACAAGAACTAAAGCAAGTAACAATAGAACAACGATTATAACAACAAAGGGAACATTTCATTAATAATAATATAGTTGGAATACATAGGTAGTCACGGCCTTATAGAAATAGGCTGAACTTGGAATACATAGAAAAATGGAAATACATCCGAAGCAAGAAAGCAGTAAAGTACATGGTGTGACGGCAAAAGAAAAACCAACTACACTACCATCCTACCAAGCTATGAGTACTAGACTAAAACCCCTTCCCAAAAGGTACCGCCGAAGGGGAGATCCTCGTGACTGCTCGGGCACTCGAATAGCTCTCCATGAGGTCTAGTGACGGCGCGGGTCCTCGGGTGATGGAGGTAGGTAACCGGGGAACCACTCGATCTCCTCCTGAGTGGGCCAGTGAAGTGGGAAAGGAACGTGTGTCGGCTGGACATGAGCCCCTCGGCACGGGCGCATCTCGGCTCTCCTCGCCAAGCATGGCTGCATCACAGTATCCTCACTCCCTTCTCACCTAAATGGGGGAAAGGGAGCAGAACTCTCCAAATAGACGTGCATCGGTGAGTCCTTGGACAGATCAGTCTCCGACCTTCTCGAGTGTGGCACATACTCCGGATAGTCGCGAACAGCTGAGGCGGACGAGTGGGCATGATGCATCTGCTCGTCGCGAGGGTTGGTATGCTCGAAGATCAAGTCGTCACCACCAAAAGAAGCAGTAGGAGTGAACTGCTAGCTGGACACTGGATAAGCAAAAGGTCGACCCATGTGCACAAAAACACGAACGGCACAACGACCCTCAAAGTGGTAGGAACGATGCTCTGGGTCGTTGTGCACCTCCCAGACAGGAATATCAATGAAGACCATGAATGTCACCATCAATCTCTGAATATGTGACGGAAGAAAGAGGAAGAAGAGAAAGGAGTGAGAATTCTTACTAAAGAATCTCAGTAGGAGTCTCCTATCCTAGGGTTACATCGTTCACATCCTTAGGAACCTTGGGTTTAATCATAAAAGGTGTACATATATAAAAGATTCATTACTAGAGTTTATAAAACCAATTATCCAAGGTTCATTCCTTTTAGCATGCATCTTGATGTTATGAATGCAACATATTAAAACATGAATGCATGGCAATGCCTCAATCAAATATCTCAAGAATCACAACTTCAAGAAAGTACACAAGTGGCATAAAGTGCATATGACTTTCAAGTGGATCTTTCCTCAACTTCGTGACATCAATCATGGTACTTCAGTGGTCATAAAATGGCAAGGCACATACAATATTATCATCATCAAATAGCACATACAGTGGTCATAATATAGCAAGGCAAAACCGAAAATACATCTCCATACAAAGGCATAAAACTTGGTTTCTAAAGCACATAAAATACTAGTTTCTCTTGGAACCTTTTCAAGACTCTAAAAGATTTACAAACATTTTTATCATCTAAAATCATCAAAATATTTGTAAAGGCAGTAGCTAAATAAAATTTATCTCAAGAGGTCCTAAATTCATAAAACTTTATTCTAGACATTTCTTGTACTCATATAAGCTTAGCAAAATTATGAAACATAGATTTTGATACTTGTAACAAACCAAACCTCTTAAGGCCAAAAATCAAAGACCAAAGAACACATATTTTCAAGTCTTTGTTTGAGACAATAATGGATAAGTCCATGACCTCTAAATCCCTTAAGTTGTGACATAAAAGTAAATATGCAATGCACTTTATTTTAGTCTGTATTTAGAGGTGAGGACATAAAGTAAATATGCTATGCAACTCCTTATTATCTTAGAAATTTAGTGAGAAAATAAACATAAATATGGAAATGCAAGTTCGTTCTTTAACCTTGACCATTTAGTGATGACATCAAATATAAACATGGATGCAAAGTCTTTTATCTTAACTTAGAGCTCACATGAGACTTTTTAAAGAGAACATCAAATCTCAAGCCAACACTTATCTTATCACAAAGAGGGCTTTAGAGTTCTTGAACCAAGCTCTCAAGGTAACTATGAGGTTCTTGAACATCATCATCAAGCTCAAAAGAAACAAATTTTCAAAGAACATAAAACCTCAAATAAAAGGAAACCAAAACTGAGACCTTGTGAGGAAGAAAGACAAGGAAAACCCAAACCATTAGCAAGAAAAGTAAAGGTGTTCTTGAGCTAAACTCATTTTGAGTTAGAAAATAAAGATGAAACTTAAAAAAAATAAAAACTCAAGCTCTAGGGGTTCCTTTGAGATGAACACAAGGTCATCATCTAGAAACTCTCATCATCAAGCTATCATGCTCATAAACAAGGCCTCATGGCCGAAATGGAGAGGAAAGAAAACAAAAGAAAGTTTCAAAAAGAAATCCAAGAGAAAGCTAGATAAAAACTCATTTTCAAGAAAAACAAGTTTAGAAAACACTCCTACGTAGAGTGAAGATAAAAAGCTTGATCTTTGAAAAGGAAATGAGATGAACAACTCCTCCTTGGGGGTTGATAATGATTCGGCCAAAGGGGGATGAAGAGGTTGGAGATGTGTTTTGAGTGAGGTTGTGTTTGAGGTCAAGTGTTTGAGAGGTTTGATGGTGGTTCAAGGTTATGAGGTGGTGTTTAGAGGTTATGAGATGATTATGTGATGAGAGGATAAAGACGATGAAGAGGATGAAGATGAAGAGAAAAGATGAACTCTCTTGAAACTTGAGAGAAAAAGAAAGGAACTCAAGAAAGCTTAGAAAACTAAAAGTTTGCAAATGAGCTAAAGTGTTTGCAAGTTCTTCTAATGCACCTATATTTATAGAAAAACAAAGCAATTGAGGATCACTTAAGGAGGCCTTGGCCGTAGCAAAAAAGGAGGGAAAGGAAGAGAAAATATCTCTTCCACAATGTCATTCAAGCATGGTTTGAAGTATGGAAGTTATGATACAAGGCATGGCTTCAAGTAAGGTGATTTGAGTGAATTTCCTATCAAATTTGAATGAAATAATTCTTTTAGAAGCTACGCATGGCTGGCTATTTTTGGGCCATAAATAAATGAGGAAAATAGCTTAAATTCATTTAGTTATTCACTTGAAAAATCAAGCATGGTGGAAAGTATGACAAAGTATGGTGAGTATGACTTGAGGTATAGCTTTGGAGTGTCAAAAATTTGAGCATGTGATGAATATGGGGGCGGGGGGAAGCATTCGGCCAGAATGCTACAGCAGAGATGGAGGAAAATTGCTTCATGTAATTGTGTGTTAATGATAGGTTTGAGTGTGTATTAATTTAGATATAAGGTTAGGAGTTATTAAGTATAAGTTTAGGTAACTAAGAATGAGGTTTAGGAGTTTTATGACAGGGTTAAGGAGTGCTCATACTCATTTACAGAGTTTAAAATTCATTTTATGAGTAAACAAGGTAGACAAATTTCCATGATTTAAGGAATTGGAAAGAGAAAACACTATTCAAGATTCCATTACTAGAAATCTTGAATTTAAAATAGGATTTCAAGTTGTAATTAAGCATTCTTAGGTTCTAATCAACTTTAATAAATTGTTTTGACTCAAGATTAATTATGGAAAGTAATTAATCTTCGATTAGAGCCTAATATTGCTTAGGTTTGTTTAATCACGCGACTAAGCTCAAAAACACAAAACTAGGGGCAAAATCATAATTTTGCACTAATTTCGCCCGGGACCAAAACTAAAGTCACAAAATACATAAAAACGTCTTTTAAAACCATCTGGAGAAGTTTCAGGTTCATCCGGCACTTGCAAACGGGTAAAACACCACAGGGGCATTTTGCTCATTTTGACCTGAAAACTCGAAAAACGAGATTTTCGATCCCGGAAAGGTACACAAACCAACTAATCCCCTTTCAACATTGATTTTACTCTTCAAGACTGTCGGATCGGCTTTCCTCGAATTTCGGGCCGAAAATGACCTTAGAGGCATTTTGGTCATTTTTACTCTATCAAAAAATCGGGGCGTTACAATATGAGCGACATCTGAGGATGATTTTGGAAGTTTTGAAAGAAAAGAAGTTGTATGCAAAGTTGTCTAAGTGTGAATTCTGGCTGGAGGAAGTTAAGTTTTTAGGTCATGTAGTGTCAAAAGGAGGTATCACCGTATATCCTAGTAAGATTGAAGCAGTGATGAGTTAGGAGAGACCGACCACCGTAATGAAAATACGGAGCTTTTTAGGTTTAGCTGGCTATTACCGTAGGTTTATCTGAGGTTTTTCCTAGATTTCCTTACCCCTAACCAAGCTAACTAGGAAGAATGCCCCCTTTGTGTGGGCCCCTGACTTTGAGAAAAGCTTCCAAGAGTTGAAGGTGAAGTTAACCACCACCCCCATGCTAGTTTTACCCTATCCCAATGCGCCTTACGAGGTGTATTGCAATGCACGAGGTGTATTGCAATGCACGAGGTGTATTGCGATGCTTCTGGAAAAAGTTTAGGGTGTATGTTGAAGCAGAATAGGCAAGTGGTAGCCTACGCATCCAGACAAAGTACCCTACCCATGACCTTGTGTAACACCCTAAATTTTATTCAAAAATTAATTGAGACTTTAGTAATGAGAATATCAAAATTCTAATGTACATAGAAATGATAAGAACAATGTAACGAACATAAAAAAAAAATGTGAATAGTGTTTTGCATGCCTCGTAGGCCTGTCGGGACAGCCGAAACCCTAGATTCGAGACCCGAAGGTGCCCAAAATTAGGAAAACATGGGATTGAGATTAGGAATGATTAGGAATAAAGTTTTTATACTTAGAATTAGTTTTCAGTCAATGGTTGTTTACCCAGGTATGGTGTTTCACATGTTAGGTAAAATTTCGGTGTTCGATTGCTAACACTGAAAGCCTTTTTTTTTAATCTTTAAAAGTTAATGAACCTTATTCCCTTTATATTAAATGAATGGCCAAGATTCAATCTTGAATTACAAGATTAATCCTAGCCATCCATTTTTCTTTACTAGGTTAAGAAATATCTAACTTTAATATATATAATATTGATGCATTTATTACAAGATAAGCATAAAAGCTAATCTTCTTCATGAAGCTAACCACAATTTCGACCAACACAAGGGCAGAGGAGCATCTGCACTCCCTCCATAGCCAAGAGCTTCATCTTGCTTTCAAATTCCATATACAATAGCCTAGAGTTACCGAAATCAAATCTCCCTTCACTAAAGTTGTTCTATAGCTCAATACTTACAGATATAACCGATCAGAATTTCAATCTATCACCAAATCCCAACCTTGATACCTTATACTTCACTGTTTTGAGAAGGATTTGGGTGTATTTTGAGAGTTGTGGAGTGAAGAGCATCACTTGGGAGCATCCTAGAGACCAAGGCACCTTTAGCTTCCAAGAGTAGGATTTTATTGAGTCTTTTCCTGCCAAATTTGTTTTTATTATTTCTGAGTTGTGCTGCACGAAATTTTTCATTATTTTGGTTAATGATATATGGTTGTTAAAGTATAAATTTTGGTAGAGGGTTTGAAAGAGGTTAGAGTAATCATTTTACCAAATGAAGTTTGAGTTAGAGTGCTAGATTTTCGATTTTGCTAAAGACAGTAAAATTTCATGAATTTTTAAACATAGTTGTGGTAATAATCATAGTCTAGAAAAATTATATGTTGGCCCTAACATCTTGAAATATCTCCACGAATTTTCTTGAGCATTGATTTCAAGAATTACTGCTTTAAAAAAATCAGGGACAGAAATGATGTTCATGCTGCCTAGATTTCTGAAACTGAAGTTGTAAATTTGTCTGATTTTATTATCACAGCAAATGATTTATTTATCCTTTAAAATTTTTACAAGGTGTTTATAACTTCTTGAAGTATAACTGTGATGAAAGATAATTACATCATATGAATATTATGTTGATGAAAGAGAAAATGTGACTTTCAGTTGTGCAAATTCCAACATATGGGGAAAAACAAAAACAAGGCTTATGTGGGTTATATCGGGGAGGCAAAAAGAAGGACTTCCCAGGAAATTTTATGAGTCAGTAGATGTATCGGCTAGGAATAGAACTGTGTGTGAATCGAAAATGGAAAAAAATGAAGTATGATGATCACGAATATGAATGAGCTCATGTCCTAGCAGTCTATTGTTCTCTGTGGGGTTATCCACTACAGATATTACTGGATATGAAACTAAGCCTTCCCTATGTTAATAAAAAGAACAACTGCACTAAGTTGAATTCCATGTGATATAAGAGAAACATACGATTACTACCAGCTTGCATTTAATTTTCCTTGACTCATGTACACTAATATTGATATATGTGATCTAGCATGATGTTTTTTTTTTTTCTATTATATGAATGCATTTACTGATTATATTCGATCCACATGTAAGGGATTACCCTACTGAGAATTTTATAATATTCTCACCCCTATTTGTATATATGTTGTATTGTGCTCAGACTCTATAGATGCTGTCACTATTATTCTTCCTTGATTCGCCACACTGGGTGTGGCATTACGATCCAGTACTTGACTCTTTTTATGCAGCAGCTTATTCCCAGATCTGTGCATATGTGTTCTTTGGTTGTTCCTTTAGTACGTCTATCTTCATTGCTGATTTTGATCCAGCTTTTCCCTACGACGGTGTGCCTCTCCATATGGGGCAGCCAACTATATTTGATATTCCTCTAGCACCACCAATACCTCCCCCAGCGGATGCTCCCTCCTCATCCTCGTCCTCCGATTCGGACCCACTAGAGGGTCCTGATGCCCCTGGCGGAGGAGAGGCCATCATACCAATGGCCAACAGTTTTGCCTAGGAGGACATGAGATCTATGGGGGCTTTTGACTTGTATATAGTGTAGTATAGTGCTAGGAACTTACCAGCTTGCAGACTGATTATTGTTAGATGTCTTAGGTCCATTTCTATGCATATATGATTTTTGTTGGACCTTGATATTTGAGAAAGCTTGGTAGGTCTTTTGATAGGAGTCCCTGAGTTGTATTATAAATGAAGTGACTTAACTTCAAGTATGGTATGTATTGAGGAAAGTTGTATGTGAAGTATAAACATATGTATATTTTGTAGTAGTTTTCTTTACAACTCAAGAGTTTGATTTACTTTATTTTCATTTCATTCGACTAGTGGATATTATAGAAAAGAGGTGATGCTTTTCTAATTACAATGTTAATGCTCAAGTAATACATGGTAATTAGGAGGGTGTTACACCTTGAGTTGGCAGCGGTAGTGTTTTCCTTGAAGGTGTGGAGGCACTATCTGTATGGGGTGAAGTTTAAGGTGTTCTCTGATCATAAAAGTCTCAAGTATCTCTTTGATCAGAAGGAGTTGAATATAAGACAAAGAAGATGGATGGAGTTCCTAAAGGACTACGATTTTGGGTTGAAATATCACCCCGGCAAGGCTAATGTGGTGGCCGACGCCTTGAGTCGGAGTCATTACACCTATCTCGCATGATGGTTAAGGAGGTGGAGCTAATTAAGAAGTTTGGGGACATGAACCTAGGGATGGCCTTGACCACTGAGAGTGTAAGGATATGCCATCTCAGTGTGACAAATGATTTTAAGGAGAGAATCGCTTGGGCCCAGCAAGAAGATGAGGAGTTTAAAGGGATTTTAGAGGCAGTTAGTGTAACACCCCAAATCGTAACCCAAGACTACTAGTATGTACTTAGGTTAATCTTTAGAATATTACCTTTTCGTCTCATCTTTTACTTAGAAAATACTTAGCAGAAATATGGGTAAAATTTTTCTTTTTGGAATTAAAATCAAAGTGAGAGCCACGCACGAATCTTTAAAAGGAAGCATAACAAAACATATAAGCAAGCATAAAGAAACACATCATATCATGGGAACATCAACTGAACATAGATATATATATATAATGTGCCTGCCCAAAGGGCAGGACTATTTGATACATCAGGGAATAGAATACAACTGAAGAACAAATACACGGAAATCATAAAAAGCAAATACAAGAGAAACAACACCCATACCCATGTCCACCTAGAGTAGACAACCTCATATACAAAGGAAGGTTTGTCCTCAACTATGTGGCGTGTGTGCACTAACTGCTACCCCTCCTATGTCTATTCCTGCTGGTCCGAGTACTGTGGGGTTGAGTCGATCCACTGACAAATCTCGGCGGGAGTGGTCGAGCGCATCATCGGGACGTGTCCACCGCGGCGAGGGCGCATAGATGGCCGACGAGCCAACCTCGGCTGGACCACCGTCTCCTCACTCCCAGCCCTCATCGGTGGGGGAGCGGGACTGGAGCTCCAACTGTACATGTGTGATGGCGGGTCCTCGGATGGGTCCATCTCCGAGTACTGGGTATGAGGCACATACTCTGGGTAGTCGCATACCGCTGATCCCTCAGGCTGCATGCGGAGAATCTGCTCATCACGTGGTCTAGCTCGCTCAAAAATCCCGTTATGGCCGGTAAAGCGATCGGGGTAAAATGATAACTCGGGACTGGATGCGCGAAGGGTCGTCCCATAAACATGAACACTCTAACTGTGCAGCGACCCTCAAAATGGTATGACCCGAGTGCCGGGTCATGGTGCAGCTCCCATACCGGGGTGTCGATGAAGAGTACAAATGTCGCCATCTGAAGATATGATGGAAGAAAAGAGAAAGGGAATAAGAATCTTTCTAAAAGAATTCTCAGTAGGGTTATCCCTACCTAGGTGACATCGTCACATCCTCAGGAACCTTGGGTTTTATTTCTAAAAAGGTGTGCATGCATATAAACTTCTTTTAAGTTAGTTTTCTAAAGTATTTATTTATCCAAGGTCCGTCATATTTTACAATGCGTCTTATAACTAAGCATGAAATATACTAATGATATGAATGCATCATAAAGGTATACCAAACAATAGAATAACTAAGAAACATTATAACATTGGCATAGGTATAATACATGTGACATTGTAAACTTTAACTTTCATCTCATGGGGCCGCCCTAAAATATCTCTAGGTTATGAGCTCATACCTTAACTAGTCGTCACTAGTTCTTACTTATCCTATGATAAGCGTAACATATACATAATCCCAACTTAAAGTATGGGCTAGGGGGCAAATTAAGGATCACCTCTCTTAGGGTCATTTCCTCTTTGAAACGCTCAACTAGCAACTAGTGCATCGTAGTATTGTCCGCTTTGGCAAGCTCTATGTCAATACCCTCACGGATTTGTTTTCTTGGGGGTGCTCGGCTAAACCGGTGTCACCCAAGAAGGCGTCTCAGTGTTGTGTCACATTTAAGTTCTCATAAAGTGTTAATTCATAGATACATCATTATTCATTACATAAATCTTTTTCATAGCATATACATCATCACATGAAACTTCTTCATAGTGTATACATGAAACTATAACATATATATTATCACATAATCACACCTTAGACAATCATTCATACAAACTCCCAAGCTTATTATGTTATAAACCTATAGTATGTTATGCTTTGGTTCTTTTGAGTCTTAAACTTGTAAACTAATGGTTCTAGTATTATTCTTAACCTCTCACACACCTATAGGTTCACAACTAATAAGTTTTACTAATTTTTATGCTCAAAGACCTATCCAAACAGCACTATGCAGATTTGGACAGCTTTATATTTGTGTGATTACGGGGTTCTAGAAATTATGGTTTAGACCCTTAAAGTTTTTAACTCACATTCTAAGTTATTGATCATCAAAACCTAGTCTCTTGGGAACCTATGAGGTTATAACTAAGTATTTCTTATCTCACACTATGGTCAAGAACATCTATAAACCTCAAGGATGCAGAATTTGAAATCCTAACTTTACAGGTACCTAGAAGTCACAACAATGACCCTTTCTAAGTTTAGTTTGCTCCTAAGGCTTCAAGATTAAGTCCTAAACCAATTATGAGTCATTCCTACACATTTAAACTAATTTAAAACCATGATTATTAAATCTAAACCTTGCTGGACAGAATCCAGAAAATTACATAATTAAAGGATCTAGAACTCTCAAATTAATTCTTTTCTAGTTCCTAACTTATCCTATCTTTCACATGTGAGTCTTAAAATTATTTTTACTCAAACATAGGCACATTATTATCATTAAAACAGCACATACAGTGGTAGTAAAGAGCAAGGAAGAACCAAAAATATACTTCTCCATAAAAGGCATAAAACATAATTTCTAAAGCTCATAAAATACTAGTTTCTCTTGGAACTCTTTTTAAACTTTCGAAACTCATTTATAAAACATTTTTAACATCTAAAATCATAAGAGTGTTTAAGAGGGCAGTGACCAATTTATCTTTATCTCAAGAGGTCCTAAATTCATAAAACTTAGTTCTATGCATTCCTTAAACTCATGTAAGCTTGGAAAAAATTATAAAACATAGTCTCAAATACTTAGAAACTTCAAGACCTCTTGGGGCTGAAATATGAACCAAGGAAAATACATATTGTTAGACCTTTGTTGAGACAACAATGGGCAAGTCTTTGAGCTCTAGGTTCATTTAGGTGATGACATAAAAATAAACATGCTTATGCACTTATTTTAGGTTCCATTAGAAAGTAAAGTGATAGCACAAAGTAAATATGAATGCAACTCATTATTATGTTGGTATTAAGTGAGAACTTGAAAAATAAACATGTTAATGCATAGTTTGAAATATAAACATGACAATGCAAGGTTCACTTATTATCTTGAAACTTAGTGATAGCAAGGAACTAAACATGATATGCAAGGCATAAAGTAAACATGATGCAAGGTTCATTTTATGGTTAACTAGAGATCATTCAAGACTTTAACAAGATAACAACCCAATACAATATCTCAAAGATCACAACACAAAAACCGAAAGTCATACCAAAGAGAAAGAAAGTGAAACTACGTCAAGTTCTTTATTAAATACCCAAAACCCCTATCTAGAGAAAAATCTCTAGAACGTGCCGGCCAACTTTAAGGTTGACAAGGGTAGGCTTGGGCTTTTAGAAATCCTTAGATTAATTTTCTTAAGTTGGAAAACCATGTGAGCTAGATATCATATAGATGAAGTTACAAGAAAAGGAAAACTCAAGCTTTAGAGGTTTCTTTGAGATGAACACAATGTCATCATCTAGAAACTCTCATCATCAAGCTATCATGCTCATAATAGGGCCTAGAGGCCGAAATGAAAAGAAAAGGAAAAACAAAGGAAAGTTCAAAAAGAATCCAAGAGGAAACTAGAGAAAAACACTTTTTTGAGCAAAACAAAGTTTGAAAACAAATCCCTACCTTGTGATGAAGGTAAAAGCTTGGACTTGAAGATGGAAATGAGATGAGCAACACCTCCTCGGATGGTGGTGATGATTCGACCAAAGAGGAAGGAAAAGAAAGGAAATGTGTTTTGGGTGAAGTTGTGTTTGAGATATGGTGTTTGAGAGGTTTGATGATGGTTCAAGGCTTTAGGGTGGTGTTTGATGGTTGAGAGATGATGATGAGATGAAGAGATGAAGATGAAAAGAAAGGAAGAGCACTCTTGAAACTTTAAGAGAAAAGAAAAACTTAGCAAGACAACTCTAAAACTCTAAACTTAGCAAATGCTTCAAGGTGCAACAAGGCTATCACAAGCATCCTATTTATAGAAAAACAAAGCCATGGAGCTCACCAAAGGGAGGAGTGGCCGTGTGGTATTGGAGGGAAAAGGGAGAGGAAAATATCTCTTACACAAGGTCATTCAAGCATGGTTTGAAGTATGGAAGCTATGCTACAAAGTATGGCTTGATGTGAGTTAATTTCCTATCACATTTTTATGAAATTAGGCTTCTAGAAATAATGCATGGCTGGAACTTTTCCAGCCACAAATAAATGGAGAAAATGAGCTATTTTAATTAGTTATTTACTTGGAAAACCAAGCTTGATTGAAAGTTATGACAAGGTATAGTGTATGTGACTTGAGGTATGACCTTGGAGTGTTGAAAAATTGAACATGTGATGCATAATGGGGAAGGAAGCTCACGGCCAGGTCTGGGCAGCAGAGTGGGGGTGAGTTTTGACCATTTAATTGGGTGTTAATGGTAGGTTTAGATGTGTATTAGCTTAGGTACAAGGTTAGGAATGATTAAGCTTAAGTTTAGGTAACTAAGAATGTGATTTAGGGAGTTTATGACAAGTTTAGGAGTGCTCATACATCATTAAAGAATTTAAAACTCATTTGTGAATAAACAATGTGTAACACAATTCCATGATTTAAGGAATTGGAAAGAGAAAACACTATTCAAGATTCTATGACTAGGTGTCTTGAAATTAAAATATGATTTTAGGTTGTATTTAAGCACTTTTTGGTTCTAATCAACTTTAATAAATTATTTTGACTCAAGATTAATTAAGGAAATTAATTAACCTTCGATTAGAGCCTAATATTGTTTAGGTTTGCTTAATCACGCGATTAAGCGTAAAAACACGAAACTAGGGGCAAAACCGTAATTTTGCACTAATTTTGCCCGAGACTTCTAAAATTAAAACTGAGGTCATAGAATACATAAAAACGCCTTTTACAACCATCTGGAGAAGTTTTGAGTTCATCCGGCACTTGCAAACGGGTAAAACACCGCACGGGTGTTTTGGTCATTTTGACCCGAAAACTCGAAAAATGAGATTTTCGATCCCGGGAAGGTACACAAGTTATCTAATCCCCTTCCAACATTGAGTTTGCCCTTTGAGTACTGCTGAACCGGCTTTCCTCGAATTCCGGGCTGAAAATGACCTCAGGGGCATTTTGGTCATTTTCACTCTAATAGAAAAATCGGGGCGTTACAGTTAGGATCGAAAAATTGAAGGATTTTAGTCATGAAGCCGATAAGATGTGGAGGTTTGAAGGCCGTATCTGACTATCGGCATGTGGTGACCTCCGAAAGGAGATTTTGGAGGAAGCTCATAAGAGCCATTTCACCATTCATCCTAGTACCACCAAGATGTATCATGATTTGAAGAAGATATTCTGGCGGCCTAGGTTAAAAAGGGATGTAGTCGGTTGGGTAAGTAAGTGCTTAGTCTGTCAAAGGTGAAGATTGAGCACCAAAAATCCTCTGGAATGTTACAACCTTTATCTATCCCTGAATACAAGTGGGATAACATCTCCATGGACTTCGTGACTGGCCTACCTAGGACCCAAGCCAGCCATGATGCTGTATGGGTGATAGTGGATCGATTGACTAAGTCAGCCCACTTTTTACCCATCAAGATAACCTTTCCTTAGATAAGTTAGCCCAGTTGTACATCCAAGAGATTGTGAGGTTTATGTCACATTTTTGGGGAGCCTTTCAAAAGGCGTTTGGTTCAAGGTTGTGCCTAAGCATGGCCTACCACCCTCAAACAGATGGTCAGTCGGAAAGGACTATCCAAACCTTGGAAGATATGTTGAGGGCGTGTGTGTTGGACAAGAGGGGAAGTTGGGATAGGTACCTGCCACTGATCGAGTTCGCGTATAACAACAGTTATCACGTGAGCATCGGTATGGCACCATATGATGCGTTGTATGAAAGGAAGTGCCAATCACTTTTGTGTTGGGATGAACCTGGTGAGCAAAGTTGAAACGCTCCAGTTTTTCCTATTTGAGCGTAAATGACTGAAATCCCCCTGAGGTCATTTTTACCCGGAAATTCGAGGATGGCCGACCCGGCAGTCCTCGAAGGGTCAACTCAATGTTTGAAGGGGATTATATTTGTTGTGATTGATAGTAGAGATGAAAATCTCATTTTCCAAACTTTCGGCTCAAAATGACCAAAATACCCCTATAGCATTTTACGCAGGTATCAATGCCGTCTGAGCCCGAAATTTCTCCCGAGGGTTCGGAATGTTAATTATAAGTGTTTGATGATATTTCTTTTGGTCCGAGTGGTCCCGGGCAGTGTTTGTGCAAAATTACCATTTTGCCCCTAAAATAGCATATTTCAGGCCCGACGACGTAATTAAGTAAACCTAAGCAATATCAGGCTCTTATCGAAAATTAATTAATTTTGATAATTAATCTAGAGTCAAAATAATTTATTAAGGTTAATTAGAACCTAATATTGCTTAGATAAACTTAAAACTCTTTCTTAAAGTCAAGATTACATATTACAAAATCTTGAATAGTGTTTTCTCTCTCCAATTCCTTAAATTAAGGAATTATGTTTGTACATGATCATATCATAAAATGAGTTTTGATTTCACTAATGAAGCAAGACCACTCCTAATCATGTCTCAACATCCTTAATTACCCATCACTTTACCTAAACACTTATTTATAAACTTCTAATCAAAAGCTTAATCAATGATACACCTAAACACATCACTAAACCACAATTAAATGAAACATTCTCTCCTCCCCTTGGTTGCACATGGCTGATGTAACACCCTAACTTTTAACCCAATACTCTAGAACATATTAGGCTAATCATCAGGTTATTACTTCTTAGTCTCATCTTTTAATAAAATAGTTAGCGGGAATTACAGGTAAATTTTTCTTTTTAAAACATAAACAAAGTGAGAGCCACGAACTTAACTAGCCGAACGATAGAAACATAAAGCACGCGTAACAATCATAAACAACCATGTAAAATAAAACATACATCAGAAGATCATAGATCACAAAGACAACAAAAACATTTCATTAATAATAAAGTAGTTAAAGTACATAACTAGTTATACCCTTATAGAAACGGGCAGAGCTTGAAATACAAAGGAAAAGGAAATACAACTGATAGCGATGTACATGGTTCAACATGAAGATAGAAAAACCCAAAACACTACCCTCCTACTAGGCTATGAGTACAAACTACACACCCCTCCCAAAAGGTACGACCGAAAGGGAAGATCCTCATAAAAGCTCGAGTACTCGCAAGGCTCTCCATCGGGAACTAGTGACGTCGGTGGTCCTCGGGTGATGGAGGCAGGTAACCGGGGAAACGCTCTATCTCTTCCTGTGTGGGCCAATGCAACGTGGAAGGCACACGAGGTGGCTGAACGTGGGCTCCTTGATGCGGACGCATCTCGGCTCTCCTCGCTAGGCGCGGCTGCACCACAGTCTCCTCACTCCCCAAACGTCGGGATTGGGGAAGAGGGGCTGAACCCTCCGAAGGAACATGCGTCGGCCAATCCTCGGATGGGTCAGTCTCGGATCTCCTCGAGCGAGGTACGTACTCCGACAATTCTCGGACGGCGAAGGCAGAGGTACGGGCACGTCGCAACTGCTCCTCATGCGGGCGGGTGCACTCGAAGATCATGTCGTCACTACCGAAGGGCGCAGTAGGAGTGAACTGGTAGCTCGAAACTGGATAAGCGAAAGGTCGTCCCATGTACACAAAAACAGGAACGGCACATCGACCCTCAAAGTGATATGAACGGTGGTCCAAGTCGAAGAGTATCTCCCATATTGGCGTATCAATGAAAAGCACAAACGTCGTCATCGCTCTCTGAAGATGTGACGGAAGGAAAGAGAGAGAGGAGTGAGAAATCTTGGTAAAGAAATCTCAGTAGGAGTCTCCTACCCTAGGGTTACATCGTACACATCCTCAGGAACCTTGGGTTTAATTATAAAATACTGATCATGCATATAAGGTTCAATTTAGGGTTTTCCAAACTAATTATCCAAGGTCCATTCTTTTTAGCATGCATCTTGATGTTATGAATGCAACATGTTATACCATGGATGCATGTCAATACTTGAGCACATAGAACAACACATCAAAGTACACAAACATAAATCATGTGGAATAAGGGCATATAACTTTCCAATGGGATTCATTCCGCAACCTTGTGACATCAATCATGGTACTCTTAGCATATAAGCCACCCTAAAAATAACTAGGTTATGAGCTCATACCTCAGCTAGTCGTCATTAGCTCTTGCTTATTATCTTGAATAAGCGAAGCATAAATAATAATCCCGACTCGCAAGTACGGGTAGGGGGCAGGGATCACCTCTCTCTAGGATATACCCTCTTTGAAATGCTTTGCTAGCCATACATGGCCTCGCAATTTGTCCGCTTTGGTAGGCTGCATCTACTCATACCCTCACGGATTTGTCTCCTCCCGGGGGTACTCGGCCGAACCGGCACCTCCTCAGGGGAAGCGCGTCTCAGTGCTTTGTCACATAAAAATCTCCTGGGGGTGCTCGGCCGAACCGGTGTCACCCAGGGTTTTCAACTCATATGGTACTCATAAACATTTCGTTCAACCCCTTAAGGTTTGACGGAAATTCGGCAGCATAGCATCTGTTAAACCGAATTTCCTTCAAACTGCCACAAGCTAATTTACACAACATGTTCTCATGAAAACTCATGCTATGACAAACTTTAACATTTTCATCAATCATTTTCTCATGCATCAAGCACATCTCATCATATCATTGCATCATACAACACATCATAGCATTAACAACTCTTTTAGTGTCTTATGCATTGACCCTTACGGTCCTCCACTCATATTCTAAGTTATAAATCATCAAACCTAATCTCTCGGGGACTTATAAGGTTATAACTAAGTCTTTCTCACCTCACACTATGATCAAGAACATCTCTAAACCTCAAGAGTGCAGAATTCATATTCCTAGTTTTACGGGTACCTAGGAGTCACAACAATGACCCTTTCTAAGTCCGGTTTGATCCTAAGGCATCAAGATCAAGTCCTAAACCATTTATGAGTCATTCCTACACATTTAAATTTAAATCCATGATTAGCATTACTAAACCTTGCTGGACAGAATCCAGAAAATTCAAACATTAAAGGATCTAGAACTCTCAAATTAATTCTTTTCTAGTTTCTAACTTCTCTTATCTTTCACATATGAGTCTTAACATTAATTATACTTAAACATAGGCATATTATCATCATTAACACAGCTCATACAGTGGCTAAACATGGCAAGGCAGAACCGAAACAAACATCTCCATTTAAAGGCATCAAACACATTTTCTAAAGCACATAAAATACTAGTTTCTCTTCGAACCTTTTTAAAACTTTCAAAACTCATTTATAAATATTTTTAACATCTAAAATCATCAAAATATTTATGAGGGCAGTAGCTAGATCAAACTTGTCTCAAGAGGTTCTAAATTCATAAATTTAGTTCTATGCATTCCTTAAACTCATAAAAGCTTGGAAAAATTATAAAACATAGTTTTCAATACTTAGAAACATCAAGCCCCCCTTAGGGCTGAAATATGAACCGAAGGAAATAAATATTTTTAGACCTTTGTTTGAGACAACAATGGGCAAGTCTTTGAGCTCTAGGTTCATTTAGGTGATGACATAAAAATAAACATGCTCATGCACTTATTTTAGGTTCCATTAGAAAGTAAAGTGATGACACAAAATAAATATGAATGCAACTCATTATTATCTTGGTATTAAGTGAGAACTTGAAATATAAATATGAAAATGCATAGCTTGAAATATAAACATGATAATGCAAGGTTCACTTATTATCTTGATATTTAGTGATAGCAAGGAAGTAAACATGATATGCAAAGCATAAAGTAAACATGATGCCAGGTTCATTTTATGGTTGACTAGAGCTCATTCAAGACTTTAACAAGATAACAACCCAATACAATATCTCAAAGATCAAAATACCAAAACCGAAAGTCTTACAAAAGAAAAAGAAAGTGAAACTAAGTCAAGTTCTTTATTAAATACCCAAAACCCCTATCTAGAGAAAAATCTCTAGAACGTGCCGGCCAACTTTAAGGTTGACAAGGGTAGGCTTGGGCTTTTAGAAATCCTTAGATTAATTTTCTTAAGTTGAAAAACCATGTGAGCTAGATATCATATAGATAAAGTTATAAGAAAAGGAAAACTCAAGCTTTAGAGGTTTCTTTGAGATGATCACAAGGTCATCATCTAGAAACTCTCATCATCAAGCTATCATGCTCATAATCAAGGCCTCATGGCCGAAATGAAAGGAAAACAAAGAACCAAGGAAAAGTTTCAAAAGAAATCCAAGAGAAAGCTAGAGAAACTCATTTTTCAAGAAACAAAGTTTAGAAAAACACTCCTACCTAGAGTGAAGATGAAATCTTTGAACTTTTGAAAAGGAAAACAAGATGATGAGCTCCTCCAAGAGGCAAGATAGCTTCGGCCAAGGGAGGATGAGAAGGTTGGAGTTGTGTTTCAAGTGAGGTTGTGTTTGAGGTGTGGTGTTTGAAAGGTTTGATGATGGTTCAAGGCTATGGGGTGGTGTTTCAAGATTAAGAGATGATGATGAGATGAAGAGGGGATGAAGATGAAGATGAAAAGAAAGGAAGAACTCTCTTGGAACTTTGAGAGAAAAGAAAAGAACTAGCAAGACAACTCTAGAATTCTAAACTTAGCAAATGCTTCCAAGTGCAACTAAACTATCACAAGCATCCTATTTATAGAAAAACAAAACCATGGGGCTCACCAAGGGGAGATGTGGCCATGGCTTTTGAGAGGAAAAAGGGAGAGAAAAATATCTCTTACACAAGGTCATTCAAGCATGGTTTGAAGTATGGAAGCTATGCTACAAAGTATGGCTTGATGTGAGTTAATTTCCTATCAATTTTTGATGAAATTAGGCTTCTAGAAACTTGACATGGCTGGAACTTTTCCAGCCACAAATAAATGGGAAAAATGGGTTGTTTTAATTATTTATTCATGTGGAAATTCAAGCTTGATTGAAAGTTATGACAAGGTATAGTGTATGTGACTTGAGGTATGGCCTTGGAGTGTTGAAAAATTGAACATGTGATGCATATGGGGAGGGAGGGTACACGGCCAGACCAGGGGCAGCATGGGGAAGGTGAGTTTTGATCATTTAATTGGGTGTTAATGGTAGGTTTAAATGTGTATTAGCTTAGGTACAAGGTTAGGAATAATTAAGCTTAAGTTTAGGTAACTAAGAATGAGTATTTAGGATTTTATGACAAGTTTAGGAGTGCTCATACATCATTAAAGAATTTTAAACTCATTTATGAATAAACAATGTGTAACACAATTCCATGATTTAAGGAATTGGAAAGAGAAAATACTATTCAAGATTCCATGACTAGGAGTCTTGAAATTAAAATATGATTTTAAGTTGTAATTAAGCACTTTTAGGTTCTAATCAACTTTAATAAATTATTTTGACTCAAGATTAATTATGGAAATTAATTAACCTTCGATTAGAGCCTAATATTGCTTAGGTTTGCTTAATCACGCGATTAAGCGTAAAAACATGAAACTAGGGGCAAAACCGTAATTTTGCACTAATTTCTCCCGGGACCTCCGGGACCAAAACTAAAGTCACAGTCTACATAAAAACGCCTTTTAAAATCATCTAGAGAAGTTTCGGGTTCATCCGGCACTTGCAAATGGGTAAAACACTGCAGGGGCGTTTTGGTCATTTTGACCCGAAAACTCGAAAAACGAGATTTTCGATCCCGGGAAGGTACACAAGCCATCTAATCCCCTTCCAACATTGAGTTTGCCCTTTGAGTACTGCCGAATCGGCTTTCCTTGAATTTCGGGCTGAAAATGACCTCAGGGTCATTTTGGTCATTTTCACTCTAACAAAAAAATTGGGGCGTTACAGCTGAAACCTCCTCCCCCATATTCTTCACATGTTGATTTATATCACACTCAAAGAACCATGCTTGAACCATACCTTGAGCCATGTCTAGCCATACCTCCAACCATTGTAACATCCTAATTTTTAACCCAATACTCTAGAACACATTAGGTTAATCATTAGGTTATTACCTCTTAGTCTCATCCTTTTAATAAAATACTTAGTGGAAATTAGGGGTAAAATTTTTTTTGAAAACATAAAACCAAAGTAAGAGCCGTGTTCATCGTAAGACAAGAATGCAAAGCACAATAACAAGTCAAGTAAAGCATAGTAAATAAAACATATAGCAATGGAACAATGAATAACACAACATAGGAAAACACTTCATTAATATCATAATTAGGTTTACATATAGTCACGCCCTTATAGCATCGGGCTGAGCTTGCAATACAAGGAAATAACAAGGAAGCAGTAAAGTACATGGTACGACAGAAAATAAAAACCTACTACACTACCCTCCTACCAAAGCTATGGGTACCAAACTCAATCCCCCTCCCAAAAGGCACAGCTGAAGAGGGAAACCTTGTGACGGCTTAAGCACTCGAATAGCTCTCCAATGAAACTACTGACGATGGGGATCCTCGGGCGATGGAGGTAAGTAACCGGCGAACTGCTCGAGCTCCTCCTGAGTAGGCCAGTGGAGTGGAATACATATGCAAGTTGGCTGAACATGAGCCCCTCAGCGAGGGTGCATCTCGGCTTTCCTTGCCGGAACGGCTACATCACCGTATCCTCACTCCCTTCCCTTCTGAATGGGGGAAATGGAGTAGAGCTCTCGGAATAAATGTGCATCGGTGAGTCCTCGGACAGATCCATCTCCGACCTCCTCAAACGAGGCACGTACTCCGGGTAGTCACAGACAGCTGAGGCAGATGAATGGGCATGACGAATTTGCTTGTCGAGGGGGCGGGAGCGTTCGAAGATCAGGTCATTGCCACTATAAGGAGCAGTAGGAGTGAACTGATAGCTGGAAACTGGGTAAGCAAAAGGTCGTCCCATGTACACAAAAACACAAACAGTACATCGACCTTCGAAGTGATAAGAGCGGTGATCCGGGTCGTAATGAACCTCCCAGACGGGCGTATCAATAAAGACCACGAACGTCGCCATCGAGCTCTGAAGATGTGACGGAAGGAAGAGAAAAAAAAGAAAGGAGTGAGAATCTTACTAAAGAATCTTAGTAGGAACCTCCTATCTATGGTTACATCGTTCACATCCTCAAGAACCTTGGGTTTAGTTATGATAAGATTCATTATTAGGTTTTATAAAACTAATTATCCAAGGTTCATTCCTTTTAGCATGCATCTTAATGTCATGAATGCAACGTATCAAAACATGAATGCATGGCAATACTTTAAGCAAATAACTTAGCAAATCATAACATCAAGAAGCATACAAGTGGCATAAAGGGCATATAACTTTCTAGTGGAACTTTCCTCAATCTTTGTGACATCAATCATGGTACTTTAGCATTATAAGGCCACCCTAAAAACATCTAAGCTATGAGCTCATACCTCACCTAGTCATCACTAGCTCTTGCTTATTATCTGAATTAGCGAAACATAATAAAAATAATCCCAACTCCTTGAGTATGGGTTAGAGGGTTAGGGATCACCTCTCTTAGGATATACCCTCTTTGAAACACTTTGCGGGCATCTAGCCACAGCAATTTGTCCGCTTTGGTAGGCTGCATCTACTCATACCCTCACAGATTTGTCTCCCTTGGGGGTGCTCGTCCGTACTGGTGTCACCCAAGAAAGCACGTCTCAGTGCTTTGTCACATAAAAATCTCCTGGGGGTGCTCGGCTGAACCGGTGTCACCCAGGGTTTTATATCTCATATTATACTTCAAAAACATTCTCAAGTCCTTTAGGTTTGATGGAAATTTGGCAGCATAATGGCTGTAAACCGAATTTCTTTCAAACCGACTTTATGCCACAAGCTTATAACACATACATATCTCACATTCAACTTTCATGCTCATGATAAACTTAACATCTCAATAATTCCTTTCACCACAACTCATTTATTATCAAAACATGTGCATCAAACGATCATACATGTATCATTGAACTCATAGCATAAAAGATCTCTTAATGTCTTATGCATTGACCCTTAAGGCCTTTAACTTGAAATATAAGTTGTATATCATCATAACTTAAGCTCTCGGGTACCTATAGGCTTATATCTAAGTATTCCTCACTCAATACTATGATCATAACTATTTCTAAATCTCAAGAGTGCAGAATCTATAATTCATACTTTACGGGTACCTAGGAGTCACAACATTGACCCTTTCTAAGTTCGGTTTGCTCCTAAGGCATCAAGATCAAGTCCTAAACCAATTATGAGTAGTTCCTACACATTTAGACTAATTATAAACCATGATTTCTAATTTTTAAAGGCATACAACACATCGACCCACAATGATACATCTATTGCATGGTGTCGAAGTGGAACTCCCAAGTAGGAGTGTCAATAAAGATCACAAACATCACCATCAGCCTCCGAAGAGGAGATGGAAAGAAAGAAAGAAACAGGGGATAAGAAACTTATATAAGAATCTTAGTAAGGTACTCTTCTTCTAATATGTGCCATTATCTATATCCTCAGGAACCTTGGGTTTCATTATGAAAATGGTGAGCATATATACAGTTCATTTATTAAGTTCTAAATATCCTTATCCAAGGTTCATGTCTTTTATTATGAGTCTTAATGTTATGGATGGATCATACTAAATCATGAATGCATGTCAATGCCACATGCAATATATCACAAAAGTCATACTAAATGAACATAGCATAAGGTACATAATCATTTCACATGAATTCTTTCTCTTTTTATTTTCTTAGGTGACTTAAATTCATTATTCCTTTCTTTATAGGCCACCCTAATGTTCTTCCCTTTTGAGAGTTCTAGGTTATGAGCTCATAGCTAAACTAGTCATCACTAGTCTACACATATCCTATGATAAGTAATTTCCCGACTCCCAGAGTGCGAGATAGGGGCATAGGAGCACCTTTCATAGCCATTAATTCCTGGAGTCTAAAGGGTCCTTATTGGATCACCTCTCATAACTATTAATTCCTGGAGTCTAGAGGATTATTTCCATGTGTCTTATGTCACCTTTAATCTTAACATGTTAATTTCGCGGCTTAACCGGGTTAAAACTACAACCCGGCTTAACCTAATTACCGTAATTATTCTTTTAGGCATCTAACGGACCCACCACAATGATTTCCACTAACTTTTAACCTCAAACATTTTCAAACAATGTTGGACAATTTGGGCAGTATTTTAAAATAAACAGTTTCTGGGTTCTAGAAGTTGCATTTTTTACCTTTTCTAGTTACCGCCTTTTCCTAAGATGCTAGAATTAATTCTTACCACCACTAATAGAAATTTTTATACTTAAATTCAGTTCCAAATATAATATTAGCTAAAATAATTTTGTCAAAATAGTAGCCATAAATTTGAAATTTCTAGAGTCTCAAAAACCACGTTTTCGGTTCTTTCTAGTTTCTAGTCTTTCTCTAGGTGCTTGGAAATAATTTTTCCATCCACTACTAGTAATTTATGCACATTTAACTCATCCCAAACATCTCTTTACAGAATTTAAAATGTCAAGGTAGTAGCAAAAATTTCATTTCCTAGAAGCATTAGAAAATTGTATCTTTGATCCATTCTAGTTACTACCTTTTCCTAGGATGCCAAAAATAATTTTTGCAACAAGTAATATCAATTTTTACATATTGAATTTCCTCCAAACAGAATCTCACATGAATGAGGAGACCAAAAGAGTGGCAAAAAATTTGGTTCCAAAATCATTTGAAAATCAAATATATTTTTTATACTTTCTAGATACTAGGTTTTCTTATTACTTGATTTAAGACATAAGAAACATTTGAAACTATTTTCACCTCTTTGAATGCTCACATATCAACACCAGAGCAAAACCCACATTTTGATAATAAATCTTTTTCTCATAAAAATCCTCTTTTACTATTCTTTGAGTTTCCAAGAGTTTCAAAACTTCTAAGGCATAACTTACAAAAGTTCTAAGACATAAGTTTGAGCCATACAATCAAATAAAACTCAACTCAACCCTATTATCATGTCATGGTTGAATGCATATACATGAGTGTAGCCATGATTTAAAATTTTTATTTAAGATCCAAGGACAAGTCTTGAGCTTTAAGGTCTTAGCTGATGACTTAAAAGTAAACATGTTATGCACCTCATTTTTATCTTCAAGATTTAAGGTGAGGGCTCAAAGATAAACATGCTATGCTAATTCATTTTTATCTTTAAGATTAAGGTGATAGCACAAAAGTAAACATACTATGCAAATCCATCTTTATCTTTAAGGTTAGGGTGATGACATTGAAAGTAAACATGCTATGCACTTCATTTTTATCTTTAAGATTTAAGGTGATGGCTCAAAAATAAACATGCTATACAAATCCATTTTTATCTTAAGATTTAGGTGATAGCACAAAAATAAACATAAGTGCAATTCCATGTTACATCTTATTCACTTAAAGCTCAAAACTTTACAAGATTATGTTCTTATCCCTAATAGATCTTAAACATTAGTGAGCTTTAGAGTCCTCTAACACCATAGTTCCAAGAACCTCATTTCTTGGACTTGCCATCAAGATCAAAGAAAAGAACAAGGAAAGAAAAAAAAGAAACCAACCAACAACATCCCATTTCTCATGCTCCATGAAAAATCGAAAAGAAAGGAAGGAAAAAGAAATAAACTTTAGGCTCTAGAGGCTATAAACATGGTGATATCAAAACCAACATCAAGAGCTCTCATCATTAAGCCATATTTTCAACCAATCTTTTACAACCAAAACCAAACATGAGAAGAACAAAGAGATCCAAAATCGAGACAAAAATCGAAAGTAAACACAAAAATTGAAATTGAAGAAAAACCAAAGAATCAAAACTTAGGCTCTAGAGGTCCAACACACGGTGGTTTCACAACCACCATATAGATCCATCATCATTAAGCCTTGATCTCAAAATTTCATCATCAACAAAACTCAAGAAGTCCAAACCGAAAAGAAAAAGGAAGAAAATAAAGGGATCAAATTGAAAATGGAGAAAATGAACATAACACAGAGAAAACATGATCTTATTCATTCTTTCATCATCCAAACCGAAATAAAACAAAGAAATGAACAAGAAATTCAAAACAAAACCCTACCAAAGTTGTCTTTTTGAAGAAAAGGAGAAAGCTTGTTCTCTTGTAAAGGAAGTGAGAAGAAAATCTTCTCTTCAGGTGAGGTATAGGTTCGGCCAAGAATGAAGATATGAGAGAATAGTTTTTTCTTGTGTTGTTGAGCTTAGGAATGGAAAGGTTGTGTGGTTAGGAGGTAGTTTGTGGTGTGGTGGTTTAAAGTGGAGAGGGGGTGGAGGAAGGAGGCTACTTGAAGGTGGAGGAGGAGGAGAAGAGTGCTTAGGTTGATAGAATTTCTAAGAGTTCTTTTTTGACACAAACTTGGCCAAAAAAGAGTGCTTAGGCCACATCCTCATGGCTAGTTTCGAGGGGAAATTATTTTCATTTCATGCAGCTTAAGAGGTGTATTAGGGGTAAGTTTGATTAGACAAAGGTTTAGGAATTGGTAATTAAGTGTTTAAGTTAGTAACCATGTGTTTAGAAATTTCAAGACAAGATTAGAAAGTTGTCTTGCTTATTTAGTTTGAATTAAACATGATTAATTTGAATTTCAAATGGGAACACAACTCCTAATTTTAAGGAAATTGAGAGAGAAAACACTATTAACTTTTTTACTTTCTTTATGTCTTAAGAGTTCTTTGATTAAGAATGAGATTTTGATTTTCCCTAAACATTCTTAGGCCCATGTCAATCTTAATTAATTATTTTTGACTCAAGATTAAAAATTAGAATTAAATTATCTTTAATTAGATCCTAATATTATATTTATTTCCTTAATTACTTAATTAAGCTCATTTTGAACTAATCAAGGGCAAAATGGTAATTTTACATGAAAACTCCTCAAGATCATCGAAACTTTTTCAGACATTGTTCACCCCTTATAATTGATATTTCTAACCTCCAGGAAGTGACCGAGTCCAGTTGGCACTTAATTTCGCTTTAATTCGCTGCAGGGGCATTTTGGTCATTTCGAGCACGGAAAAGATCAAAGTTGAGATTTTTGCTTCTACCATTACCTCTAACACATATAATCCCCTTCAAATATTAAACTAACCCCTTGAGGATAGCCTGGGTCGGCTATCCTCGAATTCTAGGCAAAAATGACCTCGGGTGCATTTTGGTTATTTTTACACGGGAAAAATCGCGGATTGTGATTTTCGCATAGATTGTTATCTAATCCTTATGTAACCTACTCCTAATATTAAATTATTCCTTTAGGGTGGCCGAGGTTGTCCGGCCTTGATTTTCACACAAAAATGACCTAGGGATATTTTGGTCATTTTTGGTAAGTAGGAAAAATTGGGGCATTACAGACCAGGGAAACATGAGCGACTTCGTTCTAACATCTCTTCTTAAGAAAAGTATACAAATCATTAAAAAATATAGAAAGAAGATTTTTTACACTTCAAGAAGATTGATTACATATTATGATAAACAGCACAGGAAGTGTAGAGAGATTTTTCTAGAGTTTTCACTCTTATCACTTTAACTCTCTCATCGGCATTCATGCACAATGTAACGCCTCGATTTTCTGTTAGAGTAAAAATGATCGAAATGCCCCTGAGGTCATTTTCGGCCCAGAATTCGAGGATAGCCGACCCAGTAGTCCTCGAAGGGCAAACTCAATGTTTGAAAGGGATTAAATGACCTTTGAGTGGTTCCGAGATTGAAAATTTCGTCTTCTAAGGTTTCTGGTCAAAATGACCAAACTACCCTTGTTGTGTTTGACACGGGTACGAGTGCCGGATGTAATGCCCCGATTTTCTGTTAGAGTGAAAATGGCCAAAATGCCCCTGAGGTCATTTTCGGCCTGGAATTCGAGGAAATCTGGTTCGGCAGTACTCGAAGGGCAAACTCAATGTTGGAAGGGGATTAGATGACTTGTGTACCTTCTCGGGATCGAAAATCTCATTTTTCGAGTTTTCGGGTCAAAATGACCAAAACACCCCTGCAGTGTTTTACCTGTTTGCAAGTGCCGGATAAACCCAAAACTTCTCCAGATGATTTTAAAAGGCTTTTTTATGTAGACTATGACTTTAGTTTTGGTCCCGGAGGTCCCGGGCGAAATTAGTGCAAAATACCGGTTTTGCCCCTAGTTTCGTGTTTTTACGCTTAATCGCGTGATTTAGCAAACCTAAGCAATATTAGGCTCTAATCGAAGGTTAATTAATTTCCTTAATTAATCTTGAGTCAAAATATTTTATTAAAGTTGATTAGAACCTAAAAGTGTAACGCCCCGATTTTCTGTTAGAGTGAAAACGACCAAAATGCCCATGAGGTCATTTTCGGCCCGGAATTCGAGGAAAGCCGGTTCAGCAGTACTCGAAGGAAAAACTCAATGTTGGAAGGGGATTAGATGACTTGTGTACCTTGTAACACCCTAAATCTTAACCTAAGACTACTAGTATGTACTTAGGTTAATCTTTAGAATATTACCTCTTGGTCTCATCTTTTACTTAGAAAATACTTAGCGGAAATATGGGTAAAATTTTTCTTTTTAAAATCAAGGTGAGAACCACGCACGAATCTTTAAAAGGAAGCATAACGAAACATATAAGCAAATCGTAAAGGAACACATCATATCATGGAAACATCAACTGAAACATATATATATATATATAATGTGCCCACCCAAAGGGCAGGACTATTCGATACATCGGGGAACAGAATACAACTGAAGAACAAATACAAGGAAAACAAATACAGGGAAATCATAAAACAACACCCATACCCATGTGCACCTAGAGTGGACAACCTCATATACAAAAGAAGGTTTGTCCTCAACTATGTGGCGTGTGTGCACTAGCTACTACCCATCCAATGCTCCTACTCCTGCTGACCCGAGTACTGAGGGGTGGAATCGATCCACTGGCGGATCTCGGCGGGAGTGGTCGTGCGGATCATCGGGGTGTGTCCACCGCGGCGAGGGCGCATGGATGGCCTACGAGCCAACCTCGGCTGAACCACTATCTCCTCGCTCCCAGCTCTCATTGGTGAAGGAGCAGGGCTGGAGCTCCAACTGTACATATGCGAGGGCGAGTCCTCTGATGGATCCGTCTCTGAATACTGGGTCCAGGGCACGTACTCCGGGTAGTCGCGTACGGCTGACGTCTCGGGCTGCATGCGGAGAATCTGCTCATCGCGTGGTCTAGCTCGCTCAAAAATCCCATTATGGCGGTAGGGAGCAGTCGGGGTGAAGCGGTAGCTCCGTACTGGGTGTGCGAAAGGTCGTCCCATGAACATGAAGACTCTAACAGTGCAGCGACCCTCAAAATGGTATGACCCGAGTGCCGGGTCATGGTGCAGCTCCCATACCGGGGTGTCGATGAAGAGTACGAATGTCGCCATCTGAAGATATGACGGAAGAAAAGAGAGAGGGAATGAGAATCTTCTAAAAGAATTCTCAGTAGCGTAATCCCTACCTAGGTGACATCATCATATCCTCAGGAACCTTGGGTTTTATTTCTAAAAAGGTGTGCATGCATATAAACTCCTTTTAAGTTAGTTTTCTAAAGTATTATTTATCCAAGGCCCGTCATATTTTATAATGCGTCTTATGACTAAGCATGGAATATACTAATGACATGAATGCATCATAAAGGTAAGCCAATCAATAGAATAACTGAGAAACATTATAACGTTGGCATGAGGGGATAGGTATAGCACATGTGACATTTTAAACTTTAACTTTCATCTCATGGGGCCACCCTAAAACATCTCTAGGTTATGAGCTCATACCTTAACTAGTCATCACTAGCTCTTACTTATCCTATGATAAGCATAACATAATCCCGACTTAAAGTACGGGCTAGGGGACAATTAAGGATCATGTAACGCCCCGATTTTTCTGCTAGAGTGAAAATGACCAAAATGCCCCTGAGGTCATTTTCAGCCCGGAATTCGAGAAAAGCCGATCCGGCAGTACTCGAAAGGCAAACTCAATGTTGGAAGGGGATTAGATGACTTGTGTATCTTTCCGGGATCGAAAATCTCGTTTTTCGAGTTTTCGGGTCAAAATGACCAAAATGCCCCTGCGGTGTTTTACCCATTTGTAAGTGCCGGATGAACCCGAAACTTCTCCAGATGGTTTTAAAAGGCGTTTTTATGTAGACTATGACTTTAGTTTTGGTCCCGGAGGTCCCGGGCGAAATTAGTGTGAAATTACGGCTTTGCCCTTAGTTTCGTGTTTTTACGCTTAATCGCGTGATTAAGCAAACCTAAGCAATATTAGGCTCTAATCGAAGGTTAATTAATTTCCATAATTAATCTTGGGTCAAAATACTTTATTAAAGTTGATTAGAACCTAAAAGTGCTTAATTACAACTTAAAATCATATTTTAATTTCAAGACTCCTAGTCATGGAATCTTGAATAATGTTTTCTCTTTCCAATTCCTTAAATCATGGAATTGTGTTACACATTGTTTATTCATAAATGAGTTTAAAATTCTTTAATGATGTATGAGCACTCTTAATCTTGTCATAAAATCCTTAAAACACATTCTTAGTTACCTAAACTTAAGCTTAATTATTCCTAACCTTGTACCTAAGCTAATACACATTTAAACCTACCATTAACACCCAATTAGATGATCAAACCTCACCTCCTCCTTGTTGTACTAGACCTGGCCGTGCACTCCCTCCTCCTATATGTATCACATGTTCAATTTTTCAACACTCCAAGGCCATACCTCAAGTCACATACACTATACCTTGTCATAACTTTCAATCAAGCTTGAATTTCCACATGAATAAATAATTAAAACAACCCATTTTTCCCATTTATTTGTGGCTGGAAAAGTTCCAGCCATGTCAAGTTTCTAGAAGCCTAATTTCATCAAAAATTGATAGGAAATTAACTCACATCAAGCCATACTTTGTAGCATAGCTTCCATACTTCAAACCATGCTTGAATGACCTTGTGTAAGAGATATTTTTCTCTCCCTTTTTCCCTCTCAAAGCCACAGCCACATCTCCCCTTGGTGAGCCCCATGGTTTTGTTTTTCTATAAATAGGATGCTTGTGATAGCTTAAGTTGCACCTTGAAGCATTTGCTAAGTTTAGAAATCTAGAGTTGTCTTGCTAGTTCTTTTTCTTTTTCTCTCAAGTTTCAAGAGAGTTCTTCCTTTCTTTTCATCTTCATATTCATCCTCTCTGTAACACCCTCCTAACTACCATGTATTACTCGAGCATTAACATTGTAATTAGAAGAGTACCACTTCCTTTCTATAATATCCACTAGTCAAATGAAATGAAATAAGATAAATCAAACTCTAGAGTTATAAAGAAAACTACTATAAAATGTACATATATTATTACTTTACATACCGCTTTCTTTAATACATACCATACTTAAAGTTAAGTCACTTCGCTTATAATACAACACAGGAACTACTATCAAAAGATCTACCAAGCTTGCTCAAATATCAAGGTCCAACAAAATACTAAACACACAGAAATGGACCTAAGACATCTAACACCAATTAGTCTACAAGCTGATAAGTTCCTGGCACTATACTACACTACATACAAGTCAAAAGCCCACGTAAGTCTCATGTCCTCCTACGCGAAACCATTGGCCATCAGTATGATGGCCTCTCCTCAGCCAGAGGCATCTGCAGAGTCTGAGCACAATACAGCATATACACAAATAGGGGTGAGAATATTATAAAATTCTCAGTAGGGTAACCCCTTACATACAGACAGTATATAAACAGTAAATGCATTTATAATAATAAAGAAAAACATCATGTTAGGTCACATATATCAATATTAGCATACATGAGACAAAGAAAATTATATGCAAAATGGTAGTAATCATAAGTGTTTCTCTTATATCACATGGAATTCAACTTAGTGTAGTAGTTCTTTTTATTAACATAGGGAAGGCTTAGATTCACATCAGGTAACATATGTAGTGGATAACTCCTCAGAGGACCATAGACTGCTAGGACATGAGCTCATTCCTATTTGTGATCATCAGACTTCATTTTTTTCCCATTTCTGAATCACACACAGTTCTATTTCCTAGTCGATAAGTCTACCGACTCATAAAATTTCTTGGGAAGTTCTTATTTTTGCCTTCCCTCTCTATAACACATAAGCCTTGTTTCTATTTTCCCCGTATGTTAAAACATGCACCATTAAATTTCACATATTCTCTTTTGTCATACAACCATGTCATGGACCTTTCTATTTCAAAGTCAGGTTTATATCCCAGATATAGGCATTCAGTATCATTGGAGTCTCATTCATACTTTATAAACAAGCCTTTCAAACAATTAACATACATTCATATGATATATACTTGGATTAAATAGATTTCTATCATTAACTTAATACATCTTCACCATTCCAGCTTCTTGACAGATTTACCATTATGGTGACAACATTTAATTCACATCTCCAATGGGCAATTCACTGGCCATAAAAATTCTCTATGACACCTCAATGTGTCTAAAAGTCCCTGTAAAAATTTCATAGCAAACAGAATACTAGAACCATGTCAAATAAATTCTACAATTTTAGTGGTCAGAGGCCACTTTTTCACAGCTCAGAATAGGATTCACACAATTTTTAACTTCAGAAAATGATAGAAACAACTCAAAATAAAAATCACAGTTATACTTAAAGATGTCCACAAAACTCTGTAAAAATTTCAAAGGATAAATACATCATTTGCTATGAATAAAAATTTATACAAATTCACAGCTTTAGTACCAAGATTTCAGCCAGCATAGATATACTCTTGGTTCTTGATTTTTCTCAGGCAGTAAAACTCTTTATTATGCACCACGAAAATTATCAGAGTTTCCTTATGATGTTAGCTTCAACATATAATTTTTTATAGCTAATAAAAATGACTAGTAATGAGCCAAAAATTCGTGAACAAATTATGTTCTGTTGAAATCCGAAAATCCAGCAGCATGTGTCAAATTCTCTTTTGACAAAAATCATTTTTCACAACATCCAAATACTCCACCAAAATTAATACATCAATATCAACATAATATCAACCAATAAAACTCAGAATTTCGGAATTATTCAATCATAATATTCCAGAGCAAAATCAGAAAGAAAATAGGATGAAATAAGCCCTACTTGTGATGCTTGAGACTTCTAACTCCAAAAGTACTTCCAAGAATAGTTTTTCCTCACTTCAACCTTCCAAACAGCCCCTAAATCTTCCCTTAAATAGTGATGTATAATGGCTCAAGGTGCAAAAATAGTGATTGATTAAAATTCTAATCGGTTAGATTTGTAGGTGTTGATGTCTAGAACAAGTTTTGTGAAGGAAACTTTGTGTTTTAGTGACTTTGGGCTAGGGTTGTTGGAGCTTGAAGCTTGTTAATGGAGGTTTGAGAGGAAACAAACATGGAGGCTGTATTTTTGGAGTGTTGGACGAAAATGATGGAGTGGTGGTGATAAGATATTGATCTTGTGAGTTTAGGGCAAAATGGATAATGATTTCAAGTACAAAATGGTTTTTCTTAAAGTTAAATATGGTAATTTTGTACAATTCCTATTGGTTAGCCATAAAGGTGCAATGGTGTGGCATATCTCAAGCCGCACACTTGTCACCCTAGGCGGCATGCTTGCACTTTGGTAGCTTTATCTTTGTGTAAAAACTACACACCGTAATTTAACCGAATGGGTAAAATAGTGTACCCGAGTAATCAACTATTGCCTGAAAATTAATTCTAGGTATAAAATATTTATTCCTACCTATTTCTAACCTTAATCCTATAATTTCCAAATTTCGGGCACCTTCAGGTCTTGAATCTAAGGTTTCAGTTGTTCCGGTGGGTCTACGGGGCCTGCAAAATACTATTCACGTTTTTTTTTTTTTTTTAACGTTCGTTACATTGTTCTCATCATTTTTGTGTACACCAAAATTTTGATATTCTTACTACTAAAGCCTCAATTATTTTCTGAAATAAAAATTAGGATGTTACATTACTCCCCACCTTAAAAAAAAATTTTGCCCTCAAAATTTCATACCTGGAAATAATTCCGAATGATCTGTCTTCATACTTGATTCTAGTTCCCATGTATACTCTTCATTTCCAAGTCCACCCCAAGCCACTTTTACAAGTTGCACATATTTATTTCTAAGTTGCCTGACTTCTCTATCAACGATCTGAATAGGAGGGGCTTGAAAAGTCAAGTCATCCCTTAACTGTATAGACTCGGGCTCAATGATATGGTTTTGATCTGGGTGGTACATTCGAAGTTGAGATACATGGAAGACATTATGAAGGTTGGATAAATGTGGGGGTAAGGCTATCTGGTAAGCAGCTGACCCAATTCGTTGAAGAATTTGAAAAGGACCTATAAACCTAGGTGACAACTTTTTCACTCTAAGGGCCCTACCTACTCCAGTAGTGGGCGTGACCTTCAGGAATACATGTTCTCCCTCTTGAAATTCTAAAGGTTTCCTTGAGTATCGACATAGCTCTTTTGGCGACTACGTGCGGTGAGAATCTTGCTCTGATCTTCCTGGATTTGCTCAGTTGTTTGATTAACAAGATCGGGTCCCAATAGTCTCGCTTCTCCCGAATCATACCAACACAATGGGGATTGACATTTTCTTCCATATAGAGCTTCATACGGGGCCATGCCAATACTAGCGTGATGGTGTTATTATAAGCAAACTCAACCAATGGGAGTAACTTGTCCCAACTTCCCTTCTGCTCAATCACGCATGCCCTTAGCATATCTTCCAGGGTTTGTATGGTTCGCTTACTGTTTGCCGTCGATTTGGGGGTGATAGGCGTGCTCAAACAAAGTTTGGTACCAAAGGCTTTTTGGAACGTTCCCCAAAATCTCGAAGTAAACCTTGGATCTCTGTCAGAAACTATCGAGGAAGGAACACCGTGTAGTCTTACTATTTCTTGGATGTACAAGGAAGCTAACTTATCTAAAGGAAAATTAGCCTTAATGGGTAAGAAATGAGCAGACTTGGTCAATCTATCTACTATAACCCATATAGCATCATGACCTGACGATGTCCTTGGCAAACCCATTACAAAGTCCATAGAAATACTTTCCCACTTCCATTCCGGGATTTCTAAGGGTTGCAAGGTCCCAGTTGGTTTTTGATGTTCTATTTTAACTTTTTGGCAAGTTAAACACTTCCTGACACACTCTTCTATATCTTTTTTCATTCCTGACCACCAGAACATTTTCTTGAGATCCGCATACATTTTACTAATGCCTGGATGTATAGTAAGTTCACCCCTATGAGCTTCCTCTAAGATCTTCTTTCTAAGATCGCCACTTGTGGGTACACATACCCTATCCTTGTATCTCCATATACCTTGTTGGTCTTGAGTGAATCCTGGCAACTTCTTTGCATGAATTGATCTTAATATCTCCTGAAATTCTGGGTTTTCACGTTGTGCAGCTAAAATTTGTCCTTTGAACTCACTTGTTACCTTTATTTGCCCTAGCACCACACCCTGAGGGTTCACAGACATGTCTAAACTAAGTTCCTTGAAACTTTCAACTAGTTCCGTCTCTTTAATCATCAAGCATGCTACACTTAGGGATTTTCTACTCAGAGCATCGGCAACAACATTTGCCTTGCCTGGATGGTAATTCAGACTAAACTCATAGTCCTTGAGGAATTCCATCCACCTTCTTTGCCGCATATTCAACTCTTTTTGATCAAAAAGATACTTTAAACTTTTATGATCAGAGAAAACATTAAACTGCACACCATACAAATGATGTCGCCAGATCTTTAGGGCAAAAACCACAGCTGCAAGTTCGAGGTCATGGGTTGGATAGTTTACTTCATGAGGTTTCAACTGTCGAGAAGCATAGGCAACCACGTTATGATTTTGCATCAACACACATCCTAAACCCTTACTAGAAGCATCACAATAAACCTCATAGGGTCTATAAGGATCAGGTAATACTAGGACTGGAGCCGTGGTTAACTTTTGTTTCAACTCCTGGAAACTATTTTCACACTCTGGTGTCCAATTGAATGGAGCATTCTTTCGGGTTAATTTATTCAAAGGTAATGTTATCTGAGAAAAACTCATGATAAAACACCTATAATATCCAGCTAACCCTAGGAAACTCCGAATCTCCGTCACCGTTGTTGGTCGTTCCCAATGGAGTACTGATTCTACCTTACTAGGATCTACAGAGATTCCTCCTTGTGATACTACATGACCTAGGAATCTAAGCTCTCCCATCCAGAATTCACATTTCGACAACTTAGCATACAACTTTATCTCTCTTAGGATTTGTAACACAACCCCAAGGTGCTCCATATGTTCTTCCTCAGTCCTTGAATATATAAGTATGTCATCTATGAAGACAACTACAAATTTATCTAAGTAAGGGCGGAAGATTCGATTCATATAATCCATGAATACAGCCGGAGCATTAGTCAATCCAAAAGACATCACCCTATACTCGTAATGCCCATATCGAGTTCTAAAAGCAGTTTTAGGTATATCCTCATTCCGAACCCGAATCTGATGGTACCCTGATCTAAGATCAATCTTTGAGAATACAGTTGCACCTCGTAATTGATCCATGAGATCGTCAATTCTTGGCAAGGGGTACTTATTTTTTACTGTCACTTTGTTCAATTGCCTATAGTCTACACAAAGCCTCATACCCCCATCCTTTTTCTTCACCAGAAGAACGCGGGCTCCCCATGGAGAGGCACTTGGTCTAATAAAATGCTTCCCTAATAGTTCTTCAATTTGGGACTTTAATTCTTTCAACTCCAAGGGGGACATCCTATAAGGAGCAATTGAAATAGGACCCGTTCCTGGAACCAACTCGATGGAAAATTCAATCTCTCTTTCAGGAGGAAATTCTGGAATATCCTCAGGAAAAACATCTGGATATTCCCTCACCACTGGAATCTTGCTCAACTCGTAGTCACATTCAGTTTCACTAGTAGAAAGGAGAACATATTCCTGACGATCTGTCTTACTAGGGTTGGATGTTACAAGGTTCAAGTAAAAAGAAAAAGGAACCACAGGAATGGAGGGTAAAGTGGAAAGAAATATGACAGCTCGATTTGGACAGTGTAAAAGGACATAATTGGGTACTAGCCAATCCATACCTAAAATTACATCTAGACCAGATAAAGGAAGACAAACTAAATTGGCAGTAAAGTCTCTAGCACCTATTTGAAGAGGAATATTTACAGGTATAACAAGTCCTAATAGGACCCAGAAGTAGGGTGGATACAAGAAGATCATAAGGTAGTTGAGACCACGAGATAATTGCAACTTATTACAGTCATGGGATATGAAAGAATGAGTGGCACCCGTATCATACAAAGATATCTAGGACATTACCATTTATTTCACATTTACCTCGGATCGGATCGTGATTGAGAAGCTTCCTTGGCACTTATAGTAAAAACGCGCCCATGTTGTTGTGGCCTGGAGGCGGGCTGATGACCTTTCTTGTTAGGGCACTCAAATATCTTATGTCCTGGTTTCCCACAGCCAAAGCAAATGATTTGCGTTGTCCAGCAAGGTCGATTCCCATGATTTTTCCCACACTTAGGGCAATCTCTCCCTGTCTCGGGTCTTAGAGGTTGAAGTTGTTTTCCTTTGTTGTTGTTGTTGTTATTGTTGGGTGGAAACCTTCTCCGAGGTTGGTTAACAGGCTTGAATCGGGGACCTTGAGGTGCTAATCCCCTTCTAGCATTGTTTTGGGCATACTTGAAATTTGTTAGCTTCCTGTTGGACTCCTCTGCACGTCGACATTTATTTACCAAGGTAGGATAGTCCCTAATCTCCAAGAGACTTACAACTGCTTCTATATCTTCTCGTAGACCTCCTTCATATTTCATGCATTTCCAAACTTCATCCGGATCACGTTGATAAATTGTAGAAAACTTGCAGAGCTCTTCAAATTTGGCAGTATACTCTGCTACACTCATAGGTCCTTGTTTGAGAGCCATGAACTCCAATTCCTTCTCATTTCTCACAGAAATAGGGAAGTACTTATGGTAAAAAGCTTCCTTAAAAATAGTCCAGGTAACTACAGTATGGGAAGCTTCAAATAATCCCTGGTGCCAACCCACCAAAAATCTGCATTCGCTTCTAGCATATAGGTGGCAAAGGCCACCTTACGGATCTCTGTGCAAGGAAGAACGGAGAAAATCTTTTCCATGGCCTTTATCCATTCTTACGCTACGAGGGATTAAAAGCTCCTCGAAATGGAGGGGATTTGCCTTTCTGAACTCGGCAAATTTCTGATATTCTACATCGACTTCGTTCACTACAGGATTATCAGCTGGGTTTTGCCTTTCATTGCGGTTCAGTTGCTCCATCATTCGGGTAGTAGCTATAGCTTGCTCCCTCATGGCAGCCGCCATCTCACGAAAAGTATTCATCATGTCAGCATCGTTTCCAGCTCCACTCCTAGTTCGCCGATTCGAAGTCATTGGTTCCTATCACACCAAACGAAAATATTGAGTTGATCAGTCTCAATACCAAGCAAAGTGTACAGCAACCCACAACATTTCCAATCAGCAGTCATACACATATATATAAAGTCATAATGCATGACAATTTCTAAGAAAGCATAGCCGGTCCAATCCTCAGGCTTATAGGATAGTCCGGCTCTGATACCATTTGTAAAATCCCCTGCTGCTTTATGGATTGACGACTGTCCCCACAAACCAACACGGGTCCTTTCAGCATGCTTTGTCCTCACTCACACGCTTCCTAGGAAAACTTCCCAGGAGGTCACCCATCCCAAAATTACCCCAGGTCAAGCACGCTTAACTGTGGAGTTCTTTCAGTTTGGGCTACCGAAAAGAAGATGCATCTTGTTGATATAGGTAGTACAAATCAATTCATATAAGTCTTCCTCAACTGTATAGTCCCATACCTATACAGTCTCAGGATCCCTCTCATTCGGGTGTGTAATCGGTTCATTCATGTACCCCTCCGCTTAGAGGACCTTGCGAGGAGCCGCACCTTGTCCGTGCCCTCTTTGCACCGGCGATCACTCCTCGTCCTCGTCCCCGGGCGTTAATAGTGTTTTGCAGGCCCCGTAGACCCACCGGAACAACTGAAACCTTAGATTCAAGACCTGAAGGTGCCCGAAATTTGGAAATTATAGGATTAAGGTTAGAAATAGGTAGGAATAAATATTTTATACCTAGAATTAATTTTCAGGCAATAGTTGATTACCCGGGTACACTATTTTACCCATTCGGTTAAATTACGGTGTGTAGTTTTTACACAGTATAAAGCTACCAGTGCAAGCATGCCACGTAGGGTGACAAGTGTGCGGCTTGAGATATGCCACACCATTGCACCTTTATGGCTAACCAATAGGAATTGTACAAAATTACCATATTTAACTTTAAGAAAAACCATTTTGTACTTGAAATCATTATCCATTTTGCCCTAAACTCACAAGATCAATATCTTATCACCACCACTCCATCATTTTCGTCCAACACTCCAAAAATACAGCCTCCATGTTTGTTTCCTCTCAAACCTCCATTAACAAGCTTCAAGCTCCAAAAACCCTAGCCCAAAGTCACTAAAACACAAAGTTTCCTTCACAAAACTTGTTCTAGACATCAACACCTACAAATCTAACCGATTAGAATTTTAATCAATCACTATTTTTGCACCTTGAGCCATTATACATCACTATTTAAGGGAAGATTTAGGGGCTGTTTGGAAGGTTGAAGTGAGGAAAAACTATTCTTGGAAGTACTTTTGGAGTTAGAAGTCTCAAGCATCACAAGTAGGGCTTATTTCATCCTATTTTCTTTCTGATTTTGCTCTGGAATATTATGATTGAATAATTCCGAAATTCTGAGTTTTATTGGTTGATATTATGTTGATATTGATGTATTAATTTTGGTGGAGTATTTGGATGTTGTGAAAAATGATTTTTGTCAAAAGAGAATTTGACACATGCTGCTGGATTTTCGGATTTCAACAGAACATAATTTGTTCACGAATTTTTGGCTCATTACTAGTCATTTTTATTAGCTATAAAAAAATTATATGTTGAAGCTAACATCATAAGGAAACTCTGATAATTTTCGTGGTGCATAATAAAGAGTTTTACTGCCTGAGAAAAATCAATAACCAAGAGTATATCTATGCTGGCTGAAATCTTGGTACTAAAGCTGTGAATTTGTATAAATTTTTATTCATAGCAAATGATGTATTTATCCTTTGAAATTTTTACAGAGTTTTGTAGACATCTTTAAGTATAACTGTGATTTTTATTTTGAGTTGTTTCTATCATTTACTGAAGTTAAAAATTGTGTGAATCCTATTCTGAGCTGTGAAAAAGTGGCCTCTGACCACTAAAATTGTAGAATTTATTTGACATGGTTCTAGTATTCTGTTTGCTATGAAATTTTTACAGGGACTTTTAGACACATTGAGGTGTCATAGAGAATTTTTATGGCTAGTGAATTGCCCATTGGAGATGTGAATTAAATGTTGTCACCATAATGGTAAATCTGTCAAGAAGCTGGAATGGTGAAGATGTATTAAGTTAATGATAGAAATCTATTTAATCCAAGTATATATCATATGAATGTATGTTAATTGTTTGAAAGGCTTGTTTATAAAGTATGAATGAGACTCCAATGATACTGAATGCCTATATCTGGGATATAAACCTGACTTTGAAATAGAAAGGTCCATGACATGGTTGTATGACAAAAGAGAATATGTGAAATTTAATGGTGCATGTTTTAACATACAGGGAAAATAGAAACAAGGCTTATGTGTTATAGAGAGGGAAGGCAAAAATAAGAACTTCCCAAGAAATTTTATGAGTCGGTAGACTTATCGACTAGGAAATAGAACTGTGTGTGATTCAGAAATGGGAAAAAATGAAGTCTGATGATCACGAATAGGAATGAGCTCATGTCCTAGCAGTCTATGGTCCTCTGAGGAGTTATCCACTACATATGTTACCTGATGTGAATCTAAGCCTTCCCTATGTTAATAAAAAGAACTACTACACTAAGTTGAATTCCATGTGATATAAGAGAAACACTTATGATTACTACCATTTTGCATATAATTTTCTTTGTCTCATGTATGCTAATATTGATATATGTGACCTAACATGATGTTTTTCTTTATTATTATAAATGCATTTACTGTTTATATTCTGTCTGTATGTAAGGGGTTACCCTACTGAGAATTTTATAATATTCTCACCCCTATTTGTGTATATGCTGTATTGTGCTCAGACTCTACAGATGCCTCTGGCTGAGGAGAGGCCATCATACTGATGGCCAATGGTTTTGCGTAGGAGGACATGAGACTTACGTGGGCTTTTGACTTGTATGTAGTGTAGTATAGTGCCAGGAACTTATCAGCTTGTAGACTAATTGGTGTTAGATGTCTTAGGTCCATTTCTGTGTGTTTAGTATTTTGTTGGACCTTGATATTTGAGCAAGCTTGGTAGATCTTTTGATAGTAGTTCCTGTGTTGTATTATAAGCGAAGTGACTTAACTTCAAGTATGGTATGTATTAAAGAAAGCGGTATGTAAAGTAATAATATATGTACATTTTATAGTAGTTTTCTTTATAACTCTAGAGTTTGATTTATCTTATTTCATTTCATTTGACTAGTGGATATTATAGAAAGGAAGTGATACTCTTCTAATTACAATGTTAATGCTCGAGTAATACATGGTAGTTAGGAGGGTGTTACAAATGGTATCAGATCCTGCACCTCTCCCAGTACGGTGTGGTTCGGGGATGAACCAGGCGGAAGCTGGTGGGCATGTAACGCCCGGGGACGAGGACGAGGAGTGATCGCCGGTGCAAAGAGGGCACGGACAAGGTGCGGCTCCTCGCAAGGTCCTCTAAGCGGAGGGGTACATGAATGAACCGATTACACACCCGAATGAGAGGGATCCTGAGACTGTATAGGTATGGGACTATACAGTTGAGGAAGACTTATATGAATTGATTTGTACTACCTATATCAACAAGATGCATCTTCTTTTCGGTAGCCCAAACTGAAAGAACTCCACAGTTAAGCGTGCTTGACCTGGGGTAATTTTGGGATGGGTGACCTCCTGGGAAGTTTTCCTAGGAAGCGTGTGAGTGAGGATAAAGCATGCTGAAAGGACCCGTGTTGGTTTGTGGGGACAGTCGTCAATCCATAAAGCAGCAGGGGATGTTACACTCTCTTCCTCTCATCATTATCTCTCAACCTTGAAACACCACCCCATAGCCTTGAACCATCATCAAACCTCTCAAACCTCACACCTTAAACACAACCTCACTTGAAACACAACTCCAACCTTCTTGTTTCCTCTTGGCCGAAACCATCAAGCCCCAAGGAGGAGCTCATCATCTTGTTTTTCTTTTCAAAAGTTCAAGCTTTGTGTCTTCACTCTAGGTAGGAGTGTTTTTCTAAACTTTGTTTCTTGAAAAATTAGTTTCTCTAGCTTTCTCTTGGATTTCTTTTGAAACTTTTCCTTGGTTCTTTGTTTTCCTTTCATTTCGGTCATGAGGCCTTGATTATGAGCATGATAGCTTGATGATGAGAGTTTCTAGATGATGACCTTGTGCTCATCTCAAAGAAACCTCTAAAGCTTGAGTTTCCCTTTTCCTATAACTTTATCTATATGATATCTAGCTCACATGGTTTTTCAACTTAAGAAAATTAATCTAAGGATTTCTAAAAGCTCAAGCCTACCCTTGTCAACCTTAAAGTTGGCCGGCACGTTCTAGAGATTTTTCTCTAGATAGGGGTTTTGGGTATTTAATAAAGAACTTGACTTAGTTTCACTTTCTTTTTCTTTTGTAAGACTTTCGGTTTTGGTATTTTGATCTTTGAGATATTGTACTGGGTTGTTATCTTATTAAAGTCTTGAATGAGCTCTAGTCAACCATAAAATGAACCTTGCATCATGTTTACTTTATGCTTTGCATATCATGTTTACTTCCTTGCTATCACTAAGTATTCAAGATAATAAGTGAAACTTGCATTATCATATTTATATTTCAAGCTATGCATTATCATGTTTATATTTCAAGTTCTCACTTAATACCAAGATAATAATGATTTGCATTCATATTTATTTTGTGCTATCACTTACTTTCTAATAGAACCTAAAATAAGTGCATGAGCATGTTTATTTTTATGTCATCAGCTAAATGAACCTAGAGCTCAAAGACTTGCCCATTGTTGTCTCAAACAAAGGTATAAAAATATTTATTTCCTTTGGTTCATATTTCGGCCCTAAGGGGGTCTTGATGTTTCTAAGTATTGAAAACTATGTTTTATAATTTTTCCAAGATTTTATGAGTTTAAGGAATGCATAGAACTAAGTTTTATGAATTTAGAACCTCTTGAGACAAGTTTGATTTAGCTACTGCCCTCATAAATATTTTGATGATTTTAGATGTTAAAAATATTTATAAATGAGTTTTGAAAGTTTTAAAAAGGTTCCAAGAGAAACTAGTATGTTATGTGCTTTAGAAAAATGTGTTTGATGCCTTTAAATGGAGATGTTTGTTTCGGTTCTGCCTTGCCATGTTTAGCCACTGTATGAGCTGTGTTAATGATGATAATATGCTTATGTTTAAGTATAATTAATGTTAAGACTCATATGTGAAAGATAAGAGAAGTTAGAAACTAGAAAAGAATTAATTTGAGAGTTCTAGATCCTTTAATGTTTGAATTTTCTGGATTCTATCCAGCAAGGTTTAGTAATGCTAACCATGGATTTAAATTAGTTTAAATGTGTAGGAATGACTCATAAATGGTTTAGGACTTGATCTTGATGCCTTAGGAGCAAACCGGACTTAGAAAGGGTCATTGTTGTGACTCCTAGGTACCCGTAAAGTTAGGAATATGAATTCTGCACTCTTGAGGTTTAGAGATGTTCTTGATCATAGTGTGAGGTGAGAAATACTTACTTAAGACCTTATAAGTTCCTGAGAGATTAGGTTTGATGATTTATAACTTAGAATGTGAGTTAGGGACCGTAAGGGTCAATGCATAAGACACTAAAAAGTTGTTAATGCTATGATGTGTTGTTTGATGCAATGATATGATGAGATGTGCTTGATGCATGAGAAAATGATTGATGAAATGTTAAAGTTTATCATAGCATGAGATTTCATGAGAACATGATGTGTGGATTAGCTTGTGGCAGTTTGAAGGAAATTCGGTTTCACAGCTGTTATGCTGCCGAATTTCCGTCAAACCTTAAAGGGTTGAAAGAAATGATTTATGAGTACCATATGAGTTGAAAACCCTGGGTGACACCGGTTCGGCCGAGCACCCCCAGGAGATTTTTATGTGACAAAACACTGAGACGCGCTTCCCCCGAGGAGGTGCCGGTTCGGCCGAGTACCCCCGGGAGGAGACAAATCTGTGAGGGTATAAGTAGATGCAGCCTACCAAAGTGGACAAATTGCGAGGCCATGCGTGGCTAGCAAAGCGTTTCAAAGAGGGTAATCCCAGAGAGAGATGATCCCTGCCCCCTACCCGTACTTGCAAGTCGGGATTATTATTTATGTTTCGCTTATTCAAGATAATAAGCAAGAGCTAGTGACGACTAGCTAAGGTATGACCCGAGGGAATGAGAATCTTTCTAAAAGAATTCTCAGTAGGGTTATCCCTACCTAGGTGACATCGTCACATCCTAAGGAACCTTGGGTTTTATTTCTAAAAAGGTGTGCATGCATATAAACTTCTTTTGAGTTAGTTTTCTAAAGTATTTATTTATCCAAGGTCCATCATATTTTACAATGCGTCTTATAACTAAGCATGAAATATACTAATGATATGAATGCATCATAAAGGTGTACCAAACAATAGAATAACTAAGAAACATTATAACATTGGCATAGGTATAATATATGTGACATTGTAAACTTTAACTTTCATCTCATGGGGCTGCCCTAAAACATCTCTAGGTTATGAGCTCATACCTTAACTAGTCGTCACTAGTTCTTACTTATCCTATGATAAGCGTAACATACATAATTCCCGACTTAAAGTACGGGCTAGGGGGGCAAATTAAGGATCACCTCTCTTAGAGTCATTTCCTCTTTGAAACGCTCTACTAGCAACTAGTGCATCGTAGTATTGTCCGCTTTGGCAAGCTCTATGTCAATACCCTCACGGATTTGTTTTCTTGGGGGTGCTCGGCTAAACCGGTGTCACCCAAGAAGGCGTCTCAGTGTTGTGTCACATTTAAGTTCTCATAAAGTGTTAATTCATAGATACATCATTATTCATTACATAAATCTTTTTCATAGCATATACATCATCACATGAAACTTCTTCATAGTGTATACATAAAACTATAGCATATACATTATCACATAATCACACCTTAGACAATCATACATACAACTCCCAAGCTTATTATGTTATAAACCTATAGTATGTTATGCTTTAGTTCTTTTGAGTCTTAAACTTGTAAACTAATTGTTCTAGTATTATTCTTAACCTCTCACACACCTATAGGTTCACAACTAATACGTTTTACTAATTTTTGGCTCAAGGACCTATCCAAATAGCACTATGTAGATTTAGACAGCTTTATATCTGTGTGATTACGGGGTTCAAGAAATTACGGTTTAGACCCTTAAAGTCTTTAACTCACATTCTAAGTTATTGATCATCGAAACCTAGTCTCTTGGGAACCTATGAGGTTATAACTAAGTATTTCTCACCTCACACTATGGTCAAGAACATCTCTAAACCTCAAGGATGCAAAATTTGAAATCCTAACTTTACGGGTACCTAGAAGTCACAACAATGACCCTTTCTAAGTTTAGTTTACTCCTAAGGCTTCAAGATTAAGTCCTAAACCAATTATGAGTCATTCCTACACATTTAAACTAATTTAAAACCATGATTATTAAATCTAAACCTTCCTGGACAGAATCCAGAAAATTACATAATTAAAGGATCTAGAACTCTCAAATTAATTCTTTTCTAGTTCCTAACTTATCCTATTTTTCACATGTGAGTCTTAACATTATTTTTACTCGAACATAGGCACATTATCATCATTAAAACAGCACATACAGTGGCAGTAAAGAGCAAGGAAGAACCGAAAATATACTTCTCCATAAAAGGCATAAAACATAATTTCTAAAGCACATAAAATACTAGTTTCTCTTGGAACCCTTTTAAAACTTTCAAAACTCATTTCTAAATATTTTTATCATCTAAAATCATAAAATTATGTAAGAGGGCAGTAGCTATATCATTTATACCTCAAGAGGCCCTAAATTCATAAAACTTAGTTCTATGCATTCCCTAAACTCATGTAAGCTTGGAAAAATTATAAAACATAGTCTCAAATACTTAGAAACTTCAAGACCTCTTGGGGCCGAAATATGAACCAAGGAAAATACATATTGTTAGACCTTTGTTGAGACAACAATGGGCAAGTCTTTGAGCTCTAGGTTCATTTAGGTGATGACATAAAAATAAACATGTTTATGCACTTATTTTAGGTTCCATTAGAAAGTAAAGTGATAGCACAAAGTAAATATGAATGCAACTTCTTATTATCTTAGTATTAAGTGAGAACTTGAAATATGAACATGATAATGCATAGCTTGAAATATGAACATGACAATGCAAGGTTCACTTATTATCTTGAAACTTAGTGATAGCAAGGAAGTAAACATGATATGCAAAGCATAAAGTAAACATGATGCAAGGTTCATTTTATGGTTAACTAGAGCTCATTCAAGACTTTAACAAGATAACAACCCAATACAATATCTCAAAGATCACAACACAAAAATCGAAAGTCATATAAAAGAGAAAGAAAGTGAAACTACGTCAAGTTCTTTATTGAATACCCAAAACCCCTATCTAGAGAAAAATCTCTAGAACGTGCCGGCCAACTTTAAGGTTGACAAGGGTAGGCTTGGGCTTTTAGAAATCCTTAGATTAATTTTCTTAAATTGGAAAACCATGTGAGCTAGATATCATATAGATGAAGTTACAAGAAAAGGAAAACTCAAGCTTTAGAGGTTTCTTTGAGATGAACACAATGTCATCATCTAGAAACTCTCATCATCAAGCTATCATGCTCATAATAGGGCCTAGAGGCCGAAATGAAAAGAAAAGGAAAAACAAAGGAAAGTTCAAAAAGAATCCAAGAGGAAACTAGAGAAAAACACTTTCTTAAGCAAAATAAAGTTTGAAAACAAATCCCTACCTTGTGATGAAGGTAAAAGCTTGGACTTGAAGATGAAATGAGATGAGCAACCCCTCCTAGGATGGTGGTTGTAACACCCTAATAGAACCTCACTGTGCTTAAGTTCACATTTGGATTCTATTAGTTGTCACTTATGCCTTGCATTTAGAAAATAGTGGAAGTTTTTTTTTCTTTAAATAAATTAATTTTTTGAAAACTTAAGCCTGTAACGAGAAGTGAAATACATAGCGCTTTTATAAATAATAATCAAGTTACATTGCGCACTTAATTAAATAAGCGGAATAAGAGACTAAGTGTAGAACTATTATCACGTACACTGGAATATAATCTCTTAATACATAAGTCACAACAGGGCATATATCATACTGATAAGTTATTACAAATAACAATATAAGTTCTACTATTACTAATTATTTCTCACAAACTATAATGTAACTAAAGCTCGGAATGCTCCTACTTGAAAGGTTTGAAATCTTCACGCGCTACCTCCTTCCTCAGCTACAGCTTCGTTGCTTTTGGTGGACACGTCTGTCTCTGGTAACGACAACGGAAAATAAACATAGGAGCGAGAAATACATGATTTCTCAGTAGGAATTCCTACTTGTACTAAAAGTGTCATCGTTGTCGTCCCAGTCACTTCGGGTATATTATAAAAAGGTGAACATGTAAGGATTCAATTATCAAACTTTCACAAACGTGATTAGCCGAAGTGCAGTTACTTTTAAACTAATCTTGAACATTAGCAGAAATATCCATTCAGTATTTCATCAAGCATACATATAATCATATCATGTGAAACCACTAATAAGCAATAATCATTTAGGAGCTGCATGCATTTCATGATTACTCATCCTCAACATTCACTTGTTTCGTGATCATCATCTTTCATTTATTTCATCAACATATTTCTTAATTACTCACGGGATGAATGCATCAATGCCTTAGACCACCCTAAAAAGGTAATGAGCTCATGCCGTGGCCGTCGCCACAACCTTTTGGTTTTCTTTCCGTTGCCATGATCTCAACGGTTTAGGAGGTTAAGCCGTGAGTTTAGCTCAAGTCCAGTTTTCCAGACTATCATTGCTACTTTTTCAGGTTTTACTTTTATTCTCACTGAGTGAAATCATCAATACCTTAATCCTCAAAGAGGATTAAGCAGTGAGTTGGTCTATTTATTATTTCATTTAAAACATGAATGTATGCACATTAATAAATCATGGCACAGTCAATCATTTTATCATTATCATTTCATATCTCATCAATACATTCACATTTCTGTATATCACTTCATGTAACATAGACAATATCATGTAAATCTCATAGTAAACATTCTCATAGATAATTCATATTAAGCAACCTAAGTTATCAAGTTAGGTCTCTAGTGTTCCTAATAGGTTATGGATATCTTGGTATTATCTTTTTCTCTTAGTCTTCTTTGTACTCTTAGTATTTCCATTAATACATTATTACCCTTTAAGATATTTTTAGAGGTTCTTTATATATTTTTTTTATGCCTTTTATATATATCTCCTGAAGATTATTATTCTACTTAAATCCTTAAAATTATCTCTTTACAAGACTTGAATCTTTTATTTAGAGTTCTGACATCTTTTAGAATAAAATTTGTAGCACTAACATCTTAGATTAGTGTAAATCAACTGTAAATTGTGCATAGTAGGATTCCCAGGAAAGAGAGGTGGGTCACAATGGACACGCTTAAATACCAAGTCTTTCCTTAGCCAGAACCTTTCCAAATTGCACTCTCACAGTATCACGCTATCTTCAAGACTTTCTCAGCACACTGTCCCGAAAATATATCTCTCATTATGTATTTTTGTGGTGTAAAGCTTTATGCATAGCATACATAAGTGTGTTTGTAAATGTGTTAGATTTTCCACAAAGTTTAAATCAGTCCATTTGCATTTTTCTAGAGTGAGTTACACCTATTATACTACTACAAGGTCAGATTAAGAGTTTCAGTCTTAGGCTCTACTTTAAAAATTTATATCTTAGGCTGGGAAACTCCATTTTAGGTGATTCTTTTTAGAGAGTGTTCTACAATGAGTCTAGTTTATAATAAAAATATTTTCATTTCGAGATCCTTCATGTTTTATGAACACTAATTTTCGAAGTAACTACTGCCAGAAATAACTAGAAATTCCAGCACCTGCCATGTTCATGTCTTAAGTTATCTTTATTAACTCAAGTTTCACATACAATCTTTTAAGTTATATTTGAGTTTGATAACATCATAAAAGTACTCATAGCATAATTGAACATGTTGTGTTTTCTAAAAATATAATTATTCAAAACTTTTGACAATAACTCAAGTTTGAGGCATTCTATCCATGAGCAAAGTTAGAAGCCAACAATACTTGAACAAATAAAGAAGAAACTCCTACCTCTTGTGTAGGGTCTAAAAAGGGTCCTTCTCTTCTTCCTTAAGCTTTGAACAAGAGTCTTTGGAGTGGATGACCCTCCTTGAATCTTGGCTCTAGAACTTGAGTGCTTAAGAAAATATTTCTCACTAGAGTTAAAGATTGTAACTCTTGTGAGGGCTAGTGAAAGTTTGGACTTAGGATTTAAGTGTTTGGATGAAGTTTAGAGGATAAAGAGAAGTCTTTGAAGAACATAAGAAGAGTGATAGAATAAGAAAGAAAGAACACTTAGGGAGTTTCTGAATTGAAGAGAGTTTTAGGAGTATTTATAGTGGAAAGATTAGAGAAAAAACATAAGAAGGAAAGCACTTGGAGCATGATTTATGGAAACATGTTGGCTGAATTTTGGGATGAAAATGCTCCTTGTTTTATGCAAACATGTTTCCATGTTTTATGCAAACATGTTAGATGAAAATGCTCCATGTTTTGTGCAAAGATGTTAGTGGAGATTTTCTAACCTTTAGTGCATGTATGTGATTCAGAAATGTGTATGATGTATGTGGTTAAATTATTGTGTTATCATCTTAATCCAATGGCTTAGATTCATTCTTGTCTAAAGACAAGTCTAGGGATTTGTGCAAATGGCATTGTAGTAATTTCTTTAACTAAGACAAGGATATTTTTGTAATTAGACAATGATAGTGGTATTCTTGTAATTCCATTCATAGAGTAAGGGTATCTTCATCATTTAATAAGGCAAGGGTAGTTTGGTAATTTCCTTTACATAGCAAGGGCATTTTCGTAATTTCCACTAAGTGATGGCATTTTTGTAATTCTTTGCATTTTTCTCTAGACATACTTAAGTAGTCTATTTGTTGTGTTTCATAACATTTGTCCAGATTATCTTGGTTTTGCTATCGCTAATTAAGATTAATATTTATCTTAGTTATAAATTTGGGGATATTACATTTCTTCCCTTCTTATTAAAAATTTTGCCTTCAAAATTTGATACCTGTGAATAGGTTTGGAAATTCTTTTCGCATATCTTCCTCGAGCTCCCATGTGTGCTTTTCCATTCCATCTTGTCCCTAGGCTACTCGGACCAGAGATACAGATTTGTTTCTCAGCTGCTTGATGCCATGATCCACGATCCTCATCGGTGGTAATTCAAAAGTTAAGTCATCTTTTAATTGTATAGTTTCTGGCTCAAACGCATGACTGGGGTCTGACTGATACTTTCTCAATTGGGACACATGAAAAACATTGTGTAGGTTAGACAAATTTGGAGGTAATGCAATTTGGTAGGCGGAGGGACCTACCTTTTTTAGGATTTGGAAGGGTCCTAAGAATCTAGGGCTTAGCTTTTTTACTTTCATTGCACGACCTATACCTATGGTTGGAGTAATTCACAAGAATATGTGTTCTCCTTCTTGAAATTCGAGAGGTTTCCTTCTCTTGTCAGCATAGCTCTTCTGCCTACTCTGAGCAGTGAGGATTCTTTCCCTAATTCTCCTTATTTGTTTGGTTGTCTCTTCTACCAAATCAAGGCCCAAAATACTTTGCTCTCCCGGGTCACACCAACAAAGTGCTGATTGACACTTTCTACCATACAAAGCCTCATAGGGTGCCATCCCAATGCTAGTGTGGTAACTATTATTATATGCAAACTCAATCAATGGAAGCTGTTTGTCCCAACTTTTTGGCTGGTCTAAGACACATGCTCGTAGCATATCCTCAAGGGTTTGAATTGTTCTTTCTGATTGTCCATTAGTTTGAGGGTGATAGGCAGTGCTTAGACATAACCTTGAACTAAACGCCTTTTGTAAAGCTCCCTAAAATCTTGAGGTGACCTTTGGATCCCTATCTGAGACAATGGTTTTGGGTACTCCATGGAGCCTTATTATCTCTTGGATGTATAACTGAGCTAACTTTTCCAAAGGGTAATTTGCTCGAATGGGTAAAAAGTGAGCAGATTTGGTCAATCTATCCACAATTACCCATATGGAGTCATGTCCGGTAGGCGTTCTTGGCAATCCCATCACGAAATCCATGGATATTCCTTCCCACTTCCATTCGGGGATTTCGAGAGGTTGCAGCGCTCCGGAGGGTTTTTGATGCTCTATCTTCACTTTTTGGTATACCAAACATTTTTGCACTATATTTGCTATATCTGCTTTCATCTTTGGCCACCAGAACATCTTTTTTAGGTCATGGTACATCTTGGTTATACCGGGGTGTACACTAAATTGACTCTTGTGGGCTTCTTCCAAAATGCTAGCTCTCAATCCTTCTTTTGCAGGTACACAGATTCTCCCTTGGTATCTCCACACTCCTTCCTTATCCTGGACATACTCTTTCAACTTTCCTGCTTCGACAAGGGTTAAGGTTCTAAGGAAATCCTCATCTTCCCTTTGGGCTTGAATTATTTGATCCTTAAAGCTACTGGTTACACTTAGTTGGCTTAACCGAATTTTTTCTGAAGTCCCCCTATATCCTAAGTTGAGGTTCCTAAATCTTCTATCAGCTCATTTTCTTTCACCATGAGCTAAGCGGCATGCAAGGACTTACGACTCAAAGCGTCTGCTACCACATTTGCCTTTCCTGGGTGGTAGTTCAACCCAAAGTCATAGTCCTTGAGAAACTCCATCCAACGCCTTTGTCTCATATTGAGTTCCTTTTGGTTGAAGAGGTATTTCAGACTTTTGTGGTTAGAAAAGACTTCAAACCTTACACCATAAAGATGATGTCTCCAGATTTTTAAGGCAAAGACGATAGCCACTAGCTCTAAGTCATGGGTTGGGTAATTAACTTTATGAGGTTTGAGCTGTCTAGAGGCATAGGCTACTACATTCCTATTTTGCATCAAAATACATCCTAGTCCTCTTCCCGAGGCATCACAATACACCTCAAATTTTTCTTTTGGGTCAGGTAGGATTAGGATAGGGGTAGTGGTCAACTTCTTCTTTAGTTCTTGGAAACTCTCTTCACATTCTAGGCTCCATATAAAAGCTGAATTCTTCCTTGTTAGCTTGGTGAGGGGTAAGGTAATTTGGGAAAAACCTCTAATGAACCTTCGGTAGTAACCGGCTAGCCCTAGAAAACTCCTAATCTCCTTTACAGTGGTAGGGGTTTCCCATTGTTGCACCGCTTCTATCTTACTTGGGTCTACTGCTATTCCCCCATGTGACACTACATGACCTAAGAACTTAACTTCCTTCATCCAAAATTCACACTTGGACAACTTTGCATAAAGTTTCTTGTTCCTCAACACCTCCAACAGCACTCGTAAGTGTTCTTCGTGCTCTTCTTCAGTTCTAGAGTAAACTAGAATGTCATCGATGAACACTATTACAAACTTGTCCAAGTATGGTCTAAATATTCTATTCATGTAGTCCATAAACACTGCTGGTGCATTGGTTAACCCAAACGACATCACATTAAACTCATAATGTCCATATCTAGTCCTAAAGGTTGTCTTTGGTATGTCCTCCTCCTTCACTCGAATCTGGTGGTATCCTGATCGCAGATCTATCTTGGAAAACACTTGGGCTCCTCTTAATTGGTCCATGAGGTCATCTATTCTAGGAAAAGGGTATTTATTTTTTATAGTCACTTTGTTTAGCTGCCTATAATGCACACATAATCGCATACTCCCATCCTTCTTCTTGACAAACAATATTGGGGCTCCCCATGGTAAAGCACTGGGCCTAATGAATTTCTTCTGTAGTAGTTCCTCTAATTGCTTCTTCAACTCTGTTAACTCGGCCAATGGCATCCTATAAGGAGGTATAGATATGGGTCCTGTTCCTGGTACTAAATCTATAGAAAACTCAATCTCCCTTTTTGGAGGAAATTCAGGTATGTCATCAGGAAAAACATCTGAGAATTCCTTTACTACAAGGATCTTTTCTAGAGCTTGCTCCATTTCTTTCTCACTTGTCATTAGGAAGACATATCCTCGCTTTTCATTCCTACTATCCCCCATGATAATGGAGTTTAGGTATAGTCATACCTTTCTATCAAGTTTAGAGGGATTGGGTAAAGATGGTTTGGGAAGAAATACTAGTGACTTATTTGCACAATGTAGTAACACACGGTTAGCCGAAAGCCAATCCATGCCCAAGATTACATCAAAACCAAACAAGGGTAGACAAACTAAATCATGATGAAAAATCCTATCAGCTACCTTAAATTCACAATTTAGGCAGGCTTGATCAGTTCTAACAGTATTTATAGTGGGTGTAGAGACAACTAAGATGATTTTTAAGTCAAATATATACAACCTCAACTTATTAGCACAATCATATGAAATGAATGAATGTGTTGTGCCAGAATCAAACAATACAATTAAGGGTTTTCCATTAATTATACACTTACCTTGAATCAGATCATCGGATTCTGAGGGCATCTTAGCAGTGATAGCAAACACGCGTCCCTGTGCCTTAGGCTTGAGTGTAGAGGACTGATTGAACTTTAGGCACTCTCTAGAATAGTGTCCTGCCTGTCCACACTGATAACAAACATTTTTACCAAATCTGCATTCCCCTCCATGTATCTTTCCACAAGTGGCACAAGGGGGTCTAGTCATAGGTTTAGGGGCAGCAGCCATCCTAGGTCGATTAACAGCTTGTGTCCTAGGTTGATTCATCTTAAGGTGTTGGGGTTGTTTCCCTTTAAATCCACCTCCTTGGTAGGGTTTCTTGTGAGGGGGTGGGAACCCTCGGTGACCTTGTTGAGCAGACCTCTTCCTATTTTCTTCAACTCGGTGGGCAACTAGCTGGCGATTGCAACTCTCAGCCACTTGGCTTTTGCTGACTAAAGATGCATAGTCAGTGACCTACAGTGGAGCCACAGATGCCAAAATATCTGGCCTCAAACCACTCTCATATTTCATGCATTCCAAGCCTCGTTGGGATCCCTTTAGTAGCTAGTTGAGTGTTTGATCAGTTCTTCAAACTTAGCTGTGTACTCAGCCACACTTCGATTTCCCTGTGTCAAAGAATGTAAATTCTACTTCCTTTGCCTTCTTAACCGGATCTGGAAAATATTTCTTATGGAACGTAGCATAGAAAACCTCCCACGTAATCAGATGTCAAGACTTTCGAGCAAGCCCTTTGCACCCTTCCACCACGCGGCAGCCTCTCCTTTCAACATATAAGTAGAGAATGCCACCTTTTGTTCATCAGAGCATTCTTCTACTGAGAAAACCTTCTCCATCTCTTGAATCCATTTGTCAACTATTTCGGGGTTAGTTGTCCATTTGAATTCTGGAGGTCCAGCCCTCTTGAATTCTAAGAATTTTCCATGTTCTTGGTTCCCAACTAATTCCTCTGACCTCCTATTCATCTGCTCCATCATCACTATTGCTTGTGCTTGCATAGCCCTAGCCATCTCCTAGAGTGCATTTGCCAGTTCATCACGATTACCTCCACCGCGTGCCCCATGCGTACGTCTGTTTGCTGCCATTAGTTCCTAGACACACCAAGCAACAGTCATCGAGTTGATTAGGCTCAATACTATAGCTAAGCATGGTAGCAACTATGGCAGTATCACAAGACAATCATGCATTTCTAAATCCTATATCCCATCATACAGATAAGATTAAAAGCATGATATCATAGACAGAAGCATAGTCAGTCCATTCCTCAGGCTTAAATAGGATGAACTGCTCTGATACCATAATGTAACACCCTAATAAAACCCCACTGTGCTTAAGTTCACATTTGGATTCTATTAGTTGTCACTTATGCCTTGCATTTATTTTCTTTTGAAATTAACTTAGAAAAATAGTGGAAGTTTTTTTTTCTTTAAATAAATTAATTTTTTGAAAACTTAAGCCTGTAACGAGAAGTGAAATACATAGCACTTTTATAGATAATAATCAAGTTACATTGCACACTTAATTAAATAAGCAGAATAAGAGACTAAGTGTAGAACTATTATCACATAAACTGGAATATCATCTCTTAATACATAAGTCACAACAGGGCATATATCATACTGATAAGTTATTACAAATAACAATATAAGTTCTACTATTACTAATTATTTCTCACAAACTATAATGTAACTAAAGCTCGGAATGCTCCTACTTGAAAGGTTTGAAATCTTCACGCGCTACCTCCTTCCTCAGCTACAGCTTCATTGATTTAGGTGGACACGTCTGTCTCTGGTAACGACAATGAAAAATAAAGATAGGAGTGAGAAATACATGATTTCTCAGTAGGAGTTCCTACTTGTACTAAAAGTGTCATCGTTGTCGTCCCAGTCACTTCGGGTATATTATAAAAAGGTGAACAGGTAAGGATTCAATTATCAAACTTTCATAAACGTGATTAGTCAAAGTGCAGTTACTTTTAAACTAATCTTGAACATTAGCAGAAATATCCATTCAGTATTTCATCAAGCATACATATAATCATATCATGTAAAACCACTAATAAGCAATAATCATTTAGGAGCTGCATGCATTTCATGATTACTCATCCTCAACATTCACTTGTTTCGTGATCATCATCTTTCATTTATTTCATCAACATATTTCTTAATTACTCACGGGATGAATGCATCAATGCCTTAGACCACCCTAAGATGGTAATGAGCTCATACCGTGGCCGTCGCCACAACCTTTTGGTTTTCTTTCCGTTGCCATGATCTCAATGGTTTAGGGGGTTAAGCCGTGAATTTAGCTCAAGTCCATTTTTTCAGACTATCATTGCTACTTTTTCAGGCTTTACTTTTATTCTCACTGAGTGAAATCATCAATACCTTAATCCTGAAAGAGGATTAAGCAGTGAGTTGGTCTATTTATTATTTCATTTGAAACATGAATGTATGCACATTAATAAATCATGGCACAGTCAATCATTTTATCATTATCATTTCATATCTCATCAATACATTCACATTTCTGTATATCACTTCATGTAACATAGACAATATCATGTAAATCTCATAGTAAACATTCTCATAGATAATTCATATTAAGCAACCTAAGTTATCAAGTTAGGTCTCTAGTGTTCCTAATAGGTTATGGATATCTTGGTATTATCTTTTTCTCTTAGTCTTCTTTGTACTCTTAGTATTTCCATTAATACATTATTACCCTTTAAGATATTTTTAGAGGTTCTTTATATATTTTTATTGTGACTTTTATATATATCTCCTGAAGATTATTATTCTACTTAAATCCTTAAAATTATCTCTTTACAAGACTTGAATCTTTTATTTAGAGTTCTGACATCTTTTAGAATAAAATTTGTAGCACTAACATCTTAGATTAGTGTAAATCAACTGTAAATTGTGCATAGTAGGATTCCCAGGAAAGAGAGGTGGGTCACAATGGACACGCTTAAATACCAAGTCTTTCCTTAGCCAGAACCTTTCCAAATTGCACTCTCACAGTATCACGCTATCTTCAAGACTTTCTCAGCATACTATCCCGAAAATATATCTCTCATTATGTATTTTTGTGGTGTAAAAATTTATGCATAGCATACATAAGTGTGTTTGTAGATGTGTTAGCTTTTCCACAAAGTTGAAATCAGTCCATTTGCATTTTTCTAGAGTGAGTTACACCTATTTTACTACTACAAGGTCAGATTAAGAGTTTCAGTCTTAGGCTCTACTTTAAAAATTTATATCTTAGGCTGGGAAACTCCATTTTAGGTGATTCCTTTTGGAGAGTGTTCTACAATGAGTCTAGTGTATAATAAAAATATTTTCATTTTGAGATCCTTCATGCTTTATGAACACTAATTTTTGAAGTAACTACTGCCAGAAATAAATAGAAATTCCAGCACCTGCCATGTTCATATCTTAAGTTATCTTTATTAACTCAAGTTTCACATACAATCTTTTAAGTTGTATTTGAGTTTGATAACATCATAAAAGTACTCATAGCAGAATTGAACATGTTGTGTTTTCTAAAAATATAATTATTCAAAACTTTTGACAATAACTCAAGTTTGAGGCATTCTATCCATGAGCAAAGTTAGAAGCCAACAATACTTGAACAAATAAAGAAGAAACTCCTACCTCTTGTGTAGGGTCTAAAAAGGGTCCTTCTCTTCTTCCTTAAGCTTTGAACAAGAGTCTTTGGAGTGGATGACCCTCCTTGAATCTTGGATCTAGAACTTGAGTGCTTAAGAAAATATTTCTCACTAGAGTTAAAGATTGTAACTCTTGTGAGGGCTAGTGAAAGTTTGGACTTAGGATTTAAGTGTTTGGATGAAGTTTAGAGGATAAAGAGAAGTCTTTGAAGAACATAAGAAGAGTGATAGAATAAGAAAGAAAGAACAGTTAGGGAGTTTCTGAATTGAAGAGAGTTTTAGGAGTATTTATAGTGGAAAGATTAGAGAAAAAACATAAAAAGGAAAGCACTTGGAGCATGATTTATGGAAACATGTTGGCTGAATTTTGGGATGAAAATGCTCCTTGTTTTGTGCAAACATGTTTCCATGTTTTATGCAAACATGTTGGATGAAAATGCTCCATGTTTTGTGCAAAGATGTTAGTGGAGATTTTCTAACCTTTAGTGCATGTATGTGATTCAGAAATGTGTATGATGTATGTGGTTAAATTATTGTGTTATCATCTTAATCCAATGGCTTAGATTCATTCTTGTCTAAAGACAAGTCTAGGGATTTGTGCAAATGGCATTGTAGTAATTTCTTTAACTAAGACAAGGATATTTTTGTAATTAGACAATGATAGTGGTATTCTTGTAATTCCATTCATAGAGTAAGGGTATCTTCGTCATTTAATAAGGCAAGGGTAGTTTGGTAATTTCCTTTACATAGCAAGGGCTTTTTCGTAATTTCCACTAAGTGATGGCATTTTCATAATTCTTTGCATTTTTCTCTAGACATACTTAAGTAGTCTATTTGTTGTGTTTCATAACATTTGTCCAGATTATCTTGGTTTTACTATCGCTAATTAAGATTAATATTTATCTTAGTTATAAATTTGGGGATATTACAGTGGTGATGATTCGGCCAAAGAGGAAGGAAAAGAAAGGAAATGTGTTTTGGGTGAAGTTGTGTTTGAGGTGTGGTGTTTGAGAGGTTTGATGATTGTTCAAGGCTTTGGGGTGGTGTTTGATGGTTGAGAGATGATGATGAGATGAAGAGATGAAGAAGATGAAGATGAAAAGAAAGGAAGAACACTTTTGAAACTTTGAGAGAAAAGAGAAACTTAGCAAGACAACTCTAAAACTCTAAACTTAGCAAATGCTTCAAGGTGCAACAAGGCTATCACAAGCATCCTATGTATAGAAAAACAAAGCCATGGAACTCACCAAAGGGAGGAGTTGCCATGTGGTATTGGAGGGAAAAGGGAGAGGAAAATATCTCTTACACAAGGTCATTCAAGCATGGTTTGAAGTATGGAAGCTATGCTACAAAGTATGGCTTGATGTGAGTTAATTTCCTATCAAATTTTTATGAAATTAGGCTTCTAGAAACAATGCATGGCTGGAACTTTTTCAGCCACAAATAAATGGAGAAAATGAGCTATTTTAATTAGTTATTTACTTGGAAAATCAAGCTTGATTGAAAGTTATGACAAGGTATAGTGTATGTGACTTGAGGTATGGCCTTGGAGTGTTGAAAAAATGAACATGTGATGGATAATGGGGTGAGAAGCTCATGGCCAGGTCTGGGCAGCAGAGTGGGGGTGAGTTTTGACCATTTAATTGGGTGTTAATGGTAGGTTTAGATGTGTATTAGCTTAGGTACAAGGTTAGGAATGATTAAGCTTAAGTTTAGGTAACTAAGAATGTGATTTAGGGAGTTTATGACAAGTTTAGGAATGCTCATACATCATTAGAGAATTTTAAACTCATTTATGAATAAACAATGTGTAACACAATTCCATGATTTAAGGAATTGGAAAGAGAAAACACTATTTAAGATTCTATGACTAGGTGTCTTGAAATTAAAATATGATTTTAGGTTGTAATTAAGCACTTTTTGGTTCTAATCAACTTTAATAAATTATTTTGACTCAAGATTAATTAAGAAAATTAATTAACCTTCTATTAGAGCCTAATATTACTTAGGTTTGCTTAATCACGCGATTAAGTGTAAAAACACGAAACTAGGGGCAAAATCGTAATTTTGCACTAATTTTGCCCGGGACTTCTAAAATTAAAACTGAGGTCATAGAATACATAAAAACACCTTTTAAAACCATCTGGAGAAGTTTCGGGTTCATCCGGCACTTGCAAACGGGTAAAACACTGCAGGGACATTTTGGTCATTTTGACCCGAAAACTCGAAAATCGAGATTTTCGATCCCGGGAAGGTACGCAAGTTATCTAATCCCCTTCCAACATTGAGTTTGCCCTTCGAGTACTGCCGAACCGGCTTTCCTCGACTCCGGTGAAAATGACCTCAGGGCATTTTGGTCATTTTCACTCTAACGAGAAAAATCGGGGCGTTACATTACTCCCCTCCTTAAAAAGAATTTCGCCCTCAAAATTCGTACCTTAGAAAAGCTCTGGATATTTGGACTTCATCTCTGATTCTAGTTCCCACGTGTATTCTTCCGACTTGTCTCGTCCCCACGCCACTTTCACCAAAGGAACAGACTTGTTCCTTAACTGCTTGACTCCGTGATCCACTATTCTCGTAGGCGGTACATTGAAAGTGAGGTCTTCCCTCAACTGTACATGCTCTGGTTCTAGGACATGGCTAGGGTCGGACTCATATTTACGTAACTGGAAGACGTGAAAGACATCATGAAGGTTTGATAGATTGGGTGGTAAGGCTATTTTGTATGCTACAGATCCGATTCTCTGAAGAATTTCAAAAGGACCGAGAAATCGGGGACTCAACTTTTTAACTTTCATGGCTCTTCCTATTCCTGTAGTGGGGGTGATTCTTAGAAATACGTGTTCTCCTTCTTGGAACTCCAAGGACTTACGCCTTTTGTCCGCGTAGCTTTTCTGCCGACTTTGAGCGGTTAAGATTCTATCCTTGATTTTCTTGATCTGCTCCATCGTTTCCCTCACTACATCAGGTCCTAAGACACTTTGTTCTCCGGGCTCGTACCAACACAAGGGTGATTGGCACTTCCTTCCATATAACGCCTCGTACGGTGCCATACCGATGCTTGCGTGATAACTGTTGTTATACGCGAACTCGATCAAAGGCATGTACTTATCCTAACTTCCTTTCTGGTCTAAGACACAGGCTCTCAAAGATATCTTCCAGGGTTTGGATTGTCCTCCTGATCGACCATCCGCTTGTGGGTGGTAAGCGGTGCTCAAGCACAACTTGGAACCAAACGCCTTTGAAAGGCTCCCAAAACGCGTGGCGTAAACCGCGGATCTCAATCCGAGATTATCGTCGATGGTACACCATGCAACCTTACTATTTCTTGGATGTAAAGTCAGCCAACTTATCCAATGAGTATGTGACTCGAATAGGTAGAAAGTGAGCCGACTTAGTCACCGATCCACGATTACCCATACGGCATCGTGGCTACCTTGGGTCCTTGGCAATCTGTCACAAAATCCATTGATATACTCTCCCACTTCGGGATTGACAGGTTGCAACATGCCAGAGGGTTTTTGGTGTTCGATCTTAACCTTTTGACAGATCAAACACTTACTCACCCAGGCGACCACATCCTTCTTTAATCCGGGCCACCAAAACATCCTCTTCAAGTCCTGATACATCTTGGTAGTACCAGGATGGATGGCAAAATGGCTCTTGTGAGCCTCCTCCAAGATCTTCTCTCGGAGGTCACCATCTTGTGGCACGCAAATTCGCCCCTCGAACCTCCACAACCAGTCGAGGCCTCATACAAAACCTTTCAACTTTCCGGCCTTAACTGCCTCGATTGTCTCCATAAAATCCTCATTTTCTCTTTGGGCAAGCATAATCCTTTGCTTAAACCCACTGGTAACCGTGAGATGACTCATCACGATGCCATCCTCCGTTATTGCCATCCCCAGATTCATATCCCTAAACTGCTCTATTAACCCAACTTCATTAACCATCATACTTGACAGACGTAACGAGTTTCGGCTCAAGGCGTCGGCTACTACATTAGCCTTGCCGAGGTGGTAACTTAAGCCAAAATCATAGTCCTTGAGGAATTCCATCCATCTTCTTTGCCTCATATTCAGCTCCTTTTGATCAAAGAGATGCTTGAGACTCTTATGATCAGAGAAAACTTCAAACCTTACACCATACAAATGGTGTCTCCACATCTTTAGAGCGAACACGATGGATGCTAGTTCTAGGTCATGGGTGGGGTAAGTTACCTCGTGAGGCTTGAGTTGTCTGGACGCATAGGCTACCACTTGCCTGTTTTGCATCAACACACAACCTAAACCCTTGCCAGAAGCATCGCAATATACCTCGAAGGGTACATTGGGGTCAGGTAGAACTAAAACCAAGGTGGAGGTGAGCTTTTCCTTAAGCTCTAGGAAACTCTTTTCACATTCGGGGCTCCACTCAAACGGGGCATTCTTCCTAGTGAGCTTGGTTAAGGGTAGGGCTAACTAGGAAAATCCTTTGATAAACCTACGGTAATATCCAGCTAAACCCAAAAAGCTTCTAATCTCAGTTACAGAGGTTGGTCTATCCCAATTCATTACGGCTTCTATCTTACTCGGGTCGACCGCTATGCCACCCTTTGACACAACATGTCCTAAAAACTTTAACTCCTCTAACCAAAATTCACACTTAGAAAGCTTCGCATACAACTGCTTCTCCTTTAGCACCTCTAAAACTAGCCTCAAATGACGTTCATGCTCCTCGTGGGTCTTCGAATAGATGAGAATATCATCTATGAACACAACCACGAATTGATCTAAATAGGGTCTAAAGATCCTATTCATGTAATCCATAAAAACTGCGAGAGCATTCGTCAACCCAAACGACATCACATTGAACTTAAAGTGTCCATACCGAGTTCGAAAGGCGATTTTAGGAATATCCGAATCTCTAACCCTAATCTGGTGGTAACCGGACCTCAAATCAATCTTAGAAAATACTAAGGCTCCCTTCAACTGGTCCATAAGATCATCAATCCTAGGTAACGGGTACTTATTCTTTATGGTTACTTGGTTTAACTGCCTATAGTCTATACACATCCTCATACTTCCGTCTTTCTTTTTCACAAATAAGACCGGAGCGCCCCAAGGTGAAGCACTCGGCCTTATAAAACTCTTCTCCAATAGCTCCTCCAACTGGGTTTTTAGCTCTGCTAGCTCCAAAGGTGACATCCTATACGGGGCTATAGAGATTGGTCCTGTTCCAGGAACCAACTCTATGGAGAATTCAACTTCTCTCTCGGGAGGGAACTCGAGTATTTCATCCGGAAATACTTCGGGATAGTCTCTCACCACAGGTATCTCACCTAGGTTCTGCTCAAAGTCTACATTGCAGGCGGCTAGGAGAACATATCCTTTAGCTTTCTCCCCACTACAGAAGACCTCTACTGAATTTAGGTACAGCCTAATGGGTTGAGTGGTGTTTTCGGGAGGAGAAGGGAAAACTACGGTTTGGGTTCAACAATCTAACATTACACGGTTGGCGTGAAGCCAATTCATGCCTAAGATAATGCCTATCTCTTTTAAGGGTAAACAAATTAAATCTATGATAAAAGACCTATTTTCTACAACAAGATGACAGTTTAAACAACAACGACAGGTATTAACAGGGCGATTTGAAGGAGTAGAAACAATGAGATCAAAGGGAAGTTTAGAGACTCCTAGATTTAAGGACTCGACACTAGCAAGTGAAATAAAAGAATGAGTAGCACCAGAGTCATATAGTACAGTTAAGGGTTTACCGTTTACTTCGCACATACCTTCAATGAGATCTTTGGACTTTTTGGCGTCTTCCACATTAAGGGTACTCTTCCTCGGTGTTGTGGTCGGGGGTTCTGGTTCAGTGTCCCTTGTCCGGCGCAGTCCTTTGCATAGTGGCCAGGCTTGCCACACTTGAAGCACACATTCTGACCGGCTAAGCATGGGCGATTCCTGTGGTTCTTTCTGCATTGTGGGCAGACATCAGCAGACGTTGCTCCAGGGTAAGCATTAGGGGTTTGTGGTGCCTTGTTCTTGGCCCCACTTGGTCCTCCATTGTGGTTGCGGGGTCTGCCCGGTCCACGGGGTTGATTGTTGTTGAAGTTCCTAGGACCTTGATGTTGAAATGGTGGCTTTTGGGATTGCTTGGATTGTTGGTGTGCAGGAGCTCTCGGTGGTTGTTGTTGTGGTCGGAACTGGTTGGTCTGGTAGGGATTGTAGTGATTCCTTGAAGGGTACTGCGGTTTGAACATCGGGGCTTGAGGTCCGAGCCCCTTAGCTCGTTCCGCCCTTGTGGCTTGCATTTTCCGTTGCCCTTCTTCGAGAATTCGGCACTTGTTGACCAGAGTCGGAAGTCTCTGATCTCCATGTGGGCCACGGCGTAGTTCATCTCCGCCTTCAGACCGGCCTCATACTTAACGCATTTCCAAACCTCATCGGGGTTCCCTTGAAACACCCGAGAGAACTTGATCAGCTCCTCGAACTTCGCGGTGTACTGGGCAACAGTATACCCTCCCTGGGTCAACTACATGAACTCAATGTCTTTTGCATTCCTTACGAACTCCGGGAAATACTTCTCATAGAAGTAAGTCTTGAACAGCTCCCAGTCAATGGGAGTTCCATAAGCCTCTAGCAGACGCTTCGTGCCGTTCCACCAAAACTCGGCATCGGACTTCAAAGATGAAAGCGAAGAATGTGACCTTCGCTCCTCTGAGCAGTAACGACAGAGTAGATCTTCTCCATGTCTTTGATCCACTCATCGCCTTTGTCGGGTCCATTACCCTCGTAACACCGACGGAGTTCGCTTTATGAACTCGCCAAAGTGGGCTTGTTCCACTGTCTCAGCAGTAAGGGGAGGAGGGGGGACAGGAGCGACATTCGCTTGTTAGTCCATTCGGTCGAACATCCATTCCATGGCTTGCGCCATGCGACAGACAGCAGCAGCAGTCGCATTGTCTTGATCAGCATCGGGCGTAGTCCTAGGCCGTCGTCGCGGTGCCATTGGTCCCTAAACACATGAAACAATGAACATCAAGTTGATCAGGCTCAATATCCATGCAAAATGAGCTAGTTACCATGGCACTTGCAAGCAACAGAAGTCATGCATCTCTAGTCCTACAGCTTATCTCTATCAAGCACTACACATGACATAACTATCGTATCATGCTTATAAAGCATAATCAGTCCAATCGTCAGGCTCCAAGAGAATCGAACTGCTCTGATACCATAATGTAACACCCTAAATCTTAACCTAAGACTACTAGTATGTACTTAGGTTAATCTTTAGAATATTACCTCTTGGTCTCATCGTTTACTTATAAAATACTTAGCGGAAATATGGGTAAAATGTTTCTTTTTAGAATTAAAATCAAAGTGAGAGCCACGCACGAATCTTTAAAGGAAAGCATACCGAAACATATAAGCAAAGCGTAAAGAAACACATCATATCATGGAAACATCAACTGAAACACAGACATATATATATAATGTGCCTACCCAAAAGGGCAGGACTATTCGATACATCGGGAAATGGAATACAACTGAAGAACAAATACAGGGAAATCATAAAACAAGTACAAGAAAATCATGAAAGCAATACCCATGCCCATGTGCACCTAGAGTAGACAACCTCATATACAAAAGAAGGTTTGTCCTCAACTATGTGGCGTGTGTGCACTAGCTACTACACCCCTTCTATGTCTACTCCTGCTGGTCCGAGTGCTGTGGGGTTGAGTCGATCCACTGACGAATCTCGGCCGGAGTGGTCGAGCGCATCATCGGGGCATGTCCACCGCGGTGAGGGCGCATAGATGGCCGACGAGCCAACCTCGGCTGGACCACCGTCTCCTCCCTCCCAGCCCTCATCGGTAGGGGAGCGGGACTGGAGCTCCAACTATACATGTGTGATGGCGGGTCCTCGGATGGGTCCGTCTCCGAGTACTGGGTACGAGGCACATACTCTGGGTAGTCACGTACCGCTGATCCCTCAGGCTGCATGCGGAGAATCTGCTCATCACGTGGTCTAGCTCGCTCACAAATCTCGTTATGACAATAAGGAGTAGTCGGGGTAAAATGGTAACTCGGGACTGGATGCGCGAAGGGTCGTCCCATAAACATGAACACTCTAACCTGGCAAATGACCCTCAAAATGGTATGACCCGAGTGCCGGGTCATGGTGCAGCTCCCATACTGGGGTGTCGATGAAGAGTACGAATGTCACCATCTGAAGATATGACGGAAGAAAAGAGAGAGGGAATGAGAATCTTTCTAAAAGAATTCTCAGTAGGGTTATCCCTACCTAGGTGACATCGTCACATCCTTAGGAACCTTGGGTTTTATTTCTAAAAAGGTGTGCATGCATATAAACTTCTTTTGAGTTAGTTTTCTAAAGTATTTATTTATCCAAGGTTCGTCATATTTTACAATGCGTCTTATAACTAAGCATGAAATATACTAATGATATGAATGCATCATAAAGGTGTACCAAACAATAGAATAACTAAGAAACATTATAACATTGGCATAGGTATAATATATGTGACATTGTAAACATTAACTTTCATCTCATGGGGCCGCCCTAAAACATCTCTAGGTTATGAGCTCATACCTTAACTAGTCGTCACTAGTTCTTACTTATCCTATGATAAGCGTAACATACATAATTCCCGACTTAAAGTACGGGCTAGGGGGCAAATTAAGGATCACCTCTCTTAGAGTCATTTCCTCTTTGAAACGCTCTACTAGCAACTAGTGCATCGTAGTATTGTCCGCTTTGGCAAGCTCTATGTCAATACCCTCATGGATTTGTTTTCTTGGGGGCGCTCGGCTAAACCGGTGTCACTCAAGAAGGCGTCTCAGTGTTGTGTCACATTTAAGTTCTCATAAAGTGTTAATTCATAGATACATCATTATTCATTACATAAATCTTTTTCATAGCATATACATCATCACATGAAACTTCTTCATAGTGTATACATAAAACTATAGCATATACATTATCACATAATATCACCTTAGACAATCATACATACAACTCCCAAGCTTATTATGTTATAAACCTATAGTATGTTATGCTTTGGTTATTTTGAGTCTTAAACTTGTAAACTAATTGTTCTAGTATTATTCTTAACCTCTCACACACCTATAGGTTCACAACTAATACGTTTTACTAATTTTTATGCTCAAGGACTTATCCAAACAGCACTATGCAGATTTAGACAGCTTTATATCTGTGTAATTACAGGGTTCTAGAAATTATGGTTTAGACCCTTAAAGTCTTTAACTCACATTCTAAGTTATTGATCATCGAAACCTAGTCTCTTGGGAACCTATGAGGTTATAACTAAGTATTTCTCACCTCATACTATGGTCAAGAACATCTCTAAACCTCAAGGATGCAGAATTTGAAATCCTAACTTTACGGGTACCTAGAAGTCACAACAATGACCCTTTCTAAGTTTAGTTTGCTCCTAAGGCTTCAAGATTAAGTCCTAAACCAATTATGAGTCATTCCTACACATTTAAACTAATTTAAAACCATGATTATTAAATCTAAACCTTGCTGGACAGAATCCAGAAAATTACATAATTAAAGGATCTAGAACTCTCAAATTAATTCTTTTCTAGTTCCTAACTTATCCTATCTTTCACATGTGAGTCTTAACATTATTTTTACTCGAACATAGGCACATTATCATAATTAAAACAGCACATACAGTGGCAGTAAAGAGCAAGGAAGAACCGAAAATATACTTCTCCATAAAAGGCATAAAACATAATTTCTAAAGCACATAAAGTACTAGTTTCTCTTGGAACCCTTTTAAAACTTTCAAAACTCATTTCTAAATATTTTTATCATCTAAAATCATAAAATTATGTAAGAGGGCAGTAGCTATATCATTTATACCTCAAGAGGCCCTAAATTCATAAAACTTGGTTCTATGCATTCCCTAAACTCATGTAAGCTTGGAAAAATTATAAAACATAGTCTCAAATACTTAGAAACTTCAAGACCTCTTGCGGCCGAAATATGAACCAAGGAAAATACATATTGTTAGACCTTTGTTGAGACAACAATGGGCAAGTCTTTGAGCTCTAGGTTCATTTAGGTGATGACATAAAAATAAACATGCTTATAAACTTATTTTAGGTTCCATTAGAAAGTAAAGTGATAGCACAAAGTAAATATGAATGCAACTTCTTATTATCTTGGTATTAAGTGAGAACTTGAAATATGAACATGATAATTCATAGCTTGAAATATGAACATGACAATGCAAGGTTCACTTATTATCTTGAAACTTAGTGATAGCAAGGAAGTAAACATGATATGCAAAGCATAAAGTAAACATGATGCAAGGTTCATTTTATGGTTAACTAGAGCTCATTCAAGACTTTAACAAGATAACAACCCAATACAATATCTCAAAGATCACAACACAAAAACCGAAGTCATATAAAAGAGAAAGAAAGTGAAACTACGTCAAGTTCTTTATTGAATACCCAAAACCCCTATCTAGAGAAAAATCTCTAGAACGTGCCGGCCAACTTTAAGGTTGACAAGGGTAGGCTTGGGCTTTTAGAAATCCTTAGATTAATTTTCTTAAATTGGAAAACCATGTGAGCTAGATATCATATAGATAAAGTTACAAGAAAAGGAAAACTCAAGCTTTAGAGGTTTCTTTGAGATGAACACAATGTCATCATCTAGAAACTCTCATCATCAAGCTATCATGCTCATAATAGGGCCTAGAGGCCGAAATGAAAAGAAAAGGAAAAACAAAGGAAAGTTCAAAAAGAATCCAAGAGGAAACTAGAGAAAAACACTTTCTTGAGCAAAACAAAGTTTGAAAACAAATCCCTACCTTGTAATGAAGGTAAAGGCTTGGACTTGAAGATGAAATGAGATGAGCAACCCCTCCTAGGATGGTGGTGATGATTCAGCCAAAGAGGAACGAAAAGAAAGGAAATGTGTTTTGGGTGAAGTTGTGTTTGAGAGGTTTGATGATGGTTTAAGGCTTTGGGGTGGTGTTTGATGGTTGAGAGATGATGATGAGATGAAGAGATGAAGAAGATGAAGATGAAAAGAAAGGAAGAATACTTTTGAAACTTTGAGAGAAAAGAGAAACTTAGCAAGACAACTCTAAAACTCTAAACTTAGCAAATGCTTCAAGGTGCAACAAGGCTATCACAAGCATCCTATTTATAGAAAAACAAAGCCATGGAACTCACCAAAGGGAGGAGTGGCCGTGTGGTATTGGAGGGAAAAGGGAGTGGAAAATATCTCTTACACAAGGTCATTCAAGCATGGTTTGAAGTATGGAAGCTATGCTATAAAGTATGGCTTGATGTGAGTTAATTTCCTATCAAATTTTTATGAAATTAGGCTTCTAGAAACAATGCATGGCTGGAACTTTTCCAGCCACAAATAAATGGAGAAAATGAGCTATTTTAATTAGTTATTTACTTGGAAAATCAAGCTTGATTGAAAGTTATGACAAGGTATAGTGTATGTGACTTGAGGTATGGCCTTGGAGTGTTGAAAAATTGAACATGTGATGGATAATGGGGAGGGAAGCTCACGGCCAGGTCTGGGCAGCAGAGTGGGGGTGAGTTTTGACCATTTAATTGGGTGTTAATGGTAGGTTTAGATGTGTATTAGCTTAGGTACAAGGTTAGGAATGATTAAGCTTAAGTTTAGGTAACTAAGAATGTGATTTAGGGAGTTTATGACAAGTTTAGGAGTGCTCATATATCATTAGAGAATTTTAAACTCATTTATGAATAAACAATGTGTAACACAATTCCATGATTTAAGGAATTGGAAAGAGAAAACACTATTCAAGATTCTATGACTAGGTGTCTTGAAATTAAAATATGATTTTTGGTTGTAATTAAGCACTTTTTGGTTCTAATCAACTTTAATAAATTATTTTCACTCAAGATTAATTAATGAAATTAATTAACCTTCAATTAGAGCCTAATATTGCTTAGGTTTGCTTAATCACGCGATTAAGCGTAAAAACACGAAACTAGGGGCAAAACCGTAATTTTGCACTAATTTTGCCCGGGACTTCTAAAATTAAAACTGAGGTCATAGAATACATAAAAACGCCTTTTAAAACCATCTGGAGAAGTTTCGGGTTCATCCGGCACTTGCAAATGGGTAAAACACCACAGGGGCGTTTTGGTCATTTTGACCCAAAAACTTGAAAAATGAGATTTTCGATCCCGGGAAGGTACACAAGTTATCTAATCCCCTTCCAACATTGAGTTTGCCCTTCGAGTACTGCCGAACCAGCTTTCCTCGAATTCCGGGCTGAAAATGACCTCAGGGGCATTTTGGTCATTTTCACTCTAACAGAAAAATCGGGGCGTTACAACGTGCGCGAGGAGACCGTTACGCAGCCGAGGCTAGCGAGGCGAGCCGAGAGACGCCCCCACCGAGGAGCCCACGCTCAGTCTTCACATGTTCCCACTCTTGCTGCTCTGCGTCCATGGATCGGTTACACTCCACCATTTCCCGAATTCCAGTAGTTGACGTCGTAGCGGAGGCTTAGTGCACACACCACACGTAGAGTAGGTAAACCTTCTTTTGTTTTTTAGGTTATTCACCATAGGTGCACTCAAGTAGTTATGGTTTATTTTTGCTTTCTTGTTTCCTGTTGTATTTCCCTTTCTGCTGTATTACAAGCTCTGCCCATCCCTATGAGGGCATGACTACTTATGTATCTTAATTACGTTATTAATGGAATGTTTCTTTTATTATCATGATTGTTCTTTGGGTATATGCTCTACTTTATGACTTCTGATAATTGTTATGCGTGCTTTATGTTTCTGACGTTCGACTAGTTAAGTTCGTGGCTCTCACTTTGCTTTATGTTTTCAAAAAGAAAAAAAAATTTACCCGTAATTTCCGCTAAGTATTTTAATGAAAGAATGAGACTATGAAGTAATAGCCTAACGTTTAACCTAATGTGTTCTAGAAAGTTGGGTTAAAAATTAGGGTGTTACAAAAAGTGCTTAATTACAACTTAAAATCATATTTTAATTTCAAGACTCCTAGTCATGGAGTCTTGAATAGTGTTTTCTCTTTCCAATTCCTTAAATCATGGAATTGTGTTACACATTGTTTATTCATAAATGGGTTTAAAATTCTTTAATGATGTATGAGCACTCCTAATCTTGTGATAAAATCCTTAAAACACATTCTTAGTTACCTAAACTTAAGCTTAATTATTCCTAACCTTGTACCTAAGCTAATACACATTTAAACCTACCATTAACACACAATTAGATTATCAAATCTCCCTCCCTCCATGCTGCCCAGGTCTGGCCGTGCACCCTCCCCCCCCCATATGCATCACATGTTCAATTTTTCAACACTCCAAGGCCATACCTCAAGTCACATACACTATACCTTGTCATAACTTTCAATAAAGCTTGATTTTCCAAGTAAATAACTAATTAAAATAGCCCATTTTCTCCATTTATTTGTGGCTGGAAAAGTTCTAGCCATGTCAAGGTTCTAGAAGCCTAATTTCATCAAAAATTGAAAGGAAATTAACTCACATCAAGCCATACTTTGTAGCATAGCTTCCATACTTCAAACCATGCTTGAATGACCTTGTGTAAGAGATATTTTTCTCTCTTTTTCCCCTCAAAAGCCACGGCCACTCCCCCCCCCCCTTGGTGAGCTTCATTGTTTTGTTTTTCTATAAATAGGATGCTTGTGATAGCTTAGTTGCACTTTGAAGCATTTGCTAAGTTTAGAATTCTAGAGTTGTCTTGCTAGTTCTTTTCTTTTTCTCTCAAGCTTCAAGAGAGTTCTTCCTTTCTTTCCATCTTCATCTTCTTCATCTCTTCATCATCTCTCAACCTTGAAACACCACCCCATAGCTTTGAACCATCATCCAACCTCTCAAACATCACACCTCAAACACAACTCCAACCTTCTTGTTTCCTCTTGGCCGAAACCATCAAGCCCCAAGGAGGAGCTCATCATCTTGTTTTTCTTTTCAAAAGTTCAAGCTTTGTGTCTTCACTTTAGGTAGGGATTTGCTTTTCAAACTTGTTTTGCTCAAGAATGTGTTCTTCTCTAGTTTTCTCTTGGATTCTTTTTAAACTTTCCCTTGTTCTTCTTTTCCTTTTCATTTCGGCCTCTTGGCCTTGAATATGAGTATGATAGATTGATGATGAGAGTTTCTAGATGATGACCTTGTGTTCATCTCAAAGAAACCTCTAAAGCTTGAGTTTTCCTTTTCTTATAACTTCATCTATATGATATCTAGCTCACATGGTTTTTCAACTAAAGAAAATTAATCTAAGGATTTCTAAAAGCCCAAGCCTACCCTTGTCAACCTTAAAGTTGGCCGGCACGTTCTAGAGATCTTTCTCTAGATAGGGGTTTTGGGTATTTAATAAAGAACTTGACTTAGTTTCACTTTCTTTTTCTTTTGTAAGGTTTTCGGTTTTGGTATTTTGATCCTTGAGATTTTGTTTGGTTTTGTTTTGGAAGTTGTTTACTTGAGCTTGATGATGTTGTTCAAGAACCTCATAGTTCTTTTGAGAACTTGGTTCAAGAACTCTAAAACTCTCTTTGTAATGAGATAAGTGTTGGGTTGTTATCTTGTTAAAGTCTTGAATGAGCTCTAACTAACCATAAAATGAACCTTGCATCATGTTTACTTTTATGCCTTGCACATCATGTTTATTTTCCTTGCTATCACTAAGTACCAAGATAATAAAGGAACTTGCATTATCATGTTTATATTTCAAGCTATGCATTATCATGTTTACATTTCAAGTTCTCACCTAAACATCAAAGATAATAATATGATGCATCTCATATTTATTTTATGCTCTCACTTTACTTTCTAATGAAAGCTAAAACAAGTGCATGAGCATGTTTATCTTTATGCCATCACTTTAATGAACCTAGAGCTCAAAGACTTGCCCATGGTTGTCTCAAACAAAGGTCTAAAAATATTTATTTCCTTTGGTTCATATTTCGGCCCTAAGAAGTTTTGATGTTTCCAAATATTGAAAACTATGTTTCATACTTTTTCTAAGCTTTTATGAGTACAAGGAATATGTAGAACTAAGTTTATGAATTTAGGACCTCTTGAGACAAAGATGAATTGGTCACTGCCCTCTTGAATATTCTTATGATTTTAGATGTTAAAAATGTTTATAAATGAGTTTTGAAAGTTTTAAAAAGGTTCCAAGAGAAACTAGTATTTTATGTGCTTTAGAAATTGTGTTCTATGCCTTTTATGGAGATGCACATTTCGGTTCTGCCTTGCTACTTATTTGCCACTGTATGTGCTGTTTTAATGATGATAATATGGTTATGTTTGAGTAAAAATAATGTTAAGACTCTTATGTGGAAGATAAGATAAGTTAGAGACTAGAAAAGAATTAATTTGAGAGTTTTAGATCCCTTAATTATTGAATTTTCTGGATTCTGTCCAGCAAGGTTTAGATTTGATAATCATGGTTTTAAATTAGTTTAAATGTGTAGGAATGACTCATAATTGGTTTAGGACTTGATCTTGATGCCTTAGGAGCAAACTAAACTTAGAAAGGGTCATTGTTGTGACTCCTAGGTACTCGTAAAGTTAGGATTATAAATTCTGCATCCTTGAGGTTTAGAGATATTCTTGATCATAGTGTGGGGTGAGAAATACTTAGTTATAACCTCATAGGTACCCAAGAGATTAGGTTTGATGATTAATAACTTAGAACGTGAATTAAGGACCTTAAGGGTCAATGCATAAGACATTAAAAAGTCTTGAGTTTTATGATGCTTATATGATACATGATACATGAGCTTTATCTATGATATGAAGAAGTTTTATATGATGATATGCTACACCTCATAAGATATGTTTGTATGATCTATATGTTTTCATGGCATAAGCAAATTTGAGGAAATTCGGTCGACAGCCGTCATGCTACCGAATTTCCATCAAATTTGAGGAACCTAGAAAAAGATCTTTTTGAAAATCATGAGAACTTAAATGTTACATAGCACTGAGACGCCTTCTTGGGTGACACCGGTTTAGCCGAGCACACCCAAGAAAACAAATCCGTGAGGGTATTGACATAGAGCTTGCCAAAGCGGACAATACTACTATGCACTAGTTGCTAGTAGAGCGTTTCAAAGAGGAAATGACCCTAAGAGGTGATCCTTAATTTGCCCCCTAGCCCATACTTTAAGTCGGGATTATGTATGTCAGGCTTATCGTAAGATAAGTAAGAACTAGTGACGACTAGTTAAGGTATGAGCTCATAACCTAGAGATGTTTTAGGGTGGCCCCATGAGATAAAGTTAAAGTTGAAATGTCACATATGCTATGAAAAACCAAGAAAGTTATTATGAGATTTATACTTGTCAACTTATGCCACTATTATAATGCTTTTGTGATTTTGTTGATTAGTTTATCCTTATGATGCATTCATGTCTTAGTATATTCCATGCTTAGTCATAAGACGCATTGTAAAATATGACGGACCTTTGATAATTAATACTTTAGAAAACTAACTTAAAAGAAGTTTACCTACATGCGCACCTTTTTAGAAATAAAACCCAAGGTTCCTGAGGATGTGATGATGTCACTTAGTTAGGGATTATCCTACTGAGAATTCTTTTAGAAGATTCTCATTCCCTCTCTCTCTTTTTCTGTCACACCTTTAGATGGTGACTTTCATACTTTTCATCGACACCGCGACATGGGAGCTGCACCATGACCCAACACTCGAGTCTTACCATTTTGAGGGTCATTGCCAGACCGCCGAGTATTTATGTTTATGGGACGACCCTTCGCGCACCCAGTATGGAGCTACCGCTTCACCCAGACTGCCCCCTACTATCATAACATGATTTTCGAGCGAGCTAGACCACGCGATGAGCAGATCCTCCGCATGCAGCCCGAGGCGTCAGCCGTACGTGACTACCAGGAGTACGTGCCCCGGACTCAGTATTCGGAGACGGATCCATCAGAGGACCCACCCTCGCATATGTACAGTTGGAGCTCCAGCCCCGTTCCCTCACAGACGAGAGCCGGGAGTGAGGAGATGGTGGTTCAGCCGAGGTTGGCTCGTAGGCCATCCATGTGCCCTCGCCGCGGTGGACATGCTCCGATGATCCGCACGACCACTCCCGCCGAGATCCGCCAGTGGATCGATTCCACCCCTTAGTACTCGGACCAGCAGGAGTAGGTGCATAGGATGGGTAGTAGCTAGTGCACACACACCACATAGTTGAGGACAAACCTTCTTTTGTATATGAGGTTGTCTACTCTAGGTGCACATGGGTATGGGTGTTGCTTTTATGATTTCCTTGTATTTACCTTTCAGTTGTATTCCATTCTTCTATGCACCGAACAGTCCTGCTTTTTGGTAGGCACATTATCTATATATATTCAGTTGATATATCCATGTTATTTATGTGTTTTATTATGATTTGCTCATATGACTTGTATGAAGTCCCGTTCAAAGAATCATGCGTGGCTCTCACTTTGGTTTTTGATTCCAAAAGAAAAAAAATTTTACCCATATTTCCGCTAAGTATTTTCAAGTAAAGAATGAGACCAAGAGGTAATGTTTTAAGGATTAACCTAAATACATACTAGTAGTATTACGTTAAGACTTATGGTGTTACACCATATGAGCCCGAAACTTGTCCTGATGGTTTTAAAAGGTGTTTTTATGTATTTTGTGACCTCAGTTTTAGTCCCGGTGGTCCCGGGCAGTTTTTATATAAAATTACGATTTTGCCCCTCAGTATTGTGTTTTTCAGCTTAATCGTGTGATTAAGCAAACCTAAGCAATATTAGGCTCTAATCGAAGATTAATTAATTTCCATAATTAATCTAGAGTCAAAATAATTTATTAAAGTTAATTAGAACCTAAAATTGCTTAAGGAAACTCAAAATCCTTTTCTAGTTTTAATTCTTTAAAGAAAAGAATATAAGAATAGTGTTTTCTCTTACCTATTCCCCTAAATCAAGGAAATATGTTGGCATTGGATTCCAAATTAATGAGGTTTGACTTCATTAATCTATCATGACCACCTCCTAATCTAGTCTCACATGGCCCTAATTACCTATTTAAATTCCTAAACACTTACTTACAACTTCCTAATCTTGAGCATAACCAAATAAACACCTAGATACATCATTAGAACATAATTAGATGAATTAAACCCCCTCCCCCATGGCTAATTAGGACCAGCCACTCCTCCTCCTCATGTTTCCCACATGTTAAAATTCTTGCACTCAAAGACCATGCTTAGCCCATACCTTGAACCATACTTTGAGTCATGTCGCCATGCTTTCATCCATGCTTTGAATGACCATTAGAAGAAGATATTTTCCTCCCCTTGGGCTACATCATTCACGGCCAGCACCTTCTCCTCCCATTCCTTCATGTTTCAAATTTCTATAAATACATGTGTTAGAAGAACTTGATCCATTTTTGTTCATTCTTGCAAGCTAGCTTCAAGAATTGTCTTGAGTTTTCTTTCTTTCCTTCCAAGAGTCCAAGAGTTCTCTCTCTTTTTTTTCTCTTCTTCTTCATCTTCATCATCTTCTTCAAAGGACCATTCTTTACTACCTCAAACTACCACCATAGATCATCATCTAAAAACCAAAGCTTTCATTCTCAAATACAAAGCTCACCTAAAACACCTTTCTTTCCTTTTTCTTCACTTGGGCGAAATCATCATCATCACTTGGAGAGGAGTTTCTTCTCATTTTCCTTTTCAAAAGCAAGCTCTTTTTCCTTCCAAAGAGATTTCCACTAGGTAGGGGTTTTGTTTTCAAAATGCTTTTTTCTTTATGATGTTGTTTTAGATATGAAAATGCTAGTTTTCTCTTGGTTTAACTCTTTTTCTCTCTTTTTGTTTTTAGTCATGAGACTTAGTTCTCGAAAGGAAAATCTTGAGCTTGATGATGAGGTTTCAAAATAATGGTTTTATGATTCTCATTTGAGAAACCTCTAAAGCTTGAAACTTGTTTTTGATCTTGAGCATTTTAGTTTTTCCTTTCTTTTTCTTTCATAAAGTTTCGGTTTTCCTTTCTTATTTCCTTTCTTTGTATTTTTGGCCTCAATGGCCTTGTTTCATCTTCATGATAGCTTGATGATGAGTGTCTCTAAATGGCATTGTGTTCATCTCAATGAGACCTCTAAAGCTTGAGTTTTCTTTCTTTCTTCAAAGTTTCTCTTATAACTATAAAGCTCACTAATGATTTCAACTTAAGAAAAATAATCAAGGATTTCAATAAGCTCAAGGCCTACCCTTGTCAACCTTAAAGTTGGCCTGCACGTTCTAGAGTTATACTCTAGATAAGGGTCTTAAATACATAATAAAGAACTTGGTATATAATTTCTCCTCTTGTGATTTTGGTTCCTTGCTTTTCTTCTCTTTATGTTTTTAGTTTTTGGTTCCTTTTTCCTTATGATTTTGTTGTCTCTTAAGTTCATTTCCTTGAAGCTTGATGATGTTGTTCAAGAACCATATAGTTTCTTTGAAAACTTGGTTCAAGAACTCTAAAGCTTACTTTGTTTGGTTGAGATAAATGTTGGGTTGAGTTTATATTCCTCTAAAAGTCTTGCATGAGCTCTAAGTTAAGATAAAAAGAACTTGCATCCATATTTATCTTTATGTCATCACTAAACTCTCAAGATAAAAGAATGAACTTGCATCTTCATATTTATGTTTATGTTCTCATTAAATTTCTAAGATAATAAAGGACTTGCATAGCATATTTATTTTATGCTCTCACCTCCTAATAAAGACTAAAACAAAGTGCATTGCATATTTTTGTTTATGACAACCACTTAAGAGTTTAGAGCTCATGGACTTGCCCATTATTATCTTAAACAAAGTTTGGAAATGAGTGTGTTTCACCCACATGGATTCGGCCATGTGATGATGATGATCTTAGAGTAAGATTCATCTAGTCACAAGTGCTAAAAACTATGTTTCATAGTTTTTACTAAGTTTAGATGATCTCAAGAAATGTTTTCAGCAAAGTTTTATGATTTAAATTTCTCTTGAGATTAATTTGACATAGCTACTACCCTTAGGTGATTTCATGATTGTTTTAATGAAATAAAATGTTTCCTAAGGAGTTTTATAAGTTTTAAAAAGATTCCAAGAGAAACTAGCAATTTATGTGCTTTATAAATGAAGTTCTATGCATTATTTGATGGAGATGTTCACGGTTCTGCCTTAATGTTTTTTCCACTGTGTGACGATGATTTTATTATGTTAGAATGTTTATATTCATGAATAATTGATGTTAGAATTAATTCGGGAAAGTTAAGACAAGTTAGTAACTAGAAAAGAATTAAAATACAAGTTCTAGATCCCTTAGAAATAAGAATTTTCTGGATTCTGTCCAGCAAGGTTGAAATTAGTAAATGATGATTTATTATTAGTCTAAATGTGTATGAACTACCCATAATTGGTTTAGGAATTGATCTTGATGCTTTAGGAACAAATCGAACTTAGAAAGGGTCAAAGTTATGACTCCTAGGTACCCATAAAGTGTAAATTATAGATTCTACACTTTTGAGGTTTAGAAATTTTTATGATTATAGAATTGAGTGAGGACTTCTTAGATATGAACTCATAGGTACCCGAGAGGTTAAGTTGTGATGATAGACAACCTAGATTTCAAGTTAAAGGACCCTAAGGGTCAAAATATAAGACATTAAGAGAACCTTGATGCTCTTTGAGTTTGATGATTCAAGTATGATATGTTGATGCATGTGCTTTGATGAGTATGATTATGTGAATTCAAGTTTGCTATGATGATAGAGATTGAATATGATAGTTTATGCATCATGAGTTATTGTGGCATAAAGTATATTTGAAAGAAATTCAGTTTACAGCTGTTATGGTGCCGAATTTCCGCCAAATCAATACTTGAGAATGTTTTTGGGAATGCTATGAGAAAAGAAAACCCTAGGTGACACCGTTTCAGCCAAGCACCCCCAGGAGATTTTATATGACAAGCACTGAGACGCGCTTTCCTGGGTGACACTGGTTCGACCGAGCACCCCCAGGAAAGACAAATCCGTGAGGGTATGAGCAGATGCAGCCTACCAAAGCGGACAATTCGCTGTGCACTAGATGCCAATGGAGCATTTAAAAGAAGGAATTATTCCTATGTTACCCCCTCTATTACCCCATATGAAATCTAGTAACGACTAGTTAGGTTTGAGCTCATTCCTAGGTGATTAGGTGAGAGGAAGTTTGGTGAACAGAATAAAATCATCGGGGCGGCTTGTTGGTTGGATTTTGGTGAATAGTAAAGAGGGTGGTCTTTGAGAAAAAGAGCTTAAAAGCTCAAGTATATGATGGTTTAATGTAACACAGTTATGAGAAAAGAAAGAATTTTACATGAGAAGATATATGGCACTTATATGTTGATATTTCTTGACGTTGTGTTCTATCAGTTTCTTGCATAATGTATTGTCATGCATTTATCCTATATCTGTTGTATTCATAACATTAAGACTCATACTAAAAGATACCCACTTCGGATAAATATATTTGAGAAGTTTAAAACCAAACCTTATGCATGAACACCTTTTCATAATTAAAACCGAAGTGGCTGGGGACGATGACGATGACACATGTGTTAGAGTCGGAGATCCCTACTGAGAATCTTGAATAAGTTTCTCATCCCCATATTTCTCTCTTTTCTTCCTTGTCGTCTCTAGACAAAGTTGGTGATGTGGTTCGTGACTCCTACTAAGGCATGGGCATAGGATTCACGCTTCGAGTCGGATTAGAGGGATGCAGCGGAAGCACGGGGATGCGGCTTTAGATTTATATATATATAAAAGTGGATTCCTTTTTTATGTGATGATAGAACTATGATGGTTGTAAATTATGTATCTATGATGATATGACTATGTCATGAAGTTATGTATAACATTTGTATTTTGTGGCTATGAATGATATAATTTCTCCCTTTTGTATATTACGTTTGCGGTGATTGTTAGATTTTATTGTAAACCGCGGCTCAAGTTTTGTTTTCAAGTTTCAAAAGAAAAATTTATTTTTATTTTCGACTAAATATTTTGAAAAGAATGAAACTAAAAAGTAACAAACTAATGATTAACCGAAATACGTTCTAGGAGTATTAGGTTAAAAATTAGGATGTTACACACAACATCTCCATTTATACTGGTCCTTCTTCATAACTATTGCCTTTGATCTAATCTCTAAATGACACGTGTAGATCATCTATTGTGTCTTGGAACATTAGTCTAGAAAGGTAGGCTGACAAACTTGTCACATCGATTGCAGAAGCCATTGTATTGTTGAGGTTTATGATGTTCTCTTTCTGTTTACTTTTTGATCGTGGCTTTTGAACTCCTCCTTCTAGAAGCTAGGATGGTTAACAAATCAGGCAGAAGAAATTACATATTGGTTTTCAAACTGGATTTGATTCGAGATTTGAAATTTGAATTTTGAATTTCCCTCCATTTCCTGTAGCTTTCTGTGTTCCACAATTAAGTGAGCTTTCTGATCACCTAATCAATCTCTTGATCATTCTTCGATCTTCCAGTCTTTAATCTTGGCTTTTTGGTGCTAATTTATTTGTGATTGTAATGATTGTTGACTGAGTAACACATTACTATTAGAGTTGGCATGATTTCCTTATTCTTCAGTGTACTTTCTGAAGTCCCGTCTTACTTTCTGAAGACCGTTTCCTTGGGTTTCTTGTTCTTGTACTGATCTACTTCATTCTTTAATGCTTACGAATGTTCTTTACACAATATAATATTTACTTCGTTTAAGCTCATTCTCTTCCTACAAGATAAAACATGTTTGCACATGCAAAGTGAAATTATCCTCACTCAAATCTATGTAATGCACTTCAGAATTTACCAGTTAAGCTTAGCTAAGAAAGTAAAGGTAGCCATTAGTCCTTCTTCAAATTATTTTCTTTAAATTGGCTTTGTTGTCATTCAAAACAATAAAGCTCATACTTTCTGAAGGATTCTGGAGCTTACAATCTTCCCTTTTTGATGATGAAAAACCAAATTGAAGAAAATCTTTTGAAGAGATATTGAAAGAAATAATATAGAATATATTATGATAAGTACATTTTCTTTCAAGACACCATGATTCTTAAATCTTAGCAAGTCCTTTTCTTAAGGCATGATTAGATGGGTTCACAAAAATTTTGAAGCCTTAAGTTGACTCAAATCAGAGCTATTTGGTTTGTGATGATATTTTCTAATTGAAATCAGAATGCTTCTTTAAATTGTATTAAAAAGACACTAAAGCAGATGTCATCATTGTAGTTCAATTCTACCAATCACCTTGATTCTAGTCATAAAACAACTTCCTAACATTTAAGTGTGCTTGAATAAATAAATAAGTAATACTTGCGATATTTTTTCTTGATTAAAAATCTTATTCAGCACATTCTTTTCCTATGCCCCTTTTTCAAAAAAAAATTAATGCCCAAAGATGTGTGTGTGTGTGTGTGTGTGATAAACCTTTTTAAGCATGTCATAAGAAAACTTAAGTGATACAAATGAAGTTTTTGATGCTCAGGGAAATCTTGATATAAATTATATCAGTGTACAAGGATCCAACCTAGTTTTATCAAAGCATTATGTGCTAGTAAGCTTATTTTTATGAGCTAGGAAACTTTTTTACATAAGTTTTAGATGATGAAACATTTTTGAAAACTTTTTCTCAAAACTGATATGTGTGTATGGAAACTATGAGTTTTTGCTCACTAATACATATTTAATCAGAATATAACACATTGTTAGTCATTTAAGCTCAGCACACTTGAGATGATTCTGAGATCAACTTACTGATCATAGTTGAAGTAGAGAAATTAAAAGTAGGTTTCTAAAAGTCCTCAGAATGTAACGCCCCGAGTTTTCTGTTAGAGTGAAAATGACCAAAATGCTCCTGAGGTCATTTTCAGCCAAGAATTCGAGGAAAGCCGGTTCAGCAGTACTCGAAGGGCAAACTCAATGTTGGAAGGGGATTAGATAACTTGTGTACCTTCCCGGGATCGAAAATCTCGTTTTTCGAGTTTTCGAGTCAAAATGACCAAAATGCCCCTGCGGTGTTTTACCCATTTGCAAGTACCGGATGAACCCAAAACTTCTCCAGATGGTTTTAAAAGGCGTTTTTATGTATTCTATGACCTCAGTTTTAATTTTAGAAGTCCCGGGCAAAATTAGTGCAAAATTACGGTTTTGCCCCTAGTTTCGTGTTTTTACGCTTAATCGCGTCATTAAGCAAACCTAAGCAATATTAGGCTCTAATCGAAGGTTAATTAATTTCCTTAATTAATTTTGAGTCAAAATAATTTATTAAAGTTAATTAGAACCAAAAAGTACTTAATTACAACCTAAAATCATATTTTAATTTCAAGACACCTAGTCATAGAATCTTGAATAGTGTTTTCTCTTTCCAATTCCTTAAATCATGGAATTGTGTTACACATTGTTTATTCATAAATGAGTTTAAAATTCTCTAATGATGTATGAGCACTCCTAAACTTGTCATAAACTCCCTAAATCACATTCTTAGTAACCTAAACTTAAGCTTAATCATTCCTAACCTTGTACCTAAGCTAATACACATCAAAACCTACCATTAACACACAATTAAATGGTCAAAACTCACCCCCACTCTGCTGTCCAGCCTTGGCCGAAGCTGCCCATCCCCATTATGCATCACATGTTCAATTTTTCAACACTCCAAGGCCATACCTCAAGTCACATATACTATACCTTGTCATAACTTTCAATCAAGCTTGAATTTCCACATGAATAAATAATTAAAACAACCCATTTTTCCCATTTATCTGGGGCTGGAAAAGTTCCAGCCATGACAAGTTTCTAGAAGCCTAATTTCATAAAAAATTTGATAGGAAATTAACTCACATCAAGCCATACTTTGTAGCATAGCTTCCATACTTCAAACCATGCTTGAATGACCTTGTGTAAGAGATATTTTCTCTTCCTTCCTCCCTCAAACCACACGGCCACTCCCTCCCCTTTGTGAGCCCATGGCTTTGTTTTTCTATAAATAGGATGCTTGTGATAGCCTTGTTGCACCTTGAAGCATTTGCTAAGTTTAGAGTTTTAGAGTTGTCTTGCTAGTTCTTTCTTTTTCTCTCAAAATTTCAAGAGTGTTCTTCCTTTCTTTTCATCTTCATCTCCTTCATCTCTTCATCTCATCATCATCACTTAACCATCAAACACCACCCCAAAGCCTTGAACCATCATCAAACCCCTCAAACACCACACCTCAAACACAACTTCACCCAAAACACATTTCGTTTCTTTTCTTTCCTCTTTGGCCGAATCATCATCACCATCCTAGGAGGTGTTGCTCATCTCATTTCCATCTTCAAGTCCAAGCTTTACCTTCATCACAAGGTAGGGATTTGTTTCCAAACTTTGTTTTGCTCAAGAAAGTGTTTTTCTCTAGTTTCCTCTTGGATTCTCTTTGAACTTTCCTTTGTTTTTCCTTTCTTTTCATTTTCGGCCATGAGGCCTTGATTTTGAGCATGATAGCTTGATGATGAGAGTTTCTAGATGATGACATTGTGTTCATCTCAAAGAAACCTCTAAAGCTTGAGTTTTCCTTTTCTTATGACTTCATCTATATGATATCTATCTCACATGGATTTCCAACTTAAGAAAATTAATCTAAGGATTTCAAAAAGCCCAAGCCTACCCTTGTCAACCTTTAAGTTGGCCGGCACGTTCTAGAGATTTTTCTCTAGATAGGGGTTTTGGGTATTTAATAAAGAACTTGATGTAGTTTCGCTTTCTTCCTCTTTTATATGACTTTTGGTTTTTGTGTTGTGATCTTTGAGATATTGTATTGGGTTGCTATCTTGTTAAAGTCTTGAATGAGCTCTAGTTAACCATAAAAATGAATCTTGCATCATGTTTATTTTATGCTATGCATATCATGTTTACTTCCTTGCTATCACTAAATATGAAGATAATGAATGAACTTGCATTATCATGTTTATATTTCAAGCTATGCATTATCATGTTTATATTTCAAGTTCTCACTTAATACCAAGATAATAATGAGTTGCATCCATATTTACTTTGTGCTATCACTTTACTTTCTAATGGAACCTAAAATAAGTGCATGAGCATGTTTATTTTTATGTCATCACCTAAATGAATCTAGAGTTCAAAGACTTGCCCATTGTGGTCTCAACAAAGGTCTAACAATATGTGTTTTTCTTGGGTTCATATTTCGGCCCTAAGAGGTATTGAGGTTTCCAAGTATTTGAGACTATGTCTTGAGACAAAGATGAATTGGTCACTGCCCTCTTAAATATTTTTGTGATTTTAGATGTTAAAATTGTTTATAAATGAGCTTAGAGAGTTTAAAAAGAGTTCCAAGAGAAACTAGTATCTTATGTGCTTTAGAAATTATGTTTTATGCCTTTTATGGAGAAGTATATTTTCGGTTCTTTCTTGCTCTTTGCTGCCACTGTATGTGCTGTTTTGATGATGATAATGTGCTTATGTTTGAGAAAAAATAATGTTAAGACTCATATGTGAAAGATAGGATAAGTTAGGAACTAGAAAAGAATTAATTTGAGAATTCTAGATCCTTTAATTATGTAATTTTCTGGATTCTGTCCAGCAAGGTTTAGATTTAATAATCATGGTTTAAAATTAGTTTAAATGTGTAGGAATGACTCATATTTGGTTTAGGACTTAATCTTGAAGCCTTAGGAGCAAACTAAACTTAGAAAGGGTCATTGTTGTGACTTCTAGGTACCCGTATAGTTAGGATTTCAAATTCTGCATCCTTGAGGTTTAGAGATGTTCTTGACCATAGTGTGAGGTGAGGAATACTTAGTTATAACCTCATAGGTTCCCAAGAGACTAGGTTTTGATGATCGATGACTTTGAATGTGAGTTAAGGACTTTAAGGATCTAAACCGTAATCTCTAGAACCCCATAATCACACGAATATAAGCTGTCCAAATTTGCATAGTGCTGTTTGGATAAGTCCTTGAGCATAAAAATTAGTAACACTTATTAGTTGTGAACCTATAGGTGAGTAAGAGGTTAAGAATAATACTAGAACGAGTAGTTTACAAGTTTAAAAACTTAAAGGAACCAAAGCATAACATACTATAAGTTCATAACATAATAAGCTTGGGAGTTTGTATGAATGATTGTCTAAAGTGTGATTATGTGATGATGTATATGCTAGGGTTTTATGTATACACTATAAAGAAGTTTCATGTGATGATGTATATACTATGGAAAAAGATGTATGTAATGAATAATGATGTATCTATGAATTAACACTTTATGAGAACTTAAATGTGACACAACACTGAGACGCCTTCTTGGGTGACACCGGTTTAGCCGAGCACCCCCAAGAAAACAAATCCGTGAGGGTATTGACATAGAGCTTGCCAAAGCGGACAAAACTACGATGCACTAGTTGCTAGTAGAGCGTTTCAAAGAGGAAATGACCCTAAGAGAGGTGATCCTTAATTGCCCCCTAGCCCGCACAATTAAGTCAGGATTATGTATATGTTACGCTTATCATAGGATAAGTAAGAACTAGTGACGACTAGTTGAGGTATGAGCTCATAACCTAGAGATGTTTTAGGGTGGCCCTATGAGATGAAAGTTAAAACTAACAATGTCACATATACTATACTTATGCCAAATGTTATAATGTTTCTTAGCTATTCTATTGTTTGGTTTACCTTTATGATGCATTCATATCATTAGTATATTTTCTGCTTAAGTTATAAGACGCATTATAAAATATGACGGACCTTGGATAAATAACACTTTAGAAAACTAACTTAAAAGGAATCTATATGCATGCACACCTTTTTAGAAATAAACCCAAGGTTCCTGAGGATATGATGATGTCACCTAGGTAGGGATAACCCTACTGAGAATTCTTTTAGAAAGATTCTCATTCCCTCTCTCTTTTCTTCCGTCATATCTTCAGATGGCGACGTTCGTACTCTTCATCGACACCCCGGTATGGGAGCTGCACCATGACCTGGCACTCGGGTCATACCATTTTAAGGGTCGCTGCACTGTCAGAGTATTCATGTTCATGAGACGACCCTTCACGCACCCCGTCCCGAGCTACCGCTTCACCCCGACTGCCCCTTACCGTCATAATGGGATTTTTGAGCGAGCTAGACCACGTGATGAGCATATTCTCCGCATGGAGCCCGAGACATCAGCCGTCTGCGACACCGAGATGCGTGCCTCGCACCCAGTACTCGGAGACAGACCCATCCGAGGACCCGCCATCCCACATGTACAGTTGGAGCTCCAGTCCCGCTCCCCCACTGACGAGGGCTGGGAGTGAGGAGACGGTGGTCCAGCTGAGGTTGGCATGTAGGCCATCTATGCGCCCCCGCCGCGGTGGACATGCCCCGATGATACGCTCGACTACTCCCGCCGAGATTCGTCAGTGGATCGACTCGACCCCGCAGTACTCGGACCAGCAGGAGTAGACATAGGAGGGGTAGTAGTTAGTGCACACACGCCACATAGTTGAGGACAAACCTTCTTTTGTATATGAGGTTGTCTACTCTAGGTGCACATGGGTATGGGTGTTGTTTCTCTTGTATTTGCTTTCCTTGTATTTGTTCTTCAGTTATATTCTTTTTCCTGATGTATCAAATAGTCCTGCCCCTTTGGGTAGGCACGTTATATATATATATATACCTATGATTCAGTGATGTTCCCACGAAATGATGTGCTTCTTTATGCTTTGCTTATATGTTTCGCTATGCTTCCTCTTAGAGATTCGTGCGTGGCTCTCACTTTGATTTTAAATTCCAAAAAGAAAAATTTTACCCATATTTCCGCAAAGTATTTTCTAAGTAAAAGATGAGACCAAGAGGTAATATTCTAAAGATTAACCTAAGTACATACTAGTAGTCTTGGGTTAAGATTTAGGGTGTTACATTATGGTATCAGAGCAGTTCGATTCTCATGGAGTCTGAGGATTGGACTGACTATGCTTCATAAGTATAATGCGATAGTTAGGTCATGTGTAGTGCTTGATAGAGATAAGCTGTAGGACTAGAGATGCATGACTTCTGTTGCTTGCAAGTGCCATGGTAACTAGCTCATTTTGCATGGATATTAAGCCTGATCAACTTGATGTTCATTGTTTCATGTGTTTAGGGACCAATGGCACCACGATGACGGCCTAGGACTATGCCCGATGTTGACCAAGATAATGCAACTGCTGCTGCTGTCCGTCGCATGGCACAAGCCATGGAACGAATGTTCGACCGGATGGATCAACAAGCGAATGCTGCTCCTGTTCCCCCTCCTCTCCCTGCTGCTGAAACGGTGGAACAAGCCCGCTTTGGCGAGTTCTGCAAGGCGAACCCGCCAGTGTTCCGAGGGGTAATGGACCCCGATAAGGCTGATGAGTGGATCAAAGACCTGGAGAAGATCTACTCTGTCGTTACACCTTTCGGAGGAAGCGAAAGGTCACATTTGCTGCTTTCATGCTGAAGCCTGACGCCGAGTTCTAGTGGAACGGCACGAGGCATCTGCTAGAAGCCTCCGGAACACCCATTGACTGGGAGTTGTTCAAGACTTACTTCTATGAGAAGTACTTCCCCGAGTCCGTAAGAAACGCGAAGGACATTGAGTTCATGCAGTTGACCCAGGGAGGGTCTACTGTAGCCCAATACACTGCAAAGTTTCGAGGAGCTGATCAAGATCTCTCGGGTGTTCCAAGGGAACCCTGATGAGGTTTGGAAGTGTGTGAAGTATGAGGCCGGTCTGAAGGCGGAGATGAACTACGCCGTGGCCCATATGGAGATCAGAGACTTCCCGACTCTGGTCAACAAGTGCCGGATCCTTGAAGAAGGACAGAGAAAGATTCAAATCACAAGGGCGGAGCGAGCTAAGGGGCTCGGACCCCAAGCCCCGAAGTTCAAACCGCAGTACCCTTCGAGGAATCACTACAACCCCTACCAGACTAACCAGTTCCGACAATAACAACAACAACCACCAAGAGCTCCTACTCACCAACAATCCAAGCAACACCAAAGGCCGCCATTTCAACATCAAGGCCCAAGGAACTTCAACAATCAACCCCGTGGACCGGGTGGACCCCGGAACCACAATGGAGGACCAAGTGGAGCCAAGAACAAGGCACCACAAACCCCTGCTACTTACCCCGAAGCAATATCTGCTGACGTCTGTCCCCAATGCGGGAAGAACCACGGGAATCACCCATGCTTAGCCGGTCAGAATGTATGCTTCAAGTGTGGCAAGCCTGGCCACTATGCAAAGGACTACACCGAACAAGGGACATCAAACCAAAACCCCCGACCACAATACCGAGGAAGAGTCTTTACCCTTAATGCGGAAGATGCCAAGAAGTCCAAAGATCTCATTGCAGGTATGTGCGAAGTAAACGGTAAACCCTTAACTGTACTATATGACTCTGGTGCTACTCATTCTTTTATTTCACTTGCTAGTGTCGAATCCTTAAATCTAAGAGTCTCTAAACTTCCCTTTGATCTTATTGTTTCTACTCCTACAAATCGCCCTGTTAATACTTGCCGTTGTTGTTTAAACTGTCATCTTGTTGTAGGAAATAGGTCTTTTATCATAGATTTAATTTGTTTACCCTTGAAAGACATAGGCATTATCTTAGGCATGAATTGGCTTCACGCCAACCGTGTAATGTTAGATTGTGGAACCCAAACCGTAGTTTTCCCTTCTCCTCCCGAAAATGTCACTCAACCCATTAGGCTGTACCTAAATTCCGTAGAGGTCTTCTGTAGTGGGGAGAAAGCTAAGGGATATGTTCTCCTAGCCGCCTGCGATGTAGACTTTGAGCAAGACCTAGGTGAGATACCTGTGGTAAGAGACTATCCCGAGGTATTTCCGGATGAAATACCCGAGTTCCCTCCCGAAAGAGAAGTTGAATTCTCCATAGAGTTGGTTCCTGGGACAGGACCAATCTCTATAGCCCCGGATAGGATGTCACTTTCGGAGTTGGCAGAGTTGAAAACCCAATTAGAAGAGCTGTTAGAAAAGAGTTTTATAAGGCCGAGTGCTTCGCCTTGGGGCGCTCCGGTCTTGTTTGTGAAGAAAAAGGACGGAAGTATGAAGATGTGTATAGACTATAGGCAGTTGAACCAAGTAACCATAAAGAATAAATACCCATTGCCTAGGATTGACGATCTTACGGACCAATTAAATGGAGCAGTAGTGTTTTCTAAGATTGATTTAAGGTCCGGTTACCATTAGATTAGGGTTAGAGATTCGGATATTCCTAAAACCGCCTTTCAAACTCGGTATGGACACTTTGAGTTCAATGTAATGTCGTTTGGTTCGACGAATGCTCCCGCAGTTTTTATGGATTACATGAATAGGATCTTTAGACCCTATTTAGACCAGTTCGTGGTTGTGTTCATAGATGACATTCTCATCTTTTCAAAGACCCACGAAGAGCATGAGCGTCATTTAAGGTTGGTTTTAGAGGTATTAAAGGAGAAGAAGTTGTATGCTAAGTTGTCTAAGTGTGAATTTTGGTTAGAGGAGGTAAAGTTCTTAGGACATGTTGTGTCAAAAGGTGGCATAGCTGTCGACCCAAGTAAGATAGAAGCTGTGATGAATTGGGATAGACCAACCTCTGTAACTGAGATTAGAAGCCTTTTGGGTTTAGCTGGATATTACCGTAGGTTTATTAAAGGATTTTCCCAGTTAGCCCTACCCTTAACCAAGCTCACTAGGAAGAATGCCCTGTTTGAGTGGAGCCCCGAGTGTGAAAAGAGTTTCCTAGAGCTTAAGGAAAAGCTCACCTCAACCCCGGTTTTAGTTTTACCTGACCCCAATGTACCCTTCGAGGTATATTGTGATGCTTCTGGCAAGGGTTTAGGTTGTGTGTTGATGCAAAACAGGCAAGTGGTAGCCTATGCGTCCATACAACTCAAGCCTCACGAGGTAACCTACCCCACCCATGACCTAGAACTAGCAGCCATCGTGTTCGCTCTAAAAATGTGGAGGCACCATTTGTATGGTGTAAGGTTTGAAGTTTTCTCCGATCATAAGAGTCTCAAGCATCTCTTTGATCAAAAGGAGTTGAATATGAGGCAAAGAAGATGGATGGAATTCCTCAAGGACTACGATTTTGGCTTAAGCTACCACCAGAAGCAAGGCTAATGTAGTAGCCGACGCCTTGAGCCGAAACTCGTTACGTCTGTCAAGTATGATGGTTAATGAAGTTGGGTTAATAGAGCAGTTTAGGGATATGAATCTTGGGATGTCTATAACAGAGAATGGCATCGTGATGAGTCATCTCACGGTGACCAGTGGGTTTAAACAAAGGATTATACTTGCCCAAAGAGAAAATGAGGACTTTATGGAGACAATCGAGGCAGTTAAGGCCGGAAAGTTGAAAGGTTTTGTACGAGCCCCCGACTGGTTGTGGAGGTTCGAGGGGCGAATCTGTGTGCCACAAGATGGCGACCTCCGAGAGAAGATCTTGGAGGAGGCTCACAAGAGCCATTTTGCTATCCATCCTAGTACTACCAAGATGTATCAGGACTTGAAGAGGATGTTTTGGTGGCCCGAATTAAAGAAGGATGTGGTCGCCTGGGTGAGTAAGTGTTTAGTCTGCCAAAAGGTCAAGATCGAACACCAAAAACCTTCTGGCATGTTGCAACCCCTGTCAATTCCCGAGTGGAAGTGGGAAAGTATATCAATGGATTTCGTGACAGGATTGCCAAAAACCCAAGCTGGCCACGATGCCATATGGGTAATCGTGGATCGGCTGACTAAGTCGGCTCACTTTCTACCTATTCGAGTCACGTACTCGTTGGATAAGTTGGCTCAGCTTTACATCCAAGAAATAGTAAGGTTGCATGGAGTACCATCGACGATAATCTCGGATCGAGATCCGCGGTTTACGTCACGTTTCTGGGGAGCCTTTCAAAAGGCATTTGGTTCCAAGTTGTGCTTGAGCACTGCTTACCACCCACAAACGGATGGTCAGTCCGAGAGGACAATCCAAACCCTAGAAGACATGTTAAGAGCCTGTGTCTTAGACCAAAAAGGAAGTTGGGATAAGTACATGCCTTTAATCGAGTTTGCGTATAACAACAGTTATCACGCGAGTATCGGTATGGCACCGCATTTGCAGCGTTATATGGAAGGAAGTGCCAATCACCTTTGTGTTGGTACGAGCCCGGAGAACAAAGTGTCTTAGGACCTGAGGTAGTGAGGGAAATGACGGAGCAAATCAAGAAAATCAAGGATAGAATCTTAACCGCCAGTCGATGCAAAGCTACGCGGACAAAAGGCGCAAGCCCTTGGAGTTCCAAGAAGGAGAACATGTATTTCTAAGAATCACCCCCACTACAAGAATAGGGAGAGCCATGAAAGTTAAAAAGTTGAGTCCCCGATTTCTCGGTCCTTTTGAAATTCTTCAGAGAGTCGGATCCGTAGCTTACAAAATAGCCTTACCACCAAATCTGTCAAACCTTCATGATGTCTTTCACGTCTCCCAGTTACGTAAATATGAGTCCGACCCTAGTCATGTCCTAGAACCAGAGCATGTACAATTGAGGGAAGACCTCACTTTCAATGTACCACCTGCGAGAATAATGGATCACGGAGTCAAGCAGTTAAGGAACAAGTCTGTTCCATTGGTGAAAGTGGCGTGGGGACGAGACAAGTTGGAGGAATACACGTGGGAACTAGAATCAGAGATGAAGTCCAAATACCCAGAGCTTTTCTAAACGTACGAATTTCGAGGGTGAAATTCTTTTAAGGAGGGGAGTAATGTAACGCCCCGATTTTTCTGTTAGAGTGAAAATGACCAAAATGCCCCTGAGGTCATTTTCAGCCCGGAATTCGAGGAAAGCCGGTTCGGCAGTACTCAAAGGGCAAACTCAATGTTTGAAGGGGATTAGATAACTTGTGTACCTTCCCGGGATCAAAAATCTCATTTTTCGAGTTTTCGGGTCAAAATGACCAAAACGCCCCTGCGGTGTTTTACCCATTTGCAAGTACCGGATGAACCCGAAACTTCTCCAGATGGTTTTAAAAGGCATTTTTATGTATTCTATGACCTCAGTTTTAATTTTAGAAGTCCCGGGCAAAATTAGTGCAAAATTATGGTTTTGCCCCCAGTTTCGTGTTTTTACGCTTAATCTCGTGATTAAGCAAACCTAAGCAATATTAGGCTCTAATCGAAGGTTAATTAATTTCCTTAATTAATTTTGAGTCAAAATAATTTATTAAAGTTAATTAGAACCAAAAAGTACTTAATTACAACCTAAAATCATATTTTAATTTCAAGACACCTAGTCATAGAATCTTGAATAGTGTTTTCTCTTTCCAATTCCTTAAATCATGGAATTGTGTTACACATTGTTTATTCATAAATGAGTTTAAAATTCTCTAATGATGTATGAGCACTCCTAAACTTGTCATAAACTCCCTAAATCACATTGTTAGTAACCTAAACTTAAGCTTAATTATTCCTAACCTTGTACCTAAGCTAATACACATCTAAACCTACGATTAACACACAATTAAATGGTCAAAACTCACCCCCACTCTGCTGTCCAGCCTTGGCCGAAGCTGCCCATCCCCATTATGCATCACATGTTCAATTTTTCAACACTCCAAGGCCATACCTCAAGTCACATACACTATACCTTGTCATAACTTTCAATCAAGCTTGAATTTCCACATGAATAAATAATTAAAACAACCCATTTTTCCCATTTATTTGTGGCTGGAAAAGTTCCAGCCATGACAAGTTTCTAGAAGCCTAATTTCATAAAAAATTTGATAGGAAATTAACTCACATCAAGCCATACTTTGTAGCATAGCTTCCATACTTCAAACCATGCTTGAATGACCTTGTGTAAGAGATATTTTCTCTTCCTTCCTCCCTCAAACCACACGGCCACTCCCTCCCCTTTGTGAGCCCATGGCTTTGTTTTTCTATAAATAGGATGCTTGTGATAGCCTTGTTGCACCTTGAAGCATTTGCTAAGTTTAGAGTTTTAGAGTTGTCTTGCTAGTTCTTTCTTTTTCTCTCAAAATTTCAAGAGTGTTCTTCCTTTCTTTTCATCTTCATCTCCTTCATCCCTTCATCTCATCATCATCTCTTAACCATCAAACACCACCCCAAAGCCTTGAACCATCATCAAACCCCTCAAACACCACACCTCAAACACAACTTCACCCAAAACACATTTCGTTTCTTTTCTTTCCTCTTTGGCCGAATCATCATCACCATCCTAGGAGGTGTTGCTCATCTCATTTCCATCTTCAAGTCCAAGCTTTACCTTCATCACAAGGTAGGGATTTGTTTCCAAACTTTGTTTTGCTCAAGAAAGTGTTTTTCTCTAGTTTCCTCTTGGATTCTCTTTGAACTTTCCTTTGTTTTTCCTTTCTTTTCATTTTCGGCCATGAGGCCTTGATTTTGAGCATGATAGCTTGATGATGAGAGTTTCTAGATGATGACATTGTGTTCATCTCAAAGAAACCTCTAAAGCTTGAGTTTTCCTTTTCTTATGACTTCATCTATATGATATCTATCTTACATGGATTTCCAACTTAAGAAAATTAATCTAAGGATTTCAAAAAGCCCAAGCCTACCCTTGTCAACCTTAAAGTTGGCCGGCACGTTCTAGAGATTTTTCTCTAGATAGGGGTTTTGGGTATTTAATAAAGAACTTGATGTAGTTTCACTTTCTTCCTCTTTTATATGACTTTTGGTTTTTGTGTTGTGATCTTTGAGATATTGTATTGGGTTGCTATCTTGTTAAAGTCTTGAATGAGCTCTAGTTAACCATAAAAATGAATCTTGCATCATGTTTATTTTATGCTATGCATATCATGTTTACTTCCTTGCTATCACTAAATATGAAGATAATGAATGAACTTGCATTATCATGTTTATATTTCAAGCTATGCATTATCATGTTTATATTTCAAGTTCTCACTTAATACCAAGATAATAATGAGTTGCATCCATATTTACTTTGTGCTATCACTTTACTTTCTAATGGAACCTAAAATAAGTGCATGAGCATGTTTATTCTCAAAGACTTGCCCATTGTGGTCTCAGCAAAGGTCTAACAATATGTGTTTTTCTTGGGTTCATATTTCGGCCCTAAGAGGTATTGAGGTTTCCAAGTATTTGAGACTATGTCTTATAATTTTTCCAAGCTTAAGTAAGTTTAAGGAATGCATAGAACCAAGTTTTGAGAATTTAGAACCTCTTGAGACAAAGATGAATTGGTCACTGCCCTCTTAAATATTTTTGTGATTTTAGATGTTAAAATTGTTTATAAATGAGCTTAGAGAGTTTAAAAAGAGTTCCAAGAGAAACTAGTATCTTATGTGCTTTAGAAATTATGTTTTATGCCTTTTATGGAGAAGTATATTTTCGGTTCTTTCTTGCTCTTTGCTGCCACTGTATGTGCTGTTTTGATGATGATAATGTGCTTATGTTTGAGAAAAAATAATGTTAAGACTCATATGTGAAAGATAGGATAAGTTAGGAACTAGAAAAGAATTAATTTGAGAATTCTAGATCCTTTAATTATGTAATTTTCTGGATTCTATCCAGCAAGGTTTAGATTTAATAATCATGGTTTTAAATTAGTTTAAATGCGTAGGAATGACTCATAATTGGTCTAGGACTTAATCTTGAAGCCTTAGGAGCAAACTAAACTTAGAAAGGGTCATTGTTGTGATTTCTAGGTACCCGTAAAGTTAGAATTTCAAATTCTGCATCCTTGAGGTTTAGAGATGTTCTTGACCATAGTGTGAGGTGAGAAATACTTAGTTATAACCTTTTAGGTTCCCAAGAGACTTGGTTTTGATGATCGATGACTTAGAATGTGAATTAAGGACTTTAAGGATCTAAACCGTAATCTCTAGAACCCCGTAATCACACAAATATAAGCTGTCCAAATCTGCATAATGTTGTTTGGATAAGTCCTTGAGCATAAAAATTAGTAACACTTATTAGTTGTGAACCTATAGGTGTGTAAGAGGTTAAGAATAATACTAGAATGATTAGTTCACAAGTTTAAGACTCAAAAGAACCAAAGCATAACATACTATAAATTTGTAACATAATAAGCTTGGGAGTTTGTTTGAATGATTGTCTAAGGTGTGATTATGTGATAATGTATATGCCATGGTTTTATGTATGCACTATGAAGAAAGTTTCATGTGATGATGTATATGCTATGAAAAAGATTTATGTAATGAATAATGATGTATCTATGAATTAACACTTTATGAGAATTTAAATGTGACACAACACTGAGACGCCATCTTGGGTGACACCGGTTTAGCCGAGCACCCCCAAGAAAACAAATCCGTGAGGGTATTGACATAGAGCTTGCCAAAGCGGACAATACTACGATGCACTAGTTGCTAGTAGATCGTTTCAAAGAGGAAATGACCCTAAGAGAGGTGATCCTTAATTGCCCCCTAGCCCGCACTATTAAGTCGGGATTATGTATATGTTACGCTTATCATAGGATAAGTAAGAATTAGTGACGACTAGTTAAGGTATGAGCTCATAACCTAGAGATGTTTTAGGGTGGCCCCATGAGATGAAAGTTAAAATTAAAATGTCACATATGCTATATTACCTTATGCCAATGTTATAATGTTTCTTAGTTATTCTATTGTTTGGTTTACCTTTATGATGCACTTATATCATTAGATTATTTTATGCTTAGCTATAAGACGCATTGTAAAATATGATGGGCCTTGGATAAATAACACTTTGGAAAAATAACTTAAAAGGAATTTATATGCATACACACCATTTTAGAAATAAACCCAAGGTTCCTAAGGATATGACAATGTCACCTAGGTAGGGATAACCCTACTGAGAATTCTTTTAGAAAGATTCTCATTCCCTCTCTCTTTTCTTCCATCATATCTTCAGATGGCAACATTTGTACTCTTCATCGACACCCCGGTGTGGGAGCTGCACCATGACCCGGCACTCGGGTCATACCATTTTGAGGGTCGCTGCACCGTTAGAGTATTCATGTTAATGGGACGACCCTTCGCGCACCCCGTCCCGAGCTACCGCTTCACCCCGACTGCTCCTTATCGTCATAACAGGATTTTTGAGCGAGCTAGACCACGTGATGAGCAGATTCTCCGCATGGAGCCCGAGACATCAGCCGTACGCGACTACCTGAAGTACGTGCCTCGCACCCAGTACTCGGAGATGGACCCATCCGAGGACCCGCCATCCCACATGTACAGTTGGAGCTCCAGTCCCGCTCCCCCACCGATGAGGGCTGGGAGTGAGGAGACGGTGGTCCAGTCGAGGTTGGCTCGTCGGCCATCTATGCGCCCTCGCCGCGGTGGACATGCCCCGATGATGTGCTCGACCACTCCCACCGAGATTCGTCAGTGGATCGACTCGACCCCACAGTACTCGGACCAGCAGGAGTAGACATAGGAGGGGTAGTAGTTAGTGCACACACGCCACATAGTTGAGGACAAACCTTCTTTTGTATATGAGGTTGTCTACTCTAGGTGCACATGGGTATGGGTGTTGTTTCTCTTGTATTTACTTTTTATGATTTCCTTGTACTGCATTTCAGTTGTATTCCGCTTCCCGATGTATTGAATAGTCCTGCCCCTTTGGGAAGGCACAGTATATACATATATATATCTATGTTTCAGTTGATGTCTCCATGATATGATGTGCTTCTTTATGCTTTGCTTATCTATTTCGCTATGCTTCCTCTTAAAGATTCGTGCGTGGCTCTCACTTTGATTTTAAATTCCAAAAAGAAAAATTTTACCCATATTTCCGCAAAGTATTTTCTAAGTAAAAGATGAGACCAAGAGGTAATATTCTAAAGATTAACCTAAGTACATACTAGTAGTCTTGGGTTAAGATTTAGGGTGTTACATTATGGTATCAGAGCAGTTCGATTCTCATGGAACCTGAGGATTGGACTGACTATGCTTTATAAGCATGATGCGATAGTTATGTCATGTGTAGTGCTTGATAAAGATAAGCTGTAGGACTAGAGATGCATGACTTCTGTTGCTTGCAAGTGCCATGGTAACTAGCTAATTTTGCATGGATATTGAGCCTGATCAACTTGATGTTCATTGTTTCATGTGTTTAGGGACCAATGGCACTGCGATGACGGCATAGGACTACGCCCGATGCTGACCAAGACAATACGACTGCTGCTGCTGTCCGTCACATGGCGCAAGCCATGGAACGGATGTTCGACCGAATGGATCAACAAGCGAATGCTGCTCCTGTTCCCCCTCCTCCCCCTGCTGCTGAGACGGTGGAACAAGCCCACTTCGGTGAGTTCCGCAAGGCGAACCCGCCGGTGTTCCGAGGGGTAATGGACCCCGACAAGGTTGATGAGTGGATCAAAGACATGGAGAAGATCTACTCTGTCGTTACCTACTCAGAGGAGCAGAAGGTCACATTTGTCGCTTTCATCTTTGAAGTCCGACCAGGGATTACGGTGGAACGGCATGAGGCATCTACTAGAAGCCTCTGGAACTCCCATTGACTGGGAGCCGTTCAAGACTTACTTCTATGAGAAGTACTTCCCGGAGTCCGTAAGGAACGCGAAGGACATTGAGTTCATGCAGTTGACCCAGGGAGGGTCTACTGTAACCCAATACACTGCGAAGTTCGAGGAGCTGATCAAGTTCTCTCGGGTGTTCCAAGGGAACCCTGATGAGGTTTGGAAGTGTGTGAAGTATGAGGCCGGTCTGAAGGCGGAGATGAACTACGCCGTGGCCCATATGGAGATCAGAGACTTTCCGACTCTGGTCAACAAGTGCCGGATCCTTGAAGAAGGACAGAGAAAGATTCAAATCACAAGGGCGGAGCGAGCTAAGGGGCTCGGACCTCAAGCCCTGAAGTTCCAACTGCAGTACCCTTCAAGGAACCACTACAATCCTTACCAGACCAACCAGTTCCGACAACAACAACAACAACCACCAAGAGCTCCTACTCACCAACAATCCAAGCAACACCAAAGGCCGCCATTTCAACATCAAGGCCCGAGGAACTTCAACAACCAACCCCGTAGACCGGGTGGACCCCGGAACCACCATGGAGGACCAAGTGGAGCCAAGAACAAGGCACCACAAACCCCTGCTGCTTACCCCAGAGCAACATATGCTGACATCTGCCCACAATGCGGGAAGAACCACGGAAATCGTCCATGCTTAGCCGGTCAGAACGTGTGCTTCAAGTGTGGCAAGCCCGGCCACTATGCAAAAGACTGCGCCGGACAAGGGACATCAAACCAGAACCCCCGACCACAATACCGAGGAAGGGTCTTTACCCTTAATGCGAAAGACGCCAAAAAGTCCAAAGATCTCATTGAAGGTATGTGCGAAGTAAACAGTAAACCCTTAACTGTACTATATGACTCTGGTGCTACCCATTCTTTTATTTCACTTGCTAGTGTCGAGTCCTTAAATCTAAGAGTCTCTAAACTTCCCTTTGATCTCATTGTTTCTACTCCTACAAACCGCCCTGTTAATACTTGCCGTTGTTGTTTAAACTGTCATCTTGTTGTAGAAAATAGGTCCTTTATCATAGATTTAATTTGTTTACCCTTAAAAGACATAGGCATTATCTTAGGCATGAATTGGCTTCACGCCAATCGTGTGATGTTAGATTGTAGAACCCAAACCGTAGTTTTCCCCTCTCCTCCCGAAAACATCACTCAACCCATTAGGCTGTACCTAAATTCAGTAGAGGTCTTCTGTAGTAGGGAGAAAGCTAAGGGATATGTTCTCCTAGCCGCCTGCGATGTAGACTTTGAGCAAAATGTAGGTGAGATACCTGTGGTAAGAGACTATCCCGAGGTATTTCCGGATGAAATACCCGAGTTCCCTCCCGAAAAAGAAGTTGAATTCTCCATAGAGTTGGTTCCTGGAACAGGACCAATCCCTATAGCCCCGTATAGGATGTCACCCTCGGAGCTGGCAGAGTTGAAAACCCAGTTAGAAGAGCTGTTAGAAAAGAGTTTTATAAGGCCGAGTGCTTCGCCTTGGGGCGCTCCGGTCTTATTTGTGAAAAAGAAAGACGGAAGTATGAGGATGTGTATAGACTATAGGCAGTTGAACCAAGTGACCATAAAGAACAAGTACCCATTGCCTAAGATTGATGATCTTATAGACCAATTGAAGGGAGCAGTAGTGTTTTCTAAGATTGATTTAAGGTCCGGTTACCATCAGATTAGGGTGAGAGATTCGGATATTCCTTAAACCGCCTTTCAAACTCGATATGGACACTTTGAGTTCAATGTGATGTCGTTTGGTTTGACGAATGCTCCCACAGTTTTTATGGATTACATGAATAGGATCTTTAGACCCTATTTAGATCAGTTCGTGGTTGTGTTCATAGATGATATTCTCATCTATTTGAAGACCCACGAAGAGCATGAGCGTCATTTAAGGTTGGTTTTAGAGGTATTAAAGGAGAAGAAGTTATATGCTAAGTTGTCTAAGTGTGAATTTTGGTTAGAGGAGGTAAAGTTCTTAGGACATGTTGTGTCAAAAGGTGGCATAGCTGTCGACCCAAGTAAGATAGAAGCTGTGATGAATTGGGATAGACCAACCTCTGTAACTGAGATTAGAAACTTTTTGGGTTTAGCTGGATATTACCGTAGGTTTATCAAGGGATTTTCCCAGTTAGCCCTACCCTTAACCAAGCTCACTAGGAAGAATGCCCCGTTTGAGTGGAGCCCCGAGTGTGAAAAGAGTTTCCTAGAGCTTAAAGAAAAGCTCACCTCAACCCCGGTTTTAGTTTTACTCCGACCCAGTGTACCCTTCGAGGTATATTGCGATGCTTCTGGCAAGGGTTTAGGTTGTGTGTTGATGCAAAACAGGCAAGTGGTAGCCTATGCGTCCAGACAACTCAAGCCTCACGAGGTAACCTACCCCACCCATGACCTAGAACTAGCAGCCATCGTGTTCGCTCTAAAGATGTGGAGACACCATTTGTATGGTGTAAGGTTTGAAGTTTTCTCCGATCATAAGAGTCTCAAGCATCTCTTTGATCAAAAGGAGTTGAATATGAGGCAAAGTAGATGGATGGAATTCCTCAAGGACTACGATTTTGGCTTAAGTTACCACCCCGGCAAGGCTAATATAGTAGCCGACGCCTTGAGCCGAAACTCGTTACGTCTGTCAAATATGATGGTTAATGAAGTTGGGTTGATAGAGAAGTTTAGGGATATGAATCTTGGGATGTCTGTGACGGAGAATGGCATCGTGATGAGTCATCTCACGGTGACCAGTGGGTTTAAGCAAAGGATTATGCTTGCCCAAAGAGAAAATGAGGACTTTATGGAGACAATCGAGGCAGTTAAGGCCGGAAAGTTGAAAGGTTTTGTACGAGGCCCCGACAAGTTGTGGAGGTTCGAGGGGTGAATCTGTGTGCCACAAGATGGCGACCTCCGAGAGAAGATCTTGGAGGAGGCTCACAAGAGCCATTTTGCCATCCATCCTGGTACTACCAAGATGTATCAGGACTTGAAGAGGATGTTTTGGTGGCCCGAATTAAAGAAGGATGTGGTCGCCTGGGTGAGTAAGTGTTTGGTCTGCCAAAAGGTCAAGATCGAACAGCAAAAACCTTCTGGCATGTTGCAACCCCTGTCAATCCCCGAGTGGAAGTGGGAGAGTATATCAATGGATTTCGTGACAGGATTGCCAAAAACTCAAGCTGGCCATGATGCCGTATGGGTAATCGTGGATCGATTGACTAAGTCGGCTCACTTTCTACCTATTCGAGTCACGTACTCGTTAGATAAGTTGGCCCAGCTTTACATCCAAGAAATAGTAAGGTTGCATGGAGTACCATCGACGATAATCTCGGATCGAGAAAATTAACTCACATCAAGCCATACTTTGTAGCATAGCTTCCATACTTCAAACCATGCTTGAATGACCTTGTGTAAGAGATATTTTTCTCTCCCTTTTTCCCCTCAAAAGCCACGGCCATTCCCCCCCCCCCCTTGGTGAGCCTCATTGTTTTGTTTTTCTATAAATAGGATGCTTGTCATAGCTTAGTTGCACTTTGAAGCATTTGCTAAGTTTAGTATTCTAGAGTTGTCTTGCTAGTTCTTTTCTTTTTCTCTCAAGCTTCAAGAGAGTTCTTCCTTTCTTTCCATCTTCATCTTCTTCATCTCTTCATCATCTCTCAACCTTGAAACACCACCCCATAGCCTTGAACCATCATCCAACCTCTCAAACATCACACCTCAAACACAACCTCACTTGAAACACAACTCCAACCTTCTTGTTTCCTCTTGGCCGAAACCATCAAGCCCGAGGGAGGAGCTCATCATCTTGTTTTTCTTTTCAAAAGTTCAAGCTTTGTGTCTTCACTTTAGGTAGGGATTTGCTTTTCAAACTTGTTTTGCTCAAGAATGTGTTCTTCTCTAGTTTTCTCTTGGATTCTTTTTAAACTTTCCCTTGTTCTTCTTTTCCTTTTCATTTCAGCCTCTTGGCCTTGAATATGAGTATGATAGCTTGATGATGAGAGTTTCTAGATGATGACCTTGTGTTCATCTCAAAGAAACCTCTGAAGCTTGAGTTTTCCTTTTCTTATAACTTCATCTATATGATATCTAGCTCACATGGTTTTTCAACTTAACAAAAATTAATCTAAGGATTTCTAAAAGCCCAAGCCTACCCTTGTCAACCTTAAAGTTGGCCGGCACGTTCTAGAGATCTTTCTCTAGATAGGGGTTTTGGGTATTTAATAAAGAACTTGACTTAGTTTCACTTTCTTTTTCTTTTGTAAGGTTTTCGGTTTTGGTATTTTGATCCTTGAGATTTTGTTTGGTTTTGTTTTGGAAGTTGTTTACTTGAGCTTGATGATGTTGTTCAAGAACCTCATAGTTCTCTTGAGAACTTGGTTCAAGAACTCTAAAGCTCTCTTTGTAATGAGATATGTGTTGGGTTATTATCTTGTTAAAGTCTTGAATGAGCTCTAGCTAACCATAAAATGAACCTTGCTTCATGTTTACTTTTATGCCTTGCACATCATGTTTATTTTCCTTGCTATAACTAAGTACCAAGATAATAAAGGAACTTGCATTATCATGTTTATATTTCAAGCTATGCATTATCATGTTTACATTTCAAGTTCTCACCTAAATATCAAAGATAATAATATGATGCATCTCATATTTATTTTATGCTCTCACTTTACTTTCTAATGAAAGCTAAAACAAGTGCATAAGCATGTTTATCTTTATGCCATCACTTTAATGAACCTAGCACTCAAAGACTTGCCCATGGTTGTCTCAAACAAAGGTCTAAAAATATTTATTTCCTTTGGTTCATATTTCGGCCCTAAGAAGTTTTGATGTTTCCAAATATTGAAAACTATGTTTCATACATTTTCTAAGCTTTTATGAGTACAAGGAATATGTAGAACTAAGTTTTATGAATTTAGGACCTCTTGAGACAAAGATGAATTGGTCACTGCCCTCTTGAATATTCTTATGATTTTAGATGTTAAAAATGTTTATAAATGAGTTTTGAAAGTTTTAAAAAGGTTCCAAGAGAAACTAGTATTTTATGTGCTTTAGAAATTGTGTTCTATGCCTTTTATGGAGATGCACATTTTGGTTCTGCCTTTCTACTTATTTGCCACTGTATGTGCTATTTTAATGATGATAATATGCTTATGTTTGAGTAAAAATAATGTTAAGACTCTTATGTGGAAGATAAGATAAGTTAGAGACTAGAAAAGAATTAATTTGAGAGTTTTAGATCCCTTAATTATTGAATTTTCTGGATTCTGTCCAGCAAGATTTAGATTTGATAATCATGGTTTTAAATTAGTTTACATTTGTAGGAATGACTCATAATTGGTTTAGAACTTGATCTTGATGCCTTAGGAGCAAACTAAACTTAGAAAGGGTCATTGTTGTGACTCCTAAGTACCCGTAAAGTTAGGATTATAAATTCTGCATCCTTGGGATTTAGAGGTATTCTTGATCATAGTGTGAGGTGAGAAATACTTAGTTATAACCTCATAGGTGCCCAAGAGATTAGGTTTGATGATTAATAACTTAGAACGTGAGTTAAGGACCTTAAGGGTCAATACATAAGACATTAAAAAGTCTTGAGTTTTATGATGCTTATATGATACATGATACATGAGCTTTATCTATGATCAGTTTGATATGTGCTATGAAGAAGTTTTATATGATGATATGCTATACCTCATAAGATATGTTTGTATGATCTATGTGTTTTCATGGCATAAGCAAATTTGAGGAAATTTGGTCGACAGCCGTCATGCTGCCGAATTTCCACCAAATTTGAGGAACCTAGAAAAAGATCTTTTTGAAAATCATGAGAACTTAAATGTGACACAACACTGAGACGCCTTCTTGGGTGACACCGGTTTAGCTGAGCACCCCCAAGAAAACAAATCCGTGAGGGTATTGACATAGAGCTTGCCAAAGCGGACAATACTACTATGCACTAGTTGCTAGTAGAGCGTTTCAAAGAGGAAATGACCCTAAGAGGTGATCCTTAATTTGCCCCCTAACCCGTACTTTAAGTCGGGATTATGTATGTTATGCTTATCATAGGATAAGTAAGAACTAGTGACGACTAGTTAAGGTATGAGCTCATAACCTAGAGATGTTTTAGGGTGGCCCCATGAGATAAAGTTAAAATTGAAATGTCACATATGCTATGAAAAACCAAGAAAGTTATTATGAGATTTATACTTGTCAACTTATGCCACTATTATAATGTTTTTGTGATTTTGTTGATTAGTTTATCCTTATGACGCATTCATGTCTTAGTATATTCCATGCTTAGTCATAAGATGCATTGTAAAATATGACGGACCTTGGATAATTAATACTTTAGAAAACTAACTTAAAAGAAGTTTACCTGCATGCGCACCTTTTTAGAAATAAAACCCAAGGTTCCTGAGGATGTGATGATGTCACTTAGTTAGGGATTACCATACTGAGAATTCTTTTAGAAGATTCTCATTCCCTCTCTCTCTTCTTCCATCACATCTTCAAATGGCGACTTTCGTACTCTTCATCGACACCCCGACAAGGGAGCTGCACCATGACCCAGCACTCAGGTCATACCATTTTGAGGGTCGCTGCACTATCAGAGTATTTATGTTTATGGGACGACCCTTCGCGCACCCAGAACGGAGCTACCGCTTCACCCCGACTGCCCCCTACCATCATAACACGATTTTTGAGAGAGCTAGACCACGCGACGAGCAGATCCTCCGCATACAGCCCGAGGCGTAAGCCGTACGTGACTACCCGGAGTACGTGCCCTGGACTCAGTATTCGGAGACGGATCCATTAGATGACCTGCCCTTCCACATGTACAGTTGGAGCTCCAGCCCCGCTCCCCCACCGATGAGAGCCGGGAGTGAGGAGACGGTGCTTCAGCCGAGGTTGGCTCATAGGCCATCCATGCGCCCTCGCCACCCCTCAGTACTCGGACCAGCAGGAGTAGGTGCATAGGATGGGTAGTAGTTAGTGCACACACACCACATAGTTGAGGACAAACCTTCTTTTGTATATGAGGTTGTCTACTCTAGGTGCACATGGGTATGGGTGTTGCTTTTATGATTTCCTTGTATTTGCTTTTCAGTTGTATTACGTTTTTCTATATACCGAATAGTCCTGTCGTTTCGTGGGCACATTATCTATATATATAATGAGTTGATGTATCCATGATATTTATGTGTTTTATTATGATTTGCTCATATGACTTGTATGAATTCCCGTTCAAAGAATCATGTGTGGCTCTCACTTTGTTTTAATTCAAAAAAAAAAAAAAAAAATTTTACCCATATTTTTGCTAAGTATTTTCAAAGTAAAAGATGAAACCAAGAGGTAATATTCTAAGGATTAACCTAAATACATACTAGTAGTATTAAGTTAAGATTTAGGGTGTTACAAGGTGGATATGGCTTCGGCCTTGTGGAGAGAAAAAGAAAGGAGATGTGTTCTTGGAGGGCTTGTGTTTGAGAATGGAAGTTTAGGTGTTTGTATGATGATCTAAGGTGGTGGGGTGGTGTTTCAAAGTTATCAGATGATTATGTGATGAGAAGATGAAGAAGATGAAGATGAAAAGAAAGGAAGAACTCTCTTGAAACTCGAGAGAAAAAGAAAGAACTCAAGAAAGCTTAGGAAAACTAAAAGTGTGCAAATGAACTAAAGTGTTTGCATGTGTTTCTAGGCAAGGTATTTATAGAGAATGAAAACAAATGAAGGCTCCAAGAGGGGGAGGGGTAACCATGTGGTATTGGAGGGAAAGGAAGAGAAAATATCTCTTACACAAGGTCATTCAAGCATGGTTTGAAGTATGGAAGCTATGATACAAAGTATGGCTTGACGTGAGTGAATTCCCTATCAATTTTGAATGAAATGAGGCTTCTAGAAACAATGCATGGCTGGAACTTTTCCAGCCACAAATAAATGGAGAAAATGGGCTATTTTAATTAGTTATTCATTTGGAAAATCAAGCTTGATTGAAAGTTATGACAAGATATAGTGTATGTGACTTGAGGTATGGCCTTGGAGTGTTGAAAAATTGAACATGTGATGCATATGGGAGAGGTAAGTGCATGGCCAGACCTAGTACAGCAAGGGGGAGATGAGATTTGATCATCTAATTGGGTGTTAATGGTAGGTTTAGATGTGTATTAGCTTAGGTACAAGGTTAGGAATAATTAAACTTAAGTTTAGGTAGCTAAGTATGAGTATTATTAATTTTATGACAAGGTTAGGAGTGCTCATACATCATTAGAGAATTAAAAACTCATTTGTGAATAAATAATGTGTAACACAATTCCATGATTTAAGGAATTGGAAAGAGAAAACACTATTTAAGATTCCATGACTAGGAGTCTTGAATTTAAAATAAGATTTTAAGTTGTAATTAAGCACTTTTAGGTTCTAATCAACTTTAATAAATTATTTTGACTCAAGATTAATTATGGAAATTAATTAACCTTCGATTAGAGCCTAATATTGCTTAGGTTTGCTTAATCACGCGATTAAGTGTAAAAGCACGAAACTAGGGGCAAAACAGTAATTTCGCACTAATTTCGCCCGGGACCTCCGGGACCAGAACTAAAGTCATAGTATACATAAAAACGCCATTTAAAACCATCTGGAGAAGTTTCAGGTTCATCCGGCACTTGCAAACGAGTAAAATACCACAGGGGCGTTTTGGTCATTTTGACCTGAAAACTAGAAAAACGAGATTTTTTCGATGTACACAAGTCATCCAATCCCCTTCCAACATTGAGTTTGCCCTTCGAGTACTGCCAGACCGGCTTTCCTCGAATTCCGGGCCGAAAATGACCTCAAGGGCATTTTGGTCATTTTCACTCTAACAGAAAATCGGGGCGTTACATTTGATGCATAAGGAAAGTGATTGATGAAAATGTTAAAGTTTATTATAGCATGAGAGTTTATGAGAATATGATTGTGTGAATTAGCTTGTGGCAGTTTGAAGGAAATTCGGTTTACCAACTGTTATGCTGCCGAATTTCCATCAAACCTAAAAGGGTTGAGAAATGTTTAAGAAGTACCATTTGAATTGAAAACCCTGGGTGACACTGGTTCGGCCGAGCACCCCCAAGAGATTTTTATGTGACAAAGCACTGAGACGCACTTTCCTGGGTGACACCAGTTCTACCGAGCACCCCTAAGGGAGACAAATCAGTAAAGGTATGAGTAAATGCAGCCTACCAAAGCGGACAAATTGCTGTGGCTTAATGCCCGCAAAGTGTTTGAAAGAGGGTATATCCTAAAAGAGGTGATCCCTGCCCCCTACCTGTACTTGCGAGTTAGGATTATTTATTATGTTTTGCTTATTCAGATAATAAGCAAGAGCTAGTGACGACTAGCTGAGGTATGAGCTCATAACCTAGTTATTTTAGGGTGGCTTATTATGCTAAAGTACCATGATTGATGTCACGAAGTTGAGAAATGATTCACTTGAAAGTTATATGCCCTTATGCCACATGGTTTGTGCTTATATGCTTTGATATGTTGTTGTACATGCTCAAGTATTGACATGCATCCATGAGATAACACGTTGCATTCATAACATCAAGATGCATGCTAAAAATAATGGACCTTGGATAATTAGTTTTGGAAACCCTCAATTGAATCTTATATGCATAATCACTGTTTTAGAATTAAACCCAAGGTTCCTGAGGATGTGAACGATGTAAACCTAGGATAGAAGACTCCTACTGAGATTCTTTAGTAAGAATTCTCACTCCTTTCTCTCCCTTCTCTTTCTTCCGTCACATCTTCAGAGAGCGATGGCGACGTTCGTGGTTTTCATTGACATGCCAGTATGGGAGGTGCACTACGACCCGGACCACTATTCGTATCATTTTGAGGGTCGTTGTGTTGTTCGTGTTTTTGTGTACATGGGACGACCCTTCGCTTATCCGGTTTCGAGCTACCAGTTCACTCCGCCTACACTTTTTGGTGGTGATGACATGATCTTCGAGCGCACTCGCCCGCGTGATGAGCAGCTATGTCATGCCCGCACCTCTGCCTCAGCTGTCCGTGACTACCCGGAGTACGTGCCTAGTTCGAGGAGGTCTGAGACTGATCCATCCAAGGATTCGCCGATGCATGTCCCTTCGGAGGGCTCTGCTCCCTTTCCCCAGTTCCGGCACGAGGAGAGCAAGGAGACCGTGAGGCAGCCACGATTGGCAAGGAGAGCCGAGATGCGTTCGCGTCGAGGAGCTCACATTCAGCCGCCACGAGTTCCCTTCACACTCCATTGGCCCACTCAGAAGGAGATAGAGCGTTTCCCCGGTTACCTGCCTCCATCATTCGAGGACCCCCGTCGTCACTAGACTCCGATGGAGAGCTTTGCAAGTACCCAAGCTTTTATGGAGATCTTCCCTTCAGCAGTACCTTTTGGGAGGGGTTGTAGATTGTACTCATAGCTTAGTAGGAGGGTAGCATTTTGGGTTTACCTTCTTGTCGTACCATGTACCTTGTATTTTCTTGTTTCTGCCATATTTCATTTCCGCTGTATTACAAGCTCTGCTCGTCTCCATGAGGGTATGACTACCTATGTACTCTAATTAAGTTATTAATGAAATGTTTCCTTTGTTATCATGATTGTTGTTCTTTGGTTATATGCTTTACTTTATGATTTCTAATGACTGATATAAGTGCTTTACATTTCTATCGTTCAACTAGTTAAGTTCGTGGCTCTTACTTTGGTTTATATTTTCAAAAAAAAATTTTACCCGTAATTTCCTCTAAGTATTTTATTAAAATGATGAGACTAAGAAGTAATAGCATAATGTTTAACCTAATGTATTCTAGAGAGTTGAGTTAAAAATTAGGGTGTTACACCGCGTCTCCTCCACTGGCATGAGTCATCACCAAAGGTCATCATTCTTCCTCTTCCTTCCCCTGTTGTTCTTTATGTCTGGATCTGCTTTCCAACTTCCTTACTTGCTTTCTAATCTATAATTGCTTTCGCTCCCCAATTGCTATGAAAGATGTGAAATTCATTCTAAACTATGACGATTTGTTCAATGTGGCCGTGTCCAAGGCATTCCCCATTTAAAACAAATCCCACTTGATTTTCCTCCCAATGCCTCAACGAAGCAGTGATGTATGTGCTTCCCGGGGTTTCCATTTCTTTCCCCATCATTCATTCTATCCTTTTTAGTTTAATTTATTTGTGGTATCTTTTCCTAATTCCTTGTGGAACCCTCTGATTAAGAGGTGCATGCTGTAACACCCTCCTAATTACCATGTTTTTACTCGAGTGTTCACATAGTAATTAGAAAAGTATTACTAACTTGCATACTCTATACTAGTCGGAAATAACTGAAATAAAATACTATAGATGTATAAGTTATCAAACTAATATGTACATATATAGATACATTGTTGTTAAGTTCACATTAGGTACATCATACTAAAAAAACAAACTAGTTATCTCCTAACTAGTCAGGAACTCAGTGCACAAAAGAACACTTCTACCAAGTAGTCTGACCTGCTCAAAGTTGAGATCCAGCAAAATTTCATACATACAAAAATGGACTCTAAAGTATCTCACAAAATCATTCTGTAGGCTGGAGGGTTCCTAATGCTAAACTACAACTACGTACATAACATGAGTCCCTAAATGTCACATGCTCCCCTAAAGAAAACTGTTCGCCATCAGTGGAATGGTGTTGCCCTCAATAGAGGCACCAGGACCAGCTGGTAGATCGGAGTTCGAGGAGGAGGACGAGGACGGATCATATCCAGGAGGGGGCATAGCTGGTGCGAGTGGAGCTACAAACTCAACAGGGTGTGCCATGTGTAAGGGCACACCGTCATAAGGAAAAGCAGGGTCAAACTCAGCAGTAAAAACAGAGATACTAAAAGAACGGCTGAAGAATACATAAGCTCGTATCTGAGAATATGCTACTACATATAGTGAATCCAAGTCAGGATCGTAGTGCCATTGCCATTGGGGTGAGTCAAGGAAGAAGATCACTGACGGCATCTGTAGCGTTTGAGCACCATACCAAATATACACAAATAGGGATGAGAATATTATATACTTCTCAGTAGGGTAATCCCTCACCAGTAATCAAAATTAATAAACAAAACATAAGTAGAAATTTCATTCTTATAAGCAATATCAAGTAAACTTATATGCAAAAATAACAATTAAACTATGCATAGTCATAGGAATAATTATTAATGTATATAATTCAAGTAAAGTCAAAATGTAACATGATGGTAACCATAAATCTTTCTCTTGTAATCCACGAAATTCAATTAGTGCAGTTGTTTCTTTTCATTAGCATAAGGAAGGCTTAGTTTCACATTAGGTAACATATGTAGTGGATAACTCCTCATAGGACTATAGACTGCTAGGACATGAGCTCATTCCTATTCGTGATCATCGGACTTCATTTTTTTTTCCATTTCCGAATCACACACAATTCTATTCCTTGCCGATACATCTACCGACTCATAAAATTTACTGGGAAGTTCTTCTTTTTGCCTCCCTGATATAACCCACATAAGCCTTGTTTCTGTTTTTCCCCATATGTTAAAACATGCATAATTGAATCTCACATATCCTCTTTTGTCATATAAATGCATCATATACTTTTATTTTTCTCAAAGGCTTATTCACATCACACATAGGCAATTTAGTTACATCTAGATCTCATTTATGCTTTATAAGTAACTCTTTAAAACTATTAGCATGCATTTATATATCATATATATGGACTAAATGTCATTCCATTATCAATTTAAAACATTCCCACCATTTCAGCAATGTGGCAGATTTACCACTCCAGTAGTAACATTTACTTTCCATATCAAATGGCTGATTCAAGGGCCACAAAAATTCCTCATGACACCTCAATGTGTCTAAAAGACCCTGTAAAATTTTCATAGCAATCGGAGTCCTCAAATCTTGCTAACTAAATTATACAAATTTCATGGTCAGAGACCACTTATTCACAGCTCAAGGCCACAATTCACAAATTTTTAACCATAGCAATTAAATGAATCACTTCATAATAAAAATCATGGTTAAACTTCAATATGTTTTCAACACTATATAAAAATTTCAAAAGAAAATAAAATCATTTACTATGGTAACAAAATTAGAAACATTTGCAGCTTCAGATTCACAATTTCAGGCAGCATAGTTACAACTTCGGTTCTTGAATTTTCCAAGGCATTAGGGATCACAAACAGAGCTCCATAAAATTCATGGAACTAGCCTAGGATTTTACCTTCAACATATAATTTCTATAGCTCATAAAAATGACTATAATTGAACCAGAAAATTCATGAATAATTCCTGTCCTGGTGAAATCCGAAAATCCAGCAAACTAATTCAAAAACTCTTTTGATAAAAAGAACTTTTCCACAACACCAAACACTCCACCAAAATTAATATATCAATATAAGCATATCATCATCAAATAAAACTAGAAATTTCAAAATGAAACCCATCAGAAATCATTAGAATAATTTTGAAAGAAAAAGGCCAAAGAAAGCCCTACTTTGAAAGCTTTTGAGCTTTGTACTTCAAAAGATGTCTTAAGTGACCTATCTTCACTTTAAAGCTCTTGAAACACGGCCAAAACCTTCCCAACTTGGTGCTGTGTGAGGTAGTAAGGTGAGTGTTTTGATATTTTAATCGGTTAGGATTGTAGAGTTTGATATGTGGAACAAGTTTAGTAAAGGAAGATTTTGATTTTGTCAAGGTTTGGCTTAGGATTTTTGAGATTGAAAACTCAAGGGTTCAAGGTCTCGTGTGAACAAACATGAAGGTTCTGGTTCTTCACTCTTGCTGTCCAAACTTTAGAGATGATAATTATGAAGTTAAGTGGTGCAAGTTGATCTTATAAGGAATGATCTCATTGGGGCATGATAAAGTGTAATTGTTTTTCATTAAAGAAATTAATTTCAATGGCTAAGATTTGATCTTCCATGCAAGATGAAATCTTAGCCATTCATTTGGCATTCAAAGAGATAGACTTCATTATATTATAGAGATTAATTAGTTTTTGGTGTTAAAAATCACACACCGAAATTTCGTTAAACGGGTGAAACAGTGTACTCGGGTAAGCAACTATTACCCGAAAATTAATTATAAGTATAAATTTTTATTTCCACCTATTTCTAACCTTAATCCTATAATTTTTCAATTTTGGACATCTTCGGGGTCCAGTTCTGGGGTTTTGGCTGTCCCGACGGGCGTACGGGACCTGCAAAACACTATTCATATTTTTTTTTTTACGTTCGTTACATTGTTCTCATCATTTTTATGTACATCAGAATTTTGATATTCTTATTACTAAAGCCTCAATTATTTTCTGAATAAAGAAATTATAGTGTTACACATGCAGGTACTAATTACTTTGCTCAGTGTGCTTGAATGAGATGCATTTCTTGATCCTAGGAATGGTCCAGTAGCTATATTTGACCATGTTAAACAAGTAAGTCCTCTTTCACTTTATATATATCTAAGCATAACTGTGGAAATGACACCTAGTCAATGACTATATCTTAATTGCTAGAAAACTTCATTAGAAGTCATGGGATGAAGCAAATCATGATAATTTGTTATTGCAAATATCCCAACCTCTGTTTCTTGTTGGTTTCTGCTTATTGGTACAAAAAAAAGACTTTGATCTTAGTGGTTTAAGATTTGTTGCACATTGAAATGTGGAGTGCTTATCAGAACAATTATATTTTATTTTGAGCCACCTTCTAAGGTTGAGGGAACTTAGAACATATCTAGTTTGGGAAGGGTTTTTATATTTTCTTATGTGCTTAATTCCATGTTTAAAGAAAGTCTAGAAAAAAATATGGGCATGTTTATATGTAGTCACAACTTCTCTTCTTTCCTAAAAAAGTACTGGAAAGCTATACTTGGAATTTGGAATTGGAAATAATATTGCTATTTGACAAGGCCCATTGTTCATTAATAGAACAATGCACTCAGCTCTTAGTTAAAATATGATAAAATGTTTTTTATTTAAAAAAAGAGTTGAACAAGATGAAAAAACAAACAACCAAACAAAATTTTAGCACAGATGTTCAATTTATTGTTTCATTGAATGAAAATGAAAATAGTTTCTTTAGACTTAACAACTTATAATTGGAAATGTATGTTTGCTATTATTCAGGTACTTTTGTTTAAGATTTATGTTGTGGTTATTAGTTTTTTTTTTTAGATGTTAAAGGATGGTTTTCTTGTTGTGAATGTGCTTTACACATGGATTTGCACATATAGATTTGCTATTATATTGCTCATTGTTACAGTTAAGGTTGCTAAAGATCCTTGCACATATGGTTTTGCCTCATTTTTTTTGCAAGTTGTCTGTTGTCTTCCTTGAAGATCGTTGCTTAGATTTTGTCCCCCTTTTAATTCCTTCTAACTGATGCCATCTATGTGTTGATGCTATCAATTGGCAAAGCTAACTAAAGAGCAATTGAATACAAAGAAGAGTTGATGAGATGTTTTCTAAGGTATTCAACCCAAGACCCAAACTTAATTGCTGGTTTATAGCAATGGGGACTCCTTTTTCTTTTATTCTAGAAGCAGATTCTTTTCAAGATAGAGTAAGTAAATAACTTAGCTCAGCTATGTGATAAAGTGGTGAATAAGTGTGGTTTGTATTCTTTGAAACAAATCCATGAATTGCTTGTGGGGAATAGTTTATTTGTTTTTTTTTTTTTTTGGATAGATTTGATGATTAATCAATTACTAGTATCTTAGTTTTTTTTAATTGAAGCGGCTTGTATACTTTGCTTCTAGCTGGTTTTCGAATATATGTGTTCATTGAAATTTAGGTAGTTGCAATTCCTCCATTTGGCCTTAACGTACCAATGAAAACTGTTGGTGTTGTGGTCCTGAAACTATGTTATGCTATTTGTTGAAACTCTGAAGTAAGTGAGGAAGACAAGAAGAGGTTCCATGGACAGTCTATTTAATTGTTTGCATGGTAATATGATGACATTGATGGAAAATCTGGTCGTTTTTTAATTTTTTACGTTGGATATATCTGCAATTTTCTATCCCTTTTTTTCTGTCATGGGAAGAATTATGGATTAACAATTTAACTGAAAAATAAATTTGAAGTATGCGTGAACCAATGTGCACATACCGGATTGTTGTGTTTGAATTTGTGGTGGTTGTTTTAGACAATCATATGACTACATTGTGACGCATAACCGAATTTAATGTTAATGTAACAGAGCAGTGGTTGTCTTGGACTCTATAAAAAGCCCACCCATGTTAGTATAGTGGATATGCCACCAAGAGGATTGAGAAAACAAGGTAAGGTAATGAAACATTAGCTTGATTTTAAAATTTGTCATGTGCTATTTGCACTAGTGTCTTCCATTTATCTAGCATCACATTCAGCAAAACATTGGCTTATAGCGTGCTCACATTGTCCTTTTGTAAGCTGCATAGCCTTTATTAAAACTAGTGGTGCCCTTAACACAATTGCGGCTTCTTTAATGAAGATTGCTAATGATATACTGTTATTAAGAGTCATTATATCACCAAATCAATACTTGAGTTCATTTTAGCACAAACACTGCATGTTGACAGAATTCATGCCTAAAGAGTACAATTTAGTCTGTATATAAAACATCCATTTCAAGGGCTATAAAAAATCCCCAAGACACCACAATGTGTCCACAAGGGTTGTAAAAATTTCAAAGCAAAAAGAGTTCTCCAACTATGTTAACAAAATTCTATAAATTTAGAGCTCATAATCTACTTGTTTTCAATCACAGCCAAATGTCTCAATTTTATTACCCTATCAAATTATCATATAAGGTCCTGAAAAATTTCAAGGTTGGACTTTAATATGTCCTCAAAACCCTATAAAAATTTCAAATGATTATTTAATCATTTGCTATGGTAACAAAATTAGCAAAATTCAATGTTCTAGAATTGACTGTCCAGACCAGTCAACCATCAGTCTTGGTTTCATATTTTTAGAAAATAGTAAAGTTCATTTTACCAAGAAAAATATTATAAACATCTTACATATTAGCTTCATCATATAAAATTTTCAGAGCAAGAATCCATCTACAAACCCTTCAGAAAATTCATGAATTATAACCTGTTAGTCAAATCCAAGAATTCCAGCAATATGATTCAAAACTTGTTTTGCCAAAATGGGTTTTCTAATATTATCCAAACACTCAACCAAAATTAATACATCAATATCAACATATTATCAACCAATAAAACTAAAAATATCAAATTAAATCAGTGGTTAGAATAGAAAATGGATTTCAAAGGAAAAGAGGTTTAGAAACCCTACTTGTGATGCTTCAAGACTTCTAACTCCAAAAGTCCTTCCAAGAATGGTTTTTCCTCATTTCAAGCCTTCCAAACAGCATCTAATCCCCTCTATTAACAACGAATAATGAAATTATCAACATGAGAAAGGTGAGGAATTAAAATTCCAATCAGTTAGTTTTGTAGGTGGTGATGAGTAAAGTAAGCTTAGTAAAGAGATTTTGAGCCTTTAGCAATTTTATGCTATGTTTTTGGAGGTTGAAATCTTTTTCATGGTGGTTTGAGAGGAAGTAAAAATGGAGGCTGTGTTCTTGAAAGAATGGTCGAGAATGAGAATAAAAAGTGACAAAGTTTGGTGGCTTTAAATGGTTTTAGTGGTGGTTTTAAGAATTATTTAATACAAAGTCAATTCTTTCTAGAAAGAAAATAAGATGGATGGCTAGGATTTGATCTTGTTAATCAAGATTGAATCTTAGCCATCCACTTGGTTTAATTGGATAGATATTATCCAAATCTTAAAGATTAAGCTTTCTTTCGGCGTAAAAATTGCACACTGAAATTTTACCGAATGGGTAAAATAATGTACCCCGGGTAATCAAATATTGCTTGAAAATTAATTCTAGATATAAAACATTTATTCCTACCCATTTCTAATCTCAATACTATAATTTCATAGTTTCGGGCATCTTTGGGCCCCAATTCTGGGGTTTTGGCAGGCCCGGCAGGCCCGTGAGGCTCACTAGGTTACTATTCACTTTTTTTTTTTAACAGATCCGTTGGATTGTCCTCATCATTTATATGTCTATTGGATTTTTGAAGTTATGACTAGAAAAACTCAAATTAATTTTTATATAATTTTTAGGGTGTTACATAACTTCACATTTTCTTCTTTCTTCCTCCATTTTCTTCAAGTTTTCATCTTTGCAACTCCATGAAACCTGCAAGTTCTTGATTGAAGAACACTTCCTCTACATCAAACTCAAGCCAAAGCCTTCTTATTCCTTTTCAAATCTATCCAAACAACAGCATATATGGGTGCTGGAAAGTGGGTTTGAAGCTTTAAATTAGAAAAGGAAAAGCTAGAGAATGATTTAACAAAAGGCTTGGAGAAAGGTAGGAAAGATTCTATATCTATTGCTTAGTGATTGTTTGGCTATTTTGTCTATACAGACTCTTAAGATATGTTTGAAATTATGTTGGTAAAATCTAAAATTATATCAAGATGCATATGTATATGAACTTGATAGATGTAAAAGAATGCAAGAGATAAGAATCCTGTGTATAGATTGAATGGATTTAAGAGATTTATTAAGTAAATGATGAGATTTTTGGTTCTTTAAAAAGAATGAGATATCTGGAAATTTTACCAGAATATTATTAGAAATAGTTTTGTAAAATCTGAATGATTAGTATTTTGAAGTATGAAAAATGATGAGATTTTGATCTATAGAAGAAAAGCTCTAAAATCAAAGACATTTAAGTATAATTTCCTAAAAGTTTTAAGAATTATCACGCGAGTAGCCCTATAAGTTTTTGCAGTGAAGAAATCTCATAAAAGATTAGCAAATTTTATACAAAAATCTGATAAAAACTTTAGTTGTTTTCTTTCAAAAAATTTCATAAAAATTTAGCAGATTTTATTGATGAATCTCATAAAAATTAAAGAGAATTTTCGTAGAGAAGTTTCACGAGAATTTAGGAGATTTTTTAACAGAATATCTCATAAAAATTGAAGAGATTTTTTAATGAAATATCTCACAAGAGTTCAGGAGATTTTGAACAGAATATCTTATAAGACTTCAGAAAATTTTCAAGAAAAAAATCTCACAGTAATTCAGGAGATTTAACCGAGAAAATCTCATAAGAATTTAGAAGACCTATGATTTTTAGGAAAATCTCAAAGCTAAAGTATGAGAAATAGAACTATTAAGAAGAGATTTTACTTAATAATCATATGATTTTCCTAAATAAATGTTAAAAGATCTTTATGAAGAAAGAAAGCGTACGAAATTAATACATAAATAAGCTTTATGTTACACTAATTGCTTGACTGTAAGCTCATGGATTCAAAGAGGTTGTAGTAGACGTGCTATATCGATTGAGGAAAGTGATGTATTAAGAATGACATGCAATTGTGATCTATATAATGTTGTAGTAGATGCACTATATCGATTGAACTATATAAGGTTGTAACACAACTTTGTTAAATTCATTGGCAATACATCATATGAGAAGTATATCAGGAGTTCTATGAGTTCTATTATCAAGCCTAATGTTACTAATAAGCCTATGATAAAGAAGTAATAAAAAAAAACAAATTAATTGTTATATAGATAACCAGAAAATCGATTAATTATTTAATGAATCCTATGATTTTATTCTCAAGCATAAGTGCACTCATAATATCATGTTAGATAAGAAAATGAATAGGCAAAATGAATTATTTTAGAAGAAATTGAAGACACATTAATTATTTTAATACTATGTCGATATCACTATATAGTAAACTAGTGTGTTTCCTACTAGGAATCTTTTATTCTCATTCCTGCTATTATCATATTTTTTACATAGATTGTGTTGATGGTGATTTTGTGAAGATCCCTAGCTAGTATTGGTACTCATGGCCAAACCTTTTGATGAACTGATGATAGAGACTTTATGTAACATCCTAATTTTTTTTTTCAGAAAATAATTGAGGCTTTAGTAGTAAGAATATCAAAATTTTGGTTTACACAAAAATGATGAGAACAATGTAACAAACGTAAAAAAAAAAAAAAAGAATATGAATAGTGTTTTGCAAGCCCCGTAGACCCACCGAAACAGCTGAAACCTTAGAATCAAGACCTGAAGGTGCCCGAAATTTGGAAATTATAGGATTAAGGTTAGAAATGAGTAGGAATAAATATTTTATACTTAGAATTAATTTTCAGGCAATAGTGGATTACCCGGGTACACTGTTTTACCCGTTTGGTAAAATTACGGTGTGTAGTTTTTATACCGGATGAAGCTACCAGTGCAAGCTTGCCACCTAGGGTGACAAGTGTATGGTCTAGAGTAATACATATCCTTTCCTTTTTCAAGAGCCAATGAGAATGCTACAAAATTTCAAAGAAGATAATTTCATAATTGCTAAATTATATACATTATCTTAATATAAATAAAATCAAAATCCTCATAATTATCATCTTCATTCTCGGCCATAACAAAGGAGACAGCCCAAACTCCATTTTTGCTTCCTCAAAATGCTTGAAACTTAAATTCAAAGCTCCAAAATCCTTGTCTACACTTGATAAAATCACAAACTCCCTTCACTAAACTTATTCCACTCATCAAGATCTTTCAATCTAACCGATTAGAATTTGAATCCATCAACTTTTCCTACTTTGAGAGCTTATTATCAGCTATGTAAGGAAGGGTTTGGTGTGGGTTAGAAGGCTTGGAAGTAAAGGAAATCAATCTTGGAGCCAAGATCGTGAAAGCTTCAAAGTGTAGGGTTTTCTTTGGCCTTTTTCTTTCCAAATTATTCTGTAAAATTTTTTGGGTTTTATTCCGAAATTTATGGTTATATTTGATGATAATATGTTGATATTGATGTGTTAATTTTGGTGGAGTGTTTGGATGAGGTTAAATAATGATTTTTGTCAAAATAAATTTTGGCTAGGCTGCTGAATTTTCGGATTTCAGCAGGACAGGATTTGTTCATGAATTTTCTGGTTCAATTTTATTCATTTTTATGAGCTATAAATATTATATGTTGAAGCTAACATCATAAGGAAACTCTGATAATTTTCTTGGTGCATAATAAAGAGTTTTACTGCCTGATAAAAATCAAGAACCAAGAGTATATCTATGCTGGCTGAAATCTTGGTACTGAAGCTGTGAATTTGTATAAATTTTTATTAATAGCAAATGATGTAGTTATCCTTTGAAATTTTTACAGAGTTTTGTAGACATCTTTAAGTATAACTGTGATTTTTATTTTGAGTTGTTTCTATCATTTGCTAAAGTTAAAAATTGTGTGAATCCTATTCTGAGCTGTGAAAAAGTGGCCTCTGACCACTAAAATTGTAGAATTTATTTGACATGGTTCTAGTATTCTGTTTGCTATGAAATTTTTACAGGGACTTTTAGACACATTGAGGTGTCATAGAGAATTTTTATGGGCAGTGAATTGCCCATTGGAGATGTGAATTAAATGTTGTCACCATAATGGTAAATCTATCAAGAAGCTGGAATGGTGAAGATGTATTAAGTTAATGATAGAAATCTATTTAATCCAAGTATATATCATATGAATGTATGTTAATTGTTTGAAAGGCTTGTTTATAAAGTATGAATGAGACTCCAATGATACTGAATGCCTATATCTGGGATATAAACCTGACTTTGAAATAGAAAGGTGCATGACATGGTTGTATGACAAAAGAGAATATGTGAAATTTAATGGTGCATGTTTTAACATACGGGGAAAATAGAAACAAGGCTTATGTGTGATAGAGAGGGAAGGCAAAAATAAGAACTTCCCAAGAAATTTTATGAGTCGGTACACTTATCGACTAGGAAATAGAACTGTGTGTGATTCAGAAATGGAAAAAAATGAAGTCTGATGATCACGAATAGGAATGAGCTCATGTCCTAGCAGTCTATGGTCCTCTGAGGAGTTATCCACTACATATGTTACCTGATGTGAATCTAAGCCTTCCCTATGTTAATAAAAAGAACTACTACACTAAGTTGAATTCCATGTGATATAAGAGAAACACTTATGATTACTACCATTTTGCATATAATTTTCTTTGACTCATGTATGCTAATATTGATATATGTGATCTAACATAATGTTTTTCTTTATTATTATAAATGCATTTACTGTTTATATTAAATACGTATGTAAGGGGTTACCCTACTGAGAATTTTATAATATTCTCACCCCTATTTGTGTATATGCTGTATTGTGCTCAGACTCTGCAGATGCCTCTGGCTGAGGAGAGGCCATCATACCGATGGCCAATGGTTTCGCGTAGGAGGACATGAGACTTACGTGGGCTTTTGACTTGTATGTAGTGTAGTATAGTGCCAGGAACTTACCAGCTTGTAGACTAATTGGTGTTAGATGTCTTAGGTCCATTTCTGTGTGTTTAGTATTTTGTTGGACCTTGATATTTGAGCAAGCTTGGTAGATCTTTTGATAGTAGTTCCTGTGTTGTATTATAAGCGAAGTGACTTAACTTCAAGTATGGTATGTATTAAAGAAAGAGGTATGTAAAGTAATAATATATGTACATTTTATAGTAGTTTTCTTTATAACTCTAGAGTTTGATTTATCTTATTTCATTTCATTTGACTAGTGGATATTATAGAAAGGAAGTGATACTCTTCTAATTACAATGTTAATGCTCGAGTAATACATGGTAGTTAGGAGGGTGTTACACTTTAATAAGCTCTTTTTATTTTCTTTTAATGAATTTATAGTAGTACCCTACCTAGACTAGAGGGTTCCTATGTGAACTAGGATAAAGGTTTGATATACTTATGTATACTATTGATTTGTCATTGGGTAATACAATTATGTATTTTGATATATTATTTATATTCAAACTTAGTGACACAGAGAGAAAGTGGTTTATGTTTTTCGCAAAAGTAGGCTAATATTTAAATATTATATATACACATCTAAAGTTAAGTAAAGTTAACAAGTAACAACTACTCACTATAAGGTTATGGCTTAAGCATAACTTTATGGTAGGATGGGTGTTACAAATATCTCATTGAAAAGTAAACATGATCCTACCTAGTATGTCGGATATACACAACATAATCATAATTGTAACACCCCGATTTTCTGTTAGAGTGAAAATAACCAAATTGCCCCTGAGGTCATTTTCGGCCAAGAATTCGAGGAAAGCTAGTCTGGCAGTACTTGAAGGGCAAACTCAGTGTTGGAAGGGGATTAGTTGTCTTGTATACCTTCCCGGGATCGAAAATCTCATTTTTCGAGTTTTCGGGTCAAAATGACCAAAACACCCCTGCAGTGTTTTACCCATTTGCAAGTGCCGGATGAACCTGAAACTTCTCCAGATGGTTTTAAAAGGCGTTTTTATGAATTCTGTGACTTTAGTTTTGGTCCCGGAGGTGCCGGGCGAAATTAGTGCAAAATTACAATTTTGCCCCTAGTTTTGTGTTTTAAGCTTAATCACGTGATTAAGCAAACCTAAGTATATTAGGCTCTAATCGAAGGATAATTAATTTCCATAATTAATCTTGAGTTAAAGTAATTTATTAAAGTTGATTAAAACCTAAGAATGCTTAATTACAACTTGAAATCCTATTTTAAATTCAAGATTTCTAGTCATGGAATCTTGAATAGTGTTTTCTCTCTCCAATTCCTTAAATCATGGAATTGTGTTTTCAATTGTTTATTCCTAAATGAGTTTTAAACTCTCTAATGATATATGAGCACTCCTAATCTTGTCATAAAATCCCTAAACCTCATTCTTAGTCACCTAAACTTAAGCTTAATTATTCCTAACCTTGTACCTAAGCTAATACATACTTAAACCTATCATTAGCACACAATTAGATGATCAAATTTCTCTCCCTCTCTGCTGCCTCTGGTTTGGCCGAAGCCACTCCTCCTCCATATGCATCACATGCTCAAATTTTTGACACTCCAAAGCCATACCTCAAGTCATACTCACCATAACTTGTCATATTTTCAATCAAGCTTGATTTTCCAAGTAAATAACTAAAAGAATTAAGCTATTTTCCTCATTTATTTGTGGCTCAAAAACTTCCAGCCCTGCTTAGCTTCTAGAAGACTTATTTCATTGAAAATTAAAAGAAAAACTCACTCAAATCACTTTACTTGAAGCCATACTTTGTATCATAACCTCCATACCTCAAACTATGCTTATATGACACCTTGTAAGAGATATTTTTCTCTTCTTTTCCCTCCCATTGCTACGGCCAGCCTTCCCCCTCAATGAGACTTCATTTGTTTTCATTTTCTATAAATACCTTGCCTAGAAACACATGGAAACACTTTAACTCATTTGTAAACTTTTAGATTTCCTAACTTTCTCAAAGTTCTCTCTTTTTCTCTCTAAGTTCCAAGAGAGTTCTCTCTTGTTCTTCATCTTCATCTTCATCATCTCTTCATCTTATCATAATCTCATAACCTTCAAACACCACCCCATAGCCTTGAACCATTATCAAACCTCTCAAACACCTCACCTCAAATACAACCTCCCTTAAAACACATCTCCAACCTTTTTATTCCCCCTTGGCCAAAGCTATCTTGCCAGCTTGGAGGAGTTCTTCATCTTGTTTTCCTTTTCAAAGTTCAAGCTTTTTATCTTCACTCTAGGTAGGAGTGTTTTTCTAAAACTTGTTTTTCTTGAAAATGAGTTTTTCTCTAGCTTTCTCTTGGAGTTCTTTTTTGAAACTTTCCTTGTTTCTTTCTTCCTTTCCATTTCGGCCATGAGGCCTTGTTTATGAGCATGATAGCTTGATGATGAGAGTTTCTAGATGATGACCTTGTGTTCATCTCAAAGAAACCTTTAGAGCTTGAGTTTTTACTTTCTCTAAGTTTCATCTTTGTTTTCTAACTCAAAATGATTTTAGCTCAAGAAAGCATCTTCATCCTTTCTTATTTTTGGTTTCAGTTTCTTTGTCTCCTTACCTTGAGATTTCGGTTTTGGTTCCCTTGTTTTTGAAGTTTTTTTTTGTTTTGGAAAGTTTGTTTCTTTTGAGCTTGATGATGATGTTCAAGAACCTCATAGTTCCTTTGAGAACTTGGTTCAAGAACTCTAAAGCTCTCCTTGTGATGAGATAAGTGTTGGGTTGTATCTCTAAAGTCTTGTAAGAGCTCTAGATAAGATTAAAATGAATATTGCATCCATATTTATGTTTATGCCTTGCACATCATATTTATTTTCCTTGCTATCACTAAGTATCAAGATAATGAATGAACTTGCATTATCATATTTATGTTTCAAGCTTTGCATTATCATGCTTATATTTCAAGTCCTCACTTAAATATCAAAGATAATAATAAGTTGCATCTCATGTTTATTTTATGCCTTCACTTTATTTCCTAATGAAAGCTAAAACTAGTGCATGAGCATGTTTATTTTTATGTCATCACTTAAGAGAACCTAGAGCTTAAAGACTTGCCAATTGTTGTCTCAAACAAAGGCTCAAAAATATTTATTTCTTTAGCTTGAGATTTTGGCCCCTAAGGGTTTGGTTGGTAACAAGTGTAGAAAACTATATTTCATAATCTTTCTAAGCTTATGTGAGTTCAAGGAATGTATAGAACCAAGTTTTATGAATTTAGACCTCTTGAGATGAATTTGATTTAGCTACTGCCCTTACAAATATTTTGATGATTTTAGATGATAAAAAAATGTTTATAAATGAGTTTTGAAAGTCTTGAAAGGTTCCAAGAGAAACTAGTGTGTTATGTGCTTTAAAAACCAAGTTCTATGCTTTTTATGGAGATGTATGTCTCGGTTCTGCCTTGCTGTGTTTGGCCACTGTATATGCTATTTTGATGATGATAATATGATTATGTTTAAGTATAATTAATGTTAGAACTCATATGTGAAAGATAAGAGAAGTTAGTAACTAGAAAAGAATTAATTTGAGAGTTCTAGATCCCTTAATATATGAATTTTCTGGATTCTATCCAGTATGGTTTAGAATTGATAATTATGGTTTTAAATTAGTTTAAATGTGTAGGAATGACTCATAATTGGTTTAGGACTTGATCTTCATGCCTTAGGAGCAAATCGAACTTAGAAAGGGTCATTGTTGTGACTCCTAAGTACCCATAAAGTTAGGATTTTAGATTCTACATTCTTGAGGTTTAGAGATGTTTGTGGTCATAGTATGGAGTGAGGAATACTTAGATATGAGCCTATAGGTACCCGAGAGATTAAGTTGTGATGATTTATAACTTAGATTGTGAGTTAAAGACCTTAAGGGTCAATGCATAAGACATCAAGAAATCGTTAATGCTATGGTGTTTATATTATGCAATAACATGTTGAGATGTTTATGATGCATGAGGAAATGATTGTTTGAGATATGAAGTTTATCATAGCATGAGATTTAAATGAGGAATATGTTGTGTGAATAGCTTGTGGCATAAGTTTCGGTTTGAAGGAAATTCGGTTTAACAGCCGTTGTGCTGCCGAATTTCTGTCAAACCAAAAAGGGTTGAAGAAATGTTTTAAAGTACTACATGAGTTGAAAACCCTGGGTGACACCGGTTGCCGAGCACCCCCAGGAGATTTTTATGTGACAAAGCACTGAGACGCGCTTTCCTGGGTGACACCGGTTCAGCCGAGCATCCCCAGAGGAGACAAATCCGTGAGGGTATGAGTAGATGTAGCCTACCAAAGCGGACAAATTGTTGTGGCTTGATGCCCGCAAAGCATTTCAAAGAGGGTACATCCTATGAGAGGTGATCCCTAGCCCCCTACCCGTACTTGCATAGCTGGCATTATTTTATTATGTTTCACTTATTCAAATAATAAGCAAAAGCTAGTGACGACTAGCTGAGGTATGAACTCATAACCTAGTTATTTTAGGGTGGCCTTATTATGCTAAAGTACCATGATTGATGTCACGAAGTTAAGGAATGATCCACTTGAAAGTTATATGCCCTTTATGCCACTTGTGTGCTTCTTGAAGTTGTGATTCATTGAGTTATTTGATTGAGACATTGCCATGCATTCATGTTTTAATATGTTGCATTCATAACATCAATATGCATGCTAAAAGGAATGAACCTTGGATAATTGGTTTTATAAACCCTAATTAATGAACTTTTATGTATGCAACCTTTTATAATTAAACCCAAGGTTCTTGAGGATGTGAACGATGTAACCCTAGGGTAGGAGACTCCTACTGAGATTCTTTAGTAAGAATTCTCACTCCTCTATCTCCTTTATCTTTCTTCCATCACATCTTCAGAGAGCGATGGCGACGTTCGTGGTTTTTGTCGACACGCCGACTTGGGAGGTTCACTTTGATCGAGATCACGGATCATACTATTTTGAGGGGCAGTGCACCGTGCGAGTCTTCATGTTCATCGGAGGCCCCTTTGCACACCCTGTACAGAGCTATCATTTCTCCCCGATGTCACCCTATGACGATGCGATGGTTTTTTAGCACGCCCGGATGCAAGATGAGAGGATTCTGCGAACGTATACTGATGGTTTGATGCCTCGAGACTTCCAGGATTATGTGCCTCGGTCTCCTAGTTCGGAGGACGACCCTTCTGAGGACCTGCCGACGCATATGTATAGCGAGAGCTCTGCTCCTACACCTCAGTTCGTGCGAGGTGAGAGCGAGGAGACTGTTATGCAGCCGAGGCTGGCTAGGCGAGCCGAGAGGCGCCCCTATCGAGGAGCTCATGCTCAGTCTTCACGTGTACCCACTCCTGCCGCCCTGCATCCATGGATCGGTTACACTCTACCTTTCCCCAGGTTCCAATAGCAGACGTCTTAGGAGAGGCTTAGTGCACACACCCACATGTAGAGTGGATAAACCTTCTTTTGTTATGAGGTTGTCCATCATAGGTGCACTCGGGTAGTTGTGGTTTATTACTGCTTTCTTATTTCTATTGTATTTCCTTTCTTATGTATTACAAGCTCAGCCCGTTTCTATAAGGGCATGACTACTTATGTATCTCAACTATATTATTATTAATGAAATGTTTCCTTGTCGTGATGATTATTGTTTTATTGATACTTGCTTTAGTTCTTGTGTTCCCGTATGATTGATGTTTATGTCTCTCATTTAGACTAGAACGTGGCTCTCACTTTGATTTATATTTTCAAAAAAGTTTACCCGTAATTTTCGCTAAGTATTTTAATAAAATGATGAGACTGAGAAGTAATAACCTAATGATTAACCTAATGTGTTCTAGAAAGTTGGGTTAAGAATTAGGGTGTTACAATAATCATTACTTGCCTAATTCAAGAATCAAGCATGCATAGTCATCAATACATAAATTGCCTAATCACTTCGAGTCATATAATTTCCAAACAATTCATATGAACATAGCTCTCATATCATATCATTCATATTAATTCCATCAAGTCATTGATAATTATACTTTAGCCCCAAGGGGGTCAACACTGTAATTTTCTAAAAGTTTTTGGCTTAAAGTGTAAATTTCCTGTTAAACTCATTTTCTCAAAACTAATGATCCTCAAAATCAATTTTCACTTTTAAGAGACCCATGATACTTAGAAATCATTTAAATTCAACACAAAAACTATTTTGGGCCATTGGCCATATTTTGTTAGATTATAGGGGTCAAAGTGCATAGTTTCACATTTTTGACACTTAGCAAATGTCAATGCTTCTAAAACTTATTCTTAACATCATAAATGGTATTTTGAATGCATGGACATTTTCAAGTTCATTACTAACTCTACTCAAACCCTTTTGGCCAAAATTCCTTAACGAGGAGTTCAATACACAATTTTTTGCGTTTTACAAAACTATCCAACCTAACACTTGTAATTATCCTCTTAAGCACCTAAGATGCCAACAATTACTACTAATTTTAAGCATGTGAACAGTACCAAATAGTATTGTAAAATGCTAGACTGTATCAGAAAATTTGTTTCAAAAGCTTTAGGAAATTACATTCTTAACCCTTTCTAATTACTAGTTTTTCTTAAGATGCTAAAAATATTTTTTTCAACAATTATAAACATATTTGAACTATGTGAATAGTGGTAAATAGTAATGAAAAATGCTGAATAAGGGCCATAATTGCAATTTCTAAAAGCTTTGAAAATTACATGTCTAGTCCTTTCTAGTTACTGATTTTTTTCCTAAAATTCCAAAAATAATTTTTATAACAATTGTTAATAATTTTTGAGCACATGAACAGTGCCAAATAATAATGAACAGTAGTGAATAGTGATGAACCATGGCCAAAATTGCAATTTCCAAAAGCCTTAGAAATTACGTTGTTGATCGCTTCTAATTACTAGTTTTTCATAAAATACCAAAAATAAATTTTAAAACAATTATTAATATTTTTACACCATATGAACAGTGATGAATAGTAATAGCAGTTGTGCACAGTAACAAAATAGTAACAGAGGTTGAAAAAATCAAGAGCTTTAGAAATTACATTTTTAATGCTTTCTATGTGCTAGTTTTTCTCAAAAACTATTCTAAGACATTGAACACACTTCAAACCATTTTCTCCCCTAAATATTAACCTTTAAAATAGAGGCTAAACTTACAATTTCATTAATAAGGTTTTGTACACTTAAACATCCTATTTTTTCTCCTTTTAAATTTCCAATCCTTTCAAAATTCCTTTTACACCCAAGACAGAAGATTCTAGTCTCAAAATAAAATGAAACCAACTTCAAACCCAATACTGAGACATGGCCAAAATATATGTATGAATATGTGTCCATGATAAAAATTTTCATTTAAGACCAAAGGGGCAAGTCTTGAGCTTTAGAGACATAGATGATGACTAGAATCATATAGAAGACATGCAATCTCATTTTTAGTCCTTTATCATTATGAGGTGATAACTTGGAAATATAAACATGATGTGCAAGACTTGAAATATAAACATGAGGATACAAGTTCATTTTTATATCTTTAAGGTTTAAGGTGATAAATTGAAATATAAACATAAAATGCAAGATTTGAAATGTAAACATGAAAATGCAAGTCCATTTTTAGGTCTTTAAGATTTAAGGTGATAACTTGAAACATAAACATGATATGGAAGGATTGAAATTTAAACATAAAATGCAAAAACTTGAAACAAAACATGAATGTAAGTGCATTTTTATGTCTTGTTAGAGCTCAAAACTCAAGACTTTAAAGAATGAAACTTTTAACCCTATCAATCTTAACAAAATAGAAGTGAGCTTTAGAGTCCCTCAACACCATAGTTCCAAGACCCTCATTTCTTGGACTCAACATCAAGCTCAAAAGCAATAAGGAAACCAAATGAGTATTCTTTCTCTCCTTTTTTTTTAAACCAAAGATCAAGCCTAAAGCTTTAGAGGTTAAGCTCATGATGGTCTTACAACCATCATCAAGAGCACTCATCATCAAGATATGGCCTTGGTCACAACAACAAGCAAAGAAAATAGTAGAGATGGAAAGAAAACTTAATAAACAAATCCTTACCAAGGAGGTTTCTTGATTGCAAGTGAGAAAGCTTGATCCTTTGTAAGGAAAAGAGAAGAACAAATCTTTTCTTTGAGCAAGGTGAGGTTTCAGCCAAGGAGGAGATAAAATAAGAAGAGGATTTTTCTTTGTGTTCTTATGTGTGGGAATGGAAATGTTAGGTGTTTAGGAGTTTATCTATGGTGGAGATGTGTTAGTTTGAGGTTAAGAGCTTAGATGAAGGTTAAGAATGGAGGTTCTTGAAGATGGAGGAGAAGAGGAAGAAGAAAGCTTGAGGCTAGAGAGAACAAGAGTGTTTTTTTTAAGAGTCTTGATGAGCAAGACTTTACCAAAAAAGTGGATAATAAGAATGAGAATGAGAGAGAGATAGAGAGAAAGAGAGAAAGTGTGTGTGTGTGTGTGTGTGTGTGTGTGTGTGTGTGTGTGTGATAGTTGAAAAAAAATCACATACTGGAGGGAATTTTGGGGTTGTTTGGCTATTGCCTTGGAGGGGAATTAGGTGAGATATTTTTGTGTTTCATGAGCGCTAGAGTTAGGTTTAAGGGTAGGTTTAATTAGGGGAAGGGTTAGAAATTGGTAATTTGGTGTTAGGACTTGTAATTTAGTGATTAAGGCTTTCGAGACAAGGTTAAGAAGTTGTCTTTCATATTTAGTTACGTTAAGCTTGATTAATTTGAAATTCAAACACCAGCATGGTTCCTATTATTTAGGAAAAGAAAGAAAGAAAAACTACTTTTTTTTCTTACTATTTGCTTTTTGGTCTCACGAGTTATCTTTGAATAAGAATGGGATTAAATGTTTCCTAAGAAATCTTCGAACCTAATTAACCTTAAATAGTTATTTTGACTCAAAATTAATAAATAAAATTAATTTATCTTTAATTTGAAGCTAATATTGCCTATGTTTCTTTAATTACTTTAATTAAGCTTAATTAGCACTAACTAAGGGCAAAATGGTAATTTTATGGAAAAACTCCGCGGGACTTCCTAGGACCACCTAGATATCATATATCCCCTCCAAATATCATATCCAACTCCCAAGTGATGATAGGGTCCGATTAACACTTAATCCCGCATTAAATTACCTCAAGGGTATTTTAGTAATTTTGCCTACAATAAAAACCTGAAATTGAGATTTTCACATCTTTTGTCACCAAAAACACATCTAGTCCTATTCAAACATCAAACTAACCCCTTGAGGATGGTCGGGACCAGCCGTCCTTAATTTCTAAGTAAAAATGACCTTAGGGGCATTTTGGTCATTTTACACTCGAGAAAATCGGGGATTACAATTTTCACACAGATTGCTTCCTAAACCACATATGTCCTCACTATGATATTAGATTACCCCATTGAGGATAGCTTGGACCAGCCGTCCTTGATTCTCGTGCAAAATGACCTTAGGGGCATTTTGGTTATTTTGCATAGCAGGTATAATCGGGGCATTACAGGATGTAGGTAGGTTGGCCAAACCAGTATAAAAACTCATGTGCAGTATCTTCTTTTTCCTTGATCTCCTACATATTCTGTTTTTGTTCTTATAATATTTGATCTTCTAAAAACCCTTTCGTTAACTTGTTTTTCATATCACTATTATAGTTTAGAAAGTCACTTTCTGACATATATTAATGTTATTTTCACTGCACTTCAAGTTCAACTTGATGGTACTTGTTTAAATTTTTTAGAAATGAAAAAGAAAAGTCAAAGTACAATTCAACCCCCCTTCTCATGCACTTTTCAACTTACAATCTATACTACCTAACTAACCTAAGAAACTTTGAATCTCTATCACCATCACTAGTTGTTCCTAATGAGTTACTAATTCAACCTTATTTAGGTTCCACTAAGATTCCTTCTTATGACACCATATAACCCTAGAACTTAAATTTTTCCATTCAAAACTTCACATTTTGACAACTTAGTGTTAAGTTTTTACTCCATTGAGAATTTGAAGCACTATCCTTAAGTGTTTAGCATATTCTTTCTTGGCCTTCAAATATATAAGTATCTTGTTTATAAAGACAACTATGAACTTGTCTAAGTAAAGGTGGAAGGCTCGGTTTATGTAATCCATGAATATAGCAAGAGCATATGTCAAATTGAAAGACATCACCATATACCTTTAACATCCATATCCAATTTTTAAAGCAGTCTTAGGAATGCCTTTACTTTGAATTCAAATCTAATTATATCCTGATTGCAAACCCATCTTTGAGAATATGGTTTCTTTCATAATTGATCTATAAGACTATCGGTCCTCATCAAAGGATATTTGTCCTTTATCGAAACCTTACTCAGCTGCCTGAAATCAATGCACAACCTCATGCTCTCTCCCTTCTTTATTGAAAGGACATGAGCTCCTCATGGTAAGTCACTTGGTCTGATGAACTGTTTCTTTAGAAGCTCTTCAATCTATGTCTTCAATTATGCCAACTAAAGAAGAGACATCCTATGAGGGGAAATGAGTATAGGGACTATCTCCCGATACAAGCTCAATGAAAAATTCAAATTCCTTTCCTAGGGGAACTTCTAGAATAGCTTCTTGGAAGACATTTGGGTATTACCATGTTGCTCACATTACCATGGATGAAATCTATAGATTGATAAGTTCTTTTAGTGTCCAAGGTAAAAATACGCCTTTAGCATAGTGACCTAGAGACAAGCAAGCCAGCATAGTGTAGCCATTATCCTAACCAGACAATTCATGAGCTTGTTTGGTTACACTACTTTGAAGTCCCTACTAGGGTCGCAAGCCATGGTAACTTTGCCTAGTACAACTTATTCCTATGATTCTTTCCATGCTTAGTGCATTCTTGTTCTACAACTGACCTCAACGGCTGCTGTTGTTTTCCACAATTGTTATTTAGTAGAAATATTCCCCTAGATTGGTTAGCAGGTTTAAACCTTTAACCCTGTAGTGTCAATTCTTTCTCAAAGTGGTCTTCAGCAAACTTCAAGTTTGCCAACTTTCTATTAGATTGCTCTACATTCAGAATTTAAATAAAGTGAAAAATAATTCTTGAAATCGACATTAGTATGTTTGAAGCAAGAAGAAAGCATTTCTAAAACAAGAAACCAAGTTTTAGATCTTCCAAAAGTAGCCTTCATCTTCAAAAAGTGATATACAATGAAGAAGTCAATCCTGCTCTGAAACAAGTTATATTTACCGTATTCAATCATGATGATATAATCACTAGCAAGATCTTATTGAAGCAATAAAGATCGAAGGAAAGTCCAAAATAGGAGGGAAAATTCAAATTTCAAAATAAAGTCAAACCCAAAAAAGGGATGACAGTGACATCTTACTTTTTAACTTGGTCAATCGCCCTAACTTCTAGAATAAAATGTTTAGAAACCTTGTTTTATAAAGCAAAAAGTTGTTTTTGAAGATAGACTCAGAAACCTTAATTTGACCATGGCCTTTGCAACTGCAAAAGTGGCTCTGACACAGCCGAGCTAGTCTTCTAGATTGCATTTCCAAGACACAAAAAGAATATCAACATGTGTCACTAGCAAAACAAATCAAGAGGCAATGGTGTGAAATTGAAGATCAAGTATAAAAGGAGATCATGTTCTTACAATTTCATACTTTTGGCTGAATCACTTGCAATATTTTTCAAGAATGCAAGGATCCTCCTTCTTCTTTTGCAAAGTCATTACTACTTGTAATACATTTCTACTTTTGTAAAAATTTCTTTCTAAGTTTTATTAGATAACATTTTCTAACTAGGAAAAATTGTTAGGAAAAAGTCCTTCATGTTTTCAGCTCATACATTATTCTATTCTAAGAAAACTTGAGTGTTTGTTAGTTAGAGTGAACTAACCTTCAAATATCTTTGTACCCTAATCCAGTAGAAATCATTGAGAGTTTAGCTTAAAGAGGCTCGTCAAAGACTACTTGGGAGTGATAATAGAGTGAGCTACGGGTCACATGAGATAACATGAGAAGGCTATAAAAAGACTATATGACTTTCTCAAGGTTGAGAAAGCATTGATTTAGTGGAACTTAACAGGATTGTAGGCAATTTGGCTGAACTAGTATAACAACACTCTCTGCAATATCTCTCCTCTCCTTTAGTCTCTTTTACATTCTGCTTTGTGTTTATCTTTAATATGTTTCTAAAAAATAGCTTTTAATCAGTTTTCTTATTTTCATTTTAGTTCAGAAAGTTACTTTCTGATACTCACTGACAATATTTTTGCTAAACTTCAATATTTGTTTGAAAGTTTTCAGAAACAGAGAAACATAAGGCGAAAGTATGATTTAACCCCTCTTCTTATGCGCATTTCAACATACAAAACTTAAGTGGTTTTTTCTTTATCCAAATAGTTTCTATTAAAAAAACAGAGAGAAACATACACATAAAACCTAATCACATATACTATATAAGAAAAAAGTTAGCATACATCAATCCTCGTGATGATTGGAATTTTAGCCTCCTCCTCTATTCTCTTCTTCTCCACATTTTCTCCTTTTTCTTCAAACTACTCCATTAATTATTTCCCAAATACCTTGCCAATTAGTGTGAGGATTACAAATGATGGATCCATACACTCTCCAAATACAAACCTCACCACCTTTGAAGATACAAAACTTATCTCACGGTGCATGAAAAGAGGCTACAGGTTATACATGGATAAAGCTAGAAGACTTTTGCTTGGATCCACTTCTTTAAGCTATAGAAGTCCCCAACCTCTTTTGATCTCCATTTAGGTAGGGGCCTGACGAAACAACTAAAACCCTAAAATTGAGACTAGAAGATGCCTGAGATTGAGGAAAAAATAAGATAAAGTCTAAAATGGTTAAAAATGGAGTTCTAGACCCAGAATTAACTTTCAGGCAGTATCTATTTTCCCAGGTACGATATTTTACTATTTGATGAAATTTTGATGTGTAGTTTTTTATACCGTATGAAACTTGTAGTACAAGTTTCCTACTACTTTGGACAGGTGAATGGCTAGGGAGTTGCGACACCATCGCCTTAGTCAAGAACTATTAAGAACCAAATAAAATTCTAATTTTTATTACAAATAAATATTTTTTTTGGTAGAGAAAAATTCCAACACATCTTATGTAAAAACCAAAATCACAATTTTTTGTACCTACTCTTCCAAGAATTCAAAATACCAAAATCTAGCTTGAAACCCTAAGTTACAACAAGAATCCATAACCAAAGCACAAACTACAACCTACCTCTTCAAGTCCTCAAATCAACTCTTAATAGAGAATCCTTATCACACATCACATGAAGAGTAGCTATTGTATTGGCTGCCTAGGAAGAGGTTTTGGTTGGTTTAAGTTGAAAATTGGGTGTAGCAGCTCTTGGAGAAGCCAAGACAAGTGCAAGAGTCTCCAAGTGACAAGTAGTGCTCTTTTTAACTTTTCTTCTTCCAAAACTGATCCTAAAATTTATTTGACTGTTGGAGTTGAGATTTTTTGTTTTATTGGATGATGACATATAGATGTTGATGTGTTTTGTATGGGTGAAATAGTTTGATGTTGTTAGAAAGGTCATTTTGTCAAAAGAACTTGTAAGTTATAATGCTGGAAACTCATATTATATTTTAACTAGATAAGTGACATTATATGATTTTTCTCACTTAGTAGGAGACATGATTTTCAGTCAAAATTTTTATATGATTAATTTAACATTTAAAGGTATCTCTAGCATTTTTCTTGTGTTCATTTGAATACTTTTACTATTTTTAAAAATTCAAAAACAGATGCAATTGAGGTTTCTGCTTGAACAACCAACTCAGCAGCACTAATTTTGTCTAATTTTGTTACTTTATCAAATGATCAAAATTTGACTTGAAATTTTTACAGCATGTTGTGGATACTTTATAATCTTGAATTTTTACAAAATTTATTGAGTTCATTTTATATGATAACAAAATTGCAAACTCTAACTATTGGTTAGAATTAGGTGGTTATTGATCTCCAAAATTGTATAATTTTGTTAATATAGCTAGAGACCTTATTTGGCTCTGAAATTTTTATAAGGTCTCATAGGCATATTGAATTATCTTTGAAAAATGTGTTGCTCAGTTTTAATTATGTTTAGTAATTTAGCCATAATTTTCTTCAAGGGTAGAATTTTGGGTAGCATGTCAATTAGCTGAAACTATGATGAAATGTCGATGACTTGATCGTATTTATGCTATGTGAGTTTATTGATGATGTTATGTACATGTAAATGAGAAATGCTCGTGACAATCACTCCTATATAAAAAGAATATTGAAATTATAGCTTGAGAGAATGAGTAATAAGTATGCATTGTACACTATGTGACTCAATTGTTGATGTTATGCATATATGATTATCAAGCTTGTAAATGTGCAATAGAGCATGAAATATGAATTACGAGATCTCCTTTGACAACGAGTCAGGGAAAGTAAACCTGGATAGGAATAGTACTATGTGATAATCATGTATGACATGCCAGTTATAAAATTGGATTTGATTCGAGATTTGAAATTTGAATTTCAAATTTCCCTCCATTTCCTATAGCATTCTGTGTTCCATAGTTAAGTGAACTTTCTGACATGGACAGTCAATCCCTTGATCATTCTTCGATATTTTAGTCTTTAGTCTTGGCTTTTTTATGCTATTTGATTTGCAATTGTGATGATTGTCGACTAAATAACACATTACTTTCAGAGTTAGCTTGATTTTCTCCCTCTTCAGTGTACTTTGTGAAGTCCTGTGTTACTTTCTGAAGACTATTTCCTTGGGTTTCTTGTTCTTGTACTGATCTACTTCATTCCTTAATGCATGTAAGTATTCTTTACACGATATAATGTTAACTTCATTTAAGCTAATTTTCTTCCCACAAGATAAAACATGTTTGCACATGCATAGTAAAATTATTTTCGCTTAAGTCCATGTAATGCACTTCGGAATTTAACTGTTAAAATATTTTATTAAAATTGGCTTTGTTGCCATTCAAAATAATAAAGCTCATACTTTCTGAAGGGTTCTAGAGTTTACAATCTTCCCTTTTTTATAATGACAAACCAATTTGAAGAAAATCTTTTGAAGAGATGTTGAAAAAAATAATACATAATATATTATGATAAGTACATTTTCTTTCAAGACATCATGATTCTTAAATTTTAGTAAGTCCTTTTCTTAAGGCATGATTGGATATGTTCAAGAAAATTTTGAAGCCTTAATTTAACTCAAATCAGAGTTGTTTGGTTTATGATGATATTTTCTGATTTAAATAAGAATGCTTCTTGAAATTGTATCACGAAGATACTAAGGCAGATGTCATCTTTTTAGTTCAATTGTACCAATAAGCTCGATTCTTGTCATAAAAATGACTTTCTAAAATTTAAGTGTACTTAAATAAATAAACAAGTAATACTTGCGATATTCTTTCTTGATTAAAAGTCTTATTCATCACTTTCTTTTCCAAAGCCCTTTTTCAAAACCTAATGCCCAAAGATAGTAAGTGAGCATGTCATGAGAAAAATGTAAGTGATACAAATATAGTTTCTGATGCTCAAAGAAACCTTGATATAAATGATATCGCCGTATTATAAGGCGAGGTTTCTGAAGCTCAATTAGGGATCCAACTGAGTTTTATCAAATCATTAAGTACTAATGAGCTTATTTTTATGAGCTAGGAAACTTTTTAACACAAGTATCAGATGATGAAACTTTTTTGAAAACTTTCTCTCAAAACCGATGTGTTTATTGAAACTGAGTTTTTGCTCACTGATACATATTGAATCAAATTATAACACATTGTTACTCATTTAAGCTCATCACACTCAAGATGATTTTGAGATCAACTTACTGATCATAGTTGAAGTAGAGACCTTTAAGAGCAGGTTTCTAAAAGTCCTCAAAAATTATTTACAACTATGTTTGATCAATTTAAATAGAGCATCTCATACATGTGTTAATAATAATGTGTTTTATAATGATAGGCATTTCAACTAGTCTTATATATATCTAAGCATATCAATGGAGTTCCAGTATCTAGATACTAGTAGAAAGAATTTTGGCTTCTTAAGGATACTTGCTAAAGCTAATCATGAACAAAAACGTTTTCTAATTTCTCTAACATGTTAATGATTAATTAGTTTAGAGTAAACACTTAAGAGATTAGAAGCATACATAAACAAGTCATGATATATGATTAGCTAAGTATGATGGTAGGCATCGATATGTATCAGAGCTTTAAGCTAACTTATATGTATCAGAGCATAAAAAGACTTATGGTAAAGCAAATAAACCAAGCATAAACATGATAGTCAGGCATTTTTGTCAAATGATAATATTTAGGATAGAGATTGTCAGATTATCAAGATAAATTGTTAAGTCATTACCAAGTTCCAGGAAAGAAAAAAAATTTATGCTTAAAACATTTCTAGGCTCTCCCTTAGCATGGCTCCCCTTGAATTATTGAGCAGAGAGTTTCTTTAACTTTTCTCTTCTCCCCTTTGGCATCATCAAAAAAGGAGGTGTTCCGGGAGCTATGAATTACACCATTAGCCTTGATGCTTTACCTCTTGGAGAATCTCTATCAAAAGGGCTTCGTGTCTTCTTGATTGAGTCTCCAATTGATCAAATCTTTCGAGGATGTACCTTTGCTATGCTATTGATTGGTATTGATTCTATGCAGATTCAACATCTGGAGTGATAGCAGGATTGGAGGTAGCCAAAGCTAGAGTTGAGAGTTCTGCTAGTTGTGAACTTGATCTAGGCTTGTCATTTATTTGCTTATTTATTAGAAATGTCTTTTCCTTAGATATAGATCCAGAAGTGAAGGAATATGAGCTTGTTTCTTCTTCAGAATCAAATCCATGATTGTTTTACAGGGCAAACCCCCTTATCTAATGATGACCTCAGGATTTTTACTCTCATCAAAGCTGCCTTCAAGCACAATGATTCTTCTTTTTCTTTCTCTACCTTCATCTAACTCGACTGCCTTTTCCATTTTAGCTTCTCTTATTCTCAGGCTTCTGCCTGTAGCTCATGATGTAGCAGCACCAGTTGGTCTTCTTAGGGTTCGAAACGAGTTGAGGGAATACAAGGTGCCTTTCATGTATTCATACCACTCATTCACTAAAGGGTAGTTCAGATATTCAAATACTTTTGTGAGAAGAATGCAACAAGGAACAGAGGCATTTCTTCTTTCTTCTGGAGAGATAGCTTGGAGCATGTAATAAAAAATTAGTTTAGGTAAAATTAGTATAAAAGCATGCAATCCAATCCTACTAGCTGATGAGTGTTATCAAGTCTGGGTAGAAGCGTGGATTGGATAAGTATGAGGATTTGGTGAGCCTTTGAGTTTAGCATTATAGTTGTTATCTCGTTAGGATGGTGTTTGGGAGAATCTGTGAGACATCTTGACACATCATCTACTGGAACCTTAAGATTCACAAACCAATTTTATCAAATGAGCATCTAAGTCCCTCGTCAAGGGCTTCTGCAACTTTGGAAAGATTTTCTATTTTAAGCTCAACGTTCATATTTCTAATGTATGAAATTAGCATGGAATCAGACATTTGTGCTAGTCAGGAGTAAAAGTCGGTCACCATCCTTGTGAAAACCCTATCAATGAGATTTACAAAGCCTTCCCATCCTTGAAATGAGATGACTTCCCATAGGATGAAGACTTGCATCATCACTTCCTTTGGTAACGTTTTTCCCGAAGATACAAGGTGTTGAGAGAAGTTTTCAGTATAGTGTTACTAACAAATAGGTTCATTGAACATGTGGAGTGTTCCCATGTGAGCAATACTACCGAAATAATGTTTTCCCTCAGCCATTTCTAATGTTTAAAAGAGGTGTTTGCTAAAAGAGTGGTTAAAGCTTGAGAAAGGGTTAATGGTAAAAAACCGAGAGAAAAGTAAATGATTTTGGTTTCAATAAAGGGAATTTGAAGAAGCAGAGAGATGAAACAATTTAGGGAGCATATAGAGGAAGACAAAGATAAGAAGAATATCATGTGGGGAGTTGTCGGTTATTAAGTGATAGGACTTGGTTGCCTAAAGTTGAGGTGACGTGGGAGAAAGAAAAGAGAAAACTTAAGGGAATTTTCTTGCTTTTTTTGTTTCTCTTTAGAGTGAGTTATTAGTGACTCTTTGAATTACTTTCTGAAGAGTTACTTTCTGATTTCTTGAAGTGTTGTAATGTTTTACACTTAACTAGTCATCTTTTACATCCTGTAGCTTATGATACTAACTATTGTCAATCTTTGTGGCCTTATCTTTTCCTTAAGTTCGTGATTAATTCTTTTGAAATCCAAGAGATATGTTTGTCCTCCTTACTAATATTTCTATGTGATCTTTAGGTCAGATTCGTGGAGAGGAGAGTTGTAACACCCTAATTTTTAACCCAACTTTCTAGAACACATTAGGTTAAACATTAGGCTATTACTTCATAGTCTCATTCTTTCATTGAAATACTTAGCGGAAATTACGGGTAAATTTTTCTTTTTTAAAAACATAAAACAAAGTGAGAGCCACGTTCTTAGTCTAATCGAATAATAGGAATATAAAGCACGCTTAACACTCATAGAGAAACACAGAAATGGAAACATATAATAGCTGAGCATAAATCATCACAACAAGAGAAACATTTCATTAATAACATAACTTAGAATACATAAGTAGTCATACCCTCATTGGGACGGGCAGAGCTTATAATACAGCAGAAAGGAAGTACAAAAGAAACAGAGAAACATAAAGTAACATAAAGTAAACCATCACTACCCGAGTGCACCTATAGTGAATAACCTCAAAACTAAAGCAGGTTTATCCAGTCTACATGTGAGTGTGTGCACTAAGCCTCCCCTAAAACATCTGCTACTAGAACCCGGGGAAATGGAGTGTAACTGATCCAAGAACGCAAGGCGGCAGGAGTGGGCATACGTATAGACTGAGCGTGAGCTCCTCGTTAAGGGCGCCTCTCGGACGGATGTGTCAATGAAGACCACAAATGTCGCCATCAGTCTCTGAAGATGTGACGGAAGCGAGAAAAAGAAGAGAAAAGAGTGAGAATCTTACTAAAGAATCTCAGTAGGAATCTCCTATTCTAGGGTTACATCGTTCACATCCTCAGGAACCTTGGGTTTATTTATAAAAGGTGTTCATGCATATGAGATTCATTATTAGGGTTTATGAAACTATTTATCCAAGGTCCATTTCTTTTAGTATGCATCTTGTTGGTATAGGTAGTGCAAATCAATTTATATAAACCCTCCTCAACTGTATAGTCCCATACCTATACAATCTTAGGATCCCTCTCATTCGGGCGTGTAATCGGTTCATTCATGTACCCCTCCGCTTAAAGGACCTTGCGAGGAGCCGTTCCTTGTCCGTGCCCTCTTTGCACCGGCGATCACTCCTCGTCCTCGTCCCCGGGCGTTACATGCCCACCAGCTTCCGCCTGGTTCGTCCCCGAACCACACCATACTGGGAGAGGTGCAAGCTCTGATACCATTTGCTACATCCCCTGCTGCTTTATGGATTGACAACTGTCCCCACAAACCAACACGGGTCTTTTCAGCATGCTTTGTCCTCACTCACATGCTTCCTAGGAAAACTTCCCAGGAGGTCACCCATCCCAAAATTACCCCAAGTCAAGCACGCTTAACTGTGGAGTTCTTTCAGTTTAGGCTACCGAAAAGAAGATGCATCTTGATGTCATGAATGCAACATGTTTAAGCATGAATGTATGGCAATACTTGAGCACATAAATCAACGAATCACAACAATCTAGATTCATGCAAGTGGCATAAGGGCATATTACAACTCTTACTTTTCTCATACTTATGTGACTTAAAAGCATCATATCTCTTTTGTTCTTTTTCTCAAAAACCACCCTCTTAAAACATATCCACCTATTTCCAACCGATACACACTTGGCGATTTTTATCATAACCTCCTATCTCCGTCTCACCTAATCGCCTAGGAATGAGCTCAATCCTAACTAGTCGTCACTAGATTTAATATGGGGTAAAATGAGGGGTAACATAAACATATTTCATTCTTTGAAACGTTCTCTGGCCTCGAGTGCACAATTGTCCGCTTTGGTAAGGCTGCATCTGCACATACCCTCACGGATTTGCCTCCTCCTCACCGTAGAAGGAGAAGTACGTCTCAATGCTTGTCACATAAAAATATCCTGGGGGTGCTCGGCCAAACCAGTGTCACCCAGGGTTTTCAACTCATATGGTACTTTAAAACATTTTTCAACTCTTTTAGGTTTGATAGAAATTCGGCAAAGATAACGGCTGTTAAACTGAATTTCCTTCAAACCAAAATTCATGCCACAAGCTAATCACACAACTTAACATCTCAATAATCATTTCCTCACGTATCATCAATAAAACATTTTAGGGTTCATGCATCATCAAGCATATTCTTCTAATACATCATTCTCACATAGATAAACATCATAACATATATTTCAAACTCATCATTCTTCCATAGATTATAGCATATATTCCAAACTCATCATAGCATATATTTTAAACACATCATACTCACATAGATAAAGCTCATGTATCATATATCATACTTGCATAAAATTAATCATCATAAAAACTCAAGACTTCTTAATATCTTATGCATCGACCCTTAAGGTCCTTAACTCACAATCTAAGTTATAAATCATCAAAACCTAGTCTCTTGGGAACCTATGAGGTTATAACTAAGTATTTCTCACCTCACACTATGGTCAAGAACATCTCTAGATCTCAAGGATGCAGAATTTAAAATCCCAACTTTACGGGTACCTAGGAGTCACAACAATGACTCTTTCTAAGTCCAGTTTGTTCCTAAAGCATCAAGATTAAGCCCTAAACCAATTATGAGTCATTCCTACACATTTAAACTAATTTAGAACCATGATTATCATTTCTAAACCTTGCTGGACAGAATCCAGAAAATTCCATCATTAAGGGATCTAAAACTCTCAAATTAATTCTTTTCTAGTTCCTAACTTATCCTATCTTTCACATATGAGTCTTAACATTATTTTTACTCAAACATAAGCATCTTATCATTATTAACACAGCTCATACAGTGGCCAAACATAGCAAGGCAGAACCGAAACAAACATCTCCATAAAGACATGAAACACAATTTCTAAAGCACATACAATACTAGTTTCTCTTGGAACCTTTTTCAACTTTCAAAACTCATTTATGGACACTTTTATCACCTAAAATCATAAAAATACTTAAGAGGGTAATAGCTAAATCATTTTTATCTCAAGAGGTCCTAAATTCAAAAACTTAGTTCTACATATTTCTTATACTTACATAAGCTTAGAAAAATTATAAAACATAGTTTTCAATACTTGGAAACACCAAAGCCTCTTAGGGCCGAAATAGGGACCAAAAGCAATAAATATTTTTAGACCTTTGTTGAGACAACAATGGGCAAGTCTTTGAGCTCTAGGTTCATTAAAGTGATGACATAAAAATAAACATGCTCATGCACTTGTTTTAGTTTTTGCTAGAAAGTAAAGTGAGAGCATAAAATAAATATGTGATGCATTATATTATTATCTTTGATATTTAGGTGAGAACTTGAAACATAAACATGATAATGCATAGCTTGAAATATAAACATGATAATGCAAGCTCCTTTATTACCTTGGTACTTAGTGATAACAAAGAAAGTAAACATGATGTGCAAAGCATAAAATAAATATGGTATGCATTATATTATTATCTTTGATATTTAGGTGAGAACTTGAAACATAAACATGATAATGCATAGCTTGAAATATAAACATGATAATGCAAGCTCCTTTATTACCTTGGTACTTAGTGATAACAAAGAAAGTAAACATGATGTGCAAAGCATAAAATAAATATGGTATGCATTATATTATTATCTTTGATATTTAGGTGAGAACTTGAAACATAAACATGATAATGCATAGCTTGAAATATAAACATGATAATGCAAGCTCCTTTATTACCTTGGTACTTAGTGATAACAAAGAAAGTAAACATGATGTGCAAAGCATAAAATAAACATGATGCAAGGTTCATTTTAAGGTGATCTAAAGCTCATCCAAGACTTTAACAACATAATAACCCAACACATATCTCATTACAAAGAGAGCTTTTAGAGTTCTTGAACCAAGTTCTCAAAGGAATTATGAGGTTCTTGAACATCATCATCAAGCTCAAAGAAAGCAAAACTTTTTGAACAAATAAAACTTCAAAGATCAAAAAGGAAAATGGTAACCAAAATGTTAAAGAAAGGAACAAAGAAACCGAAATCATAATAGCAAGAAAAGTAAAGGTATTCTTGAGTAAAAATCATTTTTGAGTTAGAAAATAAAGTTGGAACTCAAAGAAAATAAAACCTCAAGCTCTAGAGTTTCCTTTGAGATGAACACATAGTCATTATCTAGGAGTCCTCATCATTGAGCTATCATGTACTCATCAAGGCCAAGAGGCCGAAAATACAAGAAAGGGAAACCAAAGAAAGTTTCAAAAAGAAAACCCAAGAGAAAGCTAGAAAGAACTCATTTTCAAGAAGACAAAGTTTAGAAAACACTCCTACCTAGAGTGAAGACAAAAAGCTTGGACTTGAAGATGAAAATGATCCGAGCAACACCTCCTAGGATGGTGATGATGATTCGGCCTTGATGAAAGAAAAAGGAAGGAAATGTGTTCTTGGTGAGCTTGTGTTTGAGAATGGAAGTTTAGGTGTTTGTATGATGATCCAAGGTGGTGGGGTGGTGTTTCAAGGTTGTGTGATGATGTTTCAAAAGGAAAAAGAAGAAGATGAAGAAGAAGAATGCTCTTGAGATTTGAGAGAAAAAGGAAGAACTTAGAGAAAAACTAAAAAAACTAAACTTAGCAAATGAACAAAGTGTAGCAAAGGTTCATCTAGGCATGGTATTTATAGAGAAGAATAAGAGTGAATGAGTGGAGGAGAATGAATCCTCATGGAACATGAGGTGAGGCATGTGTGAAGGAGAATGAATCCTCATGGAACATGAGGTGAGAGAATTGCACTTTGATGACATGGCTTCAACCATAGTCTTTGGAGTGTGAAATAAAATTAAATTGTGATAAAATGGATGATGAATTTCGTGCAGGTCTGATGCAGCAAGGGAGGAGGGAGTTTTGGTCATGTAATAGTGTGTTAGTGATGTGTTTAGCGGTGTATTAGCTTAGGTGTAAGGTTAGGAGTCATTAAGCATAAGTTTAGGTGACTAAGAATGTGATTAGGAACCTTTATGACATGATTAAGGAGTACTCATACATATTTAGGAGATTTTAAATTCATTTTATGAATAAAACAATGTAGACAAAATTCCATAATTTAAGGAATTGGAGAGAGAAAACACTATTCAAGATTCCATGACTAGAAATCTTGAATTTTAAAATAAGATTTTAAGTTGTAATTAAGCACTTTTAGGTTCTAATCAACTTTAATAAATTATTTTGACTCAAGATTAATTATGGAAATTAATTAATCTTCGATTAGAGCCTAATATTGCTTAGGTTTGCTTAATCACGCGATTAAGCGTAAAAACACGAAACTAGGGGTAAAATCGTAATTTTGCACTAATTTTGCCCGGGACCTCCATAATTAAAACTGAGGTTGTAGAATACATAAAAATGCCTTTTAAAACCATCTAGAGAAGTTTCGGGTTCATCCAGCACTTGTAAATAGGTAAAACACCGCAGGGGCGTTTTGGTCATTTAGATCCGAAAACTCGAAAAACGAGATTTTCGATTCCGGAAAGGTACACAGGTCATCTAATCCCCTTCCAACATTGAGTTTGCCCTTCGAGTACTGCCAGATCGGCTTTCCTCGAATTCTGGGCCGAAAATGACCTCAAGGGCATTTCGGTCATTTTCACTCTAGCAGAAAATCGGGGCGTTACAAGAGTACCCCGATAAAAATACATGAATGCTTATGTAGATTTTTGAAAATCATGTACCAACAAAAATGATTTTTTAATGTGATTTTAAACAAGTTTGTCAACAAGAGACATGGATCTATCGTGCTGAATATGACTTTCTAAATAAGATCAATATCTCTAGTATTATAGTGATCTTAGGGATACCTTGGTATCTAATCTTTTGGCTGATTCTTTATCTATAGCATCTGGGTGTGTTAGGTTACATCAATTCTCCATTTTCATCTAGGCATCAGAAGTATGTTCTTTTCTTTGCATAGTTAGAAGTCTTGAATCTCTCAAGAGAGTGGTAGCATTCTAAAATCTCTTAGTTTCATATGACTTGTCATGATGACTTCTTTTTTCTTCAATTATTTAGGTTTTGCATACTCTTGGATCAGCTCTTGTAGCAAAATATCCACCTAACTTTGATTACTCAAAGCTTTTTCTATATATTCAGACATAATAGTGGAGATGGAAGCATAGTTTGACATATTTCTTAGCAATGAATTGTTTCTCAAAACTTGCAAATTGCTATTCTTCTTGTTTAGAAATGTTTTTCTGATTTTCCTTTGGAGTTCTTAACATACTTTCTGAAGTATCTGAGTTCTAGAATTTACTTTCTGAAGATCTGGCCTCCATCTAATTGCTATCTGAAATTTCCTTGAGACTTTTTTCATCAAGACTTTCTTCCAGTCCTAAATGACAGCTAGCAAAATCATTCTTGAATACTTTTCATCAGCAAATTCAAGTCATTTGGAGATCTTGAGTATCTTGCTTCTGATTTTTCTTTTGAGCTGGGGAAGATGCTGGAGATAAATACTGTCTTTTAAGCTCTAAAGAACCCTCTTTTTAGTTGTAATGTTTAGATGTACCTGCAACAATAGTCATTTGATCTTGGTACTCAATTTTCTTGAGTCCATCAGGGCTAGTTGTTCAGAAGGAGGACTTTCTATCCTTTCTAATAGATTTCTTTTTCAAGAATTATTTGTCAAATGGATAACAAGAGAGACTATGATGATTATTCTTATATGAGACTGTATTTTATTTTAATTCCTATTTCCTTTTCATTTCTTAAACTTGTTTTATGAAACAATGGTCTTTGACTCTTCAAGTCCAAGTTTAGGATTTCAAGGCCTTTTGCGATTGTTCAGTTTAGATTTTTAGAAGCCATAAAAAGTTCTCAAATTCAGGAATAACCTTATGAGATATTTCTAATTTAATTCTGAGACTTCAGTTTTTGAAAAACATTGTGTGTGTGTGTGTGTGTGCGCGTCTATACATACATACATACATACATATATATATATATATTCTTTGAGTTTCTTTATCAAACTTAGGCTTATTTTATCTGAGATGTTTTAAAGAGGAAGTATGCATATTATATGGCAGCTCATCATATGACTATAAGGTAAGTAAAGGAATAAGTTTGAGTATTCTTACCTTGTATTCTTCTATAAAATTGCACTCATGTCATGAGATATAGAATTTGTCACTTTCAACCTTATCATGACTTACTGACTCATTCCTTTCATCTTCAAAGTTGCTATTTTTAGGACTTTTTTTTCTCCTTTTGTCTTCCTCTTCATTAGAGGTATCAGCGACTTCCATTGCTTTAGCTTTTTGCTACTTCTGATATGATGACTTTTAAAATCAAAGATTTTCTCCTTTTGAGATTTCTTAACCCATTGAGAGAGTATAATCAAATCCAAGAATATCATCAGAGAAAGGATGATTAGTTGATAGAGTGATCTCTTATTGTGGATGATCTATACCATTTTGTCCCTTTGATCTTTGTCTTCTGTAATCGTTGGATTGCTCAACCCCTGAAAGGCTTGGCTCTGATACCACTTGTTGGTAAAAGAATGCATGAAAAGGGGGGTTGAATTATATTATGAAGCTTTTCTTCCAAATCTGAAACATCTAGCAAAAGGATACTATCAAGCTTAAAGCTTGAAGTGTAGCAAAGTCATTGTTAGTTGTTTCATAAAGTAAATCTTTGAAACATAATAATAATAACGCAACTTTAATGATTCTTAAGCAGTAATTGGCTTAAAGTGCATAATATAAAAATAAGAGATCAGGGAAAAGAAAAATGACACAAATATTTTTATACTAGTTCAGCCAACCTGCCTACATCCAGTACTCAACGCATGTTGAGATTTCAGTAACAACAACTTTCTCAACTTGAGAAAGTAAAATGGATAGTCTTTACATTAGCCTTCCCAAGCTCTCACAATAAATAGTAGACAACCCTACTATCACAAATCGAATAGTTTTGTACCAGCCTCTCCAAGTTGAATCGAGTAGTTCTGTACCAACTTCTCTAAGTTGAACCGAGTAGTTTTGAACTAGCCTCTCCAAGCTTCACTGAGTAGTCTTGTACCAGCCACTCCAAGCTTAACCGTGACCTGCAGACAACTTCTATTACCATGTTGCAAGCAATGCTTCCCAACCTCTTGAAGTTGAACCATGATGACTGGAATGCCTTCATTATCATGTCGTGAGTAGTTTACTTATAACCTCTCCAAACTAAACCGTGATGACCAGACATCTCTGCCATCATGTTACAAGTAGTTTTACCTTAGCCTCTCCAATCTATGTCTTACTTTGATCACTATTGGATCAAGGTTACAAAGGTTATATGTTTAGGTTGCCACTCAAACTGACCTACACCTATGTTTCCTTACAAATGTTCAATAAAACAGACTTGGTAAAGAGTATACAAATCATTACAAAACATAGAAAGAAGATTTTACAGTTCAAGGAGATTAATTATATATTATAATGAATAGCACAGGAAGCGTAAAGAGATTTTTCCAGAGTTTTCACTCTTATATCTTCAACTCTCTCATTGGCATTCAAGCATACCGTCTTCATTTATACTGGTCCTTCTTCGTGACCATTTCCTTTGATAAGATCTCCAAGTGACATGTGTAGATCATCTGTTGTGTCTTGGAACGTTAGTCTAGAGAGGTAGGCTAACAGACTTATCACATTGGTTGCAGAAGCCATTGTATTATATAGGTTTCTGATGTCCCTCTTTATTTTTACTTTCTGATCATGGTTTCTGAACTCCTCCTTCTAGAAGCTAAGATGGTTGACCAATCAAGCAGAAAATATGACATACCGATTATAAAACTAGGTTTGATTCAAGATTTGAAATTTGAATTTCAAATTTCCTTCCATTTTTGCTATAGCATTCTGTGCTCCACAGTTCCGTGAGCTTTCTGACATACATAATTAACCCTTGATCATTCTTTAATCTTCCAGTCTTTAATCTTGACTTTCTGATGCTGTTTGATTTGTGATTGTGATGATTGTCGACTGAGTAACATGTTACTTTTAGAGTTGCCTGGATTTTCTCCTTCTTCAGTTTACTTTTTGAAGTCTCATGTTACTTTATGAAGACTATTTCCTTGGGTTTCTTGTTCTTGCACTACAAGAAATGTATGGGAAACTGACACTATTACTTATGGGTATTAATATTACCGATGACTTTACTAACAGGCATGAAGGCATCAGTTTCCATCCTTTCGATGATTATTACTAACTATTGAACAAAACTCGTCAGTTTTTTATTGACATGCTTACCATCGGTTAATAAAATAAAAGACCATTGGTAAAATTAGATAAAAAGGAGTCACCTTGTCGTCAGTGATGCATATTTACTGACGGATGTGCCGACGGGTGTAAAATAATTTTGTTTTATAGGATTTACATGTTACCGTCGGGCTTACCCGTCAGTAATCAGTTATTTTTTAAAAAAATTTCCTGTTTTATCATGAAATGTTTGGTAATTTATTATTTATTTTTTATTTATGTAACAACCTAACTATCAAAGCAACTGATATTAAATAAGAAACTAATAAAATGAATAAATAAAATTGATTAAATAAAATATCAAATTATCACAATAAAAAATATCTAAATTACAATAAATGTAAAAAATGTCTAGAATGGGAATAAAAGAAGAAGCTAAATAAAAACTAGCTAAACTCCTAGGCATCATCGGCAGCGTCATCATCATTATCATCTGGACCATCGTCATCTGTGCTATCTGATTGCGAGTGCCCTTAGAGATGGACAGGAGTAGGATATGGGGGAATAAGGGTTAGGGGAGCATTTTGTCGGAGCTGGAGAATCCTGAAGCTTGCATGTCTCGAAAAAAGCTCATCACATCTGCAGTGATTTTTTGCTGCATCTTCCGGAGTTGAGTCTTCTTCTTCTTTGCTTTCTACTAATGTTGGCGCTCTAAGGAGAGCTTAAACTCTCAGATCACTCTTAGCTCCTGCTCTACAGCCGCTCGACCAGCCTGCTGCTCTTGGAGCTGCTGAAGGAGCTGTGCTTGCTACTCTTGCTACTACAGCTCTTGGTTGAGTGCATGCACACACTTTCATAGGGCATCCTCCACAGTAGCATACCTGTGGTGGAGGATGGGGATATACTCTCAAGGTAATACCCTATCCCATATATGTGGCCATTGTAAAGGCCACCAACCACTTGGGCCTAGACATCCTCTTCATTCGGAGGAGGAGGATTGTCAGTATCGGGCCCAACCTTAGCCACCTAGGTCTAGTACTGGGTCTGTGCCTGCTCCCAGAGGTCAGAAAACTGGTGCTGCAAATGAAAAAAGATAAAACACATTTAAGTAATAATTTTGATATAAATTAAATGATATTAAAAACTAAGTAAAGATTTGTCTAAAATAAAACTTACATAAGTCGTCTCAGATCAATTGTCTACCCATACCTCTCCGAACTCCTCTTGCTCACTCTTTTAGGTGTGCGTCTCCCGAAAAAACTCCCCCTGGGTTGAAAAGCGGCTCAACTCCTTGGCCTGCACAAATAAGCACAATAAAGTTATAAAAGTATAGTATTTGCCACAATTCAAATATAGTAAATGTTATTATAAAATTTTAGAAATGTTAAAGAAGTACCTGGAGCTTCCGTTTCCCCCCTTAGGTGCTCGACCCACCCATATGCAGTGACCCGCCTTTCTATGAGGCACGTTTTGTCTTTCCCTTATCCGACTTACCCTTGAAGATCGGGTCGCTAGCCCAATGGCGCTGTAACTCAACCAAGGTGGCGTCATTCAGGCACGAGGTGTTCATGTGTCCCTTACGGACATCATGAAACATATCTTGCATTTGCTTGGAGGATTGCCCTCTGAATTGCTAGCTCATGCTCGGGCTTAATGTAGAAGGATTTCTGCATATACTAATTCATAATGTTGAAGGAATACATATAAGCATATAATTAAATAATATAAACATATATTTTAACAAAAGTGAATAAATCATATAATTACATTCCATTCCTTCCACCACGAGTCCTTGACATCAGTAGGGATGTCGAACCATGCGGGCCATGGATGGTTATACCAACTTTGTATAACCTCCATGATCTTGTGGTGAGCTGGCGTAAACGACTGAAAACTAAGACATAAATGAAATATATCAAACTATAATCAAAATTACTTAAATATCATAAGCAAAGTAAAATTAAAATGTAATAAAAAAAAACATGTTTAAACTTACCTGTCTTAGCGGTATACTATCAAGTTCGACTGGCCTGCCATTTGGGCCAAGAAGCCTCCCATCGGCATCCCGTGCTTGTGACCCTATCGATAAAGGAGTCTGGTCAGATATGTGGCTAGCAGTCAGTGTAGTGGTAAGGCTAGGGGTAGTGGTAGGGTTGGGGTCGCTGATGCGAGTAGGTTGTGAGTATGAATAGAGGGAGGTGGGGGCCCGGAATACTCAGGAGTGGGGGCATCATCTGGAAGCCTGGGATGCTAATGGTGGGGACTGAGATGGAGGTGGTGGCAAGACCGGTGGCGGAGATGGTGGCAAGGGCAGTGGCAATGGCAGAGGTGGTGGGTAAATCGACCTTTCGAGGTCGGCCTCTTCCTCTACCAGCCATACTGAAACAATTACAATAATAAGTTTTATATAATAAAACTTCAGTTGATATAATAATCTTCCCTTAATTCATTCAATTCCCTAAAGTTTTGTCTCATTCATGGATTTAGATTTAGACTTAGAAAGATGTAATTCTCTCATCTTGCCCAACAAAATGTCCAAAAGAACATTCGAGCATATAGCCATGCAGCTTGAGTGAGGATCGAACCCCTAACCACATAGTTAAGGGACAAGATGAACTACCACCACGTCACACTTCGTGGCTACGTATGTGCTATTAATAATATTATACTTCAAATTGGCCAAATTTCATATTATCTCCTTCAAATTTGTTTTGACTTTTGCGTGTTATTTACCTCCCAAAATAAATTAATTTTAAATTAAACCTGTCATATGTACAAAATTATTTGAGGTCAAAATACTTGTTTAATATTCATTTTGGTGTATCATTTTTGTTGATGAAATAATTGAGGTTGAGTCTACCATTTACACTTCTTCTAGTGAAAATAATCTTGAACTCTGCTATTTATTACGTAATTAAGAAAAATGTACAAGGTGTAAACCTTGATAATGAAAATCAAGAGAATGATTCAAAGATAAAAAGTGACTTCCAAGAAATAGAATAACATAATTTAAAATTAAGGAATTCTAATTGGTGCAAATTAAAAAGCATCGAAAGTATGTAGAAATCAAACTAACCAATAAGATAAACCCAAAATTAATCAATGAAACTTGAAAAATAACAAACATCATAGATGGACAAAATTCAGTAGAGAGAAAAACGTGTCAAAAGTTAATTAATAACTCTTTGTTAATTAACAAAAGGTTAGGTGGAAAAACATATACGTTTAGGATCTAAAGTGGTAAATGCATGGTATGATACTCCATCTCTTAAAAAGCTTTTCAGATTTTGAATTCTCGACCTTGCTAATAAAGTTTATCCTAGACTCAACCATTTTCAATTGAGTTGACCCCTGGTATTAATCAACAATTCTATTCATTTTCAAACAAATAATAATATGAAATTAAATTCATATCAAAGAAGATATTTCTAATCAGTCACAATCTTTGGTACATTTTGCTTGGAATATCTTTTGTGTGCCATTCAATATTATCCTAAGAAGTAAAATATGACTAAATGTTGTTACAAAAGAATATATGTGACTAAATTAATTTGAAAAAGGGCTTTAAAGTTTGAAGTATATATTTTAACAGATAATATTAGAATCCAAAAATGTTATCAGATTATTTAATCTATTATTCCTATAAAATATTTTAACAAACTTTTGACAGCATCTCCCTTAAATTATGAGCTTCCATCGTTAGATATTTAAGTCAATACAACAATTATGGATATTATTATAAAGATTAACAACAGAATAAACTCAACAATTACATTTTAATAATATAGTATAATTTACATAATCCTAAAAACTGTTCTATTGCACATCCCCTTATAACTCCACAATATGCATCTTGCAATCTCTGCAAATACAAAGAATCTCATAGCAAAGAATGTAAACAAGTTAGGGAAGGACCTCTACGCCCTTTCCCTTAGTCATGCAATCCCCATTTCGTACAACTTTATCATATAAAACATAAGTCTCTGTATATCCTACATACATATTAAACCAATCAACCATACAAACAACAAGGATTTAGTTACTAACCTTTATAGGAATTAAAAAAATTCCACAGAATGTATGTGGGGAACCTCTCTACGTCCAACCGAATCCGCACCTGAAAAAATTAATTACAACAAACTAAAATAATTTAAGAGATATAAAATATTTAAAGAATTTAATTTTTATTAAATTACTAAAGAAGATCATGAAAAAATTTAGAATAATAATTACATACATACATATATATATATATACACACAGAAAACTTGAATAATAATTACTAAAACAATAATTACATATATATATATATTACATAAAAAAACTAAAAAAAAGACCAAAAATAATTAAATATACACTAATGTAGAAAAACCAAATTAAAAAAAATAAACCAATTAAAATGCTCACCAAAGTCCCTAGATTGAAATGGTGGTCTCCGTTTCTCGAACAGAGGTCCGGCAGCAACGCACGGAGGCGAGAAGCTAGCGGCGGCAAATGTAACACTCTCCCAAGTACAACATCATCCTTAAGTCATGACATTGTACTCAAGAGTTATTACTTATTAATTAGCAGACCTTTCTTTAATATCTATAGCAAGAATTGGTCAAATCATATAGTAACTAATTCGTGCTTCTATCAAATATATTTATATCTAATAAACAAAGTAGTTATTTAAATACAAAGCCAAATATGAAAGGAAGCTCTTCTAAGATCTTCAAAATACATCGGTTATCTCATAAAGGTACAGACATATATGTTTATATACAACTAACTACAACAAATACAAGTCTTCTATAGTAAACTACTGCAGAGCAGATTTCTTTCATGCAACAGCCCCCTTGTCCTTTGGATCAACTTAGAGACAACACGGAAATACAAACAAGTAGGGGTGAGAATTATACAATTCTCAATAGGGACACTCCCCAAATATACAATCACAATGTCATCGTCATCGCCCCCAACCACTTCGGTTTATCAAGAAAATGTTATCATACATTTCATAACAATAGTTCAATTTTAGAGTTCCAAATCGTACTTCCGAAGTGGGTAACTTTTAATGATCAATCACTTAATGCATATATATCATAATGTTCAAACATCTATTAAATCATCCTAAGCATTATCAAGTAAACTTGTATGTAGAAATAATAATAAATTATGAGTAGTCATCTTTACTTGTTCTAAACATTTTAAAAGGGATTTCTCTAGTTTTTCTTGTGGCTATAGAACTTAATTCAGTGCATTTTTCTCTTTTCATCGACATAGGAAAGACTTAGTTCGTATCATACTGCAAAACTCAATTCAGTGCATTTTTCTCGTTTAATGGACATAGGAAAGAATCGGTTTATACCCAACGGGTATCTGCCGTGGACAACTCGACAATAGATAGTTTATACCACATGGTATTTATAGTGGATCACACCACATATGGTGGGAAACAGACTGCTTATCAGGGCTGGGCTCATTCCTATACGTGATCATCGGACTTCATTTTATTCCATTTCCGAATCACCCACAGTTCTATTCCTAGCCGATATATCTACCAACTTATAATATCTCGGGGGAAGTTCCTCCTTTTGCCTTTTCCTCATTCAACTTAAGTCTTGTTTCTATTTTCTCCTATATCAGAACATGCACGATTGAAGTTCATACATTCTCTTTTGCCATATATATCCATCATTCACTTTTCTTGTCGAAATACATGCATAAAGAACATGTGTGCCTTCATTCACAAAATGATTCCAATCATGCCTCAAACCAATCCTTAAAGGCACTAGCATGCATTCATATATATATATATATATATATATATCATACTTGAACCAAATATCATTATGTCACCAATATAAGGCCTTAGCCTAAATACAACATATGGACAGATTTCACACTATTGTAGTACCAATTTATTTGCATATCAAACATTCAATTTCAAAGCCACAAAAACTATCCATGACACCTTATTGTGTAACATCCCCAAATTTATAACTAAGATAAATATTAATTAGCGATAGCAAAAACCAAGAGAATCTGGACAAATGTTATGAAACACAACAAATAGACTACTTAAGTATGTCTAGAGAAAAATGCAAAGAATTACGAAAATGCCATCACTTAGTGGAAATTATGAAAATACCCTTGCTATGTAAAGGAAATTACCAAACTACCCTTGCCTTATTAAATGACAAAGATACCCTTACTCTATGAATGGAATTACAAGAATACCACTATCATTGTCTAATTACAAAAATATCCTTGTCTTAGTTAAAGAAATTACTACAATGCCATTTGCACAAATCCCTAGACTTGTCTTTAGACAAGAATGAATCTAAGCCATTGGATTAAGATGATAACACAATAATTTAACCACATACATCATACACATTTCTGAATCACATACATGCACTAAAGGTTAGAAAATCTCCACTAACATCTTTGCACAAAACATGGAGCATTTTCATCTAACATGTTTGCATAAAACATGGAAACATGTTTGCACAAAACAAGGAGCATTTTCATCCCAAAATTCAGCCAACATGTTTCCATAAATCATGCTCCAAGTGCTTTCCTTCTTCTGTTTTTTCTCTAATCTTTCCACTATAAATACTCCTCAAACTCTCTTCAATTTAGAAACTCCCTAAGTGTTCTTTCTTTCTTATTCTATCATTCTTCTTATGTTCTTCAAAGACTTCTCTTGATCCTCTAAACTTCATCCAAACACTTAAATCCTAAGTCCAAACTTTCACTAGCCCTCACAAGAGTTACAATCTTTAACTCTAGTGAGAAATATTTTCTTAAGCACTCAAGTTCTAGAGCCAAGATTCAAGGAGGGTCATCCACTCCAAAGACTCTTGTTCAAAGCTTAAGGAAGAAGAGAAGGACCCTTTTTAGACCCTACACAAGAGGTAGGAATTTCTTCTTTATTTGTTCAAGTATTGTTGGCTTCTAACTTTGCTCATGGATAGAATGCCTCAAACTTGAGTTATTGTCAAAAGTTTTGAATAATTATATTTTTAGAAAACACAACATGTTCTATTCTGCTATGAGTACTTTTATGATGTTATCAAACTCAAATATAACTTAAAAGATTGTATGTGAAATTTGAGTTAATAAAGATAACTTAAGACATGAACATGGCAGGTGCTGGAATTTCTAGTTATTTCTGGCAGTAGTTACTTCGAAAATTAGTGTTCATAAAATATGAAGGATCTCGAAATGGAAATATTTTTATTATAAACTAGACTCATTGTAGAACACTCTCCAAAACAAATCACCTAAAACGGAGTTTCCTAGCCCAAGATATAAATTTTTAAAGTAGAGCCTAAGACTGAAACTCTTAATCTGACCTTGTAGTAGTAAAATAGGTGTAACTCACTCTAGAAAAATGCAAATGGACAGATTTCAACTTTGTGGAAAAGCTAACACATCTACAAACACACTTATGTCTGCTATGCATAAATTTTTACACCACGAAAATACAGAATGAGAGATATATTTTCGGGACAGTGTGCTGAGAAAGTCTTGAAGGTAGCGTGATACTGTGAGAGTGCAATTTGGAAAGGTTCTGGCTAAGGAAAGACTTGGTATTTAAGCGTGTCCATTGTGACCCACCTCTCTTTCCTGGGAATCTTACTATGCACAATTTACAGTTGATTTATACTAATCTAAGATGTTAGTGCTACAAATTTTATTCTAAAAGATGTCAGAACTTTAAATAAAAGATTCAAGTCTTGTAAAGAGATAATTTTAAGGATTTAAGTAGAATAATAATCTTCAGGAGATATATATAAAAGTCATAATAAAAATATATAAAGAACCTCTAAAAATATCTTAAAGGGTATTAATGTATTAATGGAAATACTAAGAGTACAAAGAAGACTAAGAGAAAAAGATAACACTAAGATATCCATAACCTATTAGGAACACTAGAGACCTAACTTGATAACTTAGGTTGCTTAATGTGAATTATCTATGAGAATGTTTACTATGAGATTTACATAATATTGTCTATGTTACATGAAGTGATATACAGAAATGTGAATGTATTGATAAGATATGAAATGATAATGCTAAAATGATTGACTGTGCCATAATTTATTAATGTGCATACATTCATATTTCAAATGAAATAATAAATAGACCAACTCACTGCTTAATCCTCTTTGAGGATTAAGGTATTGATGATTTCACTCAGTGAGAATAAAAGTAAAACCTGAAAAAGTAGCAATGATAGTCTGGAAAAGTGGACTTGAGCTAAACTCACGGCTTAACCCCCTAAACCGTTGAGATCATGGCAACGGAAAGAAAACCAAAAGGTTGTGGCGACGGCCACGGTATGAGCTCATTACCCTTTTAGGGTGGTCTAAGGCATTGATGCATTCATCCCGTGAGTAATTAAGAAATATGTTGATGAAATAAATGAAAGATGATGATCACTAAACAAGTGAATGTTGAGGATGAGTAATCATGAAATGCATGCAGCTCCTAAATGATTATTGCTTATTAGTGGTTTTTCATGATATGCTTATATGTATGCTTGATGAAATCTTGAATGGATATTTACGCTAATGTTCAAGATTAGTTTAAAAGTAAGCGTACTTGACTAATCACGTTTGTGAAAGTTTGATAATTGAATCCTTACTGCTCACCTTTTTATAATAAACCCGAAGTGGCGAGACGACAACGATGACACTTTTAGTACAAGTAGGAACTCCTACTGAGAAATCATGTATTTCTCACTCCTATGTTTATTTTCCGTTGTCGTTACTAGAGACAGACGTGTCCACCTAAAGCAACGAAGCTGTAGCTGAGAAAGGAGGTAGCGCGTGAAGATTTCAAACCTTTCAAGTAGGAGCATTCTGAGCTTTAGTTACATTATAGTTTGTGAGAAACAATTAGTAATAGTAGAACTTATATTGATATTTGTAATAACTTATCAGTATGATATATGCCCTGTTGTGACTTATGTATTAAGTGATGATATTCCAGTTTATGTGATAATAGTTCTACACTTAGTCTCTTATTCCGCTTATTTAATTAAGTGCGCAATGTAACTTGATTATTATCTATAAAAGCGCTATGTATCTCACTTCTCGTTACAGGCTTAAGTTTTCAAAAAATTAATTTATTTAAAACAAAAAACTTCCACTATTTTTCTAAGTTAATTTCAAAAGAAAACAAATGCAAGGCATAAGTGACAACTAATAAAATCCAAATGTGAACTTAAGCATAGTGGGGTTCTATTAGGGTGTTACATATTGTGTCCATAAGGTCCTGCAAAACTTCCAGAGCAAAAAGAGTTCTCTAACTATGTTAACAAAATTAGACAAATTTGGAGGTCAGAAACCTCCTATTTACAGCCAACATCTAGAATTCCATAATTTTAACCCTAGCAAATGACTCAACAAATTCATAGCAAAAATCAAGTTAAACCTCAAGATGTTGGCAACACTCTGTAAAAATTTCAAAGGAAAAATAAATCATTTGCTATGGTAACAAAATAATCAAAATTCAGTGTTTTCGAATTGGCTATCCAAACAACTCAGCAACAGTCCCGGTTTTACATTTTTAGAAAATAGTAAAAGTCACTTTTGAGACCCAAGAAAAGTCATGGAGTTGCCTTAGGATGCTAGCTTCAACATATAATTTTTCTAGCTCATAAAAACATCAAAAAGTATATCCGAAAATTCATGAACTATAACCTGTCATTACAAATCCGAGAATTCTAGCACATGATTCAAAACTTGTTTTGCCAAAATGGGTTTTCTAACATCATCCAAAGACTCCACCAAAATTAATACATCAATATCAACATATTATCAACCAATAAAACCAAAAATATCAAATTGCATCAGTAGTTAAAATAGAAAAATGGATTTGAAAGGAAAAGAGATTCAAAAACCCTACTTGTGATGCTTGAAGAGTTCTAACTCCAAAAGTCCTTCCAAGAATGGTTTTTCCTCACTTCAAGCCTTCCAAGCAGCCCCTAAGTCTTCCTTAAATAGTATAGAATGATATCTAAGGTGAAAAATTGGAATCTCAATCGGTTAGTTTTATAGGTTATGATGAGTAGTTGAAGTTTAGTGAAGGAAGTTTGAGGTTTTGATAAGGGTAGGTTATGATTTTAGGAGATTGAAATCAAGTTTGAAGCTTTTTTGAGGATGAACAATAGTAGCTGTTCTTGGTCTCCTTCTTATCCAAGAATTTTGGCTTCAAAGGATAAGTTTTGGAGCTTTTAAATGATTATTAGTTGGTTTAGTATTTATCTAATATAAAATCCAAACTTTTCCTACAAGAAATTAAGATTAATGGCTAGGATTTAATCTTGTAAATCAAGATTAAATCTTAGCCTTACATTTGGCTATAAAGGATAACGTTATCCTAAAGATTTGACTTTCTTTTGGTGTTAAAAATCGCACACTGAAATTTTACCAAACGGATAAAACAGTATACCCAGGAAATCAAACATTGTCCAAAAATTAATTATAGGTATAAAATATTTATTTCTATCCATTTCTAATCTTAATACTATAATTTCATAATTTCGGATATCTCCGAGCCTCGGTTCTAGGCTTTCGGCTGTCCCGGTGGATCAACAGAACCCACAAGTTACTATTCATTTTTTTTTACAGATCCGTTGGATCGTCCTCGTCATTTCTATGTCTGTTAGATTTTTAAAATTATAACTAGAAAAAGTCAAATTAATTTTTATATAATTCTTAGGATATTACAGCGAGGGGAAGAGAGAAAGTGTGAGTGTAGAGAGAAAGGGGTTCACAGAATGAGGAAGGAAAGGGTTCGGGTGGGGGTGATGAAGATGGGTTACCAACAGTACCCGTTTAATGAAACAGTGCGTTATTAACGATCGGTTTATCGATGGTGATCATTTAATGAAATGAGACGTTTCACTAATAAGTTATTTCCGATGGGTATACCGACAATTAACCCGTTTAATGAAACGGGACATTTCACTAATTTGTTATTGTCGACGGGTGTACCGATGACCAGCCATAAATACCAAAAATTTGCGCGGTAATTGTTGAAATTTCAAAAGCCTGTCGGTAAAGCTATCGGTATAATTTGGATAATATTTAAAAATATTTAATTTTCTGTTGGTACACCCGTCGGTAAATATTATAAAAAATTTCATAATTATAATAATTACTATAGCGTCAGTAAAACCATCAGAAAATGTGCGCACCAAGTGGCTCGTGGAAGGCGTCATAATTTATCGACGGGTGTACCGACGGAAATGTGCCCCATCCCAACAAAAACCATAATTATTTCTAAACACTCACTTTTCCATTGGAGATACCGTCAATAATTATCAATGGGTGCGTACCCGTCGGTAAGTTGCGTCGGTATCCTCCAATTTCTTGTAGTGTTGTACTAATCTGCTTCATTTCTAAATGCTTGTAAGGCTTTACACGATATAATATTCACTTCGTTTAAGATCATTCTCTTCCCACGAGATAAAGCATGTTTGTACATGCAAAATGAAATAATTTTCGATTAAGTCTGTGTAATGCACTTCGAAATTTACCTGTTAAGCTTAGTCAAGGAACTCAAGGTAGCTATTAGTCATTTTTCAAATATCTTTAAATTGGCTTTATTATCATTCAAAACAATAAAGCTTATACTTTCTAAAGGGTTCTAAAGCTTACATGTATAACAAGACAAATGTGTATCGAGGCTCATAGAAGAGCTTTTTCTTATACTTGAATTTGTACTCAATATATACTTTGTTATCTTTTTATATATTTTAATAGAACTACGAATTAGTTATTGTACAAATCGATCAAATTTGTTATAGATATTTAAGCAAGGTCCGGTAATTTACAAGTGACAGCTTCCAATTCTAATATCATGACTTAAAGATGATATTGTGCTTGGAAGGATATTAAATTTATCCCATTAAATTTGTCGATGACGATTGACTTTTGATATGAGCTCATTACCCCACTGATTAGATAAATTAGGTCAATGAAGAAAAAGATGTGTAAGAAAAGAGATGAAGAAAGAAAAAGATATATGAATTAAAGAAAGACATGTATAACAAAAAATACATATAAAGAGAAAAATGCATAAATAAAGAGATATATAAAAAAAGAGATGTATAAAGAAATGGATGAATAAAGAAATATAAAGAAAACAAAAAGTCTAAAATTACATTACATACTTTATGTGACTCAATGTAATTTTATATGTATATGTATGTTCATTTATATTGTCATGCATACATTAAATATAGTATTGCATTCATGCTAAGAAAGACCATGTTAAAATATACATCTACCTTAGGTAAAGATTTTCTAAACTTATTAATTGAATTTTGATGTATGTTTATGTCTTTTTAAAAACAAACTTATTTAACTGGAGATTATTTCATTCGATGTCACCTTATTACGTGTATTTTACTGGAAATTTTTTGGTTCTCACCCCATTTTGTTTCTATGCCATATCCAAGGAGCAAGTAACTAAATAAAGATCTTGTAGAAGAGCACGTTCAAGGAAAGTACTCAAATTATGTAGGTAGCAAGGATTTTATTTTAGTTCATAAGACTTGTTTAGATGAGTTATAACTCTATTGGAAGTTTAATTACTTCATTGATTATCAGACCACTATTAGCTAGAAAATATTTATTATTCTTACTACTTATTTATTATCTACGACATACTATTTGAATTTATCTAAATACTTATGGTGTATATATTAATTAGACATTGGATGATTCGTATGTGCTTATGAATGTGTTAATTACTTTCCAGAAAAGAAATATTGGACATGATTTTTCTGCGCACAAGGCTTTTAGTTTATTTTTTATATATAAAAAAAAGTATTATTGCAATTTTCTTTATATCTTATTTTGTCAAAAAAATTTATAGGACCGAAAGGTAATCACTAAAAGTTAACTTTAACATAAACTTAAGTATTAAGGGATTAAAATTTAGGGTCTTAGACATGCCATTTCATCCACCACTAAATCACAGAACTCAGCGGATTCCAGCTCCCAACTTTCCTCGAGCCCAAATCCTGGGGGCTTGAAGGAAAAGAGTCTTCTCAAAAAGGTTGTGCATCACCAGCACACATACGAGGCCCAAACATGTTTTTGTGTTCATTGACAACATCCTTGAACAATCTTCCATCCAATATTTTGAATGGCTCACATTTAATTTAGACAAACTCCCTGAACTTTCTCTTGTACTTGGCTTCAGGTACAAAGATTCTATGTATGTCCTCTAATGATGATCCTGTTAAAGATTATGGATTGCCCTATCAACTCCCCCTAAGCTATCATATCTCACACAAGCAAAGGGTTTGTTAGATTTTCTCTTCTGTTTATATGAGACAAAAACATCCATGAACATCCCCTCCCATCCAAGTAGTTGATGTAGTCACCCTTTACTCATTGGAGGTGGTAGATTGTCAATAAAAACTGAATGGAGTTCCCTCTTCACTCTCCAAATTGAATCCCACTTCGACCTTCCATCGCTCCCAGAAACTCACGAGCTCTCATCTCTTCAATTGCACCGAATTATCTAGTGCTGTTATTTTGTGTGTAGATACGTAGGAAGGACTACACAGGAGTTGGTCCAAAAACTCTATTACAAAACATAGCTCTATATATTCATTCTATAACTCTCACAAATCAAAAAATAAATAAATAAGAAAATTTGCTTCCTTTTTTTTTCATTAATAACTACATACCCTAAATCAGGGGGATGCAAAGTAAATCAATACCACAAAACAGCAATCAAGCTTAGAACATTCAGAGATCCTAATAAAATAAACAACGTAACACCCCATATCTGAAGTCATGTCCGTCCTGTATTCAAACAATCAGAAGAAAATTTCCTCTAACTCATATCAATCATATCATAACTCGTACAATAATTAATAACTATTATTTTCTATAGCAAATTACTCTAACATTATAACAATTAATAACTAATACAATAATTTTTCATAACAAACACTTACTTAAGGTCACATAACCAATAAAACCATCAAAACTCCTTTGACTTTGTATTAATCACTTCAATTATTTTACATCGATCTCTATCTGTAGATGATGCCTACTGATAGACGTTAAAAATTTAAGTTCTTGTTGGATACACAATGATTCATGTTTAGGAAAAAATTCAAAAGAAAATACAAAAAATAACACAATTAATTTATAGTTGGTCGGAGGCGTTTTCTGGGTATCTTCTTTATGGATTTTTTTTTTTAATTCTTTTATTCATTTTGGTACTCTTCATGAGAGTCTGGCAATTCATAATCATCGAAAAACTAAAACAATTGATTTTTTCTTTAGTCAGCAGAACCTGCACAAATAATAAATTATAGTTGTTCAGATAATTCCTCTGGCGAGACAAAAGAAGGGTGGGTGAAGCAGTCGAATGCACAAGCTTCACAGTGTACATAGTAACAAAGTAATCCTAGCTGGATTTTAGAGTAAAAGTGTTCCAATCTCAACTTAGTCCCTTGAAATTAATCATGAGCTCTATTAGGAGGGAGAAAAAAATCCATACATGCATATTATTGGAATTCTCAAAATGGAAGACTAATCTGTTTCCTGGTCAACAAAATCTATAATCCTTATGCTATTATAATAATGACCTCAAAAATGACATCTAGAACACAGAATCAAACTTAGTAATGCAAATGTATAATTTAATTGACATGCCAACCAATAAAACTTGTGTATCTCACATCGTATTTTTAAGTTAGAGTGCCCCCTAATGTTCTGAGATTATTATAAACTTCAAAAGAATCCAAGAAATTTGTTACAAACATCCGTCTGATTTGCATTGGTTATATTGGTCGGTGTGGGGACCAAGCTGCAGAATTATTCTTTGCACTTTGGTTTCTCGCTCCAGTTTCAGTCAGGATTCCACGTACTGGCCATGCACTTCCATCAAAATCTTGGACTTGTTTTCAGTGTTTGTCAAATGAAAAAAGAAAATAAAAATCTTCTAATCACACTAAGCAGTTTTATATGACACAATGGATATGTCATATTGATGATAAAATCATCTCTCCTAAAAACTTAATTTAAATTATAGATAGAGACAATACGAATAATTTTATACTATAATATGTTTCTTAACGAAAATGTCATTTTAGAGCTAGAAACTTAAACAATTTTATCATAACAAGGGCCATTTGATTATGAAAAATCTAATAACATATCATGAAATAATCTCTCCTAGGGGTATGTTTGGTTGAGAAATAAAAATAGAGACAAATTTTTCACTGAAGAATTTTATATGTAAAATTACACATAGAGTTTAAATTTACACCCCCATTTTTATCCACTAACTAAACATAGAGTTAAAATTGATTGGTATAGGCATCATAAATGGTTTTATACTTTTTGTTACATGAATGATTTTAAACTATCGGATATTTATTTCGGGGTATATTTAATTATTCTTGAGAATCGGTAGTTGGGAATGATACATTTCTATATTTGTTACAAGTGTTACAAAATTTTTCATAAGTATTAATTATTCCATAGAAAAAGATTTTTCCATAATTTAATAAAATCTCATTTCCAAGTTGAAGGGTGAAAAAAAATTCCCATGACTTTAAAATTACAAGTATTAACCACAATTACTAAACCATACCTCAATTATTTGATTTTTTTTTCTTTTTTTATGATTGTGTTAAGGGTATTTTGAAAATTATGATATATATTCTTAGGAATATAGTTTACAAAATAAACAGGTTTTAAATTTATTCATGAAAATCTTAACAAATAATCCTAGAAATATTTAATACTAACCAAACAAATTTTAAAAGATAACCAAGTAATAATATTCCTTGGAATATGATTATCAGGAATGCTATACATGGGAATCTAATTTCAAATATCGAAACAAACGATTCCTATGATAATATCAAATTAAGAGAGAAGGAAGCTTGGGTGTATTTTACATTCTTCATTGTATGTGAATATGTAATATTTTAAAAAGCTAGAACGAAAGTTTACAAAAAATACTGTATTATATTAATCGGGGATGAATATTCCCTGGCTAAATCTTCTTTGATGTGATTGGATAATGAAATCGCATCTAATTAATTTAGTTTGTATTCGAATAAAAAATGTTTTCGATATATAGCTCCTTTATTTAGATGAAAGTGAACCAAACATGGTAGGAGTCATTTATATTCAGTGGTATAACTCTATTTTGGCTATCTACTCCATTCGCATGCATTGTCTTATATAGATATATGTCTTAGTTGATTAAGTTCTATATTCTATTCTATCACCAACGTTCATATATTAGTTCCTTTTTCTTCAATGGTTTAAAGCCTCAATTCTTCTGTTCGCCACCAGGTTTTTGTAAAATCAGGAACCGTAATCCTTTCAGGAGCGAGGGACGATAAAAAATTGTTTTAAATTATGGCTGCAACTATAAATGTGATCACAATTATGATTGTTACGATTATGAATAATGTAATTTTGTCATTGTCCATGTTTGTAAAGCATCTTTCCCAAAAGTTTAAGTGTTTGGATAAAAATACATGAATAATTTTATATCTCATTTCTGACTTCTTGGGCATGATGATTCTAACATTTTTCCCAAAGGCTTAAGATCTTGGGCAGAAGTAAAATGAATGATTTTATATTTAATATTACAGTTTTAATGTTGTGTGAAATTTTTGTTGTTTTTGAAACTTAAAACGGAGGCTGTTACGACCTGTTGTGGCGTACATGCGACCGATTGCTGCTTTCCAGCTAATTTTTGTGAGTTGGAGTCACACCACAATTGCAGTGTAATGCGGATTGCATCTGTAATATTGCAAGATCCATATTTAAAACACTTGGATGGAGTAATTCCACTATAAGGGCGTGGATAATGACTGATGGATTTCACTTAGTTTCCACTACTTGAGTAATGGCTGATGTATGTTTCTAGATAAAAAAATTCTCTAAACTGGAGATTCATTGATCATGGTCTATTCTTAACGTCAGCCTTCCCCTATTTTGCTCCTTGATAAAGTAATAGACGGGAAAAAGATAGACAATGCAAGTCAAACGGAGTTAGATATGTTTCCAACTAGCCACCAATTCGAATATTCTGTTTCACTTTCGTTTGTTAATTTCCCGACCTTCCTGTCTTGTCCGTCTATATCTATAATCTCTGTAAGGATGAAAAGTAATGTTTTGATGTGATCTTTATTTCTTTATGATTTTCATCACGCGGCCTTCTACAAAGGGAACAGTCGGTTATCGATAATCACTTGTTAATTAAGACCACAAATGTTTGAATTAAAAAGTTAACAGTAACAGGTTTTAAAATTGATTCTAATTACAAATTAATGAGTCGTATTAAAGGTGTTATTGCTTTTGGCATTATTGGGACACTTGAAGAATCATGCGTTATAAGGGACATTCACCATTTTAACTCTTTCTCAAAAGATTAAATCGATAATAAAATAGACTTTAAAAGAAAATTTATTCCCCATGCTTGTTTAAAGATTTATTTCATCTCACAAATTCATTTAAACATCAACTATATATTTGATTATATGTCACATTTTGTTTCAAGTGGAGCTGTAGAACCATTACTTTAATTCGCAAAGACTCATATCCTTGAAAAATAGTTCCTACAAGAATCACATTGATTAAAGAAACAAAAAGGTCAGTTGATAATTGGGTAACATGCAAACATAATTTCTTTTGAGTGTTATTTTATTGATGACATAATAATAAATTTCTTTCTACAGTGAAAATGGTATTTACCCCAAGTGTTAATAATTGATAATTTCATTTACAATAATAATAAGTTTTCTTGTAAGAGAATATAGGGAATCATATATTATTAATAATCAACACCAACGCTCTTCCTTTTTTTTTTTTTGGTTAACAAACACTGTTTTATTTCGAGTACTTCTATACTCGTTCATCTTAAGTACGATTTTGAGTGGAAAAAGATAATATCTCCTAAACTAAGATTTCAAGTTGCCAAAAAAAAAAAAAAAAACTAACGCTGTTGCGAGTTTTCAGCATCATAATTGACTATGCTAATCCGATTGGTGTTAGTTAGTTGGGGTCGAGTGGGTTTTGAATACTAGTGGTTTGTATCTCTCATCAAACATCACTTCCAAAAATATGAATGATTTTTCATATAAAATGATCCTCACGCAATACCTCTCTTAGGCCTAAAACGATGAAAAATTTTGAAAAAAAAAATTAAAATGAAGATCAAACTCTAAATCGCCGTGTCATATAAACACTCTTACTGCCTCATTAATCATTTTTACCATTAACATAGATAGTAGAATAGAGGATCATGAATTATTTTATATACATCAATATCAATATCATACCGTGAATCTGGTGAAAGACTTCTTATTTATTATATGTAGCTAAAGTTACCGGTGATTTATACACTGATTCTCAAACGTATAAAAGATATCTCAATCCCTGAGTACAAAAATAATCATTTCCCCAAATTAAATCCTCTAATTTTTAAGCAGATACAGGATTAGTCGAGCTGTTGACGGCAATTCCATGCCATTCTCGTTAAAATGGAGTAAATATTATCAATTCAAGGAAGAAGCCAGCAAAGTGCTTGCATGCACCTCGAGATTTCTAGATGTGGATCACTTCACTTTTATGTGATACAACATCTGGCCCTAATAATAATAATAATAATAAAGGACTTCTTCCTGCTGCTAACACTCGAACTTTCAGCACAAGTGCTCTTAATTTAATCGCGAATATATTGAGATGTATATATATTAAAAGACTGACCGATCAATACATGAAAGATACATTATAAAGCTTGCTTTCTTCAATTAATATAATTTTAGAAGTATGTGCTAAAGCCAAGATAAAAAAGTACAGTATATATGTTTGCTAAGGTAGATATAGATATGGATTTCTATCATCACACAGTCTCTAGTATCTGATCCACATATGAGAGATTACCAAAGGGGAAAATTTTTTTTAAAAAAAAAAAACAAGGAAAAGAAAAAGAGGAGCAAACAAAGGCAAAACACTGGAAAAGCATATAACTGAAGCTTCCGTTGGTGATATGCTGCTAGCGGCTGATCCGTTTATGCTTGCATTTGCTTTGAAACCTGTAACCAAAATTCAATTCAATGATCCTGAGAAAATTTGATGAAGTATTTAGAGAGAGAAAGTGCATCTCCGGGAATAAATATTTCCTAAGGAAAGAAAAAGAGAGTGGAATTAATTTTCATAGAAAAGAATAGCTATAGAAGCAATCCATTAATTCGCAGATAAACTAATAGTGCTAACCAGAAAGTAGCTTTCACCATGCTGCAAGCTCTGCATCGAGAAACCAAACTCATTGGTGGGAACTGACACTCCAGAGGAATGAACTAACATTACATCTTCACCAAACATTGTTTTGATGTCCATTGGGCCCCTTGCAACTTCTGTTGCAACCCCATTGATAAAAACTGTGATGAATCCTGAAATACCAGTTCCCCCATATCCTATCCCCAAACAAGAAAAAACAAAAATTAGAAAATCCATTATAATTGGTCTTACAAAGTATACAAAGATGTATTATACATGTTTCTTTACAATTCGGATTTGGGAAGAATTTAAGTCCCAACGTAAAGCAAAGTAAGTTGATTCCATTCAAGAAAACTATTCGCCTATCATCAATTCCTGAATTTGAAAGCCAATTACTGATATAAGCGAAACATATTCATTACTCAGAAAAATTAGTGAACTTCATATCACGGCTACCATGGCAAGTTTCTTTACAAACACAACTTATTAGTATGAACCTGTTGAGATGGATTGCACAATAATACATTATAAAAAATTTTCTTTGAAAGATGCACAAACAAGAAGGGAGTATTCAATTTCACAAATTGAGAACGATGTTTGTTTGGGGGGAGGGGAGCGAGATTGAAAATTCTAGGGTTTGGAAATCTTTGGAAAATACTTTAATCTGGAATCCGAAGAAACCCAGAAAAGAATAAAAAAGGGAGGAACAGAAACCGCAACCGGAAAGTAACCTCATGTTTTCCCGGATAGTAAGGCTTCCATGCAATTCAGTCCGCTGGAACCGTCAAATCAAGAAAAAGATTGCCACTTTATTCTACGGCCCCCATAACCTAATCAACCGCAAAAGAAGAAACTTTTACACTGAAAAAACAGTAAACTAACAACACTTGAATAGTAATTTTAGATTCCAGTACTCATTTTAAGTCTCAAATTGGCCTTGAAAAGTGGTTTTGTCAGGAAGCAAACTGGAACAGCACCTCTGATGGGGAATTCAAGTAAGAAAACTGAGTGTGAAGACTTGATGTAATAATCAAATAAAAGAAAATAATTCTGTGAGTTTTTTGAAGATAAAAAAAGAAAATCCGACGAACCAGCACAGCCATGCCATAATTAATTACCAGAGTTGTAGTTGAAATTTGAAGCATCAGAAGGGTACAAAACGGATGGTGCAGCTGAAGAGTTGTGATTAATCTGAGGGAAAACCATTTGAGCAGAGGCTGAGAGGAAGCCAGCCAAGTCTTGTTGGCCACCAGGAACACCACCTGATGAAGAGAAGCCAGGGAGATAAGAAGGAGAATAGCCACCGAAAGAGGAGGAAGCACCATAAGCAATCGCCGCTGCAGATGATGGGCTAGTCTGAGCATGATATGGATTTGCACCGCCAACTTGAGCCTGCAGCTGGTTTTTTTGGTCAAGGCTAGCTTGCATCTGCCGTTGACGGCGGCGGGAACGGGAGCGGCGGTTCTGGAACCAATAGAAGACGTTGGCATCACCTATTGTGCCAAATTTCTCAAGAAGCTTTCTTATTCTGACGGTTTCATCTTTTGGTGGATTGACCATGCCACTGTTGAAGATGGACTCAAGTATGAGGATTTGTTCTGGCTTGGGAGTCCATCTTGACCGCACAGGCTCGCTTCTCTCGGAGCCATTGCTTGGACTTTTGGGGTCCTGCTGGTCCTGCTGGCCCTGATCTTCCATTCCAATGTAGACGAAATAAGAAAATGGTTTCTGAAGCTGATGAAACCTAGGTAGAATAATATAAAGGGATATATAAACAAAAGTACATCATGGGATACAGTAACACTGTTTTTGGAGCGTATCTATAAGGAGGTGGATAGAATATTGAAACAGTGAAATTACGTAACAACCCTTCATTCCTACCGTCATGCCTTGCCCTCGTTACGTCTTGGGCAGCGAAGGCGGGTTGAGAAGTCCATGGACTCTAGACTCTGACTATCCCATTCCAATATAGCTCGTACTCATTCCATCGTGTTTGAAATGAATGAACCTTTTATATGGTTTGATTTATTTATTTGTTTTAGTCAATCAAAATGTTTGACAAAAAGAATTATTTTGAGTTCACAACATTTTTAGTATCGAATAAGTTCCATGCATTTAGTTGTTTCAAACAAATATGTTTTTTGATCAATGCCTATTCATATACCATCTGCAGGTTAATGCAGTCACCTTAGATGTGACATCGTTAGATATATTTTAATGAGTTTTCAAGTAATCCTCCTTTCGCAATGCAAAAGGTGCTTTAAAATTAAAATGAATTCACAATTAAGACGTCATTGCAGTATTTAAAGAAAATATATTTCATGCATGACTATTCGAATCCTGGATCAGCAATTAAGGAAAGAGTAATGATACGTGACCATCACAAACCATCCACCAGCTATTTACACCAAGGAAAATGACAAAATTAACGTATTTCAGATGGTATGGATATGGAGCGGCAAACTTAGGTATAAAAGAAAAGGCAAAAAAGAAAGGTGTACATGTGGTAGTCTCAGTATAGGCAAAAAGGAGGGAAAAGACTCACTCTCACCTACCCCATCGAAAAGCTTCCATTGCATCTCTGTTCTTTTCTCGTTTATCTCTGCCACCTCTCATAGCTCTCGTTCTTGGCATTGCATGGGGAAAGAAGAAGAAGAGCAGCATAAAACAAGCTGACGTTTCTAGTGGTTGATTTCCTTCGTGGTTTTGTGTAAATTTTTCGAGGAAGTACAGGAGAGGAAAGCTGAAAACGATATATCTTTGATAGTTATTCAAGATTTGTGAACGAGTTTCTGTTTGTATTGTAAGGTATGTGAGTTCATGATTTCTAGTATGATTCTTGATATATTTGTGGTTGATTTCGGAAAATATAGTTTTATTTTTAGAAAATGTTTAGCAAGAAAAGAAAATGTGAATGAGTATGTTAGAATGTAGAGGTTGACATTAGTAGTCAAAGATGAGTTGTAAATGCGTGGAAGGAAATTGTAAACCAGTGCTAAAATGTTGTAAACCCATGATGAAAAACTTGTAAACCTATTAAAAAATATTGTAAACCTTTAAAAAAGCTATAAACCTTTTTAAAAATGTTGTATACCCTAGTTATGCATGGGCATTTTTTTAATTTTTTTAAATCTTCTATCAGAGTCTTTTCAGCAACAAAAACAAAGTGGGAATGAGTGTGTTAAAAGCTAGCAGTAAATGTTAATAGTGGAAATGTGAGGTCTAAATATGTGGAAGGAAGTTGTAAACAAGAGATAATAAAGTGTTGTAAACCCAAGAGCAAAAAGTTGTAAACCTTGTTAAAAATGTTGTAAACTATTGTTATGCATGAAAAATTTTTTTGTTTTAAATTTTTATCAAAGTCTTTTGAGCAACAAAACAAAATGGGAATAACTGTGTTAGAAGCTGGCAGCCAAGGTTGAGAGTGGAAATGTGAGGGGTAATGTGTGAAAGGAAGTTGTAAACCAGTGCTAAAATATTGTAAACCCATGAGGAAAAAGTTGTAAACCTTTTTGAAAATGTTGTAAACTCTTGTTATGGATTGGAACTGAATTTATTTTTTTAAAATTATTTACCAGAGTCTTTTCAGCAATAAAACAAATTGAGATTGACTCTATTATAAGCTAGCAGCGAACTTTTAGAGTGAAAATGTGAGGTGTAAATGCGAGGAAGGAAGTTGTAAACCATTGGTAAGATGTTATAAACCCATGACAAAAAATTTGTAAACCTTTTTTAAAATGTCGTAAACTCTTGTTATGCATGAGAATTTTTCTTTTTAAAATTTTAATCAGAGTCTTTTCAGTAACAAAACAAAATGTGAATGAGTCCGTTAGAAGTTTGAAATCAATGCGGCAAAAAATTGTAAACTAGTTTGTGAAGTTGTTGAAAAGATTGTAAACTACTTTAATTTTTGTTGCAGGTGTGTTGTTGAAAAAAAAGTGTAGAAAATGGAGAAATTAGTTAATACTGACACTGATGTTGTAACACCCTAACTTTTAACCTAATATGCTTGAGTTGCATTTTGGTTAATTATTAGTTGTTACGCCTTCGTTTCAGAATTTGATTTATTCTTCTTTAAAACACGAGTAATAAAAATACGACTAAATTTTTTTTTTGAATTTTAAAACCAAAATGCGAGCCACATGTGTATGTAGATATTGGTCAATACACGTATAATAGTAGCAATCACATAAACCTAATTATAATATATACAAGCCATATCATAACATAACATATACCAAACTAACATATTCTATCCATAACATAGTAGTGACGTCCTATGTACATAAAAGACATACAAAGATAATAAGTTCACCAATAGGGGTTAACATACAGTAGATCAAAAGCTAAACATATTTGCAACAAAACTAAACTAGTTCCCAATGCGTAGCCATCGAAGGACTAGGCTAAGCACGGGTGTATGGGATGTGATAACCCTAAAGCTAATGTCCAAAAAAAAGCTATCTCCATGCTTTTACTGTGACCCTTTGATCTGGTTCAAGCATAGCTCTCACGCCCGTATCTCAGGCAAAGTCATGAACAATACCATTATCCTCATCTGGGGATGACACTGAATAAAAAGAGGGATGAAAAACTTATTCAAGATTCTTAGTAGGGCTACCCAACTCCAACACAAGTGTCATCGTCATCGTCCCCAGCCACTTCGGTTTTCATTTTGAAAGGGATGTGTATGCATAAGGTTCAATTTTAATCTTTCTCAAAGTCCTTTTATCCGAAGTGGGTGTCTTTTAACGTGGATCTTAATTTCATGAATGCAACAGAAATCTCATGTATGGATGACAATACCTCAGCAGTATAAGTAACATATAAGTCTAAAACACAACACAATGTCAGACATATAAGCAGGGGAAAACTAGAGGACTAAAGTCACTTAGCACATATCACATGATTAAATGCACCAGAGGGAGAATGATGTAATGTATGTATATGTTGTAAATTCCAGAACCCTTCAGAAAGTACTCAGAAAGTACAAAGCTTAAAAGGTTTTGAATGACAACAAAGCCAATTTAGAGAAAATGTTTTGAAGAACGACAAATGGCTACCTTGAGTTTCTTGACAAAGTTTAATGTAACACCCTAAATCTTAACCCAAGACTACTAGTATGTACTTAGGTTAATCTTTAGAATATTACCTCTTGGTCTCATCTTTTACTTAGAAAATACTTAGCGAAAATATGGGTAAAATTTTTCTTTTTGGAATTTAAAATCAAAGTGAAAGCCACGCACGAATCCATAAGAGGAAGCATAGAGAAACATATAAGCAAAGCGTAAAGAAACACATCATTTCATGGAGACATCAACTGAAACATAGTTATATATATATATGTTGTGCCTACCCAGAAGGGAAGGACTATTCAATACATCGGGAAGCGGAATACAACTGAAATGCAATACATGGAAATCATAAAAGGCAAATACAAGAGAAACAACACCCATACCCATGTGCACCTAGAGTAGACAACCTCATATACAAAAGAAGGTTTGTCCTCAACTATGTGGCTTGTGTGCACTATCTACTACCCCTCCTATGACTACTCCTGCTGGTCCGAATACTGTGGGGTCGAGTCGATCCACTGACGAATCTCGGCGGGAGTGGTCGAGCGCATCATCGGGGCATGTCCACCGCGGCGAAGGCGCATAGATGGCCGTCGAGCCAACCTCGGCTGGACCACCGTCTCCTCACTCCCAGCCCTCATCGGTGGAGGAGCGGGACTGGAGCTCCAACTGTACATGTGGGATGGCGGGTCCTCGGATGGGTCCGCCTCAGGAAATCTTTGGGACGCGGCACATACTTGGGGTACTCGCGTACTGCTGATGTCTCGGGCTCCATGCGGAGGATCTGCTCATCGCGTGGTCTCGCTCGCTCAAAAATCCCGTTATGACGGTAAGGAGCAGTCGGGGTGAAGCGGTAGCTCGGGACGGGGTGCGCGAAGGGTCGTCCCATGAACATGAATACTCGGCGGTCTGGCGACCCTCAAAATGGTATGACCAGTCTTGCCGGGTCATGGTGCAGCTCCCATACCGGGGTGTCGATGAAGAGTACAAATGTCGCCATTTGAAGATATGATGGAAGAAAAGAGAGAGGGAATGAGAATCTTTCTAAAAGAATTCTCAGTAGGGTTATCCCTACCTAGGTGACATCGTCACATCCTCAGGAACCTTGGGTTTATTTCTAAAAAGGTGTGCATGCATATAAATTCCTTTTAAGTTATCTTTCCAAAGTGTTTATTTATCCAAGGCCCATCATATTTTACAATGCGTCTTATAGCTAAGCCTAAAATAACCTAAGGATATGAGTGCATCATAAAGGTAAACCAAACAATAGAATAACTAGGAAACATTATAACATTGGCATAAGTATAGTATATGTGACATTGTTAACTTTAACTTTCATCTCATGGGGCCGCCCTAAAACATTTCTAGGTTATGAGCTCATACCTTAACTAGTCGTCACTAGTTCTTACTTATCCTATGATAAGCGTAACATAATCCCGACTTAAAGTACAGGCTAGGGGGCAAATTAAGGATCTCCTTTCTAGGATCATTTCCTCTTTGAAACGCTTTGCTAGCCACGCTGGCCTCGCAATTTGTCCGCTTTGGCAGGCTGCATCTACACATACCCTCATGGATTTGTCTCCTCCTGGGGGTGCCCGGCCAAACCGGTGTCACCCAGGAGAAGCGCGTCTCAGTGTTGTGTCACATTTAAGTTCTCATAAGCATTAGATCATAAGTACCTCATCATTTATCATATTCATTTTTATCATGCATCCTCATATAGCTTTTTCATAACATATATATCATCACATGAAACTTTCTCATAACATATGCATTGTCACATAAAACTTCCACATAACATAAACATCATCACATAGTCATATCTAACATTTATCCCCATAAGCTCATAGGCTTGATATGTTATAACCCATAGTGTTTTAAACTTTGATTCTTATGAGTCTTAAACTAGCAAACTAATTGTTCTAACATTATCCTTAGCTCCTTATACACCTATAGTTTCACAACTAATGATTTATACAAATTTTTATGCTCAAGAACTAATCCAAACAGCACTAAGCGGAATTTGGACAGCTTTATGTTTATGTGATTACGGGGTTCTAAAAATTACGGTTTGGATCTTTATCTCACGTTCTAAGTTATTGATCATCAACGCCTAGTTTCTTGGGAACCTATAAGTTATAACTAAGTATTTCTCACCTCACACTATGGTCAAGAACATCTCTAAACCTCAAGAGTGCAGAAATCAAAATCCTAACTTTACGGGTACCTAGAAGTCACAATAATGACCCTTTCTAAGTTCGATTTGCTCCTAAGGTTTCAAGATTAAGTCCTAAACCAATTATGAGTCATTTCTACACATATAAACTAATTTAAAACCATGATTGTTGAATCTAATCCTTGCTGGACAGAATCCAGAAAAATAAATCTTTAAGGGATCTAGAACTCTCAAATTAATTCTTTTCTAGTTCCTAACTTATCCTATCTTTCACATATGAGTCTTAACATAATTATTACTCAAACATAAGCATATTAACATCATTAACACAGCTCATACAGTGGCCAACATAGCAAGGCAGAACCGAAACAGAAACTCCATTTAAAGACATTGAACATAGTTTCTAAAGCACATAAAATACTAGTTTCTCTTGGAACCTTGTTAAAACTTTCAAAACTTTTTTATGAACACTTTTATTGTCTAAACTTATGAAAATACTTAAGAGGGCAGTGGCTATATTATTTTCATCTCAAGAGATCCTAAATTCATAAAACTTAGTTCTACATATTCCTTATACTCATATAAGTTTAGAAAAATTATAAAACATAGTTTTCAATACTTGGAAACACTAAGGCCTCATAGGGCCGAAATATGAACCCAAGGAAATAAATGTTTTAGACCTTTGTTTGAGATATCAATGGGCAAGTCTTTGAGCTCTAGAATCATTAAGGTGATGACATAAAAATAAACATGCTCATGCACTTATTTTAGTTATTGCTAGAAAGTAAAGTGAGAGCATAAAATAAATATGTGGTGCAATGTATTATTATCTTTGATATTTAGGTGAGGACTTGAAATATAAATATGATAATGCAAAACTTGAAATGTAAACATGATAGTGCAAGTTCATTCATTATCTTGATATTTAGTGATAGCAAGGAAGTAAACATGATATGCATAGCATAAAATAAACATGATGCAAGATTCATTTTATGGTTAACTAGAGCTCATTCAAGACTTTAACAAGATAGCAACCCAATACAATATCTCAAAGATTCTCAACACAAAAACCGAAAGTCATATAAAAAGAAAAGAAAGTGAAACTACATCAAGTTCTTTATTAAATACCCAAAACCCCTATGTAGAGAAAAATCTCTAGAACGTGCCGGCCAACTTTAAGGTTGACAAGGGTAGGCTTGGGCTTTTAGAAATCCTTAGATTAATTTTCTTAAGTTGAAAAAAATCATGTGAGTTAGATATCATATAGATGAAGTCATAAGAAAAGGAAAACTCAAGCTTTAGAGGTTTCTTTGAGATGAACACATTGTCCTCATCTAGAAACTCTCATCATCAAGCTATCATGCTCAAAATCAAGGCCTCATGGCCGAAAATGAAAAGAAAGGAAAGACAAAGGAAAGTTCAAAAAGAATCCAAGAGGAAACTAGAGAAAAACACTTTCTTGAGCAAAATAAAGTTTGAAAACAAATCCCTACCTAGTGATGAAGGTAAAAGCTTGATCTTGAAGATGGAAATGAGATGAGCAACACCTCCTAGGATGGTGATGATGATTCGGCCTTGATGAGAGAAAAAGAAAGGAAATGTGTTTCAAGTGAAGTTGTGTTTGAGGTGTGGTGTTTGAGAGGTTTGATGATGGTTCAAGGTTTTGGGGTGGTGTTTGATGGTTGAGAGGTGATGATGAGATGAAGAGATGAAGAAGATAAAGATGAAAAGAAAGGAAGAACACTCTTGGAACTTTGAGAGAAAAAGGAAAGACTAGCAAGGCAACTCTAAAACTCTAAACTTTGCAAATGCTTCAAAGTGCAACAAGGCTAACACAAGCATCCTATTTATAGAAAAACAAAACCATGGAGCTTGCAAATGGAGGGAGTGGCCGTGTGGTTTGGAGGGAAAAGGAAGAGAAAATATCTCTTACACAAGGTCATTCAAGCATGGTTTGAAGTATGGAAGCTACGCTACAAAGCATGGCTTGATGTGAGTTAATTTCCTATCACATTTTTATGAAATTAGTCTTCTAGAAACAATGCATGGCTGGAACTTTTCCAGCCACAATTAAATGGGAAAATGGGTTGTTTTAATTATTTATTCATGTGGAAATTCAAGCTTGATTGAAAGTTATGACAAGGTATAGTGTATGTGACTTGAGGTATGGCCTTGGAGTGTTGAAAAATTGAACATGTGACACACAATGGGGGAGGACAGCTTCGGCCAAGGCTGGACAGCAGAGTGGGGGTGAGTTTTGACCATTTAATTGTGTGTTAATGGTAGGTTTAGATGTGTATTAGCTTAGGTACAAGGTTAGGAATGATTAAGCTTAAGTTTAGGTAACTAAGAATGTGATTTAGGGAGTTTATGACAAGTTTAGGAGAGCTCATACATCATTAAAGAATTTTAAACTCATTTATGAATAAACAATGTGTAACACAATTCCATGATTTAAGGAATTGGAAAGAGAAAACACTATTTAAGATTCTATGACTAGGTGTCTTAAAATTAAAATATGATTTTAGGTTGTAATTAAGTACTTTTTGGTTCTAATCAACTTTAATAAATTATTTTGAGTCAAGATTAATTAAGGAAATTAATTAACCTTCGATTAGAGCCTAATATTGCTTAGGTTTGCTTAATCACACGATTAAGCGTAAAAACACGAAGCTAGGGGCAAAACCGTAATTTTGCACTAATTTTGCCCGGGACTTCAAAAATTAAAAATGAGGTCATAGAACACATAAAAACGCCTTTTAAAACTATCTGGAGAAGTTTCGGGTTCATCCGGCACTTGCAAACGGGTAAAACACCTTGAGGCGTTTTGGTCATTTTGACTCAAAACTTCAAACGAGATTTTCGATCCCGGGGAGGTACACAAGTTATCTAATCCCCTTCCAACATTGAGTTTGCCCTTCGAGTACTGCCGAACCGGCTTTCCTCGGTCTGACTAAAAATGACCTCGAGGGCATTTTGGTCATTTTCACTCTAACAGAAAAATCGGGGCGTTACATTACTCCCCTCCTTAAAAAGAATTTCGCCCTCGAAATTCGTACCTTAGAAAAGCTCTGGATATTTGGACTTCATCTCTAACTCTAGTTCCCACGTGTATTCTTCCGACTTGCCTTGTCCCCACGCCACCTTTACCAAAGGAACAGACTTGTTCCTTAACTGCTTGACTCCGTGATCTACTATTCTCGTAGGCGGTACATTGAAAGTGAGGTCCTCCCTCAACTGTACATGCTCTGGTTCTAGGACATGACTAGGGTCGGACTCATATTTACGTAACTGGGAGACGTGAAAGACATCATGAAGGTTTGACAGATTGGGTGGTAAGGTTATTTTGTAAGCTACGGATCCGACTCTTTGAAGGATTTCAAAAGGACCGAGAAATCGGGGACTCAACTTTTTAACCTTCATGGCTCTCCCTATTCCTGTAGTGGGGGTGATTCTTAGAAATACGTGTTCTCCTTCTTGGAACTCCAAGGGCTTGCGCCTTTTGTCCGCGTAACTTTTCTGTCGACTTTGAGCGGTTAAGATTCTATCCTTGATCTTCTTGATTTGCTCCGTCTTTTCCCTCACTACCTCAGGTCCTAAGACACTTTACTCTCCGGGCTCGTACCAACACAAGGGTGATTGGCACTTCCTTCCGTATAACGCCTCGTATGGTGCCATACCGATGCTTGTGTGATAACTGTTGTTATATGCAAACTCGATCAAAGGCATGTACTTATCCCAACTTCCTTTTTGGTCTAAGACACAAGCTCTCAGCATATCTTCCAGGGTTTGGATTGTCCTCTCGGACTGACCATCCATTTGTGGGTGGTAAGCAGTGCTTAGGCACAACTTGGAACCAAACGCCTTTTGAAAGGCTCCCCAAAAACGTGACGTAAACCGTGGATCTCGATCCGAGATTATCGTCGATGGTACTCCATGCAACCTTACTATTTCTTGGATGTAAAGCTGGGCCAACTTATCTAACGAGTACGTGACTCGAATAGGTAGAAAGTGAGCCGACTTAGTCAATCGATCCACGATTACCCATACGGCATCGTGGCCAGCTTGGGTTTTTGGTAATCCCGTCACGAAATCCATTGATATACTCTCCCACCTCCACTCGGGGATTGACAGGGGTTGCAACATGCCAGAAGGTTTTTGGTGTTCGATCTTGACCTTTTGGCAGACCAAACACTTACTCACCCAGGCGGCCACATCCTTCTTTAATCCGGGCCACCAAAACATCCTCTTCAAGTCCTGATACATCTTGGTAGTACCAGGATGGATCGCAAAATGGCTCTTGTGAGCCTCCTCCAAGATCTTCTCTCGGAGGTCGCCATCTTGTGGCACACAGATTCGCCCCTCGAACCTCCACAACCAGTCCGGGCCTCGTACAAAACCTTTCAACTTTCCGGCCTTAACTGCCTCGGTTGTCTCCATAAAGTCCTCATTTTCTCTTTGGGCAAGCATAATCCTTTGCTTAAACCCACTGGTCACCGTGAGATGACTTATCACGATGCCATTCTCCGTTGTAGACATCCCAAGATTCATATCCCTAAACTGCTCTATTAACCCAACTTCATTAACCATCATACTTGACAGACGTAACGAGTTTCGGCTCAAGGCGTCGGCTACTACATTAGCCTTGCCGGGGTGGTAACTTAAGCCAAAATCGTAGTCCTTAAGGAATTCCATCCATCTCCTTTGCCTCATATTCAACTCCTTTTGATCAAAGAGATGCTTGAGACTCTTATGATCGGAGAAAACTTCAAACCTTACACCATACAAATGGTGTCTCCACATCTTTAGAGCGAACACGATGGTTGCTAGTTCTAGGTCATGGGTGGGGTAGGTTACCTCATGAGGCTTGAGTTGCCTGGATGCATAGGCTACCACTTGCCTGTTTTGCATCAACACACAACCTAAACCCTTGCCAGAAGTGTCGCAATATACCTCGAAGGGTACATTGGGGTCAGGTAAAACTAAAACCGGGGTTGAGGTGAGCTTTTCCTTAAGCTCTAGGAAACTCTTTTCACACTCGGGGCTCCACTCAAACGGGGCATTCTTCCTAGTGAGCCTGGTTAAGGGTAGGGCTAACTGGGAAAATCCTTTAATGAACCTACGGTAATATCCAGCTAAACCCAAAAAGCTTCTAATCTCGATTCTGAGAGGTTGGTCTATCCCAATTCATCACAGCTTCTATCTTACTTGGGTCGACAGCTATGCCACCTTTTGACACAACATGTCCTAAGAACTTTACTTCTTCTAACCAAAATTCACACTTTGACAACTTAGCGTATAACTTCTTCTCCTTTAATACCTCTAAAACCAACCTTAAATGACGCTCATGCTCCTCATGGGTTTTCGAATAGATGAGAATATCATCTATGAACACAACCACGAATTGATCTAAATAGGGTCTAAAGATCCTATTCATATAATCCATAAAAACTGCGGGAGCATTCGTCAAACCAAATGACATCACATTGAACTCAAAGTGTCCATACCGAGTTCGAAAGGCGGTCTTAGGAATATCTGAATCTCTCACCCTAATCTGATGGTAACTGGACCTTAAATCAATCTTAGAAAACACTACTGCTCCTTTTAGTTGGTCCATAAGATCGTCAATCCTAGGCAATGGGTACTTATTCTTTATGGTTACTTGGTTCAACTGCCTATAGTCTATACATATCCTCACGCTTCCGTCCTTTTTCTTCACAAATAAGACCGGAGCGCCCCAAGGTGAAGCACTCGGCCTTATAAAACTCTTTTCTAACAGCTCCTCTAACTGGGTTTTCAACTCTGCTAACTCCGAGGGTGACATCCTATACGGGGCTATAGAGATTGGTCCTGTCCCAGGAACCAACTCTATGGAGAACTCCACTTCTCTTTCGGGAGGGAACTCGGGTATTTCATCTGGAAACACCTCGGGATAGTCTCTCACCACAGGTATCTCACCTAGGTTCTGCTCCAAGTCTACATCACAGGCGGCTAGGAGAACATATCCCTTAGTTTTCTTCCCACTACAGAAGACCTCTACGGAATTTAGGTACAGCCTAATGGGCTGAGTGATGTTTTCGGGAGGAGAAGGGAAAACTACGGTTTGGGTTCCACAATCTAACAACACACGGTTGGCGTGAAGCCAATTCATGCCTAAGATAATGCCTATGTCTTTCAAGGGTAAACAAATTAAATCTATGATAAAAGACCTATTTTCTACAACAAGATGACAGTTTAAACAACAACGGCAAGTATTAACAAGGCGATTTGTAGAGGTAGAAACAATGAGATCAAAGGGGAGTTTAGAGACTCTTAGATTTAAGGCCTCGACACTAGCAAGTGAAATGAAAGAATGAGTAGCACCAGAGTCATATAGTACAGTTAAGGGTTTACCGTTTACTTCGCACATACCTTCGATGAGATCTTTGGACTTCTTGGCGTCTTCCACATTAAGGGTAAAGACCCTTCCTCGGTATTGTGGGCGGGGGTTTTGGTTCGATGTCCCTTGTCCGGCACAGTCCTTTGCATAGTGGCCAGGCTTGCCACACTTGAAGCACACATTCTGACCGGCTAAGCATGGCCGATTCCCGTGGCTCTTTCCGCATTGTGGGCAGACATCCGTAGTCGTTGCTCCGGGGTAAGCAGCAGGGGTTTGTGGTTCCTTGTTCTTGGCTCCACTTGGTCCTCCATTGTGGTTTCGGGGTCCACCCGGTCCACGGGGTTGATTATTGAAATTCCTCGGGCCTTGATGTTGAAATGGCGGCCTTTGGTGTTGCTTGGATTGTTGGTGAGCAGGAGCTCTTGGCGGTTGTTGTTGTTGTTATCGGGCTGGTTGGGTGGTAGGGGTTGTAGTGATTCCTCGGCAGATGCTGCGGTTTGAACTTCGGGGCTTGAGGTCCGAGCCCCTTAGCTCGCTCCGCCCTTGTGATTTGAATCTTTCTCTGTCCTTCTTCAAGTATCCGGCACTTGTTGACCAGAGTCGGGAAGTCTCGGATCTCCATATGGGCCACGGCGTAGTTCATCTCTGCCTTCAGACCGGCCTCATACTTCACACACTTCCAAACCTCATCGGGGTTCCCTTGGAACACCCGAGAGAACTTGATTAGCTCCTCAAACTTTGCAGTGTATTGGGCTATAGTAGACCCCCCTTGGGTCAACTGCATGAACTCAACGTCCTTCGCGTTCCTTACGGACTCCGGAAAGTACTTCTCATAGAAGTAAGTCTTGAAACGACTCGGTCAATGGGAGTTCCAGAGGCATGTAGCAGATGCCTCGTGCCGTTCCACCAGAACTCGGCGTCGGACTTGACAAAGATGAAAGCAAATGTGACCTTCGCTCCTCCGGCGGTGTAACGACAGAGTAGATCTTCTCCATGTCTTTGATCCATTCATCAGCCTTGTCGGGGTCCATTACCCCTCGGAACACTGGCGGGTTCACTTTTCGGAACTCGCCGAAGCGAGCTTGTTCCACCATCTCAGTAGCAGGGGGAGGAGGGGGAACAGGGGCAGCATTTGCTTGTTGATCCATTCGGTCGAACATCCGTTCCATGGCTTTCGCCATGCGTTGGACAGCAGCAGCAGTCGTATTGTCTTGGTCAGCATCGGGCGTAGTCCTAGGTCGTCATCGAGGTGCCATTGGTCCCTAAACACATGAAACAATGAACATCAAGTTGATTAGGCTCAATATCCATGCAAAATGAGCTAGTTACCATGGCACTTGCAAGCAACAGAAGTCATGCATTTCTAGTCCTACAGCTTATCTCTATCAAGCACTACACATGACATAACTATCGTATTATGCTTATAAAGCATAGTCAGTCCAATCCTCAGGCTCCATGAGAATCGAACTGCTCTGATACCATAATGTAACACCCTAAATCTTAACCCAAGACTACTAGTATGTACTTAGGTTAATCTTTAGAATATTACCTCTTGGTCTCATCTTTTACTTAGAAAATACTTAGCGGAAATATGGGTAAAATTTTTCTTTTTGGAATTTAAAATCAAAGTGAGAGCCACGCACGAATCCATAAGAGGAAGCATAGAGAAACATATAAGCAAAGCGTAAAGAAACACATCATATCATGGAGACATCAACTGAAACATAGTTATATATATATATATGTTGTGCCTACCCAGAAGGGAAGGACTATTCAATACATCGGGAAGCGGAATACAACTGAAATGCAATACATGGAAATCATAAAAAGGCAAATACAAGAGAAACAACACCCATACCCATGTGCACCTAGAGTAGACAACCTCATATACAAAAGAAGGTTTGTCCTCAACTATGTGGCGTGTGTGCACTATCTACTACCCCTCCTATGTCTACTCCTACTGGTCCGAATACTGTGGGGTCGAGTCGATCCACTGACGAATCTCGGCGGGAGTGGTCGAGCGCATCATCGGGGCATGTCCACCGCGGCGAGGGCGCGTAGATGGCCGTCGAGCCAACCTCGACTGGACCACCGTCTCCTCACTCCCAGCCCTCGTCGATGGAGGAGCGGGACTGGAGCTCCAACTGTACATGTGGGATGGCGGGTCCTCGGGTGGGTCCGTCTCCGAGTCCGGGACGCGGCACATACTCGGGGTACTCGCGTACTGCTGATGTCTCGGGCTCCATGCGGAGGATCTGCTCATCGCATGGTCTCGCTCGCTCAAAAAACCTGTTATGACGGTAAGGAGCAGTCGGGGTGAAGCGGTAGCTCGGGACGGGGTGCGCGAAGGGTCGTCCCATGAACATGAATACTCTGACAGTGCAGCGACCCTCAAAATGGTATGACCCGAGTGCCTGGTCATGGTGCAGCTCCCATACCGGGGTGTCGATGAAGAGTACAAATGTCGCCATCTGAAGATATGACGGAAGAAAAGAGAGAGGGAATGAGAATCTTTCTAAAAGAATTCTCAGTAGGGTTATCCCTACCTAGGTGACATCGTCACATCCTCAGGAACCTTGGGTTTATTTCTAAAAAGGTGTGCATGCATATAAATTCCTTTTAAGTTATCTTTCCAAAGTGTTTATTTATCCAAGGCCCATCATATTTTACAATGCGTCTTATAGCTAAGCCTAAAATAACCTAAGGATATGAGTGCATCATAAAGGTAAACCAAACAATAGAATAACTAGGAAACATTATAACATTGGCATAAGTATAGTATATGTGACATTGTTAACTTTAACTTTCATCTCATGGGGCCGCCCTAAAACATTTCTAGGTTATGAGCTCATACCTTAACTAGTCGTCACTAGTTCTTACTTATCCTATGATAAGCGTAACATAATCCCGACTTAAAGTACAGGCTAGGGGGCAAATTAAGGATCTCCTTTCTAGGATCATTTCCTCTTTGAAACGCTTTGCTAGCCACGCGGGCCTCGCAATTTGTCCGCTTTGGCAGGCTGCATCTACACATACCCTCATGGATTTGTCTCCTCCTGGGGGTGCCCGGCCAAACCGGTGTCACCCAGGAGAAGCGTCTCAGTGTTGTGTCACATTTAAGTTCTCATAAGCATTAGATCATAAGTACCTCATCATTTATCATATTCATTTTTATCATGCATCCTCATATAGCTTTTTCATAACATATATATCATCACATGAAACTTTCTCATAACATATGCATTGTCACATAAAACTTCCACATAACATAAACATCATCACATAGTCATATCTAACATTTATCCCCATAAGCTCATAGGCTTGATATGTTATAACCCATAGTGTTTTAAACTTTGATTCTTATGAGTCTTAAACTAGCAAACTAATTGTTCTAACATTATCCTTAGCTCCTTATACACCTATAGTTTCACAACTAATGATTTATACAAATTTTTATGCTCAAGAACTAATCCAAACAGCACTAAGCGGAATTTGGACAGCTTTATGTTTATGTAATTACGGGGTTCTAAAAATTACGGTTTGGATCTTTATCTCACGTTCTAAGTTATTGATCATCAACGCCTAGTTTCTTGGGAACCTATAAGTTATAACTAAGTATTTCTCACCTCACACTATGGTCAAGAACATCTCTAAACCTCAAGAGTGCAGAAATCAAAATCCTAACTTTACGGGTACCTAGAAGTCACAATAATGACCCTTTCTAAGTTCGGTTTGCTCCGAAGGTTTCAAGATTAAGTCCTAAACCAATTATGAGTCATTTCTACACATATAAACTAATTTAAAACCATGATTGTTGAATCTAATCCTTGCTGGACAGGATCCAGAAAAATAAATCTTTAAGGGATCTAGAACTCTCAAATTAATTCTTTTCTAGTTCCTAACTTATCCTATCTTTCACATATGAGTCTTAACATAATTATTACTCAAACATAAGCATATTAACATCATTAACACAGCTCATACAGTGGCCAAACATAGCAAGGCAGAACCGAAACAGAAACTCCATTTAAAGACATTGAACATAGTTTCTAAAGCACATAAAATACTAGTTTCTCTTGGAACCTTGTTAAAACTTTCAAAACTTTTTTATGAACACTTTTATTGTCTAAACTTATGAAAATACTTAAGAGGGCAGTGGCTATATTATTTTCATCTCAAGAGGTCCTAAATTCATAAAACTTAGTTCTACATATTCCTTATACTCATATAAGTTTAGAAAAATTATAAAACATAGTTTTCAATACTTGGAAACACTAAGGCCTCATAGGGCCGAAATATGAACCCAAGGAAATAAATGTTTTAGACCTTTGTTTGAGATATCAATGGGCAAGTCTTTGAGCTCTAGAATCAATAAGGTGATGACATAAAAATAAACATGCTCATGCACTTATTTTAGTTATTGCTAGAAAGTAAAGTGAGAGCATAAAATAAATATGTGGTGCAATGTATTACTATCTTTGATATTTAGGTGAGGACTTGAAATATAAATATGATAATGCAAAACTTGAAATGTAAACATGATAGTGCAAGTTCATTCATTATCTTGATATTTAGTGATAGCAAGGAAGTAAACATGATATGCATAGCATAAAATAAACATGATGCAAGATTCATTTTATGGTTAACTAGAGCTCATTCAAGACTTTAACAAGATAGCAACCCAATACAATATCTCAAAGATTCTCAACACAAAAACCGAAAGTCATATAAAAAGGAAAGAAAGTGAAACTACATCAAGTTCTTTATTAAATACCCAAAACCCCTATCTAGAGAAAAATCTCTAGAACGTGCCGGCCAACTTTAAGGTTGACAAGGGTAGGCTTGGGCTTTTAGAAATCCTTAGATTAATTTTCTTAAGTTGAAAAAAATCATGTGAGTTAGATATCATATAGATGAAGTCATAAGAAAAGGAAAACTCAAGCTTTAGAGGTTTCTTTGAGATGAACACATTGTCCTCATCTAGAAACTCTCATCATCAAGCTATCATGCTCAAAATCAAGGCCTCATGGCCGAAAATGAAAAGAAAGGAAAGACAAAGGAAAGTTCAAAAAGAATCCAAGAGGAAACTAGAGAAAAACACTTTCTTGAGCAAAATAAAGTTTGAAAACAAATCCCTACCTAGTGATGAAGGTAAAAGCTTGATCTTGAAGATGGAAATGAGATGAGCAACACCTCCTAGGATGGTGATGATGATTCGGCCTTGATGAGAGAAAAAGAAAGGAAATGTGTTTCAAGTGAAGTTGTGTTTGAGGTGTGGTGTTTGAGAGGTTTGATGATGGTTCAAGGTTTTGGGGTGGTGTTTGATGGTTGAGAGGTGATGATGAGATGAAGAGATGAAGAAGATAAAGATGAAAAGAAAGGAAGAACACTCTTGGAACTTTGAGAGAAAAAGGAAAGACTAGCAAGGCAACTCTAAAACTCTAAACTTTGCAAATGCTTCAAAGTGCAACAAGGCTAACACAAGCATCCTATTTATAGAAAAACAAAACCATGGAGCTTGCAAATGGAGGGAGTGGCCGTGTGGTTTGGAGGGAAAAGGAAGAGAAAATATCTCTTACACAAGGTCATTCAAGCATGGTTTGAAGTATGGAAGCTACGCTACAAAGCATGGCTTGATGTGAGTTAATTTCCTATCACATTTTTATGAAATTAGTCTTCTAGAAACAATGCATGGCTGGAACTTTTCCAGCCACAATTAAATGGGAAAAATGGGTTGTTTTAATTATTTATTCATGTGAAAATTCAAGCTTGATTGAAAGTTATGACAAGGTATAGTGTATGTGACTTGAGGTATGGCCTTGGAGTGTTGAAAAATTGAACATGTGATGCACAATGTGTAACACCCTAATAGAACCCCACTGTGCTTAAGTTCACATTTGGATTCTATTAGTTGTCACTTATGCCTTGTATTAATTTTCTTTTGAAATTAACTTAGAAAAATAATGGAAGTTTTTTTTTTTCTTTAAATAAATTAATTTTTTTGAAAACTTAAGCTTGTAACGAGAAGTGAAATACATAGCGCTTTTATAGATAATAATCAAATTACATTGCGCACTTAATTAAATAAGCGGAATAAAAGACTAAGTGTAGAACAATTATCACATAAACTGGAATATAATCACTTAATACATAAGTCACAACAGGGCATATATCATACTGATAAGTTATTACAAATAACAATATAAGTTCTACTATTACTAATTGTTTCTCACAAACTATAATGTAACTAAAGCTCGGAATGCTCCTACTTGAACGGTTTGAAATCTTCACGTGCTACCTCCTTCCTCAGCTACGGCCTCGTTGCTTTAGGTGGACACGTCTGTCTCTGGTAACGACAATGGAAAATAAACATAGGAGTGAGAAATACATGATTTCTCAGTAGGAGTTCCTACTTGTACTAAAAGTGTCATCGTTGTCGTCCCAGTCACTTCGGGTTTATTATAAAAAGGTGAACAAGTAAGGATTCAATTATCAAACTTTCACAAACGTGATTAGCAAGTGCAGTTACTTTTAAACTAATCTTGAACATTAGCGTAAATATTCATTCAAGATTTCATCAAGCATACATATAAGCATATCATGTAAAACCACTAATAAGTAGTAATCATTTAGGAGCTGCATGCATTTCATGATTACTCATCCTCAACATTCACTTGTTTAGTGATCATCATCTTTCATTTATTTCATCAACATATTTCTTAATTATTGACTTGATGATTGCTTCAATGCCTTAGACCACCCTAAAAGTGTAATGAGCTCATACCTTGGCCGTCGCCATAACCTTTTTGGTTTTCATTCCGTTGCCGTGATCTCAATGGTTTAGGGGGTTAAGCCGTGAGTTTAGCTCAAGTCCACTTTTCCAGACTTTCATTGCTACTTTTTCAAACTTTACTTTTATTATTTCTTTTGGAAAATGAATGTATGCATATTATCATGTAATCACAATAAACCTTGGGCAATCAATCATTCATCCTCATCATTTCATAATTCATCACCATACATTCACATTACTATAAATCACTTCATAAAACATGGACAATATCATGTAAATCTCATAGTAAACACTTTCATAGATAATTCATATTAACTAACCAAAGTTATCAAGTTGAGTTCCTAGTGTTCGTAAGAGGTAATGGATGTCTTAGTATTATCTTTTTCTCTTAGTGTTCTTTGTACTCTTAGCATTCCACTAATACATTAATGCACTTCAAAATATTATTATAGGTTCCTTATATATATTTTTATTATGACTTTCATATAACTCTTGAAGATTATTATTCTACTTAAATTCTTAAAATTCTCTCTTTACAAGACTTGATTCTTTTATTTATAGTTTTGACATCTTTTAGAAGAAAGTTTATAATTCTCTGTATACTTGTTAGTAAAGGTAGTTCCAAATTCCTAACTCATCAAATTTTAGCATTTACATCTTTGGAATAGTGTAAATCAACTGTAAACCATGCATAGGAGGGTTCCCAGGAAAGAGAGGTGGGTCACAATGGACATGCTTAAATACCAAGTCTTTCCTTAGCCAGAACCTTTCCAAACTGCACTTTCACAGTACACTATCCCAAAATTTATTTCTCATTCTGTATTTACGTGGTACAAAGCTTTATACATAACATACATGAGTGTATTCCTATATGTGTTAGCTCTCCAACAAAGTTGAAATCAGTCCATTTACATTTTTCTAGAGTGAGTTACATCTATTTTACTACTACAAGGTCAGATTTAAAGTTTCAGTCTTAGGCTCTACTTTAAAAATTTATATCTTGAGCTAGAAAACTCCGTTTTAGGTGATTCTTTTTGGAGAGTGTTCTATAATGAGTCTAGTTTATAGTAAAATTATTTTAATTTCGAGATACTTAATATTTTATGAACAGTAGCTTTCAAAGTACCTGCTGCCAGAAACAACTAGAATTTCCAGCACCTACCATTTTCATGTCTTAAGTTACCTTTATTAAATCAGGTTTCACATACAATCTTTTCAAGTTATATTTGAGTTTGATAACATCATAAAGGTACTCATAACAAAATAGAACATGTCATATTTCTAAAAATATATTTTTCAAATAATCATTTAAAACTTTTGACAATAACTCAAACTTGAGGCATTCTATCAAGGTTAGAAGCCAACAATGCTTGAACAATTAAAGATGAAGCTCCTACCTCTTGTGTAGGGTCTAAAAGGGTCCTTCTCTTCTTCCTTAAGCTTCGAACAAGAGTCTTTGGAGTGGATGACCCTCCTTGAATCTTGGCTCTAGAACTTGAATGCTTAAGAAAATATTTCTCACTAGAGTTAAAGATTGTAACTCTTGTGAGGGCTAGTGAAAGTTTGGACTTAGGATTGAAGTGTTTGGATGAAGTTTAGAGGATCAAGAGAAGTTTTTGAAGAACATAAGAAGAATGATAGAATAAGAAAGAAAGAACACTTAGGGAGTTTCTGAATTGAAGAGAGTTTGAGGAGTATTTATAGTGGAAAGATTAGAGAAAAAAACAGAAGATGGAAAGCACTTGGAGCATGATTTATGGAAACATGTTGGCTGAATTTTGGGATGAAAATGCTCCTTGTTTTGTGCAAACACGTTTCCATGTTTTATGCAAACACGTTTCCATGTTTTATGCAAACATGTTGGATGAAAATGCTCCATGTTTTATGCAAACATGTTTCCATGTTTTATGCAAACACGTTTCCATGTTTTGTGCAAAGATGTTAGTGGATATTCTTGTAATTCCATTCATAGAGTAAGGGTATCTTTGTCATTTAATAAGGCAAGGGTAGTTTGGTAATTTCCTTTACATAGCAAGGGCATTTTCGTAATTTCCACTAAGTGATGGCATTTTCATAATTCTTTGCATTTTTCTCTAGACATACTTAAGTAGTCTATTTGTTGTGTTTCATAACATTTGTCCAGATTTTCTTGGTTTTGCTATCGATAATTAAGATTCTTAGTTATAAATTTGGGGATGTTACACAATGGGGGAGGACAGTTTCGGCCAAGGCTGGACAGCAGAGTGGGGGTGAGTTTTGACCATTTAATTGTGTGTTAATGGTAGGTTTAGATGTGTATTAGCTTAGGTATAAGGTTAGGAATGATTAAGCTTAAGTTTAGGTAACTAAGAATGTGATTTAGGGAGTTTATGACAAGTTTAGGAGTGCTCATACATCATTAAAGAATTTTAAACTCATTTATGAATAAACAATGTGTAACACAATTCCATGATTTAAGGAATTGGAAAGAGAAAACACTATTCAAGATTCTATGACTAGGTGTCTTAAAATTAAAATATGATTTTAGGTTGTAATTAAGTACTTTTTGGTTCTAATCAACTTTAATAAATTATTTTGACTCAAGATTAATTAAGGAAATTAATTAACCTTCGATTAGAGCCTAATATTGCTTAGGTTTGCTTAATCACGCGATTAAGCGTAAAAACACGAAGCTAGGGGCAAAACCGTAATTTTGCACTAATTTTGCCCGGGACTTCAAAAATTAAAACTGAGGTAATAGAGCACATAAAAACGCCTTTTAAAACTATCTGGAGAAGTTTCGGGTTCATCCGGCACTTGCAAATGGGTAAAACACCGCAGGGGCGTTTTGGTCATTTTGACCTGAAAACTCGAAAAACGAGATTTTCGATCCCGTGGAGGTACACAAGTTATCTAATCCCCTTCTAACATTGAGTTTGCCCTTCGAGTACTGCCGAACCGGCTTTCCTCGAATTCCGGGCTAAAAATGACCTCTGGGGCATTTTGGTCATTTTCACTCTAATAGAAAAATCGGGGCGTTACAAAGTTGGCCGGCATGCTCTAGAGATTTTTCTCTAGATAGGGGTTTTGGGTATTTAATAAAGAACTTGACTTAGTTTCACTTTCTTTTTCTTTTGTAAGACTTTCGATTTTGGTATTTTGATCTTTGAGATATTGTACTGGGTTGTTATCTTGTTAAAGTCTTGAATGAGCTCTAGTCAACCATAAAATGAACCTTGCATCATGTTTACTTTATGCTTTGCATATCATGTTTACTTCCTTGCTATCACTAAGTATTCAAGATAATAAGTGAAACTTGCATTATCATATTTATATTTCAAGCTATGCATTATCATGTTTATATTTCAAGTTCTCACTTAATACCAAGATAATAATGAGTTGCATTCATATTTATTTTGTGCTATCACTTACTTTCTAATGGAACCTAAAATAAGTGCATGAGCATGTTTATTTTTATGTCATCACCTAAATGAACCTAGAGCTCAAAGACTTGCCCATTGTTGTCTCAAACAAAGGTCTAAAAATATTTATTTTCTTTGGTTCATATTTCGGCCCTAAGGGGTCTTGATGTTTCTAAGTATTGAAAACTATGTTTTATAATTTTTCCAAGATTTTATGAGTTTAAGGAATGCATAGAACTAAGTTTTATGAATTTAGAACCTCTTGAGACAAGTTTGATTTAGCTACCGCCCTCATAAATATTTTGATGATTTTAGATGTTAAAAATATTTATAAATGAGTTTTGAAAGTTTTAAAAAGGTTCCAAGAGAAACTAGTATGTTATGTGCTTTAGAAAAATGTGTTTGATGCCTTTAAATGGAGATGTTTGTTTCGGTTCTGCCTTGCCATGTTTAGCCACTGTATGAGCTGTGTTAATGATAATAATATGCTTATGTTTAAGTATAATTAATGTTAAGACTCATATGTGAAAGATAAGAGAAGTTACAAACTAGAAAAGAATTAATTTGAGAGTTCTAGATCCTTTAATGTTTGAATTTTCTGGATTCTGTCCAGCAAGGTTTAGTAATGCTAATCATGGATTTAAATTAGTTTAAATGTGTAGGAATGACTCATAAATGGTTTAGGACTTGATCTTGATGCCTTAGGAGCAAACCGGACTTAGAAAGGGTCATTGTTGTGACTCCTAAATACCCGTAAAGTTAGGAATATGAATTCTGCACTCTTGAGGTTTAGAGATGTTCTTGATCATAGTGTGAGGTGAGAAATACTTAGTTAAGACCTTATAAGTTCCCGAGAGATTAGGTTTGATGATTTATAACTTAGAATGTGAGTTAGAGACCTTAAGGGTCAATGCATAAGACACTAAAAAGTTGTTAATGCTATGATGTGTTGTTTGATGCAATGATATGATGAGATGTGCTTGATGCATGAGAAAATGATTTATGAAATGTTAAATTTTATCATAGCATGAGATTTCATGAGAACATGATGTGTGGATTAGCTTGTGGCAGTTTGAAGGAAATTCGGTTTAACATTATCTTTGCCGAATTTCCGTCAAACCTTAAAGGGTTGAAAGAAATGATTTATGAGTACCATATGAGTTGAAAACCCTGGGTGACACCGGTTCGGCCGAGCACCCCCAGGAGATTTTTATATGACAAAGCACTGAGACGCGCTTCCCCCGAATAGGTGCCGGTTCGGCCGAGTACCCCCGGGAGGAGACAAATCCGTGAGGGTATGAGTAGATGCAGCCTACCAAAGTGGACAAATTGTGGCCATGCGTGGCTAGCAAAGCGTTTCAAAGAGGGTAATCCCAGAGAGAGATGATCCCTGCCCCCTACTCGTACTTGCAAATCGGGATTATTATTTATGTTTCGCTTATTCAAGATAATAAGCAAGAGCTAGTGACGACTAGCTAAGGTATGAGCTCATAACCTAGTTATTATTTTTAGGGTGGCCTATATGCTAAAGTACCATGAGTGATGTCACGAAGTTGAGGAATGATTCACTTGGAAGTTATATGCCCTTATGCCACATGGATTATGTTTATATGCTTTGATGTGTTATCTTATATGCTCAAGTATTGCCATGCATCCATGATATAACATGTTGCATTCATAACATCAAGATGCATGCTAAAAGGAATGGACCTTGGATAATTAGTTTGAGAAACCCTAAATTGAACCTTATATGCATGATCACTATTTTATAATTAAACCCAAGGTTCCTGAGGATGTATACGATGTAACCCTAGGGTAGGAGACTCCTACTAAGATTTCTTTAGCAAGATTTCTCACTCCTCTCTCTTCTTTCTTCCGTCACATCTTCAGAGAGCGATGGCGACGTTCGTGGTCTTCGTTGATATGCCAGTATGGGAGATACACTTCGACCCAGACCACCGTTCATATCACTTTGAGGGTCGATGTGCCGTTCGTGTTTTTGTGTACATGGGATGACCTTTTGCTTATCCAGTTTCGAGCTACCAGTTCACTCCTACTGCGCCCTTCGATAGTGACGACATGATCTTCGAGTGCACCCGTTCGCATGAGGAGCAGCTTGACGCGTCTGCACCCCGCCTCGCTGGTCCGAGATTTCCTGGAGGACGTACCTCGTTCGAGGAGATCCGAGACTGACCCATCCGAGGATTGGCTGACGCATGTTCCTTCGGAGGGTTCAGCCCCTTTTCCCCGATCCCGACGTATGGGGAGTGAGGAGACTGTGGAGCAGCCGCGCCTGGCGAGGAGAGCCGAGATGCGTCCGCATCAAGGAGCTCACGTTCAGCCACCTCGTGTGCCTTTCACGTTGCATTGGCCCACACAGGAGAAGATAGAGCGTTTCCCCAGTTACCTGCCTCCATCACCCGAGGACCCCCGACGTCAGAGAGCCTTGCGAGTACTCGAGCTTTTATGAGGATCTTTCCCTTCGGTCGTACCTTTTGGGAGAGGTGTGTAGTTTGTACTCATAGCCTAATAGGAGGGTAGCGTTTTGGGTTTTCTATCTTCATGTTGAACCATGTACTTTGCTATTTGTTGTATTTCCTTTTCTGTTGTATTTCAAGCTCTGCCCGTTTCTATAAAGGTATGACTAGTTATGTATTTTAAATACTTTATTATTAATGAAATGTTTCTGTCATCTTCATGATCTATGTTCTTCTGATGTATGATTTATTTCTCATGGTTGTTTATGATCGTTATGCGTGCCTTACGTTTCTGTCATTCGATTAGTTAAGCTCGTGGCTCTCACTTTGTTTTATGTTTTCAACAAGAAAAATTTTCTCGTAATTTCCGCTAAGTATTTTAATGAAAGAATGAAACTATGAAGTAATAGTCTAATGTTTAACCTAATGTGTTCTAGAAAGTTGGGTTAAAAATTAGGGTGTTACATGGTCCGGATCAAAGTGAACCTCCCAAGTCGGCGTGTCGACAAAGACCACAAACATCGCCATCGCTCTCTGAAGATGTGACGGAAGAAAGAGAAGGCAGAGAAAGGAGTGAGAATTCTTACTAAAGAATCTCAGTAGGAGTCTCCTATCCTAAGGTTACATCGTTCACATCCTCAGGAACCTTGGGCTTATTTATAAAAGATGTGCATACATAAAAGGTTCATTATTAGGGTTTATAAAACCAATTATCCAAGGTTCATTCCTTTTAGCATGCATCTTGATGTTATGAATGCAACATATTAAAACATGAATGCATGGCAATACTTGGGCATATAAGTCAACAAATCAAATCATATAGAAACAATCCAAGTGGCATAAGGGCAATAACTCTCAAATGAAACTTTCATCAATATGTGTGACAATATTCATGGAATCTTTAGCAATGTAGAGGCCACCCTAATAATAATAACTAGGCTATGAGCTCATACCTCAGCTAGTCGTCACTAGCTCTTGCTTATTATCTGAATAAGCGAATAATAAAATAATACACCCAACTACTTAAGAGTACGGGCTAGGGGGCTAGGGAACTCCTCTCTTAGGATATACCCTCTTTGAAACGCTCTACTGGCCTCGAGTGCACAGCGAATTGTCCACTTTGGAAAGGCTCATGTCCAGACCCTCATGGATTTGCCTCCTCTTCACCGTAGCAGGAGAAGTACGTCTCAGTGCTTGTCACATAAAAATCTCCTGGGGGTGCCCGGCTTAACCATGTCACCCAGGGTTTTCAACTCATGTGGTACTTTTAAAACATTTTTCAACCCTTTTAGGTTTAACGGAAATTCGGCAGCATAATAGCTGTTAAACCAAATTTCCTTCAAACCAACATTTATGCCACATGCTAAAAACACAAACATGTTTCTCATTCAAACCTCATCCTTAGAATAAACTCATGTCTCAATCAATTCATCTCATCATAACTCATACATCATATACATCTCATCATCTTATTGCATAGATAACATCATAGCATTTCCGGTTTTTCCTTAATGTTTTATGCATTGACCCTTAAGGTCCTTAACTCACAAGCTAAGTTATAAATCATCACAACTTAATCTCTCGGATACCTATAGGCTCATATCTAAGTATTCCTCACTTAATACTATGATCACAAACATCTCTAAACCTCAAGAATGCAGAATCTAAAATTTCAACTTTACAGGTACCTAGGAGTCACAGCAATGACCCTTTCTAAGTTCAATTCGCTCCTAAGGTATCAAGATTAAGTCCTAAACCAATTATGAGTCATTCCTACACATTTAAACTAATTTAAAACCATGATTATCATTTCTAAACCATGCTGGACAGAATCCAGAAAAATCAATTACTAAGGGATCTAGAACTCTCAAATTAATTCTTTTCTAGTTTCTAACTTCTCTAATCTTTCACATATGAATTTTAACATTATTTATGCTCAAACACACTCACATTATCATCATCAAAATAGCATAAACAGTGATCAATCATAGCAAGGCAGAACCGAAAATCCATCTCCATAAGAAGGCATAAAACTTGATTTCTAAAGTGCATAAAAATACTAGTTTCTCTTGGAACCTTTTTAAAACTTTCAAAACTCATTTGTAAACATTTTTATCAACTAAAATCATCAAAATACTTTCAAGGGCAGTAGCTACTATAAATTAGTCTCAAGAGGTTTTAAAATCATAAAACTTTGTTCTAGACATTTCTTGAACTCATATAAGCTTAGAAAAATTAAGAAACATAGGTTTTGATGCTTGCAACAACCAAAACTTCTCAAGGCCGAAATCAAGGCTAAAGAACACATATTCTTAAGCCTTTGTTTGAGACAACAATGGACAAGTCTTTGAGTTCTAGGTTCTCTTAGGTGATGACATAAAAATAAATATGCTCATGCACTTGTTTTTAGCTTTCATTAGAAAGTAAAGTGAGAGCATAAAATAAACATGAGATGCAACTTATTATTATCTTTGATATTTAAGTGAGGACTTGCAATATAAACATGATAATGCAAGGCTTGAAATATAAATATGATAATGCAAGTTCATTCATTATCTTGGTACTTAGTGATAGCAAGGAAAATAAATATGGTGTGCAAGGCAAAAACATAAATATGAATGCATAGTTCATTTTTAATCTTAAGTAGAGCTCTTACAAGACTTTAGAGATACAACCCAACACTTATCTCATCACAAAGAGAGCTTTAGAGTTCTTGAACTAAGTTTTCAAAGGAACTATGTGGTTCTTGAATATCATCATCAAGCTCAAAAACAAGCTTTTTAAAATAAGCAAAACTAAAAAAAATAAGAACCAAAACACACTCTTTTATGACACAAAATAGAAATAGAAACACTTTAAAAATTTTAACAAAACCTTTGGAGAGAAACTATGGAGGCCGAAATGCTTAGGAAAAGGAAAAAGAAAGGAAAATCAAAACTTCAACAAATAAAGAACAAGACTCAAGCTTTAGAGGTTCCTTGGAGATGAACACAAGGTCATCATCCATGAACTCTCATCATCAAGCCATCATAGTCATGAACAAAGCCTCATGGCCGAAATAGAGAGTAGAGGAAACAAAGGAAGTTTCAAAAAGTAACCAAGAGAAAACTAGAGAGAGACAAAAAACACATTTTCAAGGAAAGCAAGTTTTAGAAAAACACTTGTACCTAGAGTGAAGATGAAAACTTGAACTTGAAATGAAAAACAAGAAGAAGAACTCCTCCAAGGATGGCAAGATGGCTTCGGCCTTGTGAAGGAAAAAGAAGAGAGAATGTGTTTTGGGTGAGGTTGTGTTTGAGGTTGAGTGTTTGAGGGCTTAGGAGGTGATTTAAGGTTGTGAGGTGGTGTTTTTGAGACAAGAAGATGATTATATGAGGAAGAGATGAAGAAGTTGAAGATGAAGAGGAAAGGAAAACTCTCTTGAAACTTTGAGAAAAAAAGGAAAGGAAAATCACAAAAGCTAAGAATACTCAAACTTACCAAATGAACCAAAAGTAACACAAATTCATCTAAGGCACCTATTTATAGAAAATGAAACAATGAAGGCTCACACAAAGGAGGTCTTGGCCGTAGCAATAAGGCAAGAGGGAAGAGAAAAATATTTCTTACAAGTGGTTATTCAAGCATGGTTTGAAGTATGGAAGACATGGTGCAAGGTATGGCTCAAAGTATGGTAATTTCCCTTTGTTTGAAATTAAAATAATCCTTCTAGAAGGCAAAGAGGGCTGGCAGATTTTGAGCCACAAAAATGAGAGAAAAAGTCTTCTATAAGTGGTCATATGAAGCATGGATGAAAGCATGGTGTTTGTATGACAAAGTATGGTGTATGGTGAGTGGAAGCATGGTTCTTTGAGTGTAAAAATTTGAGCATGTGATGGAAAATGAGAGGGTATGTTTCGGCTAGACCTGGACAACAAGGAAGGAGGAAAAATCTTTCATGTAATTGTGTGTTAATGATAGGTTTAAGTGTAGATTAGTTTAGATACAAAGTTAGGAATCATTAAGCATAAGTTTAGGTAACTAAGAATGAGGTTTAGGAATTTTATGACAAGGTTAAGTGCTCATACACATTTAGAGAGTTTAAAATTCATTTTTTGAGTAAACAAGGTTGACAAATTTCATGATTTAAGGAATTGAAAAGAGAAAATACTATTCAAGATTCCATGACTAGAAATCTTGAATTTAAAATAAGATTTCAAGTTGTAATTAAGTATTCTTAGGTTCTAATCAACTTTAATAAATTATTTTAACTCAAGATTAATTATGGAAATTAATTAATCTTCGATTAGAGCCTAATATTGCTTAGGTTTGCTTAATCACACGATTAAGCTTGAAAACACAGCTAGGGGTAAAATCGTAATTTTGCACTAATTTTGCCCGGGACTAAAACTGAAGTCACAGAATACATAAAAACGTCTTTTAAAACTATCTGGAGAAATTTTGGGTTCATCCGGCACTTGCAAACGGGTAAAACACCACAGGGATATTTTGATCATTTTGACCCGAAAACTCGAAAAACGATATTTTTGATCCCGGAAAAGCACACAAGTTAACTAATTCCCTTTCAACATTGAGTTTGCCTTTCGTGTATTTCCGGATCGGCCTTCCTCGAATTCCGAGCTGAGAATGACCTTAGGGGCATTTTGGTCATTTTCACTCTAACAGAAAATCGGGGCGTTACAGCATCCACTCATACCCTTACGGATTTGCCTCCTCCCTACTGAAGCGGGAAAAGTACGTCTCAGTGCTACGTCACATAAGGACTCAGTTCCTGGGGGTGCTCGACCAAACCGGTGTCACCCAGGACTTTATCCCGTATACTTTTCAAAAACATTCTCAAGTATTTTATTTAACGAAAATTCGGCAGCATAACAACTGTATACCGAATTTCTTTCAAATCTACTTTATGCCACGAAAACTTATAACATAGACACTATCTCATTCAATTGTAATAATGATAAACATAACGTCATACAAGCATACTCATCATAGAACACACATCATCACATCATTCATGAATTACTAAACTTAAAGCATCAAAATTTCTATTAACGTTTTATGCTTTGACCCTTAGGGTCTTAAACTTGAAAACTAAGTTCTCTATTATCACAACTTAACCTCTCGGGTACCTATAGGTTCATAACTCAGTAATCCTCACTCAATCCTATCATCATAATTAATTCTAAACCTTAAGAGTGCAGAATCTATACTTTGCTAATTACGGGTACCTAGGAGTCACAACTTTGACCCTTTCTAAGTCCGACCTTTTCCTAAAGTATCAAGATCAATTCCTAAACCAATTATGAGTAGTTCCTACACATTTACACTAATTATAAACCATTATTTCTATAATTAACCTTGCTGGAACAGAATCCAGAATTTCCAATTCTAAGGGTTCTAGAAATTATATTCTAATTCTTTTCTAGTTACTAACTTGTCTTAACCTTCTCAAATTAATTCTAACATCAAAAGTACATGAAAACACACATTCTAACACAATTAAATCATTATCATACAGTGAGCATATGGGTAAGGCAGAACCGTGGCATTATTGTCATACAAAGCATGAAATTTTCATTTCAAAACACATATAATTTACTAGTTTCTCTTGGAACCTTTTCAAAGCTTCTAAAACTCATTTGAGAACAATTTATTTTACTAAAATCTTCATAAAACACAGAATGGCAGTAGCTATTTCAAATTAATCTCAAGAGGGATTTAAATCATAAAATCATGCTTGAAACATTTCTTGAGATCATCTAAGCTTAAGAAATTTATGAAACAAAGGCTTTAGCACTTGTAACTAGATGAACCTTACTCTAAGTTCATTATCATCCCTTGGCCGAAAACCAAGTAACTAAAACATATTTACTTCCAAACTTTGTTTGAGATAATAATGGGCAAGTCTTTGAGCTCTAAATTTCTTAAGTGATGAAATAAATTAAAATATGCAATACACTTTATTTTACTCTTTATTATGAGGTGAGAGCATAAAATAAACATGCTATGCAAGTCCATTATTATCTTAGAGATTTAGTGATGACTTAAACATAAATATGAGAATGCAAGTTCATTCTTTAATCTTGAACATTTAGTGATGACATAAAGATAAATATGGATGCAAGTTCTTTTTATCTTAACTTAGAGCTCATACAAGACTTTTAGAGAAACATAATCCCAACCCAACACTTATCTCAACCACACAAAGTGAGCTGTAGAGTTCTTGAACTAAGTTTTCAAAGAAACTTCATGGCCCTTGAACATCATCATCAAGCTCAAGGAATAAACTCAAAATAACACTTTCAAGGAAAAAGGAAACAAAAGAACCGAACTTCATTAAGCAAAAGAGAAGGAAACTACTTCATATTCTTTATTAAGTACCCAACACCCCTATCTAGAGTAAACTCTAGAATGTGCCGGCCAACTTTAAGGTTGACAAGGGTAGGCCTTGGGCTTTTTGAAATCCTTGATTATTTTCTTAAGTTGAAAACATTAGTGAGCTAAGTAGTATAGATAGAACTTTAAAGAAAGAAAACCTCAAGCTTTAGAGGTCTCTTTGAGATGAACACAAGGTCATCATCTAGAGACACTCATCATCAAGCTATCATGAAGAATAAACAAGGCCATTGAGGCCGAAAATAAGAAGGAAAAGATGAGAAGGAAATCAAAAAAGAAACCAAGAAAAATAGCATTTTCTTTCAAGAACAAAACACTTTTGAGTAAAACAAAAACTTTAAAGAAACTCCTTACCAAGTGTGAAGACAAAGGCTTGGTCTTTGAGATGAAAATGAGAAGAAAAACTCCTCCTAAGATGGTGATGAGGATTCAGCCTTGGTGGGGTAAAAAGGAAGGAATGTGTTTTTGAGTGAGCTTGTGTTTGAGGATGAGAGTTCAAGTGCTTAGAAGATGATTCAAGGTTGTAGGGTGGTGGTTTGAGGTTGAGATTCAAAGAGGAGATGAAGAAGATGAAGATTAAGAGAAGTTCTTGAGAACTTTAGAGAAAATGAAGAACTTGAAAGAATGCTAGAAACTAAAACTTGACAAATGGTCTAAAGGTTCACTTAAGTTCTTTAGCATGTATATTTATAGAGAAACAAAACAATGAGAGCTCATGGAAGGGGAAGGGTAACCATAGCCTCTCATGGCTTTGGGGAGAGAAAATATCTCTTACATGTTGTCATATAAAGCATGGTTGAAGGTATGATAGGTATGGGCTTAACCATGGCTCAAAGTATGGTGTTTTCTTTTTTAATTGAATTAAAATAAATCATCTAGAAGGGAGGGAGAGGGCCGATGGTTTTTGGGATAGCCAAGGGAGGAAAAATGTCTTATTCATTTGGTCATTCAAAGCATGGGTGGAAGTATGATCAAGTATGGTGCAAGGTGAGGTGTAAGCATAATGGAAGCATGGCTATGAAGTGTAAAACAATTCCAACATGTGGGAAATGAGGGGGAAGGGTTCGGCAATGCCTTGATAGCCCAAGGGAGAGAGAAAATTGTTCCATCTAAATGTGTGTTAATGATATGTTTATGTGTGTATTAGATTAGGTTTAAGGTTAGGAGTTATTAAGAAAGTGTTTAGGTAACTAAGAAGGTAGTTAGGAATTTTATGACATAATTAGCAAGTGTTCATACACAATTAGAGGAATTAAAACTCTTTTTATGCATAAACAATTGTAAACACAATTCCTTAATTTAAGGAATTGGAAAGAGAAAACACTATTCAAGATTCCATGACTAAGAATCTTGAATTTAAAAAAAGATTTAGGTTTAATCTAAGCAATTTTATGTTCTAATTAACTTTAATTATTTTGATGCTAGATTAATTAAGGAAATTAATTAATCTTCAATTAGATCCTAATATTGCTTAGGTTTGCTTAATCACGCGGTTAAGTTCAAAAACACTATTTTAGGGACAAAATCGTAATTTTGCTAAAAAACTGCTCGAGACCACCGGGATTAAAACTGATGTCACGGAGCACATAAAAACATCATTTAAAACCATCTGGAGACGTTTCGGGCTCATCCGGCACTCGTACCTGCAACGCCCCGATTTTCTGTTAGAGTGAAAATGACCAAAATGCCCCTGAGGTTATTTTCGGCCCGAAATTCGAGGAAAGCCGGTCTGGCAGTACTCAAAGGGCAAACTCAATGTTGGAAGGGGATTGGATGACTTGTGTACCTTCGCGGGATCGAAAATCTCGTTTTTCGAGTTTTTGGGTCAAAATGACCAAAACACCCCTGCGGTGTTTTACCCGTTTGCAAGTGCCAAATGAACCCGAAACTTCTCCAGATGGTTTAAAAAGGCGTTTTTATGTAGACTATGACTTTAGTTTTCATCCCAGAGGTCCCAGGCGAAATTAGTGTAAAATTACGGTTTTACCCCTAGTTTCATGTTTTTACGCTTAATCGCGTGATTAAACAAACCTAAGCAATATTAGGCTCTAATCGAAGGTTAATTAATTTCCATAATTAATCTTGAATCAAAATAATTTATTAAAGTTGATTAGAACCTAAAAGTGCTTAATTACAACTTAAAATCTTATTTTAAATTTAAGACTCCTAGTCATGGAATCTTGAATAGTGTTTTCTCTCTCCAATTCCTTAAATCATGGAATTGTATTACACATTGTTTATTCACAAATGAGTTTTTAATTCTCTAATAATGTATGAGCACTCCTAATCTTATCATAAAATCCTTAAATCACATTCTTAGTTACCTAAACTTAAGCTTAATTATTCCTAACCTTGTACCTAAGCTAATACCCATCTAAACCTACCATTAACACCCAATTAGATGATCAAATCTCATCTCCCCCTTTGCTGCCCCTGGTCTGGCCGAACACTCCATGCCTCCATTTGCATCACATGTTCAATTTTTCAATACTCCAAGGCCATACCTCAAGTCATATATACCATACCTTGTCATAACTTTCAATCAAGCTTGATTTTCCAAATGAATAACTAATTAAAATAGCCCATTTTCTCTATTTATTTGTGGCTGGAAAAGTTCCAGCCATGCATTGTTTCTAGAAGCCTAAATTTCATTCAAAAATTGATAGGAAATTCACTCACATCAAGCCATACTTTGTATCATAGCTTCCATACTTCAAACCATGCTTGAATGACCTTGTGTAAGAGATATTTTCTCTTCCTTTCCCTCCAATACCACACGGTTACCCTCCTCCTCTTTGAGTCTTCATTTGTTTTCATTCTCTATAAATACCTTGCCTAGAAACACATGCAAACACTTTAGCTCATTTACATACTTTTAGTTTTCTAAGCTTTCTTTGTATTCTCTCTTTTTCTCTCTCAGTTTCAAGAGAGTTTCCTCTTGTTCTTCATCTTCATCTTCATCCTCTCTTCATCTCATAATCATCTCCCAACCTTGAAACACCACCCCGCCACCTTAGATCATCATACAAACACCTAAACTTCCATTCTGAAACACTAGCCCACCAAGAACACATTTCCTTTCTTTTCCTCTCCACAAGGCCGAATCATTTTCCACCTCAAGGAGAAGTTCATCATCTTGTTTTCCTTTTTAAAGTTCAAGCTTTGTGTCTTCACTCTAGGTAGGAGTGTTTTCTAAACTTTTTTTCTTGAAAAATGAGTTTCTCTAGCTTTCTCTTGGATTTCTTTTGAAACTTTTCTTTGGTCCTTTTCTTTCTTCTCATTTCAGCCATAAGGCCTTGATGAGCACATGATAGCTCAATGATAAGGACTCCTAGATAATGACTATGTGTTCATCTCAAAGGAACCTCTAGAGCTTGCGGTTTTACTTTGATTAAGTTTCAACTTCATTTTCTAACTCAAACATGATTTTTACTCAAGAACACCATTTCTTTTCTTGTTATTTTGGAGTTCGATTTCCTTGTTTCCTTTTCTTTAATATTTCGGTTCTCCATTTCCTTTTTGATCTTTGAGGTTTTGTTTGTTTAGAAAGTTTGTTTTCTTTGAGCTTGATGATGATGTTCAAGAACCTCATAGTTCCTTTGAGAACTTGGTTCAAGAAATCTAGAGCTCTCTTTGTAATGAGATATATGTTGGGTTGCTATTTTGTTAAAGTCTTGGATGAGCTCTAGCTAACCATAAAATGAACCTTGCATCATGTTTATTTTATGCTTTGCACATCATGTTTACTTCCTTGCTATCACTAAGTACCAAGATAATGAATGAACTTGCATTATCATATTTATATTTCAAGCTATGCATTACCATGTTTATATTTCAAGTTCTCACTAAATATCAAAGATAATAATAGGTTGCACCTCATATTTATTTTATGCTATCACTTTACTTTCTAATGCAAGCTAAAACAAGTGCATGAGCATGTTTATTTTTATGTCATCACTTAAATGAACCTAGAGCTCAAAGACTTGCCCATTGTTGTCTCAAACAAAGGTCTAAAATATTTATTTCCTTTGGTTCATGTTTCGGCCCTATGAGGTTTTGATGCTTCTAAGTATTGAAAACTATGTTTCATAAATTTTCTAAGCTTTTATGAGTACAAGGAATATGTAGAACTAAGTTTTATGAATTTAGGACCTCTTGAGACAAAGTTGATTTAGTCACTGCCCTCTTAAATATTTTTATGATTTTAGATGTTAAAAATGTTTATAAATGAGTTTTGAAAGTTTTAAAAAGGTTCCAAGAGAAACTAGTATTTTATGTTCTTTAGAAATTGTGTTTGATGCCTTTAAATGGGGATGTTTATTTCGGTTCTGCCTTGCCATGTTTAGCCACTGTATGAGCTGTGTTAATGATGATAATATGCTTATGTTTGAGTATAATTAATGTTAAAGCTCATAGGTGAAAGATAAGAGAAGTTAGAAACTAGAAAAGAATTAATTTGAGAGTTCTAGATCCTTTAATGTTTGAATTTCCTGGATTCTGTCTAGCAAGGTTTAGTAATGCTAATCATGGATTTAAATTAGTTTAAATGTGTAGGAATGACTCATAAATGGTTTAGGACTTGATCTTGATGCCTTAGGAGCAAACCGGACTTAGAAAGGGTCATTGTTGTGACTCCTAGGTACCCGTAAAGTTAGGATTATGGATTCTGTATCCTTGAGGTTTAGAGATGTTCTTGACCATAGTGTGAGGTGAGAAAGACTTAGTTATAACCTTATAAGTTCCCGAGAGATTAGGCTTGATGGTTTATAACTTTGAATGTGAGTTGAGGACCGTAAGGGTCAATGCATAAGACACTAAAAATTTGTTAATGCTATGATGTGTTGTATGATGCAATGATATGATCAAATGTGCTTAATGCATGAGAAAATGATTGATGAAATGTTAAAGTTTATCATAGCATGAGATTTCATGAGAACATGATGTGTGAATTAGCTTGTGGCAGTTTGAAGGAAATTCGGTTTAACAGCTGTTATGCTGCCGAATTTCCGTCAAACCTTAAAGGGTTGAAAGAAATGTTTACAAGTACCATATGAGTTGAAAACCCTGGGTGACACCGGTTCGGTCGAGCACCCCCAAGAGATTTTTATGCGACAAAACACTGAGACGCGCTCGCCTGGGTGACACCGGTTCGGCCGAGCACCCCTAGGGGAGACAAATCCGTGAGGGTATGAGTTGATGCAACCTACCAAAGCGGACAAATTGCTGTGGCTTAATGCCCGCAAAGCGTTTCAAAGAGGGTAATCCCAGAGAGAGATGATCCCTGCCCCCTACCCGTACTTTCCAGTCAGGATTATTATTTATGTTTCGCTTATTCAAGATAATAACAAGAGCTAGTGACGACTAGCTGAGGTATGAGCTCATAACCTAGTTATTTTTTTAGGGTGGCTTATATGCTAAAGTACCATGATTGATGTCACGAAGTTGAGGAATGATTCACTTGAAAGTTATATGCCCTTATGCCACAATGTTTATGTTTATGTGCTTTGATGTGTTGTCTTATATGCTCAAGTATTGACACGCATCCATGATATAACATGTTGCATTCATAACATCAAGACGCATGCTAAAAGGAATGGACCTTGGATAATTAGTTTGAGAAACCCTAAATTGAACCTTATATGCATGATCACTATTTTATAATTAAACCCAAGGTTCCTGAGGATGTGTACAATGTAACCCTAGGATAGAAGACTCCTACTAAGATTCTTTAGCAAGAGTTCTCACTCCTCTCTTTTCTTTCTTCCGTCACATCTTCAGAGACCGATGGCAACGTTCATTCTTTTTATTGACACGCCTACTTGGAAGGTCCATCATGACCCGGACCACGGGTCATATCATTTTGAGGGGTAGTGTACCGTGCGAGTCTTCATGTTCATTGGATGCCCCTTTGCACATCCTGTACAGAGCTACCGTTTCTCCCTGTTGTCACCTTACTATGACGCGATGGTTTTTGAGCGTGCCTGGACGCGGGACGAGAGGATTCTACGGACGTATATTGGTGGTTCGATGCCTCGAGACTTCCAGGACAACGTGCCTCGATCCCCGAGTTCAGAGGATGACCCATCTGAGGACCCGCCGACGCACATGTATAGTGAGAGTTCTGCTCCTACACCTCAGTTCGTGCGAGACGTGAGCGAGGAGACTGTTACATAGTCGAGGCTGGCTAGGCGAGCCGAAAGGCGCCCCTACCGAGGATCCCATGCTCAGTCTTCACATGTTCCCACTCCTGCTGCTCTGTGACCATGGATCGGTTACACTCCACTGTTTTCCGGATTCCGGTAGTTGACGTCGTAGGGGAGGCTTAGTGCACACACCACATGTAGAGTGGATAAACCTTCTTTTGTTTTTTAGGTTATTCCCCATAGGTGCACTTGGGTAGTTATGGTTTATTTCTGCTTTCTTGTTTTCTGTTGCATTTTCTTTTCCGTTGTATTACAAGCTCTGCCCGTCTCCATGAGGGTATGACTACTTATGTACCTTAATTATGATATTAATGAAGTTTTTCCTTTGCTACCATGATTGTTGTTCTTTGGTTGTATGCTTCACTTTATGATTTCTGATAATTGTTACGCATGCTTTATGTTTCTGTCGTTCGACTAGTTAAGTTCGTGGCTCTCACTTTGCTTTATGTTTTCAAAAAGAAAAATTTACCTGTAATTTCCGCTAAGTATTTTATTAAAAAGTTGAGACTGAGAAGTAATAACCTAATGATTAGCCTAATATGTTCTAGAGTGTTGGGTTAAAAATTAGGGTGTTACAGTACCCGCGTAAAACACAACAGGGGTATTTTGGTCATTTTGACCCGAAACCTCAGAAAATGAGCTTTTCGTTCCCGACATAATTTACACACCATCTAGTCCCTTTCAAAAATTGAGTTAGCCCTCCGAGGACTGCCGGGCTGGCTTTCCTCGAATTTCGGGCCGAAAATGACCTTAAGGGCATTTTGGTCATTTTTATTCATACAGAGAAATCGGGGCATTACAAGATTTGTTTAATCTAATTGTGGTTTAGTTATGTGTTTAGGTGTATCTTTGATAAAGCTTTTGGTTAGAAGTTTGTAAGTAAGTGTTTAGGTGAGATAATGGGTAATTAGGAATGGTGAGACATGATTAAGAGTGGTCTTACTTCATTAGTGAAATGAAAACTCATTTTATGATATGATCGTGCGCAAACATAATTCCTTAATTTAAGGAATTGGAGAGAGAAAACACTATTCAAGATTCCATGACATGAAATCTTGATTTTTAAAAAAACAATTAAGGTGTATCTAAACAATCTTTGGTTTTAATTAATCTTAATAAATTATTTTGACTCTATATTAATTATCAAAATCAATTAATCTTCGATTAGAGCCTAATATTGCTTAGGTTCCCTTAATCACGTCATTAGGCCCGTAAAATGCTATTCCAAGGGCAAAATGGTAATTTTTCACAAACACTGCCTAGGACCATTGTAACATCCCCTGCTGCTTTATGCATTGACGACTGTTCCCACAAACCAGCACGGATATTTTCAGCATGCTTTGTCCTCACTCGCACGCTTCCTAGGAAAACTTCCCAGGAGGTCACCCATCCCAAAATTACCCCAGATCAAGCACACTTAACTGTGGAGTTCTTTCAGTTTAGGCTACCGAAAAGAAGATGCATCTTGTTGGTATAGGTAGTGCAAATCAATTCATATAAGCCCTCCTCAATCAGATAGTCCCATACCTATACAATCTTAGGATCCCTCTCATTCGTGTGTAATCGGTTCATTCATGTACCCCTCGCAGAGGACCTTACGAGGAGCCGCTCCTTGTCCGTGCCCTCTTTGCCGCAGCGATCACTCCTCGTCCTCGTCCGGGCGTTACATGCCCACCGACTTCCACTGGTTAGTCCCGAACCACATCTTGGGAGAGGTGCAAGCTCTGATACCATTTGTAACATCCCCTGCTGCTTTATGCATTGACGACTGTCCCCACAAACCAGCACGGGTATTTTCAGCATGCTTTGTCCTCACTCGCACGCTTCCTAGGAAAACTTCCCAGGAGGTCACCCATCCCAAAATTACCCCAGATCAAGCACTTAATCGTGGAGTTCTTTCAGTTTATGCTATCGAAAAGAAGATGCATCTTGTTGGTATAGGTAGTGCAAATCAATTCATATAAGCCCTCCTCAACTGTATAGTCCCATACCTATACAATCTTAGGCTTCCTCTCATTCGGGTGTGTAATCGGTTCATTCATGTACCCCTCCGCTTAGAGGACCTTACGAGGAGCCGCTCCTTATCCGTGCCCTCTTTGCACCGGCGATCACTCCTCGTCCTCGTCCTATGTAACGCCCGGGGACGAGGACGAGGAGTGATCGCCGGTGCAAAGAGGGCACGGACAAGGAGCGGCTCCTCACAAGGTCCTCCAAGCGGAGGGGTACATGAATGAACCGATTACACACCCGAATGAGAGGGATCCTAAGATTGTATAGGTATGGGACTACACAGTTGAGGAGGGCTTATATGAATTGATTTGCACTACCTATACCAACAAGATGCATCTTCTTTTCGGTAGCCTAAACTGAAAGAACTCCACAGTTAAGCGTGCTTGATCTGGGGTAATTTTGGGATGGGTGACCTCCTGGGAAGTTTTCCTAGGAAGCGTGCGAGTGAGGACAAAGCATGCTGAAAAGACCCGTGCTGGTTTGTGGCAACAGTAGTCAATCCATAAAGCAGCAGGGGATGTTACAAACGGTATCAGAGCCTGCACCTCTCCCAAGACAAAGGTGGTTCGGGACTAACCAGCGGAAGCCGGTGGGCATGTAACGCCCGGGGACGAGGACGAGGAGTGATCGCCGGTGCAAAGAGGGCACGGACAAGGAGCGGCTCCTCGCAAGGTCCTCTAAGCGGAGGGGTACATGAATGAACCGATTACACACCCGAATGAGAGGGATCCTAAGATTGTATAGGTATGGGACTATACAAGTTGAGGAGGGCTTATATGAATTGATTTGCACTACCTATGCCAACAAGATGCATCTTCTTTTCGGTAGCCCAAACTGAAAGAACTCCACAGTTAAGCGTGCTTGACCTGGGGTAATTTTGGGATGGGTGACCTCCTGGGAAGTTTTCCCAAGAAGAGTGCGAGTGAGGACAAAGCATGCTGAAAAGACCCGTGTTGGTTTGTGGGGACAGTCGTCAATCCATAAAGCAGCAGGGGATGTTACAACCACCCGGACCAAAACAAATATCATCAAACACATATAATTAACATTCTGAACTCTTAGGAGAGATTCCGGTCTCAAACGGCACTGATACCCGCGTAAAACGCCATAGGGGTATTTTGGTCATTTTGAGCCAAAAGTTCAGAAAATGAGATTTTCATCTAGGCTATCAATCACAACATATATAATCCCCTTCAAACATTGAGTTGACCTTCCGAGGACTGTCAGATCGGCCATCCTCGGATTTCCAGATAAAAATGACCTCAGGGGCATTTTAGTCATTTTTGCTCAAATAGAAAAATCGGGGCGTTACAGCAGGTCACGGTTTCAGCTTGGAGAGGCTGGCATAAAACTACTCGGTTTAGTCACAGTTGGGGTTTGCCACTGTGAAATGTGAGAGGTTAGGAAGGCTGTTGTGAAGACTATCCAATTTACTTTCTCAGATTCAGAAAGTTGTTGTTAATGAAATCTCAACATGCGTTGAGTACTAGATGTAGGCAGGTTAGCCGAACCAGTATAAAAACTCTTGTGTTCATTCTCTCTTCCCTGATCTTTTAGTTTTATGTTATACACTTTAAGTTAATTATTTATTAAGTTTTGTTAAAGTAGAATCATAATTATTATGCTTTAGAGATCTACTTTCTGAAACTATTAACCATAATTCTGGTGCACTTCAAGCCAAAAGCTTGTTAGTATCTTTTCATTAAAAATTTCATATTTGAAAGAACACTTCAGAAAGCACGATTCAACCCCCCTTCTCGTGCACTCTTTTACCAATATTAAGAACTCTCAGTACAAAAACATTAAGCCATACACACACATACACACAAAGATATATATATATATATATATATATATATTAAAATGATAGATGTGAATTGTTCATAAATAAAGATGTCCATACTTTTGGTCTACTCATTCTTATTTGGTAATTCTTTTTTTATGCTTACTAATGATCAAACAATTAGAGCCTATCTTCCAAAAAAAAAAAAAGTAGAACCTATTTTCCTAGAAAGACAACATTCAATGACTTATATAAATGAAATTGAGTTTCGATAGTAATAGGAAAAATAGATAGTTTTGCCCTATAAGAAATAGGACCCATTTGAGCCTGATTCAAATAACTCTAGAAAAGGATCAACCCTACACCAGGGGCTATTTATAATGAGAATTATCTATTATTAGTTTCATGTTACATGGCTAAAAAAAAGAAAAAAATCATGTTTGAAGCAATAAAAAAAATATAGTGTAACGCCCCGATTTTCTATTAGAGTGAAAATGACCAAAATGCCCCTGAGGTCATTTTCGGCCCGAAATTCGAGGGAAGCCAGTTCGGCAGTACTCGAAGGGCAAACTCAATGTTGGAAGGGGATTAGATGACTTGTGTACCTTCCCGGGATCGAAAATCTCGTTTTTCGAGTTTTCGGGTCAAAATGACCAAAACGCCCCTGCTGTGTTTTACCCGTTTGCAAGTGCCGGATGAACCTGAAACTTCTCCAGATGATTTAAAAAGGCGTTTTTATGTAGACTATGACTTTAGTTTTGGTTCCGGAGGTCCCGGGCGAAATTAGTGTAAAATTACGGTTTTGCCCCTAGTTTCGTGTTTTTATGCTTAATCGCGTGATTAAGCAAACCTAAACAATATTAGGCTCTAATCGAAGGTTAATTAATTTCCTTAATTAATCTTGAGTCAAAATAATTTATTAAAGTTGATTAGAACCTAAAAGTGCTTAATTACAACTTAAAATTATATTTTAATTTCAAGACTCCTAGTCATGGAATCTTGAATAGTGTTTTCTCTTTCCAATTGCTTAAATCATGGAATTGTGTTACACATTGTTTATTCATAAATGAGTTTAAAATTCTTTAATGATGTATGAGCACTCCTAATCTTGTCATAAAATCCTTAAATCACATTCTTAGTCACTTAAACTTAAGCTTAATTATTGCTAACCTTGTACCTAAGCTAATACACATTTAAACCTACCATTAACACCCAATTAAATGATCAAAACTCACCTCCTCTCTGCTGCCCAAGGCCTGGCCGAAGCTGTCCTCCTCCCATATGCATCACATGTTCAATTTTTCAACACTCCAAGGCCATACCTCAAGTCACATACACTATACCTTGTCATAACTTTCAATCAAGCTTGATTTTCCAAGTAAATAACTAATTAAAATGGCTCATTTTCTCCATTTATTTGTGGCTGGAAAAGTTCCAGCCATGCATTGTTTCTAGAAGCCTAATTTCATCAAAAATTGATAGGAAATTAACTCACATCAAGCCATACTTTATAGCATAGCTTCCATACTTCAAACCATGCTTCTATGACACAATCAAAGAGATATTTTCCTCTCCCTTTTTCCATCCAAGACCACACGGCCACTCCCTCCCTTGATGAGCCCATGGTTTTGTTTTTCTATAAATAGGATGCTTGTGATAGCTTAGTTGCACTTTGAAGCATTTGCTAAGTTTAGAATTCTAGAGTTGTCTTGCTAGTTCTTTTATTTTTCTCTCAAGTTTCAAGAGCATTCTTCCTTTCTTTCCATCTTCATCTTCATCCTCTCTTCATCTCTTCAACATCTCTCAACCTTGAAACACCACCTCATAGCCTTGAACCATCATCAAACCTCTCAAACATCACACCTCAAACACAACCTCACTTGAAACACAACTCCAACCTTCTTGCTTCCTCTTGGCCAAAACTATCAAGCACCAAGGAGGAGATCATCATCTTGTTGTTCTTTTCAAAAGTTCAAGCTTTGTGTCTTCACTCTAGGTAGGGAGTTTCTTTTCAAACTTTGTTTTACTCAAAAGATATGTTTCCTCTAGTTTTCTTTTGGTTTCTTTTTGAGCTTTCCTTTATATTCCTTTTCTTTTTCCATTTCGGCCTCTTGGCCTTTTCTTCTCAAACATGATAGCTTGATGATAAGAGTTTCTAGATGATGACCTTGTGTTCATCTCAAAGAAACCTCTAAAGCTTGAGTTTTCCTTTCCTTATGACTTCATCTATATGATATCTAGCTCACGTGATTTTTCAACTTAAGAAAATTAATCTAAGGATTTCTTAAAGCGCAAGCCTACCCTTGTCAACCTTAAAGTTGGCCGGCACGTTCTAGAGATTTTTCTCTAGATAGGGGTTTTGGGTATTTAATAAAGAACTTGACTTAGTTTCACTTTCTTTTTCTTTGTAAAGACTTTCGGTTTTGGTATTTTGATCTTTGAGATATTGTATTGGGTTGTTATCTTGTGAAAGTCTTGAATGAGCTCTAGTTAACCATAAAATGAACCTTGCATCATGTTTACTTTATGCTTTGCATGTCATGTTTACTTCCTTGCTATCACTAAATACCAAGATAATGAATGAACTTGCATTATCATGTTTATATTTCAAGCTATGCATTATCATGTTTATATTTCAAGTCCTCACTAAATATCAAAGATAATAATATGTTGCACCTCATATTTATTTTATGCTATCACTTTACTTTCTAATGGAACCTAAAATGAGTGCATGAGCATGTTTACTTTTATGTCATCACCTAAATGAACCTAGAGCTCAAAGACTTGCCCATTGTTGTCTCAAACAAAGGTCTAAAAATATTTATTTCTTGTGGTTCATATTTCGGCCCTAAGGGGGTCTTGGTGTTTCTAAGTATTGAAGACCATGTTTTATAATTTTTCCAAGCTTTTATGAGTTCAAGAAATGCATAGAACTAAGTTTTAAGAATTTTGGACCTCTTGGGACAAAGATGAATTGGTCACTGCCCTCTTAAACATTCTTATGATTTTAGATGTTAACATTGTTTATAAATGAGTTTTGAAAGTTTAAAAAGGTTCCAAGAGAAACTAGTATTTTATGTGCTCTAGAAATTGTGTTTTATGCCTTTATGGAGAGTGTATGTTTCGGTTATGCCTTGCTACTTATTTGCCACTGTATGTGCTGTTTTAATGATGATAATATGCTTATGTTTGAGTAAATATAATGTTAAAACTCTTATGTGGAAGATAAGATAAGTTAGAGACTATAAAAGAATTAATTTGAGAGTTCTAGATCCTTTAATGTTTGAATTTTCTGGATTCTGTCTAGCAATGTTTAGTAATGCTAATCATGGATTAAATTAGTTTAAATGTGTAGGAATGACTCATAAATGGTTTAGGACTTGATCTTGAAGCCTTAGGAACAAACCGGACTTAGAAAGGGTCACTGTTGTGACTCCTAGGGACCCGTAAAGTTAGGATTATAAATTCTGCATCCTTGAGGTTTAGAGATGTTCTTGATCATAGTGTGAGGTGAGAAATACTTAGTTATAACCTCATAGGTGCCCGAGAGATTAGGTTTGATGATTAATAACTTAGAGCGTAAGTTAAGGACCTTAAGGGTCAATGCATATGACATTAAAACGTCTTGAGTTTTTATGATGCTTAATTTATGACATATGATACATGAGTTTTGTCTATGATAAGTTGATATGTGCTATAAAGAAGTTTTACATGATGACATGCTTGTGTAAGTCCTATATGTTTTCATGGCATAAGCAAATTTGAGGAAATTTGGTCTACAGCCGTCATGCTGCCGAATTTCGATCAAATTTGAGGAACTTAGAAAATGGTCTTTTTGAAAATCATGAGAACTTAAATGTGACACAACACTGAGATGCCTTCTTGGGTGACACCGGTTTAGCTGAGCACCCCCAAGAAAACAAATCCGTGAGGGTATTGACATAGAGCTTGCCAAAGCGGACAATACTACGATGCACTAGTTGCTAGTAGAGCATTTCAAAGAGGAAATGACCCTAAGAGGTGATCCTTAAATTGCCATCTAGCCCATACTCTAAGTCGGGATTATGTTATGCTTATCATAGGATAAGTAAGAACTAGTGACGACTAGTTAAGGTATGAGCTCATAACCTAGAGATGTTTTAGGGTGGCCCCATGAGATGAAAGTTAAAGTTTAAAATGTCACATGTGCTATACCTATCACCTTATGCCAATGTTATAATGTTTCTTAGTTATTCTATTGACTGGCTTACCTTTATGATGCATTCATGTCATTAGTATGTTCCATGCTTAGTCATAAGACACATTGTAAAATATAACGGACCTTAGATAATTAATACTTTAGAAAATTAAAAGAAGTTTACTTGCATGCACACTTTTTAGAAATAAAACCCAAGGTTCCTGAGGATGTGATGATGTCACCTAGGTAGGGATTACCCTACTGAGAATTCTTTTAGAAGGTTCTCATTCCCTCTCTTTTTTCTTTCGTCACATCTTCAGATGGCGACCTTCGTACTCTTCATCGACACCCCGACATGGGAGCTGCACCATGACCCAGCACTCGGGTCATACCATTTTGAGGGTCGTTGCATTGTCAGAGTATTTATGTTTATGGGACGACCCTTCACGCACCCAGTACAGAGCTACCGCTTCACCCCGACTGCTCCCTATCATCATAACACGATTTTTGAGCGAGCCAGACCACGCGACCAGCAGATCCTCCACATGCAGCCCGAGGTGTCAGCCATACGTGACTACCCGGAGTAGGTGTCCCGGACTTAGTACTCGGAGACAGATCCATCAGAGGACCCGCCCTCGCACATGTACAGTTGGAGCTCCAGCCCCGCTCCCCCACCGACAAGAGCCGGGAGTGAGGAGACAGTAGTTCAGTCGAGGTTGGCTCATAGGCCATCCATGCGCCCTTGCCACGGTGGACACGCTCCGATGATCCACACATCCACTCCCGCCGAGATTCGCCAGTGGATCGATTCCACCCCTCAGTACTCGGACCAGCAGGAGTAGGTGCATAGGGTGGGTAGTAGCTAGTGCACACACGCCACACAGTTGAGGACAAACCTTCTTTTGTATATGAGGTTGTCTACTCTAGGTGCACATGGGTATGGGTGTTGCTTTCATGGTTTCCTTGTACTTGCTTTCATGATTTCCTTGTATATGCATTTCAGTTGTATTTCGTTTTCCTTTGTACCGAATAGTCTTGCCTTTTTGGTAGGCACATTATCTATACATATAATCAGTTGATGTGTCCATGTTATTTATGTGCTTTGTTATGATTGCTCATATGACTTGTATGAATTTCCATTTGAAGAATCATGCGTGGCTCTCACTTTGATTTTAATTCCAAAAAGAAAAATTTTACCCATATTTCCGCTAAGTATTTTCAAGTAAAGAATGAGACCAAGAGGTAATATTCTAAAGATTAACCTAAATACATACTAGTAGTATTAGGTTAAGATTTAGGGTGTTACATTATGGTATCAGAGCAATTCGATTCTCATGGAGCTTGAGGATTGGACTGATTATGCTTTATAAGCATGATGCAATAGTTATGTCATGTGTAGTGCTTGGTAGAGATAAGCTGTAGGACTAGAAATACATGACTTCTGTTGCTTGCAAGTGCCATGGTAACTAGCTCATTTTGCATGGATATTGAGCCTGATCAACTTGATGTTCATTGTTTCATGTGTTTAGGGACCAATGGAACCGTGACGACGACCTAGGACTACTCCCAATGCTGACCAAGATAATGCAACTGCTGCTGCTGTCCGTCGCATGGCGCAAGCCATGGAACGAATGATCGACCGGATGGATCAACAAGCGAATGCTGTTCCTGTTCCCCCTCCTCCCCCTGCTGCTGAGACAGTGGAACAAGCCCGCTTTGGCGAGTTCCGCAAGGCGAACCCGCCAGTATTCTGAGGGGTAATGGACCCTAACAAAGCTGATGAGTGGATTAAGGACATGGAGAAGATCTATTCTATGGTTGCCTGCTCGGAGGAGCAGAAGGTCACCTTTGCTACTTTCATGATGAAGTCGGATGCCGAATTTTGGTGGAACGGCACGAAGCGTCTACTAGAGGCTTCTGGAACTCCCATTGACTGGGAGCTATTCAAGACTTACTTCTACGAGAAGTACTTCCCGGAGTCCATGAGGAATGCAAAGGACATCGAGTTCATGCAGTTGACCCAGGGAGGGTCTACTGTTGCCCAATACACCGCAAAGTTCGAAGAGCTGATCAAGTTCTCTTGAGTGTTTCAAGAAAACCCCAATGAGGTCTGGAAATGCGTCAAGTATGAGGCTGGTCTGAAGGCGGAGATGCACTACGTCGTAGCCCACATGGAGATCAGAGACTTCCCGACTCTGGTCAACAAGTGCCGAATTCTTGAAGAAGGACAGAGAAAGATGCAAGCCACAAGGGCAGAACGTGCTAAGGGACTTGGACCTTAAGCCCTGAAGTTCAAACCGCAGTACCCTTCAAGGAATCACTACAATCCCTACCAGACCAACCAGTTCCGACCACAACAACAACAACCACTAAGAGCTCCTGCACACCAACAATCCAAGCAACACCAAAGGCCGCCATTTCAACATCAAGGCCCGAGGAACTTCAACAACAATCAACCCCGTGGACCGGGTGGACCCTGGAACCACAATGGAGGACCAAGTGGGGCCAAGAACAAGGCACCACAAACCCCTGCTGCTTACCCCGGAGCAGCATCTGCTGACGTCTGCCCACAATGCGGGAAGAATCATGGGAATCGTCCATGCTTAGCCGGTCAGAACATGTGCTTCAAGTGTGGCAAGCCCGGCCACTATGCAAAGGACTGTGCCAGCCAAGGAACACCGAACGAGAACCCTCGACCACAACACCGAGGAAGAGTCTTTACCCTTAATGCGGAAGACGCCAAGAAGTCCAATGATCTCATTGAAGGTATGTGCGAAGTAAACGGTAAACCCTTAACTGTATTATATGACTCTGGTGCCACTCATTCTTTTATTTCACTTGCTAGTGTCGAATCCTTAAATCTAAGAGTCTCTAAACTCCCCTTTGATCTTATTGTTTCTACTCCTACAAATCGCCCTGTTAATACTTGCCGTTGTTGTTTAAACTGTCATCTTGTTGTAGAAAATAAGTCTTTTATCATAGATTTAATTTGTTTACCCTTGAAAGACATAGGTATTATCTTAGGCATGAATTGGTTTCACACCAACCGTGTATTGTTTGTAACACCCTAAATCTTAACCTAATACTACTAGTATGTATTTAGGTTAATCTTTAGAATATTACCTCTTGGTCTCATTCTTTACTTGAAAATACTTAGCGGAAATATGGGTAAAATTTTTCTTTTTGGAATTAAAACCAAAGTGAGAGCCACGCATGATTCTTCGAACGGAAATTCATACAAGTCATATGAGCAATCATAACAAAGCACATAAATAACATGGACACATCAACTGATTATATATATAGATAATATGCCTACCAAAAAGGCAGGACTATTCGGTACAAAGGAAAACGAAATACAACTGAAATGCATATACAAGGAAATCATGAAAGCAAGTACAAGGAAACCATGAAAGCAACACCCATACCCATGTGCACCTAGAGTAGACAACCTCATATACAAAAGAAGGTTTGTCCTCAACTATGTGGCGTGTGTGCACTAGCTACTACCCACCCTATGCACCTACTCCTGCTAGTCCGAGTACTGAGGGGTGGAATCGATCCACTGGCGAATCTCGGCGGGAGTGGTTGTGCGGATCATCGGAGCGTGTCCACCGCGGCGAGGGCGCATGGATGGCCTACGAGCCAACCTCGGCTGAACCACCGTCTCCTCACTCCCGGCTCTCATCGGTGGGGGAGTGGGGCTAGAACTCCAACTGTACATATGCGAGGGCGGGTCCTCTGATGGATCCCTCTCCAAATACTGAGTCTGGGGCACGTACTCTGAGAAGTCGCGTACGGCTGACACCTCGGGCTGTATGCGGAGGATCTGCTCGTCGCGTGGTCTAGCTCGCTCAAAAATCGTGTTATGATGATAGGGAGCAGTCGAGGTGAAGCGGTAGCTCCGTACTGGGTGCGTGAAGGGTCGTCCCATATACATAAATACTCTGACAGTGCAGCGACCCTCAAAATGATATGACCCGAGCACTGGGTCATGGTGCAGCTTCCACATCGGGGTGTCAATGAAGCATACGAAAGTCGCCATCTGAATATGTGACGGAAGAAAAGAGAGAGGGAATGAGAATCTTCTAAAAGAATTCTCAGTAGGGCAATCCCTAACTAAGTGACATCATCACATCCTCAGGAACCTTGGGTTTTATTTCTAAAAAGTGTGCATGGAAGTAAACTTCTTTTAATTTTCTAAAGTATTAATTATCCAAGGTCCGTTATATTTTACAATGCGTCTTGTGACTAAGCATGGAACATACTAATGACATGAATGCATCATAAAGGTAAGCCAATCAATAGAATAACTAAGAAACATTATAACATTGGCATAAGGTGATAGGTATAGCACATGTGACATTTTAAACTTTAACTTTCATCTCATGGGGCCACCCTAAAACATCTCTAGGTTATGAGCTCATACCTTAACTAGTCGTCACTAGTTCTTACTTATCCTATGATAAGCGTAACATAATCCCAACTTAAAGTACGGGCTAGGGGGCAATTTAAGGATCACCTCTTAAGGTCATTTCTTCTTTGAAACGCTCTACTAGCAACTAGTGCATCGTAGTATTGTCCGCTTTGGCAAGCTCTATGTCAATACCCTCACGGATTTGTTTTCTTGGGGGTGCTTGGCTAAACCGGTGTCACCCAAGAAGGCGTCTCAGTGTTGTGTCACATTTAAGGTCTCATGATTTTCAAAAAGACCATTTTCTAAGTTCCTCAAATTTGATCGAAATTCGGCAGCATGACGGCTGTAGACCGAATTTCCTCAAATTTGCTTATGCCATGAAAACATATAGGACTTACACAAGCATATCATCATGTAAAACTTCTTTAAAACACATATCAACTTATCACAGACAAAACTCATGTATCATATGTCATAAATTAAGCATCATAAAAACTCAAGACGTTTTAATGTCTTATGCATTGACCCTTAAGGTCCTTAACTCACGCTCTAAGTTATTAATCATCAAACCTAATCTCTCGGGCACCTATGAGGTTATAACTAAGTATTTCTCACCTCACACTATGATCAAGAACATCTCTAAACCTCAAGGATGCAGAATTTATAATCCAAACTTTACGGGTCCCTAGGAGTCACAACAGTGACCCTTTCTAAGTCCGGTTTGTTCCTAAGGCTTCAAGATCAAGTCCTAAACCATTTATGAGTCATTCCTACACATTTAAACTAATTTAAATCCATGATTAGCATTACTAAACCTTGCTGGACAGGATCCAGAAAATTCAAACATTAAAGGATCTAGAACTCTCAAATTAATTCTTTTCTAGTCTCTAACTTATCTTATCTTCCACATAAGAGTTTTAACATTATTTTTACTCAAACATAAGCATATTATCATCATTAAAACAGCACGTACAGTGGAAAATAAGTAGCAAGGCAGAACCGAAACATACACTCTCCATAAAGGCATAAAACACAATTTCTAGAGCACATAAAATACTAGTTTCTCTTGGAACCTTTTTAAACTTTCAAAACTCATTTATAAAAAATTTTAACATCTAAAATCATAAGAATGTTTAAGAGGGCAGTGACCAATTCATCTTTGTCTCAAGAGGTCCTAAATTCTTAAAACTTAGTTCTATGCATTTCTTGAACTCATAAAAGATTGGAAAAATTATAAAACATGGTCTTCAATACTTAGAAACATCAAGACCCCCTTAGGGCCGAAATATGAACCACAAGAAATAAATATTTTTAGACCTTTGTTTGAGACAACAATGGGCAAGTCTTTGAGCTCTAGGTTCATTTAGGTGATGACATAAAAGTAAACATGCTCATGCACTCATTTTAGGTTCCATTAGAAAGTAAAGTGATAACATAAAATAAATATGAGGTGTAACATATTATTATCTTTGATATTTAGTGAGGACTTGAAATATAAACATGATAATGCATAGCTTGAAATATAAACATGATAATGCAAGTTCATTCATTATCTTGGTATTTAGTGATAGCAAGGAAGTAAACATGATATGCAAAGCATAAAGTAAATATGATGCAAGGTTCATTTTGTGGTTAACTAGAGCTCATTCAAGACTTTAACAAGATAACAACCCAATACAATATCTCAAAGATCAAAATACCAAAACCGAAAGTCTTTACAAAGAAAAAGAAAGTGAAACTAAGTCAAGTTCTTTATTAAATACCCAAAACCCCTATCTAGAGAAAAATCTCTAGAACGTGCCGGCCAACTTTAAGGTTGACAAGGGTAGGCTTGGGCTTTTAGAAATCCTTAGATTAATTTTCTTAAGTTGAAAAACCATGTGAGCTAGATATCATATAGATGAAGTCATAAGGAAAGGAAAACTCAAGCTTTAGAGGTTTCTTTGAGATGATCACAAGGTCATCATCTAGAAACTCTTATCATCAAGCTATCATGTTTGAGAAGAAAAGGCCAAGAGGCCGAAATGGAAAAAGAAAAGGAATATAAAGGAAAGCTCAAAAAGAAACCAAGAGAAAACTAGAGGAAACACATCTTTTGAGTAAAACAAAGTTTGAAAAGAAACTCCCTACCTAGAGTGATGAGCTCCTCCTTGGTGCTTGATGGTTTCAGCCAAGAGGAAGCAAGAAGGTTGGAGTTGTGTTTCAAGTGAGGTTGTGTTTGAGGTGTGATGTTTGAGAGGTTTGATGATGGTTCAAGGCTATGGGGTAGTGTTTCAAGGTTGAGAAATGTTGAAGAGATGAAGAGAGGATGAAGATGAAGATGGAAAGAAAGGAAGAACTCTCTTGAAACTTGAGAGAAAAATAAAAGAACTAGCAAGACAACTCTAGAATTCTAAACTTAGCAAATGCTTCAAAGTGCAACTAAGCTATCACAAGCATCCTATTTATAGAAAAACAAAACCATGGGCTCATCAAGGGAGGGAGTGGCCGTGTGGTCTTGGAGGGAAAAGGGAGAGGAAAATATCTCTTTGATTGTGTCATAGAAGCATGGTTTGAAGTATGGAAGCTATGCTACAAAGTATGGCTTGATGTGAGTTAATTTCCTATCAATTTTTTATAAAATTAGGCTTCTAGAAACAATGCATGGCTGAAACTTTTCCAGCCACAAATAAATGGAGAAAATGAGCCATTTTAATTAGTTATTTACTTGGAAAATCAAGCTTGATTGAAAGTTATGACAAGGTATAGTGTATGTGACTTGAGGTACGGCCTTGGAGTGTTGAAAAATTGAACATGTGATGCATATGGGAGGAGGACAGCTTTGGCCAGGCCTTGGGCAGCAGAGAGGAGGTGAGTTTTGATCATTTAATTGGGTGTTAATGGTAGGTTTAAATGTGTATTAGCTTAGGTACAAGGTTAGGAATAATTAAGCTTAAGTTTAGGTGACTAAGAATGTAATTTAAGGATTTTATGACAAGATTAGGAGTGCTCATACATCATTAAAGAATTTTAAACTCATTTATGAATAAACAATGTGTAACACAATTCCATGATTTAAGGAATTGGAAAGAGAAAACACTATTCAAGATTCCATGACTAGGAGTCTTGAAATTAAAATATAATTTTAAGTTGTAATTAAGCACTTTTAGGTTCTAATCAACTTTAATAAATTATTTTGACTCAAGATTAATTAAGGAAATTAATTAACATTCTATTAGAGCCTAATATTGCTTAGGTTTGCTTAATCACGCGATTAAGCGTAAAAATACGAAACTAGGGGCAAAACCGTAATTTTGCACTAATTTCGCCCGGTACCTCCGGAACCAAAAATAAAGTCATAGTCTACATAAAAACGCCTTTTAAAATCATCTAGAGAAGTTTCGGGTTCATCCGGCACTTGCAAACGGGTAAAACACCACAGGGGCATTTTGGTCATTTTGACCCGAAAACTCGAAAAACGAGATTTTCGATCCCGGGAAGGTACACAAGTCATCTAATCCCCTTCCAACATTGAGTTTGCCCTTCGAGTACTGCCGAACTAGCTTTCCTCGAATTTCGGGCCGAAAATGACCTCATGGGCATTTTGGTCATTTTCACTCGAACAGAAAATCGGGGCGTTACATTGTTAGATTGTGGAACCCAAACCGTAGTTTTCCCTTCTCCTCCCGAAAATGTCACTCAACCCATTAGGCTGTACCTAAATTCCGTAGAGGTCTTCTGTAGTGGGGAGAAAACTAAGGGATATGTTCTCCTAGCCGCCTGCGATGTAGACTTTGAGCAGAACCTAGGTGAAATACCTGTGGTGAGAGACTATCCCGAGGTATTTCCAGATGAAATACCCAAGTTCCCTCCCGAGAGAGAAGTCGAATTCTCCGTAGAGTTGGTTCCTGGAACAGGACCAATCTCTATAGCCCCGTATAGGATATCACCTTTGGAGCTAGCAGAGCTAAAAACCCAGTTAGAGGAGCTGATGGAGAAGAGTTTTATAAGGCCGAGTGCTTCACCTTGGGGCGCTCCGGTCTTATTTGTGAAAAAGAAAGACAGAAGTATGAGGATGTGTATAGATTATAGGCAGTTAAACCAAGTAACCATAAAGAATAAGTACCCGTTACCTAGGATTGATGATCTTATGGACCAGTTGAAGGGAGCCGTAGTATTTTCTAAGATCGATTTGAGGTCTGGTTATCATCAGATTAGGGTTAGAGAGTCGGACATTCCTAAAACCGCCTTTCGAACTCGGTATGGACACTTTGAGTTCAAGGTGATGTCGTTCGGATTGACGAACGCTCCCGCAGTTTTCATGGACTACATGAATAGGATCTTTAGACCCTATTTAGATCAATTCGTGGTTGTGTTCATAGATGATATTCTCATCTATTCGAAGACCCACGAGGAGCATGAGCGTCATTTGAGGCTGGTTTTAGAGGTGCTAAAGGAGAAGAAGTTGTATGTGAAGCTTTCTAAGTGTGAATTTTGGTTGGAAGAGGTAAAGTTCTTAGGACATGTTGTGTCAAAAGGTGGCATAGCTGTCGACCCAAGTAAGATAGAAGCCGTAATGAATTGGGATAGACCAACCTCTGTAACTGAGATTAGAAGCTTTTTGGGTTTAGCTGGATATTACCGTAGGTTTATCAAAGGATTTTCCCAGTTAGCCCTACCCTTAACCAAGCTCACTAGGAAGAATGCCCCGTTCGAGTGGAGCCCTAAATGTGAAAAGAGTTTCCTAGAGCTTAAGGAAAAGCTCACCTCGACCCCAGTTTTGGTGCTACCTGACCCCAATGTACCCTTCGAGGTATATTGCGATGCTTCTGGCAAAGGTTTAGGTTGTGTGTTGATGCAAAATAGGCAAGTGGTAGCCTATGCATCCAGACAACTCAAGCCTCACGAAGTAACCTACCTCACCCATGACCTAGAATTAGCAGCCATCGTGTTCGCTCTAAAGATGTGGAGACACCATTTGTATGGTGTAAGGTTTGAAGTTTTCTCCGATCATAAGAGTCTCAAGCATCTCTTTGATCAAAAGGAGTTGAATATGAGGCAAAGAAGATGGATGGAATTCCTCAAGGACTATGATTTTGGCTTAAGTTACCACCCCGGCAAGGCTAATGTAGTCGCCGATGCCTTGAGTCAAAAGTCATTACGTTTATCTTGTATGATGGTTAATGAAGTTGGGTTAATAGAGCAGTTTAGGGATATGAATCTAGGGATGTCAATAACGGAGAATGGCATCGTGATGAGTCATCTCACGGTGACCAGTGGGTTTAAGCAAAGGATTATGCTTGCCCAAAGAGAAAATGAGGACTTTATGGAGACAATCGAGGCGGTTAAGGCCGGAAAGTTGAAAGGTTTTGTACGAGGCCCCGACTGGTTGTGGAGGTTCGAGGGGCGAATCTGTGTGCCACAAGATGGCGACCTTCGAGAAAAGATCTTGGAGGAGGCTCACAAGAGCCACTTCGCCATCCATCCTGGTACTACCAAGATGTATCAGGACTTGAAAAGGATGTTTTGGTGGCCCAGATTAAAAAAGGATGTGGTCGCTTGGGTGAGTAAGTGTTTGGTCTGTCAAAAGGTTAAGATCGAACACCAAAAACCTTCTGGCATGTTGCAACCCCTGTCAATCCCCGAGTGGAAGTGGGAGAGTATATCAATGGATTTCGTGACAGGATTGCCAAGGACCCAAGCTGGCCACGATGCCGTATGGGTAATCGTGGATCGACTAACTAAGTCGGCTCACTTTCTACCTATTCGAGTAACATACTCATTGGATAAGTTGGCCCAGCTTTACATCCAAGAAATAGTAAGGTTGCATGGAGTACCATCGACGATAATCTCGGATCAAGATCCGCGGTTTACGTCACATTTTTTGGGAGCCTTTCAAAAGGCGTTTGGTTCCAAGTTGTGCTTAAGCACTGCTTACCACCCACAAACGGATGGTCAGTCCAAAAGAACAATCCAAACCCTGGAAGATATGTTAAGAGCCTGTGTCTTGGACCAAAAAGGGAGTTGGGATAAGTACATGCCTTTGATCGAGTTTGCGTATAACAACAGTTATCACGCGAGCATCGGTATGGCACCGCATTTATAGGCGTTATATGGAAGGAAGTGCCAATCACCTTTGTGTTGGTATGAGCCCGGAGAACAAAGTGTCTTAGGACCTGATGTAGTGAGGGAAACGACGGTGCAGATCAAGAAGATCAAGGATAGAATCTTAACCGCTCAAAGTCGACAGAAAAGCTACGCGGACAAAAGGCGTAAGCCCTTGGAGTTCCAAGAAGGAGAACATGTATTTCTAAGAATCACCCCTACTACAGGAATAGGGAGAGCCATGAAAGTTAAAAAGTTGAGTCCCCGATTTCTCGGTCCTTTTGAAATTCTTCAGAGAATCGGATCTGTAGCTTACAAAATAGCCTTACCGCCCAATCTGTCAAACCTTCATGATGTCTTTCACGTCTCCCAGTTACGTAAATATGAGTCCGACCCTAGCCATGTCCTAGAACTAGAGCATGTACAGTTGAGGGAGGATCTCACTTTCAATCTACCGCCTACGAGAATAGTGGATCACGGAGTCAAGCAGTTAAGGAACAAGTTTGTTCCTTTGGTGAAAGTGGCGTGGGGACGAGGCAAGACAGAAGAGTATACGTGGGAACTAGAGTCAGAGATGAAGTCAAAATATCCAGAGCTTTTCTAAGGTAACGAATTTCGAGGACGAAATTCTTTTTAAGGAGGGGAGTAATGTAACGCCCCGATTTTCTGTTAGAGTGAAAATGACCAAAATGCCCCTGAGGTCATTTTCGGCCCGGAATTCGAGGAAAGCCAGTTTGGTAGTACTCGAAGGGCAAACTCAATGTTGGAAGGGGATTATATGACTTTTGTACCTTCCCGGGATCGAAAATCTCATTTTTCGAGTTTTCGGGTCAAAATGATCAAAATGCCCCTGCGGTGTTTTACCCGTTTGCAAGTGCCAGATGAATCCGAAACTTCTCCAGATGATTTTAAAAGGCGTTTTTATATTGACTATGACTTTAGTTTTGGTTCCGGAGGTCCCGGGCGAAATTAGTGCAAAATTATGGTTTTGCCCCTAGTTTCGTGTTTTTACGCTTAATCGCGTGATTAAGCAAACCTAAGCAATATTAGGCTCTAATCGAAGGTTAATTAATTTCCTTAATTAATCTTGAGTCAAAATAATTTATTAAAGTTGATTAGAACCTAATATTGAATAGTGTTTTCTCTTTCCAATTCCTTAAATAATGGAATTGTGTTACACATTGTTTATTCATAAATGAGTTTAAAATTCTTTAATGATGTATGAGCACTCCTAATCTTGTCATAAAATCCTTAAATCACATTCTTAGTCACCTAAACTCAAGCTTAATTATTCCTAACCTTGTACCTAAGCTAATACACATTTAAACCTACCATTAACACCCAATTAAATGATCAAAACTCACCTCCTCTCTGCTGCCCAAGGCCTGGCTGAAGCTGTCCTCCTCCCATATGCATCACATGTTCAATTTTTCAACACTCCAAGGCCATACCTCAAGTCACATACACTATACCTTATCATAACTTTCAATCAAGCTTGATTTTCCAAGTAAATAACTAATTAAAATGGCTCATTTTCTCCATTTATTTGTGGCTGGAAAAGTTCCAGCCATGCATTGTTTCTAGAAGCCTAATTTCATCAAAAATTGATAGGAAATTAACTCACATCAAGCCATACTTTGTAGCATAGCTTCCATACTTCAAACCATGCTTCTATGACACAATCAAAGAGATATTTTTGTCTCCTTTTTCCCTCCAAGACCACATGGCCACTCCCTCCCTTGATGAGCCCATGGTTTTGTTTTTCTATAAATAGGATGCTTGTGATAGCTTAGTTGCACTTTGAAGCATTTGTTAAGTTTAGAATTCTAGAGTTGTCTTGCTAGTTCTTTTCTTTTTCTCTCAAGTTTCAAGAGAGTTCTTCTTTTCTTTCCATCTTCATCTTCATCCTTTCTTCATCTCTTCAACATCTCTCAACCTTGAAACACCACCCCATAGCCTTGAACCATCATCAAACCTCTCAAACATCACACCTCAAACACAACCTCACTTGAAACACAACTCCAACCTCTTTTGCTTCCTCTTGGCCGAAACCATCAAGCACCAAGGAGGAGCTCATCATCTTGTTTTTCTTTTCAAAAGTTCAAGCTTTGTGTCTTCACTCTAGGTAGGGAGTTTCTTTTCAAATTTTGTTTTACTCAAAAGATGTGTTTCCTCTAGTTTTCTCTTGGTTTCTTTTTTAGCTTTCCTTTATATTCCTTTTCTTTTTCCATTTCGGCTTCTTGGCCTTTTCTTCTCAAACATGATAGCTTGATGATAAGAGTTTCTAGATGATGACCTTGTGTTCATCTCAAAGAAACCTCTAAAGCTTGAGTTTTCCTTTCCTTATGACTTCATCTATATGATATCTAGCTCACATGGTTTTTCAACTTAAGAAAATTAATCTAAAGATTTCTAAAAGCCCAAGCCTACCCTTGTCAACCTTAAAGTTGGCCGGCACGTTCTAGAGATTTTTCTCTAGATAGGGGTTTTGGGTATTTAATAAAGAACTTGACTTAGTTTCACTTTCTTTCTCTTTGTAAAGACTTTCGGTTTTGGTATTTTGATCTTTGAGATATTGTATTGGATTGTTATCTTGTTAAAGTCTTGAATGAGCTCTAGTTAACCATAAAATGAACCTTGCATCATGTTTACTTTTATGCTATGCACATCATGTCTACTTTCCTTGCTATCACTAAGTATCAAGATAATAAGTGAACCTTGCATTATCATGTTTATATTTCAAGCTATGCATTATCATGTTTATATTTCAAAGTTCTCACTTAATATCAAGATAATAATGAGTTGCATTCATATTTACCTTGTGCTATCACTTTACTTTCTAATGGAACCTAAAATGAGTGCATGAGCATGTTTACTTTTATGTCATCACCTAAATGAACCTAGAGCTCAAAGACTTGCCCATGGTTGTCTCAAACAAAGGTCTAAAAATATTTATTTCTTGTGGTTCATATTTCAGCCCTAAGGGGGTCTTGATGTTTCTAAGTATTGAAGACCATGTTTTATAATTTTTCCAAGCTTTTATGAGTTCAAGAAATGCATAGAACTAAGTTTTAAAAATTTAGGACCTCTTGAGACAACGATGAATTGGTCACTGCCCTCTTAAACATTCTTATGATTTTAGATGTTAAAATTGTTTATAAATGAGTTTTGAAAGTTTAAAAAGGTTCCAAGAGAAACTAGTATTTTATGTGCTTTAGAAATTGTGTTTTATGCCTTTATGGAGAGTGTATGTTTCGGTTCTCCCTTGCTACTTATTTGCCACTGTATGTGCTGTTTTAATGATGATAATATGCTTATGTTTGAGTAAAAATAATGTTAAAACTCTTATGTGGAAGATAAGATAAGTTAGAGACTAGAAAAGAATTAATTTGAGAGTTCTAGATCCTTTAATGTTTAAATTTTCTGGATTCTGTCCAGAAAAGTTTAGTAATGCTAATCATGGATTTAAATTATTTTAAATGTATAGGAATGACTCATAAATGGTTTAGGACTTGATCTTGAAGCCTTAGGAACAAACCGGACTTAGAAAGGGTCACTGTTGTGACTCCTAGGGACCCGTAAAGTTAGGATTATAAATTCTACATCCTTGAGGTTTAGAGATGTTCTTGATCATAGTGTGAGGTGAGAAATACTTAGTTATAACCTCATAGGTGCCCGAGAGATTAGGTTTGATAATTAATAACTTAGAGCATGAGTTAAGGACCTTAAGGGTCAATGCATAAGACATTAAAATGTCTTGAATTTTTATGATGCTTAATTTATGACATATGATACATGAGTTTTGTCTATGATAAGTTGATATGTGCTATAAAGAAGTTTTACATGATGATATGCTTATGTAAGTCCTATATGTTTTCATAGCATAAGCAAATTTGAGGAAATTCGGTCTACAGCCGTCATACTGCCGAATTTCCATCAAATTTGAGGAACTTAGAAAATGGTCTTTTTGAAAATCATGAGAACTTAAATGTGACACAACACTGAGACGCCTTCTTGGGTGACACCGGTTTAGCCGAGCAACCCCAAGAAAACAAATCCGTGAGGGTATTGACATAGAGCTTGCCAAAGCGGACAATACTACGATGCACTAGTTGCTAGTAGAGCATTTCAAAGAGGAAATGACCCTAAGAGGTGATCCTTAAATTGCCCCCTAGCCCGTACTTTAAGTCGGGATTATGTTACGCTTATCATAGGATAAGTAAGAACTAGTGATGACTAGTTAAGGTATGAGCTCATAACCTAGAGATGTTTTAGGGTGGCCCCATGAGATGAAAGTTAAAGTTTAAAATGTCACATGTGATATACCTATCACCTTATGCCAATGTTATAATGTTTCTTAGTTATTCTATTGATTGGCTTACCTTTATGATGCATTCATGTCATTAGTATGTTCCATGCTTAGTCATAAGACGCATTGTAAAATATAACGGACCTTGGATAATTAATACTTTAAAAAATTAAAAGAAGTTTACTTGCATGCACAATTTTTAGAAATAAAACCCAAGGTTCCTGAGGATGTGATGATGTCACCTAGGTAGGGATTACCCTACTGAGAATTCTTTTAGAAGGTTCTCATTCCCTCTCTCTTTTCTTCCGTCACATTTTCAGATGGCGACCTTCGTACTCTTCATCGACACCCTGACATGGGAGCTGCACCATGACCCAGCACTCGGGTCATACCATTTTGAGGGTCGTTGCACTGTCAGAGTATTTATGTTTATGGGACGACCCTTCGCGCTCCCAGTACGGAGCTACCGCTTCACCCCGACTGCTCCCTATCATCATAACATAATTTTTGAGCGAGCCAGACCACGCGACGAGCAGATCCTCCGCATGCAGCCCGAGGCGTCAGCCGTACGCGACTACCCGGAGTAGGTGTCCCGGACTCAGTACTCGGAGACGGATCCATCAGAGGACCCGCCCTCGCACATGTACAATTAGAGCTCCAGCCCCGCTCCCCCACCGATGAGAGCCGGGAGTGAGGAAACAGTAGTTCAGCCGAGGTTGGCTTGTAGGCCATCCATGCGCCCTTGCCGCGGTGGACACGCTCTGATGATCCACACAACCACTCCCGCCGAGATTCGCTAGTGGATCGATTCCACCCCTCAGTACTCGGACCAGCAGGAGTAGGTGCATAGGGTGGGTAGTGGCTAGTGCACACACGCCACACAGTTGAGGACAAACCTTCTTTTGTATATGAGGTTGTCTACCCTAGGTGCACATGGGTATGGGTGTTGCTTTCATGGTTTCCTTGTACTTGCTTTCATGATTTCCTTGTATATGCATTTCAGTTGTATTTCGTTTTCCTTTGTACCGAATAGTCCTGCCTTTTTGGTAGGCACATTATCTATATATATAATCAGTTGATGTGTCCATGTTATTTATGTGCTTTGTTATGATTGCTCATATGACTTGTATGAATTTCCGTTCGAAGAATCATGCGTGGCTCTCACTTTGGTTTTAATTCCAAAAAGAAAAATTTTACCCATATTTCCGCTAAGTATTTTCAAGTAAAGAATGAGACCAAGAGGTAATATTCTAAAGATTAACCTAAATACATACTAGTAGTATTAGGTTAAGATTTAGGGTGTTACATGTAGAAAAGAAAGAAAGGAGAAAAAAGGCAACAAAATGGAAAATGAGGACGTGGATATGTAAAGATTGAGACAAGTGTTTCATTATGCTAGAAAGTGCAACTTCAACTGACAAAAAAATTGATTCTTTGAAGAAGTTAATGAGCTTTGATTTTAATTTGCCTTAAAACAATTATTCCAGCCATTAATATTCTATCATTCATAGCTTTTTAATGTCAGCCACGTTACAAGCCTAATAAAGTCCATTCTCATTCATGATACAGACAAATGTTTCATTTAAAAAACAAGAAGAGAAAAAAGAAAGAAAAGAAAAAGAAAAATAAAGTGTTATAGAATAAAGAAACCTGCTATCAAGATGGAAGTAAAGATTTGAATCGTTGAAGAAAAAAAGGGAATTTGCAATTTGGAATCTCAAACTTGGGGACTATTTTACATAATTCTTTCCCTGATAGAAGAGGTTAAAGATTATCAAATCATTATTTATTTGTAAGCATGGACAGACTTATGATTTCATGATGACTCATTCTCGTTACCACCTTTTATAAAAGATCCATCCAACTTAAGATAGTATTACCTACCCTCAGACAAGATAAACTTGATATCTGTCACAATGGTGAATGTTTATGAGTATTTCAATGAACTGCAACTCCATTTAGGCTTTTCATGGCCATTGTCTAAGTTTGAAAAGTCTTTTTCTTTTTTGAAAGTTCCTTTTTTAGTTTTATAATTTGCATAGTCCTATTTTATTCTAGGTATTATGAAACCTAGTCTACTTACATTTGCATTCTAAATATTTAGACACCTTGCCCTTTTTACTAGGCATTGAGATGCCTAGTTTATCCATTATAGGTATTGTGATGCCTCCTTAACATATTAAAGATGATCAACAATGTATTTCCCATAGGCAACACCAATGTAATAAAGAAGAAATAAGGAGTGGATAATGGGTTCCCTCAATGCAATTGATTTGATAAGTTTAGGAACACAATATGGTATGTAGCCACATTTCTCCAGTGAATATGGGGTGTTTACTTGCAAGGACTCCACCAGTAAGTCAACAAAGGAACATTATAAGGTGAATGTATGCAAGTGAACATAAAAAATATACCTAAAGCTCTTATGGGTATTTATAGGGATGACTTTGGTGTTAGTTATCGTATTTAAAAGCCCATCTCTAGACCATATTCCCATGCTCTTTGTTTGTGAGTGGAGTGGTGGAATGGACAAAGTAACTCGTGCCCTCAGTAACTGCTACCACATGGTAAGGTCTTGTGAATTCGTGTTAGGTCAATGCCCAAACCTGGACTCCAAAAGCTTGAAATCCATGATAGGATGGGCCTTGGTCATTAGGCTTATCACAACCTTTGGGCCAAGCTTAGGTTTCAGTCTATAACACCAACCATGCTATAGTGGATCTTCCCTAAAATCTTGTCCAACAATGATTCCCTATTTACTTCTTTGTGTGCATGATGCTCCGCCATTTTTCCTTCTTATTCACAACACCAAAAATCACAATTGATAATCACCAAATGAACAATAAATGCTATCCCTCCAATCAAAACATCTCAAAGGAATAAGAAAGTGCTCTAATCAACTGAGGCCTGAAAAGGATTATGCCAGATAAAAAGTTAGAATAAAAAGAAAAGCGAGGGATGACAAAGAGGTTAAGAAGAGGAAGAAGAAAAGGAAGGAAGGTTAAAGGTGGGAGAGTGACATAATTTAAGGTGGAGTTGTAGAATAATGTGAATAAAGGTGGAGTTATAGAATAGTGTGGACATGGTCATGCTTCTAAGACATTTGGATTGCCAATAGAATGAATGGAGAAAGAAAAGGGATTAGGGATTTGATAGTAGAGATGAGAAAAAAGGTAGGAATGAGGGAACAAGGTTTCTTACCTAGTCATGGGACAATGTCATGATCTGATTTGGATCGTGATCAGCACGTGGGAAACCAAACGCACAAAAGCCCTTATATAACATGTCATGCATAAAACCTCATAATTTTACATTCAACAAAATTTGAATAAAAACTGGATAAATACTTCTCATATGAATTATAAATTATAAATCAATCCTTGATTAAGATCAAATGGTAAAATAATTGATCCAAAATGTCATAACATCCTTGTAATTTCTCAAGAAAAATAATGAAATAAAATAGAAATATGCATGGTCCATGGACCTTGTGTAACATCCTAATTTTTAACCTAATACTCTAGAATACATTAGGTTAATCATTAGGTTATTACTTCTTAGTCTCATTCTTTTATGAAAATACTTAGCGGGAATACGGATAAATTTTTTTTTTTAAAACATAAATCAAAGTGAGAGCCGCATATGACGTAATAAAGACTAACATATAGAAAAGAGATCTCATATCATTCATGGTCACAAAACACAAAGGTTGTTCATTACATCACAACAGGGTCATATTACCATAGGTACGTAATTTACGACTATCATAGTCCTATTATCACTTCAACAAAAATACACTTCTATAATTTATAAAACTAAAGCGGCATCTGCGCGTGTCCATTGCATCCCACCAATCCGACTCATAGTGTATGCTCCATGCCCATGCTTTAGTAGAAATCACGAACCACGTCACGAGATACACCATCATCTTCGTCTGGAGACGACACGGAAGAAAAAAGAGAGAGGGATGAGAAACTTCTTCAAGATTCTCAGTAGGGAATTCCGACTCCAACACACGTGTCATCGTCATCGTCCCCAGCCACTTCGGTTTTAATTATGAAAGAGGTGTTCATGCGTAAAGTTTGATTTTAAGCTTTCCAAAGATATTTATCCAAAGTGGGTGTCTTTTAGTATGGGTCTTAATGATATGAATTCCGCAGATATTGGAATGCATGGCAATACATTATGCAAGCAGTTCAATAAATCATAACATCAAGTAATAGATAAGCGGCATAAAAAGTACAGAACTCTCCTCTATTCTTTTCTCATACTTGGACTTTTAAGTTCTTCTCCTCAAGAACCACCTTCTTTTCTCATCACCAAATCCACCCATAAACACCAGTGCCCGGCGATATTTATACGCATCACCAAAACCAACCAAATACACCTTATCGCCTAGGATTGAGCTCAACCAAACGAGCTCAAACATAACTAGTCATCACTAGATTTCTAAGAGGGCAAAAGAAGGGGTAACTTAGGATTAGTTCTTTCTTTACTCATGACTATGTGACTTGAAAAAGAGACATCGCATCTCTTTTCTCACGTCCGAACTCTTGAGTTCTTTCTCTCAAAGACCACCTTCTTTTCTCATCACCAAATCCAACCATAAACACTCAAAGGTCTCACGATATTTATACTCATCACCAAATCCAACCAAACACATCCTATCGCCTAGGAATGAGCTCAACTACATTTATACTCATCACCAAATTATTCTCATTATCAAGTCCAACCAAATACACCCAAATCCAACCATAAACACCCATATTGCCTAAATGAGCTCAAACCTAACTAGTTTTCACTAAATTTTTAATAGGGCAAAAGAAGGGGTACATACTCTCTCTCATTCAATTCTCATAAACATGATAGACATAACATCTCAAAAATTCATAATCAATTTCTACATCATCATAGCATCATCATAAAAGATCACATCATCATAACTCATATAGGTAATGCTCGTGTATCACACATATAGGTAATGCTCGTGTATCACACATCACACCTCATATATCATCACATCATGCATATCAACATATCACACTTGCATTACCAAACTAAAAGTGATAAAATCTCTTAATGTCTTATGCATTGACCCTTAAGGTCCTTAACTCACAAACTACGTTATAAATCATCACAACTTAATCTCTCGGGTACCTATAGGCTCATATCTAAGTATTCCTCACTCATCACTATGATCATAAACATCTCTAAACCTCAAGAGTGTAGAATCTAAAATTCTAACTTTACGGGTACCTAGGAGTCACAACAATGACCCTTTCTAAGTTCAGTTTGCTCCTAAGGTATCAAGATCAAGTCCTAAACCAATTATGAGTCATTCCTACACATTTAAACTAATTTAAAACCATGATTATCATTTCTAAACCTTGCTGGACAGAATCCAGATAAATCAAACATTAAGGGATCTAAAACTCTCAAATTAATTCTTTTCTAGTTACTAACTTCTCTAATCTTTCACATATGAATTTTAGCATCAATTATACTCAAACATAATCATATTATGATCATCAAAACAGCATATACAGTGACCAAAACATAGCAAGGCAGAACCAAAACCAAGTCTCCATACAAAGGCATCAAACACAATTTCTAAAGCACATAAAATACTAGTTTCTCTTGGAACCTCTTTCAAACTTTCAAAACTCATTTATCAACCTTTATAACATCTAAAATCATTAAAATGTTTGTAAGGGCAGTAGCTAAATCAAATTCATCTCAAGAGGTCCTAAATTCATAAAAATTGGTTCTAGACATTCCTTATACTCATAAAAGCATAGAAAAACTATTAAACATAGTTTTCAATACTTGTAACCAACCAAACTCCTCAAGGCCGAAAATCAATAGCTAAAGAACATATATTTTCAAACCTTTGTTTGAGATAATCGAGGGTAAGTCCATGAGCTCTAATTCTCTTAAGTTGTGACATGAAAGTAAATATGCAATGCACTTTATTTTATCTTTATTTAGAAGTGAGAACATAAAATAAATATGCTATGCAATCCCTTATTATCTTAGAAATTTAGTGAGAACATAAACATAAATATGAATATGCAAGTTTATTCTTTAATCTTGAGCATTTAGTGATGACATAAAGTAAACATGGATGCAAAATCTTTTATCTTAACTTAGAGCTCATATGAGACTTTAAAAGAGAACAACAAATCTCAACCTAACACTTATCTCATCACAAAGAGAGCTTTAGAGTCCTTGAACCAAGTTCTCAAAGGAACTATAAGGTTCTTGAACATCATCATCAAGCTCAAAAGAAACAAACTTTCAAAAGAACATATAATCTCAAAGAAAAGGAAACCAAAACCGAAACATTAAAGGAAAGGAAATGAGGGGACCGAAATCAAAATAGCAAGAAGAAAGTGAAGGTGTTCTTGAGTTGAAATCATTTTGAGTTAGAAAGTAAAGGTGAAACTTAAAGAAAATAAAAACTCAAGCTCTAGAGGTTCCTTTGAGATGAACACATAGTCATCATCTAGGAGCTCTCATCATTGAGCTATCATGTGCTCAACAAGGCCTCTTGGCCGAAATGAGGAAAGAAAAAACAAAGAAAAAGTTTCAAAAGAAATCCACGAGAAAGCTAGAGAAAACTCATTTTCAAGAAAAACAAAGTTTAGAATAGCACCCCTACCTAGAGTGAAGACAAAAAGCTTGAACTTGAAGATGAAAATGAGATGAGCAACACCTCCTAGGATGGCGATGATGATTCGGCCTTGTGACGGAAAAAGGAGAGAAAATGTGTTTTGGGTGAAGTTGTGTTTGAGGTTGAGTGTTTGAGAGCTTAGAGGATGATCTATGGTTATGAGGTGGTGGAGTGGGAGGACTATGAGGTGATTATGTGAGGGAAGGATGAAGAAGATGAAGATGAAAAGGAAGAGCTCTTGGAATGCTTGAGAGAAAAAGGAAGAACTTAGAGAAAAGCTAGAAAACTAAACTTAGCAAATGAACAAAAGTGTAGCAAAGTTCATCTTGGCATGGTATTTATAGAGAAGAATAAGGGTGAGTGTGTGGAGGAGAATGAATCCTCATGGAACATGAGGTAATGCATGTGTGGAGGAGAATGAATCCTCATGGAACATGAGGTAAGAGAATTGCATTTTGATGGCATGGTGAAGTATGGTGGTGAGTATGGCTTCAAGCATGATCTTGGAGTGTGAAATAAAATTAATATGTGATAAAATGGAGGGGGAATTGGCGCTGATTTCTGCAGCCAAGTGAGAGGAGAAATCATCTCCTTTAATGTGGTTTAGAAGTGTGATTAAGGGTGTCTTTGGTTAGGCTTTGGATTAGGAGTTTGTAAGTGAGTATTTAGATGAGTAAGTAGGTAATTAGGGCCATGTAATGACTAGATTAGGAGTGCTTACACATCATTAGAGAATTAAAAAATCATTTGTGAATAAACAAATGGAAACACAATTCCATGATTTAAGGAATTGGAGAGAGAAAACACTATTCAAGATTCCATGACTAGGAATCTTGAATTTAGAATAAGATTTCAAGTTGTAATCAAGCATTATTAGGTTCTAATCAACTTTAATAAATTATTTTGACCTTAGATTAATTATGGAAATTAATTAATCTTCGATTAGAGCCTAATATTGCCTAGGTTTGCTTAATCACGCGATTAAGCATAAAAAACACGAAACTAGGGGCAAAATCATAATTTTGCGCTAATTTCGCCTGAGACCTTCGGGACCAAAACTGAGGTCACAGGATACGTAAAAATGCCTTTTAGAACCATCTGGAGAAGTTTCGGGTTCATCCGGCACTTGCAAACGGGTAAAACACCACAGGGGTATTTTGGTCATTTTGACCTGAAAACTCGAAAAATGAGATTTTCGATCCCGGGAAGGTACACAAGCCAACTAATCCCCTTCCAACATTGAGTTTGCCCTTCGAGTACTGCCGGATCGGCTTTCCTCGAATTCCGGTCTGAAAATGACCTCAAGGGCATTTTAGTCATTTTCACTCTGATAGAAAATCGGGGCGTTACACCTTGCCTGTAATATAATGGAGCACTACTAACACAACTAGAAAGAAAAATCAATTCACCCAAAGTGAAGCTCACCCACAAAGAACTAACAACTACTAAGGAGAAGGTATTTAGGAAGACTCTAGACCAACAGTTGTATCTATAAGGGTAAAAATAGGTGAGTTTCATCAAAAATTCATTGAGTGGATTCTCACCCATAGTCATATATAAGACAATAAGGAACGTACATAAATAGTCATCTAGAAATCTATAATAATTTCTATTCATAATATATAATAATAGTAATAACATTAGTTTCATGTAAAGCATAAGAAAACATAAATATTTTCTTGAGGAATTAAAATGGGATAAATTGCAAAATAATTAAAAGGCAGTGCTTAGTCCCTCGCAAACAATAGCATCAAAGATTTCAATGGTTCCTTGCGAACCGTGTCCTTCATAGACTAATCTAAGTCAATAGTATTTGGCCCTTATGGGTATCATGATATACCAAGGTTAAAAAATTTACTATTGTTAACTCACAACTTTGTCTCTCTCCAATTCCTACCCAAACATCACTTAACAAGGCACCCCTCATGGATTTGCTCTTTCCCTCTCTTAAGGTGAAAATGTATCTGCAGGGGGAAGGTATCCACACCCTTATAAGGCATGCTTCATTATTCTCCCCAACCGATATGAGACTTGTTCCACCCCTTCTAATCGGGGGCCAATATCCTCACTGACTGGCAAACCGATCTCGTGATCAGCTTTAATACTATCAATAACATCTGTCACATCTGGGCACTCTACGTATTGTCGTCCTTAGTGTGAGTGTAATACCAAATATGCAGATATTGTCCATTTTGGAGCCTAACTGGGCGTCCCTTACAGATTTGCTCTTCCCCATTTTCTAGAGGAAAATGCTTCTGTATAGGCCTCTCCCTAACTGATGTGGGACTAGTTCCACCCTCTTTAAGGAGCCTAGTGTTCTCACTAGCACATTGATCATGAGACTAGCCCAATACCATCTATAATATCTATCACATTTGGGTGCTTTATGTATTGCCATCCCCAATGTAAGTATAACACTCAGCATAACAAATATTTTTGAATTGCATAAGACGAACTTGAAGTGAAAATTATTTCACTTTACATGTGTAAACATGATTTATATCTTATTAAGAGATTAAGCTAAATAGAAGTGAACATTATATCATGAAAAGAACGTATACATGTCTTACAGACTAAATAAAATCAAGTTAAGAACAAGAAACCAAGGCACGCGTCTTCAGAAAATAGCACGGGACATCAAAAAGTACGCCTAGAATGAAGAAATCATGCAAAATCTGAGAACATATTACACATTCTTCAACCATCATGATCGCAATACTTTTGTCATCATAAAGCTCAAATTGAAGATTAGAAGATCAAATTTTTATCAATCAATTGGTAGCACACATCAAAAAGTTCAACTCAATGAAAAGGAAGGAAATTTTGAAATTCAAATTTCAAGTCAAACCCAGTTTTAGACTAGCATGTCATTCTTCAGCCCTTTTGGTCAACCACTATAGGTTTTAGAAAGAAAAGTTCAGAAACCATGTTTAAAAAGTAGAAAAGTAGTTTCTGAAGGACATTAGAAACCTCAACCTTTCAATGGCTTTTGTAAAAAGCGCTAACACCAGACAAGCTACTCCTCTATATTACATTTCCAATACACAAACAGATGATCAACACGTGTTTCTTGGACAACTGATCAAAGGAAATGGTCATAAAGGGATACCATCTATAAATATGAGATATTGAGCTTTTAAGATAAGATTTATTGACGTGATCACAAGAGCTAAAATGCTACAAAATCTTTCCCTCATTTATTCTGTGAAGCTTATTACTTATTGTAATAAGTTCCTTCATCTATAAAAATCTTCTTTCTAAGTTCTTAGATTGTTTATACGTTTTTCTTGGGAAGAATCATTAGAAAGAAGTCATTCAAGTTATCTCAGGCTTATTCACTACAGATTTGTAAAGAAACTTGAGTGCTAGTTAGTTTGAGTGGCAACCAAAACACTAAACCTTTGTATCCTCGATCTAGTAGTAATCAGTGTGAGACAACTTGAAGAGGCTACTACAAAACTACTTGCAATATGACTGTAAAGGCATTCTTGTTGTTCACGGTTTAGCTTAGAGAGGCTGGTCAAAGACTACTCAGTTTAGCTTAGAAGGGTTGGTCAAAGACTACTCAGTTTAGGCTAGAAGGGCTGGTCAAAGACTACTTAGTTTAGCTTGAAGAGGCTAATGAAGAACTACCTGGTTTGTGATAGTAGGGGTTGTCTATTGGTCACAGGTTAGAGCTTGGGAAGGCTATTGTAAAGACTATCTAGTTTTTTTCTTTCTCGAGTTGAGAAAGGTTACACTTAGTGGTAGCTGAGAACTGGATGTAGGCAGGTGTTAGCCGAATCAATATAAAATTCTTTTGTAGTATTTTCTTATCCTTTATCTTTTTACTTTCATTATTTAGCTTCACAAAATCTATATCTGTTAAAGTTTATCATTTTGGTTTATCAACTACTAACGATAAAATTCAGAAAGTCGCTTTCTGAATCTTTTAACCTTATTTTCATTGCACCACAAACTTGATGCTTGATAGTCTTTGTTTTATGTTTCAGTTGCTAAAAGGTTTACAAAAGAAAATTGTGATTCAACCAGCCTTCTCATGCAGTTTTTTACCTATACTGTCATATCTAGGCACTCTACGTATTGCCAACCCCAGTGTGAGTGTAACACCCAGCATGCTGATATTATTCGCTTTGGGGCCTAACTAGGCTCCTCTCATGGATTTTCTCTTTCCCTTTCTCAAGGGAAGCCCTTATAAGGTATGCTTCATTCCCCTCCCCAACCAATATGGGACTAGTTTCACCCCTTTCGTAAGATGAAAATGCGTCTACATAGGGGAGGTATCCACACCCTTATAAGGCATGCTTCACTCCCCTCCCATACCAATGCAGGACTTGTTCCACCTTTCCTAATCGGGGTCCAACATCCTTGATAGCTGGCAGATCAATCCCAGGACTGGCTCTAATACTATCTGTAACATCTGTCACATTTGGGGAGGGCTATGTATTGTTGTCCTTAGTGTGAATGTGACACCCAGCATTCAGATATTGTTTGCTTTAGGGCTAAACTGGGCGTCCCTCAAAGATTTGCTCCTCCCCACTCTCTAGAGGAAAATACGTCTGCATAGGCCTCTCCCCAATCGATGTAGGATTAGTTCTACCCCCTCAAGGAGTCCAGCATCGTTGCTAGCACACCGATCCCGGGAGTAGCTCTGATACCATCTAGAACATCTATCACATCTAGGCACACTATGTATCACCAACCCTAGTGTGAGTGTAACACCCGGCATACAGACTTGCTTTTTCCCTCTCTCAAGGGAAAAACGCATCTACACAGAGGAAGTATCCACACCCTTATAAGGCATGTTTCATTCACTTCCCCAGCCGATGTGGGACTAGTTCGAATAATATCTGCATGCTGGGTATTACACTCACACTACGGATGGCAATATGTTGCGCGTCTAGATGTGACTATTGCTATAGATGGTATCAGAGTCGGTCCCTGGATCGATGTGCCAACGAGGATGCTGAGCTCCATTAGAGGGGAGTGGAACTAGTCCCATATCGATTAGAGAAAGGAACGAAACATACTTTATAAGAATGTAAATACCTCCCCCATGCAAACACATTTTTCCGTTAAAATGGGGGTGAGTAAATCCATGAAGAGTGACCAGTCAGGCCTCAAAGTAGACAATATTTGCATGCCAGGTGTTACGCTCAAATTAGGGATGGCATTATGTAGCATGCCTGGATGTGATAGATATTACAGATGGTATCAGAGCTAGTATCAGGATTGATGTGCTAGCGAAGACGCTGGGCTCTTTGAGAGGGAGGGAACTAGCCCCAACCGATCAGTTGGCAAGAGGCTTATGCAAACATTGTTTCCCCTTGCAAAGGAGAATAAGAAGATCCGTGAGGGACACCCAATTAGGCCCTAAAGCTGACAATATCTGCATGCCGATTGTTATGCTTGCATTAGGGATGGTGATATGTAGTGCGCCCAGATGTGATAGGTGTTACAACTAGGAGTAACATAAATGGCACACAAGCATAAACAATTTTGCCATGTTAAATCATAAAATCATAATTTTCTCTAATTTGGCATTATTCTAAAATAATAATTTACTTGGAGTGTTACACATTTCCATGGAAGACTGTAAAATTATAATTTTCTCTAATTTGGCATAATTCTAAAAGCATGTTAATAGTAATTAAATTTCTAAATTCATGGGAGGTACAAACATTGTATAGAAACTACTCATAATGGCCAAAATTAGAGCCATGATTTTAAACCTACTCACCTAAAGGGATAGAAGAAGGTGTCCAGACTAACGAAGCCTGAAGAGCAGGAATTTCACCAATAATTGTTGTGGAAGTAATAAAAACCATCGGTAAACTATAACCATTCTAGAACAACTCTGTGAACATTGGGAGAGTACCCAAACTTAACAATAATCAACAACATAACCACTCAATCACATGAATAGGATGAAAAAGGAAGAAACATGCCATAATCTATTAACAAATCCTTATCTTTAAGGTAGAGGAAGGTAAGAATGAAAAAGGAAAAGAATAAAGGGAGGAAGATGAGCAGCAAAGAGCAAGGTTCACGTTTTTGGGGTTAAAACTCATGGGGTGGGGTTTAAATAGAGCATGGGGTCACTTAATGAAAGTACGACGTTTTGGACGTGTTCTAATGTTGAGGGCATTACTATAGCGATTTATGATTGCTATAACGATTAATAGGGAAGAGTCACCATATTCAACAAACACTTGACCGCTATAGTAGTCCCCAATGGCCACGATTCCCCCAAAATACACCTCCCACCACCACTATAGCGATCACTCGCGACCCAAAACTGGTGTGATTACAACAACCTAGCAGTCACTAGAATCCAGTTATACAATTTTTGGAGTTTTTGATTTGTCTGTGGCTTTTCGGGCAATATGGGTAGGTCCTACGGGACCTTGAGGTAGTAGCAAGCTTATTTAGGGACGCATGGGCCTAAGATATCACATAAGGAAAAGACTTCCAAATTGATAGCACATGGAGTGTATGACTTCTACCGGTGGCGGTCTATTTAAATGCTGAGATTAACATGTTACGTCCAACACCGTTGGTGGTTTTTCTTAATAGCCATGAACTATGTGGCACTAGTTGCTTTGTTTCATGTTGTCTCCATAAGATATACATAATTCTAATATTGTCATATTACAATAACATAGGAATTAAATAAGCCCAAAAAATTCACATAACATTACTATCATGAACATATAGATATAAAACAATCAAGTCCCATGAGAATTTTCGAAAACAGTGAATTTTCATTATTTTAAAATAAACTGACATGGAGTATTGACATTGTTGAATTTGCAAAACATGAAATCGTATTTTTAATAATTTTGAAAATAGAATTATGGCCAAACTAAAGTCATAGGCAACTACTCATTCACAATTTGACACTACAAAGCAATATTGCTACCAGCTTGGCTTTAGAGAGTAGGAATGGCACCAACACTAACCATAGAATAATAGAAACACTATTAAAATTCATTTAGAAATATTAGGGAAGAGAAAACTAAACCATGACATTCCTAGTAAAACTAAATTCAAGAACAAGGTAGGAATATGAAGAACAACTTACTGGTAGAATTTTATTGGTGAAAACTGATTTGAAGTTCTTAGAACTACTTTAGGAGTGCTTGGGAATTCATTTATGGAGCTAGGAGAATTGTTAGGGGTGGCTAGGGTATGACCAAAGGTGTTTGGGCATGTTATAACATCTCTATTCATAGTATAGGCAGTTAAAATGGGTAAAAACGCATTTTCGACATTTTGTCAACGTCTAGGACTAGTTGTAACACTGAGCTTGCACTAAAAAAATGGAATTTATGGACACGTGGGCTCATTGTAGTGAGCTTTGTCTTGCTATATAATATGTGCATGGCAGCATGTATGTTGAAACTTGATTTGTCTATAACTCTTAATGCAGTTAGAGTTTGGCCTCAAGGCTAGAAATAACACATGTGGAGAATTCAATTAACTTTCTATGCTATAAAATCTGGTTCAATTGGAAATCTATAGCTCAAGATAGGGGCATAATATTAGATAAGGGTCATGTAATATAACATGGGAAAAAGATTTCATTTAAAAAATTTCATTTCAATAATATGTGGTAATTAGAAGTTGATCCTAAAACCAACTTGATGATCTTTTATGTCCTTTCGGTTCATCTATACTTGAGATACTACATACTTAATCTGCCTTTCTTGCCCATAGTAAGACACCTCACTACACTATTTGAAATTTCTCTATGCTCTCTACATTATCAAACATAGACACCACCTCCTTCACCTCAATACTAACCTAAGCATAAGCACTGTAGACCTCAGTTTCTTCTACAAACATCCTCTTCCTCTTGGACTAAACCCTCTTTCCTTCACGATTAAGTACTTAAATAGTAGATTAAATAGGGCATTGTATGATATTACCTTCATTCCTTATTAATAGTCGCTCTCGAGAAACCATACAATTTTGTTACATTGAAAATTTAATTTATTGTAACTAGATATATTAACTTTTTATTGTACTAAAATTGCATGGTTTCTCGAGAACGACTACTAATAAGGAATGGAGGGAGTAATTAAATAATAGTTCATTGGATAGTGAGTGACAAAGTAATTAAAATGTTTAATAATTTTAAATTCTTATTCAATATCGGTGTTTGATTAGCAGAATTTCACTACTACAGATATTACATATAGTAACATTTTTTAAGCAACACTTATTCAAATGTTACAAATGTTAACACTTTTGTAACATTTATCAAGCAAGTGTTACCATTGACAATTTTTTTATAACAAAAGTACAACTATTACTTTCACTGTAACATCCTAATTTTTAACCCAATACTCTAGAACACATTAGGTTAATCATTAGGTTATTACTTCTTAGTCTCATTCTTTTATGAAAATACTTAGCGGAAATATGGGTAAATTGTTTTTTTTTTAAAACATAAATCAAAGTGAGAGCCGCGTATGACGTAACAAAGACTAACATATAGAAAAGAGATCTCATATCATTCATGGTCACAAAACACAAAGGTTGTTCATTACATCACAGCAGAATCATATTATCATAGGTACATAATTAACGACTATCATAGTCCTATTATCTCTTCAACAGAAATACACTTCAATAATTTATAAAACTAAAGCGGCGTCTGCGCATGTCCGTTGCATCCCACCAACCTGACTCATAGTGTATGCTCCATGCCCATGCTTTAGTAGAAATCACGAACCACGTCATGAGATACACCATCATCTTCGTCTGGAGACGACACGGAAGAAAAAAGAGAAAGGGATGAAAAACTTATTCAAGATTCTCAGTAGGGAATTCCGACTCCAACACACGTGTGTCGTCGTCGTCCCCAGCCACTTCGGTTTTAATTATGAAAGAGGTGTTCATGCGTAAGGTTTGGTTTTAAACTTTTCAAAGCTATTTATCCGAAGTGGGTGTCTTTTAGTATGGGTCTTAATGATATGATTCCGCAGATATTGGATGAATGCATGGCAATACATTATGCGAGCAAATCAATAAATCATAACATCAAGTAACAGATAAGCGGCATAAAAAGTACAGAACTTTCCTCTATTCTTTTCTTATACTTGAACTTTTAAGTTCTACTACTCAAGAACCACCTTCTTTTCTCGTCACCGAATCCAACCATAAACACCAGTGCTCAACGATATTTATACGCATCACCAAAACCAACCAAATACACCCTATCGCCTAGGATTGAGCTCAACCAAACGAGCTCAAACCTAACTAGTCATCACTAGATTTCTAAGAGGGCAAAGAAGGGGTAACTTAGGATTAGTTCTTTTTTTACTCATGACTATGTGACTTGAGAAGAGACATCGCATCTCTTTTCTCACGTCCGAACTCTTGAGTTCTTTCTCTCAAAGACCACCTTCTTTTCTCATCACCAAGCCCAACCATAAACACCAGTGCCCGGTGATATTCATACTCATCACCAAATCCAACCAAACACACCCTATCGCCTAGGAATGAGCTCAACTGTATTTATACTCATCACCAAATTATTCTCATTATCAGGTCCAACCAAATACACCCAAATCCAACCGTAAACACCCATATTGCCTCAATGAGCTCAAACCTAACTAGTTTTCACTAGATTTCTAAGAGGGCAAAAGAAGGGGTACATACTCTTTCTCATTCAATTCTCACAAACATGGTAGACATAACATCTCAACAATTTATAATCAATTTCTACATTATCATAGCATCATCATAAAAGATCACATCATCATAACTCATATAAATAATGCTCGTGTATCACACATCACAACTCATATATCATCACATCATCCATATCAACATATCATACTTGTATTACCAAGCTAACAGCGAGAAAATCTCTTAGTGTCTTATGCATTGACCCTTAAGGTCCTTCACTCACAATCTAAGTTATAAATCATCATATCCTAAACTCTTGAGTACCTATAGGCTCATATCTAAGTATTCTTCACTCAATACTATGATCATAAACATCTCTAAATCCCAAGAATGCAGGATCTAAAATTCTAACTTTACGGGTACCTATGAGTCACAACAATGACCCTTTCTAAGTTCGGTTTGCTCCTAAGGCATCAAGATTAAGTCCTAAACCAATTATGAGTCATTCCTACACCTTTAAACTAATTTAAATCCATGATTACCATTTCTAAACCTTGTTGGACAAAATCCAAAAAAATCAATTACTAAGGGATCTAGAACTCTTAAATTAATTCTTTTCTAGTTGCTAACTTCTCTTATCTTTCACATATGAGTTTTAACATTAATTATACTCAAACATAAGCATATTATCATCATTAACACAGCTCATACAGTGGCTAAACATAGCAAGGCAGAACCGAAACAACACCTCCATTTATAGGCATCAAACACAATTTCTAAGGCACATAAAATACTAGTTTCTCTTGCAACCTTTCTCAAACTTTCAAAACTCATTTATAAACATTTTTATCATCTAAAATCATAAAAATATTTAAGAGGGCAGTGACTAAATCAACTTTGTCTCAAGAGGTCCTAAATTCATAAAACTTAGTTCTATGCATTCCTTAAACTCATAAAAGCTTAGAAAAATTATAAAACATTGTTTTCAATACTTGTAACCAAACAGACCCTTAGAGGCCGAATGCTCAAGCCAAGGAAATAAATATTTTCAAGCCTTTGTTTGAGACAACAATGGGCAAGTCTTTGAGCTCTAGGTTCCTTTAAGTGATGACATAAAAATAAACATGCTCATGCACTCATTTTAGGTTCCATTAGAAAGTAAAGTGATAGCATAAAATAAACATGAGATGCAACTCATTATTATCTTGATATTAAGTGAGAACTTGAAATATAAACATGATAATACATAGCTTGAAATATAAATATGATAATGCAAGTTCATCCATTATCTTGATACTTAGTGATAGCAAGGAAAGTAAATATGATGTGCCAAGCATAAAAGTAAACATGGATGCAATATTTATTTTAGTCTCATCTAGAGCTCTTACAAGACTTTAGAAATACAACCCAACACTTATCTCATCACAAAGAGAGCTTTAGAGTTCTTGAACCAAGCTCTCAAAGGAATTACATGGTTCTTGAACATCATCATCAAGCTCAAAAAGAAGTAAACTTTAGAAGAAAACAAAACTTTAAAGAAGTAAGAACCAAAGCAACATTATTTTTAGAGATGAAATAAATATAAGAACACTTTAAAATTTTTAACAAAACCTTTAAAGGAAAGCACATGGAGGCCGAATCATATAGGAAGGAAAAAGGGAAGAAAAACTAAAACCTTGCTAGATCAAGAAACAAAACTCAAGTTTTAGAGGTTCTTTGAGATGAACACAAGGTCATCTTCTAGAAACTCTCATCATCAAGCTATCATGTTTAAGAAGAAAAGGCCAAGAGGCTGAAATGGAAAAAGAAAAGGAATGTAAAAGAAAGCTCAAAAAGAAACTAAGAGAAAACTAGAGAAAACACATTTTTTGAGAAAAACAAAGTTTGAAAAGAAACTCCCTACCATGTGTGAAGACAAAGGCTTGATCTTTGAGGTGAGAATGAAAAGGAAAGCTCATCCTAAAGTGATGATAATGCTTTGGCCTTGTGGAGAAAAAGGAAAGGAAATGTGTTGTTGGTGAGCTTGTGTCTGAGAATGGAAGTTTAGATGTTTGTATGATGATCTAAGGTGGTGGGGTGGTGTTTCAAGGTTGTGAGATGATGATTCAAAAGGAAAAAGAAGAAGATGAAGAAGAAGAATGCTCTTGAAACTTGAGAGAAAATGAGAGAACTAACAAGAATGCTTAGAAATCAAAACTTAGCAAATGAACAAAAGTGTAGCAAAGTTCATCTAGGCATGGTATTTATATAGAAGAATAAGGGTGAGTGTGTGGAGGAAAATGAATCCTCATGGAACATGAGGTAATGCATGTGTGGAGGAGAATGAATCCTCATGGAACATGAGGTGAGAGAATTGCATTTTGACGGCATGGTGAAGTATGGTGGTAAGTATGGCTTCAAGCATGGTCTTTGGAGTGTGAAATAAAATTAAATTGTGATAAAATGGAGTGTGAATTTCGGCCAGGTCTGATGCAGCAAGGGAGGAGGGAGTTTTGGTCATGTAATTGTCTGTTAGTGATGTGTTTAGGGGTGTATTAGCTTAGGTGCAAGGTTAGGAGTCATTAAGCATAAATTTAGGTAACTAAGAATGTGATTAGGAACCTTTATGACATGATTAAGGAGTACTCATACATATTTAGGATATTTTAAATTCATTTTATAAATAAAACAATGTAGACAAAATTCCATGATTTAAGGAATTGGAGAGAGAAAACACTATTCAAGATTCCATGACTAGGAGTCTTAAATTTAAAATAAGATTTTAAGTTGTAATTAAACACTTTTAGGTTCTAATCAACTTTAATAAATTATTTTGACTCAAGATTAATTATGGAAATTAATTAACCTTTGATTAGAGCATAATAGGGGCAAAACTGTAATTTTGCACTAATTTTGCCCGGGACCTTTGGGACCAAAACTAAAGTCACAGTCTACATAAAAACGCCTTTTAAAACCATCTGGAGAAGTTTCGAGTTCATCCGGCACTTGCAAACGGGTAAAACACCGCAGGGTCATTTTGGTCATTTTGACCCGAAAACTCGAAAAACGAGATTTTCAATCCCGGAAAGATACACAAGTTATCTAATCCCCTTCCAACATTGAGTTTGCCCTTCGAGTACTGTCGGACCGGCTTTCCTTGAATTTCGGGCCGAAAATGACCTCAGGGGCATTTTGGTCATTTTCACTCTAATAGAAAATCGGGGCGTTACATTCACCCTTTCACTTTCTCACTTCTCCATTTTCCCAAATTTCACTTTCTCGCTTTTAGATTCTCTCCTTCCCCTTCCACTAGTTCCTACAATTCATCACCAATCAAAATCCTTTTCTTTTTCTCTTATACTTTCTCTATGATTCCCAATATCCAAACTGTAACACTGTAAAATTATTCAAAAAATTAATTTTAGCTTTATTAGTCATAATTATAAAAATCTAACTGTTTTAGCAATGATGAGGATGACCTAACAGATATGTAAAAAAAATGTGAATAGTTACCTTGTCGGCCCCACAGGCTCGCCGGGACAGCTGGAGCCAAGAATTGGGGCTTGGAAATGCCCAAAACTGAGAAATTATAGGACTAAGATTATAAATGGTAAGGAATGAGAATTTTAGACCTGGAATTAATTTTTGAGCAATATTTGATTACCCAAGTATGGTGTTTTACCAGTTTGGTAAAATTTCAGTATGTGATTTTTAATACTGAAAGATAAATTAATTCTTACAAAAGGATAATTTATATCCATTTAAACCTAATGTAAGGCTAAGATTTAATCTTGATTTACAAATCAAATCCTAGCCATACATTTTACTTTATTTTTAGAAAGAATTATCCTTTATAATTAAATAATGCTTTCAATCCAATATAAGATATGCTTAAGCAACCAACTTCATTAATTTCCTTCATCTCGCTTGGCCAAACAAAGAACCAGCCACCTCCATTGTTGCTTCACTAAGAAACCATAAAAGCTTGATTTCAAACCTCCAAAATCCTTACCTACACTTGATAAAATCACAAACTCCCTTCACTAAATTTATTCTACTCATCAAGATCTACCAATTATTCTACTTAAAATTTCAATTTCTCACCAATTTTCACCTTGATACCTCATACCTTACTGCCTAAGTAAGAGTTTGGTGTTGGTTTGGTGGCCTTGAAGTGAAGAGAAACCACTTGGAACATCCTTTGGTGTTATAAAGCTCTAAAGTTTTCAAAGTAGGACTTTTGAACCTCTTTTGGTTCACATCCATTTTTCTATTTTAAGCACTTATTATTTTTATATTTTTTTCTTGTATTGGTTGATAATATATAGATATTAATGTGTCTAATTTTGTGGAGTGTTTGAATGATGTTAGAAAACCCTTTTTGTCAAAAGAGGTTTTGTGCTAGTTGCTGAATTTTTTATTTTATCCCAGGCAGCAGTAAATCATGAATTTTATAATGTGTTTGTGGGTACTTTTATGAGTTAGAAAAATTATTTGTTGAAGCTAACATCCTAAGCTAGTCCTACGAATTTTCTTGACCTTTGTTTCAGACTTTTACTACTTTAAAAAAAAACAAGCACCAAAACTATGCCTGTGTTGTCTGAATTCTTGGACTTGAAGCTATGGAGTTTGCTAATTTTGTTACCATAGCAAATGATTGATTTTTCCTTTGAAATTTTTACAGGCTATTGAAAACATCATAAGGTTCAACATGATTTTTATTCTGGATTGATTCAGTCATTTGCTATGGTTAAGAATTATAGAATTCGAGCTTTGGGCTGAGATTAGGTGGCCTCTAACCACCAAACTTGTGGAATTTTGTTAACATAGTTAGAGAATGATTCTTGCCTGAAATTTTTATAGGACCTTGTGGACACATTGAGGTGTCATAGAGAATTTTTATAGCTTTTGAATTGGTTATTTGATATGAAATTTTTTTTTTTTTGCTAATTGAGTGTAAAATATGTTGTTGTGCTGGAAATGAACCAAAGCCTTGAATTGATGAAATAATGGCATTTGGTCCCAATATGACTTGAGTATATGAATATGAATAATTGAGTCTGTGAACTTATTGATGAGGCCAGGCACACATAGATATGAATACTTCTTACAATTGCATATATGCGAAAGAAAAGCATAAGAGTATATTTCTTGGGGTGGAGAAAGTAAATCCGGTCTGTCAAGGAAATTAAATCTGACTACCAAGATAAGCATGAGATTATATGTGTTAGGCTAGAGAAAGTAAATTCGGTCTATTAGGGAAAGTAAACCAAACTACCCTTGAATTGAGTTGGAGAAAGTAAACGTGGCTAGGAATAGGTTTGTGTGAAAATTGGAGAAAGTAAATCCAATGATTATGTATAGGAATGAACTCAATCCTGAAAAGCAGTGTGCTACCCATTATTGTCACACTAGGGACAGTGATATATAACGCCTAGACATGACAAGATTAGTCGAGGGCCAAGACAAGTTGAAGTAGCAATTGTTCTAAGTAGTCCTTCATCTATGTGTGAAGTAAAGAATTTTAACATCAATAATGAAGCCAATAAGTTTAAGTTGTAATTTAACAATGTATGCTTTATATGATGTGTATGAGATCTCTTTTGATGTGTTGAGGGCACATAAAATTGAGGATGAATTACTATGATGTTGAGTAGTATAACATGTGTATATTAAGTGACTGAATAATAAAAGAGTCCTACTTCGGAAGAATGGTTTTTGAACTTTCAAATGAACATTTGATATATGTTACGTGCTCACATTTTCTTAGTAAACTGAAGTCGCTGGGATGATGATGATGACATTACGATGGTGTATTTGGGGAAATAACCTACTGAGAATTTTATAATTCTCACCCCCCATGTGTTATGTTTTCGTGTCGTCTCCAGGTTGATTCAGAGGACAGTGAGGCCACTCAGGAACGAAGAAATGGAAATTTGTAGTAGTTAGTGGCAGAGACCTGTATCTATTGTACTTAGGTGTGTGTATATGTTTGTATATGTTTGTAAACTTAACAAAGAATAGATGTACATTAAAGCTCATAGAAGAGCTTCCTTTTGTACTTAACTGTGTATTCAATAAATATTTTGTTTCTTTGCTATATATTGTAATAGAATCATGGCTTAGTTATTTCACGATACGATCGATCTTACTATAGCTAATAAAAAAAGGTCCGCTAATTTATAAGTAACAACTCCTAAGTATAATGTCATGACTTAAGGATAACGCTGTAACTTGGGAAGAAGTTACATAAACAAATCCATTCCTCTCTTCCTCACAAAGTTCTAATCGGTACATTTTTTCCCTTCTTCCTTCCTCTGTTTTTCTACATTCTTTGTTCTTTATTCTTCCTTGCTTCACTGTTCAGCATTGGCATCAAATCCCATCATGTAGCTGCATGAGCTATGGTTAGGTATTATCATAGTCGTAACTCTAAAAGAGTTAGGGAATTGAATTGTGTTTCTTATTCTTGTAGTGATGATGAAGATGAAGGAATTTCATTGCAGCTTATTGAACTATGTGCTTCCAAGAAAGAGACCCTGTGAAGCAGTGGTTGTAGAAAAAGACACTGACACTTTTGAATTCTCTCTCTCAATACCATTCCTCTGCCATCGATGGTGGCATGTTAACCTTTTCCAATGGCAATCTTTGTAACGCCCCGATTTTTCTATTAGAGTGACAATGACCAAAATGCCCCTAGTGTCATTTTCAGCCTGGAATTCGAGGAAAGCCGATCCGACAGTACTCGAAGGGCAAACTCAATGTTGGAAGGGGATTAGTTGGCTTGTATACCTTCCCGGGATCGAAAATCTCGTTTTGAAGTTTTAGTCAAAATGACCAAAATACCCCTGTGGTGTTTTACCCGTTTGTAAGTGCCGGATGAACCTGAAACTTCTCCAGATGGTTTTAGAAGGCATTTTTATGTATTCTGTGACTTTATTTTTGGTCCCGGAGGTCCCGGGCGAAATTAGTGCAAAATTATGATTTTGCCCCTAGTTTTGTGTTTTTAAGCTTAATCGCGTGATTAAGCAAACCTAAGCAATATTAGGCTCTAATCGAAGGTTAATTAATTTCCATAATTAATCTTGAGTCAAGATAATTTATTAAAGTTGATTAGTAGAACCTAAGAATGCTTAATTACAACTTGAAATCCTATTTTAAATTCAAGATTTCTAGTCATGGAATCTTAAATAGTGTTTTCTCTTTCCAATTCCTTAAATCATGGAAATTTGTCTACCTTGTTTACTCATAAAATGAATTTTAAATTCTTTAAATGTGTATGAGCACTCCTTAACCTTGTCATAAAACTCTTAAACCTCATTCGTAGTCACCTAAACTTAAGATTATTATTCCTAACCTTGTATCTAAACTAATACACACTTAAACCTATCATTAACACCCAATTACATGAGATATTTTTCTTCCTCTCTCTTGTTGCCAATCTGGCCAAAGCTTCCTCCCCCCCCCCCCCCATAATCATCACATGCTCAAATTTTTGACATTCCAAAGCCATACCTCAAGTCATACTCACCATACCTTGTCATTTTTTCAATCAAGCTTGATTTTCCAAGTGAATAACTAAAAGAATTAAGCTATTTTCCTCATTTATTTATGGCTCAAAAACTTCCAGCCATGCTTAGCTTCTAGAAGACTTATTTCATTCAAAATTAAAAGAAAAACTCACTCAAATCACCTTACTTGAAGCCATACTTTGTATCATAACCACCATACCTCAAATCATGCTTGTATGACACCTTGTAAGAGATATTTTTCTCTTCTTTTCCCTCCCATTGCTACGGTTACTCCTCCCCCTCCATGAGCTCTCATTTGTTTTCATTTTCTATAAATACCTTGCCTAGAAACACATGCAAACACTTTAGCTCATTTGCACACTTTTAGTTTTCTAAGCTTTCTTTGTGTTCTCTCTTTTTCTCTCTAAGTTCCAAGAGAGTTCTCTCTTGTTCTTCATCTCCATCTTCATCATCTCTTCATCTTATCATCATCTCACAACCTTTAAACACCACCCCATAGCCTTGAAACACCTCCTAAGCCCTCAAACACTTCATCTTAAACACAACCTCACTCAAAACACACCTCCTTACCTTCCTCACCCCCTTGGCCAAATCATCATCAACATCCTTGGAGGAGTTCTTCATCTTGTTTTCCTTTTCAAAGTTCAAGCTTTTCATCTTCACTCTAGGCAGGAGTGTTTTTCTAAACCTTGTTTTTCTTTAAAATGAGTTTTTTCTAACTTTCTCTTGGATTTCTTTTCAGAACTTTTCTTGTTCTTCTTTTCTTGTTTTCGGCCATGAGGCCTTGTTGGATATATGATAGCTCAATGATGAGAGCTCCTAGATGATGACCATGTGTTCATCTCAAAGGAACCTCTAGAGCTTGAGTTTTTACTTACTTTAAGTCTCATCTTTATTTTCTAACTCAAAATGATTTTTGCTTAAGAACACCTTTACTTGTTTTGCTTTTTTGGTTTCGGTTTCCTCATTTCCTTTCTTAAAATTTCGGTTTTGGTTTCCTTTTCTTTGTAGTCTTGTGTTTCTTTGAAAGTTTGTTTCTTTTGAGCTTGATGATGATGTTCAAGAACCTCATAGTTCCTTTGAGAACTTGGTTCAAGAATTCTAAAGCTCTCTTTGTGAGGTGATAAGTGTTGGGTTGTATCTCTAAAGTTTTGTAAGAGCTCTAGATGAGATTAAAATGAATATTGCATCCATATTTATGTTTATGCCTTGCACATCATATTTACTTTCCTTGCTATCACTAAGTATCAAGATAATAAATGAACTTGCATTATCATGTTTATGTTTCAAGCTTTGCATTATCATGTTTATATTTCAAGTCCTCACTTAATATACCAAAGATAATAATAAGTTGCATCTCATGTTTATTTTGTGCTCTCACTTTACTTTCTAATGAAAAGCTAAAACTAGTGCATGAGGATGTTTATTTTTATGTCATCACTTAAGAGAACCTAGAGCTCAAAGACTTGCCCATTGTTGTCTCAAACAAAGGTTTGAAAATATTTATTTCTTTAGCTTGAGATTTCAGTCCCTAATTAAGGGTTTTGTTGGTTACAAGTGTAGAAAACTATGTTTCATAATTTTTCTAAGCTTATGTGAGTTCAAGGAATGTATAGAATCAAGTTTTATGAATTTAGGACCTCTTGAGATAAATTTGATTTAGCTACTGCCCTTGAAAATATTTTGAGGATTTTAGATGATAAAAATGTTTATAAATGAGTTTTGAAAGTCTTGAAAAGGTTCCAAGAGAAACTAGTATTTTATGTGCTTTAGAAACCAAGTTTTATGCCTTTGTATGGAGATGTATTTTTGGTTCTGCCTTGCTATGTTTGGTCACTGTATATGCTGTTTTGATGATAATAATATGATTATGTTTGAGTATAATTAATGTTAAAACTCATATGTGAAAGATAAGAGAAGTTAGCAACTAGACAAGAATTAATTTGAGAATTTAGATCCCTTAATGTTTGAATTTTCTGGATTCTGTCCAGAAAGGTTTAGAATTGATAATTATGGTTTTAAATTAGTTTAAATGTGTAGGAATGACTCATAATTGGTTTAGGACTTGATCTTGGTGCCTTAGGAGCAAACCGAACTTAGAAAGGGTCATTGTTGTGACTCCTAGGTACCTGTAAAGTTAGGATTTTAGATTCTGCATCCTTGAGGTTTAGAGATGTTCTTGACCATAGTGTGAGGTAACGAATACTTAGATATGAGCCTATACATACCCGAGAGATTAAGTTGTGATGATTTATAACTTAGATTGTGAGTTAAAGACCGTAAGGGTCAATACATAAGACATTAAGAAATTGTTAATGCTATGATGTGTATATGATGCAATGCTATGTTGAGGTGTTTATAATGCATGAGGAAATGATTGTGTGAGATATGAAGTTTATCATAGCATGAGATTTAAATAAGGAATATGTTGTGTGATTAGCTTGTGGCATAAGTTTCGGTTTGAAGGAAATTCGGTTTAACAACTATTATGCTGCCGAATTTCCATCAAACCTTAAAGGGTTGAAGAAATGTTTTAAAGTACCACATGAGTTGAAAACCCTGGGTGACACCGGTTCGGCCGAGCACCCTCAAGGGAGACAAATCCGTGTGGGTATGAGTAGATGCAGCCTACCAAAGCGGACAAATTGTTGTGGCTTAATGCCCGCAAAGCGTTTCAAAGAGGTTATATCCTAAAAGAGGTTATCCCTGCCCCCTACCCGTACTTGTGTAGTCTGGATTATTTTATTATGTTTCGCTTATTCAGATAATAAGCAAGAGCTAGTGATGACTAGCTGATGTATGAGCTCATAACCTAGTTATTTTAGGGTGGCCTTATTATGCTAAAGTACCATGACTAATGTCACGAAGTTGAGGAAAGATCCACTTGAAAGTTATATGCCCTTTATGCCACTGGTATGCTTCTTGAAGTTATGATTCATTGAATTATTTGATTGAGGCATTGCCATGCATTCATGTTTTAATATGTTGCATTCATAACATCAAGACGCATGCTAAAAGGAAAGAACCTTGGATAATTGGTTTTATAAACCCTAATAAGGAATCTTTTATGTATGTACACCATTTATAATTAAACCCAAGGTTCCTGAGGATGTGAATGATGTAACCCTAGGATAGAAGACTCCTACTGAGATTCTTTAGTAAGAATTCTCACTCCTTTCTCTTCTTCCTCTTTCTTCCGTCACATCTTCAGAAAGTAATGGCGACGTTCGTGGTTTTTGTTGACACACCGACTTGGGAGGTTCACTTTGATCCGGATCATGGATCATACCATTTTGAGGGGCAGTGCCCCTTACGAGTCTTCATGTTCATCGGACGCCCCTTTGCACACCCTATACAGAGCTACCGTTTCTCCCCGATGTCACCCTACGACGATGCGATGGTTTTTAAGCGCACCCGGACGCGAGACGAGAGGATTCTGCGGACGTATACTAGTGGTTTGATGCCTCGAGACTTCCAGGATTACGTGCCTCGGTCTCCAAGTTCAGGGGACGACCCTTCCGAGGACCTGCCGACGCATATGTATAGTGAGAGCTCTGCTCCTACACCTTAGTTCGTGCGAGGCGAGAGCGAGAGATCACACGCAGCCCAAGGTCAAGCTAGGCGAGCCGAGAGGCGCCCCTATCAAGGAGCTCACGCTCAGTCTTCACGTGTACCCACTCCTACCGCCCTGCGTCCATGGATCGATTACACCCCACCTTTCTCCGGATTCTAGTAGTAGACGTCCTAGGGGAGGCTTAGTGTACACACTCACTCGGGTAGTGATGGTTTACTTTATGTTACTTTATGTTTCCCTGTTTCTGTTGTATTTCCTTTTCCGCTATATTACAAGCTCTGCCCGTCCCTATAAGGGTATGACTACATATGTATTTCTAATTATGTTATTAATGAAATGTTTCTGTTATTATGGTGGCAATTGCTCTGTTGTTACTTGTTCTTAATTTCCGTGTTACTCTCTGCTTGCTAATCGTGTTTTATATTTCTGTCTTACGATTAGACTAAGAACGTGGCTCTCACTTTGATTTATATTTTCAAAAAAAATTTACCCATAATTTCCGCTAAGTATTTTAGTAAAGTGATGAGACTAAGAAGTAATAACCTAATGTTTAACTTAATATGTTCTAGAGAGTTGGGTTAAAAATTAGGGTGTTACAATCTTCAACTTATCAGTTCAACTTCAACTAGGTATTTAACATTCCCTTTTCAATTTGTGGAATTATCATCTCTAGTTCTTACTCATTTTCCTGATTCACCGCCATTTGATCCATTTCTGAGACTGAGAAGGTTAATTTTTGGATGATTGCCTGGAAGTTTGTGTAGATCTTATGATTTCAATTTTCTTATAATTTCTTGCTTTGCATCAGGTTTTTTTTTGTCATTGTAGTACTAATATGCATTTATAGTTTTATTGTGATATTGATATTTTTGTGCTGAATTTGTTGAAGAATGAATGATTTGGAACTATGCTCCATGTTCTTGTGGATTTTACTGAAATGCAATAGTAATTTTGAGTATGAATGTGTTGGATTATCAAAAACAAACTATGAGCATCGCATGATGAAGGTAAGCGCTTTATACAGGTAAGTCCTTATCAAATTTCAATACTATTTCTTGCCTTAATGCAGTTTAATGTTCACATTCTCGTATTCCTAATCACATTCTCCCTCTATTTTTGAATAGCTTGAGATACTACTTGTTGATCTAATTGTGCATCTAAATGGCTAGTATGATTGCTTTGCTGGTACATCTACAAATTAGGTGACCATGGTACTTTTCCTATTGCAAAGTTGGTGAAATTGTCTTCTTCCTATTTATGTATAACCTTTTTGGCTTGTTTTCTTTTTTTTATTTGGTTATTGTGTCAACATATTTTGATTAATGTTAAGATACTTAGATTGAATTCTGACCTTTCAATAAAGAAAAAAATATATTAATAAAAGTTTTGGAGATGTCATGTTTTGGTTGTTTACCTTGGTGAAGGTGAAAGATGTGGTAATTCACAAAACTAGTTTGATTGGCTTTTTACATTTCAATGATTTTCTTCTCATAAAGAATTTGAAAATGTTTTAATCAATGTGAAATTAAAATTCAGTATCATATTATGTAGATTTTAAGCTCATGAAAAAGAAAGTTGCATGATTGAAAATATAAGGATACTAGTTCTATGACAAGGCTATGTGATTGTTAATTTTTGCTGACTTCATGCTTTGCAGTTTTCATAAAGACACACACACACACACACACATGGATAGCGTTTAAGTTACATGTAGTTTCTTTTGCTAAAAGTGAAGTCTTCCATGGGAATTCAAATCTGGTGGTTGTTGAATTTTTGCTAACTAGTGAACTATCAAACTTTTGCAGCTGGGCACAGGTTGTGGGGTGGTCACCAATTTGATCTTTTAGAAAGAACTCAAAGGCATCTAATTTGACAAAGAACAATGATGAAGTAGTTGAAGGGAAACCAGGATTTGGTTGTCTCTATGTTAAGGTTAGCGTGGATGGTGCCCTTATCTAAATAAGGTTGATTTGAAAACCTACAACAACTGTAAGAAACTTTCTTCAACTCTTGAGAAGATGTTCAGTTGCTTTACCATTGATATTTTCTCTACCTTTTTCAAAAATGCTTTCACTTGCTACTTAATTTGAATTGTAATAGACCAGTTTTTATCAGCTATAAAATTAACTATTTTCCTTTATATGTAAGTTTTCTTAATTTGAGTTGCAAAGGCTTCTATGATGTTTTATCAAGTTGATAAAAAATTTTGTGAAACATTTAGGATTTCCATGCTAAGCTTCTTGCATGGCCATGGTATTTCCCTTCTGACTTCTGCATATCCACTTTGCACCATATAACATTTTCCTATTCCAAAATCAGGTCAATGCAACTCTCCTGGACTTCTTACGAAAGATGGGGTAAGTGAGAGCTCTTTGAGGGATCTTCTACATGGCTCTAAATATGTTCTTACATATGAAGATAAGGATGGGGATTGGACGCTTGTCGGTGATGTTCCTTGGGAGTAAGTTATTTTCTCTTCTGCATGTCAATTTTAGTCATAATATTATTAGTTAAAATTTCCCTTTTATAAGTCAAGGATCAGATTTCCATCTTTAAGTAGCTCACATGTATGGGTTAAGGTGTCCAACTTTAAGTAGCTGACGGTGAACACTACCCTTGCATGTCTTGCCATGCTATTGTTTTTAATTCCTTATATCTTTCATGATTTTGCTTGCAGTTTTGATTTGAAGAGGTGTTTTGCCACGCAGAGTTGTTCTTTGCAAACTTGATTTGGAGAAGAGAAGGACCATGTAGTTTGAAGAGGTTGTTTGTCCTTTTCTAGTGTGACTTAATTTTATGTTATGAGTTTTATTCTAGTTATGATTTAGAGTAAATGTGTCGTAGTAATTGATTTGATTTTATAGTTTTACTTTTCTTGCTCCTCACCTTGTCTTGTGAGTTGAGCTTTTGTACCAAATTATTGGTAAATAGTAGTTTCAGAAGAGTTATGCTATTTTATTTATCTTTTTTTTTCATTTTTGAATGTAATGGATATGTAGAACTTTGAATAAAAAAATTTTCTGTTCAAGGTTATTGTCTAATTATTAATGTGTTGTTGTTATAAATATGAGCATAAGGAGTAAAGGGTAACACTTTTTAAACTAAATGAAATTAGTTTTGGCATCTAAATTTGCAACATGTTTTATATGTTACACAATAAAGTAAATTGCAACAATTTTAAAAGTGTTACAAAATAAATGGTACCAAAATTATAGTAAATAGTAATATTTGGAAAATGCTACAAAAAATATGTATTGTAACATTTTTAAAATATTAGTAAAAGTCTAGAAAAAATGTTGCCAAAACACTTTAGCGACATAGGATAAATGCAATATTTGCAAAAATATTAGTAATTGGAAATAACAATATTTTTTAAGCTTTAGTTACATTTATTAAATGTTAGTAAAACTGAAATATGTATTAGTTTTCATAGAAGAAGATGTACTATAATGCGGATGGCCCAGTAAAAAAAATGGTGATATAAATTTCGGGAGTTCTCTTTTGAACTCTTGTGAGGAATTTCGTGAAGATCAATTTGGTTCGCACGGATTAGAGACTAAATACATTGCAAAATCACATTTAATTGCTGCCGTCATCACTTTGGATTTATGCGAAAGTCTAGTCAGCGACATCCTATTCACATTTACGCCGTTCTTATCCGCTGAATACCCTCTATTATTATCTCTCAGCAGCTCTATCCCGGAGCCAGCACAATACTATTTTATTTTCTTTCCTTATGACTAGCTAGTTGGAGAAGATAATTAAGTTTTGGGGATTTAGAAATCAGAATTATTCTAGTGGATTTTAACATCATGAAACCCGCAGAAGAATTTATATATAACACTGATGTAGCTAACTCTGATGTAATTAGATAATTGGAACTATCATATTAACGTAAAATTTCAAAAGAAATATAACACTGATGCTCACACAGACAAGCGCCAATCTTCAAAATGTAGCTTGCTGAATACATTTGAACAAAACTATGGCGGAAACTCAAATTATTTTATCGGTCCAATTAATTTTTACAGTAGTATCCTCTTGGTATAGATTTTTTGTTGCTTTTATAATTTGACAGTACTTCTTATTTGACTGAGGAGATTTTAAAATATAATTTTTTGTAAAATTAATGATAAAATGGTTCGGGTGGTTTAACACTTACTTGGGGTTACTAACATATTAAATATCTTTTAAATGAAAAAATCTATCGCGAATTAAGTCTTATTTGATGATTCATTGATTCTATTGAGATTGGATTAGTTATAATTCAATGAATTTCACATGAGTGTGGTTCAGTTAGTCCCTCTGATTAATATGGGGGTAAAATTAGTCCCTCAAATTTTATAAAAAGGGACAAGTTAGTCTCTCCATCAAATTGCTATTTGAACTATTAATAGAAATGCCCACATATTATATTAACTTACTTATGTATACTATTAATTTTCACAATGAGTCATAACTTACCTCATTCCTCTATTCTGCGCAGAATAAATGTCAATTTAAAGTCAAAATCTTTTTTTTCTGAGCAGATAAAGAAAAATGTCTAAACAACTTCATTTAGAGGAGTGAGGGAAGTTAGGGTGCACCATAAAAATTAAAAGTACGTATAAATAAGTTAACAGTATGCATAAGTCAATTAACATGACATAACTTAGATAACAATTTTACAAAGGAACTAATTTATCCCCTTTTATGAAATTTGATGGGCTAAAATGAGATTTTTTTAAATATGAGGGACTAATATGTCTCCCCACTATAAATGTGAGGAGCTAATTTGGAATTTTAGTAAAAAAAAAAAAAATAGCTTCTAATGAAACTCAAACTCAAACTTTGTCCGCAAGACCGTGACTAAGTTGAATGTCTTATTTGAAGAAATTTTCAAAGGAAAATTGAGATGTCTCCCAATTTAATTAAACTGTAGGTTTGCAACAATCACCACATATTTGACAATGAACCAAGAAAAACAGTCAAAGAGATAAGACGAACAATTTGCATATGCTCTCGAAGAGTTTTCCGTGATATAAAATGAAAGCAATTAAGCAAACTTAAGTGTGTGCTTGTTAGGAGTTGAGCAAAAATTTGTATGGATAAATTAATTTTACATACTAAAATTTCCGATGACAATTGCCTATATTGTTTTTTTCCACAGCAATGCACGTTGGAATTGTTGGATGATACCATTATTCTGCCGGAAACAGTGGCTATCATTTTGCCACAATAGTCAACAATAGTAAGAAGGCCACCGAAAGCAAGCTATTGGCAGCTGTACCGCCAAAAAAAAAAATTGATTGCAACAGTAGTATGCATTTAATGCACACTGTTTTTGGTCTCCTATAAACAACTAAAGCCTACAACCGTGAGGTGCATCCCATCCCAAGCTGAAAGCATTTTTTTAGAAGTATAAGAAGAAGCAGTGTTACTTTTTGTAGTGAGAGAAAAAATAGAGAGTATATGTAAAAAAATTTTAAGAGTACAGTGTGAGTAACACTAGAGATTTTGATAATATTCTTTAGATCTCTGTAATACTATAAATTGTATAAGAGAGTCTCACCAGTTATTTCGATGGTTGGTCCAAGCCGCCACAATGTGGCTTGGCCACGGTTGACATAGTGGCGGTTTGAGAACCGCCGTTAATGGCATTGAGCGGCGGCAGTAAAAAATATCGTCGCTAAATTCCTTTTTCCTAGTAGTGATTTATAATCGGTATTGGATATAGTAGAAATCAGTATAATAGTTGCATATACTCTAGGAAGCTTCTAGATTGTACATGGATTTATTTGTTGTTATATGCAAATGAAGTGCTAATTGCAGCTCACAACAAAGCTGAAATTAGTATGTTGAAAATTCAGTTGGGAAAAGAGTTTAAGATGAAAGACTTGGGTGTAGCAAGAAAAATTCTTGTAATAGAGATTTAGAGGGATTGGCATAGTGGCAGGTTGTGCTTGACACAACAAAATTACATTATGAAAATGCTACAATGCTTCAATATGGATCAGTCTAAATCAATTGACACTCCATTGGCTGCACATTTTAAGTTATCTTCGAAAGAATATCCGAGAATTGAGGAGGATGTGGAGCAGATGTCTCGTATACCTTACTCTAGTGCAGTTGGTGGTCTCATTATGGCATGATGTGCATTAGATCAGATCTTTCACATGTAATAAGTGTAGTAAGCAAATTTTTTATCAAACCTAGAAAGACACACTAGGAAGCTGTGAAATGGATCATGCAGTATTTGAGAGGTTCCACCGATGTCTATTTGGAATTTGAAGGTCTAAAGAACTGTGAATTTGTAGGATATGTAGATTCTGATTATGAAGGTGATGACTGAATAAAAGGAGGTCATTAACAAGCTATATCTTTACTATTTTTGAATGTACTATTAGCTAGAAGGTGACATTGCAATCTATAGTAGCATTGTCAACTACTGAAGCTGAGTATATATATGGCGTTGACTGTGGCTGTTAAAGAAAGCATTTGGGTATATGGCCTTTTGGATAGTTTTGGGTTGAATAAACACGTACCAATTGTACATTGTGATAATTAATTAAAGCGTCATTCATCTGGCCAAAAACCCAGTCTATCATAAAAGGACAAAGCACATTGATGTTAGACTTCATTTTGGTAGAAAAAGTATCAATGATGGTACAGTTATAGTTCAGAAGATAGCCACAGTAGAGAACCCAGCAAATGTACCGCCCCGATTTTCTGTCTAAGTAAAAATGATCAAAATGCCCCTGAGGTCATTTTCTACTCGGAATTCAAGGGTAGCCGACCCGGCAGCTCTCGAAGGGCTAACTCAATGTTTGAAGGGGATTAGATGAATCTTGAGTGATTCCGGGATCAAAAGTCTCGTTTTCTGAGGTTTCGGCTCAAAATGACCAAAATACCCCTATAGCGTTTGATGCAGGTATAAGTGCCGGATGAACCCGAAACTTCTGCAGATGGTTTTAAATGATGTTTTTGTGTATTTCGCAACATCAGTTTAAGTCCCGATGGTCCCAGACAGTTTTTGTGCAAAATTACTATTTTGCCCCTAGTATAGTGTTTTTGAGCTTAATCGCATAATTAAACAAACCTAAACAATATTAGGCGCTCTAATCGAAGATTAATTAATTTCCATAATTAATCTAGAGTCAAAATAATTTATTAAAGTTAATTAGAACCTAAAATTGCTTGGATTAAACTTAAATCCCTTTTAAATTCAAGATTCCTAGTTATGGAATCTTGAATAATGTTTTCTCTCTCCAATTTCTTAAATTAAGGAATTGTGTCTACATTGTTTATGTATAAAATGAGTTTTAATTCCTCTAATGATGTATGAGCACTCCCTAATGATGTCATGAAACTCCTAATTACCTTCTTAGTACCTAAACACTTACTTAGTAATTCCTAATCATAAACCTAACATAATATACACTTAATTACATCCCTAAACCACAAATTAGACAAAAGAAATCCCTCCCCCATGGCTTAAGGACCGCCGGCCACTCCTCCCCCATTTTCCACATGTTGAAATTGTTTGCACACAATGGCCATACTTTGAGCCATGCTTGAAGCCTTACCTTGAACCATGCTTACCATACTTTTAACCATGCTTCAAAAATTCAATCTCTCACCTCATGGAACATGAGGCAAGGCTACGGCTACCTCCCTCCATGAGCTCTCATTGTTTTGCTTTTCTATAAATACACATGCTAAAGAACTTGAGTGAACCTTTAGATCATTTGTCAAGTTTTAGTTTCAAGTTTTCTTGTGAGTTCTTTCTTTTTCCTCTCAAGTTTCAAAGAGCTTTCTTCTTCTTCTTCATCTTCTTCACCTCCACCTTGAGCCACCATAGTACCACCTCAAAACACCAGCCCACCACCTTAGATCATCATCTAAGCACCAAAACTCTCATTCTTAAACACAAACTCACTCAAAAACACATTCCTTTCCTTTTCTCTCCTCTAGGCCGAATCATCACCATCCCATTGGGAGGAACTTTCCTTCTCATTTTGATCTCAAAGGCCAAGCTTTCCATCTTCATACTTGGTAGGGAGTTGTTCTAAAGTTTTTATTTTACTCAAAAATGTTTTATTTTTGAAGAAAAATGTTGTTTCCTTGAGTTTCCCTTGGTTTTCTTTTCGGTTTCCCTTGTTATTTCCTTTTCTCTTTTTTAGTCTCAAGGCCTAGTTTATTATCATGATAGCTTGATGACGAGTGCCCCTAGATGATGACTTTGTGTTCATCTCAAAGAGACCTCTAAAGCTTGAGTTTTTCCTTTGTTTAAGTTCTTTATATACTACTTAGCTCACTAATGATTTCAACTTAAGAAAATAATCACAAGGATGTCAATAAACCCAAGGCCTACCCTTGTCAACCTTAAAGTTAGCCGGCACGTTCTAGGGTTTTACTCTAGATAGGGGTTTTGGATACATAATAAAGAATATGATGTATTTTCCTTCTCTTTTGCTTAGTTTAAGTTTCGGTTCCTTTCTTTCCTTTTCCTTTAAAGAGTTATTTTGAGTTTATTTCCTTGAGCTTGATGATGATGTTTAAGAGCCATGAAGTTTCCTTGAAGTCATGGTTCAAGAACTCTAAAGCTCACTTTATTGGTTAAGATGAGTGTTGGGTTGAGATTTTATTTCTCTAAAAGATCTTGTATGAGCTCTAAGTTAAGTAAAAAGAGAACTTGGATCCATATTTATCTTTATGTCATCACTAAACTTTCAAGATTAAAGAATGAACTTACATTCTCATGTTTATGTTTAAGTCATCACTAAACTTCTAAGATAATAATGAGCTTGCATAGCATATTTATTTTATGCTCTCACCTCATAATAAAGAATAAAACAAAGTGCATTGCATATTTTAGTTTATGTCATCACCTAAGAAATTTGGAGCTCAAAGATTTACCCATTGTTATCTCAAGCAAAGTTTGGAAATGAATGTGTTTTATTCTCTTGATTCTCGGCCATGTGATGATGTTGAACTTGATGTGAGTTTCATCTAGTCACAAGTGCCAAAACCTATGTTTTATAATTTTCTTAAGTTTAGATGATCTCAAGAAATGTTTTAAGCATAGTTTTATGATTTAAATCCCTCTTGAGATTATTTTGAAATAGCAACTGCCCTCATTGGTTTCATGATGATTTTAATGAAATAAATTATTCTCGAATGAGTTTTTGAAGCTTTGAAAAGGTTCCAAGAGAAACTAGGACCTTATGTGTGTTAGAAATAAAGTTCTATGCATGATATGATAAGTATGATTTTGGTTCTTCCTTGAATGTTTGCTCACTGTATGATGATGATTTAATCATGTTAGAATGTGTATATTCAAGCATATTTGATGTTAGAATTAATTTGAAAAAGCTAAGACAAGTTAATAACTAAAAAAGAATTAAAATGAGATTTCTAGATCCCTTAGAAATGGAAATTCTGGATTCTGTTTCAGCAAGAATAATATTAGTAATAATGGTTTATAATTAGTGTAAATGTATAAGAATCACTCATAATTGGTTTAGGAATTAATCTTGATGCTATAGGAGAAAACCAAACTTAGAAAATGTCAAAGTTGTGACTCCTAGGAACCCTTATTTAGCAAAATATAAATTCTGCACTATTGAGGTTTAGAATTAGTTATAATCATAGAATTGAATGAGGATTACTTAGTTGTGGACCTTTAGGTGCTTGAGAGATTAAGTTATGATGATAGAGAACTTAGATTTTGAGTTTAAAGGTCCTAAGGGTCAAAGCATAAGACATGATTAGAATCCTTGATGACTAAAGTTTATTATTTCAAGTATGTTTGTGATGATACATGTGCTATGATGAGTGTGCTTATGTGATTTTAAGTCTATTATGATTATAGAAGTTGAATGAGAAAGTACATGTATTATGAGTTATTGTGGCATAAAGGAAATTTGAAAGAAATTCAGTATACAGCTGTTATGCTGCCGAATTTCTGTCAAATTAAGGACATGAGAATGTTTAAAAAATATATATATGGGATAAAGTCCTGGGTGACACCGGTCCTAATGTGACGTAGCACTGAGACGTAGCACTGAGACGTACTTCTCCAGCTTCGGTGGGGAAGAGGCAAATCCGTGAAGGTATAAGTGGATGCAGCCTACCAAATCGAACAATTCGCTGTGCACTAGATGCCAATAGAGCGTTTCAAAGAAGGAAATATTCCTATGAGAGGTGATCCTTAAGCCCCCTAGCCCATACTCTAGTAGTCGGGATTGTTTTATGATTACACTTATTAAGAGGATAAGTAAGAACTAGTGATGACTAGTTAAGGTATGAGCTCATAACTTAGATGATGTGTAGGGTGGCCCATGATGCTTAAGTACGAAGTTCTTAAGTCACAAAGTTGAGAAAAGAGAAAAGCTTCACTTGGAAGTTTATATTGCCACTATATGCCACTTATATGTTCCTTGATATTATGTCTGATTGTTTTGTTTCATAATGTATATTCACACATTCATGATTCGCTATGCTGCATCATGCATTAAGATTCATTCTAAAAGGAACGGACCTTGAATAATTATATTTGTAAAACATAATAATGAACTTTGTATGCATGCTTATCCCTTTATAATAAACCTAAGGTTCCGGAGGATGTTGAAGATGTAACCCTTGATAGGAGATACCCTACTAAGATTCTTTAGCAAGATTCTCACTCCTTTTCTTTCTTTCTTTCTCTCCCATCACATCTTTAGATCATGGCGACATTCGTGGTGTTCATCAACACTCCCATATGGGAGGTGCACTTTGATCCCGAGCATAGATCATACCATTTTGAGGGATGATGCGTGGTACGAGTCTTCATGTATATAGGATGTCCCTTCACACACCCTGTACATAGCTATCACTTCTCCTCGACATCTCCTTATGGTGATGATATGGTCTTCAAGCGCGCATAGACGCACAATGAGCGGGTTATGCGTACCTACACTACTGGATCCGCCGCCTGCGACCACCCGGATTACGTGCCTCGTTCTCAGCATTCGGAGGACGACCCCTCGGAGGATCCGCCGACCCATATGTATAGCGAGAGCTCTGCCCCCCCTCCCCGGTTTGTGTGAGAGGGGAGTGAGGCGACGGTGACGCAACCGAGGTTGGTGAGGAGAGCCGAGAGGCGCCCCCGTCGTGGAGCGCACGTGCAGCCGTCACGCATCCGATCCCCACTCCATTGGCCTACGCCTATGGAACTCGAGCAGTTCCTTGGTTACATACCCCCATCCCCCGAGGATCGCCGCCACCAGTGATAGAGTGTCTTGAGAAGAGCTAGTGCACACACACCACATGTAGTAGGGATAAACCTTCTTTTGTTATGAGGTTATCCACCTTAGGTGCACTAGGGTAGGAGTGTTTATATTTACACTTTCTTTGTATTTCCGTTTCTATTGTATTTCCTTTTCTGTTGTATTTGCATCATCTTGTATCAAACTAAGTCCCACTTTTAGGTGGGCAAATTATGAATATTAATGAAGTGTTTCTTTTGATATGTTATCGATTGTTCCGTGTTCTATTATGCCTTGTTATCTTGTGTTTTATTTTCCTGCCTTACAATGTACATGGCTCTCACTTTGCTTTATATTTCAAAAAAATTTTATCCGTATTTTTCGCTAAGTAATTTAAAGAAAGAGTTTTTTTGAAAAAAATGAGACTAAGAAATAATATACTAATAGTTAACCTAAATACGTTCTAGGAGTATTGGGTTAAAAATTAGGATGTTACAGCAAACATGATGACAAAACCATTGTTGATTGACAAGTTTAAGCATTACTTAGACTTGATCAATATTTGTAAAGGTTGAAGGTTGTTGCAAAATGCAAGCCAAGGTAGAGAATTGTTAGAAATAATAGATCATTTTTCCATAATAGCCAACAATTGTAGGAAAGCCATCAAAAGCAAGCTATTGGCGCTGCTCCACCGAAAAAAATTGGTTGGAACAGTAGTGTGCATTTAATGCACACTGTTTTTGGGTTCCTATAAATAGCCCAAGCCTTCAACCGAGAGATACATCCCATCCCAAGTTGAAAGCATTTTTTCAACAGTATAAGAAGAAGTAATGTTAGCTTCTTATAATGAGAGAAAAAACACAGAGTGTGTGTAAGAAAATTTCAAGAGTGTAGTGTGAGTATAAATTGGGGGTTTTGGGAATATTCTCTAGATCTATGTAATATTATAAATTGTAGAAGGTTTCTTTGAGGATACACTGTATTATAATTACTCTTTAAATATACTAGAATATTTTTCAGAGTTTGACTCGCGACTTTTCTCTCAAAATTACAAAAGGGTTTTCCACGTTAAAATTCGGTGTGCAGTTATCTTAATTTATTTTTGTTGGTGTGAATAGTAATAAGTGGGTCCCACTGTAAAGTCATATTCATTTGCTTTATTTTATCTGTTACTCTCCATAAATTTGGGTGTACTTCTGCTCACATCCATAAAGTATTTATTACACATGGGATGTACTCAACTTTAATATTCTCTAACATAATATTTTCTTTTTCTCAATGCAGAGTGCCTTTGACTATGATAATTTAATATTAATATGAATCAAAATCTGTGTTCACCTTGAAAGGTAAATTATTTTCTAGTAATAAGAAATATACATTCTATTTAGGAAAATTAAAAGCCCTGCAGTTTTTTCTAATCTCTCCTTCATCTCCAAGCCAAACACCAATGCTTGACATTTTTATCATTGCATCTGCAAAGCTTCGCACCAAGCTACCATCATCAGCCGCAAAACCGGAGACTAAGCCTCTTGACATTGGGTCCAAAGCGAGTTGCTGATCGATGTTAAGTATGCCTCTCCTCATAAGTATTTGGTTCAAGAATTGATTGTCAAATGCAAAAGGTGTGTTTAGGTCCAAAAACGAACTGGGATCATTCGTTGCTGGGCTACTGGCTGATCCACAGAGCTGCACCAACCTGGCATCTAAATTAGGATCCATCGTAGGATCCAAGCTTCCTCTAAAGCTAGAGAGCCTGTCACGAAAGTTACTGCAGTGAGCAAAACCAACTGAATGTCCTCCTGCCAAAAGAGTCACCATGTCATTTAACGTCAACCCCTTCGCAGTGAAAAATTGGAGAGCCTGAGGCACTGAAAGTGATGGTCCGGGAACGTTCACTTCAGACGGATCTGATATAAGCCCATCCCTTCTTCCAGTGGGGACATTGTAGGCCGGTCCTCCCGCCAGAGCCACTGCATCTCTGGTGGCAAGTGTTATGATATCTGCACAAGAAACTGTTAGAGGGCAAGCTTCTTCTAACATACTCTTGGCCTCATCAATGATCTCAAATCCTCGGACGGTTAGGTTTGGTCCTGCATTTTTCTCCGATGACCTAGTGCTGGTTGGATCTATAAGTATGGAGGCATCACAACCCTGAAAACCAAAAATGTTCAAAGGAGATGACTCAGAAAATGTACAAACATTCAACAGAAAGAAACTAATAATCCCAATTCTCAACTATTACATAAAATTGTTTAAGTGAATATGAATCATAGTTTTAAATTGCGATAGACCACCGCAATTGCAATACTGTTGCGGTAGCCTAAGCAATTACATTACGGTGGCAATTGCAACCTTCGTTTTTGTTTTCGCAATTTTCTGTATAGTGACGTAACCTTAATTTAGAACCATGATGTGAATTGAAAAGGTGCTATTAGATGGTAGTCATACTCTGACAAAGCAATCGTGAAAGTGCATGCGTAGCAAGGCGGCGGTTATGGAGCTATCCTGATTGAAACGCCTCGCCACAACTTCACGTACAATGATCTCTGCTCTTGGACATGTAAAGCTATAGAAGCCGAACCTTAGGTCAGCAAAGGCGAAGGGAAGGATCAAACAGAAGAAGATGATCGTGATCTTCATTTTGAGCGAGGCGCTTTAGCTTCATAGTCCTGCCTCTTGGTTATTATATATAAACGTAATAAATATAGACACTTGGTGTGGGGCTAGTAAATTGGATATTTTATTTGGGATAAAAATACTTATTGTATTGGTTATAAATCAACTTATAAGTTAGACTAATTTTATAATTTTATTTCCTTCGTATTAATTATCATTTTGACTTTTTCTCTCACCTCGTAAATATTCTTCCTATTTTGTTTCTCTCTTATAATAATGATAATAAAAACGACAATAATAACAATAATAATGATAATTATTATAAATATAATAGTAGTTTTTAATTATTACTAAGAATCATCTTAACAATAATTAATTATTTAAGATAAAAACTATTTAAAATTATTATTTATTATTATATAACAAATATAATTACTATAAAATATTATTTTTAATTATTATTATAATAATTGATAATGATCTTAATTATATTTACTGATTATTATAATTAACATTATTGTTAATTTAAATTCTCATAATAATAAAATATAATCACCAACTACCAATTGATCCTGTGGAAGAAAATGCTAGATCCTTTAAGCAATGTCCCATAACATGGAATTGAGAATGGAAAAAACTGTTGGGAGGGACACTACCATAATCGGCCTATACAGTACTTGAATCTGGATTATTCGGCTAGTTGGCCGGATACCGGATGGTTTCACTAAATAAACAAATAAATAAATTATAATAAGAGCAATATTAATAATAATTAATTACAATAATAAGTTCCATTATATTAGTAAAAAAAAAATCATATATTACTAATAAATAATCTTTTGATATAACTAGTAAGGTAACATGAATTATGTAACACCTTAAAAATTATTTAAAAATTAATTTGAGTTTTTCTATACATAATTTCAAAAATTTGACAGACATAGTAATGATTAGGATGATCCAACAGATATATATATAAAAAATGAATAATAACCTAATGGACCCCATGGGCTTGTGGGGATAGCCGAAACCCAAGAATTAGGGCTTTGAGATGCTCGAAATTGAAAAAATTATAGAGGTAAGACCAGAAATGGGTAAGAATAAAGGTTTTATACTTGAAATTATTTTTCGGGCAATGTTTGACTACCCAAGTACACTGTTTTATCCATTCGGTAAAATTTCTGTGTGCGATTTCTAACACCGAAAGATAGTTTAATCTTTAAAAAAAATATAATGATTATCCCTTAGAGCCAAGTGTAAAGCTAGGATTTCATCTTGCATTTCAAGATCAAATCATAGCCATTCATCTTATTTTCTTTTGGAAAGAATTGAATTTCATATTAGATAATTCTAACTACATAATGTAATATCATAAAAGCTAACAATTCTTCTCCAAGAAGCCATCATTCTCGGCCATGTGAAGAGGAGAACAGCAGCTACCATGTTCATCTTCTCCATAGCCCAAAACTTGATTCAAAGCTCAAAAACACTAGCCTAGAGTTGATAAGACACTAAGATCCTTTCACAAAACTTGTTCCATTCCTCATAATCTATCAAATTAACTGATTAGAATTTGAATCCATCAACTTTTCCTACTTTGAGAGCTCACTATCTATTGTGTAAAGAAGGGTTTGGTGTGGGTTAGAAGGATTTAAAGTGAAGGGAATCATTCTTGGAACAACTTTGGAGCCAAGATCCTTAAAGCCACCAAAGTAGGGTTTTCCTTAGCCTTTTTCTTTCAAAATTATTCTAAGAATTTCTAATTGGTTTTGGTCCAACATTTCTACTATATTCATTAATAATATGTTGATATTGATGTGGTAATTTTGATGGCGTGTTTGAATGAGGTTAGAAAATCATTTTTATCAAAAGAAATTTTGACTAGGTTGCTGGAATTTCCGATTTATCACAAGCAGGGAAGTGCCACGATTTTTCTAATGTATTTATGGGTAGTTTTATGAGCTAAGAAAAATATATGTTGGAGCCAACATCTTATTCTAGTTCCACAAATTTTCTTGAGCCTTGTTTTGGACTTTTACTGCCTAAAAAATAAATCATAAACCAAGACTATATGTATGTTTCCTGAACTTTTAGAACCAAAGCTGTAAATTTCTTTAATTTTGTTACCATAGTAAATGATTGAGTTTTTCTTTGAAATTTTACGCATAAATCTTGAAGTTAAACCCTGATTTTTATTTTGAATTTATTCAATCATTTGCTATGATTAAAAATTGAGAGATTTTGGTTTTGAGTTGAGGTTAAGTAGTCTCTAACCACCGAAATTGTAGAATTTTGTTAACATAGCTACAGAAATTGTTTTCCTCTAAAATTTTTACAGGACATTTAGTACACATTGAGGTGTTGTAGGGAATTTTGGTGGACATGAAATCAGTTATTTGACATGAGAATTAATTTTTGCTACTTGAGTTAAAAATCTGTTAAGGTGCTGGAAATGAACTAGAATCTTTATTTGGAAATGAAATGACTTTTGACTTAAGTATGATGAGTATCAATGCATGCTATATTATTTAAAGGTTCATTTATGAGGAATAGATGAGCATTTCATTGTGAATAAATATTTATGTGTGACTTGGGCATACATTAAGAAAACTGGAAGATGATGATTGAAATTATATTGTGAATGGATGCTTTGATGAGCTTGATGGTGATTTATATATTAAGTAGATAAAATGTCCCCTTTAATGTATAAAGGACATGGGAAAGTCCCCTTTAATGTGTAAAAAGGCACGAAAAAGTCCCCTTTAATGTGTAAAAGGGCAGGGAGAAGTCCTTCTTAGTTGGAAAAGGGCACAGAGAAGTCCTCTTTAGTGGGAAAAAGGGCACAGAGAAGTCCCCTTTAGTGGAACAAGGACGGAAAGGTCCCTTGTGATATATCGAGGGCACGTAAAGTTGCAAAATGAGCTTCTCTGATGTTAAGTAGGATGATAGGTGTATGTTAAGTGATTGACAATGTTGAGTAGTATGGCATATATATATTGAGTGACTAAAAAATTAAAAGAAACACACTTTGAAGGAATGATTTTTGAACTTTAAAATGAAACTTGATATATGTAGCATGCTCACAATTTTACTAATAAACCAAAGTGGTTGAGACGATAACAATGACATGAGTTTCATTATATGTTTTGGGGATGCCCTATTGAGAATTGTAGAATTCTCACCCCCATTTGTTTGTTTTCATGTTGTCTCCAAGTTGATTCCAGAGAACAGTGAAGTCCCTACAAGAAAGACTAAGTTGGAATTTCTATAGTTTGGCAATGGAGACTCACACATACATGTGTATGTAAAAATAGTAAAGGACAAATATGTACTAAAGCTTGTAGGAGTGCCTCCTTTTGTACTTGAATTTGTAGTAAATAAATGCTTTGTATCTTTGTTATATATATTTTATTAGAATTACGCTAGATATTCCACGAACAATTCGAATTTACTATAGTTACTTAAGAAAGGTCCATTAATTTATAAGAAACAACTCTCGAGTCTAATATCATGACTTAAGGATAATGTTGTACATGGAAGGATGTTACATTATGGTATCAGAGTAGTTCATTCTAGTAGGACCTTGATGAATTGATTGGCTATTCTTCCTTAGTAAATGTCAAGCATTATAATTCTATGTATGTGTATGACTGTTGGTTGGGAATGTTGTGGGTTACTGCTACACTTAGCTTGGTATTGAGCCTGATCAAATCAATATTTTTGTTTGTTGTGATAGGAATCAATGACTTCGAATTGGCGCACTAGGCACGGAGCTGGAAATAAAGCCAATATGATGGATACTTTTCATGAAATGCCTACTGTAACACCCTAAATCTTAACCTAATACTACTAGTGTGTATTCAGGTTAATCCTTAGAATATTACCTCTTGGTTTCATCTTTTACTTTGAAAATACTTAGCGGAAATATGGGTAAAATTTTTCTTTTTGAATTAAAACCAAAGTGAGAGCCACGCATGATTCTTTGAACGGGAATTCATACAAGTCATATGAGCAAATCATAATAAAACACATAAATAACATGGATACATCAACTGATTATATATATAGATAATGTGTCTACCAAAAGGCAGGACTATTCGGTACATAGAAGAACGAAATACAACTGAAAAGAAAATACAAAGAAATCATAAAAGCAACACCCATACCCATGTGCACCTAGAGTAGACAACCTTATATACAAAAGAAGGTTTGTCCTCAACTATGTGGCGTGTGTGCACTAACTACTACTCATCCTATGCACCTACTCCTGCTGGTCCGAGTACTGAGGGGTGGAATCGATCCACTGGCGAATCTCAGCAATAGTGGTCATGCAGATCATCGGAGCGTGTCCACCGCAGCGGGGGTGCATGGATGGCCTACGAGCTAACCTCGGCTGAACCACCGTCTCCTCACTCCCGGCTCTCATCAGTGGAGGAGTGGGGCTGGAGCTCCAACTGTACATGTGCGAGGGCGGGTCCTCTGATGGATCCATCTTCGAATACTGAGTCTGGGGCACGTACTCTGGTTAGTCACGTACGGCTGACGCCTCGGGCTGCATGCAGAGGATCTGCTCGTCGCGCGGTCTAGCTCGCTCAAAAATCGTGTTATGATGGTAGGGGGCAGTCGGGGTGAAGCGGTAGCTCCGTACTGGGTGTGCAAAGGGTCGTCCCATAAACATAAATACTCTAACAGTGCAACGACCCTCAAAATGGTATGACCCGAGTGCTGGGTCATGGTGTAGCTCCCATGTCGGGGTGTCGATGAAGAGTATGAAAGTCGCCATCTGAAGATGTGACGGAAGAAGAGAGAGAGGGAATGAGAATCTTCTAAAAGAATTCTCAGTAGGATAATATCATCACATCCTCAGGAACCTTGGGTTTTATTTCTAAAAAGGTGCGCATACAGGTAAACTTCTTTTAGGTTAGTTTTCTAAAGTATTAATTATCTAAGGTCCGTCATATTTTACAATGCGTCTTATGACTAAGCATGGAATATACTAAGACATGAATGTGTCATAAGGATAAACTAATCAAGAAAATCACAAAAACATTATAATAGTGGCATAAGTTGACAAGTATAAATCTCATAATAACTTTCTTGGTTTTTCATAGCATATGTGACATTTCAACTTTAACTTGATCTCATGGGGCCACCCTAAAACATCTCTAGCTTATGAGCTCATACCTTAACTAGTCGTCACTAGTTCTTACTTATCCTATGATAAGCGTAACATACATAATCCCGACTTAAAGTACGGGCTAAGGGGCAAATTAAGGATCACCTCTTAGGGTCATTTCCTCTTTGAAACGCTCTACTAGCAACTAGTGCATAGTATTATTGTCCGCTTTGGCAAGCTCTATGTCAATACCCTCACGGATTTGTTTTCTTGGGGGTGCTCGGCTAAACCGGTGTCACCCAAGAAGGCATCTCAGTGTTGTGTCACATTTAAGTTCTCATGATTTTCAAAAAGATCTTTCTCTAGGGTCCTCAAATTTGATGGAAATCTGGCAGCATGACAGCTGTAGACCGAATTTCCTCAAATTTGCTTATGCCATGAAAACATATAGATCATACAAACATATCTTATGAGGTATAGCATATCATCATATAAAACTTCTTCATAGCACATATCAAACTTATCATAGATAAAGCTCATGTATCATGTATCATATAAGCATCATAAAACTCAAGACTTTTTAATGTCTTATGCATTGACCCTTAAGGTCCTTAACTCACGTTCTAAGTTATTAATCATCAAACCTAATCTCTTGGGTACCTATGAGGTTATAACTAAGTATTTCTCACCTCACACTATGATCAAGAATATCTCTAAATCTCAAGGATGCAAAATTTATAATCCTAACTTTACGGGTACCTAGGAGTCACAACAATGACCCTTTCTAAGTTTAGTTTGCTCCTAAGGCATCAAGATCAAGTCCTAAACCAATTATGAGTCATTCCTACACATTTAAACTAATTTAAAACCATGATTATCAAATCTAAACCTTGCTGGACAGAATCCAGAAAATTCAATAATTAAGGGATCTAAAACTCTCAAATTAATTCTTTTCTAGTCTCTAACTTATCTTATCTTCCACATAAGAGTCTTAACATTATTTTTACTCAAACATAAGCATATTATCATCATTAAAACAGCACATACAGTGGCAAATAAGTAGCAAGGCAGAACCAAAATGTGCATCTCCATAAAAGGCATAGAACACAATTTCTAAAGCACATAAAATACTACTTTCTCTTGGAACCTTTTTAAAACTTTCAAAACTCATTTGTAAACATTTTTAACATCTAAAATCATAAGAATATTCAAGAGGGCAGTGACCAATTCATCTTTGCCTCAAGAGGTCCTAAATTCATAAAACTTAGTTCTACATATTCCTTGTACTCATAAAAGCTTAGAAAAGTATGAAACATAGTTTTCAATATTTGGAAACATCAAAACTTCTTAGGGCCGAAATATGAACCAAAGGAAATAAATATTTTTAGACCTTTGTTTGAGACAACCATGGGCAAGTCTTTGAGCTCTAGGTTCATTAAAGTGATGGCATAAAGATAAACATGCTTATGCATTTGTTTTAGCTTTCATTAGAAAGTAAAGTGAGAGCATAAAATAAATATGAGATGCATCGTATTATTATCTTTGATATTTAGGTGAGAACTTGAAATGTAAACATGATAATGCATAGCTTGAAATATAAACATGATAATGCAAGTTCCTTTATTATCTTGGTACTTAGTGATAGCAAGGAAAATAAACATGATGTGCAAGACATACTTAGTGATAGCAAGGAAAATAAACATGATGTGTAAGGCATAAAAGTAAACATGATGCAAGGTTCATTTTATGGTTAGCTAGAGCTCATTCAAGACTTTAACAAGATAACAACCCAACACATATCTCATTACAAAGAGAGCTTTAGAGTTCTTGAACCAAGTTCTCAAGAGAACTATGAGGTTCTTGAACAACATCATCAAGCTCAAGTAAACAACTTCCAAAACAAAACCAAACAAAATCTCAAGGATCAAAATACCAAAACCGAAAACCTTACAAAAGAAAAAGAAAGTGAAACTAAGTCATGTTCTTTATTAAATACCCAAAACCCCTATCTAGAGAAAGATCTCTAGAACGTGCCGGCCAACTTTAAGGTTGACAAGGGTAGGTTTGGGCTTTTAGAAATCCTTAGATGAATTTTCTTAAGTTGAAAAACCATGTGAGCTAGATATCATATAGATGAAGTTATAAGAAAAGGAAAACTCAAGCTTTAGAGGTTTCTTTGAGATGAACACAAGGTCATCATCTAGAAACTCTGATCATCAAGCTATCATACTCATATTCAAGGCCAAGAGGCCGAAATGAAAAGGAAAAGAAGAACAAGGGAAAGTTTAAAAAGAATCCAAGAGAAAACTAGAGAAGAACACATTCTTGGGCAAAACAAGTTTGAAAAGCAAATCCCTACCTAAAGTGAAGACACAAAGCTTGAACTTTTGAAAAGAAAAACAAGATGATGAGCTCCTTCTTGGGGCTTGATGGTTTTGGCCAAGAGGAAACAAGAAGGTTGGAGTTGTGTTTCAAGTGAGGTTGTGTTTGAAATATGATGTTTGAGAGGTTGGATGATGGTTCAAGGCTATGGGGTGGTGTTTCAAGGTTGAGAGATGATGAAGAGATGAAGAAGATGAAGATGGAAAGAAAGGAAGAACTCTCTTGAAGCTTGAGAGAAAAAGAAAAGAACTAGCAAGACAACTCTAGAATTCTAAACTTAGCAAATGCTTCAAAGTGCAACTAAGCTATCACAAGCATCCTATTTATAGAAAAACAAAACCATGGGCTCACCAAGGGAAGCCTTTGGCCGTAGCATTGAGGGGGAAAAGGGAGAGAAAAATATCTCTTACACAAGGTCATTCAAGCATGGTTTGAAGTATGGAAGCTATGCTACAAAGTATGGCTTGATGTGAGTTAATTTCCTATCAATTTTGATGAAATTAGGCTTCTAGAAACAATGCATGGCTGGAACTTTTCCAGCCACAAATAAATGGAGAAAATGGGCTATTTTAATTAGTTATTTACTTAGAAAATCAAGCTTGATTGAAAGTTATGACAAGGTATAGTGTATGTGACTTGAGGTATGGCCTTGGAGTGCTGAAAAATTGAACATGTGATGCATATGGTGGGCATGGAGCTTCGGCCAAACCAGACAGCATGGAGGGAGAGAGGTTTTGATCATCAAATTGTGTGTTAATGATTGGTTTAAATGTGTATTAGCTTAGGTACAAGGTTACGAATAATTAAGCTTAAGTTTAGGTAACTAAGAATGTGTTTTAAGGATTTTATGACAAGATTAGGAGTGCTCATACATCATTAAAGAATTTTAAACTCATTTATGAATAAACAATGTATAACACAATTCCATGATTTAAGGAATTGGAAAGAGAAAACACTATTCAAGATTCCATGACTAGGAGTCTTGAAATTAAAATATGATTTTAAGTTGTAATTAAGCACTTTTAGGTTCTAATCAACTTTAATAAATTATTTTGACTCAAGATTAATTAAGAAAATTAATTAACCTTCGATTAGAGCCTAATATTGCTTAGGTTTGCTTAATCACGCGATTAAGCGTAAAAACACGAAACTAGGGGCAAAACCATAATTTTGCATTAATTTTGCCCGGGACCTCCGGGACCAAAACTAAAGTCATAGTCTACATAAAAAAGCCTTTTAAAATCACCTGGAGAAGTTTCGGGTTCATCTGGCACTTGCAAACAGGTAAAACACCGCAGGGGCGTTTTGGTCATTTTGGTCTGAAAACTCGAAAAACGAGATTTTCGATCCCGGGAAGGTACACAAGTCATCTAATCCCCTTCCAACATTGAGTTTGCCCTTCGAGCACTGCCGAACCGGCTTTCCTCGAATTCCTGCCGAAAATGACCTCAGGGGCATTTTGGTCATTTTTACTCTAATAGAAAATCGAGGCGTTACACCTGCGGCAATGAGAGAACAAGCTGTGGTTGCTAACCGAATGATGGAAGGGCTGAACTGCAATGAGGAGCAGAACCCAGCTAGTAACCTTGGGGGGCAACGAAGTCGGTGTGGAATATACAAAATTTGTTTAGGAAGGCAAATCCCCGACCATTTCGAGGAACCTCCAAATAAAGCAGAAGAATAGATCAAGGCTATGGAGAAGATTTTCTCGGTTCTTCCTTGCATCGAGATCCATAAAGTGTCTTTTGCTACTTTCATGCTGAAGACGGATGCAGGTGGATTGGCACTAAATGGTTATTCGAAGCTTCTCAGACTGAAGTCACATGGGAAATTATCAAGGAAGCTTTCTACCATAAGTACTTCACTACTTCGGTGAGATATGCAAAGGAGTTAGAGTTCATGGCACTCAAGCAAGGGTCCATGAGTGTAGCAGAGTACACAAGAACATTCGAAGAGCTTTGCAAATTTTTCACCATCTATCAACGTAATCCTGATGAAGCTTGGAAGGGTATGAAGTACGAAGGAGGATTATGTGAAGATATCGAGGCAGTTGTAAGCCTTTTTTGATATAAGAGATTATGCGACTCTGGAAAACAAGTGCAGGAGTGCAGAGGACTCCAACAAGAAGTTAGCAATCACATAATCTACTAAAACAACTTCTAATCAAACATTGGCCCTTGAAAACCAAGATTCTGAGGGTGAGCGACCCTTAATAGTTTCAACCAAGTCTACATAAGGATAAACAACAACGATCAACCACGAGCCAAGATTGTCCAAAATGTGGGAAGAACCATGGGGGGAGACCTTGCTTAGCTGGACAGAGCATATGCTATCACTATCGAAAGCCAAGACATATAATGAGGGAGTGTGCAAATAGGAATTCAAAGCTAACTACAAATCCCCAACAACAGAGTAGGGTCTTCACCATAAGTGCTAAAGAGATATCACCACCCAAGAATTTGTTCTAAGGTAGGAACATCTAGGATATGATTAAATTATTTGAACTATATGAGAATTCCTTGTTTGATTCATGAATTTATCTTTTGAAATTGTTTTCAAATGAATTTTGAGGGCAAAATTCTTTTTAAGGTGTGTGGTAATGTAACATTCTAAGAATTATTTAAAAATTAATTTGAGTTTATCTAGACATAATTTCAAAATCTGATAGATTTAGTAATGATCAGGAGGATCCAACATATTTGTAAAAAATAAAAAATTAGTAAGCTAGCGGGCCTCACGGGCTCACCGGGACAGTTGAAATCCTAGAATTAGGGCTTAGAGTTGCCCGAAAATGAAAAATTATAGGATTAAGTTTAGAAATGGGTATGGATAAAGGTTTATACCTGAAATTATTTTTCAGGGCAATGTCTGATTACCTGGGTACACTGTTTTACCCATTCAGTAAAATTTCGATGTGCGATTTCTAACACTGAAAGATAGTTTAATCTTTAAAAAAAGATAATGATTATCCCTTAGAGAGACCTGCAATACCTCCCATGCAAGGCTTCGAATGATGGCATCTAGATACTCACTTGATAAATGTTGTTGTATGAGAACTCAATCATGAGCAGGTAGACACATCAGCTCCATTTGAAATATAGTACACAAGCTCTAAGCATATATTCTAAGGTTTGTATTGTCCTTTCTGACTAACCATCTGTCTAGGGATAGAAGGCTATGATCAGGTCCACAAGCATCCCAAGGGCCTCTTGAAATGTCGTCTAGAATTGTAAAGTGAAATCGGACTCTCTATCTAATATGATGGTATTGGGACACTATGAAGTCAGACTATCTCATTGATGTATGTGAAACCCTTCGAAATATAACATCATCCTTAAGCCATGACATTAGATTCGGGAGTTGTTACTTATAAATTAGTGGACCTTTATTAAATATTTATAGCAGAGTTGATTGAGTCATAAAATAACTATTTTGTTACTCTATTAAAACATATAATAAATAAACAATATTGATTTATTATAAGTTAAATGCAAGAACAAGCTCTTCTGTGAGACTTATTGTACATCTACCTTTTCAAATATTTACAACATATAAATATAACAAAATAAAACTTGATCAGGGACTTCAAGTGTTGATCTTCCATAGTAGATGCCTCATTGTTCTTTTGAGCAATCTAGAGACAACATGAGAATACAAACAACGTAGGGGGTGAGAATTGTGAAATTCTCAATATGACATCCCCAAATACAGAGTAAAATTGATGTCATCTTCATCGTCTCAGCCATTTCGGTTAGCTTAGAAAAATAAGATCATTCAACACATATTAAAGATTCATTTTAAAGTTCAAAATCAACTTCGGAAGTGGGTTTCTTTTATCATTCAATCCCTTAATATACATACGTAATCATATAAAGCATATACTGTCAAGCTTCAACTTAAACATATTGGTCTCAACATAGATGCTACAATCATTCACTTAGCACATAATATAAAGGACTACTTAGGACAGTTACTACTTTAGTTGTCTTGGCCCTTGACTATGGAGGATTATTCCACTCCTAGGTAATAGACTACTTTTTAGGATTGAACTCATCTTTATACATGATAATTGGATGACCTTCTCCAATTTCCACACAAATCTATTCCAAGTCAGGTTACTTTTCCTGACTGATTTCAAAGGTAGTCAGCTTCACTTTCCCTGACTGACCAAATTCGGGCTAAAGAAAAACAATATCTCATTCGTGTAGGCAATTGTAATAAGTATTCACATTTATATGCACATAACTTCATCAACAGATTCACATAGCATAATGAGATCAATTCATAGTCATGATATCATATTTTTAGCTAGTTTAGTATGCTGTCCTGATTTCAGTTTCAAAGATAATTATGAACCAGCCACTAAACCTTATCAAAATAGAGGAAAATAAATTTCAAAGTTAGTTCAATATGTCTATGAGACCTGTAAAATTTTTTAAAGCAAAATAAGGTCTCTAGTGATATCTACAAAATTTCACAAATTCGGAGGTCATAAACTGCTTATTTTTAGCCACTAGTCAGAATTCCCAATTATCTTACCCTATCAAATGAACATATAAAATCCTAAAAAAATTTGAAGTTGGACTTCAAGATGTCCTTAATATCCTGTAAAAGTTTCAACTCAAAATTCAATCATTTGAGAAAGGAAAAAAATAGAAAAATTCAATGTTCTAGAATTGACTGTTCATGCATAAACCCTAACTAGCTCGGTTCTTGATTTTTTCGCTATAATAAAAGTGCTCAAAATGAATCGAGAAAAATACTGGAGACATCTTAACATGTTAGCTTCATCACATAAAATTTTCACCTAAAGCTTGAAATATGTTAGGAAAAATAAAATAATTTCACTTGCTTACTTAAAACTAAGATTTCCAGCAACATAGTTCACAGCATATTTTCAGAAAAAGGATTTTCTAACATTATCCAATCACTCCACCCAATTAGACACATTAATATATATGTATTATAAGCCAATATAACCAAAAATTTCAAACTAAATCAATCAACAATTTTCAGAGCAATTTTTGAAAGAAAAGAGACCAAATAAAGCCCACTTGGTTCTTGCAAGCTCTTGTTCTTGTTCTTGACTTTCTTCAAGAGCTCTTTCACCCAAATTCAATTCAAACCTTCCAAACCCTCTTCTTAGGTAACCAACACAACAAAAATTATTGATGGTGAAGTAAAGTGAGCAATTTCTATTTGAATGGATTTGAGTATCTCAAGCTAAAGTTTTGTGTTTTGCTGAATAAAAAAAGAAGAGGGCTGTAAGAATGGGGTTTCTGGCCAAGGAAACCCAACCACAAAGTCCATGGTTATCCGCTCCTACTTCTAATATGGAATATCCATCTGTTGGAGTAACCTTGCTAGCCTTTGTGCTCAGCCATTGACTTGCTGGTACACGAAGCACCTTTGTACAAAGTTGCTGACATCTTTCTTCATATTGTCTTACCAGAACAACTGGTTGAGATCCTAATACATCTTAGTTGACCTTGGATGCACTGGGTATGCTAAACTGTGGGATTCCTCCATCATTTTTCTTTTCAATTCGCCTACTGCGAGCACACACTAACGGTTCCCAAAGTGAGGAACGTCCTCAGCATCAACTGAAAACTCTGCATTCTTGCCCTTAGGAACATCCCTAACCAACTTAGCTAGTTTTGGATCTTCACATCCTTAACCAAATTTGCTAGTTTTGGATCTTTGGATTCACTAGGTATGCTACACTGTGGAATTCCTCCATCATTTTTCTTTTCAATTTGCCTACTGTAGGCACACACTAACAGTTCCCAAAGTGAGAAACGTCCTCAGCATCAACTGAAAACTTTGCATTCTTGCCCTTAGAAACATCCTTAACTAACTTAGCTTGTTTTGGATCTTCACATCCCTAACCAAATTTGCTAGTTTTGGATCTTTGCCTTGTTATGCCTCAATTTGTTCTACCAAGGTCGGTTAAGCTCTGACGTGAGCAACAAAAACCCCTGTGTCGTGAAGACTGAACTGATCTCCCTTAGCTTCTAACTTGCGCATATCCTCCATTAATGGTTGCTTCACTGGCACTATGTGTGGCAAATTGGCCATAGACTTTCTACTCAAAGCACTTATTACAGCACTTGCCTTCCTCGGGTGGTAAGAGATCGGTCATAATCCTTTAGCAACTCAAGCCATCTGCATTGCCTTAGGTTCATATCCTTCTACTGAAAAATGTACTTAAAGCTCTTGTGGTCTTTCAAGATCTCACAATTCTCTCCATACAGGTAATGCCTCCAAATATTCAAAGCAAAAATCACTACTACCATTTCTAAGTCATGCATGGGGTAATTCTACTTGTGCTTTTTAAGCTGTTATGAGGCATGAGCTACAAATCGGCCATGCTGCATCAGGACACAACCAAGTCCAACTCTCAAAGCATTACATCATACCAAAAAGGCACCTATTCCTGAAGGCAACACCAAAATTGGTGCCATGTTCAAACAACATTGAGCCTCTAGAAACTTTCTTCGTACTCTTCTGTCCATTGAAACTTGACATTCTTCTATGTTAACTTGGTCATGGGTTTTGCAATCCTCGAGAAATCCTAAACAAATGGCGTGTTATATCCTACCAAGCCTAAGAAACTACCGACTTCAGAAATCGTTGAAGGTCTAGGCCATTGCTACACTGCTTCTACCTTGTTCAGATATACTAGAATACCATTATTAGACACTATATGCCTAAGAAATGCCACCTAATCTAGCCAAAACTCGCACTTAGAGAATTCAACATTCAACTGATTTTCCCTCAAGGTTTGTAGAATTATCCGTAGATGCTGCTCGTGTTCCTCCTTTCTCCTAGAGTACCTTAGAACATCAACAATGAAGACAATCACAAAGTGGTCTAGGTACGACATGAACACCATGTTCATTAAATTCATGAAGGTTGCTGGGGCATTAGTCAACCCAAAGGACATCATTGAGAACTCATAGTGCCCATAGCGAGTCTCGAAGGTCATCTTAGGTATATTTTCATTTTTAATCTTCAACTAATGATAGAAGGTTGATCATGGAAAAACATGTTACCCCTTGAAGTTGGTTAAAAAGATCGTTAGTGCATGGCAAAGGGTATCAGTTCTTGATTGTCACATTGTTTAGCTACTTGTAATCTATATACATTCTCATTTAACCATTTTTCTTCTTAACAAACAATAGTTGAGCATCCTATGGAGAGGTACTTAGTTGAATAGACCCCTTATCCAACTCTTGCAATAGCTCTTTCAATTCTTCTAACTCTACTGGAGCCATGCAGTGTGGGCATATAATGACAGACCTAACTTCTAGCTCAAGCTCTATCCCAAACTTTACTTTCCTCTCCAGTAGCATACCCGGCAAATCATTTGGAAACTCATTAGTCACTGAAACTATGCCTAAACTTGGTGTCTCTGCCTATACATCCCTGACTGTAGCCAAGAACTGGCAACTTCTTTTATCAATCAACCAGAGTGCACCATAGCTTATGTCAAAATCGTTGGTGTGGAACACCATATGCCTATAAACTCTCTTGGCTCATCACCTAGGACTTCGAATCTCACTATCTTGCTATAATGATCAACAATGGCATGGCATGAGGCTAACTAATCCATACATAGAATAATGTCAAAGTCGGACTTGTCCAAAACAATTAAATCTACTAGTGTCTCCATGTCACCAACTTTGACTCAGTATAATCTATATATTGTCTGAACAAGGAGGGGCTTTCTTAAAGGTACCCTAACTAGGAATGGCTCCTTAAGATCCTCAGGAACCTCCTAAATCATCAAACAAAGAAAAGGGATACATAAGAGTAAGTGGATCTTGAGTTAAACAATGTCATGGAATCAAAAGAACATGCTAATGTTATACCTATTATTAGTTCATTTGAAGCTTGAGCTTCCTCATGAGTCAGACCGAACAAATGGGGTTGTCCCCCACTATCCTAGCCTCTACGACCTGCACCCTTGCCACTAGGGCCCCTACCCCCTATAACATTTGTCACATCTAGGCTCTCTGTATGTATTGTCATCCCTAGTGTGAGTGTAACACTTGGCATGTCTATTTTGGGGCCTAAGTAGGCTCCTTTCACGAATTTGCTTTTCCCCTCTTTCAAGGGGAAAACACATTTGCATGGAGCAGGTATCCACTCCCTTATAAGTCATGATTCGTTCCCCTCCCCAATTGATGTAGGACTAGTTCCACCCTTCCTAGTAGAGGTCCAACATCCTCACTGGCCAGTACACCAATCCCAATACCGGCTCTAATACCATATGTAACATCTGTCATATTTGGACACGCTACGTATTGTTATCCCCAGGGCTTCTTTTAATTTTCACTCACTTAGCAACATAAGGCTCAAGAATCATATCAAATAATGTTAAATAACATAACTCAATATGATATCACTATGCATGTGCTAATTATAGTGAAATTATCTTAAAGGGCCCTGCTTCTGTTTATGGCCACAAAACTTAAATCCATGCATTTTTCTCTTTTCATTGGCATAAGGAAGACTCAATTCATACCGAATGGTATCTACCATGGATAACTCCACAAATGGGAAATAGACTGCTTATCAGGACTGAGCTCATTCCTTTATGTGATCATCGGACTTCATTTTTTCCTTTTCCAAATCACACATAGTTCTATTCCTATCTGATACATCTACCGACTCATAATATCTCTAGGGAAGTTCCTCTTTTTGCTTTCCCCTTCACCCAACCTAAGTCTTGTTTCTATTCTACCTATATGTCAGAACATGCATAATTGAAGTTCATACATTCTCTTTTGGCACCTTTATTCCTTTATAACATTTCATCTTTATCAATCCATGCTCCGATCACATATAATATTCACTCATAATGTAATTCTCATTTATTCCTCATAAATCACTCTTTAAAGTACATGGTATGCATTTATACTCATCATACCTAGATCAAGGATTTAGTTTATTTCCAACACATTAACAGATTTCACACCATTATAGCACAAATTTATCTGCACTTTAAATAACCAATTTCAAAGCCACAAAAATTATCCTTGACACCATGGTAGCAAATGATTGAATCAATTCAGAAAAAAAAATCAAGTTGAACTTTAAGGTATTCCCAACACTTTGTAAAAATTTCAAAGGAAAAATCAATTATTTCCTATGGTAACAAAATTAGACAAATTCACCATTTCAATTCTAACAATTCAGAGAACATAGGTACAACTTTAGTTCTCGATTTTTTTAAAGAAGTATAAATCCAAAACAAAGCTCAAGAACATTCGTGGGACTAGCTTAGGATGCTATCTTCAACATATAATTTTTCTAGCTCATAAAAATAGCTACAAATATATCTAAAAATTCATGAGAAATCCCTGCATGTAGCTGAAATTCTAGGAAGCATGGTTCAACATCTCTTTAGCAAAAATGTTTTTTCCACAACACTAAACTACCTCACCTATGCAAATACATCAATATCTATGTATAACATCACATTAGAACCAGAATTTACTAATTTAGAAAAATCAAAATCTGCAAGAACAGAAAATAAATCAAATAAGACACACAAACCCTACTGTGGTGGCTTTAAGGATCTTGGCTCCAAAGGATAATCCAATAATGATTTCCTTCACTTCAAGGCCACCAAATCAATAACAAACCCTCCCTTAGTTAGCGGATTGTGAGCTCTCAAATTAGAAAAAAGTGATCGATTCAAATTCTAATTGTTTAGTTTGTAGGTGGTGATGAGTAGAATAACTTTTGTGAAAGGAGTTTGTGGTTTTATCAAGTTTTGGCTAGGATAAAGAGGTTTTGAACCAAGTTTAGAGTTCTTGGAGGAAGACAATAATGGAGGCTGCCTTGATGTTCTCTTGGCCTAAAATATCAAGTGGAGAGGTAAGGTTTGTTGAATTATATTTATTTTAGGCTAGATTTAGTGATTTATGTAGTCAAAGTGTAATTCTTTCTAATAAGAAAAAGAGATGAATGGCTAGGATTGATTTATTGGTCAAAGAATGAATCTTGGCCATCCACTTGGCTCAAGATAAGTAGCTCACTTTAACTTGGTGAACAAGTAGCTTTTTCGGTGTTAAAATTGCACACCGAAATTTTACCGAACAGATGAGATATTGGCACTAGGGTAAAATAGTAATAAATGAAAGGTCATGATTAAAAGTTGCTTTTCAAGTTTCAACCCTTGCCATCCACTTGGCAAGATGTGATTGGTAGAAGTTACTTAGACACCAAGTAACTTTTACGATGTTAAAAACTGCATATCAAAACTCTACCGAACGGGTATAACATTGTACCTGAGAATTCAAATATTGTCTGAGATTAATTCTAGATATAAAATCTTTATTCCTACCCATTTCTGAGCTTTATCCTATAATTTCTTAGTTTTGGGCATCTTCGAGCCCTAATTCTAAGGTTTCAGCTATCCCAATGGGTCTATGGGGCCCACAAGTTGTTATTCATATTTTTTTTGACAGACTCATTAGATCATGCTCATCATTGCTACATCTGTCAAATTTTTAAAAATATGACTAGCAAAGCTTATTAATTTTCAAATAATTTTTAGGGTGTTATACCTGGCAAGCAAATATTGTCTTCTTTGGGGCCTAATTGTGCGCTCCTCACAAATTTCCTCTTTTCCCTTTTTTGTCATGACCCAAAAATCATCACCAACATATAAGGGATATTGTCCGATATAGAAGCATTTTGGAATTAATTTCATATAATCATGCATAGAAAATTACTAAAATAATGCTCATAATATCTCATAAAAATAAATAAATAATTAAATAAGTAAATTCCTCTAAACTTCTTGAAAGCTTTATTAATAATATATATAAAATATTTAATTATTCTAAATCATTCCAAAACTCATAATTAAAATAGACAATCTTAAATCCTCTTCCTGGAATAAATTATATATCATATCATTATGACAAAATAATGCAACCATAAAATAATCATGCGTGCTAAATTATGTCTGAGGACCCTATCTACACACTAGTGGAACACTCTATTCTAACAACACTCTATCCTAATTTAAAATTTACTACAAAGTGAAGCTCACCACTAGAACAACTACATGGTTTATAAAGCTGAGACTAAATAATAATTAGAACTGCAATTGTAACTGTAAAAGGGGAGGAAAAATGAGGAATGGCTTTATCAAAACTCAGTGAGTGAGTGTCTACTCACAACCTACATAAAAAAAACAAAGATAATAGATAAATATATATGCAGTTGATATAAAATGTTTTATATATTGGAATACATATAACTATATTGAAATAACAATTTTCTAAAATCATGACAATAACTAGAAAAGAAAAAAGAGATGTTGTTAGCTCTAGAACTCTTTAAAAATGCTGAGAATACATGTTTTGAGTGATGATATAACAAATCTTAAGAAAGTATTTTGAAGAATAACTAAGGTTTTCCTTTGAGTTTCTTGAGATAGCAAACAAGACTTTCCAGACTTCATAATATGTCTTGAATCAAAAATAAATTCACTTTACATGTGCAAACATGTTGTATCTCATGTAAAGAGAAAAAAACTCAATAGAAGTGAAATTTATTTCATGCAAGTATGTTTACATAATCAACGGATCAAATCATAAACAACAAACCAAGGCTAGGATCCTTAGGAAGTAGAACGTGACTTTAGAAAGTACATATGGAATGAAGATATCAAGCCAACTCTAAAGCAAGGATGTTCTACAACCTTCAATCATCATCATTGCAATTGTTTTAATCAAATACTTGCTCTGATTGAATATTAGAAGATTGTTCATTCATCATGGAATTGATTCCCTACCTCAGAAAGCTTACAAAACAGTGAAACAATGCATTCTGCAAGAAAATGAGAGAGACTTGAAATTCAAATTTATAGTCAAACTTGTAGGTAGAAAAGCATACGAGAAATAGGTTGAATTGGGTATTATTTTTCTTTACCTTTTAGTGACTGAAACTTTGAACAAAATACTATCAAGCATTGAGATTGAAGTTAAGTGGAAACAACGTTAAATGTTTCAGAAAGTAACTTTCTAAAATATAGCGCCAGTAATAGATAAGCTAAAAAGATAAACTTTAAATAGATATTAAGTTATTTAAACTGAATAGCAAAACAAAAAGGATAAGGGAGAAGAAGATATTGTACAGATGTTTTATACTGGTTTAGCCAAACCCGCCTATATCTAGTTCTCAGCAACTGTTTAGTTCTACTAACCTTTCTCAACCTAAGAAAGAAAATACTAGATGAGCCTTCCCAAGTTATAACGAGTGACCAGCCCCTACTATCACAAACCAAGTAGTTATTCACCAGCCTCTTCAAGCTGAACCATGAGTAATCATGTTCTAGCCTTTCAAAGCTAACACTGAGTAGTCTTTGAGTAGCTTCTCCAAGCTAAACCATGACCGTCAAGAACACTTAACTGTTGTGCTATAAGTTGTTTTTTCATAGCCTCTCCAAGCTATCTCACACCAATCACTATTGGGTCAAGGATACAAAGGCATGAGTTCTAACCTATACTCAAGTTTCCCTAAAATATATAGTGAAAATCCTTAGATAACTTGAATGAATTCATTCTAGCAATTCTTCCTTAGAAGAACATATAAACTATTTAAGAATGTAAAAAGAAGATTTTTACAAATAGGGAAACTGATTACAAGAAGTAATGAACATAACAGAAAAGATAAGGAGAAATTTTTGCAGTGTTTCAGCAGTTGTGTGATTGTCAAGTTCTTATCTTTGAAAGCTCAACATCACTATTTATAGATGGTCTCCTTTGTGACCATTACCCTTGATCTGTTCTCCAATTGACACGTGTTTATTATCTATTTGTGTCTTGGAAACTTAATCTATAAGAGTAGCTTGTTTGGTGTCGAGCTTTCTATAGAAGCCATTGTAAAGTTGAGGTTTTGATGTCCCTTCAGAAACTACTTTTTTTACTTTCTGAACATGGTTTATGAATTATTCCTTCTAGAAGCTAGAGTGGTTGACCAAGTAGGCAGAAGAGACGACGTATCATTCTAAAACTGGGTTTGACTTGAAATTTTTATTTCAAAAATTCAAATTTCCCTCATTTTCTAGTGAAGTGCAGTTTTTTACAATGACGTGCACTTTTTGAAGCACGGTATCAATCCTTTAATGAATGAATGATTTTCTATTCTTCAATCAGAGCATGTATGTGATTAATGTATTTGTGATGATGATGATGATTGAAGGTTGTAGAACATCCTTGCTTTAGATTTGGCTTGATATCTTCATTCCATGTATATTTTCTGAAGGCTCATTGTACTTTCTAAAGATCTATGCCTCGGTTTCTTGTGTACCATAGAACTATTCTGTCCGTTAGGCACACACACATTTATTTTATGTTATAATATTCACTTCCATTTAGTTTTTATCTCTTTTCATAAGAAACAATCATGTTTGCACATGTGGAATGAAATTATTTTCACTTTTAAGAACATAGTATGCATACGGAGTGCCCTGTTTGCTATATCAAGAAACTAAAGGAAATCGTTATTCTTCAAAATATTTTCTTAAAATTTGTTATGCCATCACTCAAAACATATTTTTGTAGCGCTTTTGAAGGGCTTTGGAGCTAACAATCTCCCCCTTTTTTTATGATGACAAACCAATTTAAAGAAAATATTTTAAAGAGATTTTGAAAAAAATAAAATGGAATATATCATGATAAAAGCTATTCTTTCAAAACATCACAGACTGTGAATTTTTCAGGAAGTCCTTTTCTTAAGGCATGATATGGATAGGTTCAAAAATGTTTTATAGCCTTAAGTAACTTAAATCAGAGCTATTTTGGTTGTTAAAAAAAAAAAACCTTCTGAACTTACTCAAAGTCCTTTCAGAAATGTATCAGAATAATACTAAAATAGATATAATCAATTAAGTCATTTTTATGCAAACAGCTTGATTTTTAATTATTTAAAGAGACTTTACGAAAAAAAATGCTTGAAAGAAAAACAAGTAATATTTGTGATATTTCATCTTGACCAAAATCTTGCTTTGTTCCTGATAACTTTGCCAGCTTCATCTAGCTTGTTTCTTAATATCCATTTTGTCTTGATGATGATTTTCCCTTTGGATTGTTCCACAAGAGTCAAAACTTTGCTTTTCTTGAATTGTTCCAATTCTTCTTGCATAGCATCCACCCAACTTTGATCACTCAACTCAAAGCTTCTTTGATACATTCAAGTTCAATGGTGGATATTGTAACGCCTCGATTTTCTCTAGACGTATAAATGACCGAAATGCCCCTGAGGTCATTTTTACCTGAAACACGAGGTCGGCCAACCTCGACAATCCTCATATGAGCTTTGTTTATGTATGAAGGGGATTCTATGTATTGGAATGTTTAATAGAGCTGAAGAATCTCATTTTTGAGGTTTCTGCGCACAAATGACCAAGATGCCCTTACAGTAATTTAAGACAGTGTTGAGTTCTGTTTTGACCCAGACTTGTCCCAGAAGTCTAAAACAATGTTTTTAAGGCATAACCTATGTTTGTTTAAGTCTCGGTGGTCCCAGGCAGTTTTTGAAAAAAATTACAATTTTGCCCCTGCTTAAGTGCATTAAAGGCTTAATGACGTTTTTAAAACAAAACCTAAGCAATATTAGACTCTAATTAAAGTTTAATTAATTTCCATAATTAATCTAGAGCCAAAATAATTATTTGAGGTTAATTAAGACCTAAAATTACTTAAAGAAACTTAGAACCCATTTCTAGTTTCTTTTCTTTAAAGAAAGCATCCTAGAATAGTGATTTCACTATTCATTTTTCCCCAATTCAAGAAAATATGTCATTCCCTAGGTTTTTAGTCATTGGAATTTGACTCCATCAATCCAACAAGATTTCTCCTAATCTAAGTTAATCATGGCCCTAATTACCTAATTTGTTTGCCTAGACACTTAATCATAAAACCTTAATTAGTGACCTAACCTTGCTTACTACTAAACCCCTCACTAATACATGATTACATAAAATGAAAACTCTCTCCCCTTGGCTTCTTTATGACCGCTAGGCCTCCCCCTATTCTAGAAGAAATATTTCATTCAAAAAAAGAATCGCTTTGTCATTCAAGCTTTCATTCAAGCCTTACATGACCATGCCTCCCATAGTTCAAACCTTACCATTGAAATGACAACTCAAGGAGATATTTTCTCTTCTCCTTGTTCAAGAAGCCATTCGGCCACTCCCCCCATTATCCTCTTCATGATTCAAGCTCTATATATACATTGCTTTGGTGAACTTTGCTTCACTTTAGATCATTTGCCAAGTTTAGAGTTCAAAGAGTAAGTGCTATTCTCTCAAAGTTTCTTTCTCATCCTCATTCTAAGAAGGAAACTGCCACCTCCTTCACCTTCAACCTTTATCTACTCCTCATTCAAACACTCAACCAAGCTCAAACACAAGTCAACAACATCTTCTCCCTCCATTTCCCTCAAGGCCAAAACACATACCCAAGTTCAAGGAAGATTTCTTCTTCTTGGTGCTCCAAGATCAAACCTTTTTCCATCCTTAAGAACACTTATCTTTGGTAGGGAGCTTTTCTAAAAATGTTCCCTTTGATCTTTATGTTTTAGTCTTGTTGGAAAATGATGATTGGATGAACTTTGATGAAGTTTTTCTTTTCGGTTTCTTCATCTTCCTTTCCTTTTGTTTTCGGCCTTAAGGCCTTGAATATGATAGCTTGATGATGAGTGCTTTCTAAAGGTGACTTTGTATTCATTTCTCAAGATACCTCTAAAGCTTGAGTTTTTCTTAAAGAAAAGTTTTATTCTTTTACAAGTTGAGTTAAGAATGAGCTTTATGTTTCTCTTGACCTTTCTAGAACTTTTCTTTTCTTTTAATATTTCGGCCATGGAGCCCTTGGTAACTTGGAAAAATGAGAGCTTGATGATGAGGGTTTTATGATGGTGTTAGCACTTGAACAACCTCTAAAGCTTGATATTTGTTCTTGAACCAAACATGGTTTCGGTTTTTCTTTTCCTTTCCTTGTTGAGAACTTTTTCTTAATGTTGGTTTGGGATGAGATTATACACTCAATGATGAGGACTAGAAATGTTGGTGACATCACATCATCAAGATCTTGGTCCCTAGAGTGGAAAATGGTCCATTATTCCTCATTAAGGTTCGGCCACTTCCTTTTATTCAAAGAAAGATATTGTTTCTCTTAGCTCATCCAAGGTTTTACTTAAAGAAAGTAATAAGGTTTTCCAAAAGTTCATAGCCTACCCTTGTCAACCTTAAAGTTGGCCGGCATGTTCTAGAGTTCGCTCTAGATAGGGGTTATTGGACATTAATAAAGAATATGACATAGCTCTTTTATGCTTGTACCTTTAAAGCTTAGTAAAGCTTACTTTTTATGTTGGATAAGTATTGGGTTTAAGCTTTGTTCTTTTAAAAGTCTTGAAGGAGCTCTAGATAAGATGTAAAAGTGAACTTGCATCCATGTTTATTTTATGCTATCACTAAATTCCCAAGATAAAGAAATGAACTTGCATTTCATGTTATATTTCCAGTTATCACTTATCACTTAACTTTCATGTTTATGTTTATGTTATCACCTAAAACTCCTTGAGCTCAAAGACTTGCCCTCTTCATCCTAGGAAAAAGATAAATATGGAAACATTCTTTGGAATGTACATTTCGGCCATGTGATGATAATGAATCTAGAATGAGTTTTGTTTAGTCACAAGGACCTATAGCCTATGTATTAGGATTTTTCCTAAGCATAGATGACTATGACAAATGTTTTAGACATGATTCTATGAGTTAAATTCCCCTTGAGATTTATTTGTAATGGTCATTGCCCTCATGTATTTTATGGAGATTTTAACTAAATAAATTGTTCTCAAGTGAGTTTTGAAAGCCCTAAAAAGCTTCCAAGAGAAACTAGCAATTTATATGTTTTAGAAATAAAGTTCTATGCATTATATGATGACATTGTTTTCGGTTCTGCCTTATTTATTCCAGCACCTTAAATTCTGTTTTGGGTGGTTTATATGTGTTTAAATACCTTACCAATTTTATGATAATTGTTCTAGGCATCTTAGGCATGGTTGGTAACTCTATGGGTTTGAAAATGTGATTTCTAGAACTCCCTAGGAACTGAAATTGTATATTATGTTCCAGCCTTTTTAGAGTTTGTAGAATCATATTATAACATGTTTAGATGAGTGAGAATGACTCATAATTGGTTTAGGTATTAATTATTGCATCATAGAAAAAGTCGGTAATGAGAAAGGACTTAAAACGCAACTTCTAGAACACCGTATTTCATCAAAATGTGCTTACTGCCTATGCTGTCTAGCCATAATTAATTAGGTTCTAGGACTTAATAAATTGTGGTCATGAGGTTAATCAATCCCTTAGAGGTGTGAGAAAATAATTTGGAAGTTTGAGGTTACCTGATTTAGGGTTTTTGCTTTCAAGGGAATGATTTATGTGCCCTCCATGAATGATGAATTTATGTGTTGCCTCATGACTTATATGATGCTATGTGGTGATAGAATTATCAATTGCATGTTATTGTACTTTTAGAACTTTAAAGATGCCTATGTTAGAATTATATGAGATATGTGACATGTATGATTTATGTGGCATCTTGTGATAACATACTAAGACTTAAGGTGACATAGACTATGAGAAAATGATCCTTAGGAACCATCAAACTATAGGTGAGAATAAGGTGATTCTAGCCACCTAGCCCGTACTTTAAGTTGGGACCTTAATCTTATAAAAAAGGATAAAACCAAGTGCTAGTGATGACTAGTGAGGTATGAGCTTATAACCTAGAGGTTTCTTAAAAGGGAGAACAATTAGGGTGGTCCCATGTTCAAAGTAAATGTCTTAATGTCACCTAAGTAACTAAGATAAGAGACCATGTACCACGTACCATGTACTAAGTTCTATGTTTTATGCTCTTTGTTTTATGATCCATGCACCTCGTATTATAACTATAACTATCTTGTATGCTAATAAGCTAGTTATGTTTTGCATATCATAATGAATTATGATGCATCCATGTAAGTACAAGTTATGTGTTAAAAAGAACGGGCCTCGGTAATTAACGTTTTAGAACTTCATAATTGAACTATTACATGCCTACTATTTTATAAGAAGCCCGAGGTTCTTGGAGACATAGATGATGTCACCTAGATAGAAGGAAAACCCTACTGAGTTTCTTTAGCAAAGATTCTCACTCCCCTTACCTTTTCTTTCCGTCATGTCTTCAGATTTAGATGGCGACATTTGTCTTTTTCGTTGACATGCCAACATGGGAGTTTCATTTTGATCCCAATCACGGATCATACCACTTCGAGGGATGCTGTTCTGTCCATGTGTTCGTGTTTGTGGGGCGCCCTTTTGCGCATCCTGTACAGAGTTATCATTTTTCCCTTACGTCCCCCTATGGTTCTGACGTGGTGTTCGAGAGAGCCCATCTACATGACGAGCAGAGGTTTCGTACATGCCCATCCAGATCAGCTGTTAGAGACTTCCCCGATTATGTTCCATGCTTGAGGTTGTCAGAAACTGACCCTGAGGAGGACGAGCCTACGCACATCTACTCGGAGGTTTTTGCCCTCACTCCCCCACTTATGCCAATAGGGAGTGAAGACACGGTGATGCAACCATGGTTGGAGCGGAGGCAGGCTATGCGCCCTAGATGTGGAGGCCATGTGCAACCATCCCGTGTACCTGTCCTGGACATGCTACAACCATGGATTGGATACGTTCCCCCATTCCCAGGCCAGTAGCCATAGAGGCTCTTAGGGAGATTAGTGCACACACGCCACTTTAGTTTATGATGACCTTCTTTTGTTTAGAAGTCATCTACATTAGGTGCACTATGTAAGTTTATTTCCATGCATTTCCTTTCTATGTATTCTCAGTTTCTTTGTATTCGCATCTTTAATTCCCCTACTTGTACTCAACTCACCTCTTTGGTGGGTGGATTTATATATTATGTGATGTTATGTTTATTGTGGAGCCATTTAATGTTTATATTTCCGCACTTCATGATACCGTCTATATATACGCTATGTGTGGTCATATTTTAATGGGTTTTCGAAAAAGAAAAATTTGGGTCATATTTTCATTAAATAGTTTCAAAGGTAATCAACATTAAATCAAGAAGTAATGACTAATGTTTAGCCTCAGTACATGCTAGTAGTATTTGGGTTGTGTATTAGGGTGTTACAGATATGAAAGCACAATTTGACATATTTCTAAGGGATGATGTGGTTCTCACACCCTTTGAAATGTCTTTAAGAACTTTGTTTTGAGAAACTATCTTGAAATCAAAAACTCCTTTGTAGTTTCTGTACCCTTGAGTATTTTCAACTTCTCCTTCATCTTCAGAAATACTACTTTCTGATTGCTTTAGTGTTATGAACAGGTTTTCTGAAGAGTTGACATTCTCGAGCTAACTTTATGAAAGAATGACTTTCATCTACTAGCTTTCTGATGCTTCCTTGAGACTCATTTTCTCAATACTTTCTTCTAGTTCATCAAGGTCATCAACAAAGTCTTTCTTAAGCTCCTTGGACTTGATGTAAATTGTCTCTTCAATGCAAAGCGTATACTCTATAAGCTTTAGAGACAGAAGAGTAACCTAAGAAAATACCATCATTAGACTTAGGATCAAAATTTGCAAGTTTATCCTTGGTGTTAAGGATAAAACACGGTGAGCCAAGGATATGAAAATATGAAATGTTGGGCTTTCTACTCTTCCAAAACTCATAAGGAGTCTTCTTAAGGATTAGCCTTAAAAAGATTCTATTTTGTAGATAGCAAGATGTATTCACAGCCTCCACCCAAAAACCTTTTGATAAATCACTTTCTAAAAGCATTGTCCTGGCCATCTCCTGTAAGCTTCTGTTTTTCCTTTTAGCAACCCTATTTTGTTGTGGAATTCTAGGAGCAGAAAACTTATAAAGGATGACATATTTTTCACAAAACTCTTCGAAAATGTGATTTTCACATTCTCCTCCGTGATCGGATCTAATGGAGATAATTGGAAAATCTTTTTCTGTACAAACAAGCTTTACAGAAACTTTGAATCATTCGACCACCTCATCCTTAGAAGCTAGAAAGATAACCCATGTAAATCTAGAATAGTCGTCCACTATAACAAGGTAATATCTTTTCTCGGCAAGATTTGCAGCCTTAGTTGGTCCAAAGAGATCCATATGTAAAAGCTCAAGTGGTTTAGTGGTTGAAACCACATGTTTGTTATAGAAAGAAGCTTTGGTTTGCTTACCTTTCTCATAGAATTCACAAGTTGAATCCTTGTCAAATCTGATCTTTGGTAGGCCTTTAACTATCTCTTTCTAAGATAACTCATGAATAAGATTCATATGAGCATGCCCAAGCTTCTTATCCTATAACCATTTTTCATCTGTGAAGGATACAAGACATTTTACATCTTGAACTCATAGGTACTCCAAGAATAACATATACGTGTTATCATGCCTCTTACTAGATAAGATGACTTGTCCTGAGTTGGGACGTACTATCTTACATGCATGTGTATTAAAGACAAAATTAAAACCTTGGTCACAGAACTGACTGATACTTAACAAGTTGTGGGTCAAACCATCAACAAACAATACATTAGAAATTTGGTGGGAATCATCCTTGCCAACGTTTCTAATGCTTGTGACCTTGGCCTTACCTCTATCAGCAAGCTTTACTAACCTAGAGTTTTTGGGTCGTAGATCTCTAAACTATCTTCTAGATCTGGACATAAGTTTGGAGCAACCACTGTCCATATACCACTTGTTGTCAGGTTCCACAAGCGTTCTCAGGCATACCCTAAAGAAACACATTTTTCAATTTAGGTACCTAGACTTTCTTAGGTCCTCTAAGGTTAGTCTTATGAGAAGAAAGTTTTCCAACCCTTTTGACAGACTTCTTATCATGAAGCACTTGTTAGGTGGATGTCCCTTCTTGTGATAGAAAGTGCAAGAGACTTTGTCATTCACCTCTTTAGTTGGGTTGCCCAATATTTCTCATCCATTTCTTCTTCATTTCCTAACCTAGTTTTTTGAAAGCATGGCCTCTAACCACCAAGCATTTGATCAAGACTTTTTGAACCATTTACCATTTTCTCGAGGTCAGACTTTAGAAGCTTTGAAGTTTTCTCCATTTCAAAAATAATTTTCTAATTTTTCTCATTCTTTTTGGAGATTTTAGTTTCTCAAGCCTTAGTTTCTCAGTTTTTGACATGGCCATTTGAAGTTCTAAAACAACTCTTTGATGTTTCCCTTTTAGGTTGAGATAGCGAAAAGAAAGTGTTTGAAAATTTTCAAGCAACTTTTTATATAAAGTCATCAGTTCATCATAAGAAAGATTAGAGTCAGAGTTACTTGCCTCAATTTCACCATCTAAAATATAGTCAGCCATAAAGCATAGGTTGGCAACATCTTCTTGCTCATCTTGGCTTTCTGCTCTTTCTTGCTCTTCATCAGAGTCACTCCATGTTGCCAGTATTCCCTTCTTTTTGGTGGAGAACTTCTTTTGTAGACCTTCCAGCTTAGGACATTTTGGTTTAAAGTGTCCATTTTCACCATAATTCTAGCACGTGATACTTTCTAGCTTCATTTTGCCTTTCTTGCCCCTTTTAAGTTGATGTATCTTCTTCTCTTTAATTTTCCTTTCTAGGCTTTTCACATCTTCCTTTCCAACATGGAGATCTCGTCTCTATCATCATGTTCAGAGTCACTATCAAATTCATCCTCATCATCGGAGGTTTCAGCAACTTCCATTGCTTTTCCTTTACTTAACTTCTGATTATATGACTTGAAGGCCATGGACTTGTTCTTCCCCATAGATTCAATATGCATTTTTGCTAGCACTACCTCATGGGTTTTAATTGACCCAACGAGTGCATCCAGACCGAGAGTTTGAAGGTCTTTGACTTCAGTTATGGCTGTAACTTTAGGTAGCCATTTGGCAGGAAGGCTTTTTAAGATTTTGATAACTAACTCTGAGTTAGAATATCTTTTGCCAAGACCTTTTAATTGATTTATGATGTGCATAAACCTTGTGGTATCATCAATACTTTCTTGATCTGTTATTTTAAACATTTCGTATTGATGGACCAACATATTGGTCTTTATTTCCTTTACTTGATCAATCCCTTCATGCAACATATCTGTCTAAGATTTCCTTAGCTATGTAACAAGCAATGATCTTGTCATATTCAGCCTTGCTTAGTGCACATTGTAACGCCCCGGTTTGTCTGCTTAGCACAAAAGGACCGAAATACCCTAGGTCATTTTTGTGTGAAAATCAAGGTCGGCCAACCCCAGCCACCCTCAAAAGGATATTTTAATATTAGGAGTAGGGTACAAGAAGATTAGATAGCAATCAGTGCAAAAAACGCAATCCGTGATTTTCCCGTGTGAAAATGACCAAAATGTCCCTGAGGTCATTTTTCCCGAAATTCAAGGACGGCAGACCTGAGCCATCCTCAAGGGGTCAGTTTAATGTTTGAAGGGGATTAGATGCCTTAGAAATAATAACAGGAGAGAAAATCTCACTCTTTGAACTTTCAGACAAAATGACTAAAATACCCATGCGGCATTTTTACACGAGATTTCGTGCCGATAGAGCCCGGAAAGATTTCCTAGGAGTTTGAAATGTTGGTTTTGTGTGATGCATGATATCTGAATAGGTCCGGGGTAGTCCCGAAGAGTTTTGATGTAAAATGACCATTCTACCCCTAGATTAGTGCATAATGAGCTTAATTAAACAATTAAGGAAACCTAAACAATATTAAGCTCTAATTAAAGAGAATTTAATTTTAATTATTAATCTTGAATCAAAATAATTAATTAAGGTTAATTAGGGCCTAAAAGTACTTAAGGAATTTCAAATTTCATTCTTAGTCAAAAAGCATCTAAGACATCATGTCATGTCATGCCCAAATAGTGATTTCTCTCTCTTGTTCCTTAAAATTAGGAAGCATGTTGGAGTTTGAATTTCAAACTAAACAAGGTTAAATTCAAACTAAATAAGTATGACAACACTATAATCATGTCTTGAATTGCTAAACACTTGATTACTAACTCAAACACTTAAGTACCAATTCCTAAACTTGTGCCTAACCAAACTTACCTCTAATACATCTTTTAACTCACTTGAAATGAAAAAATTTTCTCCCCATGACAGCCAAGAGGCCACGGCCTCACACCCCTCCCCACCCCCCCAAAAAGCCACAGTATTTAATCTAAAATGCCATTCTTTAGTGTAAAAAAAAATGATCTTAAAACTCTCTCAACTACAAAGCTTCCTTTCTACTCTTCCAACCTCAAGAAACTTCTTCCACCACCACAAACAACCTTGAACCACTACACCACCACCCTAAACCACCTCCAAGACACACAACCTTTCCATTCCAAGAGACAAAATCTCAAGAAAAACTCCCCACCCTCTCCATATTGTCTTGGCCAAAACCTTGAGCGCCTCAAGAGAAGATTTTTGTCTTCTCATTCCAATTCACAAAGACCAAGTTTTCTTCTTTCCATCAAGACAATATCTTTGGTAGGGTTTTTTTTTTGAGTTCCTTTACTTTTCTTTGCTTCATTTTTCAAATTTCCTATGGCATGGATGAATAAGTTCTTCTTGTTTTCTTTTCTTATTTTTCGGTTTGGATCTTTCTCTCTTGTTTAATATTTTCGGTTTTGATCCTATTTTTTATTTTTTTTTATTTTGGTTGTAAATAAGGTGTTGGAACCATGGCTTGATGATGAGAGCCCTTGATGGTGGTTTTGACATCACCATGTTTATGGCCTCTAAAGCCAAAGGCTTGGTTGCTTAGTTTCCTTTCATTTTCAGTCTTGACATCCTTTTTCCTCTTAGATTTTTAGTTTGGTTGTTGATAAAACTTTAGAACCATGGCTTGATGATGATGGATCTTGAATGGTGGTTGTGAAACCGCCATGTCTTGGACCTTTAGAGCTTAGGGTTCGATTTTGGTCTTAAGGAAATATAGACTATATGCTTTTAGTTTCTTGAATGGTTTTCTTTTGAGATTGACAATGAGTCTAAAGAGTGTGGTTCTTATAACCAAAATGATTTGAGACTCTGAAGTTCATTATATTTTGTTTAAGACTGATTGGCGTTGAGAGTTGTATACTTTAAAGTCTTAAATAAGCTCTAGCAAGATATAAAAATAAACTTGCATTCATATTTATATTTCAATCCCTTGCATCTCATGTTTAAGTTTCAATGCCTTACATATTGTAACACCCTAAATTTTAACCTAATACGCTTGAGTCGCATTACAGTTAATTATTAGTTGTTATGCCTTTGTTTCATAAATTAACTTATTCTTCTTAAAATACGAGTAATAAAAATACGACTAAATTTTTTCTTTCTTTTTAAACTATAAAACCAAAATGCGAGCCATGTGTCTATGTAGATGCCGGTCAATACACGCATAATAATAGTAAGCATATAGACCTCATCATAATAAATACACAAGCCATAGCATAACATAACATATATCAAATTATCGTATCATATCCATAACATAGTAGTGATGTCTTATGTACACAAAATGTAACACCCTAAATTTTATTCAAAAATTAATGGAGACTTTATTAATGGGAATCTCGACATTCTAATGTACATAGAAATGATGAGAACAACACAACAAATCTTAAAAAAAAAATGAATATTAACTTGCGTGCCCCGCAGGCCTCCCAGGACAGTCGAAACCCTAGATTCAGGACTCGGAGGTACCCGAAATTAGTAAAACATGGGATTGAGATTAGAAATGGTTAGGAATAAAGGTTTTATATTTAGAATTAATTTTTGAGCAATGCTTGATTACCCGGGTACACTGTTTTACCCATTCGGTGAAATTTCAGTGTGCGATTTTTAGCACCAAAAACTATTTCAATCTTTACAAACTAAAGAACCTTATCACTTTATATTAAAGGAATGGCTAAGATTCAATCTTGAATTACAAGATTAATCTTAGCCATCCATTTTTCTTTTAAAGTCAAAGATCATTAAATTTCATCATATTATATTCATTCTTTATATAGACGAGATAAATACAAACCAAGCTTCTTTAGGAAGCCACAATTTCGACCAGTAAAGAGAAGAAAGGGCAACTGCACTTCCTCCATAGCCAAGAGCTTCATCTTGCTTTCAAATTCCATATACAATAGCCTAGAGTTATCAAAACCAAATTTTCCCTTCACTAAAATTGTTCTACACCATAACACCTACAAATATAACCGATTAGAATCTCAATCGATCACCAAATACCAACCTTGAAACTTTATACCTTACTATTTTGAGAGGGATTTGGGTGTGTCTTGAGAGCTTTGGAGTGAAGAGCATCATATTGGATCATCCTAGAGACAAAGAGCACCATTGGCCTCCAAGAGTAGGGTTTTCTTAGGCCTATTCTTTCCAAATTTATGATGAATACTTCTGATGGGTTTTGTCTGAAATTTTTCTTTGATTTGGTTGATGATATATGGTTATTGACGTATAAATTTTTATGATGTGTTTGGATGATGATAAAAATCCTTTTTGTCAAAAGAGATTTAGGGTTGTGTTGCTAGAATTTCAGTTTGGCTGTAGATAGTGAAATCTTATAAATTTTTAAACATAATTTTGATCACTTTTAGAAGCTTAGAAAAATATATATTGGAGCTAACATCTAGGACTACATAAAGAAAATTGTTTAGCACTAGTTTTAAGTTTTAATGCCTTAAAAAAATCAAAGACCGAAATGGTAACGTTGCTGTCTAGATTGTGGGAACTGAAGCTCTGATTTTGTATGATTTTATTACTATATCAAATAATCTATTTTTTCTTTGATATTTTTATAGGTGTTGATAACTTCTTGAAGTATGACTGTGATTTTTCTTTTGAGTTGATTTGATCATTTGCTAGGGTTAAAAATTATGAGAATTCTGGTCTGAGCTGTGAATAAGTGGTCTCTGACCACCGAATTTGTATAATTTATTTAACAAGGTTAGAGAATTCTTTTTCCCCTGACTATTTGACACATTGAAGTGTCATAGGGAATTTTTGTGGCCCTTAAATTAGCCATTTGATATGGAAAGTAAATGTTGCTATTAGAGTGGTAAATCTACCAAGTTGCTGAAATGGTGGGAATGTCTTAAATTAATAATGGAATGGCATTTAGTCCACATATATGATATATGAATGCATGTTAATGGTTTTAAGAAGTTACTTATAAAACATAAATGAGACCTAGATGTAAATGAATTGCCTACGTGTGATGCAAGCATGATTTTGAAAAAGAAAAGTACATGCGGTTGTTATATGATAAAAGAGAATATGTGAAATGTGACGGTGCATATTTTAACATACGGGAAAAATAGAAACAAGGCTTATGTGGGATAAAGAGGGAAACAAAAATGAGAACTTCCCAAGAGTTGTTATAAGTCGGTAGACATATTGGCAAGGAGATAGAACTGTGTGTGATTCAGAAATGGAAAAAAATGAAGTCCGATGATCACGAATAGGAATGAGCTCATGTCCTAGCAGTCTATGGTCCTCTGTGGAGTTATCCACTACATATGTTACCTGATGTGAAACTAAGTCTTCCCTATGTTAATGAAAATAAACAACTGTACTAAATTGAATTCCATGGATTATAAGAGAAAAATAGTTTATTACTACCATTATGTCTTTATATTTACTTGAATTATGTACATTAATATTTATACATATGATTTAGCATGATGATTTCTATATGAATGAATTACTTATTATATTCTGTTCACATTTGAGGGGATACCCTACTGAGAATTTTATAATATTCTCACCCTAGGCTATATTTATTTTGTGTTATTCAGATCCAACAGATGCTATCACTAGTGTTTTACCTTCATTCACCATAATGGGTGTGGCACTATGATCCTGCCTTAGACTCTCTTTATACTGTCAGTTAAGCACAAGTTCTTGTTTATGTGCTTTTCGCCTGTTCCTTTAGTACTTCTATATTTACCGCTGACTTTGATTATGCTTTTCCGTATGATGGTGTGCCTCTGCACATGGCACACCTAGTGATATTTGATATCCCGCACGCACTACCAGCACCCCCTCCAGCAAATGTTCCCCTTTCATCCCCGTCTTTAGACTCAAACCCACCTGAGGGTCCTAATACCCCTGGCAGAGGTGAGGCCATCATCCCGATGGCCAATGGTTTCATTCAGTAGGGCGTGGGACCTTCAGGGACTCTTGATGTGTATATAGTTGTAGTTTAGTATTAGATATCCACCCCACCTGCAGATTGACTTTATTAGATATTTTTGGGGTCCATTTATGTGAATTTGAAATTTTGTTGGGCCTTGATATTTGAGCAGGTTAGACTAGACATAGAGGATGTCTTCTTTTATACTGAGTTCCTGAATAGTTCAATGGTTGACAATTTATGTTCTAATGTACTGCACATAGTGCTGACTCGCTTATGGTGTACATCTATATAAATCTATAAGTTGTTGTGATCCATGAGCTTATTTTATTATTATCTTTTCATTTCTCCCGACTAATATAAAGTATAAAATAAGAGTAACACTATTCGAATTACTGTATAAACACTCGAGTAATATATGGTAGTTAGGAGGGTGTTACATTATGGTATCAAAGCCGGACTATCCTATAAGCCTGAGGATTGGATTGGCTATGCTTTCTTAGAAATTGTCATGTATTATGATTTTATATATAGGTGTATGTCTGCTGATTGGAAATGTTGTAGGTTGCTGCTACACTTTGCTTGGTATTGAGCCTGATCAACTCAATATTTTTTTTTTTTGGTGTGATATGAACTAATGACTTTGAATCGGCAAACTAGGAGTGGAGCTGGAAATGGTGCCGACATGATGAATACTTTTTATGATATGGCGGCTGCCATGAGGGAACAAGCTACAACTGCTACCCGAATGATAGAATGGCTAAACCGCAATGAAAGGCAAAACCTAGCTGATAATCCTGCAGTGAATGAAGTTGATGTAGAATATTAGAAATTTGTCAAGTTCAGGAAGGCAAATCCCCCTCCATTTTGAGGAGCTTTTAATCCCTGTAAAGCAGAAGAATGGATAAAGGCCATGGAAAGATTTTCTCCGTTCTTCCTTGCACAAAGATCCAGAAGGGGGCCTTTGCCACCTATATGCTAGAAGCATATGCGAATTTCTGGTGGGTTGGCACCAGGGTATTATTCAAAGCTTCCCAAACTGTTGTTACCTAGAATATTTTTAAGGAAGCTTTTTACCGTAAATACTTCCCTATTTCTGTAAGAAATGCGAAAGAATTGGAGTTCATGGCTCTTAAACAAGGACCTATGAGTGTAGCACAGTATACTGCCAAATTTGAAGAGCTTCGCAAGTTTTCTACAATTTATCAGCGTGACCCGGATGAAGTTTGGAAATGCATGAAATATGAAGGGGGTCTACGATACGATATAGAAGCAGCTATGAGTCTTTTGGAGATCAAGGACTATCCTACTTTAGTAAATAAATGTCGACGTGTAGAGGAGTCCAACAAGAAGCTGACAAGTTTCAAGTATGCTCAAAACAATGCTAGAAAGGGATTAGCACCTCAAGGTCCCCGATTCAAGCCTGTTAACCAGCCTCGGAGAAGGTTTCCACCCAATAATAACAACAACAACAACAAAGGGAAACAACTTCAACCTCCAAGACCTGAGGTAGGGAGATATTGCCCTAAATATGGGAAAAATCATGGGAATCAACCATGCTGGACAACACAAATTATTTGCTTTGGTTGTGGAAAACTAGGACATAAAATATTTGAGTGCCCTAACAAGAAAGGTCAGCAGCTCGCCTCCAGGCCACAACAACATGGGCGCGTTTTTACTAAAAGTGCCAAAGAAGCTTCTCAATCTGCTGATCTGATCCGAGGTAAGTGTGAGATAAATGGTAATGTCCTAGATATACTATATGATACAGGTGCCACTCATTCTTTCATATCCTATGATTATGTACAGAAGTTACAATTATCTGTCTAAACTACCTTATGACCTCCTTGTATCCACTCATACTGATGGTCCTATTAGGACTTGTTATACATGTATAAATATTCCTCTTCAAATAGGTGCTAGAGACTTTACTGCAAATTTAGCTTATCTCCCTTTATCTGGTCCAGATGTAATTTTAGATATGGATTGGTTGGTACCCAATTATGTCCTCTTACATTGTCTAAATCAAGCTGCCATATTTCTTTCCACTGTACCCTCCATTCCTGTGGTTCCTTTTTCTTTTTACTTGAACCTTGTAACATCCAATGTAACGCCCCGATTTTCTATTAGAGTAAAAATGACCAAAATGCTCCTGAGGTCATTTTTAGCCCGAAATTCGAGGAAAGTCGATCCGGCAGTACTCGAAGGTCAAACTCAATGTTGGAAGGGGATTAGATGACTCGTGTACCTTTCCGGGATCGAAAATCTCATTTTTCGAGTTTTCGGGTCAAAATGACCAAAACACCCCTATGGTGTTTTACCCGTTTGCAAGTGCCGGATGAACCCGAAACTTCTCCAGATGGTTTTAAAAGGCATTTTTATGTATTCTGTTACCTCAGTTTTGGTCCCGGAGGTCCCAGGAAAAATTAGTACAAAATTATGATTTTGCCCCTAGTTTCGTGTTTTTACGCTTAATCGCGTGATTAAGAAAACCTAAGCAATATTAGGCTCTAATCGAAGGTTAATTAATTTCCATAATTAATCTTGAGTTAAAATAATTTATTAAAGTTGATTAGAACCTAAAAGTGCTTAATTACAACTTGAAATCCTATTTTAAATTCAAGATTCCTAGTCATGGAATCTCGAATAGTGTTTTCTCTTTCCAATTCCTTAAATCATGGAATTGTGTTTCTAATTGTTTACTCATAAAAATGAATTTAAATCTCCTAATGATGTATGAGCACTCCTAATCTTGTCATAAAATCCTTAAACCTCATTCTTAGTCACCTAAACTTAAGCTTAATTATTCCTAACCTTGTACCTAAACTAATACACACTTAAACCTATCATTAGTACACAATTAGATGACCAAAATCTCTCTCCCCCCTATGCTGTCTGAACCTGGCTGAACCTCCATGCCCTCCATTTCCATCACATGTGCAAAATTTTGACACACCAAGACCATGCTTCCAACTCATATACACCATACCTTGTCATATTTTCAATCAAGCTTGATTTTCCAAATGAATAACTAATTAAAATAACCCATTTCCCTCATTTATTTGTGGCTGAAAAACAACTAGCCATGCATTGCTTCTAGAAGAATTATTTCATTCAAAATTGATAGGAAATTCACTCAAATCACCTTGCTTGAAGCCATACCTTGTATCATACACTCCATACCTCAAACCATGCATGAATGACAAGTTGTAAGAGATATTTTCTCTTCCTCTCCCTTTCAAATGCTACACCCAAGGCTTCCTCTTGGAGAGCCTCATTGTTTTGTTTTTCTATAAATAGGTGCCTTGGATGAACTTGTGTCATTTTTAGTCTTTTGGCAAGTTTCAAGTTTCTAAGCTTCCTTGAGTTTCCTTTCTTTTTCTCTCTAAGTTTCAAGAGAGTTCTCTCTTGTTCTTCATCTTCATCTTCTTCATCTCTTCATCACATAATCATCTCATAGCCTTCAAACACCACCTCACAACCTCAAATCACCTCCTAAGCTCTCAAACACTTCATCTCAAACACAACCTCACTTGAAACACAACTCCAACCTTCTTATCCTCCCTTGGCCATAGCCATCTTGCCCCTTGGAGGAGTTCATCATCTTGTTTTCCTTTTCAAAAAGTTCAAGTTTTCATCTTCACTCTAGGTAAGAGTGTTTTTCTAAACCTTGTTTCTTGAAAAATGAGTTTTTCTAGCTTTCTCTTGGATTTTCCTTTTGAAACTTTCTTTGTTTCTTTTCCTTGATGTTTCGGCCTCTTGGCCTTGAGGAGCACATGATAGCTCAATGATGAGAGCTCCTAGATGATGACTATGTGTTCATCTCAAAGGAACCTCTAGAGCTTGAGTTTTTATTTTTTCTAAGTTTCATCTTGATTTACTAACTCAAAATGATTTCTAGCTCAAGAACACCTTCACATCTTCTTGTCTTCCATTTCAGTTTCCCTATTTTCTTTACTCTAAGGTTTCGATTTTATTCCCTTTTCTTTAAGGTCTTGTGTTTCTTTGAAAGTTTATTTATTTTGAGCTTGATGATGATATTCAAGAACCTCATAGTTCCTTTGAGAACTTGGTTCAAGAACTCTAAAGCTCTCTTTGTGATGTGATAAGTGTTGGGTTATTATTTTCTAAAGTCTTGTAAATGCTCTAGATAACCTTAAAATGAACTTTGCATTCATGTTTACTTTTATGCTTTGCACATCATATTTATTTTTCCTTGTCATCACTAAGTACCAAGATAACAAAGGAACTTGCATAATCATATTTATATTTCAAGCAATGCATTATCATGTTTATATTTCAAGTCCTCACTTAAATACCAAAGATAATAACAAGTTGCATTCATGTTTATTTTATGCTATCACTTTACTTTCCAAAGGAACCTAAAATAAGTGCATGAGCATGTTTATTTTATGTCATCACTTGAATGAACCTAGAGCTCAAAGACTTGCCCATTGTTGTCCCAAACAAAGGCTTGAAAATATTTATTTCCCTAGCTTGATATTTTGGCCACTAAGATTTTATTTGTTTCCAAGTATTGAAAACTAAGTTTCATAATTTTTTCTAAGCTTTTATGAGTTTAAGGAATGCATAGAACTAAGTTTTATGAATTTAGGATCTCTTGAGACAAGTTTGATTTTGCTACTGCCCTCATAAATATTTTGATGATTTTAGATTTTAAAAATATTTATAAATGAGTTTTGAAAGTTTGAAAAAGTTTCCAAGAGAAACTAGTATTTTATGTGCTTTAGAAATTGTGTTTGATGCCTTTATATGGAGTTGTATGTTTCGGTTCTGCCTTGCCTTTTGTGACTAATGTATGAGCTGTTTGATGATGATAACATGAGTATAATGATGTATAATTAATGTTAAAACTCATATGTGAAAAATAAGAGAAGTTAGAAACTAGAAAAGAATTAATTTGAGAATTTTAGATCCCTTAATGTTTAAATTTTCTAGATTTTGTCCAGCAAGGTTTAGTAATGCTAATCACGGTTTTAAATTAGTTTAAATGTATAGGAATGACTCATAATTGGTTTAGGACTTGATCTTGATGCCTTAGGAGCAAATCGGATTTAGAAAGGGTTATTGTTGTGACTCCTAGGTACCCGTAAAGTTAGATGTTTGTAATCATAGTATTGAGTGAGGAATACTTAGACATGAGCCTATAAGTACCCTAGAGATTAAGTTGTGATGATTTATAACTTAGATTATGACTTAAGGACCTTAAGGGTCAATGCATAAGACATTAAGAATTTGTTAATGCTATGATGTGTATATGATGCAATGCTATGTTGAGATGTTCATGATGCATGAGGAAATGATTGTTGAGATATGAAGTTTATCATAGCATGAGATTTAAATAAGGAATATGTTGTGTGATTAGCCTGTGGCATAAGTTTCGGTTTGAAGGAAGTTCGGTTTAATAGCTGTCATGCTGCCGAATTTCCATCAAACCTTAAAGGGCTAAACAAATGTTTTAAAGTACCACATGAGTTGAAAACCCTGGGTGACACTGGTTCGGCCGAGCACCCCCAGGGGAGACAAATCCGTGAGGGTATGAGTAGATGCAGCCTACCAAAGCGGACAAATTATTGTGGCTTAATGCCCGAAAAGTGTTTCAAAGAGGGTATATCCTAAGAGAGGTGATCCTGCCCCCTACCCGTACTTGTGTAGTTGGGATTATTTTATTATGTTTCGCTTATTCAGATAATAAGCAAGAGCTAGTGACGACTAGCTGAGTTATGAGCTCATAACCTAGTTATTTTAGGGTGGCCTTATTATGCTAAAGTACCATGATTGATGTCACGAAGTTGAGGAAAGATCCACTTGAAAGGTAGATGCCCTTTATGCCACTTGTATGCTTCTTGAAGTTGTGATTCATTGAATTATTTGTTTGAGACATTGCCATTCATGACATCTAGATGCATGCTAAAAGGAATGAACCTTGGATAAATAGTTTTATAAACCCTAAATTGAATCTTATATGCATGCATACTCTTTTATAATTAACCCAAGGTTCCTGAAGATGTGAATGATGTAATCCCAGGATAGGAGACTCCTACTGAGATTCTTTAGTAAGAATTCTCACTCCTTTCTCTTTCTTCTTCCATCACATCTTCAGAGATCGATGGCGACATTCGTAGTCTTCATTGACACGCCCGTATGGGAGGTGCACTATGACCCGGACCACCGCTCGTATCACTTTGAGGGTCGTTGTGCGGTTCGCATTTTTGTGTACATGGGACGATCTTTCGCCTATTCGGTATCAAGCTACCAGTTCACTCCTACTGCACCTTTTGGTGGTGATGACATGATCTTCGAGCGTACCCTCCCATGCGACGAGCAGAGACGTCGTGCTCATCCGTCTACTTCTACCATCCGTGACTTTTCGGAGTATGTGCCACGTTCGAGGGGGTCTGAGACAGACCCGTTTGAGGATTCGCCTACGCACGTCCCTTCGGAGGGTTCTGCACCTTTTCCCCAGTACCGGCGTGTGGGGAGTGAGGAGACCGTGATGCAGCCGCGTCTAGCGAGGAGGGCCGAGATGCGTCCGCACCGAGGAGCTCATGCCTAGCCAGCACGTGTTCCCTTCCCACTCCATTGGCCGACTCAGGAGGAGATCAAGCAATTCGTGGGCTACATACCCCCGTCGCCCGAGCGTCCCTATCGTCACTAGATTCCGATGGAAAGCCTTACGAGTACCCGAGCCTTCGTGGAGATCTTCCCTTCGGCAGTACCTTTTGGGAGGGGTTGTAGATTAGTACTCGTAGCTTAGTAGGAGGGTAGCATTTTGGGTTTCATTTCCTGTTGTGCCATGTACTTTATGCTTTCTAGTTTTTTGTTGTATTTTATTTCCAATGTATTACAAGCTGTGCCCGTTCTTAGGGTATGACTAGTGATGTACTTCAACTATATTATTATTAATGAAATGTTTCTTTTGTTATCATGATCGTTGTTCTTTGAGTATATGCTTTATCTTATGATTTCTAATGACTGTTACGCGTGCTCTATATTTCTGTCATTCGATTAGTTAAGTTCGAGGCTCACTTTGTTTTATGTTTTCAAAAAAAAATTTACCCGTAATTTCCGCTAAGTATTTTAATGAAATGATAAGACTAAGGAGTAATAGCCTAATGTTTAACCTAATGTATTCTAGAGAGTTGGGTTAAAGATTAGGGTGTTACATCCAACCCTAGTAAGATAGATCGTCAGGAATATGTTATCCTTTCTGCCAGTGAAGTTAAATATGACTATGAGTTGAGCAAGATTCCAGTGGTGAGAGAATATCTAGATGTTTTTCTAGAAGATATTCCAGAATTTCCTCGTGAAAGAGAGATTGAGTTCTTTATTGAGTTAGTTCCAGGAACGGGTTCTATTTCAATTCCTCCTTATAGGATGTCCCCTTTGGAGTTGAAAAAATTAAAGTCCCAAATTGAATAACTGTTAGGGAAGCATTTTATTAGACCAAGTGCCTCTCCATGGGGAGTCCCTGTTTTTCTGGTGAAGAAAAAGGATGGGGGTATGAGGCTTTGCGTAGACTATAGGCAATTGAATAAGGTGACAATCAAGAATAAGTACCCTTTGCCAAGAATTGATAATCTCATGGATTAGTTACGAGGTGCAACTGTATTCTCAAAGATTGATCTGAGATCAAGTTATCATCAAATTCAAGTTCGAAATGAGGATATACCTAAGACTGCTTTTAGAACTCGATATGGACATTATGAGTATAGGGTGATGTCATTTGGATTGACTAATGCTCTAGCTGTATTCATGGATTATATGAATCGAATCTTCTGCCCTTACTTGGATAAATTTGTAGTTGTCTTCATAGATGACATACTCATATATTCAAGGACTGAGGAAGACCATGCGGAGCACCTTAGGGTTGTGTTACAAATCCTAAGAGAGAGGAAGTTGTATGCTAAATTGTCAAAATATGAATTCTGGATGGAAGAGGTTAGATTCCTAGGTCATGTAGTATCACAAGGAGGAATCTCTGTAGATCCCAGTAAGGTAGAATCAGTACTTCATTGGGAACGACCAACAACAATGACTGAGGTTTGGAGTTTTCTAGGGTTAGCAGGATACTATAGGCGCTTTATCATGAGTTTTTCTCAGATAGCCTTACCTTTGAGAAAACTAACTCGAAAGAATGCTCCATTCAATTGGACACCAGAGTGTGAAAATAGTTTCCAGGAGTTAAAGCAAAAGTTGACCATGGCTCCAGTGCTAGTATTACCCGATCCTCATGAACCCTATGAGATTTATTGTGATGCTTCTAGTAAGGGTTTAGGATGTGTGTTGATGCAAAATCGTAACATGGTCGCCTATGCTTCTCGACGGTTGAAACCCCACGAAGTAAACTATCCAACCCACGACCTTAAACTTACAGCTGTGGTTTTTGCTTTAATGATCTGGTGACATCATTTGTATGGTGTGCAGTTTAATGTTTTCTCTGATCATAAAAGTTTAAACTATCTTTTTTATCAGAAAGAGTTGAATATGTGGCAAAGAAGATGGATGGAGTTTCTCAAAGATTATGAGTTCAGTCTGAATTACCATCCAAGCAAGGAAAATGATGTTGCCGATGCACTGAGTAGGAAATCCCTAAGTGTAGCATGTGATGATTAAAGAGACAGAGCTAGTTGAAAGCTTCAAGAAGCTTAGTTTAGACATGTTTGTGAACCCTCAAGGTGTTGTGTTAGGCCAAATAAAAGTAACAAGTGATTTCCAAGGACAAATTTTGGCTACACAATGCGAAAACCCAGAGTTTCAGGAGATATTAAGATCAATTCATGCAAAGAAGTTGCCAGGATTCACTCAAGACCAACAAGGTATATGGAGATACAAGGATAGGGTGTGCGTACTTGTAAGTGGTGATCTCAGAAAGAAGATCTTAGAGGAAGCTCATAGAGGCGAACTCACTATACACCGAGGAACTAGTAAAATGTATGCAATCTTAAGAAAATGTTCTGGTGGTCAGGAATGAAAAGAGACATAGAAGAGTGTGTCAGGAAGTGTTTAACTTGCCAAAAAGTCAAAATAGAACATCAAAAACTAGCTGGGACCCTGCAACCTTTAGAAATTCCGGAATGGAAGTGGGAAAGTATTTCTATGGACTTTGTAGTGGGTTTGCCAAGGACATCGTCAGGTCATGATGCTATATGGGCTATAGTAGATAGATTGACTAAGTCTACTCATTTCTTACCCATCAAAGCTAATTATCCTTTGGATAAATTAGCTTCTCCGTACATTCAAGAAATAGTGAGACTACACGGTGTTCCTTCCTCAATAGTTTCTGATAGAGACCCTATATTTACTTTGAGGTTTTGGGGAACTTTCCAAAAAGCCTTTGGGACTAAGCTTTGTTTAAGTACTGCTTATCACTCCCAAACTGACGGGCAAACAGAATGTACCATACAAACCCTGGAAGATATGTTAAGAGCATGCGTTATTGAATAGAAAGGAAGTTGGGATAAGTTTCTTCCATTGGTTGAATTTGCTTATAACAATTGTTATCACGCTAGTATTAGCATGGCCCCGTATGAAGCACTGTATGGATGAAAATGCCAATCTCCATTATGTTGGTATGACTCAGGGGAGACAAGATTATTAGGACCCGACCTTGTTAACTAAACAACGGAGTAGATCCAAAAGATTAGGAGTAAAATCCTTACCGCACAAAGTTGTCAAAAGAGCTATGCAAACATTCAGAGGAAACCTTTAGAATTTCAAGGGGGAGAACATGTAATCCTGAAGGTCACAACCACTACTAGAGTAGGTAGGGCCCTTAGAGTTAAAAAGTTGTCACCTAGGTTTATAGGTCCTTTTCAAATTCTTCGACGAATTGGGTCAGCTGCCTACCAGATAGCCTTACCCCTGCATTTGTCTAACATTCATAATGTCTTCCATGTATCTCAACTCCAAATGTACCACCCAAATTTGAACCATATTATTGAGCCCGAATCTATACAGTTAAAGGATGACTTTACATTTCAAGCCCTTCCTATTCAGATCGTCGATAAAGAAGTCAGACAACTTAGAAATAAATCTGTGCAACTTGTAAAAGTGGCTTGGGATGGACTTGGAAATGAAGAGTATGCATGGCAACTAGAATCAAGTATGAAGAAAGATCATCCGAAATTGTTTCCAGGAATGAAATTTTGAGGACAAAATTTTTATTAAGGTGGGTGGTAGTGTAACACCCTAAATTTTATTTAGAAATTAATGGAGACTTTGTTAATAGGAATCTCGAAATTCTTATATACATAGAAATGATAAGAACAACATAACAGATCTTTAAAAAAAAAAAGTGAATAGTAACTAACCCTAGATTCAGGACCCGGAGGTGCCCAAAATTAGGAAAAAATGGGATTGAGATTAGAAATGGTTAGGAATAAAGGTTTTATACTTAGAATTAATTTTCGAGCGATGCTTGATTACCCGAGTACATTGTTTTACCCGTTCGGTGAAATTTCGGTGTGCAATTTTTAACACTGAAAATGATTTTAATCTTTACAAACTAAAGAACCTTATCACTTTATGTTAAAGGAATGGCTAAGATTCAATCTTGAATTACAAGATTAATCATAGCCATCCATTTTTCTTTTAAAGTTAAAGATCATTAAATTTCATCATATTATATTCATTCTTTATATATATGAGATAAATACAAACCAAGCTTCTTTAGGAAGCCACAATTTCGACCAGAAAAAAGAAGAAAGGGCAGCTGCACTTCCTCCATAGCCAAGAGCTTCATCTTGCTTTCAAATTCCATATACAATAGCCTAGAGTTACCAAAACCAAATTTTCCCTTCACTAAAATTGTTCTACACCTTAACACCTACAAATATAACCGATTAGAATCTCAATCCATCACTAAATCCCAACCTTGACACTTTATATCTTACTGTTTTGAGAGTGTTTTGGGTGTGTTTGAGAGCTTTAGAGTGAAGAGCATCACTTTGGATCATCCTAGAGAGAAAGAGCACCATTGGCCTCCAAGAGTAGGGTTTTCTTAGGCCTATTCTTTCAAAATTTATGATGAGTACTTCTAATAGGTTTTGTCTGAAATTTTTCTTTGATTTGGTTGATGATATATGATTATTGATATATAAATTTTTATGATGTGTTTGGATGATGATAAAAATCCTTTTTGTCAAAAGAGATTTAGGGTTGTGCTGTTGGAATTTCAGTTTGGCTGCAAACAGTAAAATCTCATAAATTTTTAAACATAATTGTGATCACTTTTGGGAGGTGAGAAAAATATATATTGGATTTAACATCTTGGACTACATACACGAAAATATTTTAGCACTAGTTTTAAGTTTTAATGCCTCAAAAAAATCAGAGAATGAAATGGCAACCTTGTTGTCTGGATTGTGGGAACTGAAGCTCTGATTTTGTATGATTTTATTACTATACCAAACAATCTATTTTTTCTTTGAAATTTTTATAGAGTGTTGATAACTTAAAGTGTAACTGGGATTTTTCTTTTGAGTTGATTTGATCATTTGCTAGGGTTAAAAATTATGAGAATTCTGGTCTGATCTGTGAATAAGTGGTCTCTGACCACCGAATTTGTATAATTTATTTAACAAGGTTAGAAACTCTTTTTCCATTGAAATTTTTATAGGGACTATTAGACATATTGACGTGTCATAGGGAATTTTTGTGGCCCTTAAATTAGCCATTTGATATGGAAATTAAATGTTGCTACTGGAGTAGTAAATCTGCCAAGTTGCTGAAATGGTGGGAATGTCCTAAATTGATAATGGAATGGCATTTAGTCCGCATATATGATATATGAATGCATGCTAATGGTTTTAAAGAGTTATTTATAAAGCATAAATGAGACTCTAGATGTAACTGAATTACCTACGTGTGACTAAAGTATGATTTTGAAAAAGAAAAGTACATGCGGCTGTTATATGACAAAAGAGAATATGTGAAATGTGATAGTGCATATTTTAACATATGGGAAAAATAGAAACAAGGCTTATGTGGGATAAAGAAGGAAGGCAAAAATAAGAACTTCCCAGGAAATCTTATGAGTCGGTAGACGTATCGGCTAGGAGATAGAACTGTCTGTGAATCAGAAATGGAAAAAAATGAAGTCCGATGATCACGAATAGGAATGAGCTCATGTCCTAGCAGTCTATGGTCCTCTGTGGAGTTATCCACTACATATGTTACCTAATGTGAAACTAAGCCTTCCCTATGTTAATGAAAAGAAACAACTATACTGAATTGAATTCCAGGGATTATAAGAGAAAAATGGTTGATTACTACCATTATGTCTTTATATTTACTTGAATTAGGTACATTAATATTTATACATATGATTTAGCATGATGATTTCTATATGAATGAATTACTTGTTATATTCTGTTCACATTTGAGGGGATACCCTATTAAGAATTTTATAATATTCTCACCCTACAACTATATTTATTTTGTGTTATTCAGATCCAACAGATGTCGTCACTAGTGTTTTACCTTGACTCGCCACAATGGGTGTGGCACTATGATCCTACCTTAGACTCTCTTTATGCTGTCGGTTACTCACAAGTTCGTGTTTATGTGTTTTTTGCCCGTTCCTTTAGTACTTCTGTATTTACCGCTGACTTTGATCTTGCTTTTTCATATGATGGTGTGTCTCTCCACATGGCACACCTAGTGATATTTAATATTCCGCATGCACCACCAACACCCTCTCCAGCAGATGTTCCTGTTTCATCCTCGTCTTCAGACTCAGACCCACCTGAGGGTCCTGATGCCCTTGGCGGAGGTGAGGCCATCATCCCGATGGCCAATGGTTTCATTCAGTAGGATATGGGACCTTCATGGACTCTTGGTGTGTATATAGTTGTACTTTAGTATTAGATATCCACCCCGCCTGCAGATTGACTTTATTAGATATTTTTGGGGTCCATTTATGTGAATATGAAATTTTGTTGGGCACTGATACTTGAGCAGGTTAGACTAGACATAGAAGATGTCTTCTTTTGTACTGAGTTCCTGAATAGTTTAGTGGTTGATAGTTTATGTTCTAATGTACTGTACATAGTGTTAACTCGCTTATGATGTATATCTATATAAATTTATAAGTTGTTGTGATCCATGAGTTCATTTTATTATTATCTTTTCATTTCTCCCGACTAATATAAAGTATAAAATAAGAGTAACAATATTCTAATTACTGTATAAACACTCGAGTAATATATGGTAGTTAGGAGGGTGTTACACAAAAGACATTCAAAGATAACAAGGTTACCGATAAGGGTTCACGTACAATAGATCAAAAGCTAAGCAGGTCTACAAAAATTAAACTAGTTCCCAATGCATAACCATCGACGGACTAGGTTAAGTACAGGTGCAAAGGATGTAATAACCCTAAAGCTAATGTCCAAAAGAAATCTATCTCCATGCTTCCGCTGTGACCCTCTAATCTGGTTCATAGCATAGCTCCCACGCCTGTATCTCAGGCAAGGTCACGAACATCGCCATTATCCTTGTCCAGAGATGACACGGAAGAAAAGATAGGGATGAGAAATTATTCAAGATTCTCAGTAGGGCTTCCCAACTCTAACACAAGTGTCATCGTCATCGTCCCCAAGAACCTCGAGTTTATTATGAAATAATGAGCATGGAAAGGTTCATTTATTAAGTTCTAAAACATCAGCTAGTGAGGCCTGTTCCTTTTTTCATGAGTCTTATAATGAATGGATCATACTTCATTATGATATGCATGTCAATTCCTTATGCAACATTTAACTTTATAGCATACATCTAGCTTCCTAGCAATCATGATATGCATAGAACATGGTTCATGAATGACATTCCTTGGTTCTTTAGGTGACTTAAGTTAGTTCTTTTCACTCTTGGGGCCACCCTATATTACTCTTCCCTTTTGAGAGTACTTCTAGGTTATGAGTTCATACCTCACTAGTCGTCACTAGCGTATACTTATCTCTTTTGATAAGTTAAAGTCCCGACTTAAAAAGTAAGGGTTAGGGGGCAAGAATCACTTTTTCATCACCTATTGTTTGATGATTCCAAAGGATCATTTTCTCATATTTTAAGTCACCTTAAGTCTTAGTATGTTATAACAAGATGCAATGCATAACTCATAAATGTCATAATTCTTCATATATTTCTAGCATATGCATCTCTAGCGTTCCAAATAAAACTATAACATGCAAATGATGAATTCTATCTCTAAAGATCAACATCTCACATGAATTCATCATCTCAAATCATCAACACATAATTATTCCCTTAAATAGCCAAACCCCTAAATCTGGTAACTCTAATTATCAAATTATTTTCTTGTGCATCTAAGGGACTGATTATCATCATTACCACTAATTATTAACCTCAAGAACATCATTAATCAAAGTTGGACAGCATAGGCAGTAAATGAATTTCTATGATTTATGGTGTTCTAGAAGTTAAATTTTACGCCCTTTCTCATTACCGGCTTTCCCTATAATGCTAAAATTAATTCCTAGGCCATTTATGAGTCATCTTCACTCAAGTATACATGGTTTAACATGATTTTACAGACTTCAAAGATGCTGGAACAGAAAGCATACTTCGTTTCCTTAGGAGTTCTAGAAATCACATTTTCAATTCTTTTTAGTTACTAGGCTTGCCTAAAGTGCCAAGAACAATTATCACATCAAGTAGCAAGGTATCTAACACATTTAAAAACATCCAAAACAGAATTTAAAGGTGCTGGAAATTTAAAGGCAGTACCGAAAAAGTAACAAGTCCCATGAGTACAAAAATAAGGCATTTCTAGTAACTATACTTCATACTTAAAATAACTTCTAAATCAAGAGACATAATATAAATAAATTATCCTCTTAGGAACATAAATAATACTCCAAAAACAGTGGCAATACTTAAAGTAAACTTTGTTTAACATTCTTGAGATTATCATTTCTTTCCAAGAGTATCATAAAACACAAGTCTTTAAACAAAGTATAAAGAGAACTACACCATATTCTTTGTTTTATGCCCAAGAGCTCGTATCTAGAGTAAACTCTAGAACGTGCTAGCTAACTTTAAGGTTGACAAGGGTAAGCTTTGGACTCTTTGAAAACCAAATGATATATTTTCTTAAGTAAAACCTTTAGTGAGCTACCTCACATTTTCATCAACTTTGTAAAAGGTAAAACTCAAGCTCTAAAGGTCTCATTGTGATGAACTCATAGTCATCATCTAGAAACTCTCATCATCAAGCTATCATGATAAGCCAACAAAGTCTTGAAGGCCGAAATGCATAAGAAAAGAAAAAGAAGAAACCGAAAAGATAAAGCACCAAAACATCATTTCAAACCAAGAACAAAACTTAACAAAGCAAGGAAATAACTTTCAAAACAACCCCCTACCAAAGGTATGTTTCCTGGGGGATGAAAAGACTTGGTCTTGAGAGGAGAATCAAAGAAAAATCTTCCTTAGGGCTTAAAGGAGGTTTTGGCCAAGGAAAGAAAATGGAGAAAGAAAGTTGTGTTCTTGAGTTTGATTTTGGGAATGGTATGGCTAAGTGTTTCAAGAAGGATTTGGTGGTGGTTGTGTGGTGGAGGGGTGGCGGTTTCTTGAAGACAAAAGGAGGAGAAAGGAAAGCTCTTTGAAGAGTGATAAAGGAAAGAAAAGAGAATTAGAAGAAAACTTGAAGTTGCCAAATGATTCAAAGGTTCATACAAGTTTCTTAGCATGTGTATATATAGAGAAATGAAACACAATGAGGCCTCCTCATGAAACATGAGGTGAGAGAATTGTCGTTTGAAGGCATGGTGAGATATGGTTGAAAGCATGGCTAGGAATGGTCATAGTTATGGCTCCTAAGCATGGCCAAGTATGGCCTTTGAGTGTTCATTTTAAATTGAAATAAAGTGAATCTTTTGAATGGCGGAGGAGGAGTGGTCTTTCTAAATTAATGAAATCAAACTTCATTAACTTGGAATCCAATGCCAACAAAATTCCTTGATTTAGGAAAATAGGTGAGAGAAAATACTATTCATAGATACCTTTCTTAAAGAATTAAAACTAGAAAAGAGTTTTGAGTTTCCATAAGCAATATTAGGTCCTAATTAACCTCAAATAATTATTTTGGCCCTAGATTAATTATCAAAATTAATTAATCTTTAATTAGAGTCTAATATTGCTTAGGTTTTGCTAATGACATCATAAGCCCAAAATGCACTATACAGGGGCAAAATCGTAATTTTTCTCAAAAACTGCCTAGGACCTCCGGGACTTAAACAAACCTTAAATATAGCTTTAGACTTCCAGCAAAAGTCTGGATCAAATCATACTTCAAAACCGTACTTAATCATAGCAAGGGTATTTTGGTCATTTTTGCACAGAAACCCCAAAAATGAGATTTTTCTACTTTATTAACATTCATCCATATATAATCCCCTTCTAACATTGAGTTGACCCTCCGAGGACTGCCGGATCGACCATCCTTGGACTTCTGGGTAAAAATGACCTCAGGGGCATTTTGATCATTTACGCTCAAACAAGAAAAATCGGGGCATTACACATATCATGTTTATTTTCAAGTCATCACTATCAATCTTGAAGATTAAATAAATGGACTTGCATTTTCATGTTTAAATTCAAGTCTTACATTTCATGTTTACTTTTCAAGTCATCACCTAATCTTAAAGACTTAAAAATGAGCTTGCATCTCATGTTGATTTTCAAGTCAGCAACATCATATTTATATTTCCAAGCCATCACTCTCTAATAATAAAGATTAAGAATGAGGTTGCATAGCATATTTATGATTTTGCCATCAGTTAAAATTTCTAGAGCTCAAAGACTTGCCCTTGTATCTTAAATGAAAATTTTGCTCATGGCTATTTTCCTTGCCAAGTAAATTCGGCCATCACCTTATGATAGGCTTGAAAATGAATTTTTTTTTTGTTCTAAAGTTCAAACTTGTGTCTTGTAATTTTTACAAGAATTAGAAGCTCTAAGGATGCTAAATATATGATTTTTATGGAAAAAATTTATTTAATGTAGCTTTTATTTTTCCTACTGCCCTAAAGGCCATTCTTTATATTTTCAAATGAATAAATTAGTTTTCAAGGCATTTCCTAAGTCTTATGTAAATTCCAAGAGAAACTAGCAACTAGCATGTAACGCCCGGGGACGAGTGTGAGGAGTGATCGCCGGTGCAAAAGAAGGCACGGACAAGGAGCGGCTCCTCAAAAGGCCCTTTAAGCGGAGGGGTACATGAATGAATTGATTACACACCCGAATGAAAGGGATCCTGAGACTGTATAGGTATGGGACTATACAGTTGAAGAGGGGCTTATATGAATTGATTTGTACTACCTATACCAATAAGATGCATTTTCTTTTCGATAGCCCAAACTGAAAGAACTCCATAGTTAAGCGTGCTTAACTTGAAGCAATTTTAGGATAGGTGACCTCCTAGGAAGTTTTCTTAGGAAGTGTGTGAGTGAGGACAAAGCATGCCGAAAAGACTCGTGTTAGTTTGTGGGGATAGTCATCAATCCATAAAGCAGCAGGGGATGTTAAAAATGGTATCAGAGCTTGCACCTCTCCCAGTATGGTGTGGTTCGGGGACGAACCAAGCAAAAGTTGGTGGGCATGTAACGCCTGAGGACGAGGGCGAGGAGTGATCACCGGTGCAAAAGAAGGCACGGACAAGGAGCGGCTCCTCACAAGGCCCTTTAAGCAGAGGGGTACATGAATGAACCGATTACACACCCGAATGAGAGGGATCCTGAGACTGTATAGGTATGGGACTATATAGTCGAGGAGGGCTTATATGAATTGATTTGTACTACCTATACGAACAAGATGCATCTTCTTTTCGGTAGCCCACACTGAAAAAACTCCATAGTTAAGTGTGCTTGACTTGGAGCAATTTTGGGATGGATGACCTCCCGAGAAATTTTCCTAGGAAGCGTGTGAGTGAGGACAAAGCATACTGAAAAGACTTGTGTTGGTTTGTGGGGACAGTCGTCAATCCATAAAGTAGCAGAGGATGTTACACCAACACCCTCCTAACTACCATGTATTACTCGAGCATTAACATTGTAATTAGAAGAGTATCACTTCCTTTCCATAATATCCACTAGTCGAATGAAATGAAAATACGATAAATCAAACTCTTGAGTTGTAAACAAAACTACTACAAAATATACATATGTTTATACTTCACATACAACTTTCCTTAATACATACCATACTTGAAGTTAAGTCACTTCACTTATAATACAACTCAGGGACTCCTATTAAAAGACCTACCAAGCCTACTCAAATAACAAGGTCCAACATAAATCATATATATACATAGAAATGGACCTAAGACATCTAACAACAATCAGTCTGCAAGCTGGTAAGTTCCTGGCACTATACTACACTATATACAAGTCAAAAGCCCCTGTAGGTCTCATGTCCTCCTAGGCAAAACTGTTGGCCATTGGTATGATGGCCTCTCCTCCGCCAGGGGCATCAAGACCTTCTAGTGGGTTCGAATCAGAGGATGAGGATGAGGAGGGAGCATCTGCTGGGGGAGGTACTAGTGGTGCTAGAGGAATATCAAATATAACTGGGTATGCCATATGGAGAGGCACACCGTCATAGGGAAAAAGCTGGATTGAAATCAGCGATGAAGACAGATGTACTAAAGGAACGGCCAAAGAACACATATGCATGGATATGGGAATAAGCTACTGCATAAAGAGAGTCGAGTACCGGATCATAATGCCACACCCACTGTGGCAAATCAAGGAAGAATACTAGTGACAGCATCTGTAGAGTCTGAGCACAATACAACAAATACACAAATAGGGGTGAGAATATTATAAAATTCTCAGTAGGGTAATCCTTTACATGTAGACAAAATATAATCAGTAAATGCATTCATATAATAAAAAAAAAATCATGCTAGATCACATATATTAATATTAGTGTACATGAGTCAAGGAAAATTAAATGCAAACTGGTAGTAATCGTATGTGTTTCTCTTATATCACATGGAATTAAACTTAGTGCAGGTGTTCTTTTTTATTAACATAGGGAAGGCTTAGTTTCATATCCAGTAATATCTATAGTGGATAACCTTACAGAGAACATTAGACTGCTAGGACATGAGCTCATTCCTATTCGTGATCATCGAACTTCATTTTTTTCCACTTCCGAATCACACATAGTTCTATTCCTGGCCAATACGTCTATCGACTCATACAATTTCCTGGGAAGTTCTTATTTTTGCCTTCCCTCTTCACTCCACATAAGCCTTGTTTCTGTTTTCCCCATATGTTAAATCATGCATCATTAAACCTCATATATTCTCCTTTGTCATATAAATGCATCATATACTTTTAGTTTTCAAAGGCATGCTCGCATCACACATAGGCATTCACTCACAAGAAATTCTTATTTGTGCCTCATAAATCAATCTTTAAATTTTCTAGCATGCATACATACTCATCATACTTAAATTAAGAATCATTATATCTCCAAATCAATACTTGAGTTCATTCAGCACAATTACAACATGTTGGCAGAATTCAAGCTTAAAGAGTAAAATTTATTATACATCTCAAACATCCATTTCCAGGGCTATAAAAATTCTCCAAGACACCTTAATGTGTGAGAAGGCGTCATAAAAATTTCATAACAAGAAGAGTTCTCTAACTCTGTAAACAAATTCTACAAATTTGGTGGTCATAGACCAATTCACCTCAGCCCAATACCAGAATTCACTAATTTTTAACCCTATCAAATGAACTCATAAATTCGTACAAAAATTTAGGGTTAATACCCAAGATGTTTTCAACATCTTGTAAAAATTTCAGCTCAAAATTATATCATTTACTAGGGTAAACAAATTAGACAATTTTCCAGCTTCAAATTCAACATTTCAGGCAGCATAGTTACAACTTCGGTTCTTGAATTTTTTAAATCATTAGGAGTCAAAAACAAAACTCAAGAAAATTATTGGAACTAGCCTAGGATGTTAGCTTCAACATATATTTTTATAGCTCACGAAAATACCCACAATTCCCTCAGAAAATTCATGAACAATCACTGCCAGTAGGAAAATAAAAAATCCAGCAGCCTAGCCAAAACTTCATTTGGTAAAATGATTACTCTAGCGTCATCCAAACCCTCCACCAAAATTTATTCATCAACAACCATATATCACTAACCAAAATAATCAAAAATTTAGTGTAGCACAAGTCAGAAATAAGAAAAATAAATTTGGCAAGAAAAGACTCAATAGAACCCTACTCTTGGAAGCTAAAGGTGCCTTGGTCTCTAGGATGCTCCCAAGTGATGCTCTTCACTCCACAACTCTCAAGATACACCCAAACCCTTCTCTAATAAGTGATGAGTGGGGTAAATAAGATGAGGTTTGGGAATTTTAATCGGTTAGAATTGTAGAGGTTGATGTATAGAACAATTTTAGTGAAGGGAGTTTTTGGTTTTGGTAGCTCTAGCTAGTATATATGTAATTTGAACTCAAAATGGAGCTCTTGGTTATGGAGGTATGAAGGCTGTCTCCTTTCTTTCAATGGCCGAGAATGTTGTTTCTTCAAGAAGCTTAATGGTTAAGCTTATCTTATAATAAATGCAAATGAATTCAATATATTATTCTTAGATATTTCTTTACGTAACAAAGCTAAATGGATGGCTAGGATCAATCTTGTAATTCAAGATTGAATCTTAGCCATTCCTTTAATATAAAAAGATAACGTTCTTTATTTTGTAAAGGTTAAAATAGTTTTCGGTGTTAGAAATCGCACACCAAAATTTCACTGAACGGGTAAAATAGTGTACCCGGGTAATCAAGCATTGCCCAAAAATTAATTCTAAGTATAAAACCTTTATTCCTAACCATTTCTAATCTCAATCCCATTTTTTCCTAATTTTGGGCACCTTCAGGTCCCGAATCTAGGGTTTCACCTGTCCCGGCAGGCCTACGAGACCCGCAAAACACTATTCACATTTCTTTTTTTTTAACATTCATTATATTGTTCTCATCATTTTTGTGTACATCAAAATTTTAATATTCTTATTAATAAAGCCTTAATTATTTTCTGAATAAAAAAAGTTAGGGTGTTACATAGCAAGTAGTAAAAATGTGATTTTATGTGCCTCTAGACTCAAACTTTTCGGCCACTGTCTTGGCATTTCCTTTTCTATTTGATTGTGTTTGGAAGGGTAAAATAGTGTAAAAATTGGTATTAATTATTGTAAAAATTGCTTTTGGCATCCTAGGATAAACTAGTAACAAGAACGGGTAAAAGATACAATTTTCGGAAGTTCCTAGGAAATGAAATTTTTGCTACTGCCTCACTAATTTAATTGATGTAAAATGTTTTTGAGAATGATTTAAATGTGTATAAATCATTGGTAGTTGGTGCGAGAATCAATTCTTTTATTTTGAGGAAAACTAGAAACTAGAAAGAACCAAAAACGTGTTTTTGAGACTTCTAAAAATTGAGATTTTATATCTACTGCCTTGGTAACTTTATTTTGGTAAGAATTCTGTTTGAAACTGAATCCAAGTGTGAAAAATTCCATTAGTGGTGGTAAGAATTAATTTTAGCAATTTAGGAAAAACTAGTAATTAAAAAGGGTTAAAAACGCGATTTCTAGAACCCGAAACGATTTATTTTAAAAGGCTGCCCAAGCTGTCCAAAAAATATTTGAAATTTTTTTATAAGGTTTAAAGTTAGTGGAAATCATTAAGGTGGGTCCCTTAGATGCTTAATGGAACAACTTCGGTAATTAGGTCAAGCCGGATCATGGTTTTAACCCGTGTAGGACTATGGCGCGATTTTGATAATTGGGAATGCAAGTGTCCGATGATGGTCTTTAATACCTTTCCTATGTGTATATATATTATGTTGATGAGCATAGCATGTGCACTTGCTGAGGTCGGTCCTTGATTCCGGCATACTCGGTAGGAGCATGTTTATCTTTCAATAAAAATGATGATGATGATATGTTCTTATGAATGTATGGAAGTAAGAGATGATTATGTGATTCATTTTGGCATGCTATGATTTTGATTGAGCTATTGAGATGCATGATTGATGTGTTTGATTGAGCATAGCATGTGCACTTGCTGAGGTCTCGTTTTTCAAACTTTTGGTTCAAAATGACCAAAATACCCCTATAGCGTTTTATGTGGGTATTACTGCCGTTTGAGCCCAGAATCTCTCCTGAGAGTTTGGAATATTAATTATATGTGCTTAATGATGTTTATTTTGATCCGTGTGGTCCTGGGAAGTATTCGTGCGAAATTACAATTTTGCCCCTAAGAATAGTGTTTTTGAGCTTAATGATGTGATTAAGCAAACCTAAGCAATATTAGGCTCTAATCGAAGATTAATTAATTTTGATAATTAATCTAGAGTTAAAATAATTTATTAAGGTTAATTAGAGCCTAAAATTACTTAGATTAAACTTAAATCTCTTTTTAAAAATCAAGATTTCAAGTCATGGAATCTTGAATAATGTTTTCTGTCTCCAATTCCTTAAATTAAGGAATTATGTTTGTGCATAATCATATCATAAAATGAGTTTTTATTTTGCTAATGAAGCAAGACCACTCCTAATCATGTCTCAATATTCCTAATTACCCACTACCTCACCTAAATACTTACTTACAAACTCCTAACCAAAAGCTTAGTCAAAGAAACACCTAAACACATCACTTAACCACAATTACATGAAACAAATCTCCTCCCCCATATTCTTCACATGTTGAAATGAATCACACACAAAGATCATGCTTAGGAGCCATACCTATGACCATACCACACCATGCTTGAAGCCATGCCTAAGACCATACCTAGCCATGCTTTCAACTGTACCTCACCATGCCTTCAAACAACAATTCTCTCACCTCATGTTCCATGAGGAGGCCTCATTGTGTTTTATTTCTCTATATATACACATGCTAAGAAACTTGTATGAACCTTTGAATCATTTGGAAACTTCAAGTTTTCTTCTAAATCTCTTTTCTTTCCTTTATCATTCTTCAAAGATCTTTCCTTTCTCCTCCTTTTGTCTTCAAGAAAACCGCCACCCCTCTACCACACAGCCACCATCAAATCCTTCTTAAAACACTTAGCCATACCATTACCAAGATCAAACTCAAGAACACAACTTCTCCATTTTCTCTCATTGGCCAAAACTTCCTTCAAGCTCCAAGGAAGATTTTTCTTTGATTCTCCTCTCAAGACCAAGTCTTTTCATCCCCCAAGAAACATACCTTTGATAGGGGTTTTGTTTTCAAAAAGCTTTTCTTTTATAATGAAGTTTTGATATGAAAAAAGTGCTAGTTTTCTCTTGGTTCAAACTCTTTTCCTCAACTTTTGTTTTTGGTTATGAGACTTGATTTTTTAAAGGAAAATCTTGAGCTTGATGATGAGGTTTCAAGATAATGGTCTTGAGATTTTCATTTGAGAAACCTCTAAAGCTTGAAACTTGTTCTTGATCTTGAAGCATTTTGGTTTTCCTTTCTTTTCCTTTGCTTATAGTTTCGGTTTTCCTTTCCTTTCTTGTTATAGTTTCGGTTTTCATTCTTTTCCTTTGTAAGTTTAATGAAAATGCTAGATAGCTCACATAATGTTTACTTAAGAAAATATGTCACTTGATTTCAAAGAGCCCAAAGCTTACTCTTGTCAACCTTAAAGTTGGTTGGTACGTTCTAGAGTTTACTCTAGATAAGAGATCTTAGGCATAAAATAAAGAATATGGTGTAGTTTTCTTCATATCTTGTTTCAAGAAATGTTGTTATTTATTTTGATCTCTTTGTTCATTTTCCTTGAGCTTGATGATGATGTTCAAACCATGAGGTTTCTTTGAAACCTTGGTACAAAGAACTCTAAGGCTCACTTTGTCTTGCTAGATAAGTGTTGGGTTGAGATGATTATTGTTCTTCTAAAACTCTTGTATGAGCTCTAGTTAAATTAAAATGAACTTGTACTCATATTTATTTTTATGTTAACACTAAACTTCCAAGAATAAAGTATAAGCTTGCATTCTTATGTTTATGTTTCAAGTTATCACTTAATTCTAAAGATAATAATGAGCTTGCATATCATATTTATTTTTATGCTCTCACTTTAAAATGAAGAATAAACTAAGTGCATATCATGTTTAAGTTTATGTCATCACCTAAAGAACCTAGAGCTCAAAGACTTGCCCATTTTATCTCAAGAGAAGTTTGGAAAATGAAAGTGTTTTTATGAATGTGATTTCAGCCATGTGATGGAGATGGATTTAGTATAAGTCTCATCTAGTCACAAGGACCAACAAACTATGTTATAAGAATTTTCTTAAGCATATGTGAACTTAAGGAATGTCATAAATATGTCTTTATGTTTTAAATATCAACCATGAACAAATTAAAATAGCTACTGCCCTTACTTATAATTTGATGATTTTTGTGAAATAAATTAGTTTCTAAAAGAGTTTGAGGTCTTAAATTGATTCCAACAGAAAACTAGTAACTTATATGCATTCAAAATATGATTTTATGTGATTTTATGGTGCATACGTTATGGCCACTGTTTGATGCTGTTTTTACAAGTTAGAATGTGTAAAAATTATGTTTGAGTGAAGGACAAATTATTTTGTGAGTGTTAGGAACAACAAGTAACTAGAAAGGATTAGAAATGAGATTTTTAGAGAACTTAGAAACTAAGAATTTGAGATTCTGTTCCAGCATGTTTAAATATAGTAAAATTGGTTTATAATTAGTATATACGTGTAGGAAACCCTCATAATTGGTTTAGGAATTGATTATAGTACCTGCGGTGAATACGAAACTTAGAAAGGGTCAAAATTGTGACTCCTAGACACCTGTAATTTGAAAGATTAGAATTCTGCTCTATGCTGTTTGGTTTTGTTCATAATCATAATAATTAGTGAGAATTGATGGTAATGATCCCTTGGGTGCATAAAAAACCAAATTCAGGTAATAGATTAATTAGATCGACAGTTTAAAACTCATAAGGGCTAATGCATAATATACTGTAAGATAGGAAAGGAATTCGAGAGTTAGTATTTCAAGTGTATGTTTATTTGCCTATATAATTTGTTATGCATAGCATTTGCACTAGCTGAACCCGGTCCCTTATTAAGGCATTCTGGGTAGGAGCATGTTTATTGCTTTGCTAAAGTGTTGATGCTATGTGCATATGAATGAATAAACTTGAGATTTGAGTATTGTGTACATTGTGGCATGCTATAATGATTTGCATGATTTGTTGAGCATGATATATTGAATGAAATGCCATGATGATATTTGAGAGCATGTGTTTATGATGCATTCTGACATAGCACACCGAGACACATTTCTCTTACTACGATAAGTAGATAAAAAAACCGTGAGGGTATGATAGGACACCAAGTGCAAGTAGATGCATTTCGAAGAAGGAGATAACCTTAACCCTAGGAGCCGGGATGTATTTAGGTGATCCTTAAACCTGTACTCCGAGAGTCAGGATTTATTTATACTTATCTAGGATAAGTCAAATGATATGTTACCCCTTCTTTTGCCCCATATTAAATCTAGTGATGACTAGTTAGGATTGAGCTCATTCCAAGGCAATAAGTGAGATGGAGTTTGGTGGCTAGGATAAAATCGCCAGGGCAGGCATGTTGGTTGGATCTTAGCAGACATGATAAGAAGGTGGTCTTTAAGAAAAAGAACTTACGAGTTTGAATATGAGAAAGAAGTTATATAAAAGTACTGTGTCTTTTATGCCACGTATATGATTTATGTTTCTTTATGTTGTGCTCGAATACTATGATTTTCATGTTAATGTGCATATGGTATTGTCATGCATTCATCCAATATCTGTTGCATTCATGTCATTAAGACTCATACTAAAAGACACCCACTTCGGATAAATAGATTTGAGAATTTTAAAACCAAATCTTATGCATGAACACCTTTTCATAATTAAAACCGAAGTGGTTGGGGACGATGATGATGACACGTGTGTTAGAGTCGAAAATCCCTACTGAGAACCTTGAATGAGTTTCTCATCCCTCTCTTTTCTTCTGTGTCATCTCTAAACAAAGATAATGACATGGTTTGTGACTTCTACTAAGGCATGGGCATGGGGCACACGCTACGAGTGAGATTAGAGGGGTGCAATGGAAGCACGTAGATGTCGCTTTACATGTGTGTGTGTGTGTGTGTGTGTGTGTATGTGTGTGTGTGTGTATTTCTTTTTGATGTGGCAATGGAACAATGATAGTAGTAATTTATGTATCTATGATGATATGACTATGTTGTGTTGTTATGTATAACATTTGTATTTTTGAGGTTACGAATGACGTGATTTCTCTTTCTTGTATGTTATGTTTGTGCCGAACGTTAGGTTTTATTTTAGCACGCGACTCATGTTTTTTTTTCAAGTTTCAAAAGAGAAAAAGTTATTCGTATTTTCCATTAAGTATTTTAATAAAGTAAAGTTTAAGAATGAAACAAAAGAGTAATGACTAAAAATTAACCTTAATACGTTCTAGGTGTATTGGGTTAAATTTTAGGATGTTACACCCCGCACTCGAAGAGTCAAGAAATTGCTTATCATAAGATAAGTATAGACTAATAAGGACTAGTTAGGTATGAGCTCATAACCTAGAACTCTCAAGAGAGGAAAGTATTAGGGTGGCCCCAAAGAGGAAAAGAATAACGAATTTAAGTCACCGAAGGAAAAGATTAAGGAAAGATTTCATGTGAAATAATCATGTATGTCATGCTACATTTATTTAGTATTACTCTCGTATTATATTGCACATGGTATTATCATGCATTCATGATTTAGTATAATGCATTCATGACATCAAGACTCATAACTAAAAGAAATGAACCTTGGATAATGGTATTTAGAACGTAATAAATGAACTATGTATATATGCTCACCATTTTCATAATGAAACTCAAGGTTCCTAAGGATGCAGATGATGACATGCATTAGGAGGAGAGTAACCTATTGAGGTTCTTGTTTAAGTTTCTCATCCTCTCTTTCTTTCTTTGCTTTGTCACATCTTTAGAAGTTGATGGCAACATTCCTGATTTACTTGATGCTCCCACCTGGTAGTTTCACTTTAACCCTGTGCACCAGTCCTACTATTTTATGGGTCGATGTTTAGTTCTCCTTTTTGTGTTCATGGAGCGCCTGTTCTCACACCCCGTTACCAACTTCATATTTTCTCCCACTACCCCATTTGTCGAGGATATGATTTTTGAGCACACTCACCCTCGCGGAGAGCAGATTCGCCACACCTATACCTCTGCCTCATCTATTCGAGCTTACCCTGAGTACTTTCCCCATTCGCCACCCCGCTCATCCAAGCCTGAGATAGAACCCTCGGAGGAGTCACCATCTCAGCACTCTTCCAAAGGTTCTGCCCCGACCATTCCCACGGAGATCGGAGGAGACTACAATGGAGAAACCACGGTCAGAGGCCCAGTAAGAGGAGTTACTCACCCCTGTCAAAGAGCTTACGCCCGTCCAGCTTTGCGTGTTAACTTGCCCGAGAAGCTGGCGTGTTTCATTGGTTACATCCCCTCCTTAGTAGGGACATCCCTAGTAGCTGATGATAGACCTCATGGGAGTGCTTAAGCATACGCGATGGATAGCCTTCTTTTGCTTCTATATTTTGAGGTTATCTTACATAGGCGCACCTTGGTAAGCTTAGGAGGGGAGAGAGGTCTCTAGTTGGTTTGATTTATGTTTACTTTTATGTACTTTGTTCACCAACTCTGGACTTTTGTACTACCCCCAACCATTATTGGTGGGAAGGATATTATTTATGATGTTTATCTATTGGGTGTGATGACTTTGATATTATATAACTCCATGGTTGTTATTCATATTCTTGTTATTATGATTCCTTGCAGGTAGTATTTGTATATGACATGTTTATTATCCACTTGCATGTGAAGTAGGACAATGACCTTTATTATTTTATGTGAGGCTCATGTTTTTATCTTTAAGTTAAAAAAAAAATCTACCCATATTTTCACTAAGTATTTTTCAAATGTAAATGCAAGAACTAGAACAAAAAAGTAATAACTATTAATTAACTGGAATACGTCCTAGGCGTATTAGGTTGAATTATTAGGGTGTTACACACATGTGAGTGGGTACTTAGCTTTGGAGTTTAGTTGAACTTCATCTTTGTGTTGCTCTATTCATCTACTCTTAGGGACTTTTCTTGATATAGAAGATGCATCATCAGTTTTAGGAACATCTTCAGTTGAAACATAGTCACCTCCTTGGATTATTTCCCACAAGTCAAGACTTGTGTATTTTATGAACAACTCTATGCAATCTCTCCAATAGGCATTGTCCACACCATAAAAATGGCGATCTGTTGATAGAGTATGCTTCTGATATATGAATGTTTTGTACCATTTTTCCTTTGGATATTTGTCCTTTGTAATTGTTATAACGCTTAACCCCATAGAGGCCAAGCTTTGATGCCACTTGTAGCTAAAAAGGTACACGAGAATAAAGGTTGAATTGTGTAATTTTTCTTTACTTTTTAGCAACTGAAACTTTGGACAAAATATTATCAAGCATTGAGCTTGAAATATAGCGAAAACTGTGTTAGAGGTTTTAGAAAGTAACTTTTTAAAACATAGCATTAGTAACAGATAAGCTAAAAAGATAAACTTTAAACAGATATTAAGTTATTCAAACTGAACAACAAAAGTAACAGGACAAGGGAGAAAAAGATATTGCATATATGTTTTATACTGGTTCAGCCAAATTTGCCTGCATCTAGCTCTCAGCAACTGCTGAGTTCCACTAACCTTTCTCAACTTGAGAAAGAAAACACTGGATACTCTTTACAGTAGCTTGTAAGGTCTAGAACCCTTCAGAAAGTATGTGAGCTATATTGCTTTGAATGACAATAAGACCAATTTTAAAGAACATATTTTCCAATACAACTAATGTCTACCTTGAGTTTCTTGACTAAGCAAAACAGGTTTTCCAAAATGCATAACGTGAACTTGAGTGACTAATTTCACTTTACATGTGAAAAAAATGATGTATCTCATGTCAAGAGATTGAGCTCAAATGAAGGGAATATTATATCGCGTAAAGTACATTTACATGCATTAAGAATTGAAGTAAATCAAGTCAAGAACAAGAAACTAAGGAAATTAGTTTCTGAAGGGTAGTAGCAAGGGGGAGCTTATGGTGCTGCAGCATATGAGAGGAGTTCAACACCCTCATAAGGGAGCTACTCGACCACGTTGCGAAGCTCATGCTTATCCCGGGAGACATTTCGCTACTCCTACTGGCATCACTCATGTGTTCGGCTACATTCTTCCCTTTCAGGAGCACCGTCAGTAGGTGCCTGCAGTAGACCTCGGAGCACCTGTGCATGCATCATGGATAGAATAGCCTTCTTTTGCTTTTTTATTTATTTATTAGAGGTTATCTACTTAGGTGCACCGCAGCAGGAGTAGCAGGGAAGAGAGGTTTTGGGTAGTTTGTATTTAGCTTTTCTTTACATACTTTTCATATTGACTATGGATGACTGTACTTATCTTGTGACGCTCCGATTTTTTCTGTTAGAGTGAAAATGACCAAAATGCCCCTGAGGTCATTTTTAGGCCGAAATTCGAGGAAAGCCGGTTCGGCAGTACTCGAAGGGCAAACTCAATGTTGGAAGGGGATTAGATGGCTTGTGTACCTTCCCGGAATCGAAAATCTCGTTTTTCGAGTTTTCGGGTCAAAATGACCAAAACGCCCCTGCGGTGTTTTACCCGTTTGCAAGTGCCGGATGAACCCGAAACTTCTCCAGATGATTTTAAAAGGCGTTTTTATATAGACTATGACTTTAGTTTTGGTCCCGGAGGTCCCAAGTAAATTAGTGCAAAATTACGGTTTTGCCCCTAGTTTCGTGTTTTTACGCTTAATCGCGTGATTAAGCAAACCTAAGCAATATTAGGCTCTAATCAAAGGTTAATTAATTTCCTTAATTAATCTTGAGTCAAAATAATTTATTAAAGTTGATTAGAACCTAAAAGTGCTTAATTACTAAAATCATATTTTAATTTCAAGACTCCTAGTCATGGAATCTTGAATAATGTTTTCTCTTTCCAATTCCTTAAATCATGGAATTGTGTTACACATTGTTTATTCATAAATGAGTTTAAAATTCTTTAATGATGTATGAGCACTCCTAACCTTGTCATAAAATCCTAAATACTCATTCTTAGTTACCTAAACTTAAGCTTAATTATTCCTAACCTTGTACCTAACCTAATACCCATTTAAACCTACCATTAACACCCAATTAAATGATCAAAACTCACCTCCCCCATGCTGCCCCTGGTCTGGCCGTGTACCCTCCCTCCCCATATGCATCACATGTTCAATTTTCAACACTCCAAGGCCATACCTCAAGTCACATACACTATACCTTGTCATAACTTTCAATCAAGCTTGATTTTCCAAGTAAATAACTAATTAAAATAGCCCATTTTCTCCATTTATTTGTGGCTGGAAAAGTTCCAGCCATGCATTGTTTCTAGAAGCCTAATTTCATCAAAAATTGATAGGAAATTAACTCACATCAAGCCATACTTTGTAGCATAGCTTCCATACTTCAAACCATGCTTGAATGACGTTGTGTAAGAGATATTTCCTCTTCCTTTTCCCTCCAATAGCTACGGCCAGCACCCCCCCTTGGTGAGCTTCATTGTTTTGTTTTTCTATAAATAGGATGCTTGTGATAGCTTAGTTGCACTTTGAAGCATTTGCTAAGTTTAGAATTCTAGAGTTGTCTTGCTAGTTCTATCTTTTTCTCTCAAGTTTCAAGAAAGTTCTTCCTTTATTTTCATCTTCATCTCATCATCATCTCTCAACCTTGAAACACCACTCCTTAGCCTTGAACCATCATCAAACCTCTCAAACACCACACCTCAAACACAACCTCACTTGAAACACAACTCCAACCTTCTTGCTTCCTCTTGGCCGAAACCATCAAGCACCAAGGAGGAGCTCATCATCTTGTTTTTCTTTCCAAAAGTTCAAGCTTTATGTCTTCACTCTAGGTAGGGGTGTTTGCTAAACTTGATTTTCTTGAAAATGAGTTCTTTCTAGCTTTCTCTTGGATTTTCTTTTGAAACTTTCTAGTTTTTCCTTACTTGTGATTTCGGCCATGAGGCCTTGAGGAGCACATGATAGCTCAATGATGAGGACTCCTAGAGAATGACTATGTGTTCATCTCAAAGGAACCTCTAGAGCTTGAGTTTTTCTTTTTCTTTAACTTCATCTATACCATACTTAGCTCACATGGTTTTTCAACTTAAGAAAATTAATCTAAGGATTTCTAAAAGCCCAAGCCTACCCTTGCCAACCTTAAAGTTGGCCGGCACATTGTAGAGATTTTTCTCTAGATAGGGGTTTTGGGTATTTAATAAAGAACTTGGCTTAGTTTCACTTTCTTGTCCTTTTGTAAGGTTTTCGGTTTTGGTATTTTGGATCCTTGAGATTTTGTTTGGTTTTGTTTAAAAAGTTTTGTTTTCTTTGAGCTTGATGATGATGTTCAAGAACCTCATAGTTCCTATGAGAACTTGGTTCAAGAACTCTAGAGCTCTCTTTGTAATGAGATATATGTTGGGTTGTTACTTTGTTAAAGTCTTGAATGAGCTCTAGCTAACCATAAAATGAACCTTGCATCATGTTTACTTTTATGCTATGCACATCATGTCTACTTTCCTTGCTATCACTAAGTATCAAGATAATAAGTGAACCTTGCATTATCATGTTTATATTTCAAGCTATGCATTATCATGTTTATATTTCAAGTTCTCACTTAATACCAAGATAATAATGAGTTGCATTCATATTTACTTTGTGCTATCACTTTACTTTCTAATGGAACCTAAAATAAGTGCATGAGCATGTTTATTTTTAGGTCATCACCTAAATGAACCTAGAGCTCAAAGACTTGCCCATTGTTGTCTCAAACAAAGGTCTAAAAATATTTATTTCCTTTGGTTCATATTTCGGCCCTAAGGGGTCTTGATATTTCTAAGTATTGAAGACTATGTTTTGTAATTTTTCCAAGCTTTTATGAGTTTATGGAATGCATAGAACTAAGTTTTAAGAATTTAGGACCTCTTGAGACAAAGATGAATTGGTCGCTGCCCTCTTAAATATTCTTATGATTTTAGATGTTAAAATTGTTTATAAATAAGTTTTGAAAGTTTTAAAAAGGTTCCAAGAGAAACTAGTATTTTATGTGCTTTAGAAATTGTGTTTTATGCCTTTATGGAGAGTATTTGTTTCGGTTCTGCCTTGCTACTTGTTTGCCACTGTATGTGCTGTTTTAATGATGATAATATGCTTATGATTGAGTAAAAATAATGTCAAGACTCATATGTGGAAGATAAGATAAGTTAGAGACTAGAAAAGAATGAATTTGAGAGTTCTAGATCCTTTAATGTTTGAATTTTCTGGATTCTGTCCAGCAAGGTTTAGTAATGCTAATCATGGATTTAAATTAGTTTAAATGTGTAGGAATGCCTCATAAATGGTTTAGGACTTGATCTTGAAGCCTTAGGAACAAACCGGACTTAGAAAGGGTCACTGTTGTGATCCCTAGGTACCCGTAAAGTTAGGATTATAAATTTTGCATCCTTGAGGTTTAGAGATGTTCTTAGTCATAGTGTGAGGTGAGAAATACTTAGTTATAACCTCATAGGTACCCAAGAGATTAGGTTTGATGATTAATAACTTAGAACGTGAGTTAAGGACCTTAAGGGTCAATGCATAAGACATTAAAACGTCTTGAGTTTTTATGATGCTTAATTTATGATATATGATACATGAGTTTTGTCTATGATAAGTTGATATGTGCTATAAAGAAGTTTTACATGATGATATGCTTGTGTATGTCCTATATGTTTTCATGGCATAAGCAAATTTGAGGAAATTCGGTCTCACAAAGTCATGCTGCCGAATTTCCATCAAATTTGAGGAACTTAGAAAAAGGTCTTTTTGAAAATCATGAGAACTTAAATGTGACACAACACTGAGACGCCTTCTTGGGTGACACCGGTTTAGCCGAGCACCCCCAAGAAAACAAATCCATGAGGGTATTGACATAGAGCTTGCCAAAGCGGACAATACTACTATGCACTAGTTGCTAGTAGAGCGTTTCAAAAAGGAAATGACCCTAAGAGGTGATCCTTAATTTGTCCCCTAGCCCGTACTTTAAGTTGGGATTATGTTACGCTTATCATAGGATAAGTAAGAGCTAGTGACGACTAGTTAAGGTATGAGCTCATAACCTAGAGATGTTTTAGGGTGGCCCCATGAGATAAAAGTTAAAGTTTAAAATGTCACATGAGCTATGAAAAACCAAGAAAAGTTATACCTGTCTCCTTATGCCAATGTTATAATGTTTCTTAGTTATTCTATTGATTGGCTTACCTTTACGATGCATTCATGTCATTAGTATATTCCATGCTTAGTCATAAGACGCATTATAAAATATGACGGACCTTGGATAAATAATACTTTGGAAAACTAACTTAAAAGGAGTTTATATGCATCCACACCCTTTTAGAAATAAAACCCAAGGTTCCTGAGGATGTGATGATGTCACTTAGGTAGGGATTACCCCACTGAGAATTCTTTTCTTTGGTCATATCTTCAGATGGCGACCTTCGTACTCTTCATCAACACCCCGATATGGGAGCTGCACCATGACCCAGCACTCAGGTCATACCATTTTGAGGGTCGCTGCACTGTCAGAGTATTTATGTTTATGGGACAACCCTTCGCGCACCCAGTACGGAGCTACCGCTTCACCCCGACTGCTCCCTACCATTATAACACAATTTTTGAGCAAGCCAGACCACGTCACGAGCAGATCCTCCGCATGCAGCCCGAAGCATCAGTCGTACATGACTACCCGGAGTACGTGTCCCGGACTTAGTATTCGGAGACGGATCCATCAGAGGACCCGCCCTCACACATGTACAGTTGGAGCTCCAGCCCCGCTCCTCCACCGATGAAAGCCGGGAGTGAGGAGACAGTGGTTCAGCCGAGGTTGGCTCGTAGGCCATCCATGCGCCCTCGCCGCGGTGGACACGCTCTGATGATCCGCACGACCACTCCCGCTGAGATTCGCCAGTGGATCGATTCCATCCCTCAGTACTCGGACCAGCAGGAGTAGGTGCATAGGATAGGTAGTAGCTAGTGCACACACGCCACATAGTTGAGGACAAACCTTCTTTTGTATATGAGGTTGTCTACTCTAGGTGCACATGGGTATGGGTGTTGCTTTCATGGTTTCCTTGTACTTGCTTTTATGATTTCCTTGTATTTGCATTTTATTTGTATTTCATTTTCCTTTGTACTGAATAGTCCTGCCTTTTGGTAGGCACACTATCTATATATAATCAGTTGATGTGTCCATGCTATTTACGTGTTTTACTATGATTTGTTATTTATGCGTTTTATTGTGATTTGCTCATATGACTTGTATGAATTCCCGTTCAAAAATCATGCGTGGCTCTCACTTTGGTTTTAATTCCAAAAAGAAAAATTTTACCCATATTTCCGCTAAGTATTTTCAAGTAAAGAATGAGACCAAGAGGTAATATTATAAAGATTAACCTAATTACATACTAGTAGTATTAGGTTAAGATTTAGGGTGTTACATATCTCAACCCTTGGTGGTGGGTAGGATGCTACTTTATATATATATATATATATATATATATATATATATATATATATATGTATGTATGTATATTTGGTGTACAAAAAGGAACAGTGATATTAGTAATATATGAATCTATGATGATATGATTATGTTTATGATGTTGTGATATTTGTGACATGTTTTATTTCCTTCCCACTTGTATGCAGGATGGATGATATAATTTACTTTAGTATGCACGGCTCACGTTTTCGTTTTAAGTTCAAAAACAATTTACCCATATTTTTGCTAAGTATTTTAACAATGTGAAATTAAGAACAGAAATAAAAGAGTAATAAGTAATAATTTACTTAAAATGTGTCCTAAATGTGTTGGGTTAAATATTAGGGTATTGTCACGATTCAACATAGAGAATCTAGTGAATAACTACTTATAATGTGATAGTAGAAGTTGTCTACTGATCACGGTTCAGCTTGGAGAGGCTGGTCAAAGACTACTTGGTTAGCTTGGAGAGGTTGGTGAATCATTACTTGCAACGTGATAGTAATGGTTGTCTACTTATCATGGTTCAACTTAGAGAGGCTGGTGAATAACGACTTACAACGTGATAGTAAAGGTTGTATAAGGAGAGGCTGGTCAAAGACTACTCGGTTTAGCTTGGAGAGACTAGTGAATAACTACTTGGCTTGTGATAGTAAGAGTTGTCTGCTGGTCACAAGTTAGAGCTTAGGAAGACTACTATAAAGACTATCATGTTTTCTCTTTCTTAGGTTGAGAAATGTTATAGTGAATCTCAATGAAATTTGAGTATTAGATGTAGGCAGGTTTGGTTGAACCAATAAAAATTATTTGTCACATATTTTTCTCCTTAATCTATTTTATTTTCAATCCTTACGTGATCTTTTTAACATCTACTAGAAGTTTTTTTTAACTATTTTGTTACTATCATTATACTTTAGAAACTACTTTCTGAAATACCTAACTTTTTGGTTAGCTGCACTTTAAGCTCAATGCTTGATAGTATATTATTTAACATTTCAATTTGCAAAGAAAAGTAACAAGCAGAACACGGTTCAGCCCCCCTTCTGGTGCACTTCTCAACCTACAAGTGGTATTAGAGCACAGTCTCTAAGAGGTTGAGCAGTGCAACGATTGCAAAGGACAAAGAACCAAGGGTCCAAAGGCACAGATATCTACATAGCAAAAGGACATTTAAACAACAAACCACCCTCAACTTCAAAGAGAAGCCCCCAAGAGTAAGTAGACTGAGTAACACAAAGCTAAGTTTAGCAGATCTCTAAAGCAAAGAAGATATGGGGTAGATGGCATACACTACATAAAGGTACTGATCAGGTTAAAGAAAGCAAGGTCAATACAATGGTTCATCAATATGAGGCGTATTAGATCATGAAAACATTAATGAAATGATCATGAGATCCATGCACATCATATATCAACTAAAGGGACTAAGTGAAAGATATTCTAACTCTGAAATACTTAGAAGAATCCTGAGAAGTGTCTCTTCTAAATGATTGCCTTAAGTCACAATCATTACACAAGAGCCATGTGATGGGCTTGAAGTTATCTTATCAGAATCTGAATAAGGCAAAGGTAATGAAAGCTACTGAAACTTCTGATAGAGTGGAAGGATATGATGATATAGAAGAAGAAAATGGAGATGAGCTCTCCATGCCAATAAAGAAGATGATGTCCAAAGCCAGGAAAAGCAAGTCAAAGAGAAAAAGGGACATCAACCTCAGAAATGATAGAAAAGGCACACTGACCACATGAAGTAAACATAAAAAAAGAAAAAGAAAAGGAAGGATCAGAAGGTCAGGAGGACCAGATACTGCAAACTTATGCTTTGTGGCAAGCTTTTTACTAGAAGGGAACCTGGGCTCTATCTAAGAACATATGTGAAACTTGACCACAAGCTGCGCATAAATAGTGGTTGCTTCAGGAAACATGTCTAGATCCAAAAGTTGGTTCAGAAATATGTGACCCAAGTAAGGAACTCATGAAGGTCTTTGCTGATGATCTTGAAGATCTAAAGAAAGTATTGAGAAAATGATCTCAAGGAAACTTCTGAAATCAAGCAAATGAAAGCCATGTCATCAACAAGTAGACTCCAGAACAGAGAAACTTCAAAAAGCTTGCTAAGAACTCAAGCAACTTGAAAGATATGCTTTTGAATACTAAGAAGAGCAATCTGAAGATGAAAGAAAAACTAAAGAACATCTAAGCCATAAAAATGTAAGAGATCTCCTATTCAAAGGCAGTTTCTCAAAAAAATAAAAATAAAAACTGTTGGAGACATTTTCAAAGGCTTATGAAGAGGTTACTATTTTGCTTACTTCATAAGAAGATAGAGTTGAAAGAAATAGATCAATGGACACTGCCGTCTCCTTGAAAAGTTTAAGCATGTGGCTATGCAAAGAATAGAATACCTTTACACTCTGCTACTGAAGCAAAATATGTAGCTGTTGTAAACTGTTGCACCCAGATGCTGTGGACAAGGAATCAACTAGAAGATCATCACTTGAGGTACTTCAAAATCCCTATCTTATGTGTAACACCCTCCTAACTACCATGTATTACTCGAGCATTAACATTACAATTAGAAGAGTATCTCTTTCTTTTTATAATACCTACTAGTCGAATGAAATGAAAATAAGGGAAATCAAACTCTTAAGTTGTAAAGAAAACTATTACAGAATATACATATGTTTATACTTCACATACAACTTTCTTTAATACATACCATACTTGAAGTTAAGTCATTTCACTTATAATACAACTCAGGGATTCCTATCAAAAGACATACTAATTATCTAAAACCTAGCCTGCTCAAACATCAAGGTCCAACAAAAATCATATATACACAGAAATGGACCTAAGACATCAAACAGAAATTAGTCTGCAAGCTGGTTAGTTCCTAGCGCTATACTACACTAAGCGAAACTGTTGGCCATCAGTATAATGGCCTCACCTTTGCCAGGGGCGTCAGGACCCTCTGGATAGTCCGAATCAGAGGATGAGGATGAGGAGGGAGCATCTGTTAGGGGAGGTGCTGGTGGTGCTAGAGGAATATCAAATATAACTGGGTGCACCATTTGGAGAGGCACATCGTTGTAAGGATCGAAATCAATGGTGAAGACAGATGCACTAAAAGAATGGCCAAAGAACACATGCACGGATCTGGGAATAAGCTGCTACATAAAGAGAGTCCAGCACCAGATCGTAATGCCACACCCACTATGGCGAATCAAGGAAGAATAATAGTGATGGCATTTGTAAAGTCTGAGCACAATACAACATCTACACAAATAGGGGTGAGAATATTATAAAATTTTTAGTAAGGTAATCCCTCACATGTAGACAAAATATAATCAGTAGATTCATTCATATAAAAAGCATCATGCTAGATTACATATATCAATATTAGTGCACATGAGTCAAGGAAAATTAAATGCAAACTGGTAGTGATCGTACATGTTTCTCTTATATCGCATGGAATTCAACTTAGTGTAGTGTTTCTTTTTATTAACATAGGGAGGGCTTACTTTCACATCAAGTAATATCTATAGTGGATAACTTCACAAAGGACCATAGACTACTAGGACATGAGCTCATTCTTATTCATGATTATTAGACTTCATTTTTTTCCATTTTCGAATCACACACAGTTCTATTTCCTAGCCGATATGTCTACCGACTCATAACATTTCCCAGGAGGTTCTTATTTTTACCTTCCCTGTCTAACCCACATAAGCCTTGTCTCTATTTTCCCATATGTTAAAACATGCACCGTGAAACTTCACATATTCTCTTTTATCATCATAATATCCATATGATGTAATTATCTTTTCAAATGCCTTTTTAAATCATATATAGGCATAAAATTATGTCGGAGTCTCATCCATATCTCCTCAACATTACTTTAGAACAATTACCATGCATTCATATGATATATGCTTTAATTCCATGCCATTCTATCATTTGTTTAAGATATCTTTATCATTTCCAGCAACTAGGCAGATTTATCACTCTAGAATTCATAATTAATTTCCATCTCAAATGACCAATTCAAGAGCCACAAAAATTCCCTGTGACACCTTCATATGTCTAAAAGACCCTGTAAAATTTTCATGAAAAATGGAATTCTATAATCATGTCACTAAATTTTACAAGTTTGGTGGTTAGAGAATACTTTTTCACAGCCTAGGACAAGGTTCTCACAATTTTTAAATTTAGCAAATAATGGAATTGACCCAAAATAAAAATTATCATTACAGCTCAATATGTCATTAACTCTCTACAAAAATTTGAAAGGAAAATTAGATCAGATACTATGATAATAAAATCATACAATTTTACTGCTTCAGTTTCAGAAATCTAGGCAGCATGAACATCATTTTGGTGTCTGATTTTTTGAAGGCGGTATTTCTTTAAATAAATGCTCAAGAAAATTTGTGTAGATATTTCAAGATATTAGGTCCAACATATAATTTTTGCAGATGATTCTCATGACCAGAAACATGTCTAAAATTTCATGAGATTTTACTACCTTAAGCAAAACCGAAAATCCAGTACTCTAACTAAAACTTCATTTGATAAAATAATTACTCTAATCTCATCCAAACCCTCCACCAAAATTTATACATCAACAACCATATATTATCAACCAATAAAATAAAAAATTTTGGGCATAACAAGTCAGAAATAAGAAATATAAATTTGGCAAGAAAAGAATCAATAAAACCCTACTTTGAAAGCTTTTGAGCTTTATACTTAAAAGGATGTCCTAAGAGATCTATCTTCACTTCAAGTCACCAAATTCAGCCCAAACCTTCCTTAGGTAGTGAGGAAGTGAGGTATCAAGGTGAGGATTTGAGATTTCAATCAATTAGGATTGTAGGGTTTGATGTGTAGAACAAGTTTAGTGAAGGGAACTTATGGATTTGACAAGCTTAGGACCAAGATTTTGAGGTTGGAAATCAAGGTTTTGTGAAGAAGAAAATGGCGTTGTCTGCACTCATTTGGCTGGCCAAGGATGAAGAGATGAATTAATGGGGTTAGGTGAGTTATATTTATCTAATAAGGTGTGATACTATTGGTTAGTCATAAAACAAAAATTCTTTTCATTAAATGAAATTTATATCAATGGCTAGGATTTGATCTTTCATCCAAGATGAAATCCTAGCCATTCATTTGGCATTCAAATGGATAAACTTCATTATTTTGTAGAGATTAACTAGCTTTCGATGTTAAAAATCGCACATCGAAATTTTCCCGAACGGGTGAAACATCATACTTGAGTAATCAGATACTGCCCGAAAATTAATTCTAGCATAAGATTTTTTATTTCTAACTATTTGTAACCTTATCCTTATATTTTCTTAATTTCGGGTATTTCCAAGCCTGAATTCTAGGATTTCGGCTATCCCAGCGGGCCTGTGAGGCTCACAAAGATACTATTCACATTTTTTTATTTTTTATTTTTTACAGATCCGTTGGATCATCCTCATCACTTTTATTTTTGTCAGATTTTTGAGATTCTCATTAATAAAGTCTCAATTAATTTCTACATAAAAAAATTAGGATGTTATATTATGTGATAATACGAGTGCTATTTATCTTGTTTAACAATCCTTTTTACCTCTCTAAATCTAAACCCCTATTATCAAACCTTGTTCAAGATCTTGTTTAAAAAGAATCTTTTGAGTTAATGTTTGTGAATAATTGAAGATGGTTATGTCAGATATATTCACAAAACATTTAGCTAAAAATTGCTTCCTTTTGTGTTTTGAAAAGGCTTTATATTCCAAAGTTTTTTTAAAAATATGCACTAGTGTTCATGCATAAACATCTTTAGGTATTCTTTTCTTTACTGCTCTGATCTAAAGACCATTTAAAGACATCAGTGCGCAAGATCTACTCACTCTTTGAAGATCAAAAGATCTGTTCATAAGCTCAGAAGTAGATGAAATTACCATAATAAAGAAAACAAGGTTCCGAAAACCAGGAATAGATGGTCTCATAAGGTTTAAAATACAAAGATGACTCTATGGTAAAAATATAATAAGACTCCGATAGATCAGAAAGTGGAAGGTGAAGCTGAAAAAATAACATCATCATAAAGTGATCCAAAGAGTCAAAAATCACTCTTTTTGAAGGAAGAAGAAAAAGGCGGAATAATTCTCACTCTTTTGATTTGCTTTCTCCCACGTCGCCTCACCTTCAATGAACCACGTTCCATCACTTAAATAACCTCCCACTACTTACACGTCATACTTTTGCTCTTATCTTTTTCCACACACCTCGCCAACTATTTCGCATTCCTTCTTTTCAAACTCATATTCTGTAACCTAAACTGCTCCTCATCACACACAAACCCTTTTCAGCCCTGAACCTTTTCAAGACTCAATCTTTCTCCTTGACCCATTACAATTTCAACCAAAATGGCTAAAGGAAAAGAACTAAGCTATTCATCAGCAAGAAAAGGACCATTCACTATATTTAACAAAGCCCATATGCAAGAAATTTATGAAGAAAGTATTTCTCAAAGAACAGTAGCCCCTAGGAAAAGACTGAACAACTCTCTATTAAATTAGGTTCAAGTGCTCAGAGAAGTTTTTACCTTTCAGAGGTGGGAGTACTTTCTAGATATCGCTGATAGGGTGTTTCCAAGGATGGTAACTGCTTTCTATGCCTTTCTTGGAAGAAACTGAAACACTCTTAAAGCCACCATCAAGGATACTTATATGGAGATTGAGTTATCCAACCTATCTACAATGATTAGGGCTCCTACTATAGGAATAAATTGGTTGGCTCAAGAAGAATGGTACAAATCACTTGGAGTGAGTTCTGAAGAAGTATCCAAGTGCCTTACTAACTCAACAAAGCACCAACAGGGTGATATTACAATATCTATGCTCAGTTCACGGGCAGGAAAAGTGTTTATTGTTGTCCAAATTACCATTTTTCCCAGGCGAGGAAGCATAAATGTTCTATTGGGCATGGATTGTATGCTACTTTTCTGCTTATTATCAAAAAGAAAAGTAAATCTGCCCAAAATGATAATGGGCTACATGCTTAGTGCCTTTACTAAGGTAAAAAAGAGAACAGCTAGAGTTCCATACAAGATGTTGCTAACAAAGATCTCCTAGCATATCAAATACCCTATTACTGAAGAGTAGTTTGAATATTTTGCTGGCACAGACTACTCCATAAATGCCTTTAGGCCAATGAAAAAGATTCAGTCTATACCTATGAAGACTAGCTCCAGAACAAAAAGCTCTCTGATCAGATGTGCTATAAACATTGCTACTGAGACCAAAAAAACAAAAAAACAGAAGACTTACTAGAAAAAGGGTAGTGACAAAGAGAAAGATCACTCTTCCTAAAAGCTGTTCCAAAAGCTCTGAGACAGTAGTAGAAACGTAAAAGAGAACCATTTCTGAAGAAGCTCCTCTCAAAACCACGCAAAATGGCAAACGAAGGCAAACCAAGAAACAAAAGCAAATAGAGATCCCAAAGCCTTCTAAACCTTCCAAAATTGGGGCCGAGTCCTCAAAAAGTGAGATACCTCAAAGAAAACCTGACAAACTTCCTATTTGGAGAAAAGTCACTAAGCCAAAATTCAAAAATCTACCTAAAAGAGTAAACAAGGCAACACTCATTCTAAAAGACGTGTGAGCTACACAAACAAGAGCTGGGGCTGAATTCTCAAAGAGTAGAGAATCCTTCAAGAAAAGAGGAAGCTAGAAGAAGCCGGAGAAAGGCAACAGGCTAAAGGGATTCAAGACAATAAATCAATTGATGGAATCAATGCCCAATTCTATTGCATCAGGATCAAGGCCTGAGGAAGAATGGGTGGATGAACTAAACTTCTTTGTCAATGAGCTATTTTCCAATTTGGAGCCAATTCATTAAGAGCCATATGTAACACCTATCATTGAGGAATCAGCTAAGGAGACTCATGAGCCAAAATCTGCTATGATCCTAAGGTGCCTCAACCTCCTCCTTCCATTTGCATTATTCAAATGGAAGAAGAAGAGGATAGAGCATCAGAAGCTGGTGCTCCTCTTACTAAAGAAGTTGTTGTTTCTGCCTCGGCTCAAGTGCTTAAAACTGCTTCTGCACCTACTGCCCCTGCTATTTACATACTATCATCTCCACCTCTAACTAATATATATGCTGAAACTGAAGCTGAATCGCCAAAGTCTGTGGACACTGTAACCCTTGAAATCCATGAGCCTTCTCACAGAGCTACTCCACCAACATCAGCACCCACCAATTTGCCTCATCTATCCTCAACTTTGTCTCCAATAAGCTCTCAGCTTAATCAGATAATATTGTAGCATCTGAGAGAAATTACCTTAAGATAGGACCGATTTAAGGCTATGCTTATACAGCATAGTGCCCAACTCCAACATCATGAAAAATTACAGCTTCAGGTTCTTCAAACCAATCAATAAATTCTTCGAGAGCTAAGGCATCGAGGTTGAACATGGCACTCCTGGTTTTTTGTATACCTCCTTTTTTGCTTATGACAAAACCGAGAGGAGAAAAGAGATGAAGAAAATCCTGTACTGTGGAACTCAAGCAGAGTCATGCTATGGAATTCAGGGGAGAGCTTATGCTGAAAGGGAGCTTAGAGATTCTTATGTTTTTTAGCATGCATTTTTTTTAACTATCTTTCCTCTATTCTTATCTTGAATTATTCTCTTTTGTTTCAACAATATTTTTAATTCATTATATCTGTTTAGTAATCTTGTTTATGCCTTCTATTTTATGTTTTCTATTGGCTCTTATACATATACAATTTTAAGCATTGAACACATATCAATGCCTATTTATCATGCTCAACTAATCACATAGATGTTTGCTTCTTATCTATTAAGCGCTTGCTCTAATTTTCCTGTTCATTATTACGCTAGGTTTTATAGCTCACATGTATATCTGTGATTAGCACTAGTAAGTATCTTTTAAAGCACAAAGTCTCTCTTTTGTTACTCTAATACTCAAATCTATCTATTATGCTTTGATGTGTATACAATGCTTAAAATATCTATTTTTATGAAACTCATTGTGTTTTCCTCTAACACACTTATGAGGCATTTTTCAAGAGCTCTGTATAACTTGATCAAAATACAGTTGTGTATAGTCTTTGACGATCTTCAGAAACTCGTTCCTACATGTGTCAATACAACTGAGAACATTTAGTGAGCCTCAAAACCATCTCAAGTGTATTGTGTTTGTATGTCTACATAATGTGTTGTGTTATGTCTCATATATGTATATCAGTGCATAAGCTTTCATGAAAAAGCATGAATAATATATCTCAACCTTGTTTTCACAAAATCTCATATTCTGATACTTATGTGAAAAGCTCTTAGCTCATAATATAAAAAGGATCGTTCCTTTTTATTTTACTTTGATACATTTGGGATTAATCCCTATTAAGCATAAAAAATCTCACATAGTAATATGTTGATTAAATTATATTAAGGTTTCTTTGACTATCAGAAACTACATTTGCATCGTTTTGTTTCTCATAACACGCTGTGATAAATTTATCATATATACATATTTGAGCATCTATCTTAAAAAGGGCTTTGGAAAAGGTTGCGCTAAATAAGAGTTTTAACCAAGATGAAATATCACAAGTATTACTTATTTTTTATTCAAGCACATTTGTTTCAAAAAGTCTCTTTGAATAACGAAAAGTCAAGTTGTTTGTGTAAAACAACTTAAACGATGAGTAGCCATACAGCTCTAATTTGAGTTACTTACAGCTATAAAATATTTTTAAACCTATCCATATCATGGCTTAAGAAAAGGACTTCCTGAAAGTTACAACCTATGATGTTTTGAAAGAATAAGCATTTATCACGATATATTCTATTATATTTCTTTCAAAACCTCTTCAAAAGATTTTCTTCAAATTGGTTTGTCATTATCAAAAAGGGGGAGATTGTAAGCTCCAGAACCCTTCAGAAAGCAGTAGGACTATATGTTTTGAATGACAACAAAACTAATTTTAAAAAAATACTTTGAAAAATTACTAATGTCTACCTTGAGTTTCTTGACATAGCACACAGGAATTTTCAAATTGCATAACACGAACTTGAAGTGAGAATAATTTCACTTTACATGTGCAAACATGATTTATCTCATGTTAAAATATTGAACCAAATAGAATTGAATATTATATTGTGCAAAGTACGTATACATGCATTACGGACTGAGGAAGATCAATTGAGAACAAGAAACCAAGGGATAGATGTTCAAAAAGTAGCACCGGACACTAGAAAGTAAAATGAAGATATCATGCAAACTCTAAGGACATTGTCTTACACAATCTTCAATCATCATGATCACAGCACTTTCAACATCATTAAAGCTTTGATTGAAGACTAAAAGATCGAAGAATTATCAAGGAACTGATAGGCACATCAAAAAGCTGTCTTCACTGTGGAGCACTGAACCTAACTAGAAAATGAAGGAATTTGAATTTTTGAAATTCAAATTTCAAGTCAAACCTAGTTTCAAACTGGTGTGTCATCTCTTCTGTCTATTTGGTCAACTACTCTAGATTCTAGAAGGAAGAGTTTAGCAACCATATTCAAAAAGTAAAAAGGTAGCTTCTAAAGGGCCATTAGAAACCTTAAACTCACAATGGCTTTTGCAAAAAATCTGACAAACTGTCAACCTGCTTTTCTAGATTGCTTTCCAAGACATAAATAGACGATCAACATGTGTCACTTGGAGAACTGATCAAGGGCAGTGGTCATAAAGGAAGACCTCTATAAAAGGAGATGTTGTACTCAAAAGTAAAATAGGGATTGACGACAAAAGAGTGGAAACTCTATGAAAATCTCTCCTCACATCTTGTAAGGTTCTTTACTTCATGTAATCAGTATCCTCGAGTGTAAAAATCTTCTTTCTATGTTCCTCAATGATTTATATGTTCTTTCATGGAAGAATCATTGAAAAGGAGTCGCTCAAGTTATCCCAGGTTATTCATTGTATATTTATAAGGAAACTTGAGTGTAGGTTTGTTTAAGTGACAACCCAAATACAAAACCTTTGTATCCTCGATCTAGTAATGATTGGTGTAAGATAGCTTGGAAAGGCTAAGGTAAAACTACTTGCAACATGATAGTAGGGGTTGCCTACTGATCATGGTTCAGCTTGGAAAGGTTGGTCAAAGACTACTTGGTTCAGCTTGGAGAGGTTGGTGAATCACTACTTGCAATGTAATAGTAAGGGCTATGTACTTATCACAGTTCAGCTTGAAGAGGGTGGTGAATAACTACTTGCAACATGATAGTAGGGGTTGTCTACTTATAACGATTCAGCTTGGAGAGGCTGGTGAATAACTACTTGGTTTGTGACAATAGGGGTTATCTACTGGTCATAGGTTAGAGCTTAGGAAGGTTACTGTAAAGACTATCTTGTTTTCTTTTTCTCAGGTTAAGAAAGCTTATAGTTAATCTCAAAGAAAGTTGAGTACTGGATTTTGGCAAGTTTGCCCAAACCAATAAAAATGATCTATGTCACAACTTCTTCTCCTTAATCTCTTTTATTTTCACAACTTACATTATCTTTTTATTATATACTGGAATTTTTTTAATTGTTCTGTTACTAACATTGTACTTTAGAAAGCTACTTTTTGAAATACGTAACCTAATTTCCACTACACTTCAAGGTCAATGCTTGATAGTATATTATTTAACGTTTTAGTTTTGCAAAGAAAAATAAGAAGCAGAGCACGATTCAACCCCCATTCTTGTGCACTTCTTATCCTACAGAGTTTAGTCATTGCTATCTTGTAAATAAATTTGAGAAAAAACTTGACTCAGATAAAAATTGATTGATTTTTGCTTTGCTTATCCTTTTAAATTAAAATACCAAGAAAATGGGGCTAAATGGGGCTACTATCACCACCTAATTTTTAAATTAGTGAAAAATAAATCATCTCTGTTTAAATTTGAGATATAACAACATTTTTCAATCTTTTATCTCTAACTTGTTAGCCTTCTAGAAGTGTTACTAAGTCAATCTAATCCTACATTTTAATTTAAAATTTGAGCCAAACTATTTTAGTTCCTGAGAGTTCGTAACAGTTTAGTTTTTTTAATCCTAATTAGTTACTAATCAATTATAGAATTTGTTCTCGTCACTCCTCTATAATTAGAAATCTGATCTTATCATAAATGGGGATCCCAGCAGTGAGCCTTATTGGAGAATAAATTCAGAGGAGCTAGTGTCTAGTAAATCTTTCATAATCTTTGTTGTGTTCTATTTGAACAACCTTTTTTTTTATGCTTCATATAATCTCATATGCTTTGGAACCGTTTACCCACTTATGAAATCATAGATATAGAAAACGAGTGCTTCTTTTGTCTTGACTTATCCTTTCTTTTTTTTTTTTTGTAAATATTTGTTTTTACATGCATTTGATTCATTTTTTAATAATTCGAATTTCCTTTATATCAGTTTCATTGATGAACTTCATTCTTGAGTTTACTTTTTCTGAATTATTATGTTATGCATTCGTTTTGTTCGATTTAAATTTTTCATTTGAAATAAGTTGTATTAAATGTATTTTTACAAAAAATTTTAAAAAATATATTTTGGTAAAGAAAAGTCACCCAACACACAATTATTTTTTAGAAGTACTACATGACTTTACACATGGAAAAAGGTACTTGCTCACCAAGTTTACGTAAGCCTGATCTTGAGCCAAGTAGATGGTTAAGATATATTCTTTGACCGACAAAAAGAATCCTAGCGATTGACTTTATCTTTTTTAAAAAAAGAAAAAAAATCAAGATGAAACAACTAGATAAATGATACATCATTTAAGATAAGAATTACATAACCACCACCCTTATTTCTTCTTCATTTTTGTCCAACCACCCTCAAGAAACACAATGTAACACCCTAAAAATTATTCAAAAATTTTCTGGCCATAATTTCAAAAATCTGATGAACATAGAAATGATCAGGACAATCCAACAAATCTGTAAAAAAAAAAAAAAAGATATGAATAGTAACTTGCAGGTCCCGCAGGCCCACAAGGACAGCCGAAACCCTAGAATTCGGGCCCAGAGATACCCAAAATTGAGAAAATATAAGGATAAGGTTAGAAATAGTTAGAACTAAAAATTTTATACATAGAACTATTTTTCGGGCAATAGTTGATTTCTCGGGTATACTGTTTTACCCGTTCGGTAGAATTTCAGTGTGCGGTTTTTAACACCGTAAAAACCTACTTGGTGGCCAAGTAAAGGTGAGTCAATTATCTTGAGCCAATTGGATGGCTAAGATTCATTCATTGACTTTCAAGACAAATCCTAGCCATCCATTTATTTTTCTTTTCTTTAAAGAATTATATATTTACATTATATACTATCTAAATTATAATTACATGCTAAATACAAAACAAAGCTTCCTTATCACTCCATTTGCTTCCATTCTCGGCCATGAACCAGAAAGCTCAAGTTCCATGGTGTTTTTCCATAAAAATTAACTTCAAATGCCTAAAACCTTAGTTTTAAATCACCAAAACCCCAAATCCCCTTCACTAAACTTGTTCTACACATCGATATCTACCAAACTAACCGATCAGAATTTGAATCCATCACCTTTTCTCACCTTGAGAGATCATTCTTCACTGTGTAAGGAAGGGTTTGGGTGTGATTTGAGAGCTTTGAAGTGAAGGATTTCCATCTTGGAGCAAACTAGAGACAAGGACACACTAGCTCTCAAGTGTAGGGTTTTCTTTGGCCTTTTTCTTTCAAATTTTACTCTGAAGATTATTGATTGACTAAGCCCGAAATTTCTAGTTATATTTGATGACAATATGTTGATATTGATGTGTTAATTTTGGTGGAGTGTTCGAATGAGGTTAAATAATGATTTTTGTCAAAAGAAGTTTTGGCTAGGCTGCTGGATTTTCGGATTTCAACAGAACAGGATTTGTTCATGAATTTTCTGGTCCAATTCTAATCATTTTTATAAGCTATAAAAATTATATGTTCAAGCTAATACCCTAAGGAAACTCTGAGAATTTTTGTGGTGCATAATAAAGAATTTTACTGCCTGAGAAAAATCAAGGACTGAAGTTGTAACTATGCTGCCTGAAATCTTGAATCTGAAGCTGTGAATTTCTATAATTTTGTTATCATAGCAAATGATGGATTTTTCCTTTGAAATTTTTAGAAGGAGTTTATAACATCTTGAAATGTGACCATGATTTTTATTATAAACTGATTCCATCATTTGCTAAATTTAAAAATTATGGGTTAGAGAACTCATTTTGCTCTGAAATTTTTACAGGTTAATTGGGGACACATTGAGGTATCATAGGGAATTTTTATAGCCCTAGAATAGTTTGTTTGATTTGTAAATTAATTTGTGCTACCAAGTTATGAAATCTGCCCATGAGTTGTTTTGGTGTTGATGCAAGATATAGGTGACATAATGGCATGTTGTTCAAGTCTATTGTATATGAAAGCATGCTAGTGACTTTAAGGATTGGTTTGAGGCATGATTGAATTCACATTGTGAACGAATGCCTATATGTGTTTTACGCACGAAATTTGAAAAACAAGGAGTAAATGATACATTGACCTAAGTTCAATAGCAATAAGCAGAAATAAATGAGATCCTTTCGACTAATCGAAGGCAAATAAGGTGATGAAAGATCCTTTTGACTTGTCGAGGGCAAATTAAATGATCCTTTTGACTATGTCAAGGGCAAATAGAGTGATATATGATCCTTTCGACTTTGTCAAAGGCAAATAGAGTGAGATATGATCATTTTAACCTTGTTAAGGGCAAATAGATTGATATATGATCCTCTCCACTTTGTCAAGGGCAAATGAAGTGATTTATGATCCTTTCGACCTTGTCGAGGGCAAATAGTGACATGTGATCCTTTCGACTTTATCGAAGGCAAATAGAGTAAGATATGATCCTTTTGACTGTGTCAAGGGCAAATAGAGTGAGGTATGATCCTTTTGACTTGTCAAGGGCAAATAAAGAGATATGAGGTTCTCTTTGATATATTAAGGGCAGTTACAACTAAGTTCACTATATTTAGCATATGCCTGATCATATTATATTTAAAAGTTTGACTAGAATGATTTACTATGTGTGCGAGTTTTATTATACATATGCATTAAGTGATTGGTCATTAAAAGCTACCCACTTCGAAAGTATGATTTGGAACTCTAAAATTGAACCATTGTTATGAAATGCATGATCACTCTTTCTTAATAAACCGAAGTGGCTAGGATGATGACGATGACATTATGATTGTGTAATTGGGGAGTTGCCCTACTGAGAATTTTATAATTCTCACCCCTATGTTTGTGTGTTCCTATGTCGTCTCCAGGTTGATCCAGAGGACAAGGAGGCTGTTGCATGAAAGAAATCTACTCTACAGTAGTTTAGTATAGAAGACTTGTATTTGTTGTAGTAGTTTATTATAAATATATATATGTTTGTAATTTTAAAGATAATCAGACGTACTGTAAAGCTCTTAGAAGAGCTTCCTTGTATAATCAACTTTGTATTTAAATAATTACTGTGTGTATTTGATATATATTTTGATAGAACCTCGCATTAGTTACTACACGATTCAATCGATATTTGCTATAGTTATTCAAGAAAGGTCCGCTAATTAATAAGTAACAACTCTCGAGTACGACTTCATGACTTAAGGATGGTGTTGCACTTGGGAGGGTGTTACACACAACCTCCATGTTATTTCTTCCCAAACCCTAACACCAGCTTCCATGGTCCCAAAAATATAGCTTAAAGTCTCCCAAACCACAAGTCCTTCACCAAACTTCATCTACTCTTCATAATCTACAAAACTAACTGATTAGAATTTTGATTCACCATCATCCTTCACCTTGAACTATCACACACCATTGCTGGAAGAAGGGTTAAATGTTGTTTGGAAGGGCCTTTAGTGAAAAAAATCATTTTGGAAGGGTCATCTAAAGCAAGAAGCCTTAAAGCTTCAAGACTTGGGGTTTTGTGGCTTTTTCTTTTCTAAATTTTGTTTCTAAAGATATCGAAGTTATGAGCTTGATATTTTTGGCCTTGTGGCACATTTATACATAGATCTTGATGTATTTACGTGGGTGGAGTAGTTTGATGTTGTTAAAAAATTATTTTTGTCAAAATAAGTTTTAAACTGAGTTGCTAAGAGCGGATTTTTTTCACTGACAATAAGTGTTTCTTGGTTTTTCTTAAGTAGTAAAAGATATATCTTTTAGCTGAAATTTTTTTATATTGAAGCTAACATATTATTTTTCAAAAATAAAAAAAATGAGGCTATTTTTTTGCTATTTGAATAGCCAAAAATATGTCTGCATGCATTTGGAAAAAGAAAAGAATATGAGCAATCATATGACAAAAAGAGAATATATGAACTTCAACTATTCATGTTCTGATATATAGGTGAACAAGAGTAAAGACTTATGTCAAATAAATAGGAAGATAAAAAGAGGAACTTCCTCAAATGAAGGGAAAAGCAAAAGGGGGAACTTCCTTTGAGATATTGGAAGTCGATAGACATACCGACTGTGAATACATTTGTGTGAGATTCGAAAGTAAAAAAAAAAAATCTGATGATCACGTATATGAATGAGCTTAGTACTGGTAAGCAGTCTATTATCCATGTGTGGTGTTATCCACTAATACTAATTAATATAAACTAAGTTGTCCCTATGTCGATGAAAAAAGACAATGCACCGAATTTAGTTCTTTAGTCACAAGAGAAATAAATGATGATTCATTGATATTGCATTTTACATAGATTTTATGATTGATATAATGTGACTACATCACTAAGTATGCCTGAATGAAATCCTTTTAGAGATAAACTACAATGGTTGAAAATGAATTCTCATGACATGTTTATGTATGGAGGAGTACCTATTGAGAATTTTATAATATTATCGTCCCTATATTACATGTACCTTGTGCTATCTTCAGATCTTGCAGATGGCACTCCTATGGATCTTCATTGACTTGCTATAGAAGGAGAAGCATTATGATATAGCCGCTCATTTGCCTAGACTATTTTTAGTACCCTTTAAGTTCCCGAGTTTCCATACATGGTGTGACTTTGCTCCTAGCACATCTAGTTTTTGTTGTACCCCTACTTGCACCACCAGCACCCTATGGAGGATGTATCGACCCAGTCATCATCATCTAACTCCAACTCCTCTATTGACTCCAAAATTTTAGCATGAAGAGGATGTTATCATCCGGATGGGCAAATGGTTTTTCTTTAGAGAATTTAGGAGATATTAGAGATGAGCATACTTATCTATTGACTTGTTAGGCTATAGTAGCTTATGATATTAATGGCCGCATTAGTACGTTAGACCGTCAATGTTGGGTTTATTTTATTTTATTTTATTTTCATGCTTTACAACTATTATGAATTAAAAAATAGAAATGATACACTTTTAATTATTCTGTTAATACTCCAATAAGGCACAATAATTAAAAGGGTATTCTCACTTTTGAAGATTCAAATTCAATAAGTATGAAAACCCTCATATTTTAGATGTGATGCAGAAGAAATTGACATGATTATTTTGTTAACTTCGTAATATGGAAACTCATCCTTGCTGCTCCACAAATTTGGAGAGCCCCGGTTATTTTTAGGACCAGTGACAGAGAATCATAATGGGCTAACAAGAAAAACAACTAGTGAAGGTGGGAACTTGTGGCATTCGACTGCTTGCATTTTTGTGGTTCGTATCGCTCTTGGGTTGTGAACTTGTGGCTGAGTGGTCACTTTTATACGTAGTGATTGTTTAACAAAAACCACTTCAGTGGTCAGCGTTAATTTACCAATGCTATACCAAAATGACCTATTTGACACACGGGAATCGCTTATTGGATACCACGACGATAATAACTTCAGCACATACATTGATGTATGAAAACTGAAAAGGACGAAAAAAGTTACCATCATGGTAGGGCAAGAAACTAACAAGCTCAAAGTACATGGCAGTCTCAATCTTTTCAATATGGTTGTTTTTTATGTCTTCAACATGGCCGCACACTACCAGAAAAATTATATTTAGTGGTGATTTTAATTGGGATTTCTTGCATTTTTAACCTGCTGCAAAAATGTTTACTGGAGTTTCTCAAACCGCCATGGATACGGTGTCCTTAAATCATTTAGTGGCAGTTTGGAGCAACTGCTTAAAAAATTGCCGCTAAAGAAGGTTTCCCTACAATTGTGATGGCATTTTATTTGGTTGTGGTTCCGTAAATCTAGCAGTGGTTTAATATCGCCATAAAACCTTTCCAACAGTTGGGGCACCAATAAAACCACCAACGGTTCCAAACTGCTGCTAATCCCTTTTTTCCCAAAAAAATAATTCTAAAGCATGATAATTGAAGACATTTGGTTTCCTCTGTCACCACAATCATCAATAATCATTATTATGAAACTTTTGAATGAAAAAACACATTAATCAAATGTCGCAACAAGCATTTAAACCATAATTGAGCAAACAAACCAACATAAATTAGTATAAGTTCCTGTATACATTTCTCCTATCACCGCAAAGCTCCACAATCAGAATCTTTAAAAGCAGTGCCTCAGTAGAAGACAACAGAATGAGGATGAACTTCATCATACTTTATAGCTTCTTCACCAAATGGGTGTTGCTGATACATCATATTTCAGCATTTTCAATCCATCAAGATATTTTCTCTAATCACCTTCAACAACTATCATCAATATATAGATTATGACTTAATCAAAAACCAAAGAGATACAATTAGGTAATCCATAAAAAAATTTAATCCCCAGGGGAAGCCTAAACGTGAAACCTCCCTAGCCCAAAAGAAAAGAAAAGAAAAGAAAAGAAAAACTATATTAGGAGAATAACAGAGAACAATAATCTGAGCATAAAGAATACAAGTAAATATGTCACAAATATTGATACCCAATGAGGATATCTCCAAATGTTTTAGTTTGATTTAATTTCTATGATAGAAACCAAGGGTGTTATAAAATATACCACAAACCAAAGGCTATTTCCCCTGTCATCAATCTCCCATAATTCATGGAACCACGAAGAGAGGCTCAGAAGAAGGGTTAGTGAGGTACCACAGAGAGAGGTGTAACACCCTACAAATTATTTAAAACTTGATTTGAGCTTTACTAGTTATAATTTCAAATATCCGATAGATATAGCAATGATGAGGATGATCCAACAGATCTGTAAAAAAAAAAAGTGAATAGTAACCAAGTGGGCCAACAGGCCTGCCAAAACAGCCAAAACCCTAGAATTGAGGCTCGAAGATGCCCGAAAATGAGAAATTATAGGATTAAGGTTAGAAATAATTAGAAATAAAGATTTTATACCTAGAATTAATTTTTGAACAATGTTTGATTTTCTGGGTACACTGTTTTACCTGTTCGATAGGATTTTAGTGTTTGGTTTTAACACCATAAAAGCTACTTGGTGGCCATGTAATTTTTACCTACCACTTTATGCCAAGCAGACGGCAAGAATTGAAACTTGAAAATCAAGTTTTGATCTCAACCTTTCATTCATTATTATTTTACTTAGGTGCCAATATCTCATCCATTCGGTGGAATTTTAGTGTGTAATTTTAACACCGAAAAATATTCTTGCTTATCAAGTTAATGAGAGTCACTTATTTTGAGCCAAGTAGATGGCCAAGATTCATTCTTTGACTTCCAAACCAAATCCTAGCCGTCCATCTCCTTATTTAGTTTCAAAAAGGAAAAATAACACTTTGACTATATAAATGCCTAAACCTAACCTAGATGAAGATAAGAAAACCAATCTTATCACTCCATCATCATCATTTTTTGCCAGACCTATCTAAGAACTCCTCCTCCATTGTTCTTTCTCTCAAACCCTCATTCTTTCTTTTAAATCCCCAAAACCTAAGCTCAAAGTCACGAAAACACCAAGATTACTTCACAAAACTTGTTCTACTCTCCATAATCTACAAAACCAACCAATTAGAATTTTGAATCATTGACGTGACTGTCCAGCTCACTCAAATTAATTAGGCTATAAATAAATAAAAAAACTTGTAATATAGAGCAACCTGAATCGTTTCCCAAGGAATTTGCAATGAACCAATTTGCTCAATTGAAACAAAAAAAGGGGGGGTTTGTTCAATTTCAATATCAATAGATAACAGATAATAGAGAAAAACAAAATTAACAATCAAAAAGCAACCAACCCAGACTTGAGTTCCTAAAAATCCATCATTGGACAATTAATCACTGAATTCGTGGTTGATCCTAAACAAATCGGAATCCCTGCATTCATTTAGAAAAACGAAGCTACTACGCAATCACCTAGCATTTTATCAGAAAACTCGGCATGTTCATTCATTCAATGTACAATGCCCACTTAAACCTGTTCTAATTTTAAGCCCCTTCGATTAATCAACTTAAATGTTAAATCTAACATTCAACACCTCTTCCCTTAAGTTATCCAGAATCGAAATACAAAAGGGAAAAGAAAGAAATGAACTCAGTATGAGGCAAAAACGTCCTCTGGATTAACGGCGAAGACTCAATTCATGGGTTGGTTGATTAACGCCTTAGCCAACCATGGTAGAAACAAAAACCGAAAAGAAAAAAATTTGAACAAGATGAACAAAGCGAAAAATTCACAGAAAAGTTGGAATCTGAAAAATCCGAAAAACCACTACCCCCGAGTCCCTTTGTTTTCCAGCTCTTAAAAACCAAAATAAAATAAACCGGTTCAAAGGACAAAAACCGGCATAAACAAAACTGAAACTAATGGCTTTGGTCCCATGCAATTTGGACACTTAATTAACTAAACTTTGCTCCAGCATTTCATGACTGCCTTGTTGTTCGAATTTGGCTTTTAATCGGGCACCTGAAACAAAAGCTATGATTAATTCGACTAAAAAGCCCAAAATCCAATTTAGACCAAAAACCAATATTTACATACTAAATAGCCCCAAAATCATTATTCAATTGCAAAAATAAAGTGTGATAAAAAATCAATTATCAAATCCCCCCACACTTATCCTTTATCACTCCGGGGCAAAATTAAAAACTCAACAAAACATAAAGACTCAAAGACTCAAAGATAAAGACTAAAGGATAGACCTCTCCTTTCTAACAATTATCAAGAATGCAAAATTTGGACAGGGAACACAAAACTTCAATAGATCAACCAACCAATCATGATAGATATTTCTTCATCTCAAATTACAAAACATGGCAATCTCAATTTATGATGCTAATCACGCAAGATGGCCTCTCAAGGTATGCTCTCAATCAATCTCTCAAGTGTATAGGGTAGCAAGTGTATCACTCAAATTCCACTCAACAAAACTGCCCTACCACAAGCTTGCTCAAATTCTACTTCTCTACTACTCAAAACACAGGCATACACAAATCAAGAAGACTTATTATGCAAGGTTGTAATGGGGCTATGGTCAAGGTATGGACAAGGAATGAAAGGCGAAGCACCCAAGAAATTTAAAAGAGCATTAGTCAAGTAACACCAAGGTTTGCTCAAAACCAACTAAGTAATGAAATGCACTTTTACAAACAAATCACTTTTTACAAACATCAAGAGGACTTTTTTATTTTTTTTTTTTTTGTGGCAAAAATATAGTGCTTTTTCTTTTTTTTTCTTTTTTTGTGTTTTTTTTTTTTTTGGAAGAGTTCTATATTCCATAACAAAGCAACGAGAAACCAATACCAAATAACAAGTGGCATAAAATAGCTCCCCCCCACACTTAAATTGTTGCACACCTGGGCAACCCCTACACTTAAACACAACACTAAGGTGAAACAATGCTCAATAAATGTCCAAGGTGCAGAATAAAATGGTTTTATACTTAGGCTTGTAATGTGGCTAACCAACGGGGATATAATGCAAGGGAAGGCTATTCGGCCAAAGTGATAACTAAAAGAAAGAAGGTCTCTATCATATTCATGCATACAAGTGAAAAAATGCAATTTCAAAAAGATTAAGAGCAAGTTCTGGAGAACAAAATCATGAGCAGAAGCACACAAGAAAGAAAAAATGCAGAAAATATATTCCATTCACACAGGTCCAAAATCTCACAAAGGTCAATACCATCACACGTTCAGCATCACAAGATCAACTACCAAGTCAGATAATTCAAAAGTCAAGAAATTCAATCTAACAGAATAATATATCAAAAACAAAATATCCAAGTCCAATAATTCTATGTCCAACTCCATAATTATTAGAAGGAGGGTTCAGACTGCATTATTTTCAAAATCCTTTTAATAATCAAAGTTGAAATTGAAAGCGCAAAGAAAAGAAAAATAGAGAAAAGGGAAAGAAAACTCCCTTAAGGAGGATATGTAGCATCAGTGAGCTTAATCTGTGTCTCCCCAGGTTGCTGCTGAGGTCCCTCATAAAAATGCTTTAGGCGGTGTCCATTCACAGTGAAAATCCTCTTGGTTTGTTCATCACATAACTCTACTGCACCATAAGGAAAGATATTAGTAATCACAAAAGGGACATCCCATCTTGATCGAAGTTTACTAGGCATAAATTTTAGACGGGAGTTAAATAAAAGAACTTTCTGGCCCACAACAAACTCTTTTCTCAAGATATGCTTATCATGAAATGCCTTTGTCTTTTCTTTGTATAAACGTGAACTCTCATAGCCATCCAATCTAAGCTCTTCCAGCTCTTGCAACTGCAGTTTCCTTTCCACCCCTAACTTTGCCAAATCCATGTTACACTGCTTAATGGCCCAATATGCCTGATGCTCCAACTCAATCGGAAGATGACATGCCTTACCAAAAACAAGCCGAAAATGAGACATCCTAATTGGAGTCTTGTATGCAATTCGATATGCCCACAATGCATCATTTAGCCTCTTGCTCCAATCTTTCTGGTTAGAGTTAACAGTTATCTGAAGAATTTGCTTAATCTCTTTGTTTGAGATTTCAGCTTAGCCATTGGTTTATGGATGGTATGCTATGGCAACCTTGTGTATCACTCCATACCTTCGTAATAAAGCACCCATGCTTCGATTACAGAAATGAGAGCCCTGGTCACTGATAATAGCTCTAGGGACACCAAACCTACAGAAAATGTGAGACCTGACACAATCTACAACAACAACAAAATCATCAGTCCGGGTGGCTTTTGCCTCAATCCATTTTGAAACATAATCAACAGCTAGCAATATATAAGTAAAACCATGAGAAACAAGAAATGGACCCTTAAAATCAATACTTTAGACATCAAAAACTTCACAAAACAATATGGGTTGTTGGGCATCTCATGCCTATAGGAAATACTCCCTATTCGCTGACAGTTCTCACATGACTTACAAAATAGATGTGCATCATGAAACAAGGAAGGCCAAAATAAACCAGAATCTAGCACTTTCCTAGCAGTTCTTTGGGGTCCAAAGTGACCACCACAGGCAGAAGCATGGAAAAAATGCAAAATGGAATGAAACTTATTATCAGGCACACATCTCCTAATCACTTGGTCATTACAAAATCTCCACAAATAAGGGTCATCCCAAACATAGTATTTAGATTCACTTTTCAATTTTAGAGTCTGGGCCCTAGTGGAATCAGCAAGCAAAACACCAGCAACCAAATAATTTACTAAACCAGCATACCAGTGAAGCGTACCTTATAGCTGTAAAAGCTACTCATCAGGAAAATTATCCCGAACGGGAGAGAAGTCATAATGGTGAGTGACTCAACTCAAATGATCAGCTACCCAGTTCTCTGCTCCACTTCTATCCTTAATCTCAATGTCGAATTCTTGGAGCAACAACATCCACTGAATGAGTCGGGGCTTAGCATCTAGCTTCTTCAAGAGATACTTTAAGGCTGCATGCTCAGAAAAGACAGTAACTCTAGTATCTAGCAAATATGACCTAAATTTATCAAGTGCAAAAACAACAGCCAAAAGTTCTTTCTCAGTGGTTATGTAATTAGACTGGGTAGAATCCAAACTCTTGGATGCATAGGCAATGACATGAGGAGCCTTTTTGACTCGTTGGGCAAGAACAGCACCAATAGCATAGTTGGAGGTATCACATATCAGCTCAAATGGAAGAGACCAATCTGGTGACTGGATCACCGGAGTCGTGGTTAGGCAGCGCTTCAAATAGTTGAAGGCCGACTTACACTCATCATCAAATACAAAATTTGTGTCGTGCTGCAAAAGTTTGGTCAAGGGTCGGGCAATCTTGCTGAAGTTTTGGATGAAGCGCCGGCAGGATCCTGCATAACCAAGAAAAGAATGCATTTCCCATACAGAAATGGGGCAAGGTAAAGTAGAAATAACATCTATCTTAGCAGGATCTACGTCAATGCCTTTCCTAGATACAATGTGTCCCAAAACTATCCCTGACTCAACCATGAAATGACATTTCTCAAAATTCAACATAAGATTAGTCTCAATGCATTTATTCAAAACTCTAGCCAAATTACCTAAGCATGCATCAAAAGAAGACCCATAAACGGTAAAATCATCCATAAATACTTCCATGAAATCCTCTAAAAATTCAGAAAAGATGCTTACCATGCACCACTGGAAGGTCCTAGGTGCATTGCAGAGTCCAAAAGGCATCCTTTTGTATGCAAATGTTCCAAAGGGGCATGTGAAGGTAGTCTTTTCTTGATCTTCAGGCGCAATGTGGATTTGGAAGTAGCCTGAGTAGCCATCCAAGAAGTAATAGTGAGATTTACCAGCCAACCGTTCTAGCATTTGATCAATAAAGGGTAAAGGATAGTGATCCTTGCGGGTGGCCTGGTTGAGCTTCCTATAGTCTATGCAGACTCTCCAGCTGTTTTGAGCTCTTGTGGGAATTAGCTTATTTTTCTGGTTGGCCATAATAGTCATTCCAAATTTTTTAGGAACTACCTGAACTGGGCTAACCCACTGGCTGTCTGAGATAGGATAGACAATGCCAGCTTGCAGGAGCTTAATCACTTCCTTCTTCACTACATCCAGAATAAGGGGATTCAAGCGCCTCTGAGGTTATCTCACTAGCTTAGCACCTTCTTCCAATGAAATTCGATGCATGCACATGGAAGGGCTAATGCCAACAATGTTGGCTAAGGTCCACCCAATCGCCTTCTTATTTGCCTTCAATAATCTCAGCAACTGCTCCTCTTGATCAGGTAGAAGGTTCCTTGCCACAATGACTGGTAACTACTCATTCTCCTCCAAGAAAGGCATATTTCAAGTGATTAGGCAAAGATTTCAGCTCCAACTTAGGTGGTTGCTCAGTAGAGGGAAGAAGGTTGGCAAATTGCACCAACTTTGCAACATGTGCATCATTTGAACTTGTAGTGCCTGAAAATGAATTTAAAAGATCTAGATTCTACCCAAATGGCACATTAGAATTATCATCAACAACAACATCATTGTGAAGTGCGTAACAAAAATTAGAAAAACATGAAAAATTAGTACAAATAAGACACCATTCGTTATCATTACAACCACAAACAACAGTGTCATTAACAGATGCAAAATCTGGATAATCAGCACAAAAATCAGCATAAGCATCATCAACCACATCATCAATTACATCAATGCACAAAATTGAATAATCCTCTCTAGGGTGTTTCATGGCATCAAAGATATTAAAATGCACAATACTATCACCAAATTCCATGGAAAGAGTACCAAAATGCACATCTATCTTGGTCCTAGCTGTTTTTAAGAAAGGCCTCCCAAGAATAATCATGGGTCCACTGCTAGGAAACTCACCTTCCATCTCTAAAATGTAAAAATCAGCAAGAAATATCAATTCATTGACTCTAACGAGAACATCTTCAATCAAACCAGCAGGGTGAGCGTTACTCCTATTAGCTAACTAGATGACAATGCCAGTAGCATGCAAAGGGCCAAGACCAAGAGTATTATAAACTGATTCAGGCATGACATTTATGGAAGCACTTAAGTCTAACATGCAATCAGAAAATTTACAATTTCCAATAATGCAAGGAATAGTAAATGTCCCTTGATCTTTGCACTTCTTAGGCATGGGCTGGCTGAGTGTTGACACATTTCGACTCAAGCTCACTCGCTCATTCCCTTGTAGTCACCTCTTGTTGGTACATAACTCCTTCAAAAATTTGGCATATTTGGGAATCTGCTTGATCACATCTAAGAGAGGAATGTTGACTTCAACTTTTTTGAATGTCTCAAGGATCTCATTCTCTTGTGCTTTCTCTGCCAACTTTTTGGATTGAAGGGCTCTCTAAGGGAAAGGTAGAGAGATGGGAGTTTTGGACTGATCACCGCCTTGCTTTAGTGTTTCATTGCTCCCTTTTTCTAAGGCTGGTTCAGCTTCAACAGCAGCTTGCTTGGGCTCTTCTAGTTGCTTGCCAAACCTTAGGGATATAGCACTGACATTCCCCTTCGGACTAGGAATTGTCTGGGAAGGAAGAGAGCTACTGGATCCCTGGGGTTGCAATTGGTTCAGTGAAGTTGCTAACTGCCCAATCTGAGTTTGTAAATTCTGAATTGAAGATTCTATTCTTTGCTGGAATTGCAAACTGTTTATTGCAAGCTACTTCACCAAATCTTCCAATGAGGGACCACCACCAGTGCTAGTCTCCTGTTGTGCTAGTGGTGGAGGTACAGACTGCTGGACATTCTGTCTTTGTTGTGTAAAATTCTGACTCTGCTGGTACTGCTGGTTCTGGTTCCACCTGAAGTTTGGATGATCTCTCCAGCCAGGATTAAAAGTATTGGAATACGGATTATGTTGCTGCTATTGCTGCTGATATTGTGGTTTTCCAAGAAAGACTCCTGTAGCAGCTACTGATTAGTCTAGAGAGGTGCCTTCTTGCAAAGTCAAGCAAGCATTTATGGACTGGAGTGGATCATGGGGAGTGGGAGCCTGCACTGTTTGTGTCACTGCCAACTGCCTTACCAATTAGATCAATTCATCTAGTCTATTTTCCAGTCTCTGGTGGTCTGTACTGGATGCTACTGCTGGTTTCTGGGCATTATGATGTTGGGCTGGGGGTGCTTGAATTGAGAACACCACCCCACTGCTGTTTGCTCCAGTGCCAAATTGCTGAGAATTAGCTGCCATGTTTGCTATCAATTATCTGGCAGCAGTAGGTGTCTTATCAACCAAAGCTCCACCACTAGCTGCATCTACCATATTTCTGTCCATGGGGAGCAAGCCCTCATAGAAATACACTATCAGTAATTGGTCAACTATCTGGTGGTGTGGACAACTCGAACATAGCCTCTTGAACCTCTCCCAATATTGATGCAAATTCTCTCCATTCGCTTGCCTTATCCCATATATCTCTTCTCTGATTGCAGTGGCTCTTGAGGCTGGGAAAAATTTCTCTGGAAACAATCTCTTCATGTCATTCCAGCTTCCAATAGATGAGGGTTGGAGGTAATACAACCAATCTTTAGCTCCACCATACAGAGAGAAAGGAAAAGCTCTCAATTTAATCTATTCCTCATCAATTCCTTGCGGCTTCATTGTGCTGCAAACCACATGGAACTCCTTCAAATGCTTATGTGGATCCTCACCTGTAAGACCATGAAACTTGGGAAGCAAATGGATAAGACCAGATTTAAGCTCAAAGTCAGCTTCAAGATTAGGATATTGGATGCATAAAGGCTGATAATTAACATCAGGTGTAGCCAATTCCTTTAATGTCCGATTATCCATGTTATCAGAAAAATGAAAACTAAGAGATTCAACAGAATTGGAATCAGAATCAATATAATCAGAATGCTCAGTAACAATTGTATGACTTAGCCTAGAAGCCCTCTGAGCAGCATGCAATGTTCTCTCTATCTCAAGATCAAAAGCTAATAGGTCATGTGCATTGCTACTACTCCTAGTCATACAACATAAGGCATATTAGGCAGAAACCAAAATAAAATCAAAAACACTATCAAATGAATTTTAAAAATTATACGAACACCACAGCAAATTTAGAAAATGTATATTTGATTTTCTGTTATTTTTTTACGATTTTTAAAAATCATGAAATTGAAAAAAAAATGAAAAAGTGGTCTAAATTATGGAATTTGGCAAAATTAGACCCTACATCAGCCTACCTACTCCGTACTGAAAAATACTTGTTGAATTTTTTCCTACCCCCTGACCAATTTTTAGAGCAATTGTAGATTGTTGACAGAAATCGAAAAAAAAATGCAAAAAAAAACTGAAGAAAAACAAATGCTACTATGCTATGCTATGCTATGCAGCATGTGATATGATGAATTTTTTCTACTGTATTATGCAGCAATCAAGGTCAAAGGGACAATGCAAATTCCCCAGCAACGGCACCAAGATTTGACGTGACTGTCGAGCTCACTCAAATTAATCAAGTTATAAATAAAAAAAAACTTGTAATATAGAGCAACCTGAATCATTTCCCAAGGAATTTGCAATAAACCAATTTGCTCAATTGAAACAAAAAAAGGGGGGGTTGTTCAATTTCAATATCAATAGATAACAGATAATAGAGAAAAACAAAATTAACAATCAAAAAGCAACCAACCCAGACTTGAGTTCCTAAAAATCCGTCATTGGACAATTAATCACTGAATTCGTGGTTGATGCTAAACAAATCAGAATCCTTGCATTCATTTAGAAAAACGAAGCTACTAGGTGATCACCTAGCATTTTATCAGAAAACTCGGCGTGTTCATTCATTCAACGTACAATGCCCACTTAAACCCGTTCTGATTTTAAGCCCCTTCAATTAATCAACCTAAATGTTAAATCTAACATTCAATACCCTTCCCTTAAGTTATCCAGAATCAAAATACAAAAGGGAAAAGAAAGAAATGAACTCAGTATGAGGCAAAAAGGTCCTTTAGATTAACGGCGGAGACTCAATTCGTGGGTTGGTTAATTAATGCCTTAGCCAACCATGGTAGAAACAAAAACCGAAAAGGAAAAAAGTTGAACAAGATGAACAAAGCGAAAAATTCATAGAAAAGTTGGAATCTGAAAAATCCGAAAAACCACTACCCCCGAGTCCCTTTGTTTTCTAGCTCTTAAAAACCAAAATAAAATAAACCGGTTCAAAGGACAAAAACCAGCCGAAACAAAAACTGATACTAATAGCTTTGGTCCTATGCAATTTGGACACTTAATTAACTAAACTTTGCTCCAGCATTTCATGACTACCTTATTGTCCGAATTTCGCCTTTAATTGGGCACCTGAAACAAAAGTTATGATTAATTCCACTTAAAAGCCCAAAATCCAATTTAGACCAAAAACAAATATTTACACACTAAATAGCACCAAAATCATTATTCAATTACAAAAATAAAGTGTGATAAAAAATCAATTATCAATCATCTCCATTCTCCACTTTGAGATATCATACCCCACTATTAAGGAAGGGATTAGGTGCTATTTGGAAGGTTTGAGGTAAGGAAAAACCATTCTTGGAAGAACTTTTGGAGTTAGAACTCTTAGAGCATCACAAGTAAGGATTTTAAACCTCTTTTGCTTTCAAATCCCTTTTCTGTTTAACCACTGATTTAATTTGATATTTTTTATTGTATTGGTTGATAATATGTTGACAGTAACGTATTAATTTTGGTAGAGTGTTTGGTGTTGTACAAAAATCATTTTTATCAAAAGAGATTTTGAATTTGTTTGCTGGATTTTCGATTTTGTATAGATAGCCACAGATCATGAATTTTCTAAGGGAATTGTGGGTATTTTTGTGAGCTAGAAAAAAATATATGTTGAAGCTAACATCCTAGGCTAGTTCCACAAATTTTCTTGAGCTATGTTTTTCATTCCTAATGCTTTAAAAAAAATTCAAGAACCAAAGTTGTCGTTCTGCTGCTTGAAATGTTGAATATGAAGCTGCGAATTTGTCTAATTTTATTATCATAGCAAATAATGTGATTATCACTTGAAATTTTTACAGAGTGTTGAAAACATATTTAAGTTTAACCATGATTTTTAATATGAATTGATTAATTCATTTAATAGGGTTAATAATTAGTAAATTCTGGCATTGGGTTGAGATTAAGTGGTCTCTGACCACCAAATTTATAGAATTTCACTAACATAGTTAGAGAACTCTTTTGCTTTGATTTTTTTATAGGGCCTTGTGGACATATTGACATGTCTTGCAGATTTTTTATAGCCCTTGCAATGGATGTTTATATGCAAAATAAATTATACTCCTTAGGCATGAATCCTACCAACATATTGTATTTGTGCTTAAATGAACTCAAGTATTGATTTGGTGATATAATGACTCTTAATTCAAGTATGATGAGTATGAATACATACTAGACAATTTAAAGATTGATTTATAAGGCACAAATGAGAATTTCTTATGATTGAATGCCTACATGTGGCTTATGCATGTATTTGAGAAAAGAAAGCACATGGTGCAGTTATATGAGAAAAGAGAATATATGAACTTCAATTGTCCATGTTCTGACATAGGAGAAAACAAAAACAAAACTTAAGTTGAATGATGGGAAGGCAAAAAGAGGAACTTCCCTAGTGTGCATGTTCTAACACAGGAGAAAATAGAAATAAGACTTAAGCTGAATTGAAGGGAAGGCAAAATGAGGAACTTCCCCCGAGATGTTATGAGTCCGTAGACGTATCAGTTAGGAATAGAACTCTGTGTGATTGAAAATGGAATAAAATGAATCCAATGATCACGTATAGGAATGAGCTCATTCCTGATAAGTAGTCTATTTCCCATATGTGGTATTATCTACTATAAATACCATTTGGTATAAACTAAGTGTTATATACTAAGTCTTTTCTATGTCAATTAAATAAGAAGAATGCAGAAATTGAGTCTTGCAACCATAAATAGAAGCATGATATAAACTAAGTCTTTCTTATGTCAATGAAAAGAGAAAATGTACTTAATTGAGTTTTGTGGCTATAAATAGAACCAGGCCCATTGAAGATAATTTCACTGTAATTGGCACATGCATGGTTATATCATATTGAGTTATGCTGTTTAGCATTATTTCATATGATCTTGAGCTTGATATTACCTATGAATTAAGTGACTGAATGTTAAAAGTAATCCCTTTGGAACCATGATTTTGAAACTTTAAAAATGAATTGTTGTTATATAATGCATGATCACTCTTTTTCTAATAAATCGAAGTGGCTGGAACGATGACGATGACATGATGATTGTGTATTTAGGGAGTTTCTCGACTGAGAATTATATAATTCTCATCCCTATGTGTTTTGTGTTCTCGTGTCATTTCCAGATTGATCCAGCGGATTATGGGGCTATTACCTAAAAGAACTCAGAATTATAGTAGTTTAGTAGTTGATGTTGTTATTATGTTGTATATAGTTGTAGGCATATGTGTATGTAAATGTAATAGAGATTGTATATGTATTAAAGCTCATAGTAGAGCTTCCTTATATAATTGAATATATATTAAATAAATGTTTTGTATCTTTGTTATATATTTTAATCGAATTACACTAGTTATTACACGAACCCATTGAATTTGTTATTGTTATTTAAGAAAGGTCCGTTAACTTATAAGCAACAACTCCTCGAGTACGATGTCATGACTTAAGGATAATGTTGTACTTAGGGAGGATGTTAGAAGAGGCACAAAGCTCGCCATGGCTCATCAAGGCTTTAATGAAGAGAAGAAACCTTCTGCGATGGTGGTGGCTACAACCAAGAGGTGGTGAAGCGCTAGGAGCTGAGGAGGCAGCAATGGGGTTGCAAAGTGAAGAGAAAGATGTTTTGACAAAGTGGGAGGATAAGATTTTCTTTCTAGTACAAAGAGAGACAGAGAGAGGAGTTTTTCACAATTTTTCAATTCACTCATTTTTTCTCAACAGGTATATATGAACTGCCACTATTTGAATGGTGAACCGTTGCAAATTAATTTGTTTTGTTGCTGTTAGTATAAGCTGCAAGTAAAACTGAAATGTAGCAATAGTTTTTGTGGTGGTAGTATATAAAATGAGTAAATATAGATTAAAAAAAGCTTTGATGACAAAACTACCAAATTCATACCTCTAAAATTTCACATCAACCAAATTGGTCCCCGTAAAAAAAATAAACTCTCAAATTGGTCCTTGCAAAATTGAATAGTCAGTCAAATTAGTCCCTACAAAAAAAAATCTCTCAAATTAGTCCCTGTAAAAGTGAATTATCAGACAAGTTAGTCCTCCTTACCTGGCTTAATGGAGGGACTAATTTGGCCGATTCTTTAATTTTATAGGGATCAATTTGTCTTATTTAAAGGTTTCACAGGGACCAATTTGTCCGATTATTCAATTTTGTTGAGACCAATTTGGGAGTTTTTTTTCTTACATGGACCAATTTGGTCGATGCAAAATTTTAGAGGGACCAAAATGGATGTTTTATCTTATTTGATTTATAAATTAAATTTTGTATTTAGATGTTTAAAAATATTATATTCATTAAATTTATGATATTTGATTATTTTATTTTTCAATTCTATTTGTATTTGATAAAAATTGAATGCAAATTAATTCAATTTTAAAATTTAAATATAAATAAAATTAAATTCTATTTTAATTATGCTAACAATATTTAATGTATTTTCACTTTAAAAATTGATTTCTAACTCAATTCATATCTAATTTCATATAATTATTTTAAACATAAAATTTAATTTACAAATTAAATAATTAATTCAAATCGTTTTAAATTAAATTAAATCAATCTCTAATTTCGATCATTTGAAACTATGTTAAGAATCTCAATCTTTAATTAAAAAATAAAATACCATCTTTTATTTCCTTACTAGTATGCATAAGGTATGGGGTAAAAAACCCTTCCCAATAAATAATCGACAATGGTGAAATATAGCTTTTGTTTAATACGAACATTGCAAATCTCTTCACAATTTAGCTATAAATCACGGAATTTAGTCATATAAACACAACAGTTTCTTTGCTCATGACAATAATGTTGAATGCTAGAGATTTTAAAATTAGAATCAAGAGAAAGAATAATTTACCACTAAGTGGGTGATCAACAAACATAAAGCCTGACAATATTACAGACATCTGAGCCTAATCTGAGACTAACTAGAGCATTGTAATATGGTATACTACACCCCTTATCGCTGATAATAAAACTAGTGTTACTAAATACATATGGTATAAATAATTTTTCTTTTTGACAATATATAGTATATATAATTTTGTTATCAATAATACGGTATATATAATATTGCAGATTTTTTACCTATTTAAAATAAAATAAGATATTATCCACGCAAATAAATTATTTTGACATTTGCTACAACTTTCAACCGTTTTTAGTTTAATTAGGAGAATTTGTTAGGGCTCATTCTGAATTCAATATGCACTGAATTCCTAAGCTCCCCTCACAAATTCAATGCAAGTTGAATTTAAGAAGAGCCCACACGAATTCAAGGCAATTTGAGTCTAACAAAGAAAAATTAAAATTAAACTAAAAATTATACGAAATTAAAGTTAAAATAATATTTTACACATATATCTAATTATGTATTATCACATAAATAAAAGTATTTGACTCAACCATCTACTAACTATAAAGTCTTACAAATAGATGCATGTGATTAGATAACATTAAAAAAAAATTGGACTATCATTCTATCAAAATAAACTCTCCTTATTGTAAATTTTTGTTATTTCAATAATGTGTGCAACAGTGTGATAAGTATGATAGGATGATGGTGGGAATAGTGAAATGTTATCATTAGTGTTACACTTTTCCTTGAGAAAGGTTTTATGCCATTGTTTAATAAAAAAAAAAAAGAGGTTTTATGCCATTGTTTTCTTTTTGGGTGGAAATGAGCTTCCTTTTTTCATAAAGCCATGTCTCAGACTCATACTCAAGTCCATAGTATTATCACCCTAAAATAACATGTAACTTATAACGGAATTTTTTTTTGGTTACAACTTATAACGGAATTAACAAACCTAATCATTGCATTTCATTTTTTCAATTTCGTGTTCCCACTCTCTCTTTCAGTCTCTATGCCCGTTGGTTCATCTTCTTTCTCACATAGTCTCCCTGCCCTCCACTTCATTTCTTAATTTCCTTACTTTCTCCTCCCTTCTCTCTCTTTGATTAACATAACGTGTCTTGCATATTCATTGTGGCTACTCATGCTTCTCGAAAGTTTGAGTGTATCAACTGTGACTCCAAGTCAAATTCTAAGATTCAAAAGGCGTAGCATTCAAAAAATCAACACAAAACTTTGAAGGCGGTATGCTATGATTGCACCAATGTGTTCACGAACGATAACTCCTCTTCCAACATTTGACTGAGGTAATTTCTTGTATTATTGTGCTTTTTATCCCTTGGTCTTTTCTATTTTCTTTTACTATTAAAAAAAATTAGTTTCAATGTTTCTTCAAATTATTTGCTAGTTTGTTTGGAGGAGGATGAGAAAGAATTCTCTTCCTGTTGACATTGAGGCCGCTACTGATGAGAAAGAAGCTGATACAATCGGCCCAAGCCCAATACACTACATGGGAGGAGTGTAAGGGCGTTTTTGTTTTTTAATATAGGAATCGGGCGAACCAAATTTTGCTTGGCTCAAGACTGCCCAATCTAACCTTTGCTTTTTTTTTTTTTTTTTTTTTGTTAGATAACCTACTTTTACTTGAGTTATATTGTTACAAACCTAACCCATTGTAAGTAACGATGTAGCCCGAGAAGAGAAATTGAATCGTGTTTTCAAAACTTTTTTGCTTTCTGAAACTCAAACAAAGTCTATCAAATATTTCCACTTGAAAATAGCCAAAAACACAAGTTAGTAAGCTTTAGAAAGTTACTTTCTAAAGTGTTCAGAAACTTAGTAAAACTTTAGAAAAATAGTTTTAAGTAAATATGAAGATTCACACCAAAAAATATAATAACACAGTAATTAAAGAGACAGGGAAAAGAGAATATAACTCAAATGATTTTTATATTGGTTCAGTCAAACACTGCCTACATCAAATTCTCAACAAATCCATTGAGTTCCATTATCAATCACTTTCTTAACTCCAGAAAGTAAAATATTCTTTTTTATAGCTTTCTCAAGCTCTCTCCAGTGTGTAGTTTGTATAATCTACCCTCACTCACAAATAGTTTTATCCTAGCTTTTCCAAGCTAATCTCATTCTAATCATTAATGGATCAAGGTACAAAGAGTATAAGATTTTGGTGTTTACACTCCAAGAAAACACTCAAGTTTTCTAAAATAGTGTAACATATAATGAAACAACTTGAGGGACTTCTTTTTAATCTTTCTAAGAAGAATATTGCTAAGATATACAAGAAAGAATATTTTTCTTTTTCAGAAACTGTATATAGTGTATGAAATAACATAAGAAAGTATAAGAATTTCTTGACCTTTCAGTGTCCAAAAGTCCCTTCAAGTTTGAAGACTTTCTTCTTTTATACTTTGAATTCAATTTGAACATTGTCCCCTTGATCTTTTCTCCTCTTGACACATGTGGATCAATCTTTGTGTGTCCTAGGATGTGTCTTCTAGAAATATGTGTTGTGCTATTATCAGTACTGGACTGTAGTATATAATCTATTGATAATTGTTTCTGAACAATACTTTAGAAACTAAATCTTCATTCTAAATGTGGTTTCTAAAGTTTTATTTATGTTAAGACTTTCTAGAAGAAAATCCAAGCATAATGATGATGTGTCATTATCATTACTTTATGAGGTTTTGAATTCATTTGAATTTCAAAAATCTTTCAGTTTCTATTGACCTTGTATAGTTTCTTATTTATATAGAGCTTTCTAAAGTACTTTTGCACTTTTTTAGCTTTTTATATTCCATATGAACTTGTCCCTATGATGAATGATGATCTTCAGATAGTGTTGATACTTTTAGAGATGATTATGACTAAGATTGATGATGTTGTTCTTAATATGATAATGAGAAATCACTTTCCAAAATGGTCATGCCACTTTCTAAAGTCACGAACCATTTTCTGAAGTCACAAACTACTTTATGAAGTAGCAAACCACTTTCTAAAGTCATACCACTTTTTGAAGTCATGAACCATTTTCTTAAAGCTCAGACTTACTCTCTAAAGCTTTTACTTTCTTTCTCAAGTCTCTTACATATTGTAATTCACTTTCTAAACAAATTTTAACATCCTTAACAATATGAATCTCTTTGAATGAGATTTTAATCATGTTAAAACATGATGTTGTGAGAAATATATATCAAGAATTAAATTATATGCTGATGTGAATGAACCTATTGAGTACTACAAAAACTCAATAAATCATTAATCCTTTCTTCTAGACATTTTAGCAAAAGTTAGTTTGTTGACGTTAAAAACTTAAGCTAGAATAGTTTTCTCAAAAGTTCTGGAGCTAACAGCCATTATTTTGGTTTGGGGAACACAACAACGAGATTTTATTTGGGTTAAGTTAGATCCAAACCAACTGCAAGATAAAGTGAGTAAATAAAAAAGGTGCACTAGAAAAGAATCAAAAGAAATAAAGACAAAAAAAAAAAAGAAATGGAGCACACTAAAACCACAAAATCATGCATAAAAAAGACTCCATCACTAACCCCTTCAATATTGCTATCAAGGTTAGGGATAGAAGCCAACATGGAGAAAAACTCATACACCAAAATTGCCACATGCATATGGATTTATTGAAAATTGACTTTAGGAAACCCAATTTGGACCAATGGCAACCTTATGCACTCAACATGCTGGATTTTCAACTATATTGCATGAGTCATGAATTTCATTCCATCCTCAAGCCAATAAGAAAATGATTGGACCATTTCATTGAACATGAATTTGACTTGATAATTACCAGACTAATGACCTGGACCAGATCATTCCTAATTGACTAGACATTGCAATATAATTTATAAGAATTTGGACATTATGGATAGTAAAATGACAAAAATTTTGAAGTAAGAAATGAAATATAAAAACAAAGTTCAAGAGATATTTTAGAAAGCATATACCAAGATAAATTATATTAACACAAAAATAGCATTATATATGCAAGATGTATTAATCAAAGCATACAAATCTTATAAGTTATCAAAATTTTTAAATTAACTTTTTAATTAATAATTTAATTTACTTTTGTTTAAATTTTACATTAAATTTTAAAAATATGGATCAATAATAAAATAACAACAATGACAACAACAACAATTATTATTATTATTATTGAAAGATTATCACCAAGTACTATCTACATTGGCACTTCTATAAAGAAAATATGTATTGACAACAATGAAACCTAATTAAACAAGATAATTTATAAACCTGAACGATTTAAAGATATATTTTCTATGATTCAAATAAATTGTTTCCTAAATTTGAAGGGGTTGATAAAATGAAGCATGATAGAGTCTTTGAGCCATGCTTAGACCATGCTTTGAGCCATGCTTAGACCATGCTTTCAACCATGCCTTGAATAACCACATGGAGGAGATATTTTTCCCCCATTTTCCTTGAACAAGCTACGGCCAACCTCCCCTCCTTTCACTCCTTCACATTTTGTTTTTCTATAAATACATCACTTAGAAGAAACTTGGTCCATTTCGTTCATTCTTGCAATTTAGTTTCAAAGAGTTATCTTGAGTTCTCTTTTTTCCTTTCAAGAAACACTTCATCTTTGTCATCTTCATCTTCTTTATCCTCCTCTAAGATCATCCTCTTGCAACCTCAAACCACCAAACCACCACGATAAATCATCATCTAAACACCAAAGCTCCCATTCTCAAACACAAGCTCATGCAAAACACAATTCCTTTCCTTTTCTTTGACCTTGGCCAAAACCTCTTTCTCAGTTTGGAAGAAATTTTCTTCTCATCCTCACTTCAAGAACCAAGATTTTATCTTCACCACTTGGTAGGAGTTTTGTTTTCAAAAGCTTTTCTTTTTGTGTTGATGTCTTGATATGAAAAGTTTTAGTTTTCTCTTAGCTCAAACTCTTTTCTCTCATCTTATTTTTGGTTATGAGATTTGATTTTTGAAAGGAAAATCTTTAGCTTGATGATGAGGTTTAAAGATAATGGTCTTGTGATTTTCATTTGAGAAACCTCTAATGCTTGAAACTTGTCCTTGATCTTGAAGCATTTTGGTTTTTCCTTTCTTTTTCTTTTCTCATGGTTTCAGTTTTTCCTTCCTCTTTCTTGTATAGTTTCAGTTCTCATTTCTTTTTCTTGTTACAAGTTTGACAAAATATGAGGTAGCTCACTAAAAGTCTTACTTAGGAACATATATCACTTGTTTTTCAAAAAGCTCGAAGCTTACCCTTGTCCACCTTAAAGTTGGTCAGCACGTTCTAGAGTTTACTCTAGATAAGAACTCTTGAGCATAAAATAAAGAATATGGTGTAGTTCTCTTTATATCTTTGTTTCCAAGAAAATGTTGTGGTATATTTTGATCTCTTAGTCTATTTCCTTAAGCTTGATGATGATGTTCAAACCATAAGATTTCTTTAAAACCTTGGTACAAAGAACTCTAAAGCTCACTTTGTCTTGCTAGATAAGTATTGGGTTGAGGTTTATATTCCTTTAAAGTCTTGTATGAACTCTAGTAAAGAATAAAATAAACTTGCATCCATGTTTAAGTTTATGCTTTACATATCATGTTTACTTTTCCTTGTCATCACTAAAATCTCAAGAATAAAGAAATGAACTTGCATTCTCATGTTTAAATTTCAAGCTTTGCATTTCATGTTTATATTTCAAATCATCACTTAAACCTTAAAGATAATAATAAGCTTGCATCTTATATTTATTTTTATGCTCTCACTTTATTTTATAATAAAAAGTAAACAAAGTGCATAACATGTTTAAGTTTTTGTCATCACCTAAAGAACCTAGAGCTCAAAGATTTGCCCTCTTTATCTCAAGAGAAGTTTAGAAAATGGAAGTGTTTTATGAATGTTATTTTCAGCCATGTGATAGTGATGGACTTAGCATAAGTCTCATCTAGTCACAAGGACCAACAAGCTATGTTTTAAGAATTTTCTTAAGCATAGATGAACTTAAAGAAGGTCATAAACATGTTTTTATATTTTAAATCTCAACCATGAACAAATTAAAATAGCTACTGCCGTTGCTCATATTTTTATGATTTTAATGAAATAAATTAGTTTCTAAAAGAGTTTTGAGGTTCTAAAATGATTCCAAGAGAAAACTAGTAACTTATATGCACTTGAAATGTGATTTTATGTGATTTTATGAAGTATATGCTTCAGCCACTGCCCTCAACTTACGGTCACTGTATGATGCTGTTTTAATATGTTAGAATGTGTAAAAATCATGTTTGAATGAAGGAAAAATTAATTGGGGAGTGTTAGGAACAATAAGTAACTAGAAAGGATTAGAAATGAGAATTCTAGAGCACTTAGAAACCAAGATTTTAGATTATGTTCCAGCATGATTAAAACATAGTAAAAATGGTTTATGAATAGTGCACATGTGTAGGAACCCCTCATAATTGGTTTAGGAATTGATTATAGTACCTTAGGCGAAGCCGAAACTTAAAAAGGATCATTTTTGTGACTCCTAGACACTCGTAATTTAAAAGTTTAGAATTCTGCCCAATGTTGTTTGGACTTAACCATAATCATAATAATTAATGAGAATTGTTGGTAATTATTCCTTAGGTGCATAAAAGACCTAATTCAGATACTAGGTTAATTAGATCGAAAGCTTAAGGCCCGTAAGGGTCAATGCATAATATACTATAAGATAGGAGAGGAAGTTGAGAGTTAGTATTTCCTATGAGTAATCTTTACTTGTCTATATGGTTTGTTATGCATAGAATTTACACTAGCTGAGCCCAGTGCCTTATTCTGGCATTCTCGGTAGGAGCATATTTATTGCTTTGCTACAGTATTGATGCTATGTGCATATGAATGTATAAACTTGAGAATTGAGTATTTGTGCACATGATAGTATGCTATGGTGATTTGCATGATTTGATGAGTATGAAATATTGAATGAAATGCCATGATGATATTTGAGAACATGAGTTTATGTTGCATTCTTGCATAGTTTACCAAGACGCATTTCTCCTACTATGGTAAGGAGATAAGAAAACTGTGAAGGTATGGTAAATGTAGCCTGCCAAAGTGAAAAAATTTACATGTGCACTGGGTGCCAGTAGATGTGTTTCGAAGAAAGAAATAATCCTAAAACACATTCCAGGAGTCGGTATATTAGGTGATCCTTAAGCCCCCTAACTCGCACTCTGGGAGTCGGGATTTATTTATACTTATCTGGGATAAGTTTGAGAACTAGTGATGACTAGTTAGGTATGAGCTCATAACCTAGATGATTTTTTTTTAGGGTGGCCCCTATGAGAGAGAGAACTGATGATGCAAGTAATGACACATGAACATAATGCATTCATGAGGAAAGTTATTATGGTGATACCATGTGCATATTTCATTATGTTGATGACAATTGAATAAGTTTCTGCCATGCATTCATACTATTATATGCTGCATTCATGATAATAAGATTTATCTTAAAATGGATGGACCTTGGATAATCATGTTTTGAAAACCTAATAATGAAACTCTATGCATGCTTACCTTTTCATAATAAACCCGAGATCCCTGGAGACGTAGACGATGACACTAGGATAGGAGGTTTTCCTTACTAAGATTCTTTATCAAGATTCTCACCCCCTCTATCTTTCTTTCTTTCCATTATGTCTTCAGAGGCTGATGGCGTCCTTCGTGATCTTCATTGATACGCCAGTTTGGGAGGTGCGTTATGACCCAGATCACTGCTCTTACCATTTCGAGGGTTGATGCGCCATGCGTATTTTTGTATATATGGGATGACCTTTCGCATACCCAGTGTCCAGCTTCCGTTTTACTCCTACTTCTCCTTATGGCAATGACCTGATCTTCGAGCGCACCAGCCCCCACGATGAGTAGACCCATCGTGCTTGCCCATCCGCCTCGGCCGTACGCGACTACCCCAACTATGTTCCTCGTTCGAGCGATCCGAGACCGATCTGTCCTAGGACTCCCCTACCCATATCTACTTGGAGGCATCCGCCCCGACTGTGCCCACGGATGTTGGCAGAGGCAGTGAGGATACTGTGACACAACCCCATCTTACTCGGCGACCGGAGATGCATCCCCGTTGTGGAGGCCACGTCCATCCCCCGTTCCGTCTACACACACTCGCGGAGCTCACGTAATTCATTAGGTATGTACCCCCATCACTTGAGGATTGGCACCGCCAGTAGACCTTGATGGAGTAGTCCATTTGAGTGCCCAAGCTGTCATGAGGATCCCCTTTTACGTAGTATCTTTTGATAGGGGTATCTTAGTTTAGCACTCGTAGGTCTAGTAGGAGGGTAGTGTAGCTGGCTTTTGCTTTCGTCGTACCATGTACTTTCCGTTTCTTGCATTTATCACTTTCATTTCCATGTACTTTATTGCTTTTCTGTATTTTCTGTTATTTCCTTTGTATTGAAAGTTCAGCCCAATATATATGGGCATGACTTCGTTCCTGATGTATCTTTAACTACGTTATATAATGAAGTTGTGTTTCATGTTATGATGTGCTACTGGATATGTGTATCGGTTATTTATTTTGTTTATGTTGTTTATGCTCGCTTCATAATAGCACGTGCTCAGCTCACGTTTTTATTTTAAGTTTCAAAACACAAATTAATTTACCCCATTTTTCGCTAAGTATTTTGATTAAAAGATGAAACAAAAGAGTAATGACTAATAATTAACTGTAATACGTCCTAGGCATGTCGAGTTAAATATTAGGATGTTACAGACCTCATCCCCCTCCTATGGGCCATTTAGTAAATATAATAGCCCAGACTGTCTTATGGATTAGTGACTGTCCCCACAAATCAACATGAGGTCTTTTCAGCATGTTTTGTCCTTACTCACACGCTTCCTAGGAAAACTTTCCAGGAAATCACCCATCCCAAAATTGCTCCAAGTCAAGTATGCTTAACCATGGAGTTTTTAGTGATGGGTGAACGGAGGCTATTGCCTATCTCCTCAAATTAGAAATTTGTTTTAATGCTAAGTTGCACCAAAAATGTAGTAAAGGGTACAACCTATGTTGTCTCTCAAGGAGACTTTAATACTTAGTTGGGAAAATTGGGGGTTTGGAAGAATGAAATTATAGCAACTCAAAGTAAAAGGTAATAGCAATGAGATAATAGCATCAGTAAAGAAGGCACTAGTGCAAGGTATTCCTAGAATTAGAAATTAATTATCATTGACCAAATATTAAATCCATTGGTGGCTATTAGTAATAATTTACTAGAAATTATACTAGTGATCGATCGACCTCTAGAATTTGATCAATGCAAATAACTAATAAACGAGATCTCAATTTAATTAAAAATTACATTAATTTAATGAACCAATTGCTATAGCCTAACCGCCAAGTAGAAAGTTAATTCTAATGTTTTCCCTTAAACATAAACTAATAGATCTATCAATTTATACCCAAATGGTTTTCCTAAACAGTGATCACTAGTTTATTTATCCTAATAAAGATTGTAGCAATCACCACAATAATTATAGGAATAGAAATTGCAGAACATTAAGAAAACCAATGCATTTAATATCAAATGAGGTCTCAAACATCATCCCAATCCATCCGAAAACCCTTACACTAGTATAGAAATCTACTCCGCCATCTCTGGAGGATTACAATAATGAAGATAAGAAAGCTTGAAAATAGTAGCAATAATCCTTGTCACAATCTTCAAGGCAAAGCACCTTCACCAATGGAACCCTCAAAGAGAAGAGAAAGATGTAGAGAGAGAATAATAGCAACTAAAAGTGGCAACCTAAAAGTGAGTCAAAAGCTAGGGTAAAAGTCTGTAACATTCTTAAATATACTATTCTCTAAAAATGGGCCAAAGTGGGCCCAAAAACGAATAAAATAAGCTGCTCTGCATCATCATATGAGCACTGTAGTGCTAAATGAGCACTGTAGCACTAAACAAAATGGAATATGTCCTTGGCACTAGAAATAGCATTTGTAGCCCTTTGAATAAGCTTTCCAAGGCCACTAAAATCACCTTAATCAGACATCTGTAGCTCCAAATATTATGAAAATACTAACTAAAGGTCAAGTTGGACAGCATCAGAACTTCAGCAACCTTTAATCTTGGAACTCCATTTTCACCAAGATCCTCTTAGAACTGGGTTTTGAGATGAACATGAAAGTTTTAGAGGACTTATTGAGCTTTCTAAAATATCATTATTTGTCTCAATCCGATCTCGGTGGAGAGAGATACAAATTTTCCGTTACAATGCTTTCTTCAAATGTGCTCAAATGAGCTCAATAACTCTTCTATTTTACTCCCAAATTCTTCACAATAGTTTCCAACCTTATTCTTGACATGTTGCACTTGATCCAAAGCTCCTGTGCACAAAACCATACTCAAAGAGACAAATGAAACACAACATAGTGTCATTACAAATTATTCCAAAATAAATGCAAAAGCCAATAATTCTATTCAAATCACACAATGAGGAGTAAATCAAAATTCTTATTAATTGCATCAATAACACAATAAACTTCATGCAAAAAGCTAAGGTTTGGTAGCACAATAAGTGGCATAAATGCCCCTTATCAATGGGCTACTGAAAAGAAGATGCATATTGTTGGTATATGCAGTACAAATCAATTCATAAAAGTCATTCTTAACTGTATAGTTCCATACCTATACAGTCGTAGGATCCTTTTCATTCTGGTGTGTAATTGGTTCATTCATGTATCCCTCTGGTTAGAAGGCCTTGAAAGGAGCCACTCCTTGTCCGTGCCCTCTTTGCATCGATGATCACTCCCTGCTCTCGTCACTCGGCATTACATGCCCACTAGCTTCCGCTTGGTTCGTCCCCGAACCATACCGTACTAGGAGAGGTTCCACTCTGATACCATTTGTAACAGCCTATTCTGCTTTATGGATTGACGACTGTCACCAAAAATCAACACGGGGCCTTATGCTTTGTCCTCACTCACACGCTTGCTGGGAAAACTTTCCAGGATGTCACCCATCCCAAAATTGCTCCAAGTCAAGCACGTTTAACCATGGAGTTCTTTAGTGATGGACTACTGAAAAGAAATTGCATTTTGTTGGCATAGGTAATACAAATCAATTCATATAAGTCATCCTTAACTGTATAGTCCCATACCTATACAACCTTAGGATCCCTCTCATTATGGTACGTAATCGGTTCAGTCACGTACCCCTTCGCTTAGAAGGCCTTGTGAGGAATTTCTCCTTGTTCGTGCCTTCTTTGCACCGATGATCAATCCTCACCCTCATCCACGGGCATTACAGTAAATAGGGACTTCACCCCCATTCCTATAAGGGTCAAACTTGTTGTTATCCCTATCCCCATTGTGGATAATCCTCATAGATACCCACTAAATGGTTGTTTTCCATCCCTATTAATTCATCTTAAAATCCATCTGTGACTATTGGTGCTACTTGGCACATAATAGTTATAGACGATAATAATAGATGGGTCTGGACAAAAATATATATATCTTTCTTTTTTGCATAAATTACAGATGAAATTACAAACAGGTTTTATTTAATTTAATGATTAAAATAAACCAAATATATTATAGAAGAAAAATCCATATTAAAATTTGAATTTCAAGGCATGCCCATTAGAAATGGAAAAATACGTTTGTAATTTGAATTCCAAGGCGTGCAATTAACACGCCCATCACAAATGGATTTTTTCATTTGTAATTTGAATCTCAAGGCATGTGTCATCGTGTCTCTCAGTCACTATGTTATAAATGGATTTCTTTATGTGTACCTGTATTTAATGAAATTTTGTGTTTTACTTAACATGTTACAAATAAAAAATTAGGGCTTAAATCCCCCTTTAACACTAAAATTAGGGCTTAAAACGTGCAAAACCCTTCTTCTTCCCCACTTCTCTTTTCTCCTTTTCTCTCTTTCTTGCCTTTCTCTTTGTAAAGCCTCTATTTCCGCAACACACTTTAGCCACCATATGGCAAATGCTTACACCATTATGTTTGTGGTAATGTTTTGAAGCTTTTAATCAGTTTACTTTGTTCCATTTTGTTTAATCTCTATCCATGGTCCACTGCTCAGCCATTATTATGTCATCCTCGCCACCAGTCACTGTGTCGTTGTCTTCCAGCTCCACAAATAGTTGCTACTCATTCACTTTCTATCTTTTTCACAAACCAACCGAAAAAGAAAGCAACTAAATAAAAGATTTATCTTTCTCTCTTCACCTTTTCTATGGGTTTCTTTCTTGTGACATGAAAATAGGTGTTGTACTATGATGGAGAAAGAAGAAGATAAAGGGTTAGGGTTTCTAATATCATTTTTTATTTTACAAAAAAATTGTCTATATTTAACAAATTTTTTTACGATTTTTTTTACCACAACACAAATGAAACTTACTAAAAAAAAAACCATTTTTATTGCTCTCTAAATATTACATATGTTGAAATAGTAGATGGTTTTCGATCGTCTACAAAACCGTATGTATCCTTAAAATCCATTTGAAAGAATAAAAAAACCTATTGTAATTCCGTCTGTATTTCACGAGTTTTTGGTAGTGATGCAATGAGTTTAAAAAAGGAAAATTAAAATTAAAGTAAAATTATATTAAATTAAAATTAAAATTTTACACATACATCTAATTATGTATTGTCATATATATAAGCAAAATTATTTGACTAAACCACCAGCTACTAACTATAAAATCTTACAAATAGATACATATGATTATTTGATAGTATAACACATTTTTATATTGTTATTGTATCAAAATTAATATATTTTTTTATGGTGAATTTTTGTTATTTCAATTATGTTTGCTACAATGTGTTAGGTATGATACGGTATTGGTGGGAAGAGAGTGAAGTGTTATCTTTAGAGTTACACTTTTCCCTATTGAAAAATGAGAAAAATTTTATGCCCTTTTTTTCTTCTTACATCTAAATGAGCTTCCCTTTTTTTTTTTTTTAATTTGGTTCAAGGAAAAAGGTCCAATTCTCTTGGAGAATTTAAAAAATTTATACAAGGTGAAATTTGAAATGAAGTATGCCATGAAAAGTTATTGCATTAAGTACTATTTTTAGACCAACCCCAATCGTAATTAGAATTTTATTTATTCTTTTTTTTTTTGCAATTGTTTAGAAGATTGAGATTATGGTTGAGTAAATGATTGTTGTTTAATCTATTTTCGCTTTTAGTTGGTGTAGGTAAACCTGTGGAATGGAATTCGAATTTGTAGGATGCCCTCATGAATTCAATGCAATATGAGTCTATAAAAGGAAAATTAAAATTAAAAAATTGTCTTAAATATAGTTTTCGCTCCTAAAAAATAAACAAATTTTGATTTTGGTCTCGAAATTTTTTTTATTTTGTTTAAATCCAAATATTTTTAAAACTATTTGCTTTTAGTCCTTGTCATTAAAATATTTATTTCAAATGTTGAACCATCTAATTGGGGGTCAGGTCATTCAGTTTCACATAATAATCTGTAATCATACGTGACATGGACTAAAACCTAACAATTTTACAGATGTTTGGAGTAATGCCAAATAAAATAATTTTCAAATACCAAAAACATATTTAATCCAATATTTTAATTTTATTTATAAATTAATATTAATTTTAATTGTAATTTAGTTTATTTTTAGTTAAATTTTAATTTTTCTTTTGTAGACACATATTGCATTGAATTTGTGAAGGTGTTTCAAAAATTTGAATTGCACTAAATTTGTGAGGACCCCTCATGAATTTTCCTAATAAAACTATAAATGATTTAAAATTACAGTAAAAGTCAAAATTTCATTTTTATTTGTGCCGATAGTTTATTTTTTATTTTTGTATTTTTTTAAAATATTTATTTGTTATTACATATTTATTATTTTATTTTATGTATTGTTTATCAATTATATTTATTTTTATTTTTATTATATATAACTAAATTGATATTATATATTATTTGTATTTATTTCATTATAACATAATTTTATTATTATTTATTCAAGAATTATTTTATTTTGATAAAATATTTTAAAAAAATGATCTTATACGTTAAAGGCTAATCAAGCCTAATACAGTCTCCCCATGTTGTATTAAATTGTACAGTATTTTGACATATAAGAGGGTTATAACGTATAAAGTTATACAATATGTTATATGCACCAAACAATAGATAAGGGTATTATGTATATTATTAGCTTATGATATCATGCTTAATACATTGTACTAAATAGCTCTTCAGATAGCTTTTGTTTACTGTTCTGTGATAGGAAATGCAGAGATAGTAGAGATAGAGACGTAAAAAATCCTATCTTTGTATCATGTTTGGTTGTGAAGTATAAGACATGATAATTGTCTTCGTATTTTGTTTGGCAATAAAGGAATAGTACAACAAATACATGATAGAAGGCATATGTACCATTGCTGGACTACCATTGGCCACCGCCATTGACCGTCTTTGACCACCGCCAGTCAGCCATTGATCATCGTTGACCACCGTTGGAGGTCGTTGACCAGTGTTGACCTTTCGTTGACCGAGCGTTGACTTTTTATTGACCGGTGGTTGACCGGCGGCGTCAGGCAGTTAATCGATGACCTGACCACCACCGGAGGTTGCAACCTAAGGGGTATTATTGGAAAACAAAATTAAATTTTTGTCTCCTTGTCCTGTCCCTACTATCCTCACTTTTTGAAGGGACAGAAATTAAAAAAAAAAATTTGTCTCTGTCCCCATACCCCGTTTTCACCACCAAATATAATACTGAGACACATTATTTCTGTATTTGTGTCTCAAGACACAAAACAAACACAGCCAAAACGTATTACTAATGCGTTTGAGAGCAAAATGAATTAAGGGTTTAGGCCACTATATAAACAAGTCTTTTTCGTGGTGGAGCATACTGTTTTTATTTTTTGGTTTTTACTTAAAAGAGGATTTGAGAGTTTTAGTGTAAAAAGTAGTGCAAAATGATTTGTATCATCGAAATCAATATGAGCATATCTTTGTGAATCTAGTGCACTTAAGTTTTTTTTAGTAAATAGTGTTTTTTTTTGGGATAAAATATTCAAAGAATGGAGGCCGGACTTTTGATAAGAATGCCTTTCTGTCAAAAAATATTTGTTGCACACCAAAACAGTGCGACACCGTATGGGAAGATTACAAAATGACAAAATAGTGGTAAAGCAGAGGTATGGGTATAAGTGAGGGCAAAATTGAAAATTTGTAAAACTTTAACACATTGTGAAAGAACCGGGAGGTACAATTTATACAGCTACATACACATAAGAGGTTTCCAAGTTTCTTGTGCGTGGTTACAAGTAATTCACAAGTTGTTAACAATTTTCAAGTATCGGTTTCCAAATTTCTTGTACGTGGTATACAAATATTTCTTGTAAACACGTGCTGAAAACTTGTAAATCAAATGATAAAAAAATTTATAAACCAAGTGCAAAAAACTTGTTAACCATGTATAAAAAAAACTTGTAAACCCATATTGAAAACTTGTAAACCACAATAACAACAATGCTTAAATTGTCATGTGTAGTAATCCTATTATTTCAAAAGAGAGGGAAAGAAGAGAGAGAACAATGATGTGACTATTGTACAGGAATGAAAGAGAAGTTGTTTTTAATTGCCTGTCATTTCACCTACGGTGTAATAATAGGTCAAAAAACTTGTAAACCAAGTGCAAAAAACTTGTAAACCAGATATAAAAAACTTGTAAACCCATACTGAAAACTTGTAAACCAGGTGCAAAAAACTTGTAAACCAACTATAAAAACCTTATAAACCCATATTGAAAAGTTGTAAACCACAATAATAGCAATGCTTAAATTGTCACGTGTGGTAATCCTATTATTTCAAAAGAGAGAAAAAGAAGAGAGAGAACAAGGATGTGACTATTGACAGGAAAAAAAGAGAAATTATTTTTAATTGCCTGTCATTTCACCTACGGTGTAACAGTAGGTGTTGCACTGTTTTGGTGTGCAAATGACAACACTCCCTTTCTGTCTGATAGATTGTTTTAACAATTCTTTTGCAGAAGATGAGTCATAAAAGCTGACATTCCACACTATCTCTCCACTTGTTAATGAAGGAGCCTTTTCGTTCTATTAAGAAGCAAGGCCCCAAAACTAGGCTTTGGCATAGGAATAGAACCTTCATGTGAAATTCCCACATAATTTTGACAGATTTAATCTCATTATTAATATTTAAATAGGATTCAGATATGATATGTGATATGAAAGAATTAACAGTCAGAAATCACACGATAAAGGCAGATAAAAATTTCTTATGGGAAGATCTATTTTCATTTTGAACACAGGTACGAAATATGGTAAAGTCAAGAAGATTTATTGAGCAAAAGAAAGATAGAAAGATAAAGCAAAAGCAGATGCAATTAAAAAGATTGCCAGTCTTGCCCAGTAAATAAGGCCCTTCAAGGCACTATCAATAATGAATTTCTCAGCCAATTGGAGGACATAGACAAGGCTTAATGACTTGAACGAGGTAAAAGCAAAAGGAAAGACAATTTCGATTACTTAAATGTGACAATTAATCAACCATGCCAAAAACAAATGTGACAATCATCACTCCCTTCATTTTGTATTATTAGTTATGATAAAAAAATTATGTCATTTTGATATATTAAAAAACCAATATATCTAACCACAATTTGAAACTAGATACATTAATTTTGTAATATATTAAAATAGCATGATTTCTAATCACAAATAATAATAAAAAATGGAAAGAGTATGTTCATGATAGACAAAGAAAAATGAAAAAATTATACTCCTCCTTCATATCTCATTTATGCACTTTTTCAAAATTTTCATTTCAATTTATTTGTCTATTTATCAAATTAATAAAATGTTAATTTTTATATACTCATATTATGATTAAGTATATTTTATCTACTTTTATTTTTTCAATAGCATAATCATACTTACACACTATACTTAAACCACGCCCATACCCTTGGACAATCTTTTCAATTAATATACTTTTATACTATTATAAATATTTTATCTTTACTCTTACTCTCCAACCACACATGTCCTATGAATAGTATTGATAAAAAAAACTAATACTTCCTTCATATAAAATATGGAGAGAGATTTGAAAATGAAAATTTTCAAATATTTGGAGAGATATTTGAAAATTAATATTTCCTTCTCAAATTGGAAATCAAATCAATAACAGAAACCAACCTGCATGTGCCGCTTGATGCCTCCTAAAAAGCGTTTGACAATAGAAGAAAAAAATTGACACCTTGCAATGAAAGAGAGCCAGTAACACACTCAATCATCAAGATCATACTTCTGACGGCTTAATAAGTTTGATTTTTGTGCCATGTCTTATATACAAATTAATTGGGTAATGATGTTCCAGAGTAGAATTGAAGAGTTTCACAAAGATATAGGCTTAGTTACTGTTGAGAGATAAACCAAGCTTATCCATATTATCATCTTGGTTGAAGAATTCAAATTAGATTTTACTTCTAGATTCTAGAAGATTATAGGATAAAGTAGAGTTCAAGTTGAACTTGTATTCATCCAGTCATCATATTTGATTGAGTCAGCAGAAGAGTTTCGGCAAGACCATCACTCTCGAGGTTGAGAGCTCTGACACCATTGACAACGTTAAGGCCAAGATCCAAGACAAGGAGGGAATCCCACCGGACCAGCAGAGGCTCATCTTCGCTGTCAAGCAGCTCGAGGATGGTCGCACCCTTGCTGACTACAACATTCAAAAGGAGTCCACCCTCCACTTTGTCTTACGTCTGCGTGGTGGCATGCAGATCTTCGTTAAGAGCCTCACAGGAAAAACCATTACCCTTGAGGTTGAGAGCTCTGATACCAGTTTGATGTCAAATGATTTACTCACCCCAAGATCTCTCTAACACAACACTAATATCTTTCTCACACTTTCTAAATGTAATGGTGCATCAAGGAGTAAAGAAGAGAAATGAAATATCATAAACTCACTTCAATTCATATCAATCTCATAACATGACTTCATACTCATATTACAAATGGTCCATGGAATGGAATGACCTATATATAGGCAAAGTTTCACAATATAATAATAATAAAATCTAGCTTAATCTATACGCAAAGTAGTAGTAAAGTTCAACTGAAACTCTTCTGCTAACTCAGTCAAATATGACGATTGGATGAATACAAGTTCAACTTGAACTTTACTACTGCTTCGCTTATAGATTAAGCTAGGTTTTATTATTATTATATTGTGAAACTTTGCCGATATATAGGCCATTCCATTCCATGAATCATTTGTAATATGAGTATGAAGTCATGTTATGAGATTGATATGAATTGAAGTGAGTTTGTAATATTTCATTTCTCTTCTTTACTCCTTGATGCACCATTACATTTAGAAAGTGTGAGAAAGATATTAGTGTTGTGTTAGAGAGATCCTGGGGTGAGTAAATCATTTGACATCAAATTGGTATTAGAGTTGGTTAGATCCAGCACCAATTTGTTTAGAGAATTTGTGAAGAACAAAAGGGTTCTCATACAGTTGTTTTTAGAGAGTCACTATGGCAAACAATTACAATATTGTTTGGTCAGGTCCCAAATTAGATGGGAAGTTAGATTATAGTTATTGGGAGATATTGATAGCCACTCACTTGAGGGCTCACAATATTTAGAGCTTTATTGAACCATGTTTGCAAGAAGAAGCTGATGCAGCAGCTCAGAGAAGAGATCAATTGTCGTTGTCTCAAATCCATCAAGGAGTAGATTATTCAATATTAGGCAAGATTGCTAATGCCAAAACTGCCAAAGAAGCATCAGAGATATTGAAGTTATCATACAAAGGTGTTGAAAAGGCGCATAAATCAAAATTGCAGTCTTTACGTAGAGAATATGAAAGGTATGAGATGTCTAGCTTAGAAACTGTTGAGCAATATTTCTCTTGTATTACTAATCTTGTCAATAAAATGAGAGTCTATGGAGAGAATATTCCAGATAACATGGTTGTAGAAAAAATTCTACGTACCATGCCTATGAAGTTTGATCATGTGGTGACTACGATATTAGAGTCCCATGATACAGAGAAATTAACAATTGCAGAGTTGCAAGGAAGTATAGAAAGTCATGTTAGTAGAATTTTAGAGAAGACAGAAAAAACAACAGAAGAAGCCCTGAAGAGTTGGGTGGATCTAAACACTGATGCTGAATCAAGCCATGATAGAGAAGCAAGAGGTCGTGGCAACACTAATCAAGGCAGAGGTAGAGGAAGAGGTCGTGCCAGTAACTATAGTCAAGGAAGAAGCAACAATTTCAGACCACCTAACCAAGGAAGAGGAGGAAACTTTGGACATACTAGTTGAAGTAGAGGAAGAGGAAACAACTATCAAGGGAGAACAAATTTCAACTGCTTCCACTGTGGGAGATTTGGTCACAAAGCTGTAGATTGTAGATTCAATTCGATGAATCAGAATAGTTTCAATAATCAAGCTAATGTTGCAGAAAGCCAATACCAAAATATTGGTGAGAACTCTAACCAACAAAGTCTATTCCTGATAAGCAATTCTTTTTCAGAAGATGAAAATACATGGTATTTGGATACTGGTTGTAGCAATCATATGTGTGGCAAAAAGGAATTATTTTCCTCACTTGATGAGATAGTAAAATCATCTATTGCATTTGGCAACAATACAACCATTCCTATTTTGGGAAAAGGTCAGATACAAATCAAATTGAAAGATGGATCTCACAACTTCATTTCTGATGTATTCTATGCTCCTGGACTTGGTCATAATCTATTGAGTATAGGACAGTTGTCAGAAAAAGGCTACAACATACAGGTCTTTCAAGGTTATTGCACGATATTTGATAAGAATGGGAAGTTTATTAAAAAGGTGAGAATGACTTCAAACAGACTTTTCCCACTAAAAATACAGCATGAAAAATTTTCCTGCTTGAGTTCAATGATACCTGATGACAACTGGCTATGGCATATGCGTTGTGGGCACTTTCACTTTTCTGGATTAAATTATCTGTCAAGGAAAGGGCTTGTTTCTAGTTTGCCAATTATGGAAATTCCTAATTGTGTCTGTGAGACTTGTCAATTGGGAAAAATGCATACAAATTCTTTTCCTATTGGAAAATCTTGGAGAGCAAAGAAGCTGTTGGAGATTGTGCACTCAGATTTATGCACTGTTGATGTACCAACTCATGGTGGTAGCCGGTATTTTATCACTTTTATTGATGATTTTAGCAGGACAACATGGGTATATTTTTTGAAAAAGAAATCAGAAGCTTGCGATGCCTTTAATTCAAGGCAAAGTGGTTGCAAAATTAAAATCCTCAAAACAGACAAAGGACAAGAGTATCTTGCCTGTTCAGATTTCTTTGTGCAGCATGGAATTCAATATCAGTTGACAACGAGATACACTCCCCAACAAAATAGAGTAGCTGAAAGAAAGAATAGGACAATCATGGATATGGTCAGATGCATGCTGAGATTCAAACAAATGCTTAAAGAATTTTGGGCAGAAGCAGTTGCTACTGCAGTTTATCTTTTGAATAGGTGTCCTACTAGAAGTCTTCATGATAAGACACCAGAAGAAGCTTGGAGTGGAAGGAGACCTTCAATACGTCATCTCAGAATTTTTGGGTGTATAGCTTATGCCCATGTACCAGATCAATTGAGGAAGAAGCTAGATAACAAAGGTGAGAAATGCATTTTCATTGGCTATAGTATGAACTCAAACGCATACAAGTTGTATAATCCAGAGATAAAAAAGGTGGCAATAGTAGAGATGTGACGTTTGATGAAAATGGAAGATGGGACTGGTCAAGAAAATCTCAGAAGGAGGCTATGACAATTTCTGACAGTTATATAGAAGAAAATGAACAACTAGAGACATCATCTCAACCAAAATCATCCAACCGACCTCAAAGAAATCGTCAGCCACCAGCCATATTGCAGGATTATGTTGTGGGTAGTGATAATGACCCATCTGATGAAGAAATTATCAATTTTGCTCTATTTGCATACTGTGATCCAGTGAGTTTTGAAGAAGCTTCTAATGATCAGAATTGGAAGAAAGCCATGGATGAAGAAATTCATTCCATTGAGAAAAATGATACATGGAAGCTAACAGACTTGCTTGTTGATAAAAAAAACCGATAGGAGTAAAGTGGATGTACAAGACAAAGTACAAACCCGAGGTCAGATTGATCGCTATAAAGCCAGATTAGTAGCAAAAGGGTACAAGCAGAAGCCATGCATTGATTATTTTGAGGTATTTGCTCCTGTTGCCAGATTAGATACAATTCGTTTGATGATTTCACTCTCTGCTCAAAATAAGTGGAAAATACATCAAATGGATGTTAAGTCGGCATTTTTAAATGGCATTTTAGAAGAAGAAGTCTATGTTGAGCAACCTGCAGGTTATATAGTTCCCGGAGAAGAAGATAAAGTTTATAGATTGAATAAAGCTCTATATGGTTTGAAATAGGCACCAAGAGCATGGTATAAGAAGATTGACTCCTATTTCATTAAGAATGGTTTTCAGAAATGTCCTTTTGAACATGCTCTGTACATTAAATCAGTTGAGCCTAGAGATATTCTTATTGTATGTCTTTATGTTGATGATCTGATTTTCACTGGCAATAATTTGAAGCTGATAGCAGAATTCAGGGAGGCTATGGAGAAGCACTTTGAGATGACTGATTTGGGCTTGATGTCCTGTTTTCTCGGCATCGAAGTCTTTCAGAAAGATAATGGGATTTTTATTTCTCAAAAGAAATATGCTTACGATATTTTGAAGAAATTTCATATGGAAAATTCAAAGTCAGTTGCTACTCCAGTTGAAGAAAAAATTGAAGCTGATGAAAGAAGATAAAGGAAGAACTATGGATCCTACTTATTACAAGAGCTTGATTGGTAGCTTGAGATATTTGACTGCAACCAGACCAGATATTGTTTTTGGAGTTGGATTACTTAGTAGATTTATGGAGGAGCCACGGTCTTGCCATCTGCAAGCAGCAAAACGGATTCTTCGATATATCAAAGGTACCCTGAATGATGGAATATTCTATGAAAATGCTGATTATGTGAAACTTGTTGGATATACAGACAGTGATTGGGCAGGTGACATAGAGATAAGAAAAAACACTTCAGGATACGTGTTTCATCTCGGTTCAGGTGCAATATCTTGGTCATCAAAGAAACAACCGATTGTTGCACTTTCTACAGCAGAAGCTGCAAGCTGTGCTACGCAAGCGGTTTGGCTAAGAAGAATTCTTGAAAGTGTTAATCATAAACAAACTATTCCTACAACAATATTTTGTGATAACAAATCAGCTATTGCACTTTGCAAAAATCCAGTATTTCATGGAAGGTCGAAGCACATAGCTATTTGATTCCACAAAATTCGAGAATTAGTGAATGAGAAAGTAGTGATTAATTATTACTCCACTAAAGAACAAGTTGCAGATATTTTTACCAAGCCATTGAAGACAGAGTCATTTTACAAATTGAAGAAAATGCTTGGAATGTCAAGTTCTACAAGCTTGGTTAAAGGGAGGCAATGTTAAGAGATAAACCAAACTTATCCATATTATCATCTTGGTTGAAGAATTCAAATTAGATTTTACTTCTAGCTTCTAGAAGATTATAGGATAAAGTAGAGTTCAAGTTGAACTTGTATTCATCCAATCGTCATATTTGACCGAGTCAGCAGAAGAGTTTCAGTTGAACTTTACTTCTGCTTTGCTTATAGATTAAGCTAGGTTTTATTATTATTATATTGTGAAACTTTGCCTATATGTAGGTCATTCCATTCCATGGACCATTTGTAATATGAGTATGAAGTCATGTTATGAGATTGATATGAATTGAAATGAGTTTGTGATATTTCATTTCTCTTCTTTACTCCTTGATGCACCATTACATTTAGAAAGTGTGAGAAAGATATTAGTGTTGTGTTAGAGAGATCCTGGGATTAGTAAATCATTTGACATCAGTTACAATAATAATCACTAAACTTTCAATTACACTACCCTAGTGATGAGTGATGCAGGATCACTGTTTTTTTTTTTTTTTTTTGCAACTCCAAGAATAATCATTCACAACTGAAAACTACTAAGTACAACATTAAAAAATGAAATTACACAATTGATTGCACAGATGTAATACTACCCACAAAACATATTTTCTGCATGTGAACCAAATGCCGACAATATGCACAAGAGTATCCGCCTCAAATTGTCAACGAAAAAACTTGAAGCTAGAACTGCTTATATCCTCTCCTGCAATGCGCGAGCACGAGAAATAGCTGCAGGGTTAGCTTCCAAGATTTGAGACACACCTAATACACGATCTTTGTCTTCTATATGTTCCACTTTTTTCAAAATAGCATTTTCTGATTCAGACAGCTGATTGTCAGGTTTGATACCTAACGTAGCCCAAATAGGACTTTTTAAGGCCTCATAGGGATCATCAATTCTAAGGGTCTTAGGAACCAGAACACACATTTCTGGTTTCTCTTCATCAGTGAAAGCAGTATCTCTTGTGTGTTTGCCAAGGGTTGGGGAACCATTGCCTGAGCAGCAGCTGTTACCAGTCGAGGAAGATGGAGAAAGGCAACCATTGGATCCTATTGAAGCTGTCCCGGTTCCAGCAGCCCACACAGGTGTTCCACTCCAGTACGGTCCTGGAACAAATTGCAATGGAATGCTTGGTGGGCAAATGGTTGGAACTGCCACCATTCGTATGGGACACCACTGCATTGCGGCAGGAGCAGTGTTGTATGGGTTACACGTGTGCGCTGAAGATTGATGAACTTGCACATTGTTCCAGCCAGGATTACAAGGAAATACCCATGGAGTAACAGGGTAACATTGTGAAGGTCTCGATGTAAGACGTTCTAATGATTCATTTCCTGCAGTACAACCATTTGTCACAGTTGATACACATAAGGATGGCTCTTCCTCCCCATTTTCTGCACAATTGATTGAGCTCGCATCAACACTTCGTTTCTGGTCCCTAAGATTTAGCATTGACTTCATGGATTCACAGAGAGGGACATCTGGACCAAATTTCAATACGGTACCATCATCTGTAGAAGACCTGAAAGAAGCAGATTCAAGAGCTGTGACAAGTTGTTGGTGATCACATGAGTTTTCAGTTTCTAACCTGTTGGTAGGGATTCCATCAGAGGCTACAATGATGTGGTGGTATTGAGAGGACAAGTGTTTATTTTTCCGTCTCCCAGCTCCCACCGGAACATTTCTCATTGATCCACCAGCAGTCCAGTACCTTTGGCAGTTCTTGCAGAAATGCCGAGGTTGATTGACATTGTAGTTGTTGAAATAACAAAACTTAGTGTCCAAACTGTTGCAGCGTGGACAATGAAGAATCTTGTCTGGTTTCTTAAAGCTTTTGTCTTGATCTGTACTACTAGTCTCCCTATTATCTTCCACAGCCTTGGGATTTACTTTTGGCTCATTTTCTTGTTCATTATTCTGGGACTCTTGTTTGCTATCTACTAAATCAGAAGTATTCTTTGTTTGCTCAGAGTTTTGAGCATCCTGTGTTTCAACTTCTATCTTTAGCAGGCTGCTGCAAGCATTCTAAAAGTTAAATCATAATTAGTAACGACAAACAGACATGATTATAAGAAAGAAATGAAAACAAGGGGCACAACTATCATATTATATTCAATTTCTACCAACATATGGACATACGTGAATGTGTTGACAATTGAACAAGCATTCAACTGAAATACATGAATTGATAAAGAGGAATACAACTTATAACAAAAAAAAAAAAAAGACATGAATTGAATGACTGTCTTGGAAAGCAGCCAGAAAGAGCACTTGGGAACCTTAAATTGACTGATGAATTTTAATTATTAAAAAATCATCAAGACATGGAATTCTACAAAAACAATAGGATCAGTAACCGTCCCAAGGCTATCTACAAACTGCAAGGGTAAAAGAGGACAAAGTTTAAATAGGCTCGAAAGAGAAACTGAATTCTTTTGATGTAAACTGCTAAATGCTAACAAAGAAAAAAAAATGTGTCTACTACTATGAAGAATCCCAACGATAAACACGATTTAACAAAGGTTGCATTTGATGAAGTATTTGTCTCAATTACAAACAAGCAATTGATTGCAAAATAATCAATACCAGCCTGATTTCAAATTGTGTTCCATCATAATCTTAAAATATTTAAATTCAAAATGAAACAACTTTAATATTGCATTTCATCAGTAGAACCCGCTTCCACAAGAATTGCAGATACCAAATAAATGTATCGGCACCAATTTGATATCGGAAACAAAGCTAAAATATTTCCTGTAAAAAGCCAAGTACAGAAAGAAAACAACCTCCCCTGGCTCGGTATTAATTAGAAAAATTAAAAACAAAGTGGAGAAAAATGTGAGAGGTAATGTAAATAGTCAATAACAAGTTCACACAAAATGGAAAGTGCTCGGTTTTGTTCACACAATTAAGACAGCTTTTGTTCACATGAATCTGGACATGTGCCAGATACATATTCTTAATTATGACTCCCTTCCACAAAATTATGACTCCCTCCCACAAGTTAACAAAATTCTTCCGTTAATGAATAACTTCCCTTTATGTTTCAGTGTGTTTTGAAGCTTGACATGAATTGAAGCAACCAGATACAGCACAGTAAAAAAAAAAAAAAAGGTGACAAAATAAAGATAAATCCCAAGGAATAACAAACAGTTAGAAAGATTCTATTCCTACTAAAGAGAGATAACTAACCGAACAAACGCTTTTGTCGAAATAATCCATTTAGTTAAAAGATTACGAAAAGAGAAAAAAAAAAAAAACATTTCACTGCAAGAAATTAGAAGAAAAAGGGAGATGAAAAACAAGGAATGGTTATTGGGCATGAGTATCTACCATGGTTGCAGAGTTGGCCTGAATCTGACAACCCATTTGAGAGGTCGCCGGAATCTGACAATCCGGTAACGGAATCTTCATGCCAAAGAGCATGATACCCGGATCCTTATCAGACATATCCCCTGCACCACTCATTTAAGTTGTAGTTGTTGATGTTGCTGTTGCTTTTGCTCCTGCAGAGTGTGAAGCTCCTCAGCAGTTCCGAGACATAATAAGGAAAGAATCAGATAGAGAGAGAAAAAAAGAAGAGGCCTTCGTTTCAGCAGAACTTTTCAAGGGGTGAAACTTTCACAAAATAAAACCCACAAAACCCTCTGACGGAAAGGTCACCCTGCAAAAAGCACAAACAGCATGAGGCATCAGAGACTCGAGTAACCTCTTTTCAAGCTTTTGTTCTTTTTCATTACCCTTTTTCTCTTTTTCTTTCTCTTCCTACACTTTCCAATTTCATGGAAGTCATTTAAAATATTACCCTTTATTCATGGAAAAGAGAGGGAAAGAAAAAGAAAGAAAATGATGCCCCTTTCCGGACGAAATTTAAAACATTGGAACGTACATAATATAATAAAAAAAATATTATTTATATTTATTATATATAAGATATTATAATAACTCAGATTATTTATTATTAAATAAGATATGAATCATATTTGAATAAAATTTACATTTCATCAAATAATAGATAAAAAAAGAATGAAAACAGTGCTCCATACACCGTGAAAACAAATAATACAACACTAATATAAATCCCTTCTTAATTCTTTTCCCCTTTTCCTTTCTTTAATCCGATTAAATGTCTAATCTTGATTCATGCGCCAATGTTATTTTGACAATAACATGTGAAAGTTGTGTTTGTTTATTATTATATCCCCTCCCGTGGAATAATTATACATTATAAAAAAAATTTATATACAAATAATTATTTATTTAAAAATTCAGAAAACATTAATTTTATTTATTTTAATAATATATTATTAAATACTATTAGAAAAGGAAATAAACACAATAAATGAGATGAGAGAAATTAATAAAAGAGGATAAAGAAACCAGGGTGATTTATTGAATTATTTTTAATTTTTTAAATTTTAATATTTTTAATAATTTTTTAATTTAAATGCGTAAAATTTGACTATTATTTAAGATGGAGAGAGTAATTTTATTTTTTGGTTACATATGTTTATTATTATTATAGTAATAGAGAAGAGTTTGATTTTGATTTTTGGTTCACAACATTATTATAATAAACAATTTAATTCATTTTTATATTTTAATTTGATAATATGATAACACTACATTTACTGCATTTGATATTAAATATACATTTTATTTCAAGAACTGCCTCACGTTAATAATACTATGAACGTCTCATCGTATCATTTTTCGAGACTGAATTATTGTACATTAATCTAAAACCGAGCTGCATATATTTATAACTATAATAATTACTCCAGTAAAAAAAAATTATACTAATTACTGTCTCGATTTCAAAATATTAGTCTTTTATAACAAATTAAGTAATTAGAAAGTTAATACATCTAAGATATTTCAATAATATGGGGAGAGTGAGCATAATATAATAATTACAATATAATAGAACAAATAATATAATTATAATAATAATTACAATAGTAAATTAATATCATTAAAAATGTGTCTAGTTAACAAATAAAAGTGACAGTTTATATGGATAAATTTTAAATATAAAATAATACATAAATTTATTAGTGTAATTTCTATTCTAATTTTCATAATTAAACTAAACATTTTCTGAGAAAAGAAAATAGGTCAAAAAGAGGACGGGGTAGGATGCTCGGGTTATGACAGATGGCAGATGATTCAGCAAAAGGGTGAATCAGAGCCAAGAGATGTGGTGGCCAACGATGGGGATGACGTGAGAAAGAGAACTGGGACCTACTAAATGGCAAAAAAGAGCAGAAAAAGTGACGCCGACTTGGGGGTGGGGACTCGCTTTTTCCACGCCGCCTTCAATGTCTATGCCAGACTGCTGCTCAACCCTTGGGCCCTACTTCTCCTCCCCCATACCCTCTCTCTCTCTCTCTCCCAGAATTGCAAAAGAAGCAACCCTTTTTAGAATGGGGAGGACAAGCCAAACGGGTCATTGTTACGAACTTTTTTAAGAACAATTCCTTAATTGCAATTTGCCAATGGTTCATTCATTCGGCAAGTGGTGTTTGTTGGTGTTTTGATGTTGCTGTTTGCCTGTTTGTGTTTGTTGGTGCTGTTTCATTCTCACTTGGCAACTGTCTTTGGTACGTACCATTAAGATCCCCATTTTGTGTCGCAACTTGCAAATTAAGGTTCCATGATTCCGTCTCGTTATTCTTCACGGATTAGTAGTGTACACGTTTTGCAAATTGTAGGTACTCTATTTACACGTTGATTTTGCAGGAAGGGGACTGCATACTATTTTGGCTTTGAAATTTTGTGCGAACTACCTTGTCTGAATTAATTGAGATTCGGACAAGAAGTGTGTTTGACATGCCCAGTAGAATAAATTAACACTAAAAATTATATAAATATAAATAACTTTAATTTTAGTACACTAATAGTGTAAAACTTTTTATTTTATCATTAAATTAAATTATTTTATTTACGTAATTTTTCAGATAGTAAGATGAAAGTCAACTATCATACTAAAAAATTTATATTATAAGTGTATTAAAATTAAATCCTAAAAATGATTCTTTATAAAATTAGTTTATAATAAATAAATTAAAATATTTTATATTGTCTTCCAATCAAAATATTACATTTATATAACTTTTCAAGTAGTGGATAAAAAAGTCAACAATTATGGTTAATGTCACAATGCATGACTAAATGATTGTTGTTGTGATTCTAGCAAATTAAATATACTGGATCATACAAGTAATAAGGTATTGAGTAAGATATTTTTCCCACAAATACCAAGGGATTAGTTGAGTGGAGCATGACAGGGTCTTATATCTGTCAGGTCATAGGTTTAAACCCCCACTCATCTTCTTAGGATCAGATAAATGTAAGTTCCTCTACGAGTGCTAACTAAGCTCGAAGCTTTTCTTGCCTTGAGCTGGAACATCATCCTCTCACCTTAAAAATTTTCTAAAAAAAAAAAAGATATTTTTCTCACGAGAATGGATCAAGGAATGGGTAGTTTAAGAGAATAACTATTTGGAAAAAATCAAATTAATGATATTTAATGAAAGAATTAAACAAAAAAAGGGAAATGCTAAACAACAAAAAATTTATCCAAAATTTTGTATCTAAAATAATGTGGCATAATTATTTACTTTTAGATAAATTGGTAAGTTACACCAATTTATTTCACCCAATAATAATCGTAATTTCTGTTAAAAATTTTGTACATATTTCTTTTGGATGTGTAGCATTACCCATAAAATAAATAGCCAAAATAAATAAATAATGGAAGAAAAACAAACTAAATGATGAAATATGTGATGATCAAATAGTATGGCATAAATGTTGGGACAATTGATGTCATCTAACTATAAACACAACAATTATGGATATCAATTAATTTATTTTTATTTCAACTAACTAATTATCAAACTTCCTAAATTAATTACTAGCCTTTCCTGAGGTCAAAATTGAATTTAGGAAAAGAATTAGGCTCTATGATTTCCTAACAATAACCACATGAATTATGTTTGCCTATCTCTAGTTATCCACTACAAGAAATGTGCGGGATACCAATGGGATTACCAACAACATTTCTAACGAGTAAGTATTTTACTGATGGGTTTACTAACTGGTATTGGCCATTTTTTTTTCAGTCGTCGATCGAATTTTACTGATGAGTTATTAAATCTGTCAATAATTTTCGATGGGTATTTAAAAGGAAAATCAGTCGAAAGAATTAGATTAAAGGTGTCATAGAGAGCGTTAGATAATTGATATTATTAACGATTATTGTTAATATTACCCATGGGTAATTAAAAAAAAAATTTTACCGACAATTTTGATTTTTTTTTAAATTATTTAATTTGAAAATATAGTTGATTATTGACGGTTATACCGGTAGATAAAATTTTAATAATGTTTTTTAAATAGGTGATGTCATTGCAATTTGTAGCTCACCTATATAAACTATGGATCATATTCAATTATTTTTTATATAATAATTCAATCACCAATTAAAGTGATATTACGTAAAAAATAATGAAATAATAATAATAATAAAAACAAACTAATGCAATAAGTAAACAAAGTATCATAATAAAATATATACAAGTGTGATAAATGAATGAAATATCAAAAATGAAATACCAGCTAAAGTCCTGGTTGTCAACATCGTCATCCCCATTATTGTCATTGGACCTAGTGGAGTCGTTTGCATCATCGGAGGGTGAGGAGCCCTTAAAAATGGAGGCAAGTGTCAACTGTAACATCGCTCCTCCCAAGTACAACCTCATCCTTAAGTAGTGGCATCATACTCAAGAGTTGTTACTTATAAATTTGCAGACCTTTCTTAATTATCTATAGTAAGAATCGGTCGAATCGTGTATTAACTAACTCGTGATTCTATCAAAATATATAGCAGAGAAATAAAATATTTATTTAATACAAGTCAAGTACAAAAGGAAGATCTTCTATGAGCTTTAGTACACCTGTTCTTTACTATACTTACATACATATATATATATATATATATATATATATATATATATATATATAAGTACAATAGATATGATATTCACTACTAAACTACAGAAATTTCAATTTAGTCTTTCTTATATCGGCTTCATTATTCTCTATAATCAACTGGGAAATGACACGAAAATTCAAACACATAGGGGTGAGAATTATAAAATTCTCAGTAGAGCATTTCCCCAAATACACACTCGTAATGTCATCATCATCATTCCAGCCACTTCGGTTTATTAAGAAATAGGTGATCATGCATTAAATAATAACGATTCATTTTTAAAGTTTCAAATCATACTTCAGAAGTCGGTTACTTTTATAGGAAATCAATCACTTAGTATACATTCACCATAAGCTCATAATCATAGTAAATAATGTTAAACAAAATGATTCGATATGTTATAAATATGTACATACCCATTGTAGAGAAATTATCTTTAATTGTCCTTGATCAATCGAATCGACAAGTCGAAGAGGATCTCATCTCTCTTTATATGCCCTTGACAAGTGAAAGAGGATATTATCTCTCTTTATATGCTATCGACAAGTCAAAGAGGATCCTATATCTCTTTATACGCTCTCAACCTCGACAAGTCGAAAAGGATCTTATCTCTCTTTATATGCCCTCAACAAGTCGAAGAAGATCTCATGTTTATTTATTTGCCCTTGACAAGTCAAGAGGATCCCATTTTCCTACTTATGGCTATAAAACTTAATTCAGTGTATCATTCACTTTTTTGTTTCCAATTGCATGCATAAAACACATATAGGTATTCGTTCACAATGTTAATTCAATTATGCCTTAAACCAATCCTTAAAGTCACTAGCATGCTTTCATATATAATAGACTTGAACAAAATGTCATTATGTCACCAATATAATGCATTAGCAGAAATACAGCACATTGGCAAATTTTACACCTTGGTAGCACAATTTAATTTGCACATCAAACATCGAATTCAGGGGCTACAAAAATTCGTCATAACACCTCAATGTATTCACAAGGTTTTATAAGAATTTTAGAAGAAGAAACATTCTCTAACCGTACTTAAAAAATTCTACCAAATTAGTGGTCAGAGACCACCTAATCTCAGCTTTGAACCGAAATATCATAATTTTTAACCCTAGCAAATGATTGAAACAATTCAAGATAAAAGTCATGGTTGAACCTTAATATGTTTTTCAAAATTGTGTAAAATGTCAAAGGAAAAATCAATCATTTGCTATGGTACTAAAATTAGACAAATTCGCGGCTTCAGTTCCAACAATTGAGGCAGCACAGGTATCATTATGGTTCATGATTTTTTTCAAGTAGTATAAGTCCAAAACATAGCTCAAGAAAATTTATGGAACTAGTTTAGATATTAGATTCAACATATAATTTTTATAGCTCATAAAAATACCCAAAAATATATTAGAAAAATTGTGATTATCTGCTACCTAGGACAAAATTGAAATTCCAGCAAACTAGTCAAAACTTCTTTTGATGAAAATGATTTTCTAACCTCATCCAAACACTCCACCAATTTAAACACATCAATATATATCTATCATCAACCAATAAAACCAGAATTTTCAGCCAACCCAATCATAAAAATTAAAAACAAATTTTGAAAGAAAAGACAACAAATAAACCTTACTTTGGTGGCTTTAAGGATCTTGGCTCCAAGGTGCTCCAAGATTGATTCTCTTCACTTCAAAGTTCCCAAATCAAACCCAAAACCTTCCTAAATCAGTGAGGTATGAGGTAGCAAGGTGAAAATTTTAGATTTTAATACGTTAGATTTGTAGGTATTGACGTGTAGAACAAGTTTACTGAAGGAAGTTGAAAGTTTTAACAAATCTAGGCTATTGTTTTTGAGATTGGAACTTAGGTTTTCATGGTTTTTTGTGAAGAACAATGGAAGTGGCTGCTATTTCTTCTCATTGCTGAGAATGAGGAATGCAAAATGATAAAGTTTTATGGCTTTAAATGATTATAGGTTAGGTTTTAATCTTTATCTAATATAAATCCAAACTTTTCCTACAAGAAAGCAAGATAAATGGCTAGGATTTAATCTTGTAAATCAGGATTAAATCTTACATTTGGCTATAAAGGATAACTTAATCGTAAAGATTTGACTTTCTTTCGGTGTTAGAAATTGCACATCGTAATTTTACCGAACAGGTAAAACAATGTACCTGGGTAATTAAACATTGTCCGAAAATTAATTCTAGGTATAAATATTTATTCCTACTCATTTCTAATCTTAATCCTACAATTTCTCAGTTTCGGATATCTCCGGGCCCCAATTATAGGGTTTCGGGAACCTACTAGGTTACAATTCATATTGTTTTTTTATAGATTCATTGAATCGTCTTCATTATTACTACGTCTATCAAATTTTTTAAATTATGACTAGTAAAGCGCAAATTAATTTTTAAATAATTTTTAGGATGTTATATTATCACCCACCTTAGAAAGAATTTTGCCCTCAAAATTCATTTTGAAAATAGACTTGAAAAGACTCTTTTCATAAATCAAACAAGTAATTCATACACAATTCAAACAATTTAATCAAATCCTAGACGTTCCTACCTCAGATCGGATTATCAGGTGGTGACGTCTCCTCAGCTCTTGGTACTCTCGTATGGTGACTTCCCAACAAATTTTGTATATCTCTCAAGACACTCCCAAATCTTATGTCCTGGTTTTCCATGGTGGTAGCATACATGTTGTCCAACCATACAAGGTTTACCTTCATGGTTCTTCCTACATTTTGGATAACCTTGTCGCACGGTTGACGTATGTAGTTGTTTGTCCTTAGAAGGAATTGGTCAAAACTGCTTCTTTTGGGGCGAAGCCTCCTCATAGCCTCGGTCTTCAAGTGTTAGTCTTTTGCTAGAAATGCCTTAGCAGATTGAGCAATTGCTAGCTTCTTGTTGGAGTCCTCTGCATGCTAGCACTTATTTAGCAAGGTTTCATAATTTCGGATCTCTAAGAGTCCAGCAGCAGCTTCAATGTCCTCACGTAATCCTCCTTTATACTTCATGCACTTCCAAGCTTCATCAAGATTATGCTGATCAATAGTGAAAAATTTGCAAACCTCTTTGAACTTTGCTATGTACTCTGGTACACTCATGGACCATTGCTTGAGTGCCATGAATTCCAACTCCTTTGCATTTCTCACCGAAGTAGGGAAGTATTTGTGGTAAAAAGCTTCCTTGAAGATCTTCCAGGTGATTTTAGTTTGAGAAGCTTTGAACAACCCCTTAGTGCCAACCAACAAAATTCTGTATCTGCCTCTAGCATGTAAGTAGCAAAAGCTACTTTCTCGATGCAAGGAAGAACCAAGAAAATCTTCTCCATAGCCTTGATTCATTCTTCTGCTTTATTTGGATTGAAAGTTCCTTGGAAAGGAGGAGGATTTGCTTTCCTAAACTCAGCGAACTTTTGGTATTCATTGTCCACTTCTACTCTTCTAGGGTTCCCAACTAGATTTCCTTCAGCATATCAGTCCAACCTTTCTATCATTCTGTTGGCTACAACAGCTTATTCTCTCATGGGAACCGCCATCTCACGGAAGGTGTCCATCATACCTGCTTTGTCTCCGGCATTGCTCCTAGTATGCCGATTTGAAGTCATCGGTTCCTATCACACCAAACAAGAATTATTGAGTTGATTAGGCTTAATACCAAGCTAAGCGTACAACAACCCATAACATTCCCAACCAGTAGTCATACACATACATAGAATTACAATGTATGACATTTATTAAGGAAGCATAGCAAGTCCATTCCTCAAGGTCCTACTAGGATGAACTGCTCTGATACCATAATGTAACATCCTCCAAAGTATGACCTCATCCTTAAGTCATGGTACCTACTCTAGAGTTGTTACTTATAAATTTGCGGACCTTTTTTAATTATCTATAGTAAGAATCGATCAAACCGTGAACTAGCTAACTCATGGTTTTATCAAAATATATAGCAGAGAAACAAAGCATTTATTTAATACAAGTCAAGTACAAAAGGGAACTCTTCTATGAGCTTCAGTACACATTTGTTCTTTACTATATTTACAGGAATATATATATAAAACTAAGTATAATAGATATGAGTGTCCACTACTAAACTACAGAAATTCCAATTTAGTCCTTCTTGTAGCGGCTTCACTGTTCTCTATAATCAACCTGGAGACGACATGGAAAGACAAACACATAAGGGCAAGAATTATAAAATTCTCATAGGGCATTTCCCCAAATACACACTCGTAATGTCATCGTCATTGTCCCAGCCACTTTGGTTTATTAAGAAAATTTTGATCATGCATTAAATAATAACGGTTCATTTTTAAAGTTCCAAAACAAAATGATTCGATATGTTATAAATATGTATAATATACGTATATGCCCATTGTAGTGAAATTATCTTTAATTGTCCTTGATCAATCGAAGAGGATCTCATCTCTCATTATATGCCTTCGACAAGTCAAAAAGGATCTCATGTTTATTTATTTGCCCTCTTCAAGTCAAAGAGGATCTCAGGTTTCTTTATTTGCCGTTGACAAGTCAAGAGGATCTCATTTACCTACTTATGGCTATAGAACTTAATGCAATGTATCATTCACTTTTTTTTTTTTTTCCAATTGCATGCATAAAACACATATAGGCGTTCATTCACAATGTGAATTCAATTATGCCTCAAACCAATTCTTAAAGTCATTAGCATGCTTTCATATACAATAGACTTGAACAATGTAATGCCTCGATTTTCTATTAGAGTAAAAATGACTGAAATGCCCCTGAGGTCATTTTCAGCCCGGAACTCCAGGATAGCCGACCCGACAGTCCTCGAGAGGCAAACTCAATGTTTGAAGGGAATTAGTGGACTTGTGAATCTTTTCAAGATTGAAAATCTCGTTTTCTGAGATTTCATGTCAAAATGATCAAAATACCCCTGTTGTGTTTGACACCGGTATGAGTGCCGGATGGGCCCGAAACTTCTCCAGATGGTTTTAAAATGTGTTTTTATGTATTCTATGACCTCAGTTTTAGTCCCAATGGTCCCGGGCAATTTTTGTACAAAATTACGATTTTGCCCCTAGTTTTGTGCTTTTAAGCTTAATCGCGTGATTAAGCAAACCTAAGCAATATTAGGCTCTAATCAAAGATTAATTAATTTTCATAATTAATCTAGAGTCAAAATAATTTATTAAAGTTAATTAGAACCTAAGATTACTTAATTTAAACTCAAATCTTATTTTAAATTCAAGATTCCTAGTCATGGAATCTTGAATAGTGTTTTCTCTCTCCAATTCCTTAAATCATGGAATTGTGTCCACATGGTTTACTCATAAAATGAATTAAAAATCCTCTAAATGAGTATGAGTACTACTTAATCATGTCATAAAATTCCTAATCACATTCTTAGTTACCTAAACACATATTTAGCAATTCCTAATCTTGCACCTAATCTAATACACACCTAAGCATATCTCTAAACTATCATTAAGCAAAAGAAACCTCTCCTCCTTTCTTCTAGAAGTGCACGGCCACCACTCCTCCCCCCATGCCTCAAATATTTGAAATTCAAATGCAATTTCAAGTCCACACCAAGCCATGCTTAGACCATGCTTTGCACCATACCTCCCATACTTTCTTCCATACTCCTCCATGCTTCAAAATTTCAATCTCTCACCTCATGGAACATGAGGATGCACACAGTTTCTTCCTTCCCTCTATGAGCTCTCATTTGTTTTGTTGTTCTATAAATACCTTGCTTACTTGAGCTTGGTTACACTTTAGATCATTTGACAAGTTTAAGCTTTCAAGCATTCTTTGCAAGTTCTTTCCTTTTTCCTCTCAAGTTCTTAGGAACTCTCTTTCATCTTCATCTCCTCTTTGCATCATCACCTCACAATCTCAAACCACAACCTTAAATAATCTCCTAAACACTCAAACACTCAACCTCAAACATAAACTCACCAAAAACACATTCCCTTTCCTTTCTTTCCTTCAAGGCCGAAGCTTCATCATCCCTTTAGGAGGAGTTTTTCCTTCCATTCTCACCTTAAAGATCAAGCCTTTGTCTTCATACTTGGTAAAGAGTTGCTCTCTAGTTTTGTTTTTGCTCAAAAATGAGATTTCCTTGAAGTTTCTCTTGGTTTCTTTTTAAGTTCTTCCTTGCTTTTCCTTTTCTTTCCATTTTGGCCTCAAGGCCTCATTTTGAGCATGATAGCTTGATGATGAGTGTTCCTAGATGATGACTTGTGTTCATCTCAAAAGAAACTCTAAAGCTTGTGTAACACCCTAAATCTTAACCCAACTTTCTAGAATACATTAGGTTAATCATTAGGTTATTACTTCTTAGTCTCATCATTTTATTAAAATACTTAGCGGAAATTACGGGTAAATTTTTTTTGAAAACATAAACCAAAGTGAGAGCCGCGTCCTTAGCCTAATCGGATGACAGAAGTATGAAACACAAATAACACGGCATAAAGAACATAGAATTCAACATGTAACACCAGAGCAAGGATTCATCATAATAAAGAAAACATTTCATTAATAATAATATAGTTGAAGTACATAAGTAGTCATACCCTTTCAGGAACGGGAAGAGCTTGTAATACAGTGGAAATGGAAATACAACAGAAACTAGAAAGCAGTAAAGTACATGGTGCGACTGCGAAATAAAACCAACTACACTACCCTCCTACCAAGCTATGAGTACTAGGCTAAAACCCCTCCCAAAAAGATACCGCCGAAGGGGAGATCCTCGTGACTGCTCAGGCACTCGAATAACTCTCCGATGAGGTCTAGTGATAGCGGGGATCCTCGGTTGATGGAGGTAGATAACCAGGGAATCGCTCGATCTTCTCCTGAGTGGGCCAGTGGAGTGAGAAGGGAACACGTGTCGGCTGGATGTGAGCCCCTCGGCGCGGGCGCATCTTAGCTCTCCTCGCCAAGCATGGATGCATCACGGTGTCCTAGCTGCCCTCTTGCCTAAACGGGGAAGAGGGAGCAGAACTCTCCAAATAGACATGCATCGGCGAGTCCTCGGACAGATCGGTCTCCGACCTCCTCAAGCGAGGCATATACTTCGGGTAGTCACGAACAGCTGAAGCGAACGAGCAAGCACGGTGCAATTGCTCGTCACAAGGGCGGGTACGCTTGAAGATCAGGTCGTCACCACCAAACGGAGCGGTAGGAGTGAACTGGTAGCTGGACACTGGATAAGCAAAAGGTCGACCCATGTACACAAAAACTCGAACGGCACAACGACCCTCGAAGTGATAGGAATGATGCTCCGGGTCGTAGTGCACCTCCTAGACGGGCGTATCAATGAAGACCACGAACGTCGCCATCGATCTCTGAAGATGTGATGAAAGAAAGAGAAAGAAGAGAGAGGAGTGAGAATTCTTACTAAAGAATCTCAATAGGAGTCTCCTACCCTAGGGTTACATCGTTCACATCCTCAGGAAACCTTGGGTTTAATTATAAAAGGTGTACATACATAAAAAGGTTCATTATTTAGGGTTTATAAAACCAATTATCCAAGGTTCATTCCTTTTAGCATGCATCTAGATGTTATGAATGTAACATATTAGAACATGAATGCATGGCAATTCCTCAATCAAATACCTCAATGAATCACAACAGCAAGAAGCATACAAGTGGATCTTCCCTCAACTTCGTGACATTAATCATGGTACTTTAGCATAATAAGGTCACCTTAAAATAACTAGGTTATGAGCTCATACCTCAGCTAGTCGTCACTAGCTCTTGCTTATTATCTGAATAAGCGAAACATAATAAAATAATCCCGACTACGCAAGTACGGGTAGGGGGCAGGGATCACCTCTCTTAGGATATACCCTCTTTGAAACGCTTTGCGGGTATCAAGCCACATCAATTTGTCTGCTTGGGTAGGCTGCATCTACTCATACCCTCACGGATTTGTCTCCCCTGCGGGTGCTCGGCCGAATCGGTGTCACCCAGGGTTTTCAACTCATGTGGTACTTTAAAACATTTCTTCAACCCTTTTTGGTTTGACAGAATTGACAACTACTTAATGTTAAACCGAATTTCCTTCAAACCGAAACTTATGCCAGAAGCTATCCACACAACACATTCCTCATTTAAACCTCATGCTATGATAAACTTCATATCTTAAACAATCATTTCCTCATGCATCATAAACATCTCAACATGTTATTGCATCATATAAACATCATAGCATTAACAATTTCTTAATGTCTTATGCATTGACCCTTAAGGTCTTTAACTCACAATTTAAGTTATAAATCATCATGACTTAATCTCTCGGGCACCTATAGGCTCATATCTAAGTATTCCTCACTCAATACTATGATCATAAACTTCTCTAAACCTCAAGAATGCGGAATCTAAAATTCTAACTTTACGGGTACCTAGGAGTCACAACAATGACCTTTTCTAAGTTCGGTTTGCTCCTAAGGCATCAAGATCAAGTCCTAAACCAATTATGAGTCATTTCTATACATTTGAATTAATTTAAATCCATGATTACCATTTCTAAACCTTGCTGGATAGAATCCAAAAAAATCAATTACCAAGGGATCTAGAACTCTCAAATTAATTCTTTTCTAGTTACTTACTTCTCTAATCTTTCACATATGAATTTTAACATTAATTATACTCAAACATAATCATATTATCATCATCAAACACAACATATACAGTGACAAAACATAGCAAGGCAGAACCGAAACCAAGTCTCCATATAAAGGCATAAAAACATAATTTCCAAAGCATATAAAATACTAGTTTCTCTTGGAGCCTTTCTCAACCTTTCAAAACTCATTTATCAATATTTATAACTTCTAAAAATCATTAAAATATTTGTAAGGGCAGTAGCTAAATCAAATTCATCTCAAGAGGTCCTAAATTCATAAAACTTGGTTCTATACATTCCTTGAACTCACATAAGCTTAGAAAAATTATGAAACATAGTTTTCTACACTTGTAACCAACAAAACCCTTAGGGGCCGAAATCTCAAGCTAAAGAAATAAATATTTTCAAGCCTTTGTTTGAGACAACAATGGACAAGTCTTTGAGCTCTAGGTTCTCTTTAAGTGATGACATGAAAATAAACATGCTCATGCACTAGTTTTAGCTTTCATTAGGAAGTAAAGTGAGAGCATAAAATAAACATGAGATGCAACTTATTATTATCTTTGATATTTAAGTGAGGACTTGGAATATAAACATGATAATGCAAAGCTTGAAACATAAACATGATAATGCAAGTTCATTTATTATCTTGATACTTAGTGATAGCAAGGAAAGTAAATATGATGAGGCATAAACATAAACATGGATGCAATATTCATTTTAATCTCACCTAGAGCTCTTACAAGACTTTAGAGATACAACCCAACACTTATCTCATCACAAAGAGAGATTTAGAGTTCTTGAACCAAGTTCTCAAAGGAACTATGAGGTTCTTGAACATCATCATCAAGCTCAAAGGAAACAAACTTTAAAAAGAACATAAAATCTCAAAGAAAAGGAAACCAAAATCGAAACCTTAAAAAGGAAAAGAGGATGAAACTAAGTCAAGTTCTTTATTAAGTACCCAAAATCCATATCTAGAGAAAAATCCCTAGAACATGCTGGCCAACTTTAAGGTTGACAAGGGTAGGCTTGGGCTTTTTGAAATCATTAGATTAATTTTCTTAAGTTAAAAAACCATGTGAGCTAAGTATCATATAGATAAAGTTTAAGGAAAAGAAAAACTCAAGCTTTAGAGGTTTCTTTGAGATGAACACAAAGTCATTATCTAGAAACTCTCATCATCAAGCGATCATGCTCATAAACAAGGCCTCATGGCCGAAATGGAGAGGAAGAGAAGAAACAAGGAAAAGTTTCAAAAGAAATCCAAGAGAAAACTAGAGAAAAACTCATTTTTCAAGAAAACAAGATTTAGAAAAACATTCCTACCTAGAGTGGAGATAAAAGCTTGAACTTTGAAAAGGAAAACAAGATAAAGAACTCCTCTTCGAGGGCAAGATGGCTTCGGCCAAGGCAAAGAGGAAGGGAAGGAGATGTGTTTTGGGTGAGGTTGTGTTTGAGATGAAGTATTTGAGAGCTTAGGAGGTGATTCAAGGCTATGGGGTGGTGTTTGAAGGTTGTGAGATGATGATAAGATGAAGAGATGATGAAGATGAAGATAAAGAACAAGAGAGAACTTGTAACACCTCTCCTACTATAGTGCTATGCTCGAGTCATAACATTACAGTAAGTAGTCGTTACCCATAACTTACCTTACATATTTTACTCGTATTAACCATATGAATTATATACATATGTGTTGTAATAAATATGAGCCTTGTACTAAAAGGTATACTAATTTTTTTTCGCTGCTCGCAATTCTAGGAAGTTGGTCACACGATAATTTACATTTTATATCACATCCATAGTATGTTAAGTTATACAGATATACTTTATACATGCACACCTAATTACATAAGTATCATAAACAACCCTACCCTAGCCCTCACAGTGACCACCTAATCCGGGTTAGGGCCTAACAAAATAAAAATAACTACAGATAGATAAACCTAATTCCCTCGGTCAGTGGCTCATCAAAAGGTTAGACATAAGAGCCTATGATAGTCAGATAATATGAGGGATTCTAAGTCGTACTACATTTGTCAACAAGCTGAATACCCGTAGTCAGTCAAACAAGTAGAGAAAGTTAGGCATCTCGAGGAAGAACACGATCAAGGCCATCTATATAACATGTATCATACAGCAGGAATGAGAATCAATGATTCCCAATAAGAAAAGAACCTGTCTAATACTCAATGATATTTAACTTAATGCAAGATAAGCAAAGTAACTTCAGTTATTCAAATAATGATCACATTAGTTAGTGTTATTCTTTCTTATGACTTAATTTTATTAGATAATTTGAAAACTTAATGGTAGAACGCATAGGATTCTTCTGATATACTTCTCTTTGGATCGTACTGGCAACTTGTGTAATGCCGTCGCGACTACACTCTGATATAGTTCACTAGATGGAGTACGTCTACTACATCTTATTCTAGATAGCCTTGCTATCCTCAGTACATCCCTTTTTCTCATGAACGATGTAATGTCATCGCGTTCACACCCAGATATAGTTCTAAGGGCGTAGCACGTCTACTACTACCCGTGAATCCATGAGCTTACCACTAAGCAATTTACATTGCATAAGATTTATTCTCTTATGCTTTATTTCTTTGCGCGCATTTTTATCATTTGTATAAAATTTCTCATAGTTGTTGAGTAAGATGTATTCTTCAAGAATTCTATTTTTCATGCTTTCCTTTGAGACTTTTCCTTGAAACTTACTTAAACTCTTATGAAATACCCTATTAAAATCTCTTGAATAAATATAATGTCTCTCTTTAACTTTTAGGAGATATTTTCCCGTAACATTTGGTATACTGTTGTGATGTTTTTCTGTAAAGTCTACCAGGCTTTTTAATAAATTTTATACCATCATAATTTCTGTTACATCTTTTGGTTAGTAATAATTCTCATCAATTTTCCAACAATTGAACCAAGTTTCCTGTGCTGGATTCCAAACTATTTTTGCAATAAATCAACGATTCTTGGACATTAATTGCTCCTAAATTTTGAAAATACACAATCCTAGTACTACTACCACTTTTTCAAGTTTTGATTATTATGTGTAGCAAGATCATACAACATAAGACTTAATACTATAAAATTTCCAGCACCTATAATTTCAGGCATATACACATTTCAAGCACCTACTATATCATAAAAACTAAGAATTGATGCTGTACAAATTTCCAGTACCTATATTCCAATACACCAGATTTCATAATAATCTAAGAAATAAAATTCTGGTTCCAAGCATAGTTTCTAAAAGAATAAAAATTCTGGTTCTAAGGTTAGTTTCTAAAAGAATAAAAATTCTGGTTCTAAGGTTGGTTTCTAATAAAAATTCTGGTGCTAAAATTAGTTTCTAAAAGAATAAAAATTCTGGTTCTAAGGTTAGTGATGCCCACAAATAGGATTTTCAGCAAATCCACAAAATTGTAATTGGTATATTCTTCTATATCTATCAACTTCAATACATGTAATTCCTAAAGAAAAATTCTGGTTCCTACAGGAATGATTCATCATAACTCAAGCACTCCTAAATCCTCAAATTTGGTTTAGATTTCAGCAACAATAAATTCAACAAATTCAAGCATTTATCTTAGCAAAAAGCAAAACATCATAAAGAAAAGACTAGGATAATTTTCCTACCTTCCTCCAAACTTTTCTCTAGTTTTTCCTTTCAAAACAAACCTCAAACCCCTTTGTTTCAGCCCTAGATTAAGCTGCCATGAGAACCAAGTGCAAAGAAAAAATAAGGTTTTCAATTGATTTTGATGTGGAGAAGATGTTCTTGAAGTAGTTTAGATGCTTACCTAAGAGTATTATTTGTAACTATGGTGATTTGATGAAGTTTTCTTCAAAGAGGAAATTTAGGGAATGGAGAAATGAAGAAAAGGAAGGCAACGAAGGAGTATGATAGGAAGAATGTGTATCTGGAAGAAGAACCGAGAAGGAGTTGAAATTTCCTTGCTTTTTCCTTTTTATTAATTCCTTAACTTGGAGAGAAAGTAAGGAAATTAAAATTTCCTGATCAATTTGCCTCCTATTAGTATTATAAATATCTATATTTATTTGATTATTCTGACTAACAATTTATTTGAGATATGATAATGTCCATTAATTTGATTAGTCTCGATGTTTCGGTGTATGCAGGTTATTACCATTTAGATTACCTTTGTTTTCATTTTTTCAATACCCGATTGACATAAAAAAAACTTTGCCGGGTAGAATTATCTTTTTAACATTATTCTAATTTTTTCTATGTCTTAATATCATTTATAAGATCTCATCCTATATTACTAATTAAAATATTATTATTCTAATTTTTATTAATATTTAATTAATTTTCATTTTTTTTTCAGAATCCTCATATTGTTTCGATCCTAACTGTGTCAGTCAGAATTTTTAAAATCCTTACCGATTTCTCTCAATTAATTATTTTATCAGAAATATACAAATAGGAGAGTCGTTACAGAACTCCCTTGGAACTTAGAGAGAAAAAGAGAGGACACAAAGAAAGCTTAGAAAACTAAAAGTGTGCAAATGAGCTAAAGTGTTTGCATGTGTTTCTAGGCAAGGTATTTATAGAAAATAAAAACAAATGAGAGCTCATAGAGGGGAAGGATTAACTGTAGCAAAAAGGGAGGGAAAGGAAGAAAAATATCTCTTACACAATATCATTCAAACATGGTTTGAAGTATGGAGGTTATGATACAAAGTATGGCTTCAAGTAAGGTGATTTGAGTGAGCTTTTCTTTTAATTTTGAATGAAATTAGTCTTCTAAAAGCTAGACATGGTTGGAAGTTTTTCAGCCACAAATAAATGAGGAAAATGGTTTATTTCATTTAGTTATTCATTTGGAAAATCAAGCTTGATTGAAAATATGACAAGTTATGGTGTATATGAGTTGGAAGCATGGTCTTGATGTGTCAAAATTTTGCACATGTGATGGAAATGGGGAGGAGTGGCTTCGGCCAGACCAGCAGCAAGAGAGAGGAAGAAAAATCTCTCATGTAATTGTGTGTTAGTGATAGGTTTAAGTGTAGGTTAGCTTAGGTACAAGGTTAGGAATAATTAAGCATAAGTTTAGGTAACTAAGAATGAGGTTTAGGGATTTTATGACAAGATTAGGAGTGCTCATACATCATTAGAGAGTTTAAAACTCATTTAGGAATAAACAATTGGAAACACAATTCCATGATTTAAGGAATTGGAGAGAGAAAACACTATTCAAGATTCCATGACTAGGAATCTTGAATTTAAAATCTGATTTCAAGTTGTAATTAAGCACTTTTAGTTTCTAATCAACTTTAATAAATTATTTTGACTCAAGATTAATTATGGAAATTAATTAACCTTCGATTAGAGCCTAATATTGCTTATGTTTACCTAATCACACGATTAAGCGTAAAAACACGAAACTAGGGGCAAAATTGTAATTTTTCACTAAATTCGCCCAGGACCTCTGGGACCAAAACTAAAGTCACAGAATATATAAAAACGCCTTTTAAAACCATCTGGAGAAGTTTCGAGTTCATTCGGCACTTGCAAATGGGTAAAACACCACAGGGGCGTTTTGGTCATTTTGACTCGAAAACTCGAAAAATGAGATTTTCGATCCCGGAAAGGTACACAAGTCATCTAATCCCCTTCCAACATTGAGTTTGCCTTTCGAGTACTGCCAGATCAGCTTTCCTCGAATTCTGAGCTGAAAATGACCTCAGGGGCATTTTGGTCATTTTCACTCTAGCAGAAAATTGGGGTGTTACAGCTTGGGTTTTTCTTTTCGTTGAACTTTATCTATGTTACTTAGCTCACATGGTTTTTAACTTAAGAAAAATTAATCTTAAGGTTTTCAAAAAGCCCAAGCCTACCCTTGTCAACCTTAAAGTTGGCTGGCACGTTCTAGAGTTTTTTCTAGATAGGGGTTTTGGGTACTTAATAAAGAATATGACATAGTTTCCTTCTCATTTTCTTTTCTTGCTTGGTTTCATTTTCCTTAGTTTCTTTTCCTTTAAAGTAATGTTTTAAGTTGATTTCTTGAGCTTGATGATGATATTCAAGAGCCATGTAGTTTCCTTGAAATTTTGGTTCAAGAACTCTAAAGCTCACTTTGTGGTTAAGATAAGTGTTAGGTTGAGATTTTTGATTCTCTCTAAAAGTCTTATATGAGCTCTAAGTTAAGATAAAAAGGACTTGCATCCATATTTACTTTTATGTCACCACTAAATGCTCAAGATTAAAGAATGAACTTGCATTTTCATATTTATGTTTATGTTTTCACTAAATCTCCAAGATAATAATGGGTTTGTATATCATATTTATTTTATGCTCTCACCTCCTAATAAAGACTAAAACAAAATGCATTGCATATTTATTTTTATGTCAATTACTTAAGAGATTTAGAGCTCATGGACTTACCTATTATTTTTTCAAACAAAGTTGGAAAATATATGTCTAAAACTCTCTTGATTTCGGCCTTGTGATAATGTTGAGTCCTAGAATGAGATTCATCTAGTTACAAGTGCTAAAACTCATGTTTCATGATTTTCTTAAGTCCAGATGATCTCAAGAAAAGTCTTGAGCAAGATTTTATGTTTTAAAACCCCCTTGAAACTATTTTAAATTAACTACTGCCCTAATGTTATTTTATGATGATTTTAATGAAATTAAAAGTGTTCTAATGAGTTTTAAAGTCCTTGAAAAGGTTCCAAGAGAAACTAGCAACTTATGTATTTTAAAAATGAAGTTCTATGTATTACTTGATGGAGATGTTTTCGGTTCTGCCTTGCTTGATTGTCCACTGCATGATGCTATTTTGATGATGATAATATGAGTATGTCCATGTATATTTGATGTTAGAATTAATATGTGAAAGTTAAGATAAGTTAACAACTAAAAAGGAATTAAGATGAGACTTTTAGATCCCCTAGAAATGTAATTTTTTGGATTTTTTCCAGCAAGGATAAAAATGAGAATTAACGGTTTATAGTTAGTTTAAATGTGTAGGAACTACTCATAATTGGTTTAGGAATTGATCTTGATGTTTTAGGGACAAACTGAACTTAGAAAGGGTCAAAGTTGTGACTCCTAAGTACCCGTAAAGTATAAATTATGGAATCTGCACTCTTGAGGTTTAGAATTGTTTATGATCATAGAATTGAGTGAGGAATACTTAGATATGAGCCTATAGGTACCCGAGAGCTTAAGTTGTGATGATAGACAACTTATTTATCAAGTTAAAGGACCCTAAGGGTCATAGCATAAGACATTAAGAGACTTTGATGCTTTGAGTTGATATTGCAAGTATGATATGATGATTTATGAGCTATGATGAATGTTTGATTGAGTTGTTATGACTATCATGTTTATGCAAGTTGATTGAGAAATGCATGTGTTATGAGATTTGTGGCATAAAGTAGTTTGAAGGGAATTCGGTGTACAGCTGTTATGCTGCCGAATTTCCGTCAAACCTAAAAGACTTGAGAATGTTTTTGAAGTATCATATGAGATCAAAACCCTGGGTGACACCAGTTCAGCCGAGCATCCCCAGGAAAGACAAATCCGTTAGGGTATGAGTAGATCCATCCTACCAAAGCGGACAAATTGCCGTGGCTAGATGCCCGCAAAGCATTTCAAAGAGGGTATATCCTAAGTGAGGTGATCCCTAAGCCCCCCAACCCGTACTCAAGGAGTTAGGATTTTATTATGTTTCACTTATTCAGATAATAAGTAAGAACTAATGATGACTAGTCAAGGTATGAGGTCATAACCTAGATGTTTTAGGGTGGCCCATAATGCTTAAGCTTAAGTTCTTAAGTCACAAGTTGAGAAAAGAGAAAAGTTCCACTTGAAAGAATATGCCACTTTATGCCACTTGTATGCTTCTTGATGTGATGAATTATCGAGTTATTTGTTTAAAGTAGTACCATGCATTCATGCTTTGATATATTACATTCATGACATCAAGATGCATTCTAAAAGGAATGAATCTTGGATAAATTAGTTTTATGAACCTAAAGAAGAAATTTATATGCATGCTTACTTTTTAATAATAAACCCAAGGTTCCTGAAGATGTGAACGATGTAACCTTAGATAGGAGATCCTTGTTGAGATTCTTTAGTAAGATTTTCACTCCTTTCTGTTCTTTCTTTTTCTCCCATCACATCTTCACAGCTCGATAGCAACTTTCGTGCTGTTTGTTGACACGCCGGTTTGGGAGGTGCATTCGACCCGGATCACCATTCCTATCATTTCGAGGGTCGATGTGCCATACGTGTTTTTGTGTATATGGGACGACCTTTTGCTTATCTTGTGTCCAGCTACCGCTTCACTCCTACTACTCTTTTTGGCGATGATGATCTGATCTTCGAGCGCACTCGCCCTCGCAATGAGCAGACCCGTCGTGATAGTTCACCTGCCTCGGCTGTACGTTCCCTGCTTGCAGCGATCGGAGATTGACCCATCCGAGGACTCCCGGATGCACATCTTTTCAGAGGGCTCTGCTCTTACGGTCTCGATGGACATTGGTGGCCGTAGTGAGGCTACGGTGACTCAGCCCCATCGAGCTCGGTGACCGGAGATGCATCCACGTCGTGGAGGCCATACCCGATCCCCGTTCCTTTTGTTCACCTCCGATGAGCTCACGCGGTTTCCTGGGTACATACCCCTATCAGTGAGGGTTCGCACCGCCAGTAGACTTTGTTGGAGGGCTATTCGACTTCTCGAGCCGTCACGAGATTTTCCCCTTTGCAATATCTTTTGATAGGGGTATTCTAGTTTAGCACTCATAGTTTTAGTGGGAGGGTAGTTTAGTTGGCTCTTGCCATTTGTCGTACCATGTATTTTACTGCTTTTGTATTTTCTTGTTATTTGCTTGTATCGAAAGCTTAGCCCGATTTTATAAGGGTGTGACTTTATGTATCTTTAATTATGATATTAATGAAGTATTTCCTGGGTGTGTTATTGACTGATCATTTGTTATGTGTTCTTCTATTTCGCATTTATTCCTTATGAATTACAATGTATGTTTAGTTTACTATTTCGTCAACGCGGCTCTCACTTTGCTTTTATATTTCAAAAAAAAAAATTTACCTGTATCTTTCGCTAAGTATTTTAATAAAAGAATGAGACTAAGAAGTAATAACCTAATGATTAACCTAAATATGTTCTAGAGTATTGGGTTAAAAATTAGGATGTTACAAACAAAATATTATTATGTCACCAATATAATGCATTAGCACAAATATAGCACATTGGCAGATTTTATACTTTGCTAGCATAATTTAATTTGCACATCGAACAACCAATCAGGGACCACAAAAATTCTTCATAATACCTCAATGTGTCCACAAGGTTCTCTAAAAATTTTAGAGGAAGAAACATTCTCTAACTATACTAACAAAATTCTACAAATTTAGTGGTCAGAGAGACCTAATCTCAACTCAGAATGGAATCTCATAATTTTTAACTCTAGAAAATGATTGAATCAATTCAAAATAAAGGTCATGGTTGAACCTTAAGATGTTTTTCAAAATTGTGTAAAATTTCAAAGGAAAAATCAATCATTTGCTATAATGGTAAAAATTAGACAAATTCACTGCTTTAGTTCCAGCAATTCAGGTAGCACAAGTATCATTTCGGTTCATGATTTTTTCCAAGTAGTATAAGTCTAAAACAAAGCTCAAGAAAATTCATGAAGCTAGCTTAGGATGTTAGCTTCAACATATAATTTTTGTAGCTTATAAAAGTACCTAAAAATATATAAGAAAGATCATGATTATCTACTGTTTGGGACAAAATCGAAATTCCAACAAACTAGTAAAAACTTCTTTTGAAAAAAAATGATTTTCTAACCTTAGCCAAACACTCCACCAATTTAAACACATCAATATATATCTATCATCAACCAATAGAACTAGAATTTTTGAGCCAACCCAATCAGAAAAATTAAAAACAAATTTTGAAAGAAAAGAGAATAAACAAACCCTACTTTGGTGGCTTTAAGGATCTTGGCTCCAAGGTGCTCCAAGATTGATTCACTTCACTTCAAAGCTCCCAATTTAAACCCAAAACCTTCCTAAATCAGCGAGGTATGAGGTAGCAAGGTGAAAATTTTAGATTTTAATAGGTTAGATTTGTAGGTATTGATGCATAGAACAAGTTTAGTGAAGGAAGTTGAAAGTTTTAACAACTTTAGGCTAGTGTTTTTGAGGTTGAAACTCAAGTTTTCATGGTTTTTTGTGAAGAACAATGGAAGTGGCTGCTGTTTCTTCTCATGGCTTAGAATGAAGAATGCAAAATAATAAAGTTTTGTGGCTTTAAATGATTATAGGTTAAGTTTTAATCTTTATCTAATACAAAACCAAACTTTTCCTACAAGAAAGCAAGATAAATGGCTAGGATTTAATCTTGTAAATCAAGATTAAATATTAGCTTTACATTTGGCTATAAAGGATAACTTTATCCTAAAGATTTTACTTTCTTTTGGTGTTAGAAATTGTGTAAACTCCAGGACCCTTCAAAAAGATGAATTAAAATTGTTTTGAATGACAACAAAGCTAATTCAAAGAAAATGTTTTGAAGAATAACTAATGACCATCTTGAGTTTCTGTTATAAGGATACCAGATTTTTCTTTAAGATGCACAAACAGAAAGTATGAGAAAATGATCTCACGTCACAAAGCTTTTGGTCCTGATCGTGAAAAGAAGATAAAATGTGATGAAGCAAGAAGTGCATCAAACAAAACATTGTCAGAAATCGGTCTGACAAAACAGAATCAAGGAAAATACTGAGCTTCAGAAAGAAAGGCTACAATGACGATAATGTGCAAAATACTGGAGGCAAAGTATTACTCAAACTTCAATCATCATAATCATGTGATTCTCATCATCAAAAATCAGAGATTGAAGACAAACAAATAGCTAAGGAACTAGCAATGCTCATCAGAAAACCCAACTCAAAATGGGAAGAAAAAATGGCTATATTTGAATTTCAAATCAGTCTCTCGAAGTCAAGATATCATCTTTACAAGTGCCCACGATCAAATGACAAAAGGATTTTTTAGAAAGTTCAAAAACCATGATCAGAAGGTGGAAAAATAGTTTATGATAGTCTTCAAAAACTTCAACTCATTAACTACTTCTGAAAAAGGAACTATGACACCAGACGAGCTACTTACCTAGATTATATTTCCAATACTTGATCAGATGTTCAACACGTGTTGATAAAGTGAAAGATCAAGGGGCAACGGTAAAAAGAGGAAAACCATCTATAAATAGAGATGAATGAGCTTTGTGTAAAGATAGAGAAAAGAGAAAAATTTATGCCAAAAAACTTCCTGTTGAAAATATTCATTGCTAGAATCCGTTGTATATCAAAATCTTTTTTTTATATTCTTTGGTGATTATTTGTTCTTCTAAGGAAGAATTACTAGGAAGAAGTCACTCAAGCAAAATCAGTTTAAATATATCACATTAAAAAACTTGAGTGTTGAGCTGTACGATTATATCATCAATCTCTGTCTGGTTGTAATTCTGATCCAGTAGTGATCAAAAGGAAAATAGCTTGAAGAGGCTACTATAAAACTACTTGTTATTGTAGGTTAGTAAGGGTTGTTTACTGAGAGGAGTAAAAGCTTGGGAAGGCTACGGTAAAGACTATCCTGTACTTATGATTCCTCAGTGAGGAAGTTTATTGGAACTCAGTGTGTACTGAGAACTAGATGTAGGTAGCTATTGGCCGAACTAGTATAAATTATCTGAGTCAAGTATTCTCTTTCCTCTCTTTCATTTGAATTTAGTTTTCAACTCTGTATAAATATTTTGATCGTCGTCTTTCACTGTTAGCTTATTTATTCAAACTACTTCATTCAGAAAGTAACCTTCTGGACACGCTAACCATTCTTCTACTGTTCTTCAAGTTCTAAACTTGATAAAATTTTATAAAGTTTTTTAGTTTGAAATTTACGTAGCATGATTCAACCCCCCTTTCTTGTGCATATTCTTATCAACAATTGGCATCAGAGCTTGGCCTCTAAGGGGTTAAGCATTCTAACGACTGCAGAGGAATCAAAAGGATCCAAAGAACAATGGCACAAAGCTTTCATATAGTAGAAGAACATTCGATCAACAGGCCACCATTCTTTGATGGTGGAGACTATGCTTATTGGAGAGATCATATGGGATTATTCATAAAATATACAAGTCTTGACTTGTGGGAAATAATCCAAGAAGGTGACTACATTCCAACAGAAGAAGTTCCTACAACAGATGATTCACTTTCCACATCAAGAGAAATTTCCAAGAGCAGATAGACAGAGCAACACAAAGCCAGAATTCAATTAAATTCTAAAGCAAAGTATTTGCTCACTTGTGCTTTAAGCAAAGCTGAATATGATAAAATCATTGCCTGTGACACAGCAAAAGAAATATGGGATAGATTGCTCATGTTGCATGAAGGGACTGATTAAGTCAAGGAAACCAAGATCAGTATGATGGTCCACCAGTATGAGATGCTTAAAATGACTGATCAGGAAAGCATTGATGATATGACCACAAGATTTATGCATAGCATAAATCAACTAAAAGGTCTTGGCAAAAGATATTCAAACTCTAAGCTTGTTAGAAAAACCTTAAGAAGTCTTCCTGCAAAATGGCTGCCTAAAATAACAGCCATTACTAAAACCAAAGATCTCCAAACTCTTAGTCTAGATGCTCTTATTAGATCTCTAAAAGCTCATGAAGTAGTTCTGGCAGAGATGCATAGAGAATCCATATAGAAACCCAAGTCCATTGCTCTAAAATCCTCTCATTGTAAATCTAGCAAAGCAAAGGCAATGAAGATTGCAGAAACCTCTGATGAAGAGGATGAATCTGACGATAACAGTTAAGATGATGATGGAGATGAAATTTCCATGCTAGCAAGGAAGATGTCAAGGGCATGGAAAGGTAAGTTCAAAAGGAGAAAAGACTTGAAAAGATATAAAAAAGGCTAGATAAAGCTAGACAACATCATCTGTTTCAACAGTGGAGAAAAAGGTCATTTCAGACTTGAATGTCCAAAACTGAAAGGACCACAAAAAGGTTTCTGAGCAAGACAAAGGGAATGCTAGCAATATGAATTGACTTGGATGAAGAAAAGGAGGGAACAGAAAGCCTGGAAGGACGAGAAGACATAACAGATTTATGCTTCATGGCCGACTACAACTCAGAAGACGAGTCTGAGGTAAATAACTCTTACCAAAATTTCTCCTATGATGATTGAATAGCTCTGTATGAAGAACTGCTTGAGAATACTCAAATAATTTCCTCCCATCATCATAGTTTAAAGAAAGAGCATCAGAAAGTTGTTTAAGAACTTCAATCTGTCAAAAAGGAATTTGAAAATATAGAAAGTGAAAAAGAAAAATTACATAAGGAAAACAATGAATTAAATCTGTCAAAAATCAAGATTTCAAAGGAAAATGAAGACTATTAGAAAAATATATCTGAGTTAGAGAAAACAGTTAGTCTTTTAAAGACAGATCTAGAAAAGATGGTAAATGGTTCAAAAAATCTTGATCTAATGCTTGGAAGTCAAAGGCCTTATTTTCAAAGAACTGGGTTAGGATATAAAGAAGTTAAAAAAGGAAAAGAAAAATATTTTCAACTAGATAAGGTAAGAAAGAAGGTCTTCTACACTATCTATTATAAACGGGGACTTCGTCTAGATAAATGTTTCATGAAAAAAAGCGTAAAAAAATCCTCTTTTATTGATACTAACTCAGAAGAACCCAAAAAAGTCTGGGTACCTAAATTAAAAAATGTATTTGTTGTAGGTATACCTAAGAACACATATAGAATCTGATAACAAGTGGTACATGGATAGTGGCTGCTCTAGACACATGTCCGGAACAAGGAAATGGTTCAAAAACCTCAAGCCAAAGAATTCTGGATCAGTAAAATTTACTGTTGGAGGTAAAGCAAAAGTCACAGGTATCGAAAACATTGGTAAAGATGATTCTCCTCAAATTTCTGATGTATTATTTGTGGATGGTTTGGCTCACTATCTTCTAAGCATAAGTCAATTATGTCATCAAGACTTCAATGTTGTTTTCAATGTTCAAAATTGCAAAATAATTAATCTTGTCTTAGGAAGAGTCATACTATCTGGAAAGAGGCATGATAACACCTATGTATTGCTGTTAGATGATCTTCAAGATCAAGATGTTAAATGTCTAGCCTCCTTCATAGATGAAAAATGGTTATGGCATAAGAAGCTCAGGCATGCTCACATGAAGCTTATCTCTGAGTTATCTTAGAAAGAGCTTGTTAAGGGTTTGCCAAATATTAGGTTCGACAGAGATTCAACTTGTGAATTATGTGAAAAGGGCAAGCAAACTAGAGCTTCCTTTCAAAACAAACATGAAATGTCTACCTCTAAACCTCTAGAATTACGTCATATGGATCTTTTCGGTCCAACTCAGATAGCTAGTCTTCAGGTAAGAGATATTGTTTGGTAATTGTGGATGATTTCTCAAGGTTCACCTGGGTGTTTTTCTTAACTTCCAAGGATGAAGTCTTTGAAAAATTCAAATTGTTTGCAAAACGAGTTTGCACTGAAAAGAACTCACAAATAATCTCCATCAGATCTAATCATGGAGGAGAATTTGAAAATCATATTTTCAATGAGTTTTTTGAAAATCATGGCATTCTTTATGAGTTTTTGGCACCCCGAACTCCCCAACAAAATGGTGTTGTTGAAAGGAAAAACAGAAGCTTACAAGAAATGGCTAGAACACTCATTTTAGAGAGTGGTTTATTGTAACGCCTCGATTTTTCTTGTCTGAGCAAAAATGACCAAAATGCCCTTGAGGTCATTTTCCACCCGAAATTCGAGGATAGTCGACCCGACAGTACTCAAAGGGTCTACTCAATGTCAGAAGGGGACTATATGTGAATGAATGTTAATAGAGCATAAAAATCTTTCTGAGGTTTCGGGTCAAAATGACCAAAATACCGTTGTAGCGTTTTTACGCGGGTATAAGTGCTATTTGAGCCTAGAAACTTTCTAAAAGGTTTTAAATGATATTTTTATGTGTTTGGGGATATCTGTTAAAGTCCTGGTGGTCCCGAGCAATTTTTGTGTAAAATTACGATTTTGCCCCTAGAATAGTGTTTTTGAGCTTAATGATGTAATTAAGGAAACCAAAGCAATATTAGACTCTAATCAAAGACTAATTAATTTTGATAATTAATCTAGAGTCAAAATAATTTATTAAAGTTAATTAGAACCTAAGGTTGCTTAGTCACACCTTAATCTTTTCTAAAAATTAAGATTCTTTGTCATGGAATCTTGAATAGTATTTTCTTTTTTCAATTCCTTAAATTAAGGAATTGTGTTTGTGCATAATCATATCATAAAATGAGTTTTAATTTAGCTAACTAAGCAAGACCACTCCTAATCATGTCTTAATATTCCTAATTACACAATTACCTCACCTAAACACTTTCTTACAAATTCTAATCAAAAGATTAATCAAAGAAACACCTAAACACATCACTAAACCACAATTAGATGAAATAAATCCCTCCCCCTTGGCTGCATCATGGCCGAACCTCTTCCTCCTCATTTCCCACATGTTGAATTTTTTTTGCACTCCAAGGCCATGCGTGCACCATACCTAGGCCTTACCTTGAACCATACCCACCATACTTCAAACCATGCCTCACTATACTTCAAAGAACAAACCTCTCACCTCATGTTCCATGAGGAAGCTCGCGGTTTCCCTCCCTCCTCAATGCACCTCCATTTTGTTTCATTTCCTTATAAATACACATGCAAATGAACTTGTAAGAGCCTTTAGATCATTTGCTATGTGTAAGCTCAAGAGTATTCTTGCAAGTTCTTTCATTTCCTCTCAAGTTCTAAGAGTTCTCATCTTCTTCATCCTCCTCCTTGAGCCACCATATCTCAACATCAAACCACCACACAACCCCCATAAACCACCACCCAAACACCAAAGCATCATTTCTCAAACACAAGCTCACACAAAACACCTTTCCTTTCCTTTTCGCCTAGCTTGGCCGAAACCTCTTCCTTGCTTTGGAAGAAGATTTTGTTCTCATCCTCACTTCAAAGAACCAAGTTTTTATCTTCATACTTGGTAAGGGTTTTGTTTCAAAAGCTTTTCTTTTATTTGATATTAAAAACTGCTAGTTTCTTCTTGGTTTAAACTCTTTTTCTCTCTTTTTGTTTTTGATTATGAGACTTGATTTTTGAAAGGAAATCTTGAGCTTGATGATGAGGTTTCAAGATAATGATCTTGTGATTCTCATTTGAGAAACCTCTAAGGCTTGAAACTTGTTTTTGGTCCTGAAGCATTTTAGTTTTTCCTTTCTTTTCCTTTTCTTAAGGTTTCGGTTTTCCTTTCCTTTTTCCTTCTAGTTTCGGTTCTTATTTCCTTTTCTTGTTACAAGTTGATAAAAATGCTAGGTAGCTTACATAATGTTTACTTAAGAAAATATAACACTTGTTTTCAAAGAGCCCAAAGCTTACCCTTGTCAACCTTAAAGTTGGCTGGCACATTCTAGAGTTTACTCTAGATAGGAGCTTTTAGGCATAAAATAAAGAATATGGTGTAGTTTACTCTAGATATATTTTGTTTCAAGAAATGTAGTTATTTATTTTTATCTCTTTGTCTATTTTCCTTGAGCTTGATGATGATGTTCACACCATGAGGTTTCTTTGAAATCTTGGTACAAAGAATTCTAAAGCTCACTTTGTCTTGCTAGATAAGTATTGGGTTGAGATTATTTTTGTTCTTCTAAAAGTCTTGTATGAGCTCTAGTTAAATTAAAATGAACTTGCACTCATATTTATTTTTATGTCAACACTAAACTTCCAAGAATAAAGAATAAGCTTGCATTCTCATATTTATATTTCAAGTCATCACTTAAACTTTAAAGATAATAATAAGTTGCATATCATATTTACTTTTATCCTCTCATTTTATAAGAAAAAGTAAAACAAAGTGCACAGCATGCTTAAGTTATGTTCTCACCTAAAGTTTTATAGAGCTCAAAGACTTGCCCATTATTATCTCAAGTAAAGTTTGGAAAATGGAAGTGTTTTATGGATAATAATTTCGGCCATGTGATGGAGATGGATCTAGTATGGGTTTCATCTAGTCATAAGTGCCAATAGCCTATGTTTTAAGATTTTTCTTAAGCATAGGTGAACTTAAAGAGTGTTATAAAGATGTTTTTAAGTTTTAAATCTCAACTATGAGTAAATTAATATAGCTACTACCCTTACTTATATTTTTATGATTTTTATGAAATAAATTAGTTTCCAAAAGAGTTTGAGGTCTCAATTAATTCCAAGAGAAAACTAGTAACTTATATGCACTTGAAAATGTGATTTTATGTGACTATGTGACATGTATGCTTTGGTCAATGTCCTGGACTTTTGGCCACTGTTTGATGCTGTTTTTCTAAGTTATAATGTGTAAAAATTATGTTTGAGTGAAGGATAAATCATTTGGTGAGTGTTAGGAACAACAAGTAACTAGAAAGGATTAGAAATGAGATTTTTAGAACCCTTAGAAGGTAAAAATGTAGATTCTGTTCCAGCATGATTAAACATAGTAAAAATGGTTTATAATTAGTATATATGTGTAGGAATCCCTCATAATTGGTTTGGGAATTGATTTTAGAACTTTAGAAGAAGACGAAACTTAGAAAGGGTCAAAGTTGTGACTCCTAGACACCCGTAATTGTGAGATTAGAATTCTGCACTATGTTGATTTGTGTTGATCATAATCATAATGATTAGTAAAAATTATTGGTAATGATTCCCTAGGAGCATAAAGGGTTTGGAGCGGATATGAGATTAATCAGATTTTAAGCTTAAGATGCCGTAGATCTATGATGCTGTAATCTTATTATCTTAATGTTATGATGATGTGTTGATGCATGTGCTATGATGAATATGTTTACATGACTCCAGTGAATTGCTTTGTTATATGAAATTAAATGAGAAAGTACATACTTTATAACTTTATGTTGCATAAAGCAAATTTGAGGAAATTCGATTATCTGACCATTATCTTTGAATTTACATCAAATTCGAGGACTTAGAAAGTTTTTGAAATATATGAGATGCATCTTGGGTGATACCTGTTTAGCCGAGCACCCCTAGGAAATGAAAATGAGATTTTTTTAAATGTGACATAGCACGCATTTCTCCCGCTCCGGTGGGGAGGTGGCAAACCCATGAGGGTATTGACATCGAGCTTGCAAAAGCGGAAATTTGTTGTACATTGGATGCCAGTAGAGCATTTCAAAGAAGGAAATATTCCTATGGACTCCCCAAATTAAAGGTTATGATAGGTGATCCATATGCCCCTTAGCCCGTACTTTAGAAGTCGGGATTATTATGTTTACGCTTATCATAGGATAAGTAAGAGCTAGTGACGACTAGTTAAGGTATGAGCTTATAACCTAGATGATGTTTTAGGGTGGCCCTATGATGCAAAGTATGATGTTTTAATGTCATATAGTTGAGAAAAGAGAAAAGTTTTACATGAGAAGTTACATGCCACTTTATGCCACTTATATGAAGATGTTTCTTGCTGTTGTGTTATATTGATTACTTCCATAATGTATTATCATGCAGCCATGCTTTGCCATGTTGCATACATGACATTAAGATTCATTTTAAAGTGAACAAACCTTGGATAAATATGTTTATAAACCTAATAACAAACTTTATGCATGCTCACCTTTTTACAACAAACCCAAGGTTCCTAATATGTTGACAATGTCACTTAGATAGGAGGTTCCCTATTGAGATTCTTTAGTAAGATTCTCACTCCCTTTCTTTCTCTCTTCCCTTCCTATCACGTCTCCAGATTCGGATGGCGACCTTCGTGCTGTTCATCGACACTCCTACATGGGAGGTTCACTATGACCCCGAGCATCGGTCATACCATTTTGAGGGGTATTGCGCTGTTAGAGTTTTCATGTTCGTAGGACGTTCCTTTGCACACCCAGTACTCAGCTACCAGTTTTCCCCGACATCCCCCTATGGCAACGACATGGTTTTTGAACACGCTTAGACGCGCAATGAGAGGATCCTTCATACGCATACGACTGCATTGACTGTGCGTGACTTCCCTGACTATGTGCCCTGTTCATAGTCTTCGGAGATCGACCCCTCGGAGGACCCATCAACCCACTTGTATAGTGAAAGCTCTGTCCCCACTCCCCCGTTCATGAGAAAGGGTAGTGAGGAGATCGTGACTCAGCCGAGGTTGGCCCAGAGGTCGGCCGTGCGCTCCCGTCGTGGAGCACACGTCCAGCCACAGTGCATGCCCACTCCTACCGAGTTACTTTAGTGGATTGGTTATGTCCCACCCTTTCCAGGACCGCAGCAGTAGAGGCTCTTGGGGAGTGTTAGTGCACACACCATGCATAGATTAGGATGACCTTCTTTTGTTATAGAGGTTAGCCATTTTAGGTGCACTAGGGTAGGGGTGTTATTCCTTTATGCTCTCCTTTGTATTTCTAATTCAGTTGTATTTGCATTTATGTTGTACCAAACTCATCTCGCCTTTCATAGGTGTGCAGTTTATTATAATATAATATTATTGTTGGTGTACAAATGTTTGTCTAATGTTGTGAAGTTATTTGATGATCTTATCTTGTGTTTACTTTTGTATGTGTTACGCTTTATGATAACAATCGTTTATGATATGCGTGGCTCTTACTTTACCATTATGTTTCAAAAAAAATTTACCCGTATTTTCCGCTAAGTATTTTAAAGAAAGAATGAAACTAAAGAGTAATATACTAATGATTAATCTAAATACGTTCTAGGAGTATTAAGATAAAAATTAGGATGTTACATTTATCAAAAGGTTTTTGGGTAGAAGCTATCAACACCTCATGTTACATTCAAAACCAAATCTTTCTACGACCAATTCTTAAGAAAACCCCCTATGAGCTTTGGAAAGGTAGAAAACCCAACATATCGTACTTTCATATTTTTGGTTCATCATGTTTTATGCTTAACAACAGGGACAAACTCGCAAAGTTTGATCCGAAATCTAATGATAGTATTTTCCTAGGACATTCTTTTGTCTTTAAAGCTTTCAGGGTATATAACAAAAGAACTAAATGTGTGGAAGAAACAATTCATATCAAATTCAAGGAGTTCAAGAAAGATTTTAAAGATGATGCAGTTAACCTGGAAGAAGCTCTAGAGAGATTAGATCTCAAGAAAACTCAGAAACCAAAATGATCAAATCATCAAAAAGAAAACTCCAGGATTCACTCTCTTAAAAAAGTATGATAATTTCACCTAGGGCATCACAAAGAAATAATGAACGGGAGGAAGAACATCCTAAAGATGAAAAGGAAACCGAGGAAAGCTATAAACACAGAAATTACAAGGGAGTCTTTGATCTTAAAACTATCTTGCAAAACAATGTTATAAGAGATATTTCTTAGGGAGTGAAGACTCAATCCTCCTTAGGGAATACCTCCAACTATGCTCTAATCTCCACCATTGAACCTGCACGCATTGAAGAAGCATTAAATGACAAAGGATGGGTGGAGGCTATGCAAGAAGAGCTAGATGAATTTGAGAAAAACAAAGTTTGGACTCTTGTGGAAAAACCTTGTGAAAAGACCATCATCGGGACCAAATGGGTATTCAAAAACAAATTGGATGAAGCAGGAAGAGTTATCAGAAATAAAGTGAGACTGGTTGCACAAGGCTACAATCAATAAGAAGGAAATGATTATGATGAGACCTTTGCACCAGTTGCTAGACTAGAAGCCATAAGAATGTTGCTTGCCTTCGCTGCTTACAAAGGATTCACTCTCTATCAAATGGATGTCAAGTCTACCTTTCTATATGGATTTCTCTATGAAGAAGTGTTTGTGAAGCAACCTCTGGGTTTTGAGGGCAATGATCATCCAAATAATGTCTATAAACTATCAAAAGCTCTCTACGGTTTAAAACAAGCCCCTTGAGCCTGGTATGAAAGGTTAAGCAATTTTTTATTACAAAACGGGTTCAAAAGAGGTAATGTCGACACAACCTTATTCACTCTTAATTCAAAGAATCATTTTCTGATAGTACAAATATATGTTGATGACATTATATTTGGTGCATCTGATATTTATGTGTGTGAAAATTTTTCAAAGTTAATGCAAAGTGAATTTGAGATGAGTATGATGGGAGAACTAAAATTTTTTCTAGGTCTACAAATAAAACAACTAAAGGATGAAACCTTGATCCATCAAGAAAAATATGACAAGGAGCTTTTGAAAAGATTTCACATGGATCAGGCAAAACCAATAAGTACTCCTATGCATCCATCTCAAATCATCAATGCAGATCAGAATGGTGAAAACGTATTTGAAAGTAGCTATAGAGGAATGATAGGGTCACTACTAGATCTTACAGCCAGTAGACCAGATATCTAATTAAGTGTAGGGATATGTGCTAGATTTCAATCAAATCCAAAACAATCACACTTAAATGCTGTCAAACGAATCTTCAGATATTTATCAAGCATTACTAATCTTGGTCTATGGTATGAGAAAGGTACATCATGTGAGATTGCAGGATATTGCAATGCTGACTTTGCTGGAGACAGAGTAGAAAGAAAAAGTACCAGCGGTTATTGCTGCTTCTTTGGGAATAATCTGATCACATGGTCCTGTAAAAAGCAGAATACCATCGCTCTTTCTACTACTGAAGCAGAATATATAGTAGCTGCAAATTGCTGTACACAAATGCTTTGGATCATAAATCAGCTAGAGGACCATCACCTAAGGTACTCCAAAATCCTAATGTTTTGTGATAACACCAGTGCAATAAATCTGGCTAAAAATCCTATTCAACACTCCAGATCAAAGCACATTGATATCAAACATCACTTCATTAGAGATCATGTTCAGAAAGGAGATATTAAGCTAATATTTATATACACTGAAAGTCAAGTATCCAACATTTTCACAAAACCTTTAGCTGAAGATCGTTTCTACTCTTTAAAAAATCTATTAAATTTAAAGATCTTCTAAAAGCTCATATGACTTTCATTTACTCAAATATCTCTGGAAAATAAATGTCTTTTGCCCATCTCCTCTTTCCTGATGACAAAAGGGGAGAAGTGATACGAAAATCTCTTGCCTCAATTAAAGGAGAGGTAAATACTCACAAGTTGAGGATAGATACTCAAAAGAATGAGCATCTATAATCTATCTCTGGACATCTCTGAGAGAGAGAGCAAAAATTGAGGGGGAGGTAGATACTCACATATTGAGGATAGATACTCAAAACAATGAGCATCTATAATCTATCTCTAGACATCTCTGAGAGAGAGAACAAAATTAAGGGGGAGGTAGATACATATTGAGGATAGATACTCAAAAAGTTGAGCATCTATAATATATTTCTAAGCCTTTATGAGTAAAGCTCAGAAAATTCTTCTCAAGGCCACAAAATGGTTTAATCATCAATATCATGCCTAAAGAAAAGAATTTACTGAAACTCATAAGTTATGATGTTTAAAAGATCAATTTGCTATGTATTTATCATTTCCATTTCATTCATCATCTCTTCAAAAGATTTTCTTTAAATTGGTTTTTCATCATAAAAAAAGGGGCAGATTATAATCTCCAGGACCCTTCAAAAAGATGAATTAAAATTGTTTTAAATGACAACAAAGTTTCAAAGAAAATGTTTTGAAAAATAACTAATGACCATCTTGAGTTTCTGTTGTAAGGATACTAGATTTTTCTTTAAGATGCACAAACAGAAAGCATGAGAAAATGATCTCACATCACAAAGCTTCTGGTCCTGATCATGAAAAGAAGATAAAATATGAAGAAGCAAGAAGTGCATCAAGCAAAACATTCTTAGAAATCGGTCTGACAAAACAAAATCAAGGAAATGGTCGTCAGAAAGTAATACTGAGCTTTAGAAAGAAAGGCTACAATGACGATAATGTGCAAAATTCTGGAGGCAAAGTATTACTCAAACTTCAATCATCATAATCATGTGGTTCTCATCATCAAAAATCAAAGATTGAAGACAAATAGATAGCTAAGGAACTAACAGCGCTCATCAGAAAATTCAACTCAAAATGGGAGGGAAAAAATGGCTACATTTGAATTTCAAATCAAATGTCAAATTAGTCTCTCAAAGTTAAGATATCATCTCTACAAGTACCCACAATCAAATGACAAAAGGATTTTTCAAAAAGTTCAAAAACCATGATCAGAAAGTGGAAAAATAGTTTCTGATAGTCTTCAGAAACTTTAACTCATCAACGGCTTCTGAAAAAGGAACTTTGACAGCAGATGAGCTACTTACCTAGATTATATTTCCAATACTCAATCAGATGTTCAACACGTGTTGATAAAGTGAAAGATTAAGGGGCAACGGTAAAAAGAGGAAAATCATCTATAAATAGAGATGACTAAGTCTTCTCTAAAGATAGAGAAGAGAGAAAAATTTACACCAAAAAATTCCTGTTGGAAATACTCATTGCTAGAATCCGTTGTATATCAAAATCTTTTTTCTATATTCTCTGGTGATTATTTGTTCTTCTAAGAAAGAATTACTAGGAAGAAGTCACTCAAGCAAAATCAGTTGAAATAGATCACATTTAAAAACTTGAGTGTTGAGCTGTACGAGTCTATCATTAATCTCTGTCTGGTTGTAATTATGATCCAGTAGTGATCAAAAGGAAAATAGCTTGAAGAGGTTACTGTAAAACTACTTGTTATAGTAGGTCAATAAGGGTTGTTTGTTGACTGGAGTAAAAGCTTGGGAAGGCTACAGTAAAGACTATCTAGTACTTGTGATTCCTCGGTGAGGAAATTCATTGGAACTTAGTGTGTATTGAGAACTGGATGTAGCCAGGTGTTGACCGAACCAGTATAAATTCTCTGAGTCAAGTATTCTCTTTCTTCTCTTTCATTTGAATTTAGTTTTCAACTCTGTATAAATATTTAGATCGTTGTCTTTCACTGTTAGCTTATTTATTCAATCTACTTCATTCAGAAAGTAACCTTCTGAGCACACTAACCATTCTTCCGCTATTCTTCAAGTTCTAAACTTGATAAAATCTTATAAAGTTTTTCAATTTGAAATTTATGTAGCACGATTCAACCCTCCTTCTCATGTTTTTTCTTATCAACAAATTGTACATTGAAATTTTACCAAACGGGTAAAATAGTGTACCTGAGTAATCAAACATTGCCCGAAAATTAATTTTATGTATAAAATCTTTATTTCTACCCAAATTTAATCATAATCCTACAATTTCTTAGTTTCAGGCATCTCCGAGCCCTAATTCTAAAGGTTTAAGCTGTCTCGGCGAGCCCGTGGGGCCTACTAGGTTATTATTCACATTTTTTGTAGAGATCCATTGGATTGTCCTCATCATTGTTATGTTTGTTAGATTTTTGAAATTATGACTAGTACAGTTTAAATTAATTCTTAAATAATTTTTAGGGTGTTACATCGTTTGGGGTGCTTCTTGCCGGAGCTAAAGGATCTTGAGGCCTGCATGTCACTGAAAAGCCTCATAACATTAACAATGATCTTCTTCTACATCTTCTTGAACTTAATCTTTTCTTTTTTGGCTTTCTCCTATTGCTACTCCATGGATAGCTTAAGCTGTTGAATCTCCTTGAGCTCCTGCTCCATTGTTGCTCGGCCTGTTGCCTGCTGCTTGCTCCAAGAGCAGTTGAAGGAGCTGTCCCTACTGCTATAGTCCTTGGTTGAAGGCATGCACATACTCCCTCAGGGCATTATCCTTGGTTGCAGACCTAGTGGTGAAGGATGGTGATCTACTGTCAAAGTAGTACCCTATCGCATATATGTGAACCTTGTATTGGTTGCCAACTACTAGGGCCCAAACATCCTCCTCATTTGGAGGAGGAGCAAGAATATCAACATTAGGCACAACCTCAGCCACTAAGGTTTGGTACTGGGTCTTTGCCTGCTCCCAGAGGTCTTTGAACACGTTGTAAGCAATAATTATGGCATAAATGAAAAAAATTAATAAAAGATGTCTAAATTAAAACTTACACAAATGGCCTCGGAGTGAGGATATACCTAGATCTGTCCAAACTCCCCTTGGGCCTCACCTTTTTGGGTGTGGATTTCTCGAAAAAAATTTTCATGGGTTGGACAACAGTTTAAGTCCTTTGACTGTGTTAGCTCTAGAATCCTTCAGAAAGCATTAGTGGTTAATGTTATGAGTGATAACAAAACCAATTTTGTAAAAATATTTTGAAGAATGACTAATCCCTATCTTGAGTTTCTTGAAGCACCAAACTAGACTTTTCATGTTAGTGTACATGTTCCTGAAATGAAGTTATTTTCACAATGATATTACAAACATGATTAATCTTATTCAATGAGATTTGGAACTCAATGAAAGTGAAAAATAAATCTTGAAATGAACATTTTTATGTCAATGCATGAAAAGAAATTTGCAAGAATAAGAAACCAAGGTTCAGATCTTCAGAAAGCATGCCACGACTTCAAAAAGCTGGTTTCAAGTGAAGATTTCAATCCAGCTCTGAAAAAAAGTGTGGTTGCCATCTTCAATCATCATAATCATGATTATATCCTTTTTGAAAAGCTTTGATTGAAGAAATAAAGATCTAAGGATTGTCGATAAACTAAAATAGCTATTAAAAAAGAATGTTTATAGTAAATGGTACACTTTACAAAAATGGGAGGAAAAATTTGAAATTCAAGTTTAATGTCAAACTCAGTCTAAGATTGATAGTGAGATCTCTTTTCAACTTGGTCAATTGCCCTAACTTCTAGAAGGAAAAGTTCAAAAACCTCATTCAGAAAACAAAAAGTAGTTTATGAAGGTGGACTCAAAAACTTCTATTAAACAATGGCTTATGCAACTGTAAGAAGAAACTCTGACACACCGCTACTCTTATAGACTTCATTTCCAAGACACAAAAAGAAGATCAACATGTGTCACTAGGAAAATAGATCAAGAGTAACGTTCATAAATAAAGATCAAGTATAAAAAAAGATTATGTGCTTACAACATAGTGAGTTTTGCTTAACAACTATGCTGAAATGCTAAAGAAATTTTCTCTCATCTTCTGTAAAACTATTATAGCTTGTAATAAGTTTCTTCTTTATAAAATATTCTTTCTACATTCTCATTGGATAACATCTTCTTCCTAGAAAGAATTGATAGAAAGAAGTCATTCAAGTTTTCAGCTCTGATATTGTTTAATCAAAGAAAAGTTGAGTGTTTAATAGTTTGAGTCATCCAACCCAAAAACAACCTTTGTAACTCAATATGATAGTGATCGTTGTGAGATAACTTGAAGTGGCTAGTCAAATACTACCTAAAAGTGATAGTAGAGTAAGCTACTAGTCACGTTGAGTTAGCTTGAAAATGCTGGTTAAAAACTAATTGGAAGTGACAGTAGGGTGAGCTACTGGTCATGAGCAGATAGCTTGAGAAGGCAATTGAAAGACTATCTAACTTTCTCAAGGTCGAGAAAGGTTTGATTAGTGAAACTCAATGATTACTGAGAATTGGATGTAGGTAGGTTGGTCAAACCTGTGTAAAAACTCTTTTACAGTATTCTCTCTCTTCCCTGAATCTCCTTTATGTTTTCTTTTGTGTTTTCTGAATTTATTTTTCTGAAAAGCATTCAAAAAGTTACTTTTTGACACTTATAGATGCTATTTCCACTACACTTCAAGTTCATACTTGATAGTCTTTATTTAAGCTTTTTAGAATCCAAAAGGGAAAGAAAAGTTAAGGCACGATTCAAGCCCCCCCTTCTCGTGCACTTTTTAACCTATGATTGGGACCAGAGCCCACGCCTATAAGGGTTTGAACAATCTAATGACTACAGAAGACAATGATCCCAGAGATAAATGGCATAAAATATTCATATCGTAAAATGGCACTCCATAAATAGACTGCCATTCTTTGATGGTGGAAACTACGTGTATTGGAGAGACAAAATGGAATTATTCATCAAATACACAACTCTTGACTTATGGGAAATCATTCAAGAAAGAGACTATGTTTCTACAAAGGAAGTTTTGGGAACTGAAGATGCATCTTCTACCTTCATTAAAGTCCCCAGGAGTAGGTGGATTGAGCAACACAAATCTAGAGTTCAGTTGAACTCCAAGGCTAAGTACCTACTCACGTGTGCACTAAGTAAGACTGAGTATGACAAAATTATTTGTGAATTGGCTAAGGAGATCTATGATAGACTACACATGCTACATGAAGGAACAAATCAAGTTAGACAGACTAAGATTAGCATGTTAGTCCATCAATATGAAATGTTCAAAATGAATGAATAAGAAAGTATTGATGACATGACCACAAGGTTTATGCATATTACAAACGAACTAAAAGGATTGGGAAAAAAGTATTCTAACTTTGAAATAGTTAGAAAAATTCTGAGAAACCTTCCATCAAACTAGCTTTCCAAAGTCACAACCATCACAGAAGCCTAAGATCTTCAAATTCTTGGCTTGGATACACTCATTTGGTCTCTTAAACCCGTGAAGTTGTGCTCTTTGAAGTCTATGAGGAATCCATAAAGAAAAGCAAAACCATGGCCCTAAAGTCTTCACACAAGAGACAACCCAAAGAAAAAGCAATGATGGTTGCTGAAACTTCTGATAAGGAAGAAGAATCTGAAGAAGAAGATGGAGATAAGATCTCCATGCTTGTGAGGAAAATGTCTAAAGCTTGGAGAAGCAAACCAAAAAGAAGAAGAGACATCAACCTCATAAAGGACAAAAAGGGCAAGGGAAAGTTGGACAACGTAACCTACTATAATGGTGGATGTAATGCCCCGATTTTCTGTTAGAGTAAAAATGATCAAAATGCCCCTGAGGTCATTTTCAGCCCGAAACTCGAGGATAGCCGACCCGACAGTCCTCAAGGGGCTAAATCAATGTTTGAAGGGGATTAGTTGACTCATGTACTTTTCCGGGATAAAAAATCTCGTTTTTCTGAGTTTTCGAGTCAAAATGACTAAAATACCCCTGTGGTGTTTGACCCGATTGCAGTTGACGGATGAACCCGAAACTTCTCCAGATGCTTTTAAAAATCATTTTCATGTATTCTGTGACCTCCGTTTTAGTCTCGGTGGTCTCGGGCGAAATTTGTGCAAAATTATGAATTTACCCCTAGTTTTGTGTTTTTGAGCTTAATCGTGTGATTAAGCAAACCTAAGCAATATTAGGCTCTAATTGAAGATTAATTAATTTCCATAATTAATCTAGAGTCAAAATAATTTATTAAAGTTAATTAGAACCTAAGATTGCTTAATTTAAACTCAAATCTTATTTTAAATTCAAGATTCCTAGTCATGGAATCTTGAATAATATTTTCTCTCTCCAATTCCTTAAATCATGGGAATTTGTCTACATAGTTTACTCATAAAATGAATTTAAAACTCTCTAAATGTGTATGAGCACTCCTTAACCTTGTCATAAAATTCCTAACCTTGTTCTTAAATTACCTAAACTTGTGCTTAGTGATTCCTAATCTTATACATAAACTATACACATCTAAACCTATCATTAACACACAATTACATGAACAAATCTCTCTCCTCCTTGGCTGTCCCCAATCTAGCCGAAACCCATACCCCTTGTTTCCATCACATGTGTGAATTTTTACACTCAAATAACCATGCCTCCACCTCACCATGAACCATGCTTTGAGTCATAAACACCATGCTTTCATCCATGCTTCATAAGACAACTTCTAGAAGACTTTTTCTCTCACTTTTGTGGCTCAAAAACCGCCAGCCTCCTTGCCTTCTAGAAGAATTATTTCATTTCAAATTTGAAAGAAAATCACCTCAAAACACCATGCTTTGAACCATGTCTTAGCCTATGCTTCCCATACCTCCAACCATGCTTGAATGACAAGTTGTAAGAGATATTTTTCTCTGCCCAATGCCTCAAAGTCTACGGCCAACCCTCCCTCACTTCACTCCTCCATTGTTTTTATTTTCTATAAATACATGAGCTTAAGAACTTGTGTGAACCTTTGGATCATTTACTAAGTTTAGTTTTCTAGCTTTCCTTTGAGTTCTTTCAAGCATTCTAAGAAGTTCTTCCTTTTCATCTTCATCTTCTTCATCTTATCTTCACATCATCATCTCATAATCTCAAACCACCACCTCACAACATCAAATCATCTCCTAAATACTCAAACACTTAACCTCAAACACTAACCCACCAAGAATACATCTCCTTTCCTTCCTCTCCCTCAAGGCCGAAGCCATCTCATTATCCTAGGAGGAGTTACTCTTTTCATTTCCTTTCAAAGATCAAGCTTTCCTCTTCATACTTGGTAGGGAGTTGCTTTCAAACTTTGTTTTACTCAAAAATATGTTTTACTCAAAGTTTCTCTTGGTTTCTTTTAAAGCTTTTCCTTGTTTCTCTTTTCTTTTCATTTTGGCCCCTTGGCCTCTTTGTGATCATGATGGCTCAATGATGAGTGCTTCTAGATGATGACCTTGTGTTCATCTCAAAGAAACCTCTAAAGCTTGAGTTTTGTTCTTGATCTAGCAAAGTTTTGGTTTTTCTTTCCTTTTCTTTTCCTACATAGTTTCGGCCCCCATGGTTTTCACCTCAAGGTTTTTGTTAAAATTTTAAAGTATCTCTATATTTACTTTGTATCAAGAAAATAATGTTGCTTGGTTTCTATGTCCTTAAAGTTCTATTTCGTTTTAAAGTTTGCTTATTTTTGAGCTTAATGATGATATTCAAGAACCATGTGGTTCCTTTGAGAACTTGGTTCAAGAACTCTAAAGCTCACCTTGTTGATGAGATAAATGTTGGGTTGAGATTTTTGGTTCTCTTTAAAAGTCTCATATGAGCTCTAAGTTTAAGATAAAAGACTTGCATCCATATTTACCTTTATGTCATCACTAAATGCTCAAGATTAAATAATGAACTTGCATCTCCATATTTATGTTTATGCTCTCACTAAATCTATAAGATAATAATGAGTTTGCATAGCATATTTATTTTATATTCTCACATCTAAATAAAGACTAAAATAAAGTGCATTGCATATTTATTTTTATGTCATAACTTAAGAGATTTAGAGCTCATAGACTTACCCATTATTATCTCAAACAAAGACTTGAAAATATATGTTTCTTAGCTCATTGATTTTCAGCCTTGGGAGGTTTGAGTAGTTACAAATACTAAAACTTATGTTTCATAATTTTTCTAAGTTTAGATAAGCCTAAGAAATGTTTTGAACAAAGTTTTATGATTCTAAATCTTTTCAAGTCTCATTCAAAATAGCTACTGCCCTTGAAAGTATTTTGATGATTTTAGTAAGATAAAAATGTTCACTAATGAGTTTTGAAAGGTTTAAAAGGGTCCCAAGAGAAACTAGCAACTTATGTGTTTTAAAAATGAAGTTTTATGCATTTTATGATGGAGACAATTTCGGTTCTGCCTTGATTGCTATGCTCACTGTTTTATGCTGTTTTGATGATGGAAATATGAGTATGTTCATGCATAATTGATGTTATAATTAATATGTGAAAGTTAAGACAACTTAGTAACTAGAAAAGAATTAATTTGAGACTTTTAGATCCCTTAGTAATGGATTTTTCTGGATTCTGTCTAGCAAGGTTTAAAATTAGAAATCATGGTTTATAATTAGTTTAAATGTGTAGGAATTACTCATAATTGGTTTAGGACTTGATCTTGATGTCTTAAGAGCTAACCAAACTTAGAAAGAGTCAATGTTGTGACTCCTAGGTACCCGTAAAGTATGAATTATAGATTCTGCACTCTTGAGGTTTAGAAATAGTTATGATCATAGTATTGAGTGAGGAATACTTAGATATGAGCCTATAGGTACCCGAGAGCTTAAGTTATGATGATTTACAACTTAGATTTCAAGTTAAAGGCCTTAAGGGTTAATGCATAAGACATTAAGAGATCTTTTATGCTATGAGTTCAATGATGTATGTATGATTGTTTGATGCACATGTTTTGATGATAAATGAGCTATTATGAAAGGAATTATTGAGATGTTAAGTTTATCATGAGCATGAAAGTTGAATAAGAGATGTGTAAGTGTTATAAGCTTGTGGCATAAAGTCGGTTTGAAGGAAATTTGGTTTACAGTCGTTATGCTGCCGAATTTCCGTCAAACCTAAAGGACTTGAGAATATTTTTGAAGTATGATATGAGATTTAAAACCCTGGGTGACACCGGTTCAGCCGAGCACCCCCAGGAGATTTTTATGTGACAAAGCACTGAGATGCGCTTTCCTGGGTGACACTGGTTCGGCCGAGCACCCCCAGGGGAGACAAATCCGTGAGGGTATGAGTAGATGCAGCCTACCAAAGCGGACAAATTGTTGTGGCTAGATGCCTGCAAAGTGTTTCAAGGAGTCGGGATTATTTTTATTATGTCTCGCTTATTCAGATAATAAGCAAGAGCTAGTGACGACTAGCTGAGGTATGAGCTCATAGCCTAGATGTTTTTAGGGTGGCCTTATAATGCTAAAGTACCATGATTGATGTCACAAAGATTGAGGAAAGTTCCACTAGAAAGTTATATGCCCTTTACGCCACTTGTATGCTTCTTCACGTTATGATTTGCTAAGTTATTTGCTTAAAATATTGCTATGCATTCATGCTTGATATGTTGCATTCATGACATTAAGATGCATGATAAAAGGAATGAACCGTGGATAATTAGTTTTATAAAACCTAATAATGAATCTTATACGCATGTACACTTTTTATAAGTAAACCCAAGGTTCCTGAGGATATGAACGATGTAACCCTAGATAGGAGGTCCCTACTGAGATTCTTTAGTATTCTCACTCCTTTTTCCTCTTTCTCTTTCTCCCGTCACATCTTCAGAGCTCAATGGCGACGTTCGTGGTCTTTATCGACACTCCGACGTGGGAGGTGCACTTTGATTCGAACCCGGATCTTATCATTTTGAGGGACAGTGCACGGAACGAGTTTTCATGTTCATTGGACGTCCCTTCTCTCACCCTATACAGAGTTACCTGTTCTTCCTGATGTCTCCCTATGACGACACTATGGTCTTTGAGCATGCTCGGACGCGCGATGAGAGGTTTCTTCGGACGTGCGATGCCCCGTGACTTCTAGGACTACGTGCCCCTGTCTCCCGGTTCGGAGGACGATCCTTCTGAGGACGCATCGACGCACATGTACAGAGTGAGCTCCACTCCCACTCCTCAGTTCGTGAGAGGAGGGAGCGAGGAAACCGTTATGCAATCGAGGTTAGCTAGGCGAGCCGAGATGCGCCCCAGCCGAGGAGCTCATGTATAGCCACCGCGCGTGCCTACTCCTGCTGCACTGCGTCAGTGGATCGGTTATACCCCGCCTTTTCCTGGGTTCCAATAGCTGATGTCTTAGGGGAGGTCTAGTGCACACACTCACTCATAGTTAGGATAAACCTTCTTTGTCTTGAGGCTATCCACTTTAGGAGCACTTGGGTAGTTATGGTTTATTTATGTTTTCCTTGCATTTATGTATTTCGGTTGTATCTCCTTTCCTTGTATTTCAGGCTCAGCCCGATGTTATAAGGGCGTGACTATATGTAAACCTAATTATGATATTAATGAAGTGTTTTCCTATGTAGTGCCATTCATTGTTCCATTGCTATATGTTTTATTTACTGTACTTTACTTGACTTGTTATTGTGCTTTACATTCCCGTCTTACGATAAACATCGCTCTCACTTTGGTGTTATGTTTTTAAAAAAAAATTTTACCCATAATTTTCGCTAAGTATTTTATTCAAAGGATGAGACTAAGAGGTAATAACCTAATGATTAACCTAATATGTTCTAGAGTATTGGGTTAAAAATTAGGGTGTTACAGTGGAGAGAAGGGACACTTCAAGACTAATTGTCCCAAGCTCAAGGTCTATAGAAAAAGTTCTCATAAAAAAAGAAGGGAATGTTAGCCACTTGGAATGATTTAGAGGAGGAAAAGGAAGGTTTAGAAAGCCAAGATGAGTTTAAAGATATAGCAAACTTAGGTTTCATGGCTGGTTATACTTCAAATGGACAACATGAGGTCAAGAACTTCTTTGAACTTGACTTTTCTTATGATGAATTACTTGCTTTATATGATGAACTACTTAAGAATTCTCAAACCTTTTCCTCTCACTATCTCAACTGTAACACCCTAATTTTAACCCAACTTTCTAGAACACATTAGGTTAAACATTAGGCTATTACTTCATAGTCTCATCCTTTCATTAAAATACTTGCCAAAAATTACGGGTAAATTTTTTTTTGAAAACATAAAACAAAGTGAGAGCCGCGAGCTTAACCAATCGAATGACAGAAACGTAAAGCACGCGTAACAATCATAAACAACCATGTAAGATAAAACATACATCAAAAGAAAATAGATCATGAAGATAACAGAAACATTTCATTAATAATAAAGTAGTTAAAGTACATAACTAGTCATACCCTTATAGAAACGGGGAAAGCGCGTCTCAATGCTTTGTCACATAAAACAAAATCTCCTGGAGGTGCTCGGCTGAACCGGTGTCGTCCAGGGTTTTAAACTCAAATAATTCTTTCAAAAACATTCTCAAGTCTCTTTTTGATTTGACGAAAATTCGGCAGCATAACAGCTGTATACCGGATTTCCTTCAAATTCTCTTTATGCCACAAGCTTACACACATACATATTTCTCATTTAAACCTCATGCTATGAAAAGCTCATAACTCAAACAATCAATTTTTCATGCATCACAAACATCTCAACTCATCAGAAGCTACTATAAAGACTATCATGTATTTTTACCTTCTCAGGTTGAGGAAGATTAGTGAAACTCAATGGTTATTGAGAGCTAGATGTAGGCAAGTGTTGGCCGAACCAGTATAAAACTCCTGATTCAATATTTTCTCATCATTCACTTCATTATTTTTCAGCATTTGATTCTGCATAAATAATTTGATCATTATCTCTTATTGTAAATCAATTTACTTGAACTGTTTACTTCAGAAAGTTACTTTTCGAATAATCTAACCTATCTTCCACTGCACCTCAAGCTCAACGCTTGATAGATTTTTGCTATAAAATTTCAGTTTGAAAGTTTGAAAAAGGAAGCATGATTTAACCGCCCCTCTTTCTCGTGCATATTCTCACCAACACATATCACCAGACTCTAATCTAAGTGTACTAGAATACACATCAATCTTGGTTTTGGTAGCTTTCAAAATGGGTCTACCAAGAATGAGTGTATTTAGTTCACTTGTGTGTCATTTGCCATTTCCAAAATATAAAAATCTACTAGAAAAATTAAATCATTTACCTTAACCAATACATCATCTAGCAATCCTTCTGGCTTTTGTATGGTCCTGCTAGCCACCTGCATGATCAATCCCACATGTTGAAGCTCACCAATGTGGACTTGGGCATCACATTGATGGCTTCTCCTAAATCAACTAAAGCATGCTTGAACTCAGAGTTTCGAATAATACATGGGATAGTGAATGATCCCGGGTCCTTGAACTTGTGAGGACTGAGGATACATTCACCCCTAAATACACTATCTTATTTCCCTTCAACTTGTGCTTGTTTGTGTACAAAACCTTCAGAAATTTGGCATACCTTGGGATTTCCTTGATTATATCCAAGAATCCAAGAAAGGTATGTTCACCTCTACTTTTCTAAAGGTTTTTAGCAAATCTAGATCAATTTATGGTATAACCACTTTCTTGGACTTCATCCTTTATGGAAAAGTCAATGGATGAGTGGTTTCTTAGCGACTGATAGCTTTTAGAAAATGCTAGAGTGCTTTTTCAGTGCTGGGGCATTAACCAAAATGGTTCTCTTGTAGCTTTTATTTTTCTGGTGCTTCATTGGCCTCGAGAGAGCACTGCAGTACTATTTGAGCTCTGCAATGTCAATAGAATCTTCCTCAGGCTCCTTTTTCTTCTATGCTTCATCTCCTGCAAGCCTAGTCACCTTTGGAATTTCCATACCAGATCTTAGGCTAATTGCACTAACATTTCCCCTTAGATTTGGCATAGCTTTAGAAGGAATATAGGAAACTAGGTTTTGTTTACTCTGATTATTCTTTAACTCAGTCTTAGTTGGGCATTTTCTTTCCTTATCTCCTGCATATATTCCATCATCATTTTTATCATCTCAATCACAGTGGGATTTGAGGCAAATGATGCAGGAGGGGCCTGCTGCCTTAATGAGGTACCTAATATTTTTGTTGTGATGATTGGCCCTACTATTAAGAGTTATTTCCCCATTTCATATTAATCTGGTTCTTCCAGCTTGATTTATATGTATTCCCCAATGGAAACTGGCCTATTAGATTTTCCTTAAATTAGGGGTGGCCTAGAAAAGAGTTCGATGCTGCTACTTCTACAGATGACTTATCCTACAATATTGGGCACATATCTATGTAATGCTCAGTAAAGGTGCAAATGCTATAGACCTTGGGAGCTACTAGTATTGATGCTTAGTTGACCACCACTTGTTTCATGACCCGTAAGAGCTCCTATAAAGTTTGGGTCAATGCTAGATTCTCTGTCTAGCTCACCCCATGAAGCCCTTTGTACTGATGGCTATCCTGGAACTAAACTGCTAGAAATTTGCAGCCATAGTCTCTATCAGAGCACGGGCTTCTCCCAGTGTCTTACCTAGGAGTACCCCTGTAACATTCTAATTTTTAACCCAATACTCCTAGAACGTATTAAGGTTAATTATTAGTTTATTACTTCTTAGTCTCATTCTTTTAAAATCTTTCTTTAAATTACTTAGCAAAAAATACGAATAAATTTTTTTTTGGAAAACATAAAGCAAAGTGAGAGCTGCATACATCGTAAGGCAGGAAAATAAAATCACAGAATAACAAGGCATGAAAGGACATGGAACAATCAATAACACATAAAAGGAAATACTTCATTAATATTCATAACATGCCCACCTAAAGGTGGGGCTTAGTTTAGTACAAGAAGGTGCAAATACAACAGGAAAGGAAATACAACAAAAACGTAAATACAAGGAAAGCGTGAATAAAAACACTCCTACTCTAGTGCACCTAAAGTGGATAACCTCATAACAAAAGAAAGTTTATCCTATCTATATGTGGTGTGTGCACTAGCTCTCCCCAAGAGGCTCTACTACTGGTGGCGACGATCCTCGGGTCACGGGGATATGTACCCAGGGAACTGCTCGAGCTCTTCAGACATAAACAAGCGGAGGGGGAACGGATATGGGCCGGCTGAATCTGTGCTCCAAGATGGGGGCACATCTCGGCTCTCATCGCTAACCTCGGCTGCATCACCGTCTCTGCACACCCTTTATGCCTGAACGGGGGAGTGGGGGCAGAACTTTCGGAATAGATGTGCGTTGGTGAGTCTTTGGATGCGTCTGTCTCTGACCTCCTCGATTGAGGTACATATTGTGGGTAGTCTCATACGACTGAGGCAGATAGGCGAGCACACCGGGTCTGCTCGTCACGGGGGCGGGTGTGCTCAAAGATCAACTCGTGACTGAAGGGAGACGTTGGGGAGAATTGGTAGCTCTATACAGGATATGCAAAGGGACGTCCTATGTACATGAAGACTCGAACGATGCATCGTCCCTCAAAATGATATGATTCATGGTCCGGATCAAAATGCACCTCTCGGGTATGAGTGTCGATGAACACTACGAACGTCACCATGATCTGAAGATGTGATGGGAGAGAAAGAGAGAAAGAAAAGGGAGTGAGAATCTTGCTGAAGAATCTCAGTAGGGTACCTCCTATCTAGGGTTACATCATCAACATCCTCAGGAACCTTGGGTTTATTATAAAAAGGTGAGCAGGTGTATAAAGTTCGTTATTAGGTTTATAGACATAATTATCCACGGTTCGTTCCTTTTAAAATGAATCTTAATGTTATGAATGCAACATAGCAAAAGCATGAATGCATGATAACACACTATGTAAGCAATTCAATAAAACATAACATCAAGTAAACATATAAGTGGCATAAAGTAACATATTAACTTTCAAGTGATACTTTTCTCTTTTCTCAACTTTGTGACTTAAGAACTTCGTACTTAAGCATCATGGGGCCACCCTAAAACATCATCTAGGTTATGAGCTCATACCTTAACTAGTCGTCAATAGTTCTTACTTATCCTTTGATAAGCAAAAACATTAAAATAATCCTGACTACTAGAGTACGGGCTAGGGGGCTTAAGGATCACCTCTCATAGGAATATTTCCTTCTTTGAAACGCTCTATTGACATCTAGTGCATAGCGAATTGTCCGCTTGGGTAGGCTGCATCCACTCATACCCTCACGAATTTGCCTCCAGCCCACTGGAGCGGAAGAAAAACGTCTCAGTGCTACGTCACATTAGGACTCAGTTCCTAGGGGTGCTCGGCCGAACCGGTGTCACCCAGGACTTTATCCCATATGGTTTTCAAAAACATTCTCAAGTCCTCAATTTGACAGAAATTCGGCAACATAATAGCTGTATACCGAATTTCTTTCAAATTTGCTTTATGCCACAATAACTCATAATGCATGTACTTTCTCATTCAATTTCTATAATCATAATAGACTTAAAATGACATAAGCACACTCATCATAGCATATGAATCGTCATCTCATACTTAGATTTAATAAACTCAAGCATCAAAGAATCTCTATAATGTCTTATGCTTTGACCCTTAGGGCCCTAAACTTGAAATCTAAGTTCTATATTATCACCCTTAACCTCTGGGCACCTATAGGTTCTCAACTAATAAGTCCTCACTCATTTCTATGAACATAACTAATTCTAAACCTCAAGAGTGCAGAATATATGCTTTGCTAATTACGAGTACCTAGGGGTCACAACTTTGACCCTTTCTAAGTTCGGTCTTCTCCTAAAGTACTAGGATCAATTCCTAAAACAATTATGAGTGATTCCTATGCATTTATACTGATTATAAACCATTATTACTAAGGTTAACCTTGCTGGAACAGAATCCAGAATTTTCATTTCTAAGGGTTCTAGAAATCTCATTTTAATTCTTTTCTAGTTACTAACTTATCTTAGCTTTCTCAAATTGATTCTAATATCAAATATACATGAATATACACACTCTAATATCATAAAATCATCATCTTACAGGTGAGCATAGTAGTTAGGCACAACTGAAAACATAAACCTCATATCATGCATAGAATTTTCATTTCAAGCACACATAGCTTACTAGTTTCTCTTGGAACCTTTTCAAAGTTTCAAAAACTCATTTGAAAGAAATTTATTTTAATGAAATCATCATGAAACCAATGAGGGCAGTAGCTATTACAAAATAATCTCAAGAGGGATTTAAATCATAAAATCATGCTTAAAATATTCCTTGAGATCATTTAAGCTTAAGAAAATTATAGAACATAGGTTTTGGCACTTATGACTAGATGAAGCTTACACCAAGCTCATCATCATCGCATGGCCGAATTTTTGTTTCATCAAAACTCTTCCATTTCCATTCTTTACTTGAGATAACAAGGGACAAGTCTTTGAGCTCTAATATTCTTAGGTGATAACAAGAATATAAACATGTTATGCACTTCATTTTATCTTTATTAGAAAGTAAAGTGAGAGCTTAAAATAAATATGAGATGCAACTCATTTTTATCTTTAAGATTAGGTGATGACTTGAAAAGTAAATATGAAATGCAAAGCTTGAATTTAAACATTGTAATGCAAGTTCATTTCTTTATCTTTGAGAGTTTAGTGATGACATAAGAAATAAATATCCTATGCAAGGCATAAATTTAAATATGAATGCTAGTCTATTATTATATGTCATTAGGGCTCATACCAGACTTTAAGGAAATCAATATCATAATCCCAATCATAATCTCATCAAACATAAAGCAAGCTCTAAAGTTCTAAGTACCAAGGTTTCAAGGAAACCTCATGGTTCTTTGAACATCATCATCAAGCATAAGGAAATGAAATTAAAACAAATCTCCAAAGGAAAAGAAAAGGAAAGAACCGAAATCAAGAGAAAAGGAAGGAAAATACACCAAGTTCTTTATTATGTACCCAAAACCCCTATCTAGAGTAAAACTCTAGAACGTGCCGGCCAACTTTAAGGTTGACAAGGGTAGGCTTTGGGCTTATTGAAATCCTTATAATTAATTTCTTAAGTTGAAATAACTAGTGAACTAAGTAACATATGTAAAACTTTAAGGAAGAAAGAAAAACTCAAGCTTTAGAAGTCTCATTGAGATGAACACAAGGTCATCATCTAGAGACACTCATCATCAAGCTATCATAAGATGAAACTTGGGCCTTGAAAAATGAAAATGAAAAGGAAACACCAAGAGGAAACCGAAAATAAATAGCAAAGAAAACTCATGAGATCAACATTTTGTTTCAAGAACAAAGCATATTTGAACAAAATAAATACTTGAGAACAACTGCTTACCAAGTATGAAGATGAAAAAGGCTTGGTCTTTGAAATTAAAATGAGAAGAAAAGCTCTCCTCAAAGTGATGATGATAATTCGGCTTTGAGAGGAAGAAAAGGAAAGGATGAGTTTTTGTGTGAGCTTATGTTTAAGGATGAAAGTTTAAGTGTTTAGAAGATGATTCAAGGTGGTGGTGTAGTGGTTTGAGGTTGTGATTCAAAGAGGAGATGAAGAAGATGAAAATGAAGGAAAGCTCTTAAAAATTGAGAGAAAAAGGAAGAACTTGCAAGAATGCTAGAAACTTTGAACTTAGCAAATGAACAAAAGTGATACAAGTTCAACCAAGGTAGCTATTTATAGAAAATCAAAACAATGAAGGTGTATGGAGGGAGAAGGTAACCATAGCCCTTGCCTCATGTTCCATGAGGTGAGAGGTTTAATTTTTGAAGCATGGTGAGGCATGGTTTGAAGTATGGTGAGTATGGTGCAAAGCATGGCTCAAAGCATGGCTTGATGTGGACTTGAAAATTCATTTGAATTTCAAATATTGGGCATGGAGGGGGAGGAGTGGCCATGCGGTTTAGAGGGAGGGAGGAGAGGTTTCTTTTGTTTGATTGTGGTTTAGGGATGTAATTAGGTGTATCTTAGGTTAGGTTTGTGATTAGGAATTACTAAGCAAGTGTTTAGGTACTAAGAAAGTAATTAGGAATTTCAAGACATGATTAGGGAGTGCTCATACATCATTAAAGGAATTAAAACTCATTTTATGCATAAACAATTGTAGACACAATTCCTTAATTTAAGGAATTGCAGAGAGAAAACACTATTCAAGATTCCATGACTAGGAATCTTGAATTTAAAAAGAGATTTAGGTTTAATCTAAGCAATTTTAGGTTCTAATTAAATTTAAAAAATTATTTTGACTCTAGATTAATTATGGAAATTAATTAATCTTCTATTAGAGCCTAATATTGCTTAGGTTTGCTTAATCACGCGTTTAAGCTCAAAAACACTATATCAGGGGCAAAATTATAATTTTGAATAAAAACTGCCCGGGACCACTGGGACTTAAAATGATGTTGTGAAATACATAAAAACATCATTTAAAACCATCTGGAGAAGTTTCGGGCTCATCCAGCACTTATACCCACGTAAGAACGTTATACGAGTATTTTGGTCATTTCGACCTGAAACCTTAGAAAATGAGATTTTTGATCCCGGAACCACTCGAAAGTCATCTAATCCCCTTCAAACATTGAGTTGGCCCTTCGAGGACTGCTGGGTTGGCTATCCTCGAATTCCGGACAAAAAATGACTTCAGGGGCATTTTGGTCATTTTCACTCAGACAGAAAATCAGGGCGTTACATTACTGCCCCCTTAAAAAGACTTTCGTCCTCGAAATTCGTTACCTTAGAACAGTTTGGGGTACTTCGTACTCATCTTTGACTCCAGCTCCCACGTAAATTCTTCAATCTTGTCTCGCCCCTATGCCACATTCACCAAAGGAACAGACTTATTCCTCAGCTGCTTGACACCGTGGTCCACGATCCTCGTAGGCGGTAGATTGAAAGTCAGGTCCTCCCTTTACTATACATGCTCTGGCTCTAAGACATGACTAGGGTCAGATTCATATTTTCTCAACTGAGAGACATGAAAGACATTATGGAGATTGGAAAGATTTGGGGACAAAGCTATTTTATAGGCTACTAACCTGATTCTCTAAAGAATTTCAAAAGGACAGAGAAATCGAGGACTCAACCTTTTGACTCTCATAGCTCTCCCTATGCCTATAGTGGGGGTAATTCTTAGAAATACATGCTCTCATTCTTGGAATTCCAAGGGCTTTCGCCTTTTGTCCGCATAACTTTTCTATCAACTTTGAGCGGTTAAGATCGTATCTTGATTCTCTTGATTTGCTCTGTCGTTTACCTCACAACATCGGGTCCCAACATACTCTACTCTCCAGATTCATTCCAGCATAGAGGGGATTGACACTTCTATCCATACAGGGTTTCATAGGGTGCCATGTCGATGCTTGCGTGATAACTGTTATTATACGCAAATTCAATCAGCGGCAGACACTTATCCCAGCTTACCCTTTGGTCCAAGACATAGGCTCTTAACATATCTTCTAGGATTTAGATTGTTCTTTCCGATTGGCCATCTGTTTGTGGGTGGTACGCTGTGCTTAAGCACAACTTTGAACCAAAAACCTTTTGAAAGGCTCCCCAAAAACATGACGTAAAGCGTGGATCTCTATCCAAGATTATCATCAACAGCACACCATGCAACCTCACGATCTCTTGGATGTACAACTGTGCCAATCTATCCAAAGAGTATGTCACTCTAATAGGCAGAAAATGGGCCGACTTGGTTAGTCGATCCACTATCACCCATACGGCATCATGGCTAGCTTGGGTTCTAAGCAATCCTATCACGAAATCCATCGATATACTCTCCCACTTCCACTCAAGGATTGACAGGGGTTGCAACATACTTGAAGCATTTTGGTGCTTGATCTTAACCTTTTGGCAAACCAAGCACTTACTCACCCAGGCGACCACATCCTTCTTCAATCCGGGCCACCAGAACATTTTCTTCAAATCCTAATACATCTTGGTAGTACCAGGATGAATGGTACTGTTCTGTGGCATGCAAATTCGCCCCTCGAACTTCTACAAACCATTGAGGCCTTGCTCGAATCCTTTTAATTTCCCAACCTTGACCGCTTCTAGGGTCTCCATAAACTCCTCATTCTCCCTTTGAGCTAGGATGACCCTCTGCTTAAACCCACTTGTCACACTAAGGTGACACATTTTCACTCCTTCTTTGGTCAATGATAACCCCAAATTCATGTCCCTAAACTTCTCTATTAACCCAACTTCTTTGACCATCATATGGGACAAGCATAATGACTTTCGACTTAAGGCATCAGCGACTGCATTAGCCTTGACGGGGTGGTAACTTAAGCCGAAATCATAATCTTTTAAGAACTCCGTCCACCTTCTTTGCCTCATATTTAACTCCTTTTGATCAAAGAGATGCTTGAGACTTTTATAATCGGAGAAAACTTCAAACTTAACACCATGTAAATGGTGCTTCCACATCTTTAAGGCAAACACTATGTCTGCTAATTCTAGGTCATGGGTGGGTAACTCACCTCATGAGGCTTGAATTGTCTAGATGGATAGGCTATCACTTGCCTATTTTGCATCAACACACAGCCTAAACCCTTGCCCGAAGCATCACAATATACCTCGAAGGGTACATTGGGATCAGGTAAAACTAAAACTGAAGTTAAGGTTAGCTTTTCCTTTAGCTCTTGGAAACTCTTTTCACACTCAGGGTTCCACTCAAAGGGGGTGTTCTTCCTAGTGAGCTTGGTTAAAGGTAGGGCAATCTTGGAAAATCCTTTGATAAACCTATGGTAATAGCCTGCTAAACCCAAAAAGCTCCGTATTTCTGTTACGGTGGTCAGTTTTTCCCAATTCAGTATGACCTTTATCTTACTAGGGTCAACAGCTATACCTTCTTTTGATACTACATGACTCAAAAATTTCACCTCATCCAACCAGAATTTACACTTAGAAAGCTTGGCATACAACTTCTTCTCCTTCAAAATTTCTAAAACAACCTTAAATGACGCTCATGCTCTTTGTGGGTTTTCGAATAGATGAGTATATCATCTATGAACACAACCATGAACTGATCTAAATAAGGTCTAAAGATCCTATTCATGTAATCCATAAAAACTGCGAGCACATTCATCAAGCCAAACGACATCACGTTGAACTGAAAATGTCCATACCGAGTTCTAAAGGTGGTTTTAGGTATGTCTTGGTCTCTAACCCTAATCTGGTGGAATCCCGACCTCAAATCAATCTTAGAGAATACCACCGCTCTTTTCAATTGGTCCATCAGATCATCAATCCTAGGCAAAGGGTACTTATTCTTCACTGTCACTCGATTCAACTGCCTATAATCTATACACAACCTCATACTTCCATCCTTCTTCTTCACAAATAAGATCGGGGCTCCCCAAGGTGAAGCACTAAGTCTTATAAAGCTCTTCTCTAATAACTCCTCCAACTGGGTTTTCAACTCAGCTAATTCTAGAGGTGACATCCGATAGGGGGCTATAGAGATTGGTCTTATTCTAGGAACTAACTCTATGGAAAACTCAACCTCTCTCTCGGTAAGGAACTCGGGTATTTCATCCGAAAATACCTTAGGATAGTCTCTTACCATAGGTATATCACCTAGGTTTTGCTCAAAGTCTACCTCACAAGCAGCTAGGAGAACATATCCCTTAGTCTTCTCCCCACTACAGCAGACCTCTACGAAATTTAGATACAGTCTCAAGGATTGATTAGCTTTACTAGGAGGAGAAAGAAAAATGACTATTTGGGGTACCACAGTCTAACAACACACGGTTGGCGTAGAGCCAATCCATGCCTAAGATTATATCTATGTCTTTCAGGGGTAAACAAATTAAATCTATCATAAAAGACATATTCTCTACAGTAAGATGACAATTTAAACAGCAATTGCAAGTATTAACAGGACGATTTGTGGGGGTAGAAACAATAAGGTCAAAAGGAAGTTTGGAAACTTTCAAATTTAAAGACTCGACACTAGCATGTGAAATAAAAGAATGGGTTGCACTAGAGTCATAGAGTACAGTTAAGGCTCTACCATTTAATTCACACTTACCTTGAATGAGGTCGCTAGACTTCTCTGCATCCTCCGTTCTGAGGGCAAAGACCCGTCCTTGGTGTTGTGGCCAGGGGTTCTAGTTTGATAGCCCTTCGTTCATGCAATCTTTGGTGTAGTGGCCGTGCTTGCCACATTGGAAGCAAACTCCCTGCCCAGCCATGTAGGGGAAATTACCGTGATTCCTTCCACACCGGGGGCATACTTCGGCCGATGCGGGTCCGGGTCAAGCAGCGGGGGCTCCTTGTGGTGCCTTGTTCTTGGCCCTACTGGACCCTCCTTGCTGGTTATTTCAAGGACCATCTGTTCCTCGTTGTTGATTGTTGAAATTCCTCGGGCCGTTGTACTGGAAAGGCGGCCTTTGGTGTAGTTTGGATTGTTGATATGCGAGTGCTCTTGGGTGTTGTTGTTGTTGTTGTGGTTGTTGTCTGAACTGATTGCTTTCGTATGGGCTGTAGTAATTCCTTGATTGGTGTTGCGGTTTTAGGAATGTCCAAATCTCTAACCTTATTCTGATGGTAACCGGACCTCAAATCAATATGATGGTATCCTCATGCTTCCGTCCTTCTTCTTCACAAACAAGACCGGAGCGCCCCAAGGCGAAGCGCTCGGCCTTATAAAACTCTTCTCCGATAACTCCTCTAACTGGGTTTTCAACTCCGCTAACTCCAAGGGTGACATTCTATACGGGGCTATAGAGATAGGTCCTGCTCTAGGAACCAGCTTAATGGAAAACGCTACTTCTCTTTTGGGAGGGAACTCAGGTATTTCATCCAGAAACACCTCGGGATAGTCTCTCACCACAGGTATATCACCTAGGTTTTGCTCAAAGTTTACATCGCAGGCGACTAGGAGAACATATCCCTTAGTTTTCTCCCCACTACAGAAGACCTCTATGGAGTTTAGGTACAATCTCATGGGTTAACTAATGGGTTTAGGAGGAGAAGGAAAAACAACAGTTTGGGTTCCACAGTCTAACAATACACAGTTGGCGTGAAGCCAATCCATGCCTAAAATGATACCTATGTCTTTAAGGGGTAAGCAAATCAAATCTATGATAAAAGATCTATTTTCTACAACAAGATGACAGTTCAAACAACATTTGCAAATATTAACAGGGCGATTTGTGGGAGTAGAAACAATAAGATCAAAGGGAAGCTTAGAGACTCGCAAATTTAAAGACTCGACACTAGCATATGAGATGAAAGAATGGGTAGCACCAGAATCAAAAAGTACAGTTAAGGTTCTACCATTAAGCTCGCACTTACCTTGCATGAGATCGTTGGACGTTCGCGTGTCTTCCACGTTGAGGGTGAAGACCCGTCCTTGGTGTTGAGGTCAGGGGTTCTGATTTGATGGCCCTCCGTTGGTGCAGTTGTTGGCGTAGTGGCCGGGCTTGCCACACTTGAAGAAGACTCTTTGCCCTATGAGGCAGGGGCGGTTCCCATGATTCTTCCCACACTGGGGACAGACGTCAGCAGGTGTTGCTCCGAGGTAAGCAGCAGGGGTTCCTTGTGGTGCCTTGTTCTTAGCCCTACTGGACCTTCCATTGTGGTTCCGGAGTCCGCCTGGTCCATGGGGTTGGTTGTTGAAGTTCCTCGGGCCTTGATGTTGGAACGGTGGCCGTTGGTGTTGCTTGGATTGTTGGTATGCAGGAGCTCTCTGTTGTTGTTGTTGTAGTGGTCGGAACTGGTTGGTCTGGTAGGGGTTATAGTGATTCCTTGACGGATATTGTGGTTTGAACCTTGGGGCTTAAGGTCCGAGCCCCTTAGCTCGCTCCGCCCTCGTGGCTTGGATCTTCCTCTGTCCTTCTTTAAGAATTTGGCACTTGTTGACCAGAGTCGGGAAGTCTCTGATCTCCATATGGGCCACGGCATAGTTCATCTCCGCCTTCAGACCTGCCTCATATTTAACACACTTCCAAACCTCATCGAGGTTCCCTTGGAACACCCAAGAGAACTTAATCAGCTCCTCGAACTTGGCAGTATATTGGGCTAGAGTAGACCCTCCCTGGGTCAACTGCATGAACTCTATGTCCTTAGCGTTCCTCACGAACTCGGGGAAATACTTCTCATAGAAGTAGGTCTTGAACAGCTCCCAATCGATGGGAGTCCCAGAAGCTTCCAACAGTCGCTTCGTCCCGTTCCACCAGAATTTGGTGTCAGATTTCATTATGAAGGCAACAAATGTAACATTCTGCTCCTCAGAGTAGGTAACCACAGAGTATATCTTCTCCATGTCCTTGATCCACTCATCAGCCTTATCGGGGTACATTACCCCTCGAAACACGGGTGGGTTCACCTTGCGGAACTCGCCGAAGCGGGCTTGCTCAACTACCTCAGCACCAGGGGAAACAGGTGCTACATTCTCGCGTTGATCCATACGGTCAAACATCCGCTCCATGGCTTGCACCATTCTATGGATAGCAGCAGCAGTCGCATTATCTTGGTCAGCATCGGGCGTAGTCCTAGGCTGTCGTCGCGGTGCCATTGGTTCCTAAACACATGAGACAGTGAACATCAAGTTGATCAGGCTTAATATTCATGCAAAATGAGCTAGTTACCATGGCACTTGCAAGCAACAGGAGTCATGCATCTCTAGTCCTATAGCTTGTCTCTATCAAGCACTATACATGACATAACTATCGTATCATGCTTCTAAAGCATGGTCAGTCCAATCCTCAGGTTCCGTGAGAATCGAACTGCTCTAATACCAAAATGTAAAACCCTAATTTTTAACCCAACTGTCTAGAACATATTAGGTTAAACATTAGGTTATTACTTCTTAGTCTCGTCACTTTACTAAAATACTTAGCGGAAATTACAGGTAAATTTTTTTTCTTTTTTTGAAAACATAAAACAAAGTGAGAGCCACGTTCTTAGTCTAATCGTAAGACAAAAATATGAATCACGATTGGCAAGCAAAGAGTAACACGGAAATAAAGGACAAGTAACAACAGAGCAATGACCACCATAATAACAGAAACATTTCATTAATAACATAATTAGAAATACTTATGTAGTCACACCCTCATAGGGACGGGCAGAGCTTGTAATACAGCGCAAAAGGAAATACAACAGAAACAGGGAAACATAAAGTAACAGAAAGTAAACCATCACTACCTGAGTGCACCTATAATGAATAACCTCAAAACAAAAGCTAGTTTATCCAGTCTATGTGTGAGTGTGTGCACTAAGCCTCCCCTAAGACGTCTGCTACTGGAACCCGGGGAAAGGTGGAGTGTAACCGATCCATGGATGCAGGGCAGCAGGAGTGGGTACACGTGAAGACTGAGCGTGAGCTCCTCGATAGGGGCGCCTCTCGGCTCGCCTAGCCAGCCTCGGCTGTGTAACAGTCTCCTCGCTCACGCCTCGCATGAACTGAGGTGTAGGAGCGGAACTCTCGCTATACAGGTGCGTCGGTGGGTCCTCGGATGGGTCGTCTTCCAAACTCGAGGACCGAGGCACGTAGTCCTAAAAGTCTCAAGGCATCAAGCCACCAGTATACATCCACAAAATCCTATCGTCTCGCGTCCGGGCACGCTCAAAAATCATCGCATTGTCATAGGGTGATGTTAGGGAGAAACGGTAGCTCTGTACAGGGTGTGCAAAGGGGCGTCCAATGAACATGAAGACTCGCACGGTACACTGCCCCTCAAAATGATATGACCCGTGGTCTAGGTAATAGTGAACCTCCCAGGTCGGCGTGTCAACAAAAACTACGAACGTCGCCATCGCTCTCTAAAGATGTGACGGAAGAAAGATGAAGAAGAGAAAGGAGTGAGAATTCTTACTAAAGAATCTCAGTAGGAATCTCCTATCCTAGGGTTACATCGTTCACATCCTCAGGAACCTTGGGTTTAATTATAAAAGGTGCGCATACATAATGGGTTCATTATTAGGGTTTATAAAACCAACTATCCAAGGTTCATTCCTTTTAGCATGCATCTAGATGTCATGAATGCAGCATATTAGAACATGAATACATGGCAATATCTCAATTACATAACTCAATGAATCACAACTTCAAGTAAGCACACAAGTGGCATAAAGGGCATGTAACTTTCAATTTGATCATTCGTCAACCTCGTGACATCAATCCTGGTACTTTAGTATAATAAGGCCACCCTAAAATAACTAGGTTATGAGCTCATACCTCAGCTAGTCGTCACTAGCTCTTGGTTATTATCTGAATAAGCAAAACATAATAAAATAATCCTGACTATGCAAGTACGGGTAGGGGGCAGGGATCACCTCTCTTAGGATATGCCCTCTTTGAAACGCTTTGCGGGCATTAAGCCACAGCAATTTGTCCGCTTTGGTAGGCTGCATCTACTCATACCCTCACGGATTTCTCTCCCCTGGGGGTGCTCGGCCAAACCGATGTCACCCAGGAAAGCGCATCTCAGTGCTTTGTCACATAAAAATCTCCTGGGGGTTCTCGGCTGAATCGGTGTCACCCAGGGTTTTCAACTCATATGGTACTCTTAAACATTTCTTTAACCCTTTTGGGTTTGATGGAAATTTGGCAGCATAATAGCTGTTAAACCAAATTTCCTTCAAACCGAAACTTATGCCACCAGTTAATCACACAACATATTCCTCATTTAAATCTCATACTATGATAACTCATATCTCAAACAATCATTTCCTCATGCATCATAAACATCTGAACATATTATTACATCATATAAATATCATAGCATTAACAATTCCTTTAATGTCTTATGCATTGACCCTTGAGGTCTTTAACTCACAATCTAAGTTATAGATCATCAGAACTTAAACTTTTGGGTACTTATAGGCTCATATCTAAGTATTCCTCACCCAACACTATGATCACAAACATCTCTAAACCTCAAGAATGCAGAATCTAAAATCCTAACTTTACGAGTACCTAGGAGTCACAACAATGACCCTTTCTAAGTCCGGTTTGCTCCTAAGGCATCAAGATCAAGTCCTAAACCATTTATGAGTCATTCCTACACATTTAAACTAATTTGGAACCATAATTATCATTTCTAAACCTTGCTGGATAGAATCCAGAAAAATCAAACATTAAGATATCTAAAACTCTCAAATTAATTCTTTTCTAGTTACTAACTTCTCTTATCTTTCACATATGAATTTTAACATTAATTATACTCAAACATAATCATATTATCATCATCAAAACAGCATATACAATGACCAAACATAGCAAAGCAGAACCAAAACATACATCCCCATAAAAAGCATAGAACTTGGTTTTTAAAACACATAACACACTAGTTTCTCTTGGAACCTTTTCAAGACTTTCAAAACTCATTTATAAACATTTTTATCATCTAAAATCATCAAAATATTTGTAAGGGCAGTAGCTAAATCAATTTCATCTCAAGAGGTCCTAAATGTATAAAACTTGGTTCTATACATTCCTTAGAAAAACTATAAAACATAGTTTTCAATACTTGTAACACATAAAACTCCTTAGGGGCTGAAATCTCAAGCTAAAGAAATAAATATTTTCAAACCTTTGTTTGAGACCATAATGGGCAAGTCTTTGAGCTCTAGGTTCTCTTAAGTGATGACATAAAGATAAACATGCTCATGCACTAGTCTTAGCTTTTCATTAGAAAGTAAAGTGAGAGCATAAAATAAACATGAGATGCAACTTCTTATTATCTTTGGTATATTAAGTGAGGACTTGAAATATAAACATCATAATGCAAAGCTTGAAACATAAACATGATAATGCAAGTTCATTTATTATCTTGATACTTAGTGATAGCAACGAAAGTAAAAATGATGTGCAAGACATAAACATAAACATGGATGCAATATTTATTTTAATCTCATCTAGAGCTCTTACAAGACTTTAGAGATACAACCCAACACTTATCTCATCACAAAGAAAGCTTTAGAGTTCTTGAACCAAGTTCTCAAAGGAACTATGAGGTTCTTGAACATCATCATCAAGCTCAAAAGAAACTAACTTTCAAAAGAACATAAAATCTCAAAGAAAAGGAAACCAAAACCGAAATATTAGAGGAATGGAAATAAGGAAACCGAAATGAAAAATAAGAAAAAGTAAAGGTGTTCTTGAGCTAAAATCATTTTGAGTTAGTAAACAAAAGCGAGACTTAAAGAAAGTAAAAGCTCAAGCTCTAGAGGTTCCTTTGAGATGAACACATAGTCATCATCTAGGAGCTCTCATCATTGAGCATCATATACTCATCAAGGCCAAGAGGCCGAAACTCAAAGGAAGAGAAAACAAGAAAGTTTCAAAAAGAAAATCCAAGAGAAAGCTAGGAAAAACTCATTTTCAAGAGAAACAAATTTAGAAAAACACTCCTACCTAGAGTGAAGATGAAAAGCTTGAACTTTGAAAAAGAAAACAAGATGAAGAACTCCTCCTTGAGGGCAAGATGGCTTCGGCCAAGGCAAAGAAGAAGGGAAAGAGATGTGGTTTGGGTGAGGTTGTGTTTGAGGTGAGGTGTTTGAGAGGTTTGATGATGGTTCAAGGCTATGGGGTGGTGTTTGAAGGTTGTGAGATGATGATAAGATGAAGAGATGATGGAGATGAAGATGAAGAACAAGAGAGAACTCTCTTGAAACTTAGAGAGAAAAGAGAGAACACAAGGAAAGCTTAGAAAACTAAAAGTGTGCAAATGAGCTAAAGTGTTTGCATGTGTTTCTAGGCAAGGTATTTATAGAAAATGAAAACAAATGAGAGCTCATGGAGGGGGAAGGCTGGCCATAGCTTTTGGGGAGGGAAGGAAGAGAAAAATATCTCTTACACAAGGTCATTCAAGCATGGTTTGAAGTATGGAAGTTATGATACAAAGTATGGCTTCAAGCAAGGTGATTTGAGTGAGTTTTTCTTTTAATTTTGAGTGAAATTAGTCTTCTAGAAGCTAGACATGGCTGGAAGTTTTTCAGCCACAACTAAATGAGGAAAATGGTTTATTTCATTTAGTTATTCATTTGGAAAATCAAGCTTGATTAAAAATATGACAAGGTATGGTGTATATGAGTTGGAAGCATGGTCTTGGTGTGTCAAAATTTTGCACATGTGATGGAAATGGGGGGGAGGAGTACACGGCCATACCAAGTATAGCAAGGGGGAGGAAGTGTTGATCATGTTATTGGGTGCTAAGGATAGGTTTAAGTATGTATTAGCTTCGGTACAAGGTTAGGAATAATTAAGCTTAAGTTTAGGTTACTAAGAATGAGGTTTAGGGATTTTATGACAAGATTAGGAGTGCTCATACATCATTAGAGAGTTTAAAACTCATTTAGGAATAAACAATTGAAAACACAATTCCATGATTTAAAGAATTGGAGAGAGAAAACACTATTCAAGATTCCATGACTAGGAATCTTGAATTTAAAATAGGATTTCAAGTTGTAATTAAGCACTTTTAGGTTCTAATCAACTTTAACAAATTATTTTCACTCAAGATTAATTATGGAAATTAATTAACCTTCGATTCGAGCCTAATATTACTTAGGTTTGCTTAATCACGCGATTAAGTGTAAAAACTCGAAACTAGGGGCAAAATCGTAATTTTGCACTAATTTCGGCCGGGACCTCTGGGACCAAAACTAAAGTTACATAATACATAAAAACTCCTTTTAAAACCATCTGGAGAAGTTTCGGGTTTATCCGACGCTTGCAAACGGGCAAAACACCGCAGGGGCGTTTTGGTCATTATGACCCAAAAACTCGAAAAATGAGATTTTCGATACCGGAAAGATACACAAGCCATCTAATCCCTTTCCAACATTGAGTTTGCCATTTGAGTACTGTCGAGTCGGCTTTCCTCAAATTCCGGGCCGAAAATGACCTCAGGGGCATTTTGGTCATTTTCACTCTAACAAAAAATCAGGGCATTACATCAAATATACATGAATATACACACTCTAATATCATAAAATCATCATCTTATAGGCGAGCATAGTAGTAAGGCACAACTGAAAACATAAACCTCATATCATACATAGAATTTTCATTCAAGCACACATAGCTTACAAGTTTCTTTTGGAACCTTTTCAAGGCTTCAAAAACTCATTTGAAATCAATTTATTTTAATAAAATCATCATGAAACCAATGAGGGCAGTAGCTATTTCAAAATAATCTCAAGAGGGATTTAAATCATAAAATCATACTTAAAATATTCCTTGAGATCATTTAAGCTTAAGAAAATTATAGAGCATAGGTTTTGACACTTGTGACTAGATGAAGCTTACACCAAGCTCATCATCATCACATGGCCAAATTTTTGGTTAATCAAAACTCTTCCATTTCCATTCTTTACTTGAGATAACAAGGGACATGTCTTTGTGCTCTAACATTCTTAGGTGATAACAAGAATATAAACATGCTATGCACTTCATTTTATCTTTATTAGAAAGTAAAGTTAGAGCTTAAAATAAATATGAGATGCAACTCATTTTTATCTTTATGATTAGGTGATGACTTGAAAAGTAAACATGAAATGTAAAGCTTGAATTTAAACATGGTAATGCAAGTTCATTTCTTTATCTTTGAGAGTTTAGTGATGACATAAGAAATAATATGCTATGCAAGGCATAAATTTAAATATGAATGCTAGTCCGATATTGTATGTCATTAGGGCTCATACAAGACTTTAAGGAAATCAAGATCACAATCCCAATCATAATCTCATCAAACATAAAGCAAGCTCTAAAGTTCTAAGTACCAAGGTTTCAAAGAAACCTCATGGTTCTTTGAACATCATCATCAAGCTTAAGGAAATGAAATTAAAACAAAGCACCAAAGGAAAAGAAAAGGAAAGAACCGAAATCAAGAGAAAAGGAAGGAAAATACACCAAGTTCTTTATTATGTACCCAAAACCCCTATTTAGAGTAAAACTCTAGAACGTGCCGACAAACTTTAAGGTTGACAAGGGTAGGCTTTGGGCTTATTGAAATCCTTATAATTAATTTCTTAAGTTGAAATCATTAGTGAGCTAAGTAACATATGTAAAACTTAAAGGAAGAAAGAAAAACTCAACCTTTAGAGGTCTCATTGAGATGAACACAAGGTCATCATCTAGAGACACTCATCATCAAGCTATCATAAGATGAAAGTTTGGCCTTGAAGGCCGAAAATGAAAAGGAAACACCAAGAGGAAACCGAAAATAAATAGCAAAGAAAACTCATGAGATCAACATTTTCTTTCAAGAACAAAGCATATTTGAACAAAAGAAATACTTAAGAACAACTCCTTACCAAGTATGAAGATGAAAAAGGCTTGGTCTTTGAAATGAAAATGAGAAGAATAGCTCTCCTCAATATGATGATGATGATTGGGCCTTGAGAGGAAGAAAAGGAAAGGATGAGCTTTTGGGTGAGCTTGTGTTTGAGGATGAAAGTTTAAGTGTTTAGAAGATGATTCAAGGTGGTGGTGTAGTGGTTTGAGGTTGTGATTCAAAGAGGAGATGAAGAAGATGAAGATAAATGAAAGCTCTTGAAACTTGAGAGAAAAAAGAAGAACTTGCAAGAGTGCTAGAAACTTTGAACTTAGCAAATGAACAAAAGTGATACAAGTTCATCCAAGGTAGCTATTTATAGAAAATCAAAACAATGGAAGTGTATGGAGGGGGAAGGTAACCATAGCATTTGCCTCATGTTCCATGAGATGAGAGGTTTAATTTTTGAAGCATGGTGAGGCATAGTTTGAAGTATGGTGAGTATGGTGCAAAGCATGGCTCAAAGCATGGCTTGGTGTGGACTTGAAATTTCAGTTGAATTTCAAATATTGTGCATGGAGGGGGAGGAGTGGCCATGAGGTTTAGAGGGAGAGAGGAGAGGTTTCTTTTGTTTAATTGTGGTTTAGGGATGTAATTAGGTGTATCTTAGGTTAGGTTTGTGATTAGGAATTACTAAGCAAGTGTTTAGGTACTAAGTAATTAGGAATTTCAAAACATGATTAGGGAGTGCTCATACATCATTAGAGGAATTAAAACTCATTTTATGCATAAACAATTGTAGACACAATTCCTTAATTTAAGGAATTGGAGAGAGAAAATACTATTCAAGATTCCATGACTAGGAATCTTGAATTTAAAAAGAGATTTAGGTTTAATCTAAGCAATTTTAGGTTTTAATTAACTTTAATAAATTATTTTGACTCTAGATTAATTATGGAAATTAATTAATCTTTGATTAGAACCTAATATTGCTTAGGTTTGCTTAATCATGTGTTTAATCTCAAAAACACTATACTAGGGGCAAGATCATAATTTTGCATAAAAACTGCCTGGGACCACCGAGACTTAAACTGATGTTGCGAAATACATAAAAACATCATTTAAAACCATCTAGAGAAGTTTCGGGCTCATTCGGCACTTATACCCACGTAAAAACGCTATAGGGGTATTTTGGTCATTTCGATCCGAAACCTCAGAAAACAAGATTTTTGATCCCGAAACCACTCAAAAGTCATCTAATCCCCTTCATACATTGAGTTGGCCCTTCGAGAACTACCGAGTCAGCTATCCTCAAATTCCGAGCAGAAAATGACCTCAGGGGCATTTTGGTCATTTTTGCTCAGACAGAAAATTGAGGCGTTACAGCCCCTCCACTAGCAGCATTAATCATGCACCTATCAGGAGGTACAATATGTGACATCCTAACTTTTTTTATTCAAAAAATAATTGAGGCTTTAGTAATAAGAATACCAAAATTCTGATGTACACAAAAATGATAAAAACAACGTAACGAACGTTGAAAAAAAATGTGAATAGTATTTTGCGAGCCTCGTAGGCCCGCCGGGATAGCTGAAGCCCTAGAAGTGGGCCCCGGAGATGTCCAAAATTGAGAAATTATAGGATTAAGGTTAGAAATAGGTAAGAATAAAAAATTATGCTTAAAAATGATGAAATTTCGGCGTGTGATTTTTAACACCGAAAACCAGTTAATATCTACTAATAATGAAGTTTATCCATTTGAATACCAATGAATTGCTAGGATTTCATCTTGGAATGAAAGATCAAATCCTAGCCATTGATATGAAATTCTTTTAATGAAAAAATGATGCTTTATAAGCCAACCAATTAGAACTCACCTTATTAGATAATTATAAACCATCTAACGCCATAATTTTCATCATCATCCTTGGCTAACAAAGGAGGTAGCACAGAAACTCCATTTTCTTCCTCTCAAAACTTGATTTCAAACTCAAAAATCCTAGACCAAACCTTACCAAAATCAAAAAGCTCCTTAAGTAAACTTGTTCTACACTTCAAACTCTACAAATATAACCAATTGGATTCTCCATAAACCTCACCTTATTACATCACTCATCTCTGGTTAGAGCAGGATTTGAGTGGGTTTCAAGAGCTTTGGGGTAGAGTACATCTATCTTGGAGTATACAAGAGACAAAGAGACATTAGCTTCCAAGAGTAGGGTTTTCTTTGGTCTTTCTCTTTCAAAATTATTCTGAGAATTTTTTATGTGTTTCATTCCAAAATTTCTGGTTATATTTGATGATAATATGTTGATATTGATGTGTTAATTTTGGTGGAGTGTTTGGATGTGGTTAAATAATGATTTTTGTCAAAAGAAATTTTGGCTAGGCTGCTGGATTTTCGGATTTCAACAGGATAGGATTTGTTCATGAATTTTCTGGTCCAATTCTACTCATTTTCATGAGCTATAAAAATTATGTGTTGAAGCTAACATCCTGTAATAGTTCCAATAATTTTATTGAGTTCTGTTTTTGACTCATAATGATTTAAAAAATTCAAGAACCGAAGTTGTAACTATGCTGCTTGAAATGTTGAATTTGAAGCTGGAAAATTGTCTAATTTTGTTACCCTAATAAATGATATAATTCTGAGCTCAAATTTTTACATGAGGTTGAGAACATCTTGAGGCTTAACCCTAAATTTTTGTACAAATTTATGAGTTCATTTGATAGGGTTAAAAATTAGTGAATTCTGGTATTGAGCTGAGGTTAAGTGGTCTATGACCACCAACCTTGTAGAATTTGTTGACAGAGTTAGAGAATTGTTCTTACTATGAAATTTTTACAGCACCTTATGAACACATTGCGGTATCTTGGAGAATTTTTATAGCCCTGGAAATGGATGTTTGGGATGTATAATAAATTTTACTCTTTAAGCATGAATTCTGCCAACATGTTGTAATTGTGCTGAAATGAACTCAAGTATTGATTTGGAGATATAATGATTCTTGATTTAAGTATGATGAGTATGTATGCATGCTAGACAATTTAAAGATTGATTTATGAGGCACAAATAAGAATTTCTTGTGAGTGAATGCCTATGTGTGATGCGAGCATGCCTTTGAAAAATAAAAGTATATAATGCATTTATATGACAAAGGAGAATATATGAGGTTTAATGATGCATGATTTAACATATGGAGAAAATAGAAACAAGGCTTATGTGGAGTGAAGAGGGAAGGCAAAAATAAGAACTTCCCAGGAAATTGTATGAGTTGGTAGACGTATTAGCTAGGAATAGAACTGTGTGTGATTCGGAAGTGGAAAAAAATGAAGTCCAATGATTACGAATAGGAATGAGCTCATGTCCTAGCAGTCTATTGTTCTCTGTGGGGTTATCCACTACAGATATTACTGGATATGAAACTAAGCCTTCCCCATGTTAATAAAAAGAACAACTGCACTTAGTTGAATTCCACGTGATATAAGAGAAACACATACGATTACTACCAGTTTACATTTAATTTTCCTTGACTTATGTACACTAATATTGATATATGTGATCTAGCATGATTTTTTTATTATTATATGAATGCATTTACTGATTATATTCTATCCACATGTAAGGGATTACCCTACTGAGAATTTTATAATATTCTCACCCCTATTGTGTATATGTTCTATTGTGCTCAGACTCTACAGATGTCGTCACTAGTATTCTTCCTTGATTCGCCACAGTGGGAATGGCATTATGATTCGGTACTTGACTCTCTTTATGCAATAGCTTATTCCTAGATCCATGCATATATGTTCTTTGGCCGTTCCTTTAGTGCGTCTATCTTCACTGCTGATTTCGATCTAGCTTTTCCCTACGATGGTGTGCCTCTCCATATGGCGCACCCAGTTATATTTGATATTCCTCTAGCACCACCAGTACCTCCCCCAGCGGATGCTCCCTCCTCATCCTTGTCCTCCGATTCGGACCCACCAGAGGGTCCTGATGCCCCTGGCGGAGGAGAGGCCATCATACCGATGGCCAACGGTTTCGCCTAGGAGGACATGAGACCTATGGAGGCCTTTGACTTGTATATAGTGTAGTATAATGCCAGGAACTTACCAACTTGTAGACTGATTGCTGTTAGATGTCTTAGGTCCATTTATGTGTATATATGATTTTTGTTGGACCTTGATATTTGACCAGGCTTGGTAGGTCTTTTGATAGGAGTCCCTGAGTTGTATTATAAGTGAAGTGACTTAACTTCAAGTATGGTATGTATTAAGGAAATTTGTATGTGAAGTAATAACATATGTATATTTTGTAGTAGTTTTCTTTACAACTCAAGAGTTTGATTTACCTTATTTTCATTTCATTCGACTAGTGGATATTATAGAAAGGAAGTGATACTCTTCTAATTACAATGTTAATACTCAAGTAATACATGGTAGTTAGGAGGGTGTTACACAATACCTTCATAAAAGTACTAGAGGAGAAGTTGCTCTAGGTTCTGATGGTTAGAGCTACTTGGAAAAAGGTGCTTGAACCACTCCTAATACTCATGAAAGGTCTCATTGGAGTAGCGGATCCCAAATATGTCTTTTGTGATATATGCTACTTAGGAGGCAAAAAGTAGCTCTCAAGGAACAGCTTCTTCATCCCAGTCTAGTTGTTTACATCTCCATCTTGTGAGTTAAAGAACCAGTTTTCTGCAGCACCCTCTAGGGAGAAGGGGAATACTTTAAGTTTGACATCATTTATCTCCACCCCATTAAGTCTCATGCCAGAGCATACAATGTGCAGTTTCTTTAATGCTTGTGTGGGTCTTCTCCAGACAACCCATGGACCTAAGAAAAGCGCGAACCATATACCCCTTAAACTCAAAGTAATTATCAAGCTTGGGGTATTGAATTGTCAAAGGCTACTTGGTAAAGTCAGGAGCAATAATCTTCCAAAGTATCCTATTGTGATCTCCCATATCACCTATGTCTCTTGAAACAACAAATAAAAGGTTAGATTGCTAGGAATGTTCTGCTTGCTGACGCCTTACCTGTCTAATTTGCCTTAAAGTTTTTCAATTTCAAGATAAAAAAGGTTTAAATTTTTGATGGACAAAGAACATCTCATAGTAGGGAACAATAATAAAAAAAATAAAAAAAAAATAGAAACAAATAACAAAAAAAAAAAAAACTAAGATCCATTGCCTTCTTAGCAATAGCGCCAAAATTTGACAGAGGTTGTCACCTATTTCCTCAAAGTAGAAATTATTTTATGCTAAGTTGTACCAAGAAAATGTAGTAAAAAGACACAACCTTGGTCGTCTTTCAAGAAAGCTTTGTCACTTAGTTGGAAAAACTTGGGGGTTTTGAGAATTAATGCAAAGCAATTAAATTTAATTGATAATAGCAACAATGAAAAAGGCACTAGTGTAAGGTATTCCAGGATTGGAATTAATTTTCATTGACCAAATATTGAACCCTTTAGTAGTTATTAGTAATTAACTACTAGCAATCCTATTAGTGATCAATCGATCCCTAGAATTTGACCAATGTAAATAACCAATAAATGAGATCTCAATTTATTTAGAAATTACAATAATTTAAGGCACCAATTGCTAAAGCCTAACCACTAATCAAAAGGTTAATTCTAATGTTCTTCCTCAAATATAAACCAATAGATCCGTCAATTTATCCCTAAAGGATTTCCCTAAACAATGATCGTCAATTTAGTTATTCCAATAAAAGTTATAGTAGTTACCACAATAATTATAAGAATAGAAACTAAAGAACATTGAGAAAACTAATGCATTCAATATAAATCAAGGGTCTTAAATGTCATCTCAATCCATTTGGAAATCCCTACACTAGTGTGAAGATCTACTCCTCCATCTCTAGAGGATTACAACAATGAATCTAAAAGTGTACTTGAAAATAATAGCAATGATCCTTACTACGATCCACAAGAACAAAGCAAATTCACCTATGGAATCCCTAGAAAGAAAAGAGTAAGGAAAAAGAAGATAGAAAGAGATACTAAGAGAGAATAATAGCAACCTAAAGTGTGCAACCAAAACCAAGGTAAAATTCTAAGTCATTCCTATAAATATTGCTCTTTAAAATGGACCAAAGTGGGGGCTTAAAACAGATTAATGATCTAATAAAACGCCATTGCACAAGTACTGCAACGCTTTCTAGAGCCAAGATCTTGAACAATGCTGAAGCTCTCTGCTGAGCGCTGCAGTGCTAAAATGAGTGCTACAATACTCACCCGAGAATAATCTGTATTGTTTTGCTTCCTTTTTGTTCCAAGAAACTTCCAGAGAATTCCCAGCCTTACTCTTGACATTTTGCACTCAATCTAAGACTTTTGTGTACAAAAATCATACTCAAAATGTAACAATCTCTAATTCCATAGTTATTCCAAAAATCAATGCAATAGTCAATGATTATATTAACAATGCACAATGAGGAACATGTCAACAATTGTTGGCTATTGCACTAATTTTGGGATAATTATTGGATTATGCGTAGTTGACTTTAACTTGTCTCTTTGGGTATGGTTTATTGCATTGGAGCTTTGAATCAAATGCAAATAGTCAAAAGCATGGTTGGAGATTTCTAGAAATGAGCCTAGAGCTTAAAAGAGCAAAAGTGTGAATCTTCACTTTCGGGTGAGCATTGTAGCATTATTTTAACTCTATAGTGCTTGTGTGACAGGTAGGATTTTAGATAAATTATCTATAGTTGTATTTAACTTATCTCTTTGAGTATGATTTTGTGCACAAAAACTTTAGATCAAGGGCAAAATGTCAAAAACAAGGTTACAGATCTCTAGAAATAAGTCGACAGTTGAAAAGAAGCAAAAACGTGGATGTTCACTTTCAAGGGAGTGCTACAATGCTCATTTTAGCTCTACAACACTCGACAAATAGGATTGCATATAACATATATTTTGGGCCCCACTTTGGGCTATTTTAAATATAAGTATTTAAAAGATTGACACAGTTATTTACCTTAGTTTTTTACTCAATTTTGGCTGAAAAAATTTGATTTGCTATTATTCTCTCCTTACATCTTTCTACATCATCTTTTCTTTACTCTTCTTTCTTTATGGATTCCATTGGTGATTTTGCTTTGTTCTTGTGGATTCTAGCGAGGATTGTTGCTATTATTTTCAAGTACACTTTGAAATTCATTGTTATAATCCTCCAAAGATGGAGGATTAGATCTTCTTACTGGTATAGGGATTTCCGAATGGATTGGGATGATATTTGAGACCCTTTATTTATATTGAATGCTTTAGTTTTCTCAATGTTCTTTAATTTCTATTCTTCTAATTATTGTGGTGATTGCTATAATTGTTATAAGGATAACTAAATTAGTGATTATCATTTATGAAAACCTTTTGGGCATAAATTGATGGATCCATTAGTTTATGTTTGAAGGAGAACATTAGAATTACTCTTTTGATTATCAGTTAAGCTATAGCAATTGGTACCTTAAACAACTATAATTTCTAATTAAATTGAAATCTCATGTATTGATTATTTGCATTGATTAAATTCTAGGGATTGATTGATCACTAGTAAAATTGCCAGTAATTAATTACTAATAGCCACTAATGGATTCAATATTTGGTCAATGATAATTAATTTCAATCCTAGGAATACCTTGCAATAGTTTCCTTTTCATTATTTCTATTATCATTTAATTTTAATTGCTTCGCTTATTTTTCACAACTAAATGATAAAGCCTCATTGAGAGACGACCTAGGTTGTGCCCTTTACTATATTTTTTGTGCAACTTAGCATTAAAATAATTTCTAATTTGAGGAGGTTGGCAATAGCCTATGTTAGTATCCTTCTGTAATGTGAATGCTCTGTACCATTTTATCCTTAAGATTTTGAACCTCTACACTTATTAGAATGCTTAACCCCTTAGAAGCCTGAGTTCTAATGCCAAATGTAGGTTGAAAGTTTCATGAGAAGAGCAGTTAAATCGTGCTTTCACTCCCTTCCCCCTCCTTCTAATCCCATTTTTTGTTTCTGAAAACTTTATACAAAGACTTAAAGTGTAGCGGAAAACTTTGTTAATAATGATTAGAAAGTAACCTTTTGAATTGAGTTGAAAATATGAAAACAAGTTAAAACAGAATTTTAGAAATGTATTATGGTGAATCACAAAACATAATGTAAAAGAGATGAAGGGAGTAGAGAGATACTACACAGAAAGTTTTATGCTAGTTCGGCCAATCATACCTACTTCCAATTCTTAACAACATATTGAGTTCCACTAAATCAACCCTTTCTTAACCCTTAGAAAGTAATATAGTATTTCAATAGCCTTCTCAAGCTATCTCACGTAATTAGTAGCTCAATCTATGTCACCCCCAAGTAGTTTCTAACTAGCTTCTCCTAGCTAAACTCAGAATGATCACTACTAGATTAGGATACAAAGATTTGTTAAAGGTTGGTTTACTCCAACAAATAAACACACAAGTTTTCACTATATGACATGAAAACTTGAATGATTTCTTTGTAACAATCCTTCTTAAGAAGAAGATGTTATCTAATAAGAACTTAGAAAGAAGATTTTACAGAAATAGAAACTTATTACAATAAATAATATCTTTATAGAAAAAGGAGGATTCTTGATTTTATGTTTTTGATAGATTTGCAAAAGTCTCAATCAAAAGTCTTAAGTTGTAAGCACTTAACCTCCTTTTATACTTGATCTTCAATTTCATACCTTTACCCCTTGATTTGTTTTCTTTATGACACATGTTGATATTCTTTTTGTGTCTTGGAAATGCAATCTAGAAGATTTGCTCTAGTATATCAAAGCTACTTTTGTAGTTGTAGAGATCGTTGTCAAATGAGGTTTTTGAGTGCAGCTTCAGAAACTAATTTTTACTTTCTATACAGGGTTTTTGAACTTTTTCTTCTAAAATTGGGATAGTAGAGTAAGAAAAAGGTGAGATATCATTATCAGTCCCTTTTTTTATTTAACTTCAATTTAAAATTTGAATTTCCCTACCATTCTGTAAAGTTTGCACGGTTTCTGAGTAAACGTGCTTTCTGATACGTTCATTCAGTTTCTGATCTTCTCATTGATCTTTATTTCTTCAATCAGTGCTTGTTGATGATTTATCATCATGATTCAAGACAATTATCATGACTTTCTTTAGAGCAAGATAGATTTCTTCATTGCATATTATGTTCTGAAGATGGAAATCACTTTCTGAAGATCTGAACTTAGTTTCTGGCTTTGGAAATACTTTCTTCATGTGTATCACATACTTAAGTCCGTTTCAAGGATTATTTTTCACTTCATTTAAGTTCTGAATCTCTTTAAATGAGATTAGAAACATGTTGAAATATGATAATGGGAAAATAAAACTCATTTATGGAACTTATTTGTTAACAGGAATGGTCCTATTGAGTACTCAAGAAACTCAAGTAAAAGATTAGTTCATTCTACAATATAATTTAATAAAACTGGTTTTGTTGTCACTCAAAACTTCAAGATATAATGTAACACCCTCCCCAAGTATAACATCATCCTTAAGCCATGACATTAGACTCAGGAGTTATTACTTATAAATTAGTTGACCTTTCTTAAATATCTATAGCAAAGTTGATTGAATCGTGCAATAACTAATTCATAATTCTATTAAAATATATAATAAAGAAACTAGTATTTATTCAATATAAGTCAAATAAAAGAGAAAGCTCCTTCTGAGCTTTAATGTACATCTATCTTCTAGTACATTTACAAACATATAAATATAGATAAGTACAACTGATAAAAGCTTCAAGTATTTAATTACTACAAATTTGATTCTTCCATGTAGTAGCTTCATTATTCTCTAGATCAATCTGGAGACGACACAAGAACACAAAACATAGGGGTTAATAGTAGGCATTCCTAAAATGCATAATGAAATCTATGTCATCATCATCATCTCAGTCATTTTAGTTTATTAAGAAAATGTGATCATACAAAACATATCAAGATTCATTTTAAAGTTTTTAAAATCATCCTTCCGAAGTGGATTCCTTTTATTGTTAAATCTTTTACTACACATAAATCATCATATAAAGCATGTATTGATAAGTTTTAACTTAAACATATTGATCTCAATATCAATGCTAAAATCATTCACTTAGCACATAAGATAAATGACTACTTAGGACAATTGCTACTTTGGCTTGTCTTGGTCTTTGACCAATGGTAGCTTTTTCCACTCCTATGTATTAGACTGACTTTCAGGACTAAGCCCATTCCTATACATAATCCTTGGATTTTCTCTTCAATTCACACATAGATCTCCTGGGCTCATTCCTATACATGATTCTCGAATTTATTTTCTCGAATTCACACATAAATCTATTCCTAGTCAGGTTCTTTTACCCGGCTCATTTCAAGAGTAGTCAGTTTCTCTTTCCTAGACTATTTTCCCTAGCTTAAGAAAATATAATCTCATTCTTTTTCTTAAGAAAATATAATCTCATTCTTTTTCTTGTATAGAGGCAATTGTCAAAAGAATCTTGTGCATATAACATCCTTAATAGATTCATATAGCATAATGAGATCAAATCATAGTCATTCTATCATATTTTTAGTAGTTTAGTGTATTGTCCTGATTTTTTATCTTAATGAAAATTAGGGATTAGCTACTAGATCTCATCAAAACAGAGCAAAATAAATTGAGAGTTAGTTAAACATGTCTATGGGACCTTGTAAAAATTTCATAACAAAATAATTCCTTATCAATATTAACAAAATTCCATAAATTTAGTGGTCAAAAACCACTTTATTTCACCTAAAAGTTAGAAATCTCGATTTTGTTACTCTATCAAATGAATAGATAAAATCCTATAAAAATTTAGGGTTGGCCTTTGAGATGGCTAAAATTTCCTATAAACATTGCAGCTCAAAATTCAATAATTTGGTACAGTAACAAAATTAGACAAATTTAGTGCTCCATAATTGACTGTTCAGGCATAAACCCTATCCAACTTGGTTCCTCAATTTTTAAAATTAGTAAAGTGGTCAAAATAACCAAGAAAAATATTGGAGACACTTCTATATGTTAGCTTTATCACATAAAATTTTCAGCTAAAGATAAGGTCTCTCACCAGGTCAGAAAAATAAAATATGTTCACCTACTTGCGCAAAATTGGGATTTCCAGCAACATAGTTCACAACATATTTTGAGAAAAATAATTTTCTAACATCATCCAAACACTTCAGTAAATTAAACACATCAATATCTTTGTATTATCAACCAATATAACTAAATATTTCAGGCCAAAATAATCAAAATTTTTCAGAGCAATTTATGAAAAAAAAAAGACTAAAGAAAGCCCTACTTGGCTCTTGGAAGCTCTAATCCTTGTTCTTACCTTCCTTCAAGAGTTTTCCAGCCAATTATTGATCTAACCCTCTCCAATCCTCTTATAACATGGATAGGAACAACAACAAACTTGATAATATGATGAGGTAAGGGCTTGTTAACAAGAGTTGATTTGAGGTTACAAGGTTATGCTTTTGGTTATGGAGTTTTTAGGTGAAGTTTATGATTTCCAGCTAGGGTTCTTATTGTTGCTAGAGGAAAAAGATTAAAGTGGCTACAAAATGGGGTGAGGTTTGAAAATACTATGGAGATAAATGATAAGATTTTGATTTTGTGTATTTATAACATTATACATTTTAATTTTTCATTATAAAATGATTTTCCTTAAAGATAAGTATATAAAATTTTGTAATGTTCTCCTTGGTTGGTCATAAAGGCATTAGTGTGCCTTCTTGTAAGCCACACCCTTGTCACCTTAGATGGCAAGCTTGTACTACCAGTTTCATATGATGTAAGAAACTATACATCAATATTTTATTGAATGGGTAAAATACCGTACCTGGGAAAACAAATATTGCATGAAATTAAATTTTAGGTCTAAAATCTTTATTCCAAATTATTTCTAACCTTAATCCTATATTTTCTTAGTCTTGGCATCTCCGAACCCCAATTCTAGGGTTTCAATAGTCCTAATAAGCCTGCAGGGCCAACATGATCACTAACTTTTTTTTAATCATCATGTCGTTCTTATTTCGACGAACTTTATCAGGATGTTACAATTTGGATTAATACAATCTACATAAAAAATTTTAAAAGTAAATTTCAGGATGTTACATATAACATTTTCTAAAGGTTATGGAGCTAATGGAATCCACCATAAGCACAGGCGGAGGCGCCTCATGAAGGCTTCCACTTTAAGCTCATATGAAAATCATAAAAGAACCCTCCCGCTTCCCCCACATGGAAGAAGCCCACAAGGATGGAATACAGAGAGAAAGATACTCACTAAGAAAAGAAAAAGGAGAAGTGGAGTGAGCAATGATAACAAACGTCAACTAGAAACAAAGGGCATGGCAGAGTAGAAGAAGTTGTGAAAAGGAAGATAAAGATAAGTGAAGGGAGTAAAAAGTGAGAAAATGAGGAAAATATATAGGTAGTAACATAAACGCATAACCATCCAAAAGGGGATGTTATGGTAGCCATCAAAACACTTCGATAATTGCACTCAAGGACATGTGTCGTGTACTTATTCGATGAGGAGACTACTTATTAGGCGAAGTGACACAAAAGTCAAACACACCAAAAGCCGAAATGATCTTAAGGCGAGTGTGGATTTACCACAGGAGCAACGTTGTAAGCTCCAGAATCTTTCAGAAAGTATGAGCTTTAATGTTTTGAATAACAACAAGGCCAATTTAAAAATAATATTTTGAAGAACGACTAATATCTGCCTTGAGTTTCTTGACCAAGCAAAACAGCTATTTCCAAAGTGCATAAAATGAACTTGAGCGCAAAAAATTTCACTATATATGTGCAAACATATTTTATCTCGTGTTAAGAGACTGAACTTAAATGAAATGAATATTATATAGTGTAAAGCATGCTTACATAGCAAGAACAAGAAACCAAGGAAAAGATATTCAAAAAGTAGCACGGGACATCAAAAAGTATGCTGAGAATGAAGATATCATACAAAAGTTGATACCAAAGTGTTACTCAATCTTCAATCATTATAATCACAAATCATTCATCATCATAGTCCCAGATTGAAGATTAAAAGGTCAAAGAATTATCAAGGAACTGCCAATGCACTTCATTGTGGAACGTTGAACATTACAGGAAAAGAAGGGAAATTTGAATTTCAAATTTCAAATCTCAAGTCAAACCTAGTTTCATAACTGGTATGTCATCTTCTTTTCCTATTTGGTCAACTATTCCAAAACTTATAGAATGAGGAGTTCAGAAGCCATGTTCAAAAAGCAGAAAAGAAGGTTATGAAGGGACATTAGAAACCTTAATTATATAACGGCTTCTATAACTGATGTAATAGACTATCAACCTACTCTTCTAGACTGACTTTGCAAGACATAACGGATGATCTGTATATGTCACTTGGAGATCTTATCAGAGACAACAGACATGAAGAAGGGCCTGTATAAATGGAGATGTTATGCTCAACTGCTAATAAGAGAGTTGAATACACAAGAGTGGAAACTTTGGAAAAATCTCTCCACATTTCCGGTGATGTCCTTCATATCATAAAATTAGTTTCCTTGAAGTGTAAAAATCTTCTTTCTATGCTTCTTAATGATTTGTATGCTCTTCCTAGGAAGAGATGTTAAAGAGAAGTCGTTCATGTTTTACAGGTCTGTTTTACTGAATATTTGTAAGGAAACTTGAGTGTAGGTTAGTTTGATTGGCAACCCAAACACATAACCTTTGTATCCTTGATCCAGTAGTAATCAGTGAGACATACCTTGGAAAGACTAAGGTAAAACTACTTGCAACATGGTGGTAGAAGTGTTCTACTCATCATGGTTCAACTTGGAGAGGCTAGGAAGAACTACTTGCAACATAGTGGAAGAGGGGCTCTACTTACCATGGTTTAGCTTGGAGAAGCTAGGAAGAACTACTTGTAACATGGTGGCAGAGTCATTCTACTTACCATGGTTCAGCTTGGAAAGGGTGGAAAGAACTACTTGCAACATGGTTGCAGGGGTTGTCTACTAGTCACGGTTTAGCTTGGAGAGGCTGGTTTAGAACTACTTAGTTGTAACAGTAGAGGTTGTCTATGGGATACTAGTTATAGCTTGGGAGGCTACTATAAAGACTATCCAGTTTACTTTCTCAGGTTGAGAAAGTTATTTTAATGGAATCTCAACATGTGTTAAATACTGGATATAGGCAGGTTTGGTGAAACCAATATAAAAATATTTGTGTCATCTTTTTTCTCCCTAATCTCTTAATTTTTATGTTGTACAATTTACTTTGATAATTACTGAGATATTGTTAAAGCCACATTATTATCAAAATGGTTCAGAGATCAACTTTTTGAAACTACTAACCATGATTCCATTGTACCTCAAGCTTTAAGCTTGATAGTATTTTTGGTAAATATTTCATATTTGAAGAAAGTACTAAAGTACGATTCAGTGCCTCCTTCTCGTGCACTCTTTTACTTACAAGTGGTATCAGAGCCAAGCCTCTAAGGGGTTAAGCAATCCAATGATTGCAAAGGACAAAGATCGAAGGAACAAAAATGGCACAAATCATTCACACAACAAAAAATCACTCTGTCAACTAACTATCCTTTCTCCGATGAGGCTCCAGGATCTAAAGTAGCAAAAAGCTAAAGCAATGGAAATTGCTGATACCTCTGGTGAAAAGGAAGAATCTTATGAAAATCTAAGATTGAAAATGGGGATGAGATCTCCTTGCTTGTAGAAAAAATGCAAAAGCCTAATGAGGGTAAGCCAAAAATGGTAAGAGTATCAATCCTAGAGGAAGACAAAAGAAGCAAAGAAAATACTAAAATAGCACCTCTAAAGATGAAAGAAATCAGTCAGTAAGTCATGATAAAGTTGAAAGTATAAAATTCCTATATCTTATGACATGAGTTTGATTTTATAGAAGAATACAAGGTGAGAATATTCAAACTCATTCTTTTATATTCTTTGCAATCACATGATGAGCTACTACACTATTTGCATACTCTCTTTTCAAAACTTCTCATTCTGAATAGCTTAAGTTTGATTAAGAAAATCATAAGGAAGATACATAGTCTATTTTTAAACCCTAAGCCTTAGAAGATGAAGTCTAAGAATTATATTAGAAAGATCTCATAAAGTTATTTCTGAATTTGAGAAAACTTCATGACTTCTGAAATCTAACTTAAAGCTTATGAGAATAGTTCCTAAAATCTTAAACTAATGCTTGGAGATCAGAGACCATTGTATGAGAAAACAAATATGAGAAATGAAAAGAAAATAGGAGAGAAAATGAAATGCTGCCTTATCTAAGGACTACCATCATAGTCTCTTTTACTGCTTATCATAAGTAGGGACACCCATTTGATAAATGATTTCTAAAAGAGAAATAAGTTAATATAGGATGGGAAACCTCTCCCTAAACAATTAACTAAGGTCAACTCAAGAAAGTTGAGTACCAAATCAAAATTCTCTGTTCTGTAGGTACATTTGAACATTACAACTATTAAAGGTTCCTTGGAGCTTAAAAGATAACAATTATCTCAAAATCTTCCACAACTCAGAAGGAAAATCAAGAGTATGATACTTAAGATCTCCAAATGGCTTAAATTCGCTGATGAAAAGTATTCAAGAAAAACTTTGCTAGCTTTCACTTAGAAATAGAAGAAGGCCTTGAGGAAAAGAGTTCAAGGAAACTTCTAACAGCAAACAAATGGAAGCTAGACCTTCAGAAAGTAAACTCCAAAACTAGGATACTTTAGAAACTATGCTAAGAACTCCAAAGCAAATCAGAAGAACATTTTTTAACAAGAAGAAGAGCAATTTGAATTTCAAAATACAGAGTTCTTGGCAACATGCCATTCCTAAGGAAACATGTCAAACTATGCTTCCATCTCTACCATTGTGCCTGGATATATTGAAGAAGCTTTGAGCAATCAAAGTTAGGAGGATGCTATGCTATGAGAGCTGAACCAGATCAAATAAATGCAAAGTTTGAATACTTGACCAAAAAAGAACTCATCATGAGCTCAAAATGATAAGCCATATGAACTAAGAGATCACAAGATACTGTAGATAAGGAACCAATCAGAAGATCACTACTTGAGGTACCTTAAAATTCCTATCATCTTTAATAATACTAGTGATACTAATCCTGATTAAAAATTCTCTTTAGCTCTTTAAATCCAAGCCACCTATCAACAATCCTGTTTAAAATCACACTTAAAAATTGTTTTGGTTAATGAATCATTTTCTAAAATTTGCATAAGCATTCATGCACAATATCTTTGGACATTCTCCTCTCCATGGCTCTGCTTTGAAGATCATGTAAAGACATCAGCTTGCAAGACCAGCTCATCTCTTTGAATTCAAAAGATTTATCAACAGCTTAGGAAATAAAAGAAATGATAAGAAAAAAGAAGTGAAACTTCATAAATCTGGGAATATTTGGTGTTATGAAAGTCAGAGTGTAAAAGATGACTCGATAATCAAAACATTGTAACACTTTATGGGATCAAAAAGTGAGAAGTGGAGCTCAGAAAGTAAGCCCTTTAGAAAGTAAACCTAAAGAGTAAAAAATCACTCTCTCTAATGAAAGACAAAAGGGCGAGATAATTCCCTTGACTCTCTCTCTCTCACTCTCTCTTTTCCCTCCCCCCCCTCCCCATGATTGGCTTACCTCGGTCAGTCACGTCCCATCACATAAATAACTTTCCACACTTTATAAGGCATATCAGTTTCCTTTATCTTCCTTCACACACTTCCTCTATCATTTCATATCTCAGTAAAACTGTATATAACCTCTTCAAATCCTCTCACTTCTTCCTAAATTGCTTGCCATCTCTCATCTCTCAAATCTTTCCCAAACTCAATCTTTCTTCATTTTTCTCATATACAAAATGGCCAAAAGCAAGAGATGGGATCAATCTATTGAAGGAGCTTCTTTCCATATGTATGATGATCCACATATGCAAGATCATTATGAAAATAACTTTGCTTCAAGAAAAATGGCTTTGAGGAAGACAACCCTGCGCAAAGACCTTCTTGAAGAAATATCAATTCTTGATAAAGTATTCTCATTTCAAAAATAAAAAGAATATCTGGAGATAAATGAGTAGGTCTTTCCAAGAATAGTTACTGCCTTCTATTCTCAGCTAAAAGGAAACTCAGTGTCATCCTTGAATACTGTAATCAAGGATTGTGCCATCAAGATCACTATTTCAAGACTTTCCAAGATCATTAAAGTACCTAATGATGGACTTATCTGCAGTTCCACTCTAGCATCTAATTGACTCCATTCTTCATAAGCCAAATTAAATATCCACTGCAGTGCTAAGTGCTAGGGCTAGGAAAGTACATACAGCAATGCAATTCTCTATGCACTAGTAGGCATGGATTGCATACTCCTATACTGTCTAATGGCAAAGAGGAAGGTGAATTTGCCAAGACTTATCCTAGACTATATGCTAAGAACTACCACAAAAGAAAAGTAGAGATCTACCAGTGTTCCATATGGCATGTTGTTAACAAAGCTCTTTCAGAAGATGGGTCTTCCACTTATCACGGAGAAGTATGTATATCTGGAAGAAACTATATTCATGCATGCCCTCATCATTCCAAACCTCAAGAAAAAGGCTCACCATTCCAACTTCTAAGACAACAAGCCGAAGTCCCTAGGAAATGGGAGATCAAGCCAGAAAGGCCTCTCAGAAGGCTGAGTCTTCATAGGAGAAAGCTAAAAGGAAAAAGAAGATAATTATCATTGAACTAAGAACTCGGAGGAAGAGGAATTGAATTAGATTCTCCGCACAAATAAAAGAAGAACAAAAAATAAAAAAACCAAGAGTTGGCACCTCAAGAAACTCATATGGCAACCAAACTAGTAAAAATCATCAGTAGAAAATATATCTGGCTCGAATACAAACATATGCTTATCCATGAGTCCAAAATCTCTATATCACAAAAGGAAGTCACAAAGTATGAAGAGGCTGGCTATCAAGTTATTCTTACATACTCTGAATATGAAGAAGAAGAGGTGGAAGAAGAAGAACAAGCAGAAGTATCCTTATTTGAAGAAGAAAAGGAAGGTCTGCTAAGAAGTGAAAATGACAAAATAAGTGGGATAGTCAAGCTAGAATCTACGATAGAGATATCATTAGTAAAGCTAATTATTGAAGAGCTAGATGAAGAGGACCATAGACCATAAACTGTTATCATTCTAATGATGCCTCAACCTTTTACTTCCATTCGCTTCTCCCCAGTGGAAGAATGAGGAGATAAAGTATCAGAAGCTGGTATCCATTTGGCTAAAGGAACTATTGTTTCTACCTCAGCTCAAGAGCCTGAAACTATTTTTACTTCTATCTTTGAGCCTATTTCTGCTCATACTGCTTTTGCTACCCCTGCTGCTAATATACCATCTTCTCTAGCTCCTACAAATGTACATGCTGAAAGACAGGAGAAATTGCCTAAATCTAGGGACACTATACCCCTTAACATCACTGAGCCTTTTCCAACAACTGCTCCAGCATCAGAACCCATCAACTTACCTCCTCCAACCTCAATTGAGCCATCCTTAAGCTATCAATTTAATCAGATTATCTAGTGGCATCTAAGAGAGATTTCCTCCAGACAAGATAGACTTGAGGCAATAATAATAGAGCAAGGCGCCTAGCTCAAATAAAATGAAGAACTACGACTTCAGATTCTTCAGACTAACCAAGAAATTCTACAAGAGCTAAGATGTTGAGATTGAAGATGATGCTCCCGTTCCTTTCTTGCACACCTCCTTTTTTATGATACCAAAAGGGGGAGAAGAAAAAAGATGAAGAAAAATCTTGTGTTGAGGAACTAAGGGGAAGAGTGTGGAACTTCGGAGGAGATTATGCTGAGGGGGAGCCCAGGAATTGTTTTAAGCATACATTTTTTCACTTTTCTAAATTTTTATGATATGACAATTTTCATTTCCTTTCATAATTTGACAATTTCTATCTTGAAGTATATACTTTTGCTTTGTCCACTTAAAAACCAGGTCTTATGCTATGTTTGGTTTTTGCTTTCTGCTTTAAGATTTAATATGCTCTGATACATATATGGTTTTTTAAGCTTTGATACACATTGATGCCTACCTATCATGCTTAGCTAATCATATATCATGACTTGCATGTGTATGCTTCTAATCTTTTAAGCATTTGCTCTTAATTGATTAATCATTAACATGCTAGAGTAGTTAACATACATTTGTATTCATGATTAGCACTGGCAAGTATCTTGTGAAGCACAAATCTCTCCATTGATTGCTTTGATACTCATTTAATTGATGCCGCCTATCTTTATAAAACACATTCTCTCCAACACATGTGTGAGATGCTTTAAAAGGCTATGATCAAATACAGTTGTGAATAGTTTCTAAGAACCTTTAGAAACCTGTTTCTATATGCTTTCAATACAACTAAAATCAGCTTATAAGCCTTAGAACCTCTCTAGTTTGCTGTGCTTATATGACTAACAATGTGTTATATTTTGATCCATAAATATATCAGTGAGAAAAATTACTTAAAGAGCATAAACATCTGTTCAGTTTAGAGAAAAACTTCTAACAAGGTATTTCATGGTTTGATACTCATGAAAATGGTTTCATAGCTCATAAAAATAAGCTCACTTGTGATTTACTATGATAAAATTGGGTTTGATCCCTAATGAGCTTTAGAAACCTTAAATTGTAAAATGCTGATATAATTTATATCAAGGTTTCTTTGAACTTCAAAAACTATATTTGTATCACTAGAGTTTTCTCATGACATGCTCTAAAAGTTTATCATATATATATATATCTTTGAGCATCAGTTTTAAAAAGGGCTTAAGAAAAGTATGTGTTGAACAAGGATTTCAATCAAGAAAGAATATTACAGGTGTTAATATTTTTTATTCAAGCACATCTAAACTTTAGAAAGTCTTTTTATAACAAAAAATCTAGATGTTAGTGTAATAGGACTTAAACGATGATATATGCTTTAGTATCTTTTTGATAAAATTTCAAAAAACACTCTGATTTAATTCATCATCATAAACCAAACAACTATGATTTAACTTAAAGCTTCAAAATTTTCTTTAACACATCTAATCATGCCTTAAGAAAAGGACTTACTAAAATTTAGAGTATGTGATATTTTGAAAAAACATGTGCTTATTTAGATATATTTCATTATATTTCTTTCAACATCTCTTCAAAAGATTTTCTTTAAATTGGTTTGTCATCATCAAAAGGGGGGTGATTGTAAGCTCCAAAACCCTTCGGAAAGTGTAAGCTTTAATGTTTTGAATGACAATAAAGCCAATTTTAAAAAAATATTTTGAAGAATGACTAATGTCTATCTTGAGTTTCTTGACCAAGTAAAACAGGTATTTCCAAAGTGCATAACACAGACTTGAGCAAGAATAATTTCACTATAAATTTGTAAGCATGTTTTATCTCATGTTAAGAGACTGAGCTTAAATGAATTAAATATTATATCACAAAAAGTACACTTACATGCATCAAGGAATGAAGGAAATCAAAGCAAGAACAAGAAAAAAATGATCTTTAGAAAGTAGCACGGGACATTAGAAAGTTCACTGAGAACAAAGATATAATACAAAATATGATAGCAACATGCTACTCAATCTTTAATCATCATAATCACAAATCATTTATCATCATAGTGCCCAGATTGAATATTAGAAGGTCAAAGAGTTATCAAGGAACTGCCAACGCACGTTAGAAAGCTCACTTCACTATGGAGCGTTGAACGCTACAAGAAAAGGAGGGAAATTTGAAATTCAAATTTCAAATCTCAAGTCAAACCCAGTTTCATAACTGGTATGTCATCTCTTTTGCCTATTTGGTCAATCATTCCAAACTTTCTAGAAGGACGAGTTCAGAAACCATTTTCAGAAAGTAGGAAAAAAGGTTCTGAAAGGACATAAGAAACTCACCTATACAATGACTTATGCAACCGATATGACCGACTGTCAACCTACTCTTCTAGACTGACTTTCTAAGACACAATAGATGATCTAAACATGTTACTTGGAGATCTAATCAAAGACAATGGTCACGAAGAAAGACTGCTATAAATGGAGATGTTGTGCTCAAACGTTGATCCAAGAGCTGAATACACAATAGTGGAAACTTTAGAAAAATTTCTCCACACTTCCTGTGTTGTTCTTCATATCATTAAATCAATTTCCTTGAAGTGTAAAAATCTTCTTTCTATGTTTCTTAATGATTTGTATTCTCTTCTTAGGAAGAGATGTTAGAGAGAAGTCACTTATGTTTTCCAAGTCTGTTTTATTGAATATTTGTAAGGAAACTTGAGTGTAGATTAGTTTGAGTGGCAACCCAAACACGTAACCTTTGTATCCTTGATCCGGTAGTGATCAGTGAGACATACCTTGTAGAGGCTAAGGTAAAACTACTTGCAACATGGTGGCAGAGGCGTTCTACTCATCATGGTTCAACTTAGAGAGGCTTGGAAGAACTACTTGCAACATGGTGGTAGAGGTGTTCTACTTACCATGGTTCAACTTCCAGAAGCTGGGACGAACTGCTTGCAATGTGGTTGTAGGGGTTGACTACTAGTCACGGTTCAACTTAGAGAGGCTAGTACAGATCTACTCAATGCAACTTGGATAGGCTAGTTCAAAACTACTTAGTTGTGATAGTAGAGGTTGTCTACTGGTCACTGGTAATAGCTTAGGAAAACTGCTGTACAGACTATCTAGTTTACTTTCTTAGGTTGAGAAAGTTGTTTTAGTGGAATCTCAACATGTGTTGAGTACTGGATGTAGGTAGGTTTGGCCAAACCAGTATAAAAACATTTGTGTCATCTTTTTTCTCCCTGATCTCTTAATTTTTATGTTGCACGTTTTACTTTAATAATTACTACGATATTGTTAAAGCCATATTACTATTAAAATGATTTAGAGATTTACTTTCTGAAACTACTAACCATGATTCCGCTACACTTCAAGCTTAAAGTTTGATAGTATTTTGGGTAAATTTTTCAGATTTAAAGAAAGTACTAAAGCATGATTCAACCCTCCTTCTTGTGCATTTTTTTTTTACCTTCAAACGCAACCTTCACTGCTTAAGGCTCCTGACCACAGAGGACCGAGAAAAACTCAATAGTCACCAAAGTTGCCCAGCCATTAAGTCAAGAGCAACTATTACAAACTGATACCTTGAACCAAATATAACGTCCTCCCAAGTATAACATGGAACACCCTAAAAAATTATTCAAAAAATTAATTTGAGCTTTTCTAGTCATAATTTCAAAAATCTGAAAGACATAGAAATGATAAGAGTGATCTAACGAATCTGTAAAAAAAAAAGAGTAAACCCCCAAGGCGGTCTCTGACAATTTCAGCGTGGGACAAGCTAGTCCCTGACAACTGGAAAGTGTCAACTTGGTCCCTGACAATGTCAAAAGTTGGACAACCGTTAGTCCCTGGATGAAAAATAGTAATGGTGTTAATGACAATTTTATTATCAGACAAATTAGGGCCCGGAAACTAAAGGTTTGAGATTAAAAATAGGTAGGAATAAAGGTTTTATACTTAGAATTAATTTTCAGGAAATGTTTGTTTACTCGAGTATACTATTTTACCCATTTGGTAAAACTTCGGTGTGCGATTTTTACACCAAAAGAAAGCTTACTCTTAAAGTTTGGATAATATCTACCCATCTAAACCAAGTGGATGGTTAAGATCTAATCTTGACTAACAAGATTCAATCCTAACCATCCATTTCTTTATTTCTCTTTATTCCTTTGACTACATAATTAATGTATCTAACTTTTTATATATTAAAGAAATACTCTCGGCCATGAACAAAAACCAAACAGTAGCCACCATTTTTATTTCTTCAAGAGCTTCATCTTGCTTTCTAACCCCAAAAACCTTAGCCTAGAGTTATTGAAACTTCAAAGTTCCTTTACAAAACTTGTTCTACACCTCAAACCTTACAAATCTAACCAATTAAAATCTCAAATCCTCACCTTGATACCTCACTTCCTCACTGCCTAAGGAGGGTTGGGGGCTGGAATTGGTGCCTTGAAGTGAAGAGAGATCATCTAGAATATCCTTTGGAGTATAAAGCTCAAAAGCTTTCAAAGTAAGGTTTTCTTTGGCCTTTTTCTTTCAAATTTTACTCTGAAAGTTATTGATTGATTGAGTCCAAAATTTTTAGTTACATTGGTTGATAATATGTTGATATTGATTTGTTAATTTTGGTGATGTGTTTGGATGTTGTGAAAAATGATTTTTGTCAAAAGAGAATTTGACACATGCTGCTGGATTTTCGGATTTTAACAGGACAGGATTTGTTCATGAATTTTCTGGTCCAATTCTAGTCATTTTTATGAGCAATAAAAATTATATGTTCAAGCTAATATCCTAAGGACTCTGAGAATTGTTGTGCTGCAAAATAAATACTTTTACTGCTTGAGAAAAATCAAGGACCGAAGTTGTAACTATGCTGCCTGAAATGTTGAATCTGAAGTTGTTGAAATACTTTTAGAGAGAGTTGATAACATCTTGAAATGTGACCATGATTTTTGTTATGAACTGATTCAATCATTTGCTAGGGTTAGAAATTATGAGAATTTTGGTCTGAGCTGTGAATAAGTGGTCTCTGACCACCAAACTTGTAAAATTTATTTAACATGGTTAGAGAACTCTTTTTCCTCTGTAATTTTTATAGGAGCTTAGGGACAAATTGAGGTATCATAAGGAATTTTAATATCCCTTAAATTGTTTGTTTGATGTGCAAATTAATTTGTGCTACCAAGTTGTGAAATTTGCCCATGAGCTATTTTGGTGCTGATGCAAGATATAGGTAACATAATGACATTTTGTTCAAGTCTAATGTATATGAAAGTATGCTAGTGAATTTACGTTGTGAATGGATGCCTATATGTGTTTTACGCATGCAATTTGAAAAATAAAAGTAAATGATACATTGACCTATGTTCAATAGCAATAAGTAGAAATAGATGAGATCCTTTCGATTTGTTGAAGGCAAATAAAGTGATAATAGATCCTTTCAACTAATCAAGGGCAAATAAAGTTATAAATGATCCTTTCGACTTTGTCAAGGACAAATAGAGTTATATATTATCCTTTCGACTTGTCAAGGGCAAATAAATATAGATGAGATCCTCTTTGACTTATCAAGGGCAACTAAAAAGAGATAAGATCCTTTTGACTTGTCGAGGGCAAATAAAGAAATATGAGGTTCTCTTCGATTTATTAAGGGCAATTACAACTAAGTTCACTACATTTAGCATATGCATGATCCTGTTATATTTAAAAGTTTGACTAGAATGATTTACTATGTGTGCGAGCTTTATTATATATATGCATTAAGTGATTGATCATTAAAAGCTACCCACTTCGAAAGTATGATTTGGAACTCTAAAATTGAACCATTGTTATGAAATGCATGATCACTCTTTCTTAATAAACCGAAGTGGCTAGGACAATGATGATGACATTATGATTTTGTAATTAGGGAGTTGCCCTACTGAAAATTTTGTAATTCTCACCCCTTATGTTTGTGTGTTCCCGTGTCGTCTCCAGGTTGATCCAGAGGACAACGAGGCTGTTGCACGAAAGAAATCTACTCTACAGTAGTTTAGTAGAGAAGACTTGTATTTGTTGTAGTTAGCTTATTATAAATATATATATGTTTGTACCTTTAAAGATAATCGGACATACTGTAAAGCTCTTAGAAGAGCTTCCTTGTATATTCAACTTTGTATTTAAATAACTACTTTGTGTATTTGATATATATTTTGATAGAACCTTGCATTAGTTACTACATGATTTAGTTGACCCTTGTTCTAGATATTTAAGAGAGGTCCACTAAATTATAAGTAACAACTCTCGAGTATAATGTCATGACTTAAGGATGATGTTGTTCTTGTGAGGGTGTTACATAACATCGTCCTTAAGCTATGACATTAGACTCAGGAGTTGTTACTTATAAATTAACGAACCTTTCTTAAATATCTATAGCAAGTTCGGTTGATTCGTACCATAACTAATTTGTAATTCTGTTTAAAATATATAACAAGAATTAAGTATTTACTAAATGCACATTCAAATACAAGAAAAAGCACTTACACTACAACATTTTAGGCCTAAGACAACACTTTTTAAAGGCAATGCTTCTAAACTATTGCATTTGGTCAGTATAATCAATGTTTTTCCAAGCATAAGATTTGGCAATGGCTTTTAAGCCAATACTTAGAAAATGTTGTCTTAAAATAGAAAGAGCACATGTTCAAACCGTTGCTATATCTTATACAAACAGGCAACAATTTCTTAATTGATTGCTAACGTTTTGAAAGCGTTGTCATTTAACTTTTAAATGGCACCACAATTAAATCGTTGCCTAATTTAGATGCCACTTAGATCAATGGGTTTTTCCATAAAAATTCTTTTCCCAAACTTATCAATGTCTTTGTAAAACTAAAAACTCTACCAAAATCAAATGAAAAACAGATCCCTTTCATCCGTTTGAGACTATAGCCACAACTTCGAATGTCCTTCATCCTTTGATGCTTCAGCCACAACCCAAACCCTTTTGTCCCTTGGCCTTTATGTCACCATCTCCACCACAACTCAATGCCTTAGCCACCGCATGAAGAAGGTTCCTTCGCAAATCCTGTTCTTCATAGCCACTGTTCAATGTCCACCTCAACCATCACAATTTGGGCCTCAACCACCACATGCCACAGATGCCACCACGTCCTTCGAGAGCGGGTTGAAGTTGTTCTCCTTTACGAATGCCACCGTGAAGGTTCTTCCAAAGTCCTAACACGCCACAACTTCCACTAGTTTGTTCTGGTTCCTCTGAACATGCCACCACACAAATCAATAATCCTCTATACAAATCACATTCCCATCACTCCTCTTCACCTTCTTCTTCACGCATTCACCTCTTACCTCACCCCCCCCCCATAACCCTAATTGTGACTGATTTGAGATAAAAAAGGGTTTATTGGCTGAAAATCATTCAATTTTTTTTTTTTTTGAGTTCTTGCTAGTCTAGATCTATTCTTCATCTTCCATATCAGGTATGGATCTTGAACTCATCTCTCTCTATGTATTTTTTATTTTCACAAATAATTATTTTCTCCCTTAGTCTATTGTTCCTTCTCTGAAACTTCACGATCTGATTTGAGTTTGAGGCTTAATAGTGTGAGTTGTGCTAACTTATTTCTTCCACAATTGCAGTCGTTTTTTCCTGAAATTTCTATTAGTGTCTCTTCCTGAATTTTTATGTATGGAGCTTCCATTCCCTCCATTTGATATTTTGGGCATTATATTTGTTTTATCTTTGTTTGTGGATGCTGAATTTAGGGGTGAGTGTTAACTTTTTTCACATGGGTTGAGTTGAGAAGCTGATTTCAACGTACTATTGATTAGAGAAAAAGATATTTGGGAATATGAATGAAACATGAATAATGAGGCAAATAACGAAATTTCAAGTGGTATCTTAGGTCTTGTGTTTAGGGTATTGATATTTGGTGTTATGAAATGAAGTTTAAAATCTAATTCATGGGTTTTTGGCAAGGAAGAAATGTTGAGAGGCTATAAGGAAGAAGAAGGAGGAAAAATGGGAGATAATGGAGTGATAAGGTTATTAGTTTATGTTTATCTTGGTCTAGGTTAGTAATTGTGTAGGTAAGTGTAGATTTCTTTCTTTCTTTTTGAAAAAGAAATAAAATGAATAGCAAGGATTGATTTGTTGGTCGAAGAATGAATCTTGGCCATCCACTTGGCTCAAGATAAATGGCTAACTTTAACATAGTGAGCAAGTAGCTTTTTTAGTGTTAATATCACACACCAAAATTCCACCGAACGAATGAGATATTGGTCCCTGTATAAAAATATAACAAATGAAAGGTCAAGATCAAAAATTATTTTTCAAGTTTTAATCAATGCTATTCGCTTGGAAAAAAATTGTTGGTAAAGGTTACTTGGCCACCAAATAACATTTTACTGAATGGATAAAATACCTTACCCGAGAAACTTAAAATATCTTTACGTGGGCCCTAGGCCTAATACTCTATGTGGGTCCTCAGGTCTAGTTCTCCTAGCCCCAGACGCCCTTTGTAACGCCCCGATTTTCTATTAGAGTGAAAATGACCAAAATGCCCCTGAGGTCATTTTCGGCCTGGAATTCGAGGAAGGCCGATCCGGTAGTCCTCGAAGGGCAAACTCAATATTGGAAGGGGATTAGTTGGCTTGTGTACCTTCCCGAGATCGAAAACCTCGTTTTTCTAGTTTTCGAGTCAAAATGACCAAAATACCCCTGTGGTGTTTTACCCATTTGTAAGTGCCAGATGAACCCGAAACTTCTCTAGATGGTTTTAAAAGACGTTTTTATGTATTCTATGACTTTAGTTTTGGTCCCGGAGGTCCCGGGGAAAATTAGTGCAAAATTACGATTTTGCCCTTAGCCTTATGTTTTCAAGCTTAATCGTATGATTAAGCAAACCTAAGCAATATTAGACTCTAATCGAAGATTAATTAATTTCCATAATTAATCTTGAGTCAAAATAATCTATTAAAGTTTATTAGAACCTAAGAATGCTTAATTATAACTTAAAATCTTATTTTAAATTAAAGATTCCTAATCATGGAATCATGAATAGTGTTTTCTCTTTCCAATTCCTTAAATCATGGAAATTTGTCTACCTTGTTTACTCATAAAATGAATTTTAAACTCTCTAAATGTGTATGAGCACTCCTTAACCTTGTCATAAAACTCTTAAACCTCATTCTTAGTTACCTAAACTTATGCTTAATGATTCTTAACCTTGTACCTAAACTAATCTACACTTAAACCTATCATTAACACATAATTACATGGAAGATTTTTCCTCCCTCTTTACTGTACCTAGTCTGGCCGAAGCCATCCTCCCCCATTTTCCATCACATGCTCAAATTTTTGACACTCCAAGACCATGCTTCCACCTGACCATAAACCATACTTTGTCATACAAACACCATGCTTTCATCCATGCTTCATATGACCACTTCTAGAAGGCTTTTTCTCTCATTTTTGTGGCTCAAATTCAGCCAGCCCTCTTTGGCTTCTAGAAGGGTTATTTTAATTTCAAACAAAGGGAAATTACCATACTTGAAGCCATGTGCTTTGCATCATAACTTCCATACCTCAAACCATGCTTGAATGACAAGTTGTAAGAGATATTTTTCTCTTCCTTTCCCTCCCAAAAGCTACGGCCAGCCCCTCCTCCCATTGAGCTCTCATTTGTTTTCATTTTCTATAAATACCTTGCTTACTTGAGCTTGCAAACACTTTAGATCATTTGCAAAATTTCAAGTTCCCAAAGCTTTCCTTGAGTTCTTTGTTTTCTCTCAAGTTTCAAAAGAGTTTTCCTTTTCTCTTCATCTTCATCCTCTTCATCCTCTCATCACATAATCATCTCATAACCTCTAAACACCACCTCATAGCCTTGAACCACCATCAAACCTCTCAAACACTTGACCTCAAACACAACCTCACTCAAAACACATCTCTAACCTCTTTATCCCCCCTTGGCCGAATCATCATCCACCCTCAAGGAGCAGTTGCTCATCTCTTTTTCTTTCAAGAGTTCAAGCTTTTTATCTCCACTCTAGGTAGGAGTGTTTTTCTAAACTTGTTTTTCTTGAAAATGAGTTTTTCTCTAGCTTTCTCTTGGATTTCTTTTTGAAACTTTTCTTTGTTTTTCTTCCTCTTAGTTTCGGCCATGAGGCCTTGTTGGATACATGATAGCTCAAGGATGAGAGCTCCTAGATGATGACCATGTGTTCATCTCAAAGGAATTGCTAGAGCTTGAGTTTTTACTTTCTTTAAGTTCCATCTTTATTTTCTAGTTTAAAATGATTTTAGCTCAAGACCACCTTCACTTTTTCTTGCTTTTGATTTTGGTTTCTTTATTTCCTTCCCTTGAGGTTCAGTTTTGGTTTCCTTTTCTTTGAGATTTTGTGTTTCTTTTGAAAGATTGTTTCTTTTGAGCTTGATGATGATGTTCAAGAACCTCATAGTTCCTTGAGAACTTGGTTTAAGAACTCTAAAGCTCTCTTTGTGATGAGATGAGTGTTGGGTTGTTTGATCTCTAAAGTCTTGTAAGAGCTCTAGATAACATTAAAATGAACCTTGCATTCATATTTATGTTTATGCCTTGCACATCATATTTACTTTCCTTGCTATCACTAAGTATCAAGATAATGAATGAACTTGCATTATCATATTTATATTTCAAGCTTTGCATTATCATGTTTATATTTCAAGTCCTCACTTAAATATCAAAGATAGTAATAAGTTGCATCTCATGTTTATTTTATGCTCTCACTTTATTTTCTAATGAAAGCTAAAACAAGTGCATGAGCATGTTTATTTTTATGTCATCACTTAAGAGAACCTAGAGCTCAAAGACTTGCCCATTATGTCTCAAACAAAGGCTTGAAAATATGTTTTTCCCTAGCTTGTGATTTCAGCCTTAAGAGGTTTCCTTGGTTACAAGTTTCAAAATCCATGTTTTATAGTTTTTCTAAGCTTATGTGAGTTCAAGAAATATCTAGGACAAAGTTTTATGAGTTTAGGACCTCTTAAGTTTGATTTAATTTAGCCACTGCCCTTATGAATACTTTGATGATTTTAGATGATAAAAATGTTTACAAATGAGTTTTGAAAGTTTTAAAAAGGTTCAAAGAGAAACTAGCATTTTATGTGCTCTAGAAATTAAGTTGTGCCTTGTTTGTTTGGAGAAGTATTTTTGGTCCTGCCTTGCCATTTTATGACCACTGTTTATGCTGTTTTGATGATGATAATATGAGTATGTTTGAGTATATTTAATGTTAAAACTCATATGTGAAAGATAAGAGAAGTTAGTAACTAAAAAGGAATTAATTTGAGAGCTCTAGATCCCTTAGTAATTGATTTTTCTGGATTATGTCCAGCATGGTTTAGAAATGATAATCATGGATTTAAATTAGTTTAAATGTGTAGGAATGACTCATAATTGGTTTAAGACTTGATCTTGATTGTAACATCCTAATTTTTAACCCAATACTCTAGAACACATTAGGTTAATCATTAGGTTATTACTTCTTAGTTTCATTCTTTTATGAAAATACTTAGCGGAAATACGGGTAAATTTTTTTTTTTTTGAAAACATAAATCAAAGTGAGAGCCACGTATGACATAACAAAGACTAACATGTAGAAAAGAGATCTCATATCATTCATGGTCACAAAACACAAAGGTTGTTCATTACATCACAGCAGGATCATATTATCATAGGTACATAATTTACGACTATCATAGTCCTATTATCGCTTCAACAGAAATACACTTCAATAATTTATAAAACTAAAGCGGCGTCTGCGTGTGTCCGTTGCATCCCACCAACCCGACTCATAGTGTATGCTTCATGCCCATGCTTTAGTAGAAATCACGAACCGCGTCACGAGATACACCATCATCTTCGTCTGGAGACGACACGGAAGAAAATAGAGAAAGGGATGAGAAACTTATTCAAGATTCTTAGTAGGGAATTCCGACTCCAATACACGTGTCATCATCGTCGTCCCCAGCCACTTCGGTTTTAATTATGAAAGAGGTGTTCATGCGTAAGGTTTGGTTTTAAACTTTCCAAAGCTATTTATCCGAAGTGGGTGTCTTTTAGTATGAGTCTTAATGATATAAATTCCGCAGATATTGGACGAATGCATGGCAATACATTATGTGAGCAAATCAATAAATCATAACATCAAGTAACAGATAAGCGGCATAAAAAGTACAAAACTTTCCTCTATTCTTTTCTTATACTTGAACTTTTAAGTTCTTCTCCTCAAGAACCACCTTCTTTTCTCATCACCGAATCCAACCATAAACACTAGTGCCCAGCGATATTTATACGCATCACCAAAACCAACCAAATACACCCTATCGCCTAGGATTGAGCTCAACCAAACGAGCTCAAACCTAACTAGTCATCACTAGATTTCTAAGAGGGCAAAGAAGGGGTAACTTAGGATTAGTTCTTTCCTTACTCATGACCATGTGACTTGAGAAGAGACATCACATCTCTTTTCTCACGTCCGAACTCTTGAGTTCTTTCTCTCAAAGACCATCTTCTTTTCTCATCACCAAACCCAACCATAAACACCATTGCCCGGCGATATTTATACTCATCACCAAATCCAACCAAACACACCCTATCGCCTAGGAATGAGCTCAACTATATTTATACTCATCACCAAATTATTCTCATTATCAGGTCCAACCAAATACTCCCAAATCCAACCGTAAACACCCATATTGCCTCAATGAGCTCAAACCCAACTAGTTTTCACTAGATTTCTAAGAGGGCAAAAGAAGGGGTACATACTCTTTCTCATTCAATTCTCACAAACATGGTAGACATAACATCTCAACAACTTATAATCAATTTCTACATTATCATAGCATCATCATAAAAGATCACATCATCATAACTCATATAAATAATGCTTGTGTATCACACATCACACCTCATATATCATCACATCATGCATATCAACATATCATACTTGCATTACCAAGCTAAAAGTGAGAAAATCTCTTAATGTCTTATGCATTGACCCTTAAGGTCCTTCACTCACAATCTAAGTTATAAATCATCATATCCTAAACTCTCGGGTACCTATAAGCTCATATCTAAGCATTCCTCACTCAATACTATGATTACAAACATTTCTAAACCTCAAGAATGTAGGATCTAAAATTCTAACTTTACGGGTACCTAGGAGTCACCACAATGACCTTTTCTAAGTTCGGTTTGCTCCAAAGGCATCAAGATTAAGTCCTACACCAATTATGAGTCATTCCTACACATTTAAACTAATTTAAATCCATAATTACCATTTCTAAACCTTGCTGGACAGAATCTAGAAAAATCAATTACTAAGGGATCTAGAACTCTCAAATTAATTCTGTTCTAGTTGCTAACTTCTCTTATCTTTCACATATGAATTTTAACATTAATTATACACAAACATACTCATATTATCATCGTCAAAACAGTATAAACAGTGAGCACATCAAGGCAAGGCAGAACCGAATTCTTCTCCAAACAAGCAAGGCATAAACTTAATTTCTAGAACACATAAAATGCTAGTTTCTCTTGGGACCTTTTTAAAACTTGCAAAACTCCTTTGTAAACATTTTTGTCATCTAAAATCATCAAAATACTTGTAAGGGAAGTAGTTATTCTAAATTAAACTCAAGAGGTTCCAAATTCATAAAACCTTGTTTTAAACATTTCGTGAACTCATATATGCTTAGAAAAATTATGAAACATAGATTTTAGTTCTTGTAACAAGGTAAACCTCCTAAGGCCGAAATCATAAGCTAAAGAACACATATTTGTTTTTCAAGCCTTTGTTTGAGGAAATAAAGGTTAAGTCTATGAGCTCTAAATCTCTTAAGTTGTGATATAAAAGTAAATATGCAATGCACTTTATTTTAGTCTTTATTTAGAGGTGAGGACATAAAATAAATATGCTATGCAACTCCTTATTATCTTAGAAATTTAGTGAGAACATAAACATAAATATGGAGATGCAAGTTCATTCTTTAATCTTAAGCATTTAGTGATGACATAAAATGTAAACATGGATGCAAAGCCTTTTATCTTAACTTAGAGCTCATATGAGACTTTTAAAGAGAAAAACAAATCTCAACCCAACACTTATCTCATCACAAAGAGAGCTTTAGAGTTCTTGAATCAAGTTCTCAAAGGAGCTACATGGTTCTTGAACATCATCATCAAGCTCAAAAAAAGAAGTAAGATTTTAGAAGAAAACAAAACTTTAAAGAAGTAAGAACCAAAACAACATTATTTTTAGAGATGAAATAAATATAAGAACACTTTAAAATTTTTAACAAAGCCTTTAAAGGAAAGCACATGAGGCCGAATCATATAGGAAGGAAAAAGGGAAGAAAAACCAAAACCTTGCTAGATCAAGAAACGAAACTCAAGCTTTAGAGGTTTCTTTGAGATGAACACAAGGTCATCATCTAGAAACTCTCATCATCAAGCTATCATGTTTAAGAAGAAAAGGCCAAGAGGCCAAAATGGAAAAAGGAAAGGAATATAAAGGAAAGCTCAAAAAGAAACCAAGAGAAAACTAGAGAAAACACATTTTTGAGTAAAACAAAGTTTGAAAAGAAACTCCCTACCAAGTGTGGAGGCAAAGGCTTGAGCTTTGAGGTGAAGATGAAAAGATAATCTCCTTCCAAAGTGAAGAACAAGATTCGGCCAAGGAGGGTGGAGAAGGAAAGAAAAGTGTTTTGTGTGAGCTTTGTGTTTGAGAAAGGAAGCTTGGGTATTTAGATGATGATCTAGGGTGGTGGTGTGGTGGTTTGAGGTGGTTTGTGGTGGTGGAAAGAGTTTCTAAGTGGTGGAGAAGAACTTGGGGTTGAGAGAAAGTAAGAGAGCTTTTTTGGTCACAAACTCAAACAAAAAAGCAAATGGTAAAAGTGTGAGATTTCTTTACACTTTGCTATATATATTATGGGTTGAAAATTGAAATGTGGAGGTGAAATATGGGGGGAAAGTGCACGAAATTTTGGAGCCTTTGGGGGAGAAAAATATCTCCTCAAAGTGGTCATTCAAAGCATGGTTTGAGGTATGAAAGTCATGATGCAAGGTATGGCTTCAAGTATGGTAATTTCCCTTTGTTTGAATTTAAAATAACCCTTCTAGAAGGCAAGGAGGGCTGGCTGAATTTGAGCCACAAAAATGAGAGAAAAAGTCTTCTAGAAGTGGTCATATGAAGCATGGATGAAAGCATGGTGTTTGTATGACAAAATATGGTTTATGGTGAGGTGGAAGCATGGTTCTTTGAGTGTAAAATAAAATTAAATTGTGATAAAATGGAGTATGAATTTTGGCCAGGTCTGATGCAGCAAGGGAGGAGGGAGTTTTGGTCATGTAATTGTGTGTTAGTGATGTGTTTAGGGGTGTATTAGCTTAGGTGCAAGGTTAGAAGTCATTAAGCACAAGTTTAGGTGACTAAGAATGTGATTAGGAACCTTATGACATGATTAAGGAGTACTCATACATATTTAGGAGATTTTAAATTCATTTTATGAATAAAACAATGTAGACAAAATTCCATGATTTAAGGAATTGGAGAGAGAAAATACTATTCAAGATTCCATGACTAGGAGTCTTGAATTTTAAAATATGATTTTAAGTTGTAATTAAGCATTTTTAGGTTCTAATCAACTTTAATAAATTATTTTGACTCAAGATTAATTATGGAAATTAATTAACCTTCAATTAGAGCCTAATATTGCTTAAGTTCGCTTAATCACGCGATTAAGCGTAAAAACACAAAACTAGGGGTAAAATTGTAATTTTGCACTAATTTCGCCCGGGACCTCCGGGACCAAAACTAAAGTCACAGACTACATAAAAACACCATTTAAAACCATCTGGAGAAGTTTTGGGGTTCATCCGGCACTTGCAAACAGGAAAAACACCGCAGGGGCATTTTGGTCATTTTGACCTGAAAACTCGAAAAACGAGATTTTCGATCCCGGAAAGATACACGAGTCATCTAATCCCCTTCCAACATTGAGCTTACCCTTCGAGTATTTCCGGATCGGCTTTCCTCGAATTCCGAGCTGAAAATGACCTCAGGGGCATTTTGGTCATTTTCACTCTTGTAGAAAATCGGGGCGTTACATTGATGCCTTAGGAGTAAACCGGACTTAGAAAGGGTCATTGTTGTGACTCCTAGGTACCCGTAAAGTTAGAATTTTAGATTCTGCATTCTTGAGGTTTAGAGAAGTTTATGATCATAGTGTTGAGTGAGGAATACTTAGATATGAGCCTATAGGTACCCGAGAGATTAAGTTGTGATGATTTATAACTTAGATTGTGAGTTAAGGACCTTAAGGGTCAATGCATAAGACACTAAGAAGTCTTGAATTATATGATGATGTAATGAGATATGTTGAGATGTTTATGATGCATGAGAAAATGATTGTTTGAGATATGAAGTTTATCATAGCATGAGGTTTAAATGAGGAATATGTTGTGTGAATAGCTTGTGGCATAAGTTTCGGTTTGAAGGAAATTCGGTTTAACAGCCGTTGTGCTGCAGAATTTCTGTCAAACTAAAAAGGGCTGAAGAAATGTTTTAAAGTACCACATGAGTTGAAAACCCTGGGTGACACCGGTTCGGCCAAGCACCCCCAAGGAAGACAAATCCGTGAGGGTATGAGTAGATGCAGTATGAGTAGATGCAGCCTACCAAAGCGAACAAATTGTTGTGGCTTGATGCCCGCAAGCGTTTCAAAGAGGGTATATCCTAAGAGAGGTGATCCCTAGCCCCTTACCCGTACTTGCGTAGTCGAGATTATTTTATTATGTTTCGCTTATTCAGATAATAAGCAAGAGCTAGTGACGACTAGCTGAGGTATGAGCTCATAACCTAGTTATTTTAGGGTGGCCTTATTATGCTGAAGTACCATGATTAACGTCACGAAGTTGAGGAAAGATCCACTTGAAAGTTATATGCCCTTTATGCCACTTGTGTGCTTCTTGAAGTTGTGATTCATTGAGTTATTTGATTGAGGCATTGCCATGCATTCATGTTTTAATATGTTGCATTCATAACATCAAGATGCATGCTAAAAGGAATGAACCTTGGATAATTGGTTTTATAAACTCTAATAATGAACCTTTTATGTATGCACACCTTTTATAATTAAACCCAAGGTTCCTGAGGATGTGAACGATGTAACCCTAGGATAGGAGACTCCTACTGAGATTCTTTAGTAAGAATTTTCACTCCTTTCTCTTCCTTCTCTTTCTTCTATCACATCTTTAGAGATCGATGGCGACATTCGTCGTCTTCATTGATACGCCCGTCTGGGAGGTGCACTACGACCCGAAGCATCGTTCCTATCACTTTGAAGGTCGCTGTGCTGTTCGTGTTTTTGTATACATGGGTCGACCTTTTGCTTATCCAGTGTCCAGCTACCAGTTCACTCCTACCGCTCCTTTTGGTGGCAACGACTTGATCTTCGAGCGCACCTGCCCTCGCGATGAGCAATTGCGTCGTGCCCGCTCGTCCACCTCAGCTGTTCGTGACCACCTGGAGTATGTGCCTCACTCGAGGAGGTAGGAGACAGATCCGTCCGAGGACTCACCGATGCACATCTAATCGGAGAGCTCTGCTCCCCTTCCCCCGTTTAGGCAGGAGGGCAGCGAGGATACCGTGATGCAGCCACGCTTGGCGAGGAGAGCCGAGATGCGTCCACACCAAGGAGCTCACGTCCAGCCGACACGCGTTCCTTTCCCACTTCACTGGCCCACTCAGGAGGAGATCGAGCGGTTCCCCGGTTACCTACCTCCATCAGCCGAGGATCCCCGTCATCACTAGACCTCATTGGAGAGCTATTCGAGTGCCCGAACAGTCACGAGGATCTCCCCTTCAGCGGTATCTTTTGGGAGGGGGTTTTAGCTTAGTACTCATAGCTTGGTAGGAAGGTAGTGTAGTTGGTTTTTATTTCGCCGTCATACCATGTACTTTACTGCCTTCTTGTTTCTGTTGTATTTCCTTCTGCTGTATTGCAAGCTCAGCCCGTTCCTATAAGGGCATGATGACTACTATGTATCTTACTATGCTATTAATGAGATGTTTCCGTTGTTGTGATGACCGATGTTCTATTATTATTTGCTTAGCTCTTGTGTTCCTTATGATTGATGTTTATGTCTCTCGTTTAGATAAGAGCGCGGCTCTCACTTTGATTTATGTTTTCAAAAAAAAATTTATCCATAATTTTCGCTAAGTATTTTAATTAAAATGATGAGACTAAGAGGTAATAACCTAATGATTAACCTAATGTGTTCTAGAAAGTTGGGTTAAGAATTAGGGTGTTACACCCTTGGCCCCAACAATATGGTTATTATTCATCCATGGGCCCAAAAAATCATTATTCATGCTCGGCCAGAAATTTTTTTTTGCAACTCATCTATTGGGCCGTTCTCATCATTGCTAAGATTGTTAGATTTTTGAAATTCCTACTAATAAAGTTCAAATTAATTTTTAAATAAATTTTGAGGCGGTATTACGCTGGAAGTCAGGAATGCCTATGAGGTCTTGACAAGTTCATGGGTCCTTCTTCTCGAAGGGTTAGCTAGGAACATTATTGAAGGCGTCCACTGAGGATCACTGAGCGTAAGGGAATGGTTCTCCCTCGAAGTCCGATTAGGGAAAACAACAAGCCTTGAGCTTGGTGAAGAGGCCCACCTAAGGAGAATGCTAAATGGCTCAAGGCAAGGTCATTAGGAGTGCTTCATGATCGCAGATCCTAGTACGGACATAAAAGGGACCAAAAAAGGGAAAAACCCAATAGCTTTTGCCATTGATCAGGACATTATACCGTATAAGAGATCTTGCCAACTAAACTCTAGAATCTCCTTTAAGGGAAAGTCCAAGGAGTACAAATAAGGTGGGGACAAGTCCCATGCAACTATGCTTATCATTCTATATACCAGTCACATTCTAAGACTAACTTGTGCGTTGGAGTTCCTTACAAGTACCCATCTAAGTGGAGGAGGAATGCCAATTATACATTTATACCAACGTGCTTACACTAGAAGACAAAACCAGCATAACATTATGTTACATTTATGTTGTGTATTTGTTGTATGTAGTAGGGTGCATTCGAAGAATGGCTAGATCCCCGACGATTTTGTGATTGTTGTATGAGCATGAATTGTTCATCCTTATTTTTCTGGGATCCAATATACAAAGAAATTTTTGTCCGTTTTTCAATGTGATTGATATGCAAGGTTTACATAAAGAATGTGCTCTTTACGCGCCGATCAGTGCTCGGACTGGGTCGTGAGTCGTGACACAACTCTTCCTAAAATTACAAGCAGAAAATAAATTAAACTCAACTTGAAATGCATCAACTCTGCAACTCCACTTAACTTTTTTACCCCAATGCAATTAAATATATTAAAATTCAACGTCATGCATCTTGTCAGTACCGTACATATTAAGCGGTTGTTGCATATAGATAACGATCAAGCTCATGAAGTTCATAACATTTACTTTAATGCTTACTTGGTGCCTGATCGAGAAAACTATCACCAAGAACGGAAACAAAGCAACGTTCATATTTGCAGAACACTGCTGCAAGTGGGCTTTTATCTAGCAATAAATTATGTACAACACTGTGCAAAACCAGAGAAAGCAAAAAAGGAATAAGATCTACAGGCAAGAAATAAAGAATCAAACATTGGAACTCAAGAACAAGAGTGCCTTTGTCTAATTATTAATTGACGACAACATCTGAAGTTCGATTTGCACTGACTCACACCAAACATGCACATGATAGTGCGTTGAAAATGTCCAAATTCTATTTAATTAAATTATTCAAAAAATGCAAATGACTATAAAGATATATTAAAAAATCAGACAACACATTTTATATTACATCCTTTTCATTTTTATTTGTCACTTTACGCTTTTACATTAAAAGTGGAAAAACTTAAACAATTATACATACTTAATTATAGAATATGTTAAAATCAAAATATTTTTCTGTAACTTTTAATATATAATCAATTTATTACTACTATTAAATTAAATTATCAAATTATATATATTTATAAAAAATTTAAAATATTATAAATTCTATACTGAAATTTGAGGATAATAAGCAAAGTAAAATACTTTTTTAAAGGATAGAGTAAATGGAATATATATGGAAAATACAACGTTAAAAAAAATAAGGATAAATTATACTAACTTTCTCTGAGGTTTATGAAAATACAACTCACAGCTCCTTTAGTTGTTCAACTTGCACTCACACACTCTCTGCTCATCAAATTTTAAGGATTTATGTTACACTCACACATTTCTCTAACATAGCACTATTAATAACAAACTTAACAGAATAATATTTTTGTAATATTAATTATTCCTAATTAATAAACCTATAAAAATACCCCTACCCACTCTCTCCTTTAATTGTGAACATTTTTATAATTATATTAATTAGGAACAGTTAATATCATAAAAATATCATCTATTAAGTTTACAACTGGTGTTCTATTAGTGAGGGGTATAAGTGTAATATTAATATTTAAAATTTAATAAGTAGAGGAGATGTGAGTATAGGTTGAATAACTAGAGGGGATATGAATTATATTTTCATAAATTTCAGGATAGGTGAGTATAATTTACCTAAAAATAAAATGCCGAAGTATTTTCCTTTTTAATGTAATTAGAATTAGAATATACTAGAAGGTAATGAATAGGTAGCAGCCTTTCAGCCACAAGCGGTGCGCAATTGAGGAGGAATGGAAATCCTCTCTTTTCTTATAGTATTTCTTTTTCTGTACCTTAATTATTTATTAATAAATAAAACATATATTATATATTTAATAATTTATAAGTTTTAAAATTTATTTTTATGTTTATGTTTTTTTCTTTATATGTAAATAAATAATTAAAAAATAAAAAAGATATCATTTAAAAAGAGAAGATTTCTATATCCACTAGAGTCCCAAAAAAAACACAAAATGACAAAGTGAAAAGAGGCGAAAGTACAAAAATGAGTAGTGCGTAGCCTGCCGGAGAAAATCCAACCTAAAACGCAATGTGCATTTTCATTTCCTATTCTCCGATGCATTTTATCATGATCGCCAGAACGAAAGAAAAGAAAACTTTCAATCTCTCACCAGCAGTGACATTCATGAATCATAATCATAAAGGGCATTTCTGTAATATGATTAGGCACAATAACTTGCGTGACTCACAAACTCGACTCGGCAGCATCAACATGCTCAGCACTAGGCACGGTGGTCAGTAATCACACCTTTGTGGTTGCTGCTCCAAAAATCTTGAACCCCAAGATTCGTCCACGTGTCAGATCTTGTCCACTTGTCCACGCTCCTCCTCGCTTTAGCTTTAAAACGTTGTAGCCCCTCGTGTTACATTCATTCATCCGTCCACTAAACCTAACTCACACAGTACTAACCCTTATAACGGTCACAAACATAACTCCTCTGTTCACTGTTACCACACGCTCTCTCTCTCCATCTAAGGTAAAACTTCAAACTCGACAGTGTTGGATAGTTCATCAATGACGGAGAGTTCTGGAAGGAAGCTTATCGTGGAGGTATGCAATGCCAAGAACTTGATGCCAAAAGACGGTCAAGGAACCGCAAGTGCTTATGCGATTGTGGATTTCGACAGCCAGAGAAGGCGAACGAAGACCAAGTCCAGAGATCTCAACCCTCAATGGGACGAGAGGCTCGAGTTTATCATCCACGACAAAGAATCCATGGCTTCGGAGACGTTGGAGGTCAATCTCTACAACGACAAGAAAATGGGGAAGCGTAGCACTTTTCTCGGAAAAGTCAAAATCTCCGGAAGCACTTTTGTGAAGTCCGGCTCGGAAGAGATCGTGTATTATCCGCTGGAGAAGAGAAGCGTGTTTTCTCAGATAAAAGGGGAGTTGGGACTCAAAGTCTGCTACGTTGACGATGATCCACCACCTGCTTCCGACGCTGCCGGCGACCAGAAGGCAGAGGCAGCACCACCACCGGCGGAGGAGAAACCTCCAGAGAACACGCAAGAGGAAGGAAAGAAGGAAGAAAAAGTAGAAGAGAAAAAAGAAGAGGAAAAGAAAGAAAAAGAAAAGAAAGCATCTGAAGATGAAGAAAAGGCGACAGCTCCACCGGATAATCCGAAACCGAAGGAGGAGGCTCTGGCGGAGGCTGCGGTGCCGCTACCGTTACAGCCTGCGGAGGTGCAAAATACGCCGGTTGCTCACTCAGAGAAGCCGAAACAGCCAAAGGAAATGCATGTTGAGGTGGCAAAGCGAGCTGATCTGAGCGTGAACGACCACGAACTACGATCTCTGAGCAGCGATCGAAGCCACAGCGCTTACGATCTCGTGGATCGTATGCCATTCCTCTACGTCCGCGTGCTCAAGACCAAGCTATCGAACCAAGAATCTGGTTCCACGGTTTATGCGAAGCTCGTGATGGGAACCCACAGCGTGAAGACCAAGAGCCATAGCGAAGACAAAGACTGGGATCAGGTCTTTGCTTTCGATAAAGAGGGTCTCAATTCGACGTCTTTGGAGGTTTCTGTGTGGTGCGAGGAGAAGAAAGAAGGTGACCAGATCAGTGAGAGCTCTCTCGGAACGGTGTACTTTGATTTGCAGGAAGTGCCGAAGCGAGTTCCACCGGACAGTCCACTGGCTCCGCAGTGGTATACTCTGGAATCCGACACTTCGCCGGGAAATGACATCATGCTCGCTGTGTGGATTGGGACACAAGCCGACGAGGCCTTTCAGGAAGCCTGGCAGTCTGATTCCGGTGGGTTGATACCGGAGACACGAGCCAAAGTGTACCTGTCCCCAAAGCTTTGGTATCTGAGACTAACGGTCATCCAGACCCAGGACTTGCAGCTAGGTTCGGGATCCGAGCCTAAGGTTAGGAGCCCAGAGCTTTACGTTAAAGGTCAACTTGGGGCACAGGTTTTCAAGACTGGAAGAACATCAGCCGGCTTAGTTGCATCCAGCTCAGCTAACCCAACTTGGAACGAGGACCTCATATTTGTTGCAGCTGAGCCGTTTGAGCCATTTCTGGTTGTAACCGTGGAGGACGTGTCAAATTCCCAAACTGTTGGTCACGCCAAAATCCACGTGTCATCAATCGAAAGGCGAACTGATGATCTGACGGAGCCAAAGTCAAGATGGTTCAACTTATCCAGCGGAGACGAGAGCCGTCCCTACACTGGTAGAATCCACGTTAGAGTCTGCCTGGAGGGAGGCTATCACGTGATCGATGAAGCAGCTCACGTGACAAGCGATGCTCGAGCTGCGGCCAAACAACTGTCCAAGGCTCCAATTGGTTTGCTCGAGGTCGGGATTCGCGGGGCCGCCAATCTCCTCCCTGTGAAGACCAAAGACGGGACGCGCGGTACCACCGATGCCTACGTGGTGGCCAAATATGGACCCAAGTGGATCCGAACACGCACCATCATTGACCGGTTCAACCCGCGATGGAATGAGCAGTACACGTGGGATGTTTATGATCCTTGCACGGTCCTCAGCATTGGCGTGTTGGATAACGGAAGGTACAAGCGCTGCCAAGAAGGGAAACCAAATAGAGACATTAGGATGGGAAAAATTCGAGTGCGTTTGTCCACGCTAGACACGAACAGGGTGTACATAAATTCGTTCTCCCTAACGGTGTTGCTACCTGGTGGTGCCAAGAAAATGGGAGAGATAGAGATTGCAGTGAGGTTTTCATGCTCCTCGTGGTTAAGTTTAATGCAGGCCTACGCAAGCCCAATTTTACCCAGGATGCACTACGTGAAACCCTTTGGCCCAGCCCAGCAAGACATATTACGCCACATGGCTATGAGGATCGTGACGGCTCGTTTAGCGCGGTCTGAACCACCGTTGGGTCAGGAGGTGGTTCAATTCATGCTAGACTCGGACACAAACGTCTGGAGCATGCGGCGGAGCAAGGCGAACTGGTTCAGGGTGGTGGGTTGCCTATCCCGTGTAGCGTCGCTGGCGCGTTGGTTGGATGGGATTCGGACGTGGGTACACCCTCCCACTACGGTTTTAGTGCATGTGCTGCTCGTCGCAATAGTGCTTTGTCCCTGCCTCGTGCTCCCCACGGTGTTCATGTATTGCTTCTTGATTTTGTTGCTGAGGTTCCGTTGCCGGCAGAGGTTCCCACAGAGCATTGATCCGAGGATGTCCTACGTGGACATGGTGAGCCTCGACGAGCTCGACGAGGAGTTTGATGGGTTTCCGACCACAAGATCGGCGGAGCAGGTGCGGATTAGGTACGACAGGGTGCGCGCACTTGCGGGGAGAGCGCAAACGTTGCTGGGTGACGTGGCGGCTCAGGGAGAGCGCCTGGAAGCGCTGTTCAGCTGGCGGGACCCGAGGGCGACAGGGATATTTGCCCTTTTTTGCTTGCTGGCATCTTTGGTGTTCTATGTGGTGCCGTTTAAGGGCTTTGTGTTGGTGGCTGGGCTATATTACCTTCGCCATCCCAGGTTCCGCGGTGACATGCCCTCCATATCTGCTAACTTTTATCGACGAATTCCTTCGCTTGCTGATCATATTATGTGATGAAGAAATATATATTGAAGTTCTTATTAGTTTTTGAGAGATGATATGTGCAATATATTTGTGCAATAATCTTATAATATAGGAGGAAAATGAAGAAGGTGATGGATGGAAATAAAATAATTGAAATGGTCCACCACATTCTTTATTGTTTCTTTTATGATGTAAGAATATTATATAAAAATATTATATATATTTCATTTTTCTTCTTTTTTTCCTTTTTACGTGAAAGTTTTTATTAGTTAATAGGGCGTGAGCACAATTTTATTTATATTTTGGCTACATGTATGTGTATGTTTTCTACATGTAGTATTATTATTATTATATAAAAAACGTTTGTTATTCATTTGTTAGACAGAAGTACTGATACCTAATTTTTGTGTTATATAGGCCGGGGCTGTTTAATTTTGATGTTTGCTCTAATGATGTTGGGACTTTATTTATTTATTTATTTGGGAATTTATATTGTCTTTGTGGACTAAGTCAATTCGAGAAAACTTTTATGAAGGAAGGACAAACGATGCTTCAATTGGGAAAAAGTGCTTCTCTCTCTTTTTTAGTCTTTCTGTATGCGCTAAATGTGAATAAAAAGTTACCGTCAATGGAGGAAACACAGCTGAAAGGGTAGAGTCCGCCACACGTCCTCCCTCTCTTTTTTCCTTTTCCTTCTCTCAGTTAACCCCGTGAACCGTTGATGGAATAAATTTGCTATCGCAACTTGCTTCTTACAAGATGTCTGTAAGGCAAGAATAATACAAATAACGCTACCCAATTCCTAATCACCTAACATGGATAATGAAATGTTATAATGGCAGCATTTACATAAGGTTCAAGCATCCTTTATCAACAATCATACACCTACAGAGTCTGACTTAATCTTTTTTCACTACAAGAAAAGAAAATCAGCATTTAGCTATGCATTAGCTAACAGCTAAAAATCCATTGCTAAACCCATTTTAGTGATGGATTTGTCCATTGCTAATTTGCTCCTAGCTATAACAACATATGTGGCTCCATTGCTAAAGTTTAGCAAGGGCTTTGTCCATCGCAATCCCATGCTAAATGAGTAAACTAATAACACTTATGACTTTCATTTAGCCCAAGTTACTAAATGTAGTTAATATGCTATTTAGCCACAATAATAAATATGGGTAATTTTATTTTCTTAATTTGATCCATATTTATTATAATATCAATTAATTTCTTATAAGATAAAAACAAAATATTTATCTTTGTATATAAAATAAAAATTACACATCACCTAACGTAGATCAAAATAACATCTCTATATAGAGAGAAGTCTCGTAGTTCTCAAAGCGTCATCCTAAGTAATAATAATAAAACGATCTACATTATATAATACAAAATGATAGAATAATCAAACTATCTAAGTATCTAACTTGATCTTCGATGAGTGGATAAATCAAGACCATTTGATAGGTTCTCTTTGGAAAGCACTTGCAATTCAAGTAGATTAAGTGCTATTGCACCACTTCTTGAACCATTGCTTTCATATCTCTTAGCCTTCATCAATCTAACTTTTCATTGCTTCTTCAAACTCATGTGTATTAGAATAATCTTCCTAAGCCTTTGAAGAACCAACTTTGTTACTTGAAGGGCAAACCACAGAAGGTTGAGAACCTAGGCCAATATTAATTGAGTATCAATTCAGAAAAATAAATATCATGTTATATGGATTCATATAAGAAACATATCCAAAATGGTAGTAGAAATGTTAACATAATTTCATAATGAGCCAAAAAAAGATTGCCATAAACTAATGCTCTAACAATTAAGCTCAGAATAATATTAATTATATAAGATGCATACCAATGAACAATATCATTATAAGTGGATCTATACTCAACATTTTCTTGACCATCTTTAGGGAGGAACTTGTTAAGGACCCCTTCTTTGGAAAGGTTTATGAGAGGAGGGGCACAAATGTAAATTCTGTTTCTTAAAATCAATTGTAAATAATAATAAGAAGAATGGCAATGATTAAGCATAATAGCCATCAAAGTAGTGAGGAGGTTAAGAGCAGAAATGAAGGTATAAAAGGGAAGAAACAGAATAAGGAGCGGGATTTGATCATTTTCTGTTTCAGGGCTAAACTTAGAGAGTTAAGGGGCTCTCAATCTCCTTCTTGTATCCATACATATTCTTCCCCAATTTATAGGGTTCTTGGACACATTGTTTAGGAAACCCCTCAGAGAAATATAGATTCATTCATATAGTTCCTTTATTGATCTCTTTGCTGGTCTAGCCTTAGCACTAGTATCAGATTCTTTCAATCCTAGGAGGGCTTGCATGGTGCGTAAGTCGAAGATGGAAGTGAAGTTTGACGCATTCTTTGAGAAATTTGGAGAGGATCGACGCATGGCTGAGGAACGCCATCTCACATTGGAGGAATTGATTGCAAGGCTCAAGGAGAGGATTACACAAGTTGAAGCGCGTATGGAACATGTAGAGGGCATTCGACCTCACACACAGGGTCGCAATGAAGGCCATGGTGGGAACAATGATGGTGATGAAAATTCTGCAAATCGTCATGGCGGAGGAAGAGAACAATGGAGGCGAATCGATCTTCCATTATTTAATGGTGAAAATGCTTATGGATGGATCGATCGTGTTAATCGATACTTCGAGATTCGAGGAGTACTAATGGAGGATTGATTAGCAGTAGCCAAAGTTACGATTGGAGGGCCCCGCATTAACATGGTTCAAGTGGTGGGAGACAACGACAACAGATTACTCTCAGGAATGCTTTCGATTGGCAGTGGTGAAAAGGTTCCAACCGTCGATAGCTCGCAATCCGTTCGTAGTGTTGATGTCCTTGAAACAAACGGGATCAGTGCTTGATTACCGCCATAAATTCGAATAGTTGGCCAGCCCCTTGAATACGAGAGAAAGGCGATTCTTGGATGGCTTGTTCCTTAACGGGTTGAAGGAAGAGGTAAGCTCTGAAGTAGACATGCATCATTTTGATACACTTGATGATATGATGGACATGGCAGAGTTAATTGAAGTTAGGAATAATGCTTAGGCCAAGGGTATAATTGGGCTGGGTACTGTAGTGAAAAATTGGGCCTGAGATTTTTCTTTACCAAGAGCAAGTTTTGGAGACAAAGGAGGAATTATGGGGAATTTGGGTCGAAACAACTCCATATCCAGTAGTGGTAGCATTGGAGGGCCCAAGACAGATTCAAAACCTATTAGTGCACCATCTAATGTTAGTGGGACAGCTAACAACCTTGGATCCAAGGGTTTTAAACAACTGACCGAAGATGAGTATAGAGAGAGAGAAGAACTAATGGCCTCTGTTTTAATTGTGATGAACAATACACACCTGAAGATGTTTGCAAGCACCGATAAAATAAACAGTTCAAATTCATAGTGATTGAAGAGGACATCGATACAAGGCCAAAGGTTGAATGGCAGGATGCTTAGCAGGAGTTAGAAGAATATGTCAATATGTTGTATTTGAATATCAAGAATGTCACAGGGAACAATTCTTCACGATCTTTTAGGCTGTGGGGCAAAGTTATAGGCCAAAAAGTAAGAGTGTTGATTGATTCGGGATCCCCAAATAATTTCATTTGTCAACAATTGGTAGCAGATTTAGGGCTTGAATCCGAGGCTACTGACAAAATCATGGTCAAGGTTGCATCTGGCCAACGATTTAGAGGAATTAGATGTTGTCATGAAGTTCAAGTGCATCTTCCTATCATCACTATCACTGAAAATTTCTTCGTCTTCTTGTGGATGGTGCAGAAATTATGTTGGGGTTGGAATGGTTGGATACTATTTGAATAGCTCTGACTCATTTCAAAGAGTCCTTAATGATAATGTTCAAGGAGGGGGAAGTCATTAAAATCCAAGGGGACTCGGAGTTGTGTTATGGCGATGCATCTCTACGTTCAACTCTAAACACTTTACAAATAGGTGCTGAAAGGTATTTGGTTAAATTATGGCCATGATCACGCTTACAATCTCAAGGAAGGGACTGATATTCCCAATCTTAGACCCTACCGATACCCTCACTATCAAAAAATAGAGATTAAAAAACTGGTGCAAGAAATGTTAGATTTGGGGATAATTCATCCTAGTGTGACCCATATGCTAGCCCTATCATTTTAATGAGAAAAAAGGATGGTAGCTAGTGTTTTTGCGCTAATTATCGAGCATTAAATAAGATCACAACACTTGATAAGTTCCCTATTCCAGTAATTGATGAATTTCTAGATGAATTAACTGGGGCTAAAATCTTCTCAAAGATGGACTTAAAATCAGGGTACCATTAAATATGAATGGTGGAAGAAGATATTAAGAAAACTGCATTTTGTACTCTTGAGGGGCATTATGAATTCCTTGTGATGCCTTTCAGTCTTACTAATGAACCCTCCACTTTTCAGGCATTAATGAATAAGGTATTCCGCCCTTTTCTTCGAAAATTTGTGTTGGTCTTCTTTATTGATATACTTGTCTATAGCAGAGGGATAGAGGAACATGCTACCCATTTGGAGGTTGTGCTTACACTTTTGAGAGCTAACAACTTGGTGGTAAATAGAAAGAAATGTAGTTTTGTTGTTTCTCAAGTGGAGTATTTGGGATACATAGTCTCTGCTGCAGGGGTTGCAGCTGACCCAAAGAAAACAAAGGCCATGCATCAATGGCCTATACCTAAAGACCTGAAAGTGTTGCGTGGATTTTTGGGGTTGACAGGGTACTACAGAAGGTTTGTCTGCAACTATGGTCTAATCGCAAAGCCTCTCTTCAATTTGACAAAGAAAGATGCATTTGTATAGAGTGATAAGGCACAACAAACCTTTGAGACATTGAAAAATATAGTGGCTGATCTCCCCATCCTTATTGTCCCTGATTTCTCTAAGCCATTTATTCTTGAAACAGATGCATCCAGCCAGGGTTTAGGGGCTATGCTTACTCAAGAAGGCAAGCCAATTGTATTTCTTAGCCAAGCCTTATCACCTCAAGCCTAGGAAAAATCAGTATATGAGCGTGAACTCATGGCAATTGTATTTGCAGTTTAGAAATGGAAACATTACTCGTTAGGATGACACTTTATCATTTTAACTGATCAACGAAGCCTTAAGTTCCTACAAGATCGGCGATTAGGTAGGGAAAAACAATTGAAATGGACTTCCAAATTATTAGGAATGGATTTTGAGATCTGATTTAGACTTGGACAGGAAAATAAGGAAGTAGACGATCTTTCATGATAAGTGCATTTTCAGGTTATATCAGTAGTTCATTCTGATTTATGGGACATAATGGCAGCAAAGGTTGACCAAGACTCTCATTTGTAAAGTATTATATGAGCTTTACAGCAAGGATCTAGGTCACACCCGGGCTACTCGTTGTACCAGGGCAGACCTTTTTACCACAAAAGATTGGTTTTACCTTGTAATTCCACACAGATACCATTGCTACTTGCAGAATTTCATCATTCAGAAACAGAGGGACACTCATGTTTCCTCAAAACATACAAGAGAATAGATGGGACCGTATTTTGGCAAGGAATGAAGAAAGATATTAAGGAGAATGTTGCAGCTTGTCAAATCTGTTAGCAAAATAAATATGAAACACTATCCCCTGCAAGCTTGTTACAGCCCCTATCCATTCCATCTCATGTATGGTCTGAGATTTCAATGGATTTCATCATCGGCCTACCTAAATCCAAGGGCAAGGACACCATTATGGCAGTGGTTGATTGCCTTACCAAATTTAGTCACTTTATTGGCCTCAGTCACCCTTTTACAGCAAAAGAAGTTACTTAACTCTTTGTTCAAGAGATAGTCTGCCTTCATGGTTTTTACTTCTTGTAATCAGTTCCCATATTTGTCAAAATCTTCTTTCTACATTCTTAATTTTTGTATACGTTCTTCCAGAGAAGAATCATTAGAAATGAGTTATTGAAGTTATCCCAGGTCATTCACTGTATATTTGTAAGGAAACTTGAGTAGAGGTTAGTTTGCGTGGCAACCCAAACATAAAACCTTTGTATCCTTGATCCAGTAGTGATCGGTATGAGATAGCTTGAAGAGGCTGCTGGAAAACTACTTGCAATGTGACAATAAGGAGTTCTTGCTGGTCACAATTTAGCTTGGAGAGACTAGTCAAAGACTACTTGATGTTAGCTTGGAGAGGCTAGTACAAGACTACTCAGAGTTCAGCTTGAAGAGGCTGGTGAATAACTACTTAGTTTGTGATAGTAAAGGTTGTCTACTGGTCACTGGTTATAGCTTGGGAAGGCTATTATAAAGACTATCTGGTGCTTTCTTTCTTGGGTTAAGAAAGGTTAGTGAAAATTAGTTGGTGCTAAGAACTAGATGTAGGTAGGTTTTGGCCGAACTAGTATAAAACATTTGTGCAATATCTTTTTCTCCTCTATCCTTTTTACTTTTGTTGTTCAGCTTAAATAAATCAATATATGTTTAAGGTTTATCTTTTAGCTTATCAGTTACTAATGCTATAATTCAAAAAGTGACTTTATGAATCTTCTAACTCTATTTCTGCTGCACTTCAAGCTCAAACCTTGATAGTTTTTGTTCAAAATGTCAGTTGCTAAAAGGTAAAGAAAAGTTGAACACGATTCAACCTCCCTTCTCGTGTGCTTTTCTACCTACAAGTGGCATCAGAACTTGGCCTTTAAGGGATTGAGCATTCTAACAATTGTAGAGGACAAAGATCCAAAGGACAAATGGCACAGAATATTCATATAGTAAAAGGACACTCCATCAACAGACTACCATTCTTTGATGGTTGGGACTATTACTACTGGAGAGATCATATGGAACTATTCATAAAATGCACAAGTCTTGACTTGTGGAAAATAATACAAAGAGGTGACTATGTTCTAACCAAAAAGGTTCTAAAACTGATGGTGCATCATCTACATCAAGAGAAGTCCCCATAAGCAAGTGCATTGAGTAGCACACCAAAGTTCAACTAAACACCGAAGCTAAGTATCTGCTCACACGTGCATTAAGCAAAGTTGAATATGATAAAATTAGTGTTTATGACACAGTAAAGGGAATATGGGACAGATTGCACATGCTACACGAAGTAACTGATCAAATTAAGGAAACAAAGATCAGTATGTTGGTCCATCAATATGGAATGTTTAAAATGGTAGATCAAAAAAGTGTTGATGATATGACCACAAGGTTTATGCATATGATAAACCAATTAAAGGGTCTTGGAAAAAGATATTCTAACTCGAAGTTAGTTAGAAAAATCTTAAGATGCTTTCATGCCAAATGGCTGGCCAAAGTTACAGCCATCACTGAAGCCAAAGACCTTCAAACTCTCAGCCTGGGGGTCTCTAAAAACCCATGAAGTAGTGCTCGCAAAAAGGCATGGTGAATCCATGAGAAAGAACATGGCCTTGAAGTCATCTCATTAAAAACTTAGTAAAGGAAAAGCAATGAAAGTCACTGAAGCCTCTGACAATGAGGACAAATCTAATGATGAGTCTGAAGATGATGATGATGGAGATGAGATCTCTATGTTAGTAAGAAAGATTTCTAGAGCTTGGAAGGGAAAATTAAAAAGAAGAAAAGACATAAACCTAAAAAGTACAATGCCCTGATTTTTCCTGCTGTGTAAAATTACCAAAATGCCCCTAGGTGAATTTTGCATAAGATTTGAGGCCGAGCAATCTTTAATAAGGAATTTTAACATTAGAACAACATTATATGAGGCTTGAATAGCAATCTGTGCGAAAATCACAAATCCCAATTTTCTGTGTACAAATGACCAAAATGCCCGAGGTTATTTTGCCCGAAAATCAAAGACAACTAATCCCGGTTATCCTCAAGGGGTTAATTTTATGTTTAAAGGGGATTATTTGTGTTATGTTGATGTCGTGGTAAAAATCTCAACTTTCGGTTTTTACTATATGTAAAGTTATCAAATTACCCCTGTGGTAACTTAGTGCGAGGTTAAGCAATCCTTGAACCCAGTTATCACCCGAGAAGTTCAAAATGTTTATTACAAGTACGACTTGATATCTAGAAATGTTCAGGTAATTCCGGAGAGTTTTTATGTGAAATGACCTTTTTACGCATAGTTAATACTTAATGAGTTTATTTAAGTAATCAAGGCAATATTGGGCTCTAATTCAATTCAAATTGTTTTCACTTATTTACCTTGGGTTAAAAGTCAATTACTTCAGGTTAAAAATAATTACCTAGGGTAATTAGAGTCTAGGAATTTTTTTTAGGGAATTTAATTTCCTTTCTTGATTTCAAGAGCTCATAAAATCAATAAGGTTAAGATTAAGGTAAATCTAATGCATTTTCTTTCTTTGTCTTAAGATTAGGACTTGTGTTACTAATTAATTTTCAACTCAATTGAAATTAACCTCATTCCTAGAGTAGGATTACTTTTTTACCTTGTCTTGGTGAATCCTACATATTGATTTTTACCATTTATACAAAATTACCAATTCCTAAACCTACCACATAATTAATTATATTATCCTATGTGTCCTACCACTTAGAAAAGAAGTGAAATTGTCCCCCATTATTCCTAAACAAAGGCCATGGCTCCATGCATTCTGCATGGCCATATTTTATTTTTATTTCAAGGTATAATGCACACAAACATATCATTACCTTACCATTTGTTTTTTTTTTGGAGTTGTCTTGCTCATCATTGCTCAAAAAATTCTGTATTCTCTCAAAGAACACTAAGCCTTCATCTTCTTCCTCCTCTACCTCCAAGAGACTTCATTCTTGACATTCATCCAAGTTTTCAAGCTTAAAAAAACACATATCCACCATAAACTGACTCATAAACACCTAAACTTTCCATTTCTAAACACAAGAACACAAGAAAAATCCTTCCTCCACTTCAACATCTCTTGGCCGAAACCATTAATAGCAATAGGACCAGATTTTTGGTTCTTGTTTCTCATAGAAGATCAAGCTTTCTCTTTGAGAAACAAGAAACAACTTGGTAGGGATTTTATTTCATGTTTTCTCTTATGCTTTTTCTTTGATTTTTCAGTGTTCATAGCTTGATCATGACCATGGTTTGATGATGAAGAATCATGGTTGTGGTTGTGAATTCATCATATAAATGATCTCTAAAACTCAAGGTTTAATTCTTGTTGTCAAAAGATTAATGATATAATTTTTGTTTTGTTTTTCTTTTCTTTAAGATTAATTCTTTTTTAGCTTGATGATGAGTCTAAGAAATGAGATTCTTGGAACCATGGCATTAATGGACTCTAAAGCTCACTAATGTTTAAGATTTATTAGTGGAAAGAATCTAATCTTTTAAAGTTTTGAGCTTTAAGTGAATAAGATATAAATTGGACTTGCATTCATGTTTAAGTTTCAAGCCCTTGCATCTCATGTTTATGTTTCAATGCCTTGCATATCATGTTTATTTTCAAGTCATCACCTTAAATCTTGAAGACTAAAGAAATGGACTTGCATTCTCACATTTAAATTTCAAGTCTTGCATATCATGTTTATTTCAAGTCATCACTAAACTTTAAAGACTTAAGAATGAACTTGCATCTCATGTTTATATTTCAAGCCTTGCACATCATATTTATATTTTCAAGTCATCACCTTATAATGTTAAAGATTAAAAATGAGATTGCATAGCATGTTTATTTTTAAGTCATCACCTAAGATCTTAAAGCTCAAGACTTGTCCTTAGATCCTAAATAAAAATTTCAACTCATGGCCACCCCCATGGATATGTATTTTTGGCCATGATATGATGATGAGGTTAAGATAAATTTTATTTCATTTTATGGCTCAAATCTTGTGTTTTGGAACTTTTGTAAGTTGTGTTTTCGAAGTTTTGTAAGTCTTGAAACTTAAAAGATAGTAAAAGTAGCATTTTCATGAGCAAAATGATTTATTATTGAACCTTGAGAATTACTTACTGTTTGGTGTTAATAATTGGGCATCCTAAGTGGTAAAAATAATTTTTAGTGTGTCCTAAGTCTTAAATCAAGTAACAAGGAAAACTAGTATCTAGAAAAGATCAAAGAATGTGATTTTCAAATGGGCCTGGAACCAAATTTTTGGCCATTGTTTTGATCACCCAAATTCTGTGAGGTGCTTTTTGAGGGTGATTTAGTGTAAACATTAGTATTACTTGTTGTAAAAATTATCTTTTATGTTCTAGAAAAAGCTAGTAACTAGAAAAAATCAAAAACGTAATTTTCCAAAGCTCTAGTAAATGAAATCTTTTGCCACTGCCACGGTATTTCAAATTCTGTAAAGTGATTATTGGAATAAGTTAAATGTGTATAAATTACTAGGAGTTGATGTAAAAATCATTTGAGAAAGACTAGAACTAGAAAAAACCAAAACTGTGGGTTTTAAGGCTTCTAGAAATTGAAATTTATGGCTACTATTTTAATGACATTATTTCAGTTAATATTTTGTTTGAAGCAGAGTTTAAGTGTAGAAACTTATAATGGTGGTGGTGGGAATTAATGTTAGCATCTTAGGAAAAACCAGTAATTAGAAAGGGTAAAAAACGCAACTTCTAGAAACCCGAAACTGTTTATTTTAGGAACACTGCCCAAGCTGTCCAACATTGTTTGAAAATGTTAAAGAGGTTAAAAGTTAGTGGTAAATGTTGTGTTTGGTATCTTAGATTCCTAAAAGAATAATTACAGCAATTAAGTTAAGCTGTGTAACGCCCCGATTTTTCTGCTAGAGTGAAAATGACCAAAATGCCCCTGAGGTCATTTTCGGCCCGGAACTTAAGGATAGCCGACCTGGCAGTCCTCAAGGGACAAACTCAATGTTGGAAAGGGATTAGTTGACTTGTGTACCTTTCCGGGATCGAAAATCTCGTTTTTCGAGTTTTCGGGTCAAAATGACCAAAATGCCCCTGTGGTGTTTTACCCGTTTGCAAGTGCCAGATGAACCCCGAAACTTCTCCAAATGGTTTTAAAAGGCATTTTTCTGTATTTTGTGACTTTAGTTTTAGTCTCAGAGGTCCCGGGCAAAATTAGTGTAAAATTACGGTTTTGCCCCTAGCTTTATGTTTTTGAGCTTAATTGTGTGATTAAGCAAACATAAGCAATATTAGGCTCTAATTGAAGATTGATTAATTTTCATAATTAATCTAGAGTCAAAATAATTTATTAAAGTTGATTAGAACCTAAGAATGCTTAATTACAACTTGAAATCTTATTTTTTTAAATTCAAGATTCCTAGTCATGGAATCTTGAATAGTATTTTCTCTCTCCAATTCCTTAAATCATGGAATTGTGTTTTCAATTGTTTATTCACAAATGAATTTTAAATTCTCTAATGATGTATGAGCACTCCTAATCTTGTCATAAAATTCCCTAAACCTCATTCTTAGTTACCTAAACTTGTACTTAATGATTCCTAACCTTGTACCTAAACTAATACACATCTAAACCTATTATTAGCACCCAATTACATGAAAAATTTTCCTCCTCCCTTGGCTATACCCAATCTGGCCAAAATCATACCCCCCATTATCCATCACATGTGCAAATTTTTGACACTCCAAAGACCATGCTTCCACCTCACAAAGAACCATGCTTTGAGTCATAACCTCCATGCTTTCATCCATGCTTCATAGGACATCTTCTAGAAGACTTTTTCTCTCATTTTTGTGGCTCAAAAATAGCCATCCCTCCTTGCCTTCTAGATGATTTATTTCAAATTCAAACAAAGAGAAATCACCATACTTTGAGCCATACCTTATACCATGTCTTACATACCTCAAACCATGCTTTGAATGACCACTTTGAGGAGATATTTTCCTCCCTCAAAGCTCCAAAATTTCATGCACCTTTCCCCCCTCAATGAGCCTCCATTGTTTTTGTTTTCTATAAATACATGTGTTGAAGAACTTGTGTGAACCTTTAGATCATTTGCTAAGTTTTAGTTTTCAAGCTTTTCTTTGAGTACTTTCCTTTTTCTCTCAAAAGTTCTAAGAGTTCCTCCTCTTCATCTTCATCTTCATCTTCTTCATCTTTTCTTTACATCACCACCTCACAACCTCAAACCACAACCTCAAATCATCCTTTAAACACTCAAACACTCAACCTCAAACACAAGCTCACCAAGAACACATCTCCTTTCCTTTCTTTCTCTCAAGGCCGAAGCTACCTCACCTCTCTAGGAGGAGTTGATCTTCTCATTTCCACCCTAAAAATCAAGCCTTGTCTTCACATTTGGTAGGGAGTTGCTTTCAAAACTTTATTTTGCTTAAAAATGAGTTTTCTCTAGTTTTCTCTTAGTTTCTTTTTGAAGCCTTCCTTTGTTTCCTTTCTTTTTCATTTCGGCCTCTTGGCCTTGTTTATGACCATGATAGCTTGATGATGAGAGTTTCTAGATGATGACCTTGTGTTCATCTCAAAGAAACCTCTAAAGCTTGAGTTTTGTTCTTGAACTAGCAAAGTTTTAGTTTTTCTTTCCTTTTTCTTTCCTACATAGTTTCGGTTTCCATAATCTTTACCTCAAAGATTTTGTTAAAATTTTTAAAGTATCTCTATTTTTATTTCATGTCAAGAAAGAATGTTGTTTTGGTTTCTCTTTTCTTTTCTTTTCTTAAAGGATTTCAGCCCAAGAGCTTTCCTTTAAAAGTTTTGTTAAAAATTTTCAAAGTGTTCTTATATTTATTTCATCTCTAGAAATGTTGTTGTTTTGGTTCTTACTTCCTTGATTTTTTGTTTTCTTTTAAAAGTTTGTTTCTTTTGAGCTTGATGATGATGTTCAAGAACCTAGTAGTTCCTTTGAGAACTTGGTTCAAGAACTCTAAAGCTCTTTTTGTGATGAGATAAGTGTTGGGTTGTGTTGTTCTCTAAAGTCTTGTAAGAGCTCTAGCTAAGATTAAAATGAACCTTGAATTCATATTTATGTTTATGCCTTGCACATCATATTTATTGCTATCACTAAATATCAAGAATAATAAGTGAACTTGCATTATCATATTTATATTTCAAGCTTTGCATTCTCATGTTTATATTTCAAGTCCTCACTTAAATATCAAAGACAATAATTGCATATCATGTTTATTTTATGCTCTCACTTTATTTTCTAATGAAAGCTAAAACAAGTGCATGGGCATGTTTATTTTTATGTTTTCACTTAAAGAGAACCTAGAGCTCAAAGACTTGCCCATTATTGTCTCAAACAAAGGTTTGAAAAATATGTGTTCTCTAGCTTGTGATTTCGGCCTTTAGAAGTTTTATTTGTTATTAGTATTTAAATCTATGTTTCATAATTTTTCTAAGCTTATATGAGTTCAAGAAATGTCTAAAACAAAGTTTTATGATTTTAAGACCTCTAGAGATCAATTTAGATTAGCTACTGCCCTTGAGAATATTTTGAGGATTTTAGATGATAAAAATTTTTATAAATGAGTTTTGATAGTTTTAAAAAGGTTCCAAGAGAAACTAGTATTTTATGTGCTTTAGAAATCAAGTTCTATGCTTTTTATGGAGATGGATTTTCGGTTCTGCCTTGCTATTATTGATCACTATTTATGCTGATTTTATGATGATAATATGGGTATGTTTGAGTACAAATAATGTTGAAATCCATATGTGAAAGATTAGAGAAGATAATAACTAGAAAAGAATTAATTTGAGAGTTCTAGATCCCTTAGTAAATGATTTTTCTGGATTCTATCCAGCATGGTTTAGAAATGATAATCATGGTTTTAAATTAGTTTAAATGTGTAGGAATGACTCATAATTGGTTTAGGACTTGGTCTTGATGCCTTAGGAGCAAACCGAACTTAGAAAGAGTCATTGTTGTGACTCCTAGGTACCCATAAAGTTAGAATTTTAGATTATGCACTCTTGAGGTTTAAAAATGTTTATGATCATAGAAATGAGTGAGGAATACTTAGATAAGAGCCTATAAGTACGCGAGAGCTTAAGCTATGATGATTTATAACTTAGATTGTGAGTTAATGACCTTAAGGGTCAATGCATAAGACATTAAGAGAACTGGTAATTTTATGATGTTTATTTTATGCAAGTATGTTGAGATGGATATGTTTTTATGATGCATGAGGAAATGATTATTGAAGATGTTAAGTTTATTTTGAGCATGAGAATTGAATGAGAATATGTATGTGTTATGAGCTTATGGCATAAAGATGGTTTGAAGGGAATTCGGTTTAACAATTGTTATGCTGCTGAATTTCCATCAAACCCAAAGGTTTTGAAAAATGTTTTAAAGTACTATATGAGATTGAAAACCTTGGGTGACATGGTTTGGTCGGGCACCCCTAGGAGATTTTTGTGTGACAAAGCACTGAGACGTACTTCTCCTGCTACGGGGAGGAAGAGGCAAATTCGTGAGGGTATTGACATGAGACTTACCAAAGCAGACAATTCACTATGTACTCGAGGCCAGTAGAGCATTTCAGAGAATGAAATATTTATATGTTACCCCTTCAATTTCCCCATATTAAATCTAGTGACGACTAGTTATGATTGAGCTCATTCCTAGGCGATTAGGTGAGACGGAGATTAGAGGCTATGATAAAAATCGCTGGGGCGGTGTGTCGGTTTGTTATAGGTGGATATGATTAAGAGGGTGATCTTTGAGAAAAGAACTTAAGAGTTCAAGCGTGAGAAAGAGATATGATGTTTTTAAAGTCACACAATTATGAGAAAAGAAAGAGTTTTATATGCCATTTATATGTTAATGTTTATCTTGATGTTGTGTTCTATCGACTGTTTGTATAAAGTATTGTCATGCATTCATCCTATATATGTTGCATTCATACCATTAAGACCCATACTAAAAGACACCAACTTCAGATAAATAGATTTGAGAAGTTTAAAATTAAAACCTTATGCATGACCACCATTTTATAATTAAAACCGAAGTGGCTGGGGACGACGATGATGACACTTGTGTTAGAGTCGGAAATCCCTACTAAGAATCTTGAATGAGTTTCTCATCCCTCACTCTCTCTTCTTCCGTGTCGTCTCCAAACGAAGATGCTGGTGTATCTCATGACACGGTTCGTGATTTCTACTAAAGCATGGGCATGAGGCATGCACTATGAGCCGGACTGGTGGAACGTAACGGACGCGCGTAGATGCCGCTTTAGTTTTATAATTATGGAAATGTATTTCTTTTGATGTGATAATAAGACTATGATAGTCGTAGATTATGTATCTATGATAATATGATTATGTTGTGATGTAATGAACAATGTTTGTGTTTTGTGACCATGAATGATATGATATCCCTTTTCTGTATGTTAGTCTTCGTTACGTCATATGCGGCTCTCACTTTAGTTTTATATTTCAAAAAAAAATTTACCCGTATTTCTGCTAAGTATTTTCATAAAAGAATGAGACTAAGAAGTAATAACCTAATGATTAACCTAATGTGTTCTAGAGTATTGGGTTAAAAATTATGATGTTACAAGCCGAATGGTAGTTTTGACTCGTAAGTGTAACACCCCGATTTTCTGTCTGAGTGAAAATGACCAAAATGCCCCTGAGGTCATTCTTTGCCTAGAATTTGAGGGTAGCCAACCCGGCAACCCTCGAAGGGCTAACTCAATGTTTGAAGGGGATTTGATAACTCTTGAGTGACTCCGGGATCAAAAATCTCGTTTTCTGAGGTTTCGGGTCAAAATGACCAAAATACCCCTACAACGTTTTTATGTGGGTATAAGTGTCGGATAAGCTCGAAACTTCTCCAAATGACTTAAAATGATGTTTTTATGCATTTCGCAACATTAGTTTAAGTCCCGGTGGTCCCGGGCAGTTTGGTGCAAAATTACGATTTTGCCCCTAGTATAGTGTTTTTGAGCTTAATCGAGTGATTAAGTAAACCTAAGCAATATTAGTCTCCAATCAAAGATTAATTAATTTTCTTAATTAATCTAGAGTCAAATTAATTTATTAAAGTTAATTAGAACCTAAAATTGCTTAGATTAAACCTAAATCTCTTTTTAAATTCAAGATTTCTAGTCATGGAATCTTAAATAGTGTTTTCTCTCTCCAATTCCTTAAATTAAGGAATTGTGTCTACAATTGTTTATGCATAAAATGAATTTAAATCTCTCTAATGACATATATGCACTCCTTAATCATGTCTTGAGATTCCTAATTACTTTCTTAGTTACCTAAACACTTACTTAAACTCCTAACCTTGAGCATAATCTAGATTACACCTAAACACATCATTAACACACATTTAGATGAAACAATTCTCTCTCCCCATAGGCTGTCAAGGCTAACCGAACCCCTCCCCCCTCATTTCCCACATGTTGAATTTGTTTGCACTCCATAGCCATGCTTACACCATGCTTGCACCTTACCTTACACCATACTTGATCATACTTCCAACCATGCTTTGAATGACCAAATGAATGAGACATTTTTCCCTCCTCTTTGCTGTCCAAACCATCAGCCCTCCTCCTCCACTCATAATGATTTATTTCATTTTAAAAATTAAAAAGAAAACACCTCAAAGACCATGCTTGAAACCATGCTTAAGCCTATGCTTGCCATACTTTCATCCATGCTTTTTATGACAACATGTAAGAGATATTTTCTCTCCCCCAAGGCCATGTAGGCTATAGTCAGCCATCCCCCTTTATGAGCCTTCATTGTTTTTGTTTTCTATAAATACATGTGTTAAGGAACTTGAAGGAACCTATAGATCATTTGCTAAGTTTTAGTTTCAAAGCTTTCTTGCAAGTTCTTTCCTTTTCTCTCTAAGTTTCCAAGAAGCTTTCTTCTTCTTCTTCATCCTCCACCTTGAGCCACCATATCACCACCTCAAACCACTACACCACCACCTTAGATCATCATCTAAGCACCAAAACTCTCATCCTCAAACACAAACTCACTCAAAAACACATTCCTTTCCTTTTCTCCCCTCTAGGCCGAACCATCATCATCACATTGGGAAGAGCTTTTCTTCTCATTCTCATCTTAAAGACCAAGCCTTTTTCATCTTCATATTTGGTAGGGAGTTGTTCTAAAGTTTTTATTTTACTCAAATATGTTTTGTTCTTGAGAAAACGTGTTGATTTTATGATGCTTCCTTGAGTTTTTCTTTTCGGTCTCCTCTTGGATTTCCTTTTCCTTTTTCGGCCTTCAAGGCCTAGTTTGCTATTCATGATAGCTTGATGATGAGTGCCTCTAGGTGATGACTTTGTGTTCATATCAAAGAGACCTCTAAAGCTTGATTTTTTCTTTCTTTCTTTAAGTACTACTTATGTTGCTTAGCTCACTAATGGTTTCAACTTAAGAAAATAAATATAAGGATTTCAATAAGCCTAAGCCGGCACGTTAACCTTGTCAACCTTAAAATTGGTCAGCACGTTCTAGAGTTTTACTCTAGATAGGGGTTTTGGGTACATAATAAAGAATACATGTATTTTCCTTCTCCTTTGCTTAGTTTAAGTTTTGGTTTTTTCTTTCCTTTTTTCTTTAAAGTGTTGTTTTGAGTTTATTTTCCTTGAGCTTGATGATGATGTTTGAGAGCCATGAAGTTTCTTTGAAGCTATGGTTCAAAAACTCTAAAGCTCACTTTGTTTGGTTAAGATGAGTGTTGGGTTTAGACTATATTTCTCTAAAGATCTTGTATGAGCTCTAAGTTAAGTAAAAAGAACTTGCATCCATATTTATTTTTATGTCATCACTAAACTTTCAAGACTAAAGAATGAACTTGCATTCTCATGTTTATGTTTAAGTTATCACTAAACTTCAAAGATAATAATGGACTTGCATGACATATTTATTTTTTACTCTCAGCTCATAATAAAGAATAAAACAAAGTGCATTGCATATTTCGATTTATGTCATCACTTAAGAAACTTGGAGCTCAAAGACTTGCCCATTATTATCTCAAACAAAGTTTGGAAATGAATGTATTTTACTCTCTTGATTTTCGGCCATGTGATAATGTTGAACTTGGTGTGAGTTTCATCTAGTCACAAGTGCCAAAACCTATGTTTTATAATTTTCTAAAGTTTAGATGATCTCAAGAAATGTTCCAAGCATGGTTTTATGATTTAAATCCCTCTTGAGATTATTTTGAAATAGCTACTGCCCTCATTGGTTTTATGATGATTTTAATGAAATAAATTGTTCTCAAATGAGTTTTAGAAGCTTTGAAAAGGTTCCAAGAGAAACTAGTAATTTATATGTGATAGAAATGAGAATTCTATGCATAATATGATGATGATGCTCACGGTTCTGCTTAGATTATTTGCTCACTGTATGATGATGATTTAATCATGATAGAATGTGTATGTTCATGTACATTTGAGGCTAGAATTAATTTGAGAAACCTATGACAAGTTAGTAACTAGAAAATAATTAAAATGAGATTTCTAGATCCCTTAGAAATGGAAATTCTGGATTCTATTCCAGAAAGGATAATATTAGTAATAATGGTTCATAATTAGTGTAAATGTGTAGGAATCACTCATAATTGGTTTAGGAATTGATCCTAATACTTTAGGAGAAAGTCGAACTAAGAAAGGGTCAGAGTTGTGACTCATAGGTACCTGTAATTAGCAAAATATAGATTCTGCACTGTTGAGGTTTAGAATTAGTTATGGTCATAGATTTGAGTGAGGACTACTTAGTTATGAATCCTTTAGGTGCCCGAGAGGTTAAATTGTGATGATAGAGAACTTAGATTTCAAGTTTAAAGGCCCTAAGGGTCAAAGCATAAGACATTAACAGAATTTTGATGACTTGAGTTTGTTATTTCAAGAATGATTGTGATGATGCATATACCATGATGAGTATGCTTACGTGACCTTAAGTTGATCATGATTATAAAAGTTGAATGAGAAAGTACATGTATTATAAGTTTGTGGCATAAAGGAAATTTGAAAGAAATTCGGTATACAGCTGTTATGCTGCCAAATTTCCATAAAATTAAGGACTTGAGAGTGTTTTTGGAAATTAAATGGGATAAAATCCTGGGTGACACCGGTTCAGCCGAGCACCCCCAAGAACTGAGTCCTAATGTGACATAGCACTGAGAAGCACTTTTCCTGCTCCGGTGGGGAGGAGGCAAATCCGTGAAGGTATGAGTGGATGCAGCCTACCAAAGCGGACAATTCGCTGTGCACTAGATGCCAATAGAGCATTTCAAATAAGGAAATATTCCTATGAGAGGTGATCCTTAAGCCCTCTAGCCCGTACTCTAGTAGTCGGGATTATTTTTTTTATATTTTCGCTTATCAGAGGATAAGTAAGAACTAGTGATGACTAGTTAAGGTATGAGCTCATAACCTAGATGATGTTTTAGGGTGGCCCCATAATGCTTAAGTACGAAGTTCTTAAGTCATTAGTTGACAAAAGAGAAAAGTTTCACTTGAAAGTTTATATTGCCACTTTATGCCACATATATGTTTCTTGGTGTTATGATTGGTTGCTCTCTTGCATAATGTATACTCATGCATTCACGATTTGCTATGTTGCATTCATGCATTAAGATTCATTCTAAAAGGAATGAACCTTGGATAATTACATTTATAAACTTAATAATGAACTTTATATATGCATGTTCACCTCTTTATGATAAACCCAAGGTTCCTGAGGATGTTGACGATGTAACCCTAGATAGGAGATACCCTGCTGAGATTCTTTAGCAAGATTCTCACTCCTTTTTCTCTCTCTTTCTCTCTTGTCATATCTTCAGATCATGGTGACATTCGTAGTGTTCATCAACACTCCCATGTGGGAGGTGCACTCTGATTCGGACCACGAATCATATCATTTTGAGGGACGTTGTGCCTTCCGAGTCTTCATGTACATAGGACGTCCTTTCGCATATCCTGTACAGAGCTATCGATTCTCCCCGACGTCTCCCTTTGGTGACGACTTGATCTTCGAGCGTACCCACCCCCGTGACGAGTAGACCCGACGTGCTCGCCCGTCTGCCTCAACTATACGTGACTACCCACAGTATGTACCTCGATCGAAGAGGTTAAAGACGGACCCATTTGAGGACTCGCCGATGCACATCTACTTGGAGAGTTCTGTCCCCACTCCTCCATTCAGGCGAGAGGGGAATGAGGAGACGATGATGCAGCCGAGGTTAGCGAGGAGAGCCGAGATGCGCCCTCGTCGCGGAGCACATATCCAACCGCCCCATATCTGCTCCTCCATCCGCTTGTTTACGTCCGAGGAGCTCAAGCAGTTCCCTGGTTACATACCCCCATCACCCAAGGATCGCCGCCGCTAACAGTAGAGCGTCTCGAGGAGAGCTAGTGCCCACACACACCACACGTAGTAGGGATAAACCTTCTTTTGTTATAAGGTTATCCACCTTAGGTGCACTAGGGCGGGAGTATTTTATTTACACTTTCCGTGTATTTCCGTTTCTGTTGTATTTCCTTTTCTGTTATATTTGTGTCATCTTGTATCAAACTAAGTCCCACCTTTAGGTAGGCATATTATGAATATTAATGAAGTATTTCTCCTGATGTATTATTGATTTTTCCATGTGCTATTATGCCTTGTTATCTTGTGATTTATTTTCCCATCTTACGATGTACGTGACTCTCACTTTGCTTTATGTTTTCACAAAAAAAAAAAAAAATTTATCCGTATTTTCCACTAAGTAACTTAATGAAAGATGTTAAAAAGAATGAGACTAAGAAGTAATAAACTAATGATTAACCTAAATACGTTCTAGGAGTATTGGGTTAAAAATTAGGATGTTACAGTAAGGGCTTATAACGCAACTGCCAATGACTTAAGAATAATTCATCACAAGGAATGTCCTAGGATGATTTTAATTCACTGCCTTTGTGTGTGTGTGTGAGCATGTAATATGATGAGCATAGCATGTGCACTAGCTGAGTCTGGTCCTTGATTTTGGCATACTAGGTAGGAGCATGTTATTTTTCAATAAATTGGTGATAATGCATGCTTGTGGATATATGAAAGTGAAGTATGCTTATGTGATCAATTGTGGCATGTATGATTATGATTTGATAACTAAGATGCATGTTAATATAACATATGGCCAAAAACAGATTTGGGGAAAACTTCGTTTCCAGCCGTTATGCTGCCGGATTTCCGCTAAATTTGTAAACTTAGAAAATTTATGAAGAATATGAGCATAAGATGTTAAGTGATAAGTTGTGATGAGATCTATGATCATAAGCTCATGCATGTATTTCTATTAATCATGTTAAGATTTAAGGTGACATAAGATGTGAAGATAGATGGAGATGATCCTCTAGACTCTAGGAATTAATGGTTATGAGGGGTGATCCAATAAGGATCCTTTAGACTCTAGGAACTAATGGTTATGAAAGGTGTTCCTAAGCCTCCTAATCCACACTCTGGGAGTCGGGAATTAGCTTATCACAGGATAAGTATAGACTAGTGATGACTAGTTTTGGTATGAGCTCATAACCTAGAACTCTCAAGAGGAGAGAAAATATAGGGCAGCTCCCCTGAGGAAAAAGATTGAGAAATTTAAGTCACCTAAAAGCATATTGAGGAAAAGTTATGTTAAAGGAATTTATGTTCTTTATGTCATGAGTATTTATATGTGAACTCTTATGTTATAATGTATATGGCATTGACATACATTCATGATAATAGTATGACACATCCATGACATCAAGACGCATGCTAAAAGATATGGGCCTTGGCTAATGGTATTTGGAACTTAATAAATGAACCTCATATATGCCCACATTTTCATAATGAAACCCGAGGTTCCTGGGGACGACGATGATGACACACATATTAGGAGGCGAAGGCCCAACTGAGAATCTTTTATAAGATTCTCACTCCCTCTTTATTTCTTTCTATCTCATCTTTATAGGTAAATGGCGACGTTTGTAATCTACGTTGATGCCTTTTCATGGGAGATGCACTTGGACCCGGCTAACCAATCATACTACTTTATGGCTCGCTGTGCTGTTTGCTGGTATGTATTTATGGATCATACCTTCGTGTACCCTGTTTCTAGCATGTGGTTCTCCCCTACTGCCCCTTTTTCGAATGACCTTGCTTTTGAGCATGCACATCCGCATCCTCAGCAGTTTCCTTACCCTCACCCTTTCGTATAGACAGTTCAGGATTTTCTTGACTATACACCGAGGTCACCGCCTCACTCCACTAGGTCGTGGTCAGACCCATCAAAGGATGCACCCTTCCGTCACTTTTCAAGTGAATTTGCCCCCGCTGGCCATATGGAATGGGAGGACGATATTGATGGAGAAGCTACAGTTACGCAACCAATGAGAGGAGCCACCCATCCATGCGAGGTGCTCATGTTCTACCTGGGAGATGTCTTGCCTCACGTGATGAGCCGACTCATAGGACCCATTCTAGGAGCACCAAGTAGGAGATGTGGGAGAATAATTTTATGCTAGTTTGTTCAGTTTTTATTTCCATGATATTTCTGTTGGATCATTGTATTTAACTTAACCTATGACAGTGATGTGCTGTTTTGATTCTTGTATGTCTTGGTGTTCAATGAGGAATGATCATTATTTATAATGGTGTCATTATATTAATTGAGTAAGGTATTTCATATTTATCTGTGACTTGATGTTATTCTTTTACTTTTATGTGTAAGGTGGTTCATACAAATTAGTTAGTATGTACGGCTCATGTTTATTTTTAATAAAAAAAATTTACCATATTTTTACTAAAGTATTTTCAAGGGTTTAAGTTAAAGACTGGAACAAAAGAGTAATAACTAATAATTAACTTAAATGTGTCCTAGATGTGTTGAGTTGAATATTAGGGTGTTGCAAAAAGGGATAAGAAAGGCAAGGTGAAGCTAAAAAGCATCACTTGCTACAACTGTGATGAAAAGGGACACTTCAAACCAGAATGTCCCAAGCTAAAGGGTCAACAAAAGAAGTTCTTCACCAAAAAGAAAGGAATGTTGGCAATGTGGAGTGACTCTAATAAAGAGAAGGAATGAGCAGAAAGCCAATATGAGCTAGAAAATGTCGCCAACCTATGCTTTATGGCTGATTATATTTCAGAAGGTGAACCTGAGGTAAGCAACTCTGACTCCGATCTCTCTTATAATGAATGATGATCTTGTATGAAGAGTTTCTTGAAAATTCTCAAATATTCTCTTCTCACTATCTCCACCTAAAAAGGAAACAAGAAAAGGTTGTTTTAGAACTTCAAATGGCCAATTTAGAAGCTGACAAACTAAGGCTTGAAAAAGAAGAATTGAAAAAGGAAAATGAAGTTCCAAATACCAAGCTTTATGCCTTAGAAACTGAAGTCTCCAAAAAGAATGAGAAAAATGAAAAAACTATTTTTGAACTAGAGAAAACATCGAAGCTTCTAAAATCTTACCTCGAAACAATGGTAAATGGTTCAAAAAATCTTGACCTAATACTTGGTGGTTAGAGGCCTTACTTTCAAAATACTAGCTTAGGATATGAAGAAGAAATGAATGAGAAAGGAAGGGCAACATCACTGAAAAGAGTAAAAGATAAAGTATCTTGCACTTTTTGTCACAAGAATGGACATCCACCTGACAAGTGCTTGATGAAAAAGAAGTCAGTCAAAAAGATTGAAAAATCTTCATCTAATAAAACTAACCCCAAGATGACCCAAGAAAGTCTGGGTAACTAAATTGAAAAATGTGTTTGTTGCAGATGTGTCTGAGAACGCATGTAGAACTTGACAACAAGTGGTATATGGACAGTGGCTGCTCTAGACACATGTCCAGATCCAGAAGATGGTTCAAAAATCTACGACCTAAAAACTCTGGATCAGTAAAGTTTTCTTATGGAGGTAAAGCCAAGGTCACAGGCATTGGAAACGTTGGTAAGGATGATTCTCACCAAATTTCTAATGTATTGTTTGTTGATGGTCTGGCTCATAACCTATTAAGTGTCATCTAGTTGTGCGACCAAGGTTTAATGTACTCTCATGCAAGATAGTAAGTCCTAACTCAGGACAAGTCATCTTATCTTGTAAAAGGCATGATAACACATATGTGTTATTTGTGGATGACCTACGAGATCAAGATATAAAATGTCTTCCATTATTCACAGATGAAAAGTGGTTATGGCATAAGAAGCTTGGGCATGCTCATATGAAGCTCATTTCTCAACTATCTCAGAAAGAACTAGTTAACGGCCTACCAAAGATCAGATTTGACAAGGATTCAACTTGTAATTTCCGTGAGAAAGGTAAGCAAACCAAAGCTTCTTTCCATAATTGGTTTCAACCACTACACCACTTGAGCTTTTACATATGGATCTCTTTGGACCAACCAAGACTGCAAGCCTTTCCAGGAAAAGATATTGCCTTATCATAGTGGATGACTATTCCAGATTTACATTGGTTATCTTTCTGACATCTAAGGATGAGCTAGTCGAAAGATTCAAAGCTTATGCAAAACGTATTTGTATGAAAAAAGATTCTCAAATTATCTCCATTAGATCCGATCACGGAGGATAATTTGAAAATAATATTTTCGAAGAGTTTTGTGAAAAACATGTCATTCTTCAAGAGTTTTCTGCACCTAGAACTCCCCAACAAAATGGGGTTGCTGAGAGGAAAAACAGAAGCTTGCTAGAGATGGCCAGGACAATGATTTTAAGAAGTGGTTTATCAAAAGATTTCTAGGCAGAGGCTGCAAACACCTTTTACTATACAAAATAGAATCTTTCTAAGGCCAATTTTGGAAGAGTAGAAAAACTAACATTTCATATTTTCATATCTTTGGCTCATCATGTTTCATCCTTAACACCAAGGACAAACTCGCAAAGTTTGATCCTAAGTCTGATGATCAAATTTTTTTAGGTTATTCTTCTGTCTCTAACGCTTACAAAGTATACAATAAAAGAATGCTACGCATTGAGCAAACAATCCATATCAAGTTCAATGAGTTCAAGAATGACTTTGCTGATGACCTTAATGAAATGAAAAAAGGTCTTGAGAAAATGAGTCTCAAGGAAGACTCCGAAAGCAAGTAGATGAAAGTCACACCTTCATAAAGTAGCTTCCAAAACACAAACTCTTCAGAAAACGTGCTCAAAACACCAAAGCAATCAAGAAGTAGTAATTCTGAACTTGAAGAAGAGCAACCTGAAAATAAAGGAGAAGCTGAAGAATCTCAGAAATATAGAAACTACAAAGGAGTTTCTTATTTAAAGGCAATTTCTCAAAATAGAATGCTTGGAGACATTTCTAAGGGAGTGAGAACCAAATCATCCCTAAGAAATATGTCAAAATTTGCTTTCATCTCCACCATTGAACCTTAATGTATTAGAGAAGCTTTGAGTGATCAAAGTTATGTGGATGCTATGCACGAAGAATTGGACTAGTTTGAAAAAAGCAAAGTCTAGACTCTTTTGGAAAAGCCCAAAGGGAAGACCATCATCAGGACAAAATGGGTGTTCAGGAATAAGCTAGACAAAGTTGGGAAAGTTATCAGGAACAAAGCAAGATTGGTTGCACAAGGTTATAATCAATAAGAGGGAATTAATTATGATAAAACATTTGCACCAGTAGCTAGGCTAGAAGCCATCAGAATACTACTTGCTTTTACTACCTTCAAGGGATTCACTTTTTACCAAATAGATGTTAAGTCTACCTTTCCAAATGGTTTTCTCTCTGATGAAGTATATGTGAAGCAGCCTCCTGGTTTTGAGAGTGAAGACCCTCCCAATTATAAGCTCCTCGAGCTTGATATCAAAGACTGAGCACTTTCTTGCTGAAGAATGAGTTCAAGAGAGGTAATGTTGATATTAATCTTTTTACTCTTGAACAAGATAATCACTTTCTAATAGTTCAAATATATGTTGATGGCATCATATTTGACGCCTTTGATCATTCTCTCTGTGAAAATTCTTCAAAATTAATGTAGAGTGAATTTGAAATGAGCATGATGGGTGAACTCAAGTTTTTCCTTAGTATGCAAATCAAATAACAAAAAGATTGGACCTTTATCCATCAAGAGAAGTAACTTTTAAAAACAATTTAATATGGATCAAGCCAAACTTATGCGTACCCCCATGCACTCATCTCAAATTATTGATGTTGATGAGAATGGTGGAAAAGTCTTAGAAAGTAACTATCGAGGAATGATTGATTCACTACTGTATCTTATAGCCAGTAGACCAAACATTCAATTAAGAGTAGGAATATGTGCTAGATTTCAATCTAATCCAAATAATCACATTTAACTATTGTAAAAGAATTTTTTAGATATTTATCAAGTACTACTAATCTCAACTTGTAGTATGAGAAAGGTACATCATGTGAGATTGTAGGTTACTGTGATGTTGACTTCACAAGATATATAGCAAAGAGAAAAGGCACCAATGAATGCTGCTATTTCTTTAGAAAAATATTGATTACTTGGTCATGCAAAAACCAAAACACCATTGCACTCTCTACTGCAGAAGTAGAATATGTAGCTGTTGCACCCAGACATTGTGGATAAGAAACCAACTTGAAGATTATCACTTGAGGTATTCCAAAATTTTAATTTTCTACAATAATTCTAGTGCTATAAATCTTGCTAAAAATCCTATTCGACACTCTAGATCCAAGCACATTGATATAAAACATCATTTTATTTGGGATCATGTTCAAAAAGGAGATGTTGAATTAATGTTTGTGAATATTGAAAATCAAGTATCAATATATTCACACAATCCTTAGCTGAAGACCGCTTTTGTGTATTAAAAAGGTTTTTAAACTTAAAGGCTTTTTAAATATGCATAAGCATTCATGCATAAGCATCCCTAGGCACACTCTCTCCCAATAACTTCGAACTAAAGCCAAATCAAAGAAATCAGTTTGCAAGCTCAGAAGGAAGGATGGATGATTAGAAAGATGATTTAAAGATTAGAAAATGGGGAATATATGATCTAATGGAGTTCAAAAAATGGAGATGAATATATGGCAAAAACATGGTGAAACTCCGATAGGTCAAAAAGTGAAAGGCAAAGCTCAAATAATAATACCTTCAAAAAGTGATCTCAAGCATCAACAATCACTCTTTCTTAAATAGATGAAAAAACCTGGATAAATCCCACAGTTTTGATTTTTTCTTTTTTTCTTTCTTTCTCTCCCATCTTGCTTCGCCTTCAATCAATCATATTCCATCACTTTAATAACCACCCACTCCTCAAACATCACACTTTTGCCTTCATCTTCCATTGCATGATTTCTCACTGTTTCGTATCCTCTTCCAGCTCAAACCGTCTCTGGACCAACTCCTGCTCACAATGCTACTCCTTTATCTTGTAAACCACCACCTGTTTCGCAGCCAACTCCTTCAGACATTGCTGCAAGAACAATGCCTCATCAACATTTGGCTAAACGAGATAGAGACTCTATCCCAATGAGATGAGGCACTTCTACTGGAGATTCTCCAGGATGGGCTGATGATGTTGTTCCTGGCTTCCAACACATATCTTTTTTGCTGATGTTAAAAGAGGAGAAAGAAAGTGAAGAAAATCTTATGCTAAGAAACACAATGGGAGTACATTAAGGGGGAGATTGCTCAGGGTTTCAATATTTTCCATTTTCATATCTTTTTATGTTAATTTATTTCTTTTATGCTCAGGTATTTTCTTTTTCTCTGATATCTATTTTGTTACCTTTCTATTTTATTTCCGTTTTGATACCATCATTTTATGCTATAGTTCAAACGTTACTATCGTTGATTTTCACCTGCTCTGTAATATCCTAATTTTTAACCCAATACTCCTAGAACATATTTAGGTTAACCATTAGGTTATTATTTCTTAGTCTCATTCTTTCTTCTTAAATTACTTAGCAAAAAATACGGATAATTTTTTTTTAAAATATAAAACAAAGTGAGAGCCGTGTGAAACTTAGACAAGCATTGAGAATAAAGCATCACTCAAATATGGAGGAAAGTACAAGCATGAACATCAAATGATTTCACCACAGTAAACAATAGCACATCAAGATAATAGTTCATTAATATCATAATATGCCCACCCGAAGATAGGACTTAGTTTAGTACATGAAAATGCAAATACAACAAAACTGAAATACAAGGAAAACGTGAAAAGAAAACACCCCTACCCTAGTACACCTAAGGTGGATAACCTCATAACAAAAGAAGGTTTATCCCTACTACGTGTGATGTGTGTGCACTAACTCTCCCCAAGAGACCCTACTGACGGTGGCGGGGATCCTCGGACGATGGGGGTATGTACCCAGCAAAATGCTCGAGCTCCTCTTGCGTAGGCCAGTGGAGTGGAGAACAAAGCGTGACGGCTGAACGTGAGCTCCACGGCGGGGGCGCATCTCGGCTCTCAACGCCAATCTTGGCTGCGTCACTGTAGCCTCACTACCCTCTTGCACGAATTGGGGAGTGGGGGCAAAACTCTCACTGTACATATGCATCGGCAGATCCTCTGAGGGGTCATCCTCCGAATGCTGCGAGCGAGGCACGTAGTCCGGGTAATCACGTGTAACGCCCCGATTTTCTTTAAACGTATAAATGACCGAAATGCCCTTGAGGTCAGTTTTACCTGGAACGCTAGGACGGCCAGCCTCGGCCATCTTTACAAGAACCTTGGTATGTATGAAGGGGATTCTGTGCATATGAATATTTAATAGAGCAGAAGAATCTCATTTCTGAGGTTTCTGCGTGCAAATGACCAAAATACCCTTACAGTAATTTAAGGCAGTTTTGAGTTTTGTTTTGACCCGGGCTTGTCTCGGAGGTCTGAAACAATATTTTTAAGGCATAACCTATGTTTTTTTAAGTCTCGGTGGTCCAGGGCAATTTTTGAGAAAAATTACGATTTTGCCCTTACTTAAGTGCATTAAGGCTTAACGACTTTTTTAAAACGAAACCTAAGCAATATTAGGCTCTAATTAAAAATTAATTAATTTATATAATTAATCTAGAGCTAAAATAATTATTTGAGGTTAATTAGGACCTAAAATTGCTTAAGGAAACTTAAAACCCATTTCTAGTATCTTTTCTTTAAAGAAAGCATCATAGAATAGTGATTTCACTATTCACATTCCCTATTTCCAAGGAAATGTGTCATTCCCTAATTTCTAGTCAATAGAGTTTGACCCCCTCCATTCAAAGAATTATTTTATTTTCTAGTCATTCAAAGATCATTTCAAGACCATACCTCAAGTCACATCACACCATGTTTCACCATGACTACACCTTACCTTGTACTATGCTTGATCATACTTCCAACCATGCTTGATATGACTAAGTAAATGAGATATTTTCCTCCCTCTCCCTTCTAGAAGAAATATTTCATTCAAAAAGAATTAATTTATGTCACTCAAGCTTTCATTCAAGTCTTACATGAACCATGCCTCCCATACTTCACACCTTACCATGAAATGATAACACAAGGAGATATTTTCTTTCCTTCTTACCCAAGAACCAATTCGGCCAGCCCCTCCCCTATTCTCCTCTTCATGATTCAAGCTCTATATATACATTGCTTTGGTGAGCTTTGCTTCACTTTGAGTCATTTGCTAAGTTTGAGGTTTTATGAAGTGTGAGTTCTCTCAAAGTTTCCTTCATCCTCCTTGTTCCCAAGAGAAACCGCCACCTCTCTACCTCTCAATCTCCATCTAAGCTCTCATCTAAACACATTTCCAAGCTCAAACACAAGCCAACACATCTCTTTCCTCCATTTCTCTTCAAGGCCGAAGCTATACTCCAAGCTACAAGGAGATTTCTTCTTATTTCCTCTTCAAGATCAAACCTTTCCTTGTCTTCAAGAACAGACACACTTGGTAGGGAGCTTTTCTAAAAATGTTCTCTTTGATATTTATGTTTGAGTCTTGTTGGAAAATGATGATTGGATGAACTTTGTTATAGTTTTTCTTTTCGGTTTCTTCATCTCTTTTCCTTTCATTTTCGACCTCAAGGCCTTGAATATGATAGCTTGATAATGAGTGCTTTCTAAAGGTGACTTTGTGTTCATCTCTCAAGAAACCTCTAAAGCTTGAGTTTTTCCTAAAGAAAAGTTTTATTCTTTTACAAGTTGAGTTAAAAATGAGCTTTATGTTTCTCTTGACCTTTTTGGAACCTTTCTTTTCTTTTAATATTTTGGCCATGAAGCCTTGGGAACTTGGAAAAATGAGAGCCTGATGATGATGGTTTTATGATGGTGTTTAACACTTGAACAACCTCTAAAGCTTGATTTTGTTCTTGAACCAAATATGGTTTCGATTTTTCCTTTTCTTTTTTTTGAGAACTTCGTCTTGATGTTGGTTTGGAATGAGGTTATACACTCAATGATGACGACTAGTGATGTTGGTGTCATTCCCTAGAGTGGATGATGGTCCAATATTCCTCATTGAGGTTCGACCATTTCCTTTTGTTCAAAGAAATATGTTGTTCCTCTTAGCTCGTCCAAGGTTTTACTTAAAGAAAGTAATAAAGATTTCCAAAAGTCCATAGCCTACCCTTGTCAACCTTAAAGTTGGCCGACACATTCTAGAGTTTGCTCTAGATAGGGGTTATTGGACACTAATAAAGAATATGACATAGATCTTTTATGGTTGTACCTTTAAAGCTTAGTAAAGCTTACTTTTTCATGTTGGATGAGTATTAGGTTTAAGCTTTGTTCTTTTAAAAGTCTTGAAGGAGCTCTAGATAAGATATAAAAGTGAACTTACATCCATGTTTATTTTATTCTATCACTAAATTCCCAAGATAAAATGAACTTGCATTTCATGTTATATTTCAAGTTATCACTTAACTTAAGGATAAATAAATGAACTTGCACCTCATATTTATTTTAAGCCCTCACTTTACTTTCTAAGGAAATATAAAATGGAGTGCATATCATGTTTATGTTTATGTTATCACCTAAAACTCTAGAGCTCAAAGACTTGCCCTCTTCATCCTAAGAAAAAGATAAATATGGAAACATTCTTTGGAATGCACATTTCGGCCATGTGAGGATGATGAACTTGGTGTGAGTTCATCTAGCCACAACTGCCAAGACCTATGTTTTGTAATTTTCTAAAGTTTAGATGATCTCAAGAAATGTTTTGAGCAAGGATTGATGATTTAAATCCCTCTCAAGATTTATTTGAAATGGTCACTGCCCTCATGTATTTTATGAAGTTTTTGATAAAATAAATTGTTTCCAAGTGAGTTTTAGAAGCCCAAAAAAGGTTCCAAGAGAAACTAGCAATTATGTATTTTAGAAACGAAGTTCTATGCATTATATGATTATTATGATTTCGGTTCTGCCTTATGTTTTCCAACACCTTAATTTCTATTTTGGGTGGTCTATATATGTTTAAATACCTTACCAATTGTATGATAATTGTTCTAGGCATCTTAGGCATGTTTAGTAACTCTATTAGTTTGAAAATGTGATTTCTAGAACCCCCTAGGAACTGAAATTATGCATTCTATTCCAGCCTTGATAGAGTTTGTAGAATCATATTATAACATGTTTAGACGAGTGAGAATGACTCATAATTGGTTTAGGTATTAATTATTGCATCATAGAAAAAGTCGGTAATGAGAAAGGACTTAAAATGCAACTTCTAGAACACCATAATTCATCAAAATGTGCTTACCACCTATGTTGTCCAGCCATAATTAATTAGGTTCTAGGACTTAATAAATTGTGGTAATAAGGTTAATCAATCCCTTAGAGGTGTGAGAAAATAATTTGGAAGTTGAGGTTACCCGATTTAGGGGTTTTGCTTTTAAGGGAATGATTTATGTGCCCTCTATGAATGATGAATTTATGTGTTATCTCATGACTTATATGATGCCATATGATGATGGAATTATAAATTGCATGTTATTGTTCTCTTAGAACCTTAAAGATGCCCATGATAAATTATATGACATATGTGCATGTTTGAAATATGTAGCATCTTGTCATAACATGCTAAGACTTATGGTGACATAAACTATGAGAAAATGATCCTCTGAAACCATCAAAAGGGATAGGGATAGGTTGATTCTAGCCCCTTAGCCCGTACTTTGTGTCAGGACCTTAACTTATCAAAAGGGATAAGACCATGTGCTAGTGACGACTAGTAAGGTATGAGCTCATAACCTAGAGATTTCTCAAAAGGGAGAACAATTAGGGTGGCCTCATATGCTAAGTATATGTCTTAATGTCACCTAAGTAACCAAGATAAGATACCATGTACCATGTACCAAGTTCTATGTTTCATGCTGTATGCTTTATGATCTATGTACCATGTACCAAGTTCTATGTTTTATGCTTTATGCTTTATGATCTATGTGCCATGCACCATGTCTATATTTACCATGTTTGCTAATAAGTTAGCTAGATCTTGCATAGCATAATGAAGTATGATGCATCCATGTAAAGACAAGCTATGTGTTAAAAAGAATGGGCCTCGGTAATCAATGTTTTAGAAATTCATAATTGAACTATTACATGCCCACTATTTATAAGAACCCGAGGTTCCTGGAGACGTAGATGATGTCAACTAGATAGGAGGAAAACCCTACTGAGTTTCTTTAGTAAAGATTCTCACTCCCCCAACCTTTTTTTTCCATCACGTCTTCAGATTCAGATGGCGATCTTCGTCCTGTTCGTTAACATGCCTACATGGGAGTTCCACTATGATCCAGAGCATGGATCGTATCCAGTACCAAGCTATCATTTCACCCCTACTTCGCCTCACAGAGACGAGATGATTTTTGAGCAAGCACGCCCATCTTTCGAGCGGAGGCTTAGCACGCCTACTTCTAGATTAGCCATTTGAGATTTCCTCGACTATGTTCCATGTTCGAGTTTTCTGAGACGGACCCCTTCGAAGATGAGCCTACACACGTGTATTCCGAGAGTTCAGCCCCCACTCCCGTTCCTATGGGAGAAAAGAGTGAGGAGACAGTCACGCAGCCATGGTTGGCACGGAGGCCAGCCATGCGCCCTAGACGTGGAGGTCATATGCGACCATCTGGTGTATCTGTCCTTGACGAGCTACGACCATGGATCGGATACATCCCCTCGTTCCCGGGCTATCAGCCATAGATGACTCGTGTAACACCCTAATTTTTAACCCAACTCTCTAGAATACATTAGGTTAAACATTAGGCTATTACTTCTTAGTCTCATCATTTTAATAAAATACTTAGCGGAAATTACGAGTAAAATTGTTTTTGACAACATAAAGCAAAGTGAGAGCCACAAACTTAACTAGTTGATCGACAGAAATATAATCAGTCATTAGAAATCATAAAGTACAGCACATAACCAAAGAACAACAGTCACGATAACAAAGGAAACATTCCATTAATAACTTAATTAGAGTATGTAACGCCCCGATTTTCTGTTAGAGTGAAAATGACCAAAATGCCCCTGAGGTCATTTTCGGCTCAAAATTCGAGGAAAGTTGGTCTGGCAGTACTCGAAGGGCAAACTCAATGTTGGAAGGGGATTGGATGACTTGTGTACCTTCCCGGGATCGAAAATCTCGTTTTTCGAGTTTTCGGGTCAAAATGACCAAAACGCCCCTGCGGTGTTTTACCCGTTTGCAAGTGCTGGATGAACCCGAAACTTCTCCAAATGATTTTAAAAGGCATTTTTATGTAGACTATGACTTTAGTTTTGGTCCCGGAGGTGTCGGGCAAAATTAGTGCAAAATTACGGTTTTGCCCCTAGTTTCGTGTTTTTACGCTTAATCGCGTGATTAAGCAAACCTAAGCGATATTAGGCTCTAATCGAAGGTTAATTAATTTCCTTAATTAATCTTGAGTCAAAATAATTTATTAAAGTTGATTAGAACCTAAAAGTGCTTAATTACAACTTAAAATCATATTTTAATTTCAAGACTCCTAGTCATGGAATCTTGAATAGTGTTTTCTCTTTCCAATTCCTTAAATCATGGAATTGTGTTACACATTGTTTATTCATAAATGAGTTTTTAATTCTCTAATGATGTATGAGCACTCCTAATCTTGTCATAAAATTCTTAAATCACATTCTTAGTCACCTAAACTTAAGCTTAATTATTCCTAACCTTGTACCTAAGCTAATACAGACTTAAAGCTATCATTAACACACAATTTGATGATCAAAACCTCTCTCCCTCCATCCTGTCTGGTTTGGCCGAAGTTCCATGCCCACCATATGCATCACTTGTTCAATTTTTCAACACTCCAAGGCCATACCTCAAGTCACATACACTATACCTTGTCATAACTTTCAATCAAGCTTGATTTTCCAAGTAAATAACTAATTAAAATAGCCCATTTTCTCCATTTATTTGTGGCTGGAAAATTTCCAGCCATGCATTGTTTTTAGAAGGTTAATTTCATAAAAAATTGATAGGAAATTAACTCACATCAAGCCATACTTTGTAGCATAGCTTCCATACTTCAAACCATGCTTGAATGACCTTGTGTAAGAGATATTTTTCTCTCCCTTTTCCCCCTCAATGCTACAACCAAGGCTTCCTCTTGGAAGGCCTCATTGTTTTGTTTTTCTATAAATAGGATACTTGTGATAGCTTAGTTGCACTTTGAAGCATTTGCTAAGTTTAGAATTCTGGAGTTGTCTTGCTAGTTCTTTTCTTTTTCTCTCAAGTTTCAAGAAAGTTCTTCCTTTCTTTCCATCTTCATCTTCTTCATCTCTTCATCATCTCTCAACCTTGAAACACCACCCCATAGCCTTGAACCATCATCAAACCTCTCAAACATCACACCTCAAACATAACCTCACTTGAAACACAACTCCAACCTTCTTGTTTCCTCTTGGCCGAAACCATCAAGCCCCAAGGAGGAGCTCATCATCTTGTTTTCTTTTCAAAAGTTCAAGCTTTGTGTCTTTACTTTAGGTAGGGATTTGCTTTTCAAACTTGTTTTGCTCAAGAATGTGTTTTTCTCTAGTTTCCTCTTGGATTCTTTTTGAACTTTCTTTTGTTTTTCTTTTCTTCTTCATTTTGGCCTCTTGGCCTTGATCATAAGTATGATAGCTTGATGATGAGAGTTTCTAGATGATGACCTTGTGTTCATCTCAAAGAAACCTCTAGAGCTTGAGTTTTTCTTTTCTTTTAACTTCATCTATACTATACTTAGCTCACATCGTTTTTCAACTTAAGAAAATTAATCTAAGGATTTCTAAAAGCCCAAGCCTACCCTTGTCAACCTTAAAGTTGGCCGGCACGTTCTAGAGATTTTTCTCTAGATAGGGGTTTTGGTATTTAATAAAGAACTTGGCTTAATTTCACTTTCTTGTTCGTTTATAAGGTTATCGGTTTTGGTATTTTGATCCTTGAGATTTTCTTTGGTTTTTTTTAGAAAGTTTGTTTTCTTTGAGCTTGATGATGATGTTCAAGAACCTCATAGTTCCTATGAGAACTTGGTTCAAGAACTCTAGAGCTCTCTTTGTAATGAGATATATGTTGGGTTGTTACTTTGTTAAAGTCTTGAATGAGCTCTAGCTAACCATAAAATGAACCTTGCATCATGTTTACTTTATGCTTTGCATATCATGTTTACTTCCTTGCTATCACTAAATACCAAGATAATGAATGAACTTGCATTATCATGTTTATATTTCAAGCTATGCATTATCATATTTATATTTCAAGTTCTCACTAAATGTCAAAGATAATAATATGTTGCACCTCATATTTATTTTATGTTATCACTTTACTTTCTAATGGAACCTAAAATGAGTGCATGAGCATGTTTACTTTTATGTCATCACTTAAATGAACCTAGAGCTCAAAGACTTGCCCATGGTTGTCTCAACAAAGGTTTAAAAATATTTATTTCCTTTGGTTCATATTTCGGCCCTAAGAGGCTTTGATGTTTCTAAATATTGAAAACTATGTTTCATACTTTTTCTAAGCTTTTATGAGTACAAGGAATATGTAGAACTAAGTTTTATGAATTTAGGACCTCTTGGGACAAAGATGAATTGGTCACTGCCCTCTTAAATATTCTTATGATTTTAGATGTTAAAAATGTTTATAAATGAGTTTTGAAAGTTTTAAAAAGGTCCCAAGAGAAACTAGTATTTTATGTGCTTTAGAAATTGTGTTTTATGTCTTTATGGAGAGTGTTTTGTTTCAGTTCTGCCTTGCCATTATTTTGCCACTGTATGAGCTGTGTTAATGATGATAGTATGCTTGAGTTTGAGTATGATTAATGGTAAAGCTCATACGTGAAAGATAAGAGAAGTTAGAGACTAGAAAAGAATTAATTTGAGAGTTCTAGATCCTTTAATGTTTGAATTTTCTGGATTCTGTCCAGCAAGGTTTAGTAATGCTAATCATGGATTTAAATTATTTTAAATGTGTAGGAGTGCCTCATAAATGGTTTAGAACTTGATCTTGAAGCCTTAGGAACAAACCGGACTTAGAAAGGGTCACTGTTGTGACTCCTAGGGACCCGTAAAGTTAGGATTATAAATTCTGCATCCTTGAGGTTTAGAGATGTTCTTGATCATAGTGTGAGGTGAGAAATACTTAGTTATAACCTCATAGGTACCCAAGAGATTAGGTTTGATGATTAATAACTTAGAACGTGAGTTAAGGACCTTAAGGGTCAATGCATAAGACATTAAAAAGTCTTGAGTTTTTATGATGCTTAATTTATGATATATGATACATGAGCTTTGTCTATGATAAGTTGATATGTGCTATAAAGAAGTTTTACATGATGATATGCTATACCCCATAAGAAATGTTTGTGTATGTGCTATATGTTTTCATGGCATAAGCAAATTTGAGGAAATTCGGTCTACAGCCGTCATGCTGCCGAATTTCCATCAAATTTGAGGAACTTAGAAAAAGGTCTTTTTGAAAATCATGAGAACTTAAATGTGACACAACACTGAGATGCCTTCTTGGGTGACACCGGTTTAGCCGAGCACTCCCAAGAAAACAAATCCATAAGGGTATTGACATAGAGCTTGCCAAAGCGGACAATACTACTATGCACTAGTTGCTAGTAGAGCGTTTCAAAGAGGAAATGACCCTAAGAGGTGATCCTTAATTTGCCCCCTAGCCCGTACTTTAAGTCGGGATTATGTTACGCTTATCATAGGATAAATAAGAGCTAGCGACGACTAGTTAAGGTATGAGCTCATAACCTAAAGTTGTTGTAGGGTGGCCCCATGAGATAAAGTTAAAGTTGAAATGTCACATATGCTATGAAAAACCAAGAAGTTATTATGAAGTTTATACCTATCAACTTACACCACTATTATAACGTTTTTGTGACTTTGTTGATTTGCTTATCTTTATGATGCATTCATATCATTAGTGTATCCCATGCTTAGTCATAAGACGCATTGTAAAATATGACAGACCTTGGATAATTAATACTTTAGAAAACTAACTTAAAAGAAGTTTACATGCATGCGCACCTTTTTAGAAATGAAACCCAAGGTTCCTGAGGATGTGATGATGTCACTCAGTTAGGGATTACCCTACTGAGAATTCTTTTAGAAGATTCTCATTCCCTCCCTTTTCTTCCGTCACATCTTCAGATGGCGACTTTCGTACTCTTCATCAACACCCCGACGTGGGAGCTGCACCATGACCCAGCACTCAGGTCATACCATTTTGAGGGTCACTGCACAGTCAGAGTGTTCATGTTTATGGGACGACCTTTCGCACACCCAGTACGAAGCTACCACTTCACCCCGACTGCTCCCTACCATAATAACATGATTTTTGAGCGAGCTAGACCACGCGACGAGCAGATCCTCCGCATGCAACCCGAGGCGTCAGCCGTACGTGACTACCCAGAGTACGTGCCCCAGACTCAGTATTCGGAGACAGATCCATCAGAGGACCCCCCCTCACACATGTATAGTTAGAGCTCCAGCCCCACTCCCCCACCGATGAGAGCCGGGAGTGAGGAGACAGTAGTTCAACCGAGGTTGGCTCGTAGGCCATCCTTGCACCCTCGCCATGGTGGACATGCTCCGATGATCCGTACGACCACTCCCGCCGAGATCCGCCAGTGGATTGATTCCACCCCTCAGTACTCAGACCAGCAGGAGTAGGTGTATAGGATGGGTAGTAGCTAGTGCACACACGCCACATAGTTAAGGACAAACCTTCTTTTGTATATGAGGTTGTCTACTCTAGGTGCACATAGGTATGGGTGTTGCTTTTATAATTTCCTTGTATTTGCTTTTCAGTTGTATTTCGTTCTTCTATGTACCGAATAGTCCTGCCTTTTAGTAGGCACATTATCTATATATATAATCAGTTGATGTATCCATGTTATTTATGTGTTTTATTATGATTTGCTCATCTGACTTGTATGAATTCCCGTTCAAAGAATCATGCGTGGCTCTCACTTTGGTTTTAATTCCAAAAAGAAAAATTTTACCCATATTTCCGCTAAGTATTTTCAAGTAAAGAATGAGACCAAGAGGTAATGTTCTAAGGATTAACCTAAATACATACTAGTAGTATTAGGTTAAGACTTAGGGTCTTACAGAGTACATAAGTAGTCATACCCTCATGGAGACGGGTAGAGCTTGTAAAGCAGCGGAAATAAAACACAACATAAAACAAGGAAACAGAAATAACCATAACTACCCGTGTGCACCTATGGTGGATAGCCTCAAAAATAAAAGAAGGTTTATCCACACTACATGTGGTGTGTGCACTAAGCCTCCTCTACGACGTCAACTACTGGAATCCAGGAAACGGTGGAGTGTAACCAATCCATGGACACAGAGCAGTAGGAGTGGGAACACGTGAAGACTGAGCGTGAGCTCCTCGGTTGGGGCGCCTCTCAGCTCGCCTAGCCAGCCTCGGCTGTGTAACAGTCTCCTCGCTCACATCGCGCATGAACTGAAGTGTAGGAGCAGAACTGTCGCTATACATGTGCGTCGGCGGGTCCTCGGATGGGTCGTCCTCCGAACTCGAGGATCGAGGCACGTAGTCTTGGAAGTCTCGAGGCATCGAACCACCAGTATACATCAGTAGAATCCTCTCGCCTCGCATCCGGGCGCGCTCAAAAACCATCGCATCGTCATAAGGTGACATCGGGGAGAAACGGTAGCTTTGTACTGGATGTGCAAAGGGGCGTCAATGAACATGAAAACTCGCACGGTACACTGCCTCTCAAAATGATATGACCCGTGGTCCGGGTTGTAACACTCTAATTTTTAACCCAACTTTCTAGAACACATTAGGTTAAACATTAGGCTATTACTTCATAGTCTCATTCTTTCATTAAAATACTTAGCGGAAATTACGGGAAATTTTTTTTTTTGAAAACATAAAACAAAGTGAGAGCCGCGAGCTTAACTAATCGAATGACAGAAACGTAAAGCATGCGTAACGATCATAAACAACCATGTAAAATAAATCATACATCAGAAGAACATAGATCATGAAGATGACAGAAATATTTCATTAATAATAAAGTAGCTAAAGTACATAACCAGTCATACCCTTATAGAAACGGCTAGAGCTTGGAATACAACGGAAAAAGGAAATACAATAGATAGCAAAGTACATGGTACAACGTAAGGATAAAAACCCAAAATACTACCCTCCTACTATGCTACGAGCACTAAACTACATCCCCTCCCAAAAGGTACAGCCGAAGGGAAGATCCCCGCGAAGCTTGGGTACTCGAAAGCTCTCCAATGGAGTCTAGTGGCGACAGGAATCCACGGGTGATGGAGGCAGGTAGCCGGGGAAACGCTCTAACTCCTCCTGAGTGGCCCAATGCAACGTGAAAGGCACACGAGGTGGCTGAACGTGGGCTCCTTGATGCGGACGCATCTCGGCTCTCCTTGCCAGGCACAGCTGCACCATAGTCTCCTCACTCCCCATACGTCGGGATCGGGGAAAAGGGACTGAACCCTCCGAAGGAACATGCGTCGGCCAATCCTCGGATGGGTCGGTCTCGGATCTCCTCGAACGAGGTACGTACTCTGGGAAGTCTTGGACGGCGGAGGCAGAGGTACGGGCACGTCGCAACTGCTCCTCACGCGGGTGGGTGCGCTCAAAGATCATGTCGTCACTACCAAAAGGTGTAGTAGGAGTGAACTGGTAGCTCGAAACTGGATAAGCGAAAGGTCATCCTATGTACACAAAAACACGAATGGCACATCGACCCTCAAAGTGATATGAACGGTGGTCCGGGTCGAAGTGTATCTCCCATACTGGCGTGTCATTGAAAAGCACGAACGTCGCCATCGCTCTTTGAAGATGTGACGGAAGGAAAGAGAGAGAGGAGTGAGAAATCTTGCTAAAGAAATCTCAGTAGGAGTCTCCTATATTAGGGTTACATCGTACACATCCTCAGGAACCTTGGGCTTATTTATAAAATAATGATCATGCATATAAGGTTTTCCAAAACTAATTATCCAAGGTCCATTCCTTTTAGCATGCATCTTGATGTTATGAATGCAACATGTTATATCATGGATGCATGGCAATACTTGAGCATATAAGACAACACCTCAAAGCACATAAACATAATCCATGTGGCATAAGGGCATATAACTTCCCAGTGAATCATTCCTCAACTTCGTGACATCAATCATGGTACTTTAGCATATAAGCCACCCTAAAAATAATAACTAGGTTATGAGCTCATACATTAGCTAGTCGTCACTAGCTCTTGCTTATTATCTTGAATAAGAGAAACATAAATAATAATCCCGACTCGCAAGTACGGGTAGGGGGCAGGGATCATCTCTCTCTGGGATTACCCTCTTTGAAACGCTTTGCTAGCCACGCATGGCCTCGCAATTTGTCTGCTTTGGTAGGCTGCATCTACTCATACCCTCACGGATTTGTCTCCTCTCGGGGGTACTCGGCCGAACTGGCACCTCCTCGGGGGAAGCGCGTCTCAGTGCTTTGTCACATAAAAATCTCCTGGGGGTGGTCGGCCAAACCGGTGTCACCCAGGGTTTTCAACTCATATGGTACTCATAAACATTTCTTTCAACCCTTTAAGGTTTGACGGAAATTCGGCAGTATAGCAGTTGTTAAACCCGAATTTTCTTCAAATTGCCACAAGCTAATTCACACAACATGTTCTCATGAAAACTCATGCTATGATAAACTTTAACATTTTCATCAATCATTTTCTCATGCATCAAGCATATCTTATCATACCATTGCATCATATAACACATCATAGCATTAACAACTTTTTAGTGTCTTATGCATTGACCCTTACGGTCCTCAACTCACATTCTAAGTTATAAGTCATCAAACCTAATCTCTCGGGGACTTATAAGGTTATAACTAAGTCTTTCTCACCTCACACTATGGTCAAGAACATCTCTAAACCTCAAGAATGCATAAGTCATAATCCTAACTTTACGGGTACCTAGGAGTCACAACAATGACCCTTTCTAAGTCCAGTTTGCTCCTAAGGTACCAAGATCAAGTCCTAAACCATTTATGAGTCATTCCTACACATTTAAACTAATTTAAATCCATGATTAGCATTACTAAACCTTACTGGACAGAATCCAGAAAATTCAAACATTAAGGGATCTAAAACTCTCAAATTAATTCTTTTCTAGTTTCTAACTTCTCTTATCTTTCACATATGAGCCTCAACATTAATTATACTCAAACATAAGCATATTATCACCATTAAAACAGCTCATACAGTGGCAAAACATAGCAAGGCAGAACTAAAACAAACATCTCCATTCAAAGGCATCAAACACATTTTCTAAAGCACATAAAATACTAGTTTCTCTTGGAACCTTTTTAAAACTTTCAAAACTCATTTATAAATATTTTTAACATCTAAAATCATCAAAATATTTATGAGGGCAGTAGCTAAATCAAACTTGTCTCAAGAGGTTCTAAATTCATAAAACTTAGTTCTATACATTCCTTAAACTCATAAAAGCTTGGAAAAATTATAAAACATAGTTTTCAATACTTAGAAACATCAAGACCCCTTAGGGCCGAAATATGAACCAAAGGAAATAAATATTTTTAGACCTTTGTTTGAGACAACAATGGGCAAGTCTTTGAGCTCTAGATTCATTTAGGTGATGACATAAAAATAAACATGCTCATGCACTTATTTTAGGTTCCATTAGAAAGTAAAGTGATAGCACAAAATAAATATGAATGCAACTCATTATTATCTTGGTATTAAGTGAGAACTTGAAATATAAACATGATAATGCATAGCTTGAAATATAAACATGATAATGCAAGGTTCACTTATTATCTTGATACTTAGTGATAGCAAGGAAAGTAGACATGATGTGCATAGCATAAAAGTAAACATGATGCAAGGTTCATTTTATGGTTAGCTAGAGCTCATCCAAGACTTTAACAAAATAACAACCCAACATACATCTCATTACAAAGAGAGCTTTAGAGTTCTTGAACCAAGTCCTCAAAGGAACTATGAGATTCTTAAACAACATCATCAAGCTCAAGTAAATAAACTTCCAAAACAAAACAAAACAAAATCTTCAAGGATCAAAATACCAAAACCAAAAACCTTACAAAAGAAAAAGAAAGTGAAACTAAGTCAAGTTCTTTATTAAATACCCTAAACCCCTATCTAGAGAAAGATCTCTAGAACGTGCCGGCCAACTTTAAGGTTGACAAGGGTAGGCTTGGGCTTTTAGAAATCCTTAGATTAATTTTCTTAAGTTGAAAAAAACCATGTGAGCTAAGTATAGTATAGATGAAGTTAAAGGAAAAGAAAAACTCAAGCTCTAGAGGTTCCTTTGAGATGAACACATAGGCATCATCTAGGAGTCCCCATCATTGAGCTATCATGTGCTCCTCAAGCCCTCATGGCCGAAATCACAAGGAAGGAAAAACAAAGAAAGTTTCAAAAGAAAATCCAAGAAAAAGCTAGAAAGAACTCATTTTCAAGAAAACAAAGTTTAGAAAACACTCCTACCTAGAGTGAAGACACAAAGCTTGAACTTTAAAAAGGAAAACAAGATGATGAGCTCCTCCTTGAGGTGGATATGGCTTCGGCCTTGTGAGGAACAATGGAGAGGAAAATGTGTTTGAGTGAGGTTGTGTTTGAGGTGAGGTGTTTGAGAGGTTAGGAGATGATTCAAGGCCTTGGGGCGGTGTTTGATGGTTAAGAGATGATGATTCAAAAGGAAAAAGAAGAAAATGAAGAAGAAGAATGCTCTCGAAACTTGAGAGAAAATGAGAGAACTAACAAGAATGCTTAGAAATCAAAACTTAGCAAATGAACAAAAGTGTAGCAAAGTTCATCTTGGCATGGTATTTATAGAGAAGGATAAGGGTGAGTGTGTGGAGGAGAATGAATCCTCATGGAACATGAGGTAATGCATGTGTGGAGGAGAATGAATCCTCATGGAACATGAGGTGAGAGAATTGCATTTTGATGGCATGGTGAAGTATGGTGGTGAGTGTGGCTTCAAGCATGGTCTTTGGAGTGTGAAATAAAATTAAATTGTGATAAAATGGGGTATGAATTTCAGCCAGGTCTGATGCAGCAAGGGAGGAGGGAGTTTTGGTCATGTAATTGTGTGTTAGTGATGTGTTTAGGGGTGTATTAGCTTAGGTGCAAGGTTAGGAGTCATTAAGCATAAGTTTAGGTGACTAAGAATGTGATTAGGAACCTTTATGACATGATTAAGGAGTACTCATACATATTTAGGAGATTTTAAATTCATTTTATGAATAAAACAATGTAGACAAAATTCCATGATTTAAGGAATTGGAGAGAGAAAACACTATTCAAGATTCCATGACTAGGAGTCTTGAATTTAAAATAGGATTTTAAGTTGTAATTAAGTACTTTTAGGTTCTAATCAACTTTAATAAATTATTTTGACTCAAGATTAATTATGGAAATTAATTAACCTTCGATTAGAGCCTAATATTGCTTAGGTTTGCTTAATCACGTGATTAAGCATAAAAACACGAAACTAAGGGTAAAACCGTAATTTAGCACTAATTTCGCCCGGGACCTCCGGGACCAAAACTAAAGTCATAGTCTATATAAAAACGTCTTTTAAAACCATCTGGAGAAGTTTCGGGTTCATCCGGCACTTGCAAACGGGTAAAACACTGCAGGGGCGTTTTGATCATTTTGACCCGAAAACTCGAAAAACGAGATTTTCGATCCCGGGAAGGTACACAAGTCATCTAATCCCCTTCCAACATTGATTTTGCCCTTCGAGTACTGCCGGACTGGCTTTCCTCAAATTTCTGGCCGAAAATGACCTCAGGGGCGTTTTGGTCATTTTCACTCTAACAGAAAATCAGGGCGTTACACGGGTCGTAGTGGACCTCCCAAATAGGTGTGTAAATGAAAACCACGAACGTCGCCATCGCTCTTTGAAAATGTGACGGAAGAAAGAAGAGAGAGAGGAGTGAGAATTCTTGCTAAATAAATCTCAGTAGGAGTCTCCTATCCTAGGGTTACATCGTTCACATATTCAGGAACCTTGGGTTTAATTCTAAAACAGTGATCATGCATATAAGATTCAATTTAGGGTTTTCCAAACTAATTATCCAAGGTTCATTCCTTTTAGCATGCATCTTGATGTTATGAATGCAACATGTTATCTCATGGATGCAATTCAATACTTGAGCATATAAAACAACACATCAAAGCATATAATCATAAACCATGTGGCATAAGGGCATATAACTTTCAAGTGAATCATTCCTCAACTTCGTGACATCAATCATGGTACCTTAGCATAATAAGCCACCCTAAAAATAACTAGGTTATGAGCTCATACCTCAGCTAGTCGTCACTAGCTCTTGCTTATTATCTGAATAAGCGAAACATAATAAAATAATCCCGACTCACAAGTATGGGTAGGGGGCAGGGATCACCTCTCATAGGATATACCCTCTTTGAAACGCTTTGCAGGCATTAAACCATAGCAATTTGTCCGCTTTGGTAGGCTGCATCTACTCATACCCTCATGGATTTGTCTCCCCTGGGGGTGCTCGGCCGAACCGGTGTCACCCAGGAAAGCGTGTCTCAGTGCTTTGTCACATAAAAATCTCCTGGGGGTGCTCGGCTGAACCGGAGTCACCCAGGGTTTTTAACTTATATGGTACTCATAAACATTTCTTTCAACCCTTTGAGGTTTGACGGAAATTCGGCAGCATAACAGCTGTTAAACCGAATTTCTTTCAAACTGCCACAAGCTAATTCACACAATCATATTCTCATAAAATCTCATGCTATGATAAAATTTAACATTTTCATCAATCATTTTCTCATGCATCAAGCACATCTCATCATACTATTGCATCATATAACACATCATAGCATTAACAACTTCTTAGTGTCTTATGCATTGACCCTTAAGATCCTTAACTCACTTTCTAAGTTATGAATCATCAAACCTAATCTCTCGGGAACTTATAAGGTTATAACTAAGTATTTCTCACCTCACACTATGGTCAAGAACATCTCTAAACCTCAAGGATGTAGAATTCATAATCCTAACTTTACGGGTACCTAGGAGTCACGACAATGACCCTTTCTAAGTCTGGTTTGCTCCTAAGGCATCAAGATCAAGTCCTAAACCATTTATGAGTCATTCCTACACATTTAAACTAATTTAAAACCATTATTTGCATTATTAAACCTTGCTGGATAGAATCCAGAAAATTCAAACATTAAGGGATCTAAAACTCTCAAATTAATTCTTTTCTAGTTACTAACTTCTCTTATCTTTCACATATGAGTTTTAACATTAATTATACTCAAACATAAGCATATGACCATCATTAAAACAGCTCATATAGTGGTCATACAAGGCAAGGCAGAACCGAAACCAACATCTCCATACAAAGGCATCAAACACAATTTCTAAAGCACATAAAATACTAGTTTCTCTTGGAACCTTTTTAAAACTTTCAAAACTCATTTATAAACATTTTTAACATCTAAAATCATCCAAATACTTGAGAGGGCAGTTGCTAAATAAATTTTATCTCAAGAGGTCCTAAATTCATAAAACTTAATTCTATGTATTCCTTGAACTCATAAAAGCTTAGAAAAATTATCAAACATAGTTTTCAATACTTGGAAACAAATGAACTCTTTGGGGCCGAAAACAAGGAGACAAATAACATAGGTTTTCAAGCCTTTGTTTGAGACAACAATGGGCAAATATTTGAGCTCTAGGTTCATTTAAGTGATGACATAAAGATAAACATGCTCATGCACTCATTTTAGGTTCCATTAGAAAGTAAAGTGATGGCATAAAATAAACATGAGATGCAACTTATTATTATCTTGATATTAAGTGAGAACTTGAAATATAAACATGATAATGCATAGCTTGAAATATAAATATGAGAATGCAAGTTCATTCATTATCTTGATACTTAGTGATAGCAAGGAAAGTAAATATGATGTGCAAAGCATAAAAGTAAACATGGATGCAATATTTATTTTAGTCTCATCTAGAGCTCTTACAAGACTTCAGAGATACAACCCAACACATATCTCATCACAAAGAAAGCTTTAGAGTTCTTGAACCAAGTTCTCAAAGGAACTACGAGGTTCTTGAACATCATCATCAAGCTCAAAATAAATAAACTTTCAAAACCAAAAAAAACCTCAAAGATTAAGGAATCAAAACCGAAATATTTAAAGGAAAAGGAACAAGGAACCGAAATCAAAAGAGCAAGAAAAGTAAAGGTGTTCTTGAACAAAAATCCTTTTGAGCTAGATAATAAGGATGAAACTTAGAGAAAACAAAAACTCAAGCTCTAGAGGTTCTTTTGAAATGAACATATAGTCATCATCTAGGAGCTCTCATCATTGAGCTATCATGTGCTCACCAAGGCCAAGAGGCCGAAACATCAAAGAAAGGAAAAACCAAGAAAGCTTCAAAAAGAAAATCCAAGAGAAAGCTAGAGAAAAACTCATTTCAAGAAAACAAAGTTTAGAAAACACTCCTACCTAGAGTGGAGACAAAAAGCTTGAACTTTTGAAAAGGAAAACAAGATGATGAGCTCCTCCTTGGGGCTAGATGGTTTCGGCCAAGGAAGAACAAGAAGGTTGGAGTTGTGTTTCAAGTGAGGTTGTGTTTGAGGTGAGGTGTTTGAGAGGTTAGATGATGGTTCAAGGCTATGGGGTGGTGTTTGAAGGTTGAGAGATGATGAGGAGATAAAGAGAGGATGAAGATGAAGATGAAGAACAAGAGGAAACTCTCTTGAAACTTAGAGAGAAAAAGAAAGGAAACTCAAGAAAGCTTAGAAACTTGAAACTTACCAAAAGACTAAAAGTGACACAAGTTCATCTAAGGCACCTATTTATAGAAAAACAAAACATTGTAGCCCTCCAAGAGGAAGCCTTGGCCGTAGCATTGAGGGGGAAAAGGGGAAAGAAAAATATCTCTTACACAAGGTCATTCAAGCATGGTTTGAAAGTATGAGAGGTATGGCGTCAAGTATGGTGATTTAAGTGAATTTCCTATCAATTTTTGAATGAAATTAGGCTTCTAGAAACTTGACATGGCTGGAACTTTTTTAGCCACAAATAAATTAGGAAAATGGGTTATTTTAATTAGTTATTCATTTGGAAAATCAAGCTTGATTGAAAGTATGACAAGGTATGGTGTATGTGACTTGAGGTATGGCCTTGGAATGTTGAAAATTTTAACATGTGATGCATATGGAGGGGGGAAAGGCTTCGGCCAAACCAGGGACAGCATGGGGGAGGAGGATTTGTTTCATGTAATTGTGTGTTAATGATAGGTTTAAGTGTGTATTAGTTTAGGTACAAGGTTAGGAATAATTAAGCTTAAGTTTAGGTGACTAAGAATGTGATTTAAGGATTTTATGACAAGATTAGGAGTGCTCATACATCATTAGGGAATTAAAAACTCATTTGTGAATAAACAATGTGTAACACAATTCCATGATTCAAGGAATTGGAGAGAGAAAATACTATTCAAAATTTCATGACTAGGAGTCTTGAATTTAAAATAAGATTTTAAGTTGTAATTAAGCACTTTTAGGTTCTAACCAACTTTAATAAATTATTTTGACCCCAGATTAATTATGGAAATTAATTAACCTTCGATTAGAGCCTAATATTGCTTAGGTTTGCTTAATCACGCAATTAAGCGTAAAAACACGAAATTAGGGGCAAAATCGTAATTTTGCACTAATTTCGCCCGGGACCTCTGGGACCAAAACTAAAGTCACAGTCTACATAAAAACGCCTTTTAAAACCATTTGGAGAAGTTTCGAGTTCATCCGGCACTTGCAAACAGGTAAAACACCACAGGGGCGTTTTGATCATTTTGACCCGAAAACTCGAAAGACGAGATTTTCGATCCCGAAAAGATTCACAAGTCGTCTAATCCCCTTCCAACATTGAGTTTGCCGTTTGAGTACTGCCGGACCGGCTTTCCTCGAATTTCGGGCCGAAAATAACCTAAGGGGCATTTTGATCATTTTCACTCTAACAGAAAATCGGGGCGTTACAACTCTTGGAGTTTTTAGTGCACACACGCCTCACTAGACATGATGGCCTTCTTTTGTGGCAAAGGTTATCTACTTTAGGTGCACCGTGTAGGTTTGTGTCTTATGTATTTCATTTCTGATGTATTTTATCTCTTATGTATTTGCATTTCATGTACCCAAACTTAACTCACCTCTAGGTGGGTGGTTTATATATATATATGTGTGATGATGTGTTATGTTCTTTGAGGAGCCTTTTTTATGTTTAGATTTCCGCATCCTTTATATCGCTTGTATATGCTACACGCAGCTCTTACTTTATCGAGGTTTTAAAAAGAAAAATTTAGCTCGTATTTTTAGTAAGTACTTTCAAATGATAAAATGAACTGAAACAAGAGGTAATGACTAATATTTAACATCAATACGTTCTAGGAGTATTGGGTTGAATATTAGGGTGTTACATCACAAGCAGCTAATCCAATAGTATAGGTACGCATAACCCACTGGTTGTGCATCCGCGCGCGCTCGAAGACCATGTCGTCGCCATAAGGAGATGTGGGAGAGAAGCGGTAGCTATGGACAAGGTGCGTGAAGGGACGCTCTACGTACATGAAAACTCGAACGGCGCATCGTCCCTCAAAATGGTATGATCCGTGCTCTGGATCAAAGTGCACCTCCCATATGGGAATGTCGATGAAAACCACGAACGTCGGCATGCTCTGAAGATGTAACGGGAAAGAAAGAGAGAAAGAAAAAGGAGTGAGAATCTTTCTAAAGAATCTCAGTAGGGTATCTCCTATCTAGGGTTTCATCGTTCACATCCTCAGGAACCTTGGGTTTAATATAAAGAAGTGAGCATGCATATAAGGTTCATTATTAAGTTCGTAAATATAATTATCCAAGGTTCATTACTTTTAATATGAATCTAAATGCATGAATGCATGATAGCAAATCATGAATGCATGAACACACATTGTGAAATAAGGCAATGAACATAGCATAACACATAAGTGGCATAAAGTGGCAACATATGAATCCTTCAAATGAAAGTTTTCTCTTTTCTCAACTCATGCTTAAGCGTCATCGGCCACCCTAAAACATCTAGGTTATGAGCTCATAGCTCAACTAGTCATCACTAGTTCTTACTTATCCTCTTGATAAGCGAAATCATAAAAATATAATCCCGACTACTAGAGTACGGGCTAGGGGGCTTAAGGATCACCTCTCTTAGAATTATTTCCTTCTTTGAAATGCTCTACTGGCATCTAGTGCATAGCGAATTGTCCACTTTGGTAGCTTGTGTCCACTCATGCCCTCATGGTTTAGCCTCCTCCCCACCGGAGCTAGAGAAGTACGTCTCAACGCTACGTCACATAAGGATTCAGTTCCTAGGGGTGCTCGGCCGAACCGGTGTCACCCAGGACTTTATCCCGTATACTTTTTCAAAAACATTCTCAAATATTGATTTGACGGAAATTCGGCAGCATAACAGCTGTGTACCGAATTTCTTTCAAATCTACTTTATACCACAATAACTCATGATACATTTGCTATCACATCCAATCTCTTTTATCATAGTACACCTGAATTCACATAATCATACTCATCAAAACACATGCATCATTACCACATACTTGAAATAATAAACTCAAAGCATCAAGGTCTCTTAATGTTTTATGCTCCGACCCTTAGGGCCTTTAAACTTGAAATCTAAGTTTTTTATCATCACAACTTAACCTCTCGGGTACCTATAGGTTCATAACTAAGTAGTCCTCACTCAATTCTATGATCATAAGTAATTCTAAACCTCAAGAATGCAGAATCCATATTTCACTAATTACGGGTACCTAGGAGTCACTTTTTTACCCTTTCTAGGTTTGGTCTTTTCCTAAGGTACTAGGATCAAGTCCTAAACCAATTATGAGTACTTCCTACACATTTAAACTAATTATAAACCATTACTTACTAATATTACCCTAGCTGGATAGAATCCAGAAAATTCTTATTTCTAAGGGATCTAGAACTTGCTTTTTATTCTTTTCTAGTTTCTAACTTGTCTTAGTTTTCTCAAATTAATTCCAACATCAAATATACATGAAAATACACATTCTAACATAATTAAAACATCATCATACAGTGGCAAACCAGGCAAGGCAGAACCGAATTCAAAGTCATCATGTAATGCATAGAACTTTATTTCTAAAACACATAAATTGCTAGTTTCTCTTGGAACCTTTTTAGGACCTCAAAAACTCCTTTGAAAACAATTTATTTCATTAGAATAATCATAAAACACATAAGGACAGTGGCTATTTCAAAATGAACTCAAGAGAGATTTAAATCATAAAACCTTGCTCAAAACATTTCTTGAGATCATCTAAACTTAGGAAAATTATGAAACAAGGGTTTTAGCACTTATGACTAGATGAATCTTACTCTAAGATCCATTATCATCACAAGGCCAAAATCAAGTAAGTAAACACATATATTTCCAAACTTTGTTTGAGATAATAATGATCAAGTCTTTAAGCTTTAAATTTCTTAAGTGATGACACAAAACATAAATATGCAATGCACTTTGTTTTACTCTTTATTAGGAGGTGAGAGCTTATAATAAATATGCTATGCACATCCATTATTATCTGTGAAATTTAGTGAGGACATAAACATAAAAATGATGATGCAATTTTATTCTTTAATCTTGGGCATTTAGTGATGACATAAAAATAAAAATGGATGCAAGTTCTTTTTATCTTAACTTAGAGCTCATACAAGACTTTTAAAGAAACATAATGTCAACCCAACATTTATCTCCAACAAACAAAGTGAGCTTTAGAGTTCTTGAACCAAGGTTTCAAGGAAACCACATGGCTCTTGAACATCATCATCAAGCTTCAAGGAAATGAACTTAAAAGAAGACAAAACTATAAAGGAAATAGGAACAAGGCCGAAAGCATAAAGGAAAGGAAACAAGAAGCCGAAATCACAAAGAAAAGGAATATACACCACGTTCTTTATTATGTACCCAAAACCCCTATCTAGAGCGAACTCTAGAACATGCTGGCCAACTTTAAGGATGACAAGGGTAGGCTTTGGGTTTATTGAAATCCTTGGTTGTTTTCTTAATTTGAAAACATTAGTGAGCTAAGTCGCATAGATAGAACTTCAAAGAAAGAAAACCTCAAGCTTTAGAGGTCTCTTTGAGATGAACACAAGGTCATCATCTAGAGGCACTCATCATCATGCCATCATGAAGAATAACAAGGCCTTGAGGCCGAAAACAAAAAGAAAAGATGAAGAGGAAACCAAAAAGAGAACCAAGAGAAATAGCATTTTCTTTCAAGAACAAAACACTTTTGAGTAAAACAAAAACTTTAAAGCAACTCCCTACCAAGTGTGAAGATGAGGGCATGGTCTTTGAGATGAGAATGGAAGGAAAAACTTTTCCTAAAGTGATGAGGATGATTCGACCTAGAGGTAAGAAAAGGAAAGGAGATGTGTTTTGGGTGAGCTTGTGTTTAAGGATGAGAGTTTTGGTGCTTTGATGATGATCTAAGGTGGTGGGGTGGTGTTTTGAGGTGGTGCTATGGTGGCTCAAGGTGGAGGAAGAAGAAGATGAAGAAGAAGAAAAGCTCTTGGAAACTTAGAGAGAAAAGGAAAGAACTTGCAAGAAAGCTTGAAACTAAAACTTAGCAAATGAACAAAAGTGATTCAAGTTCTTCCGAGCAATCTATTTATAGAAAAACAAGACAATGGAGGCTCATGGAGGGGGAGAGCAGCCGTGTTGCTTGCCTCATGTTCCATGAAGTAAGAGATTGAATTCTTAAAGCATAGAGGAGTATGGTTGAAAGCATAGTGGATATGACTCAAAGTATGGTCCAAGGTATGGACTAAGCATGGGCTTTGAGTGCAAGGATTCAAACATGTGATGGAAAATGGGGAGGGAATTGGTGCCGCTTGCTTTAAGGCCATGGGGGAGGATTTCTTTTGTTTAATTGTGTGCTAATAATGTGTTTAGGTGGGTATTAGATTAGGTACAAAGTTAGGAAATACTAAGCAAGTGTTTAGGTAACTAAGAATGTGATTAGAAATTTTATGACATTATTAGGGAGTGCTCATACACAATTAGAGGATTTAAAAACTCATTTTATGCATAAACAATTGTAGACACAATTCCTTAATTTAAGGAATTGAAGAGAGAAAACACTATTCAAGATTCTATGACTAGAAATCTTGAATTTAAAAGAGATTTAAGTTTAATCTAGGTAATTTTAGGTACTAACTAACTTTAATTAATTATTTTGACTCTAGATTAATTAGGGAAATCAATTAATCTTCAATTAGAGCCTAATATTGCTTAGGTTTGCTTAATCACGTTATTAAACTCAAAAACACTAATACTAGAGGCAAAATTGTAATTTTACACAAAACTGCCGGGGACCACCGTGACTTGAACTAATGTCACGAAATGCATAAAAATGCTGTTTAAAACCATCTAGAGAAGTTTCGGGCTCATTCGGCACTCGTACCCGTGTAAAACACAATAGGGGTATTTTGGTCATTTTGACCCGAAACCTCAGAAAATGAGATTTTCAATCCCGGAACCATTCAAAGGCCATCTATTCCCCTTCAAACATTGAGTTAGCCCTTCGAGGACTATCGGGTGGGCTATCCTCAAATTTCGGGCTAAAAATGACTTCAGGGTCATTTTGGTCATTTTCACTCTAATAGAAAATCGGAACGTTACATTACTCCCCTCCTTAAAAAGAATTTCATCCTCGAAATTCGTTACCTTAGAATAGCTCGGGGTACTTCGACCTCATCTCAGACTCCAACTCCCATGTGAACTCTTCAGTCTTGCCTCGTCCCCACGCCACTTTCACCAAATGAACAGACTTATTCCTCAGTTGCTTGACACCATGGTCCACGATCCTTGTAGGTGCCAGATTGAACATTAGGTCCTCCCTTAACTGCACATGCTCTAGCTCTAAGACATGGCTAGGGTCGGACTCGTACTTTCTCAATTGAGAGACGTGAAAGACATCATGGAGATTGGAAAAGTTTGGGGGCAAAGCTATTTTGTAGGCTACTGTCCTAACTCTCTGAAGAATTTCAAAAGGACCGAGAAATCAGGGACTCAACTTTTTGACTCTCATAGCTCTCCCTATGCCTATAGCGGGGGTAATCCTCAGAAATACATGCTCGCCTTCTTGGAATTCCAAGGGCTTTCACCTTTTGTCCGTGTAGCTTTTCTGTCGACTTTGAGTGGTTAAGATTCTATCCTTGATTCTCTTGATTTGCTCCATCATTTCCCTCACTACTTCGGGTCCCAACATACTTTGTTCTTCGGGATTGTACCAACACAAGTATGATTAGCACTTCCTTCCATACAGTGCCTCGTATGGTGCCATACCGATGCTCACGTGATAACTGTTGTCATACGTAAACTCGATTAGTGGCATGTACTTATCCCAACTTCCTGTTTGGTCCAAGACACAGGCTCTCAACATATCTTCTAGGGTTTGGATCATCCTCTCTGATTGGCCATCTGTTTGAGGGTGGTAAGCAGTGCTTAAGCACAACTTGGAACCAAATGCCTTTTGAAATGCTCCCCAAAAACGCGACGTAAACCGCGGAGACTATGGCTACTAAACAGTGCCTCCACATCTTCAAGGCAAAGACTATGGCTGCTAACTCTAGGTTATGGGTAGGGTAACTCACCTCATGAGGTTTGAGCTGTCTAGACACATAGGCTACCACTTGCCTGTTTTGCATCAACACACAACCTAAATCTGTGCCCGAAGCATCACAATACAGCTCGAAAGGTATATTGGGGTCGGGTAAAACTAATACCGGGGTCGAGGTTAGCTTCTCTTTTAGCTCTAGGAAACTCTTCTTACACTCGGGGTCCCACACAAATGGGGCGTTTTTCCTAGTGAGTTTGGTTAGAGGTAGGGTGATCTGGGAAAATCCCTTGATAAACCTACGGTAATAGCCAGCTAAACCCAAAAAGGTTCGTATTTACGTTACGGTGGTCGGTTTTCCCCAATTCATCACGGCTTCTATCTTACTAGGGTCAACAGCTATACCTTCTTTTAATACTACATGCCCTAAAAATTTCTCCTCATCCAACCAAAATTCACACTTAGAGAGCTTAGCGTACAACTTTTTCTCCTTTAAAATCTCTAAAACCACCCTTAAATGACACTTATGCTCCTCATGGGTTTTCGAATAGATGAGAATATCACCTATGAACACAACCACGAACTGATCTAAATAGGGTCTAAAGATCCTATTCATGTAATCCATAAAAACTGTGGGAGTATTCGTCAATCCAAACGACATCACATTGAACTCAAAGTGTCCATACCGAGTTCTAAAGGCGGGTTTAGGTATGTCTTGGTCTCTAACCCTAATCTAGTGGTATCCTGATCTCAAATCAATCTTAGAAAATACTACAGCTCCTTTCAATTGGTCCATCAGATCATCAATCCTAGGCAAAGGGTATTTGTTCTTCATTGTCACTTGATTCAATTGCCTATAATCTATACATAACCTCATACTTCTATCCTTCTTTTTCACAAATAAGACCGGGGCTCCCCAAGATGAAGCACTAGGTCTTATAAAGCTCTTCTCTAACAACTCCTCTAACTGGGTTTTCAACTCAGCTAACTCTAAGGGTGACATCCGATAAGGAGCTATAGAGATCGGTCCTGTCCCAGGAACCAACTCTATAGAAAACTCTACTTCTCTTTCTGGAGGGAACACAGGTATTTCATCCCGAAATACCTCAGGATAGTCTCTTACCACAGGTATATCACCTAGGTTTTGCTCAAAATTCACCTCACAAGCAGCTAGGAGAACATATCCCTTAGTCTTTTCCCCACTATAATAGACTTCTACAAAGTTTAGGTAAATCCCTAAGGGTTGACTAGTTGTGCTAGGAGGAAAAGGAAAAACAACAGACTGGGCTCCACAATCTAACAACACACAGTTAGCGTGAAGCCAATCCATGCCTAGAATTATGTCTATGTCTTTCAAGGGTAAACAAATCAAATTTATGATAAAAGACCTATTTTCTACAACAAGATGACAGTTTAAACAACAGTTGCAAGTATTAACAGGGCTTTTGTGGGAGTAGAAACAATGAGATCAAAAGGAAGTTTGGAAACTTGCAAATTCAAAGACTCGACACTAGCATGTGAGACAAAAGAATGGGTAGCGCCAGAATCATAGAGCACAGTTAAGGTTCTATCATTTAATTCGCATTTACCTTGAATGAGGTCACTGGACTTCTCCGCGTCCTCCGCTCTCAGGGCAAAGACCCGTCCTTGGTGTTGTGGTCAGGGATTCTGGTTCGATGGGCCTCTGTTCATGCAATCCTTAGCATAGTGGACATGCTTGCCATATCGGAAGCAAACTCCTTGCCTAGCCATGTAGGGGCGATTCCCGTGGTTCCTTCCGCATCAGGGGCATACTTCGGCCAATGCAGGTCCGGGAAAGGCAACGAGGGCTCCTTGCGGTGCCTTGTTCTTGGCTCTGTTGGACCCTCCTTGCTGGTTGTTGTTCCAAGGACCTCCTTGGGGTTGATTGTTGAAATTCCATGGGCTGTTGAACTGGAATGGTGGCCTCTAGGGTGGTTTGGATTGCTAGAACACAGGTGCTCTTGGTTGTTGTTGTTGTTGCTACTGTCTAAACTGATTGTTGTGGTAAGGATTGTAGTGGCTCCTTGACTGGTGTTGAGGCTTGAACCCCAGGACTTGCGGTCCTAGCCCCTTAGCTCGCTCCGCCCTCGTGGCATTGAGCTTCCACTATCCCTCTTCTAGAATTCAGCATTTGTTGACCAGAGTCAGGAAGTCTCTGATCTCCATATGCGCCACAGCAAAGTTTAACTCTGCCTTCAATCCAGCCTCATACTTGACGCACTTCCATACCTTATCGGGGTTCCCTTGGAACACCCGAGAGAACTTGATTAATTCCTCAAACTTCGCCGTATACTAGGCAACAGAAGACCCACCTTGGGTTAATTGCATAAACTCGATGTCCTTGGCATTTCTCAAGGACTCCGGAAAGTACTTCTCGTAGAAGTAGATCTTGAACAGCTCCCAATTGATGGGGGTCCTGTAACACCCTAAATCTTAACCCAATACTACTAGTATGTATTTAGGTTAATCTTTAGAATATTACCTCTTGGTCTCATTCTTTACTTGAAAATACTTAGCAGAAATATGGGTAAAATTTTTCTTTTTGGAATTAAAACCAAAGTGAGAGCCACGCATGATTCTTTGAACAGAAATTCATACAAGTCATATGAGCAAATCATAATAAAACACATAAATAACATGGACACTTCAACTGATTATATATATAGATAATGTGCCTACCAAAAGGCAGGATTATTCGGTACATAGGAAAATGAAATACAACTGAAATGCAAATACAAAGAAATCATAAAAGCAAGTACAAGGAAACCATGAAAGCAACACCCATACCCGTGTGCACCTAGAGTAGAAAACCTCATATACAAAATAAGGTTTGTCCTCAACTATGTGGCGTGTGTGCACTAGCTACTACCCATCCTATGCACCTACTGCTGCTGGTCCGAGTACTGAGGGGTGGAATCGATCCACTGGCGGATCTCGGCGGGAGTGGTCGTGCGGATCATCGGAGCGTTCCCACCGCGGCAAGGGCGCATGGATGGCCTATGAGCTAACCTCGGCTGAACCACCGTCTCCTCATTCCCGGCTCTCATCGGTGGGGGAGCTGGGCTAGAGCTCCAACTGTACATATGCGAGGGCGGGTCCTCTGATGGATCCGTCTCCGAATACTGAGTCCGGGGCACGTACTCCAGGTAGTCACGTACGGCTGACGCCTCGGGCTGCATGCTGAGGATCTGCTCGTCGCGTGGTCTGGCTCGCTCAAAAATCGTGTTATGATGGTAGGGAGTAGTCGGGGTGAAGCGGTAGCTCCGTACTGGGTGCGCGAATGGTCGTCCCATAAACATGAACACTCTAACTGTGCAGCAACCCTCGAAATGGTATGACCCGAGTGCTGGGTCATGGTGCAGCTCCCACGTTAGGGTGTCGATGAAGAGTACGAAAGTCGCCATCTGAAGATGTGAGGGAAGAAAAGAGAGAGGGAATGAGAATCTTCTAAAAGAATTTTCAGTAGGGTAATCCCTAACTAAGTGACATCATCACATCCTCAGGAACCTTGGGTTTCGTTTCTAAAAAGGTGCGCATGCATGTAAACTTTTTTAAAGTTAGTTTTCTAAAGTATTAATTATCCAAGGTCTGTCATATTTTACAATGCATCTTATGACTAAGCATGGGATACACTAATGATATGAATACATCATAAAGATAAGCAAATCAACAAAATCACAAAAACGTTATAATAGTGGCATAAGTTGATAGGTATAAATTTCATAATAACTTCCTTAGTTTTTCATAGCATATGTGATATTTCAACTTTAACTTTATCTCATGGGGCCACCCTAAAACATCTCTAGGTTATGAGCTTATACCTTAACTAGTCGTCACTAGCTCTTACTTATCCTATGATAAGCGTAACATGATCCCGACTTAAAGTACGGGCTAGGGGGCAAATTAAGGATAACCTCTTAGGGTCATTTCCTCTTTGAAATGCTCTACTAGCAACTAGTGCATAGTAGTATTGTCCGCTTTGGCAAGCTCTATGTCAATACCCTTACGGATTTGTTTTCTTGGGGGTGCTCGGCTAAACCGGTGTCACCCAAGAAGGCGTCTCAGTGTTGTGTCACATTTAAGTTCTCATGATTTTCAAAAAGACCTTTTTCCAAGTTTCTCAAATTTGATGGAAATTCGACAGCATGACGGTTGTAGACAGAATTTCCTCAAATTTGCTTATGCCATGAAAACATATAGGACATACACAAACATTTCTTATGGGGTATAGCATATCATCATGTAAAACTTCTTTATAGCACATATCAACTTATCATAGACAAAGCTCATGTATCATATATCATAAATTAAGCATCATAAAAACTCAAGACTTTTTAATGTCTTATGCATTGACCCTTAAGGTCCTTAACTCACGTTCTAAGTTATTAATCATCAAACCTAATCTCTTGGGTACCTATGAGGTTATAACTAAGTATTTCTCACCTCACACTATGATCAAGAACATCTCTAAACCTCAAGGATGCAGAATTTATAATCCTAACTTTACGGGTCCCTATGAGTCACAATAGTGACCCTTTCTAAGTCCAGTTTGTTCCTAAGGCTTCAAGATCAAGTCCTAAACCATTTATGAGGCATTCCTACACATTTAAACTAATTTAGATCCATGATTAGCATTACTAAACCTTGCTAGTTTCTAACTTCTCTTATTTTTCACATATGAGCTTTACCATTAATTATACTCAAACTCAAGCATATTATCATCATTAACACAGTTCATACAGTGGCAAAATAATGGCAAGGCAGAACCGAAACAATACACTCTCCATAAAGGCATAAAACACAATTTCTAAAGCACATAAAATACTAGCTTCTCTTGGAGCCTTTTTAAAACTTTCAAAACTCATTTATAAACATTTTTAACATCTAAAATCATAAGAATATTTAAGAGGGCAGTGACCAATTCATCTTTGTCCCAAGAGGTCCTAAATTCATAAAACTTAGTTCTACATATTCCTTGTAATCATAAAAGCTTAGAAAAAGTATGAAACATAATTTTCAATGTTTAGAAACATCAAAGCCTCTTAGGGCCGAAATATGAACTAAAGGAAATAAATATTTTTAGACCTTTGTTTGAGACAACCATCGGCAAGTCTTTGAGCTCAAGGTTCATTAAAGTGATGGCATAAAGATAAACATGCTTATGCACTTGTTTTAGCTTTTATTAAAAGTAAAGTGAGAGCATAAAATAAATATGAGATGCATCATATTATTATCTTTGATATTTAGGTGAGAACTTGAAATGTAAACATGATAATGCATAGCATGAAATATAAACATGATAATGCAAGTTCATTCATTATCTTGGTACTTAGTGATGGCAAGGAAGTAAACATGATGTGCAAAGCATAAAATAAACATGATGCAAGGTTCATTTTATGGTTAGCTAGAGCTCATTCAAGACTTTAACAAAGTAACAACCCAACCTATATCTCATTACAAAGAGAGCTCTAGAATTCTTGAACCAAGTTCTCATAGGAACTATGAGGTTCTTGAACATCATCATCAAGCTCAAAGAAAACAAACTTTCTAAACAAAACCAAACAAAATCTCAAGGATCAAAATACCAAAACCGAAAACCTTACAAAAGAACAAGAAAGTGAAACTAAGTCAAGTTCTTTATTAAATACCCAAAACCCCTATCTAGAGAAAAATCTCTAGAAAATGCCGGCCAACTTTAAGGTTGACAAGGGTAGGCTTGGGCTTTTAGAAATCCTTAGATTAATTTTCTTAAGTTGAAAAACCATGTGAGCTAAGTATAGTATAGATGCAGTTAAAGGAAAAGAAAAACTCAAGCTCTAGAGGTTCCTTTGAGATGAACACATAGTCATTCTCTAGGAGTCCTCATCATTGAGCTATCATGTACTCCTCAAGGCCTCATGGCCGAAATCACAAGGAAGGAAAAACAAGAAAGTTTCAAAAGAAAATCCAAGAGAAAGCTAGAAAGAACTCATTTTCAAGAAAACAAAGTTTAGAAAACACCCCTACCTAGAGTGAAGATGAAAACTTGAACTCTTTGAAAAGGAAAACAAGATGATGAGCTCCTCCAAGAGGCAAGATAGCTTCGGCCAAGAGAGGATGAGAAGGTTGGAGTTGTGTTTCAAGTGAGTTGTGTTTGAGATGTGGTGTTTGAGAGGTTTGATGATGGTTCAAGGCTTTGGGGTGGTGTTTCAAGGTTGAGAGATGATGATGAGATGAAGAGATGAAAAAGATGAAGATGAAAAGAAAGGAAGAACTCTCTTGAAACTTGAGAGAAAAAGAAAGAACTCAAGAAAGCTTAGGAAAACTTGAAACTTACCAAATGAACTAAGGTATTTGCATGTGTTTCTAGGCAAGGTATTTATAGAGAATGAAAACAAATGAAGGCTCAAAAGGGGAGGGTGCTGGCCGTAGCTATTGGAGGGAAAAGGAAGAGAAAATATCTCTTACACAATGTCATTCAAGCATGGTTTGAAGTATGGAAGCTATGCTACAAAGTATGGCTTGATGTGAGTTAATTTCCTATCAATTTTTGATGAAATTAGGCTTCTAGAAACAATGCATGGCTGGAACTTTTCCAGCCACAAATAAATGGAGAAAATGGGCTATTTTAATTAGTTATTTACTTGGAAAATCAAGCTTGATTGGAAGTTATGATAAGGTATAGTGTATGTGACTTGAGGTATGGCCTTGGAGTGTTAGAAAATTGAACATGTGATGCATATGGGGGAGAAGGGTACACGGCCAGACCTGGGCAGCATGGAGGGAGGGAGATTTGATCATCTAATTGTGTGTTAATGGTAGGTTTAGATGTGTATTAGCTTAGGTACAAGGTTAGGAGTAATTAAGCTTAAGTTTAGGTAACTAAGAATCAGGTTTAGGGGTTTTATGACAAGATTAGGAGTGCTCATATATCATTAAAGAATTTTAAACTCATTTATGAATAAACAATGTGTAACACAATTCCATGATTTAAGGAATTGGAGAGAGGAAACACTATTCAAGATTCCATGACTAGAAATCTTGAAATTAAAATATGATTTTAAGTTGTAATTAAGCACTTTTAGGTTCTAATCAACTTTAATAAATTATTTTGACTCAAGATTAATTAAGGAAATTAATTAACCTTCGATTAGAGCCTAATATTGCTTAGGTTTGCTTAATCACGCGATTAAGCGTAAAAACACGAAACTAGGGGCAAAACCGTAATTTTGCACTAATTTCGCCCGGGACATCCGGGACCAAAACTAAAGTCACAGTCTACATAAAAATGCCTTTTAAAATCATCTGGAGAAGTTTTGGGTTTATCCGGCACTTGCAAACGGGTAAAACACCGCAGGGGCGTTTTGGTCATTTTGACCCAAAAACTTGAAAAACGAGATTTTCGATCCCGTGAAGGTACACAAGTCATCCAATCCCCTTCCAACATTGAGTTTGCCCTTCGAGTACTGCCAGACCGGCTTTCCTCGAATTCCGGGCCGAAAAATGACCTCAGGGGCATTTTGGTCATTTTCACTCTAACAGAAAATCGGGGCGTTACAGGTCCCAGCAGCTTCTAGCAGCCTTCGAGTGCTAGTCCACCAAAACTCGGCATCAGACTTCACCATGAAGGCAGCGAATGTGACCTTCTGCTCCTCCGAGCAGGCAACCACAAAGTAGATCTTCTCCATGTCCTTGATCCACTCATCAGTTTTGTTGAGATCCATGGCCCCTCTGATCATAGGCGAGTTTACCTTGCGGAACTCACCGAAGTGAGTCTACTCTAGCATCTCAGCAGCAGGGGGACCATGAGCAGTTTCTCCTTGATTCATCCATTCAAACATATGCTCCATGGCTTGGGCCATGTCACGTACAGCAGCAACAGTCGCATTGTCTTGTTCTCCCCCAGTCATGTTCCTAGGCTGTCATCGCGGTGCCATTGGTTCCTAAAAACATGAGACAATGAACATTAAGTTGATCGGGCTCAATATTCCATGCAAAATGAGCTAGTTACCATGGCACGTGCAAGCAACAGAAGTCATGCATCTCTAGTCTTATAGCTTATCTCTATCAAGCACTACACATGACATAACTATCGCATCATGTGTAACACCCTAAATCTTAACCTAATACTACTAGTATGTATTTAGGTTAATCCTTAGAATATTACCTCTTGGTCTCATTCTTTACTTTGAAAATACTTAGCGGAAATATGGGTAAAATTTTTGTTTCTGGGATTAAAACCAAATGAGAGCCACGCATGATTCTTTGAATGGGAATTCATACAAGTCATATGAGCAAATCACAATAAAACACATAAATAACATGGATACATCAACTGAATATATATAGATAATGTGCCTACCAAAAGGCAGGACTATTCGGTACATAGAAGAACGAAATACAACTGAAAAGCAAATACAAGGAAATCATAAAAGCAACACTCATACCCATGTGCACCTAGAGTAGACAACCTCATGTACAAAAGAAGGTTTGTCCTCAACTATGTGGCATGTGTGCACTAGCTACTACCCATCCTACGGACCTACTCCTGCTAGTCCGAGTACTGAGGGGTGGAATCGATCCACTGGCGGATCTCGGCGGGAGTGGTCGTGCGGATCATCGAAGCGTGTCCACCGCGGCAAGGGCGTATGGATGGCCTACGAGCCAACCTCAGCTGAACCACCGTCTTCTCACTCCCAGCTCTCATCGGTGGGGGAGCAGGGCTGGAGCTCCAACAGTACATGTGCTAGGGAAGGTCCTCTGATGGATCCGTCTCCGAATACTGAGTCTGAGGCACGTACTCTGGGTAGTCACGTACGGCTGACGCCTCGGGCTGCATGCGGAGGATTTGCTCGTCGCGTGGTCTAGTTCGCTCGAAAATCGTGTTATGATGGTAGGGGGCAGTCGGGGTGAAGCGGTAGCTCCGTACTGGGTGTGCGAAGGGTCGTCCCATAAACATGGATACTCTGACTGTGCAACGACCCTCAAAATGGTATGACCCGAGTGCTAGGTCATGGTGCAGCTCCCACGTCGAGGTGTCAATGAAGAGTACGAAAGTCGCTATCTGAAGATATGACGGAAGAAAAGAGAGAGGGATTGAGAATCTTCTAAAAGAATTCTCAGTAGGGCAATCCCTAACTAAGTGACGTCATCACATCCTCAGGAACCTTGAGTTTTATTTCTAAAAGGTGTGTATGCATATAAACTCCTTTTAAGTTAGTTTTCTAAAGCATTGGTTATCCAAGGTCCGTCATATTTTACAATGCGTCTTATGACTAAGCATGGAATATACTAAGACATGAATGCGTCATAAAGATAAACTAATCAACAAAATCACAAAAACATTATAATAGTGGCATAAGTTGACAAGTATAAATCTCATAATAACTTTCTTGCTTTTTCATAGCATATGTGACATTTCAACTTTAGCTTTATCTCATGGGGCCATCCTATAACATCTCTAGGTTATGAGCTCATACCTCAACTAGTCATCACTAGCTCTTACTTATCCTATGATAAGCGTAACATACATAATCTCGACTTAAAGTATGGGCTAGGGGGCAAATTAAGGATCACCTTTTAGGGTCATTTCCTCTTTGAAACGCTCTACTAGCAACTAGTGCATAGTAGTATTGTCCGCTTTGGCAAGCTCTGTGTCAATACCCTCACGGATTTGTTTTCTTGGGGGTGTGCGGCTAAACCGGTGTCACCCAAGAAGGCGTCTCATGATTTTCAAAAAGACCTTTTTCTAAGTTCCTCAAATTTGATGGAAATTCTGACATGACAATTTGTAGACCGAATTTCCTCAAATTTGCTTATGCCATGAAAACATATAGGACATACACAAGCATTCTTCATAAGGTGTTGAAATTATATAAAACTTCTTCATAACATATGCATCGCATAATCATATTTAAACAAAACATTCACACAACTCATAAAGCTTATTATGTTATAAACCTATAGTGTCTTATGCTTCGACCCTTACGAGTCTTTGGACTTGTAAACTAATTGTTCTAGTATTCCTCCTTAACCTCTCACACACCTATAGGTTCACAACTAATAAGTTTTACTAATTTTATGCTTAAGAACCCATCCAAATAGCACTATGCAGATTTGGACAGTTTTATGTTCATGTGATTACGGGGTTCTAGAAATTACGTTTTAGGCCATTCAAAGTCCTTAACTCACAACCTAGGTTATAAATCATCATAACTTAAGCTCTCGAGTATCTATAGGTTCATATCTAATTATTCCTCACCTCACACTATGGTCAAGAACATCTCTAAACCTGAAGGAAGCAGAATTTATAATCCTAATTTTACAGGTACCTAGGAGTCACAACAATGACCCTTTCTAAGTCTAGTTTGCTCCTAAGGCATCAAGATCAAGTCCTAAACCAATTATGAGTCATTCCTACACCTTTAAACTAATTTAGAGCCATGATTATCAAGTCTAAACCTTGCTGGACAGAATACAGAAAATTCAATAATTAAGGGATCTAGAACTCTCAAATTAATTCCTTTCTAGTCTCTAACTTATCTTGTCTTTCACATATGAGTCTTAACATTATTTTTACTCAAACATAAGCATAATATCATCATTAAAACAGCACATACAGAGGCAATTAAATAGCAAGGCAGAACCGAAATGTGCATCTCCATAAAAGGCATAGAACACAATTTCTAAAGCACATAGAATACTAGTTTCTCTTGGAACTTTTTTAAAACTTTTAAAACTCATTTATAAACACCTTTATCCTTTAAAATCATAAAAATACTTAAGAGGGCAGTGGCTAAAATCATTTTCATCTCAAGAGGTCCTAAATTCATAAAACTTAGTTCTACATATCTCTTATACTCATATAAGCTTAGGAAAATTATGAGACATAATTTTCAATACTTGGGAACCTTAAAACCTCTTAGGGCCGAAATCTCAACTATGGAAAATAAACATTTTAGACCTTTGTTGAGATAACAATGGGCAAGTCTTTGAGCTCTAGGTTCATTAAAGTGATAGCATAAAGATAAACATGTTTATGCACTTGTTTTAGCTTTTATTATAAAGTAAAGTGAGAGCATAAAATAAATATGAGATGTATCATATTATTATCTTTGATATTTAGGTGAGAACTTCAAATGTAAACATGATAATGCATAGCTTGAAATATAAACATGATAATGCAAGTTCCTTTATTATCTACATGATAATGCAAGTTCCTTTATTATCTTGGTACTTAGTGATAGCAAGGAAAATAAACATGATGTGCAAGGCATAAAAGTAAACATGATGCAAGGTTCATTTTATGGTTAGCTAGAGCTCATTCAAGACTTTAACAAGATAACAACCCAACACATATCTCATTACAAAGAGAGCTTTAGAGTTCTTGAACTAAGTTCTCAAGGAACTATGAGGTTCTTGAACATCATCATCAAGCTCAAAAATAAATAAACTTCCAAAACCAAACTAAATCTCAAGGATCAAAATACCAAAACCAAAAACCTTACTAAAGAAAAAGAATGTGAAACTAAGTCAAGTTCTTTATTAAATACCTAAAACCCCTATCTAGAGAAAGATCTCTAGAATGTGCCGGCCAACTTTAAGGTTGACAAGGGTAGGCTTGGGCTTTTAGAAATCCTTAGATTAATTTTCTTAAGTTGAAAAACCATGTGAGCTAAATATCATATAGATGAAGTTTTAAGAAAAGGAAAACTCAAGCTTTAGAGGTTTCTTTGAGGTGAACACATGGTTATCATCTAGAAACTCTCATCATCAAGCTATCATGCTCATAAACAAGGCCAAGAGGCCGAAATGAAAAGGAAGAGAAAAACAAAGGAAAGTTCAAAAGAATCCAAGAGGAAACTAGAGAAAAACACATTCTTGAGCAAAACAAGTTTGAAAAACAAATCCCTACCAAGTGATGAAGATGAAAGCTTGAACTTGAAAAGGAAAATGAGAAGAGCAACTCCTCCTAAGGTAGTGTGATGGCTTCGGCCAAAGAGAAAGAAAAGGAAAGGAGATGTGTTTTGAGGAAGCTTGTGTTTGAGGTTTAGTGTATAAGAGATTTGATGATGATCTAAGGTTATGATATGGTGAATTGAAGTGGTGAGGTGATAATGTGAAGAGAGGATGAAGATGAAGAGAAAGAACTCTTGGAACTTTGAGAGAAAAGAAAAGAACTAGCAAGACAACTCTAGAATTCTAAACTTAGCAAATGCTTCAAGGTGCAACTAAGCTATCACAAGCATCCTATTTATAGAAAAACAAAACCATGGGGCTCACCAGGGGGGGAAATGACCGTAGCTTTTGAGGGGAAAAGGGAGAGAAAAATATCTCTTACACAAGGTCATTCAAGCATGGTTTCAAGTATGGAAGCTATGTTACAAAGTATGGCTTGATGTGAGTTAATTTCCTATCAATTTTTGATGAAATTAGGCTTCTAGAAACTTGACATGGCTGGAACTTTTCCAGCCACAAATAAATGGGAAAAATGGGTTGTTTTAATTATTTATTCATGTGGAAAATCAAGCTTGATTGAAAGTTATGACAAGGTATAGTGTATGTGACTTGAGGTATGGCCTTGGAGTGTTAGAAAATTGAACATGTGATGCATATGGAGGCTTGCAGGTTTCGGCCAGACCAGGGACAACATGGGGGAGGTGAGTTTTGATCATCTAATTGGGTGTTAATGGTAGGTTTAAATGTGTATTAGCTTAGGTACAAGGTTAGGAACAATTAAGCTTAAGTTTAGGTAACTAAAAATGTGTTTTAAGGATTTTATGACAAGATTAGGAGTGCTCATACATCATTAGAGAATTAAAAACTCATTTATGAATAAACAATGTATAACACAATTCCATGATTTAAGGAATTGGAAAGAGAAAACACTATTCAAGATTCCATGACTAGGAGTCTTGAAATTAAAATATGATTTTAAGTTGTAATTAAGCACTTTTAGGTTATAATCAACTTTAATAAATTATTTTGACTCAAGATTAATTAAGGAAATTAATTAACCTTCGATTAGAGCCTAATATTGCTTAGATTTGCTTAATCACGTGATTAAGCGTAAAAACACAAAACTAGGGGCAAAACCGTAATTTTACACTAATTTCGCCCGGGACCTCCGGGACCAAAACTAAAGTCATAGTCTACATAAAAACGCCTTTTAAAACCATCTGGAGAAGTTTCGGGTTCATCCAGCACTTGCAAACGGGTGAAACATCGCAGGGGCGTTTTGGTCATTTTGACCCGAAAACTCGAAAAACGAGATTTTCGATCCCGGAAATGTACACAGGTCATCTAATCCCCTTTCAACATTGAGTTTACCCTTCGAGTACTATCGGATCGGCTTTCCTCGAATTCCGGGCCGAAAATGACCTCAGGGGCATTTTGGTCATTTTCACTCTTAACAGAAAAATCGGGGCGTTACATCATGCTTCTAAAGCATGGTCAGTCCAATCGTCAAGCTCCGTGAGAATTGAACTGCTCTGATACCAAAATGTAACATCCTAATTTTCAACCCAATATTCCTAGAACATATTTAGGTTAACCATTAGGTTATTACTTCTTAGTCTCATTCTTTCTTTTTAAATTACTTAGCGGAAAATATGGGTTTTTTTTTTTTTGAAATATAAAACAAAGTGAGAGCCGCGTGAAACTTAGACAAGCGTTGAGAATAAAGCATCACTCAAATATGGAGGAAAGCACAAGCATGAACATCAAATAATTTCACCACAGTAAACAATAGCACGTCAAGATAATACTTCATTAATATCATAATATGCCCACCAGAAGGTGGGACTTAGTTTAGTACATGGAAATGTAAAAACAGTATAAAAGGCAATACAACAGAAACTGAAATACAAGGAAAGCGTGAAAAGAAAACACCCCTACCCTGGTGCACTTAAGGTGGATAACCTCATAACAAAAGAAGGTTTATCCCTACTACATGTGGTGTATGTGCACTAACTCTCCCCAAAAGACCCTACCGACGGTGGTGACGATCCTCGAACATCGGTGTATGTACCCAGCAAACTACTCGAGCTCCTCCTGCGTAGGCCAGCGGAGTGGAGAACAAAAGCATCATGGCTGAACGTGAGCTCCATAGCGGGGGCGCATCTCGGCTCCTCACCAACCTCGGCTGCATCACAGTAGCCTCACTCCCCTCTCGCATGAATTGGGGAGTGGGGGCAGAACTCTCACTGTACATATACGTCGGCGTATCCTCCGAGGGGTCATCCTCCGAATGCTGCGAGCGAGGCACATAGTCCGGGTGATCATGAGCAGTTGATCCAACAATGTAGGTACACATAACCCACTCGTTATGCGTCCGCGCGTGCTCGAAGACCATGTCGTTGCCATAAGGAGATGTGGGAGAGAAGCGGTAGCTATGGACAAGGTGCGTGAAGGGACACTCTACGTACATGAAAACTCGAACTGCGCATCGTCCCTCAAAATGGTACGATCCGTGCTCTGGATCAAAGTGCACCTCCCATATGGGAATGTCGATGAAAACCACGAACGTCGGCATGCTCTGAAGATGTAACGGGAGAGAAAGAGAGAAAGAAAAAGGAGTGAGAATCTTTCTAAAGAATCTCAGTAGGGTATCTTCTATCTAGGGTTTCATCGTTCACATCCTCAGGAACCTTAGGTTTAATATAAAGAAGTGAGCTTGCATATAAGGTTCATTATTAAGTTCGTAAATATAATTAGCCAAGGTTCGTTACTTTTAATATGAATCTAAATGCATGAATGCATGATAGCAAATCATGAATGCATGAATACACATTATGCAATAAGGCAATGAACATAGCATAACACATAAGTGGCATAAAGTGGCAACATATGAATCCTTCAAATGAAAGTTTTCTCTTTTCTCAACTCGTGACTTAAGAACTCATGCTTAAGCATCATGGGCCACCCTAAAACATCTAGGTTATAAGCTCATACCTCAACTAGTCGTCACTATTTCTTACTTATCCTCTTGATAAACGAAATCATAAAAATATAATCCCAACTACTAGAGTACGGGCTAGGGGGCTTAAGGATCACCTCTCTTAGGATTATTTCCTTCTTTGAAACGCTCTACTGGCATCTAGTGCACAGCGAAATGTCCACTTTGGTAGGCTGCATCCGCTCATACCCTCACGGTTTTGCCTCCTACCCACCGGAGCGGGAGAAGTGCATCTCAGTGCTATATCACATAAGGATTCAGTTCCTAGGGGTGCTGACCGAATCGGTGTCACCCAGGACTTTATCCCGCATACTTTTTCAAAAGCATTCTCAAGTATCGATTTGATGGAAATTCGGTAGCATAACAACTGTGTATCGAATTTCTTTCAAATCAACTTTATGCCACAATAACTCATCATACATGTGCTATCACATCCAATCTCTATTGTCATAGTACACTTGAATTCACATAATCATACTCATCAAAACACATGCATCATTACCACATACTTGAAATAATAAACTCAAAGCATCAAGGTCTCTTAATGTTTTATGCTTCGACCCTTAGGGCCTTTAAACTTGAAATCTAAGTTCTTTATTGTAACGCCCCGATTTTTCTGTTAGAGTGAGAATGACCAAAATGCCCCTGAGGTCATTTTCAGCCCGGAATTCGAGGAAAGCCGGTTCGACAGTACTCAAAGGGCAAACTCAATGTTGGAAGGGGATTAGATGACTTGTGTACCTTCCCGGGATCGAAAATCTCATTTTTCGAGTTTTCGGGTCAAAATGACCAAAACGCCCTTACAGTGTTTTACCCGTTTGCAAGTGCCGGATGAACGCGAAACTTCTTTAGATGATTTTAAAAGGCATTTTTATGTTGACTGTGACTTTAGTTATGGTCCCGGAGGTCCCGGGCGAAATTAGTGCAAAATTACGGTTTTGCCCCTAGTTTCGTGTTTTTACGCTTTATCGCGTGATTAAGCAAACCTAAGCAATATTAGGCTCTAATCGAAGGTTAATTAATTTCCTTAATTAATCTAGGGTCAAAATAATTTATTAAAGTTGATTAGAACCTAAAAGTGCTTAATTACAACTTAAAATCATATTTTAATTTCAAGACTCCTAGTCATGGAATCTTGAATAGTGTTTTCTCTTTCCAATTCCTTAAATCATGGAATTGTGTTACACATTGTTTATTCATAAATGAGTTTAAAATTCTCTAATGATGTATGAGCACTCTTAACCTTGTCATAAAATCCTAATTACTCATTCTTAGTTACCTAAACTTAAGCTTAATTACTCCTAACCTTGTACCTAAGCTAACCTACACTTAAACCCACCATTAACACCCAATTACATGATCAAATCATCCTCCCCACTCTGCTGCCAGGTCTGGCCGAAGCCTCACCCCCTCCATTATGCATCACATGTTCAATTTTTCAACACTCCAAAGCCATACCTCAAGTCACATACACTATACCTTGTCATAACTTTCAATCAAGCTTGATTTTCCAAGTAAATAACTAATTAAAATAGCCCATTTTCTCCACTTATTTATGGCTGGAAAAGTTCTAGCCATGCATTGTTTCTAGAAGCCTTATTTTATCAAAAATTGATAGGAAATTAACTCACATCAAGCCATACTTTGTAGCATAGCTTCCATACTTCAAACCATGCTTGAATGACCTTGTGTAAGAGATATTTTCCTCTCCCTTTTCCCTCCAATACCACATGGCCACTCCTCCCCTTGGTGAGCCCCATGGTTTTGTTTTTCTATAAATAGGATGCTTGTGATAGCTTAGTTGCACTTTGAAACATTTGCTAAGTTTAGAATTCTAGAGTTGTCTTGCTAGTTCTTTTCTTTTCTCTCAAAATTCCAAGAGAGTTATTCCTTTCTTTTCATCTTCATCTTCATCCTCTCTTCATCTCATCATCATCTCTCAACCTTGAAACACCACCCCATAGCCTTGAAACATCATCAAACCTCTCAAACACCACACCTCAAACACAACCTCACTTAAAACACAACTCCAACCTTCTCATCCTCCCTTGGCCGAACCTATCTTGCCTCTTGGAGGAGCTCATCATCTTGTTTTCATTTTCAAAAGTTCAAAGATTTCATCTTCACTCTAGGTAGGGAGTTTCTTTTCAAACTTTGTTTTACTCAAAAGATGTGTTTCCTCTAGTTTTCTCTTGGTTTCTTTTTGAGCTTTCTTTTATATTCCTTTTCTTTTTCCATTTCGGCCTCTTGCCCTTTTCTTCTCAAATATGATAGCTTGATGATGAGAGTTTCTAGATGATGACCTTGTGTTCATCTCAAACAAACCTCTAAAGCTTGAGTTTTCCTTTCCTTATGACTTCATCTATATGATATCTAGCTCACATGGTTTTTCAACTTAAGAAAATTAATCTAAGGATTTCTAAAAGCCCAAGCCTACCCTTGTCAACCTTAAAGTTGGCCAGCACGTTCTAGAGATTTTTCTCTAGATAGGGGTTTTGGGTATTTAATAAAGAACTTGACTTAGTTTCACTTTCTTTTTCCTTTTGTAAGACTTTTGGTTTTGGTATTTTGATCCTTGAGATATTGTATTGGGTTGTTATCTTGTTAAAGTCTTGAATGAGCTCTAGCTAACCATAAAACGAACCTTGCATCATGTTTACCTTTATGCTATGCACATCATGTCTACTTTCCTTGCTATCACTAAGTATCAAGATAATAAGTGAACCTTGCATTATCATGTTTATATTTCAAGCTATGCATTATCATGTTTATATTTCAAGTTCTCACTTAATACCAAGATAATAATGAATTGCATTCATATTTACTTTGTGCTATCACTTTACTTTCTAATGGAACCTAAAACAAGTGCATGAGCATGTTTATTTTTATGTCATCACTTTAATGAACTTAGAGCTCAAAGACTTGCCCATTGTTGTCTCAACAAAGGTCTAACAATATTTAATTCTTGTGGTTCCCATTTCGGCCCTAAGGGGCTTTGGTGTTTCTAAGTGTTAAAAACTATGTTTTATAATTTATCTAAGCTTATGTGAGTATAAGGAATATGTAGAACTAAGTTTTATGAATTTAGGATCTCTTGAGATAAAAATAATTTAGCCACTGCCCTCTTAAGTATTCTTATGATTTTAAAGGATAAAGGTGTTTATAAACAAGTTTTGAAAGTTCTAAAATGATTCCAAGAGAAATTAGTAGTTATGTGCCTTAGAAATTGTGTTCTATGCCTTTTATGGAGAAGTATATTTTCGGTTCTTCCTTGCTCTTTCCTGCCACTGTATGTGCTGTTTTAATGATGATAATGTGCCTATGTTTGAGTAAAAATAATGTTAAGACTCATATGTGAAAGATAGGATAAGTTAGGAACTAGAAAAGAATTAATTTGAGAGTTCTAGATCCTTTAATTAAGTAATTTTCTGGATTCTGTACAGCAAGGTTTAGATTTAATAATCATGGTTTTTAATTAGTTTGAATGTGTAGGAATGACTCATAATTGGTTTAGGACTTAATCTTGAAGCCTTAGGAGCAAACCGAACTTAGAAAGGGTCATTATTGTGACTTCTAGGTACCTGTAAAGTTAGGATTTCAAATTCTGCACCCTTGAGGTTTAGAGATGTTCTTAACCATAGTGTGAGATGAGAAATACTTAGTTATAACCTCATAGGTTCCCAAGAGACTAGGCTTTGATGATCGATAACTTAGAATATGAGTTAAGGACTTTAAGGGTCTAAACCGTAACTTCTAGAACCCCGTAATCACACAAATATAAAGCTGTCCAAATCTGCATAGTGCTGTTTGGATAGGTCCTTGAGCATAAAAATTAGTAAAACTTATTAGTTGTGAACCTATAAGTGTGTAAGAGGTTAAGGATAATACTAGAACAATTAGTTTACAAGTTTAATTCTCAAAAGAACCAAAGCATAAAATACTATGGGTTTATAACATAATAAGCTTGTAAGTTTGTATGAATAAGATATGTTTATGCGATGATGCATATGCTATGAAGAAGTTTTATGTATACGCTATGAAGAAGTTTCATGTGATGATGTATGTGCTATGAAGAAGTTTTATGTATACGCTATGAAGAAGTTTCATGTGATGCTATGAAAAAGTTTTATGTGAAAATAGGTTATAGTTTTGTATATGATTATATGATGAGATGCATACTATGAGAAAGATTTATATGATGAATAATGATGTATCTATGAATTAACACTTTATGAGAACTTAAATGTGACACAACACTGAGACGCTTTCTTGGGTGACACCGGTTTAGCCGAGCACCCCCAAGAAAACAAATCCGTGAGGGTATTGACATAGAGCTTGCCAAAGCGGACAATACTACAATGCACTAGTTGCTAGTAGAGCGTTTCAAAGAGGAAATGACCCTAAGAGGTGATCCTTAATTGCCCTCTAGCTCGTACTTTAAGTCGGGATTATGTTACGCTTATCATAGGATAAGTAAGAGCTAGTGACGACTAGTTAAGGTATGAGCTCATAACCTAGAGATGTTTTAAGGTGGCCCCATGAGATGAAAGTTAAAGTTTAAAATGTCACATATGCTATACCTATCACCTTATGCCAATGTTATAATGTTTCTTAGTTATTCTATTGATTGGCTTACCTTTATGATGCATTCATTCCATGCTTAGCCATAAGACGCATTATAAAATATGACGGACCTTGGATAATTAATACTTTAGAAAACTAACTTAAAAGAAGTTTATATGCATGCACACCTTTTTAGAAATAAAACCCAAGGTTCCTGAGGATGTGATGATGTCACCTAGGTAGGGATTACCCTACTGAGAATTCTTTTAGAAGATTCTCATTCCCTCTCTCTTTTCTTCCGTCACATCTTCAGATGGCGACCTTCGTACTCTTCATCGACACCCCAATATGGGAGCTGCACCATGACCCAGCACTCGGGTCATATCATTTTGAGGGTCGCTGCACTGTCAGAGTATTTATGTTTATGGGACGACCCTTGGCACCCGATGCAGAGCTACCGCTTCACCCCGACTGCCCCCTACCATCACAACAGTATTTTTGAGCGAGCTAGATCACGGGACGAACAGATCCTCCGCATGCAGCCTGAGGCATCAGCAGTACGCGACTACCCGGAGTACGTGCCTCGCACCCAGTGCTCGGAGACGGACACAATCCGAGGACCCGCCATCACACATGTACAGTTGGAGCTCCAGTCCCGCTCCCCCACCGATGAAAGCCGGGAGTGAGGAGACGGTGGTCCAGCTGAGGTTGGCACGTAGGCCATCCATGCGCCCTTACCGCGGTGGACATGCCCCGATGATGCGCTCGACCACTCCCGCCGAGATTCGTCAGTGGATCGACTTGACCCCACAGTACTCGGACCAGCAGGAGTAGACATAGGAGGGGTAGCAGTTAGTGCACACACGCCACATAGTTGAGGACAAACCTTCTTTTGCGTATGAGGTTGTCTACTCTAGGAGCACTCGGGCATGGGTGTTATTTTATGATTTCCCTGTATTTGTGCTTCAGTTGTATTCTGTTTCCCAATGTATCGAATAGTCCTACCCTTTGGGTAGGCACATTATATATATATATATATATATCTATGTTTCAGTTGATGTTTCCATGATATGATGTGTTTCTTTACGCTTTGCTTATATGATTCGTTATGCTTCCTTTTAAAGATTCGTGCGTGACTCTCACTTTGATTTTAATTCTAAAAAGAAAAATTGTACCCATATTTCCGCTAAGTATTTTCTAAGAAAAAGATGAGACCAAGAGGTAATATTCTAAAGATTAACCTAAGTACATACTAGTAGTCTTAGGTTAAGATTTAGGGTGTTACATTTATCATCACAACTTAACCTCTCGAGTATCTATAGGTTCACAACTAAGTAGTCCTCACTCAATTCTATGATCATAAGTAATTCTAAACCTCAAGAATGCAGAATCCATATTTCACTAATTACGGGTACCTAGGAGTCACATTTTTTACCCTTTCTAGGTTCGGTCTTTTCATAAGGTACTAGGATCAAGTCCTAAACCAATTATGAGTACTTCCTACACATTTAAACTAATTATAAACCATTATTTACTAATATTACCCTTGCTGGACAGAATCCAGAAAATTCTTATCTCTAAGGGATCTAGAACTTGCTTTTTATTCTTTTCTAGTTTCTAACTTGTCTTAGCTTTCTCAAATTAATTCCAATATCAAATATACATGAAAATACACAATCTAACATAATTAAAACATCATCATACAGTGGGAAACTAGGAAAGGCAGAACCGAATTCAAAATCATCATATAATGCATAGAACTTTATTTCTAAAACACATAAATTGCTAGTTTCTCTTGGAACCTTTTTAGGACCTCAAAAACTCCTTTGAAAAATATTTATTTCATTAGAATCATCATAAAACACATAAGGGCAGTGGCTATTCAAAATGAACTCAACAGAGATTTAAATCATAAAATCTTGCTCAAAACATTTCTTGAGATCATTTAAATTTAGGAAAAATATGAAACAAGGGCTTTAGCACTTGTGACTAGATAAATCTTACTCTAAGATCCATTATCATCACAAGGCCAAAATCAAGTGAGTAAACGTATATATTTCCAAGCTTTGTTTGAGATAATAATGAGCAAGTCTTTAAGCTCTAAATTTCTTTAGTGATGATACAAACATAAATATGTAATGCACTTTGTTTTATTCTTTCTTAGGAGGTGAGAGCTTAAAATAAATATGCTATGCACATCCATTATTATCTTAGAAATTTAGTGAGGACATAAACATAAACATGAGGATGCAAGTTCATTCTTTAATTTTAGGCATTGAGTGATGACATAAAAATAAATATGGATGCAAGTTCTTTTTATCTTAACTTAGAGCTCATACAAGACTTTTAAAGAAACATAATGTCAACGCAACATTTATCTCCAACAAACAAGGTGAGCTTTAGAGTTCCTGAACCAAGGTTTCAAGGAAACCACATGGCTCTTGAACATCATCATCAAGCTTCAAGGAAATGAACTTAAAAGAAGACAAAACTATAAAGGAAATAGGAACAAGGCCGAAAGCATAAAGGAAAGGAAACGAGAAGCCGAAATCACAAAGAAAAGGAATATACACCATATTCTTTATTATATACCCAAAACCCCTATCTAGAGTGAACTCTAGAATAGGCCGGCTAACTTTAAGGTTGACAAGGGTAGGCCTTGGGTTTATTGAAATCCTTGGTTGTTTTCTTAATTTGAAAACATTAGTGAGCTAAGTAGTATAGATAGAACTTTAAAGAAAGAAAACCTCAACCTTTAGAAGTCTCTTTAAGATGAACACAAGGTCATCATCTAGAGGCACTCATCATCAAGCCATCATGAAGAATAACAAGACCTTGAGGCTGAAAATAAAAAGAAAAGATGAAGAGGAAACCGAAAAGAGAACCAAGAGAAATAGCATTTTCTTTCAAGAACAAAACACTTTTGAGTGAAACAAAAACTTTAAAGCAACTCCCTACCAAGTGTGAAGATGAGAGCTTAGTCTTTGAGATGTGAATGGAAGGAAAAACTCCTCCTAAAGTGATGAGGATGATTCAGCCTTGAGGTAAGAAAAGGAAAGGAGATGTGTTTTGGGTGAGCTTGTGTTTGAGGATGAGAGTTTTGGTGCTTTGATGATGATCTAAGGTGGTGGGTGGTGTTTTGAGGTGGTGCTATGGTGGCTCAAGGTGGAGGAAGAAGAAGATGAAGAAGAAGAAAAGCTCTTGGAAACTTAGAGAGAAAAGGAAAGAACTTGCAAGAAAGCTTGAAACTAAAACTTAGCAAATGAACAAAAGTGATTCAAGTTCTTCCAAGCAATCTATTTATAGAAAAACAAGACAATGGAGGCTCATGGAGGTGGAGAATAGCTGTGTGGCTTGCCTCATGTTCCATGCAATGAGAGATTGAATTCTTAAAGCATGGAGGAGTATGGTTGAAAGCATGGTGGATATGACTCAAAGTATGGTTCAAGGTATGGACTAAGCATGGGCTTTGAGTGCAAGAATTCAGACATGTGATAGAAAATGGGGAGGGAATTGGCGCCGATTGCTTTAAGGCCATGGGGGAGGATTTCTTTCATTTAATTGTATGCTGATGATGTGTTTAGGTGGGTATTAGATTAGGTTCAAGGTTAAGAACTATTAAGCAATTGTTTAGGTAACTAAGAATGTGATTAGAAATTTTATGACATGATTAGGGAGTGCTCATACACAATTAAAGGATTTAAAACTCATTTTATGCATAAAGAATTGTAGACACAATTCCTTAATTTAAGGAATTAGGGAGAGAAAACACTATTCAAGATTCCATGACTAGGAATCTTGAATTTAAAAGAGATTTAAGTTTAATCTAAGCAATTTTAGATTCTAATTAGCTTTAATAAATTATCTTGGCTCTAAATTAATTAAGGAAATCAATTAATCTTTGATTAGAGCCTAATATTGCTTAGGTTTGCTTAATCACGCGATTAAGCTCAAAAACATTATACTAGGGGCAAAATCGTAATTTTGCACAAAACTGTCCGGTACCACTAAGATTTAGACTGATGTCATGAAATGCATAAAAACACTGTATAAAACCATCTAGAGAAGTTTCGGGCTCATCCAGCACTTGTACCCGTGTAAAACACAATAGGGATATTTTGGTTATTTTGACCCGAAACCTCAGAAAATAAGATTTTTAATCCCGGAACCATGCAAAGGCCATCTAATCCCCTTCAAACATTGAGTTAGCCCTTCAAGGACTGTCGGGTCGGCTATCCTCAAATTCCGGGCCAAAATGACCTCAAGGGCATTTTGGTTATTTTTACTCTAACAGAAAATCGAGGCATTGAATGCTCTGTGATAGATATATATATTAGTGCATAAATGTACATGAAAAGCATGAACATGTGTTTCAAGTTTTGTTTTATAAGATTTCATGCTCTAATACATTTGGGACTGATCCCTATTAAGCTTCAAAAACCTCACATAAGTAATATGTTAATAAAATTATGTTAAGGTTTATTTGAGCATCAAAAACTCCTTTGCATCTTTTTATTTCATAACATGCTTTGATACATTTATCATATATACATAATTGAGCATCTATCTTAAAAAGGATTTTGGATAAAGATATGCTGAATAAGAAAATTATTCAAGATGAAATATCACAAGCATTATCTATTTTTTATTCAAGCACGAGTATTTTCATAAAGCACTTAATGATGGAAAATCTAGATGATTTTATCAAGAAGGCTTAAATGATAATATCTTTTTCATTCTACTTTGATACCTCTTAGAAAGTACTTTGAGTAACTTCAGAAACTTCATTTACAATCAAAACCGCTCTAATTTCAGTCACTTGAGGTTATGAAATGCTTTTGATGTTATCTATCTCATGCCTTAAGAAAAGGACATACTGAAAATCACATCATATGATGAGTTGAAAAAATATTGACTATCATGCCATAATTCTTGCTATATTTCTTTCAATTTCTCTTCAAAAGATTTTCTTCAAATTGGTATGCCATCATAAAAAAGGGGGGAGATTGTTAGCTCCAGAACCCTTCATATATTTTAAAGATATATGTCTTGAGTGATGACATAACAATTTTAAAGAAAATATTTTTAAAGAATGACTAATGGTTTCCTTGAGTTTCTTGACATAGTAAGCAGGGCACTCTGTATGCAGAGTACGTCCTTTAAAGCATAAATAATTTCACTCTACATGTGCAAACATGATTATATCTCATGAAAAGAGATAAAGACAATTATAACATGAAAAAAAAAACATATGCATGTCTTCCGAACTGAATAGATCATTCGTACGCAAGAAACCAAGGCATAAATCTTAAGAAAGTAGAACAAGACTTCAAAAAGTACACATGAAATGAAGATGTTAAGCCAAATCTGAAGCAAGGACATTCTATAACCTTCAATCATCATCATCACAAATATATTAATCATACACATGCTTTGATTGAAGACTAGAAGATTAATATTTCATCAAAGTGGATATCATACACATGCTTTGGTTGAGCAAATACTGCACTTCAAAAAGTGGATATCAATATACAACGCTACACTTCACTAAAAAGAAAGGAAATTTAAATTTTTGAATTTCAAATTTCAAGTCAAACCCAGTTTCAGACTAGCATGTCATCTTTTATGCCTATTTGCTCAACCACTCCAATTTCTAGAATGAAGGGTTTAGAAACCATGTTCAGAAAGTAAAGTGGTAGTTTCTGAAGAGGCATCAGAAACCTCAACATTTCAACGGCTTCTGCAGAAAGATCTGACACCAAATGAGCTACTTCTCTATATTACGTTTACAAGACACAAATAAATGATCAACACGTGTCACTTAGATAACAAATCAAGGCAATAGTCACAAAAGGAGACCACCTATAAATAGATATGTTGATCGTTCAAAGATAAGAACTTGAAGAACACATAAGTGCAAAAATGCTGTAAAATCTTCTCTTCATCATTTTTGTGAAGTACATTACTTCTTGTAGTCAGTTCCCTTATTTGTAAAAATCTTCTTTCTATGCTCTTAATTTGTTTATATGTTCTTCCAAGGAAAAATCATTAGAAAGGATTCATTCAAGTTATCCCAGGTCATTCATTATATATTTATAAGGAAACTTAAGTGTAGGTTAGTTTGAGTGGCAACCCAAAGATAAAACCTTTGTATCCTTGATCCAGTAGTGATCGATGTGAGATAGCTTGAAGAGGCTACTGTAAAACTACTTCCAACACGACAGTAAAGTGTTCTTGCTGGTCACGATTTAGCTTGGAGAAGCTAGTCAAAGTCTACTTGGTGTTAATTTAGAGAGGCTAGTACAAGACTACTCAGGGTTCAACTTGAAGAGGCTAGTGAATAACTTTTTGATTTCTGACAGTAGGGGTTGTCTACTGGTCACTAGTTATAACTTGGGAAGGCTACTGTAAAGACAATCTGGTGCTTTCTTTCTCGGGTTGAGAAAGGTTAGTAAAACTCGGTTGTTACTAAGAACTGTGTGTAGACAGGTTTTGGCCGAACCAGTATAAAACTCCTGTTCATCAATATCATCTTCTCCTTTATCCTTTTACTTTTGTTGTTCAGCTTAAATAAATCAATATATGTTTAAGGTTTATCTTTTAGCTTCTCAATTACTAGCGCTATAATTCAAAAAGTGACTTTCTGAATCTTCTAACTCTGTTTCCGCTGTACTTCAGGCTCAACGTTTGATAGTTTTTGTTCAAAGTTTCAGTTGCTAAAAGGTAAAGAAAAGTGAAACATGATTCCCCCCTTCCCCTTCTCGTATGCTTTTCTACCTATAGAAATTGTATTCTCTAAGGATGAAGAAGTTGAAGAAATCCTCAAAGAAGGCAAGGATCAGCAAGAGAAGAGGAAGATAGAAGAAGCAAGAAAGCTTAGGAGACTAAAGGAGTTCAAGGCTCCAACAGAAGACAAGGTGCTTCAATCTTTGAACCATTTATGGTGATTCGTGATCAACCTTCTAGCCCTATCTAAAAACAATTTGGGTATACCTATTTCCCAATATCTACTATTACTCCTAGCTCCAAACCCCCTTCAACAACCCCTTTTGAAGTATAGCTAGAAACTACTCTAGAACCTACAATTGATTCAAGTGTTGTCGTTAAGAAAGCTATTGAGAAATCAAGGGAGCATAAGAAAGTTATTTCTAAAGAAGCTGAAGATGAGATGTCTTTGAGTTAGATACCTAAATCTATTTTAAAGAACATGGAGGAAGAGACTTCTCATTCTGAGGGGGGCACTGAAGAGCTTAAGTTGTACATGAATGAGTTATCTGCTACTTTAGAGCCCATTATAGAGGAGTTAGAAGAGAATGAAGAGCCTAAGAATCCCAATTTTGCTCTTGTTGTGAGAAGAATCCTTCAACAACAACCCTATATTAGAATCTCATTCATAGAGGAAGCACATCAAGCATCAGAAATTGAAGTAACACCTGCTGCTATACCCGATACTAAAGTTCAGAAAGAACCATCTCAGAGACCCCCAATGATTTAGTGACATAGTTCTTTTAGAAATCTCTGATGAGGAAGTTGCACCTATTAACAATCCTACTATTCATATTCCAACTCCACCAAAATCTAAATCAAGTTCACAGCCTCAACCTCCATAGAATACCATAGAGTCTCAACTTTTGCTGCATAATTAGAGAGACCTAGCTGCAATACTTGATAGAGTTGAAGCAACCAATAGAGAACTTGGAGCTCAGATAAGGAGGCATGAAGACTAGTTGTTGTATATTCTTCATGAGCTTAGAAAGGATGGCCAGTGATGGGATAACTATGTGCAAACCTCTTTTGCTTATGACAAAAAGGGAAGAAATATGAAGAAAATATTTTCACACTTAATGAAAGAGTCTTTAGTTGAAGGGGAGCTTCAAAAAGCTCAACTCTGATCATACATATCATTTCTTTATGCATTTTGCTATTTCTGTTTTTGAAATTCTTTTGTTATCTTTGTTTATGGATGTTTCATATTTTGTTATGGATATTTATGTTTTTGTCAAATTCATTTGTATATTTCTAATGGTTATTTAGTTATGGAATGAAAACTTATGTTTCTTTAATGAAGTGTTGTTATGTTTGCTCTGGAAACTATGTGCTGAAAATGATTCTTATTAACAGAGATTGTATCACAAAGTGCTATCACTTTTGATATTCTTTCCTTTTGGTAGTTTCTAATATAGTGTTAGAAGAAACTAAACAAAAATTTGATTCACAATAAGAAATCTTAAGAAAATTCTCTTTTTGAAAAGGCTAAGTTGAAAGCAAAATTTTTGCTAAGATTTTAAAGGAAAGTTTCTTTAAGTTTTTGGCTTTAAAGAAAAATTGTTTAAAATATTCTCCAAAAAATCTTATCAAAATTTGGTTTGACATCATAAAAAAAAGGAGATTGTTAGCAACAAGACCTTTGAAAAAGTTATTATAGCTTAAGTTTCAAATTTAATGAAAATATTTTTAAGAAAGACCTAATGTCTTGCTTGAGATTTTGTTGCATTTAACAATGTCACAATGTATTCAAAGGGCGTCGTGACGAGAATGACAAGAGGTTTGAAAGTGATCGGAGTCGCCACCAATTTTGTTTTTAGCAAAAATTGGAAAACCTTTGGATTTGTAAAACTGGTCTTTTAAAGAGTTTTAAGTTCGGAAGTCTAATTATGATTAGGAAAGGGTGAAAACTTAACCCCACTACACCCCTAATATATCTGTATAAATACCATTACCCTAAAGTTCATTATGCAAATCAATTATAACTTTAATATTTATTATTTCCCTCTGAAATCACAATTACCGAAAAATAAAATAAATGAAAGAAAAGGAAATTAAAATTAAAAGGAAATACAATTTAATGAAAAATTAATTTTGGCTTGATAGTTATTGGCTACGCCGACGTATTCTCTGGTGTAATAAGGAACTCAAAGCCACATCATTCTATAAAAAAATGTTTGTGTGTTTGATGGATTTTAATTAAAGAAAATAAAAGTATGTTGATTAATTTTAACTTTGAAAATAATTTTTATAAAAGGAATTAAAATCCACTTCTACACAGGATTTAGGATAGCATAAACCATACAATAAATCTTTACATTCTTGTGAAACTTGAGGATGATAAATCATACATCAACATCACAAGTTGTTGCTTGAATTTTTTTAAAAAAAATCCACCTAAAAATCTAAAAAGATTAAACTCTTTTTTTTTCGGTTATTTGCTCGTAAAAAATAAAACAACCCACACTAAAACTCTAGTCCTAGACATCACACTTCCAAAAACAAAGTCCAAACCCACCAAAACTAACCAAACCCAAACAATGATCCAATTCTTTTTTTATGTTCTAAAAATGAACTAAACAGCCTATATTAGAAAATCATAAAACCAAACAAAGCCCAAACCCATCTAGATTAACTAAGCCTAGAAAAATGAAATAGCTTACGTCACAACAAAAAAATAAAATAAAATCCAAATGAACATAACGAAACAACCCACGTTAAGCATCATAAATAAAAACCAAAGAAACCCAAACCCACCCAACATAAATGTTATTTTGACAAAAGAAATATAAAACAAAGGTGGTCTGATCCCTAAAAGTAAACATAGAAGCTAATTCCTATCCCCCTCAACACACACACACACACACGCACGGCTCTCTCTCTCTCTCTCTCATGCACATACAAATCTCTCTCTCACTAGCACGCGTTCACGCATACACAGATCTCTCTCACTAACACAAGCACACACATACATGGACACAAACACAAATGGAGAGAGAGCGAGAAAGAGAGAAGATGAGGCGGAGATAAAGGGGAGAGGAGGAGCAGTGGCGGAGCTTCGTTGGGGCAATGGGGGGCCATGGCACCCCCAAATTTTTTTTCAAAAAGTTTTTTTTATATATATATAAAGAAAATAAATTAAAATTTTGATATAATATAAAATATAAAAAACTTATATAATATCATCCAATTATATCTTTTTTAAGTAGTTAGTGTGAGAGTTAAATATGTATGATAAATGAGAAGTGTGATATGTTATCCTACATAGATTATGTTATTCTATATAAATATTTTTTTCAACTTAAAATCCATTAACTTGTCTTTTAATTAAAAACAAAAAGATTGCATCATAATTAATCATCATTTTAGTTTTTTTTTTTACATTGGATAAGCAGTTATAATAAGAGCACATATTCAATGTAGATAATGAATTTGTTAACTATGTCCTCTACTTTGATTCTTAAGAATAATTATAAAATTTTTGACATTATTAGATGCATATTTGGGAATATAATATAAAAAGAAAATATTTTTTCATCTAAATATGAAATGACTTTACATGATTGGGTAAAAAAAATAATTTTCATTCTAAAATTCACTTATAAGTGAAAAATAGAATTTTTTTTTTATTATAAGGAAAAATAAATTTTTTTATCATTCAATGCTTTTATCAAAACAATCCTAAGTAGCAAATATTACAAAATATAGAAAAATCATTTGACAAATTTTTTAGTAATTTTTCATATAAAAATCATTATTTATAAATACATTCAATTATTGAAATAATTTTAATTTTACAATTAATCCAAATATGCATTAGTATTTATCATGTTAATTATTTACTATAAAATTTATATATAGATGTGCAATTAATTTTAATTTAAATTAATTTTTACTATTTAATTAACATGAGATGATCCCTTGGCCCCCCTAAACTTTTTCTTCAGGCTTCACCACTGAGGAGGAGGTCGCGGTTGTGCAAAGGGGGAAGGGTTCATGGCATGCAGCAGCTGAATGGCAGAGGGGTTTGGTGGTGTCGCCATTCGCGAGAAAGGGGAGCTGGACAGCGGCGCAATCTGCGATCGTCGCTGCGCGTGGAGGTCGACATCCGCGGCTTCGCGGAGGAGGCGTGAAATGGGAAGATGGCGGTGCTGGGCAAATGGAGAAAGGGGGTTCACGGTTCACAGAGCTTGGAGGTTAGGCTGGCGGCTTTGCGGCGGCGCTAAGGAGGAAGAGGAAACGCTGTCGCGGAAAGGGAAAGGAAGTGGCGCCGACAGGGTGAGGCCGCGGCTTCCCCTTTTTCTACATCTAAATCTTATTTTCCTTGGTTTCTCTTATAGATTTGTGGCTTTGTACAAGAGGACCTCTTTATTAATTACAATGCCATTGTTTTCTGGTTGGTGCTGGGTTTGTGTTTATTGATTTGATTTGGAAGAGATTTTTGTATATTGTGGCTATTTGGTCACATTGGTACAGAGGGATGGATGTTATGCTTGATATAAAGAAATCGGGTAGGTTTGCTTTCATGTGAGGATTAAACTTCAGCGAATAGCTTGGCTTCTTTGGATGAATAATAGTGGTGATGATGTTATGACTTATGAGTGAAAATAAAACGAAATGTATGCAGAGATTATGATATGCACGCGTTTTTGGAGTTCCTTTTCCTTGTTAACCTCCTATGATCTGAAAAAAATAAGAACTCACTCTCCTATCACCCTCTTTATTGTCACTCACGTGTTTCTGATAATGGTGATCGATCCCCCTGATCAAAGATCTTGATGATAGATTTATAGATGTAGCTCTCTGTTGACCAAAATCATTAGTCCTCCCACTTTAATAGGTTGGCACCGAAAGAATATTCATCCTCTTGCAAGGGGTTGGGGGAGGAACTGATCATTGTGTCCACCATTTCAGCTTATTTTTCTCTACTTTCCATCATCCTGAGCTTCACGTGTATTTAGCTGGCCCTTAACAGCAATCACCCTTCTAATTTTTATTTTTATTTTCTAACAAATGGAAACAGGATGAAATGGTTTGGCCCCTCCCTTCTTTTTTGTTTTTCAACATGGAATTGCGCTGAGAGAGATGCGGTGCAATGAATCCTTGGGAATAGGCTAAAAATGGGTTGGACTCTGACTCTTACTTTTGACTCATAAGGAAACGGATTGGGCATTTTTGTTGGGCCAAACAAATATAAAAGACTAGCACAACTCCGATTTTTTGTTTTTTGTTTTTAATTTAAATTAAGAAGAACACTCTTTTTATTTTTTAATTTTTTCTCAAAAAAGGAACAAAGAGACTACAAAATCATTTTTGGACAATAGATTATGCGAATTTTAGAATTTTTATTCAAATGTTTGAATAAAATCGGGTGTTTACAAACAAGTTCAATCTCATACTCAATTCATTTCATGATATATTTCTCAAAATATCATATTTTAACATGATTAAATTCTCATTGTCGATTTTTTTTTCTCCGCCAGTAAGTGTTACCAAGGACGGTTATACATGACAAACACTTTCCTGTGATGAATTCATCGACAACAGCGTTTTCCACTAGTAATTCTAAAATATACGCCTGTAAATCTTCTAGTACTAAACGTGTTTCTAGTCTCTATTTTTATCAACATAAGTGATTATGTCAACAATTATTTGGAAAATAAGATTTTTCAGGATTATTAAGCCAGTAATATAATATTTTATAAGTCAAAATGATAGGTCATCCTTAAAGAAAAACAAACCTAATATTTTTTGGGTCACAAACGATGAGAACTTGTCCATAAAATCTCAATTATTCATTTAAATCAATAGTCTACAAATATTAATTAACAATAGAAAACAAAAAAAAAAAAAGCAAATTGCATTGGCAATAAAGGGGAAGCGTGTTTTTTTTTTCAAAGCAATATATTTAAGGCGACGTATGAATGCTTAATACTACTGAAGTGAAAGTTTGAATGGACAGCTGGGGTGGTAAGCACAAAAGTGATGGGCTGATTACTGGGATGCCGAGTGCCGACCTGTGATAGACCAAGAAGATGCTTCTACTCCACGCGTCTCTCTTCTTTCTCTTTTCTTAATTTCAGCTGCGGGCGACTGATTGGTGGTCACCATTCAATTCGAGTACAGTAACAGCAATGACCGTCACCATGCAATTGTTCTAATCACACAGCGACAATGAAATTGACTCAATTGACATCATTCAAAATCCAAGAAACAGATGTTGATTTGTGTTGATGAATTTCTACAGATTTTCTAAGGATTTGCGTGTGGTACAAGTTTTTTTTTTTTTGTTGAAAATATTGTATGTTTTTTCACCGAAGCGAGCCAAAAAACTTTTCTTTTCGTAACCGTCCGCTCTAAGAAATAAATAATAATAATAATAATAATTGCAATTTATGGGATGGATAGGCCTATCGTAAGGTGTACGTACATATCTACGCAAGGTGAAATATCAATATTCCATTATTATATGGTCACGTTGCCTTTAAGTATTTTATGGAAAAAAAAATAGTTTTAATGTGCTGGGTGAAAAGGGATTTATATCATATAATGATGTGTTATAGTATCATTAATTAGGCAATACTAAAATATAAAATTTGTGTAAAGATTTATTTTAGTCTTTGTAATTGCATATGCATCAATGTATATCAACCTAATATGAAATCAAGAAATTATCAATTTAGTCTTTGAAATTGTAAATAATAATTTAGATTAGTCCTATTGTAATATTTGTGGGGACTAACCTAAATAACCAAAAGAATTAATTTAAATCACTTTTGACTATTTTGTTAAATTGATATCTTAGTTATTTCATAGACTAAAGTTTGCATAGATGCAATTTTCAAGACCAAAATAAACATTTACTCTATAGAAATTAGCTTTAACACACTACAAATGTAAAAAAGATTTTCCTTGAATCATATCAGTATAGGTAAATTATACTCACCTATCTTAAAATTTGTTAAAATTCAACTAACTTTTCCTCTAGTTATATAACCTACACCAATATTTTCTAATTTATCTATTTTTAAGATGAGTTATGAAAAATACTATAACACCCCCCCTAAATCACAGTATTCCACCTAGGCTGTAACACCATGACTAAGGGTGTGGTACTGCGTATCATATTCATATGTCATATAATAATTGACTTGTTTATTTATAAGCCCTTGTCTAAGTAAATTACTTCTTGTTCATATTCAGTTAGTATGAAGTGTTAGCGCTTAATAACTTATAGCTGAAACCTTGTGAATAGAAAGAAATAATGTATAAATGAGTCTTATTAGATTGTCTCAAAGTACGAATATCACTAGTATATTTATTCATACACAACTAGGTGAATATGCCCTACTAGTGCATGTATAATATATAGTTATCCAGATATTATAGTACATAGATCAAAGAGTCCACGTAGGGACTGTATAAAGTTCATTAAAATACGACATATAAACCTGGTCTAAGTTAAGATCCATCAAAAGACATGTATACAACGGATTCTATCTAATTAAAGTATACTAGTTGATAGGATCTCTGATGCAAGTGTGGCCAAATTGCGGCTATCGAGTGACACCGAATACTTTAGTGAAAGTCATTCTTTTGTATCTGAGGTAGATGTGGAGTACACATAGGGACGAGAATTCTAAAATTGTCAATAAAGTACTCCCATACACATACGATTGTCATCAGTATCTACCTTAGCTTCTTCCATTTATTTATAAAAGATTTGCATGCAAATAAAATAACTGATAAAAGGTGATCTTCATTTGTAAAATCTATTTCATTCAATCATCATCATTTAGAGTATATAATGTTAAGCTGAAATGTAACCATTCTAATCTCAATAAAGTAATATATTACTTACTTAGCACATAGCATAGCAGACTACTTAGGACAATTGCCACTTTAATTGTCTTGGCCCTCGACTATGGTGGCTTATACCACTCCTGAATAATAGAATGTTTTTCAGGACTGAGCTCGTTCATATATATGATCATTGGATTTACTTTCTCTAATTCTCACACAGACCTATTCCTAACCGAGTTTACTTTTCCCAACTCAACTCAAGGGTAGTTAGGTTAACTTTCCCCAACAGATCAGATTTACTTTCTCCAGTCTAAGAAAAATGATATCATGCTTTCTTTCACATGTAAGCAATTGTAACAAGTATTTGCATCCATATTTGTCTAACATCATCAATAGAGTCACATAGTATACATGAAAGCAAGTCATAAACATTTTATCATTTCTCCAACCAATCTAGTATGCTACTAGAATTTTAGTTCTAAAACAATTATGGTTAAATTACCAAACATCATTAAAATAGAGCAAAAATATTTTTCATATATGAACCAATATATCAATGAGACCCTATAAAAATTTCAAAGCATAATAAGGTGTCTAGATATATTAACAAAATTCCACAATTTCGAAGGTCAGAACCTACACAATTTCAGCCAACAACTAGAAGTCTCAATTTTTCTGCCCTATCAAATGAATTCCTAAATTCATAAAAAATTTTAAGGTTGGACTTCAAGATATTCTCAATATCCTATAAAAACTTCAGTTCAAAATTCGATTATTGATATAGAAAAAAAAAATAGATGAATTTAATGCTCCAAAATGGACCATACAGGCAAAAACCCTGATCTGTTGGGTTTTCAAATTTTTAAAAATAGCAAAAGTATGTAAGATGAGCCAAGAAAATTTATGAAAACACTTACATATGTTGGCTTCGTGATATAAAAATTTTAGCTGAAGATCAAGCTTTTAAATTAGTAAGAAAAATCAAAACTTTGTACCTGCTTATTCAAAACTAGGATTTCCAGCAACATAGTTTACGACATGTTTTGAGAAAAATGATTCTCTAACATCATCCAAACAATCCACTAAGTTAAACACATCAATATCTATGTATTATCAATCAATAAAACTAAAAATTTTGATCTCAATCAACAGGAAATTTCAAAGTGAATTTTGAAAAAAAAAAAGGATAAATAAAGTATTACTTGGCTCTTGTAAGTTCCTGATCTTATTTTAGGTTTTTCTCAAGGACTCCTACACCCAATAATTGACCAAACATTCTTAAATCCTCTAGTAACACAACAAAACAATAGCAAACTTGATAATGGTGAGATGAGAATTGTTTATAATGAGTTGATTTGGGGATATCAAGAACTAGTATGTGATTTGTGCTTAAGTTTTGGTTGTTTGGTGTTGTAGCTCAAGTTTCTTAGTATGGATATGAAGTTTTGATGATGAAGAAGAACAAGGAAGGCTGTAGAAAAATGCTTACCAAACTTGAAAGGAATGAAAGATGGTGAGTTTTTAATTTTATTTATTTGAAGACAATGTCAATAATTAATTATGAAAATATTTTCTTTGAAAATATATATTGTAATTTGTGCAATTCTTATTGGTTAGTCATAAAGGTAATGGTGTGGCTTCTTCTATGCCACACACTTGTTGAGTAAAGTGTCCAATTTGTCCTGCAAGTCCATATGGTGTAAGAAATTACACATCGTAATTTAACTGAACAGATAAAATAATGTACTCATAAAACAGATATTACCCACAATTAAATTGAGTCTAAAATTATCATTTCTAACCTTGTCTAACTTTAATCCTATATTTTTTCAATCTCTAGTATCCACGGATTTCAATTATGGGGTTTCGATGGTCCCGACAGTATGCGAGGCCCATATGATTACTATTCATGCCCGGTCTGATTTTTGTTTTTCAACTAATCGATTATGTTATCCTCATTATTGCTAAGTCTATTAGACTTTTAAAATTCTCATTAATAAAATTTGAATCAATTTTTTTTTAATAAATTTCAGGGTGTTACAAATGTATTATTCTTACCCTCTCCCACTCACACTCTCATGTTCTCTTTTCTCTTTTATCTCTTCATCCCCATTCTCAACCCTCAATAATACAACCCACAAGAAAACATTTGATGATTCTTGTGTTTTGAAAAAAACAATCTCAGGTCCAAAAACGTGAGAGTAGTGGCTGGTTATGGAAGGGGCAAAGTACTTGGAGGATGATCCATTGATTGAAGAGTAATGAGAGGGTGCTAACTCATGCCGTTGATCTGTGATTGCAAGCTTCTTTGTTGGAACGCTAAATTGAACTCAACGCTCTCAGGTCCAACATTTCTTGTATGTGACTTTTTTTAGCACTTCACCTTTTTTTTTCTTGGGTTGTGAAATTCAATTTCCCAAATAATGAAGGAGAAGAATAACTAAACTTTGCATGATTTCAATTTTTTTTCTATAGTTAATTTCAATTTTTCATATGATAAAAATCTAAATGTAACACCCTAAATCTTAACCTAATACTACTAGTATGTATTTAGGTTAATCCTTAGAATGTTACCTCTTGGTCTCATTCTTTACTTTTGAAAATACTTAGCAGAAATATGGGTAAAATTTTTCTTTTTTGAATTAAAACAAAGTGAGAGCCACGCATGATTCTTTGAACAGTAATTCATACAAGTCATAAGAGTAAAGCACGATAAAGCACATTAATAACATGGATACATCAACTGAATATATATATATATAGATAATGTGCCTATCAAAAGGCAGGACTATTCGGTACATAGAAGAACGGAATATAGCTGAAAAGCAAATACAAGGGAAACAAATACAAGGAAATCATGAAAGCAACACCCATACACGTGTGCACCTAGAGTAGACAACCTCATATACAAAAGAAGGTTTGTCTTCAACTATGTGGCGTTTGTGCACTAACTACTACCCATCCTATGCACCTACTCCTGTTGGTCCGAGTACTGAGGGGTAGAATCGATCCACTGGCGGATCTTGGCGGGAGTGGTCGTGCAGATCATCAGAGCATGTCCACCGTGGCGAGGGCGCATGGATGGCCTACGAGCCAATCTCGGCTGAACCACCGTCTCCTCACTCCCGGCTCTCATCGGTGGGGGAGCGGGGCTGGAGCTCCAACTATACATGTGTGAGAGCGGGTCCTCTGATGGATCCGTCTCCGAATACTGAGTCCGGGGCACATACTCCGGGTAGTCACGTACGGCTGACGCCTCGAGCTGCATGCGGAGGATCTACTCGTCGCGTGGTCTAGCTCGTTCGAAAATCGTGTTATGATGGTAGGGGGCAGTTGGGGTGAAGCGGTAGCTCCGTACTAGGTGCGTGAAGGGTCGTCCCATAAACAAGAATACTCTGACTGTGTAGCGACCCTTAAAATGGTATGACCCGAGTGCTGGGTCATGGTGCAGCTCCCACGTCCGGGTGTCGATGAAGAGTACAAAAGTCGCCATATGAAGATATGATGGAAGAAAAGAGAGAGGGAATGAGAATCTTCTAAAAGAATTCTCAGTAGGGCAATCCTTAACTAAGTGACATCAACACATCCTCAGGAACCTTGGGTTTTATTTCTAAAAAGGTGTGTATGCATATAAACTCCTTTTAAGTTAGTTTTCTAAAGCATTAGTTATCCAAGGTCCATCATATTTTACAATGCTTCTTATGACTAAGCATGGAATATACTAAGACATGAATGCATCATAAGGATAAAACTAATTACAAAAACATTATAATAGTGGCATAAGTTGACAAGTATAAATCTCATAATAACTTTCTTGGTTCTTCATAGCGTATGTGACATTTCAACTTTAACTTTATCTCATGGGGCCACCCTAAAACATCTCTAGGTTATGAGCTCATACCTTAACTAGTCGTCACTAGCTCCTACTTATCCTATGATAAGCGTAACATACATAATCCCAACTTAAAGTACGAGCTAGGGGGCAAATTAAGGATCACCTCTTAGGGTCATTTCCCCTTTGAAACGCTCTACTAGCAACTAGTGCATAGTAGTATTGTTCGCTTTGGCAAGCTCTGTGTCAATACCCTCACGGATTTGTTTTATTAGGGGTGCTCGGCTAAACCGGTGTCACCCAAGAAGGCATCTCAATGTTGTGTCACATTTAAGTTCTCATGATTTAAAAAAAAAATACCTTTTTCTAAGTTCCTCAAATTTGATGGAAATTCGGTAGCACGACGGGTGTAGACCAAATTTCCTCAAATTTGCTTATGCCATGAAAACATATAGGACATACAAACATTTCTTATGAGGTATAGCATATCATCATATAAAACTTCTTCATAGTATATACATCATCACATAATCATTCTAATCATGTAAAAACTTCTTCATAGCATATACATCAAACTCATCATAGATAAAGCTCATGTATTATATATCATACTTACATAAATTAAGCATCATAAAAACTCAAAACTTTTTAATGTCTTATGCATTGACCCTTAAAGTCCTTAACTCACGTTCTAAGTTATTAATCACCAAACCTAATCTCTTGGGAACCTAAGAGGTTATAACTAAGTATTTCTCACCTTACACTATGATCAAGAACATCTCTAAACCTGAAGGATGCAGAATTTATAATCCTAACTTTACGGGTTCCTAGGAGTCACAATAATGACCCTTTCTAAGTCTAGCTTGCTCCTAAGGCATCAAGATCAAGTCCTAAACCAATTATGAGTCATTCCTACACATTTAAACTAATTTAAAACCATGATTATCAAATCTAATCCTTGCTGGACAGAATCCAGAAAATTCAATAATTAATGGATCTAAAATTCTCAAATTAATTCTTTTCTAGTCTCTAACCTATCCTATCTTTCACATATGAGTCTTAGCATTATTTTTACTCAAACATAAGCATATTATCATCATTAAAATAGCACATACAGTGGCAATAAATGGCAAGGCAGAACCGAAATGTGCATCTCCATAAAAGGCATAGAACACAATTTTTAAGCACATAGAATACTAGTTTCTCTTGGAACCTTTTTAAAATTTTCAAAACTCATTTATAAACACTTTTATCCTTTAAAATCATAAAAATACTTAAGAGGGCAGTGGCTAAATCATTTTCATCTCAAGAGGTCCTCAATTCATAAAACTTAGTTCTACATATTCCTTATACTTATATAAGCCTAGGAAATTTATGAAACATATTTTTAACACTTGTAAAACTTAACACCTCTTAGGGCCGAAATCTCAACTATGGAAAATAATTGTTTTAGACCTTTGTTTGAGACAACAATGGGCAAGTTCTTTGAGCTTTAGGTTCATTAAAGTGATGGCATAAAGATAAACATGCTTATGCACTTGTTTTAGCTTTTATTAGAAAGTAAAGTGAGAGCATAAAATAAATATGAGATGTATCATATTATTATCTTTGATATTTAGGTGAGAACTTGAAATGTAAACATGATTATTCATAGCTTGAAATATAAACATGATAATGCAAGTTCCTTTATTATCTTGGTACTTAGCGATAGCAAGGAAAATAAACATGATGTGCAAGGCATAAAAGTAAACATGATGCAAGGTTCATTTTATGGTTAGCTAGAGCTCATTCAAGACTTTAACAAGATAACAACCCAACACATATCTTATTACAAAGAGAGCTTTAGAGTTCTTGAACCAAGTTCTCAAAGGAACTATGAGGTTCTTGAACACCATCATCAAGCTCAAAGTAAATAAACTTTCAAAACAAATCAAAATCTCAAGGATCAAGGAACCAAAACCGAAAACCTTACAAAAAGGAAATGAGAATGAAACTAAGTCAAGTTCTTTATTAAGTACCCAAAACCCCTATCTAGAGAAAAATCTCTAGAATGTGCCGGCCAACTTTAAGGTTGACAAGGGTAGGCTTGGGCTTTTAGAAATCCTTAGATTAATTTTCTTAAGTTGAAAAACCATGTGAGCTAAGTACCATATAGATAAAGTTAAAGGAAAAGAAAAACTCAAGCTTTAGAGGTTTCTTTGAGATGAACACAAGGTCATCATCTAGAAACTCTCATCATCAAGCTATCATGCTCATAAGCATGGCCAAGAGGCCGAAATGAAAAAGGAAAGGAAAACAAAGGAAAGTTCAAAAAGAATCCAAGAGGAAACTAGAGAAAAACACATTCTTGAGCAAAGCAAGTTTGAAAAGCAAATCCCTACCAAGTGATGAAGATGAAAGCTTGAACTTGAAAAGGAAAATGAGAAGAGCAACTCCTCCTAAGATGGTGTGATGGCTTCGGCCAAGGAGAAAGAAAAGGAAAGGAGGTGTGTTTTGAGGAAACTTGTGTTTGAGGTTTAGTGTTTAAGAGATTTGATGATGATCTAAGATTATGATATGGTGGATTGAAGTGGTGAGGTGATAATGTGAAGAGAGGATGAAGATGAAGAGAAAGAACTCTTGGAACTTTGAGAGAAAAGAAAAGGACTAGCAAGATGACTCTAGGATTCTAAACTTAGCAAATGCTTCAAGGTGCAACTAAGCTATCACAAGCATCCTATTTATAGAAAAACAAAACCATGGGCTCACCAAGGGGGGGGGAGTGGCCGTAGCATTGGAGGAAAAAGGGAGAGGAAAATATCTCTTTGATTGTGTCATAGAAGCATGGTTTGAGGTATGGAGTTCATGACACAAAGTAAGGCTTTAAGCATGGGTTTTTGAGTGAGCTTTCATTTTAATTTTACAAGAAATTGTTCTTCTAGAAACTCAACATGGCTGGAACATTTTCAGCCACAAATAAATGTGGGAAATGATTTATTTCAATTGGTTATTTACTTGGAAAATCAAGTGTGATGGAAAATATGACAAGGTATGGTGTATGTGACTTGAGGTATGGCTTTGGAGTGTTAGAAAATTGAACATGTGATGCATATGGAGGGGGGAAGCTTCGGCCAGACCAAGGCAGCAGAGAGGAGGTGAAGTTTGATCATGTAATTGAGTATTAATGGTGGGTTTAAGTGTAGGTTAGCTTAGTTATAAGGTTAGGAGTAATTAAGCTTAAGTTTAGGTAACTAAAAATGAGGTTTAGGGGTTTTATGACAAGATTAGGAGTGCTCATACATCATTAAAGAATTTTAAACTCATTTATGAATAAACAATGTGTAACACAATTCTATGATTTAAGGAATTGGAGAGAAGAAACACTATTTAAGATTCCATGACTAGGAATCTTGAAATTAAAATAAGATTTCAAGGTGTAATCAAGCATTATTAGGTTCTAATCAACTTTAATAAATTATTTTGACCCTAGATTAATTATGGAAATTAATTAATCTTCGATTAGAGCCTAATATTGCTTAGGTTTGTTTAATCACGCGATTAAGCGTAAACACACGAATCTAGGGGAAAAATCGTAATTTTGCACTAATTTTGCCCGAGACCTCTATAATTAAAACTGAGGTCATAGAATACATAAAAACGCCTTTTAAAACCATTTGGAGAAGTTTCGGGTTCATCCGGCACTTGCAAACAGGTAAAACACCGCAAGGGCATTTTGGTCATTTTGACCCGAAAACTCGAAAAACGAGATTTTCGATCCCGGAAAGGTACACAGGTCATCTAATCCCCTTTCAACATTGAGTTTGCCCTTCGAGTCCTATCGAATCGGCTTTTCTCGAATTCCGAGCCGAAAATGACCTCAAGGGCATTTTGGTCATTTTCACTCTTAACAGAAAAAATCGGGGCGTTACATTACTCCCCTCCTTAAAAAGAATTTCGTCCTCGAAATTCGTTACCTGAGAAAAGCTCTAGATATTTTGACTTCATCTCTGACTCTAGTTCCCACGTATACTCTTCTGTCTTGCCTCGTCCCCACGCCCCTTTCACCAAAGGAACATACTTGTTCCTTAACTGCTTGACTCCGTGATCCACTATTCTCGTAGGCGATAGATTGAAGTGAGGTCCTCCTTTAACTGTACGTGCTCTGGTTCTAAAACATGGCTATGGTCGGACTCATATTTACGTAATTGAGAGACGTGAAAGATATCATGAAGGTTTGACAGATTGGGTGATAAGGCTAGTTTGTAGGCTACAGATCTGATTCTCTGAAGAATTTCAAAAGGGCCGAGAAATCGGGGACTCAACTTTTTAACTTTCATGGCTCTCCCTATTCTTGTAGTGGGGGTGATTCTTAGAAATACATGTTCTCCTTCTTGGAACTCCAAGGGCTTACGCCTTTTGTCCGCGTAGCTTTTCTGTCTACTTTGAGCAGTTAGGATCCTATCCCTGATCCTTTTTTTTTGCTCCGTCGTTTCCCTCACTATATCAAGTCCTAAGACACTTTGTTCTCCGGGTTCGTACCAACACAAGGGCGATTGGCACTTCCTTCCATACAACGCTTTGTACGGTGCCATACCGATACTCGCGGATAACTGTTGTTATACGCAAACTCGATCAATGGCATGTACTTATCCCAACTTCCTTTCTGGTCCAAAACACAAGCTCTCAACATATCCTCTAGGGTTTGAATGGTTCTCTCAGATTGGCCATCCGTTTTAGGATGGTAAGCTATGCTCAAGCACAACTTCGAACCAAACGCCTTTTGAAAGGCTCCCCAAAAACATGACGTAAATCACGGATCTCGATCCAAGATTATCGTCGACGGCACTCCATGTAACCTTACTATCTCTTGGATGTAAAACTGAGCCAATCTATCCAATGAGTACGTGACTCGAATAGGTAGAAAGTGAGCTGACTTGGTTAGTCGATCCACTATTACCCATACGGCATCATGGCCAGCTTGGGTCCTTGGTAATCCTGTCATGAAATCCATCGATATACTCTCCCACTTCCATTCAGGGATTGACAGGGGTTGCAACATGCCAGAAGGTTTTTGGTGTTCGATCTTAACCTTTTGACAGACCAAATACTTACTCACCCAGGCGACCACATCCTTCTTTAATCCGGGCCACCAAAACATCCTTTTCAAGTCCTGATACATCTTGGTAGTACTAGGATGAATGGCAAAGTGACTCTTATGAGCCTCTTCCAAGATCTTCTCTCGGAGGTCGCCATCTTGTGGAACACAGATTCGCCCCTCAAACCTCCACAACTAGTCGGGGCCTTGCTCAAAACCCTTCAATTTACCGGCCTTAACTGCCTCTACTGTCTCCATAAAGTCCTCATTTTCTCTTTGGGCAAGCATGATCCTTTGCTTAAACCCACTGGTCACCGTGAGATGACTCATCACGATGCCATTCTCCGTAACTGACATCCCCAGATTTATATTCCTAAACTGCTCTATTAACCCAACTTCATTAACCATCATACTCGACAGACGTAACGACTTTCGACTTAAGGCGTCGGCGACTACATTAGCCTTGCCGGGGTGGTAACTTAAGCCGAAATCGTAATCCTTGAGGAATTCCATCCATCTCCTCTACCTCATATTTAACTCCTTTTGATCAAAGAGATGCTTGAGACTTTTATGATCGGAGAAAACTTCAAACCTTACACTATACAAATGGTGTCTCCACATTTTAAGGGCAAACATGATGGCTGCTAACTCTAGGTCGTGGGTGGGGTAGGTTACCTCGTGAGGCTTGAGTTGTCTGGACGCATAGGCTACCACTTGCCTATTCTGCATCAACACACAACCTAAACCCTTGCCAGAAGCATCGCAATATACCTCGAAGGGTGCATTGGGGTCAGGTAAAACCAAAACCGGGGTTGAGGTGAGCTTTTCCTTAAGCTCTAGGAAACTCTTTTCACATTCGGGGCTCCACTCAAATGGGCATTCTTCCTAGTGAGCTTGGTTAAAGGTTGGGCTAACTGGGAAAATCCTTTAATAAACCTATGGTAATATCCAGCTAAAACCAAAAAGTTTCTAATCTCAGTTACAGAGGTTGGTCTATCCCAATTCATCACAGCTGCTATCTTACTTAGGTCAACAGCTATGCCACCTTTTGACACAACATGTCCTAAGAACTTTACCTCTTCTAACCAAAATTCACACTTAGAAAGCTTCGCATATAACTTCTTCTCCTTTAGTACCTCTAAAACCAACCTCAAATGACGCTCATGCTCCTTGTGGGTCTTTGAATAGATGAGAATATCATCTATGAACACAACCATGAATTGATCTAAATAGGGTCGAAAGATCCTATTCATGTAGTCTATAAAAACTGCGGGAGCATTCGTCAATCCAAACGACATCACATTGAACTCAAAGTGTCCGTACCGAGTTCGAATGGCGGTTTTAGGAATGTCTGAATCTCTAACCCTAATCTAATGATAACGAGACCTCAAATCGATCTTAGAAAATACTACAACTCCTTTCAACTGGTCCATAAGATCATCAATCCTAGGTAACGGGTACTTATTCTTTATGGTCACTTGGTTTAATTGCCTATAATCTATACACATTCTCATACTTTCGTCCTTCTTTTTCACAAATAAGACTGGAGCGCCCCAAGGTGAAGCACTCGGCCTTATAAAACTTTTCTCCAACAGCTCCTCCAACTGAGTTTTTAGTTCTGCTAGCTCCAAGGGTGACATCCTATACAGGGCTATAGAGATTGGTCCTGTTCCAGGAACCAACTCTATGGAGAATTGAACTTCTCTCTCGGGAGGGAACTCGGGTATTTCGTCAGGAAACACCTCAGGATAGTCTCTTACCACAGGTATCTCACCTAGGTCTTGCTCAAAGTTTACATCACAGGCGGCTAGGAGAACATATCCTATAGTTTTCTCCCCACTACAAGAGACCTCTACTGAGTTTAGGTACAGCCTAATGGGTTGAGTGATTTTTTGGGAGGAGAAGGGAAAACTACGGTTTGGGTTCCACAATCTAACAACACACGGTTGGCATTAAGCCAATTCATGCCTAAGATAATGCCTATGTCTTTCAAGGGTAAACAAATTAAATCTATGATAAAAGACCTATCTTCTACAACAAGATGACAGTTTAAACAACAACGGCAAGTATTAACAAGGCGATTTGTAGGAGTAGAAACAATAAGATCAAAGGGAAGTTTAGAGACTCTTAGATTTAAGGACTCGACACTAGCAAGTGAAATAAAAGAATGAGTAGCACCAGAGTCATATAGTACAGTTAAGGGTTTACCGTTTACTTCGCAGATACCTTCCATGAGATCATTGGACTTCCTGGCGTCTTCCGCATTAAGGGTAAAGACTCTTCCTCGGTGTTGTGGTCGGGAGTTCTGGTTCGGTGTCCCTTGGCTGGCGCAGTCCTTTGCATAGTGGCCAGGCTTGCCACACTTGAAGCACACGTTCTGACCGGCTAAGCATGGGCGATTCCCGTGATTCTTCCCGCATTGTGGGCATTCGGGAGTCGACATAGATCCAGAAGAGGTGGCGGGGGTTCCTTGATATGCTTTGTTTTTGGTCCCGCTGGCACTCCCTTGGTGGTTGTTGCCATTTCACGATCCTCCAGACCCTCCTTGGTGATTGTTGTTATTCCTTTGGCCATTGTATCTGAATGGCGGCCTTTGGTTTGGTTTGAATTGTGAGTTGTTGGGATTCCTTTGCGGTTGGTGCTGAGGTTGTGACTTGAAAAGGTTGTTGTTGTAGGGGGCGTAGTGGCTGTTTGACTGGTTCTGATATTGAGGTTTGAACCTCGGGGCTTGTGGTCCTAACTCCTTCGCCCTCTCCATTCTTGCGAGGCTGAGCTTCTTCTGACCTTCCTCCAGAATCTGGCATTTGTTGACCAATGTTGGGAAATCTCTTATCTCCATGTGGGCAACGGCGAAGTTCAACTCTGCTTTGAGGCCTGCCTCATACTTTACGCATTTCCATACTTCGTCGGGGTTCCCTTGGAAAACTCGTGAAAACTTGATGAGTTCCTCGAATTTGGCGATGTATTGAGCTACAGTAGACCCTCCCTGGGTCAACTGCATGAACTCGATGTCCTTCGCGTTTCTTACAGACTCTGGGAAATACTTCTCGTAGAAGTAAGTCTTGAACAGCTCCCAATCAATGAAGGTTCCAGCAGCTTCCAACAGTCTTCGGGTGCCAGCCCACTAGAACTCGGCGTCGGATTTCAGCATGAAGGCAGCAAAAGTAATCTTCTGCTCCTCTGAGTAGGCAACCACGGAGTAGATTTTCTCCATATCCTTAATCCATTAAATCGACTTTGTCGGGTCCGGGGCCCTCTCGAACACCGGGGTTTGCCTTGCGAAACTCACCGAAGCGGGCTTGCTCAACCACCTCAGCAGCAGGGGGAGCAGGAGCAGCAGGCTCTTGTTGATTCATACGGTCAAACATCCGCTCCATGGCTTGTGCCATACGACAGACAGCAACAGCAGTCGCATTATCTTGGTTATCTTCGGTCGTAGCTCTAGGCTGCCCTCGCGGTGCCATTGGTTCCTAAACACATCAGATAGCAAAACACTGAGTTGATCAGGCTCAACATTTCATGTGAAATGAGCTAGTTACCATGGCACATGCAACAACAGAGGTCATGTATGCCTATCCTATAGCTTATCTCTAGCAAGCTTAACACATGACATAACTATTGTTTTATGCTTATAAAGCATAATCAGTCCAATCCTCAGGCTCCATGAGAATTGAACTGCTCTGATACCATAATGTAACACCCTAAATCTTAACCTAATACTACTAGTATGTATTTAGGTTAATCCTTAGAATGTTACCTCTTGGTCTCATTCTTTACTTTTGAAAATACTTAGTGGAAATATGGGTAAAATTTTTCTTTTTTGAATTAAAACAAAGTGAGAGCCACGCATGATTCTTTGAACGGGAATTCATACAAGTCATAAGAGTAAAGCACAATAAAGCACATTAATAACATGGATACATTAACTGAATATATATATATATAGATAATGTGCCTACCAAAAGGCAGGACTATTCGGTACATAGAAGAACGGAATACAACTGAAAAGCAAATACAAGGGAAACAAATACAAGGAAATCATGAAAGCAACACCCATACCCGTGTGCACCTAGAGTAGACAACCTCATATACAAAAGAAGGTTTCTCTTCAACTATGTGGCGTGTGTGCACTAACTACTACCCATCCTATGCACCTACTCCTGCTGGTCCGAGTACTGAGGGGTAGAATCGATCCACTGGCGGATCTCGGCGAGAGTGGTCGTGCGGATCATCGGAGCATGTCCACCGCGGTGAGGGCCCATAGATGGCCTACAAGCCAACCTCGGCAGAACCACCGTCTCTTCACTCTCGGCTCTCATCGGTGGGGGAGCGGGGCTGGAGCTCCAACTGTACATGTGCAAGGGTGGGTCCTCTGATGGATCCGTCTCCGAATACTGAGTCCGGGGCACGTACTCCGGGTAGTCACGTACGGCTGACGCCTCGGGCTGCATGCGGAGGATCTACTCGTCGCGTGGTCTAGCTCGCTCAAAAATCATGTTATGATGGTAGGGGGCAGTCGGGGTGAAGCGGTAGCTCCGTACTGGGTGCGCGAAGGGTCGTCCCATCAACATGAATACTCTGACTCTACAGCGACCCTCAAAATGGTATGACTCGAGTGCTGGGTCATGGTGCAGCTCCCACGTCGGGGTGTCGATGAAGGGTACGAAAGTCGCCATCTGAAGATATGACAGAAGAAAAGAGAGAGGGAATGAGAATCTTCTAAAAGAATTCTCAGTAGGGCAATCCCTAACTAAGTGACATCATCACATCCTCAGGAACCTTAGGTTTTATTTCTAAAAAGGTGTGTATGCATATAAACTCCTTTTAAGTTAGTTTTCTAAAGCATTAGTTATCCAAGGTCCATCATATTTTACAATACATCTTATGACTGAGGATGGAATATACTAAGACATGAATGCATCACAAGGATAAACCTAATTACAAAAACGTTATAATAGTGGCATAAGTTGACAAGTATAAATCTCATAATAACTTTATTGGTTCTTCATAGCATATGTGACATTTCAACTTTAACTTTATCTCATGGGGCCACCCTAAAACATCTCTAGGTTATGAGCTCATACCTTAACTAGTCGTCACTAGCTCTTACTTATCCTATGATAAGCGTAACATACATAATCCCGACTTAAAGTACGGGCTAGGGGGCAAATTAAGGATCACCTCTTAGGGTCATTTCCTCTTTGAAACGCTCTACTAGCAACTAGTGCATAGTAGTATTGTCCGCTTTGGCAAGCTCTGTGTCAATACCCTCATGGATTTGTTTTCTTAGGGGTCCTCGGCTAAACCGGTGTCACCCAAGAAGGCGTCTCAGTGTTGTGTCACATTTAAGTTCTCATGATTTTAAAAAAAAAAAGACCTTTTTCTAAGTTCCTCAAATTTGATGGAAATTCGGCAGCATGACGGCTATAGACTGAATTTCCTCAAATTTGCTTATGCCATGAAAACATATAGGACATACAAACATTTCTTATGAGGTATAGCATATCATCATATAAAACTTCTTTATAGTATATACATCATCACATAATCATTCTAATCATGTAAAAACTTCTTCATAGCATATACATCAAACTCATCATAGATAAAGCTCATGTATCATATATCATACTTACATAAATTAAGCATCATAAAAACTCAAGACTTTTTAATGTCTTATGCATTGACCCTTAAGGTCCTTAACTCACGTTCTAAGTTATTAATCACCAAACCTAATCTCTTGGGTACCTATGAGGTTATAACTAAGTATTTCTCACCTCACACTATGATCAAGAACATCTCTAAACCTCAAGGATGCAGAATTTATAATCCTAACTTTTCGGGTTCATAAGAGTCACAACAATGACCCTTTCTAAGTCTAGCTTGCTCCTAAGGCATCAAGATCAAGTCCTAAACCAATTATGAGTCATTCCTACACATTTAAACTAATTTAAAACCATGATTATCAAATCTAATCCTTGCTGGACAGAATCCAGAAAATTCAATAATTAAGGGATCTAAAATTCTCAAATTAATTCTTTTCTAGTCTCTAACCTATCCTATCTTTCACATATGAGTCTTAGCATTATTTTTACTCAAACATAAGCATATTATCATCATTAAAACAGCTCATACAGTGGCAATAAATGGCAAGGTAGAACCAAAATGTGCATCTCCATAAAAGGCATAGAACACAATTTTTAAGCACATAGAATACTAGTTTCTCTTGGAACCTTTTTAAAATTTCCAAAACTCATTTATAAACACTTTTATCCTTTAAAATCATAAAAATACTTAAGAGGGCAGTGGCTAAATCATTTTCATCTCAAGAGGTCCTAAATTTATAAAACTTAGTTCTACATATTCCTTATACTCATATAAGCCTAGGAAATTTATGAAACATATTTTTAACACTTGTAAAACTTAACACCTCTTAGGGCCGAAATCTTAACTATGGAAAATAATTGTTTTAGACCTTTGTTTGAGGCAACAATGGGCAAGTTCTTTGAGCTCTAGGTTCATTAAAGTGATGACATAAAGATAAACATGCTTATGCACTTGTTTTAGCTTTTATTAGAAAGTAAAGTGAGAGCATAAAATAAATATGAGATGCATCATATTATTATCTTTGATATTTAGGTGAGAACTTGAAATGTAAACATGATGATGCATAGCTTGAAATATAAACATGATAATGTAAGTTCCTTTATTATCTGGGTACTTAGTGATAGCAAGGAAAATAAACATGATGTGCAAGACATAAAAGTAAACATGATGCAAGGTTCATTTTATGGTTAGCTAGAGCTCATTCAAGACTTTAACAAGATAACAACCCAACACATATCTCATTACAAAGAGAGCTTTAGAGTTCTTGAACCAAGTTCTCAAAGGAATTATAAGGTTCTTGAACACCATCATCAAGCTTAAAGTAAATAAACTTTCAAAACAAATCAAAATTTCAAGGATCAAGGAACCAAAACCGAAAACCTTACAAAAAGGAAATGAGAATGAAACTAAGTCAAGTTCTTTATTAAGTACCCAAAACCCCTATCTAGAGAAAAATCTCTAGAACGTGCCGACCAACTTTAAGGTTGACAAGGGTAGGCTTGGGCTTTTAGAAATCCTTAGATTAATTTTCTTAAGTTGAAAAACCATGTGAGCTAAGTACCATATAGATAAAGTTAAAGGAAAAGAAAAACTCAAGCTTTAGAGGTTTCTTTGAGATGAACACAAGGTCATCATCTAGAAACTCTCATCATCAAGCTATCATGCTCATAAGCATGGCCAAGAGGCCGAAATGAAAAAGGAAAGGAAAACAAAGGAAAGTTCAAAAAGAATCCAAGAGGAAACTAGAGAAAAACACATTCTTGAGCAAAGCAAGTTTGAAAAGCAAATCCCTACCAAGTGATGAAGATGAAAGCTTGAACTTGAAAAGGAAAATGAGAAGAGCAACTCCTCCTAAGATGGTGTGATGGCTTCGGCCAAGGAGAAAGAAAAGGAAAGGAGATGTGTTTTGAGGAAACTTGTGTTTGAGGTTTAGTGTTTAAGAGATTTGATGATGATCTAAGATTATGATATGGTGGATTGAAGTGGTGAGGTGATAGTGTGAAGAGAGGATGAAGATGAAGAGAAAGAACTCTTGGAACTTTGAGAGAAAAGAAAAGGACTAGCAAGATGACTCTAGGATTCTAAACTTAGCAAATGCTTCAAGGTGCAACTAAGCTATCACAAGCATCCTATTTATAGAAAAACAAAACCATGGGCTCACCAAGGGGGGGGAGTGGCCGTAGCATTGGAGGAAAAAGGGAGAGGAAAATATCTCTTTGATTGTGTCATAGAAGCATGGTTTGAGGTATGGAGTTCATGACACAAAGTAAGGCTTTAAGCATGGGTTTTTGAGTGAGCTTTCATTTTAATTTTACAAGAAATTGTTCTTCTAGAAACTCAACATGGCTGGAACATTTTCAGCGACAAATAAATGTGGGAAATGATTTATTTCAATTGGTTATTTACTTGGAAAATCAAGTGTGATGGAAAATATGACAAGGTATGGTGTATGTGACTTGAGGTATGGCTTTGGAGTGTTAGAAAATTGAACATGTGATGCATATGGAGGGGGGAAACTTCGGCTAGACCAGGGCAGCAGAGAGGAGGTGAAGTTTGATCATGTAATTGAGTGTTAATGGTGGGTTTAAGTGTAGGTTAGCTTAATTATAAGGTTAGGAGTAATTAAGCTTAAGTTTAGGTAACTGAAAATGAGGTTTAGGGGTTTTATGACAAGATTAGGAGTGCACATACATCATTAAAGAATTTTAAACTCATTTATGAATAAACAATGTGTAACACAATTCTATGATTTAAGGAATTGGAGAGAGGAAACACTATTTAAGATTCCATGACTAGAAATCTTGAAATTAAAATAAGATTTCAAGGTGTAATCAAGCATTATTAGGTTCTAATCAACTTTAATAAATTATTTTGACCCTAGATTAATTATGAAAATTAATTAATCTTCGATTAGAGCCTAATATTGCTTAGGTTTGCTTAATCACGCGATTAAGCGTAAACATACGAATCTAGGGGCAAAATCGTAATTTTACACTAATTTTGCAGGAGACCTCTATAATTAAAATTGAGGTCATAGAATACATAAAAATATCTTTTAAAACCATCTGGAGAAGTTTCGGGTTCATCCGGCACTTGCAAACAGGTAAAACACCGCAAGGGCATTTTGGTCATTTTGACCCGAAAACTCGAAAAATGATATTTTCGATCCCGGAAAGGTACACAGGTCATCTAATCCCCTTTCAACATTGAGTTTGCCCTTCGAGTACTGTCGGATCGGCTTTTCTCGAATTCCGGGCCGAAAATGACTTCAGGGGCATTTTGGTCATTTTCACTCTTAACAGAAAAAATGGGGGCGTTACACTAAACTTGTTACTCTTTTTTAAAAACTAATTTAAAGCCTAATAACATATTACCGAATGCCAAATATATTTGATATCTGAAAATTTTGGTTGTTCTTCATATGAAAGAAAGAAAGGACCAACAATTGGGTGTCTCTTTGCTTTTAGAAGAGAAGATGTTAATAGGTGGGTTAACTGCTCTTATTCTCCCTATCCCTTCTCAAAAGGTTCTGCAACAAAGGTTACTGTAGGTCAGACAATAAAAAAGAAAGTGAATTGAATTTTGATAAATCTTATAGAAGGTGAGTGTCATTTACCTTATCAATATTTATAGGAAAAGTACATCAATGAAAGACAAAAACAAAACGTTTAAAAGAATATAAAAGGAGAAAAAATTTAAAACATTCTAGGCAATACATGCTTAAAAAAGATATATTTCTTCAACACTCTTCTTTTCTTTCCCCTTGATCAGTGATAGCACATTTTCTTTCGTCTTTAATTAAAGTATTTTCACAAGTTCTTTCATAGCACAATTCACTTGTAATTACAGGTAACTCTCGTTTATTGTGCATTTAAGCTTGATGTAACTACTCATTTTTTGGTATTATTGTGATAAAATAATTAAATGTAAAGAATCTGTAGAGATTTTGAAAATTTCGATAAACACAGTTAGGATCACAATAATATGAGGATTCTGTAAACAAAATTAATTTAATATTATTAAAAATTCAATATAATAATATTTTAATCGGAGATATAGAATGAAACACTATAATTTGTATAAAGACATAGAAAAAAATAAAGATAAGGTTAAATAAATATTTGTAACCTAATAAAATTATTTAGGTATTGATTGGGTATCAAAATGGTAATAATTGGTACACCAAAATGATAATAACCGGTATACCAAAATGATGAAACTGTTATACATAATAAATATTATTAGATCTCAAATAATTTTTACTTAGGACAATTAAATAAACATAGACATTTTTAATATAGATATAAAACAAATTAATTTGAAAATAGTTACACTAATTGTTTTGTCTCCAAGTAAGTCACATTTATATAAATAAAACAAAAAGTCAATTTTCTTCCTCGTTGTCCAGATTTCATGTTGCTTTGTTCTTCCTTATACCTTCTTCCATTTTTGCTTCTTGAAATTCCATGAAAGCTCCAAATTCTTGAAGTGTAACGCCCCGATTTTTTCTCTAAACGTGTAATAACTGAAACGCCCCTGAGGTCATTTTTACCTGGAACACGAGAACGGCCATCTCGGCCATCCTCATAAGAGCTTTGATTATGTAAGAAGGGGATTCTATGTATTTGAATGTTTAATAGAGCAGAAGAATCTCATTTATGAGGTTTCTGCACACAAATGACCAAAATACCCTTACAGTAATTTAAGGCAGTTTTGAGTTCTGTTTTGACCTGGACTTGTCCTCGTGGTCTAAAACAATGTTTTTAAGGCATGATTTATGTTTGCTTAAGTCCCGGTGGTCCTGGGCAGTTTTTGCAAAAAATTATGATTTTGCCCCTGCTTAGGTGCATTAGGGCTTAATGACAATTTTAAAACAAAACCTGAGCAATATTAAGCTCTAATTAAAGATTAATTAATTTTCATAATTAATCTAGAGCTAAAATAATTATTTGAGGTTGATTAGGACCTAAAATTACTTAAGGAAACTTAAAATCCAATTCTAGTCTTATTTCTTCAAGAAAGCATTTAAGCATAGTGTTTTTACTATTCAATCTCCCTAATTCAAGGAAATGTGTTGTTCTCTAAACTCTAGTCAATGGAGTTTGACTCCACTAATCCAACAAGTCACTCCCAAATTAAGTTGTTCATAGCGCAAATTGCTTGATTAGTTCACCTAAACACTTGGTTATAAAACCTTAATTAGTGGCCTAATCTTGTTTGCTCCTAAACACATCATTAACACACATTTGGATGAAACAATCTTTCTCCCCCATGGGCTGTCAAGACTGGCCGAAACCTCTCCCCTACATTCTCCACATGTTTGAAATTCAAACACTCAAAGAACCATGTCTTAGACCATGCTTAACACCTTACCTTGCACTATGCTTGATCATATTTCCAACCATGCTTGATATGACTAAATAATTGAGATATTTTCCCTCCCCTTGGCTGTCCCAAAACTATGAGCCCTCCCTCTCCCTTCTAGAAGGTTTATTTCAATTCAAATCAACAAGAAATCACCTTACCTTGAGCCATGCTTAAGCCCATACCTATCTTACCTTCAACCACAATTTGAATGATAACTTGTAAGAGATATTTTCTCTTCCCCAAGCCTTGAGAGGCCACACGGTTACCCCTCCCCATTCACTTCCTCATGATTCAAAATTCTATAAATACCTTGTCTTGGTGAACCTTGCTTCACTATGAATCATTTGCCAAGTTTGATGTTCTAAGAGAAAGTGCTAGTTCTCTCAAATGTTTTCTTTTCTCCTCCTTGTTCCAAGAGAAACCGCCACCCCTCCACCTCTTAATCTTCATCTAGTTCTCATCTAAACACATCCCCAAGCTCAAACACAAGCCAACATATCTCCTTCCTTCCTTTCTCTTCAAGGCCAAAGCCATACTCCAAGATACAAGAAGATTTCTTCTTGTTCTCTCCTCAAAGATCCAACCTTTGTCTTCAGGAACCCACATACTAGGTAGGGAGCTTTTCTAAAAATGTTTCCTTGATTCTTATGCTTTGATCTTGTTGAAATATGATGAATGGATGAACCTCTCATGTTGTTTATTTTTGGTTCCTTCCTTTCTTTTTCCTTTTGATTTCAGCCTCAAGGCCTTGAACATGATGGCTTGATGATGAGTGTTCTCTAAAGATGACTATGTGTTCATCTCTCATGAAACCTCTAAAGCTTGATGCTTTTCTTTCTTTAAAGTTCTATCTATATTACTTAGCTCACTAAGGTTTTCAACCTAAGAAAATAACTCTAAGGATTTCAATAAGCCCAAGGCCTACCCTTGTCAACCTTAAAGTTGGCCAGTACGTTCTAGAGTTTTGCTCTAGATAGGGGTCTTGGGTACATAATAAAGAACATAGTGTATTTTCCTTCACTTTATGGATTTGGTTTCTTGCTCATTTTTCCTTTTGAAGTTTTGTTTTCTTGAGTTTATTTTCTTAAAGCTTGATGATGTTGTTTCAAGAACCATGAGATTTTGTTGAAACCTTGGTTCTTAGAACTCTAGAGCTTGCTTTATGATGAAGAAATTGGGATTGAGACTATGATATTGATTCTTTAAAGTCTTGTATGAGCTCTAATGACAAATAATAATGAACTAGCATTCATGTTTAAATTTATGCCTTGCATAGCATATTTATTTTTATGTTATCACTAAACTCTCAAGAATAAATAAATGAACTTGCATTATCATGTCTAAGTTCAAGTTTTGCATTTCATGTTTACTTTTCAAGTCCTCACCTAAACTTAAGATAAAAATGAGTTGCATCTCATATTTATTATAAGCCCTCACTTTACTTTCTAAACAAAGATAAAATGAAGTGCATAGCATGTTTATATTCTTGTTGTCACTTAAAATGTTAGAGCTCAAAGACTTGTCCCTTGGTATCTCAAGTAAAGTTTGGAAATAAATATGTTTTACTCTTTTGATTTTCAGGCATGTGATGATGATGAACTTGGTGTGAGTTTCATTTAGTCACAAGTGCTAAAACTTATGTTTTATAATTTTCTTAAGCCTAGATGATCTCAAGAAATGTTTCAAGCATGATTTTGTGATTTAAATCCCTCTCAAGCTTGTCTTCAAAATAGCTACTGCCCTTATATGTTTTATGAGGATTTCTAATGAAATAAATAGTTTTCAATGGGTTTTAGAAGCTTTGAAAAGGTTCCAAGAAAAACTAGTAATGTATGTGTTTTAGAAATAAAGTTCTATGTATTATATGATGACTTTGTTTTCGGTTCTACCTTATTTATTCAAGCACCTTAAATTCTATTTTGGGTGGTCTATATATGTTTAAATACCTTACCAATTGTATGAATATTGTTCTAGGCATCTTAGGCATGCTTAGTAACTCTAATAGTTTAAAATGTGATTTCTAGAACTTCTTAGGAACCGAAATTATATATTCTGTTCCAGCCTTGGTAGAGTTTGTAAAATCATATTATAACATGTTTAGATGGGTGAGAATGACTCATAATTGGTTTAGGTATTAATTATTGCATCATAGAGAAAGTCGGTAATGAGAAAGGACCTAAAACATAACTTCTAGAACACCGTAATTCATCGAAATATGCTTACTGCCTATGCTGCCCATCCATAATTAATTAGGTTTTAGGATTTAATAAATTGTGGTAATGAGTTTAATCAATCCCTTAGAGGCATAAGAAAATAATTTGGAAGTTTCAGTTTACCCAATTTAGGGGTTTTTACCTTTAAGGGAATGGTTTATGTGCTCTCTATGAATGATGAATTAATGTGTTATCTCATGACTTATGTGATGCTATATGATGATAGAATTATCAATTGCATGTTATTGTTCTCTTAGAACCTTAGAGATGCCTATGTTAGGATTATATGAGATATGTGATATGTATGAACTATGTGGCATCTTGTTATAACATGTTAAGACTTAAGGTGACATAAACTATGAGAAAATGATCCTTTGGAACCATCAAACTATAGATGGAGATGAGGTGATTCTACTCCCCTAGCCCGTACTTTAAGTCAAGACCTTAACTTATCAAAAAGGATAAGAACCATGTGCTAGTGACGACTAGTGAGGTATGAGCTCATAACCTAGAGGTTTCTCAAAAGGGAGAACAATTAAGGTGGCCCCATGTGCAAAGTAAATGTCTTAATGTCACCTAAGTAACCAAGATAAGATACCATGTACCATGTACCAAGTTCTATGTTCTATGCTCTATGTTCTGTTACCTATGTACCATGAACTATGTCTATGTTTACCATGTATGCTAATAAGTTAGTTAGATCTTGCATATCATAACGAAGTATAATTGCATCCATGTAAATACAAGCTATGTGTTCAAAGGAATAGGCCTCGGTAATCAATGTTTTAGAAATTCATAATTGAACTATTACATGCCCACTCTTTTTATAAGAACCCGAGGTTCCTGGAGACGTAGATGATGTCACCTAGATAGGAAGAAAACCCTACTAAGTTTCTTTAGTAAAGATTCTCACTCCCCCTACCTTTTCTTTCTGTCACGTCTTCAGATTCTGATGGCGACCTTCGTCCTATTCGTTGACACGCCCACATGGGAGTTCCACTACGATCCGGAGCACGGATCGTATCATTTTGAGGGACGTTGCGCGGTTCGAGTTTTGGTATTTGTTGGACGCCCCTTCAGCCATCCAGTACCAAGCTATCGTTTCACCCCTACTTCCCTCCACAGAGACGAGATGATTTTTGAGCAAGCACGCGCGTCTTTCGAGCCGAGGCTTCACACGTACCCTTCCTGATCGGCCATTCGAGATTTCTTCGATTACGTCCCCCATTCGAGGTTTTCTGATACGGACCCCTCTGAGGACGAGCCTACACATGTGTATTCCAAGAGTTCAACCCCCACTCTCATTCCTATGAGAGAGGGGAGTGAGGAGATAGTCACGCAGCCACGGTTGACATGGAGGCCAACCATGCGCCCTAGACATGGAGGTCATGTGCAACCATCTGGTGTACCTGTCCCCGACGAGCTACGACCATGGATCAGATACGTTCCCCCATTCTCGAGCTATCAACCATAGATGACTCTTGGAGTTTAAGTGCACACACGCCTCACTAGTTATGATGACCTTTTTTTGTGGTAAAGGTTATCTACCATAGGTGCACCATGTAGGTTTGTGTTCTGTGTATTTCATTTTCGATGTATTTTTATTGCTTATGTATTTGCATTTCATCTTCATGTACCCAAACTTAACTCACCTCTAGGTGGGTAGTTTATATATATATATGTTATGATGTGTTATGTTCTTTAAGGAGCCTTATTGATGTTTAGATTTCTGTATTCTTTTATATATCGCTTGTATATGCTACACGCGGCTCTTATTTTATCGAGATTTTAAAAAGAAAAATTTGGCTCGTATTTTCAATAAGTATTTCTCAAACAATAAATAAACTGAGACAAGAAGTAATAACTAATATTTAGCCTCAATACGTTCTAGGAGTATTGGGTTGAATATTAAGGTGTTACATGAAGGATACACATAGATAAACACTTAAGTTACTTCAAGAACACTTCCTCTACATCAAATTCAAGCCAAACCCTTTCTTTTCATCTTCAAATCTGTCCAAACAATAGCATATATGGGTGCTGGAAAATGGGTTTGGATGCTTTAATTAGAGGAGAAAAAGCTAGAGAAAATTTTAGCAAAGGCTTGGAAGAAAGGTGGGAAAAATATATGTCTATTGCTTAGTGATTAGTTGACTATTTTGCTAATATAAATTATTGAGATATGTTTGAAATTATGTTTTTGAAATCTGAAATTTATTTTCAAGCTTCATATGTATGAGTTGGATGGATGTAAAGGATGCAATAAATAAAAGTCTTATAGGTTTATTGAATTTATGTAAGAGATTTATTGAGTGAATGAAGAGATTTTTAATTCATAGAAGAAAAAGCTTGCAATTCATCAAAGAGACTTGGTTTATTTTCTTGAAATTTATAAGAATCACCATACGAGGGGTTTTATAAGTTTCTGATGATATAAAATCTCATAAAATTTTAGCAGACTTTGCAAAAAATCGGATCACAGTGCACTAGATTTTATACATAAATTTCATAAAAGCTTACCATATTTTATAGAAAAGTCTCATAAGACTTCAGGAGATTTTGACAGAGAAAATCTCATAAGAGTTGAGGAGATTTCAAGGAAATCTCAAAGCAAAAGTATGAGAAAACTTAAGAAAATAAACCATATTTAATATCAATAGCTTGATTATAAGCTCATGGATTCAAGTTGTGATCTATATCAGGTTATAGTACAAGGTACTACAATAATTGAACTATATCAGGTTGTAACACGAGGTGTTATAATATTATGAGGAAAGCGATGTATTCAAAATAACATGCTTTTGTGATCTATATTAGGATGTAGTATAAGGTACTACATCAAGTGAACAATATCAGGATGTGATACGAGGTGTTACATCTCAGGCAATACACCAGATAAAAAATATATCAAGAATCCTATGAGTTCTATTATCAAGCCTAAATTTATTAATAAGCCTATGATAAAGAAATAATAAAACAAACTAACTAATTGTTATACAGATAACTAGAAAACTGATTAATTATTTAATGAATCTTATGATTTTATTCTCAAGCATAAGTGTACTCATAATACTATGTTAGATAAGAAAAGGAATAAGCAAAAAGAATTATTTTAGAAGAAATCGAAGATACTTTAATTATTTTAAGACTATGTCAGATATCACTGTGTAGTAGGCTCGTGTTTTTCCTACTGCGAATCTTTTATTCTCATTCCTACTGTTACGATTTTTTTACATAAATTGCAATAATGGTGATTATTTTATGGAGATCCTTAGCTGGTATTGGCAGCACGGTCCAGACCTTTTGATGAACCAATGATAGAGAATTTTAGTCAGTATTTTTATTTTCTTTTAATGAATTTTGAGTAGTACCTTACCTAGACTAGAGGGTTCCTGCGTAAACCAGGGTAAGAGTTTGACATAGTTATGGATACTATTAACTTGTCATCAGGTAATAAAATTATGTATTATTTATGTTCAAATTTAGCGACTCAAAGAGAAAACGTTTTATGTTTGTCACAAAAGCGAGCTCATTTAAATATTATATATATACCTCTAAGATTAAGTAAAGTTCACAAGTAACAACTACTCACTATAAGATTATGACTTAAGCATAACTTTATAATAGGAAGGGTGTTACACATGACACATTAGGAAAGTAAAATATAAACACCAAGAGGTTGTATGATCCTCATACCAGACACCTCAACCGATTTCAAAAGAGGTTTAGCTACAAAAATTATGAATGTTTTGAAAATAATTCTACTTTTCCTTAGTGGCAAACATTGTAAGAAGTATGAGATAGGCCTAAACACTCCAATTAAAAGAATTATCTTAGTTGATAATAAATTATATAAATAGGGATTTTAGATGATGTAATTGGTAACCAATATGTGAAATGAATTATGATTGTTCTCTATTTGATATCCTCTCCTCCCTTTGTGGTATTCACTCATCTCTCTTTGATTCTACTATCCAAATTCCCATTTGTTTCAGATACCAATTACTCACAATAGGAAGAAAAAAAAGTAGCAAGATAGAATAATAAATTCTATTAAAATTATATTAATGTTTTGCTAACAAATGTCCTTGGACATTATTTAAGAAAACTGCAAGAAATAAGTTTAAAAATATTTTTGTGGACCTTATGCTTTGAAAACATAAAGTATCATTTTTCTCAATGTTATCTTTTCCTTTTTCAGTTCTTTAACGAGTGCTCTAACTATACTCACTACTAAAAAAACATGAGATACCGACAAATTTTACTGTGGGTTTTTTCCATCGGTGTTATCGACGAATTTACCAGCAGAAAATGATTGAAATCGTTAAAAAAAAAAGGGATGCCATTAATGGCGGAATTTTCTGCCGGTAATCCTAATCAAATAAAAAAAAACATATTTTAACATTATTGAGGGATCTCTCAGCCTAGTAATTAAAAAAAATCCACGGTAATGTTGTTAATGAAATAAGTCATTTTAAGTTTTAATTATCTGTGATTTTCCACCAGTAATGAAAAAAGTCCACTGATAATCTCTTTATTTTGAAACAACATGCCAAACCCCCTCATTTTACCACTATGATGTTCTCTCTTTTCATCTCTCTCTTTCTCTCATTTCTCTGCCATTCTCCACCACTAGTAAGAAAACCACCTATTTCTCTATCGTTCGGCAGCTGCTTTCAGCGATGAGACCACCATTGTCTTGCTTTTCATACCCTCTACACTTTAATCAATTTATTTTTTGATTTTTTTTCTTTCTTTTATTTTACATCACTACAAGAAATGCGTCGAAAACCAATGGGATTATCGATGGGCATGAATCATACTGACGGGTATAGGCCATTGATTTTTTGGCCATCAATGGAATATTACCGATGGGTAATTAAACCAATTGGAAATTTTTACGAGTATACCAACAGGGACAAAATCGAAGACTAGTCGGTACAATTAGATTAAAGGCATCACTATGCTTGTCAGATAAATAATATTATAGATGGGTTATTTTAATTTTACTGACGTGTATTACACATCCTCTTATTGTTGGTGAGAAAATGCCCAAAAAAGGGGGTTGAATCGTGCTTCCTTTTTCAAATCTTCAAATTGAAAACTTTTACAATAAAACTCTATCAAGCTTAGAGCTTGAAGTGTAGTGAACAATAGGTTAGTTTATTCAGAAAGTAACTTTCTGAATTAAGAAGTTGAGTAAACAGATTAAAAGTAAGAGATAATGATGAAGGCATTTATGCAAAATCAAAGGCTGTAAAATAAAAAGGTTAAGGATGAGAAGATACTGAATCGAGAGTTTTATATTGGTTCAGCTAACACTTGCCTACATCCAGTTCTCAGTAACCACTGAATTTCACTAAGCTTCCTTAACCTAAAGAGATAACAATACAGGATAGTCTTTACCATAGCCTTCCCAAGCTCTTAATACTGTTAGTAAACCACACTTACTAACACAACAACAACAAGTAGTTTTACAATCACCTTTTCGAGCTTTCAACCTCCAATCACTACTGGATCGATGACACAATAGATTCAAGATTGATGTTTATTTTAAACAATCTTGCACTCAAGCTTCTCTTCTAATGAATGTGAGATAATGAATCTGAAATAGATTGAGTGACTTCTTTCAACTGATTCTTTCTTAGAAAAACATATGAACAATCTGGTATATAGAAAGAAGATTTTAATATACAAAGAATCTAGCAGATGATTTTTACAGAGAGATTTGAAAAGATTCTCATAACATTTTTGCTCTATGTCACGTCTCTGTCCTTTTGAAGCTCAGTCATCTCTATTTATAGATTATTTTCCTTTGTTATTGTTGCCCTGATCTTTTATCGAACCAGCACGTGTCGAGCATCGAATTGAGTATTGGAAACATAATCTAGAGGAGTAGCTCATCTGGTGTCAGAGTTCTTTTTCAGAAGTCGTTGATGGGTTGAGGTTTCTGAAGTCTATCAGAAATTTTTTTTCTATTTTTTGAACGTGGTTTCTGAACTTCTTAATAAGTCTTTCTTGTTTTGATCAAGGGTTCTGAAGAGGTGATATTCCGGGTAAAAGAGACTGATTTGAATTTTGATTTTGAATTTCAAATATGATTGCTTTCCTTCTCTTTTTATGATGTGAACTTTTTGAAGAGCGCCACTAGTTCCTTGTTAATTCATTTGTCTTCTTATCTTTAATCTTAACCTTTTGATAATGAATACTCCACGATTATGATAATTAAAGATTGAATAACACATTGCTTCCAACTTTTGTATATTATCATCATTGTATCCCTTTTTTTGAAGTTCAGTGTTACTTTCTGACGGCCATATCCTTGATCCCTTAATTCTTTTTCAATGAGTTTGCTTCTTTGATGCGCACGATCACATTTTGCTTGATAAATTTCACTTCATCTGAATCTTTCCTCTTTTCATGAGAAAAACATGTTTGCATATGCATAGTGAAATTATTTTCACTTAATTTTGATAGTGCATCTCAAAGTCATCTGCTAAGCTTTGTCAAGAAACTCAAGGTAGTCATTAGTCATTCTTCAAAGTATTTTCTTTAAATTGGCTTTGTTGTCATTCAAAACAATGAAGCTCTTACTTTCTGAAGGGTTCTGGAGTTTACACTTATAACTCCATAGCATATATCTTGTAGTCTCTGCACACACAAAGAATTCCACAGTAAACAAGTCAAGGAAAGACTTCTACGCCCTTCCCCGGTCATGCAATCATCATTTCCTACAACTCTATCCTGAAAAACACAAGTCTCTATCCTACATACATATTAAACCATATAAATAATAAGGATTTCATTACCAATCTCTACTGCAGTGAAAAAAAAAATCTAAAAGCTCCCTGCATGCGATCAAATTCAACCCTGAAAATCTAATATGAACAAATATTGAATTTCACACAATTGTAAACATTTATATATACAAATAAAATAAAATAAGAAAAAAAGGTGGAAAATTACTCTCATTGTCTACTATAAATGTCAGTAAGTCAATGCAAGGGGTCAACACAACACCTATATTAACAAAATAATAACAATAATTACTCTCCAATGCATTAAAAAAAAAAACACTATAGGCACCCACAAAAGAATAGAAAAAATAAGCCAAATAAAAAAACTAAACCGATTAAAATGTTCATCAATATACCTAGATCGCAATGGTGGTCTTCATTTTGCAAATAGAGCTCCAATGGCGGCGAACGATGGCAAAGAAGCCGTGATGGCACAGAGGGAGAGGGAGTGAAGAGAAAGAAAGTTTTGGAGAAATGGAGAAGAATATAAGCCCAGATGCAACATATTCAAAGGTTACTGATAGGGAAACCTATGGGTAACCTTTTAGTGAAATGATGTGTTGCACATCTCACTTATTATCGATGAGTTTACTAACAAGTATGTAGGAAACCTAAGAGTTGTGCAAAAATGTACGAAACTTTTCAAAAACCAATCGGAAATTTTAAAAAATATTTTTTATATATCCGTCGATACACCATTTGGTAATTTAATAAAAAATAAATAAAAATAAAATATTAATCACCCGTCGATAAAGTTCTCATGCCATGTGGCCCCCTTGCAATTACCGAGGGGCTTATGATTATTATTGTACCAATCAGTAAACCCGTCGGTACACCTATCGGAAATTCTGCAATTCATATGGCTCACAGTGGCGCCACTATTTAACGACGGGCTGTCGTGCAAATTGATTATCACAAGTTTAATAATGCAAAATTCAACAATCCATCAGAAATACTGTCAGTCATTATGGACATTATGTACCCATCGGTATTTTCCATTAGTATCATGCGGATTTCTAATAGTGCATTTTTCTTTTTTGCAAATCTATCATCGCCATCATCGTTGTTCACTGCCGCTGCTCTTTGCCATGATGTTGCTCTCTGCCGCCATCGATGTTACTCTTCATCATCGCCATCTCCCACGATTTTATTTGTATTTTTTTTATTTTTCAGTATTGTCATTGAATATTTTTCTTTCATTGTAATAAGCTTTGGAATTTTTCTATTATGGCATTATAATAGCATTGTAATTTTCTTATATTTCATAAGATTAAGAGTAAACCTCCAATGTGGTCCTTGACAATTTTAGCGTCGGACAAACTGATCCCTGACAATGTCAAAAGTCGGACAACATTGTCCCTGGATGGAAAACAATAAGGTGTTAATGACAATTTTATTATCGGACAAATTAGTCCCTGACGTCATTTATAAAAAAATAAAAAAATATCTTCATCCCTAATTTTTTTCCTTCCTTCATATTCTCCATTACCACCACCACCACCACCATCACCACTCTCTTTCCTAAAATCCTACAAACAAGCCAAAATATATGCAAAATCAAATCAAATGCCAATAAACAACATCAATTAAGTGAAATTTGCATTATCATTCTTCATTATCACCACCACCACCACCACTTTAAATGATGGCAATGGCAGCAATGACTGAATGGCGAATCCCGCAGTGATGGTCATGAATGGCAGTAGTCACGGTGCTTGAGCTTTTTTCCCCTTTTTTATTTTTTTTTTCAGATTTGTAGTTTGAGATTGATTATGAGATTTGGAATTTTCTTTTTATTTGGGTAAAAGTGATTGTGTTTATGATAGTGTTGGATAATTTTTGTTGATGGATGATGATGATGGGGTTATGGATGATGATGAGTAGGTTATGGTTGTGTTTGTTGTGGGTTGAAATGAGTTATTGAAGATGAAGAAGTATGGGTTGTGGTTGGTGGTGGTGGGGATAGTGGTGATGGTGGTAAAGAAAATGAAGGATAGAAAGGGATAAAGAGTGATATGGGGTTGTGATAGATGATGGTGGTTGTGGTGATAGTGGTTGTAGTCATTTAGATTTGATAGTGGTGATGATGATGGTGGTGGTGGTAGTGGTGGTGGTGGTGAAGAGGATAAATGAAGGAAATGGATGGGGGATGAAGGACGCCAGGGACTAATTTGTCTAATAATAAAATTGTCATTAACACCGTTACTGTTTTCCATCTAGGGACTAATGATTGTCCTACTTTTGACATTGTCAAGGACCAAGTTGACACTTTCCAGTTGTCAGGAACTAGTCTGTCCAATGCTGAAATTGTCAGGGACCACCTTGAGGGTTTACTCTAAAATTAATTTAGTGTGAGAATTATTATAGTGTTTTTTTTTTGTTCTATGTTAATAAAAAAATTGCCAGGTTAAGTTTTGTGAGTTGAACTGTCGATAAAATAATAATAATTATAATAATAGAAAGATTACTAGTAAAAAAATCCGTCGGCAATGTTAATGCCCAATTTTAAATAAGTAATTTCATTGGATTTACTGACAGAAAAATCTGCTTGTAATTCGTGGCATTTTTTTAAAATACTTTTTAGGATTTTCAATTTTTTTAAGGCTCGTTACCAGGAAAAAAAAATCTCTGGTAATGCCTGAAAATTTGCCAATAATTTTTTCCATTGATGAATTTTCCAACTTGTTTTTGACGAATTTTTTTTTTGTAAAATTCGCTAGTAATTACCTCAAAATAATCACTAACAAGGAAAACCTACTAGAATAGTTTTTGACCACATTATTACCATACGTTAAAATCCACTAGTAATGATTTTTTTTTCCAATAACACCAAAAATTTGCTAATAAAATCCATCAATAATAGCCGTTTTTCTAATAGTCACTTATTGGCACAAAATCATTATGTTGAAGGTTTAGGATTCCTTGGTCCATCCCTTATTTGGGGACCAACGTTACTCCACCTTTTTAATACCATTAAATTTAATATTAAAATAAATGGATGATGTAGATCTAATAAATAAAATGAATAAATTTAATATTAAAAATCCAAAAATTCTTGAAATTCCAGATCTATCCTTCCTCGATCCTTTCTCCATCCTTCTTCCATTTGGTCCTCGCAAATTTTATCAGTCAGAGAGGGGAGGTGGTGCCACACCCTCCACTTTGGCTTCCCAAAGCCACTCCTATTTCTCCCTCTTCACTCTCGTCCGCTCGTCCTAATTCCATTTGTTCCTTTTTCCTTGCAATCAGAAAAACCAAAGCTTCAATCGTTCAACCTTCCATTAACATTGCACAAATACTTTTTATATTTCCAATTGTACTTTGTTAAACAAAAGTAGGTGGAACCGTGGAAATAGAGTAGAGTCAATACACACAATTTTTTAACAATTTGGTCCTTCTTATGTTCTGGTAGCTGTGCCTCTTCTATTCCCCTCCTCTCCCAGTCACCCAATCCATCATCAAATGCATCAACACAGCTACCATGGAAAGCATTAGCAACAATAATAAAGCGTTACAATTAGTTATTGGTTGGACTTCATTTGTTTCGTGGAACATGCAACAACCTAGCATCTTTAGCACATGCAAATCTCAAGAGGAGGAGGAAAGAGGGAACAGAGAGGTGTGAGGAGGGTTGATCTAAATCAACGACAAAAAAAATTCAATTTTTAGTGAAATCTCAATCATAACTTTGGTTTGCACCACAATACTTTAGATTTGCCACCATAGCTTAACAATTTGAGCTTAGTGATGTAGCGATAATAATATTTTCCCAATTAAGTAAAGAAATAAGAATCCACAAAACAAAGTAAAAGAAGCCTTCAAATAATCATCAAGTTGAGAACTTGAACGAAAATGGATGAAAAAATGTAACAAAAGGGGGGAAAAAACAAAGGACGGATGTTATTACTGTTGGAGCATTGAGCAGAAAAGAGAGGATGAAGTAGGTTGGGGAAAGGCAAAGTTGGGGTGGAATAATATGCACAGCAAAAAGAAAAAGAAACAGGTTGGTTTGGAATGAAGGACGCTGAGTTGAGAAAGAAAGATGGATGAGGGATATTTTGGTCAATTTTAAGGTGGAGCCACATTGGTCCTAATAAGGGGCAGACCAAATTTTCCTGACCCGATATTAAATTGTACAAATAACTTTTTCGTGTATATAGAAAAATGTAACCGTGCAATCAGGTGCGGTGGGAGTCATGAACTTGGGCATGTCTATCTTGGGATTCACGATAATATTTATATATTTATATATAGAGCAGATCAAGATTCTTCCCTATCAATTCAGATCGCTATGTTCACACTATAAAAAGACAGGTCACTGATAATGGCGACGATAAAATGCACAACCCAGCGTCTTCCTCAGCAGCTTATTGATATTGTGTACAGCTTGCAATTACAAAATGATTAGAGAACCTCAAATAACGTCCGGGTTCGATCAGTTTCACCAGCATGCCAGGTGGATGAGTACAAAATATGGAATATGCGTGCAGCCAATCCCTCCATCAAAGGATAGTATGTTTTTTTCTCAATGAAAAATGCTATTAACTTACCAAAACACTTTTTTTTTTTGTCAAATGAGAACTTTCTTTTTGTTTAAATCCATGTCACGTAATTTAGTGAATGATCGTATCTAAGTTTAAGCATGAGTCAACTAATGAAATTTTTAATAGAAAAATAATTTTTGAATGAACCCAAAGTATCCACTGTAAAAAATAGTGACTAATTTCCTTGAGGTGTAAAGCTCATCAATTTGAGTATTGTCTCTAAGACTAACCATGAAATCCTCTTTACACACACTATCAAGAATCAAACTCTAACCAAATGCTTAAGAAAAATAATAAACAATGAGAAACTTTGTCAGAATTTTATTACAAAAATAATATATAATTCTTACAAAAATAATATATCTGGATTGTTGACTTTTAAAAAAATAAGTGGATCATATCATTTTATTTATCTAGCAATCATCGTAATTTCAATTAATAATGTTAAATTTAATTTTAACAAATTAATAATATAAAGGAATAATACATTATGATTTAATTATACATTATTATATTGTAAATTTAGTAAAGTTTTCCATTTATTACATAAAAAAATTATGTGGCTGTAAAAGATCAACATAAAAATAAGATACATATGATGAGGACGAGGATGTTGTGATTAATGAGTGGCCATATAAGACTTGACAGAATTAGTATGAATGAATGCATTAGAGGAAAAATTTGGATGACCCTAACAAGGAGGTAGACGAATACCAAGAAAAACTATTATAAAAAAAATGGGATTTAAAAGTTAATAAATTTAACATGAATATAATATATGATGAGGCTCTATGACGTTGTTTGATCTATGTAAACGATCTCACTTAATGGGACAACGCTTAGTTGTTATTATATATAAAAATATTATATAAATAAATGAATTTATTTAAATAATAGTTTGACACTATCTATATATTATAATTGAACTTTGTAACTCATGCACTCTTTAGAACTCAATCACAAAAGTATACTATTGCCAGTATCTTAAAATGTTTCAATTTTTTTTTTTATTTACTTTGTCTCCGCCTGGTTTTATTAATTAGACGCAGTGTGAAGGGAATCTCGATGGTCTGTTTGCTCTTGGGTGATGATTGATCAGTGACGTTTACAACATTGAATTTCCACAAAAATGAAAAAGGTTGAAGAAAATGACCAAAAAAAAAAAGAAAAAGAAAAAATGAATTAAAAAAAAACAACGTAATGAAAGTTATCCGTGGGGTGCTCATAATTAAGGTCATGAATGGGAGGCAAACTTGATGTGAAATGTAAGATAGAGGAGGGGCCTATGAGGGATCCTGGTTGTTACTTCTCATTAATGGAATCTTTAAACTGCACCCACACCATGGTTGCGATTGCTCTCCTAACCCCACCTGTCCTATGGTCCAAACAACCCACCCTTTATATTTTCCATAGAATTTCCCCACCAATTGCAGTGCAAAAGCCACCCGACACAAGAGGTGTGACTGTGCCGTAGCAAAGTTTACTATTAGTTTCGGGTACAATATACCTATTTATTAGTATCATTATTATTATACAAATCGAAATTGTTTATGCTTTGCCATATTTTCACTCATTCTCCTCTTTGTCTTGTCCTCATCACAAATCAAAAGCCAAAGCAGAAGACTAATTCATTCAAACCAGAAAACAACCATTGAGCAGCAAACTTTTGAGGTCTGTTCCATTGATTCTTCTTTTTTTTTTTTTTCCCTTGTTCCCTTTCATTGGGTTTTATTTTGGTCTTTTATTGGGTTTTCCTTCCTTTCTATCATTAGATATTTTATCTTTCTTCTATCGCTTCATGCGCATGTATGTGGGGGTTACCTTAAACGACAAGTTACCATCGTCCTTTGTGCTTGAAACTGGGGTTTGAGTGTTCCTCCCTCAATATGGCTATTGCCACAGTTTCTGTCTTCAAACGCACGTGTTACACGTTGTTCTTGAACACCTCGTTGCTCCTTGTGCTGTGTGCCTTCTTGATTATTCATTTACACTCTCCAGGACCCGAAGAAGTTGTGGTTGTGAGGAACCACTCTGCCTTTGATAACAGTAGTGACCAAGACTGCAAGAGCTTGCACAAGCTGGGTGATTACAAAGCCAAGTGCTCATACCTGAAATCCAATGACCCTTGTGTCTCTCAGGGCTATATTGATTACCTTTACCTTTTCTATTGCAAATTAGGTAGATTCCCTCTTTTGGGCCACAGCCTACTATTTCTTTGGCTCCTTGTTCTGTTCTATGTGTTGGCTAATACAACTTCTGAATATTTTTGTCCTTCCCTTGAAAAACTGTCCAAGTTTCTGAGGCTGTCCCCAACAATTGCTGGAGTGACCCTCCTCTCCCTTGGTAATGGTGCCAATGACGTTTTCTCTAGCCTTGTCTCTTTCCAGGGTACTGGGACCCAAAGCATTGGCTTCAACACGGTGCTGGGGGGTGTTTCCTTTGTGTCCTGTGTTGTGGTGGGGTTAGTGAGCATCTCAATACGTCACAGAGAGATTCGGGTTATGAAGTCTGCTTTTGTAAGAGATGTCTGTTTTCTTCTTCTGGTTCTTTTGTGTTTGTTTAGCATTTTGGTCACCGGTGAGATCAATGTCGTCGGTGCAGTTGGTTTTTCTTTGATGTATGCGGTGTATGTACTTGTTGTTTATGTCTCGTCTACCCGATGGAAGGGGAATGGTGATGCTGAAAGGGATGTCATTACAAGTTATAGCAATGACTTGAGTGTGCCTCTTCTCAGTGGAATGGAGGAGAAAGGGTTGATTGAGTCTGTTGAAAATGGAGGTCGTGAATATGACCTGAATATAAAGGACAAATGCTGTTGTATGAGATCCTCACTATGTAAAATTTCACTTCATGTCCTGGAGATGCCCCTTTACTTGCCTAGGAGATTGACAATTCCTGTTGTCTTTGAAGATAGTTGGTCAAAGCCTTATGCAGTTTCCTCAGTGATACTAGCACCACTTCTCTTGTGTATCTTGTGGACACCTTACAAGGAACACAGTTTCTTCAGCACAAACCTCATTGTCTATGGAGCTGGACTCTTAGTTGGAGTTATATTTGGTGTAACTGCATTTTTCACAACGGCAATGTCAATGCCACCAAAAACTTGCTTATTTCCTTGGCTTGCAGGAGGGTTCGTAATGAGTGTGACTTGGAGCTACATTTCAGCTCAGGAATTGGTGGGGTTGCTGGTTTCAATTGGCTACATATGTGGAATAAGTCCTTCAATACTAGGCTTGACAGTTCTAGCATGGGGAGATTCACTTGGGGATTTAATGACAAATTTAACTCTTGCATTAAATGGTGGTCCAGAGGGTGCTCAAATTGCAATATCTGGTTGTTACGCTGGCCCCATATTCAACACTGTCATTGGATTGGGCTTATCTCTTGTAACTTGTACATGGTCAGAGTATCCACAATCTGTTCCGATCCCCAGAGATCCATATCTGTGGGAGACAATGGCATTCTTGGTGGTTGGATTAATTTGGGCACTTGTTAGTTTGATAAGAAGAGATATGAAGCTTGATGGAATCTTAGGAGGAGGACTTCTAGTTGTTTACTTCGTTTCTCTGGTTCTGAGGCTGATTCAGACACAAGATTCTTAGTATTTGCAAGATAATATTAGTTATAAAATTGTCATCAGCATTGTTTAGCTATTAGTATTAGAAAATGGCTTTATATTCTTTAAAGTAACTAGATTTTTCAACCATGATAGGAAAGTTTAAATTTGCTTGCTGTATAATTACCTCTGCTCCTTTTGTATGTAGCATTCCTTGGTTAATGGCCATTCTTGTACATCCAGATCAGTGAATAACTACAATTGCAATTATTGTTTGAATGTATCTAAACGGATCTTCTGGTCTAGTTTATGGCCAGCATGTTGCCGTGCGCAAGTTCACTTCTTTTTAACCTAACTCCTGAGCATATGCTATTAGCCAAATCCTCCTTCTAGAAGTGGGTCATAGCATTCTTGACTTATCAGCCAACCTCTTTGAAACTCCATTATTGTTTAATGCATTAGCCGACAACTATCCACCAACACTAATGTCCTTGATTTCTTGGTCATTTTAAAGGTGATGCAATTGACATTATTAAAACAATAACCAAATTTGTCCCGTAGTTTGAAGGATATGTGGCCTTTTTCGTTCACTAGCTCAAATTTGAGATGAGTCTCGGCAAAATGAAAATTGCTGCAGCTCATTTCGAGAAGTTTTTGTTGTCTATTCAATCTTCCTTCTTTTTGAAGCTCTAAAGCTTCAATACTTATTAGATAGAATGGGCGAAAATATTTACAGAGAGATCACGAAATAAGTTCAACTCATCAGCTTAACCCGCTTGAAAATTAAAGAATGACAGGCAGAGCTGCTATTTTCAGCCGCCCATTTTTCTTTTGACATGTCTAATTCATGGTTGAATCTGGGTAGGGTGGATTTGACCTTTGGGTTGAGCTTTTTATTTCTCTTATTAAATAAAAATTTTCCATATAGACTTTAGTATAATGTTAGGTCAACGCATAAAAGAAGAGGGAAGACATCACTCATCAAACCCAACTTAGCCATTTACCTAGGATTTCATCTCCTCATAAGTTACAAGCTTTCTCTTTTACCAATTTTCATCTTTCCTTCCTCTTCTTCGGAGGCGACTTCTCATGCTAGACTTCAACAATTGATCAGTGGCAGGCACAGTGCAGCACAATAATAGAAGCAACCGTTGGAAAACATTAGAATAATGCAGCGGGAATGATAAATAGTAATGAACAAAATTCTTTTACATCGTATGAACAATCCATATAGGACAGGAACACTCTCAATAAAATCATATTTCATGAGATTAATATCACCTTTTATCATTTAGATAATGTAAACACTTAAATCATAGAGGATTAAATAGAACATGTACCTTTTGTAGTGAAATCTCTTAGATACTAGTTATCCGTCTTAGGAACACTTAGCCACACAACTGCACAACCTCTAACTTCTCCACACAACCACGAAATGCCAAGGCACTCCCTTTCTATCTAGGAGTTGTTCTTTGTTTCCCTTGAGAACTTTAGACTTGTATGGAGTGGGTAGTGGAGTAGTTTTCTAGGAATAGAGGTCATTGCACTCAATTGGTTTCTTCCTTTTTAAAACCATGAGGCACACACTCTCTCTTCAATTTGTGCCTTCTTTTTAGGGTTATAGATCTTGTTTGTCATGTGCAAATATTGGGATGACATTTATGTTTATATATTAATTATTAATTGATTCCCAATCAAAAACTTAAACTTATCTGAAATTCAAATTGACTTATTTTTCTAAAATAATTCTTATTTTAAATAAGCTTATGTAGTTTTGGTGCTACTCAAATAACATAATTTCACATATATATAAGTCATCTCATGTCTTATGGGTAGATTGAAAAGTGCACGAGAAGGGGGGTTGAATCTTGCTTTCACTTTTCTTCTCCTACTTTTGAAAACTTTAAAACAAAAAGTTTGTTAGTGATTTTTAGAAAGTAACTTTTTGAACTAAGTTAAAATTGAACACTAATTAAACGTAAGTTTTCATAAAAGTGTTGTAATCAAACAGAATGCAAAAAGTAAAAGAAGTAGGAAAGAAGAGAAATACTGCACAGAGTGTTTTTATACTAATTTGGCTAACCTACCTATATCTAGTCCTCAACAACCTATTGAATTCCACTAAATCAATCATTTCTCAACCTTGAGAAAGTCAGATAGTCTTTCAATAACATTCTCAAGCTATCTCACATGATAAGTAGCTCACTTTACTGTCACTCCTAAGTAGTCTTTGACTAGCCTCTCCAAGCTAAACTTACAATTATCAGTACTGGATCAAGGTACAAAGATTTTAAAGGTTGGTTCACTCTAAGTAACACACACTCAAGTTTTCTCAGAATAAAACAGTGTGTGAATTGAAAACTTGAATGACTTCTTTCTAAAAATTCTTCCTAGGAAGAAAATGTTTTCTAATAAGGACTTAGAAATAAGATTTTTATAGAAGTAGAAATTGACTAAAAGCAGTAATAACTTTACAGAATAAGAAGGAGGATTCTTTCGTTTTTAAAAGATTTTGCAAGCATTTCAACCAAAATTCTTAAGTTGTAAGCACATGACCTCCTTTTATACTTGATCTCATAGTTTTTAAAACCGGACCGGTGATTGACTCGACCAAGGCACCAGGTCACTAGTTCAACAAGTGAGTCACTAGTTGAACCATTTGAATCGGATATAATTAAATTAATATATAAAAATAAAATTTAATCTAATAAAATACATGTTACATATTAAAAAAACGAAACATAACACTAAAAGTTGGCTAGTCTAGTAGTAGAAAGTGGTGCCCTCCTTTCCTTTCTAGTAGGGAAAGGGTTCGAATCCCACATTTGATGTTTTTGAGGAAATTCTAAATTTTCTTGGAGGCGTTAGGTTGACCCGCGGTTCACCCGATTTTGAATAGTTTGCACCGGGTTTGACTAGTTCGCACTAGTTCAATTGCAGAACCAGTCCAATGGCAGAATCAGACCGATCAGGTGGCCATTTCATTGATTTTCCGTTCGAACTAGGCAGTTTAGTCCAGTTTTTAATACTGTGCTTGATCTTCAATTGTAGACCATTGCCCCTTGATCTGTTTTCCTAGTGACACATGTTGATCTTCTTTTTATGCCTTGGAAATGCAATTTAGAAGACTAGCTCGGCTGTTTCAGAGCCACTTTTGCAATTGTAGATATCGTTGTCAAATTAAGCTTTCTGAGTCCATCTTCAGAAACTACTTTTTGCTTTCTAAATGAGGTTTGTAAACTTTTTCTTCTAAAAGCTAGAACAATTGACCAAGTTAAGAAGTTAGATGTCACTATCATCCCTTTTTTGGGTTTGACTTTAATTTGAAATTTGAATTTTTTTCTCCCATTCTATAAAGTTTGTACCATTTAAGAGTAAACATGCTTTTTGAAGCGCTGATTCAATTTCTAGTCTTCCCTTTGATCTTTGTTGCTTTAATCAGAGCTTGTTGGTGAAAATATCATTACGATTGAAGACAGTAACCACTACTTGCTTCAGAGGAGGATTGGAATCTTCATTGTGAATTACTTTCTGAAGATGAGGGCTACTTTATGAAGACCTGTAGCTTGGTTTCTTGTTCTTGAAATCATTTCTTCATGCGTTAAACATACTAATGTCCATTTTAAGGATTATTTTTCACTTTATTTTAGTTTGGAATATCTTTAAATGAGATTAAACATGTTTATATATGGTATTGTGAAAATAAAACTTGTTTAAGGAGTTATATGCTAACAAGAGCGATCCTGTTAAGTACTCAAGACAAAAATTAGTCATTCTATAAAATATTTTAACAAAATTAATTTGTTTTCACTAAAAAATTTAAGCAATAATGCTTTTTGAAGGGTTTTGGAGCCAACATTATAGAGGAATAATATTTGCACACTTCCACACTTCTACCGTACACTTATACCCCACTACATGACAAAACAAAAATATGAAACATGGAATGACAAAATGGGAAGAGGGAAAAGAAAAAGCTTCTCTCACCTACCTTCCCTCCAAAAGCTTTCATTTTTTCTCTCTCTTTGTCTCGTTTTTCTTTCTCACCCTCTCACAAAGAGAACACCTTCTATAGCTCACAGCTCTAGTTCATCGTCACTCATAGGAGGAGGAACATGGTGAATCAAGCTTTGTTTTCATATCACAAAACTAATCCTCACGTATAAAAGCTTAGCTCATTCCATTTGATTTTTCATGTGCTTATGGTTTATGTCCCAAGATATGGATTTTTTTAAAGAATTTTGTCAACAATAAAACAAATTAATAATGACTCTGTTAGAAGTTGAGATTTGCTATTATTGTTGAAAATTGGAGTTAAAAAGTTATAAATATGAGTTATGAAAAGTTGTAAATCAATATGCAAAAATTCATAAACCATGTTCATAAAACATATAAACCAGTTTTAAAAATTTGTAAACTAACTAAGAACAAATACTAAATAGGTTCAGCATAAAATATAAAATTGTATACCAAAAATTTGTAAACCAGTATTAAAAAACTTGTAAACTATATTTGTAAAATATGTAAACCAATTCTGAAAAATTGTAACCCAATTGAGGACAAATACTAACCAGATTCAGAATAAAATGTCAATCCATATGTAGAAAAGTTGTATACCAAGAAAGGCATTCTTAGATTGTTTTGTCCTTAATTGGTTTATAATTTTTCTAAACTGGTTTACAATTTTTCTGTATATGGTTTTACATTTTATCCTGAACCTGTTTAGTACTTGTCCTCAATTGGTTTATAATTTTTCAAATTTGGTTTACATGTTTCATGAACATGGTTTAGAAATTTTTGTGTATTGGTTTACAACTTTACATAAAACATATTTACAACTTTGTAACTCCAGTTTCGAATAATTACAACAAATCTCAACATCTAATAGAGTCATTCTCAATTTGTTTTATTATTCAAAAAATTATAAAAAAAATAATCATCCATATCTTGGAACCTAAACCACAAACACATGAAAATAAATGAAATGAGCTAATCCTTCATGCATGACGATTAGTTTTGTGTGGTGCTAACAAAGCTTGATTCTCCTCCTTCTTCTTCTTTCTATAAGTGATGAAGAACGAGAGCTGTCAACTATGAAGGTCGTTCCCTTTGTAAGCGGATGAAAGAGAAAAGCAAGATAAAGAGAAAGAGAACGAAATAAAACTTTTGGAGATTATGTGAGAGAAGCTTTTTCTTTTCCATATCCCCTTTTTTCCTTGCATATTTCATACTTTTATTTTGTCATGTAGTGTGGTGAAAGTGTGAAAGTGTGCAAATATTATTCCTCTATCTTATATTAACCCAAAGTGGAAAAGACCAACATGCCCCTAATATAAGTTTGTAAAATATGGACTTTATGTATAAAACCTTTGTCCTTTTTGAAGATTCACCACCATGTTGAATTTGACTTTAGCATGTGTTAGCAACCTTTCAATCAAATTACAAGTCTAATATGGTAATTCATTTCTAAGTAACTATATTAATTAGAATTAATTCATTCCTAGCACATAATAGTTGGCAACGAGATTATAAAATCAAACTTTTGATATTATTGGAAACTCATTTCCGAACCTAAAGTACAAATTCCAAAATGTCCTTGGCTCTCACAAGTCATGAGTAACACCTAGCACACCATACCTTGACCACTCGAGTAGTTATGAATGTATTAATTAGAACATTCTAATGAACCAATAACCATATTTCTCATTCACTCGAATCCTTTTGTTATAGGATCCCGATCTAGATCAAGCCATAATCATGGACAATGTCAAACCCTATATATCTTAGACCATATAGATTCTTTAGCTTTTAAATTATTCGATCAACGTGACATGAACTAGCTAGAAACTCTTTTCTATTTAAGTCAAGTACCTTGGCCAAAGATTTTATGGTTAAGAACAACTCCTCATCTATTAGACACATGAACATTTACTTGAGGAACATTTCATATCAAATAACCGATTCCAAGTCCATACAAAATTCTCCATGACACTTCAATGTGTCCCCAAAATCCTGTAAAAATTTCAACAAGAACTATTCTCTAATTATGTTAACAAAATTCTACAAATTTGGTGGTTAAAGACCACTTAATCTCAGCTTAGAACTGGAATTTCATAATTTTTAATCCTAGCAAATGATTAAATCAATTCAGAACAAAAATCATGGTTGAACTTCAAGATGTTAAAAACACCCTATAGAAATTTCAAATGAAAAATCAATCATTTGCTATAGTAATAAAATTAAACAAATTCATAGTTTCAGTTCCAACAGTTCAGGCAACATAGGTACAATTTCGGTTCTTAATTTTTTTAAAGTAATATAAATCAAAACTAGAGCTCAAGAAAATTCATGGAACTAGCTTAGGATGTTAACTTCAACACATAAATTCTAGCTCATAAAAATTCCTACAAATATATTTAAAAATTCATGAGAAATCTCTACATGTAGTAAAACCGAAAATCCCACCAGTATGGTTCAACATCTCTTTAGCAAGAATGATTTTCCACAATACCAAACTACCCCACCCATGCAAATACATTAATATCTAGGTGTAACCTCACATTAGAACCAAAATTTATCACTTCAAAACAACGCAAAATCTACAAGAACATAAAAACACAAAACAAGACATAAAAATCCTACTTTAAGAACTTTAGAGCTCTATACTGCAAAGGATATTCTATGTGATTTCTCTTTACTTCAAGGCCACCAATTTCAGCACCAAACCTTCCTTAGGCAGTGAGGATGTGAGGTATCAAGGTGAGGATTGATGAGGAATTGAGATTTTAATCGGTTAGTGAAGGAAGTTTATGGTTTTAGTGACTTTGGGCAAGTATTTTGGTGGTTTGAAATCAAGCTTGAGCTCTTAAGAAGGATGAAGATGGTGGGTGCCTTCCTTCTTTTCTTGGCCAAAATGTGTTTAGCTTGTTGGAGAAGTTTGGTTTGTTGTTATCTTATAATTAATGTTTGAGTATTGTATAATATAAATGGATAATTCTTAATCTACGAAAATAAAATGGATGTCTAGGATTTAATCTTGTAATCCAAGATTAAATCTTAGCCTTCCACTTGTCTTGAATGGATATACATTATCTATTTGTAGTGATTAAATCATCTTTCAGTATTAGAAATTACACACTAAAATTTTACCGAACGATTAAAACATTATACCTGGGTAATCATACATTACCCAAAATTTAATTCTAAGCATAAAATTTTCATTTCTAACTATTTCTAACCTTATCCCTATGTTTTCTCAGTTTTGGGCACCTCCGAGTCTCGAATCTATGGTTTTGGCTGTCCCGACAGGCCCGTGAAGCTCACAAAATAGTATTCACTTTTTTTTTTCCTACTCATCTGTTGAGTCTCCTCATCATCAATATATCTATCAGAATGTTGAAATTCTCATTAATAAAGCTTCAATTAATTTATGAATAAATCTAGGGCATTACACAACCTAAGCGTTATATTTCCCCATTTAGCACCGCCTTATTGTTCATGATTGTTGTAGCAATCATTTTAGCATGCAGTGCTCTCCAAAAAGGTTTTTCTTACACTTTAAAGTTATAATTCAAGTGGGACCTACCTACAACATGAGTGGGTCCCGAGGAACCCTATGGCAGTCTTGGATTTGCTTATGGACATATGTATATCACTAAACTTTCCTAGGGAACAGTATTCCTAGAGTATTACAATCAAGCACACATATCACTCATGATCTCAATCTTATTTGTATATAGAAGCATTTATCATGAGCACTCACATTTACATATGTGTAACATCATCATTAAGTTCACACAGTATAATAGACATTAAGTCATGAACATTTCTTCATAGTTTCAGTTAGTTTAGTATGCTATCCAGATTTTTACTCTTAAAGGAAATTATGGATCAGCTACTAAACCTTATCAAAACAAAGCCAAATACATTTTCAGAGTTAGTTCAACATATCTATGAGACCTTGTAAAAACTTTCAAAGTAAAATAAGGTCCCTAGTTAGATGAACAAAATACTACAAATTCAGATGTCAAAAACTACTCAATTTCAGCCAACAGCCAGAAGTCATGATTTTATATTATCACCCTACCATTTGAATATATAAAATCCTACCAAAATTCAGGGTTGGACTTTAAGATATCTTCAACATCTTGTAAAATTTTCAAATCAAAATTTAATCATTTGGCATAGTAAAAGAATTAGACAAATTCAATGCTCCAGAATTGAATGTGCAGGTAGAAACCTTAACCAGCTTGGTTCTTCAATTTTCAAAAAATGCTAAAAGTGCTTAAAATGAGTCAATAAAAATATTGAAGACACATAACATATTAGCTTCATCACATAAAAATTTTAGCTTAAGAAAAGGTCTCTAGCCAGGTCAGAAAAATCAAATAATTTCACATGCTTGCATAAAATCGGGATTTCTAGCAATATAGTTCACAACATATTTTGATAAAAAGGATTTTCCAACATCATCAAATCACTCCACCCAATTAAACACATCAATATCTATATATTATCAACCACTATAACCAAGGATTCCAAGCCAATGCAATCAGAAAATTTCAAAACAAATTTTGGAAGAAAAGAGGCCAAAGAAAGCCCTACTTGGTTCTTTCCAGTTCTTATTCTTGTTCTTGGCTTTCTTCAAGAGCTCTTTCACCCAAATTCAATTCAATCCTTCCAAACCCTCTTCGTAGGCATCCAACACAATATAAATTATTGATGGTGAAGTGAGGTGAGGAATTTCTATTGAAATGGATTTGAGTATCTCAAGAGCTAGATTAGAGTTTGTGCTCTAATTATGGAGTAATTGGGTGTTGCAACTTAAAGTTTCAACCTCAGTTTTTGTGTTTTGATGAAGAAGAAATGAAGAAGGTTGTATAGGAAGATTGCTGGCTGAAATCCTAGGGAGAAAAAGGATAAGTTTGTGTTTTCATTCATTTAAAATAACAAATATGTGAATTTCTATTTTAAAAATGGTTTCCCTGAAGATCATTTGTGAATTTTTTGTAAAGCTCTTATTGGCTTCTTGTAAAAACAATGGTGTGGCTTCTTCTAAGCCATACAATTATCACATGAGGTGTCCAACTTGCATTACAAGTTTCATATGGTGTAAAAAACTGTACACCATAATTTTACAAAATGAGTAAAATACTATACCCATAAAATAGATATTACCCGAAATTAAATTTCAGGTCTAAAATTTTTATTTCTAACATTTCTTAACCTTAATCTTATATTTTCTTTGTCTTGGGCATATGTGGGTCTCAATTATAGGATTTCAGTGGTCCTAATGGCCTTACAGGGCCCACATGGTCACTATTCTATTTTTTCACTAAGTTGTACTTGTCAAGACTAATTTTATCCAATTCATAAAATCTTGATTAATAAAATTCAAATAAAATTTTTTTAAATAAATTTCAAGGTGTTACACAAACCCTTCTAGGCTTCTACTCCCCTGCAGTTATCAATTCTTTCTGGACTCTTTTCTTAATCTTGTTCAGAATCAGATCTTAACAATGAACTCTACTCTTCCTTTTCTTTTTCACATAAACCATTAGAAATAGCAAATATAATTGCGAGCCATAACCAAAACTTCCAAAGAATTGAAACGAGTAGATAAAAAGTTAAAAATCCAATATTGCCAACAACCAAAACATTCAAAAATTTGTCTCTAAAAGTGGATGAAATCAAAGCCGCTAGCCATAAATTTCAATAATTTTGATCAAGCTTGGGAGTGGTTGGGAAGAGGAATAGTGAATCTTGAAAAAAGAAAGGAAAAATACTATGATATTAATTATAATTAGAGTGCCAATTAATGACAGCTAAAGTGCCACATAATTTAGGAACGAGGTATCGGAAATTTGTTCTGGTCTTATAGCATTTTCTTTTTTTAATTCAATCATCGTAATTTTTGTTCAAATTTTTTGTTGGTTACTTAACTTATTAGTTGTTAGTATTAGATATTGGTAGAAATTTTTAAATTTTTTTTAGATTTTATGATCGTATAATTTTATAAAACTTTTACCAGAAATTAAAAATCAAACCAATTTAAATCAGTTTAATTTGATTCGATTAATCAAGTATAATCTAACTAAATAGAACCAAATAAAAGTATGTATATTGAATCATTTGAATTTTTGTTTTAAAATTGAATTGAACCGGAGCACAAACATTAGTTACAGTGGCCTTTCTCCTTTTGTGGATATGGATCTCAGGGAATATGAGAGCCTTCGAACATAGAAGAACAAGCCCTCACAATATTTTTCTCTCTTGGTCTAGTCTCTGAACAGGAGTTCAAGTCTCAAAACACTCATTTCTTCTCTTAATTAATTAACTTTCTATTTCTCCTTAGATTTTGTGTCTATATGTTTATTTCGGATATCCCACTTCTCTGATTGTATGTTGTCTCGTTAGGACAACCTCATGTTACTCTTTTTGGAGTAGAATGAAATTTCTTTGTTGAAAAAAGAAGAAGAAGAAGAAAGAAAGAGAGAATTGGAGCGAGCACAAACACCGCTTAATTTCTTTCTGATCCCAACCCCAACGTCATCCTTGATCTCACACTCATTCCCAAGCAAAACCGTAACATCGTAGTCCCAGTTTCGGCCCCATTACCCGCGAAGCCATATCACTAATGGTCCACCATGATTTGTACATGTTATACTTATCGAGACACTTGATTGGAAGCCCATACTGAATAATTCAGTTGTCATTTATTGCCCCAGAATTGCTTGTCATCTGTCACCATGTTCATTCATTTGTTTATATTATAATTTATTTATTTGGTAGTTGGCACCTGTTCATTTATTAGAATTTTATTTATTCTGATATTCATTAAAATTAGTAATATAGTTTAAATTATATTCATTTAAAAAAAATTCAAAATCAAATTTCCTTAAAAAAAAAAAAACTAACTTATAAGCCACTTCCATCAGATCCATCAAAATTGGTTTCAGAGTAAACTCAGTATTTTGATATTTGACGGATGTGTCTGTTGTGCCCTCCAATTCCATTTTAGACGTCTTTTCTTTTGTATAGATTTTAGAGGTTTTAAATAAACCAATTATTATTTTTATTTTCTTATAAAACATTAATGGCGTTGTCTTGACCCAGGGTAGATGGTAAGCTAAAATATAGGCTAAAGAATGAGCTACCTTGCCCATGTGTCCACAGGTGTATATATCTGGATAGGGCATTAATGAGGAAGACTGTAATTGAGAAAGGATCACAGGATTTATGGACACGAATCTTGAGGGGCCAGGATGAGAGCGCAAATTGGGGGATAATTCACATGTGGGTCTTTGGGGTCATGTAGTGGGCTATTGAGTGGGTTATTTTTTATTTTAAAATTTTGGGTTATGGAAGTTTTCTTCTTTTTTATTTTAGCGTTTTTGGTTGTTGTGTAAGTTTTGTTTGTGGTATTGACAAAAAACATTTAGGTTAAATGTCCTTTTTAACTTTTTAAATGAATGAAGGATAGAGTATATGGGTTAGTCCTTTTGTTTATGTGTGTTTGTTTCTTTTGGATCTAATGGGTGAGTTATATGATTGAAAAGAAAAAATTAATTTGAATATGTTGATAACATAAATATATATATATCAAATATGTTGGAGACTTGTTTTTTTGGTGCAATCATTTTTGTACCTCTTTTATTTTAATATTTTGTAAAGAAAAAAATCACAACACGACAGCCGCAATCTTCATTGCAGAAGCTACAATCGTAGGGCCACAAGTGCAACCAAAATTTAGAACACCGATACAAAAAGAAGGGGAGAAAATAACATTGGGATGACTGGCCTTATATTTCCACACGTTTTTTTTAAATACATCTATATATAATAAAATTAGTCGTTTGATCCGTATGATGCATAAGATGATAATAAAAAATAGTTTATTGACCATTGCAGAAGATAAATAATAATTTATTTAGATATATCTTATAGAAAATTAAGTATATTAATTTATTTTAAGGATAAGTTAATAGTTAAATAATTAAATAAATGAACAAAATATAAAGAGAAAATTATAGTAACCTTCCTTGAAGTTTAATATAATCACACTCAGCACCCATCTATTTTGTAAAACTATCTTTAACCTCCCTTGAAATTTATTAAAATTTCATTGATCTTCCTTATAAATATTGGTTCGTTAATTTAAATGGCAAAAAGATAATATAAGACATATATATAATTGTTACTGATAAAATTATAATATGTAGACAATATTTAAAAATTAATTCAATAAAATACTTTTTTTTATCACATGAAAATGAAACTTATAATTATAACTTATGATAGAAAAAAGAGGTGTTTGAGTTGATATACATGTCAAATACTGTCAGAATATTATAATTTTACTATTATTAATCAAGTATATGTCACGTGTGTAAACTCCAGAACTCTTAAAAAAGTATGAGCTTTATTGTTTTCAATGAAAATAAACGCAATTTAAAGAAATACTTTGAAGAACTACTAATGACTACCTTGAGTTTCTTGACTAAGCTTAACAGGTAAAATTCCAAAGTGCATTACATGGACTTAAGTGAGAACAATTTCACTTTGCATATACAAATATATTTTATCTTGTGGGAAGAGAATGAGTTTAAACAAAGTGAATATTATATTATGTAAAGAACGATCATATGCATTAAGGAATGAAGCAGATTAATACAAGAGCAAGAAGCCCAAGGAAAACGATCTTCAGAAAGTAACACGAGACTCCAGAAAGTACATTGAAGAACGAGGAAATCATGCCAACTCTAATAGTAACGTGTTACTCAGTCAAGAATCATCACGATCGCAAATAAATCAGCATCAAAGAGCCAAGATTGAAGATTGGAAGATCGAAGAATGATCAAGAGAATGATTACGCCATCAGAAAGCTCACTTAACTGTGGAGTACATAACGCTCAGGAAATAGGGGGAAATTCAAATTTCAAATTTCAAATCTCGAATCAGACTCAATTTTTATAATTGGTACGTCATCTCTTCTGCCTGATTGATTCACGATCCTAGCTTCTAGAAGGAGGAGTTTAGAAACCATGATCAGAAAGTACGAAAAAGAGGACATCAGAAACCTCTACAATACAATGGCTTCTATAACCAATGTGACAAGTCTGTCAACCTACCTCTCTAGACTAAAGTTCCAAGACACAACCGATGATCTACACATGTTACTTGGAGATCCGATCAAAGGCAACGGTCATGAGGAAGGACCTGTATAAATGGAGATGCTACACCTGAATGCCGATGAGAGAGTTGAAGACATAAGAGTGAAAACTCCAGAAAAATCTCTTCACACTTCCTATGCTATTTATCATAACATGTAATCAATCTTCTTAAAGTGTAAAAAATCTTCTTTCCATGTTTTGTAATGATTTATATACTCTTCTCAAGAAGAGATATGAGAAAAAAGTCTTTTATGTTTCCCAGGTCTGTATTATTGAATATTTGTAAAGAAACATCGATGTATGTTAATTTGAGTGGCAACTTAAACACATAACCTTTGTAACCTTGATAGCGATCAGAGTGAGATATAGCCTGGAAATGCTAAGGTAAAACCATTTTCAACGTGATGGTGGAGGTATCTACTCATCACAGTTTAGTTTAGAGAGGCTGGTTCAGAACTACTCAATTCAGCTAGCAGAGCGTGTTTCATAACTACTCAATTTGAGACAGTTGGAGTTGTCCATTGTTCACTGTGAGAGCTTAGGAAGGCTAATGTAAAGACTATCCATTTTACTTTCTTAGGTTGAGAAAGTTGTTGTTAGTGGAATCTCAACATGTATTGAGTACTAGATATAGGCAAGTTTGCCAAACCAATACAAAAATACTTGTGTTCTTTCTCTCTTATTTTTTGTTATGCATTTTATATTAATTACTGCCTAAGCATTATTAAAATGCTATTATTATTGTTGTTATACTTCAAAGATCTACTTTCTGAAACTACTAACCATTATTCCACTGCACTTCAAGCCTTAAGCTTGATAGTATCTTCTTTTACCAATAAGTGGTATCAGAGCCCGACCTCTAATGGTATGTTTGTGAGTTTGGATTTTAGAGGGGAAGGAAGGAGAAGGGACGACTTGTAGTGTAAAATTATATTACAAGCCCTCCCATCTCCTCCCTTCCCCTCCAAAATCTATACTCACTGTAACGTCCCGATTTTTCTGTTAAGAGTGGAAATGACCAAAATGCCCCTGAGGTCATTTTATTTAAGTCGAGGAAAGCCGGTTCGGCAGTACTCGAAGGGAAAACTCAATGTTGGAAGGGGATTAGATGACTTGTGTACCTTCCCGAGATCGAAAATCTCGTTTTTCGAGTTTTCGGGTCAAAATGACCAAAACGCCCCTGCGGTATTTTACTTGTTTGTAAGTGCCGGATGAACCCGAAACTTCTCCAGATGATTTTAAAAGGCATTTTTATGTAGACTGTGACTTTAGTTTTGGTCCCGGAGGTCCCGGACGAAATTAGTGCAAAATTACGGTTTTGCCCCTAGTTTCGTGTTTTACGCTTAAACGCGTGATTAAGCAAACCTAAGCAATATTAGGCTCTAATCGAAGGTTAATTAATTTCCTTAATTAATCTTGAGTCAAAATAATTTATTAAAGTTGATTAGAACCTAAAAGTGCTTAATTACAACTTAAAATCATATTTTAATTTCAAGACTCCTAGTCATGGAATCTTGAATAGTATTTCCTCTCTCCAATTCCTTAAATCATGGAATTGTGTCACACATTGTTTATTCATAAATGAGTTTAAAATTCTTTAATGATGTATGAGCACTCCTAACCTTGTCATAAAATTCCTAATACACATGCTTAGTTACCTAAACTTAAGCTTAATTACTCCTAACCTTGTACATAAACTAACCTACACTTAATCCTATCATTAGCACCCAATTAAATGGAAGAAAAATACTCCCCCATGTTGTCTGAATTCTGGCCGAAGCTCCTCCCTTCCCATATGCATCACATGTTCAATTTTTCAATACTCCAAGACCATACCTCAAGTCACATACACTATACCTTGTCATAACTTTCAATCAAGCTTGATTTTCCAAGTAAATAACTAATTAAAATAGCCCATTTTCTCCATTAATTTGTGGCTGGAAAAGTTCCAGCCATGCATTGTTTCTAGAAGCCTAATTTCATAAAAAATTGATAGGAAATTAACTCACATCAAGCCATACTTTGTAGCATAGTTTCCATACTTCAAACCATGCTTCTATGACACAATCAAAGAGATATTTTCCTCTCCCTTTGTCCTCCAATGCTACGGCCACTCCTCCGCCTTGGATAGCCTCATTGTTTTGTTTTTCTATAAATAGGATGCTTGTGATAGCTTAGTTGCACTTTGAAGCATTTGCTAAGTTTAGAATTCTAGAGTTGTCTTGCTAGTTCTTTCTTTTTCTCTCAAGTTTCAAGAGAGTTCTTCCTTTCTTTTCATCTTCATCTTCATCCTCTCTTCACCTCATCATCATCTCTCAACCTTGAAACACCACCCCATAGCCTTGAACCATCATCAAAACTCTCAAACATCACACTTCAAACACAGCCTCACTTGAAACACAACTCCAACCTTCTTGCTTCCTCTTGGCCGAAACCATCAAGCACCAAGGAGGAGCTCATCATCTTGTTTTTCTTTTCAAAAGATCAAGCTTTGTGTCTTCACTCTAGGTAGGGGTGTTTGCTAAACTTTATTTTCTTGAAAATGAGTTCTTTCTAGCTTTCTCTTGGATTTTCTTTTGAAACTTTCTTATTTTTCTTTCCTTGTGATTTCGGCCATGAGACCTTGAGGAGCACATGATAGCTCAATGATGAGGACTCCTAGAGAATGACTATGTGTTCATCTCAAAGGAACCTCTAGAGCTTGAGTTTTTCTTTTTCTTTAACTTCATCTATACTATACTTAGCTCACATGGTTTTTCAACTTAAGAAAATTAATCTAAGGATTTCTAAAAGCCCAAGCCTACCCTTGTCAACCTTAAAGTTGGCCGGCACGTTCTAGAGATTTTTCTCTAGATAGGGGTTTTGGGTATTTAATAAAGAACTTGGCTTAGTTTCACTCTTGTTCTTTTGTAAGGTTTTCGGTTGTGGTATTTTGATCCTCGAGATTTTGTTTGGTTTTGTTTAGAAAGTTTGTTTCCTTTGAGCTTGATGATGATGTTCAAGAACCTCATAGTTCCTATGAGAACTTGGTTCAAGAACTCTAGAGCTCTCTTTGTAATGAGATATATGTTGGGTTGTTACTTTGTTAAAGTCTTGAATGAGCTCTAGCTAACCATAAAATGAACCTTGCATCATGTTTACTTTTATGTCATGCACATCATGTCTACTTTCCTTGCTATCACTAAGTATCAAGATAATAAGTGAACCTTGCATTATCATGTTTATATTTCAAGCTATGCATTATCATGTTTATATTTCAAGTTCTCACTTAATACCAAGATAATAATGAGTTGTATTCATATTTACTTTGTGCTATCACTTTACTTTCTAATGGAACCTAAAATAAGTGCATAAGCATGTTTATTTTTATGTCATCACCTAAATGAACCTAGAGCTCAAAGACTTGCCCATTGTTGTCTCAAACAAAGGTCTAAAAATATTTATTCCTTTGGTTCATATTTCGGCCCTAAGGGGTCTTGATGTTTCTAAGCATTGAAGACTATGTTTTATAATTTTTCCAAGTTTTTATAAGTTTAAGGAATGCATAGAACTAAGTTTTAAGAATTTAGGACCCCTTGAGACAAAGATGAATTGGTCACTGCCCTCTTAAATATTCATATGATTTTAGATGTTAAAATTGTTTATAAATGGGTTTTGAAAGTTTTAAAAAGGTTCCAAGAGAAACTAGTATTTTATGTGCTTTTGAAATTGTGTTTTTATGCCTTTATGGAGATGCACATTTCGGTTCTTCCTTGATATTTATTTGCCACTGTATGTGTTGTTTTAATGATGATAATATACTTATGTTTGAGTAAAAATAATGTTAAGACTCATATGTGAAAGATAAGATAAGTTAGAAACTAGAAAAGAATTAATTTGAGAGTTCTAGATCCCTTAATTATTGAATTTTCTGGATTCTGTCCAGCAAGGTTTAGATTTGATAATAATGGATTTAAATTAGTTTAAATGTGTAGGAATGACTCATAAAAGATTTAGGACTTGATCTTGAAGCCTTAGGAACAAACCGGACTTAGAAAGGGTCACTGTTGTGACTCCTAGGCACCCGTAAAGTTAGGATTATAAATTCTGCATCCTTGAGGTTTAGAGATGTTCTTGGTCATAGTGTGAGGTAGGAAATACTTAGTTATAATCGCATAGGTACCCAAGAGATTAGGTTTGATGATTAATAACATAGAACATGAGTTAAGGACCTTACTGGTGTGTTTGTGAGTTTGATCTTGGAGGGGAAGGAAGGGTAGGGGAGGTATTTGTACAGTAAAATTCTAAAAGTTTACACTGCAAAACCCTTCCATTCCCTTTGTTTCCCTCTAAAAGCCAAACTCACACACATAGCCTAAGGGTCAATGCATAAGACATTAAAACGTCTTGAGTTTTTATGATGCTTAATTTATGATATATGATGCGTGAGTGTTGTCTATGATAAGTTGATATGTGCTATAAAGAAGTTTTATATGATGATATGCTATACCCCATAAGAAATGTTTGTGTATGTCCTATATGTTTTCATGGCATAAGCAAATGTGAGGAAATTCGGTCTACAGCTGTCATGCTGCTGAATTTCCATCAAATTTGAGGAACCTAGAAAATGGTCTTTTTGAAAATCATGAGAACTTAAATGTGACACAACACTGAGACGCCTTCTTGGGTGACACCGGTTTAGCCGAGCACCCCCAAGAAAACAAATCCGTGAGGGTATTGACATAGAGCTTGCCAAAGCGGACAATACTACGATGCACTAGTTGCTAGTAGAGCATTTCAAAGAGGAAATGACCCTAAGAGGTGATCCTTAATTTGCCCCCTAGCCCATACTTTAAGTCGGGATTATGTTACGCTTATCATAGGATAAGTACGAGCTAGTGACGACTAGTTAAGGTATGAGCTCATAACCTAGAGATGTTTTAGGGTGGCCCCATGAGATGAAAGTTAAAGTTTAAAATGTCACATGTGCTATACCTATCACCTTATGCCAATGTTATAATGTTTCTTAGTTATTCCATTGATTGGCTTACCTTTATAATGCATTCATGTCATTAGTATATTCCATGCTTAGTCATAAGACGCATTATAAAATATGACGGACCTTGGATAATTTTTAGAAAACTAACTTAAAAGGAGTTTATATGCATGCACACCTTTTTAGAAATAAAACCCAAGGTTCCTGAGGATGTGATGATGTCACTTAGGTAGGGATTACCCTACTGAGAATTCTTTTAGAAGATTCTCATTCCCTCTCTCTCTTCTTCCGTCACATCTTCAGATGGCAACCTTCGTACTCTTCATCGACACCTCGACGTGGGAGCTGCACCATGACCCAACACTCGGGTCATACCATTTTGAGGGTCGCTGCACTATCAGAGTATTTATGTTTATGGGACGACCCTTCGCGCACCCAGTACGGAGCTACCACTTCACCCCGACTGCCCCCTACCATCATAACACGATTTTTGAGCGAGCTAGACCACGCGACGAGCAGATCCTACGCATGCAGCCCGAGGCATCAGCCGTACGTGACTACCAGGAGTACGTGCCCCGAACTCAGTATTCGGAGACGGATCCATCAGAGGACCCGCCCTCGCACATGTACAGTTGGAGCTCTAGCCCTACTCCCCCACCGATGAGAGCTAGGAGTGAGGAGACAATGGTTCAGCCGAGGTTGGCTCGTAGGCCTTCCATGTGCCCTCGCCGCGGTGGACACGCTCTGATGATCCGCACGACCACTCCCACCGAGATCTGCCAATGGATCGATTCCACCTCTCAGTACTCGGACCAGCAGGAGTAGGTGCATCTCTAAACTCTAAACTATGGTCAAGAACATCTCTAAACCTTAAGGATGCAGAATTCATAATCCTAACTTTACGGGTACCTAGGAGTTCCAACAATGACCCTTTCTAAGTCCAGTTTGTTCCTAAGGCATCATGATTAAGTCCTAAACCAATTATGAGTCATTCCTATACATTTAGACTAATTTAAAACCATGATTAGCATTACTAAACTTTGCTGGACAGAATCCAGAAAATTCTATCATTAAGGGATCTAGAACTTTCAAATCAATTCTTTTCTAGTTACTAACTTTTCTTATCTTTCCCATATGAGTTTTAACATTAATTATACTCAAACATAAACATATTATCATCATTAACACAGCACATACAGTGGCCAAACATAGCAAGGCAGAACTGAAACATTTATCTCCATATAAGGCATCAAACACAATTTCTAAAGCACATAAAATACTAGTTTCTCTTGGAACCTTTTTAAAACTTTCAAAACTCATTTATAAACATTTTTATCATCTAAAATCATAAAAATATTTAAGAGGGTAGTAACTAAATCAATTTTGTCTCAAGAGGTCCTAAATTCATAAAACTTGGTTCTATATATTCCTTTAACTCATATAGGCTTAGAAAAATTATGAAACATAGTTTTCAATACTTGGAAACAAATAAACTCTTAGGGGCTGAAATCTCAAGCTAGAGGAATAAACATTTTCAAACCTTTGTTTGAGACAACAATGGGCAAGTCTTTGAGCTCTAGGTTTATTTAAGTGATGACATAAAGTAAACATGCTTATGCAGTTGTTTTAGCTTTCATTGGAAAGTAAAGTGAGAGCTTAAAATAAATATGAGATGCAACATATTATTATCTTTGATATTTAAGTGAGGACTTGAAATATAAACATGATAATGAATAGCTTGAAATATAAACATGATAATGCAAGTTCCTTTATTATCTTAGTACAAACATGATAATGCAAGTTCCTTTATTATCTTAGTACTTAGTGATGACAGGAAAAATAAATATGATGTGCAAAGCATAAAAGTAAACATGAATGCAAAGTTCATTTTATGATAGTCTAGAGCTCTTACAAGACTTTAGTAAATAGCAACCCAACACTCATCTCATCACAAGGAGAGCTTTAGAGGTCTTGAACCAAGTTCTCAAAGGAACTATGAGGTTCTTGAACATCATCATCAAGCTCAAAATAAATAAACTTTCAAAACAAAACAAAACCTTAAGGTTCAAGGAACCAAAACTGAAATATTAAAGGAAAGAAAACAAGTAAATAGAAATCAAAATAGTAAGAAAAGTAAAGGTGTTCTTGAAGAAAAATCCTTTTGAGCTAGATAATAAAGATGAAACTTAGAGAAAACAAAAACTTAAGCTCTAGAGGTTCCTTTGAGATGAACACATAGTCATCATCTAGGAGCTCTCATCATTGAGCTATCATGTGCTGCTCAAAGCCAAGAGGCTGAATACTCAAAGAAAAAGGAAACAAGAAAGTTCAAAAAGAAAAACCAAGAGAAAGCTAGAAAGAACTCATTTTCATGAAAACAAAGTTTAGAAACCACTCCTACCTAGAGTGAAGTTAAAAACTTTGATCTTTGAAAAGGAAAACAAGATGATGAACTCCTCCAAAGGAAAGATGGCTTCGGCCAAGGGAGGATAAGAAGGTTGGAGTTGCGTTTCAAGTGAGGTTGTGTTTGAGATGAAGTGTTTGAGAGCTTAGGAGGTGATTCAAGGCTTTGGGGTGGTGTTTGAAGGTTATGAGATGATGATAAGATGAAGAGATGAAGAAGATGAAGATGAAGAATAAGAGGAAACTCTCTTGAAACTTAGAGAAAAAAAAAAGAGAACTTTGAGAAAGCTAAGAAATCTAAAAGTATGCAAATGAGCTAAAGTGTTTGCATGTGTTTCTAGACAAGGTATTTATAGAAAATGAAAGTAAATGAAGTCTCATTGAGGAGGAGAAGGAGCCGTGTGGTTTTGGAGGCACGGAAGAGAAAAATATCTCTTTCAAGGTGTCATACAAGCATGGTTTTAGGTATTGAGTGTGTGATACAAAGCATGGCTTCAAGCATGGGTTTTTGAGTGAGCTTTTCTTTTAATTTTGAATGAATTAAGCCTTCTAGAAACTAGACATGGCTAGAAGCTTTTCAGCCACAAATAAATGGAGGAATTGGTTTATTTCATTTAGTTATTTATTTGGAAAATCAAGCTTGATTGAAAGTATGACAAGGTATGGTGATTTGAGGTGATTTTCCTTCAAATTTGAAATGAAATAATTCATTAAAATGGGGGAGAGGGTTGGCAGTTTCAGACCAGAAAAATGGGGAAGGAAAAAGTCTTCTAGATGTTGTCCTTGGAAGCATGGATGAAAGCATGGTTTGTATGACTCAAAATGTGGTTCATGTAAGGTCAAAGCATGGTTTTTTGTGTGTGAAAAATTTGCACATGTGATGCATATGGAGGGGGAGAGCTTCGACCAGACCAGGGGCATGAGAGAGGATGAAAAATCTCTCATGTAATTGGGTGTTAATGATAGGATTAAGTGTAGGTTAGCTTAGGTACAAGGTTAGGAATAATTAAGATTAAGTTTAGGTAACTAAGAATGAGGTTTAAGGATTTTTATAACAAGATTAGGAGTGCTCATACATCATTAGAGAGTTTAAAACTCATTTAGGAATAAACAATTGGAAACACAATTCCATGATTTAAGGAATTGGGAAGAGAAAATACTATTCAAGATTCCATGACTAGGAATCTTAAATTTAAAATAGGATTTCAAGTTGTAATTAAGCACTTTTAGGTTCTAATCAACTTTAATAAATTATTTTAACTCAAGATTAATTATGGAAATTAATTAACCTTCGATTAGAGCCTAATATTGCTTAGGTTTGCTTAATCATGCGATTAAGCGTAAAAACACGAAACTAGGGGCAAAATCGTAATTTTGCACTAATTTTGCCCGGGACCTCCAGGACCAAAACTAAAGTCATAGAATACATAAAAATACCTTTTAAAACCATCTGGAGAAGTTTTGGGGTTCATCTGACATTTGCAAACGAGCAAAACATCACAGGGGCGTTTTGGTCATTTTGACCCGAAAACTCGAAAAACGAGATTTTTGATCCCGAAAAAATACGCAGCTCATCTAATCCCCTTCCAACATTGAGTTTGCCCTTCTAGTACTGCCGGACCGGCTTTCCTCGAATTCTAGGCCGAAAATGACCTCAGGGGCATTTTGGTCATTCTCACTCTAACAGAAAAATCGGGGCGTTACATTCACGGTTCTGCCTTGATGATTTGCTCACTGTATGATGATGATTTTATTATGTTCAAATGAGTATATTCATGTATAATTGATATTAGGATTAATTTAAGAAAGCTAATGAGAATTCTAGAACCCTTGGAAAAAAGAATTATGGATACTATTTCAGCATGTTTAAAATTAGTAATAATGGTTTATAATTAGTGTATATGTGTAGGAATCCCTCATAATTGGTTTAGAAATTGATCTTAGTACTTTAGGAGAAGACAGAACTTAGAAAGGGTCAAAGTTGTGACTCCTAGGTACCCGTAATTGTGAAACATAGACTCTGCACTAATACTATTTAGAATTGGTTATAATCATGATAATTAGTGAGAATAATTAGTTGTGAACCTATAGGTGTATAAGAGATTAAAATCGGATGATAAAGTACTTAAGTTTCAAGTTTAAGATCCTAAGGGTCAAAGCATAAGACACCATAGGTTATATAACGCACTGAGTTTATTAATCCAAGTATGATGTGATGATGCATGTGCTATGATGGGTATGTTTATGTAGTTTTAAGTTTATTGTGATTATGGAAATTGAATGTGAAAGTGAATGCATTATGAATTCTTGTGGCATAAAGCAAATTTGAAAGAAATTCGGTATATAGCAGTTATACTGCCGAATTTCCATCAAATTTAAGGACTTGAGAATGTTTTTGAAAACCACATGAAATAAGTCCTGGGTGACAATGGTTTGGCCGACCACCCCCAGGAAAATGAGATTTTAAATGTGACATAGCATTGAGACGCATTTCTCCCACTCCGGTGGGGATGAGGCAAATCCCTGAGGGTATGGTAGATGCAGCCTGTCAAAGCGGACAATTCGCTATGCACTAGATGCCAGTAGAACGTTTCAAAGAAGGAAATATTCCTATGGACTCCCCGAATTAAAGGTTATGATAGGTGATCCTTATGCCCACTAGCTCTATCTCTAGAAGTCAAGATTATTATGTTTACGCTTATCATAAGATAAGTAAGAGCTAGTGATGACTAGTTAAGGTATGGGCTCATAACCTAGATGATGTTTTAGGGTGGCCCCATGATGCTAAGTATAATGTTCTAAAGTCACATAGTTGAGTAAAGAGAAAAGTTTCACTCGAAAGATTATATGCCACTTTATGCCACAAATATGTTCCTTGATGTTATGTTTTATTGATTTACTTGCATATTGTATTATCATGCATTCATGCCTTGCTATGTTGCATACATAGCAATAAGATTCATTCTAAAATGAACGAACCTTGGATAATTATGTTTATAAACCTAATAATGAACCTTATGCATGCTCACCTTTTTATAATAAACCCAAGGTTCCTGAGGACGTTAACGATGTCACCTTAGATAGGAGGTTCCCTACTGAGATTCTTTAGTACGATTCTCACTCCCTTTCTTTCTCTTTTTCCTTCCCGTCACGTCTTCAGATCAGGATGGCGGCATTCATACTGTTCATCGACACCCCCACATGGGAGGTCCACTATGACCCCGAGCACTGGTCATATCATTTTGAGGGACGATGCATTGTTCGAGTTTTCATGTACGTAGGACGTCCCGTTGCTCACCCAGTACATAGCTACCGATTCTCCCCTACGTCCCCCTATGGTGATGACATGGTTTTTGAGCACTCCCTGACGTGCAACGAGAGGATTCTCCGTATGCACATGACTGCATCGGCCGTACGTGACTTCCCTGACTAGTGCCCTGCTCTCAGTCTTCAGAGGCGGACCCCTCGGAGGACCCACCGACCCACATGTATAGTGAGAGCTCTGCCCCCACTCCCCCATTCATAAGAAAGGGGAGCGAGGAGACCGTGACTCAGCCAAGATTAGCCCAGAGGCCGGCCATGTGTCCCTGTCACGGAGAACATGTTCAGCCACCATGGATGCCCACTCCTGTCGAGTTATGACAGTGAATCGGTTATGTCCTACCTTTTCTGGGACCACAACAGTAGAGGTTCTTAGGGAGAGCTAGTGCACACACACCACATATAGATTAGGATAAACTTTCTTTTATTATGAGGTTATCCATTTTAGGTGCACTAGGGTAGGGGTGTTTTCTTTTATGCTTTCCTTGTATTTCTATTTCAGTTGTATTTGTGTTTTTGTTGCATCGAACTAGTCCCGCCTTTAGGTGGGCATTTTATGATATTAATATGAAATATTACCTTTGGTGTGCTACTAATTGTTCCATGCTATGATATGCCTTTCGATTTTGTGATTTATTCTCATGGTTTACAATGTATGTCAGCACATGTTTAAGTTATACGCGGCTTTCACTTTGCTTTTATGTTACAAAAAAAAAATTTACTCGTATCTTCCGCTAAGTATTTTAAAGAAATATTTTAGAATGAAACTAAGAAGTAACAAACTAATAATTAACCTAAATATGTTCTAGGAGTATTGGGTTAAATTTTAGGATATTACATTGTCCATTGTTCACTATGAGAGCTTGGGAAGGCTAATGTAAAGACTATCCATTTTACTTTCTCAGGTTGAGTAAGTTGTTGTTGGTGGAATCTCAACATGTGTTGAGTACTGGATGCAGGCAGGTTGGCCGAACGCAGTATAAAAATACTTGTGTTCTCTCTCTCTTCTTTGATCCCTTATTTTTTTTGTTATGCATTTTATATTAATTGCTGCTTAAGCATTATTAAAATGGTATTATTATTATTATGCTTCAGAGATCTACTTTCTAAAACTGTTAACTATTATTCCACTATAGTTCAAGCCTTAAGCTTGATAGTATCTTCTTGTTAAAAGTTTCAGATTTGGAAGAAAACTTCAGAAAGCACAATTCAACCCCCCTTCTCGTGCACTCATTTACCAACAACGTGTTATGTTTTTTGTTACTTAACCTAATGAATTAATATTTATAGGGATTGTTAGTTTAATTTTAGTAAATCTCGAGAGAGGTTAATGATCGTTTTGCAAAATACAGGGTGTCGATCATAATTGCACTAAACCGCAAGGGAAGTGAGTGTAAATAGCTCAAATATAAATGTGTAATAAGATTGAAAAAATCTTGATAGATGATCTTTAACTAATAATAAAGAGCCTATTTTATGAAAATTTTGCATGTTTTGAAAGTTGATATTGTTAAATAAAGAAAGAGAATAAGTGGGCAATTTTACTATATCATCAGTCAATTATACGGATAACAATGGGTATCTATTAGATAATGGACATGCCCCCTACTCCTCATTCTCATTTAGAATTTTGCCTCCTATTCCCATCCTTCTGTGTATATATATATATAGGTCTGTATGGGGCAGGGACCTCATTCTCTGTCCCTGTCCCGTTTAACAAACATGTACTTCTCTCTTATTTCCATGAAGACTAAACATGTCCCCATTTTTTGTTCTCATTGTGGGTAATACTTGCAAATATATGCTTCAATGGGTCTTTTATGCCTGTTCATTTATATCTTTTTAGCAAATTAAAACATTTAATTTTTAAAAACATAAAAGTAATTTTTTTAATTAATAAATTTAATTTATGTGATTTTATTTACACCTCTCTTTCTTAGCTTACACATCATTTTAGTAAATAATTAAAATATTAATTTTAAAATATATGTTATAAATAATATGTTATAATTAGTAAATAAAAATCATAAATAATTCTAATTAACATCAGATCAATTGTTTGAGTAGATGCTTATTTTGGATAATAAAATTTTGCTTTCGATTTAGAAGAAAAACACAAAACACTATTTTTCATATATTTAAATTATTTGCTTTTGATTTTGAATATAAATTTGTGATTGTTATATAATTGAAAATTTTCAATCAATTGTGATTTATAATTGATATCTCATAATTAATCATTATTGATGTGATTAATGTTTGGAAATTAATTGTGATGAATATAAATAATATATCATAATTATTTGTGCTAGATGTGATTAATATAATTTATACGAAAACAAATTTTTGAATGAATATATTCAATGTTAAATTAACTTCGTTGCACCACTTGGCATAGAATTCATTGTTGAATGATCTTATTTATTGTGGTCTTTAATTTTATTTCATATGGAAAATAAGTAATAATTAAAATGTGAATTAAATTCAAAATATTAGTTTAAAGTATAAAGGTTGAAAAAGCAATAGGTCTAAATAGCTCTATTAATTATGTGTAAAAGTTTCTCTGAAATGAGTCTTCATTATTAATATAGTAGTTTGCATTAATTTTTAATTGTACAATTTTATTTTCATTGTAATCTTTATTTCAAGGATAAATATATTTTACCCCCTGAATTTTAGGTCATGTGCAATTTACACTCTTCCATTTCGAAATATGCATCATGATACCCTAAAATTTCTAAACTATGCAAACACCCCTTAGCATAATTTTAGCAACAAATGAAAATAAAATTTTATGTGCACTTAACCCCCTAATGTTTCTAATTTGTGCAACTTAACACCTTGTCTATGAATGTTATGTGCAATTAACCCTCTGTATTTTTATTGTGTCCAACTCAATACCTTGTTATGACTTAAACTTTTGCACTATTTGAAAAGTAGGGTTTTTTTCGCACAATTTGAAAAGCTCAGGGTGTCATAATGAACATTATGAAATGTTAAGGTGTAAATTGCACGTAATCTAAAATTCATAGGGTAAAATGTCTAGGTTGAAAAGTGCACGAGAAGAGGGGTTGAATCGTGTTTTGCTTCTCTTCATCTCTTTTTCAACACTGGAACTTTAAACAATATATTATTAAGCAATAAGCTTGAAAGTGGAAACAAGGTTAAATTTCTGAAGCATAACGTCAGTAACAAAATAGCTAAAAAGAACTTCCAGCAGATATTAAATAATAAAGTAGAGCAGCAAAAATAAAAGAGATAAGGAGAAGAAGATATGACTCAGATATTTTTATACTTATTCGGCCAATCCTGCCTATATCTAGTCCTCAACTTCCATTGAGATTCATTTACATCTTTCTCAACCCGAGAAAGCAAAAATTGAATAGTCTTTACAATAGCCTTTCCAAGCTCCAACTTGTGACCAGTAGACAATCCCTACTATCACAAACCAAGTAACTATTCACCAGCCTCTCCAAGCTGAACCTTGAGTAGTCTTGTACTAGCATCTCCAAGCTAAAACATGTGACCAGTAGACAACCCTACTATCACAAACCAAGTAGTTATTCACTAGCCTCTCCAAGCTGAACCGTGTAGTTTTTGTCCAGCCTCTCCAAGCCAACCTAAGGAGTATTATACTATACTCTCCAAGCTAAACCTTGATCAGCAAGAACACCTTATTATCACATTGCAAGTAGTTTTATCCTATTCTCTCCAAGCTATCTCACGCCAATCACTACTAGATCATGGTTACATGAGGTTTGTGTTTAGGTTTGCAGCTCAAACTAACCTACACTCAAATTTTCTTAAAATATACAATGAATACCCTGGGGTAACTTTAATGACTTCTTTCTAATGATTTTTCCTTGGAAGAACATATACAATATTTGACAATGTAGAAAGAAGATTTTTACAATTAAGGAAACTGATTACATGAAATAATGAACCTTACATGATGTGAGGAAAGATTTTCACAAGGTTTCCACTCATGTGTAACGTCAATCTCTTAGTTCTTTTGAGCATAGCATCTTTGTTTATAGAAGTCTTCCTTTATGACTATTGTCCTTGATCAGTACTCCAAGTGATATCTGTTGATCATCTGTTTGTTTCTTGGAAAATTAGTCTAGAAAAGTAGGTTGACAGTTTGTCAGATCTGTTGTAGAAGCTGTTGTAAAGTTGAGGTTTCTTATGTCCATCAAAAACTAATTTTTATTTTCTGATCATGGTTTCTAAATTCTTCCTTCTAGAAGATGGGGTAGTTGATCTGACATGCCAATTTGAAACTGGGTTTGACTTGAAATTTGAATTTCAGAAGTTCAAATTCTCCCTCCTTTCCAGCAAAGTTCAGCACTCCACAATAAAGTGACCTTTCTAATATGTGGGATCAGTTCCTTGCGAATTTTTTGGTCTTCTAGTCTTCAATCAGTGCTTTTTGATGATGAAAAAGTTACGATCATGATGATTGAAGATTGTGTAACATGTTGTTTTCAAATTTTGCTTGATATCTTCATTCTAAGCATACTTTCTGATGTCCAGTGCTGCTTTCGAAGACCCGTGCCTTGGTTTTTTGTTCTTGATTTGATTTTTTTTAATCCGTAAGGCATGTAACTTGTAACATCCTTTCTACCATAAAGCTATGCTTAAGCCATACCCTTACAGTAAGTAGTTGTTACTCGCTAACTTAGCTTAACCTCAAAAGTGTATATGCAATATTTAAATATGAGCCTGCTATTGTAACAAATATAAAACTCTCTTTCCATGAGTCGCTAAATTTGAACACAAACAATATAGCAAAAATACGTAATTGTAATTCCTAATGACCAATCTATAGTATACATAACTATGTCAACCCTTGCCTTGGTTCACACAGGAACCTTCTAGTCTGGGTAGGGTATTACTCAAAATTCACTAAAAGAAAATAAAAATACTGACTAAATTCTCTATATCGGCTTATCAAAAGGTCTAGTTGTGTCTACCAACACCAGGTAGGGATCTCCACAAAATAGTCACCATCATCGTAATCTATAAAAAAAAAAGGTAATAGCAGGAATGAAAATCAAAGATTCTCAGTAGGAAAAATACCAGTCTAATACTTAATGATATTCAACTTAATGCAAAATAAGCATTGTATTCTTCAGTTGTTTATATAGGGGTCTTATTAGTTGTGTAATCTCATAACTAATAATTAAAGTCTTTTCTTAATAGTTCTTCTTCCTCAAATCTTATGAGATATTGTTTTCTGAGTCTCCTGAATTTCTGTGAGACTCTTCTCTTGAAAATCTCCTAGAACTCTTTTGAGATTTTCTCTGTGAAGATTTCTGAATTTCTATGAGACTCTTCTCTTGAAAATCTCCTGAAACTCTTTTGAGATTTTATCTATTAAGTCTCCTGAATTTCTCATGAAATGTTTTCTTCAGAATCTTTTTACTTCTTATGAGACATTTTGTTAAAAAATATCTTAACTTGTTATGACATTTTTCTGCTGAATTTCTCTTTAAATTTATGAGATTTATTAGAAATTTTAGGTGTAATGGCAAAACTCATAGGATTTTTTTGATATACTTCTCTCTGGATCGTACTGGCAACTATGTAATGCCGTCGCGATTACATTATGATATAGTTCACTAGATGGAGTACATCTACTACATCTCATCTAGATAGCCTCGCTATCCTCAGTACATCCCTTTTCTCATAAACGATGTAACGCCATTGGGTTCATACTCTGATATAGTTCTAAGGGTATAGCACGTCTACTACTACTCGTGAATCCATGAGCTTACCACTAAGCAATTGATTATTATGTAAAGCTTATTTTCTTGAATTCCTTCTCTTTGTGTGAGGCTTATTTTCTTATGTTCCCTCTTTTCTTAAAGTTTGGTTTTCTTATACTCTTCTTTGGGATTTCCTTGAAATCTTCTTAAACTCATAAAATATTATTCAATTCAACATCTCATAAAAATCTTCTGTAGTTTCACGAAGTTTTATGAGATATTCTCTTTAAAATCTCTTGACTTCTTATGAACATTTCGTTCAAAATCTCTTGAATTCTTATAAAACTTCTCTACCAAAATTCTCTTTAATTCTTTTATAATAATTGTTGTAAGTGGACCTTGGATCTCGCACCCTAAACTATTCCATAACTTAGGTTGTTAGTCTTGGACCTCAAAGCTCGCACCCTAAACTACTGACTTGACTCGCTCCCTAAACCACTCCATAACATGGTTTCCTATCTTGAATCTCAGAGCTCACATCCTAAACTACTAACATCGGAACTTAAACCCTAAACTATTCCATAACCTATGTTCTTATCTCAGCTCTCGAAGCTCACATCCTAAACTACTGACCTCGGAACTCGAACCCTAAACTATTCCATATCATGGGTTCTGATCTCGGATCTCAGAGCTCACATCCTAAACTACTAACCTTGGAACTCAAACCCTAAACTATTCCATAGACTACGTTTTGATCTCAGACCTCAAATCTCGCCCTAAACCACTCCATCATCTAGGTTTGTATCTCGGACCTCGGATCTCATTCCCTAAACCACTCCATGACCTAATTTTTGATCTCGGACCTCAGATTTCGCCTTAAACCACTCCATCACCTAGGTTTTGATCGTGGACCTCGCATCTCACCCTAAACCTCTCCAGCACAAACAAAGCACGTTGGCAGAATCCAAGCCTAAGGAGTTTAGTTTTATTCTAGTTCCAGTAGTAAAATTATCTTTCAGCCAATAGTAAACCTTCATATAAATTCCAGCAACATAAACTCAACAAAATAAAGCACTTATCTTAGCAAAAATAGCCAAACATCATGAAGTAAAAGACTAGAAGAATTTCGTACCTTTCTCCAAGCTTTTTACTAAATCTTTCTCTAGATTTTCTTCTCCAATTTAAAGCTTCAAACCTATTTTCCAGCCACTATATTTGCTACTGTTTGGACCAATTTGAGGATGAAAAACAAGGTTGTGGCTTGAGTTTGATGTAGAGGAAGTGATCTTGAATTAGTTTATGTGTTTATCTAAGAGAATCCTTCAAGAACATCAAGGTTTTAAAGAAGAAAACTTGAAGAATATGGAGGAAAAAGGAAGGAAACGTGAAGGCTATGAAGAGAGAAAGAAAGGAGCGTGAACGTGGCTGCCAATAGAGAAGAAATGCTATTTCTTTTCCTTTTTCCTTTATATAATATGACTTACGTGGAGACAAAGTAATGGGTGTTTTTATTTTCGGATCAATTTGCTTTGTATCTATATTGGAAATGTCTATATTTATTTAATTGTTCTAACTAAAAATTATTTGTGATCTAATAATAGCTATTATTTAGACCAGTTTCGACATTTCGGTGTACCGGTTATTACCACTTTGGTGTATCGATTATTACTTTTTTGGCACCCGATTGCTACCTAAATAATTTTACTGGGCTAAAAATATTTATTCAACCTTATCATTATTTTTCCTATATCCTTATATTAATTATAAGGTCTCATTCTATATCCCCGATTAAAATATTATTACATTGAATTTTTAATAATAAAAATTTAATTTTCATTTTTTTTCAAAATCCTTATGTTAATCTAATCATATCTGTGTCTGTTGGATTTTTCAAAATCCCTATAAATTATTCACAATTAATTATTTCATCATAATAATGTTAAAAATTCGGGTTGTTACATAACTTCTATTGGGTTCAATATTTTTATATGAGATAAATCATGTTTGCACATGTAAAGTGAAATTATTCTCGCTTCAAGTCCGTGTCATGCAATCTGGAAGTACCTATATGCTATGTTAAGAAATTCAAGGTAGACGTTATTCATTCTTCAAAACACTTTCTTTAAATTGGTTCTACTGTTATTCAAAACATATCGCCTTAATGTTTTCTAAAGGGTTCTGGAGCTTATAATCTCCCCCTTTTTTATGACAACACACCAATTTGAAGAAATTCTTTTGAAGATATGTTTGAAAGAAATAGCATGGAATATATTATGACAATAGTTATTCTTTCAAAAACATGAAGTCCTTTTCTTAAGGCATGATATCGATAGGGTCAAAATATGTTTTATAGCCTTACGTAACTTAAGTCAGAGTTGTTTTGGTTGTATAAAAAATTTCTGAACTTACTCAGAGTACTTTCTGAGATGTATCATAGTAGTACTAATACAGATATCATTGTTTACATCCTTTTTACACAACTAGTTTGATTTTTTATTATTCAAACAAACTTTCCAGAAAAAGAAAAAAAAGTGCTTGAATAGAAAACAAGTAATACTTGTGATATTTCATCTTCATTAATTTCCTTATTCAGCACAACTTTATCCAAACTAAATTTCGAATAAAAAAAAACATGTGAAGAACGTATCAGAACATGTATGATTGAGAGAGAACATGATGATACTTATGTAGTTTCTCATGCTCAAAGAAACTTTAATGCAATTTTATCAGCATATTACTATGCAAGGTTTCTGAAGCTCATTAGGGATCAATCACAAATTTTATCAGAGTAAAGCACAAATGAGCATTTTGTTGTGAGATATGAAACTTTTCTCATAAGAATCAGAGTATGAAATTTTTATAAAACAAGACTTGAAACAAATGTTCATACTTTTCCTGTAAGCTCGCTTACTGATGTATATACATATATGTCAGAACATAACACGTTATGTATCATATAAGCACAGCACACTTGAGAGAGTTTTGAGGCTTACAAACTAATCTTAGTTGTATCAAGGCATGTAGGAACAAGTTTATGAATATTGTCAGAAACTATACACATCTGTATTTCTATCAAGTTATACAAAGCTTTTGAAAATGTCTCATATGTGTGTCAGAAAATATGTGTTTTATAAAAAGAAACATTTTAAGCATGACATACATATCTAAGCGCAACTGATAAATATGAGCATTAGAGCAACATTAGGGAGACTTTGTGCTTCAAAAGATACTTGCCATTGCTAATCACAGATAAACATGTAAGTTAAATATCATAGCATGCTAATGAATAAGCAACATTGAGTAAACACTTAAGAGATAATAAGCAAACATCTACAATCATGATATATGATTAGTTAAGCGTAATATGTAGGCATTGATATGTATCAAAGCCCAAAAAAAAAATGTGTTAGAGCTAAAAGAAAATACAAACATGATTTTTTGAACTGGATGGATAATTCAAGACAAGATATCTATCAAAGTAAAAAAAAAAAAAAAAGAAGAGAAAAGTATGCATGCTGAAGAGCAAAAGAATCTCTAAGCTCCCCTTTATTATAGGCTCCCCCCAAAATTCCATAGCATGACTCCCCTTGAGTTCCATAGCATTGGATTTTCTTCATGTCTTTTCTTCTACCCTTTTTATCATCAACAAGAAGGAGGTGTGCAGGAAACCAGGAATACCATCTTCAGCCTCAATACCTTAGCTCTTATAGAATTTCATGAGAGGTCTGAAGGATCTAAACCTGTAGTTCATCATGGTGTCTGAGTTGGATACCATGCTCTATGATTGTCACCTTAAGCATGTCCTATCTAGAAGCAATCTTTCTCATATGTCACAAAATAAGATGATTGAACTAATAGCTTGAAAGAGACTTGGTTGAGGATGGAAGAGGTAAATTGATAGGTGCCGATGTTGATGGAGCAATTATTAGAGAGGGCTCAAGTATGTCTAGGGGTACGGTATCCCCTGACTTTAGCGATTTTACTATACTTTCAGCATGTGCAGTAGTAGGAGGTGGAGAGGAAGGTATGTCAACACTAGAGGCAGCAGAAGCAAACATAGGCTTAAAAGTAGGAGTAGCAATTTCAAGCATTTGAGCCGAGGCAGAAACAACATCTTCTTCAACAAGAAAAGCACTAGCTTCAAGATTGAGGCAAATAGAAAGGGGAGATTGAGGAACCATTAAGATTATAGCTGATTCTAGTTCATGGGCTTCCTTAGCTGATTCTTCAATGATGGATTCTACAGGTGGCTCTTCATGAATTGGCTCTGGACTTGAAAATAGTTCATTAGCAAAGAAGTTTAGTTCATCCACTCCTTCTTCTTCAAGCTGTGATTTTGACACAATAGACTTTGACATGGATTCCATAAACTAATTTATGGTCATGAAGTCATTATTATCACATGGAGAAGTTATTTTAGACTTCATGATTATTGTCCTTGTAGGAGTAGTGGCTGGTTCAATGGTGAAGCTTGTTTCCAAAGCCATTGTCCCTTTAGGAAGTACAATTCAAATTAGAAAAGCGGTAAACTCAAATTGCTGAGACATGGGTCTTGTTGATTATTCCTTAATTACAACAAAAGGTTTAGGTATGGTGGGTCTTCTTCTTTGTGTATAAGACCTTTGAATCCCTTTAGCTCGTTGTAATTCTCTGAATTCTTCTAGCCTCCTCTTTTCTTGAAGGATTCTCTACTATTTGAGAATTTTCTCTTTTTCTTCTTTATCCTTAGAAGATTCAGAGACTTTAGTCGCAGCTCCAGTTTGTGCAGCATCACACATGTCTTTCAGAATGAGTGTTGCCTGGTTTACTCCCTTGGGCAGATTTTTGAATTTTGGCTCAGTGACTTTTCCTTGAATAGGAAGTTTGTCAAGTCTACCTTGTGGTAGCTTAATCTCTGAGGACTTGGCCCCAGCTTCAGAAGGTTTAGAAGACTTTGAGACTTCATCTTAGTTCTGTTTCTTGTACTGTCTACCTTTTCCCTTTTTCTTGCGCCTGAGAAGAAATTCTTCAGAGATAGTCTTCTCAGACATTTCCTCTGCTGCTTCAGACCTTTCATAGCTGTTCTCAAGAAGAGCAATCTATAAGCTCTAGAATCCTTCAGAAAGTATGAGCTTTATTGTTTTAAATGACAACAAAGCCAATTGAAAGAAAATATTTTGAAGAACGACTAATGGCTGCCTTGAGTTTCTTGACTAAGCTTAACAGGTATTTTCAAAGTGTATTACACGAACTTGACCGAGAATAATTATCACTTTGCATGTGAAAACATGTTTTATCTCATGGAAAGAGAATGAGCTTAAATGAAGTGAATATTATATCATGCATTAAGAAATGAAACAAATCAATACAGGAACAAGAAACCAAGGAAAGGGTCTTTAGAAAGTAACACAGATTGATCAGAAAGTACACTGAAGAATGAGGAAAAAACGTTGTTACCGATGGATTTTCATGTGTTACCAATGGAATTTGATGTTACCAAAGGAATTATCAATGGATTTGGTCAAACGATAATAACGTTGTCGGTAAACATTATCGACGGATTTTTTTCGTCGGTAAATATTATCGACGGAATTTCCAATGATTTTTTTTTAAAAAAAAAACCATCGAAAATTAAATAAAAAAATCGTCATCGAATTCATCAGGGGGAAATTACTGATAGATTTTTTTGTCAGTAATTTTCTGAAATAATTTTAATTCAAAAGTTTGGATTTTTTACCGACGAAAAAATTCGTCGGTAATTTTAATTTTAAAAACTAATTTTTTTTAAATTTACCGATGAAAAAATCCATCGGTAATTTTCTAAAACAATTTTATTTTATATTTTACCAACAGGAAAATTTGTCGGTAATGTGCTAAAATTATTTTATCTTATATTTTATCAACGAAAAAATCCGTCGGTAATTAAATTCAATTATTTTTATCCCATATTTTAGCTAAGGAAAAATCTGTCGGTAATTTAAATTTTTTTTAAAAAAATTATTCTGTAATTTGAATATTCCCTGTATATTTTGGAGCCTATATTTTATTTGAAGCTAATTATTAATACATGAGTATAATTAATAGTAAAACATTTTAAAACAATGCATAATAATTTTACTAAACGCGATAAATTTAAGTCTAAAATATAAAATAGATAAAAGTATTAGAAAGTTTACAAGTCAGAAATATAAATAATTCAACCACAGAAAAATAAAGAAAAAAAACAACAACTAAATCAAGAAAAATTAGCATCATCATCATCATCGGCAGCATCACCGTCACCATCACCATCATCATCATCATCATCAGTGTATGGTGGTACAGAGGAGCCTGCCTGCATCTTTTTCCATAAGAACACCATCTCTTTCTTCATCTGCTTTCTTAGTCTAATCTCCTTCTCCTTCATCTGCTTTCTTATTTATGTCTCTAAGGCCTTTTCCTTGTCATCCATCTTCTTTTGCATCTCCAGCAATCGGCACTGTCTCTCTGCATCCTACTCTTGTATACGATGAAGTTCCGCATTGAGCAAGTGAACTTGCTCATGAACCTCATTATCTTCGGCTGTGGATCCAGTGCCTGTAGATGCCCCAGTGACAAAGGCAGAGGACAAACTACTAGCATAAAATGAGCCCATGCCATAGACGTGGTTCTTGTAAGGACCACCCACTACCTCTTGCCACAACTGATCCTCATCAATCGGTGAGCATTCCTCACAGCTGCAATCCTTTGCTCCTGCTAGGTCGTAGCCTCCTGATAACGCTGCTCATAGGCATGCTGTAAGAAAATAAAATTAATTAAACATCTACCAAATATATGAAGTAATAAATTAAATATATATACAAACAATGAGTGGTCAGAACATATATACCTAAACATTCTCTGAGCGAGTATCAACCCATGTCTTGTCTGTCTTGCACGTGTGAGTCTTTCTGAATAACTCACTCTGTGTGGGTGGCCTCTTCAACTCATTGGTTGGCATTTTGAGTTAACATTGATAGCATTAGTAAGTGAAAATATAAAGTTAACAAGAGGAATAAACAATGTTTAAAATAATGACTAAACCATCCGGTGATGCATAGACTCGATAGTAGTTAAACCACCACAATGAACGGATTCACCCTTTTGTGATGCTCTGCTCCCCTTAGCCTTCAAAAACTTATCTTTAAATGCCTCACTTCTCCAGTGTTGCCACAAATAGTCTAGGCTAGCCTGAGTCATCCACTTGGAGGTCTCGTCCTGCCTTTCTTGTATGTCAATGCACATGTCTTATAACCTGTAAGCTGCCTTAGATTTGAAGAGCTTAAACATGTAATCTTCATCATTGGGATGTATGATGAAGTGGCTCTACACATGGAAATAAAAAATTAGGGTAATTAAAAGCAGTTTATAAATTAAATCACACATTTTTATAATAATTATTTTATTTTACCTTTCACTTATTAAACTAGCTCAACTTCTCATTCTTCGACAGCTTGCCAAATGACTCAATCAGCTATTCATACAGTTTTTGTATGGTGTGTGTCACCTCATGCATGGCCCGTTTGGCTGGATGCCAACTACATAGGAAATAGTAAAAAATAATGTTATTATATATAAAAAAATTATTCAAATTATTACAATAAGATTCATGAATTGATGAACAATTAAATTACTTACCTGTTCTTACCAAGATGTACAAGCGATACCTATTACTCCCCTATTGACCCATGTCCTAATTGCCCCGCCGAGAAGCTACCAACTGCCTCACTTTCAGTAACCCCTTTTGATTCATGTGTAGGGGTGGGGACAGGATTAGCCAGTGGTGGTGGAGGTAAAGACACCACTCCGGTCACATGCCCAGCTGTTGGGAGCACGGTAAATTCCTGATGGATATGGGGTGGTGGCATAGAAAGGTTACAAGTGGATGTGTGAGTGGCTGTGGTAGATGCCTGAGTGGGAGGGGAGATTGTTTGATTAGTTGGAACAACCTTACACTTGCCCTTGTGCCATATCTAAAAAAGAAACAACAATGTATGAAAAACCAAACAATATTATAATTTTAAATAAAAAGATGTAATAAGCATAAGACTAGTAGACACATCACATTTAATCTGAAAGTTGAGGACTATCCTCATCATTTTCAGTATCAACATCATCCTCAAACTCATCTTCCTCTTCCTCCTCATCACTATCATCGTTTTCGTTGTATTCATTCACAAATTGATCATTGGAAGAGTGAATAATCTCAACCTCACCCGAATCGGAACATAAACTTGGCAATGTTCCTGTATCAATGACTACTCGAGAAGGGATTGGATCATTCACTTGATATGCATCGTTAGGTAGTTCTTCGACCTCAACTTGACCCCTAGGTTTAGTTTTCATTACCATTTTCCAATCCTTTATGCACTTTCCAGGGTATGATGCATAATATACCTGTCTTGCATTCTGAGCAATAATGAAAGGATTATATGCACGGTATCTCTTAGTATGATTCACCTTGATAATTTTATATTGGTTGTGTATGCGTGTTCCGTCAGGATGTCTTGGGTTGTACCAATCACAATTAAATAACAATACCAATTTTTGAGGTCCATCACCCACATATTCAATCTCCAGTATTTGTTTGATTACTCCATAACAATCACACTCCTAACAAATTCATTTAAAGTTTCAGAAATTAAAATCTTATTTAATTATAAATATTTTTCAACAGATGATCTTCTGCAAGTAAGATTCAACTCTTTAAATTTCTCACAAAAATCAGCAGCACCTCCTCTTAAACAAAGACATCCCAAGAAATTGATTTCATGACATACATACAAGATTCAACTCTTTAAATTTAACAAAATTTCAACAGAACCTCCTCTTAAATTAAGATTCAACTCTTTAAATTGAATAAAAAAAACCAGCAGCACCTCCTCTTAAACAAAGACATCCCAAGAAATTGATTTCATGACATACAAGATTCAACTCTTTAAATTTAACAAAATTTCAACAGAACCTCCTCTTAAACTAAGATTCAAGTCTTTAAATTGAAAAGAAAAATCAACAGCACCTCCCATTAAACAAAGACATCCAAAGAAATTGATTTCATGACATCCAAGATTCAACTCTTTAAATTCTAAATAAAAATCAACAGCACCTCCCATTAAACAAAGACATCCCAAGAAATTGATTTCATGACATATATACATCAATCCAATCAAATTAAAATTCATAATACAATGAAACAAACATTCAAAGATCCTAAAACCGTTCTAGAGCACACCCCCTTATAATATCACAACATGCATATCCTGCAATCTCCGCATACACAATCAATCCTACAGCAAACAATGCAAAGAAGTTGGGAAAGGACCTCTATGCCCTTCGCCCCAGTCATGCAATCCCAATTTCCTACAACTCTATCTTAGAAATCATAAGTCTCTATCCTAACAAAAATGTAATTAAATAAGCAGAAGAAATAATTACTTACTTTAGAAGAGACAAAAGAATGATATGCATCGCCAAGGAAATACTCCAACCGAATTCAACATTCTGTAACAAAATTAATTACTTTAATTAATAACTTTAAAAGAAATAAAATGCATTCACTATTGACCAATCATGATATATATAGATATACAAAGAAAAAGTGTTCATTATTTAATTTTTGATTCCTTTAAAATACGTTGAAGCTAGTAAATTCTATGTATTGGAGATGTTGTTAGTTTGAAAGATCAAAAGAGAAAATGCACTTCAAAGTTATTCCCATGATTCAAATCATCATGTTGTACACACAACAATAAAGTCGTTATAAAAAATTTAATGAAGACAAAACACTTTACAAGATCATTCTAACATTTTTCTTTGGAACACTCTCAACTATCAATTCCTAGCTCTAACTAATTACTTGACATGCAAAGAGTATGAATAGAATCCCTCAAAGTAACAATAATAAGAGAATATTAATACAAAAATAGAGAATATTACCTTGACAATGGAGGGCGATGCGAAGAGAGGAAATTCCACGAAAAAAGGGGCTAATGCACGGAAAGCTTCTTTGGCGTGAATGGGCGGTGACAGCGGGGCACAGGCAGCCGAAGATGAAGTCTGAGAGCGACAGCGGAAGAAAAAGAAAGGTTGGTGTGTAAGAGAGTGGGGCAGGGCTGCGAGGGTTGGTCCCATAGGGGGGTTAGTCTTGCGGGGGATGGCTATCATACCGAGGGTAGGGTCATCGGGAGCGGGGGCTTAATCGATTGTGACTGGTCTGGTTGGTAGGAGGACGGCGGGATGGGTTGGCAGGGGTGGGGGGGGATAGGTAGCGCAGGGGTTACGTAGGGGGTGCCATGATCGGTCGGGTGGGGGGGGTCGGCGTGCTGGTCAGCAGCGTAGGGATGGCAGGCTGGTCGGCAGTAGGCCTTGAGTGAGAAGGGGATGCAATGAGAGAGACAGAGAAAGAGTAAAGGATGACAATAAGTGGCTCATATACAAGTATAGTGTTAGTGGCAAATTTTTGAATTTCTGACGGAATAAATCCGCCGGTAACTGGCGCCACTTTATATTTTTTTTTCATATTTACTGACAGTTTTTATTTCCATAAAAAACTGTACAAAAGTTAATACAAAAACGATATTACTGGTGGAAAAATCCGTCGGTAATTTATTTCAAAAATTTTACTTTTTAAAATTACTGACAGACTTTTCTGCTGGTAATTTATTTTGCATTTTTTATTTTTTATTCTACATTACTGATGGATTTTTCCGTTGGAAAAAATTAATTAATTTATTAAAAAATAACACACAATACTTACTGATGGAAAAATCCATCAGTAACTCGCACGCCATATTATGGCAATTTCGCGCGAATATTACTGACGAATTTTTCTGGTTTTTGATGGAAAAATCCATCGATAATGACAAACAAAAAAAAAATTCTTAGATTTTGCATTTTTCATCGAAAAAACCATCGGTAATTCCGGCGAAAAAAATCTGTCGGTAACTCGTGTGTTTCTTGTAGTGACTTGGCCCCAACTTCAGAAGGTTTAGAAGACTTTGAGACTTCAGCTTAGTTCTATTTCTTGTACTATCTACCTTTTCCCTTTCTCTTGCGGAGGAGAGGAAATTCTTTAGAGATAGTCTTCTCAGACATTTCCTCTGTTGCTTCAGAGCTCTCAGAGCTGTTCTCAAGAAAAGCAATCTATAAGCTCTAGAATCCTTCAGAAAGTATGAGTTTTATTGTTGTAAATGACAATAAAGCCAATTTAAAGAAAATATTTTGAAGAACGACTAATGGCTGTCTTAAGTTTCTTGACTAAGCTTAACAGGTATTTTCGAAGTGTATTACATGGACTTGAGTGAGAATAATTATCACTTTCAATGTGAAAACATATTTTATCCCATGGAAAGAGAATGAGCTTAAATGAAGTGAATACTATATCGTGCATTAACGAATGAAATAAATCAATACAGGAACAAGAAACCAAGGAAAGGGTCTTCAGAAAGTATCATGGATTGATCAGAAAGTACACTGAAGAATGAGGAAATCATAAACTCTGAAATTAACGTGTTACTAGGTTGACAATCATCATAATTGCAAATTATTCATCATTAAAAAGCCAAGATTGAAGAATTGAAGACCAAAGAACGATCAAGGAACTGATTTCGTATGTCAGAAAGCTCACTTAATTGTGGAGCATAGAATGCTACAAGAAATGGAGGGAAATTTGAAATTCAAATTTCAAATGTCGAATGAAACCCAATTTTATAACTGGTATGTTATCTCTTCTGCTAGTTGGTAAACCATCCTAGCTTCTTCAATGAGGAGTTCATAAATCACAATCAGAAAGTTAAAAAAAAGAGGGACATTAGAAACCTCTATAATACAACAGCTTCTGCAATCGATGTGACAAGTCTGTCAGCCTACCTTTCTAGAATAACATTCTAAGACACAACAGATGATCTATACGTGTCACTTGGAGATCTAATTAAGGGCAATGACTATGAAGAAGGACCACTACAAATGGAGATGCTATGCTTAAAAGCTGACGAGAGAGTTAAAGCCGTAAGAGTGGAAACTTTAGAAAAATCTCTCCACACTTCTTGTGATGTTCATTATAATATGTAATCAGTTTCCTTGAAATGTAAAATCTTATTTCTATGTTTTGTAATGATTTGTATACTTTTCTTAGGAAGAGATGTTAGAAAGAAGTCACTTTTATTTTCCAGGTTTGTTTTATTGAATATTTACAAGAAATCATGAGCATAGGTTAGTTTAAATGGCAACCTAAACACATAACCTTTGTAATCTTGATCTAGTACTGATCAGAGTGAGACATAACTTGGAAAGACTAAGGTAAAACTACTTGCAACTATGGTAGAGGTGTTCTGCTAATCTCGGTCTAGCTTAAAGAGGCTGTGTAAGAACTACTCGCAACTTGATGATGGGGGCATTCCAGTCTTCATGGTTCAGCTTAGAGAGGCAAGGAAGAGCTACTTGCAATATGACAGTAGGGGTTGTCTTCTAGACACAGTTCAATCTGGAGAGGCTAGTTCAAGACTACTCAGTTTAGCTTGGAGAGGTTGGTTCAAGACTACTCAGTTCTGCTTGGAGAGGCTGGTACAGAACTACTCAGTGCTAGTTCAAGACTACTTGGTTCAGCTTGGACAGGCTGGTATAGAACTACTACTTTTGTGATAGTAAGGGTTGTCTATTGTTTATTGTGAGAGCTTGGGAAGGCTAATGTAAAGACCATCCAATTTACTTTCTCAAGTTGAGAAAGTTGTTGTTAGTGAAATCTTAACATGTGTTGGGTACTGAATGTAGGCAGGTTTGGCCAAACCAGTGTAAAAATATTTGTGTCATTTCTCTCTTCCTTAATCTCTTATTTTTATATTACGCGCTTTAATTTAATAACTGTTGAAGTACTATTAAAGTTGCATTATTAACAAAAGGCTTCAAAGATATACTTTTTGAAACAACTAACCATGATTCTGCAACACTTCAAGGTTAATGCTTGATAGTATTTTCGTTAAATATTTCATATTTAAAGAAAAAACAAAACCACGATTCAACCCCCCATTTCTCGTGCACTTTTTTGCCTACAAGTAGTATCAAAGCCAGGCCTCTGAGGGATTGAGCAATCCAACAATTGTAGAGAACAAAGATCAATAGGACAAAATGAAGCAAAAGATCACTCTATCAACTAACCATCCTTTCTTTGATGATGCTCCTGGATCTAATTATACTCTCTCAACAATTTAAGGAATCTCAAAGGAGAAAATCTTTAACTCTAAAATTCATCATATCAGAATTAGCAAAAAGCTAAAGCAATAGAAGTTGCTGATACCTCTGGTGAAGAGAAAGAATCTGATGAAAAATTTGAGGTTGAAAGTGGGGGTGAGATCTCCTTGCTCGTGGAGAAAATGTCAAAAGCCTGATGAGGCCAAGCCAAGAATGGTAGAAGCATCAATCTCAAGAAGAAGACAAAAGGAGCAAAGAAAATCCTAAAAAGAGCAACTCTGAAGATGAAGGGAATGAGTCAGTAAGTCATGATAAGGATGAAAGTGCAAGATTTATATATCTCATGAAATGAGTGTGATTTTACATAAGTATACATGGTAAGAATAGTCAAACTCATTCCTTTATTTTCCATGCAAACATATGATGAGCTGCCATATAATATGCATATTTCCTCTTCGAAACATCTCAGGAAGAACAAGCCTAAGTTTGATAAAAAAAATAAAAAATAAAAAACTCATAAGGAAAATACAAATTCTGTTTTCAAACTCTAGGCATTAGAAACTGAAGTCTCATAATTTGGAAAAAGGTCCTAAATGTAACACCCTAATTTTTAACCAAATACTCTAGAACATATTAGGCTAATCATTAGGTTATTATTTCTTAGTCTCATCATTTTATTAAAATACTTAGCACAAATTATGGGTAAATTTTTTTTTTTGAAAACATAAAACAAAGTGAGAGCCGTGTTCTTAGTCTAATCGTAAGACAGTTATAAAACAAGATTAGCAATCAGAGAGTAACACGGAAATTAAGGACAAGTAACAACAGAGCAATGACCATCATAATAACAGAAACATTCCATTAATAATATAATTAGAAATACATATGTAGTCATACCCTCATAGGGACGGGCAGAGCATGTAATACAGTGGAAAAGGAAATACAACAGAAACAGGGAAACATAAAGTAACATAAAGTAAACCATCACTACCAGAGTGCACCTATAATGGATAACCTCAAAACAAAAGCAGGTTTATCCAGTTTATGTGTGAGTGTGTGCACTAAGCCTCCCCTAGGACGTCTACTACTGGAACCCGGGGAAGGGTGGAGTGTAACCGATCCATGAACGCAAGGCGACAGGAGTGGGTACTTGTGAAGACTAAGCGCGAGCTCCTCGATAGGGGCTTATCTCGGCTCGCCTAACCAGTCTCGGTTGTGTAACAGTCTCCTCACTCACGTCTCGCACGTACTGAGGTGTAAGAGCAGAGCTCTCGCTATACGTATGCACCGGCGGGTCCTCTGAAGGGTCGTCCTCCGAACTGGGAGACCGAGGCATGTAGTCCTAGAAGTCTCAAGGCATTGAACCACTAGTGTACGTCTGCAGAATCCTCTCGTCTCGCATCCTGGCGCGCTCAAAAACCATCACATCGTCGTAGGGTGACATCGCGGAGAAACGGTAGCTCTGTACAGGGTGTGCAAAGGGGCATCCGATGAACATGAAGACTTGCACAGTGCACTGCCCCTAAAAATGGTATGATCCGTGATCCGGATTAAAGTGGACTTCCCAGGTCGGCGTGTCGACAAAAACCATGAACTTCGCCATCGCTATTTGAAGATGTGACGGAAGAAAGGGAAAGGAGAGAGAGGAGTGAGAATTCTTACTAAAGAATCTCAGTAGGAGTCTCCTACCCTAGGGTTATATCATTCACATCATCAGGAACCTTGGGTTTAATTATAAAAGGTGTGCATACATAATGAGTCCATTATTAGGGTTTATAAAACCAATTATCCAAGGTCCATTCTTTTTAGCATGCATCTAGATGTTATGAATGCAACATATTAAAACATGAATGCATGGCAATGCCTCAATCAAATAACTCAATGAATCACAACATCAAGAAGCACACAAGTGGCATAAAGGGCATATAACTATCAAGTGGATCTTTCCTTAATTTTGTGATATTAATCATGGTACTTTAGCATACAAAGTATGACAAAGTATGGTTTGAGGTATGGAGTTTATAATACAAAGTATGGTTTCAAGCATAAGTTTTTGAGTGAGTTTTCTTTCAAATTTTGAATGAAATAAGTCTTCTAGAAACTTGGCATGGCTAGAAGTTTTTCAGCCACAAATAGATCAAGGAATTGGTCTATTTCATTTAGTTATTCATTTGGAAAATTAAGCTTGATTGAAAGTATGACAAGGTATGACAAAGTATGGTGATTTGAGGTGATTTTCCTTCAAATTTGAAATGAAATAATTCATCAAATGGGGGAGGAAGGCTGGTGGAAGTCAGACCAAAAAATGGGGAAGGAAAAGTCTTCTAGAAGTTGTCCTTGGAAGCATGGATGAAGGTATGGAAGTTGTGACACAAAGCATGGTTCATGTAAAATGAAAGTATGGCCTTTGAAGTGTGAAAAATTTGCACATGTGATGGATATGGAGGGGGAAAATATTCGGCCAAACCAGACAGCATGGAGGGAGAGAGATTTTGATCATCTAATTGTGTGCTAATGGTAGGTTTAAGTGTGTATTAGTTTATGTACAAGGTTAGGAATAATTTAGCTTAAGTTTAGGTAACTAAGGATGAGGTTTAGGGATTTTATGACAAGATTAGGAGTGCTCATACATCATTTAGAGAATTAAAAACTCATTTGGGAATAAACAATGTGAAACACAATTCCATGATTTAAGGAATTGGAGAGAGAAAACACTATTCAAGATTCTATGACTAGGAATCTTGAATTTAAAATAGGATTTCAAGTTGTAATTAAGCATTATTAAGTTCTAATCAACTTTAATAAATTATTTTGACCTTATATTAATTATGGAAATTAATTAATCTTTGATTAGAGCCTAATATTGCTTAGGTTTGCTTAATCACGCGATTAAGCGTAAAAACACGAAACTAGGGGCAAAATTGTAATTTTGCACTAATTTCGCCTGGGACATCCGGGGCCAAAACTGAGGTCACAGAATACATAAAAACACCTTTTAAAACCATCTGGAGAAGTTTTGGGTTCATCCGACACTTGAAAACGGGAAAAACATCACAGGGGCGTTTTGGTCATTTTAACCCGAAAACTCAAAAAATGAGATTTTCGATCCCGAACAGACACACAAGTCATCTAATCCCTTTCCAACATTGAGTTTGCCCTTTGAGTACTGCCGGATCGGCTTTCCTCGAATTCCGGGTTGAAAATGACCTCAGGGGCATTTTGGTCATTTTAACTCTAACAGAAAATCGGGGCGTTACATTACTCCCCTCCTTAAAAAGAATTTCGCCCTCAAAATTCATACCTTAGAACAACTCGGGGTACTTCGACCTCATCTCAGATTCTAGCTCCCATGTGAACTCCTCGGTGTTGCCATGCCCTTACGCGAGATTCACCAAAGGAATAGACTTATTCCTTAATTGCTTGACGCCTTGGTCCACGATTCTCGTCGGTGGTAGATTGAACATCAGGTCCTCCCTTAACTGTACGTGTTCTGGCTACTTTCTCAACTGAGAGATGTGAAAGACGTCATGAAGATTTGACAGATTGGGTGGCAGGGCTATTTTGTAGGCTACAGACTCGATTCTCTGAAGAATTTCAAAAGGACCGAGAAATCGGGGACTCAACTTTTTGACTTTCATGGCTCTACCTATTCCTGTAGTGGGAATGATTCTTAGAAATACGTGTTCGCCTTCTTGGAATTCCAACAGCTTGCGCCTTTTGTCCTCATAGCTTTTATGCCAACTTTGAGCGGTTAAGATTTTATCCTTAATCTTCTTGATTTGCTCCGTCATTTCCTTCACTACATCGGGTCCTAAGACACTTTGTTCTCTGGGTTCGTACCAACACAAAGCTGATTGGCACTTCCTTCCATATAGCGCTTCGTACGGTGCCATATCGATGCTCGCGTGATAACTGTTGTTATATGCAAACTTGATCAAAGGCATGTACTTATCCTAACTTCCTTTTTGATCTAAGGCATAGGCTCTTAACATGTCCTCTAGGGTTTGGATTGTTCTCTCAGATTGACCATCCGTTTGTGGGTGGTAAGCAGTGCTTAAGCACAACTTGGAACCAAACGCCTTTTGAAAGGCTCCCAAAAAACGTGACGTAAATCGCGGATCTCGATCCAAGATTATCATCGACGGCACTCCATGCAACCTTACAATCTCTTGGGATGTATAGTTGAGCCAATTTGTCCAATGAGTACGTGACTCGAATAGGAAGAAAGTGAGCCGACTTTGTCAGTCGATCCATGATTACCCATACGGCATCATGGCCAGCTTGGGTCCTTGGCAATCCTGTCACGAAATCCATTGATATACTCTCCCACTTCCACTCGGGGATTGACAGGGGTTGCAACATGTCAGAAGGTTTTTGGTGTTCGATCTTAACTTTTTGGTAGACCAAACACTTACTCACCCAGGCGACCACATCCTTCTTTAATCCGGGCCACCAAAACATCTTCTTCAAATCTTGGTACATCTTGGTGGTACCAGGATGGATGGCGAAGTGGCTCTTGTGAGCCTCCTCCAAGATCTTCTCTCGGAGGTCACCATCTTGTGGCACACAAATTCGCCCATCAAACCTCCACAATCAATCGGGGCCTCGCTCAAAATCTTTCAACTTACCGGCCTTAACTGCCTCTATTGTCTCCATAAAGTCCTTATTTTCTCTTTATGCAAGCATAATCCTTTGCTTGAATCCACTGGTCACCGTGAGATGACACATCACTATGCTATTATCAGTTGCAGACATCCCCAAATTCATATCTCTAAATTTCTCTATTAACCCAACTTCATTGACCATCATACAAGACAAACGTAATGACTTCCGACTCAAGGCGTCGGCGACTACATTAGCCTTGCCAGGGTGGTAACTTAAGCCGAAATCATAATCCTTGAGGAATTCCATCCATCTCCTCTGCCTCATATTCAACTCCTTTTAATCAAAGAGGTGCTTAAGACTCTTATGATCGGAGAAAACCTTGAACTTACACCATATAAATGGTGTCTCCACATCTTAAGGGCAAACACGATGGCTGCTAACTCTAGATCATGGGTGGGGTAGGTTACCTCGTGAAGCTTGAGTTGTCTGGATGCATAGGCTACCACTTGCCTGTTTTGCATCAACACACAACCTAAACCTTTGCCAGAAGCATCACAATATACCTCAAAGGGTACATTGGGGTCAGGTAAAACCAAAACTGGGGTTGAGGTGAGCTTTTCCTTAAGCTCTAGGAAACTCTTTTCACACTCGGGGCTCCACTCAAATGGGGCATTCTTCCTAGTGAGCTTGGTTAGAGGTAGGGCTAATTGGGAAAATTCTTTAATGAACCTATGGTAATAACCAGCTAAACCCAAAAAGCTTCTAATCTCGGTCATAGAGGTTGGTCTATCCCAATTCATTACGGCTTCTATTTTACTAGGGTCGACAGTTATGCCACCTTTTGACACAACATGTCCTAAGAACTTCACCTCATCCAACTAGAATTCACACTTAGATAACTTAGCGTATAACTTCTTATCCTTTAATACCTCTAAAACCAGCCTCAAATGACGCTCATGCTCCTCGTGGGTTTTCGAATAGATAAGAATATCATCTATGAATACAACCACAAATTGATCTAGATAGGGTCGAAAGATCCTATTCATGTAATCCATAAAAACTGCGGGAGCATTCGTCAAACCAAATGACATCACATTGAACTCAAAGTGTCCATACCGAGTTTGAAAGGCAGTTTTAGGGATGTTCGAATCTCTAACTCTAATATGATGGTAACCGGACCTCAAATCAATCTTAGAAAACACTACTGCTCCTTTTAACTGGTCCATAAGATCATCAATCCTAGGCAATAGGTACTTATTTTTCACAGTCACTCGGTTCAACTTTCTATAATCTATACACATCCTCATGCTTCCATCTTTCTTCTTCACAAATAAGACCGGGGCTCCCCAAGGCGAAGCACTCGGCCTTATAAAACTCTTCTCCAACAGCTCCTCTAACTGGATTTTCAGTTTTGCTAACTCTGAGGGTGACATCCTATACGGGGCTATAGAGATTGGTCTCGCTCCAGGAACCAGCACTATGGAAAACTCTACTTCTCTTTCGGAAGGGAACTCGGGTATTTCATCTGGAAACACCTCGGGATAGTCTCTCACCACAGGCATATCACCTAGGTTTTGCTCAAAGTCTACATCGTAGGCGGCTAGGAGAACATATCCCTTAGTTTTCTCCCCACTATAGAAGACTTCTACGGAGTTTAGGTACAATCTCATGGGTTTACTAATGGGTTTAGGAGGAGAAGGAAAAACAACAGTTTGGGTTCCACAGTCCAACAATACACGGTTGGCATGAAGCCAATCCATGCCTAGAATGATACCTTTGTCTTTAAGGGGTAAGCAAATCAAATCTATGATAAAAGATCTATTTTCTACAACAAGATGACAGTTCAAACAACATTTGTAAGTATTAACAGGGCGATTTGTGGGGGTAGAAATAATGAGATCAAACGGAAGCTTGGAGACTTGCAAAATTAAAGACTCGACACTAGCATGTGAGATAAAAGAATGGGTAGCGCCAGAATCAAAAAGTACAGTTAAGGTTCTACCGTTAAGCTCGCACTTACCTTGAATGAGATTGTTGGACGTTTGCGCGTCTTCTTTGTTGAGGGTGAAGACCCGTCCTTAGTGTTGAGGTCGGGGGTTTTGAGTTGACGGTCCGCCGCTCGTGTAGGTGTTAGCATAGTGGCCAGGCTTGCCATACTTGAAGCAGACTCTTTGCCCTATGAGGTAGGGGTAGTTCCCATGATCCTTCCCGCACTGAGGACAGACATCAGCAGATGTTGCTCCAGGGTAAGCAGCAGGGACTCCTTGTGGTGCCTTGTTCTTGGCCCCACTGGATCCTCCGTTGTGGTTTCGGGGTCCACCCGGCCCACAGGGTTGGTTGTTGTTGAAGTTCCTCAGGCCTTGATGTTGAAATGGCGGCCTTTGGTGTTGTTTGGATTGCTGGTATGTGGGTGCTCTTTGTTGTTGTTGCAGTCGGAACTGGTTAGTCTGGTAGGGGTTGTAGTGATTCCTTGATGGATATTGCAATTTGAACTTCGGGGCTTGAGGTCCCAGCCCCTTAGCTCGTTCTCTTCTCGTGGCTTGCATTTTTCTCTGTCCCTCTTCAAGAATCCGGCACTTGTTGACCAGAGTCGGGAAGTCTCTGATCTCCATATGGGCCGTGGCGTAGTTCATTTCTGCCTTCAGACTGGCCTTATATTTCACGCATTTCCAAACCTCATCGGGGTTCCCTTGGAACACCCGAGAGAACTGGATCAGCTCCTCGAACTTGGTGGTGTATTGGGCTACAGTAGACCTTCCCTGGGTCAACTGCATAAACTCGATGTCCTTGGCGTTCCTCACGGACTCTGGGAAATACTTCTCGTAGAAGTAAGTCTTGAACAGCTCCCAGTCAATGGGAGTTCTAGAAGCTTCTAGCAGGCGCTTCGTGCCGTTCCACCAAAACTCGGCATCGGACTTCATCATGAAGGTAGCAAACATGACCTTATGCTCCTCTGAGCAGGCGATGACGGAGTAGATCTTCTCCATGTCCTTGATCTACTCATCAGCCTTGTCGGGGTCCATTACCCCTCAGAACACTGGCGGGTTCGCCTTGTGAAACTCGCTGAAACGGGCTTGCTTAACCACCTCCGCAGCACGGGGAGCAAGTGCAGCATTCTCGTGTTGATCCGTCCGATCAAACATCCGCTCCATGGCTTGTGCCATTCTATGGACAGCAGCAGCAGTCACATTGTCTTGGTCAGCATCGGGCGTAGTCCTAGGCTGTCGTTGTGGTGCCATTGGTCCCTAAACACATGAGACAGTGAACATCAAGTTGATCAGGCTCTATATTCATGCAAAATGGGCTAGTTACCATGGCACTTGCAAGCAACAGAAGTCATGCATCTCTAGTCCTATAGCTTGTCTCTAGCAACTACTACACCTGACATAACTATTGCATCATGCTTCTAAAGCATGGTCAGTCCAATCCTCAGGCTACGTGAGAATCGAACTGCTCTGATACCAAAATGTAACACCCTAATTTTTAACCCAATACTCTAGAACATATTAGGCTAATCATTAGGTTATTATTTCTTAGTCTCATCATTTTATTAAAATACTTAGCGCAAATGATGGGTAAAATTTTTTTGTTGAAAACATAAAACAAAGTGAGAGCCGCGTTCTTAGTCTAATCGTAAGACAGAAATATAAAACACGATTAGCAATCAGAGAGTAACACGGAAATTAAGGACAAGTAACAACAGAGCAATGACCATCATAATAACAGAAACATTTCATTAATAACATAATTAGAAATACATATGTAGTCATACCCTCAAAGGGACGGGCAGAGCTTATAATACAGTGGAAAAGGAAATACAATAGAAACAAGGAAACATAAAGTAACATAAAGTAAACCATCACTACCTGAGTGCACCTATAATGGATAACCTCAAAACAAAAGCAGGTTTATCCAGTCTATGTGTGAGTGTGTGCACTAAGCCTCCCCTAGGACATCTACTGCTGGAACCTGGAGAAGGGTGGAGTGTAACCGATCCATGGACGCAGGGCGGCAGGAGTGGGTACTTGTGAAAACTAAGCGCAAGCTCCTCCATAGGGGCTCCTCTCGGCTCGGCTAACCAGTCTCGGCTGTGTAACAGTCTCCTCGCTCACGTCTCGCATGTACTGAGGTGTAGGAGCAGAGCTCTCGCTATACATATGCGCCGGCGGGTCCTCGGAAGGGTCGTCCTCCGAACTGGGAGACCGAGGCACGTAGTCCTGGAAGTCTCGAGGCATCGAACCACTAGTGTACGTCCGCAGAATCCTCTCATCTCGCATCCGAGCACACTCAAAAACCATCGCATTATCGTAGGGTGACATCGGGGAGAAATGGTAGCTCTATACAGGGTGTGCAAAGGGGCATCCGACGAACATGAAGACTCGCACGGTGCACTGCCCCTCAAAATGGTATGATCCGTGATCTGGATCAAAGTGGACCTCCCAGGTCGGCGTGTCGACAAAAACCATGAACGTCGCCATCACTCTCTGAAGATGTGATAGAAGAAAGAGAAATGATAGAGAGGAGTGAGAATTCTTACTGAAGAATCTTAGTAGGAGTCTCCTACCCTAGGATTACATCGTTCACATCCTCGGGAACCTTGGGTTTAATTATAAAAGGTGTGCATAAATAATGAGTCCATTATTAGGGTTTATAAAACCATTATCCAAGGTCCATTCTTTTTAGTATGCATCTAGATGTTATGAATGCAACATATTAAAACATGAATGTATGGCAATGCCTCAATCAAATAACTCAATGAATCACAACATCAAGAAGCACACAAGTGGCATAAAGGGCATATAACTATCAAGTGGATCTTTCCTTAACTTCGTGACATTAATCATGGTACTTTAGCATAATAAGGCCACCATAAAATAACTAGGTTATGAGCTCATACCTCAGCTAGTCGTCACTAGCTCTCTCTTATTATCTGAATAAGCAAAACATAATAAATAATTCCGACTACACAAGTACGAGTAGGGGGCAGGGATCACCTCTCTTAGGATATACCCTCTTTGAAACGCTTTGCAGGCATTAAGCCACAGCAATTTGTCCGCTTTTGTAGGCTGCATCTATTCATACCCTCACAGATTTGTCTCCCCTGGGGGTGCTCGGCCGAACCGGTGTCACCTACGGTTTTCAACTCATGTGGTACTTTAAAACATTTTTTTAACCCTTTAAGGTTTGATGGAAATTCGGCAGCATAACAGCTATTAAACCGAACTTCCTTCAAACCGAAACTTATGCCACAAGCTAATCACACAACATATTCCTCATTTTAAATCTCATGCTATGATAAACTTCATATCTCAACAATCATTTCCTCATGCATCATGAACATCTCAACATAGCATTGCATCATATACACATCATAGCATTAACAAATTCTTAATGTCTTATGCATTGACCCTTAAGGTCCTTAACTCACAATCTAAGTTATAAATCATCACAACTTAATCTCTCGGGTACCTATAGGCTCATATCTAAGTATTCCTCACTCAATACTATGATTTCAAACATCTCTAAACCTCAAGAATGCAGAATCTAAAATTCCAACTTTACGGGTACCTAGGAGTCACAACAATGACCCTTTCTAAGTCCGGTTTGCTCCTAAGGCATCAAGATCAAGTCCTAACCCAATTATGAGTCATTCCTACACATTTAAACTAATTTAAAACCATAATTATCATTTCTAAACCTTGCTGGACAGAATCCAGAAAATTCAAACATTAAGGGATCTAAAACTCTCAAATTAATTCTTTTCTAGTTACTAACTTCTCTTATCTTTCACATATGAGTTTTAACATTAATTATACTCAAACTTAATCATATTATCATCATCAAACAGCACACACAGTGGCCATAAAATAGCAAGGTAGAACGAAACCAAGTCTCCATACAAAGGCATCAAACACAATTTCTAAAGCACATAAAATACTAGTTTCTCTTGGAACCTTTTTCAAACATTCAATACTCATTTATAAACATTTTTAACATCTAAAATCATCAAAATATTTATGAGGGCAGTAGCTAAATCAAACTTGTCTCAAGAGGTCCTAATTTCATAAAACTTAGTTCTATGCATTCCTTAAACTCATAAAAGCTTAGAAAAATTATGAAACTTAGTTTTCAATACTTGGAAACAAATAAACTCTTAGGGGCCGAAATCTCAAGCTAGGGAAATAAATATTTTCAAGCCTTTTTTTTGAGACAACAATGGGCAGGTTTTTGAGCTCTAGGTTCATTCAAGTGATGACATAAAATAAACGTGCTCATGCACTTATTTTAGGTTCCTTTAGAAAGTAAAGTGATAGCATAAAATAAACATGAATGCAACTTGTTATTATCTTTGGTATTTAAGTGAGGACTTGAAACATAAACATGATAATGCATTGCTTGAAGTATAAACATGATTATGCAAGTTCCTTTGTTATCTTGGTACTTAGTGATGACAAGGAAAATAAATATGATGTGCAAAGCAAAAAAGTAAACATGAATGCAAAGTTCATTTTAAGGTTATCTGTAACGCCCCGATTTTTCTGGTAGAGTGAAAATGACCAAAATGCCCTTGAGGTCATTTTCAGCCCGAAATTCGAGGAAAGCCGGTTCGGCAGTACTCGAAGGGCAAATTCAATGTTGGAAGGGGATTAGATAACTTGTGTACCTTCCCGGGATTGAAAATCTCGTTTTTCGAGTTTTTAGGTCAAAATGACCAAAACGCCCCTGCGGTGTTTTACCCGTTTGCAAGTGCCGGATGAACCCTAATCTTCTCCAGATGATTTTAAAAGGCGCTTTTATGTAGACTGTGACTTTAGTTTTGGTCCCGGAGGTCCCGGGCGAAATTAGTGCAAAATTACGGTTTTGCCCCTAGTTTCGTGTTTTTACGCTTAATCGCGTGATTAAGCAAACCTAAGCGATATTAGGCTCTAATCGAAGATTAATTAATTTCCATAATTAATCTAAGGTCAAAATAATTTATTAAAGTTGATTAGAACCTAAAAGTGCTTAATTACAACTTAAAATCATATTTTAATTTCAAGACTCCTAGTCATGGAATCTTAAATAGTGTTTCCTCTCTCCAATTCCTTAAATTATGGAATTGTGTTACACATTGTTTATTCATAAATGAGTTTAAAATTCTCTAATGATGTATGAGCACTCCTAACCTTGTCATAAAATCCTAATTACTCATTCTTAGTTACCTAAACTTAAGCTTAATTACTCCTAACCTTGTACCTAAGCTAATACATATTTAAACCTACCATTAACACCCAATTACATGTTCAAATCATCCTCCCCACTCTGCTGCTAGGTCTGGCCGAAGCCTCACCCCCTCCATATGCATCACATGTTCACTTTTCTAACACTCCAAAGCCATACCTCAAGTCACATACACCATACCTTGTCATATTTTCCATCACACTTGATTTTCCAATGAAATAACCAAGCAAAATAAATTATTTTCTCCATTTATTTGTGGCTGAAAATGTTCCAGCCATGTTGAGTTTCTAGAAGGGTGATTTATTGCAAAATTAAAATAAAAGCTCACTCAAAAACCCATGCTTTGTGTCATGAACTCCATACCTCAAACCATGCTTGAATGACCTTGTGTAAGAGATATTTTCCTCTCCCTTTTCCCTCCAATACCACACGGCCACTCCTCCCCTTGGTGAGCCCCATGGTTTTGTTTTTCTATAAATAGGATGCTTGTGATAGCCTTGTTGCACCTTGAAGCATTTGCTAAGTTTAGAGTTTTAGAGTTGTCTTGCTAAGTTTTTCTTTTCTCTCAAAGTTCCAAGAGTTTTTTCTCTTCATCTTCATCTTTCTCATCCTTCCGTCACATAATCACCTCATAGTTTCAATCTACCACCTCATAACCTTAAATCATTCTCTAAGCTCTCAAACACCACACCTCAAACACAACCTCACTTGAAACACAACTCCAACCTTCTCATCCTCCCTTGGCCGAAGCTATCTTGCCTCTTGGTGGAGCTCATCATCTTGTTTTCATTTTCAAAAGTTCAAAGATTTCATCTTCACCCTAGGTAGGGAGTTTCTTTTCAAACTTTGTTTTACTCAAAAGATGTGTTTCCTCTAGTTTTCTCTTAGTTTCTTTTTGAGCTTTCCTTTATATTCCTTTTCTTTTTCCATTTCGGCCTCTTGGCCTTTTCTTCTCAAACATGATAGCTTGATGATGAGAGTTTCTAGATGATGACCTTGTGTTCATCTCAAAGAAACCTCTAAAGCTTGAGTTTTCCTTTCCTTATAACTTCATCTATACGATATCTAGCTCACATGGTTTTTCAACTTAAGAAAATTAATCTAAGGATTTCTAAAAGCCCAAGCCTACCCTTTTCAACCTTAAAGTTGGCCGGCACGTTCTAGAGATTTTTCTCTAGATAGGGGTTTTGGGTATTTAATAAAGAACTTGACTTAGTTTCACTTTCTTTTTCTTTTGTAAGACTTTCGGTTTTGGTGTTTTGATCTTTGAGATATTGTATTGGGTTGTTATCTTGTTAAAGTCTTGAATGAGCTCTAGTTAACCATAAAAAGAACCTTGCATCATGTTTACTTTATGCTTTGCATATCATGTTTACTTACTTGCTATCACTAAATACTAAGATAATGAATGAACTTGCATTATCATGTTTATATTTCAAGCTATGATCATGTTTATATTTCAAGTTCTCACTTAATACCAAGATAATAATGAGTTGCATTCATATTTACTTTGTGCTATCACTTTACTTTCTAATGGAACCTAAAATAAGTGCATGAGCATATTTATTTTTATGTCATCACCTAAATGAACCTAGAGCTCAAAGACTTGCCCAATGTTGTCTCAAACAAAGGTCTAAAAATATTTATTTCCCTTGGTTCAAATTTCGGCCCTAAGGGGTCTTGAAGTTTCTAAGTATTTAAGACTATGTTTTATAATTTTCCCAAGCTTATATGAGTTTAAGGAATGCATAGAACTAAGTTTTACGAATTTAGGACCTCTTGAGACAAAGATGAATTGGTCACTGCCCTCTTAAATATTCTTATGATTTTAGATGTTAAAATTGTTTATAAATGAGTTTTGAAAGTTTAAAAAGAGTTCCAAGAGAAACTAGTATTTTATGTGCTTTAGAAATTGTGTTTTATTCTTTTATGGAGAAGTATAATTTCGGTTCTTCCTTGCTCTTTACTGCCACTGAATGTGCTGTTTTAATGATGATAATGTGGCTATGTTTGAGTAAAAATAATGTTAAGACTCATATGTGAAAGATAGGATAAGTTAGGAACTAGAAAAGAATTAATTTGAGAGTTCTAGATCCTTTAATTATGTAATTTTCTGGATTCTACCCAGCAAGGTTTAGATTTAATAATCATGGTTTTTAATTAGTTTGAATGTGTAGGAATGACTCATAATTGGTTTAGGACTTAATCTTGAAGCCTTAGGAGCAAACCGAACTTAGAAAGGGTCATTGTTGTGACTTCTAGGTACCCGTAAAGTTAGGATTTCAAATTCTGCACCCTTGAGGTTTAGAGATGTTCTTGACCATAGTGTGAGGTGAGAAATACTTAGTTATAACCTCATAGGTTCCCAAGAGACTAGGTTTTGATGATCGATAACTTAGAATGTGAGTTAAGGACTTTAAGGGTCTAAACTGTAATTTCTAGAACCCCATAATCACACAAATATAAAGCTGTCCAACTCTGCATAGTGCTGTTTGGATAGGTCCTTGAGCATAAAAATTAGTAAAACTTATTAGTTGTGAACCTATAGGTGTGTAAGAGGTTAAGGATAATACTAGAACAATTAGTTTACAAGTTAAGACTCAAAAGACCCGAAGCATAAAACACTATGGCTTTATAACATAATAAGCTTGTGAGTTTGTGTGAATAATTGTCTAAAGATATGTTTATGTGATGATGCATATGCTATGAAGAAGTTTTATGTATAAGCTATGAAGAAGTTTCATGTGATGATGTATATGCTATGAAAAAGTTTTATGTGAAAATAGGTTATAGTTTTATATATGATTATATGATGAGATGCATACTATGAGCAAGATTTATATGATGTATAATGATGTATCTATGAATTAACACTTTATGAGAACTTAAATGTGACACAACACTGAGACGCTTTCTTGGGTGACACCGGTTTAGCCGAGCACCCCCAAGAAAACAAATCCATGAGGGTATTGACATAGAGCTTGCCAAAGCGGACAATACTACGATGCACTAGTTGCTAGTAGAGCATTTCAAAGAAGAAATGACCCTAAGAGGTGATCCTTAAATTGCCCCCTAGCCCGTACTTTAAGTCGGGATTATGTTACGCTTATCATAGGATAAGTAAGAGCTAGTGACGACTAGTTAAGGTATGAGCTCATAACCTAGAGATGTTTTAGGGAGGCCCTATGAGATGAAAGTTAAAGTTTAAAATGTCACATGTGCTATACCTATCACCTTATGCCAATGTTATAATGCTTCGTAGTTATTTTATTGATTGGCTTACCTTTATGATGCATTCATGTCATTAGTACATTCCATACTTAGTCATAAGACGCATTATAAAATATGACGGACCTTGGATAAATAATACTTTAGAAAACTAACTTAAAAGGAGTTTATATGCATGCACACCTTTTTATAAATAAAACCCTAGGTTCCTGAGGATGTGATGATGACACCTAGGTAGGGATTACCCTACTGAGAATTCTTTTAGAAAGATTCTCATTCCCTCTCTCTTTTCTTCCGTCACATCTTCAGATGGCGACCTTCGTACTCTTCATCGACACCCCGACGTGGGTGCTGCACCATGACCTAGCACTCGGGTCATACCATTTTGAGGGTCGCTGCACAGTTAGAGTGTTCATGTTTATGGGACGACCCTTCGCGCACCCAGTCCCAAGTTACCGTTTCACCCCGACTGCTCCTTATCGTCATAACGGGATTTTTGAGCGAGCTAGACCGCGCGATGAGCATATCCTCCGCATGCAGCCCGAGACATCAGCCGTACGCGACTACCATGAGTACGTGCCCTGGACTCAGTATTCGGAGACGGATCCATCAGAGGACCCGCCCTCGCACATGTACAGTTGGAGCTCCAGCCCCGCTCCCCCACAGACGTGAGCCGGGAGTGAGGAGACGGTGGTTCAGCCGAGGTTGGCTCGTCGGCCATCTATGCGCCCTCGCCACGGTGGACACGCTCTGATGATCCGCATGACCACTCCCGCCGAGATCCGCCAGTGGATTGATTCCACCCCTCAGTACTCGGACCAGCAGGAGTAGGCGCATGAGACGGGTAGTAGCTAGTGCACACATGCCACATAGTTGAGGACAAACCTTCTTTTGTATATGAGGTTGTCTACTCTAGGTGCACATGGGTATGGGTGTTGCTTTTATGATTTCCCTATATTTGTTTTCCTTGTATTTGTTCTTCAGTTGTATTCCATTTCCCGATGTATCGAATAGTCCTGCCCTTTGGGTAGGCACATTATATATATATATATATATATATATATATATATATATCTATGTTTCAGTTGATGTTTCCATGATATGATGTGTTTCTTTACGCTTTGCTTATATGTTTCGTTATGCTTTCTTTTAAAGATTCGTGTGTGGCTCTCACTTTGCTTTATGTTTTCAAAAAAGAAAATTTTACCCATATTTCCGCTAAGTATGTTCTAAGTAAAAGATGAGACCAAGAGGTAATATTCTAAAGATTAACCTAAGTACATACTAGTAGTCTTCGGTTAAGATTTAGGGTGTTACATTATCTAGAGCTCTTATAAGACTTTAGAAAATAATAACCCAACACTCATCTCATCACAAAGAGGGCTTTAGAGTTCTTGAACCAAGTTCTCAAAGGAACTATGAGGTTCTTGAACATCATCATCAAGCTCAAAATAAATAAACTTTCAAGGAAACACAAGACCTTAAAGAAAAGGAAATAAAACCGAAATACTAGAGGAAAGGAAACAAGGAAACCGAAATGAAAAACAAGAAAGAGTGAAGGTGTTCTTGAGCTAGAAATCATTTTGAGTTAGTAAATCAAGATGAAACTTAGAGAAAATAAAAACTCAAGCTCTAGAGGTTCCTTTGGGATGAACACATAGTCATCATCTAGGAGCTCTCATCATTGAGCTATCATATACTCATCAAGACCAAGAGGTCGAAACATCAAGGAAGGAAAAACAAAGAAAGTTTCAAAAAGAAAATCCAAGGGAAAGCTAGATAAAACTCATTTTCAAGAAAACAAGGTTTAGAAAAACACTCATACCTAGAGTGAAGTTAAAATCTTTGATCTTTGAAAAGGAAAACAAGATGAAGAATTCCTCCTTGGGGCAAGATAGCTTCGGCCTTGGAGAGGGAGAAGGAAAGGAGATGTGTTTCAAGTGAGGTTGTGTTTGAGATGAAGTGTTTGAGGGCTTAGGAGGTGATTTGAGGCTATGGGGTGGTGTTTGAAGGTTAAGAGATGATTATGTGATGAAGAGATGAAGAAGATGAAGATGAAGAACAGGAGAGAACTCTCTTGAAACTTAGAGAGAAAAAGAAAGGAAACTCAAGGAAGCTTAGAAACTTGAAACTTGCCAAAAGACCAAAAGTGACACAAGTTCATCTAAGGCACCTATTTACAAAAAAAACAAAACAATTGAGGCTCACTAAGGAGGCCTTGGCTGTGGGAGACAAAGGAAGAGAAAAATATCTCTTACAAGGTGTCATACAAGCATGGTTTGAGGTATGGAGTTTACGATACAAAGTATGCTTTCAAGCATGGGTTTTTGAGTGGGTTTTCTTTCAAATTTTGAATGAAATAAGTCTTCTAGAAACTTGACATGGCTAGAAGTTTTTCAGCCACAAATAGGTGAAGGAATTGGTTTATTTCATTTAGTTATTCATTTGGAAAATCAAGCTTGATTGAAAGTATGACAAGGTATGACAAAGTATGGTGACTTGAGGTGATTTTCCTTCAAATTTGAAATGAAATAATTCATCAAATGGGGGAGGAAGGCTGGTGGAATTCAGACCAGAAAATGGGGAAGGAAAAGTCTTCTAGAAGTTGTCCTTGGAAGCATGGATGAAAGTATGGAAGTTGTGACACAAAGCATGGTTCATGTAAGATGAAAGTATGGCCTTTGAAGTGTGAAAAATTTGCACATGTGATGGATATGAGGGGGAAAAGCTTTGGCCAAACCAGACAGCATGGAGGGAGAGAGATTTTGATCATCTAATTGTGTGCTAATGGTAGGTTTAAGTGTGTATTAGTTTATGTACAAGGTTAGGAATAATTTAGCTTAAGTTTAGGTAACTAAGGATGAGGTTAGGGATATTATGACAAGATTAGGAGTGCTCATACATCATTTATAGAATTAAAAACTCATTTGTGAATAAACGATATGAAACACAATTCCATGATTTAAGGAATTGGAGAGAGAAAACACTATTCAAGATTCTATGACTAGGAATCTTGAATTTAAAATAGGACTTCAAGTTGTAATTAAGCATTATTAGCTTCTAATCAATTTTAATAAATAATTTTGACCTTAGATTAATTATGGAAATTAATTAATCTTCGATTAGAGCCTAATATTGCTTAGGTTTGCTTAATCACGCGATTAAGAATAAAAACACGAAACTAGGGGCAAAATCGTAATTTTGCACTGATTTCGCCCGGGACCTCCGGGACCAAAACTGAGGTCACAGAATACATAAAAATGCCTTTTAAAACCATCTAGAGAGGTTTCGGGGTTCATCCGACACTTGTAAACGGGCAAAACACCATAGGGGCATTTTGGTCATTTTGACCCGAAAACTCGAAAAATGATATTTTCGATCCCGGACAGATACACAAGTCATCTAATCCCCTTCCAACATTGAGTTTGCCCTTCGAGTACTACCGGATCGGCTTTCCTTGAATTCCGGGCTGAAAATGACCTCAGGGGCATTTTGGTCATTTTTACTCTAACAGAAAATCGGGGCGTTACACTAAAAGTCTCAGAATTAGAAAGATCTAAGAAAATTATTTCTAAATTTGGGAAATCTTCATGGCTTTTGAAAATCTAAACTGAAAAAATGGCAAAAGGTCCTAAAATCTTAAACTTATGCTTGAAGATCAAAGGTCATTATTTTAGAAAACAAGTTTGAGAAATAAAGAAAAAATAGGAAGTAAAAAGAAATACAGCCTCATCTAAGAATAATCATCATAGTCTCTTTTACTATCCATCACAAGAAGGAACACCCATCTTGTAACACCCTAATTTTTAACCTAACTCTTTAGAACACATTAGGTTAATCATTAGGTTATTACCTCTTAGTCTCATTCTTTTAATAAAATACTTAGTGGAAATTATGGTAAATTTTTTTTTGAAAACATAAAATCAAAGTGAGAGCTGCGTTCTTATCTAATTGTGAGACAGAAATATAAAGCACAAATATCAAGCATAAAGAACACAGTAAATAAAGCATGTAGCAATGGAACATCGATTAACACAACAAAGGATACTTTTCATTAATATCATATTTTGAATACATAGATAGTCACACCCTTATAGAATCTGGCTGAGCTTGCAATACATAAGAAAATGAAAATACAATAGGAATACAAAAGCAAGGAAAGCATAGATAAACCACGATTACATGAGTGCACCTAGAGTGGATAACCTCAAGACAAAAGAAGGTTTATCCTATCTATGTGAGAGTGTGTGCACTAAACCTCCCCTACGATGTCGACTACTGGAACCTGGGGTATGGCGGGACGTAACTGATCCACGGACGTAGTGTAACAGTAGTAGGCACACGCGATGACTGAGCATGAGCTACTCGGTAGGGGTGCCTCTTGTAACACCCTAATTTTTAACCCAACTTTCTAGAATACATTAGGTTAATCATTAGGTTATTACTTCTTAGTCTCATCATTTTATTAAAATACTTAGCGGAAATTACGGGTAAAATATTTTTTTGAAAACATAAAGCAAAGTGAGAGCCGCGAACTTAACTAGTCGAACGATAGAAATATAAATCACGTGTAACAATCATTAGAAATCATAAAGTAAAGCATATAACCAAAGAACGACAATCATGATAACAAAGGAACATTTCATTAATAACTTAATTAGAGTACCTAAGTAGTCATACCCTCATGAAGACGGGCAGAGCTTGTAATACAGTGGAAATAAAATATAGCAGAAACAAGGAAATACAAGATACACAGTACGACAAGAAGATAAACCCAAAACGCTACCCTCCTACTGATCTACGAGTACAAACTACAACCCTCCCAAAAGGTACTTCCGAAGGGAAGATCTCCATAAAAGCTCGGGTACTCGCAAAGCTCTCCATCGAGGTCTAGTGTTGACAGGGATCCTGGGGTGATGGAGGCAGGTAACCAGGGAAACGCTCTATCTCGTCCTGAGTGGGCCAATGGAGTGTGAAGGGGACTCGTGGCGGCTAAATGTGAGCTCCTCGACGTGGGCGCATCTCGGCTCTCCTTGCCAAGCGCGGCTGCTTCACGGTCTCCTAGCTCCCCTGGTGCCGGAACTGGGGAAAGGAAGCAGAGCCCTCTGAAGGGACATGCATCGACGAATCCTCGGATAGATCAGTCTCAGACCTCCTCGAGCGAGGTACGTATTCCGAGTAGTCACGGACAGCTGAGGCAGAGGTGCGAGCACGACGTAGCTGCTCATCAGGCGGGCGAGTGGGCTCGAAGATCACGTCGTCACCACCAAAAGGTGCAGTAGGAGTGAACTGGTAGCTCGATACCGGATAAGCGAAGGGTTGTCCCATGTATACAAAAACACGAATGACACAACGACCCTCAAAATGATACGAACGGTGGTCCGGGTCGTAGTGCACCTCCCAAACAGGCTTGTCAATGAAAAGTACGAACGTCGTCATCGGTCTCTGAAGATGTGACGGAGGAAAGAAGAGAGAGGAGTGAGAATTCTTGCTAAAGAAATCTCAGTAGGAGTCTCTTATCCTAGAGTTACATCATTCACATCCTTAGGAACCTTGGGTTTTATTATAAAACATTGATCATGCATATAACATTCGATTTAGGGTTTTCCAAAACTAATTATCCAAGGTCCATTCCTTTTAGCGTGCATCTTGATGTTATGAATGCAACATATTATATCATGGATGCATGTCAATACTTGAGCATATACAACAACACATCAAAGCATGTAACCATAAACCCTGTGGCATAAGGGCATATACTTTCAGGTGAATCATTCCTCAACTTCGTGACATCAATCATGGTACTTTAGCATAATAAGCCACCCTAAAATAACTAGGTTATGAGCTCATACCTCAGCTAGTCGTCACTAGCTCTTGCTTATTATTTGAATAAGCAAAACATAATAAAATAATCCCAACTCGCAAGTACGGGTAGGGAGCAGGGATCACCTTTCTTAGGATATACCCTCTTTGAAACGCTTTGCGGGCATTAAGCCACAGCAATTTGTCCGCTTTGGTAGGCTGCATCTACTCATACCCTCACGAATTTGTCTCCCCTGGGGGTGCTCGGCCGAACCGGTGTCACCCAAGAAAGCGCGTCTCAGTGCTTTGTCACATAAAAATCTCCTGGGGGTGCTCAGCCGAACCACTGTCACCCAGGGTTTTCAACTCATATGGTACTCATAAACATTTCTTTCAACCCTTTAAGGTTTGACGGAAATTTGGCAGCATAACAGCTGTTAAACCAAATTTCCTTCAAACTGCCACAAGCTAATTCACACAACATGTTCTCATGAAATCTCATGCTATGATAAACTTTAACATTTTCATCAATCATTTTCTCATGCATCAAGCACATCTCATCATCTCATTGCAACATATAACACATCATAGCATTAACTACTTTCTTAGTGTCTTATGCATTGACCCTTAAGATCCTTAACTCACTTTCTAAGTTATAAATCATCAAACCTAATCTCTCGGGGACTTATGAGGTTATAACTAAGTATTTCTCACCTCACACCATGGTCAAGAACATATCTAAACCTCAAGGATGCAGAATTCATAATCCTAACTTTACGGGTACCTAGGAGTCACAACAATGATCCTTTCAAAGTCCGGTTTGCTCTTAAGGCATCAAGATCAAGTCCTAAACCATTTATGAGTCATTCTTACACATTTAAACTAATTTAAAACCATGATTTGCATTAATAAACCTTGCTGGACAGAATCCAGAAAATTCATACATTAAGGGATCTAAAACTCTCAAATTAATTCTTTTCTAGTTGCTAACTTCTCTTATCTTTCACATATGAGTTTTAACATTAATTTTACTCAAACATAAGCATGTGACCATCATTAAACAGCTCATACAGTGGTCATACAAGGCAAGGCAGAACCAAGACAAACATCTCCATACAAAGGCATCAAACACAATTTCTAAAGCACATAAAATACTAGTTTCTCTTGGAACCTTTTTAAAACTTTCAAAACTCATTTATAAACATTTTTATCATCTAAAATCATAAAAATATTTAAGAGGGTAGTAGCTAAATCAAACTTGTCTCAAGAGACCCTAAATTCATAAAACTTGGTTCTACACATTCCTTTAACTCATAAGAGCTTAGAAAAATTACAAAACATAGTTTTCAATACTTGTATACAATAAATCTCATTGAGGCCAAAAACATGAAGACCAAAACCATAGATTTTCAAGCCTTTGCTTGAGACAACAATGGGCAATTCTTTGAGCTCTAGGTTCATTTAAGTGATGACATAAAGATAAATATGCTTATGCGCTTGTTTTAGCTTTCATTAGAAAGTAAAGTGATAGCATAAAATAAACACGAGATGCAACTTATTATTATCTTTGATCTTATGTGAGAACTTGAAACATAAACATGATAATGCATAGCTTGAAATATAAATATAATAATGCAAGTTCATTCATTATCTTGATACTTAGTGATAGCAAGGAAAGTAAATATGATGTGCAAAGCATAAAAGTGAACATGATGCAAGGTTCATTTTAAGGTTGGCTAGAGCTCATACAAGACTTTAACATATAATAACCCAACACTCATCTCATCACAAAGAGAGCTTTAGAGTTCTTGAACCAAGTTCTCAAAGGAACTATGAGGTTCTTGAACATCATCATCAAGCTCAAAATAAATAAACTTTCCAAACAAAACAAAACCTCAAAGATCAAAGGACCAAAATTGAAATATTAAAGGAAAGGAAGCAAGAATAACCGAAACCAAAATAGCAAGGAAAGTAAAGGTGTTCTTGAACAAAAATCCTTTTGAGCTAGATAATAAAGATGAAACTTAGAGAAAACAAAAACTCAAGCTCTAGAGGTTCCTTTGAGATGAACACATAATCATCATCTTGGAGCTCTCATATACTCCTCAAGGCCATGAGGTCGAATATTCAAAGAAAAAGAAACAAAGAAAGTTTCAAAAGAAAATCCAAGAGAAAGCTAGAGAAACTCATTTTTCAAGAAACAAAGTTTAGAAAAACATTTCTACCTAGAGTGGAGACAAAAAACTTGAACTTTTGAAAAGGAAAACAAGATGATGAGCTCCTCCTTGGGGCTAGATGGTTTCGGCTAAGGAAGAACAAGAAGGTTGGAGTTGTGTTTCAAGTGAGGTTGTGTTTGAGGTGTGGTGTTTGAGAGGTTTGATGATGGTTCAAAGCTATGGGGTGGTGTTTGAAGGTTGAGAGATGATGAAGAGATGAAGAGAGGATGAAGAACAAGAGGAAACTCTCTTGAAACATAGAGAGAAAAAGAAAGGAAACTCAAGAAAGCTTAGAAACTTGAAACTTACCAAAAGACTAAAAATGACACAAGTTCATCTAAGGCACCTATTTATAGAAAAACAAAACATCGAGGCCCTCCAAGAGGAAGCCTTGGTGGTAGCATTGAGGGGGGGAAGGAAAAGAAAAATATCTCTTACACAAGGTCATTCAAGCATGGTTGGAAGTATGGAGTGTATGATACAAAGTATGGCTTGATTTGAGTGAATTTCCTATCAATTTTTGAATGAAATTAGGCTTCTAGAAACTTAACATGGGTGGAACTTTTTTAGCCCCAAATAAATGAGGAAAATGGGTTATTTTAATTAGTTATTCATTTGGAAAATCAAGCTTGATTGAAAATATGACAAGGTATGGTGTATATGACTTGAGGTATGGCCTTGGAGTGTTGAAAAATTGAACATGTGATGCATATGGAGGGGGAGAGGTGCACGGCCAGATTGGGGCAGCAAGGAGAGAGGAAAAATCTCTCATGTAATTGGGTGTTAATGGTAGGTTTAAGTGTGTATTAGTTTAGGTACAAGGTTAGGAATAATTAAGCTTAAGTTTAGGTGACTAAGAATATGATTTAAGGATTTTATGACAAGATTAGGAGTGCTCATACATCATTAAAGAATTAAAAACTCATTTGTGAATAAACAATGTGTAACACAATTCCATGATTTAAGGAATTGGAAAGAGAAAATACTATTCAAGATTCCATGACCAAGAGTCTTGAATTTAAAATAGGATTTTAAGTTGTAATTAAGCACTTTTAGGTTCTAATCAACTTTAATAAATTATTTTGACTCAAGATTAATTATGGACATTAATTAACCTTCAATTAGAGCCTAATATTGCTTAGGTTTGCTTAATCACGCGATTAAGCGTAAAAACACGAAACTAAAGGCAAAACTGTAATTTTGCACTAATTTTGCCCAGGACCTCCAGGACCAAAACTAAAGTCACAGTCTACTTAAAAATGCCTTTTAAAACTATCTGGAGAAGTTTCGGGTTCATCCAGCACTTGCAAACGGGTAAAACACCGCAAGGGCATTTTGGTCATTTTGACCCGAAAACTCGAAAAATGAGATTTTCGATCCCGAAAAGATACAAAAGTCATCTAATCCCCTTCCAACATTGCGTTTGCCCTTTGAGTACTGCCGGACCGGCTTTCCTCAAATTCCGGGCCGAAAATGACCTCAGGGGCATTTTGGTCATTTTCACTCTAACAGAAAAATCGGGGCGTTACACCTCTCGGCTCGCCTAGCCAATCTAGGCTGCATGACGGTCTTCTCGCTCTTGCCTTACACGAACTGAGGAGTGGGAGCGGAGCTCTCTCTGTACATATGCATCGGTGGGTCCTCAAAAGGGTCATCCTCCGAACCGGGAGACCGGGGCACATAGTCCTGGAAGTCACGGGGCATCGATCCTTCGGTGTAGGTCCGAAGAATTCTCTCGCCATGTGTCCAAGCATGCTCTAAAACCATTGCGTCATCATAGGGTGACATCGGGGAGAAGCGATAACTCTGTACAGGGTGTGCGAAGGGACGTCCAACAAACATGAAGACTCGTACAGTGCACTATCCCTCAAAATGATATGATCCGTGATCCAGATCAAAGTGAACCTCCCACGTCGGCGTGTCGACAAAGACCACAAACGTCGCCATCGCTCTCTGAAGATGTGACGGAAAAAAAAGAAAGAAGAGAAAGGAGTGAGAATTCTTACTAAAGAACCTCAGTAGGAAATCTCCTATCCTAGGGTTATATCGTTCACATCCTCAGGAACCTTGGGTTTAATTATTTAAAAGGTAAACATGCATATAAGATTCATTATCAGGATTTATAAGACTAATTATCCAAGGTTCATTCCTTTTAGAATGCATCTTAATGTCATGAATGTAACATATTAAGCATGAATGCATGGCAATACTTAAGCATATAATTTCAAATAACTCATAACATCAAAAATCATCCATGTGGCATAAAGGGCATTAACTTTCAAGTGGAACTTTCCTCAACTCGTGTGACATCAATCATGGTACTTTAGCAATTAAATGCCACCCTAAAAATAACTAGGCTATGAGCTCATACCTTAGCTAGTCGTCACTAGCTCTTGCTTATTATCTGAATAAGCGAAATATATCACAAAAATAATGCCGACTCCTTGAGTACGGGCTAGGGGGCTAGGGATCACCTCTCTTAGGATATACCCTCTTTGAAATGCTTTGCGGGCATTTCGCCATAGCAATTTGTCCACATTGGTAGGCTGTATCTACTTATACCTTCACGGATTGGTCTCCCCTAGGGGTGCTCGGCCGAACTGGTGTCACCCAAGAAAGTACGTCTCAGTGCTTTGTCACATAAAAATCTCTTGGGGGTGCTTGGCCGAAGCGGTGTCAGCCAGGGTTTTAAATATCATCTCATACTTCAAAAACATTCTCAAGAAATTTGGCAGCACTACGGCTGTAAACCGAATTTCCTTCAAACCGACTTTACGCCACTAGCTTATATAACACATTCATATTTCTCATTCTATTCTCAAGCTCATAATCCACTTAACATGTCAATAATTCATTCCATCATAGCATCATGCATCACAACATCATACTTGCACAAATCACTCATAGCATTAAAGACTTCTTAATGTCTTATGTATTGACCCTTAAAGTCCTTTAACTCAAATTCTAAGTTGTATCAGATCAAAACTTAAGCTCTCGGGTGCCTATAAGCTCATATCTAAGTATTTCTCACTCAATTCTATGATCATAAATATTTCTAAACCTCAAGAGTGCAGAATCTATAATTCCTACTTTACGGGTACCTAGGAGTCACAACATTGACCCTTTCTAAGTTCGGTTTGCTCCTAAGGTATCAAGATCAAGTCCTAAACCAATTATGAGTAGTTCCTACACATTTAAACTAATTATAAATCATGATTTCCAATTCTAAACCTTGCTGGACAGAATCCAGAAAATTTATATTTCTAAGGGATCTAAAAGTCTCAAATTAATTCTTTTCTAGTTACTAACTTGTCTTATCTTTCACATATGAATTTTTGCATCAAATATACATGAACATACTCATATTATCATCAGTAAAACACCACAAAACAGTGAGCATTCATAGCAAGGTAGAACCGAATTCATCTCCAACAAACAAGGCATGAAACTTGATTTCTAAAACACATAAAATGCTAGTTTCTCTTGGAACCTTTTTAAAACTTTCAAAACCTTTTAGTAAACATTTTTATCTCATAAAAATCATCAAAAATGCTTCCCAAGGCAGTAGCTATTTTCAAATGAATCTCAAAGGTTTCAAAATCATAGAACTTTGTTCAAAACATCTCTTAAGCTCATATGGACTTAGAAAAATTATGAAACATAGATTTTAATATTTGAAACTACTCAACCCACTTAAGGCCAAAATCATGGAGCTAAGAAACATATATTTTTAAGTCTTTGTTTGAGATAATAATGGGCAAGTCTTTGAGCTCTAGGTTCTCTTAGGTGATGACAAAAACTTAAACATACTTATACACTTATTTTATCTTTCATTAGAAAATAAAGTGAGAGCATAAAATAAACATGAGATGCAACTTGTTATTATCTTTAATATTTAGGTGAGGACTTGAAAATATAAACATGATAATGCAAAGCTTGAAACATAAATATGATAATGCAAGTTCATTTATTATTCTTGATATTTAGTAGATGTGCAAAGCATAAATATAAACATGAATGCAAGGTTCATTTTAATCTTAGCTAAAGCTCTTACAAGGCTTTAAACTCCATCATAACCCAACACTTATCTCATCAACAAAGAGAGCTTTAGAGTTCTTGAACCAAGTTCTCAAAGGAATTACATGGTTCTTGAACATCATCATCAAGCTCAAAGAAGTAAAGTTTTAAAAGAAAACACAACTTTTAAGGAGATAAGAACCAAAACAACATTATTTCTAGAGATGAAATAAATACAAGAACACTTTAAAATTTCCAACAAAACCTTTAAGGAAAAGCATATAGAGGCCGAATCATCTAGGAAAAGGAAAGGAAAGAAAAACTAAAACTTTGCTAGATTAAGGAACAAAACTCAAGCTCTAGAGGTTCCTTTGAGATGAACACATGGTCATCATCTAGGAGCTCTCATCATTGAACTATCATGAGACAAACAAGGCCTCTTGGCCGAAACAAAGAAAAGGAAAAAACAAAGAAAGTTCAAAAAGAAACCAAGAGAAACCTAGAAAAAAACACATTTTCAAGCAAAACAAAGTTTAGAAAACAACTCCTACCAAGTGGTGAAAGTGAAAGCTTGAACTCTTGAAAAGAAATGAGATGAGCAACTCCTCCTAGGATGGTGAAATGACTTCGGCCTTGTGAAGGAAAAAGAAGAGAAAATGTGTTTTGGGTAAGGTTGTGTTTGAGAGCTTAGAGGATGATCTAAGGTTGTGAGGAGGTGGTTTATGGTTATGAGATGATGATTCAATGGGAGGATGAAGAAGATGAAGAGAAAAGGAAACTCTTTTGAAACTTTGAGAGAAAAGGAAAGGAAACTCACAAAAGCTAAGAACACTCAAACTTGCCAAATGAACAAAAGTATCACAAGTTCTTCCAGGGCACCTGTTTATAGAAAATGAAACAATGAAGACCCATCCAAGGAGAGCCTTGGCCGTAGCAAATGAGGCAAGGGGTAAGAGAAAAATATCTCTTACAACTTGTCATTCAAGCATGATTTGAAGTATGGAAGGTATATGCTAAGTTATGACTCAAAGTATGGTGATTTATCTTTGATTGAAATTGAAATAATCCTTCTAGAAGGGCAAGGAGGGCTGGTGGTTGTTGAGCCACAAAAATGAGAGAAAAAGTCTTCTAGAAGTTGTCCTATGAAGCATGAATGAAAGTATGGAGTTTATGACTCAAAGCATGGTTTATGGTGAGGTGAAAGCATGGTTCTTTGAGTGTAGAAATTCACACATGTGATGAAAAATGGGGGTATGGGTTTCGGCCAAATCTAGATAGCCAAGGGGGAGGGAGATTTATTCATGTAAGTGTGTGTTAATGATAGGTTTAAGTATAGATTAGTTTAGGTACAAGGTTAGGAATCATTAAGCATAAGTTTAGGTGACTAAGAATAAGGTTTAGGAATTTTTATGACAAGATTAGGAGTGCTCATACATCATTAGAGAATTTAAAATTCATTTGTGAATAAACAATTGAAAACACAATTCCATGATTTAAGGAATTGGAGAGAGAAAATACTATTCAAGATTCCATGACTAGGAATCTTGAATTTAAAATAAAGTTTTAAGTTGAAATTAAGCATCCTTAGGTTCTAATCAACCTTAATAAATTATTTTGATTCTAGATTAATTATGGAAATTAATTAATCTTCGATTAGAGCCTAATATTGCTTAGGTTTGCTTAATCACACGATTAAGCTTGAAAACACAAAGCTAGGGGCAAAACCGTAATTTTACACTAATTTTGCCCGGGACCACCGGCACTAAAACTAAGGTTACATAATACATAAAAACATCTTTTAAAACCATCTGGAGAAGTTTTGGGGTTTATCCGGCACTTGCAAATGGGTCAAACACCACAGGGGTATTTTGGCCATTTTGACCCGAAAACTCAGAAAATGAGATTTTTTATCCCGGGAAGGCACACAGGTCAACTAATCCCCTTCCAACATTGAGTTTGCCCTCCGAGGATTGCCGGATCGGCTCTCCTCGAATTCCAGGCCGAAAATGACCTTCGGGGCATTTTGGTCATTTTCACTCTATCAGAAAATCGAGGCGTTACAAATCTGACAAATGATTCTCAAAGAAGAAATATATTAGGTAAGATAGGAAACTTCTTCTTCAACAAATAACCCGAGTGGACTCAAGAAAGTTGAGTACCAAGATCAAAAATCTTTTATTGCAGGTACATCTAAACATTGTCACTAATCAAGGTGTCTAGAAGCTTAACAGAATAGCTACTATCTCAAAGCACCTTCTCAGCTCAGAATGAAAATCAGGAGCAAAATGCCCAAGATCTCCAGATTGCTTAAATTCATTGATGAAAAGTATTCATAAAAATCTTTGCTAAGATGTCACTAAGGACTAGAAGAAAGTCTGGAGAAAACAAATCTCAAGGAAACTCGTGATAGCAAACTGATGAAAGCTAGACCTTCAGAAAATAGACTCCAAAACTCATACACTACTAAAAGCATGCTCAGAACTTCAAAGCAAATCAGAAAAATATTTCTGAACAAGAAGAAGAGCAATCCAAAGCAAGAAAAGAAGTTGAAGATTTTCAAAGCACAGAAACTACAAGAATGTTTCTGATCTAAAGACAATTTCAAGATATAGAGTTCATGGGAGAATGTTGAAGGAAGTGAAAATTAAATCATTCTTGAAATTTGTTAAGTTGTGCTTCCATCTTTACCATTGTGTTTGAATGTATTAAAGAAGCTTTGAGCAATCAAAGTTAGGTGGATGCTTTGCTATAAGAGCTGAATTAGATAAAAAAAAATAAAATTGCAAGGCATGAATACTTGAAGAAAAGGGGATTCATCATGAACTTAAATCGATAAGCCATATGAAACTAAGAGATCACGAGATGTTGTTACTCTCTTGAAAGTCTTAAAACTCCTAAATGTGCAAAGAAAAGAACATATTTCATATACCTAAGGTGAAAATGTAGATTGATGCAATGTAACACACCCAAATGCTGCAGAAAAGGAACCAGCCAAAAGATTAGACATCAATGTATTCCTAAAATCCCTATAATACTAAGTTATATTGGTCTTGTTGAGAAAGCCATATTCAGCACTAAAGATCCATGCTTCTCGTTAACAAACTAATTTAAAATCCAATTTAAAAAGAAATTTCTTACAACAAATTCTTGTAAAGATTAGAAATGTTAAATATGTTCTTTATTTGTGGTGTTTCTCAAAAAATCTCTGAAAATTGTATGAGTGTTTACGCATAACATCTCTAGGCATTCTCTTCTTCATTACTCTAACTTGAAGACCACACAGAGAAATCAATATGCAAGACTAGCTCACCTCTCAAACCTCTGAAAAATTGATTATACGATTAAGAAGCAGAAGAAATGCCCAAAGTATAAATAAGAAGGTTTCGAAATGTGGGAATAATTGGTATCATGAGATTCAGAGTGAAAGAATGTTTTGTTAATTAAAATATGGCAGCACTTCAAGGAGTCAAAAAGAAAGAAGTAGAGCTCAGAAAGTAAACCCTTCATAAAGTGATTCAAAAAGTCACCAATTACTTACTCTGAAGCGAAACAAAAAAGAATGGGAAAATTCACTTGAGTTTCTTCATTTCTGTCTCCTACGCGCTTCAACTTCAAATGGCCACATCTTATCATTTATAACTGACCACCCCTTACACGTTACTTTTTATCTCTATCTTCTTCTACACAATTTCTCAATCGTTTCGTCTCTCTGCTCCTTCAAACTCCCTTTACTAAACCCAAATTCACTCTACTTTTCTCTCTAGTTTTCGCCTTTAAATCTTTTCTCTAGCTTCAACCTATCCTCTCACAATCACTTTTTAACAACATTAGAAATGGCTGAAGGAAAACACTACTCCGATCGCGTTGCTCACATGGGAATATTCCATGTATTCAATGAACCTTATCGTCAGCAACACTATGCTAAAAACTTCTCTTAACGTCCTGTATCTCCTAGAAAAGCATTGCCAAAGGAAGTAATGACGTAAGTCTTCATCCTATGGGAAGTCATCTCATTTCAGGGATGGAAAGGCTTTGTAAACCTCACCGATAAAGTTTTCACAGGGATGGTGGCCGCCTTCTACTCCCGACTGGCACAAATATCTTACTCCATGCTAATTTCCCATATCAGAAATACGTACTTAGAACTTAAAATAGAAGATATTTCAAACATTGCACAAGCTTTTAACGAGGGACTTAGATGCTCATCTAAGAAAAACTGGTTCGTGACTCTTAGGGTTCCAGCGAAAGACATGTCAAGATGCCTCATGGACTCTTCCAAACGCCATCCTGGCAAAACAACAACTACAATGTTGAATTCAAAGGCTCACCAAATTCTCATACTTATCCAGTCTACCCTTCTAACCAAACTTGAAAACACTTATCTACTATTAGGAATGGATTGTATGCTTCTATACTCTCTGTTGACAAAGAGAAAAGTAAGCTTACCCAAACTAATTTTTTATTACATGCTCCAAGCCATCTCTCTAGAAGAAAGAAAAATGGCTCTGCTCCTGGCGGCATTCTTCTTACAAAGATATTTGAATATCTGAACTATCCTCTTGTAAACTAGTGGTATAAATACATGGAAGGCACTGTGTATTCCCTTAGCTCGTTTTAAACCCTAAGAAGACCAACCAATGCTGCTATATCAGGAGCTACAAGTAGAAGCATGAGAATAAGAAAAACAGCAATGAAAAAGGCAGCTGAGGTAGATGAAGGTAGAGAAAGAAAAAGAAGAATCATCATGCTTGAAGACAGCTCTGATGACAGTAAAAACCCTATAGTCATCAGTAGATATGGCGGATTGTCCTATATATCATGCATGGGCTCGCAGTCTGAGGAAGAGACCAGCTCAAATTCCTTCATCTCTGGATCAGCCTGTAAGGAAAAGACGTTCCTAAAGAATGAGCCAACAAATGACAAACCTGAATCAAGTTGACAACCAGCCAAGATCTCACTTTCAGCATTAGTTACTTCTAAACCTGCTATCATTTCAGATGCTAATCCTTCACAAAGTCAGCAATAGTAAACAACACAGTATAGGGATATCCATGAATGGCCGGATCAATTGGAGGCTTGATCATGAAGACATGAAGCTCTTTTGATGTAGATTCTTCAAGAGATAAAGTGTCAAGGTTAATGGTGTGAATATGGATACCTAGCACACCTATTTTTTGATGATGCCAAAAAGGGGAGAAAGAAAATGAAGAAAATCTGTGTTATGGAGTTTAGGGGGAGCTTCGATGAGAAACTCAAGGGGAGCATATGCTGAGGGGGAGCCCAGAATTTTGTTTAGTATGCTTCATATATTTTCCTTTTTTTTGTTTGATTGTGTAACGCCCCGATTTTCTGTTAAGAGCGAAAATGACCAAAATGCCCCTGAGGTCATTTTCGGCCCAGAATTCGAGGAAAGCTGGTCCGGCAATAATCGAAGGGCCAACTCAATGTTGGAAGGGGATTAGATGACTTGTGTTTCTTTCCAGGATCGAAAATCTCGTTTTTCGAGTTTTTGGGTCAAAATGACCAAAATGCCCTTGCGGTGTTTTACCCGTTTGCAAGTGCCAGATGAACCCAAAACTTCTCCAGATGGTTTTAAAAGGCGTTCTTATGTAGACTATGACTTTAGTTTTGGTCCCGGAGGTCCCGAGCGAAATTAGTGCGAAATTACGATTTTGCCCCTAGTTTCGTGTTTTTACGCTTAATCGCGTGATTAAGCAAACCTAAGCAATATTAGGCTCTAATCGAAGGTTAATTAATTTTCATAATTAATCTTGAGTCAAAAAAATTTGTTAAAGTTGATTAGAACCTAAAAGTGCTTAATTACAACTTAAAATCATATTTTAATTTCAAGACTCGTAGTCATGGAATCTTGAATAGTATTTTCTCTTTCCAATTCCTTAAATCATGGAATTGTGTTACACATTGTTTATTCACAAATGAGTTTTTAATTCTCTAATGATGTATGAGCACTCCTAACCTTGTCATAAAATTCATAATACTCATACTTAGCTACCTAAACTTAAGCTTAATTATTCCTAACCTTGTACCTAAGCTAATACACATCTAAACCTACCATTAACACCCAATTAGATGATCAAAACTCACCTCTCGCACGCTGTCTGAACCTGGCCGAAGCACTCCTCCCTCCATATGCATCACATGTTCAATTTTTCAACACTCCAAGGCCATACCACAAGTCACATATACCATACCTTGTCATAACTTTCAATCAAGCTTGATTTTCTAAATGAATAACTAATTAAAATAGCCCATTTTCTCCATTTATTTGTGGCTGGAAAAGTTCCAGCCATGACAAGTTTCTAAAAGCCTAATTTCATTCAAAAATTGATAGGAAATTCACTCACATCAAGCCATACTTTGTATCATAGCTTCCATACTTCAAACTATGCTTGAATGACCTTGAGTAAGAGATATTTTCTCTTCCTTTCCCTCCAATACCACATGGTTACCCCTCCTCCCTTTTGAGCCTTCATTTGTTTTCATTCTCTATAAATACCTTGCCTAGAAACACATGCAAACACTTTAGCTCATTTGCATACTTTTAGTTTTCTAAGCTTTCTTTGTATTCTCTCTTTTTCTCTCTAAGTTTCAAGAGAGTTTCCTCTTATTCTTCATCTCCATGTTCATCCTCTCTTCATCTCATAATCATCTCTCAACCTTGAAACACCACCCTACCACCTTAGATCATCATACAAACACCTAAACTTCCATTCTCAAACACAAGCCCACCAAGAACACATTTCCTTTCTTTTCCTCTCCACAAGGCCGAAGCCATATCCACCTCAAGGAGGAGCTCATCATCTTGTTTTCCTTTTTAAAGTTCAAGCTTTGTGTCTTCACTCTAGGTAGGAGTGTTTTCTAAACTTTGTTTCTTGAAAAATGAGTTCCTATAGCTTTCTCTTGGATTTCTTTTGAAACTTTTCTTTCTTCTCATTTCAGCCATGAGGCCTTGATGAGCACATGATAGCTCAATGATGAGGACTCCTAGATGATGACTATGTGTTCATCTCAAAGGAACCTCTAGAGCTTGAGGTTTTACTTTGCTTAAGTTTCAACTTCATTTTCTAACTCAAACATGATTTTTACTCAAGAACACCTTTTCTTTTCTTGCTATTTTGGAGTTCGGTTTCCTTGTTTCCTTTTCTTTAATATTTTGGTTCTCCATTTCCTTTTTGATCTTTGAGGTTTTGTTTGTTTAGAAAGTTTGTTTTCTTTGAGCTTGATGATGAAGTTCAAGAACCTCATAGTTCCTTTGAGAACTTGGTTCAAGAACTCTAGAGCTCTCTTTGTAATGAGAGATATGTTGGGTTGTTGTTTTGTTAAAGTCTTGGATGAGCTCTAGCTAACCATAAAAATGAACCTTGCATCATGTTTATTTCATGCTTGCACATCATGTTTACTTCCTTTGCTATCACTAAGTATCAAGATAATAAAGGAACTTGCATTATCATATTTATATTTCAAGCTATGTATTATCATGTTTATATTTCAAGTTCTCACTAAATATCAAAGATAATAATAGGTTGCACGTCATATTTATTTTATGCTATCACTTTACTTTCTAATGGGACCTAAAATGAGTGCATGAGCATGTTTATTTTTATGTCATCACTTAAATGAACCAAGAGCTCAAAGACTTGCCCATTGATGTCACAAACAGAGGTCTAAAAATATTTATTTCCTTTGGTTCATATTTCGGCCATAAGAGGTTTTGATGTTTCTAAGTATTGAAAACTATGTTTCATACTTTTTCTAAGCTTTTATGAGTACAAGGAATATGTAAAACTAAGTTTTATAAATTTAGGACCTCTTGAGACAAAGTTGATTTAGTCACTGCCCTCTTAAATATTTTTATGATTTTAGATGATAAAAATGTTTAGAAATAAGTGTTGAAAGTTTTAAAAAGGTTCCAAGAGAAACTAGTATTTTATGTGCTTTAGAAATTGTGTTTTATGCCTTTATGGAGAATGGCTGTTTTGGTTCTGCCTTGCTATTATTTGCCACTGTATGAGCTGTTTTAATGGTGATAATATGCCTATGTTTAAGTATAATTAATGGTAAAGCTCATATGTGAAAGATAAGAGAAGTTAGAAACTAGAAAAGAATTAATTTGAAAGTTCTAGATCCTTTAATGTTTGAATTTTCTGGATTCTGTCCAGCAAAGTTTAGTAATGCTAATCATGGATTTAAATTAGTTTAAATGTGTAGGAATGACTCATAAATGGTTTAGGACTTGATCTTGATGCCTTAGGAGCAAACCGGACTTAGAAAGGGTCATTGTTGTGACTCCTAGGTACCCGTAAAGCTAGGATTATGAATTCTGCATCCTTTAGGTTTAGAGATGTTCTTGACCATAGTGTGAGGTGAGAAATACTTAGCTAAGACCTTATAAGTTCCCGAGAGATTAGGTTTGATGATTTATAACTTAGAATGTGAGTTGAGAACCTTAAGGGTCAATGCATAAGACACTAAGAAAGTTGTCAAAGCTATGATGTGGTATATGATGAAATGATGTAATGAGATGTGCTTGATGCATGAGAAAATGATTGATGAAAATGTTAAATTTTATCATAGCATGAGGTTTCATGAGAACATGTTATGTGATTTAGCTTGTGGCAGTTTGAAGGAAATTTGGTTTAACAGCTGTTTTGCTGCCGAATTTCCATCAAACCTTAAAGGGTTCAAGAAATGTTTAAAAGTACCATATGAATGGAAAACCCTCGGTGACACCGGTTCAGCCGAGCACCCCCAGGGGAGACAAATCCGTGAGGGTATGAGTAGATGTAGCCTACCAAAGTGGACAAATTGCTATGGCCTAGTGCCCGCAAAGCATTTTAAAGAGGGTATATCCTAAGAGAGGTGATCCCTGCCCCCTACCCGTACTTGCGAGTCAAGATTATTATTATTTATGTTTCGCTTATTCAGATAATAAGTAAGAGCTAGTGACGACTAGCTAAGGTATGAGCTCATAACCTAGTTATTTTTAGGGTGGCTTTATGTTGCTAAAGTACCATGATTAATGTCACGAAGTTGAGGAATGATCTACTTGAAAGTTACATGCCCTTATGCCACATGGTTTATGATTACATGCTTTGATGTGTTGTTTTATATGCTCAAGTATTAACATGCATCCATGATATAATATGTTGCATTCATAACATCTAGATGCATGCTAAAAGGAATGGACCTTGGATAATTAGTTTGGAAAACCCTAAATTGAATCTTATATTTATGATCACTATTTTATAAATAAACCCAAGGTTCCTGAGGATGTGAACAATGTAAACCTAGGATAGGAGACTCCTACTGAGATTCTTTAGTAAGAATTCTCATTCATCTCTCTTCTTTCTTCCGTCACATCTTCAGAGACCGATGGCAACGTTCGTGGTTTTCATTGACACGCCAGTGTAGGAGGTGCACTACGACCCGGACCACCGTTCATATCATTCTGAGGGTCGTTGTGTCGTCCGTGTTTTTGTGTACATGGGACGACCCTTCGCTTATCCAGTTTCGAGCTACCAGTTTACTCCTATTGCACCTTTTGGTGGTGACAACATGATTTTCGAGCGCACTCGCCCGCATGATGAGCAGCTACGTCGTGCCTGCAATTTTGCCTCAGTTGTCCGTGACTACCCGGAGTTTGTGCCCCGCTTGAGGAGGTCCAAGACTGATCCATCCGAGGATTCACTGATGCATGTCCCTTTGGAGGGCTCTGCTCCCCTTCCCCAGTTCTGACGCGAGGGGAGCGAGGAGACCGTGAGGCAGTCGCGCTTGGCAAGGAGAGCCGAGATGCACCCACGTCAAGGAGCTTACATTCAGCTGCCACGAGTCCCCTTCACACTCCATTGGCCCACTCAGGAGGAGATATAGCGTTTTCCCGGTTACCTGCCTCCGTCACCCAAGGACCCCCATCGTCACTAGACTCCAATGAAGAGCTTTGCGAGTACCCGAGCTTTTATGGAGATCTTCCCCTCGGCAGTACCTTTTTAGGAGGGGTTGTAGATTGTACTCGTAGCTTAGTAGGAAGGTAGCATTTTGGAATTACCTTCTTGTCGTACCATGTGCCTTGTATTTTCTTGTTTTATGTTGTATTCTATTTTCCGCTGTACTACAAGCTCTGCTCGTCTCCATGAGGGTATGACTACTTATGTACTCTAATTAAGTTATTAATGAAATGCTTTCTTTGTTATCATGATCGTTGTTCTTTGGTTACATGCTTTACTTTATGATGTTTGATGATTGATACACGTGCTTTACATTTCTGTCATTCGATTAGTTAAGCTCGCGGCTCTCCCTCTGTTTTATGTTTTCAAAAAGAAAAATTTACCCGTAATTTCCGCTAAGTATTTTAATAAAATAATGAGACTAAGAAGTAATGACCTAATGATTATCCTAATATGTTCTAGAGTATTAGGTTAAAAATTAGGGTGTTACAGATTGGAACTTATTTATGCTTCAATTATTTTCCTTTATAACTTGACAGTTTTCCTCTTCTAAGTTATATAATCCATTATAATTACTTATCTTTTCTGTTCATGATTGGTTTAATTTTTTTTTTCTTTCTACTTTAAATCTTTTTATGCTCTGATACATATCGATTCCTACTTATCATGCTTAGCTAATCACATATCATGGCCGACCTGTGTATGCTTTTAATCTCTTAAGCGCTTGCTCAAAATTGTTCATTCATTAATACGCTAGAGAAATTAGCTTACATCTTTATCCATGATTAGCTTTAGCAAGTATCCCTAAGAAGCACAAATTCTTTCTACTGTTATCTAGATACTCAAACTCTATTGATGTGCTTAAATATGTATAAGATTGCTTGAAACGCCTATGATAATAAAACACATCCCCTTTGACATATGTATGAGATGCTTTGTTTAATTTGATCTCCTATAGTTGTGAATAGTTTCTGAGATTCTTCATAAACCTATTTCTATATGTTTTTAACCCAACTGAGATCAATTTGTATGCCTCAGAAATCTCTCGAGTGTACTGCGTAACGCCCCAATTTTTTTGTTTGAGCGAAAATGACCAAAATGCCCTTGAGGTCATTTTTACCTGGAATTCGAGAATGGCCGACCCGACGGTCCTCGAAGGGTCAACTCAATGTTTGAAGGGGGTTAAACATGTTGTGATTGATAATAGAGATGAAAATCTCATTTTCTGAACTTTCGGCTCAAAATGACCAAAATACCCCTATGGTGTTTTATGCAAGTATAAGTGCCGTTTGAGCCCGAAATCTTCCCTGGGGGTTTGGAATGCTAATTATATGTGATTAATGATAATTGTTTAAGTACGGGTGGTCCTGGGCAATTTTTGTGCAAAATTACCATTTTACCCCCCGAAATAATGCCTTTCGGGCCTAATGACGTGATTAAGGAAAACTAAGCAATATTAGACTCTAATCGGAGATTAATTAATTTCGGTGATTAATCTAGAGTCAAAATAATTTATTAAGGTTAATTAGAACCTAAGATTGCTTAGATAAACCTAAATCTCTTTCTTAAAGTCAAGACTCTATGTCATGGAATCTTGAATAGTCTTTTCTTTCTCCAATTCCTTAAATTGAGGAATTATGTTTGTGATTGATTACTTTATAAAATAAGTTTTGATTTCACTAATGAAGCAAGAACACTCCCTAATCATGTCTTGACACCCTCAATTACCCATTTCCTTACCTAAAACACTTACTTACAAACCCCTAATCAAAGGCCTAATAAAGAACACTCCTAAACACACCTCTAATCCACATCAAGAAGCGAAATTTTCCTCCTTGATTCCCTTAAAGAAATCGGCACCACTCCTCCTCCATCTCATCTATCACATTTTGAATTTTCTCACTTACACACTCAAAGGACACCATACCTAAGCCCATGCCCAAGCCCATACCTAGCCATGCTTACACCACTCCATGTAATGATGCATTTAGAAGATATTTTCCTCCCCATTCCCGTTGAAGAATGCCGCGGCCTCCCGTCCCCCTTTATCCCCTCATATTGCAATTTTTCTATAAATACACATTAAGGAAACCACAATGTCATTTGCTCATTCTCACAACTTTAGTTCTAAAGCTATTTTAAGTTTTCTCTCTTTTTTTTCTTAAGCTTTGAAAGCTTTTCTTCCTCCTCATAAGAACCACCACTCACCACCTTCTTATAACCTCAAACCACCACACAACCACCATAGATCTTCATTCAAATACATAAGCTTTCATCCTTACACACAAAGCTCACACAAAAACATTTCCTTCCTTTTTCTTCCCTCTTGGCCAAATACACATATCATCTTGGAGAGAGTTTTTCTTCTCATTTCCTTACAAGAACAAGCTCTTTTCTTCATAACAAGAAACATTACTTGGTAGGGATTTTGTTTTAAAAGTTTTCATCTTTTTCTTTGATGTTTGGTTATGAACAAGTTCTTTAGTTTCTCTTGGTTTAAACTCTTTTTCTTTCCTTTCATTTTCGGCCTTGGAGCCTTGTTTTTAAAAGAAAATGTTGGCTTCATGATGAGGGTTTAAGATAATGATCATGAGATTATCACTTGTATAACCTCTAAAGCTTGAAACTTGGCCTTTGTACCAAGAGATATTTCGATTTTTCCTTTTCTTTCACTACAACATTTTTGGTCTAAGGCAATGCTTTTTAAAGGCAACGCTTAAAAAGGGTTGCCTTTGGGGCTCTAAAGCAACGCTTTTATAGGGGTGGCGTTTGTGTCAGGCTAAGGCAACAAAATTTAAGGCAACGCTTAGAAAGCGTTGTGATATAATCTAATAGAGAGCAACGCTTATTTGCACATGCCCTTCGTTTTCAAAGCGTTACATTTGTAAAATTAAATTAGCAACGCTTTTAAAACGTTGCTTATATTTTTAGCGCCAAACTAAAATTTTTCCCACACTAAAAATTGTCTTTTGCACTAAAAATTGGCTAAAGTCATAAAAAATTTCTGAAGACCTCAACATTAGGCAGCACAAAACAAAAGCCCATTTTTCCCTTGTTACAAATAAAAAACTTAATCCCTTACTCAATCCATCCCACTAAACATGAATCCAAGATCAAGGGTTTAGAAGCTCTGAATCCCAATTCCAGAAGCTCACGTCGCATGTAGGAGTTCTGCCTCGTGCTCCCTTCATCCAGGTTCCAGACCTCCGCCGCGTGCCCCCTGCTTTGTGGTTCTAAAGCTCCATCACGAGCCCCTTCTTCGAGGTTCTAGAGCTGTGTCGAGTGGCCTTTTCTTTGCGAATCCAAAAGCTCTGCTGGTTGCCCTTTTCCTTTCGGCTCCAAAAGCTCCGTCGCGTGGCCTCCTTCTTCGAGGTGCCTTGTAAAGCTCCGTCGCGTGCTCCTTTCTTCGCGGTTGCAGAGCTCCACCACATGCCTCCATCTCCACCACGGTATCTTGCTAACTTAATTGATCTCTCTATCTTTCTCTCTCTTTAAAAAGAGATACCTGCAAATTAGAGGCGCTGAGTTGAAGTAGTTGACAAATTGAAATAAATTTATTGTTTAATGAAGGGTGTATTGCTTTTTCTACTGTCTTGGGTTCTTTTGAGTGATTTTGCCATAATAAGCCAGAAGTGGAAATTTAGGTTGTTTGGGCACACAATATATATATATATAATTTGGGGAAAAATCTAGAAAATATTGGTAGAAAGGGTTGTTGTAACACCCTAAATCTTAACCCAAGACTACTAGTATATACTTAGGTTAATCTTTAGAATATTACCTCTTGGTCTCATCTTTTACTTAGAAAATACTTAGCGAAAATATGGGTAAAATTTTTCTTTTTGGAATTTGAAATCCAAGTGAGAGGCACGCATGAATCTTTAAGAGGAGGCATAGCGAAACATATAAGCAAAGCATAAAGAAACACATCACAACATGGAGACATCAACTGAAACATAGATATATATATATATATATCTACTATGCCTACCCAAAGGGCAGGACTATTCAATACATCGGGAAGCGGAATACAACTGAAATGCATTACAAGGAAATCATAAAAAGTAAATACAAGAGAAACAACACCCATACCCATGTGCACCTAGAATAGACAACCTCATATACAAAAGAAGGTTTGTCCTCAACTATGTGTGTGTGCACTAACTGCTACCCCTCCTATGTCTACTCCTGCGGGTCCGAGTACTGTGGGGTCGAGTCAATCCACTGACGAATCTCGGTGGGAGTGGTCGAGCGCATCATCGGGGCATGTCCACCGCGGCGAGGGCGCATAGATGGCCGATGAGCCAACCTCGGCTGGACCACCGTCTCCTCACTCCCAGCCCTCATCGGTGGGGGAGCGGGACTGGAGCTCCAACTGTACATGTGGGATGGCGGGTCCTCGGATGGGTCCATCTCCGAGTACTGGGGACGCGGCACATACTCGAGGTACTCGCGTACTGCTGATGTCTCGGGCTCCATACGGAGGATATACTCATCGCGTGGTCTCGCTCGCTCAAAAATCCCGTTATGATGATAAGGAGCAGTCGGGGTGAAGCGGTAGCTCGGGACGGGGTGCGCGAAAGGTCGTCCCATGAACATGAATACTCTGACAGTGCAGCGACCCTCAAAATGGTATGACCCGAGTGCCGGGTCATGGTGCAGCTCCCATACCGGGGTGTCGATGAAGAGTACGAATGTCGCCATCTGAAGATATGACGGAAGAAAAGAGAGAGGGAATGAGAATCTTTCTAGAAGAATTCTCAGTAGGGTTATCCCTACCTAGGTGACATCGTCACATCTTCAGGAACCTTGGGTTTATTTCTAAAAAGGTGTGCATGCATATAAATTCCTTTTAAGTTATCTTTCCAAAGTGTTTATTTATCCAAGGCCCATCATATTTTACAATGCGTCTTATAGCTAAGCATAAAATAACCTAATGATATGAGTGCATCATAAAGGTAAACCAAACAATAGAATAACTAGGAAACATTATAACATTGGCATAAGTATAGTTTATGTGACATTGTTAACTTTAACTTTCATCTCATGGGGCCGCCCTAAAACATCTCTAGTTTATGAGCTCATACCTTAACTAGTCGTCACTAGTTCTTACTTATCCTATGATAACCGTAACATATACATAATCCCGACTTAATAGTGCAGGCTAGGGGGCAATTTAAGGATCACCTCTCTTAGGGTCATTTCCTCTTTGAAACGCTCTACTAGCAACTAGTGCATCGTAGTATTGTCCGCTTTGGCAAGCTCTATGTCAATACCCTCACAGATTTGTTTTATTGGGGGTGCTCGGCTAAACCGGTGTCACCCAAGAAGGCGTCTCAGTGTTGTGTCACATTTAAATTCTCATAAAGTGTTAATTCACAGATACATCATTATTCATTTCATAAATCTTTTTCATAGTATATATATCATCACAAGAAACTTATTCATAGTGTATACATAAAACCATAGCATAAACATTATCACATAATCACACCTTAGACAATCATTCATACAAACTCCAAAGCTCATTATGTTATAAACCTATAGTATGTTATGCTTTGGTTCTTTTGAGTCTTAAACTTGTAAACTAATTGTTCTACTATTATTCATATCCTCTTACACACCTATAGGTTCACAACTAATAAGTTTTACTAATTTTTATGCTCAAGGACTTATCCAAACAACACTATGCAGATTTGGACAGCTTTATGTTTGTGTGATTACGGGGTTCTAGAAATTACGGTTTAGACCCTTAAAGTCCTTAACTCACATTCTAAGTTATCGATCGTCAAAACCTAATCTCTTGGGAACCTATGAGGTTATAACTAAGTATTTCTCACCTCACACTATGGTCAAGAACATCTCTAAACCTCAAGGATGCAGAATTTGAAATCCTAATTTTTACGGGTACCTAGAAGTCACAACAATGACCGTTTCTAAGTTTAGTTTGCTCCTAAGGTTTCAAGATTAAGTCCTAAACCAATTATGAGTCATTCCTACATATTTAAACTAATTTAAAACCATGATTATCAAATCTAATCCTTGCTGGACAGAATCCAGAAAATTACATAATTAAAGGATCTAGAATTCTCAAATTAATTCTTTTCTAGTTCCTAACTTATCCTATCTTTCACATATGAGTCTTAACATTATTTTTACTCAAACATAGGCACATTATCAACATCAAAACAGCACATACAGTGGCAGCAAAGAGCAAGGAAGAACCGAAAGTATACTTCTCCATAAAAGGCATAAAACATAATTTCTAAAGCACATAAAATACTAGTTTCTCTTGGAACTCTTTTTAAACTCTCAAAGCTCATTTATAAACAATTTTAACATCTAAAATCATAAGAATATTTAAGAGGGCAGTGACCAATTCATCTTTGTCCCAAGAGGTTCTAAATTCTCAAATCTTGGTTCTATGCATTCCTTAAACTCACTTAAGCTTGGAAAAATTATAAGACATAGTCTCAAATTATTGGAGACCTCAAGACCTCTTAGGGCCGAAATGTGAACCCAAGAAAAACACATATTGTTAGACCTTTGTTGAGACCACAATGGGCAAGTCTTTGAGCTCTAGATTCATTTAGGTGATGACATAAAAATAAACATGCTCATGCACTTATTTTAGGTTCCATTAGAAAGTAAAGCGATAGCACAAAGTAAATATGAATGCAACTCATTATTATCTTGGTATTAAGTGAGAACTTGAAATATAAACATAATAATGCATAGCTTGAAATATAAACATGATAATGCAAGTTCATCCATTATCTTGATATTTAGTGATAGCAAGGAAGTAAACATGATATGCATAGCATAAAATAAACATGATGCAAGATTCATTTTATGGTTAACTAGAGCTCATTCAAGACTTTAACAAGATAACAACCCAATACAATATCTCAAAGATCACAACACAACAACCGAAAGTCATATAAAAGAGAAAGAAAGTGAAACTACATCAAGTTCTTTATTAAATACCCAAAACCCCTATCTAGAGAAAAATCTCTAGAACGTGCCGGCCAACTTTAAGGTTGACAAGGGTAGGCTTGGGCTTTTAGAAATCCTTAGATTAATTTTCTTAAGTTGGAAAACCATGTGAGCTAGATATCATATAGATGAAGTTACAAGAAAAGGAATACTCAAGCTTTAGAGGTTTCTTTGAGATGAACACAATGTCATCATCTAGGAACTCTCATCATCAAGCTATCATGCTCATAATAGGGCCTAGAGGCCGAAATGAAAAGAAAAGGAAAAACAAAGGAAAGTTCAAAAAGAATCCAAGAGGAAGCTAGAGAAAAACACTTTCTTGAGTAAAACAAAGTTTGAAAACAAGTCCCTACCTTGTGATGAAGGTAAAGCTTGGGCTTGAAGATGGAAATGAGATGAGCAACACCTCCTAGGATGGTGATGATGATGATGATTCGGCCTTGATGAAAGAAAAAGGAAGGAAATGTGTTTCAAGTGAAGTTGTGTTTGAGGTGTGGTGTTTGAGAGGTTTGATGATGGTTCAAGGCTTTAGGGTGGTGTTTGATGGTTAAGAGATGGTGATGAGGTGAAGAGATGAAGAAGATAAAGATGAAAAGAAAGGAAGAACACTCTTGAAACTTTGAGAGAAAAAGAAAGACAAGCAAGACAACTCTAAAACTCTAAACTTAGCAAATGCTTCAAGGTGCAACAAGGCTATCACAAGCATCCTATTTATAGAAAAACAAAACCATGGGGCTCACAATAGGAGGGAGTGGCCATGTGGTTTGGAGGGAAAAGGAAGAGAAAATATCTCTTACACAAGGTCATTCAAGCATGGTTTGAAGTATGGAAGCTATGCTACAAAGTATGGCTTGATGTGAGTTAATTTCCTATCAAATTTTTATGAAATTAGGCTTCTAGAAACAATGCATGGCTGGAACTTTTCCAGCCACAATTAAATGGGAAAAATGGGTTGTTTTAATTATTTATTCATGTGGAAATTCAAGCTTGATTGAAAGTTATGACAAGGTATAGTGTATGTGACTTGAGGTATGGCCTTGGAGTGTTGAAAAATTGAACATGTGATGCATATGGAGGGAGAAGGTTCACGGCCTGGTTTGGTTCAGCAAGGGAGGAGGTGAGTTTGACCATTTAATTGTGTGTTAATGGTAGGTTTAGATGTGTATTAGCTTAGGTACAAGGTTAGGAATGATTAAGCTTAAATTTAGATAACTAAGAATGTGATTTAGGGAGTTTATGATAAGTTTAGGAGTGCTCATACATCATTAGAGAATTTTAAACTCATTTTTGAATAAACAATGTGTAACACAATTCCATGATTTAAGGAATTGGAAAGATAAAATACTATTCAAGATTCTATGACTAGGTGTCTTAGAATTAAAATATGATTTTAGGTTGTAATTAAGTACTTTTTGGTTCTAATCAACTTTAATAAATTATTTTGACTCAAGATTAATTAAGGAAATTAATTAACCTTCGATTAGAGCCTAATATTGCTTAGGTTTGCTTAATCACGCGATTAAGCGTAAAAACACGAAACTAGGGGCAAAATCATAATTTTGCACTAATTTTGCCCGGGACTTCAAAAATTAAAAATGAGGTCATAGAATACATAAAAACGCCTTTTAAAACCATCTGGAGAAGTTTCGGGTTCATCCAAGACTTGCAAATCCGGATAAAACACCGCAGGGCGTTTTGGTCATTTTGACTAAAACTTCAAAACGAGATTTTCGATCCCGGGAAGGTACACAAGGTATCTACTCCCCTTCCAACATTGAGTTTGCCCTTCGAGTACTGCCGAACTGGCTTTCCTCGGTCAACAAAATGACCTCAGGGGCATTTTGGTCATTTTCACTCTAACAGAAAAATCGGGGCGTTACAGTTGTACCCGTGCTTGTATTAAGGAAATGGAATGATAACAGAGTTCGACAATAAAACAACAAGGAATATAATAGCAACAATGTTTTTGGTAATTTTTTGAAGTAATATAGTAAGATGAAAATATAAAAATGATGAAGAACAATTGCTGATAGTAGTCCTAAGGTAGCCTCCACATGAAATGCTTCTACACCTAGAGGATAAGAAAAGAAGAAGGTAATGATGAAAGTCTTAGAATAGAAGGGAAGAAGAAGTTGTCCCAGAGAGAGATGAGAATTACCACCAAATGCCTAACAGACAAAGTCACACAGCGGGCTATTTGTTACTATCCTCCTGCTGCTCTTTCTTTGCTCCATGATATCAGTATCATTTGCCACCTATCCCTTCCTCATAACTAACTCAGCTTTTGTCTCCTTGTGCCTTGCATCCACTTCAGCATTGACCTCTTTGTCCTTCTCAATAATTCTCTTCCTTACAGAATTCTAGTGTTATGTGTTGTTGCTTCCCGAATTTTGAATTTTTCTTATGGATTGGGCGAAGGCTCATTGGTGGCATTATGGAATAATGTGCATATTTGATTGGGTTATGCTACAAGCATTGGGGTCTATGTCCATCAGCAAAAAGAAGATCATTATTTGTTGACTGTTATGTTTACTGTGTTGATTGTGTAGAAGTAGAGTGGTGGAAGACTTTGATGTGTGAAGTTTCCGTATTTTTTTTAATTATTTTCTTTTGGTCTTGTGGCCTTTCCTTATTCAAACTGGTCTTGACTGGTGCAGGTTGATAGTGGGTTACATTAGACGCAATAGCTTTTGACATTTCTCAGGACTCAACATTCTCCAAGGCCCAAGTAAAAAGACACTCAATTTTCTGTAAGCTTTGCACTGAGTAGCATTTGGTTGTTTTTTGGTGGTTTTTGCTACATTTTTGGAATCCTCCTCATATGTGAGGTTCGGAAGAACAGACCATCTTGCTAAATATATGGGAAACTATGTCTCATATGTGAAGTTTAGTTTAAAGCTTATAAATTAAGCTTCATCTGCAATTATTATTTAATGTGTTTGTTTTAATCTGCAAAAATAAAAAGAACGGACCATTAAAGGCTGTCATGACAATGGTGTGCTTCTGATCCAATGATGCAGGAGCTGTAATTCAGTTGTGACTATCACATCTTGGATTGAAGGGGCCCCTTCAATTCATTCCACTACCGTCCTTTTGTGATGCTTGCTTACGAAATGATTTCATACTTAAATTTATTGTTTAGTTTCTTTATAGTGTAGTTCCTTCTTGATGTGAGAGTTTTTCAAATATATTTTACCAGCCCATGAAACTCCCTTTGATTTTCTGCAATTTATCTTGCATTAGTGTGTAGTAGTCTACAGGAAAAAGAAAATTTTAATTGCTTGTACTACATCTGTTAGTTAGTTACATAAAACTACACGAAATTGCTTAACACTGAAATTAATTCACTGGCCATGAATCACCTGCAGTTTTACTCTTATGTCTTGATGGTTATAAAACCTTAACAACGTTAATCTACATATGTTCTCCTTTAACTTTTCTTTAAGAAAAGTTAGGGTAAGAAGCAAAAGTACCTATAGCATGCTAATTAGACTCTTAGTGGTTCAACATAGCTTGCTCAGCAAGGAGTGCGTGTATGTGCTCTTCATATAGCTTGTTTAATTAATTTAGCCCAAATTTTTTTAACACTATTCTTGCTAAATAGAAGATTCATCATGTATCCTCAAAACAACTCCATTTTTTTTTCTCGTTTGCTTGTGAAGTTTCTATCATTGCTTTTGGTTGAAATCAAATATGAGATTTTGTGGTCATTTTAATTTTTTGTGATGTGTTTAAACATGTGTTTCTTTTACTAGCGAAGCATTGGTACACGCGCTATGTTGTGTGCTGAAAATGTTGGCAATATAGCTCCGATGAGTAGATGTAAATAAGTTGAAGTGTAAGTGGGATTCCTTTTCATACCCTGCATTGATTTATGGGTAATCAGAAGCTCCTAAACCACAGACTTTAGAAGTATATACTTATTTTCTGTCCTTTTAAGCCAAATTTGGCTTGCCAAGAACTGGTTTAACTATGGGCTGTAAGAAGCTACCATGGAGTAAGCTATCATGTACCCGTTAACTTTTAAAGAACTTGATTCTTGTTGGTGGGTATGGTTACTGACCCGATCTCATAAGTCATAACATTTAACTCAAATTTCAATTGTTGCTAGAGTAGTTGGAAATAAGCCAGGAAAAATGTTCTAGTACACAAACTTTTTCTTATTATTCTTGACAATACTTGTGCTGCAACAATACTTCTTATGTGAGCAATGGTATGTCAAAAGAAGAAAGGGAAAAGAATAAGAATTAGAAATGGATTACAATTAGAGATCCTTTTCATGTTCCTTTTTACTCGATTTCCATTTCAGTTGCTTACTTTATATTAATCTATATCTTGGACTAGTTGTATTTTATATAAATTTGTTTTGGTTTTTTTTTAATATTGATCAAAATTGCATGCTATAAATGGTATAATAGGGTATGGATTCAAATAATTATCGAATTGTATTAACAACATCCTTATTATCTTTTTTGAAGGACATTGATCTAGAACTTGTTAGAAACTTTGCAGGCATTAAGTGGAGTTGCAGCTTGCAAATAGCATCATGACTATGTAAGAAATTTCTATTTTCTTCCTTTTTGTGTGTGGCCATTATATGTTCTATGCCCCATTGCATTTTGGCTTCATATTGGTGTTGTTTTGTATGCGATTTTTATTCATTAGTCTCTCAAAGGAGTGGATTGAAGTACTTGTCTCACTAACATACACAACTTTTAAAATTTCTTTCTTTTGATCCCATTATTCTACCCTCCACTCTCTTTTGAGGTGACATGCTACTAGAAGTTTAGAACCACAAACGACGTTAATTGCTTAGAACAATGTGGCTATGTTGATTAATTATACCTATAGAGCTTCGCCAAAAGAGAAAATTAGTGATACTACTAGTTTCTTTTTTTCCTCTATAGTAGTTATTGATAGTATTTGTTTGGAGATTAGTTACAAATACTATTTAAATATGTAGTTGACATATTAATAAACATTATTTGAATAATTAGGTTTTCTCAAGATTTGTCCAAGACTTGGATGAATTTATCAAGGCATAGCAGAGAATTTATTGATGGTGTTAAGAGCTCCTTGGACTTTGCTTATTTTATAGGAACTTCCAACTTAAAACTTGAATTCTTAACATGATAGATTTTTTGGGAGGAAGGCATAGAAAATGCCACACTAGAGAACTTTGACTTGCCTATTATTATGAAATTTCAAGAAGCTTATGAAACTAGTAGGCTTGAGTACTGACTGTCCTTAATTACTATATAGGAAATTATTCTAATATTGAAGTTGAAGATTGTATTCATTGTTTTACTAATTTTATTTGTTCAGAATCCAAGTGTTATTGGAAGATTGTATTCATGGTTTGTTAAACCTTTTGTCCTCTTCTTTGGCTGCTTCAAATAGGAGCATGTTCTGAGAAATGAAAATGAGCTTTTGGAGAAATAGGTAAAATTGTAATATGCAAATTACAAAGCCTTGCACTTCAGTTTTCTATGTTAGTATCATGCATTTTAGCTAGTATGAAAGTGTTGGAGGAAGAAAAACCATGTGAGTGTTTGGAAACTATCCTCTCACCTGTGCATCATCAATTCAATGTCTTTTATAGAGAGTTTGAAAAGTATAAACACCCGTGTGAGTGTTTATACATATACACCATATAATATGGTTAAACTATTCTCCCGTATAAAAAGCACCAGCTATAACTTGTAGGTAGATATATTGATTTCAATAAAATCATTCCTTGATATCTTAAACAATAAAACAAAGTATCACATTGATTAGGCTTATATGTGTGATTGGCTGTGGAAATTTTAAATAAAAAATATCATAATCTTACTTGGCAGGATGAAAATGTGAAATTGTATATAAAATAATTAATTGAATTCATAATGTAATGTATTTCAAGTGAAGTCTTCTCTTCATCTATTTTTTTTTTTTTTTTTTTGTTGTAATAGGTGTAGAAACTTTTGAGTTATGTGTTTGATATATAGTTTCTTTTCCTTTCTTTTTTATGTTTTGTAAATGTAGCTATTAATTAAATTTAGTTTAATAATATTTTAATTTTTAATTGGTGAGTTTATGCTGCAGATCAAGCTTAATGCATGTGCAAGTACTCAAGCAAATAACAGAGAGTTAAAACAAAAATCTAAGGACTTGCAGTTGATGTGATTTATGTTGGACTATACATGTGGAGATTTATTTTGCGTAAACTTCTTATCACTAGTGTGCTTTTGGGAAATATATATATATATATATATATACTTGTTTATATTTTGGTTTGAATGGATGACTTGTTTCCATCACTTATAACTATGTATTAGCCAATATTACAGACTATATGTATATATTAGTGTCTTATCTTTTACATAATTGATTACGAGTGGTTTATTTTATTTATGAATTTAGTTGAATAATTATAAATTTGAAATTGAAAAGCTAATGTTGCAATAAATGTGAATTTTTTGTTTGAAAATATGTTGTTTATAGTTAATAGAAAAGATAATACTTTTAAAAATCATAAAATTTGGAACCAAAACAAGGAAAGAAAAAGAGTTGCTCTTTTGGAAATAAATAAAGTTGGATTTGCAAAAAAGGCAACGTTTTTATGTTAAAAAAATGTTATTTTTAATTAAAGTAAAGTGAACGTATAAAAGCATTGCCTCTTATTGAAGTAAAACAACACCTTAAAAGTGTTGTCTTTTGTAAAGGTAAAGGCAATGCCTTCAAAGCGTTGCTGTTAATCAATAAAAAGTTCTTATGCCTTACACAAAAGGCAACGATTAAAAAATGTTGCATTTTATAAACCTAAAATGCAATGCTTAGAAAGTGTTGCCTTAAATGAAGAAATGGCAACGCCTCAAAATTTGCCAAAGCGTTTCCTTTGATAATCAGCAAAAGTGTTGCCTTAAATGGAAGAAATGGCAACGCCTCAAAATTTGCCAAAGCGTTGCCTTTGATGATCAGTAAAAGTGTTGCCTTTTGTACCCTTATAGGCAACGCTTTTTACATCAACTGTTGCCTTTTATCAAAAAAGTGTTGCCTTTGAGAAAAGGCAACAGTAGTGTAGCCAACACCCAAAAAAGCATTGCCTTAGATAGAAAAACGTTGCCTTTGATTAAAGGCAACACTTTCTGTGTCTTTTGGCAACACTTTTCAAGCGTTGCCTCAGACCAATTTTCTTGTAGTGTTTCCTTGTCTTGGTTTCGGTTTTGAAATGTGGTTTTGGTTGAAGAATAACTCAATGATGAGAGCTCATGATGGTGGTGTTAATGTATCACTAAGTCATGGTCTCTAGAGTCTTAAAGGTTGTTTTTTTTCTTCTTGTTTGACTTCGGCCTTATTTCCCTTCCTTCAAGCTTTTGGGTTTTGTTTTATGGAATGTTGTTAGTGGATTTATTTCCTTAAAGTCCATTTCCTTGAGCTTGATGATGAAGTTCACGCCATAAGGTTTTCTTGAAACCTTGGTACAAAGAACTCTAAAGCTCACTTTGTCTTGTTAAGATAAGTTTGGGATTGAGGCATATGTTCCTTTAAAGTATTGAATAGGCTCTAGTAAAGATAAAAATGAACTTGCATCCATGTTTAAATTTAATGGCTTGCATATCATGTTTACTTTCCAATGTCATCACTAAAACCTCAAGAATAAAGAAATGAACTTGCACTCTCATGTTTAAATTTCAAGCTTTGCATTTTGTAACACCCTAAATCTTAACCCAAGACTACTAGTATGTACTTAGGTTAATCTTTAGAATATTACCTCTTGGTCTCATCTTTTACTTAGAAAATACTTAGCGGAAATATGGGTAAAATTTTTCTTTTTGGAATTTAAAATCAAAGTGAGAGCCACGCACGAATCTTTAAGGGGAAGCATAGCGAAACATATAAGCAAAGCATAAGAAACACATCATGTCATGGGAACATCAACTGAATCATAGATATATATATATAATGTGCCTACCCAAAGCGGCAGGACTATTTGATACATCATGAAGCAAAATACAACTGAAATGCAATACAAGGAAATCATAAAAAGCAAATGCAAGAGAAACTACACCCATACCCACGTGCACCAAAAGTAGACAACCTCATATACAAAAGAAGGTTTGTCCTCTACTATGTGGCGTGTGTGTGCACTAACTACTACCCCTCCTATGACTACTCCTGCTGGTTCGAATACTGTGGGGTCGAGTCGATCCACCGCGACCACGGGAGTGGTCGAGCGCATCATCGGGGCATGTCCACCGCGGCGAGGGCGCATAGATGGCCATCGAGCCAACCTCGGCTGGACCACCGTCTCCTCACTCCCAGCCCTCATCGGTGGAGGAGCGGACCGAGCTCCAACCGTACATATGGGATGGCGGGTCCTCGGATGGGTCCGCTCTCCAGTACCGGGACGCGGCACATACTCGGGGTACTCGCGTACCGCTGATGTCTCGGGCTCCATGCGGAGGATCTGCTCATCGCGCGGTCTCGCTCGCTCAAAAATCCCGTTATGACGGTAAGGAGCAGTCGGGGTGAAGCGGTAGCTCGGGACGGGGTGCGCGAAGGGTCGTCCCATGAACATGAATACTCGACAAAGGCAGCGACCCTCAAAATGGTATGACCCGAGTGCCGGGTCATGGTGCAGCTCCCATACCGGGGTGTCGATGAAGAGTACGAATGTCGCCATCTGAAGATATGACGGAAGAAAAGAGAGAGGGAATGAGAATCTTTCTAAAAGAATTCTCAGTAGGGTTATCCCTACCTAGGTGACATCGTCACATCCTCAGGAACCTTAGGTTTATTTCTAAAAGGTGTGCATGCATATAAATTCCTTTTAAGTTGGTTTTCCCAAAGAGGTATTTTATCCAAAGTCCGTCATATTTTATAATGCGTCTTTATAACTTAAGCAGAAATATACTAATGATATGAATGCATCATAAGGTAAACCAAACAATAGAATAACTAGGAAACATTATAACATTGGCATAAGTATAGTTTATGTGACATTGTTAACTTTAACTTTCATCTCATGGGGCCGCCCTAAAACTTCTCTAGGTTATGAGCTCATACCTTAACTAGTCGTCACTAGTTCTTACTTATCCTATGATAAGCGTAACATAATCCCGACTTAAAGTACGGGCTAGGGGGCAAATTAAGGATCTCCTTTCTAGGATCATTTCCTCTTTGAAACGCTTTGCTAGCCACGTGGGCCTCGCAATTTGTCCGCTTTGGCAGGCTGCATCTACACATACCCTCACGGATTTGTCTCCTCCTGGGGGTGCTCGGCCGAACCGGTGTCACCCAAGAGAAGCGCGTCTCAGTGTTGTGTCACATTTATATTCTCATAAGTATTAAATCACAATTACCTCATCATTTATCATATTCATTTTTATCATGCATTCTCATATAGCTTTTCCATAACATATATATCATCACATGAAGCTTTCTCATAACATTCGTCACATAAAACTTTCACACAAACATCATCACATAGTCATATCTAACAATCATCCCCATAAGCTCATAGGCATGATATGTTATAACTCATAGTGTTTTAAACTTCGATTCTTATGAGTCTTAAACTTGCAAATTACTTGTTCTAACATTATCCTTAACTTCTTTATACACCTATAGTTTGACAATTAATGAGTTATACAAATTTTATGCTCAAGAACTAATCCAAATAGCGCTAAGCAGAATTTGGACAGCTTTATGTTTATGTGATTACGGAGTTCTAGAAATTACGGTTTAGATCTTTATCTCACATTCTAAGTTATTGATCATTAACACCTAGTCTCTTGGGAACCTATAAGGTTATAACTAAGTATTTCTCACCTCACCCTATGGTCAAGAACATCTCTAAACCTCAAGAGTGCAGAAATCAAAATACTAACATTACGGGTACCTAGAAGTCACAATAATGACCCTTTCTAAGTTCGGTTTGCTCCTAAGGTTTCAAGATTAAGTCCTAAACCAATTATGAGTCATTCCTACACATATAAACTAATTTAAAACCATGATTATTGAATCTAAACCTTGCTGGACAGAATCCAGAAAAATAAATCTTTAAGGGATCTAGAACTCTCAAATTAATTCTTTTCTAGTTCCTAACTTATCCTATCTTTCACATATGAGTCTTAACATAATTATTACCCAAACATAAGCATATTAACATCATTAACACAGCTCATACAATGGCCAAACATAGCAAGGCAGAACCGAAACAGAAACTCGATTTAAAGGCATTGAATCATAGTTTCTAAAGCACATAAAATACTAGTTTCTCTTGGAACCCTATTAAAACCTTCAAAATTCTTTTGTGAACACTTTTATCATCTAAACTCATGAAAATACTTAATAGGGCAGAGGCTATATTATTTTCATCTCAAGAGGTCCTAAATTCATAACACTTAGTTCTACACATTCCTTATACTCATATAAGTTTAGAAAAATTATTAAAACATAGTTTTCAATACTTGAAAACATTAAGGCCTCATAGGGCCGAAATATGAACCATAGGAAATAAATGTTTTAGACCTTTGTTTGAGATATCATTGGGCAAGTCTTTGAGCTCTAGAATCATTAAAGTGATGACATAAAAATAAACATGCTCATGCACTTATTTTAGTTATTGCTAGAAAGTAAAGTGAGAGCATAAAATAAATATGTGGTGCAATATATTATTATCTTAGATATTTAGGTGAGGACTTGAAATATAAATATGATAATGCAAAGCTTGAAACATAAACATGATAATGCAAGTTCATTCATTATCTTGGGATTTAGTGATAGCAAGGAAATAAACATGATATGCAAAGCTTAAAGTAAACATGATGCAAGTTTCATTTTTATGTTTAACTAGAGCTCATTTAAGACTTTAACAAGATAATAACCCCATACAACATCTCAAAGATCACAACACAAGAATCGAAAATCATATAAAAGAGAAAGAAAGTGAAGCTACATCAAGTTCTTTATTAAGTACCCAAAACCCCTATCTAGAGACAAATCTCTAGAACGTGCCGGCCAACTTTAAGGTTGACAAGGGTAGGCTTGGGCTTTTAGAAATCCTTAGATTAATTTTCTTAAGTTGGAAAACCATGTGAGCTAGATAACATATAGATGAAGTTGTAAGAAAAGGAAAAACTCAAGCTTTAGAGGTTTCTTTGAGATGAACACAATGTCATCATCTAGAAACTCTCATCATCAAGCTATCATGCTCAAATCAAGGCCTCATGGCCGAAAATGAAAGGAAAGGAAAGACAAAGGAAAGTTCAAAAGGAATCCAAGAGAAAACTAGAGAAAAACACTTTCTTGAGCAAAATAAAGTTTGAAAACAAATCCCTACCTTTTGATGAAGATAAAAGCTTGATCTTGAAGATGGAAATGAGATGAGCAACAGCCCCTAGAATGGTAATGATGATTCGGCCTTGATGAGAGAAAAAGAAAGGAAATGTGTTTCAAGTGAAGTTGTGTTTGAGGTGTGGTGTTTGAGAGGTTTGATGATGGTTCAAGGTTTTGTGGTGGTGTTTGATGGTTGAGAGGTGATGATGAGATGAAGAGATGAAGAAGATAAAGATGAAAAGAAAGGAAGAACACTCTTGGAACTTTGAGAGAAAAAGGAAAGACTAGCAAGATAACTCTAAAACTCTAAACTTTGCAAATGCTTCAAAGTGCAACAAGGCTAACACAAGCATCCTATTTATAGAAAAACAAAGCCATGGAGGAGTGAATGGGGAGGGTGCTGGCCGTAGCTTTGAAGGGCAAAGGGAGAGAAAAATATCTCTTTGGTTGTGTCATAGAAGCATGGTTTGAAGTATGGAAGCTATGCTACAAAGCATGGCTTGATGTGAGTTAATTTCCTATCACATTTTTATGAATTTAGTCTTCTAGAAACAATGCATGGCTGGAACTTTTCCAGCCACAATTAAATGGGAAAAATGGGTTGTTTTAATTATTTATTCATGTGGAAATTCAAGCTTGATTGAAAGTTATGACAAGGTATAGTGTATGTGACTTGAGGTATGGCCTTGGAGTGTTGAAAAATTGAACATGTGATGCACAATGGGGAGGGAGGTGCTGCGGCCAGATTTCAGACAGCATGGGGGAGGAAGATTTGACCATTTAATTGTGTGTTAATGGTAGGTTTAGATGTGTATTAGCTTAGGTACAAGGTTAGGAATGATTAAGCTTAAGTTTAGGTAACTAAGAATGTGATTTAGGGAGTTTATGACAAGTTTAGGAGTGCTCATACATCATTAAAGAATTTAAAATTCATTTATGAATAAACAATGTGTAACACAATTCCATGATTTAAGGAATTGGAAAGAGAAAACACTATTCAAGATTCTATGACTAGGTGTCATAAAATTAAAATATGATTTTAGGTTGTAATTAAGTACTTTTTGGTTCTAATCAACTTTAATAAATTATTTTGACTCAAGATTAATTAAGGAAATTAATTAACCTTCGATTAGAGCCTAATATTGCTTAGGTTTGCTTAATCACGCGATTAAGCGTAAAAATACGAAACTAGGGGCAAAACCGTAATTTTGCACTAATTTTGCCCGAGACTTCAAAAATTAAAACTGAGGTCATAGAATACATAAAAACGCCTTTTAAAACCATCTGGAGAAGTTTCGGGTTCATCCCAAGACTTGCAAACGGGTAAAACACCGCAGGGCGTTTGGTCATTTTGACTAAAACTCAAAACGAGATTTTCGATCCCGGGAAGGTACATAAGTTTTCTAATCCCCTTCCAACATTGAGTTTGCCCTTCGAGTACTGCCGAACCGGCTTTCCTCGAATTCCGAGCTAAAAATGACCTCAGGGGCATTTTGGTCATTTTCACTCTAACAGAAAAATCGGGGCGTTACACATTTCATGTTTATATTTCAAGTTATCACCTAAACTTTAAAGATAAAAATGAACTTGCATCTCATATTTTCTTTAAAGTTCTCACTTTACTTTTATAATGAAGAATAAAATGAAGTGCATAGCATGTTTATGTTTTTGTCATCACCTAAAGATTCTAGAGCTCAAAGACTTGCCCTTTTTATATCAAGTAAAGTTTGGAAAATGGAAGCATTCCATGAATACAAGATTCGGCCATGTGATGATGATGGACTTAGCATAAGTTTCATTTAGTCACAAAGGCCAACAAACTATGCCCTAAGATTTTCTTAAGCATAGGAAAACTCAAAGAATACTATGAGAATGATTTTATGATTTAAAACTCACTTAAGAATGATTTAAAATAGATACTGCCTTAGTAGTATATTTTTATGATTTTAATGAAATAAATTGGTTTTCAAAAGAATTTTAGAAGTCCTAAAATGATTCCAAGAGAAACTACTAACTTATATGTATTAAAAGATGTGATTCTATGTTTTGTTTTGAATTAAACATTTTGGTTACTACCTTGCTATGTTGGCTTCTGTATGATACTGTTTTGATGTATTAGAATGTGTAAAAATTATGTTTATTCGAAGTAGAAACTATTCTATGAGTGTTAGGAAAAACTAGTAACTAGAAAAGATTAAGAATATGAGTTTTAGAACCCTTACAAAACAAGATTATGGCTGCTGTTTTAGGATGGTTAAATCATAAATAAAATTGTTTTAGAATTGTTTAGAAGTGTAGGATTAATTCCTAAGGGTAGTAACAATAAATTTTAATACCTTAGGAAAAGTCGAAACTTAGAAAGGGTCAAAGACGTAGCTTCTAGAACCCCATAATTGAATTATATTAATTCTATCCAAACTGCCCAAGGCTGTTTGGTATTTGATCATAAGCATAAAAATTAGTGAGAATTATTAGTTGTGATCCCTTAGGTACATAAAAGACTTATATCGGATGTTAGGTTAATTAGATCGTAAGTTTAAGCCCTGTAAGGATCAAAAGCATAAGATACTGTAAGATAGATGAGGTAATGAAAGTTAGTATATTAAATGAATGCATGTTTATTTATGAGTTGCTGAGAGCATAGCATATGCATTAGCTAAGTCCCGTCCCTGTTTCTGGCACATTAGTTAGGAGCATGTTTATCTTACAAAGGAATTAAGATCTTTATGTGCTGATGGGTGTGCTATGAGAAGGTGTTTACATGGCTTTACTAGATTATCATGTCCATGAATTGATATTGAAATGTATGAATTATGAGTTTATGTGGCATAAAGCAAATTTGGAGAAATTTGGTGTATAGCCGTTATACTGCCAAATTTTCGCCAAATTTGTGGACTTAGAAAGTTATTGGAAATGATCCCCTAGACTCCCCAAATTAAAGGTTATGAGGGGTGATCCGCCAAAAGACTTAAAGTGACATAAGCTATGTGGAAATGACCCTCTAGACTCCCCGAATTAAAGGTTATGATAGGCGATCCTTAAGCCCCCTAACCTGCACTCCGAGAGTCGGGATATATACTTATCTTAGGATAAGCAGAAACTAGTGACGACTAGTTAGGTATGAGCTCATAACCTATAAATTCTCAAAAGAGAAGAGTTATTAGGGTGGCCCCATGATATAACGAATGATTAATGTAATGTCACTTAAGCAAAGGAAAAGACAAAGAATTTTACATGAAAGTTATATGCCTTTTGATGCCACTTACATGAGTCTGTTTCTTTATGACTTGTTCAAGTGATGTTTGCATAATTTTTCTAACATACATTCATACTATATGTTGCATTCATAACATCAAGATTCATCCTAAAATAAATGGACCTTGGATAATTATGTTTAAAACCTAATAATGAACCTTATGCATGCTCACCTTTTTAATAATAAACCCAAGCATCCTGAAGACGTAGATGATGACACTAGGATAGGAGGATTTCCCCTATTGAGATTCTTTAATAAGATTCTCAATCCCTCTATCTTTCTTTCTTCCCGTTTAATCTTCAGAGGGCGATGGCTTCATGCATGATCTTCATTGACACCCAGTGTGGGACGTGCACTATGACCCGGACCATCGCTCGTATCACTTCGAGGGTCACTGTGCAGTATGCATTTTTGCATACATGGAACGCCCATTCGCCTACCCAGTTTCCAGCTTCAGGTTCACCCCCACTTCCCTCTATGGTGATGACTTGATTTTTTAGCGCACTCGACCTCGCGACAAGCAGACTCAACGTGCTCGCCCCACCACTTCAATAGTTCACGATTACCTCGAGTACGTTCCCCGTTCAAGGCGTTCGGAGACCAACTCATCAAAGGATTCCCCCACACACATCTACTCGGAGAGTTCTGCACCAATGGCATCTATGGACATGGGGAGAGGTAGTGAGGACACGGTGACCCAGCCCAGGCTAGCCTGACGACCAAAGATGTGTCCACATCGTGGAGGCCATGTTCGTCCCCCATTCCACCTGCATACACCTGCCCCCAGTTCATCGGATATGTGCCGCCTTCGACGAAGGATCAGGATTGCCAGTAGATTCCGATGAAGGACTCGATAGAGAGCTAGAGCCATCACACAAGGATCCCCCTTTTATGCTGCATCTTTTGTTAGGGGTGACTTTAGTTATGAGCGCTTATAGGACTAGTGGAGGGGAGTTGTTGTTGGCATATTGTGTTTTGATATTCCATGTATTTTCTGCTTTCATGTATTTTTTTTTTCGCTGTTTACTTATGTACTGAAAGCTCAACCCACTTTGTTTGGGTGTGACTCTGCTTACTCTATATTTCCTAGTGTATTATCATGAACCATGTTATGATGTAATGTTCAATATATGTATCTCGTGTTTATGAATGACATATATTCCTTTCATGATGTGGGTTGACGTTTGCTTTATGTTAGTACCCGCGGCTCACGTTTTGTTTTATGTTTCAAAAAAAAATTATCCATATTTTCCTCTAAGTATTCTAATAAAGTAAAGTTAAAGAATGAAACAAAAGAGTAATAACTAGTAATTAACTTTAATACGTCCTAGGCATGTTGGGTTAAATATTAGGATGTTACATATTGAGCTTAAATGACTAACAATGTGTTATATTCTAATTCAAAATATATCGATGAGCAAAAATTCATAGTTTGCGTAAACTTATATTAGTTTTGAGAAAAGTTTTCAAAAAAGCATTTTCATCCTCTGATACTCATGAAAATAGTTTCATAGCTCATAATAATATGCTCATATATACTTAATGCTTAGATAAAACTAGGTTGAACCCCTAATTAAGCTTCAGAAACCTCTTCTTATAATGTGCTTATATAATTTATATCAAGGTTTATCCGAGCATCAGAAACTACATTTGTATCACTTAATTTTTCTCATGACATGCTCAAAAAGGTTTATCATACATACATACATGCATACATACATGTATATATATATATAGGGCATTAGTTTTTGAAAAAGGGGCTTAGGAAAAGACTATGCTGAATAAGATTTTCAATCAAGAAAGAATATCACAAGTATTACTTGTCTATTTATTCAAACATAATTAAATTTTAGAAAGTCATTTTATTATAAGGATCAAGCTGTTGGTACAATTGAACTTAAATGATGGCATCTGCTTAAGTATCTTTGTGATACAATTTCAAGAAGCATTCTGATTTAAATAAGAAAATATCATCACTAACCAAACAGCTCTGATTTGAGTTAACTTAAAGTTTCAAAATTTTCTTGGACACGTCCAATCCTGCCTTAATAAAAGGACTTGCTAAAATTTAAGAATCGTGATGTCTTGAAAGAAAATGTCTTTATCATAATATATTCTGAGTTATTTCTTTCAACATCTCTTCAAAAGATTTTATTCAAATTGGTTTGTCATCATCAAAAAGAGGGAGATTGTAAGCTCCAAAATCCTTCAAAAAGTATGAACTTTATTGTTTTGAATGACAACAAAGCCAATTTAAAGAAAATATTTTGAAGAATGACTAATGGCTGCCTTGAGTTTTTTTACTAAGCTTAACAGGTATTTCCAAAGTGCATTACACGAACTTGACCAAGAATAATTATCACTTTGCATGTGCAAACATGTTTTATCTTGTGGAAAGAGAATGAGCTTAAACAAAGTGAATATTATATCGTGTAAAGAATGCTTACATGCATTAAGGAATGAAGCAAATCAATATATGAACAAGAAACTAAGGAACTGGTCTTTAGAAAGTAACACGGAACAATTAGAAAGTACACTGAAGAATAAGGAAATCACACAAACTCTGAAAGTAACGTGTTACTCAGTCGATAATCATCATAATCGCAAATTGTTCATCATTAAAAAACTAAGATTGAAGCCTGGAAGACCGAAGAATGATCAAGGAATTGACTATGCATGTCAGAGAGCTCACTTAACTGTGGAGCACAGAACGCTACAGGAAATGGAGGGAAATTTGAAATCCAAATTTCAAATCTCGAATCAAACCCAATTTTATAACCGGTATGTTATCTCCTTTGCCTGATTAGCTAACCATCCTAGCTTCTAAAAGGAAGAGTTCAGAAACCATGATTAGAAAGTAAAAAGAAAAAGGGACATCAGAAACCTCTATAATACAATGGCTTCTATAATCGATGTAACAAGTTTGTCAACCTACCTTTCTAGACTAACATTCCAAGACACAACAAATAACCTACATGTGTCACTTGAAGATCTAATCAAGGGCAATGGTCATGAAAAAAGACCACTATAAATGGAGATGCTATGCTTAAAAGCTAACGAGAGAATTGAAAACATAAGAGTGGAAACTCTAGAATAATTTCTCCGCACTTCTTGCGATGTTCATCATAATATGTAATCAGTCTCCTTGAAATGTAAAATCTTCTTTCTATGTTTTGTAATAATTTGTATACTCTTCTTAGGAAGAAATGTTAGAAAGAAGTCACTCTTGCTTCCCAGGTATATTTCATTGAATATTTGTAGGAAACTTAAGCGTAGGTTAGTTTGAGTGACAACCCAATCACATAACCTTTGTAACCTTGATCCAGCAATGATCAGAATGAGACATAGCTTAGAGAGGTTAACATAAAACTACTTGCAACGTGAGGATGGAGGCATTATGCTCATCTCAGTGTAGCTTGAAGAGGCTGTGTAAGAGCTACTCACAATTTGATGATGGAGACATTCCAGTCATCATGGTTCAGCTTGGAGAGGAACAGTGCTGCTATTTGCAATAGCTACATATTGTGCTTCAGTGGTAGAGAGAAAAAAGGTATTCTACTTCTTGCACAACCAAGTCATAAAACTATTTCCTGAGAAATAACAGCAACCACTAGTGCTCCTTTCTTTCTACTCTAACTTTGGCGAAGTAAGCATCACAATATCCTGCAATCTTACAGGATGTACCTTTCTCATAACATAGGCCAAGATTAGTAGTATCAGACAATCATCTGAAAAAGAAAAACTTTTCATATTATTTAAGTGTATTTGCTTTGGTTTAGATTGAAGTCTAGCACAAATCCCCACACTTAATTGAATGTCTAGTCTATTAGCTGTAAGATACATCAGTGAACCTATCATTCCTTGATAGTTATGTTTTGAGGCCTTTTCACTATTCTCATCAGCATCAATTATTTGAGATGAATGTATGAGGGTACTCATTGGTTTGGATCGATCCATATTAATTTTTTTCAAAAGATCTTTTGTATACTTTTCTTGGTGGATCAAGGTTCCTTCTTTTTGTTGTTTTATTTGTAAACCAAGGAAAATTTTGAGTTTACCCATCATGCTCATTTCAAATTCACTATGCATTAATTTTAAAAGCTTTTCAGAGAGAGAATAATCAAAAGCACCAAATATAATGTCATCAACATATATGTAAACTACCATAAAGTGATTTATCTTGTTCAAGACTAAAAAGAGTAATATCAATTTTGCCTCTCTTGAATCCATTCTTCAACACGAAGGTGTTCAGTCTTTCGTACCAAGTTTGAGGAGCTTGCTTCAAACCATAGACAGCTTAGTTTTGAGAGACTTTATTTTAGAATAGCAACTCCCTTGTAGTCTTTGTGGCTTTGATATATTTTAGCTTCTCCTATATCTTCATATTGCTCTTCTAAGTGTTCAAAAGTGTTTCTCTCTAATTTCTTTGAAGTTATGAGCAAGCTTTCTGAAGTATCTATGTTCTGCAGTTTACTTTCTGAGGGTCTGGCTTTCATCAGCTTGTTTTGATAAGTTTCCTTAAGACTCATTTTCTTAACCTTTTCTTCCCATTTTTTGAGATCACAGTAAAGTTGTTCTTGAGCACTCTCCATTATCAAATTTTGAATCATTTAGAGCTCTTAGGCTTCAAGCTTCTGATCCACCCTCTAGATCAGGATAGGTGTCCGGAGTAGTCACCATCTGTTTGTTCCTTGGTACTCTAATTAGTAGGACTTTTCAAACATAACTGCAATAAAAACAATTTGGTACCCAGATTTGTTGGGTTTGTTTTGGTTAGTTTTCGAGGAGAAGGTTTCCTATCCTTTCTAATGAATTTCTTTCTCAAGAAACATTTTTCAGGTGGATGTCCTTTCTTGTAGCAAAAAGTACAAGAAACTATGTTTATTACTTTCTTAGGTGATGGTTGCTTATCTTTTCTCTTCTATTTTCTCTTCATATCCCAAACCTCTTTTTTGGTAAAAAAAAAAAAATCCTCTAACCTCCCAACATAAGATCAAGGTTTTTAAACCGTTTACCAATTTTTTTTTTTTGGTCAAATTTCAAAAGTCGTGAAGAACTCTTAAGGTCATAAATAAATTTCTAAGATTTTCTTTTTAGGTTGAGATATTGAGGGGAAAGAGTTTTTAAGAGATTTCTAGCAACTCATCATGTAATGCAAGTAATAATTCATATGAATGATCAGGTTTGTATACACTTGCCTTACATTCTTCTGTTGAAGTATGCCCAGCCATGAAACATAGATTTGCAACATTTATTTGCAACATTTTCTAGCTCATCATGACTTTCTGATCCAATATTTTCTTTTTTAGAGTCGCTCCAAGTAGCCAGTATGCCTTTCTTCTTGAAGTTGAAACTTTTCTATGGTACCCTAAGCTTAGGACGGTTGAGTCCAAGGTGTCTCTTCTTACCATAGTTAGCAAGTTGCTCTTTCAAGATTTCCCTTACTCTTTTTGTCTTTCTTGAGATTGATGTCTCTTTTTTTCTTAACTTTGCCTCTCTAGGCTTTTGATATCTTTCTCACAAGCATAGAGATCTCATCTCCATTTTCATCCTTAGAGATTTCATCAGATTCTTCCTCGTCTTAAGAGGTTTTAGCAACTTCCATTGCTTTAGCTTTACTCTACTTCTGATGTAATGACTTTAGGGCCAAGGACTTGCTCTTCCTTATGGATTCATCATGCATTTCAGAAAGCACAACTTCATCGGTTTTAAGAGATCCAATGAAAGCATCCGGAATAGGAGTTTGAAGATCTTTGGTTTATGATCTTCGTGCAGCATGTGCAGTCTATCCCATAGTTCCTTTGCTACTCCTTAGGACTTTTCTTGACGTTGAGGGTGCATTATCAAATCCTGGAACCTTATCAAAGAATAGTGGTCTATTGATGGAGTGTCCTTTTGCTATGTGGATATTCTGTGCCATTTGTCCGTCGGGTCTTTTGTCCTCTACAATCGTTGGACTACTCAACCCCTCAGAGGCCTTACTCTAATACCATTTGTAGGTTGAAAAGTGCATGAGAATGAAGGGTTGAATCCTACTTTGCTTCTCTTCATCTCTTTTTTTATACTAAAACTTTAAACAATATACTATCAAGTGTTAAGCTTGAAGTGCAACAAAAATAAGGTTAGCTGTTTCAGAAAGTAAATTTCTGAAGCATAACGTCAGTAATAGAACAACTAAAAAGAACTTCTAATAGATATTGAATAATAAACCAGTGCTGAAAAAATAAAAGAGATTAACGAGAAGAAGATATGACACAGATATTTTTATACTGGTTTGGCCAATCCTGCCTATATCCAGTACTCAATTTCGATTGAGATTTACCAACATCTTTCTTAACATGAGAAAGAAAAAATAGGATAGTCTTTACAATAACCTTCCTAAGCTCTAGCCTATGACTAGTAGACTACCCCTACTGTCACAAACTAAGTAGTTATTCACCAGCCTCTCTGAGCTGAATCCTGAGTAGTTTTATACTAGCCTCTATAAGTTAAAACCTGCGACTAGTAGACAACTCCTACTGTCACAAATTAAGTAGTTATTCACCAACCTTTCCAAGCTGAATTGAGTAGTTTTTAACCACTTTCTCTAAGCTCACCTAAGTAGTATTGTACTAGCCTCTCCAACCTAAATCGTGGTCAGCAAGAACACCTTACTATCATTTTGCAAGTAGTATTATCTTAGCCTTTCGAAGTTATCTCACACTGATCACTATTGGATCGTGGTTACAAGAGGTTTTCTATTTGGGTTCATAGCTCAAACTAACCTACACTCAAGTTTCCTTAAAATATACAGTGAATAACTTGGGATAACTTAAATGACTTCTTTCTAATGATTTTTTCTTAAAAGAACATATACACTATTTAAGAATGTAGAAAGAAGATTTTTACAAGCAAGGAAATTGATTACATGAAATAATGAACCTTACAAGATGTGAGAATAGATTTTCACAGAGTTTCCACTCATGTGCAACCTCAATCTCTTAGTTCTTTTGAGCACAACATCTCCATTTATAGAGGTATTTCTTTATGACCATTGCCCTTGATCAGTTCTTCAAGTGACATGTGTTGATCATTTGTTTATGTCTTGAAAAAGTAGTTTAGAAGAGTAGGTTTACAGTTTGTCAGATTTGTTGCAGAAGATATAAAGTTGAGGTTTCTAATGTCCTTCATAAATTAATTTTTACTTTCTGATCATGGTTTCTGAACTCTTCCTTCAAGAAGCTGGGGTAGTTGACCAAGTTGTCAGAGGAGATGACACGCCAATTTGAAATTGGGTTTGACTTGAAATTTGAACTTCAAAAATTCAAATTTCCCCTCATTTTCCAATAAAGTTTAGCGCTCCACAGTGAAGTGAGCTTTTTGATGTGCGGTATTTGTTCCTTGAGAAGTTTTTGGTTTTCTAATATTCAATTAGAGCTTTTTGATGATGAAAAAGTTGTGATCATGATAATTGAAGATTGTGTAACACATTGTTTTCAAATTTTTCTTTATATCTTCATTCGAAGCATACTTTCTTATGTCCATTTCTACTTTTTAAAGACACATGCCTTGGTTTCTTGTTCTTGATTTGATTTTCTTTAATTCTTAAGGCACATAAATGTATTTTGCATGATATAATGTTTACTCCTATTAGGTTCAATCTCTTTATATAAGATAAATCATGTTTGCACATGTAAAGTGAAATTATTCTCACTTCAAGTTTGTGTCATGCAATCCGAAAGTACCTATATGTTATGTCAAGAAACTCAAGGTAGATGTTAGTCTTTTTCAAAATATTTTCTTTAAATTGATTCTGTTTTCATTCAAAACATATTGCCTCAATGCTTTTTGAAGGGTCTAGAGCTTACAAAATGTATTTAACCCTTTATTTTATTGGGCATAAATTATAATATTTAATGATTGTAATCTTTAATTTTATTTCCTATGAAAAATAATTAATAATTAAATTTTAAATATTACTTTAAATATAAAGATTGAGATAGCAGTGGGGCCTAAATAACTCTATAAATGACACCTGTAAAGCAATGACTCAAAATTATTGGTATAGTAGATAGATTTTATATGAAAAAAATTAAAAATTAAAAATAAATTAAATTCAAAACATTAATTTAAAATTAAGTATAAAGATTGAGAAAGTGATGGGGTCTAAATACATCTATTAATGACATCTGTAAAAGTTTATCTGAAATGAGTTTAAATTATTACTATAGTAGTTTGTATTAATTTTAAATTTTATAACCTTATAATTTTATTTTAACTGTATTTTTTTTAACAAATTGTAATCTTTAATAGTTGTAATATTTAATTTTATTTTCTATGAAAATAATTAATAATTAAAATGTAAATGAAATTCAAAATATTACTTTAAATATAAAGATTGAGAAAACAGAGAGCCCAAATAACTCCGTGAATGACATTTATCAAAGTTTCTCTGAAATAAGCCTGAATTATTAGTATACTAGAAGTGGATGACAAGTGTAAAAATTTTCTTGAAATGAGTTTCAGTTATTAGCATGGAAGAGAAAACCGGACCGGACCGGCCGGTCCGACCGGTTCGACCGGGAACCGGTCACCTGGCCGGTCCGGTTAACCCCTCAAAACCGGACGAAGTCAAAACCGGTCAAGAACCGGTCAAAACCGGTCAGAACCGGGAAAACCTGAAATTGGCGTGACCGGACCGGTTGAACCGGTCCGGAGACTTTGAAATTTTTTTTTTTTTTTTTGGTTTTGAAGTTTAAATATTGATATTTTGTGACAGTCATAAAGCAAAAATGAAGAAAATGGAACCAAAAAATGGCACTAACAAAGATTATTGGATTATATATATATATATATATATATATTAGTTTCGAAACTTAAATACTGATATTTTGTGATAGTCACAGAGCAAAAATGAAGAAAATGGAACCAAAGAATGACACTAACAAAGATTGACACTAACAAAGATTGTTGGATTATAAACCTATGAATATATTTTTTTTGTGTTGATTATGTTAATATTAATGATTTAATATATTTTTTATATTCTAATTAATCATATGTCTATATTTAAATATATATTTTATTGTATTCCGGTTCAACCCCCGTTGAACCTGGCTTTACCTCTAAACCTTTGAACCAGTACCTTGACCGGTTCGATGCCCGGTCCGGTTTTCTCTTCCTTGGTTATTAGCATAGTAGTTTCCATTAATTTTTTATTTTTAATTTTATTTTCACTATAATCTTTTTTTGGATGGATTATAATCTTTAATGATTGTAATATTTAATTTTTTATATGAAAATTAATTATTAATTAAAATATAAATTAAATTCAAAATATTACTTTACATATAAAGATTAAGTAAGGAGTGGAGCTTAAATAGCTCTATGAATAACACTTGTAAAAGTTCCCCTGAAATGAGTCATAGTAGATAGTATATTTGAAAATTGCATCATTAAAATTATAATTTTTAATTCCCATTTAACTTATGAATTTGAAATGAAATTTCTTGTTTTGATCATATATTATTATTATTATTATTTGCCTTGTGTACTATAAATTAGTCATTGTATTATATGACCAAATGTGATTTGAAGTAACAAATCCTTTTTTGGCATTTTTAAATATTTTATTTGCCATCTTGTAAAATAGATGTTGTAGATATAATGATAATGAGGAGAATTTGTTCATAAATAAATAGATATTCACAATCGATGATTGATATAATTAATATCCAATAATTAATTACAATTGGCATGATTGATATTTGTGAATTGAGAAATTTATTTTTTATTTTTTAATATATATTTAATATAGATTCATTCTAGTTGCGACATTTGTCAACTCATCATTATTTAGTCCTCTAAAATATAATTAATATATAATAGATAATAGACAAAAGATTTAAAAAATGAAAAACAAAATATAGAAGGGTTTGATGAGATTCAAAATAGATAAATTGTTATGTTTATTATTTAAATTTAAATGATAGTACAAATATTTAAATATTTAATTAAATATCAATAAAATTTAAATATATTTAATTTTTATAATGCAAACCTACTATTAAATACTGATAATTGTCAGTGATATTTTAATAATATGTAATAATTATAGTTTTATTTTTTCAAAAAGTAATTAACAATTACAACACCTGAAAAACTTCCCTTCATAGAAGTTTGGAATATTAGTATTATAGATAGATTATAGATTATAGTTAATATACATATAAATGTGAAATGATGCAATAACAATGAGAAGTTACTGTAGAAGAATAGTAAATGAACAGCGAATGGTGCTTTGTTTTATTATAAGTATAGATTTAATATCTTTGTATGTAGTCAAAGTTAACAGAATAATAAAGGTAATCTATATATATATAGGCTCCTTCTAACATGGTCCAGGTGTTCCATGGCCCATGTAGTAATGTGTGTATTTGTTAGAGTTGGTTAACTTCGTGAAATTGCACAAATAACCCAATAGAGGTTCACATAAAAAGCATGAAATTACATAGTGAACCCTGTAGCGCCCCGATTTTCTGTTTGAGTAAAAATGACCAATATGCCCCTAAGGTCATTTTCTGTCCGGAATTCAAGGATAGCCGACCCGGCAGTCCTCGAAGGGCCAACTCAATGTTTGAAGGGGATTAGATGACTTTCGAGTGGTTTCTGGATCAAAAATCTCGTTTTCTGAGGTTTCGGGTCAAAATGACCAAAATACCCTTATAGTGTTTTTACGCGAGTATAAGTGCCAGATGTAACATCCCCTGCTGCTTTATGGATTGACGATTGTCCCCACAAACCAACACGGGTCTTTTCAGCATGCTTTGTCCTCACTCACACGCTTCCTGGGAAAACTTTCCAGGAGGTCACCCATCCTAAAATTACCCCAGGTCAAGCACGGTTAACTATGGAGTTCTTTCAGTTTAGGCTACCGAAAAGAAGATGCATCTTGTTGGTAAAGGTAGTGCGAATCAATTCATATAAGCCCTCCTTAACTGTATAGTCCCATACCTATACAGTCTCAGGATCCCTCTCATTCGGGTGTGTAATCGGTTCATTCATGTATCCCTCTGCTTAGAGGACCTTGCGAGGAGCCACTCCTTGTCCGTGCCCTCTTCTGCACCGGTGATCACTCCTCGTCCTCGTCCCTGGGCGTCGCCGGTGCAAAAGAGGGCATGGACAAGGAGCGGATCCTCACAAGGTCCTCTAAGCAGAGGGGTACATGAATGAACCGATTACACACCCGAATGAGAGGGTTCCTGAGACTGTATAGGTATGGGACTATACAGTTAAGGAGGACTTATATGAATTGATTCGCACTACCTATACCAACAAGATGCATCTTCTTTTCGGTAGCCTAAACTGAAAGAACTCCATAGTTAAGCGTGCTTGACCTGGGGTAATTTTGGGATGGGTGACCTCCTGGGAAGTTTTCCCAGGAAGCGTGTGAGTGAGGACAAAGCATGCTGAAAAGACCCGTGTTGGTTTGTGGGGACAATCGTCAATCCATAAAGCAGTAGGGGATGTTACAAATGGTATCAGAGCTTGCACCTCTCCCAGTACGGTGTGGTTCGGGGACGAACCAGGCAGAAGTTGGTGGGCATGTAATGTCCGGGGACGAGGATGAGGAGTGATCGCCGGTGCAAAGAGGGCACGGACAAGGAGCGGCTCCTCGCAAGGTCCTCTAAGCGGAGGGGTACATGAATGAACCGATTACACACTCGAATGAGAGGGATCCTAAGACTGTATAGGTATGGGACTATACAGTTGAGGAGGGCTTATATGAATTGATTCGCACTACCTATACCAACAAGATGCATCTTCTTTTCGGTAGCCTAAACTGAAAGAACTCCATAGTTAAGCGTGCTTGACCTAGGGTAATTTTGGGATGGGTGACCTCCTGGGAAGTTTTCCTAGGAAGCATGTGAGTGAGGACAAAGCATGCTGAAAAGATCCGTGTTGGTTTGTAGGGACAGTCATCAATCCATAAAGCAGCAGGGGATGTTACAAATGGTATCAGAGCCTGCACCTCTCCCAGTACGGTGTGGTTCTGGACTAACCAAAGTGAAGTCGTGGGCATGTAACGCCCGGGGACGAGGACGAGGAGTGATTGCCGGTGCAAAAGAGGGCACGGACAAGGAGCGGCTCCTCGCAAGGTCCTCTAAGCAGAGGGGTACATGAATGAACCAATTACACACCCGAATGAGAGGGATCCTGAGACTGTATAGGTATGGGACTATACAGTTAAGGAGGGCTTATATGAATTGATTTGTACTACCTATACCAATAAGATGCATCTTCTTTTCGGTAGCCTAAACTGAAAGAACTCCATAGTTAAGCGTGCTTGACCTGGGGTAATTTTGGGATGGGTGACCTCCTGGGAAGTTTTCCCAGAAAGCGTATGAGTGAGGACAAAGCATGCTGAAAAGACCCGTGTTGGTTTGTGGGGACAATTGTCAATCCATAAAGCAGCAGGGGATGTTACACCGGATGAGCCCGAAACTTCTCCAGATGGTTTTAGATGATGTTTTTATGTATTTTGCAACATCAATTTAAGTCCCGGTGGTCCCGGGCAGCTTTTGTGCAAAATTACAATTTTGCCCCTAGTATAGTGTTTTTAAGCTTAATGATGTAATTAAGCAAACCTAAGCAATATTAGGTTCTAATCGAATGTTAATTAATTTCCATAATTTCTAGAGTCAAAATAATTTATTAAAGTTAATTAGAACCTAAGATTACTTACATTAAACGTAAATTTCTTTTTAAATTAAGGAATCTTGAATAGTGTTTTCTCTCTCCAATTCCTTAAATTTCTTTTTAAATTCAAGATTCCTAGTTATGGAATCTTGAATAGTATTTTCTCTCTCTAATTCCTTAAATTAAGGAATTGCGTCTACAATTGTTTATGCATAAAATGAGTTTTAATTCCTCTAATGATGTATGAGCACTCCTTAATCATGTCTTGAGATTCCTAATTACTTTCTTAGCTACCTAAACACTTGCTTAGTAATTCCTAATCTTAAACCTAATCTAATACACACCTAAACACATCACTAAACCACAATTAAACAAAAGAAATCTCTCCTACATGGCTTAAGGACCGCCGGCCACCTCCCTCCCCCATTTTTCCATCACATGTTTGAATTCTTGCACACAAATGCCCATGCTTTGAGCCATGCTTTGCACCATACTCACCATACTTCAAACCATGCCTCAAAAATCAAAACCTATCACCTCATGGAACATGAGGAATGCCACACGATTACTCCCCCCTCCATGAGCCCTCATTGTTTTGATTTTCTATAAATAGCTACCTTGGATGAACTTGTATCACTTTTGTTCATTTGCTAAGTTCAAAGTTTCAAGCATTCTTGCAAGTTCTTCCTTTTTCTCTCAAGTTTCAAGAGCTTTCCTTCATCTTCATATTCTTCATCTCCTCTTTGAATCACAACTTCAAACCACCACCCATCATCTTAGATCATCATCTAAGCACCAAAACTCTCATCCTTCACTCAAAAAACACATTCCTTTCCTTTTTCCCTCCTCTTGGCCGAATCATCATCATCACATTGGGAGGAACTTTTCTTCTCATTCTCATTTGAAAGACCAAGCCTTTTTCATCTTCATACTTGGTAGGGAGTTGTTCTAAAGTATTTCTTTTACTCAAAGGTGTTTTATTCTTGAAGTAAAATGTTATTTCTCTTGGTTCTTCTTTTTGGCTTTTGTTTATCCTTTCCTTTTGATTTTTGGCCTTCAAGGCCTTGTTTATTCCTCATGATAGCGTGATGATGAGAGTCTCTAGATGATGACTTTGTGTTCATCTCAATGAAACCTCTAAAACTTGAGCTTTTCTTTCTTTTTTTAAGTTTTACTTGTGTTACTTAGCTCACTAATGATTTCAATTTAAGAAAATAGTTATACGGATTTCAATAAGCCCAAAGCCTACCCTTGTCAACCTTAAAGTTGGCCGGTACGTTCTAGAGCTGACTCTAGATAGGGGTTTTGGGTACATAATAAAGAATATGATGTATTTTCCTTCTCCTTTGCTTAGTTTAAGTTTCGGTTCCTTTCTTTCCTTTTCCTTTAAAGTGTTGTTTTGAGTTTATTTCCTTAAGCTTGATGATGATGTTCAAAGGATCATGAGGTTTCTTTGTAACCTTGGTACTTAGAACTCTAGAGCTTACTTTATGTTGATCAGATTATGATTGGGATTATGATCTTGATTTCCTTAAAGTCTTGTATGAGCTCTAATGACATATAATAATGGACTAGCATTCATATTTAAATTTATGCCTTGCATAGCATATTTATTTCTTATGTCATCACTAAACTCTCAAAGATAAAGAAATAAACTTGCATTATCATGTTTAAATTCAAGCTTTGCATTTCATGTTTACTTTTCAAGTCATCACCTAATCTTAAAGATAAAAATGAGTTGCATCTCATATTTATTTTAAGCTCTCACTTTACTTTCTAATAAAGCTAAAAATGAAGTGCATAGCATGTTTACATTCTTGTTATCACTTAAAAATGTTAGAGCACAAAGACTTGTCCCTTGATATCTCAAGTAAAGACTTGGAAATGAAAGATGTTGTTAGAAATGCATTCGGCCATGTGATGATGATGAGCTTGGTGTAAGTTTCATCTAGTCACAAGTGCCAAAACCTATGTTTCATAATTTTCTTAAGCTTAGATGATCTCAAGAAATGTTTTAGTAATGATTTTATGATTTAAATCCCTCTTGAGATTATTTTGAAATAGCTAGTGCCCTCATTGGTTTCATGATGATTTTAATGAAATAAATTGTTTTCAAATGAGTTTTAGAAGCTTTAAAAAGGTTCCAAGAGAAACTAGTAATTTATGTGTGTTAGAAATAAAGTTCTATGCATGATATGATGAATATGATTTCGGTTCTGCCTTGATTGTTTTCTCATTGTATGATGGTGATTTAATCATGTTAGAATGTGTATATTCAAGTATATTTGGTGTTAGAATTAATTTGAAAAAGCTAAGATAAATTAGTAACTAGAAAAGAATTAAAATGAGATTTCTAGATCCCTTAAAAATGGAAATTCTGGATTCTGTTCCAGCAAGGATAACATTAGTAATAATGGTTTATAATTAGTGTAAATGTGTAGGAATCATTCATAATTAGTTTAGGAATTGATCTTGGTCCTTTAGGAGAAGACCGAACTTAGAAAGGGTCAAAGTTATGACTCCTTCGTACCCGTAATTAGCAAAACATAGATTCTGCACCCTAAATCTTAACCCAAGACTACTAGTATATACTTAGGTTAATCTTTAGAATATTACCCCTTGGTCTCATCTTTTACTTAGAAAATACTTAGCAGAAATATGGGTAAAATTTTTCTTTTTGGAATTTAAAATCAAAGTGAGAGCCACGCACGAATCCTTAAGAGGAAGCATAGAGAAACATATAAGCAAAGCGTAAAGAAACACATCATATCATGGAGACATCAACTGAAACATAGTTATATATATATGTTGTGCCTACCCAGAAGGGAAGGACTATTCAATACATCGGGAAGCGGAATACAACTGAAATGCAATACATGGAAATCATAAAAAGCAAATACAAGAGAAACTACACCCATACCCATGTGCACCTAAAGTAGACAACCTCATATACAAAAGAAGGTTTGTCCTCTACTATGTGGCGTGTGTGTGCACTAACTACTACCCCTCCTATGACTACTCCTGCTGGTCCGAGTACTGTGGGGTCGAGTCGATCCACTGGCGAATCTCGGCGGGAGTGGTCGAGCGCATCATCGGGGCATGTCCACCGCGGCGAAGGCGCATAGATGGCCGACGAGCCAACCTCGGCTGGACCACCATCTCTTCACTTCCATCCCTCATCGGTGGGGGAGCGGGACTAGAGCTCCAACTGTACATGTGGGATGGCGGGTCCTCGGATGGGTCCGTCTCCGAGTACTGGGGACACGGCACATACTCGGGGTACTCGCGTACTGCTGAGGTCTCGGGCTCCATGCGGAGGATCTGCTCATCACGTGGTCGTGCTCGCTCAAAAATCCCGTTATGACGGTAAGGAGCAGTCGGGGTGAAGCGGTAGCTTGGGACGGGGTGCGCGAAGGGTCATCCCATGAACATGAATACTCTGACAGTGCAGCGACCCTCAAAATGGTATGACCCGAGTGCCGGGTTATGGTGCAGCTCCCATACTGGGGTGTCGATGAAGAGTACAAATGTCGCCATCTGAAGATATGACGGAAGAAAAGAGAGAGGGAATGAGAATCTTACTAAAAGGATTCTCAGTAGGGTTATCCCTACCTAGGTGACATCGTCACATCCTTAGGAACCTTGGGTTTATTTCTAAAAAGGTGTGCATGCATATAAATTCCTTTTAAGTTATCTTTCCAAAGTGTTTATTTATCCAAGGCCCATCATATTTTACAATGCGTCTTATAGCTAAGCCTAAAATAACCTAATGATATGAGTGCATCATAAAGGTAAACCAAACAATATAATAACTAGGAAACATTATAACATTGGCATAAGTATAGTATATGTGACATTGTTAACTTTAACTTTCATCTCATGGGGCCGCCCTAAAACTTCTCTAGGTTATGAGCTCATACCTTAACTAGTTGTCACTAGTTCTTACTTATCCTATGATAAGCGTAACATAATCCCGACTTAAAGTACGGGCTAGGGGGCAAATTAAGGATCTCCTTTCTAGGATCATTTCCTCTTTGAAACACTTTGCTAGCCACGCGGGCCTCGCAATTTGTCCGCTTTGGTAGGCTGCATCTACACATACCCTCACGGATTTGTCTCCTCCTGGGGGTGCTCGGCCGAACCGGTGTCACCCAGGAGAAGCGCGTCTCAGTGTTGTGTCACATTTAAGTTCTCATAAGCATTAGATCATAAGTACCTCATCATTTATCATATTCATTTTTATCATGCATCCTCATATAGCTTTTTCATAACATATATATCATCACATGAAACTTTCTCATAACATATGCATCGACACATAACACTTCCACATAACATAGACATCATCACATAGTCGTATCTAACAATTATCCCCATGGGCTTATAGACTTGATATGTTATAATCCATAGTGTTTTAAACTTCGATTCTTATGAGTCTTAAACTTGCAAATTAATTGTTCTAACATTATCCTTAGCTCCTTATACACCTATAGTTTCACAACTAATGATTTATACAAATTTTTATGCTCAAGAACTAATCCAAACAGCACTAAGCGGAATATGGACAGCTTTATGTTTATGTGATTACGGGGTTCTAAAAATTACGGTTTGGATCTTTATCTCACGTTCTAAGTTATTGATCATCAACGCCTAGTTTCTTGGGAACCTATAAGGTTATAACTAAGTATTTCTCACCTCACACTATGGTCAAGAACATCTCTAAACCTCAAGAGTGCAGAAATCAAAATCCTAACTTTACGGGTACCTAGAAGTCACAATAATGACCCTTTCTAAGTTCGGTTTGCTCCTAAGGTTTCAAGATTAAGTCCTAAACCAATTATGAGTCATTTCTACACATATAAACTAATTTAAAACCATGATTGTTGAATCTAATCCTTGCTGGATAGAATCCAGAAAAATAAATCTTTAAGGGATCTAGAACTCTCAAATTAATTCTTTTCTAGTTCCTAACTTATCCTATCTTTCACATATGAGTCTTAACATAATTATTACTCAAACATAAGCATATTAACATCATTAACACAGCTCATACAGTGGCCAAACATAGCAAGGCAGAACCGAAGCAGAAACTCCATTTAAAGGCATTGAACATAGTTTCTAAAGCACATAAAATACTAGTTTCTCTTGGGACCTTGTTAAAACTTTCAAAACTCTTTTATGAACACGTTTATCATCTAAACTTATGAAAATACTTAAGAGGGCAGTGGCTATAGTATTTTCATCTCAAGAGGTCCTAAATTCATAAAACTTAGTTCTACATATTCCTTATACTCATATAAGTTTAGAAAAATTATAAAACATAGTTTTCAATACTTGGAAACACTAAGGCCTCATAGGGCCGAAATATGAACCCAAGGAAATAAATGTTTTAGACCTTTGTTTGAGATATCAATGGGCAAGTCTTTGAGCTCTAGAATCATTAAGGTGATGACATAAAAATAAACATGCTCATGCACTTATTTTAGTTATTGCTAGAAAGTAAAGTGAGAGCATAAAATAAATATGTGGTGCAATGTATTATTATCTTTGAGATTTAGGTGAGGACTTGAAATATAAATGTGATAATGCAAAGCTTGAAATGTAAACATGATAGTGCAAGTTCATTCATTATCTTGATATTTAGTGATAGCAAGGAAGTAAACATGATATGCATAGCATAAAATAAACATGATGCAAGATTCATTTTATGGTTAACTAGAGCTCATTCAAGACTTTAACAAGATAGCAACCCAATATAATATCTCAAAGATTCTCAACACAAAAAAAACCGAAAGTCATATAAAAAGGAAAGAAAGTGAAACTACATCAAGTTCTTTATTAAATACCCAAAACCCCTATCTAGAGAAAAATCTCTAGAACGTGCCGGCCAACTTTAAGGTTGACAAGGGTAGGCTTGGGCTTTTAGAAATCCTTAGATTAATTTTCTTAAGTTGAAAAATCATGTGAGTTAGATATCATATAGATGAAGTCATAAGAAAAGGAAAACTCAAGCTTTAGAGGTTTCTTTGAGATTAACACAATGTCATCATCTAGAAACTCTCATCATCAAGCTATCATGCTCAAAATCAAGGCCTCATGGCCGAAAATGAAAAGAAAGGAAAGACAAAGGAAAGTTCAAAAAGAATCCAAGAGGAAACTAGAGAAAAACACTTTCTTGAGCAAAATAAAGTTTGAAAACAAATCCCTACCTAGTGATGAAGGTAAAAGCTTGATCTTGAAGATGGAAATGAGATGAGCAAGACCTTCTAGGATGGTGATGATGATTCGGCCTTGATGAGAGAAAAAGAAAGGAAATGTGTTTCAAGTGAAGTTGTGTTTGAGGTGTGGTGTTTGAGAGGTTTGATGATGGTTCAAGGTTTTGGGGTGGTGTTTGATGGTTGAGAGGTGATGATGAGATGAAGAAATGAAGAAGATAAAGATGAAAAGAAAGGAAGAACACTCTTGGAACTTTGAGAGAAAAAGGAAAGACTAGCAAGGTAACTCTAAAACTCTAAACTTTGCAAATGCTTCAAGGTGCAACAAGGCTAACACAAGCATCCTATTTATAGAAAAACAAAACCATGGAGGAGTGAATGGGGAGGGCTTGACCATAGCTTTTGAGGGAGGAAGGAAGGGAAAATATCTCTTACACAAGGTCATTCAAGCATGGTTTGAAGTATGGAAGCTATGCTACAAAGCATGGCTTGATGTGAGTTAATTTCCTATCACATTTTTATGAAATTAGTCTTCTAGAAACAATGCATGGCTGGAACTTTTCCAGCCACAATTAAATGGGAAAAATGGGTTGTTTTAATTATTTATTCATGTGGAAATTCAAGCTTGATTGAAAGTTATGACAAGGTATAGTGTATGTGACTTGAGGTATGGCCTTGGAGTGTTGAAAAATTGAACATGTGATGCACAATGGGGGAGAAGGTTCACGGCCTGGTCTGGTTCAGCAAGGGAGGAGGTGAGTTTGACCATTTAATTGTGTGTTAATGGTAGGTTTAGATGTGTATTAGCTTAGGTACAAGGTTAGGAATAATTAAGCTTAAGTTTAGGTAACTAAGAATGTGATTTAAGGAGTTTATGACAAGTTTAGGAGTGCTCATACATCATTAAAGAATTTAAAACTCATTTGTGAATAAACAATGTGTAACACAATTCCATGATTTAAGGAATTGGAAAGAGAAAACACTATTCAAGATTCTATGACTAGGTGTCTTAAAATTAAAATATGATTTTAGGTTGTAATTAAGTACTTTTTGGTTCTAATCAACTTTAATAAATTATTTTGACTCAAGATTAATTAAGGAAATTAATTAACCTTCGATTAGAGCCTAATATTGCTTAGGTTTGCTTAATCACGTGATTAAGCGTAAAAACACGAAACTAGGGGCAAAATCGTAATTTTGCACTAATTTTGCCCGGGACTTCAAAAATTAAAACTGAGGTCATAGAACACATAAAAACGCCTTTTAAAACCATCTGGAGAAGTTTCGGGTTCATCCGGCACTTGCAAATGGGTAAAACACCGCAGGGGCGTTTTGGTCATTTTGACCCGAAAACTCGAAAAACGAGATTTTCGATCCCGGGAAGGTACATAAGTTTTCTAATCCCCTTCCAACATTGAGTTTGCCCTTCGAGTACTGCCAAACCGGCTTTCCTCGAATTCCGGGCTAAAAATGACCTCAGGGGCATTTTGGTCATTTTCACTCTAACAGAAAAATTGGGGCGTTACAACATCTCTAAACCTCAAGGATGCAGAATTCATAATCCTAACTTTACGGGTACCTAGGAGTCACAACAATGACCCTTTCTAAGTTCAGTTTGCTCCTAGGGCATCAAGATCAAGTCCTAAACCAATTATGAATCATTCGTAGACATTTAAACTAATTTAAAACCATGAAAGCATTACTAACCCTTGCTGGACAGAATCCAGAAAATTCATATATTGAGGGATCTAGAACTCTCAAATTAATTCTTTTCTAGTTTCTAACTTATCTTATCTTTCATATATGAGCTTTAACATTAATCATACTCAAACATAAGCATATCATCATCATTAAAACAGCTCAAATAGTGGCAAATAATAGCAAGGCAGAACCGAAACATTCATCCCCATAAAAGGCATCAAACACAATTTCTAAAGTATATAAAATACTAGTTTCTCTTGGAACCTTTTTCAAAACCCATTTATAAACATTTTTGTCATCTAAAATCATCAAAATATTTAAGAGGGCAGTAGCCAAATCAACTTTGTCTCATGAGGTTCTAAATTCATAAAACTTAGTTATATGCATCTCTTTAACTCATATAAGCTTAGAAAAATTATGAAACATAGTTTCTAATACTTGGAAACAAATAAACTCAAAGAGACTAAAACATAAACTAAGGAAAATACACATTTTCAAGCCTTTGTTTGAGACCACAATGGGCAAGTCTTTGAGCTCTAGGTTCATTTAAGTGATGACATAAAAATAAACATGCCCATGCACTTATTTTAGGTTCCATTAGAAAGTAAAGTGATAGCATAAAATAAACATGAGATGCAACTCATTATTATCTTGATATTAAGTGAGAACTTGAATCATAAACATGATAATGCAAAGCTTGAAATATAAATATGATAATGCAAGTTCATTCATTATCTTGATACTTAGTGATAGCAAGGAAAATAAATATGATGTGCAAAGCATAAAAGTAAACATGGATGCAATATTTATTTTAGTCTTATCTAGAGCTCTTACAAGACTTTAGAGACACAACCCAACAATTATCTCATCACAAAGAGAGCTTTAGAGTTCTTGAACTAAGTTCTCAAAGGAACTATGAGGTTCTTGAGCATCATCATCAAGCTCAAAGAAAACAAAACTTTTTAAACAAACAAAACCTCAAGGATCAAAGAATCAAAACCGAAATATTAAAGGAAAGGGAGCAAGAAAACCAAACCAAAATAGCAAGGAAAATAAAGGTATTCTTGAGTAAAAAATCATTTTGAGTTAGTAAGTCAAGATGAAACTTAGAGCTAATGAAAACTCAAGCTCTAGAGGTTCCTTTGAGATGAACACATAGTCATTATCTAGGAGTCCTCATCATCGATCCATCATGTGCTCATCAAGGCCTCATGGCCGAAAGCTTCAAGAAAGAAAAGCAAAGAAAGTTTCAAAAAGAAAACCCAAGAGAAAGCTAGAAAGAACTCATTTTCAAGAAAACAAATTTTAGAAAACACTCCTACCTAGAGTGAAGACACAAAGCTTGAACTTTTGAAAAGAAAAACAAGATGATGAGCTCCTCCTTGGGGCTTGATGGTTTCGGCCTTGTGGAGAGAAAAAGAAAGGAAATGTGTTCTTGGTGAGCTTGTGTTTGAGAATGGAAGTTTAGGTGTTTGTATGATGATCTAAGGTGGTGAGATGGTGTTTCAAGGTTATGCGAAGATTATGTGATGAGAGGATGAAGAAGATGAAGATGAAGAACAAGAGAAAACTCTCTTGAAACTTAGAGAGAAAAAGAGAGAATGCAAAGAAAGCTTAGGAAACTATAAGTGTACAAATGAACTAAAGTGTTTGCATGTGTTTCTAGGCAAGGTATTTATAGATAATGAAAACAAATGGGAGCTCAAAGGGGAGGAGGGGTAACCGTGTGGTTTTGGAGGCAAGGAAGAGAAAAATATCTCTTTCAAGGTGTCATACAAGCATGGTTTGAAGTATGGAGTGTATGATACAAAGTATGGCTTGATATGAGTGAATTTCCTATCAATTTTGAATGAAATTAGGCTTCTAGAAACAATGCATGGCTGGAACTTTTCCAGCCACAAATAAATAGAGAAAATGGGGTATTTTAATTAGTTATTCATTTGGAAAATCAAACTTGATTGAAACTTATGACAAGGTATAGTGTATGTGACTTGAGGTATGGCCTTGGAGTGTTGAAAAATTGAACATGTGATGCATATGGGGGCATGGAGGTCTCAGCCAGGACACTGTACCAAGGGGGAGGAGGATTTGTTTCATGTAATTGTGTGTTAATGGTAGGTTTAAGTGTATATTAGTTTAGGTACAAGGTTAGGAATAATTAAGCTTAAGTTTAGGTGACTAAGAATGTGATTTAAGGATTTTATGACAAGATTAGGAGTGCTCATACATCATTAGAGAATTAAAAACTCATTTGTGAATAAACAATGTGTAACACAATTCCATGATTTAAGGAATTGGAAAGAGAAAACACTATTCAAGATTCCATGACTAGGAGTCTTGAATTTAAAATATGATTTAAAGTTGTAATTAAGCACTTTTAGGTTCTAATCAACTTTAATAAATTATTTTGACTAAAGATTAATTATGGAAATTAATTAACCTTCGATTAGAGCCTAATATTGCTTAGGTTTGCTTAATCACGCGATTAAGCGCAAAAACACGAAACTAGGGGCAAAACCGTAATTTTGCACTAATTTCGCCCGGGACCTCCAGGACCAAAACTAAAGTTACAGTTTACATAAAAACGCCTTTTAAAACCATCTAGAGAAGTTTTGGGTTCATCCGACACTTGCAAACGGCTAAAACACCGCAGGGGCGTTTTGGTCATTTTGACCCGAAAACTCGAAAAATGAGATTTTCGATCCCGGAAAGGTACATAAGTCATCTAATCCCCTTCCAACATTGAGTTTGCCCTCCGAGTACTGCCGGACCGGCTCTCCTCGAATTCCGGGCTGAAAATGGCCTCAGGGGCATTTTGGTCATTTTCATTCTAACAGAAAATCGGGGCGTTACAAGTTGTGTACCTTTCCGGGATCGAAAATCTCATTTTTCGAGTTTTTGGGTCAAAATGACCAAAACGCCCTTGTGGTGTTTTACCCGTTTGCAAGTGTCGGATGAACCCGAAACTTCTCCAGATGGTTTTAAAAAGCGTTTTTATATATTCTATGACTTTAGTTTTGGTCCCGGAGGTCCCAAGCGAAATTAGTGCAAAATTACGATTTTGCCCATAGTTTCATGTTTTTACGCTTAATCGCGTGATTAAGCAATATTAGGCTCTAATCGAAGGTTAATTAATTTCCATAATTAATCTAATGTCAAAATAATTTATTAAAGTTGATTAGAACCTAATAATGCTTAATTACAACTTGAAATCATATTTTAAATTCAAGATTCCTAGTCATGGAATCTTGAATAGTGTTTTCTCTCTCAAATTCCTTAAATCATGGAATTGTGTTTCTAATTGTTTGCTCATAAAAATGATTTTAAATCTCCTAATGATGTATGAGCACTCCTAATCTTGTCATAAAATCCTTAAACCTCATTCTTAGTCATCTAAACTTAAGCTTAATCATTCCTAACCTTGTACCTAAGCTAATACACATCTAAACCTATCATTAGCACACACTTAGATGACCAAAACCTCCCCCCCCCCCATGCTGTCTGAACCTAGCCGAACCTCCATGCCTTCCATTTCCATCACATGTGCAAAATTTTGACTTACCAAGACCATGCTTCCAACTCATATACACCATACCTTGTCATATTTTCAATCAAACTTGATTTTCCAAATGAATAACTAATTGAAATAACTCATTTTCCTCATTTATTTGTGGCTGAAAAACAACCAGCCATGCATTGCTTCTAGAAGGATTATTTCATTCAAAATTGATAGGAAATTCACTCAAATCACCTTACTTCAAACCATGCCTTGTATCATAACTTCCATACTTCAAACCATGCTTGAATGACCTTGTGTAAGAGATATTTTCTCTTCCTTTCCCTCCCAAACTACATGGCCAGCCTTCCCCCTCAATGAGCCTTCATTTGTTTTCATTTTCTATAAATTCCTTGCCTAGAAACACATGCAAACACTTTAGCTCATTTGCATACTTTTAGATTTCTTAGCTTTCTCAAAGTTCTTCCTTTTCTTCTAAGGTTTCAAGAGAGTTTCCTCTTGTTCTTCATCTTCATCTTCTTCATCTCTTCATCTTATCATCATCTCATAACCTTCAAACACCACCTCACAACCTCAAATCACCTCCTAAGCTCTCAAACACCTCACATTAAACACAACCTCACTTGAAACACAACTCCAACCTTCTTATCCTCCCTTGGCCAAAGCCATCTTGCCCCTTGGAGGAGTTCTTCTTCTTGTTTTCCTTTTCAAAGATCAAAGCTTTTAACTTCACTCTAGGTAGGAGTGTTTTTCTAAACCTTGATTCTTGAAAAATGAGTTTTTCTAGCTTTCTCTTGGATTTTCTTTTTGAAACTTTCTTTGTTTCTTTTCCTTGATGTTTCGGCCTCTTGGCTTTGAGGAGCACATGATAGCTCAATGATGAGAGCTCCTAGATGATGACTATGTGTTCATCTCAAAGGAATCTCTAGAGCTTGAGTTTTTGTTTTCTCTAAGTTTCATCTTTATTATCTAGCTCAAAAGGATTTTTGTCCAAGAACACCTTTACTTTTCTTGCTATTTTGATTTCGGTTTCCTTGCTTTCTTTCCTTGAATATTTCGGTTTTGGTTCCTTGAACCTTGAGGTTTTGTTTTGTTTTGAAAGTTGATTTATTTTGAGCTTGATGATGATGTTCAAGAACCTCATAGTTCCTTTGAGAACTTGGTTCAAGAACTCTAAAGCTCTCCTTGTGATGAGATGAGTGTTGGGTTGCTATTTGCTAAAGTCTTGTAAGAGCTCTAGACTATCATAAAATGAACTTTGCATTCATGTTTACTTTTATGCTTTGCACATCATATTTATTTTTCTTGTCATCACTAAGTACTAAGATAATAAAGAAACTTGCATTATCGTGTTTATATTTCAAGCTATGCATTATTATGTTTATATTTCAAGTCCTCACTTAAATATCAAAGATAATAACATGTTGCATCTCATATTTATTTTAAGCTCTCACATTACTTTCCAATGAAAGCTAAAACAAGTGCATAAGCATGTTTACTTTATGTCATCACTTAAATAAACCTAGAGCCCAAAGACTTACCCATTGTTGTCTCAAACAAAGGTTTGAAAATGTTTATTCCTCTAGCTTGAGATTTCGGCCCCTAAGAGTTTATTTGTTTCCAAATATTGAAAACTATGTTTTATAATTTGTCTAAGCTTATATGAGTTAAAGGAATATATAGCACCAAGTTTTATGAATTTAGGACCTCTTGAGACAAAGTTGATTTAGCTACTGCCCTCTTAAAGATTTTTATAATTTTAGATTATAAAAATATTTATAAATGAATTTTGAAAGTTTTAAAAAGGTTCCAAGAGAAACTAGTATTTTATATGCTTTAGAAATTGTGTTTGATGCCTTATATGGAGATAAATGTTTCGGTTCTGCCTTGCTATGTTTGGCCACTGTATGTGCTATGTTAATGATGATAATATGTTTATGTTTGAGTATAATTAATGTTAAAACTCATGTGGGAAAGATAAGAGAAGTTAGTAACTAGAAAAGAATTGATTTGAGAGTTCTAGATCCCTTAATGATAGAATTTTCTAGATTCTGTCCAGCAAGGTTTAGTAATGCTAATCACGGTTTTAAATTAGTCTAAATGTGTAGGAATGACTCATAATTGGTTTAGGACTTGATCATGATTCCTTAGGAACAAACTGGACTTAGAAAGGGTCATTGTTATGACTCCTAGGTAACCGTAAAGTTAGGATTATGAATTCTACATCCTTGAGGTTTAGAGATGTTCTTGACCATAGTGTGAGGTAAGAAATACTTAGTTATAACCTTATAGGTACCCGAGAGACTAGGCCTTGATGATTCATAACTTAGAATGTGAGTTAAGGACCTTAACCGTCAATGCATAAGACAGTAAGAAATGTGTTAATACTATGATGCTTAATTTATGCAATGATTGTTTGAGATATGAGTTTATCATAGCATGAGATTTAAATGAGGATTATGTTATGTGATTAGCTTGTGGCATAAGTTTCGGTTTGAAGGAAATTCGATTTAACAACTGTTATGCTGCCGAATTTTCGTCAAACCTTAAAGGGTTAAAGAAATGTTTAAGAGTACCATATGAGTTAAAAACCCTGGGTGACACCGGTTCGGCCGAGCACCCCCAGGAGATTTTTATGTGACAAAGCACTAAGACGCGCTTTCCTAGGTGACACTGGTTCGGCCGAGCACCCCCAGGGGAGACAAATCCATGAGGGTATGAGTAGATGCAGCCTACCAAAGCGAACAAATTGTTGTCGCTTAATGCCCACAAAGCGTTTCAAAGAGGGTATATCCTAAGAGAGGTGATCCCTGCCCCCTACCCATACTTCCGTAGTCGGGATTATTTATTATGTTTCGCTTATTCAGATAATAAGCAAGAGCTAGTGACGACTAGCTGAGGTATAAGCTCATAACCTAGTTATTTTAGGGTGGCCTTATTATGCTAAAGTACCATGATTGATGTCACGAAGTTGAGGAATGATCCACTTGAAAGTTATATGCCCTTATGCCACATGGTTTATGTTTATATGCTTTGATGTGTTGTTGTATGCTCGAGTATTGACATGCACCCATGATATAACATGTTGCATTCCTAACATCAAGATGCATGCTAAAAGGAATGGACCTTGGATAATTAGTTTTGGAAAACCCTAAATTGAATCTTATATGCATGATCACTGTTTTATAATTAAACCCAAGGTTCTTGAGGATGTGAACGATGTAACCCTAGCATAGGAGACTCCTACTGAGATTCTTTAGCAAGAATTCTCACTCCTCTCTCTTCTTTCTTCCGTCATATCTTCAAAGACCGATGGCGACGTTCGTGGTTTTCATTGCCACGCTAGTTTGGGAGGTGCACTACGACCCAGACCACTGTTCGTATCATTTTGAGGGTCGTTGTGCCGTTCGTGTTTTTGTGTACATGGGATGACCCTTCGCTTATCGGGTTTGGAGCTACCAGTTCACTCCTACTGCACCTTTTGGTGGTGACAACATGATCTTTGAGTGCACCCGTCCGTGTTATGAGCAGCTACGTCATGCCTACACCTCTGCCTCAGCTGTCCGCGACTACCTGGAGTACGTGCCTCACTCGAGGAGGTCCAAGACTGATCCATCCGAGGATTCGCCGATGCATGTCCCTTCGGAGGGCTCTGCTCCCTTTCCCCAGTTCTGGTGCGAGGGGAGTGAGGAGACCGTGAGGCAGCCGTGCTTGGCGAGGAGAGCCGAGATGCGCCCGCGTCGAGGAGCTCACATTGAGCTACCACGAGTTCCCTTCACACTCCATTGGCCCACTCAGGAGGAGATAGAGCGGTTCCCTAGTTACATGCCTCCATCATCCAAGGACCCCGATCGTCACTAGACTCCGATGGAGAGCTTTGCGAGTACCTGAGCCTTTATGGGGATCTTCCCTTCGGCAGTACCCTTTGGGAGAGTTGTAGTTTGTACTCATAGATCAGGAGGAGGGTAGTGTTTTGGGTTTATCTTCTTGTCATACCATGTGCCTTGTATTTTCTTGTTTCTATTATATTTTATTTCCGTTGTATTACAAGCTCTGCCCGTCTCCATGAGGGTATGACTACTTATGTACTCTAATTAAGTTAGTAATGAAATGTTTCCTTTGTTATCATGATTGTTGTTCTTTGGTTATATGCTTTACTTCATGATTTCTAATGATTGTTACGCGTGCCGTATATTTCTATCGTTCGACTAGTTGGGTTCGCAGCTCTCACTATGATTTATGTTTTAAAAAAAAAATTTACCCGTAATTTCCGCTAAGTATTTTATTAAAATGATGAGACTTAGAAGTAATGGCCTAATATTTAACCTAATGCATTCTAGAGAGTTGGGTTAAAAATTAGAGTGTTACACATGAGGTTTAGAATAAGTTATGAACATAGAAATGATTGAGGACTACTTAGTTATGAGCCTTTAGGTGCACGAAAGGTTAAGTTACGACCATGGAGAACTTAGAATTCAAGTTTAAAGGCCCTAAGGGTCAAAGTATAAGACATTATAGAATCTTTCATGACTTGAGTTTATTATTTCAAGTATGTTTATGATGAATACATGTGCTATGATGAGTGTGTTTATGTGATTTTAAGTCTATTATGATTATAGAAGTTGAATGAGAAAGTACATGTATTATGAGTTAGTGTGGCATAAAGGAAATTTGAAAGAAATTCGGTATACAGCTGTTATGCTGCCGAATTTCTGTCAAATTAAGGACTTGAGAATGTTTTTGAAAAGTATATGGGATAAAGTCCTAGGTGACACCGGTTTGGCCAAGCACCCCCAAGAACTGTGTCCTAATATGACGTAGCACTGAGACGTACTTCTCCAGCTCCGGTGGGGAGGAGGCAAATCTATGAGGGTATGAGTGGATACAGCCTACCAAAGCGAACAATTCGCTGTGCACTAGATGCCAGTAGAGCATTTCAAAGAAGGAAATATTCCTATGAGAAATTATCCTTAAGCCCCCTAGCTCGTACTCTAGTAGTCGGGATTATTTTTATGATTTTCACTTATCAGAGGATGAGTAAGAACTAGTGACGACTAGTTAAGATATGAGCTCATAACCTAGATGATGTTTTAGGGTGGACCTATGATGCTTAAGTACGAAGATCTTAAGTCACAAAGTTGAGAAAAGAGAAAAATGTCACTTGAAAGTTAATATGCCACTTATATGTTGCTTGATGTTATGATTTATTTGGATTGCTTGCATAATGTATTGACACGTATTCATGCCTTACTATGTTGCATTTTAGATTCATTCTAAAAGGAACGAACCTTGGATAATTATGCTTATAAACCTAATAATGAACTTTATATGCATGACTCACCTTTCTATAATAAACCCAAGGTACCTGAGGATGTTGACGATGTAACCCTATGTAACACCCTAAATCTTAACCTAATACTACTAGTATGTATTCAGGTTAATCCTTAGAATATTACCTCTTGGTTTCATCTTTTACTTTGAAAATACTTAGCGGAAATATGGGTAAAATTTTTCTTTTTGAATTAAAACCAAAATGAGAGCCACGCATGATACTTTGAACGGGAATTCATACAAGTCATATGAGCAAATCATAATAAAACACATAAATAACATGGATACATCAACTGAATATATATATAGATAATGTGCCTACCAAAAAGCAGGACTATTCGGTACATAGATGAACGGAATACAACTGAAAAGTAAATACAAGGAAATCATAAAAGCAACACCCATACCCATGTGCACCTAGAATAGACAACCTCATATACAAAAGAGGGTTTGTCCTCAACTATGTGGCGTGTGTACACTAGCTACTACCCATCCTATGCACCTACTCCTGCTGGTCCGAGTACTGAGGGGTGGAATCGATCCACTGGCGGATCTCGGCGGGAGTGGTCGTGCGGATCATCAGAGCGTGTCCACCGCGGCGAGGGAGCATGGATGGCCTACGAGCCAACCTCGGCTGAACCACCGTCTCCTCACTCCCGGCTCTCATCGGTGGGGGGGCGGGGCTGGAGCTCCAACTGTACATGTGCGAGGGTGGGTCCTCTGATGGATCCATCTCCGAATCGAGTCAGGCACGTACTCCGGGTAGTCACGTACGGCTGACGCCCATGGCTGCATGCAGAGGATTTGCTCGTCGCGTGGTCTAGCTCACTCAAAAATCGTGTTATGATGGTAGGGGGCAGTCGGGGTGAAGCGGTAGCTCCGTACTGGGTGTGCGAAGGGTCGTCCCATAAACATGAATACTCTGACTGTGCAGCGACCCTTAAAATGATATGACCTGAGTGCTGGGTCATGGTGCAGCTCCCACGTCAGGGTGTCGATGAAGAGTACGAAAGTCGCCATCTGAAGATATGATGGAAGAAGATAGAGGAAATGAGAATCTTCTAAAAGAATTCTCAGTAGGGAAATCCCTAACTAAGTGACGTCATCACATCCTCAGGAACCTTGGGTTTTATTTCTAAAAAAAAGGTGTGTATGCATATAAACTCCTTTTAAGTTAGTTTTCTAAAGCATTAGTTATCCAAGGTCCGTCATATTTTACAATCTGTCTTATGACTAAGCATGGAATATACTAAGAAATGAATGCATTATAAGGATAAACTAATCAACAAAGTCACAAAAACGTTATAATAGTGGCATAAGTTGACGGGTATAAATCTCATAATAACTTTCTTGGTTTTTCATAGCATAAGTGACATTTCAACTTTAACTTTATCTCATGGGGCCACCCTAAAACATTTCTAGGTTATGAGCTCATACCTTTAACTAGTCGTCACTAGCTCTTACTTATCCTATGATAAGCGTGACATACATAATCCCGACTTAAAGTACGGGCTAGGGGGCAAATTAAGGATCACCTCTTAGGGTCATTTCCTCTTTGAAACGCTCTACTAGCAACTAGTGCATAGTAGTATTGTCCGCTTTGGCAAGCTCTGTGTCAATACCCTCACGGATTTGTTTTCTTGGGGGTGCTCGGCTAAACCGGTGTCACCCAAGAAGGCATCTCAGTGTTGTGTCACATTTAAGTTCTCATGATTTTTAAAAAAAAGACCTTTTTCTAAGTTCCTCAAATTTGATGGAAATTCGGCAGCGTGACGGCTGTAGACCGAATTTCCTCAAATTGCTTATGCCATGAAAACATATAGAACATACAAACATTTCTTATGAGGTATAGCATATCATCATATAAAACTTCTTCATAGTATATACATCATCATGTTATCATGCATTCATATGAAACTTCTTCATAGCACATACATCATCACATAATCATTCTAATTATGTAAAAACTTCTTCATAGCATATACATCAAACTCATCATAGATAAAGCTTCATGTATCATATATCATACTTACATAAATTAAACATCATAAAAACTCAAGACTTTTTAATGTCTTATGCATTGACCCTTAAGGTCCTTAACTCACGTTCTAAGTTATTAATCATCAAACCTAATCTCTTGGGTCCCTATGAGGTTATAACTAAGTATTTCCCACCTCACACTATGATCAAGAACATCTCTAAACCTCAAGGATGCAGAATTTATAATCCTAACTTTACGGGTTCCTAGGAGTCACAACAATCACCCTTTCTAAGTCTACGGGTTCCTAGAACTTTCAAAACTCATTTATAAACACTTTTATCTTTCAAAATCATAAAAATACTTGAGAGGGCAGTAGCTAAATCATTTTCATCTCAAGAGGTTCTAAATTTATAAAACTTAGTTCTACATATTCCTTATACTTATATAAGCTTAGAAAATTTAAGAAACACATTTTTAACACTTGGAAAACTTAAAAACCTCTTAGGGCCGAAGTCTCAACTATGGAAATAATTATTTTAGACCTTTGTTTGAGACAACAATGGGCAAGTCTTTGAGCTCTAGGTTCATTAAAGTGATGGCATAAAGATAAATATGCTTATGCACTTGTTTTAGCTTTTGTTAGAAAGTAAAGTGAGAGCATAAAATAAATATGAGATGCATCATATTATTATCTTTGATATTTAGGTGAGAACTTGAGAAATGTAAACATGATAATGCATAGCTTGAAATATAAACATGATAATGCAAGCTCCTTTATTATCTTGGTACTTAGTTATAGCAAGGAAAATAAACATGATATGCAAGGCATAAAAGTAAACATGATGCAAGGTTCATTTTATGGTTAGCTAGAGCTCATTCAAGACTTTAACAAGATAACAACCCAACACATATCTCATTACAAAGAGAGCTTTAGAGTTCTTGAACCAAGTTCTCAAAGGAACTATGAGGTTCTTGAACTTCATCACCAAGCTCAAGTAAATCAACTTTCAAAACAAGACAAAATCTCAAAGATCAAGGAATCAAAACCGAAAACCTTACAAAAAGGAAAAGAGATTGAAACTAAGTCAAGTTCTTTATTAAGTACCCAAAACCCCTATCTAGAGAAAAATCTCTAGAACGTGCCGGCCAACTTTAAGGTTGACAAGAGTAGGCTTGGGCTTATAGAAATCCTTAGATTAATTTTCTTAAGTTGAAAAACCATGTGAGCTAAATACCATATAGATGAAGTTATAAGAAAAGGAAAACTCAAGCTTTAGAGGTTTCTTTGAGATGAACACAAGGTCATCATCTAGAAACTCTCATCATCAAGCTATCATGCTCATAATTATGGCCTCATGGCCAAAATGAAAGGAAAACAAAGAACCAAGGAAAAGTTTCAAAAGAAATCCAAGAGAAAGCTAGAGAAACTCATTTTTCGAGTAAAACAAAGTTTGAAAAGAAACTCCCTACCAAGTGATGAAGATGAAAGCTTGAACTTGAAAGGAAAATGAGAAGAGCAACTCCTCCTAAGGTGGTGTGATGGCTTCGGCCAAAGAGGAAGAAAATGAAAGGAGATGTGTTTTGAGGAAGCTTGTATTTGAGGTTTAGTGTTTAAGAGATTTGATGATGATCTAAGGTTAAGATATGGTGGATTGAAGTGGTAAGGTGATAATGTGAAGAGAGGATGAAGATGAAGAGAAAGAACTCTTGGAACTTTGAGAGGAAAGAAAAAGACTAGCAAGATAACTCTAGAATTCTAAACTTAGCAAATGCTTCAAGGTGCAACTAAGCTATCACAAGCATCCTATTTATAGAAAAACAAAACCATGGGCTCACTAAAGAGGAGGAGTGGCCGTAGCTTTGGATGGGAAAAGGGAGAGAAAAATATCTCTTACACAAGGTCATTCAAGCATGGTTTGAAGTATGGAAGCTATGATGCAAAGTATGGCTTGATGTGAGTGAATTTCCTATCAAATTTTGATGAAATTAAGCTTCTAGAAACTTGTCATGGCTGGAACTTTTCCAGCCACAAATAAATGGGAAAAATGGATTGTTTTAATTATTTATTCATGTGGAAATTCAAGCTTGATTGAAAGTTATGACAAGGTATAGTGTATGTGACTTGAGGTATGGCCTTGGAGTGTTGAAAAATTGAACATGTGATGCATATGGGAGAGGGAAGTGCATGGCCAGACCAGGGACAGCATGGGGGAGGTGAGTTTTGATCATCTAATTGGGTGTTAATGGTAGCTTTAAATGTGTATTAGCTTAGGTACAAGGTTAGGAATAATTAAGCTTAAGTTTAGGTAACTAAGAATGTGTTTTAAGGATTTTATGACAAGATTAGGAGTGCTCATACATCATTAGAGAATTAAAAACTCATTTATGAATAAACAATGTGTAACACAATTCCATGATTTAAGGAATTGGAAAGAGAAAACATTATTCAAGATTCCATGACTAGGAGTCTTGAAATTAAAATATGATTTTAAGTTATAATTAAGCACTTTTAGGTTCTAATCAACTTTAATAAATTATTTTGACTCAAGATTAATTAAGAAAATTAATTAACCTTCGATTAGAGCCTAATATTGCTTAGGTTTGCTTAATCACGCGATTAAGCGTAAAAGAACGAAACTGGGGGAAAAATCGTAATTTTGCACTAATTTCGCCCGGGACCTCCGGGACCAAAACTAAAGTCATAGTTTACATGAAAACACCTTTTAAAACCATCTGGAGAAGTTTCGGGTTCATCCGGCACTTGCAAACGGGTAAAACACTGCAGGGGCGTTTTGGTCATTTTGACCCGAAAACTCGAAAAACGAGATTTTCGATCCCGGGAAGGTACTCAAGTCATCCAATCCCCTTCCAACATTGAGTTTGCCCTTCGAGTACTGCCAGACCGGCTTTCCTCGAATGCCGGGTCGAAAATGACCTTAGGGGCATTTTGGTCATTTTCACTCTAACAGAAAATTGAGGCGTTACACCCTAGATAGGAGGTACCCTACTAAGATTCTTTAGTAAGATTCTCACTCCTTTTTCTTTCTCTTTTTCTCTCCCATCACATCTTCAGATCATGACACATTCGTGGTGTTCATCGACACTTCCACTTGGGAGGTGCATTTTGATCCGGACCACAGATCATATCATTTTGAGGGACGATGCGCTGTTCGAGTCTTCATGTACATAAAACATCCCTTCACATGTCCTATACAGAGCTACCGATTCTCCCTGACGTCTCTATTCGGTGACAATTTGATCTTCGAGCGCACCTACCCCCGTGGCGAGCAGACCCGGCTCGCTCGCCTGTCCGCCTCAGCCGTACGTGACTACCCACAGTATGTGCCTCAATCGAAGAGGTCAGAGATGGATCCATCTGAGGACTCGCCGGTGCACATCTATTCGGAGAGTTATGCCCCCACTCCCCCATTCCGGCGTGAGGGGAGTGAGGAGACGGTGATGCAGCCAAGGTTAGCGAGGAAAGCCGAGATGCACCCCTGTCGCGGAGCACACATCCAACCTCCCAGCATCCGTTCCCCCATCCGCTTGTTTACGTCTGATGAGCTCGAGCAGTTCCCTGGTTACATACCCTTGTCGCCCGAGGATCGCCACCATCAGTAGTAGGGTCTCTTAGGGAGAGCTAGTGCACACACCACATATAGATAGGCTAAACCTTCTTTTGTTATGAGGTCATCCACTTTAGGTGCACTAGGGTAGTAGTATTTTTATTTACCCTTTCCTTGTATTTACATTTCTGTTGTATTTCTTTTTCTATTGTATTTGCATTATCTTGTATCAAACTAAGTTCCACCTCTGGTTGGGCATGTTATGAATATTAATGAAGTATTATCTTCGATGTGCTATTGTTTACTGTTGTGAAGTTATTTGATGTTCCTGTTTGCGCTTTCTTTATATTTGAGTTATGCTTTGTCATTGGGACGCTTGTTCAAGTTTCACGCGGCTCTCACTTTGCTTTTATATTCCAAAAAAAAATTTACCCGTATTTTCCGCTAAGTATTTTAAAGAAATGTTTCAAAGAATGAGACTAAGAAGTAATAACCTAATAATTAACCTAAATATGTTCTAGGAGTATTGGGTTAAAATTAGGATGTTACAAACCCATATTATGTTTTGTCCATTAGTGATAATGGGTTTAATAAAATGGCAGTGGATGTTAATACGTGAATAGTAATAAAGGACCATGTATTTGATATTATGGAGCCTTGATATTAATTATTTGACCCAGACAATATACGTGAAGAAAACAAAATTATTGATCAGTATAAGAAAAAAAATTATTAACGTAGAATAGAAAAAAATAAATGATCCTAATTTATGTTTTGTGTAGCATCACAAATGGGTTATAGTTTTAGTTCATTATCAAGTTAGAAAACATATTATAATAGTTGTTTATATAATTATATAATAGTTACACATGGTAAATAAAATTGTTGTTAATTACAGTAGTGTATTTTTTTATGGTGACATAGTTATAAGGTAAATTAAATTAAATAATTACTTTAATTATTAAGATTATAAAAATAGGGGTAAAAATTTTGCTCTATGAATGACACATGTAAAACCTTTCCATTTAATTAGTCTTAAATATTAGAATTATGTAACGCCCCGATTTTCTGTTAGAGTGAAAATGACCAAAATACCCCTGAGGTCATTTTCGGCTCGGAATTCGAGGAAAACTGGTATGGCAGTACTCGAAGGGCAAACTCAATGTTGGAAGGGGATTGGATGACTTGTGTACCTTCTCGGGATCGAAAATCTCGTTTTTCGAGTTTTCGGGTCAAAATGACCAAAACGCTCAAAGTGTTTTACCCATTTGCAAGTGCCGGATGAACCCGAAACTTCTCCAGATGGTTTTAAAAGGCGTTTTTATGTAGACTACGACTTTAGTTTTGGTCCCGGAGGTCCCGGGCAAAATTAGTTGAAAATTACGGTTTTGCCCCTAGTTTCGTGTTTTTACGCTTAATCGCGTGATTAAGCAAACCTAAGCAATATTAGGCTCTAATCAAAGGTTAATTAATTTCTTTAATTAATCTTGAGTCAAAATAATTTATTAAAGTTGATTAGAACCTAAAAGTGCTTAATTACAACTTAAAATCATATTTAAATTTCAAGACTCCTAGTCATGGAATCTTAAATAGTATTTTCTCTTTCCAATTCCTTAAATCATGGAATTGTGTTACACATTGTTTATTCATAAATGAGTTTAAAATTCTTTAATGATGTATGAGCACTCCTAATCCTGTCATAAAATCCCTAAACCTCATTCTTAGTTACCTAAACTTAAGCTTAATTACTCCTAACCTTGTACCTAAGCTAATACACATTTAAAGCTACCATTAACACACAATTAGATGATCAAAACCTCTCTCCCTCCATGCTGTCTGGTTGGCCGAAGCTTCTCCCTCCCCATATGCATCACATGTTCAATTTTTCAACACTCCAAGGCCATACCTCAAGTCACATACACTATACCTTGTCATAACTTTCAATCAAGCTTGATTTTCCAAGTAAATAACTAATTAACATAGCCCATTTTCTCCATTTATTTGTGGCTGGAAAAGTTCCAGCCATGCATTGTTTCTAGAAGCCTAATTTCATCAAAAATTGATAGGAAATTAACTCACATCAAGCCATACTTTGTAGCATAGCTTCCATACTTCAAACCATGCTTGAATGACCTTGTGTAAGAGATATTTTCTCTTCCTTTTCCCTCCAATAGCTACGGCCAGTACCCTCCCCTTTTGAGCCTTCATTTGTTTTCATTCTCTATAAATACCTTGCCTAGAAACACATGCAAACACCTTAGTTCATTTGGTAAGTTTCAAGTTTTCCTAAGCTTTCTTGACTTCTTTCTTTTTCTCTCAAGTTTCAAGAGAGTTCTTCCTTTCTTTTCATCTTCATCTTCTTCATCTCTTCATCTCATCATCATCTCTCAACCTTGAAACACCACCCCAAAGCCTTGAACCATCATCAAACCTCTCAAACACCACACCTCAAACACAACCTCACTTGAAACACAACTCCAACCTTCTCATCCTCTCTTGGCCGAAGCTATCTTGCCTCTTGGAGGAGCTCATCATCTTGTTTGCCTTTTCAAAGAGTTCAAGTTTTCATCTTCACTCTAGGAAGGGGTGTTTTCTAAACTTTGTTTTCTTGAAAATGAGTTCTTTCTAGCTTTCTCTTGGATTTTCTTTTGAAACTTTCTTGTTTTTCCTTCCTTGTGATTTCGGCCATGAGGCCTTGAGGAGCACATGATAGCTCAATGACGAGGACTCCTAGAGAATGACTATGTGTTCATCTCAAAGAAACCCCTAGAGCTTGAGTTTTTATTTTCCTTTAACTTCATCTATACTATACTTAGCTCACATGGTTTTTCAACTTAAGAAAATTAATCTAAGGATTTCTAAAAACCCAAGCCTACCCTTGTCAACCTTAAAGTTGGCCGGCACGTTCTAGAGATTTTTCTCTAGATAGGGTTTTTGGGTATTTAATAAAGAACTTGACTTAGTTTCACTTTCTTGTTCTTTTGTAAGGTTTTCGGTTTTGGTATTTTGATCCTTGAGATTTTGTTTGGTTTTGTTTAGAAAGTTTGTTTTCTTTGAGCTTGATGATGACGTTCAAGAACCTCATAGTTCCTATGAGAACTTGGTTCAAAAACTCTAGAGCTCTCTTTGTAATGAAATATAGGTTGGGTTGTTACGTTGTTAAAGTCTTGAATGAGCTCTAGCTAACCATAAAATGAACCTTGCATCATGTTTATTTTATGCTTTGCACATCATGTTTACTTCCTTGCCATCACTAAGTACCAAGATAATGAATGAACTTGCATTATCATGTTTATATTTCAAGCTATGCATTGTCATGTTTACATTTCAAGTTCTCACCTAAATATCAAAGATAATAATATGATGCATCTCATATTTATTTTATGCCCTCACTTTACTTTTTAAAAAAAGCTAAAACAAGTACATAAGCATGTTTATCTTTATGCCATCACTTTAATGAACCTAGAGCTCAAAGACTTGCCCATGGTTGTCTCAAAAAAAGGTCTAAAAATATTTATTTCCTTTGGTTCATATTTCGGCCCTAAGAGGCTTTGATGTTTCTAAATATTGAAAACTATGTTTCATACTTTTTCTAAGCTTTTATGAGTACAAGGAATATGTAGAACTAAGTTTTATGAATTTAGGACCTCTTGGGACAAAGATGAATTGGTCACTGCCCTCTTAAATATTCTTATGATTTTAGATGTTAAAAATGTTTATAAATGAATTTTGAAAGTTTTAAAAAGGTTCCAAGAGAATTATGGAGAGTGTTTGTTTCGGTTCTGCCTTGCCATTATTTTGCCACTGTATGTGCTGTTTTATTGATGATAATATGCTTATGTTTGAGTAAAAATAATGTTAAGACTCATACGTGAAAGATAAGATAAGTTAGAGACTAGAAAAGAATTAATTTGAGAGTTCTAGATCCCTTAATTATTGAATTTTCAGGATTCTGTCCAGCAAGGTTTAGATTTGATAATCATGGTTTTAAATTAGTTTAAATGTGTAGGAATGACACATAAATGGTTTAGGACTTGATCCTGAAGCCTTAGGAACAAACCAGACTTAGAAAGGGTCACTGTTGTGACTCCTAGGGACCCGTAAAGTTAGGATTATAAATTTTGCATCCTTGAGGTTTAGAGATGTTCTTGATCATAGTGTGAGGTGAGAAATACTTAGTTATAACCTCATAGGTACCCAAGAGATTAGGTTTGATGATTAATAACTTAGAACGTAAGTTAAGGACCTTAAGGGTCAATGCATAAAGACATTAAAACGTCTTGAGTTTTTATGATGCTTAATTTATGATATATGATACATGAGTTTTGTCTATGATAAGTTGATATGTGCTATAAAGAAGTTTTACATGATGATATGCTATACCCCATAAGAAATGTTTGTGTATGTCCTATATATTTTCATGGCATAAGCAAATTTGAGGAAATTCGGTCTACAACCGTCATGCTACCGAATTCCCATCAAATTTAAGGAACTTAGAAAAAGGTCTTTTTGAAAATCATGAGAACTTAAATGTGACACAACACTGAGATGCCTTCTTGGGTGACACCGGTTTAGCCGAGCACCCCCAAGAAAACAAATTCGTGAGGGTATTGACATAGAGCTTGCCAAAGCGGACAATACTACGATGCACTAGTTGTTAGTAGAGCATTTCAAAGAGGAAATGACCCTAAGAGGTGATCCTTAATTTGCCCCCTAGCCCGTACTTTAAGTCGGGATTATGTTACGCTTATCATAGGATAAGTAAGAGCTAGTGACGATTAGTTAAGGTATGAGCTCATAACCTATAGATGTTTTAGGGTGGCCCCATGAGATAAAGTTAAAGTTGAAATGTCACATATGCTATGAAAAACCAAGGAAGTTATTATGAAGTTTATACCTATCAACTTATGCCACTATTATAACGTTTTTGTGACTTTGTTGATTTGCTTATCTTTATGATGCATTCATATCATTAGTGTATCCCATGCTTAGTCATAAGACGCATTGTAAAATATGACGGACCTTGGATAATTAATACTTTAGAAAACTAACTTAAAAGAAGTTTACATGCATGCGCACCTTTTTAGAAATGAAACCCAAGGTTCCTGAGGATGTGATGATGTCACTTAGTTAGGGATTACCCTACTAAGAATTCTTTTAGAAGATTCTCATTCCCTCTCTTTTCTTCCGTCACATCTTCAGATGGAAACTTTCGTACTCTTCATCGATGCCTCGACGTGGGAGCTGCACCATGACCCAGCACTCGTGTCATACCATTCTGAGGGCCGCTGCACGGTCAGAGTGTTCATATTTATAGGACGACCCTTCACACACCCAGTACGAAGCTACCGCTTCACCCCGACTGCTCCCTACCATCATAACACGATTTTCGAGCGAGCTAGACCACGCGACGAGCAGATCCTCCGCATGCAGCCCGAGGCGTCAGCCGTACGTGACTACCCAAAGTACGTGCCCCGGACTCAGTATTCGGAGACGGATCCATCAGAAGACCCGCCCTCGCACATGTACAGTTGGAGCTCCAGCCCCGCTCCCCCATCGATGAGAGCCGGGAGTGAGGAGACAGTAGTTCAGCCGAGGTTGGCTCGTAGGCCATCCATGCACCCTCGCCGCGGTGGACACGCTCCGATGATCCGCACGACCACTCCCGCCGAGATTCGCCAGTGGATCGATTCCACCCCTCAGTACTAGGACCAGCAGGAGTAGGTGCATAGGATGGGTAGTAGCTAGTGCACACACGCCACATAGTTGAGGACAAACCTTCTTTTGTATATGAGGTTGTCTACTCTAGGTGCACACGGGTATGGGTGTTGCTTTCATGGTTTCCTTGTACTTGCTTTTATGATTTCCTTGTATTTGCTTTTCAGTTGTATTTCGTTCTTCTATGTATCGAATAGTCATGCCTTTTGGTAGGCACATTATCTATATATATAATCAGTTGATGTGTCCATGTTATTTATGTGTTTTTATTATGATTTGCTCATATGACTTATATGAATTTTCCGTTCAAAGAATCATGCGTGGCTCTCACTTTGGTTTTAATTCCAAAAAGAAAAATTTTACCCATATTTCCGCTAAGTATTTTCAAGTAAAGAATTAGACCGAGAGGTAATATTCTAAAGATTAACCTAAATACATACTAGTAGTATTAGGTTAATATTTAGGGTGTTACAAATTACATATTCTATGATTTAGGACCTTTAAAATAAGGAGATTGGTAAAATGTATAAGTGATAGGTTATTCATTCTTGGAAAAATAACTCTAATCATATAGTTGTATTATGTGTAGATCTCACTAAATAATATAACGGTGATTAATCCCGTATAATGTCGCAAGAAATATATTTAATTTATAAGTTTTTAGTAAATTAAATTATTTAATTTATAAAAACACAAAAATATATTTTTCAATTAATAAAAATAATGAATAATTTTAATTTATGTAATTTTAGTTACACGTATTTTCCTTGTACACCTTTTTAGTAAATTAAAATATCAATTTTAAAATATATGTTATAATTAATATGTAATAATCAGTAAAAAAATCATATATAATCCTAATTTACATTATCTCAATTATTAGAGTAGTATATAAATTACAATATTATTTTCAATAAAAAATAGTAATGTAATTATTTACTTGTATAAAATTAATAAATATTCTGTATAATTATCAAAGAATTGTAATTATGGTATTGATTTTTTAAAATATTTTAATATAAAAAAATTGAAGGTTTTTTTAAAAAAATTAGTATGAAAAAATTATAGAATTGATAGGTTGAAATATTCACGTTGCAAAAAAAATTAACTAAGGTATAGTGAGATAGGTAGGTAGATAATTTTGTTTGTATGATTTTCAAGAGTTCTAAATTTAAAGTTAGAAATTTTTCCCATAATCTCATCCTCATTTAGAACTTTGCTCGCATCTCCAATCTCATCCTCATCATGGTCTCCATTCCTTATTTCATATGGAAATCTGAATCTCTATTGATATTTAAGGGTTTATTTAAAAATTTAAAAAAGGAAATTTTAAAAAACCTTGAAATTCAAAACATAAATTTCCATAACAAATGCTACTGATGTAACATAATCTAAATTAAAAATCAAAATACATATATAATACAAATGTAATAAAGATAATTAAAAGAATATAGGTGTTATAAGGTATTCTTGTTAGCTTTAAATATCATAATGATAATAGTTTTGTTATAAATAATCCTATCATTATAATCCTTAATTGTAATATATATATTTATTGTTTGAAGAGACATGCAGAATTACTAGCATTTTCCAGTAATTATCGATGCCTCTAAAAGAGTGACCAGCGATGAACGCTAAATTACCAACTTTTAATGGTCCATTTTAAAGGAAGTTTAATCATTTTAGCAGTAGCATCATTTGTATTTGGTGGTATTGGTCCTAAAAATAGGATATATGTTAACCAAGCCTTTAGTTAAGTTGAGTAAGCCTTATGGAAGTGGCAAAACAATTTTTGAAGAGACCCGTAGGATTACCAAGGCTAAAATGGTTAGAGTTGCCTTTGAATTGGACTGCCCAATGCTGGTAATTTGACCTAATACACTGGTAATTCAATTTTAAAGATGCTAGTAATTGTTTGCATATGGTGGTAGTCCTGCAGGTCTATATAAAATGTTTTTTCCTCCTAGTCCTGTAATAAGTCATACTCAAGTAACTTAATGATTTGCTTAGCTTGTTGGCCTTTTTTCAGGATAATTAGTAAAAAGAAAATTATACTACTGCTAAAATTATTAGAATTTCCCTACAATTGGACTACTCCAAGTTGGTAATTGGGAATAAAATGTCGGTAATTCATTTTGAAGATGCTCGTAATCATATGCAAAAGCTTGTAATCTTCCAAGTCTGCTGTAAAATTTTTTGGCCACCCCCATTAAGTTTTACTCAAGTTTGTAGCCTTATTTTTGGTCAATTCCCACAAATAAACATGACACCAGGGATAAAAATATTATAATTTTCCTTGTAATAGAATGTGCATAGGTGATATATTGGCACTCAAATGCTGATAAGTTTTGCCAAAAGGCAATGGTGATTCGTACAAAATGAAATGCAATTATAAAATGGGTGTTTCCTATGTATTTGTTTATAATATTTACGTGATACATTTTTAAGGGTTTAAAAAAATAGCAGCACAAATTTTATTAGTGATGTGTATGCATAATGTTATATAAGTTTCATTTAATTATGATTACAATTTCCCCCTTTGCGTGTCCTTCGTATATATGTTCATTGATTTAAAGATCATTAATTCTACAACCTTCCAAGAGAGGTGCTGCTTGAAATAAGTAAAGATAAAAAATGTCATGTCAAATTAACTAATTGATCATTAGCAACGTGAAACTAAAAACTAACACAAACATAAGCTACTTAAATTAAACTCAAACACAATTTTTGTAACAATCTTAAAGGTAAGAATACCAATTAAAACACATAACCTATACATATGCCAAATCAACTACTAAGGCCAAGGACACTATAAGGGTCCACTAGTTTATACAAAAAGTTTTACCTCAAGTTTCATAATTGTTCTAAACTAAGAATTACTCATGACTCATCAACGACAAACAAGACCAAATCTAGCTGATCTTCCAATGCCAGTGTGTACAAGTAGTCGGTCATATATTTTGTTGTTTGTAATAATTCACAAGTTTTCCATTACAAGCATTTACTAACATATTTTCAGTAGCACACAACTGTATATAATCAAGAGTGACCAGTCCTGCTATGATCTCTAGTCTTCCAAAAAAAATTTCCAACTCCTATAACTCTTATTCAACTTAATTAAAATGTTCCATATCATGTAGTCTTTTTTACGACCAATACGAACAAATACAAATGGCACTAGTGCTAAGTTAACTAGAATTCCCCTTGAATTGGACTGACTACTGCTGGTAATTTGACATGTTATGCTAGTAATTTATTCTGTAAACTCTAATAATTCTGTGAAAATGACTTTGTCGTGTAGGTTTCTTCCACTTTTTTTTCCTATTCCCGTAAGTCTTAGTCAAGTTAATTAAAGTATTATGTAGCCTATAGCCTTTTCTTAGGACCAACACCAACAAATAAAAATGGCATTGGTGTAAAAATTATTTGAATTCCCATTGATTTGGATTGCTTGTTACTGGTAAAATGGCATAACATGCTAGTATGTTTTAAAAAGGTGCGAGTATATTTGTTTAAAAGCTAGTAATTAAGGAAGTCTGTTCAAAAACATGTTTATCGAACCTCATAAGTCGTACTCAATTTCATTCAACTCTTGCATATCCTGTAGCCCTTTTTGAGGACCAAAACCAACAAATACAAATGACATTAGTGTTGAAATGATTAGAATTTCCCTTGATTTGGACAACCCATTACTAGTAATTTGGCACAATATGCTGGTAATTTATTCAATTAAGTTGGTAATTATATGAAAATGCAAGTTCTCCTACAGATCTCTTCAAAAAAAAATTTTCCCACTCTCATAAAGTTTACTCAACTTAATTAAAGGTTTGCTTAGTATGTAAGCATTTTTTAGGACCAAATAAAAATAAATTCCAATGACACTAGTGCTAAAATGATTAGAATTCCTTTTACATTGGAGTGTTAGAATCTAGTAATTTGGAGTTCATTGCTGGTAAATCTTTCCAGAGGCATTGGTAATTAGTTCTGCAGGTCTCTTCAAAAAAAAATTTCCCACTTTTGTAAGTCTAACGCTACTTAATTATAGGCTTCCTTATTTTGTAGCCTTTTTTTAGGACTAATACTAACAAATACAAATGACAGTGTGGTAAAATTATTAGAATTCCCCTTCAATCGAATTGTCAGATGCTTGTAGTTTAGCATTATTTGCTGGTGACTTGTTTTGGAGGTGCCGGTAATTTTATAAAACATTCATAATCCTGTAAGTGTCTTCAAAAATTTTTTCCCACCCCTATAAGTCTTCTAAAGTCCCTAACTCTATTTTTTTAATTGAGCCTACTTTCCAATCCTCTTGAACAAGTTTAAGTATGCTTTAATTTTCAATTCAAAATTAGCTTAAGAACAAAACACTACCATAGCTGGTAATTCATATATAGCATAACATATAATTTTTAAAGTTTAATAAACAGCACTTGTGTGTATATATGCACACAACATAAATAATGTTAACTTAAAATAATTATCCATTTGCCAACTAGATTGTAAATGAGATAATAGGTTGTAAATGAAATTGGAAAAAAAAATAACTACAAACACAACAACTTTAATGCACTCACTGTGTGTAAAAAAAATATTATATCGGTTTCGACTTCCTTCATTTTGTTTAATACTACGAATAACATAGATATATATTACTTAAATATAGTTGTATGATAATATTGAAACTGTTTGTGGCTTTGTGCCCAGTTATGGTAATCTTGGGTTTCCTAGTGCATCACTCAACTCAATTTATAATCTCTACAAGCATGTCATGTTAATCAATTTGATAAACAAATACTATTTGAAAGTGACCCCAAAACAATAGAATAGTCATTTTGAGCCAACAAGAAGCAAGAATAATTCACAAGAAAATCAAAAGTTTCATCACCAACATGTAGCAGTCCAATTGAAGATCACTATAATCATTTTTTGACTACTGTCATGTGTATATATTGGTATTGGTCCCAAAAAACAGTGACAAGCTAAGAATGATTTTAATCAAGTTGCCTAAGACTTATGGGATTGAGGGAATAAATTTTGAACACACCTACAGTTTTACCAGCTTTGATCGGCATTTCCCAGTGCGTCTCAATTGATTTACCACAAAATTACATAAAATACTAGCACGTGTCAGTCTAATTCATCAGGAATTGAAATAATTTCAGCACAACTGTCATTTGTATTTGTTGCAATGTATCTAAAAAAGGGCTACTACCGAAGCAAGCACTTAATTAAGTTGAGTAATCTTATTGAAGGAGGACCAACAAGACGAATACACCAGCATAATAAATAACGTTTCCCAAAATTACCAGTACTTTCAAGAAGCATTACCAAAAGCTGTGCAAAATTACCATGATATGTCAAGGGGAATTGTAATAATTTTAGCACTAGTCTCGTTTTTATTTCTATCAATTGGTGCCAACAAAGACATGGTATGGAAGATCACAAGTAAGTTAAGTAAGACTTATGTCATGAACTTCAAAAAAAAATTTAAGAGACCTATACGAATACTAGCTTTTCTACATTATTAGCAGCATTTCATGTGATATTACTAGCGTTTAAAATGACTAGTGCCAATGGGAGTAGAATTCCCCTTCAATTGGACTGGCAAATACAGGTTATTTTGAATAATAAGCTAGTAATACAGTTTACATATACTGTTAACTATGTACAAGCTTGTAGTCTGCCAGGTCTGTACAAAATTTATTTTCCCACTCCCATAAGTGATACTTAACTTAGTTTAAGGTTCCTTAGGCTGTTGGCTTTTTTTGTGAGCAATACCAACAAATTACAAATGCCACTAGTATGAAAATAGTCAAATAGCCCTTCAATTGGACTACCCAGTGCAGATAATATTCATACAACGCTAGTAATCCTCAATCAATGCACTGGTAATTATGTGTAAAACCTGGTAATCATTCTTGTCTACACAAAATTTTTCCACCCACTCCCATAACTGTAATTCAACTTAATTAAAGTCTTCCATAAATTGTAACCCTTTTTTAGCACCATTACCATCAACTGAAAATGACATTACTGCTAAATTGATTGGAATTCCCATTGAATTGGATAGGCCATGCCGTCTTTTGGGATAATTGAATGGTAATTCAATGTCAAGATGCTGGTGATCATGGACTGAAGCTGGTAATCATGCATGTGCGTAAAAATTTTGTTTTCCAACTGCTATAAGTACTAGCTAACTTAATTAATGGTTTCGTTTGTATGTTATCCTTTTTTCGGGCCAAAACCATCACATAAAATTGACATTAGTGCTAAAATGATCATCACTTCCCCTAAATTGGACTGGGAAATGCTGGTAAATTTGTATTATAAACTGCTAAATTGTTTTACAGATAGTGATAAGTATCCACGAGTTGGTAATATTGTAGGTCTGACAAAAAAAAAATTTCCCACTCGTCTAACAATAAAGAATTATGCAAGTATTCTGCATATGCACATTTCCTATTAAATAATATTCCTGCTTAAAAGATTAGTGTCATAGTAATATTATAATTAATATTCAATAATGGTTAATGTTTAATAGTTTAATAATACTATGCATGATTTGTTCAAGTAAATTTACATTTTTTTTTTCTAAAACAACATTCTAAGTCCTGTGGATCTAAGAACACAAAATTATGGTAGACCAATATTCAAGGGATATTCTTATTATTTTAGCCCTAGTGTCATTTTGATAAGTTGGAGTTGATCCCAAAAAAAGGGATAGAAGCTATGGGAGCCTTTTAGTTGATTAGCTAAGTAAGATATATGGGATTGAAAACAAAAAAATTGAAAAAGGGGTAATTCCAATAAATGAAAATGACACTAAGGCTAAAATGATTAGAATACCCCTTGAATTGGACTAACAGATACTGGTAGTTTCTCATGATTCACTGGTAACTACTGTTAGAAGTGCTGGTAATTAGTGCTAAATACTAGTAATCCTGTAGATATCTTCTAAATTATTTTCCCCAATCCCATAAGTTTTACTGAACTTGATTAAAGGATTTCTTAGCTTGTAGCTATTTTGGGGACCCATACCAACAAACACAAATGACACTAGTGCTAAAATGATTAAAATTCCCCTTGTATTGGACTGACAAATGATGGTAATTTCACTATCTTCGCTGGTAACTTTTCTTAAAAGCACTGGTAATTAGTTTAAAACGATACTAATTTCACAAGTCTCTTCAAAAAATATTTTTTGTGCTCCCATAAGACTTACTCAACTTAATTAGAGCCTGTTAGCTAGTAGCCCTTTTTTAGGACTAATAAGAAACAAATACAAATGACACTAGTTCTAAAATGATTAGAATTCCCCTTGAATTAGACTATCTGTTGCTGGTAATATGGCATCATATGCTAGTAACTAATCTTTTAATCACTGGTAATTATTAGATAATACTATTAACCTTGTAGGTGTCTTCATAGTTAACCGCCTTTCCACATAGTTACTGACATTTGATGATGAATTACCAGTGTTTAAAATGACTAGTGCTAATAAGAGTAGAATTCCCCTTGAATTGGACTGGCCAATGCAGGTAAATTTTGCATAATACGCTAGTAATTATGTTTAAAGATATTGGTAGCTATGTGTAAAAGCTGGTAATCCATTAGGTTTGTATATAAAAAAAAATTCCTCTCCCATAATTGATATTCAATTTAGTTAAACGTTTCCTTAGGTTGTTGCCTTTTTTAGGGACCAATAGCAACAAATAAAAAATGATATTAGTGCTAAAATGAGTTGAATTCCCCTTGTGCAAATGCAAATTTTTTTTGTACAAAACTTTTGCCCCCACTCCTCTAACAAGAAGAAAGCATTACAACTATTGTGCAAATGCAAATTTCGTATTAAATAATATTTCTTTTTTAAAAAATATTCTCATAGTAATATTATAATTATTATTGAATAGTGGTTAATGTTTAATAATTTCATAATACCAATACATGATTAGTTCAAGTAACTTCACGTTTATTTTTCTTAAGCAAGATTTTAAGTCCTTTGGATTTAGAAGAAAAATGTGCTAGAAAAATTTTAATCCTATAGTGAGCCAATCTAACACAAATCAAATTATTTAAACTCTACTTCGGGGGCTACTAATTTAGACTAAATGAATATTTCATTCAATAATATTTTTTCCACGTGTATAATCATGTAATATTATGGGGTTATAAGTTTTTATGGGGGTGATATAATATTCTTAAATAGGTAAGAATTACTCATTTTAGTAATGCAAAAAATAATTGATTTGTCCTTTTTTTTTTCAAATGTGCTTTTCAAGTGATAAAATTTTGTAATCTGTCCTCTAATTTTAAAACGCTAAACATGTTTATCTTGTTCTAAAACAACTATGAAGTTACTTAAATTGATGAAGGAATCCTATCTAATGTATGAGTGTCAAAAATAATATAAATGACAAGTAAAAAATAGGCAAAGACATCAATGAAAATAACTTTCATATAAACACCATGTAAAATCATTTACATTGAAATTATATTAAATTCAAATTCCAAATTAATTGTACCAATTCTAATACAATATTTCATTGCAGACCACATATCCCTCTTAAGGATAGGGCTTCTAGCCTGTAAGCTACTCTTGTCAGGAGATGCACTTGGGTGAAGAGAAAAGAACAAAATTGCATTCCCTTTTACTGGTTGGAGAATCTTATAACATTTTCTACAATCAGCCATGTTGTTACTCTTGTGTTTTTGCTAACTTAAAAAGAAGAAAAAAAAAACATGAGAATTAAGCAAAATTGAAGATTAAGAAACACAGTCCAAGCTATAGCTATTGATTATGAGTAGAACTTAATAATTTGCTATTATGAAAAACTTCAAACTGACTTCTATATCCAATGAAATTTCATATGTAAGCCTCCTATTTGCAACAACATCCTCTAAATGGCCATCTTTTTTACTCAAGGATTTTTCTTTGACATCATATGCCTTAGCACGCCAAAAAGAGAAGGGAAAAAAAAAGGAAGAAGCAAGAATCAAATACTAGCCCAGGTAGTAGGAATTTAGAATGCGGGTATCGCCTAGGGATTGGGTCAATATATTGACTAAAATTTCTTCATGATCCAAATGACTAAAACTATGCTATTTATATACAACAACCAAAACAGAGGGTTAGTGCTAATCATTATTGTTTAGAAACCTTTAAAATTCAAACAACTTATAAATGGGTAGTACAAGCGCACCTGCAAATCTCCTAAACCGAGACAGTGATGTGAACATGATCTATGTTGCAACGGTGCCATTTGTTCAATCAAGCTTCACTATTGTCATCACCTTCCCTCCGATCTACAATCACCACCTCCCTTCCCCGATGTGCCTTGCCCTAGAAGACAAGTGATCATCCACCTCGACGTCGTTTCGCGGATAAGTTTGTGCTCAGGAAAGTTCTTCCACCAACGACGCCAAATCGGATGCCTGGGGATGGAAGTCCATGGATGCGCCATCAACTATGCTAATGCGTGGGCCATTGACAAGGAGTGCAGAGATTGAAACAGTTGCGAAGGGTTGCACATATATGGGGTTGGTGGGTTCAACATAGGGTTACCAAGTGCATTGAAATTATCGTCCTAATCTTTTTTTTTTTTTGGTTAACTATGATGTAATGATGTGTTAATCCAGATTAGTCACCTTCATTTGTAAAATAAATTATCATTCTTTTACAATTTCAAACAGTTTAATAGTCTATGCTCTGCATGGGAGAATGATACAATAATTTTAAATAAATATAATATGATTAATATAGATTGGATAAATCTTGGCATTTCAAGGAATATTTCATTAACAGAAAAGTTAGTACAATATAAATTTCATAATATACATATAAGTTTTTGTGATTTGAAAAACACTAGGGAATCTTTTTCACCATAGCTTTCAAATGGATCTAGTCGGGGGCTTCTTTTTCATTTGCTCAAGATCATCGTTCTCCTTAACCTTGCTAATTTAGGCTTCAATTTCTAGTCCATGTTGTCCATTTAAGAAAGGTACAAAATTCTGCATTCACCTCATGTATACATTATAAAGAACAAAATTTTTGCTATATGAGCCAAAAAGCCTTTTTCTAAAGAAGGTACAACATATATGTAACTAATAGGGGAAAAAAGATGTAGGTGATAAAGGTGTAAGGAATTGAAAATTCTGAGTTCTGTTATACGTTAAAAACACGAGGATAAAGATCTCAAAAGTCAAAAGATATTCATCCTATAAACAACAATAAATGAGATTTTTAATGACATAGTTGGTCGGCACTTTCTTCGTTCTCTGTCATAGGTGCAGAGATCATTGCATCATTAAAGAATAAAGAAATAGGAGGCACCTTTGTGAACTATAGATTGAAAGATTAAAGACTGTGTCCAAGATGCAGAAACAATTTGTCAGACCTGATCCATGATTGTATGATGCAAGGGTGGTCATTAAAAACTTAGTGTCCAACTCAATAGTCAGAAGCATACGAAATGAAGTTACACACATAGGATTACTTTGCTATAAATTCATATCAAAATACATCACTAAATTAAATTATACCACTTGATAACATCCTGTATTCAACTATCAGTATGTTTTTCAATGATTAAGGAATAATAATCCAAACAAAAGTCTATCAAAAGCAAATATTATGTAGGTTGACTAAATCATCATAGACCTGTATGGTCATTTCTACACACAAAGTTGAATTTACTCAAACATCAATTGCTAGTGTAATTGGCAATGCTTTGCATAACTATTTTTCTTCACAATATTCTTTTGAAAGACATTCAGTAGGAAATTATAAGGAGCATAAATCAAACTGACAGAGGCATATAGAGCAAAACATGCAGTCAAACATTTGAAAATAAGATATTTAATGTTATGAGGAAGACAACAAACCCCAACTGACAGAGGCATACAAAGCAAAACAACAATGGCCAACACATATCAAATTATAAAAGTTTGATTGAATTTTCTATATTTATGAAAGATTAGTTTAGCAATTAGAGAAAATTTTCAAACTACATATATATAATCAAAATAGTATATCATGCCAGTCAAAGTGGTTACATAGAAGTCAAGACATCACTTAAACCTCACTAAAGTATAATGAAGACTCTAATCTTATTACTTGGGACACAGAAAAAGAAAAAAAGAAAGAAAGATGAGATATAGGAATTGAGTTTCCTTGAAATGACTATCAATTGTTATGAGTATAGATATATAAAAAGGAATACACACACACACACCCGCCTCAACATCTTATCTAAAAAATATTAGTTTTCCTTGAAAAACCAGTAAACATAGTCACACACAACCAATGCAAAACATGTTTCCTAAAACCAAATCTTTCAGTCACTTCCACCAATCATCATAATGTCCTAAATGAGAACATCCACCCTTTGGATCAAACTACAACCAAATCATAACTTCCTTTAATGATATGACCTATAATGATAATTTTATAAGTAGCACAATTAGAAAGAGAAGCTTATATACGAACAACAAAATATTTTTACTTAATCTTAAATTGAGATATGAAGCTCCTTAAATGTGAAAGATGAAGCTAAGATGACCACAGGATTTTTAGACATACCACTATATGTCACCATAGTTCCTCATTGTCTCCAAGATATAAGCTTAAAACAATATGCATTGAACCTTTATGTAAGCACATGTTCCTTAAGCACAAGTTCCTGAGAATATTCATGTTGTAAATGGCTTTATATTTTGAAAGCTAAACTATACATTACCCATATGTTGAATGTAGACAATATACTGATTAGCCATAGAAGGGAAAGGAAACTAAATTATCAACACCTATTACACAAACCAATGATATGATTAAATATGATCAGGAAAATAAAAAACTTTTCATTCATAATAAATGCATTCAAATTTCAGCAATATAAATGATGAACTACCATTTTGAATCTTACAACATAGTATAGGACTTCAAAACATGATACCTACTCATAAGCATCAACTCCAAACTTCTTTTTCAATGATGATTAGTAAGTCTTGAACATGGCAATATTGCCCCATCAGAAAATTATTTGTGATAGAAATTCAAGGCAATATAGGTAAAGAACATGATCAATGAAATTGACAAAAATATATTTAAAAAAAAAGAAATAATAGAAAATAAACAAAAAAAACTAAAAGCAGAAATAGCTAAAAAAAAAACGCATCACTCCTGTACAACATACATGCCATTCTTATGAACTTGTTAGCACATATGTAATTTCAATAGCCAAAATGGGAAATAATTATAACCTAACCTTAATTTGTTGCTGCATTGACTGAACATAATTTATTGTAACCTCTAACATCACAACCATATCCATTCCCTGCAAGTTCATAGAAGGGCAATGAATTATGACTACTCTTGTGCACATATTAGAGAAAGGTCTCGTGCTAGAAAGGATAGTGCTGACGAACCTTATAACATCCAAGGGACAATGAATTATGAGTACTCTTGTGAACTTAATGCAATGTCAGCATCACTTCTCTTGATATCAATTTCTCATACAGAGGTTTCTGCAAGGGACTGGAGAAACCTCAAAATTGGATGGACAACCATCTAGAGTTCTTTGCAAAATTTGAATCCCATATCTCATGTTTGGTCTATCATTTTTATTCTCTTGAGTGCACTAACATGAAACCATGCAAAAAGAGTACATCTAAATACACCAAAAAAACAAGCAAAAAATAAAGGAAAACACATGCTGAGAAATCAGAAGCCAACATAAAATATATCATACACCCAAACCCACCCTTAGCTATGTTATCTAATCAGGGACAAAGAAAAAGGAAAAAACCACATTAAGACACCATCATAGCAGCAATTCTAATGGAAAAGTGGAAATTAAATAACAACATTAAACAAAAAGATGCAAGCATTTCATAAGAGTAAAGAAAACTCTTCTCTTTATATACGACAACCAAAACAGAGGGTTTAGTGCTAATCATTGTTGTTTAGAAACCCTTAAAATGCAAACAACTTCTGGGTGGGTAGTACAAGCGCACCTGCAAATCTCCCAAACCTAGATAGTGATGTGAACAGGCTATATGTTGTAGCGGTGTCGTTTGTTTGGTCGAGCTTCACTATTGTCGTTTGTAACGCCCCGATTTTCTCTAAACTTATAAATGACCGAAGTGCCCCCAAGGTCATTTTTACCTAAAACACGAAGACGGCCTCCTCGGCCATCCTCATAAGAGCTTTGATTATGTAAGAAGGGGATTCTATGTATTTGAATGTTTAATAGAGTAGAAGAATCTCATTTCTGAGGTTTCTATGCACAAATGACCAAAATACCCTTACAGTAATTTAAGGCAGTTTTGAGTTTTGTTTTGACCTGGACTTATCCCAGAGGTCTAAAACAATGCTTTTAAGGCATGATTTATGTTTGCTTAAGTCCCGGTGGTCTCGGGCAGTTTTTGAGAAAAATTACGATTTTGCCCTTGCTTAAGTACATTAAGGCTTAACGACATTTTTAAAACAAAACCTAAGCAATATTATGTTCTAATTAAAGATTAATTAATTTCTATAATTAATCTAGAGCTAAAATAATTATTTGAACCTAAAATTGCTTAAGGAAACTTAAAACCTAATTCTAGTCTTATTTCTTCAAGAAAGCATCTAACAATAGTGTTTTTACTATTCAATCTCCCTAATTCAAGGAAATGTATTGCTCCCTAATCTCTACTCAATAGAGTTTGACCCCACTAATCTAACAAGATCACTTCCAAATTAGGTTGCTCATGGCCCTAATTACCTAATTAGTTCACCTAAACACTTGGTTAGAAAACCTTAATTAGTGGCCTAATCTTGTTTGCTCCTAAACACATCATTAACACACATTTAGATGAGACAATCTTCTCTCCTCATGGGCTGTCATAGCTGGCTGAAATCCCTCCCCCACATTCTCCACATGTTTGAAATTCAAACACTCAAAGAACCATGCCTTACACTATGCTTGCTCCTCATCTTGCACCATACTTGATCACACTCCAAGCCATGCTTTGAATGACTAATTGAATGAATAAATAAATGAGATATTTCTCCCTCCCCTTGCTGTCCAAAATCATCAGCCTTCCCTCTCCCTTCTAGAAGATTTATTTCATTTCCAATCAACAAGAAATCACCTCACTTGGAGCCATGCTTAAGCCTATACCTATCTTACCTTCAACCATGCCTTGAATGACAACTTGTAAGAGATATTCTCTCTTCCCCAAGCCATGAAGGCCACACAGTTACCCCTCCCCATTCACTTCCTCATGATTTAAAATTCTACAAATACCTTGCCTTGGTGGGCTTAGCTTCACTTTGAGTCATTTGCTAAGTTTGAAGTTTTAAGAAAGTGTTAGTTCTCTCAAAGTTTTCTTTTCCCCTCCTTGATTCCAAGAGGAAACCGCCACCCCTCCACCTCTCAATCTTCAACTAGTTCTCATCAAAACACATTACCAAGCTCAAGTACAAGCCAACACATCTCCTTCCTTCATTTCTCTTCAAGGCCGAAGCTACACTCCAAGTTTCAAGAAGATTTCTTCTTGTTTTCTCAAGATCAAACCTTTCCTTGTCTTCAAGAACACACACACTTGGTGGGGAGCTTTTCTAAAAATGTTTCTTTGATTCTTATGCTTTGATCTTGTTGAGATATGATGAATGGATGAACCTTTCATGTTGTTTACTTTCGATTTCATCCTTCCCTTTTCCTTTTGATTTCGGCCTCAAGGCCTTGAACATGATAGCTTGATGATGAGTGTTCTCTAGAGATGACTATGTGTTCATCTCTTATGAAACCTCTAAAGCTTGATGCTTTTCTTTCTTTAAGGTTCTATTTATATTATTTAGCTCACTAAAGTTTTCAACTTAAGAAAATAACTCTAAGGATTTCAATAAGCCCAAGGCCTACCCTTGTCAACCTTAAAGTTAGCATGCACGTTCTAGAGTTTTGCTCTAGATAGGGGTCTTGGGTACATAATAAAGAATATGGTGTATTTTCCTTTTCTTTATGGATTCCGTGTCTTGCCCATTTTCCTTTTGAAGTTTTGTTTTCTTGAGTTTATTTCTTTAAAGCCTGATGATGATGTTCAAAGAACCATGAGATTTCTTTATAATCTTGGTTCTTAGAACTCTAGAGCTTACTTTATGATGATGAGATTGGGATTGAGATTATGATGTTGATCCTTTAAAGTCTTGTATGAGCTCTAATGACACATGATAATGGACTAGCATTCATGTTTAAATTTATGCCTTGCATAACATATTTATTTTATGCTATCAATAAACTCTCAAGAATAAATAAATGAACTTGCATTATCATGTTTAAATTCAAGCTTTGCATTTCATGTTTACTTTTCAAGTCCTCACCTAAACTTAAGATAAAAATGAGTTGCATCTCATATTTATTTTGAGCCCTCACTTTACTTTCTAAGAAAGATAAAATGAAGTGCATATCATGTTTATATTCTTGTTATCACTTAAAATATTAAAGCTCGAAGACTTGTCCCTTGGTATCTCAAGTAAAGTTTGGGAATAAATGTGTTTTACTCTTTTGATTTTCGGGCATGTGATGATGATGAACTTGGTGTGAGTTTCATCTAGTCACAAGTGCCAAAACCTATGTTTTATAATTTTCTAAAGTTTAGTTGATCTCAAGAAATGTTTCAAGAATAGTCTTATGATTTAAATCCCTCTCAAGCTTGTCTTGAAATAGCTATTGCCTTTATATATTTTATGAGGATTTCTAATGAAATAAATTGTTTTCAAATGAGTTTTAGAAGCTTTGAAAAGGTTCCAAGAAAAACTAGCAACTTATGTGTTTTAGAAATAAAGTTCTATGCATTATATGATGGCTTTGATTTCGATTCTACCTTATTTATTCCAGCACCTTAAATTCTATTTTGCGTGGTCTATACGTGTTTAAATACCTTACCAATTGTATGATAATTGTTCTAGGCATCTTAGGCATGCTTAGTAACTCTAATAGTTTGAAGATGTGATTTCTAGAACTCCTTAGGAATCGAAATTGTATATTCTGTTCCAGCCTTGATAGAGTTTGTAGAATCATATTATAACATGTTTAGATGGGTGAGAATGACTCATAATTGGTTTAGGTATGAATTATTGCATCATAGAAAAAGTCAGTAGTGAGAAAGGATCTAAAAAGTAACTTCTAGAACACCGTAATTCAGCAAAATATGCTTACTGCCTATGCTGCCCAGCCATAATTAATTAGATTCTATGACTTAATAAATTTCGGTAATGAGGTTAATCAATCCCTTAGAGGTATAAGAAAATAATTTGGAAGTTTGAGTTTACCCGATTTAGGGGTTTTTACTTTTAAGGGAATGGTTTGTGTCCCCTCTATGAATGATGAATTAATGTGTTGTCTTATGACTTATGTGATGCTATATGATGATAGAATTATCAATTGCATGTTATTGTTCTCTTAGAAACTTAAAGATGCCTATGTTAGAATTATATGAGATATGTGACATGTATATGTAGCATCTTGTTATAAAATGCTAAGACTTAAGGTGACATAAACTATGAGAAAATGATCTTTTGGAACCATCAAACTACAGATAGGGATGAGGTGATTCTAGCCCTATAGCCCGTACTTTAAGTTAGGACCTTAAATTATCAAAAGGGATAAGAACCATGTGTTAGTAACGACTAATGAGGTATGAGCTCATAATCTAGAGGTTTCTCAAAAGGGAGAACAATTAGGGTGGTCCCATGTGCAAAGTAAATGTCTTAATGTCACCTAAGTAACCAAGATAAGATACCATGTACCATGTACCAAGTTCTATGTTTTATGCTCTATGCTCTATGATCTATGTACCATGTACTATGTCTATATTTACCATGTATGTTAATAAGTTAGTTAGATATTGCATATCGTAATGAAGTATGATGCATCCATGTAAATACAAGCTATGTGTTAAAAAAAATGGGCCTCGGTAATCAAAGTTTTAGAATTTCATAATTGAACTATTACATGCCCACTGTTTTTATAAGAACACGAGGTTCCTGGAGACGTAGATGATGTCCCCTAGATAGGAGGAAAACCCTACTGAGTTTCTTTAGTAAAGATTCTCACTCCCCCTACCTTTTCTTTATGTCACGTCTTCAAATTCTGATGGCGACCTTCGTTCTGTTCATTGATATGCCCACATGGGAGTTCCACTACGATCCGGAGCACGGATCATATCATTTTGAGGGACGTTGCGTGGTCCAAGTTTTTGTGTTTGTTAGACGCCCCTTCAGCTATCCAGTACCGAGCTATCGTTTCACCCCTACTTTCCTCTATGGAGACGAGATGATTTTTGAGTGAGCTCACCTGTCTTTCGAGCGGAGGTTTCGCACGCCAGCTTCCGGATCGGCTGTTCGAGACTCCCTCGATTACGTACCCCGTTCGAGGTTTTCTGAGATGGACCCCTCCGAGGACGAGCCTACACATGTGTATTCCAAGAGTTCAGTCCCCATTCCTATTCCTATGAGAGAGGGGAGTGAGGAGACAATCACGCAGCCACAGTTGACACGGAGGCTAGCCATGCGCCCTAGACGTGGAGGTCATGTGCGACCATCGGGTGTGCCTGTCCCCGATGAGCTACGACCATGGATTGGATACGTTCCCCCATTCCTGGGCCATCAGCCATAGACGACTCTTGGAGCTTTAGTGCACACACACCCCACTAGTTATGATGACCTTCTTTTGATGTAAAGGTTATCTACCATAAGTGCACCATGTAGGTTTGTGTCCTGTGTATTTCGTTTCTTATGTATTTCATTTCCTATGTATTTTATTTTTGATGTATTAGCATTTCATCTTCATGTACCCAAACTTAACTCACCTCTAGGTGGGTAGTTTATATATATATATATAATGTTGTGATATGTTCTTTGTGGGGCCATCTTGATGTTTAGATTTCCGCATTCTTTCTTTGTTATCGCTTGTATATGCTACACGCGGCTCTTACTTTATCGAGGTTTTAAAAAGAAAAATTTGGCTCATATTTTTCGGTAAGTATTTTCAAACGATAAATGAACTGAAATAAGAGGTAATAACTAATATTTAGCCTCAATACGTTCTAGGAGTATTGGGTTAAATATTAGCGTGTTACATCGTCACCTTCCTTCCTATTTGCGATCACCACCTCCCTTCCCCGATGTTCCTCGCCTTAGAAGACAAGTGATCAGCCACCTTGGTACCGTTCCACGGATCAGTCCGTGCTCAAGAAAGTTCCTCCACCAAGGATGCCAAATCGGATGCCCGGGGATGGAAGTCGGTGGATGCGCCGTCCACTATGCTAATGCTTGGGCCGTGGATGGGGAGTGTGTAACACCCTGATTTTCTGTCTGAGCGAAAATGACCAAAATGCCGCTGAGGTCATTTTCTGCCCGGAATTCGAGGATAGCCGACCCGGCAGTTCTCGAAGGGCCAACTCAATGTTTGAAGGGGATTAGATGACTTTTGAATGATTTAGGGAACAAAAATCTCGTTTTCTGAGGTTTCATGTCAAAATGACCAAAATACTCCTATAGCGTTTCTACGCGGCTACAAGTGTCGTTTGAGCCCGTAACTTTTCCAGATGGTTTTAAATGATGTTTTTACGTATTTTGTAACATCTGTTTAAGTCCTAGTTTTGTGCAAAATTATGATTTTGCCCTTAACATAGTGTTTTTAAGCTTAATCGCGTGATTTAGCAAACCTAAGCAATATTAGGCTCTAATCGAAGAATAATTAATTTCCATAATTAATCTAAAGTCAAAATAATTTATTAAAGTTAATTAAGACCTAAAATTGCTTAGATTAAACCTAAATCTCTTTTTAAATTCAAGATTCCTAGTCATGGAATCTTGAATAGTATTTTCTCTCTCCAATTCCTTAAATTAAAGAATTGTGTCTACATTTGTTTATGCATAAAATGAGTTTAAACCTCTCTAATAATACATGAGCACTCCCTAATCATGTCTTGAGATTTCTAATTACTTACTTACTTACCTAAACACTTATGTAGCAAATCCTAATCTTAACCTAATCTAATACACACCTAAACACATCACTAAACCTTGATTAAATCAAAGAAACTTCTCCCCCCTCACTCCTCAAGGCCGCCCCCCTAAAAATATCCATCACATGTTTGAATTCTTACGCTCAAATAGCCATGCCTCACCATGCTTTGAGCCATACTTTGCACCATACTCACCATACTTCAAACCATGCCTCAAAAATCAAAACCTCTCACCTCATGTTCCATGAGGCATAGCTCACGGCCACTCCTCCATATGAGCACCCTCATTGTTTTGATTTTCTATAAATAACTTGCTTGGATGAACTTGGATCACTTTTGTTCATTTGCTAAGTTCAAACTCAAAGCTTTCTTGCAAGTTCTTTTATTTTCTCTCTAAGTTTCAAGGAGTTCTCTTCTTTTTCTTCATCCTTCACCTTGAGCCACCATATCACCATCTCAAAACACCGCCCCACCACCTTGGATCATCATCTAAACTCCTAAGCTCTCACCCACAAACATAAGCTCGCACAAAAACCCATCTTTTCTTTTTTTCTCTCTTGGCCGAAACCACCTCCTAGCTTTAGGAGAAGATTTTCCTTTCATCCTCACCTCAAGACCAAGCTTTCATCTTCAATACTTGGTAGGGAGTTGTTCTAAATATTTCTTTGTTTCAAATATGTTTTATTCTTGAAAGAAAGTGTTGACTTTATGAGTTTTCTTTATTGTTCATTTTCGATTTCTTCTTCATTCTTTCTTTTCATTTTTGGCCTTCAAGGTATTGTTTACTCCTCATGATAGCTTGATAATGAGTGTCTCTAGATGATGACTTTGTGTTCATCTCAATGAGACCTCTAAAGCTTGAGTTTTTCTTTCCTCAATTTTTACTTAAGTTACTTAGCTCATTAATGGTTTCAACTTAAGAAAATAATTGTAAAGATTTCAAAAAGCCCAAAGCCTACCCTTGTCAACCTTAAAGTTGGTCGGCATGTGAGGGTTTTGGGTACATAATAAAGAATATGGTGTATTTTCCTTCCTATATAACTTTCGGCTTTTCGTTTTCCTTTGAAGTTTTGTTTTGAATTCATTTCCTTGAGCTTGATGATGATGTTCAAAGAACCATGAGGTTTCTTTGAAACCTTGGTTTTTAGAACTCTAGAGTTTACTTTATCTTGGTAATATTGAGTTTGGGATTGAGATGTTAATTCTTTATAGTCTTATATGAGCTCTAATGATATATAAAAATGAACTAGTATTCATGTTTAAATTTATGCCTTGCATAGCATGTTTACTTTTCTATGTCATCACTAAGCTCTCAAGAATAAAGAAATGAACTTGCATTATTATGTTTAAATTCAAGCTTTGCATTCCATGTTTACTTTTCAAGTCATCACCTAATCTTAAAGATAAAAATGAGTTGCATCTCATATTTATTTTAAGCCATCACTTTACTTTTCTAATGAAGATAAAATGAAGTGCATAGCATGTTTATATTCTTGTTATCACCTAAAAATATTAGAGCTCAAAGACTTGTCCCTTATTATCTCAAGTAAAGTTTGGAAAGGAAAGTGTTTTATGAGTATGAATTCGACCATGTGATGAAGATGAGCTTAGCATGAGTTTCATCTAGTCATAAGGACCAACAAGCTATGATTTAAGAATTTTCTTAAGTTACATGAACTTAGCATATGATATAAAGATGTTTTTATGTTCTAAATCTCATCTAGGAGTAAAATAAATTAGCTACTACCCTTGTTCATATTTTTATGATTTTAACAAAATAAAATAGTTTCTAAAATAGTTTTGAGGTTCTAAAAAGGTTCCAAAAGAAAATTAGTAATTTATGTGCACTTGAGATGAAATTTTATGTGATTCTATGCATGATATGATGATAAGGATTTCGGTTCTGCCTTGTTTATTTTTCTCACTGTATGATGATGATTTTATGATGTTAGAATGTGTGTATTCATGTATATTTGATGTTAGAATTAATTTGAGAAAGCTAAGATAAGTTAGTAACTAGAAAAGAATTAAAATGAGACTTCTAGAACCCTTAGAAATGAGATTTTATGGATTCTATTTCAGCATAGTTAATTGTAACACCCTAATTCTTAACCCAACTTTCTAGAACACATTTGGTTAATCATTAGGTTATTACATCTTAGTCTCATTATTTTATTAAAGTACTTAGCGGAAATTACGGATAAAATTTTTTTTTGGAAACACAAATCAAAGTGAGAGCCGTGCTTTTATCTAGACGAGAGACATAAATATCAATCATAAGGAACACAAAAGCTAAAGTAGGTGACAATAGAACAATGGTTATCATAACAAAGGAAACATTTCATTAATAGCATAGTTAAGATACATAGTAGTCACGCCTTTATAGGAACGGGCTGAGCTTGCAATACATAAAGGATAACAGGAAAGCAGTAAAGTACATGGTACGACGGCGAAATAAAAATCAACTACACTACCCTCCTACCAAGCTATGAGTACTAAGTTAAAACCCCCTCCCAAAAGATACCGCCAAAGAGGAGATCCTCGTGATTGTTCGGGCACTCAAATAGCTCTCCGATGAGATCTAGTGATGACGGGGATCCTCAGGTGATGGAGATAGGTAACCGAGGAACCGCTCGATCTTCTCCTGAGTGGGCCAGTGAAGTGGGAAAGGAACGCATGCCAACTGGACGTGAGCTCCTCGATGCGAACGCATCTCGGCTCTCCTTGCCAAGCGTGGTTGCATCATGGTATCCTCGCTGCCCTCCCACCTAAACGGGGGAAGGGGAGCAAAACTCTCTGAATAGACGTGCCTCGGTAAGTCCTCGGACGGATCTGTCTCCGACCTCCTCGAGTGAGGCACATACTTCGGGTGGTCACGAACAGTTGAGGCAGACGAGCGGGCACGACACAACTATTCATCATGAGGGTGGGTGCGCTCGAAGATCAAGTCATCGCCACCAAAAGGAGAGGTAGGAATGAACTGGTAGCTGGACACTGGATAAGCAAAAGGTTGACCCATGTACACAAAAACACGAACAGCACAGCGACCCTCAAAGTGATAGGAACGATGCTCCAGGTCGTAGTGCACCTCTCAGACGGGCGTATCAATAAAGACCACGAATGTCGCCATTGATCTCTGAAGATGTGACGGAAGAAAGAGAAAAAAGAGAAAGGAGTGAGAATTCTTACTAAAGAATCTCAGTAAGAGTCTCTTATCCTAGGGTTACATCGTTCACATCCTCAGGAACCTTGGGTTTAATTATAAAAAGGTGTGCATACACATAAGATTCATTGTTAGGATTTATAAAACCAATTATCCAAGGTTCATTCCTTTTAGCATGCATCTTGATGTCATGAATGCAACATATCAAAACATGAATGTGTGACAATAATTGAGCATATAAATCAACAAATCAAATCATATAGAGACAATCCATGTGGCATAAGGGCAATAACTTCTTAAATGGAACTTTCATCAGCATGTGTGACATCATTCATGGAATCTTTAGCAATGTAGAGGCCATCCTAATAATAAAACTAGGCTATGAGCTCATACCTCAACTAGTCGTCACTAGCTCTTACTTATTATCTGAATAAGTGAATAATAAAATAATATACCCGACTACTTAAGAGTACGGGCTAGGGGGCTACGGAACTCCTCTCTTAGGATATACCCTCTTTGAAATGCTCTACTGGCCTTGAGTGCACAGCAAATTGTCCGCTTTGGAAAGGCTTATGTCCAAACCCTCACGGATTTGCCTCCTCCTCACCATAGTAGGAGAAGTACGTCTTAGTACTTGTCACATAAAAATCTCCTGGGGGTGCTCGGCCAAACCAGTGTCACCCAGGTTTTTCAACTCATGTGGTACTTTAAAACATTTCTTTAACCCTTTTAGGTTTGACGGAAAATTTGGCAGCATAACAACTGTTAAACCGAATTTCCTCCAAACCGACATTTATGCCACAAGCTAAAAACACAAACATGTTTCTCATTCAAACCTCAAGCTTAGAATAAACTCATGTCTTAATCAATTCATCTCTTCATAACTCATACATCATATACATCTCACCATCATCACAAAATTCAAGATTTCTTAGTGTCTTATGCATTGACCCCTTAAGGTCCTTAACTCACAATCTAAGTTATAAATCATCATAAATTAATCTCTCGGGTACCTATATGCTCATATCTAAGTATTCCTCACTCAACACTATGATCATAAACATCTCTAAACCTCAAGATTGCAGAATCTAAAATTTTAACTTTACGGGTACCTAGGCGTCACAACAATGACCCTTTCTAAGTCCAGTTTGCTCCTAAGGCATCAAGATCAAGTCCTAAACCAATTATGAGTCATTCCTACACATTTAAACTAATTTAAATCCATGATTATCATTTCTAAACCATGCTGGACAGAATCCAGAAAAATCATATACTAAGGAATCTAAAACTCTCAAATGAATTCTTTTCTAGTTACTAACTTCTCTTATCTTTCACATATGAGTTTTAACATTAATTATACACAAACATACTCATGTTATCATCCTCAAACAGCACAAATAGTGATCATATAATGGCAAGGCAGAACCGAAATCCAATCTCCATATAAAGGCATAAAACTTGATTTCCAAAGCACATAAAATACTAGTTTCTCTTGGAACCTTTTTTAAAACTTTCAAAACTCATTTATAAACATTTTTATCATCTAAAATCATCAAAATATTCTCAAGGGCAGTAGCTAATCTAAATTAAACTCAAGAGGTTTTAAAATCACAAAACTTTGTTCTAGACATTCTTTGAACTCATATAAGTTTAGAAAAATTATGAAACATAGATTTTAATCCTTGTAACAATAAAACTTTCAAAGGTCGAAATCACAAGCTTGAGAACACATATTTTTCAAACCTTTGTTTGAGACAACAATGGGCAAGTCTTTGAGCTCTAGGTTCTCTTAAGTGATGACATAAAAATAAACATGCTCAAGCACTTGTTTTAGCTTTCATTAGAAAATAAAGTGAAAGCATAAAATAAACATGAGATGCAACTCATTATTATCTTTGATATTTTAAGTGAGGAGTTGAAATATAAACATGATAATGCAAAGCTTGAAACATAAACATGATAATGCAAGTTCATTTATTATTCTTGATGTTTAGTGATGGCAAGGGAAAAAAATATGATGTGCAAGGCATAAACATAAACATGGATGCAATGTTCATTTTAATCTCATCTAGAGCTCTTACAAGACTTTAGAAATACAACCCAACACTCATCTCATCACAAAGAGAGCTTTAGAGTTCTTGAACCAAGTTCTCAAGGAACTATGAGGTTCTTGAACATCATCATCAAGCTCAAAAGAAACAAACTTATAAAAGAAAATAAAACCTCAAAGAAAAGGAAACCAAAACTGAAACCTCAAAGCAAAGGAAATAAGGAAACCAAAATCAATAGCAAGGAAAAGTGAAGGTGATTCTTGAACTAAAATCTTTTAGGTGAGCAAATGAAGATGAAACTTAAAGGAAATAAAAACTCAAGCTCTAGAGGTTCCTTTGAGATGAACACATGGTCATCATCTAGGATCTTTCATCATTGAGCTATCATGTAAATAACAAGGCCTCATGGCCGAATACAAGAAAAAAGGAAAACAAAGAAAAGTTCAAAAAGAAACCAAGAGAAAACTAGAAGAAGATCTCATTTTCAAGCAAAACAAAGTTTAGAAAAACACTCCTACCTAGAGTGAAGATGAAAACTTGAGCTTTTGAAAAGAGATGAAAAGAACAACTCCTCCTTGGGTGGCAAGATGGCTTCGGCCAAAGTGAAGAGAAAGGAAAGGAGATGTGTTTTGAGTGAGGTTGTGTTTGAGGTCAAGTGTTTGAAAGGTTAGAAGGTGATCTAAGGTTGTGAGGTGGTGGTTTGAGATTATGATGATGATGATATGAAGAGAGGATGAAGAAGATGAAGATGAACAAGAAGAACTCTAAGAACTCTTTGAGAGAAAAGAAAAGAACTCAAGAAAGCTTGGAAACTAAAACTTTGCAAATGATCTAAAGTGTTTCCAAGTGCTTCTAAGCAAGGTATTTATAGAAGAATGAAACAAATGAGGTCTCATGGAGAGGAGGGGTTGGCCGTGTGGTTTGGGAGGCAAAGAAAGAGAAAATATCTCTTATAACTTGTCATTCAAGCATGGTTTGAGGTATGGAGGTTATGGTGCAAAGCATGGCTTCAAGTATGGTAATTTCCCTTTGTTTGAAATTAAAATAATCCTTCTAGAAGGCAAAGAGGGCTGGCTAAATTTGAGCCACAAAAATGAGAGAAAAAGTCTTCTAGAAGTGGTCATATGAAGTATGGATGAAAAGCATGGTGTTTGTATGACAAAGTATGGTTTATGGTGAGGTGGAAGCATGGCCTTGGAGTGTCAAAAATTTGAGCATGTGATGGAAAATGGGGGAGGAGTGGCTTCGGCCAGAATGGGCAGCAAGGAGGGAGGAAAAATCTTCCATGTAATTGTGTGTTAATGATAGGTTTAAGTGTAGATTAGTTTAGGTACAAGGTTAGGAATCATTAAGCATAAGTTTAGGTAACTAAGACTAAGGTTTAAGGATTTTATGACAAGATTAGGAGTGCTCATATATCATTAGAGAATTTAAAACTCATTTATGAATAAACAATTGAAAACACAATTCCATGATTTAAGGAATTGAAGAGAGAATTTACTATTCAAGATTCCATGACTAGGAATCTTGAATTAAAAATAAGATTTCAAGTTGTAATTAAGCATTCTTAGGTTCTAATCAACTTAAATAAATTATTTTGACTCAAGATTAATTATGGAAATTAATTAATCTTCGATTAGAGCCTAATATTGCTTAGGTTTGCTTAATCACGCGATTAAGCTCAAAAACACAAAACTAGGGGCAAAATCGTAATTTTGCACTAATTTTGCCCGGGACCTCCAAGACCAAAACTAAAGTCATGAAATACATAAAAAGGCCTTTTAAAACCATCTGGAGAAGTTTCGGGTTCATCCGGCACTTGCAGACGGGTAAAACACCACAAGGGTATTTTGGTCATTTTGACCCGAAAACTCGAAAAATGAGATTTTCGATCCCGGGATGGTACACAAGCCAACTAATCCCCTTTCCAACATTGAGTTTGCCCTTCGAGTACTGCCGCATCGGCTTTCCTCGAATTCCGGGCCAAAAATGACCTCAGGGGCATTTTGGTCATTTTTACTCTAACAGAAAATCGTGGCGTTACATTAATCATTAGTAATAATGGTTTATAATTAGTGTAAATGTGTAGGAATTACTCATAATTGGTTTAGGAATTGATCTTGGTACTTTAGGAGAAAATCGAACTTAGAAATGGTCAAAATTGTGACTCCTAGGTACCCATAATTGTAAAAATATAGATTCTACACTAATGATGTTTAGAATAGGTTATGATCATGTTAATTAGTGAGAATAATTAGTAGTGAACCTATAGGTGCATAAGAGGTTAGAATCGGATACTAGAACACTTAGATTTCAAGTTTAAAACCCTAAAGGTCAAAGCATAAGACACCATAGGTTCTTATGCCATGAATTGATTGATTCAAGTATGATGTGATGATGCATGTGCTATGATAAGTATGATTGTGTGGTTTCAAGTTTATCATGATTATAGAAGTGGAATGGGAAATGTACATGCATTATGATTTACCTTGGCATAAAGCAAAATTTGAAAGAAATTCGGTTTACAACAGTTATGCTGCCGAATTTCCGTCAAATTGAGAACTTGAGAATGTTTTGAAAACCACATGAGATAAGTCCTGGGTGACATCGGTTCGGCCGAGCACCCCTAGGAAATGTGACGTAGCACTGAGACGTACTTCTCCCGCTCCAGTAGGGAGGAGGCAAATCCGTGAGGGTATGAGTAGATGCAGCCTACCAAAGCGAACAATTCACTGTACACTAGATGCCAGTAGAGCGTTTCAAAGAAGGAAATATTTCTATGGACTCCTTGAATTAAAGGTTATGATATGTGATTCTTAAGCCCCCTAACTTGTACTCTAGAAGTCGGGATTTTATGTTACACTTATCATAGGATAAGTAAGAGCTAGTGACGACTAGTTGAGGTATGAACTCATAACCTAGATGATATTTTATGGTGGCCCTATGATGCTAGAATATGAAATTCTTAAGTCACAAAGTTGAGAAAAGAGACAAGTTTCACTTGAAGGTTTATATGCCACTTATATGTTTCTTGATGTTATGTTTGATTGATCTTTTGCATAAAGTATTATCATGCATTCATGTTTAGTATGTTGCATTCATAACATCAAGATTGATTCTAAAAGGAACGAACCTTGGATAATTATGTTTATAAACCTAATAAAGAACTTTATATGCATGCTCAATTTTTTTATAATAAACCCAAGGTTCCTGAGGATGTTGACGATGTCACCTTAGATAGGAGGTTCCCTGCTGAGATTCTTTAGCAAGATTCTCACTCCCTTTCTTTCTCTCTTTCTCTCCCGTCACATCTTCAGATCACGATGGTGACGTTTGTCCTATTCATCGATACCACATGTGGGAGGTCCACTATGACCCGGAGCACTAGTCATATCATTTTGAGCGGCGCTGCATGTTGAGCATCTTCATGTTCATGGGACGCCTCTTCACGCACCCTGTACATAGCTACCGCTTCTCCCTGACATCTCCCTACGGCGACGACATGGTATTCGAGTGCGCCCAGACGCGCAACAAGAGGATTCTCCGAACGTACACGGGAGGTTCGGTCGTTCGTGACCACTTGGACTACGTGCCCCACTCTCAGCATTCGGAGGACGACCCTTCGGAGGACCCATCGACCCATATGTATAGCGAGAGCTCTGCCTCCACTCCCGGTTCGTGAGAGCAGGGAGCGAGGAGACTATTACGCAGCCGAGGTTGGCTAGGAGAGCCGAGATGTGCCCCTATCGTGGAGCACATGTTCAGCCACAGCGAGCGCCCCCTCCGGCCAAGATTTGCTAGTGGATTGGTTTCATCCCTCCGTATCCTGGGTCGCAGTAGTAGAGGTCTTTAGGGAGGACTAGTGCACACACACCACATATAGATTAGGATAAACCTTCTTTTGTTATGAGGTTATCCACCTTAGGTGCACTAGGGTAGGGGTGTCGTTTCTTATGTTTTCCTTGTACTTTTCTATTTCCGTTGTATTCGCTTTCTGTTGTATTTGCACCTTGTATTTAAATTAAACCCCGCCTTTAGGTGGGCATATTATGTTATTAATGAAATGTTATCTTTGGTGTATTGATGATTGTTAAGTGTTATAACATGCTTTTCTATTCTGTGATTTATTCTTTGAGTTACATGTATGCTCGCGCACGTTTAAGTTATACGCGGCTCTCACTTTGCTTTTATATTTTTTGTAAAAAAATTTACCCATATTTTTCACTAAGTATTTTAAAGAAAGATTTATAAAGAATGGAACTAAGAAGTAATAAACTAATGGTTAACCTAAATACGTTCTAGGAGTATTGGGTTAAAAATTAAGATGTTACAAAGTGCAGAGATTGAAACAGTTGCGAAGGGTTGCATAGATATAGGGTTGATGGGTGAGATTACCAAGTACACTGAACTTATCATCATTGTAATCCTTTTTACTTTTTTGGTTAACTATAATGTGATGTGTTAATCCAAATTAGTCACCCTTATTTGTAAAATAAAGTATCATTGTTTTATAATTTCAAAAGTCACCCTTACTCTTTTTTTATTTCCACTTCTCTACCCTCCCTATCATACTCCAAAACTACCTCCTCCCCATGGTAGAAGGTTCCTATATATATATACATGTATGCATGTATGTATAATTTTCTACAATCTTTATGCACGAAAATTTCTACCGTCGAGCATTTGTCCTCAATATTGCCTAAGTAGATTCGTTTGAAAACCTAAACCTTAAAAAAAAAAAAAGTTGAAGTTGGTTTGGTGGCTACCCAAACGTATGAGGGTATATATAAATTGATAGAATTTGGTGAAATAGAGTAAAATTTTACATTGTTCTATTATTTGAATTTGCAAAAATTTAAATAAAATGGAGCAGAGCCCATCTATTCACCTCAAATTTCTTCCCTCAAATTGGATAGAATACAATGAAATAGAATATTTCTTACTCTAATCCATTTTATCGTATTCCGCTTCGCTGTCAGAGAGAAAAAAGAAAGAGGCGCATTTGAGTCCATAGTGGCGGGAAAGGGGAGCCTCTAAAAGTAATCTCCGAAATTGATGTAAGCCCTAATTCCCTTCCTCGCTTCACTCTCGCTCTCCGCTCTACTCAGCCTCGCACAGTCTCACTCACACAAAAACAAACGCAACCCTTAACCACTTTCCCTCTCTGATCCGCGGCAGCCCCGCGTGCACACACTCAGGACACGCGCTTACCACCGACCACCCTGCAACCACCGCGACTCGGCCTCACACGTTAGCGCAGCCGCCAGCTCAGCCCCGAGTCCATCTCCATTCGCGCCGTCGCTTCTCTTTGTTAGGGTTTGGATCTCTGTTTGGTTGTGATGTTTTTTTCTACATTTGCTTTTTGTTTTTTGTTATTCAAATTTTGAAGTTTGTTTTGTATTTCTTTAGTTTTGGGTTTTTTGATTTGTGAGGACACTATCCTTGTTTGAGGCTTAAACTTTGATTTGAGTTGGCTTTTTATTCACAGGTCCGTGGGTTGTGTGGGATTCTGTTTTGGGTTTATATTCTTATTGCTGTTTGCTGCATTCTGTGATTAATTGGTTTATGTTCTTTATGATAAAGGAGGTCCCTTTAGTGTGGTCCTTTGAATTGTTACGTTTATTTTATTATTGTAATGTTGTATACATGTATAGGTTTTTGAATAAATAATTATAATTAGCTTATGAGCTATTTTTGAATAATAAACAGGGATTATCAGAAAGTCTAAAACCCAACAAGTATCGATCGATTGGTTCAGTTCGGTTGGTTTTTGTTCAAAATCGAACTGAAACTAACTGTGAACATCCCTAACTTCAGGACTAAAGTGAACATTTACATCCCAGTTCCCACAAGCATTATTTAGGATATTACAATGAAAAAATAAAAAGAAAACCTCAGCATGTTTATATATATATGTGTGTGTGTGTGTGGAGGCTTCCCTTTCCCGCCATTAAGTACTGAGGTGTGCCTCTTTCTTCTTTCAGACTTCCACACATCACTGACCTGGAACAAACAAGAGGCATCAGGCAAAACGATGTTGTGGGTGGACAAGTACCGACCCAAAAACCTTGACCAGGTTATGGTCCATGAAGATGTCGCTCAAAATCTCAAGAAATTGGTATTTCCTTCCTTTTGGTGCATCTAATCTAATCAATCACTTACTCAAGATTTTTTATTATTACTCATGTATACATGTCTTGGTAATTCTGTCATTGCAGGTTACGGAACAGGACTGCCCTCATTTACTCTTCTATGGACCATCTGGCTCTGGCAAGAAAACCCTAATCATGGCACTTCTCCGCCAAATGTTCGGACCTGGTGCCGAAAAGGTTATTTTTCTTTTCCTTTTACTTATGTATTTTTATTTTTTTCACTTTGTTGAAACACACTATTTGTTTGTTGTCATTTGTGAGTGTGATTGTTTCTGTACATAAGAAGAAAAAAAAGTGTAATTAGAGTAACTTATTTTGGTTTTGGTTTATTGTTCTTTTGGCACCCTTGCATTCCTTTCTAAATTTACCTCTGTTGATATTGTAGGTAAAGGTGGAAAACAGGACCTGGAAAGTGGATGTAAGCTTCTTTCTCTTTACTGTGCCCTTCTTCCTTTTATAGTAGTATGGTTTAGGAGATTTTTTTACTACTGAACTTTTAATCTGAAGAGAATACTGATACATGTTACTGATATGTTTACAATGTGTTATATTTCTGGAAAGCAAAATTGTTAAGGAAGAATAAATAAATATGTTAATGATTTGACATGACTTGGAAAATCATGAATGTCTTCCTTGTACCACACAGATATTTCTATAGATCCTTATTACTTAGAAATACTTTTCCCCTGAAAATGTCACTCAATCTCATGTGTGCTCCCCATAATGAAAACTTGTTCTGTTTTGTGTTGTTATCTTCCATGTAGGTTCTGATGCACAACAGGATAAGTTTGATTTTGCTCCAGTGGACTAGTTATAACACATATATAGTAAATGGGATCATTGGCATTTTAGTTAGTTTTATTTTAAAATACTTGAGAATGGGTTTCAGGCTGGGAGTAGGTCGATTGACATAGAGCTGACAACACTGTCAAGTGCCAACCACATTGAAATGAGTCCAAGCGATGCAGGCTTTCAGGACAGATACATTGTTCAAGAAATAATCAAAGATATGGCTAAGAATAGGCCCATTGATACTAAGGGGAAGAAAGGGTTTAAAGGTAACTAAAAGTCATTGCTTTTAACTTTTGCATGAGCTTTGTTTGATTTGTTTCAACCAATTAAGAAGTCACCTTTGCATTATTAACAAAGAGTCTGCATTTCTTGCACATCCATGTCTGGGTGCTATCTTGCTATTTGTATGTGGTCCACTTCTTTATGGCAATGTTAAATAGGCAACCTTTCCCTGTTTTCTTGTAAATAATACAAGGCCTCGCAGCACTCACCTTTACTTCTGTTATTTTTCTAGATGTTTGCATCCTGATATTTGCTTTTGTGCTATACCAGTATTAGTGCTCAACGATGTTGACAAACTCTCTAGAGAAGCTCAACATTCTCTTCGCAGAACGATGGAAAAGTACAGTGCATATTGCAGATTAATTCTGTGTTGCAATAGTTCTTCAAGAGTCACAGAAGCTATCCGCTCTCGTTGTCTGAATGTGCGAATAAATGCACCAAGTGAAGATCAGGTTAGTAAATTTTTAATATCTGCTACAATGGTTAAGGAAAGAGAAGAAACTGTTTTCTTCCGTCTAAATTTCTATTAGAAAAACAATATTTCAGCATTCAGACAGTTGCCGTTCTCTGGCAGGGATGTGGCCATGATTAGATTCATTGTTTTTCATTGTATTATGCTTGTAAGCCAGATCCATGAATGATGTTCTGCTGGGTGGCCTGCAGCTATTTCAGGGATTGGAAGAATATATATATATATATATATATATATATATATAGGGATTGCTAACCTCCACATCTTCATGTGTAGGTTAGCATCCTCCTCGTTAGCACTCTTTAAAATGGACCACATCTATCAGTGGGGTAAAACTATAAATCTATCTTACTATAATTAATGGACAAATAACCCTTTATCTGCACATTCTCTCTCTTCACACCCACTTTTTCACACCCACTTGCTCTATTAGTGATGTGCTCTCTCTTTTTTTTCATGCCTGATCATCTTCACGAAGTAGAAGCCCAGGTTCTCCTCCATTGTCAAAAGCTGTTTTGAAAAAAATATAATAATATAATATACATAATACTCAGCAATATGGCAAAGAAGACATGACGATGAATGTATGTTGTGTGAAGTGTTTGCCAATGCAATTGACCTGAATGGTTAGAAAAAAAATTAAAAAAGAAAAAACAAACATTGTGCAGAGCAGAATGCGTGGGATAGTGGGAGAGGGGGTGGGAAGAGAGAGATTGTACTGGGAGAGTGAGTGGGAAGAGAGAGAATGTGCAGTTAAAGGGTTATTTATCCATTAATTGTAGTAGGATAGATTTATAGTTTTACCCTCACTAATAGATGTGGTCCATTTTAAAGAGTGCTGGCTTTTTGGTCCAAAATGAAATGAGGAGAATGCTAATCTACACATGAAGATGTGGAGGTTAATAATCCCTTGTATATATTGGACAAAAATTTGGGTTTTAGAGTATAGAATGATTTTGTAGGTATGAAGTGCAATGTTTAGTTTACAACTATCTATATCATTGGTTTCTGAAGCTTTGGTGACATGTCAAATACTGGTAGAGATGTAAATTTAGTCTATCTCTATGGACCAGCCCCTTAGCCCCATAATTTAAGCCCCCATATTCATGTAGTCCATTTAAATGAGGGGTATTTTTGGCCCCTAGCCCACAAAGCCTCCATTTTGGTGGGCTGAGGCTGAATTTTTGAGTGGGCTGGCCCCCCATGCAATCAAACTATGTTATTTTGTTAAATCTGAAAATAAAACACGCATTCTCTCTTCCTCTCTCCTATACACAAGAATCAAAACACATTCTCTATTCACTTTCCATTTTTCATTTCAACTTTCAGTTTCCAACATAAACTATTAAACTCTAATCCAAATTTCAAATTCTTACATTCTTAATTCCCAATTGAACTTCCAACGCCATTTTTTCCCAATCGAAAAGAAAAACTAAGTTGACTGAAGAAAAGTAAAAATCTCAGTGAAACAAGAGTGATGGAAGCACTTTTTGATTATGAGAACAAGGTTTTGATAAAGGACTCATGGAGACTGAAGAAATTCATCCAATTAAAACAATTTCAGTATTTTCTACCATTTCTGTTGCTTTCTTGTTGCGGTTTCTATCAGTATGCCACACTTGGGCTGTTTGTCTCTGAAGCTGCTCTCACTTTTGTGTGGCTGCTGAATTTTGTATGATATAATATGCACCATCAGTATGCACCAAAAGATATAATGTCGATGGATATTTTATCTTGATGTTGTCTAGCTTACCTTTTAATTGAATTGATTATTCATCTGTACTGAATCCTTGGGAATCCATGTGGCAGATTGTCAAGGTCTTAGAATTCATTGGTAAGAAGGAAGGACTGCAACTTCCTCCTGGTTTTGCTACTCGCATAGCAGAGAAATCAAATCGAAATTTAAGGAGGGCCATATTGTCATTTGAGACTTGTCGTGTACAACAGTAAGCTTCATGAGCTTCCCACTCATTAGTGGATGCATCACCTTAAATCATCATCTTTTCAAGGCACAGCTTTAATGGCAACTACTGACAATTATTTCTCTTGCACATTGTCACGTGTTACTTGTAGGTATCCTTTCACTAACAAACAAACAATTTCCCCAATGGACTGGGAGGAATATATTTCCGAAATTGCATCTGACATAATGAAGGAACAGAGCCCGAAAAGGTTTGCCATTGATACAGCTTATTTTGTCTAGTTTTTTTTCCCTGATAAATGAAATGTTTTTGTTGAACATTGCAATCGATCAGGTTCATTGATCGCCTATTCAATTGTGCAGTCAACTAATCTCAATATCTTCACTTAAGTGGCTTATGTTTTGTGCATTACATCTTTCATCTCTCTCACACACACATATGCCTTAGGTTGTTTCAAGTTCGAGGAAAGCTGTATGAGCTGCTAATCAATTGCATTCCCCCAGAGATCATTTTGAAGGTAAATGCATTCCTTTACAATGCCCCTCGTAATTTTAGTTTTACATTCATGACTAGTTGACTTAAAATTATATTTACTGGTTTCAAAACTTCTCCTTAGAGTATTGTAGAAAATGGATGCAGAACTAATGCATGAGTCTGCCATTCCAGGGCATATCTTTTAGTTTTAGTTTTCCATACATGATTAGTTGATTTAATCTGTTGGTTCAGAGACTTCTTTGTGAACTACTGAGGAAACTGGATGCTGAACTGAAGCATGAAGTCTGCCATTGGGCAGCATATTATGTAAGTGAATTGTTAATGCTCTATTATATTTTATATCAGCCTGCAACTGATATGGTAATGTCTGCTGCATGACTTCAGGGCTGCATTCTGACCTTAAAAAAAAAAAAAAAAAAGAAGAAAGGCCTGCTTCATTTCGTTTCCCTAATTTGTTAACACAGAAATCTCCTTTGATTCTGCTTTACCTTTGGTGCATAAGCATTCATCTAATATCCCTATTATATGTATTTTTTCTATTCTCTTTTTTTTTTTTTATAATCTTCATAAGCTTGGAATTAGTTAAAAATATACTATATAGTTGAAGACTTTTTCTGGCCATTTTTCTTGCCATTTTGAAGTAGAGTCCCTAATTGCTTCCCCTTCATTTCACCAGGAACATAGGATGCGACTTGGACAGAAGGCCATTTTTCACATCGAAGGTATTTTGAGTTGAATGTTCAAATTGATAATTATGGGCCTATTTGGAAGTGTTTTGTGTTTTTAGATTTTAAAATCTGTTTTAAAAGCTAAATTTAAATGTTTTTAAAAAGAAAAAAAAAAGAATTTGTTTGACAAACTAATTTTTAAAACACATTTATAATGACAAAAAACAAAAAAATCTATTTGGAAGATTTTTATTAAAAATCAGTTTTTTGGAGAATTTTTTTTTACCAAACCCCATACAATATAGGTCATCAAACTAATTTTACTACAGTGTTGCTTGACACCCCACGGCCAACAAGCATTGAATAAAGTCAAATTGAGTTGAAAGGAGGTTAATATTGCAAGTTGCTATATATTAAGACCACTCTAGTAGTAATAGCATGTCAATAGACACTGGTTTTTGGTTGGTTCAATGGTGGCCAAAATGGAGGGGCTGATTGTTGGCTATATACGGAAGATTCATGGAGCTGTTGTGAGTGTGAAGCCACGAACCCGCAATGGTTGACAGTGCCGATGACATGGTGGCAAGTGATTGAAGACGATGGTGGTCTTGATCGATGCAAGTCGAGGTGGTGAGTAAAGATGGTGGCAATTGGGTATGCAGGTCTTGCGTTATATGACTAGGCAGAAGATGAAGAAAATAGTGGCTGTTTGCTTGTGGATTCGAAGCATATCTCACCAATATATTACAAAATTGCCACATCTTTTGTTTTTAGAACTGAAACAAAAAACATCTTAAACTTGTTTTTTATTTCCTGTTTTTAAAACTCAAATTTTGTTGTGTTTTTAAAATCAATGTCACAAAAATATCTAGCCAAACATGCTTTCTTCATTTTTTATTTTTAAAAACTGAACAATTTTTAAAACTCATTGCCAACAGTCCCTCTATCTTTTGAGTTTGATTGCTGACCATTGCAAATTCCTATGTAGAGACAATTCTTATGCAGAACCTATCTATATAAGCATTTGCAGTGGCCTAGACTTGTGAATTGAATGGCAATGGTTGATACAAACTGTATTATAGACTGCAATATAAGCTGAGTCTATTGCAAGACTTCTTTGCTGACCATTTTTTATATTTTTGGGTGGCCTTTATGTTCACAATGGCAGCATTTGTGGCTAAATTCATGAGCATTTATAAATCCTTCCTGATTGCAACATTCGGCTAAAGGTCAGACGATGGTTTGCTGTCCATACTACATGTTGAACGCATTATGTGATGGAACATAAAAAGTTTTCTCACCGTGTATGCTTACTTCAATTATCATGACTAAATTACAATGTTTTAGTTTGTAGATGTTGTGCTTAATTAGGTAGTGTGGACTGCGCATGATTGATATTGTTTCCCTCTCCATTACATGACCTGTAGTGAATACCACCGGTTCGATCCAAAAAAAAGTTTGCCATCAAGTCTCTGGACTGGCCCCAGTAGCATTTCAGTGTGGATGCTGCTTTGATCTTGATCAAAAGCCGTTTGATTTGGTGGGCCTGATCTTATACTTCATTTTTAAACGTAGTGTGTTGACTGTGTTGCAATATTCATCATCGTAATTTTAAGGGAAAATTGTGCTTAGCTCCTGAATTAGAGGATGTGTAATTTAGATCCTAAAAGTGTGTAGTCTGACTGCGTAAATTTTATTGAATATGTAAATTAACCTTTTCGTAAATTTTTTTCATCAATTGTTAATAAAAATATTATAAATTTAAGAGATTTTAAGATATTGGGTTTCAATTTGGGGGAAGCTGGGTCAATTTGCACATTTCAAAGTATACGGGGTTGATTTGTATTTTTTTGAAGTGTATGGGCTAAGGTTCAAATGATTTATTTTACAAAGGCAAACCAAACTTTAAAGCGATAAAAGCAGTGTTTTGAAAATCAAATTGGACTTTGATTAGTTGAAGGGTATTGCTAGACAACCCGAAGAAATTGCCAGAAATGCTAAATCCCGAATGACATGGCAATTGCCCATTGGTAAGAGAGAAGCATGACCAATCATGGTGGCGGAGGATAATGAATGATATTGTGCCATGTCAGTCGGTCCGGGAATTGTTTCGTGAAGCATTTTCCTTAGTTGAATTGGGAGCTGGACCTTTTTGGGGTTTGTCCATGTCCCAATGCTGATGAATCGCCGGGTTCGAAGCGGTTTAAGCGATTCAATGATTTGATGAAAAATTTTTTTTCAAAAAAGGAATAACAGACAAGCTTATAAAGGACAGAATGCAGGAAGTTACCGTTATAACAACTGCTCTATTATTGCAACTCAACATTGCTCAAACCACTATGGAGAGAAGATGCTCACAGATTCTTTCTTTTTTTAATTAGCGTGGAGCAGTCATGGTAGCCAACTAGCCATGATGCTCCTGTTGTTGCCAACTTTTGGGGTTGCCACAACAGCACCTAGTGGTTCATGGCGTCGGTAGGAGTGGAATCAGGCCAAGCCAGCCTTTCCCCTTAACAGGCTTGTGGCCTGAGCTTGTTTGTATGACATGTAAAGATCTCCATTTCAATCCAAATTTTCAATTTTTTATTCACAATATTATGTGTTAATTCCTATTGTGTGTGAATGATATAGTTAAAAAAGAAATGATATGTAATTTCTTTATTCAATAATCAATAGGATGAGATGAAATATGACAATAAAATAATAGTTTGTAATAACAGTGAAGATCTAGAGACATACTTTGTGAGTTTCCAATTTAAAATCTCAGGTGCACTAAACAGTGAACACCCTTATCAGTGAAAAATCAAAACCAAAGAATGAAAAAGAAGACCATGTTAATAAAGAAACCAATATTGGTGAGGGGAAAGATACTGGAAATGAAGAGTCATAGCGAGGTGGCAATGCAAAGCTTCAACGAGGCGCTCTAGCATGGCTCCAGCAAGCAGTAGTCTGGCATTGCGAGCAGCGGCTTGAAGTGAGCTGGGGAAGAGAGTTGTGACTTGTGAGAGATGGCTGCTAGGAGGAGAAATGAGAGACAGATTGGAAAAGGTTGATTTTTTTGGACTTTTTCTCAAATGAAGGTGAGCTTCTTTTCACAAAGGAAAGTTAGAGGTGTGAGCGACAGCATCATGAATAGTAGTTTAATAGTGAATAAAAGAAGCAAACTTGACAGGTGGTAAGCTTGTCTCCATGTTATACCAAAGGGTGGGGTTTGAATCCTATGTTTGATGTATATATATATATATATATATATAAACATACAAAACTTTAACTGACCGATCTGACAGCCTTAATAGGCTCCGGAGTAAACCTATGCGGCTTATTAAGATAAATAGACTATTAAACGAGCCTAAGCCTAAGCCATTGGCCCATAGCCTATTTCCATCCCTAGGCATGGGCATCTGAACTCACTGCTAGTGTGTTGTTGGTGTTGTGGAGAAAAGCATGGTACCCTTGTTGGTGTTGCTTTTGACAGCGGTGCTATATCTCTAGCTAATAATGAAATTAGGTTTTCAATTTGGGAAGTAGAACCATTTTTGGGCCCAATTCAAAAATTGGCTACGAATATTCTTTTTCTTTTTTTTTTAGCGTTTGGTCAGAGTGTTTAAGTTTTGTGTTCTTCAACAATACATTCCACCGATGGCCTTCTATTGGCATGTCGGATAGTGGGCATTTAATTTGTGGAACTTTATCTTAGTATGAACTACCAAAAGTTAAAAATAAATGATATGAATGGGCTAACATTTCAAAAACAATAATAGAATTCTTAAAAACTATAATTTTATTAATATGACCCAAAAAAATATGCTATACATATAATCGAATGTATTATATCTGTCAAAAAAATGTATAAACCTTTATAAAAAGTATATATGTATACACTTTTATATATAAATATATATTTTATCACATTCTAGTTGAATCTCAGTTAAACTGGTTGAACCTCTAAACCCATACATTGTCCGATTTAATGCCCAGTCCAATTTTCAGAAACCTTGGATAAAAGAACTTAGTGAAAGAGAGATAACTTATTAAACAAATTAGTTGCCTGTTTCGAATAAACTTAATTTTAAAATTTGTTGAAAGGTTTCAGATAAGATATTTATTCACAAACTTAGCATATCGGAGCTTTTGATAAAATATTCTCAAAGTTTTTAGAGCAATTAATGGATTAAAATAAAGTCTTAACCATATTCTCATATGGTTATCATAACTTTATATATTAGAGAAATTAATGGACTAGGAGACGTATCACATGAGAGGCATGATTTATTATGAGAGTAAGAGGAGTAAATTTAGGCCGTATAACCATATACAAATGGTCATGATTGAAAGTAAATTAATATAATTAAGGGTTAAATGCATTTTACCTCTCTGAATTTCAGGTCATGTACAATTTAAACCTTGACTTTTCAAAACGTACATTACGACACCTTGAACTTTTCAAATTGTGTAAAAAACCCCATAATTTTCAAACAGTGCATTACGATACTCTGAACTTTTCAAACTGTGCAAAAAACCCCCCAAAAAATGTAAGTCATAGCAGGGTGTAGGTGTCGGGTTGCACACAATAAAAAAGTTAGGGGATTAATTAAACATATTATTCACGGACAAAAATGTGCAAAAAATTTAAGTCATAGCAGGGTGTTGGTGTCGGGTTGCACACAATAAAAAAGTTAGGGGATTAATTACACATATTATTCACAGACAAGATGTCAAGTTGCACAAATTAAAAACTTCAGCGGGGTTAAGTGCATATAAATCTTACCTTTATTAGTTGCCAAAATTATACTAAGGGGTGTTTTGCACAGTTTCGAAAGTTCAAGGTGCCGCAATGCACATTTTGAAAAGTCAAGGGATAAATTGTACATGGCCTAAAATTCAGAGGGTAAAATGTATTTATCCCTATAATTAATGCTTATATGCTCATTTAAAAAAGTCATGTGACTTTATGTTTTAATTTTGATCATTCATATAAGATCTAATAGTCAAGATTCATTCTTTGTACTCACAATAAATCACTAATCTCATATGATATGCTCTCTAATGAACTAAGTCATGTATCAAAGTAATTATAGTAACTTTATCTATAAGAGCAATAAGTGGTAATATTCTCATATTACAAGAGCATATGAGAATCAGTAATCCAAAGTTTAGTGAGCAATTATCCTTTAAAGAGGGAAAAAAAAGAAGAAAAATAAACACACACACGCATGTTTGGTTGGAGGTAAAAAAGGAGAGGAAATTATTTCTATCCTCCAACCAAACACACTCTAAATGCTTAAGTGAAAAATAAAAATTGTTTCAATGAAAATTGGATATTAATTAATTGCCTTGAATTTGGGAGTGGCCTCATATCTCATTATTATAAAATTAGGTAAATAACATCTTTATTCTTGTAAAAACTTAGGGGGTTAAATGCATATAAATCTTACCTTTATTAGTTGCTAAAATTACTAAGGGGTGTTTTGCATAGTTTCAAAAGTTCAGGGTGTTGCAATGCATATTTTGAAAAGTCATGGGGTAAATTGCACATGACCTAAAATTCAGGGGATAAAATGCATTTATCCCTATAATTAATGCTTATATGCTCATTTAAAAATGTAATGACACTTTATATTTTAATCTTGATCATTCATGTAACATCCAATAGTCAAGATTCACTCCTCGTACTCTCACAATAAATCACTCCTCTCATATAATATGCTCTCTAATGAACTAAGTCATGTATCAAAGTAATTATATTAAGTTTATGTATTAGAGGAATAAGTGGTAATATTCTCATATCACAAGAGCATATGAGAATCAGTAATCCAAAGTTGAGTGAGCAATTATCCTTTAAAGACGAAAAAAAAGAAGAAAAAAACAAACACACACATGTTTGGTTGGAGATAAAAAGGAGAGGAAAATTATTTTTATCATCCAACCAAACACACTCTAAATGCTTAAGTGAAATATAAAAATTGTTTCAGTGAAAATTGGATATTAATTAATTACTTGAATTTGGGAGTGGTCTCATATCTCCTTATTATTATAAAATCGGGTCAATAAAATCTTTCTTCTTGTAAAAACTTTTGGGGGGGTTAAGTACACATAAATCTTACCTTTATTAGTTGTCAAAATTATATAAAGGGGTGCTTTGCATAGTTTCAAAAGTTCAGAGTGTCGTAATGCATATTTTGAATGTCAGGGAATAAATTGCACATGACCTAAAATTCAGGGGGTAAAATGAATTTATCCTATAATTAATGCTTATATGCTCATTTAAAAACGTCATGTGACTTTATATTTTAATCTTGATCATTCCTGTAAGAACCATAGTCAAGATTCACTCGTCGTCTCTCACAATAAATCACTCCTCTCATATGATATGCTTTCTAATGAACTAAGTCATGTATCAAAGTAATTATATTAACTTTATCTATAAGAGCACTAAGTGGTAATATTCTCGTATCACAAGAGCACATGAGAATCAGTAATCCAAAGTCTAGTGAGCAATTATCCTTTAAAGAGGAAAAAAAAAAGAAGAAAAAACAGACACAGACACACACACATGTTTGGTTGGAGGTAAAAGGGAGAAGAAAATTATTTCTATCCTCCAACCAAACACACTCTAAATGCTTAAGTGAAAAATAAAAATTGTTTTAGTGAAAACTGGATATTAATTAATTACCTTGAATTTGGGAGTGGTCTCATATCTCCTTATTATTATAAAATCGGCTCAATAACATATTTCTTCTTGTAAAAACTTTTGGGGGGGTTAAGCACACATAAATCTTATCTTTATTAGTTGCCAAAATTATACGAAGGGGTTCTTTGCACAGTTTCAAAAGTTCAGGGTGTCACGATGTACATTTTGAAATGTTAGGGGGTAAATTGCACACGACCTAAAATTCAGGGGGGTAAAATGAATTTATCCTAACAATTAATGCTTATATGCTCATTTAAAAAAGTCATGTGATTTTATATTTTACTCTTGATCATCCATGTAAGATCCCATGGTCAAGAGTCACTCCTTGTTTCTCACAATAAATCACTCCTCTCATATGATATGCTCTTTAATGAACTAAGTCATGTATCAAAATAATTATATTAAGTTTATGTATTAGAGCAATAAGTAGCAATATTCTCATATCACAAGAGCATATGAGAATCAGTAATCTAAAGTCTAGTGAACAATTATCCTTTAAAGAGGGGAAAAAAAAAAGAAACAACAAACACACACATACACACACACACACATGTTTGGTTGGAGGTAAAAAAGAGAGGAAAAATATTTCTATGCTCCAACCAAACACACTCTAAATGCTTAAGTAAAAAATAAAAATTGTTTTAGTGAAAACTAGATATTAGTTAATTACCTTGAATTTGGGAGTGGTCTCATATCTCCTTATTATTATAAAACCAGGTTAATAACATCTTTCTTCTTGTAATACTTGGCAAAAAAATTTTCCCGCTCAAATAATTTCACCAGTGTAATGTCTCACCTTATCTTTCAACCTAATACGCCTATGACGCATACTAGTTAATTGTTAGTTGTTTCCTTTTTTGTCTCAAAATTTTACTTAATTTTAAACTAAAAAAATAAGTTTATAGAAAATATGACCCATTTTTTTTTTTTGACAGACCAAACTATGAGTCATTTGCGTATAAGTTATGATGCATAAGTGTTTGTCATATAATATGTAGTAATAATAGTTCTCATCAAAGTACTCTTAACCAACCATCACATAACATACATGCAAAATCACAATAGAGCATATCATAAATTGATAACAACATCATAGAATAACGTGAACTGGAAATATCGTATTATATAATAATAATAATAATAATAATAATAATAATAATATGGAGGTATTCCATTAGTATAATAACATAGTAAATGTACCAAAGCATCAATAGAGGTTGAGCATATAATAATTTAATAGCTAGGTATAGCTATGACATAACTAAACCCATCGTGGATGCACATCTACCAAAAGACTAAGTTATGAATATGCATAAAAAGGAGGCAACCTAAAGCAATTGCAAGGAATAAGGACTATCTCTATGCTTGCATTGTGCAACTCCAATTTGAACCATAGTGCAACTCTCAAGGTGGCATCTCAAGGAAGACCATAAACATTGCATCAACCTTTGAAGACGAAGATGGAAAAGAAAGATAGGGAATGAGAATCTTATACAAGAATCTCAGTAGGGTTTTCATCTCCAGATGCATGCCATCATCATTGTTCCCAAGGGCCGCAGGTTGTAACACCCTCCCAAGTACAACATTATCCTTAAGTCATGACATCGTACTCAAGAGTTGTTACTTTTTAATTAGCGAACTTTCTTAAATAACTATAGCAAATTCGATGGGTTCCTGTACTAACTAGCGTAATTCGATCAACATATATAGCAAGATACAAAACATTTATTTAATATAAAGTCGATTACATAGGAAAGCTCTTCTATGAGCTCTAATACACATATGTTCTCTGTTAAGTTTACACATCTATATATACATCTAAGTACATCTGATACAATCTCAAACACCCGACTACTGCCAATCCGACCTCTTTCGGTGTAGCATCCCATAGTTCTCTAGTTCAACCTGGAGACGACACGGGAACACAAAAAAATACATAGGGGTGAGAATTACACAATTCTCAGTAGGGCATTCCCCAAAACATGCACTGAAATTAATGTCATCGTCATCGTCCTAGCCACTTCAGTTTATTAAGAAACTATGAGCATACAACCTAGGTCAATGGTTTATTTTTAAAGTTCTAAATCATACTTCCGAAGTGGGTCGCTTTTATTATTCAATCACTTGATATACACATAGCATACTACTTAACATTATAATGCTTTATTTACAACTTTACGTACTCTCGGTACATAAAAAAGAATCTTAAAAATATTATCCCTGTCTTTCTGTGCCCTTGACCTAATCAAGGGGACTTTTCCGTGCCCTTTACCCACTAAAGGGGACTTGCTCGTGCCCTTTACACATTAAAGGAGACTTTCCCGTGCCCTTTACACTCTAAAGGGGACTTTCTCATGCCCTTTACATGTTAAAGGGGACTTTTCCTTCTTTACATAGCATATATATCATCCTCAAGCTCACATATATAGGCATGCATTAGCATAAATTTTTGAATTTCATAATGCTTCAAACATATATAGAGCATTCATTTATCACCTTTCTCTTTACCAATGCATGCATTTATAGTCATATAAACAATCAATCACATGTGATTCTCATCCATTTCTCATAAACCAAACTTTAAAGTACATAGCATGCATCTAAATTTATCATAGTGGCATCAAAGGACATTTTACTTCCAAATCAAGAATTTAGCTTATTTCCAGCATATTGACAGATTTCTCATTCCAATAACAACAATTAATTTCTCAATCAAATGGCCAATTCAAGGATCACAAAAATTTCTCATGACATCTCAATGTGTCTAAGAGACCTTGTAAAATTTTCATAGCAATCACCATTCTCTAACCATGCTAAATAAATTATACAAATTCAGTGGTCAGAGGCCACATTTTCACAGCTTAGAATAAGGTTCTCACAATTTTTAAATTTAGAAAATGGTGGAATAAACTCAAAATAAAAATCACAGTTACACTTTGAGATGTTATTAAATCCCTGTAAAAATTTCAAATGATAATTCAATAATTTTCTATGGTAAAACAATTATACAAAATCAGAGCTTCAGTTCCCACAATCCAGACAGCATAGTTATATTCTTAGTTCTTCATTTTTTTTAAAGCAGTATAAGTAAAAATCAGAACACAAGAAAATTCGTGGGACTAAGTCCACATGTTAGCTTCAACATATATTTTTTATAGCTCATGAAAACATGCACAACAAACCCAGAAAATTCGTGACCATCTGCTGCCTAGGGCAAAACCGAATTTCCAGCAAACTAGTCAAAACTTCTTTCGACAAAAATGATTTTCTAACCTCATCCAAACACTCCACCAAAATTAATACATCTATATTCATGCATAATCATCCAATAAAACTCAGAATTTAGGAATTATTCAATCATGATATTCCAGAGCAAAATCAGAAAGAAAATAGGATGAAATAAGCCCTACTTGGTGGCTTTAGTGATCTTGGTTCCAAGGATAATTCCCTTTACTTATAAGCCTTCAAACCCACACCAAACCCTTCCTTGCACAGCTGATAATGAGCTCTCAAAGTAGAAAAAGTTGATGGATTCAAATTCTAATCGGTTAGATTGGAAGATATTGATGAGTGGAATAAGTTTAATGAAGAGAATTTGGTGTTGTCGTGATTTAAAACTAAGGTTTTGGGCATTTGAAGTTAATTTTTGTGGAAAAACACCATGGAACTATAGCTTTCTGGTTCATGGCCGAGAATGGAAGCAAATGGAGTGATAAGAAAGCTTTTGTTTTGTATTTATCATGTAATTATAATTTAGATAGTATATAATGTAAATATATAATTCTTTAAAGAAAAGAAAAATAAATGGATGGCTAGGATTTGTTTTGAAAGTCAATGAATGAATCTTGGCCATCCAATTGGCTCAAGATAATTGACTCACCTTTACTTGGGCACCAAGTACGTTTTTACGGTGTTAAAAACCGCACACCGAAATTCTACCGAATGGGTAAAACAGTATACCCGAGAAATCAACTATTGCCCGAAAAATAATTCTAAGTATAAAATTTTTATTTCTAACTATTTCTAACCTTACCCTTATATTTTCTCAATTTCGGGTATCTTCGGGCCCAAATTCTAGGGTTTCGGCTATTCCGGCGGGTTTGCGGGACCCGCAAGTTACTATTTATGTTTTTTTTTTACAGATTCATTGGATTGTCCTGACCATTTCTATGTCTGTTAGATTTTTGAAATTATGACTAGAAAAACTCAAATAAATTTTTATATAATTTTTAGGGTGTTACACAAGTTTCATTATGAAAATAGTACACTGAAAAGAAAAAATAATATGCTAAAAATCAATCAGAGATTGCCAACTAGTGTACTCCTGCATACTCTACCAATACTCATTCCGCATTACTATCAAGACTATGGTAGAGGTCCAAGTATGCATTACTAATTGATGGGGAGCCCTACCCAATGAATAAGTTTCAAAGGTCCTAGTCGATATTTATGATGACTTGATGTAATTAGAGAACGAAGTTCCCTTCTCTTTGCTTGATCAAATCTATGTTCATGCTACTTTGCCTTTGGTTGTAACATTTCTTGAACTAATAATCGACTATTTTGAAGCAATGAATCACCAAGCAAAGGAACGCAGGGTGCCTTCTTATTTCACTGATCTAATGTGGTATTTCTTGATACCATCAACTGGGCTAGCTCCATTTATAATAGATGATAGAGGAACAGGTTGAGTTGTTGAACATGTGTACTCCATTAGCCAGCTTTGCCACACAAGTGTGGTAGTAGAGCTGAATACATCTAATTGTTTGTTCAATATTTCCTTCCAAAATTTGCTATAGTAGCTCACTCAAAACTTGCTAAAAGATTGCCTAGGTGACGTATTCACTATATATTAGAGAAGCTTCTCAACTGTAATATAAAAGCTTCCAAGCCTTGCAAAATTTCCATCGGCCCAATGTATTTTTTCTATAAGATACAGTTTGTGTAACACCCTAATTTTTAACCTCTTATGCGTATGTCATAATTGGTCAAAAATTAGATTTATTACATTTTGACTTCATATGTTTGTTTCAGTTGAAAATACTTTAGTGGAAAATAGTGAATATTTTTTTTTTAAAAAAAAAACTTAAAACGATACGAGCCTTATTCGTAAGCAAATAAAATAGACCAATGGAACCTGTGAACGAAATAACATTTCCCTAATAATAAATGCATAATAGAACATCTCTTGAATATCATAAATATTTAACAACTCAAATCATCACATCAATGCATAGATAAGGTGTTAATATATCATAAAGGAGTGTGAATTTAAGAAAGACAACCACACCTAATGCAAGTCGCAAGAATCATAACATAAATAAGTTATAGTTAAGAGCTATAATAAAACCCAGTCTTAAATACAGTCATCCATAAGTATAGAAGTCCCAAAACAAGGAAAAACATAAATAAGGATCAATAGTCTACACACTCAAAGACAAAAATTCAAAAATATGCCTAAGAAGATAATCAAGTCTCCGAGCATGGGCTAGCTCCAAAGTCATTGACTCATGGAACTCCAGGACCTTAATTTGCTGGCTCGTCTGAAGACGACACGAAAAAGATAAAAGGGGTGAGAATCCAAAAGGAAACTCAGTAATTAATAAAAACAATTGAAGTGTCATCATTGTCGTCTCCAGTCACTCCAGTTAAATTATGAAATAAGTGAGCATGCTTTAGTTTATTTTTATTAGTTCGCAACTAAAAGTCTCGAAGTGACACATATTTTAGGTCTTATAGAAATTCTCCATTAAATGGAGGAAGCTCACGGACCCCTACCAATGAAGTAATGTTCAACAAAGAAAGTCTTGGAAGCTCCAAAGATTGAAGAAGAGCTCAAACAAACTCTCCTTTCCAAGCAAGAGAACGGCCACGATTTTGTGCTTCCAAGAGGTGAGGCTTTTGGATTTTAGGGAGAGAATGAAGGAGGATTTGAGGCTAAGAAGCCATGGCTCTTGGAGCTTTGAGGAAGAAGAAGAGAATAAGGGAATGGTGGAGGTGGAGGTAGTGTTTGAAAAGAAGGGAAAGAGAACATAAATGTGAAAATGAGGGGAGGGAGACCCTATTCACACTTAAGGGGTAGGGTTTTTCTCCTTTTTTTTGTGTAGGTGGGGAGGGGTGTAAATATAATACGATAGAAGTAGGTAAAGGATAACTAAATAATTTCATATAGAAAACACTAAAATAATTATTTAAATCAACCCAAGACTATAATTAAATACTATTTTTTTTTATACATCACTTATCTAAGTAAATTTTATTTTAATGTTGTGACTTAAAATTAGCATTAGAGGGAGCTCTAAAATTGTAAAACGTGTTAATCCTTAACATTTAAATAAATAAACACAACGATTAACAAAACATGCACTCAAATTGCTAAAAAAGGAATATCTAATTATTCATTATCTAATTAATTAAGGAGATTAATTTCCTAATTAAACTCATTTAATTCTAATTAACACATAATTATAACTGAAATAAAAAATTGGGTATTACAGCTCAAACAATCTGGAAATAGATGCAATCATTAAACATAACAATAAGTCAAAGTATAGTAGCACATAAGCACAACAGGGAGCCACGAAGATAGATCAAAATACACACAGTAAACACCAAAAATAGAAAGTGTGAAAAGTACACAAAAGAAAAAAAATAATATGCTAAACATCAATCAGAGATTGCCAACTAGTGTACTCCTGTGTAATCCACCAATAGCCCTTTCAACATTGCCGTCAATGTTGTAGTAGAGGTCCTAGTATGCCTTATCAATCAATGGGAAGCCTAACCTAATGCATAAAATGCATAGTTTCAGGGTCTTTTAAAAAGACTCAAAGAGGTTAAGATGCAGTATTACAACGATCTTATTAAGCGAACATAGGTAAGCCCTTCCTACTTAGTAGCAAAGTTAGGGATTTATAAGGGCCAATTATAAATGAAAATGAACTACCTATAAAAGATAGGCATGGATGCCTAGAAACAATAGTTATAAATACATGTTTCATTTTTGAACTTTTCATTCGAGGTCATACTCGCAAGCATTTGGATAAGCAATGGGAAACTGACTTACTTCATATTTACTATGACTTGATGTTAGCAGAGAACGAAGTTTCTTTCTTTTTGCTTGATCAAATCTATGTTCATTCTACTTTGCCTTTGGTTGCAACATTTCTTGAACTAACATTCAACTATTTTGAAGTGTTGAACTACCAAGCAAAGGAACGCAGGCAACCTTCTTATTTCACTAATATGATGAGGTATTTCTTAATACCACTAACCATACCAGCTATATCTATAGTAGATGGCAGAGGAATAGGTCAACTTGCTAAACATGTGTACACAATTAGTGAGTTTTGGGACACAGGTGTGGTTATAAAGTCGAATCCATCTAATTATTTACTCGGTATTTCCTTTCGAAACTTGCTAAAGTCGCTCACTCAAAACTTGCTAAAAGATTGCCTAGGCGATATACCCACTATGTACCAGAGAAACTTCTCAAGGGCAGTGTAAAAGCTTACAAGCCTTGCGAAATTTCCATCGCCCAGTGCATTTTTTTCAGTAGGATATAGCCCAACGAATATGGAAATATATGCAACCATAAACATAATGATGAGTCAAAGTATAGTGGCACACAAGCATAATATGGAGTCACAAAGATAGATCAAAATAAACACAAGAAACACAAAAAACAGAAAGTGTGAATAGTACATAGAAAAGGAAAACAATATGCTAAAAATCAATCAAAAATTGCCAACTAGTGTACTCCTACATACTCCACCAATAGCCCCTTCGGCATTGCCATCAAGGCTATGGTAGAGGTCCTTCTATGCATTGCCAATCAATGGGAAGCCCAACCCAATGCATAAGATGCATAGTTTCAAAGGTCCTCTAAAGAGATTTGAAGAGGCTAAGATGCTATATTACAAGGATCTTATTGAGCAAGCGTGGGTAAGACCTACAAACTTTAATACAAAGTTATGGATTTGGAAGAGTCAATTATAAATGAGTATGACAGCCTACAAAATATAGGCATGGATTCCTAGAAACAATGGTTATCGATGCATGTTTCATTGTTGAACTTGTCATCCAAGTTCATACTTGCAAGCTAATAGGCAATGGGAAAGTGACCTAATCTATGTTTACCAATGTTCTAAAAACTGGACCAGATCGGCTAGTCGAACCAGTTGAATCGGAAATCGGCCTGCTATCTAGTCCAGATTGGACCTAAAACCCGCCTTACAAAGAACCGCTACGAACTGCCCAGGAACCGGTAAACTGGGTAAACTAGCCTAGTTCATGTGGTCCAGCGGGTTTCTTTTAAAAAAAATTACTCAAAATGGTGTCATGTTGGGCAAAAAAAACAAAAAACAAAAAAGGTTCAACAATGTCTGCTTTTAGCTTTTTGATCTTGGACTTTTGCCCCTTTTTCCCTTGCTAATATCTTGGACTTTTGCCCCTTTTTCCCTTGCTAATACACCAAAGTGGCAAATGCCAAAAACCTAATTTCCATTCTAGCGAAGAAAAGCAGCCACCGCCACCGCTCACATCTGCCACCAGTCGTGCCACTTGACTCGCTCGTGCAAGATTAATATTCATTTTGCATGTGTAAATATGTTTTATCTCATGGGAAGTGATTAAGCTAAATAGAAGGTGAATATTATGTCAAGCAAAGAACATGTATACAGATTATGACATAATATGGACTTAAAACAGGACTAATATTTCACTTTGCATGCGCAAGCATGATTTATCTCATGGGAAGAGATTAAGTTAAAAGAAAAGTGAATGTTATTTCAAGCAAAGCATGTATTCATGTTATGGACCAAAGGTATTAAAGCAGACTTAAATCGGGAATAATTTTACTATACATGAGAAATCATGTTTTATCTTGAGGGAAGAGATTAAGCTTAAAAAGCTTAATATTATCTCGTGCAAAGAAAGTGTAAATGCCTGAGAACTGAAGCAGATCAAGTCCAGATCAAGAAACCAAGGAAGGGTATTCAGAAAGTACCACGAGACATCAAAAAGTACACTCAAGATGAAGAAATCAACACATGTCCAAGAGCAACGTGTTACTCAGTCATCAATCACTACAATCACAAAGAAATCATCATCAAATAACTAAGATTGAAGATTTGAAGATCGAAGAAATATTAAAGAGATTGATTATGTTGTCATAAAGCCTACTTAACTGTGGAGCACATAGTATTAAGGAAAATGGAGGGAAAATTCGAATTTTAAAATTCAAATATCGAATCAGACCCAGTGCTATAACTGGTACGTCATCTTTTCTGCCAAATTGATTCATGATCCTAGCTTCTAGAAGGAGTTCATAGACCATGGTCAAAAATTAAAAGGAAAATGAGGACATTAGAAATCTCTAAAATAGAATGGCTTCTGCAACCGATGTGACAAGTTTGTTAGCTTGCCTTTGTAGAGTAACATTCCAAGACACAACTGATGATCTACATGTGTCACTTGGAGATTTGATCAAAGGCAACAATCATGAAGAAGGACATATATAAATGGAGATGTCATACATGAATGCCGATGAGAGAGTTGAAAACATAAGGGTAGAAACTCTAGAAAAATCTCTCCACACTTCCTGTGTTGTTCATCATAATATGTAATCAATCTTCTTAAAGTGTAAAAATATTCTTTCCTTATTATGTAATGATTTCTATACTTTTCTCATAAAGAGATGTGAGAAAGAAGTTGCTCATAATTCCCACGTCTGTATTAGCAAATATCTTCAAGGAAACATGGGTGTAGGTTAGTTTGAATAGCAACCCAAACACATAACCTTTGTAAAGTAGCGATTAGTGTGAGACATAGCATAGAAAGGCTAAGGTAAAACTACTTGCAACGTGATGGTAGAGGTATTTGTTCATCACGGTTCAGTTTGGAGGGACTACTTATAATATGGCAGTAGAACTTGTCTGCAAGTCACGGTTTCATCTTGGAGAGGCTGGTACAGAACTACTTGATTCAGTTTGGAGAGGCTGGTACAGAACTACTTGGTTTGGGGTTGACCACTATTGAATGTGAGAGCTTGGGAATGCTATTGTAAAGACTATTCGGTTTACTTTCTCATGTTGAGAAAGTTGTTGTTAGTATAATCTCAACATGTGTTGAGTACTAGATGTAGGCAGGTTGGCCGAACCAGTATAAAAACTCTTATGATCATTCTCTCTTCCCTGAACTTTCAGCTTTATGATTATGCACTTTAAATCAATTATTGCTTAAGTTATGTTATTGTAGCATGATAACCGGCATGGTTCAGAGAATTACTTTCTGAAGCTATTAATTGCAATTCCGCTGCACTTCAAGCTTCATGCTTGATAGTGTATTCTATGTTTAATGTTTCAAATCTGAAAAAAAAAAAAAAAGGTTTCTGAAAGCACGATTCAACCCCTCCTCGTGCACTCTTTTACTAACAAAGCTGATGCCAAAATAACCCTTTTTCCCTTTCATATGTGATTTTTTTCAAACACTCTCACTCACACTATCTCTTTCTTATTATCCACTTTTTTGGCCAAAACTTATCCATCAAGTTGTGTCAAAAAAACACTCTTGCTCTCTCTAAACTCAAGTTCTCTTCTTCCTCTTCTCCTCCACCTTCAAGAACCCCCATTGTTACTCCATATCTAAGCTCCAAACATCAAACCAACACACCATCACCATTGATCTTCTCACAAACACATAAGCTTTCATCTCTACACATCAAACCAACACAAAAATCCTTCCTCCCATTTCTTTTTGCCTTGGTCGAAACTCACTCTTGCTCCAAGAGAAGATTTTTCTTCTCTTTTTCTTGAAAATGATCAAGCATTTTCATTTTCAACCAAGAAGCACACTTGGTAGGGATTTATTTCTTCAGTTTTCTTTCTATTTCCACTCTTTTCTTTAGTTGTTGTTGTGATCAAGGCCATAGCTTGATGATGAGTGTTTTTTATGATGGTTGTAAGACCATCATGAGCTTGACCTCTAAAGCTTGAGGCTTGATCTTGGTTTCAAAAAAAAAAAAAAAGGAATGCTCATTTTGTTTCTTTATTATTTTTGAGCTTGATGTTGAGTCCAAGAAATGAGATTCTTGGAACCATAATGTTGAGGGACTCTAAAGCTCACTTCCATTTTGTTAAGATTGATGGGGTTCAAAGTTTCATTCTTTAAAGTCTTGAGTTTGAGCTCTAACAAGATATAAAAATGGACTTGCATTCATGTTTATGTTTTAAGTTCTTGCATCTAATGTTTATATTCCAAGCCTGGCATATCATATTTATTTTTCAAGCTGTCACCTTAATTCTTGAAGACTTAAAAATGGACTTGCATTTTCATATTTAGGTTTCAAGTCTTGCATTTTATGTTTATTTTTCAAGTCATCACCTTAAACCTTGAAGATATAAAAATGGACTTGCATCCTCATATTTAGGTTTCAAGTCTTGCATATCATGTTTGTATTTCCAAGTTGTCACCTTATAATGTTGAAGACTAAAAATGAGATTGCATAACATGTTTATGATTCTAGTCATCACCTAAATCTCTAAAGCTCAAAACTTGCCCCTTTTATCTTAAATGAAAATTTTGATATATATATATATATATATTTCGGCCATGTCCAAGTATTGGGTTTGGAGTTGGTTTTATTTTTCTTTTTTTAGACTTGAATCTTGTGTCTAGAGTTTACAAAGAATTTTTGAAAGAATTAAGAACTCAAGAGGAGTGAAAATGTGATCTCTAAGTGATTAAAAATTTATTAATGGAATTTTTAGTTTTGCCACCATTTTAATATTACTATTTAAGTTCTCAAAGAGATAAAATGGTTTTAAATGTTTTCAATGTCTTATAATATAGTTTTTGAGAAAAACTAGCAATTAGAAAGGATTAAAAATATAGTTTCTAAAACTCTTGAAATATTTAACCTCTGTTACTATTTGGCACTGTTCATCACTGTTCACATGGTTTAAAAATGTTAATAATTGTTGTAAAAATTATTTTTAGCATTTTAGGAAAAAATAGTAACTAGAAATAATTAAAAATATAATTTTGGTTACTGTTCAGTAGTATTTATTAATGTCCATCACTGTTTGGCACTGTTTACATGTTCAAAAATTATTAATAATTGTTGTAAAAATTATTTTTGACATTTTAGAAAAAACTAGTAACTAGAAATGATCAAAAATGTAATTTTCAAATATTATAGAAATTGCTATTATAGACTCTATTTATTATTGTTAAATACTATTTAGGACTATATATTACTGTTCATATGATTTAATTATGTTAACAATTGTTGTAAAAATTATTTTTAGCATCTTAGGAAAAGTCGATAATTAGAAATGGTCAAAAACGTAATTTCTAGAGCTCTTGAAACTAATTTTTTTTCACTGCCCAGCACTGTACAGTATTGTTTGATACTGTTCACATGCATAAAAATTAGTGAAAATTATTGTAAAAATTATTTTTGCTCTCTTAGGTGGCTAAAAGGATAATTACAATTGTTAAGTTGGATCATTTTGCAAAATGCAGAAAATTGTGTTTTGAACCTATTATTATAGAATTTTAGCTGAATGTGTTTAATTAGATTTAATAATGATTTTGAATGTGTTCATATATTCAAAATACTATTAATGATGTTAAGAATAAGTTTTAGAAACATTGGCACCCGCTCTATGTCAGAAATATGAAACTTTGCACTTTGGTCTCTAAAATCTAACAACATTTGGCCAATGGCCCAAAATGGTTTTTATGAGGAACTTAAAATGATTTCTATGTATCATGGGTCTCTTAAAAATGTAAATTAATTTTGAGGATCATTAGTTTGAGAAAACTGTTAAAGGGGCAATTTACACTTTGACCCATAAACTTTTAGAAATTGCATTTTGACCCCTTTTGGGGCTAAAGTATACTTACCCTTAACTTGATAATATTGATGTGAATGATATGCTATGAGAGCTATGTTCATACAAGTTGTTTGAGAATTATATGACTTGAAGTGATCATTTGAAATTATGAATTGATGACTATGCATGCTTGATCTTTTATTTATGCAAGTGATGATTACTACCTATGTCACACAAATATCCTGTTGAGCATATCATATGCATTAGCTGAGTCAAGTCCTTGATTTCCAGCATTTTAGGTAGGAGCATGTTTACTTTTCAATGAGATATTGATGATAACATGCTCAAGAATATAAGCAAAGAATGTGATGCATGCTTACATGATCAATTACGTAATGATTTGTGGCATGTTATGATTATGAATGAATGGTTGAGATGCATGATTGTTATGTTCTATGGCATGAAGCAAATTTGCGGAAGCTCTGTTCTCAGCCGTTATGCTGCTGGATTTCCACCAAAGTTGTGGATTTAGAAAAATTATAAAGTTTACGAGCATGAAATGTTAAATGATAAGTTATGATGACGGTTATAATTTTATGCTCATGTTTGCATCTCTAAATGGCATGCTAAGATTAAAGGTAACAAAAGACATATGGAAAAGATTATCTAAACTCCAGGAATTAATGGTTATGAAAGGTGATCCTATGCCCCCTACCCCGCACTCTAGGAGTTGGGAATTAGCTTATCGAGAGGATAAGTATAGACTAGTGATTACTAGTTTAAGTATGAGCTCATAACCTAAAACTCTCAAGAGGAGAGAGTATTAGGGTGGCCCTTAGAAGAGAACAAGAAAGTTAAGTCACCTAAGAAAGTAAAGAGAAATGATTATGTTATGATGATTTATGTTCTCTATGCCATGTTGATTTATTATGATTCTTGTGATATGTTGCATATGGTATTGACATGCATCCATAATGAGGTATGATGTATTTATGACATTAAGAACCATGCTAAAAGACACAGACCTCGGCTAATGGCTTTAAAACTAAATAAATGAACCGTATTTATGTCTACTGTTTTCATAATGAAACCCAAGGTTCCTGGGAACAATGATGATGACACGTGTATAAAGGCAGAAAACCCCATTGAGATTTATGTATAAGTTTCTCACTCATTCTCTTTCTTTCCATCTTTGTTTTCAAACAAGGATGATGGTGACGTCCATGGACTTACTTGAGATGTTGGCATAGGAGTTGCACTATGGTTTAGATCAGAGTGGCGCAACGGAAGCGGAGATATAGTCCTCTGTTTGCAGCACTTAGGAGTTGTTTTATCCTCATGCATGCTCGTAACTTAGTTTCAGGTAGACGTGTATCCACGAAGGGTTTAGCCATGTTGTAGTTATGCTTAGCTTTTGAATTATTATATGCTCAACCTCTATAGGTGGACTTGGTATATTTGTGATGGTATTATGCTTGTGAAATATTTCTATATTATTATTATTAGACAAGATGATTAAAGTCAATGTTATGCTATGATAATGTTCTCAGTTTACGTTGTGCTCTGTTGTGATTTGCATGCATGCTATGTCATGGATGGTTAAGAATACATTGATGAGATGTGCTATTATCACGTATTATATGATGAACACTTATGTGCTATACTTTATATGTGAAAGGCTCATAGTTTGATCTTTCAATAAAAAAAAAGGGTTATATTTTCCATAGACTTATTTTCAAAGTTTAAAATGAAGTAAAGTTCTGAGACGAAAGAATAATAACTAACGATTAACCATTATGTGTTCTAGGCATATTGTGTTGATAGTTGGGGTGTTACAAGAAGAATAGGGTGGAGCGTCACTTTAAGAAATCTCAAGCGTTTGTCATTTGCTCTAAAAAATAAGATTTTCACGTTATAATGCTTTAAGTACATTAAAAATTGAATTTAATTTATATGAGCTATTAGTTTAAAAAGTATTATATAGATCTTATACAAACATTTAATTATATATTGAATGTTAGGAAAAATGTTTGACTCAATTATCTATTTTTTTATTTTAAATTTTACAAATAGAAACATATGGATAAATAATACTCTCTTCGATCCCAAATAAGCGTACATTTTTTAAATTTTACTTGATCCAAAATAAGTGTTCATTTAAAAAATTTAGGCAATATGATTTGTATATTATATGAAAGTTGAGTTGGTGACTAATTGAATTATTATTGGGTCTAGGTCTCCTTAGACAAATGACCCAATGAAAAAGTTGAGCCATATTGGGGTTTGATCCAAACTAACCCAACCCGCGTTCGCATTGAACCAATTTGAGAACTAGCTGATGACTCACACATGGATCGTCAAAGTAGCGCTTGCTATACCACCAAGCTAGCAACATGTTTGTGTTATTTAGCTTCATTATTTTTATATATTACCTATTTAATCACATTAAATAGTATTTTTATATGTGGCTTGAATTAAATTCGGTTTAACTGGTTAAATTAACAACTCACCAATTAAACCAGTGACCCGATGACCTAATGCCTTAACTGAGTCAATTATCGGTCCAGTTTTGAAAACTATGGTTTATACCCACAGTAAAATACTATCTCAATATCTCATATGTACCTATGATAATAAAAGAATCTAGAAATACATTAATAGTGTATTAATCGAAAAAAAATTTTAGGAAGGTCCCTAGAACCAAAAAATATGAAGTTAGATTTTCAGTGTTTAGATACCGTTTCGATTTTTGGCAAAGGCCATTAGCATAAAAAAGATAGATTTAAAATGTTTGGATGCCGTTTTTATTAATAGAATGGATGAAGTGTGAAGAGATTGGAAAACGAAGGAAAAGTGAATAAAATTATATTTTGACTAATTGTGTTGGAAAGTTATATTATGAAGAAAGGAAACAATTATACTTATAAACTTCTAAAAATTTCAATTTCCCTTGAGCTATGTTTGGATTATGGTAAGTAGTGAAGTATAATGAAATCGAGAGGAGTAGAGTGGAGTAATACAATTATTTAGAAAAAACCATATTCACTTTCTCTGAGATTTGGTGAAATGCAACTTGTATATTCTATATTTCAAAATTTGTATGTCAAGTTCATGAATTTTGAAAAATCCTATATCAACCTCTCCTATAAACATTATTAGGTCATTAATAACTTTAATGTAATTTTCCTAATTATTTCGTTTTATTGTTTAGAGTAATTTGCATTTCATCTCATTCCTTTCAATTTTGAAGAAAAGAAAAATAGAGAAATATGATGAAATAGGCTCCATCCATTTTCACTCTACTCTATTCAATTTTATTGTATCCAAAAAATGAAACTTATTATTATTTTTTAATAATTAACAAACTATTTTTCATTAGATCCAGGGAATTTACTATACAATATTGGTAATAACCGTGTGTATTATATTTGCTCGGTGTTTTATATTATAGATCTAGGTACTTAATTATAAACTGACTTGCTGGAAATATTTTGAGATTAGAAAACGGGATCATGCTGGAAACATTTTACAACTTCAATTGCACTTCTGCCTCTTTATTCAAAGTTTTACGAAAACATGTTTGTTTTGACTATTTCCTATTTTTATTTTCACTGAAACAGAAAATAAAAATAAAAATATGTTTGGTTTACTCTTTTTAAAAATATTTTTGGGAAAGGATGAAAATTTGACAATGATAATTTCTCATTGGTGGTTGTTCTGATACCCATTTAAACTAGAGGATACATGTACGCTTCTAGTTGGTGCCAATGCAAAAAGGCTTGTGTTAACTTTAATCTCATGTCATATATATGATTTTGGTCAAATCTCATTTAACGGTGAACACAATTTTTTTATTACACCTTCATCTCTGTATTATTTAAATTTATTGTTTTAACTTTAGAAATAAATCCCAAAATTTATCTTCCACACCATAGCTGAACGATCTCCATAATCATCACCTCCATATTGGTGCTCCAACAGTTCCACCAAATTAAAGACATTCACATCCCACACTACGCATCTCGTTCCTTAACACACCTTACTACTGCGTCCCACCATGTATGTATACCACTTGCCACCACCATGGTGAGCTCATACCGCCACACCACGCACTGTCGTCTACCGCCACACCACACCAATGGTCTGAACCGCTACTATGCTCGACAACCTCTCTCGACGAAACAACGGTTTGCCCCATTGCACCACCGTAAAGCCACTTCACCGGAGACAAGCTCAAGGCCTCAAACTACTGCAAGCCCCTACTATGGCCGCGCCATGGCCGCCACAGAAAGACAACAACTTCACCCGTATTTTGTGTCCAATCCTAATCCTTTTTCCCTTTCCCTTTGCTATTCTAAATCTTACAACCATTGGCCTTTTTTATTTTTTTTGTAATAGAAGGAATGAAACAAAGAAATTAACCGGAAATTAACGTTATTGCTAAAGATTTGGAGTTTAGTTTTTTGGGGAGTTGTAACTTGTAAAGTTACGGAAAAGTTCAAGGGTTCGTCTTGTTGGCTATTAATGATTTATTGAGAGTTGCATGTTCTGATCTTAGCAAATAGGAGCATAGATGAATTTAAAGATTTTTTTGTGCGACTAAAAAGTTAAATTTAAATAATATTTAAGGTAAAAATGTAAAAAAAAAAATTGTAATAGAAAAATGAAATTTGACCAAAAAATATGATGTGACATTAAAATATACACAAGTCTCTCTTTTAATGGTGTCAATTAAAAAAGATAATGGAACCTTCAAATTTAACCAGATATCCAAGCAACCTCCTTCCTCATTTCCATTATTTCCTTTAAGAAGCTTGAAAATGATAAAATATTGAAAATGCGGAGGTAATCCTATTATTTTAAATACATCATATTGAACAATGCCGCAACAATGGTGGAACCTTGGTCTGATGCTTTAACAGTCACTCACGATTCAGTATCCCCTTTTTTCGGTTTCTTTTCGAAGAGGTGGATCTTGGATAGGTGAGGGATGGAGAGGGTGTTGATTGAAGGTAGATGCGGGCTTTTTTTATTTATTTATTTCAAGAGATTATTTTGTATGCGCTGACAATAATCAATGCGAATTTGACACATCATCTAATTCAATATTTATCTTAAATTTAATTAAAAATACAATCTGCGATGATGATGAAAACTGCCCACTCTCTCCAACCTTTTTCTCAACTGCTTCTTCTTGTCCCTCAACTTAATTTGCATCTTTTGTTTGGTTTATTTTAGATTCTTACTAGTTAATTGATTCGGTCCCAATTTTTCATTTTTAGTATATTTTAAATATTAATTAACTTATTTAGGGTAGAATTTTTTTAACTACCTTCATATTTTCATAACTTCTCTCAACTTTCTTTGCATTGTGGGTATTTTAAGAAATAAGAAATTTGAACACTAAAAGTAGTTAAATGGATAGTTCCTTTTATATGTAATATAGATAAATTTTTTAGTAGATGAACCAACGTAAATCAAATATATATAAATTTTTGTTATTGAATACCAAATATAATCTTATTATCTTAAATTTGATTTTAGAAATAAACAAATCAAACATATTTTTATTGTTTTCACTTTTTGGAAATGAAATATTCTTTTATAAACCAAACACATTTCCTAAAATATTGAAAACATAAAAATAAAAATCCTTTTCAAAAATAAAAATAGAAAATAAAAATATTAAATGTTTTCACAAACTAAATGCACTCTCGACATATCTTCATTGAATTGATTCAACATATCCTAAAGGTTCAAACAAAAAAATAAGTTAAATCACTTAAATGTCTTCATTGAGAACAATAGCAAAACAAAGAAAGTAGAAGATTTGAATTGATTGATCAAATGAGCAAATTAATCATAAATGATGGCTAAACATGTTGAATAGGAATGTATGTTTAAGAAATAAAATTAGTAGATCATAAATAGAAATTAAAATCTAATAAAAAAATGTAAAAACTCAACCATTTTCTTTTAATTGAAAAATTTAAACCTGAGCGATGAGATAAAAAAATTAAATTCAAGAAATTGGTCCATAAAACATGTAACATCCTCCATCTTTAAGCCATGACATTATACGTAGGAGTTGTTACTTATAAATTTAGCGGAACTAGCTTAAGTAGCTATAGCGTATTGGAGCAAAATGATCAATAACTAGTTTCTAATTCTATTAACATATATAAAAAGAGGTAAAATATTTAGTTAATACAAGATCAAATACAAAAGGAAGGTCTTCTAAGAGCTTTAGTATACATATGTTCCCTATTATATTTATAGACATATACATATGACTAAGTACAATAGATATATAGGGGTGAAAACTCTAAAATTCTCAGTAAGGCCTCCAAAAAGATAAAAATAATACCAATCCATGACATCATCATCGTCTTAACCATTTCGGTTTATTAGAAAAATGTGAGCATGCATCATATATCAAAGGTTCATTTTAAAGTTCAAAAATCATTCTTCCAAAGTAGGTCTCTTTTATTATTCAATTACTTAATATACACATATCATCCTACTTAACATATTCAATTACTTAATATACGCATGTCATATTACTCAACATCATAGTAATTCATTCTCACCTATACGTGCCTTCGATACAATCAAAGGGATCTTATACACATCATCTCTATCTTTTTGTGCCCTTGACATAATAAAGGGGATCTTTCTGTGCCCTTAACATATTAAAAGGGATCTTTCCGTGCCCTTAACATACTAAAGGGGATTTCATTCTTCACTTAGGACATACATTTGTAAGCTCCAGAACCCTTCAAAAAGTATAACCTTTATTGTTTTGAATGACAACAAAGCCAATTTAAAGAAAATATTTTGAAGCATGACTAATGGCTACCTTGAGTTTCTTGACTAAGCTTAACAGGTATTTCCAAAATATATTACATGGACTTGAGCGACAATAATTTTACTTTACATGTGCAAGCATGTTTTATCTCGTGAAAAGAGAATGAACTTAAACGAAGTGAATATTATATCGTGTAAAGAATGCTTATATACATCAAGGAATGAAGCAGATCAATACAAGAACTAGAAACCAAGAAAAAAAGGGTCTTAAGAAAGTAACACAGGATGTCAAAAAGTACACTGAAGAATGAGGAAATCATGCAAACTCTGAAAGTAACATGTTACTCAGTTGACAATCATCATAATCACAAATCATTCATCATTAAAAAACCAAGATTGAAGACTAGAAGACCAAAGAATGATCAAGGGATTGATTACTTATGTCAAAATGCTCACTTCACTATGGAGCACAGAACGATATAGGAAATGGAGAAAAATTTGAAATTCAAATTTCAAGTCTAGAGTCAAACCCATTTTTATAACTAGTATGTCATCTCTTCTGCCTGATTGGTCAACCATCCTGGCTTCTAGAAGGAGGAGTTCAGAAATAGCAATCAAAAAGTAAAAAGAAAGAGGGACATCAGAAACCTCTACAATACAACGACTTCTGCAACTGATGTGACAAGTCTGTTAGCCTACCTTTCTAGATTAACATTCCAAGACACAATAGATGATCTAACGTATCATTTGGAGATTTGATCAAAGGCAACAGTCATGAAGAAGGACCACAATAAATGGAGATACTATACTTGGAAGCCAATGAGAGAGTTAAATACATAAAAGTGGAAACTCTGGAAAAATCTCTCCACACTTCTTGTGATGTTCATCACAATATGTAATCAGATTCCTTGAAGTGTAAAAATCTTCTTTATATGTTTTGTAATGATTTGTATACTCTTCCTAGGAAGAGATGTTAGAGAGAAGTCGTTCATGTTTCCCAGATCTATTTTATTGAATATTTGTAAGGAAACTTGAGTGCATGTTAGTTTGAATGGCAACCCAAATACATAACCTTTGTATCATTGATCCAGTAGTGATCAGTGTCAGACATAACTTGGTGAGGCTAATGTCAAATTACTTGCAACGCGATGGCAGAGGCGTTCTGATCATCTCGATCCAGCTTGAAGAGGCCGTGGAAGAGCTACTTGTAACGAGATGATAGAGGCATTCTATTCATCACAGTTCAGCTTGGAGAGACTGGGAAGAACTACTTGTAATGTGACTATAGCAGTTGTTTACAAGTTGCTGTTCAGCTTGGAGAGGCTAGTTCAAGACTACTCGGTTTCAGCTTGGAGAGGCTGGTTCAAGACTGCACGGTTCAGCTTGGAGCGGCTGGCACATGACTACTCGATTTGTGACAGTAAGGGTTGTCTATTGTTCACTGTTGAGAGCCTGGGAAAGCTAATATAAAGACTATCCAATTTACTTTTTCATGTTGAGAAAGTTGTTTAGTGAAATCTCAATATATATTGAGTACTATATATAGGTAGATTTGGTGTAACACCCAAAGTTATTTTAGAAATTTTATTTAGACTTTATTAATTAAAATTTTACATTTCTGATAGAGTCAGTTAAGATACAAATGACTTGAGAAGAGGGGAAAAAAAGTGAATAGTACCACTACGAGCCCCGTGGGCCTGTTGGGACCATTGAAGCCCTGAAATTAGGCCTAGAGAAGCCCGGGACTGAGAAAATATGATATTTAGGTTGAAAATAATTAAAAACAAAAAGGTTAGACCCGAAATAAAATTTTGGGTACTATATATTTTACGGGTATGGTATTTTACCCATTTGGTTAAATTACAATGTGTGGTTTCACACACCATATGGACAATACAGTATAAGAAAGACACCTAGCAAGACAAATGTGTGGCTTAGAAGAAGCCACACCATTGTCTTTATATGGGGACCAATGAGAAACTACCAAAATTGCATGTAATTATCTTAAAGAAAACCATTTTTCTTAAATTTATGTATTACCAAAATATCAACACATTACAAGACAACTTTCTACACAATTCTCTTGGTCATTCTTGGTTAAGCAACTTCAAGTTTTAGCCACCTTCATTTTTTTTCTCTAATCAATATAAGAACTTTAGCCAAGAACACTAAACTTCACCCAAAACCCCGTAGCCAAAAGCATAACCTAAGTATTATCCCTTGCAAACTTTAGATCAATTCCTCATCACAAAACCCCTACCACACCATAACATCAAGGTAGCTGTTATTTGCAGTGTTATAAGAGGGTTAGATCAAGAAAATTGTGAGAGAATCTTTGAGGAATGTTAAGAACAAGAGTCTGAGTTTCAAAAAGCCAAGTAGGGCTTATTTCATTAACTTTTCTTTCAAATTTCATTCTAGAACTTCTTGATTTATTTAGTCCGAAATTATTAGTTTTATTGGTTGATTATACATGAATATTGATGTGTTAATTTTGGTAGAGAGTTTGGATGATGTTAGATAATCAATTTTCTCAAAACATGTTTTGACCCTTGTTGTTGGAAATCCCGTTTTTGAGCAAGCAGGTGAAATATTTTGATTTTTCTCATTGACTTAGAGACATAATCTTGAGCTAAAAATTTTATATAATGAAGCTAACATATGGAAGAGTTTCCAGTAATTTTCTTGGCTATCTTAAGCACTTTTACTATTTTTAAAAAATAGAAAATCGAGCAAGTCAGGGTTTCTGCCCAACCAGTCCAGTTTGTAATACTGAATTTATCTAATTTTTTTTTACCCTAGCAAATAATCAAATTTTGAGCTGAATTTTTTATAGGATGTTGACAACATATTGAGGTGTAACCTAATTTTTTATACGAAGTTTGGAATTCATTTGACATGGTAGCAAAATTGAAACTTCTGGCTATTGGCTGAAATTGTGAAATTCCTAACCTTGGAAACTGTGAAATTTTATTAATATAGTTATAGATCTTTTCATGCCTTGAAATTTTTCCAAGGACTCCTTGATACATTGAATCATCTCTGAAAAATAGTTTTACTTTATTCTAATGATATTTGGTAATTTAACCATAATTTCTTTTAGAACTGAAATTCTAGTAGCAAGCAAGGTTGGTTGAAGAAATGATAAAACATTTATGACTTGATCTCATCATGATATGTGGGCTTATTGATGATGCTAGGAACATTTAGATGTGAATACTCATTTCAATTGCTTATACTTATATATGTGAGAAAAGCTTGAGACTATGCCTTATTGGTTTGGAGAGTAAATCCGGTCAGTTAGGGAGTGAACCTAACTATCCTTAATTGTGTCAAGGAGAAAACATAGCAAGATATAGGTCTGTGTGAATTAGAGAGAAAATCCAAGGACCACATATAGGAATGAGCTCAATCCTAGAACACAGTCTATGAATCAGAGTGGTTAGAGCCACATTGACCAAGGGTCAAGACAGTCAAAGAGGCAAATTGGTTTAAGTTATTGTTACATTATGTACCATGTGAATAATGCTTGATGTTTAAATTGAAACCAAGTTGTTTGTGTAACACCCTAATAGAACCCCACTATGCTTAAGTTCACATTTGGATTCTATTAGTTGTCACTTATGCCTTGCATTTATTTTCTTTTGAAATTAACTTAGAAAAATAGTGGAAGTTTTTTTTTAAAAATAAATTAATTTTTTGAAAACTTAAGCCTGTAACGAGAAGTGAAATACATAGCGCTTTTATAGATAATAATCAAGTTACATTGCGCACTTAATTAAATAAGCGGAATAAGAGACTAAGTGTAGAACTATTATTACATAAACTGGAATATAATCACTTAATACATAAGTCACAACAGGGCATATATCATACTGATAAGTTATTACAAATAACAATATAAGTTCTACTATTACTAATTGTTTCTCACAAACTATAATGTAACTAAAGCTCAGAAAGCTCCTACTTAAAAGGTTTGAAATCTTCACGCGCTACCTCCTTCCTCAGCTACAGCTTCGTTGCTTTAGGTGGACACGTCTGTCTTTGGTAACGACAACGAAAAATAAACATAGGAGTGAGAAATACATGATTTCTCAGTAGGAGTTCCTATTTGTACTAAAAGTGTCATCGTTGTTGTCCCAGTCACTTCGGGTTTATTATAAAAAGGTGAACAGGTAAGGATTCAATTATCAAACTTTTACAAACGTGATAAGCCGAAGTGTAGTTACTTTTAAACTAATCTTGAACATTAGTAGAAATATCCATTCAGTATTTCATCAAGCATACATATAAGCATATCATGTAAAACCACTAATAAGCAATAATCATTTAGGAGCTGCATGCATTTCATGATTACTCATCCTCAACATTCACTTGTTTAGTGATCATCATCTTTCATTTATTTCATCAACATATTTCTTAATTACTCACGGGATGAATGCATCAATGCCTTAGACCACCCTAAAAGGGTAATGAGCTCATACCGTGGCCGTCGCCACAACCTTTTAGTTTTCTTTCTGTTGCCATGATCTCAACGGTTTAGGGGGTTAAGCCGTGAGTTTAGCTCAAGTCCACTTTTCCAAACTATCATTGCTACTTTTCCAGACCCATGTTGGTTTGTGGGGACAGTCGTCAATCCATAAAGCAGCAGGGGATGTTACAAATGGTCATGTAACGCCCGGGGACGAGGACGAGGAGTGATCGCCGGTGCAAAGAGGGCACGGACAAGGAGCGGCTCCTCGCAAGGTCCTCTAAGCGGAGGGGTACATGAATGAACCGATTACACACCCGAATGAGAGGGATCCTAAGACTGTATAGGTATGGGACTATACAGTTGAGGAGGGCTTATATGAATTGATTCGTACTACCTATATCAACAAGATGCATCTTCTTTTCGGTAGCCTAAACTGAAAGAACTCCACAGTTAAGCGTGCTTGACTTGGGGTAATTTTGGGATGGGTGACCTCCTGGGAAGTTTTCCTAGGAAGCATGTGAGTGAGGACAAAGCATGCTGAAAAGACCCGTGTTGGTTTTTGGGGACAGTTGTCAACCATAAAGCAGCAGGGGATGTTACAAATGGTATCAGAGCCTGCACCTCTCCCAATACGGTGTGGTTCGAGGACGAACTAGGCGGAAGCTGGTGGGCATGTAACGCCCGGGGACGAGGACGAGGAGTGATCGCAGGTGCAAAGAGGGCACGGACAAGGAGCGGCTCCTCGCAAGGTCCTCTAAGCGGAGGGGTACATGAATGAACCGATTACACACCCGAATGAGAGGGATCCTAAGACTGTATAGGTATGGGACTATACAGTTGAAGAGGGCTTATATGAATTGATTCGTACTACCTATATCAACAAGATGCATCTTCTTTTCGGTAGCCTAAACTGAAAGAACTTCACAGTTAAGCGTGCTTGACTTGGGGTAATTTTGGGATGGGTGATCTCCTGGGAAGTTTTCCTAGGAAGCATATGAGTGATGCCAAAGCATGCTGAAAAGACCCGTGTTGGTTTGTGGGGACAGTTGTCAATCCATAAAGCAGCAGGGGATGTTACAGTTTGTATGCTAAGCCTCCATTCTTAATTTTAAGTTGATGATTGGATAAAATGAACTTGCTTTGGATAAAGATTTTTCCTAACTTAGATGATTACTTTTAGTTATCTAATTCTTACTCAATTGTTCATAATTAAACCGAAGCAGCTGGGTAGATAATGATGACAGTTATGTATGTATGGGAATACCCTACTGAGGAATTTTAGAATTCTCATCCCTATTTGCATTCCATGTCTACCCCAGATCTAGGCAATGACATCGATGATCTTCCTTCTTGAGTTACCACACATCGAGTGGCATTATGATCCTGCCTTAGACTCTTTGTTCACCGTTGCATATGCCCAACTACGTATATATACATCTTCTTCCATCGTTTGTTTACTCCTTCAGTATTGAGCCCACTATTTGATCCTGAATTTCCATTTGATGGGGTCCCTCTTCACACGGCATACCCGATGATTTTCCATCCACCGCCCGCTCCACCGGTACCCGATGTTGTTACGCCTCCTCCTCCTTCTCCCGATCCCATTCGCATGCTAGCATCACCTTCTACCCTTAGTGACAGTTCTGCATCTAACCTCGACTCCCTTCTAGGAGGTGACGCCATCACCCTGATAGCGAACAGATTTCTGTAGAGTGTTACTGTGTCTCCCAGGGTTCGCTAGATGCTTATATTATGATATAGTAGTATGATACATGCCTGCTGATAGTTGAGCTTGATTGATAGGACTACCTTTTGTACATAGATTTTTGATGGGTTTTCTATAGGGCAGTAACATGTTTTCACATTTTGATGTACTTTGGCAATCCCTATGTGGATTTTAGACTCTGATGTAATGTATATTATAAATATGTACTAAAATGGCTTATGTGCCCTAGTGTTCATAAATAAAAGTAGTCTAATGCTTTAGTATTGACATATACCCATAAATTACTCTGTTTTATACAACTCCCTACCGATATATTGCATATAACCACACACTAACGCTTCGTACTACTAAAAATTGAATAATGAGTATCTGAATTGAATACAAACTTATAGTTAAATACAATGAGAATAAAATATTTATTGCACGCTATATGAATATGGTATACAGTAGCCATCCTTAGCTACAAGGTACTAATCTAGACAAGGACACTGTAGTTGAGTGAATGTTACAAATTGGTATCAGTGCGATTCATTCTTGTAAACTCCAGAACCCTTCAGAAAGTATGAGCTTAAATGTTTTGATTGACAACAAAGCTAGTTTAAAGAAAATTATTTGAAGAATGACTAATGGCTACCTTGGGTTTCTTGACAAAGCATAATAGGTTAATCCAGTTTATATCACACGAACTTGAAGTACGATTAATATTTCATTTTGCATGTGCAAGCATGTTTTATCTCATGGGAAGAGATTAAACTAAATAGAAAGTGAATATTATGCCAAGCAAAGACGTGTATACATATTAAAACATAATACGGACTTAAAGTAAGAATAATGTTTCACTTTGCATGCGCAAGCATGATTATATCATGGAAAGAGATTATGTTAAAAAGTAAGTGAATGTTATTTCAAACAAAGCACGTATTCATGTTTATGGACCAAAGACATAGAAGCAGACTTGAACCAAGTATAATTTCACTATACATGAGAAATCATGTTTCAACTCAAGGGAAGAGATTAAGCTAAAAAAGGTGAATATTATCTCGTGCCAAGAAAGTATAAATGCCTGAAGAATGAAGCAGATCAAGTCAAGATCAAGAAACCAAGGAAAGAATCTTTAGAAAGTGACACAGGATATTAGAAAATACACTCAAAATGAAGAAATCAACTCATGTCCAAGAGCAATGTGTTACTCAGTCATCAATCACTATAATCGCAAAGAAATTATCATCAAATAGTCAAGATTGAAGACTGGAAGATCAAAGAAATATTAAAGAGACTGATTACGCCACCAGAAAGTTCACTTAACTGTGGAGCATAGAACGCTAAGGAAAATGGAGGGAAAATTCAAATTTCAAAATTTAAATCTCGAATTAAACCTAGTGTTATAACTGGTACGTCATCTCTTCTGCCTAATCAATTCATGATCCTATCTTTTAGAAGGATGAGTTCAGAAACCATGGTCAGAAAGTAAAAGGAAAATGAGGACTTCAGAAACCTCTAAAATATAACGATTTCTACAACTGATGTGACAAGTTTATCAGCCAACCTCTCTAGAGTAACGTTCTAAGACACAACTGATGATCTACATGTGTCACTTGGAGATCTGATTAAAGGCAACGGTCATGAAGATAGACTTGTATAAATGGAGATGCCACACATAAATACCGATGAGAGAGTTGAAGATACAAAAGCAGAAACCCTGGAAAAATCTTTCCACACTTCTTATGTTGTTTATCATAATATGTAATCAATTATCTTGAAGTGTAAAAATCTTTTTTCCTCACTCTGTAATGATTTGTATACTCTTCTCGTGAAGATATGTGAGAAAAAAGTCGCTCATGTTTCCCAGGTCTATATTAGCAAATATTCTTAAGGAAACATGGGTGTAGGTTAGTTTGAGTGGCAACCCAAACACATAACCTTTGCAACCTTGATTCGTTAGTGATTAGTGTGAGACATAGCTTGGAGAGGTTAAGGTAAAACTACTTGCAACGTGATAGCAGAGGTATTTCCTTATCACGGTTTCAGTTTCGAGAGGCTGGCTCAAGACTACTTACAACGTGGCAGTAGAAGTTGTCTACAAGTCACGGGTTTAGTTTGGAGAGGCTGGGATAGAAGTACTTGGTTCAGCTTGAAGAGGCTGGTACAGAACTACTCGATTAAGTGGCAATTGGGGTTAGCCACTGTGCAAGTAAGAGCTTGGGAAGGCTATTGTAAAGACTATATGTTTACTTTCTTAGGTTGAGAAAGTTGTTGTTAATGAAATCTCAACATGTGTTGAGTATTGGATGTAGGCAGGTTGGTCGAACCAGTATAAAAATACTTGTGTACATTTTCTCTTCCTTGATCTTTTAAATTTCATGATATGTGCTTTATGTTAATTATTGATTAAGTTTCACGGAAGTAGCATCATAACCATTACGCTTCAGAGATCTGCTTTATGAAATATCTAACCTCTATTTTGTTGCACTTCAAGCTATATGCTTGATAGTATCTTTAATGTTAAATATTTCAGATAAGAATGAAAGCTTCAGAAAGCACGATTCAAACCTCTTCTCGTGCACTATTTTACCAACAAGTGGTATCAGAGCCAGGCGTATGAGGGTTGAGCAATCCAACGGTTGTAGAGGACAAAGATCAAAAGCGCAAAATGAAGGTTAAAAATGCATCCTCTCAAATCACATGAATAATAGCTTACAAAAGCACACAAGGTAAGAATACTCAAACTCAATTCTTCTCTTGAGGGCATTTAATGAGTTGCCACATAATACGCTTACTTTCTCTTCAAAATATCTGAATTGGTCAAATGACAAAAGATTCAATATTCTCAAACTTGTGTTTAGAGATTAAAGACCATTTCTTCAGAAAATAAATTAGAAAAATGAAGAGGAAATAGGAAGTAAAAGGAAAATGTAGTCTCATCAAACATCATTTTCTCAGCTGCTCTTACTATCTTTCACAAGAAGGGATATCTATATGGTAAATGTCTCTCAAAAGATAAATCTGTTTAAAAAGTTTGGGAATATCCCTCTTGAACAACTAACCAAGATGGACTCAAGAAAATTAAGGAGCAAAATTAATTTTCTTTTAGGTACTGTATCAGACATCTCTCACAGCTCAAGAAAGAAAATCAGAAGCAAAGTTCTTCATATTCCCAAATGACATAAATTTGCGGATGAAAAGTCTTCAAGAACTACTTTGCTAACTGTCTTGATGAAAAGAGTCTCAAGAAAATCTCTACTCTGCAAAAAGAATGGAAGCTGCACTCTTAGAAAGTAAACTCCAGAAAGTATGCTAAAGAGCTCTAAAGGAAATAAGAAAACATTTCTAATTAAGAAAGTTGAAGCAATCTGAAGACTCTAGAAAATATATACATCTGTCTTCACCTCTGATGCAAAATATATGAAAAAGCTTTAGGTGGAAACTTCACTGCAACAACTGATCTTTACTGAAAAATGCAAAGCTTGAATACTTGAAAATAAATGAAGTAATTGGGAATTAAAAAACTCCAAAGTGCTTCCCCTCTCAAAAGATTCAAAGACTTCTGACTATATAGAAAAGAACAAGGGGAGAATGAAGTATGATGTGTACGGACAGGGTCTTGTGACCAGAGGTATTTAAAGTCTCATCTCAAAGATATTAATTATTATAATCCATAATAAATATACGATGAAACTAAAAAGAAAACACAAAATGGAAAAAAGAAATAAATAAAGAACCTTTCTTCCTCACGTTAATATTATCCATCCAATATCAAAAAGAAAAACAAAAAGATTATTAATAAATAGTAAATTACTTTTTTGACCCTTACAAAATCAACATAATGTAAAAGTAGTCCAAAAAAAAAAAATTTATTAGCCTATGACATATAAATTAGTCCTTAAAATATCCATGCACATACAATTTAGTCATAAAAGATTAATTTGCTAATAAATCGGTCCATTATATGTCTTTCTCTTCAATATCAGCGGAGCTTATTAATAAGGGTAAATAACACAAGTTACTGTTTAACTTTGGCAAAATTGTACTCCACTATATTCTTACTCAAAGTTGCCCTACAACTCCTTAAGTTTAAATAACCAATAAAAATATCTATTTTAATACCATTTTCTTTTGATATTATATAATAAAAACAAGTAAAATGATTAAAATGTTTAAAATAAATAATGTGTTATGTATTTTTTCCATTTCTACTATATATTCAAGAAATTCATATAACTATCAATTGTACTGGATCTTATAGTTATGTTTTCTTTTGGTTATGTATTTTTTATTGACTTGCAGTTACTAGTTAGTATGTATTGTTGGACTGAAATAGAAACGACCAGAGAAAAACTAGCCACAATTTTGATAAACAGCAGGGCAAAAGCCCAATAGTGCAACAATACATACTAACTAGTAACTGCAAGTCAATAAATAAATCACATACTAACTAGCAAAAGGATTTTCTGCATTTTTCTACGATGGGCTACCCTAAACCCAAATGGTTGGAATGGATTAGAAAACCAAAAAGGCCAACTGGGGTAAAGAAAAACTGAAAGTATTTGACCGGAAAAAGATAACAAAAAAATTTCGTCTCTCACTCTCCTCACAGAACAAAGCGAAATCTGACCTTGTCCACTTTTTAATGTTTCTTATTTTTCCGTTGAATTCTGATGGCTGAAGAATCACCACCATCCTCAGCGTCGCAAACCCCTCCTCTCTCACCTTCTGTACTCTCTCTTACTCTATCACTCTATCTCTTTGACTCTCTTTTATCACTTTATCGATTAACCTAGTTGAATTTGCAAGAATGATTCACTTTCATTTAAATTTTGATGGGTTTAACGGAACTGTTACAGTACCTGGAGGTGAATTGCAGAAGCTCCGGCAAGACGCGGCGGTTCGCGGCGGGCACCGATGCGGGATTCGCGGTGGCGCTGATAAATCGGAAGCTGAAGAAGGGAGGGGTTCCAGTTGCGTTGCATATAGAAGCTGCTAAAGATGGGGAAGAACCAATCGCTTTTGGTCCCAATTCAGTTCTTTCTCATTTCGGTGACGGTTGGAAGCTACAGACCGTTACCCAAACAGATCTGTTTTCTCCAGGCAAGTTAAACAAACCACACATATTTGAATCAATCGCAAAATTACTGGATTTGTCTTGTCTTAGTATCATTTTGTGAAAAGTATGTTTTGTAATGTACTTGTGTGTATGTGTGTGTTATGCAGTCGGTGAAGGTGAAAGAATGACTTTGGGTTTTTGGTATATAAATGTTAGGAACTTGTAGTTTTAGAAGCAGGAAATTGTAAAGGGATACATGGGGATGGTTATGCGAAATTACTATTCCTCCAGTATCATCTTGTCGTAGAATGTTTGTTTTGGTGGTGGGGATGGGTTACTTGCAAGAACTCTGATGATTAAGTCGGTGGAGTGCTTAAGAGCTCTTTCCATAAGTAGGAAATTCCATACCTTCAACAGAGTTGGAGCCTTGCATTTATATTGTTGAACTTGCACCCATTGGCGAGGCCTCAACGATCTTGGAGGTTGCTGAATACTGGAGAGGATCACTGTTTACCTATTCCTTGGGGAGACATGTCCTTCATCCCCATATCTCGGGGTCAGACTTTCGTAGGCTGGCAGTTGAGTTGGGCTTTCGTTTGTTGAATTCCATGCTTCCAGTTTTGGTCTGATCGCTTTTACCAAAGTTTTAGCCCAATAAACTAACCATAGCACGTTGTATGAAAAAAATTGCTTTTCTTTTTTATAGTAAATTACTAGAAAAGGTTTGGAATGATCTGTTTATATTACTTCAAAGAGGGAAATTAGCTCTTTGAATATAGGTTCCCAAAGTATTTAATGATAAGCCTTGGCCGAGGTCAATCTAGTAACAAGAAGGAATCCAAAAAACGAGATGTAAGAATGGGATGCAATCGGACAAATCTACTGATACACTTGAGAAAGGTTTACAAAAGCCATTGCCAAATTACAAGGGGAACTAACTAATAAGAGTTGCTAAGGAGGATCCTCGAGTTACAGTGAAACTAAGGCTACGACTAAAAGATATAATGAAAATGAGTAATTGGTTTATTTGGTCAGGGACCTCTACAAATGGTAGGTCTTTGGGTGTTTATAGAGTTTGCCTCCATTTGAAATCCTTGGGTGGTCGTCCTCTGTCTTAAAATAGATTATCTCTTTAAGTATCTTCCCATGTGACCTTGCCAATTTGCTACTCCAAATGGTTGGTCTTGCGGTATTTATGGAGTCTCCTCCCATGTGAAATCCTTGGGTGACCGTCCTCTGTTTAAAATAGATTCTCGCTTCAAGTATCTTCCCATGACCTCGCCAATTTGCTAGCTTGATATTTCGGCTGAATGTATGTTAGTCCTTCTAGGTCTTCATCGGCTAAATCCCCTTTACACGGCTAAGCCTTCTTTAATCATTGGCAAACATGAATCATTTAGGAATTAATACTTGGGCCTCAAAAATGATATTTTTATCATTTTTGAGGCCGACAATTATATGGGGTCCGTTTGGTCAAATGACTTAATTAAGGCCTTATGTAAAAGTTACATCTACCAAAAGGTCTTATATAAAATAAGAAATTTATAAATAAGTTATTTTGTGTTTGGTTACTTAGTAACAGAAGTGCTTATTTTGAGTTAGTAGTGTTTGGCTATATAATTCTAAAAGTGCTTATTCTTGTAGAGAGGATATTTAATATTATTGGTTGAATATTTGTAAAAGAATTATAAATAATGTATTGCAATTATTTATTTCAAAAAATATTTAAATTGATATAGTTAGAATTGAACTATTTAAATTGGCATGTTTTGACTTATTGTTCTTATCTTTAACGTTAATATTATGTTGAAAATTTAATTGAATTTTATTAGTTTCATTTTATAATTTATTTATTTATATAGAGTAGTATAAATTAGTTTGAATAGAAAATATAATAAATTTACACTTCTACTAGTATAGTTATTTCTACGGCATTTCTCTTGGGAAACAAATTTCAACCATCATCACAATTAATGTGCCGTATAATAATGAAAACAGAAATATTGTTAAAAGGGTGAATAGACATTGGACAAAAAATATAATAAAATAAGAAATAACCCACCTTCCATGAGTTGAACACACTCCTAGAAGGAAACCACTTTATGAGAAGTTGAGGTATCTTATTTCAACTTCTAGAAAAGCTATTGAATAACTTTTCGAGAAGTTAAAAGCTTTTATTTCAATTTGATCCAAATACTAATAATGTGACTTATCACGATCCAAACTTTAAAATAAGTCATAAATCTCCTATCCAAACAGGCTGATAATATTTGATGTTTGGGGTTAATTTGGTAAAAATGTCAGTTTCAAAATAATCAGCTTCTGTGTAATCAAAAGTTGCTTATATTTATAAGCTATTTTTCAACTTAAAATTATTAAGTTTGAGTATAATCTATTTTCATAAACTTGCCAAGCATGATTGATTCTTTACAAACAGTTTTTTTCAGCTAAAAAATTGTTTATGGGAAGTTTCTCGAACATGTTATCCATGAAATTTTTCACCCCATTTTTACTTCGGTATCAAATACACCCTCAATATGGAAAGTTCTCTATGATTTTTTTTTTTTGGTGAAAAACCTTGTAATATTAGTAAAAAGAGTTTCGATTATTGTTTGCAGAAGAAATCAGAGATGGAGATGTTCGATCGATGCCAATGCAGACACCAGGACTAGTAAGTTTATTTTCAGATAAAAGGACTTTTACTTCGAAACTTTTGGTCTTTTCTATAAATGCCACTTTCTTAAACAACAAATGTTTTGTTTAAATCATTGAAATTATGCTTCCCCCTTGGTATTACTTCAACGTGGGGGCAATTCACTAAACTTTCATTCAATTAAATCTAGTGAAAAAATGTACATTAATAGCATTATTTGAGGACTGTAAAGCTACATCTGCTAGTTTTAAAACTAAAATACTTAAACCATTTGAAGGGCTGAGCTTATATATTTTCAATTTAATTTTCTCTCTCCAGGTTTCGGGTGTCCCACGTCCAGAAAGGAGGGTATCCAAACCAATCAGCCTTTTGTATATTGTTAAAATAGTGCTTGCTTTTATTTTGATTTTTTCACTTGGTGCAGTATTTACTTTGTTTCTTGATAATCTTCCTGCGTTGATATTATTTATTAAGTCAATAGTCTAGTGCTTTTCTAATGCTTGAAACGTGTGTACATTATTGGAACAAGTGTGAGAGAAATGAGTCACCTGAGCTGCATTCCATTACGATTGAGTTTATAGTATACAAAAGGTTCTGAACCAATTGATAACAGACTCTTAACTAATTTAATAAAGTAGATTTTGGCAAATAATCATTAAATGAAATACTCCTCAAGTTGGGAAGTAAACATCGGGTTCCCAACTTGGACATAAGATGAGTGAACTGTGGAAGCAGCACTTCCTTGTTCAGTGGATTTGCAATGCTCTTCCTACTTAATACAAGTTTCCGTGGAAACGTTCAATAATTGCAGCAAGAGTTGTTACTATTTTATTGTTTCATTGTTCCATTGGCTGTAGGTTTAGTTCTGGAATTCATGTTTACATTATCCCTTAATGAGCCTCCCAAAAGCATGTAGTGGAAATTGTCAAGGATAGAAACCATTAATTCTCCCTGCCAAACCATGCGGTAGTTCTGCCACCACCTTAGGCCTCAACAAATTCATATACCTGAGAAATGCCACATCAAAATGATCAGCAATAATTTAAATCATCAAGTACCTTCACTAGTTTGGTTTTCATACTAATTGAGATACCCATAACAGCTAGGAGAGTAAGTTAGCTAAATGCCTAAATTATCAAAGTGAGACATTCACAGTGAGGCTGCAAAATACATATAAGTTAATCATTACTCAAAGTGATGCCTTAGATGCAGATGCAAGTCCTATAGGTAAGATTCCATTAAAAATTTGACATGAAAGAAGACCTTGCATTATCATCAACCTCTGATATGTACAGCATACACTTGGCTATCAGATGTCCCAAAATAGTGTAAATAAATGCCGGTCTAAACCTTAGTGAGTATTCATTAGTATCTATAATAAATAAGAATAGTAATCATTTTTTTTTTTTTTTTTGCATTGAAGAAAGACAAAAAACTAGTGCCTGGTGCCTTAGCACCTTATAGTTGAGTTCAAACTTCCAATAAGGGCTTGTGATTGTGGTTTTCAAGCCATTTCCTCTATTGCGTCTCTTTTGCATGTTTTATTAATGAGAGTCTGACAACCAAAATGATTCCTACAATATACTAAATATGCATGGAACATCAAAAGGTAAGGACACAGTACTAGTGAGCCAGCATGCATGGTAGGGAGTAGTTGACATCATATTCATATCCATGCAATGACCAAGCTCAGCCTAAATATAAATTGAAGACGGTAGAAACTATTACAAAATTACATCATAAAGATCAAAGACACCATCCTCAACTAGATGGGAAAAGAAAAAAGAAAAATCATATTCAGACTTGCAACAATTTTTTCTTTTTAGCTTCTTCCTTTAAAGTTTGAATTTTTCGCAAGACTTAGATATAAAAAATGAATGAAAAGAGTAAATTGCTCAAAAATGACCAAGCAAATGAAAAAAAAAAAGAGAAAAATACCTTGTCAAAGCAGTAGCAGTAGCGCAAGCGAGATTGAGCTTGGTGATCTTGGTTGTGGAATGCAGATAAAGAAGAGAGGGGGACGGAGGGTGACAATGCCACCACTGGTTTGTGCAGGTATGGGTTTGAATAATGGTGTGGGATCCGTGGCAGTTGTGTGAAGGATCTAGAGAAAGGGAAGTACATCATGGATCAAAAAGAGAGGGAGGGGATTGCGGCGTGGCCATGACACAATGGCTGTGGTGGAGGTGCTTTGGCGGAGGTGAAGACCAAGGAGGAGGACACAGATGGGAGTGGGTGGGGAGGTGAGGAGCGCAACTTGAACGTTTGAGCGGAGGGGATCGGTTTTTGAATTTGGATCATTTTTGTGCTTTTTTTTTCTTCCTTTTTTTCTACAGGAGTGTGATTTTAACACCCGAGATTGAGTGTCAATACGCGATGTAACACCCCCTTAATCATAGTATTCCATCTAGGCTATAACACCATAGCTAAGGGTGTGGTACTATGTATCATATTCATATGCCATATAATAATCAACTCTATTTATTTATTTATTTATTTTCGTTATTCATATTTACATAGTATGAAGCGTTAGCGCTTAGTGACATATTCATGAAACCTTATGAACAGAGAGAAAATAATATATAAATGAATCTTATTAGATTTTCACAATATACTAAAAACATCAGTATACTATATAATATACAATCCTTGTAGGGACTGTCTAAAACAAATCAAAATACATCAAAGTACAAAACATCATCCTGCTGTAACCCTGAGGTAGACATGGAATATGCATGGGGATGAGAATTCTAAAAATTCTCAATAAAGTACTCCCATATACATACAACTATCATTAGTATCTACCTCAGCTGCTTTGGTTTATTTATCAAAGTCTTGCATGCCAGTAAAATCGATAAAATCTTTATCAGAAGCGAGTCCATTTTATTCAATCATCATCATTTTGAGTATACGATGTTAAGCTGAAATATAATCATCTTGATCTCAATAAAGTAATGGACTTACTTACTTAGCACATAGCATAGGGGATTACTTAGGATAATTGCTACTTTAACTTGTCATGACCCTCTACCATTGTGGCTTTGACCACTTTATGGGTAATAGACTGCTTTTCAGGATTGAGCTCATTCTTATACATGAGATTGGATTTTCTCTCCAATGCACATAGATCTATTCGTAGAGAGGTTTGCTCCCTAACTCTATTCAAGGGCAGTGAGGTTTACTTCGCAACCCATTTAAGGGTACCCAAGTTTACTCCTCGACTAGTCAAATTTACTCTCCAGCCCAATAAGACATAATCCAATGCTTTGCTCTCACATATAAGCAATTGTAATAAGTATACACATCTATATGTGCCTAACATCATCAATAAGTTCACATAACATGAATGAGATCAAATCATAAACATTTCATCATCTTTTCAGCTAATTCAGTATGCTGCTAGGATTTTGGTTCTCAAGAAAATTATGGTTAAATTATTAAAAGTCACTAGAACAGTGAAAAATTATTTTTCAGAGATGATTTAATGTATCAAGGTGACCTTGTAAAAATTTCAAAACATAATAAGATCTCTAGCTATATTAATGAAATTTCACAAATTCAAAGTTTAGAACTGCTCAATTTTAGGCAATAGTCAAAAGTCTCAATTTTTCTACCCTATCAAATGAATACCTAATTTCATACAAAAATTTAGGGTTGGATTTCAAGATGTCCTAAACATATTATACCTAAACATATTATAAAAATTTCAGCTCAAAATTCGATCATTTCCTAGGGTAATAAAATTAGATAAATCTAGTGCTTCAGAAAGGACTATGCAAGGAGAAACCTGACCTGTTCGATTTTCAATTTTTTTAAAATAGCAATAGTGCTTAAGATGAGCCAAGAAAACTTCTAGAAACACTTCCATATGCTAGCTTCATCATATAAAATTTTAGCTCAAGATCATGTTTCTAAATTAGTGAGCCTACTGGCTTAAAATTAGGATTTCCAGCAGCGTGATTCACAATTTATTTTGAGAGAAAGAGTTTTCTAACAACATCCAAACACTCCACCAAATTAAAAAAATCAATATTCATATATAATCATCCAATAAAACTAAAAATTTTGTGCTCAAGTAATAAGGAAATTCCAGAGTAAATTTTGAAAGAAATGTGGATGACTAAAGCCCTACTTGGCTCTTGGAACTCTAATTCTTATTCTTGGCTTCCCTTCAAGAGTTCCTATACCCAATTCTTGATCTAATCCTCTCAAATCCTCTTCTAACAAAGCAGGAATTGTTGATATGATGAAGTTATGGTTTGTTAATAGGAGTTGATTTGAGGTTACAAGGATAGTACGTAGCTTAAGCTTATGGTTATGGAGTTTTTTAGTGAAGTTTATGATTTCTAGCTAGGGTTCTTGTGTTTTCTAGAGGAACAAGATGAAGATGGCTAAATATGAAGGTTGATAGCCAAAATTTAGGGTAGAGAAATGTTAAGATACTTGTCTTATAATATTGTCATAATGGTGTAATAAATAAAATTGATAAAATGATTTTTCTTCAAGATAAATATATGAAATTTTGGGCACATCTCATTAGCTCCTAGGAAAAACAATGGTGTGGCTTCTTATAAGCCACACATTTGTCTTACTACGTGTCCACCTTATTTTGCAATTTCCATACAATGTGAGAATCTACACATTGTAATCCGTAAAACAAATATTACCTGAAATTTTATTTCGGATCTAAACCTTTTATTTTTAATCTTTCTTAACCTAAATCTCACTTTTTCTCTATCTTGGGCTTTCCGGGCCTAATTTCAGGGCTTTGATGGTCCCAACAAGCCCTCAACGATAGTATTTAACCTTTTTTTTTGTCCCATCAAGCTGTTCATATCTCAACTAACCCTATCAAACTTGAAAAATTCGGATTAATAAAATTTAAATAAAATTTTAAAATAAGTTTTGGGGTGGTATACACGACACTATAGAGAGAGCTAGAAAAGGACAAAGATGGTGGGGCCAATGATTGGAAAAAAAGAAGAAGAAAACGGGCAAAAAAAATCCAAATTTCAAGAAATCCCATCCCCTCCACTCAAACTTTCAAGTTGTGCTTCTCACCTCCCTAACCACTCCCATCTGTGTCCTCCTTCTTGCTTTTCACCTTAGCCACTGCAGCCACTGGGTTGTGGCCATGTCACAATCCTTTCCCTCTCTTCTTCGTCCCTGATGCACTATGATTTCATGATCAAAGAATCACCGCTTGTAGGCATTATGAATTCAAGAGCCAACAGAATATGATTTGGCAGTTGTTATGAATCATGTTGAATTCCATACTTCTTAGTTTCATGAAAACTCTTAAAAACTAGTTTGTACATAAATCAATTAAATCTGAAAACTCTTAAAAACTCTTAATACTCTGTTTGCTCTGAATCCATGTAACTCTAACAGTCCGATCTTAGCATAACTATGACCACGAAATTATGTTCAAGGAATCACTCGTTTGTAGACATTGCGATTTCGAAACCCATAGAGTATATAGTCGCCAACTGTCCTGAATCATATGAGGATTCGTACTCTATATTTTTTATGACTGAATTTCTAAATCATCTCTCAAACTATCATACTTTCCATAAACTAGAAGACTTAAATATCATACTTCAAAACAACAGGGTTTTAAAATCATGAAAACTCTGAATTCATAATACCGTATATATTCAAATGTTAAATCATACTCTGCTCTATATTTGTCCACAGTAACTCACCTTGTTATTCTAAAATCTCTTGAAAACTTGGCAATCTGGTAAATCCATAGAACGCATTTGACAACTTTAGTAAACATTGCTAAATCATATATTGTTCAATGAATCTCCTCGAGAACATGTAAGACATTTTTCATGATACACAACAATTCAAATAATGGTTCCATGGTTTTTCTTAAAATACATTTTCATGCTATGATCAAAAGTCATAATTTTTCTAGGCTTTGTATAACTTACACAATCATAGTCTATACATATTGTCATATATAATTTCATGTTTAGAAATCATTATGCATAAACATACTCATAATGATAAGAAAATAAGGACACGGGTTTGAACCCACTCACCATGTAGGTTTAGGAGTATGTAGGCACCATCAACTTCACTTTGAGAGCTTGGAATGACACTATCAACTGTCATAGAGTAACATAGACCCATGATCAATCTCTATTAATCTCGAGACAACTCTAAAACAACTCTATGAATATTGGTGGAACACCTCCACTTAACAACAACTAAGAGTATAAACAACCCATACCCAAGAACATGGAGGGCATGAGGGAAAGATGACATAAACCAATATAAACCCCTTACCTTTGAGCTTGGAGGAGGAAGATTGATGTTGGATTGAGAGAGAAAAAAAAAAGGGAGGAAATGGTGTTTTGGTGGTAGGGTTTCAGTGAAATGGGGAAGAAATCCCAAGTTGCGGGCTTATATAGGGTGTGGGGTTTCACTTAAATGGAATTGCATCGTTTTGCGCTATTCTAACATCAAGGTCCTCGCTGTAACGAGTGAGCCTATTCTGCATGATTTTGCAGTGATATGCTTTCTAGTGTATCGAGGGTTCCCAAGACCCCAAAAGACTATGTCATGCCTAGTCCAGGACACATGTACCTGAGGCATCACAATCATGGATTGACTAACTTTAATTCATGCGTACGATGTAGCCAAGAAGAAACAATCTTGCACTGTTTAAGTGATTGTGTCAAATCTCACAGCATTTGGAGTAATATTGGTACTAATCTTTTTCCCATTTTGAGGAATCCGATTCTAGTTTGTGGCTGACAAAAGGGCTCTTAGGTGGAATGTTATCCTATTCTTAGCTATTCTTTGGTAGACCTGTCGAAGTCACTACCGTGATACTTTTGATCATGGCCCTTGGCCAGCTCCAGTGGTAGTTCGTTGGGCCTGACTCTTGGTTGATGAGCTCACTCACCTCCATTCTAGCTATATTGATGTGTTGCTGTGGCATGCTTCTCTGCATGGATCAGTCAAACTACATGTTGAGGGAGTGTTGCAAGTGCGCTAGTTTTGGTTGCATCCTTTACAATAACCATGGTGGGTGGTTGGCAACTTGTTTTGGTTCCGTTAATGAGTTAAGGGTTCTTCGGGTGGAGCTAGAGGCAGTTTGGCAAGGTCTTTCTCTTGCTTGGTTAGATGGTTATCGTATCGTTTATGTTGAAATGGATTGTTTGGAGGCTTTTATGGCTATGACTAATGACCAAATTTCTCCTCGGCACTTAGATCTCAACTTACTCGTGTATTCGTGAGTTGCACCTTCGCAACTGGTGTGTGCATTTCACTTTGGTTCCCAGGACAACAAATCAGGGTGGTTAGTGATTATGTGGCTAAGAGCGGAGCTTGTTTAGGTGTTAATTATCATTAGTGGCATCATCCAAGAGTGGAGCGGAACACCCTCCTAAGTATAATATCATCCAGGAGTTGTTACTTATAAATTAGTGGACATTTCTTAGATATCTATAGTAAAGTTAATTGAATCATGCAATAACTAATTTGTAATTATATTAAAATATATAATAAAGAAACAATTATTTATTTAATATAAGTCAAATACAAGAGGAAGCTCTTCTATCAGTCTTACTATACATTTATCTTTCCATATATTTACAAACATATACACACCTAACAAAATAAAATTTATCAGGGACTTCAATTATTGAGCTTCCATAGTTGCCGCCTCATTGTTCTCTTGAGCAATCTGGAGACAACACCGAAAAATAAACAACATGTGTGAGAATTGTGAAATTCTCAGTAGAACATCCCCAAAATACATAATAAAATACATGTCATCGTTATCGTCCTATCCGCTTCGATTTATTGAGAAAAATGTGATCATGCAACACATCAAAGATATTCAATCACTTAATATACATGTATGATCATGTTGCAACTTAAACATATTGGTCTCTAAATAGATAATAAAATTCTTCACTTAGCACATAATATAGAGGACTACTTAGGATAATTGCTACTTTAACTGTCTTAGTCGTTGACTATGGTGGCTTATTCTACTCCTAGGTAATAGACTGTTTTTCAGGACTGAACTCATTTCTATACATGATCATTACCTTCTCCAATGCTCACACAGACCTATTCTGAGTCAAGTTTACTTTCCTCGACTTATTTCAATGGTAGCGAGGTTTATTTTTCCAACTGACCGAATTCACTTTATCTGGCCCAAGAAAAATAATATCTCATTCTTGTAAGCAATTGTAATAAGTATTCACATTTATATGTGCCTAACATCATAATGAGATCAAATCATAATCATTCTATCATAATTTCAGCTAGTTTAGTGTGCTAACCTGATTTTCGGTCTTAAAGAAAATTATGGATTAGCTACTAAATCTCATCAAAACAAAGCAACATAAATTTTCAAAGAAAAATAAGATCCCTAGTTATATTAATAAAATTCTATAAATTTGGAGGTTAGAAACTACTTATTTTCAGCCAATAACCAAAGTTCCCAATTTTCTCATCCTATCAAATGAACAAATAAAATTCTACAAAAATTCAGGGTTGGACTTCAAGATGACCTCAACACCTTGTGAAATTTTCAAGTCAAAATTCGATCATTTGATATAGTAACAAAATTAGATAAATTCAGTGCTTCAGAATTGACTGTTGAGGCAGAAACCCTAACCATTTCGGTTCTTGAATTTTTAAAAGTAGAAAAATTGCTCAAAATCACTTAGAAAAAATATTGGAGATGCCTTAACATGTTAGCTCCATCACATAAAAATTTTAGCTCAAAATAAGGTCTCTAACTAGGTAAAAAAAAAATCAAATAATTTCACCTGCTTGCTTAAAACTGGGAATTTTAGCAACATAGTCCACAACATATTTTGACAAAAAGAATTCTCTAACATCATCCAATCACTCCACCCAATTAAACACATCAATATCTATGTATTATAAACCAATATAACCAAAAATTTCAGGCGAAAACACTCAATTTCAGAGCCATTTTTGAAAGATAAGAGACCAAAAAAAGCCCTACTTGACTCTTGAAAACTCTTGTCCTTGTTCTTAGCTTCCTTCAAGGGTTCTCCACCCAACTATTGATCTAACCCTCTCAAATTCTCTTATAACATAGCAAGAATAGCAACTAACTTGATAGTATGATAAGGTGAGAGTTTATTATAAGGAGTTAATTTGAAGTTACAAAGCATAGCATGTAGGTTGTGCTTTTGGTTATGGAGTTTTTAGGGTGAGATTTGAGATTTCTAGCTAGGGATCTTGTTGGTAGATGAAGACTGCTAAAATTTAAGGGTGCTGGCTGAAACTTGAGAGGAGAAATGGTAAGATGTTTGATTTTGTGTATTTATGACAATATACATATTAATTTTCTATTATCAAATTGTCTTCCTTAAAAGATAATTATGTGAATTTTTTGTAATGTTCTCATTGGCTAGTCATAAAGGTAATGATGTGTCTCTTCTTAAGCCATACACCTATCACCTTAGATATCCAACTTGCACTACAAGTTTCATACGATGTAAAAAAAGTATACATCATAATTTAATCAAACGAATAAAACATCATACCGGGAAAAACAGATGTTGCTCGAAATTTAATTTCAAATATAAAATTTTCATTTCTAACCTTAATCCTATATTTTCCCCGTCTCAGGCATCTCATAGTCTCAATTCTAGGGTTTTGATGACCCCAACAAGCCTGTGATACCCACGCAGTCACTATTCATTTTTTTTTGTTCCCAATAAACCATTCTTATCAAGACTAATTTTATCCAATTCATGAAATTTTAATTAACAAAGTTCAAACGAAATTTTTAAAATAAATTTCAAGGTGTCACTTGGAGCTTTCTGCTATCATTTTGAGTGATCTACCCAACTAAGTCTTGTTGGTTGTGTTCTTTTATTTAACTTTACCAAAAAATACTGTTAGTATATAAAAATTATACATATGTTAAACTATATTTACATTTTATGTCAAATAAAGGCAAGAAAATGGAGAACAAACGAACTGTAATTTAAGGCATACAACAATGGCATTCTTCCCCACAATAAAACCAAACTACGAATGTTGAGATGCATTTCCTGTACAGGGATTACATACACAAGTGGGGCTGCAATATTTTCTTTGCCTTGAACTGCTAGTAAGCTCCACGTGGTGATGTTTGGTCTGGCGTCATGTGCCTGGAGATTAAGCAAGACAGCTTGTGGAGGAGTGATAGGTATCATCCACTTGAGCTGCTGGCACATAAACTGCATCTTTCAGGCAGCTGTGTGATCGGCCGTAAAATACATAAACAAGTAGGCCTATTGCCAGCCATATAGAAACACGCGCCCAAGTAGCAGATCTGAGAGAAAAACAGGAAAGAGTAGATGAGTTGCGCAATTCAAGAAAAATTGAATCGGCAGAACTGACAAATAACTACTATTTCAATCCATGTGCTCCTTAGATCCAAGTTCAGATTCAGTATGTTAGGAAGAAATTAACGTTTCCTTTACTAAGTCAAGGAACGAAAGTACTAAGGGAAAGTTCTATGTACTTTCGTAATTGAACATGAATACTTACCCGAGATTAATAAGTAGGTAGGAATTGATGAGAGTGCAAGCTATAGGCAGCAGTGGCACGAGTGGGCAAGTGAAACCTGTAAACAGATCAATGAAAGTAATTTCACACCCAAACCAATCTTGTAATGAAGCTGTGCAGTGATGAGATTCCAGTATTGCATATATTATTTGATCCAAAATATGGATGGACATTCCAGTGTAGTACTTGGTATAGTTGATATATGGAAATTATGGCCAACCTATTTTATTTGTATAGTATTCTTTTCTCGTATAGAACATATGTAATAACACGCAATTAGTCGCATAAGAATAAGACACCCACTCTACCCACATAAACTTACTACCAAAACATCATAATGTTAGGCCATACCTCCAGAGTGCCCAAAGCTGTGTCTTGCATCATCTTGATCTATGCAGGTGAGGAAGACGAGACCAAACAGAAGAAGAGTGCCACCAACTCCACACAATGCAAAGCGAACAGAACTGGTAAAAGAAAACATAGAATGTTGGGGGGAGTAAGAACAACAAGAAATATCCAAGTGGCAAGAGAAGCATTAATCAAATGCACAAATTTAACGTAGCTACTGTAATGTAAAATTAAAAACCTCCCTTTCGACAGGGATAAGGGTCTATAGAGTTCATTTAGCATCTCAAATCAGCTGCTAAACTATTTATGGATTTGAACTTGATAAGAAATTATGTGTATGCCCAACTTGAAAAATGAAATAGCAATCTGCCACTAAACCAACCTGAGAATTGTCAAGTCTGAAGCTGCATATGTGAGCACAAATATACCTAAGCATGTGAATGCTATTACCCACCCCACAACTTTTCTCCTGGTACCCTCATTTAAATCTGCACAAATAAGGAATAAGGAGCAAAACAGGATATGTCAAAAGACAGAAGAAAAGCTAAAGAAAATATAACCACCGCAATAAACCGGTGTGTAAGCTAAGCAATATTGATTACAAATCTGGAGCAATAAATTTTGCACTACTTATGATGGAGAGGTTGGTGAATGGAGAAAGAGAGGCATAACTCACAGTTGCCTATGGCAAGATGTTTAGCAATTAGGGGATACTCAATTGATACATCTTCTTTCACAAGTAAAGGTTTCCGGTTCACAGAAGTACCATTAGCCTCTGCATCATTTTCAGCTGCCTCCAAATTGCTCCAGTTGTCCTGCATTGACACTGAATCAATTGGTTCCTGGAGGGAAGGGGGCATTGGAACCTCATCCGGAGGGATATATCTTAGTATTAACACAGATATTGCCACTATGGTGAATGCAAGAAGTGTACCCACACTAACCTGCAGGAGACAAGCAAATAACATTAGTACTACACATACAAGGTAGTGACATCCTTTACAGAATGATGCTACCAGACGAGTTCATGCAAGCCATTTTGAAATGCTTCAGAAATGTTTAAATAATTTCAAAAGAACAGGGAAAAGAAAGGGAAAAAAAATGATTTCCTGGATCAAATTTGAAAAAGTCAAAGGCTACATGAGATGGGTTTCACTGTTCTTGGTAAACTCTGTTTGACATCAAATAATATTAGAATTCTGTTGACCATAGGGATCTTTCATGATGGCAATTGTTACTATTTGGGATAAAAACAATTCCTCAGTCCACACTGTAACAGCGAAAGGTTTTGGATTGAGTTGTTTCTTGGCAATATTCAAGCATATAATTCTGGCAAACCGATAAAGGATCCTGACTGATTACAAAAATAGACATACCATCCCAGCCAATTCTGAAACTTCCATAGAAAATGCCAAAACCGCAGCAACAAGGCCAGTAGCTATTGTGCTCTTAACAGGAACTTGGCTGCGCTTACTTATGTCAGAAAAAAGTGGTGGCAGCAGCCCATCCCTTGCCATAGCCATCAGAATTCTTGGCTGAGAGACATTAAACAAAAGATTTCAAAATATTTTCCTGGAAAATAGAAAACTTCAGAAAAAAAGGGGTGAAAAACTGTGATAACTGCATCAGGCAATCATAGAATAAAGCCATAAACTAGTAAGCAAAAGTGCATCTAATACTGGGAACTAATGATCTTGATTAAATTCAGTATACTATAGCTAGATTTTCCAGCGCATAAACTTTAAGCAAAGATGAATGCTGATATCAGGCTGATAGAAATACTGAAAAGCCAAAAGGCATGCCTATGGCACTCAGGTGGGGCAAGAAAGGCCCCCAATGCCTTTTCTAAGGAAAGTCGTTGCCTCTTCATTGAGGCAGGTGCCTTTTGTAACTTTCAGGTGCCTTTTTTTGTTAGCAGAGGTGCTAACAAGCGTATATTTTCCCAAATTTCATTAAAAGTAAGTTAAGCTCAGCCCATTCAAAAGCAAGGTTTTAATAAAAAATAAAAACAAAAAAATCGTTTAGCATCCACATGTTCAACCACCACTTAAAACAGAAAAAATTGTGAACGATTCCACTTACTCTTAGGGCTTCACTTTTACAGAAATTTAAATGATAGTCTTCAAATTTAGTAATCCATTTGGGTCTCCTAGATCTGTCAATCTGTCTCCTTCCCAGATTAAAGGTTCGATCTCTTCAATCCTCAAGAGTTTCTCCTGTAAATCTTACTTTCAATTTCCTTAACCCATTATTTTAATAGAACTTCTTTTTGCTTCACATCTGTGCTAGAATTAACACCAACCATATGTTGTAGGTTAAAAGACCTTCCACAGAAGGCTATCTTCCTTAGGTGTGTTATGTATGGTACTAACCCAAAATCAACTACACACCTTTTTCTATGCATTGCCCTCAGGCAGATATTTTATGATATTCCTTGCTTGGTAGTGAGTATTTTGTGAGCTCTAGAGCTTTGGCTCAATTCACGTTCACTAATTTTGTTGGTTTTGGGAGGCAAAAGGAAGCCACGTCTTGGGAAATATGCTGTCTTTGCATTTTCCCGCTTCTAAAATTCATTTCACTACAATCAATTCTATTATCACTAAACAATATATAAATTGCACTGCACTTATAGTGCATCATTAATCATATGTAGAATCTCTCCTTTGTTCAACACAATTGGTAAGTTCAATTCAATATGAGTAAAACATATAAGAAAAGGCATGAATAAATATTCACACTAAATAGTTTATGTGCATTTTTAACCCTTTGAAAGTTGGTAAGTGTAACACCCTCCTAACTACCATTTATTACTCGAGCATTAACATTGTAATTAGAAGAGTATCACTTTCTTTCTATAATATCCACTAGTTGAATGAAATGAAAATAAAATAAATCAAACTCTGGAGTTGTAAATAAAACTACTACAAAATATACATATGTTATTACTTCACATACAACTTTCCTTAATACATACCATACTTAAAGTTAATTCACTTCACTTATAATACAACTCAGAGACTCCTATCAAAAGACCTACTAACCCTGCTCAAATATCAAGGTCCAACAAAAATCATATATACACAGAAATGGACCTAAGACATCCAACAGCAATCAGTCTGCAAGCTGGTAAGTTCCTAGCACTATACTACACTATATACAAGTCAAAAGCCCCCGTAGGTCTCATGTCCTCCTAGGCGAAACCGTTGGCCATCGATATGATGGCGTCTCCTCCGCCAGGGGCATCATGACCCTCTGGTGGGTCCGAATCAGAGGACAAGGATGAGGAGGGAGCATCCGCTGGGGGAGGTACTGGTGGTGCTAGAGGAATATCAAATATAACTGGGTGCGCCATATGAAGAGGCACACCATCGTAGGGAAAAGCTGGATCGAAATCAGCGGTGAACACAGACGCACTAAAGGAAAGGCCAAAGAACACATATGCACGGATCTGGGAATAAGCTGCTGCATAAAGAGAGTCAAGTACCAGATCATAATGCCACACCCACTGAGGCGAATCAAGGAAGAATACTATTGACGGCATCTGTAGAGTCTGAGCACAATACAACATATACACAAATAGGGGTGAGTCTTCCCGCGCAGCTGTCGCAAGATTTGAGAAAGGAATTGATCGAGATTTTGAACCGGTTCTTTCGATGACTCCTCTTAATTGAGACATGAGATCCAATGCTTGAAGTAGGAATCACTTTGAGTTCACCATACATATAGGGTTGAGTCGATCGGGTCATATTGATAAAATGATCTATCTTTTCCTTTCTTGTTAACCCATTTATATCTAATAAATTAATATCTTTTTTTCAGGCTCGGCTAGACTCACCCCTATTTGGGTATATGTTGTATTGTGCTCAAATTCTACAGATACCGTCAATAGTATTCTTCCTTGATTCACCATACTGGGTGTGGCATTACGATCCGATACTCGACTCTCTTTATGCAGCAGCTTATTCCAAGATCCGTGCATATGTGTTCTTTGGCCGTTCCTTTAGTGCGTCTGTCTTCACCGCTGATTTCGATCTAGCTTTTCCTTACGACGGTGTGCCTCTCCATATGGCGCACCCAGTTATATTTGATATTCCTCTAGCACCACCAAGATTCTCCCCAAATGGATGCTCCCTCCTCATCCTCGTCCTCCGATTCGGACCCTCCAGAGGGTCCTGATGCCCCTAGCGGAGGAGAGGCCATCATACCGATGGCCAACGGTTTCGCTTAGGAGGACATGAGACCTACGGGGGCTTTTGACTTGTATATAGTGTAGTATAGTGTTAGGAACTTACCAGCTTGCAGACTGATTGCTGTTGGATGTCTTAGGTCCATTTATGTGTATATATGATTTTTGTTGGACCTTGATATTTGAGCAGGGTTAGTAGGTCTTTTGATAGGAGTCTCTGAGTTGTATTATAAGTGAAGTGAATTAACTTTAAGTATGGTATGTATTAAGGAAAGTTGTATGTGAAGTAATAACATATGTATATTTTGTAGTAGTTTTATTTACAACTCCAGAGTTTGATTTACCTTATTTTCATTTCATTCGACTAGTGGATATTATAGAAAAAAAGTGACACTCTTCATATTACAATGTTAATGCTCGAGTAATACATGGTAGTTAGGAGGGTGTTACATTATTTTTTTATTTTTACGTTCGTTACATTGTTCTCATCATTTCTATGTACATCAGAATTTTGATATTCTTATTACTAAAGTCTCAATTATTTTCTGAAAAAAAAAAAAATTAGGGTGTTACAGTAAGCTTTACCGATAACTATGATGAGAAACTGCACAAGTTTTGGGGGAAGAATAAACTAGACAATTTCAGAGCTTGATGTATAAACAGGGGACATAAATGTTCCACTTAATTACCTGGGGCAATAACCCACCCATCAATGACGCACATAGAGCTGTAAAAGCCCCAGCATTTATAATGTAACTGCAATCACAATTATGAAAAGTGATTTTGGAAACTACTACATATATTAGGCCGCATAAACTTTAATGAAGAATCAGAAGCACAATAGAGTAGCATAATTATTCACTTACACTGCCCATTGCATCCCATGGTCAGCAAATGCAGAGGATATGGGGGTGTCAGGATCAATAGCATAGTAAGGTACTAAACCGACTATAACAATGGAGACCATCATGTATAATCCACAACATATAAACAGTGAACCACCAATACCCAGTGGCAAATCACGTTGAGGATTTTTCACCTGTTGATCAAAGTAAAACCTTAGTAGGAGGTTAGAAAATCCTCAATTATTTACCCAGAAGAGGAAATGGCATTTATAATCAACAAAGGGCAAGCAGCATCACATCATCTATACCTCTTCAGCAGTGCTGGCAACTGCATCAAAACCTATATAAGCAAAAAAGACAGTTGCAGAACCAGCGAGCATCCCATCTACCCCAAATGGAAAATACCTATTAAAGAATAGCAAGAGGCAAGTATTCAGTTACTAGAAAGACGTAACATAGATGTGGAAGTGAAAAACAGTACCCTGTAGGAAGTTCATATCCAACCCATCCAGATTTGAATCCCAGGTAACCACCAGCTAATATGACAAAGATCAAAGCACATATGTTCACTGCTGTCACTATACTTTGTACCATTGTACTCTGCATAAAATAAGCAATAAAAAAGATCTCTGAAAAATATATACTGGGACTTTTGAATGGATAGAAAAAAAGAAAAAAAAGAGAGAGAACAATGCTAGGTGGATTGGTGCAAGGGTCACAACTCAGATGCAAAGGATGCATTATCATAAGTTGCACCCAACCAAAAATTACGGAAACTCTAGCTAATACAATCCAGAAAGGTAAACTACAAAGATAATTTTAAATAACAACATACTACAAAAGATTCAAACAGAAATATACCTCTTTAATCCCAACACACAGGAGTGCAGTAACAATAAATATCATAATTGCTGCACATGGGTCGACAACAATATCAATCCCAGGAATATGTTGACGTGATAAGAAGACTGGCAAATTGTCTGCACCTCCAATAAGTGCAGCCTAATCAGAGAAACATTATTTGATGTCAATAATTGTATCAGATAAATTTTACTTGCAATTCAAACAAATAAATCTGCTGATTTCATTTGACACACACACAAGAAGGAAAACATCCAACAGATTTCTGAACTCGAAATAGAAAATAGTTTTCTTTCAGAGTCTAGCACCACCAACGTTGTTTTATTCACTGCAATAATGACAATATAATAAAGCCTAGAGTCAGAAGGCAAGAGTTAGCCAAAAAGGACAGGGCAGTGTGGGGCAGTGCTTTCTTGACTTAGTATTAATTAGGACTCATTATCCAGGGCCTATGCCGAGTTATTTACAATGGATTCAAGAATGTAATTCATGAATTATTAATAAGAATCTCCAACAGAAAACTTCAAAGTAGTTTTAAAAAATAAGAATGTCTATAGAGTAGTTTAAACAGATATCTCACCACAAAACCTTTATTTCTTATGGAATGACTAACAAATGGGTAAATGACAAAATCACTCAAAAATACTTAAATAGAAAATAGAACTCATTAAAAATAAAAGTGAATGAATCAACCTCAGAATTTGATATATAGAAGAACTAAAATGGGACAATATAATCAACAGATTCTAAGACAAACAAAAACAAAAAAGAGGAGTTAAAAGAACAGCATACCAAATTGGGAGTTATGCCACGAGAAACAGCAGCTCCACTAATTGTATATTCCAGTATCAAAGCCCAGCCAATCAACCAAGCAACTCTGCAACAAATAAAAAAAGAAAAGATAATCACTTTCTATTGATCAAAATATATCAACTCTCAATTGAATATCCATAGTTTTTTCCTTTTCATTTTCAAGAAAAGACCTTATAGATTAAATTGACATAGACCTCAGATTAGCCGATAGGTTTCAGAACAAGATAAGAAATACTACCCTCCCCCCCAAACAAATGTTCACAACTATTTCCAGAAAGAGACAATATCCAAAACCCCCGGCATCTATCTATGTCACCCCATATCATGACTAATATAAGAAGAAACGAAGAAAAGGAAGCACCGACAGAAAGCACCAAGTCATAAGCTCTGCACAAGCATTTCAATCATATTTTCAACATGCAAAGTCAACACCATAACTAGAATATCCAAGGAAAGCAAGGATACGAAAGCATTCAAGCACATGGGAAGAGAAAACGAACTATGCAAGAATCCAAAGAAAGTGAGTTACCCTTCCCCAACACATATGTATGCATAGTGATAGGCACTCCCTGCAGAAGGGCAGCGACTAGCCAGCTCCGCGTAGCAAAAAGCTGAAAGAGCAGCTGCAAATCCAGCTACCAGGAATGACATAGCCAAAGCTGGACCAGAGTACTGCCGAGCAACTGTTCCAACAAGAACATACACACCAGCACCAATTGTTGCACCAACACCTGAATCAAAACCGTAACCCCAAAAATCGAGAAAACAAATAATCAAATTTTCAATACAACCAAATAAAATACAGCATACAAGTTCAGTTCAAAGTTGTTCTTATTATTATTATTATTTCGGTAGGGGAGATCTCAACAACTGAAAGGGGGTCTCAGTCACTGAAACAAGAAAAGAACCTTAAACCATACTTTGATCATATGACAAAGGATATAAACAACATCGTACAATCAAACACAGAAATCACGAACAGGTTCAAAACCTTACCCAGATGAAAAACAAAAGAAAGAATAAAGGGGGAAACGAACTGAACAATTGAGCATAAAACCAAAGAAAAGAATATTGAATTACCAATTGCCATGAGTTGAGGAACAGTCAACTCGCGGGAAAGTTGGCCCTGAGAACTGCTGTTGTGAGCAGAATCAACTTTCTTCCTCCTAGTGAAAAACATCCGTGAACCGGGACTTCCATTTCTACCACCCTCTTGTGAATCAACTAAAACCCCCATTACAAAATTATCTGCTTTTTATTTTTATTTTTTGTAGGGTTTCAACTCAAGAAGCTGTACAAGTATGTAGGAAACGAAGAGTAGCAAAGATTAAAGAACGCAATTTTTCACTTTTCTTTATATCTTTTTTCCCTTGTTATTTGGATTATGATGAGAAGCTGGTTCAGTTCAGAGTGAACCAGACGGAAAGTGTGGTGTTGTCGAGAGGAGGGTAGATTGATAGAGAGAACGAGAAATTCTCCCTTTCCCTTCCCTTTCCCTTCTGCTGCAGCTGGCTGTGAAGAAGTTATGGGAAAGGGAAAATTATTGTGCTCCTCCGCTCTCCTGCGACGGACAAAAGTCCCACCGTTGTTGTCTTTTCTCGTGTGGTGGAGGGCTTACACTTTCACACTTTCATCCATGTCTGCTGTAATCGTTGCAGAGTAAAACCCCGAAATAATTCTAAAATTTTTTAAATCGGATAAAATAATTATTAAAAAATAAAAATAGATAAATTAATCTATTATCCTTTTAAAAATTAAATAAAATATTCATAAAAAATAAAAATAGACAAATTGATTCTCCTTCTTTTCAAAAACTAAAAAAAATGATTCTTTAGTCAAATATTTTCTGTTAATAATCTATTTAAACAAGATATTCTTTGTGTTTTATTTGGGTGTGTATATTTATTCAATGGAAGGAAAAAGGAAGAGGAGAGTATAAAGTTAAAATTTATGAGGGAATATAAGATATACAATTTAGTTTAATAAGAATAATTAAGAGTGTCATATCATCCACTTAATATATCATTAATAGAAAAAGTTGACGAAATAACCATTTTGTTCATTTTTAAAAATGTGAGAGACTAATTTGTCAATTTTTATTTCTTTTGGACCATTTTGTCTGATTTAAAAATTCTTAGGAACTATTTTGGCGGTATAATCCAGCATTATATTCTCAATTTCTCACCATTAACACTTTTATATTTTTAATATAAATTTAAAATTTTTTTTTATAAAGTAAACTTGAACTATAATATAATTATTTAAGTGTATAAACAATAAAATTTTCAATTGGCTTGCTTAGTGGATTTTATTACATACTTGTTTCTAAATAAAAATTTAAAAAAATTAAAATAGTATTTAATTTTAAACTAATTTTTTACAGTAATAGATAAATAACTAACAAATAACATATGTGTATTTTAAAAACAAAAATTTAAGCACTGGATTATTAGTTATGGAAGAGGCTCTCATATGTATATATAGATAATATTACGTAGCATTATTATATACTTTTTTTCCCTAAAAGCTGGTTCATTAACACTTTAATATTTAAAATAATGAATTAACGAATTCAATTTAATGATAGAAATATTAGCGATTTTTTTAAAATAATTAAAATGTTATCTTAGATTTTTTTTTTCCAAGGAGTAGAATGTATATTGACTCCTTTGTTCATAAAGTGAGGCAATCAACTATATTTCAAATTCATAATATATATAAAATTCTCGAGTTTGATTCTTTATTTGGATAAATACTCATTTAATTTGTTTGGGAATATGAAGAATGATTTGGGCTTGTTGATGATAATGATAAAACAATAGTATTTTAAAGATTTAACAAGGAATAATTTATTCAAATGCAGTCTTCTTCTAAAAAGGAATGAAATAATTTTTTAACTTTTTTATCAAATTACTTTAGAAAAGATATATAAAACAAAAAATAGTTATCAATAATCAAAATAAATTAAAAACATTTTTTCTTACTACTGATTATTTTATTGATAAGTTGTTACTACTGATTTTTCCCTCGTATATAATACATAAATCAAACTTCATGTAAAGTATGTATACAACTAATACGGCTGCAATGAACCGATAAACACAACAATAATACTGTGACTTTAATTATAATGGTAAATCGTAATTTAAATATTGTAACAAAACAAATTATAATTTAAAATCGTGATTGTTAGTCTCTCCACAAATCAATTTTATTAATTTGTTCAAATGCTTATTCTAATGATATATTTGGCTGGGTCGGAAAAAGAAATTTATGTTTTTAACAAATAAAGAGGGATCGCTTTTCTTTCCTTTTTTTTTTTCAAGTTTTTTGTCATAAAGGGAAATCTCCTGATTCCAGTCCTCATCACGGTGGGCAGAGGCGGGCCACAACGCGAATGGCACGTGCTTCTTTGCTTTGCTAGTTTGTTACTATAAAAGTACTTTCATTCACCTTAAAATAAGAAAAAAATTTAAAACTTTTTTTTTACTATCCATTATTTAAAATAGAAAGTATTTTTAAGATGGTGAAAAGTGTGTTTAGTAGAACAAGATCTAATCTATTTTTTATTTTTGTTCTAGTAAAATGAAATACACTTTTATGTATCTAACCTCATTTTATCAAATCAACTTAGTGTTTATTTGGTTTGCAACTTTACAGCTCCAAAACTACTTTCATTCACCTTAAATGAGAATGAAAATTTTCAATTATATTTGACTACTCATTATTCAATATAGAAATTACTTTCAAGATAGTGAAAAATAATTTTAAAGAAAGGAGATCTAACCTACATTTTATTAAAATAAAAATTTATTTTTACGTATCTATCCTCTGCATTAATCAAATAAAAGTGATTTATATTAATTTATCTTAAAATTATATCATGTCATTTTTAGTAATTATGTTTCTAAAAGTAATTTACTAAAAAATATTCTTTTAAACTTACTTTTAAAATATCAAAACCAAATACAGATCTATTCTTTTTAATTTAATTCTTTTAAAAATAATTCCTTTTAACTTGATTCTACCAAAAATACTTCTACTAGAAAACAAATCAAACAGACACTTAATTCTTTCAAAATTGCCTCTACCACCATTCTTGACTTGGAAAGGCTGCTACGGCACTTGAATTATAGAGTCTTTGACTTTTTTAGCATGAGTATTATATTATATTAGAATTTTTCCTACAATAATGGTGATTTAACAAGAAACTATGGCGGGACACCTGTAGATCTTGTGGTGGAGTGATTTTTTAATTCTTTATTTCCACTGGGGCTTTGGCCAATAATAGCAAGATACCAAAAAGCGCAATATAGAGTATAAGAGATTCTGATGGGTACCAATGTGGGGTTGGTCAAGTTGGTAAAGTCTTAACCACTGCAGGTGGTGCCGGTTGAGCGCAGGAATGGAAAAAACTCTCATTGGGAGACCTATACCCCCTATATGGGACTTCCAGGAGGTCGACCAGGATTAGTCAGTGGTGTTTGTCACTGGAAACCTGGTTGCTATACCAAGCTATCAAAAAAAAAAAAAAAAAAAAAGAGATTCTGATGGGTGCACGATCATCAATTGCTTTTTTTTTATTATTTTATTTTGGTGGTGGAACCACGTCATCAATTCTGATTGCTGGACACTTACGCATGTTAGGTCAAGAAATACTGAATGATTGATATAATTTTTTATGCTATATAAATATTTATCAAATTTTACTAATCAATACTCTTAAAATAACAGTTAAGATTTCAAAATAAATAAGTTTATCATTAAAAAATATAAGTGTGTGATTTATCAAAAAAAAGCTTTTAAATTTACTTATTTTGAAAATCTTAATTATTATTCTTAAAATACTGATTAGATAAACCCATATTTATACTTTGCAATAATGAAAATCAATAATCAATAATTTACAAAAAAAAAATGAAAATCAAGCAATATGTTTAGCGTACAAATTGCACTCTTCCTAAATTATTTACTATTTGACATGGGAAAGAATATGTGCTAGCTGACGCTGGTGGTGGGGAGGCTAGCCAGTGAAGTAGCTGACGTTGGTGGACCATATGAAGGACATGTGATTGTGAGCTTTCGCTTTTGTCATTTTTGCCTTCGGGATTTGCAATTTTGGATGAAATTTGATCGGCAGAGATTGAGAATCTTGGGAATGGGACATGCTCGCAGATCTAAGGTCAATGTCGCCTCAATAATAATCACGGTATACTAACTTCATCTCCATGAGGGTTAGTTTAATTATTCGTTGATCTCTTACTCAGTTCTTGTTAAGCTTTTTAATATTGTTTAAAAATTTATAATTACATCTTTAAATTGTTGTATAAAATTTTTTAATTAAATTCAAAAAGGTAACAACACTTAAAAAAAATTAAATATTCCTTATATATTCTATTTCCAACTATCTTATCTCAAACCTTCACTATCCATCCTCCTATCTCCATCTTCACTGTATATCCTCCCTCCCGCACCATCTACCATCCAAACCACCATAGCCAACCACCCAATCCCCCAAACGACCAAAAGTATCAGGCAGAAGTGCAGGGTTTAGGGTTAAAAAATAAAATTCTTAATAGGAAATGAACAATTCTAAAACATTTAAGCTATGATGGTTCCAGTCGTATCTATATGAAAAATACACATAGCAACATATCTTTTTAAGAACATAATCAATTATCATAAATTCATAATATAATCAGTAAATAATGCTATATGGAAATCTTATTACGATTACAATTTTTTATGTCAATCTTTCATATTTCTTTATTTGTTTGCCTCGTACACATTTGAAGGTCTTCTAGTAACTAGAATTCTCATTCTCTAGTGTTACTCGTTAACATTATAATGGCAACGCGAGACATTTATACCACACTAATCAAGGTAGGTATCATAAAATGACCTTACACCTTTGCCCCTCTACTTTCTTGGCAGTTATGGGCAAATATTTTAAATGTCTTTTTTTTTTAATTATTCTCTTGTTATCATGCAATGTTCCATGATAAACATAAAAAAAAACATAAACTTAGGTAACAAATGGGTCTCAAATAAGATCTCATAGCATAAACAATAAACTTGAATCATAAAAGTAAAATATGAAATTATAAAATTAAGCAATTAACTAAATTGAATAAAGTGTATGAAATATAGATTAGTACATAACTAATAAATAATTAAATTGCAAAACAATTTAAATAATATACTCTTGGTAAAATATATAAAATAATAACTTAACAAATTTCTCAAAGTATGAAGTTGTCAATCCAAATATTAATTTCTAAAGGAATCAAAATTAAGTTCATTTCTAATTAGTTTCCTTTTAAACTTTTTATCGTAGTTCATGAATTGGTTTTTGTGATCATGGCGCATCTAGTGCGTAAAAGTCACATGTCTTTTTAAACAAAAGTCATCATAAAGTAATAATCAAGCCATTATTAATATAATAGTCTAAATCCAATTATAATTATTTATAATTATATTTAGTATTTAATTTTACACTTTACCGTGTAACATAGATCCCTTATAGTAATTACAATAAATATTGAGAATTCATAGTAATATATCATCATTGCAATAACTTGAAATAATTAATAATAATAACATAAATGCAAAGATGCAATAAAATTAAATTGAAATAATAAATCATGCTGAACTTTAATACAAAGTAACGGTAGATAAATTAAATTAAGGTAAATAATGAGCTGGATAAAAATAAAGAAACATAAAATAAAATGACTATAATAAATAAATAATAATTTAATTGTAAAATAACAATAAATAAGAATAGATAATATTGAGTAACTTAAATATAAATGAACGGTAAAATAAAATGGTAGCAATAAATAACTAGATATTGTTAATATAACAGAATAACAAATAATGAGTAATTTAAATATGAAGAACATTAAAAAAAATTGATAGTAATAAGTAATGCTGAATAAGTTTAATATGAATGCACAATGTAGAATATAGCCAATAATAACTGAATGTAACCATGATTTTCAATTCGTAATTAGGTTCATTCTCTATCTTTACAAAAATTGTACAAATGTCCAATTTTTCCTTCATACTCTTACTCTCTATGACTTCCTCTCTCTCTTCTCTTTTATTTTTATTTTTATTTTTGTTAGTCTCCCATTTTCTATATCCCCAATATCTTCCTGTCAAAGATGTAGATGTTTGTGTGTAAGGAAGAAAAGTTGTAATGACTCATTTTTTTTATAGTATTGTTTATAATAAAATAATTAATTGTAAATGAATTATAGAAATTTTGAAAATTTTGACAGGCATAATTATGATTAAAATTACATGAGAATTATGTAAAACAAAATGAAAATTAATTAAATATTATTAAAAATTTAAAATAATATTTTAATTTAGGATATAGAATGAGACCCTATAATTGGTATAAGGATATAGATAAAAATAAGGATAATGTTAAATAAATATTTTTAACTTGATAAAGTTATTTAAGTGTCGATCGGGTAAATGATAATAATCAGTACACCGAAACTAGTCCAATTAATAAATATTATCAAGTCGTAGATAATTTTTACTCAGGAAAATCAAATAAATATAGATATTTTTAACTCTGATATAAGATAAATTGATTCGAAAATAATGACAACTATTCTTTTATAACTACTTACTCTCCAAGTAAGTGTAATTTATATAAATGAAAAATAAATGTCATTTTTGCTTCTTTGTTGCATAGGTTCTTGTTTCTTTTCCCTTTCCTTCACCATCTTCATTTTCTTCGTCTTGAAACTCCATGAAACCTTCAAATTCTTGAAGATTATACTTAGATAAGCTAGTTCAAGAACACTTCCTCTACATCAACCTCAAGGCAAAACTTTCTTTTTCCTCTTCAAATATGTCCAAACAGCAGCATATATAGGGGCTAGAAAATGGGTTTGAAGCTTTAGTTGAAGGAGGAAAAGCTAGAAAAAGATTTAACAAAAGGCTTGGAAGAAAGATAAGAAAAAATTCTATGTATATTTGCTTAGTGATTGTTTGTCTATTTTGCTAAATAAACTCTTGAGATATGTTTGAAGTTATGTTTGTGAAATCTAGAATTTATTTCAAGATATATATATATATATATTGTGAGCATCATATTCTTGTCTTCAATTTACTTATTTATTTTTTCTATTTTTATTCTTTTCCTTTTCCTTTTGTGTGCATTTGAAATTTGAATTTAACTTCTAGCTGACTCAGCAATAAAATCAAATAAAATCAAAATTCTAACTGACTCAAAAAATGAATTAAAACCCTAACTGGCTTAACCTAACTGATTCTCAAAATTTCTCTACTCTGCTCTCTCTATATAATAATTAATCACACACAGTAACAGGATAAGAACACAGACACACAAAGAAAACAATTATTGACATACCCATTTATTCACCATTCCATTACTTGGCCTCTATTACCACTGTCACAATTTCTCTTAAAAAACTAAATCATAGTCATTCACTGTCTCACAATATTCATATAATCACCTTTATCCATTTACCATCATCATCAAAAAGCCCATTTCATCACCATCATCAAATTTCTACCTTTGATTCTATTTTTCACATAACATTCACCATTCTATCTTAGAGCTATCAAACTTACACTAACCAATCTATCATCACCACCATCAACATTGCATACCTTTTGTTTTCCCTTAGCGCAGCCACCATCATTCATGTCAAACCTTGATCGCTCTTCCTCCGTGAAGCCCCACGAAGTCCATGCAAAAGCCGCTCTTGTGAGTCCACCAGTCTTGGTCAAGAAGCTACCGCTGCCATGGTGGTCGTTCCTCACGCTACCCTTTGTTCTGTCACTTCCTCATAGTCTCTATTCTTATTTGCTTCACTTTAACGTTAAATTGTAGTGAATCAGGTTTGGTTTCCTTTTCAGGTTTTAGTCTTATTTTATTTCTCTTATTTTTTTTTTAATTAGGTACATCTCCTTTTTTGTTTACTAAATTTTGTTTAGTCATATTTTATTTCCTTTATTCTTTGTTTTTTTTGTCAGGTCTATCCCCCTTTTTACCTTTTTACTAAGTTTTATTTAGTTACTCTTTTGGACTTTTAAGAATTAGTGCTAACTTGAATCTCATGCAAAAAATGGATTTCTCTTTTAAATAATTTGTCAATCTAAATTCTTTTCACAAATAAAATCAACCAACACATTTTTATTTTTAATTTCTTAATAAAATCCGTTAACATACACTATTTTCTACAAGAACGACGTGACTTTGAGTTCCTCATTCACCAAAGGATACGTTGGTGTAGTCAACAACTATCAAGCCAAACTTAATTTTTCTTCAAATTTTGTTCTCTTCTTCTATTTTTTTTCCTTTCTCATTTATTCATTTATTTATTTGTATATAATTGTTACATGTTTTTGGGAAAAATAAATATTATTAAGTTATAAATTAATTTGCATATTAATCTCTAAGATAATCGTATTTATACGAATGTGTTAAGGGTACTGCGGGATTAAGTTTTCACCCTTCCCTAATCATAATTAGATTCCTAGACTCAAATCTTTATCAAAAAGACCAGTTTTGCAAATCAAAAGTTTTTCCAATTTCTAGCCATAATTAAAAATTGGTAGCGACTCCATTTTCAAATTTATTTCTTTTTAGGAATAAATTTTTTATTGTCATTTTTGTTATAGCATCCTCCGGGGACATTGTAACAATCTAGCGATTCTACTGGGGATTTTAGAGAGTCAAGCCCATTAAAGTTAATTATGCAAAATAATTACAAATATATAATATTTATTTTTCCCTTTCATAACATCCTTGTTTTATTTTTGTAAATAATCGTCTTTCTTTTTTGTAAATAATTGTCTATTTTATCTGTAAATATTTGTCATTCAAACCTTTAGGGTGGTAGACCTTTTTATTTTAAGATTTTTTTTTTACTTTATTGTGCAGTTTTAGGGCCTTCGGTTTCTATGCTCCTCACACACAATGCATAATCACTTATCTCACACGCATTTTTAGGCTCTACACCCGGACCTTGGAAATCCATAAGGCTAGAAAGGGTTTTGACAATGTTATTGTGAGACTTATGCTTCCCCAACAGTCGTTAATTCTTCTACTTAGATTGTTACCAAATCTACAAGCCACCATATTATGAGGTTCATGTCCCTGTGGTTGGGCTCATAGAGTTAGGTCCTTATCTTATCAATAAGGGCAATCTCCACCTTGACTTCTAGGGACATAGATCCAACAACAACAAAAAATCATGCACTGATAAATTATGCCTAGCACTATCTAAATTAGGGTCTTAGCCTTATAAGTACTCAACCATTAGGTCCCACTTTATTAGGACACAAAGGAGCATCCTTCTTTCTTTTCTCCCTCGCACATATTATAAATACATTTCAAACATACATGCATGCATGTAACCAAAAAAAACCTTTCATTTAGCATATATTTACTTTCCTTCATCATTAAAAAAAAATAATTTTCATGCATTCATGCATATATTTTTCAAGCATAGATCATATCCATTAAAAAAAAAGGGGGAATACATTCATACATACATTTTCTTATATACAAAGTTCACATTCATAAACATAAAGAAAAATCATGCATAACATTTTTTTTTTAAGTCATCTATAACGCCCCAATTTTTCTCTAGATGTATAAATGACCAAAATGCCCATGGGGTCATTTTTACCTAAAACATGAGGACGGCCAACCTCGACCATCCTCATAAGAGCTTTGATATGTATGAAGGGGATTGTATGTACTTGAGTGTTTAATAGAGCAGAAGAATCTCATTTCTGAGGTTTCTGCGCGCAAATGACCAAAATACCCTTACATTAATTTAAGGCAGTTTCGAGTTTTGCTTTGACCCAGACTTGTCCTGGAGGTCTAAAACAATGTTTTAAAGGCATAAACTATGTTTGTTTAAGTTCCGGAGGTCCCGGGCAACTTTTGAGTAAAATTACGATTTTACCCCTGTTTGATACATTTTAAGCTTAACGAGTTACTTAACTCGCAACCTAAGCAATATTAGGCTTTAATGAAAGGTTATTTAATTCCATAATTAATCTAGAGTTAAAATAATTATTTAAGGCTAATTAAAACCTAAAATTGCTTAAGGGAACTTAAAACTCATTTCTACTCCTTTTCTTCAAAGAAAGCATCCATAAATAGTGTTTTTACTATTTACACTCCCTATTTCCAAGAGAAGTTGTCACCCCTCCTAATCCCAAGTCAAAAGAGTTTTGACTCCACTAATCCTACAAGACCACTCCTAATCTAAGGTATTAATGGCCCTAATTACCTAATTAGTTCACCTAAACACTTGGTTACACCACTCCTAATCTAAACGTGTTTCTAATGCATGATAAATCAAACAAAATTCTCTCCCCATGGCTGTATTAAAAACCACCACTTTCCCTCCAAAAAATTCAAAAGAATTATATTTTATATAGTCAATCAAGCTTTCACTCAAAGCCACCCTATGAACCATGTCTATTATGTCTTCCATCACACCATGAATGACAACTCAAGAAGATTTTTTTTCTTCTCTTCTCCTTGTTGAGGAAGCCATTCGGCTAGCCCCTCCATTCACTCCCTCATGCTTCAAAAATTCTATATATAGCTTGCTTGGTGAACATTTTATCATTTTTAGATCATTTGCTAAGTTTTGTGATTCAAGGAGTAAGTATTGCTCTCTTCAAGTTCTCTAAGTTTTCCTTTCTTTCTCTTTTCTCTGAGAAGAAACCGCCACCTTCTCCACCTCCAACCTTCATCTTGTTCTCTTCCAAACACTTGTCTAAGCCCATACACAAGCCTACATATCTTTTTCCTCTATTTCTTTCCTTGGCCGAAGCTATATACAAGACTCCAAGAAGATTTTCTTCTTCATTTCCTCTTCAACATCCAACCTTTTCTTTACTTCAAAGAACACCAACACTTGGTAGGGAGCTTTTCTAAAAATGTTTTCTTTGATCCTTATGTTTGAATCTTGTTAGAATATGATGTATGGATGAACTTTCTTTGTTGTTTCATTTCGGTTTCTTCCATTCTTTTCTCTTGGATTTTCGGCCTCAAGGCCTTCTATATGATAGCTTGATGATGAGTGTTCTCTAGAGGTGACTTTGTGTTCATCTTCCAAGAAAACCTCTAAAGCTTGAACCTTTTCTGAAGAAAAGTTTTGTCTTTTGTAAGTTAAGTTAATGATGAGCTTTATGTTTCTCTTGACCTTTTTGGAACCTTTCTTTTTCCTTTGAGATTTCGGCCATAGAGCCCTTGGGAACTTGGAAAAATGAGAACTTGATAATGATGGTTTCATGATGGTGTTTGACACTTGAACAACCTCTAAAGCTTGAGTTTTTCTTTAAGTCTTACTTATGTTACATAGCTCCTTTGTGCTTGTACCTTTAAAGCTTAGTAAAGCTTACCTTTTTCATGTTGGATGAGTATTGGATTTAAGCTTTGTTCTTGTAAAAGTCTTGAAGGAGCTCTAAATAAGATGTAAAAGTGAACTTGCATCCATATTTATTTTTTGCTATCACTAAATTCCCAAGATAAAGAAATGAGCTTGCATTTCATTTTTTATTTCAAGTTATCACCTAACTTAAAGATAAAAAAAAAATGAACTTGCACTTCATATTTATTTTGAGCTCTCACTTTACTTTCTAAGGAAATATAAAATCGAGTGCATATCACATTTATGTTTATGTCATCACCTAAAACTCCTAGAGCTCAAAGACTTGCCCTCTTCAACCCAAGAAAAAGATAAATATGGAAACATTCTTTGGAATGTGGCAAAATCTATTTTGTTAAATTTTGGAGCTTTTGATAATCGATTACAAGCTCATGTAATTGATTACACAAATGTTCTTGAAGCTTGGAATATATATTTTGGTTCTAGTAATCGATTACTAGCTCATGTAATCAATTACCAGCAGCTTAATTACACCTGTTTTGAGAACCCTAGCTGTGTAATCGATTACTAGCTCATGTAATCCATTACCAGAACTTGAGGTGTGAAAAATTATGTTTTAAATGTCAAATTTGAAGCATTTAAACTAACCACTACCCTCATTTGTTTTATGATGTTTTCATAAAATAAGTTGTTTTCAAATAAGTTTTGAAAGTTCTACAAAAGTTCCAAGAGAAACTAGCAATTTATGGGTTTTAGAAATAAAGTTCAATGTATCATATGATGTCATTATTTTCGGTTCTGCCTTATTTATTCTAGCACCTTAAATTCTGTTTTGGGTGGTCTATATGTGTTTAAATACCTTACCAATTGTATGATATTTGTACTAGGCATCTTAGGCATGTTTAGTAACTCTATTGGTTTGAAAATGTGATTTCTAGAACTCCCTAGGAACCAAAATTGTATATTCTGTTCCAGCCTTGATAGAGTTTGTAGAATCACATTATAACATGTTTAAATGAGTGAGAATGACTCATAATTGGTTTAGGTATTAATTATTGCATCATAGAAAAAGTCGGTAATGAGAAAGGACTTAAAATGTAACTTCTAGAACACCATAATTCATCAAAATGTGCTTACTGCTTATGTTGTCCAGCCATAATTAATTAGGTTCTAGGATTTAATAAATTGTGGTAATGAGGTTAATCAATCCCTTAGAGGTGTAAGAAAATAATTTGGAAGATTGAAGTTACCCGATTTAGGGGATTTTGCTTTTAAGGGAATGATTTGTGTACCCTCTATGCTTGATGAATTTATGTGTTGCCTCATGACTTATATGATGCTATATAATGATAGAATTATCAATTGCATGTTATTGTTCTATTAGAACCTTAGAGATGCCTATGTTAAGATTATATGAAATATGAGACATGCATGAATTATGTGGCATCTTGTCATAACATGCTAAGACTTAAGGTGACATAAAACTATCTGAAAATGATCCTTTGAAACCATCAAAAGGGATGGGGATAAGGTGATTCAAACCATGAGAAAATGATCCTTTGAAACCATCAAAAGGGATGGTGATGAGGTGATTCTAGCCCCCCTAGCCCATACTTTATGTCGGGACCTTAAACTTATCAAAAGGGATAAGACCATGTGCTAGTGACAACTAGTGAGGTATGAGCTCATAACCTAGAGGTTTCTCAAAAGGCAGAACAATTAGGGTGGCCCCATGTTTAAAGTAAATGTCTTAACGTCACCTAAGTAACCAAAATAAAGACACCAAGTACCAAGCCCTATGCCTTATGTTCTATGCTCTATGCACCATGAACCATGTATCAAGTTTATGCTCTATGTTATATGTTCTATGTTTTATGCCTCATGTTATAAATCCTATGCCCTATGCTCCATGTCACATGCTCTATGTTTTTTGTTATATGTTATAAGTTAGTTATGTTCCGCATATCATAATAAATTATGATGCATCCAAGTAAGTGCAAAAGTATATGTTAAAAAGAACGGGCCTCGGTAATTAACGTTTTAGAACTTAATAATTGAACTTTTACATGCCCACCTTTTTATATAAGTAACTCGAGGTTCCTGGAGACGTAGATGATGCCACCTAGATAGGAGCAAAATACTACTGAGTTTCTTTAGTAAATATTCTCACTCCCTCTACCTTTTCTTTCTATCACGTCTTTAGATTCAGATAGCGACCTTCGTACTCTTCGTTGATACGCCGACTTGGGAATTTCATTTTGACCCCGATCACGGATCATACCACTTTGAGGGACGCTATTCTGTCCGTGTGTTCGTGTTCATGGGGCGCCCTTTTGCTCATCCTGTACAGAGTTATCATTTTTCTCCTACCTCTCCCTATGGTGCTGACATGGTGTTCGAGAGAGCCCGTCCACATGACAAGCGGAGGTTTTGCACTCGCCCATCCGGATTAGTCGTTAGAGACTTCCCCAATTATGTTCCACGCTTGAGGTTGTCAAAGACTGACCCTGAGTAGGACGAGTCCACGCACATCTACTCAGAGGGTTCTGCTCCCACTCCCCCACTCATGCCGGTAGGGAGTGAGGACACGGTGACACAGTCGCAGCTGACACGGAGGCCACGCACGACCATCTGGTGTACCGGTCCTCGAGGTGTTATGTCCATGGATTGGATATGTGCTCCCGTTCCCAGGCCAGCAGCCATAGAGGCTTTTAGAGAGATTAGTGCACACACGCCACATTAGCTTATAGTGACCTTCTTTTGTTTAGAGGTTGTCTACATTAGGTGCACTACGTAGATTTATTTCCATGCATTTCCTTTCTATGTATTCTCAATTTCCTTGTATTCGCATCTTTTAATTCCTGTACTTGAACTCAACTCACCTCTTTGGTGGGTGGATTTATATATGCTATGTGATGTTATGTTTATTGTGGAGCCATTTTACGTTTACTTTCGCACTTTATAATATCGTCTATATACGCTATGCGCGGCTCATATTTTAAATAGTTTTCAAAGAAGAAAAAATAAATTTGGGCTCGTATTTTCATTAAATAGTTTCAAAGGTAATTAAAGTTAAATCAAGAAGTAATGACTAATATTTAGCCTCGGTACATGCTAGTAGTACTTGGGTTGAATATTAGGGTGTTACACATCCAACATAAATTCATGCATTCATATCATCCATTTTTCACTCACAATAGCAACAAAAAGAAGAGGACGGCACTGAACAAGTATTCTCATTTTTCATCCATCATTTCCTTAGATTGCAACATGTATAGTATGCATTCTCATCACGTGACATTATACAAAAAAAAAAAAAATCATTCATCCCTTGCATTCATGACATAACATATATCCATAAGTAAAAAAAAAAAAACTCCAATTGACATGCATTTTTTTTTTACTTTTTTATTTTTGTTTTCCTCTTTCCTCATGGTTAATTTATTTTTCTTTCTAAAATACAATTAAAGGTTTGCTATCTCCAAGCATTGCTCTCACCTAGAAAATTTTGTCTGATCTTAGCAAAAAAAAAAAAAGGAAAAAGAAAAAAGGATCATGGCTCCTGAAAAGGAAGAAATCTGAGCCAAGAGATTGATGATCTGAAGACTATGATGCTTGAACAGGGGGTCATGTTCAAAGAAGCTTTTGAGATTATAAAGAAATCCAAAGAAGGTGCCGGAAATAACAATGATGATGTAAACAATAGCAATGCAATCTCACAAAATGAGGAAGGAAGCATATGCACGATCACAAGAAAGATGAAGCGATTGAAGCTTAGGGAAGAATTAGAAGAAAGCATGCAGGAGCAGTTTCAAATGTTTCGAGGGTCTAACCCTTATGGCCCCATGAGCATCAATGACCTATGCTTGACTCTAAATGTCACCATTTCCAAGGATTTCAAGATGCTTGAATTAATCCAATTCGATGGTAGCACCAATCCTATTATGCACCTCCGAATGTACTGCACCAAAATGGGAATGTGGTCTAAAGATGAGAATTTCCTACTCAACTTCTTCCCTGAAAGTTTGGATGGGGCTACATGGGAATGATACATGGAGATGGATCGAACACAAATTAGATATTGGGAAGACTTGGCTCAAGCTTTCGCCAATCAGTACAAGTTCAATTTGAATGTCGCATCCATCAGGGATCAACTAAAATGGCCAAAAAAGAAATAAAATGAAACGTTCAAAGAGTATGTCCAAAGATGGAGAATTATGGCTACTAAAGTTATTCCACCAATGTTATAGCAAGAGAAGTTCTCTTGTTTTATTCACACACTAGAGGATCCATTCTTCAAGAATATGCTAGGGACCCATGTCAAGGAATTCGTGGACTTGGTGGAAACTGTAGAAAGAATTGAAGCAAATATCAACACACACACTGATATATATATTCATATATTCTTAAAGATTGATATTTTTGAAATATGATGATAAAGTTTTGTAAACAAGAATGAGATTTTAATCTATAGAAGAACAATCTTTGAAGTCTAAGTAAGAAAATTGGATTAATTCCCTAAAAATTATAAAAATTATTAGGCAAGGAATCCTATAAGTTTCTGTAGTGAATAAATCTCATAAAATTTTAGCAGATTTTATAGAAAAAAAAGTCATAAAAAGTTTAGCTAATTTTACAAAAAAATTTCATAAAAGTTTAGCAAATTTTATAGGTAAATCTCATAAAAGTTAAGGAGATTTTAGAAAGAAAAATCTCATAAGTATTCAGAAAATCTTGAAGAGTATATCTCATAAGAAATTCAAGGGATTTTAAAGAGAAGAATCTCATAAGAATTTAGAAGATTTTGAATAGAAAATCTTATAAGAGTTTAGGAGGTTTCAAGAAAATCTCAAAGAAAAAGTATGAGCATTAGAACTATTAAGAATAAATTCTACTTAATAATCATAAGATTTCCTAAACAAATATTAAAGATTTTTATGAAGAAAGAAAACTTAAGAAATAAGCTTTATGTAATATTAATTGCTTGATTGTAAGCTCATGGATTCAAATTGTGATCTATATCAAGTTGTAATACAAGATGATACATCATTGTGATAAAAGTGATATATTGAGAATATCATGCTATTGTGTTCTATATAAGGTTGTAGTATAAGGTACTACATCGTTGAACTATGTCAGTGATCTATATCAGGTTGTAACACGAGGTGTTAAATCATTGACAATACATTAGATGAGAAGTATATTAGAAATCCAATGAGTTCTATTCTCAAGCATAAATTTACTAATAAGACTATATTAAAGAACTACGAACCAAACAAACTATTTATTATGTAAACAACCAAAAACCAATTAATTATTTAACGAATCCTATTATTTTATTCTCAAGTATAAATGCAATCATAATACCATGTTAAATAAGTATAGAAATAATCAAACTAATTATTTCAAAAGGAATTGAAGATGCATTAATTATTTAACACTAATTCAGATATCACTTTATAGTAGACTAGTGTTTTTCTACTGGAAATCTCTAATTCTCATTCTTGTTGTTCTCGTATTTTTCACATAGATTGCGATGATGGTGATTAGTTTGTGGAGATCTTTTGCTGGTATATATTGGCATCACTGTCCAAACTTTTTGATGAACCAATGATAGAGAATTTAGTTAGTCTTTTTATTTTCTTTTAATGAACTTGGAATAGTGCCCTACCTAAATTAAAAAGTTCTTGCGTGAACTAGGGGTAAGGGTTGATATCATTATGTACGCTACTTATTTGTTAAAGCATAATACAATTATATTGTTTCACTATTTTATTATGACATGATATTTATGGTCAAACTATGTGATGCAGAGGAAATAGTGGTTCATGTTTTTGTAAAAGCAAGCTCATATTTAATATCCTATATACACCTTATATTCCAAGGTCTAGTAGATTTAACAAGTAATAACTACTCACTGTGAAATTATGACTTAAGCATAATTTTATGGTAGGAAGGGTGCTATAAAACTTACTTGCCTACCTTTATGTAGGCCAAAGCAACTTGGAGATAGATATTACATAGAATTCCATACCATTTACTCAAGTAACTTCCTAATTGATATCATTTGCAAATATTTCCAACCTTTATTGGCTTACGCACATTCCCTTAAATCATGCCACTGACCTTAAGTCACCTTCTCTTTCTTTTTATAATTTGATCTACTAATTATATATGTATCTAGCTAACCTAATATATATCCATGTATTATTTATATTTTATTTCATATATAGCTCAATACATTATGTGATGTATTACATTAAATATCTATACTGGCATATGTATATGTAGTAAAAATCATCATTAATAATCCATTTTCTTATTGTATAAATTTATTAACAAAGATTTTATTCTCTGATAATTTTCCATTAAGTTATTTTACTAAAAATGGGATGTTAAACGTGGCATACTTTGTTGCATCATCCTCACATTCTGAATGAAATTGGGAGGAAATCTTGTTTCTTGATGGCTCAAAAATCGCCTTCAGACTACTCTTATCCATGTTGATTAACTTAAGAAACATCTTTCTAAAGAAGCAAACTTCTTTCTGATAGTACCTTTCTAACGTGTACTACCACTTTCTCAAAGCTTCCAGAACTTTCTAAATTAAAGACTGATATATTTTGAACTCTTCCAAATCTCTCGAATAAGACAACTATTTTCTATTAATCACATGAATATATTGAGTTGCTGTATGATTAATCTCATCCAGTTTCTGGTCAATAGAAAGTTTAAACTTGCAATAATATAGATTTGTGCTAATGATACACACTTGAACAAACACTAGTTCCTTTCTCAAAAGAAATTTGCAAAGATTGAGTTGCAAGTATTAAAAACCAAGCTTCTAGAAAGCTTTACAAGGGTTTTGGAGATTACATAGATCCTCCAACTAGTTCAAGGATACTCCAAGGTTGAAGGGCTTGTCTTGAGACCCAGTGCTTAAAGTAAATGTATGGTGGTTTCTTCAATTTCCTTCTTTTGAATTCCTTCTATTTTATTTTGTATTAATTGGTATTTTCATGTGATTGGGATGACCTTTGTTATATATGTTACTTCATGATTATGGATTAAATGCATGATTATAGATGTTTCTTGAGTATGAATTGGTAGATTGATTGATTAGTGTTTAATTGACTAAGAAAATTCATATTAATTCTTGATTAATAATTATACTACGCGCAATTGGTACTTAGGTTGACATGTGCATATTGTAACGACTCTTCTATTTGTATCTTTCTAATAAGATAATTAATTGGGAGAAATTGGTAAGGATTTTAAAAATTCCGACAGACACGGTTAGGATTAAAACAATATGAGGATTCTGTAAAAAAAAATATATTAATAAAAAAATTAGAATAATAATATTTTAATCAGTAATATAGGATGAGATCTTATAAATGATATTAGGACATAGAAAAAATTAGAATAATATTAAAAAGATAATTCTACCCGGTAAAGTTTTTTTATGTCAATCGGGTATTGAAATAATGAAAAAACGGTGCACCGAAATTGTAACAACCGGTATACCGAAACATCGAGATTAATCAAATTAATGGACATTATCATATCTCAAATAAATTGTTAGTTAGAATAATCAAATAAATATAGATATTTCTAATACTGATAGGAGGCAAATTGATCAGGAAATTTTAATTTCCTCACTTTCTCTCCAAGTTAAGGAATTAATAAAAAGGAAAAAAAAACAAAGAAATTTCAATTCCTTCTCGGTTCTTCTTCCAGATACACGTTTTCCCTTTCATACTCCTTTGTTGCCTTCTTTTTCTTCATTTCTCCATTCTCTAAATTTCCTCTTTGAAGAAACTTCATCAAATCACCATAGTTGCAAAGAATACTCTTAGGTAAGCATCTAAACTACTTCAAGAACATCTTCTCCACATCAAAATCAATTGAAAACCTTTTTTTTTTCTTTCTACTTGCTTCTCATGGTAGCTTAATCTAGGGCTGAAACAAAGGGGTTTGAGGTTTGTTTTGAAAGGAAAAACTAGAGAAAAGCTTGGAGGAAGGTAGGAAAATTTCTTAGTCTTTTATTTCATGATGTTTGGCTATTTTGCTAAGATAATTGCTTAAACTTTGTGGAGTATAAGTTGCTGAAATCTAAAATCCAATTTCAGGATCTAGAATTGCTTGAGTTGTGATGAAACCATACTTATAGGAAATATTGAATTTGAATCCTAATTTCAGAATTTACAAATATTTGAGTTATGATGGAATGGTGAGTATGGGATCTGAGCCTTAACTTCCGAATTGACATATATTGAGTTTAAATGGATTAATGAGAATTATGAGATAACCAAAGAGAATTTCGGTTGATTATAAAGTATGCAATATCTGGAACTTTAGCGATGATATTATTAAAAGACTATGAGATTTTATACCAAGCGAGAAGCAAAGAGATTTTACAATTTTGTGGATTTGCTAAAATTTCTATATGTGGGCTCACTAATCTTAGAACCAGAATTTTTATTCTTTTAGAAACTAACCTTAGAACCAGAATTTTTATTCTTTTAGAAACTATGCTTGGAACCAGAATTTTATTTCTTGGATTATTATGAAATCTTGTGTATTGGAATATAGGTGCTGGAAATTTTTACAGCATCAATTCTTAGTTTGTATGATATAGTAGGTGCTTTAAATGTGTATGTGCCTGAAATTATAGGTGCTGGAAACTTTACAGTATTAATTCTTATGTTGTATGATCTTGCTATACATAATAATCAAAACTTGAAAAAATAGTAGTAGTACTTGGATTGTGTATTTTCAAAATTTAGGAGCAATTAATGTCCAAGAAATGTTGATTTATTGTAAAAATAGTTTGAAATCCAACGTAGGAAACTTGGTTCAATTGTTGAAAAATTGATGAGAATTATTGCTAACCAAAAGATGTAACAAAAATTCTGATGGTATAAAATTTATTAAGAAGCCTGGTAGACTTTGCATAAAAACATCACAATAGTATACCAAATGTTATGGGAAATATCTCCTAAAAGTTAAAGAGAGACATTATATTTATTCAAGAGATTTTAATAGGGTATTTCATATGAGTTTAAGTAAGTTTCAAGGAAAAATCTCAAAGTAAAGCATGAAAAATAGAATTCTTGAAGAATAAATCTTATTCAACAACTATGAGAAATTTTATACAAAGGATAAAAATGCATGCAAAGAAAGGAAACTTAAGAAAATAAATCTTATGCAATGTAAATTGCTTAGTGGTAAGCTCATAGATTCACGGGTAATAGTAGACGTGCTACGCCCTTAGAACTATATTAGGGTGTGAACGCGACGACGTTACATCGTTTATGAGAAAAAGGATGTACTAAGGATAGCAAGGCTATCTAGAATAAGATGTAGTAGACGTACTCTATCTAGTGAACTATATCAAAGTGTAGTCACGACGACATTACACAAGTTGCCAGTATGATCCAGAGAGAAGTATATCAGAAGAATCCTATGAGTTCTACCATTAAGTTTTAACATTATCTAATAAAATTAAGTCATAAGAAGTAATGACACTAACTAACGAGATCATTATTTAAATAACTGAAGTTACTTTGCTTATCTTGCATTAAGTTAAATAACTTTGAGTATTAGATTGGTTCTTTTCCTACTGGGAATCATTGATTCTCATTCCTGCTGTATGATGTATTTTGTATAGATGGCCTTGATCGTGTTCTTTCTCGAGATGCCTGACTTGCAGTGGCATTATGACCCGGAGTTGGGGTCACTGTACCTGGTCGCTGAGTCTCGTGTCCGTATTTACGTACTATTTGCTCGCCCGTTTGCTACTACTGTTATGAGTCCTACTTTTGATCCCGAGTCCCCTTTTTCTGCTTTTTCGCTGTATATGACTCATCCACCACAACCACCACATCCTGCCATTGATGTTGAGTTTGATCCTTCAGAGGAGACATCTTCTGGTTCCTCTACCCCTTCCAGAGGTAGTAGGAACTGGCAGGGTTACTTGTCTAATGTGCCTAATGGGCACTACTCTCCACTTACTTGACTGACTACGAGTATTTAGCTTGTTGATAAATGTAGTATGACTTAGAATCCCTCATATTATTTGACTATCATAGGCTCTTATGTCTGACCTTTTGATGAGCCACTGACCGAGGGAATTAGGTTTATCTATCTGTAGTTAGTTGTATTTTGTTAAGCCCTAACTCGGATTAAGTGGTCACTACGAGGACCAGGGTAGGGTTGTTTATGATACTTATGTAATTATGTGTGAATGTATAAAGTATATTTGTATAACTTAACTTACTATGGATGTGATATAAAAATGTAAATTATCGTGTGACCAGCTTCCTAGGATGCGCATTATATTCCCGCTATTTCTATGCACTGATCATTACATTGAAAGTATTGCAAAAAATGAAAAACTAGTATAACTTTTAGTACAAGGCTCGTATTTATTATAACACATACGTATATAATTCATATGGTTAATATGAACAAAATCAGTAAGTTAAATTATGGGTAACGACTACTTACTGTAATGTTATGACTCGAGCATAGCACTATAGTAGGAGGGGTGTTACACATATAGACATTGAGATCTCACAATTGTTTGTATGAATGTGGGTCAGTTGAATTCCTAACGATTGTTGGCTAAATTGCAACATGAATCATGTGATTGTGTGATTTATACAAGGTAGCCACCTTCTATATGTTCGATAAATTGTATGGGTTTATAATAGATGAATCCTATGCCTTAGGATATTGTTGAGCTGGTATCTTTAGCTTATTGAATTTGATTTGTTAATTTCCATTGAATGCACTCATACCCCTCCTTTACTTAATTAATTGACAACACATTCCTTGGGAAACAGCCCAAGTTGAGCACCATTCTACTTTGTTTTAGTTTTGTAATATGATGGGTCTTTTTACCCTTAGCAAGGGCATTCAAAACTAGAAGGGCCTCCTATGACCTAGGATAGATTATGTAGGATGATGTAGCAGTTTGCATAAAATGCTTGGATGCACGATTTTTCCCGTACACATGCGAACCAACATGTCATGGATGCACGATAATTTCACGTGGAAGAATGATTTGGTTTTCCTTAAAAAATTTATAGGTTTGTGTTTTTCATGGGGGCCCAAAACTGGGATGGAATCTCGTGGAAGCACAATGCTTGAGCTTGTGGATGAGTGAATTTTTGCCCGTCCGTGCGGTTTCACACATTAGGCCACCCAAAATGATGTAGATTCACTTAAATGACACCTTGCACTATAAATACCAATCCCTTACATCAGTTTGCGAGCCTTAATGGCCACAAACCATTCTCTTCACGCTCCTTTCGAGTCTTCCTCCATTCCTCCTCCTCTCTAAGCTTTTGGTAAGTGATTTCCATGGAATTTGTTAACCTTCATCCTTGTTCTATCAAGCTTATGAGTTAGGGTTTTCTTTTCTCCCAAAACATCTCTAAATCTGTCCTTAGTTAATTTTGATAGGTATCATTGCCTTTTATGATTCTATGGTAGATATTGGTACCATTTCTACTCCCTAGAGCAAAGTTGACATTAGTTTAAACTCATGACCATATTTTTTTAATCATTATAGATATTTTTCTAGCATTATACATGAATTAAGTGAATTTAAAAATTTGATTATGCTATAATGTTTTTATAATTTTAGCCAAGCTCAGAAAATTTTGCTTTACAGTGGATCGTGAAAAACTATTTTCTTTTTTGAAAAAACTCATGAGACCATAATTGTTGATATGCATAAGCCACTAGGATTGGTCTAGTGGTGAGAGATTTGGATAGTATACATGAGGTCCTATGTTCAAACTTCATTGCAATTAATGAAATTTCTAAAGTACAAAAAAAAAAAAAAACAATTGCTGACTTGCATGCTTTAGGATTTCCTAGTCATGATATCACAAAACTCTAGTTACTTTTAATAGCAAGACACTACCAGAAAAATGTAGGATACTGACAGAAAATACCGACGGGTTTGAACCCATCAGTAGTTATCAACTCCACCTCCGACAAGTTGTTGCGTTATGGGAAATAATTATGGTTGGTATTGGTGTGTACGACAAACCCATCGGTAACACAGTTGGTAAATATTGATGCTAGCACATGCCACATTCGGGTGCATAACATCCGACGGGCTTATCGACGGAAATATTTAATAATATTTTAGTTTTTTATTTTATTAAATAAGCCGATGGGTTAACCGACAGGTATATTTAACATTTTGATTTTTTTATATTTTATCAAATATACTGATAGGTTAACCAACGGGTATTTCTTTTTAAAAATTATTAATTATTATCTATTACCAACGGGTTTCCCGATGGGTATTTGAAAGTTCACAAGTTGCCGCGCAAATTTTGTATCTTTTGTCGGTATACATGTCAGTAATTACTAGTTATTGAAACACACTGTTTCACTAAACGCGTCGGTAAGCCGCGGATTTATTACCACTGCAACCTTCTTCCTCCTCATTCTCTCTCTCTCTCTCTCTCTCTCTCTCTCTCTCTCTCTATAAGCTCATCGCCACCGCCACTTTTTGCCTCCATTCGTCACCATCGGAGCTCCATTCAATAAACGGAGGCCACCATTCTCTCTATAAGCTCATTGCCACCGCCACTTTTTGCCTCCATTCGTCACCATCGGAGCTCCATTCAATAAACGGAGGCCACCGTTACTATCTAGGGACTTTGGTGAGCATTTTAATTGGTTTTTATGAGTCCCTATTGTAACACCCTCCCAAGTACAACATTATCCTTAAGTCATGACATCGTACTCGAGAGTTGTTACTTTTTAATTAGCGGACATTTCTTAAATAACTATAGTAAATTCGATGGGTTCGTGTATTAACTAGCGTAATTCGATCAAAATATATAGCAAAGATATAGTAAAGATACAACACATTTATTTGATATAACATCAAGTACAAAAGGAAGCTCTACTATGAGCTTTAATACATATCCACTTTACATTACGTTTACATACATATTCATTCCATTAAGTATAGCATAATCAAAGTATTAAACACTATACTATTGCAGTTCTGAGTTCTTTGGCGAAGCAACCTCATAGTCCTCTGGTTCAACCTGAAGACGACACGGGAACACACAAACATAGGGGTGAGAATTATAAAATTCTCAGTAGGGCAACTCCCCAATTACAAAATCATAATGTCATCGTCATCGTCCCAGCCACTACCGTTTATTAAGAAATAGTGATAATGCATTTAATAACAATAGTTCAATTATGGAGTTCCAAATTGTACTTCCGAAGTAGGTAGCTTTTAATGATCAATCACTTAATGCATATATATAATAAAGCTCGAACACATAGTAAATCATTATAGTCAAAGTTTTAAATATAACATGATCATGCATATGCTATATGTAGTAAACTTATTTGTAATTGCCCCTAATAAATAGAAGAGAATCTTATATCTTTTTATTTGCCCTTGACAAGTCAAAAGGATCATATCTCACTCTATTTGCCCTTGACACAGTCAAAAGGATCATATGTCACCTATTTGCCCTCGATAAAATTGAAAGGATCATTTATTTTTGCCCTCGACAAGTTGAAAGGATCACGTGTCACTCTCTTTGCCCTCGACAAAGTCGAAAGGATCATATATCACTCTATTTGCCATTGACAAAGTTGAAAGGATCATATGTTACTCCATTTGTCCTCGACAAAGTCGAAAGGATCATATGTCTTTACTTATGGCTATACAACTTAATTAAATGCATCATTCACTTTACTACCTATGAATGCATGCATAGGACGCATATAGGCATTATTCCCAATATGATTCCAATTATGCCTCATAAAAAATTTCTTTAAAGTAGCTAGCATGCATTCATATAACATATACTTGGACTAAATGTCATTTTATCATTAGTTTAAGACATTCTCATCTTTTCAGCACCTTGGTAGATTTATCATTCCATTGTCAACATTTAATTTCTCTATCAAATAATCAATTCAAGAGCCAAAAATATTACCTGTGATACCTTCATATATCTAAAATACCCTGTAAAATTTTCATATCAATTGGAGTTCTCTAACCATGTTAACTAAATTATACAAGTTTAGTGGTCAGGAACCACTTTTTCACAGCTCAAAACAGGGTTCCCATAATTTTTAAATTTAGTAAATGATAGAATCAACTCAAAATAAAATTCACATTTACACTTCAAGATGTTATTAACATGCTGTAAAACTTTCAGGTGATAATTAAATCTTTTGCTATGGTAACAAATTAATACAAAATTAGAGCTTCAGTTCCCACAATCCAGGCAGCATAGTTAGAGTCTTGGTTTATGATTTTTTCTCAGGTAGTAAAGCTCCTTATCATGAACCATGAAAATTATCAGAGTTTCCTTATGATGTTAGCTTCAACATATAATTTTTATAGCTAATAAAAACGACTATAAATGAGCCAGAAAATTCGTGAAAAAATTCTGTTTTGTTGAAATCCGAAAATCTAGCAGCAGGTGTCCAATTCTGTTTTGACAAAAATCATTTTTCACAATATCCAAACACTCCACAAAAATTAATACATCAATATCAACATATTATCATCAAATATAACTAGAAATTTCGAACCAATACCCATAAGCAATTATCAAAAATAATTTTGAAAAGGCCAAAGAAAACCCTAGTTGAGTGGCCTTAAGGATTTTGGCTTCAAGAGTGATTCAAGATGGATTTGCTTCACTTCAAACCTTCCAAATCAACACCAAACCCTTCCCTAAACAGCAAGTGGTGAGTTCTCAAAATAATAAAAGTTGATGGATTCAAATTCTGATCGGTTAGTTTGGTAGATATTGAGGAGTAGAACAAGTTTAGTAAAGGAAGTTTGAGCTTTTAGTGACTTTGGGCTAATCCTATGGGAGTTTGAATCAAGATGGAAGCTCTTAAGAAAGGAAACAATGGAGGTTCTGGTCCTTTTTCTTCTTAGCCGAGAATGGTGGCATCTAATACAAGTTTTAGTGGCTTTTTCTTTAATATATCATAAGTTGCATTAATTATATAGTCAAAGGAAAAAGAGAAATAATGAGATGAATGTTTAGGATTAGTTTTGGAAGTCAAGGGATGAATCTTAGCCACCCAATTGACTCAAGATAATTGGTTGTCCATAACTTGGTGAACAAGTAGCATTTTTCGGTGTAAAAATCGCACACCGAATTTTACCAAACGGGTAAAACAGTGTACCCGAGTAATCAACTATTACCCGAAAATTAATTCTAGATATAAAATATTTATTCCTACCCATTCCTAACCTCAATCCTAAAATTTCCCACTTTCGGGCATCTCCGGGCCTTAATTATAGGGTTTTGGCTATCCCAGCGGACCTGCGGGGCCCACAAGTTACTATTCACCTTTTTCTTTTTTCACAGATCCGTTGGATCGTCCTCATCATTTTTACGTCTATCGGATTAAGCTCAAATTAATTTTTATATAATTTTTAGGGTGTTACACCTATAATATTGTGTTTTGTTGCATTGGGGAGTTATATTGTTGTTAATTTGTTAATATAGGAGTTTTATTTGAGTGTGATAGTGATTATCGATTTTATATCGGTTTGCTATTTTTATTCTTTGTGTTATTTTATGTTTTACATATATATAATTGTGTTGATTTAAATTTATCATATTGTATTTTTATTGGTGTTAGTGGGACACATTCAGGTTTCCTACATTTTGCATTTTTTTACTGTTATAAAGGTTAGTAACTAAATCCTTGTTATTTATATCATTTAATAGTTTAATATATATGTAGGATATATAGAGACTTATATTTTCTAGGATAAAGTTGTAGGAAATGGGGATTTCATGACTAGGGGAATGGCGTAGAGGTCCTTCCCCGACTTGTTTGATTTGTTTGTTGTACAATTCTTTGTGTTTGCAGAGATTGTAGGATGCATGTTGTGGAGTTACAAGGGGATGTGCAATAGAACAGTTTTTAGGATTATGTGAATTGTATGTAATTATTAACATGTAACCGTTTGACTGTATCTATTATGTTGTTGATTTTTATAATAATATCTATAATTGTTGAATTGACTGAAATATCTGATGATGGAAGCTCCTAATTTAAGGGGAGATGTTGTCAAAATTTTGTTAAATTTTTTTGTAGGAATAATAGATTAAAAAAAGTAACTATATTTAAGAAAACTTAAAAGCTAGTTGAATTTGTTTAAAAATAATAATTTAAATAAAACTTAAAGTCCAATTGAATGTGTTTTAAAGACTAAGTAAAATAAATATTTGATGATGGAAACTCCTAATTTAAGGGGAGACGCTGTTGAAATTTTGTTTTCAACAATGCAATTGCAAAGCGACTTTATAGTGTGTATATATAATCACACACTAGTAAAATTATATTCTATCTCCAATATTTAATATTCAAATTATTCAAAAGTATGATTTATTAATTTGAGAGTATTACTGGCTTTTCAATTATTATTAGCTAGCAATAAAAATATAGATTATATGCAATTTATAACACCAAGTCAATTTTACAGGTTAAAATCATATATAGTCATAGCTATGAGTGTATCCAAAATCTTGTGAGAACTCATTGAAATCATAATAATATGAATCTTCGATCCAATGTGGAAATATGCAGGGTTAAAAGACTAATAGTATGTATATGTCATAGGGAAATGAGGGAATCAATTCGCTTGTTTTTAAATATACTCATAAGAACGGAAAAAACTAATTAAAAGGCAATTATATATTTTCCTTCTTTCCCCCTCTAATTATCTTTTTGGCAGCGTCTCTCAAAATGGGGTACATAAAATGAAAGGAAAAGAAAGAAGTTAAAAAATATATATAGCTAGCTAGTCTCTTGACAATATAAATGTTTCGTCATGTTCCTTCATATATAATATTGAGAGATTTACACTCATCTCCTCTAAAATTTAGTGTAATTATACTTGAAGACCCTTTTATTTTATAAAATTATACGGACCTCTCCTATGTTTATTCATTATTAATTTAAATAATAAAGAAGATAACATGTAATTAACATGTATATATATATATATGGTGATAAAATTATAATATTTTGACATATATGTTGACTAAAGTAGCTCTATTTTATCAGAAATTATAACTATAAGTTTTATTTGTATGTGGTGAGAAAGGTATTTTATTCAATTAATATGTTATATTTTAAAAAATTATATATTTTTAAAGGTTTAATTAATTATTTAAAGTAATATTGGAACTGTTTAGAAACATGTTCTCAAATTGAGAATGAATCAAAATATTATAATTTCCATAATTTTTATTAAATGAATTCAATAACATTAAAAGTAAAAATGACCTTTATCTTTGCTAGTCTGTAATCTCTTAAATATGGCAATGTACTAGTTTTAATAGCAATTGATTCCTTAGGCAATTTCCTTTTAAAATCAAAATCGATCATGTGATCTAATTGTTTGTTGATTTCAAAATCTTAAATACACTTTAACACTAGACCATTAAAATTGTCTTGCCTTTCCAATCATTAATTACTAACAATGCAAAAACATGATTAATATATATATGGTCATTGGGATCAAATTTTGCAGATTTAGTTGGACTAAACATATATGTCCAATATACTGTGAAAACAATTATTATCAATATATAATTGAATACTTATATATCTTCTAACAAAGACAATAAGTATGATAAGTCTCAACTAAATTTAAAAGATCATAAATTATATAAGTCCAATGAAATATTGGATAATCAAAACATGGTGTTTGTTTTGACAAAAAAAAAAAAAAAAAGGATGCTAGTTACTTATTTCTCATTGTCTCATTCGAAATTTTGTGAAAATTTTTGTTTGAAATAATTGATTAAATAAAAGTAACTATATTAAGAAAAACTTAAAAAGCCAATCAAATTTGTTTTAAAAAATAATTTAAACAAAACACCATGTTATCATAACTATGAAAATAGTATTGCCTCCAAGCCAACTCCTCTAAACAATTCACACATTGTATAAGAAACTAATGTATAGAAGTGATTTATGATCAAACTAACAAAACATATATGTATGTAGTTCAAGATATCTAGAGCATAGATGCTAAAACCATCACAATCACCAAGCCCATGACACACTCTACTCATAGAAACCATCACTGCATTAACCTTTATTTTGATAATGATAAAGCTTAAACCACTCATTATGAGAGGAGCAAGTTCAAAAGATATAAAGTCACAATTCACAAATCATTACAAAGATATAAAGTCATAATCACATCATAAGTTCAATAGAATTAATATTACGTAGAATTCAGGTTTCTTTTTTAATTATTTTAGTATGGCTGGTAGAGGCAGAGGCCAACCTCGGAAGGTCGGTTTCCCCACCACCACCTCAGCCATCGCCCCTCTCATCACCTTAGCCAGCCCCCTTCCTACCGCCTCTGCCACCGTCCCTTCCACTACTTCCACCACTTTCCTATCCACAACCTCCAACTCAGTCCCTACTATCAGCACCCCAGGCTTCAGGGTGATGCCCACTCCTGGGTATGCCGGCGCCGCACCTCCCCCATATTCACACCCATAGCCCACTCGTATCAGCGACCCCACCCCTAGCCCTACCACTGCCTCGACCCGGCCATGTATTTGATCGGACTCCTCCTCCCTCCACTAAATCATAGCCACGGGATGCAGATGTGAGGCTTTTCGGCCCAGATGGCAGGCTACTTGGGGATGATGGTAGACTGCTCTGACAGATTAGGCTGGACGATCGAGATAGGTAAGTTGAAATATGTTTTTTTTATTACATTCTAATTTTACATGGCTTATGATATTGAAAATATTTTGATTGTTTTTTTATTTATTTTATCTATGTAATAGTTTTCATTTGTTTGCAGCGGCTCACCATAGGATCACGGAGGTTATATGAAGTCGGTATAACCATCCGTGGCATACATGGACTGGCATCCCTGTTGATGTCAAGGGGTCGTGGTGGAAGGAGTGGAAGATAATTCTATGATTTATTCGCTTTTGTTAAAATATATGTTTATATGTCATAATTATATGCTCATATATAATAACTTATATGCTATTAATTTGTATATATAGAGATCCTTCTACATTCAGCTTGAGCATGAGCCCGCAGTGAAGAGGGCTTGGAGGATTGTCTTCCGAGCAACTGTAAGATATGTTTTATGATGTCCGTAAGGGACACAAGAACAGCTCATGGCTGAACGATGACATCTTGAGCGAGCTCCAACGCTACTGGGGCAGTGACCCGACCTTCAAAGATAGGTCGGATAAATGAAAGACAAACCGAGCCTTACAGAAAGGCGAGTCGTTGCACACGAGTGGGTCGAGCACCTAGGAGGGGACTCACAATCGTTTGGTAATTCTTTAATCTTTTTCCATATTATAATAACATTTACTATATTTGAATTGTGACAAATACTATATTTTTATGACTTTATTGTGCTTGTTTATGTAGGCAAGGGAGTTGAGCCGCCCTTTGACACAGAGCGAGCTATTTCGGGAGACCCATACCCGCAAGGGTGAGCAGAGGGAGGAGTCTGGAGAAGTCTGGGTAGACCCTCACTCTGAGGCGACCAATGTAAGTTTGAATTTACACATATCTTAATTTTGATTATTATTTTCATTTATGTCATAATTATTACTTACAATGTGTTTTATTTTTTTTTTCCTTTGCAATGCAAGTTTACAGACCTCTAGGAGCAAGCATTGACCCAGTACTAGACGTAGGTGGTTGAGCCTAGGCCCGATACTGACATTCCTCCTCCTCCAAACAAGGAGGATGTTTGGGCCTAGGTGATTGGTGGCCCTTACAAGGGCCGCGTATATGGGATAGGGTACTACCTTGGGAATATATCCCCATCCTCCACCACTGGGTCAGCTATTGGGGATGATGCCTTAAAGGAGCGTGTGCATAACCTTAACCAGGAGTTGCAGCAGCAGGCATAGTTAATCCAACAACAGGAGCAGCAGGCAGGCTGAATAGCTATGGAGTAGGATTTGAGAGAGATATGAGAGCTTAAGCTTTCTTTAGAGCGACAGCAGCAGGAGAAAGCAAAAAAGAAAAAGGCTCAGTTTTGGAAGATGCAGCAGAAATCATTACAGACGTGATGACTTTCTTCCGGGACATGCAAGCTTCTAAATTGTCCAGCTCCAGCAAGATGCTCCCCAAGACCCCATTCCCCCATATCCCACTCCCATTCATCTCTGAGGGTCATTCACAGTTAGACAATATGGATGACGATGATGGTCCAGATGATGATGCCGCTGACATTGCCAATTATGACGACACTTAGGAGTTTAGCTAGTTTTATCTAGCTTAATTTTTTTTCCATTCTAGATATTTTTTATATTTATTGTAATTTTTATATATATTTTATTGTTGTAATTTTATATTTTATTTAATCATTTTAATTTATTCATTTTATTATTTTCTTATTCAATATCAATTTAATTGATAGTTAGGTTATTATATATCAATTAAATAAACAAATAAACAATGAATTAATAATGAATTAAAAAATTAATTTTTTTACCGACGGGTATAATCGTTGTTAATAATTAATATTTTTAGGTAAATTTTTTCATAAATAAATAAACCCGTCAGTAAATGATTTAAAAAATTATTTTATTTGCTTAAACATCTGTCTATAATTAAATAAGCCCGTCGATATAAATATGTTTCTAATGGCCTTGGTAACGTCTTTTATTTAATTGTATCGATGGCTATGTTGCTTAATACCATCCGGTATAATCGTTGAAAAAAACAGATAGGTTTTTTTGTTACTGTCGATAATATTCATGGATGGCCTGGGAACCGATGCCCCTGTTACTGTCAGTACATTGGTTGGTATAAATTACACCCATCGATAAACGTGTAGGTATACCGTGCATTTCTTGTAGTGAGATTAATTATATTATTATGTATGTCATTTTAGTTAGTAATTAGTGAGAAACAAAATAATGAGTTAATGGTTAACAAGATCGTTAACCTTGATACCAAGTTATCCGCCAGATAGGGATGGGAATAGCCTAGGCAGCCTGACATAGCCTTTTTAACAATTAAGCTAGGTTTAGGCCATTGAAACAAAAATCTATTTAGATAAAGAGGCCAGGCTTAGGCTCTTTAGGAAGCCTATTTGCCCTGGTAGGCCGGCCTACTTATGTATATACTTAAATATATGTAAAATTTAATTTAGGAGTTTAAAGGATTTGAACAAAGGTCCTTAGCATTTTTGAGAAGATTGCAAACCGCTACACTAGCTTACTTGTTTGATATTAAGTTACCTAACTAATATATTTAAATTTTTTTTTCAAAACAAACTAATTAAACAATTTAAAAAATTAGAATAAGAGCTTAGAAGCCATCATATCAACATCAATGTATCCTAAACAACTTAACTCACATTACAATCTACATACCCTAAACTAATTTAGAAACCCTCTCCTATCTGACTTTGAGCTGCCGCCCCACTAGTCCTCACCCTAAGCACCATTGTGCACACATATCTCAGCCTCACACATGCACCGCTGTCTATACTCCTTAGACTTGCAAATCGAGAAGCCACCATCAAATTTTGCACTCAGCCTACAGCGCGAATCGTCGTCATCCTCCAATATGACTAGCAGAATCAAGACAAAGAAGTCCAAAAATTGTAAGCTTCGATCGAATTCTCGTACATCAGCCCTAGTTGTTCTGCAAGTATTGTTCTATAAGTTCATGATTGTGACTATAAGCTTTGCCTTTATTGTTGCTGTTGTTGTTTTGCTTTACTTTTATCCATGTTTGATTCATTTGGGATATTGTCTATTTACTAATTTTTTTTATGCTTATGAGATTTTATGTATTTAGTGATCAGTTAGATAGATCTATTCTTAAGATTTTGTTCTACTATTGACTGCTAATCAATAATAATTTAGATTTTATTTTGCTATCTTAAATTCTTTTTTTTTATTTGCTACTATGATTTTATCTATGTATCAATGAAGTAGATAGATATGTGTTGCTATGGATTTGCAAATTGCAATGGATTATTTTTTCTTATATCTTGGTGTTAATAGATTTTTAAAACACGCTTTGCAAGTAGACTTTAGGCCAAGCCAAGTCGAAAATAAAGCCTATAACAAGTAATAGGCCAAGTTCAAGCCCATTGTCCTTTTTACAGGCTTGGCTTGTTTAAGGCGTTGTCTGGCCTATCCTGTTCCTACCCTTACTGCTAGAGGACTATTAGGTGTTTGTGATATAGGACCTCATTAAGTGCCCTTGTCAAACTTAGATATCACTCCAATTGTTAATCTTGTTATTTCAGTTTCAAATTCTTATTTCTCCATTAATTTTTGTTTGATGATATTTGAATGATTTTCTCGATATAGTAATGTATATAAATACCAATGTGATTTTTGTTTGTTGCATGTATATTATATGTACTTTCTATTGTTGTCCCATATGAGCTGTGGGTAAGAATTCACTCATTGAGCTTGATGAATCATTCATCCATTTCCTCACCTTTATATACAACTGCAAGCCAATTACTCTTCAAGTTCCACCTATGTCATTGTAACGCCCCAGTTTTTCTCCACTTAGCAAAAATGACTGAAATGCCCCTAGGTCATTTTTGTGTAAAAATCAAGGTCGACTGACCTCGACCACCCTCAAGATTTCATTTCAATGCTAGGAATAGATTATATGAGGATTAGATAGTAATCTGCGCAAAAATCGCGATCCATGATTTTTCCCGTGTAAAAATGACCAAAATGCCCTTGAGGTCATTTTTACTTGGAACTTGAGGATAGCCAACCCGGACCATCCTTGAGGGGTTAGTTTGATGTTTGAAGGGGATTAGAGGTCTTGAAAACAATAGTAGAGGTGAAAATCTCATTTTCGGGACTTTCGACACAAAATGACGAAAATGCCTCTGCGACATTTTCACGCGAGATTTAGTGCCGACTGAGCCGGAATGAGTTCTCGAGAGTTTGAAATGTCGTTTTTATGCCATCCATGATGTTTAGATGAATCCGGGTGGTCCTGGGTAGTTTCGATGTAAAATGACCTTTTTACCCCTATATTAATGCTTAATGAACTTAATTGAACGATTAAGAAAACCTAAGTAATATTAGGCTCTAATTAAAAATAATTTAATTTTAATAATTAATCTTGGGTCAAAATAATTAATTAAGGTTGATTAGGGCCAAAAAGTAATTAAGTAAATTCAAATTTCAAACATAGTCATAAAGCATCTAAGACTTTATGTCATATCAAGGTTGATTAGTAATTTCTCTCTCATGTTCCATAAAATTAAGAACCTTGTTGGAGTTTAAATTTCAAATTAAACATGTTTAATTCAAACTAAGTAAGAATGACAACACTCTAATCATGTCTTGCATTGCTAAGCACTTGGTTACTAGCCTAAGCACCTAATTACCAATTCCTAAACTTGTGCTTAACCAAACTTACCTCCAATTCACCTTCTAACTACACTTAGAATGAAAAATCTTCCCCCCAAATACACCCTCATAATTTTAAATTTCAACCCATGATATATATAGCAAAATGTAAAGAAACCCTACACTCTACCACTAGTTTTTTTTTTGTTTAAGTCTTGTAACCAAAAAAGCTCTTTTGTTTTCTCCCAACTCCAAGTTCTCCTCCACCACCAAGAAACTCCTCCCATCACCATAAACCACCATAAACCAACTTGAACCACCACACCACCACCTCAAACCACCTCCTAAATACACAACCTTTCCACCTCCAAGCTCAAACTCTCAAGAAAACTCATCCTTTCCTTTTCTTCCCTCTTAGCTGAAAACACAAAGCCACCTAGAGAAGATTTTATCTGCTCATTTTAACTCCAAGAACCAAGCTTTCTTCCTTCTTGCTAAAGACAACACCTTTGGTAGGGTTTTACTTGATGATCTTTTTCTTTTTCTTGCCTTTATTTTCGGTTTTGTTGAGCTCAAGTGAATAATGATTTTTATCTTTAGTGTTCTTCTTGTTTTTGGTGTGATGATGATGGATGAGCTTGTATTTTGTGTTCTTTGCATATTTTCAGTTTTGAGCTTCTTGTTTTTTAGTATTTTTCGGTTTTATGTTGGTTGGAAAATGATAGATCTATGGCTTGATGATGAGAACCCTTGAAGGTGGTCTTGGTATCACTAAGCTTAGTGTCTCTAAAGCTCAAAGTTTTGTGCTTTTCTTTTTTCATTTTGGTTTGGTCTTTTCCTCTCTTTAGATTCTTTCTCGGTTTTGAAAAGTTGTGAACCATGGTTTGATGATGAGAGCTCTTGGTGATGATCTTGATATCATCATGTTTGAGGCCTCTAAAACCATAGACTTGGTTCCTCGTTTTTGTTTCATTTTCAGCCTTCTCTTTATTTTCTCTTGGATTTTTAGTTTTTGTTGTTGTTATGAGCTTAGACCATAGCTTGATGATGAGTATCTTGGATGGTGGTTGGACATCACCAATCTTGAGATCTCCAAAGCATAAAATCTTGATCTTTTGGTCTTTTCATTTTCGGTTTCCACCTCCATTTTTCCTTTTCCTTTTCAGTTTCAAAGAGAAAGCTAGAAAGGAAATGTTTTTAGTTGTTTTCTACTCTTTGTTTCTTATTTTGAGCTTGATAGTAAGTCCAAGAGATAACGCTCTTGGAACCATGGTGTGGATGGACTCTAAAGCTCACAAATGTTCAAGATCAATGAGGAGCAAGAAACTAATCTTATAAGGTTTATGAGCTTTAAGTGAACAAGATATAAAATAAGTTTGCATTCATATTTACTTTATGCTATCACCTAAATCTCAAGATGAGAACAAGTTGCATAGCATATTTATGATTTAAGCCATCACCTTAAAGCTTGAAGATAAAAAGAAGTGCATAGCATATTTACTTTTAATGTCATCAGCTTAATCTTAAAGATACGAAAATAAGTTGCATAGCATGTTTACTTTTATGCTAACACTTTAATCTTGAAGATAAAAATGGGTTGCATAGCATATTTATTTTTGAGCTACCACCTTTAAATCTTGAAGATAAAATATGATGCATAGCATGTTTACTTCCAAGTTGTCACCTAAAAGATCTTAAAGCTCATAAACTTGTCCTTGGACCTAGAATGAAATTTTAAATCATGGCTACACCCAATGCATGAGCATTCGGCCATGACAAAGTAAATGAGGTTTGAGATGAGCTTTATTTGGTTTTATGGCTCAACCTCTGTGTCATTGTATTTTCTTAAAAGTTGTCTTCGAAACCTTGCTACAAAGAAAAGTAAAACATGATTTTATGTGGCTATGGAAACATAAATTTTTGGCTACTGCCTTAATGTTCCCTTTTCTATATGATGTTGTTTGGATGAGTTAGAGGATATAAAAATTTGTAATAAATGTTGTGAAAATGGTTTTTGGCAATCTAGGACAAAAGTCAAAATCCTTAGTGGTTCGAGGTAACCAGACACAAAGTCCATGGTTATCCTTTCCTACTTCAACTCTAGGATCTCTATATGCTAAAGCAAGCTAGCAAGTCTTTGGTGCTCAGCCTTGACTTGCTAATAAACTAAACACCATGCCACGAAGTCACCAATATCCCTATTCATGCCTTCCTACCAGTATAGTTGTCTAAGATCTTAATACATCATAGTTGAACCTAGGTGTACGGAGTATGCTATGCTATAGGACTCTTCTATTACTTTTCTTTTTAGCTCACCCACATTGGGAACACACAAACGGTCCCCAAAATGCAACACACCCTCTACATCCACTAAAAACTCATGGTTCTCTCCTTTATGCACATCCTTGATAAGCTTTAATAACTTGGGATCCTCCCTTTGTTGTGCCTTAATCTACTCTACTAGGGTTGACTGGTCCCTAATGTGAGCAAGAAAAGCTCATGAATCATCCAAACCAAATTGAATTTCCTCAGCCTCCAACTTGTGGATGTCTTTTATCAACGACTGTCTAACGGGTGCTATGTGGGCCAAACTGCCATGGAATTCCTGCATAAAGCATCAGTGCAACGTTGGCCTTCCCTGGATGATAGGAGATTGTATAGTCATAGTCCTTAAGCAACTCTAGCCATCGACATTACCTGAGATTCAAATCTTTTTGCTAAAAGATATGCTTCAAACTCTTATAATCCGTGAAGATCTTACTTGTTTCTCCATACAAAGAATGCCTCCAAATCTTCAAGGCAAAGACCACCACTACCATTTCCAAATCATGTGTCGGGTAGTTCTGCTAATGTATCTTGAGCTACCTAGACGCATATGCCATAATTCGACCATGTTGCATAAAGATAGAACCAAGTCCCACTCTCGAGGCCTCATAGAGCACCAAAAAGGCACATATGCTTGAGGGCAACACCAGAGTAGGAGCATGGTCAAACAAGTCTTGAGCTTTTGAAAACTCTCCCTGCATGCCTCTGACCTCTGAAACTTGACATTTTTTAATATCAATCTTGTCAATGACGTTGCTATTCTTGAGAAATCTTTAATGAAACTCTGCTAGTAACCCGCTAAACCTAGGAAACTATAGATCTCTGACACTATAGATGGCTTTGGCCACTACTGAACCGCTTCGACTTTCTTTGGATCCACGAGAATTCTTTCCTTAGACACTATATGCCCAAGGAATACCACCTGATCAAGACAAAACTCACACTTGGAGAATTTGGTATAAAGCCGATTCTCCCTCAAGGTTTACAGAACAATCCTCAAGTGTTGCTCATGATCTTTGTCGCTCTTAGAGTACACTAGGATGTTATCTATGAAGATAATCACAAAGTGATCTAGGAATAGTCTGAAGACCTTGTTCATTAGGTCCATGAATGCTACTTGGGCATTGGTCAACCCGAAGGACATCACTAAGAACTCATAGTGCCCATAGCATATCCTAAAGACCATCTTAGGCACATCCTCACCTTTAATCTTCAACTAATGGTAGCCCAACTGTAGATCGATCTTGGAGAAACATCTAGCCCCTTAGAGCTAATTAAATAGGTCATATATGCGTCGCAAGGGGTGCCGGTTCTTGACTATACTTTTATTTAGTTGCTGATAGTCTATCCATATCCTCATAGATCTATCATTCTTCTTCTTCATAAATAAGACTGGAACACCCTAAGGGGAGGTGTAACGCCCCGATTTTCTGCTAGAGTAAAAATGACCGAAATGCCCCTGAGGTCATTTTCAGCCCAGAACTCGAGGATAGCCGACCCGGCAGTCCTCGAGGAGCTAACTCAATGTTTAAAGGGGATTAGTTGACTTGTGTATCTTTCCGAGATTGAAAATTTCATTTTCTGAGATTTCAGGTCAAAATGACCAAAATATCCCCGTTGTGTTTGACACGGGTACGAGCGTCGGATGGACCCGAAACTCCTCCAGATGGTTTTAAAAGGTTTTTTATGTATTTTGTGACCTTAGTTTTAGTCCCAATGGTCCTGGGCAATCTTTGTGCAAAATTATGATTTTGTCCCTAGTTTAGTGTTTTCGAGCTTAATCGCGTGATTAAGCAGACCTAAGCAATATTAGACTCTAATCGAAGGTTAATTAATTTCCTTAATTAATCTAGAGTCAAAATAATTTATTAGAGCTAATTAGAACCTAAGATTGCTTAATTTAAACTCAAATCTCATTTTAAATTCAAGATTCCTAGTCATGGAATCTTGAATAATGTTTTCTCTCTCCAATTCCTTAAATCATGGAATTGTGTCTACATTGTTTATTCATAAAATGAATTTTAAACCCTCTAAATGTGTATAAGCACTCTTTAATGATGTCATAAAATTCCTAATCACATTCTTAGTTACCTAAACACATATTTAGGAATTCCTAATCTTGCACCTAATCTAATACACACCTAAACACATCTCTAAACCATCATTAAGCAAAAGAAACCTCTCCTCCTCTCTTCTAGAAGAACACGGCCACTCCTCCTCCCATGCCTCAAATTTTTGAAATTCAAATGCAATTTCAAGTCCGTGACAAGCCTTACCTAGCCCATACTTTGCACCATGCTTACCATACTTTCATCCATACTCCTCCATGCTTCAAAATTTCAATCTCTTAGCTCATGGAACATGAGGATGCACACGATTTCTTCCTTCCCTCCATGAGCTCTCATTTGTTTTGTTTTTCTATAAATACCTTGCTTACTTAAGCTTGGTTACACTTTAGATTATTTGGCAAGTTTAAGCTTTCAAGCATTCTTTGCAAGTTCTTTCCTTTTTCCTCTCAAGTTCTTCATTTCCTCTCAAGTTCTTAGGAACTTTCTTTTATCTTCATCTTCTTCACCTTCTCTTTGCATCACCACCTAACAACCTCAAACCACAACCTTGAATCATCCACTAAACACTTAAACACTCAATGTAACGCCCCGATTTTTCTGTCAGAGTGAAAATGACCAAAATGCCCCTGAGGTCATTTTCAGCCCGGAATTCGAGGAAAGCCAGTTCAGCAGTACTCGAAGGGCAAACTCAATGTTGAAAGGGGATTAGATAACTTGTGTACCTTCTCGGGATCGAAAATCTCGTTTTTCGAGTTTTCGGGTCAAAATGACCAAAACGTCCCTGCGGTGTTTTACCCATTTGCAAGTGCCGGATGAACCCAAAACTTCTCCAGATGGTTTTAAAAGGCGTTTTTATGTATTCTATGACCTCAGTTTTAATTTTAGAAGTCCCGGGCAAAATTAGTGCAAAATTACGGTTTTGCCCTTAGTTTCGTATTTTTACGCTTAATCGTGTGATTAAGCAAACCTAAGCAATATTAGACTCTAATCAAAGGTTAATTAATTTCCTTAATTAATCTTGAGTCAAAATAATTTATTAAAGTTGATTAGAACCAAAAAGTACTTAATTACAACCTAAAATCATATTTTAATTTCAAGACACCTAGTCATAGAATCTTGAAAAGTGTTTTCTCTTTCCAATTCCTTAAATCATGGAATTGTGTTACACATTGTTTATTCATAAATGAGTTTAAAATTCTCTAATGATGTATGAGCACTCCTAAACTTGTCATAAACTTCCTAAATCACATTCTTAGTTACCTAAACTTAAGCTTAATCATTCCTAACCTTGTACCTAAGCTAATACACATCTAAACCTACCATTAACACACAATTAAATGGTCAAAACTCACCTCCACCCTGCTGTCATGAACCTGGCCGTGTTCCCTTCTCCCCATTATGCATCACATGTTCAATTTTTCAACACTCCAAGGCCATACCTCAAGTCACATACACTATACCTTGTCATAACTTTCAATCAAGCTTGAATTTCCACATGAATAAATAATTAAAACAACCCATTTTCCCCATTTATTTGTGGCTGGAAAAGTTCCAGCCATGACAAGTTTCTAGAAGCCTAATTTCATAAAAATTTGATAGGAAATTAACTCACATCAAGCCATACTTTGTAGCATAGCTTCCATACTTCAAACCATGCTTGAATGACCTTGTGTAAGAGATATTTTCTCTTCCTTCCTCCCTCAAACCACACGGCCACTCCCTCCCCTTTGTGAGCCCATGGCTTTGTTTTTCTATAAATAGAATGCTTGTTATAGCCTTGTTGCACCTTGAAGCATTTGCTAAGTTTAGAGTTTTAGAGTTGTCTTGCTAGTCTTTCTTTTTCTCTCAAAATTTCAAGAGTGTTCTTCCTTTCTTTTCATCTTTATCTTCTTCATCTCTTCATCTCATCACCATCTCTTAACTATCAAACACCACCCCAAAGCCTTGAACCATCATCAAACCATCAAACTCCACACCTCAAACACAACTTCACTTGAAACACATTTCCTTCCTTTTTCTTTCATCAAGGCCGAATCATCATCACCATTCTAGGAGGTGTTGCTCATCTCATTTCTATCTTCAAGTCCAAGCTTTTACCTTCATCACTAGGTAGGGATTTGTTTTCAAACTTTGTTTTGCTCAAGAAAGTGTTTTTCTCTAGTTTCCTCTTGGATTCTTTTTGAACTTTCCTTTGTTTTTCCTTTCTTTTCATTTTCGGCCATGAGGCCTTGATTTTGAGCATGATAGCTTGATGATGAGAGTTTCAAGAAGATGACATTGCGTTCATCTCAAAGAAACCTCTAAAGCTTGAGTTTTCCTTTTTTTATGGTTTCATCTATATGATATCTAACTCACATGGTTTTTCAACTTAAGAAAAGTAATCTAAGGATTTCTAAAAGCCCAAGCCTACCCTTGTCAACCTTAAAGTTGGCCGGCACGTTCTAGAGATTTTTCTCTAGATAGGGGTTTTGGGTATTTAATAAAGAACTTGATGTAGTTTCACTTTCTTCTCTTTTATATGACTTTCGGTTTTTGTGTTGAGATCTTTGAGATATTGTATTGGGTTGTTATCTTGTTAAAGTCTTGCATGAGCTCTAGTTAATCATAAAATGAACCTTGCATCATGTTTACTTTATGCTTTGCATATCATGTTTATTTCCTTGCTATCACTAAATACCAAGATAATGAATGAACTTGCACTATCATGTTTATATTTCAAGCTATGCATTATCATGTTTATATTCCAAGTTCTCACTTAATACCAAGATAATAATAAGTTGCATTCATGTTTACTTTTTGCTATCACTTTACTTTCTAATGGAACCAAAAATGAGTGCATGAGCATGTTTATTTTTATGTCATCACCTAAATGAATCTAGAGCTCAAAGACTTGCCCATTGTGGTCTCAACAAAGGTCTAACAATATGTGTTTTTCTTGGGTTCATATTTCGGCCCTAAGAGGTCTTGAGGTTTACAAGTATTTGAGACTATGTCTTATAATTTTTTTAAGCTTAAGTGAGTTTAAGGAATGCATAGAACCAAGTTTTGAGAATTTAGAACCTCTTGAGACAAAGATGAATTGGTCACTGCCCTATTAAATATTCTTATGATTTTAGATGTTAAAATTGTTTATAAATGAGCTTTGAGAGTTTAAAAAGAGTTCCAAGAGAAACTAGTATTTTATGTGCTTTAGAAATTATGTTTTATGCCTTTTATGGAGAAGTATATTTTCGGTTCTTCCTTGCTCTTGCTGCCACTGTATGTGCTGTTTTGATGAGGATAATGTGCCTATGTTTGAGTAAAAATAATGTTAAGACTCATATGTGAAAGATAGGATAAGTTAGGAACTAGAAAAGAATTAATTTGAGAATTCTAGATCCTTTAATTATGTAATGTTCTGGATTCTGTCCAGCAAGGTTTAGATTTAATAATCATGGTTTTAAATTAGTTTAAATGTGTAGGAATAACTCATAATTGGTCTAGGACTTAATCTTGAAGCCGTAGGAGCAAACTAAACTTAGAAAGGGTCATTGTTGTGACTTCTAGATACCCGTAAAGTTAGAATTTCAAATTCTGCATCCTTGAGGTTTAGAGATGTTCTTGACCATAGTGTGAGGTGAGAAATACTTAGTTATAACCTCATAGGTTCCCAAGAGACTAGGTGTTGATGAGCGATAACTTCGAATATGAGTTAAGGACTTTAAGGGTCTAAACCGTAATCTCTAGAACCCCGTAATCACACAAATATAAGCTGTCCAAATCTGCATAGTGCTGTTTGGATAAGTCCTTGAGCATAAAAATTAGTAACACTTATTAGTTGTGAACCTATAGGTGTGTAAGAGGGTAAGAATAATATTAGAACAATTAGTTTACAAGCTTAAGACTCAAAAGAACCAAAGCATAACATACTATAGATTCATAACATAATAAGCTTGGGAGTTTGTATGAATGATTGTCTAAGGTGTGATTATGTGATAATGTAAATGCTATGGTTTTATGTATACATTATGAAGAAGTTTCTTGTGATGATGTACATGCTATGAGAAAGATTTATGTAATGAATAATAATGTATCTATAAATTAACACTTTATGAGAACTTAAATGTGACACAACACTGGGACGCCTTCTTGGGTGACACCGGTTTAGCCGAGCACCCCCAAGAAAACAAATCCGTGATTGTATTGACATAGAGCTTGCCAAAGCGGACAGAACTACGATGCACTAGTTGCTAGTAGAGCGTTTCAAAGAGGAAATGACCCTAAGAGAGGTGATCCTTAATTTGCCCCCTAGCCCGTACTTTAAGTCGGGATTATGTTACGCTTATCATAGGATAAGTAAGAGCTAGTGACGACTAGTTAAGGTATGAGCTCATAACCTAGAGATGTTTTAGGGCGACCCCATGAGATGAAAGTTAAAGTTAACAATGTCACATATACTATACTTATGCCAATGTTATAATGTTTCTTAGTTATTCTATTGTTTGGTTTACCTTTATGATGCATTCATATCATTAGTATATCTTATGCTTAGTTATAAGACGCATTGTAAAATATGACGGACCTTGGATAAATACCACTTTAGAAAACTAACTTAAAAGGAATTTATATGCATGCACACCTTTTTAGAAATAAACCCGAGGTTCCTGAGGATGTGATGATGTCACCTAGGTAGGGATAACCCTACTGAGAATTCTTTTAGAAAGATTCTCATTCCCCTCTCTTTTCTTCCGTCATATCTTCAGATGGCGACATTTGTACTCTTCATCGACACCCCGGTATGGGAGCTGCACCATGACCCGGCACTCGGGTCATACCATTTTGAGGGTCGCTGCACTATCAAAGTATTCATGTTCATGGGACGACCCTTCGCGCATCCAGTCCCGAGTTACCGTTTTACCCCAACTGCTCCTTACCGTCACAATGCGATTTTTGAGCGAGCGAGACCACGTGATGAGCAGATTCTCCGCATGGAGCCCGAGACGTCAGCTGTACGCGACTACCCGGAGTACGTGCCTCGCACCCAGTACTCGGAGACGGACCCATCCGAGGACTCGCCATCACACATGTACAGCTGGAGTTCCAGTCCCACTCCCCCACCGATGAGGGCTGGGAGTGAGGAGACGGTGGTCCAGCCGAGGTTGGTCGTCGGCCATCTATGCGCCCTCGCCGTGGTGGACATGCCTCGATGATGCGCTCGACCACTCCCGCCGAGATTCGTCAGTGGATCAACTCAACCCCACAGTACTCGGACCAGCAGGAGTAGACATAGGAGGGGTAGTAGCTAGTGCACACACGCCACATAGTTGAGGACAAACCTTCTTTTGTATATGAGGTTGTCTACTCTAGGTGCACATGGGTATGGGTGTTGTTTCTCTTGTATTTACTTTTTATGATTTTCTTGTATTGCATTTCAGTTGTATTCCGCTTCCCAATGTATTGAATAGTCCTGCCCTTTTGGATAGGCACAGTATATATATATATATATATCCATGTTTCAGTTGATGTCTCCATGAAAAGATGTGCTTTTTTATGCTTTGCTTATATGTTTCGCTATGCTTCCTCTTAAAGATTCGTGCGTGGCTCTCACTTTGATTTTAAATTCCAAAAAGAAAAATTTTACCCATAATTCCGCTAAGTATTTTCTAAGTAAAAGATGAGACCAAGAGGTAATATTCTAAAGATTAACCTAAGTACATACTAGTAGTCTTGGGTTAAGATTTAGGGTGTTACACTCAACCTCAAACACAAACTCACCAAGAACACATTTCCTTTCCTTCCTTCAAGGCCGAGGCTTCATCATCCTTTTAGGAACTCAAAGATCAAGCCTTTGACTTCACACTTGGTAGGAGTTGCTCTCTAGTTTTTGTTTTACTTAAAAATGCTATTTTCTCAAAGTTTCTCTTGGTTTCTTTTTAAGTTTTCCTTGCTTCTTTCTTTTCCTTTATTTTCAGCCTCAAGGCCTCATTTTGTTCATGATAGTTTGATGATGAGTGTTTCTAGATGATGACCTTGTGTTCATCTCAAAGAAACCTCTAAAGCTTGAGTTTTTCCTTTCTTTGAACTTTATCTATATTACTTAGCTCACATGGTTTTTCAACTTAAGAAAAATTAATCTAAGATTTTCAAAAAGCCCAAGCCTACCCTTGTCAACCTTAAAGTTGGTCGGCAGGTTCTAGAGTTTTCTCTAGATAGGGGTTTTGGGTACTTAATAAAAAACATGATATAGTCTCATCCTCTTTTTCTTTCCCTGTATGCTTTCGGTTCTTGTTTTCTTTTCCTCTATATTTCGGCCTTGATTCCTATTTCCTTATGGTTTTGTTTTCTTTTGAGTTTACTTCTTTTGAACTTGATGATGATGTTCAAGAACCATGTAGTTCCTTTGAGAACTTAGTTCAAGAACTCTAGAGTTCACTTTGTTGACGAGATAAGTGTTGGGTTGAGATTTTTGGTTCTCTCTAGAAGTCTTAAATGAGCTCTAAGTTAAGATAAAAAGGACTTGCATTCATATTTACTTTTATATCATCACTAAATGCTCAAGATTAAGAATGAACTTGCATCTTCATATTTATGTTTATGTTCTCACTAAATCTCTAAGATAATAATGGATTTGCATAGCATATTTATTTTATGCTCTCACCTCCTAATAAAGACTAAAACCAAGTGCATTGCATATTTATTTTTATGTCAATCACTTAAGAGATTTAGAGCTCATGAACTTACCCATTATTATCCCAAACAGGGTTTGAAAATATAAGTTTTTGCTCCTTGATTTTCGGCCTTGTGATGATGTTGAGTCTTAGAATGAGATTCATCTAGTTACAAGTGCTAAAACTCATGTTTCATGATTTTCCTAAGTCTAGATGATCTTACGAAATGTTTTGAGCTAGATTTCATGATTTAATTCCCTCTTGAGATTTATTTAAAATGGCTACTGCCCTCACATGTTTTATAATGGTTTTGATGAAATAAATTGTTTCCAAGTGAGTTTTGAAAGTTTTAAAAAGGTTTCAAGAGAAACTAGTAATTTATGTGCTTTAGAAATAAAGTTTTATGCATTGTTTGATAGATATATTTTCGGTTCTATTTGGTTGGTATGCTCACTGTATGATGTTGTTTTGATGATGATAAAATGAGTATGATCATGTATAATTAATGCTAAAATTCGTTTAGGAAAAGTTAAGATAAGTTAGTAACTAGAAAGGAATTAATTTGAGACATTTAGATCCCTCAAAAATGTAATTTTCTGGATTCTATCTAGCAAGGTTTAAAATTAGAAATCATGGTTTATAATTAGTTTAAATGTGTAGGAACTACTCATAATTGGTTTAGGATTTGATCTTGATGCTTTAGGAACAAATTGAACTTAGAAAGGGTTAAAGTTGTGACTCCTAGGTACCCGTAAAGTGTAAATTATGGATTCTGCACTCTTGGGGTTTAGAATTGTTTATGATCATAGAATTGAGTAAGGAATACTTAGATATGAGCCTATAGGTACCCGAGAGCTTAAGTTGTGATGATAGACAACTTAGATATCAAGTTAAAGGACCTTAAGGGTCAAAGCATAAAACATTAAGAGACTTTGATGTTTTAAGTTTGATAATGCAAGTATGATGTATTGATGCATATGCTTTGATGATGTATGAGCTATGATGAAGTGTTTTATTGAGATGTTAAGTTTATCCTGAGTATGAAAGATGAATGAGAAATGTGTATGTGTTATAGACTTGTAGCATAATGTTGGTTTGAAGGAAATTCGGTGTACAGCCATTATGCTGCCGAATTTCCGTCAAACCTAAAGGATTTGAGAATGTTTTTGAAGTACCATATGAGATTAAAACCCTAGGTGACACCGGTTTGGCCGAGCACCCCCAGGAGATTTTTATGTGACAAAGCATTAAAACGCGCTTTCCTGGGTGACACCTATTCGGCCGAGCACCCCCAGGAAAGACAAATCCGTGAGGGTATAAGTAGATGCAGCCTACCAAAGTGGACAAATTGATGTGGCTAGATGCCTGCAAATCGTTTCAAAGAGGGTATATCCTAAGATAGGTGATCCCTAAGCCCCCTAACCCGTACTCGATGAGTCGGGATTATTTTATTATGTTTCGCTTATTCAGATAATAAGTAAGAGCTAGTGACGACTAGCTAAGGTATGAGCTCATAACCTAGATGTTTTAGGGTGGCCCTATAATGCTATAGTATGATGATTTATGTCACAAAGTTGAGGAAAGTTCTACATGAAAGATTTATGCCCCCTTTATGCCACTTGTATGCTTATTGATGTTGTGATTTGTTCAGTACTTGCTTAAAGTATTGCCATGCATTCATGCTTTGATATGTTGCATCCATGACATTAAGATTCATTCTAAAAGGAATGAACCTTGGATAATTTAGTTTTGTAAAACCTAATGATGAATCTTATATGCATGTACACCTTTTGTAAATAAACCCAAAGTTCCTAAGGATGTGAACGATGTAACCTTAGATAGGAGATCCCTACTGAGATTCTTTAGTAAGATTCTCATTCCTTTCTCTTCTTTCTTTCTTTCCCGTTATATCTTCAGAGCTCGATGGCGACGTTTGTGGTTTTTATCGACACCCCGACTTAGGAGGTGCACTTTGATCCGGAGCACGGGTCATATCCTTTTGAGGGACGCTGTGTTGTTCGCGTCTTTATGTTTGTCGGACATCCTTTGCACATCCTGTACAGAGTTACCGCTTCTCTCCTATGTCTCTTTATGACGATGCTATGGTTTTTGAGTGCGCGTGACGAGAGGATTCTTTGGACATACACCGGAGGTTCGATTGCCCGTGACTTCCAGGACTACGTGCCCTGATCTCCCGGTTCAGACGACGACCCTTCAGAGGATTCGCCGACGCACATGTATAGCGAGAGCTCTGCCCCCACTCCTTAGTTCGTGAGGGGCGACAGTGAGGAGATGGTTACGCAGCCGAGGTTGGCTAGGCAAGTCGAGATGCATCCCCGCTGAGGAGCACATGGTCAGCCACTACGCGTACCTACTCCTGCTGCCCTACGTCCATGGATCGATTTCATCCCGCCATACCCCGGGTTCTAGTAGTAGCTGTTTTAGGGGAGGTCTAGTGCACTCACTCACTCATAGATAGAATAAACCTTCTTTTGTCATGAGGTTATCCACCTTAGGTGCATTAGAGTAGGAGCTTTTATTTATGCCTTTCATGTATTTCCGTTCATGTTGTATTTCTCTTTCCTTGTATCGAAAGCTCAACCCGATTCTATAAGAGTATGACTCTATGTATTTCTAATTATGATATTAATGGAATGTTCCTTTGTTGAATTGTTGATTGTTCTATGCCTTTATATATCTGATCATGTTATGATTTACCTTTCCGTATCTTGATGACCGCGGCTCTCACTTTGATTTTATATTTCAAAAAAATAAAATTTACCTGTAATTTTCGCTAAGTATTTTAATAAAAGAATGAGACTAAAAAGTAATAACCTAATGATTAACCTAATATGTTCTAGAGTATTGGGTTAAAAATTGGGGTGTTACACGAGGTACTAGGTCGAATGAACCCCTTGTTAAGCAACTCTTGCAACTGCTCCTTCAACTCTGTCAAAGCCATTCAATACAGGGCTATAGGGATGGGCCTTATTCCTGGCTCAAGCTCTATCCCGAACTCCACCTATCTATTGGTGGCATCCCTGGTAACTCCTTTGAAAATACATCTGAGAACTCATAAACGATGGGAACCGACTCCAAACTTGGAACTACTGCTTCCATATCTCTAACTGAAGCTAGAAACCAATAATTGCCCTTATCCATAAGCCGCATAGCATTCACGCCCGATATCAAACTGGCAGGAACCAAATAGCTAGAACCCTTAAACTCTTGGAGCTCACCTCCCAGAACCTCAAACTTCACTGACTTGCTATAACATTCAAACATAGCATGATATTAAACTAGACAGTCCATTCCCAAGATGACGTCAAAGTCAGACAAGTCCAACACATGGAGATTCGCCAGTGCTTCCATGTGTACAACCTTGAATTACATCCCTTGTAGATTGAATGAACATATAGGGGCTCTCTAAAAGATACCCCAACAAAGAAAGGCTCTTCTAAACTGGTAAGGGACCTCCCAAACCGCACTACAAAGAATGGTAACATATAAGAATGTGTGAACATCGAGTCTATCAAACTCAAAGCCTCAAAGTAGTAATTGTCATGGCACATGCTACAATTACATTGGATGCCACTGCATCCTGGTATGTCATGGGAAAGCGATAGAGCTGTCCCCTATTACTCTGGCCTTTGCCGCCTGATCATCTGTTTCCTGATCCTCTACTTTTAGGGTCTCTACCTTTAGCTCCTTTACTATTGAAGCAACAGAACCCTCAAAAGTAGCTGACTAGTATGATAGTGCCGGAGTGGTAAGGTTCACCGACCCCTGGTTGGAACCTCTCTCTAACATCGGGCAGTCTCTCTTGAAATAGCCTTGCTCTGCCCGGCTGTGCACTCTACTAGCCCTGCTGGTGCTGTCACTTGCTGGAACTAGCTCCCCAGGAAAATAGCCATGGGTCTTGGTCCTCTTGGCCTTAGTTGATTCTCTCCTCTTAGCCAAACTACCCTCCAATCTGATCGCTGCGTTTATTACCTAGTCCATGGTCCCCACATGAGGCTATAAGCTAAGGAACATGTCTTTAGGTAGTCCCTGAATGAACCGCCTTACCCTATCGGTTTCTAGTAGAAGTAAGCCCAATGTTGTTGTGATACCCCAGGTACACGTGTCAGTGGGCAAGCTCCATACGGCCTTAGGATCCCCTGGTACCCACCTTTGTTGTTGAGTCCTGAATTTCACTAAGTTTGGATCCTACACCTCCTTGGATGGCTATATGATAGAGCCACATTCTTGGGACCAAAAGTCCTGATAATTGCTCTCCAAAGGAAAATAAATTAAATAGTGATTTTTAATGAATTTTAGGAAACCTCTAGATGTTTCATTTTTAGCCTATAAGTTTAGAAAATTGTAAAAATTCCTAAAATTGAACTAGAACTCAAAAATTGAATTTTGATTTGTTAGGTTTTGATCTTTTTGATATTTTATTTGAATCCAAATAGGGGATATTTCCTTATTTACCCTAAACCTAAAGTTAAATGAAGATATTAGCATAAAATTAATAAATGTAAATAAGTGAGTAGTGGGACAACCCAAATGCCAAAATGACAAAAAGATTGCAGAAGTTAGTGAACTGTAACAGTTATAGCGGTTCAGGACTGCTATGGCGGTCATGGTGTGTGAAATTCACAATTTAGGTGGTCTGTAGATCGCTATAGTAGTCATATGTGTATTAGTTAGGGATGTGGGAACAGCCAGATCGCTATAGCCGTCATAGACTGCTAAAGTGGTGTCAATAGGGCAGAAACAGTGTCAAATGATGTCGTTTCACTTAAATGATCCCCTACCCCTATTTATACCTCGAGCTTAGGATTTTTGCTCCAAAAATTGAAAACCCTTCCTCCCAGACACATCCTTCCCTTCTTCTTTCAATCTCTCATCAATCCTTTTTCCTCCAAGATATTAAAGGTGAGATTCTTATTGGTTTTCATCATCCCTTTCTTCTCTATTTCGTATCCTAGAGTATGGGTTGTTGTTGTTATCTCCATTGTTGTCAAGTGAGGGTGCTATCCTAATGTTGTTAGAGTTAGATTAGAGCTCTCTAGAGATTGTTAGAGTTTAATCTAGAGTCTATGTTGCTCTATGGCAGTTGTTGGTGCCATTCCAAGCTTCCAAGATCAAGTTAGTGGTGCCCACATATTTCCAGCCTTAAACGGTGAGTGGGTTCAAACTCATAACCTTATGTTTAGTCAATAAAAGTATGTTCTTGTCAATAAAAGTATGTTCTTGTATTATGATTGTTAAATATGGAATTCAAGATGGGAAAAAGTATAGAGTATGATTTTACATGATTATGTTAAGCTAGAAAAATTATGATTTATGATGATAGTATGAAAGAATGAGTTTTAAAAAACCATGGGACCGCGATTATTGTGTTGTGTGCTATGGAAAATCTTTTACATGGTTAAGAAAGGTTTTATTAAGAAAATATGTATTATAGCAAGATGACTATTTTACCAAATATGTTTTATGAGTTTCTTGATATCACTATATATTCAAGCTATGTTTTTAGATGTCTAGTTAATATATTTATTCGTGTTAGAGAAATGTGAGACAAGAGTATGACCCAGCTTTATAAATAAATATGTTATATAATTTTCGAGTTATTATGGTTATAAACCCCAGTGTTTGAACTATGATTTTATAGTTATTAAGTATATAGAAAATTAAGTTAGTTAATATATGAATTTAGAACTTTAGTTTTATGGTACCAAGAGGTGCAAAATTTAGTATGATTCATAGCAACTGCCAAATACATATTTTGTGGGCTTGAAATCAGAATGCTTGCAAGCAGTAATCCTTTGGGCTCAATTTTCACAGCCATAATTATACTAAAGTCATATTGTTAGAGTTATGTGAATCCAGAACTCTCAGAGTACTAAGAATTTAGGGGCTCTTGTTCGCCAGAAACTGAGCACCCACCCTTCAGTTTTGGTTATGATTATATATATAGATATATATAGATTTTATGACTTCAATAATAGAGTAAGTATGTGATAGAGTTTTGAATTCAAAGAAGAACCCATAATAGAGTTTTATAAAAATGATTAGTTTTTATGATTTTGAGAATATATGGTAGCTATAGAGAAACAAACAGTGAGTCAATAGCTAGGAAAAATGATTGTTAACCTTGATACCAAGTTGTCCTTAGGGGTAATCTCATAGAGCAGAGATGGAACCTAGTTAAGTGTCCAATTTAGATCCATGAAGGATCATACAGTAGTAAATTTACTATGCCATGGTTGACATGCATAGCTAGAGTATATATCATTATGCAATGTATAACTAAAGATCCATATTTCTCTATTAGAGTACTGTTATTTATGTTTTCAGAGATTATCGATGCTTTTCAGAGAATATTTGATTTAAGAGTTATTATGGATATGTATAGAAAATGATTTCTAGTTAGAGTAAGAATTTAGAGATGTATTCGAGATTCATTTTTTAAATGCTGAACAAAATTTCAGATTTTGATCTAGGTGTTACAGAGATATCTTTTTTTTTATGTAATTATGAATATGAATATCAAATGGTTTATGATTGTTGCATGTATAATATATATTGTATATTCCTTGGTTATCCTATGTGGGTGATGGTGAGAGCTCACTTATTGAGTCCGTTGACTTACCCTTCTCATTTCCTCCTCATAGTTGTAGGTGCAGATATTGCTTAGCCTCCTGTTTGGTAAACACAATTGTTCTCTGTGGTAAGTCTTACTTTCGAGTAAGGCTTAGTTTAAAGTTTTGTTAGAGTATAGTGCTTCAATAGATGTGCAGGCAGGATCCTAGCCACGCACGTGTTTAGTATATTATAGTATTTTCAGAGATTAAGTATGTAATTGAAATATAAACTATGGTTAGAGATTTATGTAATGAATTAGAGATGTATTTGCAATTTAGTTTTCAATTGTCAAGGATTTTCAAGTTTAAGAAATTCTATATGTTGAAACAGTTATGATTTCTAGATCAGCAGAATTGGTTAAGAGTTTTTAGAGATTAAATTATTGAATACTTTCAGTTTATGAAGTTAAGCATTATGTTTTAGTTAAAGAAAAATGCTAACGATTTCAAAGAGATCATATTTTAACTATTATATCATGATAAATTTAAGTATTTAGAGAGACTCAAAGGTCACGAGACTTACATGGGGATGAGATTCCTCACATACTAGTCATGTTCCTATGTCAGGTCGTGATAGTTGCTTGGCCTAGGTAGGTAAATCTCTCATCGTACTCAGCCATGGACATACCCAGAGTCATCCAAAGCCTCAAAAACTCCTCAAGCATCTGAGCTTGCCAGCTCTCTAACAGAAACTACCTTAAGAAAGCCGCTTGGAACTCCTCCTAGGTGGGTGGCTCTAAGTCGCCATGTCCCTAGAGGAACTCCTCTTACTATATACTAACCTGGCTTCCTAGCTGGAAGCTAGCCAATTTCACTGCTTTCTTTGGTGAACAATGTTTAACTCGGGTGATCTTTTCTACCTTTCGGGGGAACTCCTGTGGATCCTCCGTCGTCAAATGCCCATGAAAGGTGGGCGGGTCCATCCTTTAGAAGCTTTCTAATGCTAAATCATTTGGATCTCTGGCTGCCATTTGAACTATAGGCCAGGCAAGTTGTGTCCCTGTTACTACTTGTCTAGCTAACACTCCGGAGAAGATGACCAAAGCCTGCTCTAGAACTCTTGTAATGCCTGGGGATGAGGGCGAGAAGTGATCACTGGTGCAAAAGAAGACACGGACAAGGAGTGGCTCCTCACAATGCTCTCTAAGTGGACGGGTATATGAATGAACCGATTGCACACTCGAATGAGAGAGATCCTGAGACTGTATAGGTATGAGACTATACAATTGAGAATGGCTTATATGAATTGATTTGTACTACCTATACCAACAAGATACATCTTCTTTTCGGTAGCCCAAACTGAAAGAACTCCATAGTTAAGTGTGCTTGACTTGGAGTAATTTTGGGATGGGTGACCTCCTGGGAAGTTTTCCTAGGAAGTGTATGAGTGAGGACAAAGTATGCTAAAAAGACCCATGTTGGTTTGTGGGGACAGTCATCAATCCATAAAGCAGCAAGGGATGTTACAACTCTAAAGTGGGCATTGGAGCTAGATGAGCTGCTACTATGACGGCACCATAAAGATGGGAGTCGTATGGTAGGCATACTAAATCCTGGAAAATATAAACATTTGGGATAAGCTACTGATCATGAAAGAAAGGGCAAGACTCTCTCTCTAAACCTAGACAAGACAGACCATCCTAAAAGGCCTTAAGTAACACTTTGTTGATGCAAATGGACCAGCTTCCATTCACATAAACGTTGTGCTACTGAGGACACTTTCTCTAATGACATGTAGGGAAACATATGGCTCTGATACCATTTTGTCACGACCCAACTTAGATCATGATTGGCACGTGAGGAACCCTATCCCCATGAAAGCCTCATGATCATTGAGTTGTACTATATGCATGTTTTATTCATAAAATTCATTTCAAATCAAAATAGTTTGCACATTCAGTTCATAATAATTATAACTAGCTCCTTTCCATAATTCAAATTTGAAATTGTAGTTGTGTACAAAATATGCTAAGTTATGCAATATACAAACTAAACTATGAATGTTATCTCATGTAAATACAAAAAGAATTGTGGCTATTTGAAATAATACTATGTAATGCATGTCTGGGACCCTGCCCGCACTACCATTGGAGCACTTTATCGAAATAAATCATTTTATGAAAATGTGAAGCTCACCTAAATTAAAGGCTACTGGTGCTGAGGAGGAAGAAATGGAGGATCCAAAGCTATTGTCGTATCTGTGAGAAAAAGGAAAAGAAGAGAAGAGAGGTGAGTTTATTACAAAACTCAGTGAGTGGATCATCACTCATAACCATACATGGGCTGAGAGAGAAATATACATAAATAATAAGGAAAAATCCATAAACCATTTCCATTTAAATTACATAATTGCTATAAAATCATAAATTTGTGGAAAACATAAAAGTCATCCTTATTATCTCAAGGATTACTAAAAAAATAGACTATCCATAAACTGAAGGGTGGTGCTCAGTCCCTCGTGAACAAGAGCATTTTGTTGAGATCTTAATGGTTCTTTGTATACCGCGTCCTTCTTAGATTGATCTAACATGTGGATAGTTGCCCTTCGCGGGCCTTGATATACCAAGGTTAACGGAATAATTGCCGTTAATTCACAACTCTGTTCCTCTCAGTAATTCCTTATTTTAAACCATCCTAAAGTCATAAAAGGGGAGCTCTATGATTCTGAGTTCAACATTTCTCCATTCTCATAAATAAACATAAAACTTAAAATTTGCTTTTCATCAAACATAACTAATTCCCATCATCATAGTCAAGTCTAAATCATGAATTTAATTGTATAAAACATTTATAGAGCAATTATGGTCCCATGCACTTTCTAAAATAATATATTTTCATGTATAATTTCAAAGGAAGCATTCCTAGTTATTGTGCATTTTTATATAGAATCCATATCATGTGAAACTCAACTTTCAAATCTCTAGATATTTCGTAATGCTAGAAAATAATGACCAAAATAAAGTCATGAGATTAAACCCACTCACCTGGAGGGGTAGGATGTGAAGAACTAACTCCAACCGAGCTCCGAGGAGTAGGGATGACACAAATATCTGCCATTTCAACCATAAAAATTAAGATTAATCTATGAGTATCTCTAATAATTTTCTAGAGAACCCCTAACCAATTCTAATAACATTGGAGAAGCACCCCACTTGGCAACAATAAGAGAAATCACAACACCCAAATTTAGAACATGAAAGAATAGGAAGAAATGAGACAAAATCTATTAACAAACACATACCTTGATGATTAGGGAAAAATAGATTTGAGTGGGTTGAGAGAAAATGGGTAGAAGAGAGATTTTGGGGGAGAGTTTCGGTTTTGGATCGTGTTTTACGAGTGAAGGGAGGGTTTTATAAGGTGGAGGGTTTACTTAAATGAAACAGTGATGTTTCACATTATTCACAAGGCTATAGCGATCTAGGATTACTATAGTGGTCAAGGTGCCCTAAGCCTCTGTTGTGGGTCAGCATGGGACCTCTATAGCAGTTGGCAGAGTAGCCAAACTCTGCCAGCCATTGTAACACCCTGATTTTCTGATAGAGCGAAAATGACCAAAATGCCCCTGAGGTCATTTTCGGCCCGGAATTCAAGGAAAGCCGGTCTGGCAATACTCGAATGGCAAACTCAATGTTGGAAGGGGATTAAATGACTTGTGTACCTTCCCAGGATCGAAAATCTTGTTTTTTGAGTTTTCGGGTCATAATGACTAAAATGCCCCTGCGGTGTTTTACCCGTTTGCAAGTGCCGGATGAACCCGAAACTTCTCCAGATGATTTTAAAAGGCATTTTTATGTAGATTGTGACTTTAGTTTTAGTCCTGGAGGTCCCGGGCGAAATTAGTGCAAAATTACGATTTTGCCCCTAATTTCGTGTTTTACGCTTAATCGTGTGATTAAGCAAACCTAAGCAATATTAGGCTCTAATCGAAGATTAATTAATTTCCATAATTAATCTTGAGTCAAAATAATTTATTAAAGTTGATTAGAACCTAAAAGTGCTTAATTACAACTTAAAATCATCTTTTAATTTCAAGACTCCTAGTCATGGAATCTTGAATAGTGTTTTCTCTTTCCAATTCCTTAAATCATGGAATTGTGTTACACACTGTTTATTCATAAATGAGTTTAAAATCCTCTAATGATGTATGAGCACTCCTAATCTTGTCATAAAATCCTTAAAACACCTTCTTAGTTACCTAAACTTAAGCTTAATTATTCCTAACCTTGTACCTAAGCTAATACACATTTAAACCTACCATTAACACCCAATTAAATGATCAAAACTCACCTCCCCCATGCTGCCCCTGGTCTGGCCGTGTACCCTCCCTCCCCATATGCATCACATGTTCAATTTTTCAACACTCCAAGGCCATACCTCAAGTCACATACACTATACCTTGTCATAACTTTCAATCAAGCTTGATTTTCCAAGTAAATAACTAATTAAAATAGCCCATTTTCTCCATTTATTTGTGGCTGGAAAAGTTCCAGCCATGCATTGTTTCTAGAAGCCTAATTTCATAAAAAATTGATAAGAAATTAACACACATCAGGCCATACTTTGTAGCATAGCTTCCATACTTCAAACCATGCTTGAATGACCTTGTGTAAGAAATATTTTCTCTTCCTTTTCCCTCCAATAGCTACGGCCAGCACCCCCCCTTGGTGAGCTTCATTGTTTTGTTTTTCTATAAATAGGATGCTTGTGATAGCTTAGTTGCACTTTGAAGCATTTGCTAAGTTTAGAATTCTAGAGTTGTCTTGCTAGTTCTTTCTTTTTCTCTCAAGTTTCAAGAGAGTTCTTCCTTTCTTTTCATCTTCATCTTCACCCTCTCTTCATCTCATCATCATCTCTCAACCTTGAAACACCACCCCTTAGCCTTGAACCATTATCAAACCTCTCAAACACCACACCTCAAACACAACCTCACTTGAAACACAACTCCAACCTTCTTGCTTCCTCTTGGCCAAAACCATCAAGCACCAAGGAGGAGCTCATCATCTTGTTTTTCTTTCCAAAAGTTCAAGCTTTGTGTCTTCACTCTAGGTAGGGGTGTTTGCTAAACTTTGTTTTCTTGAAAATGAGTTCTTTCTAGCTTTCTCTTGGATTTTCTTTTGAAACTTTCTTGTTTTTCTTTCCTTGTGATTTCGGCCATGAGGCCTTGAGGAGCACATGATAGCTCAATGATGAGGACTCCTAGAGAATGACTATGTGTTCATCTCAAAGGAACCTCTAGAGCTTGAGTTTTTCTTTTTCTTTAACTTCATCTATACTATACTTAGCTCACATGGTTTTTCAATTTAAGAAAATTAATCTAAGGATTTCTAAAAGCCTAAGCCTGCCCTTGTCAACCTTAAAGTTGGCCGGCACGTTCTAGAGATTTTTCTCTAGATAGGGGTTTTGGGTATTTAATAAAGAACTTGGCTTAGTTTCACTTGCTTGTCCTTTTGTAAGGTTTTCGGTTTTGGTATTTTGGATCCTTGAGATTTTGTTTGGTTTTGTTTAGAAAGTTTGTTTTCTTTGAGCTTGATGATGATGTTCAAGAACCTCATAGTTCCTATAAGAACTTGGTTCAAGAACTCTAGAGCTCTCTTTGTAATGAGATATATGTTGGGTTGTTACTTTGTTAAAGTCTTGAATGAGCTCTAGCTAACCATAAAATGAACCTTGCATCATGTTTACTTTTATGCTATGCACATCATGTCTACTTTCCTTGCTATCACTAAGTATCAAGATAATAAGTGAACCTTGCATTATCATGTTTATATTTTAAGCTATGCATTATCATGTTTATATTTCAAGTTCTCACTTAATACCAAGATAATAATGAGTTGTATTCATATTTACTTTGTGCTATCACTTTACTTTCTAATGGAACCTAAAATAAGTGCATGAGCATGTTTATTTTTATGTCATCACCTAAATGAACCTAGAGCTCAAAGACTTGCCCATTGTTGTCTCAAACAAAGGTCTAAAAATATTTATTTCCTTTGATTCATATTTCGGCCCTAAGGGGTCTTGATGTTTCTAAGTATTGAAGACTATGTTTTGTAATTTTTCCAAGCTTTTATGAGTTTAAGGAATGCATAGAACTAAGTTTTAAGAATTTAGGACCTCTTGAGACAAAGATGAATTGGTCACTGCCCTCTTAAATATTCATATGATTTTAGATGTTAAAATTGTTTATAAATGAGTTTTGAAAGTTTTAAAAAGGTTCCAAGAGAAACTAGTATTTTATGTGTTTTAGAAATTGTGTTTTATGCCTTTATGGAGAGTGTTTGTTTCGGTTCTGCCTTGCTACTTGTTTGCCACTGTATGTGCTGTTTTAATGATGATAATATGCTTATGTTTGAGTAAAAATAATGTTAAGACTCATATGTGAAAGATAAGATAAGTTAGAAACTAGAAAAGAATTAATTTGAGAGTTCTAGATCCCTTAATTATTGAATTTTCTGGATTCTGTCCAGCAAGGTTTAGATTTGATAATCATGGATTTAAATTAGTTTAAATGTGTAGGAATGACTCATAAAAGGTTTAAGACTTGATCTTGAAGCCTTAGGAACAAACAGGACTTAGAAAGGGTTACTATTGTGACTCCTAGGCACCCGTAAAGTTAGGATTATAAATTCTGCATCCTTGAGGTTTAGAGATGTTCTTGGTCATAGTGTGAGGAGAGAAATACTTAGTTATAACCGCATAGGTACCCAAGAGATTAGGGTTGATGATTAATAACTTAAAACGTGAGTTAAGGACCTTAAGGGTCAATGCATAAGACATTAAAACGTCTTGAGTTTTTATGATGCTTAATTTATGATATATGATGCATGAGTTTTGTCTATGATAAGTTGATATGTGCTATAAAGAAGTTTTACATGATGATATGCTATACCCCATAAGAAATGTTTGTGTATGTCCTATATGTTTTCATGGCATAAGCAAATTTGAGGAAATTCGGTCTACAGCCATCATGCTGCCAAATTTTCATCAAATTTGAGGAACTTAGAAAATGGTTTTTTTGAAAATCATGAGAACTTAAATGTGACACAACACTGAGACGCCTTCTTGGGTGACACTGGTTTAGCCGAGCACCCCCAAGAAAACAAATCCGTGAGGGTATTGACATAGAGCTTACCAAAGCGGACAATACTACGATGCACTAGTAGAGCATTTCAAAGAGGAAATGACCCTAAGAGGTGATCCTAGCCCCCTAGCCCGTACTTTAAGTCGGGATTATGTTACGCTTATCATAGGATAAGTAAGAACTAGTGACTAGTTAAGGTATGAGCTCATAACCTAGAGATGTTTTAGGGTGGCCCTATGAGATAAAAGTTAAAGTTTAAAATGTCACATGAGCTATGAAAAACCAAGAAAAGTTATACCTGTCTCCTTATGCCAATGTTATAATGTTTCTTAGTTATTCTATTGATTGGCTTACCTTTACGATGCATTCATGTCATTAGTATATTCCATGCTTAGTCATAAGACGCATTATAAAATATGACGGACCTTGGATAAATAATACTTTAGAAAACTAACTTAAAAGGAGTTTATATGTATGCACACCTTTTTAGAAATAAAACCCAAGGTTCCTGAGGATGTGATGATGTCACCTAGGTAGGGATTACCCTACTGAGAATTCTTTTAGAAGATTCTCATTCCCTCTCTCTTTTCTTCTGTCACATCTTCAGATGGCGACCTTCGTACTCTTCATCGACACCCCGACATGGGAGCTGCACCATGACCCAGCACTCGGGTCATACCATTTTGAGGGTCGCTGCCGCCGTGAGTATTTATGTTTATGGGACGACCCTTCGTACACCCAGTACGGAGCTACCGCTTCACCCCGACTGCTCCCTACTATCATAACACGATTTTTGAGCGAGCCAGACCACGTGACGAGCAGATCCTCCGCATGCAGCCCTAGACGTCAGCCGTACGTGACTACCCGGGGTACGTGCCCCGGACTCAGTATTCGGAGACGGATCCATCAGAGGACCCGCCCTCGCACATGTACAGCTGAGCTCGGCGCTCTTCCACCGATGAGAGCTGGGAGTGAGGAGACAGTGGTTCAGCCGAGGTTGGCTCGTAGGCCATCCATGCGCCCTCGCCGCGGTGGACACGCTCCGATGATCCGCACGACCACTCCCGCCGAGATTTGCCAGTGGATCGATTCCACCCCTCAGTACTCGGACCAGCAGGAGTAGGTGCATAGGATGGGTAGTAGCTAGTGTACACACGCCACATAGTTGAGGATAAACCTTCTTTTGTATATGAGGTTGTCTACTCTAGGTGCACACGGGTATGGGTGTTGCTTTCATGGTTTCCTTGTACTTGCTTTTATGATTTCCTTGTATTTGCATTTCATTTGTATTTCGTTTTCCTTGTATCGAATAGTCATGCATTTTGGTAGGCACACTATCTATATATAATCAGTTGATGTGTCCATATTATTTACGTGTTTTACTATGATTTGTTATTTATGCGTTTTATTGTGATTTGCTCATATGACTTGTATGAATTCCCATTCAAAAATCATGCGTGGCTCTCACTTTGATTTTAATTCCAAAAAGAAAAATTTTACCCATATTTCCACTAAGTATTTTCAAGTAAAGAATTAGATCAAGAGGTAATATTCTAAAGATTAACCTAATTACATACTAGTAGTATTAGGTTAAGATTTAGGGTGTTACAACCATCCTACTGATCGTTAGGTCCACTATAGCGGTGACAATTGTAACACTTGAAAAATTATTTAAAAATTAATTTGAGCTTTATTAGTCATAATTTAAAAAATTTGAGAGTTTTAGTGATGATGAGGACAGCCTAATGGACTTGTTAAAAAAAAATTTTGAGCCCGGCATGAATAATAACCTTGCAGGCCATACGGTCTCGTTAGGATAGTCGAAACCCTAGATTTGGGACCAAGAGATGCCCAAAATTGAGAAAATATAGGATTAAGGTTAGAAATAGTTAAACATGAACATTCTATACATGGAAATAATTTTCGGGCAATCTTTGATTATCCGGGTATGATGTTTTACCCATCTTGTAAAATTTTGGTGTGCAATTTCTAATACCGAAAGATAATCAAATCTTTACAATAGGATAAAGTTTATTTTTTATAGCTAAGTGTAAGGCTAGGATTTAACCTTAGTTTACAAGATTAAATCCTAGGCATTCATCTTATTTTCTTCTTAGAAAGAAGTAAGCATTTACATTAAATAATACCTAAAGTCTAACTTAAGATAAATATAAGGCCAACAACCTTATCCCTCCACTCATCATTCTCGACCATAAAGAGAACCAAACAGCCACCATTGCTCTTCTTCAAAAACATAAAAAAAAAAAGAAGAAGGAAGATTTAAACTTAAAAAATGCTAAACTAGACTTGTTAAAACCTCAAACATACTTCACAAAACTTACTTCCTTCATCAAGATCTACAAAACTAACCAATTCGAATTTGAATCCATAAACCTTTTCTACTTTGAGAGCTCACAATATGCTGTAAAAGGGAGGGTTTGGTGTTGGTTTGAGGCTTTGAAGTGAAGGAAATTATCATTGGATCACTCTTGGAGTCAAGATCCCTAAAGCCCCAAAAGTAGGGTTCTTGTTACCTTTTTGTTCATTTATGTTTGTATCAGTTTTGGAGTATTGTAAATTGATATTTTCTAGTTCTATGTGTGATTATACATACACACATATTATATATATATATATATATATATATATATATATATATATATATATATATATATATATATATATATATATATATATATATATATATATATATATATTTGCTTTGGTAGAGTGGTTTGGTGTTGTGGAAAAATCATTTTTATCAAAAGAGATTTTGAATTGGGTTGCTGGATTCTCGATTTTGTCACAGATAGGGAGAAGTTATGAATCTTATATGTTTTTGTAGATATTTCTATAAGTTAGAAAAATTATATGTTGAAGCTAGCATCCTAAGGCAACTCCGAGATTTTTCTTGAGTCATTTTGAAGACTTTTAATGCCTTAAGAAAATCATAAACCGTGGCTGATCACATTGCTATTGAATTATTGGAACTCAAGCTGTGAAATTTGCTAATTTTGTTACTATAGCAAATGATTGATTTTTTCTTTGAAAATTTTACATGGTGTTGACGACATATTGAAGTCCAACCCTAAATTTTTGTAGGAATTTAAATGATCATTTGATATGGTAATAAAATTTGAGAAATCTGGCTATTGGCTACATTTGGGGGTTCTGACCTCATAATTTGTATAATTTTGTTAACATGGCTAGAATGCTTGTTTTCCTCTAAAAATTGTACATGACATTGTGGACACATTATAGCTTCTGAATTGGTTGTTTGATATACAAAGGTGTGAAATCTGCCAATATGTTGTATTTGTGCTAATGCATTATATTGGTGACATAATGACATTTGGTTCAAGTATATTATATATGAGTGCATGTTAGTGACTTTAAAGATTGGTTTTATGAGGCATGATTAAAATTACATTGTGAATGAATGCCTATATGTGTTTTATACATGTATTTGGAAAAAGAAAAGTGAATGATACACTACATTAAGTTCGATAGCCATAAGTAAAAATGAGATCCTCTTGACTTGTCAAACAAAAATAAAGAAACATGAGATCCTCTTCAACTTGTCGAGGGAAAATAAAGAAAGAGAAAGATAAGATCCTCTTTAACTTGTTGAGGGCAAATAAAGAAAGAGAAAGATGAGATCCTTTTCAATTTGTCAAGGGCAAATAAAGAAAGATGAGATCCTTTTTGACTTGTTGAGGGTAAGCAAAGAGAAATGAGATCCTTTTCGATTTGTCCATGGCAAATAAAAAGAGATGAGATCCTCTTCGATTTATTAAGGGCAAATAAAAAAGATGAGACCCTCTTCGATTTATCAAAGGCAATTAAAGACGGTTTCACTACATTTGGCATATACATATTTATATCATATCGAATCATTTTGTTTAATATTATTTACTATGATTACGAGCTTATGATAAATGTGCATTAAGTGATTAATTTCTTTTTTTTTTAAAAGCAACCCACTTTGGAAGTATGATTTGGAACTTTAAAAGTGAACCATTATTATGTGATGCTTGATCACCTTTTCTTAATAGACCAAAGTGGTTGGGATGATGACAATGATATGGTTGTATATTTGGGGAAATGCCCTACTGATAATTGTATAATTCTCATCCCTATGTGTTGTGTTTCGATATCATCTCTAGGTTGATTTAGAGAATTATGGGGCTGCTACAAAAAAGGAATTAGAGTGCAGTAGTTTAGTAGTTGATGTTTTTATTATGTTGTACTTAGTTGTATGTATATGTTTGTAAACATAATACAAAACATATATCTCCTAAAGCTCATAATAGAGCTTCCTTTTGTACTTGGCTTTTTAACTAATAAATGTTTTCTATCTTTGTTATATATATATACACTAATAGATTTACTAATTAGTTAAGATACGAACCTATCGAGCTCGCTATAGTTACTTAGGTAAGGTCCTCTAATTTATAAGTAGCAACTCCCAAGTCTAATGTCATGACTTAAGAATGATGATATGCTTGGGAGGGTGTTACAATAGTAAAATTTATTTATGCATAATTGGGCTTTCCATGCATCTAGGGCCCTTCCAGCAACATGGGTGGGTCTCGGGGGACCCTAGGGTCAGACTGACTTGTCTTCATCGACACACGTGTCTTTACATTACAACCTTCTCAGTAAAGCTATAGTTGTTCAGTGGTGAGCTTTACTTTGGAATGAAACTTGATTAAATTTGTGTTAGTTATAGAGTGCTCCGGTAGTTGAGTAGGCATGAACATTTATGATTTATGGATTTACTTTGGAATGAACATTTGCTTTGGAGCAACTCAAATTTATGGATTTATTTACATAAATTTGAGAATTTATAACAAAAGGTATAATTACAATGCATATAAACCATTCACATTATCTATAGACTTCCATGGGAACTCAAGTGCTCACAATCCATTCACGTTCCCAAATTGAGTCGAAATAGTTTTAGAGTGTAATATTTGATCTTTTCTATAAATTGTTAAATTTGGTTGGTGCAAACCACAACATTTGTGCTCTATCAAATAGAGAATATTAAACATAAATTAAAAATATCCAGATAAATCATATAGCACCTAGAAAAAACAAACGTTCATATTAGAAAATGAGTAAATGTTCATTTTGGTCATTGTAATGGTAAGGGTTCTCTACTCTTAATCATTAAAATCAAGAAAATTATCAATTTAGCTATTGATTTTGCAAAAAAATGATTCAAATGAGTTTGTAAGGCAACATTCATAGCGACTAACTTGGACCTGCAAAATGATTAATATAAATCATTTTTTCAACTTTTGAAACTAAATTGATAATATAATTTCATAATTTATGAGTAAAATGAAGCACATATAATTGAATAATTTTTTAAATTTGGGGACTAAAATAAAATACACATAATTAAAAGAATAATGTTGATTTATAATTATCCAAATGAGTTAATAATCAATTTAATCCCTCACATTTCACAAGGAAATAATTTAGTCACCTGACTTTTAAATGAATAATTTGGTCCTCACATTTACAATTGTGAGTCATTTTCGTCCTTCCGTCAACATCTTTTAAAAGTGATCCCACATGACAGAGGGACTAAAGTGACTCACAATTATAAATGTGAGGGACCAAATTGACTCATTTTAAAAGTCAGGGACTAAATTGACTTATGCCTGAAATGTGAGGGACTAAAGTGAGCATTAACTCTATCCAAATATATCCTAGTAAAGAGTCCGTGAATACCGGTCTTGTGGCATGGAATTTACCCACAACTGGACAATTGCGCACAGGTATAGTCGATCCTCCTCTTTAGACCAGCGCAAGAATGGCAGAAGAGCCACTTCCCAGCAAACCCTGCAACTCCAGCGACCCACTTCTCCTTCAATGCGCAGACCTGGTCCTGCCATGGCTAAACCCATCGGAGCTCGCCAACGTCTCCATGACGTGCACATCCCTCCGCAAGGTCTCCATCACCATAACCTCCCGCCGATCCTCCGACGCTTCTAGAAGCATCGAGAACCATCCAGTCCCATTTCTCAACAACGTCGACCACCACCCCTACGCCCACTTCCTCTACACCCCTTCCCTCGTTCTGCCCTCCGCCGCTTCCCAATTCCTGCGTCAACCCTGGGGCTCCTCCTCCGTTCCTGTCGCTTCTTCACCGAGTCGGGTCCCTGCGGAATCGGTGAGTCTGGTGGACGAGTTGGGTCGGAACGCGTTGTCTGGGTGCGACTGCGAGGCTTGTGGCGGTGGGGTTGCGGGTTCGGGCTGTCCTTGTTTGGGCCTTGGTGGGCTGGAGGACATGGGTAGCGAATGCGGGCCGGGTTGTCGGTGCGGGTTGGAGTGTCGGAACCGGTCGACCCAGAAGGGTGTTGCGGTTCGGGTGAAGATTGTGAGGGATGCGAGGAAAGGGTGGGGTTTGCGTGCTGACCAGTTGATTCGTAAAGAGGAGTTCGTGTTTGAATATGCAGGTAATTGGGAATCATTGTCATTTACATCCTTCTGAATTCTGATATTTTGAATGGGATTCATTTGATTGTGTCTGCTTTTGTTTTACGTAATATGATTATGACATGATATGAGTGACGATTAAACTAGTTGGTCCACCAATAAAAAGAATTTAACAACCGGATAATGAATGAATTGATATTTATTTATTTATGCATTTTTTTTCTCTGTGTATTGGATTTTTGCATAGCACTGTAGCATCATCTCCTCATGTAGCCGACGACACCTAGTGGAACAAGGCTTGCTTCTTGTTGTTGTTGTTTATTTTGATAATTTGTTGTTGATTAACTTGGCCGTAACTTATAGGCCAACATATATACTTTGAATGAGATGTCCGAGTTTCCATGTGATAAATGACGAATGAGCTATATTTGGTGGTAATGCAGCTTTTTTTGATCATTGGACTAAGGATGTAGTGTCATCCTGAATCGTGATCTGGTTTTGCCATTTTGGCTGTGAGTTATGATTCACAGAAATGGAGGTTTTTCCAAAACATAACCATTTGCAGACTGGATTGGTATTATCAAGGTTGAGATGACTGAATTGGTCCAAGTTTATGGTCTGAGATGGTGAGGGTTCAAATCCTACACTCAGAAGTATTTCCTTTGTTTCTAGAAATAAAACAGTTTTCTGCTCTTTGCAACAAGTATAGGAGGTGAAATGAAATCAGTGTGTTCTGGGTAGGAATACTGGAAATCCCAAAATGAGCTGATGGAGTTGCTGTAAGTTAACCGGTGATTTTGTTCTGTTTAAGTAATCTCTTTCTAGTAGTTATGAAGCAATAAGGAGGCTTTTGTTTAGAAGAAACACAGGTCTCTATGCTTTTGGCTACCCATATAGGAGGTGAAATTAGTATGTTCTAAATAGGGATACTTGAAATCTGTAAATGAGCTGGAGTTATTGTAAGTTAACTAGTGTCATGGGAGTGGGGCAGGTAATTTGCAAGCTTCTCTTATGAAAGAGCAATGCAGAAAACAGTTGACATGGTGGAACTGATTGGCTTTTGCTTTTGCCAAGAAATATAGAAAGTGTGATTGTGAGATCAGATTTATGTATGTCAATTATAAAATTTTATGAAGATTGGCCCAAACTACCTTCTGGTGTTAAGGTTATTATCGCTTGCAAGTTACAAGGTACTCAAAATCATGTGCTTGATTATAGGATTGTCCGATTTTTTCATGATCCTAAAATTTTGTAATGCTGCTTCGATCCCAATCATACATAGGAACTCATTTTGGTGTTTTTTTTAGATTGTGGGTCAGCAGGATAGGACACCGACAATCAGGCTGTGCTGACTAAGTTGCTCATTTCTGAATATTAAACCCAAAGCAGCCTGCCCAAAATGTAAACTCCTGATCTAGTCATAACTCTCATTCATTTGAACCATTCTGAAAAGCTTTGGTCTGTGGACTCTGGGGGCTTGCTTGAGTTTTGCTTTGAACTGTAGGCGCTTCTGGTTGAGAGGCTTGCTGCTTTGATCTGTTGGTACTGTCCTTCGACCTCTTCTGGCCCTTCTTTGATCTGATGGTTTAGTGCTTCTCTCATTCCTTCAATCTCATCTGTTGGTTTGCTGCTTCTCTTGTTTGATTTTGACATCTGAGTTTCTGGCGCTGGTGCTCTGTTTTGTGTTCTAATCTTCTAATGTGATTGTTCTCTGATTAAGAAGTATTGCGACTGTGTTGTTTGTTGTGTGTTCTGTTTGCTTTAGTTATCCAGTATTATAGTAATTGGGTTGTTTACCTTTAATTTTATGTGTTGTCAGGAAAAATTTATGTCTTTCGTATTATGAGTATACCTTTTAACTTGAGTTGTGACCTTGTGCTTTTGTAGTGGTAGTTCAATTAAATGTTGTGATTTTAAGGTTAATTTTGCTTATTTGATATGTGTATGTTTGTGTGTGTGTGTGTGTGTGTGTGTGCATTTGCTTGAACTTTGAACGCAATTTTCTATTTTAGTTAGGATCTCTATCTTGACTGCCTTGATTGGTGATAGTTTGTTGATTCTTTTATTTGTGTTCTCATGCTTGGATTTCTTTTAATCCCCACATGCATGCATGTAAAATTAATTCGTGGTCTCCTGTTTTAAAAAGGTGAACTGTTGACAACCAAGGAAGCACAGAGGAGACATCAATATTATGATGAACTTGCATCACACGTTCGTTTCTCTTTTGCACTTCTGGTTGTAAGGGAGCATCTTCCATCTGGAAAGGCATGCCTGAGATTGAACATTGATGCCACAAGAATAGGAAATGTTGCCCGGTTTGTGAATCATTCATGCGATGGTGGTAATTTAAGCACAAAGTTGGTTAGAAGTTCAGGAGCTTTGTTCCCCCGCCTTTGCTTCTTTGCTTTGAAAGATATCCAAGAGGATGAAGAGCTTACTTTTAGCTATGGAGATATCAGGACAAGGCACGAAGGCTTGCCATGCTTTTGCGATAGCTCTTCTTGCTTTGGAACATTGCCCTCGGAAGACACTTGAGACACATCATTATGGATGTGGCTTAGTTGTCAAAGGAATTCATATTTTTGTTTACATCATGAGGTGGGAGGTGGCCTCATTTGGGTGGATTGACATTGTATGATGTTGGTATAGGCTAGTTTTTATCAATTTGATCAGAGTTAATGACAGACATTGAAAGCAGGCAGGGTCTGGCTACAGTATTCTTGTAACATATGGTAGTGTGTCAACTTTTGGGATTTGGCTCCTCTAAATTGAGGAGGCTGGTAAAGTGCACAAATAAAGGGTTAATGATCCTTGGATCATTTAGTGGGATCTATGCATAATGCATATATAATGGAAGTTATTGATCTAAGGTGAGTAACTCTTCACTTGCACACTTTACCAACCTCTTCACTTTAAATGAGTCACACCTAACTACTGATATTTGTATGTGGTATATAACAAGTATAACTTCTTTGAAGAACCACATCTCCAAAGTTAGCTATTGAAGTGGGACAGCAAAGCCTCTCTTTCAGTGTGGGACTTGTTACATTGTCATCCCTTTCAAAAGTCGGTGTCCTGATGGTTGTACTTTGTCACATTTCACTTGGTGATGCTTAGCTTAGATCACAATTAGCCCCTTTTCCAGTCAGTACTCTTCGAACACTGTGCAACACTTCACTAGGAGACTCATTACTCTGATCATGGTAAGCCCTTCTACTAGTCGGAACCCACCACACACTCTACGGCACTTCACTTGGCGATGCTTCACTTGGTCATAATGAGCTCCTCTGTCGCTTAGAACCTTGCACAGGTATCCTCCTCCAATTGGGTAATGCTTCACTTGGTCACGGTCAGCCCCTCCACTGGTTAGAACCCTTCATAGGTAGTTCTCACCAGTTGGCTGGCTCTCAATGAAAGCACCAATCGTAGTGAGTGTAAGTTCTTGGGAGAATTCCACCCAAAAGGTTAGTTATTAGAGTGGGAGAGCCTAAATTCTTGGGAGAACTCCACCCAAAAAGTTAGTTATTGAAGTGGGAGGACCCAAGTCCTTATAAAGCCTATCTTTCAAGGACGAAAATCTTCTGTCGGCTCTATCTATCCCCTTTTGTCTTACCAGTAAAATATTGCCACATTGGCTGAAAAAATTTAAACTTCAATTTTTCTTTTTCTGTTGGGGAGTTATCACAGTTTTGTCAATAGCTCATCCACATCCTTTAACATGTAGAGTTCCATTCCTCTCCAGTTATTTTTCATTCATTATTACCAAACCCAAAAAATCAAACCATTTTCTGCAACCACCATCAAATGTCACCACCACCAATGCCAATTCCATCCCAATGTCGTTGCCATCGTGCCCCACCACAACCCTCCATTGAGGCTTTCTTCTTCGGTGCCAGCACCACCAGCCTCAGCCTTGTGGTCCTCATCTCTAGCTTCTTTTCCGATAGTGGTGACTTTGACTACTGCTCCTTTGCCTAGCTCCTTGTCAATGCCATGGCATCCATGATAATCCCTGTGAGAATTCTGGCAAGGAACAACAACAAAAGAGTGTAGGGTTCAAGCGTATGGGTAATCATGATCTTCCTTAGAAAGAGGGTTGGGTTGTTGACAGAATCTTAATAACCCTCAATAAAAACAAAAATGAAAAATTAAAGTTTAAATTTTTTCAATCCATGTGACAATGTTTTACTAGCAAGACAAGAAGGGGACAAATAGAGGTGACCAAAGATTTTCATCCCTCTTTCAAGATGGCTTCTCCAATGCGAGACTTGTTACATGGTGCAACAACGAAGGTAATAAATGTGATTGATTGTCTTCCGATCATAATCTCAACTGACACATGTTTTCATTGGACGTTTGAGGTTCAACATATTCTTTGTTCGAAGACTTCAATAAGTTCATTTAATAGGTCAAATATTTCATATTCTACCTCATAAAACCTACGTACTTGCTATTATTATAATACAAGCAAACCAATGTCCCACCTATTTTAATGCCAAATTTGTAATTTTAGGCAAGATTCTTATTTTTAACAATTCAATACTTAAAAATGAGTGTTTAGTTGGAATACTCATTCCATCACCATTTGATTTGATGGTCGTTCCCTTTATCCCTACTCATCCATCATATCCAATTGTTATAGAGTATGTATGTAATACCGAGTGTTGAGTTCGCCCCAAATTAAAAATAAAATTGATTTGGTAAAAGATAGTAGTATCTACCAAAAAAAAAACTCAAGTTGTTTTCACATGGGCACTAATGTTGATTGAAAAAGAGTGGGGGTTTGTTGTTGAATGCAATAAAAAATAATTAAATAAGAATAAAATCAAATTAATTAAAATGCTAATCCAAGAAGTTCATCAAATGCTGACATAAACAATCGTCATTATGCATAAAATATATAATTGATATGCAATTAATTAGGATTGATTGTGAGTCCTCCCAAACAACCTCTATAATTCTCCTAGAGACCTCTAGCCATTCAACTAATATACAATAGATTAGGCAAGTTGAGATTTCAACCTTCAATAAATTTATGTTACCTTAAAAACCATTCACTTAACTATGAGCAATTGTTAACTGAATTTTCAAGTCCTTACCCAATTGAATATTAAAAACCAACTAATTAATAACACTCAAAAGGTATCCCAATTGAAATTAATATATCAATATCATTCAACATTAATAGCAACTAGGTTAAAGAAAAGACAAATTGAATAACACATCCAGAACACTAACAATTAAAATTAGAGTTTCATGCTTATAACAAAGCATTCTTTGAGACTTCTTAAGCTAGCTAGAAAATTATTCCTCCATAGCTATGGAGGAATTAACAATAAAATTATGAAAGTGGAGAACAGAAAAAATGCCCAAGAATGAGAAAGAGTGCAATCCTATTAATTGAGCAAGATGGCTATGAAATTCTAAAAATAAATGCTTGATTTTGAACCTACTACTATAGTGTGAATAAATATATTTAACTTTGGATATAAGACTTGCCAAAATAGGCCAACGGGCCAAAAACATTAAAAAAAAAAAGCTAAAATAGGGAGAATGGGTCGTCAAACTCACATGTGACTACTTTCAAGCCAGTTTTGACCATTAAATCATCAGAATTAGCCCTTGGTATCCATCTAAGTTGTATATCTTTTTATTTTATTCAAAATGGACATCTTATTTGCTTCATTTGGATTTGGACGAGGAAGTTATGGTCCAGTTAGTGCAAGCTGCTCACATTGCAATGGCAACAACTCTATTTTTTCTTTGCAGACCCAATTCAACCCAATAGACATTTGTTAGATTTTGGCCTCCTCATCAAAGTTTTAGAACTTTCTCTTAGATTTCCTACAATATAAAATTTGTAATTTTAATATGTCTATAACACAAGATAAGGCCAAAATACAAAAACAATGTGAAATTTCAATAATGCTGAAAAATTACAAGTATGTCCAATTGGAACCAAAACTAACAAAACATGTCCAATATTGATCCATTAAGCACAGAAGAGGCACAAAAGACTAAATATGAGTGTTAATTAATACATCAAAATCTCATTTGTCAAATTCCCCTTAGCTTTTTGTATGTTCTCACGTAAAATTTAAGAAAACCAAACCCAAATGAGGAACAACAAACACAAGAACAACTAGCAATCTTTGATAAAAAAAAAAATTATCCTAAACAAAAAGAACATAATTTCCAAAAGACTACCAAGATATGCAATCATAAAGGTAAAGTGCATGTAAAAGTCAAGAAGTTTTCCTCAAGCAAGACATAACATGTGAAAAGAGCAAGCAAAATAGAAATCAACTCACAAAGCATGATTCAAGTATTCTAGACCTCACAGAGATGGTGTACAGCACTCATAACCCTCAAAGTCTATAGGATTTTTAAATGCCAATCAAATCACCTCTAAGAAAGTGCGCTACCATGAGCTTGCTTCTTATCTTATTCTCCACACAACAAACACAAGCACACACAAATCAAGAGGACTTTATCCAAGCACTACTAGAAATCAACTCATATCGACAAAAGATACTGACAGATAGTACCCATTGGTAAGTAATTACCGATAGTATTTTCGACGGATTGTCGCCATTTTGTATTATTAAACTTTTGATTATCAATTTTCACGATAGCTGATTGGTAAATGTAACACCCTAATTCTTAACCCAACTTTCTAGAACACATTAGGTTAATAATTAGGTTATTACCTTTTAGTCTCATCACTTTACCAAAATACTTAGCGAAAATTACGGGTAAATTTTTTTTGAAAACATAAAACAAAGTGAGAGTTGCGCTCTAATCTAAACGAGAGACATAACATCAATTACACGGGAACACAAGAACTAAAGCAAGTATTAATAAAACAACGATCATAACCTCAAAGGAAACATTTCATTAATAACATAGTTACGATACATAGTAGTCACGCCCTTATAGAAACGAGCGGAGCTAGTAATACACAAGAAATGGAAATACAATAGAAACAAGGAAGCAGTAAAGTACATGGTGCGACGGCAAGGTAAAAACCAACTACACTACCCTCCTACCAAGCTATGAGTACTAGGCTAAAACCCCAACCCAAAAGATACCGTCGAAGGGGAAAATCCTCGTGACTGCTCGGGCACTTGAATAGCTCTCTAATGAAGTCTAGTGATGACGGGGATCCTCAGGTGATGGAGGTAGAAAACCGGGGAATCGCTTGATCTCCTCCTAGGTGGGCCAGTGGAGTGAGAAGGGAACGCGTGTCGGCTGGATATGAGCCCCTTGGCACGGGCGCATCTCGGCTCTCCTCGCCAAGCGTGGCTGCATCACGGTATCCTTGCTGCCCTCGCGCCTAAATGGGGGAAAGGGAGCAGAATTCTCTGAATAGACATGCATCGGCGAGTCCTCGGACGGATCGGTCTCCGACCTCCTCGAGCGAGGCACATACTCCGGGTAGTCACGAACAGCTAAGGCGGACGATCGGGCACGACACAACTGCTCATCGCGAGGACGAGTGCACTCGAAGATCAAGTCGTCGCCACCAAAAGGAGCAGTAGGAGTGAACTGGTAGCTGGACACTGGATAAGCAAAAGGTCGACCCATGTACACAAAAACACGAACGGCACAGCAACCCTCAAAGTGGTAGGAACGATGCTCCGGGTCATAGTGCACCTCCCAAACGGGCGTGTCAATGAAGGCCACGAACGTCGCCATCACTCTCTGAAGATGTGACAGAAGAGAGAGAAAGAAGAGAAAGGAGTGAGAATTCTTACTAAAGAATCTCAGTAGGAATCTCCTATCCTAGGGTTACATCGTTCACATTCTCAGGAACCTTGAAGTTATTCATAAAAGAGTGTACATGCATATAAGATTCAGTTTAGGGTTTATAAAACTAATTATCCAAGGTTCATTCCTTTTAGCATGCATCTTAATGTTATGAATGCAACATGTTAAAACATGAATGCATGGCAATGCCTCAATCAAATATCTCCATGAATCACAACTTCAAGTAAGCACACAAGTGGCATAAAGGGCATATAGCTTTCAAGTGGATCATTCCTCAACTTCGTGACATCAATCATGGTACTTTAGCATAATAATGGCCACCCTAAAATAACTAGGTTATGAGCTCATATCTCAGCTAGTCGTCACTAGCTCTTGCTTATTATCTGAATAAGCGAAACATAATAAAATAATCCCGACTACGCAAGTATGAGTAGGGGGCAGGGATCACCTCTCTTAGGATATACCCTCTTTGAAACGCTTTGCGGGTATTAAGCCACAGCAATTTGTCCGCTTTGGTAAGCTGCATCTACTCATACCCTCACGGATTTGTCTCCCCTGGGGGTGCTCGGCCGAACTGGTGTCACTCAGGAAAGCGCGTCTCAGTGCTTTGTCACATAAAAATCTCCTGGGGGTGCTCGTCCGAACCGGTGTCACCCAGGGTTTTCAACTCATATGGTACTTTAAAACATTTCTTCAACCCTTTTTAGGTTTGACGGAAATTCGGCAGCATAATGGTTGTTAGACCGAATTTCCTTCAAACCGAAATTTATGCCACAAGCTAATCACACAACATATTCCTCAATTTAACCTCATGCTATGATAAACTTCACATCTTAAACAATCATTTCCTCATACCTCATAAACATCTCAACATAGCATTGCATCATATACACATCATAGTATTAACAAATTCTTAAAGTATTATGCATTGACCCTTAAGGTCTTTAACTCACAGTCTAAGTTATAAGTCCTCAAAACTTAAACTCTCGGGTACCTATAGGCTCATATCTAAGTATTCCTTACTTCACACTATGGTCAAGAACATCTCTAAACCTCAAGGATACAGAATCTAAAATCCTAACTTTACGAGTACCTAGGAGTCACAATAATGACCCTTTCTAAGTCCGATTTGCTCCTAAGGCACCGAGATCAAGTCCTAAACCAATTATGAGTCATTCCTACACATTTAAACTAATTTAAAACCATAATTATCAATTCTAAACCTTGCTGGACAGAATCCAAAAAATTCACACATTAAGGGATCTAAAACTCTCAAATTAGTTCTTTTCTAGTTGCTAACTTCTCTTATCTTTCACATATGAGTTTTAGCATTAATTATACTCAAACATAATCATATTATCATCATCAAAACAGCATATACAAGGGCCAAACACAGCAAGGCAGAACCGAAGCATACATCTCCATAGAAAGGCATAAAACTTAGTTTCTAAAGCACATAAAATACTAGTTTCTCTTGGAACCTTTTCAAGACTTTCAAAACTCATTTATAAATATTTTTATCATCTAAAATCCTCAAAATATTTGCAAGGGCAGTAGCTAAATCAAATTCATCTCAAGAGGTCCTAAATTCATAAAACTTGGTTCTATACATTTCTTATACTCATAAAAGCATAGAAAAATTATAAAACATAGTTTTCAATACTTGTAACACAAAACTCCTTAGGGCCGAAATCTCAAGCTAAAGAAATAAATATTTTCAAGCCTTTGTTTGAGACCATAATGGGCAAGTCTTTGAGTTCTAGGTTCATTTAAGTGATGACATAAAAATAAACATGCTCATGCACTAGTTTTAGCTTTCATTAGAAAGTAAAGTGAGAGCATAAAATAAACATAAGATGCAACTTATTATTATCTTTGGTATATTAAGTGAGGACTTGAAATATAAACATGATAATGCAAAGCTTGAAACATAAACATGATAATGCAAGTTCATTTATTATCTTGATACTTAGTGATAGCAAGGAAAATAAATATGATGTGCAAGACATAAACATAAACATGGATGCAATATTCATTTTAATCTCATCTAGAGCTCTTACAAGACTTTAGAGATACAACACAACACTTATCTCATTACAAAGAGAGCTTTAGAGTTCTTGAACCAAGTTCGCAAAGGAACTATGAGGTTCTTGAACATCATCATCAAGCTCAAAAGAAACAAACTTTCAAAGAAACACAAGACTACAAAGAAAAGGAAACCAAAACCGAAATATTAAAGAAAAGGAAATGAGGAAACCGAAACCAAAATAGCAAAACAAGTAAAGTTGTTCTTAAGCAAAAATCATTTTGAGTTAGAAAATAAAGATGAGACTTAAAGAAAGTAAAAACCCAAGCTCTAGAGGTTCCTTTGAGATGAACACATAGTCATCATCTAGGAGCCTTCATCACTGAGCTATCATATTTCCATCAAAGCCAAGAGGCCGAAACTCAAAGGAAGAGAAAACAAGAAAGTTTCAAAAAGAAAATCCAAGAGAAAGCTAGGAAAACTCATTTTCAAGAAAAACAAGGTTTAGAAAAACATTCCTACCTAGAGTGGAGATAAAAGCTTGAACTTTGAAAAGGAAAACAAGATGAAGAACTCCTCCAAGGATGTTGATGATGATTCGGCCAAGGGGTGAGGAAGGTAAGGAGGTGTGTTTTGAGTGAGGTTGTGTTTGAGATGAAGTGTTTGAGAGCTTAGGAGGTGTTTCAAGGCTATGGGGTGGTGTTTGAAGGTTGTGAGATGATGATAAGATGAAGAGATGATGAAGATGAAGATGAAGAACGAGAGAGAACTCTCTTGGAACTTAGAAAAAGAGAGAACACAAGGAAAGCTTAGAAAACTAAAAGTGTGCAAATGAGCTAAAGTGTTTGCATGTGTTTCTAGGCAAGGTATTTATAAAAAATGAAAACAAATGAGAGCTCTTGAAGGGGGAAGGCTGGCCGTAGCAATTGGAGGGAAAAGGAAGAGAAAATATCTCTTACAACTTGTCATTCAAGTATGGTTTGAAGTATGGAGGTTATGATACAAAGTATGGCTTCAAGTAAGGTGATTTGAGTGAGTTTTTCTTTTAATTTTGAATAAAATTAGTCTTCTAGAAGCTAGACATGGCTGGAAGTTTTTCAGCCACAAATAAATGAGGAAAATGGTTTATTTCATTTAGTTATTCATTTGGAAAATCAAGCTTGATTGAAAATATGACAAGGTATGGTGAGTATGACTTGAAAGCATGGTCTTGGTGTGTCAAAATTGTGCACATGTGATGGAAATGGGGAGGAGTGGCTTCGGCCAGACCAGAGGCAGCAGAGAGGGAGAGAAATTTGATCATCTAATTGTGTGCTAATGATAGGTTTAGGTATGTATTAGCTTATGTACAAGGTTAGGAATTATTAAGCTTAAGTTTAGGTGACTAAGAATGAGGTTTAGGGGTTTTATGACAAGATTAGGAGTGCTCATACATCTTTAGAGAGTTTAAAACTCATTTAGGAATAAACAATTGGAAACACAATTCCATGATTTAAGGAATTGAAGAGAGAAAACACTATTCAAGAGTCCATGACTAGGAATCTTGAATTTAAAATAGGATTTCAAGTTGTAATTAAGCACTTTTAGGTTCTGATCAACTTTAATAAATTATTTTGACTCAAGATTAATTATGGAAATTAATTAACCTTCGATTAGAGCCTAATATTGTTTAGGTTTGCTTAATCACGCGATTAAGCGTAAAAACATGAAACTAGGAGGCAAAATCGTCATTTTGCACTAATTTCGCCCGGGACCTCCAGGACCAAAACTAAAGTCACAGAATACATAAAAATGCCTTTTAAAAACCATCTGGAGAAGTTTCGGGTTCATCCGGCACTTGCAAACGGGTAAAACACTACAGGGGCGTTTTGGTCATTTTGACTCGAAAAACGAGATTTTCGATCCCGAAAAGGTATACAAGCCAACTAATCCCCTTCCAACATTGAGTTTGCCTTTCGAGTACTATCGGATCGGCTTTCCTCGAATTTCGGGCTGAAAATGACCTCAGGGGCATTTTGGTCATTTTCACTCTAGCAAAAAATCGGGACGTTACAGTAAACATGTCGGTAAATAATGGCACCACAATTTTCGATGGGTTTATCGATGATTTACTATTGGTATAGTAGTAATTATAAGCCCGTTGGTAATTGCACGTGCGTTTAGTTGTCACGTATTATTTGAGCTATGGATTCTTGCTCATAAGCTTGGCCAGATCTTGGGCTGGGCTTTATCTCTTCATTGGGCCTCTAAACTTGCTAGCCCTAATTATTGTGAATACCAAGTTGGCTGAGATACTGCTTGGTACAACTAATAATAAGGAGATTTTTTCGGTACCCTTATAAAATAGAAGGGTAACTTGAAGTTATTTGTGGATATGATTATGTCAGGTGTCCCCTAATCGAATTTATTAAAACATAGAAAAGTCAATATTCAATCACAACCATTGCAAACAAGAAGAGTATTAGTATAAGCAAAAACCTTAAGATACATATAGATTTTTGTGTTACCAAACGAAAAAACGATATAGATTTTTATATGCTATATGAATAACAACTAATCTCATTGTGAATTGTGAATATAATTTTAAATTACAAAGATTTTTAGCTTAATTGTTAGATGGATGTATTAACATATCAAGATAATGATCGAAAAGGCCGGACACCGACAGGAATTTGCAATGAAACTTTCTTGCGCCCTTCCGTAAGTGCAGCTTCAATTTTTATGCTTGCTAGGCATGTACGTTGCGTAAAGTTATCCACTGCCATTTTCTCAAGGCAATGGATTGGCTTGCAAATTATTTTACACTGCATCCCTATTTGTCATCTAAGCCTTGAGCAAATACCACCACCTCAATTTTATTTGTCTTTTCTCTGATTCCCAATTGGCTTGAAATCCTCAAAAAAAAAAAAAAAAAAAAAAAAACTATCCTATGTTGCATGGATGTGGATACGGTACCAATACTTGGTACGGATATAGGTACGCGTACCACGAGCATACCCAGTCGAATCCCGCCGTACCCAATTTTTTATTTTTCTCAAAAATAAACTCATTGGCACATATTTAAGTGTACCGATACCTAGAAAGTACCCAATAGGGATGCTTTTGCGAAAATAGAATACCCATCCTTCATGCACACTGGCCAATTCTCAAATTTCGTAAACACCACACCACCACATACCAATGCATTTGGCATGACACCATTCCAAGCAAGAAAGAAATCGATAGTTTCATAAGGGCGACACCATAAAATTTTACACCAACGCCAGCAATCCGACCACATAATCCGTCCTACCTGACATGAAAAGGGCAAATGGGAGATAAATTCAACAGCGGATCTGCAAAAAGGTAAAATAGCTGCCACCGGAGGGATAATTTTCAACACGGCAAGTCTCTCTCTAGTGTTCAACTTCCCTTGAATAACAGACCGCACTAATAATTTAGCAGGGGACGGTGCAACCCCAATTTCCGAATATTTCTTGCCACAGGGGGTAACAACAGTATTTCTGGCAATTATCCCGTCCACTGCCTCCCAAAAGGAATTAGTAGAGAAAGATCTTGTTGAGTGAAATCTCCACGGGATCTTTCTTATTTTTCTATTTAGTATTTTTTATTTAGGATTTAATTGAAATACACTGATAGTATAATATTCATTCAATCATGTAGTGATACATTGACAAATAGAATTACTTTTAAACCCCACTAATTGAAAAGTCAAACAAAAGAAAAAATGTAATTGAATGACAGTATAAAACTCTTTTGCACTCTCAGTGCATCAAAATTAAACTCTTTTATTTAAGCGATTAGGAAGATCAATTATTCCTTGTTATATGATCGTGAGGAGGGGTGGGCAATTACCTTTGTGTTTTGTTATAATTGGTTATAACATTGAATATAAGTTAAACCATTAATCATAAAGAAAGAGATACCGGAATGTGAGGAATTTTTTACCGTCCTTATGTTACATAATGACGAAATCAGGAATTTCATAATCATGGCATGCATTATAGTCAAGGGCTACATTTATGAACTTGAAAAGAAAAGAGGGAAAAGGACGATTTAGCCAATTGAACTAAAATTCAAATCTCTGAAAACTGTTCATTGACAGCCAAGAACTACATATCAGGGTTGAAGGCTGGCGGAATCTTGCTTTCCTGTTCATCCTCTTCGTCATATTGGGACAACCGAGAGAGATTGTTAAAACTCAAAGGTTGTAGGTATTGTGATGATGAGGGTGCTGTCTCCATTGCAAGGTCAAAACCAAGGCTGAAGTTGCTCACATTCATAAGGTTGGTGGATGCAGATGAATTGTTTGAGTATGCTGGCTGCAATCCCAAATTGATGTTTGCCTGCTGTAGATGCTGTTGTGTGTTCTCAAGAGCACTTGCATATGCAATCCTACCATTCACTAGCTGAGTTTGCGTCATTGCGACCTCTGCTTGCAAAGAAGCCACCTAAATTGGCCAAAAACATGATTTTTCAGTATAAAATAAAATTCTTGATAGCGTCCCCTCCCCTTCCCTCTAAGACTTCTGTTTTTAGGTGGAAATAAATTAAAAGGAATATTATGCAATATAATTTAGAGAATTTTCGTTTTCTGAAAAGACAATTATACACTAAAGAGTAATTCTAGTCATACAAAAGAGACATGTTTATTTTTTAATCCTTTGAATCTATTTAGTATTATTAACCTTTGAATCTATTTAGTATTATTATTAATAATACTAAATTGTGGATCATATAACATAATTCAGAATGCAACCATATCACACCGCATTATGGTGTGTCTCCCAATCATAAAACTTAATTGTAAAGCAACCGCAGTGCAGCCACATCAAAGTCGCAGTGTGCTTGCACAGAGCTCCATGCTCAATTGTAAATACACAAAAATTATACGTCACAAGAATTGCAATGCGTATGTGACTATGTATCGTGATTGACCACGATATCTGTAATTGTAACAACCGCCATTGCGATATATCTGCACTTTCTTGCACAATCATATGCAATCCAAGTAATACTTATATACAGGACATTTGTTCTGCACGCTTGTTTATCCAAGTAAAATAATCGTCCTTTATGCTAAGCTGTACATGCACTTCTGAATGGCATGAGTAACAAACCATTAAAAAGGAATATAAGAAATGCTTATGCATAAAAATAGAGTCCCTGTTCAGAACTTATTACAGAAACTTTAATGGTATATATCCCTTGGGTAGAATAAAATAGAAAGAATTTATCAGGGGGGAGGGATTGAAATTAGCTTGATATTTAATTTTCCAAAAAACTGCTATAAGAGCAACCTTGTAAATATTTTTAATTAGCGTGTATGTCAGGGGATTAGCAACTGCATTTAATAAGACCTGATTTCTCAAGGGACACAGTAGGTGCGTTATCAACCATGTACCATCAATTTGTTATTAACTACGGAAATTAAAATGCAAAAACAGCTGCAAAACTAGAGATAGACCTGTTGTTGCAAAGCAAGAATGGTGGATACACAACCATATACTGGATCAGACAGCCTTGCCTGAGCTTCATAAGATATGGTAGCCACGGCTTCGTGGCGGCGATTCGCCGGTATATGCAACAAGAGCTTTGACACATTGCTCGCACCAAACACCTTGTGCACCGCTGCGAACCTGGCTGCACCCTGGTCCGAACCGAAGTAGGGTGCAAAGATGCACCCACCAACGCACTTCCTCCTCAAGAATTTGCAAGCTCCGCATGGTGTTGCTGGCGATGGTGCTGCTCCCTCTTGCGTCGCAGCACGCTTTCCAGCATTGCCTCTGCGCCTATTGGTTCCAGAAGCGCCATCACCACCTTGTGACTCAGACATATTGGGATATATACTATGGTTGATTATTGGATGGCAATAGAGAAAGGTGGCGGTGATGTTGATCCTTATATGGAATGCTGTGGGGGGTCAGTGCACGTTGGTCTTGTGACTGGGTTGGCATGGTGAATGTGGCTTTTTGTTCTTTGAGAAAGAAGGAGACGTTAAGGTTGGTGAGGGAGTGTGTGAGGAGCATGTGCAAAGGGAGTGATGGGTGGTGTGGCTCTATGCGTTATTATATGGAAGTAGACAAAAAATACATGGTGTGTTTGTTAGAAGATATATATTAAGATAATGGTAAAATAGTGGTTGTGTGAAACTTGAAAAGGTTATCTAATTAGTGGGGAAAGCACAAGAATTGTGCAGTCTTCACTTCGCGTGTGGGATGGTAGCACCAGACATGCATGGGTGTTTGAGAGATTATTGTACAGCAACAAGCATATGAGAGCCACAATAAAAATCGATCTCTTCAATTTTATTTAATATATATTCTTCACTTATTTACAAGTCTCATTAATTTTTATTGCAAATTTACTTAAGAATGAGTTGTTAAAATTATTTACATATAAAATATTTTCGTCATTGATAGGCTTCTAAGATTGCTTTTATCTTTTAACTCGTTTTTCCTTTTTTTTTTTTTTTTTGTATGCAGGAAGTAATACTATAGTAGATGGTGGAAATGGCTATTATCACTCCTCTACATCTTTTACCACTCCCACTATATCAAACTTTTGTTGAGTTTCACCGAAATTTCTCCTTATTTCTTAGTTACATGTACAATTAATATAAATTATTTACTAATCATAATAATGTTATCAACCCTTCTTATCATCAATTTAATCAAAAATAATTTCAACTATTTTAAAATCTTTAATAGTATATCTCTTTTTTTAATTTTTATTTAATCACTATATATTATAGGTATTTAAAGTTTGAAAATTTCTTTAAATAATAGATATCTAGATAATATATTAGTGAATATTTTAGAAAAAAATAACGAGTAAAAATTATTAATAGCAATATAGATAAATTACTAAATCATCATAATATGCAACATACGTAGTATTTTATCATCTAGCATTTATATAATTCTTAAAAGTGTTAAATAATCATATTATATTAGAATTTATCAATAATCACTTATTTTTTACTATAATATTTTTATTTGACGTCTCTATTATTAAAAATTCAAATAATTTAGTACATTGGATTAGTTAGATATATTTAATTGGTGTGTATTACAATGAATGGTGTATTGAAACCCAAATATAATGTGTTTTTATTGAAGATGGAAGATTTTGAAGAAAAAGGGAATAAAATTTTATTTTAAATTGACTTAAATATACTTCGAGTCTTTATAAATATATAATGAATTTCGACTTTGATTCCTATAATTTTTTTTTAGTTTTAGTCCATTTTTTTAATTTTCAGTTTTTGTCTCTATTGCGTCAACTCAATTATTTTTATAAGAATACCAAGCAAAACTTTCAATATTTGTAAGTACAATACATGTCTCTGTTGTGTGTATAAATATATGTAAAAACCAAGAACATTTTAAAAATGGATCAAACAAAAAAAGAAATTAAAGAACCAAAAGTGAATTCAATATTTTCAAGAACCAAAACCCTTCAAATTAATATTCTCTAATTATAAAACTGTTGAAAATAAAATTATAGAGCATAAATTTTCATTTCAAATTAGTATTCTCTGATATAATTTTTTAATATAAAATAAAGGAAAAATGTAATTAATCCCTTTATACTTTAGGGTGGGAGTACTTTAATCCATAACCTTTTAAAACGTGCATATTTACGTCCCCTATTTTTTCAAATGATGCAGAATGCATACTTTATTAATTTTATATACAAAATTACACTCATCTTCTATTCCTAATTCCTAACCCCCACTTCATCCCCAACTCCAAAAATACAACCCTTTGCTTCCCAATCCAGACCTATCACATAATATAGCTAGACGTTAGAGATTTGTTAGAAATTAAACTTGTTGCTTTTCACATTTAGTTACTGCAGGAATAGGTAGTAATCTAGTACATGAGGGTTCATCTTTTTTAACGCACTCACTTAACAGTTTGGTGTTAGATAATTATCATAGTATATATGTGGAACATTGGGATGGAGCAGATGAAGGTCTGGTCCTCCTCAATGTTGAAATGACCAGGGGCAATCTGAACCATCGAGAATAGGTTCTGGTGAGAGGAAACCATGCCTTTGCTACGACCTGCCATGTTGGAAGAGTAGAGCAGCATGGCCATGTCGTCTTGGTAACTCAATCCCTAATTCGGGTTAACCCAGGCTCTTTCTCCATCATGCGGCTGAGTGTGGTGAGGATTTTGGCTAAAGAAGGATTGTTTGGGTGGTCTTCGTGTTCCATTGGTTGTTTGGGCTTTTAATGGAGAGAGGTTGTGCTTTTGGATTTGGGGATGAAAAGGGTTGAGGGTCAGGAATTGGGAATAGAATATGAGGATAATTCTGTCCATAAAATTAATAAATGGTGTATTTTGTACCAATTGAAAAACTGTAATATCTTAGGTCTACATGCCCTTAGCTAGGCTTAGTGTCCTTAGGGAACCTTGGAAACCCCAAAAATGTTGGAGAACTTGTGGCGGCTGAAATTTGCAATATTATGCAGAATAGTTTCACTGCAATGAGAAAGCCTTGTTGCAATGAGAAATCCTTATTGTAGTGAGCAGGCGGGCCGACCTGCGGCCCTAATGTTGTTTAGTCTTGTTGCAACAAGTGGGTGTTTCAACAGGCTCGCTGTAGCAAGGTTGATTCACTACAGTGAGAACCTCCAATGTCAACACAGTAAAAAATGACATAGTTTTGATAAGTGAGCCCCAACCCTTTTATAAAACCCTCAAATTGGGCTTCCCATTTTAGAAACTAGAAACCCTTCTCCCCAAACACACTTCCACCATTTCTTTCTCAATCCAACATCAATCTTCATCTTCCAAGCTTAAAGGTAACGGATTTTGTGGATTTATTTCATCTTTATCTCTATTCGTTCCATGTTCTTAGGTTGGATATTGCTATTTTCTTAGATGTTGTCAAGTGGGGGTGCTCCTCTAATAGTTGTCTAGAGTTTTTAGAGATTAATCTTTAGTTTTGTTGCTTTAATGATAGATATTGGTGAGATCCCTACTCTCCAAAGCTCTCTTGGTCATGGTTCGTCACATTCCACCCCTTCAAGTAAGTGGGTTCAATCCTATGGCCTTATATTGGTCATTATGTCACTATTTTCTATCATTATGAAGCATTTAAAGATTTGAGATTGAGCTTTCACATGATATGAATTTTATACAAAAATGTGCGAGAACCAGAAAATGTTTTTTTATTGCTCATGAAAATCTATGATTTTAAGATGCATGAGACCATATTTGAAATACAATTGCTTTTATATGATTCAAATTCTTGATTTGATTTGATTACAATGATGAAGATTAATTACGGTTGATGAAAAGAATTGTGAATGTACTATGTTTATTCATGAGAAGTAAGAGTTGTTGAACTTATAATTGATAGTACCCCTTCTTATGAACCTAGTAAGATTTTAGAATAAGGAATTACCGAGAGGAATAGAGCTGTGAATTAACGACAGTCAAATCATTAATCTCGGTATACTAAGTGCCGTGAAGGGCAAGTTATCCTTATTTAGATCAATCCTTGAGGAATGCAACGAGGGACCGTTAAGATCTCATTTAGGTACTCTTGTTCGTGAGAAACTGAATACCACCTTATAGTTGATGGATAATCTGTTCTTTTTGTAATCCTTAAGAAATAAAGATGATTTTTATGTTTATTTAAATTAGCATTTTTACAGCTACTATGTATTATAAATAGAAATTATTTTAAATGTTGCTTTATTATTTATATGCTTTCTTTTGTCCCATGTATGATTATGGGTCAGGATCCACTCACTAAGTTTTAAGATAAAACTCACCCCTTTCCTCTTTTCCTTTTTTCTCACAGATACACCCGTAACATTGGATCCTTCACCTCCTCCTTCTCAATAGTATTATATCTTTAGTTTGGGTGATCTTTTCCTTGGGTGATCTTCATCTTTAATGTAGTGCATGTAGGGTCCCGTGCATGACTTAGCTTTTTGATTAATCATGATTATATTCATTTTGTAATCAAAAGTTTATAGCTTTATGATTCTTTTGTAATAGAGCAACTCAATATATTTGTAATACAGTTACAGTTTCAGCTTGATTTATGAACAAGTACTATTTGTAACACCCTCCTAATACCATGTTTTTACTCGAGTCTTAACACAGTAATTAGAAAAGTATTACTCACTCACATAATCTATACTAGTCGGAAATAATTGAAATAAAATACTGTAGATGTATAAGTTATCAAACTAATATGTACATATATATACATTGTTGTTAAGTTCATATTAGGTACATCATACTAAAAAAAAACAAACTAGTTATCTCCTAACTAGTCAGGAACTCAATGTACAAAAGAACACTTCTACTATATAGTCTAACCTACTCAAAGTTGAGATCCAACAAAAATTTCATACATACAGAAATGGACCCTAAAGTATCTCACAAGATCAGTCTGCAGGCTGGAGGGTTCCTAATGCCAAACTACAACTACGTACATAACATGAGTCCTTGAATGTCACGTGCTCCCCTAAAGAAAACCGTTCGCCATCGGTGGAATGGCATTGCCGTCAACAGGGGCATCAGGACCAGCTGGTGGATCGGAGTCCGAGGAGGAAGACGAGGACGGATCATCTCCAGGAGCAGGCATAGGTGGTGCAGGTGGAGCTACGAACTCAACAGGGTGTGCCATGTGTAGGGGCACACCGTCATAAGGAAAAGCATAGTCAAACTTAGCAGTAAAAATGGAGGCACTAAAAGAACGGCTAAAGAATACATAAGCTCATATATGAGAATATGCTACTACATATAGTGAATCCAAGTCAGGATCGTAGTGCCATTGCCATTGGGGTGAGTCAAGGAAGAAGATCACTGACGGCATCTGTAGCGTCTAAGCACCATACCAAATATACACAAATAGGGATGAGAATATTATATAATTCTCAGTAGGGTAATCCCTCAATAGTAATCAAAATTTAATAAACAAAACATAAGTAGGAATTTCAATCTTACAAGCATTATCAAGTAAGCTTATATGAAAAAATAACAATAAACTATGCATAGTCATAGGAATAATTATTAATGTATATAATTCAAGTAAAGTCAAAATGTAACATGGTAGTAACCATAAGTCTTTCTCTTGTAATTCATGGAATTCAATTAGTGCAGTTGTTTCTTTTTGTTTTTAACATAGGGAAGGCTTAGATTCATATCAAGCAATATCTGTAGTGGATAACTCCATAAAGGACAATAGACTGTTAGGACATGAGCTCATTCCTATTCGTGATCATCGGACTTCATTTTTCTTTCCATTTCCGAATCACACACAGTTCTTTTCCTAGTCAATACGTCTACCGACTCATGCAACTTCCTGGGAAGTTCTTTTTTTTGCCTATCCTCTTTTGTCATATAAATGCATCATATACTTTTATTTTTCAAAGGTTTGCTCACATTACGCATAGACATTCAGGTACATTAGAGTCTCATTCATGCCTTGTAAATAACTCTTTAAAAACCATTAGCATGCATCCATGTACCATATATGTTGACTAAGTACCATGTTGATGTCAATTTAAGACATTCTCTCATTTCCAGCATCTTGGCAGGTTTACCACTCTAGTAACAATATTTACTTTCCATAACAAATGTCTAATTAAATGGCTACAAAAATTGTCTATGACATGTCAATATGTCTAGTAGTCCCTGTAAAAATTTCATAGGAAACAGAGCTCACGAACCATGTTAAATAAATTTTACAAGTTTAGTGATTAGAGAACACTTATTCACAGCCCAGATCAGAGTTCTCTTAATTTTTAGCCCTAACAAATTATGAAATCAACTCAAAATAAAAATCACAGTTACACGTCAAGAAGTCATAAACACTCTGTAAAAATTTCAGATGTTAATTCAATCATTTTCTATGGTAATAAAATCATACAAAATCAGAGCTTCAATCCCCACAATCCAGACAGCAAGGTTACCTTTTCGGTTTCTGATTTTTTTGAGGTAGTAAAACATAAAATTGGGGCTCAAGAATTTTCATGTAAGTATTCCAAGATGCTAAATCCAGCATATATTTTTCTCAGCTCATAACTATGATCACAAATATGTCTAAAAATTCATGAGATTTCACTGTCTACAGCCAAACTGAAATTTCAGCAGCACAACCCTAAATTTCTTTTGACAAAAAGGATTTTTATCCTCATCCAAACAAATCATAAAAATTAATACATCAATAATCATATATCATCAACCCAAACAATTAAAAATTTCGGACAGAATCACATAATAAATGAGAATATAAATTCTGCAAGAAAAGACTAAATAAAACCCTACATTGAAAGCTTTTGAGCTTTATACTTCAAAGGATATCCTAAGAGATCTATCTTCACTCCAAGGCACCAATTTCAGCCCCAAACCTTCCTTGGGCAGTGAGGAAGTGAGGTATCAAGGTGAGGATTTGAGATTTCAACAGATTAGATTTGTAGGTATTGATGTGTGGAATAAGTTTAGTAACGGAAGTTTATGATTCTAACAAGTCTAGGCTATGAGTTTTGAGTTTTAAACCAAGCTTTTCAAGGTTTTTGTGAAGCAACCATGGAGTTTTCTGCTTTCTTCTTGCTGTACGAGACTTGAGGATGAAATTTATGGAGTTAGGTGGCTAACACTTATCTTATGTCATGTGATAAATCATTATTTTAATATAAAATCTAATTTCTTTATAAGATGAAACAAATATGGATGGCTAGGATTTGATATTGTTATTCAAGATCAAATCTTAGCCATTCATTTGATTTAAATGGATATGCATTACCCATTTGTAGTGATTAAATCATCTTTCGGTGTTAAAAATCACACACCGAAATTTTACTGAACGGATAAATAGTATACTCGGATAATCAAACATTGCCCAAAAATTTATTCTAGATATAAAATCTTTATTCCCAACCATTTCTAACCTTAATTCTATAATTTCTCAATTTTGGGCATCTCCGGGGCCCAGTTCTAGGGTTTCGGCTGTCTTGGTAGGCTTGCGGGGCCCGCAAGTTACTATTCATATTTTTTTTTAGATATCCGTTGAGTTATTTTGATCATTTCTATGCATATCAGAATTTCGAGATTCTCATTAATAAAGTCTCAATTAATTTCTGAATAAAATATAGGGTGTTACACTATTTATGATTATTAGGATTTGAATATCTAAATTGTTTTATAAATTGGAATAGAATTTATGATTTAAAATATGCATATATTACAACTCAGTGATCATGAGACTTATGTGGGGATGAGATTCCTCACGTGTCAGTCATATTTCCAAATCAAGTGGTGACAAAAACACAAGATGTCAATGTGCACGTTTTAAAATGTTAAGGGGTTGTTTGCTTTCAGTTTCCAGTTTTCAATTTTCTAGTTTTTTAGAATTTGTGAAGGAAAAACTGAAAATTCTGAAAACTACAAATTTCAGTTTTCAGTTTTTTCAGTTTTTCCTTTACAATTTCCTGAAAACTGGAAACTGAAAGCAAACAGCCCCTAAAGGGCTAAAGTGTATCCACCTTAAAGTACAAGAGTTTTAATTGCATTTTCCCCTAAAAGATAATAGATTATCACTTATCGAGAATAATTTTCATCATCAATCTTTTAGTTTTATAAACACTTAGAATATCTATTAATTTAAAAATTAAAACCTTTTCCTCCAAAATCTTTATCCTTTTTCTTTTTTACAATAAAACATAGGTTGAGAGAAAAGTTCACTCTTGATAGACTCAAGACAATGAGGGATTATAAAAGTATTTATGATGACCAACATTAAGGAAATAACCCAAAATCAAGCGAACTCACCTTCATTAGTTGGTATTGAGGGAGCTATCTTTATATGAGAGGTAAAATGAGAAAATCTTAGCCATTTAATCATACAAGGATAACCAAGATTAAAAGTTAGTCTTAAATATGTTTGTAGTTTCTCAAAATATAGAACTTTTTTTTTTTCAAAACATTTTTGGAAGCGGGGTACGAACCTACTAGCTCCAGGGCAAATGAAATATCTAACCACTGTGATATATTATTTGATAAAGTGGATCAAGGTTGAACTCCTTTCCACAATGGCACAAAATTCATTAGTGGGAACTTTAAATCAAACACTACTTTCTTGAAATCCTTAAGTTGATTCATCATGTCTTTTTTATTTTTCTTCGGTCTTGGGCGGAGGTACGCTTCCTGAAGCCCTTTGTTTTCTCTTTCGAGCTCTTGGCCTTGTCCAGAGCCTGATTCTTTTTAAATCAATCTTTTTGTCCCTTACCTATTTGGGAAACAACTTCACTATCTCTCTAAGATCTATCACCTTGATTTTCAACGATTGGATGAATACTCACAAGGTTAGTGTGCACGCAGTGCATTAGCCCTCACCATAAATCAAGACCTTTTCTATTTGAGACATATTGGACTCGAGGTAAGCTTTATTTAAAGCTTCTAAGGCATTCGTGAAGAGGATGTAATTGTCCACCAAACTAAGAAAGTTGAAATCATCAGGCTATATCATTGTCTTGGAGGCACGATCCCATCGAGGGGAGTCAGATGGTGCTAGGGGCTAAAGAGTGGTGGCTATTTCTCTAATAAATTAGAAATTTATAAAAATCAAGTGGAATGGAAAATACATAGTAAAGTGTAGCTAACTTGGGTCATCTCTCAACAACATCAGTAAACTAATAGGTTATGCAAAGCCAAGGGGTTTTAAATTTAATTTCAAAGAATTTAAAAGAAGGCAAGTAAAATAAGATAGACTACCAAACAAAAAGTCCTAGCTCAAGATTTTCGATGAACATATATCAATTCAACCCTTGGCATCAAATTATAAAATTACATAGCCATGGCATTAAACTACCCTAAGTTGAGACTTCTGACACTCAAAGAAATCCAACTTAGCACCCAATAAACTCCTAATCTCTCAAATTCCTAAATAGATATCCATGGTTAGATACCCACAAACATAAACACAAACACCTAACAAGCATGTAACACAAGTCATAATCATAGGGACTGATCCCTTGGTCACCCCTAACTACGAAACCAATGTTGGTCCACCCCTTCAATTTACCTATCTAACCGTATTATCAATTTTAGTTTCCAGTTTTATCCTTCCCATTATTTTCCTTTCACCCCTTTTTCCCTTCCCTATCAGAGAGAGTAGAAGGAATGCCTGAACTAGTCACAAAAGTCCTACCATCCACAGCAACTACACTCTAGAACGTGCTTCACCACCGTGACTATTGTAACACCCTCCTAACTACTGTAACATCCTCCTAAGAAAAACTTTATTCTTAAGTCATGACATTATACTAAAGAGTTGTTACTTATAAATTAGTAGATCTCTCTTAATTATCTATAGCAAGATCGATTAAATCGAATAGTAACTAAATCATGGTTCTAGTAAAATATATAACAAAGAAACAAAGCATTTATTAAATACAAAGTCAAGTATAGAATACAAAAGGAACCTCTTCTATGAGCTTTAATACATGTTTGTTCTCTATTACATTTACATATGTATAACTACAACTAAGTATAGTAAAATAAACACGTCAACTACTAAACTATTGTAAGGCCGAGTTCTTTAGTGTATTATCCTCATGGTTCTCTGAATCAACCTGGAAATGATACGAGAATTAAGAAATATAGGGATGAGAATATTATATAATTCTCAGTAGGGCATTCCCTTAAACATAATCATAACATCATTATTTAATTTTACTCATACAAGTAATTTTATGCAAAAACTCACGCAAGGACATTAATTATTCATGTTTTACTCTTATAACCATAGAACTCAATTCAATGCATTTTTCTCTTTTTATCAACAGAGGGAAAATTTAGTTCATACCAGATGGTATCTACCGTGGATAACTCCACAATGGGTAACTCATACCAAATGGTATCTACCATGTATAACTCCATAATGGGTAATTCATACCAAATGGTATCTGTCGTGGATAACTCTATGAATGGGAAATAGACTACTTATCAGGACTGAGCTCATTGGACTTCATTCTTTCCTTTTCCAAATCACACACAATTTTAGTCTTAGCCGATACGTCTATTGACTCATAATATTTCTAAGGAAGTTCCTCTTTTTGCCTTCCCCCTTACCCAATCTAAGTCTTGTTTTTGTTTTGCCTATATGTCAAAACATGCACAATTGAAATTCATACTATCTCTTTGGTCACATATATCCCTTTATCACCTTTTGTCTTTACCAGTGGATGCTCTAATCACATATAAATATTCATTCACAATGTAATTTTCATTCATTCCTCATAAATCACTTTTTAAAGTACATGGCATGCATTTATACTCATCATATTTGAATCAAAAGTCATTACATTACCAATTCAAAGTTTGGTTTTATTTATAGCAATTGGGTAGATTTCACATAATTATAGCACAAATTTATTTGCATATCAAACAATCAATTTCAAAGCTACAAAAATTATCCATGACACCTCAATGTGTCCATAAAGTCTTGTAAAAATTTCAAAGCCAAAAGATTTCTCTAACTGTGTTGAAAAAACTACACAAATTTGGAGGTCAGAAACCCCCTATTTACAGCCAACAGCCATTATTCCCAATTTTATTACCCTAGCAAATGATCATATAAAATCATAAAAAAAATTCACGATTAGACTTCAAGATGTCCTCAACACTCTGTAAGTATTTCAAAGGAAAAATCAACCATTAACTATGGTAACAAAATTAGTACAAACTTAGAGCTTCAGAATTGATTGCCCAAACAACTCAACAATAGTCTCGGTTTTATATTTTTAGAAAATAGTAAAATTCATTGTCAAGACCAAAGAAAAATATTAAAAACATCTTAATATGTTACCTTTAACATATAAAATTTTCAGAGTAAGAATCATCTATAAACCCTTCAGAAAAATCATGAATCATACATAACCTGTCTGCCTACAACCGGGATTCATAGCAGCATAGCTTAAAACATATTTTGAGAAAAGAGTTTTCTGACACCATCCAAATACTCCACCAAAATTAATACATCAATATATATATATATATGATCAACCAAAACAACTAAAAATATCAAATTAAATCAGTGGTTAAAACAGAAAAACGGATTTGAAGTAAAAGAAGTTCAAAATCCCTACTTTGATGGTTTTATTGATCTTGACTCCAAGGATGATCTTGTTCACTTGAAGGTCTTTTAACCCACACCAAACCCTTGCTTATATAGTAGCGGATGATCAATTTGAGAAAAGGTGAAAAATTGAAAATTCAATCTGTTAGTTTTGTAGGTATTGATGAGTGGAACAAATTTAGTGAAAGGAGTTTGTGGTTTTAGGAACTTTGGGCAAGAGTTTTGGTAATTTGAAACAAGTTTTAAGCTCTTGAAAAAATAAAAATGGTGGCTGTATATTTCCCTTATGCTGGCCGAAGTGTTAGAGAGAATGGTGATAAAGTTTGGTGGCTTAAATTTATCATGTTATAAAGATAGCATTTATGTAATCAAAGTGTATTTCTTTTCCTTTTTAAAAAGAAACAATAGAATGGATAGCTAGGATTTAATCTTGTTAGTTAAGATTAAATCTTGGCCATCCACTTGGCTTTAAAAGATAAGCATGATATTGTAAAGATTAAACTATCTTTCGGTGTTAAAAATCGTATATTGAAATTTTATCGAACGGGTAAAACACTGTAATTGGGTAATCCAATATTGCCCGAAAATTAATTTTAGATATAAAATCTTTATTCCTATCAGTTTCTAATCTTAATCTTAGAATTTCTTAGTTTTGGGCATCTCTAGGCCCTAATTCTAGGGTTTCGGCTGTCTTGACGAGCCCGTGAGGCCCGCAAATCACTATTCACTTTTTTTTTTTAATAGATCCATTGGACCGTCCTCATTATTTTCTATATTTATCAAATTTTTTAAATTATGACTAATAAAGCTCAAATTACTTTTTAGATAAATTTTAGAGTGTTACAACTATTGTGTATACTCAAGTATTAACACAATAATTAGAAGTGGGTTGCTTACAGTTTCTAACTTATATTAGTCATAAATCATGAAAGTAAAATAAAATAAACCTTGCATCAACAATTTTAAGTATTAATGTGGTGATCAATAATAGCCCATCAATATGTGTACATATGTCAAGTGGAATATTAGTAGCTAAAGCCTAACAAGTCAACAAATATGTACAGTCATCTTGAAATATCTATTAAATTCTCTAAAAGGAAAAAAAATCATTTGCCTATCTAGATGATAACAATGCCTTCATGCTGAAATGCCAAAATCAGTAGAGGAGTTGGAATAACATGATGATAACTGAATTGGTGATTCCTCTGTAGAGTGCTAGCAGTGTAAGCGAGGTTATAACAAAAATTGGGTATGCTAGGAGCTGAGGCACACTATTATCTGGAATCTTGAGATCTTAAAGGATGCTAAAAATGGACTGGGCAAATACAATACTAGTCAATGAAGATCATAATGCTACTCTTACTGTAGCAAGTCAATGAAGATCATACAAATACAATACTTTGGTTTGCTTAAGAAAATATTTCATACAAATAGAATAAAGGACAAATAATTATTTCAAACTTCAAAAATATTTACCCGAAACAGGTTGATTGTATTCAAGCACTATCACTTAGAGCATATACTGTCAATTTGAAACTTAACCATACTAGTCTCAATATAAACAATAAAGCCATCCACTTAGTACATAATATAAAGAATAGCATAAGACAATTGCTAAATTAATTGTCTTAGCCCTTGATCTAGGTGGCAATAGATTGCTTTTCAAGATTAAGCTCATTCCTATATATGATTATTGAATTTACTTTCTCCAACTCTTACATAGATATATTCCTAGTTAAGTTTACTTTCCCTGACTCAATTCAAGTGAAGATAGATTTACTTTCTCCAACTTAACCATTTTTACTTTCTCTAGCCTAAGAAAAACATAATCTCAACTTTCTTGCATATAAGGGCAATTGCCATAAGCATTCAAAATCATATATACATAGCATTATCAACATTTTCCTCATAATCATAATTCTAGCTCATATAGCACTTATCCAAAATTTCAATCTTATTGAAAATTTTGGTTAATTAATCAAACCTCATTAATATATAGAAAGACACTTCAACATGTCTATGTTTATTTGTAAAAATTTTGACTTAAAAAGACATTTCTAGTTATGTAAAAAAAAAAAGTATACAAAATTAGTGCACAAATCCACTTATGTAAGGAATCAGTTAGAATTCTTAAACTAATTACCATAGAAAATGAACTTAAAAAATTATGTGAAAATTCAAAATTGGACCTAAAGGTGTCTATAAAAATTAGTAAAAATTTCATGGCAAAATTCGATCATTTGTTATAGTTATAAAATTAAACAAATTAAGAGATTCAAAACTAGTTGTTCAGACCACAACTACAATTGCCTCAATTTTTTGTTTTTTAAAAATAGTAAAACACCTCAAATGGACTCAAGAACAATCATAGAGTTACATTAATATATAGCTTTACTATATAAAAAAATCCATATAAAAAACATGTCTAATTCTAGTTGAGAAAACTTATGGAACACTCACTACCAGTGAAAAATCTAAGCTTTCAACAACTCAATTTAAAATTTGTTTTGAAAAAAATAATTTTCTAGCAACATCAAACTGCTTCACCCTTGCAAAAATATCAAGATCTATATGTAACTATACAATAAAACTAAAAATATCAAGCCCAATCACTCAATATTTTTTAGAAACAAATTTGAAAAAGAAAATGCTACAAAAGCCCTACTTTTGAAGCTTTAAGGCCTCTTGCTTTAGATGATCCTCCCAAAATGATTTTCTTCACTTAAAACCCTTCTAATAATCCTTCTTCCAATAGTACTATATGATGACTCAAGGTGGGAAATAGTGATCAATCAAATTTCCAATTGATTAGCTTTGAAGATTATAATGAGTAAATGGAGTTCAGTGAAGGAAACTTGTAGTTTTAGTGACTTTGAGCCAGGGTTTTGAGAGTTTGAAGTGAGGGTTAGGGTTTTGAGAGAAATAACAATAGAAATTGTGCTTTGGAAGGGTGCTAGCCAAAAATATGAGGAAGAAGAAGATACAATAGTTATTGTTTATCTTATCTTAGTTTAAATATAGTATTTATCTAGTTTCTATCTCTTCTTTCTTTCTTTTTGAAAAAGAAATGAAATGAATGACTAGGATTAATTTTGTTGGTAAATAATAAGTCTTGGCCATCCACTTGGCCCAAGATAAGTGGCTTACTTAAACTTGGTGAGCAAGTTACTTTTTTAGTGTTAAAAATCGCACACCGAAGTTTTACCGAAACGAATGAGATATTGACCCCAAGTAAAATTAAAATTAATGAAAAATCAAGATTAAAACTTGCTTGCCATATTTTGCCATTGACTTGACAAGATGTGGTTGGTAATTGTTACTTGGCCACAAGGTCATTTGCATGATATTGAAAACCGCACATCAAAACTTCACCGAATGATTAAAATATCTTTACTCGAGCCCTGGGCCTAATACTTTATCTAAAACTCCGGGTCTAAGTTCTCTCGTCCTTGGACATGATTGGTCTCAGTTCCAAGGTTACTATTCATGCTCAAGCCCAGAAGTTACTATTCATGCTCGGCCCAAATTTTTTTTCTACTCGTCCGTTGGGTCACCCTCGGCATTATTAAGTTAGTTAGAATACTCAAATTCTTATTAATAAAGCTCAAATTAATTTTTGAGTAACTCTGGTGTGTTACAATCATCGTCGTGCTTCACATACTAAGTCATCAACTTCAAAGCCCACAGCTGCACCTTTATCTTCATTGTCGATCAACTATCGCTACCCTTTGTATATGATGTCCCCATATTCTCTCACACATCTCTATTCTCTTATCTCACTGCAATTTTATTTCGCTTTTCCATGTTCCTATGTTTTGGTTGTTTCATGTGTTTGAAGCTAAACTGTGTTATTGTTCTTATGAAGGTTGTTGTTGATTATTAGTTTTGACTTGGTGTTGGTGTGAGCTTTTTATAGGCTTTTCAAAAGCATTTTATCGGTAAGAAACCCAATTCCAGAGGAAGTTCAATTTCATTAGGCTTTAACTGAAGCCTCTAAAGATATCAGTGTTGGAGAATTCTTTACCAAGTTAGTTCATAGTGGAAGGAGAGAACCAAGTTAATTTTGGGATTCAATAATGACATAGATGCATTCTCACTCATGAAATGATCACTCTCCTCTTTTCATTGATTAGTGATAGCTTTGATGATGAAAATGCAACTAATGGAAGGATATGCATTTTAGAATTTCCAAAAGATCAAACACTTGGTAACCATTGGATGTAGAATCATAAAAAGAAAGCACAACAACTGTTTTGTTGTTATTGCCGTGAGCAAGAGTGTGGATTTTTTGTGTACTACCGGTAGGATTGTTGGTCACTGATATGTTAGTTTTAGGTGGAGTGGTACTGGATGATGATAATGGTAGTGTGAATAGACAATTAATCTTAGGGCAAGGCATCTTGGTAACTTTCAAAAATAAGAAATTAAATAAAATTTTTATTTAATAATTCTTTTATTAAATCCGAACTAATAAAAATGTATCTAATAGTAAGAAATAGGTGGACCAACGTTGGTCTCATAATTAGGGGTGATGAAGGGATCAATTCCCCATAATTATACACTTGCATCACATGTTAAATAGAGAGGAATGAAAGAATCAAAGCCTACAAATTAACACAAATTATGTGGGGCAAAGTCTAACCTTGATTTCCACCTAATTCCGAAAAAGATTAACACATGTCAGTCAATCAACCAACATACACCAATAGAATCTAATCACAACTATACATATCAATAACATTCAATGCACAATCACAAAAGGGGAGAGGAAAAAGGGTAAGAAACATAAATATTTGCATTCAAAGCTTCATGAATCCATAAATGCCCAATAAACTCTTGAGCTCTGAACTACAGCCGAAGACCATCTCCCAATGAAAGTAGGACAGCCTCGGTAGCAGCCTAGTAGCTCTAAACAACTAGCGAAGTCGAACTTCCAATGAAAGTAGGACATCCTAGGCAACGGCCGAGCAGCTTTGAACTACTCGTGAGGTCTAACTTCCACTGAAAATAGGATAGGCTCGGTGATGGCTGAGCAGCTCTAAACCACGCACAAAGTCCAACTTCCAATAAAAATAGGACAGCCTCGGCACCAGCCGAGCAGCTTTGAACCACTTGCAAAGTCCAACTTCCAACATGTAAGTAGGACAACCTCAGCACCGGCCGAGAAGCTCTAAACCACTCACTGTAACACCCCGATTTTTCTGTTAGAGTGAAAATGACCAAAATGCCCCTGAGGTCATTTTCATCCCGGAATTCGAAGAAAGCCGGTTCGGCAGTACTCGAAGGGCAAACTCAATGTTGGAAGGGGATTAGATAACTTGTGTACCTTCCTGGGATCGAAAATCTCGTTTTTCGAGTTTTCGGGTCAAAATAACCAAAACGCCCCTGCGGTGTTTTACCCGTTTGCAAGTTTCGGATGAACCCGAAACTTCTCCAAATGGTTTTAAAAGGCGTTTTTATGTATTCTATGACCTCAGTTTTAATTTTAGAAGTCCCGGGCAAAATTAGTGCAAAATTATGGTTTTGCCCCTAGTTTCGTGTTTTTACGCTTAATCGCGTGATTAAGCAAACTTAAGCAATATTAGGCTCTAATCGAAGGTTAATTAATTTTCTTAATTAATCTTGAGTCAAAATAATTTATTAAAGTTGATTAGAACCAAAAAGTACTTAATTACAACCTAAAATCATATTTTAATTTCAAGACACCTAGTCATAGAATCTTGAATAGTGTGTTCTCTTTCCAATTCTTTAAATCATGGAATTGTGTTACACATTGTTTATTCATAAATGAGTTTAAAATTCTCTAATGATGTATGAGCACTCCTAAACTTGTCATAAACTCCCTAAATCACATTCTTAGTTACCTAAACTTAAGCTTAATCATTCCTAACCTTGTACCTAAGCTAATACACATCTAAACCTACCATTAACACACAATTAAATGGTCAAAACTCACCTCCTCCCTACTGTCTTGAACCTGGCCGTGTACCCTTCTCCCCATTATGCATCACATGTTCAATTTCTCAACACTCCAAGGCCATACCTCAAGTCACATACACTATACCTTGTCATAACTTTCAATCAAGCTTGAATTTCCACATGAATAAATAATTAAAATAACCAATTTTTCCCATTTATTTGTGGCTGGAAAAGTTCCAGCCATGACAAGTTTCTAGAAGCCTAATTTCATAAAAATTTGATAGGAAATTAACTCACATCAAGCCATACTTTGTAGCATAGCTTCCATACTTCAAACCATGCTTGAATGACCTTGTGTAAGAGATATTTTCTCTTCCTTCCTCCCTCAAACCACACGGCTAGCACCCTCCCTTTGATGAGCTCCATGGTTTTGTTTTTCTATAAATAGGATGCTTGTGATAGCCTTGTTGCACCTTGAAGCATTTGCTAAGTTTAGAGTTTTAGAGTTGTTTTGCTAGTCTTTCTTTTTCTCTCAAAATTTCAAGAGTGTTCTTCCTTTCTTTTCATCTTTATCTTCTTCATCTCTTCATCTCATCACCATCTCTTAACCATCAAACACCACCCCAAAGCCTTGAACCATCATCAAACCTCTCAAACACCACACCTCAAACACAACTTCACTTGAAACACATTTCCTTCCTTTTTCTTTCATCAAGGCCGAATCATCATCACCATCCTAGGAGGTGTTGCTCATCTCATTTCCATCTTCAAGTCCAAGCTTACCTTCATCACAAGGTAGGGATTTGTTTTCAAACTTTGTTTTGCTCAAGAAAGTGTTTTTCTCTAGTTTCCTCTTGGATTCTTTTTGAACTTTCCTTTGTTTTTCCTTTCTTTTCATTTTCAGCCATGAGGCCTTGATTTTGAGCATGATAGCTTGATGATGAGAGTTTCTAGATGATGACATTGTGTTCATCTCAAAGAAACCTCTAAAGCTTGAGTTTTCCTTTTCTTGTAACTTCATCTATATGTTATCTAGCTCACATGGTTTTTCAACTTAAGAAAATTAATCTAAGGATTTCTAAAAGCCCAAGCCTACCCTTGTCAACCTTAAAGTTGGCCAGCACATTCTAGAGATTTTTCTCTAGATAGGGGTTTTGGGTATTTAATAAAGAACTTGATGTAGTTTCACTTTCTTTCTCTTTTATATGACTTTCGGTTTGAGATCTTTGAGATATTATTGGGTTGTTATCTTGTTAAAGTCTTGAATGAGCTCTAGTTAATCATAAAATGAACCTTGCATCATGTTTACTTTATGCTTTGCATATCATGTTTATTTCCTTGCTATCACTAAATACCAAGATAATGAATGAACTTGCATTATCATGTTTATATTTCAAGCTATGCATTGTCATGTTTATATTTCAAGTTCTCACTTAATACCAAGATAATAATATGTTGCATTCATGTTTACTTTGTGCTATCACTTTACTTTCTAATGGAACCTAAAATAAGTGCATGGGCATATTTATTTTTATGTCGTCACCTAAATGAATCTAGAGCTCAAAGACTTGCCCATTGTTGTCTCAACAAAGGTCTAACAATATGTGTTTTTCTTGGGTTCATATTTCGGCCCTAAGAGGTCTTGAGGTTTCCAAGTATTTGAGACTATGTCTTATAATTTTTCCAAGCTTAAGTGAGTTTAAGGAATGCATAGAATCAAGTTTTGAGAATTTAGAACCTCTTGAGACAAAGATGAATTGGTCACTGCCCTCTTAAATATTCGTATGATTTTAGATGTTAAATTTATTTACAAATTAGCTTTGAGAGTTTAAAAAGAGTTCCAAGAGAAACTAGTATTTTATGTGCTTTAGAAATTATGTTTTATGCCTTGTATGGAGAAGTATATTTTCAGTTCTTCCTTGCTCCTTGCTGCCACTGTATGTGCTGTTTTGATGATGATTGCTGCCACTGTATGTGCTGTTTTGATGATGATAATGTGCCTATGTTTGAGTAAAAATAATGTTAAGACTCATATGTGAAAGATAGGATAAGTTAGGAACTAGAAAAGAATTAATTTGAGAATTCTAGATCCTTTAATTATGTAATTTTCTGGATTCTGTCCAGCAAGGTTTAGATTTAATAATCATGGTTTTAAATTAGTTTAAATGTGTAGGAATGACTCATAATTGGTTTAGGACTTAATCTTGAAGCCTTAGGAGCAAACTAAACTTAGAAAGGGTCATTGTTGTGACTTCTAGGTACCTGTAAAGTTAGAATTTCAAATTCTGCATCCTTGAGGTTTAGAGATGTTCTTGACCATAGTGTGAGGTGAGAAATACTTAGTTATAACTTCATAGTTTCCCAAGAGACTAGGTGTTGATGATTGATAACTTAGAATGTGAGATAAGGACTTTAAGGGTCTAAACCGTAATCTCTAGAACCCCGTAATCACACAAATATAAGCTGTCCAAATCTACATAGTGCTGTTTGGATAAGTCCTTGAGCATAAAAATTAGTAACACTTATTAGTTGTGAACCTATAGGTGTGTAAGAGGTTAAGAATAATACTAGAATGATTAGTTTACAAGTTTAAGACTCAAAGAAACCGAAGCATAACATACCATAAGTTTATGACATAATAAGCTTGGGAGTTTGTATGAATGATTGTCTAAGGTGTGATTATGTGATAAAGTATATGCTATGGTTTTATGTATACTATATGAAGAAAGTTTCATGTGATGATGTATATGCTATGAAAAAGATTATGTAATGAATAATGATGTATCTATAACTTAACACTTTATGAGAACTTAAATGTGACACAACACTGAGACGCCTTCTTGGGTGACACCAGTTTAGCCGAGCACCCCCAAGAAAACAAATCCGTGAGGGTATTGACATAGAGCTTGCCAAAGCGGACAATACTACTATGCACTAGTTGCTAGTAGAGCGTTTCAAAGAGGAAATGACCCTAAGAGAGGTGATCCTTAATTGCCCCCTAGCCCGCAATATTAAGTCGGGATTATGTATATGTTACGCTTATCATAGGATAAGTAAGAACTAGTGACGACTAGTTAAGGTATGAGCTCATAACCTAGAGATGTTTTAGGGCGGTCCCATGAGATGAAAGTTAAAGTTAACAATGTCACATATACTATACTTATGCCAAATGTTATAATGTTCTTAGCTATTCTATTGTTTGGTTTACCTTTATGATGCATTCATATCATTAGTATAATTTTTGCTTAAGTTATAAGACGTATTATAAAATATGACGGACCTTGGATAAATAACACTTTAGAAAACTAACTTAAAAGGGATTCATATGCATGCACACCTTTTTAGAAATAAACCCAAGGTTCCTGAGGATATGATGATGTCACCTAGGTAGGGATAACCCTACTGAGAATTCTTTTAGAAAGATTCTCATTCCCTCTCTCTTTTCTTCCGTCATATCTTCAGATGGCGACATTCGTACTCTTCGTCAACACCCCGGTATGGGAGCTGCACCATGACTCGGCACTCGGGTCATACCATTTTGAGGGTCGCTGCACGGTTAGAGTGTTCATGTTTATGGGACGACCCTTCGCACACCTAGTCCCGAGTTACCGTTTTACCCCGACTGCTCCTTACCATCATAACGGGATTTTTGAGCGAGCTAGACCACGCGATGAGCAGATTCTCTGCATGGAGCCTGAGACATCAGCGGTACGCGACTACCTAGAGTATGCGCCTCGTACCCAGTACTCAGAGACGAACCCATCCGAGGACCCACCATCACACATGTACAGTTGGAGCTCCATTCCAGCTCCCCCACCGATGAGGGCTGGGAGTGAGGAGACGGTAGTCTAGCCGAGGTTGGCTCGTCGGCCATCTATGCGCCCTCGCCGCGGTGGACATGCCCCGATGATATGCTCGACTACTCCCGCCGAGATTCGTCAGTGGATCGACTCGACCCCGCAGTACTCGGACCAGCAAGAGCAGACATAGGAGGGGTAGTAGTTAGTGCACACACGCCACATAGTTGAGGACAAACCTTCTTTTGTATATGAGGTTGTCTACTCTAGGTGCACATGGGTATGGGTGTTGTTTCTCTTGTATTTGCTTTCCTTGTATTTGTTCTTCAGTTGTATTCTGTTTCCTGATGTATCAAATAGTCCTGCCCCTTTGGGTAGGCACGTTATATATAGATATATATATATATATCTATGATTCAGTGATGTTTCCATGAAATGATGTGCTTCTTTATGCTTTGCTTATATGTTTCGCTATGCTTCCTCTTAGAGATTCGTGCATGGCTCTCACTTTGATTTTAAATTCCAAAAAGAAAAATTTTACCCATATTTCCGCTAAGTATTTTCTAAGTAAAAGATGAGACCAAGAGGTAATATTCTAAAGATTAACCTAAGTACATACTAGTAGTCTTGGGTTAAGATTTAGGGTGTTACACTCACGAAGTCCAACTTCCGACGTGCAAGTAGGATAGCCTCGGCCATTGCTAAGCAGTCTCTTAAGCACTCAAGAAGGAGCAACTCTTGGAAAAAAAAAACTTGAAGACAAACGCTATAAAGAACATTGCATGACATTGCAAATTCATCCAATAAGAAGTACAAGATCAAGACAAAATGTACTCGGACAAGCTCCAAGCACTCTCTAGAGCCGTACAACGATAAGGTGTCTTTATACCTTAGAGCACCTGGTGCGACGACACAATGTCATCACATCTTAGAGCACACATCATTCTTAGAATTCCTTCAGACCCGCACCGAGCATGTTCCAGAGTAGTGCGACGATGAAATGTTTTTACACCTGAGCAACTTGTGCGGCGAAGGGATAACCACATTAGGCTATCCTCGGATCCATATCCAAGCTATCCCGGGAACACAATCAAGATTGAGCCACCACTCAGCACTTTCTAACATGCACATAGCGCTATCCTTGGTCCACTTGAGCTATCCCCATGGCACAATTAAGACCGAGCTACACTCGACACTCCAAAAGTAAAGCACAAACATAAAGTAGACAGATCAACCTCTCACAATGAATTCGGTTCACCTTGATTGTAGTTAATAAGCCTCACACTTCATAAACCTTGAGTTGTAATCTCGACCAAGTACTACATCGTGCTCGATCAACTTCCAATTGACATAAAACCTGTCAACATTTTAACATAAGCCTTGAGCTAAACATCCATGACTAGTACAAGCTTAAGCCTTGACTCACTCAAGTTGTCCTCAAACGACTACAACACAATTTGGAATGGACTGAGAAAACGTTTCTAGCAAAAAGAGCAATATGAACGCTATTGCAAAAAAGACACCCCACCTAATCAAGGATTGGGGGCTCACTACTTTGATCTAATGGCTCACAGTAGCCAAGAAGACACATCAAAACCATACTTGTATAATTAGGTAATTCAAGCTCACTCATTGTTCTCGGCACTCATCGAGCAACCTATCACCAAAACCAAGAAATCTGAGCCATCCCCCTCATGAAATTGCTGAGGGCTGGTCACTTTAAATCCAATGGCTATCAAGGCGCACCAAGCAGTGCATGACAAGTTGGCTCATTTGAGTTTTGAACATAATCCTCATCAGACATACCTTGATTATGACACCTTGATCATGAAAACTTGGCACCGGCCACTCGGCCTACAACCAAGCTCAAAAGGCTATGTACTGGACTATACATATGGGTCGAACACCTCGGCCTAAACCATAAAAGCTTAGACACGGGTCCTAGAGATCAGGCACATGGCGCCCAAGTCTCGTACGGATTTACTGCAAATTTAGTTGAGGATATCTCCTAAATCCCATATAGGATCTCTCTATATCTCTTATTATCTCCTATCATTATTATATCATAACTTATATATTGTACCATATCTCTTGCAAATATGGAACAGATCTAATATCTACCAAATCCCAAGAATATCTCTCCTATTCAAGGTAGATTATCTCATAACTTATAACGGGGTCACATCACACTATATAAGGGACTTAATGCCCCTTGGTATCACAAGCCTATTACATGCTATCCTTTTACTACTCTATGTCTCATTCATTCACTAACTTAAGTGTTAGAGTGTCTTTTTAGGTACCTTACCCCTACTTATATGGACGTTGGAGCTACTTGCACCCTTGCTACATTTCCAGTTAAGAACAGAAGGTTACAAGGAAAAAATAGAAATTAAAACTAAACCTAAAAGAAGAGAAGAAGGCACAAAGAAAAGATATGAGTAGGTGAAAAGGAAAAAGATGGAAGAGGGTGGAGAATGGAGAATAGAGGAAAACACCTAAAAATAAGTCTAACCTAACCTAATTTGAGCTAAGAGGTCGTTCATTTTTGTTTGGGGTTGAGACATAGTATTTAAAGATTCTAAATTAGAGCCAAAATACATAAAAATGCATTTGCAGAACTCATGATCTCACGTAGCAATTGGATAATTACTATAGTGAGTTTGGCATAGGCAGAATTTGGTGGAGAAACATGTAGGCTTGCTGCAGCAACTAGTGGTTATTGAAGCATGCCTAATATGTATATTTAGCATCTCTATTCTGACTTCCGGGCTTGATTTGACTAGCTAGAGCTCCAATTCAACTTGCGTGCTCTTCATGAAAGTTGTAAATAGTGTAAGAAGTGCAATTGTAGAGCAAATACTCATTGATCCTAAAATTGATGTCCAAACTCAAATATGATGTAAATGCATACAACTAAGCATAAAAGGGAGCTAAGAAACTAAGAATAAAGTACAATATATGTATACAAATGTTTACTTATCACTTCTCCATACTTAGCTTCTAGCATATTCTCATACAAGACCAAATATCAGGCAAAGGTCACTGTCTCAAAACACCCAAGACATCCCAAAGCTAACTACTGAAAACCTATAATTCCTATTATTGACACAATACAAAGGAAACAACTAAAATGCCTATTCCTATGAACTATGAGGAAACATGCTAAGCATAAAGGCAAAAACAAATCAGCAAGCACCAACCTTTCAACAAATACAAGACAAGTGAAAAGCAACCAAACAAGGCAAGCTTAATTTACTCAAACATGCAAGGATTAAGCACATGAGACCTAACAAGGAAAGTGTTCACCACTCAACTCTCTCAAAGTTTTTGGTTTAAGCATTTGGTGCTTAAATAATATCAAATAAAAATGCATTGCCATAGGCTTGCAAGTTATATATCACGCTCCTCACTAGTCACACTTATGCATGCACAAATCAAAAGGGCTTATTCAAGGTTGAAGGGTAGGAAATTCACAAAGGCCAAGCAAATTTAAGCCTATAGCCTAAGAGAGCAAATGCGTATGCACAAGAGCAAAGATGCAAAGAATACAACTCCAAATGAAACATGTTTATACAAGCCTTATTCCCACAACTGTAACCAAATCCCCAAAACTTTTATTTATGTACACATAATTCTTTTTGTTTTCTTCTCTTTTTTAAACAAAATTTTTGCTTTTTTTTTTAGTATAGTTATGCCTATTTATTGATATACTTCCATATTTTGGGGATTTTTTTTATGATTCGAGCTGTCGCAACCCAAACAAATTAACAATAGAGTAAATGCTAAATTGCACAAAAATGTAGTTTAGAGTGCAACTCTGGTTGTCTCACATGGAAATGTTTCTAGTTTATTTAAGAAATTGGAGGGTTTTGAAATTGTTGCAATAATGAAAATTAATTGAGAAAATTATATATGAAGAATTATTTGCACAAGGAGTCATACAGATTAAGAATATCTCAATCATTAAGTCAAAGATTAATTCATGTGGTGGTTACTTTCATTAATTATATTACCACATAAAATTGATGCAATTCTACTTAGCAGTCACACAATCATACTCTCACTAAAGGTTTGACTAACACATGCACTAGTAATCTATAATCAAGGTTCTATGAGCTTATGCCAATTTAATTACTAATTATAGCAACCTAATCTCCCAATGGAGTTAATTCCATTCCTTTACCAAATGGGTATAAATTAATTAATTAACCAAATACCACAATGGAGTCCTAATTATGCATACAACTCACAATGTGAATGAACACACAATCAGGTAGCTCTCAAAAGCTCAATTGTAATAATTCATACAATCAATATTAAAGAGAGATAACAAAAGGAAAATAAAAACCAATGACAAATCACATTAATAATTGGAACCTCAAGAACAAATCTCAATCCTTAGTTATAATTGTACAAGGTAAAGAAAATTACTCTTCTATAAGTAGGGGATCACAATCAATATAATGGAAAGTATTATCGTAATCTCAAACGGGAGCCAAAACAAGGATTAGAAGCTCCCAAAACCTAAGAGAAAGTAGAGAGAGAGCTTGATAGAAATTCTAAAATTAATAATCAAAATATGTTTGAAACGTTTAACCTAACGCTATTTATATTATAGAATAAGTAAAAAAGTAAAAAAGCCTGCTGATGCGAAGTACTGTGCGTGCATGACTACTGGGGTGGTCATTAACCACTAAGGCGTTCATCATCATTCCTGTAGCTATTATTGTTGCTGTCGGCCATTAGGTCGATAAATGACTGTTGTGGCAATCTTGTATTTAGTTTACCTCTTCTGTTGACCATTGGGACGATCATGGACAGCTTTGGTGGTCCCACTATTACTAAAGTGCGCCTGAAAATTACTCTGAGTCCGGGTCCAATGCACCAATCTAAAAAGTTCCTATCACTAAATAATACTAACATGAGGATATTAAAAGCATAGGTTGCTCCAAAGTATAATTATTCATTAAAAACATTGCTAATAGCCATGAATTTATCTAATGATGCATGATCAAGATGAAATACCAATCCATCATTTATCAATCAATAAAGGGCAAACATGATGTAAAATGTCTGGAGTTATAGAGAAAAATGAATGTATAAGTGAAACTCATCACTTTACAATATCATTCTCCCCCACACTTAAAACAATACATGTCCTCCTCATGTACATCCTCATGCTTATGTTTAAGTATAAATTAAAGATGTGGAAATGCTCTACCCCAAAGTTTAAGTACAAATGAAAGATGCAAAAATGCTCTAGTCTAAGGATTGGGTTATTCACGGTTTTTTGCTTTGGCTAAGATTGTGCCAAAACAAAGAAAGGGTCATTAAGGCTCAAAGGGGCTCACACAAGGGAAATATATAAGGTTTGCTATATGGTCAAGTAGCTCATAAGTTAAAACTGTACTCCTTTGTTGCATGTTATTTGTCTAAAACAAAAAAAACACACATCTTGAGAAAGCAATAAATGAATGTTGATAATAGTATAAAAGTATGTTAATTGATAAGATTGTCCTTATATAAAAATAATTATTCTCTTAAAGAAACAAAAGCGGATAGGTTGCCCTTAATTATAATGAGGGTATAGCTAGTAAAAATTTTTTTAATGTTATCTATAAAGTGAAACAAAATAAGAAAAAGAACAGATAAAAAATGAAATTTGTTATTTTTTTATTTCTACGGAAATGAAAAAATGAAATTTTTTTAAGCACACAAATAAAAAATCAAAACTTGATAAGCAATACAAGAAACAAGAAATACAAAGTTTTTAGCTTTTCATCCGGCATATATTTTGTCATTGGAAAAAATTTTGCTTGATGGAAGAAAATGAAAAAAATAAAATGTTCTAGGAAATTTTAAGAAGAAAAGCAAGAGGGCATGATGACGCAAGAGGAGAGACGATATCTGGTGGGGGGAAGGAAGGAGAAAGGTGGGGAGGAAGGTTTTGGTTGGGGAAGGGAGAGAGAGAGAGAAAGGGGGGGGGGGGGGGGTAAGGGACAGGGGAGAAGCTTTGCTGTGGAGAGAGAGGGGAGGATCAGAGATGCAGAGAAGAGGGAAAAATATGTTATTGAGAGTATAAGGAGGATGATAATCCGTAAATTATGGGGACTATTTTAAAATATTTGACATTACTGACATTGAACACGTCATATGATTATTTGATATTTTTAATATGCAAAATGTATTATGTAAATTATGAGATCGACATACTCCTCCTCGACATACATTTGAGACGTGCTGAGAAACAAATAAAAAAAAAAAAAAAATGCTTCAACCACGGATGGCTAATGCGTCGGAGGTTGGGTTTGTAGCATGTGTACAAATATCATCACCCTGTTTATATCTGTTGGTGAAGATGGTGTTTTTTATCTGGATGTGAGAAGCCCCTTGTTTCTACTACACTAACAATACATGGTGTAAGCGCTGATAGTATAGTTATCAGAAGCTCACCTGTTTGTTTCCTTTTTTTTTTTTCCGGAAATTAAAACAAAAAAGGAAAAGATACATCACAGCTCACACTATTCTGACGCTGTAAACCGCAAAGCTCACAATCTCTAACCATTAATCTTCAAGGCTAATACTAAAGACATATCAACACAAAAAATTCGAAAACCTCGTCCTCAGTATTGAAACTAACGGAAGGTCATTCGTCGAGATGCCAAAGGTGAGATGGGAGACCCCTCACTGCTCTGAGAATCCACTCTCCATGCATCCTGTACTTGAGCAGCAAACTGCAAATTCCACAAAACATTCTCTATGGAAGGTCTATGTGCTGGATCTTTAGCCAGGCACCTCACACAAATCTCCATCATTGTCTTCAACGATTGGTCCAAGCATGCCTTGCGAACTGCTGGATCCATGATGCTCCTCCGAGCTTCGTCATTAGCTGTTATGCTTGCTTGCAACTGCCAAATGATCTCATCAACGGAAGCAGAGTCATACAATTGCAAATATTGGAATGGTAAGGTTCATGACTAAAACTACCATTATCTTGCAATCTCATTTTCTTTGATACGCAATGAGCATGAGATGAGTGGGAACACTACTAAGTTTTCATGCTCATGAGTATGTTATTTGTACAACAGCCCAGTTTAGGGACACTCATACACATCTACACACAAAAATGAGGACCCTAGAATTTTCATATCACACTTTTCGAACTCTTTCAGCCTTAAAAATTAAGCATGTCTATGGGTGTCTCTAAGCTAGGATATACAAATAACAATTTTTAACAAAAATATACTGCTATCTTTCTATACTTAACAAACTTTCTGAGTTGAGCATCAGACTCATGCTAACTTGGGTCTATGGAGTCTGGATCATATCAAAATTCTTTAATATTGAAAAGTTAATTGAAATATTAAAAGAAAGAAAATAAAGGTTGAGAATATTGAATGAATAAGTATCCCCTTTATTACCAGATCCTTCAAAGTGTCCACATTCCTTGGCTTTATTGTCCTTCCCAGAATGAGTTCCAGTAGTATTACTCCGAAGTCATGTATGTCTGACTTATCTTCATGTCTCACACTGCAAAACATCATCATTCATTAATTAAAGAGCTTTCATTTTTATCTTTCTAATCATATGACAATTATTCTCAACATGAGACTTTTGCTAACATAACGTATGATATGTCGAATTACAATATCTTGATACCGGATTAAATTTCTACCACAGCACCTTATGTTAAAGCTAGGACTTCTGAATCCAATGCAAGGATTTCCACTCCCAACCTGCCAGAGTAAGCAAGGGTGAACACTAACTGAAGTATTTTATTTTTAATTTTTTTTTTCTTTTTGGGAAGCATAATAAGAGACCAAACCTACTGGGGAAACAAGAATATTTTTCGCTCATAAAAGAAAACAAGACATTCATGATTATTTTCTTCATACCTTTAAAATATCAGATAACAAAGGCAGGTTATAACTGCTGATTTTTGCAACAAAATTCTGATCCAGTAAAACATTTGTTATCTTGATATTGTTTGAGTATACACCAGGGACAAGCCCTGTATGCAAAAATTCGATGCCCTTTGCTATTCCAACTGCAACTGCTATGCGTTGAGTCCAGCTCAGGGATTTTCTATAATGTCCATCTGCAAAATAACATGTTGAGGTGGAGGATATCACTAATGGCATTGTCCTCTCAATCTTCATTACAAATTCATGGTAACTGAAATGACTGATTTAATAGAAATGGCTCCTCAACTTCATGTACATGGTATATAACAATCGCTAGAGGTTGGCGGTAATAGTAAACAAATGTTACCTAACTCTTACTAATGAAGTTTCATTGAGAGAAATTTCCCCATCCACTCCATTTTTTGTTAGAATGTAGAATAATATCTTTTTGACACTTTGCAATCTGACAATTAGTTTTTTATGAATTACCTGAGATCCAGCTCTTGAGTGTTCCATTCGGTACATATTCAGAGACAACAAATATTCTGCTGACACTTGAATCATCCAAATAACATTCAAAGCAGTGTCCAAGAACACTGACTAGATGATAATGCCTGTACTTCGATATCAGCTCTATGTAGTGCATAAAGTCTTGAGTGCTGTAGCTTCTATTCATTTTTACACATCTAATGGCAACTAGTGAACCGTCCTTGAGCTGACCTCTGTAGATCTGAATCATATCAGAAAAGGCATTATTTAAAAAATGAAGTAACATCTTCAGGTTGCAAGAGATAAAAAGTTGCAATGCCTGGTAACATCTTCAGGTCCAATGGAGTAAGTGAATCGTGGATGCCTGGATAGATTATCATACTACTATGATAGAATTGGTTTACATTATCAAGAAAAATCAAAGAAACTGTGTTATTCCTAAAAGATATTTCAAGATAGAGAAGATATTCGAGAGACCTCTAAACTCTCTTGACACTCAGTGACTCAATTCTTAGAGGAGTAGTGTTACATGTGCAACAAAGCTGTAACATGTTATAACAACGCTTACAATGTTGTTTTGCCTTTTGGTGGGAGTGAATATTATGCACTACAAAATAAAATAACATTGTGAGTGTTGTTGTAACATTATTGTACAACTTTGCTATACACCAAATATTATTCTTCCTAAACACCTTCTTCTACTCTTTCCTCTTTATTTATACCCGTACTACTAATTCCTAACTACTAAGGCCCGCCGTTACTGTGGTCCTTTATCCGATCACAGTAGCAATTGAAGCAAATAAAACATAGACTCAAGCTGAGTTTCAGCGATATTATGCTATGCAGCTATGGTCATGTACTTGCTAAAGCATATATGTCAAAGAAATGTGAACAATTTCAGCATCCAGATGGAGTAAAATTTTAATATGGTACAACACCCAACTTGTAACACTCCAGATGTCCCATGGTTTGGATTAAATAGTACTAGACAGAAAGAAATCAACAGCATGGATAAAAAGGTTATGGGCTTGATTCCTGTCGGTGGTCCTTCACTAGTTTCATAATTTCGGATTCCAATCATACGGCATTTCATAGTAGATGGACTGAAGAAGCCCTTTATAAGCTGGGCTTAAGTTATCAAATCCATGGATGCAAGGGCACGTATAATAATGTTCATGAGTCAGGAAAACAAATATATGAATAAGCGAGAATCAAGTTACACACTAAATAACTCTCTTATTTTTGTCAATCCAATATTGAACCTATCATAAAAACCATTTGTATCAAATTTGAAAAAAATTAAACATCAATAATAATGTAATCATGAATCTCTTATTTTTGTTTATTTCAAACACCTATATTATATTGATTTTGATATACATAAAACTATGTCAAACGATTTTATATTAATTTAAAATTTTATAGGCATAATCTACATGGCATGAACTTTTAATCTAAGAGTGGATTTTGTTAAAAATTAATCCAATAAAAAGTGATTCAACGGTGTAACTCTTGCTTAAAGTTACCTAACTCTGTGGAGGTCAGTAACTAACACATTTTGTTTTAGACAAAAATATCCATAACTCCCTTTTCTTAATCAACTTGTAACTATAGGTAATTTTGTAATTTCCTTTTATTTACATTAATTGCTATCATAACTCGTTCTCTCACCAAATTAATATTCTCTTTTTATTACTCTCTCAATTTCTTAATAATAGTTATGATAAAAAACAGTACCAATTTGGTTAAAAAATCGATGTATCTAACCACTTTTTAATGTATCAAATTGGCATGATTTTTCTATCGTGGCTATTACTAAGAACGGATGTAACATTTATCTCACCTTATCAATAAAGTTCTCTCTTTTTTTCTTCTGTTTTATGACTTATAAACTGTAAAATAATATTTATTACTTGAAAAAAAATATTTATTTATGAAATTTCAGATACATTGCTCATTTGTATTTTCTGGGGGAAAAATGGCATGTTTTGCAATAAAACCAATATTTATAAATGTTGGTATTAAAGTGTAAAATGTGTTTGCAATAAAATTAATAATTATTTGTAATTATAATAAAGCTATTTGGGGCTTTTTGCAAAAAATCATATTGCAACGTAACGAATATTTATTACAACGCATAATATTGGTTTTATTATTATTTTCTTTTACTGGGCATATAATTATTTGTTTTTCTTACTATGCAAGCACACAATTTTTTTTCTATGCATACAATTTTTTTCAAAAAAAAAAAGAAGGGCATTGTTTGGGTGAGAAATGGTAAAACAAAATATTAATTAGGTGAGAGAAAGCATTATGATCACAATTAATGTATACAACAAAAATTATTCATAGTTACAAGTTGATTAAAAAAAGACAGTTATGAGTATTTTTATCTAAAACAAAATGGGTTGGTTGCTAACGTCTACAATATATCGTGTAGAGGTTAGCAATGAACAAGTTTTGCTTTACATAAAATTAATCATAAATCTCTTTTTTTAGTCAACTCATATATGTTCCTCTTTATAATAGACATTAACTTCAAACTAGTTCTATACCTGCCCTTGAGAACCTTCACCCATGAAAGAAGCGGTGCCAAAGTTGTTTGTAGCTGCCTCAATCTCTTCCAGTGAGAAAGCGCGATAAGGCGGCAGGCCAACAGTTCCGAACTTCATTGTTTGAGATATATACCCTTAAGTACAGTGACAATAAATGGCTGTCATCTATCTTTTGTATGGAAGGATTCAGAAAATACCAAGGCACCAAAGCATCTGTGGCTAAATTGATAAAAAGTTCAAGCTAATTTCCTCCAAATAAACATAATTTAAGCATTTTTAAATGTAACTACAGACTACAGTATTGTTCTTTTGTTCTACTGATATTTTAGCTTCAGTATTTTTTTGCTACATAAATATCCTATTCTCCCTGGCAATGAGCTATGTATCCTATAATGCAGAGTCCAATAACTCAGTGCACAAATAAACAATAGAGTTGCGTGTGTCTGTGATTTTTCTCAATATTCTGAATGTGGTAAAATACATAAAAAGTATAAGGTAGTTAGAGCATGCACACACGCTAGCGCTAACTTTGTGTGAGCATTTCAGAGGGAGAAAGAGAGTTACTTGCATCAGAGTGTAACTTAGAGGTGTATCCAGAAGCTGCATTCTCTGATATTAATTTTGTTGGAGGATTCTTCATTTTGCTCTTGGCATTTCCTCTTCTAAGAATAAAGAAAAGGAGTGCCACTAGAGCTGCCACTCCAGAAACTCCACCTACTATCAAAACGGAAAGGACTGCCTTAGATACTCGTTTGTGCTTCCTTCTTTCAGCTAATATTCCCACAGCTAAAGCTTCAGTGTGGCAAAAAGACGATTCATGCTGATTTTGATTCGTCTCCTCCAGACAATTTTTAGCATACAGGAGGACAGTCCTACCATTGGAATTTGACATTAAACATTTTGGTAAGCTCCCAGTCAAAAAATTCGAGGATAAATCCACAGCTTCTAGTTCGGAATTGCAAGATAGATTATCAGAAAGCATCCCTGTTAATTTGTTTCCAGAAATGTTCAGATAAGTAATTGAAGGAAGTGACAACAGTGCCAGCTGGAGTGGCCCAACAAATGAATTTGACGAGATATCAAGTCGCTGAAGCTGATAATATGAGCTCACTTCATCGGGGATACTAGACCTGAACTTATTGTTTCTTAGTACTAGAGTGACCAACTTGTTACCTAGCCTAGGAAACTGAGGTCCAAAAGCATTGTCATCCAACTCCAGCACTTGAAGACTAGTCAAACGACTCAAGTCAGGTACTAATCCATAAAAATGGTTATGAGAAAGCAAAAGAATTCTCAAATTCTCCAACCTACCCAGCGAATCCGGAAGAGAACCATTGAACAAATTGTTTTTCAAACTTAGCACAGTCAAGGCTGGAAAGGAATCCAGCCAGTCAGGAAGATAGCCAGCAAACATATTGTCATCAAGAATCAGAGTTTGGAGATGTGAAAGTGATGAAAACTCCTGAGGGATGGCACCGTATAGAAAATTCGAACTTACATTAACTATTTCCAGTGATGACAAACGAGCTATCTTACCAGGCAATGGACCCCATATACCGAGAGAAACCAGTGTGAGGACTTTCAAAGTGGGAAGCCTTACCAGTGTCGTGACAAAGGAATCTATTGAGAAATTTCGAGGAAGAAGCGGAGCTCTTGTTTCGCCTACTATGTTCAGCTGGGTTATGGTGCCCTCATAACATACCACAGTAAGAGAGGATTTTGAATCTGTGCTGCAAAAGTCTGTCTTGCCATTCCAGCTGCTCAAAACAGAAGGGAAGTTCAGTAGCCTTTGAATTGTTAGAAGGGCCTGAGACTGGGACGATTGTAGTTGCTCTGAGTGATAGATGGAAAGTATAATTGTAACCAAAGCAAGAAGCACTGAAGGATGGAGTCTATTTGCCATTGGCAGGGTATGCAGGGGCAAACGGCAGAGCTAAAGTATGCAAAAAACCGAGAGGCTTTGTTAAAATCTAGAAAGTAACTCTGAAAATGACTGCTCAAGTTCACAATCCTTTAAAAATTGAAGCTTCTCCAAGACCACAAGGTGGGGGACCTGCGGCAACAAGAATGCATGTTAATTTAATCAAGCACAATAAAGTGGAAAGAATACATTGAATTAAATGAATCAAATTTGAAAAAAAAAAATTTAAAATCATTTCATCTCTTTCTCGTGACAAATTCAAAATTTGAAGAATAATGAAGTTATACCAATAAAAAACATAGAACATGGGAAGAAAACAAATGAAAAAAAAAAAACTAAATACCTTTAGAACTTGCAGTGTCCACCTTCTGTCCTTCACCCAATCGAACAAGCTAAAAAATTTTCAATCATACATCAAGAAACTCATCAACAACAAATCTCTAGATCTCATTGATTAGAAACCATTTTCCCTGGTGTCAGCTTTTTCTCTGTTACGAGACTAGGACCAAGACAAACTGGTGACACGGGTTGAATGCAAATGAAGTGGTCACACACTGGACTATCTCACAAACCGACATTTCGTCATTGTCAGCAATAAATGAATGTAAGAATTGTTTCATCCGTATTTCTTCTCTTTTTCTTCGGGAAGGCCTAAAGGGATGCTATGGCTTCACAAAGCAAAGCAAAAGAGAGATTCCTGCACAGAAGGCAGCCCTTTATTCTTCCTCACTACGATTCTTCAACATATCATCATGTGGATTCCAGCAGACTTTGTTGGAGCAGTACGTTTTGTAACTTTTTTCTCATAATTTTGCGGTGATATTTGTTAAAGATAGTTTTGGGCTTGTGGCAGAGAGAACTGTAACTTAAACTTTCGCTTTGAGGGACCAGTAAGCCTTGGCTTTATTAGTATCACACTTCAACTTTCTTCCGGGATTTTTTTCTTTATACTGTCCCTTCTTTTTATGTGGAGTGGGATGGAGTTTTTTATATGTAAATCGCAAATGAGCGATTTGCTAGAGACTGACCACCACTGGGAACTCAAGTGTATCCATCGCTTCCAAATCTAAGCACCCATGAAAGGTGGCTCCTCATTTAGATAATGCTGCATAAACATTATGTTTGATTAGCTATCTATGTTTGTATCATCATCATCATCTTCATATTCTCGTTCATCACTTTCTTCCCATTCTACGCTCTGTAAGTTCTGACCAAGAGCAACTTCTTTGAAATCAACATACAACTCAATACCAATAACGCGTGTTTGATGCTGCTAATGTATCCTGAACATTTGTTGAATGTCATTGTCGTTCCTCATTGAAGTTGCTTGGTATTGTATGAAATTGTCAAAAACTGAGACAGAACACCTATATCTAATTACCAGAACTATTTTTGGAGTGTCATTATTTATGGAGTGACAAAGTGCATCTTCTAGTTGCCCATATGAAAAAGTATAGGGAATATAAAAACATACTAGCCTCTCACACAAAAACATGACACGCTCACTTGTATTTGTGAATACATTACCATAAAAATAAACCACTATATTTACAGTACTATCCATTTTTCTCTTTGTTTGATGCACTAACACTTTTTTTCCACATACTCTCCTCTAATAATAACTACAGTGTGAAATGAGCTGCATAGAGGAGAGTTTATATAGGCAAGCTTAATTATTTTTTTAAACAGATCATCAAATCGCTACGTAGAGATTTTATTGTATTCAAAATCCCAAAATCCAAAATAAAATAATATTTTATCACACAAATTGCTATGTAGTGATTTATAATATTATTTTTTAATCAAATTGCTATGTAGCGATTTGTTTGTATATGAAATCTGCAAAACTAATATATATATATATATATATATATATTTTTTACCATGCAAATTGTTACGTAGTGATTTGTGTATGAAACAATACAACGTTTTAATACGTATTGCATGCAAATCACTACATAGTGATTTGTGTTAAAATACCCTATATTCCCATAAATTTTGTAAATTTCTATGAGTCTTATTACACCCCCCAAAAACTCATTCAAAATAATAACCCCTTTCTTACATGGCCCTTCATTTCATATGGAATAATGTTATGTGTAGCCACATAACCAACCACCTACGATTCCACTGTAATTATGCCGTGAAAGAAGACAAAATAGAGGTATAACTCATTAATGACATTAATGTAATTTTAGTAAAATTTCAAAATATTCCATAATCACAAAACCAAACAACAAAACATGTTCTCCTCTCTCCATCAACTACATGTTCTCCTCCCTCCTTAAAGCACATGTTCAGTCTCCTTCCTCCCTCAACTCCCACCTTGCGTAAACGTTGGGGTGACACTCGCCAACTCCCACTCTCATTGTGCCTAACACCTGTATTGTGTCCTTTCCGTTCCAAGGCTCGCAAGCATGGCCTTTGCTCTCAGTCTTCAATCGCACAAAAGTTTATCTTTCTACTTCTCAAATCCACGCAAGTCGCTGTTCCTCGCCTTGAAGTCTCATTTGCTTGCAACAGCTTCCAACTATATTTCACAAGTTATGGGAAAATACTCGCAAATGCATATAATGGTTTTTGTTGGTTGTTTTTCTTAAATAAATTAGTTCAAGGGTTAGGGTTGGTTATTTGGGCATACAATCGTTTAGGGTTGTTAGAATGTGTTTTTCATTTAAAGGAGTTATTTTGTTCTATTATTAGAGGTCATTGCAAGAATTTGAATAGGTTTTTGTGATTGATCACTAGTTTAGAAGTTTTTGAAACTAGGGTTACAAGTGTTTAGCATTAAGTACACTTGCTTGTTGCTCTAGGTTTACCAGTTTCTACACTTGGCTTAGATGTTTATTGCACTTAGTTAGTAAGCATATGTTTACAAGTTTTTTCCATTGGTTTACAAGTTATTTGACCAAGGTCTACAATGATCTTGCATTTTGTTTACAAATTTTAGTACAGGATTACAAAACTTGTAAACTAAGTGTATAAGACCTGTAAAACTAAAATGTACACAAAACTTGTAAACTAATGTGCAAAATGTTGCATACCATTTAAAAAAATCTTGTAAACCCATTTTGAAAACATGTAAATCATGTAAAGAGACTTGTATAACCGTTCTGAAAACTTGTAAACCCAGAGTAAATAAACTTGTAAACCAAGTTTTATGCACATATTGGCCTTTTGTAACACCCTAACTTTTAATCTAATACATACGAGTTGTATTATGGTTAATTATTAATTGTTACGTCTTTGTCTTAGAACTTAACTTATTCTTCTTTAAAAACAAGTAATAAAAATACGACTTTTTTTTTTTTGTCTTCAAAACTAAAATGCGAGCCATGTATGTGCGTAGATAGCGATCAATACGCATAATAACAACAATCATATAAACCTCATCATAAAATGTGTAAACAATAGCATAACATGACACAAACTAGATTAACATATCATAATCGTATCATAATAGCGACATACTATAAACATAAAAGATATCCTAAGGTACTAAGCTAACCAATAAAGGTTGACCATACAGTAGTCCAAAGCTAAACATAATTATAGCATAACTTAACTAGTCACCGGTACAAATCCATCAAAAGGCTAAGATATGAACGGGCATAAGGGATATGACAACCCTAAAGCTAATGCCTAAAGGAAAGCTATCTCCATGCTTCTGTTACGACCCTTTGATCTGATCTGTAGCATAACTCCCACATCCACGTCTCAAGGAAGACCATGAACAACACCATCATCCTCGTTTGGAAATGACACGGGAGAAAAGAGAAGGATGAGAAACTTATTCAAGATTCTTAATAGGGCTTCCCAACTCTAATACAAGTGTTATCTTTGTCGTCCCCAGCCACTTCGGTTTTCATTATGAAAGAGATGTATATGTACAAGGTTCAGTTTTAAATTTCTCAAAACTATTTATCCCGAGTGGGTTTCTTTTAGCATGGCTCTTAATGTTATGAATACAATAGATATGTCATGTATGCATGACAATGCCATAAGTGCATAAGTAAAACAGGTAAATAACATAAGCATACTCACAACATGAGTTTGTAGCATTCAAATCCAAAACACAAGATAAGGCTAAATGTATAAGCAAGAGATAACCTAAAAAACAAAAGTCACCTAGCATGTAAACACATGATTATATATATATATATACTTTTTTGGGTGACTTGACATTCAAATTACAAGATTGAGTAGTAAGTAAATGAATGCATAATAGGACAAGCATGATAAGTCATATAACATGCATGGGAAGGCAAGAAATCCATGATACTTTACGTTCTCATAATTGAACTGTCAAGTTCTTTTCTTAAAAAGCACCCTCTTACATAACCATACTAAACCAACCATCTCACCTTCCTCGGCAATTTTACAATAACCACCAAAACTTCATCCCATCGATCGCTTATAATGAGCTCAACCTAACTAGTCGTCACTAGATTTAATATGGGATAATAGAGTGGGAAACACATCACTTCCTTGCATTAACTTAATTTTCTTATCATGAGCATGCAACTTCCTTAGATCACCTCCCTTAACCATTAATTCTTTGAGTTTGAAGGATCATCTCCATATGTCTTATGTCACGTTTAATCTTAGCATGTCATTTAGAGATGCAAACATGAGCATATAATCATATCCATTATCACAACTTATCGTTTAACATTTCATGCTCACAAACTTCATAATTTCTCTAAGTCCACAAATTTGATGGAAATCTAGTAACATAATGGCAAGGGACGGAGTTTCGTCAAATTTGCTTCCCATCATGTAGCATATCAATCATGGATCTCAATTATTCATTCATAATCACAACATGCTAATAGAGGTTGTCGCCTACTTCCTCAAATTAAAAATCATTTTATGCTAAGTTGCACCAAGAAAATATAACAAATGGCATAACCTAGGTCATCTCTCAAGGAGACTTTATCACTTAGTTGGGATAAATTAGGGGTTATAAGAATTAATGCAAAGTAATTAAAATTAAAAGATAGTAGCAACAATGAAGAAAGTACTAGTGCAAAGTATTCTTAGTATTGGAATCAGTTATCATTGACCAAATATTAAATTCATTAGTGGCTATTAGTAATGAATTACTGGTAATTCTACTAGTGATCAATCGATCCCTAGAATTTGACCAATGAAATAACCAATAAACGATATCTCAATTTAATTGGAAATTACAATTATTTAAGGTACCAATTGCAATAGCCTAACTGCCAATCCAAAGATTAATTCTGATAATCTTCCTCAAACATAAACCAATAGATCTATCAATTTATGCCCAAAGGGTTTCCCTAAACAATAATCGACAATTTAGTTATTCCAATAAAAATTATAGTAATGATCACCGCAATAATTATGAGAATAGAAATTGAAGAACATCAAGAAAACTAATGCATTCAATATAAACAAAGGGTTTCAAACATCATCCCTATCCATTCGGAACCCTACACTAGTAAGAAAATCTACCCCTCAATCTGTGGAGGATTACAATAGTGAAAATAAATGGAACATGAAAATAATAGCAATAATATTTGCCACAATCTCCAAGAAAAGCACATTCACTAATGGAATCTCTAAGAGAGAGAAGAATAGAGAAGAAGAAGATGTAGAGAGATGTAGAGAGAGAATAATAGCAACATAAAATGTGTAGCCTAAAATAAGTCAAAAACTAGGGTAAGCATCTATGTCAATCCTTTATATATTGCTCTCTAAAATGGGCCAAAATGGAGCCCAAAAACAATTAATTAGATGTTAAAATGTCGTTGCATGAGCGTTGCGGTGCTCAGCAATGAGTTACACTCTTTAAAGTCATTTTTCATGTGTTGTTGAGCATTGCGGCTCTAGATAGAATTGACATCTTCACATAATTGGTCAATTTTGGCCTCTTAAACATCCGAATTTTTCCTTGGTACTAGAAATAAATATTTTATCCCTTTGAATAAGCTTTCCAATGCCACAAAAATAACTACAATCGGACATCTGTAGCTCCAAATATTGTGAAAATATTAATTGGAGGTCAAGTTAGATAACATTAGGACATCAGCAACCTTTAATCTTGTAACTCGATTTTCCCCAAGATGCTTTGAGAACTAGGTTTTGAGATAAACATGGAAGCTTTAAAGGACTTATTGAGCTTTTCAAAACATCTTTATTTGTCTCAATCAAATCCTTGTAGAGAGAGAAACAAATTTTCCATTACAATGTTTTTTCCAAATATGCTCAAATTAGCTCAAGAACTATTCTATTTTGCTCCCAAATTCTCCTAAATTGATTGCGGCTAAAATCTCCATGAAAAGAGTTCCAGCCTTGTTCTTGACATTTTGCACTCAATTTAAAGTTCCTGTATAAAAAAAACCATACTCAAATAGACAAGTCAAATGCAACATGCTTTAATCTAATTATTATTCTAAAATTGGTGCCATAGTCAATGATTCTATAAAAAAATGTAAAATGAGGTGTAAGCTCCAGAACCTTTCAGACAGCATTAGGGCTATATGTTTTGAATGAAAACAAAACTAATTTAAAGAAAATACTTTAAACGATAACTAATGTCTACCTTGAGTTTCTTGACATAGCACACAAGAATTTTTGGATTGCATAATACGAACTTGAAGTGAGAATAATTTCACTTTACATGTGCAAACATGATTTATCTCATGTTAAGAGATTGAACCAAATAGAAGTGAACATTATATCATGTGAGGTATGTATAAATGCTTTACAAACTGAGGAAAATCAAATTGAGAGCAAGAAACTAAGGCACGAGCCTTCAAAAAGTAGCACTGGATTAGAAAGTACAATTAAAATGAAGATATCATGCAAACTTTAAGAACAACCTATTACACAATCTTCAATCATCATGGTCGTTATGGTTTCAATATCAATAAAGCTTTGATTGAAGACTAGAAGACTGAAGAATTGTCAAGGAACTAACAGTGCACATCAGAAAGCTCATCTCACTATGGAGTGTTGAACCTAATTGGAAAAGATTTAAATTCAAATTTCAAGTCAAACCCGATTTCAAACTGATGTGTCATCTATTTTGCCTATTTGGTCAACCACTCTAGCTTCTAGAAGAAAAAGTCTAGAAACCATGTTCATAAAGTGAAAAAATTGTTTCTAAAGAGTCATCAAAAACCTAAACTTCATAATGGCTATTGCAATAGATCTAAAAAGCTGTCAACCTACTCTTCTATATAGCTTTTTAGGATACAAATAGATAATCAACATGTGTCATTTGAAGCAATGATCAAAGGCAACAGTCATAAAGGAAGACCTCTATAAAAAGAGATGTTGTGCTCAAAAGTAAAACATGATTGACGACATAAGAGTGAAAACTCTATGAAAATCTCTCCTCACCTCTTGTAATGTTCTTTACTTCATGTAATAAGTATCCTTGAGTGTAAAAATATTTTATGTTCATCAACAATTTATATGTTCTTCTATGAATGAATAATTAGAAATGAGTCATTCAAATTATCCCAGGTTTATTCATTGTACATTTGTAAGGAAACTTAAGTGTAGGTTAGTTTGAGTGGCAACCCAAACACAAAACCATTGTATCCTTAATCTAGTAGTGATCAGTGTGAGATAGCTTGGAAAGGCTAAGGTAAAACTACTTGTAACGTGACAGTGAGGGTTGTCTACTGATCACGGTTCAACTTGGAGAGGTTGGTTAAAGACTAATCAGTTCAGCTTGGAGAGGCTGGTGAATAACTACTTGCAACGTGATAGTAGGGCTATCTACTTATCACGGTTCAGCTTGGAGAGGCTGGTGAATAAATACTTGCAATGTGATAATAGAGGTTGTCTACTTATCACGGTTAAGCTTGGAGAGGCTGGTGAATAACTACTTGTAACGTGATAGTAGGGGCTGTCTACTGTTCACGATTTCAGCTTGGAGAGGTTGGTGAATAACTATTTGGTTTTAAAAGTAGGGGTTATCTATTGGCCATAGGTTAGAGCTTGGGAAGGCTATTGTAAAGACTACCCTGTTTTTCTTGTTCTCAAATTGAGAAAGATGTTAGTGAATCTCAATGAAAGTTGAGGACTATATGTAGGCAGGATTGGCCGAACTAGTATAAAACATATGTGCCATATTTTCTTTTCCTTTATTTCTTTTATTTTCACAGTTTATACTATCATTTTATATCTGCTAAAAGTTCCCTTTTTTAACCATTTTGTTACTGACTATACACTTTAGAAAGTTATTTTCTAAAATATCTAACATTATTTTCGCTGCACTTCAAGCTCAACGCTTGATAGTATTTTGTTTAAGGTTTCAGTATTGCAAAGAGAAAAGAGAAGTAAAGTACGATTTAACCTCCATTCTCATGCACTTTTCAACCTACATGAGGAACAAGTCAAAATCCTAATTAATTACATTAATAACTCAATTAAACTCATGCAAAAAGCTAAGAATTAGAAGCAAGATAAGTTGTATAAATGCCTCTTGTTATATGTGTAACACCCTAATTCTTAACCCAACTTTCTAGAATACATTAGGTTATTGCTTCTTAGTCTCATCATTTTATTTAAAATACTTAGCGGAAATTACGAGTAAATTTTTTTTTGAAAATATAAATCAAAGTGAGAGCCGCGCTCTTATTTAAACGAGAAGCAAAAACATCAATCATAAGGAAACACAAGCGCTAAAGCAAGTATCAATAGAGCAACGATCATAACAACAAATGAAACATTTCATTAATAATAATATAATTAAGATACACAGGTAGTCACGCCCTTATAGAGACGGGATGAACTTGAAATACACAGAAAAATGGAAATACAACAGAAGCAAGAAAGCAGTAAAGTACATGGTACGATGGCAAAAGGAAACCAACTACACTACCATCTTAGCAAGCTAGGTGCACTAAGCTAAAACTGTAACACCCTAAATCTTAACCCAAGACTACTAGTATGTACTTAGGTTAATCTTTAGAATATTACCTCTTGGTCTCATCTTTTGCTTAGAAAATACTTAGCGAAAATATGGGTAAAATTTTCTTTTTGGAATTAAAATCAAAGTGAGAGCCATGCACGAATGTTTAAAAGGAAGCATAATGAAACATATAAGGAAAGCATAAAGAAACACATCATATCATGGAAACATCAACTGAAACATAGATATATATATTATATATATACTGTACCTACCCAAAGGGCAGGACTATTCGATACATCGGGAAACGGAATACAACTAAAATGCAAATACAAGGACATCATAAAAGTAAATACAAGAAAAACAACACCCATACCCATGTGCACCTAGAGTAGACAACCTCATATTCAAAAGAAGGTTTGTCCTCAACTACGTGGCGTGTGTGCACTAACTGCTACCCACCCAATGCTCCTACTCCTGCTGGTCCGAGTACTGAGGGGTGGAATCGATCCACTGGCGGATCTCGGCGGGAGTGGTCATGCGGATCATCGGAGCGTGTCCACCGCGGCCAGGGCGCATAGATGGCCGACGAGCCAACCTCGGCTGAACTACTGTCTCCTCACTCCCGGATCTCATCGGTGGGGGAGCGGGACTGGAACTCCAACTGTACATGTGCGAGGGCGGGTCCTCGGATGGATCTATCTCTGAATACTGAGTCCGGGGCACGTACTTCGGGTAGTCGCGTACGGCTGACGTCTCGGGCTACATGCGGAAAATCTGCTCATCGCGTGGCCTAGCTCACTCAAAAATCCCGTTATGATGGTAAGGAGCAGTCGGGGTGAAGCAAGATAGCTTCGGGATCTGGGAGTCTTGAAGGGTCGCCCCATAAACATGAAGACTCTAACAGTGCAGCGACCCTCAAAATGGTATGACCCGAGTGCCGAGTCATGGTGCAGCTCCCATACTGGGGTGTCGATGAAGAGTACGAATGTCGCCATCTGAAGATATGACGGAAGAAAAGAGAGAGGGAATGAGAATCTTCTAAAAGAATTCTCAGTAGGGTTATCCCTACCTAGGTGACATCATCACATCCTCAGGAACCTTGAGTTTTATTTCTAAAAAGGTGTGCATGCATATAAACTTCTTTTAAGTTAGTTTTCTAAAGTGTTATTTATCCAAGGTCCGTCATGTTTTACAATGCGTCTTATGACTAAGCATGGAATATACTAATGACATGAATGCATCATAGAGGTAAACCAATCAATAGAATAACTAAGAAACATTATAACATTGGCATAGGTATAATATATGTGACATTTTTAAACTTTAACTTTCATCTCATGGGGCCACCTTAAAACATCTCTAGGTCATAAGCTCATACCTTAACTAGTCGTCATTAGTTCTTACTTATCCTACGATAAGCGTAACATAATCCCGACTTAAAGTACAGGCTAGGGGGCAATTAAGGATCACCTCTCTTAGGGTCATTTCCTCTTTGAAACGCTCTACTAGCAACTAGTGCATCGTAGTATTGTCCGCTTTGGCAAGCTCTATGTCAATACCCTCACGGATTTGTTTTCTTGGGGGTGCTCGGCTAAACCGGTGTCACCCAAGAAGGCGTCTCAGTGTTGTGTCACATTTAAGTTCTCATAAAGTGTTAATTCATAGATACATCATTATTCATCACATAAATCTTTCTCATAGTATGCATCTCATCATATAATCATATATAAAACTATAACCTATTTTCACATAAAACTTTTTCATAGAATATACATCATCACATGAAAACTTCTTCATAGTGTATACATAAAACTATAGCATATACATTATCACATAATCACACCTTAGACAATCATTCATACAAACTCACAAGCCTATTATGTTATAAACCCATAGTATGTTATGCTTTGGTTCTTTTGAGTCTTAAACTTGTAAACTAATTGTTCTAGTACTATTCTTAACCTCTCACATACCTATAGGTTCACAACTAATAAGTTTTACTAATTTTTATGCTCAATGACATATCCAAACAGTACTATGCATATTTGGACAGCTTTATATTTGTGTGATTACGGGGATCTAGAAATTACGGTTTAGACCCTTAAAGTCCTTAACTCACATTCTAAGTTATCGATCATCAAAACCTAGTCTCTTGGGAACCTATGAGGTTATAACTAAGTATTTCTCACCTCACACTATGGTCAAGAACATCTCTAAACCTCAAGGATGCAGAATTTGAAATCCTAACTTTACGGGTACCTATAAGTCACAACAATGACCCTTTCTAAGTTTAGTTTGCTCCTAAGGCTTCAAGATTAAGTCCTAAACCAATTATGAGTCATTCCTACACATTTAAACTAATTTAAAACCATGATTATTAAATCTAAACCTTGCTGGACAGAATCCAGAAAATTACATAATTAAAGGATCTAGAACTCTCAAATTAATTCTTTTCTAGTTCCTAACTTATCCTATCTTTCACATATGAGTCTTAACATTATTTTTACTCAAACATAGGCACATTATCATCATTAAAACAGCACATACAGTGGCAGTAAAGAGCAAGGAAGAACCGAAAATATACTTCTCCATAAAAGGCATAGAACACAATTTCTAAGGCACATAAAGTACTAGTTTCTCTTGGAACCATTTTAGAACTTTCAAAACTTGTTTATAAACACCTTTATCCTTTTAAAATTCATAAGACTACTTAAGAGGGTAGTGGCTAAATTGTTTATATCTCAAGAGGTCCTAAATTCGTCAAACTTAGTTCTACATATTCCTTATACTCACATAAGTTTAGATAAATTATAAAACATAGTTTTTAACACTTAGAAACACCAAAGCCCCTTAGGGCCGAAATGGGAACCACAAGAAATAAATATCTTTAGACCTTTGTTGAGACAACAATGGGCAAGTCTTTGAGCTCTAGGTTCATTAAAGTATTGACATAATAATAAACATGCTTATGCACTTATTTTATGTTCCATTAGAAAGTAAAGTGATAGCACAAAGTAAATATGAATGCAACTCATTTATTATCTTGGTATTAAGTGAGAACTTGAAATATAAACATGATAATGCATAGCTTGAAATATAAACATGATAATGCAAGTTCATTCATTATCTTAGTATTTAGTGATAGCAAGGAAGTAAACATGATATGCAAAGCATAAAGTAAACATGATGCAAGGTTCATTTTATGGTTGACTAGAGCTCATTCAAGACTTTAATAAGATAACAACCCAATACAATATCTCAAAGATCAAAACATCAAAACCGAAAGTCTTACAAAGGATAAAGAAAGTGAAACTAAGTCAAGTTCTTTATTAAATACGCAAAACCCCTATCTAGAGAAAATCTCTAAAACGTGCCGGCCAACTTTAAGATTGACAAGGGTAGGCTTGGGCTTTTAGAAATCCTTAGATTAATTTCCTTAAGTTGAAAAACCATGTGAGCTAGATATCATATAAATGGAGTCATAAGGAAAGGAAAACTCAAGCTTTAGAGGTTTTTTTGAGATGAACACAATGTCATCATCTAGAAACTCTCATCATCAAGCTATCATGCTCATAACAAGGCCTAGAGGCCGAAATGAAAAGAAAAGGAGAAACAAAGGAAAGTTCAAAAAAAGATTCCAAGAGGAAATTAGAGAAAAACACTTTCTTGAGCAAAACAAAGTTTGAAAACAAATCCCTACCTAGTGATGAAGGTAAAAGTTTGGACTTAAAGATGGAAATGAGATGAGCAACACCTCCTAGGATGGTGGTAATGATTCGGCCTTGATGAAAGAAAAAGGAAGGAAATGTGTTCTTGGTGAGCTTGTGTTTGAGAATGGAAGTTTAGATGTTTGTATGATGATCCAAGGTGGTGGGGTGGTGTTTCAAGGTTAAGAGATGAGATTAAGTGATGAAGATTAAAGGAAGAACACTCTTGAAATTTTGAGAGAAAAGAAAAACTTAGCAAGACAACTCTAAAACTCTAAACTTAGCAAATGCTTCAAGGTGCAACAAGGCTATCACAAGCATCCTATTTATAGAAAAACAAAGCCATGGAGCTCACCAAGGGGAGGAGTGGCCGTGTGGTATTAGAGGGAAAAGGGAGAGGAAAATATCTCTTACACAAGGTCATTCAAGCATGGTTTGAAATATGGAAGCTATGCTACAAAGTATGGCTTGATGTGAGTTAATTTCCTATCAAATTTTTATGAAATTAGGCTTCTAGAAACAATGCATGGCTGGAACTTTTCCAGCCACAAATAAATGGAGAAAATGAGCTATTTTAATTAGTTGTTTACTTGGAAAATCAAGCTTGATTGAAAGTTATGACAAGGTATAGTGTATGTGACTTGAGGTATGGCCTTGGAGTGTTGAAAAATTGAACATGTGATGCATAATGGGGAGGGACAGCTTCGGCCAGGCCTGGGCAGCAGAGTGGGGGTGAGTTTTGACCATTTAATTGGGTGTTAATGGTAGGTTTAGATGTGTATTAGCTTAGGTACAAGGTTAGGAATGATTAAGCTTAAGTTTAGGTAACTAAGAATGTGCTTTAAGGATTTTATGACAAGATTAGGAGTGCTCATACATCATTAAAGAATTTTAAACTCATTTATGAATAAACAATGTGTAACACAATTCCTTGATTTAAGGAATTGGAAAGAGAAAACACTATTCAAGATTCCATGACTAGGAGTCTTGAAATTAAAATATGATTTTAAGTTGTAATTAAGCACTTTTTGATTCTAATCAACTTTAATAAATTATTTTGACTCAAGATTAATTAAGAAAATTAATTAACCTTCGATTAGAGCCTAATATTGCTTAGGTTTGCTTAATCACGCGATTAAGCGTAAAAACACGAAACTAGGGGCAAAACCGTAATTTTGCACTAATTTTGCCCGGGACCTCCGGGACCAAAACTAAAGTCACAGTCTACATAAAAACGCCTTTTAAAATGATCTGGAGAAGTTTCGGGTTCATCCGGCACTTGCAAACGGGTAAAACACCGCAGGGGTGTTTTGGTCATTTTGACCCGAAAACTCGAAAAACGAGATTTTCGATCCCGGGAAGGTACACAAGTTATCTAATCCCTTTCCAACATTGAGTTTGCCCTTCGAGTACTGCCGAACCGGCTTTCCTCGAATTCCGGGCTGAAAATGACCTCAGGGGCATTTTGGTCATTTTCATTCTAACAGAAAAAATCGGGGCGTTACATTACTCCCTTCCTTAAAAAGAATTTCTCCCTCGAAATTCGTACCTTAGAAAAGCTCTGGATATTTGGACTTCATCTCTTATTCCAGTTCCCACATGTATTCTTCCGACTTGTCTCGTCCGCACGCCACTTTCACCAAAGGAACAGACTTGTTCCTTAACTGCTTGACTCCATGATCCACTACTCTCGTAGGCGGTACATTGAAAGTGAGGTCCTCCCTCAACTGTACATGCTCTGGTTCTAGGATATGACTAGGGTCGGACTCATATTTACGTAACTGGGAGACGTGAAAGACATCATGAAGGTTTGACAGATTGGGTGGTAAGGCTATTTTGTAAGCTACGAATCCGACTCTTTGAAGAATTTCAAAAGGACCGAGAAATCGGGGACTCAACTTTTTAACTTTCATGGCTCTCCCTATTCCTGTAGTGGGGGTGATTCTTAGAAATACATGTTCTCCTTCTTGGAACTCCAAGGGCTTGCGCCTTTTGTCCGCGTAGCTTTTCTGCCGACTTTGAGCGGTTAAGATTCTATCCTTGATTTTCTTGATCTGCTCCGTCGTTTCCCTCACTACATCGGGTCCTAAGACACTTTGTTCTCCGGGCTCGTACCAACACAAAGGTGATTGGCACTTCCTTCCATATAACGCCTCGTATGGTGCCATACCGATGCTCGCGTGATAGCTGTTGTTATACGCGAACTCGATCAAAGGCATGTACTTATCCTAACTTCCTTTCTAGTCTAAGACACAGGCTCTCAGCATATCTTCTAGGGTTTGGATTGTCCTTTCGGACTGACCATCTGTTTGTGGGTGGTGAGTAGTGCTCAAGCACAACTTGGAACCGAACGCCTTTTGAAAGGCTCCCCAAAAGCGTGACGTAAACCGCGGATCCCAATCCGAGATTATCGTCGATGGTACTCCATGTAATCTTACTACTTCTTGGATGTAAAGCTGAGCCAACTTATCCAATGAGTATGTGACTCCAATAGGTAGAAAGTGAGCCGACTTAGTCAGTCGATCCACGATTACCCATACGGCATTGTGGCCAGCTTAGGTCCTTGGCAATCCTGTCACGAAATCCATTGATATACTTTCCCACTTCCACTCGGGGATTGACAGGGGTTACAACATGCCAGAAGGTTTTTGGTGTTCGATCTTAACCTTTTGGCAGACCAAACACTTACTCACCCAGGCGACCACATCCTTCTTTAATCTGGGCCAACAAAACATCCTCTTCAAGTCTTGATACATCTTGGTTGTACCAGGATGGATGGAAAAATGGCTCTTGTGAGCCTTCTCCAAGATCTTTTCTCGGAGGTCGCCATCTTATGGCACACAGATTCGCCCCTCAAACCTCCACAACCAGTTGGGGCCTCATACAAAACCTTTCAACTTTCCCGCCTTAACTGCCTCGATTGTCTCCATAAAGTCCTCATTTTCTCTTTGGGCAAGCATAATCCTTTGCTTAAACCCACTGGTCACCGTGAGATGACTCATCACGATGCCATTCTCCGTTATTGACATCCCCAGATTCATATCCCTAAACTGTTCTATTAACCCAACTTCATTAACCATCATACTTGACAGGCGTAACGAATTTCGGCTCAAGGCGTCGGCTACTACATTAGCCTTGCGGGGGTGGTAACTTAAGCCGAAATCGTAATCTTTGAGGAATTCCATCCATCTCCTCTGCCTCATGTTTAACTCCTTTTGATCAAAGAGATGCTTGAGACTCTTATGATTGGAGAAAACTTCGAACCTTACACCATACAAATGGTGTCTCCACATCTTAAGGGCAAACACAATGGCTGCTAGTTCTAGGTCATGGGTGGGGTAGGTTACCTCGTGAGGCTTGAGTTGTCTGGACGCATAAGCTACCACTTGCCTGTTTTGCATCAACACAACTTAAACCCTTGCCAGAAGCATCGCAATATACCTCGAAAGGTACATTGGGGTCAGGTAAAACTAAAACCGGGGTTAAGGTGAGCTTTTCCTTAAGCTCTAGGAAACTCTTTTCACATTCGGGGCTCCACTCAAACGGGGCATTCTTCCTAGTGAGCTTGGTTAAGGGTAGGGCTAACTGGGAAAATCCTTTGATAAACCTACGGTAATATCCAGCTAAACCCAAAAAGCTTCTAATCTCAGTTACAAAGGTTGGTTTATCCCAATTCATTACGGCTTCTATCTTACTCGGGTCGACAGCTATACCACCTTTTGACACAGCATGTCCTAAGAACTTTACCTCCTCTAACCAAAATTCGCACTTAGACAACTTAGCGTATAACTTCTTCTCCTTTAGTACCTCTAAAACCAGCCTTAAATGACGCTCATGCTCCTCGTGGGTCTTCGAATAGATGAGAATATCATCTATGAACACAACCACGAACTGATCTAAATAGGGTCGAAAGATCCTATTCATGTAATCCATAAAAACTGCGGGAGCATTCGTCAAACCAAACAACATCACATTGAACTCAAAGTGTCCATACCGAGTTCGAAAGGCAGTTTTAGGAATGTCCGAATCTCTAACCCTAATCTGATGGTAACCGGACCTTAAATCAATCTTAGAAAACACTACTGCTCCTTTTAATTGGTCCATAAGATCGTCAATCCTAGGCAATGGGTATTTATTCTTTATGGTTACTTGGTTCAACTGCCTATAGTCTATACACATCCTCATACTTCTGTCCTTTTTCTTTACAAATAAGACCGGAGCGCCCCAAGGGGAAGCACTCGGCCTTATAAAACTCTTTTCTAACGGTTCCTCTAACTAGGTTTTCAACTCTGCTAACTCCGAGGGTGACATCCTATACGGGGCTATAGAGATTGGTCCTGTTCCAGGAACCAACTCTATGGAGAATTCAACTTCTCTCTTGGGAGGGAACTCGGGTATTTCATCCAGGAAGCTTGACTGATAGTCTCTCACCACAGGTATCTCACCTAGGTTCTGCTCAAAGTCTACATCGCAGGCGGCTAGGAGAACATATCCCTTAGCTTTCTCCCCACTACAGAAGACCTCTACGGAATTTAGGTACAACCTAATGGGTTGAGTGATGTTTTCGGGAGGAGAAGGGAAAACTATGGTTTGGGTTCCACAATCTAACATCACACGGTTGGTGTGAAGCCAATTCATGCCTAAGATAATGCCTATGTCTTTCAAGTGTAAACAAATTAAATATATGATAAAAGACCTACCTTCTACAACAAGATGACAGTTTAAACAACAACGGCAAGTATTCACAGGGCGATTTGTAGGAGTAGAAACAATAAGATCAAAGGGGAGTTTAGAGACTCTTAGATTTAAGGACTCGACACTAGCAAGTGAAATAAAAGAATGAGTAGCACCAGAGTCATATAGTACAGTTAAGGGTTTACCGTTTACTTCGCACATACTTTGAATGAGATCCTTGGACTTCTTGGCGTCTTCCGCATTAAGGGTAAAGACTCTTCCTCGGTGTTGTGGTTGGGGGTTCTAGTTTGATGTCCCTTGGCTGGCGCAGTCCTTTGCATAGTGACCGGGCTTGCCACACTTGAAGCACACGTTTTGACCGGCTAAGCATGGGCAATTCCCATGATTCTTCCCGCATTGTGGGCAGACGTCAGCAGATGTTGCTCCGGGATAAGCAACAGGGGTTTGTGGTGCCTTGTTCTTAGCCCCACTTGGTCCTCCATTGTGGTTTCGGGGTCCACCCGGCCCACGGGGTTGATTGTTGTTGAAATTCCTCGGGCCTTGATGTTGAAACGGCGGCCTTTGGTGTTGCTTGGACTGTTGGTGTGCAGGAGCTCTTGGTGGTTGTTGTTGTTGTGGTCGGAATTGGTTGGTCTGGTAGGGGTTGTAGTGATTTCTTGAAGGGTACTGCGGTTTGAACTTCGGGGCTTGAGGTCCAAGTCCCTTAGCTCGTTCCGCCCTTGTGGCTTGCATCTTCCGTTGCCCTTCTTCAAGAATCCGGCACTTGTTGACCAAAGTTGGGAAGTCTCTGATCTCCATGTGGGCCACGGCATAGTTCATCTCCGCTTTCAGACCGGCCTCATACTTAATGCATTTCCAAACCTCATCGGGGTTCCCTTGAAACACCCGAGAGAACTTGATCAGCTCCTCGAACTTAGCGGTGTACTGGGCAACAGTAGACCCTCCCTGGGTCAATTGCATGAACTCAATGTCTTTTGCATTCCTTACGGACTCCGGGAAATACTTCTCGTAGAAGTAAGTCTTGAATAGCTCCCAGTCAATGGGAGTTCCAGAAGCCTCTAGTAGACGCTTCGTGCCGTTCTACCAAAACTTGGCGTTGGACTTCAGCATGAAAGCAGCAAATGTGACCTTCTGCTCTTACGGCGGTGGCGGCAGTAGATCTTCTCCATGTCTTTGATCCACTCATCAGCCTTGTCGGGGTCCATTACCCCTCAGAACACTGGCGGGTTCGCCTTGTGGAACTCGCCAAAGCGGGCTTGTTCCACCGTCTTAGCAGCAGGGGGAGGAGGGGGAACAGGAACAGTGTTTGCTTGTTGGTCCATCCGGTCGAACATTCGTTCCATGGCTTGTGCCATGCGATGGACAGCAGCAGTAGTTGCATTGTCTTGGTCAACATCGGGCATAGTCCTAGGTCGTCGTCGCGGTGCAATTGGTCCCTAAACACATGAAACAATGAACATCAAGTTGATCAGGCTCAATATCCATGCAAAATGAGCTAGTTACCATGGCACTTGCAAGCAACAAAAGTCATGCATCTCTAGTCCTACAGCTTATCTCTATTAAGCACTACACATGACATAACTATCGCATCATGTTTATAAAGCATAATCAGTCCAATCCTCAGGCTCTATGAGAGTCGAACTGCTCTGATACCATAATGTAACACCCGAAATCTTAACCTAAGACTACTAGTATGTACTTAGGTTAATCTTTAGAATATTACCTCTTGGTCTCATCTTTTGCTTAGAAAATACTTAGCGGAAATATGGAAACATCATATCATGGAAACATCAACTGAAACATAGATATATATATTATATATATACTGTACCTACCCAAAGGGCAGGACTATTCGATACATCGGGAAACAGAATACAACTGAAATGCAAATACAAGGACATCATAAAAGTAAATACAAGAAAAACAACACCCATACCCATGTGCACCTAGAGTAGACAACCTCATATACAAAAGAAGGTTTGTCCTCAACTACTTGGCGTGTGTGCACTAACTGCTACCCACCCAATGCTCCTACTCCTGCTGGTCCGAGTACTGAGGGGTGGAATCGATCCACTGGCGGATCTCGGTGGGAGTGGTCGTGCGGATCATCGGAGCGTGTCTACCGCGGCGAGGGCGCATAGATGGCCAACGAGCCAACCTCGGCTGAACTACTGTCTCCCCACTCCCGGCTCTCATCGGTGGGGGAGCGGGATTGGAACTCCAACTGTACATGTGCGAGGGTGGGTCCTCGGATGGATCCGTCTCCGAATACTGAGTCCGGGGCACGTGCTCCGGGTAGTCGCGCACAGCTGACGTCTCGGGCTGCATGCGGAGAATCTACTCATCGCATGACCTAGCTCGCTCAAAAATCCCGTTATGATGGTAAGGAGCAGTCAGGGTGAAGCGGTAGCTCGGGACGGGGTGCGCGAAAGGTCGCCCCATAAACATGAAGACTCTAACAGTGCAGCGACCCTCAAAATGGTATGACCCGAGTGCCGGGTCATGGTGCAGCTCCCATATCAGGGTGTCGATGAAGAGTACGAATGTCGCCATCTGAAGATATGACGGAAGAAAAGAAAGAGGGAATGAGAATCTTCTAAAAGAATTCTCAGTAGGGTTATCCCTACCTAGGTGACATCATCACATCCTCAAGAACCTTGGGTTTTATTTCTAAAAAGGTGTGCATGCATATAAACTTCTTTTAAGTTAGTTTTCTAAAGTGTTATTTATCCAAGGTCCGTCATGTTTTACAATGCGTCTTATGACTAAGCATGGAATATACTAATGACATGAATGCATCATAGAGGTAAACCAATCAATAGAATAACTAAGAAACATTATAACATTGGCATAGGTATAGTATATGTGACATTTTTAAACTTTAACTTTCATCTCATGGGGCCACCCTAAAACATCTCTAGGTTATGAGCTCATACCTTAACTAGTCGTCACTAGTTCTTACTTATCCTATGATAAGCGTAACATAATCCCGACTTAAAGTACGGGCTAGGGGGCAATTAAGGATCACTTCTCTTAGGGTCATTTCCTCTTTGAAACGCTCTACTAGCAACTAGTGCGTCGTTGTATTGTCCGCTTTGGCAAGCTCTATGTCAATACCCTAATGGATTTGTTTTCTTGGGGGTGCTCGGCTAAACCGGTGTCACCCAAGAAGGCGTCTCTGTGTTGTGTCACATTTAAGTTCTCATAAAGTGTTAATTCATAGATACATCATTATTCATCACATAAATCTTTCTCATAGTATGCATCTCATCATATAATCATATATAAAACTATAACCTATTTTCACATAAAACTTTTTCATAGCATATACATCATCACATGAAAACTTCTTCATAGTGTATACATAAAACTATAGCATATACATTATCACATAATCACACCTTAGACAATCATTCATACAAACTTACAAGCCTATTATGTTATAAACCCACAGTATGTTATGCTTTGGTTCTTTTGAGTCTTAAACTTGTAAACTAATTGTTTTAGTATTATTCTTAACCTCTCACACACCTATAGGTTCACAACTAATAAGTTTTACTAATTTTTATGCTCAATGACCTATCCAAACAGCACTATGCAGATTTGGACGGCTTTATATTTGTGTGATTACGGGGTTCTAGAAATTACGGTTTAGACCCTTAAAGTCCTTAACTCACATTCTAAGTTATCGATCATCAAAACCTAGTCTCTTGGGAACCTATGAGGTTATAACTAAGTATTTCTCACCTCACACTATGGTCAAGAACATCTCTAAACCTCAAGGATGCAGAATTTGAAATCCTAACTTTACGGGTACCTATAAGTCACAACAATGACCCTTTCTAAGTTTAGTTTGCTCCTAAGGCTTCAAGATTAAGTCCTAAACCAATTATGAGTCATTCCTACACATTTAAACTAATTTAAAACCATGATTATTAAATCTAAACCTTGCTGGACAGAATCCAGAAAATTACATAATTAAAGGATCTAGAACTCTCAAATTAATTCTTTTCTAGTTCCTAACTTATCCTATCTTTCACATATGAGTCTTAACATTATGTTTACTCAAACATAGGCACATTATCATCATTAAAACAGCACATACAGTGGCAGTAAAGAGCAAGGAAGAACCGAAAATATACTTCTCCATAAAAGACATAGAACACAATTTCTAAGGCACATAAAGTACTAGTTTCTCTTGGAACCATTTTAGAACTTTCAAAACTTGTTTATAAACACCTTTATCCTTTTAAAATTCATAAGAATACTTAAGAGGCAGTGGCTAAACTGTTTTTATCTCAAGAGGTCCTAAATTCGTCAAACTTAGTTCTACATATTCCTTATACTCACATAAGTTTAGATAAATTATAAAACATAGTTTTTAACACTTAGAAACACCAAAGCTCCTTAGGGCCGAAATGGGAACCACAAGAAATAAATATCTTTAGACCTTTGTTGAGACAACAATGGGCAAGTCTTTGAGCTCTAGGTTCATTAAAGTGATGACATAATAATAAACATGCTTATGCACTTATTTTAGGTTCCATTAGAAAGTAAAGTGATAGCACAAAGTAAATATGAATGCAACTCATTTATTATCTTGGTATTAAGTGAGAACTTGAAATATAAACATGATAATGCATAGCTTGAAATATAAACATGATAATGCAAGTTCATTCATTATCTTGGTATTTAGTGATAGCAAGGAAGTAAACATGATATGCAAAGCATAAAGTAAACATGATGCAAGGTTCATTTTATGGTTGACTAGAGCTCATTCAAGACTTTAATAAGATAACAACTCAATACAATATCTCAAAGATCAAAACATCAAAACCGAAAGTCTTACAAAGGATAAAGAAAGTGAAACTAAGTCAAGTTCTTTATTAAATACCCAAAACCCCTATATAGGGAAAATCTCTAGAATGTGCCGACCAACTTTAAGGTTGACAAGGGTAGGCTTGGGATTTTAGAAATCCTTAGATTAATTTCCTTAAGTTGAAAAACCATGTGAGCTAGATATCATATAAATGAAGTCATAAGGAAAGGAAAACTCAAGCTTTAGAGGTTTCTTTGAGATGAACACAATGTCATCATCTAGAAACTCTCATCATCAAGCTATCATGCTCATAACAAGGCCTAGAGGCCGAAATGAAAAGAAAAGGAGTAAAAAAGGAAAGTTCAAAAAAAGATTCCAAGAGGAAACTATAGAAAAACACTTTCTTGAGCAAAACAAAGTTTGAAAACAAATCCCTACCTAGTGATGAAGGTAAAAGTTTGGACTTGATGATGGAAATGAGATGAGCAACACCTCCTAGGATGGTAGTAATGATTCGGCCTTGATGAAAGAAAAAGGAAGGAAATGTGTTCTTGGTGAGCTTGTGTTTGAGAATGGAAGTTTAGATGTTTGTATGATAATCCAAGGTGGTGGGGTGGTGTTTCAAGGTTAAGAGATGAGATGAAGAGATAAAGAGGATGAAGATGAAAGGAAGAACACTCTTGAAATTTTGAGAGAAAAGAAAAACTTAGCAAGACAACTCTAAAACTCTAAACTTAGCAAATGCTTCAAGGTGCAACAAGGCTATCACAAGCATCCTATTTATAGAAAAACAAAGCCATGGAGCTCACCAAGGGGAGGAGTGGCCGTGTGGTATTGGAGGGAAAAGGGAGAGGAAAATATCTCTTACACAAGGTCATTCAAGCATGGTTTGAAGTATGGAAGCTATGCTACAAAGTATGGCTTGATGTGAGTTAATTTCCTATCAAATTTTTATGAAATTAGGCTTCTAGAAACAATGCATGGCTGGAACTTTTCCTCCCACAAATAAATGGAGAAAATGAGCTATTTTAATTAGTTATTTACTTGGAAAATCAAGCTTGATTGAAAGTTATGACAAGATGTAGTGTATGTGACTTGAGGTATGGCCTTGGAGTGTTGAAAAATTGAACATGTGATGCATAATGGGGAGGGACAGCTTTGGCCAGGCCTGGGCAGCAGAGTGGGGGTGAGTTTTGACCATTTAATTAGGTGTTAATGGTAGGTTTAGATGTGTATTAGCTTAGGTACAAGGTTAGGAATGATTAAGCTTAAGTTTAGGTAACTAAGAATGTGTTTTAAGGATTTTATGACAAGATTAGGAGTGCTCATATCATTAAAGAATTTTAAACTCATTTATGAATAAACAATGTGTAACACAATTCCATGATTTAAGGAATTGGAAAAAGAAAACACTATTCAAGATTCCATGACTAGGAGTCTTGAAATTAAAATATGATTTTGAGTTGTAATTAAGCACTTTTTGGTTCTAATCAACTTTAATAAATTATTTTGACTCAAGATTAATTAAGGAAATTAATTAACCTTCGATTAGAGCCTAATATTGCTTAGGTTTGCTTAATCACGCGATTAAGCGTAAAAACACGAAACTAAGGGCAAAACTGTAATTTTGCATTAATTTTGCATGGGACCTCCGGGACCAAAACTAAAGTCACAGTCTACATAAAAACGCCTTTTAAAATGATCTGGAGAAGTTTCGGGTTCATCCGGCACTTGCAAACGGGTAAAACACCGCAGGGGCGTTTTGGTCATTTTGACCCGAAAACTCGAAAAATGAGATTTTCGATCCCGGGAAGGTACACAAGTTATCTAATCCCCTTCCAACATTGAGTTTGCCCTTCGAGTACTACCGAACCGGCTTTCCTCGAATTCCGGGCTGAAAATGACCTCAGGGGCATTTTGGTCATTTTCACTCTAATAGAAAAAATCGGGACGTTACAAAAACCCCTTCCCAAAAGATACCACCGAAGGGGAGATCCTCGTGACTGCTCGGGCACTCGAATAGCTCTCCGATGAGGTCTAGTGACGACGGGGGTCCTCGGGTGATGGAGGTAGGTAACTAGGGAAACGCTCAATATCCTCCTGGGTAGGCCAATGAAGTGGAACACGAACGCGAGTCGGCGGTACATGAGCTCCTCGGCGAGGGCACATCTCAGCTCTCCGCGCCAAGCGTGGCTGCATCACGGTATCCTCACTGCCCTCCCACCTAAACGGGGGAAAAGGAGCAGAACTCTCCGAATAGACGTGCATCGCGAGTCCTCGGACGGATCGGTCTCTGACCTCCTCGAGCGAGGCACATACTCCAGGTAGTTGCGAACAGCTGAGGCGGACGAGTGGGCACAACGCAACTGCTCTTCATGAGGGCGGGTGCGCTCGAAGATCAAGTCGTCGCCACCAAAAGGAGCAGTAGAAGTGAACTGGTAGCTGGACACTGGATAACCAAAAGGTTGACCCATGTACACCAAAACACGAACGGCACAACGACCCTCAAAGTGGTAGGAACGATGCTTCGGGTCATAGTGTACCTCCCAGATGGGCGTGTTAATGAAGACCACGAACGTCGCCATTGCTCTCCGAAGATGTGACAGAAGAAAGAGAAAGAAGAGAAAGGAGTGAGAATTCTTACTAAAGAATCTCAGTAGGAGTCTTCTATCCTAGGGTTATATCGTTCACATCCTCAGGAATCTTGGGTTTAATTATAAAAGGTGTGGATACATAATAGGTTCATTCTTAAGGTTTATAAAACCAATTATCCAAGGTTCATTCCTTTTAGCATGCATCTTGATGTTATGAATGCAACATATTAAAACATGAATGCATGACAATGCCTCAATCAAATAACTCAATGAATCACAACTTCAAGAAACATACAAGTGGCATAAAGGGCATATGACTTTCAAGTGGATCTTTACTCAACTTTGTGACATTAATCATGGTACTTCAGCATAGTAAGGCCACCCTAAAATAACTAGGTTATGAGCTCATACCTCAGCTAGTCGTCACTAACTCTTGCTTATTATTTGAATAAGCGAAACATAATAAAATAATCCCGACTACGCAAGTACGGGTAGGGGGCTAGGGATCACCTCTCTTAGGATATACCCTCTTTGAAATGCTTTGCGGGCATTAAGCCACAACAATTTGTCCGCTTTGGTAGGCTGCATCTAATCATACCCTCACGGATTTATCTCCCGTGGGGGTGCTCAGCCGAACCGGTGTCACCCAGGAAAGCGCATTTCAGTGCTTTGTCACATAAAAATCTCCTGGGGGTGCTCGTCCGAACCAGTGTCACCTAGGGTTTTCAACTCATGTGGTACTTTTAAACATTTCTTCAACCCTTTTAGGTTTGACGGAAATCCGGCAGCATAACGGCTGTTAAACCGAATTCCCTTCAAACTGAAACTTATGCCACAATCTAATCACATAACATATTCCTCAATAAAACCTCATGCCATGGTAAACCTCATATCTTAAATAATCATTTCCTCATGCATCATAAACATCTCAACATGTTATTGCATCATATAAACATCATAGCATTAACAATTTCTTAATGTCTTATGCATTGACCCTTAAGGCCTTTAACTCACAATCTAAGTTATAAATCATCACAACTTAATCTCTCGGGTACCTATAAGCTCACATCTAAGTATTCCTCACTCAATACTATGATCATAAACTTCTCTAAACCTCAAGAATGCAGAATCTAAATTCTAACTTTACGGGTACTTAGGAGTCACAACAATGACCCTTTCTAAGTCCGGTTTGCTCTTAAGGCATCAAGATCAAGTCCTAAACCAATTATGAGTCATTCCTACACATTTAGACTAATTTAAAACCATAATTATCATTTCTAAACCTTGCTAGCCAGAATCCAGAAAAATCAAACATTAAGGGATCTAAAACTCTCAAATTAATTCTTTTTTAGTTACTCACTTCTCTTATCTTCCACATATGAGTTTTAACATTAATTATACTCAAACATAATCATATTATCATCATCAAAACAGCATATACAGTGACCAAACATAGCAAGGTAGAACCGAAACCAAGTCTCCATATAAAGGCATAAAAACATGATTTCCAAAGCACATAAAATACTAGTTTCTCTTGGAACCTTTCTCAACCTTTCAAAACTCATTTATCAACATTTATAACATCTAAAAATCATTAAAATGTTTGTAAGGGCAGTAGCTAAATCAAATTCATCTCCAGAGGTCCTAAATTCATAAAACTTAGTTCTATACATTCCTTGAACTCACATAAGCTCAGAAAAATTATGAAACATAGTTTTCTACACTTGTAACCAACAAAACCCTTAGGGGCCAAAATCTTAAGCTAAAGAAATAAATATTTTCAAGCCTTTGTTTGAGACAACAATGGGCAAGTCTTTGAGCTCTAGGTTCTCTTTAAGTGATGACATAAAAGTAAACATGCTCATGTACTAGTTTTTAGCTTTCATTAGAAAATAAAGTGAGAGCATAAAATAAATATGAGATGCAACTTATTATTACCTTTGATATTTAAGTGAGGACTTAAAATATAAACATGATAATGCAAAGCTTGAAACATAAATATGATAATGCAAGTTCATTCATTATCTTGATACTTAGTGATAGCAAGGAAAGTAAATATGATGTGCAAGGCATAAACATAAATGTGGATGCAATATTCATTTTAATATCATCTAGAGCTCTTTCAAGACTTTAGAGATACAACCCAACACTTATCTCATCACAAAGAGAGCTTTTAGAGTTCTTGAACCAAGTTCACAAAGGAACTATGAGGTTCTTGAACATCATCATCAAGCTCAAAAGAAACAAACTTTCCAAAACAAAACAAAACCTCAAAAACAAGGGAACCAAAATCGAAATCTCAAGGTAAGGAGACAAAGAAACCGAAACCAAAAACAAGAAAGGATGAAGATGTTTTCTTGAGCTAAAATCATTTTGACTTAGTGTAACACCCTAATTTTTAACCCAACTCTCTAGAACACATTAGGTTAAATATTAGGCTATTACCTCTCAGTCTCATTATTTTATTAAAATACTTAGCAAAAATTACGGGTAAATTTTTTTTTTTGAAAATGTAAAACAAGTGAGAGCCGCGAACTTAACTAGTCGAATGACAGAAATATAAAGCACGCGTAACAATCATTAGAAATCATAAGGTAAAGCATATACTCAAAGTACAATGATCATGATAACAAAGGAAACATTTCATTAATAACATAATTAGAGTACATAAGTAGTCATACCCTCATAGGGACGGGCAGAGCTTGTAATACAGTGGAATAAAATACAACAGAAAGCGTATGGTACATGGCACAACAGGAAATGAAATCCAAAATGCTACCCTCCTACTAAGCTACGAGTACAAATCTACAACCTCTTCCAAAAGGTACTGTCGAAGGGAAGATCTCCACGAAGGCTCGGGTACTCGTACGGCTCTCCATCGGAAACTAGTGACGATGGGGATGCTCGGGCAATGGGGATATGTAGCCCACGAACTGCTCGATCTCCTCCTGAGTCGGCCAGTGGAGTGGGAAGAGAACACGTGCTGGCTGGGCATGAGCTCCTCGGCGCGGATGCATCTCAGCCCTCCTCGCTAGACGCGGCTGCAACACGGTCTCCTCACTCCCCGCACGTCGGTACTGGGGAAAAGGTGAAGAACCCTCCAAAGGGATGTGCGTAGGCGAATCCTCAGACGGGTCCGTCTTAGACCTCCTCGAACATGGCACATACTCCGGAAAGTCACAGACAACATAAGCAGATGGATGAGCATGGCGTCTCTACTCGTCGCACGGGCAGGTACGCTCGAAGATCATGTCGTCACCACCAAAAGGTGTAATAGGAGTGAACTGGTAGCTCGATACCGGATAGGTGAAAGGTCGTCACATGTACACAAAAATGTGAACCGCACAACGACCCTCAAAGTGATACGAGCGGTGGTCCGGGTCGTAGTACACCTCCCATACGGGCGTGTCAATGAAGACTACGAACGTCGCCATCGATCTCTAAAGATGTGACGGAAGAAGAAAGAGAAAGGAGTGAGAATTCTCTACATCGTTCACATCCTCAGGAACCTTAGGTTTAATTATAAAATAGTGAGCATGCATATATGATTCGATCTAGGGTTTATAAAACTAATTATCCAAGGTCTATTCCTTTTAGCATGTATCTTGATGTTATGAATGCAGCATACTAAAAACATGAATGCATGGCAATGCCTCAATCAAATAACTCAATGAATCACAACTTCAAGAAACATACAAGTGGCATAAAGGGCATATAACTTTCAAGTGGATCATTCCTCAACTTCGTGACATCAATCACGGTACTTTAGCATAATAAGGCCACCCTAAAACAACTAGGTTATGAGCTCATACCTCAGCTAGTCATCACTAGCTCTTGCTTATTATCTGAATAAGCGAAACATAATAAATAATCCCGACTCGCAAGTATGGGTAGGGGGCAGGGATCACCTCTCGTAGGATATACCCTCTTTGAAACGCTTTGCGGGCATCAAGCCACAACAATTTGTCCGCTTTGGTAGGCTACATCTACTCATACCCTCACGGATTTGTCTCCCTTGGGGGTGCTCGGCCGAACTGTTGTCACCCAGGAAAGTGCGTCTCAGTGCTTTATCACATAAAAATCTCCTAGGGGTGCTTGGTCGAATTGGTGTCACCCAGGGTTTTCAACTCATATGGTACTTTTAAAAATTTCTTTAACCCTTTAAGGTTTGACGGAAATTCGGCAGCATAACAGCTGATAAACCGAATTTCTTTCAAACCGTAACTTATGCCACAAGCTAATTCACACAACATATTCTCATGCCATGATATACTCATATCTAAATCAATCAATTCCTCATGAATCATAATCATCTCAACATATTTATTTCATCATATAAATAGCATAGCATGAACAGTTCCTTAATGTCTTATGCATTGACCCTTTACGGTCCTTAACTCGCAATCTAAGTTATAAATCATCACAACTTAATCTCTCGGGTACCTATAGGCTCATATCTATGTATTCTTTGCCTCACACCATGGTTAAGAACATCTCTAAACCTCAAGGGTGTAGAATCTAAAATCCTAACTTTATGGGTACCTAGGAGTCACAACAATGACCCTTTCTAAGTCCGGTTTGCTCCTAAGGTATCAAGATCAAGTCCTAAACCATTTATGAGTCATTCCTACACATTTAAACTAATTTAAATCTATGATTACCATTTCTAAACTTTGCTAGACAGAATCCAGAAAAATCAAACATTAAGGGATCTAAGACTCTCAAATTAATTCTTTTTTAGTTACTAACTTCTCTTATCTTTCACATATGAGCTTTAACATTAATTATACTCAAACATAATCATATTATCATCATTAACACAGCACGTACAGTGGGCAAACATAGCAAGGCAGAATCGAAACAATCATCTCCATATAAGGCATCAAACACAATTTCTAAAGCACATAAAATACTAGTTTGTCTTGGAACCATTTTAATACTTTCAAAACTCATTTAGAAGCATTTTATCATCTAAAATCATAAAAATATTTAAGAGGACAGTAGCTACATCAACCTTGTCTCAAGAGGTCCTAAATTCATAAAACTTAGTTCTATATATTCCTTAAACTCATGAAAGCTTAGTACAATTATGAAACACAGTTTTCAACACTTGTAACCACTAAAACCCTTAGAGGCCGAAAACAAGGAGACAAATAACATAGGTTTTCGAGCCTTTGTTTGAGACAAAAATGGGCAAGTCTTTGAGCTCTAGGTTTACTTAAGTGATGACATAAAATAAACATGCTCATGCACTTATTTTAGGTTCTTTTAGAAAGTAAAGTGGGAGCATAAAATAAACATGAGATGCAACTCATTATTATCTTGATATTAAGTGAGAACTTGAAACATAAACATGATAATGCATAGCTTGAAATATAAATATGATAATGCAAGTTCATTCATTATCTTGGTATTTAGTGATGACAAGGAAAATAAATATGATGTGCAAAGCATAAAAGTAAACATGAATGCAACGTTCATTTTAAGGTTATCTAGAGCTCTTACAAGACTTTAGAAAATAATAACCCAACACTCATCTCATCACAAAGAGAGCTTTAGATTTCTTGAACCAAGTTCTCAAAGGAACTATGAGGTTCTTGAACATCATCATCAAGCTCAAAGTAAATAAACTTTCAAAACAAAACAAAACCTCAAAGATCAAGGGACCAAAACTGAAATAGTAAAGTAAAGGAAGCAAGGAAACCGAAATGAAAAGCAAGAAAAAGTAAAGGTGTTCTTGAGCTAAAATCATTTTGAGTTAGTAAATCAAGATAAAACTTAGAGAAAATAAAAACTCAAGCTGTAGAGGTTCCTTTGAGATGAACACATAGTCATCATCTAAGAGCTCTCACATTGAGCTATCATATACTCCTCAAGGCCAAGAGGCCGAATACTCAAAGAAAAAGGAAACAAGAAAGTTCCAAAAAGAAAAATCAAGAGAAAGCTAGAAAGAACTCATTTTTATGAAAACAAAGTTTAGAAACCACTCCTACCTAGAGTGAAGTTAAAAGCTTTGATCTATGAAAAAAAAAACAAGATGAAGAACTCCTCCTTGAGTGTGGGTAGTGATTCGACCAAGGGGGTGTGAAGAGGTTGGAGTTGTGTTTCAAGTGAGGTTGTGTTTGAGATGAGGTGTGTAAGGGGTTTGATGGTGGTTTAAGGCTTTAGGGTGGTGTTTGAAGGTTAAGAGATGATGATAAGATGAAGAGAGGATGAAGATGGAGATAAAGAACAAGAGAGAACTCTCTTGAAACTTAGAGAGAAAAAGAAAGAACACAAAGAAAGCTTAGAAAACTAAAAGTGTGCAAATGAGCTAAAGTGTTTGCATGTGTTTCTAGGCAAGGTATTTATAGAAAATGAAAGCAAATGAAGTCTCATTGAGGAGGAGAAGGAGTCGTGTGGTTTTGGAGGCAAGGAAGAGAAAAATATCTCTTTCAAAGTGTCATACAAGCATGGTTTGAGGTATGGAGTGTATGATACAAAGCATGGCTTCAAGCATGGGTTTTTTAGTGATCTTTTCTTTTAATTTTGAATGAATTAAGCCTTCTAGAAACTAGACATAGCTGGAAGTTTTTCAGCCACAAATAATTGAGGGAATTGGTTTATTTCAATTGGTTATTCATTTGGAAAATCAAGCTTGATTGAAAGTATGACAAGGTATGACAAAGCATGGTGATTTGAGGTGATTTTCCTTCAAATTTGAAATGAAATAATTCATTAAAATGGGGAAGAGGGCTGGCGGTTTCAGACCAGAAAATGGGGAAGGAAAAAGTCTTCTAGATGTTGTCCTTGGAAGTATGGATGAAAGCATGGTTTGTATGACTCAAAGTATGGCTCATGTAAGGTCAAAGCATGGTTCTTTGTGTGTGAAAAATTTGCACATGTGATGCATATGGAGGGGGAAGAGCTTCAGCTAGACCAGGTGTATGAGAGAGGAAGAAAAATCTCTCATGTAATTGGGTGTTAATGATAGGATTAAGTGTAGGTTAGCTTAGGTACAAGGTTAGGAATAATTAAGCTTAAATTTAGGTAACTAAGAATGAGGTTTAGGGATTTTATGACAAGATTAGGAGTGCTCATACATCATTAGAGAGTTTAAAACACATTTATGAATAAACAATGTGAAACACAATTCCATGATTTAAGGAATTGGAGAGAGAAAATACTATTTAAGATTCCATGATTAGGAGTCTTGAATTTAAAATAAGATTTTAAGTTGTAATTAAGCACTTTTAGGTTCTAATCAACTTTAATAAATTATTTTGACTCAAGATTAATTATGGAAATTAATTAACCTTCGATTAGAGTCTAATATTGCTTAGGTTTGCTTAATCACGCGATTAAGCGTAAAAACACGAAACTAGGGGTAAAATCGTAATTTTACACTAATTTCGTTCGGGACCTCCGGGACCAAAACTAAAGTCACAGAATACATAAAAACACCTTTTAAAACCATCTGGAAAAGTTTCGGGTTCATCCGGCATTTGCAAATGGGTAAAACACCACAGGGGCGTTTTGGTCATCTTGACCCGAAAACTCGAAAAACGAGATTTTCGATCCCGGAAAGGTACACGAGTCATCTAATCCCCTTCCAACATTGAGTTTGCCCTTCGAGTACTGTTGGGTAAGCTTTCCTCGAATTCCAGGCTGAAAATGACCTCAGGGGCATTTTGGTCATTTTCACTCTAACAGAAAATCGGGGCGTTACATTACTCCCCTCCTTAAAAAGAATTTCGCCCTCGAAATTCGTACCTTAGAACAACTTGGGGTACTTCGACCTCATCTCGGACTCAAGTTCCCATGTGAACTCCTCGGTGTTGCCACGTCCCCACGTGACCTTCACCAAAGGAACAGACTTGTTCCTCAACTGCTTGACACCTTGGTCCACGATTCTTGTCAATGGTAGATTGAACGTCAGGTCCTCCCTTAACTGTACGTGTTCTGGCTCTAAAACATGGCTAGGGTCGAACTCGTATTTACGCAACTGAGAGACGTGAAAGACGTCATGGAGATTTGACAAATTAGGTGGCAGGGCTATTTTGTAGGCTACAGATCCGATTCTCTGAAGAATTTCAAAAGGACCGAGAAATCGGGGACTCAACTTTTTGACTTTCATAGCTCTACCTATTCTTGTAGTGGGAGTGATTCTTAGAAATACATGTTTGCCTTCTTGGAATTCCAAGGGCTTACGCCTTTTGTCTGTAACACCCTAATATTCAACCCAATACTCCTAGAACGCATTGAGGCTAAATATTAGTCATTACCTCTTGTTTCAGTTCATTTATCATTGAAAATACGTATTGAAAATATGAGCCAAATTTTTTTCTTTTTAAAACCTTGATAAAGTATGAGCCGCGTGTAGTATATACAAGCGATAATAAAGAATGCGGAAATCTAACATCAAGAAGGCTCCATAATGAACATAACACATCGTATATATTAAACTACCCACCTAGAGGTGAGTTAAGTTGGAATACATAAGAACGAAATACAAATACATACAAGGGAGATACGTGGGAAACGAAATGCGTAGAACACGAACCTACATGGTGCACCTAAGGTAGACAACCTTAACAAAAGAAGGTCATCATAGCTAGTGAGGTGTATGTGCACTAAAACTCCAAGAGTCATCTACGGCTATTGGTCTGGGAGTAGGGGGGCGCATCCAATCCACTGTCGTAGCTCAGCGGGAACAGGTACACCAGATAGTCGCATGTGACATCCATGTCTAGGGCGCATGGCTGGCCTCCTCAAAATGATGTGATCCGCGCTTCGGATTGTAGTGAAGCTCCCATGTGGGCATGTCAACAAGCAGGACAAAGGTCGCCATCGGAATTTAAAGACGTGACGAAAAGAAAAGGTAGGAAGAGTGAGAATCTTACTAAAGAAACTCAGTAGGGTTTTCCTCCTATCTAGGTGTCATCATCTACGTCTCCAGGAACCTCGGGTTACTTCTAAAAAGTGGGCATATAATAGTTCAATTATGAAGTTCTAAAACGTTAATTACCGAGGCCCGTTCTTTTTAACATACACTCTTGTACTTACATGGATGCATCATAATTCATTATGATATGCGGAAATAACTAACTTATAGAGCATAAAACATAAAACATAGAGCATATAACATAGATCATATAGAACATGGAATCATAATCATAGAACTTGGTACATGGTACATGGTGTAACGCCCCGATTTTTCACTAAACTTTCAAATGACCAAAATGCCCCTGAGGTCATTTTTACCGAAATACGAGGACGGCCGACCTCGGCCATCCCCATAAGGTTCATATGATATATGAAGGGAATTGTATGTGTCTGAGTGTTTAATAAAGCAGAGGAATCCTATTTTCAGGGTCTCCGCGTATAAATGACCAAAATACCCCTACAGCAATTTAAGGCAGTTTTAAGTTCTGTTTTGACCCGAACCTTGTTCGGAGGTCCAAAACAATGATTTTTAAGGCATAGACCATATTTGTTTTAGTCCCGGAGGTTCCGGGCAACTTTTGGTAAAAATTATGATTTTGCTCCTGCTTAGTGCATTTTGGGCTTAAGGACGTTTTTAGCAAAAACCTAAGCAATATCAGACTCTAATTAAAGATTAATTAATTTCCATGATTAATCTAGAGCTAAAATCATTATTTGAGGATAATTAGAACCCAAGATTGCTTAAGGAAAACTTAAAAACCTAATTCTAGTTCTTTTTCTTTAAGAAAGCATATATGAATAGTGTTTTCACTATTCACACTCCCATTTCCAAGAAGGATTGTCATACTCACATCATTAGTCATAGAAGTCTTGACTCCATTAAACCTCACAAGACCACTCCTAATCTAAGGTGTTACAACCCTAATCACCTAATTAGTTTACCTAAAATCTTTACTTAGCAACCCCTAATCCTAAGCTAAATCAATCCTACACCTAAGCACCCTATTAAACCATGATTTAGAGGAGATATTTTCTCTCCCACGGCTGCCCAAAAGTGGCGCCACTCCTCCCCCCAAAAATTCAAAAAGAATTAAAAATTTATATTAGTTTATGTTGTCAATCAAGCTTACTTACACAAGCTACTTTTAGCCATGCTTTAGGACATGCCTAGTTAGACTTGTCATCATGCTTTGAAGGAGATATTTCTTCTCTCCTTAGGGCTGTAAAGGCCGAAGCCTTTCTCCCCCAAAAACACCTTCATTTCATTATTCTATAAATAGATAGCTTAGAGAACTTGAAGCACCTTTTGTTCATTCACTAAGTTTAGAGTTTTAGAGCACTTTGAAACTTTCTCTTACTCTCAAGCTCAAGAGTTCATCTCCTTCAACTTCTTCATCTCCTCTCAACCTCCACCACTAGGTAGGGAGCTTTTCTAAAAATGTTTTCTTGATTCTTTATGTTTGCATCTTGTTGGAATATGATGAATGGATGAATTTTCTTGTTGTTTCATTTTCGGTTTCTTCATTTTCCTTTCTTCTTACTTTCGGCCTCAAGGCCTTGGATATGATGGCTGGATGATGAGTGTTTTCTAGAGGTGACCTTGTGTTCATCTCTCATGGGAACCTCTAAAGCTTGGACCTTTCTTAAAGAAAAGTTTCATTCTTTTTCCTTCTCTTTTGTTTTATTTTCGGCCATGAAGGCCTATGGTACTTAGAAAAATAAAGGCTTGATGATGAGGGTTCCATGTTGGTGTATAACCTAGGGACTAACTCTAAAGCTTGGATCTTTTTCAAAGAAAAGTTTATCATTTTCAAGTTTTATTCAAGAAAGAGTTATGTTTCTCTTGAACCTTTGAAACCCCATTCTTTTTCCTTAAGGTTTCGGCCATGAAGGCCTTTGGGACTTGGAAAAATGAGAGCTTGATGATGAGGGTTTCATGTTGAGGTTAGTCACATGGATAAACTCTAAAGCTTGGACTTGGCTTCTAGACCAAGTGAGATTTCGGTTCTTCCTTTATGTTTGACATGAGTTTGGTTTTGATAGAAGCTTAAGGTCTAGTGGAATACTCAATGATGAGGGCTTAGGATGTTGATGTTTGGATCATCAAGATCTTGGCCCCCTAGAGTTAAAAAATGGGTTGTTCCTTCATGAGGAGGATTCGGCCACCTCATGGTATTTGAGGATAAAATGTCTCTTTTTACAAAACCTAGTGCTACTAGTGTTTCTTTTCTTGTGAGGATGAGTTTGGGTTGGAACTTTTGTTCCCTTTTAAAATCTTGCAAGAGCTCTAATCAAGATGTAAAAAGGAGTTGCATCCATATTTATTTTATGCTACCACTAAATCCCCAAGATAAAGAAATGAACTTGCACTTCACGTTTTAATTTCAAGTTATCACTTAACTCAAAGATAAAGAAGTGAACTTGCATCTCATATTTATCTTGAGCCCTCACTTTATTTCTAAGGAAATCTAAAATGGAGTGCATATCATGTTTATGGTTATGTTATCACCTAAAACTCCTAGAGCTCAAAGATTTGCCCTCTTCATCCTAAGAAAAGTTACATATGTAGACATTCCTTGGAATATACATCTCGGCCATGTGGTGATAATGAAACTAGAATGAGTTTCATTAAGTCACAAGGGCCTATAATCTATGTCTTGGGACTTTTCTTAAGCATAGGTGTCTATGACAAATGTTTTAAGTATGATTTCGTGATTTAAATACCCTTGGAGAATATTTTGAAATGGTCACTGCCCTCATGTATTTTATGGGGATTTTAAAGAAATAAAATGTTTCCTAATGAGTTTTATAAGTTTTAAAGGGTCTCCAAGAGAAACTAGTAGGTTATGTGTTTTAAAATGAAAGTTCTATGTATTATATGATGACATTATTTTCGGTTCTGCCTTGTTATTTTCCAGCACCTTAAATCCTGTTTTGGGTGGTCTATATGTGTTTAAATACCTTACCAATTGTATGATAATTGCTCTAGGCATCTTGGGTATGCTTAGTGACTTTGTATGCTCGAAAATGTGATTTCTAGAACTCCTTAGGAGCTGAAAATATGCATTCTGTTCCAGCCTCGTTTGAGTTTGGAAAATCACATTATAACATGTTTAGATGAGTGAAAGTGACTCATAATTGGTTTAGGTATTAATTATTGCATCATAGAAGAAGTCGGTAATGAGAAAGGACCTAAAATGCAACTTCTAGAACACCGTAATTCATCAAAATATGTTTACTGTCTATGCTGTCCAGCCATAATTAATTAGGTTCTAGGACTTAATAAATTGTGGTAATGAGGTTAGTCAATCCCTTAGAGGTACAAGAAAATAAATTGGAAGTTTGAGGTTAACCGATTAAGGGTTTTTCTGCTTTTAAGGGAATGGTTTGTGTACCCTCTATGATTGATGAGTTTATGTGTTATCTCATGACTTATATGATGCTATGTAATGATGGAATTGCATGTTATTGTTCTCTTAAGAACCCTAGAGATGCCTATGTTAAAGTTATATGAAATATGTGACATGCATGATTTATGTGACATCTCGTTATAACATGCTAAGACTCAAGGTGACATAAACTACGTAAAAATGACCCCCTGAAACCATCAAATAGGATGGAGGATGAGGTGATCTTAGCCCCCTAGCCCGTACTTTATGTCGAGACTTTAGCTTATCAAAAGGGATAAGTCTTTATGCTAGTGACGACTAGTGAGGTATGAGCTCATAACCTAGCTACATCTCCCAACGGAGACCAGTTAGGGTGGCCCCAGGAAGAAAATGATAAGACTTTAATGTCACCTAAGTAACCAAGTTAAGTTACCATGCACTATGTACTATGCCCCATGATCTATGATTTTATGTTCCCTGATCTATAATATTATGTACCATGGTTTATGAGTTTATGTGACATGATCCATGTCAATAGTACCTACGAATTATGATTCCAGTTTCAAGAAATTATAGGTTATGTAACCAGGAGGCTATAGAATTAAAAACAAACGGGCCTTGGAAGTTAACGTTTTCGAACTTCATAATTGAACCATTGCATGACCATGATTTTTAATAAGAAACCAAGGTTCCTGAGGACGTAAGAGATGACACCTAGGTAAAAGGAAAAACCCTACTGAGTTTCTTTAGCAAGAAATCTCACTCCCTCTATCTCTCCCTTTCCTTTACGTCTTCAGATCGGGATGGCGACGTTCGTCCTCTACATTGACACGCCCATCTGGGAGATCCACCATGACCCCGAGCTTGGGTCATACCATTTTGAGGGCTTCTGCACTGTACGTATGTTCATGTTTCTTGGACGGCCCTTTGCTCATCCGGTAGATAGTTATCTGTTCACCCCGACGTCTCCTTTCGATGACGCTACTATTTTTGAGCGTGCCCGTACACTTGAGGAGAGGATCCTATGGACATCCCCTGCCAGTTCGGGAGCGGTACCAGAGTACGTACCACGCACTCAGCACTCGGAGGAGGATCCCTCAGAGGACACCCCTATCCACCTGTATGGAGAGGATTCTGCCCCCACTCCCCCACGTATGCCCAGGGGTAGCGAGGAGACGGTGACTCAGCCTCGAAGAGCCCCGGTGCCCAGTCCACGTCCTAGACACGGAGGGCAAGGTCAGTTTTCAAGCATGCCAGCCCCAGCCGAGCTTCGTCCATGGATCGGTTATCTTCCACCTTACCCGTGGCGTTAGATGTCGGATTGGGAGTAGTCCTTAGTGCACGCACGTCACGTAGATTGGATAAACCTTCTTTTGTATCGAGGTTATCCACTTTAGATGCACTTGGGAATGGGTGTTCCTTTTATGTTTTCACGTTATGTGATTCCCATTGCTATGTATTTTTCATGTTTCAGTTGTATTCGCATTTCTTTATGTACTTGAAAAGTCCTACCCTTAGGGTGGGCATAATATATGCATGAAGTATTTCAGATGTGATAGTGTCATGTTGATTGGAGCCACTTCTATGTTATTGTTTCCGCAATTATTTATACCGCTTACATTGTAATACGTGCGGCTCCTATTTTAACAAGATTTTCAAAAAAAAATGGCTCGTATTTTCCTTAAGTCTAATTTCAAAGTTAGTAGACTATGACAAGATGTAATGACTAAGATTTGGCCTACATACATACTAGTAGTATTGGGTCGAATATTAGGATGTTACACATGGTGCATAGAGCATAGAACATAAGACATAGAACATGGTACATGGTGCATAGATCATAGATCATAAAGCATAAACATAGAACTTGGTACGTGGTACATGGATCATATTGCATAAAGCATAAAACATAGAACATAGTACATGGTGCATAGATCATAGATCATAAAGCATAAACATGGAACTTGGTACATGGTACATGGATCATATTGCATAAAGCATGAAACATAGGACTTGGTACATGGTATCTTATCTTGGTTACTTAGGTGACGTTAAGATATTTACTGTGAACATGGGGCCACCCTAATTGTTCTCCCTTTTGAGAAACCTCTAGGTTATGAGCTCATACCTCACTAGTCGTCACTAGCACATGGTCTTATCCCTTTTGATAAGATTAAGGTCCCGACATAAAGTACGGGCTAGGGGACTAGAATCACCTCATCCTCCATCCCTTTTGATGGATTCAAAGGATCATTTTCACATAGTTTGAATCACCTCATCCCCATCCCTTTTGATGGTTCAAAGGATCATTTTCACATGGTTTGAATCACCTCATCCCCATCCCTTTTGATGGTTCAAAGGATCATTTTCACATAGTTTATGTCACCTTAAGTCTTAACATGTTATAACAAGATGCCACATAAATCATGCATGTTACATATTTCACATAATCATAACATAGGCATCTCTAAAGTTCTTAAGAGAACAATAACATGCAATTCCATCATCACATAGCATCATATAAGTCATGAGATAACACATAAATTCATCAATTATAAAGGGTACACAAACCATCCCCTTAAAAGCAAAAAGTGTACCTCTAAGGGATTGATTAACCTCATTACCACAATTTGTTAAGTCCTAGAACCTAATTAATTATGGCTGGACAGCATAGGCAGTAAACATATTTTGATGAATTATGGTGTTCTAGAAGTTGCATTTTAGGTCCTTTCTCATTACCGACTTTTTCTATGATGCAATAATTAATACCTAAACCAATTATGAGTCACTCTCACTCATCTAAACATGTTATAATGTGATTTTACAAACTCAAACAAGGCTGGAACAGAATGCATATTTTCAGCTCCTAAGGAGTTCTAGAAATCACATTTTCAATCATATAAAGTTACTAAGCATACCTAAGATGCTTAGAACAATTATCATACAATTGGTAAGGTATTTCAACACATATGGACCATCCAAAACAGCATTTAAGGTGCTGGAAAATAACAAGGCAGAACCGAAATTTATGTCATTACATAATGCTTAGAACTTTCATTTAAAAACACCTAACTTACTAGTTTCTCTTGGAACCTTTTTAGGGCTTTTAAAACTCACTTGCAAATAATTTATTTCTTTAAAATCTCCATAAAATACATGAGGGCAGTGACCATATTAAATAAACCTCAAAGGAAATTAAACCATGAAATCATACTTAAAACATTTGTCATAGTCACCTATGCTTAAGAAAAATCCTAAGACATAGATTATAGGTCCTTGTGACTAAATGAAACTCATTCTAGCTTCATTATCATCACATGGCCGAAATGTGCATTCCAAGGAATGTTCCATATTTAACTTTTTCATAGGATGAAGAGGGCAAGTCTTTGTGCTCTAGGAGTTTTAGGTGATAACATAAACATAAACGTGATATGCACTCCATTTTAGATTTGCTTAGAAAGTAAAGTGAGAGCTCAAAATAAATATGAGATGCAAGTTCACTTCTTTATCTTTGAGTTAAGTGATAACTTTGAAATAAGTCATGAAATGCAAGTTCATTTCTTTATCTTGGGAGTTTAGTGATAGCATAAAATAAATATGGATGCAAGTTCACTTCTTTATCTTATCTAGAGCTCCTCCAAGACTTTTAAAAGAACAAAGCTTAAACCCAATACTCATCCAACATGAATAAGTAAGCTTTTCTAAGCTTTAAACATAAAACAGCTATATAACATAAGCAAGACTTAAAGAAAAACTCAAGCTCTAGAGGTTTCATGAGAGATGAACACATAATCATCTCTAGAGAACATTCATCATCAAGCCATCATGCTCAAGCCCTTGAGGCCAAAAATAAAGGAAATAAGGAAGTAAAAACCAAAACTTGAAGAAAAGGAAAAAGAAACACTAAAATACTTCAAGCTTTAGAGGTTGCTCAAGTGTTAAACACTATCACGAAACCATCATCATCAAGCTCTCATTTTTCTAAGTTCCCAAGGGCTCTATGGCCAAAACATCAAAGGAAAGGAAAGGTTCTAAAAAGATCAAGAGAACATAAACTCATTCTTAACTAATGTTTAAAGAAAGTGAAGCTTTTCTTTCAAAAACTCAAGCTTTAGAGTTTATTCATGTGACAAACCTCAACATGAAACCCTCAACATCAAGCTTTCATTTTTCCAATCATCAAGGCACTGGTGGCCGAAACTTGAAAGAAAGAAAAAGGAAGTTTTAAATAGATCCAAGAGAAACCTAACTCATTTTTTACTAAAACTTGAAAAGATGAAACTTTTCCTTTAAAGACTCAAGCTTTAGAGTTTGTTCATGTGACAAATATCAACATGAAGCTCTCATAATCAAGCTATCATTTTGTTGGCCTTGAGGCCGAAAATAAGAAGAAAGGAAAATGAAGAAACCGAAAATGAAACAACAAAAAGTTCATCCATTTATCATATTCCAACAAGATTCAAACATCAAGAATCAAGAAAACATTTTTAGAAAAGCTCCCTACCAAAGAGAAGTGTTCTTGAAGATGAAGAAAGGTTTGATCTTTGAAGAGAAAGCAAGAAGAAATCTCCTTGCAACTTGAGGTGTAGCTTCGGCCTTGAAGAGAAAAGGAGGGAGGAAGTGGGTTGGCTTGTGTTTAAGCTTGGGAATGTGTTTGGATGAAAGCTAGATGGAGATTGAGGGTGGAGGAGGTGGCGGTTTCCTCTTGGAAAAAGAGGAGGAAGATGAACTTGAGAGAACTCAGACTTTCTCAAGAAAACTCAAACTTGGCAAATGATGTAAAGTGAAGCAAAGCTCACCAAAGCAAGGTATATATAGAGCTTGAGTCATAAAGAGGTAAATGGAGGGAGTGGCCTAATGGCGTCTTGGAGAAGGAAGAGAGAAAAATATCTCCTTGAGTTGTCATGTCATGGAAAAGTATGAAGTATGGTGAAAGCTTGAATGACATAAATTAATTTTTTTTTTAATGAAATATTTCTTCTAGAAAGGGAGGGAAAAGTGGTGGTCATGAAAAAGCCAAAGGAGGAATTTTCATTTCAAATAATCATGTATTAGTGGGGTATTAAGGAGTAAGTAAGGTTAGGTCACTAATCAAGCTTTTATGATTAAGTATCTAGGTGACTAATTAGGTACTTTAGGCCGTGATTAATTTGGATTAGGAGAAATCTTGTTGGATTGATGGAGTCAAATTTCAATGACTAAAAACCTAGGGAATGACATATTTTCTTGAATTGAGGAAAAGTGTAATCATGGTGAAGTATGATGTGGATGATGTGGTGTGATTTGAGGTGATCCTTGAATGACTAAAAAAAATAAAATAAAATAAAATAATTCTTTGAATGTTTGAATTTCAAACATGTGGAGAATGTGGAGCCAAACTTTATTGGCTAGAGATTAGGGAGCAATAACCTTTTCTTGGAAATAGGGAATATGAATAGTAAAAATACTATTCTTAGATGCTTTCTTGAAGAAACATGACTAAAAATGAGTTTTAAGTATCTTTAAGCAATTTTAGGTTCTAATCCACCTTAAATAATTATTTTAGCTCTAGATTAATTAGGGAAATTAATTAACCTTTCGTTAGAGCATAATATTGCTTAGGTTTCGAGCTAAGTAACTCGTTAAGCTTAAAATGTATCAAGTAGGGGTAAAATTGTAATTTTTCTCAAAAACTGCCCGGGGCTTAAACTAACATAGGTTATGCCTTAGAAACATTGTTTTAGACCTCCGGGACAAGTCCGAGTCCAAACAAAACTTGAAACTGCCTTAAATTACTGTAAGGGTATTTTGGTCATTTATGCACAGAAACATCAGAAATGAGATTCTTCTGCTCTATTAAACATTCTAATACATAGAATCCCCTTCATACATTGAGTTATCCCCTTAAGGACTACCGGATCGGCTATCCTCGAGTTCCGAGCAGAAAACGACCTCAGGGGCATTTTGGTCATTTTTACTCTAACTGAAAAATCGGGGTGTTACATTGTCTGCGTAGCTTTTCTGCTGACTTTGAGCAGTTAAGATTCTATCCTTAATCTTCTTGATTTGCTCCGTCGTTTCCCTCACTACATCAGGTCCTAAAACACTTTGCTCCCTGGGCTTGTACCAACACAAGGGTGATTGGCACTTCCTTCCACACAACGCTTCGTACGGTGCCATACCGATGCTCACGTGATAACTGTTGTTATACGTAAACTCGATCAACGACATGTACTTATCCCAACTTCCTTTCTAGTCCAAGACACAGGCTCTTAACATATCCTCTAGGGTTTGGATTGTTCTTTCAGATTGGTCATCCGTTTGTGGGTGGTAAGCAGTGCTTAAGCATAACTTTGAACCAAATGCCTTTTGAAAGGCTCCCCAAAAACATGACGTAAACCGCGGATCTCGATCCGAGATTATCATCGACGGCACTCCATGCAACCTTACAATCTCTTAGATATAAAGTTGAGCCAACTTATCCAACGAGTACGTGACTCGAATAGGTAGAAAGTGAGCCGACTTAGTCAGTCGATCCACGATTACCCATACAAAGATCGTACGCCTTGGGTCCTTGGCAATCCTGTCACGAAATCCATTGATATACTTTCCCACTTCCACTCGGGGATTGATAGGGGTTGCAACATGCCAGATGGTTTTTGGTGTTTGATCTTTACCTTTTGACAGATCAAACACTTACTCACCTAGGCGACCACATCCTTCTTCAATCCGGGCTACCAAAACATCTTCTTCAAATCTTGGTACATCTTGGTAATACTAGGATGAATGGCGAAGTGGCTCTTGTGAGCCTCCTCCAAGATCTTCTCTCGAAGGTCGCCATCTTGTGGCACACAGATTCGCCCCTCAAACCTCCACAACCAGTCGGGACCTCGCTCAAAACCTTTCAACTTACCAGCCTTAATTGCCTCTATTGTCTCCATAAAGTCCTCATTTTCTCTTTGGGCAAGCATAATCCTTTGCTTAAACCCACTGGTCACCATGAGATGACACATCACGATACCTTTTTTCGTCGTCGACATCCCAAGATTCATATCCCTAAACTTCTCTATTAACCCAACTTCGTTAACCATCATGCAAGATAAAGGCAACGACTTTCGACTCAAGGCGTCGGCGACTACATTAGCCTTGCCGGGGTGGTAACTTAAGCCAAAATCGTAATCTTTGAGGAATTCCATCCATCTTCTCTGCCTCATATTTAACTTATTTTGATCAAAGAGGTGCTTGAGACTCTTATGATCGGAGAAAACCTCGAACCTTACACCATATAAATGGTGTCTCCACATCTTAAGGGCGAACACGATGACTGCTAACTCTATGTCATAGGTGGGGTAGGTTACCTCATGAGGCTTGAGTTGTCGGGACACATAGGCTACCACTTGCCTATTTTACATCAACGAACAACCTAGACCTTTGCTTGAAGCGTAACAATATACCTCGAAGGGTACATTGGGGTCAGGTAAAACCAAAATCGGGGTTGAGGTGAGCTTTTCCTTAAGCTCTAGGAAACTCTTTTCACACTCAAGGCTCCATTCAAACGGGGCATTCTTCTTAGTGAGCTTGGTTAAGGGTAGGGCTAATTGGAAAAATCCTTTCATAAACCTACGGTAATTGTAACGCTCCGATTTTTTTGTTAGAGTGAAAATGACCAAAATGCTCCTGAGGTCATTTTCGGCCCGGAATTCGAGGAAAGCCGGTCCGGCAGTACTCGAAAGGCAAACTCAATGTTGGAAGGGGATTAGATGACTTGTGTACCTTCCCGGGATCGAAAATCTCGTTTTTCGAGTTTTCGGGTCAAAATGACCAAAACGCCCCTGCGGTGTTTTACCCATTTGCAAGTGCCGGATGAACCCAAAACTTCTCCAGATGGTTTTAAAAGGCATTTTTATGTAGACTATGAATTTAGTTTTGGCCCCGGAAGTCCCGGGCGAAATTAATGCGAAATTACGGTTTTGCCCCTAGTTTCGTGTTTTTACGCTTAATCGCGATATTAGGCTCTAATCGAAGGTTAATTAATTTCCTTAATTAATCTTGAGTCAAAATAATTTATTAAAGTTGATTAGAACCAAAAAGTACTTAATTACAACCTAAAATCATATTTTAATTTCAAGACACCTAGTCATAGAATCTTGAATAGTGTTTTCTCTTTCCAATTCCTTAAATCATGGAATTGTGTTACACATTGTTCAAATGAGTTTTAAATTCTCTAATGATGTATGAGCACTCCTAAACTTGTCATAAACTCCCTAAATCACATTCTTAGTTACCTAAACTTAAGCTTAATCATTCCTAACCTTGTACCTAAGCTAATACACATCTAAACCTACCATTAACACACAATTAAATGGTCAAAACTCACCTCCTCCCTGCTGTACCAGACCTGGCCGTGAGCTTCCTTCCCCATTATGCATCACATGTTCAATTTTTCAACACTCCAAGGCTATACCTCAAGTCACATACACTATACCTTGTCATAACTTTCAATCAAGCTTGAATTTCCACATGAATAAATAATTAAAACAACCCATTTTCCCCATTTATTTGTGGCTGGAAAAGTTCCAGCCATGTCAAGTTTCTAGAAGCCTAATTTCATCAAAAATTGATAGGAAATTAACTCACATCGAGCCATACTTTGTAGCATAGCTTCCATACTTCAAACCATGGTTGAATGACCTTGTGTAAGAGATATTTTTCTCTCCCTTTCTCCTCTCAAAGGCCACGGCCACATCTCCCCTTGGTGAGCCCCATGGTTTTGTTTTTCTATAAATAGGATGCTTGTGATAGTTTAGTTGTACTTGGAAGCATTTGCTAAGTTTAGAATTCTAGAGTTGTCTTGCTAGTTCTTTTCTTTTCTCTCAAAGTTCCAAGAGAGTTCTTCCTTTCTTTTCATCTTCATCTTCATCCTCTCTTCATCGCATCATCATCTCTCAACCTTGAAACACCACCCCATAGCCTTGAAACATAATCAAACCTCTCAAACACCACACTTCAAACACAACCTCACTTAAAACACAACTCCAACCTTCTTGCTTCCTCTTGGCCGAAACCATCAAGCACCAAGGAGGAGCTCATCATCTTGTTTTTCTTTTCAAAAGTTCAAGATTTGTGTCTTCACTCTAGGTAGGAGTGTTTTCTAAACTTTGTTTTCTTGAAAATGAGTTCTTTCAGGCTTTCTCTTGGATTTTCTTTTGAAACTTTCTTTGTTTTTTCTTCCTTGTGATTTCGGCCATGAGGCCTTGAGGAGCACATGATAGCTCAATGATGAGGACTCCTAGATGATGACTATGTGTTCATCTCAAAGGAACCTCTAGAGCTTGAGTTTTTCCTTTCTTTTAACTTCACCTATACTATACTTAGCTCACATGGTTTTTCAACTTAAGAAAATTAATCTAAGGATTTCTAAAAGCCCAAGCCTACCCTTGTCAACCTTAAAGTTGGCCGGCACGTTCTAGAGATCATTCTCTAGATAGGGGTTTTGGGTATTTAATAAAGAACTTGACTTAGTTTCACTTACTTTTTCTTTTGTAAGACTTTCGGTTTTGGTGTTTTGATCCTTGAGATATTGTATTGGGTTGTTATTTTGTTAAAGTCTTGGATGAGCTCTAGCTAACCATAAAATGAACCTTGCATCATGTTTACTTTTATGCTATGCATATCATCTTTACTTCCTTGCTATCACTAAATATCAAGATAATAAGTGAACCTTGCATTATCATGTTTATATTTCAAGCTATGCATTATCATGTTTATATTTCAAGTTCTCACTTAATACCAAGATAATAATGAGTTGCATTCATATTTACTTTGTGCTATCACTTTACTTTCTAATGGAACCTAAAATAAGTGCATGAGCATGTTTATTGTTATGTCATCACCTAAATGAACCTAGAGCTCAAAGACTTGCCCATTGTTGTCTCAAACAAAGGTCTAAAAATATTCATTTCCCTTGGTTCATATTTCAGCCCTAAGGGGGTCTTGATGTTTCTAAGTATTGAAAGCTATGTTTTAAAATTTTTCCAAGCTTTTATGAGTTTAAAGAATGCATAGAACTAAGTTTTATGAATTTAGAACCTCTTGAGACAAGTTTGATTTAGCTACTGGCCTCATGAATATTTTGATGATTTTAGATGTTAAAAATGTTTATAAATGAGTTTTGAAAGTTTTAAAAAGGTTCCAAGAGAAACTAGTATGTTATGTGCTTTAGAAAATGTGTTTGATGCCTTTAAATGGATATGTTTGTTTCGGTTCTGCCTTGCCATGTTTACCCACTGTATGAGCTGTGTTAATGATGATAATATGCTTATGTTTAAGTATAATTAATGTTAAGACTCATATGTGAAAGATAAGAGAAGTTAGAAACTAGGAAAGAATTAATTTGAGAGTTCTAGATCCTTTAATGTTTGAATTTTCTGGATTCTGTCCAGCAAGGTTTAGTAATGCTAATCATGGATTTAAATTAGTTTAAATGTGTAGGAATGACTCATAAATGGTTTAGGACTTGATCTTGATGCCTTAGGAGCAAACCGGACTTAGAAAGGGTCATTGTTGTGACTCCTAGGTACCCGTAAAGTTAGGAATATGAATTCTGTACTCTTGAGGTTTAGAGATGTTTTTTATCATAGTGTGAGGTGAGAAATACTTAGTTAAGACCTTATAAGTTCCCGAGAGCTTAGGTTTGATGATTTATAACTTAGAATGTGAGTGGAGGACCGTAAGGGTCAATGCATAAGACACTAAAGAGTTGTTAATGCTATGATGTGTTGTATGATATGATGAGATGTGCTTAATGCATGAGAAAATGATTGATGAAAATGTTAAAGTTTATCATAGCATGAGTTTTCATGAGAACATGTTGTGTAAATTAGCTTGTGGCAGTTTGAAGGAAATTCGGTTTAACAGCTGCTATGCTGCCGAATTTCCGTCGAACCTTAAGGGGTTGAAAGAAATGTTTATGAGTACCATATGAGTTCAAAACCCTGGGTGACACCGGTTCGGCCGAGCACCCCCAGGAGATTTTTATGTGACAAAGTACTGAGACGCGCTTCCCCCGAGGAGGTGCCGGTTTGGCCGAGTACCCCCGGGAGGAGACAAATCCGTGAGGGTATGAGTAGATGCAGCCTACCAAAGCGGACAAATTGCGAGGCCATGCATGGATAGCAAAGCGTTTCAAAGAGGGTATATCCTAGAGAAAGGTGATCCCTGCCTCCTACCCGTACTTGCGAATCGGGATTATCATTTATGTTTCGCTTATTCAAGATAATAAGCAAGAGCTAGTGACGACTAGCTGAGGTATGAGCTCATAACCTAGTTCTATGTTTAGGGTGGCCTATATGCTAAAAGTACCATGACTGATGTCACAAAGTTGAGGAATGATTCACTTGAAATGTTATATGCCCTTATGCCACATGATTTATGTTTATGTGCTTTGATGTGTTGTCTTATATGTTCAAGTATTGCCATGCATCCATGATATAACATGTTGCATTCATAACATCAAGATGCATGCTAAAAGGAACGGACCTTGGATAATTAGTTTGAGAAACCCTAAATTGAACCTTATATGCATGATCACTATTTTATAATTAAACCCAAGGTTCCTAAGGATGTGTACGATGTAACCCTAGGGTAGGAGACTCCTACTGAGATTTCTTTAGCAAGATTTTTCACTCCTCTCTCTTCTTTCTTCCGTCACATCTTCAGAGAGCGATGGCGATGTTCGTAGTCTTCGTGGGTATGCCAGTATGGGAGATACACTTCGACCCGGACCACTGTTCATATCACTTTGAGGGTCGATGTGCCGTTCGTGTTTTTGTGTACATGGGACGACTTTTCACTTATCCAGTTTCGAGCTACCAGTTCACTCCTACTGCGCCCTTCGGTAGTGACAACATGATTTTCGAGCATACCCGCCCGCGTGAGGAGCAGTTGCGACGTGCCCGTACCTCTGCCTCCGCCGTCCGAGATTTCCCAGAGTACGTACCTCATTCGAGGAGATCTGAGACTGACCCATCCGAGGATTGGCCGACGCATGTTCCTTCGGAGGGTTCAGCCCCTTTTCCCCGTTCCCGACGTATGGGGAGTGAGGAGACTGTGGTGCAGCCGCGCCTGGCAAGGAGAGCCGAGATGCGTCCGTGTCAAGGAGCCCACGTTCAGCCACCTCGTGTGCCTTTCACGTTGCATTGGCCCACACAGGAGAAGATAGAGCGTTTCCCCGGTTACCTGCCTCTATCACCCGAGGAGCCCCGACGTCACTAGTTCCCGATGGAGAGCCTTGCGAGTACTCGAGCTTTTATGAGGATCTTCCCCTTCGGTCATACCTTTTGGGAGGGGTGTGTAGTTTGTACTCATATCCTAGTAGGAAGGTAGCGTTTTGGGTTTTTCTATCTTCATGTTGAACCATGTACTTTGCTATCTGTTGTACTTCCTTTTCCGTTGTATCTCAAGCTCTGCCCGTTTCTATAAGGGTATGACTAGTTATGTACCTTAACTACTTCATTATTAATGCATTGTTTCTGTCGTCTTCATGATCTATGTTCTTCTGATATATGTTTTATTTTACATGGTTCTTTATGATTACCACACGCGCTTTATGTTTCTATTGTTCGATTAGTTAAGTTCATGGCTCTCACTTTGTCTTATGTTTCAAAAAAAAATTTACCCCGTAATTTCCGCTAAGTATTTTAATGAAAGAATGAGACTATGAAGTAATAGCCTAACGTTTAACCTAATGTGTTCTAGAAAGTTAGGTTAAAAATTAGGGTGTTACAGTAATAGCCAGCTAAACCCAAAAAGCTTCTAATCTCGGTTACAGAGGTTGGTCTATCCCAATTCATCACGGCTTCTATTTTACTAGGGTTGACAGCTATGCCACCTTTTGACACAACATGTCCTAAGAATTTCACCTCATCTAACCAGAATTCACACTTAGATAACTTAGCGTACAACTTCTTCTCTTTCAATACCTCTAAAACCAGCCGTAAATGACGCTCATGCTCCTCATGGGTTTTCGAATAGATGAGAATATCATCTATGAATACAACCACGAACTAATCTAAATAGGGTCTAAAGATCCTATTCATGTAATCCATAAAAACTGCGGGAGCATTCGTCAAACCAAACGACATCACATTGAACTCAAAGTGTCCATACTGAGTTCGAAAGGCAATTTTAGGAATGTCCTGATCTCTAACCCTAATCTGATGGTAACCCGATCTCAAATCAATCTTAGAAAACACTATAGCTCCTTTCAATTGGTCCATGAGATCATCAATCATAGGCAATGGGTACTTGTTTTTCACGATCACTCGGTTTAACTGCCTATAATCTATACACATTCTCATACTTCCATCCTTCTTCTTCACAAATACGATCGAAGAACCCCAAGGCGAAGCACTCGGCCTTATAAAATTCTTCTCTAACAACTCCTCTAATTGGGTTTTCAACTCCGCTAACTCCAAGGGTGACATCCTATACAGGGCTATAGAGATAGGTCCCGCTCCAGGAACCAGCTCTATGGAAAACTCTACTTCTCTTTTAGGAGGGAACTCAGGTATTTCATCCAGAAACACCTCGGGATAGTCTTTCACCACAGGTATATCACCTAGGTTTTTCTCAAAGTCTACATCGCAGGCGGCTAGGAGAACATATCCTTTAGTTTTCTCCCCACTACAGAAGACTTCTACGAAGTTTAGGTACAATCTCATGGGTTGACTAATGGGTTTAGGAAGAGAAGGAAAAACAACAGTTTGGGTTTCATAGTCTAATAATTCATGGTTGGCGTGAAGCCAATCCATGCCTAGAATGATACCTATGTCTTTAAGGGGTAAGCAAATCAAATCTATGATAAAAGGTCTATTGTTTACAACAAGATGACAGTTCAAACAACATTTGCAGGTATTAACAGGGTGATTTGTGGGAGCAGAAACAATGAGATCAAAGGAGAGCTTAGAGACTTGCAAATTTAACGACTCGACACTAGCATACGAGATAAAAGAATGGGTAGCACCAGAATCAAAAAGTACAGTTAAGGTTCTACCGTTAAGCTCGCACTTACCTTGAATGAGATAGTTGGACGTTCGCGCGTCTTCCGCGTTGAGGGTGAAGACCCGTCCTTGGTGTTGAGGTCGGGGGTTTTGGTTTGATGGTCCTCCGTTGGTGCAGTTGTTAGCATAGTGGCCAGGCTTGCCACACTTGAAGCAGACCCTCTGCCCTATGAGGCAGGGGCGGTTCCCATGATTCTTCATCTCAAATGAACCTCTAGAACTTGAATTTTTATTTTCTCTAAGTTTCATATTGATTTACTAACTCAAAATGATTTTAGCTCAAGATCACCTTTACTTTTTCTTGATTTTCATTTCGGTTTCCTTGCTTCCTTTCCTTTAATATTTCAGTTTTGGTCCCTTGATCTTTGAAGTTTTGTTTTGTTTTGAAAGTTTATTTACTTTGAGCTTGATGATGATGTTCAAGAACCTCATAGTTCCTTTGAGAACTTGGTTCAAGAACTCTAAAGCTCTCTTTGTGATGAGATGAGTATTGGGTTATTATTTTCTAAAGTCTTGTAAGAGCTCTAGATAACCTTAAAATGAACCTTGCATTCATGTTTACTTTTATGCTTTGCACATCATATTTATTTTCCTTGTCATCACTAAATACCAAGATAATGAATGAACTTGCATTATCATATTTATATTTCAAGCTATGCATTATCATGTTTATGTTTCAAGTTCTCACTTAATATTAAGATAATAATGAGTTGCATCTCATGTTTATTTTATGCTCCCACTTTACTTTCTAAAGGAACCTAAAATAAGTGCATGAGCATGTTTATTTTATGTCATCACTTAAGTAAACCTAGAGCTCAAAGACTTGCCCATTTTTGTCTCAAACAAAGGCTCGAAAACCTATGTTATTTGTCTCCTTGTTTTCAGCCTCTAAGGGTGTTAGTGGTTACAAGTGTTGAAAACTGTGTTTCATAATTGTACTAAGCTTTCATGAGTTTAAGGAATATATAGAACTAAGTTTTATGAATTTAGGACCTCTTGAAACAAGGTTGATTTAGCTACTGCCCTCTTAAATATTTTTATGATTTTAGATGATAAAAATTTTTGTAAATGAGTTTTGAAAGTTTTAAAATGGTTCCAAGAGAAACTAGTATTTTATGTGCTTTAGAAATTGCGTTTGATGCCTTATATGGAGATGATTGTTTCGGTTCTGCCTTACTATGTTTGCCCACTGTATGTGCTGTGTTAATGATGATAATATGATTATGTTTGAGTATAATTAATGTTAAAGCTCATATGTGAAAGATAAGAGAAGTTAGTAACTAGAAAAGAATTAATTTGAGAGTTGTAACGCCCCGATTTTCTGTTAGAGTGAAAATGACCAAAATGCCCCTGAGGTCACTTTCGGCCTGGAATTCGAGGAAAGCCGGTCCGACAGTACTCGAAGGGCAAACTCAATGTTGGAAGGGGATTAGATGACTTGTGTACCTTCCCGGGATCGAAAATCTCGTTTTCCGAGTTTTCGAGTCAAAATGACCAAAACGCCCCTGCGATGTTTTACCCGTTTGCAAGTACCGGATGAACCCAAAACTTCTCCAGATGGATTTAAAAGGCGTTTTTATGTAGACTATGACTTTAGTTTTGGTCCCGGAGGTCCCGAGCAAAATTAGTGCGAAATTACGGTTTTGCCCTTATTTTCGTGTTTTTACGCTTAATCGCGTGATTAAGCAAACCTAAGCAATATTAGGCTCTAATTAAAGGTTAATTAATTTCCATAATTAGTATTGAGTCAAAATAATTTATTAAAGTTGATCAGAACCTAAAACTGCTTAATTACAACTTAAAATCTTATTTTAAATTCAAGACTCCTAGTCATCGAATCTTGAATAGTATTTTCTTTTTCCAATTCCTTAAATCATGGAATTGTGTTACACATTGTTTATTCACAAATGAGTTTTTAATTCTCTAATGATGTATGAGCACTCCTAACCTTGTCATAAAATTCCTAATACTCATACTTAGCTACCTAAACTTAAGCTTAATTACTCCTAACTTTGTACCTAAGCTAATACACATCTAAACTTATCATTAACACACCATTAGATGATCAAATCTCTCTCCCACCCATGCTGCCTGAACCTGGCCGTGTACCCTCCTCCCCCATATGCATCACATGTTCAATTTTTCAACACTCCAAGGCCATACCTCAAGTCACATACACTATACCTTGTCATAATTTTCAATCAAGCTTGATTTTCCAAATGAATAAATAATTAGAACAACCCATTTTTCCCATTTATTTGTGGCTGGAAAAGTTCTAGCCATGTCAAGTTTCTAGAAGCCTAATTTCATTAAAAAATTGATAGGAAATTCACTCACATCAAGCCATACTTTGTATCATAGCTTCCATACTCCAAACCATGCTTGAATGACAATGTGTAAGAGATATTTTCTCTTCCTTTCCCTCCTAAAACCACACGGCCAGCCCTCCTTCCCTTTGAGCCTTCATTTGTTTTCATTCTCTATAAATACTTTGCCTAGAAACACATGCAAACACTTTAGTTCATTTGCATACTTTTAGTTTTCCTAAGCTTTCTTGAGTTCTTTCTTTTTCTCTCAAGTTTCAAAAGAGTTCTTCCTTTCTTTTCATCTTCATCTTCTTCATCTCTTCATCTCATCATCACCTCTTAACCATCAAACACCACCCCATAGCCTTGAACCATCATCAAACCTCTCAAACACCACACCTCAAACACCACCTCACTTGAAACACAACTCCAACCTTCTCATCCTCTCTTGGCCGAAGCCATCTAGCCTATTGGAGGAGCTCATCATCTTACTTTCTTTTCTCAAAGTTCAAGCTATTAAACTTCACTCTAGGTAGGAGTGTTTTCTAAACTTTGTTTTCTTGAGAATGAGTTCTTTCTAGCTTTCTCTTGGATTTTCTTTTTGGAACTTCCTTTGTTGTTCTTTCTTGAGATTTCGGCCATGAGGCCTTGATGAGCACATGATAGCTCAATGATGAGGACTCCTAGATGATGACTATGTGTTCATCTCAAAGGAACCTCTAGAGCTTGAGGTTTTACTTTCTTTGAGTTTCAACTTCATTTTCTAACTCAAACATGATTTTTACTCAAGAACACCTTTTCTTTTCTTGCTATTTTGATTTCGGTTCCTTGTTTCCTTTTCTTTAATATTTCGGTTTTCCATTTCCTTTTGATCTTTGAGGTTTTGTTTGTTTAGAAAGTTTGTTTCTTTGAGCTTGATGATGATGTTCAAGAACCTCATAGTTCCTTTGAGAACTTGGTTCAAGAACTCTAGAGCTCTCTTTGTAATGAGATATATGTTGGGTTGTTATTTTGTTAAAGTCTTGGATGAGCTCTAGCTAACCATAAAATGAACCTTGCATCATGTTTATGTTATGCTTTGCACATCATGTTTACTTCCTTGCTATCACTAAGTACCAAGATAATGAATGAACTTGCATTATCATATTTATATTTCAAGCTTTGCATTATCATGTTTATATTTCAAGTCCTCACTTAAATCTTAAAGATAATAATAATGTTCATCTCATATTTATTTTATGCCATCACTTTACTTTCTAATGGAATCTAAAATGAGTTCATGAGCATGTTTATTTTTATGTCATCACTTAAATGAACCTATAGCTCAAAGACTTGCCCATTGTTGTCTCAAACAAAGGTCTAAAAATATTTATTTCCTTTGGTTCATGTTTCGGCCCTAAGAGGCTTTGATGCTTCTAAGTATTGAAAACTATGTTTTATAAATTTTCTAAGCTTTTATGAGTACAAGGAATATGTAGAACTAAGTTTTATGAATTTAGGACCTCTTGAGACAAAGTTGATTTAGTCACTGCCCTCATAAATATCTTTATGATTTTAGATGATAAAAATGTTTAGAAATGAGTTTTGAAAGTTTTAAAAAGGTTCCAAAAGAAACTAGTATTTTATGTGCTTTAGAAATGGTGTTTGATGCCTTTAAATGGAGATGTTTGTTTCGGTTCTACCTTGCTATTATTTCCCACTGTATGAACTGTTTTAATGGTGATAATATGCCTATGTTCAAGTATAATTAATGTTAAAACTCATATGTGAAAGATAAGAGAAGTTAGAAACTAGAAAAGAATTAATTTGAGAGTTCTAGATCCTTTAATGTTTGAATTTTTTGGATTCTGTCCAGCAAGGTTTAGTAATGCTAATCATGGATTTAAATTAGTTTAAATGTGTAGGAATGACTCATAAATGGTTTAGGACTTGATCTTGATGCCTTATGAGCAAACCGGACTTAGAAAGGGTCATTGTTGTGACTCCTAGGTACCCATAAAGTTAGGATTATGAATTCTGCATCCTTGAGGTTTAGAGATGTTCTTGACCATAGTGTGAGGTGAGAAATACTTAGTTATAACCTTATAAGTTCCCGAGAGATTAGGTTTGATGATTTATAACTTAGAATATGAGTTGAGGACCTTAAGGGTCAATGCATAAGACACTAATAAGTTGCTAATGCTATGACGTGTTGTATGATGCAATGACATGATGAGATGTGCTTGATGCATGAGAAAATGATTGATAAAATGTTAAGGTTTATCATAGCACGAGATTTCATGAGAACTTGTTATGTGATCTTGCTTGTGGCAGTTTGAAGGAAATTCGATTTAATAGCTGTTATGCTGCCGAATTTCCGTCAAAAACTTAAAGGGTTAAAGATATGTTTATGAGTACCATATGAGTTAAAAACCCTGGGTGACACCGATTCGGCCGAGCACCCCCAGGAGAATTTTATGTAACAAAGCACTGAGACACGCTCGCCTAGGTGACACCGGTGTGGCCGAGCACCCCCAAGGGAGACAAATTTGTGAGGGTGTGAGTAGATGCAACCTACCAAAGTGGACAAATTGCTGTGGCTTAATGCCCGCAAAGCGTTTCAAAGAGGGTAATCCCAGAGAGAGATGATCCCTGCCCCTACCCGTACTTGCAAGTCGGGATTATTATTTATGTTTCGCTTATTCAGATAATAAGCAAGAGCTAGTGATGGCTAGCTGAGGTATGAGCTCATAACCTAGTTATTTTTAGGGTGGCTTATATGCTAAAGTACGATGATTGATGTCACGAGGTTGAGGAATGATCTTATTTGAAAGTTATATGCCCTTATGCCACATGATTTATGTTTATGTGCTTTGATGTGTTGTTTTATATACCCAAGTATTGACATGCATCCATGATATAATATGTTGCACTCATAACATCAAGATGCATGCTAAAAGGAATGGACCTTGGATAATTAGTTTGAGAAACCCCAAATTGAACCTTATATGCATGATCACTATTTTATAATTAAACCCAAGGTTCCTGAGGATGTGTACGATGTAACCCTAGGATAGGAGACTCTTACTGAGATTCTTTAGCAAGAATTCTCACTCCTCTTTCTCTTCTTTCTTCTGTCACATCTTCAGAGACCGATGGCGACATTCGTGCTTTTCATTGACACGCCTACTTAGGAGGTCCACTATGACCCGAACCACAGGTCATATCATTTTGAGGGGCAGTATACCGTGCGAGTCTTCGTGTTCCTTGGACGCCCCTTTGCACATCCTATACAGAGCTACCGTTTCTCCCGATGTCACCTTACGACGACGCGATGGTTTTTGAGCGCGCCCGGATGCGAGACGAGAGGATTCTACGGACGTATACTGGTGGTTCGATGCCTCGAGACTTCCAGGACTACGTGCCTCGATCCCCGAGTTCTGAGGATGACCCATCCGAGGACCTGCCGATGAACTTGTATAGTGAGAGTTCTGTTCCTACGCCTCAGTTCGTGCGTGATATAAGCGAGGAGACCGTTACGCAGCCGAGGCTAGCGAGGCGAGCCGAGAGGCGCCCTTACCGAGGAGCCCATGCTCAGTCTTAACGTGTTCCTACCCCTACTGCTCTGCGTCCATCGAGCGGTTACACTCCACTGTTTCCCGGATTCCAGTAGCTGACGTCGTAGGGGAGGCTTAGTGCACACACCACATGTAGAATGGATAAACCTTCTTTTTGTTCTTGAGGTTATTCACCATAGGTGCACTCGGGTAGTTATGGTTCATTTCTGCTTTCTTGTTTCCTCTTGTATTTTATTTCCAATGTATTACAAGCTCTGCCCGTCTCCATGAGGGTATGACTACTTATGTACCTTAATTATGATATTAATGAAGTGTTTTCTTTGCTATCATGATTGTTGTTCTTTGGTTATATGCTCTACTTTATGATTTTTGATAATTATTACGCGTGATTTATGTTTCTGTCGATCGATTAGTTAAGTTCGTGGCTCTCACTTTGTTTATGTTTTCAAAAAGAAATATTTACCCGTAATTTTCGCTAAGTATATTATTAAAAAGTTGAGACTAAGAAGTAATAACCTAATGATTAGCCTAATATGTTCCAGAGTATTGGGTTAAAAATTAGGGTGTTACAAGAGTCTTAGATCCCTGAGCTCTAGGTTCTCTTAAATGATGACATAAAAATAAACATGCTCATGCACTTGTTTTAACTTTCATTAGAAAATAAAGTGAGAGCATAAAATAAACATGAGATGCAACTTATTATTATCTTTGGTATTTAAGTGAGGACTTGAAATTTAAACATGATAATGCAAAACTTGAAACATAAACATGGTAATGCAAGTTCATTTATTATTCTTGATATTTAGTGATGGCAAGGAAAATAAATATGATATGCAAGGCATAAACATAAACATGAATGCAATATTCATTTTAATCTCATCTAGAGCTCTTACAAGATTTTAGAGATACAACCCAACACTTAACTCATCACAACGAGAGCTTTAGAGTTCTTGAACCAAGTCCTCAAAGGAACTATGAGGTTCATCAAGCTCAAAAGAACAAAACTTTCAAAAGAACATAAAATCTCAAAAGAAAGGAAACCAAAACTGAAACCTTATAAAAAGGAAAAGAGGATGAAACTAAGTCAAGTTCTTTATTAAGTACCCAAAACCCCTATCTAGAGAAAAATCTCTACAACGCGCTGGCCAACTTTAAGGTTGACAAGGGTAGGCTTGGGCTTTTGAAATCCTTAAATTAATTTTCTTAAGTTGAAAAATCATGTGAGCTAAGTATCATATATATAAGGTTTAAGAAAAAGAAAAACTCAAGCTTTAGAGGTTTCTTTGAGATGAACACAAAGTCATCATCTTAGAAACTCTCATCATTAAGCTATCATGCTCATAAACAAGGCCTCATGGCCAAATGGAGAGGAAGGAAAATCAAAAGAAAGTTTCAAAAAGAAATCCAAGAGAAAGCTAGAGAAAAACTCATTTTCAAGAAAAGCAAGTTTAGAAAAACACTCCTACCTAGAATGGAGATGAAAACCTTGAGCTTTTGAAAAGAGATGAAGAGAGCAACTCCTCCTTGGGTGGCAAGATAGCTTCGGCTAAAGTGGAGGGAAAAGAAAGGAGATGTGTTTTGGGTGAGGTTGTATTTGAGGTCAAGTGTTTGAGAGGTTTGATGGTGGTTTAAGGTTGTGAGGTGGTGTTTAGAGGTTATGAGATGATGATGAGATGAAGAGATGAAGAAGATGAAGATGAGGAGAAAAGAAAACTCTCTTGAAACTTGAGAGAAAATAAAGAACTCAAAGAAAGCTAGGAAAACTTGAAACTTAGCAAATAATCTAAAGTGTTTGCAAGCTCAAGTAAGCAAGGTATTTATAGAAAATGAAAACAAATGAGAGCCCAAAGGGAGGAGAGGCTGGCCGTAGCTTTTAGGAGGGAAGGAAGAGAAAAATATCTCTTACACAATGTCATTCAAGCATGGTTTGAAGTATGGAAGTGATGATACAACACTACAAGGAAAAAGGAATTTTGCGGAGGTTATTTTTTCCTTTAGCACCGGTTCAAACCGCCGCTAAATTCATTCCACGGCGGTTCACAAACCGCTGCCAAATCAACCGTCGCCAACCCATATTACGGCGGTTCCCGTCAACCGCTGGAATAACCATCGCAAAAGGCCATTTTTCTTTAGCGGCGGTTCAAAACCGCCGCAAAATGGCTAATTAGAGAGCAGCACTTTAAAATATTACGGCGGTGATGCAAAAATCATATATTAAAATATTGCGGCGGTTACAACCGCCGCCATAACTACGGAAAATTAAATTTGCTAAAAAATCCAAAAAAATAAAATTTTTTATATTGTGGTGGTTATAACCACCGTGATAACCGGGGAAAAATTAATATGCTGAAAACATTGAAACCACCGCCAAAACTCAAAAAAAAATATTCTAAATATTGCGACAGTTTTGTACCGCTGCAAAACTGAAAAAAAAAATGAAAATTGGCTTTTATAATGCAGTAGTTAATTGCTAAAATAACATTTCTTCCCTTTCTGTATTCTTTCTCATAAACCTGATCACAATAGCTTTCTTTCTATTTGAAATACTCTTAAACATCTATAAAATTCAAGCATGAAGCAAATTTAAAATTGCAATAACTCACAAAAAAAAAAAGTCTCATAGATAATATATGATAATATCTTGTATGTCTAAAACATTTAAACTTCTTACAAAGTCAGAAAACAAAACAAGTGATTATAATCTTACAATATCATAGAAATTGAAGCTCCATAATTCTAAGATTGTTTAACAAAGACAATCAATAATATCTAATTGTTGGATGGTGCATCATTCGCTAGGTCATGGCTAGCAGAAGAGGAAGGTCGTCTTACTGGTCCTGGTGATTCCAAGTCTTCAACCTGGAATTGAAAAAAAATATATCATAACATAATCTTGTAAAATGAGAAACTAGAAATAGAGAGAATAAGTAAAATGACTACAAGCAAAAAACTCTTAAAGATTCTTTTTCTTGGTTAATTAGCTAATAATATATTGGTATATATGTATGTATATTCACATGTCAATATTCCTTGTGGCTCGTTTCATCTACACTTTTTTGGACCACTTTTGCTATCTATTTTTCTCGTTTAGAGATCCTATTTTGCTGTTGGTGAATCATGTACCTAGAGTTCTAGGTTCCACTTGATGTACATGCCAGAAATTGGATAGGAAAAAAGGCTCTGTAGGAGTGTTCCATAAAGAAGAAAAAGTGATAAAGGGTTTGATAATGATTTGTTGATTGTGCAACTGTGCATTGTGAACTAGTACGTGGGACAAGGACAGCTTGGCTAGGTGACATGCAGTTGAGTCTCCTATTTGGCCTTTAGGGTGCTCAAGGTCAGTCACCTTTAGTTTGTCCCCTTTTCAGTGTGCCTTTTATCTTCAAGATGCTACAACTAGGATATTTATTTCCATAACATTACTAGGCTCTAGTCCCAATTCCTAACAAGGAAAGGCAATTTGCCAAAACATAATCAGGGTGTCCTCCACATCCAACTTTAGCTGCATGATTGAAAATTTGAAGTAACTAAGCCCAAGTGCTACTTCCCTTGCCAAACAAAACTGTTTCAAATTCTTTAATGAGGTAGTCTAGTTCTGTATTGAGATTTCATCATGTAATTAGTGAATTACAAAGAGAGCCACCCGTCCCTACCTCTTAATTATTCACACGCTACTTCCATAGATATCTAGGTTTGCATAACAAAGCTTTTACTAACATTCTGTGGTGCATCTTCTTAAGTATAGGAAACAGACTACATATACTACCACATAACAGCATAACCACAATAGAATTGCAAGCCCTCAGTCCAAAAAAGCTTTAATGCAAGACCTTGATTAAAATCTAGGAATCACTCCATGCATTCATAGCTCAAATATCGTGCAATTTCATAGAGTCAAATCTAAGTATAGAACCAGACATATATACAGCCAATTCATGGAAATAATGTGCAACCAAAACTTAAGAATGCGCAACCAATTCTAGGAGAGAGCTACTAGAGAAGGTCTGATTATTTTTGTGAACTGATTTGTTTGTACCACTTAATGTGAAATAAATCAGTTCAGTTTAAGAACTGATTGTAAAGATTTGGCTTCTGAAGTTTTGATTTGGTGTAGTCCAAGGTCTGCTTAGTGCTGAACCTTTACTCTATATTTGTATCCTTGTTAAATACAAATTCAAATACAAATCTCACCTTATAACACTTTCATCACTTATAATACAGAGCCCCCATAAGTCCCCCATTTTTTATGATACAAAGCCAGATGGCTGTGGAAGAACATGGTGTGAACACATGACCCAAAAACCCAAAACCAAAACCTAAACAAAAAATCTTGTGTGCTCTTAGAGCAAATACATTTTTTTTTTTGCTCTAAGTGAATTAAAAAAGTTAGGCTATGCAGATGCAGTAATCATTCACACTTGTTGAGGAGAGCAAGTTCTGAAGTAGAATAGTAGTGGCTACCCAATGTGTTTTTTTTAATGCTTTTATTATTAGTGATTTCCTCCAATTAGAAGAAGAGGTAGGAAACATTTATTGAGTTTGAAAGCCAATAGAAACAAGGCAAACTGCAGCTGGTAAATGCAATCAAGTTTGAAAAGAAACTGAATGTCTATGACTAACTTGTGAGGTTGTTGTGATGCTGAAGAATTTAGATCGGCCATTCAGCTTAAAAGTACTTCTGTATCATTTTTTAATCAAAAGGGATTGGCACATATATAGGTTGTTTCTATTAGCTAGTATGTTCTCTACTGTAAGGTCATGATAAATTTGTTTGGGCAACTAAAATTTCAATTAATGTGTAGGTAGTCCTTGATAATTAAAGGGGTGAGTTAAATACAGGCACCAACATTTAAATTTTCTAAACCACTAGTATTCAAAGTCTATTCAACTTAAAAAAATCTAGCTAAAGCCAAATTAATCTATGGGAATAAAACTCCCTGAACACTAGTTTTTTTCCATCCACAAAAGCTCACTCAACCAAGGCATGTGTATGATAAGCATGTTCTCAAAGAAGACAGTATACCATACAATTATAGCTAATTCAACTATAAGTAAAAAGTTCATCTCATAGGATAGATAGATTTAGCGATTAATATGTACTAAAAACAACCCATCAAAAATGCGAAATTAAAGGAAATAAGTACCAAAAGAGGAACAATAGCGAGAGATAGCTTCTTCTTTGTATTAGTGATCATGTTGTGCTAAATTGAAGAACATCCACCCTGCCACACACACACAACATGTCAGCAAAGCATTTTAACTTAAAACACATATTTAAAATTCAAATACTCAAACTCAAATACACAACAAAGCAAATGACAAACAACAGCAATGTATATAATGTAGGATCACAAAACTTATATATCGCCAACAATTTTACAAAAAACGATTATAGGAATTTGGCACAATATCATATTAGGGGATGCGAGATGGAGTAGCAGTAATTCATCAGCAAGATGTTCCAGCACAACATTTTTCAGCATATTCAAATATAATACCTAACCAGATAGAGCAACTCAGATATAACCATCCTTATTTAAATGTTATTTCTCTCGCATACTTACTTAGTTTTATTTCTTATTAAACACGAAAGAGGAAAGAAAGGGACCAGACATAACCGAGAAAAAGAAGAAGAAGCAAACTTTAGATACAAATGATAGAAAGACAATTCACACATAGCAGTTAATGCGGTGGGGGAATATGGTGGGGGAAATCTAAAATAAATAAGAATAAAGTGATCACACTTAATATTCTAATATACATTCATAATACAGTAGGGGAAATCTCACATAAAAAATGCGAAATTGAAAGTAGAGAAGTTGAAATGGAGGAAAAGGAGTTGAAGAATTACAAGCAATAGGTTGCAAAAGTGTAAACTTTACAACAATAAGCAAAGAACATCAACGGCCAAAAAAAAAAAAAAGAAAGGAACAAAAAGGGACTGATCTTAATTCCTAACACTCTTAAAACATCCATAAATCGAAGAAAAGGGAAATGATTAGCCGTCAAAAAATAATTCGGACACACCAAATTGCATACCTTTTTTTTCCTACAAACTAAAAATACAATAGAAAAATAATCTAATTCCAAATTCCTCAACCACGAAAAGGTAGACTGCATGTGTGACCTCATTAAAATACTATATCTGATAAAACTGCATGAAGTGTGCCACTCAACTTCAACTTTGCATTATTTTTGTTCATGGTAATTTTTAACATCTTAATTTTGTCTAATGATTTCAAGATAGGAAACATGGTTTTGATACCAAACCCAATTATTTAGAAGCATTTGTCTCAAATTCCTACGCTATTCTGTAATCTGTGGTAGATCTTGTCTTAATTGTACACTAAGGAGGCGATAATGCTAGCATATTACTCAGCAATACTACTTTTGAAGAAAACATAATGCATTAGTTATTAACTTGAGCAAATATCTTAGAATGGGTACACAATAATTTGAAACCCTTTAGTCTTAAAAATTGCAATGATATTACCACATTTCAATAGCAAGATTTCTAATAACGTTACAAAGTTAGGCACTAGTACATATCCAAAAACTTAGAAGGATTCTAAAGCAACACAACCAAATTACCATGTGCTGGTTGGTGAATTTGATATCAAAAGATTGTTGCTAGCATCACAAAACATCCAAGGAACCCTCGACAGGCAGCAGAAAGGTGTGGAAAAAAAGAAATGAAAAAGTGGAAGCTAAGAGATGAATTCGTATGGTGTTACCTCCTTGAACACTACTGCATATAATTACACTCATAATTACCTATTGTTCAACCATGATTGTAGTTTATCACATTTGATGCTAGTAATAATGATATAAAAACCTTCTACTAAAGCCTCTTAAATTCATATGTAAACATGTACAAATTCATATTCATGCTAATTTTATTCAACATTTAAAAATCTCCACAACTCATTAATATAAGTACTATACATATATCTGTTCATGTTCTGAACATAATTTTTCAGAGACATTCAAGCTGGTAGTGAAACAGGGAAACACCTACTTGCTGAGAATGATCCATGCCGTGCTAAATAACAATCTTTTCTTCAAGATAGCCAATCAAAGATTCACAATACCTTATGCAAGTCAAAGATTCATACATGGAACAGTACATCACCGACATCATCGTCATTGCTCCAAATCAAAAGTTCATTGTGGGGAAAAAAAATAAATGAAAAATTGGAAGTTAAAAGATGAAGAATGTAGTAACTGATGCAAGGAGTAGGAAACAAGGTGTGTTGGAGCAAGAGTGTAGTACCTGATGCAAGGAGCAAGCTTTCGATTCGGTGGAAGCTTTTAGATTCTGGTACAATAGGGTTGAGAGATAGAGACACGAGGCGCAATGAGGGTTGCTGGAGTTGTGCTGCCGCTGACCTTCACGCCACTGTTGGCAGATGAGAAGGGCGACAAATTTAGGTGGCCTTGAGCAACCTTGATGCCGCTGACCTTGGGCGAAAAAGCGTCGACCTTGGGTGAGAAAGCATCGACCTTGGGCGAGAAAAAAGGCACCGATTTAGGGATTGGGGAAATGGGAGCAGAAATCAAAGGAAAAAGGAATAGAGATCCTTTCCATTTTCTTTTTATTTCCCCTCAAATCAAAGCTAAATCAGTAGCTATTATGCGTTCCCTTTCTTGTTTGTAGAGCAGAGATCCTTTCCAGCCACCAACACTCACCGCGAACAGCAAACCCCGCCAACAGCACCCATGACGGCAACAGATCCTTTCCTTTTTCTTTTTATTTCCCCTCAAATCAAAGCTACATCAGAACCCTTTATGTGTTCCTTTTCTTGTTCGTGGGTACATAAATGGGAGGCAGAAAACAAAAGAAAAAAGGAATGGGGAACATGCAAAAAAGAAAGAGAAGGAGAGCAATGCAAAATGCCAAAAGAAAAGGACTTCGGTGCGCGCGCAGGGGAAGCAGTGAGCTTGGGCGCCAAATTTCATGAGCCAGCAAGCGACAACTGTTAGGATAATCGCAGGCAAATGCCCTCTTTAATGGTTAGTGACGATTGTTCCTTGCAACCGCTGTTAGATGAGCGTCGTTGTATGCTATATTTGTGGTAGTGCAAGGCATGGCTTCAAGTAAGGTGATTTGAGTGAATTTCCTATCAAATTTGAAATGAAATAATTCATCAAATAGGGGAGGAGGGCTGACGGTTTCAGACCAGAAAATGGAGAAGGAAAAGTCTTCTAGAAGTTGTCCTTGGAGGCATGGATGAAAGCATGGTTTGTATGACTTAAAGTATGGTTCATGTAAGGTCAAAGCATGGTTCTTTGGAGTGTCAAAATTCACACATGTGATAGAAATGGAGGAGGAGTGGCTTCGGCCAGACTAGCAGCAAGAGAGAGGAAGAAAAATCTCTCATGTAATTGTGTGTTAGTGATAGGTTTAAGTGTAGGTTAGCTTAGGTACAAGGTTAAGAATAATTTAGCTTAAGTTTAGGTGAGTAAGAATGAGGTTTAAGAGTTTTATGACAAGGTTAAGGAGTGCTCATACACATTTAGAGAATTTAAAATTCATTTATGAGTAAACAAGGTAGACAAATTTCTATGATTTAAGGAATTGGAAATAGAAAACACTATTCAAGATTCCATGACTAGAAATCTTGAATTTAAAATAGGATTACAAGTTGTAATTAAGCATTCTTAGGTTCTAATCAACTTTAATAAATTATTTTGACTCAAGATTAATTTTGGAAATTAATTAATCTTCGATTAGAGCCTAATATTGCTTAGGTTTGCTTAATCACGTGATTAAGCTCAAAAACACAAGATTAAGGGCAAAATCGTAATTTTGCACTAATTTCGCCCGGGACTTCTAGGACCAAAACTAAAGTCACAGAATACATAAAAATGCCTTTTAAAACCATCTGGAGAAGTTTCGGGTCCATCCGGCACTTGCAAACGGGTAAAAAACCACAAGGGCGTTTTGGTCATTTTGACCTGAAAACTCGAAAAACGAGATTTTCGATCCCGGGAAGGTATACAAGCCAACTAATCCCTTTCCAACACTGAGTTTGCCCTTTGTGTACTGTCGGGTCAGCTTTCCTTGAATTTCGGGCCGAAAATGACCTCAGGGGCATTTTGGTCATTTTTATTCTAACAGAAAATCGGGGCGTTACACTATCCTAGAGAGGATTTTTTCTTCTCATTTCCTTACAAGAACAAGCTATTTTCTTCACAACAAGAAACACTACTTGGTTGGGGTTTTGTTCTAAAAGCTTTATCTTTTATTTGATGTATTATTATGAACGAGTTTTTCTTGGTCTTTGAACTTCTTTTCTTCCTTTCTATTTTCGGCCATGGAGCCTTGTTTTTCTAAAGAAAATTTTGGCTTAATGATGAGATTTTAAGATGATGATCATGAGATTATCACTTGTGTAATCTCTAAAGCTTGAAACTTGGCCTTTGGACCAAGAGGTATTTCGGTTCTTCCTTTTCTTTCCTTGTCTTGGTTTCGGTTTTGAAGTATGATTTTGGCTGGAAAATAACTAAATGATGAGAGCTCATGATAGTGGTGTTAATGTATCACTAAGTCATGGTCTCTAGAGTCTCAAAGGTTGTTCTTTTCTTCTTTTTTGGCTTCGGCCTTATTTCCTTTCTTTCAAGCTTTTGGGTTTTGTTTTGAGGAATATTATTAGTGGATTTACTTCCTTAAAGTCCATTTCCTTGAGCTTGATGATGAAGTTTACATCATAAGGTTTCCTTGAAACCTTGGTACAAAGAACTCTAAAGCTCACTTTGTCTTGGTGAGATAAGTTTGGGGTTGAGGCTTATGTTCCTTTAAAAGTCTTGAACGAGCTCTAGTAAAGATAAAAATGAACTTGCATCCATGTTTAATTTTATGCTTTGCATATCCAGTTTACTTTCCAATGTCATTAATAAACTCTCAAGAATAAAGAAATGAACCTGCATCCTTATGTTTAAATTTCAAGTTTAGCATTTCATGTTTATATTTCAAGTTATCACCTAAACTTTAAAGATAAAAATGAACTTGCATCTCATATTTACTTTAAAGTTCTCACTTTACTTTTATAATGAAGAATAAAATGAAGTACATAGCATGTTTATGTTTTTACCATCACCTAAAGGTTCTAAAGCTCAAAGACTTGCCCTTTTTATCTCAAGTTTGGAAAATGGAAGCATTCCATGAATGCAAGTTTCGGCCATGTGATGGTGGTGGACTTAGCATAAGTTTCATCAAATCACAAAGGCCAACAAACTATGCCTTAAGATTTTCTTAAGCATAGGAAAACTTAGAATATTATGAGTATGATTTTATGATTTAAAGCTCACTCAAGAATGATTTGAAATAGCTACTGCCTTAGTAGTATATTTTTATGATTTTTAATGAAATAAATTGGTTTTCAAAAGTTTTAGAAGTCCTAAAATGATTCCAAGAGAAACTAGTAACTTATATGTATTAAAGATATGATTTTATGCATTGTTTGGAATTCAACATTTTGGTTACTACCTTGCTATGTTGGCTGCTGGAATTCAACATTTAATGTGTTTTAATGTGTAAAATTATGTTTATTTGAAGTAGAAACTATTTTACGAATGTCAGGAAAAACTAGTAACTAGAAAAGACTAAGAATATGAGTTTTAGAACCCTTAGAAAACAAGATTATGGCTGCTGTTTTAGGATGATTAAATCAGAAATAAAATTGTTTTAGAATTGTTTAAAGGAGTAGGATTAATTCCTAAAGGTAGTAACAATTAAATTTGGTACCTTAGGGAGAGCAGAAACTTAGAAAGGGTCAAAAGACGTAGCTTCTAGAGCCCTGTAACTGAAGTATATTAATTCTGTCCAAACTACCTAAGGCTATTTGGTATTGTTCATAAGCATAAATATTAGTGAGAATTATTAGTTGTGATCCCTTAGGTGCATAAAAGACTTATATTGGTTGTTAGGTTAATAAGATCATAAGTTTAAGTCTCGTAAGGATCAAACGCATAAAATACTGTAAGATAGAAGAGGTAATAAAAGTTAGAATTTCAACTGAATGAATGTTTATTTATGAGTTGTTGAGAGCGTAGCATATGCATTAGTTGAGTCCGGTCCCTGATTCCAGCACACTGGTTAGGAGCATGTTTATTTTCTTTACAAAGGAATTGAGATCTTTATATGTTGATGCATGTGCTATGAGAAAGTGTTTATATGGCTTATCATGTTCATTAGTTGATGTTGGAGTGTATGAATTGTGTGTTTATGTGGCATAAAGCAAATTTGGAGAAATTTAGTGTATAGCCGTCATGCTGCCAAATTTCCGCCAAATTTGTGGACTTAAAAAGTTATTTGAAATGCATTTGTTATTACATGATATGAGATGAGGAAATGATCCCCTAGACTCCCCAAATTAAAGGTTATGAGGGGTGATCCACTAAAAGAGTTGAAGTGACATAAGCTATGTGGAAATGACCCTCTAGACTTCTCGAATTAAAGGTTATGATAAGCGATCCTTAAGCCCCTAAACCCACACTCCGGGAGTCGGGATTTATACTTATCTTAGGATAAGCATAAACTAGTAACGGCTAGTTAGATATGAGCTCATAACCTAGAAATTCTCAAAAGAGAAGAGATATTAGGGTGGCCCCATGTTATAATGAATGATGAATGTAATGCCACTTAAGCAAAGGAAAAGAGAAAGAATTTACATGAAAGTTATATGCCTCTTTATGCCACTTATATGAGTATTTTCTTTATGATATGTTCAAGTGATATTTGCATAATGTTTCTGTCATACATTCATACTATGTTATGCTGCATTCATAACATCAAGATCCATCTTAAAATAAAGAGGCCTTGGATAATTACGTTTAAAATCTAAAAATAAACTTCATGCATGCTCACCTTTTTATAATAAACCCAAGGTTCCTAGAGACGTAGACGATGACACTAGGATAGGAGAATTTCCCCTACTGAGATTCTTTATTAAGATTCTCACTCCCTCTATCTTTCTTTCTTTCTGTTACGTCTTCAAAGGGCAATGGCTTTGTTTGTGATCTTCATTGACACCCCAGTGTGGAAGGTGCACTACAACCCAGACCACCGCTTGTATCACTTCAAGGGTCACTGTGCAGTACGTATTTTTGCATACATAGGATTCCCCTTCACTTCTAGCTTCAGGTTCATCCCCACTTCCCCCTATGGTGATGACTTGATCTTCGAGCGCACTCGACCTTGTGCTGAGCAGACTTAAAGTGCTCGCCCCACTACCTTAGCAGTTTGCGATTACCCTGAGTACGTTCCCTGTTCGAGGCATTCAGATACCAACTCGTCTAAGGACTCCCCCACACACATCTACTTGAAGGGTTCTGCACCTACAGCACCCATGGACGTGGGTCGAGGCAATGAGGACATGGTGACCCAGCCTAGGCTAGCCTGATGACCAGAGATGCATCCACGTTGTCGAGACCATGTTCATCCCCCATTCTGCTTGCATACACCTGCAGAGCTTGCCCAATTCATTGGGTATGTGGCACCTTCGTTGGAGGATCATGATCGCCAGTAGATTTCAATGGAGAACCCGATAGAGTGTCAGAGCTATCACATAAGGATCCCCCTTTTTACGCTACATCTTTTGTTAGGGGTGACTTTAGATATGAGCACTCATAGGACTAGTGGAGGGGAGCTGTGGTTGGCATCTAGTATTTTGATATTCCATATACTTTCTGTTTTCATGTATTTCTTTTTGCTGTTTATTTTCATGTAGTAAAAGCTCAGCCCACTTTGTTTGGGTGTGACTCTGCTTACTTGATGGCTTTTTATGATGTATTACCATGTATGAATTATGTTAAGAGGTTATGTAATATATTTGTGTTTCATGTTCATGAATGTTGTGTTTCAGATATGTGAACGTATGATCTGTATTCCATGTGTATTATGATAGTGCTTAATGTTCGGATTTATGTTAGCGTGCATAGCTCACGTTTTGTTTTATGTCTCCAAAAAAAAAATTTACCCATATTTTCTGCTAAGTATTTTTAAAGTTAGAGAATGAAACAAAAGAGTAATAACTAATAATTAACTTTAATACGTCATAGGCGTGTTGGGTTAAATATTAGGGTATTACACCATAGATCTTAAACTAGTGAGGTTGGAGTTAGCAAATCCAAAACTGAGCAGAGAATGACCCACATGATATATTGAAACTCAGTAATGTAACGTATGCCCATATATAAGTCAATGGGATTTAACATGTTAAGTTGGTTATTGACTTGGTCATTTTAATGTTGAGGTATCCTAGACTGAGTTGTGACTTAGTACTTATTTGATTTGGTGCTTGGGTGAGTTTTGCACATTCCAAAACTTGCTGTAAGAAAAAGATCTGTATAGCTTTATGCAAGTAGTGCTAGCTCTGTATTATTTACAATGAAATTGGCCTAATCGGCATTTCTTTGAACTTTTATGCCTCCTAGCTTTTTCTATAGCTTAGCTTAAATTATATTAGAAATTTTTATGGATTTATAAATTCCTTCTCTATTCATAAGATGACACAATCATTTCCTTTCATTTTATGTGAAAAAAATTTATGTTTAGAAACCCATGTTAAATATTATATGATATATGATCATGTTGGAAAAAATTTTGTTTAAACTCTTTAGTTTGGATGCTCAATTTTTTGCTACTTTACTCCTTGTGAGTTGTCACATTTCTTTTAGTTCATACCTTTCATACATAGCAAAGCTGCTCTATGACAATAGTTAGGATGTTATCAACGTCAGAATTAGTGTGTAGAAAAATGAAATGTTGTTTCTTACCATGTAACACCATAATATTATCAATGTCATATTTGTATTAATTTATTTTAATATTTTGTGACATTTATGAAAATTGACTTTAGGTATTGCATATATTTTTTCCTTTATATTATAGATAGGAGAAGGCCACCATTATGATATGTCTTGAATTAAATTACATTGATGTCTCTTAATGTTTACAAAACCATGCAAATGCTGCATGAAAAGTATTTTATAAACACATTATTTCTCAATAAATTTTTCTAGGGGAGTATGGAGAGTTTGAGCTATTTAGATCTACCCTCTTGTCCATTAGATCATCCCAGTGACATACACATTTACTTGATATTATCTTCTAAAATAATTTATTGCATATCCTCTAGGGTGATCTAACAGACCATGGGTGGAGATCTGGAGAACTCATGCTCCTTGTATACTTACCTTTTTTCCTAAACACATTGAACCCCTGAAAATAGATAAAATAATGAAAGGAATGTCTTTTTGAACGATGAAAAACTGGAGGGTTGTAGGTTTTATAGATCAACTTTGGGTCCTCTTATTGCATAATGTTGTCTTTTATTTTCCATGACTACTATTTTAGATGGGTAAAGGTTCCAATGTTGCATTAAAGGAAGTTGTTCATGTAAATGTTTTGTATGCAAATATTAGCAGTAGAGACAACTATGGGTAGTAGAAAAAACTATATTTGATTTGTTTGTTCATGCTTGAGAAGTGACAGTATTAATCTGAACTGTTTTATGCCTCTATTTTTTTACAACTATAATTATATTTTTGATTATGCAATAATAGGATATGTGCAAGAAAAATGCTAAAATCAAAAGAAGCAATTATACACCCACATAGGTGGTTCAAAAACCATAGCAAGGAGAAAACATGAAGAGGTGATTAATGCTTTATTTGACTCATTTATTCAATTCTTTTTGTTTAATTATTGACTTTATGTAAATAATGACATAGAGGAAAGATATCGTGGAAGCAGCATTAGTAGAGGGGAGTTATGGATTAGGTTGCATAAGAAAAAAGATGGTTCTTTCATTCACGATGATGCTCAAGACATTGGTGTAAGTATTGTATTATTTAAAGTAGTCATACCTTACTTAATTCTTTTAGAAAAAAGTACTTAATTTTTAATGTTTAATGGATAAAATCTTATATGTATGCAGAAAAAAATTATGAATATTGAGCGTGAAGATGAATCTTCTAAGGGATTTTCAAAAAATGATTCACTTTCTCAAGCTATAGGGAAGGAGCACTCTGGCCGAGTTTGAGGTGTAGGCTATGGGCCATGTCCTACTCAAGTCTTTGGTCAAATCACATGTTCAAATGCACCTATTGATCATGGATTCCAAACAGATATGAATGAGATGAAGTTTGAATTAGAAGCTTCTAGATTGAGGGTGCAGAATCTGGAATCAATGATTAAAGTAGAAAGATTAAGAAAACAAGCAATTGAGGGAGCTATTAAATATATGCTACAAATTCAAGAAAGCAATTTGCCACCTGATTTGGCTACTTTGATTAATGTGATGGTACGTGTTTTAGAACTTCCAACATCAATTAGACTACTTTAGGTATTTTGTGTTGTATAAAATTGTGTTTACGATGGTAGTGAAAAAAATTGTTACAATTTATGTTCTATTCATAATTTCAAGCCCAAGACGAGGGGAGTGGACCAATTTCATCAGGTGTAAGACCGTCTTTCTCAGCTAATCATGATGCTCGATACCATGATGAGCATTCCAACCAAAGTTGAAAATAAATGCATCATAGTAGCTTTCACTTGAGATTCTTTTGTTATTGTTATGCTTCTTTAGCTTTGACTTTTTTGATGTACTTGGATATGTTTAACTATTGTTTAATATTATGTTATGACAATTGATACTAGTGTTCTTTGTTTAAAAGTTTAAGAATTTTATTGAAACTTTTCTTTTTGTTCATGATTGTTGATTACTATTATTGTATAGGATACCAATTAGTATTTTTGGCTTGTATGTTTTAAAGTAAAAAAAAAAAAAGAGAGAGAGAGATAGGTTAATATTGGCCTTTTTGTGGTGGTTCTGAAACTACTAGTAAAAGGATTAATAAAGATGCATCGAGCTTTTTGTACGATTTGAAACCACTAGTAAACGAATTAATAAATATGCACCTAGCCTTTTGTGGTGGTTTGAAACCGCCAGTAATTGACATTTACTGCAGTTCCAAACCACCACTAAAATCATAAAACTATCGCAAAAGATTCTTGACCACAATCGTGAAACATGCTTTTTGGTGGTTTTAAACCACCGCTATATCTAAGGAATTGCCACGAATTAAACCGCTGTGACAACACCGAGAAACCATTTTTAACGGTGGTTGTTCCAACGATTTGTCCAAACCGCCAGTATTGATGGCATTTTAAGGACACTATTATCGGTGGCGGTTTTATGAACCGCCAGTAAACGTATTTGTGGCAGTTCAAAACCTTCGGGAATCCCAAAAAAAACCACCGCTACATACCTTTTTTCTGGTAGTGAACTTTTTTTAGTTGAGTAGGTATTGTAGAATGATTCCATATCTTTTTCTGAATTTAAAAACCATCATAACAGTAGGCACCGATAAAGCACAATCATCACCATGCTTATGAACCTGAACCTCAACATGAAAATTTGCATTTATAGTAGTAACATCATCCATGCTTTACATATAGAGTACGAAACAAAACCTATAATAAAATAAAATAAGGCCAAAAAATTATATTAAAGTTGTGATACAACACCTATATATAAAATATTTACCACTAGGTTTATAAAACTTGTAAACCCATGCTTAAAACTTACAAACATAGTGGAAAAAATCAAGGGAAAAAAACTTGTAAACCAATAGTTTACAGTGTTCACATAATTCAAAATTAGATTCCAAGTATTTATAGCCATTTCAGAACTTTGAGGAACTACCTTATGTAAGAAACTTGGATTACAAAGCTTAGTATACTTGGTTTGTAAGTTTTAAGTAATGATTTACAAGTTTTTCTTGCACTTGGTCTACAGATTTTAAGTAATGCTTAATTTTACAAATTGGTTGTACTTAGTTTACAAGACTTTTAAACTAGTGCTTAAAACTTGCAAACATAGTGAAATAAACTTATAAACCAAGGGCAAAACCCGCTCCCATTTACATTCTATTGTAGACCATGTTCACATAATTTAAAATGAGATTCTAAGTATTTCCAACCACTTTAAAACTTTGAGAAACCACTTTGTGTAAGAAACTTGGTTTACAAAGCTTATTACACTTGGTTTGTAATTTTTCAGCAAGGGTTTATAAGGTTATCTCCCTTGGTTTATAAGTTGTTTACACTTAGCTTACAAGTTTTAATTAATGCTCAGTTTTACTAATTATTTGCACTTGGTTTGCAACACTTGGAAACCCATACTTAAAACTTCCAAACATAGTGAAAAAAAAAAAAGAACTTGTAAACCAAGGCCAAAAAACTTGTAAATCAATGGCAAAAACCTCTCCCAATTACATTGCATTGTAGACCATCTTCACATTCTGAGTATTTACAACCAATTCACAAATTTGAGGAACCAGTTTGTGCATGAAACTTGGTTTATAAAGCTTATTACACTTGCTTTGAAAGTCTTAACCATGGGTTTACAAGTTTTTTACACCTAGATTACAATTTTAAGAAATGCTTAATTTTATAAATTATTTATGCTTGGTTTACAAGACTTCCATACTTAAAATTTGTAAACATTGTGCAAATAACTTGTAAACCAATGGTAAAACCCTCTCCCAGTTACATTGTATTGTATATCCTTGCATAATTTAGACTTAGATTTCAACTATTTACAACCACTTCAGAACTTTGAGGAGCTGCTTTGTGCAAAAAACTTGGTTTGCAAGTTTACAAGTTTGTACAAGAGCCACTTTGTAAGTCTTAAGCAAGGGTTTACAGGTTTAATTTTGTTGGTTTACAAGTTTTTTACACCTCGTTCACTGGTTTTAAGCAATGATTAGTTTTACAAATTATTTGTACTTCGTTTACAATTCTTGTAAACATGTCCTTAAAATTTGAAAACATAATGTAAAAAACTTGTAAACCAATTAAAACAAGCTTGTAAATCATTTTTTAGCCATTCTACAGTTTTATTAAAAAATAAATTATTCATTTTTTGCACAACAATCGCATTTAGCTCAAACCATGTAGATAAATAAGGAACTTATTAACAGAAACATCACAGATACATCAAAAGAGAGGCAATAAGTGAAAATAAGGAACTCACACATCTTATAAATAAGATTGTTGCAAAAAAATTGAAATAAATGTATGTTTATTATTGTTAATCTTCTTCTATGGGAGATAGATCTACAATTATCCTCAAGATTTATTGACTTGCTATGAGATGATCTTATCACAACAATTCTTGATGGTAGATGTGGCAGTGGTGAGGATGACATGGTCGTTTGCTTCCGCACCACAGAGAAGACTTGCATGGGAGCTGAGAGAAAAAGAGAATAGTAGCTGAGAAAAAAAAGAGCGGGAGCTAGAGAGTTAGAGATAAATTCGAGTTTTTTTTATTTCAATGATCTTTTGTATTTATACCACTATTTTGTCTTCTTTCATTGCGTAAGCTATGAGAGAACTGTAGGTGGTGTAATGTAACATCCCCAAATTTATAACTAAGATAAATATTAATCTTAATTAGCGATAGCAAAACCAAGAGAATCTGGACAATGTTATGAAACACAACAAATAGACTACTTAAGTATGTCTAGAGAAAAATGCAAAGAATTACGAAAATACCATCACTTAGTGAAAATTACGAAAATGCCCTTGCTATGTAGAGGAAAGTACCAAACTACCCTTGCCTTATTAAATGACAAAGATACCCTTACTCTATGAATGGAATTACAAGAATACCACTATCATTGTCTAATTACAAAAATATCCTTGTCTTAGTTAAAGAAATTACTACAATACCATTTGGACAAATCCCTAGACTTGTCTTTAGACAAGAATGAATCTAAGCCATTGGATTAAGATGATAACACAATAATTTAACCACATACATCATACACATTTCTGAATCACATACATGCACTAAAGGTTAGAAAATCTCTACTAACATCTTTGCACAAAACATGGAGCATTTTCATCCAACATGTTTGCATAAAACATGGAAACATGTTTGCACAAACAAGGAGCATTTTCATCCCAAAATTCAGCCAACATGTTTCCATAAATCATGCTCCAAGTGCTTTTCTTCTTCTGTTTTTTTCTCTAATCTTTCCACTATAAATACTCCTCAAACTCTCTTCAATTCAGAAACTCCCTAAGTGTTCTTTCTTTCTTATTCTATCATTCTTCTTATGTTCTTCAAAGACTTCTCTTGATCCTCTAAACTTCATCCAAACACTTAAATCCTAAGTCCAAACTTTCACTAGCCCTCACAAGAGTTACAATCTTTAACTCTAGTGAGAAATATTTTCTTAAGCACTCAAGTTCTAGAGCCAAGATTCAAGAAGGGTCATCCACTCCAAAGACTCTTGTTCAAAGCTTAAGGAAGAAGAGAAGGACCCTTTTTAGACCCTACACAAGAGGTAGGAGTTTCTTCTTTATTTGTTCAAGTATTGTTGGCTTCTAACTTTGCTCATGGATAGAATGCCTCAAACTTGAGTTATTGTCAAAAGTTTTGAGTAATTATATTTTTAGAAAACACAACATGTTCTATTCTGCTATGAGTACTTTTATGATGTTATCAAACTCAAATATAACTTAAAATATTGTATGTGAAACTTGAGTTAATAAAGATAACTTAAAACATGAACATGGCAGGTGCTGGAATTTCTAGTTATTTCTGGCAGTAGTTACTTCAAAAATTAGTGTTCATAAAATATGAATGATCTCGAAATGAAAATATTTTTATTATACACTAGACTCATTGTAGAATACTCTCCAAAAAGAATCACCTAAAACGGAGTTTCCTAGCCCAAGATATAAATTTTTAAAGTAGAGCATAAGACTGAAACTCTTAATCTGACCTTGTAGTAGTAAAATAGATGTAACTCACTCTAGAAAAATGCAAATGGATTGATTTCAACTTTGTGGAAAAGCTAACACATCTACAAACACACCTATGTATGCTATGCATAAATTTGTACACCACAAAAATACAGAATGAGAGATATAATTTCGGGACAGTGTGCTGAGAAAGTCTTGAAGGTAGCGTGATACTGTGAGAGTGCAATTTGGAAAGGTTCTGGCTAAGGAAAGACTTGGTATTTAAGCGTGTCCATTGTGACCCACCTCTCTTTCCTGGGAATCCACTATGCACAATTTACAATTGATTTACACTAATCTAAGATGATAGTGCTACAAATTTTATTCTAAAAGATGTCAGAACTCTAAATAAAAGATTCAAGTCTTGTAAAGAGATAATTTTAAGGATTTAAGTAGAATAATAATCTTCAGGAGATATATATAAAAGTCATAATAAAAATATATAAAGAACCTCTAAAAATATCTTAAAGGGTATTAATGTATTAATGGAAATACTAAGAGTACAAAGAAGAATAAGAGAAAAAGATAATACCAAGATATCCATAACCTATTAGGAACACTAGAGACCTAACTTGATGACTTAGGTTGCTTAATATGAATTATCTATGAGAATGTTTACTATGAGATTTACATGATATTGTCTATGTTACATGAAGTGATATACAGAAATGTGAATGTATTGATGAGATATGAAATGATAATGATAAAATGATTGACTGTGCCATGATTTATTAATGTGCATACATTCATGTTTCAAATGAAATAATAAATAGACCAACTCACTGCTCAATCCTCTTTGAGGATTAAGGTATTGATGATTTCACTCAGTGAGAATAAAAGTAAAACCTGAAAAAGTAGCAATGATAGTCTGAAAAAGTGGACTTGAGCTAAACTCACAGCTTAACCCCCTAAACCGTTGAGATCATGGCAACGGAAAGAAAACTAAAAGGTTGTGGCGACGGCCACGGTATGAGCTCATTACCCTTTTAGGGTGGTCTAAGGCTTTGATGCATTCATCCCGTAAGTAATTAAGAAATATGTTGATGAAATAAATGAAAGATGATGATCACTAAACAAGTGAATGTTGAGGATGAGTAATCATGAAATGCATGCAGCTCCTAAATGATTATTGCTTATTAGTGGTTTTTCATGATATGCTTATATGTATGCTTGATGAAATACTGAATAGATATTTTTGCTAATGATCAAGATTAGTTTAAAAGTAACTGCACTTCGGCTAATCACGTTTGTGAAAGTTTGATAATTGAATCCTTACTTGTTCACCTTTTTATAATAAACCCGAAGTGACTGGGACGACAACGATGACACTTTTAGTACAAGTAGGAACTCCTACTGAGAAATCATGTATTTCTCACTCCTATGTTTATTTTCCGTTGTCGTTACCAGAGACAAACATGTCCACCTAAAGCAACGAAGCTGTAGCTGAGGAAGGAGGTAGCGCGTGAAGATTTCAAACCTTTCAAGTAGGAGCATTCCGAGCTTTAGTTACATTATAGTTTGTGAGAAACAATTAGTAATAGTAGAACTTATATTGTTATTTGTAATAACTTATCAGTATGATATATGCCCTGTTGTGACTTATGTATTAAGTGATTATATTCCAGTTTATGTGATAATAGTTCTACACTTAGTCTCTTATTCCACTTATTTAATTAAGTGCGCAATGTAACTTGATTATTATCTATAAAAACGCTATGTATTTCACTTCTCGTTACAAGCTTAAGTCTTCAAAAAATTAATTTATTTAAAAAAAAAACTTCCACTATTTTTCTAAGTTAATTTCAAAAGAAAATAAATGCAAGGCATAAGTGACAACTAATAGAATCCAAATGTGAACTTAAGCATAGTGGGGTTCTATTAGGGTGTTACATGTAATGCCCCGATTTTTCCTGCTTAGCAAAAAAACCAAAATGTCCCTAAGGTCATTTTTGCTCGGAATTCGAGGACGGCCGAGCCTGGCTATCCTCAAGGGGTTAATTTAATGTTTGAAGGGGATTAGATGTGTTAGAGGTAATGATAGGAGATAAAATCTTAACTCTAGTCTTTCCTACCCGCGAAATGACCAAAATGTCCCTGCGGTGAATTAACGTGGGATTAAGTGCCGACTGGACCTAGACATTATCCGGGAGTTTCAAATGTATTCTAAGAAGTGTATGATGTATGGGTAAGCCTGGGTGGTCCCGAGAAGTTTTTTGCAAAATTACTATTTTGCCCTTCATTAGTGCATAATGAGCTTAATTAAATAATTAAGGAAATAAATACAATATTAGGCTTTAATTAAAGACAATTTAGTTTTAATTATTGATCTTGAGTCAAAATAATTAATTGAGGTTAAGCAAGGTCTAAGATTGCTTAGGAAAATTCAAAATTCATTTTTAATCAAAGGATTCGTAAGACATAAAGAAAGTCTTTAATCATGTTTAATTCAAACTAGGAGTTGTGTTCCCATCTGAATTTCAAATTTAATCATGTTTAATTCAAACTAAATGAGCAAGACAACTCTTTAATCATGTCTTGAAAAGTCTTAAACACATGCTTACAACTCCAAACACTTAATTACCAACCCCTAACCATTTGCCTAATTAAATCTACCTCTAATTCATGATCTAATAACAAATGAAAATGAAAATTTTCTCTCCCACATAACCCATGGCCCCAGCTGTTGGCTCCCCAATACACTCTCATATTCTAATTTTTTTCAACATATATGTATACTCATACACAAAGAAAACTCACACTTTTTACCACTCACTTTTTTGGCCAAGACTTGTGTGAAAAAAGAGCTCTTAAAATCCTCTCAACTCAAGCTCTCTTTTCTCCTCCTCCACCCTCAAGAAACTACCACCCTCAACCTCCTCTCAACCTCAAACCATCATACTATCACCAGAAACCACCTCAAAGACACATAACCTTTCTATTTTCAAGCTCAACAATACAAGAAAAAATCCTTCCTTACATTTCTTTCTTCTTGGCTGAACTTATCTTAGCTTCAAGAAAAGATTTTTCTTCTCATTTCCTTTACAAGAGACCAAGCTTCCTGTTGTCCAACGAGAAAAATATCTTTGGTAGGGATTTTATTTTGAGTTCCATATCATTTTCTTTGTTTCATTTTCAGTTTTGTTGTTAGTTGAATGGACAAGTTTTCCTCTTTTTCCTTTTCGTTCCTTTTCGATTTTTGATGGTGAATGAATGGCTAAGTTCATGCTTTTTTTTTTCTTTCTTTCCATTTTGGTTTTATCTTTCTTTTCCTTTCTTTTCCTTTCTTTTCTTTTCGATTTTGAACTCTGTGTTTCTTCCATTTTCGATTTTGGTTGTTAATGAAAGGTTGAGACCATGGCTTGATTATGAGAGATCTTGATGGAGGTTTTGATACCACCATGTGCTTGACCTCTAAAGCCCAAGGTCTAGTTTCTTTTCAGTTTTCCAATAATATGAGAAATAGTATATTAGTTGGTTTTCCTTGGTTATCTTTTCTTGGATGTTCAAGACCATGGCTTGATGATGATGGATCTTGATGGTGGTTATGAAACCATCCTGTAATAGACCTCTAAAGGCCAAGATTTGGTTCCATTTTCGGTTTTAAAGAATGAGAAAAAAAATAGAATAGTTGTTGGTTTCTTTGAATACATTTCTTTGTTGTTCATGACCAAAGCTTGATGATGATGGTTCTTGATGGTGGTTGTGAAACCACCATGTATGGGCCCTCTAGAGCTCAAGGTTCAGTTGTTGTTCCAAGGGAACATAAGAAATAAAATGCTTGTTGGTTTCTTTGATGATTTTCTTTTGAGCTTGATGGTGAATCCAAGGAAATGAATTTCTTGGAACCATAGTGATTAGGGACTCTAAAGCTCACTTTGTTTAAGATTGGTTAGGGACAAGAGTTTTATCTTGTAAAGTCTTGAGCTTTGAGTTTAATAAGATATAAAAATAAACTTGCATAGCATGTTTATTTTCAAGTCATCACCTTAAATCTTGAAGATAAAATGAACTTGCATAACATGTTTATTTTCAAGTCATTACCTTAAATCTTGAAGATAAAAAAGAACTTGCATAGCATGTTTATTTTCAAGTCATCACCTTAAATCTTGAAGATAAAAATGGACTTGTATTCATATTTATTTTTAAGCCATCATCTTAAATATTGAAGATAAAATGTACTTGCCCTTAAAATGTACTTGCCCTCAAGTCATCACCTAAATATCTAAAGTTCAAGACTTGCCCTTAAATCTTAAATAAAATTTTGATCATGTCTATGTTTTTATGCATAGATTTGGCCATGCCATGGAATTGGACTTGTAGTGGATTTAGTTTGTTTTTAAGGTTCAAAACTTGTGCCTTGTTCATGTAAGAAATTTTTGAAAAGTATTAGAAACTCAAAAGATAGTAAAGATGTGATTTTTATGAACAAAAATCTTATAAATGAAATTTTATCTTATGGTTCTGTTTTAGAAGCCATTAGTTGAGTTTCAAAGAGGTAAAATAGTTTTCAAGTGTTTCCAATGACTTAGAATAATTTTTGAGAAAAAGTAGTAACTAGAAAGAATCAAAAGTGTGATTTCTAATGCTTCTATAAATTAAAACTATGGCTACTCTTTTGACATTATACATTCTGTTAGGTGCTTTTGGAATTATCTAAATGTGTAAAAATTACTATTAATTGAGGCAAAAATTATTTCTAGCATTTTAGGGAAAACTAGTAACTAGAAAGGATTGAAATGTGATTTCTAAAACCCTTAGAGATTAAAATTATGGCTACTGTTTTGACTCCATAAATTTTGTATAATGCTGTTTGGAAGGGTTTAAATGTGAAAAAATTTCTATTAATTTTGGTTATAATTATTACTAATAGCTTAGGAAAAGTCGATAACTAGAAAGGATAAAAACACATAACTTCTAGAACGCAAAAACTTTTTTTTAACACTATCCAAACTATACAGCACAGTTTGGTACTGTTCATGAGTTTAAAGATTAGTGAAAATTATTGTAAAAATTATTTTTGATCTCTTAGGTGCTTAAAAGAATAATTACAAGTGTTAGATTCAACCGTTTTGCAAATGCGAAAAACCGGATTTCTAGACTTACCATCTTAGCATCTTGGTCCAATGGATCTCTTAGGAATATAACTGTTATGTACTGATAGCTATGTGCATAAGAATTAATTGGAGATTCTATGACTTGAGATAACTGTGCAAGTAATGATTACTAGTGTGTGTAAATCCTGCTGAGCATAGCATATACATTAGCTTAGTCTGGTCCTTGATTTCGGCATATTGGATAAAAGCATGTTTACTTTCCAATATATTATTGACAAAGAATTATGGAATGTTGTGCTTGTAAATGCTTGATTGATAGGTTTTGTGACATGAAACAAATTTGGGGAAACTCCATTTTCAGTTGTTATGCTGCCAAATATCTGCCAAATTTGTGGACTTAGGAAATATTATGAGGCTTATGAGTATGAAATGTTAAATGACATGTCATAATAAATGTTGTGGTTGTATGCTCATGTTTGCATCTCTAAATGACATGCTAAGATTAAAGTTGACAGAAGACACATAGAAATGATCCTTTAGACTCTAGGAATTAATGGTTATGAAAGGTGATCCAAAGAAGTTGCATGCTCATGATAAGCAAGTTAAGTTAAAGTAAGGGAGTGATGTGTTTCCCCATCTATTACTCCATATTAAATATAGTGACAGCTAGTTAGGTTGAGCTCATCCTAGGGGATCGGTAAGATGAAGTTTTGGTGGTTATTGTAAAATCGCTGGAAAAGGTGAGATGGTTGGTTTAGGATGGTTAGGAGAGAGGGTGGTCATTAAGAAAAGAACTTGAGAGTTGAATTATGAGAAAGTAAAATAAAGGTGTATATGTATGTATATATATATTACATTATTGTTCCATTATGTTGTGTTTTAGATTTGTATGTTAGCAACTCATATTGTAAGTATGTTTGTGTTATTTACATGTGTGACTATGCTCCTGAGGTATTGTCATGCATACATGAGATATCTGTTGCATTCATGACATTAAGACTTATGTTAAAAGACACCCACTTCAGATAAAAGGATTTTTGAGAAGATTAAAATTGAACTTTATTCATGAATATCTCTTTCATAATGAAAATCTAAGTGGCTAGGGACGATGATGATGACACTTGTGTTAAAGTCAAGAAGCCCCACTAAGAATATTGAATAAGTTTCTCATCCCTCTTCTTTTTCCTATGACGTCTCCAGACGTGGATGATGGTGTTGTTTATGATCTTCTTTGAGGCACGAACATGAGAGACACGCTACTTATCTGAGTAGAGAGTCGCAGCGGAAGCATGGAGACGGTTTTCCTTTTGGCATTAGCTTGAGAGTTGTCATCCCCTTATACCTATTTGTAGCCTAATCTTTTGATGGACATTCACCGAAGACTAGTTTAGTTTTGCTATAATTATGTTTAGCTGTGGACTATTATATGTTCAATCTTTATTATTGAGCTTAGTATCTCAGGATGTTCTTTATGTTCATAAGACGTCACCATTATATTATGGTTATGATATGTCAATCTAGTTATGTCATATTATGCTATGGTTTACACATATATTATGATGAGGTTTATATAATTGCTATTATTATGCAAGTATTGGCCGATATCTATACACACACGTGGCTCACATTTTGGTTTTAAAGTTAAAAAAAAAATAGTTGTATTCTTATTACTCGTATTTTAAAGAAGAATAAGCTCATTTTTTAAACAAAGACGTAACAATTAATAATTAACCGAAATGCGACTCGAGCATATTAAGTTAAAAGTTAGGGTGTTATAGGTGGTTAGTTATGTGTTGTACACATAATATTATCCTTTTATATGTATCAATTGTAGCGCCTTTCTTTTTTCCTTATTTGTAATAGTTCACTATCAATTGTAATCTTTGTAACAAAAATATTATTTTGACACCCAAAAAACAAGTATTTATTGAGATACCTACTTTTTTACTATTAGATATAATAGCAGTTACCATTTAACCTTCTATTCATCACATCTAATGATGAAAAAATAGTTGTTTCAATAGATACTCACTTTTTGGGTATTAAAATAATATTTCTCTTTTTGTAAATTGTAATGGTAGAATCAATGAACCATTGTTTTTGGTATGTGATCAATGAATCATTGAAGAGTTCTTGTATTATCTATAACTCGAATTTTGCTCACTTTAGTATTGAATGAATTTCACATTTTATTTTGCAAAAAAATAATTTTTACTTTGGTGAATAACTTCTAATTATATTCAATGTAATTATCTAATTTTATTTTTTTACATTAGATATTACTTTTATTTTTTCTATTACTTAGTAAGTATATTCTCTCTTCTTTCTTTTATCACTCTTTTTTATTAACTTATAATTTTGGATAAGTTTACAATTTATTTTTATTAATTATTATTTTAATTATTTCACTCACGAAAATAATATTCCTTTCTTTTTGTATTTGAAAGTTCTTCAAATTTCATAAACTTGCAACTATTCATGGTGTCTTCTAGCGATTGATGAAAAGAAGCGAGCTATATTTTTTGCATGCAAATCAAACGGCTTCATACAAATAATGGAAACCAAGGATGAATTTATTCATAAAATGTTGGTGACACATGCTCCCACTAAAGCTTGAGTTTTTCTTTTTTAGAGATATATAAATATATACAAATTTTACTATATTATTTTACTAATTTTGACCCCAAATTAAAATAAAATTTATATAAAACTTCTCATTGCACTTATATATTACCTTTTCCCCTATTACAGACTAAACTATGAACCCTATCATTACAAACCAAAACCATGATGAATGCCCACTCTAGAGGTCAAATATCCTTAGGCCGAGAACAACTCTAGATGCATTTTGCCCTAAATTTATTGTAAATTTGAATTCCAAATATTTAAATCTTAATTAATTAAATAAAAACTAATTTATGGGTCTAGACCACTTGGTCATAATCCCATTTTGAATTTATAATTTTAATTTAGTGACACTACTAATTTTTCTTGAAATTACAATTTTTGCCCTTTTTATTTTATTCTTTTTATTATTTCTCCTTGACACTACGTTTTTTTGTTATTGTGTGTCATGTGTATATATTTGTTTTTTTGTTTACCTTCTTATTGTTGTTGTTGTTGCTGTTGTTGTTAATGTAACATTTTTTTTTTAACTTGTGTGTGTATGTGTGTATGTGTGTGGTGTGTATTGTTATATTTTCTTTCTTTCTTTTTTCCTTTTTTTTTTTTTTATAGATTTGCCCATTCTTAACTATATAGACTTTTATGTTGACTCTACCTGTTTAAGCTTTTCTCATTAAATTAACACTTGATTGATTTACTAATTATTCTAGTTACTCATAAAAATAATATAATTAGTTTAAGGGAAATTGGGATGTTACAAAACTCGTGGTAGATTAGACGCACTAATATGCTTAAGTACCCAAACAATAGCAAGCTACCAGCAAGCTCTTCCTTTTCCCTTAGTGATTAATGCAAAAGTGGTAATCCCAATATAAAAAATAAAAAGCAAACAATAAAACGAATGTAACATTTACTTGTTTGGTGATGATAAAGTATATGGGAATGATTGTAGATTAAAAAAAATAAAGATTATGGTGATTTCTCTACATGAATTGCTTCCTTGCTTTAACTTGAGATGTGCCAAATGAATAAGAGTAAAGGAGAAGCCACCTATTTATAGAAAATGATAAGAGACAAGTTGAAGGGATGAAGTCCCTTGGAACCTCGAATTAAGGATAATAACATCTTTTCTCCCATGAAGAATTATGGCAATTTTGATAATATGTACTTTTTTAAAATCATTATAGCATTGGGATTGAAACTTGACAACTAATATATACACAATTGAAAATGGATGGTGTGATAAGATGTGCGATGAGACTTAACTATTACAACTCATTACATCCCAGATCCCACATATTCGAATCTTCTTTCATGAGGTAAACTAAAATGAAACTCGAAGTAAGTAGCTTGGTATACAACTTTAACACTTGAATGGTTGAATGAACTCGACATCCAAGTTCCACCTTTGATTTGAGTTAGGGGTGGGCTTTTTTTTTTATACATTAAAATTGGGTGGCATGGAATGGAGAAGGAAGAATCTCATTCCATCTATACCATCTTCTCATCATTTTTCTTTCCCTGAATATGTGGAATGAAATGGAATATGAGCTACTAAATGACCACTTTTTCACAAAATTACTATTTTATCATTTTGAGCTAAGAGCAAATATTCTTAAAGTATTTGATTCCATGGTATTATAGAAATAAAAAGTTTATAATTAAAACAATTATGTTCTATTACATTAACATGTCTAAACAATAGGATGAAATTCTTTATTTCATTATTAAAATATCCAAACAATGAAGTAGAATAATTATACCACTCAACTCCACCCCTTCGACTCCATCTTATTCCATTTCACTCCAATTCATTACATGCCACCTATCTAAGCATAATCTAACAAGACATATAGGCAAAGCCTCATACAAGGGAAATGGGGAAACAATGCCCCTTTGTTTTCTATTTTTTCAATAATTTTTTATTTTTTATAATTTGGCCCCAAAAAAAATGTTTATTTAGTTTATTCTTATCGACTTTTTAATAATTAGATGTTTAAATATTGTGATAAATAGTATTATGTGTGTGTCTATTTTTCTTGTGCTTTGATTATAAAACATTTATTTCTTTTATATATGATTATTTTCTTTAGTTTTGAAATAAGAGAAAATATTATGAAGCATATTTTTTTATTTAAAATTAACTATTAAATATTGGCTTCTCCTAATGAAAATGCCTGGTTTTGCCCCTATAAGTACATGCCACCAACTTGGAGCAAAGATGATCAATCATAGTAATTTTTTGTGCTTTCTAGCCTATACTAGAGATCAGGTGATCTTAATCTGATTTTCTATTTCTATACGCCTTATTATCTAGTTATTTGCATCGATCAATGAAAACATATTTTTTATTTTAACAAAATAAAGGAGTAAACCCCGCAAGTTGGTCCCTAACAATTGTAGGTAGAAAAGTGCATAAGAAGGGGTGTTCATTCGTGCTTCACCCTTTCTATCTCTTTTCAATTATGAAAAACTTAAACGGATATCTATCAAGCCTTAAACTTGAAGTATAGCGGAAATAGCATTAGAAGTGTCAAAAAGTAACTTTCTGACCTATAACAAAATAATGAAAACATGTATAGACAATTTTTTCAAGAAACACAATATAATAGGCACAGAGCAATAAATAAAAAGATAGTTAAAGGAGAAGAAAATACTACATAAGTGTTTTTATACTAGTTCGGCCAACTTGCCTACATCTAGTTCTCAACCACTATTGAGTTTCACTAAAAATCTTTCTTAACCTGAAAAAGTTAGATAGCCTTTACAGTAGCCTTCACAAGCTCTTACCGATAACTAGTAGTTCACTCTACTGTCACACCTGAGTAATCTTTTACCATCCTTTCCAAGCTAACAAAGTGACCAGTAGTTCACTCCTACTGTTATAACTGAGTAGTCTTTGACCAGCCTCTCCAAGCTAACATTGTGACCAATAGTTCACTCCTACTGTCACGTTACAAGTAGTCTTTACTTTGCCTCTCCAAGATAACTCCTAACAACCACTATTGGATAGAGGTTATAAAGGTTTGTGTTTGGGTTTATGACACTCAACAAAAACCAAAACCCAAGTTTTCATAAGATATACAATAACTGACCTGGAAAACCTGAATGACTTCTTTCTATGATTCTTCCTAGGAAGAACGTAAGATCTACTAAGAATATAGAAAGAAGATTTTTACATGTATGAGACTAAATACAAGCAGGAATTTTTTATAGAAAAGCTGAGGAGAAAATTCTTCAGCGTTTCAGCACTTCTTCTTCGTAAAACTCTTTGCTATTGTGAGCACATCATCTCTATTTATAGATGATTTGTATTTGTTACCATTGCCCTTGATCTATTGTCTAAGTGACATATGTTGATCATCAGTTTGTGTCTTGGAAATGCAGTCTAGAGGAGTAGCTTAGCATTGTCAGAGCTATTGTAGAAGTCATTGTGAAATAAAGGTTTATAAGGCCACATTCAGAAACTACTTTTTATTTTCTGAATGAGGTTTTTGAACTTCTTCTTCTAGAAGATGGGGCAATTGACCAAGTTGATAGAAGAGATATCACGTCAGTCTATGACTGTGTTTGACTTTAAATTTGAATTTCAAATTTCCCTCATTTTCTTGTAAAGTATATTGTTTCACTTTGAAATGTGCTTTCTGAAGAGCAATATCAGTTTCTTAATTTTTCTTTGATCTTCTAATCTTTAGTCAGAGTTTGTAAATGATGATATGATTGCAATCATGATGATTGAAGGTTGTAGTACACATTTGGTTCAAAGTTGGATTGAAATCTTCACTTAAAATGTACTTTCTGAAGTCGTGTACTACTTTCTGAAGATTTGAACCTTGGTTCCTTGGTCTTGAGAATTTTCTTCAATATATTGAGCATACATTTGTTAATTCCATAATATAATTTTCATTTTCATTAAATTCTCATCTCTTTAAATGAGATTAAACATGTTTGCACATGTCATGTGAAAATATTTTTGCTTTGACAATCATGTTATGCTAACGTAATAACCTGTTTGTTGCTTCAAGAAACTCAAGGGAAACATTAGTCATTCTTCAAAATATTTTCTCCAAATTGGTTATGTTATCACTCAAAACATTTTGCATTAAGACTTTTCGAAGGGTTCTGGAGCTAACAACAATTTTAGCATCTGATAAGTTAGTTCCTGATAGCTAGAAAGTATCAACTTGGCCACTAACAATGTCAAAAGTTAGACACTTACTTGTCCCTGGACGGAAAACATTAATGATGTTAATGACAATTTCATTGCTGCACAAATTAGTATCTAACATTATTTACACAAAAAAGAAAAAAAAATCCACATCCCCTTCATTTTCCTTCCTTCATCCTCTTCATCACCACCACCATCACCACCGTGAAACATCAAATCATTGTCAATCACACATACAAATGTCATCATTTTTCTTCCTTGGCCCAAACAAAACACATTCTTTTGAAAACCCCATGGACCTTCATAGGGCCAAAATCCATTCACAAGCTTTTTTTCATCATCACTCCACTCACTCCATGAAATTTCATTCTTCAACAACCATGAAAATTACTATCTTTTTCATGCCATTAAAACTTCTACAAACACTAACCATAAACACAGAACACAATACCTAAGTATAAAACAAACCCCTTTTCTTTGTTAGAAAAATAAACCCAAAGAAGAAGAAGAAGAAAAAGAAAAAGAAAAAGAAGAAAAGATAATAGAATCAACAACATCAGCAGCAACTTATTGACAACTCACACCAAAATCAAAATAAAACCATATCAAAGAAGTCATAGTCCAAAACCAAAATCAAACCTATACAAAGTCATAAGCCAAATCGTCTCCCAGCCTGAAACCACCTCTATCATGAACGCCATTCCCAATCCCCTCTCTCCTCTATCACCTTATTCACTGTAGAGCCACAGCACCGCTCAGCCTCAAGAAAAGCTTGATGCATGAAATCCTGGAACAAGGCGAAGGTCAGGTGCACAGTACGGTTGCAGGCGGTTGAGGTGGCAATGTGGATGGTTGTTCACAGTGCTAAATGAGCCAGTTGTGGTGAAACAGAGAAAGAATGGTGATGTGGATGAAAAGAATGGATGTGCAATGTTGGTAAAGATAGGTTTAAGTGAAGAGAGGTTGAAAGGTTAAGGGATCTTATATTTTGATTGGTTGTTGTAATTTTTGGTTTTTTGTGATGGTGGTGGTGGTGGTGATGACGATGAAGATGATGGAAAAAAGAAGGGGAAGTGAAATGCTGATTTATATTTTTTGTAAATTATGTTAGGAACCAATTTGTCCGGTAATGAAATTATAATTAACACCGTCAATATTTTCCATCTTGGAACTAGTAAGTGTCCAACTTTTTATATTATCAAGGACCAACTTAACACTTTCTAATTGTCATGGACCATCTTGTTTTACACTGAAATTGTTAGGGACAAACTTGGGGGTTTACTCTAAAATAAAGGGTAAATTGCATTTTACCCTTTGAACTTTAGGTTATGTGCAGTTCACTGCAGGTCTTTCAAAACGTGCATCGCGATACCCTGAACTTTTTAGACATGTAAAACACCCCTCAACATAATTTTGACAATTGGTTAAGGTATGATTTATGTGTAGTCAACCCCCCTAATATTTCTAATTTGTTCAACCTGATACTTTTTTTGTGAATTTTCATGTGCACTTAACCCCCCTATATTTTTTTATTGTGTGCCACCCAACACACTGCTCTGACTTAAAGATTTGTACAGTGTAGAGAGTTAGGGTTTTTGGTACTGTTTGAAAAGTTCATGGTGTTGCGATGCATGTATTCAATAGTCAAGGTGTAAACTGCACGTGACCTAAAGTTCAGGGGTAAACTACATTTAACTCTAAAATTAAAAACTCTTTATTTACAAAAATGCATTATTTCTACGTTAATTATACAAAATGCACTATTTATGATTTATTAGGCAAAATTGTTGAGCGTAACTAAAATTGTTGGAGTCTCCAATGATTTGTTTGCAAAGCAAATTTATTGGAGCCTCATACTTCACTTTTAGCTTTCTTGAGAAATTGAAAGAGTCAAAATGGTGCAAAATATTGATGCAAAGACTCACATTATTGCAAGTTTGAATGAAAAGGTACATTTTTTGCGTAAGTAAATTTATTTACATATTAAATTTAGTCAGCTATTAATAATTTGTTAATAGTAATGTATTTGGTTAATATTTATTTTGTAAGGTTTAGGGTTTTTAGGTAATAATTAGTTGTCAATGTTTAGGGTTTTGAGTTAATAATTATTATTTTGCTAATTTAATTTATTTAGTTAATAAGTATTTCTTAGTATTTTGGGATTAGGGTCAATAATTATTATTCAGTTAATTATTGGTTAGTGTATAGTTTATTTAGGTAATTATTGACATAATTTAGTTTATTTACCTTTTTTTCTAAATTCATACAACCTGGTCATGTGTTGTCGCCCAAGCATGCATGATCTAAGTAGGCACATGAGTGCATGGAGTGCTATTTATGTCAGTCCGGTTTTTTGGAAGGATATATTAGAACCTTGTAGTATGACGATGCTTTGGTTAGTGCTCTTATGAGGAGATAGTGACAAGAGACAGACAATTTTCTCTTACCATATCGAGAATGTACCATCACTTTCCAAGATATGGCCTTTCAACTCGAGCATTGCATTGATGGTCTACCAATCAATTGGTGTATGGGTGGGTGGCGACTCGCCTTAGACTAAATGTATGGATCATATGTGAGTGGCTACTTGATGTATTGCCAAGTGTTAAGGACAAGGCATGATTTTATATGAACCTTGTAACACCCTAAATCTTAACCTAAGACTACTAGTATATACTTAGGTTAATCTTTAGAATATTACCTCTTAGTCTCATCTTTTGCTTAGAAAATACTTAGCGGAAATATGGGTAAAATTTTTCTTTTTGGAATTAAAATCAAAGTGAGAGCCACGCATGAATCTTTAAAAGGAAGCATAATGAAACATATAAGCAAAGCATAAAGAAACACATCATATCATGGAAACATCAACTGAAACATAGATATATATATACTGTGCCTACCCAAAGGGCAGGACTATTCGATACATCGGGAAACGGAATACAACTGAAATGCAAATACAAGGACATCATAAAAGTAAATACAAGAAAAACAACACCCATATCCATGTGCACCTAGAGTAGACAACCTCATATACAAAAGAAGGTTTGTCCTCAACAAAGTGGCGTGTGTGCACTAACTGCTACCCACCCAATGCTCCTACTCCTGCTGGTCCGAGTACTGAGGGGTGGAATTGATCCACTGGCGGATCTCGGCGGGAATGGTCGTGCGGATCATCGGAGCATGTCCACCGTGGCGAGGGCGCATAGATGGCCGACGAGCCAACCTCGGCTGAACTACTGTCTCTTCACTCCCGACTCTCATCGGTGGGGGAGCGGGACTGGAACTCCAACTGTACATGTGCGAGGGTGGGTCCTCGGATGGATCCGTCTCCGAATACTGAGTCCGGGGCACGTACTCCGGGTAGTCACGTACGGCTGACGTCTCGAGCTGCATGCGGAGAATCTGCTCATCGTGTGGCCTAGCTCGCTCAAAAATCCCGTTATGACGGTAAGGAGCAGTCGGAGTGAAGCTGTAGCTCAGGACGGGGTGCGCGAAGGGTCGCCCCATAAACACAAAGACTCTAACAATGCAGCGACCCTCAAAATGGTATGACCCGAGTGTCGGGTCATGGTGCAGCTCCCATACCGGGGTGTCGATGAAGAGTACGAATGTCGCCATCTGAAGATATGACGGAAGAAGAGAGAGGGAATGAGAATCTTCTAAAAGAATTCTCAGTAGGGTTATCCCTACCTAGGTGACATCGTCACATCCTCAGGAACCTTGGGTTTTATTTCTAAAAAGGTATGCATGCATATAAACTTCTTTTAAGTTAGTTTTCTAAAGTATTATCCAAGGCTCGTCATATTTTATAATGCGTCTTATGACACAGCATGGAATATAGTAATGATATGAATGCATCATAAAGGTAAGCCAATCAATAGAATAACTAAGAAACATTATAACATTGGCATAAGGGGATAGGTATAGCACATGTGACATTTTAAACTTGAACTTTCATCTCATGGGGCCACCCTAAAACATCTCTAGGTTATGAGCTCATACCTTAACTAGTCATCACTAGTTCTTACTTATCCTATGATAAGCGTAACATAATCCCGACTTAAAGTACGGGCTAGGGGGCAATTAAGGATCACCTCTCTTAGGGTCATTTCCTCTTTGAAACGCTCTACTAGCAACTAGTGCATCATAGTATTGTCCGCTTTGGCAAGCTCTATGTCAATACCCTCACGGATTTGTTTTCTTGGGGGTGCTCGGCTAAACCGGTGTCACCCAAGAAGGCGTCTCAGTGTTGTGTCACATTTAAGTTCTCATAAAGTGTTAATTCATAGATACATCATTATTCATCACATAAATCTTTCTGATAGTATGCATCTCATCATATAATCATATATAAAACTATAACCTATTTTCACATAAAACTTTTTCATAGCATATACATCATCACATGAAAACTCCTTCATAGTGTATACATAAAACTATAGCATATACATTATCATATAATCACACCTTAGACAATCATTCATACAAACTCACAAGCCTATTATGTTATAAACCCATACTATGTTATGCTTTGGTTCTTTTGAGTCTTAAACTTGTAAACTAATTGTTCTAGTATTATTCTTAACCTCTCACACACCTATAGGTTCACAACTAATAAGTTTTACTAATTTTTATGCTCAATGACGTATCCAAACAGCACTATGCAGATTTGGACAGCTTTACATTTGTGTGATTACGGGGTTCTAGAAATTACGATTTAGACCCTTAAAGTCCTTAACTCACATTCTAAGTTATCGATCATCAAAACCTAGTCTCTTGGGAACCTATGAGGTTATAACTAAGTATTTCTCACCTCACACTATGGTCAAGAACATCTCTAAACCTCAAGGATGCAGAATTTGAAATCCTAACTTTACGGGTACCTATAAGTCACAACAATGACCCTTTCTAAGTTTAGTTTGCTCCTAAGGCTTCAAGATTAAGTCATAAACCAATTATGAGTCATTCCCACACATTTAAACTAATTTAAAACCATGATTATTAAATCTAAACCTTGCTGGACAGAGTCCAGAAAATTACATAATTAAAGGATCTAGAACTCTCAAATTAATTCTTTTCTAGTTCCTAACTTATCCTATCTTTCACATATGAGTCTTAACATTATTTTTACTCAAACATAGGCACATTATCATTATTAAAACAGCACATACAGTGGCAGTAAAGAGCAAGGAAGAACCGAAAATATACTTCTCCATAAAAGGCATAGAACACAATTTCTAAGGCACATAAAGTACTAGTTTCTCTTGGAACCATTTTAGAACTTTCAAAACTTGTTTATAAACACCTTTATCCTTTTAAAATCATAAGAATACTTGAGAGGGCAGTGGCTAAATTGTTTCTATCTCAAGAGGTCCTAAATTCGTCAAACTTAGTTCTACATATTCCTTATACTCACATAAGTTTAGATAAATTGTAAAACATAGTTTTTAACACTTAGAAACACCAAAGCCCCTTAGGGCCGAAATGGGAACCACAAGAAATAAATATCTTTAGACCTTTGTTGAGACAACAATGGGCAAGTCTTTGAGCTCTAGGTTCATTAAAGTGATGACATAAAAATAAACATGTTTATGCACTTATTTTAGGTTCCATTAGAAAGTAAAGTGATAGCACAAAGTAAATATGAATACAACTCATTTATTATCTTGGTATTAAGTGAGAACTTGAAATATAAACATGATAATGCATAGCTTGAAATATAAACATGATAATGCAAGTTCATTCATTATCTTGGTATTTAGTGATAGCAAGGAACTAAACATGATATGCAAAACATAAAGTAAACATGATGCAAGGTTCATTTTATGGTTGACTAGAGCTCATTCAAGACTTTAATAAGATAACAACCCAATACAATATCTCGAAGATCAAAACATCAAAACCGAAAGTCTTACAAAGGAAAAAGAAAGTGAAACTAAGTCAAGTTCTTTATTAAATACCCAAAACCCCTATCTAGAGAAAATCTCTAGAACGTGCCGGCCAACTTTAAGGTTGACAAGGGTAGGCTTGGGCTTTTAGAAATCCTTAGATTAATTTTCTTAAGTTGAAAAACCATGTGAGCTAGATATCATATAGATGAAGTCATAAGGAAAGGAAAACTCAAGCTTTAGAGGTTTCTTTGAGATGAATACAATGTCATCATCTAGAAACTCTCATCATCAAGCTATCATGCTCATAACAAGGCCTAGAGGCCGAAAAGAAAAGAAAAGGAGAAACAAAGGAAAGTTCAAAAAGAATCCAAGAGGAAACTAGAGAAAAACACTTTTTTGAACAAAACAAAGTTTGAAAACAAATCCCTACCTAGTGATGAAGGTAAAAGCTTGGACTTGAAGATGGAAATGAGATGAGCAACACCTCCTAGGATGGTGGTAATGATTCGACCTTGATGAAAGAAAAAGGAAGGAAATGTGTTCTTGGTGAGCTTGTGTTTGAGAATGGAAGTTTAGATGTTTGTATGATGATCCAAGGTGGTGGGGTGGTGTTTCAAGGTTAAGAGATGAGATGAAGAGATGAAGAGGATGAAGATGAAAGGAAGAACACTCTTGAAATTTTGAGAGAAAAGAAAAACTTAGCAAAACAACTCTAAAACTCTAAACTTAGCAAATGCTTCAAGGTGCAACAAGGCTATCACAAGCATCCTATTTATAGAAAAACAAAGCCATGGAGCTCACCAAGGGGAGGAGTGGCCGTGTGGTATTGGAGGGAAAAGGGAGAGGAAAATATCTCTTACACAAGGTCATTCAAGCATGGTTTGAAGTATGGAAGCTATGCTACAAAGTATGGCTTGATGTGAGTTAATTTCCTATCAAATTTTTATGAAATTAGGCTTCTAGAAACAATGCATGGCTGGAACTTTTCCAGGCACAAATAAATGGAGAAAATGAGCTATTTTAATTAGTTATTTACTTGGAAAATCAAGCTTGATTGAAAGTTATGACAAGGTATAGTGTATGTGACTTGAGGTATGGCCTTGGAGTATTGAAAAATTGAACATGTGATGCATAATGGGGAGGGACAGCTTCGGCCAGGCCTGGGCAGCAGAGTGGGGGTGAGTTTTGACCATTTAATTGGGTGTTAATGGTAGGTTTAGATGTGTATTAGCTTAGGTACAAGGTTAGGAATGATTAAGCTTAAGTTTAGGTAACTAAGAATGTGTTTTAAGGATTTTATGACAAGATTAGGAGTGCTCATACATCATTAAAGAATTTTAAACTCATTTATGAATAAACAATGTGTAACACAATTCCATGATTTAAGGAATTGGAAAGAGAAAACACTATTCAAGATTCCATAACTAGGAGTCTTGAAATTAAAATATGATTTTGAGTTGTAATTAAGCACTTTTTGGTTCTAATCAACTTTAATAAATTATTTTGACTCAAGATTAATTAAGGAAATTAATTAACCTTCAATTAGAGCCTAATATTGCTTAGGTTTGCTTAATCACGCGATTAAGCGTAAAAACACGAAACTAGGGGCAAAACCGTAATTTTGCACTAATTTTGCCCGAGACCTCCGGGACCAAAACTAAAGTCACAGTCTACATAAAAACGCCTTTTAAAATCATCTGGAGAAGTTTCGGGTTCATCCGGCACTTGCAATCGGGTAAAACACCGCAGGGGCGTTTTGGTCATTTTGACCCGAAAACTCGAAAAATGAGATTTTCGATCCCGGGAAGGTACACAAGTTATCTAATCCCCTTCCAACAATGAGTTTTCCCTTCGAGTACTGCCGAACCGGCTTTCCTCGAATTTCGGGCTGAAAATGACCTCAGGGGCATTTTGGTCATTCTCACTCTAACAGAAAAATCGGGGCGTTACAAACCTATTGTGGTTTGATCAAACATTTGGTCAGTTGGATGATAACGCACCTGATGTAGTGTTGCAACAGCATTCTCGAGCATATATCATGCAGTTCATTACATGGTTTCTAATGCCTAAACAAGTCAAGCTTTTGGGTTCATCTCAAGTGGTTGCCATTTCTGGAGGACTTTTACGTTTCTAGGACTTTGACTTGGGGCTCTGTTGTTTTGGCGACATTGTACTGTTCTCTATATCAGGCAATCAATTATTGAGTGGCTGACATTGGAGGATGTGGTGCACTCTTATTATTGTGGTCATATTATCATATCCTGACATTATGCCCTAATAGTGGCCACTTTGAGCTTAAGTTTCCACTTATTGTTGGGTATAATACTTTTAAGGCTATTACTTTTCTTTGTATATTATCCCTTTAAATTTCGCTAAGTTCTGAAATATTATTTTGTCATGTGGGTGGGATTGCCACAAAGGTCAGATTCGAATAAGGCTCGATTGCTACAGTAGAGGGCACTTATTGATGCCATCCTATTGATAGAGTAAATAATATTTAGTAATTTAAATATTGTGTTGAAAATTTCATAAGTTTAGCAAATAGTTTATTGTTTTGAATTCCATATGATGATGCTAATATTGTGTTGAAAATTTCATAAGTTTAGTAATTTAAATATTGCTGGCATTTTGGTATGTGTTTGTTCCATGCTCTGGTTCGTGATAGTGGAGTGGCACTAGGTGGATCATATCCTCCAATAGATTGGGGGAGAAATTAATGTCCTTATTTATTTTACTCTCCATTAACTTTAAAATATAAATGTAAATAAGGAAATACTCCCCATTTGTATTCAAATAAAATATGAAAAAATCAAAACTCCAACTAATCAAAATCTAACTTTTGAGTTCTAATTCAAATTCCAGAATTCTCACAATTTTCTAAATTTGGGAACTAAAACGAAACATCTAGGAGTTTCCTAAAATCCATCAAAAATCACTTTTCAATTCATTTTCCCTTGGAGAGCCATTACCTGGACTTTTGGTCCAAAAAATGTAGCTCTATCATATAACTCTTCAAGGAAGTATATGATTCGGACTTAGTGACATTATGGACTTGACAACTAGGGTGTGTCCCGGGGGACCCTAGAACTATATGAAACTTATCTACTGACATATGTACATCATGTATTACAAAGTACTATGTATAAGCACAAAACAATAGCTTTTGTGTTAACGCAAATTCATTAGCATGTCTAAATCTCTAATATGTATATTATTGTCGACATATAATTAGTTAATCCCATTGTCTATAAGCCTTCTTTAGCGGCTTAAAAACCTGAAGAATAATTTTGATGAATTGATCTTTTAAGAATTTTCCATTGAATTAGAAAGGGCACATAGCCACTTTAATTTTCAGCATTAAATAGCTTTTAAATTCCACCAAATTTTGATCTCCTGTACGTTTTCTACACAGAAGATGAACACTCTCTTTCCTATCTTATATTAATATGTAAATAAATTGATTGCACATGTGGCATTTATATCTCTGTCTAATCGAAGTAACAATATATTAATATTTAGATTACCTAATTTTGAATATCATTTATTGTACATAGAAAACTCAATCATTAAAATTAAAATATGCCCATTATATTTTTCTCTAATACTAATCATTAAAATTAAATTTTATTGTAATATTAGTTCTATTTTCTATCCATAAACTATGAATTTTATTTCTATCCAGAAATTATGGATTTTATTAGTACAAAATCAAAAAATTTTAAATCTCCTATTTCAATATATTTTTTAAAATTTTTTAATTTAGATTCTGTTTTCAAATTTTAACATTATATACATATTATTCTATTTGTTAATTAAATGAACTTATTTCATTTTATTCTATAATAAAAATATAATTCATGGCCAAATTAAAATTAAAAGCCACATTATAGGACTAATAAATGTAACACTGAGGATTAAAATTTAATTTTCTTATTATATTTAGTTCTACTTTAGGTTTATTAAACTATGGATTTTATTTTACATTATTTTAATTATATACTTTTTACCAATCAATTATGTATAAAATACGTTATCCACTAATATGTTAACAAAGCACTGAAAATGTAACCGCCCAAATTAATATGATAACAATGGAAGATGAATGATATGAGCACATTTAAAATCTCTAAACACATTAATTTAAAATAGCATAAGTGAAGCCTTATAATAATGAGAGAATGCGCTAATTGAAAAATTTACGAGAAAATGTTATAGCAAGCCTTTTTTTAATTAAATTTATAAAATTTCTATCATTGAATTAATCTATATACATTTATTATACGATAATAATAATTATAATTTAATAACTGAAGCGGTAAACATCAATTTGAATAATGAAAAATTGAGTTGACATCATAGACCAAGCACATATGATTCCAAGATCAACGATAATCTTGATCAAATCTTAGTATCACATTATTGCAGTACACAAATTTTGAATAACTTTACTGAATTATGATAAAATTGATACAACAATTATTAAAAAAAAAAACTTAGCTTTTAGGGATGGCAAGGCTTATGATCGAAATGATGCATCAAAAGTTTCTAGCACAAAAGCAATTTACAATCATAATTAATCAAATCCAAACATGAATTTCATTCTACACCAGAATAACGACGGTTACAGTGGAGTAAAAGTCCGTCACCCCACTTAAAACATAAATTAACCTAAGGAATTTAAAATGTAGTGATGTACAATTTAAAATCATTAATTTAAAATTATGAGACAAAGAGAATTCTAATCAACAAATGTGTGCACAATCAGATCATACACACACACATATATATAAAAGAGTGCAAAACAATTCATTAACACGTTATTGATATATCTTTGAGTTCAATTTTGGTCGTAATATATTTTTACTTTTGAATGATTTGATACTCAAATTTACAGAGAAAAATGACATTACTATTCTTAAATAAAACTAATTTTATGTAACACTTTATATAGTTTTACATAACAATATTAATTATTTATCTTTAAATATTATCATATTAATATTTAAATAATAAATCAATATATTGTAAATTTTTAAATTAGAATTTTAATAATTCATCATGAATTATTTTAGAAAAATGTAAAATTAAATTTTCTTTTAAATCATCCAAATAATATATGTTTTTATTTATATATATATTATTTAATAGGTTAAGATTATGTTTGAAGTGAATTATGTAATAATATTATTTAATATTGTAATATTGTTGCACATAACAATATTAATATTTTTATCTTTAAGTTGATTTCATTGAAATTTAAATAATCATGTTAAAATCTTAGTTCATGAAAAATCAAAATAAAATATATATTAAAATATAAATTTAAATTAATTTCATCCTTAATTTATATTAAAATATTTTTTGACCCAGTATTTATTAGAAAGAAGTGAGGTACAAACTGATTCTTAGAATCATACAAATTTAGTTTCAAAACTCTTAACTACAACAATCATATATTTAGAAATATATTAATATTTTTATTTATTTTAAAAAAAATTGACAAATTAATATATAAATATGTTTCATTCTTGAAAGAGCAATTCAAAGTTAAAATATCTAAAATCTCCAAAGTTAATATTACAAGTTTCCCATCAACTATAATTAAAGAGTTTCAAGATAACATCATCTTACATTGTATTATAATAAATGTATCTATTTTAGCCAATTACAACGTATTATTTTTTTTTTGTCCAAATTCAACAAAAATACACTTCTAATTAGTGATGAATTATTAGAGTGTATTTGATTTGTGAAAATATTTTCTATTTTTATTTCTTAAAAATAATTTTTATTTTTAGATTTTTAAAGTGTAGGAAATATGTTTGTTTTATTAAAGTAGATTCTATTTTTAGAAGTGAAGATAATGAAAATATGTTTAGTTTGTATGTTTTTAAAATGAAATTTTAATAACAATAAAATAATATTTTTATTGAAAGCAATAATAATTATTAAATAATAAAAAACATATATACGATTTGGACATTTGATTTATCTATAAAAATATTTATTAAAATAATAAATAATTCTATAAACTGAGGTACTTCAGATAAAAAAAAATTATTTCTAATTACTAATTTTGTTTAGAATATACTTGCTTTTTGAGTAATTTGCCATTGTACTAAAAGCAGATATATAATTGAAAAAAATAATTAGTATTTTTTTAACTATGATTATTATTATATTTCCATCTATCACTCTATTAAAAATTTGCCCATCCATTACTTGAAAAATATGTAAATCAATAATTTTAATTAAATAATAGTGTAAAAGAGTTTATATACACAATGCATTAAAATTATATTCTATAATACATAACTTTATACAAAATATTTTTTTTATTTTTACTTTCCCTTTTCCTTTAACGTAAATGTGATAAAAGGAATTAAAAATTCACATTTAAAGAAATAATAAACTATACAAGTAAATTTATTAAGCTTTAATAGGTAATAATAAACAATAAAAAATTGATATATGCTTAATAAACTTTTATTTTGTTACGAATGTCAAACAGTGATTGACCAATTCCATTACTGCAAGGAAAGGCTGTTTGCTATTAACGCCTCTATATAAAAAAAATATAATAAAATAGAAAAACAAAAAAAAAGAAAAGAAAGATCTCACAATTTACGTGGGTAAAGTGTGACCTGATGGCAAGTGATTAATTGTGTGGATGAGACACAAGAAAGTGTTCTTCAACAAACGAATAAAATATGCAGATGAATAATGTTTTTGAAAGATTCGAACTAAGCACAATCAATTAAAACAAATAAATTAAAATTTCTTCATATTTACAATAATACCATTGCATTTTCAATTGAAAATGTTTTCAGCATGTAACAAAGGAAATGCTGGAAATGAGAAATTACCATTTTCAAATTTTCATGTTTTTTCTATAACTATTTTCTAAAAACATTTATAAAAAGAACAAACCAATTACATCTTGACTTTTGTATTATGTTTTTAGTAAAAATAAAAATAGAAAATAGCCAAACCAAATGCACTCCTATATTTTCACATGTTATATTTAGTTTTTAGTTATCATCACATATCCTTTAAAACATTCTTCTTAATTTTTTTTAAATGAATAAACCCGTGCATCGCACGGGCGTAATCTCTAGTTATTCGTATGTTTAGCTTGATATATAAAACCATTCTGCTTAATAAATTAGATAATGTGCCGCACATTGTAATGCCTAAACTGTTACATATGCATAGTCAAAATCGATTGATAATATTCAAAGTGGATCCATGTTGATGAACTTTCGAAGCGGATCATCCCCGTCCCCAATATTATCCATTTTAAGATAATTGCGGAAACTGAAACTGATCAATACTAATGATTATATTCTTTTTAGTTTTGGTCGAAAGCTTTCAATAATGTTTAAATTATTGTGTCCGTGCTGGTCAGGAAAACTGGCTCTACAGTAAATAGCTCGGTTTTGTGGGTTCAATATTTCATGAATCATGAATAATAACCCGCCATTTGTATTTGGGGGACATAAGCAATGGCGAAAGTAGCCCACCATGGAATTCAGAGCTTTTGGCCGAAGACATAAGAGAGAAAAGAAGACGAAGGGATGATGGAAAAGGTGGGGTTAATGGTAAACCCACTTGCTTCTGCCCCCCATTATTTTGCTTATTGCCTTCCTTTTCTTCTTTTTGCCTTTCGCTTTCAAAAGAGAGTCATTTTCCTAGGACTTTTCACAGGTTCAAAGTTCAAACCCTTCATAATTGTGGAAGTGGTTGCTATATGTGATTTGTAGTTAATTGAACAATTGGTGCTGTTTTATTGTTGTGGGCCCAAAAAGAAAATAAAGCCATATCCGGGAACGGTCTTCACTTATGGACCAAAAAAGAGAACACCCTTTACTTTTAACGTGGGTCTGAATAAGCAACTGAAAAAGCAGGGTTTGAACCATATAAGGATTCTACCCAAAGATAAAAGGTTTTTGACACCAAAAAAAGAAAAAGAAACATAAGAAACACATAGGGACTCGTGACCAAAAAAATAAATATCATACAACCATGGTTATGAAAAATAGACAAGTCAACTGGTCTAACTGGTTGAACTGAGAACTGATCGGGTGGTCAATGCAGCTATCTCAAACACCAACGTTTGAAAACCGGGCATAAACCAGCAGAACTGGTCAAAAAATCAATAAACTAGACAAATTGAACTAGTCTTCCCGGTTGAGTGGTTTTTCTTTTTTTGACAAAAAATAGCAAACCCAAACAATTGTTATATTATTTTATTAATGTAACGCCCCGATTTTTCTGTTAGAGTGAAAATGACCAAAATGCCCCTGAGGTCATTTTTAGCCCGGAATTCGAGGAAAGCCGGTTCGGCAGTATTCGAAGGGCAAACTTAATGTTGGAAGGGGATTAGAAAACTTATGTACCTTCCCGGGATCGAAAATCTCGTTTTTCGAGTTTTCGGGTTAAATGACCAAAACGCCCCTGTGGTGTTTTACCCGTTTGCAAGTGCCGGATGAACCCGAAACTTCTCCAGATGGTTTTAAAAGGCGTTTTTATGTGTTCTATGACCTCAGTTTTAATTTTTGAAGTCCCGGGCAAAATTAGTGCAAAATTACGGTTTTGCCCCTAGTTTCGTATTTTTACGCTTAAGCGCGTGATTAAGCAAACCTAAGCAATATTAGGCTCTAATCGAAGGTTAATTAATTTCCTTAATTAATCTTGAGTCAAAATAATTTATTAAAGTTGATTAGAACCAAAAAGTACTTAATTACAACCTAAAATCATATTTTAATTTTAAGACACCTAGTCATAGAATCTTGAATAATGTTTTCTCTTTCCAATTCCTTAAATCATGGAATTGTGTTACACATTGTTTATTCACAAATGAGTTTTAAATTCTTTAATGATGTATGAGCACTCCTAAACTTGTCATAAACTCCCTAAATCACATTCTTAGTTACCTAAACTTAAGCTTAATCATTCCTAGCCTTGTACCTAAGCTAATACACATCTAAACCTACCATTAACACACAATTAAATGGTCAAATTCACCTCCTCCCTTGCTGAACCAGACCAGGCCGTGAACCTTCTCCCCCATTGTGCATCACATGTTCAATTTTTCAACACTCCAAGGCCATACCTCAAGTCACATACACTATACCTTGTCATAACTTTCAATCAAGCTTGAATTTCCACATGAATAAATAATTAAAACAACCCATTTTCCCCATTTATTTGTGGCTGGAAAAGTTCCAGCCATGTCAAGTTTCTAGAAGCCTAATTTCATAAAAATTTGATAGGAAATTAACTCACATCAAGCCATACTTTGTAGCATAGCTTCCATACTTCAAACCATGCTTGAACGACCTTGTGTAAGAGATATTTTCTCTTCCTTTTCCCTCCAAACCACACGGCCACTCCCTCCATTTGCAAGCTCCATGGTTTTGTTTTTCTATAAATAGGATGCTTGTGTTAGCCTTGTTGCACCTTGAAGCATTTGCAAAGTTTAGAGTTTTAGAGTTGTCTTGCTAGTCTTTCCTTTTTCTCTCAAAGTTCTAAGAGTGTTCTTCCTTTCTTTTCATCTTTATCTCTTCATCTCATCATCATCTCTCAATCATCAAACACCACCCCAAAGCCTTGAACCATCATCAAACCTCTCAAACACCACACCTCAAACACAACTTCACTTGAAACACATTTCCTTTCTTTTTCTCTCATCAAGGCCGAATCATCATCACCATCCTAGGAGGTGTTGCTCATCTCATCTTCATCTTCAAGACCAAGCTTTTATCTTCATCAATAGGTAGGGATTTGTTTTCAAACTTTGTTTTACTCAAGAAAGTATTTTTCTCTAGTTTCCTCTTGGATTCTTTTTGAGCTTTCCTTTGTCTTTCCTTTCTTTTCATTGTCTTTCCTTTCTCTAGTTTCATTTTCTTGGATTCTTTTAGAAAACTATGTTATATAATTTTTCTAAACTTATATGAGTATAAGGAATATGTAGAACTAAGTTTTATGAATTTAAGACCTCTTGAGATGAAAATAATGTAGCCACTGCCCTCTTAAGTATTTTCATAAGTTTAGATGATAAAAGCGTTCATAAAAGAGTTTTGAAAGTTTTAACAAGGTCCCAAGAGAAACTAGTGTTTTATGTGCTTTAGAAACTATGTTCAATGCCTTTAGATGGAGTTTCTGTTTCGGTTCTGCCTTGCTATGTTTGGCCACTGTATGAGCTGTGTTAATGATGTTAATATGCTTATGTTTGAGTAATAATTATGTTAAGACTCATATGTGAAAGATAGGATAAGTTAGGAACTAGAAAAGAATTAATTTGAGAGTTCTAGATCCCTTAAAGATTTATTTTTCTGGATTCTGTCCAGCAAGGTTTAGATTCAATAATCATGGTTTTAAATTAGTTTATATGTGTAGAAATGACTCATAATTGGTTTAGGACTTAATCTTGAAACCTTGGGAGCAAACCGAACTTAGAAAGGGTCATTATTGTGACTTCTAGGTACCCGTAAAGTTAGGATTTTGATTTCTGCACTCTTGAGGTTTAGATATGTTCTTGACCATAGTGTGACGTGAGAAATACTTAGTTATAACCTTATAGGTTCCCAAGAGACTAGGTGGTGATGATCAATAACTTAGAATGTGAGATAAAGATCTAAACCGTAATTTCTAGAACTCCGTAATCACATAAACATAAAGCTGTCCAAATTCTACTTAGTGCTGTTTGGATTAGTTCTTGAGCATAAAATTTGTATAACTTATTAGTTGTGAAACTATAGGTGTATAAGAAGTTAAGGATAATGCTAGAACAATTAATTTGCAAGTTTAAGACTCATAAGAATCAAAGTTTAAAACACCATGGGTTATAACATATCAAGTCTATGAGCTTATGGGGATAATTATTAGATATGACTATGTGATGATGTTTATGTTATGTGGAAGATTTATGTGACGATGCATATGTTATGAGGAAGTTTCATGTGATGATATATATGTTATGAAAAAGCTATATGAGGATGCATGATAAAAATGAATATGATAAATGATGAGGTATTTATGATTTAATACTTATGAAAACTTAAATGTGACACAACACTGAGACGCGCTTCTCCTGGGTGACACCGGTTCGGCCGGGCACCCCCAGGAGGAGACAAATCCGTGAGGGTATGTGTAGATGCAGCCTGCCAAAGCGGACAAATTGCGAGGCCCGCGTGGCTAGCAAAGCGTTTCAAAGAGGAAATGATCCTAGAAAGGAGATCCTTAATTTGCCCCCTAGCCCGTACTTTAAGTCGGGATTATGTTACGCTTATCATAGGATAAGTAAGAGCTGGTGACGACTAGTTAAGGTATGAGCTCATAACCTAGAGAAGTTTTAGGGCGGCCCCATGAGATGAAAGTTAAAGTTAACAATGTCACATATACTATACTTATGCCAATGCCATAATATTTCTTAGTTATTCTATTGTTTGGTTTACCTTTATGATGTACTCATATCATTAGTATATTTCTGCTTAAGTTATAAGACGCATTATAAAATATGATGGACCTTGGATAAAATACCTCTTTAGAAAACTAACTTAAAAGGAATTTATATGCATGCACACCTTTTAGAAATAAACCCAAGGTTCCTGAGGATGTGACGATGTCACCTAGGTAGGGATAACCCTACTGAGAATTCTTTTAGAAAGATTCTCATTCCCTTTCTCTTTTCTTCCGTCATATCTTCAGATGGCGACGTTTGTACTCTTCATCGACACCCCGGTATGGGAGTTGCACCATGACCCGGCACTCGGGTCATACCATTTTGAGGGTCGCTGCACTGTCAGAGTATTCATGTTCATGGGACGACCCTTCGCACCCGCCCCGAGCTACCGCTTCACCCCGATCGCTTCTACCGTCATAACGGGATTTTTGAGCGAGCGAGACCACGCGATGAGCAGATCCTCCGCATGGAGCCCGAGACATCAGCAGTACGCGAGTACCCCGAGTATGTGCCGCGTCCCCAGTACTCGGAGACGGACCCATCCGAGGACCCACTATCCCACATGTACAGTTGGAACTCCAGTCCCGCTCCCCCACCGATGAGGGCTGGGAGTGAGGAGACGGTGGTCCAGCCGAGGTTGGCTCGTCGGCCATCTATGTGCCCTCGCCGCGGTGGACATGCCCCGATGATGCGCTCGACCACTCCCGCCGAGATTCGTCAGTGGATCGACTCGACCCCACAGTATTCGGACCAGCAGGAGTAGACATAGGAAGGGTAGTAGATAGTGCACACACGCCACATAGTTGAGGACAAACCTTCTTTTGTATATGAGGTTGTCTACTCTAGGTGCACATGGGTATGGGTGTTGTTTCTCTTGTATTTGCTTTTTATGATTTCCATGTATTGCATTTCAGTTGTATTCCGCTTCCCGATGTATTGAATAGTCTTTCCCTTTTGGGTAGGCACAACATATATATATATATATATATATATATATATATATATATATATATAGCTATGTTTCAGTTGATGTCTCCATGATATGATGTGTTTCTTTATGCTTTGCTTATATGTTTCTCTATGCTTCCTCTTAAAGATTCGTGCGTGGCTCTCACTTTGATTTTAAATTCCAAAAAGAAAAATTTTACCTATATTTCCGCTAAGTATTTTCTAAGTAAAAGATGAGACCAAGAGGTAATATTCTAAAGATTAACCTAAGTACATACTAGTAGTCTTGGGTTAAGATTTAGGGTGTTACAATTAATATCATAGTTATTGGTATTATTATTATTTCACAAATCAAATATGTTATATACAAGTAGCGTTTATACGTTGAAAGTATAACATCCTCCCAAGTACAACCTCATCTTTAAGTCATGGTATCGTACTCGAGAGTTATTACTTATAAATTTGCGGGCCTTTCTTAATTATCTATAGCAAATATAGGGCAAATTGTGTATTAACTAACTCGTGGTTCTATCAAAATATATAGCAAAGAAACAACATATTTATTTAATACAAGTTAAATACAAAAGGAAGTTTTTCTATGAGCTTTAGTTCACATAAGTTCTTTGCTATATTTTACATACATATATATATGGCTAAGTACAACAGATACGAGTTTCCACTACTAAACTACAGAAATTCCCATATAGTCTTTCTTGTAGCTGCTTCACTATTCTCTGGAATCAACCTGGAGATGACACGAAAACAAACATATAGGGGTGAGAATTCTAAAATTCTCAACAAGGCATCCTCAAAACATATAATGAAACTCATGTCAACGTTATCATCCCAACCACTTCGTGTAACATCCTAATTTTTAACCCAATACTCTAGAACACATTAGGTTAATCATTAGGTTATTACTTTTTAATCTCATACTTTTATTAAAATACTTAGCAGAAGATACAGGTAAATTTTTATTTTAGAAATATAAAAACAAAGTGAGAGCCGCGTGCATCGAAATACGGGAAGATAAATCACAACATGATTAGATATATAAAGGCATAGAACAATCAACAATTCAACAAAGAATCATTCCATTAGTAACATAATTAGAAATATATAGAGTCACACCCTTATAGAATCGGGCTGAGCTTTCGATACAAAGAAATACAACATGAACGGAAATACATGAAAGATGCAAATAAAAACTCCTACCCTAGTGCACCTAAGGTGGGTAATCTCATGACAAAAGAAGGCTTACCCTATCTATGAGTGAGTGTGTGCACTAGATCTCCCCTAAAACATCTACTACTGGAACCCGGGGTATGGCGGGATGAAACTAATCCACGGACGTGGGGCAGCAGGAGTAGGTACGCGTAGTGGCTGATCATGTGCTCCTCAGTGGGGGCGCATCTTGGCCTGCCTAGCCAACCTCGGCTGCGTAACTGTCTCCATGCTCTCGCTCCTCACAAACTGAGGAGTGGGGGCAAAGCTCTCGCTATACATGTGCGTCGGTGGATCCTCTGAGGGGTCGTCCTCTGAACCGGGAGATCGAGGCACGTAGTCCTGGAAGTTGCGGGCAGCTGCACCTCCGGTATATGTCCGAAGAATCCTCTCATCACGCGTCCGGACGCGCTCAAAAATCATAGCATCATCGTAGGGAGACATAGGAGAGAAGCAGTAGCTCTATACAGGATGTTCGAAGGGAAATCCGATGAACATAAAGACGCGAACAACACAGCATCCCTCAAAATGATATGACTCGTGCTCCGGATCAAAGTGTACCTCCCAAGTCGGGGTGTCGATAAAAACCACGAACGTCGCCATCAAGCTCTAAAGACGTGACGAGAAAGAAAGAAAGAAGAGAAAGGAGTGAGAATCTTACTAAAGAATCTCAGTAGGGATCTCCTATCTAAGGTTACATCGTTCACATCCTCATAAACCTTGGGTTTATTTACAAAAGGTGTACATGCATATAAGATTCATTATTAGGTTTATAAAACTAAATTATCCAAGGTTCATTCCTTTTAGAATGCATCTTAATGTCATGAATGCAACATATCAAAGCATGAATACATGGGAATACTTGAAGCAAGTACTTAACAAATCATAACATCAAAAAGCATACAAGTGGCATAAAGGGGCATGAATCTTTCATGTGGAACTTTCCTCAACTTTGTGACATAAATCATCATACTATAGCATTATAAGGCCACCCTAAAAACATCTAGGTTATGAGCTCATACCTTAACTAGTCATCACTACTTCTTGCTTATTATTTGAATAAGCAAAACATAATAAAATAATCCCAACTCCTCGAGTACGGGTTAGCGGGCTTAGGGATCACCTCTCTTAGGATATATACCTTCTTTGAAATGCTTTGCGGGCATCTAGCCACAGTAATTTGTCCACTTTGGTAGGCTGCATCTACTTATACCCTCATGGATTTGTCTTTCCTGGGGGTGCTTGGCCGAACCGGTGTCACCCAGGGTTTTAATCTCATATGGTACTTCAAAAACATTCTCAAATCCTTTAGGTTTGATGGAAATTCGACAACATAATGGTTGTACACCAAATTTTCTTCAAACCAACTTTATGCCACAAGTCTATAACACATACACATTTCTCATTCATCTTTCATACTTATGATAGACTTAACATTTCAATAAATCACTTCATCATATCTCATGTATCATCAAAGTACATGCATCAACACATCATACTTGCATTATCAAACTTAAAACATCAAAGTCTCTTAATGTTTTATGCTTTGACCCTTAAGGTCCTTTAACTTGATATCTAAGTTGTCTATCATCACAACTTAAGCTCTCGGGTACCTATAGGCTCATATCTAAGTATTCCTCACTCAATTCTATGATCATAAACAATTCTAAACCTCAAGAGTGCAGAATCCATAATTTTACACTTTAGCGGTACCTAGGAGTCACAACTTGCACCCTTTCTAAGTTCGGTTTGTTCCTAAAGCATCAAGATCAATTCCTAAACCAATTATGAGTAGTTTCTACACATTTAAACTAATTATAAACCATGATTTCTAATTTTAAACCTTGCTGGACAGAATCCAGAAAATTACATTTCTAAGGGATCTAAAAGTCTCAAATTAATTCCTTTCTAATTACTAACCTATCTTAACTTTCTCAAATGAATTTTAGCATTAATTATACATAATCATACTCATATTATCATCATCAAAACAGCATTATATAGTGAGCATACCAATCAAACAGAACCGAAAACATCTTCATCAAACAATGCATAAAACTTCATTTCTAAAGCACATAAATTGCTAGTTTTTCTTGGAATCTTTTTAAAACTTTCAAAACCCACTTAGAAATAATTTATTTCCTCAAAACCATTATAGAACATATGAGGGCAGTAGCCATTTTAAATAAATCTCAAGAGTGTTTTAAAACATAAAACCTTGCTCAAAACATTTCTTAAAATCATCTAAGCTTAGGAAAATCATAAAACACAAGTTTTAGCACTTGTAACTAGGTGAATCTCATTCTAAGATCCAACATCATCACAAGGCCGAAAATTAAAGAGGTAAAAGGCATATATTTTCAAACTTTGTTGAGACAATAATGGGTAACTCCATGAGCTCTAAATCTCTTAAGTTATAACATAAACATAAATATGCAATGCACTTTGTTTTAGTCTTGATTAAGAGGTGAGAGCATAAAATAAATATGCTATGCATATCCATTATTATCTTAGAGATTTAGTGAGAACATAAACATAAATATGAAGATGCAAGTTCATTCTTTAGTTTTGAGCATTTAGTGATGACATAAAAGTAAATATGAATGCAAGTCCTTTTTATCTTAACTTAGAGCTCATATAAGACTTTTAGAGAGAACCAAAAATCTCAACCCAACACTTATCTCATTAACAAAGTGAGCTCTAGAGTTCTTGAACCAAGTTCTCAAAGGAACTACATGGTTATTGAACATCATCATCAAGCTCAAAGGAAGTAAACTCAAAAGAAAACAAAACCATGAGGAAATAGGAACCAAGGCCGAAATATAGAGGAAAAGAAAACAAGAACTGAAAGCATACAAGGAAATAAAAAGAGAATGAAACTATGTCATGTTCTTTATTAAGTACCCAAAACCCCTACCTAGAGAAGATCTCTAGAACGTGCCGGCCAACTTTAAGGTTGACAAGGGTAGGCTTGGGCTTTTTGAAAACCTTAGATTAATTTTTCTTAAGTTGGAAAAACCATATGAGCTAAGTAATATAGATAAAGTTCAAAGAAAGGAAAAACTCAAGCTTTAGAGATTTCTTTGAGATGAACACAAAGTGACCATCTAGAAACACTCATTATCAAGCTATCATGCTCAAAATGAGGCCTTGAGGCGGAAATGAAAAGAAAAGGAAAAGCAAGGAATAACTTAAAAAGAAACCAAGGGAAACTTTAAGAAAATCTCATTTTTGAGTAAAAACAAAACTAGAGAGCAACTCCCTACCAAGTTGGAAGATGAAAATGCTTGATCTTGAAAGGAAATGAGAAGAGCAACTCCTCCTAGAGTGGAGATATGGCTTCGGCCTTGAAGGAGAGGAAGGAAAGGAAATGTGTTCTTGGTGAGCTTGTGTTTGAGGTTGAGTGTTTGAGTGTTTAGGAGATAATTCAAGATTGTGGTTTGAGGTTGTGAGATGATGATGCAAAGAGGAGATGAAGAAGATGAAGATGAAAGAAAGTTCTTAAGAACTTTGAGAGTAAATGAAGAACTTGAGAGGAAAAGGAAAGAACTCAAAAGAAAGCTTGAAAACTAAAACTTAACAAATGATCTAAAGGTTCACACAAGTTCTTCAACACATGTATTTATAGAAAACAAAAACAGTGAAGACTCCTCAAGGGAGAGGGCTGGCTGTAGCTTCTTAAAGGCATGAGAGGAGAAAATATCTCTTACACAATGTCATTCAAAGCATGGATGAAAGCATGGTAAGCATGGTGCAAAGTATGGGCCAAGTAAGGCTTGTCATGGACTTGAAATTGCATTTGAATTTCAAATATTTGAGGCATGGGAGGAGGAGTGGCCGCGCACTTCTAGAAGAGAGGAGGAGAGGTTTCTTTTGCTTAATGATGGTTTCAAGATGTGTTTAGGTGTGTATTAGATTACGTGCAAGATTAGGAATTCCTAAATATGTATTTAGGTAACCAAGAATATGATTAGAAATTTTATGACATGATTAAGGAGTGCTCATACACATTTAGAAGGTTTAAAATTCATTTTATGAATAAACAATGTAGACACAATTCCATGATTTAAGGAATTGGAGAGAGAAAACACTATTCAAGATTCCATGACTAGGAATCTTGAATTTAAAATAAGATTTGAGTTTAAATTAAACAATCTTAGGTTCTAATTAGCTCTAATAAATTTTTTTGACTCTAGATTAATTATGAAAATTAATTAATCTTTGATTAGAGTCTAATATTGCTTGGTTTGCTTAATCACGCGATTAAGCTCAAAAACACTAAACCAGGGGCAAAATCATAATTTTGCATAAAAATTGCCCGGAACCATCGAGACTAAAACTGAGGTCACCGAATACATAAAAACACCTTTCAAAACCATTTGGAGAATTTTTGGGTCCATCCGGCACTCGTACCCGTGTTAAACACAACAAGGGTATTTTGGTCATTTTGACCTGAAATATTCGAAAACGAGATTTTCGATTCCGAAAAGATACACAAGTCAACTAATCCTCTTCAAACATTGAGTTAGCCCCTCAAGGACTACCGGGTCGGCTATCCTCGAGTTTCGGGCCGAAAATGGCCTCAGGGGTATTTCGGTCATTTTTACTCTAGTAGAAAATCGGGGTGTTACACTTCGGTTTATTAGTAAAATTGTGAGAATGCAATATATATCAAGATTCATTTTTAAGTTCAAAAATCATTCACTCAAAGTGGGTTTCTTTTAATTTCTCAGTTACTCAATATATATATATATATGTCATATTACTCAATATTTTCAATCACTTAACATACACCTATCGTCCTACTTAACATCAGAAAAGCTCATTCGCAACTTCACGTGCCCTGGTATATCATAGGGGATCTTTCCATGCCCTTTACCCACTAAAAGGGACTCCTCCATACCCTTTACACACTAAAGGGGACGTGCCCATGCCCTTTACACATTAAAGGGGACCTTTTATCTACTTAACATATAAATCACCATCAAGCTTGTAAAAGCATCCATTCACAGTATAATTTTAATAATCATCTTTCAGTTTTCTCAATACATGCCCAAGTTACATATAAATATTTATTCACAATGAAATGCTCATCTATTCCTCGTAAATGAACTTAAATAATATAGCATGCATTGACACTCATCATACTTGAGTCATAAGTCATTTTATTTCCAAATCAATATTCTAGTTCATTTCCAGCACCTTGATAGATTTTTAACTCGAGTACCAAAATTATTTCTCATGTCAAATAACCGATTTCATGTCGACAAAAATTTCCGATAACACCTCAATATGTACTCAATGTCCTGTAAAAATTTCAAAGCAAAACAATTTCTCTAACTATGTCAACAAAATTCTATAAATTTGGTGGTCAGATACTACTTAACCTCAGCTCAAAACCAAAATCTTATAATTTTTAACCCTAGCAAATGATTGAAAAAATTCAGAATAAAAAACATGATTACACTTCAAGATGTTGTCAATACCCTATAAAATTGTAAAGGAAAATCAATCATTTATTATGATAACAAAATTAGACAAAATTGGAGCTTCAGTTCCCATAATCCAAGCAACATAGGCACAATTTCAATTCTTGATTTTTTAAAAGCAGTATAAATGAAAATCAGGGCTTAAGAAAATTGGCCTAAGATTAGCTTAACATATAATTTTTCTAACTCATAAAAATACCTACAAATATATCTAAAAATTCTTGATTAGTGGCTGCCTAGAATAGAACTGAAAATTCAGCAACATGGTTAAAAATCTCTTTACACAAAAATGATTGTTCACAATATCAAAACACTACACCAAAATTAACACACCAATATCAATATATTATCAACCAGTTCAACTAAAAATATTCAGCCAAAACAGTAAGCAAATTATAAAAATATATTTGAAATAAAAAGAGGTTTAAAATCCCCTACTTTAATGGCTTTAGGTATCTTGGCTCTAAAGGATGATCCAAGAATGGTTTCTCTTTACTCCAAGGCCACCAAATCAACCATAAACTCTCCTTAGGTAGTAAGGTAATAAGGAACCAAGGTGAGAATTGGTGAGGATTTAAAATGCCAATAAGTTAGTTTTGTAGATGGTGATGAGTAGAATAAGTTTTATAAAGATAGTTTATGATTTTATCAAGTTTAGGTAGGAAAATGGAGGTTTGAAATTAAGTATTGAAGCTCTTTGAGGACAATAATGGTGGTTGTGTGTTCAGCAAGTTTTGGCCGAGAATATTGCTTCAAAGTGATAAGGTTTGGTGCTTTTAATATATCTTAGAATAAAATAGCATTTACGTAACATTAATGTATAATTTCTTTAAAGAAAAGAAAAACAATTGGATGGCTAAGATTTAAGATTGTAAAGCAAGATTAAATCTTAGCCTTTCAGTAAGTCAAAATGGATATACATTATCATTTTGTAGAGATTAAACTATCTTTTAGTATTAGAAATTGCACAATAAAATTTTATCAAACGGGTAAAACACTATACCCGAGTAATCAAACATTGCCTGGAAAACAATTTTAGGTATAAAACCTTTATTCCTACCCATTGCTAATCTTATTCCTTTAATTTCTCAGTTTTGGGCATCTTCGGGTGCAAATTTTAGGGTTTCGACTATCCCGGCGGGCCCATGGGGCCCACTAGGTTATTATTCACAATTTTTTTTTTACAGATCCGTTGAATCGTCCTCATCATTGTTGTATCTATCATATTTTTGAAATTATGACTAATAAAGCTCAAATTAATTTTTAACTGATTTTTAGGGTGTTACATTACCACCCACCTTAAAAAGAACTTTGCCCTCAAAATTCATTTGAAAGCAATTTCAAAAGAAAATTTTCATAAATCAAACAAGAAATGTACACACGATTCAAATAGTTCAATCAAATCCTAAACGTTCGTACCTCAAATTGGATTGTCAAGTGGTGATGTCCTCTCAGTTCATAGTATTCTTGTGTGCTAATGCACGACACTCCCTTATAATATGTCCTAGCTTTCCATAGAGATAGCATACAATCTGCCTAGCCAAGCAAGGTCTGCCCTCATGGTTCTTACCACATTTTGGACAATCTTGGCTCGTGGTTAACCATTGTTGTTCTTTATCCTCATGTTAAATGGGTTGAAACGGCTTCCTTTGGGGCGGGGCCTCTTCATAATCTTGCTCTTTAGGTGGCAGTGTCTTATTAGAAGTATTCTTAGCAGATTGGATGATTGCTAACTTCTTGTTGGAGTCCTCTGCACGATGGCATTAGTTTACCAAGGTTGCATAATCTCGAATCTTTAAGAGTCTTGCAGCAGCTTCAATGTCTTCACGTAATCCTCCTTCATACTTCATGCACTTCCAAGCTTCATTAGGATTACACTGATAGATGGTGGAAAATTTGCAGTGTCCTTCGAACTTTTCCGTGTATTCCGTTATACTCGTGGACCCTTGCTTGAGTGTCATGAACTCAAACTCCTTTTTATTCCTTATCGAAATAGGAAAATACTTATGATAAAAAGTCTCTTTAAAAACTTCCTAGGTAACTTCAGTATGAGAGGCTTTGAACAACCCCTTGATCCCAACCCACCAAAATTCAGCATCGGCTTTTAGCATGTAGGTAGCAAAAGCCACCTTTTGGATCTCTATGCAAGGAAGGACTGAGAAAATTTTCTCCATGGCCTTAACCCATTCTTTTGCTTTACTTGGATTGAAGGCTCCTCGAAATGGCGAAGGATTTAACTTCCTAAACTCGACAAATTTTTTATATTCCACATCCACTTCATCCGCTCCTTGGTTATTTGCCGGGTTTCGTTCTTCGTTATGGTCCAACCTCTCCATCATCCTATTGGCTGCTGTAACTTGTTCTCTCATGGCAGTCACCATCTCACGAAAGGTGTCCATCATACCTACTTCATCTCCCGAACTATTCGTAGTACGCCGATTCAAAGTCATTGATTCCTATCACACCAAACAAGAATTATTGAGTTGATTAGGCTCAATACCAAGCGAAGTATGGCAGCAACCCACAACATTCCCAACTAGCAGTCACACACACATAAAATTATAATGCATGACATTTACTAAGGAAGCATAACTAGTCTATTCCTAAAAGGTCCTACTAGGATAAACTGCTCTGATACCATATTGTAACATCCTCCCAAGTACAACTTCATCCTTAAGGCATGACATCGTACTCGATAATTGTTACTTATAAATTTGTAGACCTTTCTTAATTATCTATAGCAAGAATTAGGCGAATCATGTATTAACTAACTCGTGGTTCTATCAAAATATATAGCAAAGAAACAACGTATTTATTTAATACAAGTTAAGTACAAAAGGAAGCTTTTCTATGAGCTTTAGTTCACATAAGTTTCTTACTATCTTTTATAGACACACACACACACATATATATGGCTAAGTACAACAGATACAAGTTTCCACTACTAAACTGTAGAAATTCCCATATAGTTTTTCTTGTAGTTGCTTCACTGTTCTCTAGAATCAACCTAGAGACGATACGAAAACAAACATATAGGGGTGAGAATTCTAAAATTCTTAGTAGGTCATCCCCAAAGAATATAATGAAACTCATGTCATCGTTATAGTCCTAGCCACTTCGGTTTATTAGTAAAATTGTGAGCATGCAACATATATCAAGGTTCATTTTAAGTTCAAAAACTATTCCTCTAAGGTGGGTTTCTTTTAATTTCTTAGTCACTCAATATATATATATGTGTGTGTGTGTGTGTGTGTCATACTACTCAACATTTTCAATCACTTAACATACACCTATCGTCCTACATAACATCAGAGAAACTCATTCGCAATTTTACGTGCCATCAGTACATCACAGGGGATTTTTTTCGTGCCTTTTACCCACTAAAGGGGACTTGCTCATGCCCTTTATACATTAAAGGGGACCTTTTATCTACTTAACGTATAAATCACCATCAAGCTCATAAAAGCATCCATTCATAATATAATTTCAATCATCATCTTTCAGTTTTCTCAATGCATGCCCAAGTCACATATAAATGTTTATTCACAATGAAATGCTCATCTATTCCTCATAAATGTACCTTTAAATAATATAGCATACATTGACACTCATCATACTTGCGTCATAAGTCATTTTATTTCCATATCAAGATTCTAGTTCATTTCCAGTACCTTGACAGATTTTTAACTCAAGTACTAAAAATTATTTCTCATTTCAAATAACCAATTTCATGTCCTCAAAAATTTATATAACACCTAAATGTGTACTCAATGTTGTGTAAAAGTTTCACAACAAATAATTTATTTAACTATGTCAACAAAATTCTACAAATTTGGTGGTCAGAGACCACTTAACCTCAGCTTAGAACCAAAATCTCATAATTTTTAACCCTAGAAAATGATTGAAGAAATTCATAACAAAAATGGGGGTTACACTTCAAGATGTTTTCAACACCCTGTAAAAATGTTAAAGGAAAAATCAATCATTTGCTATGATAACAAAATTAGACAAAATTGGAGCTTCAGTTCCCACAATCAAGGAATCATAGGCATAATTTTAGTTTTTGATGTTTTAAAAGCACTATAAATCTAAATCAGGGTCAAGAAAATTCATGGAACTAGCTTAAGATGTTAGCTTCAACATATAATTTTTCTAGCTCATAAAAATACTTGCAAATATATCATAAAATTTGTGATTAGATATGATTCAAAATCTCTTTTCACAAAAATGATTGTTCACAACATCAAAACACTCCATAAAAATTAACACATCAATATCAATATACTATCAACCAATTCAACTAAAAATATTCAGCCAAAATAGTAATCAAATTATAAAAACATATTTGAAATAAAAAAGGTTTAAAATCCCTATTTTGATGACTTTAGGTATCTTGGCTCCAAATGATGATCCATGAATGGTTTCTCTTTACTCTAAAGCCACCAAATCAACCCCAAACTCTCCTTAGGTAGTGAGCTAATGAGGAACCATGGTGAGAAATGGTGAGGATTTAAAATTCCAATTGGTTGGTTTTGTAAGTGGTGATGAGTAGAATAAGTATTGTGAAGAGAGTTTGTGATTTTATTAAGTTTAGGTTACGAAAATGGAGGTTTGAAATCAAGTATTGAAGCCCTTTGAGAACAACAATGGTGGCTGTGTGTTCAACAAGTTTTGGTTGAGAATGTTGCTTCAAAATGATAAGGTTTGGTGCTTTTAATATATTTTAGGATAAAGTAGCATTTATGGAACATTAATGTATAATTTCTTTAAAGAAAAGAAAAACAATTGGATGACTAAAAAGATTAAATCTTAGTCTTTCTATAGAGATTAAACTATCTTTTAGCAGTATAAATCGCACGCCGAAATTTTATCGAATAGGTAAAATAGTATACCCGGGCAATTAAACATTGCCCAAAAAATAATTTTAGATATAGAACCTTTATTCCTACCCATATCTAATCTTAATTCTATAATTTCTTACTTTCGGGCATCTCCGGGCTGCTTATGGGGTCTAGGTTACTATTCATTTTTTTTTTACACGTTGAATTGTCCTCATTATTGCTATGTCTGTCAAATTTTTGAAATTATGACTAATAAAGCTCAAATTAATTTTTAACCAATTTTTAAGGTGTTAAAGAAAGTTTATTTGACTTTAACATCATTATCCTTTTGAAATTGATTTTCAATTCTAATGTACATGCATTTGAGAGATCCTATTTGTATATCGGATTCGGGGGTGAATTTAAAATTTTTTCCTATTATTACTTAATCAAATTTTTAATGCTGTCAAGTGAGGATATTGACCAACCACGTGGAAGTTATTGAGTGTAAAGCTTTATCACATAAACAACATTATATCCACTACTAGAAATACATCAAACAGTGACCGATTTTGTTGCTGAAATAAATCGGTCACTAAAATGATGAATTAGTGAATGAATTAGCGACCGAATTAAGCCATTAGGGAAAATGAAAAGGGTGGAAAAAATTGGTCACTAAATTGATCACTAAATCAAATTAGCGACCAATTTAGTGACCGATTTTTATTTATACCAGAAAACCTTGTCTTCATAAAAATTGGTCACTAAAATTTCAATTAGTGACCGATTCTTATTTATACGATAAAACTTTTATTTCATAAAAATCAATCACTAAATCAGTTACTAATTGAAATGTTAGTGACTGATTTTTATTTATACAATAAAACTTTTATTTCATAAAAATTGGTCACTAAATCGGTCACTAATTGAAATGTTAGTGATCGATTTTTATATATAAGAGAAAACCACAAATATATAAAAATCAGTCACTAAATTTGTCACTAATATTTCAGTTAGTGACCAATTTTCATTCATAGTAGTAAATCTTGTTTTCATAAAATCGGTCACTAAATCAATCACTAATATTAGTGACTGATTTAGTGTTTGATTTCTATTCATAAGAGAAGACATCACATTCATAAAAATCGGTCACTAATATTAGAATTAGTGACTGAATTTGTGACTGATTTCATTTATAAGAGAAGACATTGCATTCATAAAAAGTGGTCACTAACACAAAATTTAGTGACCGAATGTATTCCATTCAAAAAATTAACATTTACTTGATAAATGTGACCGATTTTGTGATAGATATTGTTTTTGTGAGGAAGAGTTATGACCGATATAATATTTATTATTAAATTAAACTGTCAATAACTATGAAAGAAAATATTACAAAAATATCAAATTATATAAAAGAAAAAGAATATTTTCATATTTTTATTATTTATTAAAACGATAAGTTATAAACTATTAAAATAAATAATAAAATATATTTTTTGTTTAAAATATTTATACTGATTATATATCTAATTCATTATGTTTTTAAATAACAATGTCTAATTTAGATAATTTTTTATTCTATATTAATTAGAAATATATATATATATATATATATAATATGGGATTAATTTTTATATATTAATAGTATAAAATTATTTTACATTATTTGCTAATTAAATCATTTTATTTGTATGACTTTTCAATTTGAATGATTGAATAACAATATAAAATAGATTTTATACTGTTAATACATTAAAATTAACCTCAATAAAAAAATTGTTGATAAATTGTTGGGCTGCATGCATATTTTGAATTTTATTTAGTTCACAAAAAAATTAGACAAGACAAAATTAAAAAAAGAAAGAAAAAGGAATTAAGCTAGACTTATTAAGGTTTAAATTGAAAGGGGACATAGGAAGGAAGAAAAGAAAGAAAAAGGGTGCGCATATTCTTCTTCTTCTCTGTGAAGAACTTCAACTGCAACACATAGCGTGCGCCATCCTCACCATCGTGTTGTCGGTCCTCACGCTACTGGTCCTCACGCCGCCGGTCCTTGCGCCTCTGCTTCTCACGCTTCTGCTCTTTTCGCCTTCGCTCTTCACGTTGTCATTCTTCATGCCTTTGCTCGTCCTCTGCTCTTTGCGACTCCACTCATCCTCCGCTCTTCGCGCCTTTGCTCATCCTCCGCACCTTACACCGTCATGAAACTAAGACGAATGGCACCAGTCTACTAGCGATGTCATAGATTAGGTCACAACGGCACAGATCTGGTCACGACACTGCCGTTCCTTTTCTAGTTCTTTTCGCCACCGCTCTACAACCCTTCATTCTGCCCTCACTCCTCACGGCATTCCTATTCTTCTCTCCTCTTCTGTTTCTCTCTCTTAACAATCAAGGTTTCTAGTCTTCTACTCCAAGGGTAAACTCTAATGCACCTCTGGCGTTAGAAAGAAAGCTTTGATTTTTCGTATATATTTAAGCACTTTTCATTATTATTATTTTTGCTGATACTATTGTTGTTGTTGTTGGTTTGGTGTTTTGTGATTTAAACTAATGTGTGGGATGATTCGGTGTCTCTTTTGCTGCTCTGGGAATTCTAAGTGCCCTCATTTCTTGAGTGGTATTTTTATGTGTGTGTGTGTATTTTTTTTTCTGGAAAAAGGAATGTTTTCATGAGGTTTATTTGCCAATATTTTCATGTGTATTTATATCATGATTACAATGGTTAATTAATTAATAGCATCATAGTTATTTGGCTACGAGCTGGTTGAACTGTAAGATATCAGTCTACTCCAAATGTTGTTTGGCTTTTGGCTTATTGTAGGATTATTATGGCTACATCAATGTTTCGTTTTCCCCGCTCGACTTGTTGCCCCATTATCGCTGAACCCTGTCAGGCATCATGAGCCACCGTTGAGTATTCCAGTTCGTTATTGCCACCGTCAATGGTCTGAGCTATGCGTTCATGAGCCACCAAACGTTGCAAGGTGTGACATTGCGGGCCGCAAGCTGACCAGCAACTCGTCGTTCCGCCCAGCCCAGTCCGCCTAGCCATTGGTTTGCCCTTTTCTCTCTCTCTCTGTCTTTGGTTTGGTTCCAAGTAGTTAATATTAGTTTGATATTTTTCATTTTGGTTCCAATTTGTATTTTAAATTAGTAACTAGTTTCAATTAAATGGATTTATGTAGATAGGAACTGCTCATATTCATTGATAATCTTGACAACTTTTCATCATTTGTTTGACCAATCTAAGTTTTCTTGCAAGTGGGATTTATTTTGCATATTTTTCATGCCTAGCTACTAGAATTGAATTTCATTGGTGAAACTATCAAAAGAGAATTGGATCTTTAATGGATTGAAATTTAAACAACGGCCTTTGATGAATTAATTAGACATATGTATGATTTTGCTGTTTAATGGGTTGAAATTTTAATAATGGTCCTTCAAGTTTATAATGCATTATTGAAGTTCATAGTTGAATTGTAATTGGTGTTGAACATTCCTTCATTGTGAATTTTCATATATGCTTGGTTAAATGAAGGAGATTTTAGCTTAATTAAACTATTATTAAGTCATATCCAACCATAGTCTGTAGTTTGTTAACCTTACTCAATTATCCAATAGTTTATTGTAGTTTAGTTTAGTTAACTCTCCTGTATAAATGAAATTAACCATAGTCTCACTACAAGAAATTAGCTCAAAGACAATGTTTCAAAAGCGTTGCCTAAACACAAAAAAAACATTGCCTTTTCTGAAAGGCAACACTTTCCGAGCAAAGGCAACGTTTTTTGAGGGGTTGCTTATACTGGCGTTACCTTTTCTCTAAGGCAACGGTTGATAGAGAAAAGACAACGGTCTCCCAAAAAAACATTTCCTTTAATGAATCAAAGGCAACGCTTTTGTTGCCAATCAAAGGCAATGGTTTTTGCACCTATTATGCGTTGCATTTTGTTCTGACTTAAGGCAACACTATAAAGCATTGCCTTTTCTCTAGTTAAAGACAACTTACAAAAAGCGTTGCCTTTTCCAATGTTTTAGACAACTCATTTGAAGTGTTGCCTTTTCCAATATTTTAGAGTAAAAATCATTGCCTATTCTCAATTCTAATTGCCTCTTATTTTCAAACCCCAACATTTTTTTTTAGTCTTGAAGTTGATATTCTTAAAACTAACTCTTTTGAATAAAAAGTTAATTAATCAATTGAACTTCATAAATAAAATACAGTAAACTAATGCTAATTAATCAACCAAGTAAATTGTGTCATCTTAAGCATAATGTTGGTTGAGACACATGAGTCTAAATAGAAACAAGTCTAAGTTCAAACCAAAATAGACAAAGTAATTACATGTAGTTCACAAAAATTAAGGGACATTAGTAGTAAGAACAGGACACTAAAGAAAATCTCAATAATATAGTCCAACATAATCACATCCATTGCATGTTCTATGTCCTTTGTATTAGCTGTCCTCTTAGCTTGCCTGATTTGCTCATGTATTAAGCTCAATCTGCAATATTCTAAAAACAGGAAGTGAAAACTAAACTTTTTTTTAAAAAAACCAAATGCACTATAACCTTTCTACTTTTTCATTGAGTTGCAGAAATAATAATTTACCTATGTCACAATTGTCCATTGCAAATTTGGTGGAAGTCTAACAAAGTCATCAAATTTGGTTCCTATTAGAATGGGAATAGCACTCTACAAGTGAATTACATGGACGTCAGAAAACTACTAGAATATAACATTAATGACAATAATGATTAAATGCCATTATGGTATATAGAAATCACCTTTATGCCTTTATCTATAAATCAATACCTTTCTTCGTTTGGTGTCAATGACAAATTAGTGTCACTCATTGGTCATAATGGTTATTAAAGCTTCATCAATAATAATACATGTAATACTCTGTCCTTCTGCATACTATTTAAAAGCTTTTCCATGTGATAAACATTTGGAATAAAACTTCGATCAATGATAATTATCAACTAATTCAAGTAATTAGAGGACTATTAATTAAACTCATTTTCTGTTACCTGTTTCCACTTTCTTGCTTCACTATACCATCCAACAACACTGCAAAACCACCCCAAAAGTGCAAAGAGGCTAAGTCATTTATGCAATTGTTACTAATAAAAGTCTCCTTGGAAACATAGTAGATAGATTATCAAGGGAATTTGATTCGGTGACCCTTTGTCACCTACATAAATGTCCACTAGATAATAACTCCCAATCAAGACTTTACTCAAAACTACAGAAACCGAGAATTTTTATTCACGACACAGTCAGTAGAGTTTTGTCTAGAGCTTCTTGTTGGTACAACATATTAATTAACCACCATCCACCACTCATGAATAGGGAAAGACCAGCAGTGAATCAACATAAAGGGATACCTGTTCTACCAAATTGCCCGAGCTTGAGGCCCATGACCAAACAAGTGCACTTCTGACCCATTTGCTGCATCATAGGAAGCACGAGTTATTAAGATTCATGCCCCTTATTCATGCACTCAATGGATAATGGTGATTGATCATTGTAAATAACAATGGATTATCTAATATTTTGCTATATAATCTTGTCTCAATTACAATTTTGTTGAGGTTTAAAAGTGGTAAAAACTTTGTACCCCACCTGATTGGGCTTAATTGAGTGTAAATAATGACATTCTAGTTTGTCTACTTGAGGCTAGAAATTAAATCCTTTTGTGTGTGTATGAGCATTTTGAGAAAAAAGTTTGCTGTGTTGTTAAAGTGACCAGGCTACAATTGGAGACTTACATTGTAAGATCCTTTTACAGCTTAATCACGTCTAGTCAACATGAAATATGCATGCATGTCTAGTCATTAAGTTTTAGGCATGAATTAATTACAGCAAATAATTCATCATTTGTCATGTTCCTAATGTAAGAAATTAGACCATCACTCCAAAACTTAATTAGTTAAAGCAATTAGTGATATCATAATACATATAGGAGAAACATGTTCATTGAACTTCTCTTTAAGCATGCATATGTCACTAGCAATATGGAAAATAGATCCAGAACCATTATTTTCTCAAACACTAACCATGCTCCACACAAGCATTTCATCATATACCCAGAATGCAACATCCTGGCACTTAATTCCATCAACATAATTACAACATTATTATCTACAAGCAGATCATCTTGACATCTAGATTCAACATAAAACCTAATACTTGCCCCAAACCAGAAAATAATTCCATGAAAACCAATTTAGATTTGAAGGACCACAGGCTATTCATGTGGAAAAAAAAAATAGACATGAACACACACACGCACTACACCCACAAGGGAGCCTTGCACACTAAGCCACCCTTTGGATTTTGGGTGAGTAAAACTTAATACCAGTACTCAGGCCTTACTTGCACAAGCCGCAACTAAATAAAACTTGGACTAAATCATCTTCTAAAAATGGAAATAGAAAAAGAAAAAAAACCAATAATTTTGATCACTAGTTCTCATAAAAGGAGAATTCATCATGAAATATTGACCTTATAACTATGGATTGAGTAACTTCGTCTGAAAAACAATGAAAAAGATAGAGTAAGAGGTTATTACTTAAATGTAAGTGGTCATAACTTCTTAAACTAAAACTTCATATAGATATACAAATATAGGAAAAAGAAAAGATTACCCGGTATCATTTCTCGGATGGCTGTGTCAGTAATGGCATATACATGAAGGCTTTCGATTGATTTATGCTTGTAGGCTTCAATACAATCATTACCATACAGAGGAACTTTCTTAAAGGGATTTATGGCAACCAAAACAGGCCTTGCTTTTGTCTGAATTGTACAGAGTTGTGTATAAAGATGTTTTGGCTAGGAAACAAATTGACGAGAAAAACTTTATCCAAATAGAGACTCACATAAATCATATTCTGACTGTATCTATATTGCAGGTTGTATAAGACTGATAGTTCATTCAAATAACTAAGCTGCATGAGGTCATCCACACCATCAAGAGTATCAGGATTTGTTGGTACCAAGCTTTCATCTTTCACCTTTAAAACCTATAATTAAGGAGGAAAAAGAGTTAAGTTAATAAGACCAAAAAACCCTTTTTCCTACTAGGTGAGACTGGCTACATAGATCCAAAGACACCATTATGTTCTATTGTGATTTTAGAGAGATGTTATAAAATATCTTACTTTCCCATCAGGTAGTGAAATGACAAACTCATTCCCAGAAGTTGTTATTATCATTACCAGCTCCCAATTCCCACTTGAATGTTGAAGCCACGACTGAAGCTTCTGCAATAGTGAAATTCATAAGTAAGGGAAAGAAATAACAACTTAATCTGCATATATTAATGATGAGAACTAAACAAACTCGGACAATGCATCAATTTCTTGAACATTCTTCCAGAATAATTAAGCTTCCAGAGATTGATATAGTACAAATACCATTCAGGCCCTGTGTCAAAGACTTCAAATAACTATAAGCAAGAAGTTTGTCAAACACAATACGGAAGATCAAAAGGTGTGATCCAAACCATTATGGTCAATATCCAGAAAATTAGTACCTTATCTTGTTTTGGCTTCTGGAGAACCCTTTCCCTTGCTCTTTTCTCTTCTTCCTTTTCTGCTTTTCTTAATGATAAATTCCTGAAAATAGGATAGGATATGAATAAGTTGGAATAACTAATTTCATTACAGAAATAGAATGGAAGCAATTTTTAGATATTAAGATACTGTTGTCTTTCGTTCTATTCAGCAATTCACTTTGCCTCGTGAAGTTTCTGACCTTCTTAAATCCTTTCCTACAATCAAAGAAATAAAAAGGTTATAAAAGTCATTTTTAGAACGTCTAATGCTAACTATGAGATTAGAGATAGAAACAGAACCAATGAAAATATCAACTACCACCTTCTTGCTTGCATAAAACCAACCAATTCTAGTTGCTAGAAAGTAGAAACTCTTTTAAGATAAAGTTGGCTCACACAATTATAACAGCAACATTTTTTATCTGGTCACGATTATAACAGCAGCATAAAATATCATCAACTTTTCTATGCTCTTCAGGCTTTCAGGGTGACAATTTCATTTGAAAGAAATTAGTGCAAAGTGAAATTAAAACTTTATTTGCTAGAATTTATACTTGTAGCTCTAGAGCTAGCAGAAAATGCTCAATGAATCACATATAAAAAAGTAAATGGTCACATTAGAGCCTTCTCTTCCTAAGAAAATTCTAGGACAACTATTTTCGAATTTTCCTTCCCTCTTTAAATTGACAAATATGTTCACCACAAAAAACCAGACTAGACCTGATAGGCTTAATCTCGATTCAGAAATCAAGTAACGCACAACCAAACCAAATTCAACTTGACATCATTCACAGCCTAGATTCTCATTTTGGTATCTTGTGACATCATTCCAATATCTGGTTGCTTTTGAATTTTTGCTTATTAATTGTCTATTTAGGTTGAGTCTAATTTGGAGTTTAGGGCTACAAACACAACAGAGGGGGAAGATTACCGTTTTGGCTGTCAGAGAGGGCTTTCTAGAAAAATAGCTGGCAAGTAAGGAAGGCTGTGAATCCAATTGGGAAAAGATGGTAATGACCCCAAACAGCACCAGAGTCAGCAGCGATAGAACCACGAACGTAAAGGAACCACCGCGTTTGATGAAGAAGGGGGCTCTCCTTATGAAACACTTGTTAGCCACCGCGTAACCACCAACAAAGCCACCGCACCAACCACCGTGAAAGAAGAACCCGAAGAATGACGCTTCTTTCTGTATTATATTGAATCACGAACTGAAAGAAGGGCAAGCAGCGAGCTCTCCTTCACGAGGTTGGTGCGTGATGGGCACGACGAAGAGCTGGAAAACGAACATGAAGGGGAAGAAAGGTTCAGTGCATGATGAGCTTTAGGGATTGAGAGCTTCTTTAATTTGGGGATGGGGAGTTTCTCTGTTTTACAGGGCAGAAATGTGGAGAGAGTGAAATATGTCTAAGCTTAAGAAAATTAAAACTGGTTCTGATTTTACGATGGAAAAAAATTAGTGGGAAAAAATTTTAGGATGGCGCTAAAAGGTTAGACAACATTTTAAAAGAGTTGTAAATTAGATTTTAAAAGACAACATTTAAAAAACAAAGCCAATGAGAAAATAAGCGTTCTTTATTATTAAATGATATGGCAACGGTTCAAAAACGAACTCTTTTCTAGTTAAGGCTGCGCTTTCTAAACGTTGCTTTAACCCAACCCAGACACTACCCTCATAAAAACATTGCCTTAGACCCCTAAAGGCAACATTTTGTAAGCATTGCCTTAAAAAAGTGTTGCCTTAGGCTAAAAATGTTGTAGTATTTGCTTTGTACATCTGAACTTATGCTTTCCTTGAATGAAATTACAAATTTGATATTTTTTTTTTCTTTGCTAAATATTCAATTGATGAGGAAGTAGAGGACTCACTTAAGAGGGCTCAAGGCTCAATTGAAGTTTTTGAAGATTCAAAGGAGGTAGTCCAAGACTCAATGGAAGCTGTTGAAGACTCATGGAAGAAAGAATTAGTTATGGATATATTGAAAATTTATTGTACAAAGTGTTTTTAATACATATTTCTATTTATATTTTAGACTATAGTGCTTCGTATTATTGTAAATTTTGCAATATCTAGATCGAACTCATTTTGTTGTATGATGTTAACTACTTGGTAAAGTATATTGGCAATTTTTAAATTTTTTTGTTTGTGTATAGATATATAATTTCTTGTTTGATGATATATATTTAAATTTTAAAAGTGAGATTTATAAAATTTAAAATTTTCTTTTTTTAAGAGATCACACATTAATGACTGATTTATCGGTCGCTAACAATCACAAAATCAGTCACAAAGTTAGTGACCAATTTATCACTCCCTAATAGCACAAAAAACCATGGATGGGAAAATCGGTCACAAGATTTAGTGATCGATTTATCAATCGCTAATAGCACACTAACCCACCAACTAAAATTGGTCTCATGGATGGGAAAATCAGTCACTAAATCGGTCATAAAATTTAGTGACCTATTTTATCGGTCGCTAATATTTTAGCAACCATGGTTTTAGCAACTCCTATTTTCAGTTACTAAATCAGTCACTACTAGGTTTAGCGACTGATTTCATCAAATTAGTGACCAATTAATCACTGATTTTTTTTTATAGTGATCCGAGATTTCTTATACTAAAATGTCATTCAATAGATTGTCTCGTACAAACTTATCACTTTGATCATTTTAACAGAGACATTTAAGATTCAAAACTTGAGAAAGCGGTAGGCTAAAATTAAGTTAAATCCCGAGATATTTGCAATGTTATTTTAGCTGATGAGTTTAGATAAAGATAATTTTTGAGGATTAAGTGAAAAATATCTCATGATATCTTTGTATGCAGTTGGCAATTCTATTTAAAGTCTTAAAACAGTTTTGCTTCTTAAATTTTTTTTTATGAGAGCATAATTAGGAAAATAAACTGAAAAAGAGTCTTTAATTCTCTTCTTCTCATCCTACTAATTTTTTATCTAGTCTTTACAGCTTGAATTTTTAGAGTGTTTGGGTTAAATCGCGAGGCCAACCTTGCTAGTTCTAGAAATCCTAATATACTGGAAAAGTCTGCTATATCCTAGAGGAATTTCGACTATATTGAAATATTCCTTGAGCCTAGTGCTTTTGTACACCCCAGGCTTATTGTTTTATTAATTTATTTTATCTTTGCAGGTTCATTTCTTTAACAATCTCAAGGAATATGGCTGATAACAATTCCAACAATGGATGTAGTAGAAATTATTTGATGCTTTGAAGCACATTTCGTACTCCCTCTCAACTTGGTAATTTATTCAATCAAGGTACTGGATCAGTGGTTCAACCGGTGGGTCACGGGTTGAATCGGTCAAACTGGATATAATTGAATAAATATATAAAAAATATTAAAATTTAGATAAATATAATAAAATAACATAATTAATTAATAAATAATTTAACATTTTAAAAAATTCATATACTTATATATATATATATATCTAAAATAAGAATTTGTTTACAAAAAATCTGACCGAAGAGAATGTCAAGATCCAAGAAAAAATAAAATTATCTATGATTACCAAAAGAAAAAGTAATAAAGTAAAAGCATTCCCTAAGTAAAAAAGACCAAAAAAAAAAAACAGTAGTTAAAGTAATCCAAAAGAATTTAGATAAAGATATTTGTAGTTTATTTGTTTTTATTTTATTTTTTTTGGTCTTGAACACACAATAGCCTACCATGATTCTGGCTTTTTGTTTTTTGGGTCTTGATATCATTATCGTGGGTGTTAAGTGGTATGAGTCCTTATTATTTTTGTTTGGCCCATTGTGTCCCAATGACAATATGAAACAACCAAAAAAACTCATGATCCACAAAATCCCTAATATCTTAAACCACTAGTCTCTCTCTCACTCACTCAAACTTGCAGTGCTACTACCAACAGATCCCCTTCTTGAGTTTTCTTCTGGAGTCTTCTAGTGATAGATCCTTTGCACCCCTCTCTTTTTCTCTTTCTCATTCTCCATCTCCCTCTATTTTAAGCTCTTCTCTTGTTCAAGCCCTTCCTTAAAGCAACACAATCCAACGGCGATGAAGTACAACAACGACGCAGCACTGCAATGGTGCAGCAGCATGGTACGATGGCAACAACACTCCATTTTTTTCCTTTTTCTTCTGATATGGGCACTGAACTATGCAAACTGGCGATTCACCAAGTGACCGGTTTTTGCATAAAATCTCTGAGTCATACCAGTTTGTAACAGTTCCTCTGCATTTCCGATCTATTATGCTGCTCGGACCAACCGATCCGGTTCGAGTTTTAAAACTGTGCTTGCCATAGTAATCTTCATAATCGATCATTTTTATTTATAATATTCAGAAGTAATAAAAAAAAATTTATATTTAGGTTTATTTAATGGGAGGGGCTATTGCCAATATACTCCCTCTCATTTATATTTTATTTAACTTTTCTAATATATCCTTTTATACTTTCTTTTATAAAAGTCAATAATTTATTAATGTATCTAATTTTATTAAAACTCAATAATAGTAATCTTTTAAAAGGATTTTTTTAATATTTAATTACTTTTTTCTTCTGAATTTTTATTTTTTTTAAGAAAATAAAAATTGATTATTCCACTAAGCATAACAACATTTATTTTTTTTATTTTAATATTCTATAAATATCATCAAAAATGAAAATAAGTTTAATTATTTTTTATGACACATAGTTCACAAATAATTCCATCTCTTTGTTTTAAAATAAAATTAAAATGGATGAAATCATAACATTTTCAAGTTATATTGCATTTTTTTCTCATTTTATCTAAATCAACTGAAAGGAAAAATTGATGATATTCATAAAAATAGAATAAAGTGGGTTCCAAAAAATACTATTCTATTTCTTTTTAAATGTTATTTTTGAAAAAAATTAAATTATGAAATTATAATTTAAATTTTATATATTTCTCTAAACATAAAAATTAAAATTTATTCATTTTCAATTCCGTACACCAATTTCATACTTAAATTCCAAATGCCAAATGAAGCCTAAAGATGATCGACACTAATAGCTTATAATAAACTCTATCAATTAGCCATTTGACAATTCTAAATTTATGAAATAGATAATTTTAACACAATCGCTTTGTAACTTAGATAATAAACCCCTTGATTTTTGCAACTTATTGGTAATCCCTTCCTCCTTATAATTAAATTTCATTTTGGAAAGTCAAAGAAAAACAATTGGATTTCAAGCTTGTAGAGCAATAAGAGTGTATCAAACATATTAAAAGTAAAATATCAAACCCATCATTAATTAGACTTGGGCGTTAGTGCCCTATATTTCATAAATAAAATGATTAAACTTATTTTCCTTTTTTGTTGTATTTATGGAATATTAAAATAGAAGTATATGTTATTATGCTTAGTGGAATAATCAATTTTCATTTTTTTAAAAATTAGAAAATGCAAAAGCAAAAAGTAATGAAATATAAAAAAATTCTTTTAAAATATTAATAATATTGAGTTTTGATAAATTTAGATCTATTGACTTAATTGTGAAAGAGAGTAGAAATGGTATGTTAGGAAAGTTAAATAAAATATAAATGAATTAGAGTGACAATAGTCATTCCCTTATTTAATAAGTATTCTTTGAATAGAAATTAAAAGAGGAAAGTTTGATCTTGAAAAAGTGAATTTTAAATTTTTAACACTCATGGTCCATCACTAAGTTTGAATATTTACTTTGTTTAATATCTTCAATTAGTATCCTAAGGATATTCATTAATAAAATCCTATACATATTTATAGCGGACACATTAAAAATACCTTAGGTGGATCTTGTGATGATGATAGGGCCATGAGAAGATTTTACATGATGACAAAGCATATTTAATATATGTTCTTACCTAGAAATAGCAGTAAGGATGCAAGTAGCTCTAACGTCCTTGTAAGCAGGGGTGGGGTACCTGCAAAGACACTCTAATACTCAAGTCAGTGAATGAATGAAGCATAGAGTGGTAAAAAAAAAAATAGTATGTAATCAGCTTGTGATACCTAAAGGTGTTGAGCCCCTTATATAGTGTGAGGTTTTCCCGTGATAAATCTGTTATGATCTCCTTTAAATATAGGAGATATTTCTGTGATTTAATAGTAAAGATAAGATATGATAATGATAAGATATTATCATATATAGAGAGATACTATATGGGATTTATGAGATATCCTCAACTAAATATAGGGTAAATTTGCAGGGGATACTATGCCATGTGGCCAAGTTATAGGACCCTTTGAAAGAGTCTTCTAAGATTGGACCGAAATCTGGGGCCCTTATTTCTAGTCCATTACATAGCCTCTGAGCTTGGTTGTAGGCCGAGTAGCTAGTGCTGAGGTGTCATGACCAAGGTGTGTCAATTTGAAGACTACATGCCAAGCTCAAATAAGTTAACTTCTTGTGCCCATCTCAGTGCTCTTTTTTCAGTTATTGTAATGACAGTTTATAGTGGATTGTACTAAGACATGTGCTATACTCTGAAGGATGATCATCTTGATATTTAAGTGACAACAATTGCGTATATGTCGATCGTTCGATTTAATTTGATCAGCCCCCAGCAAGTCGATGAGTTGGGTGGTTCAGATTACTTGGTTTTGGTGATAGGTTGGGCGAAGAATGCCGAAGACTTTGGGTGAGCTTCAATTGCCTAATTATGCAAGCATGGTTCATAGTGTATTTTCTTAGCTATTGTGAGTGATTTAGATTAAAGTGATGAGCCCCCAATTCTTGATTAAATGAGGTGTCTATTTTGCAATAGTGTTTGTATTGCTCTCTTTGCTAGAAGTGATTTCTTGGTCCGTTTCAAATAGTCTTACAGTTGCTTGAGGGTGACCTAGATAATTCAAGGTCCGAGCTTGTACTATTGGGACGAGTTGTTGGCCTTTGAAATGGCCCTAGTCATGGATGTTCACATGGTGTGTGTTGCACTTTCTTGTCTATGTCAATGGGCGATTAAAGCCCCTAGTTTATTTATTACTCTATTGTCTTCGATAGTAGAGTCTTCTATGCCATTCCTTTTTCACCTATGAGGATGAAGATTTTGTCAAAGTTTTCTTTCTTGACGAGATCTACTCATTTAGATTTTAAATCTAGTCCCCATTGCTGAGTTCGGTCAGGGATGATGGTTTGTCTGGTTGGGATAACGGCTTTGCTTCATTAAAGCTCAGCCGAGAATGACATGGTGCCTGATTAATTTGCCAATACAAGGCTTATCTGTGAGGTGAACGCCTAGCTGGGATGCCGACTCTGGACTTTCTATTCTGATTTTAACATCTGAACCTTTTGTTGCTGGAGTTTGTTAGATTTCTTTAGCTTACATGCTTAAAGATTTGCTATATTATCTCTATGGAGATATATGGGATTATGCCATAAGGAAAGAGGTTACTTTCATGTCTACTAATCTTTTGATGGCGCTAGGAGTTGAGTGGTCAATCCTTTTAGAGAGGAGGTCTTATTGTCAGGTTCGACAATAATGTAGTTTAAGTATTTATGTTAAGTTGGTTGTCCTCCTGGTCTTTGGGTGAATCATCTGGTTAGCTTAGGGTTTTGACAAGGACAGTGGAGTTAAGAGCCGAGTCGACTTTAGGAGATAGATAGATCTCCTTGGATATGTAAGATGCCTAGCTGGGTCACCAGCTTAGGTCTTTAGGGGTTTGTCGGGAATGATGGGGTTTCCTAATCAAGTTGCCAATCTTGATCCGAGATGTTTTACATTCGATATACTTTGGTGCTGGCCTAGAATGGAGTTATGTCTCTATTTGGTCACTTTGGTCCAAGCTAAAAAAGTGGAGTGCCTAGTGCGAAACTTGCCAGGGCTTGTTTAGAGACTCAACCTGAAAAGGTAGAGGGTTTAGTCAAGATGTTGACTAAGGTTTTATGAAGCTTGAAGTGCCTAGTCATATGTGGACTTAGGATCTTTATCTTGAGTTCATTTGGATGTTGCAGAGCATTTGATTGGCTTATTGACCTTTGCTTCAGTTCAAGAGATAGTTAGAAATAATTGAGTATTTATTCAACCTTCTGACTTAAGGTTTTTGCATAGTGTTTAGCTGATTGTCATTAAGGAGTGTTGTACTTCGTCTTGCCAGTATGAGGGCACATTGAAGTCATGTGAACTTTAACTTGGTTGTAATGGAGGTGAGTCGAGGTCTTTATGAGAGGTTGATTTGTTTGCTTCATATTTGGAGTGCCGAGGGTAGCTCAATTTTAATTATGCTCTAGGGACAGCTCATATGTGGATCCAAGGATGGCCAGATGTGGACATCTTTGTCGCATTAGGTGTTAAGGGTGTGAAGATACCTTGTCATTGCATTGTTCTAGAAAGTGGTCAGTGATTGGCCGAGTATATTTTGGTATTGTAATTCTCTTGTTGGAGAGTGCTCGGATATGCTTGGTTATTGCCAGTGTCGAGGCTGTCATATTGTAAGTTGGACTTCACGAGTCTATGGTTTAGAATGTATTCAGATCAAGTCTAAGGACTTTTTATTGCACTAAGGTGCTCTAGGATGTGTAGACATCCTATCGTCACACAAGGTGTTCTGGAGCGTGGGGACATGTTGTCATCTTACACTGGAACATGCTTGGGGGCACGAGGACACCCTGTCGTTGCACAAGGTGCTAGTCTGAGGACATTCTGAGGTTCTTTGAGGATGTTCTCTAGCAGTAGTAAATGCTGGGAAAGACCCGTTATTTGTTTCTTTTTGAAGTTGTGTTCTGCTTGCTCGTAGAAGTTGTTCCTTTTTGAGTAATTCAAATATGCTTGACCGAGACTGAAAATGTTCTACTTGTACGTCGAAAGTTGAATGTCTTGAGTGGTTTAGTCTTGGTTGTGTATTCGAGGATAGCTCGATATGGATATCCTCTCACCATACGAGGTGCTCTGAGATGTGAAGACATCTCATTATTGCACTGTTCTAGGAGTGCTCGACGCTTGTCTGAGTATGCTTAGATCTTGTATTTTTAGAGTGCTCGGATTTGCTCAGCTAGTTCCGACATTATTCTAAGATTGGTTGGTGGAGCCTATTCGGGTCGTCTTTCCTTTTGATGAATTCGGCTATTTTCTATGGACTTAGGACTTTGGTCTTTGTAGTTCTTGTTCTCCTTAAGTGCTTCGGAGATTACTCGGCTAGGGTTAAGGCCGTCCTACATGCACATCAAAAAGTGGGACTCTTTGAGTAGGAGTGAGTGCTGAAGCAGGCTTGATACCAGGGCTTTGTTGGAGACATCTCCTGAGAAGGTAAAGTGCTTACTAGGGATGTGACTAGGGATTGTCTGAAAAGGCGAAGTTCTTAGTGGGACCAGTGCTTTTCTAGAAGCTTATCCTAAGAAGGCAGAGTGTCTGGTGGGATCAGGGCTTTCGGCCTGAGAAAGCAGAATGCCCGGTGGGATTAGTCTTGATCTTCAAGTAGTTCAGATATGCTCGGCCGGTGGCGAGGAGAAGCCTTCCCAACTTGGTTGGTGCTAAGGTTTACGCAAGTTAGCTGTTGTTAAGGTGCCTTGGTTGGGCTTTCACAACTCAGCTTGTACCAAGATTTACTGTGAGTATGGCGGCTTTGACCCTTCACAACTTGGCTGGTGCCAAGGTTGACGTGAGTCAGCCACACGTTGGTGTGCCTTCACTACTCGACTAGTGCCAAGGTTTACAGTGAGTATGGCGGCTTTGGCCCTTCATAACTTGGTTAGTGCCGAGGTTGACATGAGACAGTCGTATATAAGTGTGCCTACTTTTCCGGTGCCAAGGTTGACGTGTGGCGGCTTTTTGTAGTAGTGAGTGTTGGAGCAAGCCTGATACCTGGCACATAAAAAATGATAGAAATATGTCTAGCACATGAGTGGTTAGATCATAAATGAGTTTATATATCATACGAAATGACCTGTCGTGCATAAAAGAAAATCTTTATGATATGAAAGAGGGTGTGTCCTACATATAAAAATATCCAGATTTATAAATAAGATGATTATGAGAGTGGCAGAAACATATCTAGGTGGATGTTTGGCCCGAAAAGGTAAAGTGCGTAGTGGAGATGCCAACTAGGGCTTTGTTAGAGACTCGGCCTAAGAAGGCATAGTGCCTGGTAGGACTAGGGCTTTGATGAGAGTTTGACCTAAGGAGGCCAAGAGCCTGATGGGACCAGGGCTTTGCTGAGAATTCGGCCTGAGGAGGCCAAGTGCCTAAAAAGTAAGTCAGTGCAGTGATATACTCATAATAAGATATTAGAGGATTATGCATTGAAGAAATGCTTAAGGTTTATGCATTGAGATGTATAATAGATAGTTTATGAAAATAATAAATATGTATCTTGTTAGATTTGGTCAGGGAGACGATGATACAGCTCAGCCAAAGGGTGGCAATATAGCTCGACTGGAAGTGGAGATCGAACGAAGGAGGTGTTGGAGTTCGTCATGTTCAAAAACTATGCTCGGCATCCAAGAGTCAAGGTTAGTTTATCAAAATAATACTAATTAATTCATACGAAAGTTGTCCGTATAAGGATAGCTTGTGTCTAGCACTTGAAATTTTTTTAACATCATTAGTGATTGACAGTTAAGATGAGCTTGAGTCATGAGTACAGATGTCTTAACCATAGTTGTTAGGCCAAGCTGATAGTCAATTCTTGTCAAGAAGGAGAATATATATAGATATGTGGCATCAATTAACCATACCAAATCTGTCATGTAGTGGCTGTGTACTTTCTCTGTTTATGCGATATGCCCAGCTAAGAAGCAGTAGAGGTCAACTGACATGTGTCAAGACTTGGCCGGGTAGCAAAGATGAAAGGGAGCTTGATTGGGAAAAGGTGGAGGTCATCTATAGAGCTCGGTCAGAGTCAATGGTGTTAGCTAGCTTGCAGGAGGAGATTAATTTCTTACTGGGGTTATTTCCTTTTTGCTCCTTCCAACATTCATGTTTTTCGAAAATCCAAAAGAAGAAACACATGATTTCTAATCAAGTAAGATTTTTGGGTTCTTGTCTCAAAATTTCTGCTTTTACAGTATCATGGTGATTTACTGTATTTTTGTAATCAAGAAAAGAGATTGAAACTTGAATTGTGTGAAAACACGATCTTCTATAATTATATTAGAGGCAATATATTGCCCAATTTGAAAAGAATGCATGATTTTGAATTCCAGGTATAATTGCACAAGTTAATGTGCAAATATGATAATATGTTCAGCCCTTGTAAAAGGAAAAGAATGGAAAGATACAACCTGGAAATTTGCTTTGATGGTTGGAGAGTGAATCTGATGAGAATTTGTGGTTTAGCGACAAAGCTTTGTGGCAAGATGATGAGGTCAATCACAGATGGCGGTGAAGATGGGCCAAGAGAAGGGCAGAGCTTGTCCGGAGGAGGTGCCAAAGCTTGTCCTGTCAAAGACAATACTTGGCATCCACGAATGCTTATATCACTATTAGTTGATCATGAAAACAAGATAATAATAATTCTGTGTGAGAGTATCATAAATGTAACACTTGAAAAATTCTTCACTTGTTATCAATTGAGATAAGCTCAGTCATATAATAAAAAATGACCAAGTCCATCAAGTGGGCCAAGGTAGTATTTGAAGAGAAATAATATATGTGTATATGTGTAGCAGTGAATAACCAAACCAAAATTTGGTGTAGTGCTAGTGTGCTTTTATCCTCAAGTTGAAGAGCTCAGGTTCGAGCCCACTATTAATATTTTTGCCATTTTTTGTTTTTACATGTTTCAGCCTATATATATATATATATTGTTTTTGGTGTTCGGTTCTGGGCATGAAGCCCAAAAACTAGAGGAAGTCTAGTTCCTTTGTGAAGCAATAGGTGCCTCACTGTTTTGGTTTTGGTGTTCGGTTCTGGGCCTGAAGCCCAAAAACTAGAGGAAGTCTAGTTCCTTCATGAAGTAAAAGGTGCCTCGCTGTTTTGGTTTTGCAGGATCCATGGGGAGTGAGGCTGCCAGTGCTGCATGAGGTTGATGGCGGCCGCTCTTGAGCAGGCTGGAGGTTTGCCGGTAGTTTCTCTCTCGCAAGGGGCGACAAACCAGTTTGAGTTGTCGGTGGTCAGAGACAGCAACATCGTGAGTCGTATCACGCTGTCTTCGATGGTGGCCACTAGTGGTTGGTAGTGCGATGCTCTGAGATTGGCAGAGGTGTGGAGTAGTGCTTTACACGATTACGAAATTGCAGGTCGCAATCACTAGGAGGGAGAGTCAAATGGTATGAATGAGGTTGTGGCAGTTGGTTATGGCCAGTTGTTCCCTTGTCTCTGAGCTTGTCCCGATGCGGTCATGGAGGTACGGCACCGATGGTGGTGGAGTGAAGGTCCCAGAGTTCTTCACAATAGTGTGATGGCTTGCAACCTTTGCTGGCGGTGGTCCTAGACGTGTGGACTCTTGTTTGTTATGGCACAGAGCCTTGGGTGCTGCAAGTTGGGTCTTCTTGTAGCGCTGCTTTTTAGCATTAGTGGATGGTCGCATAGCACTACAAGTGGAGCTCGTTGCCATGGTTTGGCTGCTAGTGCAGCTTCGCAATGGTGTTTCCTTGTAATGCAAACTCTGGAAGGTGGAAACTGTTTGTTTTGTTTATGATGAGAATCACATATATGTAAGGTGTATCAGTATGATTTATAATTTGTTTGTCAAATCATGGTGGCTGTGTTATTTTCTTCTTCTCCTTTTATTTTTATCAACCATGATTTAAGTATCTGTTGGGTTCAGAACCTATGGTTGTGTTGAAAAAGTAACCATGGTGGTTTTGTCATGTGAAGACACGATTTCAATTTAATATTTTCATGCAAAAGCAGTGCATAACACAAGGTGTCGAGCATCTTGGTATACTATGGCATTTGTTTAAAGGAATAGGAACAAAGTCACCTGATGACTAGGTTTCAGAGGCATGCACTGCCAATTTGTTTGAGAAGGAGGTGGGGCGATGGTGGTCCTCTAGTGCTCCTTGCTATCTATAACAAGATTTTGATGTAATCCCTGCGACCAAATTTCTCTAGAAATAGGGATCAGTATGCTATATAGGGTAATGGATATTGTAAACTATATTGGTATAGTTTAGATTTTTTTTTATCATTATAAATAACATGGCATATGCCTTAGCTTTCTTGTAAATTGTAAACTACATTGCCAATGTCCCCCCCTTTTTTTGTTTCAATATAGTTGAACATGGGAAAAGCTATTTTAACACCCCACTGGGGTGTCTATACAGACATCATATAGCACTGTAGCAGGGTGCATTGATGGAGAAAAAAAAAAGTGGCACACGATAGCAGCGAGATGGATTCCAAATAATTTTCATTTTGCTTCATATCCCCCCGTTTCCCTCCCAATCTCTCAACCCAAATCCCATTCACTCTGAAACTGAAACTCACACACTCTGGCTCACTCCCACACACTTTGACTCTGGCTCCCAAACTCCCTCGCACTTTGGCTCCCATCCACTCTGAAGATCATCAAAGCGGCACTCCGTCAAGCGGTGGTCTGCGCTGCCCTCGGCCTCCGTCGTTGAAGCTCGCGTGCGCTACTCTATCCACCCCTATCTACCCTCGATCTTGGTTCCCCTTTTGCCAGTGAAGGTGTTGCTGTGCGTCTATCAAGGTCACGAACGTCTGCTGCTGAAGCTGTTGTGCGCCTTTGTCAAGGTCGTGAACTTCTGTCGCCATTGTTGTCCATCTGCCAAGCTCGTGAAAAGGCCGGCAAGGTCTTGGTTTCCCTGCCGCCATTGTTGTGCCTCTTGTTGTCTCTCTGTCAAGCTAACGAGAAGGTAAGAAATATTTGCCACTTGACTCTGATGTTAAGGATATGATGAAGGCCAAATTAGAATAAATTGATACTAATTTTTAGGTTGATATTAGTTTATAGATTAAAAGTTATCATGTGTTGTTATTGTAGTTTAGGAAGTGATCTGTCATAGATTCTTTAGGGTTCATGCATAAATTAAGAAATTGGGTATGTTTTATTAGCTTTAGGGATAAATCGCATGATTGTAAAAGTTTAGTAATGAATATCTTGTGACTATGAGGAATTTGGTATTAGAATAATTTGCTCAAACCCCCTCTTTGTTGAAACATAATAGAGGAATCAATTTGTTTGGGTAAAAGAGGAGAATTGATTTTAGGTGTGAATTTGAGTGCATTACTCATAGTAAACTTCTTTAAACATAATAGTCAAGGTTGCCTGCAACTATTTCTAGTGATGTTGTTAGGAGTTAATTTTGGCAATATTTAGTCAAAAGGCTAGTAAACTTTTTGCAATATCACCAATAACTTTACTTTATAATCAGAAATAAATGAGATATTGTTCCACCATATCTAGGTAGGTGTAAATATCACATTTTTAAGACAAACTTTTTGGCTGTAATTTCTTTATTATCATTGTTCAATATGTTCTGTCTTGTACTATTGTAGCTTTCATCATACCATCATTATTTTAATTTTGAACAAAGCCATGTAACTTATGTACCCAGTGGTAATATTTGAGTTGCTAATAACCCAAATTATCTTTATTGGTATGTTTGGACTAAATTTCATTTGATTCAGTTCATGGAGTACACTTCATGGCTGGAGAACATTGCTAGGGAAAGGCTGCCTGGCACGCTACTGAAACTTGAAATTGTTCAAAGTCCATTGTTGAAGAATGTTGCAAGAAGAAGCACCTGCAAATTTGGCCCAAAATTTCCGACATCCCCAGCATTCGATTAAAGGTACAGATGGGTTTCGTGAATAAGGATTCTCAACAGGTGATTATCATGCACTGCACGTGTTGCTTGTTGCGATAGTAGCTCAATTACTTTCACAAAATGTGTAGGTTTCTTTTTCTCCACATTACATGGAGCTGTTGAGTAATTGGCTAAATGAAAATTTGCATTCTTTTGGCTAAGTAAAAGTCATTAATTGCTCTAGGCTAAGAGAAGTTCTTAGTTGCTCTTAGAAAAGTTATTTTTATTCATAACACTTAACATTTCTTCTTTTTTTTTTCCCTTTAACATTAAAAAAGTAGTTAAAGTGGTAGATAGGAAGGACCGTTAATGTAAAACTATTATGCATTAGATGGCATAAAGTAACAGCTTTTTTCTGTTCTGAGCATCTGAGGATTTCTCATTAGCTAATGCTGTCATATCATTTTTAGAAGGTGGACAAATCTATCATGAAGTTCTCAAAGAAATACTCCTTATTGGATGAACCCTGGTGCAAAGTCGAGTTTAAATATATAGTAAATTGATAGTCATAGAAATATTGTTTGTAGTGAATTAGAGCCAAGGAAGCATTCTACATTTTTTTTCCCTTAACACGTTCAAACAGGTTATGTTGTGAGGTATTTGTACTATTTTGACATTCTCTGTTTCGAATGTATGTGTTATAGACACGTTTGCTTATAGTCTGCAATTCACAAATTCAAAGAATAAAAACACCAGTCACTTCTTTAATGATTTTTAATATTTATGTAACTTTACTTTGTATTGAAAAAATAATGTTTATGTAGCTCTTATTTTAACGTATTTTAGGATCGATCAGTAATGATTATTAACTTGTTTTCTTTGTTTTTATCATGATCATGCATGATGATATATTGTTGAACTACTGCTTGCCACTTTTTTATGTTGATTCCTTTTAATACCACCTAGGTAGACGCCATGTTTAAGTTTTGACAGACCATAATTTAGCTGCTAATTTTACTTGTGATTCTGGAATTTGGATCGATCAACTTTATGGAGTGTTAATGTGCTAAACTTGGGTTAACTTTATGAAAGACTTAAGTTCCTTGTGTATTTGTACTATCTTTTGCAGGTAGTTCGTATGGAGGTAGAACTGCAAAAATGGAAGAAATTTCCTTATATGTGTGTGTAGAGAAGAGATCTTATTTGCATTGTTTTCATTTGATCTAAATTTCCTGATTTTGGCCTTAGGTCAGTATAATCACAATGCCCTCTCTAGAATTTAATTTTTCATGCTATGTGGGAAAAAAGATACGATACCTTGATTTGAGGAAGAAAAAGTTATTATGTACTTCAGGCTAAAATGGTGTTTCTGCCTTTACCAATGCTTCATGTCTCAAAAAATCAGTTTCATGTTTTTGTTTCCCATGTAGACTGAGACTTGCATTGCTAAAATTTTCTGGCATGGTGGCCAGCCTCATCTTTGGTGGCTTAGTAATTGCTGGGTGTTTTGTTTTCTGCTATGCTTAGAATTCTCAATATGGATGGATAGCGCTGGACTTTTGCAAATGGGGCTTCTGCAGCTCAATGTGTCTATTTTACAAAAGGCTGGTGTTCCTTCCTTGCCTTCAGGATTGGTTGGTTCAAGCATTTTGAAATGGAAAAAAAATTGGCCAAGAAAAAGGGAGTGTGGAACTTGAAGAGATCATTTTGTGCTTTGCGGACTGCAATATGTAGATCAGTTCGTGTACTGTTGTCATGGATAGGAGTCTTTATGACTTTTCTTAGTTTAATGCATTCCTAAGCAATTTTAGTTTTGAGCTCGTGGGTTGAATTTGGGTTTCAATTCGATACTGTTTCTCAGTGCTTGATGAGTTGTCTTGTGAGCTACCTGGATCCTAGCTAAGGTGATACTGTTACTGAGATGTCGTGTATTAGTGATAGGTGTTAGATGGTGATCCTGATCCTGATTAGTGATATTCTTATGTTTGACACATTTGCTTTCCCATATGTTTAAATTTGATATGAATGCTTAAAAATATTCATATCCACATTAATTATCTTCCTTTTTATGCACACTTTAATTATATTTGGAACCATTTTTTGTGAGTACTTTTAGAACCATTTTCTTGCGTCCTTTGTCAAATTTAAGCAAAATGCTATGATAGTACATGGCTCAAGTCACGTGGGTCTCATAGAGTTTTTCAAAGACAAAAGAAGAGCTTATACAGTTTTTTATGAAGTGTTTGGATTTTTTTTAAATAAAAAACTTCATTATTTTGTTTAGTATTTTAAAATTTTAACTGCAGCTCGATTAAAGGTTAACCATTTCAGTGTCCTGGTAAATGCCAAAAATTAAACAAAACAAAAATATCTTTTAATTCAAGATGAAGTTTGTAAAAGATTAATTTGTATTAGACTAATTTAATCTTTCTTTTGGTTTTCATGATATTTACCGTAGGATACAGTGCCAAATTTCTTTATATATAGTAAGCTCGTTTAAGGGATATATATAGATTTTAAAGTTGTTTTATTTTTAAGGCTAGAATTGAATTTTCAACACTTGATTAAGGAAGGAAGGGATCCTTACCATCTCATTCCGGCCCGTGGTTGTTTTTCTTTCAATTCTAAATTGCTTCATCATTTTCATACTTGATTTTGTCAAATATTTTAAATCTTGAATAATAGAATCAGAAACAAAACATTCTTTGCAGTACAAAAGAAATCCATAGCATTGATGTGTTAAAATTTTAAAACTCATAGATAGTGAATCTTATACCAAAAAAATAGATGGTGAAGTTGATTATCACTTATTAGAGTGGGTTACGTAGTTCTTTGTACAGACCTGGAGCATTACCATCATTTTGAAGGAATTACTAGCATCTAATAGTGAATTACCCGCAACTGTATCTTATTACCAGCATTGGTCAGTCCAATTCCAAGTTAATTCTACTTATTGTAGCACTTGTGAAATTTTTAGTTTGTTGGGAACAATCTCAAAAAGGCCACAAGGCTAACGAATAAGTTACTCAAGTTGATTATCACTTGTGAGAGTGGGTGAAGCAATTATTTGTACATACCTGGAAGATTACCATCGTTTTCAATGAATTACTAGCTTTTTTCAAGTAAATTACCAGCGACTGTTTCCAATTACCAGCGTTGGTCAGTCCAAGTCAAAGTTAATTCTAGTTATTGTAGCACTTGAAATTTGTTTATTTCTTCGGAAAAGTCTCAAAAAGGCCACAAGGCTAGGAATAAGTTATGCAAGTTGATTATCACTTATGAGAGTGGGTTAAACAATTATTTGTAGATACTTGGAATATTACCTTCATTTTCAAGGAATTACTAGCATATTGTGAGCAAATTACCAGCGGCTGTAACGAATTACTAGTGTTGGTCAGTCCAATTCCAGGTTAATTCCAGTTATTGTAGCACTTGAGAAATTTGTTATTTGTTGGGAAAAGTCTCAAAAAAGCCACAAGGCTACGGAATAAGTTACTCAAGTTGATTGTCACTTATGAGAGTGGGTTAAGCAATTATTTGTACATACCTGGAATATTACCATCCTTTTCAAGGAATTACTAGCATATTGTGAGCAAATTACCAGTGGATGTAACTAATTACCAGCGTTGGTCAGTCCAATTCCAAGTTAATTCCAGTTATTGTAGCACTTGAGAAAATTTTTATTTGTTTGGAAAAGTCTCAAAATGGCCACTAACTACTAGTGTGATTTTGTTACTTATTTTGATAGGTCCCAAATAAAGGGTACTTCAGTAGGAACCCTTGAATAAACTTGAGAATAGCTTATGAGAGGGGGTACAAAATTCTTTGTCCACATCTGGAGAATTACCAGCGTTTCTCAAAAATTACCAGCGTAGTTGATTATAATTACCACTAACTGTTTTGGATTACCAGTGCTTGGCAGTCAAGTAAAGTAGATATGTGTAACTAAATGTGCATGTAAAATTTGCAGTGAGTTATTGTTCCTTCTATGGGAAATCCCTACCAAAATGAACCACTTAATCTGAAAAGAAAAAAAAGAAACAAAGCTTGAACACAACTACTCACAATCAAAGGAACCTACATACAATCTCAGAAGAAAATAGTGGCTCGTGTCTCCATAAAGCCGCAAACCCGGTGAAACTGGTGATGAGGGAAACGTTGGGGTGGAGGTGAGGTACTGCGCGCTACTACAGGGACTTGGGATGGAGGTCCTGTGCGCTACTACAGGTCCTGTGGGCTGCTACAGGTGCTGTGCGCTGCTACTAGCTTTTCCGATGTAGGTGCTATGGGACTTGGGGTTGGAAGTGAAACAGAGGGTGCTGTGGGTGGAAGTAAGTGAAAGAGAGTGGGCCGTGAGCGGGAGCAGTGCTGCTAACTATGGTGTGAGCTGTGAGAGGGGCACAAGTAAAGGGAGAAAGGAGCTTTGGGCTAGACTATGGTGTGGCTTCATTTATTTGTTCATGGACGCACCTATACGGTGTCCATGTAGAGACACCCATTTCGGGTGTTAAGTTAGCAACGCTGATTTGAACATAGTTGAAGGGTTTTCTGGTATGTTTGTAATCATGCGAGAACACAATTTGCTGTTATTAATATTGGCGTGTAGTGTATGCCTAATTTAAAATCATGAAAATCCACAATTGTTATTTGGATCTAACCAGAAATTGCATCAAATTGGTATGCATTATGCGATTCATGTAATTCCCATAAAAATGTTGAGAATGATGAAATAATAGAGGAATATGACATGGTAATTCGGTTTGAGTATGATAGAATCATGGTTAGATATCACCCGGGCATTGAGTATACAAAAATAGAGAGACGGTCGGGATAAGGATTTGTAGTCTGGCTCATTCTGCAGACCTTGATGGGGTAGGCTTGTTTACAAACCCAACGGTTGGCGCCAATGTTCTTACCTAGAAATAGTGGTAGGATGCAAGTAGCTTGAACATCTATGTAAGCGAGGGGGTAGGATACCTGCAAAGACACTCCGATGCTTAAGTCAATGAATGAATGAGGCATAGAGTGATAAAAGAATAGTATGTAATCAGCTTATGATACTTGGGGGCGTTGAGCCCCTTATATAATGTGGTGTTTTCCTATGATAAATCTGTTATGATCTCCCTTAAATATAGGAGATATTCCTATGATAGTAAAGATAAGATATGACAATGACAAGATATGATGAGATATAGAGAGATACTATATGGGATTTATGAGATATCCTCAACTAAATCTGGGGTAAATCCACAGGGGATACTATGCCATGTGGACAAGTTGTGAGACCCTTTGGAAGAGTCTTCTAAGATTGGACCGAAATCTGAGGCCCATATTTCTAGTCCAGTACAATATATATTCCAGATATATCTATAACTATTTATTTTAATTTATAATATTTAAACATGATATAAAGAACTTGGAATTAGGCTAGTTAAATTTTTTAAATGTCTGGTAAAAAATTTGATTACAAAAAATGTGTAGAAATATGTGAGCTAGCTCTACGTCTCAAAAATCTTTCGAAGATAAATACTAAGATTCATCCAAGAAGAGAACTTGGAATTAGTGATGTACGCGGTAAATGTACTAAAAATAGAACCACAGGACAGGAGTGTCCACCTCTCAACTTGTCCATGTTATGTTGGTCTCTTTATGATTTTCACATTATATTTTATTTTTTAAATAATTAAATAGTAAACTAGAAAAAAGTTATTATTTTTCAAAAATAGAAGTGAATATAAAATGAAATGAAAACTACAGCACCTTTCAAGTTTTGAGTCTCAAAAAAAATAAAACAAAAACAAAAAAGAAAGTTCTCCCACTGCTATTATACATGGATGTAGATCCTTTGCACATAGCAGTGTATCCATGGCTTGCCATGGGACATCTCACCTCTCTCCAACAAGCTTGCAAAAAGAGGCCACAAAATTTCCTTCTTCATCCCCAAAAGAAAACAATCCAAATTACAACACCTCAACCTTCACCCACATCTCATCACCTCCATCCCCATCACTGTTCCTCATGTTGATGGCCTTCCCCATGATGCTGAAAACACTTCAGATGTGCCCTCTTCTTTTATGCCACTTATTGCCACAACTATGAACCGCATAGAGAAGGACATAGAGCTTCTCCTCAAGGAGCTTAAGCCACAAATTGTTCTCTTCGATTTTCAATATTGGCTACCAAACATCACACAAAGCCTTGGCATCAAGTGTGTCAAATACTTTATAATAAATCCAGCAACAATAGGTTACCTCGAATCCCAAGCAAGAATGTGCCAAGGAAGAGATTTAACTGAAGCTGATCTCATGAAACCGTCTTGAGGGTACCCTGATCCTTCAATCAAGCTTTATGCACATGAAGTTCAAAGCATGGTTGCCTCAAGGAAATGGGAGCTTGGAAGTGGTGCACTTTTCATTGATCGCATTAGCATTGGTGTCGGTTTGACAGATGCAATTGGGTTCAAAGGTTGTAGGGAAATTGATGGGCCTTATGTGGCTTATCTTCAAAGCCAATATGGAAAGGTTGTTATTCTTTCAAGACCTCTTTTACCTGAGCCACCTAACAATACGTTAGAGGAAAATTGGGCTTCATGGCTTGGTGGATTCAAGCATAGTTCTGTGGTTTATTGTGCATTTGGGAGTGAAATCCCTTTGCAGCACAACCAATTCCAAGAGTTATTGCTTGGTCTTACGCTAATAGGTTTTCCATTTCTTGCAGCACTTAAGCCCCCTATTGGATTTGAGTACATTGAAGAAGCTCTGCCTGAAGGGTTCAGAGAACGGGTTTAGGGTTTAGGGTCAAGGAAAAGGGATTGCTTATGGGGGATGGGTTTAGCAACAATTGATTTTGGGGCACCCTTCTGTTGGGTGCTTTATAACACACTCTGGCACAGCTTCTATAATTGAGGCACCTGTGAATGAATGTCAATTGGTCTTGTTGCGGGGCCATATGGTGATCATGTCATCAACGCAAGGAATTTGGGAACAAAGCTAAAGGTTGGAGTGGAAGTAGAGAAGCGTGAATAAGATGGGTTTTTCACAAAGGAAAGTGTGTGCAAAGCTGTGGAAATTGTGATGGATGATGAGAATGAGCTTGGAAAAGAAGTGAGGGCAAATCATACCAAAGTGAGGAACCTCTTTCTAAGGGAGAATTTTGAGCCGTCTTATGTTGATAATTTCATTCATAAGCTTCAAGAATTATTACCCAACAGTTGAAATGGCTAACACATCAGTCCGGCAATGTAGATTCTGACAAGATGAATTATATTTGGAAATCTAAAAGTGAATATTATTTTGACATCCATTAAATCTAAGGGTAGAGAAGATGGACGAGTAAGGTTTAGTGGGATCGGTGGGTTACAGTCTTATTCTGTAGTGAGAAAATGGATGTATAAATATATGAAACATTTATTCTTAGGTGTTCGAATATGATTTGACTTGTGACAAACAATCGTGTCCAATAAAAGCATTGTAATAGAGCTGATCCTTTGTTCCTTAATGTGCTTGATGAAAAATAATGGGCTTGCCGTATTGCCCCATCCGCCGATATTCATCAAAAATATTTTCTTTGGACACCCTCTTATGTCAGTGAACTTAAAACTACAAAAATGCTAAAGATGGAAGCCTAGCTAGATATCACTAATATTCCAGGTATGGGAATAATTCTAGAAAAAAATAATTTACAAAATTCGCTCACCCAACCCATTTTCATAATCTGGCTCACCTGGTCAAATTATGTGTTCTATGATTCGTGTAGGGCCGATTCAGTCTGGCACCTTTGCACTAGCTCAAAAACAAATCTAACACCTTTGCATTCATATGCATGAGGACTTGGGGCGTGGTTATGTAACGGTTTGAGGGCAGGTTTTGTTTTCTCTGCCATTTCTCATGTAACCAAAAATCTTCTCGTAAGTCCTATAGATTATCGGGGTCGAAGTTGGAAATTGTTGTATTTTATTTCAAAGTTAATTTAGTTTTATTATCATTATTTTAATGTTTCATATGATTGACCATTTCCTGAATTAGGGTACCAAGTTAATAAACTATGCTTTTAACGTTGGCAATTTATTGTGATTGGTTTGGCTTTGTGCACATTGGTTATTATATATGAATAATTTTTTAAAATAATCAAAATATTAAAAAAAAATATTTTCAACTTTTTCATAAAACTTGAAAAGAGTAACTTTTAAAAGTAATATCTTTTTTTTTTTTATTATGAGTTTAATTTCTATGCATTATCATCCAATCAAATCATTCAATTCGAATAACTTTTCAATTAATGGGTATGAAACTCAGCTACTTTTACTGATGTAGCAATATATGACCGGATGAATAAAATTTAAGTTTATATCCACATTTTTGTAAAGCTGACCACAATATGTCGTATTTTATGTGTTGCATTTTATGCGGAGAAAATCTCTCTTGCACTTGCACGTACGAGGATGTTGAGGAACTTTGTGTCAATAGAAAGAATTAAAGGAGCCAATATTTACTTATTAACTTTATATAAAAAAGTGTAAATCTTATAATTTTTATTCTTACTTAAAAATTTAAATAAAATTTATACACATAAAAGAAATAAATGTTTTAAAATCAAAATTAAAAAAAAACATATATAACGTATTATATATATAATATTTTAGCATCTAGTTAAGTCAAATAAAAAACTTGAAAATTTCTTAAAAACCCAGAAATGTTAGGGGGTCATTGCCCTTCTTCAATTGCATGAGGCGCTGCATCTTATGAGACTTTATCTAGTTTGGCAAAATACACTTTGCTGGTACAATTATTTTTCCTACTCTCTGCCCAGTACTCTTAACAATAGTTGCAAGTTGTTTTACAGAAGCAGCACTAATTCAAGAAAAGAATTATGAGAAGTGGTTGTTGTACTTGTGAAGAATATTAAAACGTGTTTGGTTCTCCGTTTGCCTTACCTAAAAGTGATTTTGCACACGAAGGATTCATACCCCTCTATAGGACACTCCAACAACACATCCAGCGTCCCATTTATCGTAACAATCTATTTGTGAAAACAATATATACGCGACACTGCTCACCACTTGGCAATAGACTGCTAATTTTTGGTTTTTACTCCTGCAACGTCAAAGTAAGACGCGATAAAGCAAAGTTAGCCTAAAATGATTTTGATCGATAAAATTTAAATAATATTCATTCTATTATAACTACTTTTAATCCCAAATTTTAAATATAAATCACATTAATACTAATTCAATTTTAATTAAAATTAATTCAACAAAACTAATGACCTGTTGGCTTTCCTGATCGTACAAGTCAGAGTTCTTTTGACCAACACTATTAAAAAATATACTTTTTTATTGGACCATCGCAAGCCACGTCATGCATCTACAACTTACATGTGCTTCACATTCGAAAAGTTGCTTTGAATTTTCATTTGATCCTCTAAAATCATTATTAAAATTAATAAATCTTCTCTCAAAAATTTTAGGAGATCTTTTACAATTAGGGAGACACCTACTCAAATAAGTGTAATATCATTCTAATATTTAAAAAATAGATCTTTATTAAGACATTTATTTTATCATTATTGAATATGATAAATATTAAGATTAGGTGAATGGCAACTTATCTCTCTTTGTTTTGCACCCTGCGATCATTATCTAATTTTAATAGTTAAATCTAAAAATATTATAAGTCAACTATTAAGATTGATAATTATAAATACTATAATTAACTTATAAAAGATATAAATGCTTTATTAAAATTATAATACAAAATTTAAATTATATAATTAGTTTAAATTTATTAGAAGAAGTAAAACTCACTTTAAGTGATCTCACATTGCTCGAGGAGACTAGACTTCAGTAGTCGTTCGGGATACCCTTTGGTTCCCCAAAAACAAAATGCCATTAGCCCTGAATCTCTCCCTTTCTAGCAGACACCGATACCGCTATTGAAGCCGGTACTATTGTTGATGAGAACTGTCACCGCCACCCACCCGAACTGCCAGACCTATTGGTCGCTAGGTGATGATGAGAAGGGAGTGGTTCTTCATGGTTGCGATGGAAACCCAAGGCATCATTCCCCTCTCTCTTCTTTTTTGCGGTCGAAGCACTCTCCCTCCTGAGCTCAGATATGTCGTCCATGACAAGTCCATTGTTGCATGGGCCATCCAAATGCAAAAGTGAAAACATCAATTTCAAAATTACCTCAATGATTGTCCACTCTTTGGGTAACAAAATGGAAAACGATTAAAAAACAAATAATAGAGCAACAAAACTGCTTTAGGCTAGACTCAAATATATTATTATTTTGACTATGATATTTAGCCAAAAAAAAATTATTGACTATGGCCAATTTAAAAATTGGTTCTTCGTTTTCTTGCTCAACGGCTTCTCCGTTTTCTACGTTTCATTGCATAAGAGGTGCCCAGGTGCGATGATAGAGAGTGGGGAGACAAAGACAAATTTGGTAGCGATGGTGCGCCCGCGAGGCAACAACATCGCCTACGGCAATGGTGGCAGCAGAAGTGGCAATGACGTTGGTTGGGAATGCAGGAAGAAGGCCGATGAAGTAAACGAAAGAGGAAGGTGAAAGTAGAAATTAAAAATCAGACAATGTTCATTTTGTAATTTTGATGTGATAGAACTAGCACCATGTAAAGGTCAAAAAGAGATGCTGAATTAAATTACCCACCAGCCTAAGACTAAATAGGAAGAGTAATCTTTGGTATATAACATAATCACATCATTAATGTATGTTATATATTTTATTATCATTAGATGTGATGAGTGAATAGAATAAATAAATGGTTACATATAATATTTAATATTAAAAATTTATGTGATACGTAATTTTTATATAATTTTAATATATCAAACATTATTTAAATAGAAATTATTTTCATATTTATTAACGGTAAAATAAATGTCTTATTAAACTCTTATTTTTTTAAGTGTTAAAATATTTTTTTTTTCAAATAAATCACTGATTGTGACGCATGGCTAAAGACTTTCTCCACACAATCATACATCTCATCAAACCTTATCACAATACAAGGCTTTTCTGTGTCTCAAACTCGCATTCACATTCAACCCAGCATGGCCAACACCATTCATTTGCCAGCTGAACTCCACTGACCACATAATGGACCGGGTGCCAGCGGGAGGACCATATGATAGGACTTTGTTTTATGTCACGTTGCTTTCGTGCTTTATGATTTTTTACGTTATTTTTTATTTGTTAACTACTCCGTCAGGATCATAATACTTCCTCTATTTTTCAAAAATTATTTATTTTAAATATTTTATTTATCTTTAAATAATTATTTATTTAAGGATTTAAAATAATATTAATTAATTTTTTTAATCATAACCCTCTTAATTCGATAGTAAATGAGAGAGTTAGTGAAAAGAGATAATGTAATAATAGAAGAAAATAATAAATAAGGATAATTTATGAATGATACCAAAATTTCACTACCATTAAGATTTTTTAACTACTTTCTTAATCCTTGTGAATACTTATAATTGGATAATTATTCAATGATTGAGAGAGTATAAATTTTTTAAGATTATGTATAAAATTAAGGTAATAATTGAAACTCATTGATCTTTTAAAAATATAAAAATAAAAGACAAAAATACCTTTTATCATAGATTATAAATTATCTCTCCATTAAATAATTATATTAATATGCACTAATTGTCACACATTACAAATAACGGGTTAAAATGGGTAAAAAAATAATTGATACTTTCTTAAAATATAAAAACGAGTTATATTCTGAACCAAATAAAAGAAATCTAAAAATAATTTATATTTTGAATAAAAGAAGTAATTAATTAAATAGAAAATAAGATATAAAAATAAAAGTGATTATAAAATGAAATGAAAAGATACAACCCCTTTCGTACGTTAACAAACATTCTTTTCTCTCAAGTTCAAAGAAGAAGAAAAAATTGCTCTCACTACTATTGTACATGGATGTAGTTCCTCTGCACATAGCAATGTATCCATGGCTTGCCATGGGACATCTCACCCCATATCTCCACCTCTCCAACAAGTTAGCAAAGAGAGGCCACAGAATCTCCTTCTTCATCCCCAAACGAACACAATCCAAGTTACAACACCTCAACCTTCACCCACATCTCATCACCTTCTTCCCCTTCAATGTTCCTCACGTTGATGGCCTTCCCCGTGATGCAGAAACCACTTCTGATGTGCCCTCATCCTTGATTCCACTTATTGCCGAAGCCATGGACTGCACAAAGATGGACATAGAACTTCTCCTCAAGGAGCTTAAGCCACAAATTATTTTCTTCGATTTGCAATATTGGCTACCAAACATGACTCGGAGCCTCGGCATCAAGAGTGTTCAATACTTTATTGTTAATCCAGCAGCAATAGCTTACCTAGCATCCCCAGCAAGAATGCGCCAAGGAAGAGATTTAACTGAAGCTGATCTCATGAAGCCACCTTTAGGTTTCCCTGATCCTTCAATCAAGCTTCATGCACATGAAGTTCGAAACATGGTTGCCTTACGGAAACGGGAGTTTGGCAGTGGTGTTCTTTTCTTTGATCGGCTTAGCATTGGTGGAGGTTCGGCAGATGCAATTGGATTTAAAGGTTGCAGGGAATTAATGGACGGGCCTTATGTGGATTATCTTGAAAGCCAATATGGGAAACCTGTTATTCTTTCAGGACCTCTTTTACCTGAGCCACCTAACAATACTTTAGAGGAAAAATGGGCTTCATGGCTTGGTGGATTCAAGGCTGATTCTGTGGTTTATTGTGCATTAGGAAGTGAATGCCCCTTACAGCAAAGTCAAATCCAAGAGTTGTTGATTGGTTTGGAGCTAGCAGGTTTTCCGTTTATTGCAGCCCTTAAGCCCCCTATTGGATTTGAATCTATTGAAGAAGCATTACCTGAAGGGTTCAAAGAAAGGGTTCAAGGGAGAGGGATTGCTTATGGGGGATGGGTGCAGCAACAATTGATTTTGGGGCACCCTTCTGTTGGGTGCTTCATAACACATTGTGGGGCAGCTTCTATAACTGAGGCACTTGTGAATGAGTGTCAATTGGTGCTGTTGCCGGGGCCATATGGCGATCATGTCATCAATGCAAGGAATTTGGGAACAAAGTTAAAGGTTGGGGTGGAAGTGGAGAAGGGTGAAGAAGACGGGTTTTTTTCAAAGGAAAGTGTGTGCAAAACTGTGAAAATTGTGATGGATGATGAGAATGAGCTTGGAAGAGTAGTTAGGGCAAATCATACTAAAGTGAGGAACCTCTTACTAAGCCATAATTTCGACTCTTCTTGTCTTGATAATCTCATTCATAAGCTTCAAGAATTACTCTAAATTCTGAATTGCAATATTATAGCCATTTAAATTTAGGCAAAAGGATGGGTAGCGTTGCAGATTCCTGTTAGATGGGGCACTTGACACACACCAAAAAGAAAGTGAAAAAACAAGGCAAATTGGACGCGCACGGGGATTAGGAATTGGACAGGAAAAACTTGTAGTGAATTATAATTAAGAAGTGTCATGTGGTATCTAGTAATAATTCAATTAGAGAGTGTTTTTCATTTTTTAATGAAATAGTAGTGTAAACTTTGTAGTGAGAAAAATAAAAAATTAATTGCAATTAGAATATTGCCTGTGATATTTAGATATAGTCCATTTACTGATATATAATATATAATAGATACTTTATTAAATGCTGAAATGATATATTAAATGCTGAAAGGATAAGTCAATAGAGATGTTGAAGAGATTTTTTAATCCAGATATACTAGCTTGTCCCTATAATTTTGATTAGTGCATTAGCTGTCATGCAAACTGCATAACTAATCTTAGCTAAGTTCAATATATATATAAAAAATCCTAGTTAAGTTGATTAACTAGGGTTAGTTTTAGTAACACTTGTATAGATGTCACAAAACTTGTATCATTACATTCAGTCAATGAAAATCAAGTAGTCCACACTTTCATATTGCTCTTCATTATTTTTTGCCTCTAAGACCTTAGAACAATAACAATTTTTCTCTTACTGGTAATATATCCTTTCCTTTTCCGCCATGGATGCACCTCTTTCTCTCCACATAGCAATGTATCATTGTTTGCCATGGGGCGCCTCACTCTACATCTAAACCTCTCCAAAAAGCTAGCAAAGAGAGGCCACAAAATTTCCTTCTTCATCCCCAAAAGAACACAGTCTAAGTTACAACACCTCAACCGTCACCCACATCTCATCACCTTCACCCCCATCATTGTTCCTCATGTTGATGGCCTTCCCTATCACTCTTTCTGAATTTCAATTATTGCGTGTTGATACGCTTGTTGATACTATTGTATAATCATTTTTTGTTGCATTATTTATATATAAATAAATTAACTAAATGAAAAATCTTGTTTACGTGCCCACAAGTCAACAAGGTCCTCGTTAAGTTCAAAGATCATATGGCATTCATGAATTGTTGTTTTCTTATAACTCTCGAACATTCTTCACAACTTCCAAATTCAGTCTTTTTGCGAAGCGCTAGCTTAGGGGCTACGACTGTTCTTATGCTCCACACCAAATTAAAACATTTCCATAGGTATATTGAAATAATTCTTCTAAAGAAAGGCTATCCAAGCAAGTGTTTTTGTTTTCCTTCCCCCTGAGGGCAGTGAAGCTTTCATGAGCCAGTGAATTTGGCAGAGACCATTACATTTGAATTCTGGAAATATCACATTATACATATACTAATAAAATAACAAAAAACTATGAAAAAAATGCATTGTGTTTAGTTCTAGAGAGAGGACATTGTTTTAGTAGAATTGACTTAGTTCTTTCTCTACAGTGTTGATATCTCGTACTACTCATGATGCTAGGTCAACCTAGATTAAATTTGTGAGTAACAAAACCATGAAAAAAAAGGATAAAATCTTAAAAATAAGAAATGAAACAAACAAAAAATAGAAGATCATGGCTTTGAAAAGGGAAAACATGAATATGCACCATGTGGTAGCTCATAGGCGCTGTGGATTGACAAAGGAAGGTGAAGTAATGAAGAATCGGCTTAGGGTTGGGTGGTTGGAGTGGTAGGTTAGGGGAAAGGGTAGAAAGATGAACAGAAAAATGGAAATAGAATATTTTATTTCTTTATAATGGTAGGAAATTAATTAAATTTTTTTATAAATGATATGAATTTAATTACAAATTTTTAAACTATAGGAATCTAATTTGATAAAAATACAATACTATTGAGACTTAAAAAAAAATTGAGTGAAACTATAGGGATTTGCACAATAATTAAACCTAGTTTAAACATAAAAATTGATGTCTAAATCAATTCAATTCCATTTCTATTTAATCATTTTAAACATAAGATTTAACTTACAAATTAACTCAATTCAAGCCATTTCAAATCAAATCAAATCAAATAATTTGTATTTTTTTATAATTCCAAATATTACCTAATTGCCTCAAGTTAGAGTATATTTAAAAGTTATTGCATTACTGTTAGAGATATACTTTAAGTGCCCCAATCTAGAAGGGGTCAATTGATAACTAGCAAATAGTAACCCCATCATCTATCATAAACTTTGACCACAATACACTCATATTCACAAAATATATGGAACTCACTACTTACTTTTCTCTCAACTTCTTATCTTTCCATCATTCCTTTCATAATATAATGAGTGTCTACATTTATTTGGGTATTAACATAACCTTTCCTTTTATTCTTTATTCTTGTTATCAAAACAATTGATTGAAAAAATATACTTAGTCGGCAAATGACCAATGGAATTAAAAAAAAAAGGACTTAATTTAGATCATTGGATATCTTGAATGCATCTTTATCGGTTCTATCATCACCAATACATTTAGGAAAGACATCACTACAGTTGGCAAGTCTTGTTGAAAATGATACATTATTTTGATATTGATGGATGATTAAAAAATAGTACTATGCATTAATATATCTCTTAGCCCCTGGATATGAAACAATCTTCAATGAATAAATTAATCCCACTTGGGGCTTTTGTACGACTTTCTGCAACTATTATGTTTAACAATATGCAAGTTGAATGATTCTATACATCCACATTGTATATCCCTTACCAATCGTTATTATAATTCCTTAAATTATAGATAACAACTAAATATTTCATTATTGAAATATGATGAAGAGTATAAAATAGTCACACACAACTCAAATCGCAAATCTCAAATACACCCAACATACTTATATCATCAAGGTATTTTTCCACCTTTATGTACACTCAATACATGAAAAGAGTGACTTAATAAAAAGAAATAACTCTCAAAATAGCATGGTTCTAAAAACTAGACCGGACTAGCTGGTCCAACTTATTGAACCGAGAACTAGCATAACTCTTGTGATATGTTCTTGAGGCATTGACATCCATTCGTGATATGGTATAATGCATCTATGACATTAAATACTCATGATAAAAGACACAAACCATGAATAATGATATTTGCAACTTAATAAATGAATTTTATGCATGCTCACCATTTTCATAATGAAACCCAGGGTTCCTAAGGATGTAGATGATGACACATATTAGGAGGAGAGTACCCTACTGAGATTCTTATAAAAGTTTCCCATCCATTCATTTTTTCTTTCCGTCTCGTCTTCAGAGGCCGATGGCATCGTTCATGATCTTTGTTGATGCTCCCACTTGGGAGTTTCACTTTGATTCCATGCACTGGATGTATCACTTCGTGGGTCGATGTACTGTACGCCTTTTTGTCTTCATAGAGTGCTTGTTTGCACACCTCGTTACCAGTTTTAGGTTCTCTCCTACCACTCCGTTCGCTGATGATCTAATTTTTGAGTGTGCTCGCCCGTGTGGTGAGCAGATCCGTCACACCTGCATTGCTGCCCTAGTTTTTTGGGAGTACCTCGAGTACATTCCTATTTGCCTCCTTATCTGACCGAGCCTGAGACCGATCCCTCAGAGGGGTCACCGTCCCATCACTCTTCTGGTGGTTCTATTCCTACCATCCCCATGGAAATTGGAGGAGACAGCGATGAAGAGGCCATCGTTAGAGGCCCGTTGAGGGGAGCTACTTCGATTCATCAAGGAGTCACTCGCCCCCGTTGAGGTGCCAACGTCCGTCCTACCATGTGCTTTGGTACACTCGAGGAGCTGGCCCATTTCATTGGCTACATCCATTCCTCTTAGTAGGGACACCCTTGGGAGTCGATGGGGGACCGCATTGGAGTGCCCAAGCATACGTCTGGATAGCCTTCTTTTGCTTCTTTTTATTTGAGGTTATCTTACATCAACGAATTACAGGATGACTTAGTGGAGGAGAGGGGTATTTATCTAGTTTACTTTCTGCTTATCTTTATGTATTTCCTTATTGATTATGGATTACTATACTACTCCAACCATTATTGGTGGGAATGATACAACTTATTATGCATGTTTATTTGGTGTGCGAAATGGAACCATGGTATTGATATTATATGAATCTATGATGGTCATCTATGCTTGTGGTGTTGTGATACTTATGTCTAGAGTATATATATGGCATGATTGTTTACTAACTACTTGTTACGGGACGAATGATGTTATTTATTTTCGGCACACGAGGCTCACATTTTTGTTTAAGTTTGAAAAATATTTACTTATATTTTCGCTAAGTATTTTACAAATGAATGGTTAAGAACTGGAATAAAATAGTAATAACTAATAATTAACTTAAATACATCTTAGGCGTGTTAGGTTAAATATTAGGGTGTTATAGGAAGAAGAAAAAGAAAAGACAATAGAAACAACAACATCAACAGCAACTCATCGACAACTCACACCAAAATCAAAATATAACTAGATAAGAGAAGTCATAGTCCAAAACCAAAATCAAACCCATACAAACTCAACAAAGTCATAAGACAAATCATCTCCCAGCCATAAACCACCTCCATCATGAACGCCACTCCCAACCCCTTCTCTCCTTCACCGCCTTATTCGCTGTAGAGTCGCAGCATCGCTCAGCCTCAAGAAAAGTTTGATTCATGAAATCCTGCAACAAGGTGAAGGTTAAGTGCATAGCACGGCTGCAAGTGGTTAAGGTGACAATGTGGATGGTTGTTCACAGCGCTGAATAACGTGGTTGTGGTGAAACGAAGAAAGAATGGCTATGTGGGTGAAAAGAATGGATGATGCAATGTTGGTAAAGATAGGTTTAAGTGAAGAGAAGTTGAAAGGTTAAGGGATCTTGTACTTTGATTGGTTGTTGTAATTTTTGGTTTTTTGTGATGATGGTGGTGTTGGTGATGAAGATGAAAAGGATGGAAAAAGGAAGGGGAAGTGGAATGTTGATTTGTTTTTTTTGTAAATTACGTTAGGAATCAATTTGTCCGATAATGAAATTATCATTAATATCATTAATATTTTCTGTCTAGGGACTAGTAAGTGTCCAACTTTTGACATTATCAGAAACCAAGTTGACACTTTCCAATTGTCAGGGACCAGCTTGTCTGATGCTGAAATAGTTAGGGACCAATTTGGGGATTTACTCTAAAATAAAAGGTAAAATATATTTTACCCTCTGAACTTTAGGTTATGTGCAATTCACACCAAGACTTTCAAAACGTGCATCATGACACCCTTAACTTTTCAAACAGTGTAAAACACCACTCAACATAATTTTGACAATTGGTTAAGGTATGATTTATGTGTAGTCAACCCCATAATGTTTCTAATTTGTGCAACCTGATACCTTTATGTGAATTTTCATGTGCAATTAACCCCCCCTTTTTTATTGTATACCACCCAACACACTGATCTGACTTAAAGACTTGTATAGTAGAGAGAGTTATGGGTTTTTCGTACTATTTAAAAAGTTCATGCTATTGGGATGAATGTTTTCAAAAGTTAGGGTGTAAAATGCACGTGATCTAACATTCAGGGGTAAATTGCATTTAACCCTAAATTAAAAACTCTTTATTTACAAAAATGCATCATTTCAACGTTAATTATATGAAATGCACTATTTATGATTTATTTGCAAAATCATTGAGTGTGACTGAAATTGTTGAAGTCTCTAATGATTTGTTCACAAAGCAAATTTATTGGAGCCTTATACTTCACTTTTAGCTTTCTTGAGAAATTGAAAGAGTCAAAATGGTGCAAAATATTAATGCAAAGACTCACATTGTTGCAAGTTTGAATGAAAAGGTAAATTTTTTGTGTAAGTAAATTTATTCAGCTATTAATAATTTGTTAATAGTTAATGTATTTGGTTAATATTTATTTTGTAAGGTTTAGGGTTTTTAGGTAATAATTAGTTGTCAATGTTTAGGGTTTCAGGTTAATAATTATTATTTTGCTAATTTAATTTATTTAGTTAATAAGTATTGCTTAGTATGTTGGGATTACAGTCAATAATAATTATTAATTTAATCATTGGTTAGCATATAGTTTATTTAGGTCATTATTGACACAAATTAGTTTATTTACCTTTTTTTCTAAATTCATACAGCCTAATCATGTGTTGTCGCCCAAGCATGCATGATCTCAATACACACATGAGTGCATGGAGTACTATTTATGTCAGTCGGGTTTTTGGAAGGCTGCCTATATTAGAACTTTATAGTATGACGATGCTTTGGTTAGTGCTCTTATGAGGGGATGGTGACAAGAGACACACACTTTTCTCTTGCCATATTGAGAGCATACCATCACTTTCTAGGATATGACCTTTCAACTCGGGCATTGCGTTGATGGTTTACCAATCAATTGTTGTATAGGTGCATGGCGACTCACCTTGGACTAGATGTATGGATCATATGTGAGTGGCTACTCGATGTGCTGCCAAGTGTTAAGGACAGGGCATGATTTTATGCTAACCTATTGTGGTTTGATAAGAGATTTGGTTAGTTGGATGATATCGCACCTGATGTAGTGTTGCAATAGCACACTCAAGCATATATCGTGTAGTTCATTACATGGTTTCTAATGCCTAAACAAGTCAAGCTTTTGGGTTCATCTCAAGTAGTTGCCACTTCTAAAGGACTTTTAGGTTTCTAAGACTTTGAGTTGGGGCTCTGTTGTTTTGGCGACATTGTACTGTTCTCTATATCAAGCAATCAATTATTAAGTGGCTAACATTGGAGGATGTGATGCACTCTTATTGTTGTTTTCATGTTATCAGATCTTGACATTATGCCCTGATGGTGGCCACTTTGAGCTCAAGTTTCCACTTGTCGTCGAGTATAATATTTTTAAGGCTATTACTTTTCTTTGTATATTTATCCCTTTAAATTTCACTAAGTTCTGAAATATTATTTTTTCATGTGGGTAGGATTGCCACAAAGGTCAGATTCAAATAAGGCTCGATTGCTATAGTAGAGGTCACTCCTTGATACCATCCTATTGATGGGGTAAGTCATATTTAGTAATTTAAATATTGTGTTGAAAATTTCATAAGTTTAATACATAGTTTATTGTTTTGAATTCCATATGATGATGCTAGTATTGTTGCCATCACAACCAAGTGAGGGTGTATGTCGAAGTTGGCATTTGGGTATGTTTTTGTGCCATGGTCTGGTTCGAGATAGTGGATTGGCACTAGGTGGATCACATCTTCCAATAGTTCGGGGGACAATAGCATACTTCATAGGTCGAGCTCCACATTGACAAGCTAGATGGGAAGCACAAGCACTGGCTTAATCTGGCGTGGTGGCTTACTAAGCATATAGAGTACCATCAGTATTGAGATAACCGCCATAACTTCATCATTCGATATCATCACATGCCAAACACTTGTTCATCCATTGAGTATTTTGGGTGGTACTCGGGCTTTTCATTGAGATTTCTTTTTTGGACAAGGTCCTATGAGACCTCTATTAAGCGGACTTGCTTGGTGATGTACTAACTAGTGGGGCAGTAGCCCCTATTATACAATAACTAGCAAAAGCTCTAGATCCACCAACTACTTCATCGACCCTGTAGAATCTTTTTGACGCATTGCATCTGAATTCAATGATGAATAGTGACTGGGACGTTCTTGACAATAAGACAAGGTCTAGTACCTCCAAGGTTGATTCTTGCTAACAATGCTCTATCTGTGTATTAGATCTTTCATCAATGTCACTGTTAGCAACTAGTACTGCTAATAACTCCTTCTAGGAACTGTACCGTAGACTTTTGGTAACATGATCTAGCTCCATATCAAATTTTTCATCGATGTCACCGCCACCAACTAGTATTGCCAGTAACTCTTCCTTATCCTCATCACCATTGTTATCAATCAAAACATTGACCCCATGAAGGGGCCATATCAAGAAACACTAAGGCCTTTCAATGGTTGGGGAACCTGATTAGTTGAGGCTCCTACAATTGATAGCTAGGGAGCATATCCTTTAGAGCTAAAGTGACCCTCTTGTAGGACAACCAACAGCTCCATGATGTGAAACTCTAAAAACCTAGTGCTCAAATCCAACATGAGAATCACTTTGGCATTGTCGATCACCCATAATTTTTTGCATTTGATCCCAACTTGCCTAATTATTATGGCCAACCTATACAACATCTTTCTAATTTCCATGTGTTGTTAAACCAACTGATGCAATATTTTTCTCTTCAACTCTAAGAAACTAATAGATGGATGAACAAAAATACATATGGTTATCACTATCAAATGTGTGCCCTTCCTCTATATCGATAATTTCACGCCCATAGTGAACAAGAATGTATCTTCTTTCTACCCCTTTTTTTTTTTTGCTCAACAATGTCGACCTCACACTATTTTTGGATCCTCATATTAGTATATTTCAAATGTAGCTCAACACATGGTGCACTCCTAGCTAAGGATTTTTTATAGGAGAAGCAAAATCATTGGAGCCTCCAATGATTTTGCCCAATAAATCCTAAACGGTGCATTTTGTGTAATTAATATTGAAAATGTACATATTTGTAAATAAATATTTTTTACTTTATTAAGGTAAAAAAATACCGATGAAAACATTATAGAATATGTTATCTTAAAGTTGTATTAAAAAGAAAATACATAATTTGAAACGATTATATAAAACCTCCTTGCATGTTTTTAATTGGTACATAACATACAAAAACAAATAATAAAACATTTGGAGCTAGAATTGGAAGACGTGCATTAATCACATGTTGCATAAAATTATTTTTCAAATAAATAATCACTTAATATAATCATTTTTGAAATTAATAGGTGAGGAAAATAAAAAGTTGATTCACAAAATAAAATTATGATAATAATTAAAGTTAATTATATACTAAATTAGAAGTTAATTCACAAAAGAGTTAAGATTTTTTGTTTTCATAATAAAAATTTAGAGTTTGCTAACTATCATATAAAGATCTAAATGTCACTTGATAAATGAGTCTTGGCCATGCGCATAAAATAGAATTCAAACTCCGTCCACTTTAAGAAATGAGTTTGGATGACAGTCTTTACTTTTCAAGATCTCGATTCGGGGAGTAAAAAACTACTCCTCTTGGGTTCTCCACCAAAAGAATCGAGTGTCAAACTGTTTTTTATGGATTGAGGATGGAATGTAAAGTGATTCGTAATGTGATTATGTGAATGTAATGTTTGACAAATTAAAGAAAAAGAAGAAGAAATGCTAAATATAAATTGATTGACAAACTGTAATTGAAGTATAGAAATTGTAGAGAAATGCAAAGAACTTACAGGAAATCTAATCCTAGAAAAACAAAAGAGAGAGTTGAGAACAATACTTAGTTAGCTCTGGACTCTGTCTAGTCATTGGAAATGTTTTAGAGTGAGTGTGTGAGTGACAATTCTAACCCTTTACAATTTGTACCGAATTAATATTTATAAACAGCCTAGGACTCTAAGATTTTGACACTTGTCTTCTAGCTGCCCTTGGATATTGTCCATGTGGCTTTGACAGTTATTTCCTTTGTCACTTGTTCTTTGACCACCACTTTGTCACGTCTTTGTCAAGCTTCTATCAATAACCACTGAAAACTGTCAATGAGCGCCATTTGATGAACATCTATCTTAGAGTCATTTTGATTGTCTCCTCCAGAGCTTCAAAATTTTCTAAGTCTTCAAATGACAAACTCCCACTTCAACTTGTCAAACTTCGGGAATGAGTGTAACGCCCTAATTTCTATTTGAGCAAAAATGACCAAAATACCCCTGAGGTCTTTTTTTTACCCAGAATTCGAGGATGGCTGACCTGATGGTCCTCAAAGGGTCAACTCAATGTTTGAAGGGGGTTAAACGTGTTGTGATTGATAACCGAGATGAAAATCTCATTTTGTAAACTTTCGGCTCAAAATGATCAAAATACCCTCATGACGTTTTACACGGGTATACGTGCCGTTTGAGCCCGAAATCTTTCCCGAGAGTTTGGAAGACTAATTATATGTGGTTAATGATAATTGTTTAAGTCCAGGTGGTCTCGGGCAGTTTTTGTACAACATTACTGTTTTGCCCATGAAATAGTGTATTTCGGGCCTAATGACATGATTAAGGAAACCTAAGCAATGTTAGGGCTCTAATTGAAGATTAATTAATTTTGGTGATTAATCTAGAGTCAAAATAATTTATTAAAGTTAATTAGAACCTAAGATTTGCTTAGATAAACTCAAATCTCTTTCTAAAAGTCAAGATTCCATGTCATGGAATCTTAAATAGTGTTTTCTCTCTCCAATTTCTTAAATTAAGGAATTATGTTTGTGATTGGTTATCTTATAAAATGAGTTTTGATTTTACTAATGAAGCAAGAACACTCCCTAATCATGTCTTGACTGTAACGCCCCGATTTTTCTGTTAGAGTGAAAATGACCAAAATGCCCCTGAGGTCATTTTCACCTGACCGAGGAAAGCCAAGTCTTGGCAGTACTCGAAGGGCAAACTCAATGTTGGAAGGGGAGTAGAAAACTTATGTACCTTCCCAGGATCGAAAATCTCGTTTTTCGAGTTTTCGGGTCAAAATGACCAAAACGCCCCTGTGGTGTTTTACCCGTTTGCAAGTGCCGGATGAACCCGAAACTTCTCCAGATAGTTTTAAAAGGCGTTTTTATGTATTCTATGACCTCAGTTTTAATTTTAGAAGTCCCGGGCAAAATTAGTGCAAAATTACGGTTTTGCCCCTAGTTTCGTATTTTTACGCTTAATCGCGTGATTAAGCAAACCTAAGCAATATTAGGCTCTAATAGAAGGTTAATTAATTTCCTTAATTAATCTTGAGTCAAAATAATTTATTAAAGTTGATTAAAACCAAAAAGTACTTAATTACAACCTAAAATCATATTTTAATTTTATGACACCTAGTCATAGAATCTTGAATAGTGTTTTCTCTTTCCAATTCCTTAAATCATGGAATTGTGTTACACATTGTTTATTCATAAATGAGTTTTAAATTCTTTAATGATGTATGAGCACTCCTAAACTTGTCATAAACTCTCTAAATCACATTCTTAGTTACCTAAACTTAAGCTTAATCATTCCTAACCTTGTACCTAAGCTAATGCACATCTAAACCTACCATTAACACACAATTAAATGGTCAAATCATCCTCCCATTCTGCTGTCCCAAGCTGGCCGAAGCCTCACCTCCTCCATATGCATCACATGTTCAATTTTTCAACACTCCAAGGCCATACCTCAAGTCACATACACTATACCTTGTCATAACTTTCAATCAAGCTTGAATTTCCACATGAATAAATAATTAAAACAACCCATTTTTCCCATTTAATTGTGGCTGGAAAAGTTCCAGCCATGCATTGTTTCTAGAAGACTAAATTCATAAAAATGTGATAGGAAATTAACTCACATCAAGCCATGCTTTGTAGCATAGCTTCCATACTTCAAACCATGCTTGAATGACCTTGTGTAAGAGATATTTTCTCTTCCTTCCTCCCTCAAAGGCTACGCCAAGCCCTCCCCATTCACTCCTCCATGGTTTTGTTTTTCTATAAATAGGATGCTTGTGTTAGCCTTGTTGCACTTTGAAGCATTTGCAAAGTTTAGAGTTTTAGAGTTGTCTTGCTAGTCTTTCCTTTTTCTCTCAAAGTTCCAAGAGTGTTCTTCCTTTCTTTTCATCTTTATCTTCTTCATCTCTTCATCTCATCATCACCTCTCAACCATCAAACACCACCCCAAAACCTTGAACCATCATCAAACCTCTCAAACACCACACCTCAAACACAACTTCACTCAAAACACATCTCCTTTCCTTTTCCTTTCCTTAGCCGAAATCATCACCACCATTCTAGGGGGTGTTGCTCATCTCATTTCCATCTTCAAGATCAAGCTTTTATCTTCATCAAAAGGTAGGGATTTGTTTTCAAACTTTATTTTGCTCAAGAAAGTGTTTTTCTCTAGTTTTCTCTTGGATTCCTTTTGAACTTTCCTTTGTCTTTCCTTTCCTTTCATTTTCGGCCATGAGGCCTTGATTTGAGCATGATAGCTTGATGATGAGAGTTTCTAGATGATGACATTGTGTTCATCTCAAAGAAACCTCTAAAGCTTGAGTTTTCCTTTTCTTACAACTTCATCTATATGTTATCTAGCTCACATGGTTTTCCAACTTAAGAAAATTAATCTAAGGATTTCTAAAAGCCCAAGCCTACCCTTGTCAACCTTAAAGTTGGCCGGCACGTTCTAGAGATTTGTCTCTAGATAGGGTTTTGGGTACTTAATAAAGAACTTGATGTAGCTTCACTTTCTTTCTCTTTTATATGATTTTCGATTCTTGTGTTGTGATCTTTGAGATGTTGTATGGGGTTATTATCTTGTTAAAGTCTTAAATGAGCTCTAGTTAAACATAAAAATGAAACTTGCATCATGTTTACTTTAAGCTTTGCATATCATGTTTATTTCCTTGCTATCACTAAATCCCAAGATAATGAATGAACTTGCATTATCATGTTTATGTTTCAAGCTTTGCATTATCATATTTATATTTCAAGTCCTCACCTAAATATCAAAGATAATAATATATTGCACCACATATTTATTTTATGCTCTCACTTTACTTTCTAGCAATAACTAAAATAAGTGCATGAGCATGTTTATTTTTATGTCATCACTTTAATGATTCTAGAGCTCAAAGACTTGCCCAATGATATCTCAAACAAAGGTCTAAAACATTTATTTCCTATGGTTCATATTTCGCCCTATGAGGCCTTAATGTTTTCAAGTATTGAAAACTATGTTTTATAATTTTTCTAAACTTATATGAGTATAAGGAATGCGTAGAACTAAGCGTTATGAATTTAGGACCTCTTGAGATGAAAATAATATAGCCACTGCCCTATTAAGTATTTTCATGAGTTTAGATGATAAAAGTGTTCATGAAAGAGTTTTGAAGGTTTTAATAAGGTTCCAAGAGAAACTAGTATTTTATGTGCTTTAGAAACTATGATTCAATGCCTTTAAATGGAGTTTCTGTTTCGGTTCTGCCTTGCTATGTTTGGCCACTGTATGAGCTGTGTTAATGATGTTAATATGCTTATGTTTGGGTAATAATTATGTTAAGACTCATATGTGAAAGATAGGATAAGTTAGGAACTAGAAAAGAATTTATTTGAGAGTTCTAGATCCCTTAAAGATTTATTTTTCTGGATTCTGTCCAGCAAGGTTTAGATTCAATAATCATGGTTTTAAATTAGTTTATATGTGTAGGAATGACTCATAATTGGTTTAGGACTTAATCTTGAAGCCTTAGGAGCAAACCGAACTTAGAAAGGGTCATTATTGTGACTTCTAGGTACCGTAAAGTTAGTATTTTGATTTCTGCACTCTTGAGGTTTAGAGATGTTCTTGACCATAGGTTGAGGTGAGAAATACTTAGTTATAACCTTATAGGTTCCCAAGAGACTAGGTGTTGATGATCAATAACTTAGAATGTGAGATAGAGATCTAAACCGTAATTTCTAGAACTCCGTAATCACATAAACATAAAGTTGTCCAAATTCTGCTTAGTGCTATTTGGATTAGTTCTTGAGCATAAAATTTGTATAACTCATTAATTGTCAAACTATAGGTGTATAAAGAAGTTAAGGATAATGTTAGAACAATTAATTTGCAAGTTTAAGACTCATAAGAATCAAGTTTAAAACACTATGAGTTATAACGTATCATGTCTATGAGCTTATGGGGATGATTGTTAGATATGACTATGTGATGATGTTTGTGTGAAAGTTTTATGTGACGAATGTTATGAGAAAGTTTCATGTGATGATATATATGTTATGAAAAAGCCATATGAGAATGCATGATAAAAATGAATATGATAAATGATGAGGTAATTGTGATTTAATACTTATGAGAATATAAATGTGACACAACACTGAGACGCGCTTCTCCTGGGTGACACCGGTTCGGTCGAGCACCCCCAGGAGGAGACAAATCCGTGAGGGTATGTGTAGATGCAGCCTGCCAAAGCGGACAAATTGCGAGGCCCACGTGGCTAGCAAAGCGTTTCAAAGAGGAAATGATCCTAGAAAGGAGATCCTTAATTTTCCCCCTAGCCCGTACTTTAAGTCGGGATTATGTTACGCTTATCATAGGATAAGTAAGAACTAGTGACGACTAGTTAAGGTATGAGCTCATAACCTAGAGAAGTTTTAGGGCGGCCCCATGAGATGAAAGTTAAAGTTAACAATGTCACATGAACTATACTTATGCCAATGTTATAATGTTTCCTAGTTATTCTATTGTTTGGTTTACCTTATGATGCATTCATATCATTAGTATATTTCTGCTTAAGTTATAAAGACGCATTATAAAATATGACGGACCTTGGATAAAATTCCTCTTTGGAAAACCAACTTAAAAGGAATTTATATGCATGCACACCTTTTAGAAATAAACCCAAGGTTCCTAAGGATGTGACGATGTCACCTAAGTAGGGATAACCCTACTGAGAATTCTTTTAGAAAGATTCTCATTCCCTCTCTCTTTTCTCCCGTCATATCTTCAGATGGCGACATTCGTACTCTTCATCGACACCCCGGTATGGGAGCTGCACCATGACCCGGCACTCGGGTCATACCATTTTGAAGGTCGCTGCACGGTCAGAGTATTCATGTTCATAGGACGACCCTTCACAAGACTCCCGCCCCGAGCTACCGCTTCACCCCGATCGCTTCCCTACCGGTCATAACGGGATTTTTGAGCGAGCGAGACCACGCGATGAGCAGATCCTCCGCATGGAGCCCGAGATATCAGCGATGCACGCGAGTACCGAGCAAATGCGTGCGCGTCCCGATTTCTGAGACGGACCCATCCGAGGACCCGCCATCCCACATGTACAGCTTGGAGCTCGGTCCGCTCCTCCACCGATGAGGGCTAGGAGTGAGGAGACGGTGGTCCAGCCGAGGTTGGCTCGACGGCCATCTATGCGCCCTCGCCGCGGTGGACATGCCCCGATGATGCGCTCGACCACTCCCGCCGAGATTCGTCAGTGGATCGACTCGACCCCACAAAGATTCGGACCAAACAGAGTAGTCATAGGAGGGGTAGTAGTTAGTGCACACGCACACCACATAGTAGAGGACAAACCTTCTTTTGTATATGAGGTTGTCTCCTTTAGGTGCACATGGGTATGGGTGTAGTTTCTCTTGTATTTGCTTTTTATGATTTCCTTGTATTGCATTTCAGTTGTATTTTGTTTCATGATGTATCAAATAGTCCCGCCTCTTTGGGTAGGCACGTTATATATATATATCTATGATTCAGTTGATGTTCCCATGACATGATGTGTTTCTTATGCTTTGCTTATATGTTTCTCTATGCTTCTCTTATGGATTCGTTCGTGGCTCTCACTTTGATTTTAAATTCCAAAAAGAAAAATTTTACCCATATTTCCGCTAAGTATTTTCTAAGTAAAAGATGAGACCAAGAGGTAATATTCTAAAGATTAGCCTAAGTACATACTAGTAGTCTTGGGTTAAGATTTAGGGTGTTACATTGACACTCTCAATTACCCATTACCTTACCTAAACACTTACTTACAAACTCCTAATCAAAAGCCTAATCAAAGATACACCTAAACACACCTCTAATCCACATCAAGAAGAGAAATTTTCCTCCTTAATTCCCTTAATGAAACCAGCCACTCCTCCTCCTCCAAATTGTCACATGTTGATTTATTCAAACACTCAAAGAACTATGCCTTGAATCATGCCTAGCCATATCTTCAACCTTACCTTTGAATGACACTTTGAGGAAATATTTTTCTTTGCCCCATGGCTGCATCACCCACGACCTTTCCCCCTCTATTCACCTCTTCATGTTTCAATTTTCTATAAATACACATCTTGGGTAAACTTGGTTCCATTTGCTCATTCTCCAAGTATTGTTTTAAGAATTCATTCAAGTTTTCTTTCTTTTTTCCTCAAGAACTCAAGAGTTCTTTTTTCTTTCATCTCCTTCATTTTCTTCATCTTCCTTAAAGAACCACCTCCTTATAACCTCAAACCACCACACAACCACCATAGATCCTCATTCAAACACATAAGCTTTCATCCTTACACACAAAGCTCATACAAAAACATTTCTTTTCTTTTTCCTCCTTCTTGGCCGAACACCCATAGCATCTTAGGGAAGAGTTTTTCTTCTCATTTCCTTACAAGAACAAGCTCTTTTTCACAACAAGAAACACCACTTGGTAGGGGTTTTTGTTCTAAAAGCTTTATCTTCTATTTGATGTTTTGTTATGAACAAGTTTTTCTTGTTTCTCTTGGTCTTTGAATTTCTTTTCTTCTTTTTTATTTTCGACCACAGAGCCTTGTTTTTCTAAAATAAAACTTTGGCTTGATGATGAGGGTTCAAGATGATGATCATGTGGTATTCACTTGTGTAACCTCTAAATCTAAAAACTTGGCCTTTGAATCTAAAAGCATTTTGGTGTTTCCTTTTCCTTTTTGTTGTTTTGATTTCGGTTCTCAAAGAAATGTTATTACTTGGTTTGTTCTCTTGATCCATTTCCTTGAACTTGATGATGAAGTTCACACCATAAGGTTTCTTTGAAACTTTGGTACAAAGAACTCTAAAGCTCACTTTATCTTGTTAAGATAAGTTTGGGGTTGAGGCTTATGTTTCTTTAAAGTCTTGAATGAGCTCTAGTGAAGATAAAAATGAACTTGCATCCATGTTTAAGTTTATGCTTTGCATATCATGTTTACTTTCCAATGTCATCACTAAGCTCTCAAGAATAAAGAAATAAACTTGCATTCTCATGTTTAAATTTCAAGTTTTGCATTTCATGTTTATATTTCAAGCTATCACCTAAACTTTAACGATAAAAATGAACTTACATCTCATATTTACTTTAAAGTTCTCACTTTACTTTTATAATGAAGAATAAAATGAAATGCATAGCATGCTTATGTTTTTGCCATCACCTAAAGGTTCTAGAGCTCAAAGACTTGCCCTTTTTGTCTCAAGTAAAGTTTGGCAAATGGAAGCATTCCATGAATGTAAGTTTCGGCCATGAGATGATGGTGGACGTAGCATAAGTTTCATCTAATCACAAAGGCCAACAAACTACATCTTAAAGTTTTCTTAAGCATAGGAAAACTCAAAGAATATTATGAGTATGATTTTATGATTTAAAACTCACTCAAGAATGATTTAAAATAGCTACTGCCTTAGTAGTATATTTTTATGATTTTAATGAAATAAATTGGTTTTCAAAGAGTTTTAGAAGTCCTAAAATGATTCCAAGAGAAACTAGTAACTTATATGTATTAAATATGTGATCTTATGTGTTGTTGTGAATTAAACATTTTTACTGCCTTGCTATGTTGGCTGCTGTATAATATTGTTTTGATGTGTTAGAATGTGTAAAAATTGAGTTTATTTGGAGTAGAAACAATTTTATGAATGTTAGAAAAAACTAGTAACTAGCAAGGACTAAGAATGTGAGTTTTAGAACCCTTAGGAATCAAGATTATGGCTACTGTTTTAGAATGATTAAACCTGTAATAAAACTGTTTTAGAATGGTTTTAGAAGTATAGGAATTATTCTTTAATAGGGTTATTATTAATTTTAGTACCTTAGGGAAAGTCGAAACTTAGAAAGGGTCAAAGACGTAACTTCTAGAACCCTGTAATTGGATTATATTAATTTTGTCTAAACTGCCTAGGGCTATTTGGTATTGATTATAAGCATAAAAATTAGTGAGAATTATTAGTTGTGACCCCTTAGATGCATAAAAGACTTATATCGGATGTTAGGTTAATCAAATTGTAAGTTTAAGACCCGTAAGGATCAAAAGCATAAGATACTGTAAGATAGAAGAGGTAATGAAAGTTAGTATATTAAATGAATGTATATTTATTTATGAGTTGCTGAGAGCATAACATATGCATTAGCTGAGTCTGGTCTCTAATTCCAGCACACTGGTTAGAAGCATGTTTATTTTCTTTACAAAGGAATTGAAATCCTTATGTGCTTATGTATGTGCTATGGGAAAGTGTTTATATGACTTTAATAGCTTATCATGTTCATAAGTTGATGTTGAAGTATATGAATTAGGTGTTTACATGGCATAAAGCAAATTTGGAGAAATTTGGTGTATAGTCGGGATGCTGCTGAATTTCCGCCAAATTTATGGATTTTGAAAGTTATTTGAAATGCATTTGTTATTACATGATATGAGATGAGGAATTGATCCCCTAGACTTCCCGAATTAAAGGTTATGAGGGGTGATATGTTAAAAGACTTAAAGTGACATAAGCTATGTGGAAATGACCCTCTAGACTCCCTGAATTAAAGGTTATGAGAGGTGATTCACAAAAGGAAATGACCTTCTAAACTCCCCAAATTAAAGGTTATGATAGGCAATCCTTAAGCCCCCTAACCCGCACTCTAGAGTCGGGATTTGTACTTATCATAGGATAAGTAGGAAACTAGTGACGATTAATTAGGTATAAGCTCATAACCTAGAAATTCTCGAAAGAGAAGAGATATTAGGGTGGCCCCATGATATAAAGGATGCTGAGTGTAATGTCACTTAAGCAAAGGAAAAGAGAAAGAATTTATATGAAAGTTATATGCCTCTTTATTCCATTTATATGAGTATGTTTCTTTATGATATGTTCAAGTGATATTTGCATAGTGTTTTGTCATGCATTCATACTATGCTATGTTGCATTCATAACATTAAGATTCATTCCAAAATAAATGGACCTTGGATAATTATGTTTAAAACCTAATAATGAACTTCATGCATGCTCACCTTTTTATAATAAACCTAAGGTTCCTGGAGACGTAGACGATAATACTAGGTTAGGAGGATTTCCTCTACTGAGATTCTTTATTAAGATTCTCACTCCCTTTGTCTTTCTTTCTTTTCGTTACGTCTTCAGAGGGTGATGGCTTCGTTCGTGATCTTAATTAACATCCCAGTGTGGGAGGTGCACTACAACTCGGATCACCACTCGTATCACTTCGAGGGCCGCTGTGCAGTATGCATTTTTGCTTACATAGAATGCCCCTTCGCTTACCCGGTTTCCAGTTTCAGGTTCACCCCCACTTCCCCCTATGGTGATGACTTGATCTTCGAGCGCACTCGACCTCGTGATGAACAGACTCAACGTGCTCGCCCCACCACTTCGGCAGTTTGCAATTACCCTAAGTATGTTCCCCATTTGAGGCGTTCGGAGACCGACCTATCAGAGGACTCCCTCGCCCATATCTACTCAGAGGGTTTTGCACCTGCGACATCCATGGATGTGGGTCTAGGCAGTGAGGACATGGTGACCCAGCCTAGGCTAGCCCGACGACCAGAGATTCGTCCATGTCGTAGAGGCCATGTTCATCCCCTGTTCCACCTGCATACACCTGTGGAGCTTGCCCAGTTCATCAGGTATATGCCCCCTTCATTGGAGGATCAGGATCGCCAGTAGATTGCGATGGAGGACCCGATGGAGTGACAAAGCTATCACGCAAGGATCCCTTTCATATGCTGCATCTTTTGTTAGGGGTGACTTTAGTTATGAGCACTCATAGGTCTAGTGGAGGGGAGTTGTTGTTGGCATCCTGTGTTTCCATGTATTTTCTACTTTTGTGTATTTCTTTCCATTGTTTATTTATGTACTGAAAGCTCAGCCCACTTTGTTTGGGTGTGACTCTGCTTATTTCATATTTCCTAGTGCATTGCTATATATGAACCATGTTATGATGTAGTGTTTAATATATGTATCTCGTGTTTATGAATAACGTATTTATCTTATTATGATGTGGATTGATGTTTGCTTTATGTTAGTATACGCGCCTCACGTTTTGTTTTATGTTTCAAAAATAAATTTACCCGTATTTTTCGCTAAGTATTTTTTTTAAAGAATGAAACAAAAGAGTCATAACTAATAATTAACTTTAATACGTCTTAGGCGTGTTGGGTTAAATATTAGGGTATTACAATGAGAACTGCTTTGTCATGCGCCTTTGTCATCAGATAATTACCACTTCGTCACATCTTTATAAGGCCTCTATCAGTAACTACTAGAAACTGCTATTACCTATCACATGACCAATATCTGTCCTCTACTGATCACTGTGATGATCTTCTTAATATCTTCAAAATTTTCTAAGTGTTGAATGACAAACTTCGACTTTGACCTTTCGAACTCCAACTTCAACTAATGAACTCCTACTTTGGCTTATGAACTCCTACTTCGACTTGTCAAACATCAGTCTCAACTTTCTCATTATTGGCTTGCATGGTCGGATATTCAGCTTCATCCTAAATGACAAACATCTACTTCAACGTCAATTATCAAATTTGTCATTTCGTCAATATCGATGTGCCTTGAGAATCATACTTCATCAGTGTCAACTAACTTCGACATGTTGACTATTTGTCATTATCAATGACCCTCATGCCTTAACAACCAAACTCCTTTCACTACTACCTCTGTCTCACTAAAATCGAATGACAGTTTAGCTTTTGGACACTTCGTAAAATTTGGTGCCTGTAACGCCCCGCTTTTCACTAAACTTTGGAATTACCAAAATGCCCCTGAGATCATTTTTGCCGAAAATACGAGGACGGCCGACCTCGGCCATCCCCATAAGGTTCATATGATATATGAAAGGGATTGTATGTGCTTGAGTGTTCAATAAAGCAGAGGAATCCTATTTTTAGGGTTTCTGCGTATAAATGACCAAAATACCCCTACAACAATTTAAGGCAGTTTTAAGTTCTGTTTTGACCTGAACCTTGTTCGGAGGTCCAAAAAATTGATTTTAAGGCATGGACTATGTTTGTTTTAGTCCCGGAGGTTCCGGGTAACTTTTGGTAAAAATTGCGATTTTGCCCCTGCTTAGTGCATTTTGGGCTTAAGGACGTTTTTAGCAAAACCTAAGCAATATTAGGCTCTAATTAAAGATTAATTAATTTCCATAATTAATCTAGAGCTAAAATAATTATTTAAGGTTAATTAGAACCAAAAATTGCTTAAGGAAAATTTACAAACCTAATTCTAGTTCTTTTCTTTAAAGAAAGTATATATAAATAGTGTTTTCACTATTCACATTTCCATTTCCAAGGAAGGTTGTCATACTCACATCACTAGTCATGGAAGTCTTGACTCCATTAAATCTCACAAGACCACTCCTAATCTAAGGTGTTACAACCCTAATCACCTAATTAGTTTACCTAAAACCTTTACTTAGCAACCCCTAATCCTAAGCTAAATCAATCCTACACCTAAGCACCTTTTTAAACCATGATTTAGAGGAGATATTTTCTCTCCCATGGCTGCCCAAAAGTGGCGCCACTCCTCCCCCAAAAATCCAAAAAGAATTCAAAATTTATATTAGTTTATATTGTCAATCAAGCTTACTTACACAAGCTACGTTTAGCCATGCTTTAGGACATGCCTAGTTAGACTTGTCATCATGCCTTGAAGGAGATATTTCTTCTCTCCTTGTGGCTGTAAAGGCCGAAGCCTTCCCCCCCCCCCCCCAAAACAAAACACCTTCATTTCATTCTTCTATAAATAGATAGCTTGGAGAACTTGAAGCACCTTTTGTTCATTCACCAAGTTTGGAGTTTTAGAGCACTTTGAAACTTTCTTTTCCTCTCAAGTTCAAGAGTTCATCTCCTCTCAACCTTAACCACTAGGTAGGGAGCTTCTCAAAAAGAAATGCTTTCTTCATATTGATGCTTTGATCTTGCTTGAAAATATGTTGTGAATGAGTTTTCATGGAGCTTTCATTTTTTGTTTTCATCTCCCTTTTCCTTTTTCTTTCATTTCGGCCTTAAGGCCATGGTGAGGAGGACTTGATGATGAGTGCTCTCTAAGATGCAACCATGAGTTCATCTTAACATGAGGCCTCTAAAGCTTGAACCTTTCTTAAAGAAAAGTTTCATTCTTTTTTCTTCTCTTTTGTTTTGTTTTCGGCCTCAAGGCCAAAATGATGAGGGCTTGATGATGAGTGCTCTCTTGGGATGACCATGTGTTCATCCTAGCATGAGACCTCTAAAGCTTAAAATTTCTTTTGGAGAAAAGTTTCATCTTGTTCAAGTTTTGGTAAAAAAATGGGTTATGTTTCTTATGAAACTCTTTGAAACTTTTGTTTTTCCTTGAATGTTTCGGCCATGAAGGCCTATGGTACTTGGAAAAATAAAGGCTTGATGATGAGGGTTCCATGTTGGTGTATGACCTAGGGACAACCTCTAAAGCTTGGATCTTTTTCAAAGAAAAGTTTATCATTTTCAAGTTTTATTCAAGAAAGAGTTATGTTTCTCTTGAACCTTTGAAACCCCATTCTTTTTCTTTAAGGTTTCGACCATGAAGGCCTTTGGGACTTGGAAAAATGAAAGCTTGATGATGAGGGCTTCATGTTGAGGTTAGTCACATGAATAAACTCTAAAGCTTGGACTTGGTTTCTAGACCAAGTGAGATTTCGGTTTCTTCCTTTATGTTTGACATGAGTTTGGTTTTGATGGAAGTTTAAGGTCTAGTGCAATACTCAATGATGAGGGCTTAGGATGTTGATGTTTGGATCATCAAGATCGTGGCCCCTAGAGTTCAAAAATGGGTTGTTTCTTCACGATGAGGATTCGGCCACCTCATGGTATTTGAGGATAAAATGTCTCTTTTTACAAAACCTAGTGCTACTAGTGTTTCTTTTCTTGTGAGGATGAGTTTGGGTTGGAACCTTGGTTCTCTTTAAAATCTTGCAAGAGCTCTAGTCAAGATGTAAAAAGGATTTGCATACATGTTTATTTTTTATGCTATCACTAAATCTAAAGATAAAGATTGGACTTGCATTGCATGTTTACTTTTCAAGTACTCACCTAAACTCCAAGATTAAAATGAATGTGCATTCCATATTTACCTTGAGCCATCACTTTACTTTTTAAAGAAACATAAAAATGGAATGCATAGCACGTTTACTTTATGTCATCACTCTAAACTCCTAGAGCTCAAAGATTTGCCCATTTCATCTTGAGAAAAGATTAATCAAGGAGGGATCTCCTTGAACGTGCATTCGGCCAAGTGGTGGAAATGGCTCAAAAATGAGTTCATTTAGTTACTAAGGCCTATAACCTATGTCTTAAGGTTTTTCTAAGTCTATGTGGACTTAGTAAATGTTTTAAATATGTTTTCCAAGATTTATTCTTGTTACAAAAAGTATTACATAGCTACTGCCCTATGTATTTTGTGATGATCTTTGATGGAATAAAATGATTTCCTAAAGAGTTTAGAAGTTCCAATGGTGTTCCAAGAGAAACTAGCAAACCATGTGCATTAAAGTGAAGTTTGTAACATCCTAATATTCGACCCAATACTACTAGTATGTATGTAGGCCAAATCTTAGTCATTACCTCTTGTCATAGTTCTACTTACTTTGAAATTAGACTTAAGGAAAATACGAGCCATTATTTTTTGAAAATCTTGTTAAAATAGGAGCCCCGCGTATTACAATGTAAGCGGTATAAATAATTGCGGAAACAATAACATAGAAGTGGCTCCAATCAACATGACACTATCACATCTGAAATACTTCATGCATATATTATGCCCACCCTAAGGGTAGGACTTTTCAAGTACATAAAGAAATGCGAATACAACTGAAACATGAAAAATACATAGCAATGGGAATCACATAACGTGAAAACATAAAAGGAACACCCATTCCCAAGTGCATCTAAAGTGGATAACCTCGATACAAAAGAAGGTTTATCCAATCTACGTGACGTGCGTGCACTAAGGACTACTCCCAATCCTACATCTAACGCCACGGGTAAGGTGGAAGATAACCGATCAATGGACGAAGCTCGGCTGGGGCTGGCATGCCTGAAAACTGACCTTGCCCTCCGCGTCTAGGACGTGGACCGGGCACCGGGGCTCTCCGAGGCTGAGTCACCGTCTCCTCGCTACCCCTGGGCATACGTGGGGGAGTGGGGGCAGAATCCTCTCCATACAGGTGGATAGGGGTGTCCTCTGAGGGATCCTCCTCTGAGTGTTGAGTGCGTGGTACGTACTCTGGTACTGCTCCCGAACTGGCAGGGGATGTCCGTAGGATCCTCTCCTCAAGCGTACGGGCGTGCTCAAAAATAGTAGTGTCATCGAAAGGAGACGTCGGGGTGAACAGATAACTATCTACCGGATGAGCAAAGGGCCGCCCAAGAAACATGAACACACGTACAGTGCAGAAGCCCTCAAAATGGTATGACCCAAGCTCAGGGTCATGGTGGATCTCCCAGATGGGCGTGTCAATGTAGAGGACGAATGTCGCCATCCCGATTTGAAGACGTAAAGGAAAGGGAGAGATAGAGGGAGTGAGATTTCTTGCTAAAGAAACTCAGTAGGGTTTTTCCTTCTACCTAGGTGTCATCTCTTACGTCCTCAGGAACCTTGGTTTCTTATTAAAAATCATGGTCATGCAATGGTTCAATTATTAAGTTCAAAAACGTTAACTTCCAAGGCCCGTTTGTTTTTAATTCTATAGCCTCCTAGTTACATAACCTATAATTTCTTGAAACTGGAATAATAATTCATAGGTACTATTGACATGGATCATGACACATAAACTCATAAACCATGGTACATAATATTATAGATCAGGGAACATAAAATCATAGATCATGGGGCATAGTACATAGTGCATGGTAACTTAACTTGGTTACTTAGGTGACATTAAAGTCTTATCATTTTCTTCCTGGGGCCACCCTAACTGGTCTCCGTTGGGAGATGTAACTAGGTTATGAGCTCATACCTCACTAGTTGTCACTAGCATAAAGACTTATCCCTTTTGATAAGCTAAAGTCCCGGCATAAAGTACGGGCTATGGGGCTAAGATCACCTCATCCTCCATCCTATTTGATGGTTTCCGGGGGTCATTTTTACGTAGTTTATGTCACCTTGAGTCTTAGCATGTTATAACGAGATGTCACATAAATCATGCATGTCACATATTTCATATAACTTTAACATAGGCATCTCTAGGGTTCTTAAGAGAACAATAACACGCAATTCCATCATTACATAGCATCATATAAGTCATGAGATAATACATAAACTCATTAATCATAGAGGGTACACAAACCATTCCCTTAAAAGTAGAAAAACCCTTAATCGGTTAATCTCAAACTTCCAATTTATTTTCTTGTACCTCTAAGGGATTGACTAACCTCATTACCACAATTTATTAAGTCCTAGAACCTAATTAATTATGGCTGGACAGCATAGACAGTAAACATATTTTGATGAATTACGGTATTCTAGAAGTTGCATTTTAGGTCCTTTCTCATTACCGACTTCTTCTATGATGCAATAATTAATACCTAAACCAATTATGAGTCACTCTCACTCATCTAAACATGTTATAATGTGATTTTCCAAACTCAAACGAGGCTGGAACAGAATGCATATTTTCAGCTCCTAAGGAGTTCTAGAAATCACATTTTCGAGCATACAAAGTCACTAAGCATACCCAAGATGCCTAGAGCAATTATCATACAATTGGTAAGGTATTTAAACACATATAGACCACCCAAAACAAGATTTAAGGTGCTGGAAAATAACAAGGCAGAACCGAAAATAATGTCATCATATAATGCATAGAACTTTCATTTTAAAACACATAACCTACTAGTTTCTCTTGGAACCCCTTTAAAACTTATAAAACTCATTAGGAAACATTTTATTTCTTTAAAATCCCCATAAAATACATGAGGGCAGTGACCATTTCAAAATATTCTCCAAGGGTATTTAAATCACGAAATCATACTTAAAACATTTGTCATAGACACCTATGCTTAAGAAAAGTCCCAAGACATAGATTATAGGCCCTTGTGACTTAATGAAACTCATTCTAGTTTCATTATCACCACATGGCCGAGATGTATATTCCAAGGAATGTCTACATATGTAACTTTTTCTTAGGATGAAGAGGGCAAATCTTTGAGCTCTAGGAGTTTTAGGTGATAACATAACCATAAACATGATATGCACTCCATTTTAGATTTCCTTAGAAATAAAGTGAGGGCTCAAGATAAATATGAGATGCAAGTTCACTTCTTTATCTTTGAGTTAAGTGATAACTTGAAATTAAAACGTGAAGTGCAAGTTCATTTATTTATCTTGGGGATTTAGTGGTAGCATAAAATAAATATGGATGCAACTCCTTTTTTCATCTTGATTAGAGCTCTTGCAAGATTTTAAAAGGGAACAAAAGTTCCAACCCAAACTCATCCTCACAAGAAAAGAAACACTAGTAGCACTAGGTTTTGTAAAAAGAGACATTTTATCCTCAAATACCATGAGGTGGCCGAATCCTCCTCATGAAGGAACAACCCATTTTTGAACTCTAGGGGTCAAGATCTTGATGATCCAAACATCAACATCCTAAGCCCTCATCATTGAGTATTCCACTAGACCTTAAGCTTCTATCAAAACCAAACTCATGTCAAACATAAAGGAAGAAACCGAAATCTCACTTGGTCTAGAAGCCAAGTCCAAGCTTTAGAGTTTATTCATGTGACTAACCTCAACATGAAACCCTCATCATCAAGCTCTCATTTTTCCAAGTCCCAAAGGCGTTCATGGCCGAAAGCTTAAGGAAAAAGAATGGGGTTTCAAAGGTTCAAGAGAAACATAACTCTTTCTTGAATAAAACTTGAAAATGATAAACTTTTCTTTGAAAAAGATCCAAGCTTTAGAGTTTGTCCCTAGGTTATACACCAACATGGAACCCTCATCATCAAGCCTTTATTTTTCCAAGTACCATAGGCCTTCATGGCCGAAAATAAAACAAAAGAGAAGGAAAAAGAATGAAACTTTTCTTTAAGAAAGGTCCAAGCTTTAGAGGTTCCCATGAGAGATGAACACAAAGTTACCTCTAGAAAACACTCATAATCAAGCCATCATATCCAAGGCCTTGAGGCCGAAAGTAAGAAGAAAGGAAAATGAAGAAACCGAAAATGAAACAACAAGAAAATTCATCCATTCATCATATTCCAACAAGATGCAAACATAAAGAATCAAGAAAACATTTTTAGAAAAGCTCCCTACCTAGTGGTGGAGGTTGAGAGGAGATGAAGAAGTTGAAGGAGATGAACTCTTGAGCTTGAGAGTAAGAGAAAGTTTCAAAGTGCTCTAAAACTCTAAACTTAGTGAATGAACAAAAGGTGCTTCAAGTTCTCTAAGCTATCTATTTATAGAATAATGAAATGAAGGTGTTTTTGGGGGAGAAAGGCTTCAGCCTTTACAGCCCTAAGGAGAGAAGAAATATCTCCTTCAAAGCATGATGACAAGTCTAACTAGGCATGTCCTAAAGCATGGCTAAAAGTAGCTTGTGTAAGTAAGCTTGATTGACAACATAAACTAATATAAATTTTGAATTCTTTTTGAATTTTTGGGGGGAGGAGTGGCGCCACTTTTGGGCAGCCATGGGAGAGAAAATATCTCCTCTAAATCATGGTTTAATAGGGTGCTTAGGTGTAGGATTGATTTAGCTTAGGATTAGGGGTTGCTAAGTAAAGGTTTTAGGTAAACTAATTAGGTGATTAGGGTTGTAACACCTTAGATTATGAGTGGTCTTGTGAGGTTTAATGGAGTCAAGACTTCTATGACTAATGATGTGAGTATGACAATCCTTCTTGGAAATGGGAGCGTGAATAGTGAAAACACTATTCATATATGCTTTCTTAAAGAAAAAGAACTAGAATTAGGTTTTTAAGTTTTCCTTAAGCAATCTTGGGTTCTAATTATCCTCAAATAATGATTTTAGCTCTAGATTAATCATGGAAATTAATTAATCTTTAATTAGAGCCTGATATTGCTTAGGTTTTTGCTAAAAACGTCCTTAAGCCCAAAATGCACTGAGCAGGGGCAAAATCGTAATTTTTACCAAAAGTTGCCCGGAACCTCCGGGAGTAAAACAAACATGGTCTATGCCTTAAAAATCATTGTTTTGGACCTCTGAACAAGGTTCGGGTCAAAACAGAACTTAAAACTGCCTTCAATTGCTGTAGGGGTATTTTGGTCATTTATACGCGGAGACCCTAAAAATAGGATTCCTCTGCTTTATTAAACACTCAGACATATACAATCCCCTTCATATATCATATGAACCTAATTGGGATGGCCGAGGTCGGCCGTCCTCGTATTTCGGTAAAAATGACCTCAAGGGCATTTTGGTCATTTGAAAGTTTAGTGAAAAATCGGGGCGTTACAAAGTTTTTTCCCATGTTTTAAGGACACATGTTTTCGGTTCTGCCTTGATAGTTTACAGCACCTTAAATTCTATTTTGGGTGGTCTAAATATGCTTAAATACTTTGCCAAGTATGTGATAATTGTCTAGACATCTTTAAAGTACATTTAGTAACTTTATTTGCTTGATATGTGAATTCTAGGAATACATAGGAACAGAAAATTATAGATTCTGTCCAGCCTTGTTAAAACAATTAGATTCACATTATATGATGCCTAGATGAGTGAGAGAGACTCATAATTGGTTTAGGTATTAAATATCATATCATAGAAAAAGTCAGAAGTGAGAAAGGGCCTAAAACGCACATTCTAGAACACCGTAATTCATCTAAATTAGCACACTGCCTAAACTGTCCAGCCATAATTAATTAGGTTCGAGGACTTAATAAATTATGGAAAAGAGGTTAATCAATACCTTAAACTCATGAGAACATAATATGCTAGTTTGAGGTTACCTGATTTAGGGATTTTACCTTAAGGGAGTGATTTATGAGCCCTTGTATTAAGGATGAATTATTGTGATATCTTAAGACTAGCATGATGCTATGTGAATCATTATTTTCTAAATGCTAGTTTTACTATTGCATGTGTTGCTTTAAAGAACCTAGAAATGCCTATGTTGTACCATGAGACATGTGACATGTATTATTTGAGTGGCATTTCATTAAACATGCTAAGACTTAAGGTGACTTAAACTATGAGAAAATGATCCTGTTGAACCACCCAAATTAAGGATGGGGATGAGGTGATTCTATGCCCCCTAGACCCGTACTTTAAGTCGGAACCTTTAACTTATCCGAAAGGATAAGTCCATATGCTAGTGACGACTAGTTTGGTATGAGCTCATAACCTAGTTACATCTCCTAAGGGAGACCAGTTAGGGTGGCCCCAGGAAGAAAACGATAATGCTTTAATGTCACCGAAGTAATCCAATTAAGTTACCATGCACCATGTACCATGTTTCATGATCTATGATTTTATGTACTATGATTTATGAGTTTATGTGTTATGACCCATGTTAAGAGTACCTATGAATTACGATCCCAGTTTCATGAATTATAGATTATGTAACCAAGAGGTTTTAGAATTAAAAAGAATGGGCCTTGGAAGTTAACATTTTTGAACTTCATAATTGAACCATTACATGACCATGACTTTTGATAAGAAACCAAGGTCCCTGAGGACGTAGAAGATGACACCTAGGTAGAAGGAAAAACCCTACTGAGTTTCTTTAGCAAGAAATCTCATTCCCTCTACCTCTTTCTTTCCTTTACGTCTTCAGATCGGGATGGCGACGTTCGTCCTCTACATTGACACGCTTATCTGGGAGATCCACCATGACCCCGAGCTTGGGTCATTCCATTTTGAGGGCTTCTGCACTGTACGTGTGTTCATGTTTCTTGGGCGGCCCTTTGCTCATCCCGTAGATAGTTACCTGTTCACCCCGACGTCTCCTTATGACGACGCTACTATTTTTGAGTGCGCCCGTATGCTTGAGGAGAGGATCTTATGGACACACTCTGCCAGTTCGGGAGCGGTACCAGAGTACGTGCCACACACTCTGCACTCAGAGGAGGATTCCTTGGAGGACACCCCTACCTACCTGTACGGGGAGGATTCTGCCCCCACTCCTGCGGATATGCCCATGGGTAGCGAGGAGACGGTGACTTAGCCTCGGAGAGCCCCAGTACCAGGTCCATGTCCTAGACATAGAGTACAGGGCCAGTTTTCAGGCATGCCTGCCCTAGCCGAGCTTCGTCCATGGATTGGTTATCTTCCATCTTACCCGTGGCGTTAGATGTAGGATTGAGGGTAGTCCTTAGTGCACGCACGTCACATAGATCGGATAAACCTTCTTTTGTATCAAGGTTATCCACCTTAGATGCACTTGGGAGTGGGTGTTCCTTTTATGTTTTCATGTTATGTGATTCCCATTTCTATGTATTTCCATGTTTCAGTTGTAGTCGCATTACCTTATGTACTTGAAAAGTCCTGCCGTTAGGGTAGGCGTAGTATATGCATGAAGTATTTCAGATGTGATCATGTCATGTGGAATTGGAGCCACTTCTATGTTTGTGTTTCCGCATTTATTTATACCGTTTATATGTGTTATGCGCGGCTCCTATTTTAACCATATTTTCAAAAAAAAAAAAAAATTGGCTCGTATTTTCCCTAAGTTACTTTCAAAGTAATAGAACTATAACAAGAGGTAATAACTAATATTCGGCCTAAATACGTACTAGTAGTATCGGGTCAAATGTTAGGGTGTTACAGTGCCAACAATACAATGAGTCATGGCACCCTTTGGCAAATTCATATTAATTTTTATTTAACAAAAAAAAATCATATTAATATTTTTAGCGAATGTTTATGCCCACATATTCATATACTTTTTTTAAGTTGACCCACATATCCATATAATTATAATTAGTGAATGACTTTTATGAGTAATTTATTATGAGAGTGAGAAGAGTAAATCTAAGGCATATAACTATACATAGATGATCAATATTAAAAATTATTAATGGTAATTAACCATCACATGAAAAATGTCACTTGGTTTTATGTTTTAATCATAACTATTCATATAATATCCAACGATTTAGATCCACTCGTCTCACGTACTTTCACAATAAGCCACCTCTCCTACTTTAGTCATTACTTCATAATTATTCGTATGTTTAGCTTGATATATAAAACCATTCTGCTTAATAAATTAGATAATGTACCGAACATTATAATGCCTAAGAAAAAACTCTTACATATGCATAGCTTAGAGTCAAAATCGATTGATTATATTCGAAGTAGATCCATTTTGATGAACTTTCGAAGCGGATCATCCCCGTCGCCAATAGTATCCATTTTAAGATAATAGCGGAAACTGAAACAGACCAATACTAATGATTATATTCTTTTTTGTTTTGGTCGAAAGCTTTCAGTAATTTTTGAACTATTGTGTCCGTGCTGGCTAGGAAAACTGGGCTCTACAGTAAATAGCTCGGTTTTGAAGGTTCAATATTTCATGAATCATGAATAATAACCCACCATTTGTATTGAGGGGACATAAGCAATGGCGGAAGTAGCCCACCATGGAATTCAGAGCTTTTCGCCAAAGACATAAGAGAGAAAATAAGACGAAGGGATGATGGAAAAGGTGAGGTTAATGGTAAACCCACTTGCTTCTGCTCCCTATTATTTTTCTTATTGCCTTCCTTTTCTTCGTTTTGCTTTTCGCTTTCAAAAGAGAATAATTTTCCTAGGAATTTTCACAGGTTCAAAGTTCAAACCCTTCGTAATTGTGGAAGTGGTTGCCATATGTAATTTGTAGTTAATTGAACAATTAGTGCTATTTTTTTGTTATGGGCCCAAAGAAAGATAAAGCCATATCAGGGAAAGGTCTTTACGTATGGACCAAAAAGAACACCCATTACTTTTAACGTGGTCTGAATAAGCAACTAAAAAAGCTGGTTTGAACCATGTAAGGATTCCACCAAAATATAACAGGATTTTTGACACAAAAACCAGAAAAAAAAAGAAACGAAAGAAACACAAAAGGGACCCATGACCAAAATAATAAATATCATACAGGCATGGTTATGACAAACGGACCAGGTCAACTGGTCTAACCGGTTGAACTGAGAACCGGTCAGGTGGTCAATCCAACTATCTCAAACACTAATGTTTGAAAAACAGAGCATAAACCAACAGAACTGGAGGAATCAAACTAGTCTTTCTGGTTGAGCGATTTTTTTTTTATTGACAAAAAATAGCAAACCCAAACAATTGTTATATTATTTTATTAATATTATAGTTATTATTATTATTATTATTTCACAAATCAAATATGTTATATTCAAGTAGCCTTTATATGTTGAAAGTTTATTTGACTTTGACGTCATTATCCTTTTGAAATTGATTTTCAATTCTAACATACATGCATTCAAGAGATACTATTTGTATATTGGATTCGGTGGTGAATTTAAAATTGGTTCCTATTATTACTGAATCAAATTTTTAATGCTGTCAAGTGAGAATATCAACCAGCCACGTGCATGTTATGGAGTGTAAAGCTCTATCATGTAAACAACATTATATCTGGGATTTCCTATACTGAAACATCATTCAATAGATTGTCTCATTCAAACTTAACACGTTGATAAGTTTTAACAGAGACATTTGGGATTCAAAACTTGAGAAAGCGATCAGCTAAGTTAAATCTCGAGATATTTGCAATGTTATTTTAGCTGATGAGTTTAGATAAAGATATTTTTCGAGGATCAAGTGAAAAATATCATATGATATCTTTGTATGTAATTGGCAGTTCTATTTAAAAAGTCTTAAAAAAGTTTTGCTTCTTAAATTTTTTTTACGAGAACACAGTCAGGAAAATAAACTAAAAAATAAAGCCTTTAATTCTCCTATTCTCATCCTACTAATTTTTTATCTAGTTTTTACAACTTGAATTTTTAGAGTGTTTGGGTTAAATCGAGAGACCAACCTTGCTAGTTATAGAGATTCCTATATACTGGAAGAGCTTACTGTATCATGGAGGAATTCCAACTACACTGGAATATTCCTTGAGCTCAATGCTTTTGTATGCCCTGGGCTTATTGTTTTATTAATTTATTTTATTTGTGCAGATTCATTTCTTTAACAATCTCAAGGAATATGGCTGATAATAATTCCAACAATGCTGGTGATGGTGAGAACAATGGCACTCCAGTCAATGACTTCCAAATCATGCCTATCAACAATACTCCTCCTGTTGTTATTCCTAATGTTGTCTATGTCAAACCACGACCATACGTGTCCAAGATTGAGGTGTTTTATGGAAATGGTAGCAATTATCATTGTTGGTAAGAAAGGATCTATTCAATCCTTGATATGCATGGGGTGGCCGAAGCTCTTATCGATGCTCATCCAACATCAGCATCCCCTAAAGCTTTAGAAGATTGCATCGTCGCCAACAAAGTCTACCATCACACAATTATCTTAACTTTATCAAACAAGTTGTTTGATGTATACTGCACCTACAAAGAGGATCACAAGATAAAGGAGTCAATGTTATGAAATATACTGCTGAAGATGGTGCTCGTCAGAAGTTTGTCATCGGACATTATTACCGATGGGAAATGATCGATGATAAGGGCATCCGTACTCAAATCAATGAGTACCACAGGCTGCTCGAGAATCTGAAAGCAGAAAACAATTCTCTACAGAATGAGTTTTTGGCCAGAATATTGATAGAAAAGCTGCATGAATTGTGGAAGGACTACCAAAACTAACTAAAGCATAAGAACAACCAATTTTCACTGGTTAAATTAATCAAACATATCATCATTGAAGACACTAGCCGTAAGGAGATTGCAGAAGCAAAAGCTCAAGCACTGGCATCCAAGGCTCACTTGTTCCAAGGTCATAAAAAGAGGTATGACAATAACAAAAGGTCTAAATCTAATTCTGGTTACAATTCCTTTACCAATTTTCAAAGAGAAAATAATCCCACTTTCAAAAGAAGTGGAGGGTGTTATGTTTGTGGTAAACTAGGTCACAGGGCATCACAATATTGAAGAAGAATGGCCGTGACTGGAAATCTTCCTAATCCAAAGCCAAAAGAAAATTTTGGTTGAAGGAGATGATATATTTATTGCAGTCGTCTCTCAAGCAATGCTTGTTGCCAATGTTAATGACTGGGTGGTTGATTCTGGAGCTGCTAGGCACATCTGTGCCAATAGGAATGCACTTGTAGCATTGCTGGGGAAAGTTAGGGTAAAGGTTTCCTTTTAGTCTGACAAGATTGTCATGACAAAAAAATAATGTTTTAGTTGGAAAGGGTTATTGTAATCATGGACTTTTTATTCTCAATGTTTCTGAAATAATGAATGTCTCATATTCTGCTTATATGATTGACTCTATGGATATTTGGCAAGCTAGATTAGGACATGTTAGTATACCATATATTAAGAAAATGCAATATTTGGGTATGATTTCTGGCATAACTAGTTCAATTAGATAAATGTGAAATATGTGCAGAATCTGTAATGCTCAGTGACAGGGTGAGGAGTGATCACCGGTGTAAAGAAGGCACAAACAAGGAGCGGCTCCTCACAAGACCCTCTAAGCGGAGGGGTACATGAATAAACTGATTATACACCCGAATGAGAGGGATCTTGAGATTGTGTAAGTATGGGACTATACAGTTAAGGATGGCTTATATGAATTGATTGGTACTACATATACCAACAAAATGCATCTTCTTTCCCATCACTAAAGAACTCCATGGTTAAGTGTGCTTGACTTGGAGCAATTTTGGGATGGGTGACCTCTTGGAAAGTTTTTCTAGGAAGCATGTCAGTGAGGACAAAGCATGCTGGAAAAACTCGTGTTAGTTTGTGGAGACAGTCGCCAATCTATAAAGCAACATGGGTTGTTATAGAATCAAAATTAAAAACTAAAAAAATCATGTCCTTCTGTGCATAGAAAAATTAAATTTTTAGAATTATTTCATTCTTATCTTGGTGATTTAAAACAAACTATGACTAGAGGTGGTAAAAAATATTAGGTGACTTTTATTGATGATTTTTCTAGATATACTAAAGTTTATTTAATAAGAAATAAAGATGAAGCATTTTATATGGTTTTATCTTATAAAGCTGAAGTTGAAAATCAATTAAATAGAAAAAATAAAAAGAGTAAGATCTGATAAAGGAGGAGCGTGTATTTTATTTAATGAGTTTTGTGAAAAAAAAGAAATAATACATGAAGTAACTATACCTTATTCATCTAAATCTAATGGTGTAGTAAAAAGGAAAAATAGGACATTAAAAGAAATGATAAATGCATTATTAATAAGTTCTAATGCACCTGATAATTTATGGGGAGAAGTAATTTTAACTATACGCCATATACAAAATAGAATACCTTACAGGAAGACAAATAAATCAACTTATGAAATGTGAAAAGGATACAAACCAAAACTAAATTACATAAAAGTGTGGGAGTGCTTGGCTAAAGTTATGTTGCCTGAACCTAAGAGAAAGAAATTAGGATCTAAGACCTCAGATTGCATGTTTATCAGATATGTTGAACACAATGTTGCTTATTTTTAGTATTGAAAAGTGGAGCTCTCGAACAAAATATAATAATTGAAATAAAAAAATGTAGAATTCTTTGAACATATATACCCATTAAAATTAGAGAAAATACAAAGTATGCCTTCTTAAACTAATCAAGATAACACATATGAAGATTTGAGAAGAAATAAAAGACAAAGAGTGGAGAAATCATTTGGAAATTATTTTTATAGATATATTGTAGAAAATGATCCAATAATATTCTCTAAAGCTATTAACTCACCTAATGAACAATTGTGGAGAAATACAATATATTTCGAATTGACTCAATTAAAAAAATCTAATACATGGGTTTTAGTTGATTTACCACTTGGAGAAAAACTTATAGGATGTAAATGGGTATTTAAAAGAAAATTCAATCCTAATGGAACAATAAAAAAAATATAAAGCAAAACTGGATGCTAAAGGTTTTAGTCAAAAACAAAATATTGATTATTTTGATACTTTGCACTAATAACAAGGATTGCATCTATACGCATTCTAATTGCTTTAGCAACAATTTATAAATTAATAATTCGCCAAATGGATGTCAATACAACTTTTTTAAATGGTGATTTGGAAGAAGAAATATATATGACACAACTTGAAGGATGTGTGGAACCTAGACAAGAAAACCAAGTATGCAAATTGATTAAATCCCTTTATGGTTTAAAACTGGCACCCAAATAGTGGCATGGAAAATTTAATCAAGTTCTAATTTTTTATGGTTTCTCTTCTATAGAAGTAGATAAATGTGTTTATACTAAATTATTTGGAGATGATTGCATAATTATTTGCTTGTATGTCAATGATATGCTTATTTTTTGCACTAATCTTAATGTTATGATTGAAACTAAGAAGTTTCTAGCTTCACATTTTGATATGAAGGATATGGGCAAAGCGAGTTTGATTTTGGGTATAAAATGTGAATTTCAGAATCCTTCAGAAAGTACGAAGCTTAAGAGGTTTTAAATGACAACAAAGCCAATTTAGAGAAAATGTTTTGAAGAACGACTAATGGCTATCTTGAGTTTTTTGAATAAGTTTAACAGGTAGATCTCGTCTGTATTACATGAACTTAAGCAAGATTAATATTTCACTCTACATGTGTAAGCATGTTATATCTCGTGAGAAGAGATTAAATTAATTAGAAAGTGAATATGAAGTCGAGCGAAGTAAGTGTATACAGATTAAGGCATGATATGAACTCAATGCAAGAATAATATTTCACTATGCATGCACAAGCATGATATATATATCATGGGAAGAGAATAAAATAATCAAAAAGTGAATATTATTTCAAGCAAAGAATGTATTCATGTTCACGGACCAAAGACATTAAAGCAGACTTGAATCAGGAATAATTTCACTATACATGAGAAATCATGTTTATCTCATTAGAGGAGATCAAGCTTAAAGGTGAATATTATCTTGAAGAAAAAAAGCATAAATGCTGGAGGACTGAAGCTGATCAAGTCAGAAATAAAGAAACCAAGGAAAGGATCTTCAGAAAGTAGCATGGGACATCAGAAAGAACACTCATGATGAAGAAATCAATTCATATCCAAGAGCAACGTGTTACTCAGTCATCAATCACTACAATCACAGAGGGATCATCATCAAGTAATCAAGATTGAAGACTAGAAGATTAGAGAAAAATCAATGTGATTGATTACAATGTCAGAAAGCTCATTAAAGAGTGGAGCAAAGAACGCTGAGGAAAAATGGAGGGAGTTTCAAAATTCAAAATTCAAATCTCAAATCGGATCTAGTGTTATAACTAGTTCATCATCTCTTCTACCTAAATGATTCAAGATCCTAGAAGGTGGAATTCAAAAACCACAAGCTAAAAGTAAAAGGAAAAAATGAGAACTTCAGAAACCTCTACATTACAACGTCTTCTACAACGATGGGATAAGTTGTCAGCCTACCTCTCTAGACTAACTTTTCAAGGCACATCTAACACAATACACATGTCACTTGGAGATCAGATCAAAAAGGCAATGATCATAAAGATAGACCTGTATAAATGGAGATACCAAGCTTGAAAGCTTATGAGAGAATTGGAAGCATTAGTGCATAATCTCTAGAAAAATCTCTCCACATTTCCTGTGTTGTTCATCAATTTATGTAATCAATCACGAAGTGTAAAAATCTTCTTTCTTGGTTTTAAAATGTATTTGTATTTGTATGCTCTTAATGTGAAGAGATAGGAGAAATAAGTTGCTCTAAGTTTCCTAGTCTGTATTAGCTAGCATCTTTAAGGAAACTTGAGTGTAGGTTAGTTTGAGTGGCAACCCAAACATATAACCTTTGTAACCTTGATCCGTTAGTGATCAGTGTGAGACATAGCTTGGAAAGGCTAAGGTAAAACTACTTGCAACGTGTCAGCAAAGGTATTTGCTTATCACGGTTCAGCTTGGAGAGGCTGTTGGAAAGACTACTTACAACATGGTAGTAGAAGATGTCTGCAGGTCACGGTTCAGCTTGGAGAGGCTGGTACAAAACTACTTGGTTAAGTCGCAGTTGGGGTTGGCCACTGTGCAAGTTCAGCTTGGAGAGGCTGGTACACAACTACTTGGTTAAGTCATAGTTAAGGTTGGCCGCTATGGAAGTTCAGCTTGGAGAGGCTGGTACAGAACTACTCGGTTAAGTCACAGTTGGGGTTGGCCACTATACAAGTTAGAGCTTGGGAAGGCTATTGTAAAGACTATCTGTTTACTTTCTCAGGTTGAGAAAGTTGTTGTTAGTGAAATCTCAACATGTGTTGAGTACTGGATGTAGACAGGTTTGGCCGAACCAATATAAAAACTCTTGTGTCCATTTCTCTCTTCCCTAAACTTTTATTTCTATCATCAAGCACTTTAGATAATGCATTAATTATTTTAATGAACCAAGGATGAATTAAACATGAATTAGAAACTTACTTTCTGAAACTACTAACCATCATTCCACTATACTTCAAGCCTCGGGCTTGATAGATTTTAAATTGTTTCAAATCAGAAAGAAGTTTTCAAGAAGCAGGATTCAACCCCCCTTCTCATGCACTCTTTTACCAACAAGTGGTATCAAAGCCTAAACTCTAAGGGTTGAGCAGTCTGACGATTGCAGAGGTCAAAGATCAAAGGACAAAATGAAGATAAATATTGCACTCTCTTAAAGTGCATAACATGAGGATCACAAAAATCAAAATGAAAGAACTTAACTACAAGTCACAGTGATATGGGAAACTCAAATGCTACAAGCAAGGTACTTTCAAAAATCTCTATATTAATAGCAGTAATGATCTTTTTTAGAAGAATCATATATGACATTATCAAATTTCTTTTACTCTGCTACCTTCCTTGATAACACTTGTACCATTAGCTTTGTTTGGGAAATATTTGGCACTAAATGTTTTACATCTGCATAAACATTCATGCATAATACTTTCTTGGGTTCTTCCTCTTCTCAAACTCTACAAATGTAAATCTCGTTTAGTCACAAGGACATCAACCAATTAGCCTACAAGATCATAAGTCAATGGTATATCAAAAATCTATTAGAAAAATCTGGAGATTAGAAGATGGATAAGGACAAATCTCATATAGAGGGTCAGAAAGGGAAGTTAGAAGATCTGAAAGAAAACTCCTTCAGAAAGTCTCCTAATCATCATAAACCTCTTCCTAAAATGATGGGATCTTTGAATAACTTGTTTGTTTACCCTCTAATACAAGCTTAGGAGGGCAAAATTAACATTTCAAGATTTGAATTATTGGCTTAATTTGCATTAATAAAATATTCCGGCTAGGTTTAGTTTATTTATTTTATTTTATTAGTTTCTTTATTTTAAAATGTTGTTAAGTCTTGTTATTTTTATGTTTGTTAATCCCAGCTGATAGTGTAGTAATTTGGGCCCAATCTAATAGAGTTAGGGTTAGGAAATAAGTTTCCAAACTTGATAGCCATTGGAGCTCAGTTTAGTTTTGAATGAAATTTCTATGGTTTCTTTGAAGAAACTGTGTGTGCAAGTGAGGTTGTGTGATTCCCTTATCTTGTTGCATCAGGAAGCTGAATAGAGAATTACAAGGTAAAGTGATTTCCTTGTGATATTTTATTTAGTTTTCAATCCTATCTTCCGTATCAATTGTGTGTTGGGGTTTCTGGGTTTTGATATCCACGGGGTTCCGTATCATTTGGTGGATATCAAAACCCAGAAACCCCAAACGAACCTTCTTCCCCTCAAAATAATTATGGCAAGCAAAGATCATCTCTGTCTTCCTTTCCCACTATAAATATGCTTCAACATCATTCCTTCCCTTAAATGGTGGTATCTGCATCTTGATAGCATTCATGTTGTTGTCCAGCTGCCAATCATATACACATCGAAGGAAATACTTCATTAATATCATATATGCCCATCTAAAGGTGAGGCTTAGTTTAGTACAACAAAAGGTAAATACATAAAGAAAGCAAATACAACAAAAATAGAGAAGTACAAGGAAAGCATAAGAAATGACACCCATACCCTAGTGCACCTAAGGTGGATAATCTCGTAACAAAAGAAGGTTTATCCTAAGCTATATGTGGTGTGTGTGCACTAGTCCTCCCTAAAGACCTCTACTGCTACGACCCGGGATAAGGAGGGATGAAACCAACCTACTGACGTAGCTTGGCTAGCGTGGGTACGCACTGTGGCTGGACGTGTACTCCTTGTCGAGGGCGCATCTTGGCTCTCCTCGCCAACCTTGACTGCGTCATAGTCTCCTCGTTCCCCTCTCTCACAAACCAGGGAGTGGGGGTGAAACTTTCGTTGTACATATGGGTCGGTGGATCCTCTGAGGGATCATCCTCCGAATGCTAAGAGCAGGTCATGTAGTCCGCGTAGTCGCAAACAGCCAAACCTGCCGTGTACGTCTGGAGAATCCTCTCGTTGCGCATCTGGGCATGCTCAAAAACCATATCGTCGCCATAGGGAGACGTCAGGGAGAAGCGATAGCTATGTACAGGGTGCGTAAAGGGGCGTCCCATAAACATGAAGACTCTCAACGTGCAGCGCCCCTCAAAATGATATGACTGGTGCTCCGAGTCATAATGGACCTCCCATGTGGGGGTATCGATGAATAAGACGAACGTCGCCATCATGATATGAATATGTGATGGGAAAGAAAGAGAGGAAGAAAAAGGGAGTGAGAATCTTACTAAAGAATCTCAGTAGAGTATCTCCTATCTAAGGTACATCGTCAACATCCTCAAGAACCTTAGTTTGTTTTAAAAAGGTGAGCATGCATATAAAATTCATTATTAAGTTCATAAATATAGTTATCCAAGGTTCGTTCCTTTTAAAATGAATCTTAATGTTATGAATGCAACATAGTAAAGCATGAATGCATGATAATACTTTATGCAAGAAGTCAATCAAACATATAATCATGGGGCCACCTTAAAACATCAAGAAACATATAAGTGGCATAAAGTGACATATAATCTTTCAAGTGAAACCTTTCTCTTTTCTCAACTTGTGACTTAAGAACTTCATATCTTAGCATCATGGGGCCACCCTAAAACATCATCTAGGTTATGAGCTCATATCTTAACTAGTTGTCACTAGCTCTTACTTATCCTATGATAAGCATAATCATAAAAATCTCAACTTCTAGAGTACGGGCTAGGGGGCTTAAAGATCACCTATCATAACCTTTAATTCGGGGAGTCCAAAGGAATATTTCCTTCTTTGAAGCGCTCTACTGGCATCTAGTGCACAACGAATTATCCGCTTTGGCAGGATGCATCTACTGTACCCTCACGAATTTGCCTTATCTCCACCGGAGCGAAAGAAGTACGTCTCAGTGCTATGTCAAATATAAAAACTCATTTCCTGGGGGTGCTCGACCAAACCGGTGTCACCTAGGACTTATCTCATATGGTTTTCAAAAACATTCTCAAGTCCTTTAAATTTGACGGAAATTCAGTAGCATAACTGCTGTATACCGAATTTCTTTCAAATTTACTTTATGCCACAAAAATCTAAAATGCACGTGCTTTTATATTCAATTTCTATAATCATGATAAACTTTAAATCACATAAGCATACTCATCATAGCACATGCATCATCTCATCATACTTGAATTAACAATCATCATTGCATTAAAGAAACTATAGTGTTTTATGCTTTGACCTTAGGGCCTTAAACTTGAAATCTAAATTCTCTAGCATCCGATTTAACCTCTTATGCACCTATAGGTTTTACAACTAATTATTCTCACTAATTATCATGATCATAACCTATTCTAAACATCATTAGTGCAGAATCTATATTTTACAATTACGGGTACCTAGGAGTCACAACTTTGACCCTTTCTAAGTTCGATCTTCTCCTAAAGTACTAAGATCAATTCCTAAACTAATTATGTGGGATTCATACACATATACTCTAATTATAAACCATTATTACTAATATTAACCATGCTGAAACAGAATCCATAAAATCTCATTTCTAAGGGTTCTAGAAGTCTCATTTTAATTCTTTTCTGGTTACTAACTTGTCTTAGCTTTCTCAAATTAATGCTAACACCAAATATACATGAATACACACATTCTAACATAATAAAATCATCATCATACAGTGAGCAAAATAAACAAGGCAGAACTGAAATCATTATCATCCTATCATGCATAGAACTTCATTTCTAACACACATAAATTGCTAGTTTCTCTTGGAATTTCTTTAAGACTTCAAAAACTCATTTGAAAACAATTTATTTCATTAAAATCATCATAAAATAAACAAGGGCAGTAGCTATATTATTCTACTCATATTTGAGATTTAAAATGTAAAATCATGTTATAACATTCTTTGAACTCACTTATGCTTAAGAAAATTCCTTAAATATAAGCTTTTGGCACTTGTAACTAGATGAAACCCGTACTAGGTCCATCTTTATCACATGGCTGAAATCATGTTCATAAAACATTTCCATTTCCAAACTCTACTTGAGATAACAAGGGACAAGTCTTTGAGCTCTAATGTCTTTAAGTGATGACAAGAATATAAACATGCTATGCACTTCATTTTATCTTCATTAGAAAAGTAAAGTGAGGGCTTAAAGTAAATATGAGATGCAACTCATTTTTATCTTTAAGATTAGGTAATGACTTGAAAAGTAAACATGGAATGCAAAGCTTGAAATTAAACATGATAATGCAGGTTCACTTCTTTATTCTTGAGAGTTTAGTGATGACATAGAAAAGTAAATATGCTATGCAAGGCATAAATTTAAACATGAATGCTAGTCCATTTTTATATATCACTAGAGCTCATACAAGATTTTAAAGAATCAACATCTCAATCCCAAACTCAATATCACCAAGATAAAGTAAGCTCTAGAGTCTTAAGAACCAAGGCTTCAAAGAAACCTCATGGTTCTTTGAACATCATTATCAAGCTCAAGGAAATGGATTCAAAAAAATAAAATTTTTGAATGAAAAAGTGGATAAAGGCCGAAATCAACAAAGAAGGGAAAATACACCATATTCTTTATTATGTACCCAAAACCCCTATCTAGAGTAAACTCTAGAATGTGCCAGCCAACTTTAAGATTGACAAGGGTAGGCTTTGGACTTTTTGAAATCCTTATAATTATTTTCTTAAGATGAAATCATTAGTGAGTTAAGTAACATAAGTAAAACTTGAAGAAAGGAAAACTCAAGTTTTAGAGGTCTTATTAAGATGAACACAAGGTCATCATCTAGAGGCACTCATCATCAAGCTATCATGAGGAGTAAACAAGGCCTTGAAGGTCAAAATAAAAAAGGAAATAGCAAAGGAAAATCAAAAAGAAACATCAAGTAAAGCTCATAGAAGCAACATTTTCTTTCAAGAACAAAACATATTTGAGCAAAAAAAAGATTTTAGAACAACTCCCTATCAAGTGAAATTCTTTTTGGAAGGACAAGAGAGCTTGATCTAGCAAAGATTGAGAAGAAAAACTCTTCTCTAGGAGATTATGATGATTCAGCCAAATAGAGGAAAAAGGAAAGGAGATGTGTTTTAGGTGACTTGTGTTTGGGAAAGGATGTTTTAGTGTTTGGGTGGTGGTTTGAGGTTGAGATGTGGTGGCTCAAGGTGGAGGATGAAGAAGATGAAGAAGAAGAAGAAAACTCTTTGAAACTTTGAGAGAAAAGGAAAGAACTTTGCAAGAATGCCTGAAACTTAAACTTGACAAATGATCCAAAAGTTCTTTCAAGCTTCTTAGCATATGTATTTATAGAGAAACATAACAATGAAGGATGAATGGAGGAGGAGGTAGCCATGTGGTTTCATGGAGGGAGGCAGAGAAAATATCTCTTTGTTGTGGTCATTCAATGCATGGTTGAAAGTATGGTGAGTATGGGTTCAAGCATGGCTCAAGGTAAGGTCTAAGTATGGTACAAGCATGGCTATGGAGTGTGAAACAAATTCAACATGTGGGAAATGAGGGGGAGAGGTGGCACCAGTTTCATTAAACCATGGGGAGGAGGTTTTCTTTCATTTAATTGTGTTCTAATGATATGTTTAGGTGTATCTTAGATCAAGCTTAATATTAGGAATTGCTAAGCAAGTGTTTAGGTAACCAAGAAAGCGATTAAGGATCTCAAGACATGATTAGGGAGTACTCATACATTATTAGAGGGATTTAAATTCATTTTTATGCATAAACAAATATAGACACAATTCCATAATTTAAGGAATTGGAGAGAGAAAATACTATTCAAGATTCCATGACTAGGAATCTTGAATTTAAAAAGATATTTAGGTTTAATCTAAGCAATTTTAGGTTCTAATTAACTTTAATAAATTATTTTGACTCTAGATTAATTATGGAAATTAATTAATCTTTGATTACAACCTAATATTACTTAGGTTTGCTTAATCATGCGATTAAGCTTAAAAACACTATGCTTAAGGGCAAAATCGTAATTTTGCACAAAAACTGCCCAGGAACACTGGGACTTAAAAAAATGTTACGAAATACATAAAAACATAATTTAAAACCATATAGAGAAGTTTTGGGTTCAAACGGCACTGATACCCACGTAAAATCACTATAGGGGTATTTTGGTCATTTTACCCGAAACATTAGAAAACAAGATTTTCATTCCCGAAACCATTCAAAAGCCATCTAATCCCCTTCAAACATTGAGTTGGCCCTTTGAGGACTGCCGGGTCAGCTATCCTCGAATTCCGGATGGAAAATGACCTCAGGGGCATTTTGGTCATTTTCACTTAGACAAAAAAATCGGGGCGTTGCAAAACTCCTCCTCAAAATGATCACGGTAGGAATCATGGTGATGATGTTGATGCCTCATAAAAGACTTGCCGCCACCCTTGGGCTTAGTTTGTGACACCTCATTCAGCTGTATATCCATATCATATAATCTATGTTGTATTTGCTGAAAGGTCTTCTGCATGAATTGCATGTCAGAGATTGTATTATCCTCAGTGTCACTCTTTGATGTGTTGCGAGCCATTCGCACAACCTGCAAAGTGAGAAAATAGACAACCTCACAAAGCACTCACTCACGTGTTTCACTCAAGAGGGAACACTTGTGTCTGCACTCAATATGGCTTTTACTCTATTTTGTACTTATTATTATTCTTGCCTTTTACCACTCGGGATCCCTTATAAATGTTGCACTTCAGAAACCAAATAAACTCAAACAAGACAAAGTTTCAAGTAATATTTAAATGACATAAGGAATAACTAAAGAACTATAAAGAAATAAAAAGATCAACTCAAAAGAGAGAAAAAAAATATGACCTAAAGAGATAAAAGAAAATAAAAATATTGAAGAACCAAAAAATTTTAAAAGAAAAAAATTCTAAAATATATATATTCTGTGAATTTTTTTTGGCTTTTTTTTTTGTCAGTGCCTTCTTTTTTTTTTTTTTTGCTTTTTTTAAGTGCCTCCTTTTTTTTTTTTTGCTCTTTTTTTTTTTGTGGTTTGGGCGCTGAAGCTTCTGCCCTTGGTCCTCCTAAATGAAAGAAATTAACAAAAGTAAAGGATGGAGGTGAGGAACGAAGATGACGTGAACAGGGATTTTTTTTTTTTTGGTGAAACTAAACAAAAATAACTGGAAACCAAATAAAATCAAATGTAGATAATGGAAAAAAAAATGATGAAGAACGATGATAGAACTTAGAAACTAAGAATTAAAATAGATAAATAGGAATTTATCTAACGCCTGAAACTAATACCAAATGATGCGAAACCCCGTAGATATCAAAACCCAGAAACCCCAACACATAATTGATATGGAAGATAGGATTGAAAACTAAATAAAATATCACAAAGGAATCACTCTACCTCACTTGCACACACAGTTTTTTAAAAGAAACCATAGAAATTTCATTCAAAACTAAACTGAGCACAAATGGCTGTCAAGTTTGGAAACTTATTTCCTAACTCTATTAGAATGGGCTCAAATTACTACACTACCAGCTGGGCTTAACAAACATAAAAATAAAATAAAACAAGTCTTAAAAACATTTTTTAAAAAAGAAACTAATAAAATAAAATAAATAAACCAAACCTGGCCCAACATGGCCGGAATATTTTATTAATGCAAATTAAGCCAATAATTCAAGTCTTGAAATGTCAATTTTGCCCTCCTAAGCTCATATCACCCTCTCTTTTTCAAAGCTTATTTGTCTCCCTTTATCTTTATAACATCCTAATATTTAACGCAACACGCCTAGGACGTATTACAGTTAATTATCAGTTATTACTCTTTTGTTTCATCTTTTAGTCAAAATACTTAGTGGAAAATAGGGTAAACTTTTTTTTTTTAAAACATAAGACAAAATGTGAGCCGCGCATGCTAACATAAATTGAGCATTTAAACACAAATAGCGTAAACATAATAAGCAAGTCATACACATATCCAGTAGCACATCATTCTTTAATCATGAAACACAACTTCATTATGTAACATAGTTAAAATACAACAGAAACAAAGTCACACCCATATATAATGGGTTGAGCTTTCAATACATGGAAATAAAAGAAAGAAAGTACAGGAAAGCAATAAAATACATGGAAAGTAGAAAAGTATAGGAAACGTCGAAATCAAAGCCAGCTACATCTCCCTCACATTAACCCCACCAGTGCTAAACCAAAGATACCCTAGCAAAAGATAATACATGAAGTGTAACACTCTAAATCTTAACCTAATACTACTAGTACATATTTAGGTTAATCCTTAGAATATTACTTCTTGGTCTCATTCTTTACTTTGAAAATACTTAGTGGAAATATGGGTAAAAATTTTTCTTTTTGGAATTAAAACCAAAGTGAGAGCCATGCATGATTCTTTGGATGGGAATTCTTACGAGTATAACGAGTCAAATAAGCAAGGCATAATAAAACACATTACCAACATGAATACATCAACTGAATATATATATGTAGATAATGTGCCTACCAAAAAGGCAGGACTATTCAGTACATAGAAGAGCAGAATACAACTAAAAGCAAATACAGGGAAATCATACAAGCAAGTACAAGGAAATTATAAAAGCAACACCCATACCCATGTGCACCTAGAGTAGACAACCTCATATACAAAAGAAGGTTTGTCCTCAACTATGTGGCGTGTGTGCACTAGCTACTACCCATCCTATGCACCTACTCCTGTTGGTCCGAGTACTGAGGGGTGGAATTGATCCACTGGCGGATCTCTGCGGGAGTGGTCGTGCGGATCATCGGAGCGTGTCCACCGCGGCGAGGGCGCATGGATGGCCTACGAGCCAACCTCGGCTGAACCATCGTCTCCTCACTCCCAGCTCTCATCGGTGGGGGAGTGGGGCTGGAGCTCCAACTGTACATGTGCTAGGGTGGGTCCTCTGATGGATCCGTCTCCGAATACTGAGTCCGGGGCACGTACTCCAAGTAATCACGTACGGCTGACGCCTCGGGCTGCATGCGGAGGATCTGCTCGTTGCGTGGTCTGGCTCGCTCAAAAATCGTGTTATGATGGTAACGAGCAGTCGGGGTGAAGCGGTAGCTCCGTACTGGGTGTGCGAAAGGTCATCCCATAAACATGAACACTCTGACTTTGCAGCGACCCTCAAAATGGTATGACTCGAGTGCTGGGTCATGGTGCAGCTCCCACGTCGGGGTGTCGATGAAGAGTACGAAAGTCGCCATCTGAAGATGTGACGGAAGAAAAGAGAGAGGGAATGAGAATCTTCTAAAAGAATTCTCAATAGGGCAATCCCTAACTAAGTGATGTGATCACATCCTCAGGAACCTTGGGTTTTATTTCTAAAAAGGTGTGTATGCATATAAATTTCTTTTAAGTTAGTTTTCTAAAGTATTAATTATCCAAGGTCCGTCATATTTTACAATGCGTCTTATGACTAAGCATGGAATACACTAATGACATGAATGCATCATAAAGGTAAACCAATCAATAGAATAACTAAGGAACATTATAACAGTGGCATAAGGTGATAGGTGTAAATCTCATAATAACTTTTCTTGGTTTTTCATAGCATATGTGACATTTTAAACTTTAACTTTTATCTCATGGGGCCACCCTAAAACATCTCTAGGTTATGAGCTCATACCTTAACTAGTCGTCACTAGCTCTAACTTATCCTATGATAAGCGTAACATACATAATCCCGACTTAAAGTACGGGCTAGGGGGCAAATTAAGGATCACCTCTTAGGGTCATTTCCTCTTTGAAACGCTCTACTAGCAACTAGTGCATAGTAGTATTGTCCGCTTTGGCAAGCTCTGTGTCAATACCCTCACGGATTTGTTTTCTTGGGGGTGCTCGGCTAAACCGGTGTCACCTAAGAAGGCGTCTCAGTGTTGTGTCACATTTAAGTTCTCATGATTTTCAAAAAGACCTTTTTCTAAGTTCCTCAAATTTGATGGAAATTCGGCAGCATGACGGTTGTAGACCGAATTTCCTCAAATTTGCTTATGCCATGAAAACATATAGGACATACAAACATATCTTATGAGGTATAGCATATCATCATATAAAACTTCTTCATAGCACATATCAAACTTTTCATAGATAAAGCTCATGTATCATATATAAATTAAGCATCATAAAAACTCAAGACTTTTTAATGTCTTATGCATTGACCCTTAAGGTCCTTAACTCATGTTCTAAGTTATTAATCATCAAACCTAATCTCTTGGGTACCTATGAGGTTATAACTAAGTATTTCTCACCTCACACTATGATCAAGAACATCTCTAAACCTCAAGGATGCAGAATTTATAATCCTAACTTTACGGGTACCTAGGAGTCACAACAGTGACCCTTTCTAAGTTTAGTTTGCTCCTAAGGCATCAAGATCAAGTCCTAAATCAATTATGAGTCATTCCTACACATTTAAACTAATTTAAAACCATGATTATCAAATCTAAACCTTGCTGGAAAGAATCCAGAAAATTCAATAATTAAGGGATCTAAAACTCTCAAATTAATTCTTTTCTAGTCTCTAACTTATCTTATCTTCCACATAAGAATCTTAACATTATTTTTACTCAAACATAAGCATATTATCATCATTAAAACAGCACATACAGTGGCAATAAATAGCAAGGCAAAACTGAAATGTGCATCTCCATAAAAGGCATAGAACACAATTTTTTAAGCACATAGAATACTAGTTTCTCTTGGAACCTTTTTTTAAAATTTTCAAAACTCATTTATAAACACTTTTATCCTTTAAAATCATAAAAATACTTAAGAGGGCAGTGGCTAAATCATTTTCATCTCAAGAGGTCCTAAATTCATAAAAATTAGTTCTACATATTTCTTATACTCATATAAGCTTAGGAAAATTATAAAACATAGTTTTCAATACTTGGCAACCTTAAAACCTCTTAGGGCCAAAATCACAACTATGGAAAATAAATATTTTAGACTTTTGCTTGAGACAACAATGGGCAAGTCCTTGAGCTCTAGTTTCATTTAAGTGATGACATAAAGATAAACATGCTCATGCACTTGTTTTAGCTTTTATTAGAAAGTAAAGTGAGAGCATAAAATAAACATGAGATGCAACTCATTATTATCTTGATATTAAGTGAGAACTTGAAATATAAACATGTTAATGCATAGCTTGAAATATAAACATGATAATGCAAGGTTTACTTATTATCTTGGTACTTAGTGATAGCAAGGAAAGTAAACATGTTATGCAAAGCATAAAAGTAAACATGGATGCAAGATTCATTTTAAGGTTATCTAGAGCTCATACAAGACTTTAACATATGACAACCCAACACTCATCTCATCACAAAGAAAGCTTTAGAGTTCTTGAACCAAGTTCTCAAAGGAACTATGAGGTTCTTGAACTTCATCATCAAGCTCAAGTAAATCAACTTTCCAAACAAAACAAAATCTCAAAGATCAAGGAACCAAACCGAAAACCTTACAAAAAGGAAAAAGAGATTGAAACTAAGTAAAGTTCTTTATTAAGTACCCAAAACCCCTATCTAGAGAAAAATCTCGAGAACGTGCCGGCCAACTTTAAGGTTGACAAGGGTAGGCTTGGGCTTTTAGAAATCCTTAGATAAATTTTCTTAAGTTGAAAGACCATATGAGCTAAGTATCATATAGATAAAGTTAAAGGAAAAGAAAAACTCAAGCTTTAGAGGTTTCTTTGAGATGAACACAAGGTCATCATCTAGAAACTCTCATCATCAAGCTATCATGCTCATAAACATGGCCAAGAGGCCGAAATGAAAAGGAAAAGGAAAACAAAGGAGAGTTCAAAAAGAATCCAAGAGGAAACTAAAGAAAAACACATTCTTGAGCAAAACAAGTTTGAAAAGCAAATCCCTACCAAGTGATGAAGATGAAAGCTTGAACTTGAAAAGCAAAATGAGAAGAGCAACTCCTCCTAAGGTGGTGTGATGGCTTCGGCCATAGAGAAAGAAAAGGAAAGGAGATGTGTTTTGAGGAAGCTTGTGTTTGAAGTTTAGTGTATAAGAGATTTGATGATGATCTAAGGTTATGATATGGTGGATTGAAGTGGTGAGGTGATAATGTGAAGAGAGGATGAAGATGAAGAGAAAGAACTCTTGGAACTTTGAGAGAAAAGAAAAGAATTAGCAAGATAACTCTAGAATTCTAAACTTAGCAAATGCTTCAAGGTGCAACTAAGCTATCACAAGCATCCTATTTATAGAAAAAAAAAACCATGGGCTCACTAAAGAGGAGGAGTGGCCGTAGCATTGGGGGGAAAAAGGGAGAGAAAAATATCTCTTTGATTATGTCATAGAAGCATGGTTTGAAGTATGGAGTTCATGACACAAAGTAAGGCTCGAAGCATGGGTTTTTGAGTGAGCTTTCATTTTAATTTTGCAAGAAATTGTTCTTCTAGAAACTCAACTTGGTTGGAACATTTTCAACCACAAATAAATGTGGGAAATGATTTATTTCAATTGGTTATTTACTTCGAAAATCAAGTGTGATGGAAAATATGACAAGGTATGGTGTATGTGACTTGAGGTATGGCTTTGGAGTGTTAGAAAATTGAACATGTGATGTATATGGAGGGGGGAAAGCTTCGGCCAGACCTGAGGCAGCAGAGAGGAGGTGAGGTTTGATCATGTAATTGGGTGCTAATGGTGGGTTTAAGTGTAGGTTAGCTTAGGTACAAGGTTAGGAGTAATTAAGCTTAAGTTTAGATAGCTAAGTATGAGTATTTAGGATTTTATGACAAGGTTAGGAGTGCTCATACATATTAAAGAATTTTAAACTTATTTATGAATAAACAATGTGTAACACAATTCCATGATTTAAGGAATTGGAGAGAGGAAATACTATTCAAGATTCCATAACTAGGAATCTTGAAATTAAAATAAGATTTCAAGGTGTAATAAAGCATTATTAGGTTCTAATCAACTTTAATAAATTATTTTGACCTTAGATTAATTATGGAAATTAATTAATCTTCAATTAGAGCCTAATATTGCTTAGGTTCGCTTAATCGTGCGATTAAGCGTAAAAACACGATCCTAGGGCTAAAATCGTAATTTTGCACTAATTTTGCCTGAGACCTCTATAATCAATATTGAGGTCATAGAATACATAAAAACGCCTTTTAAAACCATCTGGAGAAGTTTCGGGTTCATCCGACACTTGCAAACAGGTAAAACACTGCAGGGGCGTTTTGGTCATTTTGACCCGAAAACTCGAAAAACGAGATTTTCGATCCCGGAAAGGTACACAGGTCATCTAATCCCCTTTCAACATTGAGTTTGCCCTTCGAGTACTGTTGGATCGGCTTTCCTTGAATTCCAGGCCGAAAATGACCTCAGGGGCATTTTGGTCATTTTCACTCTTAACAGAAAGATCGGGGGGTTACATGAAGGGGGATCCTCATGACAGCTCAGGCACTTGAACGGGTTACTCCATCAAGATCTATTGGTGGCGTTGATCCTCAAGTGACGGGGGTGTATACCCAATGAACTGCGTGAGCTTCTCGGGTGTATGCAGACGGAACAAGGGATAGACATGGCCTCTACAGTGTGGACGTATCTCCGAATGCTGAGCTAGGCAAGGCTGGGTCACCCTGTCCTCGCTGCCTCTACCAACATCCATAGGTACTGTCAGGGTAGAACCCTCCAAGTAGATACGATAGTCGGGGTAGTCGCGTACGGCCGAGGTGGATGGGCGAGCACGAAGAGTCTGCTCATCGTGTAACACCCTAATTTTTAACCCAACTTTCTAGAACACATTAGGTTAAACATTAGGCTATTACTTCATAGTCTCATTCTTTCATTAAAACACTTAGCGGAAATTACGGGAAAATTTTTCTTTTTGAAAACATAAAACAAAGTGAGAGCCGCGAGCTTAACTAATCGAATGACAGAAACGTAAAGCACGCGTAACGATCATAAACAACCATGCAAAATAAATCATACATCAGAAGAACATAGATTATGAAGATGACAGAAACATTTCATTAATAATAAAGTAGCTAAAGTACATAACTAGTCATACCCTTATAGAAACGGGCAGAGCTTGGAATACAACGGAAAAAGGAAATATAACAGATAGCAAAGTACATGGTACAACGTAAGGATAAAAACCCAAAATACTACCCTCTTACTATGCTACGAGCACTAAACTACATCCCCTCCCAAAAGGTACGGCCGAAGGCAAGATCCCTGCGAAGCTCGGGTACTCAAAAGCTCTCCAATGGAGTTTAGTGGCGATGGGAATCCACGGGTGATGGAGGCAGGTAGCCGGGGAAATGCTCTAACTCCTCCTGAGTGGCCCAATGCAATGTGAAAGGCACACGAGGTGGCTGAACGTGGGCTCTTTGCTGCGAACGCATCTCGGCTCTCCTTGCCAGGCGCGGCTGTACCACAGTCTCCTCACTCCACATACGTCGGGATTGGGGAAAAGGGGCTGAACCCTCCGAAGGAACATGAGTCGGCCAATCCTCGGATGGGTCAGTCTCGGATCTCCTCGAACGAGGTACGTACTCCGGGAAATCTCGAACGGCGGAGGAAGAGGTACGGGCACGTCGCAACTGCTCCTCACGCGGGCAGGTGCGCTCAAAGATCATGTCGTCACTACCAAAAGGCGCAGTAGGAGTGAACTAGTAGCTCGAAACTGGATAAGCGAAAGGTCGTCCCATGTACACAAAAACACGAACGGCACATCGACCCTCAAAGTGATATGAACGGTGGTCCGGGTCGAAGTGTATCTCCCATACTGGCGTGTCAATGAAAAGCACGAACGTCGTCATCACTCTCTGAAGATGTGACGAAAGGAAAGAGAGAGAGGAGTGAGAAATCTTGCTAAAGAAATCTCAGTAGGAGTCCCCTATCCTAGGGTTACATCGTACACATCCTTAGGAACCTTGGGCTTATTTATAAAATAATGATCATGCATATAGGGTTTAATTAGGGTTTTCCAAAACTAATTATCCAAGGTCCATTCCTTTTAGCATGCATCTTGGTGTTATGAATGCAACATGTTATATCATGGATGCATGGCAATACTTGAGCATATAAGACAACACCTCAAAGCACATAAACATAATCCATGTGGCATAAGGGCATATAACTTCCAAGTGAATCATTCCTCAACTTCGTGACATCAATCATAGTACTTTAGCATATAAGCCACCCTAAAAATAATAACTAGGTTATGAGCTCATACCTTAGCTAGTCGTCACTAGCTCTTGCTTATTATCTTGAATAAGCGAAACATAAATAATAATCCCGACTCGCAAGTAAGGGTAGGGGGCAGGGATCATCTCTCTCTAGGATTACCCTCTTTGAAACGCTTTGCTAGCCACGCATGGCCTCGCAATTTGTCCGCTTTGGTAGGCTGCATCTACTCATACCCTCACGGATTTGTCTCCTCCTCGGGGGAAGCGCGTCTCAGTGCTTTGTCACATAAAAATCTCCTGGGGGTGCTCGGCCGAACCGGTGTCACCCAGGGTTTTCAACTCATATGGTACTCATAAATCATTTCTTTCAACCCTTTAAGGTTTGACGGAAATTTGGCAGCATAACAGCTGTTAAACCGAATTTCCATCAAACTGCCACAAGCTAATCTATACATCATGTTCTCATGAAATGTCATGCTATGATAAACTTTAACATTTCATCAATCATTTTCTCATGCATCAAGCACATCTCATCATATCATTGCATCAACACATCATAGCATTAACAACTTTTTAGTGTCTTATGCATTGACCCTTAAGGTCCCTGACTCACATTCTAAGTTATAAATCATCAAACCTAATCTCTCGGGAACTTATAAGGTCTTAACTAAGTATTTCTCACCTCATACTATGATCAAGAACATCTCTAAACCTGAAGAGTGCAGAATTCATATTCCTAACTTTACGGATACCTAGGAGTCACAACAATGACCCTTTCTAAGTCCGGTTTGCTCCTAAGGCATCAAGATCAAGTCCTAAACCATTTATGAGTCATTCCTACACTTTAAACTAATTTAAATCCATGATTAGCATTACTAAACCTTTCTGGATAGAATCCAGAAAATTCAAACATTAAAAGATCTAGAACTCTCAAATTAATTCTTTTCTAGTTTCTAACTTCTCTTATCTTTCACATATGAGTCTCAACATTAATTATACTTAAACATAAGCATATTATCATCATTAACATATCTCATACAGTGGCTAAACATGGCAAGGCAGAACCGAAACAAACATCTCCATTTAAAGGCATCAAACACATTTTCTAAAGCACATAACATACTAGTTTCTCTTGGAACCTTTTTAAAACTTTCAAAACTCATTTATAAACATTTTTAACATCTAAAATCATCAAAATATTTATGAGGGCAGTAGCTAAATCAAACTTGTCTCAAGAGGTTCTAAATTCATAAAACTTAGTTCTATGCATTCCTTAAACTCATAAAAGCTTAGAAAAATTACAAAACATAGTTTTCAATACTTAGAAACATCAAGACCCCTTAGGGCCGAAATATGAACCAAAGGAAATAAATATTTTTAGACCTTTGTTTGAGACAACAATGGGCAAGTCTTTGAGCTCTAGGTTCATTTAAGTGATAACATAAAAGTAAACATGCTTATGCACTCATTTTAGGTTCCATTAGAAAGTAAAGTGATAGCATAAAATAAATATGAGGTGAAACATATTATTATCTTTGATATTTAGTGAGAACTTGAAATATAAACATGATAATGCATAGCTTGAAATATAAACATGATAATGCAAGTTCATTCATTATCTTGGTATTTAGTGATAACAAGGAAGTAAACATGATATGCAAAGCATAAAATAAACATGATGCAAGATCCATTTTATGGTTAACTAGAGCTCATTCAAGACTTTAACAAGATAACAACCCAATACAATATCTCAAAGATCAAAATACCAAAACCGAAAGTCTTACAAAAGAAAAAGAAAGTGAAACTAAGTCAAGTTCTTTATTAAATACCCAAAACCCCTATCTAGAGAAAAATCTCTAGAATGTGCTGGCCAACTTTAAGGTTGACAAGGGTAGGCTTGGGCTTTTAGAAATCCTTAGATTAATTTTCTTAAGTTGAAAAACCATGTGAGCTAAGTATAGTATAGATGAAGTTAAAGGAAAAGAAAAACTCAAGCTCTAGAGGTTCCTTTAAGATGAACACATAGTCATTCTTTAGGAGTCCTCATCATTGAACTATCATGTGCTCCTCAAGGCCTCATAGCCGAAATCAGAAGGAAGGAAAAACAAAGAAAGTTTCAAAAGAAAATCCAAGAGAAAGCTAGAAAGAACTCATTTTTCAAGAAACAAAGTTTAGGAAAACACTCCTACCTAGAGTGAAGACACAAAGCTTGAACTTTTGAAAAGAAAAACAAGATGATGAGCTCTTCCTTGGGGCTTGAAGGCTTCGGCCAAGAGGAAACAAGAAGGTTGGAGTTGTGTTTCAAGTGAGGTTGTGTTTGAGGTGTGGTGTTTGAGAGGTTTGATGATGGTTCAAGGCTTTGGGGTGGTGTTTGAAGGTTGAGAGATGATGATTCAAAAGGAAAAAGAAGATGATGAAGAAGAATAATGCTCTTGAAACTTGAGAGAAAATGAGAGAACTAACAAGAATGCTTAGAAATCAAAACTTAGCAAATGAACAAAAGTGTAGCAAAGTTTATCTTGGCATGGTATTTATAGAGAAGGATAAGGGTGAGTGTGTGGACGAGAATGAATCCTCATGGAACATGAGGTGAGAGAATTGCATTTTGATGGCATGGTGAAGTATGGTGGTGAGTGTGGCTTCAAGCATGGTCTTTGGAGTGTGGAATAAAATTAAATTGTGATAAAATGGGGTATGAATTTCGGCCAGGTCTAATGCAGCAAGGGAGGAGGGAGTTTTGGTCATGTAATTGTGTGTTAGTGATGTGTTTAGGGGTGTATTAGCTTAGGTGCAAGGTTAGGAGTCATTAAGCATAAGTTTAGGTGACTAAGAATGTGATTAGGAACCTTTATGACATGATTAAGGAGTACTCATACATATTTAGGAGATTTTAAATTCATTTTATGAATAAAACAATGTAGACAAAATTCCATGATGTAAGGAATTGGAGAGAGAAAACACTATTCAAGATTCCATGACTAGGAGTCTTGAATTTAAAATAGGATTTTAAGTTGTAATTAAGCACTTTTAGGTTCTAATCAACTTTAATAAATTATTTTGACCCAAGATTAATTATGGAAATTAATTAACCTTCGATTAGAGCCTAATATTGCTTAGGTTTGCTTAATCACGCGATTAAGCGTAAAAACACGAAATTAGGGGCAAAACCGTAATTTCACACTAATTTCGCCCGGGACCTCCGGGACCAAAACTAAAGTCATAGTCTACATAAAAATGCCTTTTAAAACCATCTGGAGAAGTTTTGGGTTCATCCGGCACTTACAAATGGGTAAAACACCACAGGGGCGTTTTGGTCATTTTGACCCGAAAACTCGAAAAATGAGATTTTCGATCCCGGAAAGATACACAAGTCATCTAATCCCCTTCCAACAGAGTTTGCCTTTTGAGTACTGCCGGATCGGCTTTCCTCAAATTCCGGGCTGAAAATGACCTCAGGGGCATTTTGGTCATTTTCACTCTAGCAGAAAAATCGGGGCGTTACACATCGCGGGGGTGGGTGCGCTCGAAGATCAGATCATCGCAGTAGGGAGAAGTGGGAGTGAATCTGAAGCTGGACACCGGGTATGCAAAAGGACGTCCCATGTACTTAAAAATATGCATGGTGCATCGACCCTCGAAGTGGTGGGAACGGTGGTCCGGGTCGTAATGCACCTCCTAGACTGGCGTGTCAACAAAATCACAAATGATGTCATCGGCCTCTGAAGACATAACAAAAAGAAGGAAAGAAAGGGAGTGAGAATCTTACTAAAGAATCTCAGTAGGGCAACCTCCTATCTAAGTGACATCGTCAATGTCCTTAAGGACCTTGGGTTTATTGTGAAAAGGTGATCATGCAAAAAGTTCATTATTAGGTTTTAAACATAATTATCCAAGGTTCGTTCATTTTAGAATGAATCTTAATGTCGTGTATGCAACATAGCAAAGCATGAGTGCATGATAATACATTATGCAAGTAATCAATAGAACACTTCTCAAAGTGGCATATAACATCAAGAAACATCAACATATAAGTGGCATAAAGTGGCATATAACTTCTCATGTGAAACTTTTTCTCTTTTCTTAACTGTATGACATTAAAACATCATACTTTACATCATAGGGCCACTCTAAAACATCTCTAGGTTATGAACTCATACCTAACTAGTCGTCACTAGTTCTTACTTATCCTATGACAAGCATAATCATAATAATCCCAACTTCTAGAGTACGAGCTAGGGGGCATAAGGATCACCTATAATAACCTTTAATTCAGGCAGTCCATAGGATTATTTCCTTCTTTGAAATGCTCTACTAGTATCTAGTACACAACGAATTGTCCGCTTTGGCAAGCTCAATGTCAATACCCTCATGGATTTGCCGTCTCCCCACCAGAGCAGGAGAAATGCGTCTTAGTACTATGTCACATTTAAAATCTCATGAAGTTTTCAAAAACTTTCTTAAGTCTTCAAATTTGACGCAGCATATCAACTGTACACTGAATTTCCTCAAATTTGCTTTATGCCACATAAATTTATAGAGCATGTACTTTCTCATTTAATTCCATAATCAGAGTCAATCACTAAAGTCATATAAACATATCCATCATAACACATGCATCAACACACCATAACTTGAATTAATAAAATCATTAAGTCATCTATTCTATGGCATCTTACACCCTTAATCCTTTCGGGTCTTAAGCTTATAATCTGATTAATATAATATCCATTTTTAACCTTTTATGCACCTACAAGCTCTCAACTAACAATTCTCACTAATTCTTATGCTTAGGAACAAATCCAAACATCATTAGGCGGTTTGATTTCATAAGATTATGGGGTTCTAGAAACTACGTCTTTGACCCTTTTTAGATTCAGTCTTTGCCTAAGGTGCTATAGCCAATTCCTAAACTAATTATGAGGGATTCCTACACACATATACTAATTATTAACCATTTTTACTATGTCTAATCATGCTAGAACAGAATCTAAACTTTTAGTTCGTAAGGGTTCTAAAACTCACATTTTACATCCATTTTACTTACTAGTTATTCCTAACACTCGCCAAATAATTTTTGCTTTACTCAAACATAATTTTTACTCATTCTAACTCAATAAAACAGAATCATACAGTGGCCATAAATCCAAGGCAGTGGCCGAAACATATAAATCACATAATCTCATAAAATCATATTTCAAGTGCATATAAGTTACTAGTTTTCTCTTGGAATCATTTTAGAACCTCAAAACTCTTTTAGAAACTAATTTATTTCATTAAAATCATAAAAAAAAATAGGTAAGGGCAGTAGCTATTTTAATTTGTTCATGGTTGAGATTTAAAACATAAAAACACATTCATAACATTCTTTAAGTTCACCTATGCTTAAGAAAATCCCAAGACATAGGTTATTGGCACTTGTGACTAGATGAAGCTTATACTAAGTTCATCACCATCACATGGCCGAAAATAGCATTCATAAAATTCTTCCATTTTCCAAACTTTACTTGAGATAAAAGGGCAAGTCTTGAGCTCTAGGATCTTTAGGTGATGACATAAACTTAACCATGCTATGCACTTTGTTTTACTCTTTATTATAAAATAAAGTGAGAGCATAAAAATAAATATGAGATGCAAGCTTATTATTATCTTTAAACTTTAAGTGATGACTTGAAATATAAACATGATAATGCAAGTTTATTTCTTTATTCTTGAGATTTTAGTGATGACATGAAAATAAACATGAGTGCAAGTTCATTTTAGCCTAACTAGAGCTCATACAATACTTTAAAAGAACAATAATAACCTCAATCCAACATTTATCTAGCAAAATAAAGTGAGCTTTAGAGTTCTTTGTACCAAGGCTTCAAAGAAACCTCATGGTTTGAACATCATCATCAAGCTCAAGGAAATGGACTAAGAAACCAAAATAGATAACAACATTTCTTGAAACATATTATAAACAGGATCACACCATATTCTTTATTTTATGCCGAAGAGCTCCTATCTAGAGTGAACTCTAGAACATGCCGACCAACTTTAACGTTAACAAGGGTAAGCTTTGGGCTCTTTGAAAACCATGTGATATATTTTCTTTAAGAATCAAAGTCATAATCAAGGAATAAAGAGAAAGAGAAAACCGAAACCTTGAAGAAGAAAAAAAAAGGAAAGGAAAACCGAAATCATTACAAGGAAAAGGAAAGGAAAGAAAAGGAAAAACCCAAATGCTTCAAGATCAAAAACAAGTTTCAAGCTTTAGAGGTTTCTCAAATGATAATCACAAGACCATTATTTTGAAACATCATCATCAAGCTAAATATTTCAACCAAGCCTCATAGCAAAATCAAAAAGAGAGGAAAAAGAGTTTGATCCAAGAGAACTAGAACTCTTCATACTAAAACATGAATATAAAAGAAAAAGCTTTTGAAAACAAAACCCCTACCAAGTGGTATTTCTCTTTGGAATGAAAGAGCTTACTCTTGAAAAGAAAATGAGAAGAAAACTCCTCTCCAAGTGATGATGATGATTTAGCCAAGTGAAGGAAAAAGGAAAGATAGGTATTTTGTGTGAGCTTTGTGTTTGGGGATGGAAGCTTTAGTGTTTAGATGATGATTTATGGTGGTGGTGTGGTGGTTTGAGGTTGCAAGAGGATGGCTCTATGAGGAAGATGAAGAAGATGAAAGGAAAAGAGCTCAAGAGTTCTTTGCAAGAAAAAGAAGAAAACAAAATGAGCTTTCAATACAACAACTAGCAATTGTGTAAAATGGAACCAAGTTCTCTTGAGATTGGAATTTATAGAAAAATGAAATGTGAAGGAGTGAATTGGAAGGGCTGGCCACAGCTTCATGCAGCCATGGGGAGGAAAAATATCTCTTTAATTGGTCATTCAAAGGTAAGGCTAGGTATGGTTTGAAGAATGGTGGGGTATAGTCTCAAGCATGGTCCAAGCATGGCTCAAAGCATGGTCTTTGTGTGTGATTCATTTCAACATGTGAGGAATATGGAGGAAGGGTGGTCGGTCACTATTAAGCCATGGGGGAGGAGATTTGTTTCATTTAATTGTGATTTAGTAATGTGTTTAGGTGTTCCTTTGATTAAGCTTTTGGTTAGGAGTTTGTAAGTAAGTGTTTAGGTGAGATAATGGGTAATTAGGAATATTGAGACATGATTAGGGGTGGTCTTGCTTCATTAGCAAAATCAAAACTCAGTTTATGATATGATTATGTACAAACATAATTCCTTAATTTAAAGAATTGGAGAGAGAAACACTATTCAAGATTTCATGACATGGAATCTTGATTTATAAAAAGAGATTAAGGTGTATCTAAGCAATCTTAGGTTCTAATTCACCTTAATAAATTATTTTAACTCTAGATTAATTATTGAAATTAATTAATCTTTGATTAGAGTCTAATATTGCTTAAGTTTCCTTAATTACGTCGTTAGGCCCAAAATACACTATTTCAGGGGCAAAATGGTAATTTTACACAAACACTGCCCGGGACCACTCGGATAAAAAAAATATCATCAAGCACATATAATTAACATTCCAAACTCTTAGGAGAGATTCCGGGCTCAAACAGTACTAATACCCGCATAAAACGCTATAGGGGTATTTTGGTCATTTTGAGTCGAAAGTTTGGAAAACGAGATTTTCATCTCTACTATCAATCACAACATGTATAACCCCCTTCAAGCATTGAGTTGACCCTTCGAGGACTGTCGGGTCGGCTATCCTCGAATTCCAAGTGAAAAAAGACCTCAGGGGCATTTTGGTCATTTTTGCTCAAACAGAAAAATCGGGTTGTTACAATCTTCCTTCACACACTTCCTCTATCTGTTCATATCTCTCTTAAAAACCTCATCCTGCATCATTCGCTTCCATTAATCTTTCTCGTCTCAAGCATCCTTTCAAAGAAAAAACATAGTTGACGGAAAGAAGTTTGATGGTAATGTCACCAATCTAGATGTTCTTCAAATGTATGATAAGTCCTATCATCAACAATATTATGCTGATAGTTTTTCCTCTCGCCTCATTGCTCTCGGAAGAAGACTCTCAAGAGATCTGATGAATGTCTTCATATATCTTCTTAAAATCATCACCTTCCAAGGTTAGGAACATTTTTTCAACATCTCAGACAGAGTATTCACCAGGATGGTAACTGCCTTTTATTCACAACTGGTACAGGTAACTGACTCTGTACTTACCTCTTACATCAAATGTGTAGATCTAGAACTTAGCATAAATGATCTCTTCCATATCCTTCTGTGCCGAATGAGGGAATCAAATGTCTTGATGATAAAAACTAGTTTACACCTCTTGGAGTATCAGCTGAAGAGGTTTCATATTGCCGTACAAACTCTCAAGAACATCATCCCAGCAATATTGTAACACCCTAATAGAACCCCACTGTACTTAAGTTCACATTTGGATTCTATTAGTTGTCACTTTTGCCTTGTATTTATTTTCTTTTGAAATTAAATTAGAAAAATAGTGGAAGTTTTTTTTTTCTTTAAATAAATTAATTTTTTGAAAACTTAAGCACAGTGAGAAGTGAAATACATAGCGCTTTTATAGATAATAATCAAGTTACATTGCGCACTTAATTAAATAAGCAGAATAAGAGACTAAGTGTAGAACTATTATCACATAAACTGGAATATATTCACTTAATACATAAGTCACAACAGGGCATATATCATACTGATAAGTTACTACAAATAACAATATAAGTTCTACTATTACTAATTGTTTCTCACAAACTATAATGTAACTAAAGCTCGGAATGCTCCTACTTGAACGGTTTGAAATCTTCACGTGCTACCTCCTTCCTCAGCTACAGCTTCATTGCTTTAGGTGGACACGTCTGTCTCTGGTAACGACAACGGAAAATAAACATAGGAGTGAGAAATACATGATTTCTCAGTAGGAGTTCCTACTTGTACTAAAAGTGTCATCGTTGTCGTCCTAGTCACTTCGGGTTTATTATAAAAAGGTGAACAGATAAGGATTCAATTATCAAACTTTCACAAACGTGATTAGCCGAAGTGCAGTTACTTTTAAACTAATCTTGAACATTAGCAGAAATATCCATTCAATATTTCATCAAGCATACATATAAGCATATCATGTAAAACCACTAATAAGCAATAATCATTTAGGAGCTGCATGCATTTCATGATTACTCATCCTCAACATTCACTTGTTTAGTGATCAACATATTTCTTAATTACTCACGGGATGAATGCATCAATGCCTTAGACCACCCTAAAAGGGTAATGAGCTCATACCGTGGCCGTCGCCACAACCTTTTTGGTTTCCTTTCCGTTGCCGTGATCTCAACGGTTTAGGGGGTTAAGCCGTGAGTTTAGCTCAAGTCCACTTTTCCAGACTTTCATTGCTACTTTTTCAAACTTTACTTTTATTATTTCCTTTGAAAATGAATGTATGCATGTCATCATATAATCACAATAAATCATGGGCAATCAATCATTCATCTTCATCATTTCATAACTCATCACCATACATTCACTTTACTATAATTCACTTCATGAAACATGGATAATATCATGTAAATCTCATAGTAAACATTTTCATAAATGATTCATTTTAAGCAACCAAAGTTATCAAGTTGAGTTCCTAGTGTTCCTAAGAGGTAATGGATGTCTTAGTGTTCCTAGTGTTCCTAGTTAGCCAGACCCTTTCCAAACTGCACTTTCACAGTACACTATCCCGAAATTTATTTCTCATTCTCTATTTACGTGGTACAAAGCTTTATACATAACATATATGGGTGTATTCATATATGTGTTAGCTCTCCAACAAAGTTGAAATCAGTCCATTTGCAGTTTTCTAGAGTGAGTTACACCTATTTTACTACTACAAGGTCAGATTTAAAGTTTCAGTCTTAGGCTCTACTTTAAAAATTTATATCTTGAGCTAGAAAACTCCGTTTTGGGTGATTCTTTTTGGAGAGTGTTTTATGATGTTTTATGTCACTTATTTTAACACAAGGATCACACAACATATTTCAAGCATCATTTGAGCATGAAAGCAACATAATATCACTTTGGAAGCAGAATGGAACAAGGGGTTTCACAAAATATTTATACAATATCCCCTTGAAACATTTTTATCAACAAATATAAGCTTGATGGCATCCTAACCATGAGCAAGGTTAGATGTCATCATGGCTTACACAACCAAAGTGAGGGCTGCTACCTCTTGTGTAGGGTCTAAAAAAGGGTCCTTCTCTTCTTCCTTAAGCTTGAACAAGAGTCCTTGGAGTGGATAACCCTCCTTGAATCTTGGCTCTAGAACTTGAGTGCTTAAGAAAATATTTCTCACTAGAGTTAAAGATTGTAACTCTTGTGAGGGCTAGTGAAAGTTTGGACTTAGGATTTAAGTGTTTGGATGAAGTTTAGAGGATCAAGAGAAGTCTAAGAAGAATGATAGAATAAGAAAGAAAGAACACTTAGGGAGTTTCTGAATTGAAGAGAGTTTGAGGAGTATTTATAATGGAAAGATTAGAGAAAAAAACAAAAGAAGGAAAGCACTTGGAGCATGATTTATGGAAACATGTTGGCTGAATTTTGGGATGAAAATGCTCCTTGTTTTGTGCAAACATGTTTCCATGTTTTATGCAAACATGTTGGATGAAAATGCTCCATGTTTTGTGCAAACATGTTTCCATGTTTTGTGCAAAGATGTTAGTGGAGATTTTCTAACCTTTACTGCATGTATGTGATTCAGAAATGTGTATGATGTATGTGGTTAAATTATTGTGTTATCATCTTAATCCAATGGCTTAGATTCATTCTTGTCTAAAGACAAGTGTAGGGATTTGTGCAAATGGCATTGTAGTAATTTCTTTAACTAAGACAAGGATATTTTTGTAATTAGACAATGATAGTGGAATTCTTGTAATTCCATTCATAGAGTAAGGGTATCTTTGTCATTTAATAAGGCAAGGGTAGTTTGGTAATTTCCTTTACATAGCAAGGGCATTTTAGTAATTTCTACTAAGTGATGGCATTTTCATAATTCTCTGCATTTTTCTCTACACATACTTAAGTAATCTATTTGTTGTGTTTCATAACATTTGTCCAGATTCTCTTGGTTTTGTTATCGATAATTAAGATTAATATTTATCTTAGTTATAAATTTGGGGATGTTACATTTCTCCCCTTCTTATTAAAAATTTTGCCCTCAAAATTTGATACCTGTGAATAGGTTCGGAAATTCTTTTCGCATATCTTCCTCGAGCTCCCATGTGTGCTCTTCCATTCCATCTTGTCCCCAGGCTACTCGGACCAGAGATACAGATTTGTTTCTCAGCTGCTTGATGCCATGATCCACGATCCTCATCGGTGGTAATTCAAAAGTTAAGTCATCTTTTAATTGTATAGTTTTTGGCTCAAACACATGACTGGGGTCTGACTGATACTTTCTCAATTGGGACACATGCAAAACATTGTGTAGGTTAGACAAATTTGGAGGTAATGCAATTTGGTAGGCGGAGGGACCTACCTTTTTGAGGATTTGAAAGGGTCCTAAGAATCTAGGGCTTAGCTTTTTGACTTTCATTGCACGACCTATACCTGTGGTAGGAGTAATTCGCAAGAATATGTGTTCTCCTTCTTGAAATTCGAGAGGTTTCCTTCTCTTGTCAAAGATAGCTCTTCTGCCTACTCTGAGCAGTGAGGATTCTTTCCCTAATTCTCCTTATTTGTTTGGTTGTCTCTTCTACCAAATTAGGGCCCAAAATACTTTGCTCTCCCGGGTCACACCAACAAAGTGGTGATTGACACTTTCTACCATACAAAGCCTCATAGGGTGCCATCCCAATGCTAGTGTGGTAACTATTATTATATGCAAACTCAATCAATGGAAGCTGTTTGTCCCAACTTTTTGGCTGGTCTAAGACACATGCTCTTAGCATATCCTCAAGGGTTTGAATTGTTCTTTCTGATTGTCCATCAGTTTGAGGGTGATAGGCAGTGCTTAGACACAACCTTGAACCAAACGCCTTTTGCAAAGCTCCCCAAAATCTTGAGGTGAACCTTGGATCCCTATCTGAGACAATGGTTTTGGGTACTCCATGGAGCCTTATTATCTCTTGGATGTATAGCTGAGCTAACTTTTCCAAAGGGTAATTTGCTCTAATGGGTAAAAAGTGAGCAGATTTGGTCAATCTATCCACAATTACCCATATGGAGTCATGTCCGGTAAGCGTTCTTGGCAATCCCATCACGAAATTCATGGATATTCCTTCCCACTTCCATTTAGGGATTTTGAGAGGTTGCAGCACTTCAGAGGGTTTTTGATGCTCTATCTTCACTTTTTGGCATACCAAACATTTTTGCACTATATTTGCTATATCTGCTTTCATCTTTGGCCACCAGAACATCTTTTTTAGGTCATGGTACATCTTGGTTATACCGGGGTGTACACTAAATTGACTCTTGTGGGCTTCTTCCAAAATGCTAGCTCTCAGTCCTTCTTTTGCAGGTACACAGATTCTCCCTTGGTATCTCCACACTCCTTCCTTATCCTGGATAAAATCTTTCAACTTTCCTGCTTCGACAAGGGTTAAGGTTCTAAGGAAATCCTCATCTTCCCTTTGGGCTTGAATTATTTGATCCTTAAAGCTACTGGTTACACGTAGTTGGCTTAACCAAATTTGTTCTGAAGTCCCCCTATATCCTAAGTTGAGGTTCCTAAAATCTTCTATCAACTCATTTTCTTTCACCATGAGCCAAGCGGCATGCAAGGACTTACGACTCAAAGTGTCTGCTACCACATTTGCCTTTCCTGGGTGGTAGTTCAACCCAAAGTCATAGTCCTTGAGAAACTCCATCCAACGCCTTTGTCTCATATTGAGTTCCTTTTGGTTGAAGAGGTATTTCAGACTTTTGTGGTCAGAAAAGACTTCAAACCTTACACCATAAAGATGATGTCTCCAGATTTTTAAGGCAAAGACAATAGCCGCTACCTCTAAGTCATGGGTTGGGTAATTAACTTAATGGGGTTTGAGCTGTCTAGAGGCATAGGCTACTACATTCCTATTTTGCATCAAAACACATCCTAGTCCTTTTCCCGAGGCATCACAATACACCTCAAATTTTTCTTTTGGGTCAGGTAGGATTAGGACAGGGGTAGTGGTCAACTTTTTCTTTAGTTCTTGGAAACTCTCTTCACATTCTGGGCTCCATATAAAAGCTGAATTCTTCCTTGTTAGCTTGGTGAGGGGTAAGGTAATTTGGGAAAAACTTCTAATGAACCTTCGGTAGTAACTAGCTAGCCCTAGAAAAATCCTAATCTCCTTTACAGTGGTAGGGGTTTCCCATTGTTGCACCACTTCTATCTTACTTGGGTCTACTGCTATTCCCCCATGTGACACTACATGACCTAAGAACTTAACTTCCTTCATCCAAAATTCACACTTGGACAACTTTGCATAAAGTTTCTTGTTCCTCAACACCTCCAACATCACTCGTAAGTGTTCTTCGTGCTCTTCTTCAGTTCTTGAGTAAACTAGAATGTCATCGATGAACACTATTACAAACTTGTCCAAGTATGGTCTAAATATCCTATTCATGTAGTCCATAAACACTGCCGGTGCATTGGTTAACCCAAACGACATCACATTAAACTCATATTGTCCATATCTAGTCCTAAAGGCTGTCTTTGGTATGTCCTCCTCCTTCACTCGAATCTGGTGGTATCCTGATCGCAGATCTATCTTGGAAAACACTTGGGCTCCTCTTAATTGGTCCATGAGGTCATCTATTCTAGGCAAAGGGTATTTATTCTTTATGGTCACTTGGTTTAGCTGCCTATAATCCACACATAACCGCAAGCTCCCATCCTTCTTCTTAACAAATAGCACTGGAGCTCCCCATGGTGAAGCACTAGGCCTAATGAATTTCTTCTCTAGTAGCTCCTCTAATTGCTTCTTCAATTCTGTTAACTCGGCCAGTGGCATCCTATAAGGAGCTATAGATATGGTTCTCGTTCCCGGTACCAAATCTATAGAAAACTCAATCTCCCTTTTTGGAGGAAATTCAGGTATGTCATCAGGAAAAACATATGAGAATTCCTTTACTACAAGGATCTTTTCTAGAGCTTGCTCCACTTCCCTCTCACTTGTCATCAGGAAAACATATCCTCGCTCTTCATTCCTACTATCCCCCATGATAATGGAGTTTAGGTATAGTCGTACCTTTCTATCAAGTTTAGAGGGATTGGGTAAAGATGGTTTGGGAAGAAATACTAGTGACTTATTTGCACAATGTAGTAACACACGGTTAGTAATGCCAATCCATGCCCAAGATTACATCAAAACTAGACAAGGGTAGACAAACTAAATCATGATGAAAAATCCTATCAGCTACCTCAAATTCACAATTTAGGCAGGCTTGATCAATTCTAACAGTATTTATAGTGGGTGTAGAGACAACTAAGATGATTTTTAAGTCAGATATATACAATCTCAACTTATTAGCACAATCATATGAAATGAATGAATGTGTTGCGCCAGAATCAAACAATACAATTAAGGGTTTTCCATTAATTATACACTTACCTTGAATTAGATCATCGGATTCTGAGGGCATCTCAGCAGTGATAGCAAACACGCGTCCCTGTGCCTTAGGCTTAAGTGTAGAGGACTGATTGAACTTTAGGCACTCTCTAGAATAGTGTCCTGCCTGTCCACACCGATAACAAACATTCTTACCAAATCTGCATTCCCCTCCATGTATCTTTCCACAAGTGGCACAAGGGGGTCTAGTCATAGGTTCAGGGACAGCAGCCATCCTAGGTCGATTAACAGCTTGTGTCTTAGGTTGATTCATCATAGGGTGTTGGGGTTGTTTCCCTTTAAATCCACCTCCTTGGTAGGGTTTCTTGTAAGGGGGTGGGAACCCTCGGTGACCTTGTTGAGCAGACCTCTTCCTATTGCAACTCTCAGCCACTTGGCTTTTGCTGACTAAAGATGCATAGTCAGTGACCTCCAGTGGAGCCACAGATGCCAAAATGTCTGGCCTTAAACCACTCTCATATTTCATGCATTTCCAAGCCTCGTTGTGATCCCTTTGGTAGCTAGTTGAGTGTTTGATCAGTTCTTCAAACTTAGCTGTGTACTCAGCCACACTTCGATTTCCCTGTCAGCAATAGAAATTCTACTTCCTTTGCCTTCTTAACCGGATCGTGAAAATATTTCTTATGGAACGTGGCATAGAAGACCTCCCACGTGTCTGTATGTCAAGCATTTTCAAGCAAGCCCTTTGCACCCTTCCACCACGCTGACCTCTCCTTTCGACATATAAGTAGAGAATGCCACCTTTTGTTCATCGAGCATTCTACCACCGAGAAAACCTTCTCCATCTCTTGAATCCATATGTCGGCTATTTCAGGTTAGTTGTCCCTTTGAATTACGGAGGTCCAGTCCTCTTGAATTCTCGAGAATTTTCCATGTTCTTGATTCCCAACCCACTCCTCGACCACCTATTCATCCGCTCCATCATCATGTTGCTTGTGCCGCATAGCCCTAGCCATCTCCTGGAGTGCATTTGCCGCTCATCACGATTACCTCCCTTTGCGTGCCCCATGCGTCATTTCTTGCTGCCATTAGTTCCTAGACACACCAAACAACAGTCATTGAGTTGATCAGGCTCAATACTATAGCTAAGCATGGTAGCAACTATGGCAGTATCACAAGACGATCATGCATTTCTAAATCCTATATCCCATCATACAGATAAGATTAATAGCATGATATCATAGACAGAAGCATAGTCAGTCCATTCCTCAGGCTTAAATAGGATGAACTGCTCTGATACCATAATGTAACACCCTAATAGAACCCCACTGTACTTAAGTTCACATTTGGATTCTATTAGTTGTCATTTTTGCCTTGTATTTATTTTCTTTTGAAATTAAATTAGAAAAATAGTGGAAGTTTTTTTTTTTCTTTAAATAAATTAATTTTTTGAAAACTTAAGCTCAGAATTAGAAGTGAAATACATAGCGCTTTTATAGATAATAATCAAGTTACATTGCGCACTTAATTAAATAAGCGGAATAAGAGACTAAGTGTAGAACTATTATCACATAAACTGGAATATAATCACTTAATTCATAAGTTACAACAGGGCATATATCATACTGATAAGTTATTACAAATAACAATATAAGTTCTACTATTACTAATTGTTTCTCACAAACTATAATGTAACTAAAGCTCGGAATGCTCCTACTTGAACAGTTTGAAATCTTCACGTGCTACCTCCTTCCTCAGCTACAGCTTCGTTGCTTTAGGTGGACACGTCTGTCTCTGGTAACGACAACGGAAAATAAACATAGGAGTGAGAAATACATGATTTCTCAGTAGGAGTTCCTACTTGTACTAAAAGTGTCATCGTTGTCGTCCCAGTCACTTCGGGTTTATTATAAAAAGGTGAACAGATAAGGATTCAATTATCAAACTTTCACAAACGTGATTAGCCGAAGTGCAGTTACTTTTAAACTAATCTTGAACATTAGCAGAAATATCCATTCAGTATTTCATCAAGCATACATATAAGCATATCATGTAAAACCACTAATAAGCAATAATCATTTAAGATCTGCATGCATTTCATGATTACTCATCGTCAACATTCACTTGTTTAGTGATCAACATATTTCTTAATTACTCACGGGATGAATGCATCAATGCCTTAGACCACCCTAAAAGGGTAATGAGCTCATACCGTGGCCGTCGCCACAACCTTTTTTGGTTTCCTTTCCGTTGCCGTGATCTCAACGGTTTAGGGGGTTAAGCCGTGAGTTTAGCTCAAGTCCACTTTTCCAGACTTTCATTGCTACTTTTTCAAACTTTACTTTTATTATTTCCTTTGAAAATGAATGTATGCATGTCATCATATAATCACAATAAATCATGGGCAATCAATCATTCATCTTCATCATTTCATAACTCATCACCATACATTCACTTTACTATAATTCACTTCATGAAACATGGATAATATCATGTAAATCTCATAGTAAACATTTTCATAAATGATTCATTTTAAGCAACCAAAGTTATCAAGTTGAGTTCCTAGTGTTCCTAAGAGGTAATGGATGTCTTAGTATTATCTTTTTCTCTTAGTGTTCTTTGTACTCTTAGAATTCCATTAATACATTAATGCACTTCAAAATATTATTATAGGTTCTTTATATATTTTTATTATGGTTTTCATATAACTCTTGAAGATTATTATTCTACTTAAATTCCTAAAATTCTCTTTTTAGAAGACTTGATTCTTTTATTTATAGTTTTGACATCTTTTAGAAGAAAGTTTATAATTCTCTGTATACTTGTTATCTCAGCTTAGTAAAGGTAGTTCCAAATTCCTAACTCATCAAATTTTAGCATTTACATCTTTGGAATAGTGTAAATCCATTGTAAACCATGCATAGGAGGGTTCCCAGGAAAGAGAGGTGGGTCACAATGGACACGCTTAAATACCAAGTCTTTCCTTAGCCAGAACCTTTCCAAACTGCACTTTCACAGTACACTATCCCGAAATTTATTTCTCATTCTGTATTTACGTGGTACAAAGCTTTATACATAACATATATGTGTATTCCTATATGTGTTAGCTCTCCAACAAAGTTGAAATCAGTCCATTTGCATTTTTATTTCAAGATACTTCATATTTTATGAGTATTAAATTTCGGAACACCTACTGCAAGAAATAGCCAAAAATCCAGCACTTACCATTTTCATGTTTTATGTCACTTATTTTAACACAAGGATCACACAACATATTTCAAGCATCATTTGAGCATGAAAGTAACATAATATCACTTTGGAAGCAGAATGGAACAAGGGGTTTCACAAAATATTTATACAATATCCCCTTGAAACATTTTTATCAACAAACATAAGCTTGATGGCATCCTAACCATGAGCAAGGTTAGATGTCATCATGGCTTACACAACCAAAGTGAGGGCTCCTACCTCTTGTGTAGGGTCTTAAAAAGGGTCCTTCTCTTCTTCCTTAAGCTTGAACAAGAGTCCTTGGAGTGGATAACCCTCCTTGAATCTTGGCTCTAGAACTTGAGTGCTTAAGAAAATATTTCTCACTAGAGTTAAAGATTGTAACTCTTGTGAGGGCTAGTGAAAGTTTGGACTTAGGATTTAAGTGTTTGGATGAAGTTTAGAGGATCAAGAGAAGTCTAAGAAGAATGATAGAATAAGAAAGAAAGAACACTTAGGGAGTTTCTGAATTGAAGAGAGTTTGAGGAGTATTTATAGTGGAAAGATTAGAGAAAAAAACAGAAGAAGGAAAGCACTTGGAGCATTATTTATGGAAACATGTTGGCTGAATTTTGGGATGAAAATGCTCCTTGTTTTATGCAAACATGTTTCCATGTTTTATGCAAACATGTTGGATGAAAATGCTCCATGTTTTGTGCAAATATGTTTCCATGTTTTGTGCAAACATGTTGGATGAAAATGCTCCATGTTTTGTGCAAACATGTTTCCATGTTTTGTGCAAAGATGTTAGTGGAGATTTTCTAACCTTTAGTGCATGTATGTGATTCAGAAATGTGTATGATATATGTGGTTAAATTATTGTGTTATCATCTTAATCCAATGGCTTAGATTCATTCTTGTCTAAAGACAAGTGTAGGGATTTGTGCAAATGGCATTGTAGTAATTTCTTTAACTAAGACAAGGATATTTTTGTAATTAGACAATGATAGTGGAATTCTTGTAATTCCATTCATAGAGTAAGGGTATCTTTGTCATTTAATAAGGCAAGGGTAGTTTGGTAATTTCCTTTACATAGCAAGGGCATTTTCGTAATTTCCCCTAAGTGATGGCATTTTCGTAATTCTTTGCATTTTTCTCTAGACATACTTAAGTAGTCTATTTGTTGTGTTTCATAACATTTGTCCAGATTCTCTTGGTTTTGCTATCGATAATTAAGATTAATATTTATCTTAGTTATAAATTTGGGGATGTTACAAATATACCAGTTGCTATGCTAAGCTCAAGAGCTAGACAGGTTTACATACTTATTCAGTTCTCTCTTCTCCCTAGAACAGAGACCATTATCTCGCTCACTGGGTTAGACTGCATGTTGCTTTTCTGTTTGCTAACTATGAAAAAGGTCAACCTGCTTAGACTTATCTTTGACTACATGATCGATGTCTCTGCCATAAAAGAGGAAAACTCAAAATCTATGTCGATTTCGTATGGGATGCTCCTAACCAAAGTGTTCAAACATCTGAACTATCCTTTATCAAACGAATGGTTTGTATACATGATTAGATCTGACTATACCATATCCTCCTTCAAAGCCAAAAGGAAGCCCATTGGTGCCCTTACAGAACATTTCAAGAAAATGACAGAAGCCATTAGCAATTCTAAACGTTCTGAAGAAAAGACATTACTAATCAATCTGGATAGCCGCTCAGAAGATTCTGCAAAACATTTAGCTGACAATCGTGGTGAAGACATAACCGATCCAATATCAAAACCTGTAGAATCAGGAACTGATCAAGGAAGTAAAATCAAAGAGAATAAAGAACAGCCCTCATCATCCATAAAAAGGAAGTCATCTGACGATAACATAGAAAGTATGGTTCTTGAAACTAATTTCACTCTAGCTGATTATACTCCTCCTGCTCATATCAAGGAATCCTCCATGCCTTCTCCATCATATATCCCTGCAACTACTCAAGGAACAAACCAGCCTTCTACCAGTCATCCTCTTCCTGAAGCTTCTCATATACAAATGTTACTTGAAAATCAACAGCTGATTGCTAATAGGCTAGAAGAATTGGACAAACGATCTCAGAACCATGAAAATCTTCTGCTTGAAATCCTTCAAACCAATCAACAAATCTTATAGGAACTAAGACATTGGGACTAAGGAAAATGAGTTTTCTTTTGATGATGGCAAAAGGAGGAGAAGAAGAGTTGAAGAAAATTGGTGCCAAACTTAGGGGGATTTGTGTTGAGGGGGAGTCCAAAATATTTTTCTTTTGCATTTTCTTCTGAACACTATCTTTAAGGCAGTACTCTTCATCTTTTTTTATATCTATGAATGGTTTACACCTTCATACTCTAATAACATAGACATTTATTCTCTGTTCTGATCTAAGTATTTATCAATGCTTCATTCATCATGTCTATGCTTATGCTATGCTTGCTTACACATTCTTTCTCAACACTGAACGATATCTGTTTAAGCCATAGTATATAATCAATACCTATATATCATTATACTTAGCTAATCATATAGAATGATTGAGAAAGTATGGCTCATTTGTGCATTCTCTGTCTTGGAAAATTATCAACACGCAAATACAGTTAGTTCACACACATATCCTTGATTAGTTAAAGCTTGAATTTATCTAAGTGTCATTGATATGTATGAAAATTTTATTTGGTATCAACACATCTTTATCCTCTAATCACTTGAGATATGCTTAAAAAGTCTCTACTTAACTTAATCGATATTAGTTATGTATATCATGTTTTTGACGTCTTCAAAAACCTATTCTTACCCTGTCCCAACATAACTAAGATCAATTAGGAAGAATTGAAATTTCTTCTCAAAGTGTGTTACATTTACCTGCAAATGATGTGTGTCAGTATGATCAAATTGAATTAGTATGTGAGCTAACATAGAAAGCATGAGAAATTCACTATATTTTGAATGAATATGTATCTATTGAATATATCAGGCTTTGAAAAAGAATTTCAAAAGTCATTTCATCAATCATACTCAAAAAGTTTTTTTTATATATGTCATTGACCATTATTTTCATTAGTTATCAAAAAGGGAGCATCGAAAAAGAAAGTGCTGAATAAGATTTCTTTAATCAAAATATAATACTGCAAGTATTACTTGTTTTCTTTATTCAAGCACATTAAGGTTTAGAAAGTTCTTTTTGAACGTAAATCAGGCTATTTGTAAATAAATGCTTTAATGATCATATCTACTTAAGCATCATTGAGATACTTAACAAGAGGATTTTGACACAATTCAGAAAATTTCATGATAAATCAATCAGCCTTGATTTAAGCCACTTAAGGCCATAAAAGTTTTAACTATCAACATTATGCCTTAAGAAAAGAACTTACTGAAACTTATCATATATGATATTTGAAAGATTATTTTATTATGTCTTTATTTCATTCATATTTCTTTCAATATCTCTTCAAAAGATTTTCTTTCAAATTGGTTTGTCATCATAAAAAAAGAGGAGAATGTGAATTCCAGAATCTTTCAGAAAGTATGAAGCTTAAAAGGTTTTGAATGACAACAAAGCCAATTTAGAGAAAATGTTTTGAAGAACGACTAATGGCTACCTTGAGTTTCTTGGCTAAGTTTAACAGGTAAATCCGGTCTGTATTACATGAACCTAAGCAAGATTAATATTTTACTCTGCATGTGTAAGCATGTTATATCTCGTGAGAAGAGATTAAATTAATTAAAAAGTGAATATAGAGTCGAGCGAAGTAAGTGTATACAGATTAAAGCATGATGCGAACTCAATGCAAGAATAATGTTTCACTATGCATGCACAAGCATGATGTATATCTCATGTGAAGAGAATAAAATAATCACAAAGTGAATATTATTTCAAGAAAAGAATGTATTCATGTTCATAGACCAAAGGCATTGAAGCAAACTTGAATCGAGAATAATTTCACTACATATGAGAAATCATGCTTATCTCATGAGAGGAGATCAAACTTAAAAGGTGAATATTATCTTGAAGAAAGAAAGCATAAATGCTGGAGGACTAAAGCTGATCAAGTCAGAAATCAAGAAACTAAGGAAATGATCTTCAGAAAGGAGCACGAGACATTAGAAAGAACACTCATGATGAAGAAATCAATTCATGTCCAAGAGCAATGTGTTACTCAGTCATCAATCACTACAATCATAGAAAAAACATCATTAAGAAATCAAAATTGTAGACTAGAAGATCAGAGAAAAATCAATGTGATTGATTACAACATCAGAACGCTCACTGAAGAGTGGAGCAAAGAGTACTGAGGAAAAATAGAGGGAGTTTCGAATTAGATCTCAAATTTCAAATCTCAAATCAGATCCAGTGTTATAACTGGTACGTCATCTCTTCTACCTAAATGATTCAAGATCCTAGGAGGTGGAGTTTAGAAACCACGAGCTAAAATTAAAAGGAAAAATGAGGACTTCAAAAACCTCTACATTACAACGTCTTCTACAACGATGGGACAAGTTGTCAGCCTACCTCTCTAAACTAATGTTCCAAGGCACATCTAACGAAATACACATGTCACTTGGAGATCAGATCAAAAAAGCAACAGTCATAAAGATAGACCTATATAAATGGAGATGCCAAGCTTGAAAGCTGATGAGAAAATTGGAAACATTAGTGCAGAATCTCTGGAAAATCTCTTTGTATAGGCAATGATTATATACTATGGCTTAAACAGATATCGTTTAGTGTTGAGAATGAATGTGTAAACAAGCAAGCATAGCATAAGCATGATGGATAAAGCATTGATAAATATCAGCTCAGACAAAAAAAAATCAGACCATTTCAAAAGGAAAAAAAATTGTCTTCTCATCATAACTCCCCTTGAGTTTTAGCATGGATTTTCTTCATTCCTTTATCCCCCTTTTGGCATCATCAAGAGGGCATGGAGAAAAGACAGAGTCATCAACTTAACCTTTGACGTCTTAGCTCTTGTAACATTTGTTGGTTTGTTTGAAGAATCTAAATCTGCAGTTCTTCATTCTGTTTGAGCTTAGCACCTTGTTCGATGATTGTTGCCTCAAGTCTGTCTTGTCTAGAGGCAATCTCCCTAAGATGTCTTAGAATGATTTGATTGAACTGATAGCTTGATGAAGGCTCTTCTAAGACTGGATGAGGTAGATTGACCGGTACCAATGCTAAAACAGCTCTTGGAGAGGGTTCCAAAATGTCAAGAGGTACAATATCCCCAGTTTTGGGTGAGCTTGCCTCATCTTCTGTTTGTACAGTAGCAACAGGTGTGGAGGATGGAATGTTGGCAATTAGTTCATCAGGAAAGGAGGTGATAGTATCTTTAATTGTTTTCACAAGGATATATACTCCTGCTTCTTTACCAATTTTTGATGATTTGTCTTCCTGTTCATCTTTAAGCATAGTGATGCGAATTGAGCGTCGAGGTTGAGGTACTGCTAGAATCAAGGCATATTTAGGGGTTTCCTCATCTGGTTCTTTAATGATTGGCTCTTCATGAGTTTGTTCTAGATTGGAAAAGAGCTCATTTACAAAGAAATTCAGTTCATCCATCTATTTTTCCTCAGGTTTTGATTCAAATGCCATTTATCTTGTCATTGATTCCATCAACTGATTAATTGTCATGAAATCATCACTTGTACCTGAGGCAGTTTCCTTAGGATTAGGAATTGTTGTTCTTGTGAAAGCAACTGTATTTTCAGAAGTAAATATTGTTTTTGTATCTTTGGGAGGTGTAGCTGAGATAGGAGCGGAGGTATAACCAAATTGCTCACTCATTGGTCTTGTTGAGTGTCCTTCAATCACTACAATAGGATTTGAAGAGGAGGGTCTTCTTCCATGAGAGCTTGATCCTTGAATGCCCTTGCTTTGTTGTAATTTCTTGATTTCATCCAGCCTTCTTTTCTCTTGAAGAATTTCTTATTCCTTGAGAATTCTTTCTTCCTCTTCTTCATTTTCTGAGGGTTCTGAGTCTTCATCTCCCATACCTACCTGTGGAGCATCACTCATATCCTTTAGAATAAGTGCTACTTGACTCATTCTTTTTGGCAGATATTTTGTTTTATCGACCTTCCTTCGAATGGGCAGTTTTTCAGGTCTGCTATGAGGTTGATCACTTTCCAAACTTTCAGACTTCTTTTTAGAAAGTTTTGTGGATTGTGAGGGCATAATTTGATTCTGTCTTTTCTTCTTTTCCTTTTCCCTGTCACTTCTTCTCAGAGAAGATCTTTGAGGAGCAATTCTCTCATATTCATAATCTTCAGATTCAACAAGACTTCCAGAATGAGTACCTTTCCTTTTAGTCGGCTTAGTCTTTAGCATACTCTCTTTTCTTTCAGAGGACTCTTTATTTTCCTTATGTAGGGAACTAGTTTTTTTGGAACTTGTTTTGACTGATATGGGATGAGACCTTTTTATAGTTATGAAAGAATTGATGGTGAAGTACATACCGGTAGGATACTCAAATACCTTTTCAGCAAGAGGATATTTGACATGTTGAAATATCCTAGTCAATAACATCCCATATGGCACACCAGCAGTTTTTCTCTTATCTTTCGAAATGGCACTTAACATGTAATCCATTATCAGTCTAGGCAAGTTCACTTTTCTTTTAGTTAAAAGACAGAAAAGAAACATGCTATCCATTCCTAGGAGAACATCAGTTCTACCTCGTCTAGGAAGAATGGTAAATTATATAACTGTAAAAACTTTTCTTGCTTGTGACTTTAGCATGGAAGTAGTGATGTCTTTCAGTCAATACCTTGTAGAGTCGGTGAGACATTTCGACATTTCTTCTTCACTAACTCCAAGAGATTTGTACCATCCATCATAACCACTATAGATAGGTCAGACAACTTGATTGTATTTTGATTTCTTCCAAGAAAAGCATAGAAGGCGGTTACCATTCCTGGAAAAACATTATCGAAGATATCCAGAAAGTATTCTCATTCTTGGAAGATGAAAACTTCTCTTAGAATTTGTACCTGAGTCAACAAGGAGTTGTTGAGCCTTTTTCCATACGCTATCATCCTTTGACAGAAGCTTTCATGATAAATCTCCTGCATATGTTTCAACGAACATGACGAGTGGTCCCTTCTTTGTAGATAGATCAATTTTCTTGGTTTTTCCCATTCTTTTGATGTTGGTAAAGATATGTGAATTTGAGAAGATTTAGGTGAAGGTTTCAGAGATTGAGTGCTTTAGGATTTTTTATAAGAGAATGGGCAAAAACAAAGAGGGTTTTAGAAGAGAGTTAAGTCGTATAGGAGAAGCTAATCCCTTGGTTACTCAGTATGAGAAGAGAGAAGTTCTTTTAAGTGATGGGACGTGATTGGTTGGAGATGAGGCGAAGTGGGAGAGAAAAGAACAAATAAGGGAATTTTCCTACTCTTTCAATTTTGCTTACACTTGGTGAAATATGAGCCTTGAAAAACTTTCTAAAGGGCCCTTTTTCAAGTTCCCCTTTATAACCAAAATTTACTGGAGGGTTATGTTTTTTCTAGAGAAAAATATGTTTATCTGAGCAGAAGTCCTTTTTGCAATCTTCAAGTTTGAAGTATAATGAGGAGAAATATAAAACAAAATTGAAAATGACTTATTCAAAAGCAATCATAGAGAGATCATGAATTTTTGGTACATAATATGGTCGTTCATAATCAGATTCAATATTGCAAGTATTATAGAGATCTTTAGAAATACCTTAATGTCGATTCTTTGGTTTTGTCCTTTGATCTTTGACCTCTGCAATTTCCAGACTGCTTAACCTTTAGAGGCCTGGCTCTAATACCACTTGTTGGTAAAAGAGTGCACGAGAATGGAGAGTTGAATCGTGCTTTCTGAAATCTTCTTTCTAACCTAAAACAATTTTGAATAAATAAATTTATCAAGCCCGAGGCTTAAAGTGTAGCAGAATGATGGTTAGTAGTTTCAGAAAGTAAGTTTCTAATACATGTTTAATTCATTTTTGGTTCATTAAAGTAATCAATTCATTACCTAAAGTGCTCGACAATAGGAATAAAAGTTTAGCAAAGAGAAGAATGAACACAAGAGTTTTTATACTGGTTCAGCCAACATGCCTACATCCAGTACTCAACATATGTTGAAATTCCACTAACAACAACTTTCTCAACCTAAGAAAGTAAGCGGATAGTCTTTACAATAGCCTTCCCAAGCTCTAACTTGCACAGTGGCTAACCCCAACTGTGACTTAATCGAGTAGTTTTGTACCAGCCTCTCCAAACTGAACTTGTACAATGGCCAACCCCAATTGCGATTTAACCAAGTAGTTCTGTACCAGCCTCTCCAAGCTGAACCGTGACTTGCAGACATCTTCTACTGCCCTGTTGTAAATAGTCTTTCAAACAGCTTCTCCAAGTTAAACCGTGAAGAACAAATACCTTTGCACTCACGTTGTAAGTAGTCTTTCAAAACAGCCTTTCCAAGCTAAACCGTGATAAGCAAATACCTTTGTCGACACATTGCAAGTAGCTTTAACTTAGCTTTTCTAAGCTATGTCTCACACTGATCACTAATGGATCAAGGTTACAAAGGTTAGGTGTTTGGGTTGCCACTCAAATTAACCTACACTTAAGTTTCCTTAAAGATGCTAGCTAATACAAACCTGGGAAACTTATAGCGACTTCTTTCTCCTATCTCTTCATATGAAGAGTATACAAATACAAATACATTTTAAAACAGAGAAAGAATATTTTTACACTTCGTGATTGATTACATAAATTGATGAACAGCACAGGAAGTATGAAGAGATTTTTCCAGAGATTTTGCACTAATGCTTTCAATTCTCTCATCGGCTTCAAGCTTGGCATCTCTATTTATACAGGTCTATCTTTATGACCGTTGCCTCTTTGATCTGATCTCCAAGTGACATGTGTATTTTGTTAGATGTGCCTTGGAACGTTAGTCTAGAGAAGTAGGCTGACAACTTGTCCCATCGTTGCAGAAGCCATTGTAATGTAGAGGCTTTTGAAGTCCTCCTTTTTTCTTTTTACTTTTGGCCCGTGGTTTCTGAGCTCCACGTCCTAGAACATTGAATCATTTAAGCAGAAGAGATAACATACCAATTATAACATTGGATCTTATTTGAGATTTGAAATTTGAATTTCTAAACTCCCTCCCTTTTTCCTCAGCATTCTTTGCGCCACTCTTCAGTGAGCTTTTTGACGTTGTAATCAATCACGTTGATTTTTCTCTGATCTTCCAGTCTTCAATCTTGATTGCTTGATGTTGATTTCTCTACGATTATAGTGATTGATGACTGAGTAAAACATTGCTTTTGGACATGAATTGATTTCTTCATCATGAGTGTTCTTTCTGATGTCTCATGCTACTTTGTGAAGATCATTTCCTTGGTTTCTTGATTTCTGACTTGATCAGCTTCAGTCCTCCAACATTTATGCTTTCTATCTTCGAGATAATATTCACCTTTTAAGCTTGATCTCCTCTCATGAGATAAACATGATTTCTCATGTGTAGTGAAATTATTCCTGATTCAAGTCTGCTTCAATGCCTTTGGTCCAAGAACAAGAATATGTTCTTTGCTTGAAATAACATTCACTTTCTAATTATTTTATTCTCTTCCCATGAGATATATATCATGCTTGCACATGCATAGTGAAACATTATTCTTGCATTGAGTCCGTATCATGCCTTAATCTGTATACACTTACTTCGCTTGACTTTATATTCACTTTCTGATTAATTTAATCTCTTCCCACAAGATAGAACATGCTTACACATGTAGAATGAAATATTAATCTTGCTTAGGTTCGTGTAATACATACCGTATCTACCTGTTAAACTTTGTCAAGAAACTCAAGGTAGCCATTAGTCGTTCTTCAAAACATTTTCTTTAAATTGGCTTTGTTGTCATTCAAAACCTTTTAAGCTTCGTACTTTTTGAAGGGTTCTGAAGTTTACAGGCGCATTGTCGTCATGTAATATTTCAGGCTCACGATTTCACAATTTTTCTACGTTCACAAATTTGGTGAAAATCTAGCAGCATAACGGCTGAAAACGGAATTTCCCAAATTTGCTATTTGCTATAAAATTCATCAATATGCATCTCAAATATCTAAATCATAATTGAAATTCATCATACAATGATTCACATAAGCATTGCTATCATCAACATTTCATTGAAAATTAAACATGCTCCTACCCAGTATATCGAGATCAAGGACCGAACTCAACTAATGCATATGAAATGCTCATCAATACATATAAGCATTGCTATCATCAACATTTCATTGAAAATTAAACATGCTTTTACCCAGTATACTGAAATCAAGGACCGAACTCAGCTACTGCATATGAAATGCTCATCAATACATACACACACACACACACACACACACACAGAGGCAACATTTTAAAGATCATCATAAAACACTTATCATGTGATTATTCCCAAGTTGTCAGAAATTATGCTATAGTTCCATACGGGTTAAAACTACAACCCAGCTTAACCTAATTTCTGTAATTGTTCTTTTAGGCATCTAAGGACCCACCACAATGATTTCCACTAACTTTTAACCCATAAACATTTTCAAACAATGGTGGACAGTTTGGACAGTATTTTAAAATAAACAGTTTCTGGGTTCTAGAAGTTACGTTTTTTACCTTTTCTAGTTACCGATTTTTCCTAAGATGCTAAAATTAATTCCTACCATTGTTAATAGAAATTATTACACTTAATTTCAATTCCAAACAGAATATTTGCCAAAATAATGTTTCCAAAACAGTAGCCATAAAATTTCAATTTATAGAAGTCTCAAAAATCACATTTTCGATTTTTTTTAGTTTCTAGTCTTTCTCAGAGGACTTGAAATAATTTTTACATCATCTATTAGTAATTTATACACATTTAGCTCATTCCAAACATCTCTTTACAGAATTTAAAAGGGTAAGGCAGTAGCAAAGTTTTCATTTCCTATAAGCATTATAAAATTTTATCTTTGACCCGTTCTCGTTTCTAACTTTTCCTAGGATGCCAAAAATAATTTTTGCAACAAATAATACAAATTTTTACACAATAAACCCCTTCCAAATAAAAAACTCACAGAAATGAGAAGACCAAAACAGTGGCCGAAAACTTAGTTCCAAAATCATTTATCATTTAAAAAATCATATTTTCCTATACTTTCAAGATCCTAGTTTTCTTCATTACTTGGTTTAAGACATAGGCAACACTTAAACCTATTTTTACCACTTTGAATGTGCAAATATTAATACCAAACAGAGAGGAATTTCAAATTTCATTGATAAATCTCTTTTCTCTTAAAAATACTCATTTACTACTCTTTCAGTTTCTAAGACTTGAAAAGCTTCTAAGGCATAACTTACAAAATTCTAAAAACACAAGGTTTGAGTCATAAATCAAACAAAACTCATCTCAACCCCATTTTCATGTCATGGCCGAATGCATAGGCATGAGTGTAGCCATGATTTACAATTTTTATTTAAGATCTAAGGACAAGTCTTGAGCTTTAGAGATTTAGGTGATGACTTGAATCATAAACATGCTATGCAACTTCATTTTTACTCTTTATCATTAGAAGGTGATGGCTTGGAAATATAAATATGATGTACAAGGCTTGAAATATAAATATGAAATGCAAGTTCATTTTAGATCTTTGAGGTTTAAGTGATAACTTGAAATATAAACATGAAATGCAAGACTTCAAATTAAACATGAAAATGCAAGTCCATTTTTAAGTCTTTAAGATTTAAGGTGATGACTTTGAAAAAAAACATGAAATGCAAGGCATTAAATATAAACATGAAATGCAAGGGCTTGAAACATAAACATGAATGCAAGTTCATTTTATATCTTGTTCATTAAAGCTCAAGGCTTTACAAGATTATATTCTTGTTCCTAATAGATCTCAAACATAGTGAGCTTTAAAGTCCATTAACACCATGGTTCCAAGAACCTCATTTCTTGGACTCACATTCAAGCTTGAAGGAAAATAAAGAAACCAACCAATAGCATCTCATTTTCTTTATGCTCCATAAAACTGAAAAGGAAGGAAGGCAAAAGAACCAAGCTTTAGGCTCTAGAGCTCATAAACATAGTGATATCAAAATCACCATCAAGAGCCCTCATCATCAAGCCATATTTTCCCACCATTCTTTTACAACCAAAACCAAATATGAGAGAAACAAAGAGATCAAAACCGAAAACATCTTTCAAGGTGAACATAAAAACCAAAAATAAAAGAAAAACTAAAGGATCAACTTAAGCTCTAGAGGTCTAACACATGGTGGTTTTCATAACCATCACAAGGATCTATCATCATCAAGCCTTCATCTCAAACTTTCATCAACAACAAAACTCAAGAACGTTCAAACCGAAATGAAAAAAGAATACAACCAAGAAGTCCAAACCAAAAATGGGAGGAAGAACACAATACAAAGAAACATGATATCAACCATTTCTTTCATCATCAAAAAAAGTAAACAAGATAAAGAACAAGAAACACAAACCAAAACCCTACCAAAGATATCTTCTTAGAAGGAAAAGGAAGAACCTTGGTCTCTTGCAAGGAAAATAGAAGAAAAAATCTTCCCTTGGGAGTGATATAGATTCGGCCACAAAGAGAGAAAAGAGAGGAAGGATTTTTCTTATGTTTTTGAGTTTAGGAATGGAAAGTTTGTGTATTTAGGAGGTGGTTTGTGGTGGTGGTGTGGTGGTTTGTGGTAGCTTGTGGTGGAGGAAGAAGTTTCTTGGAGGTGGAAGAGAAAAAAGAAAACTTGAGTTTGAGAGAAAGTTAAGAACACTTTTTTATCACAAAAGTTTGGCAAAAAAAGGCAAGTAGTAAAGAATGAGATTTTTGGGTTGTAAAATAAATAAATATGAGGGTGTTTTGGGGGGAGGCAGCTGCTGCCTTGGCTGTTTGGGAGGGAAAATTTTCACTTTCATGTAGGTTAGAATGTGTATTAGAGGTGAGTTTAATTAGGCAAAAGGGTTAAGGGTTGGTACTTTAGTGTTTGGAGTTGTAAACATACGTTTAAGGCTTTCAAGATATGATTAGGAGTTGTCATACACACTTAGTTTGAATTAAACTTGTTTAGTTTGAAATTCAAACTCAAACATGTTTCCTAAATTTAAGGAACATGTGAGAGAAAACACTATTTGGGCATGACATGACATAATCTCTTAGATGCTTTTTGACTAAGAATAGAATTTGAAATTCATTAAGTACTTTTAAGCTCTTAACCTTAATTAATTATTTTGACTCAAGATTAATAATCAAAATTAAATTGTCTTTAATTAGAGCCTAATATTATTTAGGTCTCCTTAATCGCTTAATTACTCTCATTATGCACTAATCTAGGGATAGAATGTTCATTTTACATCAAAACTCTTCAGGACCACCCAAACCCATCCAGATATCATGCGTCACATAAAACCAACATTTCAAACTCCCGAAAAATCTTTCCGGGCTCAGTCGGCACTTAATCTCGTGTAAAAACGCCGTACGGATATTTTAGTTATTTTGTGCTGAAAGTCCAGAGGGTGAGATTTTCACCTCTGTTATTATTTCTAATGCATAATTCTCAATGGTCTTCATGGACAAAATCCTTCTCCTCCATGGAGAATTACGAGAGAAAAATAGAATTTAAATACTAACATAAGAAAAGAGATGAGTAGGTGAGAAGGAAAAGGATGAAAGAAGATGGACAAGAAAGAGGAAAAGAAAGAGAGAAAGAGAGAGAGAGAGAGAGAGAGAGAGAGAGAGAGAGAGAGAGAGAGATGAGAGGAGAGGAAAAAGGAGGAGAGGTGTAACACCTCAAGTACACATGGCCCTAGATATGTTTGGTACGGCCTTAGGGTTCCCTGAGACCCACTCGTGTTGTTAGAAAGACCCCAAATACTAAGATTACCTAATTACACAGAATCTGGTATTACTATCACTGCTATAGTGGTCACAGATATGAGAAATGGGGAATTTAGCTCTCTCTATAGTAGTGTTATGTTATATCATGGATGCCTTGACTACTATAGCAGTGCCCTATATTTCAAAACAATGTACAATGACACAATTTTAAAAAAGGGATGCTTCTACCCCTTTAAAACCCTCATACTCGGGCTCCGCAATCAAAAATCAAAAACCGTTACCTCCCTACACCATTTCCTCCCTCATTCTCTCAATATAACTCCAATCTTTCTTCCTAAAAACTCAAAGATAAAGGATTTTGTTGGCTTTTGTGTCATTTTCCTCCAATCTTTTTCATTGGTGGCAAGTAATGGTGCTCTCCCATTGTTGTTGAGACTATATTAGAGCTATCTAGAGATGGATCTAGAGTTTTGTGCTTCAATAGCAGATGTTGGTGCCATTCTTGCTATATTGAGCCCAGTTGGTGTTAGCCCTTCACATTCCACCCCTCTAAGTAAATGGGTTCAATCCGATGATCTTTCTGTTAGTTGTTAGAGTTATTTTTATTAATGAATTTAGATAACATTCAAAGAATTTAGAGGCTATTGTTGTTCTATCAAGTTTATGAGAGTTTCAATTTTCGAAATGGCATGAACAATACATTTTGATGTAAAACCATTGGACCATTATTGTTGAAATGATTTTTCTGCAAAGTTGATCATAATGTGACTATCTAGAGATTTCTTGATTTATGTAAATGATTCCCATAGCAGTAGAACTTCTATTATATAGCTTTTGAACGTAACGCAGAGCCCAATTCAGAGTTTTAGAGAAAAGAACTAGTTTTATAATTTTGAACTAGACAATAGATATAGAGAAATAGATAGTGAGTTAACAACTATGAGCGATCGTTAATCTTAGTATCAAGTTGTCCCCAAGGGACATTCTCACCACAAAGCAGAGATTGAATCTAATTAGGAGTCCAATTTGCGTTCTTGAGGAACCCTAGAGTTCAGAGCATTTGCTATGCCATGATTGACATGCATAACTAGAAATTTATTTGTTATGCCCTATTTGGCATAACCAGAGAAATTGTTATGTCACATATATTGTGCATAACCAAAGATTTCTATTCTTTATTAGAGTAATGTTATTTTATGATTTAGAGAAAATAATGATTTTGATTAATATATATGTAAATATCAAAATGTTTTAGAACTTTACTTTTATTATTATGATATTATGCATTCTTTGTTGTCATCCTTTGAAGGGGGTTACGGGTGAGAATTCACTTACTGAGTTTTTGATAAAACTCACCCATCTCCTTTTTCCCATTATAGGTACAGTAGCTGCAGTGGGCTCGTTTAAGCCACCTCTCCTCCAGTAGCAGAAATATCAGTTGGTGAGCTTTATTTGGTTGAAGTGTCTATTGATTTTGCTCTAGAGTGCTCCAGTGATGATGCGAGTAGGGTCCCGGACATATAGAGATAGCTTTTGCATTGTGCATACCATGATTATATTCTTGTATTTAATGAGTTAGCATTCATGGTTATTTTGTATAAGGGCAACTCAATACATATGGTTTGTATTATAACTATAGATGTTAGAGTTTGATTATGAAATTAGAGATATGATTATCTTGATTTCAAAGAACAAGTGATCTATATTTAGAGATGAATCTATGTTTTAAATGGATTTTATATTTAAAAATATATATATAGACAGACTTAGTGATCATGAGACTTACATAAGGATGATATTCCTAATTTTGGTTCCCTATTGCAATTATTCCTTCTTAATTTCTCTACGTATTAAAATCAAAACTAAATGTAATGTCATTTTTCCAAAAAAAAAAAAAATAAACCATTTGAAATTTAAAAATTCCGGAAAAAAAGAACTAATCAAAGTTTGACACTTGTCAAGTGCTCCTTCTTTAGTCCTTACAATTATTATTAGTATAGATAATTATTGTAGATCTTAGAATGAGTATAGGATGATAATGTGTATAGAAATAGATGTGAGGTGAAGGTTCTAGAATGCCTTCCTACCACTATATATATAATCATTTGAAATGAAATCACATACAAAATAAAATTGCTAGTCTCGTAACAGTTTTAGTGTTAATTTCTCTATCTCGTAGCTTTTTATTAAAATTTTCCTATCAGCAACCCCGACACTATCATCAACCAGAATTGGAACAATGCAACTAGGAGGAACACAATAAAAGGTAACACCAAACGAGAGAATGACCTAGATTTGCCAAGGCATCAGCAACCCGATTTCCTTCTCAAAAGGTGTGTTGAATTTGAAACATCCAATGTCATTGGAGAAGGTTATGGATTTTAGACAGAACAGGAGCAAAAGAGGTGATTGTCCCGAGGCCTATTGGTAAGTTGACTACCATAGATCGAATCTACTTCCACATAACATGACAACAATTCATAACCCAAACCATTTCGAGAGCATAAAACAGCAACCCAAAGTTCCACTATGGTCACCGGGCAAGAACCAAGTGCCCCGGCAAAGTGTTTGTATTTCCTAATAATAAACGCACCAGAGAGTTTGAAAACTCGTCATTTTGAATTTCTTAACCAATATTTCAAGGGCACCGGTTAAAAAACCTTATTATATATACATATTTGTTAAGAATATATCAATTATAAAATGTGATATCATCATCAATCAGGATGGCATTCAACCTAGTCCGACCAAGGTCATAGGGCATGAGATGGTCCCTTATAATGACAAAACTAGCCTCAAAACAAATTTTATTCCCTTCAATATCTGGTTTCCTATATTGTGCCCCATGGCGAAGAACCTATGCCATCCGTCCACCGCACCACCATCACCAATTTAACCCACCACCATGACTAAACCAAAAAGGAGGAGGGTGCTACTTCGTTAATTTGAAGTAACTATTTTCTTTGATGATTTTATTTTGTTCCTCCTAATCTAATATAAGAATGTGGGTGTTAACTTGGATTGAAAACAAATTAAGGTTGAGACTTTAAAGCTAGGTGTTTAATTTTAATTTCTTTGACCACGCCTTCCACATGTGCAAAGACCCACTGAATTTGAAGCTATGCATGGAGAACGTTGACGGTGAGAGCCCCACACGCACTTTAGTGAGAAACCCATCAATCCTCATGAGTGGCCTGGCGCACATATTGAATGATCGTAAACCGATGCCAAAAGAATCAAAGAATGGAGGTTGGAGGTTAGTGGCAAATGACAATAATGATGGTGTTGTTACGGTGTGTGGCTCCACAGAGGTTTACGACGATGTGAACGATGGAGGTGCGACAAGGTTGGGCGTGCAACAGTGGTGGCTCATTGAAGAGAGGAGTCCGGTGACAACAGTGAGAAAGAATATGGAAGGACCAAAGAGTAATTGCTCGTTAGATTATTATATAATAAATTATTTATGATATTTGTGACTATTAATCTGCACTATTTATATATTATATTATTTAATTTAATGGTACAGAAAGGCGGACCATGTCATAATCCAGAATAAGATGGAGACCATAGTAACACGACCCGTTAATCAAACCAACTTTTTATTCGTTTATTCTTTACTCTTCCGACCACTTTAAAACACTTCACGTTTACATTCTTTATGAGTAAGCCACTATTTCAATCATTTAGTTCTAATCATTTATCATTTCAGTCATTCACTTTCAATGTTTACTTTCAACATAGGAATTGAGTTTACAAATTTACATTGACCATTAGCCTTCAAGCAATTCCCTTTGACTATCACCTCAATTGTGGCTTAGTTTGGAAATCTGCTTTAAATGATTGACCTCACAGCTAGATCATTTCTTTAATCAGTTTAAAAGACCACAGACAAAATTATTTTCTTAACATTTTCCTCCTGAACACGAGGAGAAAAATCAACAGTTGGTTAAATGATCGATTCAATTAATTTTATTTATTTTTTATATCTTATCTATTCAACTAATTAAATTAATCAAGAATTGTTTGATTTCATAACTAAACTAATAATACAAAATAAAATCCAGATTTTTAATTAAAAAAATCATAAATCGCACTCAAATCTACATAATTATACCCCAAAAATACATCTTGCAAAAAATATTCCAAGAAATGCACAACTTTGACACTTTCTTTGGGAAAGGGAAAATTACGGAAATATATTCTCGATAAAGTTAATATACAGAATTCGTAGACAAGTAAATATTTCTTAAAATAATTTCCATTGAAAGCAATTTTTATTGTAAATATATGTAAATATAAAATGCTAAATTTTGGCTAAACCACTAATTTAATTCTCAAAAAATACGTACGATATCAAATTAATTCTTCAAAGATTTTTAGATCAATTTAATCCTTGAAAAATACATATAATATCAGTTTAACTTCTAAATAATTTTAGATATCAATTTAATCTCTAAAAGATAAATTCACGAAATTTTAGATGATAATAACAAATTGACATCACTCGCATTTTTTCAAATCCATATCATGTATTTTTTGGTAAATAAATTGACGCGAAAATTTTTGTTGAGACTAAACTAATATCATATATTTCTTGCTACTACTACTACACTGATGTAAGAAATCTTTCAACAACAGATTAAACTGATGTCAATGTATATTTTTAAACAAATGAATTGATAGTTTAGTACTAAATTTATGTCTATCAAAAAATCCCAGAGAAGGGTCTCTCCGACATGAATGACTTCCTTAAAACAAGTCAACCTTATCCACTACTTGTCTCCAAATTCTTAGTCAAGTTACAACAACATGAAATCTAGCCGGGTGAAGAACCGAATTGCATTGAGGGACCAATAGATTCAAGCGCGCTGGTTTTCGTTTCCTGAGAATAAGCCTCATTTCAGATAATAATGCTATTTAACAACTAACCCAAAAACAGAATAAAATCGATTAGAGCTTTACTTGCATCGTGATAAATAAAATTAGTATCAAAGAACTAAAACCAACTGCACCACCAAAAAATAAATAAAAACTAAATCCAACACAACGCATGCCAATATTGTTGAATGTGGAGGCCAATGGTGAAGGGTGGGGGGTTTGTATATGCCTACGGTATGCACAATAACAACAGCTAAGAAGGAGCGCTATGGAATCGATACTTTCCATAGGAACAGCTATGAGGACGTTGTTCTATATATATAAGGTATGCATGTTCATCTATAACTTTCTGTCTGTAATTTGAGGACCCAAGTACTCAATTCCATCCATTCGGAAGTTTTCTGGCATCTCAATTTCTTCCAACCATCCGTAACTATTACATTCCTCTTCCACCTCCACAGCCTCTCCATCTGCAGGATTAATAATCAGTTCCCTTAATTAGCCAAACATCACAAAAAGAATAGTTCTAAGCAATAGTAACATTGAAGGCCATTTTCTATTTTTTAGAGGACGAAAGGTATCCTGTTACTGAAAACCATAAAAATGCCACAAACATCAAACTTGTAGAAATTGTTGGATGATCCAAGAGCAAGAGAAAATTTTCATTCTATGCCATTTATTACTTGACACATGACCTCTATAATTATAATTATCTCCTACTTTTTCTATATTTTTCTATTGTTCTATTAGAATCGAAGAAATTTCCACAATCTTGAGAGTTGCAAATACATAAAGTATATATCTCAGTGATAATTCCTTATATAGTAGTTGTCGAAAATGAAGGTGTTGCTTACTGGGAAATGCAGTGTACGGATGGTCTTTGTAGTAGGAGCAATCATCTTCTTTGGAATAAGGAGGCCCAAGGACGTCAAGCACAGCACATGGACTTATGGCTGTGAATTCATGGATGTTACCTCCTGTCCTTGGATACAAAACTGAAGTATCACATGGTGCTGTGAAGACATTATCAGCTTTCAACTTTGCCAATCTCACTGCAAAAAGCATTAGGAGTTTGGGTTAAAATTCAGAAACTAGTGTATCCCATAAATTCAAGACCATTTTAATTTGATGATACCAACAGAGATTTGAATACACACATTGAGATGGTTGCTGCAACAAATTGTGAGGAACCTCAGGGTCAACCCAATCATAAGACTTGATGTGCATTGCTCCCAGCAGAAGCTTACTGAAAACAGTCATTCCCGGGTGATTGTGGAGAGGAATAACTCCCTTTGCTGGCAGGAAGAAGATGCAGAGCTGCGTGTACAAAAAGAGAAAGTACCCTTAAATTATGAACATTTAGCCAATTGCATTGGTGAACAATGACCAAGATTAATAGAGATCTTGCAAGGCATACCGAGAAATTATCACACTTTTTTATCGTTGTGTAGGTGACCCTTGGATTATCTTTGACAATATATTTAGGCTTAAAGAATGGTAGATCTTTACTTAGCCCAACATCTTCTGGCTTCATGTTATCTGGTTGTTAGAAGTATCAGAACAACAATACTTCAGATAAAGTCATAAAACAATCAAGAGTTTAGAACCCAAATGCAGAAAGAAAATAAAATACCAATACATATCGCACAAATGCTAGTCGAATATAACTTGGACGCACATTAATTTGTGCATCAAATGCACTTCTGGACAAGAGTATGTATAGTCAGTGAACCAGTCTATGCAACCCGAAAAAACAAAACCACTGTATGAAATTTTTACTTCTCCTAAATAATGTACCCAAAAAAAAAAAAAAAGAATCTCCTAAGTAATTAATGCATTTTGAAATGTTTCATTTCTCTCTCGTGTTGAAATTTGAAACTTGGATTTAATTTCAATTACTAAAAGGGAACGAGAATGAAAGTTTCAATCAGTCAATAACTCAAACTAAGGATGGTCCAAGAATGATTTGAATAATATGTCCGTATAGTATAACCACCCAGTACCGCTACATAGCCAGAATGGTCCGACGGGAACTTCTGACAGAATAGATGATAGTAGATAAATTAAATGGTTTGGTTCTTTATTGACATGGACCAATAAAGTTTTAACACACAGCTTGATTTAGTTTGAAAATTTGCTCACGTATGAATTTGTAAGTTAGTAGCTTTATATTCAAATTACCAAATTATCCCATCTCTTTCTTTTCTTTCTGTCATCTTGGCCAGAAGCAGAAACAACACTTTCCTCCAATCCGGTGGTGTTGTTAACAGCATCGGCTGACCCTCAAATAAAACCCCAAAAAAAAAGGAATCTTTAATTAAAAAAAATGAAAAAACCGATTGGAAAAGAAAAGTATTTTACTCTTTTATTCTTCTTCCCCCATCTTCCAAGTCTTTGCCTAGTTTTTCGGATCAAACTGTTATAAGTCTTCAAATTTTTCATCTCCTACATCCCAAGCATACCTTGCAACACCATAACTATTCCATTCTCTTTTAAGGCTACTGTGGTTAGAATAGCTAAACAAAACAGCGTAGAAGAAGAAGCACTCTTAGTTGTTGAAAATTGATACTCTTCAATGGGAGTGGGTAATTTTCGGAGCATAAAGCTCAAAGAGGAGCCTTTATTAAGGAAAAACTTGACATCAACAAAAGAATAAATGTGAACTTAATCTTCTTTAGCGGTTTTTTTTTTCCAATAAAGATACAATTTTTTTTATGGGATTTGCAGTAATATATATATCTATTTTTTCTAGGGTTATTTTTTCTCATTGTCGGCTTGTTGTAAAGACAGTTCTTTTTTTTTTTTTTTCAAAAACAAAAAAATTGTGCGTGCATATATGTTTGTAAACCAAAACAAGTAGCGTCTCATCTCATAACCTCTCTCTCGAATGGCAGTGGAGGATTATTACTAGAAAGGAAAGCATCAAAAAGGATCCGTAAAACCAAAACTTGATGTGGGTGGAATAGATCTATACTAAAGTTTCTTAATTTTTTCAATTTAAGCCAAGTCTCAAAATTCTATCGGTCCATCTCAATAAGGAACCAAACCTTGTAGAATTCAAGGGGACTCTAGAACACACCTTCAGCCAAAAGATTACGAATTATGACACGCATATCCAGAATTTTTGACTCAATATGGACTAAACAAAGATAACCAACGTTAAAATATCAACTGCTAAAACTTGAAAAGAAACAAAATGGACAGAAATAAAATTTTACAAATAAATAAATAATTAAAAAAAAAAACACTTCAGCAGAAAAGAAAATGAATTGAACCCTTGACGTGGTGCAGAAGCTAAAACAGCACCACCACCAACCCAGAGACACGAATAGGCACACCCATTTTATTTCAATAAAAGGGGTAAATTATCGGAAGTACGGGTCAAAATTTATAACCACGACATGTTGTGGAAATCATATCCAATTCCAAGAGCATTTTAAATCGATGACTCAAAACTTTGCAACCTCAACATGTTGTTAATTAGCTTCAGTAAAAGAAATCATATCAACGGATCAGAGAGAAATTAAAAAATAATAATAATCTTATCCAAGAACATCAAGTGTAAACACAAATAACGAATCCAAAGAATCATCGTACCAAGAATGTGACACAGTCTCTGAACATCTTGTGATGAAGGGATAGTTCCAGGGCCTTTGAATATTTCTTTGCACGAATCAAATAGCTCCTGAAGAACCTTTGGAACCTCAGGCTCCGGCTTCTTTACCCTGCGGTTAGGCTTCCTCTTCTTGGCAATGATTCTTTTCGCATAACCAACCCTGTTAACATGTACAACTCTCTTAATCCCCTGCTCCACCAAACCACCCTCCATTTCCACCGAGATACCACCAGTATGTTCCTTCATATGTGAGCCCCAAAATCTTCAATGTGATATATAACCGAATGAATAAGCAAGCCTTTGCACTTTTTGACACAGCCACTCACTATTGCACCAACAAGATCAGAAGGCTATGTGGCAGCCCACTGGATCACCACGTCCTTGGAGCTGGACTACCAAGTTTAGTTCTATGCTTCAACTTTTTCTCAGTGATGACAACACACACAAGAAAAGGAAAAAAAAAAATCAATACCAGGATTTGTAGAAATTGGTAAAAAGGAAACTTTCAAACGGTGGTGTTTGTATTTTTCGTTTTTCCTTTTTTGGTGGTTTTGATCTTACTGTGCTGGTTTGATTGAGAATGAAGATCTTTGATATTTTCAGTAACAGTGCGGAAATGACAAAAAAGGGTATGTGATACACGATGAGGTTTGCGGGGGATGTTGGGGAAGGTCGGGAGAAAATTGGAGAACACATTTATTAAGAGAGAGAGAAAAACAAATTCAAAGGATGAAACCATGGGCCATTTGGCATGGGATAGTGCCTTGTTGACAAGTGCAAACCGTTATTGGAAGTACTAAGTAAGCAAAGGAGAGAAAAGAAAAGTAAAAGCATAAAGAAAAGAAAAAAAGGAAAGCAGTTTTGGATCCACTTCGCGCCCCCATAGATTGTTTGGGAGCTGGCGGTTAGAGCGACCCACTGTTTTGGAGTTAAGACGGCAAGGCAGTTTGCAATTACCAAACAGCCCATTTTGTTGGGGCTGTTGTGTGAATGGGTTGCGCTTGGGTGGCAACTTTTCTTTATTCACTGTTGCTGGTTTCTACCGGTAGGATGAGAAAACCAAGGTGCCTTACAGTTAATAGACTTCAAAAGGAGATTAGTGAGTATAGAATGAATACTGGGGGATGATCTATTTTGTAATCAAAGCTAGCTTAGATCTAACACCACAAAAATAAATAAATAAATAATGCTTGGATCTGTAATCAAACTTACGTGTGCACTAAAAGGCAATGGATCAATGTATGTGGTATACTGTGCATCGATATGGACACAGCAAGTGATTTTTGGAGGGTCATGAGTTAATTCTTAATGCAGTTATTATTTTGAGAAATATTATTTTAACACCTAATATCTCATATTCTGTATAGGCACTTAATCCCCCATGCTTAAATTTGTATAGGTGTCTATGGACACCTAAATTTTGACAGTTTAGATAATATAACTATCATTTTAGAGCCTAAAAAAGCCAAGTGGGCTTCTTGAGATTGACGTTTATCCACATGTTCTTCCATTTCACTATTGGAATGCAACATGGATAGTATACTTTCTATGAAGAATGAAAAATTTAAATATTGAAAGTATTAATACAGATATTTTCAAGAAAAATAATTTGAACATAAAGTGATTATTAAGGCAACTTTATGTAAAAGTTACTTTTTTAGTATCAATAAAAGGTTGTAAGTATGTTCAACGACCAGTTTATATTAAAATTATTTTTCCTGACAATAATTTTATTGACATTTGAATTGTTAAAAGTAATAATTTTTCCTATTAATTGTTATCTATTTTTAGTATAAACCTTTTATAGATCGAGTAGTGTCTTGGACGACCTATAGGTTGGCATTCGCACTTATTGGAGATTCTAAGTCACAACGCCCAATGGAGATATATGGTCGGGCCCAAGATTCACCTGAGCCTATTGGTAAGGACCTATAGCTTAGACTATGAGTAAAGGGCAACTGAACCCTCTCAAATTAAGGGATCTGAGAAGATAGTTCAATTAGAACAAGATGAGAGATTTCCTCGTAAGATATCCAAAGAGATAATATTCTGTTACCCAAAGAATAGGAGATAAGATAATAACAAACTCATTTATATATGAATAACCCTAGCTTAGAGCCAAGTAACATCTCTATTATCATACACTTGAGTAAAATATCCTCTAACTTGATTATCGAACTCCTTGCAAATCCCTTACCCTTGATGTTTAAGGCTTAAAGGACACCAAATCACAACTAAAATCAGTCGAGGACTCCACATTAGGAAACATGTCAAAATATTTGGTTCCCATCATGGGGCAAACTACCTTATAGTCCCACGATCTCACAAATGATGAACACAAGTAAGAGCACAAGTATGCCTAAGAATGGCCTTGAAAATGGCAAACCCAACAACAATAATGATAAAAAGGGCCGTAAATGCCCATCTCACCTCCTCCTATAATGGAAGCCTTATACCGAATGATACGCTAACTCCAAGAGAAGAACAAAAAGCTCAAAGCAGGATTTATGATGTAACGGCCCGATTTTTCTGTTTAAGTAAAAATGACCAAAATGCCCCTTAGGTCATTTTCCACCCGGAATTCGAGGATAGCCAACCCGGCAGTCCTCGAAGGGCTGACTCAATGTTAGAAGGGGATTATATGTGAATGAATGATGTTTAGAGCAGAAAATCTCATTTTCAGAGGTTTCGGGTCAGAATGACCAAAATACCCCTATAATGTTTTTATGCGGGTATAAGCGCCGTTTGAGCCCAGAAACTCTCTAAAAGGTTTAAAATGATGTTTTTATGTGTTTAGTGACATATTTTTAAGTCCCAGTGGTCCTAGACGATTTTTGTGAAAAATTACAATTTTGCCTCTAGAATAGTATTTTTGAGCTTAATGATGTAATTAAGGAAACCTAAGCAATATTAGGCTCTAATCGAAGATTAATTAATTTTCATAATTAATCTAGAGTCAAAATAATTTATCAAAGTTAATTAAAACCTAAAATTGCTTAGACTAAACTTAAATCTCTTTTTAAAACTCAAGATTCCTAGTCATGGAATCTTAAATAGTATTTCCTCTCTCCAATTCCTTAAATTAAGGAATTGTGTCTACATTTGTTTACACCTTAAAATGAGTTTGAATCCCCCTAATGATGTAAGAACACTCCCTAATCATGTCTTGATGTCCTTAATTACTTACTTAGTTACCTAAATACTTACTTAACAACTCTTAATCTTGAGCCTAATCTAACATACACCTAAATACACCCCTAAACCACAATTAAATGAAAGAAATCTCTCCTTCCTCACTCCATGAAGCCGCCGGCCATACCTCCCCCTCCATTCATAATATTTAATTCAAATGAACTTCCAAGGCTATACTTGACCATGCTTGAAGCCATGCTTTGAACCATACTCACCTTACCTCCAACCATGCTTCACCATGCTTCAATGAAGCAAACCTCTCACCTCATGTTCCATGAGGGAACCACGCGGCCACTCCCCTTTTGAAGCACCCTCATTGTGTTGATTTTCTATAAATAACTTGCTTAGATGAACTTGGATCACTTTAGTTCATTTGCTAAGCTTTGAGTTTTCAAGAGCCACTTGAGTTCTTTCCTTTTCCTCTCAAGAGTTCTAAGAGTTCTTCTTCATCTTCTTTATCCTTCTCCTTGAGCCACTACATCACAACCTCAAACCACCACAAACCACCATCCAAACACCAAAGCATCCTTTCTCAAACACAAGATCACATAAAACACATTTCCTTTCCTTTCCTCCCACCTTGGCCGAATTCTTCCTCACCATTGGAAGAACATTTTCCTCTCATCCTCACTTCAAGACCAAGCTTTTCATCTTCAACACTTGGTAGGGAGTTGTTCTAAAGTCATTCCTTTACTTGAATATGCTTTGTTCTTGGAGAAAAATGTTGTTTTTATAAGCTTTCCTTGCTTTTCCTTTTGGTTTCCTCTTATCCTCTCCTTTTTCTTTTTGGCCTTCAAGGCCTAAATTTCTTCTCATGATAGCTTGATGATGAGTTTCTCTAGATGATGACTTTGTGTTCATCACAATGAGGCCTATAAAGCTTGAGTTTTTCTCTCTTCAAGTTTTATTAAAAATGTTACTTAGCTCACTAAGGATTTTACTTTAAGAAAATAATTACAAGGATTTCAAAAAGCCCAAAGCTTACCCTTGTCAACCTTAAAATTGGCCGGCACATTCTAGAGTTTACTCTAGATAGGAGCTTTTGGGTACGTAATAAAGAATATGATGTATTTCCTTTCCTTTTTAGTTTTGGCCTTTTTCTTTTCCTTTATGGTTTTGTTTTGTTTTGAGTTCATTTCCTTGAGTTTGATGATGATGTTCAAACCATGAGGATTTTTTAAAACCTTGGTTCAAGAACTCTAAAGCTCACTTTGTCTTGCTAGATAAGTGTTGGGTTGAGATTATTTTGTTCTTCTAAAAGTCTTGTATGAGCTCTAGTTAAAGTAAAATAAACTTGCACTCATATTTATTTCATGTCAACACTAAGCTACCAAGAGTAAAGAATAAGCTTGCATTCTCATATTTATATTTCAAGTCATCGCTTAAATTTTTAAGATAATAATAATAATAAGTTGCATCTCATATTTATTTTATGCTTACACCTTATAATAAAGAATAAAACAAAGTGCAATGCATGTTTAAGTTTATGTCATCACCTAAGGAACCTAGAGCTCAAAGACTTGCCCACTATTATCTCAAGTAAAGTTTGGAAGATGGAAATGTTTCATGGGTAGTGGTTTCGGCCATGTGATGGAGATAGACCTAGCATAGGTCTCATCTAGTCATGAGTGCCAAAAAACCTATGTTTTATGATTTTCTTAAGCATAGGTGAACTTAAAGAATATTTCAAGCATGATTTTATGCTTTAAATGTTAACCATAAAGAAATTAAAATAGCTACTGTCCTTATTTATTTTATGATGATTTTAATGAAATAAGTTGTTTTCCAAAAAGTTTTAAAAGTTCTAAAAAGTTTCCAAAAGAAACTAGTAACCTATGTGTATTAGAAATGAAATTCTATGCATGACATGATGATGGATGTTCACAGTTCTGCCTTGCTATTTTGTTCACTGAATGATGATGATTTTATTATGTTAGAATGAGTGGATTCATGTACATTTGATGTTAGAATTAATTTGTGAAAGCTAGGAAAAACTAGTAACTAGAAAAGATTTAGAATGAGAATTCTAGAACACTTAGAATACAAAGAATATTGTTTCTGTCTAGAAACCTTTAGATGCAGTAATCATGGTTTATAATTAGTATATACGTATCGGAATCCCTCATAATTGGTTTAGGAATTGATCTTTGTACTTTAGGAGAAGACGGAATTTAGAAATGGTCAAAGTTGTAACTCCTAGATACCCGTAATTGTGAAACATAGATTCTGCACTATGTTGTTTAGAATTCATCCTAATCATGATAATTAGGGAGAATAATTAGGTGTGAACCTATAGATGCATAAGAGGTTAAAATCGGATGATAAAGTACTTAGATTTCAAGTTTAAGACCCTAAGGGTCAAAGCATAAGACACCATAGGTTAGATGACATAATGAATTTATTAATCTACGTATGACGTGATGATGCATGTGCTATGATGGGTATGTTTATATGATTTTAAGTTTATCATGATTATGGAAATTGAATGAGAAAGTGCATGCATTATGAGTTTATGTGGCATAAAGCAAATTTGAGGAAATTTGGTATACAACCGTTACGCTGTCGAATTTCCGCCAAATTTGAAATACTTGAGAATGTTTTTGAAAAGCTCCAAGAGATTTTAAAAGTGACACATCACTAAGACGCATTTCTCCCACTCTAGTGGAAAGGAGGCAAATCTGTTGACATAGAGCTTGCTAAAGCGGACAATTCGCTGTGCACTAGATACCAGTAGATCATTTCAAAGAAAGAAATATTCCTATGGACTCCCTGAATTAAAGGTTATGATAGGTGATCCGTATGCCCCCTAGCCCATACTCTAGAAGTCGGGATTATTATGTTTACGCTTATCATAGGATAAGTAAGAGCTAGTGACGACTAGTTAAGGTATGAGCTTATAACCTAGATGATGTTTTAGGGTGGCCCCATGATGCTAAGTATGATGTTTGATGTCACACAATTGAGATAAGAGAAAAGCTTCACATGAAAGATTACATGCCACTTAAATGATGTTTCTTGATGTTATGACTGATTGATTTCCTTGCATAGCGTATTATCATGCATTCATGCTTTGCTATGTTGTATTCATAACATTCAGATTCATTCTAAATTGAACGAACCTTGGATAATTATGTTTAGAAAACTTAAAAATGAACTATGTGTATGCTCACCCTTTTTAAAATAAACCCAAGGTTCCTGAGGATAATGATGATGTCACTTAGATAGGAGGTTCCCTACTGAGATTCTTTAGCAAGATTCTCACTCCCTTTCTTTCTCTCTTTCTTTCCTGTCACGTCTTCAGATCAGGATAGTGACCTTTGTGCTGTTCATTGACACCCCCATATGGGAGGTTCATTATGACCCTGAGCATCGGTCACATCATTTTGAGGGGTGATGCGCTATTCGAGTTTTCATGTACGTAGGCCGTCTCTTTGCACACCTAGTACACAGCTACCAATTCTCCCCAACGTCCCACTATGGCGATGACATGGTTTTTGAGCACGCCCGGACACGCAATGAGAGGATCCTCCATATGCACACGACTGCATCGGCCATACGCGACTTCCCTAACTATGTGCCCCGCTCTCAGTCTCCGAAGGCGGACCCCTCAGAGGACCCACCAACCCACATGTATAGTGAAAGCTTTGCCCCAACTCCCCCATTCATGAGAGAGGGGAGCAAGGAAACCGTGACTCAGCCGAGGTTGGCCCGGAGGCCGGCCATGTGCCCCCATCGCAGAGTACACGTCCAACCACAGTATGTGCCCACTCTTGCTGAGTTACATCAGTGGATTGGTTACATCCCACCCTTTTCGGGACCGCAGCAGTAGAGGTTCTTAGGGAGAGTTAGTGCACACACCACTCATAGATTAGGATAAACCTTCTTTTGTTATCGAGATTATCCATTTTAGGTGCACTAGGGCAGAGGTGTCTTTCCTCTATGTTTTCGTTTGTATTTCTATTTTAGTTATATTTGCTTTATGTTGTATTTGCATCTTTGTATCAAACTAAGCCCCGTCTTTAGGTGGGCATATTATGATATTAATGCAATATTACCTTTGGTGTGCTATTGATTGTTTAATGCTATGATATGCTTTCTTATCTTGTGATTTATGGGTTACAATATATGTTAGTGCACGTTTAAGATTATACGTGGCTCTTACTTTGCTGTTAAGTTTCAAAAAAAATTTTACCCTTATTTTTTGCTAAGTATTTTAAAGAAAGATTTTTAAAGAATGAGACTAAAGAGTAATAAACTAATTCTTAACCTAAATACATTTTAGGAGTATTGGGTTAAAAATTAGGATGTTACATATAAAGGAAGTCCATTTCACCTCATGGCTAGCAAATGTGGTAATGGTCTCAAATAGCTCAAGTAAGTGGAGGATGTGCGTTGACTTCACCGACCTTAGTAAGGCATGTTCAAAAGATGTCTACCTTTACCTTGCATTGACCAATTCATCAATGGGCCATCAAAAGCAAAGCTACTAGGCTTCGTGGATGCCTATTCTATCTACAACCAAATCAAAATGCACCCATTTGATAAAGAGAAAACAACTTTCATAACTAAAAGTGCAAATTACTACCATAAAATCATGCCCTTTGGTTTGAAAAAAATTTAGAAGGGTTGATGAATAAAGTGTTCAAAGAATAGATCTGCCAAATCATGGAGGTATACGTTGATGATATGGTAGCGAAGACTATCGAGGAGCAACATTAAAACACCTACCCAAGTTAAAGCACCATCAAGTATTCTCAATTCTTGAATCCGCTGACAAATAACTTGTTTCTAAATGGAGCTCAAAGCATATTTAGTCTTTTGTTTATAGAACCAACCATCTCTTAATTCTTGTAAATGCAAATAAGGCCATTTGTAATACTCAGTCAGATCATGCATTGCCTTGTTATTGTCTTTGGTTGGATATATATGTTAGCTCCAGAACCCTTGAAAAAGCGTAAATGAAAAATGTTTTGAGTGATAATACAACCAATTTAGAGAAAATATTTTGAAGAATGAATAATGTCTACCTTGAGTTTTTTGAAGTATTAAACAGGTCTTTTCATTAGCATAACATGTTTCCTAAAGCATAAATAATTCCACTTTAGCAAACATTATCTCGTTTAAAGAGATGAGAACTTAGTGTAAGCAAAAATTATATAGTAGAATGAACGTATACATGCTCAACGGATTAAAGAAAATCATCATGTACAAGAAACCAATGCATGGATCTTCAAAATGTTGCACACGACTTCAAAATGTATGCTTCAAGTGAAGATTTCAATCCATTTCTGAAGTCAATGTGCTCTTTAATCATCATGATCGTAATCACTTCATCATCTACAAGCTCTGGTTGAATATTGGAAGCGTACTTCAGAAAGTTCAATTTACATTGAAATGATGCACTTTATAAGAAAATGAGGGAAATTTGAAATTCAAATTTAAAGCCAAACTCAGTCTTAGACTGACGAGTCAACTATTATGCTAACTTGGTCAACCACTTCAGCTTTAAGAAGGAAAAGTTCAAAAACCTCATTCAGAAAGTAAAAAGTAGTTTCTGAAGATGACATCAGAAATGTATATTTCACAACGGCTTCTGTAATAGCTCTAACAGACAACAAGCTACTCCTTTAGACCACTTTTCCAAGACACAAATAGATGTCAACATGTGTCATTTGGACAACTTATCAAGGACAACGATTATAAATACAGAGCATCTATACATAGAGATGCTATGTTTATAATGAAAAAGACTTTTACACTACATAAGTGTTAAAACTCTAAGAAAATCTCTCCTCATCTCTTTTGTAAAGTTCACTACATCTTGTACTCATCTTTTTATCTGTAAAAATCTTCTTTCTATGTTCTTAGTAGATCATACGTTTTTCCTAGGAAGAATCATAGAAAGAAATCATTCAAGTTTTTCCCAGGTTTGGCATTGTACATCTTACGAAAACTTAAGTGTAGGCTAATTTGAGTGATAAACTCAAACACAAACCTTTGTAACCTTGATCCAGTAGTGATCAATGTGAGATAGCTTTGAGAGGCTAAGTAAAGACTACTTGTAACATGACAATAGAAGTGAACTATTGGTCACATGATTAGTTTGGAGAGGCTAGTGAAAGACTACTCAGGTTGGGACAGTAGGGGTTAGCTACTAGTCACTTTCTTTGCTTGGAGAGATTAGTCAAATACTACTTGATTTCTGACAGTAAGGTTCACTACCAGTCACAAGTTAGAGCTTGAGAAGGCTATTGTAAAGGCTATCATTTTCTTTCTCAAGTTGAGAAAGGTTTCAGTGGACCTTAACAGTTGTTGAGAATTGGATGTAAGTAGTACTGGCATAACTAGTATAAAAACTCTTGTGCAGTATACTCTTCTCCTTCATCTTTTATTTATTTACTTCACAATGTTTATTATTTTATGTTTTCTGGAAAGTTTGCTTTCACTGATTTTATTATATATATTCGAATTCAGAAAATTTACTTTTTGACTTATCAAATGATATTTTCGCTGCACTTCAAGTGTAATACTTGATAGTAATCACTTTAAATTTTTCAAAATGTAGGAAGGAAAAAAGGACAAAGCATGATTCAAACCCCCTTCTCGTGCACTTTTCTACCTAAAATTGGCATAAGATATCAGGAATTTAAGGGTTGAGCACTTCATTAATAGACCACCATTCTTTAGGGTGGGGACTATGCATATTGGAGAGATCACATAGAGTTGTTCATAAAATGCACAAGTCTTGACTTGTGGGAGATCATATAGGAAAGAGACTACGTTCCAATGGAAGAGGTTTCCAAAGCTAACCCTCCACCTCAAGAGAAGTCCCCCAGAGTAGGCGGATAGAGCAACATAAAGCTAGAGTTTAGTTGAACTCAAAAGCTAAGTATGTACTCACGTGTGCACCAAGCAAAGCTGAATATGCAAAGTTATTGCTTATGACACGGCGAAGGAGATATGGGATAGATTGCACATGTTGCACAAAGGTGTTAGCTCCAGAACCCTTCAGATGTTTTAAAGATATATGTTTTTGGTAATGACATAACAATTTTTAAGAAAATATTTTTGAAAAATGACTAATGGTTTTCTTCAGTTTCTTGACATAGTAAGCAGGGGACTCTATATGCAGAGTGCATTATTTAAAGCGTAAATAAATTCACTTTACATGTGTAAAATGATTATATCTCATGAAAAGTGATAAAGATTAATAGGAAGTGAATATTATAACATGAAATAAAAGTATGCATGCCTACCGAACTGAAGAGATCATTCGTACACAAGAAACCAAGGCATAGATCATTGGAAAGTAGAATAAGACTTCATAAAGTACACGTGAAATGAAGATGTCAAGCCAAATCTAAAACAAGGACATTCTACAACCCTCAATTATCATTATCACAAATATATTAATTACACACTTGATCTTATTGAAGACTAGAAGATCAATCTTTCATAAAGGAACTGAAACCACACTTCAAAAAGTGCATGTCAATATAAAACACTACACTTCACTGAAAAGGAAGGAATTTTGGATTTTTAAATTTCAAGTTTCAAGTCAAACCAGTTTCAGACTCGCATGTCATCTCTTATGCCTATTGGATAAACCACTCCAGATTCTAGAAGAAAGGGTTTAGAAACCATGATCAGAAAGTAAAAAGATAGTTTCTGAAGGGGAATCAGAAACCTTAACATTTCAATGGCTTCTGCAAAAAGCTCTGACACCAGACCAGCTACTCCTCTATATTATGTTTCCAAGACATGAATAGATGACCTACACGTGTCATTTGGATAGTAAATCAAGGGCAACGGTCACAAAGGGAGACCACCTATAAATAGAGATGATGAGCTTTAAAAGATAGGGACTTGAAAAACATATAAGTGCAAAAATGTTACAAAATCTTCTCCTCATCCTTCTTGTGAAGTATATTATATCTTGTAATTAGTTCCCTTACTTGTACAAATCTTTTTCCTACATTCTTAATTTGTTTATACATTCCTTTAGGGAAGAATCGATAGAAAGGAGTCATTTAAGTTATCCCAAGTCATTCATTGTATATTTGTAAGGAAACTTGAGTGCATATTAGTTTAAGTGGCAACCCAAACATAAAACTTTTGTATCCTCGATCCAACAGTGATCGGTGTGAGATAGCTTGAAAAGGCTACATAAAACTACTTGTAACGCGATAGTAAGGTATTCTCGCTAGTCATGGTTTAGTTTGGAGAGGCTAGTCAAAGACTACTTGGTGTTGGCTTGGAGAGGCTAGTACAAGACTACTTAGGGTTCAGCTTGAAAAGGTAGGTGAATAACTATTTAGTTTGTAATGGTAGGGTTGTCTACTGGTCACTGGTTATAGCTTGGGAAGGTTACTGTAACGCCCCGATTTTCTGCTAGAGTGAAAATGACCAAAATGCCCCTGAGGTCATTTTCAGCCTGGAATTCGAGGAAATCCGATCCGGCAGTACTCGAAGGGCAAACTCAATGTTGGAAGGGGATTAGATGACTTGTATACCTTTCCGGGATCGAAAATCTCATTTTTCGAGTTTTCGGGTCAAAATGACCAAAACGTCCCTGCAGTGTTTTACCTGTTTGCAAGTGCCGGATGAACCCAAAACTTCTCTAAATGGTTTTAAAAGGCGTTTTTATGTATTCTATGACTTTAGTTTTGGTCTCGGAGGTCCCGGGTGAAATTAGTGCAAAATTACGATTTTGCCCCTAGTTTCGTGTTTTTACGCTTAATCGCGTGATTAAGCAAACCTAAGCAATATTAGGCTCTAATCGAAGGTTAATTAATTTCCATAATTAATCTTGAGTCAAAATAATTTATTAAAGTTTATTAGAACCTAAAAGTGCTTAATTACAACTTGAAATCCTATTTTAAATTCAAGATTCCTAGTCATGGAATCTTGAATAATGTTTTCTCTCTCCAATTCCTTGAATCATGGAATTGTGTTTCCAATTGTTTATTCCTAAATGAGTTTTAAACTCTCTAATGATGTATGGGCACTCCTAATCTTGTCATAAAATCCCTAAACCTCATTCTTAGTTACCTAAACTCAAGCTTAATTATTCCTAACCTTGTACCTAACTTAACTTACACTTAATCCTATCATTAGCACCCAATTACATGAGAGATTTTTCTTCATCTCTCATGCACCTGGTCTGGCCGAATGCTTTCCCCCTCCATATGCATCACATGGGCAAATTTTTCACACACAAAGAACCATGCTTTGACCTTACATGAGCCAAACTTTGAGTCATACAAACCATGCTTTCATCCATGCTTCCAAAGACAACATCTAGAAGACTTTTTCCTTCCCCATTTTTCTGGTCTGAAACTGCCAGCCCTCTCCCCCATTTTAATGAATTATTTCATTTCAAATTTGAAGGAAAATCACCTCAAATCACCATGCTTTGTCATACCTTGTCATACTTTCAATCAAGCTTGATTTTCCAAATGAATAACCAATTGAAATAAACGGATTCCCTCAATTATTTGTGGCTGAAAAAATTCCAGCCATGTCTAGTTTCTAGAAGATTTATTTCATTCAAAATTTGAAAGAAAACTCACTTAAAAACCCATGCTTGAAGCCATGTTTTGTATCATACACTCCATACCTCAAACCATGCTTGTATGACACCTTGAAAGAGATATTTTTCTCTTCCTTGCCTCCAAAACTACACGGCTCCTTCTCCCCCTCAATGAGACTTCATTTGCTTTCATTTTCTATAAATACCTTGCCTAGAAACACATGCAAACACTTTAGCTCATTTGCATACTTTTAGTTTTCTAAGCTTTCTTTGTGTTCTTTCTTTTTCTCTCTAAGTTTCAAGAGAGTTCTCTCTTGTTCTTCACCTTCATCTTCATCCTCTCTTCATCTTATCATCATCCCTTAACCTTCAAACACCACCCCAAAGCCTTGAACCACTATCAAACCCCTTAAACACCTCATCTTAAACACAACCTCACTTGAAACACAACTCCAACCTCTTCATGCCCCCTTGGCCGAATCACTACCCACACTCAAGGAGGAGTTCTTCATCTTGTTTCCTTTTCAAAGATCAAAGCTTTTAACTTCACTCTAGGTAGGAGTGTTTTTCTAAACCTTGTTTTCTTGAAAATGAGTTTTATCTAGCTTTCTCTTGGACTTTCTTTTTGAAACTTTCTTTGTTCTTCTTTCCTTGATGTTTCGGCCTCTAGGCCTTGATGAGCACATGATAGCTCAATGATGAGAGCTCCTAGATGATGACTATGTGTTCATCTCAAAGGAACCTCTAGAGCTTGAGTTTTTATTTTCTCTAAGTTTCATCTTGATTTACTAACTCAAAATGATTTCTAGCTTAAGAACACCATTACTTTTTCTTGTTTTTCATTTCGATTTCCTTGCTTCCTTTCCTCTAAATATTTCGGTTTTGGTTTCTTTTCTTTTGAGGTTTTGTGTTCTTTGAAAGTTTATTTATTTTGAGCTTGATGATGATGTTCAAAAACCCCATTGTTCCTTTGAGAACTTCAAGAACTCTAAAGCTCTCTTTGTAATGAGATGAGTGTTGGGTTGTTATTCTCTAAAGTCTTGTAAGAGCTCTAGATAATCTTAAAATGAACCTTGCATCTATGTTTACTTTTATGCTTTGCACATCATATTTACTTTTCTTGCTATCACTAAGTATCAAGATAATGAATGAACTTGCATTATCATATTTATATTTCATGCTATGCATTGTCATGTTTATGTTTTAAGTTCTCACTAAATATCAAGATAATAATGAGTTGCATCTCATGTTTATTTTATGCTCTCACTTTACTTTCTAATGGAACCTAAAATAAGCGCATAAGCATGTTTATTTTTATGTCATCACTTAAATGAACCTAGAGCTCAAAGACTTGCCCATTGTTGTCTCAAACAAAGGCTTGAAAACCTATGTTATTTGTCTCCTTGTTTTCGGCCTCTAAGGGTTTTAGTGGTTACAAGTGTTGAAAACTATGTTTCATAATTTTTCTAAGCTTTTATGAGTTTAACGAATGCATAGAACTAAGTTTTATGAATTTAGGACCTCTTGTGACAAGTTTGATTTAGCTACTGCCTTCATAAAATTTTTGATGATTTTAGATGTTAAAAATGCTTATAAATGAGTTTTGAAAGTTTGAGAAAGGTTCCAAGAGAAACTAGTATTTTATGTGCTTTAGAAATTGTGTTTGATGCCTTTTATGGAGATGTATGTTTCGGTTCTGCCTTGCTATTTTATGGCCACTGTATGTGCTGTTTGATGATGATAATATGATTAAGTTTGAGTACAATTAATGCTAAAACTCATATGTGAAAGATAAGAGAAGTTAGTAACTAGAAAAGAATTAATTTGAGAGTTTTAGATCCCTTAATGTTGATTTTTCTGGATTCTATCCGGCAAGGTTTAGAGATGGTAATCATGGATTTAAATTAGTTTAAATGTGTAGGAATGACTCAAAATTGGTTTAGGACTTGATTTTGGTGTCTTACGAGCAAACCGGACTTAGAAAGGGTCATTGTTGTGACTCCTAGGTACCCGTAAAGTTAGGATTTTAGATTCTGCATCCTTGAGGTTTAGAGATGTTCTTGATCATAGTATGGAGTGAGGAATACTTAGATATGAGCCTATAGGTACCCGGGAGTTTAAGCTCTGATGATTTATAACTTAGACTGTGAGTTAAGGACCTTAAGGGTCAATGCATAAGACATCAAGAAATGGTTAATGCTATGATGTGTATATGATGCAATAATATATTGAGATGTTTATGATGCATGAGGAAATGATTATTTAAGATATGAGGTTTATCATGGCATGAGGTTTTATTGAGGAATATGTTGTGTGAATTAGCTTGTGGCATAAGTTACGGTTTGAAAGAAATTCAGTTTATCAGCTGTTATGCTGCCGAATTTCCGTCAAACCTTAAAGGGTTAAAGAAATGTTTAAAAGTACCATATGAGTTGAAAACCTTGGGTGACACCGGTTCGGCCGAGCACCCCCAGGAGATTTTTATGTGACAAAGCACTGAGACGCGCTTTCCTGGGTGACACCGGTTCGGCTGAGCACCCCCAGGGGAGACAAATCCGTGAGGGTATGAATAGATATAGCCTACCAAAGTGGACAAGTTGTTGTGGCTTAGTGCCCGCAAACCGTTTCAAAGAGGGTATATCCTAAGAGAGGTGATCCCTGCCCCCTACCCGTACTTGCGTAGTCGGGATTATTTATTATGTTTCGCTTATTCAGATAATAAGCAAGAGCTAGTGACGACTAGCTGAGGTATGAGCTCATAACCTAGTTATTTTAGGGTGGTTTATTATGCTAAAGTATCATGATTGATGTCACGAAGTTGAGGAATGATCCACTTGATAGTTATATGCCCTTTATGCCACTTGTATGCCTCTTGATGTTGTGATTCATTGAGTTATTTGATTGAGGCATTGCCATGCATTCATGTTTTTAATATGCTGCATTCATAACATCAAGATACATGCTAAAAGGAATGGACCTTGGATAATTAGTTTTACAAACTCTAATAATGAACCTTTTATATATGCACACCATTTATAATCAAACTCAAGGTTCTTGAGGATGTGAACGATGTAACCTTAGGATAGGAGACTCCTACTGAGATTCTTTAGCAAGAATTCTCACTCCTTTCTCTTTCTTCTTCCGTCACATCTTCAGAGATCGATGGCGATGTTCGTAGTCTTCATTGACGCACCCGTATGGGAGGTGCACTACGACCCGGACCACTGCTCGTATCACTTTGAGGGTCATTGTGCGGTTCGTGTTTTTGTGTACATGGTACGACCTTTCACCTATCCGGTATCGAGCTAACAGTTCACTCCTACTGCACCTTTTGGTGGTGACGACATGATCTTCGAGCGTACCCGCCCGCGCGATGAGCAGAGACGTCGTGCTCGTCCATCTGCTTCTGTCGTCCATGACTTTCCGGAGTATGTGCCACGTGCGAGGAGGTCTGAGATGGACCCGTCTGAGGATTTGCCCACGCACGTCCCTTCGGAGGGTTCTGCACCTTTTCCCCAGTACCAGCGTGCGGGGAATGAGGAGACCGTGTTGCAGCCGCGTCTAGCAAGGAGGGCCGAGATGCGTCCGCGCCGAGGAGCTCATGCCCAGCCGGCACGTGTTCCTTTCCCACTCCACTGGCCGACTTAGGAGGAGATCAAGCAGTTTGTGGGCTACATACCCCCATCGCCCGAGCGTCCCCTTCGTCACTAGATTCCGATGGAGAGCCTTACGAGTACCCGAGCCTTCGTGGAGATCTTCCATTCGACAGTACCTTTTGGGAAGGGTTGTAGATTAGTATTCGTGGCTTAGTAGGAGGGTAGCATTTTGGATTTCATTTCCTATTGTGCCATGTACTTTACGCTTTCTGTTGTATTTCATTTCCGCTGTATTACAAGCTCTGCCCGTCCCTATGAGGTTATGACTACTTATGTACTCTAATTATGTTATTAATGAAATGTTTCTTTTGTTATCATGATCGTTGTACTTTGAGTGTATACTTTACCTTATGATTTCTAATGATTGTTACGCGTGCTTTATATTCTGTCGTTCGACTAGTTAAGTTCGTGGCTCTCACTTTGTTTTATATTTTTTAAAAACAAATTTACCCGTAATTTTCGCTAAGTATTTTAATAAAAGGATGAGACTGAGAGGTAATAGCCTAATGTTTAACCTAATGTGTTCTAGAGAGTTGGGTAAAAAATTAGGGTGTTACAGTTACTATAAGACTATCTGGTTCTTTCTTTCTCGGGTTAAGAAAGGTTAGTGGAACTCAGTTGTTACTGATAACTGGATGTAGGCAGGTTTTGGCAGAACTAGTATAAAACATCTGTGCAGTATCTTCTTCTCTGTTATCCGTTTAATTTTGTTATTAAGCTTAAATAAATCAATATCTGTTTAAGGTTTATCTTTAGCTTATCAGTTACTAATGCTATAATTCAAAAAGTGATTTCTGAATGTTCTAACTCTGTTTCCGTTGCACTTCAAGCTCAACGCTTGATAGTTTTTTTTTCAAAGTTTTAGTTACTAGAAGGTAAAGAAAAGTGAAACATGATTCAACCCCCTATTGTTGTGTGCTTTTCTATCTACAGAAGGAACTGATCAAGTTAAAGAGACAAAGATCAGTATACTAGTCCATCAATACGAGATGTTTAAAATGGCAAACCAGTAAGGTATTAATGAAATGACCACAAGGTTTATGCATATCATAAACCAACAAAAGGGACTAGGTAAAAGATACTCTAACTCAGAAATGGTTAGAAAAATCTTAAGAAGCCTCTTTGCCAAATAGCTGCCCAAGGTCACGACTGTCACAATGTCCCCAGAGGGCGCCATAACATAAATGACAACAATGTTTTGAAATGAATGGGAGTCACCACCAACTTTATTCTGGCTAAAATTGGAAAACCGTTAATTTGTAAAACTGGTCTTTAAAAGAGATTTTGATATTTGGGAGTCTAATTACGATTAGGGAATGATAGAAACTTAATCCCACTACACCCCTAATACGTCCGTATAAATACGGTTACCCTAGAGTTTATTATGTAAATTAATTATGATTTTAATATATTTAGTTTTCCTTAAAAATTAACAATTGTGTAAAAATAAAACGGAATAAAAGAGATCAAATTAAAAGAGAAATTTAATGAAAAATTAATTTTAGCTTGATAGTTATTGGCTATGCTGATGTATCCTCTGGTGCAATGAGGAACTCAAAGCCACGCCATTCTGTAGAAAATGCTTGTGTGTTGATAAGTTTTAATTAAAAGAAAATAAAAAAATGTTTTTGATTTTAAATTAAGGAGTAAGGTAAAAATGTGCTTGGTTGATTTTAATCTTGAAAATAGACTTTTGACTGGTGATTTATTAAAAGAGAAATTCGGTCTTGCACGGGATTCAAGTTAGTACTAGGCTACTCAGTAAATCCTTTACAATTCAAAGCTATGAAGGGAGCACTGACTTCTCAATCACAATAATTGATTGTTGCACAGACCAAAACATTTTTTGTATTTTTATTAATTTTATTTATTACTATGCACTTTTAAGCGTAAAAAAAATAAAATAAAATCCTGCTGAATACCATGACCCAACTCAAACTAAGTACCATGACTTTTAATAAAAATAGACCCAAAACAAGACTTTGAGAAAACTAAAATAAAACCCAATATCCTAAAAATTTGGATTCTATGATTCAAAGAACCAACAAAAAAATCAACATGGAACAAAAATGGAACCAAAACATATAAACCAAGAAAAAACTATGACCTCAAAATATAAAAACAAACGCAATATCCTAAATGTTTAGACTCCAGGACCCAACAAAAAAATAAATAAAAAAAACTATATGGAACATCGAAAAACAAATAGCCCAAACCCTTAATTTTTCTAGTTTCGAAAAGCGCCAAACAAATAACAATGCCATGGTCTAAATCCATCCCCAAACTCAAGAGAACTAAGCCCACCACTTCCCCTAAGCCTACTGTTAACCCAACCCAAATAAACTTGCCAAAAAACCCAACAGCCCACATACAAACTTACTTAAATGAAAATATGAAAAGAAAGCAATAAAGAAAAGAAAACCAAGGCAGAAGGATCTGGAGTAGGGGACAGTGACTTGGGGGTTTTTTTTTATCATTTTTTTTCTTTTTATAAGGGGCCATAGCCATATACACACGCAGAGAGAGTGAGGGAGAGAGAGACTCGCTGAGATGAAAAGAATGAAGCGTGGCGAGCTGGTGAGCGATAGAGGGAAGCTGCCGATTGTGGAGCTTTTCTGCCAGTGATTTAGCACAGCGCAACAAACGGGGACGAACTTGGCAGTGGCACGGAGGGGGCTATCCGATAGAGGGGCTAATCACGCGATGGCTGAAGTCTAGATTGATGATGCGATGATGATGGAAGTGGAAAGGAAGCCATGCATGCTAAGATAGAAGGGAGGTCGATTTGGGTGATGATGATGGTTGTCATAGTCATGAGGTTTCAGATCAAAGGGATGAGTTCACAATAGATTAACGGTGTGAATAAGGAAAAAGGATTATGGAAGTGAAGGTGGCTAGAGAGGGGAGGCCGCGATGTGACACAAGGGAAGAAGGAAAGGAGGAGTGGGATCGCAGCTGGTGGATAGGAGGGCCACATGGCGGCGCAGTGTGGGGAAGGAGGAAGCTGCGCAGCATTTCGTGTGGCGGCTGTGTATGTGTGTGTGTGTTGTGTTTACGGTTGTGTGTCGTGGAAGAAAGGGCTATGCGCAAAGGGGAGACCGGGATGGCAGTGTTCATAGCGCAGTGGACTTTGCCAATGGAGGGCGCGGCGGAGGCAAGGGACAGCGCTCCCTTCTGTTTTACCTTCCTCACTTTTTGCTTTATTTTTGTTTTTTGTTGTTTTTTATTTTAAAAGGGCAGGAACTGTGTTTGGTTTGTTGAATGATTTGGAATGGATTCTATGTTGTGATTTATTGTTTGGGTTACAATGGGGAATTGGTTTGTGCGTGTATAATTGTAGGCTTGTTGGGTTATTGGAAAAATGGAGGGTAGTGACAATGGTTTTATGATAATAGTGATGATAATGTTGCAGGTGGTTTAATGGGAATCCTATGCAATGATGATGGAGGAGGATGATGAAAGGGGTTATGGAGGTTCGGTGAGGTGATCTAGGTGGAGGAAGGAAGCTATAGTGAGGAAGTAGTGATAGAGGTGTATGATGGTAACCGTAAGGCCTTTTCAGGGAAGTAAATGTGATGATGAAAATGGAGGCCGAGGAGGACGGTGATGGTCTGTGATGATGATGGTTGAAAAGGTGAAGTCTTGGAATGGGATCAAAAGTTGTGAGCTTTCCCTTTTCGGATCCCCCTGTTGATGAATCCATATATAGCACTTTCATAATTGACCAAAATCATATTGTTTCTGTTTATAGGTTGGCTGTAGGGATCCCAACTCATCACAATAGAAAGAAATTTGACTTCTTGCAATGAGTGAGGAAGAGCATGATCATGGTGTTTGCCATCTTGTTGCTTGATCTCCCTTTTTCTTTTTCTTTTGTTTTGCCTTTATGTGTCACGGGAGTTTATGGACTCGGATTGAAGGGATTTTTTTAAAAAAATTTTATTATGTATTTTTTTTATTTTTTTGGCAATTGGAAGTGGGTTGGTGTAAATGGGCTAGACCAAATGTCAAACGAAAGGGAATGATCCCATTGTTCACTATCTGGAATGAATTTGGGTTGGACAAAAGATACTTAAGACAAAGCTCGAAAGACGCTCAAGAAATGGACTAACATGAATAAAGGGCCAGCTTAATTAATTTTTGGTTTTTTGATTTTTTGATAAAAAAAAATGAAACAATAAAAGACACTTTTTTTATTTTTAACTTTTTTTAAAAGAAATGAACCAAGGGACTACGAAACAACATTTTTATTTTCTGAAAAGATTGTAAAATATGCAAATTTGAATTTTATGGTTTAAAGGACCTAACAAAAAAATCAAGTGTTCACAATGACCATTACTAAAGCCAAAGACCTTCAAACTCTTGGCTTGGACACACTTATTGAGTCACTCAAAACCAATGAGGCAATGCTCCATGAAGTCCTCACACTTGAAACAGAACAAAGGTAATGCAATAAAAGTTATTGAGACCTCTGATGATAAAGACGAATTAAAAAATGAGTCTATGAAGAAGATGGAGATAAGATCTCCATACTGGTGAAATGTCCAAAGCTTGGAGAGGCAGATCAAAAAGAAGAAGAGACATAAACCTTAAGAAAGACAGGAAAGGCAAGGGAAAGCTGGATGATGTTTCTTGCTACAACTGTGGTGAAGAAAGACACTTCAAACCTAAATTTCCTAAGCTTAAGGGGTCGCAGAAGATGTTCGCCTCCTAGAAGAAAGGTATACTAGCTACCTAGAGCAACTCGGAAGAAGAGAAGGAAGGATCAGAAGGTCAGGAAAAGTCAGAAGACGTTGCCAACCTATATTTCATGGCTGGCTATACTTTAAAAACACCTGAGGTAAAAATATTTGAACCTGAGCTCTCTTATAATCAATTACTTGCTCTATATGATGAGTTGGAAAACTCTCAAACTTTTTGCTCTTACTATCTCAACTTGAAGAAGAAACATTAGATGGTTGTTTTAGAACTTGAAATGGCCAAGTTAGAAGCTGAGACTTTAAGGCTTGAGAAGGAAGAATTAAAAGGAGAAAACAGAGTTTCAAATATCAAGTTTAATGCCTTAGAAGCTGAAGTCTCTAAGAAAAATGAGAAAACTCAAAAAATTATTTCTAAATTAAAAAGGACTTCAAAGTTTCTCACATCTGACCTTGAAAAGATGGTAAATGGTTCAAGAAATCTTGAACTAATTCTTAGAGGTCAAAGACCATATTTTCAAAAGAACGGGTTGGGATATGAGGAGGAAATGGATGAGAAAGAAAAGACAACTTAGCTAAAGAAAGTGATGAATAAAGGTTCTTGTACTGTCTATCATAAGAAGAAACACCTACCTAATAAGTGCTTCATGAGGAATAAGTCTGTCAGAGTGGTTGGGAAACCTCCTCCTCTAAAGGCTAACCCAAAAGGACCCAAGAAGGTATGGGCACCTAAATTAAAAACTGTTTGTTGCAGGTGTGTCTGAGAATGCATGTTGAATAAGATAACAAGTGGTACATGGACAATGGCTACTCTAGACACATGTCCGGATCTAGAAGGTAGTTTAGAAACTTCAAGCCAAACAACTATGTATTAGTCAAGTTTGCTAGTGGAGGTAAAGCTAATGTCACAAGCATAGGAAATGTTGGTAAGGATTATTCCCACCAAATTTCTGATATGTTGTTTGTTGACAATCTAGCTCACAGTCTATTGAGTATAAGCCGATTTTGTGAACAAGACTTTAATGTTTTATATAATGCTCTTTCAAGCAAGATACTAAATCCCATTTCAGGACAAGCCATCTTATTTGACAAGAACATCATAACACTTATGTTATTCTTGGATGACCTTTTAGATCAAGATGTAAAATGTCTCGTATGCTTCATAGATGATAAGTGGATGTGGCATAAGAAACTTGGACAAGCTCATATGAAGCTTATTTTTTAGCTTTCTCAAAAGGAACTTGTTAAAGGCTTTCCAAAGATTAGATTTGACAAGAATTCAACTTGTGATTTATGTGAGAAAGACAAGCAAATCAAGGCTTCCTTCCATACCAAGAACGTGGTTTCAACCACTCGGCCACTTAAGCTTTTGCACATGGATCTCTTTGAACCAACCAAGACTGCAAGTCTTGCTAGGAAGAGATATTGCCTTGTCATAGTGGATGATTACTCAAGATTTACATGGGTTATCTTTCTATCTTCTAAGGATGAGGTGGTTAAATGATTCAAAGTTTTTACAAAACACGTTTGTATTAAAAATGTTACCTCCATCAAATCTGATCGTGAAAGAGAATTTGAAAATCATGTTTTCATAGAGTTTAGTGAAAAATATGGCATCCTTCACGATTTTTCTGTATCTAGAACTCCCAAACAAAATGAGGTTGCTAAAAGGACAAAACAGAAGCTTGCAAGAGATGGTCAGAACAATGCTTTTAAAAAGTGGTTTATCAAAAGGCTTTTGGACAGAGCCTATAAACACCACATGCTACATCCATCATAGAATCTTTCTAAGGTCAATCCTCAAAAAGACTTGCTGTGAGCTATGGAAAGGTAGAAAACCCAATATATCATATTTTCATATCTTTGGCTCATCTTGTTTTATCCTTAACTCCAAGGACAAATTTGCAAAGTTTGATCCTAAGTCTGATGATGGAATTTTCTTAGGTTATTCCCCAGTCTCTAAAACCTATAACATATATAACAAAAAAACGCTATGCATTGAGGAGACCATCCACATCAAGTTCAAGCAGCTAAAGAAGGACTTTGCTGATGATCTTGAAAAGCTGAATGAGAATCGTGATAAACTAAATCTCAAGGATTCTTCAAAAAGTAAGCAGATGAAACCCAATATTCAGAAAGTAGGCTCCAGAACATAGACACTTTAGAAAGGTTGATTAGGACTCCAAAACCATCAGAAAGTGACATTTTTGAACATGAAGACGAATAGTTTGAAGATGAAAGAGAAACTGAAGAACATCATGGCTACAGAAACTACAAAGGAGTTTATGATTTGAAATTAGCTTCTCCGAACAAAGTTCTCGGAGACATTTCCAAGGGTGTGAGAACCAAATCCTCCCTTAAAAATATGTCAAATTGTGGTGTCATCTGCACCATCGAGCCTGAATGCATTGAAGAAGCTTTGAGTGATCAAAGTTTGGTGGATGCTATGCAAGAAGAACTTGATCCATTTGAGAAAAGTAAAGTCTGGACACTCGTTGACAGGCCAAAAAGGAAGGCCGTCATTGGAACAAAATGGGTTTTCAAGAACAAGCTAGATGAAAGGGGGTTAAATCATGCTTTTCTTTCCTTCTACTCTTTTTCGACTTAGCTAAAATTTTAAACAATATACTATCAAGTATTTTGCTTGAAGTATAGCAGAGACAAAGTTAGGTATTTCAGAAAGTAGGTTTTTGAAGTATGATGTCAATAACCAAACATATAAAGAGAATTTTTAGCTTGTATGTAATAATAAAACATAGCAGTGAAAATAAAAGAGATTAAGGAAAAGAAGATATGACACAATTGTTTTTATACCGGTTCGGCCAAACCTGCCTACATCCAGTACTCAATTCTCGTTGAGATTCATTTACCTCTTTCTCAACCCGAGAAAGAAAAACCAGATTGTCTTTACAGTAGCCTTCCCAAGTTCTAACCTGTGAACAGTAAACAACCCCTATTGTCACAAGCTGAATAGTTCTTCCCAACCTCTCCAAGCTGAACCGTGACTAGTAGATAACCCCTACAGCCATGTTGCAAGTAGTTCTTCCTAGCTTCTCCAAGTTGAACCGTGATAAGTATAAGGCCTTTACCATCACGTTGCAAGTAGTTCTTCCCAGTCTCTCCAAAATGAACGATGATAATTAGAATGCCTCTACCATCACGTTGCAAGTAGTTCTTTCCATCCTCTCTAAGCTGAACCGTGATAAGTATAATGCCTCTACCATCACATTGCTAATAGTCCTTCCCAACCTCTCCAAGATGAATCGTGATAAGTAGAACACCTACACCATCACGTTGCAAGTAGTTCTTCCTAGCCTCTCCAAGTTGAACCATGATAAGCAGACAACCCTACAACCACATTACAAGTAGTTTTTCCCAGCTTCTCCAAGCTTAACAATGATAAGTAGGACACCTCTACCTTTATATTGCAAGTAGTTCTTCCCAGCCTCTACAAGCTGAACCACGATAAGTAGAAAACCTTTACCATCATGTTACAATTAGTTTACGTTAGCCTGTCCAAACTATGTCACACTTATCACTACTGGATTAAGGATACAAAGGTTTTGTGTTTGGGTTGCCACTCAAACTAACATGCACTCAAGTTTCCTTACAAATATACAATGAATAGACCTGGGAGAACTTGAGCGACTCCTTTCTAGCATCTCCTCCAGGGAAGAGTATGTAAATCATTGAGAAACATGGAAAAAAGATTTTTACACTTCAAGGAAATTGATTACATGATATGATGAACCTTGCAGGAAGTGTGGATGGATTTTCACAGAGTTTCCACTATTATGTATTCAATCATCGCATCGGTTTTTGAGCATAACATCTCCATTTATAGAGGTTTTCTTTTATGACCATTGCTTTTGATCAGTTCTCCAAGTGACATGTGTAGATCATCCGGTTATGTCTTAGAAAAGCAGTCTAGAAAAGTAGGTTAATAGTTTATCACATTTGTTGCAAAAGTCGTTGTATAGTTTGAGATTTCTGATATTCTTTCAGAAATTACTTTTTCACTTTCTGATCATGGTTTTTGAACTCCTCCTTCTAGAAGGTAGGATGGTTGACCAAATAGGCAGAAGAGATGACATATCAGTTTTGAAACTGGGTTTGACTCGAGATTTGAATTTTGAAATTCAAATTTCCCTTCTTTTCCTGTAATGCTCAATGCTCCACAATGAAGTGACCTTTCTGACATATGCTATCAGTTCCTGATGCAAATTTGGTCTTCTAATCTTCAATTTGACCTTTATAATAATGAAAGAATTGTGATCATGAAGATTGAAGTATGTGTAACACATTGTTCCATAGTTTTAAAACTCGGACTTGACCAGCTGGTTCAACCGGAGAACCGATTCGAGCAACTCAGGGGATCAGATATGCAATTGAATTATTGTGAACTGGTCTGACTCGATGGTTTTGAGGCAAAACTGGTGACCCGATGAGTTGGTGGTTCACACGGTTCAAACAATAAAAAAAAATGTTCAACAAATCTCAGCAAAAAGAAAAACATATGGTGAGTGAATCGCAAATCACTGCTTTAAATCTACTGGTTGCCATATCTCTGCTACTTCAAATCTATCGTCAGTGAGCCATCACATCTCCACGACCTTAAATCTGTTGATGCTTCAAATCTGAGCTGCGCATCTCACTCCATTAACTGGAAGGGGAGCTACACCTCATTGAGTAAGTGATACAAAGAGAGAGAGAGAGAGAGAGAGAGAGAGAGAGAGAGAGAGAGTTGAATGAAGAAGAAATGACAAAAATAAGAGGAAGGTTGTGTCATTTGTGGCTTAAACAAAAAAGAAAGAAACAGAGGGAGGAAGAAGTGGTGCGGCGGCATGAGAGAATGGATTGGTGAGAAAGTGTGGGTTCATGAGATTAAACTCAATTAGGGTTATAGAGTTATTTATTTAGGTTGCTTTCAAACTAAAAAGTCATAATGGGCTTGTGTTTGTTACAGTTGATTTCGGGTTAGGCCTTATGTAGCACCCAAAAAGTAAGTTTTTAAATCGTAAATGTGTATATTTTCCTCAAACATTTAATATGTGTCTTACAATTCATGTCCAGAAAATATTATATATATATATATATATATATATATATATATATATATATATATATATATATTATGATTTGAATATATTAATTATTAATTAATTGACAAGTGAACACTTCTTTAAAATTTGTCTCTATAAATAAAAATAAAATATAAAAGTATGTGCATAATTAATAATTAATATATTCAAATCATATATATATATATATATATACATATGTCCGGTTCAACCAGTGACCCACCGATTCAACCAGTGACCCACTAACCCGATGCTTTGACCGAGTTAATTATCAAGCCGAGTTTTAAAACTATGCATTGTTCTCATATTCTACATGATATCTTCATTCTTGACGTACTTTCTAATGTCTTATGCTACTTTCTGAAGACCCGTGTCTTAGTTTCTTATTCTTGATTTAATTTACTTCAATCCTTGATGTATATAAACGTATTTTTCACGATATAATGTTCACTTCTATTAAACCAATCTCTTAACATGAGATAAATCATGCTTGCATATGTAATAGCAAAATTACTCTAGCTTAAGTCCATGTTATGCAATTCGAAAATACATGTTATGCTTTGCCAAGAAACTCAAGTTAGATATTAGTCATTTTTCAAAGCACTTTCTTTAAATTAGTTTTGTTGTCATTAAAAACATATAACTCTAATGCTTTCTGAAGGGTTCTGGAGCTTACACCATGTCTTCAAGTTGACAAAGGCATTGTATGGTCTGAAACAAGCTCCTTGAGCTTGGTATGATAAGCTACGTACCTTTCTGTCGAAGAATGGATTCAAGAGAAGTAAAGCTAATACTACCATTTTTACTCTTGAACAAGATAATCATTTTCTGATAGTTCAAATATATGTTGATTACATTATATTTGAAGCTTCTGATCATTCTCTCTGTGAAAAGTTTTCGAAATTATGCAGAGTGAATTTGAGATGAACATGATGGGTGAGCTCAAGTTTTTCTTTGGTTTGCAAATAAAACAACAAAAAGAAGGAAACCTAATCCATCAAGAAAAGTATACTAAAGAGCTTTTGAATAGTTTAATAATGATCAAGTCAAACCCATAAGTACCCTTATGCATCCATCTCAAATGATCGATGCAGATGACAATGGCGAAAAGATACAAAAAAGTAATTACAGAGGAATGATTGGTTCACTTTTGTATCTTATAGCAAGTAGACCAGACATTCAATTAAGTGTAGGAATTTGTGCTAGATTTCAATCTAACCCAAAGCAATCATACTTAAATGTTGTCAAAAGAGTTTTTAAATATTTATTTGATGCTACTAATCTTGACTTATGGTACAAGAAAGGTACATCTTGTGAGATTGTAGGTTATTGTGATACTGACTTCCCAACAGACAGAGTAGAGAGAAAGAGCACTAATGGATATTGTTGTTTCTTCAGAAAGAGCCTTATCACATGGTCATGCAAGTAGCAAAATACCATTGTATTCTCTACAGCTAAAGCTAAGTATGTAGCTGCTATAAGCTGCTGCACCCAGATAATGTGGAAAAGGAACAAACTAGAAGATTATCACCGGAGGTATTCCAAAATTCTTATCTTCTGTGATAATACTAGTGTTATTAATCTTGTTAAGAATCATATCCAGTACTCTAGATCCAAACATATCGATGTTAAACATCATTTTTTTTGGGACCATGCTCAAAAAGGAGATGTTGGGTTAATATTTGTGAATACTGATGACCAAGTGTCTGATATATTCACAACACCATTAGTTGAAGATCACTTTTGTGTTTTGAGAACATTAAGGTTTTTAAATCTGCATAAGCATTCATGAACAAACATCTATGGGTACCCCTCTTCATGGCTCTGAACTGAAGCCCATATGAACACATCAATTTGCAAGATCAGAGACATCAGTTTGCAAGATCAGAGACATCAATTTTGTAAGGCTAGAAATTCATCTTGAAGATTAGAAAGTCAGTTTGTAAGCTCATAAAGAAGAACAGAGGATCAGAAAATGGGGTATATATGGTCTCACAGGGTTCAGAATCTGAAGATAAGCTAATCGTGAGAAAGAAGTGTTACTCCAATAGGTTAGAAAGTGGAAGAAGAGCTTAGAAAGTAAACAAGCTCAAAAAGTGATTCCAAGCGTCATAAATCACTCTTTCTAAAAGAATGAAAAGGCGAGATAATTTCCACTCTTGTAAGCTTCTCTCTCCCACGTCACTTCACTTCTAGTCTTTTATACTCCTCACATGTCAATACTTTTACCTTCACCTTCAACCTCACTCACCTGAAACCTCAATTGTTTCACTTCTCCTCATACAAACGTTCTTTGTAACCGCACCATCTCTCTCTTAAATCTACCTTTAAACCCTAACCTTTTTTTATTCATCATCACATACACAACCTATAGATGGCTGAAAGAGAATGCTTTAATGGAAACACTGCTAACGTGGGAACTCTTCTCATGTACAATGAACCACTCTGCCAGAAACACTATGCTAACAACTTCGCTCAATGGAAAATAGCTCCGAGGAAACAACTGAGCAAAGAAGTGATGATCAGGTCATCATCTTACTCAAAGTGATTTCCTTCCAAGAATGTGAGGGGTTCTTCAACATCATTGATTGGGTCCTCAATAGGATGGTGACTGCCTTCTATTCCCAATTAGTGCAAGTGTCTGAGTTTGTACTAACAACCTATATCAGAGGCACTGACATGGAGCTAGGCATCACTGACCTCTCCAACATCATCCAAACACCTGATAAGGGACTCAGATGCTCCTTTGAAGAAGATAGGTTCACAACTCTTGGAGTCTCGGTTGAAGAGTCTTTAGATGTCTCACGGACTCCCCCATATACCAGTCAAGTGAGATAACAATTGCCTTGCTAAGTTCTAGGGCACAACAAGTCTTTACCCTTATCCAGTTTTCTCTCCTCCTAAGGTTGGGAAGCACACACTTGCTGGTTAGGATAAACTGCATGTTGCTTTACTACATGTTGGCAAAAAGAAGAGTCAACCTACCCAAGATAATCTTTGATTACATGCTAAGTTCCATTTCTCTAGAGAAAAGGGAAACTAAGGTTGTGCTTTATGGAATCCTGTTGAATAGAGTCTTTGAGCACCTAAAATACCCATTAGCAAATCAGTGGAATGAGTACATGGAAGATACCGAGTACTCTTTCAACTCCTTCAGAACTCTAAGGAAATCTACTGGTGCTACTACAATAGGTGTTAGGAGACAGAGCTACAGGATAAGAGATGCAAGTCTTGAAAATGATGATGAGGATGTGAGGGAAGAGGTAAAAAAAAAAGAGTGATTCTCCATGAAAGCAGCTTTGAGGACACTACAAAACTTTAAATAATTATAAGAAATGGGGGAGTACCTTCTCAATGAAGATAATTATAAGATATGGGGGAACACGCTCTCAATCATCCATGTCCTCAAACTCTGAGGAAGAATCAAGCTCAGAGAAGGTTGAAAATGCACATGTTATCTAAATCAAGCCATGAGAAGAATAATCTTTCACTTCATATGGGCCGTTAGATTCTAAGTTAGGATCCGCTGAACATGAACAGTCAACTGAAGTCCCTAAGACTTGTTGGGTTATATGCTCTTTGGTCACTTAAGCCCAAAAAGACTTTAGTGAGACTAAAAGCCCAAGGACCGTATGGCCCATGTGGCTTAGGGTTAGATATTGGACTTCACACCATATATATATAAACTAATCATTTCACCATTGTGCCTCCAGAGGTTTTCATTAGAAACAGACACCCTAGAGGCAGACGTTCATCATCTGAACGGTTGTCCACACAGCCAGCCTATTCCCCTCAAGAGAGAGTCAGGAAGATCGACCATAGAGCGGATTAAGACCGTTCATGGAGTGTTACTACCGATCGTGAAGCTTTCGGTCTTAAGACCATAGAGTGGATTAAGACCCATGGATACCCTAAAAGGGCTTGAGGCAGATACTATGGGCTGGACGAAAGAGGAATTCCAAAGTTGTAATTTTTTTTAAAAAAAAACAAATTATAGGAAATCCATGGATTAAAGTTATTTGTTTAATTATTTATTGCTTTTATTGAATTGTATGAATTATGTGTGCGATTAACATGATGTTTGTAACAACATGCCATATAGAATAGGATGGTGCCATATTGTTGCATAATCACATGTCATATCTACATAGTAACTTTTGTCATGATACGACTAGTATATAGTTATTATGCGCGATTATTTAAATTTTAAGTTATCCACTAGATTAATTATCAATTATTATGATTTTTGATAAGAAATCAACATTAATAATGGAATTGATTAATTGTGGAATTAAAATCTAGACAAATAATCTAGATAATTTCCTAAGAGAAAATGGTTTCTTGAAAATAAAATTTTGTGGGTCTTCTAAAATGGTCATGGAATAACACACGCTGCATACAACAATCATGTATCATGATTGTGTGGAGCACACATTGACGTAAAGTGACTAGATTTTAGGACCTTAATGTTTTCAAAATTACGTTAAGTTAGGTGATGCACGTTCATCGGCGCACCTACTTACATAGTTTTTGAAATCAAACAAAAATTATTTTCGAATGAAACATTTCTTGGAAATTGGAAAATTCTAAACTTTAAAAATATTGAATGGGTGAAGGTTTAAAAATTAAATTTTTAAAAGTATTAAACCTGCGGGCTCCAATTGTGGGTTTATTAGTGAAATGGTTATCGCTGAAGCCCCATCGGATAAGGATAATCGGATTTCGCTAGATTAAACCTTAATATTTTCAAAATTTTAGTAAAGTTTGTACGGCCCATCGTTGGCAACACTTAGACACTAAAGATAATTTTGAAAGTAAACAATGGTTAAATACATTCAACTTTGGTAAAGTTGTTAACCCTCCCATCGAGGCTCTGGCAATGGAACTGAAGGCCCAAAATAAACAATATTAGTTTTACAAGTATCTTGCCCATCATAAGCCTTGTGAAGATAACTAATGGATTGTTAAACTATAAACAAGTAGTAGTTATTAGAATCTACTAGCGCTATATCTGTTTGTTGTTATTCTAGTTTGTAATTATTGTGTTTTTCCTTGTTTTCAAAGAAATGTCTTCATTCAATCCTTTAGTTACTATCTTGAGCCAAAAACCTATGGATGGTACAAACTACAAACAATGGAAAACTAATTTGGATATTGTTCTTCAATATGAAAAGCTCAACTTTGTTCTGACTACCCTTGTGCCAGCGCAGCCTGCTGAAGATGCACCTGAGGCAACAAAGACACGTTTTCAGCAGGAGAATGAAAGATGGGAGAAGGCAAATGTGGCAGTTCGCTGCTATATTTTAGCCAGTCTCGCCAGTCACCTTCAAGAGCAAGTGAGCATAATTGAGAGTGGAGCAAAAATGCTCCAGACTCTTGATGGCATGTTTGCTACGTCTAGCAGCTCTGCTAAGCAGAATGCGCTGAATGCAGTCACCAAGACAGTGATGTTTGGAGGAAGTGTGCGGGATCATTGTCTGACAATGATAGCAAACTTCAAGAAGGCTGAAGACCATGGGATCAAATTTGAACAAGAAGTAAAAGTTGACCTTCTCTTACAATCACTGCCTAAATACTTCAATCAGTTCAAGATGAATTATAACATGAATAAGATGAATCTTGACCTTACTCAGCTGATGCACGAGCTTGAGAGTGCTGAACAGTCTCTAGTCAAGCAGGGCAATGCATTTTTTGCTGGTGAGAGTTCTGTGAAACCTAAGGGGAAACCCAAGGGAAGGAACAAAAACAAGAAAAAGAAGAAATTAGGTGTTCCAGTTGCCAAACCAATTGCAATGAAGCAGCCAAAAGGCAAGTGCTTCAAGTGCGAACAAAAGGGGCATTGGAAGAAAAATTGCCCACGTATGAATAAACCAGGTATGGATAATTTACATGTGATTGAGGCATATTTAGTGGAGAATTACAATATTAAACGGATCATTGATTCAGGAGCCACTAACCATGTTTGTTACTCTTTGCAGTGGTTCAAACATAGCTTGCCTGTAAGTGAAGGACAAAGAGTTTTGAAGCTTGGAAATGGGGAGCTTGTGTCTACACTAGCAGTGGGACAAGTTATTTTATCTTTTGATAATTGCAGAACTTTGGTTTTAGAAGACTGTTTATTTATTCCGGATTTTAAGAGGAATTTAATTTCTGTTAGTTGTTTAGTTAAACATGGTTTGACAGTTCAGTTTAATTCCTCAGTTTCAATAAGAAGTTCATCTTCTTTTATTTGTTCCGGTGTAATGTTTAATGGTCTTTATTTCCTTAGTCCTATGCCCTGTGAAGTTAATCATGTTGAATTAGGAGATGTTGAGCATATTCATTCATCAAAGAAAAGAAAAGTTTCCAATGAAACTTATCTTTGGCATTTGAGATTGGGTCATATTAATTCTAACAGGATACAAGGTTTGGTCAATAGTGGGATTTTAAAATCCTTGAACTTTGAACCAATACCAGTTTGTGAATCTTGTTTAGAGGGTAAAATGACTCAAAGATCTTTCAAGGCCAAGGGAAATCGTGCCACACTTCAGCTAGAATTAGTACATACTGATGTATATGGACCAATAAATGTCTAGGCCAGAGGCGGGTATCAGTATTTTATCACATTTACTGATGATTACTCTAGATTTGGACATGTGTACCTGATGCGTCACAAGTCTGAAGCTTTTGGAAAATTCCAAGAGTTCAAGGCTGAGGCAGAAAAGCATCTTGGTGTTCAAATTAAGACTCTTCGGTCTAACCGAGGGGGTGAATACTTATCTAGAGAGTTTAGGTCTTACCTGACCAAAGAGGGGATAGTTTTACAATTATCTTCTCCAGGGACACCCCAGCAGAATGGAGTTACTGAAAGGAGAAATAGAACCCTTTTAGAAATGGCAAGATCTATGCTCAGTTATTCATCTCTTTCTGATTCATTCTAGGGATATGCCTTAGAAACTGCTATGTACCTATTGAACTTAGTTCCGTCCAAGTCGGTTTCAAAGACACCAATAAAATTATGGAAAGGGTGTAAGCCCACCTTGAATCATATTCGGGTTTGGGGTGCTCCGGCACGTGTCTTACAATAGAAGCCAAATAAGATGGACTCGCGTACAAAAGTATGCATGTTTATAGGCTATCCTAAAGGAACCAAAGGTTGGTTGTTTTATAGTCTGAAAGAAAAGAAGGTCATAGTGAGCACACACGCGATTTTCTTATAGGAGGGCTATATGGAAAATTATAAGCCAAGGAGTAAGGTTATACTTGATGAGCTAGTCTCAAATCAAGTTTCACCTCAACCTCAGGCGGTTCCAGCTTTTGTTCCTGTGGTTGTTCAAAGAAGGGAAAATATACCTGATGTTGAACACACACAGGAACCAGAAATAGAACTAGAAGTTCAGCATGATGATCAACAAGTGGAACCTGTAGAGATGCAGTTACCGCTTATGGAAGAACAACAAAATCATGAATTGGTTAATCCACTTAATGAGGGTCCTCATCTAGAATTGGATCCCCCTGTAGATGCACAACAACAAGTGCGGCAAAGTCGTAGTGGGAGATTGATTCGTAAACCCGCAAGATTTCTCTTGTTGGGCGAATCATCTCAGGATGTCATCATTGAAAAAGATGATGATCCCATGAGTTATGACGAGGCACTAGGAGATGTTGATGCTTAGAAATGGCTTGAGGCTATGAATCGTGAAATGGATTCTTTGTATTCCAACTCAGTTTGGTTTCTTGTAGATGCACCAAAAAGGGTAAGACCCATTGGGTGTAAGTGGATCTACAAGAGAAAGAAAGGATCAAACGGGAAGGTTGAAACCTTCAAAGCTAGATTGGTGGTGAAAGGGTACACCCAAATAGAAGGTGTGGATTATGAAGAAACCTTTTCGCCGGTTGCCATGCTCAAGTCCATCCGGATTCTCTTAGCTGTTGCAGCAAATCTTGATTATGAGATTTGGCAAATGGATGTCAAAACTGCTTTTTCTAAATGGAAATTTGGAAGAGGATATCTATATGCAGCAACCAATAGGGTTCATAGCCAAAGGGCAAGAAAACATGGTATGCAAGTTGCAAAGGTCCATTTATGGACTTAAGCAAGCATCAAGATCATGGAACATCAGGTTTGATCAAGCCATTAAGTCTTATGGTTTTGAGAAAAGTCCTGATGAGCCGTGTATGTATAAAAGGATCCAAGGTAACGCAATATCTTTTCTGGTACTTTATATGGATGATATACTCCTTATTGGAAATGATACGGAGGTATTGTTAGGCATAAAGACCTGGCTAAGCAAGCATTTTGATATGAAGGACCTGGGGGAAGCCAATTATATTCTTGGTATTAAACTCTTGCGAAACCGGAAGAATAGGGTATTGGCATTATCTCAGGCTAATTACATCGACAAAATACTTGCCAGGTTCAGTATGGAGAATTCCAAGAAGGGAATTTTACACTTCAGGCATGAGATTCATCTCTCTAAGGAGCATTCTCCTAAAACTCCTGAGCAGAGAGAACACATGAGTAGGATACCTTACGCTTCAGCAGTAGATAACCTTATGTATGCTATGCTGTGCACCAGACCAGATATCTGCTATGCAGTGGGAATAGTAAGTCGATACGAATCTAATCCTGGAGAGGAACACTGGATAGCTGTTAAACATATACTCAAGTACCTTAGGAGAACGAAAGATTATATGTTGGTCTATTCTAGTGGGAGTCTTAAAACCATTGGTTATATAGACTCAGATTTCCAAGGAGACATTGACTCAAGAAAATCCACCTCTGGGTATATGTTCACTCTTAATGGCGGGGCCATTTGTTGGAGGAGTGTCAAACAATCATGTGTGGCTGACTCTACCACAGAGGCTGAGTATGTAGCTGCTTCTGAGGCTGCAAAGGAAGTCGCATGGTTAAAGAAGTTCCTAACGAATATTCAGGTGATACCTGGTGTTAGTCGTCCCATCACACTTTACTGTGACAATAGTGGGGCAGTAGCACAGTCCAAGGAACCAAGGTGTCACAAAAGACAAAAGCACATAGAGAGGAAGTACCACTTGATCCGAGATATAATTGAAAGAGGAGATACAGTGGTAGTCAAGATAGCATCGGACGAGAACCTTGCTGACCCTTTTACTAAGAGTTTGCCTGAACGTGTGTTCGAGAGACATGTTACATCTATGGGTCTTAGGAGAATTCCAGATTTGCTATAGCTTTAGGAAGTTGTTATTTCACTTTGTTGTTTTGTGCTTTTTTGTTTTAGCAAGACATTATGACATTGTAATTTTTCTTAATGTTATAAATGAGGTATTATTCATTTATTCTGCACACTATTTACAAACACTAAGGTCCAGATCAATTGTGGAGTATATGATCATATGGATACGTTCATGGAGGACATGGTCATAGGTTCTCACAATTGTTGAATAGGTTCACAGCTATTAAATAAAGTTGGGCATTTTTTTTAGACTGCAATATTTATGAAATGATTTTGTCCGAATCATTGTTAAATATTGGTGTGAGGTAATACTTACATTGAATGGATCAAGGAGAGATTTGATTAAGGTTGTTCTTTCTATCATAAGGAATCAAATTTCCAGATAACTATAGTTATGTAGTTGCTCTTAATCCTGAGTTTATTTTAAATAAGTAGTCGAATAGTTTTCATTCTTTGATTTACCAACGGGTGAGGTTCCATCTATTAACAGCCAATAACTCGGTATTTTGGGATTGAAACTATTTGGTTATCGGTATTTATGAGATAAAAAACATGGAATTTATAGGAAATGTCCCCTTGATATGTTTCGGAACTTGGATATTGAAGACACTAGTCAGTGCATGTAATCCATTAGAGAAACTATCACAGTCAAGGAAATAAATAATTGATTGGGTCACAGAAAACTAGTCAATCAATTATAGACATTCTATAAAGGGGCGATGCATATTCATGTTATAAGTGTCATTATTCTTGGAGTTCACGTTCGGGCTTTTAGCGGAGTAGCACTGAATTAGATAATCTTCTATAGATTATCAGGAGCCTTGATAGATGACAAATGGTAGATCCCCAGGCTAGCTTGAGACAAGGGTTGGGGTATATTATCAGATGATGATGGCTTATGGGATACATGGTCTTGGGTTTATGAACTCAAGTTTGTATCTTAAAGAGCAAGTGGGAGATTGTTGGATAATATGCTCTTTAGTCACTTAAGCCCAAAAAGACTTTAGTGAGACTAAAAGCCCAAGGACCATATGGCCCATGTGGCTTAGGGTTAGATATTGGACTTCGCACCATATATATATAAACTAATCATTTCACCGTTGTGCCTCCAGAGGTTTTCATCAGAAACAGACACCCTAGAGGCAGACGTTCATCATCTGAACGGTTATCCACACAGCCACCCTATTCCCCTCAAGAGATAGTCAGGAAGATCGACCATAGAGCGGATTACAACCGTTCGTGGAGTGTTACTACCGATCGTGAAACTTTCGGTTCATTGTGTCCTTCCAAGTAATCAAAACCATGAAGGTTCTACTTTTCCTACGTCGTGTCAGTATGATACGCTTTCGAGTTTCTGTTGATACACCTTCAAGATTGACTTCACTCTTATTATAACTCCTAGTGTAGAACCTTCCATCCTAGCTTATATTGTCCTTAAACTAACTCCCACTTAAGGTGCTGATCCTTCATTAAGCCAACCTCAACTAGAAGTGCAGCTAAGCTACTCCAAAGTTCAAATTTTGTTGTGAAACCAATGACTCATGATGGATCGAATGAACAGGCCAAAAGCACAATCGAGAAGACATGAAGCTCACTGTTTGAGATCCTTCATGAAGTCAGGCCCCGAGGCTAATGATGATGTATCCTGGTTTCCAGCACACCTTTTTGTTGGTGACAAAAGGGGGAAAAGAAAAGAAAAGAAAATTTTGAGCTGAGGAACTCAAAGAGAGTATCAAGTTGAAGGGGAGAAAATCAGAGATCATTTGTTTTTCTCAGCATTTTAGCATTTTTTTTAACAATCAATTTTATCTTCTTTTTTTTTATTGCTCCAATACCTTTTTTTAGTACATTGCTCTGACACTTTGTTTCTAAGTACATGCAATTACTGTGATTTATGTATTTGCTATTGATATTGCTCTGATACGTTCTTATATACATTTTTTTGCCATGATACATTTTCTTTATAGATATACTAGTGTGATGTATGCGTTATACGTCTTAGTGTTCACTTATGTATGCTCATATTAATAGCATACTTTGATACTTAGCTACATCAGTTTTTTATCTATGCCTTGATACTTATCTACTTCAGTAGTCTATCTATATAATTAGCTCGGGTACATATCAAGTTTATATGCTCTGATATATATTCTCTTGTGCTATGATATATTCTCATACGCTTGTCACACAAAAAAAAGTGAAGTTTCTTCAATTTATATCATAAGCTCTAAATATCTTGCTCTGATACAATTGGGATCAGTCTCTTCTAAGCTTTAGAAAGCTCTTTCACAAGCTCTGATACAATTGTGATCAGTTTCTTTTAAGCTTCAAAAACCTCTTTTGTGTGCAAAGCTTGTATGTTACATGTTTTTATGCACAAAAACTGCATCAAGTTTCAAATTTTGTGACAAAGTCGTGCTGAGTATGGATTTAAATTAAAGATTAGATATCACAAGTACTATTTACTTTATTCAAATTTGTGCTTTTTCCAAAAAGGTTAATATGACTACAAATCAAACTGTATTTAATTAGAAAGCTTAAAAGCTCATATCTTTTCCCAAATTTGTTTTGATAGCTCTCAGAGTGCTTGGATACCTCTCAGAAAGTATTCTGAGTAACTTCAAAAAACTTATGAAAAACTAAAACATATTTGATTTCAATCACTTAAGGCAATGAAGCCTTTTTTTTTTATTATTTCATTCATATAATGCCTTAAGAAAAGGACTATCTGAAAATCACATCATATGGTGTTTTGAAAAAATATCTATTTTCTCAATGCTCTATACCATATTATATTTCCTTCAAAATATCTTCCAAAATTTTTTTTTTCAAATTAGTTTGTCATCATCAAAAAGAGGGGGATTGTTAACTCCAAAAGCTTTCAAAAAGCATAAATGCAAAATGTTTTGAGTGATAACACAATCAATTTAGAGAAAATATTTTGAAAAATGACTAATTTCTACCTTGAGTTTCTTGAAGAATTAAACAAGTCTTTTCATTAGCATAACACGTTTTCTAAAGCGTAAACAATTTCACTTTACATGTACAAACATGATTTATCTTGTTCAAAGATATGGGAACTTAATGCAAGTGAAAATTATATCGTGAAATGAACGTATGCATACTCAATGGATTGAAGAAAATCATTATGTATAAGAAATCAAGGAATGAATCTTCATAATATAGCATGCGACTTCAAAAAGTACACTTCAAGTGATGATTTCAATCCATCTCTGAAGCCAATGTGCTCTACAACCTTCAATCATCATGATCACAATCACTTCATCATCTACAAGCTCTTATTGAAGACTAGAAGATCAAAGAAATATCAGGAAATTGATAGCATACTTCAGAAAGTTCACTTTACGGTGAAACGGTGCACTTTATAAGAAAATAGGAGAAACTTGAAATTCAAATGTAAAGTGAAACTCAGTCTTATACTGACGAGTCATCTCTTCTACCAACTTGGTTAACTACTCCAACTTCTAGAACGAAAAGTTCAGAAACCTCATTCAGAAAGTGAATAGTTTCTAAAGGTAACATCATAAATCTCTATTTCACAATGGCTTCTGCAACAGTTCTGACAGACAATGAGCTACTCCTCTAGACTTCTTTTCCAAGACACAAACAGATTATCAAAACATGTCACTTGGAGAACTGATCAAGGGCAACAGTCATAAATGCAAACTATCTATAAATAGAGATGTTGTGTTTACAATGAAGAAGATTTTTACGTTACGTAGATACTGAAACTCTGATAAAATCTCTCCTCATCTCTTTTGTAAAGTTCATTACATCTTGTAATCAGTTTCTTGTCTGTAAAAATCTTCTTTTTACGTTCTTAGTGGATCATATGTTCTTCCTAGGAAGAATCATATAAAGAAATCATTCAAGTTTTTCCCAAGTCTATTATTCACATCGTACAAAAACTTGAGCGTAGGTTAGTTTGAGTGATAAACCTAAACACAAATCTTTGTAACTTTGATCCAGTAGTGATCGGTGTGAGATAGCTTGGAGAAGCTAAGTAAAGACTACTTGTAACGTGACAGTAGCAGTGAACTACTAGTCACAGGGTTAGCTTGGAGAGGCTAGTGAAAGACTACTCAAATTGTGATAGTAGAAGTTAGCTACTGATCATTGGTTTAGCTGGGAAAGGCTAGTCAAAGACTACTCGGTTTGTGACAGTAGGGTTTGCTACTGATCACAAGTAAGAGCTTGGGAATGCTACTGTAAAGACTATCCTTTTCTTTCTCGGGTTGAGAAAGGTTTTAGTGGAATTTGACAATTGTTGAGAACTAAATATAGGCATGATACTATTCTCCTTCATCTCTTATTTATTTACTTCAAAGTGTTTATTATTTTGTGTTTTCTGGAAAGCTTGCTCTTACGCATTTTATTTTATATATATAGTGTTCAAAATATTTCTGAAGAAAATTTTCTCAATATGCTTGCCATCTTAACAATGATGGACCAAATTATCCTTTAAATACGATAACTCCCAAAAAATACTTTGCTTAGTCTAATTACTTTTCTCACTTCTGTTATTTTTGGGAAATTCTTAACTTTATTCCACATTTGGCAACCACTTAGTCCAACCGAAAGCTCATCATCTTCAGTACAATTACTTTCAAAGTCATATCTACTTTGCCTATATGGATTATCATCATCTAAAAACCTCCTATGACAAACAAACCATGAGTTCTTTCATCCATGCTTCAAAGTGAATGCCTTATTATCCTCTATCCAAATTGGACATGCTAGTTTTTCTTGTGTCATCCACCTAGACGATGTTTCGTAAGTTGGAAAGTCATTGATGCTCCACATTAATGTTGCTCTCATCATGAAATTTTATTTTGTTGAAATGTCATACAAAGAACATTCTCACACCACAAGTCATTCAATTCATCAATTAAGGGTTGAATATGCACATCAATTTTAGCTTTTGGATTATTAGGGCAAATGATTCTACATGTTAAGAACCAGTAAGGATCTTTTATGCACATTTTAGGAGAGAGATTGTACAATGTAACAAGTATAGGCCAACACAAATAGGGTTTAGTAAACTGATTATTTAGGGTAGAACAAAGTCTCCATCTAACATTTCAGGGGTCAGATGCAAAGTTAGGATATGCTTGATCAAAATATTTCCCCATTTTACCATGCGCTGGATGAGGCCTCGATCGTCACTCTAATATTCACTATGTCGTCTCATATGAGAAGCTAGACCAAACTCATTAACGCATATAGTCGTTGGTCTAGGGATTTAGGGAAAATAATGCATTCTTTTCTTAGGGAAATCCTTATACCTCCCACTTCCTCATCTCTCGAGTTAAAACCAAGGCTCTTAGCAAAAGTTACACTTGATCAATGCAATATCATCCTTCTAATAAAGCATTATGCTTTTCAAATAACAGTCAATCTTTATTTCCTTCAACCCAAGTTTAGAAACTGATTTTTTAACTTGATAAAAAGCTTTTAGAGTTACATCAGGATTCAAACTCACCTTATTGATCAATGCAGCTCACTGATCAAAAGAACTTTGGCTTTTGTTCACTTCAGACTTAATAGTTAACATCTAAGCTGCTAATGACAACTTGGAATGCACACACTCATCCCATAAAGGTTGATTTGCTGTCTCTAATAGGCTATAAAATCTAGAAGCATTTTGATTGAACTTCTCAACTGAAGGTCAACAATAATGTGCTCCACACTTTGAACTAACAACATCAAAAATCATGTCATGATGTTTAGACAAATTGTCCTCCCATGATATATTACCCACGTCTTGCCGACCTATGTGAACCCCACCGTAACTACTTCCAATTTTAAAACATATTATTTCTCCATGCTCAGTCCAGATCCACTGATCAAGCATAAAACCTCGCTTGTCTAAGTGAACCCTTATAGCATTAACATCCAAACACTTGTTAATCAGATACCTAACTTCTGCTTTGTATATGAGCTACTATGGTTAACAAGCCAAACTCAAATTAGTCAACACCCTCATAATTCCAATTTACATCTGAGACTTAATAGGCGTGAATTTAAAACATTTTAACTAACAATTTATAGCTAGATGTTTGTATTCAATGACAATACATCAAAACTAAAGCCATCATACTTATACTTGTATTTTTTACTCTGTTAACCCCCGAAGTGAACCTAACCAATTAGCTTTTGAACCATCTCTACTCAGTTGGATACACTCTTCGGTGTTCAAAAGTGTCCTCCTGTTAATGCTTCCGGCGCCATTTTAGCCTTTAAGGAACCATTTCGATACATATGAAAAATAGATATTTAACATTAGCCTATGTGTTTATTTTCTTTTTTTTTTTTGGGTCAAGCCCGTGTCCACTCATTAATTTTCATTAAGTCTTGTACGCGACAATAAATTATCGATCAGCCCAAAAGAGGAACTGTCTCATGCAACGAACACGAAAAACTTTCAAACGAAAAAAAAAAAAATGAAAAATTTGTAATTAAAATATGTGAACGGGACCTGACCAATATATATATATATGAACAGACTTATATAATCCTTGGATTCCACACCACGCTTTCCCATTTACTTTGCACATGATATCATGTTACTTGTCTTACCGGAATGTTGCACTACGATTCCCAGAAGCAGGAAATGCCTGCCGTCTTCTACCTTGTGCCAACTGTTTAGTCAAATCACTTGTTTGTCCCTGTCCTCCTGTTGAACGTTTCTTCTTGCTACCTGAGTCGTCTAGCTCCTTATAACCGTCATCATTCTCCCAAGATGCACGCTTTGTATCTTCACCAAGCTTAGCGTGTTTCCTTGCGGCTTCATAGTCAAATGGCTTCAGCAATAAGCCACTGGGTTGGTCAATTTTCTCCGGCTGTTTGGTTTTATTCTTTTGATTGTTTGACTGAAAGCACTTCTGAAAGCTTGATGACAATTCTGAGAGAGACGTTGGCTCATCATCGTTGCCCTCTTTTCCCGAAGTGGACACAACAGAATTTTTCTCCCTGTGCCCATCGGAGTTTTCTAGGTTATTCTGCTCCATATCCTCTGCATCCTCACCAGAGTCAAGCATTATGATCTCTCCTAGAGTGGAGGTGGAAATTGGATCTGAAACAGGCTTCTCTGGGTCTGATGTTTCAGGTGCTACACTAGGAGTTTCTACAACAGGTTTTGACTTCTCGCTGCTACCCAAAAATGAATGAAAAGGAAGATTGACCGAAGATCTAATCTGCTCTAGCTTCATGTCTTCCATTCTCTAAAATGATATCCCAAAACAGTAGTCGAAAAATAAGTTGACAGAAACGGCGGTTAGAAGAAAAAATTTCAGTAGCTAATCTAATGGTCTGCCTCATTAGATAACTTAACACAGCCAAATACTAACATGCTATCAGCTACAGGTATAGGCTGTAAGTAACAGATAATGTGACATGTTTTACAGGTATAGGCTGTAAGTAACAGATAATGTGACATGTTTCTGTGTAAAGCTCACCTTCTTATCAGGATCAAGCTTCCTCTTTGAATTCCCCAGCAGTGCGCCAAATGCACCAGTAGGCTTTCTCAGCACCTGAACTGTTGCTCCATTTCCCTAAAGTAAAGTAATAATTAGATTGATTATCCTCACGAGGAAAGAGAAAACATTGAAATAACATTTATACTTCTCAACCTTTGCCGTTGAGAGTGTGCCAACATTTCCATCCCTATTTTGCTCTGTAATAGTAAGACTGTCCCGTGGGAGCTCTGATGTGTGACTACTGGACTTAATTTTTACAGGCACATTTGTATCCTGATGCTGAAGAGATCCCTGTTAAAGGTCAAAATACAGTAGTGAGTTCTCTTAGATATTCACACTAGTGGTATTCAGGCATTTTCAATTCCAATACTTTGATTGCAATTCTAACCTTCGAGTTTTGTGCATGGGGTAGGGGATCTTCAATTCCATCTCTACTAGGTACTGCGTCTGGTGCCTGTATCATCATACAATTAATAAACAAACAAGAAAGGAAATTAATACCAAATAAAATTTATAATATCAACCCACTAAGCTGGTTGAGCACTCAACAGTACAGTTAATTCCAAGAAAACCAGAAGTAGAAAATTATGAGAGAATCTAAAAGCAGTTCATCATACTTCTCAAGCTAGGTGGATGGTTATTTTTAACGTCTCTAAGAGGACATCCATACCAGATCTGTCGATCCAAATGACAAGGGAAATCATTTATTATATCGTAGTTCATAGACAGCATTTAAACCTGTTTGGAAACTAAATCATCTCTTCTCACCATCACTGGATCATGTATCACTGCAAATATAGTCAGTGACAGTCGGAACACTGACTAAGATGCTCAAGGATATTAAGAGAGTATCCGTCAAGGGCTCACATGAAGATAAAATCCATACTCAGGAATTGGCTTTACAAAAGTTGATTGGGTTGAATCTCCCATCATTCAGATCCAAGATGATCGTTAAGAAGTTTCAACTCTTTCCTCCTCTCCATCTACCCATTCTAATTTCAGTATTTTAGTTAAATAAGACCAGTACTGCAGTGTTACTGACATACACAGAAAGGGTTCTCTCTAAGATCCTTCTCTCTCTACAATTATACTCAGCACATTTGAAATCCTAATTTAAAACCATTCGGACATGTCATAAAAGCACCAAACTACTACTAAAATTACATACAAATTGAACAACCAGTTGTAAGTCCAATGATATTAACATGTGAATGTGCCCATTAATACCATTCCAGCTAATGGCAATTGTTAAACATATTACTCACAAGAGCAGCAAGTCCTTTCAAATGTTGAGCAGCTTCTTCAAATGCAGCAGCATTTTGTAAAGAGTTCCTAATGATGTTGACAACAGCATCAAGATTGCGTTCAATATACGGATGCTTTGACTTTACCAATCGCCACAGCTTGCTTGTAGTGAGAGGAATCTGCTTAGCTTTTGAACAAGTAAATACAAATTAAGTTGACATGGCTGTGCAACTCAACTGCAAACATTTAGACAAAAGATGACAGGTAGTTTAATTTACCAATTTCAAGAACAGATTTATTTGGCAATACGTAGCCAGTACTCTCGTCCTCTGCACGGGCAACAAGGTCCCGCCATTCACAGAGCCCCTGCAAGCCAGAGAGATAGCGTATAAGAACTATAAAACAAGAACTATTAAGAGCGAGAAAATTCAAAGTGAAAACAATACATAAGATGCCATCATTCTATTGGTTTTACAAGTTTAACATTCCTGTATTATAACTTCCTGATGTTGTATCTTATTCTTTTTAATTTGCCATGAAAACAGATTCATTGAGGAAAGTAAAAAGTTAATCTGATGATAGATAGGACAAGTATGCTTGGAAGGCCATTACAGTTTTTGGTGTCAAATCCAGACAGCTATTCATGATAGAAACCAATATGCTATAGCAGTGATAACTATTCTGAAAGTGCATAGCACTACTGGCTACTAGTTGAGATGATTAGCTAGAAGATAGGTGCAACGGTGATGATGATAGTAGTGAAGGTAGTGAGAAATGGAAGTAAATATCAGCCACCACTGAAATTTTGGCAAATGGTGTTGGTGGTCCTGGTGGAAGTGATATGGAAACACCAGAAGATCAGACTAACTATGCTGTAAAAATGGGTGTGTTTGTTTCAACTTGTAAAAAAAATTATGAAATTTAAATTTTATATATAGTTGAAAAAGCTGAAAATGGTTTTTTTCTTTTATTTAAGCTACAATTTAGTTTCTAATAAAAATCTGAAAAGTTTTTTTTTTTTTGAGATTCTTATTATTTTTTAAAAAAATTATCAAAATATACAAAAAGTGAATTTTTTGGTCGGAAAAAGTTATTTTTACCCAACAAAGAATCACATCCAAATGCACCCTTAATAGAATTACCAGAATGATCAATCTACAACACTCGATAAGGTAAAGAGTGGGAATCATTTTACTATGCGTGAAATTGATTCATGAGAAAATCATAGCTTCCTGCTGATCACATCTTAATTTTTGAACTAAATACAGAATGTTTTATGAAGAGTGAGTTGACAAAATAATTCAAAATTTATGTACAAAAATATATCTTGAAGCATAGGTTAGGGGAAATCTTTTTCCATATACACTGCAAAGAAAGAAAAATCAGGCAAGCCTATATTCCCTATGCAAGTAATCAATAATTCATGCTACAAATAGTAAATTAGAAGAGCAACTTACTGAAACAATGGCAAGCTGCTGTTCGTTAAAACCAGCCCCTTGCAACCTGTGAATAAACAGAACTGGTCTTGCTTTACACTCTTGGCAGGCATCATATGCAAAGCAGGACTATATAACACACTCTTCACATTGAGGAGACACAAAAGTAATCAAAATAATACCTAAAGCTTTTGGAACACTACCTACTTATATAGAATGCTACATTAATTAAAAATTCACAATCAAAATAGTAACAAACCCATATATGTGAAGGTAGGAATTCTCCGTCAAAAGTTCTTTCTCATATAGCTGCATGCACACATCGTAACTGCGCTTGTAGACCTGTTAAGGACACAAAATTCCAATTAAAAGTAAAAGTGAACATACGAAAAGGATCATTGAGCTAGTCATTCAATTATGTTGTGTTGCCATTTCATTGAAAATTTAGAGTCAAAATATTGCCCAAGAACTTAATCTATAAAGAAAGGGAAGTGTAAAAAGGTCCATGATTGTCCATGATTACTGCATGCAACATATTTACAAACAATTGAGACAAACAGTTTGAGGGAACAAAGGAGCACTCTATGGTTAAGCACATTTGTGGAAAGGATTGATAGATCACATGCTCATCAAGATAGTTTGGTATCGAATTTGCAATGCAAAATAATAAGATTGAAGGAACTAAAAACTACCACTGTGCCACAATGAATAAACAGGAAAGAAAAGAACAGTAATAGAGGAAATGTGATCCTCTGTTTTGCTGAATCAGTGAACGCACCAGTGTAACAGAACTTGCAACAATCATAAACTACTAAACACATTCAAGGTCAAAAAACTGAAATACCAACAAAATATAAACCTTTCAAAATAAACTTTTGGAATCTGTTAAAAATTCAAAAGGTTGTTGCTCAACAAGATCAACTTCAATAATAAATTAATGTATTTGGCTTAATGTGTTAGACATGATAAGATAAGTTAATACTATACATTGTCCATTATAACTTCTTTACAGGTTAAAATGTGGAATAACTTTAATCCAGCCTGAGAAGACCGGATTAGACTTAATTAACTATTGATGAATGAGATTGGTTTTACTTTTTATATTTTATATTGTATCAAAATAAAAATTTCTTATTTAAATAACAGTAAATAAAAAATACATGAATAAAAATATTTAATAAAATTAATTCAAAATAAATAAATACTTTAAAGAATAATATTTAACATGAATTTGATAATATAATACGTATAATTATAATTGATAAATAAATTTTTTTATTGTAACATTTGATTTTCAACTTAAATTTGAATAACCAGTAACATTACCTCTTCTACTATAATCTTATATATTATATCATAAATAAAAATACTAAAATATATTAAAGAAATAGAGTACTATCTATTTTTTAAATGTATATATTTTATATTTTATATTCATATTTTATAATTTATAATTCAAATAATGAAAGTGATAAATATTTACAATTTATAATTTATCATAAATATAACATTTTTAAAATTCTAACTAATTAACTAATAATTATTATTTTACTATAATTTTATTTTTTCTTAATATTAGAATTAACTGTACTAGTGAAAGGATAGTATTACATCATATAATGTAACAACTTATACAATATTACACTAAACAATGTATAATATTAAAATCTTAACCGATCTTATAATATTAGCCCTTATACTATCAGATATATCAAATCTAACATACCAAACAGACCCTATTAATGCAATAACATCAATCAAGTGAAATTCCTTGGGGCTAAATAGTTACCTCAAGCAGAGGAGTATCAGAACTTTCAGACTCCTTAGAAAAGGCAAATAAATGAATCCTCATTAAATCATATATATAGAGCAGGTAGTGTGTATCTTCTCTGGCATATCTGAGTCATGAGAAAAACAGTTTATTAGGTTACAATAATCAGTTTGCACAAGTGCATACAAACACCTGTAATAAAGAACTTGGGCCCGTAACCAGCAGTAAGAAGTCAAAACCAAGATAAAAGTTTAGACAAATTCTCTATTTATTTGCTTGGGAAGGGGGATTGGGAGAACCAAACACAGTTATCATAATACTTTCATACAGTGCGTAGTATCATACCATCTCCAAAAGTAAATATCTAAAGTATAATTTAGGCCTACTTATCACAACTTTCGAGAGGAACCCCTAAGGTGGTGTGTGGTTTGGGGAATGTTTTAACATTACCGGGAATGTTTAATGGAAGATTCTCATGCTTGGTTTACGGATAGAAAAGACATTCCTAGGAAAGCTCTATTCCTAGGAATGTGAAAATATGCCCATTTTTGTTCCCATCCTCCACCATGGGAATGTTGGATTCCTATTGGAAGGAAATGTTTAAGAAAATGAAAAGACTAAATTAACCCCAAATCCTAAACCTTGAATAAGGCTGGAGCACTACCGATCAAGGCTGGACCACCTTCGATCAGTGTCAGCCCACTGCCAATTGGCGACGACTGGACCACCTCCAATTGGCGCCGGACCACTGTCGATCATGGTCAGACCACCACCAATTCACACAAAACCACCTCTAATTGTCAACGGACCACCACCCATCAAGGCTGGACCACCGTTGATCGAGCTGAACCACTGCCTATCAGGATTGGACCGTAAGTGATTAGATTGGACAACCACCACTGCCAGCCTACTGGAAATGGACAGTAAGCGATTGAGACCGGACGACCACCACTGCCAACCGGCACCATTTTGTCATGGCTATTTTTTTAGAAACATATAGTGTTCCCAGTATGATATTTAGTATTCGTGTGGCATACAAAACACCTATATATTGCATTCCTGGGAAAGTCATTCCTGAAAATAATTTTATTGAGAATACTGGAATAGTATTCCCCCGGGAATGAAAAATCATTCAGCGAACCACATGCCCCCTTAGGAATTATACATATAGTTGGCTCAGGTATGCTCGTGTCCAAGTAACTAGCTCCCTGTTCGTCAAACATTAGTGGTTAACTCTTAAACCCTTATTCGATAACAATTTTAGGTCCACCAATCCCGTAGCTCAATTCAAGACTGGGACAAAGGTGAACTTCAAGTGACAAGTGCAGGATTGGGTAAAATCATGTAAACTCAGTTGAAGCATGAGTTGGGTGAGTTCACTATCCCAGTTGAAATTTGGCCTCCCCAGGACCAAAAATTAGTGTTTAACAGCGGATATCAATGCTTTTGCAAATCATTTCTGGTCAGGCTCAAAAGATCGAAGAGAAGCCAGAAGTGAGAAAAGAAAGGACCCTCAAATTATGGCAGCCAGCAGCTCCCAACATAGCACACCAGAGATTGGAGCAGCACCCAGGCTGCAAGCATGCAGCTAAGATGCTTTGCATTGCTGCCCCGGTCAAGGAAGCTGCACAAAGGTCTCCGAGTCGCAGCAGCCAGCTGCCAGCAAGCCTCCAACTCAAAGCTGCATTTGGGTCTCTGCTCAGTAAGTTCTAGCCACTCTACAACCCGAATACGAGTCTCTTGCTATTTTGATTGCTCTGTTCTTGGCTGCTTCATTTTTGTATTTTATCTGTTCTGAAACTTGTATTATTGACTGTCATCCTTTGTTTAGCTTGCCTAGTTATTATGCTGAGATCTGTTTAGCTTTTTCTGAATGAGGATTAATACCAAAATGTCCTGCTTTATTATGGAGTTGGAAGCAAGGTCTTAACTTTATTTTGCTTTACTACAAATTTTATTACATTATGTTTGCAATATTTTCAAGGTGGTATGCTCTTTCAAGTTGAGCTATCCTAAGCTTCAAAAGTTTAGGCAAACATTAAAGGTTAACAACATTGACTAGCTCATAACTAATATTCAAAGGGATAGGCATGCTTTGCTACATGCTTCATCCTTTTAGGTCCTAGCTATAATTTTTTGTTTATATACGAGGATGCCTCATCCTCTTCTGTCCATTCTCTTCTTTTCTATAAAAATTTCTTTTTCTATCAGAAAGAGAGAAAGGGGGGGGGGGGTGGAGAGGCATTGACTAGCTCATGTGAACATCCTGAGCGCTGAAGGAGCAAACAACAAATTAGAAGCTTCATTACGAACCATGAAACTTATGTCTGTATCAGTTTCAGCAAGGAGAAGGGACTGATTCTTCTTAAAACACATACCACATTTTTTAGTCTCAAGTAAATTGCAGGTAAACCACACCCAAATACAGGAGAAATGGCATCCCATCTAGCCTAGCACATTCCATAGATTCTTAACTTGCAAATGAATCTCCATAAAACTGGATCACACAACTTACCAAAACAATTAAATCCCAGTAGTACAAGGAGAATAGGATCGAGTTAAAAACGACAGGTAGGACCACAGAAGAATCAAATGTGACAAGTTCGAAAAACAATTGCACCTTAGCATCTCATTAGGAAGCGGCCGTAATCTCCAATCGGCATTCTGGTATCTGCAAGTAGTTTACTTGTAAACATTCGAGTTCATGGGTAAGAGAAAAAGGAGTAATCATCCCATAGGAAATAGTGAAGCATATGAGTTCAGAAAATGGAAAGATGGGCTAATTCCAATAGTTTAATTTTGATACATGTAAAGTGTATTAACCAATCAAATATTAGCTTTTCTCCAATCGGCATTCTGGTATCTGCAAGTAGTTTACTTGTAAACCTTCCAGGTCATAGGTAAGAGAAAAAGGAGTAATCATGCCATAGGAAAAAGTGAAGCATTGAGTTCAGAAAATGGAAGGAGGGGCTAGTTCCGATAGTTTAATTTTGATACATATAAAGTGTATTAACCAACCAAATATTAGCTTTTGCATAACTTTCCAGGATGTCATTGAAAGAGTGAAGTACTATTAATGTTTGGCAATTAGATAACCATTTTTGAAAAATATACAAAGACAATGTATCAACATTGAATGCATTCCAAAGTGTAAGTTAAGTGAAATATAAACACAGCTTACTCCTTGTTTGCAGTAACCTCACAAAAGTGATGCAGAAGATACTCCAAACTATTTCTTTCCAATTTTAACACCTTTGAAGCCTAAGCAATGCAATCGAAATAGATTAGTCTTTTCTAATAAAAAGAAGAGAGTAATATTATTGCCAACATGCAGTCAAAGGAAGATGGATAACGGCAATAAGAATCATAGGAAAAAGAACTTGAAGATGTTGTCTCGCCATTTCTCATGCTGCTGGAACAAACCATTACATTAATAAAATATCTAATTTCTATGCATTGACTACCAACCAATAGAAATTCAAGAAAGTGCCAAATCATGGTGAATAGTTATCATAATGGGTAGCTGTTTAGCATGATTTGGCAGGTTCCAAGATGTCTATTGATTGGCAGTTTATCAATACATCAAAATTAAACTCTTAGGCCACGTTTGGTGCATCGTATAGAATAAGGTTTGATAATATTAGACATGATAATATAAAGTCTGATAGTATAGTATAAGAAATTCTTTGTATAAGTTTTTATCCTATCCAATGTTTGGTGCACCACATGTAACTGTATAATTTTTTCTTATCTAGTGTTTGTTGTGTCATTGTATAAACCTGTATAGGATAAAATATTTTTTTGGACAAGAATACCCATATATATAGACATGTTAAAAATCATTTTTTAACACAATTATGAAAATTATTTAAAATAAATACATATCCATAAAAAAAATGTCATTAAAAAGATTACTTATTATTTTCCCATATAGCAACTTGTTTGAGATCTTGTGGGCATAGTGGGATATCTCAGTCAAAGGGGAGTGCAATTTGGTTATGATTGGCTTCATACTGTGCTTGGTCATTGTGTGACTATGCATCCACAAGGTGCATCTACGAGTTACAATTTGGTTACAATTATGTGACTTTGCATCAACAAGATGCATCTATGACTTATCAAAGAAACAGGCTGGGCAGCTTCCTCGTTGGTGATTGGTGGTGTGGTGGTAAGCAAGGGGTTGAGCTGGTAACTGAGGTGAGGTGAGAAGGTGGCGGTTGGAAGGAGAGGAAAGGAGAGAACAGAGTCCAAAAGAGAAGACTAGGGTTAATTTGGGATTCAGTAGTCAAAATAATATTATCAAGTGTAATCAGGCCTCTTGTGACCTGATAACTTAATTATATAATTGGTGGATAAAAATAGGTCACACCGTATAAGATTATACTAGTATATGTGACACCAAACACATGATAAAAATGGACTTTGTAGTATTAGCTATTCCAATCAAGCCTTATCCTATGTATCAAACAAGGCCTTAAGAATACATCAAAACCCAAACACCGGGATTCTAGTTCATTCTACCTAGAGCAAGTCAACTAGCATGAATTGATCCAGAAAATATTTTATATAATAAACAATTCCAACTATATAACTCATTATATAGGGTGTGTTTATTTCAGATTTTAAAAAATATGATTGAGACATAAATTTTATATATAATTGCAAAGGGTGAAAATTGATTTTTTTTCAAAAGCTACTTTTTGAAGCTGAAAACTAATTATTTTGAAATTCTTATTATTTTAAAAAATCATCCAAATGTACGAAAAGTTTTTTTTTCTTCTTTTTTGGGTGAAAAAAGAGATTTTGGGTCCCTAGAATCCCATCTAAACGCACCCATAATTTTGTTTCCTTGGTAAATAATAAACATGAGAAGTAATACATTGAATACAGAATTTTATAACAAACCTGGCCAGTGTCAAACAAATTACAAATGTAAATGCCAAAATCCCGTTGAAGCCACACAATATCCCGATCTGCACCATGCATAACCTAATTAAACATAAATAGGGTCAACAGAATGTGGCTAATAAATATGAGGAATCGATACAAACTCCAATCATAGGCTACTAACTTTCCTCTTGGAAGAGTCCTTGAAGACTTCCCTTAGATGGGGCCCAACATGAATTCGAAGTTTCAGTGTGTCTACAACAAAATCTTCAGACCTTGTTGAGATTTGCATCAGACAAGTCAAACCTTGGAAAGACCGATATTGATTATGCTCCAAATCAACCTAGATATTTCAAGTTAGGAAAGGGAAAAATAAATAAATAAAAAATGTCAAAAGAAAGCAATGAATGGAAGGGATGGAGAAGTAACAAGAAGGGAGAATATTAGTAAAACAACCAAATTGTATAGAACATCCAGAGGTAAACAAAATATTGAAGAGCTGCTACATTCTCAAAACTCCAAAGTACAAAAACAAGATAAAAAGCTAAAATAATCTCCACATGAACAGCAGAAAAAGACCCTAATTTTGATCACAAAAAGAGAAACATAAATGCAAACAAAAATGGAGCAATCTTGCTGTCAATACTACAAGTTACGCATGCCTCTATCTTATTCTACTCACCGACCAAAAGCAAAACATAAGAAAAAAGGTATAATAACAATTCACTTTCATAAATGACCTACTCTCCTAAAAGCTTTAGCTATTACATGAAGGCTCATGAATAGCTTTATTACATATCTAACACTGTCCCTCATGCTAGTATCCTTTCATGCATTAAGCACAGACAATACAATGCACAACCCCGCTTTTAGCATGTGCTTGTTAATAAGGAGCAAAGTAGCAAGGAAAGAACATGAGACTACTTCCGTCAAGGAGGCTCAAGTACCATGTCAAAGCCCATCTCTCCTAAATGCTTAAGCTATGATCTGAAGGCTCATGAAAGGGTTTGCAATATAATAAAAGTTGAAATTCAATTAGTAGAATTTTCTTCATCTAATCTGAAAAGGGAATAAAACAGAGGTAGATACCAGATTCTGAGAAAAGCATCAGGATTTATGCTACTTAAGATTAAGATTAAGATTAAGATTTAAAGTGACTAATAATTTATCATGTATGTTGCAGTTGCACGCACCAGTGCAAGAATCTAGTTCTATAACTAACAAAAAAACTGCATGAATAGTGATCATATTCTACCGCAAATTCATCAACAGAGCGCAGCTTAGCAGCCAACTCCTTCAGACCTTTGACATCTTCCACAAGCTTGAAAGGGGTGCTTTCTATTGAGGGAGGCCTCACTGGCACAAGATCCCCAAGATCTTTATCAACAAAATCCAAAACAGAGAGTTTTTCCTGGAACAATAAGTTAGTAATTGATTATTACGAACCTATAAAGAACCAAAAATACAACAAAACATGACCAAAGCACAATGACAATGACAGCATGCATGCAAATTTGGACGAATATGTTCAAGAATGAATAAGGAAGGAACAAGACCACATACTTCTTTACATCCCTTAGTAAATTCAGATGATTAGTACAAGTGTGCAAGCAGTGGATTGCCCAATCTAAACACCACTCTCGATCAATCTTGAAGTTTGGTTTGGGGTGGGGGTGCGAGGGTAACAGCAGAAGATAATCTAATTCTGTGTCACACAGATCCCTGAGCTAAAACATCAATAACAACAAGGGGAACCAAGTTACTAGCTTGATGACCTCAACATATACTGGTAGTGATACTCAAGCATTTATTTGACGTCTCTTCTTAGTCAAAATTTTAGGGCAACTTACACTCACCTCTCCTAAAATTATGCGAAATTCAGCTTACCTCCTCTCTATTTGTCCACCCTACAATGACCTCCCCTATTCTAACAAAAAAACACAAATGGTAGGTTGCATTCTCCAAATTATCCTTACTCTCACTCCCACTCTTCTCTTCTCTCCTTCTCTCTCTCAGTCACCCACCTCCTTCACTATCATTCACTGCCTCTCTCATCTTAAGTAGCCTGAGCTGGTTTCGCTTTTATTTTGTTTTAGTGACAGCAGTCACAGTTGGCATGATAATTGTTGGTAAATTGGGAAAGCAATTTGGCTTTTTTCCCTTCTCTTTGGTCGAAGGGAAGGGAAGTAATTTGGCTTGACATCCATGGTTTACCTTATTCGCTATTCAAAAACTTCTTAGGCTATTAACGATGTCCTTTGAATCTTTTTTACTATCGGGGTGTTTGTTTCGGGGTATATTTAATTATTCCCGAGAATATACAGTTGGGAATGATGTGTTCCTACGTTTGTTACAAGTCTTACAAATTTTTTCCTGGGTATTAATTATTCCATGGAAAAAGATTTTCATATAATTTAGTGAAATCTCATTCCCAAGTTGAAAAGGAGGTAAAAAAAAATTCCCATGACTTGGGAATCATAATTATTAAGCATAATTACTAAACAATCCATCAATTATTTGACTTTATCTCTTTTTATGATTGCGTTAAGGGAATTTTGGAAATTATGACATATATTCTCGGAAATATAGATTATAAAACAAACAAGTTTTAAATTTATTCCCGGGAATCTTAACAAATAATCCCAGGAATGTTTAATGCTAAACAAACAATTTTTTAAATATACCTGAGAATAATATTTCCGGGAATATCATTCCGCAGAATCGCATTCCTGGGAACTTAATTTCAAACCTTGAAACAAACGCCCCCTAATAGTAGCTAATGAAACAAGAATACAGTAGAAGAAGGATTAAAATAAAATCACTGTCTCCTGTATCGTTTGAGGCTTCAAACACAAGCACTTGGTTAGCAGCGACTGACAGAGAAGGTGAATGGGGGTGAAGGGGGGGGGGGGATGACTGAGAGAGAAAGAGAGTAGAGAAGAGTGGGAGTAAGAATAGCAGTAATTTGGAGAATGCAACTTACCATGTGTGTGTTTTTCTTTTGTTAGAATAGGGGAGGTCATTGCAGGGTGGACAAATAGAACGAAGGTGAGTTGAATTTCAGAAAACTTGTGTAATATTGCCAATTTTTTATCTTCACATAAATTTGGTGATAACCTAAATGAGGAGGGGAGACAGAGGAGACAGAGGGTGGGTTGCACTATTGGGTGTAAAGCTTCTTTACGGTATCATCTACTAACGTACAGCCAAATTATTATAGAAGTTTGATTGTCACGCCCACCATCATATTGCAAAATAGTGAATAAAATTGAAACTAAAACAAGAAAAAGGAAAGACATTTACTACCAACAAAGCCAGTGAGAGTGAACAAATCAACTAACCAGTGGATGAATAAACCTCTGACCATCGTCACTCCTCTCCAACCAAACATGCTCAAAAGGAACGTTCGAATTGTTGACAATAATGCTATACTCGTCCTGAGGCCTCCGAATCGTGGGTATATGAAACGGCACCTTCGGCTTCGGCCCTGCCGTCTTCTTATCCTTCGTCGCCACCTTAACGCCTGACGCCGCAGCCAAACTCGTCTCCGAATCCATCGTCACTTTCCCTGAAGACCCCAAATGACTGCCCCCTTTCTTCTTCTTCCCGCAAACCAATTGAAACCCGTCGTCCGAACCCTCCGCCGCCGCCGCGGCGCAACTTGCAGGACGCCCCGTCTCCTCCTGCTCCCGCCTAACCCTCCGGAACTCGTCCGCTGATACGTCAAACCGCTCCAAAACTTCGTCGTTCACGTTAACCAGCCAGTCGTACGCGTCGTCCACGTCAGCCGGGAACGCCGCAGCCTTGGCGGCCTCCCTGCCCCAGACGCTCGCGGAGGCGCCGATGGCTTCGAGCATCGACTGCGATTCCCTCGCGATTTCCTCGATTGGGACCTTGAATTCGTCGAAGTTGCGGTAGAAGTGGAAGTCCTTGTCGGAAGGGATGCATCGCGAGGAAGCGGAGAGCTCGGCGACTGAGGTGGAGAGAGGGCCCGCCGTTAGGGTTTGAAGGGTCTGGGCCTTTGGTGGTGTGGCGTGAGGTTGGTCGGGACCGACGTTCATGGCGTCGTGGATCACGGGAGACCGGTGGCGAAGTTTGGGGTTTTGGGGCTAGGGTTTTAAGAGTTTAGCAGCGTCGCCATCGCCGAAAACACTGCGGTTCGCTTCGCCTTGTAACTCGTAAAATGGAGTTGAGAGCAGGTTAGCCTGTCTATGTATCTACGGGTTCAATCACGTGACAGAAGGAGACTGCACGTGCCAATAAGAGAAAGCAAAGCCTTGACCTAATTAAATAAAAAATTTAATTTTGATACATGTAAATTTTTTAATATAGTTGTTCAACCATATTTGCCACATAACATTCCCAATTTCATCTAGCATAGTTGATTTAGTGAACCCGAGCAATTGAATTTCTGACTAGATAAGTTGAACTTGACTATAATGGGGAAGTCAACAAAGGAATGTCAACAAAATTGATAGAAAGTTATTGACATATAACAATTGATAACTTAATTAGATAGAAATTAAAGGAAAAACCATAATACTCAGCTAATTAGGGACTGATTGAAGATTACATTCACTTTCATAGTTTTTTTTATCTTCATATGCTCTTGATATGTCGAAGGGGATCTCATATACATATTTCTCATCTTTACGTGCCCTTAACATATCAAAGGGAATCTCATCTTTTATGTGTCCTTGACATATCAAAAGGGATATCCTCTTTTACTTGCCCTTGACATCAGTGGCCTTGCCCCCTCCAAGGTAATAGATAGCTTATTAGGATTAAGCTCATTACTTGTGATATCTCAGGTTCACTTGTTCCTAGACAACTCTAATAGAGCCTTAAGGGTTCCTCGGGGCCCACCCGTGTTGCCAGATAGACCCCACATGCATGCAAAATATAAAAGTGCAAAATTTGGGTTTTCTAGTACCAGTATAGCGGTTGTAGACCGCTATAGCGGTCAAGCAATGGTGGCCCCCATGCGGGTATGTGGCTGGCCCAGTTTCCTTCGTCAACTGCTATAGTGGTCAAACCGATACCAATCTGTGTCAAAACGATATAGTTTCATTACAACACCCACAAATACTATGTAAGCCCATCCCCAAGCTTAAGTTAAACACCCTAGCTGCTACCGACACTCCTTATGCCTCTCCATCGCATTTTCTTTCCATTCTTCCTCCTCCTTGAGCTTCCGGTAAGTGATTTTCATGGAACTTAGCAAGTTTCTTCCCCCTTTTTATCTAGGTTATGAGTTTAGGCTCTATCAGGCATGGTTTCTCATAACATTCTTCCTCCCTTAAAGTTCCAAATTTAGTTTTTGGCACAATATCAGATTGTTTATATTTTCATTGTAATGTTTGGCAGTTGCTGGTACCAGTCATCTTCCCTAGAGTCAAATTATCAGTGGAAGCACACTCGCGCCTACCAACAGTGAATGAGTTTAAACTCATGGCTATATTTTTTTGTCATTATTAATATTTTCCTAGCATTATATAAATTGCTTATGAAAATTTCAAGATGTTTTATGCTAAGAAAATATGCTTTAATGAATTATAAAAATTTTAGAAAATTATTATTTTACAGTTGCCATAGAAATATATTATTTTAGAAAACTCATGGAACCATATTGAGGTATGTTTGCCTTAGAAATATTGATCAGTTGGAAAAAGTACATGAACCCCTGTTTAGTATGAACATCAAGAACAGTGAATTATTTTAGATATTAGCTTTTAGCTAATAATTAGTTAGAAACATAATAGCAAGTTAATAGTTGCAGGATTTATTGTTAACTTTGGTATCAAGTTATTCGCTAGAGGACTAGCTCACCCACATTAAGGAACCTAGTGTGTTGTCCATTTATGAGACCTAGTTAGGTGCTCATCAGTTTAGCCATTGGCTCAAAATATATAAATGTTTTAGATAGTTATATATATATATATATATATATATATATATATATATATATATTATTCTTGTTGTACCATGTGGGTTGTGAGTGGAGATCTGCTCACTGAATTTTGATGAACTCACCCCTTTTTTTTTCCTCCATTATAGATACAGCCACAGATTCAGGTCCACCATAGCATCCTCTTCAGTAACATTGCAGCATTTGTTTGGTAAGCTTCGCTTCGGAGCAAAGCTTGTTTTAGGTTCATATAGTTATAGTAGTGCTTCGGTAATGGTGTAGGCAAAATTCCGAACATGTATAGCTTTCATAATTATTTATCTGACCATCAATTATTATATCAGTTATGTTTAGCTTTGGTCTAGATTATGAATACTATGTAGTTTATATTTAGGACTTCATTTTGGAAATATTTTCAGAATTATGGAAGTTATTCAAATTTGAGATATTTTGAATATATATTTTATTCTTTATGCATATTGGCCAATCACATTACTAGAGGCTTCCGTGGAGATCCAATCCCTCATATGCCAGTCATGTTCCCTAGGTGGGTCGTTACAAAGTGACATCAGAGCCATAAGTTTCCCTACATACTACTAGAACAAGTATCCACAAATAACATGGCATCTATGTGAATGGAAGCGTGCCCATTTGCATTGATGTAGTGTTATTTGAGGTCTTTAGGAAGGAGTTAGTCATGTCTAAGTTCATAAGAGTTTATCCTTTCTTGGCACTCATGATCTTATTATATGCCATCCATTTTCACAATTGTGACCATGCCACTTAGACATCCTTCACACCTTCACCATTGCCGCAGGAGCGACACATCCAGTGACAATTCTCACCTCAGAAACTTTGAACAGATGGTAGCAAACCTTACAAATGTGATGACCAAGTAGCTAGAAGCGACATGCAGCTACCTCTAGTCAGAGACACAGATGACTCAGCCTTGGAACGCTTTAAAAGAATGGACTCGCCCATCTTCAATGAGCATCTGACGAACGAGGATCCCCAGGAATTCCTCAAGTAGGTGGAGAAGACAGTTAGCATCATCCATTGTTATTTAGAAAGAGTGGTGGAGTTAGCTAGCTTCCACTTGGGAGGCCAAGTAAAGCTATGGTATCAAGAGTTCCGACAGAGGCATGGGACCTCTAGCCCTCCCTCTTGGGAACAGTTTAAATAAGCCTTCATGCTAAGATTCCTACCAAAGAGCCGATAAGCACATATGATTGAGGAGTTTTTGAAGCTCCGATTAACCCCAGGCATGACAATCACAAGGTATGATGAGCGTTTCACCTATCTAGCATAGGCAACCTACAGTATAATATTGACAAAAACAGCTTGGGTGAGAAATTTTGTTTAGGGTCTGTCCAAGGATATGTTCCTCCGTTTATAACCTCATGTTGAGACCATAGATTGTGCTCAGGTTATAGACACAACAATTAGTCTTGAGAGAGAATTGGCGGAGTGCAGGATGACGTTAGAAGCCAAAAAGAAAGCCAAGTTTCAGAGCTCTTTCTCGAGTGGGGCGGTTTGAGTAAGGGTCACCATTAGCAGGGCCAGCAATGGGATCAGTCGGGTAGGGCCACCCTCTCAAAGCCTATCTTGACATGCCTAGTTGTATCTCAGACTCAAGGTAAAGAAGGTAGTCAGTATCATGGACAAGGCTCATGGTAGACGTATCCAATATGCCAGACGTGTGAGAGAAGACATCAGGGTCTATGTTTATCAAGTTCCTCAGTGTGCTTTGGATGTGGCCAGTCGAGCCACAAGCGTATGGAGTGTTTGATGCTTGAGGAAGCTTCTAATTCTTAGCTTTGCCTCTCCAGGCTTTTGACATTTTTTTCACAAGTATGGAGATCTTGTATCCATTTCCATCCTCAGATTCTTCATCAAATTCTTCCTTTTCATAAGAGATTTTAGCAATATCCATTGCTTTGGCTTTACTCTGCTTCTGATGGAATGATTTCAATGCCATGGACTTGCTTTTCCTCATGGAATCACCATGCATTTCAAAGAGCACTACCACACAAGTTTTAAGTGACCCAATGAGTACATCCAGATCGGGAGTTTGAAGGTCTTTTGCTTCAGTAATGGTTGTGACCTTAGGTAGCCATTTGGTATGGAGACTTCTTAAGATATTTCTAACTATTTTAGAGTTAGAATATCTCTTGCCTAGTCCCTTTAACTGGTTTATGATGTGCATAAGCCTTATGGTCATTTCATCAATATTTTCTTGACCGGTCATCTTGAACATCTCATATTGATGAACCAGCATATTGATCTTGGTTTCTTTAATCTGATCAATACCTTCATGCAACATGTACAGTCTGTCTCATCTCCTTTGCTGTGTCATAAGCAAATGTTTTTATCATATTCAGTCCTGCTTAGTGCACACTTGAGCAGATATTTTGCTTTAGAGTTCAACAGAATTCTAGCTTTGTGTTGCTCTGTCCACCTGCTTTTGGGGACTTCTACTGATGTTGAAGATACATCATTGATTCCAGGAACCTCTTCAATTAGAATATGGTCAGCTCCTTGAATTATTTCTTATAAGTCAAGACTTGTGTATTTTGTGAACAACTCCATGCGGTTTCCCTAGTAGACAGAGTCCCCACCATCAAAGAATGGCAGTCCATTGATGGGGTGTCTTTCTGCTATGTGGATATTCTATGTCATTTGTCCCTCAGGTCTTTGTCCTCTACAATTGTTGGACTGCTCAACCTCTCAGAGGTTTGGCTCTGATACCACTTGTAGGTTGAAAAGTGCACGAGAAGAGGGGTTGAATTGTGCTTTGCTTCCCTTCATCTCTTTACGATACTAAAATATTAAATAATATATTATCAAACATTGAGCTTAAAGTATAGTGGAAACATGGTTAGATATTTCAAAAAGTAATTTCCTGAGGCATAGTATTAGTAACAGAACAGCTAAAAATGAACTTTTAGTATATACTGAATGATAATGCAGAACAGTGAAAATAAAAGAGATAAAGGAGAAGAAGATATGACATAGAGATTTTTATACTGGTTCAGTTAATCCTGTCTACATCTAGTACTCAACTTCCATTGAGATTCACTAAAATATTTCTCAACCCAAGAAAGAATAAATCGAATAGTCTTTACAATAGTCTTCCCAAGCTCGAATTTGTGACAAGTAAACAACCCTTACGGTCACAAATTAAGTCATTATTTAAGAGCCTCTTCAAGCTAAATCGAGTAGTCTTTTACCAGCCTCTCCAAGCTAAACCATGATCAGCAAGAACACCTTCCTGTCACGTTACAAGTAGTCTTTGACTAGCCTCTCCAAGCTAAAATCCAGTAGTCTTTGACCAACCTTTCAAAGCTGAACCATGATCAACAAGAACATCTTACTATTGCATTGCTAGTAGTTTTACCTTAGCCTCTCCAAGCTACCTCACAACGATCACTATTGGATTGAGGATACAAAAGTTTTGTGTTTAGGTTGCCATTCTAACTAACCTACACTCAAGTTTCCTTAAAATATATAGTGAAAAACCTAGAATAACTTGAATGATTTCTTTCTAAAAATTATTTCTTGGAAGAACGTATGAACTATTGAGGAATGTAGAAAGAAAATTTTTACAACCAAGGACACTGACTACTAAAAGTAATGAACCTTATAAGATGTGAGAAGAGATTTTTATAGAGTTTTCACTCTTATGTAACGTTCAATCCTATCCTTCTTTTGAGCAAAACATCTCTATTTATAGAGGTCTTCCTTTATTATCGTTGCCTTTGATCAGTTCTCCAAGTGCCACGTATTGATCATTTATTTGTGTCTTGGAAAAATAATCTACAGGAGTAGCTCATCTGGTGTTAGAGCTTTTGCAGAAACCATTGTAAAGTTGAAGTTTTGATAACCCTTCGAAAACTACATTTTATTTTTTGAATATGATTTTTGAACTCTTCCTTCTAGAAGCTGGGATAGTTGACCGAGTTAGCAAAAGAGATGACACGCCAGTTTGAAACTGGGTTTAACTTGAAATTTGAATTTCAAAAAATCAAAATTTCCTCATTTTTTTTAGTAAAGTCCAGGGCTCCGTAGTGAACTGAGCTTTCTGATGTGCGCATCAATTCAATGATAATTCTTTGTCTTCTAGTCTTCAATCAAAGCTTTATTGATGATGAAAAATATTGCGATCATGATTATTGAAAGTTGTGTAACATGTTGTTTTCAGTGTTTGCCTGATATCTTCATTCTATGCATACTTTTTTATGTTCAATGCTACTTTTTGAAGACCCGTGCCTTGATTTATTGTTCTTGACTTGATTTTCCTCAATCCGTAAGGCATGTACACATACTTTGCACGATATAATGCTCACTTCTATTAGGTTCAATCTCTTTATATGACATAAATCATGTTTGCACATATAAAGTGAAATTATTCTCATTTCAAGTTTGTGCTTTTGCAATCCAGAAGTACCCATATGCTATATTAAGAAACTCAAGGTAGACATTAGTAGTTCTCCAAAACATTTTGTTTAAATTGATTATGTTGTCATTCAAAACATATTGCCTTAACACTTTCTGAAAAGTTCTGGAGCTTACAATTCTTACTTGTGACTAAGTAGCCAACTCTACTATCACAAACTAAATAGTCTTTTACCAGTCTCTCGAAGCTAAACTAGTGACCAGCAAGTATACTTTGCCATTACAACCTGAGTAATTTTTAACCAGCCTCTCCAAGTTAAACTGTGACCAATAGCTCACTTCTATTGTCACACTGCGAGTAGTCTTTGCTTAGTCTCTCCAAACTAGCTCACACCGATCATTACAAGATCAAGGATACAAAGGTTTGTGTTTAGATTTGCCACTCAAATTGACCTACACTCAAGTTTCCATAAGATGTACAATAATAGACCTGGGAAAAAATTGAATGAATTTTTTCTAAGATTCTTCTTAGGAAGAATGTATGATTTACTAAGAACATAGAAAGAAGATTTTTACAAATAAAGAAACTGATTACAAGATGTAACGAACTTTACAAGAGATGAAGGAAAATTTTCTCAGCATTTCAGCACTTATGCAATGCCAATATGATCTTCTTTGTAAGCTTTATAGATGGTTTGCATTTATGGCCATTGCCCTTGATTAGTTGTCCAAGTGACACTGTTGATCATCTATTTATGTCTTGGAAAAGCAGTTTAGAGGAGTAGCTCATTGTCTGTCAGAGTTATTCCAAAAGTCGTTGTGAAATAGAGGCTTCTAAAGTCACCTTCAGGAACTACTTTTTACTTTTTGAACGAGGTTTCTGAACTTTTTCTTTTAGAAGCTGGATAGTTGACTAAGTCAGCAGAAGAGATGGCACGTTAGTCTATAACTAGATTTGACTTTAAATTTGAATTTCAAATTTCCCTCCTTTTCTTGTAGAGTGTATTGTTTCATTATGAATTGAACTTTCTAAAGTGCAGTATCAGTTCCTTGACATATATATGATCTTCTAGACTTCAATCTGAGCATGTAGATGATTTTCTTCAATCCGTTAATATAAGTATGTATACATTCATTTCACAATATAATTTTCACTTCCATTAAGTTCCTATTGTTGGTAAAAGAGTGCATGAGAATGGATGTTAAATCGTGCTTTCTGAAATCTTCTTCCTGACCTGAAACAATTTTGAATAAATAAATCTATCAAGCCCGACGCTTGAAGTGCAGCGGAATAATGGTTAGTAGTTTCAGAAAGTAAGTTTATGATGCATGTATAATTCGCCCTTGGTTCATTAAAATAATCAGTGCATTATCTAAAGTGATCGACAATAGAAATAAAAGTTTAGGAAAGAGAAAAATGAACACAAGAGTTTTTATACTGGTTCGGCCAACATGCCCATATCCAGTACTTAACACATGTTGAGATTTTACTAACAACAAGTTTCTCAACCTAAGAAAGTAAACAAATAGTCTTTACAATAGCCTTCCCAAGCTCCAACTTGAACAGTGCCCAACCCCAACTGCGACTTAACCGAGCAGTTTTGTACCAGCCTCTCAAAGCTGAACTTGCACAGTGGCCAACCCCAATTGCGACTTAACCAAGTAGTTCTATACTAGCCTCTCCAAGCTGAACTTGCACGGTGGCCAACCCCAATTGTGACTTAACCAAGTAGTCTTGTACCAGCCTTTCAAAGCTGAACCATGACCTGTAGACATCTTCTATTGCCTTTCAAATGGCCTCTCCAAGTTGAACCGTGAAAAACAAATACCTTTGCATTCACGTTGTAAGTAGTTTTTCAAACAGCCTTTCCAAGCTGAACCGTAATAAGCAAATACCTTTGCTAACATGTTGCAAGTAGTTTTACCTTAGCCTCTCCAAGCTATATCTCATACCGATCACTAATGGATCAAGGTTACAAAGGTTATGCATTTGGGTTGCCACTCAAACTAACCTACACTCAAGTTTCTTTAAAGATGCTAGCTAATACAGACTGGAAAACTTAGAGTGACTTCTTTCTCCTATCTCTTCACATGAGGAGTGTACAAATACAAATACATTTTAGAACCGAGAAAGAAGATTTTTACACTTCATGATTAATTACATAAATTGATTAACAACGCCGGAAGTGTGGAGAGATTTTCCAGAGATTCTGCACTAATATTTTCAATTCTCTTATCAGCTTTCAAGCTTGGCATCTCCATTTATATAGGTCTATCTTTATGACCGTTGCCTCTTTGATATGATCTCCAAGGACATGTGTATTTCGTTAGATATGCCTTGGAACGTTAGTCTAGAAAGGTAGGCTGACAACCTGTCCCATTGTTGCAGAAGTCATTGTAATGTAGAGGTTTCTGAAGTCCTCATTTTTTCTTTTTACTTTTGGCCTGTGGTTTTTGAACTCCACCTCCTAGGATCTTAGATCACTTAGGTTGAAGAGATGACGTACCAGTTATAACACAGGATCTGATTTGAGATTTGAAATTTGAATTTCGAAACTCCCTCCATTTTTCCTCAGTGTTCTTTGCTCCACTCTTCAGTGAGCTTTTTGAAGTTGTAATCACTTATGTTGATTTTTCTCTGATCTTCCAGTCTTTAATCTTGATTGCTTAATGTTGATTTCTTTGCGATTACAGTGATTGATGACTGAGTAACACGTTGCTTTTGGACATGAATTTATTTCTTCATCATAAGTGTTTTTTTTTTTATGTCCCGTGCTTCTTTCTAAAGATCTTTCGCTTGGATTCTTGATTTTTGACTTGATCAGCTTCAGTCCTCCAGCATTTATGCTTTTTATCTTTGAGATAATATTAACCTTTTAAGCTTAATCTCCTCTCATGAGATAAACATGATTTCTCATGTGTAGTGAAATTATTCCCAATTCAAGTCTACTTTAATGCCTTTGGTCCATGAACATAAATACGTTCTTTGCTTGAAATAACATTCACTTTCTGATTATTTTATTCTCTTCCCATGAGATATATATCATGCTTGCGCATGCATAGTGAACTATTATTCTTACATTGAGTCTGTCTCATGCCTTAATCTGTATACACTTACTTCACTTGACTTCATATTCACCTTCTGATTAATTTAATCTCTTCCCACGAGATATAATCATGCTTACACATGTAGAGTGAAATATTAATCTTGCTTAGGTTCGTGTAATATAGACCGGATCTACCTGTTAAACTTTGTCAAGAAACTCAATGTAGCAATTAGTTATTCTTCAAAACATTTTCTCTAAATTGGTTTTGTTGTTATTCAAAACCTTTTAAGCTTTGTATTTTCTAAGTATTTTCTGAAGGGTTCTCGAGTTTCCATTCTCCCCCTTTTTGATGACAAACAAATTTGAAGAAAATCTTTTGAAGAAATGTTATAAGAAATATGAATGAAGTAAAGACATAATAAAATAATCTTTCAAACATCATATATGATAAGTTTCAGTAAGTTCTTTTCCTAAGGCATGATATTGATGGTTAAAACTTTTTATGGCCTTAAGTGAATTAAATCAAGGCTAATTGATTTATCATGAAATTTTTTGAGTTATGTCATAATCCTCTTGTTAAGTATCATAATGATACTTAAGTAGATATGATCATTAAAGCATTTGTTTGCAAATAGCCTGATTTACGTTCAAAAGGAACTTTCTGAACCTTAATGTGCTTGAATAAAGAAAACAAGTAATACTTGTAATATTGTATTTTGATTAAGAAATCTTATTCAACACTTTCTTTTTCTATGCTCTCCTTTTGGTAATCAATGAAAATAATGCTCAATGACATATATGAAAAAAAAAAGCTTTTTGAGCATGATTGATGAAATGACTTTTGAAATTATATTTCAAAGCATGATTTATTCAACAGATACATATTTATTCATAATATAGCATATTTCTCATGCTTTCTATGTTAGCTCGCTTACTGATTCAATTTTGATTATATTGATACACATCATTTGCAAGTAAGTGTAGCACACTTGAGAGGAGTTTTAATTCTTCCTAACCGATCTTAGTTATGTTGGGACATGGTAAGAAAAGGTTTCTGAAGACTGTCAGAAACATGATATACATAACCAATACTGATCAAGTTAAGCAGAGTCTTTTTACGCATATCTCAAGTGAGTAGTGGATAATGATGTGTTGATACCATATTAAGTTTTTTCATACATATCAATGGCACTTAGATAAAATTCAAGCTTTAACTAATCAAGGATATGTATGTGAACTAACTGTATTTGCGTGTTGATAATTTTGCAAGACAAAGGATGTGCAATTGAGCCACACTTTTTCAATCATTCTATATGATTAGCTAAGCATAATGATATATAGGCATTGATTACATACTATGGCTTAAGCAGATATCGTTCAGTGTTGGGAATGAATGTGTAAACAAGCAAGCATAGCATAAGCATGATGAATAAAGTATTGATAAATATCAGATAAAAATATATATAACGGAGTTAGGAGAGATGATCATCAGAGCAAGTAATCAATTAATCACCAAATATAATTATGAGACTCTATAAGAAGAAATATATTAATGTTTAGAGTGTTGTAATCAAAATGATTATGATTTTGCAGTATGTAGGATTAGAAGAAATTTGTGGGCTCCCCCTCAACATAACTCCCCCTAAGTATGTAGCTTCCCTTGATTGCTTATCAATGGATTTTCTTCGTCCCTTTATCCTTTCTCCCCCTTTTGGCATCATAAAAAAAAATCAGAAAGGAAGTTGAAGTAACATCCTTAACTCTTTCTTTTAAGCTCTTTTAGTATCTCTTGATTTGTTTGAAGAATTTGACATTGAAATTCTTCGTTTTGCCTAAGCTATGCTCCCTGTTCTATGATTGAAGCCTCAAGTCTGTCTTGTCTAGAGGTGATTTCCCTAAGGTGCCTTAGAATGATCTGATTGAAATGATAGCTTGAGGAAAGATGGTCTGAGGCTGGACGAGGTAAGTTTATAGGTATCAAAGCTAGAGTGGCTCTTGGATATGTCTCAAGGATATTTATACAGTATCCCTGAACTTTGGTGAATCATCTTTAGCATTATTTTGTCCATCAGCATGAGGTATGGTGGATGGTGAATCAGCAGCAGGAGAGGGAATAGGCTCAAGAGTAGAAATGGCAGTAGCTTCAGGATTTTGAGCCAAGACAGAAACATTGTCTTTGTTAACCATAGGAGTATCCGCTTCTAAATATCTGACCTCTTCCTCTTCAATCTGAACAATGAAGATGGAGGGAGAAGGTTGAGGTATCATAAGGGTGATGGAATTTTTTGGTCTAAGGTCCTCTTATTCTTCTGGCTCTTTAATTATTGGTTCTGAGGAGGGACCAGCAATAAGTTAAGATCTCACCCTCCCAGTTATTCTAGCCTTCTCACTTTGCAGTAGACTCTCTTCTTCTTCTTCAGATCAATAGACTCTCTATTTGTTCTTCTTCTTCCTCCACTTCTTCTTTTTCATCTTCAAAATAGCCCAAGACAACACGATATCCTTCTTCTTCATACCTTTGGATTTCTTTCTACACAATGGAGATTTTAGTCTCATGGATAGGCATTTTCTTGCACTTAAGCCAAATATCTCTTCTGCTAATAACTTTTATTGGTTTTTCTATTTGTTGAGTTTCTCCGGTTTTCAACTCTTGCTTTCTTTTAGTTCGCCTTTCTTCTTCCTCTGAGTCCTCAGTTTCGCTTTCTAGAAGAATTAATTTTCTTTTTCCTTTAGTTTGTTCCTTCTGAGAATTTTTCTTCAATAAGACTTCTTTGACTTGACTTCCTCCTGTTCGAGGACTTTGTCGAGTTGGCTCCGAAACTAGGACATTTGTCTTTTTTTTTGAGGTTTTGAATGATGATGGCGTGAAAATTGTGCCTTCAAGATACATGTATTTTTCAATGATGATAAGAAGACCCTTTTTTTGAAAGAGTGTTGTCAAAAGCATCCCATAAGGAACACTGGTAGTTCTTCTCTTTTCCTTTGTAGTGGTGCTTATCATGTAGTTCATAATGAGTCTTGGCAGATTTACTTTTCTCTTAGCCATGAGACAGTAGAGAAGCATGCAATCTATCCCTACTAGTGCATCAGTGCTTCCAATACGAGGCAAAATAGAAATTTGTACTATTATGTATACTTTCCTTGCCCTAGCACTCAACATAGCAATAGATATTTCATTTGGTTTATGAATGATGGAATCAGTAAGATACCTTGAAATATCTCCTTCATTTACTCCGAGAGTCCGAGCCCAGCTAGGGTTTGAACTACATATTAATCCATCATTTGGAGCTTTGATGATTATTGACATTCCTAAAGTAGTGATCTTGATTGTGCAATCCTTAATCGTAGTATTTATGAAGGATAAGGAGCTTCCTTCTAATTGAGAGTAAAAGGCATTGACTAACCTAAGATAAACTCGTTCATTGATTCCCAGGTATTCTTCCCATTCTTGAAAAGAGAATAGTTCGTTGAGGATGGTGATTTCTTCAAGAAGATCTCTGCATAAGGTTTTTCCTGGAGCCATTTTTCTTGAACTGTAACTCTTGTCATAATGATCCTGCATATATGGATCATCATACATAAGAATGGAGGTTTCTTCTTCAGTGGAAGTAGTCTGTTTCTTGCTTTTAGCCATGGTGTAAGAAGGGAGAATGAGGAAAGATTAGTTCTTGGAATGATTTTGATAAAGAGGAATGATGAACGACTTGAGAAAAGATGAGAGGCTTTGAGAGAGTCACTAGCGGTTTCAGAGAGATATGAACATATAGAGGAAGTGTGTGAGGGAAGATAAAGGGAGACTGATAAGCTTTGAAAGGAGAGATTATTTATGAGATATGACATTACTGTTAGGAGGTGAAACGACATGGGAGAAAGAAGGAAAACAAACAAGTTATTTGAAGATCCTGTCCTTTTAGGAAGAGGTTTCAGACTTTAGGGAGACTTTCTAAAGGAGTTTTCTTTCTGACCTTTTAACTTGCTTTTTGACCCTCTATATGAGATTTATCTTTTTCCACTTTCTAATCTCCAGATTTTTCTCTGATTGATTTTCGATACACCACTGACTTTTGATCTTGTAGACTGATTTGCTGATGTCCTTGTGTTGAGATGATTAAACGAGATTTTCATTTGGAGAGTTTGAAGAGAGGAAGAACCCAAGAAAGTATTATGCATGAATGTTTATGCAAATGTAAAACATTTAGTCCCAGATATTTTTCCCAAACAGAGCTAATGATACTAGTATCATCAAGGAAGGTAGCAAAGTAAAAGAAATTTTATAATGCTGTATATGATTCTTTTAAATAGGATCAATACTGCTATCAATATAGAGATTTTAAAAGCACCTTTTTCGCAGTATTTGAATTTTCCACATCACTGTGACTTGTAGTTAAGTTTCCTCATTTTGATTTTTGTGATCCTCATGTTATGCACTTTAAGAGAATGTAAATTTTATCTTCATTTTGTCCTTTCATCTTTGACCTTTGCAATTGTTAGACTGCTCAACCTTTAGAGGCCTGGCTCTGATACCACTTGTTGGTAAAAGAGTACACGAGAAGGGGGTTAAATTGTGCTTTCTGAAATCTTCTTTCTAACTTGAAACAATTTTTAATAAATAAATCTATTAAGCCTGAGGCTTGAAGTGTAGCGGAATGATGGTTAGTAGTTTCAAAAAGTAAGTTTCTGGTGCATGCTTAATTCACCCTTGGTTCATTAAAATCATCAGTACATTATCTAAAGTGCTCGACATAGAAATAAAAGTTTAGGGAAGAGAAAAATGAACATAAGAGTTTTTATACTGGTTTCGGCCAACATGCCTACATCCAGTACTCAACACATGTTGAGATTTCACTAACAACAACTTTCTCAACCTGAGAAAGTAAACAGATAGTCTTTACAATAGCTTGCCAAGCTCTAACTTGCACAGTGGCCAACCTCAGCTACGACTTAACCGAGTAGTTCTGTACCAACCTCTCCAAGCTAATCTTGCACAGTGGCCAACCCCAACTGCGACTTAACCGAGTAATTCTGCACCAGCCTCTCCAAGATGAACTTGCACAGTGGCCAATCCCAACTGCGACTTAATCAAGTAGTTCTGTACTAGCCTCGCCAAGCTGAACTATGACTTGCAGACATCTTCTACTGTCACATTGTAAGTAGTTTTTCAAACAGCCTTTCCAAGCTGAACCGTGAAGAATAAATACCTTTGCACTCATGTTGTAAGTAGTCTTTCAAACAGCCTCTCCAAGCTGAACTATAATAAGCAAATACCTTTACTAACATGTTGCAAGTAGTTTTACCTTAGTCTCTTCAAGCTATGTCTCACACTGATCACTAATGGATCAAGGTTACAAAGGTTATGTGTTTGGGTTGCCACTCAAACTAACCTACACTCAAGTTTTCTTAAAGATGCTAGCTAATACAGACTGGAAAACTTAGAGTGACTTCTTTCTCCTATCTCTTCACATGAGGAGTATACAAATACAAATACATTTTAGAAGCAAGAAAGAAGATTTTTACACTTTGTGATTGATTACATAAATTGATGAACAACACTGGAAATGTAGAGAGATTTTTTCAAAGATTCTGCACTAATGCTTTCAATTCTCTCATCGGCTTTCAAGCTTGGCATCTCCATTTATATAGGTCTATCTTTATGACCGTTGCCTCTATGATCTGATCTCCAAGTGACATGTATATTTCGTTAGATGTGCCTTGGAACATTAGTCTAGAGAAGTAGGCTGACAACTTGTCCTATCATTGCAGAAGCTGTTGTAATGTAGAGGTTTTTGAAGTCCTCATTTTTTCTTTTTTACTTTTGGCCCGTGGTTTCTGAACTCCACCTCCTAGGATCTTGACTCACTTAGGCAGAAGAGATGACATTCTGATTATAGCACTGGATCTGATTTGAGATTTGAATTTTGAATTTTGAAACTCCCTCCATTTTTCTTTAGTGTTCTTTGCTCCACTCTTCAGTGAGCTTTCTGACGTTATAATCACTCACGTTGATTTTTCTCTGATCTTCCAGTCTTCAATCTTGATTGCTTGATGCTGATTTCTCTGCGATTATAGTGATTGATGACTGAGTAACACGTTACTTTTGGAGATGAATTTATTTTTTCATCATGAGTGTTCTTTCTTATGTCCCGTGCTGTTTTATGAAGATCCTTTGCTTGGATTCTTGATTTCTGACTTGATCAGCTTCAATCCTCTAGCATTTATGCTTTCTATCTTCGAGATAATATTCGCCTTTTAAGCTTGATCTATTCTCATCAGATAAACATGATTTCTCATGTGTAGTGAAATTATTCCCGATTTAAGTTTGCTTCAGTGCCTTTGGTCCGCGAATATGAATACGTTCTTTACTTGAAATAACATTCACTTTCTGATTATTTTATTATCTTCCCATGAGATATATGTCATGCTTGTGCATGCATAGTGAACCATTATTCTTGCATTGAGTCCGTATCATGCCTTAATCTATATACACTTACTTCGCTCGATTTCATATTCACTTTTTGATTAATTTAATCTCTTCCCACGAGATATAATCATGCTTACACATGCAAAGTGAAATATTAATCTTGCTTAGGTTCGTGCAATACAAACCAGATCTACCTGTTAAACTTTGTCAAGAAACTCAAAGTAGCCATTAGTCGTTCTTCAAAACATTTTCTCTAAATTAGCTTTGTTGTCATTCAAAACCTTTTAAGCTTTGTACTTTCTGAGTACTTTTTGAAGGGTTCTGGAGTTTGCACCTATCTCTTTAAATTAGATATATCATATTTGTACATATAAAGTGAAATTATTTTCACTTCAAGAAACGTGTTATACAAATGAAAGAACCTGTTTGCTGCTTCAAGAAATTTAAGGGAAATATTAGCTATTCTTCAAAATATTTTTTCTAAATTGGTTGTATTATCACTGCTTTCTGAAGGTTTTGGAGCTAACAAATCAACCATGGAACCTCTGTACAAGCTCCCAAAGGTGGGCCTAGGTTTTTGGCCTATAGTTTTAGTCCACTAAAGATTTAATTTGTATAATAAAATTTATAAAATATATTAAAATAATATCTTTATTATTTTATAATCATATTAGTATAATTTATTTAAATACATTCAAAAATGAATTTAAAAGTAATATTAAAAGTACAATATAAAACTCATGCATTTTAGCAAGAATTTAATTTTGATGTATTGATAGTATAAAACTTTTTTATACTATCATCCAATTAAATCATCTCATTTATATTACTCTTCGAGTAATAAATGTAAGATTTAACCACATTTACTCATGTAAAAGTGATTTTTATCATCATTATTGAAATAATATTTATTCTTTCATAACCACATTTCATATAAAAGTTTCCACATAAATTACATTAAGGTTAACCATTGTTGCTCAAAATCACTTTTACAAAATCAAATTGATCAAAATCCTATTTCCAAATTCCAATCTAACCACATAATAGCTTCCATATAAAACTTTCCACGGCATTGTTATAGGATGATGTGTGTGTGTGTCTATATATATATATAGAGAGAGAGGGAGAGGGAAAGGGGGAGAGAGAGAGAGATCATAGGCTTTTTTACCAAAAAAAAAAATGCTTATTTATGGATCTCCATCCGTTCTGATATTATTTACTTATATACACCATTTTTATAAATAAAGCAAAACAACTACACATAAACGAATTATAAAGCATAAAACGTTTGACTATCAAGCATTTTATGTGATTACACATTTAACAGTGCAATGAATTCACGTAACATGTGGCCAACATGTCAATAGTAAATGTAGATAATTCAATTGTGTATTGGCTACCTATGTTGCTTGATCAAGATGCAGTTCAGTATGAGAGTTGTAGTATTGAAAGTGACGTTGACTTGAGAATGATGTTTGATTGTCATAATCAATTTTCTGAACTTCATGCTATGGAGGTATTCATAGCTGTAGGAAAGTTGCAAATAACCTTTAATAGAAACACACCTGTTCAAGCATTTGATGGATTGTTTTTAGCTCAGCCTTCTAGGATTATTTCGATGCCAAATGCAGTAGTCAATGAAAATCATGAAGTAAACACAGATAATGTGATAAATGGGCCAACCTTAAGAGAAGTGGCGGCTGATGATGGTAGAGAGGTTCCACTTGACGGTCCAATTGCCGGGTATGAGCCTTGCAATGAGTCGGGTTCTGAAGAGGAGCCGAATAATGGAAATTTTTTTTTTGTAGAGATATGTCTGCACTGATCTTGACGATATGATTGTTTTCCCCATGCCTTTTACACTACATTTCTCCCACTCCTCACTTCAACTCTCTTACAAGATTTCAAAAAAAATAAAGAAAAAAAGAAGATCATACACGACGAGGTCCACCATGAAAACGACCTCGGTTTTATAGTGGTCCCCTACTATAATACCTTTGGCTGGCCACCAAAAATGTAAAATGTTTGGCTCAAAGCCGTATTGTGTTTTTGGCTAGGTATTGGCCGTTTTATATACTGCTACCCTTGCAACAGTTGGTTTGACTGCACGTATTATGTTGCACAACGGGCCATTTTTGAACTGACACACACCATATTTCGTTTAGCACTCAAACATTTTATGTAAGTAATTCATTTCACTATAAGTTGTTTTGCTATAACTCAAAAAACGGTGCATATAGATAAATAATATCAAAACAGATAAGGTTTTTTTTTTGGTAAAAAAGTGTAAAGATTAATTCTTTATTATAATCTTCAAATTATTAAAGACAAGAAGAAGAAGACGGCAGTGATAAGTTCTTGTTGGTCTATATTTGGTTAGAGAGTAAAAATAAAGTGTAAATGTTTATGGATAAATTTTATATATAAAATTACATATAAACCTATTTCATGGTAGATTTATCCCTATTTTTACTATTTAACCAAACATGCCCTAAGTATAAACATCATAACATATGAATAAGACCCCTTTTTCATCCATGAACCCCTTATTAAAAGCCAAAAAACAAAAAAAAAGAAAAAAGCCAGAAAGAAACTACAACTACTTGGGTTCACAAATTACAACAAAAGCCTTTTAGCTTTTATAACCCGAAAAAGATTAACTTCTTAGCTTTTGCCTTTTTTTTTTTTCCTTCTTCTTCATTCATCACAAACTTCAAAGGATCAATTGATCTTCTTACCCAGGTTCTTCACCAGCTGGCCCATTTGAAACCTCCAATACAGGAAATACACCAATCCCAGTCCAATCATAACATACATCCAGACATTCTCGTCCCCGCTCTCCTTGGGCGACCTCACCTCCTCAATCGCAAAACTCTCCCTCTGCGAATTGCCCCACATACCCTCCTTCACACGCCCATACAACACATACGCCCTATCCCTCTCACCAACAACCACCGAAGTAGGGAACCCCTCCAGGTCAAGGTCAATCTTGTCAAACACCACAGCCTCCCCCCACCCATCATTGCTCTTCAGGAACCACATCTTGCCGGTCACAGGGGACACCACCAAAGCGACGCCGTCCCCCCTCAAAGCGACGCCGTCTGCGCCAATCAGATCCTCGTTCAGCAGCACTAGCCTGGCGGTGCCGTCGTCCGCATCGACCTTGAACACCTTGCCCGTATTGGTTTGCACCACAAGGAGGTAACCGCCGCTGACGTAAGCGATGCCGTTGAGGCCGCAGAAGCTATACCATGCGTCGCGGTCCACAGGGTGCTCCGTGAACCTGCGCGAGTTCGAGAAGATCAAAGCTTCCCCTCTCTCGTTGACCTTCCAGATGTAGTTCTCCGCGGAGTTCGTGACATAAGCGTTGCCCTTGAAGTCCACCGCCACGTCGTTTGCGGTAGCGTCGGAGGAGGAGGGGAGGAGGGAGAGAAAGAGGCGGCGGCCGGAGCGGAGGTCGTAGGCGGCCAGGGCGTTGAAGGGATCAAGGGGTTTGGAGGCGTGTAGCGCGGCGAGGACGCGGTTGTTGCGGGAATCAACTGCGAGGCCCAAAACGGTGACGTTTTCGGGGAGGGAGGGGTCGGAGATTAGGGTTTCGACGACGCCGGCGTCGGAGACGGCGGATATGGTGCGCTGGCGGAGGGATCCGACAAGGAAGTGCTGCCCCGTTGGGTCCCAGGCGAGGCCTTCGGGGAAGAGGTTGGGTGACCGGAAAGTGATGACATGGCGGTTCCCGGCGAGCGAAGTTGAGATCTCGGCGGCGGCGAGTAGGAAGAAGAGGATTGTGGCGGCGGCGGCCGAGGAGGGGGTGAGTGGGCGATGATGGGATGAGAGGATCCGCAGGGGCATGGTTACGTTTTCGATGCTTTGGTGCGAGTGTTTAGTTAAAGGATTAGTTCAGCTATGGTTTATTTAAACCAATCTTTGGTTTTTAAGTTCTGACTAGTTGGGATCAAAAGTTTCTTGTCAAACGGGTATCAATGCCTCTGACTTGTTGGCGTCAAGTTTCTTGTCAAATAAGGATCAGCTAGCATAATAGCTGTGTGGTAACAATGTCAAAACGGGCCGGATCGACGGGATTGGAATGCCAAGATCACCATATTTAGCGGGTTGAGACTATATTTTGAGTCCGTAAAAAAATTTCAACCCACCTAACCTGGACTGCGGGTAAAATTTTTTTTTTTTAAATTTTAAAGTTTATTGGTTATTAAATACTATTATACTAATTTTTATTATCCAAACTAATATGTGAAAAACAAAGCTCATATATTAAACTATTGAGAAAGACCATCAAACAAGCCCGAGATTTGTTTTTTTTTTTTTAAAAGGGAGGAATTGACAATCAATGTATCACCATATCAATAACATAGCACTTGACAATATTGCTATTAGCCTATTAGTTAAGCTATATCCATTAATTAGAGAAAAAGATTTTAAAAAGTTTTCTTTAAAAAAAAAGCATCAAGCATTAAAAGTTTTTTTTTTTGCAATTTTTAAATTTTTGGTAGGTTAACCCACTAACTTGCTAGCCTGCTCCAAAATAGGCTGGACTGACTGTTTTAGCCCATTTTATTTTGGTGGACTGGCTCGTGTCGTTTTCGTTTGGTTTTTGGTGGAGCGGGCCTAAACGGAGTGTGCCGGCTCATTTTGACATCTCTAATTGTGCTACACATGGGTACTATACCATACATTCCATTTTATGAACTTTATCATACAAAATTTTCCCCATTCCGTAAAATTCAAGAATATTGATATTGTTTAGTTATTTGTGATTAAGAATGAGTCACTTGTTTTAATAGTCCAAGTTTTTAAAATTTATCAAATAAAAATCAAATCACAATCCTTGTTACACTAGGGGTTACGGGTGCCTCATAGATACCAAAGAAAAAACCTTAAATTTAATATTTCATTAAATTTTTCCTTTTAATAATAATTGAAAATGTTATAAATATAAGATAACAACAGTATATCAAATTCAAATAACGAAGTTGTATATAATCAAATATTTTAAAACACTAATGAATATACAATGTAATAATGCTAGAAGATTTGAACTCTTCATTGTAAGATCCATTTATACAAAAGCTAATAATATGAATTTACACATGAAGCACAACGATTAACATTAAGTAAAAAGATTACAAGAAAAAAGTTCTAGCATGACTACTTAATGTCATTGATTACAAACTGAATATTTCTAAAATTCACAATATAAAATCACATATTAATTAGACATAAATCCATAAGTTCCTAGCAATTGCCTTCTATTCGACATTACTCAGTTAATCTGAATTCACCAGAAATAAAAATAAAGAAAAATCAGAATTTAAAATAAATTCTCAGTAGAAAATGAATTACTTTAAAATATTTGAACTATGATTGGTTCCAGCCTTGTTTGCACAAAAAATATACAGGGCTACAATAACTTTATATGAACATAATCAGTTGTCATATCATAAATAAAATATGCCATGTAAAGCATGTCATGCATATCTTATCAAAATTTTGTTTTCTTTTACTTTAGTTTTATTTCCATTTGTTTTCTTATCTCACACATAGTCAAAGGTCTTATTTCAGGGAATTCTCATTCATTTGTTTTGTTCCTTATATTGTGATGACAAAGCAAGACTTTACGCCATTCTAACCGAGGCAGGTAACATAAAAGGATTTTATATGTATCCTTCTGCCTTGTCAGTGGTTAACAGTAAATTTTAATTAATTATATTCTTTTTAAATTAATTAATAGTTATTGTGTATAGATTCACAATAAGAAATTCATACAATTAATCCATAAATAAATCTTAAATAAAAGCTCATAAATTAATCAACAGTTTAAATAGTGAAACATAAACTAAACTAAATGCACAAAATTTATAAATTCCTGCATAAATAAATTGGATCAAAATAGTATAAGTTTAGAAAAAATAAATTAATACCTTAATAAAATTGATTAAATCATAGAGTTGCCAATCTAAATATTAATTTCAAAAGGGACAAATATTAAGAAAATTTTTTATCAAATTTTCTCTTGTCATTTTATCAAAGTCCATGAGTAGGTCTTTGTCATCATAAGGTCATAATAAGTTTAATAATTCAAATTCATGTACAATAACCTTCATTTATTCTTAGTATTAAATTTTAATTATATTTTACCTCTAATTTAGGTCCCTTATAGAAATTACTACAAACATTGACAAATCAAATTAATATAATATCATATAAACAATCTGAATAAATTCTAAAATGGAAGAATGATAAATTAATGTACAAAAAATAACAACATAAATTAAAAGGAATATTTGACTAACTTGAATTAAATAATGAATCACGTAAATATAAAGAAAAATTAAAATAAAGGAAGAAACCGGAGTGGCGATAGCCCACACTGGGCCAATGAGGAAGGAAGATAATCATTATAATTAAGTGATAAAAAAAAAGAAACTGGAGTGTGTTAAATTGACGGAACACTTTTTTGCTCCTATATTGACTATGCAATTTTGTCTTTTTCTCTTATTTATTGTTCTCCTTCTCTGTCTCTCACTTCTCTTTTTTGTGTGTGGCTGATTGTGCTTCTCTTTGCAATAACACGCACACAACCACTACTCACTTTGCTCTTCCACCGCCTTCATATTTCCTTTGCCCTTTATATAAATTGTAAAAGGCAATGCATCTTGACTTTCACCAACACGTGGCCATTTTTTCTATCATATGCATTTATGACTATTAATGTAATCCTCAACCACCTACTTTTTATTTTTACTTTATTTTTTTATGGTTACTTTATTTTATCTAGTTGTATAAAATTATACATTTTACATGAATGTGGTAGGTGTGAGAGATAATATAAATAATTACTCCCTGCTAGGGTTTCATGGCGAGCTTTGTTTTCTCCACGCCTCCTATGTCCTTCCCCCTAAACCCCGGATGATATCAATAATGTCTCAACCTCAAACCCATCCAAAGAGAGATTGGTTTGTGGAGAAACTCTTCCATGTGGAATACGAGAATGGGGACCCATGGCCCCCATGATTCATATTGATGAAAATGTGTTTGCGAAGCTTTGTGAACCCTAGAAGGAAGCACTTGTGATCAAATTACTAGGCAAGTCTATTCACTTCAAGATCATACGAGAAAGGATCACCAAGTTGTGGAGACTTCAGGCTAACTTCGATATGAGGGACATGGGCCATGGCTTCTTCTTAGTTAAGTTCAATACTATGAAGGACAGGGTGAAAGTGATGCGAGGAGGTCCCTGGATAGTTTTTGACCACTACCTTGTAGTGAGTACTTGGAGTCCATATTTCATTACTGAAAACAATGTAGATTGAAAGGACCCTGGTTTGGATAAGATTTCCAAGTCTAAACATGGCATTCTTTGATGAGAATGCTATCATGGCCATGGCTTTGGTTATTGGGAAGCCTGTGAGGGTTGATTTGACCATGGTTAGAGTTGATCATAATAAGTTTGGTCATGTATGTGTGGAAATTGATCTGACCAAGCCAGTCATTGGAAGAGTTTGGTTGCGTGGACATTGGTACCATGTCCAATACGAAGGCCTCCACCTACTTTGCTTAAAATGTGGAACAATATGGCCACCTTGCTCGCAACTACCCAGGTGGTGACTCACCGGAACAGGGTGTCATAATGGTGGATCAGGAATATCATCAGGTAACAGATGCCCATAATACGGGGATGGAAGTAAATGCCAATCAAAACTTGTCTGTTACTAAAAATGGGGGAGCTTTAAATGCCAATGATTCAAAACCCACACCCAATCATAGGGATTGGCTCGTTGTCCAGAAAAGGAAAAAAAATCCTCCTAAACAAAATTCAAACAAGTTGGATTCCCAGGGATTCCATTTCCAGAATAAATTTAAGGTCCTAGAATCATGGGCCCACCCCAAATCAATGGGAACGAAGCCCATAAGCAGAACGTTTGGGCCAAGAATAAATGACCTAGGAAGAAGGCTATTGGGCCGGTACTTAATTAAGTCATCCTTGTAGGTGATGGGTTGGTCTGTAAGATCACTAAGACATGCACCCAACCAATTTCCACGCAACACCAGGACTCCCAATCCCATGACAAGACTGATACCACTCTCTCCAATGTGATGCCCTTTAACTCGAAGGCTACAAGTGTTGTGGAAGTGGACTTTGTCCTAGAAATACAGGGTATACATGGCTCCCCCATGGATGGCAGTCTGGAACAAGCTCAAATGGGTAATATAATACCCATGGACACTGGCCAAATATGAACCTTTTGTTATCTTAGGTTTGTCCTCTCTTTTTCTTAGTGTTCTCATGATTTCTTTCAAAGATTTTTCTAGTATCTCTTGGAATGTTAGAGGGGTAGTTAATGCCAAGGGTAGGCGCCATGCCAAGGAGCTTCTCTGTCATTTTAACCCTTCCGTGTTTATAGTTGTGGAGACCCATTCTTGTTTTTCTTACGTTGAAAAATTCTATGGTTTTCTTGGTTTTAACCCAGTGGGTATTGTTGAAGCTAGAGGATACTCTGGAGATATCTGGGTTCTTTCCTCTGTGAATAATATTTTGATAAGAGAGGTTTTTCGTTCATCTTAGTGTCTTTTAGTGGAAATCTCTAGTGGCAATCAATCTTGAGTTTGCTCCGCGATTTATGCCAGCCTCACCCCTTCTACTCATAATGATCTCTAGGCGTATCTCCGGTTCCTTTGAACCCAGATTACTAAACCTTGGCTCTTAGAGGGGGGCTTCAATGAGATTCTTCTTCCTTTTGAATGCAAGGGAGGGACCTTTATCAACTCTAGAGCTATGATTTTTTCGGATGTATTAGATGATTGTCAGCTCCTGGATCTTGGAGCTACTAGGGGCCGCTATACTTGGTTTAGATCTATGACAGGTGCTACTCGTATCACAAAGAGACTTAACCGTGGCCTAGGCGATGTCTACTGGAGAATTAGTTTTCTAGAAGCTTTTGTCACTAATCTTCCTCGGTTTCATTCAGGTCATTCCCCTATTATGATTCACCGTAGTGCCCTCCCCCAGCACCGTGGTGAGCACCTCTTCAAGTTTCTAGCTACTTGGATCACTCATGATCTCTACTCTTTAGTGGTTAGAAATGCCTGGAATAAAGGAGATAGAGACGTTAATAAATGCATCTCTGAAGTTCAGTTAGATTCTATTAAATTCAATAAGGAGGTCTTTGGAAATGTTTTCCATAAGGTTTAGGGTACAGGGACGGGACGATGAGAAGAAATCTCTCGTTATGGACAAGCACCATGAAAGCCCCCGGATGTTGAGATCACCACAACAGTAACAACGCTTGAAGAAAAGGAGGTGAAAGCAAAGCCAATACCACTGAACTCAAAAGCGGGTGCGAAGGCCATCGAGATGGTAGTGGATGTGTGCGTGGAGTTTAAGGTCGAAGAACTATCATTGATGGAGAAGCAAAAAGAGCAGAGGGATGAGAAGTTTTCACCACCATCGATGAAGGAGTTGGGAGCTTTGCCGGGAACAAGGTTGCTCTGCATGTCAATCCAAATACCATCGTCGGAACAATTGGACTCCGAAATTGATACGACCTTGGCCAATGAGGAGTTGTCAGATAAGATGGCAGCTAAAGAAGCTTTCTTAAACTTTTGCATTGCCAAAGAAATAAGAGAGGAGGTTGGGCCGGTGGTTGAGAAGGAGGAGCATATGGTTCATCGGCCGACAAAGCTACCACCACTGGAACCACCGGATCCAAGGACCACAGTGACAGTCATGGAAGAAAGGTTGGCGGAGATGGAGACTGCAAAATATTTTTCCAACAGAGGCAGTGTGAGTGTACAACAAAAGAGACCAAGGGAAAAAAGGGGATCCCACCCAATTAGTTCATTTTATGACCTAATGGGCCTGGCCCATATAAGTGAGGTTAGTGTTTTTGAACTAAATGTTGCTAGTGAGGAGTGCCAAGGATGTTTAGAGAAAGTTTTGAACTCCAAAACAGTAAAATAATTTTGAAACAAATGGGCTAAGCCAGAAATAGTTTTTGTAAAAAGGGGGTTTTAATGGGTAATGAGGAAGAATCAATAAGTGGGCTTGAACTCTTCAGCTTGGTTTACACTCACCCTTTGGATTCTCTATGGCTTTGGCTTTTGAAAGCAACTAGAAGATTCAGATTTTAGGGAATAGTTTTAGAAACTAGCAGCATCATTGCTAAACAGAATTTTGATTGGAACGAGCAAGTTATGCTAGCCTTGGAGCAGTCCAACAATTCGCAAGCTAAAAGGCTTAGTGACCATAAAAAACTGGTTAAAAATGTTGCTATTATAGTCATGGGAGCTAAGCATGTAACTAATAATTCAGTGGATGAGTTTGTTCAAGAATTTGCAAGTTTGAAGCATGCGCATCATAAAAAATTAGTCCATTTTGCTGAAGTAGGTACAAAGTATAGGCTGGGAGGAGGTCTCTATGACAATTCATGGTCATTAATGCCAAAGATTTTGGATAATGAAGATTTTACAACTTTTGGTATTAAGGGTGCTGAGACATATGTTGATGTTTTTGCCAAGTTCTTTACAACCCTTCATTGCTCAATTCTCCACATATGCGAGAGTAGGAGATGATTCATCTAGTTCTCCAGATCCTGGGGTAACAACATTGCTGCATATGGATCAATCTCACTTGTTGCTTGGGTCTTCTTTTGTTGTGGAGGCTCCTAAAGATGCCACAGTTGGCCCGACCCTATGCTCATTGTTAAGCCCTGCAAAATCTATGACTGAAGTGATGAGTCCCACCTTGAGGACAAGGTGGAAGTTTAGGGCGGAAGTATTGTTAGGTTCCTGAATTGGATTGAGCCTAAATTGTAATTGTTGGGTCTGTGAGATGAGAGAGGAGGGGCACACTTTGTGTAACTACCTGCTGAGTCAGCAATAGGATAGGGGGAAGGGAAATACATGTGATTCTATTATGAGGGGGGTTATATGTATGCAAGGGATGAGAGGAGAGGGTGGACAGAATATTGGCTAGACACTTGGGAGAGTTGAGCTGTTATAGTGCTCAGGGCTTTTTTCTCATGTTTTGCAAGATTTATACTATTTTTCTTTTATAAGAATGTTAATGATACATTACACTTCTTCTACTTCATAGTTTCTATTTGTGGTCTCTATCACACAACCACTAAAAGAATGCCCAACGAGTACCTTCATGAGCACCTTGCCAAGTTCACTCATCTAGTATTGACATTCTATAACCGTATCCCAACTTCTCAATTTACACACATTTTCAATCCAAATATTATCTGATTGCTCCAAGCAAATTGGCACCATCAAGTTTCGCACCTTCCAATTGCTAATTAATTAAAAAAAAGGAGTGAAAATATGTTAGCTTAGCTTATCACACACTGAATAGAAAAATACACTTGCCACCCCACTGTTTGTGTTGAGTGTTGACTTCGGCTAGTCCTACTCACCTAAATGCTAGCTACGGATGACAACAAAAACCAGCGATGTATATGCATATGTTACATATGTTCTCTTGCCATAATCAGGTTTAAAATAATAATAAAAAAAGAGACAACGAGTGAGTCAAATAGAAGGAGAAGGAATTCAGAAATTTCAAATCTCGTCCTACATAGTAATTACTTCTCCATTAAATTACTTAATTCCCTTTGTTTTGGATCCAACTAAAAGTTTTTTTTTTTTTTTGTGTGTAGGAAAAAGTAAAATATGCAGGTATTCTGTATGCTACATGGTTCAATTAATTTGTACTTGGCACGAAAGTATCACTCGTGCAGCCATATGTATCTACTGATCAATGAGACACATAAATAAATAGGAACATATACTTCAAAGCATTAGTCATCTTAAACTGAAATGCTTCACTGGAGTTTATTTCCAACTACATTTTTAAAACCAATTTAATTGTTTTAAACTGCACGGGCATCCATCAAACTGTTGACAGCACAATTAAATACGCCACATATTCCACCTCACATACTAAAGTAACTATTAGAGATAATAAATAGCCCTATCATTTATACAAGAAGTAAACAAAGGCACCGAGAAAAGAAGCATAAACCTTACAACGTGAAAGTCACTGATTGAGAAAGAATTTGATTCCAACATCATGATTAATGATTATTTACGAATGGGCATGGATTTTCAAAACAATGCCAGGAACACAGAAGGTTATCTAGATAAAGGTAAACACGGGCAAGCCATTCAATAATATCGTAAATAGCAAAAAATGTTAAATAGAAAAGAAAAACTCAGCTCATTTACGTTCTGTTTCTCGAAGATTAACATGACGCAGATAAGCTCGTTGAAGTTTTGCACCCCTCAAGTTGGCATTGTTCAATTTCGCACCCTGAGAAGCAGGGCAATGATTTCAATCAACTAGGAGAGAATAGGAAAACAACATCTCACACAACCATACAAATGATTTGATCTGGAAACCTGAACTGAATTAATAGTAAATTGCGTAGAACTGCTATTATATTTAATGATTAAAGGTTCCTCCTTTTTGTTTATAATAACATTACACATGGTTCTCCTAATTGAAATTTTAACATCACAAAAGCCTCCTCCTTTTTTCAAGATTGTCACATCCCTTGATTTTGTCAGAAAAAATGTGAATGGAATTTAAAATATATACAAACGAGGTTTCTTTCTAATTTTCTTAAACCTTGAAGGAGGCCCAATTATAGAAGTCCAGTCCCACGCATGCGGCATCACCGTCTTACGGTCTAGAAAATGTTAGACATACATATAGCGCCTTACCTTTGTGAATGAAGAGACTGTTTCTAGAACATATGAAACCATATCATGAGACAGCAATCTCATTTTTCTGCACAAAGGTAGCATTTGATAAGGGGACAGGGGGGACGGGGACAGAAATATAGGGACAGTAAAGACGAAGACATAAAAAATATTGTCTCTATATTATGTTTGGTTGTAGAGACAGGACATATGTTGACTTTTCGTTGACTGGCGTTAACCACTATTGACCGGCCATTGACCACAGTTGACCACCGTTGACCGGTGGTTGACCGGTGGCCGGACCACCACTGGAAGTTTGTGTCTCCGTGTCCTGTCCCTACTTTTTGGAGGGACAGAAATACAATAAATTTTTATCTCTGGGACGGAAAATTTTTTCATCCCCATACCCCGTCCTCCTTACCAAATAGTATACAGGACAGACTATCCCTATATTTGTGTCCCTGTTTGTAACATCCCCAAATTTATAACTAAGATAAATATTAATCTTAATTATCGATAGCAAAACCAAGAGAATCTAGACAAATGTTATGAAACACAACAAATAGACTACTTAAGTATGTCTAGAGAAAAATGCAAAGAATTACGAAAATGCCATCACTTAGTCGAAATTACGAAAATGCCCTTGCTATGTAAAGGAAATTACCAAACTACCCTTGCCTTATTAAATGACAAAGATACCCTTACTCTATGAATGGAATTACAAGAATACCACTATCATTGTCTAATTACAAAAATATCCTTGTCTTAGTTAAAGAAATTACTACAATGCCATTTGCACAAATCCCTACACTTGTCTTTAGACAAGAATGAATCTAAGCCATTGGATTAAGATGATAACACAATAATTTAACCACATACATCATACACATTTATGAATCATATACATGCACTAAAGGTTAGAAAATCTCCACTAACATCTTTGCACAAAACATGGAAACATGTTTGCACAAAACATGGAGCATTTTCATCCAACATGTTTTCATAAAACATGGAAACATGTTTGCACAAAACAAGGAGCATTTTCATCCCAAAAATTCACCCAACATGTTTTCATAAATCATGCTCCAAGTGCTTTCCTTCTTCTGTTTTTTTCTCTAATCTTTCCACTATAAATACTCCTCAAACTCTCTTCAATTCAGAAACTCCCTAAGTGTTCTTTCTTTCTTATTCTATCATTCTTCTTAAACTTCTCTTGATCCTCTTAACTTCATCCAAACACTTAAATCCTAAGTCCAAACTCTCACTAGCCCTCACAAGAGTTACAATCTTTAACTCTAGTGAGAAATATTTTCTTAAGCACTCAAGTTCTAGAGCCAAGATTCAAGGAGGGTCATCCACTCCAAGGAATCTTGTTCAAGCTTAAGGAAGAAGAGAATGACCCTTTTTTAGACCCTACACAAGAGGTAGGAGCCCTCACTTTGGTTGTGTAAGCCATGATGACATCTAACCTTGCTCATGGTTAGGATGCCATCAAGCTTATGTTTGTTGATAAAAATGTTTCAAGGGGATATTGTATAAATATTTTGTGAAACCCCTTGTTCCATTCTGCTTCCAAAGTGATATTATGTTGCTTTCATGCTCAAATGATGCTTGAAATATGTTGTGTGATCCTTGTGTTAAAATAAGTGACATAAAACATGAAAATGGTAAGTGCTGGATTTTTGGCTATTTCTTGCAGTAGGTGTTCCGAAATTTAATACTCATAAAATGTGAAGTATCTTGAAATAGAAATATTTTTACCATAAACTAGACGCATCATAAAACACTCTCCAAAAAGAATCACCCAAAACGGAGTTTTCTAGCTCAAGATATAAATTTTTAAAGTAGAGCCTAAGACTGAAACTTTAAATCTGACCTTGTAGTAGTAAAATAGGTGTAACTCACTCTAGAAAAATGCAAATGGACTGATTTCAACTTTGTTGGAGAGCTAACACATATAGGAATACACCCATGTATGTTATGTATAAAGCTTTGTACCACGTAAATACATAATGAGAAATAAATTTCGGGAAAGTGTACTGTGAAAGTGCAGTTTGGAAAGGTTCTGGCTAAGGAAAGACTTGGTATTTAAGCGTGTCCATTGTGACCCACCTCTCTTTCCTGGGAACCCTCCTATGCATGGTTTACAATGGATTTACACTATTCCAAAGATGTAAATGCTAAAATTTGATGAGTTAGGAATTTGGAACTACCTTTACTAAGCTGAGATAACAAGTATACAGAGAATTATAAACTTTCTTCTCAAAGATGTCAAAACTATAAATAAAAGAATAAAGTCTTGTAAAAAGAGAATTTTAAGAATTTAAGTAGAATAATAATCTTCAAGAGTTATATGAAAACCATAATAAAAATATATAAAGAACCTATAATAATATTTTGAAGTGCATTAATGTATTAATGAAATTCTAAGAGTACAAAGAACACAAAGAGAAAAAGATAATACTAAGACATCCATTACCACTTAGGAACACTAGGAACTCAACTTGATAACTTTGGTTGCTTAAAATGAATCATTTATGAAAATGTTTACTATGAGATTTAAATGATATTATCCATGTTTCATGAAGTGAATTATAGTAAAGTGAATGTATGGTGATGAGTTATGAAATGATGAAGATGAATGATTGATTGCCCATGATTTATTCTGATTACATGATGATATGCATACATTCATTTTCAAAGGAAATAATAAAAGTAAAGTTTGAAAAAGGAGCAATGAAAGTCTGGAAAAGTGGACTTGAGCAAAACTCACGGCTTAACCCCCTAAACCGTTGAGATCATGGCAACGGAAAGGAAACCAAAAAAGGTTGTGGCGACGGCCACGGTATGAGCTCATTACCCTTTTAGGGTGGTCTAAGGCATTGATGCATTCATCCCGTGAGTAATTAAGAAATATGTTGATCACTAAACAAGTGAATGTTGAGGATGAGTAATCATGAAATGCATGCAACTACTAAATGATTATTGCTTATTAGTGGTTTTACATGATATGCTTATATGTATGCTTGGTGAAATACTGAATGGATATTTCTGCTAATGTTCAAGATTAGTTTAAAAGTAACTGCACTTCGGCTAATCACGTTTGTGAAAGTTTGATAATCGAATCCTTATCTGTTCACCTTTTTATAATAAACCCGAAGTGACTGGGACGACAACGATGACACTTTTAGTACAAGTAGGAACTCCTACTGAGAAATCATGTATTTCTCACTCCTATGTTTATTTTCCGTTGTCGTTACCAGAGACAGAGGTGTCCACTTAAAGCAACGAAGCTGTAGCTGAGGAAGGAGGTAGCACGTGAAGATTTCAAACCGTTCAAGTAGGAGCATTCCGAGCTTTAGTTACATTATAGTTTGTGAGAAACAATTAGTAATAGTAGAACTTATATTGTTATTTGTAATAACTTATCAGTATGATATATGCCCTGTCGTGACTTATGTATTAAGTGATTATATTCCAGTTTATGTGATAATAGTTCTACACTTAGTCTCTTATTCCGCTTATTTAATTAAGTGCGCAATGTAACTTGATTATTATCTATAAAAGCGCTATGTATTTCACTTCTCGTTACAGGCTTAAGTTTTCAAAAAATTAATTTATTTAAAGAAAAAAAAAACTTCCATTATTTTTCTAAGTTAATTTCAAAAGAAAATAAATACAAGGCAAAAGTGACAACTAATAGAATCCAAATGTGAACTTAAGCACAGTGGGGTTCTATTAGGGTGTTACATTATGGTATCAGAGCCTGCACCTTTCCCAGTACGGTGTGGTTCGGGGACGAACCAGGCGGAAGCTGGTGGGCATGTAATGCCCGGGGATGAGGACGAGCAGTGATCGCCGGTGCAAAGAGGGCACGGACAAGGAGGCAAGGTCCTCCAAGCGGAGGAGTACATGAACGAACCGATTACACACCCGAATGAGAGGGATCCTAAGACTGTATAGGTATGGAACTATACAGTTGAGGAGGGCTTATATGAATTGATTTGTACTACCTATACCAACAAGATGCATCTTCTTTTCGGTAGCCCAAACTGAAAGAACTCCATAGTTAAGCGTGCTTGACCTGGGGTAATTTTGGGATGGGTGATCTCCTGGGAAGTTTTCCTAGGAAGCATGCGAGTGAGGACAAAGCATGCTAAAAAGACCCGTGTTGGTTTGTGGGGACAATCGTCAATCCATAAAGCAGCAGGGGATGTTACAAATGGTATCAGAGCAGTTCATCCTATTTAAGCCTGAGGAATGGACTGACTATGCTTCTGTCTATGATATCATGCTATTAATCTTATCTGTATGATGGGATATAGGATTTAGAAATGCATGATCGTCTTGTGATACTGCCATAGTTGCTACCATGCTTAGCTATAGTATTGAGCCTGATCAACTTGATGACTGTTGTTTGGTGTGTCTAGAAACTACTGGCAGCAAACATACGTACGCATGGGGCACGCGGTGGAGGTAATCGTGATGAACTGACAAATGCACTCCAGGAGATGGCTAGGGCTATGCAAGCACAAGCAACAGTGATGATGGAGCAAATGAATAGGTGGTCGGAGGAGTCAGTTGGGAATCAAGAACATGGAAAATTCTCAGAATTCAAGAGGGCTGGACCTCCAGAATTCAAAGGGATAACTAACCCCGAAATAGCTGACATATGGATTCAAGAGATAGAGAAGGTTTTCTCAGTGGTAGAATGCTCTGATGAACAAAAGGTGGCATTCTCTACTTATATGCTGAAAGGAGAGGCTGCCGCGTGGTGGAAGGGTGCAAAGGGCTTGGTTGAAAATGCTGACATACAGATTACGTGGGAGGTCTTCTATGCCATGTTCCATAAGAAATATTTTCCAGATCCGGTTAAGAAGGCAAAGGAAGTAGAATTTCTATTGCTGACACAGGGAAATCGAAGTGTGGCTGAGTACACAGCTAAGTTTGAAGAACTGATCAAACACTCAACTAGCTACCAAAGGGATCCCAACGAGGCTTGGAAATGCATGAAATACGAGAGAGGTTTAAGGCGAGACAATTAGGCATCTGTGGCTCCACTGGAGGTCACTGACTATGCATCTTTAGTCAGCAAAAGCCAAGTGGCTGAGAGTTGCAATCGCCAGTTAGTTGCCCACCGAGTTGAAGAGAATAGGAAGAGGTCTGCTCAACAAGGTCACCGAGGGTTCCCACCCCCTTACAAGAAACCCTACCAAGGAGGTGGATTTAAAGGGAAACAACCCCAACACCCTATGATGAATCAACCTAAGACACAAGCTGTTAATCGACCTAGGATGGTCAGCTGTCCCTGAACCTATGACTAGACCCCTTGTGCCACTTGTGGAAAGATACATGGAGGGAATGCAGATTTGGTAAGAATGTTTGTTATCGGTGTGGACAGGCAGGACACTATTCTAGAGAGTGCCTAAAGTTCAATCAGTCCTCTACACTTAAGCCTAAGGCACAGGGACGCGTGTTTGCTATCACTGCTGAGATGCCCTCAGGATCTGATGATCTGATTCAAGGTAAGTGTATAATTAATGGAAAACCCTTAATTGTATTGTTTGATTCTGGCGCAACACATTCATTCATTTCATATGATTGTGCTAATAAGTTGAGGTCGTATATATCTGACTTAAAAATCATCTTAGTTGTCTCTACACCCACTATAAATACTGTTAGAACTGATCAAGCCTGCCTAAATTGTGAATTTGAGGTAGCTGATAGGATTTTTCATCATGATTTAGTTTGTCTACCCTTGTCTAGTTTTGATGTAATCTTGGGTATGGATTGGCTTTCGGCTAACCGTGTGTTACTACATTGTGCAAATAAGTCACTAGTATTTCTTCCCAAACTATCTTTACCCAATCCCTCTAAACTTGATAGAAAGGTACGACTATACCTAAACTCCATTATCATGGGGGATAGTAGGAATGAAGAGCGAGGATATGTTTTCCTAATGACAAGTGAGAGGGAAGTGGAGCAAGCTCTAGAAATGATCCTTGTAGTAAAGGAATTCTCAGATGTTTTTCCTGATGACATACCTGAATTTCCTCCAAAAAGGGAGATTGAGTTTTCTATAGATTTGGTACCGGGAACGGGACCCATATCTATAGCTCCTTATAGGATGCCACTGGCCGAGTTAATGCAATTGAAGAAGCAATTAGAGGAGCTACTAGAGAAGAAATTCATTAGGCCTAGTGCTTCACCATGGGGAGCTCTAGTGCTATTTGTCAAGAAGAAGGATGGGAGCTTGCGGTTATGTGTGGATTATAGGCAGCTTAACCAAGTGACCATAAAGAATAAATACCCTTTGCCTAGAATAGATGACCTCATGGACCAATTAAGAGGAGCCCAAGTGTTTTCCAAGATAGATCTGCGAACAGGATACCACCAGTTCGAGTGAAGGAGGAGGACATACCAAAGACAGCCTTTAGGACTAGATATGGACATTATGAGTTTAATGTGATGTCGTTTGGGTTAACCAATGCACCGGCAGTGTTTATGGACTACATGAATAGGATATTTAGACCATACTTGGACAAGTTTGTAATAGTGTTCATCGATGACATTCTAGTTTACTCTAGAACTGAAGAAGAGCACGAAGAACACTTACGAGTGGTGTTGGAGGTGTTGAGGAACAAGAAACTTTATGCAAAGTTGTCCAAGTGTGAATTTTGGATGAAGGAAGTTAAGTTCTTAGGTCATGTAGTGTCACATGGAGGAATAGCAGTAGACCCAAGTAAGATAGAAGTGGTGCAACAATGGGAAACCCCTACCACTGTAAAGGAGATTAGGAGTTTTCTAGGGCTAGCCGGTTACTACCGAAGGTTCATTAGAGGTTTTTCCCAAATTACCTTACCCCTCACCAAGCTAACAAGGAAGAATTCAGCTTTTATATGGAGCCTAGAATGTGAAGAGAGTTTCCAAGAACTAAAGACGAAGTTGACCACTACCCCTGTCCTAATCCTACCTGACCCAAAAGAAAAATTTGAGGTGTATTGTGATGCCTCGGGAAGAGGACTAGGATGTGTTTTGATGCAAAATAGGAATGTAGTAGCCTATGCCTCTAGACAGCTCAAACCCTATGAAGTTAATTACCCAACCCATGACTTAGAGCTAGCAGCTGTTGTCTTTGCCTTAAAAATCTGGAGATATCATCTTTATGGTGTAAGGTTTGAAGTCTTTTCTGACCATAAAAGTCTGAAATACCTCTTCAACCAAAAGGAACTCAATATGAGACAAAGGCGTTGGATGGAGTTTCTCAAGGACTATGACTTTGGGTTGAACTACCACCCAGGAAAGGCAAATGTGGTAGCAGACGCTTTGAGTCGTAAGTCCTTGCATGCCGCTTGGCTCATGGTGAAAGAAAATGAGCTGATAGAAGATTTTAGGAACCTCAACTTAGGATATAGGGGGACTTCAGAACAAATTTGGTTAAGCCAGCTAAGTGTAACCAGTAGCTTTAAGGATCAAATAATTCAAGCCCAAAGGGAAGATGAGGATTTCCTTAGAACCTTAACCCTTGTCGAAGCAGGAAAGTTGAAAGAGTTTGTCCAGGATAAGGAAGGAGTGTGGAGATACCAAGGGAGAATCTGTGTACCTGCAAAAGAAGGACTGAGAGCTAGCATTTTGGAAGAAGCCCACAAGAGTCAATTTAGTGTACACCCCGGTATAACCAAGATGTACCATGACCTAAAAAGGATGTTCTGGTGGCCAAAGATGAAAGCGGATATAGCAAATATAGTGCAAAAATGTTTGGTATGCCAAAAAGTGAAGATAGAGCATCAAAAACCCTCCGGAGTGCTGCAACCTCTCGAAATCCCCGAATGGAAATGGGAAGGAATATCCATGGATTTCGTGATGGGATTGCCAAGAACGCCTACCGGACATGACTCCATATGGGTAATTGTGGATAGATTGACCAAATCTGCTCACTTTTTACCCATTAGAGCAAATTACCCTTTGGAAAAATTAGCTCAGCTATACATCCAAGAGATAATAAGGCTCCATGGAGTACCCAAAACCATTGTCTCAGATAGGGATCCAAGGTTCACCTCAAGATTTTGGGGAGCTTTGCAAAAGACGTTTGGTTCAAGGTTGTGTCTAAGCTCTGCCTATCACCCTCAAACTGATGGACAATCAGAAAGAACAATTCAAACCCTTGAGGATATGCTAAGAGCATGTGTCTTAGACTAGCCAAAAAGTTGGGACAAACAGCTTCCATTAATTGAGTTTGCATATAATAATAGTTACCACACTAGCATTGGGATGGCACCCTATGAGGCTTTGTATGGTAGAAAGTGTCAATCACCACTTTGTTGGTGTGACCCGGGAGAGCAAAGTATTTTGGGCCCTGATTTGGTAGAAGAGACAACCAAACAAATAAGGAGAATTAGGGAAAGAATCCTCTCTGCTCAGAGTAGGCAGAAGAGCTATGCTGACAAGAGAAGGAAACCTATCGAATTTCAAGAAGGAGAACACATATTCTTGCGAATTACTCCTACCACAGGTATAGGTCGTGCAATGAAAGTCAAAAAGCTAAGCCCTAGATTCTTAGGACCCTTCCAAATCCTCAAAAAGGTAGGTCCCTCCGCCTACCAAATTGCATTACCTCCAAATTTGTCTAACCTACACAATGTTTTTCATGTGTCCCAATTGAGAAAGTATCAGTCAGAAACTATACAATTAAAAGATAACTTAACTTTTGAATTACCACCGATGAGGATCGTGGATCATGGCATCAAGCAGCTGAGAAACAAATTTGTATCTCTGGTCCGAGTAGCCTGGGGACAAGATGGAATGGAAGAGCACACATGGGAGCTCGAGGAAGATATGCGAAAAGAATTTCCGAACCTATTCACAGGTATCAAATTTTGAGGGCAAAATTTTTAATAAGAAAGGGAGAAATGTAACATCCCCAAATTTATAACTAAGATAAATATTAATCTTAATTATCGATAGCAAAACCAAGAGAATCTGGACAAATGTTATGAAACACAACAAATAGACTACTTAAGTATGTCTAGAGAAAAATGCAAAGAATTACGAAAATGCCATCACTTAGTCGAAATTACGAAAATGCCCTTGCTATGTAAAGGAAATTACCAAACTACCCTTGCCTTATTAAATGACAAAGATACCCTTACTCTATGAATGGAATTACAAGAATACCACTATCATTGTCTAATTACAAAAATATCCTTGTCTTAGTTAAAGAAATTACTACAATGCCATTTGCACAAATCCCTACACTTGTCTTTAGACAAGAATGAATCTAAGCCATTGGATTAAGATGATAACACAATAATTTAACCACATACATCATACACATTTATGAATCATATACATGCACTAAAGGTTAGAAAATCTCCACTAACATCTTTGCACAAAACATGGAAACATGTTTGCACAAAACATGGAGCATTTTCATCCAACATGTTTTCATAAAACATGGAAACATGTTTGCACAAAACAAGGAGCATTTTCATCCCAAAAATTCAGCCAACATGTTTCCATAAATCATGCTCCAAGTGCTTTCCTTCTTCTGTTTTTTTCTCTAATCTTTCCACTATAAATACTCCTCAAACTCTCTTCAATTCAGAAACTCCCTAAGTGTTCTTTCTTTCTTATTCTATCATTCTTCTTAGACTTCTCTTGATCCTCTTAACTTCATCCAAACACTTAAATCCTAAGTCCAAACTCTCATTAGCCCTCACAAGAGTTACAATCTTTAACTCTAGTGAGAAATATTTTCTTAAGCACTCAAGTTCTAGAGCCAATATTCAAGGAGGGTCATCCACTCCAAGGACTCTTGTTCAAGCTTAAGGAAGAAGAGAATGACCCTTTTTTAGACCCTACACAAGAGGTAGGAGCCCTCACTTTGATTGTGTAAGCCATGATGACATCTAACCTTGCTCATGGTTAGGATGCCATCAAGCTTATGTTTGTTGATAAAAATGTTTCAAGGGGATATTGTATAAATATTTTGTGAAACCCCTTGTTCCATTCTGCTTCCAAAGTGATATTATGTTGCTTTCATGCTCAAATGATGCTTGAAATATGTTGTGTGATCCTTGTGTTAAAATAAGTGACATAAAACATGAAAATGGTAAGTGCTGGATTTTTGGCTATTTCTTGCAGTAGGTGTTCCGAAATTTAATACTCATAAAATATGAAGTATCTTGAAATAAAAATATTTTTACCATAAACTAGACGCATCATAAAACACTCTCCAAAAAGAATCACCCAAAATGGAGTTTTCTAGCTCAAGATATAAATTTTTAAAGTAGAGCCTAAGACTGAAACTTTAGATCTGAGCTTGTAGTAGTAAAATAGGTGTAACTCACTCTAGAAAAATGCAAATGGACTGATTTCAACTTTGTTGGAGAGCTAACACATATAGAAATACACCCATTTATGTTATGTATAAAGCTTTGTACTACGTAAATACAGAATGAGAAATAAATTTCGGGATAGTGTACTGTGAAAGTGCAGTTTGGAAAGGTTCTGGCTAAGGAAAGACTTGGTATTTAAGCGTGTCCATTGTGACCCACCTCTCTTTCCTGGGAACCCTCCTATGCATGGTTTACAATGGATTTACACTATTCCAAAGATGTAAATGCTAAAATTTGATGAGTTAGAAATTTGGAACTACCTTTACTAAGCTGAGATAACAAGTATACAGAGAATTATAAACTTTCTTTTAAAAGATGTCAAAACTATAAATAAAAGAATAAAGTCTTGTAAAAAGAGAATTTTAAGAATTTAAGTAGAATAATAATCTTCAAGAGTTATATGAAAACCATAATAAAAATATATAAAGAACCTATAATAATATTTTGAAGTGCATTAATGTATTAATGGAATTCTAAGAGTACAAAGAACACAAAGAGAAAAAGATAATACTAAGACATCCATTACCTCTTAGGAACACTAGGAACTCAACTTGATAACTTTGGTTGCTTAAAATGAATCATTTATGAAAATGTTTACTATGAGATTTACATGATATTATCCATGTTTCATGAAGTGAATTATAGTAAAGTGAATGTATGGTGATGAGTTATGAAATGATGAAGATGAATGATTGATTGCCCATGATTTATTCTGATTACATGATGATATGCATACATTCATTTTCAAAGGAAAGAATAAAAGTAAAGTTTGAAAAAGGAGCAATGAAAGTCTGGAAAAGTGGACTTGAGCTAAACTCACGGCTTAACCCCCTAAACCGTTGAGATCACGGCAACGGAAAGGAAACCAAAAAAGGTTGTGGTGACGGCCACGGTATGAGCTCATTACCCTTTTAGGGTGGTCTAAGGCATTGATGCATTCATCCCGTGAGTAATTAAGAAATATGTTGATCACTAAACAAGTGAATGTTGAGGATGAGTAATCATGAAATGCATGCAGCTACTAAATGATTATTGCTTATTAGTGGTTTTACATGATATGCTTATATGTATGCTTGATGAAATACTGAATGGATATTTCTACTAATGTTCAAGATTAGTTTAAAAGTAACTGTACTTCGGTTAATCACGTTTGTGAAAGTTTGATAATCGAATCCTTATCTGTTCACCTTTTTATAATAAACCCGAAGTGACTGGGACAACAACGATGACACTTTTAGTACAAGTAGGAACTCCTACTGAGAAATCATGTATTTCTCACTCCTATGTTTATTTTCCGTTGTCGTTACCAGAGACAGACGTGTCCACCTAAAGCAACGGCAGTAGTCGAGGAAGGAGGTAGCACGTGAAGATTTCAAACCGTTCAAGTAGGAGCATTCCGAGCTTTAGTTACATTATAGTTTGTGAGAAACAATTATTAATAGTAGAACTTATATTGTTATTTGTAATAACTTGTCAGTATGATATATGTCCTGTCGTGACTTATGTATTAAGTGATTATATTGCAGTTTATGTGATAATAGTTCTACACTTAGTCTCTTATTCCGCTTATTTAATTAAGTGCGCAATGTAACTTGATTATTATCTATAAAAGCGCTATGTATTTCACTTCTCGTTACAGGCTTAAGTTTTCAAAAAATTAATTTATTTATAGAAAACAAAAACTTCCACTATTTTTCTAAGTTAATTTCAAAAGAAAATAAATACAAGGCAAAAGTGACAACTAATAGAATCCAAATGTGAACTTAAGCACAGTGGGGTTCTATTAGGGTGTTACACTGTTCCCCAAACCAAATACTAGCTAAGGGATGTTGACAATTTACTCAATTATATAATCACAGGTGCATGGTTTCATGTTCAGCAATAATACATTTAATATTCATAAATACTATAAATCAGCAAAGTTTGTTACTTCCAATAAATGGCATCAATTTCGAGAACTTCTACAGATCCACTTGTTAACCGATATTTTGCCTAGTTAGAGAACCAAGTCATCAACAACATGTTTCAGGCAGGAGTCCATACAATGTATCCAATAAAAGATGAATAAATACAATAAATATTCTAAATAATGTAAGCTGATATCCTATTATATATACCGCCACACAGGCCTGGAATACAATACCTTTAAATTAGCTGCTTCTAGGACGGCCCCCTCAAGATTGGCATTACTTAAGATCTGCATTCTGAGAAGATAGAAGGTACTAATTAATTAATCATCACAAACTTATGTCCAAGACACAGCACTAGTACTGCTTGTATCAAACCATAAACCATCAATCAGGAGAAATGAGTAAATGCTATTTTGGTACTCTAAATATAAATGTGCTTGTCCCAATCAATCTGATAGACACAAAGAAAAAGAAAAAGAGATATAGAAATGGAGTATATTAATATATTAATGGAAAGGAAAGCTGATACAATATGTAGAAATAGAGGTTATCTTGAACACTATAGTAGCTTAGAGCTCTCCTAACCCAAATCCAATAAAATGCTTGAATATCCCCTTCTAACTCACACCCACAAATATACCCTTCTGTTGTAACAAAATCATTCCCATGACCTCCTCACTACCAACATGGCACATGCATATACACACTCACACCATAGTAAGTTAGTTCTGCAAGTGGCCCACGTGATTCACCCACAATCTCTACTCTACTATTTCCCAAACTACCTCTATAACCCTTTCATTTGCACATTTTAATCCCACTTGAAAATTAGTCTCTAACAATACCCCCATCTTGAACTACCACCTTGTCCTCAAGGTGAACGCCAAGACAATATTCTTGCAGAATCTGGAAAGGGCTTCTAAAGGTGCACAAGAAGTACTTAGAGTTTTAGTTAGAAGAGCAAAACCAAACCCCAAAAGAAACTTTCCTCTTGGGTCCTAGTTTGTGAGGTAGATGGAGGAATGCACACTTGTTGATAAGTATTGTCTTCCCGGGTCCCATGAAGAATAAGAAGCATTGGTGGTTGCATTTGTATTCTTAAACGCAGCAGCTGTAACACCCTAATTTTATTCAAAAAATAATTGAGGCTTTAGTAATAAGAATATCAAACTTTTGATGTACATAGAAGTGATGAGAACAATGTAACGAACAAAAAAAAAATATGAATAGTGTTTTACGGGCACCGTAGACCCGCGGGGATAGCCGAAACCCTACAATTGGGACCCAGAGAGGCACAAAAGTGAAAACTTATAGGATTGAGATTAGAAATGGTTAGGAATAAAGGTTTTATACTTAGAATTAATTTTCAAGCAATACTTGATTATTAGAATTAATTTTCAAGCGATGCTTGATTACCTAGATACACTGTTTTACCCGTTCGATGAAATTTCGGTGTGTGATTTTTAACACCGAAAGCTATTTTAATCTTTACAAACTAAACAACCTTATCACTTTATATTAAAGGAATGGATGGCATTCAATCTTGAATTACAAGATTAATCTTAGCCATCCATTTTCTTTTAAAGTCAAAGATCATTAAATTTCATCATATTATATTTATTCTTTATATATATGAGATAAATACAAACCTAGCTTCTTTAGGAAGCCACAATTTCGACCAGCAAAGAGGAGAAAGAGCAGCTGCACTTCCTCCATAGCCAAGAGCTTCATCTTGCTTTCAAATTCCATATACCATAGCCTAGAGTTACCGAAATCAAGTTCTCCCTTCACTAAAGTTGTTCTACAGCTCAATACCTACAGATATAACCGATCAGAATTTCAATCCATCACCAAATCCCAACCTTGATACCTAATACCTCACTGTTTTAAGAAGGATTTGGGTGTATCTTGAGAGTTGTGGAGTGAAGAGCACCATTTGGGAGCATGCTAGAGACCAAGACACCTTTAGCTTCCAAAAGTAGGGTTTTATTGAGACTTTTCTTTCCAAATTTATATTCCTCATCTCTGACTTTTTCTGCTCAAAATTTTTAGTTATTTTGGTTAATGATATATGGTTGTTGAAGTATAAATTTTTTTGGAGGGTTTGTATGAGGTTAGTGTAATCATTTTATCAAGTGAAGTTTTAGATACTGTGCTGGAATTTTGATTTTGCTGAAAACAGTAAAATCTCATGAATTTTTAGACATATTTGTAGTTATGATCATGGCCTGGAAAAAATATATGTTGCACCTAACATATTGAACTACTTACAATTCTTGAGCACTAACTTTATGTTTTACTGTCTCAAAATAATCAAAAACCGAAAAGGTAACCTTGTTGTTTGGATTGTGGGGACTGAAGCTCCAATTTTGTATGATTTTATTACCATACCAAATGATTGAATTATCATCTGAAATTTTTACAGGGTGTTGATAACTTCTTGAAGTGTAACTGTGTTTTTTTATTTTGGGTTGATTTGATCAATTACTAGGATTAAAAATTATGAGAATTCTGGTCTGAGCTGTGAATAAGTGGTCTCTGACCACAAAAGTTGTATAATTTATTTAACCAGGTTAGAGAATTCTTTTTCCCCTGAAATTTTTACAGGGACTATTAAACACATTGAAGTGTTATAGGGAATTTTTGTGGCTCTTAAATTAGCCATTTGATATGGAAAGTAAATGTTGCTACTGGAATGATAAATCTGCCAAGTTGCTGAAATGGTGGAGATGTCTTAAATTGATAATGGAATGGCATTTAGTCCACATATATGATATATGAATGCATGTTAATGGTTTTAGAGAGTTACTTCTAATGCATAATGAGACTCTAGATGTAACTAAATTGCCTACGTGTGATGTAAACATGATTTGTCAAAAAAAAAAAAGTACATGCAGCTGTTATATGACAAAAGAGAATATGAGAAATGTGATGGTGCATATTTTAACATACAGGGAAAATAGAAACAAGGCTTATATGGGATAAAGAGGGAAGACAAAAATAAGAACTTCCTAGGAAATGTTATGAGTCGGTAGACGTATCGGCTAGGAGATATAACTGTGTGTGATTCGGAAATGGAAAAGAAATATGAAGTCCGATGATCACGAATAGGAATGAGCTCATGTCCTAGCAGTCTATGGTCCTCTGAGGAGTTATCCACTACATATGTTACCTGATGTGAAACTAAGCCTTCCCTATGCTAATGAAAAGAAACAACTGCACTAATTGAATTTCGTGGATTACAAGAGAAAGATTTATGGTTACCATCATGTTACATTTTGACTTTACTTGAATTATATACATTAATAATTATTCCTATGGCTATGCATAGTTTAATTGTTATTTTTGCATATAAGTTTACTTGATATTGCTTAAAAGAATGAAATTCCTACTTATGTTTTGTTTATTAATTTTGATTACTGGTGAGAGATTACCCTACTGAGAATTATATAATATTCTCATCCCTATTTGTGTATATTTTGTATGGTGCTCAGACGCTACAGATGCCGTCAGTGATCTTCTTCCTTGACTCACCCCAATGGCAATGGCACTACGATCCTGACTTGGATTCACTATATGTAGTAGCATATTCTCAGATACGAGCTTATGTATTCTTCAGCTGTTCTTTTAGTACCTCTGTTTTTACTACTGAGTTTGACCCTGCTTTTCCTTATGACGGTGTGCCCTTACACATGGCACACCCTGTTGAGTTTGTAGCTCCACCCGCTCCACCTATGCCCCTTCTTGGAGATGATCCATCCTCGTCCTCCTCCTCGGACTCCGATCCACCAGCTGGTCCTGGTGCCCCTGCTTAGGGCAATGCCATTCCACCGATGGCGAACAATTTTCTTTAGGGGAGCATGTGACATTCAGGGACTCATGTTATGTACGTAGTTGTAGTTTAGCATTAGGAACCCTCCAGCCTGCAGAATGATTTTGTGAGATACTTTAGAGTCCATTTCTGTATGTATGAAATTTTGCTGGATCTCAACTTTGAGTAGGTCAGACTACTTAGTAGAAGTGTTCTTTTGTACACTGAGTTCCTGACTAGTTAGGAGATAACTAGTTTGTTTGTTTTTTTTTTATGATGTACCTAATGTGAACTTAACAACAATGTATATATATAAGTACATATTAGTTTGATAACTTATACATCTACAGTATTTTATTTCAGTTATTTCCGACTAATATAGAGTATGCGAGTGAGTAATACTTTTCTAATTACTATGTGAACACTCGAATAAAAACATGGTAATTAGGAGGGTGTTACAGCAGCAAAGGGGACTCTTTTTGCAAAGGAATTGTAGACATATTCCACCTGCTGTGAAATAGTCCCTTGCACAACATCTCTCTTTGCAACACCTAGATGCAGAAGCATGAAATTATTTGCTAACGGAGTAGGAACGATAGTGGTAAGCTAATTTGGACAAATCCACATAATGGTCTTGCTCATCTCTTCTTCTAAAGACCTTTTCATACCTCTGTCTTTAGAGCCAACCAAGATGCTGTAATCCTGCAGTCTATCTCCATCTTGTTTGTTGCCAACAATCACATACTTCCTCCTGTTGATGTCACCAAAAAATGATTCGCTGATTTTCTACTTTGAGTTCAGGCTGCTTCCCATCCTCCTTCTGGTCATATGGAAGTTTCGTAATAACCTTCAGCGTCTAGCTCCTTCATCACAAGCAAGAGTTGTGACACCTCCCTTCAAGGAAACTAATAGTTCTCCAATTAAAATACTAGAAATCTCTTCCTGAATTTCTACTACTACTTCAAGTTCTTCAAGTAAAATACGTTCTAATATATCTGGTCTAGTAACCCTATAATACTTTCTGTTAATAAGTTCTTCTTCTTTTTCTTTGTGTTCCTTAGGCTCAAAGCCCATACCATTGTCTAAAAAGTCATCCTTGTCACTGCCCTCATTCTCATCTTCCATGATGTGACGTGGTAGCCTTGGAAAAATGGGTACCAAAATCTCATGCTCCCTTTCAAATATCTCCCCATCACCTTGTTCCCCAGAATGAAACTTAAGCAGTGGGTAGCGAAAACAACCTCAGCCACTTCTGTGAAGGATAGAAAAAGGAATATCCTAATTGCTCTGGCCTCATGGTGCATGTGAAAAGAATGCAAAGATAATTGGGAGAATTATAATTGACATAGAGGTGAGTGCCGCTATAAGTGTCACACTTCTCTTTGGAGGTGGCCTTGAGTCTTCGTTGAATGGCCACAAGATGGGGTGACTCGAGGGCAATCCTACTTCCTACTATTCTGAGTTTTCTAAATCTCCTCCATCTCCATCCTCTAGTCACAGCTTTTGTTTTTCCATTGTTTTGGGATGGGCCCACTAACTTGATAATTAACTTCTCTTTAGTTGGGCCCCAATTCTCTTCCTCCTTTGTTTGGGCTTGATCTATTAACTTTGTGATTGAATTTCGTTCATTAGGCCTGTAACTCTTCTTTCCCCACATATGTGCTTTTTGATCTGGAAAAGAATTCACCTCCAATCCTCCTTTTGATGATAAACCCAAGTCATAATAAAGAGGCTCACATTTTTAGGCCTAGCTTAAGGCACTAAAAAACTTACCTATTTTCAGAAATTTCAAATACATATTTTTGAAATTAATTTGGGCTAACTCAATTTGGGCCCTTGACCCATCAAGTCAAAAAGCTTATCCAAAAATTGAGTTGCTCTAAGTGCTGCCTTTACTTTAGTTTCTAGCACGTTCACGAAGCTTCTAAAGAAAAGGGACAGTGCTTTCACTTCCATCTTCCACTCATTCATTCAGTTATCCATTGGAGGTGGCTCATCGATGACCACCACATACAAGGCTAGGTTTGGCTGCTCAAGAAATTGCTTGGGTCCGCTTAGTATTCTCGAATCCTCGAGCTTTTCCAAAGTCTGAAGCTCCTCTCCCTTCTTCTCACTCACATCACCACTTATCATAGTTTGTCTTGTAGCCACCTCTATCGGCATCTTCACCATGACTGTCACGGTGACCTTTGAATCTGGCGATTTCAGCGGTGGAAGCTTCAACATTTGCAGGAAATTGAGCTTAGCCATGGCTCCCATTCTCTCTATCTTTGCTGGTGAAGTTGCGTCTGGTGGGTTTGGTGGTTCTTGTAGCATTGATGGTGGAGGTTGGGTGGTTGAGTGATTCCAAAATTCAAACGACTCCGTCCCTCGTTCCCTACTTTTCCTTTTGTTTGACCTCATTTGATTCCACTTCTGAACCTCGCCTTCGCTCCTATCGCCATTATTCCTACTACTCCTCTTGCCGATCATGGCGTCATTCATCGTGGTGCTCAAAGCACTGGCCTCCTCGATGATCGTCGCTGTGCTTTAATATGTCTTTGTGCAAATTTGGAGGTCAACTTCCTTATGGGCTTACATCCTAGTGATGCGAAGAACCATTTTGCGAATGGTAGGAGTGGTATGACTCATGGTACTGAGACCGGGAATGTAAGTGTCGCACACCCTTATGCCTCTTTGGACCCTTATTCCTTTTGTCCTCCACAACCACCAGATGATCCTTTCTCTGTGTTGGCAAAGAATGTCTCCTCTGTCGGTTATGCTTGTCTTCCCTTAGAAGTTGCATTATGCCATCCATCTTCTTCACCGAATTCTCCAATCTAGCTTCCATCACAGCGTTTGTGATTGGCTCACAAAGCTTCTCGAAAAGGAGATTTGATGCCATTGATAGATACAAAGAAAAAGAGATATAGAAATAGAGTATACTAATGTATTAATGAAAAGGAAAACTGATACAATATGCAATAATAGAGGTAATCCTAAGCACTATAGTAGTTCAGACCTCTCCTAACCCAAATCCAGTAAAGCTATAGTAGTTTAGAGCTCTCCTAACCCAAATCCAGTAAAATGCCTGAATATCCTCTTTTAACGCACACCTACAAATATACCCTTATGTTGTAACAGAATAGTTCCTATGACCTCCTCACTACCAACGTAGCACATACATATACACACGCACACCATAGTAAGTTAGTTATGCAAGTGGCCCACATGATTCACCCACAATCTCTACTCGACCATTTCCCAAGCTACCGCTATACCCTTTTTTATTGGTACATTTTAATACCATTAGAAATTGGTTTCTAACACAATCACATTCACTTTTTTAGGGCTTCCCCCCTGGAAACTTAATACTATAGTTGCTAGTGACAACAGGAACCCTCATAAGTACGAGAGATAATTGGAAAGTGAAAGAAGGTAAGTAGAGCCTTAAAAGAACAAAATAGCAAAGTGATGTCAAAGTGATCATACATGACTTCAAAATAATGGAATTGTTTTCAAAATTATGGTCCTGCTATGCCCAATAAATACTTTTGACTTGGGGAATGTTGATAACGTTGAGTGGTGAAAAAGATGAAAAAAAGAAACTTCGATGACTTATGGTTAGCGACTTAGATTAATGCTCATTTTGGCCCATGAAATTGCATAGTGAGTCATTTAGTCCTTGAAGTTTAAAATCTGATTAATTAATCAATGACTTTGTAATTGTTAATCACATTAGTCTCTAGTAGATAAATCCTAACAAATTATTGGGCTAATTTGTGTTAAAGGTATTATTTCGAGGGACTAATTTGATTTAATGATATCTATTTAAGGTATTTATGCTTTCAAGGACTAAACGTGATTCACAACTACAAAGCAAAGGAATAATTAGTTTGATTTTAAACTTCATGGAACAAAATGACTCATGTATGCAATTTCAAGGATTGAAGTAAGCCTAAACTCCATTTTTTTTTGTCTTGATAGAATTTTAAGTTAGAGAAAGATGCAATATACTGTACTGAGGATACTTTCCTCTTATGGAAGAAATGATTAGAGGAAGCATATACAAAAAATATTCCCATGTGCAACAAATACTTGCACAATGCTTTTAAAAAATAAGAGAAAAAATGGAAAATATAAACAAATGTAACTAATTAATTATGAAAATTGATGATTCAGGTTTGGTGAACTTGTAGATGTACAAAATGTAGATCAGCTCTACAGAAGTTGCAATCCATTGTACAAGCATATGCAGAATAACGACTTCAAACAAATGAACTTCATTGCTAAGTATAATGATAGATATACTAGTAAAACCTACAGAAGTGGGCATATTGCACTTTTCAATCTAATCTTGTTTCTGTAATCAGAAAACTGCCAACTAGGTTGGAGACCAAATTAAGATATTATCCTGCAAGTTAGGAGAATATTGCACTAGATCAAATTTCTATTTGTTAGTAAATATTTTTTGTTAGCTTTTAGTAAGCTCATCATCATCCAAAAAATGCTTTCCAAAACTGCAAGCATAATGCTCATGAACAAAATCATAGCACAAGTTGCATACAAGGAATGCTAGTTTAGTAAGATGCAAGTTCACAGTATCAAAGAGCTTAATACAGGAAACATTAGTTTAAAAAGATGAGACTTACTGAGAATAAATTGACTTGAGAGTCCTCTTTTTCCATAAGTATATATAGGATAGTACATATTACATAATTATGTACACAATCAAATCCCTTAAATTTATGGTTGACAACAACTAGTATCTTATTCTATTTACACAACATATCAAGCCTAATCAATTATATTTATGCTAGAGTCAACATTCTCCTTCAAGCTAGTGACATATAGGTCATGTGCATTTACTTGTTATGAATATATATATATATATATATGTATGTATGTATGTATACCCTTGGTCCTTATTAGAGTCTTACATTGCTTAAGGATATGGCCTTGATAGTCTTTATAAGACCTTGAGGAACCATCTCCCCATGAGCAAGCTTTGGGGTTGAGTTAGACCCACTCAATTCTTAATATGGTATTAGAGCCCATCTTATGGTTGTTATTGGGCCACCCGCATATGTCAAGTCCTGCAAACTTTATGCTCTAGATGCTCCAGAAGTTTGTAGCGTTGTGACATATTAAGGTTGGTGGTACAACCTTGCACTTGATGAAGTGACCGTGTCCACAGTGGTGCGACCACTACAAGAAACACACGAGTTACCGACGAATTTTTTTCGCTGGTATTACCAAAAGTTTTTTCGACAGAAAATGTGAAATTTGAGAATTTTTTTTATTTTTTTCATCATTACCAACGGAAAAATCCATCGAAAATCGTAAAAATCCGTCAGTAATATTCGCGTGAAATTATTATCTATATGGCGCGCGATTTACTGACAGATTTTTCCATCGATAACATTTATGTATTATTTTTTAATAAATAAATTTATTTTACCTAATTTTTAAAAAAATTAAAATTTTCAAAATAAATTTACTAATGGAAATATCCGTTTGTAATTTTAAAAAAAATTAAATTTTTTAAAAAATTACAGATGAAAAAATCTATCGGTAATTTTCAGTGGATTTTTTCGCCAGTAATATCATTTTTTTTAATTTTTTAGAAATTTACCGACGGAAAAAATCCATCGGTAAATATGAAAATAAAATGGGAACTGGCACCAGTTACCGACAGATTTATTCTGTCGGAAATTCAAAAATTCACCAGTAACATAATACTAGTATATGAGCCACACATTGTTGTTTATCTCTTCACACACACACACACACACTCTCTCTCTCTCTCTCTCTCTCTCTCTCTCTCTCTCTCTCTCTCACTGCATCCCCTTCTCAAAGACACACCGACCCTTCCTGACTAGCTCGTCGATGATGGGCGACAAACCCTCTGCCGACCAGCTCGTGCAAGCTACAATTGACCTTCCCTGTGCGATTGAACTCCCTGCCAACTAGCCATGCAAGTCGCGAAAGACCCCCCCGGGCAATCGAACCTTCCGCGCAATTGACCCCCTCATGCGACTGAACCCCCTGTGCGACCAACCCCCCGCCGACCAACCCTTGCAAGCCGCAATGGACGCCCAACACTACCGAACCCCCATGCTACTGACCCCCCTGTGTGACCGACATCCTGGCGAGAGTAGCCGCTACAAGCCGCGACGCGTCACCCATTGTCGGTCTCGACCTTCAACGTCAGCCAGCCGTGCCTCGCCAGTCCAAGCCACCGCGGCCCTGCCTCAACATTTCCAGCAAGCTGCTGACCCCCCTTGATGAAGGCAGACCACGACCACCTTTTCTCTCTCTTTTGCTGTTGCTTTCGAACTTTGTTATTGGCCACCTGCACCCCACTGTCCCAGCCTGCCGGGGCCCCACACTGCCGCGGTCCTGGAACCCCCTTCTCTCCGAAGAAGCCTTCGTGCATCAGTCCCTCTCTCTGTAGAATTTTCTCTCTTCCATTGTCAAGGTAATATTCTCTAGAATTGTATCAATATTCTTTTATTATTGTTACTTTGAGGGATTCTATTCACACTCTCTTTGCCTAACAAGTAATTTTTTAGAACTAGCAATTGACAGTTGAAAGTGTTCCAAAGAAAAATGTTAGAATGATCTTGTAAAATGTTGTCTTCATTATATTTTTTATAATGACTTTGTTGTTGTACGTACAACATGATGAATTGAATCATTTGAATAACTTTGAAGTGCATTTTCTCTTTTGATCGTTTAAACGAACAACTCCTCTAATATATAGAATGTACTAGCTTCCATGTATTTTAAAGGAATCTAAAATTAAATAATGAACACTTTTTCTTTGTATAGAAAACACATGCTCTTTATCTATATATCATGACTGGTCATTAGTGAATGCATTTTATTTCTTTTGAAGTTATTAATTTAAGTAATTGATTTTGTTATAGAACATTGAATCCGGTTGTAGTATTTCTTTGGCGGTGCATAACATTCTTTTGTCTCTTTTAAAGTAAGTAATTGTTTTTTCTCCTTATTTAATTACATTTTTGTAAGGATAGAAACTTATGATTTCTAATATAGAGTTGTAGAAAATTGGGATTGAATGACTGAGGGGAAGGGTACAGAGGTCTTTTCTCGACTTCTTTTGCATTGTTTGTTGTGGGATTGATTATGTATACGGAGATTACAGGATATGCATGTTATGATGTTCTAAGGGGGTGTGCTCTAGAACAACTTTAGGATTTTTGAATGTTTGTTTGATTGTATTGTGAATTTTAATTTGATTGGATTGATATATGTATGTCAGGAAACCAATTTCTTGGGATGTCTTTGTTTAAAGGGAGGTGCTGCTGATTTTTCTTTTAAATTTTAAGAGTTGAATCTTAATTTCAGAGGAGGTTTTGTCGAAATTTTGTTAAATTTAAAGAGTTAAATCCTGTATGTCATGAAATCAATTTCTTGGGATGTCTTTCTTTAAGAGGAGGAACTGCTGATTTTTCTTTTAAATTTAAAGAGTTGAATCTTAATTTAAGAGGAGATTCTATCGAAATTTTGTTAAATTTAAAGAGTTGAATCTTGTATGTCATGAAATCAATTTCTTGGGATGTCTTTATTTAAGGGGAGGTGCTATTGAATTTTTTTTTAATTTTAAAGAGTTGAATATTAATTTAAGAGGAGGTTCTGTCAAAATTTGTTAAATTTAAAGAGTTGAATCTTGTATGTCATGAAATCAATTTCTTGGGATGTCTTTGTTTAAGAGGAGTTGCTACTTTTTATTTTAAATTTAAAGAGTTGAATCTTATATGTCATGAAATCAATTTCTTGGGATGTCTTTGTTTAAGGGGAGGTGTTGCTGATTTTTCTTTTAAATTTAAAGAGTTGAATCTTAATTTAAGAGGAGGTTCTGTCGGAATGTTGTTAAATTTAAAGAGTTGAATCTCGTATGTCATGAAATAAATTTCTTGGGATGTCTTTGTTTAAGAGGAGGTGCTATTGATTTTCTTTTAAATTTAAAGAGTTGAATCTTACTTTCAGAAGATGGTCTATTGAAAGATATTTATAATTAATTAAGATTTTAATTTCTAAAACTTTAAATGAATTTGTTAGGTTAAATTACACATTCAAGAAGCATGATTCGTGCAAACAGACTATGGATGTATGATAAGGTGCACCCCAGTCGAGGGGGAATCAAACCTGAATTTTATGCGGGAGTTGAACAATTTATAAGGATGGCTTGTCAGATAGTACAATTTATGAATAAGCATAAAGTTAGGTGTCCCTATACTAGGTGTAAATGCAGGAAATATTTTGATATGGACACCATTAGGTATCACATATATAAGGATGGTTTCAAGGCAAATTATTGGGTGTGGACTATGCATAGGGAAGTTGCCAAACAAAATTTTGAATATGCTAGTGTCGAAAATACATATGTTAGAGGTAGTTCAAGTAGAGTTAATATTGGTGAGCATGTCATGGGAAATATTAATTGGGAGGATAACTCTAGATGATATGAGGAAATGATTTATGACGCAGTTGGTCCTCAAAATCATGCAGATTATGAACGTTCTGTCGAGGCTCCTAATCCCAAGACTAAGAAAATTTTCTCTATATTAGAGGCTATAAAAGGCCCCACTGTGGGAAGGGTGTATACATTCAAAGTTGTCTTTAGCAGTTAGGATGTTAGCTATAAAATCAGAAGCTAACCAAAGTCAACATTCGTTTGATTAGTGGGCAACATTGATGGGTGAGATTAGTCCACAACCCAGTTCTATTCCAAAGCATGGGGTCATTTTATGCTAGTAGTCTGTCCTCTACCTTTGTCACTGGGGCATCTATAGGCCTTGGATCAACAGCTGAAGATAATGAGGTCCATGAGGAAGTTCACCTACTCAATGCGAAACTTCATCATATACAAGAGCAGGATGCAGAGAGACAAGGCTAGTTGCAGGAGATACAAAATGTTAGTATGAAAATGCACGAAAAAAGGGGGTTGAATCGTGCTTTTTGTAATTTAAACTTCAAACTGAAAAACTTTTTATTGCAAAATCTTATCAAGCTTAGAACTTGAAGAACAACAAAAGAATGGTTAGTGTGTTCAGAAGGTAACTTTCTGAATGAAATAGTTTGAATAGATAAGCTAATAGTAAAAGAAAATAATCTAAAATATTTATGCTGTGATGAAAACTAAATTCAAAAGAAAGATGGGAAAGAGAATACTGACTCAGAAGGTTTATACTGGTTCGACCAACATCTGCCTACATCCAGTTCTCAATACTCATTGAGTTCCAATAAACTTCCTCACCGAGGAGTCACAAGTACAGGATAATCTTTACCTTAGCCTTCCCAAGCTTTTACCTCTGTTAGTAAACAACCCTTACTGACTCACAATAACAAGTAGTTTTACAGTAGCCTCTCCAAGCTATTTTCCTTTTGATCACTACTGGATCAAGATTACAATAAGATAGAGATTGATAATATGATCGTACAACCCCAAGACCCAAGTTTTTGAATGTGATATATCGAAACTGATTCTACTCGAGTGACTTTTTTCTAGTAATTCTTCCTTAGAAGAACATATAATCAATGGAGAATATAGAAAGAAGATTTTGATATACAAAGGATTCTAGCAATGAATATTTCCAATGGGAAGTTTTTAGCGTAATTTTTCTCTTGCATGTTTCTTGTTCTATGAAGGCTTATTCATCTCTATTTATAGATGATTTTCCTCTTTTTTACTGTTGCCCCTTGATCTTCCACTTAATCAACACGTGTTGAACATTTGATTAAGTATTGGAAATGTAATCTAGGTGAGTAGCTCGTCTAGTGTCAGAGTTCCTTTTTCAGAAGTCGTTGATGGGTTGAGGTTTCTGAAGTCTATTAGAAACTATTTTTGAACTTTCTGATCATGGTTTCTGAACCTTTTGATAAGTCATTTTGTCATTTGATCGAGGGTGCTTGTAGAGATGATATCTTGACTTTGAGAACTGATTTGACATTTGATTTGAATTTCGAATATAGCCATTTTTTCCCTTCCATTTTTATGAGTTGGATTTTCTGATGAGTGCTACTAGTTCCTTATCAATCTGTTTGTCTTCAATCTTGAATTTTTGATGATGAGAATCCCATGATTATGATTATTGAAGATTGAGTAATACTTTGCCTCCAGTAGTTTATATGTTATCGTCATTGTAGCCTTTCTTTCTGAAGCTTAGTATTACTTTTTGATGACCATTTCCTTGATTCTGTTTTGTCGGACCGATTTCTTTGATGTATATGATAATGTCTTGCTTGATGCCCTTCTTGGTTTTTCTCATTTTATCTTCTTTACACGATCAAGACCAGAAGTTTTGTGACGCGAGATCACTTTCTCATGCTTTCTGATTATGTCTTAAAGAAATATCTGGTATCCTTACAACAAAAGCTCAAGGTGGCCATTAGTTATTCTTCAAAGTATTTTCTTTGAATTGGCTTTGTTGTCATTCAAAACAATTTTAATTCAACTTTCTGAAGGGTTTTGGAGTTTACAATCTCCCCCTTTTTGATGATGACAAACCAATTTGAAGAAAATATTTTGAAGAGATGATGAATGAAATGGAAATGATAAATACTTAGCAAAGTGATCTTTCAAACATCATAACTTATGAGTTTCAGTAAATTATTTTCTTAAGGCATGATATTGATGATTAAGACATTTGGTAGCCTTAAGTAACTTAAATCAAAGTTGATTGATTTATCATGAAATTTTTTGAACTATGTCAGAATCCTCTTGTTAAGTATCACAATGATACTTAAGTAGGTATGATCATTAAAGCATTTGTTTACAAGCGGCTTGATTTATGTTAAGAAGAATTTTCTGAGCTTTACTAATAGAGGCTTAGAGATAGGTTATAAATGCTTAATTTTTGAGAATCTATCCTCAATTGTTGAGTATCTACCTGCCCCTCAATTTTGCTCTTTCTCATAGATGTCTAGAGATAAATTATAGATGTTCATTTTTTGAGTTTCTATCCTCAATTGTTGAGTATCTATCTCCCTTTCAATTTTGGCATGAGATTTTCATTTCTCTTCTCCCCCTTTTGTCATCAGCAAAGAGGAGATGGGCAGAGGTATTTACTTTTCAGAGATATTTGATAAATTGAAGATCGTATGAGACACTTAAAAGATTTTTAAATTTAATAGATTTTTTAGAGTGCAGAAACAATCTTCAGCTAAAGGTTTTATGAAAATGTCAAATACTTGACTTTTAGTATTTATAAATATTAGCTCAATATCTCCTTTTTGAACATGATTCCTAATAAAGTGATGTTTGATGTCAATGTGCTTTGATTTGGAGTGTTGAATAGGATTTTTAGCTAGATTTATTGCGCTGGTATTATCACAAAAGATAGGGATTTTGGAGAACCTTAGGTGATAGTCTTCTAGCTAATTTCTGAGCCAAAGCATTTGTGTTCAACAATTTGCAACTGCTACATATTCTGCTTCGGCAGTAGAAAGAGCAATGATATTTGGCTTTTTATAGGACCATGTGATCAGATTATTCCCAAAGAAGCAGCAACAACCGCTGGTACTTTTTCTTTCTACTCTATCTCCAGCAAAGTTAGCATCGTAATAACCTACAATCTTACATGATGTGCCTTTCTCATACCATAGATTAAGATTAGTAGTGCTTGATAAATATCTGAAGATTCTTTTGACAACATTTAAGTGTGATTATTTTGGATTTGATTGAAATCTAGCACATATCCCTACACTTAATTGGATATTTGGTTTACTGGCTGTAAGATATAGTAGTGATCCTATCATTCCTCTATAGCTACTTTCTGATACTTTTTCACCATCCTAATCTGCATCAATGATTTGAGATGGATGGATAAGAGTACTTATAAGTTTTTCCTGATCCATGTGAAATCTTTTCAAAAGCTCATTAGCATATTTTTCTTAATAAATCAAAGTTCCATCCTTTTGTTGTTTTATTTGTAAACCGAGAAAAATTTTTAGCTCTCCTGTAACACCCTAATATTCGACCTAACACTACTAGTATGTATTTAGGCCAAATATTAGTCGTTTCCTCTTGTCATAATTCTATTACTTTGAAATTAACTTAAGAAAAATACGAGCCGACTTTTTTTTTTTAAACTCTTTAAAATATGAGCCGCGCGTAGCATGTATATAAACGGTGTCATAAAGTGCGGAAATATAAACATAGAAGTGGCTCCAGAACAATCATGACATCATCATATCTGAAATAACTCATGCATACAATATGCCCACCCTAAGGGGCGGGACTCTTCAAGTACATATGAAATATAAATACAACGGAAACATAAAATACATGGAAAAGACATGAAGGAAACACATCTACCCAAGTGCAATCTAAGGTGGACAACCTCAACACAAAAGAAGGTTATCCTAATTATGTGTCATGTGTGCACTAGGGACTACCCTCCAAGCTACGCGTCGAAGATCATGGGTATGGGGGAACGTAGCCAATCCAAGGGTGGAGCTCGGTAGGGGCAGGCATGCCAGCGTGTCAAACATATCCTCTACGTCGAGGTCATGAATTGGGCACTCAAGCGGTCTGTGGCTGGGTAACTGTCTCTTCGCTACCCATGGGCATCTGCGAGGGAGTGGGGGTAGAGTCCTCTCCATACATGTGGGCGGGTGGATCCTCCGAGGGGTCCTCCTTTGAATGCTGAGAATGGGGTACGTAGTTGAGTACAGCGCCGAGCCGGCAGAGTAGGTCTGTAGAATCCTCTCATTACATGTACGAGCACGCTCAAAGACCATATCATCTCCATATGGTGAAGTCGGGGAAAAGGGGTAGCTATCTACAAGGTGTGCGAACGGCCGTCCAAGGAACATAAAAACACGGACTGTGCAGCGGCCCTCAAAATGAAACGACCCATGCTCGGGGTCGTGGTGCACCTCCCAAGTAGGTGTATCAATGAAGAGTACGAACGTCGCCATCCTGATCTGAAGATGTAAAGGAAAGAAAGAGATAGAGGGAATGAGATTTCTTACTAAAGAAACTCAGTAGGGTTTTTCCGTCTACCTAGGTGTCATCTTCTACGTCTCCAGGGACCTCGGTTTCTTAACAAAATCATGGACATATAATGGTTCAATTATGAAGTTCGAAAATGTTGACTTTTGAGACCCATTCCTTTTAACTCTAAAACTTCTTGGTTACACAGTCTACAAATCATGAAACTTGAATCATAAATCATGGTTCCTAACCTCATGGATCATGGCACATAAATTCATAGATCATGGTACATAAAATCATAGTTCATAAAACATAGAACATGGTGCATGGTAGCTTAACTTGGTTACTTAGGTGACATTAAAACATTATTGCATTCTTCCTGGGGCCACCCTAACTGGTCTCCCTTGGGAGATATCACTAGGTTATGAGCTCATAACAAGCTAGTCGTCACTAGCATCTGGACTTATCCTTTCGGATAAGTTAAAGGTCCCAACTTAAAGTACGGGTCTAGGGGGCATAGAATCACCTCATCCCCACCCTTAATTTGGTGGTTCAAAAGGATCATTTTCTCATAGTTTAAGTCACTTAAGTCTTAGCATGTTTAATGAAATGCCATTCAAAACATACATGTCACATATCTCATGTTACAACATAGGCATCTCTAAGTTCTTTACGGAACAAACACATGTAATAATAAAACTAGCATTTAGAAATAGTAATTCACATAACATCATACTAGTCATAAGATGACACAATAATTCATCCCTAATCCAAGAGCTTATAAATCATTCCCTTAGAGTAAAATCCCTAAATCGGGTAACCTCAAACTAGCATATTATGTTCTCATGAGTTTAAGGGATTGATTAACCTCTTCTCCATAATTTATTAAGTACTAAAACCTAATTAATTATGGTTGGACAGTTTAGGCAGTGTGCTAATTTAGATGAATTACGGTGTTCTAGAATATGCGTTTTAGGTCCTTTCTCACTTTCGACTTTTTATATGATATAATAATTAATACCTAAACCAATTATGAGTCACTCTCACTCATCTAGACATCATATAATGTGAATCTAACTACTTTAACAATGCTGGATAGAATGTAAAATTTTCTGTTCCTATGTAGTTCTAGAATTCACATATCAAGCAAATAAAGTTACTAAGTGTACTTTAAAATGTCCAGAATGATTATCACATACTTGGCAAGGTATTTAAGCATATTTAGACCACCCAAAACATAATTTAAGGTGCTATAAACTATCAAGGCAGAACCGAAAACATGTGTCATTGAATCATAGGGAAAACTTCACTTTAATGCATATGGGTTGCTAGTTTCTCTTGGAACACCTTTGGAACTTCCAAAACTCTTTGGAAATAATTTAATTTCATTAAATACCATCACAAAACACATAGGGCAGCAGCCATATAAGGTTCTTTGGAACAAGATTAAACCTTGAAAATATATCTAAAACATTGGCTAAGTCCATATAAGCTTAGGAAGACCCTTAAGACATAGGTTGTAAGCCTTAGTAACTAAATGAACTCCTTAGGGAGCCATTCTCATCACTTGGCCGAATACATATTCAAGGAGACACCCCCTTGATTAATCTTTTCTCAAGATGAAATGGGCAAGTCCTTTGAGCTCTAGTAGTTTAGAGTGATGACATAAAGTAAACGTGCTATGCATTCCATTTTAAGGGTTCATTAGAAAGTAAAGTGATAACTCAAAGTAAATATGAAATGCACACTCATTTTAATCTTTGAGCTTAGTGATGACTTGAAAACAAAACATGAAATGCAAGTTCATTTTTTTATCTTGGGGATTTAGTGGTAGCATAAAATAAATATGGATGCAATTCCTTTTACATCTGTCTAGAGCTCTTGCAAGACTTTAGAAAGAACCAAAGTTCCAACCCAAAACTCATCCTCACAAGAAAAGAAAACTAGTAGTGCTAACATACCAAAAAGAAAACATGATCCTCAAAGAACCATGGAGATGGCCGAAATATTTGAAAGAAAAAGAGAAGCTAAACAAGTATTCAAGAGAAACATAAATTCATTCTTACTAATGTTTTAAAAAGGTCAAGCTTTTCTTTCAAAAACTTAAGTTTAGAGTTTATTCATGTGACTAACATCAACATGAAACCCTCATCATTAAGCTCTCATTTTTCCAATCATCAAGGCACTCATGGCTGAAACTTGAAAGGAAAAAGGAAGTTTCAAATAGCTCCAAGAGAAACCTAGCTCATTCTTGGCTAAAACTTGAAAAGATGAAACCTTTCTTAACAAAAACTCAAGCTCTAGAGTTTGTTCATGTGACAAATATCAACATGAAGCTCTCATCATCAAGCTATCATTTTTCCAACTCTGCAAGGCACTCATGGCCGAAATACACAAGAAAGAAAAGGTGAAGTTCCAAGAGATTCAAAAGAAATGTAACTCTTACTTGGCTAAAACTTGAAAAGATGAAACCTTTCTTTAAAAACTCAAGCTCTAGAGTTTGTTCATGTGACAAACATCAACATGAAGCTCTCATCATCAAGCTATCATTTTGTTGGCCTTGAGGCCGAAACCAAAAGAAAGAACAAAGAGAAGAAAACATCAACCCATCATCAAGAAACTTATTCCAACCAAGCTTTTCCAACAAGATCAAGACATACAAAGTAAAGAAAACATTTTTAAACAAGTTCCCTACCAAGTGTTGATGCTCTAGAGATGAAGGAAAGGTTGGTTCTTGGAGAGGAATGAAAAGAAATTTCCTTGAATCCTTGGTGGTGGATTCTGCCAAGAGGAGAAAAGGAGGAAGGAGATGTGTTTGCCTTGGTTTGAACTTGAGGAAGTGTTTAGATGAGAAGGAAGATATAGATTGAAGGTGGAGGAGTGGTGGTCTTGGCTTGAACAAAGAGAGAAAGATAGAGCTTTTGAGAGAACTCTTGAAGCACAAAACTTTGCAAGTGTTGTAAAGTGTCCAAATGCTCATCAAGGCAAGATATATATAGACAAATGAATCAAGGATGAGTGGCGGAGAGGGCTGGCCGAATTCTCATCACAAGGAGGAGAGAAGAAAAATCTCCTTGAGTTGTCATTCATAGGGTGATTGAAAACTTGTAAGGCATGGTCATAGGGTGGCTTGGAAAAGGAAACTTGATTGACACCATAAAGTATTATTCTTTTGAATTCTTGGGGGTAAAAGTGGTGCCACTTTTGGGCAGCCATGGGGAGGGAAAATATCTCCTCTAATCATGGTTTAGAAGTGTACTTAGGTGTAACATTAGTTAGGCTTATGATTAGGAATTGCTAAGTAAGGGTTTTAGGTGAACAAATTAGGAAATTAGGCCATGAATAACTTAGATTTAGGAGAAACATTTTTGGATTGATGGGGTCACTTGTTGTGACAAGAGTTTCTAGGGAATGACAACTTTTCTTGGTTTGAGAAAAAGGTGAATAGTGAAATCACTATTCATGGAATTTTCCTTTTGAAGAAAAGGGTGCTAGAAATGGGTTTTAAATAATTTTAGATTCAAATCATCCTCAAATAAATATTCTTGCTCTAAATTAATTATAGAAATTAATTATCCTTTTATTAAAACCTATTGTTGCTTAGGTTTTATTTTAAAACGTAATTAGGCCCTTAATGCACTTAGGCAGGGGTAAAATCGTAATTTTTCTCAAAAACTGCCCGAGACTACCGGGACTTAAATAAACATAGGTCATGCCTTGAAAACATTGTTTTGGGCCTCCGGGCCAAGTCCGGGTTAAATCGGAACTTAAAACTGCCTTAAATATGTCATAGGGGTATTTTGGTCATTTATGCGCAGAAACCCCAGAAATGAGATTTTTCTGCTCTAATAAGCATTCATATACATACAGTCCCCTTCATATATCATATAAACCCTATGAGGATGGCCGAGATTAGCCGTCCTCGTGTTCTAGGCAAAAATGACCTCAGGGGTATTTTGGTCATTTAAAAGTTTAGTGAAAATCGGGCGTTACATCTCCCATCATACTCATTTCAAACTCACTTTGCATTAACTTTGAAAAATTTTCACATAAAGAAAGATCAGATGCACCAAATATAATGTCATCAACATATATTTGTTCTATTAGAAAATGATTTTTTGAATTAAGAGTGAATAAGGTTGTGTCGACATTACCTCTTTTGAACTTGTTTTGTAATAGAAAACTACTTAACCTTTTATATCAGTGTCGAGGGGCTTGTTTTAAACCATAGAGAGCTTTAGATAGTTTATAGACGTGATTTGGATGATCATCGCTCTCAAAACCCAGAGGTTGCTTCAATAACACTTCTTCAAAGAGAAATTCATTTAGAAAGGCAGACTTGACATCCATTTGGTAGAGAGTGAATCCTTTGTAAGCAGTGAAGGCAAGCAACATTCTTATGGCTTCTAATCTAGCAATTGGTGCAAAGGTCTCATCATAATCAATTCCTTCTTGTTGATTGTAGCCTTGTGCAACCAGTCTCGCTTTATTTCTGATAACTTTTCCTGCTTCATCCTATTTGTTTTTGAATACCCATTTGGTCCCAATGATGGTCTTTTCACTCGGTTTTTCCACGAGAGTCTAGACTCTGTTCTTCTTGAATTGATCTAGCTCTTCCTACGTAGCCTCCACCCACCCTTTGTCATTTAATGCTTCTTCAATGCATGCAGGTACAATGGTGGAGATTAGAGGAAAATTTGAGGTATTCCTTAAGGAGGATCGAGTCTTCACTTCTTTAGAAATATCTCCTATAACATTGTTTTGCAAGACAATTTTAAGATTAGAGACTCCCTTGTAATTTCTGTGTTTATAGCTTTGCTTAGTTTCCTTTTCATCTTCAGGTTGTTCTTACTCCTGTTCATCATTTCCTTATGATGTCCTTGATGAATTTGTCGTACTTTCTGAAGAATGTGAATCCCAGAGTTTGCTTTTTGATGATTTGATCACTTTGGTTTATGAGTTTTCTCTGAGATCTAGTCTCTTTAGAGCTTCTTCCAGGTCAATTGCATCATCTTCAAAATCTTTCCTGAACTCTTTGAATTTGATATGAATTGTTTCTTCCACACATTTAGTTCTTTTGTTATATACCCTGTAAGCTTTAAAGACAGATGAATATCCCAGGAAAACACCATCATCAGATTTTGGATCAAACTTTGCAAGTTTGTCCCTGTTGTTAACTATAAAACATGATGAACCAAATATATGGAAGTATGATATGTTGGGTTTTCTACTTTTCCATAGCTCATAAGGGGTTTTCTTAAGAATTGGTCTTAGAAAGATTCGATTTTGAATGTAACATGAGGTATTTACAGCTTCTGTCCAAAAACCTTTTGATAAACCACTCTCTTAAATGAGTGTTCTAGCCATTTCTTGTAAGCTTCTATTTTTCCTTTCAACAACCCCAATTTGTTGGGGAGTTCTGGGTGCAGAAAACTGATGAAGAATGCCATGATTTTCACAAAAGCCATTGAGTATATGATTTTCAAATTCTCCTCCATGATTTGATTTGATACAGATTATTTGTGAGTTCTTTTTAGTGCAAACTCATTTTGCAAAAATTTTAAATTTTCAAAAACTTCATCCTTGGAAGTTAAGAGAAACACCCAGGTAATCCTTGAGAAATCATCTACAATTACCAAACAATATCTCTTTCTGGCAAGACTAGCTATTTGAGTTGGACTGAAAAGATACATATGAAGTAATTTTAGAGGTTTAGTGGTAGACATTTCATGTTTATTTTGAAAGGAAGCTCTAGTTTGTTTGCCCTTTTCACAGAAGTCACAGGTTGAATTTTTATCAAACTTAATCTTTGGCAATCCCTTAACAAGCTCTTTCTGAGATAACTTAGAGATAAGTTTCATGTGAGCATGCCCGAGCTTCTTATGCCATAACCATTTTTCATCTGTGAAGGAGGCTAGACATTTAACATCTTGATCTTGAAGATCATCTAAAAGCAATACATAAGTGTTTTCATGCCTTTTTCCAGATAGTATGACTCTTCCTGAGATAGGATTAATTATTTTGCAATTTTGAGCATTTAAGACAACATTGAAGCCTTGATCACATAATTGACTTATGCTTAGTAGATTGTGAGCCAGACTATCCAAAAATAATACATCCGAAATTTGGTGAAAATCATGCTTACCAATGTTTCCAATCCCTGTGACTTTTCTTTTACTCCATCAGCAAATTTGACTGATCCAAAATTCTTTGGTTTGAGGTTTTTGAACCATTTCCTTATTCCGAACATGTGTCTAGAGCAGTTACTATCCATGTACCACTTGTTGTCAAATTTTATATGTGTTCTCAAGCATACCTACAACAAACACATTTTTCAATTTAGGTACCCAGACTTTCTTGGTCCTTCTGAGTTAGTATCAATAAATGAGGGTTTTCTAACCTTCTTTTCATGAAGCATTTATCTTGAAGATGTCCTCATTTATAACAGATAATGCAGAAGACCTTCTTTCTTACTTTATCCAGTTGTAAAAAGTTTTCTTTTCCCTTTTCAACTTCTTTATATCCTAACCCACTTTTTTAAAAGTAAGGCCTTTGACTTCCAAGTATTAGTTCAAGATTTTTTGAACCATTTACCATTTTTTCTAGATCAGTCTTTAAAAGAATAACTATTTTCTATAATTCAGATATATTTTTCTAATAGTCTTCATTGTCTTGAAATCTTGATTTTTGGTAGATTTCATTCATTATTTTCCTCATGTAGTTTTCCTTTTTCACTTTCTATATTTTCAAATTCCATTTTGACTGATTGAAGTTCTAAAACAACTTTCTGATGCTTCTTCTTTAGATTACAATAATGGGAGGAAATGATTTGAGTATTCTCAAGTAGTTCTACATATAGAGCTATTAAATCATCATATGATAGATTTTGGTTAGATTTATTTACCTCAGACTCGTCTTCTAAGTTGTAGCCAGCCATGAAGCTTAAATTTGTTATGTCTTCTTGTCCTTCCAAGCTTTCTATTCCCTCCTATTCTTCATCTGAGTCACTCCATGTTGCTAGCATTCCCTTTGTCTTGGTCAGAAACCTTTTTTGTGGTCCTTTTAGTTTTGGACATTCAGGTCTGAAGTGACATTTTTCTCCATAGTTGAAACAGATGATGCTGTCTAGCTCTATCTTGCATTTCTTGTCTCTTTTTAAGTCTTTTCTCCTTTTGAATTTGCCTCTCCATGTCCTTGACATTTTTCTTACTAGCATGGAGATTTCATCTCCATCATCATCTTCACTGTCATCATCAGATTCATCTTCATCATCAAAGGTTTTTGTGATCTTCATTGCCTTTGCTTTGCTAGATTTAAGATGAGAGGATTTTAGAGTAATAGACTTGGGTTTTTTTATGGATTCTCCATGCATCTCTACCAGTACCACTTCATGAGGTTTTAGAGATCCAATAAGAGCATCCAAACCAAGAGTTTGAAGATCCTTGGCTTCAGTAATGGCTATTATTTTAGGCAGCCATTTTGCAGGGAGACTTCTTAAGATTTTTCTAACTAGCTCAGAGTTTGAATATCTTTTGCCAAAACCTTTTAGTTGATTTATGATATGCATAAATTTGGTGGTCATATCATCAATTCTTTCCTGATCAGTCATTTTAAACATTTCATACTGGTGGACCAGCATACTGATCTTGGTTTCCTTGACTTGACCAATTCCTTCGTGCAGCATGAGCAATCTATCCCATATTCCTTGACTTGATTTATTTCTTTCTCTCCAATAAGCATAGTCTCCACCATCAAAGAATGGTGGTCTATTGATCGAGTGTCCTTCTACTATATGAATGCTTTGTGCCATTGTTCTTTGGATCCTTTTGTTTCCACTACAGTCGTTAGAATGCTCAACCCCTTAGAGGCCAAGCTCTGATGCCAATTGTTGGTATGAAAATGCACGAAAAGGGGGGGGGGGTGAATCGTGCTTTTTGTAATTTAAACTTCAAACTGAAAAACTTTGTATAGTAAAATCTTATCAAGTTTAGAACTTGAAGAACAGTGGAAGAATGGTTAGTGTGTTCAGAAGGTAACTTTCTGAATAAAGCAGGTTGAATAGATAAGCTAACAGTAAAAGAAAATAATCTAAATATTTATGTTGAGATGAAAGCTGAATTCAAAAGAGAGAGGGAAAAGAGAATACTGACTCAGAAGGTTTATACTGGTTTGGCCAACACCTGCCTACATTGATTTCTCTATACTCACCGAGTTCCAATAAACTTCCTCATCGAGGAGTCACGAGTACATGATAGTCTTTACCGTAGCCTTCCTAAGCTCTTACTTCTATTAGTAAACAACCCTTACTGACTCACAATAACAAGTAGTTTTACAGTAGCCTCTTCAAGGTATTTTCCTTTTGATCACTACTGGATTAGGATTACAATTAGATAGAGATTGATTATATGATCGTACAACCCAATACCCAAGTTTTTGAATATGATCTATCAAAACTGATTATACTCAAGTGACTTCTTTCTAGTAATTCTTCGTTTGAAGAACATACAATCAATGGAGAATATAGAAAGAAGATTTTGATATACAAAGGATTCTAGCAATGAATATTTCCAACAGGAAGTTTTTAGCATAATTTTTCCCTCGTATGTTTCTTGTTCTATGAAGGCTCAGTCATCTCTATTTATAGATGATTTTCCTCTTTTTTACTGTTACCCCTTGATCTTCCACTTAATCAACACGTGTTGAACATCTAATTGAGTATAGGAAATATCATCTAGGTGAGTAGCTTGTCTGGTGTCAGAGTTCCTTTTTTAGAAGCCGTTGATGGGTTGAGGTTTCTAAAGTATATTAGAAACTATTTTTCTACTTTCTGATCATGGTTTCTTAGCCTTTTGATAAGTCCTTTTGTCATTTGATCAAGGGTGCTTGTAGAGATGATACCTTGACTTCAAGAGACTGATTTGGCATTTGATTTGAATTTCAAATATAGCCATTTTTTCCCTCCCATTTTTATGAGTTGGATTTTCTGATGAGCGCTACTAGTTTCTTATCAATCTATTTGTCTTCAATCTTGAATTTTTTATGATGAGAATCTCATGATTATGATGATTGAAGATTGAGTAATACTTTGCCTCCAGTATTTTGTATGTTATCATCATTGTAGCCTTTCTTTCTGAAGCTTAGTATAACTTTCTGACGACCATTTCCTTGATTCTGTTTCGTCGGACCGATTTCTTTGATGTATATGACAATGTCTTGCTTGATGCACTTCTTGCTTCTTCTAATTTTATCTTTTTTTCATGATCAAGACCAGAAGTTTTGTGACGTGAGATCACTTTCTCATGCTTTTCTGATTGTGCATCTTAAAGAAATATATGGTATCCTTACAACAGAAGCTCAAGGTGGCCATTAGTTATTCTTCAAAATATTTTCTTTGAATTGGCTTTGTTGTCATTCAAAACAATTTTAATTCAACTTTCTAAAGGGTCTTGAAGTTTACACAAAAGAAGATGGATGATAAGCAAAAGGCCTTGGAGACAAAAATAAGAAAGCAAATGAAGGAGAAGGAGATGAGATTAAGAAAGCAGATGAAGAAAGAGATGGTGTCTTTGTGGAAGAAGATATAGGCAGACTCCTCTATACCGCCAGACATCGATGATGATGATGATGATGGTGATGGTGATGGTGATGTTGACAATGATGATGATGCTGCAGACTACTCCTGATTTAGTTATTGTTTTTTCCTTTTTTTGTCTATGGTTGAACTATTTATATTTTTGTTTTGTAATCTTTCTAATACTTCTATCTATTTTATATTTTGTAATTAAATTTATCATGTTTAGTATTTATTATGCTTTGTTTTAAAATTTTTTACTATTAATTATACTTACATATTTATAATTAGCTTTAAATAAAATATAGGCTCCTAAATATTCAGGGAATATGCAAATTACTGAACAATTTATTGAAAAAAATTAAAATTATCGATGGATTTTTCTGTTAGTAAAATATACAATAAAATAATTAAAATTTACATTACCGATGGATTTTTCTATAGGCAAAATATAAAATAAAATAATTAAATTTAATTGCCGATGGATTTTCTCCATGGGTAATAAAAAAACACAACTTTTTTTAAATAAAAAATAAAAGATTACTGATGGAAAAATCTGTAGGTAAAATTTAGAAAAATAAATAATTTTAAAAATAAAATTTTCGACGATTTTTTCTGTTAGTAAAAAAATCCTGATTTTTAAAATAAAATTATTTCTGAAAATTATCCACGGAAAATCCATCGGTAATTTTCAAATTCAACGAATTTAGTGACGATTTTTTTCATTTAGTTACCGATGGATTTTTTTGAAAAAATCCATTGGAAATTTCGTCTGTATTGTTTATTGGCGGATTTTTTTTTCCGTCGATAACACCTGAAAATCCGTCAGTAATAGTGTCTTTTCTGGTAGTGGACCTCGACCTTGTTCATGATTGCAAATGCTTTGACTTCACATGATTTCTAATTTGAGTATTCTTAGGATCCATTAGTTAGTAGTTAGTTAGTTAGTGGATTAGTTGACTGTAAATAAGGAAAATATGGATTAGTTAGGGTGTATTTGATTATTTGTAATTGAGTTCTAGAGAGATTGGAGACTCTATATTCTCCTAGGGTTCATACTTGTATCACTTCGTAGGGATTCTTAGGGATTTACCAAGGGTTCTCAACAATATAGAGTGTCATTCAGTTTCAGTTCTATCACTGATATTAGAAGCTTTGTACCATCCTTTGAAAAGCTTCCATGGAGGCAATGGAGTGTCAGGAGTCTCCTATGTTTGATGGAAAAAGTGGATATTGGTGGATCATCTGTGCAGGGCAATTTTAGATACCACTGGAACACCAGGGGCACAAAGGCTGTTTAAGGCAGAGAAGGGGTTATTTGACCAAGCACTAAGATAGTGTCCACTATGGAAGAAATGCAATCCCAATGAAACAATGTTTACCTTCAAAGTGGCATTTCTCCACCATTGCCAGCCAGATTTTAGTCTTGTTTTGCCAAGAATGATCCAGAATGAAGTTTCTGATCTAGAACAACTTGCATCGAGAAGCAAAGAATAAAATAAGAAGGAAAGAGGTGTAAAAAAGATCATTTGCATTCTTCTTGATGGCTCTTCTAAGGCAGATCAAGAAACGGGCCCATGAAAAAATGATCAGAAGGAGCACAACGACGGCAATCTACGATAACTAGCCGATTTGTCCGCTCTCAAGATCGAGTTTGCAGCCATCAAGAAGAGAAAGGGCACGACTCGAGAGGATGAAGCACAACTGTAGTTCACAGTGCAAGCTGTTGGTAAAAGAGTGCACGAGAAGGGGGTTGAATCGTGCTTCAATCTTCTCTCAAATTCTTTTCACTTTCTGAACCTATTGAAGCAGAGTTCTATCAAGCTGAAGCTTGAAGTGCAGCGGAGAAGTTATTATTAGTTTAGAAAGTAAATCTTTAAAGCATAACAACAAGGATATTAATTTAATGAGTACTTAATGAGTAAGGAATATAGAATGATAACATAAAAATAAAAGTTCAGGGAAGAGAGAATTGAACACAAGGGTTTTTATACTAGTTCGGCCAACCTACCTACATCTCGTGCTCAACACATGTTGAGATTTCACTAACAACAACTTTCTCAACCTGAAAAAGTAAAACGGATAGTCTTTACAATAACCTTCCCAAGCTCTAACTTGCATAATGGCCAACCCCAACTGTAACACCCTAATTTTTAACCTAGTACTCTAGAACACATTAGGTTAATCATTAGGTTATTACCTCTTAGTCTCATCCTTTTAATAAAATACTTAGCGGAAATTATGGGTAAAATTTTTTTTTGAAAACATGAAACCAAAGTGAGAGCTGCGTTTGTCGGGAAGCAGAAATGCAAGGCACAAGTAACAAACATAAGGAACACAATAAGTAAAGCATATAACAATGAAACCATGATTAACACAACAAATGATACACTTTATTAATATCATACTTAGGATACATACATAGTCACGCCCTTATAGAATCGGGCTGAGCTTGCAATACATGAAAGATAACAAGAAAGTAGTAAAGTACTTGGTACAACGGAAGGTAAAAACCAACTAAACTACCCTCCTACTAGAACTATGAGTGCTAAACTCAAGCCCCTTCCCAAAAGATACCACCGAAAGGGAAAACCTCGTGACGGCTCGAACACTCGGATAGCTCTCCAAAGAAGTCTAGTGACGATGAGGACCCTTGGGTGATGGAGGTATATAACCGGCGAACTGCTCGATCTCCTCTTGGGTAGGCCAGTGGAGTGGAACACGAATGCAAGTCGGCTGGACATGAGGTCCTCAGCGAGGGTGCATCTCGGCTCTCTGCGCCAGGTACGGTTGCATCACGGTATCCTTACTCCCTTCCTGTCTGAATAGGGGAAAGGGAGCAGAGCTCTCCGAATAAACGTGCATCGGCGAGTCTTCGGACGGATCCGTCTCCGACCTTCTCGAACAAGGCATATACTCCGGGTAGTCACGGACAGCTGAAGTAGACGAATGAGCACGACGAATATGCTCATCGTGGGGGCGGGTGTGCTCGAAGATCAGGTTGTTGCCACCATAAGGAGCAGTAGGAGTGAACTGATAGCTAGACACCGGGTAAGCAAAAGGTCATCCCATGTACACAAAATCACAAACAGCACAGCAACCCTCAAAGTGATAGGAGCGATGCTCCGGGTCGTAGTGCACCTCCCAGACGAGCGAATCAATGAAGACCACGAAAGTCGCCATCGATCTCTGAAGATGTGACGAAAAAGAAAGAAAGAAGAGAAAGAAGTGAAATTTCTTACTAAAGAATCTCAGTAGGGACCCCCTATCTAGGGTTACATCGTTCACATCCCCAGGAACCTTGGGTTTATCTATAAAAGATGATTCATGCATATATGATTCATTATTAGGGTTTATAAAACTAATTATCCAAGGTTCATTCCTTTTAACATGCATTTTAATGTCATGAATGCAACATACTAGGGCATGGATGCATGGCAATACTTAAGCATATAATCAACAAATCATAACATCAAGGAGTATACAAGTGGCATAAAGGGCATATAAAACTCTTTCTTTCCTCATAACCACGTGACTTAAAGCATCATGTGTCTTTTTCATGCTTGAACTCTTAAGTTCTTTTCCTCAAAGACGACCCTCTTAAACATGGTCACCTAAATCCAACAAACATACCGCCCCGGCAATTTTTGTCATGGTCACCAAAACTCCGTCTCACCTAATCGCCTAGGAATGAGCTCAATCCTAACTAGTCGTCAGTAGATTTAATATGGGGAAATAGAAGGGGTAACATATAAATATTTTTTTCTCTGAAACGCTCTACTGGCATCTAGTGCACAACGAATTGTCCGCTTTGGTAAGGCTGCATCTGCACATACCCTCACGGATTTGTCTCCCCTGGGGGTGCTTGGCTGAACCGGTGTCACCCAGGAAAGCGCGTCTCAGTGCTTTGTCACATAAAAATCTCTTGGGGGTGCTTGGCCGAACCGGTGTCACCTAGGGTTTTAAATCTCATATCATACATCAGAAACATTCTCAAGTCCTTTAGGTTTGATGGAAATTTGGCAGCATAATGGCTGTAAACCGAATTTCCTTCAAACCGTCCTTATGCCTCAAGCTCATAACACAAACATATTTCTCATTCAATTCTCATGCTTATAATAAAGTTAACTTCTCAATAATTCATTTCATCATAGTTCATGCATCACAACATCATACTTTTATAGATAAACATCAAAACATTAAAGGATTCTTAGTGTCTTATGTATTGACCCTTAAGGTCCTTTAACTCAAATTCTAAGTTGTATCATATCAAAACTTAAGCTCTCAAGTATCTATAAGCTCATATCTAAGTATTCCTCACTCAATTCTATGATCATAAATATTTCTAAATCTCAAGAAGGCAGAATTTATAATTCTTACTTTACGGGTACCTAGGAGTCACAACATTGACCCTTTCTAAGTTTGGTTTGCTCCTAAGGCATCAAGATCAAGTCCTAAACCAACTATGAGCAATTCCTACACATTTAGACTAATTATAAACCATGATTATCAATTCTAAACCTTGCTGGACAGAATCCAGAAAAATCCATTCTTAAGGGATCTAAAAGCCTCAAATAAATTCCTTTCTAGTTACTAACTTCTCTTATCTTTCACATATGAATTTTAGCATCAATTATATATAAACATACTCATAGAAACATCATTAAAACAGAATAAAACAGTAAGCAAAGCAAGCAAGGCAAAACCAAAATTATCTCCATCAAACAAAGCATAAAACTTGATTTCTAAAACACATAAAATGCTAGTTTCTCTTGGAACCTTTCTAAAACTTTCAAAACTCATTAGTAAACATTTTTATCATACTAAAATCATCAAAATACTTCAAGGGCAGTAGCTAGTTCGAATGAGTCACAAAAGGATTTAAAATCATAAAACTTTGTTCAAAACATCTCTTAAGCTCATATAAACTTAGAAAAATTATAAAACATAAGTTTTAGTATTTGAAACAATTCAAACCTCATAGGGTCGAAATCATAGGAGCTAAGGAACATATATTTTCAAGTCTTTGTTTGAGATAATAATGGGCAAGTCTTTGAGCTCTAGGTTCTCTTAGGTGATGACATAAACTTAAACATGCTTATGCACTTATTTTATCTTTCATTAGAAAATAAAGTGAGAGCACAAAATAAATATGAGATGCAACTTGTTATTATCTTTAGTATTTAAGTGAGGACTTGAAACATGATAATGCAAAACTTGAAATATAAATATGATACTGCAAGTTCATTTATTATTCTTGATATTTAGTAATAGTAAGGAAAATAAACATGATGTGCAAAGCATAAACATAAACATGAATGCAAGGTTTATTTTAATCTTAGCTAGAGCTCTTACAAGGCTTTAAAATCCATCATAACCCAACACTTATCTCATCAACAAAGAGAGCTTTAGAGTTCTTGAACCAGGTTCTCAAAGTAACTACATGGTTCTTGAACACCTTCATCAAGCTCAAAGAAGTAAATTTTAAAAGAAACAAAACTTTAAGAGAGTAAAAACCAAAACAAAATTCTTTTATGATATAAAATAACTATAGAGGCACTTAAAATTTTTTAACAAAAACCTTTGAAAGAAAACTATGGAGACCGAAACATATAGGAGAAAGAAAAAGAAAGAAAAACTAAAACTTCACTAGATTAAGGACAAAACTCAAGCTTTAGAGGTCTCTTAGAGATGAACACATGGTCATTCTCTAGAGGCACTCATCATCAAGCCATCATGCTAACATCAAGGCCTCATGATCGAAATAAAGAAAAGAGAAACCAAAGGAAAGTTCAAAAAGAAACCAAAAGAAAACTAGAGAAAAACACATTTTCAAGCCAAATAAAGTTTTGAAAGCAACTCCTACCAAGTGGTGAAGATGAAAGCTTGAACTTTTGAAAAGAAATGAGAAGAGCAACTCCTCCAAGGATGGTGATGTAGCTTCGGCCTTGAGGGAGAGAAAGGAAAGGAGATGTGTTCTTGGTGGTTTAGTGTTTGAGGTTAAGTGTTTGAGTGTTTAGGAGGTGATCTAAGGTGGAGATTTGAGGTGGTGAGGTGATGATGTAAAGAGCAGACGAAGATGAAGAAGATGAAGAGGAAAGGAAAACTCTCTTGAAACTTTGAGAGGAAAAGAAAGGAAACTCACAAAAGCTAAGAACACTCAAACTTGCCAAATGAACAAAAGTATCACAAGTTCTTCCAATGCACATATATATAGAAAATGAAACAATGAAGGCTCATCTAAGGAGAGCCTTGGCCGTAGCAAATAGAGCAAAGGGAAGAGGAAAATATCTCTTACAACTTGTCATTTAAGCATGGTTTGAGGTATGAAAGGCATGGGCTAAGTTATGGCTCAAAGTATGGTGATTTGATGTGAGTTTTCTTTTAAATTTGAAATGAAATATTTGTTCTAGAAAGCAAGGAGGGCTGGCTATTTTTGAGCCACAAAAATGAGAGAATAAGTCTTCTAGAAGTTGTCCTATGAAGCATAGATGAAAGCATGGAGTTTATGACTCAAAGTATAGTTCAAGGTGAGGTGGAAGCATGATCCTTTGAGTGTAAAAATTTGAGCATGTGATGAATAATGGGGGTATGGGTTTCAACCAGGTCTAGATAGCCAAGGGGGAGAGAGATTTGTCCATCTAATTGTGTGTTAATGATAGGTTTAAATGTGTGTTAGTTTAGGTATAAGGTTATGAATCATTAAGCACAAGTTTAGGTGACTAAGAAAGTGATTAGGAATTTTTATGACAAGATTAGAAGTGCTTATACATCATTGGAGAATTTAAAAGTTCATTTGTGAATAAACAATTGAAAACACAATTCCATGATTTAAGGAATTGGAGAGAAAAAACACTATTCTAGACTCTATGACTAGGAATCTTGAATTTAACATAAGGTTTTAAGTTGAAATTAAGCATTCTTAGGTTCTAATAAACTTTAATAAATTATTTTGACTCTACATTATTTATGGAAATTAATTAATCTTCGATTAGAGCTTAATATTGCTTAGGTTTGCTTAATCACACGATTAATCTTGAAAACGCAAGGCTAGGGGTAAAATCATAATTTTGCATTAATTTTGCCCGAGACCACCGGGACTAAAATTGAGGTCACAGAATACATAAAAACATCTTTTAAAACCATATGGAGAAGTTTCGGGTTCATCCGGCACTTGCAAACGGGTTAAACACCACAGGGGTATTTTGGTCATTTTGACCCGAAAACTCAAAAAATGAGATTTTCAATCCCGGAAAGGTACACAGGTCAACTAATCCCCTTCCAACATTGAGTTTGCCCTTCGAGAACTGCCGGGTTGGCTCTCCTCAAATTTCAAGCCGAAAATGACCTCAGGGGCATTTTGGTCATTTTCACTCTATCAGAAAATCAGGGCATTACACCAACTGCGACTTAACTGAGTAGTTCTGTACCAAACTCTCCAAGCTGAACCTGCACAGTGGACAACCCCAACTGCAACTTAACCGAGTACTTCTGTACCAGCCTCTCCAAGCTGAACCTGCACGGTGGACAATCCCAACTGTGACTTAATCGAGTAGTCTTGAACCAGCCTCTCCAAGCTGAACCGTGACCTGCAGACGCTTTCTACGGCCACGTTGTAAGTAGTCTTTCAAACAGCCTCTCCAAGCTGACCCATGAAGTACAAATACCTTTGCACTCACATTGTAAGTTGTCTTTCCAACAGCCTCTCCAAGCTGAACCGTGATAAGCAAATACCTTTGCTAGCATGTTGCAAGTAGTTTTACCTTAGCCTCTCCAAGCTATGTCCCACACTGATCACTAATGGATCAAGGTTACAAAGGTTATGTGTTTGGGTTGCCACTCAAACTAACCTACACTCAAGTTTCCTTAAAGATGCTAGCTAATACGAAGTGGGAAACTTAGAGTGACTTTTTTTCTCCTATATCTTCACATGAAGAGTATACAAATACAAATACATTTTAAAACTGAGAAAGAAGATTTTTACACTTCATGATTGATTACATAAACTAATGAACAACACAGGAAGTGTGGAGAGATTTTTCCAGAGATTCTGCACTAATGCTTTCAATTTTCTCATCGGCTTTCAAGCTTGGCATCTCCATTTATACAGGTCTATCTTTATGACCATTACTTCTTTGATCAGATCTCCAAGTGACATGTGTATTTTTTTAGATGTGCCTTGAAACGTTAGTCTAGAGAGGTAGGCTGACAACTTGTCCCATCATTGCAGAAGCTATTGTAATGTAGAGGTTTATGAAATCCTCATTTTTTTTTCTTTTTACTTTTAGCTTGTGGTTTCTAAACTCCACCTTCTAGGATCTTGAATCATTTAGGCAGAAGAGATGACGTACCAGTTATAACACTGGATTTGATTTGAGATTTGAAATTTGAATTTCGAAACTCCCTTCATTTTTCCTCAGCGTTCTTTGCTTCACCCTTAAATGAGCTTTCTGATGTTGTAATAAATCACATTGATTTTTTTTTTTTCTGATCTTCCAGTTTTTAATCTTGATTGCTTGAGGATGATTTCTCTACGATTGTAGTGATTGATGACTGAGTAACACGTTGCTCTTGAACATGAATTGATTTCTTCATCATGAGTGTTCTTTTTTATGTCCCGTGCTTCTTTCTGAAGATCTTTTCCTTGGATTCTTGATTTCTGACTTGATCAGCTTCAATCCTCCAGCATTTATGCTTTCTATCCTCGAGATAATATTCACCTTTTAAGCTTGATCTCCTCTCTTGAGATAAACATGATTTCTCATGTGTTGTGAACTTATTCCCGATTCAAGTTTGCTTTAATGCCCTTGGTCCGTGAACATGAATACCTTCTTTGCTTGAAATAACATTCACTTTCTGATTATTTTAATCTCTTCCCATGAGACATATTTCATGCTTGCGCATGCATAGTGAAATGTTCTTCTTGCATTTAGTCCGTATCGTGCCTTAATCTATATACAGTTATTTCGCTCGACTTCATATTCACTTTCTGATTAATTTAATCTCTTCCCACGAGATATAACATGTTTACACATGCAGAGTGAAGTATTAATCTTGCTTAGGTTCATGTTATACAGACCGGATCTACTTGTTTAAACTTTGTCAAGAAACTCAAGATAGCTATTAGTCATTCTTCAAAACATTTTCTCTAAATTGGCTTTGTTGTCATTCAAAACCTTTTATGCTTCGTACTTCTGAAATGTTCTGGAATTTACATTCTCCCCGTTTATGATGATGACAAACCAATTTGAAAAATATCTTTTGAGGAGATGTTAAAAGAAATATGAATGAAATAAAGGCATAATAAGATAATCTTTCAAACATCATATATGATAAGTTTTAGTAAGTTCTTTTCTTAAGGCATGATATTGATGATTTAAAACTTTTATTGCCTTAAGTAACTTAAATCAAGGCTGATTGATTTATCATGAAATTTTTTGAACTATGTCAGAATCCTCTTGTTAAGTATCACACTAATACTTGAGTAGATATGATCATTAAAGCATTTATTTGCAAACAACCTGATTTACGTTCAAAAAGAACTTTTTGAACCTTAATGTGCTTGAATAAAGAGATAAGTAATGCTTCCAATATTGTATTCTAATTGAATAAATCTTATTCAGCACTTTCTTTTTCAATGCTCCCCTTTTGATAATCAATGGAAATAATGCTCAATGACATATATATATGTATGTATGTATGCATGTATGTATAAAACTTTTTGAGCATGATTGATGAAATGACTTTTGAAATTTTTTTTCAAAGCATGATTTAATCAACATATGCATATACATTCAAAAAAAGCATATTCCTCATGCTTTCTATGTTAGCTTGCTTACTGATTCAATTTGATCATACTGACACACATCATTTGCAGGTAAGCATAACACACTTTGAGAAGAAATTTTAATTCTTCCTAACTGATCTTAGTTATGTTGTGACATGGTAAGCAAAAGTTTCTAAAGACCGTCAGAAACATGATATACATAACCAATATCAATCAAGTTAAGCAGAGATTTTTTAAGCATATCTTAAGTGAGTAATGGATAAAGATGTGTTGATACCAAATAAGCTTTTCATCTATATAAATGACACTCAGATTAATTCAAGCTTTAACTAATCAAGGATATGTGCGTGAACTAACTTGTATTTGCGTGTTGATAATTTTGCAAGACAAAGAATGCGCAATCCACACTTTTTCAATCATTCTATATGATTAGCTAAGCATAATGATATATAGGCATTGATTATATACTATGGCTTAAATAGATATCACGCAGTGTTAAGAGAGAATGTGTAGGCAAGCAAGCATAGCATAAACATGATAAAGCATTGATTAGAAACAGATCAGAATAGAGAAATGTTATCAGAGTGTGAAAGTGTAAGCCATTCATAAAAAAATGAAGAGAACTGCCTTAAAGATAGTGTTCAGAAGAAAATTATGCAGTATGCAAAAGAAAATAACTTTAGGCTCCTCCTGAGCATAACTCCCCCTGAGTTTGATACTAATTTTCTTCAACTCTTCTTCTCCCCTTTTTGTCATCATCAAAAGAACATGAAGAAAGTTGAAGTAGTATTTTTAACCCCTTCTTTTTAGCTTTTTTAGTACCTCTTGATTTGTCTGAAGAATCTGAAGTTGAAATTCTTCATTTTGCCTGAGCTGTGCTCCCTGTTCTATGATTGAAGCCTCAAGTCTATCTTGTCTGGAGGTGATCTCTCTAAGGTGCTTTAGAATGATCTGATTGAAATGGTAGCTTGAAGAAGGCTCGTCTGAGGCTGGATGAGGAAAGTTTATAGGTGTCAAAGCTGGAGTAGCTCTTAGAGATGGCTCAGGGATATTTAGAGGTACAGTATCCCCGAACTTTGGTGAATCATCTTTAGCATCACATTGTCCATCAGCATGAGATATGGTGGATGGTGAAATAGTAGCAGGAGAGGGAATAGGCTCAATAGTATAAATGGCAGCAGCTTTAGGATTTTGAGCCAGGACAAGAACATTATCTTTGTCAACCATAGGAGCCCTTGCTTTTAAATATCTGACCTCTTCTTCTTCAATCTAAACAATGCGGATGGAGGGAGAGGGTTGAGGTATCATAAGAGTTATGGCATTCTCTGGTCTGAGGTCCTCTTCTTCTTCTTTTGGCTTTTCAATTATTGGTTCTGAGGAGGAACCAACAATAAGTTGAGATCTCACCCTCCCACTTATTCTAGCCTTCTCACTTTGCAGTAGACTCTCTTCTTTTTCTTCTGATGATACTCTTGTTTGTTCTTCTTCTTCCTCTTCTTCTTCTTTTTCATCTTTAGAGTAACTTAGGACAACACAATATCCTTGCTCTTCATACCTTTTGATTTCTTTATGTACAATGGAGATTTTAGTCTCATGGATAGGCATATTTTTGCATTTAAGCTAGATATCTCTTCTGCTAATCACTTTTACTGGTTTGGTTGTTTGCTGAGTTTCTTTGATTTCCAACTCTTGCCTTCTTTTGGTTCACCTTTTGCTTGTACAAAGACTCTGGTTAAGTTCTTCTTCCTCTGAGTCCTCAGTTTTGCTTTCGAGAAGAATTAATTTTCTTTTTCCTTTAGTTTCTTCCTTCTGAGAAATTTTCTTCAATAAGACTTCTTTGACTTGACTTCCTCTTGTCCGAGGACTTCGCTAAGTTGGCTCTGAAACTGAGACATTTGACTTTTTTCTTGAGGTTCTGAAAGATGATGACGTGAAAATTGTTCTTTCAAGATACATATATTTTTCAGTGATGAGAGGAAGACCCATCTTTTGAAAGAGTATTGTCAAAAACATCCTATAAGGAACACTGGCAGTTCTTCACTTTTGCTTTGTAGTGGCGTTTATCATGTAGTCCATAATGAGTTTTGCCAGATTTACTTTTCTCTTGGCCATGAGACAGTAGAGAAGCATGCAATCTATCCCTACTAGTGCATCTGTGCTTCCAATCCGGGGCAAAATAGAAAATTGTACTACCGTGTATACTTTTCTTGCCCTAGCACTCAGCATAGCAGTAGATATTTCATTTGGTTTATGGGTGATGGAATTAGTAAGATACCTTGAAATATCTCCTTCATTTACTCCGAGAGTCCGAGCTCAGCTAGGGTTTGAACTGCAGACTAGTCCATCATTTGGAGCTTTGATGATTTTTGACAGTCCTGAAGGAGTGCTCTTGATTGCCTAATCCCTGATTATAGAATTTATGGAGGGCAAGGAGCTTTCTTCTAATTGAAAGTAGAAGGCTTTGACTAACCTAGGATAAACCCGTTCGTTTATTTCCATGTATTCTTCCCATTTTTGAAAAGCGAATACTTCGTTGAGAATGGTGATTTCTATAAGAAGATCTCTGTGTAAGGTTTTTCCTGGAGCCATTTTTCTTGAAGCATAATTCTTGTCATAATGATCCTGCATGTATGGATCATCATACATATGAACAGAGGATTCCTCTTCTGTGGAAGAAGTTAGTTTCTTGCTTTCGAACATGGTGTAAGAACAGAGAATGAGGAAAGATTGATTCTTGGGATGATTTTGGGAAAAAGGTATAACGTATGGTTTACATAGAGATGAGAGGCTTTGGGAGAGTCACTGGCAGTTTCAGAGAGATGTGAACAGGTAGAGGATGTGTGTACGGGAAGATAAAAGGAGACTGATAGGCTTTGAAAGAGGAGGTTATTTATGAGATGTGACCTGTCAGACAGAGATGAGCCAATTATGGGAGAGAGAAGGAAAACAAGGGAATTTTCCTGCTCTTTTGATTTCATGTAGACTTGGTGAAATAAGAGCCTTGAAGTACTTTCTGAAGGAGTTTTCTTTCAGACCTTCTATCTGAGATTTATCCTTATCCTTCTTTAATCTCCGAATTTTTCCTTTAATTGATTTTCAATATATCACTGACTGTTGATCTTGTAGACTAATTGGCTGATGTCCTTGTGTTGAGGTAACAAAACGAGATTTCTATTTGGAGAGTTTGAGGAGAGGAAGAACCCAAGAAAGTATTATGCATGAATGTTTATGTAGATTAAAACATTTAGTGCCAGATATTTCCCAAACAAAGCTAATGGTACAAGTATTATCAAGGAGGGTAGCAGAGTAAAAGAAATTTTATAATGCCATATATGATTCCCTTTAAAAAAAAAACATTGCTATTAATATAGAGATTTTTTAAAGTACCTTGTTTGTAGCATATGAGTTTCCCAGATCATTGTGACTAGCAGATAAGTTCCCTCATTTTGATTTTTGTAATTCCCATGTTGTGCACTTTAAGAGAATGCAAAAATTTATCTTCATTTTGTCCTTCGATCTTTGACCTCTGCAATCGTTGGACTGCTTAAACCCTAGAGGACTATCTTTGATACCACTTGTTGGTAAAGGGTGCACGAAAATGGGGGTTGAATCGTGTTTCAATCTTCTCTCAAATTCTTTTCACTTTCTGAATCTGTTGAAGTAGAGTTCTATCAAGTTGAAGCTTAAAGTGCAGCGAAGAAGTTATTAGTTAGTTCAGAAAGTAAATCTTTAAAGCATAACAACAAGGATATTAATTTAGTGAATACTTAATCAATAAGGAATATAGAATGATAACGTAAAAATAAAAGTTCAGGGAAGAGATAATTGAACACAACGATTTTAATAATGGTTCGGCCAACTTGCCTACATCTAATACTCAACACATGTTGAGATTTCACTAACAACAACTTTCTCAACCTAAGAAAGTAAAACAAATAGTCTTTACAATACCCTTCCCAAGTTCTAACTTGCACAGTGGCCAACCCCAACTATGACTTAATCGAGTAGTTCTATACCAGCTTATCCAAGTTGAACCTGCACAGTGGACAACCCCAACTGTGACCTAACTGACTAGTTTTGTACTAGCCTCTCTAAGCTGAACCTGCACAATGGATAACCCTAACTAAGACTTAATTGAGTAGTCTATAACTAGCCTCTCCAAGTTGAACCATGACCTGCAGACACCTTCTACTGCCACGTTGTAAGTAGTCCTTCAAACAGCCTCTCCAAGTTGACTGGTGAAGTACAAATACCTTTGCACTCACGTTGTAAGTAGTCTTTCCAACAGCCTCTCCAAGCTGAACCGTGATAAGCAAATACCTTTCCTAACATGTGGCAAGTAGTTTTACCTTAGCCTCTTTAAGCTATGTCTCATGCTAATCACTAATGGATCAAGGTTACAAAGTTTATGTGTTTGGATTGCCACTCAAACTAACCTACACTCAAGTTTCCTTAAAGATGCTAGCTAATACAAACTGGGAAACTTAGAGTGACTTCTTTTGTTCTATCTCTTCACATGAAGAGTATACAAATACAAATACATTTTAAAATTGAGAAAGAAGATTTTTATACTTCATGATTGATTACATAAACTAATGAATAACACAGGAAGTGTGGAGAGATTTTTCTAGAGATTTTGCACTAATGCTTTCAATTTTCTCATCGGCTTTCAAGCTTGGCATCTGCATTTATACAGGTCTATCTTTATGACCATTACCTTTTTGATCAAATCTCCAAGTGACATGTGTATTTTGTTAGATATGCCTTGAAACGTTAGTCTAGAGAGGTAGGCTGACAACTTGTCCCATCATTGCAGAAGCCATTGTAATGTAAAGGTTTTTGAAATCCTCATTTTTTTTCTTTTTACTTTTAGCTTGTGGTTTCTAAACTCCACCTACTAGGATCTTGAATCATTTAGGCAGAAGAGATGACATACCAGTTATAACACTGGATTTGATTTGAGATTTGAAATTTGAATTTTGAAACTCCCTCCATTTTTCCTCAGCGTTCTTTGCTCCACCCTTCAATGAGCTTTCTGATGCTGTAATCAATCACATTGATTTTTTTTTTTCTGATCTTCCAGTCTTTAATCTTGATTGCTTGATGATGATTTCTCTGCGGTTGTAGTGATTAATGACTAAGTAACACGCTGCTCTTGAACATGAATTGATTTCTTCATCATGAGTGTTCTTTTTTATGTCTCGTGCTACTTTCTAAAGATATTTTCCTTGGATTCTTGATTTCTGACTTAATCAGCTTCAGTCCTCTAGCATTTATGCTTTTTATCCTCGAGATAATATTCACCTTTTAAGCTTGATCTCCTCTCTTGAGATAAACATGATTTCTCATGTGTTGTGAACTTATTCCCGATTCAAGTTTGCTTCAATGCCTTTGGTCCGTGAACATGAATACCTTCTTTGCTTGAAATAACATTCACTTTCTGATTATTTTAATCTCTTCCCATGAGATATACATCATGCTTGCGCATGCATAGTGAAATGTTCTTCTTGTATTTAGTCCGTATCATGCCTTAATCTGTATACACTTACTTCGCTCGACTTCATATTCACTTTCTGATTAATTTAATCTCTTCCCATGGGATATAACAGACATGCAGAGTGAAGTATTAATCTTGCTTAGGTTCCTGTTATATAGACCGGATCTACCTATTTAAACTTTTTCAAGAAACTCAAGGTAGCCATTAGTCGTTCTTCAAAACATTTTCTCTAAATTGGCTTTGTTGTCATTCAAAACCTTTTAAGCTTCGTACTTTCTGAGTACTTTTTGAAGGGTTCTGGAATTTACATAAGCATGGTGGTCATAAGTCTGCCGTCAAAGGCCACAGTGCTCGGTGGATGACCATTGAGTTTAGAGTACGTCAGGGGAGTCAATGGCAGTAGGAATGAGTAGCAGGCTAAATGTGGCAAAAAAAGTGGCTGCGAGAATGTTGTTTTTTAAGATGGCGGCCACTCAAAGTAAAAGGAATCAACATGGGGTGCTTTCTCGTGACATTTGAAGGTAGGGTTTAGTTTTGTTATTGTCTTTGACTTTTAGCACAAAAACACAAAAAAGTGGGGTGCATAGAGGCATGGCTTATTTCTTTTTCTTTTTGGATGAGAGAGTAGAGCATAGACAGAGAAGGGCAATGGGGGCGCTGGCATGGACTCTTTGTAGACTATGGATTTGTTGTGATTTTTGGAATATGATTTTGGTGTTGATTTTTGCTGAGATATGAATTGTTTGAATTGCTGTTTTTTGTTAGTTTCTAATTCTAAGTTGATTTTTGGCTTGGGATGATGTATGATTGTGGCTGGGATTTGTATGAGAATGGGCTGTTGATGATGATGGATTAGGGAAGGTGATGGTGAGGATGATATTATTATTTGTTGAATAATACTAAAAGACTACTTGTGTCCACTGCAAATGTATGATTCCTCTCTAGATGTATCTCTAAAATCTCTTTGTGTATGACTCTTTTTTTGTTTTGTGAAATTTCTCTCTTCTAAATTTTTTTTTTAGCCAATTACCTTTTGAACTTTTTCTGCAAAATTACTCTCTTAAATGGTGATCAAAACAAAAACTTTTTCTTTTTCAAAGAAGAGGGCAGTTGGTGCACGCACCTCATCCCCTTTTATTTTTTAAATTAAAAAGAAAACAGAAGAGAAATCGATGTTGTGTCACCTTTTTCATTTATTATTTTTTAATAAAAATGACAAATTTTTTTTTTCAAAAGAGATATAAAACTAATATAAAAATGATGGGCTAAAATGGTAATGAGCGTTATCCACATACTATAAAAATATGTCAATTTTTGGATTTTCTATGTTATGGGCTGGACAAAATTGAGTGTTCACTGAAAAATATAAAGATTATGGTTTTGATATTTTTCTGTAAGAGACAAGTAAAGATATGAACAAATATTTTATTCAGATGATGCATGATGCATGATGACAATGTTTTGATGAATGATGCTAGATGATTTCATGATGACTACACATTATTATTGTCAGGTTAGGAATGAAATGTATATGAAAATTAAATATATGTAAAATTTAAGAGCATGCGGAAAAGAATATGAAATTTAGAAACATGTGAAAGTGAAATCTTTGAAAGTAAATGTATATGAAATGTAAAAGCATGTGAAAGTGGAATCTATGAAAGCAAATGCGTATGAAATGTAAAAGCATGTAAAAATGAAATCTATGAAAGTAAAGGAAATGCATGTGAAATTTAAAATATGTTAAAGTAAATGTGAAAACAAAGTAAAGGCATATATAAAATTAAAATCTATGAAATTAAATGTGAAAGTAGAGTAAAGGTATGTAAAATTAAAATCTGTGAAAATGTGAAAGCAGATTAAAAACATGTGAAATTTAAAATCTATGAAAGTAAATGTGAAAACAGAGTAAAGGCATGTGAAATTATAAATATGTGAAAATAAATGTGAGACCATAGTAAAGACATCAGAAATTTCAAATCTTGAAAGTAAATATATGTGAAAGTAGAGTAAATATATGTGAAATTTAAAATCTGTGAAAGTAAATGTATATGAAAGTAGAGTAAACACATGTGAAATTTAAAATCAGTGAAAGTAAACATATGTGAAAGCAGAGTAAAGACATGTGAAATTTAAAATTTTGTGAAAGTAAATGTGAAAGCAAAGTAAAAGCATGTGAAATTTACGGTCTTGTGAAAGCATGAAAGCAAGGATTTGTGATCGAGACAAAAAACTAAATGATCGAGCTTGAGACAGAAAATTTAAATGATCGGGATCGAACTGATAGAAAAGTAAACGATTGGGATTGAGATTGGAATGTAAATGATCAGGATTAAGACTGGAATGTAAATGATCGGGGATCAAGATAAAAAAGTAAATGATCAAGATAAAAAAGTAAATGATGCGATAATGTGAAGAAGTAAATGATATGACTGTGATACTGCAAGAAAGTAAATGATATGATAATGCAAAGAAGTAAATGATGTGATAATTTCTGAAACATAAATGATATGAGAGTGTAGAAAAGTGAATGATGTGACAATTGAAAAAAAATGATGTTATAATTGCCAGCAAATAAATGATGTGATAAGTGCTAAAAAATGAATAATATGATAACTGCTGAAAAGTGAATGATACGATAATTGTGAAAAAGAAAATGATGTGATGATAAGGAAACATACATGATGTGATCAATGTGATAAAAAAGAATATGCAAAATTAAGTGGATGCTCAATGAATTATATATGATGCATACTCATGATAGATGATATTTACAAGACCATGCAATGATTCATGTTGTAGAAAAGCGGATGTCTAGGAATGATGGAATAATGCAATAATGACATGATGAATGTTATAACTTGTGACCACTACACCTAGATGATTTGATGATGTAAATGATAAATGCCCTAACATGATGAGATAACTTCACAAAGAAAACAAATTTGCCCTAGTTTATGACAGGAAAAATGTTGATAGTATGAGTATGATGAATGTCCTAGATGATTTGGTGATGAGAAAAATGTATGACCTTCTATGATAAAATGACTTTGCACATGATGAATGATGATGAAACCTAGATGATTTGATGCTGATAAATTTGCCTCGATTTTGGCATCCAAGCATCGCTTTTGGGAAGACCTTTGTCAGATCCAAGATGAGCCAATTTGATAATAATTTGCTTTGTGATTTCCCTTTTTTTTCTCTCCTCTTTCCCTTTTTTTTCAACTTCCCCTCAATTCCTGACCTTATCATGCTTTGAACTTTGCTTTTTTTGTCGATTTCACCCCAAGTTTTATATGGATTGATATCATTGGTTCCCAATTGAGCAAACCTGTTGCTCTCACACATTTTTTCTTGCTCTTTTTTTTTTTTGCCAAGACTTCCCTTTCAGGTTTTCGATCAAGCTAGCTATTCATTTTCTTCTTTTTCCTTTAGATTTTTCTTTCATTCTCTTTTTCTTTTGTTTTGTGTTTGCTCTAATTCTCGCCAAGATTGTCCTCTCGGGTTTTCGATCTAGCGAGCTCCTTTTTGAACAAAACATTGACTTGACTTCTTGATGTCTTGATTATGCATGATGAGGATTTGATAATGAAGGAAAAAGAGGATAGAGATAAGATATGTGTAACACCCTAAAAATTATATAAAAATTTATTTGAGTTTTTCTAGTCATAATTTCAAAAATCTGACAAACATAGAAATGATCAGGACAATCCAACGAATCTGTAAAAAAAAAATGTGAATAGTAACTTGCGGGTCTCGCAGACCCGCCTGAACAGCCGAAACCTTAAAATTCGGGCCCGGAGATACCCAAAATTGAGAAAATATAAGGATAAGGTTAGAAATAGTTAGAAATAAAAATTTTATACTTAGAACTATTTTTCGGGCAATGTTTGATTACCTGGGTACACTGTTTTACCCGTTCGGTAAAATTTTAGTGTATGGTTTTTACACCGAAAAATGCTACTTGTTCACCAAGTTATGGACAACCAATTATCTTGAGCCAATTGGATGGCCAAGATTCATCCCTTGACTTTCAAAACAAATCCTAGCCATCGATTTATTTTTCTTTTCTTTAAAGAATTATATATTTACATTATATACTATCTAAATTATAATTACATGATAAATACAAAACAAAAGCTTCCTTATCACTCCATTTGCTTCCATTCTCGGCCATGAACCAGAAAGCTATAGTTCCATGCTGTTTTTCAACAAAAATTAACTTCAAATGCCCAAAACCTTAGTTTTAAATCACCAAAACACCAAACTCTCTTCACTAAACTTATTCCACTCATCAAGATCTTCTAATCTAACCGATTAGAATTTGAATCCATCAACTTTCCTACTTTGAGAGCTCATTATCAGCTGTGTAAGGAAGGGTTTGGTGTGGGTTTGAAGGCTTAGAAGTAAAGGGAATCATCCTTGGAGTCAAGATCACTAAAGCCACCAAGTAGGGCTTGTTTCATCCTATTTTCTTTCTGATTTTTCTCTGGAATATTATGATTGAATAATTCCATAATTCTGAGTTTTATTGGATGATTATGCATGAATATTGATGTATTAATTTTGGTGGAGTGTTTGGATGAGGTTAGAAAATCATTTTTGTCAAAAGAAGTTTTGACTAGTTTGCTGGGAATTCAGTTTTGTCCTAGACAGCAGATGGTCGCGAATTTTTTGAGTTTGTTGTGCATGTTTTCTTGAAGCTAACATGTGGAGTTAGTTCCACAAATTTTCTTGTGTTCTGAGTTTTACTTATACTGCTTTAAAAAAATGAAGAACTGAGAATATAACTATGCTGTCTGGATTGTGGGAACTGAAGCTCTAATTTTGTATAATTTTGTTACCATAGCAAACGATTGAATTATCATTTGAAATTTTTACAGGGATTTAATAACATCTTAAAGTGTAACTTTGATTTTTATTTTGAGTTGATTCCACCATTTGCTAAATTTAAAAATTGTGAGAACCCTATTCTGAGCTGTGAAAAAGTGGCCTTTGACCACTAAATTTGTATAATTTATTTAGCATGGTTAGAGAACTCCGATTGCTATAAAAATTTTATAGGTCTCTTAGACACATTGAGATGTCATGAGAAATTTTTGTGATCCTTGAATTGGCCGTTTGATTGAGAAATTAATTGTTGTTACTGGAATGAGAAATCTGTCAATATGCTGGAAATGAGCTAAATTCTTGATTTGGAAGTAAAATGTCCTTTGATGCCACTATGATAAATTTAGATGTATGCTATGTACTTTAAAGTTTGGTTTATGAGAAATGGATGAGAATCACATGTGATTGATTTTTTATATGACTATAAATGCATGATTGGTAAAGAGAAAGGTGATAAATGAATGCTCTATATATGTTTGAAGCATTATGAAATTCAAAAATTTATGCTAATGCATGCCTGTATATGTAAGCTTGAGGATGATATATATGCTATGTAAAGAAGGAAAAGTCCCCTTTAGCATGTAAATGGCACAAAAAAGTTCTCTTTAGAGTGTAAAGGGCACGGGAAAGTCCTCTTTAATGTGTAAAGGGCACGAGCAAGTCCCTTTTAGTGGGTAAAGGGCACGGAAAAGTCCCCTTGATTAGGTCAAGGGCATGGAAAGATAGGGATAATATTTCTAAGATTCTTTTTGATGTACCGAGAGTACGTAAAGTTGTAAATAAAGCATTATAATGTTAAGTAGTATGCTATGTGTATATCAAGTGATTGAATAATAAAAGCGACCCACTTCGGAAGTATGATTTAGAACTTTAAAAATAAACCATTGACCTAGGTTGTATGATCACAGTTTCTTAATAAACCGAAGTAGCTAGGACGATGACGATGACATTTATTTCAGTGCATGTTTTGGGGAATGCCCTACTGAGAATTGTGTAATTCTCACCCCCTATGTATTTTTTTGTGTTCCCATGTCGTCTCCAGGTTGAACCAGAGAACTATGGGATGCTACACCGAAAGAGGTCGGATTAGCAGTAGTCGGGTGTTTGAGATTGTATCAGATGTACTTAGATGTATATATAGATGTGTAAACTTAACAGAGAACATATGTGTATTAGAGCTCATAGAAGAGCTTCCCTATGTAATCGACTTTATATTAAATATAAATGTTTTGTATCTTGCTATATACGTTGATCGAATTACGCTAGTTAGTACACGAACCCATCGAATTTCCTATAGTTATTTAAGTCCACTAATTAAAAAGTAACAACTCTCGAGTACGATGTCATGACTTAAGGATAATGTTGTACTTGGGAGGGTATTACAATATGGGTCGAAATGAAGGGATTGAATTTGAAAGTGAAAGATATTTATATGGTACAAAGAGGGTAAGAGTGAGGTGGGAGGGATGTGCAATGCAGATTTCATTTGATTACCCATTTCATCAGTTGCTCGGCTACTCTGACTTAGACTTCATGATCAAGATTATTAGAGTCCATTGATATGCTACAAATATGCCTTGGACTGTTAACTCTTCATTTGTGAGGATGACTCTTGTTTGATCAACAGTCATTTAATTGCCCTAGCTTGACATTGTTGATAAGCTCTTCTTTTTTTTGTTTCTAGATTATGAAGTGACATACCTATTCTTGGACTACCCTTTAGAGGTTTTCAATCTAGTTTGCACTTTGCTCTAACTGTCATTTTAGCTTTTCAGCCCAGTGAGGTTTTTCTTTTTTTTTTTTTCTAACTTTTTCCTGAATTGTTTTTTTTTTAGTTTCTAATCTAGCGAGCCTTTTCTTTCACTTTTCTTTTTTTTTTTTTTTTGCTCTAAACACTTTTTTTTAAAAAACTAGCTTTGCTAGTTTTTTGTCTGAGATGGATCTTCATAGTGTGTGACTATTCTTAGTTTGGAGCTTACAATTGATGTCCTCCTTTTTTGTTATGCTTGTCCTTGGTGGATTGGTGCTAATCACATTTAACACTTTATGTATTGCAGCTTTCCTATCAACAATTAAAGAATTGCCCTAGTTAATGATTGAACTAGAGTGTTTGGGGCAACATTTTATTCTTTGATTATTAGCTGCTTGACCATTTCCACTAAGTCTAGCACCTGAGAGGATTGTTTGCACAGTTCTGAACCTTGATCAAGATCATGATTGCTCATATCCATTGTAACACGAGAATTAATTAATGAGTTCTCAAAATTATCTACAAGCGGTGGAGATGTTTGAAAGAAAAAATGGCTTTGAAATAGAGGAGAAGGAAGGAAGAATATGTGGATAAAAAAAATGGAAGACAATGTGTTAAAAAAAAAATACTCAATCATTTCATTATTTCAAAAAATTTAGATGCAATTTAAGGCTATAGAAGCAGGCAATTTATTGTTCAAGTTCAAGTCAAGTCATGATTTTTATCCTTATTCCCTATTGTCTCTTCATCAAAAGGAAAACCACTTCGCATCTTCCAAAGCTCTGTTTAACTCATCGACGTCAAGCTTTAATGCTAGGAATGACTTATTCAAATATGCTCTTTAGGGATTCCTCAAATCACCTCCTTGTGTTCTTTCTCTTCAACCATGGCTCTCCTCTTTTATTTATTATATTTTTTATCCTTATTTCTCTCTTACTTTTCCTTTTTCCCTTTTTTTTCTCCTTTTTGACTTGCGCATTACTCTCAAACACATCCTCTTGGATCAAACAAAATTTCTCTAGGATAAGCAATGCCTAAAGGCAAAATGATACATTTATTATTTATTTTTATTTTTATTTTTTTTGCAAAATAATATGATATCTATATAATGCATGACTGTGAACACCCGATTTTGTCCAGATCATATTAAAATAAACTCAAGTTTTCCTTCAAGACTAAGAGTACTTGGTTCATTTTATTTCTATGAAAATTCTTAGCCCATCTTATTTTGTTGATTGAGTTTTAAGCCCATTTTGTATGAAAAAAAAAGTAAACCCATTTCAGTTTGAATTAAAAAAAAATTATTATCAGCCCATGTCATTGTTGGCTATTAATAAAAAAAAATCCAATATTTCTGTGTCTGATTAAGTTAAAGAAATGCAAATATAATATAAAAATAAATAAATAAGAAAGGTCAAAAGGTGCACAGGACTGCATTTAATTTTATAGCCGTGCATTTAATGATTAGAGTTGACAATTACATTGCAAAGAATCGCATTCAACGCTCTGTCGGGATCAATGCATTTAATTTCCCAGTTGTCAAGATCAATGCATTTAATGCAGTATGTATAAATAAAAAAATTTGAAAGAGAGTGAGGGGGGGAGAGCATTACATTTCACTTCGTATTGCCACTAAAAAAAAGGGTTGTTGTCATTTGAGAGGGGGATTTTTCAGAAGATACACATTGATCATCAGCATCAATAATTGCTTTTTGTTATTATTTTCATCTTAGAGGCTCTGATGACATAGAGAGGGATTTTTGACAATCTTCACTTTCAAAATAAGAAAACAAAGAGAGCTCTTCTGATGTAAGATTTCAACTACGTCAGAAGGAAGTATCAGAAACGGAAAGGAACACAGCAAGAGTGATATAATTCTTAGAGACTCTGATAGACACAAAGGGAATCACCATCATCAAGACTAGATTCCTAGTTGCTATTTTGATTAAAAAAGAGTGATATAATTTTAGAGACTCTTGAGAGAAATAACAACAAAAATCAAAGGCTAAAAGATTTAGCAATTCAAAGAAATTGGTACATTCTTTTGCTTTTACTTACTGATTTCTACTCATCCATTTCTGAACTATAATCACAGCGCGCACACACACCATAGCTCTCATCAACCATCACAAACATTTACAATCCAACCATAAATCAGCCAAAATCAGAAACCAATCAATAACCTTCCAGCCATCACCACTATTCCTCTCTGACTACCATCATCATCATCACTACCTGAAATCAAAACAAAAGTAAATAAATAAATAAAAAAAGAAACCAAACTCAGAAAACCAAGAATAAGGGAGAGAGAAGCGGTGGTAGCGGCTTTCCCTGCCAAGATCGCACTGCCACAAATCGCGGCCTCCTCCCCTGCATCGCGCGAAATGCGCGGATCCATCGCCAAAGCGTTGCTGCGCAACGCTATTCTCCCAGGCGTGATCTCAGCCCCTCCATCTCGCTTCACCGCTGCGGGTCTCATATCTCTTCTTCTTCTTACGTGACCCTCTCTCTTTCTCTCTCTCTCTCTCTGCATATGTAGGTTTACAAGCCATAATGCACAATGAACCAAAGTCCTTTTTGCTTGCATTTTTTGTTCTTTTTTCGCTAATTTGTTTTTTATGCTTATCATTATTGCTTTGAAGACAAAAGAACACGGGTTTGGCTGTTTGTGGAGAATGGGAAACGTGTGAGACCTTGATTTTTGAGTGGATGCTTCTTGTTATGCTCAAATTCCTTTTTCTTTGTTTTAGCCTCGTAGACATTTAGAATTTTTTATGAGTTTTGTATTAAATAGTTTCTTTTAAAAAGAGGATAGAAAAATGAAATGAAAATGGTAGCTAGGCCTTTGGTTTATTATAGTTTTAAATATTATTATATGTTCACGCTTAAATCAATGGTATGTTTGATATTTAGTTAGTATCTACCTTGTCAATTCGTGTTTAAATTAGTATTTTAAAAAAATAAATAAACATATTTTTTTCTTGTAAATATACACGTATAAAACAAATAATCTCTCATGCAAAATCCTTTTTTCTCTCTAACTTTCCCTCTCTTCGCGTGCGTGTGTGTGAAGGTGTATGTTGCCATTGCGAGTTTGAAACTCAAATTGCCAAATGTGCCAGAACCTTTTTTTTACTTGCTTTATGGCCTTTGTTTGCATTATTTTATGTGTTTGTCCCCAACATAGATGTAGGAACCTCTTTATGTCATGGACTGCTTTTTGTGAAAGTTCCATTTTAGCTTTAGATTTCTTTGTTGTAGTTATATTACTTTATATGGGGAATGTATCTTAGTGTCATTTAAGTGTGTGGGCTTGTATAGGCTTTATTATTTTATGTATTGTTATTTTATGTGGCTGTGTTTAGAGCATAGTGAGCAATGAAACTAAAACCCATTTGTTTTAATGCTTCCCACACTTTCCATGTTACTATATTATTTTATTTATTGTGTATTTTGTCCTCTGTTTGAGGTACTTCATATTTGAGGCCTAACACATCCCCATATTCACGTTCTTTTTCAGTATCCATTTGTCCTTTTTATTTTATTTTATTTAGTTTAAGAAACATTAGAGTTTGTGGGATTCTATGGTTGTTAGTTATTTATTTTTTTTAACATATTCTTTAGCAACTTGTTTTAATTGTTTGGGAAAAATTAAGTAAATTAGTTTAGGGAGTGATTTAGTTTTATTTGATGTTTGGTGAATTTTGTACAAAAACCCTTTAAAAAAAGATAAATAAAATCAATATTAAAGAATAAATAAAATAAACATGTTTCTTTGTTGTAAATAAAAATACTTTTTAGAAAAAAAATATCATTCCTATGTAATGATCAATTATGGTGATTGAATAACAAATATTATCTTCACTATTGTTGAATCATAAAGATTTATTGAGTAGCCCAATGCTAACTTGGATCTTGTACAAAGAACGGATTTTATTTTCAAAGAACAAGTTCTTTATTGAAAATATTTTTAATTAATTAAAATCAACCAACACACAAATATTTTCTATAGAACTACGTGACTTTGAGTTCCTCATTGCATCAGAGGATACGAGGAGCAGGCTACCCCCTATCAAGCCGACATTAATTTTTCTTAATTTATTTGTTAAATTATAAATATTTTGTGTAAATCATTTTTTTAGTTTGTGTTAAAACTGTAAATATATTTTTCCAAAACTAATTTCTCTTAATGTATTTGTTCAAATTGTAAATATATTTGTCAAAATTAATTCTTCTTAAATTATTTGTTTAAATTGTAATATATTTGTGTAAGTTAATTTTCTTAATTTATATGTTTCAATTATAAATATATTTGTCTAAATTAATTATTCTTAATTTATGTGTTTAAATTGTAATTTTTGTCTTCTTTTATTGAATTTTTAAGGGTTATTAATTAATTTGCACAATTTTCTAAGGTACCGTCTAAGGACGGGTGTATTAGGAGTGCTATAGGATTAAGTTCCTATCCTTCCCTATGCATAACCGACTCTCGAACCCATATATGGTTTTTGAAGACTGTTTTCTAAAATAAAATGGGTTTTTCCACGTTTTTCCTAATTTAAATAAACTTAGTGGCGACTCCAATTTTCAAAATTCTTCTTGTCGTACCTGTCGCGATCCCGATTGCAACAATGACTGATGTTGACTGAAGTTTTTTTCTTTTTTTCTTTTTTTTTTTTTGGTTTTTGTTTTGTATGTATGCTATATATTATTGAATGATTTGGGAAGAAGAGATTTTGTTTTCAAGCTTGTTGATGCATGCCATCATGTGTCGAAAAAATGCATGATGCAAACTAGGGAATGGATATATGAGAAATGAGAATGCATGTTCAAATGCTCTTTTTGTTTTTATTGTATGTATGTAGTTATGAAATGTGAAAAGAAAGCATGAATGCAAGCCAAATGTTTGTTTGTTTTTATGTGGACTATATATGCATGAATATGGACTATGTGTGAAAAAAAAATGTATGAATGCATGCTAAATGTTTTTTTTTTATATATATGGACTGTGCATAAAAAATGCATGAATGCACAAAAATGAATGTCAAATGATTTCTTTGTTTTTTTTTTTTGGATGATATCAATGTGATGACAATGTATGCTTGGATGAGTAATAATGATGAGTTATGCATGTTGGGTAATATGAGAAAGTACTGCATGGCAATTTTGTATGGACTATACATAAAAGAATATGTATGCATGAATGCATGCCCCCCTTTTTTTATGGATGTAGGCTATGTGTGAAAGAAAGTATATCAATGAATGCATGTGAAATGATTTTCTTTCTTTCTTTTTTTTTTGCATATGGATATGGTCAATGTAATATGAGTATGCATGAATTAACAATAAGGATGAGCTATGCATGTATGCCATGTATGCATGACATAAAATGCAAGTGAAATGAGCTTTTTTTTTTTTTTTGGTACTGGATGCATAATGTATGACATGTTTACAAGAAATTTTTTTTATTGGAAAATGTATGCATGTATATTGGAGATATATATAATGAATGCTGAGATACTAGGGAGATGGATGCTTGCTTGTGTCCTAATAGAGTGGGACTTAATGGTTGAGTACCTCAAAGGATAAGACCCTAATTTGGATAACTGCTAAGCTCAATCTATAGGTGCATGATTTTTTAGTTGGATATATGTCCCTAAAAGTCAAGGTTCCCAGATTGCCCTTATTGATAGGATGAGGACCCAACTCTACGAGCTTGACCACAGGAACATGAAAGTCATAATATGGTGGCTTGCAGATTTGGTAACAATCTGAGCGGAAGAATAAACGGCTGTCAGGGAAGCATAAGCCTCACAATAATAACATCAAAACCCCTTCTAACCTTATGGATTTCCAAGGCCTGGGTGTAGAGCCCAAAAGTATGTGAGATAAGTGATTGTATGTGAGGAGCATAGAAACTAAAGGTCCTAAAACTACACAATAAAGTCCAAAGAATATATACAAAAAAAAATATATCAAAATAAAATGAAAGAAGTCCATTATCCTAAGGTTTCATTGACAAATATTTACAGATAAAATAGACAATTATTTATTAAAAGAAAATGAAGACAAATATTTACAAAAATAAAACAAAGATGTTATGAAGGGGAAAAATAAATATTATAAAATTATAATTATTTGCATAGTTAATTCTAATGGGCTTAACTCTCTAAGTTTTCCCAGTGGAGTCACCAAGCTGCTACAACGTACCTGGACGGTGCCATGACTAGATGATAACATATTTAAAAAAATGGGAGTCGCCACCAATTTTAATTCTGGCCAAAATTGGAAAACCATTTGCAAACTATACTTTTATGAGTTTTAAGGTTCGGGAGTCTGATTATGATTACGGAAGGGTGAAAACTTAATTCCACTGCACCTCTAATATATCCGTATGAATATAGTTACCGTAGAACTCATCATGCAAATTAATTTAAAACTTTAATATTTATTTTCCCCCTCTAAAGTCACAATTATGTAAAAATAAAATAAAATAAAAAAGGAAATAAAATTAAATTAAAAGATAACACAATTTAACGAAAAATTAATTTTGGCTTGATAGTTATTGGCTATGCTGATGTATTCTCTGGTGCAATGAGGAACTCAAAGCCACATTGTTCTTATAGAAAATGATTATGGGTTAGTTGATTTTATTTTTTAAAAGAATTTTTAGAATATCAAGTTGTCACAACTAAGATATTCAAAGATATAGAATTAATAAGCCGTCACAACTGAACTAACTATATTCTCAAAAAGAAAATTTTTGATTAATTGCATTTTGTTTAAAAATTCTTTTTAGGATAAAATAAAAAATGTGACACTTTTTTTAATCCCAAACTAAAAACAGAACCTAAAAACTAAAAAAAAAAAACCTTAAATAAAAATAAACACACAAAAAAATTAAATGAGGCCCAAGTATCAATAGCCCATAAATGTTAGCAAATTAAAAGAGAAAAAAAAGTATACATAATAAAGTAAAAGGGATCAGCATGGGGTGCTTTCTCATGACATTTGAAGGTGGGGTTTAGTTTTGTTATTGTCTTTGACTTTGAGCACAAAAACACAAAAAAGTGGGGTGCATAGAGGGATGGCTTATTTCTTTTTCTTTTTGGATGAGAGAGTAGAGCACAAAGAGAGAAGGGCGATAGGGGCGTTGACATGGACTCTGTTTAGACTATGGATTTGGTGTGATTTTTGGACTGTGATTTCGGTTTTGATTTTTGCTGAGATATGAACTGTTTGGACTACTTTTTTTTCTTATAGTTTCTAATTCTGAGTTGATTTTTGGCTTAGAAAAATGTATGATTGTGGCTGGGATTTGTATGAGAATGGGCTGTTGATGATGATGGATTAGGGAAGGTGATGGTGAGGATGGTATTATTATTTTTTGAATAGTACTGAAAGACTACCTGTGTTCGCTGCAGATGTGATTCCTCTATGGATGTATCTCCGAAATCTCTGCGTATGACTCTTTTTTTTGTTTTGTGAAATTTCTGTCTTCTGACTTTTGTTTTTGGCCGATTTCCTTTTGAACTTTTTCTGCAAAATTACTCTATGAAATTTTTTTGGTCCCCCATTTATGTAAATATTGATATTGTTTTATACCTAGCTGTAGGTTGAATCTTTCAGATATGGTAGGTGAAGCTTTGTAATTTGATTGAAGAAATTTTCCAAATTGTTGCTTGATTTTAGGGATCTGTTATCAACTGTATGCCACTTTGTTTGAATTTTTCCTTTTTTTGTTCAGTGAACTTGTTTCAGAAAATCATTAGAAAAGCATTGTGGAAGGCACGCCTCATCATTTTTTATTTTTATTATTTTTTATATTATTTTTAATCAAAAGAAAACAATAGTGAAATAGTGATCAAAACAAAAACTTTTTCTTTTTCAAAGAAGAGGTAGTTGGTGCACGCACCTTATCCACTTTTATTTTTTAAATTAAAAGGAAAACAGAAGAGAAATAGGTGTTGTGTCACTTTTTTCATTTATTATTTTTTTAATAAAAATGACAACTTTTTTTATTGTCAAAAGAGATATAAAAATAATATAAAAATGATGGACTAAAATGATAATAAGCATTATTCACATAATATAAAAATACGTCAATTTTTGGATTTTCTGTGTTATGGGCTGGACAAAATCGAGTGTTCACAATAATAAATACTTACCTAACCATATCTATCATAATAAATGCCATATTTATCACAATAAATGATAAATACAAAAAAAATATAAATTTATGATATAATTCAACATATGATATATTTCAATACTCCCCCTCAAGCTGGGAATGATATGGTGAATGGGTATCTATCATTCCCAGCTTACGTGTAAGCTCCTGAAATCGCTCTGTGGGTAGGCCCTTAATCAAAGCATCCACCAGCTGTAATCTAGAAGGAACATGTATCGTGGCTATGAGTCCACTATCCAACTTCACCTTGATGTAGCGTCGGTCAATTTCAATATGCTTCGTCCTATCATGTTGGACAGAGTTATGAGCGATGCTAATAGCTAATTTATTGTCACGTAACATCTTCATAGGAGCCTCGTATTTTATCTTCAAGCCATTCAACATAATTTTCAATCATAGTAGCTTGCAAATTCCTTGTGACATGGGACGAAATTCTGCCTTTACACTTGATCTTGCAACAACATTTTGCTTTTTGCTTCTCCAAGTCACCGAATTTCCTTCTAAAAACATACAATATCCAGATGTTGATCTTTTGTTATTAATAGAGCCTGCATAATCCGCATCAGTGTAGACTTCTATAAAGATTTTGTTGTAACCACCCGTATTTTTAACATTATTGTGATAAAATAATTAATTGTGAATAATCTATAGGGATTTTGAAAATTCCGACAGACACATTTGTGATGGAAAGAATATGAGGATTCTGTTTTAAAAAAATGAAAATTAATTTTCATATTATTAAAAATTCAATATAATAATATTTTAATCGATGATATAGAATGAAACACTATAATTAGTATAAAGGCATAGAAAAAATAAAGATAAGGTAAATAAATATTTTTAACCCAATAAAATTATTTGGGTATCAATCGGGTACCAAAATAGTAATAATTGATGCACCGAAATGGTAGTAGTCGGTATACCAAAACACCGAGATTTGTCTAATTAGTGGACACTATTATATCTTAAATGATTTTTAACTCAGAACAATTGACTAAATATAGATAGTTTCAATACTGATACAAAATAATTTGATCCGCAAATAAAAATCTTATCCTTTGTGACAACTTACTCTCCAAGTAAGTGTCATATATAAAAATCAAAAAGAAAAGCAAATGAAGCTTCTCTCTGTTATAGTTCATGTTTCTTCCTCCTTCACGTTTTCCATCTACAAGTTTTCTCCTTGTAACTCCATCAAAGCTTCATATTTCCAAAACATATCCTTAGATAGACATCAAAACTAGTTCAAGATCACTTCCTCTACATCAAACTCAAGCCACAACCTTGTTTTTCATCCTCAAATCGGTCCAAATAGTAGCAAATATAGTGGTTAGAAATAGGTTTGAAGCTTTAAATTGGAGAAGAAAAGCTAGAGAAAGATTTAGCCAAAAGCTTAGAGAGAGGTAGAAAATTCTTGTAGTCTTTACTTTATGATGTTTGGATATTTTGCTAAGATAAGTGCTTGATTTTATTGATTTTATGTTGCTGAAATCTAAAACCTAGCTTTAGGATTTATGATTGCTTAAGTTGTGATGAAACCGTGTGTATAGGAACCAGAATAAAACTAAACTCACTTAGGCTTGAATTATGCCAACGTGCTATATTTGTGCTGGAGAGGTTTAAGGCGAGATCCAAGGTCCGAGATCAAAACTTAGGTGCTGGAGAGGTTTAGGGCAAGGTCCGAGGTCTGAGATCAAAACTTTGGTGATGAAGAGTTTTAGGGCAAGATTTGAGGTCCGAGGTACAAAATCTAGGTGACGGATTAGCTAGGAAAGAGATCTGAGATCCGAGGTCCGAGGTACAAATCTAGGTAATGATTTAGGAAAGAGGTCCGAGGTCCGAGATACAAATCTATGTGATGGATTAGTTAGGAAAGTGATACGAGGTCCAAGGTCTGAGATACTGTAAACTCTAGGAACCTTCAGAAAGCTGAATTAAAATTGTTTTGAATGACAACAAAGTCAATTCAAATAAAATACTTTGAAAAATAACTAATGGCCACCTTGAGTTTCTGTTGTAAGGATACCCGGTATTTCTTTAAGATGCACAATCAGAAAGCATGAGAAAGTGATATCACATCACAAAACTTCTGGTCTTGATCATGAAAAGAAGATAACATGAGAAGAAGCAAGAAGTGCATCAAACAAAACATTGTCATATACATCAAAGAAATCGGTCCGACAAAACAGAATCAAGGAAATGGTCGTCAAAAAGTAATACCAAGCTTCAGAAAGAAAGACCACAATGACGATAACATACAAAGTATTGGAGGAAAAGTATTACTCAATCTTCAATCATCATAATCATGGGATTCTCATCATCAAAAATCAAGATTGAAGACAAATAGATGGATAAAGAACTAGCAGCACTCATTAGAAAATCCAACTCAAAATGGGAGGGAAAAAACAGTTATATTTGAAATTCAAATCAAATGTCAAATCAGTCTGTCGAAGTCAAGATATCATCTCTACAAGCACCCTTGATCAAATGACAAAAGGACTTATCAAAGGTTCAGAAAACATGATTAGAAAGTGGAAAAATAGTTTCTGATAGACTTCAGAAACCTCAACTCATCAATGACTTATGAAAAAGGAAGTTTGACTCTAGCTAAGCTGCTCACATAGATTATATTTCCAATACTCGATCAGATGTTCAACATGTGTTGATTAAGTGGAAGATCAAGGGGCAACGGTAAAAAGGGGAAAATCATCTATAAATAGATATGACTGAGCCTTCACAGAATAAGAAACATACAAGAGAAAAATTATGCTAAAAACTTCCCATTGGAAATATTCATTGCTAGAATCCTTTATATATCAAAATCTTCTTTCTATATTTTCTATTGATTATTTGTTCTTCTAAGGAAGAATTACTAGAAAGAAGTCACTCAAGTAGAATTAGTTTCAATAGGTCACATTCAAAAACTTGAGTGCTAGGCTGTATGATCATATCATCAATCTCTATCTGATTGTAATCCTGATCCAGTAGTGATCAAAAGGAAAAGAGCTTGAAGAGCTTACTGTAAAACTACTTGTTATTATGAGTCAGTAAGGGCTGTTTACTGATAGAAGTAAGAGCTTGGGAAGGCTATGGTAAAGACTATCCTGTATTTATGATTCCTTAGTGAGGAAGTTTATTGGATCTCAGTGAGTACTAAGAACTGGATGTAGGCAGGTGTTGACCGAACCAGTATAAATCTTTTGCGTCAAGTATTCTCTTTCTCTTCTCTCTTTTGAATTTATTTCAGCATAAATATTTAGATTATTTGCTTTCACTGTTAGCTTATCTATTCAAACTTCTTCATTTAGAAAGTTACCTTTTGAACACACTAACCATACCTCCGTTGTTCTTCAAGTTCTAAACTTGATAAGATTTTGCAATAAATAGTTTTTCAGATTAAAGTTTAAATTACAAAAAGCATGATTCAACCCTTCCTTTTCGTGTGTTTTTGTACCAATAATTGGTATCAGAGCTTGGCCTCTAAGGGGTTGAGCATTCTAACGACTACAGAGAAAACAAAAGGATCCAAAGAACAATGGCACAAAGCTTTCATATAGCAGAAGGACACTCAATCAACAGGCCACCATTCTTTGACGGTGGAGACTGTGCTTATTGGAGAGATCGCATGGAATTATCCATAAAATATACAAGTCTTGACTTGTGGGAAATAATCCAAGAAGGCAATTACATTCCCATAGAAGAAGTCCCTACAATAGATGGTTCACCCCCCATATCAAGAGAAGTTCCCAGAAGTATATGGACAGAGCAACACAAGGCCAGAATTCAATTAAATTCTAAAGCTAAGTATTTGCTCACTTGTGCTTTAAGCAAAGCTGAATATGATAAAATCATTGTCTGTGACACGGTAAAAGAAATATGGGATAGATTGTTCATGCTGTACAAAAGAACTGATCAAGTCAAGGAAACTAAGATCAGTATGCTAGTCCACCAGTATGAAATGTTTAAAATGACTTATCAGGAAAGCATTGATGATATGGCCACAAGATTTATGCATATCATAAATCAACTGAAAGGTCTTGGCAAAAGATATTCAAACTCTAAGCTAGTTAGAAAAATCTTAAGAAGTCTCCCTGGAAAATGGCTGCCTAAAATAACAGCCATTACTGAAGCCAAAGATCTCCAAACTCTTAGTTTGGATGCTCCTATTGGATCTCTAAAAACTCATGAACTAGTATTGGCAGAGATGCAAGGAGAATCCATAAAAAATACCAATTCTATTGCTCTAAAATCCTCTCATCTTAAATCTAGCAAAACAAAGGCAATGAAGATCACAGAAACCTCTGATGAAGAGGATGAATTTGATAATGACAGTGAAGATGATGATGAAGATGAAATCTGTAACACCCTAAATCTTAACCTAAGACTACTAGTATGTACTTAGGTTAATCTTTAGAATATTACCTCTTGGTCTCATCTTTTACTTAGAAAATACTTAGCGGAAATATGGGTAAAATTTTTCTTTTTGGGATTAAAATCAAAGTGAGAGCCACGCACGAATCTTTAAAAGGAAGCATAACGAAACATATAAGCAAAGCATAAAGAAACACATCATATCATGGAAACATCAACTGAATCATAGATATATATACATAACGTGCCTACCCAAAGGGGCAGGACTATTTGATACATCGGGAAACAAAATACAACTGAAGAACAAATACAAGGAAATCATAAAAGTAAATACAAGAAAAACAACACCCATACCCATGTGCACCTAGAGTAGACAACCTCATATACAAAAGAAGGTTTGTCCTCAACTATGTGGCGTGTGTGCACTAACTGCTACCCCTCCTATGTCTACTCCTGCTGGTCTGAGTATTGTGGGGTCGAGTCGATCCACTGATGAATCTCAGCGGGAGTGGTCGAGCGCATCATCAGGGCATGTCCACCACGGCGAGGGCGCATAGATGGCCGACGAGCCAACCTCGGCTGGACCACCGTCTCTTCACTCCCAGCCCTCATCAGTGGGGGAGCGGGATTGGAGCTCCAACTGTACATGTGTGATGGCGGGTTCTCGGATGGGTCCATCTCCAAGTACTGGGTACGAGGCACATACTCTGGGTAGTCGCGTACCGCGGATCCCTCAGGCTGCATGCCGAGAATCTGCTCATCACATGGTCTAGCTCGCTCAAAAATCCCGTTATGACGATAAGGAGCAGTCGGGGTAAAATGGTAACTCCGGACTGGATGCGCGAAGGGTCGTCCCATAAACATGAACACTCTAACTGTGCAGCGACCCTCAAAATGGTATGATCTAAGCGCCGGGTCATGGTGCAGCTCCCATACCGGGGTGTCGATGAAGAGTACGAATGTCGCCATCTGAAGATATGATGGAAGAAAAGAGAGAGGGAATGAGAATCTTTCTAAAAGAATTCTCAGTAGGGTTATCCTTACCTAGGTGACATCGTCACATCCTCAAGAACCTTGGGTTTTATTTCTAAAAAGGTGTGCATGCATATAAACTTCTTTTGAGTTAGTTTTCTAAAGTATTTATTTATCCAAGGTCCGTCATATTTTACAATGCGTCTTATAACTAAGTATGAAATATACTAATGATATGAATGCATTATAAATGTGTACCAAACAATAGAATAACTAAGAAACATTATAACATTGGCATAGGTATAATATATGTGACATTGTAAACTTTAACTTTCATCTCATGGGGCCGCCCTAAAACATCTCTAGGTTATGAGCTCATACCTTAACTAGTCGTCACTAGTTCTTACTTATCCTATGATAAGTGTAACATACATAATTCCCGACTTAAAGTACGGGCTAGGGGGCAAATTAAGGATCACCTCTCTTAGGGTCATTTCCTCTTTGAAACGCTCTACTAGCAACTAGTGCATCGTAGTATTGTCCGCTTTGGCAAGCTCTATGTCAATACCCTCACGGATTTGTTTTCTTGGGGGTGCTCGGCTAAACCGGTGTCACCCAAGAAGGCGTCTCAGTGTTGTGTCACATTTAAGTTCTCATAAAGTGTTAATTCATGGATACATCATTATTCATTACATAAACCTTTTTCATAGCATATACATCATCACATGAAACTTCTTCATAGTGTATACATAAAACTATAGCATATATATATTATCACATAATCACACCTTAGACAATCATACATACAAACTCCCAAGCTTATTATGTTATAAACTTATAGTATGTTATGCTTTGGTTCTTTTGAGTCTTAAAATTGTAAACTAATTGTTCTAGTATTATTCTTAACCTCTCACACGCCTATAGGTTCACAACTAATGCGTTTTACTAATTTTTTATGCTCGAGGACCTATCCAAACAGCACTATGAAGATTTGGATTTATATTTGTGTGATTACGGGGTTCTAGAAATTACGGTTTAGACCCTTAAAGTCTTTAACTCACATTCTAAGTTATTGATCATAAAAAACGTAGTCTCTTGGGAACCTATGAGGTTATAACTAAGTATTTCTCACCTCACACTATGGTCAAGAACATCTCTAAACCTCAAGGATGCAGAATTTGAAATCCTAACTTTACGGGTACCTAGAAGTCACAACAATGACCCTTTCTAAGTTTAGTTTGCTCCTAAAGCTTCAAGATTAAGTCCTAAACCAATTATGAGTCATTCCTACACATTTAAACTAATTTAAAACCATGATTATTAAATCTAAACCTTGCTGGACAGAATCCAGAAAATACATAATTAAAGGATCTAGAACTCTCAAATTAATTCTTTTCTAGTTCCTAACTTATCCTATCTTTCACATGTGAGTCTTAACATTATTTTTACTCAAACATAGGCACATTATCATCATTAAAACAGCACATACAGTGGCAGTAAAGAGCAAGGAAGAACCGAAAATATACTTCTCCATAAAAGGCATAAAACATAATTCCTAAAGCTCATAAAATACTAGTTTCTCTTGGAACTCTTTTTAAACTTTCGAAACTCATTTATAAACATTTTTAACATCTAAAATCATAAGAGTATTTAAGAGGGCAGTGACCAATTTATCTTTATCTCAAGAGGTCCTAAATTCATAAAACTTAGTTCTATGCATTCCTTAAACTCTTGTAAGCTTGGAAAAATTATGAAACATAGTCTCAAATACTTAGAAACTTCAAGACCTCTTGGGGCCGAAATATGAACCGAGGAAAATACATATTGTTAGACCTTTGATGAGACAACAATGGGCAAGTCTTTGAGCTCTAGGTTCATTTAGGTGATGACATAAAAATAAATATGCTTATGCACTTATTTTAGGTTCCATTAGAAAGTAAAGTGATAGCACAAAGTAAATATGAATGCAACTCATTATTATCTTGGTATTAAGTGAGAACTTAAAATATAAACATGATAATGCATAGCTTGAAATATAAACATGACAATGCAAGGTTCACTTATTATCTTGAAACTTAGTGATAGCAAGGAAGTAAACATGATATGCAAAGCATAAAGTAAACATGATGCAAGGTTCATTTTATGGTTAACTAGAGCTCATTCAAGACTTTAACAAGATAACAACCCAATACAATATCTCAAAGATCACAACACAAAAATTGAAAGTCATATAAAAGAGAAAGAAAGTGAAACTACGTCAAGTTCTTTATTAAATACCCAAAACCCCTATCTAGAGAAAAATCTCTAGAACGTGCCGGCCAACTTTAAGGTTGACAAGGGTAGGCTTGGGCTTTTAGAAATCCTTAGATTAATTTTCTTAAGTTGGAAAACCATGTGAGCTAGATATCATATAGATGAAGTTACAGGAAAAGGAAAACTCGAGCTTTAGAGGTTTCTTTGAGATGAACACAATGTCATCATCTAGAAACTCTCATCATCAAGCTATCATGCTCATAATGGGGCCTAGAGGCCGAAATGAAAAGAAAAGGAAAAACAAAGGAAAGTTCAAAAAGAATCCAAGAGGAAACTAGAGAAAAACACTTTCTTGAGCAAAACAAAGTTTGAAAACAAATCCCTACCTAGTGATGAAGGTAAAAGCTTGGACTTGAAGATGGAAATGAGATGAGCAACTCCTCCTAGGATGGTGGTGATGATTCGGCCAAAGAGGAAAGAAAAGAAAGGAAATGTGTTTTGGGTGAAGTTGTGTTTGAGGTGTGGTGTTTGGGAGGTTTGATGATGGTTCAAGGCTTTGGGGTGGTGTTTGATGGTTAAGAGATGATGATGAGATGAAGAGATGAAGAAGATGAAGATGAAAAGAAAGGAAGAACTCTCTTGAAACTTGAGAGAAAAAGAAAGAACTAGCAAGACAACTCTAAAACTCTAAACTTAGCAAATGCTTCAAGGTGCAACAAGGCTATCACAAGCATCCTATTTATAGAAAAACAAAGCCATGGAGCTCACCAAGGGGAGGGAATGGCCGTAACAAATGGAGGGAAAAGGGAGAGGAAAATATCTCCTTGATTATGTCATAGAAGCATGGTTTGAAGTATGGAAGCTATGCTACAAAGTATGGCTTGATGTGAGTTAATTTCCTATCAAATTTTTATGAAATTAGGCTTCTAGAAACAATGCATGGCTGGAAATTTTCCAGCCACAATTAAATGGAGAAAATGAGCTATTTTAATTAGTTATTTACTTGGAAAATCAAGCTTGATTGAAAGTTATGACAAGGTATAGTGTATGTAACTTGAGGTATGGCCTTGGAGTGTTGAAAAATTGAACATGTGATGCATAATGGGGAGGGAAGCTCACGGCCAGGTCTGGGCAGCAGAGTGGGGGTGAGTTTTGACCATTTAATTGGGTGTTAATGGTAGGTTTAAATGTGTATTAGCTTAGGTACAAGGTTAGGAATGATTAAGCTTAAGTTTAGGTAACTAAGAATGTGATTTAGGGAGTTTATGACAAGTTTAGGAGTGCTCATACATCATTAGAGAATTTTAAACTCATTTATGAATAAACAATGTGTAATACAATTCCATGATTTAAGGAATTGGAAAGAGAAAACACTATTTAAGATTCTATGACTAGGTGTCTTGAAATTAAAATATGATTTTAGGTTGTAATTAAGCACTTTTTGGTTCTAATCAACTTTAATAAATTATTTTGACTCAATATTAATTAAGGAAATTAATTAACCTTTGATTAGAGCCTAATATTGTTTAGGTTTGCTTAATCACGCGATTAAGCGTAAAAACACGAAACTAGGGGCAAAACCGTAATTTTGCACTAATTTTGCCCGGGACTTCAAAAATTAAAACTGAGGTAATAGAATACATAAAAACGCCTTTTAAAACCATCTGGAGAAGTTTCGGGTTCATCCGGCACTTGCAAACGGGCAAAACACCGGTGTTTTGGTCATTTTGACCCGAAAACTGGAAAAACGAGATTTTCAATTCCGGGAAGGTACACAGGTCATCTAATCCCCTTTCAACATCGAGTTTGCCCTTCGAGTACTACCAGACCAGCTTTCCTCGAATTCCAGGCTGAAAATGACCTCAGGGGCATTTTGGTCATTTTCACTCTAACAGAAAAATCGGGGCGTTACAAAATCTTCATGCTAGTAAGAAAGATGTCAAAGGCATGGAGAGGCAAGTTAAAAAGGAGAAAAGACTTGAAAAGAGACAAAAAGGGCAAGATAAAGCCAGACAACATCATCTGTTTCAATTGTGGAGAAAAAGGTCACTTTAGACCTGAATGTGCAAAACTCAAAGGACCACAAAAAAGGTTTCTGAGCAAGACAAAGGGAATGCTGTAACACCTCGATTTTTCTGTCTGAGCGAAATGACCAACATGCCCTTGAGGTCATTTTCTGCCCAGAATTCGAGGATAGCCGACCCGGCGGTCATCAAAGGGCCAACTCAATGTTTGAAGGGGGCTAGATGGCTTTTGAATGGCTTTGAAAATGAAAATCTCATTTTCTGAGGTTTCGGGTCAAAATAACCAAAATACCCCTATAGCGGTTTTATGCGGGTATCTATGTCGTTTGAGCCCGAAACTTCTCCAAATGGTTTTAGATAATGTTTTTATGTATTTCGTAACATCTGTTTAAGTCCCGGTGATCTTGAGTAGTTTTTGAGCAAAATTACGATTTTGCCCCTAGCATAGTGTTTTTGAGCTTAATGATGTAATTAAGCAAACCTAAGCAATATTAGGCTCTAATAGAAGACTAATTAATTTCTATAATTAATCTAGAGTCAAAATAATTTATTAAAGTTAATTAGAACCTAAAATTGCTTAAGGAAACTCAAAAACCTTTTCTAGTCTTATTTCTTTAAGAAAAGCATATAGGAATAGTGTTTTCTCTGACCTATTCCTCTAAATCAAGGAAACATGTTGGCCTTGGATTCTAAGATAATGAAGTTTGACTTCATTAATGTAGCAAGACCACCTCCTAACCTAGTCTCTCATGGCCCTAATTACCTACTTAATTACTTAAACACTTAGTCACAAATCCTTAATCTTGAGCCTAATCAAAGATACACCTAAACACACCCCAAAACCACAATTAGATGAGACAAATATCTCCCCCATGGCATGATAAGCAACCAACCACCTCTCCTCCACATTTCTCACATGTTGAATTTCAAACACTCAAAGGCCATGCTTTAGGCTATGCCTTAACCCATACCTTTGACCATACTTGCTCATGCTTTCCACCATGCCTTGAATGACATTTGAAGAAGATATTTTCTCTTCCCCACTCCATGAAATTCATGGCCAGCCCCTCCTCCCTTCACTCCTTCATGTTTCAAATTTTATACATACCCTTCATGAGAAGCCTTGGTTCCATTTGCTCACTTGCAAAGCTTTTGTCTTAAAATTTTCTCTAAGTTTCCTTTCTTTTCTCTCAAAGAACTCTTAAGTTCTTTTCTCCTCTTTATCTTCATCTTCTTCATCCTCCTCCTAGAGCCACCATATTACAACCTTAAACCACCACACAACCACCTTAAACCACCATCCAAACACTAAAGTTTTCATTGTCAGACACAAATCTCACATAAAACACAAATCCCTCCTTTTCCTTTGTGCTTGGCCGAAACCTCCTCTCCCATTGGGAGGAAGATTTGCTTTTCATTCTCACTCCAAGGACCAAGCTTTCATCTTCACTCTTGGTAGGGGTTCTTGCTTTCAAAATCTTTTCTTTTGTTTTGATGTTTGAGATGAAAAAGTGTTGGTTTTCTCTTGGTTTTCCTTTTCGATTTTGCTTTATTATTTCCTCTTCATTTTCGGCCTTCAAGGCCTTGTTACTCCTCATGATAGCTTGATGATTAGTGTCTCTAGATGATGACTTTGTGTTCATCTCAATGAGACCTCTAAAGTTTGAGTTTTTCTTTCTTTAAGTTTTACTTATATTACTTAGCTCACTTATGATTTCATCTTAAGAAAATAATTACAAGGATTTCAAAAAGCCCAAAGCTTACCCTTGTCAACCTTAAAGTTGGCCGGCATGTGAGAGTTTTGGGTACATAATAAAGAATATGGTGTATTTTCCTTCTCTTTTTAAGTTTTAGTTCTTTCCTTTCGTTTTCCTTTGAAGTTTTGTTTTGAGTTCATTTCCTTGAGCTTGATGATGATATTCAAAGAACCATGAGGTTTCTTTGAAACCTTGGTGCTTAGAACTCTAAAGCTTACTTTATCTTGGTGATATTGAGTTTGGGATTAAGATGTTGATTCTTTAAAGTCTTGTGTGGGCTCTAATGATATATAAAAATGGACTAGCATTCATGTTTAAATTTATGCCTTGCATAACATAATTACTTTCCTATGCCATCACTAAACTCTCAAGAATAAAGAAATAGACTTGCATTATCATGTTTAAATTCAAGCTTTGCATTCCATGTTTACTTTTCAAATCATCACCTAATCTTTGAAGATAAAAATGAGTTTCATTTCATATTTATTTTAAGTCCTCACTTTACTTTTCTAATAAAGATAAAATGAAGTGCATAGCATGTTTCTATTCTTGTTATCACTTAAAGATATTAGAGCTTAAAGACTTGTCCCTTATTATCTCAAGTAAAGTTTGGAAATGGAAATATTTTATGAACATAATATTCGGCCATGTGATGATGATGAGCTTGGTGATGGTTTCACCTAGTCACAGTGCCAAAAACATATGTTTTATGATTTTCCTAAGTATAGGAGAACTTAAAGAATATCTCAAGCATGATTTTATGTTTTAAATATCAAATTTGAAGAATTTAAAATAGCTACTGCTCTCATTTGTTTTATGATGATTTTATTAAAATAAATTGAATTTCAATGAGTTTTAGAAGTTCTAAAAAGGTTCTAAGAGAAACCAGCAATCTATGTATGTTAGAAATGAAATTCTATGCATGATATGATGATGATGTTCACGGTTCTGCCATGTTATTTTGCTCACTGTATGATGATGATTTTATTATGTTAGAATGTGTGTGTTCATGTATATTTGATGTTAGAATTAATTTGAGAAAACTAAGATAAGTTAGTAACTAGAAAAGAATTAAAATGAGACTTCTAGAACCCTTAGAAATAAGAATTTAGAATTCTATTTCAGCATAAGTAATATTAGTAATAATGGATTATAATTAGTGTAAATATGTAAGAATCCATCATAATTGGGTTAGGAATTGATCTTGGTACTTTAGGAGAAAACTGAACTTAGAAATGGTCAAAGTTGTGACTCCTAAGTACCCGTATTTGTAAAAATTTAGATTCTACACTAATGATGTTTAGAATAGGTTATGATAATGATAATCAGTGACAAGAATTAGTGGTGAACCTTTTGATGCATGAGAGATTAAGATCGGATGCTAGAGAACTTAGATTTCAAGTTAAAACCCTAAGGGTCAAAACATAAGACACCAGAGGTTCTTGATGCCATGAATTGATTGATTCAAGTATGATGTGACGATGTATGTGCTATGATAACTATGTTTATGTGGTTTCAAGTTTATCATGATTATAGAATTTGAACAAGAAATGTACATGCATTATGAGTTATTGTGGCATAAAGTTAATTTGAAAGAAATTCGGTATATAATAGTTATGCTGCCAAATTTCCGTCAAATTAAGAACTTGAGAATGTTTTTGAAAACCATATGAGATAAGTCCTGGGTGACACCGGTTCGGCTGAGCACCCCCAGGAAATGAGTTTTTTTTAAATGTGGCATAGGACATCGAGATGCATTTCTCTTACTTCGGTAAGGAGATAACAAAACCATGAGGGTATGGTAGATGTAGCCCACCAAAGCGGACAAATTTACTGTGCACTGGGTGCCATAGATGCATTTCGAAGAAGGAAATAACCTCAACCCGTGCTTCGGGAGCCGGGGTGTAACTAGGTGATCCTTAAGCCCACACACCGGGAGTCGGGATATATTTATACTTATCTGGGATAAGTTGGAAACTAGTGATAAGTTACCCCCTCTATTTTTCCCCATGTTAAATCTAGTGATGACTAGTTAGAATTGAGCTCATTCCTAGGCGATTACGTGAGATGGAGTTTGGTGAACAAAATAAAATTGCCGGGGTAGCATGTTAGTTGGATTTTTGGTGAACAAGATAAGAGGGTGGTCTTTGAGAAAAAGAACTTAAGAGTTCAAGTATGAGGAAGAAATATGATGTTTTAATGCCACACAGATATGAGAAAAGAAAAAGTTTTATATAAGAATTTATATGCCACTTATATGTTGATGTTTCTTGATGTTGTGTTCTATCGAGTATTTGCAAAATGTATTACCATGCATTCATGCTTTGCTATGTTGCATCCATGACAATAAGACTCATTCTAAAATGAATGGACCTTGGATAATTATATTTTGAAAACCTGAAAATGAACTCTATGCATGTTCACCTTTTGTAACAAACCCAAGGTTCCTGGGGACGTAGACGATGACACTAGGATATGAGGTTTCCCCTATTGAGATTCTATATCAAGATTCTCACCCCCTCTATCTCTTTTTCTTTTCCGTCATATCTTCAGATCTGGATGGCGACGTTCATTCTGTTTATCGACGTCCCTACATGGGAGGTCCACTATGACCCTGAGCTACAGTCATACCATTTTGAGGGGCCTTATGCTATTAGAGTCTTCATGCTCATAGGGCGCCCGTTTGCACATCCTGTACATAGCTATCGTTTCTCTCCGACATCCCCATATGGTGATGATATGGTCTTCGAACGTGCACGTACACCTAACGAGAGGATCCACTGCAGGCACACCAGTGCACCTACCATTCGTGTGCCCACTCCTGACATACTTCGTCCATGGATTGGTTATGTTCCTCCCTTTTAGGGTCAGTAGCGGTAGATTCTTGGAAAGTCTTTAGTGCACGCACCAACATTAGCATAGGATAACCTTCTTTTGTTTTAGAGGTTATCTATCTTAGGTGCACTAGGTAGGCTTGTGTTCCTTTGTATTTTCTATTTCTTTGTATTTGCTATCTTTATTTCTGTTGTATTGCAAGCTCAACCCATCTTGTATGGGGGTGACTCCGTTTATCTATTGTACTATGAACTAAGCTATGTAATGCAAGGGTATTTTATGTTAATGACTGTTTTGTTTTGGAATGTGTGCATATATGATATGCTTTCCTATTTATCTTATTTATACTTAATACTCGTTCTAGAATAGCAAGTGCGACTCATGTTTTGTCTTCAATTTTCAAAAAGAAAAATTTACCCTATTTTCCGTTAAGTATTTTAAAGAAACTAAAGAGTAATAAAATAATGGTTAACCTAAATACATTCTAGCAGTATTGGGTTAAAAATTATGATACTACAAATGCTAGCAACATGGAGTGACTCAGATAAAGAAAAGGAGAGAACAGAAAACCTGGAAAGACAAGAAGACATAGTAGATTTATACTTCATGGCCGACTACAACTCAGAAGATGAGTCTGAGGTAAATAAGTCTGACCAAAATCTATCCTATGATGAATTAGTAGCTCTGTATGAAGAACTACTTGAGAATACTCAAGTCATTTCCTCCCATTATCGTAATCCAAAGAAAAAACATTAGAAAGTTGTTTTAGAACTTCAGTCAGTCAAAATGGAATTTGAAAATGTAGAAAGTGAAAAAGAAAAATTACATGAGGAAAACAATGAACTAAATTTGTTAAAAATCAAGATTTCAAAAGATAATGAAAACTATCAGAAAAATATATCTGAATTAGAGAAAACGGTTATTCTTTTGAAGACTTATCTACAAAAAATGGTAAATAGTTCAAAAAATCTTGATCTAATGCTTGGAAGACAAAGGCCTTACTTTCAAAGAACTGGGTTAGGATATAAAGAAGTTGAAAAAGGAAAAGAAAACATTTTGCAACTGGATAAAGTAAGAAAGAAGGTCTTCTGCACTATCTGTTATAAACGGGGACACCGTCCACATAAATGCCTCATGAAAAGAAAGGTCAGAAAACCCTCATTTATTGATACTAACTCAGAAGGACCTAAAAAAGTTTAGATACCTAAATTGAAAAATGTGTTTGTTGCAGGTATGCTTGAGAACACGTATAGAATCTGACAACAAGTGGTACATAGACAGTGGCTACTCTAGACACATGTCCAAAACAAGGAAATGGTTCAAAAACCTCAAACCAAAGAATTTTGGATCAGTCAAATTTGCTAATAGAGGTAAATCAAAAGTAATAGGTATCAAAAAAATTGGTAAGGATGATTCTCACCAAATTTCTGATATATTATCTGTGGATGGTCTGGCTCACAATCTTCTGAGCATAAGTCAATTATGTGATCAAGGCTTCAATGTTGTCTTCAATACTCAAAATTGCAAAATAATTAATCCTATCACAGGAAGAGTCATACTATCTAGAAAAAGGCATGATAACACTTATTTATTGGTATTAGATGGTCTTCAAGATCAAGATGTTAAATGTCTAGCCTCCTTCACAGATGAAAAATGGTTATGGCATAAGAAGCTCGGGCATACTCACATGAAACTTATCTCTAAGTTATTTCAGAAAGAGCTTGTTAAGGGATTGCCAAAGATCAAGTTTGACAAAGATTCAACTTGTGATTTCTGTGAAAAAGGCAAACAAACTAGAGCTTCCTTTCAGATAAACATGAAATGTCTATTACTAAACCTCTAGAATTACTTCATATGGATCTTTTCGGTCCAACTCAAATGGCTAGTCTTGCCAGAAAGAGATATTGTTTCATAATTGTAGATGATTTCTCAAGGTTTACCTGGGTGTTTTTCTTAACTTTCAAGGATGCGGTTTTTGAAAAATTCAAAATATTTGCAAAACGAGTTTGCATTGGAAAGAACTCACAAATAATCTCTATCAGATCTGATCATAGAGGAGACATATTCAATGAGTTTTGTGTAAATCATGGCATTCTTCATGAGTTTTTTGCACCTAGAACTCCCTAACAAAATGGGGTTGCTGAAAGGAAAAACAGAAGCTTACAAGAAATGGCTAGAACACTCATTTTAGAGAGTAGTTTATCAACAGGTTTTTGGGCAGAAGCTGTAAATACCTCATGTTACATTCAAAATCGAATCTTTCTTAGACCAATTCTTAAGAAATCCCCCTATGAGCTATGGAAGGGTAGAAAACCCAACATATCATACTTCTATATATTTGGTTCATCATGTTTTATACTTAACAACAAGGACAAACTTGCAAAGTTCGATCCGAAATCTGATGATGGTGTTTTCCTAAGATATTCATCTGTCTCTAAAACTTACAGGGTATATAACAAAAGAACTAAATGTATGGAAGAAACAATTCATATCAAATTCAAAGAGTTTAGGAAAGATTTTGAAGATGATGCAGTTTCCTGGAAGAAGCTCTAGAGAGACTAGATCTTAGAGAAAACTCAGAAACCAAAATGATCAAATCATCATAAAGCAAACTCCAGGATTCATATTCTTCAGAAAGTATGATAAATTCATCAAGGACATCACAATGAAATGATGAATGGGAGGAAGAACAGCCTGAAGATGAAAAGGAAACTGAGGAAAGCTATAAACACAGAAATTACAAGGGAGTCTCTAATCTTAAAACTGTCTCACAAAAGAATCTTATAGGAGATATTTCTAAAGGAGTGAAGACTCGATCCTCCTTAAGGAATACCTCAAATTATGCTCTAATCTCCACCATTGAATCTGCATGCCTTGAAGAAGCATTAAATGACAAAGAGTGGATGGAGGTTATGCAGGAAAAGCTGGATCAATTTGAGAAAAACAAAGTCCGAACTGTCGTGGAAAAACCTAGTGAAAAGACCATCATCGGGACCAAATGGGTATTCAGAAATAAATTGGATGAAGCAGGAAGAGTTATTAGAAACAAAGCGAGACTTGTTGAACAAGGCTATAATCAACAAGAAGGAATTGATTATGATGAGACCTTTCCACCAGTTGCTAGATTAGAAGCCATAAGAATGTTGCTTGCTTTCTCCGCTTATAAAGGATTCACTCTCTACCAAATGGATGTCAAGTCTGCCTTTCTAAATGGATTTCTCTCTAAAGAAGTGTTTGTGAAGTAACCTCCGGGTTTTGAGAGTGATGATCATCCAAATCACGTCTATAAACTGTCTAAAGCTTTCTACGGTTTAAAACAAGCCCCTCGATGAAAGGTTAAGCAGTTTTTTTTATTACAAAACAGGTTCAAAAAAGTTAATGTCGACACAACCTTATTCACTCTTAATTCAAAAAATCATTTTCTAATTATACAAATTTATGTTGATGAAATTATATTTGGTGCATCTGATCTTTCTTTATGTGACAATTTTTCAAAGTTGATGCAAAGTGAGTTTGAAATGAGTATGATGGGAGAACTAAAATTTTTTCTCAGTTTACAAATAAAATAACAAAAGGATGGAACTTTGATCTATCAAGAAAAATATGCCAAGGAGCTTTTGAAAAGATTTCACATGGATTAGGCAAAACTAATAAGTACTCCTGTGCGTCTATCTCAAATCATTGATTTAGATCAGGATGGTGAAAAAGTATCAGAAAGTAGCTATAGAGGAATGATAGGATCACTACTATATCTTACAACCAGTAGACCAAATATCCAATTAAGTGTATGGATTTGTGCTAGATTTCAATCAAATCCAAAACAATCCCACTTAAATGCTATCAAAAGAATCTTCAAATATTTATCAGGCGCTACTAATCTTGGCCTATGGTATGAGAAAGGTACATCATGTGAGATTACAGGATATTGCGATGCTGACTTTACTGGAAACAGAGTAGAAAGAAAAAGTACCAGCGGTTGTTGCTGCTTCTTTGGGAATAATTTGATCACATGGTCCTATAAAAAGCAGAATACCATCGCTCTTTCTACTGTCGAAGCAAAATATGTAGCAGTGGCAAATTGCTGTACACAAATGCTTTGGATTAGAAATCAGCTAGAAAACTATCACCTAAGGTACTCCAAAATTCCAATCTTTTGTGATAACACCAGCGCAATAAATCTGGCTAAAAATCCTATTCAACAGTATAGATCAAAGCACATTGACATCAAACATCACTTTATTAAAGATCATGTTTAGAAAGGAGATATTTAGTTAATATTTATAAACACTGAAAGTCAAGTATCCGATATTTTCACAAAACCTTTAGTTGAAGATCGTTTCTGCACTCTAAAAAATCTGTTAAATTTAAAAATCTTCTAAAGGTTCGTATGACTTTTATTTACTCAAATATCTCTGAAAAGTAAATACCTCCTGCCCCTCTCCTTTTTGCTAATGACAAAAGAGGGGGAAGTGAAATGAAAATCTCATGCCTCAATTGAGGGGGGGAAATAGATACTTAAAAACTGAGGATAGATACTAAAAAATAATGAGCTTCTATAATCTATCTCTAGACATCTATAAGAAAGGGCAAAATTGAGGGGGAGGTAGATACTCAAAAATTAAGGATAGATACTCAAAAATAATGAGCATCTATAATCTATCTCTAGACATCGATGAGAGAGGGAAAAATTGAGGGGGAGGTAGATACTCAAAAATTGAGGATAGATACTAAAAAAAAAAATGAGTATCTATAATCTATCTCTAAGCCTCTATGAGTAAAGCTCAGAAAATTCTTTTTGAACATAAATCAGGCTATTTGTAAACAAATGCTTTAATGATCATATCTACATAAGTATCATTGTGATACTTGTAACATCCCCTACTGCTTTATGGATTGACGACTGTCCCCACAAACCAACATGGGTCTTTTCAGCATGCTTTGTCCTCACTCACACGCTTCCTAGGAAAACTTCCCAGGAGGTCACTCATCCCAAAATTACCCTAAGTCAAGCACGCTTAACTATGGAGTTCTTTCAGTTTGGGCTACCGAAAAGAAGATGCATCTTGTTGGTATAGGTAGTGCAAATCAATTCATATAAGCCCTCCTCAACTGTATAGTCCCATACCTATACAGTCTTAGGATCCCTCTCATTCGGGTGTGTAATCGGTTCATTCATGTACCCCTCCGCTTAGAGGACCTTGCGAGGAGCCGCTCCTTGTCCGTGCCCTCTTTTTGCACCGGCGATCACTCCTCGTCCTCGTCCCCGGGCGTTACATGCCCACCAGCTTCCGCTTGGTTCGTCCCCGAACCACACCGTACTGGGAGAGGTGCAGGCTCTGATACCATTTGTAACATCCCCTGCTGCTTTATGGATTGACGACTGTCCCCACAAACCAACACAGGTCTTTTCAGCATGCTTTGTCCTCACTCACACGCTTCCTAGGAAAACTTCCCAGGAGGTCACCCATCCCAAAATTACCCCAGGTCAAGCACGCTTAACTGTGGAGTTCTTTCAGTTTGGGCTACCGAAAAGAAGATGCATCTTGTTGATATAGGTAGTACGAATCAATTCATATGACCCCTCCTCAACTGTATAGTCCCATACCTATACAGTCTTAGGATCCCTCTAATTCGGGTGTGTAATCGGTTCATTCATGTACCCCTCCGCTTAGAGGACCTTGCAAGGAGCCGCTCCTTGTCCGTGCCCTCTTTGCACCGGCGATCACTCCTCGTCCTCGTCCTCGTCCCCGGGCATTACATGCCCACCAGCTTCCGCCTGGTTCGTCCCCGAACCACACCGTACTGGGAGAGGTGCAAGCTCTGATACCATTTGTAACATCCCCTGCTACTTTATGGATTGACGACTGTCCCCACAAACCAACACGGGTCTTTTCAGCATGCTTTGTCCTCACTCGCACGCTTCCTAGGAAAACTTCCCAGGAGGTCACCCATCCCAAAATTACCCTAAGTCAAGCACGCTTAACTATGGAGTTCTTTCAGTTTGGGCTACCGAAAAGAAGATGCATCTTGTTGGTATAGGTAGTGCAAATCAATTCATATATGCCCTCCTCAACTGTATAGTCCCATACCTATACAGTCTTAGGATCCCTCTCATTCAGGTGTGTAATCGGTTCATTCATGTACCCCTCCGCTTAGAGGACCTTGCGAGGAGCCGCTCCTTGTCCGTGCCCTCTTTACACCGGCGATCACTCCTCGTCCTCGTCCCCGGGACATAAGCTTAGAAAAATTATAAAACATAGTTTTCAATACTTGGAAACACCAAAGCCTCTTAGGGCCGAAATAGGGACCAAAAGCAATAAATATTTTTAGACCTTTGTTGAGACAACAACGGGCAAGTCTTTGAGCTCTAGGTTCATTAAAGTGATGACATAAAAATAAACATGCTCATGCACTTGTTTTAGTTTTTGCTAGAAAGTAAAGTGAGAGCATAAAATAAATATGTGATGCATTATATTATTATCTTTGATATTTAGGTGAGAACTTGAAACATAAACATGATAATGCATAGCTTGAAATATAAACATGATAATGCAAGCTCCTTTATTACCTTGATACTTAGTGATAACAAAGAAAGTAAACATGATGTGCAAAGCATAAAATAAATATGGTATGCATTATATTATTATCTTTGATATTTAGGTGAGAACTTGAAATATAAACATGATAATGCAAGTTCCTTTATTACCTTGGTACTTAGTGATAGCAAAGAAAGTAAACATGATGTGCAAAGCATAAAATAAACATGATGCAAGGTTCATTTTAAGGTGATCTAAAGCTCATCCAAGACTTTAACAACATAATAACCCAACACATATCTCATTACAAAGAGAGCTTTAGAGTTCTTGAACTAAGTTCTCAAAGGAATTATGAGGTTCTTGAACATCATCATCAAGCTCAAAGAAAGCAAAACTTTTTGAACAAATAAAACTTCAAAGATCAAAAAGGAAATTGGTAACCGAAATGTTAAAGAAAGGAACAAAGAAACCGAAATCATAATAGCAAGAAAAGTAAAGGTATTCTTGAGTAAAAATCATTTTTGAGTTAGAAAATAATGTTGGAACTCAAAGAAAATAAAACCTCAAGCTCTAGAGTTTCCTTTGAGATGAACACATAGTCATTATCTAGGAGTCCTCATCATTGAGCTATCATGTACTCATCAAGGCCAAGAGGCCGAAAATACAAGAAAAGGAAACCAAAGAAAGTTTCAAAAAGAAAACCCAAGAGAAAGCTAGAAAGAACTCATTTTCAAGAAGACAAAGTTTAGAAAACACTCCTACCTAGAGTGAAGACAAAAAGCTTGGACTTGAAGATGAAAATGATCTGAGCAACACCTCCTAGGATGGTGATGATGATTCGGCCTTGATGAAAGAAAAAGAAAGGAAATGTGTTCTTGGTGAGCTTGTGTTTGAGAATGGAAGTTTAGGTGTTTGTATGATGATCCAAGGTGGTGGGGTGGTGTTTCAAGGTTGTGTGATGAAGTTTCAAAAGGAAAAAGAAGAAGATGAAGAAGAAGAATGCTCTTGAGATTTGAGAGAAAAAGGAAGAACTTAGAGAAAAACTAAAAACTAAACTTAGCAAATGAACAAAGTGTAGCAAAGGTTCATCTAGGCATGGTATTTATAGAGAAGAATAAGAGTGAATGAGTGGAGGAGAATGAATCCTCATGGAACATGAGGTGAGGCATGTGTGGAGGAGAATGAATCCTCATGGAACATGAGGTCTCCTCATGGAACATGAGGTGAGGCATGTGTGGAGGAGAATGAATCCTCATGGAACATGAGGTGAGAGAATTGCACTTTGATGACATGGCTTCAACCATAGTCTTTGGAGTGTGAAATAAAATTAAATTGTGATAAAATGGATGTTGAATTTCGTGCAGGTCTGATGCAGCAAGGGAGGAGGGAGTTTTGGTCATGTAATAGTGTGTTAGTGATGTGTTTAGGGGTGTATTAGCTTAGGTGTAAGGTTAGGAGTCATTAAGCATAAGTTTAGGTGACTAAGAATGTGATTAGGAACCTTTATGACATGATTAAGGAGTACTCATACATATTTAGGAGATTTTAAATTCTGCATCCTTGAGGTCTAGAGATGTTCTTGACCATAGTGTGAGGTGAGAAATACTTAGTTATAACCTCATAGGTTCCCAAGAGACTAGGTTTTGATGATTTATAACTTAGATTGTGAGTTAAGGACCTTAAGGGTCGATGCATAAGACATTAAGAAGTCTTGAGTTTTTATGATGCTTAATTTTATGCAAGTATGATATATGATACATGAGCTTTATCTATATGAGTATGATGTGTTTAAAATATATGCTATGATGAGTTTGGAATATATGCTATAATCTATGTAAGAATGATGAGTTTGAAATATATGTTATGATGTTTATCTATGTGAGAATGATGTATTAGAAGAATATGCTTGATGATGCATGAACCCTAAAATGTTTTATTGATGATACGTGAGGAAATTATTATTGAGATGTTAAGTTGTGTGATTAGCTTGTGGCATGAATTTTGGTTTGAAGGAAATTCAGTTTAACAGCCGTTATCTTTGTCGAATTTCTATCAAACCTAAAAAGGTTGAAAAATGTTTTAAAGTACCATATGAGTTGAAAACCGTGGGTGACACTGGTTCGACCGAACATCCCCAGGATATTTTTATGTGACAAGCATTGAGACGTACTTCTCCTGCTACGGTGAGGAGGAGGCAAATCCGTGAGGGTATGTGCAGATGTAGCCTTACCAAAGCGGACAATTCGCTGTGCACTCGAGGCCAGTAGAACGTTTCAAAGAATGAAATATGTTTATGTTACCCCCTCATTTTACCCCATATTAAATCTAGTAACGACTAGTTAGGATTGAGCTCATTCCTAGGCGATTAGGTGAGACGGAGATAGGAGGTTATGATAAAAATCGCCGGGGCGGTGTATCGGTTGGAAATAGGTGGATATGTTTTAAGAGGGTGGTTTTTGAGAAAAAGAACAAAAGAGATATGATGCTTTTAAGTCACATAAGTATGAGAAAAGTAAGAGTTGTAATATGCCCTTATGCCACTTGCATGAATCTAGATTGTTGTGATTTGTTGATTTATGTGCTCAAGCATTGCCATACATTCATGCTTAAACATGTTGCATTCATGACATCAAGATGCATACTAAAAGAAATGGACCTTGGATAAATAGTTTCATAAACCCTAATAATGAATCTCATATGCATGAACACCTTTTATAAATAAACCCAAGGTTCCCGAGGATGTGAACGATGTAACCCTAGAATAGGAGATTCCTCTTGAGATTCTTTAGTAAGATTCTCACTCTTTTCTCTTCTTTTTCTCGCTTAGTCACATCTTGAGAGGTGATGGCGACATTCGTGGTCTTCATTGACACATCCGTCCGAGAGGCGCCCTAACGAGGAGCTCACGCTCGATCTACACGTATGCCCACTCCTCGCCACCTTGCGTTCTTGGATCGATTACACTCCATTTCCCCGGGTTCTAGTAGCGTATGTTTTAGGGGAGGCTTAGTGCACACACTCACATGTAGACTGGATAAACCTGCTTTTGTTTTGAGGTTATTCACTATAGGTGCACTTGGGTAGTGATGGTTTACTTTATGTTACTTTATGTTTCTCTGTTTCTATTGTACTTCCTTTCTGCTGTATTACAAGCTCTGCCCGTCCCAATGAGGGTATGACTACTTATGTATTCTAAGTTATGTTATTAATGAAACGTATCTCTGTTGTGATGATTTATGCTCAGCTGTTATATGTTTCCATTTCTGTGTTTCTCTATGAGTGTTAAGTGTGCTTTATATTCCTATTATTCGATTAGACTAAGAACGTGGCTCTCACTTTGTTGTGTGTTTTTTTTTTAAAAAAAAAATTTACTCATAATTTTCCTTTAGTATTTTAAGAAAAGGATGAGACTATGAAGTAATAGCCTAATGTTTAACCTAATGTGTTCTAGAAAGTTGGGTTAAAAATTAGGGTGTTACATTATGGTATCAGAGCCTGCACCTCTCCCAGTACGGTGTGGTTCGGGGACGAACCAAAGTGAAGTCGGTGGGCATGTAACGCCCGGGGACGAGGACGAGGAGTGATCGCCGGTGTAAAGAGGGCACGGACAAGGAGCGGCTCCTCGCAAGGTCCTCTAAGCGGAGGGGTACATGAATGAACTGATTACACACCCGAATGAGAGGGATCCTAAGACTGTATAGGTATGGGACTATACAGTTGAGGAGGGCATATATGAATTGATTTGCACTACCTATACCAACAAGATGCATCTTCTTTTCGGTAGCCCAAACTGAAAGAACTCCATAGTTAAGCGTGCTTGACTTAGGGTAATTTTGGGATGGGTGACCTCCTGGGAAGTTTTCCTAGGAAGCGTGCGAGTGAGGACAAAGCATGCTGAAAAGACCCGTGTTGGTTTGTGGGGACAGTCGTCAATCCATAAAGTAGCAGGGGATGTTACAACTACGCCCGATGTTGACCAAGATAATGAAACTGTTGCTGCTGTCTGTCGTATGGCGCAAGCCATGGAATGGATGTTCGACCGGATGGATCAACAAGCAAATGCTGCTCCTGTTCCCCCTCCTCCCCCTGCTGCTGAGACGGTGGAACAAGCCCGCTTTGGCGAGTTCCGCAAGGCGAACTCACCAGTGTTCCGAGGGGTAATGGACCCCGACAAGGCTGATGAGTGGATCAAAGACATGGAGAAGATCTACTCTGTCTTTACCTGCTTGGAGGAGCAGAAGGTCACATTTGCTGCTTTCATGCTGAAGTCCGACACCGAGTTCTGGTGGAACGGCATGAAGCATCTGCTAGAGGCTTCTGGAACTCCCATTGACTGGGAGCTGTTCAAAACTTACTTCTATGAGAAGTACTTCCCTGAGTCCGTAAGGAACGCGAAGGACATTGAGTTCATGCAGTTGACCCAGGGAGGGTCTACTGTAGCCCAATACACTGTGAAGTTCGAGGAGCTGATCAAGTTCTCTCAGGTGTTCCAAGGGAACCCCGATGAGGTTTGGAAGTGTGTGAAGTATGAGGCCGGTCTGAAGGTGGAGATGAACTACGCCGTGGCCCATATGGAGATCAGGGACTTTCCGACTCTGGTCAACAAGTGCCGGATCCTTGAAGAAGGACAGAGAAAGATTCAAATCACAAGAGCGGAGCGAGCTAAGGGGCTCGGACCTCAAGCCCCGAAGTTCAAACCGCAGTACCCTTCGAGGAATCACTACAACCCCTACCAGACCAACCAGTTCCGACAACAACAACAACCACCAAGAGCTCCTGCTCACCAACAATCCAAGCAACACCAAAGGCCGCCATTTCAACATCAAGGCCCGAGGAATTTCAATAATCAACCCCATGGACCGGGTGGACCCCGGAACCACAATGGAGGACCAAGTGGAGCCAAGAACAAGGCACCATAAACCCCTGCTGCATACCCCGGAGCAACATCTGCTGACGTCTGTCCCCAATGCGGGAAGAACCACGGGAATCGCCCATGCTTAGCCGGTCGGAATGTATGTTTCAAGTGTGGCAAGCCTAGCCACTATGCAAAGGACTGCGCCGGACAAGGGACATCAAACCAAAACCCCCGACCACAATACCGAGGAAGGGTCTTTACCCTTAATGCGGAAGACGCCAAGAAGTCCAAGGATCTCATTGAAGGTATGTGCGAAGTAAACGGTAAACCCTTAACTTTACTATATGACTCTAGTGCTACTCATTCTTTTATTTCACTTGCTAGTGTCGAGTCCTTAAATCTAAGAGTCTCTAGACTTCCCTTTGATCTCATTGTTTCTACTCCTACAAATCGCCCTGTTAATACCTGCCGTTGTTGTTTAAACTGTCATCTTGTTGTAGAAAATAAGTCTTTTATCATAGATTTAATTTGTTTACCCTTAAAAGACATAGGCATTATCTTAGGCATGAATTGGCTTCACGCCAATCGTGTGATGTTAGATTATGGAACTCAAACCGTAGTTTTCCCCTCTCCTCCCGAAAACATCACTCAACCCATTAGGCTGTACCTAAATTCAGTAGAGGTCTTCTGTAGTGGGGAGAAAACTAAGGGATATGTTCTCCTAGCCGCCTGCGATGTAGACTTTGAGCAAAACCTAGGTGAGATACCTGTGGTAAGAGACTATCCCGAGGTATTTCCAGATGAAATACCCGAATTCCCTCCCAAAAGAGAAGTTGAATTCTCTATAGAGTTGGTTCCTGGGACAGGACCAATCTCTATAGCCCCGTATAGGATGTCACCCTTGGAGCTGGCAGAGTTGAAAACCCAGCTAGAAGAGCTGTTAGAAAAGAGTTTTATAAGGCCGAGTGCTTCGCCTTGGGGCACTCCGGTCTTATTTGTGAAGAAAAAGGACGGAAGTATGAGGATGTGTATAGACTATAGGCAGTTGAACTAAGTAACCATAAAGAATAAATACCCATTGCCTAGGATTGACGATCTTATGGACCAACTAAAAGGAGCAGTAGTGTGTTCTAAGATTGATTTAAGGTCCGGTTACCATCAGATTAGGGTGAGAGATTCGGATATTCCTAAAACTGCCTTTCGAACTAGGTATGGACACTTTGAGTTCAATGTGATGTCGTTTGGTTTGACGAATGCTCCCGCAGTTTTTATGGATTACATGAATAGGATCTTTAGACCCTATTTAGATCAGTTTGTTGTTGTGTTCATAGATGATATTCTCATCTATTTGAAGACCCATGAAGAGCATGAGCGTCATTTAAGGATGGTCTTAGAGGTATTAAAGGAGAAGAAGTTATATGCTAAGTTGTCTAAGTGTGAATTTTGGTTAGAGGAGGTAAAGTTCTTAGGACATGTTGTGTCAAAAGGTGGCATAGCTGTCGACCCAAGTAAGATAGAAGCTGTAATGAATTGGGATAGACCAACCTCTGTAATTGAGATTAGAAGCTTTTTGGGTTTAGCTGGATATTACCGTAGGTTTATCAAAGGATTTTCCCAGTTAGTCCTACCCTTAACCAAGCTCACTAGGAAGAATGCCCCGTTTGAGTGGAGCCCCGAGTGTGAAAAGAGTTTCCTAGAGCTCAAGGAAAAGCTCACCTCAACCCCGGTTTTAGTTTTACCTGACCCCAATGTACCCTTCGAGGTATATTGCGATGCTTCTAGCAAGGGTTTAGGTTGTGTGTTGATGCAAAGCAGGTAAGTGGTAGCCTATGCGTCCAGACAACTCAAGCCTCACGAGGTAACCTACCCCACCCATGACCTAGAACTAGCAGCCATCGTGTTCGCTCTAAAGATGTGGAGACACCATTTGTATGGTGTAAGGTTTGAAGTTTTCTCTGATCATAAGAGTCTCAAGCATCTCTTTGATCAAAAGGAGTTGAATATGAGGCAAAGGAGATGGATGGAATTCCTCAAGGACTACGATTTTGGCTTAAGTTACCACCCCGGCAAGGCTAATGTAGTAGCCGACGCCTTGAGCCGAAACTCGTTACGTCTGTCAAGTATGATGGTTAATGAAGTTGGGTTAATAGAGCAGTTTAGGGATATGAATCTTGGGATGTCTATAACGGAGAATGGCATCGTGATGAGTCATCTCATGGTGACCAGTGGGTTTAAGCAAAGGATTATGCTTGCCCAAAGAGAAAATGAGGACTTTATGGAGACAATCGAGGCAGTTAAGGCCGGAAAGTTGAAAGGTTTTGTACGAGGCTCCGACTGGTTGTGGAGGTTCGAGAGGCGAATCTGTGTGCCACGAGATGGCGACCTCCGAGAGAAGATCTTGGAGGAGGCTCACCAGAGCCATTTTGCCATCCATCCTGGTACTACCAAGATGTATCACGACTTGAAGAGGATGTTTTGGTGGCCCGGATTAAAAAAGGATGTGGTCGCCTGGGTGAGTAAGTGTTTGATCTGTCAAAAGGTTAAGATCGAACACCAAAAACCTTCTGGCATGTTGCAACCCCTGTCAATTCCCGAGTGGAAGTGGGAGAGTATATCAATGGATTTCGTGACAGGATTGCCAAAAACCCAAGCTGGCCACGATGCCGTATGGGTAATCGTGGATCGACTGACTAAGTCGGCTCACTTTTTACCTATTCGAGTCAGGTACTCATTGGATAAGTTGGCCCAGCTTTACATCCAAGAAATAGTAAGGTTGCATGGAGTACCATTGACGATAATCTCGAATCGAGATCCGCGGTTTACGTCACGTTTTTGGGGAGCCTTTCAAAAGGCATTTGGGTCCAAGTTGTGCTTGAGCACTGCCTACCACCCACAAACAGATGGTCAATCTGAGAGGACGATCCAAACCCTAGAGGACATGTTGAGAGCCTGTGTCTTAGACCAAAAAGGAAGTTGGGATAAGTACATGCCTTTGATCGAGTTTATGATAACAACGCTTATCACGCGAGCATCGATGGCACCGCATTTGAGGCGTTATATGGAAGGAAGTGCCAATCACCCTTGTGTTGGTACGAGCTCGGAGAACAAAGTGTCTTAGGACCTGAGGTAGTGAGGGAAACGACGGAGCAAATCAAGAAAATCAAGGATAGAATCTTAACCGCTCAGAGTCGGCAGAAAAGCTACGCGGACAAAAGGCGCAAGCCCTTGGAGTTCCAAGAAGGAGAACATGTATTTCTAAGAATCACCCCCACTACAGGAATAGGGAGAGCCATGAAAGTTAAAAAGTTGAGTCCCCGATTTCTCGGTCCTTTTGAAATTCTTCAGAGAATCGGATCTGTAGCTTATAAAATAGCCTTACCACCCAATCTGTCAAACCTTCATGATGTCTTTCACGTCTCCCAGTTACGTAAATATGAGTCCGACCCTAGCCATGTCCTAGAGTCAGAGCATGTACAGTTGAGGGAGGACCTCACTTTCAATGTACCGCCTACGAGAATAGTGGATCACGGAGTCAAGCAGTTAAGGAACAAGAGTGTTACTTTGGTGAAAGTGGCGTGGGGACGAGACAAGTCGGAAGAATACACATGGGAACTAGAATCAGAGATGAAGTCCAAATATCCAGAGCTTTTCTAAGGTATGAATTTTGAGGGCGAAATTCTTTTTAAGGAGGGGAGTAATGTAACGCCCCGATTTTTCTGTTGGAGTGAAAATGACCAAAATGCCCCTGAGGTCGTTTTCAGCCCGGAATTCGAGGAAAGCCGGTTTGGCAGTACTCGAAGGGCAAACTCAATGTTGGAAGGGGATTAGATAACTTGTGTACCTTTCCAGGATCGAAAATCTCGTTTTTCGAGTTTTCGAGTCAAAATGGCCAAAACGCCCCTGCGGTGTTTTACCCATTTACAAGTGCCGGATGAACCCAAAACTTCTCCAGATAGTTTTAAAAGGCGTTTTTATGTATTCTATGACCTCAGTTTTAATTTTAGAAGTCCCGGGCAAAATTAGTGCAAAATTACGGTTTTGCCCCTAGTTTCGTGTTTGTACGCTTAATCGCGTGATTAAACAAACTTAAGCAATATTAGGCTCTAATCGAAGGTTAATTAATTTCCTTAATTAATCTTGAGTCAAAATAATTTATTAAAGTTGATTAGAACCAAAAAGTACTTAATTACAACCTAAAATCATATTTTAATTTCAAGACACCTAGTCATAGAATCTTGAATAGTGTTTTCTCTTTCCAATTCCTTAAATCATGGAATTGTGTTACACATTGTTTATTCATAAATGAGTTTAAAATTCTCTAATGATGTATGAGCATTCCTAAACTTGTCATAAACTCCCTAAATCACATTCTTAGTTACCTAAACTTAAGCTTAATCATTCATAACCTTGTACCTAAGCTAATACACATCTAAACCTACCATTAACACACAATTAAATGGTCAAAACTCACCCCCACTCTGCTGTCCAGCCTTGGCCGAAGCTGCCCATCCCCATTGTGCATCACATGTTCAATTTTTCAACACTCCAAGGCCATACCTCAAGTCACATACACTATACCTTGTCATAACTTTCAATCAAGCTTGAATTTCCACATGAATAAATAATTAGAACAACCCATTTTCCCCATTTATTTGTGGCTGGAAAAGTTCCAGCCATGTCAAGTTTCTAGAAGCCTAATTTCATAAAAATTTGATAGGAAATTAACTCACATCAAGCCATACTTTGTAGCATAGCTTCCATACTTCAAACCATGCTTGAATGACCTTGTGTAAGAGATATTTTCTCTTCCTTCCTCCCTCAAACCACACGGCCACTCCCTCCCCTTTGTGAGCCCATGGCTTTGTTTTTCTATAAATAGGATGCTTGTGATAGCCTTGTTGCACCTTGAAGCATTTGCTAAGTTTAGAGTTTTAGAGTTGTCTTGCTAGTCTTTCTTTTTCTCTCAAAATTTCAAGAGTGTTCTTCCTTTCTTTTCATCTTTATCTTCTTCATCTCTTCATCTCATCATCACCTCTCAACCATCAAACACCACCCCAAGGCCTTGAACCATCATCAAACCTCTCAAACACCACACCTCAAACACAACTTCACCCAAAACACATTTCCTTTCTTTTCCTTCCTCTTGGCCGAATCATCACCACCATCCTAGGAGGTGTTGCTCATCTCATTTCCATCTTCAAGTCCAAGCTTTTACCTTCATCACAAGGTAGGGATTTGTTTTCAAACTTTGTTTTGCTCAAGAAAGTGTTTTTCTCTAGTTTCCTCTTGGATTCTTTTTGAACTTTCCTTTGTTTTTCCTTTCTTTTCATTTTCGGCCATGAGGCCTTGATTTTGAGCATGATAGCTTGATGATGAGAGTTTCTAGATGATGACATTGTGTTCATCTCAAAGAAACCTCTAAAGCTTGAGTTTTCCTTTTCTTATGACTTCATCCATATGATATCTAACTCACATGGTTTTTCAACTTAAGAAAAGTAATCTAAAGATTTCTAAAAGCCCAAGCTTACCCTTGTCAACCTTAAAGTTGGCCGGCACGTTCTAGAGATTTTTCTCTAGATAGGGGTTTTGGGTATTTAATAAAGAACTTGATGTAGTTTCACTTTCTTTCTCTTTTATATGACTTTCGATTTTTGTGTTGAGATCTTTGATATATTGTATTGGGTTGCTATCTTGTTAAAGTCTTGAATGAGCTCTAGTTAACCATAAAATGAATCTTGCATCATGTTTATTTTATGCTATGCATATCATGTTTACTTCCTTGCTATCACTAAAAATCAAGATAATGAATGAACTTGCATTATCATGTTTATATTTCAAGCTATGCATTATCATGTTTATATTTCAAGTCTCACTTAATACCAAGATAATAATGAGTTGCATTCATATTTACTTTGTGCTATCACTTTACTTTCTAATGGAACCTAAAATAAGTGCATGAGCATGTTTATTTTTATGTCATCACCTAAATGAATCTAGAGCTCAAAGACTTGCCCATTGTGGTCTCAACGAAGGTCTAACAATATGTGTTTTTCTTGGGTTCATATTTCGGCCCTAAGAGGTCTTGAGGTTTCCAAGTATTTGAGACTATGTCTTATAATTTTTCCAAGCTTAAGTGAGTTTAAGGAATGCATAGAACCAAGTTTTGAGAATTTAGAACCTCTTGGAACAAAGATGAATTGGTCACTGCCCTCTTAAATATTCTTATGATTTTAGATGTTAAAATTGTTTATAAATGAGCTTTGAGAGTTTAAAAAGAGTTCCAAGAGAAACTAGTATTTTATGTGCTTTAGAAATTATGTTTTATGCCTTTTATGGAGAAGTATATTTTCGGTTCTTCCTTGCTCTTTGCTGCCACTGTATGTGCTGTTTTTGATGATGATAATGTGCCTATGTTTGAGTAAAAATAATGTTAAGACTCATATGTGGAAGATAGGATAAGTTAGGAACTAGAAAAGAATTAATTAGAGAATTCTAGATCCTTTAATTATGTAATTTTCTGGATTCTGTCCAGCAAGGTTTAGATTTAATAATCATGGTTTTAAATTAGTTTAAATGTGTAGGAATGACTCATAATTGGTTTAGGACTTAATCTTGAAGCCTTAGGAGCAAACTAAACTTAGAAATGGTCATTGTTGTGACTTCTAGGTACCCGTAAAGTTAGGATTTCAAATTCTGCATCCTTAAGGTTTCGAGATGTTCTTGACCATAGTGTGAGGTGAGAAATACTTAGTTATAACCTCATAGGTTCCCAAGAGACTAGGTCTTGATGATCGATAACTTAGAATGTGAGTTAAGGACTTTAAGGATCTAAACCGTAATTTCTAGAACCCCGTAATCACACAAATATAAAGTTGTCTAAAATCTGCATGCATAAAAATTAGTAAAACTTATTAGTTGTGAACCTATAGGTGTGTAAGAGGTTAAGGATAACAGTAGAACAATTAGTTTACAAGTTTAAGACTCAAAAGAACCAAAGCATAACCTACTATAAGTTTATAACATAATGAGCTTGGAAGTTGTTTGAATGATTGTTTAAGGTGTGATTATGTGATAATGTATATGCTACAGTTTTAACTATACAATATGAGAAAGTTTCATGTGATGATGTATATGCTATGAAAAAGATTTATGTAATGAATAATGATGTATCTATGAATTAACACTTTATGAGAATTTTAAATGTGACACAACACTGAGACGCCTTCTTGGGTGACACCGGTTTAGCCAAGCACCCCCAAGAAAACAAATCCGTGAGGGTACTGACATAGAGCTTGCCAAATCGGACAAAACTACGATGCACTAGTTGCTAGTAGAGCGTTTCAAAGAGGAAATGACCCTAAGAGAGGTGATCCTTAAATTTGCCCCCTAGCCCGTACTTTAAGTCGGGATTATGTTACGCTTATCATAGGATAAGTAAGAGCTAGTGACGACTAGTTAAGGTATGAGCTCATAACCTAGAGATGTTTTAGGGTGGCCCCATGAGATGAAAGTTAAAGTTAACAATGTCACATATACTATACTTATGCCAATGTTATAATGTTTCTTAGTTATTCTATTGTTTGGTTTACCTTTATGATGCACTCATATCATTAGATTATTTTATGCTTAGCTATAAGATGCATTGTAAAATATGATGGACCTTGGATAAATAACACTTCGGAAAAATAACTTAAAAGGAATTTATATGCATGCACACCTTTTTAAGAAATAAACCCAAGGTTCCTGAGGATGTGATGATGACACCTAGGTAGGGATAACCCTACTGAGAATTCTTTTAGAAAGATTCTCATTCACTCTCTCTTTTCTTCCATCATATCTTCAGATGGCGACATTCGTACTCTTCATCGACACCTCGGTATGGGAGCTGCACCATGACCCGGCATTCGGGTCATACCATTTTGAGGGTCGCTGCACAGTTAGAGTGTTCATGTTTATGGGACGACCCTTCCCACACCCAGTCCCGAGTTACCGCTTCACCCCAACTGCTCCTTACCATCATAACGGGATTTTTGAGCGAGCGAGACCACGCGATGAACAGATCCTCCGCATGGAGCCCCGAGACATCAGCAGTACGCAACTACCCCGAGTATGTGCCGCGTCCCCAATACTCGGAGACAAACCCATCCGAGGACCCGCCATCTTACATGTACAGTTGGAGCTCCAGTCCCGCTCCCCCACCGATGAGGGCTGGGAGTGAGGAGACGGTGGTCCAGCCGAGGTTGGCTCGTCGGCCATCTATGCGCCCTCGCCGCGGTGGACATGCCCCGATGATGCGCTTAACCATTCTTGCCGAGATTCGTCAGTGGATCGACTCGACCCCACAGTACTCGGACCCGCAGGAGTAGACATAGGATGGGTAGTAGTTAATGCACACATGCCACATAGTTAAGGACAAACCTTCTTTTGTATATGAGGTTGTCTACTCTAGGTGCACATGGGTATGGGTGTTGTTTCTCTTGTATTTAGTTTTTATGATTTCCTTGTATTGTATTTCAGTTGTATTCCGCTTCCTGATGTATTGAATAGTCCTGCCCTTTGGGTGGGCACAGTATATATATATATATATATATATATATATATGTTTTAGTTGATGTCTCCATGATATGATGTGCTTCTTTATGCTTTGCTTATATGTTTCGCTATGCTTCCTCTTAAAGATTCGTGCGTGGCTCTCACTTTGAGTTTTAATTCCAAAAAGAAAAATTTTACCCATATTTCCGCTAAGTATTTTCTAAGTAAAAGATGAGACCAAGAGGTAATATTCTAAAGATTAACCTAAGTACATACTAGTAGTCTTGGGTTAAGATTTAGGGTGTTACAAACATCAATTCCATTGAAAGCTAAACATGCTCCTACCCAGTATGTCGGAATCACTGATCGAACTCAGCTAATGCACATGCTATGCTTATCATCATAAGATATCCATACATACATAAGGTCACAAAGATCATCATCGATCATTTTATGTGAAAGCGTACCCGGTTCATTGAAATCACAATATAGTCCCGCAAAGGTTAAAACTTGCGACCCGGTTTGACCTAATTACCGAAATCACTTCTTTAAGCACCTAGGGGATCTACCCCAAAGGTTTTCACTAATGTTAAACCTCCAAACATTTTCAAATAAGTGCTGGACCATAGGGTAGCGTTTTAAACCAAAGTGTTTCAATGTTCTAGAAATTGCGTTTTTCGGTTCTTTCAAGTTTCTAATATGTCTTAAATTGCCAAAAACAATTTTTACCACATTTAATACCAATTTGCACATCCTATAACTTATCCAAACAGCATCATACAGATTTTTGAAAAACAAAACAGTGGCCAAAAACTTGGTTCCAAAATCTCTTGAAAATCATATTTTCCAACACTTCCATGATACTAGATTTTCCTTATTTCTTGATTCAAGACCCAAAAGCCTTCTAAATAATTTTTTTTTATCTCTTTGAATATTCAAAAACCATTCTCAGACAGGGACCATGATTCAAGTTTTCAAAATAAACCTTTTACCCACAAGAAAATCGTCTTTACTTTGCTTGATGTCAAAACTATCAAAGTGTAACCTTTAATAAACTCAAAGAAACAAGGTTTGAGTCATAAACCAAATAAAACTCAACTCAAACCTCATTATGGTGTCAAGGCCAAAATGCATAGGCATTGAAAGTAGCCTTGATTTAAAATTTCATTTTTGATCCAAGGACAAGTTCATAAGCTCTAAGATCTTTTAGGTGACAACTTGGAAATAAACATGCTATGCATCTTCAAGATTTAAAGGTGATAGCTCATAAGTAGATATGCTATGCAACCCATTTTTTTTTATCTTTAAGGTTTAAGTGACAACATAAAAATAAATATGCTATACTACTTATTCTTATTCTTGAGATTTAGGTGTTAACATAAAGTAAATATGAATGCAAGCTCATTTTATGTCTTGTTCACTTAAAGCTCATGAACCTTAGAAGATTAATTTCTTGCTCCTCATAGATCTCAAATATGTGTGAGCTTTAGAGTCCATCTACACCATGGTTCCAAGAACCTTAACTCTTATACTCACCATCAAGCTCAAAAAAATAAGAACAAAGAGTAGAAAACAAACAAAACATTTTCTTTCTAGGTTTCTCTTTGAAACTGAAAATGGAAAGGGAAAAGATCAAGACTTTATGCTCTAGAGATCTCAAGATTAGTGATATCAAACCACCATCAAAGATACTCATCATTAAGCTATGATCTAAGCTCATAACAACAACAAAAACTAAAGGTTTAAGAGGAAACTAAGTGTTGGCTGAAAATAAAATGAAGCTAGGGAACCAAACCTTTGGTTTTAAAGGCTTCTAACATGGTGATATCAAGACCACCACTAAGAGCTCTCATCATCAAACCATGGTTCAAACACTTTTTCAAACCAAAAGAATAGAAAACTCAAGAACCCAATATGTGTAAAAATCATCAAAAACAAACTTAACCATCATCAACATATCAACAACAATATAATATCAAAGATGGAAAAATATTCTTTGTTTGAGCTCATAAGAACCAAAAATAAAAGCAAGTAAAAAGTAAAACTCATCAAACAAAAACCCTACCAAAGTGTAGTCTTGAGCAAGAAGGAACAAAGCTTGGTTCTTGGCGTGAAAATGAGAAGATAAAACCTCTTCTTGGTGGCTATGTGGTTTTGGCCTTGAGAAAAGGAAAAGAGAGGATGAGTTTTCTTGAGAGTTTGAGCTTAGAGGTGGAAAGACTGTATGTTTAGGAGGTGGTTTGAGGTGGTGGTGTGGTGGTTCAAGGTGGTTTATGGTGGTTTGTGGTGGTGGGAGGAGTTTCTTGGTGGTGGAGAAGAACTTGGAGTTGAGAGAAAACTAGAGAGCTTTTTTGGTCATAAACTCAAACAAAAAGGCAAAAGGCAAAAGTGTAGGATTTCTTTACACTTTGCTATATATATCATGTGTTAAAAAAAATGAAACATGAGGGTGAAATGGGGGGAGGAAACCATCGAGCATGGGGAACAATTTGGGGGGAAATATCTCGTCAAAATGTCATTCACAGGTATGGTTTATGGTATGGCTAGGTATGGTTTCAAGCATGGTCCAAGGTATGGCTCAAAGCATGGTCTTTTGTGTACCAAAGAATTCAACATGTGATGAATGTTGGGGGGGGGGGTGGGGGAGGAGTGGCCGGTTCACATGTAGCCATGGGGGAGGGGATTTGTTTCATCTAATTGTGGTTTAGAGGTGTGTTTAGGTGTATCTTTGATTAAGCTTTTGATTAGGAGTTTGTAAACAAGTGTTTAGGCAAGGTAATGGATAATTAAGAATGTCAAGACATGATTAAGGAGTGTTCTTGCTTCATTAGTGAAATCAAAACTCATTTTATGAGGTAATCAATCATAAACATAATTCCTTAATTTAAGGAATTGGAAAGAGAAAACATTATTCAAGATTCCATGACATGGAATCTTGACTTCAAGAAAGAGTTTTGGGTTTATCTAAGCAATCTTAGGTTCTAATTCACCTCAATAAATTATTTTGACTCTAGATTAATTATTAAAATTAACTAATCTTCTATTAGAGCCTAATATTGCTTAGGTTCCCTTAATCACGTCATTAGACCCATAAAACACTATTATAGGGGCAAAACGGTAATTTTACACAAATACTGTCTAGGACCACCCGGACATAAACAATTATCATGCATGACATAAAAATGACATTTCAAACTCCTGGGGACTCTTTCCGGCTTAGTCGGCACTACACTTCGTGTAATAACGCCACATGGGCATTTTCGTCATTTTATGCCGAAAGTTCTAAAAATGAGATTTTCACTTCCGCTATTATTTCAAATGCATCTAATCCCCTTCAAGAATCAAACTAACCCCTTGAGGAAGGCCCGGGTCGGCTATCCTCGAATTCTGGGTAAAAATGATCTCAGGGGCATTTTGGTCATTTTTACACGGGAAAAATCGCTGGTCATGATTTTTGCACGGATTGCTCTCTAAACCTTATATTATCTATTTCTAACATTGAAATGACCTCTTGAGGGTAGCCGAGGTTAGTTGGCCTTGATTTTTACACAAAAATGACCTAGGTGTATTTTGGTCATTTTTGCTAAGTTAGAGAATTGGGGCGTTACATTCCGAGCTCAGTCAGCACTTAATCTCGTGTAAAAACGCCGCAGGGATATTTTCGTCATTTTGTGCCGAAAGTCCAGAAAGTGAGATTTTCACCTCTGTTATGATTTCTAAGGCATCTAATCCCCTTTAAACATCAAACCAACCCCTCGAGGATGGCCTGGGTCGGCCGCCTTCGAGCTCCGGGAAAAAATGACCTTAGGGGCATTTTGGTCATTTTTACACAGGAAAAATTGCGGATTGCAATTTTTGCATAGATTGCTATCCAATCCTCACCTAACCTTATCCCAATATTAAGATATCCCTTTGGAGGTGGCTGGGACCGACCGGCCTCGATATTCATACAAAAATGACCTTGGGGCATTTTGGCTATTTTTGCAAAGCAAGAAAAGTCGGGGCATTACATCATGCAGGAACCTTATAGCTTGGGTAGGGTATTACTCAAAATTCACTAAAAGAAAAAAAAAATACTGACTAAATTCTCTATCATCAGCACATCAAAAGGTCTGGCCATGTCTCCCAACACCAAATAGGGATCTCTACAAAATAATCACCATCATCGTAATCTAAGAAAAAAAATGATAATAGCAGGAATGAGAATCAAAGATTCTCAGTAGAAAAAACACCAGTCTAATACTCAATGATATTCAACTTAATGCAAAAATAAGCAATGTATTCTTCAGTTGTATATATAGGGGTCTCATTAGTTGTGTAATCTCATAAATGATAATTAAAGTCTCTTCTTAATAGTTTTACTTCCTCAAATCTTATGATATATTCTTTTCTGAGTCTCCTGAATTTTTGTGAGACTCTTCTCTTGAAAATCTCCTAGAACTCTTTGAGATTTTCTCTATGAAAACTTATGAATTTCTATGAAAATTTTTTCTTGAAAATCTCTTGAAACTCTTTTGCGATTTTCTCTATTAATTCTCCTGAATTTCTCATGAGATATTCTCTTCAGAAATATCTTAACTTCTCATGATATTTCTCTGCTGAATTTCTCTTTGAAATCTTTTACGAGATCTATTAGAAAGTTTAGGCTTAATAGTAAAACTCACAAGATTCTTCTGATATACTTCTCTCTAGATCGTACTGGCAACTATGTAACACCATCGCGATTACATTCTAGTATAGTTCACTAGATGGAGTAAGTCTACTACATCTCATCTAGATAGCCTCGGCATCCTCAGTACATCCCTTTTCTCATAAACAATGTAACGCCGTTGCGTTCACACCCTAATATAGTTATAAGGGCGTAGCACTTCTATTACTGCCCATGAATCCATGAGCTTCCCACTAAGCAATTGATTATTACGTAAAACTTATTTTCTTGAATTCTCTCTCTCTTTATGTAAGGCTTATTTTCTTGCATTCACTTTCTCCTTAAAGTTCAATTTTCTTATACTCTTCTTTGAGATTTCCTTGAAATCTTCTTAAACTCTTATGAGATATTATTTTATTCAACATCTCTTAAAAATCTTTTGAAGTCTCGTAAAGTTTTGTGAGATATTCTCTTTAAAATCTCTTAGCTTTTTATGAAACATTTCATTCGAAATCTCTTGAATTCTTATAAAACTTCTCTACAAGAATTCTCTTTAATTCTTTGATAATAATTGTTGTAAGGGGACCTCAGATTTCTTGGTCTCGAACCTCGGATTTCTGGTCTAGGACCTCAAATTTCTAGTTTTGGACATCGGATCTTGCATCCTAAACTATTCCACAAATTGGGTTGTTAGTCTTGGACCTTGGAGCTCACATCCTAAACTACTAACCTCGAAACTTGCTCCATAAACCACTCCATAATCATGGTTCCGACCTCGCATCTCCAAGCTCACATCCTAAACTATGGACCTCGAAATTCGCTCCCTAAACCACCCCATAACCTTGGTTTTGATCTCGGATCTTGGATCTCGTCCCTAATTAATCCATCACCTAGATTTGTATCTGTTGGTACGAAAATGCACGAGAAGGGGGGTTGAATCGTGCTTTTGGTAATTTAAACTTCAATTTGAAAAACTTTTTATAGCAAAATCTTACCAAGTTTAGAACTTGAAGAACAATGGAAGTATGGTTAGTGTGTTCAGAAGGTAACTTTCTAAATAAAGCAGTTTGAATAGATAAGCTAATAGTGAAAGAAAATAATATAAATATTTATGCCGAAATAAATTCAAAAGAGAGAAAGGAAAGAGAATACTTGACTCGGAAGATTTATACTAGTTCGGCCAACACCTGCCTACATCCAGTTCTCAGTAGTCACTGAGTTCCAATAAACTTCCTCACCAAGCAATCACAAATACAGGATAGTCTTTACTGTAGCCTTCCTAAGCTTTCACTTCTGTCAATAAACAACCCTTACTGTCTCACAATAACAAATAGCTTTACAGTAACCTCTTTAAGCTCTTTTCCTTTTGATCACTACCGGATCAAGATTATAATTAGACAGAGATTGATGATATGATTATACAGGCCAGCACTCAAGTTTTTAAATGTGACCTATTGAAATTGATTCTACTTGAGTGACTTCTTTCTAGTAATTCTTCCTTAGAAGAACAAATAATCAACAGAGAATATAGAAGGAAGATTTTGATATACAAAGGAGTCTAGCAATGAATATTTCCAATGGGAAGTTTTTAGCATAATTTTTCTCTCGTATGTTTCTTGTTCTGTGAAGGCTCAGTCATCTCTATTTATAGATGATTTTCCTCTTTGTACCATTCCCCTTTGATCTTCCACTTAATCAACACATGTTGAACATCTTATCGAGTATTGGAAATATAATCTACGTGAGTAGCTCATCTGGTATCAGAGTATCTTTTTCAGAAGCCGTTGATGAGTTGAGGTTTCGGAAGTCTATCAGAAACTATTTTTCCATTTGCTGATCATGGTTTCTAAACCTTTTGATAAGTACTTTTATCATTTGATCAAGGGTGCTTGTAGAGATGATATCTTGACTTTGAGAGACTGATTTGACATTTGATTTGAATTTCAAATATAGTCATTTTTTCCCTCCCATTTTGAGTTGGATTTTTTTATGAGCACTGCTAGTTCCTTATCGATCTGTTTGTCTTCAATCTTGATTTTTGATGATGAGAATCCCATTATTATAATGATTAGAGATTGAGTAATACTTTGCCTCCAGTACTTTGTCTGTTATCGTCATTGTAGTCTTTCTTTCTGAAGCTTGGTATTACTTTCTGACAACCATTTCCTTAATTCTGTTTCGTCGTACCGATTTCTTTGATGTATATGACAATGTTTTGCTTGATGCACTACTTGCTTCTTCTCATTATATCTTCTTTTCACGATCAAGACCAGAAGTTTTGTGACGTGAGATAACTTTCTCATGCTTTCTAATTGTGCATCTTAAAGAAATATCTGGTATCCTTACAGCAAAAACACAAGGTGGCCATTAGTTATTCTTTAAAGTATTTTCTTTGAATTGGCTTTGTTGTCATTCAAAACAATTTTAATTCAACTTTTTGAAGGGTCCTGGATTTTACAATCTCCCCTTTTTTTATGATGACAAACCAATTTGAAGAAAATCTTTTGAAGAGATGATGAATGAAATGGAAATGATAAATACATAGCAAAGAGATCTTTCAAAAATCATAAATTATGAGTTTCAGTAAATTCTTTTCTTAAGGTATGATATTGATTATTAAAACATTTTATAGCCTTAAGTGACTTAAATCAGGGCTAATTGATTTTATCATGAAATGTTTTGAACTATGTCAGAATTCTCTTGTTAAGTATTGTAACGCTCGGGGACGAGGACGAGGAGTGATCGCCGGTGCAAAAAGAGGGCACGGACAAGGAGCGGCTCCTCGCAAGGTCCTCTAAGCGGAGGGGTACATGAATGAACCGATTACACACCCGAATGAGAGGGATCCTAAGACTGTATAGGTATGGGACTATACAGTTGAGGAGGGCTTATATGAATTGATTTGTACTATCTATACCAACAAGATGCATCTTCTTTTCGGTAGCCTAAACTGAAAGAACTCCATAGTTAAGCGTGCTTGACCTGGGGTAATTTTGGGATGGGTGACCTCTTGGGAAGTTTTCCCAGGAAGCGTGCGAGTGAGGACAAAGCATGCTGAAAGGACCCGTGTTGGTTTGTGGGGACAGTCGTCAATCCATAAAGCAGCAGGGGATGTTACAAATGGTATCAGAGCCTGCACCTCTCCCAGTACGGTGTGGTTCGGGGACGAACCAGGCGGAAGCTGGTGGGCATGTAACGCCCGGGGACGAGGACGAGGAGTGATCGCCGGTGCAAAAAGAGGGCACGGACAAGGAGCGGCTCCTCGCAAGGTCCTCTAAGCGGAGGGGTACATGAATGAACCGATTACACACCCGAATGAGAGGGATCCTAAGACTGTATAGGTATGGGACTATACAGTTAAGGAGGGCTTATATGAATTGATTTGCACTACCTATACCAACAAGATGTATCTTCTTTTCGGTAGCCCAAACTGAAAGAACTCCATAGTTAAGCGTGCTTGACTTAGGGTAATTTTGGGATGGGTGACCTCCTGGGAAGTTTTCCTAGGAAGCGTGCGAGTGAGGACAAAGCATGCTGAAAAGACCCGTGTTGGTTTGTGGGGACAGTCGTCAATCCATAAAGCAGCAGGGGATGTTACAAAAGGTATCAGAGCCTACACCTCTCCTAGTACGGTGTGGTTTGGGGACGAACCAAGCGGAAGCTGGTGGGCATGTAACGCCCGGGGACGAGGACGAGGAGTGATCGCCGGTGCAAAAAGAGGGCACGGACAAGGAGCGGCTCCTCGCAAGGTCCTCTAAGCGGAGGGGTACATGAATGAACCGATTACACACCCGAATGAGAGGGATCCTAAGACTGTATAGGTATGGGACTATACAGTTGAGGAGGGCTTATATGAATTGATTTGTACTATCTATACCAACAAGATGCATCTTCTTTTCGGTAGCCTAAACTGAAAGAACTCCATAGTTAAGCGTGCTTGACCTGGGGTAATTTTGGGATGGGTGACCTCCTGGGAAGTTTTCCCAGGAAGCGTGCGAGTGAGGACAAAGCATGCTGAAAGGACCCGTGTTGGTTTGTGGGGACAGTCGTCAATCCATAAAGTAGCAGGGGATGTTACAGTAGTCGTCGTCGCGGTGCCATTGGTCCCTAAACACATGAAACAATGAACATCAAGTTGATCAGGCTCAATATCCATGCAAAATGAGCTAGTTACCATGGCACTTGCAAGCAACAGAAGTCATGCATCTCTAGTCCTGCAGCTTATCTCTATCAAGCACTACACATGACATAACTATCGCATTATGCTTATAAAGCATAGTCAGTCCAATCCTCAGGCTCCATGAGAATCGAACTGCTCTGATACCATAATGTAACACCCTAAATCTTAACCCAAGACTACTAGTATGTACTTAGGTTAATCTTTAGAATATTATCTCTTGGTCTCATCTTTTACTTAGAAAATACTTAGCGGAAATATGGGTAAAATTTTTCTTTTTGGAATTAAAAATCAAAGTGAGAGCCACGCACAAATCTTTAAGAGGAAGTATAGCGAAACATATAAGCAAAGCATAAAGAAGCACATCATATCATGGAGACATCAACTGAAACATAGATATATATATATATATATATACTGTGCCTACCCAAAGGGCGGGACTATTCAATACATCGGGAAGCGGAATACAACTGAAATGCAATACAAGGAAATCATAAAAAGTAAATACAAGAGAAACAACACCCATACCCATGTGCACCTAGAGTAGACAACCTCATATACAAAAGAAGGTTTGTCCTTAACTATGTGGCGTGTGTGCACTAACTACTACCCCTCCTATGTCTACTCCTGCGGGTGCAGTATTGTGGGGTCGAGTCGATCCACTGACGAATCTCGGCAGGAGTGGTCGAGCGCATCATCGGGGCATGTCCACCGCGGCGAGGGCGCATAGATGGCCGACGAGCCAACCTCGGCTGGACCACCGTCTCCTCACTCCCAGCCCTCATCGGTGGGGGAGCGGGACTAGAGCTCCAACTGTACATGTGGGATGGCGGGTCCTCGGATGGGTCCCTCTCCGAGTACTGGGGACGCGGCACATACTCGGGGTAGTTGCGTACTGCTGATGTCTTGGGCTCCATGCGGAGGATCTGCTCATCGCGTGGTCTCGCTCGCTCAAAAATCCCATTATGACGGTAAGGAGCAGTCGGGGTGAAGCGGTAACTCGGGACTGGGTGTGCGAAGGGTCGTCCCATAAACATGAACACTCTAACCATGCAGCGACCCTCAAAATGGTATGACCCGAAAAGTCGGTCATGGTGCAGCTCCCATACCGGGGTGTCGATGAAGAGTACGAATGTCGCCATCTGAAGATATGATGGAAGAAAAGAGAGAGCGAATGAGAATCTTTCTAAAAGAATTCTCAGTAGGGTTATCCCTACCTAGGTGTCATCATCACATCCTCAGGAACCTTGGGTTTATTTCTTAAAAAGGTGTGCATGCATATAAATTCCTTTTAAGTTATTTTTCCGAAGTGTTATTTATCCAAGGTCCATCATATTTTACAATGCGTCTTATAGCTAAGCATAAAATAATCTAATGATATGAGTGCATCATAAAGGTAAACCAAACAATAGAATAACTAAGAAACATTATAACATTGGCATAAGTATAGTATATGTGACATTGTTAACTTTAACTTTCATCTCATAGGGCCACCCTAAAACATCTCTAGGTTATGAGCTCATACCTTAACTAGTCGTCACTAGCTCTTACTTATCCTATGATAAGCGTAACATAATCCCGACTTAAAGTATGAGCTAGGGGGCAAATTTAAGGATCACCTCTCTTAGGGTCATTTCCTCTTTGAAACGCTCTACTAGCAACTAGTGCATCGTAGTTTTGTCCGCTTTGGCAAGCTCTATGTCAATACCCTCACGGATTTGTTTTCTTAGGGGTGCTTGGCTAAACCGGTGTCACCCAAGAAAGCGTCTCAGTGTTGTGTAACATTTAAAATTCTCATAAAGTGTTAATTCATAGATACATCATTATTCATTACATAAATCTTTTTCATAGCATATACATCATCACATGAAACTTTCTCATATTGTATAGTTAAAACTGTAGCACATACATGATCACATAATCACACCTTAAACAATCATTCATACAACTTCCAAGCTCATTATGTTATAAACTTATAGTAGGTTATGCTTTGGTTCTTTTGAGTCTTAAACTTGTAAACTAATTGTTCTAGTGTTATCCTTAACCTCTTACACACCTATAGGTTCACAACTAATAAGTTTTACTAATTTTTAAGCTCAAGGACCTATCCAAATCGCACTATGCAGATTTTAGACAACTTTATATTTGTGTGATTACGGGGTTTTAGAAATTACGGTTTAGATCCTTAAAGTCCTTAACTCACATTCTAAGTTATCGATCATCAAGACCTAGTCTCTTGGGAACCTATGAGGTTATAACTAAGTATTTCTCACCTCACACTATGGTCAAGAACATCTCTAAACCTTAAGGATGCAGAATTTGAAATCCTAACTTTACGGGTACCTAGAAGTCACAACAATGACCCTTTCTAAGTTTAGTTTGCTCCTAAGGCTTCAAGATTAAGTCCTAAACCAATTATGAGTCATTCCTACACATTTAAACTAATTTAAAACCGTGATTATTAAATCTAAACCTTGCTGGATAGAATCCATAAAATTACATAATTAAAGGATCTAGAATTCTCTAATTAATTCTTTTCTAGTTCCTAACTTATCCTATCTTCCACATATGAGTCTTAACATTATTTTTACTCAAACATAGGCACATTATCATCATCAAAACAGCACATACAGTGGCAGCAAAGAGCAAGGAAGAACCGAAAATATACTTCTCCATAAAAGGCATAAAACATAATTTCTAAAGCACATAAAATACTAGTTTCTCTTGGAACTCTTTTTAAACTCTCAAAGCTCATTTATAAACAATTTTAACATCTAAAATCATAAGAATATTTAAGAGGGCAGTGACCAATTCATCTTTGTTCCAAGAGGTTCTAAATTCTCAAAACTTGGTTCTATGCATTCCTTAAACTCACTTAAGCTTGGAAAAATTATAAGACATAGTCTCAAATACTTGGAAACCTCAAGACCTCTTAGGGCTGAAATATGAACCCAAGAAAAACACATATTGTTAGACCTTCGTTGAGACCACAATGGGAAAGTCTTTGAGCTCTAGATTCATTTAGGTGATGACATAAAAATAAACATGCTCATGCACTTATTTTAGGTTCCATTAGAAAGTAAAGTGATAGCACAAAGTAAATATGAATGCAACTCATTATTATCTTGGTATTAAGTGAGACTTGAAATATAAACATGATAATGCATAGCTTGAAATATAAACATGATAATGCAAGTTCATTCATTATCTTGATTTTTAGTGATAGCAAGGAAGTAAACATGATATGCATAGCATAAAATAAACATGATGCAAGATTCATTTTATGGTTAACTAGAGCTCATTCAAGACTTTAACAAGATAGCAACCCAATACAATATCTCAAAGATCACAACACAAAAACCGAAAGTCATATTAAAGAGAAAGAAAGTGAAACTACATCAAGTTCTTTATTAAATACCCAAAACCCCTATCTAGAGAAAAATCTCTAGAACGTGCCGGCCAACTTTAAGGTTGACAAAGGTAGGCTTGGGCTTATAGAAATCCTTAGATTAATTTTCTTAAGTTGAAAAACCATGTGAGTTAGATATCATATAGATGAAGTCATAAGAAAAGGAAAACTCAAGCTTTAGAGGTTTCTTTGAGATGAACACAATGTCATCATCTAGAAACTCTCATCATCAAGCTATCATGCTCAAAATCAAGGCCTCATGGCCGAAAATGAAAAGAAAGGAAAAACAAAGGAAAGTTCAAAAAGAATCCAAGAGGAAACTAGAGAAAAACACTTTCTTGAGCAAAACAAAGTTTGAAAACAAATCCCTACCTTGTGATGAAGGTAAAAGCTTGGACTTGAAGATGGAAATGAGATGAGCAACACCTCCTAGGATGGTGGTGATGATTCGGCCAAGAGGAAGGAAAAGAAAGGAAATGTGTTTTGGATGAAGTTGTGTTTGAGGTGTGGTATTTGAGAGGTTTGATGATGGTTCAAGGCCTTGGGGTGGTGTTTGATGGTTGAGGGTGATGATGAGATGAAGAGATGAAGAAGATAAAGATGAAAAGAAAGGAAGAACACTCTTGAAATTTTGAGAGAAAAAGAAAGACTAGCAAGACAATTCTAAAACTCTAAACTTAGCAAATGCTTCAAGGTGCAACAAGGCTATCACAAGCATCCTATTTATAGAAAAACAAAGCCATGGGCTCACAAAGGGGAGGGAGTGGCCGTGTGGTTTGAGGGAGGAAGGAAGAGAAAATATCTCTTACACAAGTTCATTCAAGCATGGTTTGAAGTATGGAAGCTATGCTACAAAGTATGGCTTGATGTGAGTTAATTTCCTATCAAATTTTTATGAAATTAGGCTTCTAGAAACTTGACATGGCTGGAACTTTTCCAACCACAAATAAATGGGGAAAATGGGTTGTTCTAATTATTTATTCATGTGGAAATTTAAGCTTGATTGAAAGTTATGACAAGGTATAGTGTATGTGACTTGAGGTATGGCCTTGGAGTGTTGAAAAATTGAACATGTGATGCACAATGGGGATGGGTAGCTTCGGCCAAGGCTGGACAGCAGAGTGGGGGTGAGTTTTGACCATTTAATTGTGTGTTAATGGTAGGTTTAGATGTGTATTAGCTTAGGTACAAGGTTATGAATGATTAAGCTTAAGTTTAGGTAACTAAGAATGTGATTTAGGGAGTTTATGACAAGTTTAGGAGTGCTCATACATCACTAGAGAATTTTAAACTCATTTATGAATAAACAATGTGTAACACAATTCCATGATTTAAGGAATTGGAAAGAGAAAACACTATTCAAGATTCTATGACTAGGTGTCTTGAAATTAAAATATGATTTTAGGTTGTAATTAAGTACTTTTTGGTTCTAATCAACTTTAATAAATTATTTTGACTCAAGATTAATTAAGGAAATTAATTAACCTTTGATTAGAGCCTAATATTGCTTAAGTTTGCTTAATCACGCGATTAAGCGTAAAAACACGAAACTAGGGGCAAAACTATAATTTTGCACTAATTTTGCCCGGGACTTCTAAAATTAAAACTGAGGTCATAGAATACATAAAAACGCCTTTTAAAACCATCTGGATAAGTTTCGGGTTCATCCGGCACTTGCAAATGGGTAAAACACCGTAGGGGCGTTTTGGTCATTTTGACCCGAAAACTCGAAAAACGAGATTTTCGATCCCGGGAAGGTACACAAGTTATCTAATCCCCTTCCAACATTGAGTTTGCCCTTCGAGTACTGCCGAACAGGCTTTCACGAATTCCATTTGAAAATGACCTCAGGGGCATTTTGGTCATTTTCACTCTAACAGAAAAATCGGGGCGTTACAATGTTGGTATGCTCTAACGAATGCATGAGATTAATGAGATGAATACATATATGGCATGCTATGTTTATGTTTGAGTATTGAGGTGCATGATGAGTATGTGGCGTGTAGCAAATTTGGGGAAATTTGATTTCTTGCTGTTACGCTGCCGGATTTCTGCCAAGTTTGCGAATCTAGAATAATGATGAGAATTTCCTTGCATAAAGTGTTGATTGGTAGGTCATGAACGATGATTATACTTATGGATTGAAATTGCATCTCAATTTATCATGCTAAGACACATGAAAATGATCCCCTAGACTCCCCGAATTAAAGGTTATGAGGGGTGACCACTAAAAGATTTAAGGTGACATAAGCTATGTGGAAATGATCCTCTAGACTCCCTAAATTAAAGGTTATGAGAGGTGATCCAGAAGGACCCTTTAGACTCCCCGAATTAAAGGTTATGAAAGATGTTCCTTTGCCTCCTAACCTGTGTAACGCCCTGATTTTTCTGTTAGAGTGAAAATGACCAAAATGCCCCTGAGGTCATTTTCAGCCCGGAATTTGAGGAAAGCCGGTTCGGTAGTACTCGAAGGGCAAACTCAATGTTGGAAGGGGATTAGATAACTGGTGTACCTTCCCGGGATTGAAAATCTCGTTTTTCGAGTTTTCGGGTCTAAATGACCAAAATGCCCTTGCGGTGTTTTACCTGTTTGCAAGTGCCGGATGAACCCGAAACTTCTCCATATGATTTTAAAAGCCGTTTTTATGTAGGATATGACTTTAGTTTTGATCCCGGAGGTCCCGGGCGAAATTAGTACAAAATTACGGTTTTGCCCCTAGTTTCGTGTTTTTACGCTTAATCGCGTGATTAAGCAAACCTAAGCAATATTAGGCTTTAATCGAAGGTTAATTAATTTCCCTAATTAATCTAGGGTCAAAATAATTTATTAAAGTTGATTAGAACCTAAAAGTGCTTAATTACAACTTAAGATCATATTTTAATTTCAAGACTCCTAGTCATGGAATCTTGAATAATATTTTCTCTTTCCAATTCCTTAAATCATGGAATTGTGTTACACATTGTTTATTCATAAATGAGTTTAAAATTCTTTAATGATATATGAGCACACCTAATCTTGTCATAAAATCCTTAAAACACATTCTTAGTTACCTAAACTTAAGCTTAATTATTCCTAACCTTGTACCTAAGCTAATACACATTTAAACCTACCATTAACACCCAATTAGATTATCAAACCTCACCTCCCCCTTGTTGTACTAGACCTGGCCGTGCACTCCCTCCTCCCATATGCATCACATGTTCAATTTTTCAACACTCCAAGGCCATACCTCAAGTCACATACACTATACCTTGTCATAACTTTCAATCAAGCTTGAATTTCCACATGAATAAATAATTAAAACAACCCATTTTTCCCATTTATTTGTGGCTGGAAAAGTTCCAGCCATGACAAGTTTCTAGAAGCCTAATTTCATAAAAATTTGATAGGAAATTAACTCACATCAAGCCATACTTTGTAGCATAGCTTCCATACTTCAAACCATGCTTGAGAAACCTTGTGTAAGAGATATTTTCTCTTCCTTTTCCCTACAAACCACACGGCCACTCCCTCCTATTGTAAGCTCCATGGCTTTGTTTTTCTATAAATAGGATGCTTGTGATAGCCTTGTTGCACCTTGGAGCATTTGCTAAGTTTAGAGTTTTAGAGTTGTCTTGCTAGTGTTTCTTTTTCTCTCAAAATTTCAAGAAGTGTTCTTCCTTTCTTTTCATCTTTATCTTCTTCATCTCTTCATCTCATCATCACCTCTCAACCATCAAACACCACCCCAAAGCCTTGAACCATCATCAAACCTCTCAAACACCACACCTCAAACACAACTTCACTTGAAACACATTTCCTTCCTTTTTCTTTCATCAAGGCCGAATCATCATCACCATCCTAGGAGGTGTTGCTCATCTAATTTCCATCTTCAATTCCAAGCTTTTACCTTCATCACAAGGTAGGGATTTGTTTTCAAACTTTGTTTTGCTTAAGAAAGTGTTTTTCTCTAGTTTCCTCTTGGATTCTTTTTGAACTTTCCTTTGTTTTTCCTTTCTTTCTATTTTTGGCCATGAGGCCTTGATTTTGAGCATGATAGCTTGATGATGAGAGTTTCTAGATTATGACATTGTGTTCATCTCAAAGAAACCTCTAAAGCTTGAGTTTTCCTTTTCTTATGATTTCATCTATATGATATCTAACTCACATGGTTTTTCAACTTAAGAAAATTAATCTAAGGATTTCTAAAAGCCCAAGCCTACCCTTGTCAACCTTAAAGTTGGCCGGCATGTTCTAGAGATTTTTCTCTAGATAGGGGTTTTGGGTATTTAATAAAGAACTTGATGTAGTTTCATTTTCTTTCTCTTTTATATGACTTTCGGTTTTTGTGTTGAGATCTTTGATATATTGTATTGGGTTGTTATCTTGTTAAAGTCTTGAATGAGCTCTAGTTAATCATAAAATGAACCTTGCATCATGTTTACTTTATGCTTTGCATATCATGTTTATTTCCTTGCTATCACTAAATACCAAGATAATGAATGAACTTGCATTACCATGTTTATATTTCAAGCTATGCATTATCATGTTTATATTTCAAGTTCTCACTTAATACCAAGATAATAATATGTTACATTCATGTTTACTTTGTGCTATCACTTTACTTTCTAAATGGAACCTAAAATAAGTGCATGAGCATATTTATTTTTATGTCATCACCTAAATGAATCTAGAGCTCAAAGACTTGCCCATTGTTGTCTCAACAAAGGTCTAACAATATGTGTTTTCTCGGGTTCATATTTCGGCCCAAAGAGGTCTTGAGGTTTCCAAGTATTTGAGACTATGTCTTACAATTTTCCCAAGCTTAAGTGAGTTTAAGGAATGCATAGAACCAAGTTTTGAGAATTTAGAACCTCTTGAGACAAAGATGAATTGTTCACTGCCCTCTTAAATATTCTTAGGATTTTAGATGTTAAATTTGCTTATAAATGAGCTTTGAGAGTTTTAAAAGAATTCCAAGAGAAACTAGTATTTTATGTGCTTTAGAAATTATGTTTTATACCTTTTATGGAGAAGTATATTTTTGGTTGTTCCTTGCTCCTTGCTGCCACTGTATGTGCTGTTTTGATGATTATAATGTGCCTATGTTTGAGTAAAAATAATGTTAAGACTCATATGTGGAAGATAGGATAAGTTAGGAACTAGAAAAGAATTAATTAGAGAATTCTAGATCCTTTAATTATGTAATTTTCTGGATTCTGTCCAGCAAGGTTTAGATTTAATAATCATGGTTTTAAATTAGTTTAAATGTGTAGGAATGACTCATAATTGGTTTAGGACTTAATCTTGAAGCCTTAGGAGCAAACTAAACTTAGAAAGGGTCATTGTTGTGACTTCTAGGTACCCGTAAAGTTAGGATTTCAAATTCTGCATCCTTGAGGTTTAGAGATGTTCTTGACCATAGTGTGAGGTGAGAAATACTTAGTTATAACCTCATAGGTTCGCAAGAGACTAGGTCTTGATGATCGATAACTTAGAATGTGAGTTAAGGACTTTAAGGATCTAAACCGTAATTTCTAGAACCCCGTAATCACACAAATATAAAGTTGTCTAAAATCTGCATAGTGCTGTTTGGATAGGTCCTTGAGCATAAAAATTAGTAAGACTTATTAGTTGTGAACCTATAGGTGTGTAAGAGGTTAAGGATAACACTAGAACAATTAGTTTACAAGTTTAAGACTCAAAAGAACCAAAGCATAACCTACTATAAGTTTATAACATAATGAGCTTGGAAGTTTGTATGAATAATTGTTTAAGGTGTGATTATGTGATAATGTATATGCTATGGTTTTATGTATACACTATGAAGAAGTTTCTTGTGGTGATATATATGCTATGAAAGAGATTTATGAAATGAATAATGATGTATCTATGAATTAACACTTTATGAGAACTTAAATGTGACACAACATCGAGACGCCTTCTTGGGTGACACCGGTTTAGCCGAGCACCCCCAAGAAAACAAATCCGTGAGGGTATTGACATAGAGCTTGCCAAAGCGGACAATACTACGATGCACTAGTTGCTAGTAGAGCGTTTCAAAGAGGAAATGACCCTAAGAGAGGTGATCCTGAATTGCCCCCTAGCCCGCACTATTAAGTCGGGATTATGTATATGTTACGCTTATCATAGGATAAGTAAGAACTAGTGACGACTAGGTAAGGTATGAGCTCATAACCTAGAGATGTTTTAGGGTGGCCCCATGAGATGAAAGTTAAAGTTAACAATGTCACATATACTATACTTATGCCAATGTTATAATGTTTCTTAGTTATTCTATTGTTTGGTTTACCTTTATGATGCACTCATATCATTAGATTATTTTATGCTTAGCTATAAGACGCATTGTAAAATATGATGGACCTTGGATAAATAACACTTTGGAAAAATAACTTAAAAGGAACTTATATGCATGCACACCTTTTTAAGAAATAAACCTAAGGTTCCTGAGGATGTGACGATGACACCTAGGTAGGGATAACCCTACTGAGAATTCTTTTAGAAAGATTCTCATTCCCTCTCTCTTTTCTTCCGTCATATCTTCAGATGGCGACATTCGTACTCTTCATCGACACCCCGGTATGGGAGCTGCACCATGACCCGGCACTCGGGTCATACCATTTTAAGGGTCGCTGCACGGTTAGAGTGTTCATGTTTATGGGACGACCCCTCGCACACCCAGTCCCGAGTTACCGTTTTACCCCGACTGCTCCTTACCGTCATAACGGGATTTTTGAGCGAGCCAGACCACGCGATGAGCAGATCCTTCGCATGGAGCCCGAGACATCAGCAGTACGCGACTACCCCGAGTATGTGCCGCGTCCCCAGTATTCGGATACGGACCCATCCGAGGACCCGCCATCCCACATGTACAGTTGGAGCTCCAGTCCCGCTCCCCCACCGATGAGGGCTGGGAGTGAGGAGACGGTGGTCCAGCCGAGGTTGGCTTGTCGGCCATCTATGCGCCCTCGCCGCGGTGGACATGCCCCAATGATGCGCTCGACCACTCCTGCCTAGATCCGTCAGTGGATCGACTCGACCCCACAGTACTCGGACCCGCAGGAGTAGACATAGGAGGGGTAGTAGTTAGTGCACACACGCCACATAGTTAAGGATAAACTTTCTTTTGTATATGAGGTTGTCTATTCTAGGTGTACATGGGTATGGGTGTTGTTTCTCTTGTATTTGCTTTTTATGATTTCCATGTATTGCATTTCAGTGGTATTCCGCTTCCCGATGTATTGAATAGTCCTTCCCTTCTGGGTAGGCACAGCATATATATATATATAACTATGTTTCAGTTGATGTCTCCATGATATGATGTGTTTCTTTATGCTTTGCTTATATGTTTCTCTATGCTTCCTCTTAAAGATTCGTGCGTGGCTCTCACTTTGATTTTAAATTCCAAAAAGAAAAATTTTACCCATATTTCCGCTAAGTATTTTCTAAGTAAAAGATGAGACCAAGAGGTAATATTCTAAGGATTAACCTAAGTACATACTAGTAGTCTTGGGTTAAGATTTAGGGTGTTACAACCTGCACTCTAGGAGTCAGGATATAGTTATACTTATCTTAGGATAAGTCGAAACTAGTGACGACTAGTTAGGTATGAGCTTATAATGTAGAAACTCTCAAAAGGGAGAGTATTAGGGTGGCCCCGTAGAGTAAAGATTTATGAAACTCACAGTCACCTTAACTAATGGAGAAGAAAAGATTCATGTCATTCTATGTTATTCATGTAGTTATACTTTCTCAGGTCATGCTTACTAAGTGTGTTTCTTATGATATGTGGTATATGATATGGACATGCATATTTATATTAATGCAATGCATTCATAGCATCAAGAATCATGATAAAAGATACGGACCTTGGATAATGGATTTTAGAACTTAATAAAGTGGAACTTATGCATGTTCACCCTTTTTATAATGAAACACAAGGTTCCTGAGGACGTAGATGACACTAGGATAGAAGGATTTTCCTACTGAGATTCTTTCTCACTCCCTCTATCTTTCTTTCTATCCTGTCTTCAGAGGCTGATGGCGTCATTCGTGATTTTCGTTGACACCTCGGTATAGGAGGTGCAATACGACCCGGACCACCGATCGTATCATTTTGAGGGTTGCTGTGCGGTTTGTATTTTTGCATACATAGGACGCCCCTTTGCTCATCTAGTTTCTAGCTTCAGGTTTACTCCTCATTTCCCCTACAACAATGACCTGATCTTCGAGCGCACTCGTCTATGCGACGAGCTAACTCGAAGTGCTCATCCCTCTGCTTCGGCAGTCCGTGACTTCCCTGACTACGTTCCTCGATCAAGACATTCGGAGACCAATCAATACGAGGACTCCTCCACTCACATCTACTCGTGGGGTTCTGCACCCACTCTACCCTTGGGCGCGGCTCGAGGCAGTGAGGACACGGTGACCAAATCGAGGCTAACTCAATGACCCGAGATGCGTCCATGACATGGAGGCCATATCCGTCCCCCGTTATGCCTGCACACCCCCAAGGAGCTTGTCCAATTCATTGGGTGTATTGCCCCTTCACCGGAGGATCAGGGTCACCAGTAGATCGCGATGGAGGACCCGATGTAGTGCCAGCACTATCACACGAGGATCCCCTTTTTCATGATGTATCTTTTGAAGGGGGTGACTTTATATATGAGCAAACGTAGGGCTAGTGTAGAGGTAGTCGATGTTGATACCTAGTGTTTTTCTGTTGCATATATTTACTGCTTTCGTGTATTTTCCTTCTGTTATTTATTTATGTATTGAAAGCTCAGCCCACTATGTATGGGTGTGACTCTACTCGTTTTATTTCTAGTGTATTATGAACCATGCTCTATTATGATAATTAATGTATTTGTGTTTGATGTTCTTAAATACTGTGTTCTAAATATGTGCAAGCATGATCTATGTTTCCTATTCACGTTGATAGCACTTTGTACTCGATTTATGTTAGCACGTGTGGCTCACGTTTTGTTTTATGTTTTTTTGTAAAAAAAATTTACCCATATTTTCCACTAAGTATTTTGATAAAGTAATGTTAAAAGATGAGACTAAAGAGTAATAACTAATAATTAACTTTAATACGTCCTAGGTGTGTTGGGTTAAATATTAGGGTGTTACACAGAAAGAATTCCCGAGAGTTTGAAATGTTGTTTTATGTGATGCATGATATCAAGATGGGTCCAGGTGATCCGGGAGAGTTTTGACGTAAAATGACCATTTACCCTTAGATTAGTGCATAATGAGCTTAATTAAACGATTAAGAAAACCTAAGAAATGTTAGGCTCTAATTAAAGGTAATTTAATTTTAATTATTAATCTTGAATCAAAATAATTAATTAAGGTTGCTTAGGGCCAAAAAGTGCTTAAGGAATTTCAAATTTCATTTTTAGTTATAAAGCATCCAAGACATCATGTCATGTCATGCTCAAATAGTGTTTTCTCTCGCCACTTCCTTAATTTTAGGAGATGTGTTCCCATTTGAAATTCAAATTAATCTTGTTTAATTCAAACTAAACAAGGTTAATTCAAACTAAGTAAGTATGACAACTCTTTAATCATGTCTTGAAATTCCTAAATACATGCTTACAACTCCAAACACTTAATTACCAACACCTAAACCTTTGTCTAATCAAACTTAAGTCTAATTCATGTCCTAACCCACATGAAATGAATATTTTTCCCTCCCAAACAACCAAGGGAGCTGCTGCCTTCCCCCTAAAACACCCTCATATTTATTCATTTTACAACCCAAAAATCTCATTTCTCACCATTTACTTTTTTGGCAAACTTTTGTGTAAAAAAAGTTGTCTTAGAATCTTCTCAACTCCAAGCTTTCTTTCTATACTTCCAACTTCAAGAAACTCCTTCCACCACCACTATAAACCACCACAAACAATCTTGAGCCACCACACCACTACCTTAAATCACCTCCGAAATACACAACCTTTCCATTCCTAAGCTTAAAAACACAAGAAAAATCCTTCCTCTCTTTCCTTCTTCTTTGGACTCTAAAGCTCTCTAAGGTTTAAGAACCACTAGGAGCAAGAAACTAATCTTGTAAGGTTTTTGAGCTTTAAGTGAACAGGATGTAAAAAGAGCTTGCAGTTATATTTACTTTTATGTTATCACTTAAATCTAAAGATAAGAAATGAGTTTGCATAGCATGTTTGTATTTTGAGCCATCACCTTAAAGCTTAAAGATAAAAAAGAGGCGCATAGCATATTTACTTTTTATGTCATCACCTTAACTTTGAAGATAAAAATAAGTTGCATAGCATATTTACTTTTGTGCTATCACCTTAATCTTGAAGATAAAAACGGGTTTGCATAGCATATTTACTTTTGAGCTATCACCTTTAAATCTTGAAGATAAAAATATGATGCATAGTATGTTTATTTCCAAGTTGTCACCTAAAAGATCTTAAAGCTCACAAACTTGTCCTTAGGTCTAGAATGAAATTTTAAATCATGGCCACACACAATGCATGTGCATTTCGGCCATGACAAAACATTGTCTTAGAAATCTTGTTACAAAGAAAAGTAAAAACATGATTTTATGTGTCTTTAGGGCACAAAATTTTGGCTACTGCCTGGATGTTTCCTTTCTACTTGATGCCGTTTGGATGGTTAGAGAGTGTAAAAATTGTTATCATTTGTTGCAAAAATTATTTTTGGCATCCTAGGATAAACTAGTAACAAGAACGGGTCAAAGAAACAATTTTTGGGTACTTTTAGGAAATGGATTTTTGGCTACTGCCTCACTTATTTAAAATTGTGTAAAATGTTGTTTAAAATTATCTAAATGTGTATCAATCACTAGTATTTGGTGCGGGAATCCGATTCTTTATCTTGAGGAAAACTACGAGCTAGAAAGAACTGAAAAACACGTTTTTGAGACTTCTAAAATTTGAGATTTTATATCTACTGCCTTGGTGAATTTATTTTGATGAGGATTTTGTTTGAAACTGATTTTATGTGTAAAAATTCCCATTAGTGGTGGCAAGAATTAATTTTGGCTTTTTAGGAAAAATCGAAAATCAAAAAGGGTCGAAAATGTGATTTCTAAAACACCGAAACAAATTAATTTTAAAACACTGCCCTACTATCCAGCACTATTTGAAAATGTTTTTGAGGTTAAAAGTTAGTGAAAATCTTTGGGGAAGGTCCCTTAGGTGCTTAAAGAATTAATTTTGATAATTAGATCAAGCTGGGTCATAAGTTTTAACCCGAGCAGGACTATGATGCGATTATGATATACCAGGTACGCTTTCATATAAAGACCTTAATGATGATCTTTAATGCCCTGCCTATGTATGTATATCTTATGTTGATAAGCATAGCATGTGCATTAGCTGAGTCCAGTCCATAATTTCGGCATACTGGGTAGGAGCATATTTAGCTTTCAATAGACTTGATGATGATATGCGCTGATGGATGTATGAAAATGAGATATGATTATGTGATTAATTATGGCATGCTATAATTATGATTGAGCTATTGAGATGTATGATTGATGTGGTTGTTGGTAGGTAGCAAATTTGGGGAAACTCCGTTTCCAGCCGTTATGCTGCCAGGTTTTCATCAAATTTGTGAACTTAAGAAAACTTATGGAATTTATGAGCATGAAGTGTTATATGAGAAGTCATGATGATATTTACAATGTTATGTTCATGCACACATCTCTAATTATATATTAATGATAAAAGGTGACATAAAACACATGAAAATGATCCTCTAAACTCCATGGATTAGTGGTTATGAGAGGTGATCCAAAAGAAATTACATACTCAAGCTAAGAGAGAAAGGAAGTGATGTGTTTCCCCCTCTATTACCCCATGATAAATCTAGCGACGGCTAGTTAGGTTGAGCTCATCCTAGGCGATTGGTGAGGTGGATTTTTTGTGCTTATTATAAAATCATCGGGTAAAGTGAGATGGTTAGCTTATGATGCTTATGAGAGAATGTGGACATTATGAAAAGAACTTAAGAGTTCAGTTTTGTGAAAGTGAAGCAAAGGTGCATATGGATATATTACATCATTCTCCCATAAGTGCATTTGATCATGTGATATGTGCTAAGTGACTTTAGTCCTCTAACTTTCCTCCTATTTATATACCTAGCATTATGTTGAGTTATAAATTTGTATGCTTGTGTTACTTATACCCCTAAGGTATTGTTATACATACATAAGATATCTGTTGCATTCATGACATTAAGACCAATGCTAAAAGATACCCATTTCAGATAAATGGATTTGAGAAGTTAAAAATTGAACCTTATGCATGTACATATCTTTCATAATGAAAATCGAAGTGGCTGGGATGATGACGATGACACTTGTGTTAAAGTTGGGAAGCCCTACTGAGAATCTTAAATAAGTTTCTCATCCCTCCTTTTTGCTCTGTGTCGTCTCTAGACGAGAATAATGGTGTTGCTCGTGATTTTCCATGAGGCATGGATATGGGAGACATTCTATGAACCGGATTAGAGGGTCACAGTGGAAGCATGAAGACAATTTTCCTTTTCATCGCCTTATTCAATGGACATGTAGCAGAGGCTAGTCTAGTTTGGCGATAACCATGTTTAGTTTTGGTTCAATGTATGTGCAACCTTATTGGTGGATTTAATATCTTTGGATGTCCTTTATCTATATAGGACATCGCTATTATATTATAGATATGATACGATAATTTGGTATATGACATGTTATGCTTTGGCTTTTATATATATCATGATAAGGCTTATATGATTGCTATTATTATGCAAGTGTTAACCGATATCTATACACGCACGTTGCTCGCATTTTGGTTTTAAAGTTCAAAAAAAATTTGGCCGAATTTTTATTACTTGTATTTTAAAGAAGAATAAGTTAATTTCTGAAACAAAGGCGTAACAACTAACAATTAACTGGAATGCGACTCGAGCATATTAGGTTAAAAGTTAGGGTGTTACACGTGAACTGGGGCAAGGGTTGTCATAGTTATGTATACTATAGATTGGTCATCAGGAATTACAATTATGTATTTTTGGTATATTGTTTGTGTTCAAATTTAGCGATTCATGGAAGAAGAGTTTTATATTTATCACAACAGTAAGCTCATATTTAAATATTATATATACATTTTTGAGGTTATGCTAAGTTAGCAAGTAACAACTACTTACTATAAGGTTATGGCTTAAGCATAGCTTTATGGTAGGAAGGGTGTTACACTTGTCACCACTTTTGAACAGCAGTCCCCTACTAGGTATGGCCTTAATATACCATAATATTTTTTCTACTACTTGCAGGTGTCTCACCTTAGGATTGTGCATGAATTGGCTAACCAAACTCACAGCATAAGCCAAGTTTGGCCTTGCACGAGCTAAGTATATGAGTTTTCCCACCAATCTTTGGTATTGTGCCTTATCAACACTGGAATTATGCTCTTCACTTCCCATTTAATGGTTTTGTTCAATGGGAACACTAGCAACTTTGCTCCCAAGCTTTCCAGTCTCTTTAAGTAAATCTAGGATATATTTCCTTTGAGAGATAAAGATGCCTTGCTTAGAGTATGCCACCTCTATTCCAAGGAAGTATCTTAACTTTCCTAGATTTTTCATTTCAAATTCAACAGCTAACTCTCCTCCAAGAGCTTTTTCTCAACCGGATCATTACTTGATTCAATGATGTTATCCACATATACCAGGAGAACTGTAAGTTTTCCTTCAACTATACATTTAAAGAAAAGAGTATGGTCCCCTTGACTTTTCATGTATCTAAGTGACATCATGGTTTTTGCAAATCTCCCAAACCATGCACAAGGGAACTGTTTAAACCCATACAAAGCCTTTTTTAGCCTACATACCTTGTTTCTTCCATTGGTGACATTGTATTTAGGACGAATTTCCATGTAAACTACTTTCTCTAAGTCTCCATGTAAGAATGCATTCTTTACATCGAATTGATGTAAATCCCATCCAAAATAAGCTACAAGAGAAAGCAAGACTCTAACTGTATTCATCTTTGCTACAGGAGCATACATCTCCTTATAGTCAATTCCATATGACTGTGTGTAACACCATAATATTTAACCCAACACACCTAGGACGTATTATAGTTAATTATTAGTTATTATTCTTTTGTTTCATACTTTAACTTCTTTTTATCAAAATACTTATCGGAAAATAGAGTAGAATTTTTTCTTTTGAAACATAAAGCAAAACGTGAGCCGCGCGTGCTAACATAAACCGAGCATAAAGTACTATCAACGTGAATAGGAAAACACATATCATACTTTCATATATTTAGAACACAACATTTAAGAACATTAAACACAAATACATTAATTATCATAATAGAACATGGTTCATAATACACTAGAAATATAGCGAGCAGAGTCGCACCCACACATAGTGGGCTGAACTTTCAATACATAAATAAATGATAGAAATAAATACATGAAAACAGAAAAATACATGGAACATGAAAACACCAGATGCTATCTACAGCTCCCTCTGACTAGTCCTATAAGTGCGCAAAACTGAAGATACCCCTAACAAAAGATACAACATAAGGAGAGGATCCTCTTGATAGCTCGGGCACTCGAATAGATCCTCCATCAAGATCTACTAGCGGTGCTGATCCTCCGGCAATAGGGGTATGTACCCAATGAACTGCACAAGCTCCTCGAGTGTATGCAAATGAAACGGGGGATGGACATGGCCTCCACGATGTGGACTCATCTCCGGTTGTCGAGCTAGTCAGGGCTAGGTCACCGTATCCTCGCTGCCTCTACCTATATCAATAGGTGCCATGGGAGCAGAACCCTCTGAGTAGATATGAGTAGCGGAGTCCTCTGATGGTTCGGTCTCTAATCGCCTCGAGCAGGGAACTTACTCAGGGTAGTCGTGAACTACCGAGGCAGTCAGGCGAGCACGACGAGTCTACTCATCACAGGGTTAGGTGTGCTCAAAGATCAGGTCGTCGCCATAGGGAGAAGTGGGAGTGAACCTGAAGCTGGAAACCGAGTAAGCAAAAGGACGTCTCATGTACGCAAAAATACACATGGCACAACGACCCTCAAAGTGGTATGAATGGTGGTTCGGGTCGTAATGCACTTCCCAAACTGGCGTATCAACAAAGATCACGAACAAAGCCATCACCCTCTAAAAATGTAACGGAAAGAAAGAAAGAAAGATAAAGGGAGTGAGAATCTTGATAAAGAATCTCAGTAGGAAAATCCTTCTATCCTAGTGTCATCGTCTACATCTCTAGGAACCTTGGGTTTATTATGAAAAGGTGAGCATGCATAAAGTTCATTATTAGGTTTTTCAAACATGGTTATCCAAGGTCCATTCATTTTAGGATGATTCTTGATGTCATGAATGTGGCATATCATAGCATGAATGTATGGCAGAAACTTACGCAATTATTACTTAAACAAAAACATAAAGAAACATGCTCATGTATATAGTATCAAGAGGGATCAAATATTTCATATGAATGCATTTTCTTCGTTTATGTGACATTACTTGCATCATTAGTTTCTCTCATAGGGCCACCCTAATAACTTCTCTCCTTTGAGAATCTCTAGGTTATGAACTCATACCTAACTAGTCGTCACTAGTTTTCAGCTTATCCTCAGATAAGTATAAACATATCCCAACTCCTAGTGTGTGGGTTAGGGGGCTTAAGGATCACCTATGTCTATAGGGTCCTCTTCAAAATACATCTACTGGCTTCCAGTGCACAGTGATATTGTCTGCTTTGGCAAGCTCGATGTCCATAACCTCTATGGTTTTTCTTTCTCCTCACCGTAGCAAGAGAAATGTGTCTCGGCATGCTATGCAAGAATGCAACATAAACACATATTCTTGAATATCATCATGACATTTCATTCAACACTTCATGCTCATCAAATCATGCAATTCATGCTTCTCAGTCCATTATCATCATAGAATGCCATAATTTATACAATACCCATGTCTCAAATTCATATATTCATAAGAACACATCATCAGCACTTTCGCAAAGCAATAAACATGCTTCTACCCAAAATGCCAGAGTAAGGGACTGGGCTCAGCTAATACGAATGCTATGCATTACAAGTCATATTATAAACAAACATTCAAATTAAAGACTAACTCTCGTTGCCTCCCCTATCTTACAATATTTTATGCTTTTGATCCTTACGGGTATTAAACTTACGATCTAATTAACCTAACACCCGATATAAGTCTTTTATGCACCTAAGGGATCATCACTAATAATTCTCACTAATTTTTATGCTTATAAACAGTACCAAACAGCATCATACAGTTTGGATAGAAGTATTAAACTTCAATTACGGGGTTCTAGAAGTTATGTCTTTGACCCTTTCTAAGTTTCGGCTATTCCTAAGGTACTAAAATTAATTATTGCAACCTTAAGGAATAAATCCTACACTTCTAATCTAGTCTAAAATCATATTGTTTCATATTTTACTCATCCTAAAACAGTAGCCATATTTTAGTTTTCTAAGGGATCTAGAACTCATATTTTTCATCCTTTCCACTTACTAGTTGTTCCTAACACTCACAAAATAATTTTTGCTTCACTCAAACATAATTTTTACACATTCTAACACATCGAAATAGCATCATGCAGAAACCATAATAGCAAGGCAGTTGCCGAAACATATATCTCAAACAATCACATAAAATCACATTTCTAATGCATATAAGTTACTAGTTTCCCTTGGAATCATTTTAGAACCTCAAATCTATTTTAGAAACCAATTTATTTCATTAAAATCATAATAATATAGTGCTGAGGCAGTAGCTGTAACACCCCGATTTTCTGCCTAAATGAAAATGACCAAAATGCCCCTAAGGTCATTTTCGGCCCGAAATTCGAGGATAGCCGACCCAACAGTCCTTGGAGGGCCAACTCAATGTTTGAAGGGGATTAGATGACTTTCGAGTGGTTCCAAAATCAAAAATCTCATTTTCTAAGGTTTCGGGTCAAAATGACCAAAATACCCCTATAGCGTTTCTATGCAGGTATAAGTGCCGGATGAACCCGAAACTCCTCCAGATAGTTTTAAATGATGTTTTCATGTATTTTTCAACATATGTGTAAGTCCCAATGGTCCCGGGTAGTTTTTGTGCAAAATTACGATTTTGCCCCTAGCATAGTGTTTTTAAGCTTACTGATGTAATTAAGCAAACCTAAGCAATATTAGGCTCTACTTGAAGGTTAATTAATTTCCATAATTAATCTAGAGTCAAAATAATTTATTAAAGTTAATTAGAACCAAAAATTGCTTAGATTAAACCTAAACCTCTTTTTTTAAATTCAAGATTCCTAGTCATGGAATCTTGAATAGTGTTTTCTCTCTCCACTTCCTTAAATTATGGAATTGTGTCTACATTGTTTATGCATAAAATGAATTTAAATCTCTCTAATGATATATGAGCACTCCCTAATCATGCCTTGAGATTCCTAATTACATTCTTAGTTACCTAAACACTTGATTAACAATTCCTAATACACACCTAAACACATCATTAGCACACAATTAGAAGAACAAATCTCTCCCCCATGGCTAGAAGAACCACAAGGCCACTCCTCCCCCATTTTCCACATGTTGAATTTATTTTTCACTCCATGGCCATGCTTTGCACCATACTCACCATACCTTAAACCATGCCTCACTATGCCTCAAAAATCAAAACCTCTCACCCCATGGAACATGAGGAGACCACATGGTTACCCCCCCTCCCATGAGCCCTCATTGTTTTGATTTTGTATAAATAGCTACCTTGGATGAACTTGAATCACTTTTGTTCATTTGCTAAGTTCAAAGTTTCAAGCATTCTTGCAAGTTCTTCCTTTTTCTCTCAAGTTTTCAAGAGCTTTTCATTTTTATCTTCTTCATCTCCTCTTTGAATCACAACCTCAAACCACCACACTACCACCTTGAATCATCATCTAAACACATAAGCTCTCACCCTCAAACACAAACCCACACAAAAACACATTCCTTTCCTTTTTCCCCACCAAGGCCAAATCATCATCATCTCCTAGAGAAGATTTTTGTCTTCTCATTTGCAAGCAAAGACCAATTTTTCTTTCTTCCTTCAAGATTTCATTGGTAGGGAGTTGTTCTTACATTATTCTTTTACTCAAAAATGCTTTGTTCTTGAAAGAAAATGTTGATCTCATGAGTTTTCTTTGCTATTTATTTTCGGCTTCCTCTTAGTGTTTCCTTTTCATTTTCGGCCTTCAAGGCCCAAGTTTCATCTTATGATAGCTTGATGATGAGTATCTCTAGATGATGACCATGTGTTCATCTCAATGAGACCTTTAAAGGTTGAGTTTTCTTTCTTTCTTAAAAGTTTTATTTATGATACTTAGCTCACTCATGATTTCAACTTAAGAAAATAATTATATGGATTTCAATAAGCCTAAGGCCTACCCTTGTCAACCTTAAAGTTGGTCAACACGTTCCGGAGTTTACTCTAGATAGGGTTTTGGGTACATACTAAAGAACTTAGTGTATTTTCCTTCCTTTTCTTGATTTCGGTTCTTTCCTTTTCTTTCCTTTGGAGTTTTTAATTTCATTTCCTTAAGTTTGATGATGATGTTCAAAGAACCAAGAGGTTTCTTTGAAACTTTGGTACTTAGAACTCTAGAGCTTGCTTTATGTTGTTGAGATTATGGTTAGATTGTGATATTAATTCTTTAAAGTCTTGTATGAGCTCTAATGACATATAAAAATGGACTAGCATTCATATTTAAATTCATGCCTTGCATAGCATATTTATTACTTATCTCATTACTAAACCCTCAAGAATAAATAAATGAACTTGCATTATCATGTTTAAATTCAAGCTTTGCATTTCATGTTTACTTTTCAAGTCATCACCTAATCTTAAGAATAAAATGAGTTGCATCTCATATTTATTTTGAGCCCTCACTTTACTTTGTAATAAAGATAAAAATGGAGTGCATAGCATGTTTACATTCTTGTTATCACTTAAAAATGTTAGAGCTCAAAGACTTATGCCTTGGTATCTCAAGTAAAGACTTGGAAATGGAAGATGTTTTAGAATACATTCGGCCATGTGATGATGATGAGCTTGGTGTAAGTCTCATCTAGTCACAAGTGCCGAAACCTATGTTTTATAATTTTCTTAAGCATAGATGATCTCAAGGAATAGTTTAAGCATGATTTTATGATTTAAATCCCTCTTGAGATTATTTTGAAATAGCTACTGCCCTCATTGGTTTCATGATGATTTTATTAAAATAAATTGTTTTCAAATGAGTTTTAAAAGTTCTAAAAAGATTTCAAGAGAAACTAGCAATTTATGAGCATTAGAAATGAAATTCTATGCTTGGTATGATGATTATGTTTTTGGTTCTGCCATGATTATTTGCTCACCGTATGATGATGATTTTGCTATGTTAGAATATGTATATTCATGTATATTTGATGATAAAATTAATTTGAGAAAGCTAAGGCAAGTTAGTACCCCCAAGAAAGAATTAAAATGAGATTTCTAGATCTCTTAGAAATGGAAATTTTGGATTCTGTTCCAGTGAGGTTAACATTAGTAATAATAGTTTATAATTAGTGTAAATGCATAGGAATCACTCATAACTGGTTTAGGAATTGATTCTAGTACTTTAGGAGAAAACCGAACGTAGAAAGGGTCGAAGTTGTGACTCCTAGGTACCCGTAATTAGCAAAGCATAGGTTCTGCACTCATGAGGTTTAGAATTAGTTATGATCATAGAAATGAGTGAGGACTACTTAGTTATGAACCTATAGGTGCCCGAGAAGTTAAGTTGTGATGATAGAGAACTTAGATTTCAAGTTTAAGGCCCTAAAGGTCAAAGCATAAGACATTATGGATTCTTTGATGCTTTGAGTTTATTAAATCTAAGTATGAGATGATAATACATGAGCTATGATGAGTGTGCTTATGTGATTTTAAGTTTATTATGATTATAGAAGTTGAATGAGAAAGTACATGTATTATGAGTTATTGTGGCATAAAGCAAATTTGAAGGAAATTCGGTATACAGCTATTATGCTGCCGAATTTCCATCAAATTAAGGACTTGAGAATGTTTTTGAAAATCATACGGGATAAAGTCCTGGGTGACACCGGTTCGGCAGAGCACCCCCAGGAACTGAGTCCTAATGTAACTTAGCACTGAGAAGTACTTCTCCTGCTTTGGTGGGGAGGATGCAAATCCATGAGGGTATGAGTGGTTGCAGCCTACCAAAGCAGACAATTCGCTGTGCATTAGATGCCAGTAGAGCATTTCAAAGAAGGAAATATTCCTATGATAGATGATCCTTAAGCCCTCTAGCTCATACTCTAGTAGTCGAGATTATTTTTATGATTTCGCTTATCATAGGATAAGTAAAAACTAGTGACAACTAGTTAAGGTATGAGCTCATAACCTATATGATGTTTTAGGGTCGCCCATGACGCTTAAGGACAAAATTCTTAAGTCACAAAGTTGAGAAAAGAGAAAAGTATCACTTGAAAGTTAATATGTCACTTTATGCCACCTATTTGTTCACTTGATGTTATGTTTTATTGAATTTCTTGCATAGTGTGTTATCATGCCTTTGCTATGTTGCATTTATAACATTAAGATTCATTCTAAAAGGAACAAACCTTGGATAATTATGTTTATAAACCTAATAATGAACTTTATATACGTGCTCACCTTTTTATAATAAACCCAAGGTTCCTGAGGATGTTGGCGATGTAACCCTAGATAGGAGGTACCCTACTGAGATTCTTTAGCAAGATTCTTACTCCCTTTCTTTCTCTCTTTCTTTCCCGTCACATCTTCAGATCATAGCGACGTTCGTGGTGTTCATCGACACTCCCATATAGGAGGTGCACTTTGATCCGGAGCATGGATCATATCATTTTTGAGGGACGATGTGCTGTATGAGTCTTCATGTATGTAGGATGTCCCTTCATGCACCCTGTACATAGTTACCAGTTCTCCCTAACATCTCCTTATGGCGACAACATGGTCTTCGAGCAAGCCCGGACACATAATGAGCGAGTTCTTCGGACTTACACTACTGGATCAGCCGTTCGCGACTACTTGGATTACGTGCCTCGCTCTCAGCATTCGGAGGATGACCCATCAGAGGATCCACCGACACATATGTATAGTGAGAGTTCTGCCCCCACTCCCCAGTTTGTGCGAGAGGGGAGTGAGGCGACTGTGATGCAGCTGAGGTTGGCGAGGAGAGCCGAGATGCTCCCCCATCACGGAGCCCACATCCAGCCACCGTGTGTTTGTTCCCCACTCCGCTGGTACACACCCGAGGAAGTCAAGCAGTTCCCTGGGTATATACCCTCGTCACCTGAGGATCGCCACCGCCAGCAGTAGAGTTTTTTAAGGAGAGCTAGTGCACACATGCCACATATAGATAGGATAAACCTTCTTTTGTTATGAGGTTATCCACTTTAGGTGTACTAGGATAGGGGTGTTTTCATTTGCACTTTCTTTGTACCTTTCTATTTTAGTTGTAGTTGCTTTCCTTATGTATTTGCTTTCTGTTGTACTAAACTAAGCCCCACCTTTAGGTGGGCATGTTATGAATATTAATGAAGTATTTCCTTTGATGTGTTATTGATTGATCTATTATGCCTTGTTATCTTGTGGTTTATTCTCTTATCTTGCGATGTACGCGGCTCTCACTTTGTTTTATATTTCAAAAAACAAAATTTATCCGTATTTTCTGCTAAGTAATTTAAAAAATGAGACTAAGAAGTAATAACCTAATAATTAACCTAAATATGTTCTAAGAGTATTGAGTTAAAATTAAGATGTTACAGTAGTTATTTTAAATCACTCTTGAATGAGTTTTAAATCATAAAAATTATACTAAAGTATTCTTTGAACTTTCTATATTTAAGAAAATCTTAAAACATAGTTTGTTGGTCTTTGTGACTAAATGAAACTTATGCTAAGCTCATCATCACCACAAGGCCGGATTTACCATCCATAGAATGCTTACATTTTCCAAATTTTACTTGAGATAAAAAGGGGTAAGTCTGTGAGCTCTAGGATCTTTAGATGATGATAAAATCTTAAACATGCTATGCACTTTATTTTATTCTCCATTATAAAGTAAAGTGAGAGCTTTAAAGTAAATATGAGATGCAAGTTCATTATTGTCTTTAGAGTTTAAGTGATGACTTGAAATATAAACATGAAATGCAAAGCCTAAAATTTAAACATGAGAATGCAAGTTCATTTCTTTATTGTTGAGATTTTAGTGATGACAAGGAAAAGTAAACATGATATGCATAGCATAAACTTAAACATGGATGCAAGTTCATTTTATTCTATACTAGAGCTCATTCAAGATTTTAAAGGAAAATAAACCTCAACCCCAAAGCTTATCTTAGCAACACAAGTGAGCTTTAGAGTTCTTTGTACCAAGGTTTCAAAGAAACCTTATGGTTTGAACATCATCATCAAGGTCAAGGAAATGGATCAAGAGATCAAAACAAATAACAACCTTTCTTGAGAACCAAAATCAAAACAAGGAAAAAGGAAGAAGAAAAATCAAATCCATTCAAAGGAAAAGAAAGGAAAAATTGAAACCATAGAAAATGAAAAAGAAAAGAAAAATCGAAACATGTTAGCATCAAGACCAAGTTTCAACCTCTAGAGGTTTCTCAAATGATAACCACAAGATCATTATCTTGAATCCTCATCATCAAGCTAAAATTTTCTTTTTAAAACCAAGCTTCATAGCCCAAAAATTCAAAAGAGAGGAAAAGAGCTAGAACCAAGAGAAACTAGAACTTTTTCTTATCAAAACATCCATGTAAAAGATAAAACTTTTAGAAACAAAACCCCTACCAAGTGATGTTTTCTTTGTTCGAAGAAAAAGAGCTTGTTCCTTGCAAAGAAATTAGAAGAAAAACTCTTCTCCAAGGGATGATGGAGATTTGGCCAAGAAGAAAAGAAAAAGAAGGAAATGTGTTTATGGGAGCTTTGTGTTTGAGAATGGAAGCTTAGGTGTTTGGATGATGATCTATGGTGGTTATGTGGGGGTTTGAGGTTGCAAGAGGGTGGCTCAATGAGGAAGATGAAGAAGATGAGAGCAAAGAGAACTCTTGAGTTCTTGAGAGAAAGAAAGAAAACTTAGAAGAATTTCTTAAGACACAAACTTGAAAATGAGCAAATGGAACCAAGTTCTCTTAAGCTAGGTATTTATAGAAAATTGAAACATGAAGGAGTGAAATGGAAGAGGAGTGGCTGTAGGTCTTGAGCCATGGGGGAGAGAAAATATCTCTTCCAAATGGTTATTGAAAGGTAAGGTTAGGTATGGTTTGAAGGATGGTTCAAGGCATGGCTCCAAGTATGGTGTAAGCATGGCTCAAGCATGGTGCAAGCATGGTCCTTTGAGTGTGATTCAAATCAACATGTGAAGAATATGGGGAGGAAGATTTTGGCTATGTGCAGCCAAGGGGAAAGGAAATTGTTTCATCTAATTATGGTTTAGAGATGTGTTTAGGTGTATCTTTGCTTAAGCTTTTGATTAGGAGTTTGTAAGTAAGTGTTTAGGTAAACTAATGGGTAATTAAGGATGGTAAGACATGATTAAGGAGTGGTCTTGCTCCATTAGTAAAATAAAAACTCATTTTATGATATAATCATGCACAAACATAATTCCTTAATTTAAGAAATTTGAGAAAGAAAACACTATTCAAGATTCTGTGACATGGAATCTTGATTTCAAGAAAGGGATTTAAGTTTATCTAAAAAATCTTAGGTTCTAATTAACCTTAATAAATTATTTTGACTCTAGATTAATTATCAAAATTAATTAATCTTTGATTAGAGCCTAATATTGCTTAGGTTCCCTTAATCGCGTCATTAGGCCCGTAAAATACTATTCCAGAGGCGAAACGGTAATTTTGCACAAACTCTGCCCGAGACCACCGGGACCAAAACAATTATCATCAAACACACATAATTAATATTCCGAACTCTCGGGGGAGATTCCGGGCTCAAATGACACTGATACCCACATAAAACGCTATAGGGGTATTTTGGTAATTTTGAGTTGCAAGTTCGGAAAATGAGATTTTTATCTCTGTCATCAATCACAACATATATAATCCCCTTCAAACATTGAGTTGACCCTCCGAGGACTGCCGGGTCAGCCATCCTCAAATTTCCGAGTAAAAATGACCTTAGGGGCATTTTGGTCATTTATTTTCAAACAGAAAAATCGGGGCGTTACACTGTGTACCCGTTTGCAACTAGTCTTACTTTATATTAATCTAACTCACTATCTGACCAATACTTCATAGTGTATATCCACACTACATCCACCGGCCTTTTATCTTTTGCCCTCTTAACAATCTCCCACATTCCATTCTTCTCTAATGCCCTCATTTCCTCATTCATGGCTTGAACCCAGTTCATATCTTTTAATGCCTCTTATACAGAGTTTGGGATTTATATGGAATCAATAGCTGCAATGAAACTTTGATGTTGTAATGAAACTTTGATGCTGCAAGGAAAGGTGTTTATGGGAGACAGAAAGAGAAATAGGATGTTTAATGGAAGCCCTTTTTCTTTTCTCAAGGCAATCGGTAAGTCATCTAGGTTGGATTCACAAATATTAGAAGAGTCAGTTTCTTTTGTATTTACTGCAGGTTCATACTCTTAGAGTTGCTGCTGGATCATATTAGGTTTCTTTCTCTTTTCATACACCAAAAATGGTTTCTTCTGAGCTTCCTCAAGTGGTGTAGTGGAAGATGCTAACTCTTGGGAATCAGATGGAGTAGAAGAGGACACTAACTCTTGGGAACTAGAGGGAGTTAACTCTTGTGATAATAGGAAAGAGAGAAAGGATTGAGGAAGAAAGGTCTTAGTTTCTACTAGACTCTCCCCCTGAAGCGGAGGACTAAAAAATGACTCAGCTTCACGAAATGTAACATCCAAAAAGACAAAGAAACGATGATTGGATTGGTGAAAACATTTGTATCCTTTCTTGTTAGGAGCATAACCTATGAAAACACATTTGATGGCCCTAGGATCAAGTTTAGTACGATGTTGATGATGCATATGGACAAAGGCTACACGTCCAAAAATCCAAGGCTGTAAACTTTGCATAATTGGAACAGAGGGGAAGTGAGACAACATAGATTGAACATGACTGACATTACCAAGGACCCAATAAGGCACTCTTTTAATCAAGTAGGTAGCTGTTAAAACCACTTCACCCCAATAAAAGCTAAGGACAAGCATTTGGAAAAGAAGAGCGCGGGTAACCTCTAGTAAATGCCTATTCTTTCGCTCTGGCACACCATTTTCTTGAGTACTATCAACACATGTAAGTTCATGAATAATGTCATGTTCTTTTATAAAATTACAAAACTATTGATTCACATATTTCCTACCATTGTCTGAATGTAATCATTTAATGGATTTTGCAAACTGTGTTTTAATTATATGATAAAACTAAACAAAGAGTTGAAAAACTTTAGATTTATCCTTCATAAGAAAAAATCAAGTGACATGTATGCAATCATCAATACATGAAACAAACCATTTTGTGGCAGTGATATTAGGAGTAAATGCAAGACCCTAGATGTCAGAATGAATAAGTGCAAAAGGTTCATCACTTTTATTAAAATTAGATGTAAATGACACTCGGTGGTGTTTAGTAAATTGACAAACTTCACAAGAAAAACACTCAACCAACTCTTTTAAAAAAAGATACGGATACACATACTTTATTAATTGAAAAGGAGGATGTCCTAGGCACCTATGGTGTAACAAAATTTGTGATGCCTAAGATTCTAAATTTGTAATATAACATCAAGCTGGTATCTTCTGTCTACTATCATCTTCAGTTTAGTGTATTAAGGAGATAGTATAACCCATTTTGTTCCTTAGCAACTCCAATCGTCCTGCTGGTGGCAAAATCCGTAGCAATACAATATGAATGGAAAAGAATTACAGCTTAATTAAGATCTTTAGTAAGCTTATAAATATAGATAAGGTTATTGGCGAGTTGAGGAATGTCAAGGACATTATTTAAGTGTAAGGAAGGGTGAAGAGAAATAATATCAGATCCTGCAACTGAGGTTTAGGAGCCATTAGCTACAGTGATATGGCGTTTTTCAAAAAATGGGAAGGTAGGAAGAAAAATGAGGGTTTTTAGAGGTCATATGATAAGTTGTACTAGAGTCAATAACCCATAAATCATTACATTCAGTATTAGATGCATGAAAAGATTAAGAACAAGGAACCTTACCAAACAAAGTTAGAAAGCAAGAGCTAGAAGGCTAACTAATGAAGCTTATGAGAGGCCGCCGTAAGTGTGTAAGCTCATCCATACTAAGAACAAGAACTTCATCATCCACTTGAGGAGATGGGGCATTGTCTAATGCAGCCATAGAGGTTGACTACTTGGCAAGTCGCGAAATCTTCCTGTGCGGCTAAGAACTCTATCTTTCCTGTGAAATTCAAAGCAAATCTCTTTAGTATGCCCAAATTTCTTGCAATGGGGGCAACAATGACTTTCTTGGGGTGGCCTTGAAAAGGAAGAAGAGGGTCCTAGCTTGGCTATCTTGCTGGTGACCAAAGCTAAACCACTACTGGGTTTGTTATCAAGCATAATTGCCTTACGATTTTCCTCTCCCCACATAGTGTAAAAGACCTCAAATATAGATGGGAGTTGCTCTTTACCTAGAATCCGAACTTGAATGGGCCATAGTCTAGATTTAAACCAGAGAGAAACTCAAACATCCTGTCCCTCTTAACAAAGTTTTCCAAAGTAGAAGTATCCTTGCTACATTCCACCTGCAAGTTTTGGTATTAGTCCAACTCAATCTACAGACTAGTGAGAACATCATAGTAATTTGTTACCGACATTACTCCTTGCTTGGTGGAGAATATTTTCGTCTTCAACTCATAACAAGTAGCAATATCCTACTTCTTGGAGAAAGTCTTGCTAAGTACATCCCAAACTGCATGGGACAAAGTAAGCAACATATAATTCCGATTGATTTCAGGAGTCATAGAGTTCCCTAGCCATGTCATAATAAGAGAATCCTCATTATCCCAAACCTCAAAAGTAAGGTCATCCTTTTCAAGAGGATTTCCCTCAATGTGAGACAATTTTCGATGATTTTTGAGAGTATGCTAGATAACTTGAGTCCACTGGAAGTAATTTTTTCCATTCAATTGATAGGTTAGGTGCAAAACAGGAAAGTCATTAGGATTTAAAGGTGTATGTGTCATAGCAATGGAGGTTTTAGGTTTTTCCATGGTGATAACAGGCTGGAGGACGGTCGGAGTAGAACAAAAAAAAGGGAAAATTTCAGGAAAAAGGAAAACACAAATGGATAAATAACAATAGCAATTAAGGTTCTAAATGTCCAGCAATGAAGGCTAAAAGGTAGCAAAAAAGTGATTAGACTCCCAGATTGGGAGCGTTGATACCAACTTGAAAAAGAAACTTGAAGAAGGGCTAGGAATTATAGAAGTAAAGTAATTCTATTTTACTTTTTTTTTTGTATAGAGAAATATACAATTTATATGTACATTGCAAGAACTACCTAATAAATGTGTAAAATACTAACTTACCTAACCATATCCATCATAATAAATGCTTACCTAATCATATCTATCATAATAAATAATAAAGACAAAAAAAAAACATAAATGTATGATATCATTCAATGTATGATATATTTCAACAATATATGAAGAACATTAAGTTTAAAACTACACTAGTGCAATTATGGCAATTTGAGTATTATACGAAATCAAACAAAAAGCAGTCTAAGAAAGAAGATTTTAACTTCAAAATGATCTGATCTCAATAATCATATCAATTAGAAAAGAGCACCGTTTACAAGTAACTAATAGTACTTAGCCTCCTGCAATAGTCATATTCCTCCAAAGTGGGCACCACACCATCCTTTAACCAATTAAGAATGTGCCAGAAATATTTACCATCCCTATCAACAAAGACATACCCCTGCAATCACCCATTGCAATTGTCACCATATGAAAAACTACAACCAAAATTGCACAATTGATAAAACGTGGAGGACTTCACATTCTAATAAAACATCATCAACAAATAATAAATAGTTGTGAGCCTTCACTAAAGTTTATGGTATGCCCAGACCAAGGTTAACAAAATCTCTCAATAATTGTGCACACAATGTACCAATTCATGAAACTTTGTAGTGCACAGAAAGTTTTATAGTTATATGGTAAGAAGTGACCAACTGCCTACCCAAACCCATGTGTCAGTGGCATGCCCAATATTTTTTGTCAACCTGGTAAATATGACATTGGAAAGTTGGAATTGAACCTCCCCTCTTTTTAATAATAACAACCTACACCAATTATGTAATGAATAGATCATTTTAACTTCCATTCAGTCATATTTTCCCCCTAAATTGGTCCCTTTATAGTCACTACTCGATCTAACTATCATACTTTGGTTAACTCTATCCAACTTACAACTAATATGTCTCTTTCACTACCCACCAATCATTGCATAGCGCAACAAATACAATATGAAAAGAGAAAGAAGATTTTTACAAGTAAAGGAACTAATTACAAGAAATAATGAACTTCATAGAAAGGATGAGTAGCATTTTCGCACTAATATATTCTTCAAGTTCTTGTCTTTGAAAGCTTAGCATCTCTATTTATAGGTGATCTCCCTCTATGACCGTTTCCCTTGATTTGGTGTCCAAGTGACATGTGTTGTTCATCTGTTTGTATCTTGGAAACGTAATCTAGAGAAGTAGATTGTTTAGTGTCAAAGCTTTTACAAAAGCCATTGAAATATTGAGGTTTCTAATGCCCCTTCAGAAACTACCATTTTACTTTCTAAACATGGTTTCTAAATCTTTCCTTCTAGAAGTTGGAGTGGTTGACCAAATAGGTAGAAAAGATGACGTGCCAGTCTGAAACTTGATTTGACTTGAAATTTGAAATTCAAAAATTCAAATTTCCCTCCTTTTCAGTGAAGTGTAGCATTTTATATTGATGTGCACTTTCTGAAGTGCGGTATCAGTCCCTTGATGAAAGATTGATCTTCTTGTCTTCAATCAGAGCATATGTGTGATTAATATACTTGCGATGATGATGACTGAAAGTTATAGAACATCCTTGCTTCATATTTGGCTTGACATCTTCATTTCATGTGTACTTTCTAAAGTCTTGTTCTACTTCTAAAGATCTATGCCTTGGTTTATTGTGTATGAATGATCTTTTCAATTCAGTAGGCACGCATATGTTTATTTCACATTGTAATATTCACTTTCATTTAATTCTAATCTCTTTTCATGAGATACAAACATGTTTGTACATGTAAAGTGAAATTATTTACACTTTAAACAACATACTCTGCATAAAGAATGCCCTACTTACTATGTCAAGAAAGTCAAGAAAACCATCAGTCATTTTCAAAAATAATTTCTTAAAATTTGTTATGTCATCACTCAAAACATATTTCTTTAAAGCTTATGAAGAGTTCTGGAGCTAATAAAACCTATTGGGAAGCCACCATACTAGACTACTAAGAGATGAAGGGACATCACCACCTAATAATTCGATTTGAGGTAGCGGTGTATTTACTACAATATAGGATTTAATTGAATTGCTTGAATTGTGTGTGAATTGGCTGTGTGTGGATTGTTTGTTTGATTTATAGAAACTATGTTTTGAAATTAATTTCAAATGAATTGTGAGGGCAAAAGTTTTTTTAAGATTGGTGGTAATATAACACCTCAAAAATTATTTAAAGTTAATTTGAACTTTATTAATGAAAATTTTAAAAATTTGACAGACTTAGCAATTATGAGGATGACTCAATGGATGAGTTGAAAAAAAATTTCAAGCCAAGAATGAATGGTGATTTTCGGACCCGTAGATGAATAATAACTTTGGAACCAGTTTTGGACCAAGATAGAGTATTGGACTTGAGGCCCATGTAAAGATATTTTAAGTTTCTCGAGTATGGTGTTCTACCCATTTGGTAAAGTTTTGATGTGTGGTTTTTAACACTATAAAAGTTACTTAGTGGCCAAGTAACCTCTACTAACACCATAAATTGCTTACTTTTAACGCCAAGTGGATGTCATGGATTGAAACTTGGTAAGTAAATTTCAATCTTGACCTTTCATTTATTATAATTTTACCCAGAGACCAATATCTCATCTGTTCGGTGAAATTTTGGTGTGTGATTTTAACACCGAAAAAGTAACTTGCTCACTAAGTTAAAGTAACCAATTTATCTTAAGTCAAGTGGATGGACAAGATTCATTCTTTGACCAACAAATCAATCCTAGCCATTCATATCATTTGTTTTCTAAAAAGAAAGAACAAAAGCTTAAAACTAGACAAATACTATCACCAAACTTAAGATAAACACAATACAACCAGCCTTATCACTCTGTCATCATCATTTTTGGCCCTTCATTGCAAGAACACAACCTTCCATTTTATTTTCTCTCAAAGCCTTAACCTTGCTTCAAATCCCAAAAGCCCTAGTTTACAATCACTTGAATTAAAAATCTCTTTCACTAAACTTGTTTTACTCATCACAATCTACCAAACCAATCAATTAGAACTTGAATCCATAACCATTTTTCATTTTGAGATCTCATAGTGCACTATTAAAGGAAGGATTTGGAGTTGATTTGAAGAGCTAATGGTGAAGGAAACCATTTCTTGAAGATCCTTTAGAGTTCGAAGCCCTAAAGCTTCACAAGTAGGGATTTTGTATCAATCTCAATTTCATTTCAATTTCTACAAGTGCCTTACTGTTTATATTTCATATTTTTTGTTCTAATGTATTTTTACTCATAGATATTGATGTGTTTAGATTGGTGGAGTATTTTGGTATTGTTAGAAAATCATTTTTATCAAAATAAGTTTCAAATTAGGCTGCTGGAATCTCTATTTTTTCCCAAGCAGAAGATGATTCACAATTTTTCTTTAGTATTTGTAGATATATTCTTAAGTTGAAAATTTTGTATGATGAATTTAACATCCTAAGACACTGCCATGATTTTTCTTAAGTCATTTTGAAGACTTTTACTATGTTTGAAAGATAAAAAATCATGACAGTTGGGGTTGTGGTCTGAATAGTAAATTCAGAAGCGGTAGATTTGTCTAATTTTGTTACTATATCAAATGGTTAAATTTTGACTTGAAAATTTTATAGGATTTGAGGGCATCTTCAAGCTAGTCCAACTTAAATTTTTTTAGGATTTTATCTATTTCCTTTTATAGGGTAGTAAAATCAAGACTTCTGGCTATTGGTTGAAAATGAGTAGTTTCTTACCTTCAAATTTGTAGAATTTTGTTAATATAGTTAGAGAGCTTATTTTCCCTAAAACTTTTATAGGACCTTATGGACACATTGATGTGTCATGGATAATTGTTATGGCCTTGATTTCGATTATTTGGTATGCAAACTAATTTTTGCTACAAATGTATGAAATCTGACCAATGTGCTGGAATTATACCAATGCCTTGAATTGATGATATAATGGCATTTTGTTCTAGTATGAGATGAATACTTGATCATGAATACTAAGCATGTGACTTTGATATATAAATGCATACTAGAAGAAGTAAAGATTGGTTTGTAAGGCATAATTGAAATTACTTATGAATGAATATCTATATGTGATTAATACATACATTTAGGAAAAAAAAAAAAAGGTAAATGATGCATATATGTGACAAAAGAGAATGTATGAACTCCAATTGTGCATGTTCTGATACATGGGCAAAACATAAACAAGACTTATGTTGAATGAAGGGGAAGGTAAAAAGAGAAACTTCCCTATAGATATTATGAGTCGATAGACATATTGTAACACCCTAAAAATTATTTAAAAATTAATTTGAGCTTTTATGATCATAATTTCAAAAATCTGACAAACACAGAAATGATGAGGACGATCCAACGAACTTGTAAAAAAAATATAAATAAATAGTGACTTGCGGGCCCAGCAAGCTCGCCGGAACAGCCGAAACCCTAGAGTTCGGGCCCGGAGATGCCCGAAATTGAGAAAATATAAGGATAAGGTTATAAATAGTTGGAAATAAAAATTTTATATCTAGAATTAATTTTTGGGCAATGTTTAATTACTTGGGTACACTGTTTTACCCGTTCGGTAAAATTTCGGTGTGCAATTTTTAATACCGAAACATTGTTTAATCTCTACAAAAGGATAATATATATCCACTTTGACTTGGTCAAAGGCTAAGATTTGATCTTGTAAAGCAAGATCAAATCTTAGCTATTCATTTGTTTTTCTTTTCTTTAAAGAATTGCAAGATCAAATCTTAGCTATTCATTTGTTTTTCTTTTCTTTAAAGAATTGTATATTAATGTTACATAAATGCTACCTTATCTTAACATAAATTAAAATCTATAGACTTCTCCATCAAGCTATGCATTCTCGGCCAGCCATGGGAGGTGCAGAAAACTCCATTTTGCTTCCTCAAAAACTATGAATCTTCGTCCAAAACACTTGCCTAAAGTTACTAAAACCATAAACTCCATTTACTAAACTTGTTCTACACCTCAATACCTACAAAACTAACCGATTAGAATTTCAAATCCTCACCACTTATTACTTTAATATCACATTCTTCACTGTTTGAGGGAAGGTTTAGGGGCTGTTTGGAAGGTTTGAAGTGAGGAAAAACTATTCTTGGAAGTACTTTTGGAGTTAGAAGTCTCAAGCATCACAAGTAGGGCTTTATTCATCCACTTTTCTTTAAAATTTTGTTCTGAAATTTGCTAAATGATTTAGTTCAAAATTTTTAGATTTATTTGATAATTATACATGAATATTTATGTGTTAATTTTGGTACAGGGTTTTGATGAAGTTAGATAAGCTATTTTCTTAAAATATATTCTAACCCTTGCTGCTGGAAATCCTGAATTTAGCAAGCAGGTGAAATATTTTGATTTTTCTCACTGATTTAGAGACATTATTATGATCTAAAAATTTTACATGATGAAGTTAACATATGGAAGAGTTTCCAATAATTTTCTTGGCTCATATTAAATACTTTTTCTATTTTTAAAAATTGGAAAACCGAACAGGTCAGGGTTCCTACCTGTATAGTCTAGTTTGTAGCACTGAAATTTTCTAATTTTATTACCCTAGCAAATCAATGAATTTTAAGCTAAAATTTGTACAAGAGGTTGAAGCCATCTTGAAGTTGAACCATAAATGTTTGTATAAAGTTTTGAGCTCATTTGATAGGGTATAAAATTTGAGACTTCTGGCTATTGGCTGAAACGGAGTAATTCTGACCTCCAAATTTGTGAAATTTTATAAATATAGTTAGAGACCTTATTATATATTGAAAATTTTACAGGAACTTATTGATACATTGAATTGTCTTTGAAAATTATTTTTGCTCTGTTATAAGGATTTTTACTAATTTAACCATAATTTTCTTTAGAACCAAAATTCTAGCAGCATACTAGATTGGCTGAAAAGATGATGAAATGTATATGATTTGGTTTCATTGATACTATGTGAGCTTAAAGATTATGTTACACCTATATAAATGTGAGTGCTCATGATAAACGTTCCTATACAAAGAGAGGATTAGAATGAGTGGCATATATATATATATATATATATCTATGTGTGTGTGTGTGTGTGTGTGTGTGTATGTGTGTGTGTGTGTGTGTGTGGTTGAAGTATTAAGAAGGTTAGAAATTGATGTTAATGCATATATGTTTGTGATGCTTATATATGTGAGCTTGAGGATGATGTATACGCTAAGTAAAGAAGAAAAGTCCCCTCTTTAGTGTGTAAATTACCCATGTGTGGTATTATATTATAAGTAACACCTCTTGAGTACGATATTATGACTTAAGAATGATGTTGTACTTGAGAGGGTGTTACACATATCAGCTAGGAGTATATCTGTGCAAGATTTAGAAGAAGGAAAAATGAAGTTTGATAATCACATACAGGAATGAGCTCAATTCTTATAAGTAGTCAATTACCCATGTGTGGTGTTATCCACTAATACCAGTTGGTATGAACTAAGCCTTCCCCATGATTAAAAAGGAAAAATGCATGGAATTGAGTTCTATGGTCACAAGTAAAATCAGAGATTCCCTTCGATATGTCAAGGGCACATTTAGTGGGGAAGATGTATATGAGATCCTCTCCAACATATCAAGGGCATGTAAAGATAATTTCATTAAAGATCATTGCATTTATCATATGCATACTCATATCATACTGAATTATTTGCATATGATGATTTACTATGTGCTTGAGCCTTCTAATATATGTGAATTAAGTGATTGAATATTAAAAAGAACCCACTTCGGAAAGATTATTTTTGAGCTTTAAAAATGAATCCAAGTTATGTAATGCATGATAATTTTTTTTTTAATAAATCAAAGTGGCTGGAATGATGACAATGATATTTATAATTGTGTCTTTAGGGATACTCTACTGAGAATTTCATAATTCTTACCCCTTATGTTCGTGTGTTTTTGTGTCTTCTTTAAATTACTCAAGAGTATGATGAAGTTGCATTCATGGAAGTGCATGTTTTGTAATAGCTTGATGGCCGAAGACTACTATCAGCTTTTGTTTGGATATACTTATGTTTGTAAATACTTAAGAAGACATATGTATATTAAGGCTTGTATTAGAGCTTTTTCATGTATATTGAATGTATATTCTCGAACTACTATGTTTTCTTTTTTTATATTTAACTATGTATATGAAATAATTCTTGATTTGACTCGCTCTAATACACTATAGATACTTAAGTAAAGTCAGCTAATTTATAAGTAACAACTCTCGAGTCCGATGTTATAGCTTAAAGGTGATGTTCTTAGGAGGGTGTTACACCATATGCCCGATCATGTGTTTGAATACTTTGATGTTAATGCTAGGATAACAATCTAACTAAGGCTTTGTACTTTGCTGCCTTTGTTCCCCTTGTGAATTTTTTGAGGCTTTTGGAGAATAGTCTTTCATTAGCTTTAACTATAAATGTTAAAATAACTTTATTCCTATAATTTTCTCTAAAATATACTACCCATTTGAAAATTGATTGAATAATCAGATTTTTTTTCCTTGCTTCACATGACAGAGAGAGGGAAAAACCAAAAACATTTATGAGCTTATTGAAGTGGCCTTTTTTATATGTAAAAAAAATGCAAAAGGATCGTGTGTGATTCCATGTTTTGTAAATATAGTTTGACTGAATTTTCACTGGCAATACGAAAAACTTGATTTCTTGCCCAAAAAAAACTAAGAATGGATCTTTTAGAAACAATAATTAATATATATATTATAGTATTTTAGTTTATTGATAATGTGTCAAACTTTTAGTCATTAGATGTTTTTGGTGTCAATGAATGGTAATGATATTTTGTATTACACAATCCTATTTCCTCTCATGAGGAAAGGATCCACATTCTAAAAGGGTAACATTGTGGTTTTCAAAATATATTGTTCCTTGCCTCAATGCTTGTTGGTTTGTCAAAAAAGGAAAAAAAGCAGTGAAGTAGACAATGCTTCTGTGATTCTACCTTGGCATAGAGTGGTAAAAATGTATTGTGTTATACTTGGGGCATTAAGTCCCTTATATAGTAAGGTTAGCCAGTGGGACATGATCTTCCTTGAATAAGGAGATTCTCATGAGATTGATGAGGGTAGTAAATAAGCTCCATACAAGTGATTATTAGTGAGAGATACGTTTGGGATTTATGTCGTTGTAAGATCGTAGAGGATCTCATTAGAATTTTACCCAGTCAATGAGTGATCTAGGCTAAATCAGTGGAGGATCAGTAGGGGGATTCTTTTCCCACATGATTGACCATGGAACCCTCTATCCAAGCTACCAAAGGTGGGCCTAGGTTCTTGGCCTATATTTTTAATCAAGTAAAGATTTAATTTGTAATTTATAAAATATCTTAAAGTAATATCTTTATTATTTTATAATCATTTTAGTATAATTTATTTAAATATATTAAAAATAAAAAATGAATTTAAAAGTAATATCAAAAGTACAATATAAAACTCAATGTACATTTTAGTAAGAGTTTAATTTTGATGTATTGATAGTATAAACTTTTTTTATGCTATCATTTAATCATATCATCTCATTTATATTACTTTTCAAGTAACTAGTGTAAAAACTTAACCACCTTTACTGATGTGATAATAAATAATTGGATACTAATGTAAAATATTTTTATATTATTAGTGTGTAGAAATTAAATTCTTTTAATAACTACATGTCTAAAGTGATTTTTATTATCATTATTCAAATAATATTTATTCTTTCATAACCACTTTTCATATAAAATTTTCCACATAAATTACTTTAAGATCAACCACTTTTGATCAAAATCACTTTTACAAAATCAAATTGATCAAACCCCATTTCCAAACTCTAATCTAAACACACAATAACTTCCATATAAAACTTTCCATATCATTGTTATAGGATGATGTGTATGTATATAGATATGGATTGTAGGCTTTTTTACAAAAAAAAAAAAAAAAATCTTATTTACAAATCTTCATCCGCTCTGATATTATTTACCTATATAGATCGTTTTTGTAAATAAAGCAAAATGACTTACATATAAACGAATTATAAACCAAAAAGCGTTTGACTATCAAACGTTTTATGTGATTACATATTTAGCAATGCAACAAAATTCACACAACATGTGGCCAGCATGTCAATAGTAAATGTAGATAATTCATATGGTGTATCGGCTACCTATGTTGATTGGTCAAGGTATAGTTTGGTATGGGAGTTACAGCATTGAAAGTGATGATGACTTGAGGATGATGTTTGATTGTCATAATCAATTTTCTAAACTTCATGGTATAAAGGTATTCGTAGCTTTAGGAAAATTGCAGATAACCTTTTATGAAAGCACTTCCATTCAAGCATCTGATGGATTATCTTTAGCTTGGCCTTCACGAGTTATTTTGATGCCAAGTACAGTGGTCAATGAAAACAATGAAGAAGTCAATGCAGATAATGTGATAAGTGGGCCAACCACAAGAGAACTGGGTATGAGCCTTGCAATGAACTGGTTGTGAAGAAGAGCCAAACGATGGTAAAATTTTATTTGCAAAGACATACTTGCACTGCTCCCGATGATATAAATTTTTTTCCCCATGCCTTTCCCGCTCCCCACTCCAACTCTCACAAGATTTCAAAAAATAAAGAACAAAAAAGATTATAAATGGTGAGGTCCACCACAAAAAAGACCTCGCTTTTATAGTGGTCCCCTACTATAATATGTTTGGCTACCCATCGAAAATGTAAAACATTTGGCTCAGGGCCATTTTATATACTGCTACCCCTGTAATGGCAAGTTTAATTGCACATATTACGCTGCACAACTAGCTATTTTTTGAACTGACACACATCATATTTCATTTAGCAATCAAACATTTTATGTGAGTAATTTGTTTCACCGTAAGTCATTTTGCTATAATTCAAAAAATAGTGCATATAAATAAATAATATTAGCATGGATGAAGATCCATAAATAAGATAAACTTCTTAGCTTTTTTCTTCTTCTTCTTCTTCTTCATTCATTACAAACTTAAAAGGATCAATTGATCTTCTTACCAAGGTTCTTCACCAGCTGGCCCATTTGAAACCTCCAATACAGGAAATACACCAATCCCAATCCAACCATCACATACATCTAAACATTCTCGTCCCCGTTCTCCTTGGGCGAGCTTACCTCCTTAAAACCAAAACTCTCCCTCTCCGAATTCCCCCAAATGCCCTCCTTCACATGCCCATACAACATATACGCCCTATCCCTCTCACCAACAACCACTGAAGTAGGGAACCCCTCCAAGCCAAGGTCAATCTTGTCAAACACCACAGCCTCCCCCCACCCATCATTGCTTTTCAAGAACCACATATTGCCGGTCACAAGGGACACCACCAAAGCGATGTCATCCCCCCTCAAAGCAATGTTGTCTGTGCCAATCAAATCCTCGTTCAGCAGCACGAGCCTGGCAGTGCCATCCCCTGCATCGACCTTGAACACCTTACCCGTATTGGTTTGCACCACAATGAGGTAACCGCCGCTGACGTAGAAGATCAAAGCTAGGTGAGTTCAAGAAGATCAAAGCTATACCATGCATCGCAATCCACAGGGTGCTCCATAAACCTAGGTGAGTTCAAGAAGATCAAAGCTTCCCCTCTCTCGTTGACCTTCTAGATGTAGTTCTTCGCTGAGTTCGTGACATAAGCGTTGCCCTTGAAATCCACCACCACGTCGTTTACGGTCGCGTTGAAGGAGGAAGGTAGGAGGGAGAGAAAGAGGCGGCGACTGGAGCGAAGGTCGTAGGCGGCAAGGGCGTTGAGGGGATCAAGGGATTTGGGGGCGTACAGCACGACGAGGACGTGGTTGTTGCGAGAGTCAACAGCTAGGCCCAAAACACGGACGCTTTCGAGGAGGAAGGGGTCGGAGATTAGGGTTTCGACAACACCGGCGTCGGAGAAGGCGGAGATGATGCACTGGCAGAGGGGTCCAACAAGGAAGTGCTACCCCGTTGGGTCCCAGGTGAGGCTTTCGGGGAAGAGGTTGGGTGACCGGAAAGTGATGACATGGCAGTTGCCGATGGGAGAAGTTGACATCTCGACGGTGGCGTGTAGGAAGAAAAGGATTGTGGTGGCGGTGGCGATGGCCGAGGAAAGGGTGAGGCGATGATTGGATGAGAGGATCAGCAGGGGCATGGTTACGTTTTCAATGCTTTAGTGCGAGCGTTAGGTTCAAAAATTAGCTCAGCCATGGTTTATTTAAACCAACCTTTGGTTTGAACTTCCAACTCGTTGGGATCAAAAGTCTCTTGTCAAATACGCATCAAGTTTCTTGTTAAATGGGCATCAGCTAGCATAATAGTTGTGCTGCATACTGGTATTATGCCTTACGAGTTATTCACACGTATACAATAAATAAAATTGGTTATTATATATATACACGGGAAATTATTGTTTATGTGGAGAATGAGTGAATGATTATCATTAATATAGATTTGGGGCAAATGTTACATATATGTGGACTTGTGAATCATGTCTAAAATAAGATTTCAGTGAAGTAGTGATGTGAAGCGGACCATGAGGAGCATGCGGACCGACAATGAAGTGAAGCATCCACCAACAGTGAAGTGATTCCTTCACCAACAGTGAAATCACGAGGACTGAAGAATACCATGAGGAGCATGCGGACAAGTGCTACATTGGGAGGAAGCGACGCAAACAGGTGACGCGCTAGGAGGCACTAAGTGTCACGTCCGTCAGTAATAGCAGAATCTCGTGAGAGCTGAGATTTCAATGACAGGAATCCCTTCACCACCGTCATCTCATGTTAGGAAGCCCCATTACATGTATAAAATGAGAAGTTGGGCAGCAAGGAGTCGAGTAAGCAAGTAAAGCTCTTAATATTACATCTTTGAGTGTTTGAGTTGTTTCTTGTTTGACTATTTGAGAGCTTTTTGGTGTGAGACTTCTCGTGTGTGTGTGAACAAAATTTTGTTTATTTACAGTGTTAAGAAAATGGCATCTAATAGAATAGTTATTTCTAATGAATATGCGTCTGAGCAAATTCGTCAAGATATTGTAAGTATTTTATGTTTAAATTTTAATGAAAACATTATCTAATTTTATTCTTTTAATTTGCAATTTCTGTTACAGTCAATAATATTATTTATGTTTATTTTTTTTTTGCTCGACCATTTGCAAAGTGTTTTGTGTTTATTTTATTTTTTTGAGCATATAATATTGTTTAATATCTGCTCTGAGCATTAAAAAAAATAGTATTTATTACGTATTAAATTTTAAGTAGTATTTATTTAAGCATATTCATTTATTTGTTTAAGACCTGTTAAATTTTAAGTGATATTTATTTTATGTTTAGTATCTATTCTTTCCTGATATCACTTTAAGTTCATCTTTTTCTCTCAATAATGGGCAACATGGCCGAAAAAAATATAAATAGTACTTTATTATTAATTAGTGCAGAATTTATTATTTGTAATAGATATTAAACAATATTATTTGTAACAGGAAAGAGAGTTATTGTGGCTGCATCATCTATATATAGAGAGTTACTAAAAGTGGAGATACACGAGCATTTATAACAAGCTGGTCTATATCACATTTCCCAAATTTTTGAAATAGAGATAGATAGATCTCTAATAAGTGCTTTAGTAGAAAGGTGGAGACCAGAAACTCACACATTTCACCTTCCAGTTGGGGAATGCTCAGTGACACTGGAGGATGGTGCCACTTTACTTGGACTTCGCATAGATGGTTTACCAGTCACTGGATTTACTAATGGCACGACCACAGTTCTTCAGAATAAGTGTGAACAACTGCTTGGAGATCGACCAAATGTGACTGATGTTGTAGCTGGAGAAATAAAATTTGAATGGCTTTCATATCATATAAATAAGCTTGAGACCAATTGCAACGCCCCGATTTTTTCTGCTAGAGTGAAAATGACCAAAATGCCCCTGAGGTCATTTTCGGCCCGAAATTCGAGGAAAGCCGGTCCGGCAGTACTAGAAGGGTAAACTCAATGTTAGAAGGGGATTAAATGACTTGTGTATCTTTCCGGGATCGAAAATCTCGTTTTTCGAGTTTTCGGGTCAAAATGACCAAAACGCCCTTGTGGTGTTTTACCCGTTTGCAAGTGCCGAATGAACCTGAAACTTCTCCAGATGGTTTTAAAAGGCATTTTCATGTATTCTGTGACTTTAGTTTTGGTCCCGGAGGTCCCGGGCGAAATTAGTGCAAAATTACGATTTTGCCCCTAGTTTCGTGTTTTTACGTTTAATCGCGTGATTAAGCAAACCTAAGCAATATTAGGCTCTAATCAAAGGTTAATTAATTTTCTTAATTAATCTTGAGTCAAAATAATTTATTAAAGTTGATTAGAACCTAAAAGTGCTTAATTACAACTTGAAATCCTATTTTAAATTCAAGACTCCTAGTCATGGAATCTTGAATAATGTTTTCTCTTTCCAATTCCTTAAATCATGGAATTGTGTTTTCAATTGTTTACTCATAAAAATGAATTTAAATCTCCTAATGATGTATGAGCACTCCTAATCTTTTCATAAAATCCTTAAATCTCATTCTTAGTCACCTAAACTTAAGCTTAATTATTTCTAACATTGTACCTAAACTAATACACACTTAAACCTACCATTAATACACAATTACATGAAACAAATCCTCCTCCCCATCTTTGGCCAGTGCATTTGAAGCTCCATGCCCTCCATATGCATCACATGTTCAAATTTTCTACATTCCAAGGCCATACCTCAAGTCATATACACCATACCTTGTCATATTTTCAATCAAGCTTGATTTTCCAAATGAATAACTAAATGAAATAAACCATTTTTCTCCATTTATTTGTGGCTGAAAAAGTTCCAGCCGTGTCTAGCTTCTAGAAGCCTATTTTCATTCAAAAATTGATAGGAAATTCACTCAAATCAAGCCATACTTTGTAGCATACACTCCATACTTCAAACCATGCTTGAATGACCTTATGTAAGAGATATTTTTCTCTTCATTTCCCTCCAAAAGCTACGGCCAGCCCTCCTCCTCTTTGAGCTCTCATTTGTTTTCATTTTCTATAAATACCTTGTCTAGAAACACATGCAAACACTTTAGCTCATTTGCACACTTTTAGTTTTCTAAGCTTTCTTTGTATTCTCTCTTTTTCTCTCGAAGTTCCAAGAGAGTTCTCTCTTGTTTTTCATCTTCATCTTCTCTTTATCTCATCATCATCTCTTAGCCTTCAAACACCACCCCAAAGCCTTGAACCACCATCAAACCCCTCAAACACCTCACCTCAAACACAACCTCACTTGAAACACATCTCCTTTCCTTCTCCCTCTCCAAGGCCGAAGCTATCTTGCCCCAAGGAGGAGTTCATCATCTTGTTTTCCTTTTCAAAAAGTTCAAGTTTTCATCTTCACTCTAGTTAGGAGTGTTTCTCTAAACTTTGTTTGTTGAAAAATGAGTTTCTCTAGCTTTCTCTTGGATTTTCTTTTTGAAACTTTCTTTGTTTCTTTTTCTTTGAGTATTCGGCCTCTTGGCCTTGAGGAGCATATGATAGCTCAATGATGAGAGCTCCTAGATGATGATTATGTGTTCATCTCAAAGGAACCTCTAGAGCTTGAGTTTTTCTTTTCCTTTAACTTTATCTATATGATACTTAGCTCACATGGTTTTTCAACTTAAGAAAATTAATCTAAGGATTTCTAAAAGCCCAAGCCTACCCTTGTCAACCTTAAAGTTGGCCGGCACAATCTAGAGATTTTTCTCTAGATAGGGGTTTTGGGTACTTAATAAAGAACTTGACTTAGTTTCATTCTCTTTTCCTTTTTACCAAGTTTCGATTTTGGTTCTTTGACCTTTGAGGTTTTGTTTTGTTTAGAAAGTTTATTTATTTTGAGGTTGATGATGATGTTCAAGAACCTCATTGTTCCTTTGAGAACTTGGTTCAAGAACTCTAAAGCTTTCTTTGTGATGAGATAAGTGTTGGGTTGTTATCTCTAAAGTCTTGTAAGAGCTCTAGATGAGACTAAAATAAATATTGCATCCATGTTTCTGTTTATGCCTTGCACATCATATTTACTTTCCTCGCTATCACTAAGTATCAAGATAATAAATGAACTTTGCATTATCATGTTTATGTTTCAAGCTTTGCATTATCATGTTTATATTTCAAATCCTCACTTAATATACCAAAGATAATAATAAGTTGCATCTCATGTTTATTTTATGCTCTCACTTTACTTTCTAATGGAAGCTAAAACCAGTGCATGAGCATGTTTATTTTTATGTTATCACTAAAGAGAACCTAGAGCTCAAAGACTTGCCCATTGTTGTCTCAAACAAAGGCTTGAAAATATTTATTTCCTTGGCTTGAGCATTCGGCCTCTAAGGGTTTGTTTGTTTACAAGTATTGAAAACTATGTTTTATCATTTTTCTAAGCTTTTATGAGTTCAAGGAATACATAGAACTAAGTTTTATGAATTTAGGACCTCTTGAGACAAGTTTGATTTAGCTACTGCCCTCATAAATATTTTGATGATTTTAGATGTTAAAAGTGTTTATAAATGGGTTTCAAAAGTTTGAAAAAGGTTCCAAGAGAAACTAATATATTATGTGCTTTAGAAATTGTGTTTGATGCCTTATATGGAGGTGAAAGTTTCAGTTCTGCCTTGCTATGTTTAGCCACTGTATGTGCTGTGTTAATGATGATAATATGCTTATGTTTGAGTATAATTAATGTTAAAACTCATATGTGAAAAAATAAGAGAAGTTAGCAATTAGAAAAGAATTGATTTGAGAGTTTTAGATCCCTTAATGTTTGAATTTTCTGGATTCTGTCCAGCAAGATTTAGTAATGCTAATCATGGATTTAAATTAGTTTAAATGCATAGGAATGACTCATAAATGGTTTAGGACTTGATCTTGAGGCCTTAGGAGCAAACTAGACTTAGAAAGGGTCATTGTTGTGACTACTAGGTACCCGTAAAGTTAGGATTATGAATTCTGCATCCTTGAGGTTTAGAGATGTTCTTGATCATAGTATGAGGTGAGAAATACTTAGTTATAACCTTATAGGTACCCGAGAGACTAGGCTTTGATGATTCACAACTTAGAATGTGAGTTAAGGACCTTAAGGGTCAATGCATAAGATGGTAAGAAATGTGTTAATGCTATGATGCTTAATTTGTGCAATGATGTGTTGAGATGTTTATGATGCATGAGGAATGGATTTGTTTAAATAAGAGTTTAATCATAGCATGAGATTTCATGAGAACATGTCGTGTGAATTAGCTTGTGGCAATTTGAAGGAAATTCGATTTCACAGCTGTTATGCTGCCGAATTTCCATCAAAAGGGTTAAAGAAATGTTTAAGAGTACCATATGAGTTGAAAACCCTGGGTGACACCGGTTCGGCCGAGCACCCCCAGGAGATTTTGATGTGACAAAGCACTGAGACGCGCTTGCCTGGGTGACACCGGTTCGGCCGAGCACCCCCAGGGGAGACAAATCCGTTAGGGTATGAGTAGATGCAGCCTACCAAAGCGGACAAATTGTTGTGGCTTAATGCCCACAAAGCATTTCAAATAGGGTATATCCTAATAAAGGTGATCCCTACCCCCTACCCGTACTTGCAAGTCGGGATTATTTTATTATGATTCGCTTATTCAGATAATAAGCAAGAGCTAGTGACGACTAGCTGAGGCATGAGCTCATAACCTAGTTATTTTAGGGTGGCCTTATTATGCTAAAGTACCATGATTGATGTCACGAAGTTAAGGAATAATTCACTTGAAAGTTATATGCCCTTATGCCACATGGTTTATGCTTATATGCTTTGATGTGTTGTTTTATATGCTCAAGTATTGACATGCATCCATGATATAATATGTTGCATTCATAACGTCAAGATGCATGCTAAAAGGAATGGACCTTGGATAATTAGTTTTGTAAAACCCTAAATTGAATCTTATATGCATGATCACTGTTTTACAATTAAACCCAAGGTTCCTGAGGATGTGAACGATGTAAACCTAGGATAGGAGACTCCTACTGAGATTCTTTAGCAAGAATTCTCACCCCTCTCTCTTCTCTTTTCCGTCACATCTTCAAAAACTGATGGCAACATTCGTGGTTTTCATTGACACGCCAGTTTGGGAGGTGCACTACGACCCAGACCATCGTTCATATCATTTTGAAGGTCGTTGTGTTGTCCGTGTTTTTGTGTACATGGGATGACCTTTCGCTTATCCGGTTTTGAGCTACCAGTTCACTCCTACTGCACCCTTTGGTGGTGACGACATGATCTTCGAGCACACTCGCCCGCGTGATGAGCAGCTACATCGCGCCCGCACCTCTGCCTCAGCTGTCTGCGACTACCCGAAGTACGTGCCTCGTTCGAGGAGGTCCGAGACTGATCCATCCGAGGATTTGCCGATGCATGTCCCTTCGGAGGGCTCTGCTCCCTTTCCCCAGTTCCGGTGCGATGGGAGCGAGGAAACTGTGAGGCAGCCGCGCTTGGCGAGGAGAGCCGAGATGCTCCTGCTTCGAGGAGCTCACATCCAGCCGCCACGAGTTCCCTTCACACTCTATTGGCCCACTCATGAGGAGATAGAGCGGTTCCCCGGTTACCTGTCCCCATCACCCGAGGAGCCCCGTCGTCACTAGACTCCGATGGAGAGCTTTGCAAGTACCCGAGCCTTTATGGAGATCTTCCCTTCAGCAGTACCTTTTGGGAGGGGTTGTAGATTGTACTCGTAGATCAGTAGAAGGGTAGCATTTTGGGTTTATCTTCTTGTCGTACCATGTACCTTGTATTTCCTTATTTCTGTTATGTTTTATTTCCGCTGTATTACAAGCTCTGCCTGTCTCCAAGAGGGTATGACTACTTATGTACTCTAGTTAAGTTATTAATGAAATGTTTCCTTTGTTATCATGATTATTGTTCTTTAGTTATATGCTTTACTTTATGATTTTTAATGATTGTTACGTGTGCTTTACATTTCTGTTGTTCGATTAGTTAAGTTCACGGCTCTCACTTTGCTTTATGTTTTCAAAAAACAATTTACCCGTAATTTTCGCTAAGTATTTTATTAAAATGATGAGACTAAGAAGTAATAGCCTAATGTTTAACCTAATGTATTCTAGAGAGTTTGGTTAAAAATTAGGGTGTTACACCAACGCTAAGGAGTTGATAGGATTTAATATTCGTAGTTATATATTAGCTCTATTGGGGCATTTCTTAATGCCAAATAAGAGCACAAGCATGGTTCACAGGAAGTTCTTACAACTTCTTGAAAATTTGGATGAAATAAGATGGTATAGTTGGGGGCTCCACATGCCTCATTGTGCTTTATCAAAGGTTAGATCGTGCTACGCATAAGAGTGCACGAGATATTGCTAGTAGCATGGCATTGTTACAGACGTGGGCATGGCAATGGCTCCCATGGTTGGCTCTTTTGGCAAGCGTGCCAGTTGTTTTTTCCCTTGCTCTCAGGTAAAAATACTTTAAAGGGTTAAATGCATTTTACCCCCTTGAACTTTAGGTCATGTGCAATGTACCCCCTGACTTTTCAAAATGTGCAACGCAACCCCTTGAACTTTTTAAATTGTACAAAAAAACCCCTATTGTTCAAAATGTGCAAAAAACCCCCCCTGAACTTTTCAAATTGTGCAAAAAACCCCTGTATCAGGTTGCACACACTAAAAAAGTCAGGGGGTTAATTGCACATATTATTTACGACAAAGGGTCGGGTTGCACAAATTAGAAACTTCAGGGGAGTTAAGTGCACATAATCTTGTCTTTATAGTTGGCAAAATTATACTAAGGAGTGTTTTGCACAGTTTCGAAAGTTCAGAGGGTCGCGATACATATGTTAAAAAGTCAGGGGGTAAATTGCACATGACCTAAAGTTCAGGGGGGTAAAATGCATTTATCCCTACTTTAAATAAATATCTTAGTTACAAGAAATATTTTCTAAATTAAAAGAAAAATTCACAGGTGGAAGGAACCACAATATCAACACAATAATCCATATAAGAATGTCTGTACTATCAGACTTGCATTAGATCAAATAGAATTTCATCAAGTAAACATAATATATCAAAGAATTTCTTTTAATATTAAATTAAATATTATTTTTTAACTCATGTGATGTTTTTGTTAATGCAGTTTGTGTAGCAACCACATATTGATCCGATGATTGATGCTCAGATTCTAGATGATATGCAGCCTGAGTGTATGATATGATCGACAGTTAGCCCATTGATATGTTTTGAGGCCATAAAGTGGCATGCTTCTGACTGCGTAGCGTGCCAGTTTGGGCTTGATCAGTTTGTCCCTCTCCTACCTTGTAATTTTGGGCAATCACATAATAAAGATTTACGAGGAAGAAAACCAACTGATTGGAAGGAGAAACATCATGAGTGAACCCGTTATCAGTATTTATTGTAGGGACAAACTGCTAATAAGTATGTTCCTTCAATTGAATATCAAGACTGGTATATGCAGTATGCACTAAATTGGTTATGGTTGTCCCCTCACATACAGCAACAACCAATCCTTGAGCACCAGCTAATCCCTGAGCACCAGGCAATCCCCCAGTAGCATGAACCAGCACACCATGAACACCAACCATTCCCATACCATGATCTACCATTCCCATTATATCATCCATTCCCACAGTAACCACCAATCTCAGTGCCCTTGCCACCCCCTTATCAGCAAGACGATAATGTGTCCTTACAAGTTTCGAATGATGATGTTGATCAGTGGCTGAATCAACAGTTCTCGCATGCACACAGTCAACAGAGTCGGCAAAGTTGACAAAATTTGGAACTAGCTCGAATGTCCTTAGATGTAAGGGACAGCTTGCAAACTCCAGAGCCCTTCAGATATAAGCTTTACTGTTTTGAATGACAACAAAGTCAATTTAAAGAAATTACTTTGAAGAATGACTAACGGCCACCTTGAGTTTGTTTGACTAAGCTTAAGAGGCATTTTTGAGATGCACTATTGGAATTAAGTGGAAATAATTTTATTTTGCATGTGCAAACATGTTTTTCTCTCTTAGGAAGAGGATATATTTAGATGAAGTGAAAATTATATCAAGCAAAACATAATCTTGTGCATCAAGGAAGCAAGCTCATTAAAACATAATCAAGAAACCAAGGATGTGGTTGTCAGAAAGTAACAATGAACTTTAGAAAGAAGGGCTACAATGAAGATAACATACAAAAGCTGGAAGCAACGTGTTGCTCAATCTTCAATCATCATAATTATGAAATATTAATTATCACAAAGTCAAGATTGAAGATCAGGAACTCAAGCTCTTCAGAAAGTTCGCTTCATAAAAAGGGAAGGAAAGCAGTTAGATTTGAAATTCAAAATCAAAATTCAAACCAGTCTCTTTTAATCTAAACATCATCTCTTTAACACTCTCGATCAACAAAGAAAGGCTTATTAAGAAGTTCAAAACCATGTTCAGAAAAGTAGTTTCTGATAGACTTTAGAAACCTCAACTCATCAACGGCTTCTAAAAAAGTAACTCTAACACCAGATGAGCTACTCCTTTAGATTATGTTTCCAAAACTCAATTTGATGCTCGACATGTGCTAGTTGGATAGAAGGTCAGGGGCAATGGTAACAAAGGAAAATCATCTATAAATAGATATGATTGAGCTTTCAAAAAGGAGAGACAAGGTTGTAGAACAAAAACACTAAAAGTATCTTTCCAAATCCCTCTGTGAAAAACATCTGCTAAATTCCTTTGTCCATTAAAATCTTCTTTCTAAATACCAGATTGCTCACATGTTTTTCGGGGGAAGAATTAGTAGAAAGAAGTCACTTAAGTCATTTCAAATTCATCACTTCACAATCATTAGAAAAGAAGCTTGCATGCAAGATTGTTCAAACTAAACATCAATCTTGAATCTATTGTATCATCCTATATATCTTGAAGAGGCTACTACAAAACTACTTGTTGTTGTTGTGTTGGTAAGTGTTGTTTACTGACACTGGTAAGAGCTTGAGACGGTTACTGTAAAGACCATCCTATATTTTTATCTCCTCAAGTTGAGGAAGATTAGTGAAACTCAGTGGTTACTGAGAACTGGATGTAGGCAAGTGTTGGTCAAACCAATATAAAACTCTTAATTCAATATTCTCTCAATCCTTCACTTTTTTATTTTCAAAATTTAATTCTGCATAAATATCTTGATCTTTATCTTTTACTATCAATCTATTTACTCGAATTGCTTAATTCAAAAAGTTACTTTTTGAATAATCTAACCTATCTTCCACTACACTTCAAGTTCAAAACTTGATAGATTTTTTTCTAAAGGTTCAGTTTGAAAGGTTCAAAACAAAGCATGATTCAACCCCCTCTTTCTTGTGCATTTTCTCAGCAACACAACCGCCATGGTTCAAAAAGCATTTTAAGTCGAAGTAGAAGGTCTATGGATAGCAGTGCCAGTAGGCCATCTCATCTAGGATTGTTTAGGGGAAATTATGAAATAAACATTAATGAAGCCCAATCCGCACCCCGATACCTCTTTGACTTAAATGAAGAGGCAAATGTACAGGAAGATGTATATAGACTAGTTGTGTCTAGGATTTCTCTTGGGCCAATACTTTCTCCAAATGATCAATGGATACCAATGATGCAGTGGGTTCAGACAGAGCAAGGGATAGGGTTAGTGGAAACATCTGCATCTAGCCACATGGCAGAGCCTGAGCTTGCACAAGAAGATGGAGTAGGAGCAGAAGAAGAAGGAATAATGGATGAGAGAGCGCGAGAAAGACATAGGAGAGGGTTTGGGTTTGGTTTTCGAAAAGCTATTTTTGCACCCATTAGATATATTCAAGAAAAAAGGCGCTCAAGGAAAAATACTCATTAATGTAATAATTTTTTTTGTATGACATGTACTTTTTTTTTCTTTTTTATATGATTTATCTAGTTAGCATGATGATTAATGTAGATTCATGATTCATGAACAGTTTTGAATATACTTAGTACTAATTTGATATTTGCCAATTAATTTCAATTTTTAAAAAATCTTTTAAAAGTGATACAAGTTGCTAATATTGTTAAAAATAAATATTTATACAAAAGAAATGCTTAAGGATTATGTTTGATAAATCCATTTCAGTTTTGATATAAATAGAGAGGATGACAATCCATTACCAATCGGAATAATAAGAAATCATAAAACGATAATATAATAAAAAAAAAATAGCATTGCACTGAAAGTGATAACATCACTGCCAAAGGGATAATTTCCAGCACTTACATTTTTCTTATAAAAATGAACTTAACATTTTAGCATATACAAACAAGCAGCTTACAGGATGACTCACTTCATAGCTATAATAACAAGGGCAACAATACTAATTCCTATAGACATTACAACCAACAACTTAAAGAAAGATAGTGTAGCTTCCATAACAATGATTTTGGTCTTGTAATAATTCAATTCATTCTCCATTGCATTCTTCCATCCATCTTCAATATTGTTGACATCTTGGACATTTGCTTCACTATCATCATTATTGATAGGGCAACACCAATAAAAAAAAATTGCATTTTCCATCTTTACAAGTATAAAAAAGTCTCCCAGGACTGTTTTTTGTTCGTGAAACCTTAATATCAACATTTTCCCCACACTTGCAACTTCTTGCACGATGTCTTAGCCTTCCAATTACAATATCACAAACACTTGAGGAATCCATTACAACCACCTTTCTAGAAAACAAAATCAAATAAGCAGAGTCACACATCACTTAGAGGAAAAAATAAACTGAAACAATTAGAGAAAAAAAGAAGAGGAGCGCATACTTTAACCCATTTCTTTCCAACTCTACCTCACTCTGTGTAAAACACACATAGCTATTTAATACCTTTAAAAGCCAAACATACTGAATGAGATGGGAAGAGACATAAGCGGATTTATATAGAAAAAGCTAAATATTTTAATATTTTTTCTACTGAAATCTCGCCACTGGCAAGATTCTTTCTGAAATCTTGCTACTACCACTTTTATATAAAGGATGTGGTGATGTTCTTGCTGACACTACTCATGCATTGAAATCTCACCACTACCAGTATTATTTATAGGTTGTGGTGAGATTTTTAAATACAATCTTTTATTCCAGTTTTGGAAAAAATGGAATTGGCGAGATTTCACTGACACCATATATCCATAAATTCATTCTTAAACCCATATTGATGCATAAAAAACCCCAAAAACAATATGAAAAAAAAACCTATATATACACCCTATTTTGAAAAATATTGCACATATATTATGTTTTTATTTGTATAGAAATAGATTTAAATCAATTTTCACATTTACACATTGAGCCAGATATGCATTTGTTCAAAAAGTAACTTAAATTGCTTTGGCCAAATCAATTTAATTCAATTGTTGTATCATGTCAGAATGTGTTAGATGATGTTAAAAATCAATTTGAATAGATTTTAAATGTTTCACTATATCTACTCTTTCTACACTCATGTTTCACATAATCGGCAATTTACTAATATATTAGAAAGAGCAGAGCCATAGAGTTTGCCCGTTTCATATTCTTTGCTTTTTTTCATAAATATTATTCGCTAATTTACTAATATACATAATTTAGATATCCAGATTTGACTTATGGTTGGTCTTTTATACATAAAAATGAATATTTTATCATAATTAACTTTAATTTTAATTTTTGCTGAAATTTATTTTTCAATATCTTTCTATCTCTGCAACTACGTTATTCACATAACTATTGACACAAGACTGTTGACACAATTAATGATTTTTCATTCTTTTATTAATTTTCCAAACAAACATGAAGGTAACTTTGTTTAATTTCTTCTGACTTAATACTCATTTTAATTTCTTATTTATATTTATTAGTCATTTTAGTCTCTGACTTTCAAAATGAGTTGAAAAGAAAAATTTTGGACTCAGCGTGAATAGTGATATCTGGGCCCTTAGATGAATAGTAACTCTGGAACCAAATGGTGTCTGAGGCAAGGAAAACTAGACCCAAGGGTTGAAATAGCATAATTAGGCTTGAGGCTCACACAGATATTTTAAGTTTCTCGAGTATGGTGTTTTACTCGTACGATGGAGTTTTGATGTGCGGTTTTTAATACCGTAAAAGTTACTTGGCCAAATAATCTTTAACAGCCACTTTATGCCGAGTGGATGGCAAAGATTGAAACTTGGAAAGCAAGTTTCAATCTTGGCCTTTCATTTATTATAATTTCACTACACATGAGAAATCATATTTATCTCAAGGAAGGAGATCAAGCTTAAAAAAGTAAATTTTATCTCATGAAAAGAAAGTATAAACGCCTGAGGATTGAAGCAGATCAATCCAAAGATCAAGAAACCAAGAAGAGGATCTTCAAAAAGTAGCACGAGACATCATAAAGTATACCCAAGATGAAGAAATTAATTCATGTCCAAGAGCAACGTGTTACTCAGTCATCAATCACTACAACTATCGTGCTCGGCTTTGTCTACATCAACTAACTAATAGATAATCAATAGGTGGCCAAGTATGTTGAATTAAAAATAGATGGCTTTTTGTCTAAACTAGACACACTTTGTAATACCCTAGGGTTATTAAAAAAATTAACTGAAGCTTCATTAATAAGAGTTTCAATATTTTGATAGACATAGTGAATATGAGGATGACCTAACAAACGAGTAGAAAAAAAGTGAATAGTGACTTTGCAGGCCCTACTGGCTTGCGGGACTGCCAAAACCATAGATTCGGGACCAGGAAATGCCCGGAACTGAGAAAAGAGGGAATAGTTAGAAATGAAGATTTTATACCTGGAATTAAATTTTGGGCAATATCTGATTACTCGGGTACGGTGTTTCACCCATTCGGTAAAACTTCAGTCTGTGATTTCTAACACCAAAAGATAGTCTAATCTTTGTAGAAGGGTAATGTTTGTCCTTTAGAGCCAAGTGTAAGGCCAAGATTTAATCTTGAATTATAAGGTCAAATCCTAGCCATTCATCTTATTTTCTTTTAGGAAGAGTTTGGATTTCATATTAAATAAATACGTAACACCTAATATAAGATATATCCAAGCTACCAAACTTCATTATTACATTTATCATCTTCAGCCATTAAGGAGAGTACAACCACCTCCATTGTTGCTTCCTTAAGACAATCAAAAACTTGATTCAAACCTCAAATTCCTAGCCTAAACTTGCTAAAACTACAAACTCTTTTAACCAAATTTACTCCCCTTATCAAGATCCACCAAACTAACTGATTAAAATTTCAATTCCTCACCATTTCTCACCTTGATACTCATACCCTGCTGCCTAAGGAAGGGTTTGGTGTTGGTTTGGAGGCCTTGAAGTGAGCAAAATCCTTCTTGGAATATTAGTTGGAGGAAAGATCCTTAAGTATCCAAAAGTAGGGTTTTGTATCTTGTTTGGTGCATTTATGTCTTTCTTGCAGATTTTCACAATTTAAATTTGGTATTCTTGGTTCTAATGTATGGTTACACATAGATACAAGTGTATTGGTGGATTTTCTTGTTGGAGTGTATTGGTGTTATTGGAAAATCATTTTAGTTAAAAGAAATGTTGAACCATGTTGCTCGACTTTTGATTTTTTCATATGCAGGATTTTTCACGATTGTTTTGATGTATTTGTAGGTGTTGCTCCAGAACCCTTTAGAAGCACTAAAAAAAAATGTTTTAAGTGACGACATAACAAATTTTTAAGAAAATATTTTGAAGAATTACTAGTGTTTCCCTTGAGTTTCTTGAGATAGCAAACAGGTCTTTCCAGATTACATAACACGTCTTGAACAAAAAATAAATTCACTTTACATGTGCAAACATGTTGTATCTCATGTTTGCACATGTAAAGTGAGATTTATATCGTACAAAGTACGTTTACATGATCAATGGATCAAATCATAAACAAGAAATCAAGGCTAGGATCTTCAGAAAGTAAAACGAGACTTTAAAAAGTATACATGGAATGAAGATATCAAGACAACTTTGAAGCAAGGATGTTATATAACCTTTAATCATCATGATCGCAATATTTTCATTATCAATAAAGCCCTTATTGAAAGCTAGAAGATCATTCCTTCATCAGGGAACTGATGTTACACTTCAAAAAATGCACTTCACAGCAAAGCACTGGAAAAAGGATGGAAAATTTGAAATTCAAATTTAAAATCAATATCAATTACAGACTAGCATGTCATCTCTTCTGCCAATTTGGTCAACTAAAGAAGAGTTCATAAACCATATTCAGAAAGTAAAAAGTAGTTTCTGAAAGGTCATCAGAAACTTCAACTTTACAACGGCTTCTACAAAAAGCTCTAACACCAGACGAGCTACTCCTCTATATTACGTTTCCAAGACTCAAACAAATGATCAAGGTGTGTCACCTGGATAACAAATCAAAGGCAACGGTCACTAAGGGAGACCATATATAAATAGAGATGTTGAGCTTTCAAAGAAAAAGAATTTGATGATTGCATAAGTGATGTTAAGCTATAAAATTTTCTCCTCATTTTTTGTGAAGATCATTACTCCTTGTAATCAGTTTCCTCGCTTCTAAAAATCTTCTTTTTACATTCCTAAATAGATTATGTGTTTTTCCAAGGAAGAATCATTAGAAAGAAGTCATTCAAGTTATCTCAAGTTATTCACTGTATATTTTAAGGAAACTTGAGTGTAGGTTAATTTGAGTTGCAAACCCAAACACAAACTTTTGTATCCTCAATCCAGTAGTGATCGATGTGAAATAGCTTAAAGAGGCTAAGGTAAAACTACTTGCAACATGACAGTAAGGTATTCTTGCTTATCACAATTTAGCTTGGAGAGGCTAATACAATACTACTCAAGTTAGCCTGGAGAGGCTAGTACAAGACTACTCAAGGGTCAGCTTGAAGAGGCCGGTGAATAACTACTTGGTTTGTGACAGTATGAGTTGTCCACTGGTCACAAGCTATAGCTTGGGAAGGCCACTGTACAGACTAGCATGTTTGTTTCTGTCTCGGGTTGAGAAGGAGTTAGTGAAACTCAATGGTGGTTGAGTACTAGATGTAGGCAGGTTGGCTGAACCAGCATAAAATATCTGTGTAGTATTTTCATCTCCCTTATCCTTTTATTTTCACAATCCAAGATTTGTTATTTTATATCTATCTAAAGTTTAGTTTTTTAGCTTATCTGTTACTAACGTTCTGTTTCAGAAAGTTACTTTCTGAAATATCTAACACTATTTCTGCTGCACTTCAAGCTTAATGCTTGATAGTATTCTATTCAAAGTTTTAGTTGCAAAAAGTGAAGAGAAGTAAAACACGATTCAACCCCTCATTCTCATGTGCTTTTCTACCTATAATAGGTATTTTTATTAGCTAGAAAAATTATATGTTGGAGTTAACATCCTAAGGCAACTCCATGATTTTTCTTGGGTCATGTTAAAGACTTTACTACTTTAAAAAAACCAAGAACTGAAACTATGCCTGTGCTGCCTAAATTGTTAAATTTTAAGTTATGAATTTTACTAATTTTGTTACTATAGTAAATGATTGAATTTTCACTTGAAAGTTTTACGGAGTGTTGAAAACATCTTAAGGTTTAGCCATGAATTTTGTTCTGATTTTAGGGATTCATTTACTATGATAGAAAAATTGAGGATTCTAACTTTGAGATGAGATTATGTGGTCACTGATCACCAAATTTGTAAAATTTTATTAGCATAGCTAGAGAACACTTTTTGCTTTGAAAACACATTGAGGTGTCATGGAGAGTTTTTATAGCATTGGAATTGGTTGTTTGACTTGCAAATTAAATTTTACTACCTAAGTGTAAAATCTGCCACCATGTTAGAAATGAAGTAAGCCTTGAATTGGTAATGTAATGGCTTTTAATTCAAGTATGATGAGTATAAAAGCATGCTATATACTTTAAAGATTGATTTATGAAGAATGAATGAGAATTACATTGTAAATGAATAGTTATATGTGATTAATGCATACATTGGAAAAAGAAAGGTGAAAGATACATATGCGACAAAACAGAATATATGAACTTCAATCGTGCATATTCTGACATATAGGTAAAACAGAAATAAGACTTATGTTAAATAATGGGAAAGGGAAAAAAAAAAAGGAACTGCCCTAGAGATATTATGAGTCAGTAGACGTATCGGCTAGGAATAGAACTGTGTGAGATTCAGAAAAAAAGGGAAATAATGAAGTCTGATAATCATGTGTAGGAATGAGCTCAGTCTTGATAAGCATTATATTTCCCATGTGTGGTGTTATCCACTACAGATACCATTGGGTATAACACTAAGTCTTCCCTATGTTGATGAAAAGGAAAAAATGCACCGAATTGAGTTCTAGGTTATACGAGGAAACATATGATTATTATTGTGGCTTGTACATGAGTTATGCACATTTTTATTTATGCACCTCTTTTTGTATGAGAATTCCTACATGAATTAAATTGTTGGTTATGTTCTGTTTATATTTGAGGGAGTGCCTTATTGAGAGTTTTATAATATTCTCATCCCTATGTTTCTATGCATTTTGTATTGTATTCAAATAATGCAATGCCATCCGTGATATTCTACCTTGATTCGCCACAATAGGAATGGCACTATGACCCCGTTCTTGATTCATGATATTTTGTAGGTTACTCTCAAATACATGCCTATGTATTTTTCAGTCGTTCATTCAGTGTTTCAGTTTTTATGGCAAATTTTGACCCCGCTTTTCCTTATGATGGTGTGCCCCTTCACATGGCACATCCTATTGTGTTTGTATACCCACTTGCACCGCCAACACCCCCTTTAGGAAATGCTCCATCATCATCTTAGCCTTCAGACTTTGATTCCTCTACTGGTTGTGATGCCTCTGCCGCAGGTGATGCCATCATACCAATGGCAAACGGTTATTACTAGGAGGATATGAGACATTCAGAAACCCTTTGACATGTGCATAGTTGTAGCCTAGTGTTAGGATCCCACAAACCTGCTAGCCGTTCTAATGAATGTTTTTAGGCCCGTTTGTGTGTATATGTTATTTTGTTGGGTCTTAAGATTAAGCAGGTTAAGCTAAACACTTAATGTGGTTTTTTAACTTAGTTCCTGAATAGTCTTGATAGTGTACTAACTAATCTTTCGGTATATATGTGTATGTGTGTATATATATATATTTATTTATTTATTTATATTGACATTGACAACTTGTACATGATGTATGTATATATATATATATAAGTCTTTCTAATCTATATATATGGTCTGTTTCAATGTCGTAGCTTGAGATAGATAAGTTTACTTTATTTTTGTTCAGTTCCCTCAACTAGCATAAATATCATTAGAAGGTACCACTCTTCTAGTTATTGTGATAATACTTGAGTAATGCAAGGAAGTTAGGAGGATGTTATGCACTTTGATCCGGCCTCATTAAAACCTCCTCAAAAAAACCCAATGTGAAAAAGTCAAGGTAGGAAAAATAGTACCTGAGCTGAGCGCGATTTGTACAATTGGCCCTAGACATAATATCTCCTAAGGTTAGTGGCAATCCATGACGTTAGGATCTTTTTTCCTTCTACAGTTACAAGTTTGTATGCTCCTTTGCCTAGCACTTTGGCAACGTGGTGAGGTCCTTCCCAGTTGGCTGGTAGCTTTCCTTGCCCCGGAAGTGGTGGTCCGATGTTGGCACGGTGGAGGACGAGATCTCCTTGATTGAAGTGTCTTAGGATCACTCCTTCATTGTACCTCCTAGCGACTCTTCTTTTGATCTCCATTTCCTAAAGGTGGGCTTCCGCTTTATCCCCTCTATTAATCCAGCTTCTCCTTACTTAGCATCCTATTTTCAATTTTTGAGTGAGCTAGTATTTGAGGGCTTGGCTATCCAATTTTGACCGAGATGACTGCATCGGTCCTATAAATCAACTTGAAAGTGTTTCCTGTGTTGAAGAGTGCGAGCTAGTCCTATGGACCTAAAGGACACTTCTAAGCTCATCTGCCCATGGTCCTTTCACTTTATCAAGTCTCCTTTTAAGGCCTAGAGGATGACCTTGTTAGTTGCCTCAACTTCACCATTAGTTTGTGGGTGTTCGACCAAGGTGAAATGCTGAGAAATCCTCATGTCTTCTAGCAATTTCCTAAATTTTCATTCTGTGAATTGTGTTCCGTTGTCTGTGACTTTAGACCTCAAAATCCTAAACCGGGAAATGATATTCTTCTAGATGAACTTTTTGCAATGAACAGCCGTTATGGTGGAGAGTAGGGGCGTACAAGAGATGGGTTGGGCCGAGTTGGACAAAACCTGAACTCGGCCTAATTTTTAGAATGGGTTAATTTTCAAAACCCGAACTCAACTCGACTGTGTGCCGAGTCATACCGAGTCAACCCGATATTCGAATAATATACGAGAATTTAGGTATTGTACATATTAAAGTTATAAAATTTTACAAGAGACAAAATTTTAGGGATATTTTACTTTATAAGTTTTAAAATAAACCATATCAATGTAGAAATAACATCAAGTTATGTAAAATATATTAATTGAATTTTAAAATCTTATAATTTTTCATAAATTAATTATAAAAATATATATCTTTTAAGAGATTATTTGTCGGGGCAAGTCGGATCAACCTGACGTATGACCCGAACTTTACTCGAAAAGTGTACCAGGACAAATTTCAAAACCCAAACCCATCCCAATGAGCTTCGGGTCGGGCCAGGTTGGAGGAATGGGACGGGTTATGAACACCCCTAGTGAAGAGGAGCTCTGCCCCTATCCACTTTGTGAAATAACCCATTGCCACTACAAGGTATTTGACTTGTCCCGGAGTAAAGGGAAAGGTCTAAGGATATCGATGCCCCATTTGTCTGCGTCACATGAAAATAGGAGTGTTCTTGGCATTTTTGGCAAGGCTTGACGAATTCGGCTACTTCTTTTGCTAATGAAGCCACTAATATCCTGCTCAGAGGACCTTTGATGCAAGAGCCTGTCCTCCGGGTTGGTTACTTGCGATCCCCTCATGGATTTCTTGGAGGACGTAGTTCGCTTGTTGCTTGTCTAGACACTTTAGCAAGGGCTTGGAGAGGCCTTTCTTGTACAGGTGGTCGTTGATGATAGTGTAGTATGAGGCTTGGCGAGCAACCTTTCTCGCTTACCTAGGCTCACTGGGTAGGAGTAAGAATAAAGTGTGGTTTAGAGGTTTTGCAGTGTGTATGAATAAAGTATACCTGTTTCCTTTTTGAATTAGCCTTTAAATAGGAGGCCAAACAACCCATTGCCACTACCCGGGCATTTCAGAGTGTAGTTATTGACATGGGATGATCTCCACTTTATATAGATCATGGGGTTATGTGGCTTCGTGCCATCGGAGGTCGGATCCATCGAAGGTCGGATCGTGGGGAGCATGCCTCTTATGCTGGACAAGCTACCAAGGCTTCCAACATTGGGCCGCAACCTGGGCCTATTGTTGGGTCATGACAATACACGATCAATAATCCTATGGGAAATTACCATTTGCTCATCTATTAGCAATGCGTAGTAAGAATTATGCTCATCTATGTTGTTCTACACCTTATGCATGATCTATTTGTGCCTGAGCAAAGATTCATTTTGATTTCTAAAATTATGTGTAATTCACTTTAAATCCTAAAATTAAGAAAATATTACTTTAGTTCCAGAAATTTAAAAATGATTCAAATGAATCTTTGTACTACTATTTTTTAGGACTAAATTAAATCACCAAAAGGACTAAGTTAAATCACTTTTTGAAATTTCAAAAATAAGAGTGATACTTTCTTAATTTAAGGGATTAAAGTAATAATTTCTTAATTTTAGAAATTAAGATGAATAACATATACAATTTCAGGATCAAACTGAACTTCTATTCATTTTTCCTGTCTCTGCGTGTGTTGGCAAGCATCAACTTAGATTCCTACGTTATCATTCATGTTCAAATCTACACCAGTCACTCGTGTTCTAAGTTTGGCGCATGTTTGTGAAAGTATGCTTTGTTTTGGCTCACCTTGTCAGAACAAATATCTTGTGTCATGCTTCTGATCTTGCGTTTTCCAAATAGATTCATGGGTTATCCGTCATGTTCAAATCTAGCTTCTCGTGTGTTCTGTTCTAGTGTCTCTCGTGTGATAGCGTGCTTGTTCTGGGTCACCTTGTCAATTCAAATGCTGCTTGTGATGTTGAATTGCGTCACCTTCAACTTATATGGGAACTGATAAACTTTCTGCTTGGGCAATTATTTGTAAAGTAATTAAAGCTGTAACCGAAATGTACAAATCCCGAAATACCCAAACAAAAGCTTACACAATCATACTTGACCATGCTATATACATTACATAATTATGAGGCTTTTAACAATAGGCACCCCCATATCGTCACCCGAGTACAGCGTTAAACACATGACGGTTCGCATATAAATAGTACCGAAATTTTCTTTTGTGGCATATATTACGAAAACCCCAAACCACACAAATAGAAAACATGAACACGAACAGCCTCTTGAGCTTCCTCCTCACAACGACAGCACGTTGAAGAACATCACCAGCAGGCACAACCACTAAAAGAATGCCCAACGAGTAACTTCATGAGCAGCTTCCCAAGTTCACTCATTGTAGTATTGACATTCTATAACAATATCCCAACTTCTCAATTTACACATTTTCAACCCAAATATTATCTGATTGCCCCAAGCAAATTGGCACCATCAAGCTTCGCACCTTCCAATTGCTGATTAATTGAAAAAAGGAGTGAAAATATGTTAGCTTAGCTTATCACACATTGAATAGAAAAATACACTTGCCACCCCACTATTCTATTGTGTTAAGTGTTGACTTTGGCTAATCGTCCTACTCACCTAAATGCTAGCTACGGATGAAAACAAAAAACGGATGTATATGCATATGTTACATATGTTCTGTTGCCATAATCAGGTTTAAAATAAAAGAGAAAAAAAAGACAACAAGTGAGTCAAATCAAAAGGAAAAGGAATTCAGGAAATTTCAAATCTCGTCCTACATAGTAATTACTTCTCCATTAAATTACTTAATTCCCTTTGTTTTGGATACAACTAAAAGTTTTATGTAGGAAAGAATAAAATATGCAGGTATTCTCTACGCTACATGGTTCAATTAATTTGCACCTGGCACAAAAGTAACACTGGTTCAGCCATGTGTCCACTGATCAATGAGACACGTAAATAAATAGGAACATGTACTTCAAAGCAATAGTCATCTTGAACTGAAATGCTTCACTGGAGTTTATTTCCAACAACGTTTTTAAAACCAATTTGATTGTTTTAAACTGCACGGGCATCCATCAAGCTGTTGACACCACAATTAAGTACACCACATACTTCCACCTCACATACTAAAGTAACTAGTAGAGATAATAAGTAGCCTTATCATTTATACAACAGGTGAACAAAGGCACCAAGAAAAGAAGCATAAACCTTACAACGTGAAAGTTAGTGAAGTCACTGATTGAGAAAGAATTTGATTCCAACATCATGATTAATGATTATTTACAAATGGGCATGCATTTTCAAAACAATGCCAGGAACATAGAAGGTTATCTAGATGAAGGTAAACATTGACAAGCCAATCAATAATATTATAGATAGCAAAGAAATTATAACAACAAAAGAAAAATTCAACTCATTTACATACTGTTTCTCGAAGATTAACATGGCGCAGATAAGCTCGTTGAAGATTTGCACCGGTCAAGTTGGCATTGTTCAATTTCGCACCCTAAGAAGCAGGGAAATGACTTCAATCAACTAGGCGAGAATAGGAAAACAAAATTTCACACAACCATAAAAATGATTTGATCTGGAAACCTGAACTGAATTAATAGTAAATTACGTAGAACTGCTATTACATTTAATGATTAAAGGTTCCTCCTTTTTGTTCATAATAACATTACACATGCTTCTCTTAATTGAAATTTTAACATCACCAAAGCCTCTTCCTTTTTTAAGAATTTTCACATCCCTTGATTTTGTCAGAAAAAAGGTCAATGTAATTTAAAATATACAAAGGAGGTTTCTTTCTAATTTTCTTAAACCTTGAAGGAGGCCCAATTATGAAAGTCCAGTCCCACACTTGTGGCATCACTGTCTTAGGGTCTAGAGGACATACATAGTGCCTTACCTTTGTGAATGAAGAGACTGTTTCTAGAACAAATGAAACCACATCATGAGACAGCAACCTCATATTTGCACTAAGGGCTGTTGACAATTTACTCAATTATATAATCACAGGTGCATGGTTTCACGTTCAGCAATAATACACGTAATATTCATAAATACTATAAATGAGCAAAGTTTGTTACTTCCAATAAATGGCATCAATTTTCAGAACTTCTACAGATCCACATGTTAACCGATATTTTGCTGAGTTAGAGAACCAAGTCATTAATAACATGTTTCAGGTAGGAGTCCACACAATGTATACAATAAAAGATGAATAAATGCAATAAATATTCTAAATAATGTAAGCTAATATCCTATCATATGTATCACCACACAGGTCTGGAATACAATACCTTTAGATTAGCTCCTTCTAGGACGGCCCCCTCTAGATTGGCATTAGTAAGATCTGCATTCTGAGAAGATAGAAGGTACTAATTAATTTATCATCACAAACTTATATCCAAGAGACAGCACTAGTACGGATTGTATCAAACTAGAACCCATCTCATCAATATAAATCATCAATCAGGCAAAATGAGTAAATCTATTTTGGTGCTCTAAATATACAGGTGCTTGTCCCAATCAATCACATTAATTTTTTTGGGACTCCCCTGGAAACTAAATACTACAGCTGCTAGTGACAACCAGAAGCCTCATAAGCATGAAAGATGGTTGGAAAGTGAAAGAAGGTAAGTAGAACCTTAAAAGAACAAAATAACAAAGTGATGTCAAAGAGATCATAGATGACTTCAAAATAATGGAATTGTTTTAAAAATTATGGTCCTGCCATGCCCAATAGATAATTTTGACTTGGGGAATGTTGATAAGGTTGAGTGACCAAAAAAAAAAATGAAAAAAAGAAACTTAGATGACTTATGGTTGGTGACTTAGGTTAATGCTCATTTTGGTCTGTGAAATTGTACACGTGAGTCACTTAGTTCTTTAAGTTTAAAATCTGACTAATTAGTGAATGACTTTGTCATTGTCAACCACATTAGTCTCTAGTGGGTAAATCCTAACAAATTATTGGACTAATTTGTGTCAAAGGTACTATTTCGAGGGACTAAACATGATTCACAATTACAAAGCCAAGGAATAATTAGTCTGATTTTAAACTTCAAGGAACAAAATGACTCACATATACAATTTCAAGGACTCAAGTGAGCCTAAACTCCATTTTTCTATCTTAACAGAATTTTAAGTTAGAGAAAGATGCAATATAGTGTACTGAGGATACTTTCCTCTTATGGAAGAAATGACGAGAGGAAGCATATACAGGAAAATATTCACATGTGCAACAAATACTGGCACAATGCTTTTAAAAAAACAAGAGAACAAAATGGAAAATATAAACGAATGTAACTAATTATGCAAATTGATGATTCAGGTTTGGTAAACCTGTAGATGTGCAGAACGCAGATCAGCTCCACAGAAGCTGCAATCCACTAGACAAGCATCTGCAGAATAGCAATTTCAAACAAATGAACTTCATTTCCAAATATAATGACAGATATACTAGAAAAGCCTACAGAAGTGGGCATATTGCACTTTTCAATCTAATTGTTAGATAACTACACAATTAGAGAGTGGGGACTTAATTGTAATTGGTGAGTGTGTGAGATGAGAAGAGTGTAGTGGGTGCTAATGTGGGAAATGTGAATTTTGTAACTAACTTGCTGAGTTGGCACAGAGAGAGAATTGAGAATTGGTGGGAAATTCTGTTACATGAGAGATTATAAGAGAGGGGAGGTATCTTGAAGGGGGGGCACCTGAAAAGTGAGGATTGGGCTTTGGGAGAGTAGCTAGGTCTCTCTAATATCTAGCAACCATTGTTTTCTTTCAGTTTGTTCTTATTATACACGTAATACACACCCTTTTCTGCTGTGAACTCTTATCCTATGGCTTGGTACCTATCAAATGGTATCAGAGCTCCCGTTCTTGGGAGCCCTGTGCAAGGACCCGTGCCAGCTACTGCTGCTGCCGCCTTGAAGTCTGAGTCCGAGAAGATGAAGCAGACGAAGAAGATGGAGCAGGATCTGAAGAAAATTAAAACTCTAGTAAGAGGCCGGGACCAACGGCGTCATCGAGAATCTGTTTGGGAGGGTGATGAAGATTGGTGGTGGAGGAGAAGAAACAGATCCACCATAGCCAATTGGCCGCCTAATGTTCGAGCGTTTTTTCAAAGCATGCAGAATGAAGTGGAGGAGGAGGATGGAGATGCTGCACCAGAGGACGTTGATGATGAAGGTAATGATACGCATCAATCTGAGGAAGCATTGGAGCTGGAGATCGTGAACGAAGAAGAACCCTTGAAGGGGGTCAAGTAGCTGATGGGCGAAGCTCTGATCGGAGTGAACCTATGATGGAATCCCGCGGGTGAGCAGCAGAGGGAAGAAGAGCTCACAATTGCCGGAAAGCTCTGGCCTCAGGAACAATTGGCCAAACTCGCGCCGCCAGAACCGCCGGAACCACCAGATCTGGTGGCGAGGGAGGCCACCGACGACGCTGCAGAAGTATTGAGGAGGGCGGCCAGGCTTCCATCGCCGGAAAGGCGAGATTTCGAGGCTATGCTGAACAAGCTGGTGGAGGCGCGGCCGGGCGAACCTCCACAAGCGGCAACATGAGGGAGACGAAGAAGGAAGAGGAGCCGGCAACAGTGGAGGACTCGTGTGCGGTGATCGGCGAGTCGCCGGGGGTGAACCGATCGGCGACAGAGGAGACTTCTCGGAGCAGCTGTGAGGGAGACAGATCAGGGGTTGCGAAGATGGTAGCCTTGGCAGTTCCCTTGAGCTGCTGCGTGAAAGAGAAAGATAGATGGGAGAGGGGTAGGGCATGCAAAGGTTTGGGTCTGTGTTGTGACCCAACGGGCCAAACCCATATGTGGGAAACTAATGGTAGGGACTCTATTGAAGACCAATCTAATGGCTGGTCAGAGGCCAAGCCCAAAGAAAGATGAAAACACCAGTGTCTTAATTTGTAGAGGAGCAGAAACTAGTCTGAGACTTTATTTAATCTTAATGGGCCAAGTCCAATTATGTGAGGTAGCACTTATTCTCTTTGCTGAAACAAACATAAGAATGGGGCCTCAAACCCATGCAAGGGTTGAAATAGGAATAGGCAGACTAGGAGCTGACACTACTAACCCAGAGTCCAGAAAAGCTGCCAAGGGGGACCCACGGAGGGAGGAGAGCAGGCAAAACAAGCAAAAGAGGTTTATCAATGGGGAGCTAACAGAGAATTCGCACGAATGGCTTTGTTATGGAACATTGTTGCTTCTTGAGGAGGAGTTGCAACTCTCGAATTTAGGCAAAGGTATCCTTCTTACCATGGAATGCTTAACATCTATAAGTGATTCATTGAAATTCAGATTTTCCCAAGCCACTGAACCTGTTCTTAGAAGATGCATAAATGAGGTGTTTATTGCAAGCTCTCTTGACCTGCATCATGGACTAGTAGTAGATGGTATTGGCAGAGGAAGAAAGCATTTGGTTTCACAGTGTTTTTTGAGGGACCTACTTCTGCATTGTCACATGGATGGTACTCAAAGAGTCTTCTGCTAGCAGGGAAACTCTGGGGATAGATTGGACAATGAAAAGAGACAGGGTTGGACTACCTTATGACCAGGGAGCTCTACAAAATCAGTATTCGGGTCATATGAGAGCCTCCAAGTATGTAACCTATCCCCTTAATCAGGATAGTGTTGTTTCTGGCGAAGGGTATGGTTATTGGAATGAAGACTTTCTGCTAATTGCTGCAAATGAGGGGGTGAACAATATGGGAGAAGGGGATAATCAAATGCTGGAAAAATCAAAGCTTCAGCTAAGGGAGGCTCAGCATTGCCAGGCATATCAAAACAAAAAAGAGTTGAATGGCAGAGAAAGAGACATGGGAAATTTGAAATCTCATACTATGGGAACCAATCAGAAGCAAAGTCCAAGGCATTATGGGACACATGAGGTGAATACAAAGATAAGGGAGAGTGCATTCTTTTTCAAGATTTGGGATCCAGGGGGAAGTCTTCCTTCAGCACTATGGGTTTTTCCTTTCCACACATCACCTTGAGGACAAGGTGATTCTTTTAGGGGGAGAGTATTGTTAGATAACTACACAATTAGAGAGTGGGGACTTAATTGTAATTGGTGAGTGTGTGAGATGAGAAGAGTGTAGTGGGTGCTAATGTGGGAAATGTGAATTTTGTAACTAACTTGCTGAGTTGGCACAGAGAGAGAATTGAGAATTGGTGGGAAATTCTGTTACATGAGAGATTATAAGAGAGGGGAGGTATCTTGAAGGGGGGGCACCTGAAAAGTGAGGATTGGGCTTTGGGAGAGTAGCTAGGTCTCTCTAATACCTAGCAACCATTGTTTTCTTTCAGTTTGTTCTTATTATACACGTAATACACACCCTTTTCTACTATGAACTCTTATCCTATGGCTTGGTACCTATCACTAATCTTGTTTCTGTAACCAGAAAACTACCAAGTAGGTTGGAGACCAAAATAAAATATCATGCTGCAAGCCAGGAGAATATTGCAATGGATCAGCTTCCTATTTGTTAGTAAATATTTTTCGTTAGCTTTTAGTAAGCTCATCATCATCCAAAATAGTATTTTCCAAAACAGCAAGCATAATGCTCATGAACGAAATCATAGCACAAGTTGCGTACAAGGAATGCTAGTTTAGTAAGATGCAAGTTCATAGTATCAAAGAGGTTAATACAGGAAACATCAGTTTAGAAAGATGAGACTTAATGAGTGTAAATTGACTCGAGAGTCCCCTTATTCCATAAGTATATATAGGCTAAATACATATTACATAATTATGTACACAATCAAATCCCTTAAATTTAGGGATTGACAACAACTAGTATCTTATTCTATTTACATAACATATCAAGCCTAATCAATTATATTTACACCAGAGTCAACACTCTCGCTCAAGCTAGTGCATATAGGTCATGTGCATTTACTTGTTACTAATATATATATATATATATATATATATATAACCCTTGGTCCTTGTTAGAGTCCCAATTGCTTAAGGATATGGCCTAAATAGTCTTTATAGGAGTTTGAGCAACCCTCTCCCAACGAGCAAGCTTTGGGGTTGAGTTAGGCCAACTCAATTCTTAAGATGGTATTAGAGCCCATCTTGTGGTTGTTATTCGGCCATCTGCATATGTCCAGTCCTGCAAACTTTATGCTCCAGATGCTCCAGAAGTCTGCAGTGTTGTGACATGTTAGGATTGGTGGTAAACCTTGTATGCAGTGAAGCAACCGTGTCCATGGTGGTGCGACCTCAACCTTGTTCATGATTGCAAATGCTTTGACTTCACGTGATTTCTAATTTGAGTAGCCTCTAGATGGGTTGTGTTGGAAGTGTAGTTGGGGAAGTTGGGTGGAGTAGAATTTTGGGAAGTGAACCTATGAGATTCTCGTTTGGATAGGTGTTGATTATGTTGTTTTGTCTGGTAAGCCCGTTTGTTTTTACCCCCTCTGACATGTGTGCAGTTCTAGTGGCTTCTACCATTTTCTAAGATTAAAAACGCTTTTTTTTTACGTGATTAAAAATGTAATCTTGAAGCCTGAAGCCTGTTTTGTTATAAAACTCAGACTTTAATGGTAAGATAGAGTCTTTTGTTTTGTTATAAGGCTTATAATATAATCAGAGGAACTCACATACTCAATAACATTTTGAAATAGAATATACTTAATTGTTTATAAATTTGATTTGTTATTATTATGCATTATTTGTATTATTTTATAAGTAAATATATATTGTAATATAGAATTATATTCAACAATAATATTGCTGAATATAATTTTATATAATAGATAGACTCTTCCTTCTCATGTTAGGATCCCATGGTTTATGCTCCTACCTTCCTTGCCCAATTCAAGGTAGGATCAACATGTTTTACAACCTTGCTGGCGACATAGAAGGCGACACACAATGGCAGACAGTGGTGGTGACAGCCTGGAAGACAGAGAAGTGCTGAAATTGTTGACACAACAATTCTACTGATCAACCAAAATGGCAACATGGATGGCCAACAAATTTTCACTGAAGGACAATGGGTCTTCTTGATGCTTCGGGTTTCTAACTTAGCTCAGGACACCAAGTTGAGAGAAATCCCCTTAGTCCAGGGAACATACATAATTATGTACACAATCCAATACCTTAGATTTAGGGATTGACAACAATTATTATCCTATTCTACTTGCATAACATATCAAGCCTAATAAATTATAGTTTCACCAGAATTGACAACATCACAGCCCAATTTGCAAAATTTAGGAATTTTCGATCCATCTTACAAGGTGATGGGTATGACAAATAAGATTCAACTTCAAGTTAGGCAGATGACATGGAGAAATGCTTCAAGAAAAAATTCTGTTATAAAGTGCACATAAAAATCAAAGGAAAATTCATTAGACAACTCTAAGGCCAATGATGCTCTATGGTAGGGAATAAGTACAACTAAAGCAAGTGAAATGGTTTGGTGCATCAATGGACAGACATATAGGATGAACCAACTACACCCAACAAAAGCAAAAAAATAAAGTGCAACTAAAGCCAACTAAAGCAAAATGTAAGTGCAACTAAGATGAAATGTTCATCAGTGGACAGACATATAGGATAAACCAAGTGAAAGTTGGTGTAGCATCTACCAAGTTTAAGACAGGACACTTTATTAAGGTGGTTTAGTCATCTGAGAAGACCAAGACCAATAGAAGCTCCAGTGAAAAAGTGAAGCAAACATAAGATAGTCTGATTGAATGAGTATAAAAAGAAAAAAGAAAACTTTTGTATAGATCATTAAAGGAGACCTCGATTTAGATGGTTTAACTGAATTTGGTTTCGATATAGTCACGTAGGCAATAACTGATCCATCAGCCAACTCCAAATACTGAGATAAGGCTTAGTTGTTGTAAAAATGAAAATAGCAGAAATAACAAGGAATTGTGACTGTTAGAGACCAAGCATCTCATAGGGGGTTAACAATGTATAAAAGAGAGAAGGCTAGGGGTAGTTTAGACAAACCAATGGGGAAAATGATTGTATAGCCTAACAACCTTGCTGAGTCAGCAGGTGTAGGCGTGGGTGGTGTGATGCTAGGGGGAAATTCTGTTAGCTGATGATATATCAACAGAGTGTAGGGATAGTGGGAGGAAGGCAAGGATTAGGACTTGGGTATGGAGCAACTCAGCTGCTTAGTGCTGAGAACCTTTTCTCTCTCAATTTGCACACTGTTAGTCTAGTTTCTCTTCTTCCCTAAGCTAGAGTCTCACTGATTCTAGTCTAGGAGTGTGAATAATACGCATACCTCTATACTTTCTATCATTTCTGTTGCTGTTACTATCAATGGCATCAGAGCTCCTGTCCTGGGAGTTGGGTGAGCCGATCACGGACATTGCGTTGGTAGCCAAATTGGAGGACTTGAAGAAGAAGTTAGATGGCGTGATGCGACGTTTGAGGGAAGAAAATCGGGACCGACGGAGGAGACGATCTCCGCCTGCTCGGCAAGAAGCTCTTTCGGTGGTTGTGGAGGACCGAAGGAATGGGGGTTCTAGGAGGTGTGAGGGTTCGCGATACTCGCAACACTCTTCCCTTCATAGAGAGCAGAATGATTCCCGGTCTACGTGCCGAAAGTCATACCACTCCCCCCGTTCGCAAGATGGTTCTTCGTGTCACTGGGATATCAGGCCGTGGGGAAGTCAACCTCCTGATTTGCACAACGATAGACAAAAGCCCAACAAGGATCATCAGGGTGGCCAGCACTCTGAGCACCGCGATGCACGACGCCATGAACAGCGAGAGGAGCAGCGGGAACGAAGTTGGGGATTGAAATGGGAATCAGAGGAGGATGAAAGTCTAAGGCGTAGCAGGAGGACAAAGCAAGAAGGACAACGGCGCAAGTATTATACTCGCAATGGTGAGGAGAAAATGCGACCTCGGAATCACCTTGGGAGAGACACAGCAACAGAGAATCATAGGGCAACGGAGACAATTTCGACAGAGAGAGTGCCAAAGATGAAAGCTGCCAAGCATACTCACGCCAGCGGCTGCATGAAGCCTCATCGTGCACCACCGAACTCAAGACCTCAAGTAACAACCAGCGAACCACCACCGGTGGAAATCAAAGCCAAAATGCCGAAGGAGTCACACGACCTCGAGGTTTGCGCGAAATGGGAGGAGCACAAGGGAGTAAAACTCGCAGGCAGAAGAACTCCAACCACCAAGAAGCCTGATCGGTGAGCCACCTTCGGAGGAGAACGAAGTGGAGATATAGGCGGTGAGTGACGTTCAGGTCTGAACGGAAGCCACGCTAATCCTGCCACTGCATCCACCCGACTCTAATCCATACACGGCGGCCGGCGAGCCACCTTCGATGGCTAACCGAACTAAAGCGTGGAAGATGGAAGTGGAGGCACCATCTTCTTCCCTGGGAAGCTTCGTGAATCTGCTGGTAATGGAGATGAGGGTAGCGCCTAGCGCAACCAAACTGTGGGATCAATTTTGTGACCCAGTAGACCAGGCCCAAAGTCAAAGGGGGAAACAAATTTATAATGAAGAGAGTTTTGGGGGGAAACTGTTGGGCCAAGCCCAATATGTTGACAACAAAGTGGATTTAATGGTTGCAGAAAATATAAGGCTGATTTTAATTTTCAGTCAAATGGACCGGGTCCAACAAGCTGAGGTTATTGGTGTTAAACTTAAAATTGTTGTTGCAACAGGGCCTGTTTTACTTGCTGATAGTACCAATACGGGCAAAGAGAATATTGTGCCTGAAGTTTGCTTTTCAATCCAAATGGGCCCAACCCAATTCGACGAAGAAATCCTTGGAAGACCCACATTAGAGTCTGAATTGGGTGTTAAAAAAAGAAGCTTCAATACTTGTCCCAGGGGGTTCGAGCCACATCAACAGCCAATTTCTGACAATCAAATCGTATCCATCATTAAAGCAGATGCTCTTGCATTTTGTGGTCCTATGTATGATGATGATGGTTACAACAACGTAGAAGCTTCAAGGGCTGGTTATTGTCAAATAAAACAAACTGAGTCTAATGCCTTCAGTGGTAAGAAGAGACAAATTCCAACAAACATACAACATACAGGTATTGCTAAAGAACCCACTCCTATTTTCTTAATTCGGAGGGGAGAAGGTGACAAGAGTTTGGGGAATGATTTCAAAAATTTTCTTTGCATCCCCCAACCTATGGGTCTTTCTATAGAGTTCAATTTTAAGATATATGAGCCCAACATTGAATTCCCACTATTCCCAACTATTATCAATCATGGGTGGAGAGTGAATGGCGCCCTAAAAGGAGTTCATGACTCTTGGGTATTTGATTCAAAAGGATTTAAGGTTGACTGGTGCGGTTGGCTAAACTTCTTGCTCACTAACCCTGTTGATCTAGAAGGTTATGATGAACACTTGGATGCTGAATTGATACACTCTGCTGGTGTTATCCATTTAAGCATTAGAAGTCTGAGACCAAGTTTTGTTGTTGTTGATAGGCTCTCAACAATATGTAAAGTTCCATTTCTGTTAGTCGGTGATTTGTGGGCTACTCTAGTAAGCAGTATCCAAATTGTGGACACTGGTTTCATACAAAAGCTTGGACCAGCTGGAGTTACAGTTTGGGGGGAGATAGGTGATGATACTGTTGACTTCATTCTTCTTAAGGCCCATATGATTAGGGTGCATATTGGAGTTGTGATGCATGGCTATGATCTTGTGGAGACACTTTGTGTTGAGCTTAAAGAATTCATGAAAAAGCACACTCTCACATTAATGGAAGAATTCAATGGCATCTCTTTCCCACACTTTACTACTCACAGTGAATTGGTGAAAGGGCAACAAAAGGCAGTTCCTACTGCTACTGTGTTTGAGAAGGACAAAAATGCAGCCACCAATACTTCTAATGCTTCATTGATAATTGTCCGAAGCATTTTGACTGTGAGACTTATCTATCCTTGGGACCCGGGTGTTATCTTAATTTTTATGAGGCTGAATGATGATGTTGAAACAAAATTCTTGAAGAGGTTTCTGCAAGTGATGGCTATTGAAGCAGTTATGCCCCTTTGGTCCAAGCCTACAATAGTTACTGCTACTCAGCTAAGAAGAAATTTCAGGTTTACATGGGATGTAAAAGGAATTTTGACTTTGGTGGTTGCAAATAGGTGCACTAATCAAGGGTTAAGTGGCAGTTATGGCAAGTGTTATGCAGATGCTACTCCTCTACCTTTTCCTTGGGGCCATTTTGCAATTGTGGCATTGGGAATTGCAGTTAATCAAGGCATGCTATCTCTTCAGTTGTTCTCCCTACTACATGTAGATTCATGGGACCCTAAAGGACTACACTATTTTGCGAGCAAACTTACCTTCTTTTGCTTCCAGATTTGGGACCCTGGAGGTATGTTTCTTTTGGGACTTGGTTTTGTCTTTCTGACCATCACTCTAAGTATTTGCTGCACCAGTAGAAGTCTTTTCCACATTCTACAAGACTCTTATCTAGGACTTCACCTTGAGGACAAGGTGATAGTTCAAGCGGAGGGTATTGTTAGAGACCAAGCATCTCATAGGGGGTTAACAATGTATAAAAGAGAGAAGGCTAGGGGTAGTTTAGACAACCCAATGGGGAAAATGAATGTATAGCCTAACAACCTTGCTGAGTCAACAGGTGTAGGCGTGGGTGGTGTGATGCTAGGGGGAAATTCTGTTAGCTGATGATATATCAGCAGAGTGTAGGGATAGTGGGAGGAAGGCAAGGATTAGGACTTGGGTTTGGAGCAACTCAGCTGCTTAGTGCTGAGATCCTTTTCTCTCTCAATTTGCACACTGTTAGTCTGGTTTCTCTTCTTCCCTAAGCTGGAGTCTCATTGATTCTAGTCTAGGAGTGTGAATAATACGCATACCTCTATACTTTATATCATTTCTGTTGCTGTTACTATCAGTGACGCAATAATACATCTGTGATGGAACCAGCCAAGTAATATTGTAGCATTAAGTAGCAGAATATTGATTCCACGTATCAGACTGGTTAAAAAGCATATATAAAGAAAAAACAATAACAGACCTTGTAGATTTGCACTCTGAAGGCATGCACCGGCTAATAAAGCACCGCGAAGATTTGCCCCAGTAAATTCACATCTTCCCTAGGCAAGATGAAATAATTAAGATGCCACCAAACTCATTCAATCAAATAGAAGAACATTCTCAGTGACTTACTCACGCAAAGTTGCATTGTGAAAGATGGAAGCCTCAGCATCAACATCCTATTAAATCAGAAGGTCTTAGGATAATTTTAAATTTAAAATAAAATCTTGATGGTGATGTGGTTAATACCAGCCAAGTATACAATTCCACACCTAATTAATACAAGACAAGCATGCAAGCTCTAAGGAAACAATTGATCATTTTACATATTAGCAAACAAATTTTTTTCTAAGTACTGAAACCTGTAATATATATATATATATATATTCTCAAACTATGGACAGCCTAGAAACAGGAAGAGCCTGTACTAAATTCACCCCAAGCTCAAGTATTTTCACCTGAATTCACTTACCAAATTGATATCCAAGTATTAAGTCTAGTCAAAATCATACTTACCCGAAACTTTGCACATTGAAGGTTTGCTCTTGAAAAGAACACATTTTTAAGACAAGCATAGCTGAAATCTACATATGATAGATCCTGAGAATCCAAATCAAGAGACCATGAAAATGTTAAGTATATTATTCTGCATATATTCAACATTTAGAAATTCATATTGGATATGACTTAGATCCCTGTAAGAAATTATGTTTGGTCCCAGTATGTTGTTACTGAAATTATTTTCTACACCCAGATAACAACTTACACGTAAATCTTCGTAATAAACATTCTTCACATGCTCTAGTAGTATAATATTGAAAGCGAATATGGATATAAGAGTGAAATCAAAATTTTCTGTTATCATACATGAGCTTAATTCTCATTATAGTTCACAGAACATAAGTTACTCTATTACTGAATACTAGATAAATCAAATTTAAGAGGCAAGGGATGTATTTAATGGCTAAAGGGAAATGCACAGCTTTCTCAAAAACTAAAACTCCAGTTATACAAGTAATCTAAGATACTGTGAAAAATACAATAATGATGCAGGAAACTTACCAGTTTAGAGAGGTCAAGGCCAGAAAGATTAACCCCTCGAAACCTCACTTTATCAGATTGTATACACTTGATAATATCAGTACGTGTCAATTCTGTATGAAGCTGATCGTCTTCCTTCCTCTTATTAAGGACATCATGGATTCCATCTATTAGCCCCTGACATTTTCCAAGTGATCATAGGTTCAGGGATTTCAATAAGGCCTGAAGTTTCAGTTTCTTTTCCAATTGATAAGGCAACTGGAAGAAAGCTTGGTGAAGGTATATGAAGAACATGAAGTTTAAAACTACACTAGTGCAGTGATGGCAATTTGAGTATTATACAAAACCAAACAGAAAGCAGGCTAAGAAAGTAGATTTCAACTTCAAAATAATCTGATCTCAGTGATCATATCGATTAGAAAAGAGCACCACTTACAAGTAATTGATAGTACTCAGCCTCCCGCAACAGTTCAGTATATTCAGATTCCTCCAGAGTGGGCACCACACCATCCCTTAACCAATTGAGAATGTGCCGGAAATGTTTACCATCCCTATCAACAAAGACATACCCCTGCAATCACCCATTGCAATTGTCACCACATCGAAAACTACAACCAAAACTGCACAATTGATAAAACGTGCACGACTTCACATTCCAATAAAACATCATCAACAAATAATAAATAATTGTGAGCCCTCACTAAAGTTTGTGGTATGCCCAGACCAAGGTTAACAAAATCTCTCAATAATTGTGCACATGTTGTACCAATTCGTTAAACATTGCAGTGCAAAGAAAGTTTTATAGTTATATGGTAAGAAGTGACCAACCGCCTACCCAAACCCACACGGCAGTGGCACACCCAATATTTTTGTCAACCTGGTAAATATGACATAACCTCCCCTCTTCTTAATAATAACAACCTACACCAATTATGTAATGAGTAGACCATTTTAACTTCCATTCAGTCACATTTTTCCCCAAATTTGTCCCTTTACAAGCACTACTCGATCTAACTATCCTACTTTGGTTAACTGTATCCAACTTACAACTAATACGTCTCTTTCACCAACCCACCAATCATTGTGTAGTACAACAAATACAATATGAAAAGATATGTATGAGGAAACAATGGTAAAGTCTTAACAAACAAACATAGAATTTGGCATTGCCTTATCAGGATCTTGGCAAAGAGTATGGCGACCACTGAACATAGCAGCCAGCATTGAATCAGGCTCCCGCTGAGTCAAAGTATCAGTGGTGGTGCAGAATTTCTTGCCTCCTGGGATATTTTCATGAAAAAGGAACAAAATAAAACGGAATTCACTCCAACCACGTACAGTGATAAAAGGAAAAAAGGAAAAACAAAAACAAAAATGCAAAATGAAATCCCTCAGTTTTGGGGTATTGGAGTTTGGCCAGGTATATGGGCAACCAAATAAGGGGAAATAGAGATTGTGGATGTGGAAGTTAAAGAGAGAGGCATACCAATGTTGAGGCGAACCACAGAAGGCAAATCGGGTACGACGTCCTTCATTGCGGCCAACTCAGAGACAGGGAGAAGAGCCACGACTACTGTAACAGCACCCACCTACACAAGCTGTCACAAAACACAACTGTCTCTTTGGCTTCCGTTTGGATGCTACTCTCTCGACGGAAAAAGAGGGGGTTGCGCTCAGTAGAAGGGAGAAGGAAAGAGGGGAGAGAATATAACTGTGCCTCTCTATTGCTTGGGAGCTCGGTAGAGGGAGAGAGAGAGAGAGAGATGAGTCTTCCTACTCTTGTAGTATTGTTTGGCAGTGTTAAAAGGAAATGACTCCTCCAATTTTATTCTTTTACATAATATAAATATATTTGTACACGGGCGAGGATAAAATCGTAACCGAATTATGTTTGGAAAATTAAAGGATCATTTCGAAAGTATTTCATAGAACAATTTTTAATTTTTAAAAATAAAAAATAAAAAAAAAACTTGTTTGGTTGATTATTTTCTTCAAATTAATTTTAAAAATAAAAAATGTATTTTATATTTTAAAAGTAAAAATTAGAAAATAGTTGAAAGATATTTTTGGAATTCTGTTTTTAAAAACAAGAAAGAATGTGGTGACATATTTATAATTAGTTGGTCTCATTAATTGCTATTCAAAACAGCTTTCAAAATATTATTTTCAAAACTGTTTTAAAAAACACAAAAATAAAAAATAATTCAAAACAACCCCTAATTTTTTTATGTCCCTCCTAAATCCTCCAAATTGGAGAGACAATAAACATTAAAAGTTTCATAGGAAGGGAGAAATTTCTAACCCCTTTTTTATCATTCCATTCTATTATGTAATACAACTCCTAAACATATTTTTTATGGGTCCCTCCCCTTCCCTCTCCTCTCCTCTCCTCCCACTTTCCCATGTTTTCACCTCCTAATCAAATCCGAAGGAAACAAAGAATCAATATTACCTTACACATCTGGGGTTAGGATTTAATTTAAGTTTGGAATTTCAAATTTGATGTTATAATACCAATTTTTATTATGACATAGAGGAAGATATAGAATTAAAATTATAATTTCACAATATAATATTATACAATTAAAAAATTAAAATGGGTTTTTCTTAAATTTTAATATGTGAATTGTCAATTTTAAAATTGATTAAATATATCTTTTCACCAACGTTTATGCAATTTTTTCTTATTTATTTTCTCTAATTATATTATAATTTTTAATAATTTAAACATAAAATATTCTAAATTACTTCTAATTCCTAAATAATTGAAATTTAAAATTAAATTCTATAATACAATTTCAATTCAACATGCAAAAACACTCTTATAATAGGTTTCTAATAAACATTTCATTCTTAAATTCTTAGGGCCTATTTGGCGCCCCTAATAGAATAAGATTTGATAGTATATCGCTAGATAAAATTTTAATATTATACAATAGTTAGGGTAACATTATATAATATACTATATTCTATATTATATAATAATATCATTTGTTTACAGATAAATTCTAATTATGCATAAATATCATATAAAAATAAAATATACATTTTTATTAATCATTTAAATATAATTTTAAAATATATGTTATTATCGTCCATTTACAAATGACTCTATGCCATGACCCAAAACTCATGATCGACACATAAGGGATATTGTCCTTTATGAAAGCCTTCTGAAATTAATTTCATACAATCATGTATAGTAAATTATTAAATTAATTCTCATAATAAATAATAAAAATAAATAAATAAATAAATTTCTCAAAATTTCTTGAAAATTTTATTCATAAAATACATAAAATAATTCCAATCCATAACAAAAATAGACAATCTTAATCATGTTTCTAGAAGAAAAATTACATAACATATCATTGAAATAAATATGCATATTAGATGATGTCCGAGGACTCTGCCTACACACTACTGGAGCACTCTATTCTAATATAATCCTATTTAAACTTCACTGCGAAGTGAAGCTCATCACTACAATAGTTGCAAAGCTACTAAGATTGGGTCTAAATGATAACAGGATCAGCAACCATAACTGTAAGGGAAGAAAAACGAGGTGTGAGTACATCAAAACTCAGTGAGTGAGTCTCCACTCACAACCCACGTGGGACAACAATAAAATACATAATATATACATGCAATTGGCATAAAACATTTTTCAATATTTATATAGATAGCTATACTGGGAAGAACATTTACAATTTCATAATCAACAATTAGTGGAGAATAGTAGTCTGAACTGAAATAAACCAAAATTGTAATTAAACTGATAACTATACTATAAATAATATTTTAACCAAATTCATAAACAGTAACTAGTAGAGAAATAGGAGCAAAACTGAATATATTGCTTGTAACACCTTAATAATTAACCTAACATGCCTAGGATGTGTTAAGTTAATAATTAGTTATTACTCCTTTGTTTTAGTTCTTAACTTTTAAAATATTTAGCAAAATATGGGTAAATTTTGTTTTTTGAACGTAGAAAACAAAAACATGAGCCGTGCTTTTGCTAAAGGAAACCTGTTTCGCTTGCCAAGCATATAGAGGAAGGGTAAGTTTGAGCATATTACACATATATGAAAGACACGTATCACAACAGCATAACGAGGTTTCCCTTGCCAAGCATATAGAGGAAGGGTAAGTTTGAGCATATTATACATATATGAAAGACACGTATCACAACAGCATAACGATTCATCATAGATTCATATAATATCAGCATTGTCATTCCATTTCACACATAAATACTTTTATATAATAGGTAACGTAATATCCGGCCTTTAAGGTAGGTCAATGCAAAAATCCGAAGATGACACAACAAATCACATAAAGAAAGATGTAAGGTAAGCTAGCTACAGCCTATCTACAACGTAGACTCGGGCGCTGCTGTCGACGATGGATCAGTCACTCCAGGGGTACTTCAAAAAGGTCAACCCAGAAGTATCACAGGTCGGCAATCTCGTGTGGCTCTTAACCTCGACCAAATGGGACACTAGATGATCTCGTACGGCCTAGGTAGTAGCACAGGTACGTCACTGAGGATCTTGGGCAATTCGTCAGCCTCTGAAGATGAGACAGAAAAAAAAAGAAAGAGAGGATGAGAATCTTAGAAGAATCTCAATAGGGGTTCTCCTCCTAACACATGTCATCATCCTCGTCCTCAAGGACCTTGGATTTCTTTATGAAGTGGTGAAAAGTTCATTTATTAAGTTCTGAATTCCATTAGCCAAGGTCAATGTCTTTTAATATGAATCTTAATATTATGAATGCGTCATACTATATCATGTATGCATGTCAATGCTGTATGCAACTTGTCACAAGCTCTATATTGACCGAACACAACATGCCGAACATATCGACTAAGCATGACATGCCGAACATACTGAACACAATGCACATGCACATGATTCCTCTTTTCTTGTCATCCATCCTCTTTCAGAACCACCTAAGTCCAACCATCTCACCGGCCCCGACGATTTTATCATGGTCACCAAAACTTCCAGCTTGTCGATCACCTACGATGAAATCATCCTAACTAGCTGAGGCTAGATTTAACATGGGGCAATAGAGGGGGAAACAATGCCTCAATACCCAAATATCACATGTAAATAATGTAGGCATGATAAGACAGGCATGATAAAAACATTTAACATATACGAAAATGCAATGAAATTCGTGATGTTTTGCTTTCTCATGATTAAACTTTCCTTTCTTAATAACCACCATTTTATCATGTTCGCCAAAATCCAACCAACTCACCGGCCTTGGTGATTTTATACTGGTCACCAAGACTCCACCTCACCGATCGCCTAGGATGAGCTCAATCCTTAAAGGGGGCTTACGGATCATCTATCATAACTATTAATTCCTGGAGTCTATAGGATCATTTCCATATGACCTGTGTCACCTTAAATCTTGGCATGTTATGTAGAGATGCAGCATGAATATATAATCACAGTCATAATTTGCAATCCATCATCTGATGCTCATGCAATTTCACAATTCATCTAAGTCTGCAAATTGGCGAAAATCCGGCAACATAACTACTCAGCATAGAATTTCCTCAAATGTGCTTCATGACATACATCATATGAATCATGAATCTCCATCAACCAATCATAGTCATAACATGCCACAATTTATTGCGCAGTTGATCATAAAAGCATGCATCTCATTCTTTGCATACTTCCATAAGCAGGTTATCGTCAATATCTTATTGAAAAGTAAGCATGCTCCTACCCAGTATGTCGGAAGTCAAGGACCAGACTCAACTAATGCATATACTATGCTTGCAGAATATATATACAATATACTGGAGATCATCACTTACATATTTCAAAAATCAAGCATGCATAATCATCAATTCATAATCTTGCACAATTATTTCAATTCATATAATCTCCAACTAAATCACATGAACATGGTGCTCCTGACATATCTAGGTCCAACAAGGGCATAATAAAGTATATTTATATGTAGGGAAATACTAGTTGTACATTTGTTTAGACCAAATAAAGCTCACTTTCCTTTATGTAAAGAAACTTATGGTTTAGGATAAATTTGTAAACCTATTTCATTCACATTAATTTTGAGTTTGATTCTCTGTCTCAAATAATTAGTATTCTCTATATACATGATATTATCATTATTATATGAAACATTCGATAAAATAAAATAAATAATTAATTCCTACAACCTCTTACACATTTAGAAGAAATAATAATGTATAAAAAAATTAAAGTATATTTACTAATTATCTGTAACTATTAAGCAATCTTACTTTTTTAAAAGCATTGAAAATTTAAATCCATCCCACTCTTAAAACATAAAAAATTTGGTTGAGAATATAATAAAAATGTGTCCATAATTATTTCTTAATCTTTACTGTAAAATTTTATGTAACCTAAAAATATTTATTTTTCTCTAAAATATGATAGCGATGTATGCATGTAGAAGTAAGACCAAAATTTGAAACCAAATTAAAACCATATTAAGGAACATATTTTATAAAAAAAGATTTTAGCTTGATAGCTGTTAGCTATGTTGACATATATCCTGATGCAATGAGAAACTCAAAGTCACATCGTTTTCTATAAAATATTCATTAGTTGATTTATTTTATTTTCTTTAAAAAGGAATTAAGAATCTCAAACTACTGATAAAAAATATTAAGCATCAATAGAAAGTAATTCGCATCAACATTGCCAAATATGTGTAGATATATAATAATATTATAATTATAGACCAAAATAGCATATATAATATTTGTTCATTATAACCTTGTTAATCATAAGATTTACACATAATGTCATATTAATATGCACAAATCATTATATAACAATGTTGAAATTCTTGTGATTTATTTGGAAGAAAATATAAAAGTTATGTGATGTGCATGTGACTTTGTGAAATGTAAGAATTCATAATGAATGTGACATAATTAGTAAAAATATAATATATCTAGTAGCATATATGTGTAACTCGTATTATTATCCTTGTCATTGTATCTCTTCCTTTATCTTATTTTAATTTTTATTACGTATATATTTTTATTCATTTGTTTTTATTATTCTTACTATTCCTATATTATATATATATACAGAATTAATCCTAAATTTTAATAAAATCTAAACCTATAAATAAACCTAGGCCTGTCAGAAAAGAACCAAAACAATCCTAGTCTAGTTCTAACCCACACCAAAAGCGAACACTGCAAGCCCAAACCCGAGCAGATCTTAACAAAATAATGACCCAAAAGCACTTTTCTAGAAGAATACTTAACAAGCAAATATGACCCGAAGCAAAGCAATAACCGAACAATCTCTAATTTGATCCAAGGCCCACAACTTAAAATGAAATGTTTGTTTAAAAACTTACTCAAAAAAAAAAAAAAAACTGAACTGGCAATTCAATCCGCCCAAACAGCATTAATTTAACGAAAAAGGTCAAAAAAGGGAAGGAATAAATAATAGAAAACTGACCAAGGCAGAAGGGTCTGGAACACTTTATGGCATTGGTTTTATTTTTACACAAGGGCTACCAACAAAGAAACACACACCCACACAGAGAAAGAACGAGAGAGATGGGGAGAAGGCTGGTGGCGAGGAGGAAGAGGGGCCCAACAAGCTGGTGAGCGGTGGAGGGAACCCGCCGGCAGTGCTGCGACAAGGCGTTCTACCGGCAGTGATGGGGCAGAGCGGGGCGGCGGTGGAAGCCAGGTGAGGCCGCGGGGAGCTTGTGCTGTGGCTGTTTCGAGGAAGGGTTCGCGGCCAAGACTGCAGCAGCGTGGGTGACTGGTGAGTTCGCACAGATGTGGTGATGGCTGAAAGGAAGCAAGGCAGCGAGGTTGTACGGGAGGGTTGCGGCGGTTCCAGCCGTGCGCAGGCTAGAGGTTGGATCGACTGGGGTTTGTTGGGTTATATTTTTGTTTGGGTGGGCCATGACTCTGTGTTGAGGCTGTAGTTAGATTTAGAATAGGATGATGTTTGGTTTTATTCCATTTGATTTTGGCTTCTGATTTCTGTTTTGGCTGGTTTGATTTATATTTCATTGTTGATAGGTTTGGGATGGTTCTGGTTGCCTTTATATTCTGCTGGCTTTTAGTAATGTGATGTAATATGGGAATTTGGGTGGCTATGGGTGATAGTGCAGGATGGGGGTCGATTTGGGATGAAAGGAGGGTATGTGTAGTGAGTTTAATTTCTTAGATGAATGAGGATGGCAGGGTGGCGAGGAAAAGAAGAAGGGCGCGGATCGACGCCGGCGAGGGGGCGGTGATGGGCCGTGCAACAATGCGACCTCCCCTTCCCTCCTTCTCTCATATTGTTTCAGGTTCAATTTCCATTCATGCTCTATTGGGTTTTGGATTGAAAGAAGATTGGGGTTTAGGTATGGCCACATTGTGGCTGTTATGTTTTGTTTGTGTTTATGTGGCTAGTTATATGATGTGGAAGATGATGATGTTTTAAAGAGGTTGGCTCTGTGAGGGTGAGTTATGGCTGAGGTCTTGGGCTGGGATGATGATGGGCGGTAGCTTATGTCATGGTGACTGAGATAGGTTGAAATAGATGAAGGCTGAAGGATTGAGGATATTGTATTATTGTGTGGGTTTCTTAGTGGTTGTTCTTGCTTCTCCCCTTCATGCTGCCTTTGCTCTTTGTTCCCCTGATCATCTTTGCCATTGACAGATTTTCATGGTTTTGCAGGAGGACCAGTGGCATTTTCTCCCACGCCTTAGCCTTGCCCATCATCCTCGTCTTAGTGTCTTGGGTTCTGGCAAGAGTGCCCATTATTCCTGCAGTTAGAGGGGAGAAATGGAGTGCAGGGGATGGCTTCAGCACCTCCTTTCTATTATTTTTATTTTTCCAAAACTAACTGCCACTTATGGTCTAATGTATTTCTTTAATCATCATTGCCCATCAATGCCCATCATTCTTTTATTTGGTTCGTATGTGTGTGTGCACATTTTGGCAGGGCATGGGACGTTCATGTAGTTCATATAGTTTTATGTGATATTATGTGTTTAAATCATGGCGAGTTCTCAGGTAAAGATAATTGTTTTATCTGCACCTACAGATCTTATGTGTCCTAATCTTATGTGTCCTAATAACAAATTGACAAATGGAAGAGATAAACATGTTGATAGAAGTGATGTATGTGAAACAATCCGTGAAACTTCAAAACTCCCTGACATTGTAGTACAATGGGTAGCAGTTGAGAAGAGTAATTACCTACTCTCGGGGGAGACCTTTTCCTTGCTCCATGGAGTATTATTTACCACTAGTTTGCATTATTCCAGTGCACTATTTTGAAATTTGTGGTTACAATGGATTATGGCGGAAGAAAGTTTTCCTCCCCGAGGACACAAAGAATGACTCGCACAGCAGATCAATTTGCTTTTTCATTATATATATATATATATATATTAAATTGTTAAATTTTTATTAAAAAATAATATATCAAGAGTTTAATTTATATATTAAAATTTTTCTATATACTCATTAAATCACATATTACTATATCAACAAAAATATTTAAGTTTTACACTTATTTTTTAAAAATAATGTAAATTGTGTAATTTGATTAGATAATAATGTAAAATATTTTTATACAACCATTCTATAGAAATTAAACTCAAATATTAAAATGTTCTGGATGATCCTCTTATATTAGTGTTTTAAGTTGTTACATTTTTTTTTTTAATTTTAATTTCAACTTTTTGATCTCTAGTGTTTAACTTGACAATTTGATGTCTAAAGCAACAACTTTTTTTTTTTTCTTCATATCAAATTAAATGGAAATATATCTATATATATAGTCTTTTTATTTTGTTTATGTCACTATTTTATTTTTTCCTCTTTTCTAATTTATATATTAAAATTTTTTTATACAATCATCAAATCACATATTATTATATCAACAAAATAGCTAAGTCTTGCACTTACTATTTTGAAAAATTATGTAAATAGAGTAATTTGATTAGAGGATAATGTAAAATATTTTTATACAAGCATTTCATAGAAATTAAACCTAAAAATTAAAATGTTCTTGCCGATCCTCTTATATTAGTGTTTTAAGTTGTTACACTTTACATTTTTCTTAAATTTTTTATTTCAACTTGTTACTCTCAAGTATTTAACTTGACAATTTGATGTCTAAAGCAACGACTTATTTTGTTCTTCATATCAAATTATATATATATATATATAGTCCTTTTATTTCGTTTATGTCACTATTTTATTTTTTTCTCTTTCCTAATTTCTCATTACTAATTACCTTTTATTTTTTCTAATTTCATGTTTGTAAAATATTTTCCAGACATACCCATAAGAAAGAATTAAGCAAACCACCTAGAACAAACAAGCTAAGGGTTCATTTGCTAAATTAAATAAAATTTGATTGTAAAAGCTAATACTATTTATTATGACGTTATTTGTGATTGGGGTGCAACAAATATATAATATTTTATGTCCACTAAAGTCCCTTTATACATCAAAACAATGTATAATTAACTAAATAAGATCTTGACATGTCAGGTTGGGCCTAATTGTACTTTCATGTATAAAGATCTTCTCTTCCCCTTCTATCTCTCTCATCGTGTTTATATATATTAGCAAATTCATAGGAACTTACATGTCAATCAATTTGCTTTATGTTTCTAAATTATTTAAGAAAGAAATAATGAATTAAAAAATAATTTAAAAATAAGAAGTTGGAGGAGTTATTATTAATGGTATTTGTTCTTGTGAAAGTAATTTTTGTGATATGCTTAAGAAGAGTATTTTTTGAAATTTAAAAAGTTGTACGCCAAATGGATAGTTATTGTGGAGAATCGCTTATATATATATATATATATATGGAAAAAATATTATAAAAAAAAATATAAATAACAATAAATAAATTTCAATGTAAATTACATTTGATATGAATAATTTTAATATAAATAATATTTTTATATAAATTTGAAATTAATAATTAAGATTCCTTTTTATTTTAGTAAATATTGACTGTAAGTATTTGTCATAGTGAAATGATAATATATAAAGTATTGATTATAGAGAAAAAAAAATATCAAACATACTAGCACAAAAAATTTGGTCACACTAGAGAAAGTAAGCGCCTCTAAGAAGGAGTGTATAAAACACAAAACTCGATCTTATCCACTATCAATAGAGATTGTTGCTTATACGTACTTGTTAACCTAAATACAATTTTCTAATGTTACTTGACGCGTCAGCAATAGCAAGATCCACCAATGTGAATAAGGTTCATACCATTTTATTGGAAAAATATATCATTTTCCCATTAAGAAACATCCTTAAACATATAGAAATAAAAATTAGAAAATAAAAAAATTTCAAAATCAGAGAAAAATCACAATCGATGTCAAATGACAACTAGAGAATATAATTACATGAAAATTTTGACAACAGATATACTTCTCTCTCATTCACCATATGGCCCTAGTACATTGGCTCTCTCCAAAATGAGTATTTAAACTATATCTCACAACACTCTAAAACAATAGTATGGGAAACAAAGAAAGTCAGATACAAACATAAAATGTTTCTATTTATTACAAGTTTTAACACTTTTATGTCGACAACAAATAATTGACAATTTCTTGTGTAGGAGATCAAATTGATATCGTTGAGGCTTTGATTGTATTAGTTTATACAATCAAATCTTGTAAATAATGTACCAAGTGGACCCTTGTTTGTTGTAGGTGATTTAGTTAGTTATTTCTTATGGTTTGGTCTTTACAATATTTTATAAATATAAAATTAGAAAAAATAATAGGCAATTAGTTATGAGAAGTTAGGAAAGAGAAATATTTTCTTTTTGTTTCCTAGGATATTCACCATCGATAGTGACTAATCATTTAAAGACGAGAGCCCCCCTAAAAGGGTAACACTTTAGCTTTAAGACCTTTTTCAAACTAATCTTTTCATGAATCAAACCCCTAATTAGACAAGAGTCAAACTAACTACTAATTGTATGCTTGTGGTTTGCATCCATTCTCTAGAAAGAGAAATACTAAAATAGTGAGATAAACAAAATTTAAAAAAAAGGACCAAAAAAAATGCATTTAAGATTAGTTTGGATGATATTTTAAAAAAATATTTTTTAATTATTCTTTTTAAATAAGATCTTTTCATCAATTTATGTTTAAATATAATATTAAATAATTTATTTTATAAGAGAAAATTTTATCTTTTTAAAAACTATTTATTTTTTTATATTTTTAATCATTCTACTTTTACCCAAAAAGTTTATAAAAAAATGAAAAGATTTTGGCATCCAAACGGGCTTTTAATTACTATACTTGAGATTTAAAATGTTAATTTTTTTTAGAATAGTAGTAAGTAAAAATCTTAAACATTAATATTAAAGAGTATCGAGAAGATCAATTAATATATTGTTAACATATATATATATATATATATATATATATATATATATATATATATATGGGAAGCACCTTCTCATTTCACGCGCACCACCTACTCCTCCACGCACATAACTTTGAACACACTATATCTTAACCTTTATCACTTCCACATGTCAACTTATTATTAGGCCACATAAAAATCTGTAGGTGCAGATAACAGGAACGTCTTTACCTGAGCAAGCACTGTCTTGCCTTTGATGGCATGTTACTATGTGTGATTGTGGTTGTTGGATATCAATAGCTATTTTACTATTGTTGAGTCTTTATTCTTTTTACTTTTCAGTCAAAACAGCATGTGCCAGCTGATTTATTTTATTTTATTTTTCTTATATATGCCAAAACATGGGCAGAGAACTTAGTTAAAACTTCAACAAGAAGAGAAACATGATGATGCTTGGCTCCAGTTGCGGATTCACTACAACTGACATGATTAACAAAAATAGGGCCATCAGACACCAAATTAACTATAGTTATGCCCGAGCCATGCTGTCTCTATAATTTTCCTTTAAACAACACCAAGGAAAAAAAAAATATTAAACATTTTCAGAGAATTAGGAAATTTTACAAGTTAGATCGTAAGAGTGTAAAATTCAAATTAAAACTTTCAGGTTCAAGAGGATAATATATTAAAACAGATTAGATATTCTGGGACAGTATTCCAGCAAATCTGTTTCCTTTTCTTAATTCTGTTAATAATAGTTAATGTTCCTGAAAAATTATAGAACATATAAGTACATACTTTAAGGTGTCATTTAAGTTATATTCACAAATTAAGTTAAAAATCATATGTTAACTATGAGAGAGGAGACATGTTTTTCGTATCTTGTTCCCATTTAGAATTTTACTTCCTATCCCTATTCTTATTCCTGCTGCGGGTCCCTATTGCCTATTTTAGGGGTTTGAATCCCTACGAGGTATTCGTGAGTTTATTAAAATAATTACAAAAAGAGAAAAACTTGAAAAGTATTTCAATATTCGAAACATAAATATACATAATAATACTACTAATGTAACATGATCCAAATTAAAAATGAAAATACATACATAATACAAATTCAATAAAGATAATTAGAAAATTGAATATGTGCTAAGATTTTTTTTTTGTATGTGTGTGTATATATATAAAAATGAATATTTAAATAATTTGTATAAATAGAGAATTACAGGTCTCTATGGGACAGGAACCTCATTCTTTATCCTAATCTCATTTAGCAAACGGTGACTTCACCCCGTCCCTATAAAGATTAAATGAGTTTCCATTCCCATCCTTTTTTTTAAGGTAATCCCAGTAGATACCACTTTGCCTGTTTTAATTATCTTTAGCCATTTACATATTTATAGTAAATTAAAATATTTAATTTACATTATTTTAATTACACATCATTTCCTTTTACATCATTTTAATAAATATTCTCTAAATGAAAGTTTTTTTGGTTCCTCCATAACTATGTACAAAATAAAAATTCTCATTTCTCAGTGGATGTTATGTTGAGTCCATTATACTATCATAAATTATTCTCTAAACTTGTTCATAAAAGATAAGTACCATTTAAGATCATTAGATTGTTGCTCTTTGCCATATTCTAGCTCTTCAACTAAGAGATGCTATTGAGTGGAGAATAATTTCGATATGATATGGACTTAAACTCTTTTAAATACATTCCATTTGAATTAAGTAATTTTTTAATTTCAATTAAAGATAAATTCTTTAGCTATGAACCTAGGATATCAAGATATGCAAAAAACACTTTTTTTTATGACAATATGAAACTTTTAACTTATTCTAAAAAATACAATATATATATATATATTGATATGTTAACTGATTTAAACATATTTGATTTGATTTAATAAATCACAATAAATTGAATTATTGGAATTTTCAATTTCTATTAAATTATGTTTGATTCAATATCAAATGATCTGATTTAAAGCTTCAATGGCAAGAAAATAAAATTAATTTATATTTTTAATTTTAAATACCAACTGATCAATTTTAAACATAATAATAGATTTTCTAATAAATTAAAATCTCGATTTCTAAAGTTGATTCCATGTATATGAAAGTTCAAATCTTTGTTGCTTTAATTTTCCATTATTAATTGACCCAATAATACAATTAATTACAAAAATTTGAATTTTCTACTTTAGTGAACAAAAATATATAAACTTGTTAAAAGACTTTTAATTTACATAGTTGATTACCTTAGACAAATCAAATACCAAAGTCATTTGTTAAACTTTGAATATTTAAGGTTTGTAGTAGCAGCAGATCATGCCGTTGTAACAAATGATCATGACTCATAATATCGATTTTAAACTCTCATAATCTCTTCATATGTTTCCTATTTTTCTTTCATTCACACAATTGTTGTATCAAATTTTTCTTGCTTCATAGCCTTGTCAATTTTCTATATAAATATCATCCAAATCCTTGTAAATATATTCAAAATATCATTTGAATCCGATTTGAAACTTATCTATTTCAAATTAAAAAATTGATTCATATAATAAATGCATTTAATTTCTTTTATGTTCTATTCTAATTTTTTATTTTTAAAAAACACATATAATATAGAATTAACGTGGTTGTAATGATAAAAATCATTTAATAAAATTGCATACATCTTGGACTATTTTTATTATTATATGGGATAAAATTAAAATAAATGTCTCATTCCTAATTAAGTAATCATATGTAATGGAAACAATAACTACTCCCATAATGTTCGCTTTCTCCTTCTCATTTGCTACAATAACATAGGAATACAATAACCCCATATACAATTGACTTCTAATGACTAATATCGCAGATTTTTCTCCTTGTTAATTCCTGTATACTAAGTGGTGACTAATCTATTTGTTTAGTAGGCAAAACTTAGTTTTGAAAAATCCTCTTATTTTTTGTTAGCATTCATTTATTCTTTCGAGTGTCCATTGATCATTGCTTCCATCCAAGACTAAAAATCTGCTACATATCATTGCCAAAATCTCATAGATATAAAAATCTTATAAATATACATATCCTATATAACACAAAAAAAATGTAATTATTGAAAAATGAAATATCTAACATGGAAATAAACTTAATGTGCATTTGGATGGAGTATTTTTAAAATATAAGGGAATTTAAAATGCTAGAAAATTAAAATACTTGAATTAAGTTTCTTTCAAATTTTAAATTTTTTGTTTGGATATATAATTACATTTCCTTTGTTTGTAAAATACTTTTTTTGGGTGAGGTAATCACATTACCTTGATTTTAACATATTTTATTTGAAAAACATAAAATATTTTTTTAAAAAATAAATTTTTTTTATTAATAATAAAAATTCAACCGATCTAAAATCAATTATAATGAGTTCATATTTCATAAATTATCTTAAATTTCATTCACAAAATACTTTAAATTTGAATTATAAATTTAATTGTTATATAAATAAAATGGAATGATACATAAATATAGCATTATATAATATAAACTGAATATTTAAAAAATTTAAAATACAATAAAATGAATTAAAAATGACATTAAACAAAAATCTCATAAATATAAAGAAATTGTAATAGAATATAATAAAAATGAGACTTACCAAAATAACAAAAACTTATACTTGTACATATAGGAATTTTTAAAATTCCCTCTCTATAGGTGGAAATTAAAATCCTCTATTATAGGTAGATAAAATTTCTTTTTAAAATCTCTTGAATTTTGCAATTTCTTCTAAGTGAATATCCTAATAGGATATTTTATCATGATAAATTTTAAGTCCTTAAAAAAAACTACATTCCCCCTATAATCGTTCAATCCAAATGCACACTAGGAAATTTTAGGATCTTGTAGAGATTAAAAGTTGCATTGCATAAAAATAACACCAAGATAAGTTAAAAAACACTTTGATTCACTTATGCTTTCTTAAGCTTAAAAATTAATAATAATGACTCAATACATAAAATAAATAATTTATGTATACAAATAAATTATAGACAAAATAAAAGTACGGCAAACTATCAATTTTTCAACCGAAAGATCATATAAATAGGAGCAATTGATGAGCTACCACAGTGAAAAGTTTTAAACATAATAAATATAGAGATCAAATTCAAAGATTAATTAAACAAATAAAAGTAGTAAACCAAAAGAGATAAATAAGAATGATAAATCAATAACACAAAACCTTTGAGCAAATAATGCTATAATCTACTTCAAACTTAAATGGCAATTTGGAAAAACTAAAAATCAATGATAAAAAAGGATCTATATAAAAAAAATGCATAACAAAGGAAAAATTGATGACAAAAAAATTGAAGCAATTAGAAAGGAAATTAAAATGAAAATAATCATAATTTAACATAAAAAAAATGACCAAGAAAAATAAAATGAAAACAATAAAAAAAAATGGTAAAGTTAAGAACAGGTTAAAAACTCAAAAAACTTAAAATCAGTTAATAATATAAATTTATCAAACATAAAAGATTTCACATTTTATAGTTGAAATTTACAAATTTAAATATCAATATATTAATATCATAGAAAAAGTGGATAACACGAGATAAATAACAAAGAAAATAAAAATACAATAGGACATGAGAAGGAAGATGAAGAAGATACAGAAGATACCTTTGTTGTTGTAATAACATTGGACTGAAACAATATAAACATAAAAAAATAGTCAAACAATCACTGAGATTGCAAACAAAGAGATGAAGTAAAAAGGAAGAATTCAACAAGATGAAACATACCGATAGAGCAAACAGATATGCCAAAAACCTCTCATGACATATATTACATATACATTACGTTAAAATACTTGAGTCAACTTTAAAAGTGATTTTTGAAATGTGAATAATTGACAATTCTATAATTAAATATTGATGATTGTTAATAATATTATAATAATATGTAATAATTATAGTTTTAATATTTAAAAAAATTAATAATTTACTTCTTAAAAACTGTGAGTCCTAAATCATTCTAGTTGCGATGCTTAGAAAACTTTCCCTTATAGGAGTATGGAATATTATTATTATAGATTATAGATTCTATATTTTTTTCATTGTTAATGATCCTTAATTTTAATTGTGGATCATAATTTTAATGATTCTTAATCCCATGAATATATCTTAATAATTTTAATTTTATTGATTCATATAATATTTAATGATTGTAATATTTTATTTTATTAATAATTAAATTATAAATTAAGTTACAAAAATCTGTAGACATGAATATTGAGAAAAGTGAGCCATAAATTACTATATGAATGACACGTGTACCCTAAAGCTCTATATGAAAGACACGTGTAATAGTTTTCATGAAATGACTCTCAAATATTAAAATAGTATATTGATGTATAAACTTGTTATAAATTTTATATTTTATTTTCTCCTTTTAGGATTGATATTTTATTTTATAATTTAAATTTTACATGATTTACTAGTTCATATAAATTTAAAATAGAGATTTATATCTAGTCATTCTTTTCATTTATTTATTTTCAACATACAACCTCTTTTCCTTTATTTTTTTCAAGGCATTTAAATATTTCTTAAGCTTTATCCCTATCTTTTTGCGCTTAGGTATATCATTCCTAAAGGCATCCATTTTTGGGATATTACACTCTAACTATAAATAAATATTGTGTGAAAGTAAAGATTAATTTTATTAATTATTTGAATATAATTTTAAATATATATTATTTAAAATATAATTTAAATTAAAATATTATATATTATCAATTTAAATATTCTTTAACTATTAATTGTTTCAATAAATTATGAAAATAAAAAACTCCTTATTTGTATAATTTAATATTAAATATTAAATTAAAAATTATTCTTAATCCTTACTTTTATATATAACATTATTTATTACTTATTTATATACTTTACTAGCATATGATTTATGATTTATTTTGTAACACCCTTCCTACCATAAAACTATACTTAAATCATAACCTTATAGTAAGTAGTTGTTACTTGTTAACTTTGTTTAACTTTAGAGGAGTATATGCAATATTAAATATGAGCCTATTTTTGTGATGAAAATAAAACTCTTTCTCTTTGAGTAATAAATAATATATCAAGAATACATAATTTTATTACTCGATAACCAATCAATAATGTCAATAAATATGTCAAACCCTTACCCTAGTTCACACAAGAACCTTCCAATCCAGGTAGGGTACTACTCAAATTTCACTAAAATAAAATAAAGATACTGACTAAAATCCTCTATCAATGGTTCATCAAAAGGTCTGGACCATGACTAACAACACCAGCTAGGGATCTCCACAAAATAATCATCATCATTGCAATTTAAAAAAAAATGATAACATCAGGAATGAGAATCAAAGATTCCCAGTAAGAAATACACTAGTTTACTACACAGTGACATCTGACATAGAATTTAAAATAATTAAAGTATCTTCGATGTCTTCTAAAATAATTAACTTTACTTATTCCTTTTCTTATTTAACATAATATTATAAGTACACTTATACTTAAGAATAAAAGCATCGAATTCATTAAATATTTTATCTAACATAATATTATGAGTAGAAATCATTCTCAACTGTATAGTCTCATACCTATATAGCCTTAGAATCCCTTTCATTCTAGTTGTTTATATAATACTTAGTTTATTTGTTTTAATTCTTCTTTATCATAGGCTTATTATTAACTTTAGGCTTGAGAATATAACTCATAGGATTCCTGATATAGTTCTCATCTGAAATATTGCCTGTGACGTAACACTTCGTGTTACATCCTTTTATAGTTCACTTGATGAGTACCTCATACCTCATCCTGATATAGATGTCAGTAGCATTATCTTCTCAATACATCAATTTCATTTCTTCTTTGTAACACCTTGTGTTATAATCTGTTATAATTCATCTCTTTGACATAATATAGTTCATTTCATTACCTCAATTTCATTTGTTTCATCTCTTTTTTGACATGATCTTATTATTAAAGTTTAGGCTTAATGGTAGAACTCATAGGATTTTTCTGATATACTTCTCATTGGATCGTACTGTCAACGATGTCACGTCGTCGTGTTACAACCTGATATAGTTCACTCGATGAAGCACGTCTACTACATCTCATCTCAATAGCCTCGCTATCCCCAGTACATCCCTTTCCTCATAACGATGTAACGCCGTCGCGATTACAACCTGATATAGTTCACTCGATGGAGTACGTCTACTACATCTCATCTTAATAGCCTCACTATCCCCAGTACATCCCTTTCCTCATAACGATGTAACGCTGTCGCGATTACGACCTGATATAGTTCACTCGATGGAGTACGTCTACTACATCTCATCTTGATAGCCTCGCTATCCCCAATACATCCCTTTCCTCATAATGATGTAACGTCGTCGCGATTACAACCTGATATAATTCACTCGATGGAGTACGTATACTACATCTCATCTCGATAGCCTCGCTATCCCCAGTACATCCATTTCCTCATAACGATGTAACGTTTACAACCTGATATAGTTCTAAGGGCGTAGCATGTCTACTACTACCCATGAATCCATGAGATTACCACTAAGCAATTTACATTGTATAAGTTTTATTATCTTAAGTTTTATTATCTTAAGTTTCCTTTCTTCGCGTGCATCTTTGTCATTGGTATAAGAAATCTCATTATTATTATGTAAAATCTCTTCTTAATAGTTCTATTTCTCATACTTTTGTTTTAAGATTTCCTTGAAATCTTCTTAACTCTTATAAGATTTTCTTTATTAAGTCTCCTGAATTACTGTAAGACTTTTCTCTTTAAAATCTCCTAATTTTCTTATGAGATATTCTCTTCAGAATCTTCTGAATTATTATGAGATTTTCTACTCAAAATCTACTAAAGTCTTACGAGATATTTTATTTAAAATTCTCCTAATGTCCTATGAGATATTCTGTTTAAAATCTCTTTAAGTTTTATGAGATATTCATATTCTATTCAGAAATCTTTTAAATTTTTATGAGATATTCTGTTAAAAATCTATTAAAGTCTTATGAGATTTTTTGGAAAAAATCTCTTGAGTTATTATGAGATATTCTTTTTGAAATCTCTCTTTACTTTTTATGAGATTTTTTTGAAAGAAAACAACTAAACATGTTTTGAGATTTTCTATAAAATCTGGTAAACTTTTAGTAGATTCTCGTACTAAAATTTGGCGCACTATTATGAGATTTTTAGCAAAGTTTGCCAAACTTTTATGAGATTTTATACTATCCAAAACTTGTAAAACTCCTTGGGTGGTAGTTCTTGTAAATTTCAAGAGAATAAACCAAGTTTCTTTGATGAATTTCAAGCTTTTTCTTCTATGAATCAAAACCTCTTCATTTACTTAAAAATCTCTTATATCAATTAAATCAATTCTCAATACTTGTATTTAGTGCATCCTTTATATTCATCCAGCTCATATATCTAAATCTTGAAAATAAATTTCAGATTTCATCAACATGAATCCAAACATATCCCAAGGATTTCTAATAGTAAAATAGCCAAACAATCAACACGTAATAGACATAGAGTTTTCCTACCTTTTTCCAAGCTTTTAGCTAAATCTTTCTCTAGTTTTTCTTCTCTAATCCATGGCTCAAACCCACTTTCCAACCCTTGTATGAGTTTCTGTTTGGACATATTTGAAGATGAAAAGAAAGGTTTTGGCTTGAGTTTGATGTAGAGGAAGTGTTCTTGAACTAGTTTAAGGATTAATCTAGGTGTATCCTTCAAGAACTTGGAGCTTTCATGGTGTTTCAAGAAGAAAAGCTTGCAGAAGATGGAGGAAGAAGAAAGGAACGTGGTTGCTATCCAGAAAGGCTGAGGGAAAATGGAGTCTTTTCCAATTTCTTTTATTTATATAGAAAAGCCTTACTTGGAGATATATTACCGATCAATTTTCTTTGTATCAGTATTAGAAATGTTTATATTTATTTGATTGTCCAATTATAAAAATTATCTAGGATATGGTATTATCCCTTATATATTCATCCAACCCATATATATACTGGATATTATCCCTTATTTGTCCAATATTAGAAATGTCTATATTTATTTGATTGCTGCAATTATTACCATTTTGGTGTACCAATTATTACTATTTTGGTACCCGATCGATACCTAAAAATTTTATTGGGTTAAAAATATTTATTTAACCTTATCCTTATTTTTTTTTATATGACTTTATACTAATTATAATGTTTCATCCTATATCCCTGATTAAAATATTATTATATTGAATTTTTAATGATATTAAATAATTTTTTTTACAGAATCCTTATATTATTTTGATCATAACTGTGTCTGTCAAAATTTTAAAAATCCCTACAGATTGTTCACATTTAATTGTTTTATTACAAAAGTACTAAAATACAAGTCATTAAATGCTTATTTTTAGATATTTTAATCTTTAATTATTATTTATTAAATTTAATCATTATTTATTTGTAATATTTATCATTTTATTTTATTTATTATCATTTATTTAATAATGATTTATTTATTATTACTTGATTGAATAAGTAAAATATATCTTATATATTAAAAACTAATCAAGCCTTATCATGCCTTTCTAAACTTAATTAAGTTATCCATCATTTTAACGTATAAGAAAATTTTGATGGATAAACTTATACAATATATTATTTGTATCAAACAATGAATAAAGCTATTATGTATTGTATTAGATTATCATATTATGCTATATATAGTGTGCCAAGCAGACCCTTCATAAATGCCTTTGAAGCATCATATACCAAAATTGAAAAAAGAAAATCATGCATGAGTAAATGGTATCATTCATGGTTATCAAACTCTCGAGCTAATTAAACTCTTATGAATTTACTAGTTTTGGTCCCCTTAAATCGAGTTAACTTGTTTGAAATCTTAAACTTGAGTAAACTCAGGTAAACTCACGAGTTTATTTTTTAGTTAGAATTTGGTCATTTAATCAACAAAATATGTTATTTCACAGCAAGAACTCGTAATTAGACTTTTCAAAATTGAAGTGTTGATGTATTAACTTAAGTTATTTTTATTTCACACATCGTAAATTCTTGATATGCTTTGTTTCTTATGATTTTAATATGTATTTTACATTTTATGACTTATATTTGCTTTATTATGATGTTGCAATTGAATTTTTTATACATATTTATTGTGTCATAAATTTATTTTATTACAATTAGATGTAATAAATATTTTTAATATTGTTTTAAAATAAAAAACTCTTGTGAGTTTACAAGTCGAGTTTACGATATGAGTTTATCTTAATTTCATAAGTTTAGGTAAACTTAGGAGTTTGGTAACCTTGGTATAAAATGAATTGTTAGACAAATTAGTTCTTATAAAAAAAAAGTCTCAAATTTGTCCCTGTAAAAATGAATTGTTAGACAAGTTAGGCTACAAGTTCAACTTAATAGAGGGACTAACTTGTCTAATTATTCAATTTTGTAAGGACCAATTTGGGAGTTTTTTTTACAAGCCCTACTTTGTTTGAGTTTTTAATTTTACAGGGACTAATTTAGGATTTTGCTTTTTAAGAGACCAATTTTTCCTACTTACAACTTTGTAGGGACTAAGCTATATGTTTTGTCTTTAAATTTAATGTGAGATTTAAAAATTAAATTCCTGATTAAAAACTAGTGTAAAAGTTGGATAGTTTAGATATCAATAGTTTTCAGGTAAGGAGCACAATGCATTTGTTTTTTATTCAATATGAATATATTGTACCTCAATCTAATAAGGAGTGTGGAATCCATTTGTATTAGTTCAAAGTGTGCAATGCATTTGTTTTTTCATTTAAAGTGTGGAATGCATTTGTAAGTGTCATCCATTAGGTTTTCATTAATGAATTTTTCTTTTCTCTAACAAGGAGTGTTAGAAGTTGGAAAGTTTTATATATAGTGATAGATGTTATTGAATTTAAAGGATGTTGGCGAGAGTTTTTATTTTATAATCTCTATTCAAATATGTGTGAATTTGAAAAAGAAATTCAATACAATTTAAAGTGACCAAAAAGTGGCTATAAAATACAATCATCTTCATATAATAATATAGATTATATAAATAAGAAATGATAAAAATTTATTATTGATGCAACAAGTAGTCATGAGAAATAATGATAAAATATTATTATTGAAACAAATATCAGCAAGGTTTAAATATGATTTTGGTCCTAGAAAATAAATAACTTTTGATTTTGATCTGTGAAAAAAAAAGTTTCAATCCAAACATTTTCAAATTTATTTGGTATTAATCTCTATCATTAGTTTGTCTTTGTTTAATGCTTAACTAGCTAAGCAAAGGTCATATCATTTAATCCAACACGTGATAGGAAGGAATAACTACTAAAAATATTATGGAGCTAGGTATATGAAGATAAGGATTGTTGTGTGTTAAAGAAATAGTATTGTAAGAGTGTGTTTGGCTTAAGGGTATTGAAAAGTGAAGAGAAAATTTTTATGGATGAGTTCTATGTATAATTTCACCCATTAAACTCATTCATTTTTATCCCTTAACCAAACCTACCAAGGAGTAAAGGTTCTATAATATCTTACACCACTATAAATGTAATTCTTTAAGATAAAAAGAAGAAAGAAGAAAATGATTATCCTTATGTGTATTTGGGGAAGTTGGAAAATTATAATTATTTCAATAATGAGAACTTTTTTACATAATAGATTATGTGAGAATCAATTTATAATAGCTCTACAACTTTGATGAAGAGGTTGAAAACCAATTTGCAAGCCCTAGTGTTCTTTAGAAACCACTAGTTGGTTATGTATGGATACATCTGTAGCTCCAGAACCCTTCAAAAAGTATGAGCTGTATTGTTTTGAATGACAACAAAGCCAATTTAAACAAAATACTTTGAAGAACGACTAATGGTTACCTTGAGTTTCTTGACTAAGCTTAACAGGTAGAATTCCAAAGTGCATTACACAGACTTAAGCGAGAATAATTTCACTTTACATATGCAGACATGTTTTATTTCGTGGGAATATTATATTGTGTAAAGAACGTTTATATGCATTAAGGAATGAAGCAGAATAATACAAGAGCAATAAACCCAAGGAAATGATCTTCAAAAAGTAACATGAGTCAGAAAGTACACGGAAGAACGAGAAAATCATGCTAACTCTGAAAATAACGTGTTACTCACTCAACAATCATCAAAATCACAAATAAATCAGCATCAAAGAGCCAAGATTGAGGATTGGAAGATCGAAGAATGATCAAGAGATTGATTACGCTGTTAGAAACCTAAATTAATTGTGCAGCACAGACCCAGTTTTTATAACCGGTATGTCATCTTTTTTGCCTGATTGATTCACAATCCTAGCTTCTAGAAGGAGAATATCAGAAACCACAATTAGAAAGTAAAAAGAAAGAGGACATCAGAAACCTCTACAATACAACGGCTTCTGCAACCGATGTAATAAGTCTGTTAGCCTATCTCTCTAGACTAATGTTCCAAGACATAACTGATGATCTACATGTATCACTTAGAGATCTGATCAAAGGCAATGGTCATGAAAAAGGACCTGTAATGGAGATGCTACACTTGAATACTGATAAGAGAGGTGAAGACATAAAAGTGAAAACTCTAGAAAAATCTCTCCACACTTCCTATGATGTTCATCATAACATGCAAAAAATCTTCTTAAAGTGTAGAAAATCTTCTTTCCATGTTTTGTAATGATTTATATACTCTTCTTAGGAAGAGATGTGAGAAAGAAGTCACTCATGTTTTCCAGGTTTGTATTATTGAATATTTGTAAGGAAACATGGGTGTAGGTTAATTTGAGTGGCAACCCAAACATATAACCTTTGTTACCTTGATCCGTTAGTGATTAGAGTGAGACATAGTTTGGAGAGGCTAAGGTAAAACTATTTGCAACATGATGATAGAGATATTTGCTCATCATGGTTCAGCTTGGAGAGGCTGGTTCAAGACTACTTGCAACATGGCAGTAGAAGTTGCTTGCAGGTCATGGTTCAGCTTGGAGAGGCTGGTGCAGAACTACTCAGTTTGTGACAGTTGGGGTTGTCCACTGTTCACTGTGAGAGCTTGGGAAGGCTAATGTAAAGACTATCTATTTTACTTTCTTAGGTTGAGAAAGCTATTGTTAGTGGAATCTCAACATGTGTTGAGTACTGGATATAGATAGGTTGGCCGAACCAGTATAAAAATACTTGTGTTCTTTCTCTCTTCCCTGATCTCTTATTTTCATATTATGCATTTTATATTAATTATTGCTTAAGCTTTATTAAAATTGAATTATTATTATTATTATGCTTCAGAGATCTATTTTATGAAACGACTAACTATTATTCCGCTACATTTCAAGCCTTAAGTTTGATAGTATCTTTTTGTTAAAAGTTTTAGATTCAGAAGAAAACATTAGAAAGCATGATTTTGCCTCCCTTATTGTGTACCTTTTTACCAACAACATCCTTAAGGTTTTGATAGATAAAAAATCAAATCTTATGAAAATTGATTGTATATAAATGACACACATTTAGTGCTTGTTTTGATTTGATTTTGTACTTTACATTTAGCCACTTTTATATGAAATTTGGACTTTTGTAAAATTATTGGATCTAATGTTAAATTGGTAATTTTTAGGTGAATTTGATAGATTAAGAGATATTTTTTAATAAGTTTTGCAAGAGAGATAGTTTTGGAGCTAAATAAGGGTTTTTTAGAAGATTTCTAAAGAATACTATAGTAGAAAATTTGTATCTCTCTCTACAAAGATTGTATCAAGACAAATAAAAATGTTTTGGAAAGTTTAGGAAGTGCTCTACAACTTTGTTGTTTAGCTTGAAATAAAGTTCTCAAATGTTCTTAGTGAAAATCCAGTTGTATGATTGAAATTCGTTTTTTCACTAATGTTATATAGCCTCACCTCCACCTAGTATTTTTCCAATCTCGATCTACAGAAGTCCAATTGAGTTGATTCTTGTGGAATTGAAAGTTAATTCAATTTTCTACAACTTAGTGTCCAATAGCCAAAGGCTAACCCCAAATGTAGAGACTATTATAAAGCTATCAAAGTAATAGTATGGATTTATATTTCCAACACTAGAGTGTTAATTGACCTAATTTAAGGTCAAATGATTATGAAATTAAATGTTTTGGGTCTAATCTATGTCAATAAATCTTAATGCAACCCTAAAATAGAATGGGAGCTATAAATATATAATCTTAAGGATGAAAAATGGAAATTTTAGCAACCTTAAGGCCCTTGGTTAGTCTGTTGGCCTCTTTCTTCGCCAATTTGAGAGATATCAAGGTGGTGTTATGGCGTTGGTAGTACATCAAGGAGAGAAATATGCATGATTGAGATCTTTTCTTCTTCTTTTTTCTATCTTTGGTTTATGTTTGACATGTACATTATGTCTATGGAACTATATTTGTTGAATATGTTAGTTGGCTTAATACTTTGTGTTAGGATTGTTGCTATCTAGCTCTAGGTAAAGGTTAGCGCAGGTTTGTGTTTAAGCTTGGAATGAACTTCCCTCTCTTGGCCAAGCATATATGCATTGATGGAAAACTGGTTCCCTTCATCAATGTTTTGGCTGTTTCTGCATTCAAAGATGTGTCCTCTACTGTGGGGTATCGGGGGGCATGTTAATGAAGGTGCACCAGGGAATCCGATGCTCATTGGACCAATCCCAAGAATATGTTTTGGGGGAAGCCCAATGAGCTTAGAGTGTAAGCTGGTTCTGGAGACCTAATGATCTTAGAGCATTGGCTGATCTGGGAAGCCTAATGAACTTGGAGCACGAGTCGATTTAGGAGGCCAAATGAACCTGGAGCATCGATCAGTGATAAGGTTGGTAAAGCACAAATCGATCCATAATCCTTCCAGTCTCAAAGTTTGGAGGACTGAAGGGACTAACTGTACTAATGTTCCCCAAAATGATCCCTTTTGTTTTGGAGGTATGGGTTTGGTCTACGACTCGGTGTTAAGGTTGTCTATACACCGACTAAACCACAAGTCCCCTAGCCTTAAAGCCAAAGGGTTGAAGAGGATAATTGTATTGATGTCCAAAAAAGAAATGCTCTAGCTGTCCCACTATTGACTATGCAAGATAAAACCAACTCAACGAGGACTGTTTCATGGCTTGAAGTCCATGGGGCTGAAGACGCTCGGATGATCCCTAGAGTTTATTCAACTACCGCACCAAATTTCCCTTTAGATCTTTGACGGCTGCATGGTTCTTAATTTAGTGGCCACGCGTCATCACTTTATTAGTTTAGAAGTCAGTTCATTTAATAGGTTCTACCACTGCATGATGATGGACACATGTCACAAAATGAGCAGTGGCGATGGGAAGTTGAAAAGACTCACAAAATGAACAACGGCCTTGATGGATTTTACCTTGGCCATTTGCTTCCCCTTTGCATACAATCTCTAAGCGCTTTCCTATCTATGTTCTCATTCACCTTCACAGCCCCCTAGGCGCATTTTGCTACTTGAGTGTGTTGCTGTGTTTGTCAGCATTTGGAGATTACGAGGCTATGCCTATTTTACTTTTTTGAAAAAGGTATGCCCTTTACCATCCCTTTTATCTTATTGTCTTCATTTGAGAAGAATGTTCATGTTAATTTGGTACAAAGTCTGTGTTTCATTTAATATATGATATAGTGATTCTACTAATAACCATTTTGCAATTTTGTATTGACATAACTGCTTGAAATGCATAATGATGATTAAAAAATATGTACTTTACTTTGACACGAGCATAAAGTAGGAACTGCTAATTTTGGTCTTAGTATAAAATAGGTGTTTGATATGGGTTTCTGTTGTTTATTTCTGTCTATGCTTTCCTCTCTAATGGGGTCCCAAACGGGGGTACCTTTGTAGGCTATGTAGGTTGTTTACTGTAGCAGAGACTATGTCTAAATAGCTAAGAGAGGTCTCGCCCCCAACCTAGCGATTTGCCAGAATCGCTAGGAGAGATCGCGTTCGTCCTTACTATTAGTTGTGTGTGGCTCGAAGGATCGAGTAATCAGAGATCTCTGCCAAGGCTTCTTCTACATGTATGAAACGATTTTTAGCTAGGTCAAGGTGGAGTTCCTTTTCCCAAGGTTATATTCCGAAGTGTTGGCTATCCTTCATATGGCTTCAGCAAAGCTGCACCTAACTCATGGGCTTTCCTCCAAGGCTTCAGTATTGTGCAAACTTCTGGGCTTCGAGGTCTACCTCGACTATTATTTTATTTTTCTTGGGTAAACAATCTCAAAGTTACCGGTGAATTCTTAGCATCGTTCATCGGTACTCAGAAAATGTGGTTGCTTGAATCATCTGAATCATCCTACAAAAGGTGAACATATATAGATCGGATTTTCAAGGTAAAGGCCAATGGGTAGGTAAGAGAATAGTTCTATGAGGCTTCTAGACGTCCTAAATTTCCCTTTCGATGGAACCCTTCCCCTTTACTAAGGCTCTGAGTTTCACTAAAAGACTTCCACCAAGGAAAAGTCCTATGCTACGGAGCTAAAGTAGTCGTCGAGTGACATTGTTCCTCAAAACTTGACCAATGTCAAATGTGCCTTCCTAATACAAGATGGATATAGTCGACACTGCTTGAAAAAAGATTAAGTGAGAATACGTTTACACTTAACTGTGAAATAGCTCAAATGTGAAACAACTTTAACTTTATTAGGGAACTAACTGACTTTCCTTTTTTTTTTTCCAAGGTGGTTCCATGATTAGTTGGAGCGGGAAAAGGAGAAAATGGCCAACAAGGCTCCCTAATTTGATGTAGATGCTCTCTAAGCAGCCAAGAAGAGGAAAAAGAGAGCTAGCTTTGAGCTTTTCGGTGGGTTTATCTGGAGGTGAAAGATTAGGCGGGCATTCGAGTGGAGTTGTTGATGTGACCTCTGTGCCAACCCGAGAGGAAGGATCGTGAAGGGGGACAGCTCCATTCAGTTTGACCCAGCCGGGATGATGGATGAGGCACTTCAGCTTCTTGGCCAGACTCCTTGGTCACCATGTCTTGTAGGTTTGGTCGTCTCCCCTCACCATGATCACTTGTTGGAAGAGGCTGTGCCCTTTCTAAAGGATTTTACTGGGGATGTAAGACTGCTAGTCAACTCGATCTGGGACCGGTCATTTGCCAATAAGTGCCATATTGATTCTCATCTTTTGATAGTTGCCGACGTTACAAAGTTCAAGAAGGTTGGGCTGCTCTCCTTGTTTCGTGCTCAAGAAGCGGCCTCCTTGAGAACTGTAGCTATGGCTCAGGTCGTGGAGAAGGAGGTCAAAAAAATGGCTACTCAGGCCAATTAGACCAATGCACAGCTGACTGAAGCTTAGAGGAAAATGAGCAAGTTTGAAGAAATACATGCCATAGAAATGGCCAAGGCTGAAGCTCGGGAGAAAAAGCAGGAAGAGCATACATAAAGCTTGTCGTCAGAGTTGAAAGTTGCACAAAATAATGAGAAATGACTAAAGTAAGAGCTGGACAAATGCAAATCCCAGCAAGAAAAAATCGAATAGGCTATCTTGGAAGATCTACCCCGCTAATTTGTTTCAATTTATGAGCATGCATGCAGGCATTTCAAGCACATATTTGGGGATTTGGAGTTGGATTTTGATCAGGCTGGACCATGGCACAAGCTAGCTGATGATCATCTGTTTGTGTATTAACAACATAACCTAGAGGAGTAGCACGTCTAGTGTCAGAGTTTTCTACAGAAGCCGTTGAAAGCTTGAGGTTTTTGATGTCCTTCAGAAACTACTTTTCTACTTTCTGAACATGGTTTATGAACTCATTTTTCTAGAAGCTAGAGGTTGACCAAAACGAGCTGAAAAGATGATGTGCCAGTCTGAAACTGGGTTTGAATTTACATTTGAATTCTAAAATTCAAAATTTTCCCACTTGTACATTGAAGTGAACTTTCTGATATGTGCTAGCAGTTCCTTGATGCAAATTTGGTCTTCTAATATTCAATATGATCTTTATGATGATGAATGAATTGCGATCGTGATGATTGAAAATTGTATAACACGTTGCTCTCAGATTTTGCATGATACCTTCATTCTTGATGTATTTTCTGAGGTCTTATGCTACTTTCTGAAGATCCATGCCTTGGTTTCTTGTTCTTGATTTGTTTGCTTCATTTCTTTATGCTTGTAAATGTACTTTTTACAATGTAATGTTTACTTATATTAAGCTCAATCTCTTAACACGAGATACAGTTTGCACATGTAAAGTGAAATTATTCTCGTTTAAGTCTGTGTTATGCAATTTGAAAATACCTATTATTCTTAGTCAAGAAACTCAAGGTAGATATTAGTCATTTTTCAAACTATTTTCTTTAAATTGGTTTTGTTGTCATTCAAAATATATAATATTTTCTGAAAGGTTCTGGAGCTTAAATCTCCCTCTTTTTTATGATGATAAACCAATTTAAAGAAAATCCTTTGAAGAAATGTTGAAAGAAATATAACATAATATATCTTGATAATCATGTATTCTTTCAAAACATCACAAACTTAAATTTCAGTAAGTCCTTTTCTTATGGTATGATATAGATGTGCTAAAAAAATTTAAAAGCCTAAGTAACTTAAATCAAAGTTGTTTAGGTTATGATGAAACTTTCTGAATTAAATCAGAGTGCTTTCTGAGATATATTATAAAGATACTAAAGCATATGTTATAAAGAGACTTTCTGTTATAAAGAGACTTTCTAAAATTTAATGTGCTTGAATGAAAAACAAGAAATACTTGTGATATTTCTTCTTGATTAAAATTCTTATTCAGCACAACTTTATCTAAACCGATTTTTTTAAAATAAATACTCGAATATGTATGATAATCATAACTGAGCATGAACGATTGAGACATAGAAACAAGCTGATGCTTATGTAGTTTCTGATGCTCAAAGAAACCTTAACGAATTTTATCAACATACTACTATTCAAGTTTTCTAATGTTCAATTAGGAATAAGTTCCGAACGAATTAGAGCAATAAGCACAATATGTTCCAGCATACATAGACAAAGATAGATGTACTAAGATATCTGATTAATTTGATAAAAGAGTACTCATACATCTATATAATATATTAGAGAAAGAGTAAGAAGGTTTTAACCAAAAAGATAAGTTAGAGAAAAACTGTGTATTAGAGTAATAGAGATGTATTGAGAAAAATATAGATTCTAAAATGAATTTGTGAAATGTAGATGCTAAAAGAAATTTCAAATTTCTTCTGAGTAGCTCCCATTTAGTTTACTCTCCCCGTCTTTCTCAACACAAGAATTTCTTCGCTTTTCTTCTCCCCTTTTCATATCAGCAAAAAGGAAGTGTGCTAAAAGTTGGGAACAATATCATAAACCTAGGCGTTTTATTTCCCAAAGAATTTCTAGTAGAAGTACCTTTTATCTTTCTAGTTTGTTGAGTTAGGTGTTGATGATGCGATGTTCTTGCAGCAAATCTGAATTTCAGGGAGACTCAGCCATTTTGCAAATGATGGTTGACTAGATGAAATAACATTGATGTGAGCAGGAGTTGGTCCTGAGATAATTGGGCCAGAAAAGAAGTAGTTTCGTTTTTTATTCTACTCCTTGAAGATGTTTCAAATTTTGATATTTCTTGAGTTTGTAGAAGAGTGAGAACGGCTTTTCCGTGTTTGAGAATTACTTCATGTTTCTCACTATCCTTAGAACTATCTTCAGGTACAATTATCTTTATTTTGGCTCTTCTTCCTTTGGCATTTGCTAAACTTCTTCAAGGGCTAAATCGCTTTCTGATGATGTTACTTTCTAAGCTTCGATATTCACTTGCTAATTCTTTTTTATGAGTTTACAAGCTAATTTCTTTTGATTTGGCTTTAGCTCGGAGTTATGAAGGGAGAGTACCTAGAAAAGTTTGTGTATATGAATGCTTTATGCAGATTAAAAAGTCTTTAAATTCAAAAGAATTTTTAGAACACAAAAACAATCTTCAGCTAATGGTTTAGTGAATATATCTGACACTTGGTCTTCAGTATTCACAAACATTAATTCAATGTCTCCTTTTTGAACATTATTTCTAATAAATATGCTTGGATCTAGAGTGCTGAATGGGATTCTTAGCACAGTTAATAGCACTAGTATTATCACAGTAGATAGGAATTTTGGAATACCTTAGGTGATAATCTTCTAGCTAGTTCTTGATCTACATCATCTAGGTATAGCAGTTTACAACTACTACATATTCTGCTTTTGCAGTAAAGAGGGCAGTGGTATTTTGCTTTTTACATGACCAAGTGATCAAGTTGTTTCCAAAGAAACAACAACATCCACTAGTGCTCTTTCTCTCTACTCCATTTCCTGCAAAGTCAATATCATAGTAACCTGCAATCTCACAATTTTTACCTTTCTTATACCATAAGCCAAGATTAGTTGTACCTAATAAATATTTGAAAATTCTTTTAACAGTATTTAAGTGTGATTGCTTTAGGTTTGATTGAAATCTAGCTCAAATTGGCACACTTAATTAAATGTCTAGTCTATTGGCTGTATGGTACAGTAGTTTCCCAATTATTCCTTGATAATTACTATCTAAGACCTTTTCACTATTCTCATCGGCATCAATGATTTGAGATAGATGCATGGGGGTACTCATTGGTTTAGCTTAATCCATGTTAAACTTTTTCAAAAGTTCTTTTGTATACTTTTTTTGATGGGTCATGGTTCCATCTTTTTGTTGTTTTATTTGCAAACTAAGGAAAAATTTGAGTTCACCCATCATGCTCATTGCAAACTCACTTTGCATTAGTTTTGAAAATTTTTCACAAAGAGAATGATTAGAGGTGCTAAATATAATGTCATCAACATATATTTGAACTATCAGAAAGTGATTATTTTGTTCAAGAGTAAATAGAGTGTTATCAACATTACCTCCCTTAAACCTATTCTTCAACACAAAGCTGCTCAGTCTGTCATACCAAGCTCGCGGAGCTTGTTTCAAACCGTAGAGAGCCTTTGTTAACTTGAAGACATGGTTGGGAAGGTCTTCACTCTCAAAACTCGGAGGCTGTTTCACATATACTCCTTCAGATATGAAATCAGTTAGAAAGATAGACTTCACATCCATTTGGTAAAAATTGAATCCCTTGAAGGCAGCAAAAGTAAGTAGCATTCTTATGGCTTCCAATCTAGCTACTGGTGCAAAGGTTTCATCATAATAAATTTTCTCTTGTTGATTATAACCTTGTGTGACCAATCTTGCTTTATTCCTGATGATTTTGCTAGCTTTATCTAGTTTATTTCTGAACACCCATTTTGTTCTGATAATTGTTTTTCCATTGGGTTTTTCCATTGGGTTTTTCCAGAAGAGTCCAGACTTTGCTTTTCTCAAACTGATCTAGTTCTTCTTGCATGGCCTCCACCTAACTTTGATCACTCAAAGCTTCTTCAATACATACAAGTTCAATGGTGGAGATGAAAGCACAATTTGACATGTTTCTTAGGGATGATTTGGTTTTCACTCCTTTCAAAATATCTCCAAGGACTCTATTATGAGAAACTGCCTTTAGATCAGAAACTCCTTTGTAGTTTATGTACTTATGAGATCCTTCAGCTTTTCCTTCACCTTCAGGTTATTCATCTTCATGATCAGAGTTACTACTTTCTGATGGCTTTGGTGTTTTGATCAGATTTTATGAAGAGTTGACGTTCTGGAGCCTACTTTTTGAGGGTGAAGCTTTTAGCTGCTTGCTTTTTAAGTCTTCCTTGAGACTCATTTTTTCAAGAACTTCTTCCAGTTCATCAAGGTCATCATGAAAGTCTTTCTTGAGCTCCTTGAACCTGATATGAATTGTTTATTCAATGCACAGTGTTCTTTTATTGCATACTCTGTAAGCTTTAGAGATAGAAGAATATCCTAGGAAAATGCCATCATCAGACTTAGGATCAAACTTTGCAAGTTTATCCCTAGTGTTTAGTATAAAATATAATGAACCAAAAATATGAAAGTATGAAATGTTGGGTTCTGCCCTTCCATAGGTCATAAAGAGTCTTTTTGGGAATTTGTCTTAGAAAGATTCTGTTCTATATATAACAAGAGGTATTCACAGCCTCTGCCCAAAAGCTTATTCATAAATCACTTTCTAAAAGCATGGTTCTGGCTATCTCTTGCAAGCTTCTGTTTTTCCTTTCAATAACCCTATTTTGTTAGGGAGTTCTAGGTGTAGAAAACTCGTGAGGGATGCCATGTTTTTCACAAAACTCTTCAAAAATGTGATTTTCAAATTCTCTTCCATGAGAATTCTTTTCAACAAAACTACGTTTTGCAAAAACTTTGAATCTTTCAACCATCACATCCTTAGAAGCCAAGAAAATAACCCATGTAAATCTAGAGAAGTCATCCACAATGACAAGATAGTATCTCTTCCCAGCAAGGCTAGCAGTCTTGGTTGGACCAAAGAGATCCATATGTAAGAGCTCGAGTGATTTAGTAGTTAATACCACATGTTCGTTATGGAAAGAAGCTTTGGTTTGTTTGCCTTTCTCATAGAAATCTCAAGTTGAGTCCTTGTCAAATCTGATATTTGGTAGGCTGTTAACTAGATCTTTCTGAGATAGCTCAAAAATAAACTTCATATGAGCATGCCCAAACTTTTTATGCCATAACCACTTTTCATACATGAAGGATATATGCAAGACATTTTACATCTTGATCTCGAAGGTCTTCCAAAAACAACACATACATGTTATCATGCCTCTTGCCAGATAATATGAGTTTTCCTGAGATGGGACTTACTATTTTACATGCATGAGTATTAAAAATAACATTAAAACCTTGATAACAAAAACTAGCTTATACTTAACAAGTTGTGAGACAGACCATCAATAGACAATGCATAAGAGATTTGGTGAGAATCATCCTTACCAACGTTTCCAATGCATGTGACCTTGGCCTTACTTCCATCAACAAATTTTATTTATCCAGAGTTTTTTGTTCGCAGATTTCTGAACCATCTTTTGGATCCGAACATGTGTCTAGAGTAGCCATTGTCCATATACCACTTGTTATCAGGTTCCACATGTGTTCTCAGGCACACCTGCAACAAACACATTTTTCAATTTAGGTACCTAGATTTTTTTGGGGCTTTTTCAGATAGTCGTGTGTGAGGAAAGTTTTCCAACCAATTTAACCGACTTCTTTCTTGTGAAGCATTTGTTAGGTAGATGTCCCCTTTATAACAAAAAGTGCAACAGACTTTGTCTTTCACACCTTTTGCCTATGTTACATTTCCTTTCTCATTCTCCACTTTTTCATATCCCAACCCATCCTTTTGAAAATATGGCCTCTGACTCGGACCATTAGCTCAAGGTTTTTTTAGCCACTTACCATTTTTCCAAGGTCAAATTTTAGAAGCTTTGATGTTCTCTCCAATTGAGAAATAAGTTTCTAATTTTTCTCATTCTTTTTGGAGACTTCGATTTCTAAGACACTGATCTTAGTATTTGAAACTTCATTTTCCTTTCTCAATTCTTCTTTCTCATTCCTTAGTTTCTCAACTTTTGAATTTGTCATTTGAAGTTCTAAAACAACTTTTTGATGTTTTCTTTTTAAGTTAAGATAATGAGAAGATAGTGTTTGAGAATTTTCAAGAAGTTCTTCATATAAGGTCATTAATTGATCATAAGAGAGATAAGAGTCAGAGTTATTTAACTTGGATTCACCCTATGAGGCATAGTCAGCCATAAAGCATAGGTTGGCTACATTTTCTTGCTTATCTTTGCTTTCTGATCCTTCCTTTTCTTTATCGGAGTCACACCACATTGCCAACATTTCTTCCTTTTTGTTGAAGAACTTCTTCTATGGACCCTTAAGTTAGGAACATTTTGGTCTGAAGTGTCCTTTTTTTCCACAATTAAAGCAATTGATACTCTCTAGCTTCACTTTGCCTTTCTTTTCCCTTTTTAGGTTGATGTCTTTTCTTTTTTTTAGCTTGCTTTTCCATGCTCTTGACATCTTTCTTACTAACATGGAGATCCCATCTCAATCATCATCTTCAGAGCAATCATTAGAGGTTTCAACAACTTTCATTTTTCCTTTACTTGGCTTCTAATGAGATGACTACAGGGCCATGGACTTGTTCTTTCTCATGGATTCACCATTCATTTATGCTAGCACTACCCATAGGTTTTCAGTGACCCAAAGAGTGAGTCGAAGCCGAGGGTTTGAAGGTCTTTGGCTTCAGTAATAGCTATTACTTTTGGCAACCACATAGCAAGGAGACTTCTTAATATTTTTTCTAACTAGCTAAGAGTTAAAATATCTTTTGTGCAATTAAATAACGAAAGTAAAAAGATAAAGGATAAGAAAAATACTACACAGGGATTTTATACTGGTTCAACCAACACATGCCTACATCTAGTTCTCAGCAACTACTGAGTTTCACTAACCTTTCTCAACCTGAGAAAGAAAGAAAAAACTGGATAGTCTTTACAATAGCCTTCCCAAGCTCTAACCTATGACACATAAACAACCCCTACTGTCACAAACCAAGTAGTTCTTTACCAGCTTCTTCAAGCTGAACTGAGTAGTCTTTTTGTAACATCCTCCCAATTACAACCTTATCCTTAAGTCATGACATCACACTTAGGAGTTGTTACTTGTAAATTAGCTAACCTCTCTTAATTATCTATAATAAGTTCAATCAAATTGGGTAATAACTAAATCATGGTGGTATTAAAATATATAACAAGATAACAAAACATTTATTACATACAAAGTCAAGTACAAAAGGAAGCTCTTCTATGAGCTTTAATACACATATGTTCTCTGTTAAGTTGACACACCTATACATACATCTAAGTACATCCAATACAATCTTAGACACCAAACTACTACCAATCCAACTTCTTTTGGTGTAGCAGCCCCATAGTTCTTTGGATCAACCTGGAAACGACATGGGAACACACAAACATAGGGGGTGAGAATTCTAAAATTTTCAGTAGGGTATCCCCAAAATGTATAGTAAAATAAATCCATGTCATCGTCATCATCCCAGCCACTTCGGTTTATTAAGAAAATATGATCATGCATTTCATAACAATGGTTCATTTTAGAGTTCAAAATCATACTTGTGAGGTGGGTTTCTTTTAAACATTCAATCACGTAGTATTCATATGTCATAATACTCAACATCATAGAAACTCTTTCTAGGTAAGTAATTTAATAAGATATGCATATGCATATGACAATTGCAATGATCTTTCCTTTACTTTGGTATCCTTCTTAAATTTACGTGCCCTTGATAGATCAAAGGGGATTTCAATCTTTCTTTACTTGTGCTTTATAATTTGAAAGGGATTTCATCTTTCTTTAATTGCCCTTGACAAGTCGAAGGGGATCTCATTATTACGTGCTCTTGATATATCGAAAGGGATCTCACATCTTTCTTATCATTCTGTGCCTTTGGTATACCAAAGAGGATCTTTTCGTGCCCTTGACATACCCAAGGGGATCTCATCTTTACTTAGCACATACAACATCAGCAAGCTCACATATACAAGCATCACAAACATATATGCATTAACATCAATTTCTAAGTTTTTTAATACTTCAACCATATATGTATGTCACTCATTCCAATCTTCTCTTTGTATAGGAACATTTATCATGAGCACTCACATTTATATAGGTGTAACATCATCTTTAAGCTCACATAGTATCAATGGAATCAAATCATACACATTTCATCATCTTTTCAGCCAATCTAGTATGCTGCCAGCATTTCAGTTGTGAAGAAAATTATGGAACCATTACTAAATCTCATAAAAACATAACCAAACTATTTTTTAGAGTTTATTTGACATGTCTATGAGGCTCTATAAAAATTTCAAAGGAAAAAAAGATCTTTGGTGATGTTAACAAAATTCAACAGTTTTAGTGATTAGAATTTCTTTGTTTCAGCTAGTAGCCCAGAAGTCTCATTTTTTATACCCTATCAAATAATCATGTAAACTCACAAAAATTCAGGGTTGTATTTTGATGTGTCCTCAACATTTTGTAAAATATTTAGCTAAAAATTCAATCATTTGGTATAGTAAAAAAAATTGGACAAATGCAATATTAAAAGCTGGACTGGCTTGGCAGCAACCTTGATCCTCTCAGTTTGCAATTTTCAAGAATTAGAAAAAATGCTTAGGATGCCTCAAGAAAATTTCTAGAAACACTTCCATATGTTAGCTGTATCACATAACAAGTTTAGCTCAAGATCATGTCTCTAAATTAATGAAAAAAAAATCAAAACAGTTCACCTACATACTCAAAAATGGGATTTCTAGCAGCATGAATCACAACATGTTTCAGTAAAAAGATTACCTAACCTCATCAAAACTCTTGACAAAAATTAATATATCAATATTCATATGTTATTATCCAATAAAACTGAAAATCTTAAGCTCAATCAATCAGAAATTTCCAGAATAAAATTGCAAAGAAAAGTGGATAAATAAAGCCCTACTTGTTACTAGAAGATCTTTGTACTTCTCTTTTTTCTTCCCAGTGCTTTTCTTCCTTCAAAACCTCCTCAAACAGCCACTAATACTTTTAAAAACAGAGGTATATGATATCTCAAAGTGGAGATTAGTGATGAATCAAAATTCTAATCGATTAGTTTTGTAGATGATGATGAGCAGAGTAAGTTTTGTGAAAGGAGTTTGTGATTTTATCAACTGTAGGCAAAGATTTTGGAGCTTTGAAATCAAGTTTCATGCTCCTTGCAAGAGAAAAATAGAGGTTGTTTTGCTTTCTTTTGCTGGCCGAGAAATGCTTTGTGGAGTGATAAGGAATATTCGTCTTAAACTTATCCTGTATCAAGTTTAAATATTATATAATATAAGTATATAATTCTTTAAAGAAAGAAAAAATAAATGGATGGCTAGGATTTGTTTTGGAATTCAAAGAATGAATATTGGCCATCCACTTGGCTCAAGATAAGTAGCTCACTTTGACTTGGTGAATAAGTAGCTTTTTTTGCATTAAAATTCGCACACCAAAATTCTACCAAACTAGTAAAACAGTGTACCTTGGTAATAAAACATTGCCTGAAAATTAATTTTAGTTATAAAATCTTTATTCCTACCCATTTCTAATCTTAATCCTATAATTTCTCAATTTCGGGCATCTTCGGGCCTTAATTTTAGGGTTTTGACTGTCCCAATGAGCCTGGGGCCTCGCAAACACTATTCACATTTTTTTTACAGACACGTTGGATTATCCTCGTCATTTCTATGTTTATCAGATTTTTGAAATTATAACTAGTAAAGCTCAATAATTTTTAAGGTGTTACACTTTTACTAGCTTCTCCAAGCTAAACCATGAGCAGCAAGAGCCCTTTTACTGTCACGTTGCGAGTAGTTTTGCTGTAGTCTCTTCGAGCTATTTCACACTTATCACTATTCGATCGAGGATACAAAGGTTTAGTGTTTGCGTTGCCACTCAAACTAATCTACACTCAAGTTTCTTTACACATATACAATCAATAATCTAGAGATAACTTGAGTAACTTTTTCTAATGATTCTTCCTAAGAAGGACATATGAAAAATCTAAGAACTTAGAAAGAATATATTTATGAACAAAGGAATTGAGTACAAGAAGTAATAAACTTCACAGAATAGATGAAGGAAAGATTTTGTAGCATTTTTTCTCTTGTGATTGTCAAGTCTTTTTCTTGAAACCTCAACATCTCTATTTATAGATGGTCACCCTTTGTGACCATTGCCCTTGATCTATTATCCAAGTGACACGTGTTGATCATCTGTTTGTGTCTTGGAAACGTAACATGAAGGAGTAGCTCGTTTGGTATCAGAGCTTTTTACAGAAGCCATTGAAAGGTTGATGTTTCTGATGTCCTTCATAAACTACTTTTCAACTTTTTGAACATGGTTTCTAAACTCATTCATCTTGAAGCTGGAGTGGTTGATCGAAAGGGGTTGAAGAGATAACATGCTAGTCTGAAACTGGATTTGACTTTACATTTGAATTTCAAAATTCAAATTTTCCCACCTTTTCAATGAAATGAACTTTCTGATTTGTGCTATCAGTTCCTTGATACAAATTTGGTATTATAATGTTCAATATGATCTTTATGATGATGAATGAATTGCAATCATGATGATTGAAGACTGTGTAACACGTTTAAGTCCATGTTATGCAATTTGGAAATACCTGTTATGCTTAGTGAAGAAACTCAAAGTAGTTATTAGTCATTCTTCAAACTATTTTCTTTAAATTGGTTTTGTTGTCATTCAAAACATATAGCTTTAATACTTTCTAAAGGGTTCTAGAGCTTACAGATATGTCATTAACATTGGCACTGGCATTGGTATTATTGTTACTAGTTCGTGCATTGGTGGTGTCATTGTGTGCATTCCCCTTACTATGCGTTCTGACCATTGTGGGAGGTGAAAGCGTGTAGTTTGAGGAGTTTTCCTATAAAGTGGGAAATGATTCACCCGATTTCCCATATACGGCATCAAAATGTTGCTATCTAGCATATATGCATTGATGGATAATCGTTGATCTCCATCAATGCTCCAGCTATTTCTGCATTAAAAAATGGATCCTCCACTGTGGGGTATCAAGGGGTGTGTTAATGCATGTGTGCCAAGGAATCTGATGCTCATTAGTGCAATCCCAAGAATCTATTTAGGGAGGCCCAATGAGCTTGTAGTGTAGGCTAGTTCTAGAAGCCCAATGATCTTAGAGCATGGACCAATTTGGAAGGCCTAATGAACTTAGAGCATGGGTCAGTGATAAGGTTAGTAAAGCATGGACCAGTCGTTAGTGATTTTTTCTTTATTTGATTGAGAGGTAGTGCTCCTCATTAACCATTCAACAGTAGTCCTTGAAGATTTCAATGTTTGAAAATGTAATTAGAGTAGTACATGCTAGTCCATTAAACTCTCTAATATCATGTTTTGGTAGGTTGCCTGAAAGTTCAGATATCAAAAATAAATTAAATCAATGGCACACCTAAATATTTCAAGAGCGTACTAGAAGCTAAATGCAGTACCACTATCATGAGACAATGTTTCATTTTAGTTGGATTGAAAATTAGTTTGTTAAACTTAGAGAAGGAGCTGCTACTATAGCATTTTCATTAACACAAACAACAAAGTCCCATAGTTCACCAATTCTTTGAAAATTTAACTCAGTCCATAAGTGGGGTGATACACCATTGTACTCAATCAAAACTTACCGTGAAAAGTTCTATTCTAGGACACTTCACGACTTCATGACCCCAAATTTAAAAAAAAACCTCCACAACCTAATCTAGAGGAGATGGACCTCACAGATTCTAAGCAATTATCAAGAGCTTGGTGTAAAACTCCCTCTAACATAAGTGATACCATCACTTCGAAGGAATTGAGTAATATTTCAACTAGTGGAGGAGGCCTAACTATCTATCTTCTCGGACCTTTTTTTGTCCTATCCCAACGTCTCACCAACACTTATACGCACCAATACATTATTGACATTGCTCCTTAAACACAATATATGATTGTCAGCCATCCGTGGGAAATTATCATCATTGTTTGCTCTACCATGAACCAAAATACATGTTGACCTAAGGAGATAATGCACATTGATAAATTATGCACAAGCATTTGAATTGTTTTGTTCTTCGGGATTTTCTTTTCTGGTTGTAGTAGCTACGCATGAGTATTTAAGCACCCCCAAAAATAATCCCATGGAGATAAATCAAATGAAAAAACAATAAAAATATCCAATTTGATGGGATGTTTTCAATGTTTTTTAGTTGTCCAATAAGAACTAATCTTTGATTGATTGAATGAGTAAGTGACCTTTAATTAAGTTATTTTCATAAAAGATTGTAGATGGGTAACAATCATTGCCTCCTCTTGTAATCTAAATGTAGGGGGAAGAAGGGAAAGTTTGGTGCTGGTGATGACAATTAAATTGTGAGAAGGAATAAGCTTATTCAAGTCACACTTTTTGAAAAATGATTGTGAAGATAAAGTTGGGAGATCTAGTGGCTGAAAGAATAATTTCAGTGCTTAGGGTGAGTGGTGGTGATGACTACGGGTGAAAAGGAAATAAGGGTGGGTGGTTGAGTGTAAAATTAAAAATTAAAAGAGGGTTAATTTAGTAATTTCAAAATAATTATTTTACTTTTTTATTTCTATATAATTATTATATGATTAAATCTAATCAGTTGAATAAAAATCCAATGGCAATAAATGTTGGACCATGACAAGATCAAGAACTATTTTCGGATCAAATTATCACTAACCTGACTTAGCAACTGTTTTGGCTTAGTTGCTGATTACTGTTTTTAGGGTGAAGAATAATTTGGTCACCCATTAGATTTGAATTATGTGATGGTCCTTTATTTTTAATCGTTAGATCAAGGTTCATTAATATTGCACAGCTTAGATTTGTCCTGTGTTAATTTATTTTAGTATTGCACTTTGCCCCTCATTACCATTTAATTTTGCAAAAGAGTCTAGTTGACTATTGTACTAGAGAACACTGACTTCTTCTTCCCCTAGTTGCCGTCGCCACCACGTCTGTCACAAAACCACCACCCTCCATTGCCACTCAAACTTTGTCCCAAAGTGCGACCATGACGTTGCCAATGGAGTCAGTTTCTGGAATCTAGGTCTAGCACCTGGCGTCCTCCTCCTTCTTCTCTTCTTTGTCTATGCATGTGTGAATTTCCATGAGGTTGCAGGTTTATTTTTCTTCTATCTGCCTCAGTTTTTGTTTCTTCTCACTTTTATTTTTTGGATTTCTTATTATTTCAGGTTTGATCTATTAATCTTCCTTCCATGGTATGTTCACCACCATCTTCATTTTATTTTGCATATGCAATTTATGAATCTGCAATTTTCAATGTCGATTATTGAACTACATCCACTTTCAATTAGATGTTCAAATGCTTGCTTAGTTTCTAGGAAAGTGTATTTGTCAATTCCTAATTTATAAGTTCATTATTTCTTATTAGTGTGTTTGTGGGCTTGTGTTCTGAATCCAATATCATTCTCCTATTTAGGTATGAAAATTTAGTGGAACCGTTGCTCAGAAAGAAAACACTATTTTCATTCTTGTGGTTGTTTTGGATTATGTTTGTTTGCTAGTTGAATAATAGGAATTTATGCTTCTTCTTTTTTTCAGTCTTTGACTCTCTGGTTCTTTCTATAAAATTTGTGGTATTTAAAAATCACTGCATGTTTAATGAGACAAGTATTCTAGACTACTTTTCAAGCTACTTTAGAATAACAACATAATCTGTCCATCCTCTAGAAAGGCTTATGAAGAGGACATTTTTCATGCCTCAAGTGTTGTCAATTTCTCATCTAATTCTCTCTATTGTGTTTAACTTTCTATCTTACCTCTAGTTTTTTATTTATTTTCAGTAATATGATAATTTCATAATACATATTAATGTCCAAACTTGGTAATGTCTTCAATCAAAATTTTCATGGGAATGGTTGGAGTGCAGTACCAAATCCTCCCCACTCGTGATAACATTGTAATAACAAGATTTTCCATCTCAGCTTTTTTGCTTGTTTATTTTAAAAAATCTCCTTTGATTAGTGAACTTCTAACATAGCAACTTCTTTAAATAATTTACTAGTTGAAGTTAGAATTCAATTGCCTTTTCATATTTACCCCAAAATAGGAACCTAATCAACTTTGGCTTTTCAGGAGCACTAACAGACTTTGCTTCCATGACTGCACTGCAGACAATGTGAGTTGAGTTAATTTATTATCCACCTCTTGTGTTCATGATTTGCAATTTTTTGCACAAAAACAACTTATATGTTATGGATTCCAATTTGTAATGCAAGAAATCAAAGAATGTCTTGGGTTAATAATGGTTTCTATTGATTATATGTCATCAAATATGTAGCCACTAGCAACTTAATTTGAGTAGAGAAACTGAACCTTGAAAGTTCATCTAATTCTTTACTTGGTTGCATTCCTAACATAGAAGTTTGCAAGTAGCCATCATGTCCACAATCAGAGCTACGCATAAATTATTAATGCATTTCTTGTGAACTACGTGATAGTTTATAAGTTTATATCCATGGAGATGTTATTTGCCTGCTGTTGATTGGAAGACATGTATGATTATGTGTGTTCTTTTCTTTTACATTGTTAGTTGTGAACATACTACTATAAATAAGTTAAATAATACTTATATCAATGCTTTTATAAAAAGGCAATTGCAATGATCTCCCTTGAAACTCACTTTAGAAGCTAGTTTATCCTTGGATTCAATGCTTCTTCCTCATTCCAGATTTTGTAATTTGTGCAAGTATAATATTTTCTAAACTCAGTTTTGTAGTTTTACACATAGATGTTAGTTCATAGCTTTGTTGTATGAAAAACTCAACTGCTCATTATTAATTCACTATGCTAATTTTACACTATTATAAGATCAATAGGTTCAATGAATTGTTTGCATCTCCTCAAGGGCAGGGTGTATGTATTCAGAATGATAAAATATTTAATTTGAATAATCTTGTAGGATGCCTCATTTTGCAGCTTTGGTATTTTACTTAGTTATATCATCACAAATAAACTATTTTGATATCCTTGATAACTTTTTGGCTATGTGCTCAAGACTTGAACTTTTTCTACTTTATTTCTGTTGTTTAAAACTAGATATTGTTCCAATGAGTGGATTTGAAGTGGGATTGAGTGGATTTGATGATACGTAATAAGAATTGCTATCATAGGATGCTAATAACAAGGTTGAGTCAGCAGAAAATGCAGCTGCTAACAAGAAGGCTGATTCTAATTCTGAAGAAGAGGAAAATGATGATGAGCAAAAGGAGAAAGTGGTGTCAAACAAGAAGAAAAAGGTGTAGCGATTCATTATTTGTAACATGTTTAATTTTCATTTATTACCTTCCTTTCTATAACATTTCTAAAAGAAGCTAAATATTGTGTTTAGCTTCAACAGAGGATGAAAATTGATGAACTAAAATAGATTTGCTCAAGGCCTGATGTTGTCGAGGTAGGAATGTTTTACCATTCTTTGTTTTGAATTGTTGAGCGCCCCCTCCACACCTTTAGTTTGGTCTCATGGCCATTATGCAAATTTTATTGAATAGCTTTTTTTCCCCTACCATTTTTAAGGTTTGGATGCTACTACAGTAAACCCAAAGTTGCTGGTGTTCCTGAAATCATATCACAATGCTGTTCCTGTACAAAGGCATTGGTCTCAGAAAAGGAAATTTTTTGCAGGGTAGTCAGCATTTTGAATTGATACTTGAGATAAAGATGCTAGCATATCTAATGGTTGTGGTCTACATAAGGGATGTTGGGATAGGGTGAGGAAGATAAAGTTGATAAGGTTTCTCTTATATGTATGCATGTGATGCTTACAGGGGAGCGACTGTGGCAATCACCAATCTTGGACTTGTAGGTGTTTTATTATCCCCTTTAGACTGAATGGGAACATGGAACTCATATCATCATCATTTATCATTTATATAATGGGGATCTATAATCATGTAGTGTTTTTGCATAATACTGCTGGGCATTTGTTAATAACAAATTTGCTAATAGCTCTACTTTGAATTTCCAGATGCCTTCCCATTATGCTTAATCCCAGGCTGAATTCCTCTTATTTCAATTTTTTATTATTGATATATTATTTAGCCACGGACTACATTATCCATTACCACATAATTTACTTATGTCTCATCACAATTTGTGATTGTATTTTTGGCAGGGCAAACGAGGTATTGAGAAACAACCCTTCTAACTTCCTGATTTTATTGGTGCCACTGGAATTGAGAAAATCAGACAAGTGATATGATCTTATGTAAAATAATTAGTCTGTTTGCATATGTTATGTGTTATGACTTCGTCCAGGTGATCTCCCACAAAAATAAATGAAACTATTCTCAATGTGATTTTGTGCTATTTATGTACTTGAAATTGCATATTACTGCACCATTGGATGCTACTAATGTTTGGATTTTTTATATGTAGTTCATATTACGAACTTCTGATTTTTTTGTGAATTTTTTTAATTGAGCAAAAGCCCTTCTGCAGCTAAGAATTTTTTCCTAATCATTTATATTTGATGGATGGTAATTGGGTAGTCGATTTGAGTAAGATGCTTGCCATTCACTAAAGGGTTTGGTGGGTGTGACTCATTTGTAGTATTTCTTTTGGGTACGTATATGGGGCTGAATCCCATTTATTGGTAGTATTACATATTTTGATGGAATAGACTTGTGGCTGGCATTTTCACATGTCCCTTGTTGATGTTTTTATTTCTTTCAACTAAACATTATATAACATTATATTTATGCTATGTGCATTTACCTATCTTTTAATTAATTTCCTACATAGTTGTAGTTCCTATATAACCATGGATTTTTTTTAATGTATTTTTCAGAGTAGTATCTCGCAGCTAAGGGCCCAAAGGTAAAAGATCTAAAACGTCTAGGGATGAAACTGAAGCTGAAGAGATAAATATGGTTCTTCAAGATCTCGTTGAAGCTTTTAGAGAGAGCACTGCTGCATACAAAAGAGCTAAACAGAAGGCTCTAATTCCAGAAAGTGAAGTTTGGAAGATGCTTGAAAATTTGTAAATTAAGGACCACCTGATCAACTGAGTATGCATGTATCTTCTTGGTCATCCCGAGTGCATTAGAGGAGTAATTGGTTGTCCTCAAGACAAACATAAGAGGTTGTTATTTGAGATGGTGTTTGGTCCTAGTGGTCCTGGTGAACCAATGATTTAGTGTTCAGGTTGATTTAATACTTGACATTGTTGGACTATTTGAGTTTCAATTAATAGAATTTTTTTTCCTTGTGTATTGTTATGAACAAATTGCTAAAGTGTTAGAATGATAGTATTTGTTTTTTTTTTTTTCCTTTTGCAGGTTGGGATTGTATATCTAATTGATAGTTATTTTTTTTTTTCCTTTTTGTAAATACAAATTTTTTGCATGGTATTATTATTATTTTTTATAAATATCAATTTTTAAAAAATTTATAAATTGTTTTATGGACTTTTTGAAAATATTGATGAGAAAAGTTATTTTTAGAGTAAAAAATAAAGTGATATGTTTTAAAATGATCTATTATGTAGAGTAGAAAATTTGAGGGAGAAGAAGTTTTTCAATTTTTTCCAAAATAATTAATTATCTAAAAAATAAAATAATTAAATATATTATTAAGGGATAAAAGTGTAAAAAAAATCATAAATTTTTTACTTCTTTTTTTTATTGGTAGAAATATATATTTTAAACTAAAATAATTAATTCTATAAAAATAAAACAATTAGAATTTTGTCCCTTGTTCTCATCCTCATCCTTGTCACGGGTCCCTATTCCCTATTTCTTTTGAGGATTTAACTCTGTAATGGGTATTTGCAAATTTATTAAAATAATTTTAAAAAAATTGAAAATAATTATGGTATTTGAAACATAAATATGCATAATATTCGTTCCCTTTCAGAATATCTGTCCACTTTCAAATAATTTCATATTTCAAAATATCTTTTAGTTTTGCGTTTCAATAAAGCATTAATTTTTTTTAATACTACCCCTAATTAATTTTACATTTTCAAAGGATTCTATTTAATATTAGTGTGGGATATTAATTAATATGTAGGGATACATCAATACATTCCCTATATTTTACTCAATTACCAATGTTATTTATTATTTTTCTTAATATTTGTATTTGTCCAAAATTGATAGATATTTTGAAAGGAAATGAGTAATAAATACTACTAATGTAATATAATCCAAATTTAAAATGAAAATACATACATAATGCAAATTTAATAAAGATAATTAAAAAAAATGAATGTATATTAAGATTTTCTTTTATACATATATGCAAATAAATAATTTATATAAATTGGGAACTACCAGATCTCCATGGGGCGGAGACCTCATTTATTGTCCTTATCTTGTTTAACAAATGGTGGCTCTGCTTCCATCCTCATAAAGAATAAATGTGTTTTCATTCTCTTTTTTTTAAGTAATCCCCGTGGGTACCCACTTCAACAATTTTTTTTAATCATTTTAGCTATTTACATAATTTTAGTAAATTAAACTATTTAATTTATAAAAACATAAAAATATACTTTCTAATTAATAAAAATTAATGAATAAATTTAATTTACATGATTTCAATTACACATAATTTCTTTCTGTATCATTTAGCTATTCATATATTAAGCTTCAAAAATAAAAAAGAAAAGGCTAAAATAAAATAACAGTGACACCATAAATATAATACTAAAAAAAGGATAAAATAATAAAAAGCTAAAACAAAAATAATCAATAAAGATAGTAAAAGAGTTATAAGATAAAATTGATAAACAATCATAGTTGTTATGGACAAGAAAATAGGAGTTCTAACTCAAGAAGTTGGCCCATATCGAAAGGCCCATTACGAAGGCCCAGGATAGCCAAAACCACCACTTGTGAATTTGGAGGCATCATCAGGAGGCACATGGCGACAGTTATCAAGCTCCCCCATTTAGTCTCCTGCTCTCGCCATTCACCATAAACGTGGGACGTGCTTGTCAAAACATGGAGATTCCAAGACCCTAAGTAACCGTGCCAAAAGCTCTCCTTATAAATATAACCATGGGTTTTTCTTGTAAAATTATGGTAAAAGAATATTTTGGGAATACTTTTTTAACTCTCACGTTTTTGTAACTGGTGATAAGATCAGGGACTCAATTAAAAATTTATTTTCAATATATCAAGGTTGGATTTCTAGTTTATAAGAAATATTATAATTAATGAATATATTGATTTAAATATAATAGATCATATTGCCATATATATATATATATATATATATAATCAAATTATCAATAACTATAAAAATTATATAGTAATTAATCAATATTATATATTAATTAATTGATAATTAGGAGTGTATAAGTAAAGTAACATAACTTATTTGATTTAAACTTTTTCCAAACACTTATATTTCAAAAAAACTCAAATATATAAGGTAATCAAAATAATATACAATATTTTGTGTATATTTCAACATAAATTGCCCGGATATTAAAAATGATTATTATGAATATTGAAACTATATAAATTAATGATAGTAAAACAAGTAAATAGAAAATTAGAATACTTGAGACCTTAATTATGAAAAGATTTAATTATGCTCAACTTTAATTAATTCATGATACTCTAAGACTTAATCATATCCAACCACATTTAATTTGTGAAATTTTAGAAAGTTACAATACACACACACACACACATAAAGTGTTCTCTATTGGTCTAGAGTATCTCCAATTAAATGTGGCTAGTATTTTTCCTAATTAATGCTGATTATGATAAGATCCGAAGCAATGTGATTAAATTACCTAAAATCGATTCCCAAAATTATTAGATTGTGAATATATATTGTTTATAATTTGGAAATAGGAACCGAAAGGATTAGTGCATTTGCGTTAATTTATTTATAATTTGCAAATATTCAAAAAATCCCTTGTGATATAGATATATTTTTTATTAAAGAAAACTTAGATACTTTAATATGGAAGTGTCCAAAAAAAAAAAAAACTATTTTGAGATATTATCCATCTAAAAAGTGGGATAAAATCTTGCATCAACGTATATAAAATATTTTACCACTACCAAAAAAATATCAAATATTTGAGTATGATTCATCCTATATTTATTGGGATTTTTCAATCTTTCTCGCTCTCACTTTTTCCAATTTTCACTCATCCCCTACCTTTTGTGCTCCGACACACAGGTACATGGCCACGGTTAAGGGAGATGCTGAGTCTAATGTCAACAATGCAGCGGTTGTTCAGGTTATTAGTTGTACTTTATTAATAAATACAATTGATATACATGCATTTCACTAGATGCATAACCATGCTAACTATATATAACTGACATTGTTTGTTGCTACAGGACTGCATGATGGACCTACAACAAAGTGGTCACAACCAGTTTCCACCTCCATCTGTTTTGGATAAAATATTGGTTTTTTTAGAGGTAGGTCATCAAATTAATGGAACCAAGTTCAAAATAAAATTGCAGAAACATAGTTGTATGTTGTGACCACCCTTGACTAGTAATCTGAGATTGAAGACCATGAGTCATATTAACTTTGTCAATGTTATGTAGGATAGTAACAAAAGACTTGGGAGCCTAGAACACCTGCTAGTAGATGTGGATGGAATAAAAGCATTAATTCGACATATGGAGTTAATGCTCTCTAAGTTAGATGAAAAGTGTAATGCCCAAGGAGATTATGAGCCTAAGATGAAGGAGGAAAGTAAGAGGTCCATGCCTTTGCTAGATGAAATAGACCATGAGGCTAGTGAGATCTTGGATAAAGATAATGGAGTGCAACATTATAGCATGAAAAAAAGAGTTAAACAAACTCCTATATGGAACGAGGACGTAGATATAATACTCGAACTATCTAATGATGATGTTAAGGAAGTTACCAATGGCACAATCACCCCACACACGCAATGCATGACATTTATTCAGAGGCACCTAATGCCTAGTTCTGGGGTCCCAACAAATTTACCAAGACCATGGGAGAAAGGAAAGTCAAAGCTACAGCCTAATGTCATGCCCAAGGACAAGGAAACTATAATGGGGAGCCAGTTCAACTGACCGTTTTGGGCAATGATATTAAGTCATGTATTATTTACCTTAAAAAGCATTTGCTAGAAACTTAGTCTTCACGTGTTAGTGATTGTTTAACACAAAAATATTTGCTACTCCAATTACTATAATTGTTTTGCTATAGGGCTCTCTGTTGTCTTCACAACCAAGATACACTTCAAGGTTGGGTAGAAAACTATCTTCCCCCTTTGCCCCAAGCAATGTTCTAAAACCACCTAAATTGGTGATGCATGGACCATTTGGTCATGTTCCTAATACGAACGAACTTTGTCAGACAACTCCATCCAAGGTACAAAATACTCCACAAAAGGCATCATCCTTGGGTACTAATAGGCAACTCAAAACGGCAAACTCTGCTATTCAAAAGGTAATGCACTCCTTTTCACATAGGAACATGGTTACGCTTACCAAATGCTGATGATCTTCACATGATTATTTTAGGGAAAAAGATTTAATTTGAAGCAAAATCCTTATAGCAATTTGACCACGACACAAGTTGAAATGCATGCATTTGTATTTTGTCCAGATCAGGATGCCAAGTATAGTATCTTAACATTTATTATAATTCCACCACATTTTGTGTACAAATTGTATTTAATGTCTACCTTGTGTTTAGTGAGGTGATCATTAAGAAAGGAGACACAACTGCTACAAGACAAGAGCTTGATTGCCTCTCCACAGGCAAAGAGATTGATGATAAGGTATAAATCACGATGCAAATTCTAACAATAATTTAAGTCCTTAGAAAGTATGAGTACATGAACTTCTTCATTGCTCTATGCAGATAACTAAACTAATAGCTCTGAAATGCACTTGGTGCCAACAACATATTACCCTGAAGACAGTTTGGTGTCTTCCCCCATCATTCGCAGTAGGCCTCATTTATGGAAAATTTGAAAAACACATTCTTAGGCTATCTTTGACTAAATTGTTGACATCATGTATACAGGAAGATGTTTTCCATGGAGCAACAATAGAGGACTCAATAAACCAATATGGGAATGACTACATGCAACCATACCCTGAACTTATATTTGTGAGTATACTAATACATTATTCCCGTTCATGTGAAAACCCATTGTCATTGCTTATCTATTATGCTAGGGCCATAGCCTATTCTAAGTCTCATTTTTAGTATCTAATTTTTTTAGTTGTGAACATACATCAGATTAAAATGTATGTAATTCAATGTGTAGATTTATGTTCCAATTAAAGAATACGGTGGCCTTTGTACCAAAAAAAAAAAAAGAATACGGTGGCCACTGGTATCTTATGGTGGTATGCATGGACCAAAAAATTATATATCATCTTGACTCCTTTTTGCCACCAAAACAAGTCGAGCCTCGAAGGGAAATTATCAAGACAGTGGTAAACTACTACACCACTTTAAAGTGTTTATCTTGAAATAATATTACAATTTCACGTCATTCACAATTTCCTTTTATATAGGGTGAGGCGCAGATAGTATCTTCTGAAGATTATGTTGATGGTCTTCAAAATTCTCGCGACATCACTGGTTGGGAGGTAATGGAAGTTGTAACACCCTAAAAATTATATAAAAATATTTTATATCTAGAATTAATTTTTGGGCAATAGTTGATTACTCGGGTACACTGTTTTACCCGTTCAGTAAAATTTCGGTGTGCGGTTTTTAACACCGTAAAACATACTTGGTGGCCAAGTAAAGGTGAGTCTATTATCTTGAGCCAATTGGATGGCCAAGATTCATTCTTTGACTTTTAAAACAAATCCTAGCCATTGATTTCTTTTATTATTAGAAAGAATTATACTTTGACTTCATTATTAGTATATTCAACTTATAATACATTAAAGGCCACAAAACTTGTTCTTCAAGATTGCATTCTCGGTCATGAAGAAAACACTGCAGAAACCACCATTTTCATTTCTTCAAGAGCTTCATCTTGATTTCTAACCCCAAAAACCTTAGCCTGGAGTTATTGAAACTTCAATGTTCCTTCACAAAATTTGGTCTACACCTCAAACTCTACAAATCTAACCGATTGAAATTTCAATTCCTCACCTTGATACCTCATAGATCACTGATTAGGGAAGGTTTTAGAGCTGTTTTGGTGGCCTCAAAGTGAGCAAGATCACTCTTGAAACATCTTTGAAGCCAAGACCCTTAAAGCCACTCAAGTAGGGTTTTCTTTGGCCTTTTCCTTTCAAAATTATTCTGAGAATTTTTTTATGTGTTTTAATTCGAAATTTCTGGTTATATTTGATGATAATATGTTGATATTGATGTGTTAATTTTGGTGGGGTTTTTGGATGAGGTTAAATAATGATTTTTGTCAAAAGAAGTTTTGGCTAGGCTGCTGGATTTTCGGATTTCAACAGGACAGAAATTGTTCAAGAATTTTCTGGCTCATTTCTGGTCATTTTTATGAGCTATAAAAATTATATGTTGAAGCTAACATCATAAGGAAACTCTGACAATTTTCGTGGTTCATTATAAGGAACTTTACTGGCTGAGAAAAATCAAAAACAGAGAGTCTAACTATGCTACCTGGATTGTGGGAATCAAAGCTCTAATTTTGTATAATTTTGTTACCATAGCAAATGATTGAATTATCACTTGAAAATTTTACAGGGAGTTTATAACATATTGAAGTATAACTTTGATTTTTATTTTGTAGTAGTTCGATCATTTGCTAGGCCTAAAAATTATGAGAATCCTATTATGAGTTGTGAAAAAGTGGCCTCTGACCACTAAACTTGTATAATTTGGTTTGTATGGTTAGAGAACTCCGATTGCTATGAAAATTTTACAGGGTCTCTTAGACACATTGAGATGTCATGAGGAATTTTTGTGATCCTTGACTTGGCTGTTTGATTGAGAAATTAATTATTGTTATTGGAATGAAAAATCTGTCAATATGCTGGAAATGAGCTAAATTCTTGATTTGGAAGTAAAATGTCCTTTGATGCCACTATGATGAATTTAGATGCATGCTATGTACTTTAAAATTTGGTTTATGAGAAATAAATGAGAATCACATGTGATTGATTGTTTATATGATTATAAATGCATGCATTGGTAAAGAGAAAGGTGATAAATGAATGCTATATATATATGTTTGAAGCATTATGAAATTCAAAAATTTATGCTAATGCATGCCTGTATATTTGAGCTTGAGGATGATATATATGCTATGTAAAGAAGAAAAAGTCCCCTCTAGCGTGTAAAGGGCACGGGAAAGTCCCCTTTAGAGTGTAAAGGGCACGAAAAAGTCCCCTTCAATGTGTAAAGAGCATGACCAAGTCCCCTTTAGTGGGTAAAGGGCACGGAAAAGTCCCCTTGATTAGGTCAAGGGCACGGAAAGACAGGGATAATATTTCTAAGATTCTTTTGATATACTGAGAGTATGTAAAGTTGTAAATAAAGCATTATAATGTTAAGTAGTATGCTATGCGTATATCAAGTGATTGAATAATAAAAGCAACCCACTTCGGAAGTATGATTTAGAACTTTAAAAACAAACCATTGATCTAGGTTGTATGCTCACAGTTTTTTAATAAACTGAAGTGGCTGGGACGATGACGATGACATTAATTTCAGTGCATGTTTTGGGGAATGCCCTACTGAGAATTGTATAATTCTCACCCCTATGTGTTTTTGTGTTCCCGTGTCGTCTCCAGGTTGAACCAGAGAACTATGGAATGCTACACCAAAAGAGGTCGGATGGGCAGTAGTCAGGTGTTTAAGATTGTATCAAATGTACTTAGATGTATGTATAGATGTGTAAACTTAACAAAGAACATATGTGTATTAGAGCTCATAGAAGAGCTTCTTTATGTAATCGACTTTATATTAAATAAATTTTTTGTATCTTGCTATATATGTTGATCGAATTACGCTAGTTAATACACGAACCCATCGAATTTGCTATAGTTATTTAAGAAAGGTCCTCTAATTAAAAAGTAACAACTCTTGAGTATGATGTCATGACTTAAGGATAATGTTGTACTTGGGAGGGTGTTACAGAAGCATCAGGTTTACTAAAACGTGGGCACAGGTGAGTGTCCTTAGTTGTTTTCCAATATCTAATATTAGAATACTTTATTATAAGATGTTAACTATTATATTATATCCTATTTTGTAGTGATTTATCTAGAGTTTGGGTGCTTGGATGGTTAGACTTGGAGTATGCCTTCAACCCAAATGTACTTGATGATGTAAGTAAACAAATTATATAATAAATTTAATCATTTAATTTTTACAAAATACAAATCAAGTTTTTAAGCAAAAATAAGTCTTGACTTTTTAAATTTCTATAAACATTCAATTCCTGCATATTCAATATGTATAATCCTAATGTGATGATATCGTATATGATTATGGTAAAAAATAAATACAATTAAATTAATTTTTTGTTATGCTACTTTAATACTTCTAACCCCTCTAGACATTATTTTCTAGGTCCATCCCTAATCCTATTGATGACCAGCAATTACTTTTTTTTTTTTTTTTTCAGCTTCCTGAGAATGACATTCAAATTAAAACAGTGACTGAGCTCGTTTTAGGAGATTGCAATGAAAGGAAAAAGATTATTGAGGCAAAATCAGCTACTTATTGGAAGAGCTCGATCAATAATGGCTACTAAAGAGTATTCTTTTTCTATTTTTGTTGGGTGCCAATACTAAACTATTTTATGGATTCCCTGATATGGGTTTGTGATTTGCATTTATTTTTTACTACTGAAAAAAAAGACCAATCATTTAGATGACTTTATATATATTTTTTAACTGATTAACTTAGTTTATTGTTAGTTGTTGATGAAGAAGTTTAATTTTTTCTATCAATGTTATAGACGGTTTAATTTCAAATTCATGGGATTGATTGATATAAGTAAAGTTAATATAATTAATATAATTAATAGTTTTCTTTTAAATTAGATATTTATTTTAAAGAATAATATTTGATATAAAACTTGTAAGAATTGAGTCAATTTTTTTTTAGAGAATGTATTATTTATGATCACTTTATTAAATATACTTAATTGTATTTTATTATCAACCATGATTCATAATTTTTTTCACAATTTAATGCAATATTATTTTAGATTTGATATTTTTAAGTTCACGATTTTAATGGTAATTGATTTTAATAAATTTAAGTTCAAATTTTAAAAACAACAAACAAAGAAAAAGTGTTTGATAAATTTTTTTTCTGAACAAATTTATAGTGAACAATTACTGAAAACATGCTTGGCTTATTGATTTTAAAGGGCACCTTTTTTTTTTTCCAGCAAAAACCAAACCAACGTAGTGCTATACCAAATTGCATTACCTCCATTATTATCACTATATCATCACCATATTCCTTGATCTTCATCTTTTCCATGCCCTTTTTTTTTTATCTTCTACTTCCACAAAAATTAAAAAAGACGCAAAGTTTAGATATGGGAAGTACCCATTTTCAAGGAAGTTGGCTGATAATTTGATCCCTCTACTTCTAGCACGATTTGATAAGGTGGTCAAGCTGGTCTTAAAAATCACAATTAAATTTTGTTATGGTAATTTATATTTTTTTTCATCATAAGATGAACTTATATTCAAGGAATGACTTCATAAAATATTTTCAAAGGCTTGAGTGGAAAAAATAAAAAAGTTTTACGCAAACGTATAAATTTCACAAGCACAAGATTCTTGAGTTTGATACCTCCTAATCAATTGCAAAATGCACGAGAAGAAGGCCTTAGCTTCAACATGTAAAAGGAAAATAAAAAGAACCTCCACCCAATGATTCTTTTGGTATAGTTGTACAGTTATTACATGACATGGCATAAATTGTTCCAATCTCACTTTAACCTTGTTGATCTTTCTCATCAAGCGAACAAGTAGTTCCTAATCAAGGCTTTTTTACCTGCTAATAACGAGGAAAGCCATGATGGGAGTACGCATCACCTGACTTCATGAGGCCCTAAATTGGACCATTAAACTTTGATATTGAAAGCTTAATATTTAAAATCAATTGAATATATAGTATGAGAAAAAAAATCTTGCATTCTAAAACATCCATCAAGTCAAACAAGCTAAGTCTGCCTTAGTATATTCATAAGAACAAAAGTAAAAGGTAAAAAAGGCAAAGGATGCCACTCATAACAGTATGACAATACAATCCCAATAGCTCATAATTTTGTTCAGTCATAAGCAAAACAACAATACAAGATCACCATTAATAAAAACCAGTAAAACAGCCTTTCATGACAGCAGGACCAGCTCAACAGCAGCACAAAGACAAAGCCAACATAACAACAACACAACATTATCAGACCTTCATGACAATATCATAATAATAACCTTAGCATGCATATACTGTATTCTTTCACTCAACAATACCAGTCCTAACTAGTCAACAAGCAAAAAAATAAACAAAATTCCAAATTAACAGATCCTTCATTTACAACCTTCACCAATTATAGACAAAAACCAAAATATATATTAGAGAAACTCATAAAAAAAACATAAAGTCATGAAGAAAGCCACCTCAGTTACACATTAGAACCTAGATAAACACATGTCTCATATTCAAGGTCACTGTCTGCATACCTCATTCCACTATAATCACCCTACAATCATATAAATTTTAAATCAAATTAAAACAATTTATAAACATTATTGATGACATGCATTTACTATTCCAAAATAACAAATAAATAAATAAGTTAGTGAAAACCAAATGTACTCATAGTTTGTATGTAAAAGTGCTCATTGTATATATCTTCATGAATTTCATCACCCAAGGACAGACAGTCTCCATACATTGACTGTGCAATGTTCTCAATATGTTTGCAAGCAGGACAAGTGTAACACCCTAATAGAACCCCACTGTGCTTAAGTTCACATTTGGATTCTATTAGTTGTCACTTATGCCTTGCATTTATTTTCTTTTGAAATTAACTTAGAAAAATAGTGGAAGTTTTTTTTTTCTTTAAATAAATTAATTTTTTGAAAACTTAAGCTCAGAACGAGAAGTGAAATACATAGCGCTTTTATAGATAATAATCAAGTTACATTGCGCACTTAATTAAATAAGCGGAATAAGAGACTAAGTGTAGAACTATTATCACATAAACCGGAATATAATCACTTAATACATAAGTCACAACAGGGCATATATCATACTGATAAGTTATTACAAATAACAATATAAGTTCTACTATTACTAATTGTTTCTCACAAACTATAATGTAACTAAAGCTTGGAATGCTCCTACTTGAAAGGTTTGAAATCTTCATGCGCTACCTCCTTCCTCATTTCTGACCGTTGCTTTAGGTGGGCATGTCTATCTCTGGTAACGACAACGAAAAATAAACATAGGAGTGAGAAATACATGATTTCTCAGTAGGAGTTCCTACTTGTACTAAAAGTGTCATCGTTGTCGTCCCCGTCACTTCGGGTTTATTATAAAAAGGTGAACAGGTAAGGATTCAATTATCAAACTTTCACAAACGTGATTAGCCGAAGTGCAGTTACTTTTAAACTAATCTTGAACATTAGCAGAAATATCCATTCAGTATTTCATCAAGCATACATATAAGCATATCATGTAAAACCACTAATAAGCAATAATCATTTAGGAGCTGCATGCATTTCATGATTACTCATCCTCAACATTCACTTGTTTAGTGATCATCATCTTTCATTTATTTCATCAACATATTTCTTAATTACTCACGGGATGAATGCATCAATGCCTTAGACCACCCTAAAAGGGTAATGAGCTCATACCGTGGCCATCGCCACAACCTTTTGGTTTTCTTTCTGTTGCCATGATCTCAATGGTTTAGGGGGTTAAGCCGTGAGTTTAGCTCAAGTCCACTTTTCCAGACTATCATTGCTACTTTTTCAGGTTTTACTTTTATTCTCACTGAGTGAAATCATCAATACCTTAATCCTCTTTGAGGATTAAGCAGTGAGTTGGTCTATTTATTATTTCATTTGAAACATGAATGTATGCACATTAATAAATCATGGCACAGTCAATTATTTTATCATTATCATTTCATATCTCATCAATACATTCACATTTCTGTATATCACTTCATGTAACATAGACAATATCATGTAAATATCATAGTAAACATTCTCATAGATAATTCATATTAAGCAACCTAAGTTATCAAGTTAGGTTTCTAGTGTTCCTAATAGGTTATGGATATCTTGGTATTATCTTTTTCTCTTAGTCTTCTTTGTACTCTTAGTATTTCCATTAATACATTAATACCCTTTACGATATTTTTAGAGGTTCTTTATATATTATTATTATGACTTTTATATATATCTCCTGAAGATTATTATTCTACTTAAATTCTTAAAATTATCTCTTTACAAGACTTGAATCTTTTATTTAGAGTTCTGACATCTTTTAGAATAAAATTTGTAGCACTAACATCTTAGATTAGTGTAAATCAACTATAAATTGTGCATAGTAGGATTCCCAGGAAAGAGAGGTGGGTCACAATGGACACACTTAAATACCAAGTCTTTCCTTAGCCAGAACCTTTCCAAATTGCACTCTCACAGTATCACGCTACCTTCAAGACTTCCTCAGCACACTATCCCGAAAATATATCTCTCATTCTGTATTTTCGTGGTGTAAAACTTTATGCATAGCATACATAAGTGTGTTTGTAGATGTGTTAGCTTTTCCAAAAAGTTGAAATCAGTCCATTTTCATTTTTCTAGAGTGAGTGACACTTATTTTACTACTACAAGGTCAGATTAAGAGTTTCAGTCTTAGGCTCTACTTTAAAAATTTATATCTTGGGCTAGGAAACTCCATTTTAGGTGATTCTTTTTGGAGAGTGTTCTACAATGATTCTAGTTTATAATAAAGATATTTTCATTTCGAGATCCTTCATATTTTATGAACACTAATTTTCGAAGTAACTACTGCCAGAAATAACTAGAAATTCCAGCACCTGCCATGTTCATGTCTTGAATTATCTTTATTAACTCAAGTTTCACATACAATCTTTTAAGTTATATCTGAGTTTGATAACATCATAAAAGTACTCATAGTAGAATAGAACATGTTGTGTTTTCTAAAAATATAATTATTCAAAACTTTTGACAATAACTCAAGTTTGAGGCATTCTATCCATGAGCAAAGTTAGAAGCCAACAATACTTGAACAAATAAAGAAGAAACTCCTACCTCTTGTGTAGGGTCTAAAAAGGGTCCTTCTCTTCTTGCTTAAGCTTTGAACAAGAGTCTTTGGAGTGGATGACCCTCATTGAATCTTGGCTCTAGAACTTGAGTGCTTAAGAAAATATTTCTCACTAGAGTTAAAGATTGTAACTCTTGTGAGGGCTAGTGAAAGTTTGGACTTAGGATGAATTGAAGAGAGTTTGAGGAGTATTTATAGTGGAAAGATTAGAGAAAAAACAGAAGAAGGAAAGCACTTGGAGCATGATTTATGGAAACATGTTGGCTGAATTTTGGGATGAAAATGCTCCTTGTTTTGTGCAAACATGTTTCCATGTTTTATGCAAACATGTTGGATGAAAATGCTCCATGTTTTGTGCAAAGATGTTAGTGGAGATTTTCTAACCTTTAGTGCATGTATGTGATTCAGAAATGTGTATGATGTATGTGGTTAAATTATTGTGTTATCATCTTAATCCAATGGCTTAGATTCATTCTTGTCTAAAGACAAGTCTAGGGATTTGTGCAAATGGCATTATAGTAATTTCTTTAACTAAGACAAGGATATTTTTGTAATTAGACAATGATAGTGGTATTCTTGTAATTCCATTCATAGAGTAAGGGTATCTTCGTCATTTAATAAGGCAAGGGTAGTTTGGTAATTTTCTTTACATAGCAAGGGCATTTTCGTAATTTTCACTAAGTGATGGCATTTTCGTAATTCTTTGTATTTTTCTCTAGACATACTTAAGTAGTCTATTTGTTGTGTTTATTTGTCCAGATTCTCTTGGTTTTGCTATCGCTAATTAAGATTAATATTTATTTTAGTTATAAATTTGGGGATGTTACAACAAGAGGTTCGGTTGTGACCTTCCCTCTTACATACACTGTAGCATTGCGACTTCCGCCTCGCACAACCCTTTGTCTGAACAATTTGGGGTTCCTTCAAATCAAGATGACATGAATCATCTACATGGTTTGCCATCGAAGCATCCTCCTCACTATTCTCCTCATTGCCCTTCCTCATCCATGGAGTAAGACTCATCAGTGTGTCCCTTAAACCATAGAAATGAGAACTTTTCTGACATCTTAACATCACCACTTCCTTGCTCCACAAAGACAAAGATGCGTGTCGACTCATTTGCAATGAATTCCATATCAAGCCACTGGTGTCATCCATGTCTTGAAGTGCTTCTTTCACTATTTTAGTCCATCTATCCAACACTAAGGATTTGGCCAACTCAGTAATCTTAAGATTCAATAAGATAGCAATAATGTGATCACATGGAATGCCTATTAACTCCATTCTCAAGCAAGAACATTTGAATTGCATTTCATCCTCATAAAAGGATACATGCCATAAACTTTCTTATCTATATAATACCTTGACACACCATAGATGATACAAGCGTCTGTTTCCTTCACATATAGAACCATCATTGCACCAGCTCTACGAAGCATAGCTCGAAAATTAAAAAATAACTCACAAGTATACACTTCTGACGCAAACCTTTCCAAATTTTTAAATTGATTTTGCAGAACAGTCTTTCCCTGCATAAAAGCATAAACTGCCTTGACCTCCATACACCACATATAATTTAGGCAACGCTGAAAGTGTTGCAAAAAATCGATCAAATTGTATTGCGGCTGAACGTACTTTGTAAGCATAGAATGCAAACCCTCAGAACGAGATGTCGTCCTAAATCCAGCAAAAAACTTCTCCCTTATGTATGCTGTAGCCCACATGTTCCTTTTTTTCATACAAGTCTAAAATCCATGGGCGATCACGGACTCCAAATTCATCAACCATTTCCTTCCACTTTTCTTGAAATTCACCAATCTCATAATCACCTAGCATACATTTTCTAAACATTGCTGTGAACCTTGGCTAGCTAATGTTGCTTGTGGCATTTCGCATAAGGTGCCACACACATAATCTATGGTGGGCATTGGGAAACACTTTTCATATAGCACCCCTCATTGCTAAGTCACCATCAATTATGATAAAAACTAGTGACTTCCTTTTCATTGCTCCCAAAAATTGTTCCAACAACCACACATAAGTCTCCTCTGTCTCATCTAAGACTAGAGCCCTAGCAAAAACAATTGTCTAGTTATGATGATTCACCCCCGAAAATATAACTACTGGACACCTATATTTATTTTTCTTGTAGGTAGCATCAAAAGCAATAACATCACCAAACAATTGAAAATCAAACTGGCTAACACCATCACACCAAAATATATGGCGCAACACTCCGTCTTCATCAACCACATGCCTAAAAAACATATATGGATCAGAAGATGCCATCTCCCCAATAAACATAAGTGTAGATCCTGCATCGCCAGACAAAGTGAAATTGATAAACATCATTTGAAGATATGTTCAACATCTCAATCCTAGCAATGTCTTCTGATGAATCCACACAATATTTATCAATTTCATCCAATGTAGACCCTATATCTTCAGACATGTGAGAACCAACCTCATTCCCATCTTCCTCCATGTTGTAGTTTCCTTCACAATACACCAAATTTCTTCCAAATCCTACAAAACAAAGTGCAATGCATTAATATCAGAGACACAAACTTCTTCCATGGAGTACATCCTAACATGGATTAGAAACATAAGAAAAGATAAGAATATTAAAGTGTGTCAACATTTCCTTTGAGCCACATTTTTCCATTCAAACCTATATAATTTGTTGCTTAAGGAACCAAAGCCAATAAACCTACGAAGAGGCACCATTTCATCCTCATTCTTTAAAAAATCTTGGAAATAATGAATTTGCGAATAGAAAATAATACCTATGACATCTAGAGATAGTGCAATAACCTTGCCAATTATAATAAGTGTAACGCCCCGATTTTTCTGCTATAGTGAAAATGACCAAAATGCCCCTGAGGTCATTTTCGGCCCAAAACTCGAGGATAGCCAACCCGGCAGTTCTTGAGGGGCAAACTCAATGTTGGAAGAGGATTAGTTGGCTTGTGTACCTTCCCGGGATCGAAATCTCGTTTTTCGAGTTTTCGGGTCAAAATGACCAAATTAGCTCTGTGGTGTTTTACCTGTTTACAAGTGTCAGATGAACCCGAAACTTCTCCAAATTGTTTTAAAAGGCATTTTTTTATAGTCAGTGACTTCAGTTTTAGTCCCGGAGGTCCCGAGCAAAATTAGTGCAAAATTACGGTTTTGCCGCTAGCTTTGTGTTTTTGAGCTTAATCGCGTGATTAAGCAAACCTAAGCAATATTAGGCTCTAATCGAAGGTTAATTAATTTTCATAATTAATCTAGAGTCAAAATAATTCATCAAAATTGATTAGAACCTAAGAATGCTTAATTTCAACTTAAAATCTTATTTCAAATTCAAGATTTCTAGTCATGGAATCTTAAATAGTATTTTCTCTCTCCAATTCCTTAAATCATGGAATTATGTTTTCAATTGTTTATTCACAAATGAATTTTAAATTCTCTAATGATGTATGAGCACTCCTAATTTTGTCATAAAATTTCCTAAACCTCATTCTTAGTTATCTAAACTTGTGCTTCATGATTCCTAACACACTACAAGAAAATAGCGAGTTACCGACAGATTTGTTCCGTCGGTAATATCGACGGATTTATCGACGGAAATCATGGAATTTGGAAAATTTGGGTTTCAGTCATTACCGACGGAAAAATCTGTCGGTAATTCCGTCAGTAATATTCGTGCCAACTAGTCTGGATGAGGCGCGCACATTACCGACGGAAAAATCCATCGGTAATAATTTTGAAATATTTTTTATTTTAAAAAATTAATTTTACCGACGGATTTTTCCGTCGATAATAATTACAATTTATTTTTAAAAAAAAATCAATTTTACCGATGGATTTTTTTGACGGAAAAATCTGTCGGTAACAATAATGAAAATTTTCAGAAAGGAAGGCGCCGTTGCGTTTAATTACCGACGGATTTTTTTCCGTCGGAAATTTGAAAATCCGTCGGTAATTGTAAAGATAGCATTTTTATTTTAGAATCTCTCTCTCTTACTCTCACACCCTCATCCCTCTTGCTGCTCTCTCTCTCTATGTACCCACCGCTCTCTCTTTGTGTGCCCGCCCCAGTCGACCACCCGCTTCACGCCACTTGTTGCCGTCGCCGTCATCCATCGCCTCCGCGTTAGATCTCGCCACCATCTCTGAGTCAGCGCTATTCTCCGCCCAGCCATCACAGCCTCGCATGTTCACTACCCCATCTGCGGTTCTCGACTCTTAGCTCCTTCCTTCCTCCGCGACCTGGACCTAGGCACCATGTTTGCGCAAGGTAAGCATTCCACTCCCATTTTTGTCTATGTTTTCTTTCTGTTTGGCAAGCATTCTGTCTGGTAAGCATTCTGTCTATGTTTTCTTTAGTTATATGGTTCTGTCTCTGTTTGGTAGCACAACCACAAGGATCAGCTTAGCAGAAAAAATGAAAAAGGAACAATGAACTGTGTAATTTCCAACTATATGTTGCTGACTTGAACTATGTAATTTTTTCCATTGAATGGATTGCCATTCGAAATTAGTTGCTGACTGTTGCTGACTTGCAGAGCTTTTGATTTTCCAATTTCCAACTATCATGTAAGGAATTCTGAATTTGGGTTTTATTTTACTATGCTAATCAAATTTGTTTTTTCATTTTCTAATTTGTGCAGAGTTCATCTGTTGTTAGGCAAGAGCTTGCCAAGTTGAAGAAGGCCGTGTTATTTCATACCTGTAATGTTCTTTAATTTTTGTGATAGATTATTTCATTTAGTAGTACACCTTGATCGTTATGTGATATAATATATGTTGAGTCTCACCTGTCCAAGTTTATTAAGTGAGTAGGTCATAAACATGCCCTTATTCATATCAATGATTACATGAGAAATTTTTTAAAGCAGTCAAAACATCTTTAAACAGCTTTTTTTGAGCCCAGAAGCACCGTCGATGCTCTCGTCTGGGGCTTTCTATTGATATGCATTAATAGCCATTCTGATACCCGAGTCAAAAGTTATGTCTGTTTCAAGTTTTCCCCCACAACAAAACTTGTTTATGGCCAATACACATGAAGTTTGCTTATTTATTTGAAGTTTGTAATTATTTATCAATGCATTTATATCAATGCTTATTTATTTCCCCCACAACCCTGCATTTGTATGTCTCTTCTGGTGCTTTTTTTTCTTGTCTTGGTGCTTATTATATCAATGCATTTAGTGTTTAATAAGACACTTGCTCTTTATCTATCTATATATCATGATGGGTGTATTTCTTGCAGAACAATTGTCATTGTTGCATACCAAAACGGATAAATAGCGTCAAATAAATCCAGTTGGAGCGTCATTTCAGCACACCAAGTTTAAGGTTAAGGTTAGTAAAATGCAGGGTTCCTGTTGTTTGGTCATTCAGAACCATGTTTATAATTTGAGAAAACTTCTTTTGTTTGTTTATCTTGTGGCTGAAGCTTCAATAATATGAGGATACAGTTCCAACTCATGCAGCACCGAAGCACCGAACACATAAGCACATCTTTGAAATATTTTTGCATATAACCATACAAAAATTCATGTAGGGAAAGCACTGAGGAAACTGTCATCTCTCTGTATGCATACAGGACAGAGCTAGTTTTGAAAGCATGACAAATTTTTTCTCTAAATTCATCATGTAATCTAAAAACTTAAGCTAGTTTTAACTTTAGAATTTGTTCTCCTTATAACATAAGAAGAATTGGTTTTGCTTAAGTAATTAGTGACTGCATTTTATTTATTTTGAAGTTATTAATCTAACTAATTGCTTTTGTTACAGAACGTCAAATTCGGTAGGAGTATTTCTTTGGCGGGCGGAGGATATTATTATTTTGTGTCTTTTTAAGGTAAGTACTTGTTTCTTCTTTTTAAATGCATTTTTGTTAGGATAGAGACTTATGATTTCTAAGATAGAGTTGTAGGAAAATGGGATTGCATGACTGGGGGGAAGGGCATAGAGGTCCTTCCCCGATTTGTTTGCATTGTTTGATGTGGAGATTGATTGTGTATGCGAAGATTGCAGGATATGCATGTTGTGATGTTATAAGGGGGTGTGCTCTAGAACGGTTTTAGGATCTGTAAATGTTTGTTTGATTGTATTGTGAAATTTTTTTGATCTGTATTGTATTGTGATTCTATACATGTATATATTGAAATTTATTTTTTAGGATGTCTTACTTTCAGAGGAGGTTATGTCGAATTTTTTTTTAATCTAAAAGAGTGGAATGTTAATTTAAAAGGGGGTGCTGTCGAAATTTTGTTAAATTACATAGGACAAAATATTTACTTAAATAACTTCTTTTAAATAAAATTTTAATTTGAGAAACTTTAAATGAATTTGTTAGGTTAAATTACACATTCAAGAACCATGAGCTCTACAAATAGACTATGGATGTATGACAGGGTGCACGCTAGTCGAGGGGGAATCAAACCTTAATTTTATGCGGGAGTTGAACAGTTTGTAAATGTGGCTTTTCAAACCGTGCAATTTATGAATGAGCAAAAACTTAGGTGTCCCTGTGCTAGGTGTAAATGTAGGAAATATTTTGAGATGGACACCATTAGATATCACTTGTATAAGGATGGTTTTATGGTGGATTATTGGGTTTGGACTATGCAGGGGGAAGTTGCCACACAAAATTTCAAACATGAAAGTGTTGAAAATACATATGTTGGAGGTTGTGCAAGTAGAGTTAATATTGGTGAGCATGTCACAGGAAACATTAATTGGGAGGATAACTCTAGACGATATGAGGAAATGATTTATGATGCAGTTGGTCCTCAAATTCATGCAGATTATGAACCTTCTATTGAGGCTCCTAATGCCGAGACTGAAAATTTTTACTCTATATTAGAAATTTGTAAAGGCTCCTTTATGGGAAGGGTGTATACACTCGGAGTTGTCTTTAGCGGTTAGGATGTTAGCTATAAAGTCAGAAGCTAACCAAAGTCAAAATTCATTTGACCAGTGGGCAACATTGATGAGTGAGATTAGTCCACAACCTAGTTCTGTTCCAAAGGATTTCTATCAAGCAAAGAAACTAGTGGCAAAACTCGGGCTCAAATCAGAAAAAATAGATTGTTGTTTGAAGGGATGTATGTTGTACTACAAAGATGATGCAAACCTAACCCAATGCAAATTTTGTGAGAGTCCTAGATTCAAACCAAAAAGATCTAGAAATGGAAGATATAAGGATGTTCCCTATAAAAGAATGCACTATTTGCCTCTAATTCCAAGGTTAAAAAGGTTGTATGCTTCAATGAGTTCAGCACCTCATATGAGATGGCATTTTGAGAATAAGAGAAATGACGGTGTCATGACCCACCCTTCCCATGGTGAAGCTTGGAAACACTTTGACCAAACTTATCCTGATTTTGCTGCAGATCCTAGGAATGTTAGGTTGGGGCTTTGTGCAGATGGATTTACTCCGAATAATCAATTTAGTAAACCTTACTCCTGCTGGCCTGTGGTTGTTACACCTTACAATCTTCCTCCTGAAATGTGCATGAAAGATCCTTACATGTTTCTTACTTGTATAATCCCTGGCCCTGATAATCCCAAAGCCAAGATTGATGTTTACTTGCAACCATTGATTGATGAGCTTAAAGAGTTGTGGTATTCGGGTGTACAAACTTATGATATTTTCATGAAGCAAAATTTCTTGTTGAGGGCATCATTGATGTGGACTATCAATGATTTTCCGGCCTATGGAATGTTGTCAGGTTGGATGACACAGGGAAAATTGGCATGCCCAATTTGTATGGAGGATACAAAGGCTTTCACATTGAAACATGGTCGAAAAAACACGTGGTTTGATTGTCATCGAAGGTTTTTGGACCTTGATCATGAATTTAGAGGTAAGAAGGACGCATTTAAAAAGAGGACGATTGAACGTGATGAGCCTCCTGAAAGACTAAGCGATAATCAGGTTTGGCACAGAGTAAGAGGCTTTCCAAAGATAACTGAAATGGGTAAATCCATACGATTCCCAGGATATGGGGTAGATCATAATTGGACCAAACAAAGTATATTCTAGGAGCTGCCTTATTGGGGGGATAATCTAGTTCGTCATTGTATTGATGTAATGCATGTAGAAAAAAATGTATGTGATAACATCATAAACATTGTGATGGACACCGATAAGATTAAGGACAATGTGAAAGCAAGGAAAGATTTGGCAGAGTATTGTAAGCGACCTGAGTTAAGTTTACAGAAGTTACCAGATGGCCGTGTGTGTAAGCCGAAGGCCAGTTACACACTAACTTCTGTGCAGAAAGAAGCTGTGTGTAGGTGGATGCAAGAGTTGAGGATGCCTGATGGTTATGCCTCAAACTTGGGTAGATGTGTCAATGTTGCACAAGGACAATTCGTTGGTATGAAGAGTCATGATTGTCATGTATTTATGGAGTGTTTACTTCCTATTGCATTTAGAGAATTATCTCTCCTTGTTTGGAAGCCATTGACGGAGTTGAGTCAATATTTTAGAGACCTATGCTCGTCCACTCTGAGGGTTGAAGATCTCTTAATTATGGAAAAAAACATCCCTATAATTCTTTGCAAATTAGAGAGAATATTCCCTCCCGGTTTCTTTGATTCCATGGAACACTTGCCCGTACACTTGGCATACGAAGCACGGGTGTGTGGGCCGGTCCAATATCGATGGATGTATCTGTTTGAAAGAAATATTGGAAGTTTCAAGAGAACTGTGAAAAATAGGGCTCAAGTATAAGGTTCCATATGTGAGGCATATATCTCCAAAGAGACATCTTTCTTTTGTTCTTTTTACTTTGAGCCGCATGTTCATTCCAGGCATTTAACAAGGGTTGGTCGGAATGACGATGGGGGTGAAAGTTCAGTTCAATATATGTTGTCCGTATTCAATCAGCCAGGACGTGCTGCTGGAAAATGTAAACCACATTGGCTATCAGAGAGAGAGAAACATGCTGCGCATTTGCATATCTTAATCAACTGTGATGAATGCAACCATTTAAAACGTAAGTGATATCAATATACCACTTTCAATTGTTGATACAATGTCATAAATCAAATCTTATTATATCTGCAATGTTTAATTTACAAGTATTTTGAACAAGTTAATGAGCGACACACCCTTGACCAATTTCCAGCATGGTTTAGAACTTTTGTATGTGACTTCTAGTTTGATCCAAAATCACACATATTCTACTTGTCTTCCTCTTCCTCTATGTTAATGTTTGAATTTTAATCATTCATGTAGGTGTTTGATAAAAACAATAATGTATCATGTCCTTATTTGCAAAGTTTGGCTTGGGGTCCTACTAACAAAGCAAATAGTTGGCCAATGTACTATGTGAATGGATATAAGTTTCACACATTTGAGTGGGGCCACGGAAGAGCAACAGACAATAGTGGGGTTTGTGTAAGAGGGGATGCAGGCAATGGGGAGGGTGATTGGTATGGAGTAATCAAACAAATACTTGAGATTGAATATGTGGGTGATGGACCTAAAAAATTGGTAATATTATTCAGTTGTGATTGGTATGACCCAAGGCGTCCTGACGGAACACGCATACACAACCAATATAAAATTATCGAGGTCAATCATACTAAGAGATACCGTGCATATGATCCTTTCATTATTGCTCAGAATGCAAGACAGGTATATTATGCATCATACCCTGGAAAGTGCAGAAAAGATTGGAAAATGGTCATGAAAACTAAACCTAGGGGTCGAGTTGAGGTCGAAGAACTACCTGACGATGCTTATCAAGTGAATGATCCAATCCCCTCTCGGGTAGTCATTGATACAGGAACATTGCCAAGTTTACGATCCGATTCGGGTGAGGTTGAGATAATTCACTCTTCCAATGATCAATTTTTGAGTGAACACAACGAAAGCGATGGTAATGATGATGACGAAGAGGAAGAGGAAGATGATTTCGAGGATGATGTTGAGACTGAGAACGATGAAGATAGTCCTCAACTTTCTGATTAAATATGATGTGTCTAAAATTATTTGGTTTGATTGTCCTCAACTTTCTCATACTTATTGCATCATTTTGTTTAAAATTATCTATTTATTTGGTTTTTCATATATTATTGTATATTTTTCAGATATGGCACCTAAAGTGAAAAACAAGGGCAAGAGTGTCCCAATTAATCAGACAATCTCCCCTCCCACTCAGGCATCTACCACAGCCGCTCACATATCCACTTCTAGCCCTTCCATGTCACCACCCCGTACCCATCAGGAGTTTACCATGGTCCCTACTCCTGGGAATGTGCCCAGAGTGGTGCCTTCACCTCCACTACCACCGGCCGATCCTGTCCTCACCCCTACACATGAATCAGAAGGGGGTGCAGAAAGTGGGGCAGTTGGTGGCTCCTTGGCAGGGCAATCAGGACATGGGTCCACAGGGGAGCAACGGGTATCCCTTGTACCTCTTGGTAAGAACAGGTAAGTAATTTAATTGTTCAATTTATGAATCTTATTGTAATAATTTGAACAATATATAATAGCATTATATTTTACTTCACTATTTGCTATGTAGTTGGCATCCACCACACTGCCATGCATGAGGTGACACACACCATCCAAAAACTGTATGAACGGCCGATTGAGTCATTCGGAAAGTTGTCGAAAGATGAGAAGTTGCGCTGGTATAATGAGTGGAAGGTAAAATGAAATATTTTTTTACAAAACGTGTGATTTGCTTTATAAACTGCTTTTGCTTTCAATTACACTTTTTTTCCATGTGTAGAGCCACTTCATCATCCATCCCAAAGATGAAGAATATATGTTTAAGCTCTTTAAATCTAAGGCAGCTCATAGGCTGCAAGACATGTACATCGACATCCGAGAACGGGATGAGACCCCCAGGTGGATGACTCAGTCTAGCCTAGACTATTTGTGGCACATCGAGAAGTGAGACATTTAAAGAGAAGTCTCTCAAGGCTAAGGCAAGCAGAGCATCGCAAAAGGGTGGATCCGTTCATTGTGGTGGTGGATCCGTTCATTGTGGTGGTTCAGCTACTATAGAGTCTACGCGTCGCCAGATGGTTTAGTCATTATTTTAAATATCTTTTATTCTTCTTATTAAATTTATATTTTCACTTACTAATATTATCAATTTTCACTCAAAATGCAGGCCAATGAGTTGAAGAGACCACCCACACAGAGTGAGTTGTTCAGAAAAACTCACACGCGCAAGACAGACAAGACATGGGTCGATACTCGCTCAGAGAATGTTTGGGTATATATGGTCTTAGCACTCATTGTTTGTATATATATTTAATTTATTACTTAACATATTTGGTAGACGTTTAATTAATTTTATTTTCTTATAGAATGCCTATGAGCAGCGATATCAGGAGGCTACGACCCAACGAGAGCAGAGGATTGCAGCTGGTGAGGAGTGCCCACCGATTGATGAGGATCGGTTGTGGCAAGAGGTAGTTGGCAGTCCTTACAAGAACCGCATCTATGGCATGCGGTCATTCTATGCTAGTAGTTTGTCCTCTCCCTTTGTCACTGGGGCATCTACAGGCACTGGATCCACTGTAGAGGATAATGAGGTCCGTGAGCAAGTTCACCTCCTCAACGCAGAACTTCATCGTATGCAAGAGCAAGATGCAGAGAGACAGCGCCAATTGCAAGAAATGCAAAAGAAGATGGAGGACAAGGAAAAAGCCTTGCAGACAGAAATAAGAAAGCAGATGAGGGAGAAGGAGATAAGACTAAGAAAGCAGATGAAGAAAGAGATGGTGTCTTTATGGAAGAAGATGCAAGCAGGCTCCTCTGCACTACTAGACACAGATGATGATGATGATGGTGGTGGTGGTGGTGGTGGTAGTGGTGATGATGCTGATGATGATGATGATGATGCTGCTGACTTCTCTTGACTTGAGTTATTGTTTTTTATTTATTTGGCTGTAGTTAAACTATTTCTCTTTTAGTTGGACAATTTATATATATACTCAGGGCGCTTTCTGACATTTTAATCTATTTTACATTTTGGATTTAAATTTATTGCATTTAGTTTTTATTAAGTAATTTTTTAGAATTTTTGATTATTCAATATCCAGGGAATTAATGAATTATAGAATGAACTATTGACAACAAGTTCAAATTACCGACGGATTTTTCCGTCGGTAAAATATACACAAAAAATTAAAATATGTGTTACCGACGGATTTTTCCGTCGGTAATATATAAATTAAAAATTTTAAAAAAATCGTGAAAATTACCGACGGTTTTATCCGTCGGCAAAGTGAAAAATAAATAAAATTATAAACTAAATTTTGAAAATTACCGACGGAAAAATCTGTCGGTAATTTAATAAAAATCCGTCAGTAATCCTTTCGCCCTGACGAATTTGGTGACGAATTTCGTCATCTATTTACCGACGGATTTTTCAGATAAAATTCCGTCGATAATGCCGTCGATAAAATTTATCGACGGATTTTTCCGCCGGTAATAATTACCGACTTCGTTATTACCGGTTAACAAAATCCGTCGGTAACACTAAAAAATCCGTCGGTAACAGCATTTTTTCTTGTAGTGACATTGTACCTAAACTAATACATTTCTAAACCTATCATTAGCACCCAATTACATGAACAATTTTCCTCCTCCCTTGGCTGTCCCCAATGTGGCTAAAACCATACCCCCCATTATCCATCACATGTGCAAATTTTTGACACTCCAAAGACCATGCTTCTACTTCACAAAGAACCATGCTTTGAGTCATAACCTCCATGCTTTCATCCATGCTTCATAGAACATCTTCTAGAAGACTTTTTCTATCATTTTTGTGGCTCAAAAACAGCCAGCCCTCCTTGCCTTCTAGATGATTTATTTCAAATTCAAACAAAGAGAAATCACCATAGATTGAGCCATACCTTTTACCATGTCTTCCATACCTCAAACCATGCTTTGAATGACCACTTTGAGGAGATATTTTCCTCCCTCAAAGCTCAAAAATTTCGTGCACCTTTCCCCCCTCAATGAGCCTCCATTGTTTTTGTTTTCTATAAATACATGTGTTGAAGAACTTGTGTGGACCTTTAGATCATTTGCCAAGTTTTAGTTTTCAAGCTTTTCTTTGAGTACTTTCCTTTTGCTCTCAAAAGTTCTAAGAGTTCTTCCTCTTCATTTTCATCTTCTTCATCTTCTCTTTACACCACCACCTTACAACTTCAAACCACAACCTTAAACCACAACTTCAAATCCTTCTTTAAACACTCAAACACTCAATCTCAAACACAAGCTCACCAAGAACACATCTCCTTTCCTTTCTTTCTCTCAAGGCCGAAGCTACCTCACCTCTCTAGGAGGAGTTGACCTTCTCATTTCCATCCTCAAGATCAAGCCTTTGTCTTCACATTTGGTAAGGAGTTGCTTTCAAAACTTTATTTTGCTTAAAAATGAGTTTTCTCTAGTTTTCTCTTGGTTTCTTTTTGAAGCTTTCCTTTGTCTTCCTTTCTTTTTTCATTTTGGCTTCTTGGCCTTGTTTATGACCATGATAGCTTGATGATGAGAGTTTCTAGATGATGACCTTGTGTTCATCGCAAAGGAACCTCTAAAGCTTGAGTCTTGTTCTTTATCCAATAAAGTTTTGGTTTTTCTTTCTTTTGCCTTTCCTACACATTCGGCCTTCATAGCTCTTCCTCAAAGGTTTTGTTAAAATTTTTAAGGCACCTCTATTTCTATTTTATGTCATGAAAGAATGTTGTTTTGGTTCCTATCTTCTTAAAGTTTTGCTTTCTTTGAAAAGTTTGTTTCTTTAGAGCTTGATGATGATGTTCAAGAACCTTGTAGTTCCTTGAGAACTTGGTTCAAGAACTCTAAAGCTCTCTTTGTGATGAGATAAGTGTTGGGTTATGTTGATCTCTAAAGTCTTGTAAGAGCTCTAGATAAGATTAAAATGAATATTGCATTCACATTTATGTTTATGCATTGCACATCATATCTATTTTCCTTGCTATCACTAAGTACCAAGATAATGAATGAACTTGCATTATCATATTTATATTTCAAGCTTTGCATTATCATGTTTATATTTCAAGTCCTCACTTAAATATCAAAGATAATAATAAGTTGCATGTCATGTTTATTTATGCTCTCACTTTACTTTCTAATGATAGCTAAAACAAGTGCATGAGCATGTTTACTTTTATGTCATCACCTATGAGAACCTAGAGCTCAAAGACTTGCCCATTATTGTCTCAAACAAAGGCTTGAAAAATAAGGTGTTCTCTAGCTTGTCATTTCGGCCTCTAGAAGGTCTATTTGTTATAAGTATTAAAATCTATGTTTCACAATTTTTCTAAGCTTGTATGAGTTCAAGAAATTTCTAAAACAAAGTTCTATGATTTTAAAACCCCTTGAGATCAATTTGGATTAGCTATTGCCCTTGAGAACATTTTGAGGATTTTAGATGATAAAAATGTTTATAAATGAGTTTTGAAAGTTTTAAAAAGGTTCCAAGAGAAACTAGTATTTTATGTGCTTTAGAAATCAAGTTCTATGCTTTTATGGAGACGAATTTTCGGTTCTGCCTGGCTGTGATTGATCACTGTTTATGCTGTTTTGATGATGATAATATGAGTATGTTTGAGCATAAATAATGTTGAAATTCATATGTGAAAGATTAGAGAAGATAGCAACTAGAAAAGAATTAATTTGAGAGTTCTAGATCCCTTAGTAAATGATTTTTCTGGATTCTGACCAGCATGGTTTAGAAATGATAATCATGGATTTAAATTAGTTTAAATGTGTAGGAATGACTCATAATTCGTTTAGGACTTGATCTTGATGCCTTAGGAGCAAACCGAACTTAGAAAGGGTCATTGTTATGACTCCTAAGTACCCGTAAAGTTAGAATTTTAGATTCTGCACTCTTGAGGTTTAGAGATGTTTATGATCATAGTGTTGAGTGAGGAATACTTAGATATGAGCCTATAGGTACCCGAGAGATTAAGTTGTGATGATTTATAACTTAGATTGTGAGTTAAGGACCTTAAGGGTTAATGCATAAGACACTAAGAAGTCTTGAATTTTTATGATGATGTAATGAGATGTTGAGATGTATATGATGCATGAGGAAATGATTGTTTAAGATGTTGAGTTTATGATGAACACGAGAATTGCATAAGAAATATGTTGTGTGTTTAGCTTGTGCCATAAATGTTGGTTTGAAGAAAATTCGGTTTGACAGCTATTATGCTGCCGAATTTCCGTCAAACCTAAAAGGGTTGAAAAGTGTTTTAAAAGTACCACATGAGTTGAAAACCCTGGGTAACAAGGTTGAGCCGAGCACCCCCAGGAGATTTTTGTGTGACAAAGCACTGAGACATACTTCTCCTGCTACGGTGAGGAGAAGGCAAATTCATGAGGGTATTGACATGAGCCTTACCAAAGCGGACAATTCGTTGTGCACTCGAGGCCAGTAGAGCGTTTTAGAGAATGAAATATTTATATATTTCCCCCTCAATTTCCCCATATTAAATCTAGTGACGAATAGTTAGGATTGAGCTCATTCCTAGGCGATTAGGTGAGACGGAGATTGGAGGCTATGATAAAAATCGTCGGGGCGGTGTGTCGGTTGGAATTAGGTGGATATGTTTAAGATGGTGGTCTTTGAGAAAAAGAACTTAAGAGTTCAAGCATGAGAAAGAGATATGATGTTTTTAAATTCACACTGTTATGGGAAAAGAAAGAGTTTTATATGCCACTTATATGTTAATATTTTTCCTTGATGCTGTGTTCTATTGACTATTTGCATAATGTATTGTCATGCATGCATCCAGTATTTGTTGCATTCATATCATTAAGACTCATACTAAACGACACCCACTTCGGATAAATAGATTTGAAACGATTAAAAGTTAAACCTTATGCATGACCACCTTTTTATAATTAAAACCGAAGTGGCTGGGGACAACGATGATGACACATGTGTTAGAGTCGGAAATCCCTACTGAGAATCTTGAATAAGTTTCTCATCCCCCTCTCTTTCTCTTTTCTTCCGTGTCGTCTCGAGACAAAGATAGTAAAAAGGTTCATGACTTCTACTGAGGGATGGGCATACGGAATGTACTATGAGTCAAGCTAGAGGGATGCAATGTAAACAATGAAGACGCCACTTTAGATTTTTTTTTATAGATGTGTATTTCTTTTTATATGACTATGAAGCTATGTTAGTAGTAATTAATGTATTAATGAAGATATGACCATGTTGTGTTGTTATGTGTAATATTTGTATTTGGTGATTATTAATGATATGCTTTCTTCCTTTCTCATGTTATGATCACGACAATCATTAGGTTTTATTCTAACACTCTTGTTTTGTTTTCAATTTCCAAAAAGAAAAATTTTACCCATATTTCCACTAAGTATTTTATTAAATGAATGAGACTAAGAGGTAATAACCTAATGATTAACCTAATGTATTCTAGAAAGTTGGGTTAAAAATTAGGGTGTTACAATAAGAATGTTTTTAGAATAGTATAAGCTCCTCACTGTCACAGAGTAACATAAGGTTAGTTACCTAGGTAGTGTCCTAAATATTAATTGGATGAAAATAAACAATTATAATGTTGGAACAATAGTAAACAACTAATCATTTTTTTCACTAGTAGGTCAATTAGAGGGATCAAACAACCCCAATGCCGCAATGCATCCTTGGAGTACATCCAAGACACAAATTTTCTCCATGGAGTACATCCTTATATGACAAACATAACCAATCTAGCATGGATTATAAACATAAGAAAAGATAAGAATATTAAAGTGTGTCAACATTTTATTTTCCCACTCAAATACATATAATTTATCTATCAAGAAACCAGAACCAATAAACCTACAAAGAGGCACCACTTTGTCCTCATTCCTTAATAAATTTTTTAAAGCATTAATTTCCAAATTGACACACAATTCCTCTTGCATTTAGAGACACTGTAGTGTCCCAAACACCAATTGGGTGAGGGTAACCAATTATGATACTAGAACAATAGTAAATAACTAATAATTTTTCACTAGCATGTTGATTACAAGGATCAAACCCAATGCAGCAATGCATCATATCATAAACTAGAGTAACAGTCAATAAAAGATAAAAATGACAAGTCAAAACAATACCAATTTAGTAAAGTTTTGTTGGTATCAGACAAAGTAATTTGAAACTTTCTGATAACAAGATAAGCTTCAGAAACACCAATCCCACAAAGGAACTCAATCTAAGTCAGTTTGATTGGAAGTTTCTAAAGGCACCAACAACAAACACAGTGGAGAAAGGAGGAAGGAGAAAGTGGCAGACGATGGGTTCCTCTACCATCGATTGTGTACGGAGGCAAGGTGCGGGGCACGGGTTACGTAGTATGGGTCGTCATCATGGGCTAAAGCAAAGTTGTAGACGACAATAGTAGCAAACATAGTGGAGAGAAGAGGAGGGAGAAAGTGGTAGACTGTGGGTTCCTCTGGTGTCAATTGGATGCGAAGGCAAGGTGTGAGGCATGGGTTATGTGGTGCATGTCGTCGTCATGGGTACAGCCACTCAATCAATGGCACAACAACATTGTTGACGGTCGCGTGGGGTGAGGCGATGCTTTGCGGTGGCCGATAGGTGAAGAGGTAATGGTGGTGGTTGCTGGCTGATATGTTATTGGTGGAGGCAGCACAGTGAAAGAGCTTTCTTCAGAAGTTGGCTTGTTAGAGGAATAAATTCGAGAAATAATAGAGCATGATAGGAGAAGTGCAGTGAAAAGAATTAAAGGATCAAATAGAAATTCTTTTAAATAGTAGTTAATATGAGTGTGGCTTAATTTGCAATTATTTTCTAGGATTATGTGATGTGTTGGAAGTAAAGGGACCAAATTATCATCATCCCTGGTTTTATGGGTTAACAATTTCTAATAATATTTTTATCTTGGAAAGACTTTACGAGATACTTCCTCGTATTCTTTGAATATGAGATTATTTATGTATCGATATTGGTCCTTCTCGCAATTTGCTTTTCCACCCTATGCTTTCTGAAGGCGCTCATCATAGTCCTCATCTATCTTGTTTTATCGCTCAAGCTTCCTGGTGTACATAAATAAATAAAGGTATTTTATCTAGGTACAGGATCACATTACGACACAAATTGGAATCAAATTCTTGTAAGCATCATATTCCTCTTCGGCTCTTCCTACAATTCTTTGAAACACCATCACCATTTTATGATAGTTTTATAAGTATAATATTATCACTTTGAACAGATGGAGTTTGACTAAAAGGAGTTTCATACAAGAACCGTGCCATCTAGTCAAATCTAAAACTGATAAGATATGTGGTGTATATTTGTTGTACAATTTTATTATACACATAAAAATTTTCTTTTCAATTTGCTTCCCAAACAACAGATTTCATCAAAATAATATCATGCAGTAATATGTTGCAGAGCAAGTGTGTTCTCAATTCTAGCTTGTGACAACAGCCCCAGCTGCAAAGCTTCTCAAATCTCAAGAGTATTACTGACAATTAGCATTAGAAAGGACAGTCTTGACAAATCTACAATTCCACCAATAATTTAAAGTCATAGCCTAAGGCAAACAGTCATCACCCTTTTTCTCATTCTAATGCACCCAATCAGCAGCAAGACCAGCTAGAGCACAGCCAATGCCGTCGAAAGATCAAAGCCACCCCTTACCATTCTGGTTCTAGCCATCTTCTTCTTCTTCATCGTACTCCCATCTTCCATCTTTCTCCCAAAAGGAATCGGAGCCGGGGCAGGTATTTGAGCCACACTGTCCCTGCTAGCCCCACCATTAACAAGAATCCTCGTGATCCCCACATAGTGCAACGACTCTGCTATCTGCAACGCAGTCACACCCTTGCTGGTTCTGGCCTCAACATCCGCACCTTTCTTCACGAGAAACTCAGTCACATCCGCATGACCTGACTCAGCCGCGCAATGCAACGCAGTGTATCCATCCTCTTCCTTCGCATCCACATCGATCCCTTTCTCCACCAGAACCCGAACTGCATCCATTCTCCCTTTGAAGCATGCTCTGTGCAGTGCTGTCCAGCCATGTTGGTCCCTCCCATTGATTGCCGCGCCACTCTCTAGAAGCTTCTGGATTGTCCTCACCTCCCCTTTTCTGGCAGCCACACACAAATTGTCACCCAAACGCAGCGCATCGAATAAACGCGCATGTCCATTCTCGGCTGCTACATCGTATGCAGTCTTTCCCTGTCCGTTCCTCACATCTTTGCTGGCACCCTTTTGCAGCAAGAGCTTGACCATGCTCTCGTCTCCTGTGGCTGCTGCTATGTGCAGAGGTGTGTCCCCTTCCCTTGCGCTTCGAACATCGGTTCTGGCACCGTTTGCCAATAGCAGTCTAGCGCAGTCTCTTCTGCGCTCTTCAACGGCAAGGTGCAAGGCTGTGTTGCCGTCTCTTGTGAGTGCATCCACCTTGGCACCTTTGAGCAAGAGAAGCCTCAGAACCTCCACGTGTCCCCCTCTAGCTGCGTAATGTATTGGCCCAAACATTGATGATCCCGAGCGTTCCGCGTTGGCCCTGTGAGCCAAAAGAAGCTCAACGATTAAGGCTTCTCCGGAGGAAGATGCTGCCTCAAGCGGTGTTGAGCCAGAACGGCTTGGAGCTTCGATGTCAGGTTCGAATTCGAGGAGCAATTGAACGAGATCTGCTCTTCGTTGTGAAATTGTCATGTGAAGTAACGTTTGGCCTTGTGGGTCTGTCGAGTCAACAGCCTTCCACGATGGGTCGCTTCGTTCAAGTACCTCTCTGATCTCATCCATTGAACCATCAGCGACGAGCTGGGCCAGAATCTGTGACCCAACAAACATGATTTTGATTCCACTGTCGATGAAGACTTGCTTCTTTTTGGTGGTGAACCAGTCGCTGGGAACGGCATCGAACATTGAGGAAGGCTCTTTGATGGTTGCCCCAGGGACTACCACACTGTGCAGAAGGAAAGAGTCGTCTGTGTGTGGGAAAGAGTGGGGCAGGTTTGAACCCGGGGGGAGGTGGTAGATTATCTCTAGAGTGACTGAGGCCAAAGGGGATATGATCCCTGACTGGGGCTTCACTGTGTAACGGGTCCTGATCAGGGGCTGAAGCCTGAAAGCCACAGGCATGGTGTACATGACATTGCGCAACGTTATCCTTCCGGTGCATTTCTGCCCGGGTTCAACCCTGATTGGGAGTATGTTTGATGGGTCTAACCTTATGAGCCTGTCCATATTTTTCTTCTGTAGGCTTAGTTCTTATTGTTGGTTCACGGCCACTTTGGTCTGTGCTTATTATGGCAGATTGGTGGCGGGTTTGGGAGGAAAAGCGAAAGCCATAAAGGGGAAGAGAAACTGAAGCGAAAGTGGATGTGTAGTTTCAGAGGGTATATTTTAATTTTGTGGTGGAGTACAAGAAAGGGTGTAAAAGGGGCCGGCTTTATTAAGATTGTGCCAAGTGGTGGCGAAAAGAACAATGATGACTTGTTCCATTCGGCGTCTGAACTCGCAAGGCACAGTTGTATGAGTTCAAGGGTCATGAATCAATCTGTCTATTCATTCTGCTGCGCGTCACTTTCAGATTTTAGTTTTATCATTTTTTTGCACACAGAGAGCCAATTTTGTTGTTCAATTAGACTTTTTTTTTTTTTTTTAGTGATGAGTTGTTTTGTTTGGGGATACTATTGTATAGCTATATGGGGCCATAAGAAATTGCAAAATTCGAAGTCTGGTAAAACTCTTAGCACCTGATTATTTTATTAGAAACAATTTTTAGTTTTTAATTTTTGATAAGAAAAAATTGAAAAAATTGAAAATTGAAATTTGTAATTTTCAATTTTTTTAATTTTTCTTTTACAAAAACTAAAAACAAAACTGTTTGCTTTGGCAAACAAACAGGCCTTACCTTTTCTCTTATTGTTTTCTATGCATTCCCGAATTATTCGTATTTGAAAATGAATTCATTCATTCGTCAGTGCGAATGAGCAGAAGGTGGTATAATATTTGGTTTGGTAATGTGGGAAAACATTCCATTGTGACCAACAAGAAACCCCAACGTTTTATATTCCTAGGCTGAGTACGCAATGCAGAGGGTTGGAGGTTCATTCGTTTACTTGGCCAACTATAGCGTCCACAGAAACAATTTGGGCTTGTTTGAAAGTATTTTTATTTATTTTTTTAAAACTATTTTTGAAAATAAGTTTAAGTTTATTTTTTAAAAACAAAAAAAAAACCTATTTAACAATTTAACTTCAAAAATAATTTTATAATGGTGAAAAATAAAAAATTAATTTGGATAATTTTTTTTAAAATTTTTTTAAAACCAATAAAATAAAAAAACTGTTTGACAAATTGCATTACTAGAAAAAACAAATTTTAACTATTATATTTTATAGATAATATTTTTCATATATAATAAATAAAATCTTAATGCAACTTCCTATTTTAAAAATAATTTCAATACAACGTGGTGTCAATTTACATTTATAAATTTATTTATAAGTTATGCATGTTTTTTTCGTAACAACATCCAATTTGTAATTTGGTTATGATGTCTTCTCATTTTCCTTCCAACTTCATCAGTCAAGAAATGAATGTGCCAGGTTTAACAACTATGTAATCATTTTCCTACTGATATAATTATTGTCCTAAGCAAGCACTTTGAAAAAAGCTTACATGGCCATTAAGCTACAAATGGATGATAACATAATCATGTAACCAACAAATGAACATAATGTATTCCCATTCATTGAATCCTTTGAAAGCATAGTTACATTTGTATACAATATAAAAATGAAATTTAAAGGGGAAAAAAATTTATAAATCACAGTATTCTTCTATGTCCCCCTAATTTCTTTACTAAGAATACAACATAGAAAAACAAAGAAAGTCCGTCCTAAAGTTATACAATCAAATCTCAGAAAGAAAAAAAAAAACCAAAAGCAAAAGAAAAACATCAATTACAAGACTCTAATACAATCTTCGATTTTTCTATTTTCTTAGCTGTATGAACCTTAAGTAACTCCTCCATTGTTTCTACACCTAGATCAAGCTCCTAAGAGAAAACAAATCAAGAACAAAGCACATCAAAATGGTTCATTAACTCTGCCTTCAAAATGGTTCCTAACATGAAACAATGGACTTATTAATTCCTCATAACGTTGATACTTATTCAAGTTTTATCTAGAGAACAATTTCACTATGATAAATATAACATTGAAAATGATAAGGGGAAGTCTTAAGAATTGACAAGGCCTTTAGGGGATTTCTTTCTAGGTCCTATCATTTCTACCAATGTCCACCTTCTTCAAGCTAGGAACTGCTCTTCATTTAGTATTGCCAATGCATTTTCAAAGAGAAGAAAGCCTTCTAACAAGGTCCAAAATCCTATCTAGTTAATACCAAGAGGGTTTAGTTTCTATCTGTGACATAGCAACCACCTAAAGAAATTCAGATATCAAGAGGCAATGAAAATCTTCATGCATAAGCCAAAGATAGACATTTTAGTCATTGAAAGTATAGTTTTATTTCTCACAACAATGACAAATTTTGCATCATTTTCCTTTTTAAATGATAAACACAAGCTTCAATCAATTTCTAAGTTCATTTATTATCTATAGCAGCTACTAGTCTACTTAGCTTGAACAATTGTATATAAGTAATTCAGTATGTGAGGCCAGTGGTTTTACTTCACAGGATATTAATGAATAAAGTCTAAGTCAAACTAATCCAAACAAATCATAGTGCAATGCACCTCATATTTGCCTACCATGCCTAGGCTCATGGGGATGCAAAGTTGCAAACACAAAGTAGTTACTTGTGTAACATTCTACACATAATTGACAAATGTATGCAAAATTTTGGATAAAATTACAGAGAGATGTTGTCAAGATGGTCCTTCCCCGTGCAACTTTGTGTCCCTCAAATATCAAGAATGCAATGCAATGAAAGTAAATTTGATTCAGTTACAGTTTATAAATTTTAAACCTGAGCATCAATCCAAATAGAAAGGATAACATAACAAAATTGAAACCATACCTATTGAATTTTTCAAGTGTCAAATACAATGATCGTAAATCCTCTTTACCAGTGAAAGATAGATGATCAAAACCCCAAACAAAGAGAGAATCAGAGAAAGAGAAAGAGAGAGGGAGGGACTCACTGCGTGGTTGCGAAGCATGGTGGGTTTGGTTACGGGGGCTAGGTCATGGAGCACAGTGGATTTGGGTCATGGAGCTGCGGAGCATGGTAGATCTGGTTTGTGGGGTCGCGAAGCAGGCAGATCATGGGCTTAATGGCACAGTTGGCTCGCAAGGTCTTCGATGGTGGGTTTGGGTCATGGACGAGCTTGGTGGCAGAGGAGGTTAGTTCTCGAAGGGGTGGGTCACTGTGGTTAGGTTCGGCGGAGCTTGGGGGCTAGTTACCACGCCTCACCGGTGGTTCTACGGGCTAGGTCCAGTAAATCTGGGGGTTGGCCGCGGTGGTTGGGGGAAGCAGCTATGAAGGGTTAGAGTTGTGTGGTGAACTGGAGACCATCAAACAAAATAAACGTGAGAAACATTTCCCACAAGATTCGAACGAATGAATAAAACAGAAACTCACTATAATAACAAGTTTGACACTGTGTTTTCTCCTACCTCTAAAACAAGAAAACAAAAAAAAAGTCAATATTGTTTTTGTGTTTCAATTTTTTAATTCAAATGGTGTTCTTCAATTTTTAAAATTCACTTTTATAAAACAAACTACCAAACAACATCTTTTGGTTTTTTGTATTTAAAATTCAAAAACTATTTTTAGAAATAGCTACCAAGCAACCTCTTAGATTCTATGACATTGCTTTCTGCTTAGTAACAACAGTTGGTTTTGTTGGTTAGTTTGATGGGCGAAGAATACTGAAATTTGATAAATTTGTTAGGAGCGCATATATAGAGCTTAGAGAGCCCTTCTTCATACCTTCTTTCGAGCAACACAAACTTGCATGCATTTGGAATAGCCCACCATTTGTCTCCGGTGCAAGATGATGATCAATTCTTATTACGGGCAAAGAAAATGTCCATCAATTCTACAACTATTATTTTTAGGAACAATATTTGGTGTGAAATAAAGTTGTATAACAATGTTACAACAACACTCACAATGTAATTTTGTCTTTTAGTGAGAATGCATATTATGCTCCATAAGATAAAATAACATTGTGAGTATTATTGTAACATTGTTGTACAATTTTACTATACATATAACACTACTATATTTGTAGTTGTCCTTTATGTAGATTGTCAACCATACTAGACAAACTAGCAAGGACATACAAAGCTAATACGGCTGCAATAATTGTGTGGAATCATTCAAGGAAGGTGATTTGAATATAATAAAAAGTTGAAGACTTCAAATGGAGTCACATAAATTCAGCTCGCAAGAATGTTATTTCAACACCTAAAAGTGGGTATCTAATTAGGATTGGTAAAAATGTAAACAAGAAAGGGGGTTGAATCGTGCTTTCTGAAGCTTTCTTTCGGATATGAAACATTTAATATAAAAGATACTATCAAGCATAAAGCTTGAAGTGTAGAGGAATAGTGGTTAGATGTTTCAGAAAGTAGATTTTTGAAGCTTAATAATTACGATGCAACTTTAATGAAACTTAATCAATATTTAACATAAAGCGCATAATATAAAAATAAAAGATCAGGGAAGAAAGAAAGAACACAGGTTATTTATATTGGTTCGACCAACCTGCCCATATCCAGTACTCAATAGATGTTGAGATTTCACTAACAACAACTTTCTCAATTTGAGAAAGTAAAATAGATAGTATTTACAATAAACTTCCTGTAACACCCTAATAATTTAACCCAACAAGCCTATGACTCATTTAAGTTAATTATTAGTTATTACTCTTTTGTTCTAGTTCCTAACTTTACATTTGAAAAATATATAGCGAAAATATGGGTAAATTTTTTTTGACAAAAAAACAAAAACATGACCCTCACATGCCATAATAAACAACGTCATTCCTTCCACATACAATTAGACGATAAATGAAACATGTCATGTAAAAACATGAGGTACAAGAATCATAACATCACATGCATAAATAACCATCATGGATTTATATAACATTAATAACATTATTCATTTTCACCCACCAGATAAACATGCATCATAAATAGTATCATGCGCACCAGTAATGGTTAGGGAGTACAGTAATCCAAAGACAATAAAGGAAATACATAAAAATAAATAGAAAGTAAACTAAGACCGCCCCTCCACTAAGCTTACCAACACACACCTAGATAAGACAACCTCAATCAAAGGGATCAAGAAACAAAAGGAGGTTATCTAACATATGTGCTCGTGGTGCTCTAACGAGGTCCATCATCGGCTCCTAAGGTTGTCCCTACTAAAGGGTAGGGATGTAACCAATGAAGCGGGCTAACTCATCGGGTGTGCTAAGGTGTATGCCAGGACGAGTGTGTGCACCTCAACGGGGGCGAGTAGCTCCTCGGTGTACCGACAAAGCTCCTTTCAGCGGCCCTTTGACGGTGGCCTCCCTGTTACTGTCTCCTCCAAGCTCCATGGGAAAAGTTGGGACAGAACCTCCAAAGGAGTGTTGGGACGGTGACTCCTTGGAAGGATTCGTCATGGGCTCAAGCGGATGAAGGGGAAAATAGAGGACGTACTTGGGATAGTCTTGAGCAGTTGAGGTGGCAATATGGGTGCATCGAATCTACTCTCCTCGCGGGTGAGCACACTCAAAAACCATATCATTGGCAAACAGAGTGGTGGGAGAAAATCTGAAGCTAGTTATAGGGTGTGCAAACGGGTGCTCCATAAAAACAAAAAGATGAACTGAGCATTAACCCACAAAATGGTGATGTGTGCTTATGGATATATGTAAGCTGTTGTATTGAAGAGGTTTATGATGTGCACTATCTTTTTACTTTTTGATCATGGTTTCTAAACTCCCCCTTCTAGAAGGTAGGATCATGAACCAATCAGGTAGAAGAGATAAAGTATCAGTTGTAGCACTATGTCTGATTCGAGATTTGAAATTTGAATTTAGATTTTTCCCTCTATTTCCTTTAGCTTTCTTTGCTCCACAGTCAAGTGAGTTTTTTGATAGTGTAATTAATCTCTTTTCTTCTTTGATCTTCTAGTCTTCAATCTTGGCTCTTTGATTTAGATTAACTTGCGATTGAGATGATTGTTGACCGAGTAACATGTTACTTCCAGAGTTGGAATGGTTTCCTCCTTCTTTAGTGTACTTTTTGAAGTCTCGTGTTACTTTCTGTAGATCATTTACTTGGGCTTTTTTCTTCTTGACTTGATATGCTTCAGTTCTCAAGCATTTACACATTCTTTGCACGAGATAATATTCACCTATTTTAAGCTTAATTTTTTCCCTTGAGATAAAACATGATTGCTGATGTATAGTGAAATTATTCTTGATTCAAATCCGCTTTTATGCTTTTGGTCCGTAAGCATGAATACGTGCATTGCTTGAAATAACATTAACTTTCCTTTTAGGCTCAGTATCTTTCCATTAGATAAATCGTGCTTGTGCATGTAACACCCTGATTTTTCTGAGAAAAAATGACCAAAATGCCCCTAAGGTCATTTTCCACTGGGAATTCAAGGATAGCCGACCTAGCAGTCCTCGTAGGGTTAACTCAATGTTAGAAGGGGATTATATGTGAGTGGATGTTAATAAAGCAGAAGAATCGCGTTTTCAGAGATTTCAGGTCAAAATGACCAAAATACCCCTATAACGTTTTACACGGGTATGAGTGCCGTTTGAGCCTGAAAACTCTCTAAAGGGTTTAAAATGATGTTTTTATGTGTTTAGTAACATTTGTTTAAGTCCCGATGGTCCCAGACAGTTTTTGCGTAAAATTATGATTTTGCCCCTAGAATAGTTATTTTGAGCTTAATGACATAATTAAGCAAATCTAAATAATATTAGGCTCTAATCGAAGATTAATTAATTTCCATAATTAACCTAGAATCAAAATAATTTATCAAAGTTAATTAGAACCTAAAATTTCTTAGATTAAACTTGAATATCTTTTTAAAACTCAAGATTCCTAGTCATGGAATCTTAAATAGCGTTTTCTCTCTCTAATTCCTCAAATTAAGGAATTGTGTCTACATTTGTTTACACCTTAAAATGAGTTTTAATCCCACTAATGATGCAAGAACATTCCCTAATCATGTCTTGATGTCCTTAATTACTTACTTAGTTACCTAAACACTTACTTAAACTCCTAATCTTAAGCCTAATTGATGACACACCTAAACACACCCCTAAACCTTGATTAAATGAAAGAAATCTCTCCTCCCCATGGCTTTAAGAAACCAATGTCATTCCTTCCCCATTTATCCATCACATGTTTGAATTTTTACAAACAAATAGCCATACCTCACCATGCTTTGAGCCATACTCCACTTTACCTTGAACTATACCTCCAACCATGCTTCAATGAAACAATCTCTCACCTCATGTTCCATGAGGCAAGGCTCACGGCCACTACTCCATTGAAGCACCCTCGTTGTTTTGATTTTCTATAAATAGCTTGCTTGGATGAACTTGGATCACTTTGGTTCATTTGCTAAGCTTTGAGTTTTTAAGAGCAACTTGAGTTCCTTCTTTTTCCTCTCAAAAGTTCTAAGACTTCTTCATCATCTTCTTCATCATTTTCTAAGATCATTCTCTTGCCACCTTAAATCACCATCCCACCACCTTGGATCATCATCTAAACACCAAAGCCTTTACCTTCAAACACAAGTTCACACAAAAACCCATCATTTCCTTTTCTCACCTCCTTGGCCAAAACCTCCTCCTAGCTTTGGGAGAAGATTTTCTTTTCATTCTCACCTCAAGACCAAGCTTTTCATCTTCAACACTTGGTAGGGAGTTGTTCCAAAGTCATTCCTTTACTTGATTATGCTTTGTTCTTGGGGAAAAATGTTGTTTTTATGAGCTTTCCTTGCTTTTCCTTTTTGGCTTCCCTTTGTTTTCCCCTTTTTCTTTTCGACCTTCAAGGCCTAGATTTCTTCTGACGATAGCTTGATGATGAGTGTCTCTAGATGATGACTTTTTGTTCATCACAATAAGGCCTCTAAAGCTTGAGTTTTTCTTTCTTCAAGTTTTATTAAAAATGTTACTTAGCTCACTAAGGATTTTACCTTAAGAAAATAATTACAAGGATTTCAAAAAGCCTAAAGCTTACCCTTGTCAATCTTAAAGTTGGCCGGCACGTTCTAGAGTTTACTCTAGATAGGAGCTTTTGGGTACAAAATAAAGAATATGGTGAATTTCCTTTCCTTTTTAGTTTCGGCCTTTTCTTTTCCTTTATAGTTTTGTTTACTTTTGAATTCATTTCCTTGAGCTTGATGATGATCTTCAAACCATAAGGTTTCTTTGAAACCTTGGTATAAAGGACTCTAAAGCTCACTTTGTCTTGCTAGATAAGTGTTGGGTTGAGATTATTTGTGTTCTCCTACAAGTCTTGTGCGAGCTCTAGTTGAAGTAAAAATGAACTTGCATTCATATTTATTTCATGTCAACACTAAGCTACCGAGAGTAAAGAATAAGCTTGCATTCTCATATTTATATATCCAGTCATCACTTAAATTTTAAAGATAATAATAAGTTGCATCTCATATTTACTTTATGCTTACACTTTATAATAAAGAATAAAACAAGTGCATTGTATGTTTGAGTTTATGTCATCACTTAAGGAACCTAGAGCTCAAAGACTTGTCCACTATTATCTCAAGTAAAGTTTGGAAAATGGAAGTGTTTCATGGATAGTGATTTCGGGCATGTGATGGAGACCTAGTATAGGTTTCATCTAGTCATAAGTGCCAATAGCCTATGTCTTATGATTTTCTTAAGCATAGGTGAGCTTAAAGAATATTTCAAGCATGATTTTACGTTTTAAATGATTAACCATAAAGAAATTAAAATAGCTACTGCCCTTATCTATTTTATGATGATTTTAATGAAATAATTTGATTTCCAATTAGTTTTAGAAGTTCTAAAAGGGTTCTAAAAGAAACTAGTAACCTATGTGTATTAGAAATGAAATTCTATACATGATATGATGATGGATGTTCACAGTTCTGCCTTACTGTTTTGCTCACTGTATGATGATGATTTTATTATGTTAGAATGAGTGGGTTCATGAACAATTAATGTTAGAATTAATTTGAGAGAGTTAAGAAAAACTAGTAACTAGAAAAGATTTAAAATGAGAATTCTAGAACACTTAGAATGCAAAGAATACTGTTTCTGTCCAGCAACCTTTAGATGTAGTAATCATGTTTTATAATTAGTTTATATGTGTAGGAATCCCTCATAATTGGTTTAGAAATTATTTATAGCACCTTAGGCGAAGACGGAACTTGGAAAGGGTCTGAAATGTAGTTTCTAGAAACCCGTAATGATATGAGATCAAACTGTCCCAAATCTGCCTAAGCTGTTTGGATTGGTTCCTAAGCATAAAAATTAGTAAGAATTATTGGTAATGGTTCCCTAGGTGCATAAAAGGTTAACAGGGGATAATAGATAATCGGATTTTAAGCTTAAGATATATGATGTTGTGATCTTATTATGTTGATGCTATGATGATGAGTGATGAATATGCCATGATGAAATTGTTTATATGACTTGAGTGATTTATTCTAAAATGGGGAATTGAATGTGAAAGTATATGCATTATGAGTTCTTGTGGCATAAAGCAAATTTGAAAGAAATTCGGTATACAATAGTCATGCTGCCAAATTTCTGTCAAATTTGAGGACTTGATAATGTTTTTGAAAAACTCCAAGAGATGTGTCCTGAGTGACACCAGTTTAGCTGAGCACCCCCAGGAACACGAAAATGAGATTTTAAAAGTGACATAGCACTGAGACACATTTCTTCCGCTCCAGTGGGGAGGAGGCAAATCCGTGAGGGTATTGACATTGAGCTTGCCAAAGCGGACAATTCGCTGTGCACTAAATGCTAGTAGAGCATTTCAAAGAAGGAAATACTCCTATGGACTCCCCAAATTAAAGGTTATGATAGGTGATCCTCATGCAACCAGCCCGTACTCTAGAAGTCGGGATTATTATGTTTACGCTTATCATAGGATAAGAGCTAGTGACGACTAGTTAAGGTATGAGCTCATAATCTATATGATGTTTTAGGGTGGCCCCATGATGTTAAGTATGATGTTTTAATGTCACACAATTGAGAAAAGAGAAAAGTTTCACATGAAATATTATATGCCACTTTATGTCACTTATATGTTTCTTGATGTTGTGTTCTATTGATTTACTTGCCAAGGTATTATCATGCATTTCATGCTTTGCTATGTTGCATACATAGCATTAAGATTCATTCTAAAATGAACGAACCTTGGATAATTATGTTTAATAACCTAAAAATGAACTATATGTATGCTTACCTTTTTACAATAAACCTAAGGTTCCTGAGGATGTGACAATGTTACTTAGATAGGAGGTTCCCTACTGAGATTCTCGAGTAAGATTCTCACTCCCTTTCTTTCTCTATTCCTTTCCCGTCACGTTTTCAGATCAGGATGGCGACCTTTGTGCTGTTCATCAACACTCCCACATGGGAGGTTCACTATGACCTTAAGCATCGGTCATATCATTTTGAGGGACGATACACTGTTTGAGTTTTCATGTACTTAGGATGTCCCTTTGCACACCCAATACACAGCTACCGGTTCTCCCTGACGTCCCCCTATGGCGACGACATGGTTTTTGAGCGCGCCCGGACATGCAACGAGAAGATCCTCTGTATGCTCACGACTGCATCGGCTGTATGTGACTTCCTCGACTACATGCCCAGCTCTTAGTCTTTGGAGGCGGACCCCTCGGAAGACCCATTGACCTACCTGTATAGTGAGAGCTCTGCCCTCACTCCCCCGTTCATGAGAGAGGGGAGTGAAAAGACCGTGACTCAGCCAAGGTTGGCCCGGAGGCCGGCCATGTGCCCCCATCATGGAGCACACATCTAGCCACAACACATGCCTACTTCTGTCAAGTTACGTCAATGGATCGGTTATGTCCCATCCTTTCCGGGACCACAGCAGTAGAGGTTCTTAGGGAGTGTTAGTGCACACACCACATATAGATTAGGATAAACCTTCTTTTGTTATTGAGGTTATCCATTTTAGGTGCACTAGGGTAGGGGTGTATTTCCTTTATGTTTTCCTTTGTATTTCTAATTCAATTGTATTTGCTTTTATGTAGTATTTGCATCTTGTTGTATCGAACTCATCTCGCCTTTCATAGGTGGACATATTATATATCAATATAATATTATCGTTGGTGTGCACATGGTTGTTCAATGTCATGAAGTGATTTGATGTTCTTATCTTATGCTATCATTGTATATATTACGATTTATGATAACGCTTGTTTATTAGATGCGCGGCTCTTACTTTATGTTTCAAAAAACATTTACCAGTATTTTTCACTAAGTAATTTAAAGAAAGAATGAAACTAAAGAGTAATAAACTAATGGTTAAACTAAATACGTTCTAGGAGTATTGGGGTTAACAATTAGGATGTTACACAATTCATCTTAATCTCTTCCTATGAGATAAAATATGCTCACACATGCAAAGTGAAATATTAATCTTACTTTAAGTCCATGTGATACAAACTGGATTAACCTGTTATACTTTATCAAGAAACTCAAGGTATCCATTAGTCATTCTTCAAAGTATTTTCTTTAAATTGGGTTTGTTTTCATTCAAACCAATAAAGCTCATACTTTCTGTAACGCCCCGATTTTCTATTAGAGTGAAAATGACCAAAATGCCCTTGAGGTCATTTTCGGCTCGGAATTTGAGGAAAGTTGGTCCGACAGTACTCGAAGGGCAAACTCAATATTGAAAGGGGATTAGATTACTCGTGTACCTTTCCGGGATCGAAAATCTAATTTTTCGAGTTTTCGGGTCAAAATGACCAAAACACCCCTGCGGTGTTTTACCCGTTTGCAAGTGCCGGATGGACCCGAAACTTCTCCAGATGGTTTTAAAAGGTGTTTTTATGTATTCTATGACTTTAGTTTTGGTCCCGGAGGTACCAGGCAAAATTATTGTAAAATTATGGTTTTGCCCCTAGTTTCGTGTTTTTACGCTTAATCGCGTGATTAAGCAAACCTAAGCAATATTAGGTTCTAATCGAAGGTTAATTAATTTCCATAATTAATCTTGAGTCAAAATAATTTATTAAATTTGATTAGAACCTAAAAGTGCTTAATTACAACTTAAAATCCTATTTTAAATTCAAGACTCCTAGTCATGAAATCTTGAATAATGTTTTCTCTTTCCAATTCCTTAAATCATGGAATTGTGTTACACATTGTTTATTCACAAATGAGTTTTTAATTCTCTAATGATGTATGAGCACTCCTAATCTTGTCATAAAATCCTTAAATCACATTCTTAGTTACCTAAACTTAAGCTTAATTATTCCTAACCTTGCATCTAAACTAATATACACTTAAACCTACCATTAACACACAATTACATGAAACAAATCCTCCTCCCCCATGCTATCCAGGTTTGGCTGTGCACCTCTCCCCCTCCATATGCATCACATGTTCAAATTTTCAACACTCCAAAGCCATATCTCAAGTCACATACACCATGCCTTGTCATATTTTCAATCAAGCTTGATTTTCCAAATGAATAACTAATTAAAATTACCCATTTTCCCTCATTTATTTGTGGCTGAAAAAGTTCTAGCCATGTCAAGCTTCTAGAAGCCTAATTTCATTAAAAAATTGATAGGAAATTCACTCACATCAAGCCATACTTTGTATCATAACTTCCATACTTCAAACCATGCTTGAATGACCTTGTGTAAGAGATATTTTTCTCTTCCTTTTGCCCCCTCAATGCTACGGCCAAGGCTTCCTCTTGGAGGCCCTCAATGTTTTATTTTTCTATAAATAGGTGCCTTAGATGAACTTGTGTCACTTTTAGTCTTTTGGTAAGTTTCAAGTTTCTAAGCTTTCTTGAGTTTCCTTTCTTTTTCTCTCTAAGTTTCAAGAGAGCTTTCTCTTGTTCTTCATCTTTATCTCCTCATCATCTCTCAACCTTCAAAACACCACCTTAAAGCCTTGAATCATCTCCTAACCTTTCAAACACCTCACCTCAAACACAACCTCACTTGAAACACAACTTCAACCTTCTTGTTCTTCCTTGGCTGAAACCATCTAGCCCCAAGGAGGAGCTCATCATCTTGTTTTCCTTTTCAAAAGTTCAAGCTTCTTGTCTCCACTCTAGGTAGTAGTGTTTTCTAAACTTTGTTTTTCATGAAAATGAGCTTTTCTAGCTTTCTCTTGGATTTTCTTTTTGAAACTTTCTTTATTTCTTCTTCTTGTATTTTCGGCCTCTTGGTCCTTTTGGCTACATGATAGCTCAATGATGAGAGCTCCTAGATGATGACTTTGTGTTCATCTCAAAGGAACCTCTAGAGCTTGAGTTTTTGCTTTCTTTGAGTTTCAACTTTATTTACCAACTCAAGATGATTTTTACTCAAGAACACCTTTACTTCCCTTGCTATTTTTGGTTTCGGTTTTCTTGTTTCCTTTTCTACAATATTTTAGTTTTGGTTCCTTGATCTTTGAGGTTTTATTTTGTTTTGAAAGTTTATTTATATTGAGCTTGATGATGAAGTTCAAGAACCTCATAGTTCCTTTGAGAACTTAGTTCAAGAACTCTAAAGCTTTCTTTGTGATGAGATATGTGTTGGGTTGTATCTCTAAAGTCTTGTAAGAGCTCTAGATGAGACTAAAATAAATATTGCATCCATGTTTACTTTTATGCTTTGCACATCATATTTACTTTCCTTGCTATTACTAAGTATCAAGATAATGAATGAGCTTGCATTATTATATTTATATTTCAAGCTATGCATTATCATGTTTATGTTTCAAGTTCTCACTTAATATCAAGATAATAATGAGTTGCATCTCATGTTTATTTTATGCTATCATTTTACTTTCTAATGGAACCTAAAATAAGTGCATGAGCATGTTTATCTTTATGTCATCACTTAAATGAACCTAGAGCTCAAAGACTTGCCCATTGTTGTCTCAAGCAAAGGCTTGAAAATCTATGTTTTTGGTCTTCATGTTTTCGGCCTCAATGAGATTTATTGTATACAAGTATTGAAAACTATGTTTTGTAATTTTTCTAAGCTCTTATGAGTTAAAGGAATATATAGAACCAAGTTTTATGAATTCAGGACCTCTTGAGACAAGTTTGATTTAGCTACTGCCCTCTTATATATTTTTATGATTTTAGATGATAAAAATGTTTATAAATGAGTTTTGGAAGTTTTAAAAAGGTTCCAAGAGAAACTAGTATTTTATGTGCTTTAGAAATTGTGTTTGATGCTTTTAAATGGAGATGTTGTTTCGGTTCTGCCTTGCCTTGTATGACCACTGTATGAGCTATTTTAATGATGATAATATGCTTATGTTTGAGAATAATTAATGTTAAAACCCATATGTGAAAGATAAGAGAAGTTAGAAACTAGAAAAGAATTAATTTGAGAGCTTTAGATCCCTTAATCTTTGAATTTCCTGGATTCTGTCCAGCATGGTTTAGTAATGCTAATCATGGATTTAAATTAGTTTAAATGTGTAGGAATGACTCATAAATGGTTTAGGACTTAATCTTGATGCCTTAGGAGCAAACCGAACTTAGAAAGGGTCATTGTTGTGACTCCTAGGTACCCGTAAAGTTAGGATTATGAATTCTGCATCCTTGAGGTTTGGAGATGTTCTTGACCATAGTGTGAGGTGAGAAATACTTAGTTATAACCTTATAAGTTCCCGAGAGATTAGGTTTGATGATTTATAACTTAGAAAGTGAGTTAAGGATCTTAAGGGTCAATGCATAAGACACTAAAAAGTTTGTTAATACTATGATGCGTTAAATGATGCAATGGTATGATGAGATGTGCTTGATACATGAGAAAAGGATTGATGAAAATGTAAAAGTTTATCATAGCATGAGAGTTTATGAGAATATGATTGTGTGAATTAGCTTGTGGTAGTTTGAAAGAAATTCGGTTTACCTGCTGTTATGCTGCTGAATTTTCGTCAAACCTAAAAGGGTTGAAAAGATATTTTAAAGTACCACATGAGTTGAAAACCCTGGGTGACACCGGTTCGGCTGAGCACCCCCAGGGGAGACAAATCCGTGAGGGTATGAGTAGATGCAGCCTACCAAAGCGGACAAATTGCTGTGGCTTAATGTCTGCAAAGCATTTCAAAGAGGGTATATCCTAAGAGAGGTGATCCCTGCCCCCTGCCCGTACTTGCAAGTCGGGATTATTTTATTATGTTTTGCTTATTCAGATAATAAGCAAGAGCTGGTGACGACTAGCTGAGGTATGAGCTCATAACCTAGTTATTTTAGGGTGGCCTTATTATGCTAAAGTACCATGATTGATGTCACGAAGTTGAGGAATGATTCACTTGAAAGTTATATGCCCTTATGCAACATGGTTTATGTTTATGTGCTTTGATGTGTTGTTTTATATGCTCAAGTATTGACATGCATCCATGATATGATATGTTGCATTCATAATGTCAAGATGCATGCTAAAAGGAATGAACCTTGGATAATTAGTTTTGGAAAACCCTAAATTAAATCTTATATGCATGATCACTGTTTTATAATTAAATCCAAGGTTCTTGAGGATGTGAATGATGTAACCCTAGGATAGGAGACTCCTACTGAGATTTCTTTAGCAAGAATTCTCACTCCTCTCTTTTCTTTCTCCCGTCACATCTTCAGAGAGTGATGGCAATGTTCGTGGTCTTTGTTGACACACCTACTTGGGAGGTTCACTATGACCCGGACCATGGGTCATATCATTTTGAGGGGCAGTGTACCGTGCGAGTTTTCATGTTCATTGGACGCCCCTTTGCACACCCTGTACAGAGCTACCGTTTCTCCCCGATGTCACCTTACGATGATGCGATGGTTTCTGAGAGCACCCAGACATGTGACGAGAGGGTTCTGCGGACGTATATTGGGGGTTCGATGCCTCGAGACTTCCAGGACTGCGTGCCTCGGTCTCCGAGTTCGGAGGACGACCCATTCGAGGACCCACCAACGCACATGTATAGCAAGAGTTCTGCTCCTACACCTCAGTTTGTGCGAGACGTGAGCGAGGAGACTGTTACACAGCTGAGGCTAGCTAGGCGAGCCGAGAGGTGCCCCTATCGAGGAGCTCACGCTCACTCTTCACACGTACCCACTCCTACTGCCCTGCGTCCATGGATTGGTTACACTCCACCGTTTCCCGGTTTCCAGTAGTTGACGTCGTAGGGGAGGCTTAGTGCACACACCCACATGTAGAGTGGATAAACTTTCTTTTGTTTTTGAGGTTATCCACCATAGGTGCACTCGGGTAGTTATGGTTTCTTTCTGCTTTCTTGTTTTATGTTGTATTTTATTTCATGTATTACAAGCTCTGCCCGTCTCCATGAGGGTATGACTACTTATGTACTCTAATTAAGTTATTAATGAAATGTTTCCTTTGTTATCATGATTGTTGTTCTTTGGATATATGCTTTACTCTATGATTTCTAATGATTGTTACGCGTGCTTTACATTTCTGTCGTTCGACTAGTTAAGTTTGCGGCTCTCACTTTGATTTATATTTTCAAAAAAAATTTATCCGTAATTTCCGCTAAGTATTTTATTTAAATGATGAGACTAAGGAGTAATAGCCTAATGTTTAACCTAATGTATTCTAGAGAGTTGGGTTAAAAATTAGGGTGTTACACTTTCTGAAGGGTTTTGGAGTTTACAATCTCCCTCCTTTTTGATGATGATAAACCAATTTGAAGAAAATCTTTTGAAGAAAGGCTGAAAGAAATAAGACATAATATAAATTGATAAATTGCATTTTCTTTTAATACATCATGATTCTTAATTCTCAGTAAGTCCTTTTCTTAAGGCATAATTAGATATGGTTAAGAAAATTTTGAAGTCTTAAGTTGACTCAAATCAAAACTGTTTGGTTCATGATGATTTTTCTAATTTAGAGAACAAAGCTTCTTTAATTTGTATCACTAAGCTACTAAATTAGATGTCATTGTTTTAGTCCAGATCAACCAATCAGCTTCATTCCAGTCATAAAATGACTTTCTAACATTTAAGTATGCTTGAATAAATAAACAAGTAATACTTGCGACATTGTTTCTTGATAGAGAATCTTGTTCAGCACTTTCTTTTCCTGTGCTCTCTTTTTAACAAGGAATTTGATACCCAAAGATGTATAAACATATATATATATATATGAATGATAAAATCTTTTGAGCAAAGAGATATATATGAAGTTTCTGATGCTTAGGGAAACCTTGATATAAATGATATTAGTGAATTACACGACGAGGTTTCTGAAGCTCAACTAGGGATCCATCCCAGCTTTATCAAAGCATTAAGTTCTTGTGAGCTAATTTTTCATGAGCTAGGAAACTTTATAAGTATTAGATGATGAAGTAATTTTTGAAATCCTTTTCTCAAAATAATTTTTGGTTATTGATACATATTAAATCAGAATATAACACATTGTTAGTCAATTAAGCTCAGTATACTCGAGATGGTTTTCATATTATCTTTTCTAATCATAGTTGAATTTAAAGACATTTAAAAGCAGTTTCTGAAGGTCTTCAAAAACTATTTACAACTAAGTTTGATCAGATTTAAGCAGAGCATCTCATGCATGTGTCAATAAAAATGTGTTCTATCATGATAGGCATTTCAAGTAGTCTCATACACGTCTATGCACATTAATAAAGTTCAAGTATCCAAATATTGATTGAAAGAATTTGCATTTCTTAAGGATACTTGTTAAAGCCAATCAAGGATAAGTGTGTGCTTATTTCTCTAGCATGATGATGATTTAACAATTCAGAATGAGTGCCTTATAGAACACAACATGCATAGGCAAGTCATGACATATGATTAGCTGAGCATGATGGCTTAGGCATTGATATGTATCTGAGCTTAAGATAATCATCTATGTATCAGAGCATATCCTTCAAGTAAAAGCATAAACCAAGCATAAGCATGATGGGTATGACATTTTGTCAAATGGTAAATATTTGGAATATTATAACCAAGTTCTAGCAAAATGAGAATATGTGCAATATGCAAAAAAAATTTTTGGGCTCCCCCTCCACATGGTTTCCCTCTGAGTTCTTCAGCATGGCTCCAAAGGAAAAACTTTTGGGCTTCCTTTCCACATGGTGTAAACTCTAGAACCCTTAAGAAAGTATAAGCTAAAATGTTTTGATTGATAACAAAGTCAGTTTAAAGAAAATACTTTGAAGAATGACTAACTGCTACCTTGAGTTTCTTGACAAAGCATAACAGGTTATCCGGTTTGTATCTCACAAACTTAAAGCAAGATTAATATTTCACTTTGCATGTGTAAGCATGTTTTAACTTAGGGAAAGAGATTAAGCTAAATAGAAAGTAAATATTATGTCATGCAAAGAATGTGTATACAGATTAAAGCATAATATGGACTCAAAGCAAGAATAATATTTCACTTTGCATGCGCAAGTATGATTTATCTCATGAAAAGAGATTAAGCTGAAAAGAAAGTGAATGTTATTTCAAGCAAAGAACGTATTCATGTTTACGGATCAAAGCCATAGAAGCAGGCTTGAATCGGGAATAATTTCATTATGCATGAGAAATCATGTTTATCTCAAGAGAGGAGATCAAGTTTAAAAGGATGAATTTTATCTCATGGAAAGAAAGTCTAAATGCCTGAGGACTAAAGCAGTTCAAGCCAGAGATTGAGAAACCAAGGAGGGGATCTTTAGAAAGTAGCATGGGACATTAGAAAGTACACCCAAGATGAACAAGTCAATTCATATCTAAGAGCAACATGTTACTTAGTCATCAATCAATACAATCGCAAAGATATCATCATCAAATAATCAAGATTGAAGACTGGAAGATCGACGAAGAAGTAAAGAGATTGATTATGCCATTAGAAAGCTCACTTTGCTATGGAGTGGAGAAAGCTGAGGAAAATGGAGGGAAAATTCAAATTTCAAAATTCAAATCTCAAATCAGACCCAATGTTATAACTGGTACGTCATCTCTTTTACCTAAATGATTAATGATCATATCTTCTAGAAGGAGGAGTTTAAAAACCATGGTCAAAAAGTAAAGAGAAAAATGAGGATATCAGAAACCTCTATAATACAACGACTTCTATAACTGCTATGACAAGTTGTTAGCCTACCTCTCTAGGCTAACATTCCAAGGCACATCTAACAAGGTACACATGTGATTGGAGATTAGATCAAAGAGGCAACGATCATGAAGATAGACTTGTATAAATGGAGATGCCAATCTTAAATGCCGATGAGAGAGTTGAAATATAATAGTTGAAATGTTGGAAAAATCTCTTCTTAGGAAGTAGATAAGGAAAACAGTCACTCTAAGTTTCTCAGGTCTGTATTGGTTAGAATCTTTGAGGAAACTTGAGTGTAGGTTAGTTTGACTGGTAACCCAAACACTTAACCTTTGTAACCTTGATCCAGTAGCGATAAGTATGAGACATAACTTAGAGAGGCTAAGGTAAAACTACTTACAACAGGATAGCAAAGGTATTTGCTTTTCATGGTTTAGCTTGGAGAGGCTGGTTCAAGACTACTTACAACGAGGCAATAGAAGTTGTCTGCAGGTCACGGTTCAACATGGAAAGGCTGGTACAGAACTACTCGGTTAAGTCGTAGTTGGGGTTGGTCATTGTGCAAGTTAGAGCTTAGGAAGGTTATTGTAAAGACTATCAGGTTTACTTTCTTAGGTTGAGAAATTTGTTGTTAATGAAATCTCAACGTGTGTTGAGTACTGGATGTAGGCAGTTTGGCCGAACCAGTATAAAAATACTTGTGTTCATTTATTTCTTCCTTAACTTTTTGTTTTTCTATGTTATGCACCTTAAGTTAATTATTAATCAAGTATCGTTAAAATGCATAACTATAATCATGCGTTAGAAACCTTCTTTCTGAAACATCTAACCACTATTCCGTTGCACTTCAAGCTTCGTGCTTGATAGTATGTTTTATGTTGAATATTTCAGATTTAAAAAGAAGAATTTGGAAGCACGATTCAAGCCCCCCTTTTCATGCACTCTTTTACCAACACATGGCTCCCCCTGAAAATCATATCCTTCTCTAAAACTTCTTACCGCATGATTTTCTTCATCCATTTCTCCTCTTTTTGGCATCATCAAAAAGAATGTGCAGGAGGGGAATGAATCACACCATTAGCCTTGACGCTTTACTTCTTGGAGAATCTAGATCAGAAGAGCTTCGTGTCTTTTTGATTACGCCTCCAATTTATCCAACCTATTATTTGTGATGTGTTACCCTCACAACAATAACTGAGTATCTGAGTGTCTTGATTGTGCTATTGGAGGTGGTTGACTTGGTGAAGGATCATCATTTTGAACAAGGGTTCTTCTCGAAGCAATCTTTGTCGGCGAAGAAGTATTTTCCTTGTCTTGTGTATCCATAGAAGATGTTCCTTTTGAATTGGAAAATTAAAAGGAAGAGGATTTTTCTTTCCTAGGCATAGTCTTGATGACATGTTCATTTTCAGGGGTTTCAAATTTTGATTCTTCTACTGAGTTTGTGGGTGAGTGAGGAGTGCTATTATCAAGTTTTGGAATTTCTTTATTTTTGTCACTATCCTATGAATCATCTTCAATGACGATCATTTTTTCTTTTTCCTCTTTTTCCTTTGGCTTCTGCTATGGCTTTTTTTATGGCTGTATATCTTATCCTTAGACTTTGTTTGTTGGCTCCGATCGTGGTAGTACCTGTGGGTATTCTTGAAGTTCGAAATAAGATGGAGGAGTATGAGGTATCTTCCATGTTTTTGAACCATTGGTCTCTACGGGGATAATTCATGTATTCAAACACTTTTATCAGTAGGATACCATATGGAACATAGGCATTTATTCTCTTTTCTGGTGAGATGGCGTTCAACATGTGTTTAAAGATTAGTCTAGGCAAATTGACTTTTCTCTTTGCCAATAGGCAATACAGCAACATGCAATCCATTCCCACTAGTAGATGAGTGCTTCCTAACCTTGGTAAGATGGAGAATTGGATGAGGGTGAAAGCTTGATGAGCCTTTGAGTTTAGCATGGCAATGGATATTTTGCTAGAGTGATGATTGGGAGAGTTTGTTAGATATCTTGAAACTTCTTCTATTGGAACACCAAAGTTCATGAACCAGTTTTCCTTTGAAGAACATTTGATACCTTCATTAGGTGCATAAACAATGTTTAAGAGATTGTTTATTCATAGTACCATATGATTTCCTCTGATGTGAGAACTTAGCACTGAATCGGACACTTGTTTTAACTGCGAGTAGAAGGCTGTGACCACCCTAATATACACCCTTCCATAGATGTTTAGAAACTCTACCTAACCTTGGAAAGAGATGACTTCCATAAGGATGACCAACTATATTAGTAGTTCCCTACTCAACCTTTTTCCAGGGGCTATGGGTCGTTAAGAGAAATTTTTAGCATAGTGCTATTGATATATCGATTCGTCATACATGAGATGGGTTCCTATTTGATAGTGCATCTGTTGGAATGTTTCCTTTCAGCCATTGGTATGGATGTGGGTTTAGAAGTTAAGACTTGAAGGAGAGATGGTAAGAATTTTGGTTTTCAGAAGAAGAATTTTAGATGATGAAGAAATGTTTAGAGGAAATTTTGAAGATGAAAAGAAAATGCAATACAATTTGAGAAGGCATCTTGAAGAGAGTAGGGATAGATAGGTGTCATGAGATTAGAGGAGATTTAGGTGATGGAACGTAGTTGATTGAAGTTGAAATGACTTGGGTCAGAAAAATGAGGAAGCTTGAGGAAATTTTCCTGCTCTTTTGTCTTTCATTAGAATAAGTGATTTTTGACTCTTTGAATCACTTTCTGAATTTACTTTCTGACCTCCTTTTAGCACTTTCTATTTCCTTGGAGTACGGTGATGTTTTCACTTAACTAGTCATCGTTACATCATGAAGCTTGCAATGCTAACTCTTTTTCCAATCTTCTTTAGCCTTATCTTCCCTTTAAGTTTGTGATTTATTCTTTTTGAAACCCAGGAGGTAAGCTTTGTTTTCTATACCTATACATCTATGTAATCTTCAGGTCTTTCATGGAGAGTAGAGTGCGCATAACCATTTGTGTATGAATGCTTATAAATTTTTTTGGGAATAACGCAACAAGATTAACTTTTCAGTGAAAATCTTTTGAATACTTCTGACATTTTTTATTAGTTTTTCACAAATATATGACATAAAAGGTCCTTTTTCAAGTTCTACTTGAATGATTGATCAACTAAGAGGAATGGATTTTTAGTTTTGAATATGGCTTTCTGAACAAGACCAATATCATTAGTATTGTAGGGATCTTAGGATTACCTCGATATTTCATCTTTTGGCTGGTTCCTTATCTGCAGCATTTGGGTCGAGTAGTTTGCAGCAATCTCCATTTCCACCTAAGGCATAAGAAGTATGTTCTTATCTCTAAGTCCTAGAGTTTACTCTCTGAAGGTCTGACTTCCATCTGTTTGCTAACAAGAGTTTTCTTGAGACTCTTTTCCTCAAAAGTTTCCATCAGCAAATTCAAGTCTTTTGGTGATCTAGAATATCATGCTTCTGATTTCTTTTCTTGAGCCGTGGAAGGTGTCTGAGCTAGTACCTGAAAGAAGATAATTCTAATCCTTACCTTTCTTGAGTCCAGCTTGGTTAGTTGTTCAAGAGGAATACTTCCTAACCTTTTTCAACAGATTTCTCTTTTTAAGAGTCATTTTTCATATGGGTGTCCCTTCTTGTGAAAAATAGCAAAAACAAGTAAGACAATGATTTTTGATGAGACTGCATTTCTTTTTACTTCCTATTTCCTTTTCATTTTTCAAACTTATCTCATGAACTAGTGGTCGTTAATCATAAGGCACAAGTTTGAGATTTTAGAAACTTTAGCTATCTGACCAGTTCAGAAGTTTAGAAGCTATATGAGAGTATTCTTTAATTTAGAAATAGCTTTATGAGATTTTTCTATATTAATTTTGAGACTTTAGCTTCTAAGGCCTAGAGTTTGAAAACACGATCGATATCATCTTTATCAATTTTTCTGTCAAATTTAGGCTTATTTTAATTGAGATATTTTGGAAAGGAAGTATGCATATTATGTGGCACTTATTATATGACCATAATGAAGATAAAAGAATGAGTTTGGGTATTCTTACCCTGTAGGCTTTGGTAAAATCTCACTCATGTCATGTAATATAGAAATTTGCATTTTCAATCTTATCACGACTTACTAACCTCTTCTTTTTATCTTTAGATTTGATCTTTTCAGGATTTTCTTTGCTTTTTTTGTCTTTCTCTGAGATTGATGCTTCTACCATTTTAGGCTTAACTGTATTAGACTTTTGACATTTTCTCCACAAGCAAGGAGATTTCGTCTCCATTTTCAATCTTAGGTTTTTCATCAGATTCTTTCTCTTTACTAGAGGTATCAACAATTTCTATTGCTTTAGCTTTTTGCTGCTACTGATATGATGATCGTTAGAGCCAGAGTTTTCTCCTTTGAGACATCATCAAGGAAAAGATAGTCAGTAGACAAAGTGATCTTCTACTTCATTTTATCCCTTTAATCTTTGTCTTTTGCAATCGTTGGATTGCTCAACCCCAAAGAGGCCTTGCTTTGATACCACTTGTTGGTAAAAGAGTGCACGAGAGGGGGCGTTAAATCATTCTTTCTGAAGCTTTCTTTCGGATCTAAAATATTTAACATAAAAGATACTATCAAGCATAAAGCTTGAAGTGTAGCGGAATAGTATAGATGTTTTAGAAAGTAGATTTCTGAAGCTTAATAATTATAATGCAACTTTAATGAAACTTAATCAATATTTAACATAAAGTGCATAACATAAAAATAAAAGATCAAGGACAAGAAAAATGGTATCAATAATTATAATGCAACATAGGTATTTTTATACTGGTTTGGCCAACCTGCCTACATTTAGTACTAGTTTGGCCAACCTGCCTACATTTAGTACTCAGCACATGCTGAGATTTCACTAAAAACAATTTTCTCAACCTGAGAAAGTAAAATGGATACTGTTACAATAGCCTTCCCAAGCACTCACAGTGAACAATGGACAACCCCAACTGTAACTTGATAGCGAGAAAATGCACAAAAAGGGGGGAGGGAGGTTGAATCGTGCTTTTTTTTCTTTAAATTGAAAACTGAAAACTTTTTCAAAGGAACTCTATCAAGCTTAGAGCTTGAAGTGCAGTGGAAGATAGGTTAGTTTATTCAGAAAGTAACTTTTGAATCAAGTAATTTTAGAAAGTAGATGAAAACAAGAGATAATGACAATGTGTTTATGCAAAATCAAAGATTATAAAATAAAAGAGATTAAGGATGAGAAGATACTGAGTCAAGAGATTTATACTGGTTCAGTCAACACTTGCCTATATCTAGTTCTTAGTAACCACTGAGTTCTACTAAGCTTCCTCGACCCGAGGAAATAACAATATAGGATAGTCTTTACTATAGCCTTCCTAAGCTCTTACCAATGTTAGTAAGTCACTTTTACTAACTCAACAACAACAAGTAGCTTTACAGTAGCCTCTTTAAGCTTTCAACTTTTGATCACTACTGGATCGATGATACATTGGATTCTCGATTTGGATGATGTTACACTCAAGCTTTTACTTTTATGAATGTGAGGTGTTAAATCTGAATTAGCTTGAGTGACTTCTTTATGCTAATTCTTCCTAAAAAAAACGTATAAACAATCTAGTATGTGGAAAGAAGATTTTAATATTCAAGAAATCTAGCAGACAATTTCTACAGAGAGAGTTGAATGAATTTTTTTAGCATTTTTGCACTATAACTCATCTCTTGTCTTTTAAAGCTCGGTCATCTCTTCTTATGGATGATTTTCCTTTGTTACCGTTGTCCCTGATCTTCTATCCAATCAGCACATGTGAAACATCAATTGAGTATTGGGAATATTGTAACACCCTAACTTTTAACCCAATACTCTAGAACATATTAGGCTAATCATTAGGTTATTACTTCTTAGTCTTAACTTTTTAATAAAATACTTAGCTAAATTTACGAGTAAATTTTTCATTTTGAAAACACAAACAAAGTGAGAGCCACGAGCTTAACTAGTCGAATGACAGAAACATAAAGCATGCGTAACAATTATAAAAAATCATAAAGTAAATCATATAATCAAGAAATAAGGGTCAAGGTAAACAAAGAGGCATTTCATTAATAATAGCATAGTTGAGGTACATAGTTAGTCATACCCTAAGAATGGGCAGAGCTTGTAATACAGCGGAAATAAAATACAACATAAAACAAGAAAGCAGAAGTAAACCGTAACTACCTTAGTGCACCTATGGTGAATAACCTCAAAAACAAAAGAAGGTTTATCCACTCTACATGTGGTGTGTGCACTAAGCCTCCCCTACGATGTCAGCTACTAGAATCCGGGAAATGGTGGAGTGTAACCGATCCACGGAAGCAGAGCAGCAGGAGTGGGAACATGTGAGGACTGAGCGTGGGCTCCTCGGTAGGGGCGCCTCTCGGCTCGCCTCACTAGCCTCGGCTGCGTAACGGTCTCCTCGCTCTCATCGCTCATGAACTGAGGCGTAGGAGCAGAACCCTCACTATACATGTGCGTCGACGGGTCCTCGGATGGGTCGTCCTCCGATCTCAGGGATTGAGGCACGTAGTACTGGAAGTCTTGAGGCATAGAACCACCAGTATACGTCACAGAATCCTCTCGTCTCGTGTCTGGGCGCGCTAAAAAACCATCGCGTCGTCATAAGGTGACGTCGGAGAGAAACGATAGCTCTGTACAGGATGTGCAAAGGGGCGTCCAATGAACATGAAGACTCGCACAGTACATTGCCCCTCAAAATGATATGACCCGTGGTCCGGGTCATAGTGGACCTCCTAAGTAGGGGTGTGAATGAAAAGCACGAATGTCGCCATCGGTCTCTGAAGATGTGACAGAAGAGAGAAGAGAGATGAGTGAGAATTCCTGCTAAAGAATCTCAGTAGGAGTCTTTTATCCTAGGGTTACATCGTACACATCCTCAAGAACTTTGGGTTTAATTATAAAATAGTGATCATGCAACTTAGGGTTTTCCAAACTAATTATCCAAGGTCCATTCCTTTTAGCATGCATCTTGATGTTATGAATGAAACACGTTACATCATGGATGCATGTCAATACTTGAGCACATAAAACAACACATCAAAGCACATAAACATAAATCATGTTGCATAAGGGCATATGACTCTCAAATGAGATCATTCCTCAACCTTGTGACATCAATCATGGTACTTTAGCATATAAGCCACCCTAAAAATAACTAGGTTATGAGCTCATACCTCAGCTAGTTGTCACTAGCTCTTGCTTATTATCTGAATAAGCGAAACATAAATAATAATCCCGACTACTTGAAATGCGGGTAGAGGCGAGGATCATCTCTCTCTGGGATTACCCTCTTTGAAACGTTTTGTGGGCACTAAGCCATAGCAATTTGCCGCTTTGGTAGGCTGCATCTACTCATACCCTAACGGATTTGTCTCCCCTGGGGGTGCTCGGCCAAACCGGTGTCACCCAGGCGAGCGCGTCTCAGTGCTTTGTCACATAAAAATCTCCTGGGGGTGCTCGGCCGAACTAGTGTCACCCAAGGTTTTCAACTCATATGGTACTCATAAAACATTTCTTTCAACCCTTTAAGGTTTGATGGAAATTTGGCAGCATAATAGCTGTTAAACCGAATTTCCTTCAAACTGCCACAAGCTAATCCACACATCATGTTCTCATGAAATCTCATGCTATGATAGACTTTAACATTTCATCAATCATTCTCTCATGCATCAAGCACATCTCATCACATCATTGCATCATACAACACATCATAGCATTTACAACTTCTTAGTGTCTTATGCATTGACCCTTAAGGTCCTCAACTCACATTCTAAGTTATAAATCATCAAACTAATCTCTCGGGAACTTATAAGGTCTTAACTAAGTATTTCTCACCTCACACTATGGTCAAGAACATCTCTAAATCTCAAGAATGCAGAATTTATATTCCTAACTTTACGGGTACCTAGGAGTCACAACAATGACCCTTTCTAAGTCCGGTTTGCTCCTAAGACATCAAGATCAAGTCCTAAACCATTTATGAGTCATTCCTACACATTTAAACTAATTTAAATCCATGATTAGCATTACTAAACCTTGCTGGACAGAATCCAGAAAATTCAAACATTAAAGGATCTAGAACTCTCAAATTAATTCTTTTCTAGTTTCTAACTTCTCTTATCTTTCACATATGAGCTTTACCATTAATTATACTTAAACTCAAGCATATTATCATCATTAACACAGCTCATACAGTGGCAAATCATGGCAAGGCAGAACTGAAACAAACATTCTCCATAAAGACATAAAACACAATTTCTAAAGCACATAAAATACTAGTTTCTCTTTGAACCTTTTTAAAACTTTCAAAACTCATTTATAAAAATTTTTAACATCTAAAATCATGAGAATATTTAAGAGGGCAGTGACCAATTCATGTTTGTCTCAAGAGGTCCTAAATTCATAAAACCTAGTTCTACGTATTCCTTGTGCTCATAAAAGCTTAGAAAAAGTATGAAACATAGTTTTCAATATTTAGAAACATCAAAGCCTCTTAGGGCCGAAATATGGACCATAGGAAATAAATATTTTTAAACCTTTGTTTGAGACAACCATGGGCAAGTCTTTGAGCTCTAGGTTCATTAAAGTGATGGCATAAAGATAAACATGCTTATGCACTTGTTTTAGCTTTTATTAGAAAGTAAAGTGAGATCATATAATAAATATGAGATGCAACATATTATTATTCTTGATATTTAGGTGAGAACTTGGAATATAAACATGAAAATGCATAGCTTGAAATATAAATATGCTAATGCAAGTTTCTTTATTATCTTGGTACTTAGTGATGGCAAAGAAAGTAAACATGGTGTACAAAGCATAAAATAAACATGATGCAAGGTTCATTTTTATGGTTAGCTAGAGCTCATTCAAGACTTTAATAAAATAGCAACCCAACACATATCTCATTACAAAGAGAGCTTTAGAGTTCTTGAACCAAGTTCTTAAAGGAACTATGAGGTCCTTGAACATCATCATCAAGCTCAAAATAAATAAATTTTCTAAACAAATAAAGCTTCGAGGATCAAAAAGGAAAATGGAAACCGAAATGCTAAAGAAAGGAAACAAAGAAACCAAACTCATATAGTAGGAAAAAAAAAGATGTTCTTGAATAAAAATCTTGTTTGAGTTAGAAAATGAAGTTGAAACTCAAAGAAAGTAAAACCTCAAGCTCTAGAGTTTCCTTTGAGATGAACACATAGTCATCATCTAGGAGTCCTCATCATTGAGCTATCATGTGCTCACCAAGGCCTCATGGCCGAAATCACAAGGGAAGAAAAACAAAGGAAGTTTCAAAAAGAAAATCCAAGAGAAAGCTAGAAAGAACTCATTTTCAAGAAGACAAAGTTTAGAAAACACTCCTACCTAGAGTGAAGTTTAAAAGTTTGAACTTTGAGAGAAGAAAACAAGATGATGAGCTCCTCCAAAAGGCTTGATGGTTTTGGCTAAGGGGAGATAAGGAGGTTAGAGTTGTGTTTGAGGTGAGGTTATGTTTGAGGTGAGGTGCTTGAGAGCTTAGGAGGTGTTTCAAGGCTATGGGGTGGTGTTTAGAGGTTGTAAGATGATGATGAGATGAAGAGAAGATGAGGATGAAGAAGATGAACAAGAGAGAGTTCTCTTGGATCTTAGAGAGAAAAAGGAAAAGAACTCAAAGAAAGCTTGAAAACTAAAAGTATGCAAATGATCTAAAGGTTCTCACAAGTTCTAAAGCATAGGTATTTATAGAGAATGAAAACAATTAAGGTGTCATGGTGGGGGAGGGCTAGCCGTGTGGTTTGAGAGGGAAAGGAAGAGAAAATATCTCTTTGATGGTGTCATACAAGCATGATTTGAAGCATGGAGCTCATGACATAAGGTATGGCTTTAGGCATGAGTTTTTGAGTGAGCTTTTCTTTTAATTGTGGATGAAATTAAGCTTCTAGAAATGAGACATGGCTGGAAGTTTTCCAGCCACAAATAAATGGGGGAATTAATTTATTTTGCTTGGTTATTCATTAGGAAAAGCAAGCTTGATTGAAACTATGACAAGGTATGACATGTATGGTGATTTGAGGTGATTTTCCTACAAGTTTTGAAATAAAATAAATCATGAAAAATGGGGAGGGTGGCGAAAATTCAGACCAGAAAATGGGGGAAAGAAAAGCTTCTAGATGTTGTCCTTGGAAGCATGGATGAAAGCATGGTTTGTATGACTCAAAGTATGGTTTGTGTAAGGTCAAAGCATGACTCTTTGAGTGAGAAAAATTCACACATGAGGTGCACATGGAGGGCATGGCTTCGGCCAAAATTCAGACAGCATGGGGGAGGATTTATCTTCCATGTAATTGGGTGCTAATGATAGGATTAAGTGTAGGTTAGTTTAGGTACAAGGTTAGGAGTAATTAAGCTTAAGTTTAGGTAACTAGGCATGTGTATTAGGAATTTTATGACAAGGTTAGGAGTGCTCATACATTATTAGAGAATTTAGAACTCATTTGTGAATAAACAATGTGTAACACAATTCCATGATTTAATGAATTGGAAAGAGAAAATACTATTCAAGATTCCATGACTAGGAATCTTGAATTTAAAATAGGATTTTAAGTTGTAATTAAGCACTTTTAGGTTCTAATCAACTTTAATAAATTAATTTGACTCAAGATTAATTATGGAAATTAATTAACCTTCAATTAGAGCCTAATATTGTTTAGGTTTGCTTAATCACGCGATTAAGCGTAAAAACACGAAACTAGGGGCAAAACCATAATTTCGCACTAGTTTCGCCCGGGACCTCCGGGACCAAAAATAAAGTCATAGTCTACATAAAAATGCCTTTTAAAACCATCTGGAGAAGTTTCGGGTTCATCCGGCACTTGCAAACGGGCAAAACACCGCAGGGGCGTTTTGGTCATTTTGACCTGAAAACTCGAAAAATGAGATTTTCGATCCCGGGAAGGTACACAAGTCATCTAATCCCCTTCCAACATTGAGTTTGCCCTTTGAGTACTGCCGGACCGGCTTTCCTCGAATTCCGGGCCGAAAATGACTTTAGGGGCATTTTGGTCATTTTCACTCTAACAGAAAATTGGGGCGTTACAAATATAATCTAGAGGAGTAGCCCGTCTAGTGTCAGGAACTTTTTTTCAGAAGCTATTGATGAGTTAAAGTTTCTAAAGTCTATTAGAAACTATTCTTCTACTTTCTGAAGGAGGTTTCTATACTTCTTAGCAAGTCTTTCCTTGCTTGATCGAGGGTACTAAAGAGATGATGGTTCGGGTAAAAGAGATTAATTTAAATTTTGAATTTTAATTTCAAATCTGATTGCTTTTCCTTTCTTTTTAAGATGCGAACTTTCTGAAGAGCGCTGCTAGCTTCTCGTTGATTTATTTGTCTTCTGATCTTCAATCTTTGACTTTGTACTGATGAATAGTCTATGATTCTAATGATTGACGATTGAGTAACACATTGCTTCCAGCTTTTAAATATTATCTTCATTGAATCCCTTCTTGCTGAAGTTCAGTGTTACTTTCTGACGACCATATCCTTGATTTTGTTATAATGAGCTTGCTTCTTTGATGCACGTGAATGCATTTTGCTTGATAAATTATGCATTATTTGAATCTCTCCTTTACTGGTGAGTGAAAAAACATGTTTGCACATGCATAGTGAAATCAGCTCAACTTAATTCCGATAATGCATCTCGAAGTCACCTGTTAAGCTTTTGTCAAGAAACTCAAGGTAACCGTTAGTCATTCTTCAAAGTAATTTCTTTAAATTGGCTTTGTTGTAAATAAAAACATTTAAGGTCATAATTTCTTGATGGACGTTTTATACCACCATGAGCTTGACCTCTAAAGCCTAAGATCTAGCTTCATTTTCGGTTTCAAGGAAGCATGAAAAATGGCACTTTGTTGGTTAGTTTCTTTTTCTTTGTTCATTTCTTTGAGCTTGATGGTGAGTCCAAGAGACAAGGTTTTTGTAACCATGTTGTTAAAGGACTCTAAAGCTCACTATGTTTGAGATCTATTAGGAACAGGAATCTAATTTTGTAAAGTTTTAAGCTTTAGATGAATAAGATATAAAATGGACTTGCATTCATGTTTATGTTTCAAGCCCTTGCATCTCATGTTTATATTTCAATGTTTTGCACATCATATTTATTTTCAAGTCATCACCTTAAACCTTGAAGACTTAAAAATGGACTTGCATCCTCATGTTTACTTTCAAGTCTCGCATTTCATGCTTATATTTCAAGTTATCACCTAAATCTAGACTTAAAAATGAACTTGCATCTCATGTTTACAATTTCATGTCTTGCATATCATATTTATATTTTCAAGTCATCACCTTATAATGTTAAAGACTAAAAATGATATTGCATAGCATGTTTATGATTCAAGTCATCACCTAACTCACTAGAGCTCAAAACTTGTCCTTGGATCTTCAATAAAATTTTAATCATGGCTATGCTCATAAACATGCATTTCGGTGATGACATGTTAATGGGGTTGAGATGAGTTTATTTGATTTTATGGTTCAAATATTATGTCTTAGAACCTTTGTAAATTATGCCTTAAAAAGTTTTGCTAGCTTGGAAACTCAAGGAATAGCAAAGGAGTATTTTTATGAGAAAAAGATTTATTTTTATGAAACTTGGGTTTTACTCTCTGTTTAGTGTTGATACATGAGCATTCAAAGAAGTAAAAATGTAACGCCCCGATTTTCTGTTAGCGTGAAAATGACTTCAGGGGTATTTTGGTTATTTTCAGCCCGGAACTCGAGGATAGTCGACCCGGCAGTCCTCAAGGGGCTAACTCAATGTTTGAAGGGGATTAGTTGACTCGTGTACTTTCCCGGGATCGAAAATCTCATTTTTTGAGTTTTCGAGTCAAAATGATCAAAATACCCCTCTGGTGTTTGACTCGATTGCAAGTGTTGGACGAACTTGAAACTTCTCCAGATGGTTTTAAAAGGCATTTTTATGTATTTTATGACCTCAGTTTTAGTCTCAGTGGTCTTGGGCAAAATTTATACAAAATTACGATTTTGCCCCTATTTTTGTGTTCTTGAGCTGAATCGTATGATTAAGCAAACCTAAGCAATATTAGGCTCTAATCAAACGTTAATTAATTTTCATAATTAATCTAGAGTCAAAATAATTTATTAAAGTTAATTAGAGTGTAACACCCTAATTCTTAACCTAACTTTCTAGAACACATTAGGTTATTACCTCTTAGTCTCATCATTTTATTAAAATACTTAGCGGAAATTACGAGTAAATTTTTTTTTTAAAACATAAAACAAAGTGAGAGTTGCATTCTTAGTCTAATTGTAGGACAGAAATATAAAGCATGCGTAACAGTCATTAGAAATCATAAGGTAAAGCATATACTCAAAGAACAATGAGCATGATAACAAAAGAAACATTTCATTAATAATAATATAGTTGAAGTACATAGCTAGTCATACCCTAAGTACGGGCAGAGCTTGTAATACAGCGGAAATAAAATACAACATAGAACAAGAAAGAAGAAATAAACCATAACTACCCGAGTGCACCTATGGTGAATAACCTCAAAAGCAAAAGAAGGTTTATCCACTCTACATGTGGGTGTGTGCACTAAGTCTCCCCTAAGATGTCTGCTACTGGAACTCGGGGAAAGGTGGAGTGTAACCGATCCATGGACGCAAGGCAGCAGGAGTGGGTACACGTGAAGACTGAGCGTGAGCTCCTCGATAGGGGTTCCTCTCGGCTTGCCTAGCCAGCCTTGGCTGTGTAACAGTCTCCTCGCTCACGTCTCGCATGAACTGAGGTGTCAGAGCAGAACTCTCGCTATATATGTATGTCGGTGGGTCCTCGGATAGGTCGTCTTCCGAACTTGGGGACCGAGGCATGTAATCCTGGAAGTCTCGAGGCATCGAACCACCAGTATACGCCCGCAGAATCCTCTTGTCTCGCGTTTGAGGGCGCTCAAAAACCATCGCATCGTTGTAGGGTGACGTTGGGGAGAAACGGTAGCTCTATACGGGGTGTACAAAGGGGTGTTCGATGAACATGAAGACTCGCATAGTACATTGCCCCTCAAAATGATATGACCTGTGGTCTGGGTCACAGTAAACCTCCCAGGTCGGCGTGTTGACAAAAACTACGAACGTCACCATCGCTCTCTGAAGATGTGACGAAAGAAGAAAAAGAAAGGAGTGAGAATTCTTACTAAAGAATCTTAGTAGGAGTCTCCTATCCTAGGGTTACATTGTTCACATCCTCGGGAAGCTTGGGTTTAATTATAAAAGAGTGTACATGCATATAAGATTCAATTTACGGTTTATAAAACTATTTATCCAAGGTTCATTCCTTTTAGCATGCATCTAGATGTCATGAATGCAACATACTAAAAAATGAATGCATGGCAATGTCTCAAACAACTAATTCAATGAATCACAACTTCAAGAAGCATACAAGTGGCATAAAGGGCATCTAACTTTCAAGTGGATCTTTCCTCAACTTTATGACATCAATCATGGTACTTTAGCATAACAAGGCCACCCTAAAATAACTAGGTTATGAGCTTATACCTAAGCTACTCATCACTAGCTCTTGCTTATTATCTGAATAAGCGAAACATAATAAAATAATCCCAACTATGCAAGTACGCGTAGGGGGCAGGGATCACCTCTCTTAGGATATACCCTCTTTGAAACGCTTTGCGGGCATTAAGCCACAGCAATTTTTCTGCTTTGGTAGGCTGCATTTACTCATACCCTCACGGATTTGTCTCCCCTGGGGGTGCTTGGCCGAACCGGTGTCACCCAGGAAAGCGCGTCTCAGTGCTTTGTCACATAAAAATCTCCTGGGGGTGCTCGGCCGAACCGGTGTCACCCAGGGTGTTTAACTCATGTAGTACTTTAAAAAATTTCTTCAACCTTTTAAGGTTTGACTGAAATTCGGTAGCATAACAGCTGTTAAACCGAACTTCCTTCAAACCGAAACTTGTGCCACAAGCTAATCACACAACATATTTCTCATTTAAATCTCATGCTATGATAAACTTCATATCTCAATAATCATTTCCTCATGCATCATGAGCATCTCAACATAGCATTGCATCATATACACATCATGGTATTAACAAATTCTTAATATCTTATGCATTGACCCTTAAGATCCTTAACTCATCATCTAAGTTATAAATTATCACAACTTAATCTCTCAGGTACCTATAGGCTTATATCTAAGTATTCCTCACTCCATACTATGATCATAAACTTCTCTAAACCTCAAGAATGCAGAATCTAAATTTTTTAACTTTACGGGTACCTAGGAGTCACAACAATGACCCTTTCTAAGTCCGGTTTGCTCCTAATGCATCAAGATCAAGTCCTAAACCAATTATGAGTCATTCCTACACATTTAAACTAATTTAAATCCATGATTACCATTTCTAAACCTTGCTGGACAGAATCCAGAAAAATCAAACATTAAGGGATCTAAAACTCTCAAATTAATTCTTTTCTAGTTACTAACTTCTCTAATCTTTCACATATGGATTTTAACATTAATTATACTCAAACTTAATCATATTATCATCACCAAACAGCACATACAGTGGCCATAAAATAGCAAGGCAGAACCGAAACCAAGTCTCCATACAAAGGCATCAAACACAATTTCTAAAGCACATAAAATACTAGTTTCTCTTGGAACCTTTTTCAAACTTTCAAAACTCATTTATAAACACTTTTAACATCTAAAATCATCAAAATACTTGAGAGGGAAGTAGCTAAATAAATTTTGCCTCAAGAGGTCCTAAATTTATAAAACTTAGTTCTATGTATTCCTTGAACTCATAAAAGCTTAGAAAAATTGTAAAACATAGTTTCCAATACTTGTACACAATAAATCTCTTAGGGGCCGAAAACATAAGCTAAGGAAATACATATTTCGAGCCTTTGTTTGAGACAACAATGGGCAAGTCCTTGAGCTCTAGGTTTACTTAAGTGATGACATAAAATAAACATGCTCATGCACTTATTTTAGATTCCTTTAGAAGGTAAAGTGATAGCATAAAATAAATATGAATGCAACTTGTTATTATCTTTGGTATTTAAGTGAGGACTTGAAATATAAACATGATAATGCATTGCTTGAAATATAAACATGATTATGCAAGTTCCTTTGTTATCTTGGTACTTAGTGATGATAAGGAAAATAAATATGATGTTCAAGGCATAAAAGTAAACATGAATGCAAAGTTCATTTTAAGGTTATCTAGAGCTCTTACAAGACTTTAGAAAATAATAACCCAACACCCATCTCATCACAAAGAGAGCTTTAGAGTTCTTGAACCAAGTTCTCAAAGGAACTATGAGGTTCTTGAACATCATTATCAAGCTCAAAATAAATAAACTTTCAAGGAAACACAAGACCTTAAAGAAAAGGAAATAAAACCAAAATACTAGAGGAAAGGAAACAAGGAAACCGAAATGAAAAACAAGAAAGAGTGAAGGTGTTCTTGAGCTAGAAATCATTTTGAGTTAGTAAATCAAGATGAAACTTAGAGAAAATAAAAACTCAAGGTCTAGAGGTTCCTTTGAGATGAACACATAGTCATCATCTAGGAGCTCTCATCATTGAGCTATCATATACTCATCAAGACCAAGAGGCCGAAACATCAAGGAAGGAAAGACAAAGAAAGTTTCAAAAAGAAAATCCAAGAGAAAGCTAGAAAAGCTCATTTTCATGAAAAGCAAAGTTTAGAAAACACTCCTACCTAGAGTGAAGATGAAAACTTGAACTTTTTGAAAAGGAAAACAAGATGATGAACTCCTCCAAGGGGCAAGATGGCTTCAGCCAAGGGAGGATAAGAAGGTTGGAGTTGTGTTTCAAGTGAGGTTGTGTTTGAGATGAAGTGTTTGAGAGCTTAGGAGGTGATTTGAGGTTGTGAGGTGGTGTTTAAAGGTTATGAGATGATTATGTGATAAAGAGATGAAGAAGATGAAGATGAAGAACAAGAGAGAATTCTCTTGAGACTTTGAGAGAAAAAGAAAGGAAACTCAAGGAAGCTTAGAAAATTAAAAGTGTGCAAATGAGCTAAAGTGTTTGCATGTGTTTTTAGGCAAGGTATTTATAGAAAATGAAAACAAATGGGAGCTCATGGAAGGGGAAGGTTGGCTGTGTAGTTTGGGAGGGAAAGGAAGAGAAAATATCTCTTACACAAGGTCATTCAAGCATGGTTTGAAGTATGGAAGTTATGATACAAGGCATGGCTTCAAGTAAGATGATTTGAGTGAATTTCCTATCAATTTTGAATGAAATAATCCTTCTAGAAGCAATGCATGGCTGGTTGTTTTTCAGCCACAAATAAATGAGGAAAAATGGTTTATTTCATTTAGTTATTCATTTGGAAAATCAAGCTTGATGGAAAATATGATAAGGTATGGTGTATATGAGTTGGAAGCATGGTCTTGGTGTGTCAAAATTTTGCACATGTGATGGAAATGGAGGGCATGGAGGTTCGGCCAAGTTCAGACAGCATGGGGGGAGAGAGATTTTGGTCATCTAATTGTGTGCTAATGATAGGTTTAAGTGTGTATTAGTTTAGGTACAAGGTTAGGAATAATTAAGCTTAAGTTTAGGTGACTAAGAATGAGGTTTAAGGATTTTATGACAAGATTAGGAGTGCTCATACATCATTAGGAGATTTAAATTCATTTTTATGAGTAAACAATTGGAAACACAATTCCATGATTTAAGGAATTGGAGAGAGAAAACACTATTCAAGATTCCATGACTAGGAATCTTGAATTTAAAATAGGATTTCAAGTTGTAATTAAGCACTTTTAGGTTCTAATCAAAATTATTTTGACAAGAATTTAAATTACTTTGACTCAAGATTAATTATGGAAATTAATTAACCTTCAATTAGAGTCTAACATTGCTTAGGTTTGCTTAATCACACGATTAAGCGTAAAAACACGAAACTAGGGGCAAAATCATAATTTTGTACTAATTTCGCCCGGGACCTCCGGGACCAAAACTAAAGTCACAGTCTACATAAAAATGCCTTTTAAAACCATTTGGAGAAGTTTTGGGTTCATCCGACACTTGCAAACGGGCAAAACACCACAGGGGCGTTTTGGTCATTTTGACCGGAAAACTCGAAAAACGAGATTTTCGATCCCGGGAAGATATACAAGCCAACTAATCCCCTTCCAACATTGAGTTTGCCTTCCGAGTACTGCTGGATCGGCTTTCCTCAAATTTCGGGCCGAAAATGACCTCAGGGGTATTTTGGTCATTTTCACTCTAATAGAAAATCGAGGCATTACATAGAGCCTAAGATTGCTTAATTTAAACTCAAATCTTATTTTAAATTCAAGATTCCTAGTTATGGAATCTAGAATAGTGTTTTCTCTCTCCAATTCCTTAAATCATGGAAATTTGTCTACATAGTTTACTCATAAAATGAATTTTAAACTCTCTAAATGTGTATGAGCACTCATCAATCCTGTCATAGAATCTCTAATTACATTCTTAGTTACCTAAACTTATGCTTAGTGATTCCTAACCTTGCACCTAAACTAATACATATCTAAACCTATCATTAACACACAATTAGATGAACAAATCTCTCTCCCCTTAGCTGTTCAAGTCTGGCCGAAACCTATACCCCCATTTTCCATCACATGTGTGAATTTCTTTCACTCAAATAACCATGCTTCCACCTCACCATGAACCATGCTTTGAGTCATAAACACCATGCTTTCATCCATAATTCATATGACAACTTCTACAAGAGTTTTTCTCTCATTTTTGTGGCTCAAAAACTGCCAGCCCTCTTTGCCTTCTAGAAGAGTTATTTTATTTCAAAATTTGAAGGAAAATCACTTCAAACACCATGCTTGAAACCATGCTTGAAGCTATACCTCCCATAGTTTCAACCTTACTCCTCTATGACTCAAAATTCAATCTTTCACCTCATGGAATATGAGGCAACCACACAGTTCCTCCTTCCCCTCCGTGAGCTCTCATTTGTTTCATTCTTCGATAGATACCATACTTAGAAGCACTTGGAAACACATTAGATCATTTGAAAAATTTTAGTTTTCAAGCTTTCTTGAATTCTTTTCTTTTCTCTCAAAGAGTTCTAAGATTTCTTCCTCTTCATCTTCATCTCCTTCATCTTCCCATTGAATCATCATCTCATAACCATAAACCACCTCCTCACAACCTTAGATCATCCTCTAAACTCTCAAACACTCAACCTCAAACACAACCTCACCCAAAACACATTTTCTCTTCTTTGCCTTTCACAAGGCCGAGGCCATATCTCCATATTAGGAGGGATTGTTCTTCTCATTTTCATCTTCAATACCAAGCTTTCATCTTCACTCTTGGTAGGAGTTGCTTTCAAACCTTGTTTTTACTCAAAAATGTGTTTTCTATAGTTTTCTCTTGGTTTCTTTTTGAGCTTTCCTTTGTTTTCCTTCTCTTTTTCATTTTGGCCTCTTGGCTTTGTTTATGAGCATGATAGCTTGATGATGAGAGTTTCTAGATGATGACCTTGTTTTTATCTCAAAGAAACCTCTAAAGCTTGAGTTTTGTTCTTGATCTAGCAAAGTTTTGATTTTTTTTTCTTTCCTTTTTCTCTGCTACATGATTTCGGCCTTCATATGCTTTCCTTCAAAAGTTTGTTAAAAATTTTAAAGTATCTCTATATTTATTTTATATCAAGAAAGAATGTTGTTTTGGTTCTTGCTTCCTTGAGGTTTTGTTTTCTTGAGATTGCTTCTTTTGAGCTTGATGATGATGTTCAAGAACCATGTAGTTCCTTTGAAAACTTGGTTCAAGAACTCTAAAGCTCACTTTGTTGATGAGATAGATGTTGGCTTGAGATTTTTAGATCTCTTTAAAATTCTCATAAGAGCTCTAAGTTTAAGATAAAAGACTTGCATCCATATTTACTTTTATGTCATCACTAAATGCTCAAGATTAAAGAATGAACTTGCATTTCCATATTTATGTTTATGCTCTCACTAAATCTCTAAGATAATAATGAGTTTGCATAGCATATTTATTTTATATTCTCACCTCTAAATAAAGACTAAAATAAAGTGCGTTGCATATTTATTTTATGTCATAACTTAAGAGATTTAGAGCTCATAGACTTATCCATTATTATCTCAAATAAAGACTTGAAAATATATGTTTCCTTGCTCCTTTGATTTTGGCCTTATGGGGTTTGTGTAGTTACAAATACTAAGACTTATGTTTCATAATTTTTCTAAGTTTAGATAAGCTTAAGAGATGTTTTGAACAAAGTTTTATGATTTTAAACCCTTTTAAGACTCATTCGAAATAGCTACTGCCCTTGAAATTATTTTGATGATTTTAGCAAGATAAAAATGTCTACTAATGAGTTTTGAAAGTTTTAAAAAGGTTCCAGGAGAAACTAACAACTTATGTATCTTTGAAATGAAGTTTTATGCATTTTATAATGGAGACAATTTCGGTTCTGCCTTGCTTGCTATGCTCACTGTTTTATGCTGTTTTGATGATGAAAGTATGAGTATGATTATGTATTTTTTATGCTAAAATTATATGTGAAAGTTAAGAGAAGTTAGTAATTAGAAAAGAATTAATTTGAGATTTTTAGATTCCTTAGTAATGGATTTTTCTGGATTCTATCCAACAAGGTTTAGAATTGAAAATCATGGTCTATAATTGGACTACATGTGTAGGAATTGCTCATAATTGGTTTAGGACTTGATCTTGATGCCTTAGGAGCAAACCGAACTTAGAAAGGGTCAATGTTGTGACTCCTAGGTACCCGTAAAGTATGAATTATAGATTCTGCACTCTTGAGGTTTAGAATTGGTTATGATCATAGATTTGAGTGAGGAATACTTAGATATGAACTTATAGGTACCTGAGAGCTTAAGTTATGGTGATTTACAACTTAGATTTTGAGTTAAAGGACCTTAAGGGTCAAAGCATAAAATATTAGGAGACCTTTTAAGCTATGAGTTGATTTATGCAAGTATGATGATGGGATGTATATGTTTTGATGATACATGAGCTATGATGAAATGATTTATTGAGGTATTAACTTTATCATGAGCTTGAAAGTTGAATGAGAAATATGTATGTGATGTAAGCTTATGGCATAAAGACGGTTTGAAGGAAATTCGGTTTACAGCCGTTATGCTGTTGAATTTCCTTCAAAACCGGAAGGACTTGAGAATGTTTTTGAAGTATGATATGAGATTTAAAACCCTGGGTGACACCGGTTTGGCCAAGCACCCGCAGGAGATTTTTATGTGACAAAGCACTGAGACGCGCTTTCCTGGGTCACACCGGTTCGGCCGACCACCCCCAGGGGAGACAAATCCGTGAGGGTATGAGTAGATGCAGCCTACCAAAGCAGACAAATTGTTGTGGCTTGATGCCCGCAAAGCATTTCAAAGAGGGTATATTCTAAGAGAGGTGATCCCTAACCCATACTCAAGGAGTCGGGATTATTTTTATTATGTTTCGCTTATTCAGATAATAAGCAAGAGCTAGTGACGACTAGCTGAGGTATGAGCTCATAGCCTAGATGTTTTTAGGGTGGCCTTATTATGCTAAAGTACCATGATTGATGTCACAAAGTTGAGGAAAGTTCCATTGGAAGTTTTATGCCCTTTATACCACTTGTGTGCTTCTTGACTTTTGATTTGTTGAGTTATTTGCTTACAGTATTGCCATTCAATCATGCTCGATATGTTGCATTCATGACATTAAGATGCATACTAAAAGGAATGAACCTTGGATAATTAGTTTTGTAAACCCTAATAATGAACCTTATGTGCATGCTCACCTTTTAAATAATAAACCCAAGGTTCCTGAGGATGTGAACGATGTAACCCTAGATAGGAGGTTCCTACTGAGATTCTTTAGTAAGATTCTCACTCCTTTCTCTTCTTTCTCTTTCTTCCATCACATCTTCAGAGCTCGATGGTGACGTTCGTGGTGTTTATCGACACCTTGACGTGGGAGGTGCACTTTGACCCAGACCACGGATCTTATCATTTTGAGGAATAATGCATGGTTTGAGTTTTCATGTTTGTTGGACGTCCCTTCGCTCACCCTGTATAGAGTTACTGCTTCTCCCCGATGTCTCCCTATGACGACGCTATGGTTTTTGAGTGTGCCCAGACGCATGATGAGAGGATTCTTCAGACCTATATCGGAGGATTGATGCCTCGTGACTTCCAGGACTATGTGCCCCAGTCTCCTGGTTCGGAGGACGATCCTTTTTCAGGACCCACCGACGCACATGTATAGCGAGAGCTCTGCTCCCACTCCTCAGTTCATGAGAGGAGGGAGCAAGGAGACCGTTGTTCAGCTGAGGTTAGCTAGGCGAGCCAAGATGCGCCCCAGCCGAGGAACACATTAGGTTAATCATTACATTATTACTTATCAATCTCACCATTTTATTAAAATACTTAGCGAAAATTACGGGTAAATGTTTTTTGAAAATATAAATCAAAGTGAGAGCCACGTTCTAGTCTAAACGAGAGACATAAGCTTCAATCATATGGAAACACAAGAACTAAAGCAAGTATCAATAGAACAATAATCATCACGACAAGGAAACATTTCATTAATAATAATATAGTTGAGATACATAAGTAGTCACGCCCTTATAGAAACGGGCTGAGCTTGTAATACATAAGAAAGAAAATACAACAGAAACAAGAAAGCAGTAAATAAACCACAACTACCCGAGTGCACCTATGATGGACAACCTCAAAACAAAAGAAGGTTTATCCACTCTACATGTGGGTGTGTGCACTAAGCCTCCCCTAGAATGTCTGCTATTGGAACTTGGGGAAAGGTGGAGTGTAACAGATCCATGGACGCAGGGTGGCAGGAGTGGGTACACGTGAAGGCTGAGCGTGAGCTCTTCGATAGGGGTGCCTCTCAGCTCGCCTAGCCAACCTCGGCTGCATAACAGTCTCCTCGCTCTCGCCTCGCACAAACTGAGGTGTAGGAGCAGAGCTCTTGCTGTACATATGCGTCGGCGGGTCCTCGGATGGGTCGTCCTCCGAACTCGGAGATCGAGGTACATAGTCCTGGAAGTTTCGAGGCATCAAACCACTAGTATACGTCCACAGAATCCTCTCGTCTCGCGTCCGGCGCGCTCAAAGACCATCGCATCGTCGTAGGGTGACATCGGGGAGAAACGGTAGCTCTATACAAGGTGTGCAAAGGGGCGTCCAATGAACATGAAGACTCGTACGGTGCACTGCCCCTCAAAATGGTATGATCCATGATCCAGATCAAAGTGAACTTCCTAAGTCGGTGTGTCGACAAAAACCACGAACGTTGCCATCGCTCTCTGAAGATATGATGGAAGAGAGAAAAAGAAGAGAAATGAGTGAAAATTCTTACTAAAGAATCTCAGTAGAAGTCTCCTATCCTAGGGTTACATCGTTCACATCCTCAGGAACCTTGGGTTTAATTATAAAAGGTGTGCATACATAAAAGGTTCATTATTAGGGTTTATAAAACTAATTATCCAAGGTTCATTCCTTTTAGCATGCATCTTGATGTTATGAATGCAACATATTAAAACAGGAATGTACGGCAATGTCTCAATCAAATATCTCAATGAATCGCAACTTCAAGAAAACACACAAGTGGCATAAAGGCATATAACTTTCAAGTGGATCTTTCTTCAACTTTGTGACATTAATCATGGTACTTCAGCATAATAAGGCCACCCTAAAATAACTAGGTTTTGAGCTCATACCTCAGCTAGTCGTCACTAGCTCTTGCTTATTATCTGAATAAGCGAAACATAATAAAATAATCCCGACTACACAAGTACGGGTAGGGGGCTAGGGATCACCTCTCTTAGGATATACCCTCTTTGAAACGCTTTGCGAGCATCAAGCCACATCAATTTGTCCACTTTGGTAGGCAGCATCTACTCATACCCTCACGGATTTGTCTCCCCTAGGAGTGCTCGGCCGAACCGGTGTCACCCAGGGTTTTCAACTCATGTGGTACTTTAAAACATTTCTTCAACCCTTTTAGGTTTGATGGAAATTCGCCAGCATGACAGCTGTCAAACCGAATTTCCTTCAAACCGAAACTTATGCCACAAGCCAACATATTCCACAATTAAACCTCATATCATGATAAACCTCATATCTTAAACAATCATCTCCTCATGCATCATAAACATCTCAACATGTTATTACATCATATAAACATAATTGCATTAACAATTTCTTAATGTCTTATGCATTGACCCTTAAGGTCCTTAACTCATAGTCTAAGTTATAAATCATCAAAACTTAAACTCTCGGGTACCTATAGGCTTATATCTAAGTATTCCTCACTCCATACTATGATCATAAACTTCTCTAAACCTCAAGAATACAGAATCTAAAATTCTAACTTTACGGGTACCTAGGAGTCATAACAATGACCCTTTCTAAGTCCGGTTTATTCCTAAGGCATCAAGATCAAGTCCTAAACCAATTATGAGTCATTCCTACACATTTAAACTAATTTAAAACCATAATTATCAATTCTAAACCTTGATGGACAGAATCCAGAAAAATCAAACATTAAGGGATCTAAAACTCTCAAAATAATTCTTTTCTAGTTACTAACTTCTCTAATCTTTCACATATGAATTTTTAGCATCAATTATACTCAAACATACTCATATTAACATCATGAAAACAGCATAAACAGCACTTAAACACAGCAAGGCAGAACTGAAAATACATCTCCATACAAAGGCATAAAACTTGGTTTCTAAAACACATAAAATACTAGTTTCTCTTGGAACCTTTTCAAGACTTTCAAAACTCATTTATAAACATTTTTATTATCTAAAATCCTCAAGATATTTGTAAGGGCAGTAGCTAAATTAAATTTATCTCAAGAGGTCCTAAATTCATAAAACTTGGTTCCATACATTCCTTGAACTCACGTAAGCTTAGAAAAATTATGAAATATAGTTTTCTACACTTGTAACCAACAAAACCCTTAGGGGCCGAAATCTCAAGCTAAAGAAATAAATATTTTTGAGCCTTTGTTTGAGACAACAATGGGCAAGTCTTTGAGCTCTAGGTTCTCTTAAGTGATGACATAAAAATAAATATGCTCATGCACTAGTTTTAGCTTTCATTAGAAAATAAAGTGAAGGCATAAAATAAACATGAGATGCAACTTATTATTATCTTTGATATTTAAGTGAGGACTTGAAATATAAACATGATAATGCAAAGCTTGAAACATAAATATGATAATGCAAGTTCATTCATTATCTTGATACTTAGTGATAGCAAGGAAAGTAAATATGATGTACAAGGCATAAACATAAATATGGATGCAATATTTATTTTAATCTCATCTAGAGCTCTTACAAGACTTTAGAGATACAACCCAACACCTATCTCATCACAAAGAGAGCTTTAGAGTTCTTGAACCAAGTTCTCAAAGGAACTATGAGGTTCTTGAACATCATCATCAAGCTCAAAAGAAACAAGCTTTCCAAAACAAAACAAAACCTCAAAAATAAGGAATCCAAAATCGAAATCTCAAGGTAAGGAGACAAAGAAACTGAAACCAAAAACAAGAAAGGATGAAGATGTTTTCTTGAGCTAAAGTCATTTTGAGTTAGAAAACAAAGATGAAACTTAAAGAAAGTAAAAACTCAAGCTCTAGAGGTTCCATTGAGATGAACACATGGTCATCATCTAGGAGCTCTCATCATTGAGCTATCATATATCCAACAAGGCCTCATGGCCGAAAACAAGAAAAGAAGAACAAGAAAAGTTTCAAAAAGAAATCCAAGAGAAAGCTAGAAAAACTCATTTCTAAGAAAAACAAGGTTTAGAAAAACACTCCTACCTAGAGTGGAGATGAAAAACTTGAGCTTTTGAAAAGAGATGAATAGAGCAACTCCTCCTTGAGTGGCAAGATGGCTTCGGCCAAAGTGGAGGGAAAGGAAAGGAGATGTGTTTTGGGTGAGGTTGTGTTTGAGATCAAGTGTTTAAGAGGTTTGATGGTGGTTCAAAGTTGTGAGGTGGTGTTTAGAGGTTGTGAGATGATGATGAGATGAAGAGATGAAGAAGATGAAGATGAAGAGAAAAGAAGAACTCTCTTGAAACTTGAGAGAAAAAGAAAGGAAACTCAAGAAAGCTTAGAAACTTGAAACTTAGCAAATGATCTAAAGTGTTTGCAAGCTCAAGTAAGCAAGGTATTTATAGAAAATGAAAACAAATGAGGTCTCATGGAGAAGAGGGGCTGGCCGTGTGGTTTGGGAGGGAAAGGAAGAGAAAATGTCTCTTACACAATGTCATTCAAGCATGGTTTGAAGTATGGAAGTTATGATACAAGGCATGGCTTCAAGTAAGGTGATTTGAGTGAATTTCCTATCAATTTTGAATGAAATAATTCATCAAATAGGGGAGGAGGGTTGATGGTTTCAGACCAGAAAATGGGGGAGGAAAAAGTCTTCTACAAGTTGTCCTTGGAGGCATGGATGAAAGCATGGTTTGTATGACTCGAAGTATAGTTCATGTAAGGTCAAAGCATGGTTCTTTGGAGTGTCAAAATTCACACATGTGATAGAAATGGAGGAGGAGTGGCTTCGGCCAGACCAGCAGCAAGAGAGAGGAAGAAAAATCTCTCATGTAATTGTGTGTTAGTGATAGGTTTAAGTGTAGGTTAGCTTAGGTACAAGGTTAGGAATAATTAAGCATAAGTTTAGGTAACTAAGAATGGGGTTTAAGAGTTTTATGACAAGGTTAAGGAGTGCTCATACACATTTAGAGAGTTTAAAATTCATTTTATGAGTAAATAAGGTAGACAAATTTCCATGATTTAAGGAATTGGAAAGAGAAAATGCTATTCAAGATTCCATGACTAGAAATCTTGAATTTAAAATAAGATTTCAAGTTGTAATTAAGAATTCTTAGGTTCTAATCAACTTTAATAAATTATTTTGACTCAAGATTAATTATGAAAATTAATTAATTTTTGATTAGAGCCTAATATTGCTTAGGTTTGCTTAATCACGCGATTAAGCTTAAAAAGACAAAGCTAGGGGCAAAATCGTAATTTTGCACTAATTTTTCCCAGGACCTCCGGAACCAAAACTAAAGTCACAGAATACATAAAAATGCCTTTTAAAACCATCTGGAGATGTTTCGGGGTTCATTCGGCACATGCAAACGGGAAAAACACCACAGGGGCATTTTGGTCATTTTGACCCGAAAACTCGAAAAACGAGATTTTTGATCCCGGAATGGTATACAAGCCAACTAATCCCCTTCCAATATTGAGTTTGCCCTTCGAGTACTGTCGGGTCGGCTTTCCTCGAATTTCGGGCCGAAAATGACCTCAGGGGCATTTTGGTCATTTTCACTCTATCAAAAAATCCGGGCGTTACACGCCGCACTACGTCAGTGGATCAGTTATACCCCGCCTTATTCTAGTTTCTAGTAGCTGAGGTCTTAGGGAAGGTCTAGTGCACACATTCACTTATAGTTAGGATAAACCCTCTTTTGTCTTGGGGTTATCCACTTTAGGTGCACTCAGGTAGCTGTAGTTTATTTATGCTTTCCTTGCATTTGTATTTCTGTTGTATTTCCTTTCCTTGTATTACAAGCTCAGCCCGATTCTATAAGGGTGTGACTATATGTATCTTCAAATTATGGTATTAATGAAAGTATTTCTTTTGGTGTGTTAATCCTTGTTCCATTGCTATATGTTTTATTTATTGTGCTTTGCATGACTTGTCATTGTGCTTTATGTTCCTACTTTATGATGAACGCGGCTCTCACTTTGGTTTTATGTTTTCAAACAAAAAGTTTACCAGTAATTTCCACTAAGTATTTTATTAAAAGGATGAGATTAAGAGGTAATAACCTAATGATTAACCTAATGTGTTCTAGAGTATTGGGTTAAAAATTAGGGTGTTACAAAAAATAGTTTCAAGTGTTGCCTATGTTTTAAACCAAGTAATGAAGAAAACTAGGATCTTGAAAGTATCAGAAAATATGACTTTTAAATGATTTTGGAACCAAGTTTTTGGCCACTATTTTGGTCTTCTCATTTCTGTGAGATTCTGTTTGGAAGGGGTTTATTGTGAAAAAATTTGTATTACTTGTTGCAAAAATTATTTTTGGCATCCTAGGAAAAGTTTGAAATGAGAACGGGTCAAAGATACAATTTTTTAATGCTTCTAGGAAATGAAAACTTTGCTACTGCCTTACCCTTTTAAATTCTGCAAAGAGATGTTTGGAATGAGCTAAATGTGTATAAATTACTAATAGATGATGTAAAAATTATTTCAAGCATTTTGAGAGAGACTAGAAACTAGAAAGAACCAAAAATGTGGTTTTTGAGACTTCTAGAAATTGAGATTTTATGGCTACTATTTTGGAAACATTATTTTTGTAAATGTTCTGTTTGGAACTAAAATTAAGTGTAAGAATTTCTATTAACGATAGTAGAAATTAATTTTAGCATCTTAGGAAAAGCCGGTAACTAGAAAGGGCAAAAAACGTAACTTCTAGAACCCTGAAACTGTTTATTTTAAAATACTGTCCAAACTGTCCAGCATTGTTTGAAAATGTTTATGGGGTTAAAAGTTAGTGGAACTCATTATGGTGGGTCCCTTAGATGCCTGAAAGAACAATTACAAAAATTAGGTTAAGTCGGGTTGTAGTTTTAACCCGTATGGGACTAGAGCATAATTTCTGACAACTTGGGAATAATCACATGATAAGTGTCTTATGATGATCTTTAATACCTTGCCTATGTGTGTGTGTGTGTGTATATATATATATGTATTGATGAGCATTTCATATGCATTAACTGAGTCCGGTCATTGATTTCGGCATACTGGGTACGAGCATGTTTACTTTTCAATGAAATGTTGATGATGGCAATGCTTATGTGAATCATTGTATGATGAATTAAAATTATGATTAAGATATTTGAGATGCATATTGATGAATTTTATAGCATGTAGTAAATTTGGGAAATTCTGTTTTCAGCCGTTATACTGCCAGATTTTTGCCAAATTTGTGAACTTAGAAAAATTGTGAAATTGTGAGCCTGAAATATTAAGTCATGCCAATGCATCTAGTTGTATGCTCATGTGCATCTCTAACTTATGTGCTAAGATTAAATGTAACGCCCCGATTTTTCTGTTAGAGTGAAAATGACCAAAATGCCCCTGAGGTCATTTTTAGCCCGGAATTCGAGGAAAGCCGGTTCGGCAGTACTCAAAGGGCAAACTCAATGTTGGAAGGGGATTAGATGACTTGTGTACTTTCCCGGGATCAAAAATCTCATTTTTCGAGTTTTCGGGTCAAAATGACCAAAACGCCCCTGCGGTGTTTAACCCGTTTGCAAGTGCCGGATGAACCCGAAACTTCTCTAGATGATTTTAAAATGCGTTTTTATGTAGACTATGACTTTAGTTTTGGTCCCGGAGGTCCCGGGCAAAATTAGTGCAAAATTACGGTTTTGCCCTTAGTTTCGTGTTTTACGCTTAATCGCGTGATTAAGCAAACCTAAGCAATATTAGGCTCTAATCGAAGGTTAATTAATTTCCTTAATTAATCTTGAGTCAAAATAATTTATTAAAGTTGATTAGAACCTAAAAGTGCTTAATTACAACTTAAAATCATATTTTAATTTCAAGTTTTCTAGTCATGGAATCTTGAATAGTGTTTCCTCTCTCCAATTCCTTAAATCATGGAATTGTGTTACACATTGTTTATTCATAAATGAGTTTTTAATTCTCTAATGATGTATGAGCACTCCTAATCTTGTCATAAAATCCTTAAATCACATTCTTAGTCACCTAAACTTAAGCTTAATTATTCCTAACCTTGTACCTAAGCTAATACACACTTAAACCTATCATTAACACACAATTAGATGATCAAAACCTCACTCCCCCATGCTGCCAGGTCTGGCTGAAGCCCCTCCCTCCCCATATGCATCACATGTTCAATTTTTTAACATTCCAAGGCCATACCTCAAGTCACATACACTATACCTTGTCATAACTTTCAATCAAGCTTGATTTTCCAAGTAAATAACTAATTAAAATAGCCCATTTTCTCCATTTATTTGTGGTTGGAAAAGTTCCAGCCATGCATTGTTTCTAGAAGCCTAACTTCATCAAAAATTGTAGCATAGCTTCCATGCTTGAATGACCTTGTGTAAGAGATATTTTCTCTTCCTTTTCCCTCCAATAGCTACGGCCAGCACCCTCCCCTTTTGAGCCTTCATTTGTTTTCATTCTCTATAAATACCTTGCCTAGAAACACATGCAAAACACCTTAGTTCATATGGTAAGTTTCAAGTTTTCCTAAAGCTTTCTTGAGTTCTTTCTTTTTCTCTCAAGTTTCAAGAGAGTTCTTCCTTTCTTTTCATCTTCATCTTCTTCATCTCTTCATCTCTTCATCATCTCTTAGCCTTGAAACACCACCTCATAGCCTTGAACCATCATCAAACCTCTCAAACATCACACCTCAAACACAACCTCACTTGAAACACAACTCCAACCTTCTTGTTTTCTCTTGGCCGAAACCATCAAGCCCCAAGGAGGAGCTCATCATCTTGTTTTTCTTTTCAAAAGTTCAAGCTTTGTGTCTTCACTTTAGGTAGGGATTTGCTTTTCAAACTTGTTTTGCTCAAGAATGTGTTTTTCTCTAGTTTCCTCTTGGATTCTTTTTGAACTTTCTTTTGTTTTTCTTTTCTTTCTCATTTCGGCCATGAGGCCATAATTATGAGCATGATAGCTTGATGATGAGAGTTTTCTAGATGATGACCTTGTGTTCATCTCAAAGAAACCTCTAAAGCTTGAGTTTTCCTTTTCTTATAACTTCATCTATATGATATCTAGCTCACATGGTTTTTCAACTTAAGAAAATTAATCTAAGGATTTCTAAAAGCCCAAGCCTACCCTTATCAACCTTAAAATTGACCGGCACGTTCTAGAGATATTTCTCTAGATAAGGGTTTTGGGTATTTAATAAAGAACTTGACTTAGTTTCACTTTTTTTTTTCTCTTGTAAGGTTTTCGGTTTTGGTATTTTGATCCTTGAGATTTTGTTTGTTTTGTTTTGAAAGTTTATTTATCTTGAGCTTGATGATGATGTTCAAGAACCTCATGGTTCCTTTGAAAACTTGGTTCAAGAACTGTAAAGCTCTCTTTGTAATGAGATATGTGTTGGGTTGTTATCTTGTTAAAGTCTTGAATGAGCTCCAGCTAACCATAAAATGAACCTTGCATCATGTTTACTTTATGTCTTGCACATCATGTTTATTTTCCTTGCTATCACTAGGTACCAAGATAATAAAAGAACTTGCATTATCATGTTTATATTTCAAGCTATGCATTAGCATGTTTACATTTCAAGTTCTCACCTAAATATCAAAGATAATAATATGATGCATCTCATTTTTATTTTATGCTCTCACTTTACTTTCTAACAAAAGCTAAAACAAGTGCATAAGCATGTTTATCTTTATGCCATCACTTTAACGAACCTAGAGCTCAAGGACTTGCCCATTGTGGTCTCAAACAAAGGTCTAAAATATTTATTTTCCATAGTTGAGATTTCGGTCTTAAGAGGTTTTAAGGTTTCCAAGTATTAAAAATTATGTTTTATAATTTTCCTAAGCTTATATGAGTATAAGAAAGATGTAGAATTAAGTTTTATGAATTTAGGACCTCTTGAGATGAAAATGATTTAGCCACTGCCCTCTTAAGTATTTTTATGATTTTGAAAGATAAAAGTGTTTATAAATGAGTTTTGAAAGTTCTAAAAAGGTTCCAAGAGAAACTAGTATTCTATGTGCTTGAAAAATTATGTTCTATGCCTTTTATGGAGATGCACATTTCGGTTCTGCCTTGCTACTTATTTGCCACTGTATGTGCTGTTTTAATGATGATAATATGCTTATGTTTGAGTAAAAATAATGTCAAGACTCATATGTGGAAGATAAGATAAGTTAGAGACTAGAAAAAAATTAATTTGAGAGTTTTAGATCCTTTAATGTTTGAATTTTCTGGATTCTGTCCAGCAAGGTTTAGTAATGCTAATCATGGATTTAAATTAGTTTAAATGTGTAGGAATGCCTCATAAATGGTTTAGGACTTGATCTTGAAGCCTTAGGAACAAACCGGACTTAGAAAGGGTCACTGTTGTGACTCCTAGGGACCCGTAAAGTTAGGATTATAAATTCTGCATCCTTGAGGTTTAGAGATATTCTTGATCATAGTGTAAGGTGAGAAATACTTAGTTATAAACCTATTAGGTACCCAAGAGATTAGGTTTGATGATTAATAACTTAGAACGTGAGTTAAGGACCTTAAGGGTCAATGCATAAGACATTAAAAAGTCTTGAGTTTTTATGATGCTTAATTTATGATATATGATACATGAGCTTTATCTATGATAAGTTTGATATGTGCTATGAAGAAGTTTTATATGATGATATGCTATACCCCATAAGAAATGTTTGTGTATGTCCTATATATTTTCATGGCATAAGCAAATTTGAGGAAATTTGGTCTACAGTCGTCATGCTACCGAATTTCCATCAAATTTGAGGAACTTAGAAAAAGGTCTTTTTGAAAATCATGAGAACTTAAATGTGACACAACACTGAGACGCCTTCTTGGGTGACACCGGTTTAGCCGAGCACCCCCAAGAAAATAAATCCATGAGGGTATTGACATAGAGCTTGCCAAAGCGGACAATACTACTATGCACTAATTGCTAGTAGAGCATTTCAAAGAGGAAATGACCCTAAGAGGTGATCCTTAATTTGCCCCCTAGCCCATACTTTAAGTCAGGATTATGTATGTTACGCTTATCATAGGATAAGTAAGAACTAGTGATGACTAGTTAAGGTTTGAGCTCATAACCTAGAGATGTTTTAGGGTGGCCCCATGAGATAAAAGTTAAAGCTTAAAATGTCACATATGCTGAGAAAAACCAAGAAAAGTTATTATGAGATTTACACCTGTCACCTTATGCCATTGTTACAATGTTCCTTAGTTATTCTTTTGGTTGATTTACCTTTATGATGCATTCATGTCATTAGTGTATTCCATGCTTAGTCATAAGACGCATTGTAAAATATGACGGACCTTAGATAATTAAATACTTTAGAAAACTAACTTAAAAGAAGTTTACCTGCATGCGCACTTTTTTAGAAATAAAACCAAGGTTCCTGAGGATGTGATGATGTCACTTAGTTAGGGATTACCCTACTGAGAATTCTTTTAGAAGATTCTCATTCCCTCTTTCTTTTCTTTCGTCACATCTTCAGATGGCGACTTTCGTACTCTTAATCGACACCCCACATGGGAGCTGCACCATGACCCAACACTCGGGTCATATCATTTTGAGGGTTGCTGCACTCTCAGAGTATTTATGTTTATGGGACGACCCTTCGCGCACCCAGTACGGAGCTACCGCTTCACCCCGACTGCTCCCTACCATCATAACATGATTTTTGAGCAAGCCAGACCACGCAACGAGCAGATCCTCCGCATGCAGCCCGAGGCGTCAGCCGTACGTGACTACCCAGAGTACGTGCCCCGGACTCAGTATTCGGATATGAATCCATCAGAGGACCCGCCCTCGTATATGTACAGTTGGAGTTCTAGCCCCGCTTCCCCACCGATGAGAGCCGGGAGTGAGGAGACGGTGGTCCAGCCTAGGTTGGCTCGTAGGCCATCCATGCGCCCTCGCTGATGATCCGCACGACCACTCCCGTCGAGATCTGCCAGTGGATTGATTCCACCCCTCAGTACTCGGACCAGCAAGAGTAGGTGCATAGGATGGGTAGTAGCTAGTGCACACACACCACATAGTTGAGGACAAACCTTCTTTTGTATATGAGATTGTCTACTCTAGGTGCACATGGGTGTGGGTATTGCTTTCATGGTTTCCTTGTACTTGCTTTTATGATTTCCTTGTATTTGCGTTTCAGTTGTATTTCATTTTCCTATGTACCGAATAGTCCTGCCTTTTGGTAGGCACATTATCTATATATATAATCAGTTGATGTGTCCATATTATTTATGTGTTTTATTATGATTTGCTCATATGACTTGTATGAATTTCCATTCAAAGAATCATGCGTGGCTCTCACTTTGGTTTTAATTCCAAAAAGAAAAATTTTGCTCATATTTCCGCTAAGTATTTTCAAGTAAAGAATGAGACCAAGAGGTAATATTCTAAAGATTAACCTAAATACATACTAGTAGTATTAGGTTAAGATTTAGGGTGTTACATTAAACATGACATGAAACACATGGAAATGATCCTCTAGACTCTAGGAATTAATAGTTATGAGGGGTGATCCAAAGAGGTTGCATATCCATGATAAGAAAGTTAAGTTAAAGAAAGGAAATGATGGGTTTCTCCTCTAGTAACCCATATTAAATCTAGCGATGACTAGTTAGGTTAAGCTCATCCTAGCCGATCAGTGAGGTGGAGTTTGGTGGTTATGTTAAAATCGTCGGGGAAGGTAAGATGGTTGGATTATGGTGTTCATGAGAGATGGTGGACATTATGAAAAGAACTTAAGAGTTAAGTTATGAGAAAGTGAAACAAAGATGCATATACATATATTACATAATTCTCTTAGTGGTGCATTTAATCATGTGATATGTGCTAAGTGACTTTAGTCCTATAGTTTTCCTCTTGCTTATATGTCTGGCATTATGTTGTATTTTAGACTTATATGTTACTTATGCTCCTGAGCTATTGTCATGTATACATGAGATGTCTATTTCATCCATGACATTAAAACCCATGTTAACAGACAGTCACTTCAGATAAAAGGACTTTGAGAAAGATTGAAATTGAACCTTATGCATACACACCCCTTTCAAAATGAAAACTGAAGTGGCTAGGGACAATCACGATGACACTTATGTTGGAGTCAGGGAGCCTTACTGAGAATCTTGAATAAGTTTTTCATCCCTCTTTTTATTTCGTGTCTTCTCAGACAAGGATAATGGCGTTGTTCGTGGTTTTCCCTAATACATGGATGTGGGAGGCATGCTATGAGCCGAATCAGAGGTCGCAACAGAAGCATGGAGATAGCTTTCCTTTGGACATTAGTTTTAAAGCCGACATATCCCTTATACTTTTGCATAGCCTAGTCTTTCAATGGACATGTAGTGGAGCTAGTCTAGTTTTCTGATAATCATGTTTAGTTTTGATCTATTGTATGTGCAACCCTTATTGGCATGCTTAGGATCTTTGAACGTCCTTTATGTATATGGAACGTCGCTATTATGTTATGGTTATGATATGTTAAATTGGTATGTGTTATGTTATGCTATAGTTTACACACATTGTGATGAGGTTTATATGATTGCTATTATTGTGCGAGTATTGACTGATATCTATACACACATGTGGCTCGCATTTTGGTTTTAAAGTTCGAAAAAAATTTAGTCGTATTTTTATTACTTGTATTTTAAAGAAGAACAAGTTAATTTCTGAAACAAAGGCATAACAACTAATAATTAACCAGAATGTGACTCAAGCGTATTAGGTTAAAAGTTAGGGTGTTACACGAGTTATATCCTACCATGAAGCATAGGTTTGCTATATCTTCTTGTCCTTCTAGATTTTCTGCTTCCATGTTTTCTTCATTAGAGTTACTCCATGTTGCCAGCATTTCTTTTGTCTTGTTCATGAGCTTCTTTTGTGGGCCTTTTAACTTTGGACATTCAGGTCTGAAGTGTCCCTTTTCTCCCCAGTTAAAGCAAATAATGCTATCTGGCTTTATTTTACTTTTCCTTTCTCTTTTTATGTCTTTTCTTCTTCTGAACTTGCCTTTCCAAGCTCTTGACATCCTTTTTACTAGCGTGGAGATCTCATCACCATCATCATCTTTAGTGTTATCATCAGATTCGTCCTCTTTATCAGAGGTTTTAGTAATTTTCATTGCCTTCCCTTTGCTTGACTTATGGGAAGATTTTAAGGCAATGAATTTGTTTTTCTTCATGGATTCACCATGCATTTCTGCCAAAACTACCTCATGAGTCTTAAGAGATCCAATAAGTGCATCCAAACTCAATGTTTGAAGATCTTTGGCTTCAGTAATAGCTATTATTTTAGGTAACCATTTTGTAGGGAGGCTTCTTAAAATTTTTCTAACTACTCAGAGTTAGAATATCATTTGCCAAGAACTTTCAATTGATTTATGATATGCATAAATCTTGTAGTCATATCATCAATGTTTTCCTGATTATTCATTTTAAACATTTCTTACTTGTGAACTAGGATGCTAATCTTTGTCTCCTTGACTTGATCAGTTCCTTCATGCAACATAAGTAGTTTGTCCCATATTTCTTTTGCTATGTCACAGGCAATAATTTTATCATATTCAGCTTTACTTAGTGCATAGGTGAGCAGATACTTAGCTTTGGAATTTAGTTGAATCCTGGCTTTATGCTACTCAGTTCATCTGCTTCTAGGAACTTCTCTTTATGTAAGAAGTGCATCATTTGTTGCAGGAACTTCTTGAAGTGGAATGTAGTCACCTTCTTAGATTATTTCCCACAAGTCAAGACTTGTATACTTTATGAACAATTCCATTCGATCTCTCTAGTAGGCATAGTCTCCACCATCAAAGAATGGTGGTTTGTTAATCGAGTGCCTTTTGCTATATGAATGCTTTGTGCCATTTATCCATTGATCTTTTTCCCTGCAGTCATTAGATTGCTCAACCCCTTAGAGGCCAAGCTCTGATGCCAAATGATAGCGAGAAAATGCATGAAAGAAGGGGGGGAGGTTGAATCGTGCTTCTTTTCTTTAAACTTCAAACTAAAAACTTTTTCAAAGAAACTCTATCAGGCTTAGAGCTTGAAGTGCAGCAGAAGATAGGTTGGTTTATTCAAAAAGTAACTTTCTGAATCAAGTAATTTTAGTAAGTAGATAAAAACAAGAGATAATGATAAAGTGTTTATGCAAAATCAAATATTATAAAATAAAAGAGATTAAGGATGAGAAGATAATGAATTAAGAGATTTATACTGGTTTGGCCAACACTTGTCAACATTCAGTTTTCAGTATCCACTGAGTTCCACTAAGCTTCCTCAACCCGTGGAAATAATAATACATGATAGTCTTTACTGTAGCCTCCCTAAGCACTTACCAATGTTAGTAAATCACTCTTACTAACTCAACAACAACAAGTAGTTTTGCAGTAGCCACTTCAAGCTTTCAATTTCCGATCACTACTGGATCAATGATACATTGGATTCTCGATTTGAATGATGTTACACTCAAGCTTATACTTTTATGAATGTGAGGTGATAAATCTAAATTAGGTTGAGTGACTTCTTTTTGCTAATTCTTCCTCAGAAGCACGTATGAACAATCTAGTATGTGGAAAAAAGATTTTAATATATAAGAAATCTAGCAGATAATTTCTACAGAGAGATTTGAAAGAATTTTTTCAGCATTTTTGCACTATATCTCATCTCTTGTCTTTGAAAGCTCAGTCATCTATATTTATAGATGATTATCTTTTGTCACCGTTGTCCTTGATCTTCTATCCAACCAGCATGCGTCAAACATTAATTGAGTATTGGGAATATAATCTAGGGGAGTAGTCCGTTTGGTGTTAGGAACTTTTTTTTAGAAGTCGTTGATGAGTCGAAGTTTCTGAAGTCTATCAGAAACTATTCTTCTACTTTTTGAACAAGACTTTTGAACTTCTTAGCAAGTCTTTCCTTACTTGATTGAGGGTACTAAAGAGATGATGTTCAGGGTAAAAGAGAGTAATTTGACTTTTAAATTTGAATTTCAAATCTAATTGCTTTCCCTCTCTTTTTAAAATGCAAACTACTGTAGAGCGCTGCTAGCTTCTTGTTGATTTATTTATCTTCTGATCTTTAATCTTTGACTTTCTACTGATGAATATTCTACAATTATGATGACTGACAATTGAGTAACACATTGCTTCTAGCTTTTGAATATTATCTTCATTGAATCCCTTCATTCTGAAGTTCAGTGTTACTTTCTAATGCCCATATCCTTGATTCCTTGATTTTGTCACAGTGAGCTTTCTTCTTTGATGCACATGAACGCATTTTGCTTGATAAATTATGCTTTATCTAAATATTTCCTTTATTGGTGAGAGAAAAAACATGTTTGCACATGCATAGTGAAATCATCTCAACTTAATTCCAATAATGCATCTCGAAGTCACTTGTTAAACTTTTGTCAAGAAACTCAAGGTAGCCATTTGTCATTCTTCAAATTATTTTCTTTAAGTTGGCTTTATTGTTAATCAAAATATTTAAGCTCATACTTTCTGAATGGTTCTGGAGTTTATAATCTCCCCTTTTTGATGATGACAAACCAATTTGAAGAAAATCTTTTAAAGAGAGGTTGACAAAAATAAGACAGAATATAAATCGACAAACTTCATTTTCTTTCAACACTACATGTTTTGTCAAATCTTAGTCAGTCCTTTTTCTTAAGCCATAATTGGATGTGTTCTTAGAGAATTTTGAAGCCCTAAGTTTACGTAAATTAGTGCTGTTTGGTTTGTGCTGATTTTCATGATTTAAACCAAATCACTTGTACAAATCGCATCACAAGATATTTAAGTAGATGTTATCATTTAAAACCAAATTTTCCTGTTAGCTTGATTTCAATCATGAAGTGACTTTCTAATATTTTTGTGCTGGGATAAGCACCTCCCCCTTAGTTGTTTACTCTCCCTATCTTTTTCAGCATAATATTTTCATTTCTTTTCTCCCCTTTTTGTCATCAGCAAAGAGATGGTGTACTGGAAATTAGGAGTTGTAAGATGTTGATAGTCTTATGAGGCCTAAAAAGACTTTAAGTTCAACAAACTCTTCAAAATACAGAAGCATTCTTCAGCTAAAGGTTTTGTTAATCTTCAATGCTTATAAACATTAATTCAACATCTCCTTTTTGAACATAATTTCTAATGAAATGATGCTTTATATCAATGTGTTTTGATCTGGAGTGTTGAATAGGATTTTTGGCTAGATTTATAGCACTAGTATTGTCACAGAAGATTGGGATTTTGGAATTCTTTAAGTGCTAGTCCTCTAGTTGGTTTCTGATCCATAACATTTGAGTACAGCAATTTGCAACTACTACATATTCTGTTTCTACAATAGAGACAGCAATGGTATTTTGCTGGTGTTTTTTCTTTCTACCTTGTCTCCAGCAAAGTTAGCATCACAATAACCTGCAATTTCAAATCAATCTCTTTTCTTCTTCGATTTTTCCATATTTAATCTTGGCCCTTCAATTCAGATTAACTAACGATTGAGATGATTGTTGATTGAGTGACACATTACTTCCAGAGTTGGCATGATTTCCTCCTTCTTTAGTGTACTTTTTGAAGTCCCGTGTTACTTTCTGAAGATCGTTTCCTTGGGCTTCTTGCTCTTGAGTTGATCTGCTTTAGTCTTTAAGCATTTACAAGTTTTTTGCACGAGATAATATTAATCTCTTTTAAGCTTAATCTCTACCCTTGAGATAAAACATGATTGCTCGTGTATAGTGAAATTATCCTCAATTCAAGTCTATTTTTATGCTTTTGGTCCATAAGCATGAATATGTGCTTTGCTTGAAATAATATTCATTTTCCTTTCAGCCTCAGTCTCTTCCCATGAGATAAATCATGCTTGCGCATGCAAAGTGAAACATTATTTTCGCTTTAAGTCCATATTATGATTTAATATGTATACACATACTTTGCTCAACATAATATTTACTTTCTGTTCGGCTTAATCTCTTCCCATGAGATAAAACATGCTAACACATGTAAAGTGAAATATTAATCTTGCTTTAAATTCGTGTGATAGAAACCGGATTAACCTACTATACTTTATCAAGAAACTCAAGTTAGCCATTAGTCATTCTTCAAAGTATTTTCTTTAAATTGGTTTTGTTGTCATTCAAAATAATGAAGCTCATACTTTCTGAAGGGTTCTGGAGTTTACAATTAGGACACCCACTCTATCACTATTAGATGTGATGGTGGTACAAATTTCTTGACTCATCCATCACATCCAAAGGTGATGAAGTAGGTGTCCCAGCTGAACACCCACTTTTAGCTGTTAGAATAACAATGCTTATTTAGCCTAAGTGTATAGTTGTGACTGAAATTTTTCTACACTGCATAGCTCTAGCGTATCGTCAATGCTCAGAGTCTATCTATTTCTAAAGAAGTAGAGTTCGCCTTACTACTGCTCAATAAGGAAATGTCCCCACAACCCTTATGTCATCTGCCATTTTGATGTCTTTTGTTGCTTCTATGGGTATTGTTGTCTTTTCTTGCTCCCTCCATAGTGAACAGTAATGGACATGTATCACAAAGAGGTTGTCTAGTTGAAGCTTTTGCATTTCCAATTATATTCTCAACTGTAATATAAACATCAATGACAAGGCCTTATTGAGTGATCTTTTAGTAAGCACAAAAGTTTTCTTTTCCTTCCTTTACCGTTTTTCTTTCTTTCTTTTTCTTTTTCTTCTATCTATATCACACTCTCTTTCTCAAAAAAAAAAAAAAAAAAATTCAACATGCACAGAAGAACAATGTGAGCCAATTGGTAGTGGTGGCTTTGCTGTCAGTGATGGAGTCACAATTGACGGTGTAACATCCCAAATTTCGTTTAGGCCAATTGAGTTGATGAACTTGAACAATTTATTTACCGACTATACTGTTAATCTTGGCCCCATGGCAGGAAAACTCGACATTGATAGTTTATGCCTTTATGGTTGATTAAGTCAATGGACTTGAGTAAATAACTAAATAAATATAAATCAAGAATGACTTGTAATAGGTAGTCTTAAGACATAGACCCTAAATTAAGCATATTAGACAAGGACAATTTAATTATGAGATTCAATTTTCTAATCAATATTTTAATTAGTAAATTACATCAATTAAGAAAATAGTATAAAATTTATAAGAAACAAAGAGTCAACAGAAGGACAAAAACCCAAATAAATAGTAAGAAGTTAATTAGAAAGATTAATCCTAATTAATAATTAAGATGAAAAATAAATAGAACTAATAGAAATTGGACAAGTTTCATAAAATATAACAAATAATATTAGAATAATCAAGTGTATCTAGAGAAAGATGTAAAGAAATACAAAAATGCCCTTACTTAGAAAAATTACGAAAATAAGCTTATAATGTAAAGGAAATTGCCAAACTACCTTTGCCTGATAAGTAAATAACAAAGATACCCTTATTTTATGAATAGAATTACAAGAATGTCACTGTCGATGTATAATTACTAAATTGTCCTTATCTTGAATTAGGAAATTACCATAATGCCACAAATTTAATAATTATAATAATCCCATTGTATAAAACCTAGACTTGTCTTTAAACAAGAATAAATCTAAGCCATTGGATTAATACTAAAAAGAGTTAAAAGGTGAATTAACTAAAAATAGTAAATCTCTAGTGTAAATCAATATTTGATCAATATAAGTTTATAAAGATAACGTATTTAACAGTGTGAATAAAATACTGATAAATAAATGATTTAAATATTCTAATCATGGATTAAGAAGCTAATGGATTATTAGGTTAAGGTAATCAACATAGGATTTCAATTAGTAGAATAAAATATAATAGATTGAGGATTAAGCTACTTATAGTAAAGATTCCAAAGAGTGTAATTAATCTAGAGTAGAATTATGATATAATTCCTATTTAATATAAATGTTACGACATGACAAGAAAATAGATTGTAACATCCACCCATGTACAACATCATCCTTAAGTGATGACATTATACTTAGGAGTTGTTACTTATAAATTAGCGGACCTTTCTTAATTATCTATAGCTAGAATCGATCGAATCATGTAGCAACTAATTCGTGGTTCATTTAGAATATATAACAAAGACACAAAACATTTATTAAATATAGAGTCAAGTATAAAAGAAGCTCTTCTATGAGCTTTAATACACATCCATTATTTCTTGTATGTACAAACACACACACACAAAACTAAGTACAACAAATACAAGTCTCCACTACTAAACTATTGCAAATCCGATTCCTTTTATGCAGCAGCCTTCTAGTTCTCAGGATCAACCTGGAGACAATACGAAAACACAAACACATTTTGGGTGTGAATTATACAGATTCTCAGTAGGCCATTTTCCCCAACTATGTAGCTATAAATGTCATCGTTATCATCCCAACCACTTTAGTTTATTAAGAAAATATGACCATGCATTACATAATAATAGTTCATTTTAAAGTTAAAAAACCATCATTCCCAAGTGGGGTTCCTTTAGTATTCAATCACTTAAAACATTTATTTCATGACATTCAAGATCATAGTAATTCATTCAAGACAAATAATTTAGTAAAATATGTGGATGCATATGATAGTTGCAGCAATCTTTTCGTGCCCTTGACAAGTCAAAGGGGATCTCGTACACATCTTATAAAACCTACAATGTCAACTTACAACTTAAACATATTGGCCTCAATATTGATGCTAAAAATTTTAACTTAGCACATAAGATAAAGGACTACTTAGATCAATTGCTACTTCAACTTGTCTTGGCCCTTAACTTGTATGGTTTGACCACTTAAGGGTAATAGACTGCTTTTTAGGACTGAGTTCATTCTTATACATGATCACTAGATTTGTAACGCCCCGATTTTCTATTAGAGTGAAAATGACCAAAATACCCTTGAGGTCATTATCGGCTCGGAATTCGAGGAAAGCCGATCTAGCGGTACTTGAAGGGCAAACTCAATGTTGGAAGGGGATTAGTTGACTTGTGTATCTTTTCGGGATCGAAAATCTCATTTTTTTGCGTTTTTGGGTTAAAATGACCAAAATACCCCTGTGGTGTTTTACCCATTTGTAAGTGCCGGATGAACCTGAAACTTCTCTAGATGGTTTTAAAAGGTGTTTTTATGTATTATGTAACTTTAGTTTTGGTTCTGGAGGTCCCAGGCAAAATTTGTGCAAAATTATGATTTTGCCCCTAGTTTTGTGTTTTTAAGCTTAATCGCGTGATTAAGCAAACCTTAGCAATATTAGGCTCTAATAAGAGATTAATTAATTTCCACAATTAATCTTGAGTCAAAATAATTTATTAAAGTTGATTAGAACCTAGGAATGCTTAATTACAACTTGAAATCTTATTTTAAATTCAAGATTCCTAGTCATGGAATCTTAAATAGTATTTTCTCTTTCTAATTCCTTAAATCATAGAAATTTGTCTATCTTGTTTACTCATAAAATGAATTTTAAACTCTCTAAATGTGTATGAGCACTCCTTAACCCTGTCATAAAACTCTTAAACCTGATTCTCAGTTACCTAAACTCATTCTTAATAATTCCTAATCTTGTACCTAAACTAATACACACTTAAACCTATCATTAGCACCCAATAACATGATCAACACTTCCTCCCCCTAACTGTACCTGGTCTGGTCGAAGCCATCCTCCCCTATTTTCCATCACATGCTCAAATTTTTGACACTCCAAGACCATGCTTCCACCTCATCATAAACCATACCTTGTCATACAAACACCATGCTTTCATCCATGCTTCATATGACCACTTCTAGAAGACTTTTTCTCTCATTTTTGTGGCTCAAATTCAGCCAGCCCTCCTTGCCTTCTAGAAGGATTATTTTAATTTCAAACAAAGGGAAATTACCATACTTGAAGCCATGCTTTGCATCATAACTTCCATACCTCAAACCATGCTTGAATGACAAGTTGTAAGAGATATTTTTCTCTTCCTTTCCCTCCCAAAAGGTATGGCCAAGACCTCCTTGTGTGAGCCCTCATTGTTTCATTTTCTATAAATAGGTGCATTGGAAGAACTTGTGATACTTTTGGATCATTTGCTAAGTTTAGCTTTCTAGCTTTCTCTTCGAGTTCTTTCTTTCCTCAAGCATTCCAAGAGCTTTCCTTTCTTCTATTTATCTTTTCATTTTCATCTTCATCATCCTCTCATCACATAATTATCTCATAACCTCTAAACACCACCTCATAACCTTGAATCATCATCAAACCTCTCAAACACTTGACCTCAAACACAACCTCAGTCAAAACACATCTCCAACCTCTCCATCCTTTCTTGGCCGAATCATCATCAACCCTCAAGGAGCAGTTGTTCATCTCATTTCCTTTCCAAAGTTCAATTTTTTTTATCTCCACTCTAGGTAGGAGTGTTTTTCTAAACTTTGTTTTGGTGAAAAATATGATTTTCTTCTAGTTTTCTCTTGTTTTCTTTTTGAAACTTTTCTTGTTTTTCTTTTTTCCTTGTTTCGGCTATGAGGCCTTGTTTGCTTCATGATAGCTCAATGATGAGAGCTCCTAGATGATGACCATATGTTCATCTCAAAGGAACCTCTAGAGCTTGATGTTTTTACTTTCTTTAAGTTTCTTCTTTATTTTCTAACTTAAAATGATTTTAGCTCAAGGAACATTTTCACTTCTCTTGCTATATGGTTTCGGTTTTGGTTTCCTTTTCTTTGGGGTTTTATTTTCTTTTACAAGTTTGTTTCTTTTGAGCTTGATGATGATGTTCAAGAACCTCATAGTTCCTTGAGAACTTGGTTCAAGAACTCTAAAGCTCTCTTTGTGATGAGATAAGTGTTGGGTAGTATTTCTAAAGTCTTGTAAGAGCTCTAGATAAGATTAAAATGAATATTGCATCCATGTTTATGTTTATGCCTTGCACATCATATTTATTTTCCTTGCCATCACTAAACATCAAGAATAATAAATGAACTTGCATTATCATGTTTATGTTTCAAGCTTTGCATTATCATGTTTATTTTATGCTCTCATTTTATTTTCTAATGAAAGCTAAAACAAGTGCATGAGCATGTTTATTTTATGTCATCACTAAAGACGACCTAGAGCTCAAAGACTTGCCCATTGTTGTCTCAAACAAAGGCTTGAAAAATATGTGTTCTCAAGCTTGTGATTTTGGCCCTTGAAAGTTTTATTTGTTACAAGTATTAAAATCTATGTTTCATAATTTTTCTAAACTTATATGAGTTCAAGGAATGTCTAAAACAAAGTTTTGTGATTTTAAAACCTCTTGAGTTTAATTTAGATTAGCTACTGCCCTTAAGAATATTTTGATGATTTCAGATGATAAAAATATTTATAAATGAGTTTTGAAAGTTTTAAAAAGGTCCCAAGAGAAACTAGTACTTTATGTGCTTTGGAAATCAAGTTTTATGCCTTTATATGGAGATTGGATTTCAGTTCTGACTTGCCATTATATTATCACTGTTTGTGCTGTTTGATGATGATAACATGAGTATGTTTGTGTATAAATGATGCTAAAATTCATATGTGAAAGATTAGAGAAGATAGCAACTAGAAAAGAATTAATTTGAGAGTTCTAGATCCCTTAGTAATTGATTTTTCTGGATTCTGTCCAGCATAGTTTAGAAATGATAATCATGGATTTAAATTAGTTTAAATGTGTAGGAATGACTTATAATTGGTTTAGGACTTGATCTTGATGCCTTAGGAGCAAATCAGACTTAGAAAAGGTCACTGTTGTGACTCCTAGGTACCCGTAAAGTCAGAATTTTAGATTATCCATTCTTGAGGTTTAGAGATGTTTATAGTCATAGTGTTGAGTGAGGAATACTTAGATATGAGCCTATAGGTACCCGAGAGATTAAGTTGTGATGATTTATAACTTAGATTGTGAGTTAAGGACCTTAAGGGTGAATGCATAAGACACTAAGAAGTCTTCAATCATATGATGATGTAATGAGATGTCGAGATGTATATGATGTGTGAGTTATGATGAGATGAATTGATTGAGACATGAGTTTATCCTAAGCATGAGGTTTGAATGAGAAACATGTTTGTGTTTTTAGCTTGTGGCATGAATGTTGGTTTGAAGGAAATTCGGTTTAACAGCTGTTATGCTGCCGAATTTCCGTCAAACCTAAAAGGGTTGAAAAATATTGCAAAGTACCACATGAGTTGAAAACCCTGGGTGACATCGGTTCGGCCGAGCACCCCCAGGAGATTTTTATGTGACAAGCACTGAGATGTACTTCTCCTGCTACGGTGAGGAGGAGGCAAATCCGTGAGGGTCTAGACATGAGCCTTTCCAAAGTGGACAATTCACTGTGCACTCGAGGCCAGTAGAGCGTTTCAAAGAGGGTACATCCTAAGAGAGGAGTTCCCTAGCCCCCTAGCCCATACTCTTAAGTAGTTGGGTATGTTATTTTATTATTCGCTTATTCAGATAATAAGCAAGAGCTAGTGACGACTAGCTGAGGTATGAGCTCATAGCCTAGTTATTATTAGGGTGGCCTCTACATTGCTAAAGATTCCATGAATGATGTCACACATACTAATGAAAGTTCCATTTGAGAAGTTATTGCCCTTATGCCACATGGATTGTTTCTATATGATTTGATTTGTTAATTTATATGCTCAAGTATTGCCATGCACTCATGTTTTGGTATGTTGCATTCATGACATCAAGATGCATGCTAAAAGGAATGAACCTTGGATAATTGGTTTTATAAACCCTAATAATGAATCTTATATGCATGCACACCTTTTTGTAATTAAACCCAAGGTTCCTGAGGATGTGAACGATGTAACCCTAAGATAGGAGACTCCTACTGAGATTCTTTAGTAAGAATTCTCACTCCTTTCTCTTCCTTCTCTTTCTTCCGTCACATCTTCAAAGAGCGATGGCGACATTTGTGGTCTCCGTCGACACGCCGACTTGGGAGGTTCATTTTGACTCGGACCACGGGTCATATCATTTTGAGGGGCAGTGCACAGTATGAGTCTTCATGTTCATCGGACACCCCTTTGCACACCCTGTACAGAGCTACCGTTTCTCCTCGATGTCACCCTACGATGATGCGATGGTTTTTGAACATGCCTGGATGCCAGATGAGAGGATTCTACTGACGTACACTGGTGGTTCGATGCCTCGAGACTTCTAGGACTATGTGCCTCGGTCTCCTAGTTTAGAGGATGATCCTTTTGAGGACCCGCCGATGCATATGTATAGCGAGAGCTCTGCTCCTACACCTCAGTTCATGTGAGGTGAGAGCGAGGAGATTGCCATATAGCTGAGGTTGGCTAGGCGAGCCGAGAGGTGCCTTTACCGAGGAGCTCACACTCAGTCTTCACGTGTGCTTACTCTTGCTACACTGCGTCCGTGGATTGGTTATGTTCCGCCATACCCCGAGTTCCAGTAGCCGACGTCATAGGGGAGGGTTAGCGCACACACTCTCACATAGATGGGATATACCTTCTTTTGTCTTGAGGTTATCCACTTTAGGTGTACTCGAGTAGTTGTGATTTATCTATGCTTTCTTTGTTTTATGTATTTCTGTTGTATTTCCATTTTCCCTATGTATTGCAAGCTCAGCCCGTTCCTATAAGGGCATGACTACTATGTATCTTAACTATGCTATTAATGAGATGTTTCTTTTATTATGATGACCATTGTTCTATTGTTACTTGCTTTAGCTTTTGTGTTCCTTATGATTGATATTTATGTCTCTCGTTTAGATAAGAGTGCGGCTCTCACTTTGGTTTATGTTTTCAAAAAAAAAATTTACCTGTAATTTTCGCTAAATATTTTAATAAAATGATGAGACTAAGAAGTAATAACTTAATGATTAACCTAATGTGTTCTAGAAAGTTGGGTTAAGAATTAGGGTGTTACAGGATTTACTTTCTCAATTCTCACATAAACCTATTCCTAGCCAGGTTTACTTTCCTTGACTTAATTCAAGGGTAGTCACATTTATTTTCCCCAATAAACCTGATTCACTTTCTCGAGCCCAAGATATATAATCTCATGCTTTTCTTGGTAGTCAGGTTTACTTTTGTCAACAGACTAGATTTACTTTCTCTAACCCAAGAAATATAATCTTATGCTTTTTTTAGCATATAAGCAATTGTAAAAAGTATTCATATCTATATATGCCTAAACTCAACAATAATTTCACATGCTCAAATATTCATATTCATGTACGCATGTCATACTACTACCAAATGCCATTATTGTATCAATTCAAAGCATTGATTCATGTTTAGCGTTATGGCAGGTTTTACACTTATCTAGCAACAATTAGTTTGCATATCAAACAACCAATTCCAAGACTGCAAAAATTAGCCAAGATACTTCAATGTATCCCCAAGGTCCTATAAAATTTTTAGAGAAATACTCATTCTCTAACTACAGCCAATAACCATAGTTCCCAATTTTATTACCATGTCAAATAACCATATCAATTCCTACAAAAATTCAGGGTTGGACTTTGAGATGTCCTCAACACCCTATAAAATTTTTTAGTAATAAGTCAATCATTTGCTATGCTAACAAATTTAGACAAACTCAGATATTCAGAATTAGCTGTCTAGACAACTCAACAATAGTCTCGGTTTTATATTTCTTGAAAATAGTAAAAGGCATTAAAGACCAAGCAAAATACTGAAAACACCTTATCATGTTAGCTTCATCATATAAAAAATTTAGTTGAAAAATCCATCTACAAATACTAATAAAAATCGTAAACTATAGCCTGCCTAGGAGAAATCTGAAACTCCAGCAACCTACTTCAAAACTTTTTTTTGACAAAAAATAAATTTTCAACAACACCAAACTACTCAACCAATGTAAATACATCAGTATATGTGTGTGTGTGTGTAACCTCATATTAGAACTAGAATGATCACATTTAAACAATCAGAATTTGTAAGAAAATAGAATTGAAATAAATTAGATACACAAACCGTACTTGAATCTTCATAGGTCAGTGCGTAGAAGAATCTTCCCTAAGTACTTTTCTTCATTCAAAATCCTTCCTAATAGCCCTTAAACCTATCATTGGAAGTGATGTATGATGGCTCAAAGTGAAAAAATATTGGTGGATTAAAATTCTGATTGGTTAGTTTGGTAGATTATGGAGAGTAGAACAAGTTTAGTGAAGGAATCTTAATGTTTCAAGGACTTTGAGTTAGGGTTTTGGATGCTTGAAACAAGTTTGAAGGTTAGAGAGAAAGAAACAATGGAGGATGTCTTTCTTGAGTGGGTTGGCCGAAAATGATGATGGTGGGGTGATAAGATTGGTGGCTTATACTTATCTTGGTGTAGATGTAGTAATTATGTAGATAAGGTTTGAATTTCTTTCTTTCTTTTTCAAAAATAAATTATATGAATAGCTATGATTGATTTGTTGGTCAAAGATTGAATCTTGGCTATCCACTTGGCTCAAGATAAGTTGCTCACTTTAACTTAGTGAACAAATAGCTTTTTTTGTGTTAAAATCGCACACTAAAATTCCATCGAATGGATGAGATGTTAGCACTTGGGTGAAAAAATAATAAATGAAAGGCCATGATTAAAACTTGCTTTTCAAATTTATATCCTCCATCCACTTGGCTAGATGTGAATGGTAGAAGTTACTTGGCCACCAAGTAACTTTTACAGTGTTAAAAATGCATATAAAATCTATATCGAATAGGTAAAATACCATACCTGAGAAACTTAAAATATCTTTACGCGGGCCCTAAGCCTAATTTTCTATGTGGGCCCCATACCTAATATTCTATCTCAGTCTTGAGGTCTAGTTCTCCTAGCCTTAGACACCTTTGGCCCTAGTTCTATAGTTACTATTCATCTATGGACCTGAAAATCACTATTCACCCTTGGCCCAAAATTTTTATTTTCAACTCATCCAGTATGTTGTCTTCAATATTGATACATTTGTCAAATTTTTAAAATTCTGGCTAATAACGTTCAAATTAATTTTTTAAATAATTTTTTGGGCGTTATATAGATAACATACATCATAGCGACATATATATTTTTAGCCATACATACATGCATTCATATATAAGCTTGGAAATTAATTCATGAAATTAATGTAAAGTTATGTGATGTGAACATATGAGACATACGTGTCATGTATGCTTTGAAAAATTGGATTTTTCTTCCTTCTTTTGGGATACAAAACCATGGTTGCATAGATAACCTTGAGGAAGTGTAATTTTGGCTGGATTTAAGCTAGACGACACCCTAAAAACCTTGATAGAAATCACAGTATGACAATTCATTGTTATCAACAAATATACATGTGAGCTAAGCAATACTAGGCATTTTATTTGGCATAAAAACTAACTAGTAACCTCAACTAAATATAATCCTAACTAGTACTTACTCCTACTAAATGGCTCACTAAAAGAAGAACAAAATCTGCCATTACAACATTTGTTGTCTGAGGCAACGCTTAAAACACGTTGCCTAAACATATAAAAAGTGTTGCCTTTGATCAAAGGCAATACTTTTCCACCAAAGGCAACGTTTTTTTAGGGGTTGGCTATATTTGCGTTGCCTTTTCTTTAAAAGCGTTGCCTTTACTATAAAAAGTGTTCCCTTTTATCAGATTTTAGACAACATGTTATAAGCGTTGTCTTTTGTCTTATAGGCAACCCTTGATAAGCATTGCCACCTTCTCTCTTATTATAGTCAACTTACAAAAGGTGTTGCCTTTGCTCTTATAATACATGACTCTCTATAAGTGTTACATTTGCTCTTATCATATGCAATTACCCTGTGTCATTCTTTTTTCTATTTTTCCTTCTTATCAAATGGTAAACAAATAAAACTAATTTAATCCACAAAAGAGCAAACAATGATACAATGACTTGAACATAATATTATTCTTGTAACACCCTAAATTTTATTCAGAAATTAATTGAGGCTTTATTAATGAGAATTTCAAAATTCTGACAGATATGGAAATGATGAGAATAACTCAATGGATCTGTAAATAAACAAAAAAGTGAATAGTAACCTAATGGGCCGCACGGGCTTGTCAGGATAACTGAAACCCTATAATTTGGGCTCGGAGATGCTTGAAATTGAGAAATTGTGAAATTAAGATCAAAAGTGGTTAAGAATAAAGGTTTTATACTTAGGAGTAATTTTCGAGCAATGCTTGATTACTCGGGTAGACTATTTCACCTGTTCAGTGAAATTTCGGTGTGCGATTTCTAACACCAAAAGTTAGTTAATCTCTACAAGATGATGAAGTAATCCTTTTGAAAGCCAAATGAGTGGCTAAGATGTCCTCTTGGATGAAAAATCAAATCCTAGCCATTGATTGTAATTTCTTTTAATGAAAAGAATTATGCTTTATGAATCAACCAATGAGAACACACCTTATTAGATGAATATGACTCACCTAACCTTATTATTTCTTCCAAAAAGCTTCGGCTAGCAAGAGATCAAACCAAAGAGCTTCATTTTCCTCTCACAAAACCTTGAATTTCAACCGAAAAATCCTAAGCCAAACTTTGTTGAAATCAAAATCTTCCTTCACTAAAATTGTTCTACACTTCAACCTCTATAAATATAATCGATTAGAATCTCCAAACCTCACCTTATTCGCTTCACTCATCACTGATTAGAGGAGGATTTGGGTGTGTTTTGAGAGCTTTGGAGTGAAGAGCATCATCTTGGAGCTTCCTACAGACAAAGACACCATTAGCTTCCAAGAGTAGGTTTTTATTGGGTCTTTTCTTGCAAAATTGGTATTTTACATTTCTGATTTGATTTTGTCCAAAATTTTTTATTGATTGGGTTGATGATATATGGTTATTAATGTATGAATTTTTATGATATGTTTGGATTGTAACGCCCCGATTTTCTATTAGAGCGAAAATGACCAAAATGCCCATGAGGTCATTTTTAGCCCGGAACTCGAGGGAAGCCGATCCGACCATCCTTGAGGGGCAAACTCCATGTTGGAAGGGGGAATAGTTGACCTGTGTGCCTTTCCAGGATCGAAAATCTCGTTTTTCGAGTTTTCGGGTCAAAATAACCAAAATACCCCTGTGGTGTTTGACCCGTTTACAAGTGTCGGATGAACCCAAAACTTCTCCAGATGGTTTTAAAAGACATTTTTATGTATTTTGTGACCTCAGTTTTAGTCCCGGTGGTCCTAGGCAAAATTAATGCAAAATTACGATTTTACCCCTAGCTTTGTGTTTTCGAGCTTAATCGTGTGATTAAGCAAACCTAAGCAGCAAACCTAAGCAGTATTAGGCTCTAATCGAAGATTAATTAATTCCATAATTAATCTAGAGTCAAAATAATTTATTAAAGTTTATTAGAACCTAATAATGCTTAATTTAAACTCAAACCTTATTTTAAATTCAAGATTCCTAGTCATAGAATCTTGAATAGTATTTTCTCTCTCCAATTCCTTAAATCATGGAATTGTGTTTTCAATTGTTTATTTACAAATCAATTTTAAATTCTCTAATGATGTATGAGCACTCCTAATCTTGTCATAAAAAATTCCTAATCACTTTCTTAGTCACCTAAACTTGTGCTTAATGATTCCTAACCTTGTACCTACATTAATGCACATCTAAACCTATCATTAACACACAATTAGATGGACAAATCTCTCTCCCCCTTGGCTGTCTAGACCTGGCCGAAACCCATATCCCCATTATTCATCACATGCTCAAATTTTTACACTCAAAGGACCATGCTTCCACATCACCTTGAACCATGCTTTGAGTCATAAACTCCATGCTTTCATCCATGCTTCATAGGACAACTTCTAGAAGACTTTTTCTCTCATTTTTGTGGCCAAAAACAGCCAGCCCTCCTTGCTTTCTAGAAGAAATATTTCATTTCAAATTTAAAAGAAAACTCACCTCCAATCACTATACTTTGATCCATAACTTAGCCCATGCCTTCCATACCTCAAACCATGCTTGAATGACAAGTTGTAAAAGATATTTTTCTCTTCCCTTTGCTCTATTTGCTATGGCCAAGGCTCTCCTTGGATGAGCCTTCATTGTTTCATTTTCTATAAATAGGTGCATTAGAAGAACTTGTCGTACTTTTGTTCATTTGGCAAGTTTGAGTGTTCTTAGTTTTTGTCAGTTTCCTTTCTTTTCCTCTCAAAGTTTCAAGAGAGTTTTCCCTTCCTCTTCATCTTCATCTCCTCTTTACATCATCACCTCACCACCTCAAATCTCCACCTTAGATCACCTCCTAAACACTCAAACACTTAACCTCAAACACTAAACCACCAAGAACACATTTCCTTTCCTTCCTTTCCCTCAAGGCCGAAGCTACATCACCATCCTTGGAGGAGTTGCTCTTCTCATTTCTTTTCAAAAGTTCAAGCTTTCATCTTCACCACTTGGTAGGAGTTGCTTTCAAAACTTTGTTTTTCTTGAAAATATGTTTTTCTCTAGTTTTCTCCTGGTTTCCTTTTTAAACTTTTCTTTGGTTTCCTTTTTAAACTTTTCTTTGGTTTCCTTTTCCCTTTATTTTGGCCATGAGGCCTTGATGTTAGCATGATAGCTTGACGATGAGTGCCTCTAGAGAATGACTATGTGTTCATCTCCAAGAGACCTCCAAAGCTTGAGTTTTGTTCTTGATCTAGCAAAGTTTTGACTTTTCTTTCTTTTTTCTCTCCTACATGATTTTGGCCTCTATAGGTTATTCTTCAAAGATTTTGTTAAAAATTTTAAAGTGTCTCTATACTTATTTTATATCATGAAGGAATGTTGTTTTGGTTTTTACTTCCTTAAAGTTTTGTTTTCTTTTAAAGTTTACTTCTTTTTACGCTTGATGATGATGTTCAAGAACCATGTAGTTCCTTTGAGAACTTGGTTCAAGAACTCTGAAGCTCACTTTGTGGATGATATAAGTGTTGGGTTATGTTAGTCTCTAAAGTCTTGTAAGAGCTCTAGCAAAGAATAAAATGAACCTTGCATTCATGTTTAAGATTATGCCTTGTACATCATGTTTATTTTCCTTGCTATCACTAAATATGAAGAATAATAAATGAACTTGCATTATCATATTTATATTTCAAGTTTTGCATTATCATGTTTATATTTTCAAGTCCTCACCTAAATACTAAAGATAATAACAAGTTGCATCTCATATTTATTTTTGTGCTCTCACTTTATTCTCTAATGAAAAGTAAAATAAGTGCATAAGCATATTTAAATTTATGTCATCACCTAAGAGAACCTAGTGCTCAAAGACTTGCCCATTATTATCTCAAACAAAGGCTTGAAAGCATGTGTTTCTTAGCCCCTATGATTTTGGCCCTATAAGGTTTGTTTGGTTTCAAATACCAAAACTTATGTTTTCTAATTTTTTTCTAAGCTTATATGAGCTTAAGAAATGTTTTAACCAAAGTTTTATGATTTTAAACCCTTTATGGCTCATTCGAAAATAGCTACTGCCCTTGGAAGTATTTTGATGACTTTTATATGATAAAAATGTTTAACTAATGAGTTTTGAAGGTTTTACAAAGGTTCCAAGAGAAACTAGTATTTTATGCGTTTTATAAATCAAGTTTTATGCCTTGTTTGTTGGAGATGATTTTCGGTTCTGCCTTGCTATGAATGCTCACTGTTTTATGCTATTTTGATGATGATAATGTGAGTATGTTCATGTACATTTAATGCAAAAATTAATATGTGAAAGCTAAGAGAAGTTAGTAACTAGAAAAGAATTAATTTGAGACTTATAGATCCCTTAATAATGGATTTTTCTGGATTCTGTCCAGCAAGATTTAGAATTGAAAATCAGGGTTTATAATTAGTTTAAATGTGTAGGAATTGCTCCTAATTGGTTTAGGACTTGATCTTGATACCTTAGGAGCAAACCGAACTTAGAAAGGGTCAATATTGTGACTCCTAGGTACCCATAAAATAAGAATTATGGATTCTACCTTCTTAAGGTTTAGAAATATTTATGATCATAGAATTGAGTGAGGAATACTTAGATATGAGCCTATAGGCACTCGAGAGCTTAAGTTTTGATCTCATACAACTTAGAATTTGAGCTAAAGGACCTTAAGGGTCAATGCATAAGACACTAAGAATCCTTTAATGCTTGATGTTTTTCTATGAAAGTATGATGTTGTGATGCATGAGCTATGATGAAATGAATTATTGAGAAGTTAGGTTTATTATAAGCATGAGAATTGAATGAGAAATATGTTTGTGTTATGAGCTTGTGGCATAAGGACGGTTTGAAGGAAATTCGGTTTACAGCCGTTATGCTGCCGAATTTCCGTCAAACCTTAAGGACTTGAGAATGTTTTTGAAGTATGATATGAGATTTAAAACCCTGGGTGACACCGGTTCTGCCGAGCACCCCTAGGAGATTTTTATGTGACAAAGCACTGAGACGCGCTTTTCTGGGTGACACCAGTTCAGCCAAGCACCCCCAGGGGAGACAAATGCATGAGGGTATGTATAGATGCAGCCTTTCCAAAGCGGATAATGATAAAAATCGCCGGGGCGGTATGTCAGTTGGATTTAGGTGACCATGTTTAAGAGGGTGGTCTTTGAGAAAAAGAATTTAAGAGTTCAAGCATGAAAAAGAGATATGATGCTTTAAGTCACATAGTTATGAGGAAAGAAAGAGTTTTATATGCCCTTTATGCCACTAGTATACCCCTTGATGTTATGATCTGCTGATTATATGCTTAAGTATTGCCATGCATCCATGCCCTAGTATGTTGCATTCGTGACACTACGATGCATGCTAAAAGGAATGAACCTTGGATAATTAGTTTTATAAACCCTAATAATGAATCTTATATGCATGATCACCTTTTATTAATAAACCCAAGGTTCCTAAGGATGTGAACGATGTAACCCTAGATAGGAGGTCCCTACTGAGATTCGTTAGTAAGAATTCTCACTCTTTTCTCTTCTTTCTTTCTCCTTCGTTACATCTTCAGAGATCGATGGTGACGTTCGTGGTCTTCATTGATACGCCCGTCTGGGAGGTGAACTATGACCCAGAGCATTGTTCCTATCAGTTTGAGGGTCGCTGTGCTGTTCGTGTCTTTGTGTACATGGGACGACCTTTTGCTTACCCAGTGTCCAGCTACCAGTTCACCCCTACTGCTCCTTATGGTGGCGACTACCTGATCTTTGAGTGTAGCTGCCCCTGCGACGAGCAGATGCGTTGTGCTCGTTCATCTGCCGCAGCTGTCCATGACTACCCAGAGTACGTTCCTCGTTCGAGGAAGTCAGAAGCGGATCCGTCTGAGGATTCGCCGATGCACGCCTATTCAGAGAGCTCTGGTCCCTCTCCCCCACTCAAGAGAGGTGGGAACGAGAATACTGTGGTTCAGTCACGCTTGGCGAGGAGATCTGAGATGCGTCCACGCCGAGGAGCTCACGTCCAGCCGATGCACGTCCCCTACTCACTTCACTGGCCCACTCAGGAGGAGATCAAGCAGTTTGTCAGTTACATACCTCCATTGTAACACCTTAAAAATTATTTAAAAATTTATTTGAGCCTTTCTAGTCATAATTTCAAAAATCCGATATACATAGAAATGATGAGAACAATACAACGGATCTGTAAAAAAAAAAATGTAAATAGTAATCTAGTGGGCCCCACAGGCCTGTCGGGACTACCGAAACCCTAGAATTAAGGCCCGGAGATGCTTGAAAGTGAGAAATTATATGATTAAGGTTAGAAATGGATAGGAATAAATATTTTATATATAGAACTAATTTTCGGACAATAGCTGATTACCGGGTACACATTTTTACCGGTTCGGTAAAATTTTGGTGTGCGATCTTTAACACCGAAAGAAAGTCAAACCTTTAGGATAAAGTTATCCTCTATAGCCAAATGTAAGGCTAAGATTTAATCTTGATTTACAAGATTAAATCCTAGCAATTCATCTTGCTTTCTTGTAGGAAAAGTTTGGTTTTATATTAAATAAAAATTAAACATAACTCATAAAATCTTCCATTCTCGGACAAGAATAGAAACCCTTTCAACCTCTATTGTTTCTTCTCAAAACACATCACAACTTGATTAAAACTCGAAAATCCTAGCCTAGGCTTGATAAAACACTAAACTTCCTTCACTACACTTGTTCTACACCTCAAACCCTACAAATTTAACTGATTAAAATCTCAAATCATCACCTTGATACCTCACTTCCTCACTGCCTAAGGAGGGTTTGGGGCTAGAATTGGTGCCTTGAAGTGAAGAGAGATCACCTAGAGCATCCTTTGGAGTGTAAAGCTCAAAAGCTTTCAAAGTAGGGTTTTCTTTGGCCTTTTCCTTTCAAAATTATTTTCAGAATTTTTTATGTGTTTTAATCCGAAATTTCTGGTTATTTTTTATGATAATATGTTGATATTGATGTGTTAATTTTGGTGGGGTGTTTGGATGAGGTTAAATAATGATTTTTGTCAAAAGAAGTTTTGGCTAGGCTGCTGGATTTTCGGATTTCAACAGGACATAATTTGTTCAAGAATTTTCTGGCTCATTTCTGGTCATTTTTATGAGCTATAAAAATTATATGTTGAAGCTAACATCATAAGGAAACTCTGATAATTTTCGTGGTTCATTATAAGGAACTTTACTGGCTTATAAAAATTATAAATAGAGAGTCTAACTATGCTGCCTAGATTGTGGGAACCGAAGATCTAATTTTGTATAATTTTGTTACCATAGAAAATGATTGAATTATCACTTGAAAATTTTACAGGGAGTTTATAACATATTGAAGTATAACTGTGATTTTTATTTTGTAGTAGTTCAATCATCTGCTAGGCCTAAAAATTATGAGAATCCTATTATGAGCTGTGAAAAAGTGGCCTCTGACCACTAAACTTGTATAATTTAGTTAGCATGGTTAGAGAACTCCGATTGCTATGAAAATTTTACAGGGTCTCTTAGACACATTGAGATGTCATTACAAATTTTTGTGATCCTTGAATTGGTTGTTTGATTGAGAAATTAATTGTTGTTATTGGAATGAGAAATCTATCAATATGCTGGAAATGAGCTAAATTCTTGATTTGGAAGTAAAATGTCCTTTGATGCCACTATGATGAATTTAGATGCATGCTATGTACTTTAAAGTTTGGTTTATGAGAAATGAATGAGAATCACATGTGATTGATTGTTTATATGATTATAAATGCATGCATTGGTAAAGAGAAACGTGATAAATGAATGCAATATATATATATATATATATATGTTTGAAGCATTATGAAACTCAAAAATTTATGCTAATGTATGCCTGTATATGTGAGCTTGAGGATAATATATATGCTATGTAAAGAAGGAAAAGTCCCCTTTAATGTGTAAAGGGCACAAGAAAGTCCCTTTTAGCGTGTAAAGAGCACGAGAAAGTCCCCTTTAGAGTGTAAAAGGCACGGAAAAGTCCCCTTTAATGTGTAAAGGGCACGAGCAAGTCCCCTTCAGTGGGTAAAGGGCACGGAAAAGTCCCCTTGATTAGGTCAAGGGCGTAGAAAGATAGGGATAATATTTCTAAGATTCTTTTTGATGTACCGAGAGTACATGAAGTTGTAAATAAAGTATTATAATGTCAAGTAGTATGCTATGTGTATATCAAGTGATTAAATAATAAAAGCAACCCACTTCGAAAGTATGATTTAAAACTTTAAAAATGAACCATTATCTAGGTTGTATGCTCACAGTTTCTTAATAAACCGAAGTGGCTGGGATGATGACTATGAAATTAATTTCAGTGCATGTTTTGGGGATACTGAGAATTGTATAATTCTCACCCCTATGTGTTTTGTGTTCCCGTGTCGTCTCTAGGTTGAACCAGAGAACTATGGGATGCTACACCAAAAGAGGTCAGATGGGCAGTAGTCGGGTGTTTGAGATTGTATCAAATGTACTTAGATGTATGTATAGATGTGTAAACTTAACAGAGAACATATGTGTATTAGAGCTCATAGAAGAGCTTCTCTATGTAATCGACTTTATATTAAATAAATGTTTTGTATCTTGCTATATATGTTGATTGAATTACGCTAGTTAGTACACAAACCCATCGAATTTGCTATAGTTATTTAAGAAAGGTCCACTAATTAAAAAGTAACAACTCTCGAGTACGATGTCATGACTTAAGGATAATGTTGTACTTGGGAAGGTGTTACATCCATCATCCTCGCCATCACTAGACTTCGTTGGAGAGCTATTCGAGTGCTTGAACTGGCATGAGGATCTCCCCTTCAGTAGCATCTTTTAGGAGTGGGTTTGAGTTTAGTACTCGCATGCTTGGTAGAAGGGTAGTGTAGTTGGTTATCTGTTTCCGTTGTACCATTTATTTTACTGCCTTCTTGTTATTTTTTATGTATTGTAAGCTCAGCTCGAATTCTATAAGGGCGTGACTATATATGTTCCTTAACTACATTATTTATGAAATGTTTCCTTTGATGTGTCAATCATTGTTCTATTGATATATGCTTTAATTACTGTGCTTTTTATGCTATGCTATTTCGTGCTTTATCTTTCTGTCTCACGAAGAACGTGACTCTCACTTTGGTTTTATATTTTCAAAAAACTTTTACTATAGTTTTCGCTAAGTATTTTATTGAAAGGATGAGACTAAGAAGTAATAACCTAATGATTAACCTAATGTGTTCTAGAGAGTTGGGTTAAAAATTAGGGTGTTACATAGACGATGATAAAAATCCTTTTTGTCAAAAGAGATTTATGGTTATGCTGCTAGAATTTCAGTTTGGTTGCAGACAGTGCAATCTCATGAATTTTTAAACATATTTGTAGTCATGGTTAGGAGCTGAGAAAAATATATATATTAGAGCTAACATCTTTAACTACATACATGAAAATTATTGAGCACTAGTTTTTTGTTTTAATTTCATAAAACAATTAGGGACTAAAACGGTACTTATGCTATTTAGATTATTGAAGCTGAGGCTATGAATTTTCTGATTTTATTTCCGTAGCAAATGATAGATTCTTAATTTGAAATTTTTATAGCCAGTTTATAACTTCTTGACGTGTAACTGTGATTTTCTCTTGTGTTGATTTCATCATTTTCTATGGTTAAAAATTATGAGAAATCTGGTCTGGGCTATAAATAAGTGGTCTCTGACCACCAAACTTGTAAAATTTAGTTAACATAGTTAGAGAACTCTTTTTGTTCTGAAACTTTTATAGGACCTCATAGATACCTTGAGGTGTTATAGGGAATTTTTGTTGCCTTTACAATAGAGGTTTGAGATACAGAATAAATTGTACTCCTTAGGCTTAAATTCTGCTAACATATCATATTTATGCTGAAATGAAATAGGGATGAGGTTCGACGTCCAAGATCACAACCCAGAGTATAGGTGGTTTAGGGTGCGAGCTTCGAGGTCCGAGATCACAAACCTAGTATAGGTGGTTGAGTGTGAGCTCCGAGTTTTGAGATCACAACCCCAGTATAGGTGGTTAAGTGCGAGCTCCGAGGTCCGAGATCACAACCCCAGTATAGGTGGTTGAGAGTGCGAGCTCCAAGGTCCAAGATCACAACCCATAATATGGTTGGTTTAAGGTGCAAGCCTTGAGGTTCGTGACTAGAAAATCGAGGTCTAGGATGAAAATCTGGGCTACGGGGTGGTTAACTCCGGCATGGAACCAAAGTGGCATTTAGTCCAAATATATGATGTATGAATGCATGCTAGTTGTTTTAAAGAGTTTCTTAATAGGCATAAATGAGGTTCTAATGTAATTGAATGCCTACTTGTGATATAAGCATGCCTTTGAAAAAGAAAAAAAGTACATGATGCAGTTATATTGCAAAAGAGAATATGTAAAATTTAACGGTGCATGTTTTAACATATGGGGAAAATAGAAACAAGGCTTATCTAGGATGAAAAGGGGAGGCAAAAATAAGGACTTCCCAGGAAATTTTATGAGTCGGTAGATGTATCAACTAGGAATAGAATTGTGTGTGATTCAGAAATGGAAAAAAAAATGAAGTTCGATGATCACGCATAGGAAATGAGCTCATGTCCTAGCAATCTATGGTCCTCTGTGGAGCTATCCACTACAGATATTACTTGATGTAAAATTAAGCCTTCCCTATGTTAATAAAAATAAACAACTGTACTTTGTTGAATTCCATGTGATATAACAGTAACACATATGGTTACTACCATTTTGCATTTAATTTTTCCTTGACTTGTGTATATTAATATTGATATATGTGATCTAGCATGACAATTTTTATATGAATGAATTTACCGATTATATTCTATTCACATATGAGGGAGTACCCTACTAAGAATTATATAATATTCTCATCCTTATTTGTGTGTATGTTGCTCAGACTCCACAGATGCCGTCTGTGATATTCTTCCTTGACTCACCCCAGTGGTAGTGACGCTATGATCCAGATTTGGATTCTTTGTATGTAGTAGCTTATTCCCAGATACGAGCTTATGTATTTTTTAGCCGATCGTTTACTATCTCTGTGTTTGCAGCTGAGTTTGACCCTGGATTTCCCTATGATGGTGTGCTCTTACACATGGCACATCCTGTTGTATTTTTAGCCCCTCCGGCACCACCTGTGCCCCGTCCTGGAGATTATCCATCATTGTCATCATCCTCAGACTCCTATCCACCCGCTGGACCTGATGCCCCTGTTAGGGGCAACACTATCCCACCAATGGTGAACAGTTTTCTCTAGGAGAGCATGACATGTTCAGGGACTCGTGACATGTACATAGGTTTAGTTTAGTATTGGATATCCACTTGCCTGCAAATTGACTTTCTTAGATATTTTTGGGGTCCATTTATGTGAAAATGAGATTTTATTGGGCCCTAATATTTGAGCAAGTTAGACTAGACATAGAAGATGTCTTCCTTTGTACTGAGTTCCTAAATAGTTCAGTGGTTGATGGTTTATGTTCTAATGTACGGTACATAGTGCTGACTTGCTTATGATGTATATATATAAGTTATTGCAACACATGAGCTCATTTTATTATCATCTTTTCATTTCTCTCGACTAGTATAAGGTATAAAATAAAAGTAACACTATTCTAATTACTATATAGACACTCGATTAATATATGGTAGTTAGGAGGGTGTTACAATTCTTATCTTCAAACACAAAAGAAAACCAGATAAAGGAATTTCTTTAGTATTTCAAATTCGGATTATCACATTGACCTAGCTTAGAAATACCAAAATAATAGGAATCCCAATCAGTGCTCCTAAGGTATTTCAGTAATCTCTTTCTCCTCTGAACCACTGCAGACCTTTACAAGAATGCTTATCCTAATAGCACCATCAATAAATTGAATCAGATTCACCCTTTATTTGACAGTGAATAGCACATGACATAACATTTGGTCAAGGCGCTTAACTAACCACAAGAAGCAGTATGCACTAAAACCAACCCAAAATTCTATGGAAAAATAAAATAAAATAAAATCTTATCTTAACTTATAACAAATGAAAACATAATACATTTGCCTCTGGATTAAGGATCAAATGGAGCTAGAAAATGATATTGATCACTTATTAGAATGCAAAGTAAAAATAGTAGCATAGGCGCTACATGGAACCATCTTCTTCTAGTTATAAATTAATACAAATGCTAAAGAGACAACCAACTTAGGAAATCAATTCAAAGTTCTTCTAAAAAAATATAAAACATTACTGAGAAGTGCAAGCATATTTACACTAGCATGATTTTAATTTTTAAACATTATATAAATCACACCTCTTATCATTAATAATATATTTAGGAAAATTAACATTTGCATAAATCAGTTCATGTATAATTTCCCTTACCTTGAACATGAGTAGAGCCACAATCGAACTATGACTTCTTATGCTCATCTCTAACCTTTGCTAGCTCAATTTTCAACTTTTCGACCAAGGACATATTATCTAGATGGAAGTACTGAGACAAACATAATGTAGTATAATATTAGGGTAACAAAACAGTTAACACTAATACCAATACTTGATATTATTAAACTGAACATTTGAAACAAAACAACAGACATCGGTAGCCTAATTTAAACAACCTGTAGTTTCGAGGATATGACACCAACTAAAAGTACCTCATGTGATACTTTGACAAGAATCACTTCATTAAATAGATCCAATAAAAAAATTATTAAAAAAACTAATTTCTGTGCATTGGTTCAACAGGAATCAGTAGTGTGAACGATTACAACAATATAAAGAAACAAAGAATAAAGAAAATACAAATAGGATTTGAAATTTGACAATCAGAGGATGTAATAAAATAGAAAATGAAAATAATCTTTTTCAAGAAAGCCTAATTGCAGACAGACAAAATGCAACCCAACTCCTATGATATTCTCTCATAAAGGTTATTTTCATTAATTTTACCAGCACTGCAATCATCCAATACTCAAAATAGAACAATTATGTCAATGTGTCATTGACATCACAAATAAAATGTCTAAAAATGAATTTAACCAAAAATGAATGAGGAATAGATCCAAGACCTCTCTCATCCTCGTTTAAAGAGTTGGTCATCACAAAGTACAATAAAAAAGATCAAACACCTACAAAATCCCACAAAAAAGTGCAAAAATAATTACTTGCCGTGACAAAAATTAAACAAGGACCAGTACACAAAATGATATATTTGACATATACACAAGCAACATGATTGACATTTTGTTAGTTTTATGCCTTAGAGCTAATAAATATATGTATCAATAATTCCTTTTAATGGCAGTTTATTATTGTTTTATCCATAATTTATGTTTATTAGAATAAGTCCATAAGATACTTGCTAGATATTTCATCCTCAAGAATTGAGAATATGAGTGACGGAGTAGTCTAGTACAATATCTTTAAAATAGTTCACGATTATAGGAATTATAATTGGATGTTATTATTCCAGAAGATCGTTACCTCCATCTGTTTCCATGATTGGTATGTGATACTAATGAAGATGGAGTAGTGAGTCTCATGCTATACAACGTTAGATGTCAAAACAAATATGTGGACACTTATAGGATAAGTAGGTTAAACATGACAAATAGATAAAGTTCACATGGTAATTTTACTAATGTCACACTATCTAGATAATATTAGTACATATAATCCTTAGACCAGAGATGGCATGATTATCTTGCACATAGGTAGCTATAGTTTGTGACTCTCTATATACTCATGCCATGCATTAGTATTAAGCAATCTACGACTATAGTTGGTTATGTATGGAGATATGTGTCCATTCAAGATGGAATTCATTACCTCATCTAAATGAGGATAGGTCCTATGGATGAGGGGTTGTTCTTGATCATGAAATCTTTGGCCAAGGTACTTGGACTTAAATAGAAAAGAGTTTCTAGTTCATGTCATATTGATTAAAGAATGAAAAACTTAGAATCCATATGATCTAAGCTATAGGGTTAGACATTATCCATGACCCTAGCTGGATTGGGATACTGTAATGAAAGGTTTGAGTGCATGGGAAATATGATTATCGGTTCACTAGAATGTGGGGATATTGTAATGAAAGGATTTGAGTGCATGGGATAATGTGGGGATTATCCATGAACCAATAATCATATTTCCCATGCACTCTAATCCTTTGATTACAGTATCCCAATCCAGCTAAGGTCATGGATAATGTCTAACCCTATAGATTAGATCATATGGATTCTGAGTTTTTCATTCTTTGATGAATATGACATGAACTAGAAACTCTTTTCTATTTAAGTCCAAGTACCTCGGCCAAAGATTTCATGATCAAGAACAACCCCTCATCCATAGGACCTATCCTCATTTAGATGAGGTAATGAATTCCATCTTGAATGGATACATATCTCCATACATAACCAACTATAGCCACAGGTTGCTTAATACTAATGCATGACATGAGTATATGGAGAGTCACAAACTATAGCTACCTATGTGCAAGATAACCATGCCATTTTAGGTTTAAAGATTATATGCACTAATATGATCCAGATAATGTTTCATTGACATTAGTAAAATTACCATGTGAACTTTATCTATTTGTCATGTTCAACCCACTTATCCTATAAGTGTCAACATATCTATTTTAACATCTAATGCTGTATAGTATGAGACTCACTACTCCATCTTCATTAGTATCTTATACTAATCATGGAAATAGACAGAGGTGACGATCTTCTGGAATAAAAACGTCCAAGTAGAATTCCTATAATCATGAACTATTTTAAAGATATTGTACTAGACTACTCTATCACTCATATTCTCAACTCTTGAGAATGAAGTATCTAACATGTATCTTATGGATTGATTCTAATAAACATAAATTATAGATAAAAGAATAATAAACAGTCATTAAAAGAAATTATTGATACATATATTTATTAGCTCTAGGGCATAAAAATAATAATCTCCCACTTGCACTAGAGCCACTCAGTACAGTATCTAAGACTTATCTTCTCAAGATACCTGTCTAGTTGCTGTTGTGTCATGGCCTTTGTATAGTATATCACCCCGCCCAATTATTTCTCAAATAATGTGAAATCTTCTCTCAATATCTTTGGATTTCTGGTGTGATTTGGGTTCCTTTGCCTGAGCTATTGCTCCACTATTGTCACATTGAAGAGCAATTATTAATGATATTGAAGGAACTACAGCAAGTTCTGTCACAAACTTCTGAATCCAAATAGCCTCCTTAGCTGCATCTGATGCAGTAATATACTCAGCTTCTGTAGTGGAATCTACTGTTGTTGCCAACTTACAACTCTTCTAACTAACTGCTCTTCCATTATAAGTGAATATATAACCCGAGATAGACTTTCTATCATCTATATCTAATTGGAAATTAGAATATGTAAAACCATCTAATTTTAAATTGCTTCCTCCATATACCAAGATCATATCCTTAGTCCTTCTCAAGTACTTTAGGATGGTGTTGACAGCAACCCAATGTTCTAGTCCTAGGTTAGATTGAAACCTGTTAGTCATACTAACAACGTAGATGATATCTGGCCTAGTGCATAACATTGCATACATGAGGCTACCAATGGTAGAAGCATAGAGTAACTTAGCCATTTGCTCCCTCTCTTTAGGTGTCTTAGGTGACATCGCTTTAGAGAGGTGAATACCATATCTTATAGGGAGTAATCCTCTCTTGGAATCAAGCATGTTGAACCTTTCCAACACCTTTTCCAAGTATAGACTTTGGGAAAGACCTATCAGTCTCATCGATCTATTCTTATGTATCCAAATCCCAAGAATATAGTTTGCTTCTCCCAAATTTTTCATGGAGAAAGTCATTGACAACCAGACTTTTACAGTTGTTAGCATGTCCACATCATTCCTGATTAACAAACTGTCATCTACATATAATTTAAGAAAGACAATTTGGTTCCTACTGACATTCTTGAAAACACATGGCTTATCTTCATTCTTGATGAAATCAAATGATTTGGTGACCTCATCAAAACGAAGATTCCAGGTTCTCAAAACTTGCTTAAGACCATAAATGGATCTCTTAAGCTTGCACACTTTAGACCTATCCTCAGATTCAAAACCCTTGGGTTGATCCATGAATATATTTTCCTCAATGTGTCCATTAAGGAAAGCAGTTTTAACATCCATTTGCCAAACCTCATAATTGTAGTGTGCTGCTATGGGTAACAATATCCTAATGGATTTAAGCATTGCTACGGGCGAGAAAGTCTCCTCATAGTTGACTACTTCCCTTTGGTGATAATCTTTTGCTATTAGCCTCGCCTTAAAGGTCTCTATCTTCCCATTTGCACCAATCTTTCTTTTATAGACCCATTTGTTCCTAATAGGTACTATTTCCTCAGATGGTTCAACCAAATCCTACACTTGGTTTGAATACATGGAATCCATTTCAGATTTCATTACTTCTAGCCATTTTGAAGAATCTATATCAAATATAGCTTCCTCATAAGTAGTTAGATCATCTCTATGATAATTATCTCCATGTATGAACAACTATGAACACTTGATTTTTGTTAAACACAAAAAAAAAAAAAAAATTAATTAACATATTTTCGTACTCTTTTTGTTACGCTTAATTCAAATTCAGTTCAACGTTGGTTTATTTAGATTCATTTTATTGTTGTTTTACATTTTTATTCATGGACATAACAAGCTCCAAAAAAAAATAGAGGTCCAATCCATTTCATTTTAGCCCATTTGCATTCTAAAAAAAGAAAAAGAAAAAGAAAGGAAATCCAGTCCATTTTGCGTCAGCCCATTTATTCAATACAATAAAAAAAAAGGGACAGCTGCGGTGTGTCCATTCCGTTTCAAAATAATAATAATAATAATAATAATAATAATAAAGGGGACAACTGAAAAGCAGAGTGTGTCACGGGCTCCTTTCAATTTCTCTTTCGGTTCCCTGAGGTATGCAGGTGAAGCTCGGGATGAGGAAAAGTAAAAATAACAAAAATGAAAGAGAAGACACAATGATGATGTGCTCTCCATTATTTGCAAAATGGTGAACTTCCCTTCGGTCATGAGCTGGGAATGAACCTGTAAAGGAAAAAGAACAATGATGTGGTTAACGGAAAAATTGCTATATAAGAACCCACTATTGCAATCACGGAGGGGATTGGAAAGCTTCAGTTCTCTTGCTAAAAAAATCATCATCATCAGTGTTTACTTCCAGTTGTTAATAAGGGTGATCTAATTCTTAGAGACTCTTTATAAAGACAGAGAGAAGTATCTGCAATAGAGGAGGGTGACAACAGAGGAGAGCTGGAGACTTCAGTTTTCTTGTTAAAATAAAATTGCTATCATCATCCATGTTTACTTCAGGTTGTTAATTTCAAAAAGTAATATAATCTTAGAGACTCTAAGATAAGCAACAATGATCTTTGATTACCATTTGAACAAACATAGAGAAATATACACAGGTGAGTTGCAGTGAAGCATGAATTCATTTTATATATTTGTGTCATCATTTTGAATTTTGGCAATCTGCATACATACACCATAGTCCTTCCATTCTCAAATCATAAAACACACATACACCCTTTTTCAGAGTGAACCAAGAACACAATTTTTCTGTCCACAATCAGAAATTCGATTATAGGAACAATAAACCAAACACAATACCAGTCATTTCAAAACCAAAATCATCAGACTCAAAACCTTCAACATGAAATCATCATTTCAACTAAAAACCATAACCCAAACCTTTCAAAATCAAAACAAATAATAAAAGAAAATCAAAGATGAAAACAATGAAACAAACAGAAAGGAGATAAAGAACTAATCGTTGATGAGCTATTGTAATCATCATCGTGGAGGCTCCATGGCCGCGCGGTCTTGACCTCTCTCTCGGCCTCCGTACTGTCTGAGCTTCGCCGTGCCGTTCCCCTTGCATCACCGCCGCAGCGGTGGTTTCCCTTTTCTCCTCTGTCCAACGGCTCAATCTCCGCCAGATCCATGCACCTTCTCCAGCCAGCAGCACGGCCACCTCCATGATCCTCTCGCGACACGACGTGACCTTTGCTTGTTCCCTCCGCGCTGTGCCGCCTCTTCTTTCCTCCACCGGCGGTTTTCCCTTTCCTTTCCCTTGCTGTCCGTTGCACTCCTTCCCCTCTCACCCACATGCAAAGCTTTTCACTCTCTAACCCTCTCCTTCTCTCAGCATGTGTATTGTGTTTTGGTGTTTCAACCCAAATGAAAAGAGATGAAACTCAAGTTCTCGTTCCAAACCCTTCTAACCCTTTTTGTTTTGCTAATTCTCAAATATTATAATAATTATTATTATTATTTTATTTTTCCTTGTTAGTTGATGTCACATTTGGACTTGGTTTGCTAGAGATGTCATTTAGAATATGTTGCTTGGGTCATCATTTTGTGCTGACTTTGTTATTTTGTTTCAAAGGAAATAAAAAAAAATAAGTATGTTTTGGGCTATTTGGATTGTTTAAGAGCATATGTGGGCTGGAGTTTAGCTATTGGGCTAGGATGTTTCTGGGCAACTTCAGACTAAAAATAAATGAGGAGAGTTTGTTTCGTTTTTTTTTTATCAACATTCTAGGTAGTTGATTTTTTTTAGTTGGAGATATTTTTGTGTATGTCTTAATGTACTGTTTGCTTATTTTAACTTGTCTTGGGCTCATAAAAAAAATGATGTGAAATATCTGGGATTAAGTCTCTTAAAATTAAAAAGGGATTTGCAATATTTCGTTTATTAATTTGTTGAGAAAAATTGAATAAAATAGTTTAAAAATATAATTTAGTTATTCGGAGTTTAGTGAATTTTGTGCTAAATAGTTTTGTATGTTAGAATAAGAAAAATAAAAAAACAATAATTAGGACTATTGCTTTAGTTTGATTACTTTACTTGTTTTGATATTTCGTAAAGGTTAATTGTATGTTTGTGATTTGTTTATGAACTCATTGTGATGTAGTGTCAAAAATAAAATAAAAAAAGAATGTCCCCTTTTTATAAATAATTTTTTTAGAAACAATAATTTCACATGCAATGATCAATAAGGTGATTGAATAGCAAATGTTATCTTCACCAATATTGAACTATAAGGGTTTATTGAGTAGCCAAGTGCTAACTTGAATCCTATGATGAATTTATCATAAAAAAGATTTTCATTAATTAAAATTGACCAATACATAAATATTTTCTATAGAACTACGTGACTTTGAGTTCCTCATTACACCAGAGGATACGAAGAAGCAAGTGACCCCTTGTCAAGCTAAAATTAATTCTTCTTAAATTATTTGTTCAATATATTTGTGTAAATTAATTTTCTTAATTTATATGTTTCAATTGTAAATATTTTGCTAAATTAATTTTTCTTAATTTACGTGTTTGAATTATAATTTTTGTCTTCCTTTATTGAAATTTTTAAAGGGTTATTAATTAATTTGCACAATTTTCTAAGGTACCGTCTAAGGACGGGTGTACTAGGGGTGCTGTAGGATTAAGTTCCTATCCTTCCCTATGAATAACCGACTCCCAAACCTATATCTGGTTTCCGAAGACTGTTTTCTAAAATAAAATGGGTTTTTCCATGTTTTCCCAATTCAAATAAACTTAGTGGCGACTCCAATTCTCAATTCACTAATTTCCTCGCCGTCCCCGTCGCGATCCCAGTTGTGACAACAACTCTTGCACATTATCAAGGAGGCTAAGGTATCTCACGGGAGGACGAATGGTAACTTGCCGTTATCAACACCAAGTTTAGAAAATAGGAAATTGAATTGTCAACCGGATTGCAAATGCTACTAGATAATGGTATGCAACTCGAGTCGTTTCACAAGGAAATTGAGCTAGTTAGTTGGGGTAAAAAATGGGGGGTTTTGTTGCTTAAAAACATAAATGACAATTAATTAAAATTAGCAATAATAAAGGAGCTAGCTTAGGGGATTCTTAATGCTAGGGAATGTTAATCATTAACATGACAAAATATCAAACACTTGGTGAGGGACTAAGTACTAATCATGCAATTACACAATTAGGTAGCAATTCTCCTCAAGGTTAATCAACCAAAGGATAATATTAAGTGCACACATTTAGATAATTGCAATCACAACATATAAATGCATGATCCAATTAAATTACAAATTGTGTAACGCCCCAATTTTCTGTTAGAGTGAAAATGACCAAAATGCCCCTGAGGTCACTTTCGGTCCGGAATTCAAGGAAAACCGATCCGGCAATACTCGAAGGGCAATCTCAATGTTGGAAGGGGATTAGTTGGCTTGTGTACCTTCTCGGGATCGAAAATCTCGTTTTTCGAGTTTTCGGGTCAAAATGACCAAAATATCCCTGTGGTGTTTTACCCATTTGCAAGTGCCGGATGAACCCGAAACTTCTCCAGATGGCTTTAAAAGGCATTTTTATGTATTCTGTGACTTTAGTTTTGGCCCTGGAGGTCCCGGGCGAAATTAGTGCAAAATTATGATTTTGCCCCTAGTTTTGGGTTTTTGAGCTTAATCGCGTGAACCTAAGCAATATTAGGCTCTAATCGAAGATTAATTAATTTTCATAATTAATCTTGAGTGAAAATAATATATTAAAGTTGATTAGAACCTAAGAATGCTTAATTACAACTTGAAATCTGATTTTGAATTCAAGATTCCTAGTCATGGAATCTTGAATAGTGTTTTCTCTTTCTAATTCCTTAAATCATGGAAATTTGTCTACCTTGTTTACTCATAAAATAAATTTTAAACTCTCTAAATGTGTATGAGCACTCCTTAACCTTGTCATAAAACTCTTAAACCCGATTCTTAGTTACCTAAACTTATGCTTAATGATTCCTAACCTTGCACCTAAACTAATCTACACTTAAACCTATCATTAGTACCCAATAACATGATCAACACTTCCTCCCCCTTGCTGTACCTGGTCTGGCCGAAGCTTCCTCCCCCCCCCCCCATATTCATCACATGCTCAAATTTTTGACACTCCAAAGCCATACCTCAGGTCATACTCACCATACTTTGTCATACTTTCCACCATGCTTGATTTTTCAAGTGAATAACTAGATGAATTAAGCTATTTTCCTCATTTATTTGTTGCCCAAAAATAGCCAGCCATGCCTAGCTTCTAGAAGAATTATTTCATTCAAATTTGATAGGAAATTCACTCAAATCACCTTACTTGAAGCCATGACTTGTATCATAACCTCCATACTCCAAACCATGCTTGAATGCCATTGTGTAAGAGATATTTTCTCTTCCTTTTCCCTCCCATTTGCTATGGCCAAGGCTCTCCTTGGATGAGCCTTCATTACTTCATTTTCTATAAATAGGTGTATTAGAAGAACTTGTGACATTTTTGTTCATTTGCTAAGTTTCAAGTTTTCTAAGCTTTCCTTGAGTTCTTCCTTTTTCTCTCAAGTTTCAAGAGAGTTCTCTCTTCATCTTCCTCTTCATCTTTATCATCTTCATATCTTCATCTCATCACCATCCCATAACCTCTAAACACCACATCACAACCTTGAACCACCATCAAACCTCTCAAACTCTCAACCTCACTCAAAACACATCTCCTTTCTCTTTCTCTCTAGGTGGCCGAAGCTCATCACTATTCTTGGAGGAGCTCCCCATCTTGTTTTTCATTTCAAGTTCAAGCTTTTCATCTCCACTCTAGGTAGGAGTGTTTTCTAAACTTTGTTTTTCTTGAAAATGAGTTTTTCTCTAGCTTTCTCTTGGATTTCTTTTTGAAACTTTCCTTTGTTTTTCTTCCTTTTAGTTTCGGCCAAGAGGCCTTGTTTGGTACATGATAGCTCAATGATAAGAGCTCCTAGATGATGACTATGTGTTCATCTCAAAGGAACCTCTATAGCTAGAGTTTTTATTTTCTTTAAGTTTCATCTTTACTTTCTAACTCAAAAAATGATTTTAGCTCAAGAACACCTTTACTTCTTCTTGCTAATGGTTTCGGTTTTCCTTGTCTTTCTTCCTCACAAGGTTTCGGTTTTGGTTCCCTTTTATTTGAGGTTTTATTTTCTTTGAAAGTTTGTTTCTTTTGAGCTTGATGATGATGTTCAAGAACCTCATAGTTCCCTTGAGAGCTTGGTTCAAGAACTCTAAAGCCCTCTTTGTGATGAGATAAGTGTTGGGTTGAGATTTGTTGTTCTCTTTAAAAAGTCTCATATTAGCTCTAAGTTAAGATAAAAGACTTTGCATTCATGTTTATATTTTATGCCATCACTAAATGCTCAAGGTTAAAGAATGAACTTGCATTTCCATATTTATGTTCTCACTAAATTTCTAAAGATAATAAGGAGTTGCATAGCATATTTACTTTATGTCCTCACCTCTAAATAAAGACTAAAATAAAGTGCATTGCATATTTACTTTTATGTCACAACTTAAGGGATTTAGAGCTCATAGACTTACCCATTATTGTCTCAAACAAAGACTTGAAAATATGTGTTCTTTGGTCTTTGATTTTTCGGCCTTAAGAGGTTTGGTTTGTTACAAGTATCAAAATCTATGTTTCATAATTTTTCTAAGTTTATATGAGTACAAGAAATGTCTAAAGCAAGGTTTTATGAATTTAGGATCTCTTGAGATAAATTTAATTTAGCTACTGCCCTTACGAATATTTTGATGATTTTAGATGATAAAAATGTTTATAAACGAGTTTTGAAAGTCTTGAAAAGGTTCCAAGAGAAACTAGTATTTCATGTGCTTAAGAAAGCAAGTTTTATGCCTTTGTATGGAGATGTATTTTCGGTTCTGCCTTGCCATTTTATGACCACTGTATGTGCTGTTTGATGATGATAATATGAGTATGTTTGAGTATATTTAATGTTAAAACTCATATGTGCAAGATAAGAGAAGTTAGTAACTAGAAAGGAATTAATTTGAGAGTTCTAGATCCCTTAGTAATTGATTTTTCTGGATTCTGTCCAGCAAGGTTTAGAAATGATAATAATGGATTTAAATTTGTTTAAATGTGTAGGAATGACTCATAAATGGTTTAGGACTTGATCTTGATGCCTTAGGAGCAAACCGGACTTAGAAAGGGTCATTGTTGTGACTCCTAGGTACCCGTAAAGTTAGAATTTTAGATTTTGTATTCTTGAGGTTTAGAGATGTTTGTGATCATAGTGTTGAGTGAGGAATACTTAGATATGAGCCTATAGGTGCCCGAGAGATTAAGTTGTGATGATTTATAACTTAGATTGTGAGTTAAGGACCTTAAGGGTCAATGCATAAGACATTAAGAAATTGTTAATGCTATGATGTTTATATGGTGTAATAACATGTTGAGATGTTTATGATGTATGCGGGAATGATTGTTTAAGATATGAAGCTTATCATAGCATGAGGTTTAAATGAGGAATATGTTGTGTGAATAACTTGTGGCATAAGTTTCGGTTTGAAGGAAATTCAGTTTAACAGGTGTTATGATGCCGAATTTCCGTCAAACCTAAAAGGGTTGAGAAATGTTTTTAAGTACCACATGAGTTGAAAACCCTGGGTGACACCGATTTGGTCGAGCACCCCCAGGAGATTTTTATGTGACAAAGTACTGAGACGTGCTTTCCCGGGTGACACCGGTTCGGCCGAGCACCCAAGGCGAGACAAATCCGTGAGGGTTGAGTAGATGCAGCCTACCAAAGCGGACAAATTGCTATGGCTTGATACCCGCAAAGCGTTTCAAAGAGGGTATATCCTAAGAGAGGTGATCCCTAGCCCCCTACCCGTACTTGCATAGTCGAGATTATTTTATTATGTTTCGCTTATTCAGATAATAAGCAAGAGCTAGTGACGACTAGCTGAGGTATGAGCTCATAACCTAGTTATTTTAAGGTGACCTTATTTTGCTAAAGTACCATGATTAATGTCACGAAATTGAGGAAAGATCCACTTAAGAATTATATGCCGTTTATGCCACTTGTGTGCTTTCTTGAAGTTGTGATTCATTGAGTTATTTGATTGAGGTATTGCCATGCATTCATGTTTTAGTATGTTGCATTCACAACATCAAGACGCATGCTAAAAGGAATGAACCTTGGATAATTGGTTTTATAAACTCTAACAATGAATCTTTTATGTATGCACACCTTTTATAATTAAACCCAAGGTTCCTGAGGATGTGAACGATGTAACCCTAGGATAGGAGACTCCTACTGAGATTCTTTAGTAACAATTCTTACTCTTTTCTCTCCCTTCTCTTTCTTCCATCACATCTTCAGAGAGCGATGGGGACGTTCGTGGTTTTTGTCGACAAGCCGACTTGGGAGGTTCACTTTGATCCGGATCACGGATCATACCATTTTAAGGGGCAATGTACCGTACGAGTCTTCATGTTCATCGGACGCCCCTTTGTACACCCTGTACAGAGCTACCGTTTTTCCTCGATGTCACCCTACAATGATGCGATGGTTTTTGAGCGCACCCAGACGCAAGACGAGAGGATTCTGTTGACGTACACTGGTGGTTCGATACCTCGAGACTTCCTGGACTACGTGCCTCGGTCTCCTAGTTTGAAGGACGACCCTTCTGAGGACCTGCTGATGCATATGTATAGCGAGAGCTCTGCTCCTACACCTTAGTTTATGCGAGATGTGAGCGAGGAGACTGTTACACAGCCGAGACTAGCTAGGTGAGCCGAGAGGCACCCTTATCGAGGAGCTCATGCCTAGTCTTCCAGTGTGCCTACTCCTACCGCCCTGCGCCCATGGATCGGTTACACTCCACCTTTTCCCGGGTTCCAGTAGCAGACGTCTTAAGGGAGGGCTAGTGCACACACTCTCACATAGATAGGATAAACCTTCTTTTGTCTTGAGGTTATCCATTATAGGTGCACTCGGGTAGTTGTGGTTTACCTATGCTTTCTTGTTTCTATTGTATTTGCTTTTCTTCTGCATTACAAGCTCAGCCGATTTCTGTAAGGGCGTGACTACTATGTATCATAACTATGTGATTAATGAAATGTTTCTTTGACATGATGATCATTGTTCTATTGATACTTGCTTTAGCTCTTGTGTTTGCTTATGATTGATGTTTATGTCTCTCGTTTAGATAAGAGCGCCGCTCTCACTTTGATTTATATTTTCAAAAAAAAAAATCTACCCGTAATTTTTGCTAAGTATTTTAATAAAATGATGAGACTGAAAAGTAATTACCTAATGATTAACCTAATGTGTTCTAGAAATTTAGGTTAAGAATTAGGGTATTACAAATTGCCTTAGTCCAATTCTCAATCAAGAATTATCTCTACTCATTTAATCAATTAAATGCTCACTAATCTATCAACTACCATGCACTCAATGAACAAGCTAAATTATATAAGCTTACAAATCATGCTCACATGCACAAAATAGCATCTAACCTCACATACATATGAATCATGCACATGAAAAGAGAGGAAAACATAGAGAGATAGAGAACAACACCAAGGCTTTGCGTTACAATCAACAATGATTCAAAACATAACCCTACCTCTTCAATCCCCTTAGCTAGCAAGAAAGCTACTCCTCCATGGAGGAGATTACAACTAGAGAAATAAAAAGCAAAAAGCAGTAAGAAATAGTAATCCACATAAATGAATCAAACCGAGTGTATCAATTTGTGTTTTAGATGGAGGAAGAAAAAGAAGAAGAAGAGGAAGGTGAAGCTCTAACCTAGCTCTATTCCTAATTTGGCAAAGAATACCTCGGGATTCTAGTTATAGAGTATTACATCATCTTAAAATTTGCTAAAAAGGGGCCTAAGTGGGTCATAATTGTAAAGCTTTTAGGCTTGGTCCTACAATACTTGCAGCAACGAGTTAAGTTCGCTACAGCGAACCACCTTGAACTACACCACTGGTGCCATGTCTCAGGTTTGCTGTAGCGACTGAGATTTGCTGTAGCAACTCTGTCTTTTATGATGAACTTGCTTTGGCTTTCAGGTTTGCTGCAGCAACTGATGCTCGCTGCAGCGACTCTACTCGGAATTGGTCTTCCTTCCAACTATACTCTTTATCTTCTGCCTGCTCCCAGCTTAACTCCACTATGCACTCCCAAGGGTGACTCTTCAAGTGACCACAATCCACTCTACAAAACAGAGGTCTAATGAGAGGTAGAATTTGAATTTATGCTAGACTCACTATATGAAAGCCACAAAACAAAATTTAGTACAAATGGTGAGAAGATCCAAAAACTAACAAAATTCAAGGAATTTAAATCCAAAAAGAATGCAAAAGCACTAAGTGAATTAGGGAAAATAGTTACAAAAATAGTGTTTATCAACTCCCCCATGCTTAGGCAATTGCATGTCCTTATGCAACAAGTGCCAAAGTACACAAAGGAAAACTAGGAAAGCAGCAAGTAGAGAGAAACTTTGTTGAAAGCTTTTGGAGAAGAGAATATATACAAGAAATTAGGGGTTGGTAGAAAATGAGGTTCAATTGGTCACAAATGTAAACATAGAAAATGGTGACTCAATTATCCAAAAAGAGTTTCAAACAAGCATGGATCAAATCAGAAGGTGATTGAGTAAATTGGATTCTTAGATGGGTGTAGTATACTCAATTCTCTCAAGTGTGTATGGGAATGCAACGCTCAATCACTTCATAATGCAATGCCTTCTATAGGCTTGCCCTTCATCTTAATCACCATAATTCAAGTACAATAAAAAAAAAACATACATCAAGAGGTCTTATTCAAGGCTATAATGGGGCTAAGGTTAGGGAAGGATAAAATTTTGGATATGTGAGCTGAACTCAAGTCTAAGGAAGTCAAAAGTGTGTGCCTACATAAGGGAATTATGAAAAGAACCCAAAATCAAATCAATGGTGTTCTAATAAGGATATCTTAAAATGATGCACTCTAAAACACGAGTTGCATTTTTATTCAAAATAATGGTGAATTGGTGACCACTAATTAGTTTTCTACATCCAAAATTTTTAATTTATATATGCAACGCCCCGCTTTTTTCCTGTATTGAGCAAAAATAACTAAAATGTCCCTGGGGTCATTTTTACTCAAAAATTCGAGGATGACTGATCTGACAATTCTTGAAAGGTCAACTCAATGCTAAAGGGGATTATATATGTTGTGATTGATAGTAGAGATGAAAATCTCGTTTTCTAAACTTTCGGCTCACAATGACCAAAATACCCCTACAGCGTTTTACGCGGGTATCAGTGCAGTTTGAGCTTGAAACCTCTCCCCGAGAGTTCAGAATGTCAATTATATATGCTTAATGATATTTGTTTTGATCCGAGTGGTCACGGGTAGTTTTTGTGTGAAATTATGATTTTGCCCCTTGAATTGTGTTTTTGAGCCTAATGATGTAATTAAGCAAACCTAAGCAATATTATGCTCTAATCAAAGATTAATTAATTTTGATAATTAATCTAGAATTAAAATAATTTATTAAGGTTAATTAGAATCTAAAATTGCTTAGATTAAACTTAAATATCTTTTTAAAAATCTAGCTTTCAAGTCATAGAATCTTAATAGTGTTTTCTCTCTCCAATTCCTTAAATTAAGAAATTGTATCTACAATTGTTTACATCATAAAATGAGTTTTTATTTTGCTAATGAAGCAAGACCACTCCTAATCATGTCCCAATGTTTCTAATTGTAACACCCTAATTTTTAACCCAACTCTCTAGAATACATTAGGTTAATCATTAGGTTATTACTTCTTAGTCTAATCATATTATTGCATCATATAACACATCATAGCATTAACAACTTTCTTAGTGTCTTATGCATTGACCCTTAAGATCCTTAACTCACTTTCTAAGTTATAAATCATCAAACCTAATCTCTCAGGAACTTATAAGGTTATAACTAAGTATTTCTCATCTCACACTAAGGTCAAGAACATCTCTAAACCTCAAGGATGCAGAATTCATAATCCTAACTTTACGGGTACCTAGGAGTCACAACAATGACCCTTTCTAAGTCTGATTTGCTCCAAAGGCATCAGAATCAAGTCCTAAACCATTTATGAGTCATTCCTACACATTTAAACTAATTTAAATCCATGATTAGTATTACAAAACCTTGCTGGACAGAATCCAGAAAATTCAAACATTAAGGGATCTAAAACTCTCAAATTAATTCTTTTCTAGTTTCTAACTTCTCTTTTCTTTCACATATGAGTTTTAACATTAATTATTCTCAAATATAAGCATATGACCATCATTAAAACAGCTCATACAGTGGTCATACAAGGCAAGGCAGAATCGAAACAACATCTCCATTTAAAAGCATCAAACACAATTTCTAAAGCACATAAAATACTAGTTTCTCTTGGAACCTTTTTAAAACTTCCAAAACTCATTTATAAACATTTTTATCATCTAAAATCATAAAAATATTTAAGAAGGCAGTAGCTAAATCAAACTTGTCTCATGAGGTCCTAAATTCACAAAACTTGGCTCTATATATTCCTTTAACTCATAAGAGCTTAGAAAAATTACAAAACATAGTTTTCAATACTTGTATATAATGAATCTCATTGAGGCCAAAAACATGGAGACCAAAAACATAGATTTTCAAGCCTTTGCTTGAGACAACAATGGGCAAGTCTTTGAGCTCTAGGTTCATTTAAGTGATGACATAAAGATAAATATGCTTATGCACTTGTTTTAGCTTTCATTAGAAAGTAAAGTGAGAGCATAAAATAAACATGAGATGCAACTTATTATTATCTTTGATATTATGTGAGAACTTAAAACATAAACATGATAATGCATAGCTTGAAATATAAATATGATAATGCAAGTTCATTCATTATCTTGATACTTTGTGATAGCAAGGAAAGTAAATATGATGTGCAAAGCATAAAAGTAAACATGGATGCAATATTTATTTTAGTCTCATCTAGAGCTCTTACAAGACTTTAGAGATACAACCCAACACATATCTCATTACAAAGAAAACTTTAGAGTTTTTGAACCAAGTTCTCAAAGGAACTATGATGTTCTTGAACATCATCATCAAGCTCAAAATAAATAAACTTTCAAAACAAAACAAAACCTCAAAGATCAAGGAGCCAAAACCGAAATATAGTAGAAAAGGAAATAAGAAAACCGAAACCAAAAATAGCATGGGAAGTAAAGGTGTTCTTGAGTAAAAATCATCTTGAGTTGGTAAATAAAGTTGAAACTCAAAGAAAGCAAAAACTCAAGCTCTAGAGGTTCCTTTGAAATGAACACAAAGTCATCATCTAGGAGCTCTCATCATTGAGCCATCATGTAGCCAAAAGGACCAAGAGGCCGAACATACAAGAAGAAGAAACAAAGAAAATTTCAAAAAGAAAATCCAAGAGAAAGCTAGAAAGACTCATTTTTCAAGAAACAAGGTTTAGAAAAACACTCCTACCTAGAGTGGAGACAAAAAGCTTGAACTTTTGAAAAGGAAAACAAGATGATGAGCTCCTCCTTGGGGCAAGATGGTTTCGGCCAAGGAAAAACAAGAAGGTTGGAGTTGTGTTTCAAGTGAGGTTGTGTTTGAGGTGTGGTGTTTGAGAGGTTTGATGATGGTTCAAGGTTATGGAATGGTTTTTGAAGGTTGAGAAATGATGAGGAGATGAAGAGAGGATGAAGATGAAGATGAAGAACAAAAGGAAACTCTCTTGAAACTTAGAGAGAAAAAGAGAGAATACAAAGAAAGCTTAGAAAATTAAAAGTGTGCAAATGAGCTAAAGTGTTTGCATGTGTTTCTAGGCAAGGTATTTATAGAGAATGAAAACAAATGAAGGCTCATTGAAGGGAAGAAGGAGCCGTGTGGTTTTGGAGGCAAGGAAGAGAAAAATATCTCTTACACAAGGTCATTCAAGCATGGTTTGAAGTATGGAGTATATGATACAAAATATGGCTTGATTTGAGTGAATTTCCTATCAATTTTTGAATGAAATTAGGCTTCTAGAAACAAAGCTTGGCTGGAAGTTTTTCAGCCACACATAATTGAGGAAAAGGATTTGTTTCAATTAGTTATTCATTTGGAAAATCAAGCTTGATTGAAAATATGACAAGGTATGGTGTATATGACTTGAGGTATGGCCTTGGAGTGTTGAAAATTTGAACATGTGATGCATATGGAGGGGGAGAGGTGCACGGCCAGACTTGGACAACATGGGGGAGGAGGATTTGTTTCATGTAATTGTGTGTTAATGGTAGGTTTAAGTGTGTATTAGTTTAGGTACAAGGTTAGGAATAATTAAGCTTAAGTTTAGGTAACTAAGAATGTGATTTAAGGATTTTATGACAAGATTAGGAGTACTCATACATCATTAGAGAATTAAAAACTCATTTGTGAATAAACAATGTGTAACACAATTCCATGATTTATGGAATTGGAAAGAGAAAATACTATTCAAGATTCCATGACTAGGAGTCTTGAATTTAAAATAGGATTTTAAGTTGTAATTAAGCACTTTTAGGTTCTAATCAACTTTAATAAATTATTTTGACTCAAGATTAATTATGGAAATTAATTAACCTTCGATTAGAGCCTAATACTGCTTAGGTTTGCTTAATCACACGATTAAGCTTAAAAACACGAAACTAGGCACAAAACCGTAATTTTGCACTAATTTCACCTGGGACCTCCGGGATCAAAACTAAAGTTACAGTCAACATAAAAACACCTTTTAAAACCATCTGGAGAAGTTTCAGGTTCATCCGACATTTCCAAACAGGTAAAACACCGCATGGGCGTTTTGGTCAAACTCGAAAAACGAGATTTTCGATCCCGGAAAGATACACAAGTCATCTAATCCCCTTCCAATATTGAGTTTGCCCTTCGAGTACTGCCGAACCAGCTTTCCTCGAATTCCGGGCCGAAAATGACCTCAGGGACATTTTGGTCATTTTCACTCTAACAGAAAAATCGGAGCGTTACACTAATTACCCATTACTTTACCTAAACATTTTCTTACAAACTCCTAATCAAAAACTTAATCAAATATACTCCTAAACACATCTCTAAACCACAATTAAATGAAACAATTTCCTTCCCCATGGGCTGTTCATGGCCGAAATCTTTCCCTCCCATATTCTTTACATGTTGAATTGAATCACACCCAAGGAACCATGCCTGCACCATACCTTGAACCATGCTTCACCATGCTTTGAGCCTTATCTAGCCATACCTCCAACCATGCCTTTGAATGACCACTTTGAGGAGATATTTTTCCTCCCCATTCCTTGATGATACACAGCCTCTCCTCCTCCATTCACTCCTTCACATTTTTTTTTCTATAAATACACCACTTAGAAGAAACGTGGTTTATTTGGTTCATTGTTTCAATTTAGTTTCAAAGAGTTATCTTGAGTTCTCTCTTTTCCTTTCAAGAACACTTCATCTTCTTCATCTCCATCTTGTTCATCCTCTTGCAACTTCAAACCACCACACCACCACCATAAACTATCATCTAAACACCAAAGCTTCCTTTCTCAAACACAAAGCTCACACAGAACACATTTCCTTCCTTTTTCTTGGTGCTTGGCCGAATCATCATCACCATCTTGGAAAGGAGTTTTCTTCTCATTGTCCTTTCAAGAACAAGCTCTCTTTTCCTTCCAAAGAAATTTCCACTTGGTAGGGGTTTTTTTTTCAAAAGCTTTTCTTTTATAATGTTGTTTTGATATGATAAAGTGCTAGTTTCTCTTGGTTCAAAACTCTTTTTCTTTCTTCTTATTTTTGGTTATGAGACTTGACTTTTGAAAGCAAAATTTTGAGCTTGATGATGAGGTTTCAAGATAATGGTCTTGAGATTTTCATTTGAGAAGCCTCTAAAGCTTGAAACTTGTTTTTGATCTTATAGCATTTTGGTTTTTCCTTTCTTATCCTTTCCTTATGGTTTCAGTTTTTCCTTTCCTTTTCTTGTTATAGTGTCGGTTTTCATTTCCTTCCTTTACAAGTTTGATGAAAATGCTAGATAGCTCACATAATGTTTACTGAAGAAAATATGTCACTTGATTTCAAAAAGCCTAAAGCTTACCCTTGTCAACCTTAAAGTTGGCCGACACGTTCTAAAGTTTACTCTAGATAGGAACTCTTGGGCATAAAATAAAGAATATGGTGTAGTTCTTTATACTTGTTTCAAGACATATTGTTATCTATGTTGATCTCTTTGTGCATTTTCCTTGAGCTTAATGATGATGTTCAAACCATGAGGTTTCTTTGAAACCTCGGTACAAAGAACTCTAAAGCTCACTTTGTCTTGCTAGATAAGTGTTGGGTTGAGATTATTATTGTTCTTCTAAAAGTCTTGTATGAGCTCTAGTTAAATTAAAATGAACTTGCACTCATATTTATTTTTTTGTCAACACTAAACTTCCAAGAATAAAAAATAAACTTGCATTCTCATGTTTATGTTTCAAGCCATCACTTAATTCTAAAGATAATAATGAGCTTGCATATCATATTTATTTTTATGCTCTCACTTTATAATGAAGAATAAACCAAGTGCATAGCATGTTTAAGTTTATGTCATCACCTAAAGATCCTAGAGCTCAATCACTTGCCCATTTTATCTCAAGAGAAGTTTGGAAAATGAAAGTGTTTTTATGAATGTGATTTCGGCCATGTGATGGAGATGGACTTAGCATAAGTCTCATCTAATCACAAGGACTAACAAACTATGTTTTAAGAATTTTCTTAAGCTTAGGTGAACTTAAAATATGTTATAAATATGTTTTTATGTTTTAAATCTTAACTATGAGCAAATCAAAATAGCTACTGCCCTTACTTATATTTTTATGATTTTTATGAAGTAAATTAGTTTCTAAAAGAGTATGAGGTCTTAAATTGATTCCAAAAGAAAACTAGTAACTTACATGCACTTGAAATGTGTTTTTATGTAATTTTATGAAGTATGTGTTTTGGCCACTACCCTGGAATTATGGCCACTTTTAATGCTGTTTTTATAAGTTAGAATGTGTAAAAATTATGTTTGAGTGAAGGAAAAATTATTTGGTGAGTGTTAGGAACAACAAGTAACTGGAAATGATGTAAAATGTGAGTTTTAGAACCCTTAGAAACCAAAATTTTAGATGCTGTTCCAGCATGATTAAACATAGTAAAAATGGTTTATAATTAGTGAATATGTGTAGGAATCCCTCATAATTGGTTTAGGAATTGATTATGGTACCTTAGGTGAAGTCGAAACTGAGAAAGGGTCAAAGTTATGGCTCCTAGACACCTGTAATTGTGAAATGTAGATTCTGCCATTACTGCCCTATGCTGTTTGGTTTTGATCATAATCATATAATTAGTGAGAATTTTTGGCAATGATCTCTTAGGTGCTTAAAAGACCTAATTCAGATGCTAGGTTAACTAGATCGAAAGTTTAAGGCCCATAAGGATCAAAGCATAAGGAACTATAAGATAGGAGAGGAATGTGAGAATTTAATGTTTCAAGGTGTTTATTTGTTTATTAATATGGTTTTGATGCATAGCATTTGCACTAGCTAAGCCTGATCCCTTATTCCGGCATTCTGGGTATGAGCATGTTTATTAGCTTGTTAAAGTGCTGATGCTATGTGTATATGAATGTATAAACTTGAGGTTTGAGTATTGAGTACATTGTGGCATGCTATGATGATTTGCATGATTCAATGAGCATGAAATATTGAATGAAATGCCATGATGATAATTGAGAACATGTGTTTATGATGCATTCTGGCATAGTGTAACGCCCCAATTTTCTGATTGAGTGAAAATGATCAAAATGCCCCTGAGATCATTTTCCACCCAAAATTCGAGGATAGCCAACCCGACAATCCTCAAAGGGTCAACTCAATGTTAGAAGGGGATTATATGTGAGTGAGTGTTAATAGAGCGAAAGAATCTCATTTTCTGCAGTTTCAGGTCAAAATGACCAAAATACCCCTATACCGTGTTTACGCGGGTATAAGTGTCGTTTGAGTCCGGAATGTCTCCTGAGAGTTCAAAATGCTAATTATAAGTATTTGATGATGTTTTTATATGTTTAGGAGTATCTGTTTAAGTCCCGGTGGTCTTAGGCAGTTTTGTGCAAAATTACGATTTTGCCCCTAGTATAGTGTTTTTGAGCTTAATCGGGTGATTAAGCAAACCTAAGTAATATTAGGCTCTAATTGAAGATTAATTAATTTCCATAATTAATCTAGAGTCAAAATAATTTATTAAAGTTAATTAGAACCGAAAAATTGCTTAAAGAAACTCAAAATCCTTTTCTAGTTTTAATTATTTGAGAAAGGAATCTATGAATAGTATTTTCTCTTACCTATTCCCCTAAATCAAGGAAGTATGTTGGCATTGGATTCCAATTTAATAAGGTTTGACTTAATTTATCTATCATGACCACCTCCTAATCTAGTCTCACATGGCCCTAATTACCTTCTTAGTCACCTAAACACTTGTTTAGCAATTCCTAATCTTAAGCTTAACCTAAGCTACACCTAAACACATCATTAACACACAATTAGAAGAACAATTTCTCCTCCCATGGGCTGTCATGTGCTGGCCGAAATGCACTCCCCCTCATTTCCCATATGTTGAATTTTCTTGCACATAATGGCCATAACTTGCACCATACTTAGTCATGCTAGAACCCACTTACCATCCTTTCAACCATGCTTTGAATGACCACTTTGAGGAGATATTTTCCTCCCTCAAAGGCTCCAAAATTTCGTGCATCTTCCCCCCATAATTCACCTCCACATTTCAAAATTTAACTCATAATATATATAGCAAAGTGTAAAAAAATCCCACACTTTTACCATTTACTTTTTTGTTTGAGTTTGTGACCAAAAAAGCTTTCTTACTTTTTCTCAACCTCAAGTTCCTCTCCACCACTTAGAAACTCCTTCCACCACCACAAACCACCATAAGCCACCTTGAAACACCACACCACCACCTCAAGCCACCTCCCTAACACTCAACCTTTCCACTTCTAAGCTCAAACTCTCAAGAAAAACTCCCCCTTTGCTCTCCATATCTCTTGGCCAAAGTCACCAAGGCACAAAGACGAGGTTTTTGTCTTGTCATTCCAATCAAGAACCAAGCTTTCATCTTCACTCTTAGTAGGGGTTCTTGTTTCCAAAAGCTTTTCTTTTGTTTTTTATGCTTGAGATGAAAAAGTGTTGGCTCTTCTCTTGGAACACATTCTCTTTTTCTTTGTTTTATTTTTATTTTGGAACTTGGTATTCAAAAGAAAAACTTGAGCTTGATGATGAGGTTTCAAGATAATGGTATTGTGATTCTCATTTGAGAAACCTCTAAAGTTTGAAACTTGTTCTTGACTCTTGAAACATTTTAGTTTTTCCTTTGTTTTCCTTGCTCAAGCTTTCGGGTTTCCTTTCCTTTTCCTCTTTATATTTTCGGTTCTTCTCTTCCTTTTTCTTATCTTGATTTTGGTTTTAAAAATAGTGGTGTTATGTGTTTTGATCTTTTGATTCTTTTTCCTTGAGCTTGATGATGAGATTTCAAGATAATGATCTTGAGATTCTCATTTGAGAAACCTCTAAAGCTTTAATCTCGATTTTGACCTTGAACCATTTTAGCTTCTATTTTCTTTTCTTTTCTTTTGGTTTTCAGTTTCCTTTTCTTCTCTTAGTTCGGTTGTCATTTCCTTTCCTTTACAAGTTTGATGAAATGTTGTTATTTATTTTGGCTTCTTGGTTTATCTACCTTTGAGCTTGATGATGATGTTCAAGAGCCATGTAGTTCCTTTGAGAACTTGGTTCAAGAACTCTAGAGCTCACTTTGTTGATGAGATAAGTGTTGGCTTGAGATTTTTGGTTCTCTCTAAAAGTCTTACATGAGCTCTAAGCTAAGATAAAAAGGTCTTGCATCCATATTTACTTTTATGTCATCACAAATGCTCAAGATTAAAGAATGAACTTGCATCTTCATGTTTATGTTTATGTTCTCACTAAATCTCTAAGATAATAATGGATTTGCATAGCATATTTATTTTATGCTCTCACCTCCTAATAAAGACTAAAACCAAGTGCATTGCATATTTATTTTTATGTCAATCACTTAAGAGATTTAGAGCTCATGGACTTACCCATAATTATCTCAATCAAAGTTTGAAAATATAAATCTTTTGCTCCTTTGATTTCGGCCTTGTGATGATGTTGAGTTTTAGAATGAGATTCATCTAGTTACAAGTGCTAAATCTTGTATCTCATGATTTTCCTAAGCTTAGATGATTTTAAGAAATGTTTTGAGCAAGATGTTATGTTTTAAAACACTCTTGAGACTAATTTAAAATGGCTACTGCCCTCTTTCGTTTTATAATGGTTTTGATGAAATAAATCATTTCCAAGTGAGTTTTGAAAGTTTTAAAAAGGTTCCAAGAGAAACTAGCAATTTATGTGTTTTAGAAATGAAGTTTTATGCATTGTTTGATGAAGATGATTTTGGTTCTGCCATGTTGGTTGCTGATTGTATTATGCTGTTTTGATGATGATAATATGAGTATGATCATGTATATTTGATGTTAAAATTCATTTGAGAAAGTTAAGATAAGTTGGTAACTAGAAAGGAATTAATTTGAGACTTTTAGATCCCTTAGAAATGTAATTTTCTGGATTCTGTCCAGCAAGGTTTAAAATTAGAAATCATGGTTTATAATTAGTTTAAATGTGTAGAAACTACTCATAATTGGTTTAGGACTTGATCTTGATGTTTTAGGAGCAAACCAAACTTAGAAAGGGTCAAAGTTGTAACTCCTAGGTACCCGTAAAGTGTAAATTATGGATTCTGCACTCTTGAGGTTTAGAATTGTTTATGATCATAGAATTGAGTGAGAAATACTTAGATATGAACCTATAGGTATCCGAGAGCTTAAGTTGTGATGATAGACAACTTAGATTTCAAAGTTAAAAGACCTTAAGGGTCAAAGCATAAGACATTAAGAGATTTTAATGCTATGAGTTTATTCATGCAAGCATGACATGATGATTTATGAACTATGATGAATGATTGATTGAGTTGTTATGAATATCATGTTTATACAAGTTGATTGAGAAGTGTATATGTGTGTGAGATTTGTGGCATAAAGTAGCTTGAAGGAAATTCGGTGTATAGTTGTGATGCAGCCGAATTTCCGTCAAATCTAAAGGACTTGAGAATGTTTTTAAAGTATGATATGAGATTTAAAACCCTGGGTGACACCGATTCAGCCGAGCACCCTTAGGAGATTTTTTATGTGACAAAGCACTGAGACGCGTTTCCTGGGTGACACCGGTTCGGCCGAGCACCCCCAGGAAAACAAAACCGTGAGGGTATTGACTTTGAGCTTGCCAAAGCGAATAATATCACTGAGTACTAGTTACCAGTAGAGCGTTTCAAAGAAGGAAATATTCCTATGAGAGGTGATCCTTAGAAATGATATGTTACCCCTTCTTTTGCCCATATTAAATCTAGTGATAACTAGTTAGGATTGAGCTCATTCCTAGGCGATAGGTGAGGTGGAGTTTTGGTGACCAATAATAAAATCGCTGGGCCGGTATGTTGGTTGGATTTTGGTGAACATAATATGAAGGTGGTCTTTGAGAAAAAGAATTTAAGGGTTCAAGTATGAGAAAAGTTATATGAAAGTTTTGTGCTCTTTATGCTACTTATATGTTTACTTGATGTTATGTTTTATTGAGTTGCTTCCACAATATATTGTCATGCATTTATCCAATATCTGTTGCATTCATGTCATTAAGACTCGTACTAAAAGACATCCACTTCGGATAAATAGATTTGAGAAGTTTAAAACCAAACCTTATGCATGAACACCTTTTCATAATTAAAACCGAAGTGGCTGGGGACGATGATGATGACATGTGTGTTAGAGTTGGAAATTGCTACTGAGAATCTTAAATAAGTTTCTCATCCCTCTCTCTCTTTTCCTCTGTGTCGTCTCCAGAGGAAGATAGTGATGCAATTCATGACTTCTACTAAGGCATGGGCATGAGGCATACGCTACGAGTCGAATTAGTGGGATGCAATGGAAGCACGTAGATATCGCTTTAGTTTTACATATGTGTATTTCTTTTGATGTGGCTATGAAGCTATGTTAATAGTAATTAATGTATCTATAATGATGTGACTATGTTGTGCTATGATGTATTTTGTGACCATGAATGTTATGATACCTTTTTTGCATATGTTGGTTTTTGTTACGTCTTACACGGCTCTCACTTTGCTTTTATATTTCAAAAAAAAATTACCCGTATTTTCCGCTAAGTATTTTAATGAAAGAATGAGACTAAGAAGTAATAACCAAATGATTAACCTAATATGTTCTAGAGTATTGGGTTAAAAATTAGGATGTTACACATAGCACACCGAGATGCATTTCTCTTACTACGGTAAGGAGATAACAAAATCGTGAGGGTATGGTAGATGCAACTTACCAAAGCAGGCAAATTTACTGTGCACTGTATGCAAGTAGATGCGTTTTGAAGAGGAGATGACCCTAAACCTGTACTCCGGGAGTCGGCATGTACTTAGGTGATCCTTAAGCCCCCCTAACCCGCACTCCGGGAGTCGGGATTTATTTATACTTATCTAGAATAAGTCGAATGATATGTTACCCCATCTTTTGCCCCATATTAAATCTGGTGCCAACTAGTTAGGATTGAGCTCATTCTTAGGTGATAGGTGAGGTGGAGTTTTGGTGGCTATTATAAAATTGCCGAGGTCGGCATGTTGGTTGGATTTTGGCGGACAGGATAAGAAGGTGGTCTTTATAAAAGAGAACTTAAGAGTTCAAATATGAGGAAGAAGTTATATGAAAATACTGTGCCTTTATGCCACGTATATGATTTACGATTCTTTATGTTGAGCTCAAATACCCTGATTTTCTTGTTAATGTGCATATGGTATTGTCATGCATCCATCCAATATTTGTTGCATTCATGTCATTATGATTGATACTAAAAGACATCCACTTTGGTTAAATAGACTTGAGAAGTTCAAAACCAAACCTTATGGATGAACACCTTTTTCATAATTAAAACTGAAGTGGCTGGGGACGATAACAATGATGATGACACGTGTGTTAGAGTCGGAAATCCTTACTAAGAACCTTGAATGAGTTTCTCATCCCTCTCTTTTCTTCCGTATCATCTCTAGACGAAGATAAAGACGTGGTTCGTGACTTCTACTAAGGCATGGACATAGGGTACACGCTATGAGTCGAATTAGAGGGATGTAGCGGGAGCACGTAGATGCTGCTTTACATATATATAGATGTGTATTTCTTTTTGATGTGATGATGATAGTGGTAATTTATGTATCTATGATGATATGAATATGTGGTGTTGTTATGTATAACTTTTGTATTTTGTGGTTGTGAATGATATGATTTCTCTTTCATGCATGTTATGTTTGCGGTGAACGTTAGGTTTTATTTTAGCACGCGGCTCATGTTTTGTTTTCAAGTTTCAAAAAAAAAAATTTATTCATATTTTCTGCTAAGTATTTTATTAAAGTAAAGTTTAAGAATGAAACAAAAGGGTAATGCCTAAAAATTAACCTTAATACGTTTTAGGTGTATTGGGTTAAATTTTAGGATGTTAATATATATATATATATATATATATATATATATATATATATAGAATCACAACAATCACACTAATAACCAATTCTCTAATTATTCAATGGATTTCTCTTATTTATTTATTTATTTTAGGGCACCATTGTTTGAACAAAGTTTCCCCCACACTTAGTTTCTAGCACAATGACTTCGCCAATGCTCCCTAGACTCAAGTTAAGTGTTTTTGTTTGTTTTTCTCGTATGGTCAAAAAGATTTGGTTCAGACAAGGAGACGGTTATAAGGCTCAAAAAAGGTTACGCAGGGGTTCATGCAAAAAAGTATGCTTTTTAGGCCAAGTGGTTAAAGAAGAACAATGAAATGCCTCAATCACATACATGTCATGAAATGCATTGAAAATGTTTTGAAAAAGAATCAGGCAAGTTCTAGAGTGACAAGCAATGTAAGTGCTCACACCATGAAAAGGAATAAACGTGATCAAAATTATGCAATCACCAATTAAGCTCAAAAGTTCACAAGTTATTTCCAACCAATCAACCAATATCAAGATTAATCTAATGCTTATAGCTCAAAATGTGTGACCAAAATGAATCATTAACTAACCACATTCCCCACAACTATCTTTTTTTCTTAATGCAAATATTCACATGATTCATGAAAAGCTAAAGGGAGAAAAAAACAAGATGCAGAAATTCAGAATTAATTCCTAAGAGTGGTCCACAATGTTACATAGGGTAAAAGAGTACGCAAGCATCCATAAACAAGTATGAAAGTATTAAACATAATTGTAAAGCAGAAAAATAAAATAATATGAATGTATAAAAGATAGATGAGAGGAAAGAAAGTCCTACAAAACTAGATCACCTCCACACTCAAATCAAAGCACTGTCCACAATGTTACAAAATAGTCTATAAGTAAAAGTAGAAAGGGGTGCAAGGAGAACTCAACTCAATCATTGGATGTCTCCTCATCAAAATCAGCTGCATCTACATCCTCTAACTCTGAGCCTTTCTCATCAACATCTGGGTCCTTAGGATCCTCCTGCTGCTCACCAGCCAATTACTCCTCCATCTTAGCAATCGTCTGCATGATCTTGCGCTCGGAAACAACAACAATCTTTGTGATGTGCTGGCGGAGGCTCTATTTGAGCCCTCAAGCTCTTTCTCATCTGCACCTTCAGCTCCTCCATCCCAGCTAAGAGTGGTACATAGGGGTTGTCGGTTGAAGAACCCCTACTGGCCTTCTTCTTAGCCAAAGCATCCTTCGGCACAAGGCTAGCAACTGTAACAGAGGGGTATCTAGTATGGAAAAGGTCATCTAGGAGCTACTGGACTCCTCATGCTATAGTCATCCTAGTAATGAGGATAGGATATGGTAATCCTACTGTAATAGCAGAAAAAATGGGGCCTCTCTCATATGGGCTAGAATCTTGGATGGCAGATTAAAGTGTTTGCCTTTCACTAGCCAATAGAAGATGAGGGCATTGTCAAGCTCAAGATAAAAACCATGAGAGAAAGAGATGATGTGAGAGAAAAGAATGTGAATCCAAGCTCGAGTCTCAAACGTAAAATGAGCATTGTAATGCACGGGGACGAAAATGAGTAGTGATCACCGGTGCAAATAAGGCATAGACAAGAAGCGACTCCTTATAAGGTCTTCTAAGTGGATAGGTACATGAATAAACCGATTACACACCTTAATGAGAGTGATCCTAAGACTATATCGGTATGGGACTATACATTTGAGGATGGCTTATATGATTTGATTTGTATAACCTATACCAACAAGATGCATCTTTTTTTCGGTAGCCCATCACTAAAGAACTCTATGGTTAAGCGTGCTTGACTTGGAGCAATTTTGGGATGGGTTACCTCCTGGGAAGTTTTCCTAGGAAGCATGTGATTGAGGACAAAGCATGCTGAAAAGACCCATATAGGTTTGTGGGACAATCGTCAATCCATAAAGCAGCATGGGATGTTATAAGCGCCAAGGAGTAAATAGGGTCGGTTCTGCTGATTATAGACCCACTCACTCTTTGGGTGAGTCAATCTGTCCTTAAACTCCCCCAGGTCCATATTCCAGATATCATCTAGAAGAAGCTAATAGTCATCTGGCTCGCATTCCTTCGGGTCCTCAGGTAAGCCTAGAATAGTATGGATGCTGGCAGCAGTGAGAGGAACCTGCCTCCCTCTGAGATATACTTTACCTGCTAATTGATCCCACAGGTTTGCATAGAACTCACAAACCTATGAGATGTTGATTGGAGTCATGGCTACATCCAAAATAAAACCCCAACCTCAGGCCTTAATGTCGTCTAACACCCCCTGCAACTTCTGCTCCTGTAGATGATTGTATAGAATCCTATTTTCAAACAAATAGGATTTTCAGTGCATAGCTCTCTGAAAAGACCACTCAGCTGTTATATTCTCAAAGCAAAACTAGTCAGCAGGGGATAGTAGGGTAGCTGCCTCATTGGAGGAGCTCTAGGGAGGGTTTGGCATTTAAGGGCCATGTATTTGCAAGAAAGAAGAGGATTACATGAGATATTAGCCCATAGATTGCAAAAATTGCAAGAAAAAAAAGTATTCAGAGGTAAGCATGCAAGATGAGTGAGAAAATACATAACAGATACAGAACATGGTGTTCAGAGTTGCTCGAGCGAATTGTACTCGCTGCAGCGAGTTTCGCTCACTAAAGTAAGTAGAACAAAGTAGGCTCGCAACAATGACATGAGTTCACTATAGTGAGTGCATCAAAACCAAAATCGCTACACTGGGATGAGTTCACTGCAGCGAGTGTATCTTAGCATGCAAACTTAAAAACTGGAAAGGAAATATGTCTAGCGAAAGTCAAATGGCTAAATCATCAAAAACCTAAGCATAAGTAGATGATTAATAAACCAATCTAAGTTACCTAGCCTAAAACAAGATGAAAATGGAATCAAACGAACTAAAAATGGAAATTGAAGGAGAATGAGATAGGGATGGTTGGGTACCTATACCGGTTGAAAGATAAAAAGAAAGAAGGAGGGAAGCCAGTGCTCGTGTATGAGTGAGGGATGTGGGAGAAAGGAGGTAGTGGGCATGCGAGGGAGGGGTAAGAGATTAACAAGGAGTGTGGAGTGGGTGTTTATGTGTGAATGAGGGTGTGTAGGGGAAAGGTTGCAGATAATGAGCTATTCTAATCGTCTGTGATAGTTCCTGCTCACTGTAGTGACCAATTCTCACTGCAGCAAGAATAGCAAAATGAAACGCGACGTTTCATAAATGCGCACACCCCTCGAGATGATTTAAATTTTATTATTTATTTATTTATTTATAAGTTTTTTTTCAAAAAGCACAGCCCAAGAGATAAAACAAAAAAAGGGTTCGGGTTATCTTGCTGTAACGGGAGATAATCACTGCAGCGATTGTAACACCTTATAAAAGGATAGTCTTGCTGGAGCGACTATTACTCATTGGAGTGACCATGACTCACTAGAGCGACTATATCTTACTGGAATAAGTCTGGATCTGCTCAGAACACCCAGGACTACTGATCTACTGATTCTAAGCAAAAAGAATTACCCTAAAAACAATTAAAGCTACAAAATTGAAAGACTACAAAAGAATTAAAAAAATGATAAGGACGGAGAAACTATAAAGAGAGGGAATAGGAATTGTGGGTTGTCTTCCACCAAGCACTTGGGTTTAACATCCCTAAGTTGGACATGTTGGGCTCTCATAGAGGATATGTGGCTTCAGCTAGCATCACTTCTAATTCATCCATTTGCATGGCTGACCCATCATGGTAGACCTTTAAGCAATGTCCATTAACAAAGAATCTTACTTTTGAGTATAGGTCTTCTAGCTCTACAAAACCAAATGGGTGGACATTGGTTACACGAAAAGGTCCTTCCCAGCTGAGCATAATTTACCTGGCATCAAACACAAGCGGGAGTTGTAAACCAATACCAACCAATGTGGAATTCCTTTCTCAATATTTTCTTATCATGGAAGGCCTTGGTCTTCTCCTTATAAATTCTTGAACTCTCATAGGCTTCCATTCTTAGCTCTTCTAGTTCTTGTAATTGGAGCTTCCTCTCCTTATGGGCTTCTGATAGGTCCACGTTGCATTGTTTCATTGCCTAGTAGGCTTTATGTTCCAACTCTACGAGCAAGTGGCACGCCTTTCCAAAAATAATTCTAAAGGGACTCATCCTAATAGGTGTCTTGTAGGTGGTCCTATATGGCCATAGAGCATCAGGTAAGCATACACTCTAATCCTTTCGATTCGGTTTGACCACTTTTTCCAAGATACGCTGAATTTCTCGATTTGACACTTTAGCCTATCCGTTAGTTTGGGGGTGGCAAAGAGTGGATACCTTATGAACAACCTCATATTTACGGAGCAGAGCATCCATACTTCATTGCAAAAATGGGTGCCTTGATCACTGATGATGGCATGTGGCATTCCAAATTTGCAGAAAATGTTCTTCCTAAAAGAATCAACAACCACTGGGGAATCACTAGTCCTAGTGGCCACTACTTCCACCCATTTGGATATATAATCAACAGCCAATAAAATGTAAACATAACCAAAGGAATCAGGGAAGGAACCCATGAAGTCAATGCCCCAAAATCAAAGATCTCACAAAACAAAAGGGGTTGTTGAGGCATCTCATGTTTCAAAGAGATATTCCTTGCCTTTTGGCATTATTCACAAGCCTTGCAGAATTCATAGGAGTCCATAAATAGTGAAGGCCAATAAAAACCAGAATCTAGCACATTCTTAGCAGTGTGATGGGGCCCAAAGTGTCCTCCACACACAAAAGAGTGGCAGAAGTGCAAGATGGATTTAATCTCAATATCAGGAACACATCTTTTCATTATTTGGTTAGAGCAAAATTTCCACAAATAAGGATCATCGCCACATGAAATATTTACAATCACCACTCAACTTAGAAATTTAAGCTTTTGTGAAGTGTTGTGGGATGGCACGACTAACCAAGTAATTAGCAATGTGGGCAAACTAAAGAGCAACATTCACATGCATTAATTGTTTATCAGGAAATGCATCATTAAGGGGTATAAGGTCATGGTCAACATGCTCCAACCTACTCAGATGGTCAGCAAACAAATTTTCAGCTCTATTCCTATCTTTTATTTCAATATCAAATTCTTAAAGGAGGAGAATCCATTTGATAAGGCAACGTTTGCCTCAGGTTTCTTTAACAGGTACTTTAGTGCTGCATGATCCGAGTATATTACCACTTTTGCTCCAAGCAAATAGGACTTGAACTTCTCCAGAGTGAAAACAATTAGTGAAAGTTCCTTTTTCAGTGGTAGTGTAGTTGGATTGTGCAGAATCTAAGGTTCTAAAAGAATAGTAGATGGCATGAGGGACCTTAGTAACCTTTTGTGCAAGTACAGCACCCAAAGCATGGTTAGAAGCATCACACATTAGCTCAAAGGGAAGGCTCCAATTAGGAGGTTGAATGATAGGTGCTATAGTCAAAGCCACCTTCAAGGTCTCAAAAGCTTCCTTGCATTTATCATCAAATATGAATTATGCATCGTTTTGCAGCAAGGAAGTGAGAAGGACAGCCAGCTTGCTAAAATCCTTGACGAATCTCCTGTAAAAACCAGCATGGCCAAGGAAAGAGCGAACATCCCATACGCATGTGGGGTAAGGTAGAGAGGAGATAACATCAATCTTAGCCTTATCAACAACAATTCCATTAGAGGAAATGATGTGTCCTAAAACCATGCCTTGTTATACCACGAAGTGACATTTTTCAAAATTAAGAACAAGGTGAGTTTCAACACAATGTTTCAAAACCTTAGTAAAGCTATCCAAGCATGAGCCAAATGAGAAGCCAAAAACAATAAAATCATCCATGAAGACCTCCATACAATTTTCTAAAAAATTAGAAAAGATACTTACCATACACCGTTGAAAAATACCTGGAGTGCTGTATAAACCAAATGGCATCGTCTGTAAGTAAAGGTACCAAAGGGGCAAGTGAAGGTAGTCTTCTCTTGGTCTTCAAGAGCAATATGGATCTGAAAGTATCATCAAAAGCCATCTAGGAAGCAATAACAGGATTGGCTTGCTAGGCACTCTAGCATCTGATCTATGAATAGGAGTGGGAAGTGATCCTTCCTTGTGGCTTGGTTTAGCTTCCTGTAATCAATGCAAACCCACCAACTATTTTGAACCCTTGTAAGTACCAGCTTATTTAGATCATTCTTTACCATTGTAATGCCAGATTTCTTAGGAACAACCTAGACCAGGCTAACCCATTGGCTATAAAAAATTGGGTAGATAATACTCGCAGCCAATAGTTTGGTGACCTCTTTTTTCACAACATCTAAGATGAGAGGATTTAAGCATCACTGAGGTTGTCACACGGGTTTAGCACCTTCCTTTAAGAAAATGCGGTGAGCACAGGTAGAGGGGCTAATACCAGTGATGTTGGCTAAAGACCAACAAATGACTATCTTATGGCTCTTGAGAACCTTAAGCAACCTGTCCTCTTGATTTTCCTTGAGGTTGTTTGCAATGATCACAGGAAACTTTTCACCCTACTCCAAATCAGCATACTTTAAGTGGTCAGGGAGGGGTTTGAGCTCAAGGTTAGATGATAATAGTGATAGGGTAGTAGCTGCACTTGCAACCACATTCAAACTTGAAACAAAAGCATCATCATATCCAATAAGAAAGGCAATGGTAGAAAAATAAGGATTTGTGTTGGCAAGGGGGGATGAAGAGAGGAAGTTTTGTATCCTAGAGTCAGAAATTAAGTTAGAAGTACTCAAACACCTTGGAACCTCCCAACTGTGCAATTCTACAGAATTGTGGGCTGATATGCTCGCTGGAGCAAGACAGTCTCATTACAGTGAGCTGGGCTGAGGATCATTCACTACAGCAAGTAATTCTTGTTGTAGCAGGTTTGTGACAAACTCTGATTCTTTAGAATTCTCAGAAATAGTCAAGGGTGCATTAAAGTTGTGCCTTTCACATAATAACTCAGCAGTGCTTTCAACAACATTTTCAGTCAAAGAGGCATCAACTTCAACACACTCCTTACACAAGTTAGATATTCCATCGCAATTGGGTTATTCAAAGTCATTTTCAAATTCCAACATCCCAAAAGATTTTCCCATTGGATCACCATATGTTTTTTCTATGAAAGAATAAATCAAATCAATTGCAAATGCAGAGTGGTTTTCATTGGGAAACTTCATGGCATCATGCAGATTAAATTATACCTTCAAATCATTGCATTATAAGGAAAGTGCACTAGCATACACATCAACATTGGCCTTTGCTATTTTAAAAAATGGCCTTCCTAGGATCAATGTATGTTGGTGCACTTCCTCATTATTAGCCATCTCTAAAACATCAAAGTTAGCAGGAAAAATAAGATCATTTACCCTCACAAGGACATCCTCAAGGAGTCCACCTAGTTGCTAAATACTCTTATTTGCAAATTGCAAAATCACCCCAGTAGGCTTCAAATGTCCCACATGAAGAGCACGGCATACGGAACGAGGCATGTTATTGATTCCAACCCCCAAATTAGCTAGAGCTTCCCCAAACTTCATATTCCCAATAGTGTAGGGAATGGTAAATGTGCCTGGATCTTTGCATTTTTGTGGAAGGTTTGGGTTGATGAAGGAGGATACATGCACTCCTAAACTCACCTTGTAACACCCCGATTTTTCTGTCTGAGCAAAAATGACCAAAATGCCCCTGATATCATTTTCCACCCGGAATTCGAGGATAGCCAACCCGATAGTCCTCAAAGGACCAACTCAATGTTTGAAGGGGATTAGATGGCTTTTGAATGGTTTTGGGAGCGAAAATCTCATTTTCTGAGGTTTCAGGTCAAAATGACCAAAATACCCATATAGTGTTTTTACACGGGTATAAGTGTCGTTTGAGCCTGAAAACTTTCTAAAAGGTTTAAAATGATGTTTTTATGTGTCTGGTAATATCTGTTTTAGTCTCGGTGGTCTCCGGTAGTTTTTGTGCAAAATTATGATGTTGCCCCTAGAATAGTGTTTTTGAGCTTAATGATGTGATTAAGCAAACCTAAACAATATTAAACTCTAATCGAATATTAATTAATTTTGATAATTAATCTAGAGTAAAAATAATTTATTAAGGCTAATTAGAACCTAAAATTTCTTAGATTAAACTTAAATCTCTTTTTAAAACTCAAGATTCCTACTCATGGAATCTTGAATAATGTTTTCTCTCTCCAATTCCTTAAATTAAGGAATTGTGTCTACAATTGTTTATATCATAAAATGAGTTTTTATTTTGCTAAATGAAGCAAGACCATCCTTAATTATGTCTAGACATCTCTAATAATCCATTACCTCACCTAAACACTTTCTTACAAATTCCCAATCAAAAGCTTAATCAAAGATACACCTAAACACATCACTAAACCGCAATTAAATGACACAAATTCCTTCACCATGGGCTGCACATGGCTGAAACCTCCCCCCCCCCCCCCCCGGCCAATATTCTTCACATGTTTAATTTTAAACACTCAAAAGCCATGCTTTAGGTGATGCCTTAACCCATACCGTTGACCATACTTACCCATGCTTTCCTCCATGCCTTGAATGACCATTTGAGAGATATTTTTCTCTCCCCAAAGCCCTCAAAACCGTGGCCTTCCTTCCTCCATTCATTCCTTCAAATTTCTATAAATACATGTGTTAGAAGAACTTGGTCCATTTTGTTCATTCTTGCAAACTAGCTTCAAAAGTTGTCTTGAGTTTTCTTTTTTTTTTTTTGTCCTTCCAAGAGTTCAAAAGTGCTCTCATTTTCTCTTTTTCCTCCTCCTTGAGCCACCATATTGCAACCTTAAACCATCACACAACTACCATAAACCATCATCCAAACACCAAAGGTTCCTTTCTCAAACATAAGCTCACACAAAACACATTTCCTTTCCTTTTCTTGGTTCTTGGCCGAATCATCACCATAATCTTGGAGAGGAGTTTTCTTCTCTTTGTCTTTTCAAGAACAAGCTCTCTTTTCCTTCCAAAGAAATTTCCACTTGGTATAGGTTCTTGCTTTCAAAATCTTTTCTTTTGTTTTGATGTTTGAGATGAAAAAGTGTTGGTTTTCTCTTGGTTCAAACTCTTTTTCCTTTGTTTTATTTTTTATTTTGAAAATTGGTTGTTAGAAGATAAACTTAAGCTTGATGATGAGGTTTCAAGATAATGATCTTAAATTTACATTTGAGAAACCTCTAAAGATTAAAACTTGTTCTAGATCTTGAAACCCTTTGGTTTTTCTTTCCTTTTTCTTTCTTGATGGTTTGGTTTCCTTTTCATTTCTTTTCAAAAAGTTTGTTAAAAATATAAAGTAGTTCTTTTTACATTGTTTCAAGAAGTGTTGTGATTTATTTTGAGTTCTTTGTTCATTTTCTTTGAGCTTGATGATGATGTTCAAACCATGAGGTTTTTTTGTAGCCTTGGTACAAGAACTCTAAAGCTCACTTTGTCTTGCTAGATAATGTATGGGTTTAGGATAATATTGATCCTTGTAAAAGTCTTGTATGAGCTCTACTAAAGAATAAAAGGAACTTGCATCCATGTTTAAGTTTATGCCTTGCATATCATGTTTACTTTTCTTATCATCACTAAATATCAAATAAAGAAATGAACTTGCATTATCATGTTTATATTTCAAGCTTTGCATCTCATATTTATACTTAAAGTCATCATTAAACTCAAAGATAATAATGAGTTGCATCTCATGTTATTTTATGCTCTCACTTTATTTATAATGAAGAATAAAACAAAGTGCATTTCAAATTTAAGTTCATGTTATCACCTAAGGAACCTAGACCTCAAAGACTTGCCTTTTTATCTCAAGTGAAGTTTGGAAAATGGAAGTATTTTATAGATGTATTTTCGGTCATGTGATGAGGATGAACTTAGTACAAGTTTCATCTAGTCACAAGGACCAACAAACTATGTCTTAAAATTTTCTTAAGCATAGAAAAGTTCAAAGAAACACTTTGAGCATAGTTTTATGATTTAAATCCCTCTTGAGAGTATTCTGAAATAGTTACTACCCTCATGTATATTTTCATGATTTTTATGAGATAAATTATTTTCTAAAAGAGTTTGAGGTCCTAAAATTATTCCAAGAGAAAACTAGCAACTTATATGTACTTCAAAGTGTGATTTCATGTGATTTTATGACACATATACTTCAGCCACTGCCTGGAATTTATAGCCAGTGTGTGATGTTGTTTGATGCTGTTTTTATAAGCTAAAATGAGTAAAAATTATGTTTTGGTGAAGGAAAAATTATTTGGTGAGTGTTAGGAACAACAAGTAACTAGAATGGATGTAAAATGAGACTTTTAGTGCTCGTAGAAACCAAAAATAATGATTCTGTTCCAACATGATAAATCATAGTAAAAATGGTTTATAATTAGTATAAATGTGTAGGAATCCCTCATAATTGGTTTAGGAATTGATTTTAGTCCCTTAGGAAGAGACGAAACTTAGAAAGGGTCATTTTGTGACTCCTAGACACCTGTAATATTGAAATATAGATTCTGCCCTATTGTTGTTGGAAATGATCATAATCATAATAATTAGTGAGAATAATTAGTTGTGATCCCATAGGTGCATAAAAGACCTAATTTGGGTAATAGATTAATTAGATCGGAAGTTTAAGACCCATAAGGGTCAAAAGCATAAGGAACTGTAAGATAGGAGAGGAACATGAGAGTTAATGTTTCAAGGTGTTTATTTGTTTATTAATATGGTTTTGATGTGTAGCATTTGCACTAGCTGAGCCCGATCCCTTATTCCAGCATTCTGGATAGGAGCATGGTTATTGCTTGCTAAAGTACTGATGATATGTGCATATGAACGTACAAACTTGAGAATTGAGTATTGTATACATTGTGGCATGATATGATGAATTGCATGATTTGATGAGCATGATATATTGAATTAAATGCTATGATAATATTTGAGAACTTGGGTTTATGATGCATTTTGGCATAGCACACTGACACACATTTCTTTTACTTTGGTAAGGAGACAACAAAACCGTGAGGGTATGGTAGATGCAGCCTGCCAAAGCTGACAAATTTACTATGCACCGGGTGCAAGTAGATGCGTTTCAAAGAAGGAGATAACCTTGACCCGCGCTCCGGGAGCCAAGATGTATTTAGGTGATCCTTAACCCGTACTCTGGGAGTCAGGATTTATTTATGCTTATATGGGATAAGTCAAATGATGTTACCTCTTCTTTTGCCCCATATTAAATCTAGTCACGACTAGTTAGGATTGAGCTCATTCCTAGGCGATAAGTGAGATAGAGTTTTGGTGGCTATTATAAAAATCGCCAGGGCCAGGGCCAGCATGTTGGTTGGATTTTGGTGAACAAGATAAGAAGGTGGTCTTTATGAAAGAGAACTTAAGAGTTCGAATATAAGAAAGAAGTTATGTGAAAGTTTTGTGCCTTTTATGCCACGTATATGATTTATGTTTTCTTTATGTTATGCCCAAATACTATGATTTTCATGTTAATGTGCATATGGTATTGTCATGCATTTATCCAATATCTGTTGCATTCATGTCATTAAGACTCATATTAAAAGACACCCACTTCGGATAAATAGATTTGAGAAGTTTAAAACTAAACCTTATGCATGAACACCTTTTCATAATTAAAACCGAAGTGGCTGGGGACGATGACGATGACACGTGTGTTAGAGTCAGAAATCCCTATTGAGAACCTTGAATGAGTTTCTCATCCCTCTTTTTTCTTCCATATGTGGTTCATGACTTCTACTAAGGCATGGGCATGGTGCACAAGCTACGAGTCGGTTTAGAGGGATGCAACGGAAGCACGTAGATGCCGCCTTATATATATATGTGTGTGTGTGTATTTCTTTTTGATGTGACAATGAAACTATGATAGTAGTAATTGATGTATCTATGATGATATGACTACGTTGTGTTGTTATGTATAACAATTGTATTTTGTGGCTATGAATGATATGGTTTCACTTTCTTATATGTTATGTTTGCGGCGACTGTTAGATTTTATTTTAGCATGTGGTTCACGTTTTGTTTTCAAGTTTCAAAAGAAAAATTTATTCGTATTTTCCGCTAAGTATTTTAAAGAAAGAATGAAACTAAAAAGTAATAAACTAATGATTAACCAAAATATATTCTAGGAGTATTGGGTTAAGAATTAAGATGTTATACACCTTCTTATTGCCCTTGAGCTTCTGCTTGTTTGTGCTCAATTCTTTCAAAAACTTGGCATATTTTGGAATTTGTTTTATTTCATCTAGGAGAGGTATGTTCACCTTGACCTTCATGAATGTCTCTAACAAATCCTTGTCCAGTTTAACTTCAGTTGGCCTTTTGGATGAAATGGCCTTTTGAGGGAAAGGCAATAATATAGGGGTTGTCTCTTCAGCAAATTTGGCTGCGACTAGTTGTTTCATCTCATTGGTGATGGGCATATCCTATTCAACCACTTCCTCTGACTCTTCTTGTTTCTCCTCCTCCTGTGAGTTCTTAACTCTAGGTAGAACCATTCCAGACCTTAAAATGAGAGAACTAATATTCCTATTAGGATTTGGGATAATCGGGGATGGAATTTGTGAAGAGGTAGGCTGTTAAGCCTATGAAGAAAAGTTCTTCAACTGATTGAGCTCAATTTACGTCTCTAGTAATAACTTCATCATCTCTTGCATGTTGACTGATCTGAGGCTGCTGCTGGAGGTGTTAATGTTGGGAGCTGAGCAGGTGGTGGAAGTTGATGCTGTTATTGTTGTTGATGTGGTAGTCTCTGATGGGGAGGTTAGTACCTCTGTTGTTGCTGCTGAAATGAGGATTGATTCTGAAATTGATTCTGGAATTGTTGGTTTAAGGAATTTCCCCACCTCATGTTTGGATGGTCTCTCCATTCTAGGTTGTATGTGTTCCTATAAGGATTATATTGCTATTGGTTTTGAGGCCTTCCAGTAAAAACATTTGTAGTAGAAACATTGGTTGAATCATCCATCAACTGAGGGCAAGCATCAGTGGTATGAGTGTGGCAAGAGCAGATGCCACGTGCCATGGCTAGTGTAGGATGAACTGGGAGATGTACCTTACCCAAAGTTAACTGTTCCATGAACCCGGAAATCTCCTCAAGACTTTGCTGCAAAGCTGGAGATTGCAACTAGGTTACTTCATGTACACTCCTAGTACCCAAAATGGCTCTAGATCCAAATTACTATGAATTTTCTGCCATATTCTCAATAAGGGCCCTTGCTACAGCTAGAGTCTTATCAACTAGAGCACTTCCACTGTAACGCCCCGATTTTTCTACTAGAGTGAAAATGACCAAAATGCCCCTGAGGTCATTTTCGGCCCGGAATTCAAGGAAAGCCGGTCCGACAGTGCTCGAAGGGCAAACTCAATGTTGGAAGGGGATTAGTTGGCTTGTATACCTTCCGGGATCGAAAATCTCATTTTTCGAGTTTTCGGGTCAAAATGACCAAAATGCCCCTATGGTGTTTTACCCGTTTACAAGAGCCGGATGAACCTGAAAACTTCTCCAGATGGTTTTAAAAGGCATTTTTATGTATTCTGTGACTTTAGTTTTGGTCCCGGAGGTCCCGGGCGAAATTAATGCAAAATTACGATTTTGCCCCTTGTTTCATGTTTTTACGCTTAATTGTGTGATTAAGCAAACTTAAGCAATATTAGACTCTAATCGAAGGTTAATTAATTTTCATAATTAATCTTGAGTCAAAATAATTTATTAAAGTTGATTATAACCTAAAAGTGCTTAATTACAACTTGAAATCCTATTTTAAATTCAGGATTCCTAGTCATGGAATCTTGAATAGTGTTTTCTCTCTCCAATTCCTTAAATCATGGAATTGTGTTTCCAATTGTTTATTCCTAAATGAGTTTTAAACTCTAATGATATATGAGCACTCCTAATCTTGTCATAAAATCCCTAAACCTCATTCTTAGTCACCTAAACTTAAGCTTAATTATTCCTAACCTTGTACCTAAGCTAATACATACTTAAACCTATCATTAACACCCAATTACATGGAAGATTTTTCTCTCCCCTTGGCTGCTGCAATCTGGCCGAAGCCACTCCTCCCTATTTCCATCACATGTGCAAAACTTTGACACACCAAGACCATGCTTCCAACTCATATACACCATACCTTGTCATATTTTCAATCAAGCTTGATTTTCCAAATGAATAACTAAATGAAATAAACCATTTTCCTCATTTATTTGTGGCTCAAAAACTTCCAGCCATGCTTAGCTTCTAGAAGACTTATTTCATTCAAAATTAAAGGAAAAACACACTCAAATCACCTTACTTGAAGCCATACTTTGTATCATAACCTCCATACCTCAAACCATGCTTGTATGACACCTTGTAAGAGATATTTTTCTCTTCTTTTCCCTCCCATTGCTACGGTTACTCCTCCCCCTCCATGAGCTCTCATTTGTTTTCATTTTCTATAAATACCTTGCCTAGAAACACATGCAAACACTTTAGCTCATTTGCATACTTTTAGTTTTCTAAGCTTTCTTTGTATTCTTTCTTTTTCTCTCTAAGTTTCAAGAGAGTTCTCTCTTGTTCTTCATCTTCATTTTCATCCTCTCTTTATCTTATCATCATCTCTTAACCTTCAAACACCACCCCAAAGCCTTGAACCACCATCAAACCCCTTAAACACCTCATCTCAAACACAACCTCACTTGAAACACAACTACAACCTCTTCACACCCCCTTGTCCGAATCACTATCCACACTCAAGGAGGAGTTCTTCATCTTGTTTCCTTTTCAAAGATCAAAGCTTTTAACTTCACTCTAGGTAGGAGTGCTTTTCTAAACCTTGTTTCTTGAAAAATGAGCTTTTCTAGCTTTCTCTTGGATTTTCTTTTTGAAACTTTCTTTGTTTCTTTTACTTGATGTTTCGGCCTCTTGCCCTTGAGGAGCACATGATAGCTCAATGATGAGAGCTCCTAGATGATGACTATGTGTTCATCTCAAAGGAACCTCTAGAGCTTGAGTTTTTATTTTCTCCAAGTTTCATCTTTATTATCTAGCTCAAAAGGATTTTTATTCAAAAACACCTTTACTTTTCTTGCTAATTTGATTTCGGTTTCCTTGTTCCTTTTCCTTTAAATATTTTGGTTTTGATTCCTTGATCTTTGAGGTTTTGTTTTGTTTTGAAAGTTTGTTTCTTTGAGCTTGATGATGATGTTCAAGAACCCCATAGTTCCTTTGAGAACTTGGTTCAAGAACTCTAAAGCTCTCTTTGTGATGAGATGAGTGTTGGGTTGCTATTTGTTAAAGTCTTATAAGAGCTCTAGACTATCATAAAATGAACCTTGCATCCATGTTTACTTTTATGCTTTGCATATCATATTTACTTTCCTTGCTATCACTAAGTATCAAGATAATGAATGAACTTGCATTATCATATTTATATTTCAAGCTATGCATTATCATGTTTATGTTTCAAGTTCTCACTTAATATCAAGATAATAATGAGTTGCATCTCATGTTTATTTTATGATATCACTTTACTTTCTAAAGGAACCTAAAATAAGTGCATAAGCATGTTTATTTTTATGTCATCACTTAAATGAACCTAGAGCTCAAAGACTTGCCCATTGTTGTCTCAAACAAAGGCTTGAAAACCTATGTTATTTGTCTTCTTGTTTTCAGCCTCTAAGGGTTTTAGTGGTTACAAGTGTTGAAAACTATGTTTCATAATCTTTCTAAGCTTTTATGAGTTTAAGGAATGCATAGAACTAAGTTTTATGAATTTAGGACCTCTTGAGACAAAATTTATTTAGCTACTGCCCTCTCAAATATTTTGATGATTTTAGATGTTAAAAATGTTTATAAATGGGTTTTGAAAGTTTGAAAAAGGTTCCAAGAAAAACTAGTATTTTATGTGCTTTAGAAATTGTGTTTGACGCCTTTAAATGGAGATGTTTGTTTCGGTTCTGCCTTGCTATTTTATGGCCACTGTATGTGATGTTTGATGATGATAATATGATTAAGTTTGAGTATAATTAATGTTAAAACTCATATATGAAAGATAAGAGAAGTTAGTAACTAGAAAAGAATTAATTTGAGAGTTTTAGAACCCTTAATGTTTGATTTTTCTGGATTCTGTCCAGCAAGGTTTAGAAATGATAATCATGGTTTAAAATTAGTTTAAATGTGTAGGAATGACTCACAAATGGTTTAGGACTTGATCTTGATGCCTTAGGAGCAAACCGGACTTAGAAAGGGTCATTGTTGTGACTCCTAGGTACCCGTAAAGTTAGGATTTTAAGTTCTGCATCTTTGGGGTTTAGAGATGTTCTTGATCATAGTATGGAGTGAGGAATACTTAGATATGAGCCTATAGGTACTTGAGAGTTTAAGTTTTGATGATTTATAACTTAGACTGTGAGTTAAGGACCTTAAGGGTCAATGCATAAGACATTAAGAAGTTGTTAATGCTATGACGTTAATATGATGCAATAATATGTTGAGATGATTATGATTCATGAGGAAATGATTGTTTAAGATATGAGGTTTACCATGGCATGAGGTTTTATTGAGGAATATGTTGTGTGATTAACTTGTGGCATAAGTTTGAAGGAAATTGGTTTAACAGCTGTTATGCTGTCGAATTTCCAGCAAACCTTAAAGGGTTGAAGGAAATGTTTATGAGTACCATATGAGTTGAAAACCCTGGGTGACACCGGTTCGGCCGAGCACCCCCAGGAGATTTTTATGTGACAAAGCACTGAGACGCGCTTTCCTGGGTGACACCGGTTCGGCTAAGCACCCCCAGAGGAAACAAATCCGTGAGGGTATGAGTAGATGCAGCCTACCAAAGCGGACAAATTGCTGTGGCTTAATGGCCGCAAAACGTTTCAGGGAGGATATATCCTAAGAGAGGTGATCCCTACCCCCTACCCGTACTTGCGAGTCGGGATTATTTTATTATGTTTCGCTTATTCAGATAATAAGCAAGAGCTAGTGACGACTAGCTGAGGTATGAACTCATAACCTAGTTATTTTAGGGTGGCCTTATTATGCTAAAGTACCATGATTGATGTCACGAAGTTGAGGAATGATCCACTTGAAATTTACATGCCCTTATGCCACATGGTTTATGTTTATATGATTGATGTGCTGATTTATATGTTCAAGTATGACCATGCATCCATGCTCTAACATGTTGCATTCATAACATCAAGATGCATGATAAAAGGAATGGACCTTGGATAATTAGTTTTATAAACCCTAAACTGAATCTTATATGCATGGACACTCTTTTATAAATAAACCCAAGGTTCTTGAGGATGTGAACAATGTAACCCTAGGATAGGAGACTCCTACTGAGATTCTTTAGCAAGAATTCTCACTCCTCTCTCTTATTTCTTCCATCACATCTTCAGAGACCGATGGCGACGTTCATGGTTTTCATTGACACGCCACCTGCCTCCATCATCCGAGGACCCCTATCGTCACTAGACTCCGATGGAGAGCTTTGCGATTACCCGAGCTTTTATGGAGATCTTCCCTTCGGCAGTACCTTTTGGGAGGGGTTGTAGATTGTACTCGTAGCTTAGTAGGAGGGTAGCGTTTTGGGTTTTTATCTTCATGTTATACCATGTACTTTGTATTTTCTTGTATTTTATTTCCGTTGTATTACAAGCTCTGCCCGTCCTTATGAGGGTATAACTACTTATGAACTCTAATTATATTATTAATGAAATGTTCCCTTTTGTCATCTTGATCATTGCTCTTTTGTTATGTGATTTATCATTATGTGAATTCTTATGATTGTCATCCGTGTGTTAATTTTTGTCGTTCGATTATACTAAGCTCGCGGCTCTCACTTTGCTTTATGTTTTCAAAAAAAATATTTTACTGGTAATTTCCGCTAAGTATTTTATTAAAATGATGAGACTAAGAAGTAATAGCCTAATGTTTAACCTAATGTATTCTAGAGAGTTGGGTTAAAATTAGGGTGTTACAGAGATTGCAACTAGAAAAATAAAAAGAAAAGAGCAGTATATAGCACCCTAATTTTTTTATTTAGAAATTAATTGAGACTTTATCAATGAGAATCTCAAAATCTGACAGACATAAAAATGATAAAGACGATCCAACGAATCTATAAAAAAAAAAAAAAAAAGTGAATACTACCTTTGCGGGCCTCGCAAGCCCGCTGGGACAGCCGAAACCCTAGAATTCGGGCTCGAAGATTCCTGAAATTGAGAAAATATAAGGATAAGGTTACAAATAGTTAGAAATAAAACCTTTATGCTAGAATTACTTTTTGGGCAATATCTGTTACTCAGGTACGGTGTTTCACCCATTCGGGGAAATTTTGATGTGCAATTTTTAATACCGAAAGCTAGTTAATCTTTACAAAATAATGAAGTATATCCATTTGAATGCCAAATGAATGACTAGGATTTCATCTTGGATGAAAGATCAAATCGTAGCCATAGATATAAATTTCATTTAATGAAAAGAATTTTTGCTTTATGACTAACCAATAGTATCACACCTTAATAGATAAATATAACTCACCTAACCCCATTAATTCATTTATTCATCCTCGACCAGCCAAATGAGTACGGAGAACTCCATTTTCTTCTTAACAAACCTTGATTTCCAACCTCAAAATCTTGGTCCTAAGCTTGTTAAATCCATAAGTTCCCTTTACTAAACTTGTTCTACACATCAAACTCTACAATTCTAACCGATTGAAATCTCAAATCCTCACCTTGATACCTTACTTCCTCACTACCTAAGGAAGGTTTGGGGCTGAAATTGGTGACTTGAAGTGAAGATAGATTTCTTAGGACATCCTTTGAAGTATAAAGCTCAAAAGCTTTCAAAGTAGGGTTTTATTGAGTCTTGCCAAATTTATATTTCTCATTTCTAACTTGTTCTGCCCAAAATATTTAATTGTCTTAGTTAATGATATATGGTTGTTGATGTATAAAGTTTGGTGAGGGGTTTAGATGAGGTTAGAGTAATCATTTTATCAAATGAAATTTTAGTTAGAGTGCTGGATTTTCGGTTTTGCTGAAGATAGTAAAATCTCATGAATTTTTAGACATATTTGTGGTCATGATCATGGTCTGGAAAAATTATATGTTGGACCTAACGTCTTGAAATATCTACATGAATTTTCTTGAGCATGTTTCAAGAAATACTACTTTAAAAAAATCAGAGATCGAAATGATGTTCATGCAGCTTAGATTTCTAAAACCTGAAGCAGTAAAATTGTATGATTTTATTATCATATTATCTGATCGAATTTTCCTTTCAAATTTTGACAAGGAGTTAATGACATCTTGAACTGTAAATTTAATTTTTATTTTGGGTCAATTCCATCATTTGATAAATTTTAAAATTGTGAGAACCTTGTCCTAGGCTGTGAAAAAGTGTTCTCTAACCACTAAACTTGTAAAATTTAGTGACATATTAGAGAATTCCGATTGTCATGAAAATTTTACAGGGTCTTTTAGACATATGAAGATGTCACAGGGAATTTTTGTGGCTCTTGAATTGGTCATTTGATATGGAAACTAATTATGAATTCTAGAGTGATAAATCTGCCTGGTTGCTGGAAATGATAAAGATATCTTAAACTAATGATAGAATGGCATTGAATTAAAGCATATATCATATGAATGCATGCTAATTGTTCTAAAGTAATGTTAAGGAGACTCCAACATAATTATATGCCTATATGTGATATAAGTAGGCCTTTGAAAAGATAATTACATTATATGGATATTATGATGATAAAAGAGAATATGTGAAGTTTCACAGTGCATGTTTTAACATATGGGGAAAAAAGAGAAAAGGCTTAGGTGGGTTAGAGAGGGAAGGTAAAAATAAGAACTTCCTAGGAAATGTTTTGAGTCAGTAGACATACTGGCTAGGAAATAGAACTGTGTGTGACTCGGAAATGGAAAAATATGAAGTTTGATAATCACGAATAGGAATGGGCTCATGTCCTAGCAATCTATGGTCCTTTGTGGAGTTATCCACTATAGATATTACTTGATGTGAAACTAAGCCTTCCGTATGTTGATAAAAAGAAACAACTGCACTAAGTTGAATTCCATGTGATATAAGATAAACACATACGATTACTACCAGTTTGTATTTAATTTTCCTTGACTCATGTACACTAATATTGATATATGTGATCTAGCATGATGCTTTTTATATAAATGAATCTACTGATTATATTCTGTCTACATGTGAGGGATTACCCTACTGATAATTTTATAATATTCTTACCCCTATTTGTGTATATGTTGTATTGTGCTTAAACTCTACAGATGCCATCACTAGTATTCTTCCTTGATTCGCCACAGTGGGTGTGGCATTACGATCCAGTGCTCGACTCTCTTTATGCAGCAGCTTATTCCCAAACCCGTGCATATGTGTTCTTTGGCCATTCCTTTAGTATGTCTGTCTTCATCGCTGATTTTGGTCCAGCTTTTCCCTACGACGGTGTGCCTCTCCAGATGGCGCACCTAGGTATATTCGATATTCCTCTAGCACCACCAGCACCTCCTCTAACTGATGCTCCCTTTTCATCCTTGTCCTCCAATTTGGACCCACCAGAGGGTCCTGATGCCCCTGACAGAGATGAGGCCATCATACTGATGGCCAACAGTTTCGCCTAGGAGGACATCAGACCTATGGGGGCTCTTGACTTGTATATAGTGTAGTATAGTGCCAGAAACTTACTAGCTTGCAAACTAATAAATGTTAGATGTCTTAGGTCCATTTCTATGTATACATGATTTTTGCTAGACCTTGATATTTGAGCAGGCTAGGTTTTAGATAATTGGTATGTCTTTTGATAGGAGTCCCTGAGTTGTATTATAAGTGAAATGACTTAACTTCAAGTATGGTATGTATTAAGGAAAGTTGGATGTGCAGTATATATATATATATATATATATATATATATATTCTGTAGTAGTTTTCTTTACAACTTAAGAGTTTGATTTAACTTACTTTCATTTCGTTCGACTAGTAGGTATTATAAAAAGAAAGTGATACTCTTCTAATAACAATGTTAATGCTCGAGTAATACATGATAGTTAGGAGGGTGTTACATAGTAAGAAATAGTAATATGCATAAATGAATCAAACCAAGTGTATCGATGGGTGTTTTGGAATGGGGGAAGAGGTAGAAGAAGAAGAAGAAGGTGAAGCTCTAACCTAGCTCTATTCCTAATTTGGCAAAGAATACATCGAGATTTGAGCTATAGAGTATTACATCATCCTAAAATTTGCGAAAAAGGGGCCTAAGTAGGTCAAAATTGCAAAAATTAGCTTTCAGGCTTGGTCCCGCAAAACTCCAAGCAGCAAGTTAAGTTTGTTGCAACGAACTGCCTTGAACTACACCACTGGCGCCATGTCTCAAGTTTACTGTAGCGATTGATATTCGCTACAATGACTCTATCTTTGATGATGAACTTTCTCTGGCTTTCAGGTTCGCTGTAGGGACTCTGCCCGGAATTGTTCTTCCTTCTATTTGCACTCTCTATCTTCTGCCTACTCCTAACTCGACTCCACCGTGCACTCCCAGGGGTGACTCTTCAAGTGACCACAATCCACTCTGCAAAACAAAGGTCCAATGAGAAGTATAATTTGAAATTATGCTAGAGTACTATATGAAAGCCATAAAACAAAATTGAGTGCAAATGATGAGAAGATCCAAAAACTAACAAAATTTAAGGAATTTAAATCCAAAAAGAATGCAGAAGCACTAAGTGAAATAGGGAAAACAGTTATAAAAAGAGTGTTTATCAATGAATTACCTTACTTTACCTTTGAGATTCCGTGAAACTCTCATTTTGAATTAGCTCTTGTACTGGTTGGTCATTGTCCATAGTGTTAAGCATTCCATTGGTTTGTTGGGCTGACGACTCTTCATCTAGATTTATTTCCCTTCCCATGCCTACTTCTTGAACAAACTCTTTTTCAAGAAAAATAGCATCTCTATTAATAATAACTCATTTTTCAATGGAAAGTTAAAATTGATATCCAAAGCTATCATTTGGATAGCCTACAAACCTGCCTTTTAGGGACCGAGCTTCCAATTAATTGGTGCTCAGTTCCTTAATAAACGCTGGACAACCCCAGATCTTAACATGTTTAAGACTAGGCTTCCTAACAAACCAAAATTCAAATGGAGTAGTAGGAATTGACTTAGAAGGAATTCTATTTAGAATATAACAAGCGATATGCAATGCGAATCCTAATAGTGAAATCGGAAGATCTGTATAACTCATCATAGACCACACCATATTTAATAAAGTATGATTTCTCCTTCTTGAAACACCATTTAATTGAGGTGTTCCTGGTGGAGTACGATGCAAAATAATGCCATTCATCGGACCAAAGAGCTTTGATGTTCTTTCCTATTTGTTTTTCTACTTTTGATTTGAACTCCTTAAATCTTTCAGAGGATTCATGTTTATGCTTCATAAGATAAACATACCCATACCTAGATAAATCATCAGTAAAGGTTATGAAGCAGAAATATCCACCCCTAGCCATTACACTGAATGGGCCACACATATCACTATGCACAAGTTCCAAAACTTCTTTAGGCCGTTCTATTTGCCACCCAAATGGAGACCTAGTCATTTTCCCTTGTAGATATGATTCATAAGTTGGAATAGGTTCAGAACCCAAAGAAACTAGTAGTCCTATCTTTTCCAATTTGTTTATCTTATCCTCCACAATGTGAGCCAGTCTTAGATGCCAAATTTGTCTGAGACTAGAAGTTGAATCAAATATAGCATTCATTTCAGCAATCTTAGGAAATGTTTTGCTTTTGGTGTTTATATAATAAAGCCCATCATGAATGTAACCAATGCCAACAGCATCATTTCTAAAATAAATGTTGCAAACATTATCCTTAAAAAGAAAGGAATAACCAATTTTAGTCAAACTAGAAATTGATATAATATTGAGATAAGCACGAGGGAAAAACAAAAAATGATCCAAAACCATAACATGGTTATTCAATAATAATAAAGAAGTTGATCTCGCAACTTTGGCAGCAACACTTGCTCCATTACCTACTTTCAAGGTCACTTCATTCCTCCTTCAGACTTTACTACTTACTAGTTCCTGCATAGAGGTACAAATATGAGAACTTGCACTAGTATCAAGAATCCACAAAGTGTTTGACTTATATGGATTATCAAAAAAACAAGAAATATACATACTTTCCAAAGGCACACTATTTCCCTTGTTTGCCTTCAATTCCTCCAAGTATTGAGAGCAGTTTCTCTTCTAATGTCCAATGTAACACCCTAAATCTTAACCTAATACTACTAGTATGTATTTAGGTTAATTCTTAGAACATTACCTCTTGGTCTTATTCTTTACTTGAAAATACTTAGCAGAAATATGGGTAAAATTTTTCTTTTTGGAATTGAAACCAAAGTGAGAGCCACGCACGATTCTTTGAACGGGAATTCATACAAGTCATATGAGCAAATCATAATAAAACACATAAATAACATGGATACATCAACTGATTATATATATAGATAATGCGCCAACCAAAAGGCAGGACTATTCGGTACATAGAAGAACGAAATACAACTGAAAAGCAAATACAAGGAAATCATAAAAGCAAGTACAAGGAAACCATGAAAGCAACACCCATACCCGTGTGCACCTAGAGTAGACAACCTCATATACAAAAGAAGGTTTGTCCTCAACTATGTGGCGTGTGTGCACTAGTATTACCCATCCTATACACCTACTCCTGCTGGTCCGAATACTGAGGGGTGGAATCGATCCACTGGCGGATCTCGGCGGGAGTGGTCGTGCGGATCATCGGAGCGTGTCCATTGCGGCGAGGGCGCATGGATGGCCTATGAGCCAACCTCGGCTGAACCACCGTCTCCTCACTCCCAGCTTTCATCGGTGGGGGAGTGGGGCTAGAGCTCCAACTGTACATGTGCGAAGGCGGGTCCTCTGATGGATCCGTCTCCAAAAACTAAGTCCGGGGTACGTACTCCGGGTAGTCACGTACGGCTGACGCCTCGGGCTGCATGTGGAGGATTTGCTCATCGTGTGGTCTGGCTCGCTCAAAAATCATGTTATGATGGTAGGGAGCAGTCGGGGTGAAGTGGTAGCTCCGTACTGGGTGTGCGAAGGGTCGTCCCATAAACATAAATACTATGACAATGCAGTGACCCTCAAAATGATATGACCCGAGTGCTGGGGCATGGTGCAGCTCCCACGTCGGGGTATCGATGAAGAGTACGAAAGTCGCCATATGAAGATGTGATGGAAGAAAATAGAGAGGGAATGAGAATCTTCTAAACGAATTCTCAGTAGGGCAATCCCTAACTAAGTGACATCATCACATCCTCTGGAACCTTGGGTTTTATTTCTAAAAAGGTGCGCATGCAGGTAAACTTCTTTTAAGTTAGTTTTCTAAAGTATTAATTATCCAAGGTCCGTCATATTTTACAATGCATCTTATGACTAAGCAGGGAATACACTAATGAATGCATCATAAAGGTAAACCAATCAATAGAATAACTAAGGATCATTATAACAGTGGCATAAGGTGGCAGGTGTAAATCTCATAATAACTTTTTCTTGGTTTTTCATAGCATATGTGACATTTTAAACTTTAACTTTTTATCTCATGGGGCCACCCTAAAACATCTCTAGGTTATGAGCTCATAACTTAACTAGTCGTCACTAGTTCTTACTTATCCTATGATAAGCATAACATACATAATCCCGACTTAAAGTACGGGCTAGGGGGCAAATTAAGGATCACCTCTTAGGGTCATTTCGTCTTTGAAACGCTACTAGCAACTAGTGCATAGTAGTATTGTCCACTTTGGCAAGCTCTGTGTCAATACCCTCACGGATTTGTTTTCTTGGGGGTGCTCGGCTAAACCGGTGTCACCCAAGAAGGCGTCTCAGTATTGTGTCACATTTAAGTTCTCATGATTTTCAAAAAGACCTTTTTCCAAGTTCCTCAAATTTGATGGAAATTCGGCAGCATGACGGCTGTAGACCGAATTTCCTCAAATTTGCTTATGTCATGAAAACATATAGGGCATACAAACATATCTTATGAGGTATAGCATATCATCATATAAAACTTATTCATAGCACATATCAAGCTCATGTGTCATATATCATATTTACATAAATTAAGCATCATAAAAACTCAAGACTTTTTAATGTCTTATGTATTGACCCTTAAGGTCCTTAACTCACGTTCTAAGTTATCAATCATCAAACCTAATCTCTTGGGTACCTATGAGGTTATAACTAAGTATTTCTCACCTCACACTATGATCAAGAATATCTCTAAACCTCAAGGATGCATAATTTATAATCCTAACTTTACGGGTACCTAGGAGTCACAACAATGACCCTTTCTAAGTTTAGTTTGCTCCTAAGGCATCAAGATCAAGTCCTAAACCAATTATGAGTCATTCCTACACATTTAAACTAATTTAAAACCATGATTATCAAATCTAAACCTTGCTGGACAGAATCCAGAAAATTCAATAATTAAGGGATCTAAAACTCTCAAATTAATTATTTTCTAGTCTCTAACTTATCTTATCTTCCACATAAGACTCTTAACATTATTTTTACTCAAACATAAGCATATTATCATCATTAAAACAGCATATACAGTGACAAATAAGTAGCAAGGCAGAACCGAAATGTGCATCTCCATAAAAGACATAGAACACAATTTCTAAAGCACATAGAATACTAGTTTCTCTGGGAACCTTTTTAAAACTTTCAAAACTCATTTATAAACACTATTATCCTTTCAAATCATAAAAATACTTAAGAGGGCAGTGGCTAAATCATTTTCATCTCAAGAGGTCCTAAATTCATAAAACTTAGTTCTACATATTTCTTATACTCATATAAGCTTAGGAAAATTATAAAATATAATTTTCAATACTTGGAAACCTTAAAACCTCTTAGGGCCGAAATCTCAACTATGGAAAACAAATATTTTAGACCTTTGTTTGAGATAACAATGGGCAAGTCCTTGAGCTCTAGGTTCATTAAAGTGATGGCATAAAGATAAACATGCTTATGCACTTGTTTTAGTTTTTGTTAGAAAGTAAAGTGAGAGCATAAAATAAATATGAGATGCATCCTATTATTATCTTTGATATTTAGGTGAGAACTTGAAATGTAAACATGATAATGCATAGCTTGAAATATAAACATGATAATGCAAGTTCTTTTATTATCTTGGTACTTAGTGATAGCAAAGAAAATAAACATGATGTGCAAGACATAAAAGTAAACATGATGCAAGGTTCATTTTATGGTTAGCTAGAGCTCATTCAAGACTTTAACAAGATAATCAACCCAACACATATCTCATTATAAAGAGAGTTTTAGAGTTCTTAAACCAAGTTCTCAAAAGAACTATGAGGTTCTTGAACAACATCATCAAGCTCAAGTAAACCAACTTCCAAAACAAAACCAAACAAAATCTCAAGGATCAAAATACCAAAACCGAAAACCTTACAAGAGAAAAAGAAAGTGAAACTAAGTCAAGTTCTTTATTAAATACCCAAAACCCCTATCTAGAGAAAGATCTCTAGAATGTGCCGGCCAACTTTAAGGTTGACAAGGGTAGGCTTGGGCTTTTAGAAATCCTTAGATTAATTTTCTTAAGTTGAAAAACCATGTGAGTTAGATATCATATAGATGAAGTCATAAGAAAAGGAAAACTCAAGCTTTAGAGGTTTCTTTGAGATGAACACAAGGTCATCATCTAGAAACTCTCATCATCAAGCTATCATACTCATAATCAAGGCCAAGAGGCCGAAATGAAGAAGAAAAGAAAAACAAAAGAAAGTTCAAGAAGAGAATCCAAGAGGAAACTAGAGAAAAACACATTCTTGAGCAAAACAAGTTTGAAAAGCAAATCCCTACCAAGTGATGAAGATGAAAGCTTGAACTTGAAAAGGAAAATGAGAAGAGCAACTCCTTCTAAGGTGGTGTGATGGCTTCGGCCAAAGAGGAAGAAAAGGAAAGGAGATGTGTTTTGAGGAAGCTTGTATTTGAGGTTTAGTGTTTAAGAGATTTGATGATGATCTAAGGTTAGGATATGGTGGATTGAAGTGGTGAGGTGATAATGTGAAGAGAGGATGAAGATAAGGAGAAAGAACTCTTGAAACTTTGAGAGAAAAGAAAAGAACTAGCAAGATAACTCTAGAATTCTAAACTTAGCAAATGCTTCAAGGTGCAACTAAGCTATCACAAGCATCCTATTTATAGAAAAACAAAACCATGGGGCTCACCAAGGGGGGGAAGTGGCCGTAGCTTTTGAGGGGGAAAAGGGAGAAAAATATCTCTTACACAAGGTCATTCAAGATGGTTTGAAGTATGGAAGCTATGCTACAAAGTATGGCTCGATGTGAGTTAATTTCCTATCAATTTTTTATGAAATTGGGCTTCTAGAAACTTGACATGGCTGGAACTTTTCCAGCCACAAATAAATGGGAAAAATGGGTTGTTTTAATTATTTATTCATGTGGAAATTCAAGCTTGATTGAAAGTTATGACAAGGTATAGTGTATGTGACTCGAGGTATGGCCTTGGAGTATTAAAAATTTAACATGTGATGCATATGGAGGGAGGAGGGTACACGGCCAGACTTGGGCAGCATGGAGGGAGGGAGATTTGATCATCTAATTGTGTGTTAATGATAGGTTTAAGTGTGTATTAGCTTAGGTATAAGGTTAGGAATAATTAAGCTTAAGTTTAGGTAACTAAGAATGTGTTTTAAGGATTTTATGACAAGATTAGGAGTGCTCATACATCATTAGAGAATTAAAAACTCATTTATGAATAAACAATGTGTAACACAATTCCATGATTTAAGGAATTGGAAAGAGAAAACACTATTTAAGATTCCATGACTAGGAGTCTTGAAATTAAAATATGATTTTAAGTTGTAATTAAGCACTTTTAGGTTCTACTCAACTTTAATAATTTATTTTGACTCAAGATTAATTAAGGAAATTAATTAACCTTCAATTAGAGCCTAATATTGCTTAGGTTTGCTTAATCACACGATTAAGCGTAAAAACACAAAATTAGGGGCAAAATCATAATTTTGTACTAATTTCGCCCGGGACCTCCGGGGCCAAAACTAAAGTCATAGTCTACATAAAAACGCCTTTTAAAATCATCTGGAGAAGTTTCGGGTTCATCCAGCACTTGCAAATAGGTAAAACACCACACGGGCGTTTTGGTCATTTTGACCCAAAAACTCGAAAAACGAGATTTTCGATCCCGGAAAGGTACACAGGTCATCTAATCCCCTTTCAACATTGAGTTTGCCCTTCGAGTACTATCGGATCAGCTTTCCTCGAATTCTAGGCCGAAAATGACCTCAGGGGCACTTTGGTCATTTTCACTCTTAACAGAAAAATCGGGGCGTTACATCCAACTTTACCACAATGGAAACGTTTTCCTTTATCCGCAACTTGTTTCTTGTCCTTTTTCTTCGACATCCTAGCTAATAACTTGGGAACAGATCTTTTATTGTTCTTCTTCTTCTTAGTCTTATGAGAAGTAGAAGCTACAAAACGCTTTTCTTTCCCTTTGTTGTTGGACATAGCCTTTTGGGCAATGACTAACATGACATGCAATTCAGCAAGTGAAACTTCTATCTTGTTCATGTAAAATTCACAAAGAATTGAGAGAATGAATCCAACAGGGACTGGGGGATCAAATCCAAATGGAGGTTGAAATCCATGAAGAACTCAAGATTCTCAAGTTGTTCTATCAGCATGATCATCTTTTGCACATGAGCTCTAACTTCAGACCCTTCTCAAGTTATAGAAGCAACATTGAAACAAGATAGAACAACTTGAGAATCTTGAGTTCTTGTGCAAGAAAGGTCTGATGTTGGAGCTCATGTGCAAAAAATGATTATGCTGATAAAACAACTTGAGAATCTTGAGTTTTTCATGGATTTCAACCTCCATTTGGATTTAATCCTCCAAGTCCCTGCCAGATTCATTCTCTTAGTTCATTGTGAATTTTAACATGAACAAGATAGAAGTTTCACTTGCTGAATTGCACAACATGTTGGTCATTGTCCAAAAGGCTATGTCCAATAACAAAGGGAAAGAAAAGCTTCTTGTAGCTTATACTTCAGGTAAGACTAAGAAGTAGAAGAGCAATAAGAAATCTGTTCCCAAGTCATCAGCTCGGGTGTTTAAGAAAAAGGGCAAGAAAAAAGTTACGGATAAAGGAAAATGTTTCCATTGCTGTTAAGTTGGACATTGGATGAGAAACTACTCTCAATACTTGGAGGAATTGAAGGCAAACAAAGGAAAGAGTGTGCCTTTGGAAGGTATGTCTATTTCTTTTTTTTTTATAGTCCATATAACTCAAACACTTTGTGAATTCTTGATACTGGTGTAAGTTCTCATATTTGTACCTCTATGCAGAAACTAGCAAGTAGTAAAGTCCTAAGGAGGAATGAAGTGACCCTGCAGGTAGGCAATAGAGCAAATGTTGCAGCCAAAGCTGTGGGGTCAACTTCTTTATTATTATTGAATAATCATGTTATGGTTTTCGATCATGTTTTATTTTTCCCTAGTGCTTATCAAAATATTATATCAATTTCTAGTTTGACTAAAATTGGTTATTCCTTTCTTTTTAAGGATAATGTTTGTAACATTATTTTAGAAATGATGTTGTTGGTGTTGGTTACATTCATGATGGGCTTTATTATATAAACACCAAAAACAAAACATCTCCTAGGATTGCCGAAATGAATGCTATATCTAAGTCTCAGAAAACTTTGGCATCTAAGACTTGGTCACATTGTGGAGGATAAGATAAACAAATTGGAAAAGATGGAAGTATTAGTTTCTTTGGGTTTTGAACCCATTCCAACTTTTGAGTCATGTCTACAAGGCAAAATGACTAGGTCTCCATTTGGGGGCAAATGGAAGGGCCAATGAAGTTTTGGAGCTTATGCATGGTGATGTGTGAGGCCTATTCAGTGTAATGGCTAAAGGTGGATATTTCTACTTCATAACCTTTACTGATGATTTATCTAGGTATAGGTGTGTTTATCTTATGAAGCATAAACATGAATCCTTTGAAAGATTTAAGGAGTTCAAATTAGAAGTAGAAAAACAAGCAGGAAAGAACATCAAAGTTCTTCGATCCGATCAAAGAGGTACTTAAGTACTGAGTTTGATAAATTTCTCAAAATGAATGGCATTATTTTGCAACGTAGTCCACCAAGAACACCTTAATTAAATGGTGTTTCAGAAAGGAGAAACCATTCTTTATTAAATATGGTATGGTCTATGATGAGTGATACAAATCTTCCCATATCACTATGGGGATTCGCATTGCATATCGCTTGTTATACTCTAAATAAATTCCTTCCAAGTCCATTCCTACTTCTCCATTTAAATTATGGTTTGGTAGGAAGCCTAGTCTGAAACATGTTAAGAACTGGGATTGTCCAACGTTCACTAAGAAATTGGACACCAATAAATTGGAATCTCGGTCCTTAAAAGGTAGGTTTGTAGGGTATCCAAATGATAGCTTTGGATATCAATTTTACCTTTCCACTGACAAATACTTGTTACTAATAGAGATGCTATTATTTTTGAAAAAAAGTTTGTTCAAGAAGGAGGCATGGGAAAGGAAATAAATATAGATGAAGAGTTATAACAACTTTCTAACTACCATATAGTAATTAGAATAGTGCTACTTTTATTTTATACTTTATACTAGTCAAGAGAAATGAAAAGATAATAATAAAATGAGCTAATGTGTTGCAACAACTTATATATATACATCATAAGCAAGTCAGCACTATGTACAGTACATTGGAACATAAACTATCAACCACTGAACTATTCAAGAATTCATTTCAAAAGAAGACATCTTCTATGTCTAGTTTAACCTGCTCAATTATCAGGGCCCAACAAAATCACTTTTTCACAAAAATGGACCCATATAACATTTAATAGAGTCAGTCAGCAGGATGGTGGTTTCCTAATTCTAAGCTACAACTATATACATAACATGAGTCTGTCAGCAGGGGCATCAAGTCCAGTAGGTGGATTGGAGTTTGATGATGATGACAAAGACGAATCATCTCCATATGGGGGTATAGGTGGTGCCGGAAGGGCTACAAACACAGTAGGGTATGCCATGTGTAAGGGCACACCATCATAGGTAAAACCGGGGTCAAACTCAGCTGCAAACACAGAGATACTAAATGAGTGGCTAAAACATACATAAGCCCATATTTGGGAATACCCAACTATGTACAGAGAATCCAAATTTGGATCATAGTGCCAATGCCACTGGGGTGAGTCAAGGAAGAATATCATGGACGACATCTATGGAGTCTGAGCACAATACAACATACACACAAATAGGGATGAGAATATTATATAATTCTCAGTAGGGTACTCCCTCACATGTGAATAGAATAAAATCAATAAATTCATTCATATACAAATCATCATGTGAGATCACATATATCAATATTTATGTACATGAGACAAAGAAAATTAAATGCAAAATGGTAGTAATTGTATTTGTTTCTCTTATATCTCATGGAAGTTAACTTAGTGCAGTTGTTTCTTTTTATTAACATAGGGAAGGTTTAATTTCTCATCAAGTAATATCTATAGTGGATAACTCCACAGAGGACCATAGACTGCTAAGACATGAGCCCATTCCTATTCATGATCATCGGACTTTATTTTTTTTTTTTCCATTTTTGAATCATACACAGTTCTATTTCCTAGCCGATACGTCTACCGACTCATAACATTTCCTGGGAAGTTCTTATTTTTGCCTTCCTTCTCTAATCCATAAAAGCCTTGTCTCTATTTTCCCCATATGTTAAAATATGCACCGTGAAACTTCACATATTCTCTTTTGTCATATAACCACATCATGTACTTCTCTTTTTCAAATGCATACTTATATCACATGTTGGCATTTAGTTACCTTGGAGTCTCATTCATGTCTTATAAGCACATCTTTAAACAACAAGCAAGCATTCATATGCCATATATTTGGAACAAATACCATTCTATCATTAATTTAAGACTTTCTCACCATTCCAGCACCTTGGCAGATTTACTGCCCTGGTGATAATATTTAATTTCCATCTCAAATGGCCAATTCGAGAGCTACAAAAATTCTCTATAAGACTTAAATGTGTCTAATAGTTCCTGTAAAAATTTCATAACAAATAGAGCCCTATAACCATTTAAATAAATTCAACAAATTTGTTAGTCAGAGACCACTTATTCACAGCTCAAACCAGAACCCCTATAATTTTTATCCCTAGTAAACGATGAAATTAACTCAAGAGAAAAATCACAGTTATACATCAAGAAGTTATCAACTCTCTGTAAAAATTTCAAATTAAAATTCTATCGTTTGTTATGGTAATAAAATCAAATAATTTCACAATCTTAGTTTCAATAATCCAAACAGCGTGAGTACCATTTCAGTCCTTGATTTTTCTAAGACATTAAAACTTAAAAATAGTGCTCAAGAATTTTCTTGTGTGTAGTTCAAGATGTTAGCTCCAACATATATTTTTCCCAGCTCCTAACCATGACCACAAATATGTCTAAAATTTCATGAGATTTCACTGTCTGCAGCCAAACTGAAATTCCAGCAGCATAGAATCAAATAAAAAATGAGAAATAAAAATTTTGCAAGAAAAGACCCAATAAAACCCTACTCTTGGAAGTTAATGGTGTTTTTATCTCTAGGATGCTTCAAGATTGTGCTCTTCACTCCAAAGCTCTCAAGACACACCCAAATCCCTCTCAAATTAGTGGGGTATAAGGTATCAAGGTTGAGATTTGGTGATGGATTGAAATTCTAATCGGTTTTATTTGTAGGTATTGAGTTGTAGAGCAATTGTAGTGAATGAAGATATTGATTTCGACAACTCTAGGCTAATGTATATGGAAATTAAAACCAAGATGAAGCTCTTGGATATGGAGGAGATGCAGCTGCCTTTCTTTCCCTTTGCTAGATGAAATTGTGGCTTCTTGAAGAAGTTTGGTTTGTATTTATCTCATATATATAAAGAATGAATATAACATGGTGTAATTTAATGATCTTTGACTTACGAAAGAAAAATAGATGGCTAAGATTAATCTTGCAATCCAAGATTGAATCTTAGCCATTCCTTTAATATAAAGTGATAAGGTTCTTTAGTTTGTAAAGATTAAAACAGTTTTTGGTGTTAGAAATCGCACACCGAAATTTCACCGAACGGGTAAAATAGTGTACCCGGGTAATCAAGCATTGCTTCAAAATTAATTCTAAATGTAAAACCTTTATTCCTAGCCATTTCTAATCTCAATCCCATGTTTTCCTAATTTCAGGCACCTCCAGGTCTCGAATCTAGAGTTTCGGCTGTCCCGGCGGACCCATGGGGCCCACTACATTACTATTTACTTAACTTTTTTTTTTTTTTTTTACAGATCCATTGAATTGTTCTTATCATTTCCATATCTATGAGAATTTTGAAATTCTCATTAATAAAGTCTTAATTAATTTCTGAATAAAATTTAGGGTGTTACATTACCACCCATCTTAATAAAAATGTTGTCCTCAAAATTTCATGCCTGGAAACAATTTTGGAAGATCTTTCTTCATGTTTGTCTCTAATTCCCATGTGTATTCTTCATTTCCAAGTCCACCCAAGCCACTTTTACAAGTTGCACAAATTTATTTTTAAGTTTCCTGGTTTCTCTATCAATGATCTGAATGGAACGGGCTTGAAATGTCAAATCATCCCTTAACTGTATGGACTCAGGTTCTATAATGTGATTCGGATTCAGATGATATTTCCTAAGTTGGGAGGCATGAAACACATTATGAAAGTTAGATAAATGTGGGGGTAAAGCTATTTGGTAGGCAGCTGATCCAATTCGTTTAAGAACTTGAAAGGGACCAATGAATCTTGGAGATAGCTTTTTAACTCTTAAGGCTCTACCTACCCTAGTAGTGGGTGTAACCTTCAGGAATACATGTTCTCCCTCTAGAAATTCTGAAGGTTTCTTTCGAATGTCAGCATAGCTCTTTTGATGACTTTATGCGGTAAGAATCTTTCTCCTGATCTTCCGGATTTGCTCCGTTGTTTGATTAACAAGATTAGGTCCCAACAGTCCCGCTTCTCTCGAATCGTACCAACACAATGGGGATTGGCAATTTCTTCCATATAGAGCTTCGTATGGGGCCACACCAATACCAGTGTGATGGCTGTTATTATAAGCAAATTCAACTAACGAAAGCAACTTATCCCAACTTCCTTTTTGCTCAATCACGCATGCCTTTAACATATCTTCCAGGGTTTGTATGGTACGTTCTGTTTGCCCGTCAGTTTGGGGGTGATAGGTAGTAATTCAACAAAGCTTAGTCCTAAAGGCTTTTTGGAAACCTCCCTAAAACCTCGAAGTAAATCTAAGGTCTCTATCATAAACTATTGAGGAAGAAACACGGTGTAGTCTCACTATTTCTTGGATGTACAGAGAAGCTAACTAGTCCAAAGGTAAATAGCTTTAATGAGAAAGAAATGAACAGACTTGGTCAATCTATCTATTATAAACCATATAGCATCATGACTTGATGATGTCCTTGGTAAACCCAATACAAAGTCCATGGAAATACTTTCCCACTTCCATTCTGGGATTTCTAAGGGTTGCAGGGTCCCAGTTGGTTTTGATGTTCTATTTTAACTTGTTGGCAAGTTAAACACTTCCTAACACAATCTTCTATGTCTTTCTTCATTTGACCATCACAACATCTTCTTGAGATCCGCATACATTTTACTAGTCCCTAGGTGTATAGTAAGTTTGCCCCTATGAGCTTCCTCTAAGATATTCTTTTTGAGATCGCTACTTGCAGGTACGCACACCTTATCCTTGTATCTCCATATACCGTATTGGTCTTGAGTGAATCCTAGCAAGTTCTTTGCACGAATTGATCTTAGTATCTCCTGAAACTCTAGGTTTTCATGTTGTGCAACCAAAATTTGTCTTTTGAACTCACTTGTTACTTTTATTTGGCCTAACACAACACCTTGAGGGTTCACAGACATGTCTAAACTAAGCTTCTTGAAGCTTTCAACTAGCTCTATCTCCTTAATCATCAGGCATGCTACACTTAGGGATTTCCTTCTCAGTGCATCGGCAACATCATTTGCCTTGCCTGGATGGTAATTCAGACTAAACTCATAATCCTTGAGCAACTCCATCCATCTTCTTTGCCGCATATTGAACTCTTTTTTATCAAAAAGATACTTTAAACTTTTATGATCAAAGAAAACATTGAATAGTACACCATACAAATGATGTCGCCAGATCTTTAGAACAAAAACCACAGCTGCAAGTTCAAAGTCATGAGTTAGATAGTTTACTTTGTGGAGTTTCAACTGTCAAGGAGCATAGGTGACCACGTTATGATTTTGCATCAACACACATCTTAAACCTTTACTAGAAGCGTCACAATACACCTCAGAGGGTTCTTGAGGATCGGGTAATATTAGTACTAGAGCCATGGTCAACTTTGCTTCAACTCCTGGAAACTATTTTCACACTCTAGTGTCCAATTGAATGGAGCGTTCTTTCAGGTTAGTTTCATCAAAGGTAAGGCTATCTGAGAAAAATTCATAATGAAGCGCCTATAATATTCGGCTAACCTTAGGAAACTTCGAATCTCCATCACCATTTTTGGTCGTTCCCAATGAAGTACTGATTTTACCTTAATAGGATCTACAAAGTTTCCCCCTCATGATACTACATGACCTAGGAATCTTACCTCTTCCATCTAGAATTCACATTTTGACAACTTAGCATACAACTTCTCTCTTAGGATTTGTAACACAACCCTAAGATGCTCTGCATGTTCTTCCTCAGTCCTAGAATATATAAGTATGTCATCTATGAAAACAACTACAAATTTATCCAAGTAAGGGCAAAAGATTCAATTCATATAATCCATGAATACAGCCGGAGCATTAGTCAATCCAAAAGACATCACCCTATACTCATAATGTCCATATTGAGTTCTAAAGCAGTCTTGGGTATATCCTGATCCCGAACTCGAATATGATAATACCCGTATCTAAGATCAATCTTTGAGAATATAGTTGCACCTTGTAACTGATCCATGAGATTGTCAATTCTTGGCAAAGGGTACTTATTCTTGATTGTCACTTTATTCAATTGCCTATAGTTTACGCACAGCCTCATACCCCATCCTTTTTCTTCACCAGAAGAATAGGGGTTCCCCATGGAGAGGCACTTGGTCTAATAAAATGCTTCCCTCATAGTTCTTCAATTTGGGACTTTAATTCTTTCAACTTTAAAGGGGACATCCTATAAGGAGCAATTGAAATAGGACTCGTTCCCGGAACCAACTCAATGGAGAATTCAATCTCTCCTTCAAGAGGAAACTCTGGAATATCCTCTAGGAAAACATCTGGATATTCTCTCACTATTGGAATCTTGCTGAACTCGTGGTCATATTCAGTTCACTAGCAGAAAGGAGAACATATTCCTGATGATCTGTCTTACTAGGGTTAGATGTTACTAGGTTCAAGTAAAAAGAAAAAAGAACCACAGGAATGGAAGGTAAAGTGGAAAGAAATATGGTAACTCAATCTGGACAGTGTAAGAGGACATAGTTAGGTACCAACCAATCCATACCTAAAATTACATCTAAACCAGATAATGAAAGACAAACTAAATTGGTAGTAAAGTCTCTAGTACCTATTTGAAGAGGAATATTCACACATGTATAACAAGTCCTAATAGGACCAGCAGTAGGAGTGGATACAAGGAGATCATAAGGTAGTTCAGACACAGATAATTGTAACTTCTATACACAGTCATGGGATATGAAAGAATGAGTGACACCTGTATCATACAGTATATCTAAGACATTACCATTTATTTCACACTTACCTCGGATCAGATCGACAGATTGAGAAGCTTCCTTGGCACTTATAGTAAAAATGCGCCCATGTTGTTGTGGCCTGGAGGCAGGCTACTGACCTTTCTTGTTGGGGCACTCAAATATTTTGTGTCCTGGTTTCCCACAGCCAAAACAAACAATTTGAGTGGTCCAGCAAGGCCTGTTCCCATAATGTTTCCCATATTTAGGGCACTCTCATCCTGGTTCTAGTCTTGGAGATTGAAGTTGCTTTCCTTTGTTATTATTGGTGTTGTTGTTAGGGGGATATCTCCTCCTAGGCTGATTGACAGGCTTGAATCGAGGGCCCTGGGGTGCTAGTCCTCTCCTAGCATTATCTTGTGCATACTTGAAACTTGCTAGCTTCTTGTAAGACACCTCTACACGGCAGCATTTATTTACTAGGGTAGGATAGTCTCTGATCTCCAAGAGACTTATAGCTGCTTCTATGTCTTCACGTAGACCTCCTTCATGTTTCATACACTTCCAAGCTTTGTTGGGGTCACGTTGGTAAATTGAAGAATGTAACACCCTAATAGAACGAAGTTCACATTTGGATTCTATTAGTTGTCACTTATGCCTTGCATTTATTTTCTTTTGAAATTAACTTAGAAAAATAGTGGAAGTTTTTTTTTCTTTAAATAAATTAATTTTTTGAAAACTTAAGCTCAGAATTAGAAGTGAAATACATAGCGCTTTTATAGATAATAATCAAGTTACATTGCGTACTTAATTAAATAAGCGGAATAAGAGACTAAGTGTAGAACTATTATCACATAAACTGGAATATAATCACTTAATACGTAAGTCACAACAGGGCATATATCATACTGATAAGTTATTACAAATAACCATATAAGTTCTACTATTACTAATTGTTTCTCACAAACTATAATGTAACTAAAGCTCGGAATACTCCTACTTGAAAGGTTTGAAATCTTCACGTGCTACCTCCTTCCTCAGCTACAGCTTCGTTGATTTAGGTGGACATGTCTGTCTCTGGTAATGACAACGGAAAATAAACATAGGAGTGAGAAATACATGATTTCTCAGTAGGAGTTCCTACTTGTACTAAAAGTGTCGTCGTTGTCGTCCCAGCCACTTCGGGTTTATTATAAAAAGGTGAACAGGTAAGGATTCAATTATCAAACTTTCACAAACGTGATTAGCCGAAGTGCAGTTACTTTTAAACTAATCTTGAACATTAGCAGAAATATCCATTCAGTATTTCATCAAGCATACATATAAGCATATAATGTAAAACCACTAATAAGCAATAATCATTTAGGAGCTGCATGCATTTCATGATTACTCATCCTCAACATTCACTTGTTTAGTGATCATCATTTTTCATTTATTTCATCAACATATTTCTTAATTACTCACGGGATGAATGCATCAATGCCTTAGACCACCCTAAAGGGTAATGAGCTCATACCGTGGCCGTCGCCACAACCTTTTGGTTTTCTTTCCGTTGCCATGATCTCAACGGTTTAGGGGGTTAAGCCGTGAGTTTAGCTCAAGTCCACTTTTCCAGACTATCATTGCTACTTTTTCAAGTTTTACTTTTATTCTCACTGAGTGAAATCATCAATACCTCAATCCTCAAAGAGGATTAAGCAGTGAGTTGGTCTATTTATTATTTCATTTGAAACATGAATGTATGCACATTAATAAATCATGGCACAGTCAATCATTTTATCATTATCATTTCATATCTCATCAATACATTCACATTTCTGTATATCACTTCATGTGACATAGACAATATCATGTAAATCTCATAGTAAACATTCTCATAGATAATTCATATTAAGCAACCTAAGTTATCAAGTTAGGTCTCTAGTGTTCCTAATAGGTTATGGATATCTTGGTATTATCTTTTTCTCTTAGTCTTCTTTGTACTCTTAGTATTTCCATTAATACATTAATACCCTTTAAGATATTTTTAGAGGTTCTTTATATATTTTTATTATGACTTTTATATATATCTCCTGAAGATTATTATTCTACTTAAATCCTTAAAATTATCTCTTTACAAGACTTGAATCTTTTATTTAGAGTTCTGACATCTTTTAGAATAAAATTTGTAGTACTAACATCTTAGATTAGTGTAAATCAACTGTAATTGTGCATAGTAGGATTCCCAGGAAAGAGAGGTGGGTCACAATGGACACGCTTAAATACCAAGTCTTTCCTTAGCCAGAACCTTTCCAAATTGCACTCTCACAGTATCACGCTACCTTCAAGACTTTCTTAGCACACTGTCCCAAAAATATATCTCTCATTCTGTATTTTCGTGGTGTCAAACTTTATGCATAGCATACATAAGTGTGTTTGTAGATGTGTTATCTTTTCCACGAAGTTGAAATCAGTCCATTTGCATTTTTCTACAGTGAGTTACACCTATTTTACTATTACAAGGTCAGATTAAGAGTTTTAGTCTTAGGCTCCACTTTAAAAATTTATATCTTGGACTAGAAAACTCCGTTTTAGGTGATTCTTTTTGTAGAGTGTTATACAATGAGTCTAGTTTATAATAAAAATATTTTCATTTAGAGATCCTCCATATTTTATGAACACTAATTTTCAAAGTAACTACTGCCAGAAATAACTAGAAATTCCAGCACCTGCCATGTTCATGTCTTAAGTTATCTTTATTAACTCAAGTTTCAATACAATCTTTTAAGTTATATTTGAGTTTGATAACATCATAAAAGTACTCATAGCATAATAGAACATGTTGTGTTTTCTAAAAATATAATTATTCAAAACTTTTGATAATAACTCAAGTTTGAGGCATTCTATCCATGAGCAAAGTTAGAAGCCAACAATACTTGAACAAATAAAGAAGAAACTCCTACCTCTTGTGTAGGGTCTAAAAAGGGTCATTCTCTTCTTCCTTAAGCTTTGAACAAGAGTCTTTGGAGTGGATGACCCTCCTTGAATCTTAGCTCTAGAACTTGAGTGCTTAAGAAAATATTTCTCACTAGAGTTAAAGATTGTAACTCTTGTGAGGCTAGTGAAAGTTTGGACTTAGGATTTAAGTGTTTGGATGAAGTTTAGAGGATCAAGAGAAGTCTTTGAAGAACATAAGAAGAATGATAGAATAAGAAAGAAAGAACACTTAGAGAGTTTCTGAATTGAAGAGAGTTTGAGGAGTATTTATAGTGGAAAGATTAGAGAAAAAACAGAAGAAGGAAAGCACTTGGAGCATGATTTATGGAAACATGTTGGCTAAATTTTGGGATGAAAATGCTCCTTGTTTTGTGCAAATATGTTTCCATGTTTTATGCAAACATGTTGGATGAAAATGCTCCATGTTTTGTGCAAAGATGTTAGTGGAGATTTTCTAACCTTTAGTGCATGTATGTGATTCAGAAATGTGTATGATGTATGTGGTTAAATTATTGTGTTATCATCTTAATCCAATGACTTAGATTCATTCTTCTCTAAAGACAAGTCTAGGGATTTGTGCAAATGGCATTGTAGTAATTTCTTTAACAAAGACAAGGATATTTTTGTAATTAGACAATGATAGTGGTATTCTTGTAATTCCATTCATAGAGTAAGGGTATCTTCGTCATTTAATAAGGCAAGGGTAGTTTGGTAATTTCCTTTACATAGCAAGGGCATTTTCGTAATTTCCACTAAGTGATGGCATTTTCGTAATTCTTTGCATTTTTCTCTAAACATACTTAAGTAATCTATTTGTTGTGTTTCCTAACATTTGTCTAGATTCTCTTGGTTTTGCTATCGGTAATTAAGATTAATATTTATCTTAGTTATAAATTTGGGGATGTTATATTTCTCCCCTTCTTATTAAAAATTTTGCCCTCAAAATTTGATACCTGTGAATAGGTTTGGAAATTCTTTTCGCATATCTTCCTCGAGCTCCCATGTGTGCTCTTCCATTCCATCTTGTCCCCAGGCTACTCGGACCAGAGATACAGATTTGTTTCTCAGCTGCTTGATGCCATGATCCACGATCCTCGTCGATGGTAATTCAAAAGTTAAGTCATCTTTTAATTGTAAAGTTTCTGGCTCAAACACATGACTGGGGTCTGACTGATACTTTCTCAATTGGGACATATGAAAAACATTGTGTAGGTTAGACAAATTTGGAGGTAATGCAATTTGGTAGGCGGAAGGACCTACCTTTTTTAGGATTTGGAAGGGTCCTAAGAATCTAGGGCTTAGCTTTTTTACTTTCATTGCACGACCTATACCTGTGGTAGGAGTAATTCGCAAGAATATGTGTTCTCCTTCTTGAAATTCGAGAAGTTTCCTTCTCTTGTCAAAGATAGCTCTTACGCCTACTCTGAGCAGTGAGGATTCTTTCCCTAATTCTCCTTATTTGTTTGGTTGTCTCTTCTACCAAATCAGGGCCCAAAATACTTTGCTCTCCCACCAACAAAGTGGTGATTGACACTTTCTACCATACAAAGCCTCATAGGGTGCCATCCCAATGCTAGTGTGGTAACTATTATTATATGCAAACTCAATCAATGGAAGCTGTTTGTCCCAACTTTTTGGCTGGTCTAAGACACATGCTCTTAGCATATCCTCAAGGGTTTGAATTGTTCTTTCTGATTGTCCATCAGTTTGAGGGTGATAGGCAGTGCTTAGACACAACCTTGAACCAAACGCCTTTTGCAAAGCTCCCCAAAATCTTGAAGTGAACCTTGGATCCCTATCTAAGACAATGGTTTTGGGTACTCCATGGAGCCTTATTATCTCTTGGATGTATAGCTGAGCTAACTTTTCCAAAGAGTAATTTGCTCGAATGGGTAAAAAGTGAGCAGATTTGGTCAATCTATCCACAATTACTCATATGGAGTCATGTCCGGTAGGCGTTCTTGGCAATCCTATCACGAAATCCATGGATATTCCTTCCCACTTCCATTTGGGGATTTCGAGAGGTTGCAGCGCTCCGGAGGGTTTTTGATGCTCTATCTTCACTTTTTGGCATACCAAACATTTTTGCACTATATTTGCTATATCTGCTTTCATCTTTGGCCACTGTAACATCTTTTTAGGTCATGGTACATCTTGGTTATACCGGGGTGTACACTAAATTGACTCTTGTGGGCTTCTTCCAAAATGCTAGCTCTCAATCCTTCTTTTCTGTGTACACAGATTCTCCCTTGGTATCTCCACACTCCTTCCTTATCCTGGACAAACTCTTTCAACTTTCCTGCTTCGACAAGGGTTAAGGTTCTAAGGAAATCCTCATCTTCCCTTTGGGCTTGAATTATTTGATCCTTAAAGCTACTGGTTACACTTAGTTGGCTTAACCGAATTTGTTCTGAAGTCCCCCTATATCCTAAGTTGAGGTTCCTAAAAGCTTCTATCAGCTCATTTTCTTTCACCATGAGCCAAGCGGCATGCAAAGACTTACGACTCAAAGCGTCTGCTACCACATTTGCCTTTCCTGGGTGGTAGTTCAACCCAAAGTCATAGTCCTTGAGAAACTCCATCCAACGCCTTTGTCTCATATTGAGTTCCTTTTGGTTGAAGAGGTATTTCAGACTTTTGTGGTCAGAAAAGACTTCAAACCTTACACCATAAAGATGATGTCTCCAAATTTTTAAGGTAAAGACAATAGCCGCTAGCTCTAAGTCATGAGTTGGGTAATTAACTTCATGGGGTTTGAGCTGTCTAGAGGCATAGGCTACTACATTCCTATTTTGCATCAAAACACATCCTAGTCCTCTTCCCGAGGCATCACAATACACCTCAAATTTTTCTTTTGGGTCAGGTAGGATTAGGACAGAGGTAGTGGTCAACTTCTTCTTTAGTTCTTGGAAACTCTCTTCACATTCTGGGCTCCATATAAAAGCTGAATTCTTCCTTGTTAGCTTGGTGAGGGGTAAGGTAATTTGGTAAAAACCTCTAATGAACCTTCGGTAGTAACCGGCTAGCCCTAGAAAACTCCTAATCTCCTTCACAGTGGTAGGGGTTTCCCATTGTTGCATCACTTCTATCTTACTTGGGTCTACTGCTATTCCCCCATGTGACACTACATGACCTAAGAACTTAACTTCCTTCATCCAAAATTCACACTTGGACAACTTTGCATAAAGCTTCTTGTTCCTCAACACCTCCAACACCACTCGTAAGTGTTCTTCGTGCTCTTCTTCAGTTCTAGAGTAAACTAGAATGTCATCGATGAACACTATTACAAACTTGTCCAAGTATGGTCTAAATATCCTATTCATGTAGTCCATAAACACTGCCGGTGCATTGGTTAACCCAAACGACATCACATTAAACTCATAATGTCCATATCTAGTCCTAAAGGCTGTCTTTGGTATGTCCTCCTCATTCACTCGAATCTGGTGGTATCCTGATCGCAGATCTATCTTGGAAAACACTTGGGCTCCTCTTAATTGGTCCATGAGGTCATCTATTCTAGGCAAAGGGTATTTATTTTTTAGTCACTTTGTTTAGCTGCCTATAATCCACACATAATCGCATACTCCCATCCTTCTTCTTGACAAACAACACTGGGGCTCCCCATGGTGAAGCACTAGGCCTAATGAATTTCTTCTGCAGTAGTTCCTCTAATTGCTTCTTCAACTCTGTTAACTTGGCCAATGGCATCCTATAAGGAGCTATAGATATGGGTCTTGTTCCCGGTACCAAATCTATAGAAAACTCAATCTCCCTTTTTGGAGGAAATTCAGGTATGTCATTAGGAAAAACATCTGAGAATTCCTTTACTACAAGGATCTTTTCTAGAGCTTGCTCCACTTCTTTCTCACTTGTCATTAGGAAGACATATCCTCGCTTTTCATTCCTACTATCCCCCATGATAATGGAGTTTACGTATAGTCGTACCTTTCTATCAAGTTTAGAGGGATTGGGTAAAGATGGTTTGGGAAGAAATACTAGTGACTTATTTGCACAATGTAGTAACACACGGTTAGCCGAAAGCCAATCCATGCCCAAGATTACATCAAAAGGCATAAGGGTAGACAAACTAAATCATGATGAAAAATCCTATCAGCTACCTCAAATTCACAATTTAGGCAGGCTTAATCAGTTCTAACAGTATTTATAGTGGGTGTAGAGACAACTAAGATGATTTTTAAGTCAGATATATACAACCTCAACTTATTAGCACAATAATATGAAATGAATGAATGTGTTGCGCCAGAATCAAATAATACAATTAAGGGTTTTCCATTTATTATACACTTACCTTGAATCAGATCATCGGATTCTGAGGGCATCTCAGCAGTGATAGTAAACACGCGTCCCTGTGCCTTAGGCTTGAGTGTAGAGGACTGATTGAACTTTAGGCACTCTCTAGAATAGTGTCCTGCCTGTCCACACCGATAACAAACATTTTTACCAAATCTGCATTCCCCTCCATGTATCTTTCCACAAGTGTCACAAGGGGGTCTAGTCATAGGTTCAGGGACAGCAGCCATCCTAGGTCGATTAACAGCTTATGTCCTAGGTTGATTCATCATAAGGTGTTGGGGTTGTTTCCTTTTAAATCCACCTCCTTGGTAGGGTTTCTTGTGAGTGGGTGGGAACCCTCGGTGACCTTGTTGAGCAGACCTCTTCCTATTCTCTTCAACTCGGTGGGCAACTAGCTGGCGATTGCAACTCTCAGCCACTTGGCTTTTGCTGACTAAAGATGAATATACAGTGACCTCCAGTCGAGCCACAGATGCCAAAATGTTTGGCCTCAAACCACTCTCATATTTCATGCATTTCTAAGCCTCGTTGGGATCCCTTTGGTAGCTAGTTGAGTGTTTGATCAGTTCTTCAAACTTAGTTGTTTACTCAGCCACACTTCGATTTCCCTGTGTCAACAACAGAAATTCTACTTCCTTTGCCTTCTTAACCGAATCTGGAAAATATTTCTTATGGAACGTAGCATAGAAAACCTCCCACGTAATCTGTATGTCAGCACTTTCGAGCAAGCCCTTTGCACCCTTCCACCATGCAGCAGCCTCTCCTTTCAGCATATAAGTAGAGAATGCCACCTTTTGTTCATCAGAGTATTCTACCACTGAGAAAACCTTCTCCATCTCTTGAATCCATCTGTCAGCTATTTTGGGGTTAGCTGTCCGTTTGAATTCTGGAGGTCCAGCCCTCTTGAATTCTGAGAATTTTCCATATTCTTGGTTCCCAACTAACTCCTCTGACCTCCTATTCATCTGCTCCATCATCACTGTTGCTTGTGCTTGCATAGCCCTAGCCATCCCCTAGAGTGCATTTGCGAGTTCATCATGATTACCTCCACCGCGTGCCCCATGCGTACATCTGTTTGCTGCCATTAGTTCCTAGACACACCAAACAACAGTCATCGAGTTGATCAGGCTCAATACTATAGCTAAGCATGGTAGCAACTATGGCAGTATCACAAGACGATCATGCATTTCTAAATCCTATATCCCATCATACAGGCAAGATTAATAGCATGATATCATAAACAGAAGCATAGTCAGTCCATTCCTCAAGCTTAAATAGGATGAACTTCTCTGATACCATAATGTAACACCCTAATAGAACCAAGTTCACATTTGGATTCTATTAGTTGTCACTTATGCCTTGCATTTATTTTCTTTTGAAATTAACTTAGAAAAATAGTGGAAGTTTTTTTTTTCTTTAAATAAATTAATTTTTTGAAAACTTAAGCCTCAGAATTAGAAGTGAAATACATAGTGCTTTTATAGATAATAATCAAGTTACATTGCGCACTTAATTAAATAAGCGGAATAAGAGACTAAGTGTAGAACTATTATCACATAAACTGGAATATAATCACTTAATACGTAAGTCACAACAGGGCATATATCACATTGATAAGTTATTACAAATAACCATATAAGTTCTACTATTACTAATTGTTTCTCACAAACTATAATGTAACTAAAGCTCGGAATACTCCAACTTGAAAGGTTTGAAATCTTCACGCGCTACCTCCTTCCTCATTTCTGACTTCGTTGCTTTAGGTGGACATGTCTGTCTCTGGTAACGACAATGGAAAATAAACATAGGAGTGAGAAATACATGATTTCTCAGTAGGAGTTCCTACTTGTACTAAAAGTGTCATCGTTGTCGTCCCAGTCACTTCGGGTTTATTATAAAAATGTGAACAGGTAAGGATTCAATTATCAAACTTTCACAAACGTGATTAGCCGAAGTGCAGTTACTTTTAAACTAATCTTGAACATTAGCAGAAATATCCATTCAGTATTTCATCATGCATACATATAAGCATATCATGTAAAACCACTAATAAGCAATAATCATTTAGGAGCTGCATGCATTTCATGATTACTCATCCTCAACATTCACTTGTTTAGTGATCATCATGGATTCTATTAGTTGTCACTTATGCCTTGCATTTATTTTCTTTTGAAATTAACTTAGAAAAATAGTGGAAGTTTTTTTTTCTTTAAATAAATTAATTTTTTGAAAACTTAAGCCTGTAACGAGAAGTGGAATACATAGCGCTTTTATAGATAATAATCAAGTTACATTGTGCACTTAATTAAATAAGCGGAATAAGAGACTAAGTGTAGACCTATTATCACATAAAATGGGATATAATCACTTAATACCTAAGTCACAACAGGGCATATATCATACTGATAAGTTATTACAAATAACCATATAAGTTCTACTATTACTAATTGTTTCTCACAAACTATAATGTAACTAAAGCTCGGAATACTCCTACTTGAAAGGTTTGAAATCTTCACACGCTACCTCCTTCCTCAGCTACAGCTTCGTTGCTTTAGGTGGACATGTCTGTCTCTGGTAACGACAACGGAAAATGAACATAGGAGTGAGAAATACATGATTTCTCAGTAGGAGTTCCTACTTGTACTAAAAGTGTCGTCGTTGTCATCCCAGTCACTTCGGGTTTATTATAAAAAGGTGAACAGGTAAGGATTCAATTATCAAACTTTCACAAACGTGATTAGCCGAAGTGCAGCTACTTTTAAACTAATCTTGAACATTAGCAGAAATATCCATTCAGTATTTCATCAAGCAAACATATAAGCATATCATGTAAAACCACTAATAAGCAATAATCATTTAGGAGCTGCATGCATTTCATGATTACTCATCCTCAACATTCACTTGTTTAGTGATCATCATGGATTCTATTAGTTGTCACTTATGCCTTGCATTTATTTTGTTTTGAAATTAACTTAGAAAAATAGTGGAAGTTTTTTTTTTCTTTAAATAAATTAATTTTTTGAAAACTTAAGCCTGTAACGAGAAGTGAAATACATAGCGCTTTTATAGATAATAATCAAGTTACATTGCGCACTTAATTAAATAAGCGGAATAAGAGACTATGTGTAGAACTATTATCACATAAACTGGAATATAATCACTTAATACGTAAGTCACAACAGGGCATATATCATATTGATAAGTTATTACAAATAACCATATAAGTTCTACTATTACTAATTGTTTCTCACAAACTATAATGTAACTAAAGCTCGGAATACTCCAACTTGAAAGGTTTGAAATCTTCACGCGCTACCTCCTTCCTCAGCTACAGCTTCGTTGCTTTAGGTGTACATGTCTGTCTCTGGTAACGACAATGGAAAATAAACATAGGAGTGAGAAATACATGATTTCTCAGTAGGAGTTCCTACTTGTACTAAAAGTGTCGTCGTTGTCGTCCCAGTCACTTCGGGTTTATTATAAAAAGGTGAACATGTAAGGATTCAATTATCAAACTTTCACAAACATGATTAGCCGAAGTGCAGTTACTTTTAAACTAATCTTGAACATTAGCAGAAATATCCATTCAGTATGTCATCAAGCATACATATAAGCATATCATGTAAAACCACTAATAGGCAATAATCATTTAGGAGCTGCATGCATTTCGTGATTACTCATCCTCAACATTCACTTGTTTAGTAATCATCATTTTTCATTTATTTCATCAACATATTTCTTAATTACTCACGGAATGAATGCATCAATGCCTTAGACCACCCTGAAGGGTAATGAGCTCATACTGTGGCCGTCACCACAACCTTTTGGTTTTCTTTCCGTTGCCATGATCTCAACGGTTTAGGGGGTTAAGCCGTGAGTTTAGCTCAAGTCCACTTTTCCAGACTATCATTGCTACTTTTTCAAGTTTTACTTTTATTCTCACTGAGTGAAATCATCAATACCTTAATCCTCAAAGAGGATTAAGCAGTGAGTTGGTCTATTTATTATTTCATTTGAAACATGAATGCATGCACATTAATAAATCATGGCACAGTCAATCATTTTATCATTATCATTTCATATCTCATCAATACATTCACATTTTTGTATATCACTTCATGTAACATAGACAATATCATGTAAATCTCATAGTAAACATTCTCATAGATAATTCATATTAAGTAACCTAAGTTATCAAGTTAGGTCTCTAGTGTTCCTAATAGGTTATGGATATCTTGGTATTATCTTTTTCTCTTAGTCTTCTTTGTACTCTTAGTATTTCCATTAATACATTAATACCCTTTAAGATATTTTTAGAGGTTCTTTATATATTTTTATTATGACTTTTATATATATCTCCTGAAGATTATTATTCTACTTAAATCCTTAAAATTATCTCTTTACAAGACTTGAATCTTTTATTTAGAATTCTGACATCTTTTAGAATAAAATTTGTAGTACTAACATCTTAGATTAGTGTAAATCAACTGTAATTGTGCATAGTAGAATTCCCAGGAAAGAGAGGTGGGTCACAATGGACACGCTTAAATACCAAGTCTTTCCTTAGCCAGAACCTTTCCAAATTGCACTCTCACAGTATCACGCTACCTTCAAGACTTTCTCAGCACACTGTCCCAAAAATATATCTCTCATTCTGTATTTTCGTGGTGTCAAACTTTATGCATAGCATACATAAGTGTGTTTGTAGATGTGTTAGCTTTTCCACGAAGTTGAAATCAGTCCATTTGCATTTTGCTAGAGTGAGTTACACCTATTTTACTATTACAAGGTCAGATTAAGAGTTTTAGTCTTAGGCTCCACTTTAAAAATTTATATCTTGGGCTAGGAAACTCTGTTTTAGGTGATTCTTTTTGGAGAGTGTTATACAATGAGTCTAGTTTATAATAAAAATATTTTCATTTCGAGATCCTTCATAATTTATGAACACTGAGTTTCAAAGTAACTACTGCCAGAAATAACTAGAAATTCCAGCACCTGCTATGTTCATGTCTTAAGTTATCTTTATTAACTCAAGTTTCACATACAATCTTTTAAGTTATATTTGAGTTTGATAACATCATAAAAGTACTCATAGCATAATAGAACACGTTGTGTTTTCTAAAAATATAATTATTCAAAACTTTTGACAATAACTCAAGTTTGAGGCATTCTATCCATGAGCAAAGTTAGAAGCCAACAAGTAAATGAACAAATAAAGAAGAAACTCCTACCTCTTGTGTAGGGTCTAAAAAGGGTCCTTCTTTTCTTCCTTAAGCTTTGAACAAGAGTCTTTGGAGTGGATGACCCTCCTTGAATCTTAGCTCTAGAACTTGAGTGCTTAAGAAAATATTTCTCACTAGAGTTAAAGATTGTAACTCTTGTGAGGCTAGTGAAAGTTTGGACTTAGGATTTAAGTGTTTGGATGAAGTTTAGAGGATCAAGAGAAGTCTTTGAAGAACATAAGAAGAATGATAGAATAAGAAAGAAAGAACACTTAGGGAGTTTCTGAATTGAAGAGAGTTTGAGGAGTATTTATAGTGGAAAGATTAGAGAAAAAATCAGAAGAAGGAAAGCACTTGGAGCATGATTTATGGAAACATGTTGGCTGAATTTTTGGATGAAAATGCTCCTTGTTTTGTGCAAACATGTTTCCATGTTTTATGCAAACATGTTGGATGAAAATGCTCCATGTTTTGTGCAAAGATGTTAGTGGAGATTTTCTAACCTTTAGTGCATGTATGTGATTCAGAAATGTGTATGATGTATGTGGTTAAATTATTGTGTTATCATCTTAATCCAATGACTTAGATTCATTCTTCTCTAAAGACAAGTCTAGGGATTTGTGCAAATGGCATTGTAGTAATTTCTTTAACTAAGACAAGGATATTTTTGTAATTAGACAATGATAGTGGTATTCTTGTAATTCCATTCATAGAGTAAGGGTATCTTCGTCATTTAATAAGGCAAGGGTAGTTTGGTAATTTCCTTTACATAGCAAAGGCATTTTCATAATTTCCACTAAGTGATGGTATTTTCGTAATTCTTTGCATTTTTCTCTAGACATACTTAAGTAGTCTATTTGTTGTGTTTCCTAACATTTGTCTAGACTCTCTTGGTTTTGCTATCGCTAATTAAGATTAATATTTATCTTAGTTATAAATTTGGGGATGTTACATAGAAAACTTGCAGAGCTCTTCAAATTTGGCTATATACTCTGCCACACTCATAGATCCTTATTTAAGAGCCATAAACTATAACTCTTTTGTATTTCTTACTGAAATAGGGAAATACTGCTAGCAATAGAGCTACTTCTCCATGGAGGAGAATACAATAAAAAAAAAAAAAAGGATAAAGAGCAATGAACAATAACAATATACATAAATGAAGCAAAGCTTGTGTATCCAAGAGTTTTGGGAATGAAGGAAGAGGAAGAAGTAAAAAGAAAAAGAAGCAGGAGAGCTCTAACCCTATTCTATTCCTAATTTTTCCAAGAATGTCTTGGAATTTGAGCTACAGAGTATTACATCATCCTCTAATTTGCTAAAAAGGGGCCTAAGTGGGTTAAAATTGCAAAACTCAACTTCCAGGTTCAGGCCCACAAAACTCGTTGTAGCGAGTTAAGTTCACTACAGTGACTTGCCTTGAACTCTACCATTGGCACCAACCTTCAGGTTTGCTGCAGTGACTCTGCCTCTGATGATAACTTGCTCTTGCTCTTAGGCTCACTACAGTGACTAATGCTCGCTACAACAACTCTGCTCGGACATTTGTTATTTCTTCCAACTACACTCTTTATCTTTTGCCTGCTCCCATTTCTACTTCACCATGCACTCTCAAGGGTGGCTTTTCCAGTGATAGCAATCCACTCTATAAAACAGAGGTCTAATGAGAGAAAAAAAATCAAATTTATGCTAAAATCACTTAATACAAGCCACAAAACAAAATTGAGTACAAATGGTGAGAAGATCCAAAACTAACAAAATTCAAGGAATTTAACCAAAGTATATTAGTGCAGAAAGAGTGCTTATTAGTCACAGATATTATGCATAACCAAAGTAGAGATTACCATTTCTTTATTAGAGTACTGCTAGGTCGGGTTATAGAAAGCTAAGATTTGATAACTTGATTATATTTTTGAAATGTTTTGATACTTTATTACTATCACTATTATTCTGGTGTTGTGTATCTTCTCTTGGTGTCCCATGAAGGGGGTTCCAGGTGAGGACTCACTTACTGAGTTTTGGTTACAAAACTCACCCCTCTGTTTTTTCTCTTTTTTCTTTTTTTATAGATATAGCAGCTATTGAGGGTACTTCTACACCATCTTCCCCCTAACAACGTTGGATTTCAGTTGTTGATCTTATTAGCTGAGGTGTTTGGTATTCTGCTCTATATGTGTTCCAGTGTCATGGAAGCAGGATCTCAAACTATAGGGCACGATTACATTTTACACAGTCTTGTATATTAGGATATTATTTGGACTATATAATCTATGCTTTTCATAGACATTTTATATGTAAAGGACTTCATGCATATTTTGTGATATTATGATATTAGCCTTTGAAAGTTACTAAGATATTTTGGTCTCATAAATATGGTTTCTAGAGCAAGTGATTTGTATGTAGAAAGAGAACTATTTTATGGATTTTTCATAATTCAAATGTGCATGTAGAGATTGTACAAGTCACGAGACTTACATGGGAATGGGGTTTCTCATATGTCGGTCACGTGCCCAAGTCGGGTGATGACAAAGTTGGTATCAGAGCCATAGGTTTCCCTACATATCACTAGAGCAAGTGTCCATAGGTAGTGCCTCGTTTATGTAAATAGAAGCACGCTTATTTGCATTAACGAAGCATTACTTGCGCCTTTAGGGTGGTCAGTTGTCTCTAGGCTAAGATATGGAGTTCAATTCTTTTTTATGAATGGTATTCCTTATCCTATGTGTTCTTGCCTTTCAGTTGAATCCAGTATGCCTCCTCTTCGACATTCTACCTCCCGACGCTGCCGTAGTAACAGATCCTCAAGCCTTAGTGGCTAGAGCAAGCTTTGGCCACCCTTTCTAACGTTGTACCTAGACAGACAAAGGATGGATCACATCCACCCCTAGTCCAATCTTCGGCTAAAGATTGTGATGATTTAGCCCTAGAGCATTTTCAGAGGATGGATCCACCCACCTTCCAAGGATGCTTACTAGAGAGGACCCCTAGGTATTCCTTAGAGAGATAGAGAAGATTATCAAAGTTATTCATTGTTCATCAGAAAGAGCAGCAGAGTCAGTTGGTTTTCAATTAGGACGCTTGGCGGGGACATGGTATGATGAGTTTCTCCAAGGACTTGCCTATTCAGAGCCATCCTCCTAAGAGAAATTTAAGGCAGCTTTTCTATATAGATTTTGTTAGAGAGTGTAACACCCTATATTTTATTCAAAAATTAATTGAGACTTTATTAATGAGAATCTTGAAATTCTGATATACATAGAAATGATCAAAACAACTCAACATATCTCAAAAAAAAAAACATGAATAGTAATTTGTGGGCCCCGCAAGCTCGCCGGGATAGCTGAAACCCTAGAACTGGGCCCCGGAGATGCCCAAAATTGAGAAATTATAGAATCAAGGTTAGAAATGGTTGGGAATAAAGATTTTATACCTAGAATAAATTTTTGGGCAATGTTTGATTATCCGGGTACACTGTTTATCCGTTTAGTAAAATTTCGGTGTGTGATTTTTAACACCGAAAGATGATTTAATCACTACAAATGGGTAATGCATATCCATTTAAATCAAATGAATGGCTAAGATTTGATCTTGAATAACAACATCAAATCCTAGCCATCCATATTTGTTTCGTCTTATAAAGAAATTAGATTTTACGTTAAAATAATGATTTATCACATGATATAAGATAAGTATTAGCCACCTAACTCCATAAATTTCATCCCCAAGTCTCGTACAGCAAGAAGAAAGCAGAAACTCCATGGTTGCTTCACAAAAATCTTGAAAAGCTTGGTTTAAAACTCAAAACTCATATCCTAGACTTGTTAGAATCATAAACTTCCTTTACTAAACTTATTCCACACATCAATACCTACAAATCTAACCGATTGAAATCTCAAAACCTCACCTTGATACCACACTTCCTCACTGCCTAAGGAAGGTTTGGGGCTAAAATTGGTGCCTTGGAGTGAAGACAGATCTCTTAGGACATCCTTTGAAGTATAAAGCTCAAAAGCTTTCAAAGTAGGGTTTTATTGAGTCTTTTCTTACAAAATTTATATTTCTCATTTATTATGTGATTCTGTGGGAAATTTTTAATTGAGTGGGTTGATGATATATGATTATTGATGTATGAATTTTTATGATCTGTTTGGATGAGGATAAAAATCCTTTTTGTCAAAAGAAATTTAGGGTTGTGCTACTGAAATTTCAGTTTGGTTGTAGACAATGAAATCTCATGAATTTTTAGACATATTTGTGATCTTAGTTATAAGCTGAGAAAAATATATGTTGGAGTTAACATCTTGGACTACTTACATGAAAATTATTGAGCCCCAATTTTATGTTTCACTACCTCAAAAAAATCAGAAACCGAAAAGGTAACCTTGTTGTCTGGATTGTGGGGACTGAAGCTCTAATTTTGTATAATTTTATTACCATAGCAAATGATTGAATTATCATATGAAATTTTTACAGGGTGTTAACTTCTTGAAGTTAATTGTGATTTTTTTTTTAGTTGATTTCATCATTTTTTAGGGCTAAAAGTTAAGAGAACTCTGGTCTGGGCTGTGAATAAGTGTTCTCTGACCACTAAACTTGTAAAATTTATTTAACATGGTTAGAGAGCTCTGCTTCCTACGAAATTTTTACAGGGACTACTAGACATATTGACATGTCATAGAAAATTTTTGTGGCCATTTAATTAGCCATTTGGTATGGAAAGTAAATATTGTTACCAGAGTGGTAAACCTGCCAAGATGCTGGAAATGAGAGAATGTCTTAAATTGACATCAACATGATACTTAGTCAACATATATGGTATATGAATGCATGCTAATGGTTTTTAAAGAGTTACTTACAAGGCATAAATGAGACTCTAATGTACCTGAATGTCTAAGTGTAATGTGAGTAAGCCTTTGAAAAATAAAAGTATATGATGCATTTATATGACAAAAGAGGATAGGTGAGATTTAATGATGCATATTTTAACATATGGGGAAAACATAAACAAGACTTATGTGCAATAAAGAAGGAAGGCAAAAATAAGCACTTCCCAGGAAATTGCATGAGTTGGTAGACATATCAACTAGGAATAGAACTGTGTGTGATTCGAAAATGAAAAAAAATGAAGTCCGATGATCACGAATATTAATGAGCTCATGTCCTAACAGTCTATTGTCCTTTATGGAGTTATCCACTATAGATATTGCTTGATATGAATCTAAGTCTTCCCTATGTTTAAAAAAAAAAAAAGAAACAATTGCACTAATTGAATTCCATGAATTACAAGAGAAAGACTTATGGTTACTACCATGTTACATTTTGACTTTACTTGAATTATATACATTAATAATTATTCCTATGACTATACATAGTTTATTGTTATTTTTGCATATAAGCTTACTTGATAATGCTTGTAAGAATGAAATTCCTACTTATGTTTTGTTTATTAAATTTTGATTACTGGTGAGGGATTACCCTACTGAGAATTATAAAATATTCTCATCCCTATTTGTGTATATTTTGTATGGTGCTTAGACGCTGCAGATGCCGTCAGTGATCTTCTTCCTTGACTCACCCCAATGGCAATGGCACTACAATCCTGACTTGGATTCACTATATGTAGTAGCATATTCTCATATACGAGCTTATGTATTCTTCAGCCATTCTTTTAGTACCTCCATTTTTACTGCTGAGTTTGACCCTGCTTTTCCTTATGACGGTGTGCCCCTACACATGGCACACCCTATTGACTTCGTAGCTCCACTTGCACCACCTATGCCCCCTCATGGAGATGATTCATCCTCGTCCTCCTCCTCAGACTCCGATCCACCAGCGGTCCTGATGCCCCTGTTGAGGGCAACGCCATTCCACCGATGGCGAATGGTTTTCTTTAGGGGAGTATGTGACATTCAGAGACTCATGTTATGAATGTAGTTGCAGTTTGGCATTAGGAACCCTCCAGCCTGCAGACTGATCTTGTGAGATACGTTAAGGTCCATTTCTGTATGTATGAAATTTTTGTTGGATCTCAACTTTGAGCAGGTTAGACTACATAGTAGAAGTGTTCTTTTGTACACTGGGTTCCTGACTAGTTAGGAGATAACTAGTTTGTTTTCTTTTTAGTATGATGTACCTAATATGAACTTAACAACAATGTATATATATGTACATATTAGTTTGATAACTTATACATCTATAGTATTTTATTTCAGTTATTTTCGACTAGTATAGATTATGTGAGTGAGTAATACTTTTCTAATTACTGCGTTAACACTCGAGTAAAAACATGGTAATTAGGAGGGTGTTACAGAGAGCTAGAGGGCACAAATGATTGAGGAGTTTTTCAGACTCTGTATGACCCCTGAGATAACTGTAGCTGAGTATGATAAGAGGTTTACATAGTTGGCTCAGGCAGCTGCAAGCATGTTGTAGTTAGAGACCGAGAAGGTTAGGCAGTTTGTTCAGGGACTGCCTAAAGATATGTTCTTTAGCCTTCAACCACATGTCGGTACTATGGATTATGCTCAGGTAGTAGACACCACTATTGGATTAGAGGCATGGTTAGCATGAAGGAGAGCTATTTCCGAGTCCAGCAAGAAGGCTAGGACTCAGGGTACATTTTCTGGGGGAGCTAGTACTAGCAGAGGACCCAGCTAGCAGAGTCAGCAGCAGGCCCAGCTGGCTAGGGTTACCCTTTTAAATCCTACCCCAGTATGGTCTGCAGCTTTCCAGAGTCAGAGCAGAGAAGGTAGTTAATATTCTGGTTAGGCATTAGTTTAGAGTTTTCTTGTTTATCAGACTTGTGGTAGGCAGCACTCGGGGCAATGCCTGATTGGTACATTTGTTTGTTATGCTTATTGCCAACAGGGCCACAAAAGGCTGGAATGCACATTACTGCAGGGGACATCCAATTAGGGGTTAGTGAACTCCACTATTTTAGTCCAGTCTTTCTAGTCAGTGACCCAAGGTGGTTCTGCTGCCCCAGTTGACAGGGGTGCTAGGGCCGCCCTAGAAGTAGAGGCTTCATTGGCAAAGGTTCAGCTAGTAGAGGTCAAAGTAGCGGGGGACAGCCCCAATTGTATGCATTGACAAGACAGGATGCAGCAACTTCTAAAGATGTAGTGGCAGGTATTATCAGGGTCTTTACTTTTGATGTATTCGCTTTGATTGATTCTAGATCTACTTATTCATATGTATCCTCATTCTTTCCTACACAATTTGAGAGGTCAATTTCTAGTTTAGAGAAGCCTTTCTTAGTAGGGATACCGTTGGGAGGACCTCTCTTAGTTCAATCAATATGCAGAAAGTGTAAACTCAGGATTAGTGATATGGAGACTTATACAAATTTACACTTGTTAGATATGTCAGACTTTGATGTTATTCTGGGCATGGATTGGTTAGCTTTATGCCATGCTATGGTGGATTACTATACTAAGTCTGTCAAGTTTGGTACTTCTGGAGATGAATTTCAAATGTTTAAAGGTGTCAGCTATTCTATTCCAACTAGTTTGATTTCATCCATGAGTGTTTTGAAGCTTATGGACAAAAAAGGCTATAGGCTTTTAGCTTTGGTTTGGGATGTAGAGGTACCAATGCCAACCATAAAAGTAGTCCCTGTAGTTTGTAAGTTTCCTTATGTGTTCCCAAAGGACTTACTCGGCTTGCCACCAGAAAAGGAAATAGAGTTTGGAATAGAGCTTGAGCCGAGAACCGGGCCTATTTTGATACCCCCATACCGTATGGCCCTGACAAAGTTACAGGAGTTGCAAAAATAGTTACAAAAGTTGCTGGATACGGTATTTATTTGACCCAATACTTCATTTTAGGGTGCTCTAATCCCATTTGTAAAGAAAAAGATGGATCCATGAGGATGTGTATAGATTGCCGGCAGCTAAGTAAGGTAACAATTAAGAATAAGTACCCTTTGCCTTGTATAGATGAGTTGTTTGATTAGTTTCAAGGGGCCAGATGTTTCTCTAAGATTGATCTCTTGTCTAGATATCATTATTTGAAAATCAAGGATTAAGATATACCTAAGACAGCTTTCAGGACACACTATGGATATTATGAATTCCTAGTGATGTCCTTCGGGTTGACTAATGCTCTTACAGCTTTCATGGATTTGATGAATAGAGTTTTCAAACCGTTCTTAGATCATTTTGTGATTGTTTTATTGATGATATTTTGGTATACTCTAAGAGCACAGAGGAGCATGAGCATCACCTCAGGATTATGTTGCAGACACTGAGTGAACATCAGTTATATGCTAAGTTCTCTAAATATGAATTTTGGTTAGAGCAGGTGGCATTCCTTGGACACTAAGGATGGTATCAAGGTAAATCCAAAGAAAGTTGAGGCTATTCAGCAATGGCCAAAACCTGCAACTGTATCAGAGATTTGTAGCTTCTTAGGGATGGAAGGTTATCATAGGTGATTTGTCAAGGATTTTTCCAAGATTGCAACACTGTTGACCAGATTGATCCAGAAGAATGTTAAGTTTCAATGGTCAGGAGCTTGTGAGGAGAGCTTTCAAAAGCTGAAGACCTATTTGACTATTGCCCCTATATTACTACTACTTTCAAGTATGGATGGTTTTACTATATACTGTGATGCTTCTAGAGTACGACCTGGCTGTGTCCTTATACAACATGGTTAGGTTGTAGCCTATGCTTCGAGGCAACTCAAGAACTATGAACAGAATTATCCTACTCATGATTTAGAAATGGAAGCTTTAGTCTTTGCTTTGAAGATTTAGAGACATTACTTGTATGGAGCAACCTGTGAGATTTTTACATATCATAAAAGCTTAAAGCATATTTTCCAATAAAAAGATCTAAATCTCAAACAACGTAGGTGGATGGAACTATTGAAAACTATAATTGTATGATTTCATATCATCTAGGTAAAGCTAATGTAGTAGTTGATGCCTTGAGTAGGAAGTTAGTAAGCAGCTTAGCCTATATAGCTCCTTTAAAATAACCTTGAATAGAAGATATTCACAGGCTAGAGGCAGAAGGAGTCCAGTTTGGACTTGATGACACAAGAGCCTTTCTAGCTCACATTAGGGCTCAATCAACCCTAGTAGAACAAATTAAGGTAAAGCAGAAGAAGGACCCCAAACTGGTTAAGCTTATGGAAGATGTATACAGAGGAGAACGTGATGAGTTTTCTATGGATATAGAAGACGTATTGTGCCTTGAAAATAGATTATGTGTACCTAATGTGGATGAGTTTAAGAAGAAGGTAATGGAAGAATATTAGAGTACAGCATACTCAATACATCCAGGATCAGTTAAAATGTATCATGATCTTAAATAATTATACTGGTGGGAAGGTATGAAGAAGGACATAGGGTACTTTATGGCACAATGTTTGGTGTGTTAGCAAGTCAAGGCTGAACACCAAAAGCCTGCATAGTTGTTTCAATAGATAGAGATTCCACAATGGAAATAAGAGAGAATAACTATGGATTTTTTAGCTGGGTTACCTCGAACTACTAAAAGCTTAGATTCCATCTAAGTAATTGTAGATAGGATGACCAAGTCAGCTCATTTCCTGCCAGTGAAGACTAGTACTGCAATTTAATATCCCCATCTATACATTAATAAGATTGTCAGACTTCACAGAGTGCATTTCAAAAGGGGCCCAATTTACTTCGAGGTTCTGGGGGGCATTTCAAAAGCTCTTGGAACCCAAGTGCACTTGATTTTAGCTTTCTAGCCTCAAACAAATGGTCAAAGAGAGAGGACTATTAGACCTTAGAGGACATGCTTAGAGCCTATGTGTTAGACTTTGATAGGAGTTGGTGTGACCACTTACCACTAATAGAGTTTGCTTATAATAATAGTTATCAGGAAAGTATCTAGATGACACCCTTTGAAGCCTTGTATGGCAGACATTGCAGGACTCCCATTGGATGGTTTGAGCTTGGGGAAACTAAGACCCTATGCCTAGATCTAGTCCAAGAAACTCTAGAGAAGGTCCAGCTAATCAAAGAAAGGCTATTAGCAACTTAATCGAAACAGAAGGCTTGTGTTGATAATCGACGCCGAGAATTAGAGTTCGTTGTGGGTGATCACGTATTCTTAAGAGTGTCTCCTATAAAGGGAGTGTTAAGATTCGACAAACAAGGAAAACTAAGTCCTTGCTATATCGGACCATTCGAGATCCTAGAGATAGTAGGAACAATAGCTTATAGATTAGCATTACCTCCCAGTTGTTAGTCATCCACCCTATCTTTCATGTTAGCATGCTTAGAAAATATATTCCAAACTAGTCTCACGTGCTCACCTCATAGACAGTTCAAATTGATGAGAATTTATCTTATAAGGACGAGCCAATTGCCATCATAGACAAACAGATCAACAAACTCCATTCAAAGGATGTACCTTTGGTGAAAGTAATTTGGAGAACCACTCTGGTGAAGAAGCCATGTGTGAAGCCAAAGAAACCATGAGAGTCAAATACCCACATCTTTTCCTTCCTTCAGTCATGTCTTTAGATTTGGGGACCAAATCTTTTAAAGGGGGAGTTATGTAATACCCTAGTTTAAATAAAATGTTGGAAATTTTTTTTTCCCAACCAGAAAGGGTGCCAGTTACCCTTATCTGTCACTTCGAGTCCTGAATTTCACTAAGTATAGACCTTATACGTCTTTGGAGGGCTATATCATAGAGCCATATTCTTGGGACCAAAAGTTCTTGGTAATTGTTTCCTAAAGAAAAATAAGTTAAAGAGTGATTTTTAATGAATTTTATGGAACCTTTACACATTCCATTTTTAACCTACAAGTTTATAAAATCGTAAGAATTTTTAATTTGAACTAAAACCCAAAATTTGGATTTTAATTTTTCTGATATTTTATTTGAATCTAAATGGGGGGCATTTCCTTATTTACATTTATGTTTTAAAGTTAATGGAGAGTGCATTAACTTAAAATTAATAAATGTAAATAAGCGAGAAAACCATTCTGTAGAGCACTACAATGGTCTTGGAATAGGAAGGCGATGCCAATTAACAAAATTATGCACTCTGGTGAGTACTGCAGCATTAAATGAGCACTGCAACACACAAACTTTCAATAAAAACCTCATTTCGAGGGTTCAAAACATCAAAACATGACTTCTCCCTTCCTAAAAACACAAGAAACTTCTCTCTCCGCCCCTAATTCACTCCCAAACTCCATTTTCCTCCATTTTCTCTTAGAATCAACTTTAATCTGCTACTTCTAAAGCTTTAAGTTATATTGTTCTAGTGATTTTGCTCCTATTCCTTCCATTTTTCTTTGTCTTTAGGGGTTGTCATGAAGATTTCCATCCCTCTCAAGGAGGTGGAGTCTTTTCAATATATTAGAGTTAGATTTGACCTATATAGAGGTTTTAGTAGTTAATATAGAGTTCTTTCGTTTCCTTGGCAGATAATGGTGTTGTTCCTGCTCCAAGAAACTTTATCAACATAGGACCCTCATCTTCTACCACTCCATATGAGTGGGTTCACATCTGTAACTTCTATGTTAATTATTAGATCTATTTTCACATAAAACATGAGATTATATATGATTTTAGGGGTTGTTTTGTGAACTACTGGGATTTATGTGAGATACTGTGTTATGAACTATTGGTTTTAACAAGAAAACATGTTTTCTTGAAAACAATGGGACATCCACTGTTAAGGCTGAGTATTATACAGTTGCACTATGTATCTAATTGTTTAAAGCTGGTTTTATAATTATATGACCCTGGTACGTCATATTGACATATATATATATATATATATAGAGAGAGAGAGAGAGAGAGATTTCTAGTTGAGCTAGCAATAACTATATAGAAGCATGTTGTGTATTAATAGCAATTAATCTGTTAACCTTGGTACTAAGTAGCCCAGGGCCAGAGATAACAGAGAATTTATTGTCATACTGAGGACGACGATACATAACGCCCAGATATGAATAGAAATTTATGTTCAAAGTTTTGTTACGTCACATACATTATGCATAACCAGAATAGATATTACTATTTCTTTATTAGAGTACTGTTACGTCAAGTTATAGAAAGCTAAGATTTGATAACTATTTTGATACTTTATTACTATCATTATTATTTTGGTATTGTGTATCTTCTCTTGGTGTCCCATGAAGAGGGTTTCAGATGCGAACTCACCCACTGAGTTTTGGTTACAAAACTGACCCTCTATTCTTTCTCATTCTTTTTTACAGATATAGCAGCTGCTGAGGGTACTTCCACATCACGTTCCTCCAAGCAATGTTAGATTTTAGTTGCTGAGCTTATTTGGTGAGGTGTCTGGTATTCTGCTCTAGATGTGCTCCAGTGTAATATAGGCAGGATCTCGAACTATAGTGCATGGATACATTTTGCATAGTCTTGTATATTAGGATATTATTTGGACCGTATAATCTATGCTTTTCATAGACAGTTTATATGTAAAGGGCTTCATGCATATTTTGTGATATTATGATATTAACCTTTGAAAGTTACTAAGATATTTTGGTTTTATAAATATGGTTTGAAGAGCAAGTGATTTGTATGTAGAAAGAGAACTATTTTATGAATTTTTTCATAATTCAAATGGGGTTTCTCATGTGCCAGTCACGTGACCAAGGCGGCTCGTGACACTATTATATTACATTTTTTGAAATGAATTTGGCTTTAAAATATGAAAAATAGAATGCCAGGGAAACATTATATTATTAAATGTGGATAGCGTTCATCAAAGGCCTATTTGAAACCTTATTTTGGTAATACATTCTCTTCTCATTGTTATTCTATGTCAAAGAGATATTTGTTTAAGTGTGATGTGAAAATAAAAAAAAAAAAATAAGTCAGTTTAAGAAATATTGAGGATTTAAATTTTACTGAAATAAAATAAGAGAAATTTTGAGATTTGTGACTTTTTTAACAAATTTTAGAAAATCTCAGGGGATGTTTTGACACATTTGAAAATTTCAAGAATTAATTTGAATCTATTTTTATTTGGTGCCACGCTAGCATGTTATGTGAGATCAACATCACACGTCATCGATACATGGCATGCCACATGTCACTTAATGTGCCACATTAGCAAAAAGTAACAATTGACTAATGTTTGTTTGACTGGAGACTAAAGTAACTTACGGAATGAAATTTCAGTGACTAAAAAGTCAATTTCAAAATTTTAAGGACAAAAGTGAAATACACTTATAATTTCAAGGACTACAGTGACAATTTACTCTTTAATATGTAATGAGCCAAAATACTCATCGTATTACCCTACTCTCTGGTCAAGCCGAAAAAGAATATGGTAATTTAAGCTCGTCATTGTTTCAAGTCACAAGTTGAGTAAATGAGATTGAAAATGCGTAATGTTTTAATATTGCACTCCTTTTTTAGATTTATTGTGGAGTTGTAATGAAAGGAGAAATATGCAATATGTGGTGAATCCATCGATCATTTTTGCTTTATCTTTTTTGTTTTTTAACATTCATTACATCGCGACTTTGTCTCTCATTGTGAGTGCAATGGGTCAAGAAAATAAATATAAATCACATTATTCATAAAGATTATCACAAGCTAGATTTTTTTTCTTTACGTGAAAGCAGATTTATTTGTGTAATTCAATTAAATAAGCAATACGATATTATTAGAAAGATCTTAATAATGATTAAAATCCTTTTTATTTCTTTAAACTAAAATACATCCAAGCAAAAACAAAGAATTGAGGTTATACATTTATTATGCAAATTGAAAGGCAGAGACAAGCATAATTTGTGTATCATTATTTGTTGCATTACAAGGGAATGGCGGGACATAATTGGCCCTCAGGCTTCTCAATACTCGAGTCCCGTGCACCTACAGTAGGCCGAAGGAAAAAAAAAGAAAACAAATGTTAGCACTTATATTTAAATATAACAAAGTTATGGAGCAAAATGTCGTGGGATTTGATACGCTAGAATAAAATGCAAGTATTACCCAACATGGTACGATGAACTGTGACTTCTGTAGTTATCATCTATTATTTGAAAATCGTACAAGTAAATTTATGTTAATATTTAAATAAAGCAAATGCAATTTTAGAAGAGTAGGATAGGATTCTTATCCAACCCAAGAGATTATGTATAACATATATATTAATTCAAAAAGCTAATCAATTTCCTTCATTCTTTTCTGATCTGGGAAAGGGAATTACATAGTTTGAACTCATAATAATAAAATAATATTCTATTTAAATAATAAGAAAAAAAAAACTAATCTATTCTAAAATTTTGATCCCAACACCTAGACACGAAAGGTTTTTATCATGTGTTGGTAAAAAGTCAAAAAGAAAACAAAACAAATAATTTACCAATAATAAACACTGTAAAGATAGATGGTGATGGCGATAATAGCATGAAATCTTGATAAATCTGAGTTTATCACAACAAATCAACATTACCTTAAGATAAGAGGACTAGCAATAGAAGATCTACTCCCTGTCGCTGTCGCTGTCGCTGCTACTGCCATGGTCGTGGTCGCTGCTGCTGCCATTTTCGTAGTCATCGTCATCTTCACCGCCTTCATCGTCGCTGCTGCTGCTGCCACGTTCGTAGTCATCGTCATCTTCACGGCCTTCGTAGTCGCTGCCGCCGCCACGTTCGTAGTCATCATCATCGTCACGGCCTTTGTCACGGCCTTCGTCACGGCCTCCGTCACGGCCTTCGTCACGGCCTTCGTCACGGCCTCTGCCACGGCCTTCGTCACGGCCTCTGCCACGGCCTTCGTCACGGCCTCTGCCACGGCCTTCGTCACGGCCTCTGCCACGGCCTTCGTAGTCGCTGCCGCCGCCACGTTCGTAGTCATCATCATCGTCACGGCCTCCGTCACGGCCTTCGTCACGGCCTCTGCCACGGCCTTCGTCACGGCCTCTGCCACGGTCTTCGTCACGGCCTCGGTCACGGCCTTCGACACGGCCTCTGTCACGCCCTTGGTCACGGCCTCTGTCACGGCCTCTCTCACGGCCTTCGTCACGGCCTCTGTCCCGGCCTCGGTCACGGCCTCTGTCCCGGCCTCGGTCACGACGGGCTTCACGCTTGATCTCGGCCTTGATTTTATCCTTGATTTTGGCCTTGATCTTCTTCTTCATGCCCTCATCCTCCATCTTGCGACGGACCGTCTTCTCAATCATGTCAATGATCTCTGACATGGTTTCTGATATTATTTTCTCCTTGCTCTTGTGATCTGACGCGAAGCACAAGAGTTGTGCTTCGTTGCTAATTATGATGCACAGGTACGCTTGATTTCTCCACCTATGTACGGGTGGGATACGGCTGCCACCCTTTTAAAGGCTAACAGCTCTGAGGCATTAAGGTTGGACCTCATGTTTTAGACCAAAAGTTGGCTGATCCAGAAAAGAGGTTAAGTGTCCACACTCATGTTAGCGCATTTTAACTATTTTGAGGTTAATTTTGTATAGGACAGATAAAATAATCTGTGAACATCGTTGGTGTCGTCCTAACCCAATATCCACCATAGGAATTTATAGATTTGTTTTTTTTAAGCTTTCCATTTTCAGCAATTGATGAAAGATGTTTTTTTCAAATAAAATTTATGTTTAAATAAAAAGATAAGATGAATTTGAATTGAATCCATATATATATATATTATCTATGTTATTTATATTTAATCCAATTTCATTTTTTCCTTCGATATATATTAAATTCATAATATTGAACAAAAAACAGAGCAGTAGAATAAACTAGATAAGATCTGTAAACAAATTACTATAAGGAATTAATATTTGATTAAGAATATTATGAATATTCAATACTATATATATATATATATATATATATATATATATATATATAAAATTTTATTTACATGTATATATTGCCCTAACTGTATGATAGTTTTTTATTAAAATATCGTACTTACGTATCATATAGTATCGTACTACCGTTCCTTTGTCTCAGCATTTAGGATCATGCTGATGAAAACTGTTTGCCACTGTGACGAGAATGTTGAAGCATACCACTGCGAGCCTCTATTTTCCCAATCCTCAGCTACCGCCATCGCTCATCAGACCACCATCAATTGCACCCACAGTCGCGAACTGCCACTGCAGAAGCCTCGTCATTGGGAGCCCTTACCATTGTCGCTACTGCACAATGGGGTACAACTGTACAAGGATGAGAGAATGGGAAGGATGTGAAAGCTTGTTCAGCTACACAACGAAGCAAGGGGAAAGTGATGAGTTGTTTAGACTACTTTTTTCCCATTAAGGCTAAATTGGATATTGTATAATTTATGTTAGCAACAATTAACACTTGTTAGCACATAATTTTTTATTTGGGTTGCAAAAAATGTATTTTGCTTTGTTTGGATTAAAAAATAAAATAAAAACCTTTTTTTTCAAACTTGTCTTTCTGCCCATTAATTCAAACAAATAAAAAAGGAAAAAAATAAAAAATTTAAAATTCTAATCAGATCTTTTTTATCAATTTTTTCAATCAGCATCAATTAGTTTTGTTTTAATTGATTCCAATCAAATCAAAATTTTAATTAGCATCAATCTTTTCACAATTGCTTTAATTCCAAAATTATGTCTAAATAAGCATAATTTTCTTGTTAAAAGGATAACAGAAGAGAGGAAAAAAGTTGCTAAAACAAGGGACTCATCCATGTGAACCACCATGAGATCACTAACCTCCATAACCTTGAGCTACATCCTGTAGACATCCTTAACTACCCAAAAACAAACTAACCTCCACAATCATCTTCATTTCTCCATAGCCACCATTAATCACCATCATCACCCTTTCACATCATCTGGTGTCCACCATGACAACCTTCTCCTCTGCTAGAAACCATATGAGCCATCACCAAAACTCAACGCACCACCCCTCTTGGTAGACTCATGAATTAAACCCTCATCGTAACCCATTAAACTTTTGACCAAACCTCCGCTCCTTAACTCGCAACCTTCACCTTTGAGTATCATCCTCCTCGCGCAATAGTAGTGACTTGCAGAGATGTTGTCGTTAGGGCTTCCATGCCACTCATGTCACACCATGCCCGTCCTTGCTCTCCACAATGACATTGCCAAGAAGTTGCTCATGCTTAGTCGTCAACAACACAGTCTCAATTGGCAGGCATCCTATTCCTTCTAAACGCTACAACAACATCACATGGTTGTGCTTGGATGCTTGGCATTCATTTAAGTTTGTGCATTATGGATCTACGAGGTGTTTGGAAACCCCTGAAGTTCAACTCTATTAAGGAATTGTATTCAATTCCCTGATTAGAAGACCATAACTCAAAAAATTGAAATATGATGAGAATTGAAATCCATTAAAACCATAGAATTGAAATCATACTCAAATGGGTCTAATTTGATGATGAAATTGAGCTCAAAAATTAGAATTCCCAAGATACCACTACTCTTTCTTCCCTTGTTTTCAAAACTAAAAAAACAAGGGTAAATGTAGTCAATATCTATAACCCATTTCAGTTTAAGTACATTTCAAATCAAGAAAGTGAATTCGATTCTATAGTTTAAAAGATTTATTCCAAATGTTTTAATTGTGTTCAAATCTAATTCAAATAACTAATAACTTTTCAAACACCCTATTAGAGATTTGGATTTTATAATTTTTTTAATTTCCTTTTACTTTTTTTTTCACTCATTTTGTCCTCTATCATAGTGGGCTAACTTTGTTTTTTGGGGTCTAATGTTTCCTTGGTTACACTAAATTAATGATTGCCTTATTTCCCTTGAAACATGAAGCATGAGACCCCCTACCAAAAAGGCCCGACGCCACCCTAATTGGGGAGTCCACCCTATTAGATTACTAAGTTAACCTTTCTTTAGTTTCTGGTTTTCCATTGTGCCATTCTCCCTTCTTCTCTCCTTTTTCCATCTTTCTCCCCATAGGCCCCATCAGCCTCTTCCTTTTCCACCACACTCAACTCTGCCATGCCAACTCCCTTCCATGGAGTTGCCTATTGCACTGGCACATACTATAGGTGGCACGTAGTTAAGGTGGTGTTTTGAAGTTCGTCCTATAGCTATTAGTTTGTAAATAATGATCAAGCCACTATTCATCAAGGATTGTAAACTTAAGGAAAAATCTTTACCTAATTTTAGAGATTTGATTGGAAGCCTCGTGTTCTATAAGAGTGTTATAACGTTGGGCAATTGGTAACTATCATTATGCTATAGTTTCAGAAACTTAAACTATTTTGTATATTTATTATAATTTTATTTTTAAAGTTGAACATTTAACTTAATACTAATGATGGGGGCGGACTTAGACATAGGTTGTGTTTTGGAAAAAGTGGGTATGAATTGAAGGATGAAATGGCAAGAGGATTGAGCAATTGATACTGAAGGCGTAATGGATATTCTAGTGGGTTGGCCCCATTGAGTTAGCACAGTATCTGGCATCGTATGTTTGGTGCCAAACCAACTAATTAAAGTTAACCAAAAAAACCATTCTAGAAAAAACATGCACAAAACACAATCTTCAATAGCATCGAGCTTTCTCTTAACTTATGCGCAGTGATTGCACCTTGAGGTTGTCGACCCTTGATACACACGAGCAACACTAGGGAAGATCAATGGTACTGCCTTCAAAAGACTGGAATTGGAAATAAGAAAATGATAGATAAGAAACTTGCAAAAACCTCATCTCAGAAAGAGAAAATTATATACATCTATTTTTTCTATTGCCATACCTGAATAAGGCTAAGAAACAGGTCAAAAAGCACCTTGTAAAGAAAATAACACAAAAGGACCCAAAAAGATATGGGTACTTAAAGTAAAAACCATTCATGATGTAAGTGATGACAAGTAGTATATGGACAGTAGACACTCTAGGCACATGTTACATAAGAAAAAGTGGTTCAGAAATTTGAAACCAAAGAATTCATGCCTAGTAAAATTTGCTGATTGAGGTGAAGGAAAAGTTAGTAGAATTGGAAATGTTGGTAATGATCACTCTCACCAAATATCTTCTATTCTTTAAGTTTATGGCTTGGCTCATAACTTTCTAAGCATTAGTCAGTTTTGTGACCAAAGTTTAATGGTTGGTTTAAAACCAAATGCAGTTATGTGTTAAATCCAGTTTCGGGACAAGTAATTTCTAGTAAGATGCATGATAACACTTATGTGTTATTCTTAGATGGCCTCTTAGATCAAGATGTAAAATACTTAGCATCCATTATGGATAATAAGTGGCTATGACATAAGAAATTGGGACATGCTCATATGAGATTGATTTTTGAACTATCTTAACAAGAGCTTGTTAAAGTTATATATAAGATCAGTTATGACAAGGATAACTTTTAATTTTTAGGAGAAAAGTAAGCAAACCAAGGCTTCTTTCCAAAGTAAGAATGTGGTTTCAACCACAAAACCACTTGAGCTTTTATATAAGGATCTATTTGGACCAACTAAGAATGCAAGTCTTGCTAGAAAGAAATATGGTTTGGTCATTGTGGATGATTACACCAGATTCACATGGGTTATGTTCATAGCTTCCAAGGATGAGGTTTTTGAAAAATTCAAAGCTTTTACAATAAGAGTTAAAAATGAGGTTGGTGTTCATATTACTTCCATTAGATCAAAGGATGGAGTAGAATTTGAAAACAATGCTTTGGAAAACTTTTGTGAAAACTATGGCATTTTTCATGAATTCTCTTCTCCAAAAACTCCTCAGTAAAATGGGGTTCTAGGAAGAAGGAATAAAAGTTTACAAGGAATGGTCAAAACCATATGTTTAGAAAGTGGTTGATCCAAAGGTTTCTAGACAAAGGCTGTAAACACCTCTTGCTATATTCAAAATAAAGATTTTATTAGACCAATCCTCAAGAAAACACTTTATGAGCTATGGAATGGAAGAAAACACAATATATCATATTTGTATGTATTTGGTTATAATTGTTTTATCCTTAACACAAGAGGCAAGCTTGCAAAGTTTGGTTATAAATCTGATGATGATGTTTTCCTAGAATAACAACATGAATAGGAATGAAAGTAACTACATATCTAAGCAACTTTCAATCTTCATTAATAAGTGAACAGCAGTGATATAAGGATAAGAAGAAAGAAAGAAACTAACATTATCAGGGCAGATTTAATATACCAACTTTGATAATGCAATAAGCAAAGCACATTCATTCAAATTAAAGTTTAGGAATGGGATTTGTGATTTGTGGGTATAAATAGAATTGCAAGTGAAAGTGAGTGCTACAATATTTGTGAGGGAATGAGATTTCAAATTCTATGAGAAGTATGTGATGAGGGTTTATAAAGGAATAAGAATTCAAATTTAGGGAATGAAATCTAAGGAATAATAATTCAAATTTATAGAATGAAATCTTTGTCTGAAAACATCACAATGGGAGTTTTGTGAGAGAATGGGAATACTAGATTTGTGAGAGTAGGCAAGGAACAATGGGTTTTGTAACGCCCTTCTTACTGTGGATTGTACTGTCAACTATGTAACGTCATCTTGTTATATTCTGATATAGTTCACTAGATGGAGTACGTCTACTACATCTCATCTAAATAGTCTCGCTATCCTTAGTACATCCTTTTTCTTATAAACGATGCAACACCATCGCATTTACACCCTGATATAGTTCTAAGGGGGTAGCACGTCTACTACTACCCGTGAATCCATGAGTTTACCACTAAGCCATTTACTTTGCATAAGGTTTATGGTCTTAACTTTCCTTTCTTTACATCCATCATTATCAATTGTATAAAATATCTCGTAGTTGTTAAGTAAGATTTATTCTTTAAAAGTTCTACTATCATACTTGACTTGGAGATTATCTATGCTAAATCTCATGAATTACTGTGAGACTTTTTTCTCTTTAAAATATCCCGAATTTCTTATAAAACTTCTCTTTAATTCTTTTATAACAAATGTTATGAGGGACCTTGGATTGCTAGGCTCATACCTCTGATTTCTGGTCTCGAACCTCGGACATCAGATCCTAAACTATTCCAGAACTGTGGTTTTGACCTCGGATCTAGGATCTTGAGGCTCACATGGTAAACTAATGACCTCAGAACTCACTCCCTAAAACCACTCCAGAACCGTGGTTCTGACCTCAAAACTCGGATCTTTGAGCTTACTCCTAAACTAAGGACCTCAGAACTCGGATCTCTGAGCTCACTCCTATACTAAGGACCTTGGAACTTGGGTTTCTCAGCTCACTCCTACACTAAGGACCTCAGAACTCGGATCTCTGAGCTTACTCCTACACTAAGGACCTCAAAACTTAGGTCTCTCAACTCACTCCTTTGCTAAGTCCCGATTTTTCTGTTAGAGTGAAAATGACCAAAATGCCCCTAAGGTCATTTTCAGCCCGAATTTTTCAACTCACTCCTAACCTTGTCATAAAATCCTAATTACTCATTCTTAGTTACCTAAACTTAAGCTTAATTATTCCTAACCTTGTATCTAAGCTAATACACATCTAAACCTACATTAACACCCAATTACATAATCAAATCATCTTCCTCCTTGATGTACCAGACTTGGCCGTGAGCCTTCCCTCCCCATATGCATCACATGTTCAATTTTTCAACACTCCAAGGCCATACCTCAAGTCACATACACTATACCTTGTCATAACTTTCAATTAAGCTTGATTTTCCAAGTAAATAACTAATTAAAATAGCCCATTTTCTCCATTTATTTGTGGCTAGAAAAGTTCCAGCCATGCATTGTTTCTAGAAGCCTAATTTCATAAAAATTTATAGGAAATTAACTCACATCAAGCCATACTTTGTAGCATAGCTTCCATACTTCAAACCATGCTTCTATGACACAATCAAAGAGATATTTTTCTCTCCCTTTGTCCTCCAATGCTACAGCCAGCACCCCTCCCTTGATGAGCCCATGGTTTTGTTTTTCTATAAATAGGATGCTTGTGACAGCCTTGTTGCACCTTGAAGCATTTGCTAAGTTTAGAGTTTTAGAGTTGTCTTGATAAGTTTTTCTTTTCTCTCAAAATTCCAAGAGAGTTCTTCCTTTCTTTTCATCTTCATCTTCATCCTCTCTTCATCTCATCATCATCTCTCAACCTTGAAACATCACCCCATAGCCTTGAAACATCATCAAACCTCTCAAATACTCAACCTCAAACACAACTTCACCCAAAACACATTTCCTTTCTTTTCCTTCCTCTTTGGCCGAATCATCACCACCATCCTAGGAGGTGTTGCTCATCTCATTTCCATCTTCAAGTCCAAGCTTTTACCTTCATCACAAGGTAGGGATTTGTTTTCAAACTTTGTTTTGCTCAAGAAAGTGTTTTTCTCTAGTTTCCTCTTGGATTCTTTTTGAACTTTCCTTTGTTTTTCCTTTTCTTTTCATTTCGGCCCCTAGGCCTTGTTAAGAGCATGATAGCTTGATGATGAGAGTTTCTAGATGATGACATTATGTTAATCTCAAAGGAACCTCTAAAGCTTGAGTTTTCCTTTCCTTATGACTTCATCTATATGATATCTAGCTCACATGGTTTTTCAACTTAAGAAAATTAATCTAAGGATTTCTAAAAGCCCAAGCCTACCCTTGTCAACCTTAAAGTTGGCCGGCACATTCTAGAGATTTTTCTCTAGATAGGGGTTTTGGGTATTTAATAAAGAACTTGACTTAGTTTCACTTTCTTTTTCTTTTGTAAGACTTTCGGTTTTGGTATTTTGATCTTTGAGATAGTGTATTGGGTTGTTAGTTTGTTAAAGTCTTGAATGAGCTCTAGCTAACCATAAAATGAACCTTGCATCATGTTTACTTTTATGCTATGCACATCATGTCTACTTTCCTTGCTATCACTAAGTATCAAGACAATAAGTGAACCTTGCATTATCATATTTATATTTCAAGCTATGCATTATCATGTTTATATTTCAAGTTCTCACTTAATACCAAGATAATAATGAGTTGCATTCATATTTACTTTGTGCTATCACTTTACTTTCTAATGGAACCTAAAAAAAGTGCATGAGCATGTTTATTTTTATGTCATCACCTAAATGAACCTAGAGCTCAAAGACTTGCCCATTGTTGTCTCAACAAAGGTCTAAAAATATGTATTTTCCTTGGTTCATATTTCGGCCCCAAGGGGTCTTGAAGTTTCTAAGTATTTGAGACTATGTTTCATAATTTTTCCAAGCCTATATGAGTTTAAGGAATGCATAGAACTAAGTTTTATGAATTTAGGACCTCTTGAGACAAAGATAAATTGGTCACTGCCCTCTTAAACACTCTTATGATTTTAGATGTTAAAAATGTTTATAAATGAGTTTTGAAAGTTCTAAAATAGTTCCAAGAGAAACTAGTAGCTTATGTGCCTTAGAAATTGTGTTCTATGCCTTTTATGGAGAAGTATATTTTCGGTTCTTCCTTGCTCTTTATTGCCACTGTATGTGCTGTTTTAATGATGATAATGTGCCTATGTTTGAGTAAAAATAATGTTAAGACTTATATGTGAAAGATAGGATAAGTTAGGAACTAGAAAAGAATTAATTTGAGAGTTCTAGATCCTTTAATTATGTAATTTTCTGGATTCTGTCCAGCAAGGTTTAGATTTAATAATCATGGTTTTTAATTAGTTTGAATGTATAGGAATGACTCATAATTTGTTTAGGACTTAATCTTGAAGCCTTAGGAGCAAACCGAACTTAGAAAGGGTCATTGTTGTGACTTCTAGGTACCCGTAAAGTTAGATTTTCAAATTCTGCATCTTGAGGTTTAGAGATGTTCTTGACCATAGTGTGAGGTGAGAAATACTTAGTTATAACCTCATAGGTTCCCAAGAGACTAGGTTTTGATGATCGATAACTTAGAATGTGAGTTAAGGACTTTAAGGGTCTAAACCGTAATTTCTAGTACCCCGTAATCACACAAATATAAAGCTGTCCAAATCTGCATAGTGCTGTTTGGATAAGTCCTTGAGCATAAAAATTAGTAAAACTTATTAGTTTTGAACCTATAGGTGTGTAAGAGGTTAAGGATAATACTAGAACAATTAGTTTACAAGTTTAAGACTCAAAGAACCAAAGCATAAAACACTATAGGTTTATAACATAATAAGCTTGTGAGTTTGTATGAATAATTGTCTAAGGTGTGATTATGTGATGATGTATATGCTATGAAGAAGTTTTATGTACACGCTATGAAGAAGTTTCATGTGATGATGTATATGCTATGAAAAAGTTTTACGTGAAAATAGGTTATAGTTTTATAAATGATTATATGATGAGATGCATACTATGAGAAAGATTTATATGATGAATAATGATATATCTATGAATTAACACTTTATAAGGACTTAAACGTGACACAACACTGAGACGCTTTCTTGGGTGACACCGGTTTAGCTGAGCACCCCCAAGAAAACAAATCCGTGAGGGTATTGACATAGAGCTTGCCAAAGCGGACAAAACTACGATGCACTAGTTGCTAGTAGAGTGTTTCAAAGAGGAAATGACCCTAAGAGAGGTGATCCTTAATTGCCCCCTAGCCCATACTTTAAGTCGGGATTATGTTACGCTTATCATAGGATAAGTAAGAACTAGTGACGACTAGTTAAGGTATGAGCTCATAACCTAGAGATGTTTTAGGGTGGCCCCATGAGACAAGAGTTAAAGTTTAGAATGTCACATGTGCTATGAAAAGAAAAGTTATTATGAGATTTACAACCATTACCTTATGCTAATGTTATGATGTTTCTTAGTTATTCTATTGATTGGCTTACCTTTATGATGTATTCATGTCATTAGTATATTCCATGCTTAGTCATAAGACGCATTATAAAATATGACGGGCCTTGGATAAATAATACTTTAGAAAACTAACTTAAAAGGAGTTTATATGCATGCACACCTTTTTAGAAATAAAACCCAAGGTTCCTGAGGATGTGACGATGTCACCTAGATAGGGATAACCCTACTGAGAATTCTATTAGAAGATTCTCATTCCCTCTCTCTCTTCTTCCATCATATCTTCAGATGGCGACATTCGTACTCTTCATCGACACCTCGGTATGGGAGCTACACCATGACCCGGCACTCGGGTCATACCATTTTGAGGGTCGCTGCACTGTCAGAGTATTCATGTTCATGGGACGACCCTTCGCGTATCCCGTCCCAAGCTACCGCTTCACCCCGACTGCTCTTTACCGCCATAACGAGATTTTTGAGCGAGCTAGACCACGCGATGAGTAGATTCTCCGTATGCAGCCCGAGACGTCAGCCGTACGCGACTACCCGGAGTACGTGCCCCGGACCCAGTATTCGGAGACGGATCCATCAGAGGACCCGCCCTCGTATATGTACAGTTGGAGCTCCAGCCCTGCTCCCCCACCGATGAGAGCTGGGAGCGAGGAGACGGTGGTTCAGCCGAGGTTGGCTAGTAGGCCATCCATGCGCCCTCGCCGCGGTGGACACGCTCCGATGATCCGCACGACCACTCCCATCGAGATCCGCCAGTGGATCGATTCCACCCCTCAGTACTCGAACCAGCAGGAGTAGGTACATAGGATGGGTAGCAGTTAGTGCACACACGCCACATAGTTGAGGGCAAACCTTCTTTTGTGTATGAGGTTGCCTACTCTAGGTGCACTCGGGCATGGGTGTTGTTTTATGATTTCCTTGTATTTGTTCATCAGTTGTATTCTGTTTCCCGATGTATCAAATAGTCCTGCCCCCTTGGGAGGGCACATTATATATATATATATATATATATATATATATATATATGTTTCAGTTGATGTTTCTATGATATGATGTGTTCCTTTACGCTTTGTTTATATGTTTAGTTATGCTTCCTTTTAAAGATTCGTGCGTGGCTCTCACCTTGTTTTTTTTTAAAAAAATTTTACCCATATTTCCGCTAAGTATTTTCTAAGTAAAAGATGAGACCAAGAGGTAATATTCTAAAGATTAACCTAAGTGCATACTAGTAGTCTTAGGTTAAGATTTAGGGTGTTACACTAAGGACCTCAGAACTCAGGTCTCTCAGCTCACAGTTCTACCATGAATGACACCTAGAATTTGAAAATAACAAGTCTTGTGAACCATTTTATGTTAGCATGGATCATTACATATGGCAGAACCATTTTCATCCTACAATAGTAAACCCACATATGCATTTCATCAAGTTCACAACTCAAATAAGCTGAAATCATAAAAATTAGAATTATAAATCATAAACCATAAATTTCAGATCTTCAGAAACAACAACTCAACAATATCTAGAACTTATCTTGGTAAGATAACTAAGTATCATGAAGTAAAATACTAGAGTGATTTCTTGCCTTCTTCCAAGCTTCTTCTCTAGTTTCCTCTCTAACCAAGCCATAAAACCCTTTTGTTTTAGTCCCTTTGTGCATTGCTGTGAGGACCAAAGTGCAGAGAAAAACAAGGTTTTCAATTGATCTTGATGTAGAGAAGATGTTGTTGAAGTAGTTTAGAGGCTTACCTAAGAATATCCTTGGTAGAAATGGTGGCTTGATGAAGTTTTCCAAAGAGAAAACTTAGGAAATGAAGAAGTGAAGGGGAAACAGCGTGACAGCAACAGAGAGAGAAGAATGAGCTCTCTCTTCCTTTTTGATTTTTATAGATCACGTTTACTTGGAGAGAAAGTAAGGGAATTAATATTCCCGAATCAATTTGCTTTGTATCAGTATTAGAAATGTAACATCCCCAAATTTATAACTAAGAATCTTAATTATCGATAGCAAAACTAAGAGAATCTGGACAAATGTTATGAAACACAACAAATAGACTACTTAAGTATGTCTAGAGAAAAATGCAAAGAATTACGAAAATGCCATCCTTAGTAGAAATTACGAAAATGCCCTTGCTATGTAAAGGAAATTACCAAACTACCCTTGCCTTATTAAATGACAAAGATACCCTTACTCTATGAATGGAATTACAAGAATATCCACTAACATCTTTGCATAAAACATGGAAACATGTTTGCATAAAACATGGAGCATTTTCATCCAACATGTTTGCATAAAACATGGAAACGTGTTTGCACAAAATATGGAAACGTGTTTGCACAAAACATGGAAACGTGTTTACACAAAACATGGAAACGTGTTTGCATAAAACAAGGAGCATTTTCATCCCAAAATTCAGCCAACATGTTTCCATAAATCATGCTCCAAGTGCTTTCCATCTTCTGTTAATTTCTCTAATCTTTCCACTATAAATACTCCTCAAACTCTCTTCAATTCAGAAACTCCCTAAGTGTTCTTTCTTTCTTATTCTATCATTCTTCTTATGTTCTTCAAAAACTTCTCTTGATCCTCTAAACTTCATCCAAACACTTCAATCCTAAATCCAAACTTTCACTAGCCCTCACAAGAGTTACAATCTTTAACTCTAGTGAGAAATATTTTCTTAAGCATTCAAGTTCTAGAGCCAAGATTCAAGGAGGGTCATCCACTCCAAAGACTCTTGTTCGAAGCTTAAGGAAGAAGAGAAGGACCCTTTTTAGACCCTACACAAGAGGTAGGAGCTTCACCTTTAATTGTTCAAGCATTGTTGGCTTCTAACCTTGATAGAATGCCTCAAGTTTGAGTTATTGTCAAAAGTTTTAAATGATTATTTCAAAAATATATTTTTAGAAATATGACATGTTCTATTCTGTTATGAGTACCTTTATGATGTTATCAAACTCAAATATAACTTGAAAAGATTGTATGTGAAACCTGATTTAATAAAGGTAACTTAAGACATGAAAATGGTAGGTGCTGGAATTTCTAGTTGTTTCTGGCAGCAGGTACTTCGAAAGCTACTGTTCATAAAATATCAAGTATCTCAAAATTAAAATAATTTTAATATAGACTAGACTCATTATAGAACACTCTCCAAAAAGAATCACCCAAAACGGAGTTTTCTAGCTCAAGATATAAATTTTTAAAGTAGAGCCTAAGACTGAAACTTTAAATCTGACCTTGTAGTAGTAAAATAGGTGTAACTCACTCTAGAAAAATGCAAATGGACTTATTTCAACTTTGTTGGAGAGCTAACACATATAGGAATACACCCATGTATGTTATGTATAAAGCTTTGTACCACGTAAATACAGAATGAGAAATAAATTTCGGGATAGTGTACTGTGAAAGTGCAGTTTGGAAAGGTTCGGCTAAGGAAAGACTTGGTATTTAAGCATGTCCATTGTGACCCACCTCTCTTTCCTGGGAACCCTCCTATGCATGGTTTACAGTTGATTTACACTATTCCAAAGATGTAAATTCTAAAATTTGATGAGTTAGGAATTTGGAACTACCTTTACTAAGCTGAGATAACAAGTATATAGAGAATTATAAACTTTCTTCTAAAAGATGTCAAAACTATAAATAAAAGAATCAAGTCTTGTAAAGAGAGAATTTTAAGAATTTAAGTAGAATAATAATCTTCAAGAGTTATATGAAAGTCATAATAAAAATATATAAAGAACCTATAATAATATTTTGAAGTGCATTAATGTATTAATGGAATGCTAAGAGTACAAAGAACACTAAGAGAAAAAGATAATACTAAAACATCCATTACCTCTTACGAACACTAGGAACTCAACTTGATAACTTTGGTTGGTTAATATGAATCATCTATGAAAGTGTTTACTATGAGATTTACATGATATTGTCCATGTTTTATGAAGTGATTTATAGTAATGTGAATGTATGGTGATGAATTATGAAATGATGAGGATGAATGATTGATTGCCCAGGATTTATTGTGATTACATGATAATATGCATACATTCATTTTCAAAAGAAATAATAAAAGTAAAGTTTGAAAAAGTAGCAATGAAAGTCTGGAAAAGTGGACTTGAGCTAAACTCACGGCTTAACCCCCTAAACCGTTGAGATCACGGCAATGGAAAGGAAACCAAAAAAGGTTGTGGCGTCGGCCACGGTATGAGCTCATTACCCTTTTAGGGTGGTCTAAGGCATTGATGCATTCATCCCGTGAGTAATTAAGAAATATGTTGATGTAATAAATGAAAGATGATGATCACTAAACAAGTGAATGTTGAGGATGAGAAATCATGAAATGCATGCAGCTCCTAAATGATTCTTGCTTATTAGTGGTTTTACATGATATGCTTATATGTATGCTTGATGAAATCTTGAATGAATATTTACGCTAATGTTCAAGATTAGTTTAAAAGTAACTGCACTTGACTAATCACGTTTGTGAAAGTTTGATAATTGAATCCTTACAGTCACCTTTTTATAATAAACCCGAAGTGACTGGGACGACAACGATGACACTTTTAGTACAAGTAGGAACTCCTCTTGAGAAATCATGTATTTCTCACTCCTATGTTTATTTTTCGTTGTCGCTACTGTGAGATGACGTGTCCACCTAAAGCAACGAGGCCGTGAGGAAGGAGGTAGCATGTGAAGATTTCAAACCGTTCAAGTAGGAGCATTCCGAGCTTTAGTTACATTATAGTTTGTGAGAAACAATTAGTAATAGTAGAACTTATATTGTTATTTGTAATAACTTATCAGTATGATATATGCCCTGTTGTGACTTATGTATTAAGTGATTATATTCCAGTTTATGTGATAATTGTTCTACACTTAGTCTTTTATTCCGCTTATTTAATTAAGTGCGCAATGTAACTTGATTATTATCTATAAAAGCGCTATGTATTTCACTTCTCGTTACAGGCTTAAGTTTTCAAAAAAATTAATTTATTTAAAAAAAAAAAACTTCCATTATTTTTCTAAGTTAATTTCAAAAGAAAATTAATACAAGGCATAAGTGACAACTAATAGAATCCAAATGTGAACTTAAGCACAGTGGGGTTCTATTAGGGTGTTACAAGAAATATCTGTATTCATTTAATTATTCTAAGTAAAAATTTATTTTAGACATGATGATGTCCATTAATTGGACTAATCTCAATATTTCGGTACCGGTTATTACTATTTCGGTGTACCGTTTCTTATCATTTCAGTTCCTAATTAACATAAAAATAACTTTTTCAGGTAAATTATCTTTTTAACATTATCCAACCTATTTAATTTTTTCTAATATCATTTATAAGATCTCATCCTATATTACTGATTAAAATAATATTATTCTAAATTTTTATTAATATTTAATTAACTGTTTTTTTTTTATTGAATCCTTATATTATTTCGATCCTAACTATGTTTATCGAAATTTTTGAAATCCCTACAGATTATCCATAATTAATTATTTTATTAGAAAAATACAAATAGACGGGTCATTACATTCTACCTTTCTTAAAAAAATTTTGCCCTCAAAATTTAGTTCCTGTAAAAAGTGTAGGATAGTCTTCTCACATACTTGACTCTAACTCCCACGTATGCTCCTTGGATCCTTCTTTTGCCCATGCAACCTTGACAAGAGAGACATATTTCCCTCGAATTTGTTTCATGCTTCTATCTACTATTTGTGTTGGTGGTAACTCAAAAGTTAAGTCATCTCTTACCTGTAGTGATTCAGGTTCTAGTATATGACAAGAATTAGCGTTGTATTTTCGAAGTTATGACACATGGAATACGTCATGGAGGTTTGAAAGATGTGGAGGTAAAGCTATCTGGTATGCCACTGAGCCTATGGGATCTAGGATTTGGAATAGACCTATAAAGTAAGGATTTAGCTTCTTGACTTTAATAGTTCTAGCTATCCCGGTCATAAGGGTAACTTTCAAAAATACATGATCTCCTTCCTGAAATTCTAACGGTCTCCTCCTATTATCAGTATCGCTTTTCTATCGACTCTGAGCAGTCAAAATCTTACTTCAGATCCTCTTTATCTATTCGGTAGTCTGTTAGATGAGGTTTGGTCCCAAAAGACTAGTCATGCCTAATTCATACTAACAAAGAAGCGATTGACACTTCTTTCCATACAGAGCTTCATAAGGGGCCATTCTGATACTTGCGTGATAGCTGTTGTTGTAGGAAAATTCGATCAGTGGCAAACATCCATCCTAACTTCCATGATGTTCCAGCATGCATGCTCTCAACATATCTTTCAGTATTTGAATGGTCCTTTCAATTTGTCCATTAGTCTGAGGATGATAAGTAGTGCTCAGACAAAGTTTGCTTCCAAAAGCTTTAAGAAAAGCTCTATAAAATCTTGAAGTGAATCATGGATCCCAGTCTGAGATTATAGTAGAAGGGACACCATGTAGTCTCACAACTTCATCTATATAAAGCTTAGCCAACTTCTCAAGAGAATATGAGACTCTAATGGGTAGAAAATGTGCAAACTTAATTAGTCTATCTACTATAACCCATATAGCATCATATCCCGATGGTGTTTTGGGTAATCCTGTCACAAAGTCCATGAAAATGCTTTCCCATTTCCTTCTTGGAACTTCAATGGGTTATAGTGTACCTAGTGGCTTCTTATGTTCAATCTTTATCTTCTAGCAAGTCAAACACTTAGATACTTTTTCTGCTACATCAACCTTCATTTTTGGCCACCAGAATATCTTCTTAAGATCCCTATACATTTTTGTAACTCTTAAGTGTACAGAGAAGTTGCCTTGGTAAGCCTCTTCTAGAATATGATAATGAAGATTTCCCATTCTTGGTACACAAATCCGATCTTGATATTTCCATATCCCATCTTCATCTCGGGCAAATCCGTGCTGCTTCCCACATTGAACTGAGGCCATGGTTTCTTGAAATTCTGAATCTTCTTGCTGAGCTCATGAAATCTCCTTCTTGATGCCACTTGTGATTCTAATTTGACCCAGATAGACACTTTTAGGTCTCTCTTCTACTCCCAACTTAAGGTTTCGAAAAGTCTCTTCTAACTTTGTCTCCTTATTCATCATCCAAGAAATACTCAAGGTCTTTCTGCTGAGAGCATCCACTACTACATTTACCTTTCCTAGATAGTAGCTTAGATCAAAGTCATAATCTTTCAAGAATTCCATCCACCTACGTTGCGTCATGTTCAAGTCCTTCTGATCAAAAAGATATTTGAGACTCTTGTGATCATAAAAGACTTCAAACTTTACTCCATAAAGATGGTGTCTCCAAATTTTCAAAGCGAATACTACTGCTGCTAGTTCAAGATCGTGAGTAGGGTAGTTCACCTTATGCAACTTTAGCTGCCTTGAAGTATAGGCCACCACATTTCTATTCTGCATCAAAATACACCCTAAACCTTTTCCTAACGCATCACAGTAAACCTCAAATGGATCATGTAGATCTGGCAAGACCAAAACTGATGTCGTTATCAATTTCTACCTGAGTTCTTGAAAACTCTTCTCACACTCCATTGTCCAAGTCAATGGTGTATTTTTGCGAGTTAGCTTTGTCAAAGGCAAAGATATCTGGGAGAATCCTTTGATAAATCTTCTGTAATACCTAGCTAATCCTAAGAAACTTCGAATCTCTATGACAGTGGTTGCCTTTCCCACTTTAAAACTGCTTCAATCTTTGCTAGATTAACTGTGATTCCTTCCTGTGATATGACATGGCCAAGAAATTTTACTTCCTTCATCCAAAACTCACATTTTAACAACTTGGCATACAGTTTTCGTTCTTGCAGAATTTGTAGCACTATTCGGAGGGGTGTTTCATGTTCTTCATCGGTCCTTGAATAGATGAGAATATCATCTATAAAGACAACTACAAACTTGTCGAGGTACGGTTAGAAGATTCGATTCATGTAATCCATGAAAATTACTGGGGCATTCGTTAATTCAAAGGACATCACTATATATTCGTAATGCCCATACCATGTTCTAAACGCAGTCTTAGGAATATCTACTTCCCTAACTTGAATTTAGTGATATCTCGATCTCAAATCAATTTTGGAGAATACTGTCACTCCCCTTTGTAACACCCTAACTTTTAACCTAATATGCTCAAGTCACATTTCGTTTAATTATTAGTTGTTATGCCTTTGTGAAATTAACTTATTCTTCCTTTAAATATGAATGATAAAAACACGACTTTTTTTTTTTACTTTAAAACCAAAATGTGAGCCACGTGTATATGTAGATATCGGTTAACACACGAATAATAATAACAATCACATAAACCTCATTATAATATATATACAAGCCATAGAATAACATAACATATACCAAATTAACATATCATATTCATAACATAGTAGTGATGTCTCATGTACATAAAAAGACGTTCAAAGATAATAAGTTCACCAACAGGGGTTCGCATACAGTAGATCAAAAGCTAAGCATGTTTGTAACAAAACTAAACTAGTTCCCAATGCATAGCTATCGAGGAACTAGGCTCAGCACGGGTGTATGGGATGTGATAACCCTAAAGCTAATGCCCAAAAGAAAGCTATCTCCATGCTTCTGCTACGTCCTTCTGATCCGATTCATAGCATAGCTCCTACGCCCGTATCTCAGGCAAAGTCACGAACAACACCATTATTCTTGTTTGGAGACAACACGAAAGAAAAGAGAGGGATAAGAAACTTATTAAAGATTCTCAATAGGGTTTCTCGACTCCAATACAAATGTCATCGTCATTGTCCCCAGCCACTTCGGTTTTCATTTTGAAAGGGGTGTGTATACATAAGGTTCAATTTTAATCTTTCTCAAAATCCTTTTATTCGAAGTGGAAGTCTTTTAACGTGGGTCTTAGTGTCATGAATGCAACGGACATCTCATGTATGCATGACAATATCTCAGGAGCACAAGTAACATATAAGTCTAAAACATAACATAATGCCAGACATATAAGCAAGAGGAAAAGCTAGAAGACTAAAGTCACTTAGCACATACACATGATTAGATGCACCAATGGGAGAAGGATATAATATATGTATATGCACCTTTGCTTTACTTTCTCATAACTGAACTTTTAAGTTGTTTTCAAAATGTCCATCCTCTCTTATGAACACCATAATCCAACCATCTCACCTTCCCCGACGATTTTACAATAACCACCAAAACTCTACCTCACCGATCGCCTAGGATGAGCTTAACCTAACTAGCCGTTGCTAGATTTAATGTGGGGTAATAGAGGGGAACATATCACTTCCTTTCTTTAACTTAACTTTCTTATCATGGGTATGCAACTTCTTTGCACCACCTCTCATAAGCATTAATTCCTGGAGTCTAGAGGATCATTTCCATGTGTTTCATGTCATGTTTAATCTTAGCATATAAGTTAGAGATGCACATAGGTGCATTGGCATGACTTAATATTTTAGGCTCACAATTTCACAAATTTTTTAAGTTCACAAATTTGGCGAAAATTCGGCAGCATAATGACTAAAAATGGAATTTCTGAATTTGCTACATGCCACAAAATTCATCACTATACATCTTAAATATCTCAATATTAATTGCAATTCATCATACAGTGATTCACATAAGCATGCCATCATCCATATTTCATTGAAAAGTAAATATGCTCCTGCCTAGTATGCCAAAATCAAGGACCAAACTCAGTTAATGCATATGAAATGCTCATCAATACATATATATATATATACACACACACACATAGGCAACGTATCAAAGGTCATCTTAAGACATTTATCATGTGATTATTCCCAAGTTGTTAGAAATTATGGTATAGTCTCATATGGGTTAAAACTACAACCCGGCTTAACCTAACTTTTGTAATTGTTCTTTTAGGCATCTAAGGGACCCACCACTAATTGCTGGACAGCTTGGGTAGTGTTCCTAAAATAAATAGTTTTAGGGTTGTAGAAGTTGCGTTTTTAACCCTATCTAGTTACCAACCTCCCTATGATGCTAAAATTAATTCCCACTACCACTAATAGAAATTTTTACACTTAAATTCAGTTTCAAATAGAATATTTACTGGAATAATGTCATTAAAACAGTAGCCATAAATTTCAATTTCTAGAAGCCTCAAAACCCATGTTTTCAATTGTTTCTAGTTCTAGTCTTTCTCAAAAATACTTAAAATGGTTTTTACATCAACTACTAGTAATTTATACACATTTAACTCATTCCAAACATCATTTTATAGAATGTGAAATATCAAGGCAGTACCAACCTTAGAAAATTGAATTTTTGATCCTTTCTAGTTACTAGTTTTTCCTACAACACCAAAAATAATTTTTGCAACAAGTAATACTAATTTTTACACACTAAATCATCCTCAATCAGCACCTCACAGAATTGGGATGACCAAAATAGTGGCCGAAAATTTGGTTCTAAGACCATTTGAAAATCACATTTTTTGATACTTTCTAGATACTAGTTTTCCTTGTTACTTGATTTAAGACTTAGGAAACGCCTAAAATTATTTTTACCACTTAGGATACCCAAATATTAACACCAAACAGTGAGTAAATCTCAAGGTTCAATAATAAATCTTTATGCTTATATAAATGATACTTTTACTATCCTTTGAGTTTCAAGACTTGCAAAACTTCTAAAGCACAACTTACAAAAGTTCCAAGACACAATATTTGACCCATAAAATCAACTAAAAGTTATCTTAATCTCATCATCATATCATGGCCGAAATACATACCCATGAGGGTAGCCATGAAATAAAATTTCTATTCAAGATCCAAGGACAAGTCTTGAGCTTTAAGATCTTAGGTGATGACTTAAAATAAACATGCTATGCAAACTTATTTTAATCCTTAACATTATAAGGTGATGACTTGAAAATATAAATATGATGTGCAAGACTTGAAATATAAATATGAGGTGCAAGCCCATTTTAAGTCTTTAAGATTAGGTGATAACTTGAAATATAAATATGGAATGCAAGACTTGAAATTTAAACATAAGAATGCAAGTCCATTTCTTTAGTCTTCAAGATTTAAGGTGATGACTTGAAAGTAAACATGATATGCAAGGCATTGAAACATAAACATGAGATGCAAGGGCTTGAAATTTAAACATGAGGGCAAATCCATTTTACATCTTATTCAGTTAAAACTTAAAACTTTACAAGATTAGGTTCTTGTCCCTAATAGACCTTAAACATTAGTGAGCTTTAGAGTCCTTTAACACCATGGTTCCAAGAACCTCATTTCTTGGACTCACCATCAAGCTCAAGGAAAAATAAAGAAACCAACCAACAACATCTCATTTTCTTTATGCTCCATAAAATTGAAAAGGAAGGAAGGAAAAAGAACTAAGCTTTAGGCTTTAGAGATCATAAACATAGTGATATCAAAACCACCATCAAGAGCCCTCATCATTAAGCCATATTTTCCCATCATTCTTTTACAACCAAAACCAAACATGAGAGAAATAAAGAGATCAAAATCGAAAACATCTTTCAAAGTGAACATAAAAACCGAAAATAAAAGAAAAACCAAAGGATCAACTTTAGCTCTAGAGGTCCAACACATGGTGGTCTTCAAAACCATCACATGGATCCATCATCATCAAGCCTTGATCTCAAACTTTCATCAACAAAAAAACTCAAGAACGTTCAAACCGAAATGAAAAAGAAAACAACCAAGACGTCCAAACCAAAAATGGGAGGAAGAAGACAATACAAAGAAACATGATATCAACCATTTCTTTCATCATCAAAACTGAAAGTAAACAAGAAAAGAACAAGAAACTCAAACCAGAACCCTACCAAAGTTATCTTCTTGAAAGGAAAAAGAAGAAGCTTGGTCTCTTGTAAGGAAAAAGAGAAGAAAAATATTCTCTTTTGAGCAAGGTAGTTTCGGCCAAGGAGGGCAAAAAGAGAGGAAGGATTTTTCTTATGTTTTGAAGCTTAGGAATGGAAAGGTTATGTATTTAGGAGGTGGTTTGTGGTGGTGGAAGAAGTTTTCTTGGAGGTGGAGGAAAAAAGAGAAAACCTTTGAGTTTGAGAGAGTTTATGAGCACTATTTTGACACAAGTGTTTCTCCAAAGAAGTGAATGGTAAATAATGAAGTTTTTAGGTTGAAAATAGAATAAATATGATGGTAATTTTTGGGGGAAAGGCTACTTCCCTTCACTGCCATTGGGAGGGAAAATATTTCATTTCATGTGGGTTAGGACATGAATTAGAGGTAAGTTTGATTAGGCAAAGGTTTAAGGATTTGAAATTAAGTGTTTGGAGTTGTAAACATGTGTTTAAGACTTTTCAAGGCATGATCAAGAGTTGTCATACACACTTAGTTTGAATTAAAATTGTTTAGTTTGAAATTCAAACTCCAACATATTTCCTAAATTTAAGGAGCATGTGAGAGAAAATGCTATTTAGGCATGACATGACATAATGTCTTAGATGCTTTTTGATTAAGAATGGAATTTGAAATTCCTTAAGTACTTTTAGGCTTAAATTAACCTCAATTAATTATTTTGACTCAAGATTAATAATTAAAATTACATTATCTTTAATTAGGGCCTAATATTGTTTAGGTTTCCTTAATCGCTTAATTAAGCTTATTATGCCTTAATCTAGGGGTAGAATGATCATTTTACATCAAAACTTCCTGGGACCACCTGGACCCATCCAGATATCATGCATCACATAAAACCAACATTTGTAACTCTCGGGAAATCTTTTTGGGCTCAGTCAACACTTAATCTCGTGCAAAAACGCAGTAAGGGTACTTTAGTCATTTTGTGCCGAAAGTCCAGAGAGTGAGATTTTCACCTTTGTTATTATTTATAATGTATCTAATCCCCTTCAGACATCAAACAAACCCCTTGAGGGTGGCCTGGGTTGGCCGTCCTCGAATTTCAGGCAAAATGACCTTAGAGGCATTTTGGTCATTTGTATATGGGAAAAATCGCGTATTGCGATTTTCACACAGATTGCTATCCAATCCTCACCTAACCTTATCCCAATATTAAGATATCTCTTTGGAGGTGGCCGGGACCTACCAGCCTCGATATTCATACAAAAATGACCTAGGGGTAATTTGGTCATTTTTGCAAAGTAAGAAAAGTTAGGGGCATTACATTACTCCCCTCCTTAAAAAGAATTTTGCTCTTGAAATTCATTACATGTACATGGTCATACTAGTTGGATATGCTTGACAAGTCAAAATAAAGGAAATAAAATCAAACTTGATGGGGAAATCAGGTAATACGAGGGTTTCCTAACAATTGGAGCTCTTATGAACAAGCGTCCTAATTAGACATAAATGACTAGGTGAGGTATAAATCAATACTCATGGCTTGCACAAGGTTAGAACTCGAAAGTGGTAGGACAATCATTTCTAATTATATGTAAATTCATGGAAAGAGATGACAAGCACAACTAGTTTTAAGTGTTTGAAGGTAGGGCATGTTAACTCTTATGGGACATCAAAACCAAACTTTCATAGAGTCCTCACTAAGACTATCCACAAGTAGACAATTAAAATAGGGAGGAAGGGACATTTAATACTTGCTAGGGTGGGAGTCTAAGAAATCATGACACATGTGACAAGTTCACTAGAAGAAACACGACCAAGCAATTCATAAGGAGACTCGAATACAAACAAGTCTTTAAAAGGCCTCCAAAAGTTAAAAGGACATACACGAAGGAGTCACGAGGTTTCTACACCATCATGAGCTATAAACCAATGTAGGGAACCGAAGTCAAGAAGCACAACCAAAATCCTACCATTTATCGCACACTTACCTTGGTTGTTAGAGTGGGAGGTATTTTCAACATTGATTGTGAACACTCACCCTTGGTGTTGGGGTCTAAAAGTGGCGTTCAATTATGTGGACCTCACATTGCAATCTCAAATCATGTGGCCAAGCTTGCCGTATCTAAAGTACACTCCTTAGCTAGCTAGACAGAGACGGTTACTATGATTCTTTCCACACTTTGGACAATCGACATTAGGGTCCTTCTGAGGCATCTCCTCCTTTGGACCAGTCAATCCGCGGTATTGAAAACCATTCTTGGGGCCTTCTCGAGACTTGCACCGCCAGCTTCTTAGTGAAATTTTCTACCCTCGTCATGCTTAACTTCTTATGGCCTTCCTGAAGAATATGGCACTTGTTGACTAAGGTAGGGAAGTCTGTAATATGCATGTATGCTGCCATGTTGATTTCCGCCTTTAGTCCACCCTCTTACTTCACACACTTCCATATCTCGTCAGGGTTCCCTCAAAAAACCCATGAAAATTTGAACAACTCCTCGAACTTTGCAGTGTATTGTACAACACTCATCTCGCCTTGGGCTAGCTTCATGAATTCTATGTCCTTAGCATTCCTCACAAATTTCGGGAAGCACTTCTCGTAGAAGTAAGCCTTGAACAAATCGCAATTGATCAAGGTTTTTGCTGCCTCAAACAATCTTCGCGTGCCAGTCCACCAAAACTCTACATCCGCCTCTAGCATGAGGGCAGTGAATTCACCTTCTGTTCCTCGGTGCAAGCAATCACTGAAAAGATCTTCTCCATGCTTTTAATCTAGTCATCAGCTTGGTTTGGGTCCAGAGTCCTTTGAAACAGTGGCGGGTTCGCCTTGCGAACCTCTCCAAATCGAGCATGCTCAATGTAACACCCTAATTTTTAACCCAATACTCTAGAACATATTAGGCTAATCATTAGGTTATTACTTCTTAGTTTCATCACTTTATTAAAATACTTAGCGGAAATTATGGGTAAATTTTTCTTTTTGAAAACATAAAACAAAGTGAGAGCCGCGAACCCGACTAGTCGAATAACAGAAGTATAAGGCACGCGTTACAAGTATTATAAAATCATAAAGTAAAGCATATAACCAAAGAACAACAATCATAATAATAAGGGAAACATTTCATTAATAATAACATAGTTGAAGTACATAACTAGTCATACTCTAAGAATGGGCAGAGCTTGTAATACAGTGGAAATAAAACATAACAGAAACAAGAAAAATACAAGGTACATGGTACGTCAAGAAGATAAATCCAAAACGCTACCCTCCTACTAAGCTACGAATACAATCTACAACCCCTCCCAAAAGGTACTGCCGAAGGGAAGATCTCCATAAAAGCTCGGGTACTCGTAAAGCTCTCCATCGGAGTCTTGTGACGACGGGGATCCTCGAATAATGGAGGCAGGTAACCAGGGAAACGCTCTATCTCCTCCTGAGTGGGCCAATGGAGTGTGAAGGGAACTCGTGGCGGCTGAATGTGAGCTCCTCGATGCGGGCGCATCTCGACTCTCCTTGCCAAGCGCGGCTGCCTCACGGTCTCCTTGTTCCCCTCGCATTGGAACTGGGGAAAGGAAGCAGAGCCCTCCGAAGGGACACGCATCGGCGAATCCTCGGATGGATCAGTCTCGGACCTCCTTGAGCGAGGCACATACTCCTGGTAGTCACGAACAGCTGAGACAGAGGTGCGGGCGGGGCGCAGCTGCTCATCACGCGGGCGAGTGCGCTCGAAGATCATGTCATCACCACCAAAAGGTGTAGTAGGAGTGAATTGGTAGCTCGATACCGGATAAGCGAAGGGTCGTCCCATGTACACAAAAACATGGACGGCACAACGACCCTCAAAATGATATGAATGGTGGTCCAGGTCGTAGTGCACCTCCTAAACTGGCGTGTCAATGAAAAGTACGAACGTCGTCATCGGTCTCTGAAGATGTGACGGATGAAAGAAGAGAGAGGAGTGAGAATTCTTGCTAAAGAATCTCAGTAGAAGTCTCCTATCCTAGGGTTGCATCGTTCACATCCTCAGGAACCTTGGGTTTAATTATAAAACAGTGATCATGCATATAAGATTCAATTTAGGGTTTTCCAAAACTAATTATCCAAGGTCCATTCCTTTTAGCATGCATCTTGAGTTATGAATGCAACATGTTATATCATGGATGCATGCCAATACTTGAGCATATAAGACAACATATCAAAGCACATCAACATAAACCATGTGGCATAAGGGCATATAACTTTCAAGTGGATTATTCCTTAACTTCATGACATCAATCATGGTACTTTAGCATAATAAAGCCACCCTAAAAATTACTAGGTTATGAGCTCATACCTTAGCTAGTCGTCACTAGCTCTTGCTTATTATCTGAATAAGCGAAACATAAATAATAATAATCCCGACTTGCAAGTACGGGTAGGGGGCAGGGATCACCTCTCTTAGGATATACCCTATTTGAAATGCTTTGCGGGCATTAAGCCATAGCAATTTGTCCGTTTTGGTAGGCTGCATCTACTCATACCTTCACGGATTTGTCTCTCCTGGGGGTGCTCGACTGAACCGGTGTCACCCAGGGTTTTTAACTCATATGGTACTCAAACATTTCTTTTAACCCTTTAAGGTTTGACAGAAATTCGGCAGCATAACAGCTGTTAAACCAAATTTCCTTCAAACTGCCACAAGCTAATTCACACAACATGTTCTCATGAAATCTCATGCTATGATAAACTTTAACATTTTCATCAATCACTTTCTTATGCATCAAGCACATCTCATCATATCATTGCATCATATAACACATCATAGCATTAACCACTTCCTTAGTATCTTATGCATTGACCCTTAAGGTCCTTAACTTACATTCTAAGTTGTAAATCATCAAACCTAATCTCTCGGGAACTTATAAGGTTATAACTAAGTATTTCTCGCCTCACACTATGGTCAAGAATATCTCTAAACCTCAAGGATGCAGAATTCATAATCCTAACTTTACGGGTACCTAGAAGTCACAACAATGACCCTTTCTAAGTCTAGTTTGTTCCTAAGGCATCAAGATCAAGTTCTAAACCAATTATGAGTCATTCCTACACATTTAAACTAATTTAGGACCATGATAATCATTACTAAACCTTGCTGGACAGAATCCAGAAAAATCAAACATTAAGGGATCTAAAACTCTCAAATTAATTCTTTTCTAGTTTCTAACTTCTCTTATCTTTCACATATGAGCTTTACCATTAATTATACTTAAACATAGGCATATTATCACCATTAAAACAGTTCATACAGTGGCCAGTAATAGCAAGGCAGAACCAAAACAACCATTCTCCATAAAGACATAAAACACAATTTCTAAAGCACATAAAATACTAGTTTCTCTTGGAACCTTTTTAAAACTTTCAAAACTCATTTATAAACATTTTTAACATCCAAAATCATCCAAATACTTGAGAGGGCAGTAGCTAAATAAAACTTGTCTCAAGAGGTCCTAAATTCATAAAACTTAGTTCTACATATTCCTTGTACTCATAAAAGCTTAGAAAATTTATAAAACATAGTTTTCAATACTTAGAAACATCAAAACCTCTTAGGGCCGAAATATGAACCAAAGGAAATAAATATTTTTAGACCTTTGTTTGAGACAACAATGGGCAAGTCTTTGGGCTCTAGGTTCATTTAAGTGATGACATGAAGATAAACATGCTTATGCACTTGTTTTAGCTTTCATTAGAAAGTAAAGTGAGAGCATAAAATAAATATGAGATGCACATTATTATTATCTTTAAGATTTAAGTGAGGACTTGAAATATAAACATGATAATGCAAGGCTTGAAATATAAATATGATAATGCAAGTTCCTTTATTATCTTGGTACTTAGTGATAGCAAAGGAAGTAAACATGATGTGCAAAGCATAAAATAAACATGATGCAAGGTTCATTTTATGGTTAGCTAGAGCTCATCCAAGACTTTAACAAAATAACAACCCAACATATATCTCATTACAAAGAGAGCTTTAGAGTTCTTGAACCAAGTTCTCAAAGGAACTATGAGGTTCTTGAACATCATCATCAAGCTAAAAAAAAACAAACTTTCTAAACAAAAAAAACCTCAAAGATCAAAAAGGAAATGGAAAACCGAAATGTTAAAGAAAAGGAAACAAAGAAACCAAACTCCAAAATAGCAAGAAAAGAAAAGGTGTTCTTGAGTAAAAATCATGTTTGAGTTAGAAAATGAAGTTGAAACTCAAGGAAAGTAAAACCTCAAGCTCTAGAGGTTCCTTTGAGATGAACACATAGTCATCATCTAGGAGACCTCATCATTGAGCTATCATGTGCTCATCAAGGCTTCATGGCCGAAATCTCAAAGAAAGAACAACAAAGGAAGTTCCAAAAAGAAAATCCAAGAGAAAGCTAGAAAGAACTCATTTTCAAGAAAACAAAGTTTAGAAAACACTCCTACCTAGAGTGAAGATAAAAACTTGAACTCTTTGAAAAGGAAAACAAGATGATGAGCTCCTCCTTGGGGCTAGATGGCTTCGGCTTTGTGGGGAGGAAAAGAAAGGAAATGTGTTCTTGGTGGGCTTGTGTTTGAGAATGGAAGTTTAGGTGTTTGTATGATGATCTAAGGTGGTGGGGTGGTGTTTCAAGGTTATGTGATGATTATGTGATGAGAGGATGAAGAAGATGAAGATGAAAAGAAAGGAAGAACTCTCTTGAAACTTGAGAGAAAAAGAAAAAACTCAAGAAAGCTTAGGAAAACTAAAAGTGTGCAAATGAACTAAAGTGTTTGCATGTGTTTCTAGACAAGGTATTTATAGAGAATGAAAACAAATGAAGGCTCAAAAGGGGAGGAGGGTGACCGTGTGGCTTTGGAGGGAAAAGGAAGAGAAAATATCTCTTACACAAGGTCATTCAAGCATGGTTTGAAGTATGCAGTGTATGATACAAAGTATGGCTTGATGTGAGTGAATTTCCTATCAATTTTTGAATGAAATTAGGCTTCTAGAAACAATGCATGGCTGGAACTTTTCCAGCCATAAATAAATGAGGAAAATGGGTTATTTTAATTAGTTATTCATCTGGAAAATCAAGCTTGATTGAAAGTTATGACAAGGTATAATGTATGTGACTTGAGGTATGGCCTTGGAGTATTGAAAAATTGAACATGTGATGCATATGGGGACATGGAGGTCTCGGCCAGACCTGGTACAGCAAGGGGTAGGTGAGTTTTGTTCATCTAATTGGGTGTTAATGGTAGGTTTAGATGTGTATTAGCTTAGGTACAAGGTTAGGAATAATTAAGCTTAAGTTTAGATGACTAAGTGTGTGATTTAAGGATTTTATAACAAAATTAGGAGTGCTCATACATCATTAGAGAATTAAAAACTCATTTATGAATAAACAATGTGTAACACAATTCCATGATTTAAGGAATTGGAAAGAGAAAATACTATTCAAGATTCAATGACTAGGAGTCTTGAAATTAAAATAGGATTTTTAGTTGTAATTAAGCACTTTTAGGTTCTAATCAATTTTAATAAATTATTTTGACCCAAGATTAATTATGGAAATTAATTAACCTTCTATTAGAGCCTAATATTGCTTAGGTTTGCTTAATCACGCGATTAAGCACAAAAACACGAAATTAGGGGCAAAACCGTAATTTTGCACTAATTTTGCCCGGGACCTCCGAGACCAAAACTAAAGTCATAGTCTACATAAAAACGCCTATTAAAACCATCTGGAGAAGTTTCAGGTTCATCCGGCACTTGCAAACGGGTAAAACACCGCAGGGGCGTTTTAGTCATTTTGACCCGAAAACACGAAAAACGAGATTTTCGATCCCGGGAAGAAATACAAGTCATCTAATCCCCTTCCAACATTGAGTTTTCCCTTCGAGTATTGCCGGACCGGCTTTCCTCGAATTCCGGGCCGAAAATGACCTCAGGGGCACTTTGGTCATTTTCACCCTAACAGAAAATCGGGGCGTTACACTCAAGACCTTCAACATTGTTGGAGCCACGACCAACATCGCCCTAATGATCTATCCTTTTGAACATCATCTACATGGCCCTTGCTATATCCCTAAGAGCTTCGGCAGTCTCATTATGCTGTTCACCTCTGCTGGACATCCTAGTCTATCGTGGTCGTGCCATCGATCCCTAAGCACATAGAACAACAAACATTGAGTTGATCAGGCTCAATACTCTATGTAAAGTGAGCTAGTTATCGTGACACATATGCATGTATAGTAGTCATGCTTCTCTATCCTATAGCTTATCCTATTAATAAAGCAACAATACATGACTTAACTACCACATTATGCTTAAAAAGCATAGTTAGTCCAATCCTTAGGCTCCATGAAAATCGAACTGCTCTGATACCAAAATATAACAGTCTAACTTTTAACCTAATACACTCGATATGCATTCCGATTAATTATTAGTTGTTACGCCTTTGTTTCAAAAATTAACTTATTCTTCCTTCAAATATGGATGATAAAAATATGACTATTTTTTTTTTAACTTTACAATCAAAATGCGAGCCACGTGTGTATGTAGATATCGATCAATACATGCATAATAGTAGCAATCACTTAAGCCTTGTTATGATATATATATAAGCCATAACATAACATAACATATACCAAATTAACATATCATATCCATAACATAGTAGTGATGTCTCATGTACATAAAAGACATTCACAGATAATAAGTTCACCAATAGGGGTTCGCATGCAATAGATCAAAGGCAAAGCATGTTTGCAACAAAACTAAACTAGTTCTCGATGCATAGCCATCAAAGGACTAGGCTAAGCACAGGTGTATAGGATGTGATAACCCTAAAGCTAATGCCCAAAAAAAAGCTATCTCCATGCTTCCACTGTGTCCCTCTCATTCGGTTCATAGCGTAGCTCCCGTGCCCGTATCTCAGGCAAAGTCATGAACAACGCCATTATCTTTGTCTGGAGACAACACGGAAAAAAAGAGAGGGATGAGAAACTTATTCAAGATTCTCAGTAGGGCTTCCTGACTCCAACACAAGTGTCATTGTCATCGTCCCCAGCCACTTCGATTTTCATTTTGAAAGAGGTGTGTATGCATAAGGTTCAATTTTAATCTTTCTCAAAATCTTTTTATCCAAAGCGAAAGTCTTTTAACGTGGGTCTTAGTGTCATGAATGCAACAAACATCTTATCTATGCATGACAATATCTTAAGAGCACAAGTAACATATAAGTCTAAAACAAAATATAATGCCAAACACATAAGCAGGAAGAAAAGCTAAAGGACTAAAGTCACTTAGCACATATCACATGATTAGATGCACCGATGGGAGAATACATAATATATGTATATGCACCTTTGCTTTACTTTCTCATAACTGAACTTTTAAGTTTTTGTCAAAATGTCCACCCTCTCTCATGAACACCATAATCCAACCATCTCACCTTCCCCGGTGATTTTACAATAACCACCAAAACTCCACGTCACCGATTGCCTAGGATGAGCTTAACCTAGCTAGCCGTTGCTAGATTTAGTGTGGGGTAATAGAGGGGGAAACAGATCACTTCCTTTCTTTAACTTAACTTTCTTATCATGGCTATGCAACCTCTTTGGATCACCTCTCATAAGCATTAATTCTTCGAGTCTAGAGGATCATTTCCATGTGTTTCATGTCACGTTTAATCTTAGCATATAAGTTAGAGATACACATGAGCATGCAACTAGGTGCATTGGCATGGCTTAATATTTCAGGCTCATAATTTCACAATTTTTCTAAGTTCACAAATTTGGCCAAAATCCATCATCATCAAGCCTTGATATCAAACTTTCATCAACAACAAAACTCAAGAACGTTCAAACCGAAATGAAAAATAAAACAACCAAGACGTCCAAACCGGAAATAGGAGGAAGAAGACAATACAAAGAAACATGATATAAACCATTTCTTTCATCATCAAAATAAAAAATGAACAAGAAAAAGAACAAGAAACTCAAACCAAAACTCTACCAAAGTTATCTTCTTGAAAGGAAAAGGACGAAGCTTGGTTTCTTGTAAAAGAGAAGAAAAATATTCTCTTTGGAGAAAGGTAGTTTTGGCCAAGGAAGGCAAAAAAAGAGGAAGGATTTTTCTTTTGTTTTGAAGCTTAGGAATGGAAAGGTTGTGTATTTAGGAGGTGGTTTGCAATGGTGGTGAGGTGGTTTGCAATGGTGGTGGAAGAAGCTTTCTTGGAGGTGGAGGAAAAGAGAGAAAACCTTTGAGTTTTAGAGAGTTTATGAGCACTTTTTTGACACAAGTGTTTCTCCAAAAAAGTGAATAGTAAAGAATGAAGTTTTTAGATTGAAAATAGAATAAATATGATGGTAATTTTGGGGGGAAAGGCTGCTTCCCTTCGCTGCCATTGGGAGGGAAAATATTTCATTTCATGTGGGTTAGGACATGAATTAGAGGTAAGTTTGATTAGGCAAAGGTTTAGGGATTTATAATTAAGTGTTTGGAGTTGTAAACATGTGTTAAAGACTTTTCAAGACATGATTAAGAGTTGTCATACACACTTAGTTTGAATTAAAATTGTTTAGTTTGAAATTCAAACTCCAACATGTTTCTTAAATTTAAGGAACATGTGAGAGAAAACACTATTTGGGCATGACATGACATAATGTCTTAGATGTTTTTTGACTAAGAATGGAATTTGAAATTCCTTAAGTACTTTTAGGCTCAAATTAACCTCAATTAATTATTTTGATTTAAGATTAATAATTAAAATTAAATTATCTTTAATTAGGGCCTAATATTGTTTAGGTTTCCTTAATCGCTTAATTAAGCTCATTATGCACTAGAATGGTCATTGTACATCAAAACTCTCCGGGACCACCCGGTCCCCGATATCATGCATCACATAAAATCAACATTTCAAACTCCCAGGAAATCTTTCCGGGCTTAGTCGGCACTTAATCTTGTGTAAAAACGCCATGAGGTATTTTAGTCATTTTGTACTGAAAGTCCGGAGGGTGAGATTTTCACCTCTATTATTATTTCTAATGCATCTAATCCCCTTCAAACATCCAACAAACCCCTTGAGGGTGGCCTAGGTCGGCCGTCCTCAAATTCCGGGCAAAATGACCTTAGAGGCATTTTGGTCATTTGCACATAGGAAAAATCATGTATTGCGATTTTCGCACAGATTACTATCCAATCCTCACCTAATCTTATCCTAATATTAAGATATCCCTTTAGAGGTGGCCGGGATGGGCCAACCTCAATATTCATACGAAAATGACCTAGGGGAAAAGTCAGGGTGTTACACCCTTAATTGATCCATGATATCATCAATCCTTGGGATAGATACTTATTCTTGATTGTTACCTTATTCAGTTGTTTGTAGTCAACACATAGTCGCATAACTACATCCTTCTTTTTCACCAAGAGTACAGGAGCTCCCTATGGTGATGCGCTAGGTCAAATAAAGTGCTTACTCAATAGCTCTTCAATCTGCTTCTTCAATTCTACTAATTCCAAAGGAGACATCCGATAAGGAGCTATGGAAATCGGACCTGTTCCTAGTACCAAGTCAATAGAGAACTTTATCTCCCTTTGTGGGGGAAATACTGGTATATCTTCTGGAAATACATTAGAGTAATCTTAAACTTCTGAAATCCCTTCTAATTCCTGCTCACCCTTTGCTACACTAGTCAACAAGAATACATATCCCTGTCTACCAGACTTTCCACATCCTAATTCTAAGGAATTGAGGTAAAAACACATGGAGACCTTTTGTTTAGAGAGGAAATCTGAGGGGAATACTATTGTCTTATCATAACATCTTAACATCACACAGTTGGCAGAGAGCCAATCCATGCCAAGAATAAGATCAAGACTAACTAATGGTAGACAAACTAAGTCAATTATGAATGTCCTACCCTTAATTTGAATAAGAACGCTCTTACAAACTTAACTTGTTTGCACGGGTTTATTAGTGGGTGTGTGGACAACCAAATCATGGGGTAAATCATATATGGGAAATTTTAGAAAATGCGCACATTTCAAATAGATAAATGAGTGGCTGGCCCCATGGTAAATCATGGGGTCTATTAGGGATGCCTGATTAATTCTACACGTGCCTTGAATGAGTTCCTCGGATAGCGTAGCTTCTTCAGCATTCATAGTATAAACACGTCCCTGTTGTTGTGGCCTAGAAGAAGGCGGTAAATCTCTAGTCGGACATTTTCCACTCATGTAACCTGGCTTTCTGCAGCAATAGAAAATGTTCTGTCTAAATAAGCATGGTTTGTCACCATGATGCTTCCCACATTTCGAGTATTCCTTATTAGTAGATGATCTTTCCAGTTTCTTCCCTTTTCCATTCCCATGAGGAAAATCCCTTCGTGGCGGTAGGACAAGTCTAAATCTGAGACCTTGTGGTGCAAACCTCCTCCTATTATCATATTGCTTTTGCTCGGGTTATACTCAACATCTTAGAGTATTCTTCCACTAAAGTGCTCTTATTTACCAATGTAGGGAAGTCTCTAATTTCCATTGGTTCTATAGTCATCAAAATATTCTCGTGTAAACCTTTTTCATATTTCACACATTTTGACTCCTTATTGGGATTTTGCTAGTAGATGGTAGAAAACTTACATAGTTTTGCAAATTTAGCTGTGTATTCAGGCACATTCATGTTTCCCTATTGGAGTCTCAGGAATTCCAACTCCTTTGCATTCCTTACACAAATATGAAAATATTTCTTGTAAAAGCCTCCTTGGACACTTCCTAAGTAATCTCAATACCAACTCCCTCCAAGAGCCTCCATGTCCCAACCTACCAAGAATTTGCATCAGTATCCAGTACAAAAGCAGCAAAGATCACTTTCTATTGATTTGAGCACTTCAGCACTGAAAATATTTTCTCAATTGTTTGCATCCATTCTTCCACCTTGTCAAGGTTCACAGTTCCCCTAAAATGAGGTGGACATGTTTTTTGAAATTCTGAGAACATTAACCGCTCATGGCCATTTCCATTATCATTCCTTTGACCCATTTGTCTTCCCAGTTCCTCCATCATCCGATTAACAGCCACTGCTTGTTCTCGAATAACTTGGGTCATATTTTGAAAATCTTGCATCAAGACTGTCGTGTTCTTCTCAAGTACGTCATCATTGTTATTGTTAGTCCTAGAACTCCTACTTGAAGCCATTAGTTCCTGTCACACATAACGAAGACATCGAGGTGATTGGAATCAACACAAAGCTAAGTGTGACAAAACTAAGTACTTCAAAGGTAAACAGTCACGCATATAAAATTTTTTTTCTCCTTATCTAAACAAATAAGATTTTATTGCATGACACTAAAATGTCAGAGTGTGCTTTAGAAGCAAGTCAGACCATCCCTAAGCTCTAATAAGATGAACTGCTATAATACCATAATGTAACATCCTTCCTACCATAGTGCTATACTCGAGTCATAACATTACAGTAAGTAGTCGTGACCCATAATTTACTTTACTGATTGTAATTTGCCTTAACCATATGAATTATATGTTTATGTGTTGGAATAAATAAGAGCCTTGTATTAAAAGCCATACTTATTTTTTTTCGCTTTTGCAATCTTGTCAACGTAATAATCAATGTATAGAACTAGCGGAGATATAATGTGCATTCTTAAAAAGGTCATTCACATGATAATTTACATTTTTTATCACCTCGATAAGAAGTTAAGTCATACAGTTGTAGTATATACAACTCACACCTAATTACATATACATTACAAACAATGCTACCCTAGTCCTCGCAGTGACCGCCTAATCCTGTTTAGGGCCTAAAAAAATACAACTAACTATAAATAGATAAACCTAATTCCCTCGGTCAACGGCTCATAAAATTGGTGAGACATAAGAGCCTGTGATAGTCAGGTAATACGAGGGACTCTAAGTATACTCCATCTATCAACAAGATGGATACACCATAGTCATGTCAAGCCAGAGGAGAGTAGTGCCCATTAGGCACATCAGCTAGGTAACCCTGCTAGTCCATACATCTTTAGAAGGGGTAGAGGAACCAGAAGATGTCTCCTTTGATGGATCAGGCTCAGCATTAATGGCAGGCTGTGGTGGCTATGGTGGATTAGTCATATACTACGACAAAGTAGAAAAAAGGGACTCTGGCTCAAAAGTAGGACTCATAACAGTAGTAGCAAATAGGCGAGCAAACAGTATGTAAATACGGACACGAGACTCAGTGACCAGGTACAGTGACCCTAACTCCGGGTCATAATGCCACTGCAAGTCAGGCATCTCAAGAAAGAACATGATCGAGACCATCTATATAAAATACATTATACAGCAGGAATGAGAATCAATGATTCCTAGTAAGAAAAACACTAGTCTATTACTTAATGATACTCATCTCAATGCAAAACAAGCAATGCATGTTTAGTTGTTTATATAAGGGTTTCGTTAGTTTGTGTCATTATATCTTATGAGTTAATTTTATTAGAAAACTTTAAAACTTAATGGTAACACTCATAAGACTCTTCTGATATACTTCTTTATGGATCATACTATCAACTATGTAACGTCATCGCATTACATTATGATATAGTTTAATTCATGTCAGAGCCACGTCATTTATGTAAGAGACCATTAACGGAGGAATATAATGAAGGGACCATTTTGTTCAACATTTAAAAAGGTAAGGGATGTGTAACACCCTCCTAATTACCATGTTTTTACTCGAGTATTAACACAGTAATTAGAAAAGTATTACTCACTCGCATAAACAATACTAGTCGGAAATAACTGAAATAAATTACTGTAGATGTATAAGTTATCAAACTAATATGCACACACACACACACACACACATATACATTGTTGTTAAGTTCACGTTAGGTACATCATACTGAAAAAGAAAAAAAAACAACTAGTTATCTTCTAACTAGTTAGGAACTCAGTGTACAAAAGAACACCTCTACTATGTAGTCTGACCTGCTCAAGGTTGAGATCCAACAAAATTTTATACATACAGACAGAAAATGAATCTCATCAGCATCTAATATGGTCAAATCGTAGTCTGGAGGGTCCTACTACTAGTCTTTTACTATACATACATTAAGAGTCCCTGAGCTGCCCTACACTTCTCTAAAGAAAATCATTTGCCATTAGTGCAACGACGTTGCCCCCAGCAGGAGCATCAGGGTCAGAAGGTGGATTGGAGTCTGAGGAAGAGGACGAAGGATCATCTTCAGGAGGGGACACAGGTGGTCCAGGCGGTGCCACAAATTCATCAAGGTGTGCCATTTCAAGAGGCAAATCGGCATATGGAAAACCTGGGTCGAATTCAGAAGAGAAAACGAAAGCACTAAATGAATTGCTAAAGAACATATACTCTAATTCGAGAGTATGCTACAACATACAGGGAATCTAAAACTGGGTATAGTGCCACTGCCACAGTGGCGAATCACGGAAGATGATCACCGACGGTATCCTTGGAATCTGAATACAATAGAAAATACATGTAGCATAGGGATGAGAATATTATAAAATTCTCAGTAGAGTACTCCCTCAAGTGTAAACAAGTATAATTAACAGTTTCCTAAATTTACAATCATGCAAGATCACATCCAAGAATAATTATAGATTCAATAATAAAAATCAGGCATTTATCATCAAAGTAATAAATTTGATTAAGTGTCACAATCTCTTATTAATCAACGTAGGGAGGGCTTATTTTCATATCAAGTAGTATTTGTAGTGGATCACTCCACAAAGGACTATAGACTGGTAGGACATGAGTTCATTCATATTCGTAATCATCGGACTTCATTTTTTTCTATTTCTGAATCACATATAGTTCTATTCCTAGCCGATACATCTGCCAACTCATAAAATTTCCTGGGAAGTCCTTCTTTTTGCCTCCCTGATATAACCCACATAAGCCTTGTCTCTGTTTTCCCCATATGTTGGAATTTGTACAACTAAAAGTCACATTTTCTCTTTCATCATCATAATATTCATCTGATGTAATTATCTTTTCAAAGGCCTACTTATATCACATATAGGCATATAATTATATCGGAGTCTCATCCATATCTCCTCAGCATTCCTTTAGAGCAATTAGCATGCATTCATATGATATCTAATTTAATTCAATGCTATTCTACCACTAGTTTAAGATATCTTTATCATTTCTAGCAACCAGGTAGATTTATCACTCTTGAATTCACAATTAGTTTCTGCATCAAATGACCAATTCAAGAGCCACAAAAATTCCCTGTGATACCTTCATATGTCTAAAATACCCTGTAAAATTTTCATGACAATCGAAATTCTATGATCATGTCACTAAATTTTACAAATTTGGTGGTTAAATAACACTTTTTCACAGCCTAGGACAAAGTTCTCACAATTTTTAAATTTAGCAAATGATGGAATTGGCCCAAAATAAAATTTACAGTGATGTCATTAACTCCCTGTAAACATTTGAAAGGGAAGTTCGATCATCAACTATGATAATAAAATCATAAAATTTTACTGCTTTAGTTTCAGAAATCTAGGCAGCATGAACATCATTTCGGTATCTGATTTTTTTCAGTCCTTATATCTCAAGTCTAGTACTCAGAAATTTTCGTGTATGTAGCTCAAGATGTTAGGTCCAACATATAAGTTTTTTAGAGCATGATCATGACCACAAATATGTCTAAAAATTCATGAGATTCTACTATCTTCAGCAAAATCGAAAACCCAGCACACTAACTAAAACTTCATTTAATAAAATGATTACTCTAACCTCACCCAAACCCCCCACCAAAATTTATACATCAACAACCATATATCATTAACCAAAATAATCAAAAATTTCGAGCAGCACAAGCCAGAAATGAGACATATTAATTTGGCAAGAAAAGACTCAATTAAGCCCTACTCTTGGAAGCTAAAGGTGCCTTGGTCTCTAGGATGCTCCATGAAGTGTTGCTCGTAACTTAACAACTCCCAAAATACACCCAAGCCCTCCTCTAATCAGTGATGAGTGGGGTAAAAAAGATGAGGTTTGGGAGTTTTAATCGGTTAGAATTGTAGAGGTTGATGTATAGAACAATTTTAGTGAAGGAATTTTTCGGTTTTGGTGGCTCTAGCTAGTATATATGTGATTTGAACTCAAGATGGAGCTCTTGGTTATGGAGGAATGGAAGCTGTCTCCTTTTCCTTGATGAATGTGAATGTTGCTTCATGAAGAAGCTTAGTATTTAAGCTTATCTTATAATTAAATGATTTGAATATTATATATTAAAATTAGATATTTTTCAACCTAATAAAGAAAAATGGATGGCTAGGATCAATCTTGTAATTCAAGATTGAATCTTAGCCATTCCTTTAATATAAAGAGATAAGGCTCATCATTTTGTAAAGATTAAAATAACTTTCGATGTTAGAAATTGCACACTGAAATCTCACCGAACGGGTGAAACACCGTAACTGGGTAATCAAATATTGCTCGAAAATTAATTCTAAGTATAAAACCTTTATTCCTAACCATTTCTAATCTCAATCCCATATTTTCCTAATTTCGAGGACCTCCGGGTCCTGAATCTAGTGTTTTGGCTGTCCCGGCGGGCTTGCGTGGCCCGTAAGTTACTATTCATTTTTTTTTTTAGAGATCTGTTGTGTTGTTCTCATCACTTCTATGTACATCAGAATTTTGAGATTCCCATTAATAAAGTCTTTATTAATTTCTGAATAAAATTTAGGGTGTTACAGGATGAATTTATCTATTTTCATTTCTTAGGGACCATTTTATCCAATTTAAAAATTGACAAGTGTTATTTTGGGGATTTATTTTAAAAAAATAAAATGGGAATAATTGAAATAATAGGCGGGCCTCAAAAGTTTCACTCTTGAACTAAGATCAGGGGTTAGTGTGACCCAAAAGCTATTTATACTAATTATATTTTAGAGGTTGAAACAATGAGCACTTGACAAGTGTCAACCTCTTGTAATTTCATTTTTTAAAGTATTTTTTGCTTAAAAAATTTAAAATTTAAAATAAAAATTATCATTAAATAATCTAAAACACACCTAAACCATTGCTAAAATTTCTCCTTTGTCAAAGAGGAATCATGATTCCTGTGTTAAGCCATCAAATCTAGGAATTTAAATATTTCCCCCAAAATAGCCATCTGAATTAATTGATTTCATTTTAGCCATCATAGGTGGACGAGTTGGAGTGGTTATCCGACAAGATTACAAATCAATGCATTTTATTTTCAAATTTATGGTAATAAATAGTCATTATTATTTATAAATAAATAAATAAATAAATATATATATATATATATATATATATATATATATAAAAAATTAAAATCAATTCTTTTTTATGTTATTTACATTTTCTTATCTTGGAAATGAAGCAGTTTTAAAACCCTCAATTAGCATTTACCCCTTTAAATGGGCCTATAAAACACAAAGGGATTAATCGCACTAAGCTTGATAGTAGATACCTTAGAAAATAAAAAAAATATTACACTAAATTTATATGTTATTAATCCAACTTTCATAAATTTTATAGCTTTCTAATGTAGCATTTTTTCTTGTGAATTTTTTAAAACAAAAAATAAATTAAAAAATTTATAATAATAATAATAATAGAAATGTTACATGTGTTCTGTAAACAAAAAAAGGTCAAATTTAAATTTTGAATTTTAGATTCACACACCATCTTTTCACTTCCTATTCTTTTGTACAAAAGTTTTTTTGTCTTTACCGGTTTCAATTTAATTGAAAAAAAATAATTTTTTATTTATTCTATCAATTTATAAAACCATAAATAGAAAGTTTTTTAATAATAGAAATTTTTAACATGTGATATTGTAAAAAATTTAAAATTAAATTAATTTCAAATTTTAAATCCACCAATTGTTCTACTCTTTACCTATTCTCTTTGTATACAAAGCATCTGCCCTTTTATTTTTCAATTCAATTGAAATCATTAATTACTTTTATTTATTCTGTCAAGTAGTCGTTCGACCCGTGCAATGTACAATGTGATAATAAAAAATAGTTTGTTAATCAATACAAAAAAATAAATGATAATTTTATATATTTTATAGAAAATTGAGTATATAAATTTATTTTATATATAAGTTAATATTCTATAATTTAGTTGTTTGTTTGTTTGTACTTCTTAAAAGAAGCAGAAATAGAAAATAAACAGTTTTTCTACTTTTTTTTTTTATAAGTAAGTAAGGACATAATTCTTGTAAAAGCAGAAGCAATAAAAGAGAGAAAGAATATTATTGGTTATTTATTGAAATTAATTGAATCACAAATTTATCCTAATAATTTTTATGAAAAGACAAAAAATAACCTTTCATTAAATAACTCTTATTGCTTACACTATTTAAATTACAAATTATATCCTTAATTGTAACTTTACCTAAAAAGTACTTCTATAACTATTCCATCCAAACAATTGAACAAATTTTTATTATAATAAAAGGTACTTCTACACATAGTTTTAAAAACTAGACTGGTGATTGTCGCAACTAAGGCACCGGATCACTGGTTCAACCTGAGGGTCACTGGTTCAACTGGTTGAACCATATATAATTAAATTAATATATAAAATATAATTTAATGCCACTTAATATGTAATATAAATAATTAATGCCACAAAAGAATCAAACAGTGTGGTTGGTATTGGTAAATGCTCTTCCACTCCTCGTGACAAAGCAAGTTCGAATCCTACCAAGGGCGTTTTTATCAAAATTCCTACATATTTCCATGATTGGTTTAATTGGTTTCCGATCTAAACTTGCTGATTTGATCCGATTTTTAATAGTATGCTTCTACAATTACATCCAAACATATATAAGTTTTCAACTTCTAATTCTACTTCTACTTCTACTTTCAAAGAAATATTTTTCCTAGAATTTTAACCACACGAGCCCATATGTAAAGATAACTTGTCTTACGTATAATAGGAATAGTGTTTAGTGAAATCTGTTTTTCTCTCACATATTTCTAAAAGCAATTAAAATTGATTAGCTTAATTGAATTCTAAAATTTAACTGGGTATAATACCCATCCATTTATATTTTCTGATAATTGCTTTTAATAAAAAGATTGTTAATATAAAGTTGCGATAATAATTATTTAAAGAATTATATTGATATAGTAAAAAAATTTATACCGTAATTAAATCAAAATTTTTTATATGCATAACCTTTAAAGTAGTGAGTGAGAGTAAAACTCATTTTTACCTCTGTAACAACATATAGAAATTAAAACAATACAGTTTGTTGATTAAAACTTAATATAGTATGCTGATTGAAATGAAATTGGCACATACATTTTTAAATACTCTTTGAAGCCACCAAAATAAATTTAATTGGACTTATAGATATACTATGAGCCTTATCACAATATTTTAATCGTATAATTACTTTTGAAAAACTATCTTTTCTCAAAATTAATATTAATTGATAAAAGATTAATATTTTATATGAAACTAAATAAAATATTGCATGAATTTTTTTTTAAGATGTTATGGTCACTTCCTTTAAACTTGGTCATTAAATAATTTTAATGTTAAAAAATTTTTGATTAAAAAATAAAATCAAATAAATTTTTAAAATACTAAATAAGTTAATTCCAAAAATTAAAATTACAAAAATTATGCTATCATGAGTTGAAATTCAATGTAATTATTGAAGTTTTAATCTAATTTCTTCAAAAATAAATATTAGTGAATAATCATATAGTTGTAAATTATTAAAAATCAGAATAAGTTTTAACTACAAATTATATTATTATTTATAATAGTTATAAATTACAATTAAATTTTATTATAAAATATAGTAAATCATATGAAAATTGCAAGTTAATGTGAACATTGAATACAAATATAGTGAATTTTACTATATAAATATAAATAGATTATATTTGTCAAAAAGGAAATAAGTTAAAGTGATTAATTAATTCAATTTCTTAGCACTAATCGTATACAGGGAAAGAGAAAGAATCAAAGAGATGCAGCAAAAATGTGCAAGAACTAACATACAAGCTCCATGTGATACAGAAATTAAACTTTGTATAAATTGTATTTGATATAAAATAATAGCAAACAATAATATAGTAATTCTTTTTGTTTTACATTGTCATATTTCTATTATAATGCACATCTAAAATAATAAATCATTTTTAGTTGATATATTTAAAAACATGTATATATCAACTTTATTGTTTTAACTCCTATGCATTGTGGTGGGCAAAAGCACTAATTTAATTTGTTACAAAAGGGAAGTTTTTGATGGGCATAGTATTCCAACACCTCATCTGTAAACACACTTATAGTAAAAATGAGATTCACTAACTTTATTTCTATATAGGGTAAATGACACTTTCCACCCTTCACACCCTTAAGGTTTGTGAAAATGATACTTAACTCCAAACCTATAGAAAATTGAAACTCTATCCGACTATCATGTCTCACTAACAATTCTTTTAAATATGGTTAAGATATACACTTCTACATATTATATCATATCATATTAATCCTATCCTATAATTCTAATACAATTATAAACTTATAATAAGGAAAATTTACCACATGTCGAATTTTCTTTAAGAAGAATTCAATATACTATTATTTTTACTAAAAAATAACCAACCTATTAATTTCTTGTAATACTTTATCAAATTTCTTTTATTATTATTATTATTATTATTATTTGGCTATAGGGTGCTAAGCACTAGAAAGAAAGAGGAAAACACACAACAATTCTAGGAAAGACAACTCTCACGTGGTCTTGCCATAAGGGATGCCTAATAAAATGAGGGGTTTCTCGAACTATACCACACCTCTACCCAAATTATGTCCCAAGCAAGCCAACTTATCCGCCACTTGATTTATTTCTCTGAAGACATGGCTGATGTGTACCTATCAAAAAATACTATCAATTAACACATAAATACTATCAATCAATTATTTATTAATGAGATAATTAGCAAATAATTCTAGAGCATATTTTGACACAATGCAAATTATCCTTCAATTAGGAAGGAATAGACACAATCAATTTATGTTTTGTTAGGTGCAAAGTGATAGGCCCTCAACAATACTCATATAAGAAAAGATCATAGAGAAAAAAGCAGAATGAAAAAGGATTAGATCAATTTTTTTAAAGCTCTAACACCTAGAAGCATTTATTCCAAGAATTGTTATTTGAAAAACTAAGGGTATGTTTGGTTTCAATTTTCAATTTCAATTTTTTAATTTTCATTTTTAGTTTTCAGTATTTCCTTCATGTACTTTTGAAAACTAAAAAACTGAAAATGAAAACTAAAACCAAACTGGACCTAAATATCCATTTCCTCAGTTGTAACATCTTAATTTTAAACCCAATACTCTAGAATACATTAGGTTAATCATTAGATTATTACTTCTTAGTCTTATTCTTTTATAAAAATACTTAGCGGAAATATGGGTAAATTTTTTTTGAAACATAAAATCAAAGTGAGAGTCGCGTATGACGTAACGAAGACTAACATACAGAAAAGGGATATCATATCATTCATGGTCACAAAACACAAACATTGTTCATTACATCACAACATAAACATATTATCGTAGATACATAATTTATAACTATCATAGTCCTATTGTCACATAAAAAGAAATATATATCTATAGGTATATAAATCTAAAGCAGTATCTCCGCGCTTTCGTTCCATCCCATTGATCCAACTCGTAGCGCATCCCCTATGCCCACGCCTTAGTAGAGGTCACGAGATACACCATCATCTTCGTCTGGAGACGACACAGAAGAAAAGAGAGAGAGGGATGAGAAACTTATTCAAGATTCTCAGTAGGGATTTCCGACTCTAACACACGTGTCATCATCATTATCCCCAGCCACTTCGGTTTTAATTATAAAAAGGTGGTCATGCTTAAGGTTTAACTTTTAAACTTCTCAAATCTATTTATTCGAAGTGGGTGTCTTTTAGTATGGATCTTAATGATATGAATTCCGCAGATATTGGATGAATGCATGAAAATACATTATGCAAACAATTCAATAAAATCATGACATCAAGTAACAGATAAGTGGCATAAGAAGTACAGAACTTTTCTCATACTTGAACTCTTAAGTTTTTTTCCTCAAGAACCACCTTCTTTTCTCATCACCAAATCTAACCATAAACACCAATGCCCGGCGATATTTATACGCATCACCAAAACCAACCAAATACACCCTATCGCCTAGGATTGAGCTCAAACCTAACTAGTCATCACTAGATTTCTAAGAGGGCAAAAGAAGGGGTAACTTAGGATTAGTTCTTTCTTTACTCATGACTATATGACTTGAAAAGAGACATTGCATCTCTTTTCTCACGTCCGAACTCTTGAGTTCTTTCTCTCAAAGACCACCTTCTTTTCTCATCACCAAATCCAACCCTAAACACCAGTACCCGGCGATATTTATACGCATCACCAAATCCAACGAAACACACCCTATCGCCTAGGAATGAGCTCAACTATATTTATACTCATCACCAAATTATTCTCATTATCAAGTCCAACCAAATACATCTATATTGCCTAAATGAGCTCAAACCTAACTAGTTTTCACTAGATTTTTAAGAGGGCAAAAGAAGGGGTACATACTCTCTCTCATTCAATTCTCATAAACATGATAGACATAATATCTCAATAATTCATACAATTCATCATAACATGCCACACCAACTCACAATGCATGAACTTACACATTCAATCCCACAATTCATAATCAATTTCTACATCATCATAGAAGATCACATCATCATAACGCATATAGATAATGCTCGTGTAGCACACATCACACCTCATATATCATCACATCATGCATATCACATATCATACTTGTACTCCAAAACTAAAAGTGATAAAATCTCTTAATGTCTTATGCATTGACCCTTAAGGTCCTTAACTCACAATCTAAGTTATAAATCATCATATCCTAAACTCTCGGGTACCTATAAGCTCATATCTAAGTATTCCTTACTCAATGCTATGATCACAAACATTTCTAAACCTCAAGAATGCAGAATCTAAAATTCTAACTTTACGGATACCCAGGAGTCACAACAATGACCCTTTCTAAGTTCGATTTGTTCCTAAGGCATCAAGATCAAGTCCTAAACCAATTATGAGTCATTCCTACACATTTAAACTAATTTAAAACCATCATTATTAATTCCAAACCATGCTGGACAGAATCCAGAAAAATCCATTACTAAGGAATCTAGAACTCTCAAATTAATTCTTTTCTAGTTACTAACTTCTCTATTCTTTCACATATGAATTTTAACATTTATTATACATAAACATACTCATTTTATCCTCAATAAAACAGCACAAACAGTGACCATATCATGGCAAGGCAGAACCGAAAATCCATCTCCATAAGAAGGCATAAAACTTGATTTCTGAAGTACATAAAATACTAGTTTCTCTTGGAACCTTTTTAAAACTATCAAAACTCATTTATAAACATTTTTATCATCTAAAAACACCAAAATACTTGTAAGGGCAGTGGCTATTTTACATTAAACTCAAGAGGTTCTAAATTCATAGAACTTGGTTCTTGACATCTCTTGAATTCATAAAAGCTTAGAAAAATTATGAAACATAGATTTTAGTACTTGTAACAAATGAAACCTTCTAAGGCCGATATCAAGGAACTAAGAAACATAAAACTTTCAAACCTTTGTTTGAGATAATATAGGGTAAGTCTACGAGCTATAAATCTATTAAGTTGTAACATAAAAGTAAATATGCAATACACTTTATTTTAGTCTTTATTTAGAGGTGAGGACATAAAATAAATATGCTATGCAACTCATTATTATCTTAGAGATTTAGTGAAAGCATAAACATAGATATGGAGATGCAAGTTCATTCTTTAATCTTGAGCATTTAGTGATGACATAAAAGTAAACATGGACGCAAAGTCTTTTATCTTAACTTAGAGCTCACATGAGACTTTTAAAGAGAACTACAAACCTCAACCCAACACTTATCTCATCACAAAGAGAGCTTTAGAGTTCTTGAACCAAGTTCTCAAAGGAACTACATGGTTCTTGAACATCATCATCAAGCTCAAAAAGAAGCAAACTTTTTAAAAGAAAGCAAAACTTTAAGAGAAAAGAAATAAGAACCAAAACACATTCTTTTATGACATAAAATAGAAATGCAGACACTTTAAAATTTTTAACAAAACCTTTGAAGAGAACTATGGAGGCCAAAATGCTTAGGAAAAGGAAAAAGAAAGGAAAAATCAAAACTTCACCAAATAAAGAACAAGACTCAAGCTTTAGAGGTTCCTTCGAGATGAACACAAGGTCATCATCTAGAAACTCTCATCATCAAGCTATCATGGTCATAAACAAGGCCAAGAGGCCGAAATGAAAAAGAAAGGAAACAAAGGAAAGCTTAAAAAAAGAAACCAAGAGAAAACTCATTTTTAAGCAAAATAAAGTTTTGAAAGTAACTCCCTACCAAGTGTGAAGACAAAGGCTTGATCTTTGAGATGAGAATGAGATGGAAAGCTCCTCCAGAGTGATGGTGATGATTCGGCCAAGCACAAGGAAAAAGGAAGGAAAGGCGTTTTATATGAGCCTATGTTTGAGAGTGAAAGCTTTGGTGTTTAGATGATGGTTTATGGTGGTTGTGTGGTTGTTTGAGGATGTAAAGTGTGGCTTTTTGTTGAAGATGAAGAAGATGAAAAAGAAGAGGAGATAAGAGAACTCTTGAGTTCTTGGAAGAAAAGAAAGAAAACTCAAGATAATTCTTGAAACTAGTTTGCAAGAATGAACAAAAATGGCCAAGTTATTCTAAGTGTGGTATTTATAAAGAAACAAAATGTGAAGGAATGTGTGGAGGAGGAGAGGCCACGGTTTCCAAGGCTTTGGAGGGAAGAAAAATATCTCCTTTGGATGGTCATTCAAGGCATGGAGGAAAGCATGGTAAGCATAGTCAAAAGTATGGGCTAAGTAAGGCTTGTCATGGACTTGAAATTGCATTTCAATTTCAAATATTGGAGGCATGGGAGGAGGAGTGGCCATGAGCTTGGTGAGGTGTCTTTTGTTTTATGATGGTTTAGAGGTGTGTTTAGATGTGTATTAGTTTAGGTGCAAGATTAAGAATTGCCAAATATGTGTTTAGGTAACTAAGGATGTGATTGGGAATTTTATGACAAGGTTAAGGAGTGCTCATACACAATTAGAGGATTTAAAATTCATTTTATGAATAAACAATTGAAAACACAATTCCATGATTTAAGGAATTAGAGAGAGAAAACACTATTCAAGATTCTATGACTAGAAATCTTAAATTTAAAATAAGATTTGAGTTTAAATCAAGCATTCTTAGGTTTTAATCAACTTTAATAAATTATTTTGACTCTAGATTAATTATGGAAATTAATTAATCTTCGATTAGACCCTAATATTTCTTAGGTTTGCCTAATCACGCGATTAAGCTTAAAAACATAAAGCTAGGGTCAAAATCATAATTTTGTACTAATTTTGCCCGGGACCACTGGGACTAAGACTGAAGTCACAGAATACATAAAAACGCCTTTTAAAACCATCTGGAGAAGTTTCGGGTTCATCCGACACTTGCAAATGGGTCAAACACTAAAGGGGTATTTTGGTCATTTTGACTCGAAAACCCGAAAAATGAGATTTTCGATCCTAGAAAGGCACATAAGTCAACTAATCCCCTTCCAACATTGAGTTTGCCCTTGCTGCCAGATCAGCTTTCCTCGAATTCCGGGCCGAAAATGACCTCAGGGGCATTTTGGTCATTTTCACTCTAACAGAAAATCGGGGCGTTACATCAGTTGCTCATTATCCTTTTGAAAACTATTTTCTACTTTCCTATTTTCACTTCTGAATCCTTTTCTTTTTCCACATATGCACAACTCAAATTTTTATTATAACATAATCAATCTTACCCGAATCAATTTTATGTAAGTTTTTATAATTCAAAAAATTGACTAACAGTTAGAAAAAGAATAATAAATCTTAAACATATTAATTTGGTGTGTAGTAAATGACAAGGCCTAAACAAGGCCTAGCAATACAACCACTTATATCCTAAGGAAAACCCAAGTAGCAGTCAAATAATCCTAGATCCATTATTATAAGAGATAATAATAGTGATGTGTGGCAACAGACCAAAGAAGACAAGGCGACACAATTAGTATTCTCCACGTGGACAGGAAAGCTATAAGCTCATAGTTAAATTGAAAATAAACATAAAGAAATGGGCTTTTGATAAAGCACATATACAAGAAAGAAAGATAGAGAGAGAGAGAGAGAGAGAGAGAGAGAGAGAGAGATAGATAGTGCATCTCTGCATGCATCTCCATGGACACCTCCTTGTTGATCTGACATCTCATCTGGACCTGCGTTTCGCTAGTTACAGCCATCCAAGTCCAATCTGCATCACTCCAAGCTTATCTTCCGTCACATTCAAGCCGATCTGCGCCGGCATCATTCTGACCTTATCTCTCCACACTTTTTGTGATGTTCTTCAGACCATAAAATCAGTTTTCTTAAACTGTAAAAATATTCTTTCTATATTTTGTAATGATTTGTATACTTTTCTTATGAAGGGATGTTAAAGTGAAGTCGTTCATGTTTCCTAGGTCTGTTTCATTGAATACTTGTAAGGAAACTTCAATGTAGGTTAGTTTAAGTGGCAACATAAACACATTGTAACATCCTCCTAAGTACAATATCAATCTTAAGCCATGACATCGAACTCGAGAGTTGTTATTTATAGATTAGCAGACCTTTCTTAAATATCTATAGCAAGATCGATCGTATTATGAAATAACTAGCGTAATTCGATTAAAATATATAATAAAGATACAAAACATTTATTTAATATAAAGTCAATTACATAAGGAAGCTCTTCTATGAGCTTTAATACACATTTGTTCTCTATTAAGTTTACACACCTATACATACAGCTAAGTACAACATAATAAAAGCATCAACTACTAAAATACTGCAATCTGATTCCTTTTGTGTAGCAGCCCCATAGTTCTCTAAATCAACTTGGAGACAACATGGGAGCACAAAAACACATACGGGTGAGAATTATACAATTCTCAGTAGGGCTTTCCTCCAGACACACAACAATAAATGTCATCGTCATTGTTCCAACCATTTCAGTTTATTAAGAAAAAGTGATCATGTATTACATAATAATAGTTCATGTTTAAAGTTTCAAATCATGATTTCGAAGTGGGTTACTTTTAACTTTCACTCACTTAGTACACACATGTCATAGAGCTCATAATCATAGCAAATAATATTAAACTAAAATGGTTCAATAGGATATGAATATGCATATGCCAAATGCAGTGTAATTATCTTAAAGGGCCTTTCTTCTACTTATGGCCACAAAACTCAATTCAGTGTATTTTTCTCTTTTCATCGACATAGGAAAGACTTAGTTTATATCATACTGCAAAACTCAATTCTGTGCATTTTTCTCTTTTTATCAACATAGGAAAGACTTAGTATATAACTCTTAGTTTATACCAAATGGTATTTGTAGTGGATAACACCACATATGGGAAATAGATTGCTTATCAGGACTCAGCTCATTACTATACGTTATCATCAGACTTCATTTTATTCCATTTCTGAATCGCACACAGTTCTATTCCTAGTCGATACATCTATTGACTCATTGTAACACCCCGATTTCTCTATCTGAGCAAAAATGACCGAAATGCCCCTAGGGTCATTTTCTGCTTTGAATTCAAGGATAGCCGACTCGACAGTCCTCGAAGGGTGAACTCAATGTTTAAAGGGGATTAGATGGCTTTTGAATGATTTCAGAAATGAAAATCTTATTTTCTGAGGTTTCGGGTCAAAATGACCAAAATACCTCTATAGCGTTTTTACGCGGGTATAAGTGTCGTTTCAGCCCGAAACTTCTCCAGAAGGTTTTAAATGATGTTTTTATGTGTTCTGAGACATTTGTGTAAGTCCCGGTGGTCCCGGGCAGTTTTTGTGCAAAATTACGATCTTGCCCCTAGCATAGTGTTTTTGGCTTAATGATGTAATTAAGCAAACCTAAGCAATATTAGGCTCTAATCGAAGATTAATTAATTTTTATAATTAATCTAGAGTCAAAATAATTTATTAAAGTCAATTAGATCCTAAAATTGCTTAGATTAAACCTAAACCTCTTTTTAAATTCAAGATTCCTAATTATGGAATCTTGAATAGTATTTTCTCTTTCCAATTCCTTAAATTAAGGAATTATGACTACAATTGTTTATACATTAAAATGAGTTTAAATCTCTCTTATGATGCAAGAGCACTCCCTAACCATGTCTTGAGATCCTTAATTACTTTGTTAGTTACCTAAACACTTGTTTAGCAACTCCTAATCATAAACTGAATCTAAGATACACCTAAACAAATCATTAGAACACAATCAGATCAGACAAATCTCTCTCCCATGGCATGATAAGCAACCAGCCACCCCTCCCCCATATTCTTCACATGTTGAAATAAATCACACACAAAGGCCATGCTTTGCACCTTACTTGGACCATACTTTGAACCATGCCTCACCATACTTTCAACCATGCTTTGAATGACCACAACAAAGAGATATTTTCTCTCCCCTTGGCCATGAAGCTTACGGACACACACACACCATTCACCTCCATTGTTTTGTTTTTCTATAAATACACATGCAAATGAACTTGTAAGAACCTTTAGATCATTTGCTAAGTTTGAGTTCCAAAGCATTCTTGCAAGTTCTTTCTTTTTCTCTCAAAGTTCTAAGAGTTCTTCTTCATCTTCTTCTTCATCCTCCTCCTTGAACCACCACATTACAACCTCAAACCACCACTCAAACACCAAAGCTTCCTTCCTCAAACACAAAGCTCACACAAAACATATTCCTTTCATTTCCTCTTAGCTTGGCCGAATCTTCATTCATTCTTACTTCAAAGAACTAAGCTTTCATCTTCACACTAGGTAGGGAGTTGTTCTAAAATCTTTCTTTTGCTCAAATATGTTTTGTTCTTGAAAGAAAAAGTTATTTCTATGAGCTTTACTTGATGTTTCTTTTCAGTTTTCCTTTGCTATTTCCTTTTTGATTTCAGCCTCCAAGGCCTTGTTTATTCCTCATGATAACTTGATGATGAGTGTCTCTAGATGATGACCTTGTGTTCATCTCAATGAGACCTCTAAAGCTTGAGTTTTTCTTTCTTCAAGATCTACTTATGTTACTTAGCTCACTAATGATTTCATCTTAAGAAAATAATCACAAGGATTTCAAAAAGCCCAAATCTTACCCTTGCCAACCTTAAAGTTGACCGGCACGTGAGAGTTTTGGGTACATAATAAAGAATATGGTGTATTTTGCTTTGCCTTATGGTTTCAGTTCCTTTCTTTCCTTTTCCTTTGAAGTTTTGTTTTGAATTCATTTCCTTGAGCTTGATGATGATGTTCAAAGAATCATGAGGTTTCTTTGAAGCCTTGGTTCTTAGGACTCTAGAGCTTACTTTATCTTCGTGAGATTATGTTTGGGATTGAGATGTGATTCTTTAAAGTCTTGTATGAGCTATAATGATATATAAAAATGGACTAGCATTCATGTTTAAATTTATGCCTTACATAGCATATTTACTTTTCTATGTCATCACTAAGCTCTCAAGAACAAAGAAATGAACTTGCATTATCATGTTTAATTTCAAGCTTTGCATTCCATGTTTACTTTTCAAGTCATCACTTAATCTTAAAGATAAAAATGAGTTATATCTCATATTTATTTTAAGCCCTCACTTTACTTTTCTAATAAAGATAAAATGAAGTGCATGGCATGTTTATATTCTTGCTATCACCTACAAATATTAGAGCTCAAAGACTTGTCCCTTGTTATCTCAAGTAAAGTTTGGAAATGGAAATGTTTTATGAGTATGAATTCGGCTATGGGATGAGGATGAGCTTAGCATGAGTTTCATCTAGTCACAAGGACCAACAAGCTATGATTTAAGAATTTTCTTAAGTTTAGATGAACTTACCATATGTTATAAAGATGTTTTTATGTTCTAAATCTCATCTAGGAGCAAAATAAATTAGCTACTGCCCTTGTTCATATTTTTATAATTTTAATGAAATAAAATAGTTTCTAAAATAGTTTTGAGGTTCTAAAAAGGTTCCAAGAGAAAACTAGTAACTTTATGTGTACTTGAGATGAAATTTTATGTGATTCTATGCATGATATGATGATGATGTTCAAGATTTTGCCATGTTATTTTGCTCATTGTGTGATGATGATTTTATTATGTTAGAGTGAGTGATTTCATGTATATTTGATATTAGAATTAATTTGAGAAAGCCAAGAAAAGTTAGTAACTAGAAAAGAATTAAAATGACACTTCTAGAATCCTTAGAAATGAGATTTTATGGATTCTATTTCAGCATGGTTAAAATTAGTAAATATGGTTTATAATTAGTGAAAACATGTAGGAATTACTCATAATTGGTTTAGGAATTGATCTTGGTACTTTAGGAGAAAACCAAACTTAGAAAGGTTCAAAGTTGTGACTCCTAAGTACTCGTAATTGTAAAAATATAGATTCTGCACTAGTGATGTTTAGAATAGCTTATGATCATGATAGTTAGTGGGAATAATTAGTTGTGAACCTATAGGTACATAAGAGGTTAGAATCGGATACTAGAGAATTTAGATTTCAGGTTTAAAACCCTAAGGGTCAAAGCATAAGACACCATAGGTTCTTTGATGCAATAGGTTGACTAATTCAAGTATGTTGTGATGATGTATGTGCTATGATGAGTATTTTTATGTGATTTTAAGTTTATCATGATTGTAGAAGTTGAATGAGAAATGTACATGTATTATGTGTTATTGTGGCATAAAGCAAAATTTGAAAGAAATTCGATTTACAGCTGTTATGCTGTCGAATTTCCATCAAATTAAGAACTGGAGAATGTTTTTGAAAACCATAAGAGATAAGTCCTGGGTGACACCAGTTCGGTTGAGCACCCCAGGAAATGAGTTTTTAAAAGTGACATATCACTGAGACGCATTTCTCCGCTCCGGTGGGGAGGAGGCAAATCCATGAGGGTATGGTAAATGCAGCCTACCAAAGCGGACAATTCCCTGTGTACTAGATGCCAGTAGAGCATTTCAAATAAGGAAATAATCCTAACCTGCACTCCGGGAGTCGGTATATTAGGTGATCCTTAGAGATGATAAGTTACCCCTTTATTACCCCATATGAAATCTAGTAACAACTAGTTAGGATTGAGCTAATTCCTAGGCGATAGGTGAGATGAAGTTTTGGTGACCATGATAAAATCGTCGGGGTCGGTATGTTGGTTGGTTTTTGGTGGCTATGTTAAGAGGGTGCTCTTTAAGAAAAGGAATTTAAGAGTTCAAGTATGATATTTTAATGTCACATAATTAAGGAAAAAGAAAAGTCTTATATGAGAAGTTATATGCCACTTTATGCCACTTATATGTTGAAGGTCTTTATGAAAGAGAACTTAAGAGTTTGAATATAGGAAAGAGGTTTTATGAAAGTATTGTGCCTTTATGCCACCTATATGATTATGTTTCTTTATGAATTGTGCTCAATTGATATAGCTTTCATGTTAATGTGAATATGGTATTGTCATGCATTCATCCAATATCTGTTGCATTCATGTCATTAAGACTCATGCTAAAAGACACCCACTTCGGATAAATAGATTTAAGAAGTTTAAAACCAAACCTTATGTATGAATACCTTTTTCATAATTAAAACTGAAGTGGCTAGGGATGATGACGATGACAAGTGTGTTAGAGTCGGAAATCCTTACTGAGAACCTTGAATGAGTTTCTTATCCCTCTCTTTGCTTCCGTATCGTTTCCAAATGAAGATAATGACGTGGTTTGTGACTTCTACTAAGGCATGGGCAGGATACACACTACAAGTCGGTTCAGGGGATGCAATGGGAGCACGTAGATGCCGCCTTATACATATATATGTGTATTTCATTTTTATGTGACAAGGAAACTATGTTAGTAATAGTTGATTTATCTATGATGATATAACTACGTTGTGTTGTTATGTATAACAATTGTATTTTGTGGCTATGAATGATATGATTTCACTTTCTTATATATTATGTTTGCGGCGAACGTTAGATTTTATTTTAGCACGCAGCTCATATTTTGTTTTCAAGTTTAAAAAGAAAAATTTATTCGTATTTTCTACTAAGTATTATAAAGAAAGAATGAAACTAAAAAGTAATAAACTAATGATTAACCGAAATACGTTCTAGGAGTATTGGATTAAGAGTTAGGATGTTACACTCATAATATCTCGGGGGAAGTTTCTCTTTTTTGCCTTCCCCACAATGCAACTTAAGTCTTGTTTCTATTTTCTCCTATGTTAGAACATGCACACTAGAGAAGTTTCTCTTTTTGTCTTCCCTTCATTTAACTTAAGTCTTGTTTTCTATTTTCTCCTACATTAGAATATGCACAATTGAAATATATATATTCTCTTCTTTTCCCCAAATGCATGCATAAAACACATATAAGCATTCATTCACACTATGATTCTCATTCATGCCTTATAAATCAATATTTAAATTCACTAGCATGCACTCATATACATCATACTCAAATCAAAATTCATTATATCATTAATTCAAAGCTTCAATTCATTTTCATCATAATAGTAGATTTCACATATTTATAGCACAAATTATGTGTATACCAAATAATCAATTCAGAGGCTGTAAAAATTACCTATGACACTTCAATGTATCCACAAAGTTCCATAAAAATTTAAAAGCAAAAAGAGTTCTTTAACTATGTTAAAAAAATTAGACAAATGTGGAGATTAGAAACCTCCTATTTACAGCCAATAGCAAGAATTCCATAATTTTTACCCCAAGCAAATGACTGAATTAACTCAAAATAAAAATCATGATTGAACCTTAAGATATTTCCAACATTCTATAAAAATTTCAAAGGAAAAATCAATCATTTGTTATGATAACAAAATTAGCAAAATTCAATGTTCCAAAATTAGCTATCCAGATGACTCAACAACAGTTTTAGTTTTGCATTTTTAAAAATTATTAAAATTCATTTTTAAGACCATGAAAAATCATGGAGTTGCCTTAGGATGTTTGCTTCAATATATAATTTTTATAGTTGATAAGTAAAAATACATCTAAAAATTCATGAAGCAGAACTTGTCAGTACAAATTTGGGAATTCCAGCACATAATTCAAAACTTGTTTTGCCAAAATGGGTTTTCTAACATAATCCAAACACTCCATCAAAATTAATACATCAATATGAACATATTATAAACCAATAAAACAAAAAATATAAAATTAAATCAGCAGTTAAAATAATAAAAATGAAGTTGATAAAAAAGAAGTTCAAAAACCCTACTCTTTGGAGCTTTGTGGCTCTTAGCTCTAAAGGATCCTCCAATAATGATTTTGTTCACTTACAGCGTTCCACATAGCTCTTATTCCCTCCCTTAAACAGTGAAGAATGTGATATCAAGGTGAGAAGTGGTGAGGATTTGAAATTCTGATAAATTACTTTGATAGTTTATGAGGAGTAGAACAAGTTTTGTGAAGAGATCTTGAGGATTTATCAAGTTTAGGAATTAATTTTGAGGATTTGGAAGCTTGTTAATGGTGTTTTAGAAGAAGAATAATGGATTTGGTTGTGTATTCTTTACTTGGCCAAGAATGAAGAATGGAAAATGACAAAATTTTGTGGCTTTAATTGATTGATCTTTATCTAATATAAAATCCAAACTTGTTCTACAAGAAAGCAAGATAAATGGCTAGGATTTAATCTTGTAAACCAAGATTAAATCTTAGCTTTAAATTTGGCTATACAAGATAACTTTATCCTAAAGATTTGACTTGCTTTTAGTGTTAGAAATCACACACCAAAATTTTACTGAATGGGTAAAATAGTGTACTTGAGAAATCAAACATTGCCTGAAAATTAATTCTAGGTATAAAATCTTTATTTTTAACTATTTCTAACTTTAATCCTATAATTTCTCAGTTTCGGGCATCTCCGGACCCCAATTCTAGGGTTTCGGCTCTCTTGTGGGCCCATGGTGTAACATCCTAATTTTTAACCCAATACTCCTAGAATGTATTTAGGTTAATCATTAGTTATTACTTCTTAGTTTCATTCTTTATAAAACTTTCTTTAAAATATTTAGTGAAAAATACGGGTAAATTTTTTTTTGAAATATAAAAGCAAAGTAAGAGCCGTATATAACGTAAACCTATGTTAACAGATATCGTAAAACATGACGATAAATCACAAGATAAAAAGGCATATCAAATCATGGAACAATCAATAACACATCAAGGAAATACTTCATTAATATCATAATATGCCCACCTAAATGCGGGACTTAATTTTGATACAACATGAAAGCAAATACAATGGAAATGAAAATACATAGAAAGCATAGGAAATAGCACTCCTACCCTAGTACACCTAAAGTGGATAACCTCATAACAAAAGAAGGTTTATCCTAATCTATATGTGGTGTGTGTACACTAGCTCTTTCTAAGAGACTCTGCTATTGGTGGCAACGATCCTTGGATGACGGGGGTATGTACTCAATGAACTGCTCGAGCTCCTCGGACATATACAAATGGAGTGGGGAACGAACGCGGGGTGGCTGGATGTGTGCTCTGTGATAGGGGTGCATCTCGGCTCTCCTCACTAACCTCGGCTGCGTCACCGTCTCCTCACTCCCTTCTCGCCTGAACGGGGGAGTGGGGGCAAAACTCTTCGAATAGATGTGCATCGGTAAGTCCTCAGATGGGTCTGTCTCTACCCTCCTCGATCGAGGAACATACTCTGGGTAGTCGCATACAGCTGAGGTGGATGGGCGAGTGCGTCGGGTCTGCTCGTCATGGGGGCGGGTGCGCTCGAAGATCAAGTCGTCACAGAAGGGAGATGTTGGGGAGAATCAATAGCTCTATACAAGATATGCGAAGAGATGGCCTACAAACATGAAGACTCTCAGCATGCATCATCCCTCAAATTGATATGACCGGTGATTTAGGTCATAGTGGACCTCCCACATAAGGGTGTCGATGAAAAGCACGAAGGTCGCCATCATGATTTGAAGATGTGATAGGAGAAGAAGAGAGAAAGAAAAGGGAGTGAGAATCCTGCTAAAGAATCTCAGCAGGGAATCTCCTATCTAGGGTTACATCGTCAACATCTTCAGGAACCTTAGGTTTGTTATAAAAAGGTGAGAATGCGTATAAAGTTCTTTATTAGGTTTATAAACATATTTATTCAAGGTTCGTTCCTTTTAGAATGAATCTTAATGGTATAAATACAACATACTAAACATGAATGCATGTCAATTCTTTATGTAGGCAATTCAATAAAACATAACATCAAGAAACACACAAGTGGCATAAAGTGGCATATAAACTTTCAAGTGGATCTTTTCTCTTTTCTTAACTTTGTGACTTAAGAATCTCATATTCTAGCATTTAGGGCCACCTTAAAAGGTCCTCTAGGTTATGAGCTCATACATTAATTAGTCATCACTAGTTCTTACTTATCCTATGATAAGCGTAAACATAAAATTTGTGACTTCTAGAGTACGGGTTAGGGGGCTTAAGGATCACCTATCATAACCTTTAATTCAGGGAGTCCATAGGAATATTTTCTTCTTTGAAACGCTCTACTGGCATCTAGTGCACAGAGAATTGTCCACTTTGGTAGGCTGCATCCACTCATACCCTCATGGATTTGCCACCTCCCCATTGGAGTGGGAGAAGTACGTCTCAGTACTTTGTCACATAAAAACTCATCTCCTAGGGGTGCTCAACTGAACCGGTGTCATCTAGGGTTTTATCTCATATGGTTTTTCAAAAACATTCTCAAGTCCTTAATTTGACAAAAATTCGGCAGCATAATAGTTGTATACTGAATTTCTTTCAAATTTCCTTTATGCCACAAAACTTATGATGCATATACTTTCATATTCAATTCCTCTAATCATGATAAACTTAAATCCACATAATCACACTTAACACAGCACATGCATCATCACATCATACTTGAATTAATAAGCTCATAGCATTAAGGAACCTATAGTGTCTTATGCTTTGGCCCTTAAGGATTTAAACTTAAAATCTAAGTTCTCTAGTCATTTGATCTTAATCTCTCATGCACCTATAGGTTCACAACTCATTATTCTCACTAACTATCATGATCATAATCTATTCTAAACCTCACTTGTGCAGAATCTATGTTTTCACAATTACGGGTACCTAGGAGTCACAACTTTGACCCTTTCTAAGTTCGGTCTTGTCCTAAGGTACCAAGATCAATTCCTAAACCAATTATGAGTGATTCCTACACATTTATACTAATTATAAACCATTATTACTAATGTTAACCTTGCTGGAATAGAATCCAGAATTTTCATTTCTAAGGGTTCTAGAAATCTCATTTAAGTTCTTTTCTAGTTACTAACTTATCTTAGTTTTCTGAAATGAATTCTAACATCAAATGTACATGAATATACACATTCTAATATCATAAAATCATCATCATATAATGAGCAAACCATTAAAACAGAACCGTGACCAACATCATCATATAATGCATAGAATTTCATTTTTAATACACATAGACTTGCTAGTTTCTCTTGGAACCTTTTTAGAACTTCTAAAACTTAATAGAAACATTTTATTTTATTAAAATCATCATAAAACCACTGAGGGTAGTAGCTATTTCAAAACAATCTCAAGAGGGATTAAAATCATAAAATCATGCTTAAGATATTCCTTGAGATCATCTACGCTTGAGAAAATTATAAAACATAGGTTTTGGCACTTGTGACTAGATGAAACTCACACCAAGCTCATCATCATCACATGGCCGAATTTTAGGTTCATCAAAACTCTTCCATTTCCAATCTTTACTTGAGATAACAAGGGACAAGTTTTTGAGCTCTAATATATTCAAGTGATGACAAGAATATAAACATGCTATGCACTTCATTTTATCCTTATTAGAAAAATAAAGTGAGGGCTTAAAATAAATATGAGATGCAACTCATTTTTATCTTTAAGATTAGGTGATGACTTGAAAAGTAAACATGAAATGCAAAGCTTGAATCTAAACATGATAATGCAAGTTCATTTATTTATTCTTGATAGTTTAGTGATGACATAGGAAATAAATATGCTATGCAAGGCATAAATTTAAATAGGAATGCTAGTTCATTATTATATGTCATTAGAGCTCATACAAGACTTTAAAAGAATCAAATCACAATCCCAATCATAATGTCATCAACATAAAGCAAGCTCTAGAGTTATAAGTACCAAGGTTTTCAAGGAAACCTCATGACTCTTTGAACATCATCATTAAGCTTAAGGAAATAGATTCAAAAAAAAATCTCAAAGGAAAAAGAAATGAGGAAACCGAAACTACAAAGAGAAGGAAAATACACTATTTTCTTTATTATGTACCCAAAACCCCTATCTAGAGTAAACTCTAGAACGTGCCGGCCAACTTTAAAGTTGAAAAGGGTAGGCCTTGGGCTTTTTGAAATTCTTATAATTATTTTCTTAAAGTAAAATCATTAGTGATCTAAGTACCATATGTAAAACTCAAAGAAAGAAAGAAAAACTCAAGCTTTAGAGGTCTCATTGAGATGAACACAAAGTCATCATCTAGAGACACTCATCATCAAGCCATCATGAGAGTGGAACAATGCTTTGAGGCCGAAAATGAAAAGGAAATTCCAAGAGGAAACCGAAAAGAAAAACTCAAGAAAGCATCATAAAATCAACACTTTTCTTCAAGAACAAAACATATTTGAGTAAAATAAAAACTTTAGAACAACTCCCTACCAAGTATGAAGATGAAAAGCTTGGTCTTTGAAAGGAGAATGAGAAGAAAAGCTCCTCTCAAGGTGATGATGATGATTCGGCTTTGGAAAGAAGAAAAGGAAATGATGAGTTTTTGTGTGAGCTTGTGTTTGAGGATGAGAGCTTAGGTGTTTAGATGATGATTCAAGGTGGGGGTGTAGTGGTTTGAGGTTGTGATATGTGATTCAAAGATGAAGATGAAGATGAAGGATGTAACACCCTAATTTTTAACCCAACTCTCTAGAACTCATTAGGTTAATCATTAGGTTATTACCTCTTAGTCTCATCTCTTTAATAAAATACTTAGGGAAAATTATGGGTAAATTTTTTTTGAAAACATGAAACCCAAGTGAGAGTCGTGTTCTTATCTAATCGTGAGACAGAAATATAAAGCACAAATGACAAGCATGAAGAATACAACGGCTAAGCATATAACAATGAACAAGAATGAAACATCAAAGGGAACACTTTCATTAATAACATAGTTAAGGTGCATATGTAGTCACGCCCTTATAGATCGGGCTGAGCTTGTAATACATAAGAAAAATGAAAATACAATAGAAATACAAAAGTAAGGAAAGCATAGATAAACCACGACTACCCGTGTGCACCTATGGCGGATAACCTCAAGACAAAAGAAGGTTTATCCTATCTATATGTGAGAGTGTGTGCACTAAACCTCCCCTACGACGTCGACTACTGGAACCCAGGGTATGGCGGGACATAACAAATCCACAGACGCAGTGCGGCAAGAGTAGGCACACGCGATGACTGAGCATGAGCTCCTCAGCGGGGGCGCCTCTCGGCTTTCCTAGCCAGTCTCGGTTGCGTGACGGTCTCCTCGCTCTCGCCTCGCACAAACTGAGGAATGGGAGCAGAGCTCTCGCTGTACATATGCGTCGACAGGTTCTCATAAGGGTCATCCTCCAAACCGAGAGACCGGGGCACATAGTCCTGGAAGTCATGGGGCATCGATCCACCAGTATACGTCCACAGAAGCCTCTTATTACGCGTCCGGACGCACTAAAAAACCATGGCATCATCATAGGGTGACATTGGGGATAAGCGATAACTCTGTACAGGGTGGGCGAAGGGACGTCCAACGAACATGAAGACTCGTACTGTGCACTGTCCCTCAAAATGTTATGATCCGTGGTCCGGATCAAAGTGAACCTCCCACGTTGGCGTGTCGACAAAGACCATAAACGTCGTCATCGCTCTCTGAAGATGTGACGGAAAAAAGAGAAAAAAGAGAAAGGAGTGAGAATTCTTACTAAAGAATCTCAGTAGGGAATCTCCTATCCTAGGGTTACATCGTTCACATCCTCAGGAACCTTGGGTTTATTTTAAAAGGGTGAGCATGCATATAAGATTCATTATTAGGGTTTATAAAGCTAATTATCCAAGGTTCATTCCTTTTAGCATGCATCTTAATGTCATGAATTTCAACATATCAAGCATGAGTGCATGGCAATACTTAAGCATATAAATCAGATAACTCATAACATCAAGAAACATCCATGTGGCATAAAGGGCAATAACTTTCAAATGGAACTTTCCTCAACTTGTGTGACATCAATCATGGTACTTTAGCAATATAAAGCCACCCTAAAAATAACTAGGCTATGAGCTTATACCTCAGCTAGTCGTCACTAGCTCTTGCTTATTATCTGAATAAGCAAAATATAATAAAAATAATCCTAACTACGCAAGTACGGGTAGGGGGCTAGGGATCACCTCTCTTAGGATATACCCTCTTTGAAACCCTTTGCGGGCATCTAGCCACAGCAATTTGTCCGCTTTGGTAGGCTACATCTACTCATACCCTCACAGATTTGTCTCTCCTGGGATTGCTCGGTCGAGCCGATGTCACCCAGGAAAGTGCGTCTCAATGCTTTGACACATAAAAATCTCCTGGGGGTGCTCAGCTGAACCGATGTCACCCAGGGTTTTAGTCTCATATAGTATTTCAAAAACATTCTCAAGTCTTTTAGGTTTGATGGAAATTCGGCAGCCTAACGGCTATTAAACCGAATTTCCTTCAAACCATCTTTATGCTACAAGCTCATATCGCATACACATTTTTCATTCAATTCTTATGCTTATCATCTCGATAGTTCATTTCATTGTAGCTCATGCATCATCAAAAGATACAATCACAACATCATGCTTGCATCAACAAACCCATAGCTTAAAAGGTTTCTTAACATCTTATGCATTGACCTTTAAGGTCCTTTACTTCAGAATCTAAGTTGTAAATCATCATAACTTAGGCTCTCGGGTACCTATAGGCTCATATCTAAGTATTCCTCACTCAATTCTATGATGATAAATATTTCTAAACCTCAAGAATACAGAATCTAAAATTCTTACTTTACGGATACCTAGGAGTCACAACAATGACCCTTTCTAAGTTCAGTTTGCTTCTAAGGCATCAAGATCAAGTCCTAAACCAATTATGAGTAGTTCCTACACATTTAAACTAATTATAAACCATGATTATCAATTCTAAACCTTGCTGGACAGAATCCAGAAAAATACTTTTCTAAGGGAACTAAAAGTCTCAAATTAATTCTTTTCTAGTTACTAACTTCTCTTAGTTTTCACATATTAATTTTTACATCAAATATACATGAACATACTCATATTATCATCATTAAAACAGCACAAAACAGTGAGTACTCATAGCAAGGCAGAACCGAATTCATCTCCAACAAACAAGGCATAAAACTTGATTTCTAAAACACATAAAATGCTTGTTTCTCTTGGAACCTTTCTAAAACTTTCTAAACTTATTAGTAAACATTTTTATCGACTAAAATCATCAAAATGCTTTCAAGGGCAGTAGCTAATTTAAATTAATCTCAAGAGGTTTTAAAATCATAAAACTTTGTTCTAATCATCTCTTGAACTCATATAAGCTTAGAAAAATTATGAAACATAGATTTTAGTACTTGTAACAAATAAAACCTCTTAAGGCTGAAATCAAGAAGCTAAGGAATAAATATTTTTCAAGCCTTTGTTTGAGATAATAATGGGCAAGTCTTTGAGCTCTAGGTTCTCTTAAGTGATGACATAATCTTAAACATGCTCATGCACATATTTTATCTTTCCTTAGAAAATAAAGTGAGAGCATAAAATAAACATGAGATGCAACTTATTATTATCTTTAATATTTAAGTGAGGACTTGAAAATATAAACATGATAATGCAAAGCTTGGATTATAAACATGATAATGCAAGTTCATTTATTATTCTTGATATTTAGTGATAGCAAGGAAAATAAACATGATGTACAAGGCATAAACCTAAACATGAATGCAAGGTTCATTTTAGTCTTAGCTAGAGCTCTTACAAGACTTTAACATCCAACACAACCCAACACTTATCTCATCACAAAGAAAGCTTTAGAGTTCTTGAACCAAGTTCTCAAAGGAACTACAAGGTTCTTGAACATCATCATCGAGCTAAAAAAAAATAAACTTTGAAAGAAAACAAAACTTTAAGGAAGTAAGAACCAAAATAACATTATTCATAGAGATGAAATAATCATAAGAACACTTTGAAATTTTAACAATGTTTTAAAGGAAAGCTCCTTGAGGCTGAAATCATTCAAGAAAAGGAAAGGAAAAGAAAAACCAAGACTTTGCTAGATTAAGAACAAAACTCAAGCTTTAGAGGTTCCTTTGAGATGAACACAAGGTCATCATCTAAGAACACTCATCATCAAGCTATCATGGTCACAACAAGGCCTCATGGCCGAAAACAAAGAAAAAGAAAACCAAGGAAAGTTTCAAAAAGAAACCAAGAGAAAGCTAGAGAAGAACACATTTTCAAGTAAAACAAAGTTTAGAAAACAACTCCTACCTAGAGTGAAGATGAAAGCTTGAACTTTTGAAAAGAAATGAGATGAGCAACTCCTCCTAGGATGCTATGAAGGCTTCGACCTTGAGAGGATGGAGAGGAAGGAGGTGTGTTCTTGGTGGTTTAGTGTTTGAGGTTAAGTGCTTGAGAGGTTTGAGGATGATCTAAGGTTGTGAGGTGGTGGTTTGAGATTATGTGATGATGATATGAAGAGAGGATGAAGAAGGCGAAGATGAAAAGATAAAGAGGAGAAAGGAAAGCTTTCTTGAAACTTTGAGAGAAAAAGAAAGAACTCAAGAAAGCTTAAACTTTGCAAATGATCTAAAGTGTTTGCAAGCTCAAGTAAGCAAGCTATTTATAGAAAATGAAAACAAATTATGGCTCATGGAGAGGAGGGAGAGGCCGTGAGGTTCCCATGAGGAACATGAGGTGAGAGATTTTATTTTTGAAGCATGGAGGAGCATGGTTGAAAGCATGGGAGGTAAGGCTTCAAGTATGGGTTCAAGCATGGAGTTTGAAGTGATTTTTCTTCAAGATTCGAAATGAAATAATTCATCAAAATGGGAAGGAAAGCTGGTGGTCTTGGGTAATAAAAATTGAGGGAAAATATCTTCTAGAAGTTGTCCTTTGAAGCATGGAAGTTATGACTCAAAGCATGGTTCATGTAAGGTAAAAGCATGGCCTTTGGAGTGTGAAAATTTTGAGCATGTGATGGAAATGGAGGGTATGGGTTTTGGCTAGTTGATGCAGCAAGAGAGAGGAAGAATTGTTTCATGTAATGGTGTGTTGATGATAGGTTTAAGTGTAGATTAGCTTAAGTACAAGGTTAGGAATCATTAAGCATAAGTTTTGGCAACTAAGAATGAGGTTTAGGAAATTTCACAAGATTAGGAGTGCTCATACATCATTAAAGAATTTAAAAATTCATTTGTAAATAAAAAATTAAAAATACAATTCCATGATTTAAGGAATTGGAGAGAGAAAATACTATTCAAGATTCCATGACTAGGAATCTTGAATTTAAAATAAAGTTTTAAGTTGAAATTAAGCATTCTTAGGTTCTAATCAACTTTAATAAATTATTTTGACTCTAGATTAATTATGGAAATTAATTAATCTTTGATTAAAGCCTAATATTGCTTAGGTTTGCTTAATCACATGATTAAGCTTGAAAACACAAAGCTAGGGGCAAAATCATAATTTTGCACTAATTTCGCCCGAGACCACCGGACTAAAATTGGAGTCATAGAATACATAAAAACGCCTTTTTAAACCATCTGGAGAAGTTTCGGGTTCATCTGGCACTTGCAAACGGGTTCATCCGGCACTTGCAAACTGGTCAAACACCAGAGAGGTATTTTGGTCATTTTGACCCGAAAACTTGAGAAACGAGATTTTTTATCCCAGAAAGGTACACGAGTCATCTAATCCCCATCCAACATTGAGTTTGCCCTTCGAGGACTGCCAGATCGGCTTTCCTGGAATTTCGAGCTGAAAAGGACCTCAGGGGCATTTTGGTCATTTTTGCTCTATTAGAAAATTGGGGTATTACAAAGAAACTCTTGGAACTTTAAGAGAAAAAGAAAGAAGTTGTAAGAATGCTTGAAACTTAAACTTAGCAAATGAACAAAAGTGATTCAAGTTCATCCAAGCAAGCTATTTATAGAAAAACAAAACAATGAAGGATGAATGGAGGAGGAGGTAGACGTGTGGTTTCCTCATGTTCCATGAGGTGAGAATTGTTTTCATTCAAGCATGGTGAAGCATGGTTGGAGGTATGGTGAGCATGGTGCAAGGTATGGCTTCAAGCATGGGCATTTGTATGCAAGAATTCAAACATGTGATGGATATTTTGGGAGGAGTGACCAGCGGCCTTGAGGAGTAAGGGGGGAAAGGTTTCTTTGATTTAATCAAGTTTTAATGATGTGTTTAGGTTTGTATTAGATTAGGTTTAAGATTAGGAATTGCTAAGTAAGTGTTTAGGTAACTAAGAAACTAATTAGGAATCTCAAGACATGATTAGGGAGTGCTCATACATTATTAGAAAGATTAAACTCATTTTATACATAAATAAATGTAGACACAATTCCTTAATTTAAGGAATTGGAAAGAGAAAACACTATTCAAGATTCCATGACTAGGAATCTTGAATTTAAAAAGAGATTTAGGTTTAATCTAAGCAATTTTAGGTTCTAATTAACTTTAATAAATTATTTTGACTCTAGATTAATTATGAAAATTAATTAATCTTTGATTAGAGCCTAATATTGTTTAGGTTTGCTTAATTACATCATTAAGCTCAAAAATACTATGTTAGGGGCAAAATCGTAATTTTACTCAAAAACTGCCCAGGACCACCGGGACTTAAACAGGTGTGATGCAATACATAAAAACATCATTTAAAACCATCTGGAGAAGTTTCGGGCTCAAACGGCACTCGTACCCGGGTAGAAATGCTATGGGGTATTTTGGTCATTTTGACCCGAAACTTCAAAAAACGAGATTTTCGTTCCCGAAACCATTCGAAAGCGATTGAATCCCTTTCAAGCATTGAGTTGGCCCTTCGAGGACTGTCGGATCGGCTATCCTTGAATTCTGAGCAGAAAATGACCTCAGAGGCATTTTGGTCATTTTTACTCAGACAGAAAATCGGGGCATTACACATAGGGCCCACTAGGTTACTATTCACATTTTCTTTTATAGATCCGTTGGATCGTCCTCATCATTTTTATGTCTAGTTACATCTTAAATGAATTTTTAAATAACTTTTAGGGTGTTACACACATAACCTTTGTATCCTTGATCTGGTAGTGATTAGTGAGACATAGCTTGGAGAGGCTAAGGTAAAATGTAATACCTAGATTTTTCCTGCTATGCAAAAATAATCAAAATGCCTCAAAAGTTATTTCGCATGAGAATCAAGGACGGCCAGTCCAGGCCATCTTCAATAGGGTATTTTAATATTAGGATGAGATTATATGAGGTTTAGATAGCAATCTATGCAAAAATTGCAATCCCTAATTTTTCCCATGTGCAAATGACCAAAATACCATTGAGGTCATTTTTGCCTGGAAATCAAGAATGGCCAGTCGAGGCTATCCTCAAAGGGTTAGTTTAATATCTGAAGGGGACTAGATGTGTTATGGATGATAATAGAGGTGAAAGTCACAGTTCCTGGTTTTTCTTATGCACAGAATTACCAAAATACCCTAGAGGTAATTTAACACAAGATTAAGTGATGACTGAACCCGATCATCACACAGCAGTTGGAAATGTTGATTTCAAGGTTAAATTCCCTAATCAATATTATTAAATTACATTAATCAAATAGATAGTAAGAATTGATTTGAAGGATTAATCTTAATTAATGATTTAAAAAAATGAGTAAAACTAATAGAAATTAGACAAGTGTCTTAAAAAATAGCAAATAATGTTAAAATAATCAAGTGTGTCTAGAAAAAAAATGCAAAAAATTACAAAAATGTTAGTGGAATTTCGAAAATATCCTTACTATGTAAAGGAAATTACCAAACTACCTTGCCTTATTAGTAAATAACAAATATATCCTTATTCTATAAATAGGATTACAAGAATGCCACTGTCATTATCCAATTACAAAAATACCCTTATCTTGGATTAAGAAATTGTTACAATGTCACTACTTTAAATAATTACAACAATGCCATTATGCCAATCTCTAGGCTTTTCTTGAAACAAGAATGAATCTAAGCCATTGGATTAATGCTAGAAAGAATCAAAAGGTCAAGTTCCAAATCTCTAGTATAAAATAATAATTATCAGTATAAGTTTCTACAGATAATTGATTTAATAGTACAAATAAGACACTAACAAAGTAAATGATCCAAATAATGTAATCATAGATGATGGAGATAATAGATGAGAAGGTTACAATAATTAACATAGGATCCTAATTATACGAATAAGATATAATATCTTTGTCATGATTTGGTCAAACTAAAAATATCTTATGATATCATTTATTAAATAAATTATGATAAGACAAAAACACAACACACATACATATCATACTATGCATGACAAGTTTACTAGTGCATGAAACAAGGCAAGACTAAATAAAACTCCATATTACAATGTATGAATAAAAGAACTTAGAGCCAAAAATTAGCATTATCATGATAAGGGACAAATTGATTTAATAAATGAATTTGTGGCATAAAAAGCTCTTGATTCCACTAAAAATTGGTTTACACTAGTAATTACTTCCAACATAAAAGTTGTGCTTAGGACTTAGCAACCCAACATAATTATTAAACCACATGAGCATCCAAGAACAACAAATTGAAGCACGAAAACCCCTCCATTATATCCTTAATTCATGGCCTCAATAGCCTACAAAAGGAGGGAGTGTGTGAGCTCATTTGCAATACATACACTCATACTAGTCTTCAACCCTTACAAATTCCCTAAGTGTTCTTTCTCTTTTATTCTTTTCTGTAAACTCCAGAGCCCTTTAGAAAGTATGAGCTTTATTGTCTTGAATGACAAAAAAGGCAATTTAAAGAAAATACTTTGAAGAATGACTAATGGCTATCTTAAGTTTCTTGACAAAGTATAACAGGTTAATCTAGTTTGTATCACATAGACCTAAAGCAAGATTAATATTTCACTTTGCATGTGTGAGCATGTTTTATCTCATAGGAAGAGATTAAACCAAATAGAAAGTGAATATTATGTCAATCAAAGTACGTGTATACAGAGTAAAACATAATACAGAGTTAAAGCAAGAATAATGTTTCACTTTGCATGTGTGAGCATGATTTATCTCATGGCAAGAGAATGTTATTTCAAGCAAAGCACGTATTCATGCTTACGGAACAAAAGCATAAAAACGGACTTGAATCGAGAATAATTTCACTAGACATGAGCACTCATGTTTTATCTCAAAGGAAAAGATTAAGTTTAAAGGAAGTGAATATTATCTCATGCAAACAATGTGTATATGCTTAAGGACTGAAGCAGATCAAGCCAAGAGCAAGAAGCCTAAGGAAATTATCTTTAGAAAGTAATATGGGACTTCAGAAAGTACACTGAAGATTGAAGAAATAATGCTAACTCTAGAAGTAATGTGTTACTCAGTAAATAATCATCATAATAATAAATTAATTTGCATCAAACAGCCAACATTGAAGACTGGAAGATCGAAGAAAGATCAAAGAGAACGATTACAATATTAGAAAGCTCACTTAACTGTAGAGCACAAAACACCAAAGGAAATGAAGGGAAAATTCGAAATTCGAAATTCAAATTTCAAATCTCAAATCAAACCCAATTTTATAACTGGTACGTCATCTCTTCTGCCAAATTGATTCATGATCCTAGTGTAACACCCCGATTTTTCTATTAGTGAAAATGACCAAAATGCCCCTGAGGTCATTTTCTACCCAGAACTCAAGGATAGCCGTCTCGGCAGTCCTCGAGGGGCTAACTCAGTGTTTGAAGGGGATTGGTTGACCTTTAAATGGTTTCGAGATTAAAAATCTCATTTTTTGAGGTTTCGGGTCAAAATGACCAAAATACCCCTGTCGTGTTTTACACGAGTACGAGTATTGGATGAGCCCAAAACTTCTCCAAATGGTTTTAAACAGTGTTTTTATGCATTTTGTGACATCAATTTATGTCCCAGTGGTCCATGGCAGTTTTTGTGCAAAATTATGATTTTGCCCCTAGTATAGTGTTTTTGAGCTTAATTGCGTAATTGAGCAAACCTAAGTAATATTAGGCTGTAATCAAAGATTAATTAATTTGCTTAATTAATCTATAGTCAAAATAATTTATTAAGGTTAATTAGAACCTAAAATTGCTTAGATTAACTTAAATCTCTTTTAAATTCAAGATTCCTAGTCATAGAATCTTGAATAGTATTTTCTCTCTCCAATTCCTTAAATTAAGGAATTGTGTTTACAATTGTTTATGCATAAAATGAGTTTTAATTCCTCTAATTGTGTATGAGCACTCCCTAATCATGTCATAAAATTCCTAATTACCTTCGTAGTTACCTAAACACTTGCATAGTAACTCCTAACCTTAAACCTAACCTAAACTACACCTAAACACATCATTAGCACACAATTAAACAAAAGAAATCCTTTCCTACATGGCTTTAGAAACCGGTGCCAATTCCCTCCCCATCATTTCTCACATGTTGAATTTCCTTGCACACAATGGCCATACCTTACCATACCTTGAACCATACTTTGAGTCATATCTACTATGCTTTCATCCATGCTTTCAATGACAACATTTAGAAGATATTCCCCCCCCCCCCCCCCAAAGATATTTTTCACCATTTAGCCACCATTGTTTCATCTTTTCTATAAATACCTTACTTGGATGCACTTGGAAACACTTTATATCAATTGCTAAGTCTTAGTTCCAAGAGCACTCTTATTATTTCCTCTAAAGTTCTTCATTTTCTCTCAAGTTCTCAAGAACTTCTCTTCATCTTTATCTTCTTCATCTCTTCTTTGAATCACAACCTCAAACCACCACACCACAACCTTGAATCATCTTCCAAACACTTAGACTTTCATCCTCAAACACAAGCTCACCCACAACACATTTCCTTTCCTTTTTCCTCTTAGTGGCTGAATCATCACCTTCATTCTAGAAGGAGTTGTTCTTCTTATTTTCATCCCAAGACTCAAGTTTTCTTCCTTTCCTCAAGATTTCATTGGTAGGAAGTTGTTTCACATTATTTCTTTCACTCAAAAAGTGTTTTGTTCTTGAAAGAAAATGCTATTTCTCTTAGTTTCTTTTCAGTTTCTTCTCATCTTTTCCTTTTCTTTATTTTCGGCCTCAAGGCCTTGATCTATTCTTCATGATAGCTTGATGATGAGTGTCTCTAGATGGTGACTTTGTGTTCATCTCAAAGAGACCTCTAAAGCTTGAGGTTTCTTTTTTTAAAGTTCTATCTATACTACATAGCTCACTAATGACTTCAACTTAAAGAAAAATATTCAAGGATTTCAATAAGCTCAAAGCCTACCCTTATCAACCTTAAAGTTGGCCGGCACGTTCTAGAGTTCGCTCTAGATAGGGGTTTTGGGTACATAATAAAGAACATGGTGTATGTTTCTTCTCTTTGTGATTTCAGTTTCTTGTTTCCTTTCCTTTATGCTTTTGACCTTGTTCCTATTTCCTTTATGGTTTTGTTTTCTTTTAAGTTCATTTCCTTGAAGCTTGATGATGATGTTCAAGAGCCATGTAGTTTCCTTGAAACCTTGGTTCAAGAACTCTAAAGCTTACTTTGTTTGTTGGAGATAAATGTTGGGTTGAGACTATGTTTCTCTAAAAGTCTTGCATGAGCTATAAGTTGAGATAAAAGGAACTTGCATCCATATTTATCTTTATGTCATCACTAAACTCTCAAGATAAAAGAATGAACTTGCATCTTCATGTTTATGTTTTTGTTCTCACTAAATCTCTAAGATAATAATGGACATGCATAGCATATTTACTTTATGCTCTCACCTCCTAATAAAGAGTAAAATAAAGTGCATTGCATATTTATGTTTATGTCATCACTTAAGAAATTTAGAGCTCAAAGACTTGCTCATTATTATCTCAAACAAAGTTTGGAAATATATGTGTTTACTCACTTGATTTCGGCCTTGTGATGACAATGAATCTTAGAGTAAGATTCATCTAGTCACAAGTGCTAAAACCTTTGTTTCATAATTTTCCTAAGTTTAGATGATCTCAAGAAATATTTTGAGCAAGGTTTTATGATTTAAATCTCTCTTGAGTTTATTTTGAAATAGCCACTACCCTTCTGTGTTTTATGATGATTCTAATGAAATAAATTGTTTTCAAAGGAGTTTTTGAAGTCCTAAAAAGGTTCCAAGAGAAACTAGCAATTTATGTGTTTTAGAAATAAAGTTCTATGCATTATATGATGACTTCGAATTCGGTTCTTCCTTGTTTGGTTGCCCACTGTATGATGATGTTTTAATTATGTTAGAATGTGTATCTTCATGTATATTTGATATTGGAATTAATTTGAGAAAGCGAAGACAAGTTAGAAACTAGAAAAGAATTAAAAAGCAAGTTCTAGATCCCTTAAAAATAAGAATTTTCTGGATTCTGTCCAGAAAGGATAATATTAGTAAATAATGGTTTATAATTAGTTTAAATGTGTAGGAAGTACTCATAATTGGTTTAGGAATTGATTTTGGTAACTATAGGAGAAAATCGAACTTAGAAAGGGTAAAAAACGTGACTTATAGGTACCTGTAATTAGTAAAATATAGAATATGCATTATTGAGGTTTAGAATTAGTTATGATCATAGAATTGAGTTAGGATTACTTAGTTATGAACCTATACGTACCCGAGAGGTTAAATTTTGATGATAGAGAACTTAGATTTCAAGTTTAATGGCCCTATGGGTCAGAGCATAAAACATTAAGAGACCTTGATGCTTTGATTTTATTATTTCAAGTATGTGGTAATGATGCATGTGCTTTGATGAGTATGATTATGTGAATTCAAGTTGCTATGATGATAGAGATTGAATGTGATAGTACATGTATCATGAGTTATTGTGGCAAAAAGTAGATTTGAAAGAAATTCGGTACATAGCTGTTATGCTACCGAATTTCTGTCAAATCAATACTTGAGAATGTTTTTGAAAAGTATGCGGGATAAAGTCCTAGGTGACACCGGATCGGCCGAGCACCCCCAGGAACTGAATCCTTATGTGACGTAGCACTAAGACGTACTTCTCCCGCTCCAGTGGGGAAGAGGTAAAACTGTGAGGGTATGAGTGGATGCAGCCTACCAAAGTAGACAATTCGCTGTGCACTATATGCCAGCAGAGCATTTCAAAGAAGGAAATAATCCTAAGAGAGGTGATCCTTAAGCCTCCTAGCCCGTACTCTAGTAGTCGAGATTATATGTTTATGATTTTGCTTATCAAGAGGATAAGTAAGAACTAGTGATGACTAGTTGAGGTATGAGCTCATAACCTAGATATTTTAGGGTGGCCCATGATGCTTAAGCATGTATTCTTAAGCCACGAGTTAAGGAAAGAGAAAAGTTTTACTCGAAGAGTTTATATGCCATTTACAAGTTGTTCCTGATTTTATGATTGATTGCTTGTTGCATAATGTATATTCATGCATCCATGAGTTGCTATGTTGAATTCATGCATTAAGATTCATGCTAAAAGGAACGAACCTTGGATAATTACACTTATAAATTTAATAATGAACCTTATATGCATGCTCACATCTTTATAATAAACCCAAGGTTCTTGAGGATGTAAACGATGAAACCCTAGAGAGGAGTTACCCTACTGAGATTCTTGAGCAAGATTCTCACTCCTTTTTTCTTTCTCTCTTTCTCTCTCGTCACATCTTCAGAGCATGGCGACGTTCGTGGTTTTTGTCGACACCCCAACGTGGGAGGTGCACTTTGATCCGGACCACAGATCCTACCATTTTGAGGGACGATGCACTGTTCACATTTTCATGTACGTAGGACGTCCCTTCGTTCATCCTATACAGAGCTATCAGTTCTCCCTGACGTCTCCCTTTGGCAATGACCTGATCCTCAAGTGCACACGCCCCCGTGACGAGCAGATCCAACACGCTCGCCTGTCCGCCTCAGCTATATGTGACTATCCAGAATATGTACCTCGATCGAGGAGGTCGGAGATGGACCCATCCGAGGACTCGCCGATGCACATCTACTCGGAGAGTTTTGCCCCCACTCCCCTGTTCAGGTGAGAGGGGAGTGAGGAGATGGTGATGTAGTCGAGATTAGCAAAGAGGGTCGAGATGTGCTGTCGCCGCGGAGCCCACATCCAGCTCCCCGCATTCGTTCCCCCATATGGTTGTTCACCTCCGAGGAGCTCGCGCAATTCCCTAGTTACTTACCTTTGTCACCCGAGGATTAGCTTCACCAGCCGTACAACGTCTCGAGGAGACCTAGTGCACACACACCTATATAGATAGGATAAACCTTCTTTTGTTATGAGGTTATCCCCTTTAGGTGCACTAGGGTAGAAGTGTTTTATTTACGCTTTCCGTGTATTTCCATTTCCATTGTATTTCCTTTCATGATGTATATTGTACTACCTTGTATCAATTAAGTCCCGCCTTCGGGTGGGCATATTATTAATATTAATGAAGTACTATCTTGGTGTGTTATTTATTACTGTGGTGAAATTATTTGATGTTCATCTTGTGCTTTCCTTTATATTTGAGTGAAGCTTTATTTTCAACGCTTGTCTAAGTTTCACACGGCTCTCACTTTGTTTTATATTTCAAAAAAAATGAAATTTTACCCATATTTTCCGCTAAGTAATTTAAAGGAAAATTTTAAAAGAAAGAGACTAATAAGTAATAACCTAATGGTTAATCTAATATGTTCTAGGAATATTGGGTTAAAAATTAGGATGTTACATTTTGGTATCAGAGCAGTTCAATTCTCATGGAGCCTGAGGATTAAACTAACCATGCTTTATAAGCATGATGCGATAGTTGTGTCATGTGTAGGGCTTGATAGAGATAAGCCGTAGGACTAGAGATGAATGACTTCTGTTGCTTGCACGTGCCATGGTAACTAGCTTATTTCGCAAGGAATATTGAGCCTGATCAACTTGATGTTCACTGTCTCATGTGTTTAGGGACCAATGGCACCATGACGATAGCCTAGGAATACGACTGAAGGAGATCAAGACAATGCAACTGCTGCTACTGTTCGTGACACAACACGTGCCATGGAACGCATGTTCGAGCGAATGAATCAAGGAGAAGCTACTCATGGTCCCCCTGCTGCTGAGATGTTGGAGCAGACTCACTTTGGTGAGTTTCGCAAGGTGAACCTGCCTGTGTTCAGAAGAGTGATGGATCCAGACAAAGCTGATGAATGGATCAAGGACATGGAGAAGATCTACTGCGTGGTTGCCTGCTCGGAGGAGCAGAAAGTCACCTTCGCTGCCTTCATGATAAAGTTTGATACTGAGTTCTAGTGGACTGGCACTCGAAGGCTGCTAGAAGCTGCTGGTACCCCCATCAATTAGGAGCTGTTTAAGACCTATTTCTACGATAAGTACTTTTCGGAGTTTGTAAGGAACGCCAAGGACATCGAGTTCATGCAGCTAACTCATGGAGGGTCTCCTGTTGCCTAATACACGGTGAAGTTCGAGGAACCGATCAAGTTCTCTCAGTTGTTCCAAGGGAACCCCAATGAGGTTTGGAAATACGTCAAATATGAAGTTGGACTGTAGGTGGAGTTAAACTTCGCAGTGGCACACATCGAGATTAGGGATTTCCCAACCCTAGTCAACAAATGTCAGATTCTAGAGAAGGCACAAAGGAAGCCCAACACCACAAGGGCGGAGCGAGCTAAAGGGCTAGGACCTCAAGCCCCATGGTTCAAACCACACCAATTGAGGACTCACTACAATCCATACCACAACAACCAGTTCAGACAGTAGTAACAACAACAAAGACCACAACAACAACAACAACAACAACAAAGAGCACCCACTTACCAGCAATCCAAACAACACCAAAGGGCACCATTCCAGTTCAACAGCCTGAGGAACTTCAACAACCAACCCTGAGGATCGGGTGGTCCTCAGAACAATAACCAACAAAGACCTCAGAACAATAACCGCAAGGAGCCCCTGCTACCTTCCTCGGACTCACATTGGTCGAAGTGTGCCCTCGGTATGGAAGGAATCACGGTAATCGCCCCTACATGGCTAGGCAAGGAGTCTGTATCTAATGTGGCAAGCACAACCACTATAGGAAGGACTGCACGAACGGAGGGCCAACGAACCAGAACCCTCGACCACAACACCAAGGACGGGTCTTTGCCCTCAGCACGGAGGACGGGGAAAAGTCTAACGACCTCATTCAAGGTAAATGCAAATTAAATGGTAGAACCTTAACTGTACTCTATGATTCTGGCGCTATCCATTCTTTTGTCTCACATGCTAGTGTCGAGTCTTTGAATTTGCAAGTTTCCAAACTTCCTTTTGATCTCATTGTTTCTACTCCCACAAATCGCCCTGTTAATACTTGAAATTGTTGTTTAAACTGTCATCTTGTTGTAGAAAATAGGTCTTTTATCATATATTTGATTTGTTTACCCTTGAAAGATATAGACATAGTTCTAGGCATGGATTGGCTTTATGTTAACCGTGTGTTGTTAGATTGTGGTACCCAGTCTGTTGTTTTTCCTTCACCCCCTAGCACAATTAGTCAACCCTTGAGACTATACCTAAACTCTATAGAGATCTACTATAGTAGGAAAAAAACTAAGGGATACGTTCTCCTAGCCACTTGTGAAGTAGACTCTAAGCAAAACCTAGGTGATATACCTGTGGTAAGAGATTATCCTGAGGTATTTTTGGATGAAATACCGAAATTCCCTCCCGAAAGAGAAGTAGAGTTTTCTATAGAGTTGGTTCCCGGAGCAAGACCGATCTCTACAGCCCCCTATCAGATGTCACCCCTAGAATTAGCAGAGTTGAAAACCCAGTTAGAAGAGTTGTTGGAAAAGAGTTTTATAAGACCTAGTGCTTCACCTTGGAGAGCCCTGGTCTTATTTGTGAAGAAGAAGGATGGAAGTATGAGACTGTGTATAGATTATAGGCAATTGAATCAAGTGACAGTGAAGAACAAATACCTTTTGCCTAGGATTGATGATCTGATGGACTAATTGAAAGGAGCTGTAGTATTTTCTAAGATTGATTTGAGATCAGGATACCACCAGATTAAGGTTAGAGATTAAGACATACCTAAAACTCTAGAACTCGGTATGGACACTTTGAGTTCAATGTGATGTCGTTTGGTTTGACGAATGCTCCCGCAATTTTTATGGATTACATGAATAGGATCTTTAGACCCTATTTAGATCAATTCATGGTTGTGTTCATAGATGATATTCTCATCTATTTGAAAACCCACGAGGAGCATGAGCGTCATTTAAGGTTGGTTTTAGAGATTTTAAAGGAGAAAAAGTTGTACGCTAAGCTGTCTAAGTGTGAATTTTGGTTGGATGAGGTTAAATTTTTAGGGCATGTAGTGTCAAAAGGAGGTATAACTGTTGGCCCTAGTAAGATAGAAGTTGTGATGAATTGGGAAAGATTGACCACCGTAATGGAAATACGAAGCTTTTTGGGTTTAGCTGGCTACTACTATAGGTTTATTAAGGGATTTTCCTAGATTGCCCTACCTCTAACCTAGCTCACTAGGAAGAGCACCCCCTTTGTGTGGAACCTCAAGTGTGAGAAAAGTTTCCTATAGCTAAAAGAGAAGCTAACCTTGACCCTGGTTTTAGTTTTACCCGACCCCAATATATCTTTCAAGGTGTATTGTGATGCTTCGGGCAAAGGTTTAGGTTGTGTGTTGATGCAAAACGGGCAAGTGGTAGCCTATGCGTCTAGACAATTCAAACCTCACGAGGTGAGTTACCCCACCCATGACCTAGAGTTAGCAGCCGTAGTCTTCGACTTGAAGATATGGAGGCACCATTTATATGGTGTTAGGTTTGAAGTATTCTCCGATCATAAGAGTCACAAGCATCTCTTTGATCAGAAAGAGTTAAATATGAGGTAGAGAAGATGGATGGAGTTCTTAAGGGACTATGATTTCTGCTTAAGTTACCACCCCAGCAAGGCTAATGTAGCCGCTGATGCCTTGAGTCGAAAGTCATTATGCTTGTCTCATATGATGGTCAGAGAAGTTGGGTTAATAGAGAAGTTTAAAGATATGAATCTGGGGATGTTTATGACCGATAGTGGTATAAAGATGTGTCATCTTAGTGTGACAAGTGGGTTTAAGCAGACGGTCATCCTAGCTCAAAGGCATAACGAGGAGTTTATGGAGACCTTAGAGGCGGTTAGGGCCGGTAAGTTGAAGGGTTTCGAGCAAGGCCCCGATGGGTTGTGGAAGTTTGAGGGGCGAATCTGCGTGCCACGGGACGGTGACCTCCGAGAGAAGATCTTGGAGGAGGCTCACAAAAGCCACTTCACCATTCATCCTGGTACTACTAAAATGTATCAGGACTTGAAGAGGATGTTCTGGTGGCCCGGATTGAAGAAGGATGTGGTCGCCTGGGTGAGTAGGTGTTTGATCTGCCAAAAGGTTAAGATCGAGCACCAAAAACATTCAAGCATGCTGCAACCCCTGTCAATCCCTGAATGGAAGTAGGAGAATATATCAATGGATTTTGTGACCAGATTGCCTAGGACCCAAGCTGGCCATGATGTCATGTGGGTAACCATGGATCGACTGACCAAGTCAGCCTACTTTCTACCTATTAGAGTTACATACTCTTTGGATAAATTGGCAAAGCTATACATCCAAGAGATCGTGAGGTTGCATGGAGTGCCATCGATGATAATCTCAAATAGAGATCCATGGTTTAAGTCACATTTTTGGGGAGCCTTTCAGAAGGTGTTTAGTTTGAAGTTGTGTTTAAGCACAACATACCACCCATAAACAAATGGTCAATCTGAGAGAACAATCCAAATCCTAGAGGACATGTTAAGGGCCTGTGTTTTGTACCAAAGGGGAAGTTGGGATAGGTATCTGCCGCTGATTGAATTTACATATAACAATAATTATCACGCGAGTATCAGCATGGCACCCTATGAAGCCCTGTATGGACGAAAGTGTCAATCCCCTCTATGCTGGTATGAGGACCCAATGTTATAAGGGAAACGACGGAGCAAATCAAGAGGATTAAGGATAGAATCTTAACCGCTCAAAGTCGACAGAAAAGCTATGCGAATAAAAGGCGAATGCCCTTGGAATTCCAAGAAGGCGAGCATGTTTTTCTAAGGATTACCCCCACTATAGGCATAGGGAGAACTATGAAAGTGAAAAAGTTGAGTCCCCAATTTCTCAGTCCTTTTGAAATTCTTTAGAGAGTCGGGATAGTAGTCTACAAAATAGCTTTGCCCCAAACGTTTCCAATCTTCATGATGTCTTTCATGTCTCTCAATTAAGAAAGTATGAGTCTGAACCTAGCCATGTCTTAGAGCTAGAGCACGTACAATTAAGGGAGGATCTAACATTCAATCTTCCACCTACAAGGATCATGGACCACGGTGTCAAGCAGCTGAGGAACAAGTCTGTTCCTTTGGTGAAAGTGGCGTGGGGACGAGGCAAGACTGAAACGTTTTCATGGGAGCTAGAGTCCGAGATGAGGTTGAAGTATCTTGAGCTGTTATAAGGTAACGAATTTCAAGGACGAAATTCTTTTTAAGGAGGGGAGTAATGTAACACCCTGATTTTTCTATTAGAGTGAAAATGAAAAAAATGCCCCTGAGGTCATTTTCTGCCCAGAACTCGAGGATAGCCATCTCGGCAGTCATCGAGGGGCTAACTCAATGTTTGAGGTGGATTAGTTGACCTTCGAATGATTCCAGGATTAAAAATCTCGTTTTCTGAGGTTTCGGGTTAAAATGACCAAAATACCCCTGTCATGTTTTACACGGGTACGAGTGCCGGATGAACCCGAAACATCTCCAAATGATTTTAAATAGTGTTTTTATGCATTTTGTCACATCAATTTAAGTCCCGGTGGTCCCGGGCAGTTTTTAGGCAAAATTACGATTTTGCCCCTAGTATAGTGTTTTTAAGTTTAATCGCGTGATTAAGCAAACCTAAGCAATATTAGGCTCTAATTGAAGATTAATTAATTTCCTTAATTAATCTAGAGTTAAAATAATTTATTAAGGTTAATTATAACCTAAAATTGCTTAGATTAAACTTAAATCTCTTTTAAATTCAAGATTCCTAGTCATGGAATCTTAAATAGTATTTTCTCTCTCCAATTCCTTAAATTAAGGAATTGCGTTTACAATTGTTTATGCATAAAATGAGTTTTAATTCCTCTAATTGTGTAAGAGTACTCTCTAATCATGTCATAAAATTCCTAATTACCTTCTTAGCCACCTAAACACTTGGTTAGCAACTCCTAACCTTAAACCTAACCTAAACTACACCTAAACACATCATTAATACACAACTAAACAAAAGAAATCCTTCCCCACATGGCTTTAGAAACCGGCGCCAATTCCCTCCCCCTCATTTCTCACATGTTGAATTTCCTTGCACACAATGGCCATACCTCACCATACCTTGAACCATGCTTTGAGTCATATCCACCATGCTTTCATCAATGCTTTGAATGGCAACATTTAGAAGATATTTTTCCCCCCCAAAGCCTTGATGAATCGTTGGCCATCCTTCACCATTCAGCCACCATTGTTTCATTGTTTCTATAAATACCTTACTTGGATGCACTTGGAAACACTTTAGATCAATTGCTAAGTTTTAGTTCCAAGAGCACTCTTGTTATTTCCTCTAAAGTTCTTCATTTTCTACTAAGTTCTCAAGAACTTCTCTTCATCTTCATCTTTTTCATCTCCTCTTTGAATTACAACCTTAAACCACCACACCACAACCTTGAATCATCTTCCAAACACTTAGACTTTCATCCTCAAACATAAGCTCACCCAAAACACATTTCTTTTTCTTTTTCCTCTTAGTGGCTGAATCATCACCTTCACTCTTGAAGGAGTTGTTCTTCTCATTTTCATCCCAAGACTCAAGTTTTCTTCCTTTCCTTAAGATTTCATTGGTAGGGAGCTGTTTCACATTATTTCTTTCACTCAAAAAGTGTCTTGTTCTTGAAAAAGAATGCTATTTCTCTTGGTTTCTTTTCAGTTTCTTCTTATTTTTTCCTTTTCTTTGTTTTCGGCCTCAAGGCCTTGATCTATTTTTCATGATAGCTTGATGATGAGTATCTCTAGATGGTGACTTTGTGTTCATCTCAAAGAGACCTCTAAAGCTTGGGTTTATTTCTTTAAAGTTCTATCTATACTACATAGCTCACTAATGACTTCAACTTAAAGAAAAATATTCAAGGATTTCAATAAGCTCAAAGCCTACCCTTGTCAACCTTAAAGTTGGCTGGCACGTTCTAGAGTTCGCTCTAGATAGGGGTTTTGGGTACATAATAAAGAACATGTTGTATATTCCTTTTTTTTGTGATTTCAATTTCTTGTTTCCTTTCCTTTATGCTTTTGTCCTTGTTCCTATTTCCTTTATGGTTTGGTTTTCTTTTGACTTCATTTCCTTGAAGCTTGATGATGATGTTCAAGAGCCATGTAGTTTTCTTGAAACCTTGGTTCAAGAACTCTAAAGCTTACTTTGTTTGTTGGAGATAAATGTTGGGTTGAGACTATGTTTCTCTAAAAGTCTTGCATGAGCTCTAAGTTAAGATAAAAGGAACTTGCATCCATATTTATCTTTATGTCATCACTAAACTCTCGAGATAAAAGAATGAACTTGCATCTTCATGTTTATGTTTATGTTCTCACTAAATCTCTAAGATAACAATGGACTTGCATAGCATATTTACTTTATGCTCTCACCTCCCAATAAAGAGTAAAATAAAGTGCATTGCATATTTATGTTTATGTCATCACTTAAGAAATTTAGAGCTTAAAAACTTGCTCATTATTATCTCAAACAAAGTTTGGAAATATATGTGTTTACTCACTTGATTTTGGCCTTGTGATGGCAATGAATCTTAGAGTAAGATTCATCTAGTCACAAGTGCTAAAACCCTTGTTTCATAATTTTCCTAAGTTTATATGATCTCAAGAAATGTTTTGAGCAAGGTTTTATGATTTAAATCTCTCTTGAGTTTATTTTGAAATAGCCACTCCCCTTTTGTGTTTTATGATGATTCTAATGAAATAAATTGTTTTCAAAGGAGTTTTTGAAGTCCTAAAAAGGTTCCAAGAGAAACTAACAATTTATGTGTTTTAGAAATAAAGTTCTATGCATTATATGATGACTTTGAATTCGGTTCTACCTTGTTTGGTTGCCCACTATATGATAATGTTTTAGTTATGTTAGAATGTGTATCTTCATGTATATTTGATGTTTGAATTAATTTGAGAAAGCTAAGACAAGTTAGAAATTAGAAAAGAATTAAAAAGCATGTTCTATATCCCTTAGAAATAAGAATTTTCTGGATTCTGTCTAAAAAGGGTAATATTAGTAAATAATGGTTTATAATTTGTTTAAATGTTTAGGAAGTACTCATAATTGGTTTAGGAATTGATCTTGGTTTAAACGTGACTCCTAGTTACCCGTAATTACTCAAATCTAGAATATACATTATTGAGGTTTAGAATTAGTTATGATCGTAGAATTGAGTGAGGATTACTTAGTGATGAACCTATATGTGCTCGAGAGGTTAAGTTGTGATGATAAAGAACTTAGATTTCAAGTTTAAAGGCCCTAAGGGTCAGAGCATAAAATATTAAAAGACCTTGATACTTTGAGTTTATTATTTCAAGTATGTGGTAATGATGCATGTGCTTTGATGAGAATGATTATGTGAATTCAAGTTTACTATGATGATAGAGATTGAATGTGATAGTACATGTATCATGAATTATTCTGGCATAAATTAGATTTGAAAGAAATTCGGTACACAGCTATTATGCTGTCAAATTTCCATCAAATCAAAACTTGAGAATGTTTTTGAAAAGTATGCGGGATAAAGTCCTGAGTGACACCCATTCGGCCGAGCACCCCCAGGAACTGAATCCTTATGTGACGTAGCACTGAGACGTACTTCTCCCACTCCGATGGGGAGGAGGCAAAATCATAAGGGTATGAGTGGATGCAGCCTACCACAGCGGACAATTCATTGTGTACTAGATGCCAGTAGAGCGTTTCAAAGAAGGAAACAATCCTAAGAGAGGTGATCCTTAAACCCCCTAGCCCGTACTCTAGTAGTCGGGATTATATTTTTATGATTTCGCTTATCAAGAGGATAAGTAAAAACTAGTGACGACTAGTTGAGGTATGAGCTCATAACCTAGATGTTTTAGGGTGGCCCATGATGCTTAAGCATGAGTTCTTAAGTCACGAGTTAAGAATACAGAAAAGTTTTACTCAAAGAGTTTATATGCCACTATATGCCGCTTACAAGTTGTTCCTGATGTTATGATTTATTGCTGTTGCATAATATATATTCATGTATCCATAAGTTGCTATGTTGCATTCATTCATTAAGATTCATGCCAAAAGGAACGAACCTTGGATAATTACACTTATAAATTTAATAATGAACCTTATATGCATGCTCACTTCTTTATAATAAACCCAAGGTTTCTGAGGATGTAAATGATGAAACCCTAGATAGGAGTTACCCTACTATGATTCTTTAGCAAGATTCTCACTACTTTTTCTTTCTCTCTTTCTCCCCCATCACATCTTCAAAGCATGGCAACATTCGTGGTTTTTGTCAACACCCCGACGTGGGAGGTGCACTTTGATCCGGACCATGGATCCTACCATTTTGAGGGACGATGCACTGTTCACGTTTTCATGTACATAGTATGTCCCTTCGCTTATATTGTACAAAGCTACCGGTTCTCCCCGACATCTCTCTGTAACACCATAATTTTAATAAAATACGGGTAAATTTTTTTTTTAAACATAAAACCAAAGTGAGAGCCGCCTCCATCATAAAGTAGGAATATAAAGCACAATGACAAGTCAAGTAAAGCACAAACAATAAATAAAACATATAGTAATGGATCAAGGATTAACAAACCAAAAGAAATACTTTCATTAACATCATAACTTAAAGATACATGTAGTCACATCCTTATAGAATCGGGCTGAGCTTGTAATACAAGGAAATAACAAGGAAGTAGTAAAGTATACGGTACGATAGAAAATAAAAACCTACTACACTACCCTCCTACCAAAGCTATGGGTGCCAAACACAAACCCCCTCCCAAAAGGTACAGTCGAAGGGGAAAACTCGTGACGACTCTAGCACTCGAATAGCTCTTCAATGTAGATATGTAACCGGTGAACTGCTCGAGCTCCTCCTGAGTGGGCCAGTGGAGTGGAACACGAACGCGGGTCGGCTGAACATGAGCTACCCAGTGAGGGCGCATCTTAGCTCTCCTCGCCAGGTGCGGCTGCATCACGGTGTCTTCACTCCCTTCCCATCGGGACGGGGGAAAGGGAGCAAAGCTCTCCAAATTAGCGTGCATCGGTGAGTCCTCGGACGGATCCGTCTCCAACCTCCTCGAACGAGGTATGTACTCTGGGTAGTCATGGACAGCTGAGGCAGATGAACAGGCACGATGAATCTGCTCATCATGGGGGCGGGTGCGCTTGAAGATCAGCTCGTCGTCACCATAAGGAGCAGTAGGAGTGAACTAGTAACTGGACACTAGGTAAGCAAAAGGTCATCCCATGTACACAAAAACATGAACAACACATCGACCCTCGAAGTGATAGGAGCGGTGATCTGGGTTGTAGTGCACCTCCTAGACGGGCGCATCAATGAACACCACAAAAGTCACCATCGAGCTCTGAAGATGTGACACAAGAAAGAGAAAGAAGAGAAAGGAATGAGAGTCTTGCTAAAGAATCTCAGTAGGGACCTCCTATCTAGGTTACATCGTTCATATCCTCAGGAACCTTGGGTTTAGTTATGAAAGGTGTACATGCATATAAGATTCATTATTAGGTTTTATAAAACTAATTATTCAAGGTTGATTCCTTTTAGCATGCATCTTAATGTCATGAATGCAACATATCAAAGCATGAATACATGGCAATACTTTAAGCAAATAACTTAGCAAATCATAACATCAAGAAGCATACAAGTGGCATAAAGGGCATATAATTTTCTAGTGAAAATCTCCTCAATGTTTGTGACATCAATCATGGTACTTTAGCATTATAAGGCCACCTTAAAAACATCTAGGCTATGAGCTCATACTTCAGCTAGTCGTCACTAGCTCTTGCTTATTATCTGAATAAGCGAAACATAATAAAAATAATCCCGACTCCTTGAGTACGGGCTAGGGGGCTAGGGATCACCTCTCTTAGGATATACCCTATTTGAAATACTTTGCGGGCATCAAGCCATAGCAATTTGTCCGCTTTGGTAGGCTGTATCTACTCATACCTTCACAGATTTGTCTGCCCTGGGGGTGCTCGGCCGAACCGGTGCCACCCAAGAAAGCGCGTTTCAGTGCTTTATCACATAAAAATCTCCTGGGGGTGCTCGGCTGAACCGGTGTCACCCAGGGTTTTAAATCTCACATCATATTTCAAAACATTCTCAAGTCTTTTAGGTTTTGATGGAAATTCGGCAGCATAACGGCTGTAAACCAAATTTCCTTCAAACCGTCTTTATGCCACAAGCTTACATCACATACATATTTCTCATTCAACTTTCATGCTCATGATAAACTTAATATCTCAATAAATCATTTCATCATAGCTCATGTATCATCAAGACATATACATCCAAACATCATACTTTCATAAATCAACTCATAGCATAAAAGATCTCTTAATGTTTTATGCTTTGACCCTTAAGGTCCTTTAACTTGAAATCTAAGTTGTATATCATCACAACCTAAGCTCTCGGTTACCTATAGGCTCATGTCTAAGTATTCCTCACTCAATTCTATGATCATAAATAGTTCTAAACCTCAAGAGTGCAGAATCTATCATTCATATTTTACGGGTACCTAGGAGTCACAACATTGACCCTTTCTAAGTTCGGTTAGCTCCTAAAGCATCAAGATCAAGTCCTAAACCAATTATAAGTAGTTCCTACACATTTAAACTAATTATAAACCATGATTTCTAATTTTAAACCTTGCTGGACAGAATCCAGAAAAATCCATTACTAAGGGATCTAAAAGTCTCAAATTAATTCCCTTCTAGTTACTAACTTATCTTATCTTTAACATATGAATTTTTGCATCAAATATACATGAACATAATCATATTATCATCATCAAAACAGCATAAAACAGTGAGCATAACAAGCAAGGCAGAACTGAAATTTTCTCCATCATAAAATGCATAAAAATTTGTTTTTAAAACATATAAGTTGTTGATTTCTCTTGGAACCTTTTTAAAACTTTTGAAACTCACTTAGAAACAATTTATTTCATCAAAACCATTATAAAACTTGAGAGGGCAGTGGCTATATCAAATAAATCTCAAAAGGGTTTAAAATTATAAAACTTTGTTCAAAACATCTCTTGAGCTCATACAAACTTAGATAAATCACGAAACATAAGTTTTTAGTATTTGTAACTACACAAACCCCAAAAGGCCAAAATCAAAGTAGCAAGGAAACATATATTTTCAAGTCTTTGTTTGAGATAATAATGGGTAAGTCGATGAGCTCTAAATCTCTTAAGTTATGACATAAAAATAAATATGCAATACACTTTGTTTTTAGTATTTATTTTAAAGGTGAGAACATAAAATAAATATGCCATGCAAACTCATTATTATCTTAGAGATTTAGTGAGAGCATAAACATAAATATGAAGATGCAAGTTCCTTCTTTAATTTTGAGCATTTAGTGATGATATAAAAGTAAATATGGATGCAAGTTCTTTTTGTCTTAACTTAGAGCTCGTATGAGACTTTTAAAGAGAACTAAAAAAAAATCTCTACCCAACATCTATCTCATCAACAAAGTGAGCTTTAGAGTTTTTGAACCAAGTTCTCAAAGGAACCACATGGTTCTTGAACATCATCATAAAGCTCAAAAAGAAGTAATCTTCAAAGAAAGCAAAATCTCAAGGAAATAAGAACCAAAACAACATTGTTTCTTGGCACAAAGTGAGCATAGAGATACTTTAAAATTTTTAACAAAACCTTGAGATGAGAACTATGGAGGCCAAAGCTATGAAGCAAAAGAAAAGGAAAGAAAAACCAAAACTTTGCTAGATCAAGATCAAAACTCAAGCCTTAGAGGTTCCTTTGAGATGAACACAAGGTCATCATCTAGGATCACTCATCATCAAGCTATCATGCTCAAAACAAGGCCTTGAGGCCAAAATGAAAGGAAAAGGAAAGACAAGGGAAAGCTTAAAAAGAGACCAAGAGAAACTTTAAGCAAAACATATTTTTGAGCAAAACAAGATTTGAAAGCAACTCCTACCAAGTTTAAAAGATGAAAAGCTTGAACTTTGAAAGGAAATAAGAAGAGCAACTCCTCCTAGGATGGTAAGATGGCTTCGGCCTTGTGAGGGGAAAAAGGAAGGAAATGTGTTCTTGGTGGGTTTGTGTTTGAGGTTAGGTGTTTAGGTGCTTAGGAGGTGATTCAAGGTTGTGAGGTGGTGTTTAGTGGTGGTGTATGGCTATGAGATGATGATTCAAAGGGAAGATGAAGAAGATGAAGATGAAGAGGAAGAACTCTTGAGAGAAAAAGAAAGAACTCAAAGAAAGTTTGAAAACTAAAACTTTGCAAATGATCTAAAGTGTTTCCAAGTGCTTCTATGTAAGGTATTTATAGAAGAATGAAACAAATGAAGCCTCATGGAGGGGGAAGACTAGCCGTAGCATTGGGGGCATGGGGGAGAGAAAAATATCTCTTACAACTTGTCATTTAAGCATGGTTGGAGGCATGGGAAGCATAGGCTAAGACATGGTGTTTTGAGGTGATTTTCCTTCAAATTTGAAATAAAATAACTCTTCTAGAAGGCAAGGAGGGCTGGTGGTTTTTGAGCCACAAAAATGAGAGAAAAAGTTTTCTAGAAGTTGTCATATGAAGCATGGATGAAAGCATGGTGTTTATGACTCAAAGCATGGTTCATGGTGAGGTGGAAGCATGGTTATTTTGAGTGTAAAAATTCACATGGGGGGCATGGGTGTTAATGATAGGTTTAAATGTGTATTAGTTTAGGTACAAGGTTAGGAATCACTAAGCACTTAGGTAACTAGGAATGTAATGAGATTCTATGACATGATTAAGGAGTGCTCATACACATTTTGAGAGTTTAAAATTCATTTTATGAGTAAACTATGTAGAAAATTTTCATGATTTAAGGAATTGGAGAAAGAAAACACTATTCAAGATTCCATGACTAGGAATCTTGAATTTAAAATAAGATTTGAGTTCGAATTAAGAAATCTTATGCTCTAATTAACTTTAATAAATTATTTTGACTCTAGATTAATTAAGGAAATTAATTAACCTTCGATTAGAGCCAAATATTGCTTAGGTTTGCTTAATCACGCGATTAAGCTCAAGAACACAAAACTAGAGGCAAAATCGTAATTTTAAACAAATTTTGCTCGGGACCATCGGGACTAAAACTGAGGTCATAGAATACATAAAAATGCCTTTTAAAACCATCTGGAGAAGTTTCGAGTTCATCCAGCACTTGCAATTGAGTCAAACACTACAGGGGTATTTTGGTCATTTTGACCTGAAAACTCAGAAAACGAGATTTTCGATCCCGGAAAGGCACACAAGTCAACTAATCCCCTTCAAACATTGAGTTAGCCCCTCGAGGACTACCGGGTCGACTATCCTCGAGTTCCGGGCTGAAAATGACCTCAGGGGAATTTTGGTCATTTTCACTCTATCAGAAAATTAGGGCGTTACACTACCTTTGGCGATGACCTAATCTTCGAGTGCACATGCCCCCGTGACGATCAAATCTGATGCACTCGCTCAGCTGCCTCAGCTATATGTGACTATCTGGAATATGTACCTTGTAACACCCTAATTCTTAACCTAACTTTCTAGAACACATTAGGTTAATCATTAGGTTATTACTTCTCAGTCTCATCATTTTATTAAAATACTTAGCGGAAATTACAGGTAAATTTTTTTTTTGAAAACATAAAACAAAGTGAGAGCTGCGTTCTTCTAATCGTAAGACAGAAATATAAAAACATGATTAGCAAGCAGAAAGTAACACGGAAATTACGAACAAGTAACAACAGAGCATTGACCATCATAATAACAGAAACATTTCATTAATATCATAATTAGAAATACATATGTAGTCATACCCTCGTAGGGATAGGCAGAGCCTGTAATACAGCGGAAAAGGAAATACAATAGAAACAAGAAAGCAGTAAAGTACATGGTGCGACGGCAAAGAAAAAACCAACTACACTACCCTCATACCAAGCTATGTCCACTAAGCTAAAACCCCTTCCCAAAAGATACCGCCGAAGGGGAGATTCTCGTAACTACTCGGGCAATCAAATAACTCTCTAATGAGGTCTAGTGACGACGAGGGTCCTCAGGTGATGGAGGTAGATAACCGGGGAAACACTCGATCTCCTCCTGAGTAGGCCAGTGGAGTGAGAAGGGAATGCATGTCGGCTGGACGTAAGCCCCTCGGCACGGGCGCATCTCGGCTTTCCTCGCCAAGCATGGCTGCATCATGGTATCCTCGCTGCCTTCTCACCTAAATAGGGGAAAGGGAGCAGAACTCTCCGAATAGGCATGCATCGGTGAGTCCTTGGACGGATCAGTCTCCAACCTCCTCGAGCGAGGCACATACTCCGGGTAGTCACGAATAGCTGAGGCGGATGAGCGGGCACGACGCAACTGCTCGTCGCGAGGGCGGGTGCGCTCGAAGATCAAGTCGTCGCCACCTAAAAGGAGCGGTAGGAGGGAACTGGTAGCTGGACATTGGATAAGCAAAAGGCTGACCCATGTACACAAAAACACGGACAGCACAATGACCCTCAAAGTGATAGGAACAATGCTCCGGGTCGTAGTGCACCTCCCAGACGGGCGTATCAATGAAGACCACGAACATCACCATCACTCTCTGAAGATGTGATGGAAGAAAGAGAAGGAAGAGAAAAGAGTGAGAATTCTTACTAAAGAGTGTGCATGCATAAAAGATTCATTATTAGGGTTTATAAAACCAATTATCCAAGGTTCATTCCTTTTAGCATGCATCTAGATGTTATGGATGCAACATATTAAACATGAATGCATGGCAATGCCTTAATCAAATAACTCAACGAATCACAATTTCAAGGAAGCACACAAGTGGCATAAAGGGTATATAACTTTCAAGTGGATCATTCCTCATCTTAGTGACATCAACATGGTACTTTAGCATAATAAGGCACCCTAAAATAACTAGGTTATGAGCTCATACCTCAGCTAGTCATCACTAGCTCTTGCTTATTATCTGAATAAGCGAAACATAATAAAATAATCCCGACTACGCAAGTACGGGTAGGGGGCAAGGATCACCTCTCTTAGGATATACCTTCTTTGAAACGCTTTGCGGGCATTAAGCCATAACAATTTGTCCGCTTTGGTAGGCTGCATCTACTCATACCCTCACGGATTTGTCTCCCCTAGGGGTGCTCGGCCGAACCAGTGTCACCCAGGAAAGTGCGTCTCAGTGCTTTGTCACATAAAAATCTCCTGCGGGTGCTCGGCCGAACCGGTGTCACCCAGGGTTTTCAACCCATGTGGTACTTTAAAACATTTCTTCAACCCTTTAAGGTTTGATGGAAATTTGGCAGCATAACAGCTATTAAACCGAACTTCCTTCAAACCGAAACTTATGTCACAAGCTAATCACACAACATATTCCTTATTTAAATCTCATGGTATGGTAAACCTCATATCTCAAACAATCATTTCCTCATGTATTGTAAACATCTCAACATATTATTGCATCATACAAAAATCATAGCATTAACAATTTCTTAATGTCTTATGCATTGACCCTTAAGGTTTTTAACTTACAATCTAAGTTATAAATCATCACATCTTAATCTCTCGGGTACCTATAGGCTCCTATCTAAGTATTCCTCACTCCATACTATGATCATAAACTTTTCTAAACCTCAAGAATGCAGAATCTAAGATTCTAACTTTACGAGCACCTAGGAGTCACAACAATGACCATTCTATGTCCGGTTTGCTCTTAAGGCATCAAGATCAAGTCCTAAACTATTTATGAGTTATTCCTACACATTTAAACTAATTTAAATCCATGATTACCATTTCTAAACCTTGCTGGACAGAATCCAGAAAAATCAAACATTAAGGGATCTAAAACTCTCAAATTAATTCCTTTCTAGTTACTAACTTCTCTAATCTTTCATATATGAATTTTAGCATCAATTATACTCAAACATAATCATATTATCATCATCAAAATAGTATATACAGTGGCCAAACACAGCAAGGCAGAACCGAAACATACATCTCCATAAAAAGCATAGAACTTGATTTTTAAAGCACATAAAATACTAGTTTCTCTTGGAACCTTTTCAAGACTTTCAATACTCATTTATAAACATTTTTATCATCTAAAATACTCAAAATATTTGCAAGGGCAGTAGCTAAATCAAATTTATCTCAAGAGGTCCTAAATTAGTAAAACTTGGTTCTATACATTCCTTGAACTCATATAAGCTTAGAAAAATTATAAAACATAGTTTTCAATACTTGTAACACATAAAACTCCTTAGGGGCCAAAATCTCAAGCTAAAGAAATAAATATTTTCAAACCTTTGTTTGAGACAACAATGGGCAAGTCTTTGAGCTCTAGGTTCTCTTAAGTGATGACATAAAAATAAACATGCTCATGCACTAGTTTTAGCTTTTCATTAGAAAGTAAAGTGAGAGCATAAAATAAACATGAGATGCAACTTATTATTATCTTGCGTATGTTAAGTGAGGACTTGAAATATAAACATGATAATGCAAAGCTTGAAACATAAACATGATAATGCAAGTTCATTTATTATCTTGATACTTAGTGATAGCAAGGAAAGTAAATATGATGTGCAAGGCATAAACATAATTATGGATGCAATATTCATTTTAATCTCATCTAGAGCTCTTACAAGACTTCAGAAATATAACCCAAGACTTATCTCCTCACAAAGAGAGCTTTAGAGTTCTTGAACCAAGTTCTCAAAGGAACCATGAGGTTCTTGAACATCATCATCAAGCTCAAAAGAAACCAACATTAAAAAGAACATAAAATCTTCAAAGAAAAGGAAACCAAAACCGAAATAGTAAAGGAAAGGAAATAAGGAAACCGAAATGAAAAACAAGTAAAGGTGTTCTTAAGCTAAAATCATTTTGAGTTAGTAAACAAAAGTGAGACTTAAAGAAAGTAAAACCTCAAGCTCTAGAGGTTCCTTTGAAATGAACACATAGTCATCATCTAGGAGCTCTCATCATTGAGCCATCATGTACTCATCAAGGCTAAGAGGCCGAAACTCAAAGGAAGAGAAAATGAGAAAGTTTCAAAAAGAAAATCCAAGAGAAAGCTAGGAAAACTCATTTTCAAGAGAAACAAATTTAGAAAAACACTCCTACCTGCAGTGAAGATGAAAGCTTGAATTTTGAAAAGGAAAACAAGATGAAGAACTCCTCCAAGGTGGCAAGATAGCTTCAGCCAAGGGGGGATAAAAAGGTTGGAGATGTGTTTTAAGTGAGGTTGTGTTTGAGGTGAGGTGTTTGAGAGGTTTGATGATGGTTCAAGGCTATGGGGTGATGTTTGAAGGTTGTGAGATGATGATAAGATGAAGAGATGATGAAGATGAAGATGAAGAACAAGAGAGAACTCTCTTGGAACTTAGAGAGAAAAAGAGAGAACACAAAGAAAGCTTAGAAAACTAAAAGTGTGCAAATGAGCTAAAGTATTTGCATGTGTTTCTAGGCAAGGTATTTATAGAAAATGAAAACAAATGAGAGCTCAAAGGGAGGAGGGGCTGGCCGTAGCTTTTGGGAGTGAAGGAAGAGAAAAATATCTCTTACACAAGGTCATTCAAGGATGGTTTGAAGTATGGAAGTTATGATACAAAGTATGGCTTCAAGTAAGGTGATTTGAGTGAGCTTTTCTTTTAATTTTGAATGAAACTAGTCTTCTAGAAGCTAGACATGGCTGGAAGTTTTTCAGCCACAAATAAATGAGGAAAATGGTTTATTTCATTTAGTTATTCATTTGGAAAATCAAGCTTGATTGAAAATATGACAAGGTATGGTGAGTATGACTTGAGGTATGGTTTTGGAGTGCCAAAATTTGAGCATGTGATGCATATGGAGGGGGAGGAAGCTTCGGCCAGATTGGCAGCAAGAGAGAGGAAGAAAAATCTCTCATGTAATTGGGTGTTAATGATAGGTTTAAGTGTAAGTTAGCTTAGGTACAAGGTTAGGAATAATTAAGCTTAAGTTTAGGTAACTATGAATGAGGTTTAGGGCTTTTATGACAAGATTATGAGTGCTCATACATCATTAGAGAGTTTAAAACTCATTTAGGAATAAACAATTGAAAATACAATTCCATGATTTAAGGAATTGGAGAGAGAAAACACTATTCAAGATTCCATGACTAGGAATCTTGAATTTAAAATAAGATTTCAAGTTGTAATTAAGCACTTTTAGGTTCTAATCAACTTTAATAAATTATTTTGACTCAAGATTAATTATGGAAATTAATTAACCTTCGATTAGAGCCTAATATTGCTTAGGTTTGCTTAATCACATGATTAAGTGTAAAAACACGAAATTATGGGCAAAATCATAATTTTGCACTAATTTCGCCCGGGACTTCCGGGACCAAAACTAAAGTCACAGAATACATAAAAATACCTTTTAAAACCATCTGGAGAAGTTTCGGGTTCATTCGACACTTGCAAATAGGTAAAACACCACAGGGGCGTTTTGGTTATTTTGACCTGAAAACTCGAAAAATGAGATTTTCGATCTCGGGAAGGTACACGAGTCATCTAATCCCCTTCCAACATTGAGCTTGCCCTTCGAGTACTGGTGGATTGACTTTCCTTGAATTTCGGGCCGAAAATGATCTCAGGAGCATTTTGGTCATTTTCACTCTAACAGGAAATCGGGACGTTACATACCTCGATCGAGGAGGTCGGAGACGGACCTATCCAAGGACTCACCGACACACATCTACTCGGAGAGTTCTGCCCCCACTCCCCTGTTCAGGCGAGAAGGGGGTGAGGAGATGGTGATGCAGCCGAGGTTAGCGAGGAGGGCTGAGATGCACCCTCGCCGTGCAGCCCATATCCAGTTGCCCCGCATTCGTTCCCCCATCTGCTTGTTCACCTTCGAGGAGCTTGCGCAGTTCCTTGGTTACCTACCTTCATCACCTGAGGATTACTGCCCCCAACCATAGATCATCTCGAGGAGAGCTAGTGCACACACACCTATATATATAAGATAAACCTTCTTTTGTTATGATGTTATCCCTTTTAGTTGACTAGGGTAGGAGTGTTTTATTTATGCTTTCCGTGTATTTCCATTTCCATTGTATTTCCTTTCATGATGTATTTGTACTACCTTGTATCAATTAAGTCCCGCCTTCGGGTGGGCATATTATTAATATTAATGAAGTACTATCTTGGTATGTTATTATTTGCTGTGGTGAAATTATTTGATGTTCATGCTTGTTCTTTCCTTTATATTTGAATGAAGCTTTATTTTCAATGCTTGTCTAAGTTTCACACGGCTCTCACTTTGTTTTATATTTCAAAAAAAAAAATTTACCCGTATTTTCCGCTAAGTAATTTAAAGGAAAATTTTAAAAGAATGAGACTAAGAAGTAATAACCTAATGGTTAACCTAATATGTTCTAGGAATATTAGGTTAAAAATTAGGATGTTACACCTAGTTTCTAGAAGGAGGAGTTCAGAATCCATGATCAGAAAGTAAAAAGAAAGAGGACATCAGAAACCTGTTCAATACAACGACTTCTGTAACCGATGTGACAAGTCTGTCAGCCTATTTCTCTAGACTAGCATTCCAAGACACAATGGATCATCTATACGTGTCACTTGGAAATCTGATCAAAGGCAATGATCATGAAAAAGGATCTGTATAAATGGAGATGCTATACATGAATGCCGATGAAAGAGTTGAAGACATAAAAGTGAAAACTTTGGAAAAATCTCTCCACACTTCCTGTGCTGTTTATTATAATATGTAATCAATCATCTTGAAGTGTAAAAATCTTCTTTCCATATTCTGTAATGATTTGTATACTCTTCTTAGGAAGAGATGTAAGAAAGAAGTCATTCATGTTTCCCAGGTCTGTATTATTGAATTTTCTTAAGGAAACATGGGTGTAGGTTAGTTTGAGTGGCAACCCAAACACATAACCTTTGTAACCGTGATCCGTTAGTGATTAGAGTGAGACATAGCTGAGAGAGGCTAATTAAGGTAAAACTACTTGCAACGTAATGCTAGAGGTATTTGCTCATCACGGTTTAGCTTAGAGAGGCTGGTTCAAGACTACTTACAACATGGTAGTAGAAGTTCTTTGTAGGTCACGGTTCAGCTTGGAGAGGTTGGTTCAGAACTACTCAGTTAGTGATAGTTGGGGTTGTCCACTATTCACTGTGAGAGCTTAGGAAGGCTAATGTAAAGACTATCTATTTTACTTTCTCAGGTTTAGAAAGTTGTTGTTAGTGAAATCTTAACATGTGTTGCATACTGGATGTTGGCAGGTTGGCTGAACTAGTATAAACATACTCCTGTTCATTCTCTCTTCCCTTATCTTTTATTTTTATTTTATGCTCTTTATGTTAAATATTGACTAAGCTTTATTAAAGTTGCATCATAATTGTTAAGCTTCAGAAATCTACTTTCTGAAACATCTAACCACAATTCTGTTGCATTTCAAGCTTTATGCATGATATTATCTTTCATGTTAAATGTTTCAGATCCAAAAGAAGGCTTCATAAAGAACGATTCAATCCCCCTGCTCGTGCACTCTTTTACTAACAAGTGGTATAAGAGTCAGGCGTTTGAGGGGTTGAGCAGTCCAATGATTGCAAAAGACAAAGATCAAGGGACAAAAATGAAGGATAAAAGTGCAAATTTTTGTATAACATGACATAAGGTAGTGTTTGGTTATTGTCTCTGAGACAGAAATATAGGGACAATGTATATGGAGATAGAAAAAATATTGGTCGTTGACCACTATTGACCGGCGGCCGTTGACCAGCGGCCGGTGACCATTGATCGGTGTTGACTGGTGGTCCGAGGCATTGACTTTCGATGTTGACCAGCAGTTGATGGGAATTGACCGGCAGCGGCAGGTGGCCGGACCACTGTCCCCGTGTCCTGTCTCCATTGCCCCCACGTTTTGAAGGGACAGAAATACAAGAAAATTTTATCTCTAAGATAGAAAAATTTTCCGTCCCCGTACCCGTCTCCACCACAAAACATGATATAGGGACAAACTGTTTCTGTATTTCTGTCCTGGGACTATAACCAAACACAACCTAAGTGAGAGTTTATAGCAGCACATAAGGTAAGAATACTCAAACTCACTTCTTTATCTTCCTTGAGGTCAGTTGATGAATTGTCACATAATATGCTTACTTCCTCTTCAAAAATCTCTGCTTGAATAAGCCTAAGTTTGATAAAGAAATTTATAAAGAAAATATAAATTATGTTTTCAAACTCTAGGCCTTAGAAGCTAAAGTCTCATAATTAAACTAGAAAGATCTCATAAAACTATTTTTGAAGTTGAGAACCTTCTTTTATAGCTTATATACATTTGAACTGGTTAAATGGAAAAAGTTTATAAAGCCTCAAACTTGTGCCTAATAATTAATGGTCACTAGTTCAGAAAACAAGTTGAAAAATGACAATAAGAAGTAAAAAGAAATGTAGCCTCATCAAAAATCATTATCTGGATCGTGCTTACTATCATTCATAAGAAGGGACACCCATATGACAAATGACTTTCAAAAGAGAAATCTGTTGAGAAAGCATGGGAAATCTCCCTATTAAACAACTAACCAAGGTGGCCTCAAGAAAGTTAAGGACCAAAATTATCTTATTTCAGATATTATCTTAGACACCTTCCACAACTTAAGAAAAGAAAATTAGAAGTAGGATATTCCAAATGGAAGCCAGATCCTCATAAGGTAAACTCCAGAAGCCGAATACTTCAATAAATGTGCTTCCACCTCCACCATTATGCCTATATGGATTATGGAAACTTTGATCAATCAAAATCAAATGCTGAAAATGAAGAACCAATGAAAAAGGTCAAACATCAAGGTAATTCTAAGACTTCCATATTACGAGTGATATTAGTTTTGATCAGAAAGACATATTCAGCACTATAGATCCATGTCTCTTTACTGATCAACCTTTGGATAGGCTAAAACTATAACAGAAGTATTCTATATCATTTTGTTTAAAAAAACAATTAATTATCAGAAGTATTCAAAAGTTAATCTTGTTGCATCATTCTTAAAAATTTGCATAAGTATTCATACACAAATGGTTCTAGGCATTCTCCTCTCCACAAAAGACCTGAAGATCACATAGATGCATCAGTATGGAGGACAAAGCTTTCCTCATGGATTTCAAAAAGAAAAATCACAAACTAAGGGGAAGATAAAGCTCAAGAAGATTGGAAAAAGATTTGGCATCATAAGCTTCATGATGTAAAGATAACTAGTTAAGTGAAAACATCACAACACTCCAAGGAAACAGAAATTGCTAAAAGGAGGTCAGAAAGTAAATTCTTCAAAAAATTATTCAAAGACAAAATAGTAGGAAAATTTCCTCAAAGTACTTTTTTTTTCTCTCTCCCACGTCGCCTCAACTTCAGACAATCACGTCCAATCACTTAATAACCTCTACTCTTCACTTCGGTCTCCTCATCTCTGCTTTCCCTCATATGCTTTTTGTACTAGTTCATATCTCACCAAAAACTACTTATCGACTCCTAAAATTCTCTTACTTATTCGTAAACCGTTTGTTTTCTTTCTTCTTTCAAAATCCTTCCAAGATTCAATCTTTATTCATCTTCCTTCATACAATATGACTGAAAGCAAGAAACACGCTTCTTCTACTGAAGAAGGAACATTTTTTCATATTTATGATGATCCACATATGCAGGATCATTACAAAAGGAACTTTGCTTCAAGAAAAATGGCTCCAAGAAAAACCCTGCACAGAGATCTCCTTAAAAATATATCAATCCTCAACGAAGTATTTACATTTAAAAAATGGGAAGAATATTTGGAGATAAATGAACAAGTTTATCCTAGGATAGTTACTGTCTTCTATTCTCAGCTAGAAGGAAACTCAGCATCTTCCTTGAATACTATAATAAGAGATTGTGCCATCAAGATCACTTTTTCAGGGTTGTCCAAAATCATTAAAGCAGCTAACAATGGACTAGTCTACAGTTCAACTCCTGGCTGGGCTCATTCTTTGGGAATAAATAAAGAAGACATTTCAAGGTATCTAACTGATTCCATTCTTCACAAGCCAAATGAAATATCTACTACCATGCTAAGTGCTAGGGCTAGAAAAATATATACAGTAGTACAATTCTCTATTCTACCTCATATAGGAAGCACAAATGCATTAGTAGACATGGATTGCATGCTCCTATACTGTCTCATGGCAAAAAGGAAGGTAAATCTGCTAAGACTTATCTTGGACTATATGTTAAGTGATACCACAAAAGAAAAGTGAAGAACTGCAAGTGTTCCATACGACATGTTATTAACAACACTTTTCCAAAGGATGAATCTTCCACTTATCACTGAAATATATATATATATATATATATATCAAGAAAGAACAATTTTCACGCCCTCATTGTTCAGAATTTCAAGAAAAAGAGTTAATGTTAAAAACTTCTGAGCCAGCTCAACAAAGTCCTCAGACAAGGGGAGACCAAGTGGGAGATAAGTCTCAGCAAGAAGAAGCTAAAGGAAAAAGGAAGATAATTCTTCTAGAAAGTGAGACTAAGAACTTAGAAGAAGAGGAACTGAGTCAGGTTCTTTGCATAAATGAAAGATGAACTAAAAGAAAACAAGAATTGGGAACTCAAGAAACTCAAATAATAGCCAAACCAGCAAAAATCATCAGTAGAAAAGACATTTGGCTCAAGTGCAAGAAAATGCCCATCCATGAATCCAAAATCTCCATTCTACAAAAGTAAGTGAAGAAGCATAAAGAAGTAGGATATGAAGTTGTTCTCAATTACTCTGAAGATAAGAAAGAACAAATAGAAGAAGAAGAATTACCCGAAGTATCATCATCTGAAGAAGAAGAAGAAAAAGAAAGTTTGATAAGAAATGAAAAAGCCAAGATAAGTGAGATAGTCAGATCCGAGCTTGTTGCTGGGACCTCCTCCATAGAGCCAATAATTGAAGAGCAAGAAGAAGAGTATCTCAGAACTGAGACTGTTGTTACTCTTATAGTACCTCTACCACCTCCTTCCATTTACATTGTTCAAATAGAAGAAGAAGAAGAAGACAAATCATTATAAGCTAGTGCTCCTATGGGTGATGAAGACAATGTTTTTGTCTTGGCTCAAAAACCTGAAGCTACTGCTGCTTGTAACATCCTCCTAAGTACAATATCATCCTTAAGTCATGACATTATACTCAAGAGTTGTTACTTATAAATTAGTGGACCTGTCTTAAATACCTAGAGCAAGGGGTCAGCTGAATCGTGTAGTAATTAATGTGAGGTTCTATCAAAATATATATCAAATGCACAAAGTAGTTATTTAAATACAAAGTTGAATATACAAGGCAGCTCTTCTAAGAGCTTTATAGTACGTCTGATTATCTTTTAAAGGTACAGACATGTATATATTTATATAAAACTAACTACAACAAATACAAGTCTTCTCTACTAAACTACTGCAGAGTAGATTTCTTTCATGCAACAGCCTCCTTGTCCTCTGGATCAATTTGGAGATGACACGGGAACATAAACAAGTAGGGTGAGAATTATACAATTCTCAGTAGGGACATTCCCCAAATATACAATCATAATGTCATCGTCATCATCCCAGCCACTTCAGTTTATCAAGAAAATGTGATCATGCAAAACATATTAAAGATTCATTTTAAAGTTCTAAAATCGTCCTTCCGAAGTGGGTAGCTTTCAACAATCAATCACTTAAAACATATATATCATAAAACTCTTAATCCTAGTACATAAAGCTAAACAAAATGATTCAATAGGGTATGAATAAGCATATGCCAAATGCAGTAAAATTATCTTAAGTGGCCCTGCTCTATCCTATGGCCATATAAATCAATTCAGTGCATTTTTCTCTTTTCATCGACATAGGAAAGACTTAGTTTTATACCCAATGGTATCTACCATGGACAACTCTACAAAAAGGGTAATTTATACCAAATGGTATCTGCCATGGATAACTCCACAAAAGGGTAATTCTTACCAAATAGTATCTGCCATAGACAACTCCACAAAAAGGTAATTCATACCAAACGGTATCTGTTGTGGACAACTCCACAAAGGGGAATTCATACCAAATAGTATCTACCATGGACAACTGCACAAAAAGGATAATTCATACCAAACGGTATCTACTGTGGACAACTCCACAAAAGGGTAATTCATACCTAACAGTATCTGTTGTGGACAACTCCATAAAGATGTAATTTATACCAAACGGTATCTATCATGGACCACTTCACAAAGGGTAATACACATTTTCCCTTCCCTTTTTCCCCTTCCCCTTTACCCAATGGAAGTCTTGTTTCTATTTTATCCATATGTTAGAACATGCACGATTGAAGTTCATACATTCTCTTATATCACATATAGGCAGCATGTGCTTTCTTTTCTCAAATGCATACATAAGCCACATTTAGGCATTCAATCACAAGAAATTCTCTTTTGTGTATCATAAATCAATCTTTAAATTGTCTAGCATGCATTCATTCTTCTCATACTTAAATTAGGAGTCATTATATCACCAAATCAATACTTGAGTTCATTTAAGCACAAATACCGTATGTTGGTTGAATTTATGCCTAAGGAGTACGATTTATTTTGCATATCAAACATCCATTGCAAAGGCTATAAAAATTCTTCAAGATGCCTCAATGTGTCCACAATATCCTTTAAAATGTTTAGGTAAAACAAGTGCTCTAGCTAGGTCAAAACAATTCCACAATTTTGGTGGTCAGAGACCACTTAACCTCAGCTCAATGCCAGAATTCACTAATTTTTAACCCTAGCAAATGAATGAATCTCTTTAGCATAAAAATCATGGTTAAACTTCAATATGTTTCAAATACTCTGTAAAATTTTTAAAGGAAAAATCTATAATTTGCTATAATACCAAAATTAGATAAATTCGTAGCTTCATATTCAACATTCCAGTCAACATAGTTACAACTTTGGTTCTTGAATTTTTTAAAGCATTAGGAGTAAAAAACTAAACTCAAGAAAATTAGTGGAACTAGCCTAGGATGTTAACTTCAACATATATTTTTTTCATAGCTCATGAAAATACCTACAAATACACCAGAAAAAATGTGACAATTCCTTGCATGTGACAAAACCAAAATTCCAGCAACCTAGTCAAAACTTTTTTTGACAAAAATAATTTTCTAACCTCATCCAAACACTCCACCAAAATTAACACATCAATATCAACATATTATCAACCAATATAACTAGAAATTTTGGAATTTCTACAACTGAAAATCTAAAAAAAGAAGAATGAACAAACAAGTACACAAAACCCTACCCTTTGGAGCTTTAGAGGCCTTGGCTCCAAGGATGCTCCAAGAATGGTTTTCTTCACTCCAAGGGCCTCAAACTAACCCCAAACTCTTCCTTAGGCAGTATAGGATGATGTCTCAAAGTGAGATAAGGTGCAGAAATTGAAATTTCAATATGTAAGTTTGGTAGATATTGAGGAGTGGAACAAGTTTTGTGAAGAGATCTTGAGGTTTTAGCAATTTTAGGCTAGGTCTTTGTAGTTTTAAACCTTTTTCATGGCTATTTCAATGGAAGAAAAATGAAGGCTGTGTGTGTTTGAAGCATGGCCGAGAATGAGAAGAAAAAGCGACAAAGTTTTATGGCTTAAATAATTTAATCTTTATCTAATAAAATCAAAACTTTTCCTACAAGAAAGCAAGCTAAATGGCTAGGATTTGATCTTGTAATTCAAGATTAAACCCTAGCCTTACATTTGGCTCTAAAAGATAACTTTATCCTATTGTAAAGGTTTGACTTTCTTCCTGTGTTAGAAATCGCACACCGAAATTTTACTAAACAAGTAAAGCAGTGTACCTGGGTAATCAACTATTGCCCAAAAATTAATTCTAGGTATCAAATTTTTATTTCAACCTAATTTTAATCTTAATCCTATAATTTCTTAGTTTTGGGCATCTCCAAGCCCTAATTATGGGGTTTCGACTATTGCGGTGGGCCAGTGGGGCCCACTAGGTTACTAGTCATTTTGTTTTCAGATCAGTTAGATCATTCTTGTCATTTCTATCTATTGGATTTCTATATCTATCGGATTTTTGAAATTATGACTAGAAAAGCTTCAAATGAATTTTTATATAATTTTTAGAGTACTACACTGCTCCTATTCTTGAGTCTACTTCTTCTCTTACTACTAATCCACCATCTTCTACACCCCCTGTGGATGCAGAAAACAACACTTAGGATGAATCACCCAAGACTGGGGACATTATACATCTCAACATTCCTGAGCCTTCTCCTAGAGTCGCTCAAGCATCAGTACCATTAACTTGCCTCATCCAGCCTCAAACAAGCCTCCCTTAAGCTATCAGTTTAACAAGATCATCATGAGGCATCTAAGGGAAATTGTCTCTAAACAAGACAGACTTAAGGTGACAATCATAAAGCAAGGGGCATAGCTCAACCAAAACAAAGAACTACAACTTCAGATTCTTTAGACCAATCAAGAAATCTTACAAGAGCTAAGACGAAGAGACTAAAGATGTCACTTTGATTCCTTTCCTGCACATTCTTTTTTATGATGCCAAAAGAAGGAGAAAGGGATGAAGAAAATCCTGGGCTAAAGAACTCGGAGGGAGAATGAATAGTTCAGAGGGAGTAACATTGGAGATCATGCTGAGGAGAAGCCTAAACATTCACACATTTTTTTCCTTTCTTTCTGGAACGTTGGTTACAATATTCTGAATATTATCATTTGGTAAAATGCTGCATTTATCATGATTATGCATGATTTATGATTATGTCTAAAATTTATGCTTCGATACATAGATGGTCATTCTTAAACTTTAATACATATCAATGCCTAATCCATCATGCTTAGCTAATCATATATCATGACTTGCCTATGTATGCTATGTTCTCTTAAGCACTCATTCTGAAATGTTCAATCATTAACATGCTAGAGAAATAAGCGCATACTTATCCTTGATTAGCTTTAGCAAGTATCCTTATGAAATGCAAATTTTTTCTACCAATATCTGGATACTCAAACTTTATTGATGTGCATAGATATGTATGAGACTGCTTGAAATGCCTATCATTATAGACTACATTTTTATTAACACATGCATGAGATGCTCTATTTAAATTTGATAAAACTTAGTTGTAAACAATTTATAAGGACCTTCAGAAACTTGCTTTTAAATGTCTCAAATTCAACTATGATCAGTAAATTGATCTGAGGATCATCTCGAATATGTTGAGCTTATTTGACCAATAATGTGTTATGTTCTGATTCAATACCGCAAGTATTACTTGTTTATTTATTCAAGCACACTTCAATGTTAGAAAGTCATTTTATGACTAAAATCAAGATGATTGGCAAAATTAAAATAAAACGATGATATTTGCTTTAGTATCTTTGTGATACAAATTAAAGAAGCTTTCTGATCTAAATAAGAAAAATCATCATAAACTAAACATCATTGATTTAAGTCAACTTAAGGCTTCAAATTTTACTTGAACATATCAAATCATGTCTTAAGAAAAGGACTTACTAAGATTTAAGAATCATGATGTATTGAAAGAAAATGTGATTCATCATATTATTTTTGTATTATTTCTTTCAATTTCTCTTCAAAAGATTTTCTTCATATTGGTTTGTTATCATAAAAAAGGGAGAGATTATAAGCTCCAGTGCCCGTCAGAAAGTATGAGCTTTATTGTTTTGAATGAGAACAAAGCCAATTTAAAGAAAATACTTTGAAGAATGACTAATGGCTACCTTGAGTTTCTTAACAAAGTATAACAGATTAATCCGGTTTGTATCACAAGGACTTAAAAGCAAGATTAATATTTCGCTTTGCATGTGTAAGCATGTTTTATCTCATGGGAAGAGATTAAGCCAAATAGAAAGTGAATATTATGTCAAGTAAAGTATGTGTATATAGGTTAAAGCATAATACGGACTTAAAGCAAAGCACGTATTCATGCTTACGGAACAAAAGCATAAAACATACTTGAATTGAGAATAATTTCACTACGCATGAGCAATCATGTTTTATCTCAAAGGAAGAGATTAAGTTTAAAAGTGGTGAATATTAATATGTAAATGCTTAAGGACTAAAGTAGATCAAGTCAAGAGTAATAAGCCCAAGGAAACGATCTTCAAAAAGTAACACAGGACTTCAGAAAGTACATTAAAGATCGAAGAAACCATGCTAACTCTAGAAGTAACATGTTACTCAATCAACCATCATCGTAATCACAAATTAATCTGCATCAAATAGCCTAGATTGAAGACTGGAAGATTAAAGACAGATCAAAGAGATTGATTACGACATCAGAAAGCTCACTTAACTATGGAGCACAGAATGCTAAAGGAAATGGAGGGAAAATTCAAAATTCAAAATTCAAATCTCGAATCAGACACGATTTTATAACTGGTATGTCATCCTTTCTTCCTAATTGATTCATGATCCTAGATTCTATAAGGAGGAGTTTAGAAGCCACAATCAGAAAGTAAAAAGAAAGAGGACATCAAAAACCTCCTTAGTATGACAGCTTCCGCAACCAATGTGACAAGTCTATCAGCCTACCTTTCTAGACTAACATTCCAAGACAACTAATGATCTACACACATCACTTGGAGATCTGATCAAAGGCAATGATCATGAAGAATGACCTGTATAAATGGAGATGCCATACATGAATGCCAATAAGAGAGTTGATGACATAAGAGTGAAAACTCTAGAAAAATCTCTCCACACTTCATGTGATGTTCATTATAATATGTAATCAATCATCTTGAAGTGTAAACATCTTTTTTCCATGTTCTGTAATGATTTGTATACTCTTCTTAGGAAGATATACGAGAAAGAAGTCAATCATGTTTCCCAGATCTATATTGTTGACTATTCTTAAGGAAACATGGGTGTAGGTTAGTTTGAGTGGCAACCCAAACACATAACCTTTGTAAGCTTAATCCATTAGTGATCAGAGTGAGACATAGCTTGGAGAGGTTAGCGTAAAACTACTTGCAATGTGATGATAGAGGTATTTGCTTGTCACAGTTAAGCTTGGAGAGGCTAGTTCAAGACTAGTTACAACATGGTAGTAGAAGTTCTCTATAGGTCACGGTTTAGCTTGGAGAGGCTGGTTTAGAACTACTTAGTTAGTGACAGTTGGGGTTGTCCACTGTTCACTGTGAGAATTTGGGAAAGCTAATGTAAAAACTATCCATTTTACTTTCTTAGGTTAAGAAAGTTGTTGTTAGTGAAATCTCAATATGTGTTGAGTACTAGATGTTGGTAGGTTTCCCAAACCATTATAAAAATACTAGTATTCATTCTTTCTTCCTTGATCTTTTATTTTTCTGTTATGCTCTTTATATTAAACATTGATTAAGCTTTATTAAAGTTGTATCATAATTGTTAAGCTTCAGAAATCCACTTTCTGAAACATCTAACCACAATTCCGTTGCACTTCAAGCTTTATGCTTGATAGTATCTTTTATGCTAAATGTTTTAGATCCGAAAGAATGCTTCAAAAAGCACGATTCAACCGCCCTTTTCGTGCACCCTTTTACCAACATTTTCTCTACCATTTTTTTCTTATATTCTCCTTATCAAAGACTTCTATTCACTCTCTAAAGTTAATGTAAACACTTAAATCCTAAGTCCAAACTTTCACTCGCTCTCACAAGAGTTACAATCTTTAACTCTAGTGAGAAATATTTTCTTAAGCATGCAAGTTCAAGAACCAAGATTCAAGGAGGGCTATCCACTCCAAGGACTCTTGCTCAAGCTTAAGGAAGAAAAAAAGACAATACACAAGAGGTAAGGATTTCTTCTTGATCTATTCAAGCATTGTTGGTTTCTTCTTTATTTTTTCTACAAATTATACTTAATAAGGAACACTCTCCAAAAAGAATAATCTAAAACAAGGTTTTCTAGCGCAAGATATAAATTTTTGAAGTAGAGCCTAAGACTAGAACTCTAAATCTAACCTTGTAGTAGTAAAATAGGTGTAACTGACTCTAGAAAAATGCAAACTGACTTATTTTAACTCTGTTAGAAAGCTAACACATCTAGAAATACACCCATGTATGCTATACATTATGATTTGCACCATGTAAATACATAATAAGAAATAAATTTTTGGGATAGTGTGCTGAGAAAGTCTAGAAAATGGGTAAATTTACAAGGGCACTAGGGCATAACCAGAAATGTATTTTTAATGAAATTACCCTTAGTGGAAAGTTTGATGAGTTAGGAATCTGGAACTACTTTTAGGAGGTTGTGTAACACCCTGATTTTTCTGTTAGAGTGAAAATGACCAAAATGTCCCTAAGGTCATTTTCAGCCCGGAATTTGAGGAAAGCCGGTTCGGCAGTACTCAAAGGGCAAACTCAATATTGGAAGGGGATTAGATGGCTTGTATACCTTCCTGGGATCGAAAATCTCCTTTTTCGAGTTTTCGGGTCAAAATGACCAAAATGCCCCTGCGGTGTTTTACCCGTTTGCAAGCGCCGGATGAACCCGAAACTTCTCCAGATGATTTTAAAAGGTGTTTTTATGTAGGCTGTGACTTTAGTTTTGGTCCCGGAGGTCCCGGGCGAAATTAGTGCAAAATTACGGTTTTGCCCCTAGTTTCGTGTTTTTATGCTTAATCGCGTGATTAAGCAAACCTAAGTAATATTAGGCTCTAATCGAAGGTTAATTAATTTTCTTAATTAATCTTGAGTCAAAATAATTTATTAAAGTTGATTAGAACCTAAAAGTGCTTAATTACAACTTAAAATCATATTTTAATTTCAAGACTCCTAGTCATGGAATCTTGAATAGTGTTTACTCTCTCCAATTCCTTAAATCATCGAATTGTGTTACACATTGTTTATTCATAAATGAGTTTAAAATTCTCTAATGATGTATGAGCACTCCTAACCTTGTCATAAAATCCTAATTACTCATTCTTAGCTACCTAAACTTAAGCTTAATTATTCCTAACCTTGTACCTAAGCTAATACACATCTAAACATACCATTAACACCCAATTACATAATCAAATCATCCTCCTCCTTGCTGTACCAGACCTGGCCGTGAGCCTTCCCTCCCCATATGCATCACATGTTCAATTTTTCAACACTCCAAGGCCATACCTCAAGTCACATACACTATACCTTGTCATAACTTTCAATCAAGCTTGATTTTACAAGTAAATAACTAATTAAAATAGCCCATTTTCTCCATTTATTTGTGGCTGGAAAAGTTCCAGCCATGCATTGTTTCTAGAAGCCTAATTTCATAAAAATTGATAGGAAATTAACTCACATCAAGCCATACTTTGTAGCATAGCTTCCATACTTCAAACCATGCTTCTATGACACAATCAAGGAGATATTGCCTCTCCCTTTGTCCTCCAATGCTACGGCCAGCACCCCTCCTTTGATGAGCCCATGGTTTTGTTTTTCTATAAATAGGATGCTTGTGATATAGCCTTGTTGCACCTTGAAGCATTTGCTAAGTATAGAGTTTTAGAGTTATCTTGCTAAGTTTTTCTTTTCTCTCAAAATTCCAAGAGAGTTCTTCCTTTCTTTTCATCTTCATCTTCATCCTCTCTTCATCTCATCATCATCTCTCAACCTTGAAACACCATCCTATGTTTATATTTCAAGTTCTCACTCAATACCAAGACAATAATGAGTGCATTCATATTTACTTTGTGCTATCACTTTACTTTCTAATGGAACCTAAAATAAGTGCATGAGCATGTTTATTTTTATGTCATCACCTAAATGAACCTAGAGCTCAAAGATTTGCCCATTGTTGTCTCAACAAAGGTCTAAAAATATGTATTTTCCTTGGTTCATATTTCGGCCCCAAGGGGTCTTGAAGTTTCTAAGTATTTGAGACTATGTTTTATAATTTTTCCAAGCCTATATGAGTTTAAGGAATGCATAGAACTAAGTTTTATGAATTTAGGATCTCTTGAGACAAAGATAAATTGGTCACTGCCCTCTTAAACACTCTTATGATTTTAGATGTTAAAAATATTTACAAATTAGTTTTGAAAGTTCTAAAATAGTTCCAAGAGAAACTAGTAGCTTATGTGCCTTAGAAATTGTGTTCTATGCCTTTTATGGAGAAGTATATTTTCGGTTCTTCCTTGCTCTTTACTGCCACTGTATGTGCTGTTTTAATGATGATAATGTGCCTATGTTTGAGTAAAAATAATGTTAAGACTCATATGTGAAAGATAGGATAAGTTAGGAACTAGAAAAGAATTAATTTGAGAGTTCTAGATCCTTTAATTATGTAATTTTCTGGATTCTGTCCAGCAAGGTTTAGATTTAATAATCATGGTTTTTAATTAGTTTGAATGTATAGGAATGACTCATAATTTGTTTAGGACTTAATCTTGAAGCCTTAGGAGCAAACCGAACTTAGAAAGGGTCATTGTTGTGACTTCTAGGTACCCGTAAAGTTAGATTTTCAAATTATGCATCCTTGAGGTTAAGAGATGTTCTTGACCATAGTGTGAGGTGAGAAATACTTAGTTATAACCTCATAGGTTCCCAAGAGACTAGGTTTTGATGATCGATAACTTAGAATGCGAGTTAAGGACTTTAAGGGTCCAAACCGTAATTTCTAGAACCCCGTAATCACACAAATATAAAGCTGTCCAAATCTGCATAGTGCTGTTTGGATAAGTCCTTGAGCATAAAAATTAGTAAAACTTATTAGTTGTAAACCTATAGGTGTGTAAGAGGTTAAGGATAATACTAGAACAATTAGTTTACAAGTTTAAGACTCAAAGAACCAAAGCATAAAACACTATGGGTTTATAACATAATAAGGTTGTGAGTTTGTATGAATAATTGTCTAAGGTGTGATTATGTGATGATATATATGCTATAAAGAAGTTTTATGTATATGCTATGAAGAAGTTTTATGTACACGCTATGAAGAAGTTTCATGTGATGATGTATATGCTATGAAAAAATTTTATGTGAAAATAGGTTATAGTTTTATATATTATATGCGTACTATGGGAAAGATTTATATGATGAATAATTATGTATCTATGAATTAACACTTTATGAGAACTTAAATGTGACACAACACTGAGACGCTTTCTTGGGTGACACCGGTTTAGCCGAGCACCCCCAAGAAAACAAATCCGCGAGGGTATTGACATAGAGCTTGCCAAAGCGGACAAAACTACGATGCACTAGTTGCTAGTAGAGCGTTTCAAGGAGGAAATGACCCTAAGAGATGTGATCCTTAATTGCCCCCTAGCCCGTACTTTAAGTCGGGATTATATTACGCTTATCATAGGATAAGTAAGAACTAGTGACGACTAGTTAAGGTATGAGCTCATAACCTAGAGATGTTTTAGGGTGGCCCCATGAGACAAGAGTTAAAGTTTAGAATGTCACTTGTGCTATGAAAAGAAACGTTATTGTGAGATTTACAACCGTTACCTTATGCCAATGTTATGATGTTTCTTAGTTATTCTATTGACTGGCTTACCTTTATGATGCATTCATGTCATTAGTATATTCCATGCTTAGTCATAAGACGCATTATAAAATATGACGGACCTTGGATAAATAATACTTTAGAAAACTAACTTAAAAGGAGTTTATATGCATGCACACCTTTTTAGAAATAAAACCCAAGGTTCCTGAGGATGTGACGATGTCACCTAGGTAGGGATAACCCTACTGAGAATTCTTTTAGAAGATTCTCATTCCCTCTCTCTCTTCTTCTGTCATATCTTCAGATGGCGACATTCGTACTCTTCATCGACACCCCGGTATGGGAGCTGTACCCTGACCCGGCACTCGAGTCATACCATTTTGAGGGTTGCTGCATGTAGCCATCCATGCGCCTTCACCGCGGTGGACATGCCCCGATGATGCGCTCGACCACTCCCACCGAGATTCGTCAGTGGATCGACTCGACCCCACAGTACTCGGACCAGCAGAAGTAGACATAGGAGGGGTAGCAGTTAGTGCACACACGCCACATAGTTGAGGGCAAACCTTCTTTTGTGTATAAGGTTGCCTACTCTAGGTGCACTCGGGCATGGGTGTTGTTTTATGATTTCCCTGTATTTGTTTTCCTTGTATTTGTTCTTCAGTTGTATTCTGTTTCCCGATGTATCGAATAGTCCTGCCCCTTTGGGTAGGCACATTATATATATATCTATGTTTCAGTGGATGTTTCCATGATATGATTTGTTTCTTTACGCTTTGCTTATATGTTTCGTTATGCTTCCTTTTAAAGATTCGTGCGTGGCTCTCACTTTGGTTTTAATTCCAAAAAGAAAAATTTTACCCATATTTTCGCTAAATATTTTCAAGTAAAAAAAATGAGACCAAGAGGTAATATTCTAAAGATTAACCTAATTACATACTAGTAGTATTAGGTTAAGATTTAGGGTGTTACATTATGGTATCAGAGCAGTTCGATTCTCATGGAGCCTGAGGATTAGACTGATTATGCTTTATAAGTATGATGCGATAGTTATGTCATGTGTAGTGCTTAATAGAGATAAGCTGTAGGACTAGTAATGCATGACTTCTGTTGCTTGCAAGTGCCATGGTAACTAGCTCATTTGCATGGATATTGAGCCTGATCAACTTGATGTTCATTGTTTCATGTGTTTAGGGACCAATGGCACCGCGACGATAGCCTAGGACTACGCCCGATGCTGACCATGTAACACCCTAAATCTTAACCTAATACTACTAGTATGTAATTAGGTTAATCTTTAGAATATTACCTCTTGGTCTCATTCTTTACTTGAAAATACTTAGCGGAAATATGGGTAAAATTTTTCTTTTTGGAATTAAAACCAATGTGAGAGCCACTCACGAATCTTTAAAAGGAAGCATAACGAAACATATAAGCAAAGCGTAAAGAAACACACCATATCATAGAAACATCCACTGAAACATAGATATATATATATAATGTGCCTACCCAAAGGGGCAAGACTATTCGATACATCGGGAAACAGAATACAACTGAAGAACAAATACAAGGAAAACAAAGACAGGGAAATCATAAAACAACACTGATGCCCGAGTGCACCTAGAGTAGGCAACCTTATACACAAAAGAAGGTTTTCCCTCAACTATATGGCGTGTGTGCACTAACTGCTACCCCTCCTATGTCTACTCCTGTTGGTCCGAGTACTGTGGGGTCGAGTCTATCCACTAACGAATCTCAGCGGGAGTGGTCGAGCGCATCATCGGGGCATGTCCACCGCGGTGAGGGCGCATGGATGGCCTACGTGCTAACCTCAGCTGGACCACCATCTCCTCACTCCCTGCTCTCATCGGTGGGGGAGCAGGGCTGGAGCTCCAACTGTACATATGCGAGGATAGGTCATCTGATGGATCCGTCTCCGAATACTGGGTCTGGGGCACGTACTCTGGGTAGTCGCGTACGGCTGATGTCTCGGGCTACATGCGAAGAATCTGCTCATCACGTGGTCTAGCTCACTCAAAAATCCTGTTATGGCGGTAAGGAGCAGTCGGGGTGAAGTGGTAGCTCGGGACGGGGTGCGAGAAGGGTCGTCCCATGAACATGAATACTCTGACAGTGCAGCGACCCTCAAAATGGTATGACCCGAGTGCCGGGTCATGGTGCAGCTCCCATACCGGGGTGTCGATGAAGAGTACGAATGTCGCCATCTGAAGATATGACGGAAGAAGAGAGAGAGGGAATGACAATCTTCTAAAAGAATTCTTAGTAGGGTTATCCCTACCTAGGTGACATCATCACATCCTCAGGAACCTTGGGTTTTATTTCTAAAAAGGTGTGCATGCATATAAACTCCTTTTAAGTTAGTTTTCTAAAGTATTATTTATCCAAGGTCCGTCATATTTTATAATGCGTCTTATGACTAAGCATGGAATATACTAATGACATGAATGCATCATAAAGGTAAGCCAATCAATAGAATAACTAAGAAACATCATAACATTGGCATAAGGTAACGGTTGTAAATCTCACAATAACTTTTCTTTTCATAGCACATGTGAAATTCTAAACTTTAACTCTTGTCTCATGGGGCCACCCTAAAACGTCTATAGGTTATGAGCTTATACCTTAACCAGTCGTCACTAGTTCTTACTTATCCTATGATAAGCGTAACATAATCCCGACTTAAAGTATGGGCTAGGGGGCAATTAAGGATCACCTCTCTTAGGGTCATTTCCTCTTTGAAACGCTCTACTAGCAACTAGTGCATCGTAGTTTTGTCCGTTTTGGCAAGTTCTATGTCAATACCCTCACGGATTTATTTTCTTGGGGGTGCTCGGCTAAACCGGTGTCATCCAAGAAAGCGTCTCAGTGTTGTGTCACATTTAAGTTCTCATAAAGTGTTAATTCATAGATACATCATTATTCATCATATAGATCTTTCCCATAGTACGCATATAAAACTATAACCTATTTTCGCATAAAACTTTTTCATAGCATATACATCATCACATGAAACTTCTTCATAGCATGTACATAAAACTTCTTCATAGCATATACATCATCACATAATCACACCTTAGACAATTATTCATACAAACTCACAAGCTTATTATGTTATAAACCCATAGTGTTTTATGCTTTGGTTCTTTGAGTCTTAAACTTGTAAACTAATTGTTCTAGTATTATCCTTAACCTCTTACACACCTATAGGTTCACAACTAATAAGTTTTACTAATTTTTATGCTCAAGGACTTATCCAAATAGCACTATGCAGATTTGGACAGCTTTATATTTGTGTGATTACTAGAAATTATGGTTTAGACCCTTAAAGTCCTTAACTCGCATTCTAAGTTATCGATCATCAAAACCTAGTTTCTTGGGAACCTATGAGGTACCTAGTTTCTTGGGAACCTATGAGGTTATAACTAAGTATTTCTCACCTCACACTATGGTCAAGAACATCTCTAAACCTCAAGGATGCAGAATTTGAAAATCTAACTTTACGGGTACCTAGAAGTCACAACAATGACCCTTTCTAAGTTCGGTTTGCTCCTAAGGCTTCAAGATTAAGTCCTAAACAAATTATGAGTCATTCCTATACATTCAAACTAATTAAAAACCATGATTATTAAATCTAAACCTTGCTGGATAGAATCCAGAAAATTACATAATTGAAGGATCTAGAACTCTCAAATTAATTCTTTTCTAGTTCCTAACTTATCCTATCTTTCACATATGAGTCTTAACATTATTTTTACTCAAACATAAGCACATTATCATCATTAAAACAGCACATACAGTGGTAGTAAAGAGCAAGGAAGAACCAAAAATATACTTCTCCATAAAAGGCATAGAACACAATTTCTAAGGCACATAAGCTACTAGTTTCTCTTGGAACTATTTTAGAACTTTCAAAACTCATTTATAAACATTTTTAACATCTAAAATCATAAGAGTGTTTAAGAGGGCAGTGACCAATTTATCTTTGTCTCAAGAGGTCCTAAATTCATAAAACTTAGTTCTATGCATTCCTTAAACTCATATAGGCTTGGAAAAATTATAAAACATAGTCTCAAATACTTAGAAACTTCAAGACCCCTTGGGGCCGAAATATGAACCAAGGAAAATACATATTTTTAGACCTTTGTTGAGACAACAATGGGCAACTCTTTGAGCTCTAGGTTTATTTAGGTGATGACATAAAAATAAACATGCTCATGCACTTATTTTAGGTTCCATTAGAAAGTAAAGTGATAGCACAAAGTAAATATGAATGCAACTCATTATTATCTTGGTATTAAGTAAGAACTTGAAATATAAACATGATAATGCATAGCTTGAAATATAAACATGATAATGCAAGGTTCACTTATTGTCTTGATACTTAGTGACAGCAAGGAAAGTAGACATGATGTGCATAGCATAAAAGTAAACATGATGCAAGGTTCATTTTATGGTTAGCTAGAGCTCATTCAAGACTTTAACAAACTAATAACCCAATACACTATCTCAAAGATCAAAATACCAAAACCGAACGTCTTACAAAAGAAAAAAAAAGTGAAACTAAGTCAAGTTCTTTATTAAATACCCAAAACCCCTATCTAGAGAAAAATCTCTAGAACGTGCCGGCCAACTTTAAGGTTGACAAGGGTAGGCTTGGGCTTTTAGAAATCCTTAGATTAATTTTCTTAAGTTGATAAACCATGTGAGCTAGATATCATATAGATGAAGTCATAAGGAAAGGAAAACTCAAGCTTTAGAGGTTTCTTTGAAATGAACACAATGTCATCATCTAGAAACTCTCATCATCAAACTATCATACTCATAACAAGGCCTAGAGGCCGAAATGAAAAGAAAAGGAAAAACAAAGGAAAGTTCAAAAAGAATCCAAGAGGAAACTAGAGAAAAAAACTTTCTTGAGCAAAACAAAGTTTGAAAACAAATCCCTACCTTGTGATGAAGGTAAAAGCTTGGACTTGAAGATGGAAATGAGATGAGCAACACCTCCTAGGATGGTGGTGATGATTCGGCCAAAGAGGAAGGAAAAGAAAGGAAATGTGTTTTGGGTGAAGTTGTGTTTGAGGTTGAGTATTTGAGAGGTTTGATGATGTTTCAAGGCTATAGGGTGGTCTTTCAAGGTTGAGAGATGATGATGAGATGAAGAGAGGATGAAGATGAAGATGAAAAGAAAGGAAGAACTCTCTTGGAATTTTGAGAGAAAAGAAAACTTAGCAAGACAACTCTAAAACTCTAAACTTAGCAAATGCTTCAAGGTGCAACAAGGCTATCACAAGCATCCTATTTATAGAAAAACAAAACCATGGGCTCATCAAAGGAAGGGTGCTGGCCGTAGCATTGGAGGACAAAGGGAGAGGAAAATATCTCTTTGATTGTGTCATAGAAGCATGGTTTGCAGTATGGAAGCTATGCTACAAAGTATGGCTTGATGTGAGTTAATTTCCTATCAATTTTTATGAAATTAGGCTTCTAGAAACAATGCATAGCTGGAACTTTTCCAGCCACAAATAAATGGAGAAAATGGGCTATTTTAATTAGTTATTTACTTGGAAAATCAAGCTTGATTGAAAGTTATGACAAGGTATAGTGTATGTGACTTGAGGTATGGCCTTGGAGTGTTGAAAAATTGAACATGTGATGCATATGGAGGGGGTGAGGCTTCGGCCAGACCTGGCAGCAGAGTGGGGAGGATGATTTGATCATGTAATTGGGTGTTAATGGTAGGTTTAAATGTGTATTAGCTTAGGTACAAGGTTAGGAACAATTAAGCTTAAGTTTAGGTAACTAAGAATGAGTAATTAGGATTTTATGACAAGGTTAGGAGTGCTCATACATCATTAGAGAATTTTAAACTCATTTATGAATAAACAATGTGTAACACAATTCCATGATTTAAGGAATTGGAGAGAGGAAACACTATTCAAGATTCCATGACTAGGAATCTTGAAATTAAAATATTATTTTAGGTTGTAATTAAGCACTTTTAGGTTCTAATCAACTTTAATAAATTATTTTGACTCAAGATTAATTAAGGAAATTAATTAACCTTCGATTAGAGCCTAATATTGCTTAGGTTTGCTTAATCACGCAATTAAGCGTAAAAACACGAAGCTAGGGGCAAAACCGTAATTTTGCACCAATTTCGCCCGGGACCTCCGGGACCAAAACTAAAGTCACAGTCTACATAAAAACCCCTTTTAAAATCATCTGGAGAAGTTTCGGGTTCATCCGGCACTTACAAACGGGTAAAACACCGCAGGGGCGTTTTGGTCATTTTGACCCGAAAACTCGAAAAATGAGATTTTCGATCCCGGGAAGGTATACAAGCCATCTAATCCCCTTCCAACATTTAGTTTGCCCTTCGAGTACTACCGAACCTGCTTTCCTCGAATTCCGGGCTGAAAATGACCTTAGGGGCATTTTAGTCATTTTCACTCTAATAGAAAAATCGGGACGTTACAGACCAAGACAATGCAACTGCTGCTGCTGTTCGTCGCATGGCGCAAGCCATGGAATGGATGTTCGACCGAATGGATCAACAAGCGAATGCTGCTCCTGTTCCCCTTCCTCCCCCTGCTGCTGAGACGGTGGAACAAGCCCGCTTTGGCGAGTTCCGCAAAGCGAACCCGCCGGTATTCCGAGGGGTAATGGACCCCGACAAAGCTGCTGAGTGGATCAAGGACATGGAGAAGATCTACTCTGTGGTTGCCTGCTCGGAGGAGCAGAAGGTCACCTTTGCTGCTTTCATGCTGAAGTCGGATGCCGAATTCTGGTGGAACGGCACAAAGCGTTTGCTAGAGGCTTCTGGAACTCCCATTGACTGGGAGCTGTTCAAGACTTACTTCTACGAGAAGTATTTCCAGGAGTCCGTAAGGAATGCAAAAGACATCGAGTTCATGTAGTTGACCTAGGGAGGGTCTCTGCTGCTCAAAGATAATCGCTAAATTCGAGGAGCTGATCAAGTTCTCTCGGGTGTTTCAAGGAAACCCCGATGAGGTTTGGAAATGCGTCAAGTATGAGGCCGGTTTGAAGGCGGAAATGAACTATGCCGTGGCCCACATGGAGATCAGAGACTTCCCGACTCTGGTCAACAAGTACCGAATTCTTGAATAAGGGCAACGGAAGATGCAAGCCATAAAGGCGGAACGAGCTAAGGGACTTGGACCTCAAGCCCCGAGGTTCAAACCGCAGTACCCTTCAAGGAATCACTACAATCCCTACCAGACCAACTAGTTCTGACCACAACAACAATAACCACCAAGAGCTCCTGGACACCAACAATCCAAGCAACACCAACGGCCGCCGTTTCAACATCAAGGACAGAGGAACTTCAACAACAATCAACCCTGTGGACAGGGCGAAACCACAATGGAGGACCAAGTGGGGTCAAAAACAAGGCACCACAAAACCCTGCTGCTTACCCCGGAGCAGCATCTGCTGACGTCTGTCCCCAATAGGGGAAAAATCACGGGAATCGCCCATGCTTAGCCGGTTAGAATGTATGCTTCAAGTGTGGCAAGCCTGGCCACTATGCAAAGGACTGCGCCGGCCAAGGGACATCAAACCAGAACCCCCGGCCACAATACCGAGGAAGAGTCTTTACCCTTAATGCGGAAGACACTAAGAAGTCTAAGGATCTCATTGAAGGTATGTGCAAAGTAAACGGTAAACCCTTAACTGTACTATATGACTCTGGTGCTACTCATTCTTTTATTTCACTTGCTAGTGTCGAGTCCTTAAATCTATGAGTCTCTAAACTTCCCTTTGATCTTATTGTCTCTACTCCTACAAATCGCCCTGTTAATACTTGCCGTTGTTGTTTAAACTATCATCTTATTGTAGAAAATAGGTCTTTTATCATAGATTTAATTTGTTTACCCTTAAAAGACATAGGCATTATCTTAGGCATGAATTGGCTTCACGCCAACCGTGTGATGTTAGATTGTGGAACCCAAACTGTAGTTTTCCCTTCTCCTCCCGAAAACATCACTCAACCTATTAGGCTGTACCTAAATTCCGTAGAGGTCTTCTGTAGTGGGGAGAAAGCTAAGGGATATGTTCTCCTAGCCGCCTGCGATGTAGACTTTGAGCAGAACCTAGGTGAGATACCTGTGGTGAGAGACTATCCCAAGGTATTTCCAGATGAAATACCCGAGTTCCCTCCCGAGAGAGAAGTTGAATTCTCCATAGAGTTGGTTCCTGGAACAGGACCAATCTCTATAGCCCCGTATAGGATGTCACCTTTGGAGCTAGCAGAGCTAAAAAACCAGTTGGAAGAGCTGTTGGAAAAGAGTTTTATAAGGCCGAGTGCTTCACCTTTGGGCGCTCCGATCTTATTTGTAAAAAAGAAAGACGGAAGCATGAGGATATGTATAGACTATAGGCAGTTAAACCAAGTAACCATAAAGAATAAGTACCCGTTACCTAGGATTGATGATCTTATGGACCAACTGAAGGGAGCCGTAGTATTTTCTAAGATCGATTTGAGGTCCGGTTACCATCAGATTAGGGTTAGAGATTCGGATATTCCTAAAACCGCCTTTCGAACTCGGTGTGGACACTTTGAGTTCAATGTGATGTCGTTTGGTTTGATGAATGCTCCCGTAGTTTTTATGGATTACATGAATAGGATCTTTCAACCCTATTTAGATCAGTTCGTGGTTGTGTTCATAGATGATATTCTCATCTATTCAAAGACCCATGAGGAGCATGAGCGTCATTTAAGGCTGGTTTTAGAGGTACTAAAAGAGAAGAAGTTGTACGCTAAGTTGTCTAAGTGTGAATTTTGGTTGGAAGAGGTGAAGTTCTTAGGACATGTTGTGTCAAAAGGTGGCATAGCGGTCGACCCGAGTAAGATAGAAGCCGTAATGAATTGGGATAAACCAACCTCTATAACTGAGATTAGAAGCTTTTTGGGTTTAGCCGGATATTACCGTAGGTTTATCAAAGGATTTTCCCAGTTAGCCCTACCCTTAACCAAGCTCACTAGGAAGAATGCCCCGTTTGAGTGGAGCCCCGAATGTGAAAAGAGTTTCCTAGAGCTTAAGGAAAAGCTCACCTCAACCCCGGTCTTAGTTTTACCTGACCCCAATGTACCCTACGAGGTATATTGCGATGCTTCTGGCAAGGGTTTAGGTTGTGTGTTGATGCAAAACAGGCAAGTGGTAGCCTATGCTTCCAGACAACTCAAGCCTCACGAAGTAACCTACCCCACCCATGACCTAGAACTAGCAGCCATCGTGTTCGCTCTAAAGATGTGGAGACACCATTTGTATGGTGTAAGGTTTGAAGTTTTCTCCGATCATAAGAGTCTCAAGCATCTCTTTGATCAAAAGGAGTTAAATATGAGGCAGAGGAGATGGATAGAATTCCTCAAGGACTACAATTTTGGCTTAAGTTACCACCCCGGCAAGGCTAATGTAGTAACCGATGCCTTGAGCCGGAACTCGTTACGTCTGTCAAGTATGATGGTTAATGAAGTTGGGTTAATAAAGCAGTTTAGGGATATGAATCTAGGGATGTCAATAACGGAGAATGGCATCGTGATGAGTCATCTCACGGTGACCAGTGGGTTTAAGCAAAGGATTATGCTTGCCCAAAGAGAAAATGAGGACTTTATGGAGACAATCGAGGCAGTTAAGGCCGGAAAGTTGAAGGGTTTTGTACGAGGCCCCGACTGGTTGTGGAGGTTCAAGGGGCGAATCTGTGTGCCACAAGATGGCGACCTTCAAGAGAAGATCTTGGAGGAGGCTCACAAGAGCCACTTCGCCATACATCCTGGTGCTACCAAGATGTACCAAGATTTGAAGAAGAAGTTTTGGTGGCCCGGATTAAAAAAGGATGTGGTCGCCTAGGTGAGTAAGTGTTTGGTCTGCCAAAAGGTCAAGATCGAACACCAAAAACCTTCTGGCATGTTGCAACCCCTGTCAATCCCCAAGTGGAAGTGGGAGAGTATATCAATGGATTTCGTGACAGGATTGCCAAGGACCCAAGCTGGCCACGATGCCGTATGGGTAATCGTGGATCGACTGACTAAATCGGCTCACTTTCTACCTATCCGAGTCACATACTCGTTGGATAAGTTGGCCCAGCTTTACATCCAAGAAATAGTAAGGTTGTATGGAGTACCGTCGACGATAATCTCGTATCGAGATCCGCGGTTTACGTCACGTTTTTGGGGAGCCTTTCAAAAGGTATTTGGTTCCAAGTTGTGCTTGAGCACTGCTTACCACCCACAAACGGATGGTCAATCTGAGAGGACAATCCAAACCCTGGAAGATATGTTAAGAGCCTGTGTCTTGGACCAAAAAGGAAGTTGGGATAAGTACATGCCTTTGATCGAGTTTGCGTATAACAACAGTTATCACGCGAGCATCGGTAAGGCACCGTACGAGGCGTTATATGGAAGAAAGTGCCAATCACCTTTGTGTTGGTATGAGCTCAGAGAACAAAGTGTCTTAGGACCTGATGTAGCGAGGGAAATGATGGAGCAGATCAAGAAGGTCAAGGATAGAATCTTAACCGCTCAAAGTCGACAGAAAAGCTACGCGAACAAAAGGCGTAAGCCCTTGGAGTTCCAAGAAGGAGAACACGTATTTCTAAGAATCACCCCCACTACAGGAATAGGAAGAGCCATGAAAGTTAAAAAGTTGAGTCCCCGATTTCTCGGTCCTTTTGAAATTCTTCAGAGAATCGGATCTGTAGCATACAAAATAGCCTTACCACCCAATCTGTCAAACCTTCATGATGTCTTTCACGTCTCCCAGTTACGCAAATATGAGTCCGACCCTAGCCATGTCCTAGAACCAAAGCATGTACAGTTAAGGGAGGACCTCACTTTCAATGTACCGCCTACGGGAATAGTGGATCACGGAGTCAAGCAGTTAAGGAATAAATATGTTCCTTTGGTGAAAGTGGCGTGGGGAGGAGACAAGTCGGAAGAATACACGTGGGAACTAGAGTCAGAGATGAAGTCCAAATATCCAGAGCTTTTCTAAGGTACGAATTTCGAGGGCAAAATTCTTTTTAAAGAGGGGAGTAATGTAACGCCCCGATTTTTCTGTTAGAGTGAAAATGACCAAAATGCCCCTAAGGTCATTTTCAGACCGGAATTCGAGGAAAGCCGGTTCAACAGTACTCGAAGGGCAAACTCAATGTTGGAAGGGGATTAGATGGCTTGTATACCTTCCCGGGATCGAAAATCTCCTTTTTCGAGTTTTCGGGTCAAAATGACCAAAATGCCCCTGCAGTGTTTTACCCGTTTGCAAGTGCCGGATGAACCCGAAACTTCTCTAGATGATTTTAAAAGGCGTTTTTATGTAGACTGTGACTTTAGTTTTGGTCCCGGAGGTCCTGGGCGAAATTAGTGCAAAATTACGGTTTTGCCCCTAGTTTCGTGTTTTTACGCTTAATCGCGTGATTAAGCAAACCTAAGCAATATTAGGCTCTAATCGAAGGTTAATTAATTTTCTTAATTAATCTTGAGTCAAAATAATTTATTAAAGTTGATTAGAACCTAAAAGTGCTTAATTACAACTTAAAATCATATTTTAATTTCAAGACTCCTAGTCATGGAATCTTGAATAGTGTTTCCTCTCTTCAACTCCTTAAATCATGGAATTGTGTTACACATTGTTTATTCATAAATGAGTTTAAAATTCTCTAATGATGTATGAGCACTCCTAACCTTGTCATAAAATCCTAATTACTCATTCTTAGTTACCTAAACTTAAGCTTAATTACTCCTAACCTTGTACCTAAGCTAATACACATCTAAACCTACCATTAACACCCAATTACATAATCAAATCATCCTCCTCCTTGCTGTACCAGACCTGGCCGTGAGCCTTCCCTCCCCATATGCATCACATGTTCAATTTTTCAACACTCCAAGGCCATACCTCAAGTCACATACACTATACCTTGTCATAACTTTCAATCAAGCTTGATTTTCCAAGTAAATAACTAATTAAAATAGCCCATTTTCTCCACTTATTTGTGGCTGGAAAAGTTCCAGCCATGCATTGTTTCTAGAAGCCTAATTTCATAACAATTGATAGGAAATTAACTCACATCAAGCCATACTTTGTAGCATAGCTTCCATACTTCAAACCATGCTTCTATGACACAATCAAAGAGATATTTTCCTCTCTCTTTGTCCTCCAATGCTACGGCCAGCACCCCTCCTTTGATGAGCCCATGGTTTTGTTTTTCTATAAATAGGATGCTTGTGATAGCCTTGTTGAACCTTGAAGCATTTACTAAGTTTAGAGTTTTAGAGTTGTCTTGCTAAGTTTTTCTTTTCTCTCAAAATTCCAAGAGAGTTCTTCCTTTCTTTTCATCTTCATCTTCATCCTCTCTTCATCTCATCATCATCTCTCAACCTTGAAACACCATCCCATGTTTATATTTCAAGCTATGCATTATCATGTTTATATTTCAAGTTCTCACTTAATACCAAGACAATAATGAGTGCATTCATATTTAGTTTGTGCTCTCACTTTACTTTCTAATGGAACCTAAAATAAGTGCATGAGCATGTTTATTTTTATGTCATCACCTAAATGAACCTAGAGCTCAAAGACTTGCCCATTGTTGTCTCAACAAAGGTCTAAAAATATGTATTTTCCTTGGTTCATATTTCGGCCCCAAGGGGTCTTGAAGTTTCTAAGTATTTGAGACTATGTTTTATAATTTTTCCAAGCCTATATGAGTTTAAGGAATGCATAGAACTAAGTTTTATGAATTTAGGATCTCTTGAGACAAAGATAAATTAGTCACTGCCCTCTTAAACACTCTTATGATTTTAGATGTTAAAAATGTTTATAAATGAGTTTTGAAAGTTCTAAAATAGTTCCAAGATAAACTAGTAGCTTATGTGCCTTAGAAATTGTGTTCTATGCCTTTTATGGGGAAGTATATTTTCGGTTCTTCCTTGCTCTTTACTGCCACTGTATGTGCTGTTTTAATGATGATAATGTTGTAGGAACTATTGGATTTATGCGGAAGCGATTTAAGGACCTAGTACATTGGTATGCTTATCGAATCATCATTGTTTCATAAACACACAAGGAATGTTACCTCTCGAAGTGTCGATCTTTGATGATCTCCCTCGCCTAAGAATCCTTGTGTTACCGCACGATTACTTTGCTTGTAGTCGGTTGACGGCAGACCTTCCAGACTATGTCTCAAGGGGAAGGAGATAGTGTGTGGGCACTTTCTCTCTATCAGGAGATGACCTTGCCTCTACCTCTGTAACTTCTCTCTTTCTCTATGGAGAGGGTTAAGTGTAGTATATATATGGGTTCCTAGAAAACCTAACCCTTAGATGTAACGGGCTCTAGGTTTCTTGGGCTCTTCTTACACACTAGGCCCTATTGGGCTTTAGTGAAAGAGCAAAAACCCAACAATCTCCCACTTGCTCTTGAGTACAAACTTGAGCTTAAAGCCCAAGACCATGTAACTCACTAGTCATCATCAACTGAAATTTCCCCATCCCTTATCTTGAGCTAGCCTGGGGATCTACCAGCTGTTATTAATCAAGGCTCATGATAATCAACAAATGATTATCTAATTCGGTGCTACTCCACTAAAAGCCCGAACTTGAACTCCAAGATTAATAACATATATAACATGTATATGCATCACCCCTTTGTAGAATGTCTATAATTGATTGACTAGTTTTCTGTTACCCAATCAATTATTTATTCCCTTGACTATGATAGTTTCTCTAATGGATTACATGCACTAGCCAGTGTCTTCAATATCCAAGTACCGAAACATATCAAGGGGACATTTCCTACAAATTTCATATTGTTTATCTCATAAATACCGATACTCAAACAATCTCACTCCCAAAATACCGAGTTATTGGCCATCAATAGATCGTACCTGACCCGTTGGTAAATCAAAGAATGAAAACTATTTGATTACCTATTTATAATAAACTCAGAATTAAGAGCAATATTATAACTGTAGTTATCTGGAGATTTGATACCTTATGTGGAAAACACACCCTTAATCAAATCTCTCCTTGATCCTTTCAATGTGAATGTTAATTCACACCAATATTTTACAATGATTTGGACAAAACCATTTCATAAAATATTGTAGCCTAAATGAAGTGCCCAACTTTATTTAATAGCTATGAACCTGTTCATCAATTATGAGAACCTATGATCATGTCCTCCATGAACGTATCCATATGATCATATACTTCACAATTGATCCGGACCTTAGTGTTTGTAAATAGTGTGCGGAATAAATGAATAATACCTCATTTATAACATTCAGAAAAATTACAATGTCAAATGTCTTGCTCAAAAAGCATAAAACAACAAAGTGAAATAACAACTTCCTAAAGCTATAGCAAATCTGGAATCCTCCTAAGACCCATAGATGTTATATGCCTCTCAAACACACGTTCAGGCAAACTCTTAGTAAAAGGGTCAGCAAGGTTCTCGTCCGATGCTATCTTGACTACCACTGTATCTCCTCTTTCAATTATATCTCGGATCAAGTGGTACTTCCTCTCTATGTGCTTTTGTCTTTTGTGACACCTTGGTTCCTTGGACTGTGCTACTACCCCACTGTTGTCACAGTAAAGTGTGATGGGACGACTAACACCTGGTATCACCTGAAGATCCGTTAGGAACTTCTTTAACCATGCGGCTTCCTTTGCAGCCTCAGAAGTAGCTACATACTCAGCCTCTGTGGTAGAGTCAGCCACACATGATTGTTTGACACTCCTCCAACAAATGGCCCCGCCATTAAGAGTGAACACATACCCGTAGTGGATTTTCTTGAGTCAATGTCTCCTTGGAAATGCAGTGCATGTAACCAATGGTTTCAAGACTCCCACTGGAATAGACCAACAAATAATCTCTCGTTCTCCTAAGGTACTTGAGTATATGTTTAACCGCTATCCAGTGTTCCTCTCCAGGATTAGATTGGTATCGACTTACTACTCCCACTGCATAGCAGATACAGTGCAGTGCACGGCCTAGCATACATAAGGCTACCTCTTGTGAGCGTAAGGTATCCTACTCATGCGTTCTCTGCTCAGGAGTTTTAGGAGAATGCTCCTTAGAGAGATGAATTCCATGCCTGAAGGGTAAAATTCCCTTCTTGGAATTCTCCATGCTGAACCTGGCAAGTATTTTGTCGATGTAATTAGCATGAGATAATGCCAATACCTTATTCTTCCGGTCTAGCAAGAGCTTAATACCAAGAATATAATTGGCTTCCCCGAGGTCCTTCATATCAAAATGCTTGCTTAGCCAAGTCTTTATGCCTAACAATACCTCTGTATCATTTCCGATAAGGAGTATATCATCCACATAAAGTACCAGAAAAGATACTGCGTTACCTTGGATCCTTTTATACACACACGGCTCATCAGGACTTTTCTCAAAACCATAAGACTTAATGGCTTGATCAAACCTGATGTTCCATGATCTGGACGCTTGCTTAAGTCCATAAATGGACCTTTGCAACTTGCATACCATGTTTTCTTGCCCTTTGGCTATGAACCCTTTTGGTTGCTGCATATAGATATCCTCTTCCAAATTTCCATTTAGAAAAGCAGTTTTGACATCCATTTGCCAAATATCATAATCAAGATTTGCTTTGCAGCTAAGAGAATCCGGATGGACTTGAGCATGGCAACCGGCGAAAAGGTTTCTTCATAATCCACACCTTCTATTTGGGTGTACCATTTCGCCACCAATCTAGCTTTGAATGTTTCAACCTTCCCGTCCGATCCTCTCTTTCTCTTGTAGATCCATTTACACCCAATGGGTCTTACCCCTTTTGGTGCATTTACAAGAGACCAAACTGAGTTGGAATACAAAGAATCCATTTCACGATTCATAGCCTCAAGCCATTCCTGAGCATCAACATCTCCTAGTGCCTCGTCATAACTCGTGGGATCATCATCTTCTTCAATGATGACATCCTGAGGTGATTCACCCAACAAGAGAAATCTTGCGGGTTTACGAATCAATCTCCCACTACGACTTTGCCGCACTTGTTGTTGTGCATCTACAGGGGGATCCAAGTTTGGTGGGTTAACAATTTCTAGATGAGGACCCTCATTAAGTGGATTAACCAATTCATGATTTTGTTGTTCTTCCACAAGCGGTAATCGCATCTCTACAGTTCCACTTGTTGATCATCATGTGAACTTGGTTCTATTTCTAGTTCTGTGTGTGTTCAACAATGTATATTTTCCCCTCTTTGAACAACCACAGAACAAAAGCTAGAACCTTTGAGGTTGAGGTGTAACTTGATCTGAGACTAGCTCATCAAGAATAACCTTACTCCTTGGCTTATAATTTGCCATATAGTCCTCCTCTAAGAAAGTCGCGTGTGTGCTCACTATGACCTTCTTTTCTTTCAGACTATAAAACAACCAACCTCTGGTTCCTTTAGGATAGCCTATAAACATGCATACTTTTGTACGCGAGTCCATCTTATTTGGCTTCTGTAAGACATGTGCCGGAGCACCCCAAATCCGAATATGATTCAAGGAGGGCTTACACCCTCTCCATAATTCTATTGGTGTCTTTGAAACCGTCTTGGACGGAGCTAAGTTCAATAGGTACATAGCAGTTTCTAAGGCATATCCCCAGAATGAATCAGAAAGAGATGAATAACTGAGCATAGATCTTGCCATTTCTAAAAGGGTTCTATTTCTCCTTTCAAAGCAACTCCATTACTGGGTGTCCCTGGAGAAGATAATTGTGAAACTATCCCTCTTTGGTCAGGTAAGACCTGAACTCTCCCAGATAGGTATTCACCTCCTCAGTCAGATTGAAGAGTCTTAATTTGAATACCAAGATGCTTTTCGCCTCACCTTGAACTCTTAGAATTTTCCAAAAGCTTGAGACTTGTGACGCATCAGTACACATGTCCAAATCTAGAGTAATCATCGATAAATGTGATAAAATACTCATACCCGCCTCGCCTGGACATTTATTGGTCCACATACATCAGTATGTACCAATTCCAAATTTGAAGTGTGGCACGATTTCCCTTGGCCTTGAAAGATCTCTTAGTCATTTTACCCTCTAAACAAGATTCACAAACTGGTATCGGTTCAAAGTTCAGGGATTTTAGAATCCCACTATTGACCAAACCTTGTATCCTGTTAGAGTTAATATGACCCAATCTTTAAATGCCAAAGATAAGTTTCATTGGAAACTTTTCTTTTCTTTGATGAATGAACATGCTCAACATCTCCTAATTCAACATGATTAACTTCACAGGGCACAGGACTAAGGAAATAAAGACCATTAAACATTACACCGGAACAAATGAAAGAAGATGAACTTCTTATTGAAAGCGAGGAATTAAAGCTGAATCACAAACCATGTTTAACCAAACAACTAACAGAAATTAAATTCCTCTTAAAATCCGGAATAAATAAACAGTCTTCTAAAACCAAAGTTCTGCAATTATCAAAAGATAAAATAACTTGTCCCACTGCTAGTGCAGACACAAGCTCCCTATTTCCAAGCTTCAAAACTCTTTGTCCTTCACTTAAAGGCAAGCTATGTTTGAACCACTGGTTTATTCATACGTGGGCAATTTTTCTTCCAATGCCCTTTTTGTCCGCACTTGAAGCACTTGCCTTTTGGCTGCTTCATTGCAACTGGTTTGGCAACTGGAACACCTGATTTCTTCTTCTTGTTGTTCTTGTTCCTTCCCTTAGGTTTCCCCTTAGGTTTCACAGAACTCTCACCAAAGAAAATGCAATCGCCTGCTTGACTAGAGACTGTTCAGCACTCTCAAGCTCATGCATCAGCTGAGTAAGGTCAAGATTCATCTTATTCATATTATAATTCATCTTGAACTGATTGAAGTATTCAGGCAGTGACTGCAAGAGAAGGTCAACTTTTAATTCTTGTTCAAATCTGACCCCATGGTCTTCAGCCTTCTTGAAGTTTGCTATCATTGTCAGACAATGATCCCGCACACTTCCTCTAGACATTACTGTCTTGGTGACTACATTCAGCGCGTGCGTCTAGCGTAATCCGCTAGACGTAGCAAACATGCCATCAAGAGTCTGGAGCATCTTTGCTCCACTCTCAATCATGCTTACTTGCTCCTGAAGGTGACTAGCGAGACTGGCTAAAATATAGCAGCGAACTGCCACATTTGCCTTCTCCCATCTTTCCTTCTCCTGCTAAAGACGTGTCTTTGTTGCCTCAGGTGCATCTTTCAAAGAAGGTCATACTGGCATAGGGGTAGTCAGAACAAGGTTGAGCTTTTCATATTGAAGAACAATATCCAAATTAGTTTTCCATTGTTTGTAGTTTGTACCATCCATAGGTTTTTGACTCAAGATAGTAGCTAAAGGATTGAATGAAGACATTTTTCTGAAAAACAAGGAAAAACACACTAATTACAAACTTGAATAACTATAAATAGATACTGCGCTAGTAGATTCTGATAACTACTACTCGTTTATAGTTTAACAATCTATTAGTTATCTTTACAAGGCTTACGATGGGCAAGATACTTGTAAAACTAATATTGTTATTTTGGGCCTTCAGCCCATTGCCAGAGCCTCGATGGGAGGGTTAACAACTTTACCAAAATTGAATGTATTTAACCATTATTTACTTTCAAAATTCTCTTTAGTGTCTAAGTGTTGCCGACGATGGGCCGTACAAAACTTTACTAAAATCTTGAAAATATTAAGGTTTAATCTAGTGAAATCCGATTATCCTTATCCGATAGGGCTTCAGCGATAACCTTTTCACTAATAAACCCATAATTGGAGCCCGTAGGTTTTAAATTAATTACTTAATAAAAAACCTTCACCCATTCAATATTTTAAAATTTAGAATTTTCCAATTTCCAAGAATTGTTTAAATTCGAGTATTCTTTGTTTGATTTCAAAAACTATGTAAGCACCTGCAAGCCGATGAACGTGCAAGCTTAGCTTATCGGAATTTTAATATCATTATGGTCCTAAAATCCGGTCATGATAGGCAGCGTGTGCTCCACACAATCATGATACATGATTGTGGTATGCAGCGTGTGTTAACACATGACCATTTTAGAAGACCCACAAATTACTCGCAATGTAAACAGTTCTCTTAGGAAATAATTTGGATTATTTGTCTTGATTTTAATTATTCAAAATTAATTAATTCAATCATTAATCTAGATTTTTAACAAAAAATCATAATAATTTTAATTAATTTTCGAGAATAATTTTGAATCAAAATAATCCTATAATAACTATCATACTAGTCGCGGAATGACAAAATAGCTATTATGCTCATGTAATTTTCAAGTTATGCAGCAATATGGCACCACCTATTCTATATGACATGTTATCACAATAAGCATGTTATCAATCATATAATTCATCCATTCATAAAATAAAGCAATTTAAATAAAATAGACTTTAATCCATGGTTTCCTAGAGAAAAATAAAATAAAATAAAATAACAAAAAATGTTTCAGTCCTTCTTGTCCTTCCTTTTAGTCCATAGGTATTTATCTCAAGCCCTTTTATGGTAACCATGGGTCCATAAGCCCAAAATACCAAATTTTGGCAAGAAAACCTAAGACAACTTCAAGGAACCCTAATCTGTTTGGCCCATCTTGCCGTCACCCGAACTCGGATCAGCACGAAATTTTAGGGTTAGAACCACCATGAAGAGACGAAGCCAACGCCACTAGAATCACCCAATTTGGATGTCACACGCGCCCTCACTCTCTCCATCTTCACAGGCGCGTGGAAACCACTGTCAGAAACTTCTGGCGGCGCGTGACAGCGCGTGAAGGCTCCTCTAGCCGCGTTCCACCAATGATTTTGTTCATCTTTCCATCCTCTTTCCAAAGATATATGATACGTCCAATTCTGAGATCTAGAGGTCCACGAACATGTCCAAACAGTGACGAACGTCCTTCTTTTTGTATCTTCTTGATCTTCTTTTTATTACAACTTTTGTATAACATAAAAAAAATATACAAGAATTGAAAATAATAAAAAAAAATCAAGGAGGAAACCTAATAATATGGGATTAGCCTCCTTGTTACAACCCAAGAAAATACATTCAAATCTCTACCATGGATTAAAGTTGAAAACCAAATAAAGCATTGATTTTTATGAAAAGAATTATAAAGATAAACATACAACACATATGATCAACAAATATAGAATCTTAGGTGCCATATTTCACGAAGCAAACTAATTACATGAATAATGAAACTAGATTCACATACCAATGTACAGTCAGGCTCTGATACCAATTGTAGGAACTATTGGATTTATGCGGAAGCGATTTAAGGACCTAGTACATTGGTATGCTTATCGAATCATCATTGTTTCATAAACACACAAGGAATGTTACCTCTTGGAGTGTCGATCTTTGATGATCTCCCTCGCCTGAGAATCCTTGTGTTACCGCACAATTACTTTGCTTGTAGTCGGTTGACGGCAGACCTTCCAGACTATGTCTCAAGGGGAAGGAGATAGTGTGTGGGCACTTTCTCTCTATCAGGAGATGACCTTGCCTCTACCTCTGTAACTTCTCTCTTTCTCTATGGAGAGGGTTAAGTGTAGTATATATATGGGTTCCTAGAAAACCTAACCCTTAGATGTAACGGGCTCTAGGTTTCTTGGGCTCTTCTTACACACTAGGCCCTATTGGGCTTAGTGAAAGAGAAAAAACCCAACAAATGTGCCTATGTTTAAGTAAAAATAATGTTAAGACTCATATGTGAAAGATAGGATAAGTTATGAACTAGAAAAGAATTAATTTGAGAGTTCTAGATCCTTTAATTATGTAATTTTCTGGATTCTGTCCAGCAAGGTTTAGATTTAATAATCATGGTTTTTAATTAGTTTGAATGTATAGGAATGACTCATAATTTGTTTAGGACTTAATCTTGAAGCCTTAGGAGCAAACCGAACTTAGAAAGGGTCATTGTTGTGACTTCTAGGTACCCGTAAAGTTAGATTTTCAAATTCTGCATCCTTGAGATATAGAGATGTTCTTGACCATAGTGTGAGGTGAGAAATACTTAGTTATAACCTCATAGGTTCCCAAGAGACTAGGTTTTGATGATCGATAACTTAGAATGCGAGTTAAGGACTTTAAGGGTCTAAACCGTAATTTCTAGAACCTCGTAATCACACAAATATAAAGCTGTCCAAATCTGCATAGTGCTGTTTGGATAAGTCCTTGAGCATAAAAATTAGTAAAACTTATTAGTTGTGAACCTATAGGTGTGTAAGAGGTTAAGGATAATACTAGAACAATTAGTTTACAAGTTTAAGACTCAAAGAACCAAAGCATAAAACACTATGGGTTTATAACATAATAAGCTTGTGAGTTTGTATGAATAATTGTCTAAGGTGTGATTATGTGATGATGTATATGCTATAAAGAAGTTTTATGTATATGCTATGAAGAAGTTTTATGTAAATGCTATGAAGAAATTTCATGTGATGATGTATATGCTATGAAAAAGTTTTATGTGAAAATAGGTTATAGTTTTATATATTATATGCGTACTATGGGAAAGATTTATATGATGAATAATGATGTATCTATGAATTAACAATTTATGAGAACTTAAATGTGACACAACACTGAGACGCTTTCTTGGGTGACACCGGTTTAGCCGAGCACCCCCAAGAAAACAAATCTGTGAGGGTATTGATATAGAGCTTGCCAAAGCGGACAAAACTACGATGCACTAGTTGCTAGTAGAGCGTTTCAAAGAGGAAATGACCCTAAGAGAGGTGATCCTTAATTGCCCCCTAGCCCGTACTTTAAGTCGGGATTATGTTACGCTTATCATAGGATAAGTAAGAACTAGTGACGACTAGTTAAGGTATGAGCTCATAACCTAGAGATGTTTTAGGGTGGCCCCATGAGACAAGAGTTAAAGTTTAGAATGTCACTTGTGCTATGAAAAGAAAAGTTATTGTATGATTTACAACCGTTACCTTATGCCAATGTTATGATGTTTCTTAGTTATTCTATTGACTGGCTTACCTTTATGATGCATTCATGTCATTAGTATATTCCATGCTTAGTCATAAGACGCATTATAAAATATGACGGACCTTAGATAAATAATACTTTAGAAAACTAACTTAAAAGGAGTTTATATGCATGCACATCTTTTTAGAAATAAAACCCAAGGTTCCTGAGGATGTGACGATGACACCTAGGTAGGGATAACCCTACTGAGAATTCTTTTAGAAGATTCTCATTCCCTCTCTCTCTTCTTCCATCATATCTTCAGATGGCGACATTCGTACTCTTCATCGACACCGCAGTATGGGAGCTGCACCATGACCCAGCACTCGGGTCATATCATATTGAGGGTCGCTGCACTGTCAGAGTATTCATGTTCATGGGACGACCATTCACGCACCCCGTCCCGAGCTACCGCTTCACCCCGACTGCTCCTTACCGCCATAACGGGATTTTTGAGCGAGCTAGACCACGCGATGAGCAGATTCTTCGCATGCACCCCGAGACGTCAGCCGTACGCGACTACCCAGAGTACGTGCCCTGGACCCAGTATTCGGAGACAAATCCATCAGAGGACCCGCCCTCGCATATGTACAGTTGGAGCTCCAGCCCTGCTCCCCCACCGATGAAAGCAGGGAGTGAGGAGACGGTGGTCCAGCCGAGGTTGGCACGTAGGCCATCCATGCGCCCTCACCGCGGTGGACATGCCCCGATGATGTGCTTGACCACTCCCGTCGAGATTCGTCAATGGATCGACTCGACCCCACAGTACTCGGACCAGCAGGAGTAGACATAGGAGGGGTAGCAGTTAGTGCACACACGCCACATAGTTGAGGGCAAACCTTCTTTTGTGTATAAGGTTGCCTACTCTAGGTGCACTCGGGCATGGGTGTTGTTTTATGATTTCCCTGTATTTGTTTTCCTTGTATTTGTTCTTCAGTTGTATTATGTTTCCCGATGTATTGAATAGTCCTGCCCCTTTGAGTAGGCACATTATATATATATCTATGTTTCAGTGGATGTTTCCATGATATGATGTGTTTCTTTACGCTTTGCTTATATGTTTCGTTATGCTTCCTTTTAAAGATTCGTACGTGACTCTCACTTTGGTTTTAATTCCAAAAAGAAAAATTTTACCCATATTTCCGCTAAGTATTTTCAAGTAAAAAAAATGAGACCAAGAGGTAATATTCTAAAGATTAACCTAATTACATACTAGTAGTATTAGGTTAAGATTTAGGGTGTTACAGGTTGAGATAATAAGTATACAGAAAGTTACAAATTTTCTTGTAAAATATGCCAGAATCATGAATAGAAGATTCAAGTCTTGTAAGGAGAAAGTTTTAAGAATTTAAGTTGCAATAATCTTCAAGAGGATATATAATATAAAAGTCATAAGAGAGCTTAAAAATACATAAAGAACCTCTAATAATATTTTTAAGTGTTTTAATATATTAATGGAATGCTAAGAGTATAAAGAAGACTAAGATAAAAAGAGATTTGGATAGAATTTGTAAAAATGGAAAGAAAGACATTCATAATGTATAAATACCAAGACATCCATGACCCCTTAGGAACACTAGAGACTCAACTTGATTATTTGGGTTGCTTAATATGAATCATCTATGAGAAATTTATATGAGATCTTATATGAGATTATCTGCTTTACTATGAGATTTACATGATATGTCTACTATTTTTGTCATGAGGCTTAGCATGAAATGCCTACTATTTGATATAAGGTTGTATAAGAGATATTGCCTACGTTACACATATATCCTATTAAGCGTAGCATATGCATTAGCTAAGCTCGGTCCTTGATTTCTGGCATATTGGGTAAGAGCATATTTACTTCCTAATGAGATATTGATGATAACATGCTTATGGATATATGCAAAGAATGTGATGCATGCTTACATGATCAATTACATGATAATTTGTGGCATATTGTGATTATGAATGAATGATTGAGATGCATGATTGTTATGCTCTATTGCATGAAGCAAATTTAGGGAAGCTCCATTTCCAGCCGTTATGCTGTCAGATTTTCGCCAAATTTGTGCACTTAGAAAATTTATGAAGTTTTTTAGCATGAAATGTTAAATGATAAGTTATGATGATGGTTATGATTATGTGCTCATGTTTTCATATCTAAATGGCATGCTGAGATAAAAGATGACTTAAGACACATGGAAATGATCCTCTAGACTCCAGGAATTAATGGTTATGAGAGATGATCCAATAAGGGGATCCTTCAGACTCTAGAAATTAGTGGTTATGGGAGGTGACCCAAAGAGGTGATTTTTTAGACTCCAGAAATTAATGGTTATGAAAGGTGATCCTATGCCCCCTATCCCGCACTCTGGGTGTCAAGAATTTGCTTATCAAGAGGATAAGTGTAGACTAGAGATGACTAGTTTAGGTATGAGCTCATAACCTAAAACTCTCAAAAGGGAGAGATTATTAGGGTGGCCCTTATGAAAGAAAGGTTAATAAAGTTAAGTCACCTAAGAAAGTAAAAAGAAAAGTTATGTTATGGCAGTTTATGCTCTCTATGTCATATTGATTTATTATGATTATGGTGATATGTTGCATATGGCATTGACATGCATTTCATAATGAGGTATGATGCATTCATGATATTAAGAATCATCCTAAAAGACACGAACCTCCACTAATGGCTTCTAAACTTAATAAATGAACCTTATTTAAGTCCACTATTTTCATAATAAAACCCGAGGTTCCTAGGGACGATGATGATGACACATGTATGGAGATGGAAAATCCTACTAAGATTCTTGTATAAGTTTCTCACTCCCTCTCTGTCTTTCTATCTTCGTCTTCAGACAAGGATGTCGACGTTCGTGGACTTCCTTGAGATACTGGCGTAGGAGTTGCACTATGGTCTAGATCAAAGTGGCATAGAAAAAGCAAAGATACAGTCTTTCCTGGTTACGGTGCTTAGGATCTGTTTTGTCTCCATGCATGCTCATGCATCCACAAGCGATTTACCCACATTGTAGTTATGCTTAGCATTTGAATTATTTTATGCTCAACCTCTATAAGTGGGCTCATTATATTTGTGATGGTATTATACTTTTGGAATATTTCAATATTATTATTATATGACATGATAATTAAAGTCAATGTTATACTATGATGATGTTTTCAGTTTATGTCATGCTCTATTGTGATTTGCATGCATGTTATGTGATAGATGGTTAAAAATAAATTGATGAGATATACTATTATCACATATTATATGATGAATACTTATGCGCTATACTTCATACATAAACAGCTCATAGTTTGATCTTTTAAAAAAAAAGGGTCATATTTTCCATAGACTTATTTTCAAAGTTTCAAATCAAGCAAAGTTATGGGATGAAAGAGTAACAACTAACAATCAACCATTATGCATCATAGGCATATTGTGTTGAAAGTTAGGGTGTTACATAAAACTACTTTCAACGTAATGGTAGAGGCATCCTTTTCATTACAAGTGAGCTTGGAGAGGCTAGGAGAACTACTTGCAACGTGGCCGCATGGGTTGTCTACTAGTCACAATTCAGCTTGGAAAGGCTAGTATAGAACTACTCGGTTTAGCTTAGAGAGGCTGGTTCAAAACTACTCAATTGTGACAGTAGGAGCTATCTATTAGTCACTGGTAAGAGCTTGGAAAGGCAGTGATAAAGACTATCCTGTTTACTTTCTCAGGATAAGAAAGTTGTTTTAGTGGAATCTCAACATGTGTTGAGTACTGGATGTAGGCAAGTTTGGCCAAACTAGTATAACAATATTTGTGTCATCTTTCTTCTCTCTAATATCTTATTTTTATGTTGCACCCTTTATTTTAATTAGGTTTAATTAATTCGCCTTCCTACAGTTTCATTGAATTTTCAATTGGGTCCCTACACTGAAAATAAATGTTTAATTAGGCCCTTGACCCTATCATCCATTACAAAAACACTAAAATAAATAGAATGTTCCCAGAATATTCTTTTTCCATAAATTTACATTAAAAAAAAAAAGAAGAGAAAAGCACACCCCTTCCCTTTTCCCTCCCGTTCCCCTTCCCTACCACTAACATCAACCCCAACATCACCATCATCCAAAACTAACCAATGCCACCACATCTTGTACCAAGACAGAATAAGAAAAAGAGAAAGTTGGGGGCAAGGCAAAGCAAAGGAAGAAACGAGCACGACACGACACGAGGTTCGCCCTTCAAAGCATGGTGATCCAACGGTCAAGTATACTCTTGTACCACACCACCGAATGAACATGGTCAAGACATCCTCAAAGTTGAGTGTGGGTGAGTATGACAAACAACAACAATAATAATAATAATGTCCCTGTTGAGATCGTGAATGATGAAGAGATGGCTCTCATCGAAGATTCTTTTGCCTTAGCTTCTTCTGCTCGTTCCTCTACTGCTGCCATTCGCTCTTCTTCTTCTCATCCCTCATCATCGTCATTGCCACCTCCTTTGTCCATCAAGTCAATCACCCTTCTCTCCAAGAGGAGCCTATCCACTTCCACTTCCACTTCCACTTCTGCCACTGTCACCAATGGAACCCACCTTAACATGGAAGAATCACCAAAATTGGTGGTTGCCCACAAGAAGAAAAGCAAGCTCCTTGATTCCTTTCTTCAACGTTTTGGTTTTGGATGATGATGTTGGGTTGATAGTGGTGGTGGGAAAGAGGTACAGGAGGAAAAAGGGAAGGGGTGGGTTTTCTTTTTTTTTTTAATATAAAATTATAGAAAAAGAATATTATGAGAATATTATGTTAATTCTAATGTTTTTGTAATAGATGGTGGAGTTAGGGACCTAATTAAACATTTATTTTTAGTATAGGGACTCAATTGACAGCATTAAAAATATAGGGACCCAATTGAAAATTCAATGAAACTATAGGGACTGATGAATTAATTAAACTTTAATTATTACTAAAATATTGTTAAAGCTGCATCTTTAGTAAAATAACTCAAGATCCACTTTCTGAAACAACTAACCATGATTCCGCTGCATTTCAAGCTCAAAGCTTGAAAGTAATTTTGTTAAGTGTTTCAGATTTGAAGAAATTAGTAAAGGATAATTCAACCCCCCTTTCTCGTAGACGCTTTTACCTACAGACATGGCTTGGACACCCTTCGGACACCTCTGAGTTAGTTTCTTTACTTTGTTTTTCAAATTTTTAATATCAATATGAGCCTAAAATCAATATAAGTTATTTGGTTGGACTTGTGGTATTGGATCATTTTATTTTGAAAATCTTTCAGTTGATCAGAAAAAAAATTAATTAGATAAAAAAATTATACAAACACGATACAAAGAAATTCAAACAAAAAAAAATCATACAATAAAATAGAAAAAATTTATATATATATATGCTGTGTCCATATCCTGTAATTTTTTGAGTTTGATCTGTCTCTGTGTCCGTGTCCATGTTAGTGTCTATGCTTCATAGTTTTAGTCCCTAAAATTGTAAGCTTGCTTCACTTTAATCTTTAAAATTTCAAAATTAACTCAGTCCCTGAAATTTCATTTTGTAGGTCACTTTATTAGTCCTTGGTGTAACGCCCCGATTTTTCTGTTAGAGTGAAAATGACCAAAATGCCCCTGAGGTCATTTTCAGCCCGGAATTTGAGGAAAGCCGGTTCGGCAGTACTCGAAGGGCAAACTCAATGTTGGAAGGGGATTAGATAACTTGTGTACCTTCCCGGGATCGAAAATCTCGTTTTCCGAGTTTTCAGGTCAAAATGACCAAAACGCCCCTGCGGTGTTTTACCCATTTGCAAGTGCCGGATGAACCCGAAACTTCTCCAGATGGTTTTAAAAGGCATTTTTATGTATTCTATGACCTCAGTTTTAATTTTAGAAGTCCAGGGCAAAATTAGTGCAAAATTACGGTTTTGCCCCTAGTTTCATATTTTTACGCTTAATCGCGTGATTAAGCAAACCTAAGCAATATTAGGCTCTAATCAAAGGTTAATTAATTTCCTTAATTAATCTTGAGTCAAAATAAATTATTAAAGTTGATTAGAACCAAAAAGTACTTAATTACAACCTAAAATCATATTTTAATTTCAAGACACCTAGTCATAGAATCTTGAATAGTATTTTCTGTTTCCAATTCCTTAAATCATGGAATTGTGTTATACATTGTTTATTCATAAATGAGTTTTAAAATTCTTTAATGATGTATGAGCACTCCTAAACTTGTCATAAACTCCCTAAATCACATTCTTAGTTACCTAAACTTAAGCTTAATCATTCCCAACCTTGTACCTAAGTTAATACACATCTAAACCTACCATTAACACACAATTAAATGGTCAAAACTCACCCCCACTCTGCTGTCCAGCCTTGGCCGAAGCTGCCCATCCCCATTGTGCATCACATGTTCAATTTTTCAACACTCCAAGGCCATACCTCAAGTCACATACACTATACCTTGTCATAACTTTCAATCAAGCTTGAATTTCCACATGAATAAATAATTAAAACAACCCATTTTTCCCATTTATTTGTGGCTGGAAAAGTTCCAGCCATGACAAGTTTCTAGAAGCCTAATTTCATAAAAATTTGATAGGAAATTAACTCACATCAAGCCATACTTTGTAGCATAGCTTCCATACTTCAAACCATGCTTGAATGACCTTGTGTAAGAGATATTTTCTCTTCCTTTTCCCTCCAAACCACACGGCCACTCCCTCCCATTGTAAGCTCCATGGCTTTGTTTTTCTATAAATAGGATGCTTGTGATAGCCTTGTTGCACCTTGGAGCATTTGCTAAGTTTAGAGTTTTAGAGTTGTCTTGCTAGTTTTTCTTTTTCTCTCAAAATTTCAAGAAGTGTTCTTCCTTTCTTTTCATCTTTATCTTCTTCATCTCTTCATCTCATCATCACCTCTCAACCATCAAACACCACCCCAAAGCCTTGAACCATCATCAAACCTCTCAAACACCACACCTCAAACACAACTTCACTTGAAACACATTTCCTTCCTTTTCCTTTCATCAAGGCCGAATCATCGTCACCATCCTAGGAGGTGTTGCTCATCTCATTTCCATATTCAAGTCCAAGCTTTTACCTTCATCACAAGGTAAGGATTTGTTTTCAAACTTTGTTTTGCTCAAGAAAGTGTTTTTCTCTAGTTTCCTCTTGGATTCTTTTTGAACTTTCCTTTGTTTTTCCTTTCTTTTCATTTTCGGCCATGAGGCCTTGATTTTGAGCATGATAGCTTGATGATGAGAGTTTTTAGATGATGACATTGTGTTCATCTCAAAGAAACCTCTAAAGCTTGAGTTTTCCTTTTCTTATGATTTCATCTATATGATATCTAACTCACATGGTTTTTCAACTTAAGAAAATTAATCTAAGGATTTCTAAAAGCCCAAGCCTACCCTTGTCAACCTTAAAGTTGGCCGGCACGTTCTAGAGATTTTTCTCTAGATAGGGGTTTTGGGTATTTAATAAAGAACTTGATGTAGTTTCACTTTCTTTCTCTTTTATATGACTTTCGATTTTTGTGTTGAGATCTTTGAGATATTGTATTGGGTTGTTATCTTGTTAAAGTCTTGAATGAGCTCTAGTTAATCATAAAATGAACCTTGCATCATGTTTACTTTATGCTTTGCATATCATGTTTATTTCCTTGCTATCACTAAATACCAAGATAATGAATGAACTTGCATTACCATGTTTATATTTCAAGCTATGCATTATCATGTTTATATTTCAAGTTCTCACTTAATACCAAGATAATAATATGTTACATTCATGTTTACTTTGTGCTATCACTTTACTTTCTAAATGGAACCTAAAATAAGTGCATGAGCATATTTATTTTTATGTCATCACCTAAATGAATCTAGAGCTCAAAGACTTGCCCATTGTTGTCTTAACAAAGGTCTAACAATATGTGTTTTCTCGGGTTCATATTTCGGCCCTAAGAGGTCTTGAGGTTTCCAAGTATTTGAGACTATGTCTTACAATTTTTCCAAGCTTAAGTGAGTTTAAGGAATGCATAGAACCAAGTTTTGAGAATTTAGAACCTCTTGAGACAAAGATGAATTGCTCACTGCCCTCTTAAATATTCTTATGATTTTAGATGTTAAATTTGCTTATAAATGAGCTTTGAGAGTTTTAAAAGAATTCCAAGAGAAACTAGTATTTTATGTGCTTTAGAAATTATGTTTTATACCTTTTATGGAGAAGTATATTTTTGGTTCTTCCTTGCTCCTTGCTGCCACTGTATGTGCTGTTTTGATGATGATAATGTGCCTATGTTTGAGTAAAAATAATGTTAAGACTCATATGTGGAAGATAGGATAAGTTAGGAACTAGAAAAGAATTAATTAGAGAATTCTAGATCCTTTAATTATGTAATTTTCTGGATTCTGTCCAGCAAGGTTTAGATTTAATAATCATGGTTTTAAATTAGTTTAAATGTGTAGGAATGACTCATAATTGGTTTAGGACTTAATCTTGAAGCCTTAGGAGCAAACTAAACTTAGAAAGGGTCATTGTTGTGACTTCTAGGTACCCGTAAAGTTAGGATTTCAAATTCTGCATCCTTGAGGTTTAGAGATGTTCTTGACCATAGTGTGAGGTGAGAAATACTTAGTTATAACCTCATAGGTTCCCAAGAGACTAGGTCTTGATGATCGATAACTTAGAATGTGAGTTAAGGATTTTAAGGATCTAAACCGTAATTTCTAGAACCCCGTAATCACACAAATATAAAGTTGTCTAAAATCTGCATAGTGCTGTTTGGATAGGTCCTTGAGCATAAAAATTAGTAAAACTTATTAGTTGTGAACCTATAGGTGTGTAAGAGGTTAAGGATAACACTAGAACAATTAGTTTACAAGTTTAAGACTCAAAAGAATCAAAGCATAACCTACTATAAGTTTATAACATAATGAGCTTGGAAGTTTGTATGAATAATTGTTTAAGGTGTGATTATGTGATAATGTATATGATATGGTTTTATGTATACACTATGAAGAAGTTTCTTGTGGTGATATATATGCTATGAAAGAGATTTATGAAATGAATAATGATGTATCTATGAATTAACACTTTATGAGAACTTAAATGTGACACAACACTGAGACGCCTTCTTGGGTGACACCGGTTTAGCCGAGCACCCCCAAGAAAACAAATCCGTGAGGGTATTGACATAGAGCTTGCCAAAGCGGACAATACTACGATGCACTAGTTGCTAGTAGAGCGTTTCAAAGAGGAAATGACCCTAAGAGAGGTGATCCTTAATTGCCCCCTAGCCCGCACTATTAAGTCGGGATTATGTATATGTTATGCTTATCATAGGATAAGTAAGAACTAGTGACGACTAGTTAAGGTATGAGCTCATAACCTAGAGATGTTTTAGGGTGGCCCCATGAGATGAAAGTTAAAAATGTCACATATACTATACTTATGCCAATGTTATAATGTTTCTTAGTTATTCTATTGTTTGGTTTACCTTTATGATGCACTCATATCATTAGATTATTTTATGCTTAGCTATAAGACGCATTGTAAAATATGATGGACCTTGGATAAATAACACTTTGGAAAAATAACTTAAAAGGAACTTATATGCATGCACACCTTTTTAAGAAATAAACCCAAGGTTCCTGAGGATGTGACGATGACACCTAGGTAGGGATAACCCTACTGAGAATTCTTTTAGAAAGATTCCCATTCCCTCTCTCTTTTCTTCCGTCATATCTTCAGATGGTGACATTCGTACTCTTCATCGACACCCCAGTATGGGAGCTGCACCATGACCCGGCACTCTGGTCATACCATTTTGAGGGTCGCTGCACGGTTAGAGTATTCATGTTTATGGGACGACCCTTTGCACACCCAGTCCCGAGTTACCATTTTACCCCGACTGCTTCTTACCATCATAACGGGATTTTTGAGCAAGCGAGACCACGTGATAAGCAGATCCTCCGCATGGAGCCCGAGACATCAGTAGTACGCGACTACCCCGAGTATGTGCCGCGTCCCCAGTACTCGGAGACAGACCCATCCGAGGACCCGACATCCCACATGTACAGTTGGAGCTCCAGTCCCGCTCCCCCACCGATGAGGGCTGGTAGTGAGGAGACGGTGGTCCAGCCGAGGTTGGCTCGTCGGCCATCTATGCGCCCTCGCCGCGGTGGACATGCCCCGATGATGCGCTCGACCACTCCTGCTGAGATTCGTCAGTGGATCGACTCGACCCCACAGTACTCGGACCCGCAGGAGTAGACATAGGAGGGGTAGTAGTTAGTGCACACACGCCACATAGTTAAGGACAAACCTTCTTTTGTATATGAGGTTGTCTACTCTAGGTGCACATGGGTATGGGTGTTGTTTCTCTTGTATTTGCTTTTTATGATTTCCATGTATTGCATTTCAGTGGTATTCCGCTTCCCGATGTATTGAATAGTCCTTCCCTTTTGGGTAGGCACAGCATATATATATATAACTATGTTTCAGTTGATGTCTCCATGATATGATGTGTTTCTTTATGCTTTGCTTATATGTTTCTCTATGCTTCCTCTTAAATATTCGTGCGTGGCTCTCACTTTGATTTTAAATTCCAAAAAGAAAAATTTTACCCATATTTCCGCTAAGTATTTTCTAAGTAAAAGGTGAGACCAAGAGGTAATATTCTAAGGATTAACCTAAGTACATACTAGTAGTCTTGGGTTAAGATTTAGGGTGTTACACTTGGCCAAATAAATGTTAGTCAATCGCTACTTTTCACTAACGTTGCACCGAATCAAAATAAGTTCAGTTTGATCCTTAAAATTTCCAAATGTATCAAAATAGTCCCTACAATTTTCTACAATGTGTCAAAAAAGTCCTAAATTCCAGATTTATCCTCTTTTGGTTCATAAAATCTAAATCATTAATAATTCTTAAATCCACTTATTTCTCTTTCATTTTCACACCCTATTCAAATAGCACACATTTTTAAATATCCTAAATACAATCAAGATCTTGATTAATTTAAATTGGAGACCCTCCATGCTTAGTTAATATAATTAATTTATTAACTATTATATTTGGAATAAATTGGGCTTTAAAATATGAAAAATAGAATGCAAGGAAAACATTATATTATCAAGCATGGATAGAGTTCATTAAAGGCCTATATGAAGCCTTATTGTTGGTGATATAGTCTATTCTAATTGTTATTCTATGTGAGAGAGATATTTGTTTAAATATGGTGTGAAAAGAATAGAGAAATAAGTTGATTTAAGAAGTATTGAGGATTTAGATTCTACTGAAATAAAATAGGAGAAATTTTGAGATTTGGGACGTTTTTAACACATTTTTGAAAATTTCAGGAACTGTTTTGACACATTAAAAAATTTTAGGGACTAATATGAATTTACTTTGATTTTGTATTACGTCAGCATGTCATGTGGGATCAACATGACATGTCATTGATACGTGACATGCCACATGTCATTTAATGTGCCACGTTAGCAAAAAGTAACGGTTGAGTAATGTTTGTTTGATCAGGGATTAAAGTGACTTATAAAATAAAATTTTAGGAATGAAATAATTAATTTCAAAATTTTAAGGACTAAAGTGAAATACACTTATAATTTAAGGGACTACAGTGACAATTTTACTCTTTAATCTTGAGTGAGCCACGATACTCACTGTACTACCCTGGCTCTATGGTCAAGCCGAAAGGGAATACCGTAATTTAAGCTCGTCACTGTTTTAATGCACATGTTGAGTCAATTGGATTGAAAATGCGTAATGTTTTAATATTGCACTTCTTTTTTAGATTTATTGTAGAGTTGTAGTAAAGGAGAAATATGCATTGTGTTGAGTCCATCGATCATTTTTGCTTTTTCCTTTTTACATTCATTACATCGTGACTTTATCTGTCATTGTGAGTGCAGTAACTCAAGAAAATAAAAATAAATTACATTATTCATAAAGATTGCCGCAAGCTATTTTTTTTTTTCTCTTTACATGAAAGCATATTTATTTATGTAATTCAATTAAATAAGCAATGCAATATTATCAGAAAGATCTCAATAATGATTAAAATCCTTTTTATTTCTTTAAGTTAAAATACATCCAAGCAAAACCAAAGATTTGAGGTTTTACATTTATTATACAAATTGAAAGGCATAGACAAACGTAATTTGTCTATCATTATTTATTGCATTACAAGGAATGGCGAGATATAGTTGGCCCTCAAGCTTCTCAATACTCGACTCCCGTGCACCTACAGTAGGCCGAAGGAAAAAGGAAAAGAAAACAGATGTTAGCACTTAATCTTTAAATATGACAAAGCTATGGAGCAAAATGCCGTGGGATTTGATACGTTAGAATAAAATGCAAGTTTTACCCAACAGATAACGATGAACTGTAACTTCTGTAGTTATTCATCTATTATTTGAAATCGTGCAAGTAAATTTATTTTAATATTTAATTAAAGCAAATGCAATTTTAAAAGAATAAGATAGAATTCTTATCCAACCCAAAAGATTATGTATAACATACATATTAATTGAAAAAGCTAATTAATTTCCTTCATTCTTTTCTGATCTAGAAAAGGGAATTACATAGTTTGATCCGATAATAATAAAATAATCTATTCTAAAATTTTGATCCCAACACCTGTACACAAAAGGCACAAAAGGTTTTTGTGCTGTTGTTGGTAAAAAGTCAAAAAGAAAACAAAACAAATAATCAACCAATAACAAATACTCTAAAGATCGATGGTGATGACGAAAGTAGCATGAAATCTTGATAAATCTGAGTTTATCAGAGCAAATCAATGTTACCTTAACAAAAGAGGAGTAGCAATAGAAGATCTATTCCCTGTCGCTGTCACTTTCGCTGCTGCTACCATGGCCGGAGTCGCTGCTGCTGCCATGTTCGTAGTCATCGTCATCGTCTCGGCCTTCATAGTCGCTTCTGCCACTGCCACTGCCACGTTCGTAGTCATCGTCATCGTCACGACCTTCGTCACGGCCTTCGTCACGGCCTCCGTCACGGCCTCCATCACGGCCTCTGTCACGGCCTTCGTCACGGCCTCCGTCACGGCCTCCATCACGGCCTCTGTCACGGCCTTCGTCACGGCCTCTGTCACGGCCTTCATCACGGCGTTCGTCACGGCCTTCGTCATGGCCTTCGTCATGGCCTCTGTCACGGCCTTCATCACGGCCTTCATCACGGCCTTCGTCATCACTGCTGCTGCCATGTTCATCGTCATCGTCATGGCTTTCGTAGTCATTGCTGATGCTGCCACGTTCGTAGTCATCGTCATCGTCACGGCCTTCTTCACGGCCTCCATCACGGCCTCGGTCACGGCGGGCTTCACCGTTGATCTTGGCCTTGATCTTGGCCTTGATTTTGGCCTTGATCTTCTCCTTCATGCCTTCATCCTCCATCTTGCGACGGACCGTCTTCTCAATCATGTTGATGATCCCGGACATGGTTTCTGATATTATTTTCTCTTTGCTCTTGTGATCTGACGCGAAGCACAAGAGTTGTGCTTCGTTGCTAATTATGATGCACAGGTACGCTTGATTTCTCCACCTATATAAGGGTGGGAAACGGCTGCCTCCCTTTTTAGAGGCTAACAGGTCTGAGGCATTAAAAGTTGGAGCTCGATGTTTTATACCAAAAATTGGCTGATCCAGCAAAGAGGTTGAAGTGTCCACCCTCATGTTAGCGCATTTTAACTATTTCGAGGCTAATTTTCTATTGGACAGGTAAAATAATTTGTGAAAATCGTTGGTGTTGTCCCAAACCAATTTCCACCATAGGAATTTATAGGTTTGTCTTTTTTAAGCTTTCAATTTTCAGCAATTGATGATAGATGTTTTTTTAAATAAAATTTATGTTTAAATAAAAAGATAAGATGAATTTGAATTGAATCCATATATATATATATATATATGTATATTATCTATGTTATCTATATTTAATCCAATTTCTTTTCTTCCTTCAATATATATTAAATTCATAATATTGAACAAAAATAACACCGTAGTAGAATAAACTACATAAGATTTGTAAATGAATTACTATAAGCAATTAATTTAAGGAAATTTAAGGAAATAATATTTGATTAAGAATATTATGAATATTCAATATTACATATATATATAATTTTATTTACATGTAAATATTGTTGTAACTGTATCATAATTTTTTATTAAAATATATCATATTTGCGTATCGTACTACCCTTCCTTAGTCTCAACCTCTGCGATCATGTTGGTGAAAAATTGTTTGCCACTGTGACGAGAATGTTGAAGCAGTAGGCTGATATAATCACGCACCATTGTGATCCACTATTTTGCCAATCCCCAGCTACCGTCATTGCTCATCAAACCACCATGAATCCCCTTAGGCTACACTTTGTGAAGAACCAAATCTACTCTCTCTTCCACGTGTAAACTTCCTTCTCCTTTAGAAGAGCCATGCTGAATTAGTGGATTTTTATATTTTTTGTTTTTTCATTCAAATAGTGGGCCAATACAAGGGGTCTACCTTCATACTAAATGGATCCTTTCTCATTTCAAGGTTCTCTGAATAAAGAGTGAGCCACGTGTAACGTCAACACACTCACCACTTTTTTCTACCTTGTCTGTTTTTTTTTTTACTTCCAAAATGTGTGCCTGAACCCATCTCTCTTTGACTCTCTCAGTTCTCTTCATTCTCAACCCTTTGTTCCCTCCTCAATCACAACCACCACCACCTCCTCTCTACTGGTCATTCTTCACTGACGGCAACTTCTACGCTGCACAGACACAACAACCACCGCTACCATTGCCGTCGTCATCCACCACCGCTAAGGAACCAAGCTCCGCCACCAGATCTGCAGAAGCCGCTTCCACCATACGGCCACCGCAAACCACCTACTCCTCATGCCCCTTCTCATTCAAATCGCGATCTCACTGTCGCTTCTGTCCTTGAGACACCGAGCAACATCAACTCTCCTCCCTCTCGCATCGTGTTGCCACTGCACATAGGCCACTGCAGAGCCACTACCACACCCCATATCACTTTCCCTGGGCACAACTTCTCTTTCTTTCAAAATGCCCAAATGTTGTTGAGGTTTGTCCTTATCTGATAGCTTAGGGTTTGATTAAGTTTTTTTTTTTATTTTTTTTGTTGTTAGGATACTATTTTATTTTTCTTTTGTGAATGCTGATTGATTTTTCATTGGGAGTTGGATTCCTTCCTTCCCATTTTTCCTTTTTGTTGTTTCAATCCTAAGGTTTGATTTGTTTAAGGATTTGATTTGGGGATGAGTTTTCAAACTGGGAAAATTTCTTTATTTGTTTTGTCAATGGATTCTTGATGACCTTTGGTTTGTGTTTTTGAATGCTGATTGTTGGTTTGGTAACTGGCAAAGCACGTCTATTATGGCACTAAAGGTTATTTTAAGGGACCAACTAAGAATTGCTTGAGAAAATCAAATTGTTCACTAACTGATTACTTATTTGATTTATATAGTTATGTTTGATGATTTTTTGGAGCAAATGTGTTAAGGCATTGAAGGTTATTATAAGGAACAATTTGAAAAAATTTGAAAAGTCAAGTTGTTCACTCACGAATTGGTTTATGAACAATGATATAGAATTTGATTTTTTTTTATTTAATTATTTAATGGTGTATGATGTTGATGTTTTCAAAGCAATTGTTGTTGCACTGAGGGTCATTTTAAATAAGCAAATTGAGGAGGGACATAGGGATACAAACTATCCTCAAGCACCCAAATATCCTTTGCCTCGATGCTTGGTTCCATCATGCCAAGCGTGTTCTTGATTCTGGAGTATGCTCATAATGGTGAGCTTCACGAAGAGCTAAGGAAAAGAAGTTATCTCAATGAGAAGCATGCTGCCATAGTAATCATTTCTATGTTTGAAGACTTGCTATTTCTTGATGTAGGTTTTTGATCGAGGTCATCGGTCATTAATTATGTTATGAAGTTTTGAAGGTTAGGTTTCCTTTGTAACCTTTTCCTTTGCTGTATTGTGCCATTCTTTCTTCTTCTACTATGATACTAGCTGTATTACTCTTAATGTTTTATTAGCTGTATTACTAGTTGCATTGGTTGTTAGTTTTCCTTTTTGTCACAATCATCACCACACCACTTGACTTTTTTATGCATATTGCCTATTTTTTTTTTTAAACTATAGTTTTCTACTATAGTGGTTTTTCACATCAAACATGTAGGAATAATGAAGATACTTTCTATTGTTTTTGCTCTATATTTGAAGTCATGCTTGGATGACTAGACAACAAAATAGCTTCTATACTTGGGAATACGAACAGGGTTCAACTATAGTCATCTAATTGGGATTCCCTAATTAGATGCATGGACTAGACTGATTAGTCATTAAACTTATTTCACTTCCTTACCATGGTTTTGCTTGGTGCAACATGTGATGTTGTAGATCAGCCAGCATCAACTTTCTTTGACCCCCTGCAGTTCTGCTTCTTTTTTTCTTATACTTTTTTAATGGGGGTAATTGGGTAAATTGAGAACACATATTTCAGATTATATATACCAAGCTATATTTAGTTTAAAAATTGATAATATTGTTGAAGCTACCTTTAATAAAAATTGAGAATATATGATTCTACAAATCTGATGGAGTAAATTGACAACATATATTTCAGATTATTTCTACCAAGCTATACGACAGTACTACCAATTTTGTAAAGATTTTTTCTAAAAAAATTTATTTTGTATTTAGAACAATTTATAATTTAAACAGTGAAGGTTAATTTTGGATCTTGGAATTGTAGATGTGTTTTACTTTAGTGTTGGAATTAAGAAATTAAAAAGCCCCATTGTGCTCGCAGGAAACGTTCTTTCTTTTATTGCAGGTATGTTCTTTCTTTTATGGTCACTTTCTATTTTAGCTATATGATGCTACCTTTGTTGTGCTCACAGGGACTCTGGCTAATTGAAGAGGACCAGTGAATGAAAAAGGTGACACGTTTCTAAGTTTCATTGCAAATTTATTTTCATAGTGACACTGCATTTTATGTTGGCAACTTCTCAGTTATGGCTTTTGAATGGGATATAATGGCCTGTAATTTGTGGTTGTATCATCTACAATATGTGGAAGACTCACATGTACGATTCACTATGTATGTATCCCTTCCCCCAAGCTACCAAAATTAAAGATAAATGTCAAAGCCAAGAGACTTTTGATTTGATTGTCTCTATATATTTTATTTTTTTGTTTTGTGGAGTAATTATTCACTTATTATGGTGACTTTAGATGGATCGATAATATTATTCAATAAACATTCTAACTTCTAACATTTTATTTTCATTTGATGTTTTAGTCCTATGTGAATATTGTATGTTTTGTTGATGAAACTGGCCATCTTATTTATTCTTCGGAGTTGCGATAGCTTTTACATAACATATATTTTGCACCTTTATGAAAGAAAAACAAAAGAAAACACATAGTGGATCTTGATTTTTCAACTGAATTATCTAAAGTTAAATGAGAATTAGGTTGATTCCCTTATAAATGTTAGTGTTGGTTAAGAATTTCCTAATCTTCAAATTATTAATTTGTGTTAAATATCATTTATGTATATATCTACTAAATTGATACCTTTTTTTTTTTGGTTACCAGGATATAGCCATGACATTCTAAACTCACTTTCTTATTTATGCTTCTTGCTTCTTATTAGTACTAAAAGAAAATGTGCAATCGAACATAACTAAATTCATAAGAAGGAACTGTCATATTGTGTTTCTTTATTTTTTTCAATTTTCCATTGACTTAATTTTCAATTCCATATGTGTATTATGTATATGAATTTGGCTTTTGATGTCTTTCTTATTTTCTTTGTTCCTTAGGAATCAAGGGGCTGCTTTTGATTTTGGAGTAAAACAGAATTGGATCACTGTCGAGTTCTTGAATGAATTAAAATGTTCAGGACTCCCAAATCACCAACTGAAACTAAAACAAGGTGTGTCAGTCCTGTTATTGAGAAATATTGATCAATCTATTGGGTTATGTAATGGTACTAGGTTGATAGTCACTGGATTGGGTGTGAATCTAATTAGTTGTCAAATTACTGCTGGGGTAAATATCGGGGAAAAGGTTTATATACCAAGAATGAATTTAGTACCTTCTAACTTGGGTTTTCTGCTAAAGTTCCAGAGACGCCAATTTCCACCTTGTCTATGTTTTGCAATGACCATCAACAAGAGTCAAGGACAAACTCTATCCCGTGTGGGATTGTTTCTACGACGTCCAGTTTTCTCGCACGGTTAGTTGTATGTTGCTATATCAAGGGTGAGATACAGAAAAGGCCTAAAAATCATGATTTGTGATGAGGATGATCGACCTACAAGAACCACAAGGAATTTTGTTTATCCTGAGATATTTAACAATGTATAAGATTTGGGCTGTTTGTGTCTTGACGGGTGATTTATGTACAATATGTGCAAGTTTGTGATGATGTATTTTCAAAACACTATAATTATTGTTTTGCTAAGATGAGTAGTCTGTACCTGTGTGAATTATTATAAAATGAAGTCAATTTATTGTTAACTCAAAATTATATTACTTGAAAAAAAATTGTTTAATGTATATAATCAATTATATAATTATATTAATTTGAAACATTTATATAAAATAATAACTAATTATTATTTGTATGAAATAATAACTAATTATCTCGCATACTTCCAATATTATAATAATAATATATAAATATTTGTATGAAAAATTTATACTACTAATATCCTAAAATTATCTTTTAAAAAAACAAGTTAATATAAATTAATCTTCTATCTCCATTCCCTATCTTCACCCTCTCTTCTAATATATATATGAATTCCAGTATGTTCATATACATTTTTTGTATTTGATTTTGTCCCACCCTAACCTATAGAGTATCGTATAAATTCCTTTCCTTTTAATTTGGTAAAAATTGATGCATTCTATATTCTTATATCTCTCTTTCATTAACAATATGTATCCATATTATTTCTACCAATCATGCAAGACATATATAATTGAGTATATAATTTTTTTCATTCTTAATTGGTAGAAGTAGGTGATTCTTAATACATATATTTAATTCATTAACAATATATGTCCATATTATTTCTAATTAAATAGTCATGACATGTATAAGCGATTGACTTCAATATAATAACCGTGAATAGCACGAGTTTAGTACTAGTTGCACCCACAATCGTGAACTGCCACTACAAAAGCCTCTTCGTCTTGAGCCCTTACCATTGTCACTACTAAACAATGGGGTACAACTGTACAAGGATGAGAGAACGGGAAGGATGTGAAAGCTTGTTCGGCAACAAAACAGAGTAAGGGAAAAGTTATGAGTTGTTTAGCCTCCTTTTTCCCCATTAGGGGTAAATTGGATATTGTATAATTTATGTTAGCAGCAATTAACACTTGTTAGCACATAATTTTTTATTTTGTTGCAAAAAATGTATTTTGCTTTTTTTGGATTAAAAAATAAAAAAAAATCCATTTTTTTAATTAGAACTTGTCTTTCTCTCCGTTAATTCAAACAAAGAAAAAAGGAAAAAATAAATAAAAAGTTTAAAATTCTAATCAAATCTTTTTTATCAATTTTTTTTTTTCAATTAGCATCAATCAATTTTGTTTTTAATTGATTTCAATCAAATCAAAATTTTAATTAGCATCAATCTTTTCATAATTGCTTTAATTCCAAAATTATGTATAAATAAGCATAATTTTCTTGTAAAAAGGATAAGAGAAGAAAGGGAAAAATTTACTAAACCAAGGGACTCATCCACGTGAACCACCATGAGATCACTAACCTCCATAGCCTTGACCCACATCCTGTAGACATCCCTAACTACCCAAAAACAAACTAACCTCCACAATAATCTTCATTTTTCCATAGTCACCATTAACCATCATTATCACCTTTTCATATAATCTGGCTTCCACCATGTCAACCTTTCAATACAATATTTTTTGGTATAAGGCAACACTTTTTTAAGACAACATTTTTATAGGGGTGCATTCGTGTTAGGCTAAGGAAACACTTTTCTAAAGAAATGCTTTTATAGGGGTGGCATTTGTGTTACGCTAAGGCAATAGAATTTAATGCATTGCCTTAACCTAAAAAGACATTGCTTTTAAAGCGTTGCCACATAATCTAATAGCAAGCAACGCTTATTTCCACGTCCGTTTCATTTTCAAACAAAGTGTTGCCTTTGTAAAATTCAATTAGCATTGCTTTTAAAACATTGTCTAAACTTTTAACGCCAAACTAAAATTTTTCCCATTAAAAATTGTCTTCTGCACTAAAATTTGCCTAAAATCATAAAAAAATTTGAAATCCTCTAGCATACCCAGCACTAAACAAAAACACATTTCTCCCTTTTTTCGTCGTTCCATAGCTTCGCTACGTGCCCCATTCTTCACGGTTCCAAAGCTCCACTGTGTGAACCATGATGTGTGCCTTTCTTCGCGTTCCCGAGCTCTACCCCATGGCCCTTTCTTCGCCATTCCAAAGCTCCATTGTATGCTCCTCTTTTTCATGATTCTAGAAGCTTTGCTATGTGCCTCCTTATTCACAGTTCTAGAGCTCACTACATGCAACCTGTAACGCCCCGATCTTTTCTGTTAGAGTGAAAATGACCAAAATACCCCTGAGGTCATTTTTGGCCCGGAATTCAAGGAAAGCCAGTTTGGCAGTACTCGAAGGGCAAACTCAATTTTGGAAGGGGATTAGATGACTTGTGTACCTTTCTGGGATCGAAAATCTCGTTTTTCGAGTTTTTGGGTCAAAATGACCAAAACACCCCTGCGGTGTTTTACCTATTTACAAGTGTCGAATGAACCTGAAACTTCTCCAGATGGTTTTAAAAGGTATTTTTATGTAGACTGTAACTTTAGTTTTGGTCTCAGAGGTCCCGGGCGAAATTAGTACAAAATTATGGTTTTGCCCCTAGTTTCGTGTTTTTGCGCTTAATCGCGTGATTAAGCAAACCTAAGCAATATTAGGCTCTAATCGAAGGTTAATTAATTTCCATAATTAATCTTGGGTCAAAATAATTTATTAAAGTTGATTAGAACCTAAAAGTGCTTAATTACAACTTAAAATCCTATTTTAAATTCAAGACTCCTAGTCATGGAATCTTGAATAGTGTTTTCTCTTCCCAATTCCTTAAATCATAGAATTGTGTTACACATTATTTATTCACAAATGAGTTTTTAATTCTTTAATGATGTATGAGCACTTCTAATCTTGTCATAAAATCCTTAAATCACATTCTTAGTCACATAAACTTAAGCTTAATTATTCCTAACCTTGTACCTAAACTAATACACACTTAAACCTATCATTAACACACAATTAGATGATCAAATCTCCCTCCCCCCATGCTGCCCAGTCTGGCCGAAGCCTTTCCCCCCTCCATATGCATCACATGTTCAATTTTTCAACACTCCAAGGCCATACCTCAAGTCACATACACCATGCCTTGTCATATTTTCAATCAAGCTTGATTTTCCAAATGAATAACTAATTAAAATAACCCATTTTCCTCATTTATTTGTGGCTGAAAAAGTTCCAGCCATGTCAAGCTTCTAGAAGCCTAATTTCATTCAAAAATTGATAGGAAATTCACTCACATCAAGCCATACTTTGTATCATAAACTCCATACCTCAAACCATGCTTGTATGACACCTTGTAAGAGATATTTTCCTTCCTTTTCCCTCCCAAACTACACTGTCAGCACCTCCCCCCCTTTGAGCTCTCATTTGTTTTCATTTTCTATAAATACCTTGCTTACTTGAGCTTGCAAACACTTTAGTTCATTTGCTAAGTTTCAAGTTTTCTAAGCTTTCTTGAGTTTCTTTCTTTTTCTCTCAAGTTTCAAGAGAGTTCTCTCTTGTTCTTCATCTTCATCTTCATTCTCTATTCATCTCATAATCATCTCATAACCTTGAAACACCACCCCACCACCTTAGATCATCATACAAACACCTAAACTTCCATTATCAAACACAAGCTCACCAAGAACACATTTCCTTCCTTTTTCTCTCCACAAGGCCGAAGCCATCTAGCCCCAAGGAAGAGCTCATCATCTTGTTTTCCTTTTCAAAAGTTCAAGCTTTTTGTCTCCATTCTAGGTATGAGTGTTTTTCTAAACTTGTTTTTCTTGTAAAGAAGTTTTTCTCTAGCTTTCTCTTGGATTTCTTTTGAAACTTTTCTTTGGTTTTTTTCTTCCTTCTCATTTCGGCCATGAGGCCATGTTTATGAGCATGATAGCTTGATGATAAGAGTTTCTAGATGATGACCTTGTGTTCATCTTAAAGAAACCTCTAAAGCTTGAGTTTTTCCTTTCCTTTAACATTATCTATATGATACTTAGCTCACATGGTTTTCAACTTAAGAAAATTAATCTAAGGATTACTAAAAGCCCAAGCCTACCCTTGTCAACCTTAAAGTTAGCCGGCACGTTGTAGAGATTTTTCTCTAGATAGGGGTTTTGGGTACTTAATAAAGAACTTGACTTAGTTTCATCCTCTTTTCCTTTTTTATGAGGTTTCGGTTTTATTTCCTTTTCTTTGAGGTTTTGTTTTGTTTTGAAATTTTTTTTACTTTGAGCTTGATGATGATGTTCAAGAATGTAACACCCTAAATCTTAACCCAAGACTACTAGTATGTCCTTAGGTTAATCTTTAGAATATTACCTCTTGGTCTCATCTTTTAGAAAATACTTAGCGGAAATATGGGTAAAATTTTTCTTTTTGGAATTTAAAATCAAAGTGAGAGCCACGCTCGAAACTTTAAGGGGAATCATAGCGAAACATATAAGCAAAGCATAAGAAACACATCATGTCATGGAAACATCAACTGAATCATGGATATATATATATATAACGTGCCTACCCAAAGAGGCAGGACTATTTGATACATCATGAAGCAAAATACAACTGAAGTGCAATACAAGGAAATCATGAAAAGCAAATACAAAAGAAACTACCCCCATACCCATGTGCACCTAAAGGAGACAACCTCATATACAAAAGAAGGTTTGACCTCTACTATGTGGCGTGTGTGTGCACTAGCTACTACCCCTCCTATGACTACTCCTGCTGGTCCGAATACTGTGGGGTCGAGTCGATCCACTGGCGAATCTCGGCGGGAGTGGTCGAGCGCATCATCGGGGCATGTCCACCGCGGCGAGGGCGCATGGATGGCCGTCGAGCCAACCTCGGCCGACCACCGCCTCCTCACTCCCAGCCCTCATCGGTGGAGGAGCGGACCGAGCTCCAACTATACATGTGGGATGGCGGGTCCTCGGATGGGTCCGTCTCCAAGCACCGGGACGCGGCACATACTGGTACTCGCGTCATACCGACGTCTCGGGCTCCATGCGGAGGATCTGCTCATCGCGTGGTCTCGCTCGCTCAAAAATCCCGTTATGGACGGTAAGGAGCGATCGGTGAAGCGGTAGCTCGGGACGGGTGCACGAAGGGTCGCCCCATGAACATGAATACTCCGACAAGGCAGCGACCCTCAAAATGATATGACCCGAGCCGGGTCATGGTGCAGCTCCCATACCGGGTGTCGATGAAGAGTACAAACGCCGCCATCTCAAGATATGACGGAAGAAAAGAGAGAGGGAATGAGAATCTTTCTAAAAGAATTCTCGAGGGTTATCCCTACCTAGGTGTCATCGTCACATCCTCGGGAACCTTGGGTTTATTTCTAAAAGGTGTGCATGCATATAATTTCCTTTTAAGTTAGTTTTCCAAAGAGGTATTTTATCCAAGGTCCGTCATATTTTATAATGCGCCTTTATAACTTAAGCGGAAATACACTAATGATATGAATGCATCATAAGGTAACCCAAACAATAGAATGACTAGGAAACATTATAACATTGGCATAAGTATAGTTTATGTGACATTGTTAACTTTAACTTTCATCTCATGGGGCCGCCTCTAAAACTTCTCTAGGTTATGAGCTCATACCTTAACTAGTCGTCACTAGCTCTTACTTATCCTATGATAAGCGTAACATAATCCCGACTTAAAGTACGGGCTAGGGGGCAAATTAAGGATCTCCTTTCTAGGGTCATTTCCTCTTTGAAACGCTTTGCTAGCCACGTGGGCCTCGCAATTTGTCCGCTTTGGCAGGCTGCATCTACACATACCCTCACGGATTTGTCTCCTCCTGGGGTGCTCGGCGAACCGGTGTCACCCAGAGAAGCGCCTCAGTGTTGTGTCACATTTATATTCTCATAAGTATTAAATCACAATTACCTCATCATTTATCATATTCATTTTTATCATGCATTCTCATATAGCTTTTTCATAACATATATATCATCACATGAAACTTTCTCACAAACATCATCACATAGTCATATCTAACAATCATCCTCATAAGCTCATAGACATGTTATGTTATAACTCATAGTGTTTTAAACTTTGATTCTTATGAGTCTTAAACTTGCAAATTAATTGTTCTAACATTATCCTTAACTACTTTATACGCCTATAGTTTGACAATTAATGAGTTATACAAATTTTTATGCTCAAGAACTAATCCAAATAGCACTAAGCAGAATTTGGACAGCTTCATGTTTATGTGATTACGGAGTTCTAGAAATTACGGTTTAGATCTTTATCTCACTTTCTAAGTTATTGATCATCAACACCTAGTCTCTTGGGAACCTATAAGGTTATAACTAAGTATTTCTCACCTTACCCTATGGTCAAGAACATCTCTAAACCTCAAGAGTGCAGAAATCAAAATACTAACTTTACGGGTACCTAGAAGTCACAATAATGACCCTTTCTAAGTTCGGTTTGCTCCTAAGGTTTCAAGATTAAGTCCTAAACCAATTATGAGTCATTCCTACACATATAAACTAATTTAAAGCCATGATTATTGAATCTACACCTTGCTGGACAGAATCCAGAAAATAAATCTTTAAGGGATCTAGAACTCTCAAATTAATTCCTTTCTAGTTCCTAACTTATCCTATCTTTCACATATGAGTCTTAACATAATTATTACCCAAACATAAGCATATTAACATCATTAACACAGCTCATACAGTGGCCAAACATAGCAAGGCAGAACCGAAACAGAAACTCCATTTAAAGGCATTGAATCATAGTTTCTAAAGCACATAAAATACTAGTTTCTCTTGGAACCTTATTAAAACCTTCAAAACTCTTTTATGAACACTTTTATCATCTACACTCATGAAAATACTTGATAGGGCAGTGGCTATATTATTTTCATCTCAAGAGGTCCTAAATTCATAACACTTAGTTCTACACATTCCTTATACTCATATAAGTTTAGAAAAATTATAAAACACAGTTTTCAATACTTGAAAACATTAAGGCCTCATAGGGCCGAAATATGAACCATAGGAAATAAATGTTTTGGACCTTTGTTTGAGATATCATTGGGCAAGTCTTTGAGCTCTAGAATCATTAAAGTGATGACATAAAAATAAACATGCTCATGCACTTATTTTAGTTATTGCTAGAAAGTAAAGTGAGAGCATAAAATAAATATGTGGTGCAATATATTATTATCTTTGATATTTAGGTGAGGACTTGAAATATAAATATGATAATGCAAAGCTTGAAACATAAACATGATAATGCAGGTTCATTCATTATCTTGGGATTTAGTGATAGCAAGGAAATAAACATGATATGCAAAGCTTAAAGTAAACATGATGCAAGTTTCATTTTTATGTTTAACTAGGGCTCATTTAAGACTTTAACAAGATAATAACCCCATACAATATCTCAAAGATCACAACACAAGAATCGAAAATCATATAAAAGAGAAAGAAAGTGAAGCTACATCAAGTTCTTTATTAAGTACCCAAAACCCCTATCTAGAGACAAATCTCTAGAACGTGCCGGCCAACTTTAAGGTTGATAAGGGTAGGCTTGGGCTTTTAGAAATCCTTAGATTAATTTTTCTTAAGTTGGAAAACCATGTGAGCTAGATAACATATAGATGAAGTTGTAAGAAAAGGAAAACTCAAGCTTTAGAGGTTTCTTTGAGATGAACACAATGTCATCATCTAGAAACTCTCATCATCAAGCTATCATGCTCAAATCAAGGCCTCATGGCCGAAAATGAAAAGGAAAGGAAAGACAAAGGAAAGTTCAAAAAGAATCCAAGAGAAAACTAGAGAAAAACACTTTCTTGAACAAAATAAAGTTTGAAAACAAATCCCTACCTAGTGATGAAGATAAAAGCTTGATCTTGAAGATGGAAATGGGATGAGCAACACCTCCTAGGATGGTGGTGATGATTTCGGCCAAGGAAAGGAAAAGGAAAGGAGATGTGTTTTGAGTGAAGTTGTGTTTGAGGTTGAGTGTTTGAAAGCTTTGAGAATGGTTTAAGGTTATGAGGTGATGGATTAAGGCTATGAGGTGATTATGTGATGGAAGAATGAAGAGGATGAAGATGAAGAGAAAGAGCTCTTAGAACTTTGAGAGAAGGAAAAAGCTTAGTAAGACAACTCTAAAACTCTAAACTTTGCAAATGCTTCAAGGTGCAACAAGGCTAACACAAGCATCCTATTTATAGAAAAACAAAACCATGGAGGAGTGAATGGGGAGGGCTTGGCCGTAGCCTTTGAGGGAGGAAGGAAGAGAAAATATCTCTTACACAAGGTCATTCAAGCATGGTTTGAAGTATGGAAGCTATGCTACAAAGTATGGCTTGATGTGAGTTAATTTCCTATCACATTTTTATGAATTTAGGCTTCTAGAAATAATGCATGGCTGGAACTTTTCCAGCCACAATTAAATGAGAGAAATGGGTTGTTTTAATTATTTATTCATGTGGAAATTCAAGCTTGATTGAAAGTTATGACAAGGTATAGTGTATGTGACTTGAGGTATGGCCTTGGAGTGTTGAAAAATTGAACATGTGATGCATATGGAGGGAGGAGGTTCATGGCCAGCTTGGGACAGCAGAATGGGAGGATGATTTGACCATTTAATTGTGTGTTAATGGTAGGTTTAGATGTGTATTAGCTTAGGTACAAGGTTAGGAATGATTAAGCTCAAGTTTAGGTAACTAAGAATGTGATTTAGAGAGTTTATGACAAGTTTAGGAGTGCTCATACATCATTAAAGAATTTAAAACTCATTTATGAATAAACAGTGTGTAACACAATTCCATGATTTAAGGAATTGGAAAGAGAAAACACTATTCAAGATTCTATGACTAGGTGTCATAAAATTAAAATATGATTTTAGGTTGTAATTAAGTACTTTTTGGTTCTAATCAACTTTAATAAATTATTTTGACTCTAGATTAATTAAGGAAATTAATTAACCTTCGATTAGAGCTTAATATTGCTTAGGTTTGCTTAATCGTGTGATTAAGCGTAAAAGTACGAAACTAGGGGCAAAACCGTAATTTTGCACTAATTTTGCCCGGGACTTCAAAAATTAAAACTGAGGTCATAGAATACATAAAAACGCCTTTTAAAACCATCTGGAGAAGTTTCGGGTTCATCCGGCACTTGCAAACGGGTAAAACACCACAGGGGCATTTTGGTCATTTTGACCCGAAAATTCGAAAAACGAGATTTTCGATCCCGGGAAGGTACATAAGTTTTCTAATCCCCTTCCAACATTGAGTTTGCCCTTCGAGTACTGCCAAGACCGCTTTCCTCGACTCGAAAATGACCTTAGGGGCATTTTGGTCATTTTCACTCTAACAGAAAATCGGGGCGTTACAAAGAACCTCATAGTTCCTTTGAGAACTTGGTTCAAGAACTCTAAAGCTCTCTTTGTGATGAGATGAGTGTTGGGTTGTTATATATGTTAAAGTCTTGTATGAGCTCTAGCCAACCTTAAAATGAACCTTGCATCATGTTTATTTTTATGCTTTGCATATCATATTTACTTTCCTTGCTATCACTAAGGAACAAGATAATGAATGAACTTGCATTATCATATTTATATTTCAAGCTATGCATTATCATGTTTATGTTTCAAGTTCTCACTTAATATCAAGATAATAATGAGTTGCATCTCATGTTTATTTTATGCTATCACTTTACTTTCTAATGGAACCTAAAATGAGTGCATGAGCATGTTTACTTTTATGTCATCACTTAAATGAACCTAGAGCTCAAAGACTTGCCTGTTGTTGTCTCAAACAAAGGTTTGAAAATATTTACTTCTCTTAGCTTATGTTTCGGCCATTAAGGATTTGTTGCCTTCCAAGTATTGAAAACTATGTTTCATAATTTTTCTAAGCTTTTATGAGTTTAAGGAATGCATAGGACTAAGTTTTATGAATTTAGGACCTCTTGAGACAAAGATGATTTAGTCACTGCCCTCATAAATATTTTTAAGATTTTATATGACAAAAATGTTTAGAAATGAGTTTTGAAAGTTTTAAAAAGGTTCCAAGAGAAACTAGTATTTTATGTGCTTTAGAAATTGTGTTTGATGCCTTTGCATGGAGATGTTGCTTTCGGTTCTGCCTTGCCTTGTATGACCACTGTATGAGCTGTTTTAATGATGATAATATGCTTATGTTTGAGTATAATTAATGTTAAAACTCGTATGTGAAAGATAAGAGAAGTTAGAAACTAGAAAAGAATTAATTTGAGAGTTTTAGATCCCTTAATGTTTGATTTTTTTGGATTCTGTCCAGCAGGGTTTAGTAATGATAATCATGGTCCTAAATTAGTTTAAATGTGTAGGAACAACTCATAATTGGTTTAGGACTTGATCTTGATGCCTTAGGAACAAACTGGACTTAGAAAGGGTCATTGTTGTGACTCCTAAGTACCCGTAAAGTTAGGATTATGAATTCTGCATCCTTGAGGTTTAGAGATGTTCTTGACCATAGTATGAGGTGAGAAATACTTAGTTATAACCTTATAAGTTCCCGAGAGATTAGGTTTGATGATTTATAACTTAGAAAGTGAGTTAAGGATCTTAAGGGTCCATGCATAAGACACTAAGAAGTTGTTAATGCTATGATGTGTTATATGATGCAATGATATGATGAGATGTGCTTGATGCATGAGAAAATGATGGATGAAAATGTTAAAGTTTATCATAGCATGAGATTTCATGAGAACATGTTGTGTGAATTAGCTTGTGGCAGTTTGGAGGAAATTCAGTTTAACAGCTGTTATGCTGCCGAATTCCTATCGAACTTTAAGGGGTTGAAAGAAATGTTTATGAGTACCATATATGTTAAAAACCCTGGGTGACATCGGTTCGACCGAGCACCCCCAGGAGATTTTTATGTGACAAAGCACTGAGACGCACTTTCCTGGATGACACCGGTTCGGCCGAGCACCCCCAGGGGAGACAAATCTGTGAAGGATGAGTAGATGCAGCCTACCAAAGGAAACAAATTGCTGTGGCTTAATGCCCACAAAGTATTTCAAAGAGGGTATATCCTAAGAGAGGTGATCCTTGCCCCCTACCCATACTTGCGAGTCGGGATTATTTTATTATGTTTCGCTTATTCAGATAATAAGCAAGAGCTAGTGACGACTAGCTGAGGTATGAGCTCATAACCTAGTTATTTTTAGGGTGGCTTATTATGCTAAAGTACCATGATTGATGTCACGAAGTTGAGGAATGATTCACTTGAAAGTATATGCCCTTATGCCACATGGTTTATGTTTATATGCTTTGATGTGTTGTTTTATAAGCTCAAGTATTGACATGCATCCATGAGATAACATGTTGCATTCATAACATCAAGATGCATGCTAAAAGGAATGGACCTTAGATAATTAGTTTTGGAAAACCCTAAATTGAACCTTATATGCATGATCACTATTTTAGAATTAAATCCAAGGTTCCTGAGGATGTGAACGATGTAACCCTAGGATAGGAGACTCCTACTGAGATTTATTTAGCAAGAATTCTCACTCCTCTCTCTCCTTTCTTCCATCACATCTTCAGAGACCGATGACGACGTTCGTACTTTTCGTTGACACTCCAGTTTGGGAGGTGCACTACGACCCAGACCACCATTCGTATCATTTTAAGGGTCATTGTGCCGTCCGTGTCTTTGTGTACATGGGACGACCCTTCGCTTATCCGGTTTTGAGCTACCAATTCACCCCTATTGCACCTTTTGGTAGTGACGACATGATCTTCGAGCGCACTCATCCGCGTGATGAGCAGCTGCGCTGTGCCCGCACCTCTGCCTCAGCTGTCCATGACTTCCCGGAGTACATACCTCGCTCGAGGAGGTCCGAGACTGATCCATCCGAGGATTCATCGACGCATGTCCCTTCGGAGGGCTCTGCTCCCTTTCCCCAGTTCCGAAGCAAAGGGAGCGAGGAGACCGTGAGGCAGCTGCGTTTGGCGAGGAGAGCCAAAATGCGCCTGCATCGAGGAGCTCACATTCAGCCGCCATGAGTCCCCTTTACACTCCATTGGCCCACTCAGGAGGAGATAGAGCATTTCCCCGGTTACCTGCCTCCATCACCCGAGGACCCCGGTCGTCACTAGACTCAGATGGAGAGCTTTACGAGTACCCGAGCTTTTATGGAGATCTTCCCTTCGGCAGTACCTTTTGGGAGGGGTTGTAGATTGTACTCGTAGCTTAGTAAGAGGGTAGCATTTTGGGTTTATCTTCTAGTCTTACCATGTACCTTGTACTTTCTTGTTTTATGTTGTATTTTATTTTCGCTGTATTACAAGCTTTGCCTGTCTCCATGAGGGTATGACTACTTATGTACTCTACTTAAGTTATTAATGAAATGCTTCATTTGTTATCATGATTATTGTTCTTTGGTTACATGCTTTACTTCATGATTTTTAATGATTGATACGCGTGCTTTACATTTCTGCTGTTCGATTAGTTAAGCTCGCAGCTCTCACTTTGTTTTATGTTTTCAAAAAGAAAAATTTACTTGTAATTTCTGCTAAGTATTTAATAAAATGATGAGATTAAGAAGTAATAACCTAATGATTAGCCTAATATGTTCTAGAGTATTGGGTTAAAAATTAGGGTGTTACACCCCCTTCTTCATGGATCCAGAAAAGAGATACCTACAAAGTAAAGGTGCTTAGTTGAAGTAGGTGACAATTTGAAATAAATTGATTGTTTAATGAAGGATGTATTGTTTTTTCTTCTGTCCTAAGATCTCTTGAATGATTCTGCCAAAAGATTGCTTTCATTAACGAAAAGAGTGCTTGTCTAACATTATTTAGTGATCATTTTCATCTCTGCCAACAACATATCCCCAATATTTGGGATATTTTGTGACTAGTGATAACTTATATGCCCATGTACCATATCCATCAAACATTAAAGCATTTACATTTGTAATAAATATGAATAAAGGTTATATTAAGCACATCAAGATGCTCCACATATCTTTTGACATTTATTATATGAGTGATTGGTCATGAATTACAGGTTCAGAGAGATGCTAATCCACCTATTTGTAAAGTAATGGACTACCATAGGGAACGATACAAGAAATAAGAAAGGGCAAATGAGCATGCTAAAAGCAAGGTGCTATACACCGTGAATTTATGTGTTTGTTTCAAATTTTCTTGTTAAGTTTCTATAATTGCTGTTGGTTGAAATCAAAGATGAGATTTTGTGGTCATTTTAATTTTTTGTGATGTGTTTAAACATGTGTTTCTTTTACTAGCAAAACAGTGGTACATGCGCTACGTTGTATGCTGAAAATGTTGGTGATATAGCTTCTATGAGTAGATGTAAATAAGTTGAAGTGTAAATAAGATTCTTTCTCATGCCCTACAATGATTGATAGGTAATCAGAAGCTCCTAAACCATAGGCTTAACAAGTATATTCTTATTTTTCCTCTTTTTAAGCCAAATTTGTCTTGCCAAGAACTGGTTTAACTATGGGCTGTAAGAAGCCGCCATGGAATAAGCTATCATGTACCTGCTAACTTTTAAAGAACTTGATTCTGGTTGGTGGGTCTAATGCCCTTGATAACATGGATGGCTTAACTAATCACAATGTTGCTACTATGCATTGCAGTATACTGACCTGATCTCATAAGTCATAACATTTAACTAAAATTTCAATTGTTGTGAGACTAATTGGCACTAAACAAAAATAATACATGGAGTTTTTTATATTATTTCTAACAATACTTATGCTGCAACAGTCCTTCTTATCTCAGCAACGGTATGTCAAAAGATGAAAGGCAAAAGAATAAGAATTAGAAATGGATTCAAATTAGAGATCCTTTTCATGTTCCTCTTTACTCACTTCCCATTTAGGTTTCTTATATTCTATTTATATATATCTTGGACTATTTGTACTTTCTATAAATTTGTTTTGCTTCTTTTTCTTTTCTTTTTTTTAAATATTGATCAAAATTGTATGCTATGGATGGTATAATAGGGTATGGATTCAAATAATTATAAAGTTGTACTAATAGCATTCATTTTATCTTTTTTAAAGGACATTGATCTAGGACTTGTTAGAAATTTTGTTAGGATTAACTGGAGTTGCAGCTTGCAAATAGCATCATGGCTTTGTAAGAAATTTCTGTTTTCTTCCTTTTCATTTGTTGTCATTATGTGTACTATGCCCATTGCATTTTGATGTTTCAAATAGCATATTGGTGTTGTTTTATATGTGATTTTTTTTCATTAGTGTCTCAAAGGAGTGGACTGAAGGACTAGCCTCATCAACATATACAACTTTTAAAATCCCTTTCTTTTGAAACCATTATTCTATTGTCTACTCTTTCTTTTAAGGTGACATGCTATTAGAAGTTTAGAACCCATGACGACATTAGTTGCTTAGAACAATGTGGCTATGTGGATTAGTTATACCTATAGAGCTTCGCCAAAAGAGAAAATTAGTAGCACTATTAGTTTTTGTTTTCCCTCTATAGTAGTTATTAATAGTATTTGTTTGGAGATTAGTTGCAAATACTATCTATATATGTAGTTGAGGTATTAACAATATTATTTGAATAATTAGGTTTTCTCAAGATGTGTTCAAGAGTTGGATGAATTTATCAAATCATAGCAAATAGTTTATTGATGGTTTTAAGAGCCTCTTGGACTTTGCTTATTCTATTGGAAATCCTCAAGGAGAGGAAATCCAATGTCCATGTGCAAGGTGTTGTAATATGTATAGGTATAAAAGAAAGAAAATTTATGATCATTTGATATGCCATGGATTTGTTGCAGGTTATACAAGATGGGTTAACCAAGGGGAAAGTGTAATAGGCATGGATGTTGGTAGTGACACTGATGATGAAACTAACTTACATGATGACATTGAGGGCTTGCTAAATAATATATTTAGATATGTAGTACCAACTGAATGAATTCACGAAGGTTTGAATGAAGATGCCAAGAGGTTTTATAACTTGGTTGAAAAGGCTAGTAAAGAACTATATCTTGGTTGTGAAGGATTCTCTACATTATTTTTCACTATTAGGTTATACTGAAATGTCTGCATTGGTGAAGTAATGCCTCTTTCACTTCCCTATTGGAGTTATTGAAAGAGGTTATTCCTAACTTGAATATTTCTTCTTCTTTCAATAAAGCTAAGTGTAACATCCCCAAATTTATAACTAAGATAAATATTAATAGCAAAACCAAGAGAATCTGGACAAATGTTATGAAACACAACAAATAGACTACTTAAGTATGTCTAGAGAAAAATGCAAAGAATTACGAAAATGCCATCCCTTAGTAGAAATTACGAAAATGCCCTTGCTATGTAAAGGAAATTACCAAACTACCCTTGCCTTATTAAATGACAAAGATACCCTTACTCTATGAATGGAATTACAAGAATACCACTATCATTGTCTAATTACAAAAATATCCTTGTCTTAGTTAAAGAAATTACTACAATGTCATTTGCACAAATCCCTACATTTGTCTTTAGACAAGAATGAATCTAAACCATTGGATTAAGATGATAACACAATAATTTAACCACATACATCATACACATTTCTGAATCACATACATGCACTAAAGGTTAGAAAATCTCCACTAACATCTTTGCACAAAACATGGAGCATTTTCATCCAACATGTTTGCACAAAACATGGAGCATTTTCTTCCAACATGTTTGCATAAAACATGGAAACATGTTTGCACAAAACAAGGAGCATTTTCATCCAAAAATTTAGCCAACATGTTTCCATAAATCATGCTCCAAGTGCTTTCCTTCTTCTGTTTTTTTCTCTAATCTTTCCACTATAAATACTCCTCAAACTCTCTTCAATTCAGAAACTCCCTAAGTGTTCTTTCTTTCTTATTCTATCATTCTTCTTAGACTTCTCTTGATCCTCTAAACTTCATCCAAAAACTTAAATCCTAAGTCCAAACTTTCACTAGCCCTCACAAGAGTTACAATCTTTAACTCTAGTGAGAAATATTTTCTTAAGCACTCAAGTTCTAGAGCCAAGATTCAAGGAGGGTCATCCACTCCAAGGACTCTTGTTCAAGCTTAAGGAAGAAGAGAAGGACCCTTTTTTAGACCCTACACAAGAGGTAGGAGCCCTCACTTTGGTTGTGTAAGCCATGATGACATCTAACCTTGCTCATGGTTAGGATGCCATCAAGCTTATGTTTGTTGATAAAAATCTTTCAAGGGGATATTGTATAAATATTTTGTGAAACCCCTTGTTCCATTCTGCTTCCAAAGTGATATTATGTTGCTTTCATGCTCAAATGATGCTTGAAATATGTTGTGTGATCCTTGTGTTAAAATAAGTGACATAAAACATGAAAATGGTAAGTGCTGGATTTTTGGCTATTTCTTGCAGTAGGTGTTCCAAAATTTAATACTCATAAAATATGAAGTATCTTGAAATAGAAATATTTTTACCATAAACTAGGCGCATCATAAAACACTCTCCAAAAAGAATCACCCAAAACGGAGTTTTCTAGCTCAAGATATAAATTTTTAAAGTAGAGCTTAAGACTGAAACTTTAAATCTGACATTGTAGTAGTAAAATAGGTGTAACTCACTCTAAAAAAATGCAAATGGACTGATTTCAACTTTGTTGGAGAGCTAACACATATAGGAATATACCCATGTATGTTATGTATAAAGCTTTGTACCACGTAAATACAGAATGAGAAATAAATTTCGGGATAGTGTACTGTGAAAGTACAGTTTGGAAAGGTTCTGGCTAAGGAAAGACTTGGTATTTAAGCGTGTCCATTGTGACCCACCTCTCTTTCCTGGGAACCCTCCTATGCATGGTTTACAATTGATTTACACTATTCCAAAGATGTAAATGCTAAAATTTGATGATTTAGGAATTTGGAACTACCTTTACTAAGCTGAGATAACAAGTATACAGAGAATTATAAACTTTCTTCTAAAAGATGTCAAAACTATAAATAAAAATCAAGTCTTGTAAAAAGAGAATTTTAAGAATTTAAGTAGAATAATAATCTTCAAGAGTTATATGAAAACCATAATAAAAATATATAAAAAACCTATAATAATATTTTGAAGTGCATTAATGTATTAATGGAATTCTAAGAGTACAAAGAACACTAAGAGAAAAAGATAATACTAAGACACCCATTACCTCTTAGGAACACTAGGAACTCAACTTGATAACTTTGGTTGCTTAAAATGAATCATTTATGAAAATGTTTACTATGAGATTTACATGATATTATCCATGTTTCATGAAGTGAATTATAGTAAAGTGAATGTATGGAGATGAGTTATGAAATGATGAAGATGAATGATTGATTGCCCATGATTTATTGTGATTACATGATGATATGCATACATTCATTTTCAAAGGAAATAATAAAAGTAAAGTTTGAAAAAGTAGCAATGAAAGTCTGGAAAAGTGGACTTGAGCTAAACTCACGGCTTAACCCCCTAAACCGTTGAGATCACGGCAACGGAAAGGAAACCAAAAAGATTGTGGCGACGGCCACGGTATGAGCTCATTACCCTTTTAGGGTGGTCTAAGGCATTGATGCATTCATCCCGTGAGTAATTAAGAAATATGTTGATCACTAAACAAGTGAATGTTGAGGATGAGTAATCATGAAATGCATGCAGCTCCTAAATGATTACTGCTTATTAGTGGTTTTACATGATATGCTTATATGTATGCTTGATGAAATACTGAATGGATATTTCTGCTAATGTTCAAGATTAGTTTAAAAGTAACTGCACTTCGGCTAATCACGTTTGTGAAAGTTTGATAATTGAATCCTTATCTGTTCACCTTTTTTATAATAAACCCGAAGTGACTGGGACGACAACGATGACACTTTTAGTACAAGTAGGAACTCCTACTGAGAAATCATGTATTTCTCACTCCTATGTTTATTTTCCGTTGTCGTTACCAGAGATAGACGTGTCCACCTAAAGCAACGAAGCTGTAGCTGAGGAAGGAGGTAGCACGTGAAGATTTCAAACCGTTCAAGTAGGAGCATTCCGAGCTTTAGTTACATTATAGTTTGTGAGAAACAATTAGTAATAGTAGAACTTATATTGTTATTTGTAATAACTTATCAGTATGATATATGCCCTGTTGTGACTTATGTATTAAGTGATTATATTCCAGTTTATGTGATAATAGTTCTACACTTAATCTCTTATTCCGCTTATTTAATTAAGTGCGCAATGTAACTTGATTATTTTCTATAAAAGCGCTATGTATTTCACTTCTCGTTACAGGCTTAAGTTTTCAAAAAATTAATTTATTTAAAGAAAAAAAAAACTTCCACTATTTTTCTAAGTTAATTTCAAAAGAAAATAAATACAAGGCAAAAGTGACAACTAATAGAATCCAAATGTGAACTTAAGCACAGTGGGGTTCTATTAGGGTGTTACACTAAGACTATGGTTAAAGACTTTGGTCTTGACTATAAAAAGATAAATGCATGTCCAAATGATAGCATGTTATATTGGAAAGAGCATAAGAATAACACATCGTGCCATGATTGTAGTGCTTCTCATTGGATTCAACATCTTATAGTTGGTAGTGATGTGGTGCCTTCCAAAAAGGCTCACAACATTCCTACTAAAACCTTAAGACACTTTCTCTTTATTCCAAGGCTTCAAAGACGTTTTATGTGTTCAAAGATAGCTGATGAAAAATGTTCTAAAGATGAGAAGTTGTGGTATCCTGTTGATGACAAGTCATGGCAGGATTTAGATAACATGCATCTGGATTTTTTCATTGACTCCTACAACTTGAGACATGGGCTAACAAGTGATGGATTCTATCCATTTGGAACTATAAGCATATCTTATAGCACATGGCCTGTTATCTTGATGACATATAGTATGCCACCTTGGATATGCATGAAATCCAAATACTTCATGCTTTCTTTGCTATTCCCTAGACGACGAAGAAGTTATGGGAGCTTGGGTAGAAACGTATGATGCATCAAGAGATCAAACCTTTCAAATATGAGTAGCACTTTTATGGACAATTAGTGATTTTCCTACATACGCAATGTTGTTTGGTTGGAGTACAAAAGGGAAGTTAGCTTGTGCTTGTTGTAATTATGGGACTTGTTCTACTTATCTCAATGTGTTATATGGATCATCATGTTTTTTCCTCAAAATCATCCTTGGAGAGCTAATAAAAGGTCATTCAATGGAAAATCAGAACATAGGCCTCCTCCACAGTTGCTAGAGGGCATTAAAGTTTTCAATGAATTAAAAAACATGGATAATGTCTTTGGAAAGAAAAAAAAGAAAATCGAATGATGGTCTGTAGAAGAATTGGTCAATTTTTTTCACTTACTTTATTAGCAGAATAACACATCACAACATAACCTTGATATCATGCACATAGAAAAGAACATAGTTGATAACATAATTGGAACTCTCTTGGACATTTTTAGCAAGATAAAAGACCATGGGAATGCTCGATATGACTTACACAAGATGGGCATTTGAAAGAACCTTCATCAGAAAGAAACAAAGGATAACAAGAAAGCTAAGTTAGCAAAAGTATGCTTCTCCATGACAAATGTATAGAAATGGAACTTTTGTGGTATCTTAAAAATAGCAAAGTTACTTGATGGTAATGCCTTTAACATCTCTCAATGTGTGCAACTTGTTGAAAGAAAAATATCTAGTTACAAGACCCATGATGCCTATTATGTGGTTCAAATACTAATCAAAAGCATACTTCCTAATCAGGTCGCTGTCCCTTTGAAAAGTTATCACATTGGAAAAGATAGATCGATTAGAAGCAAAGATTGTTTAAACACTATAGCAGTTGGAAAGGATCTTTCCTTTCTTTTTTTTTTAACATAATGATTCATTTTCCTATTTATTTAGCCAATGAGGTGAGATTAGGTGTCCTGATTCAATTTCAATGGATGTATCCTCTAGAAAGATATATGTGCACTTTGAAGTCATATATTCATAACAAAAGTCATCTAGAAGGTTCTATTGTAGAGGCTTACTTGGTTGAAGAATGCTTAACATTTTGCTCACGCTATTTACATAAAAGGGTTCAAATAAGATTTAATAGAAGACCTTGAAACAATGATGACACTAGTCCAAATGGAATGGAAACATCAAAATCATTTATAGATTTGTTTCCCAACAAAGGTTGTCCTTTAGCATGGAAGAAATATGATCCTTTCATTTTAGATGGCATGTCTCGAAGCCAAATCCATGGTTACATGTTAAATAATTGTGATGAAGTTTAAGAATTTATTAGGTATATTACTATCTCAATTGTAGTATGTCTTCTCTCTTAATTTATTTGGAATTACTGCAATCTAATGTTTTGCTAACAAATAAAAGTACTTTTCCTTTCATAGAGCATGAGCGTAAGGTTAGTAATTAGCAACAAAGATCCAAATGGAGCAAAGCGAAAAGCCATAGTCAAAACTTTCCCCAATGGTTTGAAACTCGTGCTATTCAAAAGGATATTCTAGGCTGGATAAAGGAGTTCTCTAGAGGGCCAAACATAATTGCAAAAAGATATTCTAGGTATCTTATCAACAGATATAGATTTCATACTAGGTAGCATGAAGCAAGACGCAAAATGCATAATAGTGGTGTCACTTTAGTTACTTTGACTACAAGTTTTGTAAGCTCAAAGGATGCAAATTTAGTTCAAGCCAATCTGACTTATTATGCAAACTAACTGATATAATTGAGTTAGATTACTATGGCAATTTTAAGGCTGTGGTGTTTAAGTGTGAATGGTATGAGGCTAGAGAAGATAGTTATGGTGATACATATGTTTACTTCAACAAAAAATTCTATGAGGATAGCCTTTTGTGCCAGCATGGCAAGCACACCAATGCTTCTATGTGCAAGATCCATTTGATCAAAATAAACACTATGCTAGGAAAATTGATCCAAGGGACTGGTTGAGCATAGGTAATGAAGTTGACAATGATTCCAAGTAATTTATGAAAATGAGCCATTTCATCATTCAATGGATCCTTCTATACCAAACAGTAATGGTGAAGTTGACTTGGCGAGGAATGATTTACCTGAAGTTCTTGTTGATGTGGCTAAAGAAGTGCTTTGTTCCCAAGAATTTTAAATAGAATTTGAAGAATATTTTGATTCCAAAGATTTTGATTATAAAATCTCTGAATAATTTATTTCCTTCATTGATTGGTATAATTTAAATCTCTTATGTGCGTTGGGATTCACATAATTTTGCATTATCGATTCTTTACATTTAATTTGCATTGTCTTTTCTTGATGTCATAACTGAATTTATATTTGTAAGTTTTTTGCAGGTGATTGTTTTGTTTATCTTTTGATTCTACTACATATAGAATGCATTGATTTTTGGATTATATTTTAACTTTCTTTTCTTACCTTTTGCTTAGTAATTATTATATTGTAGTCATTTGACTAAATTTTACTTGGTGATTTTGGTTTTCTTGTAGTGCATATAAACCAAATTCATTTATAGTGGTATTACTTATTGACTGATGATATACACATCTTCTGATATTTTTTTTATTATTGCATTGCATGAATTAGATCATCAAAGACTTTACAATCTGTTAGGGACAAATTGTTAGGTTTGTGTAACTGATTAACAAGTTTTGAAAACTTTATATTTGTTGTATTCACTTTGATCTTGTATCCATTCCATTGTTTTATTTTTTGGTTCTTGACATGACTATCGTTCTTCATGCTACTTCAGCCACTATTGCAAACTGACGAGAAATTCCATTAATTAAGTAGTAGTTTTTTTTTCCTCTTAGACGAATGTTTTTTTTTTTTTATTTATAACTAATCTTGTCTTGGAATGGGAAAGCTACACTTACGTGTTTCACAAGTATTTTGAATTGTCAAGAGGATAGTGAATTGTATAGTTGTAGCCTTTTGATTGTTAGTATTTTTTCAAAAGTATGTAGTCTTTTTATGTTGTTTCAAATTCATTTCAAATTCATTTAAATTATTTCCAGCAACAAGAATGGATAAAGGAGTTACTCACAAGAAAAGAAGGTCAGCAAAGCAATTTCAAAGTCCTAAAAAGAGTAAAAAATTTGGTTCATAATCTATGTTCGATCAAGTAATGAACTTGTACAAAAGTACTTGATTAAAAACAACAAAAAGCTGCAACAATTTAAAAAGCTTTGAGTAAAAGCAACAAAAAGGAATTTGTGCAAAATAGAGAATCAGAGACTTATAGGATGAAGCAGCCTACACCTTCTACCTTGAATGCTAGTCAAGGACAAAATAAGTTGAATTCTATGCCTGCTAACCAAGAGTGCACTCAAAAGAAAGGGAAGAATAGCCAATCCATGGGAAAAGTTGCGACTAAATTTACAAGATCTTCCCGAAACCAAGATCAAAATAATGAAAAAAAGGATAGTAGCCTACCTAGCAAAGTAAATGGAACAAGGAATGTGACTGAATTTGATCTATTTATTCAAGATATATGAACATGATTCTAAAAAGGTAAAAAAAGAAGTTAGTTAACCCAGGTATGAGTATTGATGACTTGGTAGCTAGACAAGGGATACACGTGGAAAGAGAAGAACAACTTGATCCTTAACCAATGGTTGAAGATGATGGATCTATGCTGTCCCCTGATGCTAGATAGGATAATCACATGTTAGAGGATAACAGTCTTGGTGATGAATTTAAGCTTGGCATTTTTTACCATGAAGTAAATCAAGTTATGAAGACAAGCCTTGTTGAAGGTGATGTAACTTTAATCTTCTTTTTTTATATCAGTTTTCATATACTATATATTAGGGGCATCATGTAATGATATTGTACATTAACTATTTAGTTAGCTATTATAATGCTCGTTTAATTAAGTACTGATTTTTCCGACTTTATAGGTTGTCATTGCATGAACTTTTTAAATGTTTTTGCAGGTACTTCAAAGAAGAGAAAGACTAGAAGATGCAAACATATCCATGCAAGAACTTGGGTAGAAAGAGTGGAGGTTATCTTTGATAATGGACAAGCTGTAGGGTCAGATACACAAACAGTAAAGGATTTAACTAACTTTTTAGGAACATTGGGAAGGAAATAAAGATTTCATTAGTTTGATGTACACTAGTTGGCAAGCCGTGCCAAAAAATTCAATCAACAAACACCTATTGAAATAGGCTTGTGTAACAATATATTATCTTGAAGTTTAAATCTTTATTCGTTCTTTCTTACTCGTTGTAATGTATATTATGTTTTTGTAGATATGTATATATATATATATATATATATATATATATATATCTGTGTGTGTGTGTATTTCTTTAGATATGACAATGAAACTATGTTAGTAGTAATTGATGTATATCTATGATGATATGACTAAGTTGTGTTGCTATGTATAACAATTGTATTTTGTGGCTATGAATGATATGATTCCACTTTCTTATATGTTATGTTTTTGGCGGACATTGGATTTTATTTTAGCACGTAGCTCATGCTTTGTTTTCAAGTTTCAAAAAGAAAAATTTATTCATATTTTCCGCTAAGTATTTTTAAGAAAGAATGAAACTAAAAGGTAATAAATTAATGATTAACCGAAATATGTTCTAGGAGTATTGGGTTAAGAATTAGGATGTTACACATATGATCTAGCATGATGATTTTTATATAAATGAATTTATTGGTTATATTCTATTCACATTGGAGGGAGTACTCTATTGAGAATTTCATAATATTCTCATCCCTATGTCTACAGGTATTTTCTATTGTATTCAGATCCAGTAGATGCCATCAGTAATATTCTTTCTTGACTCACCATAGTGGCAGTGGCACTATGACTTGGATTTGGATTCGCTATACGTTGTAGCCTATTCTCATATACGAGCTTATGTGTTTTTCAATCATTCGTTTAGCACTTTAGTTCTTACAACTGAGTTTGATCTAGGTTTTCCTTACGATGGAGTGCCCCTTCACATGGCATATCTTGCTGTGTTTGTAACCCCACCTACACCACCGGTGCCACCTCCCGGAGATGACCCTTCCTCGTGCTCATCCTCGAACTCTGATCCACCTGCTAGTCTTGATGCTTTTTACTGGGGGCAATGCCATTCCACCGATGGCAAACAATTTTCTCTAGGAGAGCACGAGACATTTAGGGACTCGTGATATGTACATAGCTGTAGTTTAGTGTTAGGAACCCACCAGCCTGCAGACTGACCATGTTAGATGTTTTTAAGGTCCATTTCTATGTAAATGTGATTTTGTTAGGGCTTGCTATTTGAGTAGGTTAGACTAGACACTGAAGATGTTTTCTTTTGTAATGAGTTCCTGAATAGTTCAGTTGTTTGCCAGTTTATGTTCCAATATGAAGTACATATTGCTAACTTGTTTATGATGTATATATATATATATATATATGAGGTGTTGCAACACATGAGCTAAATTCGTTATATCTTTAGTTCTCTTGACTAGTATAAATTATTAAAAGAAATTAACATTTGTCTAATTATTGCATTAACACTCGAGTAATATATGGTTGTTTGGAGGGTGTTATATTATGGTATCAGTATCAGGCTATCCTATAAGCCTGAGGATTGGATCTACTATGCTTTTATAGTAATTGTCATGCATTATGATTATATATATATGTGTGTGTGTGTAACTGCTGGTTATGAATGTTGTGGGAACTGCTACACTTAGCTAGTTATTGAGCCTGATCAACTCAATATTTTTGTTTGGTATGATAGGAATCAATGCCTTTGAATCAGCAGAATAGGAGCAGAATTGAAGCTGATATGATGGATACTTTCTAGGAGATGGAGGCTACCATGAGAGAATAAGCTGCGGTTGCTAGCCAAATGATGGAAAGACTGAACTGCAACGAGGAACAAAACCTGACTGGTAACCTAGAAGGAAATGAAGTGGATAGGGAATATAAAAAACTTGCTGAGTTTAGGAAAGTAAACCCCTTGATATTTCAAGGAGCTTTCAATCCTTGTAAAGCAGAAGAATGGATCAAGGCCATGGAGAAGATTTTCTCAGTTCTTCCTTGCACCGAGATCCAAAATGTGGCTTTTGCCACCTATATGCTAGAAGCAGATGTGGAATTTTGGTGGGTTGGCACCAGGGGATTATTTGAAGCTTCCCAGACTAAAGTTACCTGGGATATTTTCAAAGAAGCTTTCTACCATAAGTATTTCCCTGCTTTTGTGAGAAATGCAAAAGAGTTGCAGTTTACGACTCTTAAACAAAGACCTATGAATATGGCAGAGTATACCACCAAATTTGAAAAGCTTTGCAAGGTTTCTACAATTTACCAACATGACCCTAATGAAGCCTGGAAGTGCATGAAATATGAAGGGGGGTTACGTGAAGATATAGAAGCAACTGTAAATCTCTTGGAGATCAGAGACTATCCTACCTTGGTAAATAAATGTTGGCGTGCAGAGGAGCCTAATAAGAAGCTAGCAAGCTTTAAGTATGCACAAGGTAATGCACCCTAGGGGCCCTGATTCAAGCCTATCAATCAGTCTAGGAGAAGATATCCACCTAACAATTACACCAATAACAACAAAGGAAAGCAACTTCAATCCTGAAAACCAGAGACTGGACGAGAGTGCCCTAAATATTGAAAACATAACGGGAGTAGACCTTGTTGGACCACTCAAATTGTTTGCTTTGGTTGTAGGAAACCAGGACACAAAATATTTGAATGCCCCAATAAGAAAGGTTAGCAGCCCGTCTCCAGGACACAATAACATGGGCACATTTTTACTATAAGTGCCAAAGAAGCTTCTCAATCTGCCGATCTGATCTGAGGTAAGTGTGAAATAAATGGTAATGCCCTATATATACTGTATGATATATGTGCCACTCATTCTCTCATATCCCATGATTGTGTACAGAGGTTACAATTATCTATGTCTGAGTTACCTTATGATCTCCTTGTATTTACTTTTACTATTGGTCTTATTAGAACTTGTTATGCATGCATGAACAGTCCTCTTCAAATAGGTACTAGAGGGTTTACTGCCAATTTAGTTTGTCTTCCTTTATCTGGTTTAGATGTAATTTTATGTATGGATTGGTTGGTACCCAACTATATCCTTTTACACTGTCCAGATCGAGCTGCTATATTTCTTTCTACTTTACCTTCCATCCCTGTGGTTCCCTACTTTTTTTTTACTTGGACCTAGTAACACCTAACCCTACTAAGACAGATCATTAGGACTATGTTCTCCTCTCTGCTAGTGAAATTGAATGTGACCATCAATTTAGTAAGATTCCAGTGGCGAGAGAGTATTTCGATGTCTTCCTAGAGGATATTCCAGAGTTTCCTCCTAAAAGGGAGATTGAATTCTCCATTGAGTTTGTTCCAAGAGTGGGTCCTATCTAAATTGCTCCTTATAGGATGTGCCCTTTGGAATTGAAAGATTTAAAGTCCTAAGTTGAAGAATTATTAAGGAAGCATTTTATTAGACTAAGTGACTCTCCATGGAGAGCCCATGTTCTTTTGGTGAAGAAAAAGGATGGGGGTATGGGGAGCCCATGTTCTTCTGGTGAAGAAAAAGAATAGGGGTATGAGGCTTTGCATAGACTATAGGTAATTGAATAAAGTGATGATGAAGAATAAGTACCTTTTGCCAAGAATTGACGATCTCATGGATCAATTATGAGGTGTAACTATATTCTCAAAGATTGATCTTAGATTAAGTTATCATCATATTTAAGTTCGAAATTAGGATGTACCTAAGACTGCTTTTAGAACTCGATATGGACATTATGAGTATCGGGTGATGTCTTTTGGACTGGCTAATACTCCAACTGTATTCATGGATTATATGAATCGAATCTTCCACCCTTACTTGGATAAATTTGCAGTTGTCATAGATCACATACTTATATATTTAAGGACTAAGGAAGAACATACAAAGTATCTTAGGGTTGTGTTACAAATCATAAGAAAGAGGAAGTTGTATGCTAAGTTGTCAAAATGTGAATTCTGGATGGAAGAGGTTAGATTCCTAGGTCATGTAGTATCATGAAGTGGAATCTTCGTGGATCCTAGTAAGGTGGAATCAGTACTTCATTGGGAATGACCAACAATGGTGACTGAGATTCGGAGTTTCCTAGGGTTAGCTAGATACTATAGGTGCTTTATCATGAGTTTTTCTCAGATAGCCTTACCTTTGATGAAACTAACCCAAAATAATGTTCCATTCAATTGGACACCGGAATATGAAAATAGTTTCCAGGAGTTGAAGAAAAAGTTGACCGTGGGTCCAGCACTAGTATTACCCAATCCTCATGAGCCCTTCAAGGTTTATTGTGATGCTTTAAGTAAGGGTTTAGGATATGTGTTGATGAAAAATCATAACGTGGTCGCTTGTGTTTCTCGACAATTGAAACCCCATGAAGTAAACTATCCAACTCATGATCTTGAACTTGCAGCTGTGGTTTTTGCTCTAAAGATCTAGTGACATCATCTGTATGGTGTGCAGTTCAATGTTTTCTTTGATCATAAAAGTTTAAAGTATCTTTTTTTATAAGAAAGAGTTGAATATGAGGCAAAGAAGATGGATGGAGTTCCTTAAGGATTATGACTTTAGTCTGAATTACCATCTAGGCAAGGCAAATGTTGTTACCAATGCACTGAATAGGAAATCCCTAAGTGTATATAGCATGTCTGATGATTAAAGAGATGAAGCTAGTTGAAAGCTTCAAGAAGATTAGTTTAGATATGTCTGTGACCTCTCAAGGTGTTGTGTTAGGCCAAATAAAAGTAACAAATGAGTTTAAAGGAAAAATTTTGGCTACACAATGCGAAAATCTAGAGTTTCAGGAGATATTGAAATCAATTCATGTAAAGAAGTTGCCAGGATTCACTCAAGACCAACAAGGTATATGGAGCTACAAGGATAGGGTGTATGTACCTACAAGTGGCGATCTCAGAAAGGAGATCTTAGAGGAAGCTGATAGGGGCAAATTCATTATAGACCCAGGGACTAGTAAAATGTAAGTGGATTTCAAGAAAATGTTTTGGTTGTCAAGAATGAAGAAAGACATAGAAGAGTTTGTCAGGAAGTGCTTAATTTGCCAAAAAGTTAAAATAGAACACTAAGAACCAGCTGGGACCTTTTAACCCTTAGAAATCCTATAATGGAAGTCAGAAAGTATCTCCATGGACTTCATAATGAGTTTGCCAAGAACATCGTTAAGTTATGATGGTATATGGGTTATGGTAGATAGATTGACCAAGTCTGCGCATTTCTTACCAATTAAAGCTAGTTACCCTTTGGATAAGTTAGCTTCTCTATACATCTAAGAAATAGTGAGACTACGTGGTGTTCTTTCTTCAATAGTTTCTGATAGAGACCCAAGATTTACTTCAAGATTTTGGGGAGCTTTCCAAAAAGCCTTTGGGACTAAATTTTTTAAGTACTACCTATCACCCCCAAACTGATGGGCAAACAAAAAGCATCATACAAACCTTGGAAGATATGCTAAGGTTATACGTGATAAAGCAGAAGGGAAGTTAGGACATGTTGCTTCCATTGATTAAATTCGCTTATAATAACAACCATCACAATAGTATTGGCATGGCCCCATATGAAGCTCTGTATGGAAGAAAATGCTAAATACCCATTGTGTTGGTACGATTCGGGGGAAGCGGGACTGTTAGAACTCGATCTTGTTAATCAAACAATGGAGCAAATCCAGAAGATCAAAAGAAAAATCCTCACTACACAAAGTCATCAAAAGAGAGCTATGCTGATATTCAAAGGAAGCCTTTAGAATTTCCAGAGAGTGAACATGAATTTCTGAAGGTTACACCCACTATTGGGGTAGGTAGAGCTCTTAGAGTTAAAAAGTTGTCACCCAGGTTCATAGGTCCTTTTCAAATTCTTCAACAAATTAGGTCAGCTGCCTACCAGATAGCCTTACCCCAGCATTTATCCAACCTTCATAATGTTTTCCATGTATCTCAGCTCAGACAGTATCATCTTGATCTAACCCATACTATTGAGCCCGAATCTATATAGTTAAGGGATGACCTGATATTTCAAGCTCCTCCCGCTCAGATCGTTGATAAAGAAGTCAAGAAACATAGAAATAAATTTGTACAACTTGTAAAAATGGCTTGGGGTGGACTTGGAAATGAAGAATACACATGGCAATTAGATTCAAACATGAAGAAAAACCATCCAGAATTATTTCTAGGTATGAAATTTTGAAGACAAATTTTGTTTTTTTAGGTGGGTGGTAATGTAACACCGTAATTTTTTTATTCAGAAATTAATTGAGACTTTATTAATGAGAATCTTAAAATTCTGACAAACATGGCAATAATGAGAACAACTAAACGGATCTGTAAAAAAAAAAAAGTGAATAGTAACCTAGTGAGCCTTACGTGCCCGCCGGGACAACCAAAACCCTATAATTAGGGCCTGGAGATGCTCGAAAGTGTGAAATTATAGGATTAAGATTATAGATAGTTAGCAATAAAGAATTTATACCTAGAATTAATTTTTGGCCAATGCTTGATTACCCGGGTACACTATTTCACCCGTTCGGTGAAATTTCGGTGTGTGATTTTTAACACTGAAAGCTAGTTAATCTCTATAAAATGATGAAGTTTATCCTTTTAAAAGCCAAATGAATGGCTAAGGTTTCCTCTTGGATGAAAGATCAAATCCTAGCCATTGATAGTAATTTCTTTTAATGAAAAAAAATTAAGCTTTATGCTTAATGAATGAGATCATACCTTATTAGATGAACTTAACCTACCTAACCTCATCATTTCTTGTCTAAAAGCTTTGGCCACCAAGAACAAACCAGAGAGCTCCATTTCCTTTTCATAAAAACCTTGATTTTCAACCTCAAATCCTAAGCCAAACCTTGTCAAAATCAAAATCTTCCTTTACTAAAATTGTTCCTCACTTCAACACCTACAAGTATAACCGATTAAAATCTCCAAACCTCGCCTTATTACCTCACTCATCACTGATTAGAGAAGGGATTGGGTGTGTTTTAAGAGTTTAGAAGTGAAGAACATCCATCTTGGAGCATATTGGAGATAAGGCCATACTAGCTTCCAAGAGTAGGGCTTTCTTTGGTCTTTTCTTTAAAAATTTATGCTGAACATTTCTAATAGGTTTGGTCCTAAATTTTGATTGAATTGGTTGATGATATATGGTTATTGAAGTATGAATTTTAATGATATGTTTGGATGATAATAAAAATCACTTTTGTCAAAAAAGACTTTGGATTATGCTATTGGATTTTTAGTTTGGCTGGAGATGGGGAAATTACCTGAATTTGTAGACATGTTTGTGGTCATGGTTATGAGCTGGAAAAATTATATGTTGAAGTTAAATCTTAAAATAAATTGATAAATTTTCTTGAGCATTGGCTTTAAGGTATAATGCCTTAATCAAAGACTGAAATGGTACTTATGCTATCTAGATTATCGAAACTGTAGTTGTGAAATTGTCTAATTTTGTTAGCATAGCAAATGATTTATTGTTGCTTTAAATTTTTACAGGGAGTTGATATCTTCTTGAAGTGTAACCATGATTTTTATTTTGAGTTGATTCCATCATTTTCTAGGTTTAAAAATTTTGAGAATCCCGTTCTAAGTTGTGGATAAGTGGCCTCTCACCACCAAAGTTGTATAATTTTGTTAATATAGTTAGGAAATGATTTTCACCTTGAACATTTTACAGGGCTTTCTAGACACATTGAAGTGTCATGAGAAATTTTTGTGGCCCTTGAATTGGCCATTAAATAGAGAAATTAAATGTTGTTACTGAAATGGTAAATCTGCCAAGATGCTGGAATGGTGAGAATGTTTTAAATTAATAATAAAATAACATTTGGTCCAAGTATAGGTCATATGAACGCATGTTAGCTACTTTAAAGATTTGTTTATGAGGCATGAATGATATTCCAATGTAATTGAATGGCTACATGTGATGTAAGCATGCCTTGAAAAAGAGAGAATATATGATGCGGTTGTATGATAAAAGAGAATATGTGAATTTTTAATTGTGCATGTTTTAACATATGGGCAAAATAGAGACAAGGCTTACGTAGGTTAAAGAGGGAAGGCAAAAATAAGGACTACCTTGGAAATTTTATGAGTCGATAAATGGATCGGCTAGGAATAGAACTGTGTGTGTAATTTAGAAATGGAAAAAATGAAGTCTGATGATCACGTATAGGAATTAGCTCATGTCCTAGTAGTTTGTTATTCATTGTGGAGTCATCCACTACAGATACTACTCAATGTGAAATTAAGCCTTCCCTATGTTAATGAAAAGAAACAACTTCACTAAATTGAATTCCATCAGATATAAGAGAAACACATGTGATTGCTACCATTTTGCATTTAACTTTACTTGAATTATATACATTAATATTGATACATATGATCCAGCATGATGATTTTTATATAAATGAATTTGCTGGTTATATTATGTTCAAATTTAAGAGAGTACCCTACTGAGAATTTTATAATATTCTCATCACTATGTCTGCAAGTATTTTATATTGTATTCAGATCCCGCATATGTCGTCGGTAACCTTCTTTCTTTACTCGACATAGTGGCAGTGGTACTATGAACCGGATTTGGATTCGCTATATATTGTAGCATATTCTTGTTTACGAGCTAATGTGTTTTTCAGTCGTTCATTTAGTACCTTAGTTTTTACTACCTAGTTTGATCCTGGTACTGTGTTTGTAGCCCTACCTGCACCACCCATACCACTTCTTAGAGATGACCCCTCCTTGTCCTCATCCTCAGACTCTAATCCATTTGCTAGTCCTGATGCCTCCTATAACATCCTAATTTTTAACCCAACTCTCTAGAATACATTAGGTTAAACATTAGGCTATTACTTCTTAGTCTTATCATTTTAATAAAATTCTTAGCGGAAATTACGGGTAAATCTTTTTTTGAAAATATAAATCAAAGTGAGAGCCACGAACTTAACGAGTCGAACAGCAGAAATATAAAGCACGCGTAACAATCATTAGAAATCATAAAGTAAAGCATATAACCAAAGAACAAAGATCAAGATAACAAAAGAAACATTCCATTAATAGCAATATAGTTGAAGAACATAGCTAGTCATATACTAAGAACGGGCAGAGCTTGTAATACAGCTAAAAAGGAAATACAACAGAAAACAAGAAAGCAGAAATAAACCATAACTACCCGAGTGCACCTATGGTGAATAACCTCAAAAACAAAAGAAGGTTTATCCACTCTACATGTGGGTGTGTGCACTAAGCCTCCTCTACGACGTCAACTATGGGAAACCGGGAAACGGTGCACTAAGCCTTTCGGCTCGCCTAGCCAGTCTCGGCTGTGTAACGGTCTCCTCGCTCACGTCTCGCATGAACTGAGGTGTAGGAGCAGAACTCTTGCTATACATGTGCGTTGGCGGGTCCTCGGATGGGTTGTCCTCCGAACTCGGGGATCAAGGAACGTAGTCCTGGAAGTCTCGAGGCATCGAACCATCAGTATACATTCACAGAATCCTCTCGTCTCGCATCCAGGCGCGCTCAAAAACCATCGCATCATCGTAAGGTGACATCGGGTAAAAACAGTATCTTTGTACAGGATGTGCAAAGGGGCGTCCAATGAACATGAAGACTCGCACGGTACACTGCCCCTCAAAATGATATGACCAGTGGTCCAGGTCATAGTGAACCTCCCAAGTAGGTGTATCAACGAAGACCACGAACGTCGCCATCACTTTTTGAAGATGTGATGCAAGAAAGAAGAGAGAGGAGTGAGAATTTTTGCTAAAGAATCTCAGTAGGAGTCTCCTATCCTAGGGTTACATCGTTTACATCCTCAGGAACCTTGGGTTTAATTATAAAATAGTGATCATGCATATAAGATTCAATTTAGGGTTTTCCAAAACTAATTATCCAAGGTCCATTCCTTTTAGCATGCATCTTGATGTTAGAAGTGCAGCATGTTATATCATGGATGCATGTCAATCACTTAAGCATATAAAACAACACATCAAAGCACATAAACATAAGTCATGTGGCATAAGGGCATATAACTTTCAAGTGGATCATTCCTCAACTTTGTGACATCAATCATGGTACTTTAGCATAATAAGCCACCCTAAAAATAACTAGGTTATGAGCTTATACCTCAGCTAGTCGTCACTAGCTCTTGCTTATTATCTGAATAAGCGAAACATAATAAAATAATCCCGACTACATGAAATGCGGGTAGGGGGCAGGGATCACCTCTCTTAGGATATACACTCTTTGAAACGCTTTGCGGGCATTAAGCCACAACAATTTGTCAGCTTTGGTAAGCTGCATCTACTAATACCCTTATGGATTTGTCTCCCCTAGGGGTGCTCAACCGAACTGGTTTCACCCAGGAAAGCGCGTCTCAGTGCTTTGTCACATAAAAAATCTCCTGGGGGTTTGCGGCCGAACCGGTGTCACCCAGCGTTTTCAACTCATATGGTACTCATAAACATTTCTTTCAACCCTTTAAGGTTTGACGGAAATTTGGCAGCATAACAGCTGTTAAACCGAATTTCCTTCAAACTGCCACAAGCTAATTCACACAACATGTTCTCATGAAATCTCATGCTATGATAAAGTTTAACATTTTCATCAATCATTTTCTCATGCATCAAGCACATCTCATCATATCATTGCATCATATAACACATAATAGCATTAACAACTTTCTTAGTGTCTTATGCATTGACCCTTAAGATCCTTAACTCACTTTCTAAGTTATAAATCATCAAACCTAATCTCTCAGGAACTTATAAGGTTATAACTAAGTATTTCTCACCTCACACTATGGTCAAGAAAATCTCTAAACCTCAAGGATACAAAATTCATAATCCTAACTTTACGGGTACCTAGGAGTCACAACAATGACCCTTTCTAAGTTCGGTTTGCTCCTAGGGCATCAAGATCAAGTCCTAAACCATTTATAAGTCATTCCTACACATTTAAACTAATTTAAATCCATGATTAGCATTACTAAACCTTTCTGGACAGAATCCAGAAAATTCAAATATTAAGGGATCTAAAACTCTCAAATTAATTCTTTTCTAGTTTCTAACTTCTCTTATCTTTCACATGTGAGTTTTAACATTAATTATTCTCAAACATAAGCATATTATCATCATTAAAACAGCACATATAGTGGCCAAACATAGCAAGGCAGAACCGAAACCAGCATCTCCATACAAAGGCATCAAACACAATGTCTAAAGCACACAAAATACTAGTTTCTCTTAGAACCTTTTTAAAACTTCCAAAACTCATTTATAAACATTTTTATCATCTAAAATCATAAAAATATTTAAGAGTTCTTGAACCAAGTTCTCAAAGGAACTATGAGGTTCTTGAATATCATCATCAAGCTCAAAATAAATAAACTTTCAAAACAAAACAAAACCTCAAAGATCAAGGAACCAAAACCGAAATATTGTAGAAAAGGAAACAAGAAAACCGAAACCAAAAATAGCAAGGGAAGTAAAGGTATTCTTGAGTAAAAATTATCTTGAGTTGGTAAATAAAGTTGAAACTCAAAGAAAGCAAAAACTCAAGCTCTAGAGGTTCCTTTGAGATGACCACATAGTCATCGTCTAGGAGCTCTCATCATTGACCTATCATGAGCTCCTCAAGGCCAAGAGGCCGAAACATCAAAGAAAGAAAAACAAAGAAAGCTTCAAAAAGAAAATCCAAGAGAAAGCTAGAGAAAAACTCATTTCAAGAAAACAAAGTTTAGAAAACACTCCTACCTAGAGTGACGTTAAAAGCTTTGATCTTTGAAAAGGACACAAGATGAAGAACTCCTCCTTGAGTATGGGCGGTGATTCGGCCAAGGGGTTGTGAAGAGGTTGGAGTTGTGTTTCAAGTGAGGTTGTGTTTGAGGTGAGGTGTTTGAGAGGTTTGATGGTGGGTCAAAGCTTTGGGGTGGTGTTTGAAGGTTAAGAGATGATGATAAGATGAAGAGAGGATGAAGATGAAGATGAAGAACAAGAGAGAGCTCTCTTGGAACTTAGAGAGAAAAAGAAAGGAAGCTCAAGAAAGCTTAGAAAACTAAAAAGTGTGCAAATGAGCTAAAGTGTTTGCAAGTTCTTCTAATGCACCTATTTATAGAAAAACAAAACAATGAGGCTCTCCAAAAGGAAGCCTTGGCCGTAGCATTTTGAGAGGGAGAGGAAGAGAAAAATATCTCTTACACAAGGTCATTCAAGCATGGTTTGAGGTATGGAGTGTATGATACAAAGTATGGCTTGATTTGAGTGAATTTCCTATCAATTTTTGAATGAAATTAGGCTTCTAGAAACAAAGCTTGGCTGGAAGTTTTTCAGCCACACATAATTGAGGAAAAGGATTTATTTCAATTAGTTATTCATTTGGAAAATCAAGCTTGATTGAAAATATGACAAGGTATGGTGTATGTGACTTGAGGTATGGCTTTGGAGTGTTAAAAATTTGAACATGTGATGCATATGGAGGGCATGGAGGCTTCAAATGGTTCAGACAAAGATGGGGAGGAGGATTTGTTTCATGTAATTGTGTGTTAATGGTAGGTTTAAGTATGTATTAGTTTAGGTACAAGGTTAGGAATAATTAAGCTTAAGTTTAGGTGACTAAGAATGAGGTTTAAGGATTTTATGACAATATTAGGAGTGCTCATACATCATTAGGAGATTTAAATTTATTTTTATGAGTAAACAATTGAAAACACAATTCCATGATTTAAGGAATTGGAGAGAGAAAACACTATTCAAGATTTCATGACTAGGAGTATTGAATTTAAAATAGGATTTCAAGTTGTAATTAAGCACTTTTAGGTTCTAATCAACTGTAATAAATTATTTTGACTCAAGATTAATTATGGAAATTAATTAACCTTCGATTAGAGGCTAATATTGCTTAGGTTTGCTTAATCACGCGATTAAGCGTAAAAACACGAAACAAGGGGCAAAACCGTAATTTTGCACTAATTTCGCCCGAAACCTCCGGGACCAAAATTAAAGTCACAGAACACATAAAAACGCCTTTAAAAACCATCTGGAGAAGTTTCAGGTTCATCTGACACTTGCAAACGGGTAAAACACCGCAGGGGCGTTTTGGTCATTTTGACCCGAAAACTCGAAAAATGATATTTTCAATCCCGGAAAGATACACAAGTCATCTAATCCCCTTTCAACATTGAGTTTGCCCTTCGAGTACTGCCGAACCGGCTTTCCTCGAATTCCGAGCCGAAAATGACCTTAGGGGCATTTTGGTCATTTTCACTCTAACAGAAAAATCGGGGCGTTACATTACTCCCCTCCTTAAAAAGAATTTCGTCCTCGAAATTCGTACCTTAGAACAACTCGGGGTACTTTGACCTCATCTCGGACTCAAGTTCCCACATGAACTCCTCGGTGTTGCCACGTCCCCATGTGACCTTCACCAAAGGAACAGACTTGTTCCTCAACTGCTTGACGCCTTGGTCCACGATTCTCGTAGGCGATAGACTGAACGTCAGGTCCTCTCTTAACTGTACGTGTTCTGGCTTTAAGACATGGCTAGGGTCGGACTAATACTTACACAACTAAGAGACGTGAAAGACGTCGTGAAGATTTGACAGATTAGGTGGCAAGGCTATTTTGTAGGCTACGGATCCGATTCTCTAAAGAATTTCAAAAGGACCGAGAATTCGGGGACTCAACTTTTTGACTTTCATGGCTCAACCTATTGCTCTAGTGGGAGTGATTCTTAGAAATACATGTTCGCCTTCTTGGAACTCCAACGGCTTGCACCTTTTGTCCGCGTAGCTTTTCTGCCGACTTTGAGCGGTTAAGATTCTATCCTTAATCTTCTTGGTTTGCTCCCCTCACTACATCAGGTCCTAAGACACTTTGCTTTCTGGGCTTGTACCAACACAAGGGTGATTGGCACTTCCTTCCATACAATGCTTCGTACGGTGCCATACCGATGCTCGCGTGATAACTGTTGTTATACGCAAACTCGATTAAAGGCATGTACTTATCCCAACTTCCTTTTTGGTCTAAGACACAAGCTCTTAACATGTCCTCTAGGGTTTGGATAGTTCTCTCAGATTGACCATCCATTTGTGGGTGGTAAGCAATGCTTAAGTACAACTTTGAACCAAACGCCTTTTGAAAGGCTCCTAAAAAACGTGACATAAACCGCGGATCTCGATCCGAGATTATCGTCGATGGTACTCCATGTAACCTTACTATCTCTTGGATGTAAAGCTGAGCCAATTTATCCAACGAGTACGTGACTCAAATAGGTAGAAAGTGAGTCGACTTAGTTAGTCGATCCACGATTACCCATACGGCATCATGGCCAGCTTGGGTCCTTGGCAATCCTGTCACGAAATCCATTGATATACTCTCCCACTTCCACTCAGGGATTGACAGGGGTTGCAACATGCCAGAAGGTTTTTAGTGTTCAAACTTTACCTTTTGCCAGACCAAACACTTACTCACCCAGGCGACCACATCCTTTTTCAATCCGGGCCACCAAAACATCTTATTCAAATCTTGGTAGTACCAGGATGAACGGCGAAGTGGCTTTTGTGAGCCTCCTCCAAGATCTTCTCTCGAAGGTCGCCATCTTGTGGTACACAGATTCGCCCCTCAAACCTCCACAACCAATCGGGGCCTCGCTCAAAACCCTTCAACTTACCGGCCTTAACTGCCTCTATTGTCTCCATAAAGTCCTCATTTTCTCTCTGGGCAAGCATAATCCTTTGCTTAAACCCACTGGTCACCGTGAGATGACACATCACAATACCTTTTTTCGTCGTCGACATCCCAAGATTCATATCCCTAAACTTCTCTATTAACCCAACTTCGCTAACCATCATGCAGGATAAACGCAACGACTTTCGACTTAAGGCATCGGCGACTACATTAGCCTTGCCGAGGTAGTAACTTAAGCCAAAATTGTAATCTTTGAGGAATTCCATCCATCTCCTCTGCCTCATATTCAGCTCCTTTTGATCAAAGAGGTGCTTGAGACTCTTATGATCGGAGAAAACCTCGAACCTTACACCATATAAATGGTGTCTCCACATCTTAAGAGTAAACACGATGGCTGCTAACTCTAGGTCGTGGGTGGGGTAGGTTACCTCGTAAGGCTTGAGTTGTCGGGATGCATAGGCTACCACTTGCCTATTCTGCATCAATACACAACCTAAACCTTTGCCAGAAACGTCATAATATACCTCAAAGGGTACATTGGGGTCAGGTAAAACCAAAACGAGGGTTGAGGTGAGCTTTTCCTTAAGCTCTAGGAAACTCTTTTCACACTCGGGGCTCCACTCAAACGGGGCATTCTTCCTAGTGAGCTTGGTTAAGGGCAGGGCTAACTGGGAGAATCCTTTGATAAACCTACGGTAATAGCCAGCTAAACCCAAAAAGCTTCTAATCTCGGTTACAGAGGTTGGTCTATCCCAATTCATCACGGCTTCTATCTTACTGGGGTCGATAGCTATGCCACCTTTTGACACAACATGTCCTAAGAATTTCACCTAATCCAGCCATAATTCACACTTAGACAACTTAGCGTATAACTTCTTCTCTTTCAATACCTCTAAAACCAGCCTTAAATGACGCTTATGCTCCTCGTGGGTTTTCGAATAGATGAGGATATCATCTATGAACACAACCACGAACTGATCTAAATAGGGTCTAAAGATCCTATTCATGTAATCCATAAAGATTGCGGGAGCATTCGTTAAACCAAACGACATCACATTGAACTCAAAGTGTCCATACCGAGTTTGAAAGGCGATTTTAGGAATGTCCGTGTAACATCCCCAAATTTATAACTAAGAATCTTAATTATCGATAGCAAAACCAAGAGAATCTGGACAAATGTTATGAAACACAACAAATAGACTACTTAAGTATGTCTAGAGAAAAATGCAAAGAATTACGAAAATCCATCACTTAGTGGAAATTACGAAAATGCCCTTGCTATGTAAAGGAAATTACCAAACTACCCTTGCCTTATTAAATGACAAAGATACCCTTACTCTATGAATGGAATTACAAGAATATCCACTAACATCTTTCCACAAAACATGGAAACGTGTTTGCATAAAACATGGAAACATGTTTGCATAAAACATGGAGCATTTTCATCCAACATGTTTGCATAAAACATGGAAACGTGTTTGCACAAAACATGGAAACGTGTTTGCACAAAACATGGAAACGTGTTTGCACAAAACAAGGAGCATTTTCATCCCAAAATTCAGCCAACATGTTTCCATAAATCATGCTCCAAGTGCTTTCCATCTTCTCTGCTTTTTCTCTAATCTTTCCACTATAAATACTCCTCAAACTCTCTTCAATTCAGAAACTCCCTAAGTGTTCTTTCTTTCTTATTCTATAATTCTTCTTATGTTCTTCAAAAACTTCTCTTGATCCTCTAAACTTCATCCAAACACTTCAATCCTAAGTCCAAACTTTCACTAGCCCTCACAAGAGTTACAATCTTTAACTCTAGTGAGAAATATTTTCTTAAGCATTCAAGTTCTAGAGCCAAGATTCAAGGAGGGTCATCCACTCCAAAGACTCTTGTTCGAAGCTTAAGGAAGAAGAGAAGGACCCTTTTAGACCCTACACAAGAGGTAGGAGCTTCATCTTTAATTGTTCAAGCATTGTTGGCTTCTAACCTTGATAGAATGCCTCAAGTTTGAGTTATTGTCAAAAGTTTTAAATGATTATTTGAAAAATATATTTTTAGAAATATGACATGTTCTATTCTGTTATGAGTACCCTTATGATGTTATCAAACTCAAATATAACTCGAAAAGATTGTAAGTGAAACCTGATTTAATAAAGGTAACTTAAGACATGAAAATGGTAGGTGCTGGAATTTCTAGTTGTTTCTGGCAGCAGGTACTTCGAAAGCTACTGTTCATAAAATATCAAGTATCTCGAAATTAAAATAATTTTAATATAAACTAGACTCATTATAGAACACTCTCCCAAAAGAATCACCCAAAACGGAGTTTTCTAGCTCAAGATATAAATTTTTAAAGTAGAGCCTAAGACTGAAACTTTAAATCTGACCTTGTAGTAGTAAAATAGATGTAACTCACTCTAGAAAAATGTAAATGGACTGATTTCAACTTTGTTGGAGAGCTAACACATATAGGAATACACCCATGTATGTTATGTATAAAGCTTTGTACCACGTAAATACAGAATGAGAAATAAATTTCGGGATAGTGTACTGTGAAAGTGCAGTTTGGAAAGGTTACGGCTAAGGAAAGACTTGGTATTTAAGCATGTCCATTGTGACCCACCTCTCTTTCCCAGGAACCCTCCTATGCATGGTTTACAGTTGATTTACACTATTCCAAAGATGTAAATGCTAAAATTTGATGAGTTAGGAATTTGGAACTACCTTTACTAACAAGTATACAGAGAATTATAAACTTTCTTCTAAAAGATGTCAAAACTATAAATAAAAGAATCAAGTCTTGTAAAGAGAGAATTTTAAGAATTTAAGTAGAATAATAATCTTCAAGAGTTATATGAAAGTCATAATAAAAATATATAAGGAACCTATAATAATATTTTGAAGTGCATTAATGTATTAATGGAATGCTAAGAGTACAAAGAACACTAAGAGAAAAAGATAATATTAAGACATCCATTACCTCTTACGAACACTAGGAACTCAACTTGATAACTTTGGTTAGTTAATATGAATTATCTATGAAAGTGTTTACTATGAGATTTACATGATATTGTCCATGTTTTATGAAGTGATTTATAGTAATGTGAATGTATGGTGATGAATTATGAAATGATGAGGATGAATGATTGATTGCCCAAGGTTTATTGTGATTACATGATAATATGCATACATTCATTTTCCAAAAGAAATAATAAAAGTAAAGTTTGAAAAAGTAGCAATGAAAGTCTGGAAAAGTGGACTTGAGCTAAACTCACGGCTTAACCCCCTAAACCGTTGAGATCACGGCAACGGAATGAAAACCAAAAAGGTTATGGCGACGGCCATGGTATGAGCTCATTACCCTTTTAGGGTGGTCTAAGGCATTGATGCATTCATCCCGTGAATAATTAAGAAATATGTTGATGAAATAAATGAAAGATGATGATCACTAAACAAGTGAATGTTGAGGATGAGTAATCATGAAATGCATGCAACTCCTAAATGATTATTGCTTATTAGTGGTTTTACATGATATGCTTATATGTATGCTTGATGAAATACTGAATGAATATTTCTGCTAATGTTCAAGATTAGTTTAAAAGTAATCGCACTTCGGCTAATCACGTTTGTGAAAGTTTGATAATTGAATCCTTACCTGTTCACCTTTATAATAAACCCGAAGTGACTGGGACGACAACGATGACACTTTTAGTACAAGTAGGAACTCCTACTGAGAAATCATGTATTTCTCACTCCTATGTTTATTTTCCGTTGTCGTTACCAGAGACAGACGTGTCCACTTAAAGCAACGAGGCCGTAGCTGAGGAAGGAGGTAGCACGTGAAGATTTCAAACCGTTCAAGTAGGAGCATTCCGAGCTTTAGTTACATTATAGTTTGTGAGAAACAATTAGTAATAGTAGAACTTATATTGTTATTTGTAATAACTTATCAGTATGATATATGCCCTGTTGTGACTTATGTATTAAGTGATTATATTCCAGTTTATGTGATAATTGTTCTACACTTAGTCTTTTATTCCGCTTATTTAATAAAGTGCGCAATGTAACTTGATTATTATCTATAAAAGCGCTATGTATTTCACTTCTCGTTACAGGCTTAAGTTTTCAAAAAAAATTAATTTATTTAAAGAAAAAAAAAATTTCCATTATTTTTCTAAGTTAATTTCAAAAGAAAATTAATACAAGGCATAAGTGACAACTAATAGAATCCAAATGTGAACTTAAGCACAGTGGGGTTCTATTAGGGTGTTACAGTCCGAATCTCTAACCCTAATCTGATGGTAACCGGACCTCAAATCAATCTTAGAAAACACTACAGCTCCTTTCAACTGGTCCATAAGATCATCAATCCTAGGCAATGGGTACTTGTTTTTCACAGTCATTCGGTTCAACTGCCTAAAATCTATACACATCCTCATACTTCCATCCTTTTTTTTCACAAATAAGAGCGGAGCGCCCCAAGGTGAAGTACTCGGCCTTATAAAACTCTTCTCCAATAGCTCCTTTAACTGGGTTTTCAACTCCGCTAACTCCAAAGATGACATTCTATACGGGGTTATAGAAATAGGTCCTGCTCCAGGAACTAGCTCTGTGGAAAACTCTACTTCTCTTTCAAGAGGGAACTCAGGTATTTCATCCGAAAACACCTCGGGATAGTCTCTCACCACAAGTATATCATCTAGGTTTTGCTCAAAGTCTACATCACAGGCAGCTAGGAGAACATATCCCTTAGTTTTCTCTCCACTACAGAAGACCTCTACGGAGTTTAGGTACAATCTCATGGGTTGACTAATGGGTCTAGGAGGAGAAGGAAAGACAACGGTTTGGGTTCCACAGTCTAATACACACGGTTGGCGTGAAGCCAATCCATGCCTAGAATGATACCTATGTCTTTAAGGGGTAAGCAAATCAAATCTATGATAAAAGATCTATTTTCTACAACAAGATGATAGTTCAAACAACATTTGCAAGTATTAACAGAACGATTTGTGGGAGTAGAAACAATAAGATAAAAGGGAAGTTTAGAGAGTTGCAAATTCAAAGACTCGACACTAGCAAGTGAAATAAAAGAATGAGTAGCGCCAGAATCAAAAAGTACAGTTAAGGTTCTACCGTTAAGCTCGCACTTACCTTGAATGAGATCGTTGGACGTTCGCACATCTTCCACATTGAGGGTGAAGACCCGTCCTTGGTGTTGAGGTTGGGGGTTTTGGTTTGATGGTCCTCCACTCGTGTAGTTGTTGGTGTAGTGACCAGGCTTGCCACACTTGAAGCAGACTCTTTGCCTTATGAGGCAAGGGCGGTTTCCATGATTCTTCCCGCACTGGGGACAGACATCAGCAGATGCTAGTTTCTAAAGCACACAAAATACTAGTTTATCTTGGAACCTTTTTAAAACTTCCAAAACTCATTTATAAACATTTTTATCATCTAAAATCATAAAAATATTTAAGAGGGCAGTAGCTAAATCAAACTTGTCTCAAGAGGTCCTAAATTCATAAAACTTGGTTCTATATATTCCTTTAACCCATAAGAGCTCAGAAAAATTACAAAACATAGTTTTCAATACTTGTATACAGTCAATCTCATTGAGGCCGAAAAAATGAAGACCAAAAACATAGATTTTCAAGCCTTTGCTTCAGACAACAATGGGCAAGTCTTTGAGCTCTAGGTTCATTTAAGTGATGATATAAAGATAAATATGCTTATGCACTTGTTTTAGATTCCATTAGAAAGTAAAGTGATAGCATAAAATAAACATGAGATGCAACTCATTATTATCTTGATATTAAGTGAGAAGTTGAAACATAAACATGATAATGCATAGCTTGAAATATAAATATGATAATGCAAGTTCATTCATTATCTTGATACTTAGTGATAGCAAGAAAAGTAAATATGATGTGCAAAGCATAAAAGTAAACATGGATGCAAGGTTCATTTTAAGATTATCTAGAGCTCTTACAAGACTTTAACAAATAGTAACCCAACACTCATCTCATCACAGAGAGAGCTTTAGAGTTCTTGAACCAAGTTCTCAAAGGAACTATGAGGTTCTTGAACATCATCATCAAGCTCAAAATAAATAAACTTTCAAAACAAAACAAAACCTCAAAGATCAAGGAACCAAAACCGAAATATTGTAGAAAAGGAAACAAGAAAACCGAAACCAAAAATAGCAAGGGAAGTAAAGGTATTCTTGAGTAAAAATCATCTTGAGTTGGTAAATAAAGTTGAAACTCAAAGAAAGCAAAAACTCAAGCTCTAGAGGTTCCTTTGAGATGACCACATAGTCATCGTCTAGGAGCTCTCATCATTGACTTATCATGTGCTCCTCAAGGCCAAGAGGCCGAAACATCAAAGAAAGAAAAACAAAGAAAGCTTCAAAAAGAAAATCCAAGAGAAAGCTAGAGAAAAACTCATTTCAAGAAAACAAAGTTTAGAAAACACTCCTACCTAGAGTGAAGTTAAAAGCTTTGATCTTTGAAAAGGAAACAAGATGAAGAACTCCTCCTTGAGTGTGGGCGGTGATTCGGCCAAGGGGTTGTGAAGAGGTTGGAGTTGTGTTTCAAGTGAGGTTGTGTTTGAGGTGAGGTGTTTGAGAGGTTTGATGGTGGTTGAAAGCTTTGGGGTGGTGTTTAAAGGTTAAGAGATGATGATAAGATGAAGAGAGGATGAAGATGAAGATGAAGAACAAGAGAGAGCTCTCTTGGAACTTAGAGAGAAAAAGAAAGGAAACTCAAGAAAGCTTAGAAAACTAAAAAGTGTGCAAATGAGCTAAAGTGTTTGCAAGTTCTTCTAATGCACCTATTTATAGAAAAAACAAAACAATGAGGCTCTCCAAAGGGAAGCCTTGGCCGTAGCATTTTGAGAGGGAGAGGAAGAGAAAAATATCTCTTACACAAGTCATTCAAGCATGGTTTGAGGTATGGAGTGTACGATACAAAGTATGGCTTGATTTGAGTGAATTTCCTATCAATTTTTGAATGAAATTAGGCTTCTAGAAACAAAGCTTGGCTAGAAGTTTTTCAGCCACACATAATTGAGGAAAAGGATTTATTTCAATTAGTTATTCATTTGGAAAATCAAGCTTGATTGAAAATATGACAAGGTATGGTGTATGTGACTTGAGGTATGGCTTTGGAGTGTTAAAAATTTGAACATGTGATGCATATGGAGGGCATGGAGGCTTCAGCCAGGTTCAGACAGCATGGGGGAGGAGGATTTGTTTCATGTAATTGTGTGTTAATGGTAGGTTTAAGTATGTATTAGTTTAGGTACAAGGTTAGGAATAATTAAGCTTAAGTTTAGGTGACTAAGAATGAGGTTTAAGGATTTTATGACAATATTAGGAGTGCTCATACATCATTAGGAGATTTAAATTTATTTTTATGAGTAAACAATTGAAAACACAATTCCATGATTTAAGGAATTGGAGAGAGAAAATACTATTCAAGATTTCATGACTAGGAGTATTGAATTTAAAATAGGATTTCAAGTTGTAATTAAGCACTTTTAGGTTCTAATCAACTGTAATAAATTATTTTGACTCAAGATTAATTATGGAAATTAATTAACCTTCGATTAGAGCCTAATATTGCTTAGGTTTGCTTAATCACGCGATGAAGCGTAAAAACACGAAACAAGGGGCAAAACCGTAATTTTGCACTAATTTCGCCCGAAACCTCCGGGACCAAAATTAAAGTCACAGAACACATAAAAACGCCTTTAAAAACCATCTGGAGAAGTTTCAGGTTCATCTGACACTTGCAAACGGGTAAAACACCGCAGAGGCGTTTTGGTCATTTTGACCCGAAAACTCGAAAAATGATATTTTCAATCCCGGAAAGATACACAAGTCATCTAATCCCCTTTCAACATTGAGTTTGCCCTTCGAGTACTGTCGAACCGGCTTTCCTCGAATTCCGAGCCGAAAATGACCTGAGGGGCATTTTGGTCATTTTCACTCTAACAGAAAAATCGGGGCATTACACCTCCATTGGGGGCAATGCCATTCCACCAAAGGCAAACGGTTTTCTCTAGGAGATCATGAGACATTCAAGGACTCGTGATATGTACATAGTTGTAGTTTAGTGTTAGGAACCCACCAGCCTGTAGACTGACCTTGTTAGACGTTTTTAAGGTCCATTTCTGTGTAAATGTGATTTTTGTTTGGCCCTGATGTTTGAGCAGGTTAGACTAGACACTGAAGATGTTTTCTTTTGTACTGAGTTCTTGAATAGTTCGGTAGTTGACCAGTTTAAGTTCCAGTTTGTTGTACATATTGCTAACTTGTTTATGATGTGTATATATATATATATATATATGAGTTGTTGCAACACATGAGCTAAATTCATTATATCTCCAGTTCTCTCGACAAGTATAAAGTATAAAAGAAAGTAGTATGTTTCTAATACTGCATTAACACTCAAGTAATATATGGTGGTTAGGAGGGTGTTACAATTAGTAAAAGTGTTGCCTTTTGTACCCTTATAGGCTATGCTTTTTGCATCAATTGTTGCCTTTTGTAAAAAAAGTGTTGCCTTTTTATTAAAGGCAACGATAGCATAGCCAACGCCTAAAAAAGTGTTGCCTTAGAGATGAAAAAGTTGCCTTTGATCAAAGGCAAACATTTTCTTTGTGTTTGGAAAAAGTGTTGCCTTAGACCAATTTTCTTGTGGTTTCTTCCTTCTCCGCTAGAGACCATATGAGTCACCACCAAACCTTAACACATCACCCCTCTTAGTAGACTTATGAATTAAACCCTCATTGCAACCTATTAAACTTCCGACCAAACCTCTGCTCCTTAACTCGCAACCTTCACCTCTGAATGTCGTCCTCCTTGTGCAATAGCAGTGTTGTGTAGAGATATTGTTGTTATAAAATCCTAGAATTTGGTCTAGGCTAATTGACTCGATAAACGTGAGCAATTAATCTACCGACTAGATAGTTGATCTTGGCCTTATAGCGGGAAAAGTCAAGATTGATGATTTATTGTTGATTAATGTCATAGTTAGAATAATCAAGTGTGTCTAGAGAAAGATGCAAAGAATTACAAAATTGTCATTAATTAGTTGAAATTATGAGAATACCCTTACTATGTAAAGAAAATTACAAGTATACCCTTGACTTATAGTAAATGACAAAGATACCCTTACTTTATAAATAGAATTACAAGAATGCTACTAACCTTGTCTAATTGTCTTGTGTAACGCCCCGATTTTTCTGTTAGAGTGAAAATGACCAAAATGCCCCTGAGGTCATTTTCAGCCCCGAATATGAGGAAAGCCGGTTCGGCAGTACTCGAAGGGCAAACTCAATGTTGAAAGGGGATTAGATAACTTGTGTACCTTCCCGGGATCGAAAATCTCGTTTTTCGAGTTTTCGGGTCAAAATGACCAAAACGCCTCAAGGTGTTTTACCCATTTGCAAGTGCCGGATGAACCCGAAACTTCTCCAGATGGTTTTAAAAGGCATTTTTATGTATTCTATGACCTCAGTTTTAATTTTAGAAGTCCCGGGCAAAATTAGTGCAAAATTTCGGTTTTGCCCCTAGTTTCATATTTTTACGCTTAATCGCGTGATTAAGCAAACCTAAGTAATATTAGGCTCTAATCTAAGGTTAATTAATTTCCTTAATTAATCTTGAATCAAAATAATTTATTAAAGTTGATTAGAACCAAAAAGTACTTAATTACAACCTAAAATCATATTTTAATTTCAAGACACCTAGTCATAGAATCTTGAATAGTGTTTTCTCTTTCCAATTCCTTAAATCATGGAATTGTGTTACACATTGTTTATTCATAAATGAGTTTAAAATTCTCTAATGATGTATGAGCACTCCTAAACTTGTCATAAACTCCCTAAATCACATTCTTAGTTACCTAAACTTAAGCTTAATCATTCCTAACCTTGTACCTAAGCTAATACACATCTAAACCTACCATTAACACACAATTAAATGGTCAAATCTCACCTCCTCCCTGCTGTACCAGACCTGGCCGTGAGCTTCCTCCCCCATTATGCATCACATGTTCAATTTTTCAACACTCCAAGGCCATACCTCAAGTCACATACACTATACATTGTCATAACTTTCAATCAAGCTTGAATTTCCACATGAATAAATAATTAAAACAACTCATTTTCCCCATTTATTTGTGGCTGGAAAAGTTCCAGCCATGTCAAGTTTCTAGAAGCCTAATTTCATAAAAATTTGATAGGAAATTAACTCACATCAAGCCATACTTTGTAGCATAGCTTCCATACTTCAAACCATGCTTGAATGACCTTGTGTAAGAGATATTCTCTCTTCCTTTTCCCTCCAAACCACATGGCCACTCCCTCCCATTGTAAGCTCCATGGCTTTGTTTTTCTATAAATAGGATGCTTGTGATAGCCTTGTTGCACCTTAGAGCATTTGCTAAGTTTAGAGTTTTAGAGTTGTCTTGCTAGTCTTTCTTTTTCTCTCAAAATTTCAAGAAGTGTTCTTCCTTTCTTTTCATCTTTATCTTCTTCATCTCTTCATCTCATCATCACCTCTCTACCATCAAACACCACCCCAAGGCCTTGAACCATCATCAAACCTCTCAAACACCACACCTCAAACACAACTTCACCCAAAACACATTTCCTTTCTTTTCCTTCCTCTTGGCCGAATCATCACCACCATCCTAGGAGGTGTTGCTCATCTCATTTCCATCTTCAAGTCCAAGCTTTTACCTTCATCACAAGGTAGGGATTTGTTTTCAAACTTTGTTTTGCTCAAGAAAATGTTTTTCTCTAGTTTCCTCTTGGATTCTTTTTGAACTTTCCTTTGTTGTTCCTTTCTTTTCATTTTCGGCCATGAGGCCTTGATTTTGAGCATGATAGCTTGATGATGAGAGTTTCTAGATGATGACATTGTGTTCATCTCAAAGAAACCTCTAAAGCTTGAGTTTTCCTTTTCTTATGATTTCATCTATATGATATCTAACTCACATGGTTTTTCAACTTAAGAAAATTAATCTAAGGATTTCTAAAAGCCCAAGCCTACCCTTGTCAACCTTAAAGTTGGCTGGCACGTTCTAGAGATTTTTCTCTAGATAGGGGTTTTGGGTATTTAATAAAGAACTTGATGTAGTTTCACTTTCTTTCTCTTTTATATGACTTTCGGTTTTTGTGTTGAGATCTTTGAGATATTGTATTGGGTTGTTATCTTGTTAAAGTCTTGAATGAGCTCTAGGTAATCATAAAATGAACCTTGCATCATGTTTACTTTATGCATTGCATATCATGTTTATTTCCTTGCTATCACTAAATACCAAGATAATGAATGAACTTGCATTACCATGTTTATATTTCAAGCTATGCATTATCATGTTTATATTTCAAGTTCTCACTTAATACCAAGATAATAATAAGTTACATTCATGTTTACTTTGTGCTATCACTTTACTTTCTAATGGAACCTAAAATAAGTGCATGAGCATATTTATTTTTATGTCATCACCTAAATGAATCTAGAGCTCAAAGACTTGCCCATTGTGGTCTCAACAAAGGTCTAGCAATATGTGTTTTTCTTGGGTTCATATTTCGGCCCTAAGAGGTCTTGAGGTTTCCAAGTATTTGAGACTATGCCTTATAATTTTCCAAGCTTAAGTGAGTTAAGGAATGCATAGAACCAAGTTTTGAGAATTTAGAACCTCTTGAGACAAAGATGAATTGGTCACTGCCCTCTTAAATATTCTTATGATTTTAGATGTTAAAATTGTTTATAAATGAGCTTGAAGAGTTTAAAAAGAGTTCCAAGAGAAACTAGTATTTTATATGCTTTAGAAATTATGTTTTATGCCTTTTATGGAGAAGTATATTTTCAGTTCTTCCTTGCTCTTTGCTGCCACTGTATGTGCTGTTTTAATGATGATAATGTGCCTATGTTTGAGTAAAAATAATGTTAAGACTCATATGTGAAAGATAGGATAAGTTAGGAACTAGAAAAGAATTAATTTGAGAATTTTAGATCCTTTAATTATGTAATTTTCTGGATTCTGTCCAGCAAGGTTTAGATTTAATAATCATGGTTTTAAATTAGTTTAAATATGTAGGAATGACTCATAATTGGTTTAGGACTTAATCTTGAAGCCTTAGGAGCAAACAAAACTTAGAAAGGGTCATTGTTGTGACTTCTACGTACCCATAAAGTTAGGATTTCAAATTCTGCATCCTTGAGGTTTAGAGATGTTCTTGACCATAATGTGAGGTGAGAAATACTTAGTTATAACCTCATAGGTTCCCAAGAGACTAGGTTTTTATGATTGATAACTTAGAACGTGAGTTAAGGACTTTAAGAGTCTAAACCGTAATCTCTAGAACCCCGTAACCACACAAATATAAGCTGTCCAAATCTGCATAGTGCTGTTTGGATAAGTCCTTGAGCATAAAAATTAGTAACACTTATTAGTTGTGAACCTATAGGTGTGTAAGAGGTTAAGGATAACACTAGAACAATTAGTTTACAAGTTTAAGACTCAAAAGAACCAAAGCATAACCTACTATAAGTTTATAACATAATGAGCTTGGAAGTTTGTATGAATAATTGTTTAAGGTGTGATTATGTGATAATGTATATGCCATGGTTTTATGTATACACTATGAAGAAGTTTCTTGTGGTGATATATATGCTATGAAAGAGATTTATGAAATGAATAATGATGTATCTATGAATTAACACTTTATGAGAACTTAAATGTGACACAACACTGAGACGCCTTCTTGGGTGACACCGGTTTAGCCGAGCACCCCCAAGAAAACAAATCCGTGAGGTTATTGACATAGAGCTTGCCAAAGCGGACAATACGACGATGCACTAGTTGCTAGTAGAGCGTTTCAAAGAGGAAATGACCCTAAGAGAGGTGATCCTTAATTGCCCCCTAGCCCGCACTATTAAGTCGGGATTATGTATATGTTACGCTTATCATAGGATAAGTAAGAACTAGTGACGACTAGTTAAGGTATGAGCTCATAACCTAGAGATGTTTTAGGGTGGCCCCATGAGATGAAAGTTAAAGTTAACAGTGTCACATATACAATACGTATGCCAATGTTATAATGTTTCTTAGTTATTCTATTGATTGGTTTACCTTTATGATGCACTCATATCATTAGATTATTTTATGCTTAGCTATAAGACGCATTGTAAAATATGATGGACCTTGGATAAATAACACTTTGGAAAAATAACTAAAAAGGAATTTATATGCATGCACACCTTTTTAAGAAATAAACCCAAGGTTCCTGAGGATGTGACAATGACACCTAGGTAGGGATAACCCTACTGAGAATTCTTTTAGAAAGATTCTCATTCCCTCTCTCTTTTCTTCCGTCATATCTTCAGATGGCGACATTCGTACTCTTCATCGACACCCCAGTATGGGAGCTGCACCATGACCCGCACGGGTCATACCATTTTGAGGGTCGCTGCACGGTTAGAGTGTTCATGTTTATGGGACGACCCTTCGCACACCCAGTCCCGAGTTACCATTTTACCCCGACTGCTCCTTACCGTCATAATGGGATTTTTGAGCAAGCGAGACCACGCGATGAGCAGATCCTCCGCATGGAGCCCGAGACATCAGCAGTACGCGACTACCCCGAGTATGTGCCGCGCCCCCAGTACTCGGAGACGAACCCATCCGAGGACCCGCCATCCCACATGTACAGTTGGAGCTCCAGTCCCGCTCCCCCACCGATGAGGGCTGGGAGTGAGGAGACGGTGGTCCAGCCGAGGTTGGCTCGTCGGCCATCTATGCGCCCTCACCGCGGTGGACATGCCCCGATAATGCGCTCGACCACTCCTGCCGAGATTTGTCAGTGGATCGACTCGACCCCACAGTACTCGGACCCGCAGGAGTAGACATAGGAAGGGTAGTAGTTAGTGCACACACGCCACATAGTTAAGAACAAACCTTCTTTTGTATATGAGGTTGTCTACTCTAGGTGCACATGGGTATGGGTGTTGTTTCTCTTGTATTTGCTTTTTATGATTTCCATGTATTGCATTTCAGTTGTATTCCGCTTCCCAATGTATTGAATAGTCCTTCCCTTTTGGGTAGGCACATCATATATATATATAACTATATTTCAGTTGATGTCTCCATGATATGATGTGTTTCTTTATGCTTTGCTTATGTGTTTCGCTATGCTTCCTCTAAAAGATTCGTGCGTGGCTCTCACTTTGATTTTAATTCCAAAAAGAAAAATTTTATCCATATTTCTGCTAAGTATTTTCTAAGCAAAAGATGAGACCAAGAGGTAATATTCTAAAGATTAACCTAAGTACATACTAGTAGTCTTGGGTTAAGATTTAGGGTGTTACATCTTGGATTAGGAAATTACCACATGCCACTACTTTAAAAATTACAACAATGCCATTGCACAAATCCCTAGACTTGTCTTTAAGCAAGAATGAATATAAGCCATTGGATTACTACTAATAATGGTTAAAAGCTAAACTAATCTAAAATAGCAAATCTCTTGCATAGAATATTAATTTATCAGCATAAGTTTCGATAGACAACTTATTTAACAATATGAGTGAAAATACATCACATGCATAATTTCAGCCATATATACATGCATTTATACACACCTAACCTTGGAAATTAAATCATGTAGTAATCCTAGAGTCCCTTGACATGAAATATATGATACATGCATGCATGAAAGAATGAAAAATCATCCAACGATCCCCATGATATCCTACGGTTGCATCATCATTTTGGGAAGGAAAAATTGTAATTTGATCTTAGCATGAACATCTTAATGAAAGCTTGATAGATGTCAAAGTTGTGACAACATGTCATTTTAAACAAAAATAGGTGTGGGCTAGGCTACATTAGGCATATTATTTGGCATAAAAACTAACTAGTAACCCTAACTAAATCCTAACTAGTACTTACTCCAACTAAATGATCTAACTAAATGAGTTTTTGGAGACAAAAATCATCCCAAACATAGCCATAGGGCAGCGACTCTAAGGTCTATATAAGGGACCAAGTTGTGTTCCATTGTGTTACTTCACTCATTTGCTAAGTTTTCAAGCCTTCTAGCATTCTCTCTTATTCTTGTTCTTTCTCTTCTAGTTCTTCTTCTACTCCTCACTTCAAAGAAAGCTCCTCCATCATCAAACCTCACATAAACACTTAAATCTTAACCCAAATACTTTACAAGCCTTGCAAGAGTTACACTTTTTAACTCTTGTGAGCAATATTGTCTCAAGGACACTTGTCTTCAAGCAAAGATTGGATCACCCTACATCAAGCTCCTTGTTCGAGTTCTACGAGTGAAGAGAAGGACTCATTTAAGCCTTTACACCAAGAGGTAGGAGCCCTCTCTTTGGTTGTGTAAGCCTTGATGCCATCTAACCTTGCTCATGGTCAGAATGCCATTAAGCTTATATTTGTTGACAAAAATGTTTAAAGGGGATATTGTATAAATATTTTGTGAAACCCAATGTTCCTTTCTATTTCCTAAGTGATTTATGTTGCTTTCGTGCTCAAATGCTGCTTGAAATATGTTGTGTGATCCTTGTGTTGAAAGAAGTGACATAAAACATGAAAATGATACGTGCTGGATTTTTTGTTGTTTCTAGTAGTAGGTGTTCTGAAATTTAATTCTCATAAAATATGAAGTATCTTGAAACAAAAATATTTTTACCATAAACTAGACACATCATAAAACACTCTCCAAAAAGAATCACTCAAAAATGACTTTTCTAGCGCAAGATATAAATTTTTAAAGTTTAGCTTTTTTTTACTGGAAAGGTATAAACTAGACACACCATAAACCCTAAACCCTAACATCTTAAGGAACACAGAGATATAAAATACATGCATTGAAAAGGTGCACGTGATTCCAAAACTATAAAATAAGCCACGGATTGGGTTTTCTGGACACTATTGGAATAGGGTAAGTTTATAAGAGTATAAAAGTCATTTCACTTAGTATATTTTTGTAAAAAGCAAGTTTCGAGAAAGAGGATTGAGTCAGGATTCTAAACATATCTTTATTTTCTTGAAAGAGTAAGTATAGTGAGAGAAATTAATTTTTCATGTAGACATGTCAAAATTAGAAATAAGCTGTAAAACTCAAACAAGCAAAAATGGCACTTTTTAATGGCAAAATAATAATTTTTCATTTTCATGAGGCCTAAAAATTATTTACTAATACTTACTAGATTAATATAATAATAATAATTACATATAATCAATGATTACACATAATTAAGGATTTTCACTTATAAATGACTAAGAGAACTTAGTTCTTGACCTATAAGCTTATGCTTTAGTTAAACAAAACCTAGTAACCTTGAGACACATATGAAATATAGTGAAAGATTAAGAGATTTTAATTTGTCATAATCCTCAAGATGAAAAGTACATATTTAAAGAGATTATAAGAAATTCAAAAGATGTAAGGAAGCTCAAAATACCCAAGAATAACATTTACATGCATAAAAGGTATTTAAGGAATGTTTAAGGTTCAAAGAGATTTAAAAGAAAAGAGATTTGAGAAAATAATGAGAAAGACATTCATAATGTATAAATACAAAGACCTCTATGACCCTTTAGGAGCACTAGGGGCTTGACTTAATAACTTAAGATACATAATATGAGTTAGTCTATGAGAATCTATATGAGATTTTACATGAGATTTGTTTGACATGCCTACTATATGATTATGAGATTTTTTTTAAGATTATCTACTGATGATTGTAAGTTAGTATGACATGTTTACTACATAAATATGAGTCTTTACGAAGCATGGTATATGACGCTGATGAAATTAGCAATGGGAGTATAGAAAAGTGGACTTGAGCTAAGCTCACGGCTTAACCATTGTGATCACGACAACAGAAAGAAAATAAAAGTAAAGCCTAGAAAAGTAGCAATGAAAGTATGGAAAAGTGGACTTGAGCTAAAGCTCACTGCTTAAGCCCTCAACCGTTTAAATCATGGCAACAGAAAGAAAACTAAAAGTTTGTGGCGATGGCCACGGTTTGAGCTCATTACCCACGGGAGATGGTTTAAGACATTAGTGTTGGCGCACTCAGTGATAGTTAAATAATCAATGGGAAAAGCTCACTACTTAACCCTCAAGAGAGGGCTAAGGCATTGGTGTTGGTGCACTCAGTGAGTGAAGGATCGAATCAAGTTAAAGATGTGTAACATGTTAAGTGCAAGCATATAGTTATGGTGAACCTATCTTGCTCTGATATTTGCTTTGCTCGAGTAATTGAAAGTACTGTTAATGAAAGAAAAATAAATGTTGAGGATAAGTAATGAATTGCATGCATCTCCTAGATTATTATTGTCTATTAATGATTATATATGTGATATGCTTGGATGGATGATTGATGAATGACTGAATAGATATTCTTGTTAATGTTATAAAAGCAGTTTAAAAGCAATTGTACTTTGGCTAATTATGTAATATTGGTTGTTTGATGCAGATTAATTTATGATTATTATGATTATTGACTGAGTAACACATTGCTTCTAGAGTTATCATGATTTCCTCAATTGTGAGTGTACTTTCTAAAGTCTAGTGTTACTTTCTGAAGATCGTTTCCTTTGGCTTCTTACTCTTGACTTGATCTGCTTCAGTCCTTAAGCATTTACATGTTCTTTGCATAAGATGATATTCACCTCTTTTATGAGATTAAATATGATTTCTTATGTGTAGTGAAATTATTCTCGATTCAAGTCCATTTTTTATGCTTTTGATCCGTAAGCATAAATACGTGTTTTGCTTGAAATAACATTCACTTTCTTTTTAGGCTCAGTCTCTTCCCATGAGATAAATCATGCTTGAGCATGCAAAGTGAAACATTATTCTTGCTTTAAGTCCATATTATATTTTAATCTGTATACACATACTTTGCTTGACATAATATTCACCTTTTATTTGGCTTAATCTCTTTGCATGAGATAAACATGCTCACACATGCAAATCGGATTAACCTGTTATAGTTTGTCAAGAAGCTCAAGGTAGACATTAGTCATTCTTCAAAGTATTTTCTTTAAATTTGCTTTGTTGTCATTCAAAATAATAAAACTCATACTTTCTGAAGGGTTCTGGAGTTTACAAGACCTACATAAGATCGATTATGGCAAGGATAACTTGTGATTTCTATGAGAAAGGTAAGCAAAACAAGGTTTCTTTCAAGAGTAAGAATTTGGTTTCAGCCACAAAACTATTTGAAAATCATGTCATTTTTCATGAACTCTCTTCTCCAATAACTCCTCAATAAAATGGGTTACATAAAGAAAATATCATTCCCAAAAGAAGAAAATAAAGTATAAAATTTATAATAATTTTCTACATTAGTCTTTTTCTATGCCAATGTCTAGTTTTTATTTGGATTTGATATTTAATCTTTTTATGTAATATGATATTCAGTTTGTGTTATGATATTTGATTTTTAAAATTTGAAAATATTATCTTATCAAAATAGATTCAATATTGTTTATAATGATCAATGCTGTTTGATTTTTAAACTTTGAAATATTATCTTATCAAATCTATTAGATCCAATACTGTTTATAATTATCATTGATATTAATATTTGTATCATTATTGTAGATATTGCTAGAATTAGAAATGATATAGCATACTTAATTTTTCTTTTGTCACATATGCTCTTTATAAATTAATTTTTTATATCATTTATAAGATTATGATTTATTTAGATATCTATCACTTATATTTATGGTGTAAATACCAATTAGGATTTGAGAATATATATATATATATATATATATATATATAATATTCACAGATACTACTTCTGTAATAATGATGTCAGCACAAAGTATTTTATATTGATAATAGATATAATTTTTTTAAGCAGTTATAAGATAGTCAAATACTTTAAAAAATATAAATATATAGAATTAAATGAATTTGTTAGAAAAATATGTTTCCATGTATACATATTAGTTTCATGAAAATTTGAATATAGATAAATCGATAGTTGAAGATTTTCAAAATGATTGATAGTTGACCAAAATCATAACCATTATGATTTGAAAATGATTTTTTAGACATTGTTGAATTACAATGATACTTACTTGAAGATATTAGATATTATTTATATTTAACATGTACTATGAAAATAATTTGTTAGATATTATTTTCATAGAGAATTATTAGATACTTTTAAGATGTTATTAATGATTAGAATTAAGTGCAAAATTTGTCTAGCATGTAAATTATTATCATCATCATCATTATTATTGTTGTTGTTATTGTTGTTATTATTATTATTTCAAAAGAGAAATAAGTACGTAATGTGAATACACCAAGATATATATATATATATATATAAAACATAGTCTTGTTTATATGCTGTCAAATATGACCCATGTTTGGTATTTTACAAATATCTTGAGTTGTAATTGTAATACCCTAAAAATTATATAAAATTAATTAGATCATTTCTAGTCATGATTTTAAAAATCTAACAGACATAGCAATGATTAGGACAATCCAACGAATCTGAAAAAAAAAAATATGAATAGTGTTTTGTGGGCCCACCGGGACAGCCGAAACCCTAGAATTGGAGCTCGGAGATTCCCAAAATTGAGAAATTATAGCATCAAGATTAGAAATAGGTAAAAATAAATATTTTATATTTATAATTAATTTTTGGGTAATAATTTATTATTCGGGTACACTATTTTAGCCATTTGGTTAAATTACGGTGTGTAGTTTTAACACTGTATCAAGCTATCAGTGCAAGCTTGCCGTCTAATATGATGAGTGTATGGTCTAGAGCAATACATATCCTTTCCTTTTTCAAGAGCCAATGAAAATGTTACAAAATTACATGAAATTATCTTCAAAGAAAACATTTTCATAATTACTAAATTGTGTGCATTATCTTCAAATAAGAAAAATAATAAAAAAACCTCATCATTTTTAATCTTCATTCTCGGCCAGCTAAAAAGAACAGCAACAACTCCATTTTTGCTTCTCAAAATGCTTGAAACTTGATTCAAAACTCCAAAGACCTATCCTAGACTTGATAAAACTACAAACTTCCTTCACAAAACTTGTTCTAGACATCACCATCTACAAATCTAACCAATTAGAATTTTAATCCATCACTATTTTTCCACTTTGAGCTATCATACATCACTGTTTAAGGGAAGATTTAGGGGTTGTTTGGAAGGTTGAAGTGAAGAAAAACCATTCTTCGAAGTACTTTTGGAGTTAGAAGTCTCAAGAATCACAAGTAGGGCTTTATTTATCCACTTTTCTTTCAAATTTTACTCTGAGATTTGGTGAATGATTGAGTCCAAAATTTTTGAATTTATTTGGTGATTATACATGAATATTTATGTGTTAATTTTGGTAAAGGGTTTTGATGAAGTTAGATAAGCTATTTTCTTAATACATGTTCTAACCCTTGCTGCTAGAAATCCTATTTTTGAGTAAGCAGCTGAAAAACTTTGATTTTTCTCACTAATTTAGAGACATGATTAAGAGCTGAAATTTTTATATGATGAAGCTAACATATGGAGGAGTTTTCAGTGATTTTATTGGCTCATATTAAGCACTTTTTCTATTTTTAAAAAATGGAAAACCAAACATGTCAGGGTTTCTACCTAGCCAGTCCAGTTTGTAGCACTGAAATTGTCTGATTTTATTACCCTAGCAAATGAACGAATTTTGAGCTGAAATTTGACATCTTGAAGTTGAACCCTAAATTTTTGTATGAGGTTTTGAGCTCATTTGATAGGGTAGGAAATTTGAGACTTTTGGCTATTGGCTGAAACTGAGCAATTCTAACCTTCGAATTTGTGAAATTTTATAAATATAGTTAGAGACCTTATCAAGCTTTGAAAATTTTATAGGAGCTCATTGATACATTGAATTGTCTCTAGAAATTATTTTGCTCTGTTCTAATGATGTTTATTAATTTAATCATAATTTTCTTTATGTCTGAAATTCTGATAGCATTCTGAATTAGCATAAAGGATGATGAGAAATTGATGACTTGATGTCATTCATGTTATGTGAACTCATTGATGAAATAATGGTACTTGGTACTAGTTTGACATGAGTATATGAATATGAATAATTGAGCATGTGAGCTTATTGATGAGGTTAGGCACAAATAGATATGAAAATGTTTCTTACAATTGTGTATATGCGAAAGAAAAGCATAAGATTATATGTCTTGGGCCGGAGAAAGTAAATCCAGTTTATCGAGAAAAGTAAACCTGGCTACCAAGATAAGAATGAGATTATATGTCTTGGGCTGGAGAAAGTAAATATGGTCTATCAGGGAAAGTAAACCTGACTACCCTTGAATTGAGTCGGGAAAAGTAAACCTGGCTAGGAATAAGTCTGTGTGAAAATTGGAGAAAGTAAATCAAATTATCATGTATAGGAATGAGGTCAGTCCTGAAAAGCAGTCTATTGCCCATTATTGCCACACTGGGGATGGTGATATGTAATGCCCATACATGACATGATTAGTCAAGGGCCTAGACGAGTTGAGATAGCAGTTGTTACAAGTAGTTCTTTATCTTATGTATCAAGTAATGAATTTTAGTATCAATATTGAAGCTAATATGTTTAAGTTGTGATTTATCAGTATATGCTTTTATCTGTTGTTGAGTAGTATGATATATGTATATTAAGTGACTGAATGATAAAAGAAACCCACTTCGGAAGAGTAGTTTTTGAACTTTAAATTGAACCTTGAAATATGTTGCATGCTCACATTTTTTTTAATAAACTGAAGTGACTGGGACGATGACGATAACATTAATTTCAGTGTATGTTTTGGGGAATGCCTTACTGAGAATTTTAGAATTCTCACTCCTAGTTGTTTATTCCAGTGTCATCTCCAGGTTGATTCCAAAGAACAGTGAAGCGGCTACAAGAAAGACTAAACTGAAATTTCTATAGTTTAGTAATGGAAACTTGTATATGTTGTACTTACCTAAATATATGTGCCTGTAAATATAGAGAATAACATATGTGTACTACAGCTCGTACAAGAGCTTCCTTTTGTACTTAGCTTGTATTAAATAAGTACTTCGTTTCTTATATATATATATATATATATATTATAACCATGAGTTAATCAGTATACGATTCTATCAACCCTTGTTCTAGATATTTAAGAGAGGTCCATTATTTTATTAGTAACAACTCCCGAGTATGCCATCATGACTTAAGGATGAGATTGTACTTGGGAGGGTGTTACAGTAATTATCTGATTGATGTGATTTTTGTGGAATTAGAAAGCTAGCTCAACTATCTACAAATGCTATTTCTAGCCTTGAGGCTAAATTCTAACTACAATAGAAGTTAAAGACTTGAGAAAGGTTAAAAATGAAAAAAAGGAAATAAAAAAAGGAAAAATAAAATTTGTTAGTGATATTTTTCATCTCCTAGTATATATTTAGCATATTATAGTACTCCTAAATATTCTTTTAAGAACCCTAGTTGCCTAAGGATTTTTCTCTAGGAAAAAAGATGTAATTTCCTTAACCTTTCTCTAATTAATCTCTTTCTATAAGTGCCTCACCATTATCCTTATATGGTTATGAGTTTAGCCAAATTTTAGGCTATTGTGGTTTAGTTTTCTCTTCTCATTCAATTCTAAATCATTCCTAATTCTTGTCCATAATTCCATTGCAGATGAGGGTGTCATTCCAATTCCCTGATATCATGTAGGCAATGGTCAGGCATACTTTTGGCAACAAATGGTGAGTGTGTTTAAGGTCATGACCATACTTTTGGTCATTATTAGTATTTTCCCAGCATTAAATATTTTTTTTATGAAATTCTACATTGACTTATGCCAAACACATGCTTTCATAGATTATACCAATTTTTAGAAAAATTATTATTTTTCATAGTTATCATGAAAACATTATTTTAGAAAGCTCATGGGACCATATTTGATACCTTGCATATTATAGAATATCTTTTTCCTAGTTTATAAAATTATGAGACCTCAGTTTAATGTTTACAATAAAAATGCTGATTACTATGTTTTTAGAATATGGATTTCCTATTAAGGTTTTAGAACATCAGCTATGATTTATTGAAAGTGTTTAACAAAATATGATTCATAACAATTGTAAGATACATACTCCATTGGCCTCTAAAATCACCATGTCTACAAGATGGTGATCCCTTAGGCATGATTTTAAAACCTTATTTATGCTATAGTTAGATTGTTAGAATTATATGAATTTAGAGCTTTCATATTTATCCAATTTAATTGCAAGTTATTATGTTTTTAGTAATTAGTGAGAAACAGGACAATGAGTTAATGGCTGCAGGATCGATCATTAACCCTGGTACTAAGTGGTCCACTAGAGGACTAGCTCACCCATAGTAAAGAACCTAGTGTAGTGTCTATTTGTGGGACCTAGTTAGGTGCCCATCAGATTAACCATTAGCTCAGTTTTAGCTATCAGCTGAGTTTATTATTTTCAATATAGATATATGTATTTAAAAATAAAACAAATGTTTTATATCAGTTGCATGTATATTTATGTATTATCTTTGTTGTCCTATGTGAGTTATGGATGGAAACTGGCTAACTGAGTTTTGATGAACTCAGCCTTCCTTTTGCTCCTCCGTTACAGTTACAATTGCATATCTAATTATTGTTCAGACTTAGCCTCAGTAATCTTGTAGCTGTTCCATTGGTGAGCTTCACTTTGTAGTGAAGTTTGTAAATTCTAGAACCCTTCAGAAAGTACAAAGCTTAAACAATTTTGAATGACAACAAAGGCAATTTAGAGAAAATGTTTTGAAGAATGACCAATAGCTACCTTGAGTTTCTTGACAAAGTTTAACATGTAGATCTGATATGTATTACATAAACCTAAGTAAGATTAACATTTCACTCTGCATGTATAAGCATGTTATATCTCGTGGAAAGAGATTGAATTAATCAGAAAGTGAATATGAAGTCGGGCGAAGTAAGTGTATACAGATTAAGGCATGATACAGACTCAATGCAAGAATAACGTTTCATTATGCATGAGCAAGCATGATATATATCTCATGAGAAGAGATTAAAATAATCAGAAAGTGAATGTTATTTCAAGCAAAGAACGTATTCATGTTCACAGACCAAAGGCATTGAAGTAAACTTGAATCGAGAATAAGTTCACAACACATGAGAAATCATGTTTATCTCAAGAGAGGAGATCAAGCTTAAAAGGTGAATATTATCTCAAGGATAGAAAGCTTAAATGCTGGAGGAATGAAGTTGATCAAGTCAGAAATCAAGAAACCAAGGAAAGGATCTTTAGAAAGTAGCAGTGGACATCAGAAAGAACACTCATGATGAAGAAATCTATTCATGTCCAAGAGCAACATGTTACTCAGTCATCAATCACTACAATTGCAGAGAAATCATCATCAAGCAATCAAGATTGAAAACTAGAAGATTAGAGAAAAATCAACATGATTGATTACAACGTCAGAAAGCTCACTAAAAGGTGGAGTAAAAAACACTGAGGAAAAATGGAGAGAGTTTTGAAATTCAAATTTCCAATCTCAAATCAGATCCAATGTTATAACTGGTACATCATCTCTCCTGCCTAAATGATTGAAGATTTTAGAAGGTGGAGTTCAGAAACCACGGGCTAAAAGTAAAAGGAAAAAAAGAGGACTTCAGAAACCTCTACATTACAATGGCTTCTGCAACAGTGGGACAAGTTGTCAGCCTATCTCTCTAGACTAACGTTCTAAGGCATATCTAACAAAATACACATGTCACTTGGAGATTAGATCAAAGAGGCAACGGTCATAAATATAGACCTGTATAAATGGAGATGCCAAGCTTGAAAGCTGATAAAAGAATCGAATGCTTTAGTGCAGAATCTCTGGAAAAATCTCTCCACACTTCCTGTGTTGTTCATCATTTATGTAATCAATCACAAAGTGTAAAAATCTTCTTTCTCAGTTTTAAAATGTATTTGTATTTGTACGCTCTTCATGTGAAGAGATAATAAGAGAAAGGAGTCACTCTAAGTTTCCCAGTCTGTATCAGCTAGCATCTTTAAGGAAACTTGAGTGTAGGTTAGTTTGAGTGGCAACCCAAACACATAACCTTTGTAACCTTGATCCATTAGTGATCAATGTGAGACATAGCTTGGAGAGGCTAAGATAAAACTGCTTGCAATGTGTTAGCAAAGGTATTTGCTTATCACGGTTCAGTTTGGAGAGGCTGTTGGAAAGACTACTTACAATGTGAGTGCAAAGGTATTTGTACTTCATTGGTCAGCTTGGAGAGGCTGTTTGAAAGATTACTTACTATGTGGCAGTAGAAGGTGTCTATAGGTGATAGTTCAGCTTGGAGAGGTTGGTACAAAACTACTCGGTTAAGTCGAAGTTAGGGTTGTCCACTGTACAAGTTCAGCTTGGAGAGGCTAGTACAGAACTACTCGGTTAAGTCGCAGTTGGGGTTGGCCACTGTGCAAGTTAGAGCTTGGGAAGGCTATTGTAAAGATTATCTATTTTATTTTCTCAGGTTGAAAAAGTTGTTGTTAGTGAAATCTCAACATGTGTTGAGTACTGGATATAGGTAGGTTGGCTGAACCAGTATAAAATTTCTTGTGTCCATTTTTCTCTTCCCTGAACTTTTATTTTTACGTTATCATTCTATATTTCTTATTGATCAAGTACTCATTAAATTAATATTTGTGTTGTTATGCTTTAAAGATTTACTTTCTGAACTAACCAATAACTTCTCCACTACATTTCAAGCTTCAACTTGATAGAACTCTGTTTCAACAGGTTCAGAAAGTGAAAACTTTTGTAAGAAGAATGAAGCACGATTCAACCGCCATTCTCATGCACTCTTTTACCAACAAAGTTTAGATTAAGGTCATGGTAGAATAGAGTGCTCTAGTAGTGTGCAGGTAGGGTCCTTGGACATTATTTAGTATGCATGGTTATTTCAAGGATATGTTATGTAATTCTCTTCCAAAAGCATGATTTAAGATTGTCTATTTCAGTTATAGATTTTGGAATTATTTGAAAGAATTAAATATTTTATGTATTTTATTTATAAATTTTTCAAGAAGTTATGAGGAATTTATTTATTTATTTATTTTTATGATTTATTATAAGTATTAATTTAGTAATTTATTATACATGGTTGCATGAAATTAATTCTAGAAGGCTTCCAAAAGGGACAATGTCCCTTATATGATGGTAATGATTTTTAGGTCATGACAACTACTCAAGAAGAGGATTCTGGCTTTTCAGATGATGATAAAGAAACAAAACTAGCTTTAAGAGCAAGTAGAATCTGTTAAGAGAAAAGGAAGATAGAGGAGGCTCAGAAACTTCAAATGGCTAAAGGGATCCAAAGCTCTAGCAAAGGTCAAGTTGCTATACATTTTGAATCCTTTGCGGTTATTCAAAAGCCAACACCAAGAGTGACTTCTCAACAATTTGGGTATATTACATTCCCAATTTCTATCATAGCATTTGCATCAAAACCTTTTTCAATCAGATACTCAAATTTGCCTCAAAGGATATGGAAGATGAAAGCTTTCATGCTGAAAGAGAGAAAAAAGAAGACCTTAACCTCTACATAATTGAGCTTTGTAGTACTATGGGGCCAATCATTGAAGAACAAAAAGAGCCTAAAAAACCAAATGCACCTAGTTTTGCCTTTGTACTGAAAAGAAAGCATTAACCTGCAATCCATCAAGATCACTCCTTTGGAGACTCAGTCCTCAGAAGCTGCCACAAAACCTCAAGCTAAAATTCAAAAAGAGGTTCCTCAGAAATCTCAAGGTTCTAGTGCCATTGTTCCACTAAATCTTACTGATGAAGAAGCAAATTAAAAAGTAGAGCCTGGCAATAATTCAATATCACCAATTGAAACTTAACTCCTTGTATGATATTAGAGGGACTTAGGTGCAAGAATGGACAGAGTTAAAGCCACAAATAGAGATCTTGGAGCCCAAATGAGAAGACATGATAACTTATTGCTATAGATTTTTCATGAGCTTAAGGATCTTAAGAAGGTTGGCCAATGATAATGTTGGCATGTGCACCTCCTTTTATTGATGAAAAAAGGGGGAGAAAGAACTTTGAACAGAAATCTTTTGCACATGTGTTCGAAGAGTCACTTTTGAGTGGGAGCTTCAAAAAGAGCATCTTTTGCATATCATAACACTTTTTTAGTTGTTTTGCTTTACTATTTTATGTTATTCCATTTGTCTTTAATGACTTTCTATCTATATCACATTATGTTTGTACATCATGCCTATCTTGTTAATGAAATGAAAATTGATGTTTCTATGCTTAAAAACTTGGATATACTGTGTTCAATACTATGCCTTTAGGTACAAAATTTTTATCTTTGAATATTATCACATCTAATATATCTTGTAAGTTTCAGTTTCTATTATATGGTTACGAGAAACTTAATAAAATTTTCATTCACAACAGAAAGCTTCATGTTCACCTTTTGAAATCCATATAACTAAGTTTCAGAAGGAAAAATTCTTCAAGTTTCTAAACCTTGAAGAAACCTTCTTTCATTTTTCTCCAAAAGATTTTATTAAAATTTGGTTTGTTATCAATGAAAATGAGGAGATTATTATCTCTAGAACCCATAAGAAGACCATTACAGCTTAAGTTTTGAGTAACAATAAAGCAAATTTTTTAAAAATATTTTGTAGAAATGACTAATAGTTTACATGAGTTTCTTGAGTGACAAATAGGAAATTTCTCATAAGATATGTAATCAATTTTTTATTATATTTTCATACTATCTTGATTTGACATGATATGAGACTCATTCAAAGAGTTCATAAGTTTCAAAATATGAAAAATAGCTCAGAAACAAGTTATAGTATGTGAAACTCCTTAGAAAGTAAGATGGAGCATTAGAAAGTGTATCTTGGAGATGAAAAATTGTTCTAATACATCAAAAAGTGGCATGACAACACAAGAAAGTGTATTATTGTAACATCCCAATTTTATCTAGGCTAATTGACTCGATGAACCTGAGCAATTAATCTACCGACTAGATAGTTAATCTTGGCCCCATAGCAGGAAAGGTTAACGTTGAGGATTTATTGTTGATTCATGTCAAAGTTAGAAAACACAAAAGAATGATCAATAATAAGTGGTATTAAGACAAAACTCTAAATTAAACATATTAGACGAGGAAAATTTAATTGTTAGATTAAATTCCCTGATCAATATTTTAATTACTAAATTACATTATTCAAGGATATAGTATAAAATTTATAACAAATGAAAAGTCAAATAAATAGTAAGGAGTTAATCAGAAGGATTAGTTAATCTTAATTAATGATTAGGATGAAAGAAAAGGAATAGAACCAATAGAATTGGATAAGTGTCATAAAATATAACATATAATATTAGAATAATCAAGTGTGTCTAGAGAAAAGATGCAAAGAATTACAAAATTGCCATTGATTAAAGGAAATTACAAGTATACCCTTGACTTATAGTAAATGACAAAGATACCCTTACTTTACAAATAGAATTACAAGAATGCCACTAATCTTGTCTAATTACTAAAATATCGTTGTCTTGGATTAGGAAATTACCATATGCTATTACTTTAATAATTACAACAATGCCATTGCACAAATCCCTAGACTTGTCTTTGAGCAAGAATGAATATAAACCATTGGATTAATACTAAGAATGGTTAAAAGCTAAACTAACCCAAAATAGCAAATCTCTAGGATAGAATATTCATTTATCAGTATAAGTTTATGCAAATAACTTATTTAACAGTATGAATAAGGTACTAACAAAGTAAATGATTAAGTATTTTAATTATGCTAATAGGTGATTAGACAAAGGTAATCAACATAGGAGTCTAATTAGTAGAATAAAATATAATAGATAGAGATTAAACTACTGATGGTTAAGATTCCAAAAAGTATTTTTAACTAAAAATAGAATTATGACACCATTTCTTAATTAAATTTTACTATAATGACAAGACAAAAGTTAAACCACATGCATCATAACTGCATGCACATTTTTCAGCCACATACATGCACGTAGACATTCATATGCTAAAAATTAAATTCACCCATTAAAGCACACTACAAAAAAATCAGCGATTAGTGACCGATTTTTCGGTCACTAATTTCATGAAATCGGTCGCTAAACCTGGTAGTGACCGATTTAGCGACCGAAAATAGTAGTAGCTAAAACCATGGTTGCTAAAAAATTAGCGACTGAAAAAATCGGTCACTAAATCTTGTGATCGATTTAGTGACCGATTCTGTTATCCATACGACCAATTTTCGATGGTGGTTTAGTGTTTTATTAATGACCAATAAATCGGTCACTAACTTTGTGACTGATATTTTGGTTGCTACATGAAATTTTTAGCGACCAATAAACCGGTCACTAATTTTGTGACCGATATATCGGTCACTAATGTCTGATTCCTAAAAAAAAAGAAAAAAATTAATTTTTGAAATGTTGCTTTAAAATTCAAATATATATCATCTAACAAGAAATTATATACCTATACACAAACAAACGTAATAATTATCAATATACTTTAACAAGTAGTTAACATCATACAACATCTAAAATAAAAATAGCAACAAGATGCAACTGAATAACTTCCATTCCCTGTATATTGTATAACAGTTCCAATTTCACATGTGATCTATAGCTCATGAGACTGATAAGATAACTCCTCCATTCATCTAAAATTCGTCTCGCTGTGGAACTGTTCCACAACCCCATTTTTTTTTCCCCCAAACCACGTACCCCCTTAGCAAAATGCTTCCTGTCTAGAGTTGTGTGCTGCATATTAAACAAAACCAAAGAAAACTTATCATGTGAATCAAGTAAGTCAGATTATAAAGATATAGCTATCCAGCATCCAAAGCAACCTAAATCAAAATTCAGGGAACAAAGGCCTTTTAAAATCAAAATTCTTAATTTAAAGTTGTTCTAAAATGTATGGCAGACAGACGTGTCACTTTTAAGATAGTTATTGACTTTCCACTTTCACAATATTCAAAATCTATCCAATCACAGATAAGGTTAAAAATTTCTGTCCCAAACAATTCTAATTAAAATGATCCCCAACAGAAGAGCATAAAATTACAGATTAAGGCAATACCTAAATATCTATACAAATCTAGTCATCCAGGAACATCAATTATATATATTTAGAGCTGAAAGCAGAGAAGCATAAAATTTTTTTAATAGTACCACCAATCTTAAGTCCCAACACAGCCAGCGCCGATCACATCAAGAGCATGGAATGAAAAAGAACAAAATGAAAAGGATCAGTGATCAAAACACTAAGTTTAACATATTTAATATTTGTATTCATGAACACCAAAGTTCACATATTTAAATTATAGTGGAAATGGGTGAATCTGTGTACTTTGCTGGGTATATTGTTTATGAAATATCGATAGATAAATTGAAAGGTAGATAGATAGATCATACAATGTCCTCAATCCTCAATCTTATCTCTAACCTTTCAGGACCCACTTCCATTAGCTTTTCAATTGTACTGTAATATTCAAGATCAATTGCCTTGAATCTAGGGAGTTTGTAGAGACTAATGGATGGAGGTGGAGGTGTTTAATTCATTTCAAAGGAAATTTTATTCTCCTTGAACCTAGAGTAACCTAACAATGAGGCATTTATAAGTCCAAGGTCTACAATATATAACGGTGCAAAAGGAACAAAGTTCTAACTTGAAAGTCAATTTGTGATCAGAGTGGAATGAGGATGGAGGGATTATACTACAAACATCTGACTTTCAAAGTAACAATATAGGTTCTAACCTCATATGACCACAGCTAGGGAAATCTATCACATAAGAACAACTAACACTAGTAAACAATTTCAGAAACTGTAATATATCTAAAGTGGCTCTTCAAAATGTACTTTTCAATGGAAAATACAATGTGCACAAACTCAATAATTCAAGGCTTAGACTTTAACTACTCATCTATGCCAAAAAGAATAAATTGCAAGAAACTAGAGGTTACATATCGTACCATATATTAATATTATGACATCTGGAAGGAAAAAAGAAAGGATCACAAGCAAAAGCCAGATCACCATTTTCACAATCCATCCACCATGGTGCCATGTGTCACGCTTATGATTCTGGTCCTTCACACAGATCATTATAAGGGCTAGAAAACCAGAAAACAAGAAATTCCCCTAAGCTCACCCGAAGAACTGCTTGTTCTTGATACCATTCCTTGTGTGAGTATCAGAAGGATCTATTCCTACAAGAAGACAACAAACAAAGCAGGAGGAAAAAGATATCATATTCTAGCACAAAAAAATAAAGGGTTCATTCCTTGTGTTTGAAAGACACAAGGTCCCTTGCACCAGAAACTTGAAATTGAGAAAAGCATCAACAAATTTATATATATTGATATTTGTTGTAGGGACAAAAAAATATTATTGTCAGTAACAGTAGATAATCTATTTCTCTGTCCTTCAATTCTACCAGAATTCCAAACTTTCCTATGATAACTTCAATCATAAATCGAGACAAGTAACTAAGTTGCCCCAAAAAGCATATTTAACACCAAGGCTGTAAACAAGTACTCCATTTCCTAAAAACCACTCATTAACAACAACAACAACAACAACAACAACAACAACAAAGTCCTCTTCTTATTAGGTGGAGTGAGTTAACTACATGAATCTAACATATCATAGTGTCCAATCATAATTCATATCTATATCTAAAAGCCACTAAAATTGATTCCTTTATTTCCTGAAAAAACCACCTAATTAACATCATGGCTAGCTATTTAACCTGGTTTCTTCCGGGCAAACAATAGAAAAATTATTGAACCTATAACATATAATATACCAGTACTGAACCTATGATAAAGACGAATAAAAAAAACACCCAATTCCAAATCAAAGTTCCAGACTTCAGGTTCACAAATCTCATAAAACACCAAATTGTTCACGCAAACCAAACAATAGAGGAAGTACGAATCTCAACTGAAATTAGAAAAAATTTCTTTTGTGAAAACAGAAAAAAAGAGGGGAAAAGAGATATACTTCAACACTGATCGTGTGTTATTCTTCCCGTTCATGAGGCTGGGCGACGAGCAGAGGTGGCTAGCAAAGGAAGGCCGGTTGGCGAGCAGAGGGCTTCGACGCCATTCACGAGACGGAGAAGACGAGATGGAGAAGGAGGAGGTGCGCGCATGGGGGGCCGTGGATGGAGGGATGGCAACGCTACTGCTAGACCGGGAAGGATAGACGGCGGCTTCGATGCCGTTAGCGAAACGGAGAAGAAGGAGGCACGCCTGGGGGGTGGTGGCACTGCTGCTAGACCGAGAACGAGGGATGGTGGTTGCAAAGTGGTGAATGATGGTGGTTCGCAATGGGGGCTGGCGGCTTTGGGAGGGGCAGAGTGACTGAGAGCGGGGGACCGTGTGGAGAAGAGGAAGAATGAATGGGAGATTTAGGGGAAAATGAAATGCTTAGGGCTTTTTTTTCCCTTTATAAGTCTCAGCTAGTAGTGACCGAAATGTCGGTCACTAATTGAAATATTAGTGACCGATATAGTGACTGATTTTTATGAAATAAAGGTTTTATTGTATAAATAAAATCAATCACTAAATCGGTCACTAAAATTTGAATTAGTGACCGATTTAGTGACTAATTTTTATTTATACTATCAAACTTGCCTTCATACAAATCGGTCACTAAATCGGTCACTAAAATTTCAATTAGTGACCGATTTTTATGAAACAATTTTTATTGTATAAATAAAAATTGGTCACTAAATCGGTCACTAATTGAAATTTTAGTGATCGATTTAGTGACTGATTTTTTTGAAATAAAAGTTTTATCGTATAAATAAAATCGGTCACTAAAATTTCAATTAGTGACCGATTTTTTTTATACTAGCAAACTTACCTTCATAAAAATCGGTCACTAAATTGATCACTAAAAATTCAATTAGTGACCGATTTAGTGACTGATTTTTATGAACTAAAGGTTTTACTTTACAAATTAAAACCGGTCACTAAATTGGTCACTAATTGAAATCTTAGTGACCGATTTTTATGAAATAAAGGTTTTATTTTATAAATTAAAATCGGTCACTAAATCGGTCACTAATTAAAATTTTAGTGACCGATTTTTATGAAATAAAGGTTTTATTTTATAAATTAAAATCGGTCACTAAATCGGTCGCTAATTTGATTTAGTGACCGATTTTTTCCACCCTTTTATATTTTCCCTAATGGTTTAATTCGGTCACTAATTCAGTCACTAATTTATCATTTTAGTGACCGATTTATTTCGGTCACAAAATCGGTCACTATTTAATATATTTCTAGTAGTGGCATAAGGTTACATGATGTAAGTCTATGGTGCATGCATGCATGAAATGTTGGAAAATTTCACCCTCCATACATACACCAAATCGTGGCTGCCATAGGAGGCATAGGGAAGAGAAATTCTTCATGTGATTAATACAAATGACAACTTCGAAAGCTTGATATGAATCACATGTCAATAGGTAGACACTTTTAGGCATGGTTTAGCCTACACTAGGAAGCATATTAAGCATTAAAACTAACTAGATAACGTAACTAAATCATAACTAGTATTTAATCCAACTAAATGGCTAACTTAATCAATTAAGTGAAGACAAAAAACTGGTTCCAAACAGCCCCTAAGCTATATGATTTTTATGGCTATAAATATGAAGCATGTGAACTTCATTTTTGCTCTTTGCTTTCACTTGCAACTTTCTCCATGCTTTGAGGTTTCCAAGTTTTCTTCTTCTTCCATTTTTCTTTTATTATTTCCACTTCAAACTCTCTCCAAAATCACTTGCATCCCTTTCCATTTCTAAGCCACAAAGAACCCACATCAAGCTTTGCAAGAGCTACATCTTTTGGCTCTTGTAAAATACTAACACAAACACTAGTTTTCAAGCAAAGATTCAAGAAGGGTCACCCTATATCAAGCCCTTTGTTGATAAAAATGTTTCAAGGGGATATTGTATAAATATTTTGTGAAACCCCATGTTACTTTCTATTTCGTAAGTGATTTTAAGGTTTTTTCATGATCAAATGATGCTTGAAATATGTTGTGTAATCCTTGTGTTGAAAAAAGTGACATAAAACATGAAAATGATAGGTCTTTGGATTTTTCTTTGTCAAGCTCGCAAAGAGGTGTTCCAAAAATTAATGCTCACGAAATATGGTTATATTGAAAAAAATATTTTTAACATAAACTAGACATATTATAAAACACTCTCCAAAAAGAATCACTCAAAAGCTAGTTTCTAGCTCAAGATATAAATTTTTAAAGTTCAGTCTTTTTACTAGAAATGTTGTTTGACCCTTTAACACTAAATTGAGCTTTTCTCTTTTTACAAAAATGCAATGCATGTGAAGTTGATCTTGTTGGAAAGCTAAGATCTTAAGAAACACAAAGATATAAAATACATTCACCAAAAAGGTGCACTTCAAAACTACGAAATGAGCCACGAGTTGAGTTTCTGGACACAACTGGAATAGAGTAACTTTGTAGGGGTATAAAAGTAATTTCACTTAGTATCTTTTTTTGTAAAAAGCACATTCAGAGAAAGAGGATTAAATCATGATTCTGAACATATCTTTATTTTCTTGAAAGAATAAGTATAGTGAGAGAGATTAATTTTTCATGTAAACATGCCAGAGTTGGAAATAAGCTGTAAAACTCTAACAAACAAAAATGGCATTTTTAATGGCAAAATAGTAATTTCTCATTTTCATGAGGGCTAAAGGTTATTTATTAATACATTCCAGATTAATATGATAATAGTAATTATACATAATCCACGACTACACATAATTAAGGATTTTCACTCATAAATGACTAAGATAACTTAGTTCTTGACCTATAAGCTTATGCTTTAGTAAAACAAGACCTAGTGACCTTCAGACACATATGAAATATAGTGAAAGATTAAAAGATTTTAATTTGTCATAATCCTCAAGATGAAAAGTACATATTTAAAGAGATTACATGAACTTCAAAAGACGTAATGAAGCTCAAAGTACCCAAAAATAACATTTAAAGGCATACAAGGTATTTAAGGAATGGTTAAGGTTCAAAGAGATTTAAAAGAAAACAGATTTGTAAAAATAATGAGAAAGACATTCATAATGTATAAATACAAAGACTTCTATGACCCTTTAGAGGCACTAGGGGCTTGACTTAATAACTTGAGATACTTAATATGAGATTGTCTATGAGAATCTATATGGGATTTTACATGAGATTTGTTTGACATGCCTACTTTATGACTATGAGATTTTTCATGAGATTATCTGCTGATGGTTATGAGATTTGTATGACATGTTTACTACTTAAATATGAGACTTTATGAAACATGATATATGATGCTGACGAAATTAGCAATGAGAGTCTGGAAAAGTGGACTTGATCTAATTTCATGGGGCTTAACCGTTGAGATCACGACAACGGAAAGAAAATAAAAGTAATGCCTAGAAAAGGAGTGATAAAAGTCTGGAAAAGTGGACTTGAGTTAAAGCTCACTGCTTAAGCCCTCAACTGTTGAGATCATGGCAACGGAAAGAAAACCGAAAGGTTATGGGAACGGCCATGGCATGAGCTCATTACCCATGGAGGTGGTTTAAGACATTGATGTTAGTGCACTCAGTGATAGTTAAATAATCAATAGGATAAGCTCACTGCTTAACCCTCAAGAGGGGGCTAAGACTTTAGTGTTTCTGCACTTAGTGAGTGAAGGATCGAACCAAGTTAAAGATGTATAAAATGTTAAGTGCATGCATACAGTTATGGTGAACCTATATTGTTCTGATATTTGCCTTACTCGAGTAATTAAAAGAACTGTTAATGAAAGAAAGATAAATGTAAAGGATGAGTAATGAATTGCATGCATCTCCTAGGTTATTATTGTCCATTAGTGATTATATATATGATATGGTTGGATGGATGATTGATGAATGACTGAATGGATATTCTTGTTAATGTTATAAGAGTAGTTTAAAAGCAACTACACTTCGGCTAATTATGTTTGCGAAAAATCTAGTAATTGAACCATTTGTATGTCTACCTTTTTATAATAAACCCGAAGTCACTAGGACAACAACGATGAAATGTTTAGTGCAAGTAGGAACAACTACTGAGAAATCTTATATTTCACACTCCTATGTTTCTTTTTCCATTGTTGTTACCAGAGACAGACCAGCCTACTTGAAGCAACGAAGCTATAATTAAGGAAGGAGGCAACAAGTGAATATTTCAGAACTTCCAAGAGTTAGCACTTCGATTTTAGTTATGTTATAGTTGCGAAGAATAGACCAGTAGTAGTAAAGCTCATATTTTTATTTCTAAGAACTTATCACTATGATATATGTCCTAGTATGAATCATGTATTATGTAGTTATATTTCAGATTATGTGATAGTAATTTTACATTTATTCCCTTATTCCGCTTTATTAAAATAAGTAAGTGCGCGAAGTAATTTTGATTATCATCTACGTAAATGCTATGTATTTCAATTCTCGCCACAGGCTTAAGCTTTCAAACAGTAATTTGTACCAAAAAACGTTATCCATTATTTTTCTAAGTTAATTTCAAAAGAAAAATGAACACAAGACATAAGTGACAACTAATGGAATCCAAATGCGAACTTAAGCATAGTTAAGTTCTACTAGGGTGTTATGTAACACCCTAAAAATTATTTAAAAATTAATTTGAGCTTTTATAGTCATAATTTCAAAAATCCAACAAACATAAAAATGATAGGGACAATCCAACAAATCTGTAAAAAATAAATAAATAGTAACTTGCGAGCCTCGTAGGCCTGTCGAGACAGCTGAAACCCTAGAATTAGAGCCCAGAGATGCCCGAAACTAAAAAATTATAGAATTAAGATTAGAAATTGTTAGAAATAAAGATTTTATACCTATAATTAATTTTCGGGCAATAGTTGATTACCCGGGTATACTATTTCACCCATTCAGTAATATTTCAGTGTGCGATTTCTAACACCGAAAGAAAGTCAAACCTTTACAATAGGATAAAGTTATCCTTTAGAGCCAAGTGTAAGGCTAGGATTTAATCTTGAATTACAAGATCAAATCCTAGCCATTTATCTTGCTTTCTTATAGGAAAAGTTTTGATTTTTATTAGATAAAGATTTAAATCAATTAAAGCCACAAACTTTGTCATTTTTCCATTCTTCATTCTCAGCCAAGAAAAGAATATGTAACGCCTCGATTTTTCTGTTAGAGTGAAAATGACCAAAATGCCCCTGAGATCATTTTCGGCCCGGAATTCGAGGAAAGCCGGTCCGGCAGTACTCGAAGGGTAAACTCAATGTTGGAAGGGGATTAAATGACTTGTGTATCTTTCCGGGATCGAAAATCTCGTTTTTCGAGTTTTCGGGTCAAAATGACCAAAATGCCCCTGCGATGTTTTACCCGTTTGCAAGTGCCGGATGAACCTGAAACTTCTCCATAAGGTTTTAAAAGGCGTTTTTATGTAGACTATGACTTTAGTATTGGCCTCGGAGGTCCCGGACGAAATTAGTGCGAAATTACGGTTTTACCCCTAGTTTTGTGTTTTTACGCTTAATCGCGTGATTAATCAAACCTAAGCAATATTAGGCTCTAATTGAAGGTTAATTAATTTCCTTAATTAATCTTGAGTCAAAATAATTTATTAAAGTTGATTAGAACCTAAAAGTGCTTAATTACAACTTAAAATCATATTTTAATTTCAAGACTCCTAGTCATAGAACCTTGAATAGTATTTTCTCTTTCCAATTCCTTAAATCATGGAATTGTGTTACACATTGTTTATTCACAAATGAGTTTTTAATTCTCTAATGATGTATGAGCACTCCTAAACTTGTCATAAAATCCTTAAATCACATTCTTAGTTACCTAAACTTATGCTCAAGTATTCCTAACCTTGTACCTAAGCTAATACACATTTAAACCTACCATTAACACCCAATTAGATGATCAAACCTCACCCCCCATGCTATCTGAAAAATGGTCAAAGCCATGCCCTCCCATATGCATCACATGTGTGAATTTTTCTCACTCAAAGAGCCATGCTTTGACCTTACACAAACCATACTTTGAGTCATACAAACCATGCTTTCATCCATGCTTCCAAGGACAACATCTAGAAGCCTTTCCTCCCCCATTTTCTAGTCTAAATTTCCGCCAGCTTCTCCCCTATTTTCATGAATTATTTCATTCCAAAAATTGAAGAAAAATCACCTCAAATCACCATACTTGTCATACCTTGTCATATTTTCAATCAAGCTTGCTTTTCCTAATGAATAGCCAAGTGAAATAAATCAATTCCTCCATTTATTTGTGGCTGGAAAAGTTCCAGCCATGCCTTGTTTCTAGAGGCCTAATTTCCTTCAAAAATTGATAGGAAGTTCACTCACATCAAGCCATACCTCTCATACTCTCAAACCATGCTTTGTATGACAACATTAGAAGATATTTTCTTTTCCTCCCAAGGCCAAGAAAGCTTACTTGTTTTCTCCCCTTTACAGCCCCTATGTGTTGTTTTCTCTATAAATATGTTGCTTACTTGAGCTTGCAAACACTTTAGTTCATTTGCACACTTTTAGTTTCCCTAAGCTTTCTTGAGTTCTTTCTTTTTCTCTCAAGTTTCAAGAGAGTACTTCCTTTCTTTTCATCTTTATCTTCTTCATCCTCTCATCACATAATCATCACATAACCTTGAAACACCACCCCATAGCCTTGAACCATCATCAAACCTCTCAAACATCACACCTCAAACACAACCTCACTTGAAACACAACTCCAACCTTCTTGTTCTTCCTTGGCCGAAACCATCTAGCCCCAAGGAGGAGCTCATCATCTTGTTTTCCTTTTTCAAAGATCAAAGATTTCATCTTCACTCTAGGTAGGAGTGTTTTCTAAACTTTGTTTTCTTGAAAATGAGTTCTTTCTAGCTTTCTCTTGGATTTTCTTTATGGAACTTCCTTTGTTATTCTTTCCTTGAGATTTCGGCCATGAGGCCTTGATGAGCACATGATAGCTCAATGATGAGGACTCCTAGATGATGACTATGTGTTCATCTCAAAGGAACCTCTAGAGCTTGAGGTTTTACTTTCCTTGAGATTCAACTTCATTTTCTAACTCAAATATGATTTTTACCCAAGAACACCTTTTCTTTTCTTGCTATTTTGGAGTTCGGTTTCTTTGTTTCCTTTTCTTTAACATTTCGGTTCTCCATTTCCTTTTTGATCTTTGAGGTTTTGTTTGTTTAGAAAGTTTGTTTTCTTTGAGCTTGATGATGATGTTAAAGAACCTCATAGTTCCTTTGAGAACTTGGTTCAAGAACTCTAGAGCTCTCTTTGTAATGAGATATATGTTGGGTTGTTATTTTGTTAAAGTCTTGGATGAGCTTTAGCTAACCATGAAATGAACCTTGCATCATGTTTATTTTATGCTTTGCACATCATGTTTACTTCCTTTGCTATCACTAAGTACCAAGATAATAAAGGAACTTGCATTATCATGTTTATATTTCAAGCTTTGCATTATCATGTCTATATTTCAAGTCCTCACTTAAATCTTAAAGTTAATAATAATGTGCATCTCATATTTATTTTATGCTCTCACGTTACTTTCTAATGAAAGCTAAAACAAGTGCATAAGCATGTTTATCTTCATGTCATCACTTAAATAAACCTAGAGCTCAAAGACTTGCCCATTGTTGTCTCAAACAAAGGTCTAAAAATATTTACTTCCTTTGGTTCATATTTCGGCCCTAAGAGGTTTTGATGTTTCTAAGTATTGAAAACTATGTTTTATAAATTTTCTAAGCTTTTATGAGTACAAGGAACATGTAGAACTAAGTTTTATGAATTTAGGACCTCTTGAGACAAGTTTTATTTAGCTACTGCCCTCTCAAGTATTTGGATGATTTTAGATGTTTAAAATGTTTATAAATGAGTTTTGGAAGTTTTAAAAAGGTTCCAAGAGAAACTAGTAAGTTATGTGCTTTAGAAATTGTGTTTTATGCCTTTATGGAGAATGGTTGTTTCGGTTCTGCCTTGTTATTATTTTCCACTGTATGAACTGTTTTAATGATGATAATATGCTTATGTTTGAGTATAATTAATGTTAAAACTCATATGTGAAAGATAAGAGAATTTAATAACTAGAAAGGAATTAATTTGAGAGTTTTAGATCCCTTAATGTTTGAATTTTCTGGTTTCTGTCCAGCAAGGTTTAGTAATGATAATTATGGTTTTAAATTAGTTTAAATGTGTAGGAATGACTCATAAATTGTTTAGGACTTGATCTTGATGTCTTAGGAGCAAACCGGACTTAGAAAGGGTCATCGTTGTGACTCCTAGGTACCCGTAAAGTTAGGATTATAAATTCTGTGTAACGCCCCGATTTTTCTGTCAGAGTGAAAATGACCAAAATGCCCCTGAGGTCATTTTCAGCCCGGAATTCGAGGAAAGCCGGTTCGGCAGTACTCGAAGGGCAAACTCAATGTTGGAAAGGGATTAGATAACTTGTGTACCTTCCCGGGATCGAAAATCTCATTTTTCGAGTTTTCGGGTCAAAATGACCAAAACGCCCCTGCGGTGTTTTACCCATTTGCAGGTGCCGGATGAACCCGAAACTTCTCCAGATGGTTTTAAAAGGCGTTTTTATGTATTCTATGACCTCAGTTTTAATTTTAGAAGTCCCGGGCAAAATTAGTGCAAAATTACGGTTTTGCCCCTAGTTTCGTGTTTTTACGCTTAATCGCGTGATTAAGCAAACCTAAGCAATATTAGGCTCTAATCGAAGGTTAATTAATTTCCTTAATTAATCTTGAGTCAAAATAATTTATTAAAGTTGATTAGAACCAAAAAGTGCTTAATTACAACCTAAAATCATATTTTAATTTCAAGACACCTAGTCATAGAATCTTGAATAGTGTTTTCTCTTTCCAATTCCTTAAATCATGGAATTGTGTTACACATTGTTTATTCATAAATGAGTTTAAAATTCTTTAATGATGTATGAGTACTCCTTAATCATGTCATAAAGGTCCCTAATCACATTCTTAGTCACCTAAACTTATGCTTAATGACTCCTAACCTTGCACCTAAGCTAATACACCCCTAAACACATCACTAACACACAATTACATGACCAAAACTCCCTCCTCCCTTGCTGCATCAGACCTGGCCGAAATTCACCTTTCATTTTATCACAATTTAATTTTATTCCACACTCCAAAGACTATGCTTGAAGCCATACTCACCACCATACTTCACCATGTCATCAAAATGCAATTCTCTCACCTCATGTTCCATGAGGATTCATTCTCCTCCACATATGCATTACCTCATGTTCCATGAGGATTCATTCTCCTCCACACACTCACCCATATCCTTCTCTATAAATACCATGCCAAGATAGACTTTGCTACACTTTTGTTCATTTGCTAAGTTTTGATTTCTAAGCATTCTTGTTAGTTCTCTCATTTTCTCTCAAGTTTCAAGAGAGTTCTTCTTTTCTTTTCATCTTCATCTTCTTCATCTCTTCATCTCATCATCATCTCTTAACCTTGAAACACCACCCCAAAGCCTTGAACCATCATCAAACCTCTCAAACACCACACCTCAAACACAACCTCACTTGAAACATAACTCCAACCTTCTCATCCTCTCTTGGCGAAGCTATCTTGCCTCTTGGAGGAGCTCATCATCTTGTTTTCCTTTTCAAAGAGTTCAAGTTTTCATCTTCACTCTAGGTAGGAGTGTTTTTCTAAACTTTGTTTCTTGAAAAATGAGTTTCTCTAGCTTTCTCTTGGATTTCTTTTGAAACTTTTTCCTTGGTTCTTTGTTTTCCTTTCATTTCGGCCATGAGGCCTTGATTATGAGCATGATAGCTTGATGATGAGAGTTTCTAGATGATGACCTTGTGTTCATCTCAAAGAAACCTCTAAAGCTTGAGTTTTCCTTTTCTTATAACTTTATCTATATGATATCTAGCTCACATGGTTTTTCAACTTAAGAAAATTAATCTAAGGATTTCTAAAAGCCCAAGCCTACCCTTGTCAACCTTAAAGTTGGCCGGCACGTTCTAGAGATTTTTCTCTAGATAGGGGTTTTGGGTATTTAATAAAGAACTTGACTTAGTTTCACTTTCTTTTTCTTTTGTAAGACTTTTGGTTTTGGTATTTTGATCTTTGAGATATTGTATTGGGTTGTTATCTTGTAAAGTCTTGAATGAGCTCTAGTCAACCATAAAATGAACCTTGCATCATGTTTACTTTATGTTTTGCATATCATGTTTACTTCCTTGCTATCACTAAATATCAAGATAATAAGTGAACCTTGCATTATCATGTTTATATTTCAAGCTATGCATTATCATGTTTATATTTCAAGTTCTCACTTAATACCAAGATAATAATGAGTTGCATTCATATTTATTTTGTGCCATCACTTTACTTTCTAATGGAACCTAAAATAAGTGCATGAGCATGTTTATTTTTATGTCATCACCTAAATGAACCTAGAGCTCAAAGACTTACCCATTGTTGTCTCAAACAAAGGTCTAAAAATATTTATTTCCTTTGGTTCATATTTCGCCCTAAGGGGTCTTGGTGTTTCTAAGTATTGAAAACTATGTTTTATAATTTTTCCAAGCTTTTATGAGTTTAAGGAATGCATAGAACTAAGTTTTATGAATTTAGAACCTCTTGAGACAAGTTTGATCTAGCTACTGCCCTCATAAATATTTTGATGATTTTAGATGTTAAAAATATTTATAAATGGGTTTTAAAAGTTTTAAAAAGGTTCCAAGAGAAACTAGTATGTTATGTGCTTTAGAAAATGTGTTTGATGCCTTTAAATGGAGATGTTTGTTTCGGTTCTGCCTTGCTATGTTTAGCCACTGTATGAGCTGTGTTAATGATGATAATATGCTTATGTTTAAGTATAATTAATATTAAGACTCATATGTGAAAGATAAGAGAAGTTAGAAACTAGAAAAGAATTAAATTGAGAGTTCTAGATCCTTTAATGTTTGAATTTTCTGGATTCTGTCCAGCAAGGTTTAGTAATGCTAATCATGGATTTAAATTAGTTTAAATGTGTAGGAATGACTCATAAATGGTTTAGGACTTGATCTTGATGCCTTAGGAGCAAACCGGACTTAGAAAGGGTCATTGTTGTGACTCCTAGGTACCCGTAAAGTTAGGAATATGAATTCTGCACTCTTGAGGTTTGGAGATGTTCTTGATCATAGTGTGAGGTGAGAAATACTTAGTTAAGACCTTATAAGTTCTCGAGAGATTAGGTTTGATGATTTATAACTTAGAATGTGAGCTAGGGACCTTAAGGGTCAATGCATAAGACACTAAAAAGTTGTTAATGCTATGATGTGTTGTTTGATGCAATGATATGATGAGATATGCTTGATGCATGAGAAAATGATTGATGAAATGTTAAAGTTTATCATAGCATGAGATTTCATGAGAATATGATGTGTGGATTAGCTTGTGGCAGTTTGAAGGAAATTCGGTTTAACAATTTGTTATGCTTGCCAAATTTCAAATCAAACCTTAAGGGGTTAAAAGAAATGTTTATGAGTACCATATGAGTTGAAAATCCTGGGTGACACCGGTTTGGCCGAGCACCCCCAGGAGATTTTTATGTGACAAAGCACTGAAACGCGCTTCCCCCGAGGAGGTGCCGGTTCAGCCGAGTACCCCCGGGAGGAGACAAATCCGTGAGGGTATGAGTAGATGCAGCCTACCAAAGGCATAAATTGCGAGGCCATGCGTGGCTAGCAAAGCGTTTCAAAGAGGGTATATCCTAAAGAGAGGTGATCCTCGCCTCTACCTGCATACTTGCGAGTCGGGATTATTATTTATGTTTCGCTTATTCAAGATAATAAGCAAGAGCTAGTGACGACTAGCTAAGGTATGAGCTCATAACCTAGTTATTATTTTTAGGGTGGCCTATATGCTAAAGTACCATGATTGATGTCACGAAGTTGAGGAATGATTCACTTCAAAGTTATATGCCCTCATGCCACATGATTTATGTTTATGTGCTTTGATGTTGTCTTATATGCTCAAGTATTGCCATGCATCCATGATATAACATGTTGCATTCATAACATCAAGATGCATGCTAAAAGGAATGGACCTTGGATAATTAGTTTTGGAAAACCTTAATTAAACCTTATATGCATGATCATTATTTTATAAATAAACCCAAGGTTCCTGAGGATGTGTACGATGTAACCCTAGGATAGGAGACTCCTACTGAGATTTCTTTAGCAAGATTTCTCACTCCTCTCTTTCTTTCCTTCCGTCACATCTTCAGAGAGCGATGGCGACGTTCGTTCTTTTCATTGACACGCCAGTATGGGAGATACACTTCGACCCGAACACCGTTCATATCACTTTGAGGGTCGATGTGCCGTTCGTGTTTTTGTGTACATAGGACGACCTTTCGCCTATCCAGTTTCGAGCTACCAGTTCACTCTCATGCGCCTTCGGTAGTGACGACACGATCTTCGAGCGCACTCCGCGTGAGGACCCGCTTGACGCGTCTGCACCTCTGCCTCTGCCGCCCGAGATTTCCCGGAGTACGTACCTCATTCGAGGAGATCCGAGACCGACCCATCCGAGGATTGGCCGACGCATGTTCCTTCGGAGGGTTCAGCCCCTTTTCCCCGATCCCGACGTATGGGGAGTGAGGAGACTGTGGTGCAGCCGCGCCTGGCAAGGAGAGCCGAGATGCGTCCGCATCAAGGAGCCCTCATTCAGCCACCTCGTGTGCCTTTCACGTTGCATTGGCCCACACAGGAGGAGATAGAGCGTTTCCCCGGTTACCTGCCTCCATCACCCGAGGACCCCCGACGTCACTAGTTCCTGATGGAGAGCCTTGTGAGTACTCGAGCTTTTATGAGGATCTTCCCTTTCGGTCGTACCTTTTTGGAGGGGTGTGTAGTTTGTACTCATAGCCTAGTAGGAGGGTAGTGTTTTGGCTTTTTTCTACCTTCGGGTTGAACCATGTACTTTGCTATTTGTTGTATTTCCTTTCCGTTGTATTCCAAGCTCTGCCCGTTTCTATAAGGGTATGACTAGTTATGTACTTTAGCTACTTTATTATTAATGAAATGTTTCTGTCATCTTCATGATCTATGTTCTTCTGATGTATTATTTATTTTACATGGTTGTTTATGATCGTTACGCGTGCTTTATGTTTCTGTCATTCGATTAGTTAAGCTCGCGGCTCTCACTTTGTTTTATGTTTTCAAAAAAGAAAAATTTACCCGTAATTTCCGCTAAGTATTTCAATGAAAGGATGAGACTATGAAGTAATGGCCTAATGTTTAACCTAATGTGTTCTAGAAAGTTGGGTTAAAAATTAGGGTGTTACATTCTGCATCCTTGAGGTTTAGAGATGTTCTTGACCATAGTGTGAGGTGAGAAATACTTAGTTAAGACCTTATAAGTTCCCGAGAGATTAGGTTTGATGATTTATAACTTAGAATGTGAGTTGAGGTCCTTAAGGGTCAATGCATAAGACACTAAGAAGTTGTTAATGCTATGATGTGTTGTATGATGCAATGATATGATAAGATGTGCTTGATGCATGAGAAAATGATTGATGAAAATGTTAAAGTTTATCATAGCATGAGATTTCATTAGAACTTGTTATGTGAATTAGCTTGTGGCAATTTGAAGAAAATTCGGTTTAACAGCTGTTATGCTGCCGAATTTCCATCAAACCTTAAAGAGTTAAAGAAATGTTTATGGGTACCATATGAGTTGAAAACCCTGGGTGACACCGATTCGGCCGAGCACCCCTAGGGGAGACAAATCCGTGAGGGTATGAGTAGATGCAGCCTACCAAAGCGGACAAATTGCTATGGCTTAATGCCCGCAAAGCCTTTCAAAGAGGGTAAATCCCAGAGAGAGATGATCCCTGTCCCCTACCCGTACTTGCAAGTTGGGATTATTATTTATGTTTCGCTTATTCAAGATAATAAGCAAGAGCTAGTGACGACTAGCTGAGGTATGAGCTCATAACCTAGTTATTTTTAGGGTGGCTTGTTATGCTAAAGTACCATGATTGATGTCATGAAGTTGAGGAATGTTTCACTTGATAGTTATATGCCCTTATGCCACATGGTTTATGCTTGTATGCTTTGATGTGATTGTTTATATGCTCAAGTATTGCCATGCATCCATGATATAATATGTTGCATTCATAACATCAAGATGCATGCTAAAAGGAATGGACCTTGGATAATTAGTTTTGGAAAACCCTAAATTGAATCTTATATGCATGATCACTGTTTTAGAATTAAACCCAAGGTTCTTGAGGATATGAATGATGTAACCCTAGGATAGGAGACTCCTACTGAGATTCTTTAGAAAGAATTATCACTCCTCTCTCTTCTTTCTTCGGTCACATCTTCAGAGACCGATGGCGACGTTCATGGTTTTCATTGACACGCCTGCTTGGGAGGTGTACTATGACCCGAACCACCGTTCATATCACTTCGAGGGTCGTTGTGCCGTCCGCGTTTTTGTGTACATATGACGACCCTTCGCTTACCCGGTTTTGAGCTACCAGTTCACTCCTACTGCATTTTTTGGTGGTGATAACATGATCTTCGAGCGCACTCGCCCGCGTTACGAGCAACTACGCGGTGCCCGTACCTCTGCCTCAGCTGTCCGTGACTACCCAGAGTACATACCTCGCTCGAGGAGGTCTGAGACTGATCCATCCGAGGATTCGTCGATGCATGTCCTTTCGGAGGGCTCCGCTCCCTTTCCCCAGTCCCGACGCTAGGGGAGTGAGGAGACCGTGAGGCAGCCACGCTTAGTGAGGAGAGCCGAGATGCGTCCGCATCGAGGAGCTCACATTCAACCGCCACGAGTTCTCTTCACACTCCATTGGCCCACACAGGAGGAGATAGACCAGTTCCCTGGTTACCTGCCTCCATCACCCAAGGATCCCCGTCGTCACTAGATTCCGATGGAGAGCTTTGCGAGTACCCGAGCTTTTATGGAGATCTTCCCTTCGGTAGTGCCTTTTGGGAGGGGTTGTAGTTTGTACTCGAAGTCTAGTAGGAGGGTAGCGTTTTGGGTTTTTATCTTCATGTTGAACCATGTACTTTACATTTCCTTGTATTTTATTTCTAAGGGATTACAAGCTCTGCCCGTCCCTATGAGGGTATGACTACTTATGTACCTTAATTATGTTATTAATGAAATGTTTCCTTTATTATCATGATTGTTGTTCTTTAGTTATTTGCTTTACTTTATGATTTTTAATGATTGTTATGCGTGCTTTACATTCCTGTTGTTCAATTAGTTAAGCCCGCGGCTCTCACCTTGTTTTATGCTTTCAAAAGAGAAAAATTTACCCGTAATTTCCGCTAAGTATTTTAATAAAATGATGAGACTAAGAAGTAGTAACCTAATGATTAGCCTAATATGTTCTAGAGTATTGGGTTAAAAATTAGGGTGTTACAGAATACACAGCCAACTCCATTGTTTTCTTCTGAAACACCATTAACAAGCTTCCAAATCCTCAAAATTCATTCCTAAACTTGAAAAAACCTCAAGATCTCTTCACAAAACTTGTTCTACACCTCAATACCTATAAAACTAACCGATTGGAATTTCAAATCTTCACCACTTCTCACTTTGATTTCACATTCTTCACTGATTAGGGAAGGGTTTGGGGCTATTTTGATGGCCTCTAAGTGAGCAAGATAACTCTTGGAACATCCTTGAAGCTAAGATCCTTCAAGCCACCAAAGTAGGGTTTTCTTTGGCCTTTTTCTTTCAAAATTATTCTGAGAATTTATGATGTGTTTTATTCCAAAATTTCTAGTTATATTTGATGATAATATGTTGATATTGATATCTTAATTTTGGTGGAGTGTTTGGATGACGTTAGAAAATGATTTTTGTCAAAAGAATTTTTGGCTAGGCTGCTAGATTTTTTATTTTCCTCCTGACAGTGATTGTTCACGAATTTTCTGAGGGAATTGTGGTATTTTCATGACCTATAAAAATTATATGTTGAACCTAACATCCTATGCTAGTTCCAATAATTTTCTTGACTTCTATTTTTGACTGCTAATGATTTAAAAACTTCATGAACCGAAGTTGTAACTATGCTACTTGGACAGTTGAATCTAAAGCTCGAAAATTGTCTAATTTTGTTATCATAGCAAATGATGGAATTTTCCTTTGATATTTTTACAGACTGTTATAAACATATTGAAGTTTAGCCATGATTTTTATTCTGAAGTGATCCATTCATTTGCTATGGTGAATAATTAGTGAATTCTGGCATTGAGTTGAGGTTAAGTGGTCTATGACCACCAAATTTGTAGAATTTGTTGATAGAGTTAGAGAACTCTTCTTGCTATGAAATTCACACAAGGCCTTGTGTACACATTGAGGTGTCTTGGAGAATTTTTATAGCCCTGGAAATTGATGTTTGAGATGCATAATAAATTCTACTCTTTAGGCATGAATTATGCTAACATGTTGTAATTGTGCTGAAATGAACTCAAGTATTGATGTGGTGATATAATGATTGTTGATTTAAATATGATGAGTATGTATGCATGCTAGACAATTTAAAGATTGATTTATGAGATACAAATAAGAATTTCTTGTGACTGAATGCCTATATGTGGCTTATGCATGCATTTGAAAAAAAGAAAGCATATGGTGCAATTATATGAGAAAAGAGAATGTATAAATTTCACTCGTGCATGTTCTGACATAGGAGAAAACAGAAACAAGACTTAAATTGAATAATGGGAAGGAAAAAATAGGAACTTCCCCAATGTGCATATTGTGACATATGGAGAAAATAGAAACGAGACTTAAGTTGAACTGAAGGGATGGCAAAAAGAGAAACTTCTCCTGAGATATTATGAGTCGGTAGACGTATCGGCTAGGAATAGAACTGTGTGTGATACGAAAATGGAATAAAATGAAGTCTGATGATCACGTATAGGAATAAGCTTGGTTGTGATAAGCAATCTATTTCCCGTATATGGTGTTAACCACTATAAATACCATTTGGTATAAACTATTTATTGTGGAGTTATCCACGACAGATACCCATTAGGTATAAACTAAGTCTTTCCTATGTCAACGATAAAAAGAGAAAAATGCACTAAATTGAGTTTTGCAATATGATATGAACTAAGTCTCTCCTATGTCAATGAAAAGAGAAAAATGCATCGAGTTGAGTTCTATGGTCACAAGTAAGGCCACGTTCCTTTGAGATAAATTCATTACATTTAGCATATGCATAATCATGCCATATTTAAATGTTTTGATAAGGATTATTTACTATGTGTTTGAGTTTTATTATATATATACATTAAGTGATTGATCATTAAAAGCTAATACTTCAGAAGTACAATTTAGAACTCTAAAATTGAACCATTGTTATGAAATACATGATCACTTTTTCCTAATAAACCGAAGTGGCTGGGACAATGATGATGACATTATGATAATATATTTGGGGAGTTGCCCTACTAAGAATTGTATAATTCTCACCCCCGATGTGTTTTTGTGTTCCCGTGTCTTGTTCAGGTTGATCCAGAGAACTATGAGACTACTAGACAAAGGGATCGAAATTGCAATAGTTTAGTAGTTAATATTTTAGCTCACTGTATTTAGTTGGATTCATATGTATGTGAATGTAATAGAGATTGTATATGTGTATAAGCACATAGTCGAGCTTCCTTATGTAATTGACTTTATATTAAATAAATGTTTTGTATCTTGTTATATATTTAAATCAAATTATGCTAGTTTATTACCTGAATCCATCGAGCTCGCTATAGATAATTAAGAAAGGTCCGCTAATTAATAAGTAACAACTCTTGAGTACGATATCATGACTTAAGGATGAGGTTGTACTTGGAAGGGTGTTACATGTTACATTTTGGTATCAGAGCAATTCATCGTATTAAAGTCTAGGGGATGGACTAACTATGCTTTTGTGTATGTTATGCTTTAAAGTCCTATCTATATAACAAGATGTTAAGTCTAGAATGCCTGACCATCATGAGAACTAATGGCAGGAAACAGACGTTTTAACGGACAATGTAACGGAGGAAGTTAGGATGAGATGGCAAGCGCGATATCAGAAATTGCAAGTGCCATGCAAGCCCAAGCAGCAGTCATGATGGAGCAGATGAATAGAAGGACTAAAGAATCTATGGGAACTAATGAACAAGAAAAGTTGAAGAAATTCCAAAGGGCTGGTCCACTGGAGTTTAAAGGAACCACTAACCTCGACATGGCCGATGCATGCATACAGGAAATGCAAAAGGTGTTCACTATTGTCGACTATTCAAAAGACCAGAAGGTGGCCTATGCCACCTATATGCTCAAAAGGGAGGCGGCTTCCTAGTGGAAGGGTGCCAAGAGCCTGGTCAAATATGCTGGGACCAATATTTCATGTGAAGTTTTCAATACTACCTTCTACCAGAAGTACTTTCCAGAGCCTGTCAGGATGGCAAAGGAATTAGAGTTTCTACAAGTGATTCAAAGAAATCGGAATATGGCTGAGTACACATCCAAATGTGAAGAATTGATTAAAACACTCAACTAGCTACCAAAGGGATCCTAACGAGGCTTGGAAGTGTAAGAAGTACGACAGTGCTTTGAGGTCAGACATACTAGCATCTGTGGCCCAGCTAGAAGTTACTGACTATGCATCTTTAGTCAACAAGAGCCAAGTAGCAGAGAATTGCAATCACCAAGTAGTTGCCTACCGGGTTGAAGAGAATAGGAAAAAGTCTGCCCCATAAGACCACCAAGTATTCCCACCCCTTTCCAAGAAACCCTACCAAGGAGGTGGATTCAAAGGGAAATAGCCCCAATGCCCTACAACGAATAGCCCTAGGATGCCTGCCATTTTTGAACCTGTGACTAGACCACCTTGCACCACTTGTGGAAAAGGTCACGGAGGGGAATACAGATTTGGTAAAAATGTATGTTATCGGTGTGGACATTCAGGACACTATTCCAGGGAATGCCTAAAGTTTAAGTAGTCTACTACACCCAAGCCTAAAGCATAAGGATGCGTGTCTACTATCAGTACAAAGATGGACTCTGAATCCAACGATCCAATTCAAGGTAAAAGCGAAAACGACTCTCGTATCTACTTAGGAATAACAAATTTTGAGGGCAAAATTTTTTTAAAAGGAGGGGAGTAATATAACATCCCAAATTTCATCTAGGCTAATTGACTCGATGACCCCAAGCAATTAATCTACTAACTAGATGTTGATCTTGGCCCCATAGTGGGAAATGTCAACACTGATGATTTATTGTTGATTCATGTCATAGTTAGAAGACACGAAAGAATGATCAATAATAAGTAGTATTAAGACAAAAACTCTAAATTAAACATATTAGATGAGGACAATTTAATTGTGAGATTAAATTCCCTAATCAATATTTTAATTACTAAATTACGATAATCAAGGATATAGTATAAAATTTATAACAAATAAAAAGTCAAATAAATAGTAAGGAGTTAATCAGAAGGATTAGTTAATCTTAATTAATGATTAGGATAAAAAAAAAAGGAATAAAACCAATAGAAATTGGACAAGTGTCATGAAATATAACAAATAATATTAGAATAATCAAGTGTGTCTAGAGAAAGATGCAAAGAATTACAAAATTGTCATTGATTAGTGTAAATTACGAGAATACCCTTGACTTATAGTAAATGACAAAGATACTCTTATTTTATGAATAGAATTACAAGAATGCCACTAACCTTGTCTAATTACTAAAATACCCTTGTCTTGGATTAGGAAATTACCACATGCCACTACTTTAATAATTACAACAATGCCATTTCACAAATCCTAGACTTGTCTTTAAGCAATAATGAATATAAGCCATCAAATTAACACTAAGAATCGTTAAAAGCTAAACTAACCTAAAAGTAGCAAATCTCTATGATAGAATATTAATTTATCAGTATAAGTTTCTACAGACAACTTATTTAGTAGTATGAATAAGGTGCTGACAAAGTAAATGATTTTGTATTTTAATCATGCTAATAGCTGATTAGACAAAGGTAATCAATATAGGATTCCAATTAGTAGAATAAAATATAATAGATAGAGATTAAACTATTGATGGTTAAGATTCCAAAAAGTATTTTTAACTGAAAATAGAATTATGACACCATTTCTTAATTAAATTTTAATATAATGACAAGACAAAAATTAAATCACATGCATCATAACCTCATGCATATTTTTCAGCCACATATATGTACATAGACTATCATATGCTAAAAATTAAATTTACCCATTAAATCATAAGGTTACATGATGTAAGTCTATGGTGCATGCATGCATGAAAAGTTGGAAAATTTCATCCTCCATACATACACCAAACCGTGGCTACCATAGGAGGCATGGGGAAGAGAAATTCTTGATGTGATTAATGCAAATGACAACTTTGAAAACTTGATATAAATCACATGTCAATAGGTAGGCACTTTTAGGCATGGTCTAGCCTACACTAGGAAGCATATTAAGCATTAAAACTAACTAGATAACTCAACTTAATCATAACTACTATTTACTCCAACTAAATGGCTAACTAAATCAACTAAGTGAAGGCAAAAAAATTGGTTCCAAACAGCCCCTAAGTTGTATGGTTTTTGTAACACCCTAATATTTAACCTAACACGCCTAGGACGTATTTAAGTTAATTATTAGTTATTACTCTTTTGTTTCATTCTTTAACTTTAAAATACCTAGTGGAAAATATGGGTAAATTGTTGTTTGAAACATAAAACAAAACATGAGCTGCACGTATTAAGACAAACCGATAAGCAAGTACCATCAAAGTAAATAGGGAAATATAGATTATACGTGCACATGTCTAAAACACAGCATTCATGAAAATCAAACGCAAATACATTAAATATCATCATAAAGCATAGTTCATAATACACTAGAAATATAACATAACAAGCAAAGTCACACCCATACATAGTGGGCTGAGCTTTCAGTACATAAGTAAATAACAAAAAGAAATACATGGAAGCAGAAAATACATGGAATATAAAAATAGTCAGATGCCATCTACAGCTCCCTCTCACTAGTCCTACAAGTGCTCAAAACTAAAGATACAACATCAAAAGGGGATCCTCATGATAACTCGGGCACTCAAGCAGGTGCTCCATCGATATCTACTAGCGATTCTAATCCTCCGGCGAAAGGGGTATGTACCCAATGAACTGGTCAAGCTCCTCAGGTGTATGCAGCCGGAACGGGGGACGAACATGGCCTCCGTGGTGCGGTCGCATCTCCGGTCGTCGGGCTAGCCTAGGTTAGGTCACCGTGTCCTCGCTGCCCCTACCATGGGTGCTGTAGGTGCAGAACCCTCTGAGTAGATATGTGTAGAGGAGTCCTCAGATGGGTTGGTCTCTGATCGCCTCAAATAGGGAACATACTCGGGGTAATCGCAAAGTGCCAAAGCGGTAGGGCGAGCACGTTGAGTCTGCTCATCGCGGGGTCGAGTATGCTCAAAGATCAGATCATCGCCATAGGGGGAAGTGGGAGTGAACTTGAAGCTGGAAACCGGGTAGGCAAAAGGGCGTCCCATGTATGCAAAAATACGTATAGCACAGCGACCCTCAAAGTGGTACGAGTGGTGGTCCAGGTCGTAGGGCATCTCCCATACCGGGGTGTCAATGAAGATCACGAATGAAGCCATCGCCCTCTGAAAACATAACAGAAAAAAAGAAAGAAAGATAGAGGGGGTGAAAATCTTGATAAAGAATCTCAGTAGGGAAATCCTCCTATCCTAGTGTCATCGTCTACGTCCTCAAGAACCTTAGGTTTATTATTTAAAAGGTGAGCATGCATGAGGTTCATTATTAGGTTTTGAAGATAATTATTCAAGGTTCATTCATTTTAGGATAAATATTGATGTTATGAATGCAGCATATCCTAATATGGATGTATGATAAAAACATTATGCACATATCGCTTGAACATATCATAAAGAAGCATATAACTTTCATGTAAACTCATTCTCCTTTCATTTGCTTAAGTGACATTCTTTTCATCAATTGTTATCTCATGGGGCCACCCTAATAACTTCTCTCCTTTGAGAGTTTCTAGGTTATGAGCTCATACCTAACTAGTCGTCAGTAGTTTCAACTTATCCTAAGATAAGTATAAAGTTATCCCGACTCCCAGAGTGCGAGTTAGGGGGCTTAAGGATCACCTATCATAACCTTTAATTTGGGGAGTCTATAGGGTCATCTCCTCTTCAAAAACGCATCTACTGGCATCCAATGCACAATAATATTGTCGACTTTAGTAGGTTCGATGTCCATACGCCCCACGATTTTGCTTCCTCACCACCGTAGTGGGAGAAATGCATCTCGGCATGCTATGCAAGAATGCAACATAAACATATGACTTCAAATATCATCATTTCATTTCACTTAATGCATCATGCTCATCAATTTCATGCAAATCATGCGTCTTAATCCATTATGATCATAGCATGCCACAATTAACACAATGCTTATGTCTCAAGTTCATATATCCATATGCACACATCATTAATACTTTCACAAAGCAGTAAGCATGCTTCTACACAGTGTGCCGAAATCATGGACCGGGCTCAACTAATGCATATGCCATGCTCACAGCAACTCATAAACAAGCATACATTCACTGGAAATACTAGCTCTCATTATCTCCCCTATCTTACAGTATCTTATGCTTCTGATCCTTGCGGGTCTTAATCTTATGGTCTAATTAGCCTAGCATCCAAATTAGGTCTTTTATGCACCTAAAGGATCATAACTAATAATTCTCACTAATTTTTATGCTTATGAACAGTACCAAACAGCATCATGCAGTTTGGACAGAAATGTTATAATTCAATTACGGGGTTCTAGAAGCTATGTCTTTGACTCTTTTTAAGTTTCGCCTTTTCCTAATGTACTAAAATTAATTGTTGCAACCTTAGGGAATTAATCCTACACTCCTAAAGACTTTTAAAACAATTTTATCTCTAATTTAATCATCCTAAAATAGTAGCCACGATCTTGACTTCTAAAGGTTCTAAAACTCACATTCTTAATCCTTTCTAGTTACGAGTTTTTTCCAACACTCATAATATTATTTTTACTTCACTTAAACATAATTTTTACACATCCTAACACATCAAAACAGCATCATGCAGTAGTCAACATGGCAAGGCAGTAACCAAAATATTTAATTCAAAATAACACATAAAATCACATCCTTATGAATATAAGTTACTAGTTTCTCTTGGAATCATTTTAAGACTTCAAAAACTCTTTTAGAAAACAATTTATTTCATTAAAATCATAAAGATATGACACTAAGGCAGTGGCTATTCTAAATCATTCTTGGATGAGTTTTAAATCATAATATCATACTTCTAGTATTCTTTAAGCTTTTCTATGCTTAAGAAAATCTTAAAACATAGTTTGTTGGCCTTTGTGACCAAATGAAACTTATACTAAGTTCATCATCATCACATGGCTGAATCTAGCATCCATGGAATGCTTCCATTGTCCAAACTTTGCTTAAAATAAAAAGGGCAAGTCTTTGAGATCTAGGATCTTTAGATGATGGCAAAACATAAACATGATATGCACTTCATTTTATTCTTTATTATAAGGTGAGAGCTTTAAATTAAATATGAGATGCAAGTTCATTTTTATCTTTAAAGTTTAGGTGATAACTTGAAATATAAACATGAAGTGCAAAGCTTGAAATTTAAACATAAGAATGCAAGTTCATTTCTTTATTCTTGAGGTTTTAGTGATGACAAGGAAAAGTGAACATGATATGCAAAGCATAAACTTAAACATGGATGCAAGTTCATTTTTATCTTTACTAGAGCTCATTCAAGACTTTAAAGGAACATATACCTCAACCCCAAACTTATCTTAGCAAGACAAAGTGAGCTTTAAAGTTCTTTGTACCAAGGTTTCAAGGAAACCTTATGGTCTGAACATCATCATCAATGTAACATCCCCTGCTGCTTTATGGATTAACGACTGTCCCCACAAACCAACATGGGTCTTTTCAGCATGCTTTGTCCCCACTCACACGCTTCCCAGGAAAACTTCCCAGGAGGTCACCCATCCCAAAATTGCTCCAAGTCAAGCACGCTTAACTGTGGAGTTCTTTCAGTTTGGGCTACCGAAAAGAAGATGCATCTTGTTGGTATAGGTAGTACAAATCAATTCATATAAGCCCTCCTCAACTGTATAGTCCCATACCTATACAGTCTCAGGATCCCCTCTCATTCGAGTGTGTAATCGGTTCATTTATTTACGCCTCCACTTAGAGGGCCTTGTGAGGAACCACTCCTTGTCCGTGCCTTCTTTTGCACCGGTGATCACTCCTAGCCCTCGTCCCCGGGCATTACAATCAAGCTCAAGGAAATGGATCAAGAGAACAAACTAAGTGATAACATTTCTTGAGAACCAAAAATAAAAACAAAACAAAAGGAAAGAAAAATTGAAATGCCTTTAGGACCAAGCTTTAGAGGTTTCTCAAATGGTACTCACAAGATCACTATCTTGAATCCTCATCATCAAGCTAAAATTTTCTTTTTAAAACCAAGCTTCATGACCAAAATGAAAAGAGAAGAAAAGAATTTAAACTAAGAGAAACTAAAACTTTTCCATAACAAAACATTAAGTAAAAGGTAAAACTTTAAAAAAAAGAAAAAACAAAACCCCTACCAAAAGTGTTGTCTTTGTAAGAAGGAAGAAAGCTTGATTCTTGGTCAAAATGAGAAGACAAAAACCTTCTCTTGGTGCCTAGATGATTTGGCCAAGGTGGTAAGAAAAGGAAAGGATAAGTTTTCTTGAGAGTTTGAGTTTAGAGGTGGAAAGATTGTGTATTTAGGAGGTGGTTTGAGGTGGTGGTGTGGTGGTTCAAGGTGGCTTATGGTGGTCTGTGGAGGTAGGAGGAGTGTAACACCCTAATTTTTAACCCAATACTCTAGAACATATAAGGTTAATCATTAGGTTATTACTTCTTAGTCTCATTATTTTATTAAAATACTTAGCGGAAATTACAGTAAAATTTTTTTTTGAATCATAAAACCAAAGTGAAAGCCGCGTCGCATCGTATGACAGAAGACAAGATGCACAATAACAAAGCATAAAGAACACGATAAGTAAAACATATAACAAAGAGACAGAGATGAACACCACAAAAGAAAACACTTCATTAATTATTATAATTGAGATACATAAGTAGTCACGCCCTTATGGAAACGGGTTGAACTTGAAATACATAGGAAAATGAAAATACAACAGAAATACAAAGGCAAGGAAAGCAAAGATAAACCAAAACTACCCGAGTGCACCTAAGGCGGATAACCTCAAAACAAAAGAAGCTTTATCCGATCTATGTGTGAGTGTGTGCACTAGTCTACCCCAAGGACGTCGGCTACTAGAACCCAGGATATGGTGGAACGTATCCAATCCACGGACGTAAAGTGGCAAGAGTAGGCACTCGTGATGACTGGGCATAAGCTCCTCGGCCAGGGCGTATCTCAGGTTGCCTCGCCAACCTCGGCTGCATAACAGTCTCCTCACTCTCTCCTCTCAGGAACTGAGGGGTGAGAGCGGAACTCTCACTATACATGTGCGTCAGTAGGTCCTCAGAAGGGTTGTCCTCCGAACCAGGAGACCGAGGTACGTAGTCTTGGAGGTCACGGGGTATTGATCCACCAGACTACGTCCGAAGAATCCTCTCGTTGTGCGTACGGGCGCGCTAAAAAACCATGGCGTTATCGTAGGGAGACATTGGGGAGAAACGATAACTCTGTACAAGGTGTGCGAAGGGGCGTCCGACAAACATGAAGACTCGTACCGTGCACTGCCCCTCAAAATGATATGATCCGTGCTCCGGATCAAAGTGAACCTCCCAAGTCGGCGTGTCGACAAAGACCACAAACGTCGCCATCGCTCTCTGAAGATGTGACGGAAGAAAGAAAAGCACGAAAAGGAAGAGAAAGGAGTGAGAATTCTTACTAAAGAATCTCAGTAGGAATCTCCTATCCTAGGGTTACATCGTTCACATCCTCTAGAACCTTGGGTTTCTTTATAAAAGGTGTGCATGCATATAAGATTCATTATTAAGAGTTATAAAAATTATTATCCAAGGTTCATTCCTTTTAACATGCATCTTAATGTCATGAAATGCAACATGTTAAGGCATGAATGCATGGCAATACTTAAGCATATAAGTAAACAAATCATATTATCAAGAAACAATCCATGTGGCATAAAGGGCAATAACTCTCAAATGGAACTTCCATCAATATGTGTGACATCATTCATGGTACTTTAGCAATATAAAAAGCCACCCTAAAAATAGGCTATGAGCTCATACCTTAGCTAGGCCTCACTAGCTCTTGCTTATTATCTGAATAAGTGAATAATAAAAATGATAACAAACTCGACTACTTAAGAGTACGGGCTAGGGGGCTAAGGATCACCTTTCTTAGGATATACCCTCTTTGAAACGCTCTACTGGCCTCTAGTGTACAGCAAATTGTCTGCTTTGGTAAGGCTCATGTCCATACCCTTACGGATTTGCCTCCTCCTCACCGTAGCAGGAGAAGTACGTCTCAGTGCTTGTCTCATAAAAATCTCCTGGGGGTGCCCAGCTAAACCGTGTCACCCAGGGTTTTCAATCTCAAATGGTACTTTAAAAGATTTCTCAAACCCTTTAGGTTTGACGGAAGTTTGGTAGCGTAACAGCTGTTAAACCAAATTTCCTTCAAACCGACATATATGCCACAAGCTCACAACACAAACATAATTCGCATTCAATTCTCATGCTTAGAATAAACTTAACATCTCAATGAATCATTTCCTCATGCATCATCAAAGCATATACATCTCAACATCATACTTGCATAAACAACATCATAGCATTAAAGGTTTCTTAATGTCTTATGCATTGACCCTTAAGGTCCTTAACTCACAAGCTAAGTTATAAATCATCATAACCTAAGCTCTCGGCTACTTATAGGCTCACATCTAAGTATTCCCCAGTTAATACTATGATCATAAACATCTCTACACCTCAAGAGTGTAGAATCTAAAATTCTAATTTTATGAGTACCTAGGAGTCACAACAATAACCCTTTCTAAGTTCGGTTTGCTCCTAAGGCATCAAGATCAAGTCCTAAATCAATTATGAGTCATTCCTACACATTTAGACTAATTATAAACCATGATTATCAATTCTAAACCATGCTGGACAGAATCTAGAAAAATCAATTACTAAGGGATCTAAAACTCTCAAATTAATTCTTCTTTAGTTACTAACTTCTCTTATCTTTCACATATGAATTTTAGCATTAAACATACATGAATATACTCATATTATCATCATCAAAACAACATATAATAGTGATCATTCATAGCAAGGCATAACCGAATTCATCTCCAAACAAACAAGGCATAAACTTGATTTCTAGAACACATAAAATGCTAGTTTCTCTTGGAACCTTTTTAAAACTTTCAAAACTCATTAGTAAACATTTTTATCAACTAAAATCATCAAAATACTTTCGAGGGCAGTAGCTAATTTAAATTAATTTCAAGAGGTTTTTAAAATTATAAAACTTTGCTCTAAACATCTCTTGAACTCATATAAGCTTAGAAAAATTATGGAACATAAATTTGAGTATTTGAAACATATCAAACCTCATAGGGTTGAATTTAAGGAGCTAAAGAACATATATTTTTCAAACCTTTGTTTGAGATAATAATGGGTAAATCTTTGAGCTCTAGGTTCTCTTAGGTGATGACATAAACTTAAACATGCTCATGCACATATTTTAGCTTTCATTAGAAAATAAAGTGAGAGCATAAAGTAAACATGAGATGCAACTTGTTATTATCTTTGATATTTAGGTGGGGACTTGAAAATATAAACATGAGAATGCAAGGCTTGAAATATAAATATGATAATGCAAGTTTATTTATTATTCTTGATATTTAGTGATAGCAAGGAAAATAAACATGATGTGCAAGGCATAAACATAAACATGAATGCAAGGTTCATTTTAATCTTAGCTAGAACTCTTACAAGACTTTAGAGATACAACCCAATACTTATCTCATCCCAAAGAGAGCTTTAGAGTTCTTGAACCAAGTTCTCAAAGGAACTATGTGGTTCTTAAACATCATCATCAAGCTCAAGAAACAAACTTTTAAAAGAAATCAAAACCTCAAGGAAAAAGAAACCAAGGCCGAAAATATTAAGGAAAGGAAACAAAGAAACCAAAACCAAATAGCAAGAAAAAGTGAAGAAGTTTCTTGAGCTAAAATCACTTAAGTTAGAAAATGAAGATAAAGCTTAAAGAAAGGAAAAGCTCAAGCTCTAGAGGTTCCTTTGAGATGAACACATGGTCATCATCTAGGAGCTCTCATCATTGAGCTATCATGAACATATCTAGGCCTCATGGCCGAAAACAAGAAAAGAAAAGAAAGAAAAGTTTTAAAAGAACCAAGAGGAAACCAGAGGAAAATCATATTTTTAAGCAAAACAAAGTTTAGAAAACCATTCCTACCTAGAGTGAAGATGAAAAATGAAACTTTTGAAAAGAGATGACAAGAGCAACTCCTCCTTGAGGGATCATGATGATTCGGCCAAGGGGAAGAGAAAGGAAATGAGGTGTGTTTTGAGTGAGGTTGTGTCTGAGGTCAAGTGTTTGAGAGCTTAGGAAGTGATCTAAGGTGATGAGGAGGTGGTTTGAGACAATGAGATGATTATGTGAGGAAGAGATGAAGAAGATGAAGATGAAGAGGAAAGGAGAACTCTCTTGAAACTTGAGAGAAAAAGAAAGAACTCAAAGAAAGCTTGGAAACTTGAAACTTGCAAATTATCTAAAGTGTTTGCAAGCTCAAGTAAGCAAGGTATTTATAGAAAATGAAAACAAATGAGAGCTCAATGAAGGGAGGGGCTGGCCGTAGCAATACAAGGCAAGGGAAGAGAAAAATATCTCTTACAACTTGTTATTCAAGCATGGTTTGAGGTATGGAAGACATGGTGCAAGCTTGGCTTCAAACATGGTGATTTGAGGTGAGTTTTCTCTCAAGTTTGAAATGAAATATTTCTTCTAGAAGCAAGGAGGGCTGGCGGTTTTTGAGCCACAAAAATGAAGGAAAATAACTTAATTTATCTAGTCATTCACTTAGCAAATCAAGCATGGATGTAAGTATGACAAAGTACGGTGTATGTGAGGTGGAAGCATGGCCTTTGGAGTGTGAGAATTTGCACATGTGATGGAAAATGGGGAAGCATGGCTTCAGCCAGACCTGGACAGCAAGGGAGAGGAAGAATTATTTCATGTAATTGTGTGTTAATGATAAGTTTAGATGTGTATTAGTTTAGATACAAGGTTAGGAATTATTAAGCATAAGTTTAGGTAACTACGAATGAGGTTTTAGGAATTTTATGACAAGATTAGGAATGCTCATACATCATTAGAGAATTTAAAACTCATTTATAAATAAACAATTGAAAACACAATTTCATGATTTAAGGAATTGGAAAGAGAATTTACTATTCAAGATTCCATGACTAGGAAATCTTGAATTTAAAATAAGATTTGAGTTGAAATTAAGTATTATTAGGTTCCAATCAACTTTAATAAATTATTTTGACTCTAGATTAATTATGAAAATTAATTAATCTTTGATTAGAGCCTAATATTGCTTAGGTTTGCTTAATCACACGATTACGCTTAAAAACACAAAGCTAGGGGCAAAATCATAATTTGGCACAAATTTTGCCCGGGACCACCAGGACTAAATCTGAAGTCACAGAATACATAAAAATGTCTTTTAAAACCGTTTGGAGAAGTTTCGGGTTCATTTGGTATTTGCAAACGGGTCAAACACCACAAGGGTATTTTCATCATTTTGACCTAAAAACTTGAAAAATGAGATTTTCGATCCTGAAAAGGCACACGGGTCAACTAATCCCCTTCCAACATTGAGTTTGCCTTTCGAGAGCTACCGGATCGGCTTTCCTCGAATTCCGGGCTGAAAATGACTTCAGGGGCATTTTGGTCATTTTCACTCTAACAGAAAATCGGGTCGTTACAAGGAGTTTCTTGGTAGTGGAGAAGAAATTGGAGTTGAGAGAAAATTAGAGAGCTTTTTTGGTCACAAGACTCAAACAAAAAAGCTAATGGTAAAGTGTAAGGTTTCTTTGCATTTTGCTATATATATCATGGGTTGAAATTTGAAATTATGAGAGTGCATATGAGGGGAAGAACACTGCGGCATATGTAGCCATGGGGGAGAGAAAATATCTCCTCCAAATGGTCATTCAAAGATAAGGCTAGGTATGGTTCAAAGCATAGTCCAAGGTATGGCTTAAAGCATGGTCTAAAGCATGGTCCTTTGTGTGTGAAATAAATTAGCATGTGATGAATGTGGGGAGGAGTGGCTTCGGTCCTATGCAGCCAAGGGGGATTCATTTAATTGTGGTTTAGAGGTGTGTTTAGGTGTATCTTTGATTAGGCTTTTGGTTAGGAGTTTGTAAGTAAGTGTTTAGGTAAGGTAATGGATAATTAGGGATGTCAAGACATGATTAAGTAGTGGTCTTGCTTCATTAGTGAAATCAAAACTCATTTTATAATAAAATTATTCACAAACATAATTCTTTAATTTAAGGAATTGGAAAGAGAAAACACTATTCAAGATTCCATGATATGGAATCTTGACCTCAAGAAAGAGTTTTAAGTTTATCTAAACAATGTTAGGTTTTGATTTACCTTAATAAATTATTTTGACTCTAGATTAATTATCAAAATTAATTAATCTTCGATTAGAACCTAATATTGCTTAGGTTTTCTTAATTACGTCATTAGGCTTGTAATACACTATTTCAGGGGCAAAACGGTAATTTTCACAAACACAGCCCGGGATCACCCAGACTTAAACAATCATCATTAATCATATATAATTAGCATTTCAAACTCTTGGGAAAGATTCCGGGCTCAAACGGCACTTATACCCGCGTAAAACCCTATAGGGGTATTTTGTTCATTTTGAGTTGAAAGTTGGAAAAATGATATTTTCATCTCTGCCATCAATCACAACATCTTTAATCCCCTTGAAATATTGAGTTCACCCTCCAAAGATCGTCAGGTCAGCCATCCTCAAATTCCGGATAAAAATGACCTCAAGTGCATTTTAGTCATTTATGTCAAACAGAAAAATTGGGTGTTATAGTTTTTATGCCTATAAATATGAGGCATGTGAACTTCATTTTTGCTCTTTGCTTTCACTTGCAACTTCCTCCATGCTCTAAGGTTTCCAAGTATTCTTCTTCCATTTTTCTTTTGTTCTTTCCACTTCAAGCTCTCTCCAAAATCTCTTGCATCACTTTCCATTTCTAAGCCAAAAAGAACCCACACCAAGCTTTGCAAGGGCTACATCTTTTGGCTCTTGTAAAATACTAACACAAACACTAGTTTTCAAGCAAAGATTCAAGAAAGGTCACCCTACATCAAGCTCTTTATTCGAGTTCTAGGAGTAGAGAAAAGGACTCATTTAAGCCTCTACATCAAGAGGTAAGAGCCCTCTCTTTGGTTGTATAAGCCTTGATGGCATCTAACCTTGCTCATGGTTAGGATGCTATCAAGCTGACGTTTGTTGATAAAAATGTTTCAGGGGGATATTGTATAAATATTTTGTGAAACCCCATGTTACTTTCTATTTCCTTTGTATAAAAATGTTCAAATGATGCTTGAAATATATTGTGTAATCCTTGTATTGAAAGAAGTGACATAAAACATGAAAATGATAAGTGCTAGATTTTTTGCTGTTTCTGGCAGTAGGTGTTCCAAAAATTAATGCTTATGAAATATTACCATAAACTAGATACATCATAAACACTCTCCACAAAGAATCACTCAAAAACGAGATTTCTAGCTCAAGATATAAATTTTTAAAGTTTATCCTTTTTACTGGAAATTTTATTTGACCCCTTAACACTAAATTGAGGTTTTCTCTTTTTACAAAAATGAAAAACATGTGAAGTTCATCTTTTTGGAAAGCTAAGATCTTAAGGAACACAGAGATATAAAATACATTCACTGAAAAGGTGCACTTCAGAATTACGAAATGAGCCACGAGTTGAGTTTCTGGACACTGCTGGAGTAGAGTAACTTTATAGAGGTATAAAAGTAATTTCACTTAGTATATTTTTGTAAAAAGCACGTTCAGAGAAAGAAGATTGAGTCATGATTCTGAATTTTTGTTTTCTTTAAAGAGTAAGTATATTGAGAGAAATTAATTTTTCATGTAGACATGCCAGAATTGGAAACAAGCTGTAAAACTCTAACAAGCAAAAATCACACTTTTAAACGGTAAAATAGTAATTTCTCATTTTTATGAGGGCTAAAAGTTATGTACTAATACTTTTCAAATTAATATAATAATAATAATTATATATAATCCACGACTACACACAATTAAGGATTTTCACTCATAAATGACTAAGTGAACTTAGCTCTTGACCTATAAGCTTATGCTTTAGTTAAACAAGACTTAGTGACATAGAGAAACATATGAAATATAGTGAAAGATTAAGAGATTTTAATTTGTCATCATCCTCAAGATGAAAAGTACATATTTAAAGAGATTACAAGAACTTCAAAAGACGTAAGGAAGCTCAAAATACCCAAGAATAACATTTAAAGGCATAAAAGGTATTTAAGGAATGTTTAAGGTTCAAAAAAATTTAAAAGAAAAGAGATTTGTAAAAATAATGAGTAAGACAATCATAATGTATAAATAGAAAGACCTCTATGACCCTTTAGAGGCACTAGGGGCTTGACTTAATGACTTGAGATACTTAATATGAGATTGTCTATGAGAATCTATATAAGATTTTACATGAGATTTGTTTGACATGCCTTCTGGATGACTATGAGATTTTTCATGAGATTATCTGCTGATGGTTATGAGATTAGTATGACATATTTACTACATAAATATGAGACTTTATGAAACATGATATATGATGCTGATGAAATTTGCAATGAGAGTCTAGAAAAGTGGACTTAAGCTAAGCTCACGGCTTAACTATTGAGATCATGGCTATGGAAAGAAAATAAAAGTAAGGCCTAGAAATGTAGCAATGAAAGTCTGGAAAAATGGACCTAAGCTAAAGCTCACTACTTAAGCCTTCAACCGTTGAGATCACGGCAATGGAAAGAAAACCAAAAGGTTGTGGCAATAGCCATGGTATGAGCTCATTACCTACAGAGGTGATTTAAGACATTGGTGTTGGTGCACTCAGTGAGTGAAGGACCGAATCAAGTTAAAGATGTATAAAATGTTAAGTGCATGCATACAATTATGGTGAACCTATCTTGTTCTAATATTTGCCTTACTCGAGTAATTGAAAGAACTGTTAATGAAAGAAAGATAAATGTTAAGGATAAGTAATGAATTGCATGCATCTCCCAGATTATTATTGTCCATTAGTGATTATATATATGAGATGCTTGGATGAATGATGATGAATGGCTGAATGGATATTCTTGTTAATGTTATAAGAGTAGTTTAAAAGCAATTGCACTTCAACTAATTATGTTTGCAAAAACTCTAGTATTTGAACCATTTGTATGTCTACCTTTTTATAATAAACCCAAAGTGGCTGGGATGACAATGAATGTTTAGTGCAAGTGGGAACTCCTACTGAGAAATCTTGTATTTCTCTCTCCTATGTTTCTTTTTCCATTGTTGTTACCAGAGCCATACTAGTGTACCTGAGGCAATGGAGCTATAATTAAGGAAGGACGCAACACGTGAAGATTTCAGAACTTCCAAGAGTTAGCACTCAGATTTTAGTTATGCTATAGTTGTGAAGAATAGACCAGTAGTAGTATAGCTCATATTTTTGTTTGTAAGAACTTATCATTATGATATATGTCCTTGTATGAATCATATATTAAGTAGTTATATTTTAGATTATGTGATAGTAATTTTACATTTATTCCCTTATTCTGCTTTATTAAAGTAAGTACGTGCACAAAATAATTTTGATTGTCATCTATGTAAATGCTATGCATTTCAATTCTCGCCACAGGCTTAAGCTTTCAAAGAGTAATTAGTACGAAAAAAAGTTATCCCTTATTTTTCTAAGTTAATTTCAAAAGAAAAATGAATGCAAGACATAAGTGACAACCAATGGAATCCGAATGTGAACTTAAGCATAGTTGGGTTCTACTAGGGTGTTACAATTATCAAAATCAAATCAAGCACAGATCCACCATATTCATTTATGCTTACAAATCAAAGTGTCCAACACTCTCTAAAGACTAACATCTACTTTAGAAAGAAACTCAATACGAGTTTGAAGTGTAGAAGCGTAATCAGAAAATGAAGTACAGATTAGAAACTATACATGCTCAATAGAAACTAAAGAAGTTTGAAGTTTAATAAAGACAAAGTCTTAGAAAGTAGTTGCTGGAATCTTATTGCCTTTATACTTGGAAGATCAATACCATTGATGAAGTTTTTGCAAGCTGAGAAGTTTTGAAACCATGCAAAGTTTTGAAAAAGAGTTTTTGAAGTACCTTCAAAGCATAGAACAATAGTTTTTGTATTGTGATAGCTGTTACCAACACAGTTTAGCTCAAGAATCCAAAAGACCAATCTTAGCATACACAGTAATTTTTCAACACGTGTTACAAAGAGAAGAAATCAAGGACTAATAGTCTTATGTAAGATTCAAGTATTAAAGCAACACTTTTTAAGAACTTTTGCATTCAAAAGGATTCAAAATAGCCTTTCAACTTTTTGAATGCAAGTTTCTAATCATTTCTAGTTTTTAAAGTGAAAAAAATCTTCTTTCTTTGTCTATTAGCAAACACTCTTTTGTAAAAAGTTAAGAAAAACATCTCTCACATTCTTTCCTCACACGATTCACATATCTTAGGAAACTGGAGTGAAAATCTGAATAAAACATAAAAAAAAAAAACCTTTATCTTATTGTACCTTGAACTAGTAGTGATGATTTGGTTTAGCTTTGAGAGGCTGGGAGAAAAACTACTTGTAAGCCAGGGTCAATTGCACTGACTGCTTACTGGTTTAGCTTGAGAAGGATAAAGAAAGACTATGTTGGTGATAAGGATTAGTGTAATGCTCAATGATTTTGGTTAAGGACTGGATTTAGGCGAGCTTGGCCGAGCCAATATAAACCTTTGAATGATCTTTTCATCCCTTAAACTCATACAATATGTTATGTATACACGAACTATCATGTTTGTGTTATTAAAACTACTTTATTCACTTTTTCAACTTGTTTCATTTTCTAATACTTTGGCAAGTTGCTTTATGAAGGTATTTAGCTTGTGTTATCTGCTACCTTCAAGTATCTTAAACTTGATAGATTTTGTTTAAGTTTTATAAAGTATTTTGAATAGCATGATTCAACCCCCTTTTCATGCTTTCTTTACCTTGCCTACATCTGGTTTGGGTTTTGTTGTGGTCTATCATGCCCTTTTTTATTTTTCCAAATTATGCTTTGGAGGGTTTTGTCCTAGCCTTGGTTAGTTGCTAAGACCAAACATATGGGTTTTGTACTGGTCTATAGCTCTTTTGCTGCATTAGGGCCGTTTCTTTGTAAACCTCATGTTACCTTTTTATGATCGAACTAGTAGTCTAAGGTAGCATTTGGTAACTGTCACAGGGACAGAAATATGGAGACACTAAAGACACAAACCTGTTTGGTGGTGGAGATAGGAATAGGACACAGAAAATTTTTCTATCCCTAAGACAAAATATAGAAAATTTCTGTACCTACAAAAAATAGGGAAAGGATATGCAAACAGATAGAAATTTAATATATTTTCCAATAATACCCTATACACATTTAATATTTTCCAATGTGTCTTCAAACGCATGGGCGATCTAGAGACTGGCGGCAACAGTCTGGTGGCGATAGTCTGGCAAGGGTATATAATATTTTTTTATCATGTATTTGTTGTCTTGTTCCCGTGTTTCCAAACAAAATACGGAGACAGTTATCATATCTTGTACTTCACAATCAAACACGATATAGAGATAATGTTTTATATGTCTCTGTCTCAAGTCTCTCTATTATTTCTATCTCCACTATCCAGAGACAGTTACCAAATGTTACCTAAGGTTTGAACTTCTTCTTTATTCTTAAAATATTTTAAATATAAAAGAATATTGTCCACAAGGGTGTGTAATGTAACTAAGTTATTAGCAAAAGAACAAGAATTTAGAGATAAAAGATTATGGGTCTAGTTTAAGAAAGACAACATGAATAGCAATGATAGTAACTACATATCTGAGCAACTTTCACAATCTTCATTAATAAGTGAATAGTAATGATAAAAGGATAAAGAGAAAGAAAGAAATCAATATTATTAGAGTAGATTTAATGTACCAATTTTGATAATGCAATTTGCAAAGTACATTCAAATTGCAGCTTACCAACGGGATTTGCAATTTTGTGGGTAAAAATAGAATTGCAAGTGAAAGTGAGTGCTACAATATTTGTGAGGAAAATAGAATTCCAAGTGAAATTGATTGCTACAATATTTGTAAGGGAATGAGAGTTTAGATTTAATGAGAAGAATGTGATGAGGGCTTATAAGGGAATGAGAAGTTAGATTTTGGGAATGAAATCTCTCTCTGAAAACATCATGATGGGAGTTTTGTAAGAGAAGTAGGCTAGGAACAATGGGTTTTCATTATTTTGTGTTGTGGAATTTGTAGTTAGTTGACAAATGACATGAAGTTTAATTCATATAAGAGCCAGGTCATCTATGTAACTGACCATTAATGAAGGAATATGATGGAGGGACCATTTTGTCCAACGTCTGAAAAGGTGTAGGATGAATTTATCTATTTTAATTTCTTATGGGTCATTTTGTCCGCTTTCAAAAATTGATTAGTGTAATTTTAGGGATTCATTTTGGAGACTCAAAAATGTCATTCTCAAACTAAGATTGGGGGGGGGGGGTGGTGTATTGGTTCGACCCAAAATCTATCTATGCTAATTACATTTTAGAGGTTGAAACAATGAGCAGTTGACAGGTGTCAACCTCTTGTAATTTTCATTTTTTAAAGTGTTTTTTTCTTACAAAAGTTAAAATTTAAACTAAATAATTTAAAACACATCTAAACCATTGCTAAAATTTCTCCTTTGTCCAAGAAGAATATGATTGCTACTGTGTTAAGCCATCAAATCCAGGAATTTAAATACTTCCCCCAAATTAGCCACCTAAATCAATTGATTTCATTTTAGCCATCATAGGTCAATGAGTTGGAGTGGTTATTAGACAGGATTACAAATCAATGCATTTTATTTTCAAATTTATGGTAATAAATAATAATTATATTTATAAAAATTTATATATAATTAAAATCAATTCTTTTGTACGATATTTAGATAAGCTGAAATGACTTATGTAAATTATTCAAATGTATTGGTTATACTATGTTAAATTTTCTTGTCTTAGGAATGAAGCAATTTTAAAACCCTCAGTTAGCATTTACCCCCTTAAATGGGCCTATAAAACGTAAAGGGATTAATTGCATTGCGCTTAGCAGTAGATACCTTAGAAAACCATAACATATTATATTAAATTTACATGTTATTAATCCAACTTTCATACATTTTATAGCTTTCTAATGTAGTATTTTTTTTTCTTGAAAAGTTTTTAAAACAAAACAATGAATTCAAAACTTTATAATAATAATATAAATGTTACATATGTTATGTAAAAAAAAAAGTCAAATTTAAATTTTAAATTTTGAATCCACACAATATCTTGTCACTTCCTATTCTTTTTGCAAAATTTTTTTTTTTTTTGGCTTTACCAGTTTCAATTCAATTGAAAAAAAATTAATTTTTAACTTGTTCCATCAATTTTTAAAACCATGAATAGAAAATTTTTGAATAATAAAAAATTAACATGGTATATTGTAAAAAATTTAAAATTAAATTAATTTCAAATTCGAAATCCACCCATTGTTCCTCTCTTTACCAATTCTCTTTGCATACAAAGAATTTGTCCTTTTATTTTTCAATTCGATTGAAATCATTAATTACTTTTATTTATTTTGTAAACTAGTCATTCGACTTATGCAATGCATGAGGTAATAATAAAAAATAGTTTATTAACCAATACAAAAAATAAATGATAATTTATTTAAATACATTTTATAGAAAATTAAGTATATAAATTTATTTTAAAAATAGGTTAATATTCTACAATTTACTTGTATGTTATCAAAAGAAGCAGAAGGAGAAAATAATCAGTTTTTCTGCTCTTTTAAAATTGAGTAGGGACATACTTCTTGTAGAAGCAAAAGCAATAAAAAGAAAGAGAATATTATTGGTTAGTTATTGAAATTAATTGAATTACAAATTTATCCTCATAAATTTTATGAAAAGACAAAATATAACTTTTCATTAAATAACTCTTACCACATGCACTATTTAAATTACGAATCATATATTAACTTGTAACTTTACCCAAAAAGTAATTCTATATCTACTCCAATCAAACAATTGAACAAATTTTTATTATAATAAAAGGTACTTCTACATATAGTTTTAAAAAATGGATCGATGGTTGATACGGCTAAGGGACAGGGCCACTGGTTCAATCAGTGGATCACTAATTCAACCGTTTGAACCAGATATAATTAAACTAACATATAAAATATAATCTAATTCCACTTAATATGTAATATATATAATAAATGCCACAAAAGTATCAAATAGTGTGGTTAGTACAGTGGCAAATGCTCTTCTAGTCCCTATGATGAAGTATTTAAGGACATACTTCATGTAGAAGCAAAAGCAATAAAAGAGAGAGAATATTATTGGTTATTTATTGAAATTAATAGAATTACAAATTTATCCTCATAAATTTTATGAAAAGATAAAAAATAACCTTCCTTTAAATAACTCTTAGCACTTACACTATTGAAATTACAAATCATATCCTTAGTTGTAACTTTACCCAAAAAGTAATTCTATATCTACTCCATCCAAACAATTGAACAAATTGTTATTATAATAAAAGGTACTTCTACACATAGTTTTAAAAACTAGACTTGTGATTGACCCAACCAAGGCACTAGGTCACTAGTTTAATCTATGGATCACTAGTTCAACTGGTTGAACCATATATAATTAAATTAATATATAAAATATAATTTAATGCCACCTAATATGTAATATATATAATAAATGCCACAAAAATATCAAACAATGTGGTTGGTACAATGGCAAATGCTCTTCCACTCCTAGTGATGAAGTAGGTTCGAATCTTGCTAAGGGATTTTGCCAAAATTCCCACACATTTCCATGGTTGGTTCAACAAAAATCGGTGGTTTGATCACATAATTGATTCGGACCCGTGATCGATTCACCGGTTTCCAGGTTTTTAATACTATGCTTCTACAATTACATCCAAATATATATAAATTTTCTGATTCTAATTCTACTTCTACTTTTAAAGAAGTATTTCTCCTAGAATTTTAACCAAATGATCCTATAAGCAAAAATAATTTGTCTCATATGTAATAGGAATAGTGTTAAGTGAAAATTGTTTTTCTCTCACATATTTATAAAAGCAATTAAAATTGATTAGCTTAATCGAATTCTAAAATTTAACTAGGTATAATACCCATCCATTTATATTTTCTGATAATTGCTTTTAATAAAAAGATTGTTAATATAAAGTTTTGATAATAATTATTTAAAGAACTATATTGATACTGTAAAACTTTTTTATACTGTAATTAAATCAAATTTTTTTATATGTAGTGAGTGAGAGTAAAACTCGTTTTTACCTATTTAACAACATATAGAAATTAAAACAATATAGTATGTTGATTAAAACTTAATAAAATATGTTGATTGTAAATGAAATTGGCACATACGTTTTTAAATACTCTTTGAAGCCGCCAAACTAAATTTGATTGGACTTATAGATTTACTGAGGCTTATCACAATATTTTTATAGTACAATTACTTTTGGAAAACTATCTTTTCTCAAAATTAATATTAATTGATAAAAGATTAATATTTTATATGAAATTAAACAAAATATTGCATGAATTTTTTATTTTTTTAAGATGTTATGGTCACCTCCTTTAAACTTGGTCATTACATAATTCTAATGTAAAATTTTTTTATTTAACATAAAATAAAATTAGTTTTTAAAATATTAAATGAATTAATTCCCAAAATTAAAATTACAAAAATTATGCTATCATGAGTTAAAATTCAATGTAATTATTGAAGTTTTAATCTAATTGTTTCAAAAATAAATATTAGTGAATACTCATATAGTTGTAAATTATTAAAAATTACAATAAGTTTTAACTACAAATTATATTATTATTTGTGATAGTTATAAATTACAATGAACTTTTATTACAAAATAAAGTAAATCATATAAAAATTGCAAGTTAGTATGAACACTAAATACAAATATAGTTAATTTTACTATATAAATATAAATAAATTATATCTGACAAAAAAGAAATAAGTTAAAGTGATTAATTAATTCAATTTCTTAGCACTAATTGTGTACAGGGAAAGGGAAAGAGTCAAAAAGATGCAGTAAAAATATGAAGGAACTAACATAGAAGCTCCTATGTGATACAAAAACTTTGTATAAATTATGTTTGATATAAAATAAAACAAAGCAATAATATAGTAATTTTTTCTTTTAAATTGCCATATTTTTATTAGAATGCATATGTAAAATAATAAATCATTTTTATTTGATATATTTATGAACATGCACATATAAACTTTATTGTTTTAATTCCTGTGCATTGTGGTGGGCAAAAACACTAGCTTGTTACAAATGGGAAGTTTTTGTTGGGCATAGTATTCCAACACCTCATCTTTAAACACACTCATAGTGAAAAGAAGAGTCACCAACTTTATTTCTGTACAGGGTAAATGATACTTTGCAACCTTGAGGTTTGTGAAAATGACACTCAACCCAAAACTTACTTACAAAAATTTGACACTCTATGTGATTGTCATGTCTCACTTAGTATTCTTTTAACTATGGTTAAGATATACACTTTTATATATTATATCGTATCATATTAATCCTATCCTATAATAATAATACCATTATAAACTTATAATAAAGAAAATTTTATCATATGTTGAATTTTCTTTAAGGAGAATTCAATACATGATTATTTTTATTAAAAAAATAACCAACCTGTTTATTTATTGTAATACTTTATCAAATTCTATTATTATTATTATTATTATTTGGCTATGGGTGCTAAGCACTCAAAAGAAAGAGGAAAACACAACAATTCTAGGAAAGACAACTCTCACATGGTCTTGCCATAAGAGATGCTTAATAAAATGAGGGGTTCCTCAAAGTGTACCACACCTATACCCAAATTATGTCCCAAGCAACCAACATATCCACAGCTTGATTTATTGCTCTGGACGCATGGCTGATGTGTACCTATCAAAAAATACTATCAATCAATTATTTATTAATTAGATAATTAGAAAATTATTTTATAGAAAATTTTGACACAATGCAAATTATGCTTCAATTAGAATATAATAATGATATTATATGTATACATTAAAAAAATACTGAACATCCTATTAATTTATTATAACATTTTATCAAACTCAAAATTTATTATTTGTTAAATCTATGTTTGGAAATGCATTTATATTTTAATAAAAGTTATATTGAAATAATTTTATATATTTGGGAAAAAAGATATTTACATTGAAAAAATACAAATAAAAAAGATAAAAGTTAACATAATTACTTGATGTTCAAATTAAATGCAGAATTTTAAAATCATATAAATGAATTAAATTAAAAGGTATAAATGATCAAGTGGTCGAGTGACATGCTTAAGTTTTAAATTGAAGTATCACAAATATGATAACTAAATAACCAAACTAATAGTAATCTATTTTATTTATTTGTGATAGATTTTTAAGTTTATTAGATCAATTTAATTTGATTAACACTTTTAATTATAACTTTTAAACTATATTACATCTTAATAAAAGTTAAATGTACAAAAGTCACTTCCTTTTTATTATTTTTTAAGTGATATTATTTGTAATATTTGGCAATGAAATATTTAAAGGAGTATTAAAACTATCCCTTAAATATATCTAAATTACACGTTGTAATGTCCTTAAAAGGTATATGAGGAAAATGACATTCTCTTAGTTTTTATGTATACAACTTTTACTTAAAATGATTTCCATTTTTAAATATAGATTTGATAAATAATAAATGTCGAGTTTGATAAAATGTTACAGTAATTGAGAAATGATTGACTGATAATATTTACTTGTCGATTGAAAGTGTTTATTGACTATGATAATATTATGTCATGATAAAAACTAATTTGAAATATTATAATAAATATTAATAATCATTTTAGAAAAAAATAATCATGTATTGAATTCTTATTATTATAGAAAAGGATAAGATTCATATGATTACAGAATGCATAGTTAGTGATACAAGACAATGTAGTGAAGGATTAATTTTTCTATAAATTTGGAGTTAGAGTGTTATTTTCAAAATCCTCAAGAGTGGAGATGTTATTTACTCTTTATAATATACTATTTATTTATGTGTCACACCAACCTTTTGCTGAGTGTGTGTAAAATTTGACGTGCTAGACATGCAAGAATTTCTCTTTTATAAATTCCCCGAAGAGCACTCCCCCTTGCTCGCGCCCTTCCCTGTGTTTCAATCTCAAAACAAGCGTGATAGAAAGAAATGGTCTCTGTAACCACACAGAAAAAAAGCGGGTACTAGGGCCTCTCCTTCTTTCTCTCTCCTTCGTTCATCCAACTTCATTCCCTATTCACTCATCTTCTCATTAAATATACGATCATTACATCCTCTTCACCTTCCTTAACTCGCCCAATTCTCCCTCAACTTCTCTCTGACTACACAGTTTCTTTATTTTCTTTTTACTGCTTAGTCCTTTTCTTCTTTCTTTCACTATCCCACTGGTACATAATCCACTGGTAAATGTGAACGCTTACTTGCATGCACTCCATGCTTCTCAATTCTAGAAGATTTTTTGTGATTCAGATTCGGTGATTGTTAGAATTGTGTTTCCACATATTTTGTTTCATTGTCTACATCTTGACGAATGATTTGAATTGTTGTAAATGGATTTCGTAGCATCTCTTTTGAAAAGGAAAAAGGAAAATGAAAAAAGAAAATTGTAATAATAAGTCATCGACCTTGTTTTAATATAATCATTTGTAACGTGATTTGTTATAACATGATTCAGAAACAAATGGACTGTTGTGATATTGGTAATTATGCAGTCGTTTTTCATGACCATGTGTTTTGCGGCTTTATTTGATCTGCAGTGCGCTAGAATGCTGTTCGATGTCGAGTGATTTAACAGCGTCCAACTCGTATGTAACCTTTCATTAAACATAGAACAGAAGCTTATGCCAGTTGAGTTTTGGATTTTGTTTTCTTTATCTTTTGTGTGCTCGTTTTGTTGTAGGTGGTGTGTGTCTGTCCTCATATGGAGTAACTCTTACCGTCTTACTGTATGCACAATATGCCATGCCAACTCCAATAATTGACGTTTGTTAAAAACAACTTTTTTTTAAAAAAAAAAAAACGGAAATATATGTGTTTCTAACATCGCTGATACAATCCTACGTATGTGTGGCTAATCAAATTGATCTGAGTTACTAGATGGTGTTAAACTACGGTTTACAACTATACAATACAATTTTGTGTTGTTGGCTCTTATTACCATATTTCCTTCGATTATCTTTTTATTTTTTTTAACAATGCATAGACAATCAAAACCAAGACAGCAGTTTAAAGCCATATGTGACTGTAATAGGATGCCGTAGCTAAGAAATTGCCCCTGTTGATGGATGATAGGCTCTCGTATATGTCAATTTTCTGAACATCAAGATCTGAGATGCGGTTTCGATTTCTGTTCTGATGTACCAGAACAATGGCATCCCATATTGTTGGATACCCTCGTGTTGGCCCAAAGAGAGAGCTCAAGTTTGCTCTGGAGTCATTCTGGGATGGAAAGAGCAGTGCTGAGGATTTGAAGAAGGTGGCTGCTGATCTCAGGGCGTCCATCTGGAAGCAAATGGCTGATGCCGGGATCAAGTACATCCCCAGCAATACTTTCTCGTACTATGATCAGATGCTCGACACCACTGCCTTGCTTGGCGCCGTTCCACCCAGGTATGGTTGGACTGGTGGGGAGATTGGGTTTGATACCTACTTCTCCATGGGCAGAGGTAATGCCTCTGTGCCCGCTATGGAGATGACCAAGTGGTTCGACACCAACTAGTAAGTATTTTGATGACTCACATTTTGTGTTGCTTGCTTTTAATGATGCTTTAATCGCATTGACCTGAATACTTAACTGTTGCATGTGTGCATTGATCCAGCCACTTTATTGTCCCTGAATTGGGACCTGATGTAAAATTCACGTATTCTTCGCACAAGGCAGTGGACGAGTACAAGGAGGCCAAGGCAGTATGTATTATTTGTATTAAAGCTATTCTCATTGACTACATTTACATGGAAACCTTAAGTTAGGTATTGTGAGCTTATTTAAGCAGAGGTTATGAGAAGCATTGCTATAAAAAAAATTAACAAATTGCATTTTTTTTGTTTTTCTTCTTGTTGTTTTGCGTCACATGTGTAACAGCATCTGTTTTGTGAAGTTCATTATGATATTTTCATTTGCTTATCTGTATTAACATTGTCATTGAATATTTAATTTTCTATTGCAGCTAGGAGTAGATACAGTTCCAGTCCTCATTGGCCCTGTGTCATATTTGTTGCTTTCCAAACCTTCCACGGGTGTTGACAAATCCTTTTCTCTTCTCTCTCTTCTCCCACAAGTCCTTGCAGTCTACAAGTAATAATTTAACTTGCTTACAAGTAATGATTTTTGACCCCATATCATATTCATGTTATTTCTCTAACTTGCACTTTAACGATAAACTCAGAGAGGTTGTGGCTGATCTGAAGGCAGCCGGTGCATCGTGGATTCAATTTGATGAACCTACCCTTGTCTTAGATCTTGACTCACACACGTTGCAAGCATTTACTGCAGCATATTCAGAATTCGCATCTAGTTTATCTGGTTTAAATGTGCTTATTGAGACTTACTTTGCTGACATTCCTGCTGAGGCTTACAAGACCCTTATAGCTCTGACTGGCATCACAGCATTTGGATTTGATCTTGTTCGAGGAACTGGAACTCTTGATTTGATCAAGGGTGGTTTTCCCAGTGAAAAATACCTCTTTGCTGGAGTAGTTGACGGAAGGAACATTTGGGCTAATGATCTCTCAGCTTCTCTGAATACATTGAAGAGTCTTCAGGGAATTGTGGGCAGTGGTATTTCCCAAATACACATTTCATGAAAAGTTTTTTGCGAGACTTCTGCAGTTAATACAATCACTTGATATATCTATTTGCTAAATGGTGTGCAGATAAGCTTGTTGTGTCCACCTCTTGCTCACTTCTTCACACTGCTGTTGATCTCGTTAATGAGACGAAGTTAGATAATGAGATCAAATCATGGCTGGCTTTTGCTGCCCAAAAAATTGTTGAAGTAAATGCATTGGCCAAGGCATTGTCTGGTCAAACGAATGAGGTAACCTCCATTCCTTTTATCGTATCTCACATTGATTAGACACAAATAAGTATTAATATAACCAGATGATGTTTGTTAACTGATAACAATGCAGTATCCTACTTCCTTGGGGGGACAATACATTCACAATAAAATTTGTTTATCAATCTTAGTTTGGAGAGTATGTATGCACCCTCTTCCCCATGAGCACATAGTTTCAATTCGAGAAACAAGATAGAAACATCTGCCTTTGTAAATAATATCATATTAATAATTTCTTATATTTTTTAATAAATTCCCAGATACAAAATAATCATGGTTTTGAAATAATTAACATAAATATTGAAAGAGAAATTATAGGAAAAACTAAAACAATATAAAAAAGGTATATCACAGGAATTAAAATCAAGAAGATTAAGGGTTTTGGAGTTAAATGTGAGAGGTGAAGTCTCATATTAGTTGAGAATGAATTAAGTGAGTAGTATATAATGTGGAAGAAGCCATGACTCATTGTCTTAAGATTTTGGGTCAAGATGTGACGTTCAACCCAGTGGTATGGTGCTCTCACTTAGTCCATTGGTTGTATCTCCCCATGTTGGAGTGGTTAGCTGATGGGGGAGCAATGTGGCAAGCCTCACACTTGAGGGGGAGATTATTGAAGTTAAGTGTGAGAGGTGAAGTCCAACATATATTGTTCCCATAATATTAACATTATCACGAACTGCTACTTTCTTAGCAGTGGCAGGCAATATATTGATGAATTCCTATTTTTCATTTTTTCCCAGTTTTTTTCACTACATTCTCTGAACCACTATGTTATGGTTTCATTTCCAGGCCGCCTTCTCTTCTAATGCTGCAGCTCTAGCTTCAAGAAAGTCATCTCCAAGAGTGACTAATGCAGCTGTTCAGCAGGCTGTGAGTTCTTACTTTTTGTAGTTTCTAGATCTGCTGCTCATTTCAGTTTAGCTGAATTTGTTGTGAAATTTATTCTCATTACTTATGAGATCTTGTCTTTCCCTCTCAGGCTGCTGCATTGAAGGGTTCTGACCATCGCCGTGCCACTAATGTCAGTGCCAGACTGGATAGTCAACAAAAGAAACTTAACCTTCCAAGCCTCCCAACCACGACAATTGGATCCTTCCCTCAGACTGCAGAACTGAGGAGGGTGCGCCGCGAATACAAGGCTAACAAGTAAGAAATTCTAGAGCTGATATATTGGCTTCCTTTTTTATTTATTTTCAAGTGTGGGCCTTATGTTATTGACCCTAATCTTGTCTTCTTAAGGATCTCTGGTGAAGAGTATGTTACAGCAATTAAGGAGGAAATCCGCAAAGTTGTTGAACTCCAAGAAGAGCTTGACATTGATGTCCTGGTACATGGGGAGCCGGAGGTCTGTTCTAATCCTCACGTAACAGCTAAATATTAATCTGAAGTAGAGAATAAGAGATAGTTTCGTTACACTTACATCACCCCTTTATTTCTGAAGAACAGTATGCTCCTGCTATATTTTCTTACCCTTATTATGATGTTTCCAATTTCCAATTGTACTTCCCACTAATTATTGATGCCTTTCTGTTGCAGAGGAATGATATGGTTGAATACTTTGGTGAGCAGTTGTCAGGCTTTGCCTTTACTGTTAACGGGTGGGTGCAATCTTATGGATCTCGTTGTGTAAAGCCACCCATCATCTATGGTGATGTGAGCCGCCCGAAGCCAATGACTGTCTTCTGGTCATCTACTGCTCAGAGTATGACCAAACGCCCAATGAAGGGAATGCTTACTGGCCCCGTCACCATTCTCAACTGGTCATTTGTTCGGAACGATCAGCCTAGGTATAAACTAAAGGCCTAAAAGAAGAAAAGTTAAATAGAGCTGAAAAATGGAAATAAATCATGATACAGCTTATTGTTATTCCTAACGAGGTGTTAAATACATCTACAGATCTGAGACTTGCTATCAGATTGCTTTGGCAATAAAGGACGAGGTAGAAGATCTTGAAAAAGCTGGTATTAATGTTATCCAAATTGATGAGGCTGCTTTGAGAGAGGGTTTACCGTTGAGGAAGTCAGAGCAAGCTAACTACTTGGAGTGGGCTGTCCATTCCTTTAGGATCACCAATATTGGAGTGCAGGATACTACTCAGGTATTTCTAGATTATAAATCATTATCGACGAGTTTCAGTTTTCTTCTATTTTTCTTCAATATTTTACATCTAGATATGATAAACTTGCGTGCTTGTATCTTTAAAATTCGGCAGATCCACACCCACATGTGCTACTCTAACTTCAATGACATTATCCACTCGATCATTGATATGGATGCTGATGTCATCACCATTGAGAACTCTCGTTCCGATGAAAAGCTCCTATCAGTCTTCCGAGAAGGAGTGAAGTATGGAGCTGGAATTGGTCCTGGTGTCTATGACATTCACTCCCCTAGAATACCACCAAGTGAGGAAATGGCTGAGAGGATCAACAAGATGCTTGCAGTTCTTGAGAAGGACATGTTGTGGATCAATCCTGATTGTGGGCTGAAAACTCGCAAGTACCAGGAGGTGAAGCCGGCACTCACAAACATGGTTGCTGCTACGAAAGTCATCCGCAACCAGCTTTCCGGTGGCAACTGAATGATACAGGAAGGGTGAATATCGGTAGTCGATGGTTCTTAGTGATTTTACAGAAAAAGGAAAATTTTCTTTTCTTTTTGTTGCAATAACTGAGTGCTGAAAATTTAGGTGTTTAGTTTGATGCTCCGGGAGCAATTCATCCTTCCCCACCCAGCCTTTTGCTTTAAAGATTTTTTGTATTTTGAGACTTTGTGTCAATCTTTATTGATAATTACAATTATCGGTTCTGTGAAAAAATAAGCATGAATATTTCCAGCATCAATACAATTTTCTTCCACCATGCCAAGATAGAAGTCCAATTCACTATTGGATAATGTTACTATCCAGCATTCGGGTATCGGAACCCAGTATTAGGTCAGGCCATGGGGATATGCCTCGACATTTTCACGGATCGATCCCATCGGATCTCAGGACATGCCCACCAGATCCGTGCACGCAACATGAAGCTCCAAGGTATGGGCGTGCCAGAGGCTAATACCTAGGAGGCAACACCCTGACGTGGACAACCAAAACCTCGAGTTTGGGTCGAGCGCAAAGTAAGCATATGTTGAGCGTGGATAATAATGCACTTTCTAGATGAAACCCCTAACAATATTTCGTACCGTTTGTACATTACAGTTCAATCTTAAATCACCTATTTTAGACATATTCGAGCAGCATAAATAGAAAATGGGAAGTCTATTATGGGTAAGTTGTTCCTTCCAATTGTCTGTTTCCCTTTTTGTCACACCCTCATTAAATTAGGCATCAGAGTTCCTTTGCAGGCACTCACCCCTGGCGCAAAATCTATTGCGAGGAAGGAGGAAGTGACTTGAAACACCACCGTTTGTATGTCAGAGAGTGATCCCAACATAACAATATGTTCAATTAGTGCGTTGGTGGGGACCTGCTTTGCTGGCGATACACCTACCACCACCATTCCCAGCAACACCACACTAACGAGGCACCTCACCACCATACTCCCAAAACACCACCTTAACCCCACTAGAGCCACCACCAAGTAGCTTCCAGATGGCTAGAATTAAAACCATCGGTAGACCCATTTTGAGGGAGGTCACGACACCACCGTACCACTTGGTCCATCTGCTCCCTAGAACACTTATCCCCTAGACGGGCTCACTGCATCTGAATTTGCCTTCGCCACCGATGATCCAGGCCTAATCTAGAAGTAACTCCAAAAAGGAGGGCTCCATAGCCCCAAAGGGTCCTACCAATTTCAACAGCCGAGATCTCTGAAGGTTCCACCCTTCCCTACTAGGAAGTTCTCTATCTACTGCATGAGCAAAACACAAGAATGGAAAATATGGAGAACAAGCTTGAAAAAAGAAAATGCCATGAGGAAATATGTTAGAGGAGTGACGTAGAGGTTGAAGAAGAGGAGAGAAGGCTAAGGAGGAGAGACGAGAGGATACAAGTATTGGACGAAAGATTAAAAGGTGTTAAGGATGTCCAAGCTCGAGAAACATGAAGAAAAGTATGCTAAAAGGACAAAGAGCCCTACAACCAAGAGGAAATCTCGTGCCCCCTAAGAAGCTATCGATCCCAAACCACCCACTAGCCTAGCTCATCTCGACGATCGAACTCCTACCTAGCATCCTTTGTAAGGCCTTAATTGAAGGAATAACCCAACCGAGAACCCGAGACCTCAGGTTTCATGACCATTGCACTATGTTCTAACGAAGACATGAAGACCCCATTTAATTAGATAACCATGAGGTACCCTACCCTAGCCAGCTTCAAACCAGCCACAGACATGAAGCAGTATGATGGAACCTCCAACCTACAAGAGCACCTCGATATCTTCCTGAACCTATATGCTCCTCAAGGGAATGGTGGACCCTTTCATATGTAAGGCTTTCCCCCTCACATTATAGAAGTCAACCCTAACTTGGTCCAATTAGCTACCAACTAGGTCTATCCATTATTTCTCGGACCTCAGCTCCCGATTCCTAGCTTAATTCACCATCAGCTAAACAAAGGTCTAGTCTGTTACTAGACTCCTTGGTTTCCAATAGTTCCCAAATGAGACTTTCTGGGATTACCTCCATAGATTCAACTAGGAGGCACTCTAGATCCAAGACCTGACCCTCAGATAGCCTTGATAACCTTCGTTGGATGGCTTAGGTGGGGAGATTTCTAAAGGTCACTAGCAAACAAAGAACCCAAGAAACTTGAAGAGCTCTAGAGTAGAGTAAAAAAGTACATCACTTGGAAGAAGCCTTCAAACTAATGTAAAGGAATGACCATAGACGACCAAACCCTAGAAGAAAAGATAGAACAAGAAGAGACAATTGACCTTCAAAGGGAGGGTGCTTCATCGAGAACACTCCACTTAGAGTATCCTTAGCTAAGCTCTTTCGAGAGATTTGGAGCACGAAGCGCCTGCCCAAACCTATGCCAGTAAAAACCACACCCTACACTGACAAAATACTACACTATGAGTTTCACCTGTCAAACCGAGTTTTCCTTTTAGGGAGGGAAATGGAAAAACAATTTTAAGGGAGGGTAGTTTTGAAATTTTATTTCCAATCTTTTTAAAACAAAAATAAATAAATAAAAAGGGGGGAGGTGGCTTTAAGTCACCGTAACCCCTCCCCTACAAAAGAAAAAGAAACTCTCTCATGCTTTCTCTCCCTTTTTTTTCCGTGTTCTTCTTCTTCTTCATCTTCATCTTATTTTTCATTTTTCTCTGCCACTTTCAACTACTCAATCACATAGTTGCTAATTTTTGTCATCAAAACTTGATACCCACTAGCTTCTAAAATTTTTTTTTGGTTAGTTTAGAGTTTATTTTAAGAACTAGTGAGCTCTCAAAAATGGTTGATGAGTATATGTTTGATATTTTAAGTATAAATCTAGTGAGTTAGAAGCTTTAATGTTAATAGGTTGTAGTGGGTAGTGTCTAGAGTTGATTTTTCTCTAATCCTTAGGAACCCTAGGTTCCATAAATTGGGGATTTTGTTCAATAGGCTTTCTAATTGATAAATTGTTTTGAAATAAATTGTTTAAACCTTTCAAAATGCTTATATTTGCTAGATTATATTGATGTAGAGCGAGCTACTCCTTCCAAAGCTGTCAGGGAGAGACCCAGTTGATTCCGTTGTATTGTGAGTGTCTATTTACATAGTGGCAGTGTAACGTCCCGAATTTTTCTACTATGTAAAATTACCAAAATGCCTCTAGGTAAATTTTGCATGAGATTCGAGGCTAAGCCATCTTTAATAAGGAATTTTAACATTAGAACAACCTTACATGAGGCTTGAATAGCAATATTTGCGAAAAATCACAAATCCCGATTTTTCTGTGTACAAATGACCAAAATGCCCCTGAGGTTGTTTTGCCCCGAAAATCAAAGATAACCAATCCCAGTTATCCTCAAGGGGTTAATTTTATGTTTGAAGGGGATTATTTGTGTTATGTTGATGTCGTGGTAAAAATCTCAACTCCCGGTTTTTACTGTACGTAAAATTACCAAATTACCCCTACGGTAACTTAGTGTGAAATTAAGCAATCCTCGAACCCAGTTATCACCCGAGAAGTTCAAAAATGTTTATTTCAAGTATGACTTGATATCTAGAAATGTTCAGGTAATTTTAGAAAGCTTTTACGTGAAATTACCTTTTTACCCCTAGTTGTGCTAAATAAGTTCACTTGTGTAATTAAGGTAATGTTAAAGCTCTAATTGAACTCAAAATTAACCTTGAGTTAAAAATTAATTACCTAAGGTTAAAAAAAATAATTACCCAGCGTAATTAGAGTCTAAGAAATTTTTAGGGAATTTAATTTTCCTTTCTTGATTACTAGAACTCATAAAATCAATAATGTTAAGATTAAGGTAAATTTAAGGCATTTTCTTTCTTTGACTTGAGGTTAGAACTTAAGTTACTAATTAATCTTTGACTCAATTGAGATTAACTCCATCTCTAGTGTAAGATTACTCTTTAACCTTGTCTTGTTGAATCTTATACATTTTATTTTTACCATTTATTCAAATTTACAAATTCCTAAACCTACCACCTAATTAACTATACTATCCTATGTGTCCTACCACTTAGAAAATAAATAAACTTGTCCCCCATTATTCTCAACAAAGGCCACGGCTCCATGCCATCCTCATGGCCACATTTTATTTTATTTCAAGGAATAATGCACACACAAACACATCATTACCTTACCATATGCTTTGTTGGAGTTGTCTTGCACATTATTGCTCAAAAATTCTGCCTCCATTACAGCCATAAGGCCACAGTTTTGCAGCTCCAAAACTCCTATATATATGTGTTTTTCTAAAGCCTAATGCACACACAAACACTTATTCTTACTACTTGCATTTTTGGTGGTAGTCTTGCTCACAAAAATTGGCCAAAAATCCTCTATTCTCTCTCTAAACTCAAAGCTCTCTTCTTCATCCTCCTCCATCTACAAAAGACTCTATTCTTGACATTCATCCAAGTTCTCAAGCTCAAACAAACACAAATCCACCATAGAACAACTCCTAAGCACTTAAACTTTCCATTTCTAAGCATTAGAACACAAGAAAAATCCTTCCTCAACACCAACCTTCTTGGCCGAAATATCACAAGCATTAGGATCATATTTTTGATTCTTGATTAATCATAGAAGATCAAGCTTTCTTTAGAAACAAGAAACAACTTGGTAGGGATTTTATTTCATGTTCTTTCTTATGCTTTTTCATTGAATTTTCGATTTTTATAACTTGATGGGGACCATGGTTTGATGATAAGGAATCATGGTTATGATTGTGAATTCATCATATAAATGATCTCTAAAGCTCACTAATCCTTAAGATCTATGAGGAACAAAAACTTAATCTTGCAAAGTTTTGAGCTTCAAGTGAACAAGATGTAAAATGGACTTGTATAGCATGTTTATTTTTATGCTATCACCTAAATCCTTAAGATAAATAAATGGATTTGCATAGCATGTTTATCTTTGAGCCATCACCTTAAATCTTGAAGATAAAAATGAAATGCATAGCATATTTACTTTCAATGTCATCACCTTAACCTCAAAAGATTAAAATGAATTTGCATAACATGTTTATTTTTATGATATCACCTAAATCTTAAAGATAAAGAAATGGATTTGCATAGCATGTTTATCTTTGAGCCATCACCTTAAATTTTGAGGATAAAAAAAATGATGTGCATAGCATGATTACTTTCAAGTTATCATCACCTAAGATCTTAAAGCTCAAAAATTGTCCTTGGATCTTAAATAAAAATTTTATTTCATGGCTATGCTAATGGATATGTATTTTCGGTCATGATATGATTATGAGGTTGAGATAACTTTTATTTCATTTTATGGCTCAAGTCTTGTGTTTTGGAATTTTTATAAGTTGTGCTTTAGATGTTTTATAAGTCTTGAATCTTAAAGGATAGTAAAAGTAGCATTTTTATGAGTAAAAAGATTTATTATTGAACCTTGAGATTTTCTCTCTGTTTGGTATTAATATTTGGTCATTCTAAGTGGTAAAAGTAATTTTAAGTGTTTCCTAAGTCTTAAATTAAGTAACAAGGAAAACTGGTATCTAAAAAGGATAAAAAATCATAATTTTAGGAAGCTTTAGAAAAATAATTTTCTGGTACTATTATTGGCACTGTTCATCACTGTAGGGTACTGTTCATATGCATAATAATTATTGATAATTGTTGTAAAAAAATTATTTTTGGTGTCTTAGATGCATAAAAGAATAATTACAAGTTCTAGTTTGGGTCATTTTGCAAAATATAGAAAGTTGTGTTTTGAACTATCAATTATGTGATTTTAGCCAAATGACTTTAATTTGAGTTATTAATGATGTTAAATGTATCCATGTATTTAAAATACCATTTACGATGTTTAGAAAAAGTTTTAGAAGTTTCGGTAATTGTTAAGGGTGAAAAATAAGTGATTTTGCACTTTGACCCCTAAAGTATTGCAAAATTTGTTCTATGACCATAGATGGCTTCTATGTTGAACTTAAATGAATTCTAGTTATTATGGGTTTCTTAAAAGTATAGAGAAATTTTGAGGATCATTGGTTTGAGGAAATGTATTAAAAAGAAAAATTACAATTTGACCTGTAATCTTTGAGAAATTGCAGTTTAGACCCTCTTTTGGGCTTAAGTGTAAATATTGATAACTTGAGGAGGTTAGCATAAATCGATATCTTATGGAAGCCATATTCATGTGTTTTAGTTGAAATTTATATGACTTGTGATGATTGTACTATATTACTAATTAAGGATTATGCATGCTTAATTCTTGTTTTATGTAAATAGCGATCATTAGTTTGTGGCGTCTATCTTGTTCGATATGGCATATGCATTAGCTGAGTTTGGCTCTTGATTCAGGCATACTGGATAGGAGCATGTTTACTTTCATGAGATATTAGTGATAGTATGGTTTTGTATGTATATGCCAAGGATGTGATGCATACTTATGTGATTAATTACATGCTGAGTTATAGCATGTTATGTGTATGAATTGATTAATTGAGATGCATATTTAAGAGTTCTACAAGCATGATGTATTAAAGGATAAGTTATGTTATGTATTCATGCTTGCATCTATAAATAACATGCTAAGATGAAAGGTGACATAAGACATATGGAAATGATCCTCTAGACTCCCCGAATTAAAGGTTATGAGAGGTGATCCAATAAGGTGATCCTCTAGACTCCCCGAATTAAAGGTTATAAGAGGAGATCCAATAAGGACCCTTTAGACTCCAGGAATTAATGGTTATGAAAGGTGTTCCTAAACCCCCTAACCCGCACTCTGGGAGTCGGGAATTAACATATCGAGAGGATAAGTGTATACTAGTGGCGACTAGTGAGGTATGAGCTCATAACCTAGAATCCTCAAGAGTAGAGAAATTATAGGGTGGTTTCCCCAAGGAAAAAGATTGAGAAATTTAAGTCACCTAAAAACATATTAAGGAAAAGTTATATCAAAGGAATTTATGTTCTTTATGTCATGATGCATTTATATATGAACTCTTATGTTATAATGTATATGGCATTGACATGCATTCATGATAATATACATGACATCAAGACTCATGTTAAAAGATACGCGCCTTGGCTAATGGTATTTGGAACTTAATAAATAAACCTTATATATGCCCACATTTTCATAATGAAACCCAAGGTTCCTGGGGACGATGATGATGACACTCATATTAGGAGGCAGAGGCCCTACTGAGATTCTTTTATAAGATTCTCACTCCTTCTTTATTTCTTTCCATCTCGTCTTCAGAGGTAGATGGCGACGTTCGTGATTTATGTTGATGCCCCCTCATGGGAAATCCATTTTGACCCGGCTAACTGATCATACCATTTTATGGGTCGTTGTGCCATTCGTTTGTATGTGTTCATGGATCGTCCTTTTGCATACCCTGTTTCTAGTATGTGGTTTTCTCCTACCGCCCCTTTTTCGGATGACCTTGCTTTCGAGCATGCACAACCGCATCCTCGGCAGTTTTCTCAACCTTTCGTATTGGCGGTTTGAGATTTCCCTGACTATACACCAAGGTCACCACCTCGCTCTACTGGTTCGTGGTCGGACCCATCTAAGGATGTACCATCCGGTCACTATTCAGGCGAATTTGCTCCTGCTGCCTCTATGGAACGGGAGTACAATAGCAATGGAGAAGCTACTGTCACGCAACCAGTGAGAGGAGCCACCCGTCCATGTCGAGGTGCTCAAGTTCTACCTGTGAGACGTCTTGCCTCTCGTGATGAGCCGACTCATAGAATCCATTCTAGGCACTCCGAGTAGGAAACATGGGAGAAAAATCTTATGCTAGTTTGTTAAGTTTTTATTTGCATGATAATTTTTGTTGGACTAATGTATTTGTCTTGATCTATGTCAGTGATGTGCTGCTTTGTTTCCTGTAAGTTTTGGGTATTCAGTAAGGAGCGATCATTATTTATAATGGTGACATTATATTAATTCAGTGAGGTATTTCATATTTATTTGTGACTCGATGTTATCTTTTTACTTTTATAGGTAAGGTGGTTGATACAAATTAGTTAGTATACGCGGCTTACGTTTTGTATTTAAAAAAAAAAATTTACCATATTTTTGCTAAAGTATTTTCAATGGTTTAAGTCAAAGACTGGAATAAAAGAGTAATAACTAATAATTAACTTAAAAGCGTCCTAGGCGTGTTGAGTTAAATATTAGGGTGTTACATGTAGTGTTTTAAATTATTTTATGGGAGAAACTATATTAATATATTTGATAAAATTTTTACACTAAGCTACTTGGATTATTTGGTTAGCTTGATTGGATGATTTCCTTAAATATAATGGTTATTACATATGACTTGATGACTTGGTTGAGATTATTGCTTGCTCTCTTTGATGATTTTATAATGCCATGATTTTGCTATATGTTATTTCAATGTACATTGGAAAAGTTTATGATATTTGATACCTGCAAGGTTAAATTAATATGAAGATTGAATTTTAGATTTATAAATTGTGTTTGATCAAAATTTAAGAAAAACCATGATGGGTTCTAAGATGAAATTACCGCTTGCCATAGCAAAGGGAATTAATGGCCATACTGCTAGCTGTAGCGAAGAGAATTAACAGCATTATCGCTCGCCATAGCAAAGAGATATAATGGCATTGCCACTCGCCATAGCGAAGAGATGTAACGGCCTATGTGCACATAGTTTTTCTCAGTGAGATAAGATTTAAAAGGACCTTAAAATGAGATTAAATCGGTTGAGATTACTCCACAAATAAAAACAAATGTTCTTTTTATGTAACCCTCATGAGTATTTAAGTATTTGATAATGAAGTAAATTTTATGTGGGAATAAGGAGTTGGAGAAAATAGCGAGGAAGTGCGTTTAGTAATTTATTTTGAGATTTTGCTTAGAAATAAAACTTCCAAAGAATATTTATTTTCAAACTATGGAAGAAGTATAGGAAGTATGAACTATTATAGTTTTATTATTGGCTTTTAGAAATGTGTATGATTTATAGCTTATCTTGTTTTATCACATGTTCGTGCATTGATCGGTTTCTCCTTCTTGTCCACTTTGTTTATAGTCCTCACTAGGTCTGTTTGACTCACCCCCCCTTTTTCCTCTAGATTTTCAGGTAGCTGAGTAGCAGGTTCCTGGGATTGCTATTTGCCCAGGACATCGTTTTGGTAGGCCTCTATTATCAGTTAAGGCTTTTTAGTTTTTGACTCTGGTATTTTGCAGCTACAGGACTTAGGTTGAATATTTTGATTTATATGTAAGAACAATGATTTAAGCATTGAGCTTTTGTATAGGTGATCCTGTGTGTGTGTGTGTATATATACATATATAACTGGAATGTACTGGCTATTAGATTTGGATTATGATATTACATTGTGTAACAGGTTAAGTTTGATTTACTGGTTGTTCAGTTTTTAGGGGAGGTGCTGCCGGATTTTCGGTAGCCAAAGTAGTTAAGTTTGAAATTTGTTTTAGTGAGAACATATCTTTAGGTTTTACGGGCTAGGTGAGTTCATCTAGCCTGTGCGCTGATCACGGCCTAAGATTGGGTCGTGACAAAGTTGGCATTAGAGCTATGGTTAGTAAGTCCTGTCGTCCTAATGGCTACAAATATTTAGGCAGTTATGGAATCTTGCTTGTAATTTGTGTACCCGAGCACAATGTACAAGTTGGAGGCTATAGGTGTCCATTGTTAAACTAGAGTCTCTTCTTCTGGTTGTCATATTCTATTTAGTGTTGTCTTTGCAATTTGCCTGTGATGATTACACCTATTTTCTTATCTCTATTTATGTCCTAAGTGACAATGCCACCCATGAAAAGGCCTGCTAGGAGGCCGACTACTGATGAGGCTTCCACTCAACCTCAAGCAACTGCCATGAGAGGTGGTGGGCATGTTGGTCGCCATGCTAGACATACACGGGGTGGTGCAATGTCCCAATTCCAGGTCCTTAAAGCTACACGTGGCGATCCTACACTAGCTAGACTAGCTGCGGGTACGGATAATGTTCAATGATCAATTCAACAATTGGTGAATGTCCTTGGAGGAAATTGATAGCCTCATGTAGATCAAAATCAGGAGGGTTCAAAATCTAGTCAAGAGGTGGCAAATGTTGAACAGCCCTTAGTACATCGCCAGGGGCCAGTGGTTTCTCTGTCTTCATTTATAAGGCATAACCCTCCAATATTCAGGGGTTCTGACTCTAGTGAGGACCTGAGAGATTTTTAGATGATGTGGCTTGGATATGTAGAGCTTTGGGATGTTTTCCTACTCGAATGGTTGAGTTGGCAGCCTTCCAACAACTACGGGATGTGGCAAGAGGTTAGTATGAGACTATGCTTCATGTAAAGCCTAGAAGATCACCGCCTTTGGTTTGGAATGAGTTTACCTAACTATTCTTAACTCATTTCCTACCAAAGAGCATTCGGGTTAGCAAGAGACAGCAGTTTGAGTCTCTTGTGCAGATAGATCAGATGATTATGATGGAATATAGCACCCAATTTGAAAAATTGGCTAGATATACATTGCACATGGTTGCTACTGAGGAGTTGTGAGTTGATTGTTTTATTGATGGTTTAAGGCCTTATATATATAGGATACTAGCAGGTTTTGAGATGACATATGAGCAAGCTTTGAATAGGGCTTTGGCCATTGAGCGATGAGGTAAGGAGAAAGGTGGTGCATCACGTGACTCGCATAAAAGGTCACAATCAGAGGGCACTCTTAGGGGCCATCAGGGCCGTAGTAGTGGGGGTTCTAAAGATGATGTCGGTCAGGGCCATCGAGGTCAACAGAGAGCCCTTCGATCATAGACCTTCCATGGTAGTCAAACTTCTAGCAATGCTCCTAATAAGGGCTTTTCACTACATCAAAGGCATTCTGATCGAGTCCCTCCTACTTGTGCTACATGTGGGAAAGCCCATTTTGGACCATGCAGACAGGGCTTTACAGGTTATTATCAGTGTGGGCAGGTGGGACTTTTTGCTAAGAGTTGTCCTATGATGCATTCTCAGCCTTCTGCTAGTGGAGCTACAACATCTACGTTTCCATGCTGACAGGGAAATGGTTCATATGGGGGATTTGGTAGTACTCAGTGGAGTGGTAGAGGATCAATTGCCAGAAGTCAGGGGCAAGTTAGTAGAGGACAAGCTTGTGTTTTTGCTATGACTAGTCAGGATGCTTAGGTATCTAATGACGTTGTGACAGGTATACTCTTAGTATGTTCTCATGATGCAGATGTTTTGATTGATTTGAGAGCTAACCATTCTTTTGTATCACCTTCCTTTGCATCTTGTTTTAGAAAGGACCCTACACCTCTTGACGAACCTTTGATAGTAGTTACGCCAAAGGATACCTTGTTAGCCACTTTGGTGTTTAGAGCATGTGAAATTTCAGTGGGTGGTAAACTTTTAGTAGTTGGCCTCAGAGTTCATGGTAGATTTTGATGTGATATTGGGCATGGATTGGTTAGCTTCTTGTCATGCTAATGTAGATTGCTATAAGAAAGTGATGAATTTTAGCATTCCAGGTGAAACGCCATTCATATTTCAAGGTGATCGAAGGTTGTCATGGGTACTTAGTGATGGTGAGAAATACTAGTTTATCATAAGAGAGATTGGAACATATCCCCATGGTATGTGGGTATCCCGATGTTTTCCTGAAAGAGTTACCAGGGTTACCACCTGACAGGGAGATTGAGTTTTGCATAGATTTGCTTCTAGATACCCAACCAATATCTATACCTCCATACAGGATGGCTCTAGTGGAACTTAAAGAATTGAAGGAATAGGTGAAGGAGTTGCTTGATAAGGGCTTCATTCACCCAAGTTGTTCTCCTTAGGGTGCACCGGTGTTGTTCATTACGAGGAAGGATGGCTCACTCTGATTGTGTATTGACTATCGGCAGTTGAACAAAATAACAGTGAAGAATAAGTATCCTTTTCCTAGTATTGATGATTTATTTGATCAGCTTTAGGGATCCCAATGTTTCTCAAAGATTGACTTGCGATCTGGATATCACTAGTTGAAGATAAGGGATGAAGATATTCCTAAGACAGCTTTTCGTACTTGTTATGGTCATTATGAATTCTTCGTTATATCTTTTGGGCTTACCAATGCACCGGCAGCCTTTATGGATTTGATGAACCGAGTCTTCAAGCTATTCTTAGATCACTTTATTTTAGTCTTCATTGATGACATCTTAGTATATTCCAAGAGTAAGGAAGAGCATGAATAATACTTGAGGTTAGCCTTACAAACTTTAAGAGAACATAAGCTATATGCCAAGTTCTCCAAATGTGAATTTTCATTAGATAGTGTGACTTTCTTAGGTCATGTTGTGTCTAAAGAGGGGATAAGTGTTGATTTTAAGAAAGTGGAAGCAGTGCAGAATTGGCTAAGACCTATTTCTGTGACAGAGATTCACAGTTTCCTTAGACTCGCAGGATATTATCGTCGGTTTGTTAAGGATTTCTCTAAGCTAGCATCACCTTTGACAAAGCTGACATAGAAGCAAGTTAAATTCTAGTGGAGTGATGAATGTAAGCAAAGTTTTCAATAGTTAAAGACTTGTTTGACATTCGCCTAATGTTAGCATTGCCTACTTCAGGTGGTGGTTATGCAGTTTACTGTGATACTTCTAGAATTGGTCTTGGTTGTGTGTTGATACAATAGGGGAGAGTGATTGCTTATGCATTTAGATAGCTTAAGAAGCATGAGCAAAATTATCCCACACATGATTTAGAAATGGTGGCAATGGTATTTGCTCTCAATATTTGGAGGCATTACTCATATGGCGAGACATATGAAATTTACACTGATCATAAAAGCCTTAAGTATATTTTTCAGCGGAAGGACTTGAATTTAAGGCAAAGGAGCTCTTAAAAGACTATGATTGCACGATTATGTATCATCTAATAAAGGCAAATGTGGTTGCTGATGCGTTGAGTAGAAAGTCTATGGGAAGTCTTGCACATATAGTTGAGGTTAGAAAACCAATGGTGAAAGAGTTCCAAGAACTTGTTGATAGAGGAGTGCGGTTTGAAGTCACAGGTGCATCGTCCCTATTAGCTCATGTTCAAGTCCGTTCTACTTTGTTGGATGATATTAAGGGTAATCAAGGAGAGGATCCCTATTTGAAGAAAGCTATGGAAGAGGTCCAAACAGGCAAAGCTTCAAAGTGGTATATTCTGATGGCGTTTGGTGTCTTGGCAAATGCTGATGTGTTCCTAATATAGTGGATTTGAAAAAGAAGATATTAGAGGAAGCACATCATTCTTTTTATACTATTCATCCAGGTTCCACAAAAATGTATCAAGACTTGAAAGAGTTTTATTGGTGGGAAGGGCTGAAAAAGGAGGTAGCTAAGTTTGTTTCTAAATGTTTAGTATGTTAACAAGTGAAGGCAAAACATCAAAAGCCTGTAGGGTTGTTCCAATAGATTGAAATACCAGAGTGGAAGTGGATGAGAATCATAATGGATTTTGTGACGGGGTTGCCTAAAACCGCGAGGGGTTATGATTCAGCTTGGGTGATTGTTGTAATACCTGGGGTACACGTGTCAGTAGACGAGTTTTGCATGACCTCAAGGTCCCCTGGGACCCATTGCTGTTGCCGGGTCTGGGTTTTTGCTAAGTCTAGAGCCCTACACCTCAATGGAGGGCTATATGTTTGAGCCACAATCATGGGATCAAAAGTCCCGGTAGGTGTTCCCCAGAGAGAAACAAGTTGAAGAGTGATTTTTAAGGAATTTTTGAAAGCCTCTAGATATTTCGTTTTTAGCCCCAAGTTTAGAAAATCGTCGGAATTCCAAAATTTGAACTAGAACTCAAAAATGAGATTTTGATTGGTTGGCGTTTTGAATTTTTAGATATTTTATTTGAATCCAAATGGGAGATATTTTCTTATTTACATTTATGTTTAAAGTTAATAAGAAGTAAAGTAAATGATTTAACTTAGAATAAAGATATGGAAATAAGTGGATGAGAATAGAGGTAACCAGATATCATGACAAAGAAAAGTTCTCAGAATTTGAGTTTACTGTCACCGCTATAGCAGTGTTAGACCGCTATAGCGGTCACAAAGAATGGCTGCAACTCTTTGGCCTCGAGACCGGCCAGAAGCGTCTGGACCGCTATAGCGGTCATAAGTGCACAGTGACGGGGGCGGGGAATGGCATAGACCGCTATAGCAGTGTCAGTTTTCCGAAAACAGTGCAAAACGCGTCGTTTCACTTGCTGAGACCTCCACCTTATACTTAAACCCTCCCCCACTCATTTTCTTCCCCAATTTTGCCCGAACCAGCAGCCCCCAAAACCCCATTTCTCTCTTTTCTCTCAATCAATCATCAATCCATCTTCCTCAAGCATCAAGGTATGTGTTTGTTGATAGATTTTGGTCTCTTTTCTTCCATTTCCTTTATGTTCTTAGTATGGGTCTTTGTTTTCTCTCATTGTTGTCAAGTGGGGGGTGCTCCCCCAATGTTGTTAGAGTTGTGTTAGAGCAATCTAGAGATACCCATAGAGTATTGATGAGTTTTTATGATTGTTATAGTCGACGTTGGTGCCCTCCCAGCTCCCCAGAGCTCAATGGGAGTTGACGCTACCTATTTCTCCCCCTCCAGGTGAGTGGGTTTGAACTCATTGTCTTAGTTTTCCCCATTAGAGTTATATTTCTTGCATAATGATTGACAAATATGGAATTTGAGATGAGATAAAATATATATATTATGAAGTTTACATGCTTACGTCAAGCTAGAAAATTATGGTTTATTGTGATAGCATAAAAGAATGAGTTTTGCAAAACCATGGGACCATGATTGCTATGTTGTGTGCTATGGAAAATGTTTTACATGTTTGAGAAAGGATTTATTAAGGAATTATATGATTTAAAGAAGCTTATGATAGTGTAAAATATATGTTATGGATTTATGACATTATATATTTTTACGATTTAGATTTCAAGCTATGTATTAAATACCCAGTTAATATATTTATATGTTGGAGGTATGTAACACCAGAGTATGGTTTAAATTTTAGGAATAGAAATGTATATCTTGATTTTAGAGTTTTTATGCTTACGAATTCTTTTATTTTAAAGTATGATATCAGAATTATCAAGTATATAGAGAAATATGTTAGTAAAGATATGAATTTAGAAATTTAGTTTTATGGCACCAAGAGGTAAAGAATTCAGTATGATTTTTAGCAACTGCCAGATACATATTCTGTGGGCTTGAAATCGGAATGCCTACAAGTGGTGAACCCTTGGGCTCGATTTTCATAGCCACAGTTATGCTAAAGTCAGATTGTTAGAGTTATAGGAGTTCAGAACTCTTAGAGTGCTAAGAACTTAGGGGCTCTGCTTCGCCAGGGACAGAGTACCCACTTTTCAACTATAGTTTTCTTTTTGTCAAACTAGTTTAGCCGGTAGAGATAAGGAAACAGACAGTTAGTTAATGGCTGTGAAGAGATCGTTAACCTTGGTACCAAGTTGTCCGTTAGAGGACAGTTTCGCCCCCAGCAGTTACAGAAAAAGGGACCTAGTTAGGTGCCCACAGTTTGTCCGAGAGGGACTATTACAGATTCAGCAAGAGCTCTGATTCGCCAGGGACAGAGTCTCACTTCATAGTTTAAAATTTTATAACTTTTATTGTTGTGATATATTTATTATTGTGAACACTCGATTTTGTTCGGCCATTTAAAGAAGAAAAAATTGCATTTTATTATAATGCTCCAAAGCATTTATTTTATTAGCCTTTTTTTTACTCATTACATCTGAATAACGATAAAATATACAAAATACAAAGAATAAAAAAAAAAGAAGATCAAGTGCGGACACCACATTATGGGTCCGCACCCTCAGCTCCTCAACAACCATCAACTCTTTGCAACAAGTATGGGCTCTCTGCCTGACTCAAGAGCATGCTGGAAGAATATGGGGAATATCAAATAAAAAAGGAAATTGGACAAGTCAGACATCCCCATCCCCTGCATTTTTTGCAGCAAGAATGAGCTTCTGCCAAGGAATATTTTGAAACACGAGAGACGAACCCGTAAAGTTCTCCTGCCTTCCAAGACCAAGGGGAGCCTGAATGTAAAAGAGATAAACAAGCTGGATATAAAAGAAAAAGGGGGATAAAAAATAGCAGGGGGGACCGAGCAAAGATATAGCTCTGAACCCTCACCACCATCATCACGCTATCCTCACCATTAGCACATTCAACCTTAGTCACAATATAATATTTCATCACCTTCACTATCACTGTAACGACATTCACTTTCAAAAAGAAAACAAAGAAAATCATCATTCATCTTGGATCATCATCTGATTTTAGTGGGAACAAAAGGAAGAGAATAAACACAAGAAGATAGTGGCAGGTAAACTATGCTGAAGCATCGATTCATAGGATATTTTGTGGCATCATCATATTTTTTTAAAGGTCGCTACAATTCAGATATAAAAAAAAAAGTAACCATCTCAATTCCAAACCATCCTCCCTGCCCTTTGCCTTATTCCTCCACCGCAAGTCCACCCCTCACCCACCACAGTGCGCACTTCGTTCCCCCACAAACCCATCACCGTAAGCTCAGCCAAACGCGACCTTCCCCTACCATCGCGAACCAATCATCCTCCCACTGTCATCATTAACCACTAAATCATCCCATTGTGTTTCATCTCACTCTCTACCCAGCACACACACACACACACACACACACAACCCATCACACCTATAAACCAATAGCAGAAATTGAGAAAAGGAAGGGAAGAGAGGCCAGCCGATTATCACCACCGCCACGCTAATCAAGCCACAGATTGCGCGACGGTGGCGCCGCGAGCACCGTTGCAGCTGCATTCTTCGCGTGGAAGCCGCTGCGAGGCGATTTCCATCCCCTGACCACCGCCTTTCCCTTTCCGTCTTTGTCGCTTGAGAGCTCTAGCAGAGGAGTTCCATCAGACGTAACCCCATCATTGATGTGTCACAACCTGCACACAGCGGTCTTACCCTCTCCTCCGCCTTGGGACGCAGCAAATTCGACCATGAGGACACCGCTCGCGCAGTGTCGCCAGACCACCGCTCGCGGCGGCGTCCCTCTGCTCCCTTCCCTCGCACAGCTCCACCCCTCACTGTACCGTGACCCCCCCTCTCCCACTCCTCGCCATGGTGCCAGTTTCTTTCCCCATCTCTTTCTCTATCTTACGCTGGCAAACCTCAAACCATGCCTTCTGTTTCAAAGGCTCGAAAAAGAGAATGAAACCAAACTTCCATTTTTCTCACTCCGTGGGCTGTCACTGGTAACCCATAACCTATGTTGTGTGTTGTGTTTTATGGTCAAAAGGAAAGTCAAAGCCTCATCTCTATTATTGCTCTTGATACTTCTCACGGTCTCTTGCCAATTCATTAGTTTTTTTTTATTTTACTTTCGTTAGTGCAGGTTGCATTTTAGATTGTTTGATTAATTAGGATTTCATTTGTTTTTTTTTTAGCACCGGGCCTTATTAGCTATAGGCTGATGATTTTTTTTAGGACTTTTTCTTATTGGGTTAGCATTCAAAAAAAAGAGAAAGGCTGAATAATGATGGTGTGTTTGGACTGTTTTGTTCTTCAAATTAGCATGCATTCTAGGTACTGGTGATAACCTTTTTAGTTTAATTTGATGTCATTTCTTTTTCTAATGTATGTTCTCACAGTATTATTCTAATAAAAAATATAAAAATGAATGAGGAAGATGTTTGGGGTATATATATATACCTATTTTAAAATAATAAATAAATAAATAAATTCTCATACAATGATCAATAATAGTGATTGAGTAGCGAATGTTATCTTCACTATTGTTGAGTTATAAGGATTCATTGAGTAGCCAAGTGCTAACTTGAATCCTATGATAAATTTTTAACATAATCATTTTAGTTAATTAAAATCAAACAACACACAAATATTTTCTACAGAACTACGTGACTTTGAGTTCCTCATTGCACTAGAGGATACGTAGGAGCAGTGCAACCCTGTCAAGCCAAATTTAATTTTTCTCAATTTATTTGTCAAGTTATAAATATTTCGTGTAAATTAATTATTAATTGTTAAGATTGTAAATATATTTTTTAAAAATAATTTTTCTTAATGTATTTATTTAAATTTTAAATATACTTTCCAAAATTAATTTTTCTTAATTTATTCATCAAGTTGTAAACATTTTGTATAAATTATTTATTAGTCGTTAAGATTGTAAATATATTTTCTGAAACTAATTTTCCTTAATGTATTTGTTTAAGTTTTGAATATACTTGCCAAAATTAATTTTTCTTAATTTATTTTGCAAATATTTTGTGTAAATAGTTTGTTAGCATATGTTTCAATTGTAAATATATTTGTCTAAATTAATTCTTCTTAATTTATATGTTTAAGTTGTAAATAGTTTGCTAAAGTATTTTTTTTATTTATCTTTTTAAATTTTAATTTTTGTCTTCTTTGATTGAAATTCTAAAAGGGGTTATTAATTAATTTGCACAACTCACTAAGGTACCGTTTAAATATGGGTGTACTAGGGGTGCTGTAGGATTAAGTTCTTACCCTTCTCTAGACATAACCGGCTCCCGAACTCATATCTGGTTTACGAGGATTATTTTCTAAAATAAAATGGGTTTTTCCATGTTTTCCCAATTCAAATAAACTTGGTGGCGACTCCCAATTTCCAAAACTATTTTTTTCGCCGTCCCGTCGCGATCCCAGTTGCGACAGATGGCGACTCCACTGGGGACCTTCAGTAAGAGAGTCAGGCCTATTATAGTTAGTTGTGCAAATAAAATATATACCCCATTTATTCTTGTTTTTCTTTCCTCACTTTATTTTGTGCAGTGTTTCTTGAATTCTCTTTTGTATAGCTTAATTTTCTGGATGTTTATATATAATATTTGTTTATTCGTTAAAACTCTAGGATAGACGACTATTGTTATTCTGTATATACCTGTGGTTTGAATTTTGTAAAGTTTTCTTTATTTATTAAAATCTTAGGATAGATGAACTATTTTGTATATATGTGTCGTTTGTATCTTGTTTTGCAGGAGTGTACGTAGTGATAGGATCGGAAGGTTTGTATGCTCCCAGCACACACTTCACGATCACTTAATTCACACACTGTGTTCTTGGACTCTATACCCGAGCCCGTGCGAGCTTAGAATTAGGGGGTTTCTTGACATTGCCATGAGGGGCTTCATGCTCACTTGGTAGTTGTTGGGACACCACTCAGATTGTTACTGGCCTTGTGAGTCAATCATATTGAGAGGGTTTATCCCTACTTATGGTTGGTTCAAAGGTCGGATGCTTGTCCGGTGGATAAGGGCAATCTGGGGACCATGGTCATTAGAATTCTAGACCCACCATGAATATGTACACATATAGTCAAACCTAGTAGCTACCACGTTAGGGTTTCTGGCCTTAGAACATCCCACCCATTAGGTTTTACCCGACTAGGACAATGGGAGCATGCTTCTTTCATCCTTTTACACTGCACTCCTTTATGTTTTATTTTAGTTGTTTCTACACCAAACATTGTTACATTGCATTTAAGTTAGCTAGTTCCTTATCTCATAACTTAATGTTGACATTCATTCTCAGATGTTTAGGCATTCTATTCATTATCACATGCATTCATTCCATTCATTTCTCATAACAAAACTTGTTTTTTACATGAAATGTTTCTTTTCTTCAGTTGTGTTCACATTCATAGGTTTATGCATCATCAAATTCTCAAGGAAGCATAAAAAAAAATTTCATAGAAGCATGCATTCTTATCTCTTCCATCTTTTTAATTCTACTCAATTATTTCATTCTTGTACACAGTGTATGTGGTTTTTGATTCATCATAAGTTCAAAGCAAATGGATGCAATACCGATGAACACTAGCAATGTACATGACTGGAAAAGAAATATCAAGGTTACAGTGACGAGCAATGAGCTAGAGAAAGTAAAAGAAATAGTTCAGTTGATGCCTCGTGAAGTCCGATCCTCTTTCAAGAATACCTACGGGTGCATATTGGATTTGTTGTCCATTCCGGTGGAAGCGTCGGCATTGAGTGCTCTCTCACAATTCTGGAACCCTTATCTTTGTTGCTTTGAGTTGCCCGATCTTGATGCTGTGCCAACCATAGAAGAATATGTGGTTATAATGAGACTACCGATCCAAGAAAAATCAGGTGTATATCTATACCAAGGGCATTATGTTAATAAGGAAAACATTGCCAAGATAATCGGAGTTGGTTCAAACCGGATGATAATGGAAGTAAGGGGGTATACTCAAGGAATCAGGAGAAGTTTGCTGGAGACTCATATGCAAACTTTGGCTCAACAAGGAGATTGGGATTTCTTCAAACGAACACTAGCACTGACTATCTATGGGTTGGTTTTGTTTCCATTCATGCCCGATGTCATTGACCAAGCTGCCATGGATGTGTTTTTCAAGTTCGAAACGTGTGGCATGAATCCTATCCCGGCCATGCTAGCAGATACATTCCTTTCTTTGGGGGTTTGTACTCAAAAGAGGGGGGGAAGGCTGCACTGTTGTTTGCCAATGCTATACGTGTGGTTCATGACTCATGTATATGCTAATAGCCGCATGGGCCTTCTTCCTAATCCGTTAGGGGACTTCCATCGCACACAGATAAAGTGTCAAGAAGCTCAGGCATGGAAAAAGGAATTCTCACAGATCCAATCAAACACTTTCAAATGGGTATGTCCTTGGTATCGTGGAGACAGTGTTATCTACAGCTGTGGTGACTTCCATAATGTTCCGCTGATGGGTCCAAGGGGATGTATTTCCTATACACCTGCTTTAGTGCTTAGACAACTCCACTGGACTCAGACAAAGCCACAAGAAGAACAACTTAAAGTATTCAGTTTCCTATACCAAAAAGACAAGAGTACCCTGGAGCAAGAAAGGAAGATCAAAATGGCATGGGGTGATGTCAAAATCTTGGGGAAAACGGAACTCGGCCAACAACGTTTAACCTCTTCTCAAGAATACAAAGCTTGTATTGTGTGCAATATGATTGGAACTTGTGATTGTGTGGTATTTGTGTATACAAGAAGTGTAGGTATTTGATTGCATAACAACCTTTAATTATAGAAATGTGATAATCAAGGATTAGGCATATGAATACCATGTTTGTGTTGCATTTTCTACAAGGACAAATAGAGTAGTTTGGTTTTCATGCATAACACATGCATAGAGAAGAGAAAGTTCAGGAACTGAGGATTGAGAGTCCCCTAGTATCAGTATATATCATACATGAGAGAGACATAACTAGAGCAAAGGACAGAAGTCGCAGTTAGCCCTTATCTTCGAGAGCTCTTGCGTGCACGAGGCAATAGAGCGTAGTTTTTCCTCTAGAACTTGCATTGTGGAAAGGGCTACCCTTAGAGGTGGAGCCGCCCGGTGTAAATATCCCGATAGGAGCCTTTGTTACCTTGATGGGAAAGGGCTGCCCTTGGAGGTGGAGCCGCCCCTGGTGTGACAAATGGCATTCTCAGCTAGAATAGCGGAGCAATGGCCTATAGGATGGCATTGCCTCCCAGAGTATTAGCTAATACAGTTAAAGTATCATGTCAGAGTGTTGGAGTATCATGTCAGAATGTCCTGGACATTCAAGCCCATTCTCGAAACCCTATATGGGTTAAGTATCCCAACTCCTTGAACTTTCAGCTACCATTGTTTAGATTTGGGGACCAAATCTTTTAAGGGGGGAAGATTGTAATACCTGGGGTACACGTGTCAGTAGACGAGTTTTGCATGACCTCAAGGTCCCCTGGGACCCACTGCTGTTGCCGGGTCTGGGTTTTTGCTAAGTCTAGAGCCCTACACCTCAATGGAGGGCTATATGTTTGAGCCACAATCATGGGATCAAAAGTCCCGGTAGGTGTTCCCCAGAGAGAAACAAGTTGAAGAGTGATTTTTAAGGAATTTTTGAAAGCCTCTAGATATTTCGTTTTTAGCCCCAAGTTTAGAAAATCGTCGGAATTCCAAAATTTGAACTAGAACTCAAAAATGAGATTTTGATTGGTTGGCGTTTTGAATTTTTAGATATTTTATTTGAATCCAAATGGGGGGTATTTTCTTATTTACATTTATGTTTAAAGTTAAATTTAACTTAAAATAAAGATATGGAAATAAGTGGATGAGAATAGAGGTAACCAGATATCATGACAACAAAAGTTACTCAGAATTTGAGTTTATCGTCATCGCTATAGCGGTTAGACCGCTATAGCGGTCACAAAGAATGGCTGCACCTCTTTTTGGCCCCTGGAGACCGCTGTAGCGGTCCTGGACCGCTATAGCGGTCATAAGTGCCCAGTGACGGGGGCGGGGAATGGCATAGACCGCTATAGCGGTGTCGATTTTCAGCTTGATTGCAAAATCGTCGTTTCACTTGCCGAGACCTCCACCTTATACTTACACCCTCCCCCACTCATTTTCTTCCCCAATTTTGCCCGAACCAGCAGCCCCCAAAACCCCATTTCTCTCTTTTCTCTCAATCAATCATCAATCCATCTTCCTCAAGCATCAAGGTATGTGTTTGTTGATAGATTTTGGTCTCTTTTCTTCCATTTCCTTTATGTTCTTAGTATGGGTCTTTGTTTTCTCTCATTGTTGTCAAGTGGGGGGTGCTCCCCCAATGTTGTTAGAGTTGTGTTAGAGCAATCTAGAGATACCCATAGAGTATTGATGAGTTTTTATGATTGTTATAGTCGACGTTGGTGCCCTCCCAGCTCCCCAGAGCTCAGTGGGAGTTGACGCTACCTATTTCTCCCCCTCCAGGTGAGTGGGTTTGAACTCATTGTCTTAGTTTTCGCCATTAGAGTTATATTTCTTGCATAATGATTGACAAATATGGAATTTGAGATGAGATAAAATATATATATTATGAAGTTTACATGCTTACGTCATGCTAGAAAATTATGGTTTATTGTGATAGCATAAAAGAATAAGTTTTGCAAAACCATGGGACCATGATTGCTATGTTGTGTGCTATGGAAAATGTTTTACATGTTTGAGAAAGGATTTATTAAGGAATTATATGATTTAAAGAAGCTTATGATAGTGTAAAATATATGTTATGGATTTATGACATTATATATTTTTACGATTTAGATTTCAAGCTATGTATTAAATACCCAGTTAATATATTTATATGTTGGAGGTATGTAACACCAGAGTATGGTTTAAATTTTAGGAATAGAAATGTATATCTTGATTTTAGAGTTTTTATGCTTACGAATTCTTTTATTTTAAAGTATGATATCAGAATTATCAAGTATATAGAGAAATATGTTAGTAAAGATATGAATTTAGAAATTTAGTTTTATGGCACCAAGAGGTAAAGAATTCAGTATGATTTTTAGCAACTGCCAGATACATATTCTGTGGTCTTCAAATCGGAATGCCTACAAGTGGTGAACCCTTGGGCTCGATTTTTATAGCCACAGTTATGCTAAAGTCAGATTGTTAGAGTTATAGGAGTTCAGAACTCTTAGAGTGCTAAGAATTTAGGGGCTCTGCTTCGCCAGGGACAGAGTACCCACTTTTCAACTATAGTTTTCTTTTTGTCAAACTAGTTTAGCCGGTAGAGATAAGGAAACAGACAGTTAGTTAACGGCTGTGAAGAGATCGTTAACCTTGGTACCAAGCTGTCCGTTAGAGGACAGTTTACTCAAAGAAGCATGTAAACGGGACCTAGTTAGGTGCCCACAGCTTGTCAGAAAGGGACTATTACAGATTCAGCAGGAGCTCTGATTCGCCAGGGACAGAGTCTCACTTCATAGTTTAAAATTTTATAACTTTTATTGTTGTGATATATTTATTATATTCAGCATACTGTTTCCCGACGCTCTGCCGCACCCTCAGTTAAAATGATTTCATGCTTGATTTTTGAGTTAGAAATGTTTATTTATAAATACATGGAATGAAAAGTGTTTTCCCTAGAGCTAGCTATGTATTTAAATATGAAATGAATCATTAATGCTGCATGTATATTATATTATGTATATTCTTGGTCGTCCCATGTGGGTGATGAGTGAGAGCTCACTCACTGAGTCCGTTGACTCACCCCTCTCCCTTCCTCTAATAGTTGCAAGTACAGACGTCATTCAGCTACCGATCCAGTAGTCATAGTTATCCCCTGGTGAGCTTTGCATTGTTGTAAGGCTTAGTTTAGGATTCTGTTAGTTTAGAGTGCTCCAGTAGTTTTGCAAGCAGGATCCAAGTCACGCATGTATTTTGAGATGTTATTGATAATTTAAGAGATTATGTATTTTCCCTATACGTTTTAGAGCTCTATAATATATTTTAAAATATGGGCTATGATTAGAGATTTATGTGAGAGTTAATGAAAGTGAGTTTATGACTCAGTCTTCAAATCTTAGATTTTAAAGCATGACAAAAAAAATGTTTTAGGTTTATATATGTGAATACTTCAGTTTTTATGGATTTGAATATTATATTTTAATTAGAGCAAATGATATAGATTTGCAAGAAAATTTCATTTTAAGTATGATATTATACTATTTTATGCATATAGAGAGATACGTCACCCAGAAGGCTTACGTGGGGATAGGATTCCTCACGTGCCGGTTACGCTCCCAAATCGGGTCGTGACAATTGTAGACCGATTAACAAAGTCAGTACACTTTTTACCTGTGTAGACTACTTACACAACAGCTCAGTATACCAAACTCTATTTTGGAGAAGATTGTATCTCTACATGGAGTGCCAATATCTATTATATCTGATAGAGGGTCTCAATTTACTGCTCACTTTTGGAAATTCTTTTAGACGACATTAGGAACTAGATTGGACTTGAGCACTGCTTTTCACCTTCAAATAGATAGCTAGTCTGAGAGAACAATACAAATCCTAGAGGATATGCTTCGTGCTTGTGTCTTAGATTTCAAAGGTAGTTGGGACCAATATCTCCCATTGATGGACTTTGCTTACAATAACAGTTATCAATCTAGTATCCAAATGGCTCCGTTTGAAGCTTTATACAGAAGACGTTGCAAGTCACCTATTGGTTGGTTTGAGACTAGAGAATCCAAATTGGTTGGCCCAGATTTAATTCAGGAAGCCATTGAAAAGGTTTAATTAATTTGAGAACGCTTAGTAACAGCTCAGAGCAGGCAAAAATCTTACGCAGATCAAAGACGTTGGCCTTTAGAATTTGGTGTAGGGGAACACGTGCTCTTACGAGTTTCTCACATAAAAGGCTTGTCGAGATTTGGCAGAAGAGGGAAGTTAAGCCTAAGGTTCATTGGACTTTTTGAGATACTAGAAAAGGTGGGGCAACTAGCTTATTGCCTAGCTCTTCCACCAGACCTTTCAGGAGTTCATCCAATTTTTCATGTTTCAATGCTTTGAAAATATGTCCATGACCCTTCTTACATTATACAACATCAATCAGTTGAGCTTGATGAGAACCTGAGCTATAGTGAGCAACCTATAGCAATAATAGACAAGCGAGTGAAACGTCTATGATCTAAGGATATGGCATCTGTAAAAGTTCTTTGGTGGGGACAATCTGGTGAAGCAACCACATGGGAACTTGAAACTGTTATACAAGGAAAATATCCACTTCTTTTTTGAAGCACAAGGTTAGTAATTAGATTGAAATTCGAGGACGAATTTCTTTTGAAGGGGAATATATTGTCAGACTGTGTTTTTCTTTTAGGGGGGAGATGGAAAAACAATTTTAAGTGAGGGTAGTTTTGAAATTTTATTTCCAATCTTTTTAAAACAAAAAAAGGGGGGAGGTGGCTTTAAGTCACCATAACCCCTCCCCCATAAAAGAAAAAGAAACTCTCTCATGCTTTCTCTCATTCTCTGTCCGTGTTCTTCTTCTTCATTTTTATCCCCCACTTTCAACTATTTAATCACATAGTTGCTAATTTTTGTCATCAAAACTTGATACTCACTAGCTTCTAAAATTTAAAGTAAGTCTCCAATCTCAATCTCATCCATTTTTTTTGGTTACTCTAGAGTTTATTTTAAGAACTAGTGAGCTCTCAAAAATGGTAGATGAGTATATGTTTGATATTTTAAGTATAAATCTAGTGAGTTAGAAGCTTTAATGTTTATAGGTTGTAGTGGGTAGTGTCTAGAGTTGATTTTTCTCTAATCCTTAGGATCCTTATGTTCCATAAATTGGGGATTTTTTTCAATGGGCTCTCTAATTGATAAATTGTTTTGAAATAAATTGTTTAAACCCTTCAAAATGCTTATATTTGCTAGATTCTGTTGACGTGGAGTGAGCTATTCCCTCTGGAGCTATCAGGGAGAGGCCCAATTGATCCTGTTGTACTGTGAGTGGTTATTTACACAGTGGCAGTGTTTTAAATTATTTTATGGGAGAAACTATATTAATATATTTGATAAAAATTTTATTCTAAGCTACTTGGATTATTGGGTTAGCCTGATTGGATGATTTCCTTAAATATAATGGTTATTAAATATGACTTGACGACTTGGTTGAGATTAATGCTTGCTCTCTTTGTTGATTTTATAATGCCATGATTTTGCTATATGTTATTTCGATGTACAATGGCATGGGGTGATGTCAAAATCTTGGGGAAAACGGAACTCGGCCAACAACGTTTAACCTCTTCTCAAGAATACAAAGACTGGAGGAAGGCAAGTGTCGGGAAAGATAGTATCCAAAAGGATATTCCCGACAACCTAGCCCCCACGCAAACTCCAGAGTCGGCCCAACAGATGGAAATGATGAAGGCCCAAATGCGGTTCCTGGAGGAGAAAAAGGAAGCAGCAGACCTGAAGGTTGACATCCTTCAAGATCAATGCAAGAAAATGGCCAAAGAAATTGAGGCCCTAAAAGACGAATGTATTGAGGCAACAGAAATCACCAAGTCTAGGAAGGGCAAAGAGAAAATCTCAAGCATGCATCTGGCCAAAATCCAAGAGCTAGAAAGAGGACTGCACAAGCTTGTGAAGGAAAAGAATCAGCTGGAGAGAGAGGTTAGTAAGAAAAATCGCATGGTGGAAAGAGTAGAATTGGAGGTCAGCCAACGAGATAAAGACATATGGAGCTTGAGAATGGAAGTCAAGAAAGAGAAAGGTATGAGAGAGAAACTGGAGGGACAAGTGAAGCACCTATCGACCAGGTTACGCAGATCGAGTATAGGCTACTCGAGGATGGGCATCAGCAAACCAATATCATGATTTGTTTGTCGATGCAACAGAATTCGGGAAGTCATGGAGAGAAAAGGCGTTAGAATGGGAAGAGAAATGTGGAAAGCTCACCGGTGAACTGAGTCATTACATTCCAAACTTTATTTACCGTTTCGGACAAGCCAAGAAGCAAATTAATAAGTTGCCACCATTCAGATTGCCTCAAGAAGTGGCGGAATTCATGGATTCATGCGAAAAGATCACTAAAGGCCTCAAGAGAAAGAAAATGAAAGCTTTAATGTAATTATCTATCATGAATCAAAGGTTGTTGAATTTCCTCGTTGAGAAAAGAGGATCAAAACTCATGAAATGTATCTTGAAACAATTTGTACTCAGAATTTCAACCAAGAATGAATGATATTTGTACTTTCACTTCGACTGTCAATTGTGACTTCTCAAGCTCGCCAGATACTCTCTATAGAGGAACAGATGTTCCCTTAGAAAGTAATCAATCACATTTTTACCTTGAGATAGTTTGTCCTTGTGTAAAAGTGTGAGAATGCTCAGACATATGAAAAGGAACTACACTGCTAGTGTTCATTGGATAGTACCTATAGAGGAGTGAATCCTCCCTTAGATTTGCTATCAACTGCACCTCGACTTATAGGGTGATATATCCATAAGAATGGGTGCAGGGCATCCTTGCTTTTAAAATGAAAAGAAAAAAAAAATAACTTTTTGACATCTTTCGTTTGTTTCTTATATGAAAAAAAAAAGAAAAAAACATAAAACGAGATTTTAACTTTTCGGCTGTCACAGTGTTTACACGAGATTCGTAGCCATTGGGCGCCCAAGGAAAGAGGACACCGATCTAACTCGTGTTCATAACACTAGAGCTCGAACGAAGATGGCCGGCGGAAACACTGAACCAGGAAGGATCATCCCGTCTGCAATTGTTTCTGAATCGGGAGGAACTATTCCAGCTGTAACCACCTCGGCCATAATGACTTCTGAACCCGGAAGAAACTTAAGCATGGAAGTTGATGTAGTGAGAGGGAGACTGAACGAGTTGTCAAATAACCAGGGAAGAATGGAGGAGATGATGCGGGCTATGATGGAGTCACTCGACTTATTGAGAGCCCACCAAAACTCAGGAGGTGTACAACCAAGTGTTACAACGATGACCATACCTGTGGTATCGGATGTAGCTCTAAATGTCACTCAAGGGATGAATGACGGGGATGGGATTCCGAATAACTCTTTGGGACAACCACCACCAACAATACCAATTACTATCCCTATCGGAGAGGGTTATGTAACATCCCCTGCTGCTTTATGGATTGACAACTGTCCCCACAAACCAACACGGGTCTTTTCAGCATGCTTTGTCCTCACTCACATGCTTCCTAGGAAAACTTCCCAGGAGGTCACCCATCCCAAAATTACCCCAAGTCAAGCACGCTTAACTGTGGAGTTCTTTCAGTTTAGGCTACCGAAAAGAAGATGCATCTTGTTGGTATAGGTAGTGCAAATCAATTCATATAAGCCCTCCTCAACTGTATAGTCCCATACCTATACAATCTCAGGATCCCTCTCATTCGGGTGTGTAATCAGTTCATTCATGTACCCCTCCGCTTAGAGGACCTTGCGAGGAGCCGCTCCTTGTCCGTGCCCTCTTTGCACCGGCGATCACTCCTCGTCCTCGTCCTCAAGCGTTCTGTGTTATCATGCTATAGAAAATGTACAGGCTGGAGGACATGTGCATGCTACCCATACTTGGGAGCATCCTCGTGTTGTTGTCCAAAGACAATTTTCTTCAGCTGGGAATAACCATGCAGATTCAGAGAAGGATAAGCTAAGAGAGGAATGGATGGAGAAAATTCAAGAGCAAATCAAGGCTATACAGAAACCTAGCATTTATGATTATATGGGGGTCGAGCAGCTTTGCCCTCCTATCAACGCAGTGGTTCCAAAAGATTTCAAAATCCCTGACTTCTCAAAGTATGATGGAACTGGCAATCCACTCTTTCATTTAAAGAGTTACTGTACCAAAATGTCAATCTGGTCCAAAGATGAGAAGTTTCTCATCAGTTTTTTCCATGAAAGTTTAACTGGACCTGCTTTGGAATGGTACATCCAATTAGACCATTCAAAGATTTCTAGCTGGAGAGAACTGGTGGACCAATTCATGAATCAATATAAGTTTAACATGGAAATAGCACCAACTAGACAACAGTTGAGTTCTATGCAGAAAAAGAAAGATGAGTCATTCAAGCAATACGCTCAAAAGTGGAGAGCTCTGGCTGCTCAAGTGCAACCACTACTCATCTCGTCTGAGATGTGTTCATACTTCCTAGCAACTCTAGGGTCTCCTTACATCGGGGCAATGGCGGGAGCAGCATACAGAGATTTTTCTGAGTTAATAACCGCTGGAGAAAGAATTGAGAGCTTGACTAAAGCTGGCAAGCTCCCGATGAGCAGTGAAGACACTAAGAGAGGATTCCCGCCCAGAAAGAAAGAGACGGAGGTAAATTATGTACAAAGTCAGCAGTATTTTACCCCAAGATACGCACCAATGCACCCAGGACTCCATACACCATCATACCATACCTCAAACTCTCCATACTCGTTTTACCAAACCACCCAAACCACCCAAACCACAAACACTACTCCGTATTCCCAGCCACAAATCAATAACATCCACATACGGCCATATCGACCCGCCCGTCCAACATATCCAACCATACATCCTCAGAGCTTCCTAAACACAGCACCTCGACCCAATTCTCAAAACCAAAATCGCAATCGTTTCCCAAACCTACCACCTTTTCCAAAGTTAGCCATTTCCAATGCTGACCTTTATCAACGGTTGTTTGATGCTCATTTGATTTCACCATACCCTATGCACCCATTACAACCTCCGTTTCTGACTTGGTACAATCCAAACCTGACTTGGAAATACCATATGGATGTCGCGGGATATTCGATTGAAGATTGTGAAGGTTTTAAGACGGCAGTGAGAAAACTAATTGCTTGTGGAAGACTGGATCTCCAAGAAGATCCAAAGCCCGATATTGTTAATAACCCAATCCCAAATCATGAAAGAGGAAGTCGTGTGAATGCCTTGGAAGTGGAGAAACAATTGATCAAAAAGGTTTTGAGTCTCCGAACACCCATGGAGAAAGTGTTTATTGCTTTGAAGGAAGCTAATTATAACATCACAAAGACTCGCCTCTATGATGAAAGAAGAGGAGAAATATGATATGGAATCAAGATGTGCATACCATTGTGGAAGTCTGGGACATGATATTGAGACTTGTTGGGATTTCAAAGTACGTGTACAAGAACTACTCACTTTAGGTGTGATACAGGCAAAAAAGAAGCAGAATTCTGTTGAAGAGGTGAATGTGATTGAGCGTTTTGTACTCAAAGTGCCTCCACTTAATCAAACTCCAAAACCTGAAAAGGTAGTGATCACTGTGAAGAAGCCAACACCTTTCAGTTATGAGGACACACGTGCTGTTCCTTGGAATTATGAGACTCAGGTCAAGACAAGTGGAGACATAGGGGAAACCTCGAAGACCCGAGAAAACGAGGAAGTGACAGGTGTCATGGAAGTAAAGGGAATAACAAGGAGTGGAAGAGTTTATGGGCCCAAAGAGTTGGAGAAGGGGAAGTTTGTTGACGAAGGTAACATTGACAAAAGCTTAGGCTCAGAGAGAAAAGATAGAGAAGAGGAGGAGGAAGAGTTTTTGAAGATTATGAAGCAAAGCGAGTATGATATTCTAGATCAACTAAAGAAGACTCCCGCTAGAATATCACTCTTGTCACTAATCTTGTCATCTGAACTCCACCAAAAAGCAGTGTTGAAGGTGTTAAAGGAGGCCTATGTCAAGCCAGATGCATCATTGGAGAATGTAGTAAACATGGTGGACCCGGGGAAGCGTGTTAACATGATCACATTTTCAGATAAAGAGATTATATCTCAGAAAAACCCGAGAGCACTATACATAACTCTTAAATGCAAGGGTTACATTGTGCCCAGAGTCCTTATTGATAGAGGGTCAGGACTAAATGTCTTGCCAGTATCAACCCTGCACTATTTGTCAATGAGTAAGGATGATATACTGCCACAGTTAATGGTAGTGAAAGCATTTGACGGAGCTAAGAAGAGCATCCTTGGAGAAATAACACTGTTACTTGAGATGGGCCCAAGCAGATTTGAAGTATTATTCCAAGTGATGGAGATTGAGTCGGATTATAATATGCTACTGGGAAGACCATGGATTAACAATGCCGGAGCTGTCCCCTCAACCTTGCATCAAAAGGTTAAATATGTGGAGAATGGAATGGTTGTTACAATTCATGGAGAAAAAGAAATCTTAGTGTCCAAACCAGTGGCATTGCCATATGTGGAGAATGTAGAGCTGCTGGAGAGTAGCTTATGGCATAATTTAGAGGTAGTAGGATTGAAACAGGAGCAAGCTAAACCCCCAATACAAAGTCAGGTGGTGGCCCACATCATGACTAAGAACGGATATCTGGAAGGCAAAGGACTGGGATCGTGTTTGCAACGCACCCAAACCCCTATATCGATCCCTGAAAAGTTCAACCGGTTTGGTCTGGGGTACAAGGACTCGTTGAACGAGGAGATAAGAACTTTGAGTCTGGAGCAGAAAAAGCAAAGTGGAAAAATGAAGCAAATCCCTCACTTAAGAGAGACGTTTCATGGCCCGGTTGAAGTAATTACAGCTGGAATAGTTCACTCGCCTTGCTACCACTTCACCATCAACACCTTGGACTCTGAAACAACTCAAGGAGACAACAAATTTCAAGATAACAACAACGATGAAATGCTGATGAACTGGACTACTGAACCAGTGATTGATGTTATTGCTGCAAAGTAATTTGTTGGGTTGTATTAATTAAGATTTATGCTTTTGTTTATGCTACTGTGAGACATCGTTTAAATAAGCTTACATGATTTTTCAATAGCCTTCCTTTATGTTTTCCATTTTTGCTTCGTTCCTTTTTCCTTTCTTTTGTTTTCTTCTTTCCTTTATTTCTTTACTTTTCCATTCCCAGCTCGTTAATTTGTGTTTGTCCTATGTTGTTTGTGATCCATTATTTGTTTTAGCATTCCAACCTACCATAATTACTTTCCAGGAACATGAATGACATAGAAATTTTGCCTCAAGAAAAGGAATTTGGAAACTTATCAATTGATTCTCTTGCTGCACTTGACTGCGATAACCATGAATTCGAGGAGGACGAAGAAGCCATTGAACAGTTTTCAAACCTCCTGGATTATTCAGAAAAAGGATTTGACTTAGACGATGAAGTGGTCGAGGTGATTAACATGGGCACCGTAGAGGACAAAAAGGAACTAAAAATAGTGGAGAATCCTGAACGTACAGAAATGGTTGCGTTGTTTAAGGAATTCCTGGATGTATTCGCATGGTCCTATCGTGATATGCCAGGATTGGACCCAGAGATTGCTTCACACAAAATCCCTTTGTATCTAGAAGCTGAGCCGAAAAAGCAAAAGTTGAGGAGAATGCGACCTGATATGTCATTGAAAATAAAAGAAGAAGTGACTAAACAGCTGGAGGCTGGATTCCTGGAGGTTTCACGACACACTGATTGGGTGGCTAACGTTGTGCCTGTGCCTAAAAAGGATGGAAAAGTCAGGATGTGTGTAGATTATCGGGATTTGAATAAAGCTAGTCCAAAAGACGATTTTCCTCTCCCTCACATCAATGTCCTTGTTGATAATACGGCAAAGAACCACCGATTCTCCTTTATGGATGGATACTCTGGGTATAATCAGATTCCCATGGATATTCATGACAAAGGAAAAACTACTTTCATAACTCCGTGGGGAACATTTTGCTATACAGTCATGCCATTTGGATTGAAGAATGCTGGTGCCACCTACCAACGCGCTATGGTCACATTGTTCCATGACATGATGCATAAAGAGATTGAAGTGTATGTAGATGATATGGTCGCCAAGTCTAAGAAGGGAGAAAGCCATGTGGCAGTTCTGCGAAAATTGTTTGAGAGGCTCAGAAAGTATAAGTTACGATTGAACCCTAATAAATGCATTTTTGGGGCTTCTACAGGGAAGTTACTTGGGTTCGTTGTCAGTAGAGAAGGAATAAAAGTGGATCCTGATAAGGTGAAGGCGATACAAGAAATGTCTGCATTGAACTGAACGAGAAGTGAGAAGTTTTCTTGGAAGGCTCAACTACATTGCTAGATTTATTGCCAATTTGACTAGTACTTGTGAGCCTATATTCAAGCTGCTCCGAAAGCATCAACCTGGGGAGTGGAATGATGAATGCCAAGAAGCCTTTGATAAAATAAAGGCTTATTTAATGAAGCCCCCAATTCTAGCCCCACTGCACTGCATCGCCCTTTAATATTGTACCTCACAGTGTTGCCCACGTCACTTGGGGCAATGTTGGGTCAATATGATGAGTCTGGTAAGAAGGAACAGGCAATTTATTATCTGAGCAAGAAATTTAATGACTGTGAATCCCGTTATCTGGCGATTGAAAAGACTTGTTATGCATTAGTGTGGGCATCCAAGAGGTTGAGGCAGTACATGTTATACTACACTACCTGGTTAATCTCTCGAATGGATCCATTAAAATACATATTTGATAGTCCTCATGTGTCGTTGAGAATGTCAAAATGGCAAGTGATGCTATCCGAATTTGATATCAAATATGTGACTCAGAAGTCTATCAAGGGAAGTGCAATTGCTGATCATCTAGCTGAAAATCCTCTTGAGGATATACAGCCTATCGTGCCTGAATTCCCCGATGGTGAAGTGTTAACAGTGGAAAAAGATGAAATAGAAAAGGAGAATGTATGGAAAATGTACTTTGATGGGGCTGTCAATATGAATGGATGTGGAATAGGAGCTGTAGTGGTATCACCAGCCGCGAAGCAGTACCCAATTTCCATCAAGTTGGATTTTGAGTGTACCAACAACATCGCAGAATATGAGGCTTGTGCGAATGGTTTGCAAGTTGCAATTGACTTAGGGATCAAAGAATTAAAGGTGTTTGGAGACTCTGCGCTCATAATCTACCAAGTTATTGGAGAATGGCGCACAAAAGATCCAAAATTGATACCTTATCAAAAGTATTTATCTCGACTAATTGAGCACTTTGATGATATATCATTTTCTCACTTAACTCGAGACAAAAATCAATTTGCGGATGCTTTAGCCACTTTGGCTGTGATGACTAAGTTGGAGATCCACGCAAATGTACAACCTATTCATGTAGAGGTGCAAGATGAACCGATATACTGTGACAGCGTAGAGATTGAACCAGACGGCCAACCATGGTATCATGACATCAAACGGTATATTCAAAGAGGAGAATACCCGACTGGAGCAAATGAAGTGCAAAGAAAAACAATTCGAAGATTGGCCATGACCTTTTTCCTAAATGGAGAAGTCCTTTACAAGCAGAATCATGACACCACTCTCCTTAGATGTGTGGATGCTCATGAAGCTCGAATGATCATGATCGAGATCCACGAAGGAATCTGTGGAACTCACGCTAATGGGCACATGATGGCGCACAAGATCCTAAGAAGTGGATATTATTGGTCTACCATGGAAAATGACTGCATCGGTTATGTTCGAAAGTGTCACAAATGTCAAACATATGCAGATCGAATCAATGCTCCTCCGCCCATTACACAACATGGTATCTCCTTGGCCTTTCTCAATGTGGGGCATGGATGTCATCAGCCCGATTAATCCCAAAGCATCCAACGGCCATCGTTTCATTTTGGTCGCAATTGACTATTTCACAAAGTGGGTGGAGGCTGCTTCATATGCCAACATCACACAGAAGGTGTTTCTCAGATTTATCAAAAAGGATATTATCTGCAGATATGGGATTCCAGAAAGAATTATCACAGATAATGCTCCTAACCTTAGCGGTGCCGAAGTTCAAAAGTTCTTTGAAACTTTCAAGATCAAGCATCACAATTCAGCTCCTTATAGACCTCAAATGAATGGTGCAGTTGAGGCCGCGAATAAAAACATCAAGAAAATCATCGCCAAGATGGTGGTGAATTATAAAGACTGGCGTGAAATGCTGCCTTATGCTTTGCACGCATATCGAACCAACATAAGGTCAAGCACAGGGGCAACTCCCTTCTCATTGGTATATGGAACGGAAGCTGTATCTCCCGTAGAAGTGGAAATCCCGTCCTTAAGGGTTTTGATGGAGTCTGACTTGGAGGAATCTGAATGGGTGAAGACTCGATATGAACAGCTGAACATGATAGAAGAGAAAAGACTTGCGGCTATTTGTCATGGTCAGTTGTACCAGAGCAGAATGGCTAAAGCTTTCAACAAGAAGGTCCGTCCGAGAAATTTTCATCCAGGGGATTTGGTTTTGAAGAAAATTCTCCCTAATCAAGAGGACGCACGGGGCAAGTGGGCTCCAAGTTATGAAGGTCCTTACATTGTCAAGCAAGCGTTCTCAGGTGGGGCGTTAATTTTGCAAAACATGGATGGACAAGAATTGCCTAAACCAATCAATACCGATGCAGTCAAAAGGTTCTATGCTTGAAAAGATGTTGAAAAAGCCCGTTAGGCTGAAAACTCGAAAGAGCAACCTAAGCAAAAGTTAGGGTAAAACGAAAGAAAAAAGAAAAAGAAAAACAAAAGAAAGAAAAAGCTCGTTAGGTTGAAAACTCGAAAGAGCAACCTAGGCAAAAAATTAGAGCAAAAAGATAAACATCATCTCAAGCAACCTATACTGGGGCAATTTTTAGTGTTGAATTTGTCCAGTGAATCAAATAGCCCAAGACTAAAACTGGGGCAATTTTTCAGAAAAAAAAAGGGGTTGGCAGACATCTTCAGAGATCAGGGCTATGGTGTTCAACTACTGTAAGAAATCAATTGAACGAGCCACAAAGGACTGGAACTGGGGCAAAATTTCATGTTTTTCACAATCTTGTCTTTCACTTTTACGATTGTTCCCACCTTTTGTCATCCAATACACCAAGCAATAAAGATGTTTATTCAGCCAATCCTTTTGTTTTCTCTTTAAATGCATATTTATTTATGATGTCTCGAGTAAGCATAAATTTAAGTTTAGAGTTGTACAACCTAATAATTCTTACAGTATACATCCATGGCAAGCATTACACCATGAGAATTTAGAAGTTTCAGTCAAACTTGGCAGAAAAGCGATCATCGTCCTAAAAAAGGAAAAAGGGAACAAAGTAAGCAAGGTTACAGAAGAAGAAAACTTATGCCAGAAGGTCCAGTGGGTGAATTACGAGTTTGATCAGTTATAGTCTTCCTTGAGATTTGCTTGATTTGGTTACGGTTAGTTTTTTTTTTTTTTTTTTTTTTGAAATAAACTGAAAATTGATGACTTGTGCATATAACCTTAAAAAGAGATAATGTGAAAATCATTGTTTTCCATGATTGTCAAATTTATTTTTCAGTCGGCCTCAGTTTGCCAAATTTACTTTTAAGTCGGCCACAGATCGCCACTTCATTTTTCATGTCGGCCTCAGATTGCCATTTTCATTTCCAGTCGGCCTCAGATTGCCAATTTACTTTTTCATGTCGGCCTCAGTTTGCCAAATTTACTTTTAAGTCGGTCTCAGATTGCCACTTTACATTTCATGTCGGCCTCAGATCGCAAATTTATTTTTTTATTTTTTTATTTTTTTATTTTTATTTTTTTTATTATTATTATTATTATTTATTTTTTTTTTGTCGGCCTCAGATTGCCACTTTACTTTTCATGTCGGCCTCAGATCGCCAATTTAATTTTCCTGTCGGCCTTAGATTGCCAATTTACTTTCCATGTCGGCCTCAGATTGCCAATTTACATTTCCAGTCGGCCTCAGATTGCCAATTTACTTTTCAGTCGGCCTCAATTTGCCAAATTTACTTTTAAGTCGGCCACAGATTGCCACTTTATTTTTCATGTCGGCCTCAGATTGCCAAATTTAATTTTGCAGTCGGCCTCAGATTGCCAATTTACATTTCAAGTCGGCCTCAGATTGCCGCTTTACTTTCAGTCGGCCTCAGTTTGCCAAACTTTACTTTCAGTCAGCCTCAGTTTGCCAAATTTAACCCAATCGGCCTCAGAATGCCATTTTAAGTTTTCAGTCTACCTCAGATGGCCATTGCATCTAACTTTCTGTCACTTGTGGAGCCATAGCCAGTTGATCACAAGAATCTTCAATTTCTAGTAGTTCTGTCATCTCTTGCTTGAATTTCATATTTCTTGTCACCCATGTATTGGTTTCTGAATTGCATCATTGCATTGCATATGCCACTCGTGAGCATTTAGTTTCTTTCGTTATTTGAAGTCAGCATTTCCTGCATTGCCGAACAAAATCAATGTTCGTATCTTTGCTCCTTCCTTGCAGAATAATATGTAAAACTTAAGTTTATCATCTTATGTTATAAGAAATAAGCAAAGAGGGGCAACTGTGAACACTCGATTTTGTTCGGCCATTTAAAGAAGAAAAAATTGCATTTTATTATAATGCTCCAAAGCATTTATTTTATTAGCCTTTTTTTTACTCATTACATCTGAATAACGATAAAATATACAAAATACAAAGAATAAAAAAAAAAGAAGATCAAGTGCGGACACCACATTATGGGTCCGCACCCTCAGCTCCTCAACAACCATAAACTCTTTGCAACAAGTATGGGCTCTCTGCCTGACTCAAGAGCATGCTGGAAGAATATGGGGAATATCAAATAAAAAAGGAAATTGGACAAGTCAGACATCCCCATCCCCTGCATTTTTTGCAGCAAGAATGAGCTTCTGCCAAGGAATATTTTGAAACACGAGAGACGAACCCGTAAAGTTCTCCTGCCTTCCAAGACCAAGGGGAGCCTGAATGTAAAAGAGATAAACAAGCTGGATATAAAAGAAAAAGGGGGATCAAAAATAGCAGGGGGGACCGAGCAAAGATATAGCTCTGAACCCTCACCACCATCATCACGCTATCCTCACCATCAGCACATTCAACCTTAGTCACAATATCATATTTCATCACCTTCACTATCACTGTAACGACATTCACTTTCAAAAAGAAAACAAAGAAAATCATCATTCATCTTGGATCATCATCTGATTTTAGTGGGAACAAAAGGAAGAGAATAAACACAAGAAGATAGTGGTAAGTAAACTATGCTGAAGCATCGATTCATAGGATATTTTGTGGCATCATCATATTTTTTAAAGGTCGCTACAATTCAGATATAAAAAAAAAAGTAACCATCTCAATTCCAAACCATCCTCCCTGCCCTTTGCCTCATTCCTCCACCGCAAGTCCACCCTTCACCCACCACAGTGCGCACTTCGTTCCCCCACAAACCCATCACCGTAAGCTCAGCCAAACACGACCTTCCCCTACCATCGCGAACCAATCATCCTCCCACTGTCATCATTAACCACTAAATCATCCCATTGTGTTTCATCTCACTCTCTACCCAGCACACACACACACACACACACACACACACAACCAATCACACCCATAAACTAATAGCAGAAATTGAGAAAAGGAAGGGAAGAGAGGCCAGCCGATTATCACCACCGCCGCGCCGCCAACTGCCACAGATTGCGCGACGGTGGCGCCGCGAGCACCGTTGCAGCTGCATTCTTCGCGTGGAAGCCGCTGCGAGGCGATTTCCATCCCCTGACCACCGCCTTTCCCTTTCCGTCTTCGTCGCTTGAGAGCTCTAGCAGAGGAGTTCCATCAGACGTAACCCCATCATTGATGTGTCACAACCTGCACACAGCGGTCTTACCCTCTCCTCCGCCTTGGGACGCAGCAGATTCGACCATGAGGACACCGCTCGCGCAGTGTCGCCAGACCACCGCTCGCGGCGGCGTCCCTCTGCTCCCTTCCCTCGCACAGCTCCACCCCTCACTGTACCGTGACCCCCCCTCTCCCACTCCTCGCCATGGTGCCAGTTTCTTTCCCCATCTCTTTCTCTATCTTACGCTGGCAAACCTCAAACCATGCCTTCTGTTTCAAAGGCTCGAAAAAGAGAATGAAACCAAACTTCCATTTTTCTCACTCCGTCGGCTGTCACTGGTAACCCATAACCTATGTTGTGTGTTGTGTTTTATGGTCAAAAGGAAAGTCAAAGCCTCATCTCTATTATTGCTCTTGATACTTCTCACGGTCTCTTGCCAATTCATTAGTTTTTTTTTATTTTACTTTCGTTAGTGCAGGTTGCATTTTAGATTGTTTGATTAATTAGGATTTCATTTGTTTTTTTTTTAGCACCGGGCCTTATTAGCTATAGGCTGATGATTTTTTTTAGGACTTTTTCTTATTGGGTTAGCATTCAAAAAAAAGAGAAAGGCTGAATAATGATGGTGTGTTTGGACTGTTTTGTTCTTCAAATTAGCATGCATTCTAGGTACTGGTGATAACCTTTTTAGTTTAATTTGATGTCATTTCTTTTTCTAATGTATGTTCTGCTGTATTATTCTAATAAAAAATATAAAAATGAATGAGGAAGATGTTTGGGGTATATATATATACCTATTTTAAAATAATAAATAAATAAATAAATTCTCATACAATGATCAATAATAGTGATTGAGTAGCGAATGTTATCTTCACTATTGTTGAGTTATAAGGATTCATTGAGTAGCCAAGTGCTAACTTGAATCCTATGATAAATTTTTAACATAATCATTTTAGTTAATTAAAATCAAACAACACACAAATATTTTCTACAGAACTACGTGACTTTGAGTTCCTCATTGCACTAGAGGATACGTAGGAGCAGGCAACCCTGTCAAGCCAAATTTAATTTTTCTCAATTTATTTGTCAAGTTATAAATATTTCGTGTAAATTAATTATTAATTGTTAAGATTGTAAATATATTTTTTAAAAATAATTTTTCTTAATGTATTTATTTAAATTTTAAATATACTTTCCAAAATTAATTTTTCTTAATTTATTCATCAAGTTGTAAACATTTTGTATAAATTATTTATTAGTCGTTAAGATTGTAAATATATTTTCTAAAACTAATTTTCCTTAATGTATTTGTTTAAGTTTTGAATATACTTGCCAAAATTAATTTTTCTTAATTTATTTTGCAAATATTTTGTGTAAATAGTTTGTTAGCATATGTTTCAATTGTAAATATATTTGTCTAAATTAATTCTTCTTAATTTATATGTTTAAGTTGTAAATAGTTTGCTAAAGTATTTTTTTTATTTATCTTTTTAAATTTTAATTTTTGTCTTCTTTGATTGAAATTCTAAAAGGGGTTATTAATTAATTTGCACAACTCACTAAGGTACCGTTTAAATATGGGTGTACTAGGGGTGCTGTAGGATTAAGTTCTTACCCTTCTCTAGACATAACCGGCTCCCGAACTCATATCTGGTTTACGAGGATTATTTTCTAAAATAAAATGGGTTTTTCCATGTTTTCCCAATTCAAATAAACTTGGTGGCGACTCCCAATTTCCAAAACTATTTTTTTCACCGTCCCGTCGCGATCCCAGTTGCGACAGATGGCGACTCCACTGGGGACCTTCAGTAAGAGAGTCAGGCCTATTATAGTTAGTTGTGCAAATAAAATATATACCCCATTTATTCTTGTTTTTCTTTCCTCACTTTATTTTGTGCAGTGTTTCTTGAATTCTCTTTTGTATAGCTTAATTTTCTGGATGTTTATATATAATATTTGTTTATTCGTTAAAACTCTAGGATAGACGACTATTGTTATTCTGTATATACCTGTGGTTTGAATTTTGTAAAGTTTTCTTTATTTATTAAAATCTTAGGATAGATGAACTATTTTGTATATATGTGTCGTTTGTATCTTGTTTTGCAGGAGTGTACGTAGTGATAGGATCGGAAGGTTTGTATGCTCCCAGCACACACTTCACGATCACTTAATTCACACACTGTGTTCTTGGACTCTATACCCGAGCCCGCAAGCAGCTTAGAATTAGGGGGTTTCTTGACATTGCCATGAGGGGCTTCATGCTCACTTGGTAGTTGTTGGGACACCACTCAGATTGTTACTGGCCTTGTGAGTCAATCATATTGAGAGGGTTTATCCCTACTTATGGGTGGTTCAAAGGTCGGATGCTTGTCCGGTGGATAAGGGCAATCTGGGGACCATGGTCATTAGAATTCTAGACCCACCATGAATATGTACACATATAGTCAAACCTAGTAGCTACCACGTTAGGGTTTCTGGCCTTAGAACATCCCACCCATTAGGTTTTACCCGACTAGGACAATGGGAGCATGCTTCTTTCATCCTTTTACACTGCACTCCTTTATGTTTTATTTTAGTTGTTTCTACACCAAACATTGTTACATTGCATTTAAGTTAGCTAGTTCCTTATCTCATAACTTAATGTTGACATTCATTCTCAGATGTTTAGGCATTCTATTCATTATCACATGCATTCATTCCATTCATTTCTCATAACAAAACTTGTTTTTTACATGAAATGTTTCTTTTCTTCAGTTGTGTTCACATTCATAGGTTTATGCATCATCAAATTCTCAAGGAAGCATAAAAAAAAATTTCATAGAAGCATGCATTCTTATCTCTTCCATCTTTTTAATTCTACTCAATTATTTCATTCTTGTACACAGTGTATGTGGTTTTTGATTCATCATAAGTTCAAAGCAAATGGATGCAATACCGATGAACACTAGCAATGTACATGACTGGAAAAGAAATATCAAGGTTACTGATTTGAGCAATGAGCTAGAGAAAGTAAAAGAAATAGTTCAGTTGATGCCTCGTGAAGTCCGATCCTCTTTCAAGAATACCTACGGGTGCATATTGGATTTGTTGTCCATTCCGGTGGAAGCGTCGGCATTGAGTGCTCTCTCACAATTCTGGAACCCTTATCTTTGTTGCTTTGAGTTGCCCGATCTTGATGCTGTGCCAACCATAGAAGAATATGTGGTTATAATGAGACTACCGATCCAAGAAAAATCAGGTGTATATCTATACCAAGGGCATTATGTTAATAAGGAAAACATTGCCAAGATAATCGGAGTTGGTTCAAACCGGATGATAATGGAAGTAAGGGGGTATACTCAAGGAATCAGGAGAAGTTTGCTGGAGACTCATATGCAAACTTTGGCTCAACAAGGAGATTGGGATTTCTTCAAACGAACACTAGCACTGACTATCTATGGGTTGGTTTTGTTTCCATTCATGCCCGATGTCATTGACCAAGCTGCCATGGATGTGTTTTTCAAGTTCGAAACGTGTGGCATGAATCCTATCCCAGCCATGCTAGCAGATACATTCCTTTCTTTGGGGGTTTGTACTCAAAAGAGGGGGGAAGGCTCATACTGTTGTTTGCCAATGCTATACGTGTGGTTCATGACTCATGTATATGCTAATAGCCGCATGGGCCTTCTTCCTAATCCGTTAGGGGACTTCCATCGCACACAGATAAAGTGTCAAGAAGCTCAGCATGGAAAAGGAATTCTCACAGATCCAATCAAACACTTTCAAATGGGTATGTCCTTGGTATCGTGGAGACAGTGTTATCTACAGCTGTGGTGACTTCCATAATGTTCCATTGATGGGTCCAAGGGATGTATTTCCTATACACCGCATTAGTGCTTACACAACTCCACTGGACTCAGACAAAGCCACAAGAAGAACAACTTAAAGTATTCAGTTTCCTATACCAAAAAGACAAGAGTACCCTGGAGCAAGAAAGGAAGATCAAAATGGCATGGGGTGATGTCAAAATCTTGGGGAAAACGGAACTCGGCCAACAACGTTTAACCTCTTCTCAAGAATACAAAGCTTGTATTGTGTGCAATATGATTGGAACTTGTGATTGTGTGGTATTTGTGTATACAAGAAGTGTAGGTATTTGATTGCATAACAACCTTTAATTATAGAAATGTGATAATCAAGGATTAGGCATATGAATACCATGTTTGTGTTGCATTTTCTACAAGGACAAATAGAGTAGTTTGGTTTTCATGCATAACACATGCATAGAGAAGAGAAAGTTCAGGAACTGAGGATTGAGAGTCCTCTAGTATCAGTATATATCATACATGAGAGAGACATAACTAGAGCAAAGGACAGAAGTCGCAGTTAGCCCTTATCTTCGAGAGCTCTTGCGTGCACGAGGCAATAGAGCGTAGTTTTTCCTCTAGAACTTGCATTGTGGAAAGGGCTACCCTTAGAGGTGGAGCCGCCCGGTGTAAATATCCCGATAGGAGCCTTTGTTACCTTGATGGGAAAGGGCTGCCCTTGGAGGTGGAGCCGCCCCTGGTGTGACAAATGGCATTCTCAGCTAGAATAGCGGAGCAATGGCCTATAGGATGGCATTGCCTCCCAGAGTATTAGCTAATACAGTTAAAGTATCATGTCAGAGTGTTGGAGTATCATGTCAGAATGTCCTGGACATTCAAGCCCATTCTCGAAACCCTATATGGGTTAAGTATCCCAACTCCTTGAACTTTCAGCTACCATTGTTTAGATTTGGGGACCAAATCTTTTAAGGGGGGAAGATTGTAATACCTGGGGTACACGTGTCAGTAGACGAGTTTTGCATGACCTCAAGGTCCCCTAGGACCCACTTCTGTCTGGTGCAGGTTTTTGCTAAGTCTAGAGCCCTACACCTCAATGGAGGGCTATATGTTTGAGCCACAATCATGGGATCAAAAGTCCCGGTAGGTGTTCCCCAGAGAGAAACAAGTTGAAGAGTGATTTTTAAGGAATTTTTGAAAGCCTCTAGATATTTCGTTTTTAGCCCCAAGTTTAGAAAATCGTCGGAATTCCAAAATTTGAACTAGAACTCAAAAATGAGATTTTGATTGGTTGGCGTTTTGAATTTTTAGATATTTTATTTGAATCCAAATGGGGGGTATTTTCTTATTTACATTTATGTTTAAAGTTAAATTTAACTTAAAATAAAGATATGGAAATAAGTGGATGAGAATAGAGGTAACCAGATATCATGACAGCAAAAGTTCTGTAAATTTGAGTTTACTGTCACTGCTATAGCGGTTAGACCGCTATAGCGGTCACAGCAATGGCTGCAACTCTTTTTGGCCTCTAGAGACCGCTATAGCGGTCCTGGACCGCTATAGCGATCCTGGACCGCTATAGCGGTCATAAGTGCACAGTGACGGGGGCGGGGAATGGCATAGACCGCTATAGCGGTGTCAGTTTTCCGAAAACAGTGCAAAATGCGTCGTTTCACTTGCTGAGACCTCCACCTTATACTTAAACCCTCCCCCACTCATTTTCTTCCCCAATTTTGCCCGAACCAGCAGCCCCCAAAACCCCATTTCTCTCTTTTCTCTCAATCAATCATCAATCCATCTTCCTCAAGCATCAAGGTATGTGTTTGTTGATAGATTTTGGTCTCTTTTCTTCCATTTCCTTTATGTTCTTAGTATGGGTCTTTGTTTTCTCTCATTGTTGTCAAGTGGGGGGTGCTCCCCCAATGTTGTTAGAGTTGTGTTAGAGCAATCTAGAGATACCCATAGAGTATTGATGAGTTTTTATGATTGTTATAGTCGACGTTGGTGCCCTCCCAGCTCCCCAGAGCTCAGTGGGAGTTGACGCTACCTATTTCTCCCCCTCCAGGTGAGTGGGTTTGAACTCATTGTCTTAGTTTTCCCCATTAGAGTTATATTTCTTGCATAATGATTGACAAATATGGAATTTGAGATGAGATAAAATATATATATTATGAAGTTTACATGCTTACGTCATGCTAGAAAATTATGGTTTATTGTGATAGCATAAAAGAATAAGTTTTGCAAAACCATGGGACCATGATTGCTATGTTGTGTGCTATGGAAAATGTTTTACATGTTTGAGAAAGGATTTATTAAGGAATTATATGATTTAAAGAAGCTTATGATAGTGTAAAATATATGTTATGGATTTATGACATTATATATTTTTACGATTTAGATTTCAAGCTATGTATTAAATACCCAGTTAATATATTTATATGTTGGAGGTATGTAACACCAGAGTATGGTTTAAATTTTAGGAATAGAAATGTATATCTTGATTTTAGAGTTTTTATGCTTACGAATTCTTTTATTTTAAAGTATGATATCAGAATTATCAAGTATATAGAGAAATATGTTAGTAAAGATATGAATTTAGAAATTTAGTTTTATGGCACCAAGAGGTAAAGAATTCAGTATGATTTTTAGCAACTGCCAGATACATATTCTGTGGTCTTCAAATCGGAATGCCTACAAGTGGTGAACCCTTGGGCTCGATTTTTATAGCCACAGTTATGCTAAAGTCAGATTGTTAGAGTTATAGGAGTTCAGAACTCTTAGAGTGCTAAGAACTTAGGGGCTCTGCTTCGCCAGGGACAGAGTACCCACTTTTCAACTATAGTTTTCTTTTTGTCAAACTAGTTTAGCCGATAGAGATAAGGAAACAGATAGTTAGTTAACGGCTGTGAAGAGATCGTTAACCTTGGTACCAAGTTGTCCGTTAGAGGACAGTTTCGCCCCCAGCAGTTACAGAAAAAGGGACCTAGTTAGGTGCCCACAGTTTGTCCGAGAGGGACTATTACAGATTCAGCAGGAGCTCTGATTCGCCAGGGACAGAGTCTCACTTCATAGTTTAAAATTTTATAACTTTTATTGTTGTGATATATTTATTATATTCAGCATACTGTTTCCCGACGCTCTGCCGCACCCTCAGTTAAAATGATTTCATGCTTGATTTTTGAGTTAGAAATGTTTATTTATAAATACATGGAATGAAAAGTGTTTTCCCTAGAGCTAGCTATGTATTTAAATATGAAATGAATCATTAATGCTGCATGTATATTATATTATGTATATTCTTGGTCGTCCCATGTGGGTGATGAGTGAGAGCTCACTCACTGAGTCCGTTGACTCACCCCTCTCCCTTCCTCTAATAGTTGCAGGTACAGACGTCATTCAGCTACCGATCCAGTAGTCGCAGTTATCCCCTGGTGAGCTTTGCATTGTTGTAAGGCTTAGTTTAGGATTCTGTTAGTTTAGAGTGCTCCAGTAGTTTTGCAAGCAGGATCCAAGTCACGCATGTATTTTGAGATGTTATTGATAATTTAAGAGATTATGTATTTTCCCTATACGTTTTAGAGCTCTATAATATATTTTAAAATATGGGCTATGATTAGAGATTTATGTGAGAGTTAATGAAAGTGAGTTTATGACTCAGTCTTCAAATCTTAGATTTTAAAGCATGACAAAAAATGTTTTAGGTTTATATATGTGAATACTTCAGTTTTTATGGATTTGAATATTATATTTTAATTAGAGCAAATGATATAGATTTGCAAGAAAATTTCATTTTAAGTATGATATTATACTATTTTATGCATATAGAGAGATACGTCACCCAGAAGGCTTACGTGGGGATAGGATTCCTCACGTGCCGGTTACGCTCCCAAATCGGGTCGTGACAATTGTAGACCGATTAACAAAGTCAGTACACTTTTTACCTGTGTAGACTACTTACACAACAGCTCAGTATACCAAACTCTATTTTGGAGAAGATTGTATCTCTACATGGAGTGCCAATATCTATTATATCTGATAGAGGGTCTCAATTTACTGCTCACTTTTGGAAATTCTTTTAGACGACATTAGGAACTAGATTGGACTTGAGCACTGCTTTTCACCTTCAAATAGATAGCTAGTCTGAGAGAACAATACAAATCCTAGAGGATATGCTTCGTGCTTGTGTCTTAGATTTCAAAGGTAGTTGGGACCAATATCTCCCATTGATGGACTTTGCTTACAATAACAGTTATCAATCTAGTATCCAAATGGCTCCGTTTGAAGCTTTATACAGAAGACGTTGCAAGTCACCTATTGGTTGGTTTGAGACTAGAGAATCCAAATTGGTTGGCCCAGATTTAATTCAGGAAGCCATTGAAAAGGTTTAATTAATTTGAGAACGCTTAGTAACAGCTCAGAGCAGGCAAAAATCTTACGCAGATCAAAGACGTTGGCCTTTAGAATTTGGTGTAGGGGAACACGTGCTCTTACGAGTTTCTCACATAAAAGGCTTGTCGAGATTTGGCAGAAGAGGGAAGTTAAGCCTAAGGTTCATTGGACTTTTTGAGATACTAGAAAAGGTGGGGCAACTAGCTTATTGCCTAGCTCTTCCACCAGACCTTTCAGGAGTTCATCCAATTTTTCATGTTTCAATGCTTTGAAAATATGTCCATGACCCTTCTTACATTATACAACATCAATCAGTTGAGCTTGATGAGAACCTGAGCTATAGTGAGCAACCTATAGCAATAATAGACAAGCGAGTGAAACGTCTATGATCTAAGGATATGGCATCTGTAAAAGTTCTTTGGTGGGGACAATCTGGTGAAGCAACCACATGGGAACTTGAAACTGTTATACAAGGAAAATATCCACTTCTCTTTGAAGCACAAGGTTAGTAATTAGATTGAAATTCGAGGACGAATTTCTTTTGAAGGGGAATATATTGTCAGACTGTGTTTTTCTTTTAGGGGGGAGATGGAAAAACAATTTTAAGTGAGGGTAGTTTTGAAATTTTATTTCCAATCATTTTAAAACAAAAATATACATATATAAAAAGGGGGGAGGTGGCTTTAAGTCACTATAACCCCTCCCCCATAAAAGAAAAAGAAACTCTCTCATGCTTTCTCTCATTCTCTGTCCGTGTTCTTCTTCTTCATTTTTATCCCCCACTTTCAACTATTTAATCACATAGTTGCTAATTTTTGTCATCAAAACTTGATACTCACTAGCTTCTAAAATTTAAAGTAAGTCTCCAATCTCAATCTCATCCATTTTTTTTGGTTACTCTAGAGTTTATTTTAAGAACTAGTGAGCTCTCAAAAATGGTAGATGAGTATATGTTTGATATTTTAAGTATAAATCTAGTGAGTTAGAAGCTTTAATGTTTATAGGTTGTAGTGGGTAGTGTCTAGAGTTGATTTTTCTCTAATCCTTAGGATCCTTATGTTCCATAAATTGGGGATTTTTTTCAATGGGCTCTCTAATTGATAAATTGTTTTGAAATAAATTGTTTAAACCCTTCAAAATGCTTATATTTGCTAGATTCTGTTGACGTGGAGTGAGCTATTCCCTCTGGAGCTATCAGGGAGAGGCCCAATTGATCCTGTTGTACTGTGAGTGGTTATTTACACAGTGGCAGTGTTTTAAATTATTTTATGGGAGAAACTATATTAATATATTTGATAAAAATTTTATTCTAAGCTACTTGGATTATTGGGTTAGCCTGATTGGATGATTTCCTTAAATATAATGGTTATTAAATATGACTTGACGACTTGGTTGAGATTAATGCTTGCTCTCTTTGTTGATTTTATAATGCCATGATTTTGCTATATGTTATTTCGATGTACAATGGAAAAGTTTATGTTATTTGATACCTCCAAGGTTAAATTAATATGAAGATTGAATTTTATATTTATAAATTGTGTTTGATAAAATTTTAAGAAAAACCATGATGGATTATAAGATGAAATTACCGTTTGCCATAGCGAAGAGAATTAATGGCAATAGCTCTAGTCGTAGTGAAGAGAATTAATAGCATTACTGCTTGCCATAGTGAAGACATATAATGGCATTACCACTTGCCATAGTGAAGAGATATAATGACATTACCACTCGCCGTAGCGAAGAGATGTAACGGCCTATGTGGACAAAGTTTCTCTCAGTGAGATAAGATTTAAAAGGACCTTAAAGTGAGACTAAATGGGTTGAGATTACTCCCCAAATAAAAAAAAATGTTCTTTATATGTAACCCTCATGAGTATTTGAGTATTTGATAATGAAGTAAATTTTACGTGGGAATAAGGAATTGGAGAAAACAGTGAGGAAGTCCGTTTAGTAATTTATTTTGAGATTTTGCTTAGAAATAAAACTTTCAAAGAATATTTATTTTCAAACTATGGAAAAAGTATAGGAAGTATGGACTACTATAGTTTTATTATTGGCTTTTGGAAATGTGTATGATTTATAGCTTATCTTGTTTTATCACATGTTCATGCATTGATCAATTTCTACTTCTTTTCCACTCTGTTTATAGTCCTCACTGGGTCTATTTGACTCACCCCCCATTTTCCTCCATATTTTCAGGTAGCTGAGTAGCATGATTCTAGGATTCCTGTTTACCCAGGACATTCTTTTTGGTAGGCCTCTATTATCAGTTGAGGCTTTTTAGTTATTGACTCTATTATTTTGCAGCTACAGGACTTAGGTTGAATATTTTGATTGATATGTAAGAACAATGATTTAAGCATTGAGCATTTGTTTAAGTGATCCTTTGTGTGTGTGTATATATATAACTGGAATATACTAGTTGTTAGATCTAGATTATGATATTACATTGGGTAACATGTTAAATTTGATTTACGGGTTGTTCAGCTTTTAGGGGAGGTGTTGCCGGATTTTCGGTAGCCAAAGTAGTTAAGTTTGAAATTTGTTTTAGTGAGACCATATCTTTAGGGTTGCCGGGCTAGGTGAGTTCATCTAGCCTGTGCGCCGATCTCGGCCTAGGATTGGGTCGTGACATCACCAAAGTCAAGGTGATTGAACAGAAGATTACTGAGATCTCCGAGATGCAGTAGAAGTGCTAATTAGAACAGGGAAACTAACTAGATACGTGGCATCTCAACGAAGTTCAAGGAAGAGAAGACCATCACCAAACCAAAAGGACAAAGATAGAAGACATATGATAACCACTGAAGTGTAGGTATGAAAGTGCATGAGAAGGGGGGTTGATTTGTGCTTTGCCACTTTTTCATATCTGAAAGATTAATCAAAATGCTCTCAAGCATTAAGCTTCAAGTGTAGCAAAAATAATGTTAGAAGTTTCAGAAAGTATGTTTTGACTTATGAGAGTTTAAACAAGTATTTTTATGGAGAAGATTAAGGAGAAGAAGATATGACAAGTATTTTTATACTGGTTCGGCCAAATCTACCTACATCCAGTACTCAACACATGTTGAGATTCCACTAAATATCTTTCTCAACTTGAGACAGAAAACTGGATAGCCTTTACAGTAACCTTTCCAAGCTTTTACTAGTAAACAGTAGACATGTAACACTCTAAAAAATTATTCAAAAATTAATTTTAGCTTTACTAGTCATAATTTCAAAAATTCGATAGACATAGCAAGGATGAGGATGATCTAACGGATCTGTTAAAAAAATGTGAATAGTAATCTAGTAGGCCCCACAGGCTGCCGGGACAGCCAAAACCCTAGAATTGGGACCCGGAGATTCGCGAAACTTAGAAATTATAAGATTAAGATTAGAAATAAAGATTTTATACCTAGAATTAATTTTCGGGCAATATTTGATCACTCAGGTATGGTGTTTTACCTGTTAGGTAAAATTTCGATGTGTGATTTTTACACAAAAAGATGGCTTAATCTTTAAGATTTAGATAATGTCTATCCATTCAAACCAAGTGGATAGCTAAGATTCAATCTTGATTAATAAGATCAAATCCTAGCCATCCATCTTATTTTATTTTAGAAAGAATGCTGACTTTATATTAAATAATTGTTATAACTTAATCCAAGATCATTAAAAAGCCACAAAACTTGTTCTTGAAGCTTGCATTCTTGGCTAAGAAGAGAAATACACAGCCACCTCCATTGTTCTTCACAAAAACCATGAAAACTTTATTTCAAACCTCCATTTTCCTAGCCCAGGCTTGATAAAACACTAAGATCCATTCACAAAACTTGTTCCACTCTTCATAATCTTTCAAACTAACCAATTGGAATTTTAATCCCTCACTATTTCTACCCTTGAACTATCATTCTATACTATTTAAAGAAGGTCTTGGAGCTGTTTTTAAAGTTTTGAAGTGAAGGAAATCATTATTGGATCATCCTTTAGAGCCAAGATCCTTAAAGCCACCAAAGTAGGGATTTTGAACCTTTTTTACTACAAATTTGTTTTTCTTTTTTGTTTACTGATTTGGTTTGATATTTTTAGTTTTATTGATTTATACGATGTTGAAATCAATGTATTAGTTTTGTTGGAGTGTTTGGATGATGTTAGAAAACCCATTTTGGCAAAACAAGTTTTGAATCATGTTGTTGGAATTCTCAAATTTGCACTATAGGTTATGGTTCACAAATTTTTTGATGTATTTGTAGATGTTTTTATGAGCTAAAAATATTATATGTTGAAGCTAACATCCTAAGGAAACTCCATGATTTTTCTTGGGTCTTAAAAATAACTTTTACTATTTTCTAAAAGTATAAAACTAAGACTAATGATTGAGTTGTCTGGACAGCCAATTCTGGAACACTTAATTTCGCTAATTTTGTTGCTATAGCAAATGATTGATTTTTGTTTTGAAATTTTTTACACAGTATTGGAAACATCTTGAGATTCAACCATGAGTTTTTCTCTAAGTTGATTCGGTCATTTGCTAGGGTTAAAAATTATGGAATTCTGGCTATTGGTTGTAAATAGGAGGTTTCTGACCTCTGAATTTGTCTAATTTTGTTAACATAGTTAGAGAACTCTGTTTGCTCTGAAATTTTTACAAGATCTTACAAACACATTGAGGTGCCATGAATAATTTTTGTGGTTTTGAAATTGAATGTTTGATATGCAAATAAATTTGTGCTATAATGGTGTAAAATTTGCACATATTCTGTATTTAGGCTAGGGCCTTATATTGGTGACATAATGACATTTGATTCAAGTAGATTGTATGAATGCATACTAGTGAATTTAAATATTGATTTATGAAGTATGAATGAGAATTGTAACACCATAAGTCTTAACCTAATACTACTAGTATGTATTTAGGTTAATCCTTAGAACATTACCTCTTGGTCTCATTCTTTACTTGAAAATACTTAGCGAAAATATGGGTAAAATTTTTCTTTTTGGAATTAAAACCAAAGTGATTCTTTGAACGGGAATTCATGCAAGTCAAATGAGCAATCATAATAAAACACATAAATAACATGGACACATCAACTGATTAAATATATAGATAATGTGCCTACCAAAAGGTAGGACTATTCGGTACATGGGAAAACGACATACAACTGAAATGCAAATACAAGGAAATCATAAAGGCAAGTACAAGAAACCATGAAAGCAACACCCATACCCGTGTGCACCTAGGGTAGACAACCTCATATACAAAAGAAGGTTTGTCCTCAACTATGTGGCATGTGTGCACTAGCTACTACCCATCCTATGCACCTACTCCTACTAGTCCGAGTACTGAGGGGTGGAATCGATCCACTGGTGAATCTTGGCGGGAAAGGTCATGCGGATCATCAGAGCGTGTCCACCGCGGCGAGGGCGCATGGATGGCCTACGAGCCAACCTCGGCTAAACCACTGTCTCCTCGCTCCCGGCTCTCATCGGTGGGGGAGCGGGGCTGGAGCTCCAACTGTACATGTGCGAGGGCGGGTCCTCTAAAGGATCCATCTCGAATACTGAGTCCGGGGCACATACTCTGGGTAGTCGTGTACGGCTGACGCCTCGGGTTGCATGCGGAGGATCTGCTCGTCACGTGGTCTGGCTCGCTCAAAAATCGTGTTATGATGGTAGGGAGCAGTCGGGGTGAAGCGGTAGCTCCGTACTGGGTGCGCGAAGGATCGTCCCATAAACATAAATACTCTAACTGTGCAGCAACCCTCAAAATGGTATGACCCGAGTGTTGGGTCATGGTGAAGCTCCCACGTCGGGGTATCGAAGAAGAGTACGAAAGTCGCCATCTGAAGATATGACAGAAGAAAAGAGAGAGGGAATGAGAATCTGCTAAAAGAATTCTCAGTAGGGCAATCCCTAACTAAGTGACATCATCATATCCCCAGGAACCTTGGGTTTCATTTCTAAAAAGGTGCGTATGCATGTAAACTTCTTTTAAGTTAGTTTTCTAAAGTATTCATTATCCAAGGTCCATCATATTTTACAATGCGTCTTATGACTAAGCATGGAATACACTAATGATATGAATGCATCATAAAGATAAGCTAATCAACAAAGTCACAAAAACGTTATAATAGTGGCATAAGTTGATAGGTATAAATTTCATAATAACTTCCTTGGTTTTTCATAGCATATGTGACATTTCAACTTTAACTTTATCTCATGGGGCCACCCTAAAACATCTCTAGGTTATGAGCTCATACCTTAACTAGTCGTCACTAGCTCTTACTTATCCTATGATAAGCGTAACATAATCCCGACTTAAAGTACGGGCTAGGGGGCAAATTAAGGATCACCTCTTAGGGTCATTTCCTCTTTGAAACGCTCTACTAGCAACTAGTGCATAGTAGTATTGTCACTCTCACGGATTTGTTTTCTTGGGGGTGCTCGGCTAAACCGGTGTCACCCAAGAAGACGTCTCAGTGTTGTGTCACATTTAAGTTCTCATGATTTTCAAAAAGACATTTTTCTAAGTTCCTCAAATTTGATGGAAATTCGACAGCGTGACGGTTGTTGACCGAATTTCCTCAAAGTTGTTTATGCCATGAAAACATATAGGACATACAAAAGCATTCTTTATGGGGTATAACATATCATCATGTAAAACTTCTTTATAGCACATATCAAACTTATCGTAGATAAAGCTCATGTATCATATATCGTAAATTAAGCATCATAAAAACTCAAGACTTTTTAGTGTCTTATGCATTGACCCTTAAGGTCCTTAACTCACGTTCTAAGTTATTAATCATGAAACCTAATCTCTTGGGTACCTAAGAGGTTTATAACTAAGTATTTCTCACCTCACATTATGATCAAGAACATCTCTAAACCTCAAGGATGCATAAGTATTTCTCACCTCACACTATGATCAAGAACATCTCTAAACCTCAAGGATGCAGAATTTATAATCCTAACTTTACGGGTCCCTAGGAGTCTAGCAGTGACCCTTTCTAAGTCCGGTTTGTTCCTAAGGCTTCAAGATCAAGTCCTAAACCATTTATGAGTCATTCCTCCACATTTAAACTAATTTAAAACCATGATTATAAAATCTAAACCTTGCTGGACAGAATCCAGAAAATTCCATAATCAAGGGATCTAGAACTCTCAAATTAATTCTTTTCTAGTCTCTAACTTATCTTATCTTTCACATATGAGTCTTGACATTATTTTTACTCAAACGTAAGCACATTATCATCATTAAAACAGCACATACAGTGGCAAACAAGTAGCAAGGTAGAACCGAAATGTGCATCTCCATAAAAGGCATAGAGCATAATTTTTCAAGCACATAGAATACTAGTTTCTCTTGGAACCTTTTTAAAACTTTCAAAACTCATTTATAAACATTTTTAGCATTTAAAATCATAAGAATATTCAAAAGGGCAGTGACCAATTCATCTTTGCCTCAAGAGGTCCTAAATTCATAAAACTTAGTTCTACATATTCCTTATACTCATAAAAGCTTAGAAAAAGTATGAAACATAGTTTTCAATATATAGAAACATCAAAGCCTCTTAGGGCCGAAATATGAATCAAAGGAAACAAATATTTTTAGACTTTTGTTTGAGACAACCATGGGCAAGTCTTTGAGCTCTAGGTTCATTTAACTGATGACATAAAAGTAAACATGTTCATGTACTCATTTTAGGTTCCATTAGAAAGTAAAGTGATAGCATAAAATAGATATGAGGTGCAACATATTATTATCTTTGATATTTAGTGAGAACTTGAAATATAAACATGATAATGCAAGTTCATTCGTTATCTTGGTATTTAGTGATAGCAAGGAAGTAAACATGATATGCAAAGCATAAACTAAACATGATGCAAGGTTCATTTTATGGTTAGCTAGAGCTCATTCAAGACTTTAACAAAGTAACAACCCAACATATATCTCATTACAAAGAGAGCTCTAGAGTTCTTGAACCAAGTTCTCATAGGAACTATGAGGTTCTTGAACATCATCATCAAGCTCAAAGAAAACAAACTTTCTAAACAAAACCAAACAAAAATCTCAAGGATCAAAATACCAAAACTGAAAACCTTACAAAGGAACAAGAAAGTGAAACTAAATCAAGTTCTTTATTAAATACCCAAAACCCCTATCTAGAGAAAAATCTCTAGAACGTGCCGGCCAACTTTAAGGTTGACAAGGGTAGGCTTGGGCTTTTAGAAATCCTTAGATTAATTTTCTTAAGTTGAAAAACCATGTGAGCTAAGTATAGTATATATGAAGTTAAAGGAAAAGAAAAACTCAAGCTCTAGAGGTTCCTTTGAGATGAACAGATAGTCATTCTCTAGGAGTCCTCATCATTGAGCTATCATGTGCTCCTCAAGGCCTCATGGCCGAAATGCAAAAGAAAAGGAAAACAAAGGAAAGTTCAAAAGAATCCAAGAGGAAACTAGAGAAAAACATATTCTTGAGCAAAACAAGTTTGAAAAGCAAATCCCTACCTAAAGTGAAGACACAAAGCTTGAAATTTTGAAAAGAAAAACAAGATGATGAGCTCCTCCTTGGGGCTTGATGGTTTCGGCCAAGAGGAAGCAAGAAGGTTGGAGTTGTGTTTCAAGTGAGGTTGTGTTTGAGGTGTGATGTTTGGGAGGTTTGATGATGGTTCAAGGCTATGGGGTGGTGTTTCAAGGTTGAGAGATGATGAAGAGATGAAGAAGATGAAGATGGAAAGAAAGGAAGAACTCTCTTGAAACTTGAGAGAAAAAGAAAAGAACTAGCAAGACAACTCTAAAATTCTAAACTTAGCAAATGCTTCAAAGTGCAACTAAGCTATCACAAGCATCCTATTTATAGAAAAACAAAACCATGGGGCTTGCAAAGGAAGCCTTGGCCATAGCTTTGAGAGGGAAAAAGGGAGAGAAAAATATCTTTTACACAAGGTCATTCAAGCATGGTTTGAAGTATGGAAGCTATGCTACAAAGTATGGCTTGATGTGAGTTAATTTCCTATCAATTTTTGATGAAATTAGGCTTCTAGAAACAATGCATGGCTGGAACTTTTTCAGCCACAAATAAATGGAGAAAATGGGCTATTTTAATTAGTTATTTACTTGGAAAATCAAGCTTGATTGAAAGTTATGACAAGGTATAGTGTATGTGACTTGAGGTATGGCCTTGGAGTGTTGAAAAATTGAACATGTGATGCATATGGGGGGAGGAGTGCTTCGGCCAGGCCTTAGGCAGCAGAGAGGAGGTGAGGTTTGATCATGTAATTGGGTGCTAATGGTAGGTTTAAGTGTGTATTAGCTTAGGTACAAGGTTAGGAATAATTAAGCTTAAGTTTAGGTGACTAAGAATGTGATTTAAGGATTTTATGACAAGATTAGGAGTGCTCATACATCATTAAAGAATTTTAAACTCATTTATGAATAAACAATGTGTGACACAATTCCATGATTTAAGGAATTGGAGAAAGGAAACACTATTCAAGATTCCATGAGTAGGAGTCTTGAAATTAAAATATGATTTTAAGTTGTAATTAAGCACTTTTAGGTTCTAATCAACTTTAATAAATTATTTTGACTCAAGATTAATTAAGGAAATTAATTAACCTTCGATTAGAGCCTAATATTGCTTAGGTTTGCTTAATCACGCGATTAAGCGTAAAAACACGAAACTAGGGGCAAAATCGTAATTTTGCACTAATTTTGCCCGGGACCTCCGGGACCAAAACTAAAGTCACAATCTACATAAAAATGCCTTTTAAAATCATCTGGAGAAGTTTCAGGTTCATCCGGCACTTGCAAACGGGTAAAACACCGCAGGGGCGTTTTGGTCATTTTGACCCGAAAATTAAAAAAAACGAGATTTTCAATCTCGGGAAGGTACACAGGTCATCTAATCCCCTTTCAACATTGAGTTTGTCCTTTGAGTACTGCCGAACTGGCTTTCCTCGAATTCCGGGCTAAAAATGACCTCAGGGGCATTTTGGTCATTTTCACTCTAACAGAAAAATCGGGGCGTTACATTACTCCACTCCATAAAAAGAATTTCGTCCTTGAAATTCATTACCTTAGAAAAGCTCTGGATATTTTGACTTCATCTCTGACTCTAATTCCCACGTATATTCTTCCGACTTGTCTCGTCCCCACGCCACTTTCACCAAAGGAACAGACTTGTTCCTTAACTGCTTGACTCCGCGATCCACTATTCTCGTAGGCGGTAGATTGAAAGTGAGGTCCTCCCTCAACTGTATATGCTCTGGTTCTAGGACATGGCTAGGGTCGGACTCATATTTATGTAATTGAGAGACGTGAAAGACATCATGAAGGTTTGACAGATTGGGTGGTAAGGCTATTTTGTAGACTACAAATCCAATTCTCTGAAGAATTTCGAAAGGGCCGAGAAATCGGGGACTCAACTTTTTAACTTTCATGGCTCTCCTTATTCCTGTAGTGGGGGTGATTCTTAGAAATACATGTTCTCCTTCTTGGAACTCCAAGGGCTTACGCCTTTTGTCCGTGTAGCTTTTCTGTCGACTTTGAGCAGTTAAGATTCTATCCTTGATTTTCTTGATCTGCTCTGTCGTTTCCTTCACTACATTAGGTCCTAAGACACCTTGTTCTCTAGGCTCGTACCAACACAAAGGTGATTGGCACTTCCTTCCATATAATGCCTCATACGGTGCCATACCGATGCTCGCGTGATAACTGTTGTTATATGCAAACTCGATCAAAGGAGGAAGGAAAAGAGAGGAAGGATTTTCCTTGTGTTTTTAAGCTTAGGAATGGAAAGGTTATGTATTTAGAAGGTGGTTTGTGGGGGTGGTGTGGTGGTTTATAGGGATGGAAGAAGCTTTCTTGAAGGTGGAAGAGAAGGAGAGAAAACTTTGAGGTAGAGAAAGTTTATAAGCACTTTTTTGACACAAGTGTTTGCTAAAAAAGTGAATGGTAAAGAATGAGGTTTTTCAAATATGATGGAAATTTTGGGGACAATGGGGATGGCCGTGGCCTTGAGGTAGCCATGGGGGGAAAAATATTTCATTTCATGTAGTTTAGGAGGTGTATTAGAGGTAATTTTGATTAGGCAAAGGTTTAGAAATTGATAATTAAGTGTTCGAGTTATTAATCATGTGTTTAGAAATTTCAAGACATGATTAGAAGTCGTCTTGCTTGTTTAGTTTGAATCAAACATGATTAATTTGAATTGCAAATAGGAGCACATCTCCTAAAATTAAGGAAATGGAGAGAGAAAATACTATTAACCTTTTTTACTTTCTTATGTCTTATGAATCCTTTGATGAAGAATGAATTTTTTACTTTTCCTAAGTAATCTTAGGCCCTAATTAACCTCAATTAATTATTTTGACTCAAGATTAATAAGCGAAATTAAATTATCTTTAATTAGAGTATAATATTGTATTTATTTTTGTAATTACTTAATTAAGCTCATTTCTCGTTGACTAGGGGCAAAATGGTAATTTTGCATAAAAATTTCCCGGGACCACTAAGACCTATCCAGACATTATTCACCCCTTATTATTGACATTTCTAACCTCCAGGAAAAGACTGGGTTCGATCGGTACTTAATTCCGCGTTAAATCATTGTAGGGGTATTTTGGTCATTTGCGCAAAAAGTAGAGAAATTGAGATTTTTGTCTCCATTATTATCTCTAACACATCCAATCCTAATCAACCATCAAATTTATCCCTCGAGGATAGCCTGGGTCGGCCATCCTCAACTTCCGGGCAAAAATGACCTTACGAGCATTTTGGTCATTTTCACACGGGAAAAATCGTGGATTGTGATTTTTACATAGATTTCTATCTAATCCTTATGTAATCTATTACTAATATTAAAACACCCTTTTAGGGGTCGCTAGGGTTGGTAGACCTTGATTTTCACACAAAAACGACCTAGGGCTATTTTGGTCATTTTTGCTAAGTAGAAAAATTGGAGCGTTACATTTAGCATCATACTTCACAATACCAATCTTTTAGATTTTCAAAACTATTTATAGGAATATTCTGGAAAATTTTCCAGATATCTCATTGTTTCTAAAGAACCAAAAATCTCTTCATTTACATAATAAATCTCTCAAATCCATTCAATCTATACACAAGATCCTTTTCTTTTGCATCCTTTTACATCTATCAAGTTCATATATATATGCATCTTCAAATAATTTCAGATTTCACAAATATATTTTCAAGCATGTCTTAAGAGTTTATATTAGCAAAATAGCCAAACAATCACAAAGTAATAGATTAGAATCTTTGCTACCTTTTTCCAAGCCTTTTGACAAACTTTTCCTTAGTTTTTCTTCTCTAATCCAGGCCTCAAACCTACCTTTTAGTACCCACATATGATGCTATTTGGACAGAGTTAAACGGGAAAAATAAGGGTTTGGCTTGAGTTCGATATGGAAGAAGTGTTGTGGAGCTAGTCTAAGTGTTTGGCCAAGAGTAGTCTTCACTAGTTTGATGGTTTCATGAGAAAGAAAATGAAGATGGTGAAGGAAAGGAGAAGAAAACATGAAAGGGGCTGCCCATCCAAGAAAGAAATGCCATTTGTTCTCCTTTTCCCTTTACATAATAAAACTTACTTGGAGAGAAAGTAAGGAATTAAATACTTTCGGATATATTTGCCTTGTATCAGTATTAGAAATGTTTATATTTATTTGATTGTTAATTATCTAGGATATGATATTATCCATTATTTATACAAGTTACAATGTTTTGGTGTACCGATTATTACCATTTCAGTGTATCAATTATTACCATTTTGGTTAGCGATCGATACCTAAATAATTTCATTAGGTTAAAAATATTTATTCAGCCTTTTCCTTTTTTTTATGTCTTTATACCAATTATAGTGTTTCATTCTATATATCCCCAATTAAAATATTATTAGATTGAATTTTAATAATATTAAATAAATTTTCATTTTATTTTTTACAAAATCCTTATATTGTTGTGATCATAACTATATTTGTCGAAATTTTCAAAATCCCTGCAGATTCTTCACATTTAATTATTTTATCACAACAATACTAAAAAAGAGTCTTACATTCTTCCCCCTTAAAAAAATTTTCCCTCAAAATTTAGTCCTCTCGTATACTTTACTCAAATTCCTATATATACTTCTTTGATCCTTCTCTGCCATATGCAACCTTTACAAAAGAGACGGGTCTTATTGGAAATCAGTTCACATTTCTATCTACTATTCATGCTGGTTGTAACTCAAAAGTTGAGTCATCCCTTAGTTGTAGTGACTCAAGTTCCAGTAACTGACTAGAATAAGAGTTGTATTTCTGAAGTTGTGGCACATGGAATATGTCATAAATATTTGATAGGTATGGAGATAAAGTTATCTAGCATGCTACCAAACCAACATAACCTTGGATCTGAAATGGACCTATAAAACAAGGATTTAGTTTCTAGACATTAATAGCTTTAGTTATTCTGATCGTAGGGGTAACTTTAAAAAATATGTGATCTCCCTTTCGAAATTCTAATAGCCTTCTCCTCTTATCAACGTAGCTTTTTTGTCAGCTCTGAGCAGTCAAAATCTTACTTTGGATCTTCTTTATCTGCTCAGTTGCGTGTCGAATGAGGTCTGGTCCCAAAAGGCTAGTCTTACTTGATTCATACCAACATAGAGGCGATTGACACTTTCATCCATATAGAGCTTCATAAAGAGCTATTTTGATACTTGAGTGATAGCTGTTGGTGTATGAGAATTCAATTAATGGCAAATAACAGTTCCAATTTCCATAATATTCCAACACACTTACTTTCAGCATATCTTCCAATCTTTGAATGGTCCATTTTGCTTGCTTCATTTTAGGGATGATAAATCATGCTTAGACAAGGTCTTCTTCCTAAAGATTTTAGAAAAGCTCCTAAAAATCTTAAAGTGAAATGCAAATCTCAATCTGAGATTATAATAGAAGGAACACCGTGCAGTCTCACTGATCCTTCTATATAAAGTTCAACTAACTCTCAAGAGAAGAAGTAACTTTGACTAGTAGAAGATGTGTGAACTTAGGTAGTCTGTCCATTATAACCCAAATAACATCGTATTTTAATTGTGTCTTTGGCAATCCCATTACAAAATCCCTTGAAATATTTTCCCTTTTTCATTGGAAATGTCCAAGGTTTGCAGTGTACTTAGTGGCTTCTAAACACTTTGAAATTGCTCCTGCTACAGCCGCATTTATCTTTGGTCATTAGAACATCTTTTTAAGATCTCTATACATTTTTGTAACTCCTGGGTATATCGAAAATTGCAAGTCTCCTCTAGAGTATTACGACGAAGATTCTTTGTTCTCGGTACACATATTCTATCTTGATGCTTCTACACCCTATTTTCATCCCAGGAAATTTCGTTCTGCTTCTTAACTTGAACTGAGGCCATGGTTTTCTGAAATTCTGAATCTTCTTGATATGCTTGTGCAATCTCCCTCTTAATGTCACTTGTGATCCTAATCTAACTGAAATATACACTACCAGGCCTATCTTTTACCCCTATCTTAAGGTTTTGAAAAGTCTCTTCTAGTTTTATCTCCTTAATCATCATCCAAGAAATACCAAGGTTTTTTCGCTGAGGGCATCTGCTATCCAATTTGCTTTTTCTGGATGGTAGTTCAAATTGAGCTCATAGTGTTTAATAAACTCCATCCCTTTCCATTGCCTCATGTTTTCATCTTTCTAATCTAAGAGATACATGGGATTCTTATGATTAGAAATCACCTTAAACTTTACTCCATATAGATGGCATCTCTAGATCTTCAAAAATGAATATTACTACTGCTAACTTAAAACGATGTGTAGGTTAGTTTACATCATGCGGCTTTAACTGTCTTGAAGTCTAAGCCACTATCTTTTCGTTCTACATCAAAATGCACCCTAAGCCTTCTCCTGATTCATCTCAATAAACCTCAAATGAATTGTGTGGGCCGAGAAAGGCTACTATAGGTGCAATGGTTAACTTCTACTTGAGGTCCCGAAAACTTCTATCATATCTTACTGTCCATGTAAAAGGTAGATTTTTTTGGGTTTAGCTTGGTTAAAGGTAAGGCTATCTTGGTGAATCCCTTGATAAACCTTCTATAGAAATAAGCCAATTCAAAAACTTCAAATCTCCATTGCTGGTATTTTGTCATTCCCAATTTAGTATTACTTCAACCTTTGCTGGGCCAACTGTGACTCCTCCCAATGACACTACATGACGCAAAAATCTAATTTCCTATAGCTAGAACCCACACTTGGATTTCTTAGCATGAAGAGTCTGTAGCATAATCTAAGATGCTACTCACGCTCTTCCTTAGTCCTTGAATGAATAAGAATATCATCTATTAAACAATTATGAACTTGTTGAGAAAAAAGTCAGAAGATTTGATTCATGTAGTCCATGCATATTATTCAGGTATTAGCTATCTCAAAAGATATCACTATATACATATATAATTCCCATAGCATGCTTTGAAATATCTTTTTCCCAAACTTGAATCTGGTTGTATCTCGATGTTAAATCAATCTTGGAGAACACTATTGCATCCTTTAATTGATCCATGAGATCATCACTCCTTGGAAGAGGATACTTGTTCTTGATCATCACCTTATTCAGTTGTCTATAATTAACACCTAGTCTCATAGCTTTATCCTTCTATTTCACTAAGAGCACAAGAGCTCCCCAAGGTAAGGCACTCGATTGGATGAAATGTTTAATTAATAGCTCTCAACTTATTCCTTCAATTCTGCCTATTCCTAATGAGACATTTTGTAAGGAACTATTGAAATTGGACCCATTTCTATACCAATTCAATAGAGAACTTTATCTTCTTTTGTTTGGGAAACTCTGGTATATCTCCCAAAAATACGTCAAAGTGTTCTTGGACTACTAGTATATCTTCTAATTCTTGTTCACCTTCCATCACACTAGTTAACAACAACATGTATCCTTGACTACTAGGCTTTTCATATCCTACTTCTTAAATAAGTCCCTCTGATAGTGCAGCATCTATCACATTCATAGCAAAACATATCCCTATTGTTGTGGCCTAGATAAAGGTAGTATATATCTAGTTGGACATTTCCTAATCTTGTGACCCATTTTCCTACATTGATAACAAACATATTGTCTAGCCAAACATGGTTTATCACCATGATTCTTTCCATATTCTAGGCTTCCTTGTTATCAATTGGTTTCTATGACTACTTCCCTTTTCCATTCCCATAAGGAAAATTCCATTTGTGGTGGTAGAGTAGGCTTGAACCTTATGCCGTGTAGTGTTAGTATTCTTCAAGCTATTAATAGTTTTTAATTGTACCCTTCCACTAGAGCACTCTAATTCACCAATGCAATGAAGTCCTTCATTTCCATTAGTCCCACCTTTGGTAATCTCTAATGCTTTCTTCAAACTTAACACATTCCAACTCTTTATTAGGATTACTCTAATAAGTTATGGAAAACTCATCAAACTTTGTGGTGTATTTTGACACCATCATGTTCCCTTAGTACAGCTTCAGGAATTTTTTATTCCTTAGTATTTCTTATGGAAGAAGGAACATACTTCTTGTAGAAATCATCCTTAACCATATCCTAAGTTATTTCAATATTCACCTCCTCAACTCGCATTCTAGTACTTATCCATCAGTAATCAGTGTCCACATCTAACACTTAGGCAGTATAACCCTCTTTCTATGAGTCTGATCACCTTGATACTTCAAAGATTCTTCTCCATTACCTGATCCATTTTTCAGCCGTATTTGGATTTCGGTTCCTCATATTTGGGTGGTTTCTGCTCCTTGGAATGCCACAAATAGTCTTTTCTGATATCTTTCATGAGCTTACTTCCCAATAATGCTCAACATCTACTTTGTAGCCAGAGCTTGCTCCCTAATTACCTGGGTTATATTCCATAAATCACGCATAATGTAACACCCTAAAAATTATTCAATAATTAATTTGAGCTTTTCTAGCCATAATTTCAAAAATCTGATGAATATAGAAATGATCAGGACAATCCAACGAATCTGTAGAAAAAAAAAAGTGAATAGTAACTTGCGGGTTCCGCAGGCCCGTCGGGACAGCTAAAACCCTAGAATTAGGGCCCGGAGATGCCCGAAAATAAGAAATTATAGGATTAAGGTTAGAAATGGGTAGGAATAAATATCTTATAGCTAGAATTAATTTTCGAACAATAATTGATTACTCGGGTACACTGTTTTACCCGTTCGATAGAATTTTGGTGTGCAATTTTTAACACCGTAAAACCTACTTGGTGGCCAAGTAAAGGTGAGCCAATTATCTTGAGCCAATTGGATGGCCAAGATTCATTCTTTGAATTTTAAAACAAATCCTAGCCATCCATTTATTCTTCTTTTCTTTAAAGAATTACACATTTATATTATATATTCGCTAGACTTTATTACAAGACAAATAACACACCAACTTCTCCACCAAGCCATCATCATTCACGGTTCTTTCTTCCATGAACACAGCCACCCCCATTTTTCATTCTCAAGAGCTTCATCTTGCTTTCTAACCCCAAAAACCTTAGCCTAGAGTTGTTAAAACTTCAAACTTTCTTCACTAAACTTATTCTACACCTCAATATCTACAAAACTAACTGATTGAAATTTCTATTCCTCACCTTGCTACCTCATAGCTCACTGATTAGGGATGGTTTTGGGCTGTTTTGGTGGCCACAAAGTGAGCAAGATCACTCTTGGAACATCTTTGGAGCCAAGATCTTTAAAGATAACAAAGTAGGGTTTTCTTTGGCCTTTTTCTTTCCAAATTATTCTGTGAATTTTTTATGGGTTTTATTCAGAAATTTATGTTTATATTTGATGATAATAGGTTTATATTGATGTATTAATTTTGGTGGAGTGTTTGGTGTTGTGGAAAAATCATTTTTATCAAAAGAGTGTTTGAATTGGTTTGCTGGAATTTCAGTCCTTTGATAGGCAGAAACTGTACACGAATTTTCTGGTGTGATTGCAGGTATTTTCATGAGCTATAAAAATTATATATTGAAGCTAGCATCCTAGGCTAGTTGCACTAATTTTAGTGAGCTCTGTTTTTGACTCCTAATGCTTCAAAAAATTCAAGAACCGAAATTGTAAGCATGCTGCCTGGAAAGTTGAATCTGAAGTTAGGAAATTGTCTAATTTTGTTATCATAGCAAATGATGGAATTATCCTTTGAAATTTTTACAAATTTCTGGAAACATATTGAAGTATAGCCATGATTTTTATCCTGAAGTGATTCATTCATGTGCTATGGTTAAAAGTTAGTGAATTCTGGCATTGAGCTAAGGTTAAGTGGTCTATGACCACAAAATTTGTAGAATTTGTTGACAGAGTTAGAGGACTCTTCTTCCTATGAAATTTTGACAGGGCCTTGGGCACACGTTGAGGTGTCTTGGGTAATTTTTTGAGCCTGGAAATGGATGTTTGATATGCATAATGAATTTTACTCTTTAGGCATGAATTCTGCCAACATGCTGTAATTGTGCTGAAATGAACTCAAGTATTGATTTGGTGATATAATGATTCTTGATTAAGTATGATGAGTATGTATGCATGCTAGACAATTTAAAGATTGATTTACGAGGAACAAATAAGAATTTCTTATGATTGAATTCCTATATGTGGCTTATGCATGCATTTGAAAAGAAGAAAGCACATGGTGCTACTATATGAGAAAAGAGAATGTATAAATTTCACTTGTGCATGTTCTGACATAGCAGAAAATAGAAACAAGACTTAAGTCGAATGAGGGGAATGCAAAAAGAGGAACTTCCCTAGAGTTTATGTTCTGACATAGGAGAAAACATAAACAAGACTTAAGTTGAATTGAGGGGAAGGCAAAAAGATGAACTTCCCCCGAGATATTATGAGTCGGTAGACATATCGGCTAGGAATAGAACTGTGTGTGATTCGGAAATGGAATGAAATGAAGTTTGATGATCACGTATAGGAATGAGCTCAGTCCTGATAAGCAGTCTATTTCCCATATGTGGTATTAACCACTATGAATACTGTTGGGTATAAACTATTTATTGTGAAGTTGTCCACAACAGATACCCGTTGGGTATAAACTAAGTCTTTCCTATGTCAACGATAAAAAGAGAAGAATGAAATGAATTGAGTTTTGCAATGAATTGAGTTTTGCCATATGATATAAACCAAGTCTTTCCTATGTCAATGAAAAGAGAAAAATGCACCAAGTTGAGTTCTATGGTCATAAGTAAGGCCAGGTTCCTTTGAGATAAGTTCAATACAATAATCATATGCATAATCATGCCATATTTAAATGTTTGATTAGGATCATTTACTATGTGCTTGAGTTTTATTATATATGTGTATTAAGTGATTGATCATTAAAAGCTACCCACTTTAGAAGTATGATTTGGAACTCTAAAATTGAACTATTGTTATGAAATGCATGATCACTTTTGCTAATAAACCGAGGTGGCTGGGACGATGACGATGACAGTATGATTGTGTAATTAGGGAGTTGCCCTATTAAGAATTGTATAATTCTCACCCCTATGCTTTTGTGTTCCCGTGTCATCTCCAGGTTGATCTAAGACCTACGGGATTACTGAACGGAGGAACTCAAGATATCAGTAGTTGATATGTTAGTTCACTGTATTTAGTTGGAGTCATGTGTATGTAAATGTAATAGAGATTGTATGTGTATTAAAGCTCATTGTAGAGCTTCCTTATGTAATTGACTTTATATGAAATAAAAGTTTGTATCTTTGTTATGTATTTTAATCGAATTGTGCTAGTTATTACACAAATCCATTGAATTTGCTATAGTTATTTAAGAAAGGTCTGCTAGTCAATAAGTAACAACTCTCGAGTATGATTTCATAACTTAAGGATGGTGTTGTACTTGGGAGGGTGTTACACATAATGTTTGTAGCTTCCCCCTTCAACCAAAAGTCATTAGTTTCCTACCACACAAAGCAAAAGCCATTGAGTTGATCAGGTTCAATACAATGCTCAGCATGATAGCTACTAACTACTTAAAAAAGTAAGCAGTCATGCACATAAGGTTCTACTTCTTATCTCAGTAGATAAAATCCTATTGCATGGCACTAAAATTTCAGAGTATGCCTTAGAAGCAAGTCAAACCATCCCCAGGCTCTAACAGGATAAACTGCTCTGATACCATTAATGTAACACCCTTCCTACCATAAAGCTATGCTTAAGCCATAACCTTATAGTAAGTAGTTGTTACTTGTTAACTTTGATTAACCTTAGAGGTATATATACAATATTTAAAAATGAGCCTACTTTTATGACAAACATAAACCGCTTTCTCTCTATGTTGCTAAGTTTGAATATAATTATATTACACGGTGATGAATCAATAGTATACATAACTATGTCAAGCCTTTACCTTAGTTCACGCAGGAACCCTTTATTCTAGGTAAGGTACTACTAAAAATTCATTAAGAAAATAAAAAGAACTTATTCAATTCTCTATAATTGGTTCATCAAGAGGTCTGGCCCGTGATGCCAATACCAGCTAAAGATCTTCACAAAATAATCACCATCATTGTGATCTGTGTAAAAGAATGCTAATAGCAAGAATGAGAATCAAAGATTCCTAGTCAGAAAAACACTAGTCTACTAAATAGTGGCATTTGACATATCATTAAAATAATTAAAGTATCTTCAATTTCTTTTGAAATAATTAGTTTTGCTTGTTCCTTATTTTATCTAACATAATATTTTGAGTATAAGTCATCCTCAACTGTATAGTCCCATATCTATATAGTCATCCTCAATTGTATAGTCCTATATCTATACAGTTTTAGAATCCTTCTCATGCTGGTTGTTTATATAATACTTAGTTTGTTTGTTTGTTTTATTACTTCTTTATCATAGGCTTATTAATAACTTTGGGCTTGAGAATAGAACTCATAAGATTCCTTATATACTTCTCATCTGATGTATTGCCTGTGATGTAACACCTCGTGTTTCTTCCTTATATAGTTCAATTGATGAGCACCTCATACTACATCCTGATATAGATCACAATAGCATGCTATTCTCAATATATCACTTTCCTCATAATGTTGTAACACCTCATGTTACAACATGATATAGTTCAATTGTTGTAGTATCCCGTGCTACAACCTGACATAGATCACAACTTGAATCCATGAGCTTGCAATCAAGCAATTGATATTAAATAAGGCTTATTTTCTTAAGTTTTCTCTTCTCATAAAAACCTTTAATATTTACTTAGGAAATCTTATAATTATTAAGTAAAATCTCTTTTTAATAGTTCTATTTCTCATACTTTTGCTTTGAGATTTCTTTGAAATCTCCTTATCTCTTATGAAATTTTCTCTGTTAAGTCTCTTGAATTAATGTGAGACTCTTATCTTGAAAATCTCCTAAATTCTTATGACATTTTCTCTGTTAAGTCTTCTGTATTACTGTGAGACTCTTCTATTTAAAATCTCCTGAATTTTTTATGAGATATTCTCTTTAAAATCTTCTTAATTCTTGTGAGATTTTCTGTTTAAAAACTCTAACTTTTTATGAAACTTCTCTACATAAATTCTCTTTAATTTTTTCGAGATTTATTAGTAAAATATGCTAAATTTTTTATGAAAATTTTTGAAAGAAAATAGCTAAGCTTTTTATGAGATTTTTCTATACAATTTGATAATCTTTTATGAGATTTCTTCATTGCAGAAACTTATAGGATTTCTTACTTAGTAATTCTTAAAACTTTCAGAAAATTAAATCAAGTGTCTTAGATTTCAGAGCTTTTCTTCTATAGATCAAAATCTCATCTTTTTCACGAAACTTTAGCATCATACTTCAAAATACCAATCTTTCAGATTTTTCAAAACTATTTATAGTAATATTTTGCAAAAATTTTTCAAATATCTTATTCTTTTTAAAGATACAAAAATCTCTTCATTTACGTAATAAACTTATCAAATCCATTCAATCTATACATAAGATCCTTATCTCTTGCATCATTTTACATCTATCAAGTTTATATATATATATAGCAAAATAGCCAAATAATCCCAAAGCAATAGGCTAGAATCTTTGCTACCTTTTTCCATGATATTTGACAAACTTTTCTCTAGTTTTTCTTCTCTAATCCAAGCCTCAAACCCACCTTCCAGCCCCCACATATGATGCTGTTTGGACAAAGTTGAAGGGAAAAATAAGGTTATGGCTTGAGTTTGATATAGAGGAAGTTTTGTGGAGCTAGTCTAAGTGTTTGGCCAAGAATAGTCTTCACTAGTATGATGGTTCATGGAGTTTCATGAGAAAGAAAATGAAGATAGTGAAGGAAAAGAGAAGAAAACATGAAAGCAGCTGCCCATTCGAGAAAGAAATGCTATTTGTTCTCCTTTTTCCTTTATATAATAAAGCTTACTTGGAGAGAAAGTAAGGAATTAAATATTTCTGGATTGGTTTGCCTTGTATAAATATTAGAAATGTCTATATTTATTTGATTGTCCTGAGTAAAAGTTATCTAGGATATGATATTATCCATTATTTATACTAGTTTCAATGTATCGGTGTACCGATTATTACCATTTTGGTACCTGATCGATGCCTAAATAATTTTATTAGGTTAAAAGTATTTATTTAGCCTTTTCCTTATTTTTTTTCTATGTCTTTATACTAATTATAGTGTTTCATTCTATATCCCCGATTAAAGTATTATTATATTAAATTTTAAATAATATTAAATAAATTTTCATTTTTTTTACAGAATCTCATATTGTTGTGATCATAACTATGCTTGTCAGAATTTTCAAAATCTCTACAGATTCATCACATTTAATTATTTTATCACAAGAATACTAAAATAAGTCGTTACACAACAGGCCCTTATCCTTTCCCCAGCATAAACAGATTGATGGATTCATCTTTGGGTTTCAGATTCCTGTTATTCGTGGATGCATACTTAGGGTACAACCAAATCCCCATGGATCCTAAGGATGAAGAGAAAACAACATTCAGATTGAGGAATACAGGTCCACCTACCAACGCCTCATGAACAAGGTCTTTGGAAGTCACCTCAGAAAAACCCTAGAAGTATACATTGATGATATGTTAGTCAAGACTGCTAGGCTGAGTTCCTTATTTTTGACCTAGAAGCCATCTTTACATGCCTCTGAAAACACAGAATATGGGTCAATCCCACCAATGCGCCTTCACTGTCAACTCAAGAAAATTCCTCAGGTTCATGCTTACCTACAGAGGACTAGGAGCCAACCTAGACAAGTGTCGAGTAGTTTTGGAAACAAGAAGTCCGGCAAACATAAAGGAAGTTCAGAGGTTAGTAGGATAATTAGAAGTTTTATTAAGGTTTTTGTCTCAGTCAGCCCGGAGGTCCTTCATCTTATTCGAATTATTGAAGAAAGACCACAGATTCACAAGAACAGAACAATGTAAGGAAGCATTCTGTAACACCCTAATAGAACCCCACTGTGCTTAAGTTCACATTTGGATTCTATTAGTTGTCACTTATGCCTTGCATTTATTTTCTTTTGAAATTAACTTAGAAAAATAGTGGAAGTTTTTTTTTCTTTAAATAAATTAATTTTTTGAAAACTTAAGCCTGTAACGAGAAGTGAAATAGATAGCGCTTTTATAGATAATAATCAAGTTACATTGTGCACTTAATTAAATAAGCGGAATAAGAGACTAAGTGTAGAACTATTATCACATAAACTAGAATATAATAACTTAATATATAAGTCACAACAGGGCATATATCATACTGATAAGTTATTACAAATAACAATATAAGTTTTACTATTACTAATTGTTTCTCATAAACTATAATGTAACTAAAGCTCGGAATGCTCCTACTTGAAAGGTTTGAAATCTTCACGCGCTACCTCCTTCTTCAGCTACAGCTTCGTTGTTTTAGGTGGACACGTCTGTCTCTGGTAACGACAACAGAAAATAAACATAGGAGTGAGAAATACATGATTTCTCAGTAGGAGTTCCTACTTGTACTAAAAGTGTCTTCGTTGTCATCCCAGTCACTTCGGGTTTATTATAAAAAGGTGAACAGGTAAGGATTCAATTATCAAACTTTCACAAACGTGATTAGCCGAAATGCAGTTACTTTTAAACTAATCTTGAACATTAGCATAAATATCCATTCAGTATTTCATCAAGTATACATATAAGCATATCATGTAAAACCACTAATAAGCAATAATCATTTAGGAGCTGCATGCATTTCATGATTACTCATCCTCAACATTCACTTGTTTAGTGATCATCATCTTTCATTTATTTCATCAACATATTTCTTAATTACTCACGGGATGAATGCATCAATGCCTTAGACCACCCTAAAAGGGTAATGAGCTCATACCGTGGCCGTTGCCATAACCTTTTGGTTTTCTTTCCGTTGCCATGATCTCAATGGTTTAGGGGGTTAAGCCGTGAGTTTAGCTCAAGTCCACTTTTCCAGACTATCATTGCTACTTTTTTCAGGTTTTACTTTTATTCTCACTGAGTGAAATCATCAATGCCTTAATCCTCAAAGAGGATGGAGCAGTGAGTTGGTCTATTTATTATTTCATTTGAAACATGAATGTATGCACATTAATAAATCATGGCACAGTCAATCATTTTATCATTATCATTTCATATCTCATCAATACATTCACATTTCTGTATATCACTTCATGTAACATAGACAATATCATGTAAATCTCATAGTAAACATTCTTATAGATAATTCATATTAAGCAACCTAAGTCATCAAGCTAGGTCTCTAGTGTTCCTAATAGGTTATGGATATCTTGGTATTATCTTTTTCTCTTAGTCTTCTTTGTACTCTTAGGATTTCCATTAATACATTAATACCCTTTAAGATATTTTTAGAGGTTATTTATATATTTTTATTATGACTTTTTTATATATATCTCCTGAAGATTATTATTCTACTTAAATCCTTAAAATGATCTCTTTACAAGACTTGAATCTTTTATTTAGAGTTCTGACATCTTTTAGAATAAAATTTGTAGCACTAACATCTTATGTTAGTGTAAATCAACTGTAAATTGTGCATAGTAGGATTCCTAGGAAAGAGAGGTGGGTCACAATGGACACGCTTAAATACCAAGTCTTTCCTTAGCCAGAACCTTTCCAAATTGCACTCTCACAGTATCACGCTACCTTCAAGACTTTCTCAGCACACTGTCCGGAAACTATATCTCTCATTCTGTATTTTCGTGGTGTAAAAATTTATGCATAGCATACATAAGTGTGTTTGTAGATGTGTTAGCTTTTCCACAAAGTTGAAATAAGTTCATTTGCATTTTCCTAGAATGAGTTACACCTATTTTACTACTACAAGGTCAAATTAAGAGTTTCAGTCTTAGGCTTTACTTTACAAATTTATATCTTGGGCTAGGAAACTCCGTTTTAAGTGATTATTTTTGGAGAGTGTTCTACAATGATCTAGTTTATAATAAAAATATTTTAATTTCGAGATCCTTCATATTTTAGGAACACTAAATTTCGAAGTAACTACTGCCAGAAATAACTAGAAATTCCAGCACCTGCCATGTTCATGTCTTAAGTTATCTTTATTAACTCAAGTTTCACATACAATCTTTTAAGTTATATTTGAGTTTGATAACATCATAAAAGTACTCATAGCAGAATAGAACATGTTGTGTTTTCTAAAAATATAATTATTCAAAACTTTTGACAATAACTCAAGTTTGAGGCATTCTATCCATGAGCAAAGTTAGAAGCCAACAATACTTGAACAAATAAAGAAGAAACTCCTACCTCTTGTGTAGGGTCTAAAAAGGGTCCTTCTCTTCTTCCTTAAGCTTTGAACAAGAGTCTTTAGAGTGGATGACCCTCCTTGAATCTTGGCTCTAGAACTTGAGTGCTTAAGAAAATATTTCTCACTAGAGTTAAAGATTGTAACTCTTGTGAGGGCTAGTGAAAGTTTGGACTTAGGATTTAAGTGTTTGGATGAAGTTTAGAGGATCAAGAGAAGTCTTTGAAGAACATAAGAAGAATGATAGAATAAGAAAGAAAGAAAACTTAGGGAGTTTCTAAATTGAAGAGAGTTTGAGGAGTATTTATAGTGGAAAGATTAAAGAAAAAAAAACAGAAGAAGGAAATCACTTGTGGCATGATTTATGGAAACATGTTGGCTGAATCACTTGTGGCATGATTTATGGAAACATGTTGGCTGAATTTTGGGATGAAAATGCTCCTTGTTTTGTGCAAACATGTTGGATGAAAATGCTCATTGTTTTGTGCAAACATGTTGGATGAAAATGCTCCATGTTTTGTGCAAAGATGTTAGTGGATAGAATTTCGATGTGTGATTTTTAACACTGTAAAAGCTACTTGGTGACCAAGTAAAGGTGAGCCACTTATCTTGAGCCAAGTAGATGGCCAAGATTCATTCTTTGACTTCCAAACCAAGTCTTAGCCATCCATTTCATTATTTCATTTTGCAAAAGGAAGAAATACCCATTTTGACTACATTTACACCAAGATAAAGATAACTCACCAACCTTATCACTCCATCATCTTTATTTTCGACCAAGAGGTAGAAAACACAGCCCCTCCATTGTTCTTCCTCTCAAACCTCCATTAACAAGCTTCAAGCTCCAAAAACCCTAGCCCAAAGTTGCTAAAACACCAAGCTTCCTTCACAAAACTTGTCCTATTGATCATAATCTATCAAACTAATCGATTGGAATTTCATTTCCTCACAATTTCTCATATTGATACAACATTAGTTTGCTGTTTATGGAGGGTTTGATGTTGATTTGGTGGCCTTGAAGTGAAGAGAATTCAATTGGAACATCCTTTGAAGTTAAGAGCCCTAAATCTCCAAAAAGTAGGGTTTTTGAACCTCTTTTCCTTTCAAATCTATTTTTCTGTTCTAACCTGTAACACCCTAATTTTTAACCTAACTCTCTAGAATACATTAGGTTAAACATTAGACTATTACTTCTTAGTCTCATCATTTTAATAAAATACTTAGCGAAAATTACAGGTAAATTTTTTTTTTGAAAACATAAATCAAAGTGAGAGCCACGAACTTAACTAGTCGATCGACAGAAATATAACGCATGCGTAAAATCATTAGAAGTCATAAAGCAAAGCATATAACCAAAGAACGACAATCATGATAACAAAGGAACATTTCATTAATAACTTAATTAGAGTACATAAGTAGTCATACCCTCATGGAGACGGGCAGAGCTTGTAATACAGCAGAAGTAAAATACAACGTAAAACAAGAAAGCAGGAATAAACCATAACTACCCGAGTGCACCTATGGTGAATAACCTCAAAAACAAAAGAAGGTTTATCCACTCTACATGTGGTGTGTGCACTAAGCCTCCCCTACGACGTCGACTACTGGAATCCAGGAAATGGTGGAGTGTAACCAATCCATGGACGCAGGGCAGCGGGAGTAGGAACACGTGAAGACTGAGCGTGAGCTCCTCGATAGGGGCGCCTCTCGGCTCGCCTAGCCAGCCTCGGCTGTGTAATAGTCTCCTCGCCTCGCCTCGCATGAACTGAGGTGTAGGAGTAGAACTCTCGCTATACATGTGTGTTGGCGGGTCCTCAGATGGGTCATCCTCTGAACTCGGGGATCGAGGCACGTAGTCTTGGAAGTCTCGAGGCATCAAACCACCAGTATACATCCGCAGAATCCTCTCGTCTCGCATCCGGGCGTGCTCAAAAACTATCGCATTGTCGTAAGGTGTCATCGGGGAGAAATGGTAGCTCTGTACAGGATGTGCAAAGGGGCGTCCAATGAACATGAAAACTTGCACGGTACACTGCCTCTCAAAATGATATGACCCATGGTCCGGGTCATAGTGAACTTCCTAAGTAGGTGTGTCAACGAAGACCACGATCGTCGCCATCGCTCTCTGAAGATGTGACGGGAGAAAGAAGAGAGAGGAGTGAGAATTCTTGCTAAAGAATCTCAATAGGAGTCTCCTATCCTACGATTACATCGTTCACATCCTCAAGAACTTTGGGTTTAATTATAAAACAGTGATCATGCATATAAGATTCAATTTAGGGTTTTCCAAACTAATTATCCAAGGTCCATTCCTTTTAGCATGCATCTTGATGTTATGAATGCAACAGGTTACATCATGAATGCATGTCAATACTTGAGCATATACAACAACACATCAAAGCATGTAAACATAAACCATGTGGCATAAGGGCATATACTTTCAAATGAATCATTCCTCAACTTCATGACATCAATCATGGTACTTTAGCATAATAAGCCACCCTAAAAATAAATAGGTTATGAGCTCATACCTCAGCTAGTCGTCACTAGCTCTTGCTTATTATCTGAATAAGCGAAACATCAATAATAATAATCCCGACTCACAAGTATGGGTAGGGGGCAGGGATCACCTCTTAGGATATATCCTCTTTGAAACGCTTTGCGGGCATTAAGCCACAGCAATTTGTCCGCTTTGATAGGCTGCATCTACTCATACCCTCACGGATTTGTCTCCCCTGGGGGTGCTCGGCCGAACCGGTGTCACCCAGGAAAGCGTGTCTCAGTGCTTTGTCACATAAAAATCTCCTGGGGGTGGTTGGCTGAACCGGTGTCACCCAGGGTTTTCAACTCATATGGTACTCATAAACATTTCTTTCAACCATTTAAGGTTTGACGGAAATTCGGCAGCATAACAGCTGTTAAACCGAATTTCCTTCAAATTGCCACAAGCTACTTCACACAACATGTTCTCATGAAATCTCATGCTATGATAAACTTTAACATTTTCATCAATAATTTCCTCATGAATCATAATCATCTCAACATATTATCACATCATATAAACATCATAGCATTAACAATTTCTTAATGTCTTATGCATTGACCCTTAAGGTCCTTAACTCACAGTCTAAGTTATAAATCATCAAAACTTAAACTCTCGGGTACCTATAGGCTCATATCTAAGTATTCATTGCCTCACACTATGGTCAAGAACATCTCTAAATCTCAAGGATGTAGAAACTAAAATCCTAACTTTACGGGTACCTAGGAGTTACAACAATGACCCTTTCTAAGTCCAGTTTGTTCCTAAGGTATCAAGATCAAGTCCTAAACAATTTATGAGTCATTCCTACACATTTAAACTAATTTAAAACCATGATTTGCATTACTAAACCTTGCTGGACAGAATCCAGAAAATTCAAACATTAAGGGATCTAAAACTCTCAAATTAGTTCTTTTCTAGTTTCTAACTTCTCTTATCTTTCACATATGAGTTTTAACATTAATTATTCTCAAACATAAGCATATTATCATCATTAAAATAGCTCATACAGTGGTCATACAAGGCAAGGCAGAACCGAAACAAACATCTCCATTTAAAGCATCAAACATAATTTCTAAAGCACATAAAATACTAGTTTCTCTTGGAACCTTTTTAAAACTTTCAAAACTCATTTATAAACATTTTTATCATCTAAAATCATAAAAATATTTAAGAGGGCAGTAGCTAAATCAAACTTGTCTCAAGAGGTCCTAAATTCATAAAACTTGGTTCTACACATTCCTTTAACTCATAAGAGCTTAGAAAAATTACAAAACATAGTTTTCAATACTTGTATACAATAAATCTCATTGAGGCCGAAAACATGAAGACCAAAAACATAGATTTTCAAGCCTTTGCTTGAGACAACAATGGGCAAGTCTTTGAGCTCTAGGTTCATTTAAGTGATGACATGAAAGTAAACATGGTCATGTGTAACATCCCCAAATTTATAACTAAGATAAATATTAATCTTAATTAGCGATAGCAAAACCAAGAGAATCTAGACAAATGTTAGGAAACACAACAAATAGACTACTTAAGTATGTCTAGAGAAAAATGCAAAGAATTACTAAAATGCCATCACTTAGTAGAAATTATGAAAATGCCCTTGCTATGTAAAAGAAATTACCAAACTACCCTTGCCTTATTAAATGACGAAGATACCCTTACTCTATGAATGGAATTACAAGAATACCACTATCATTGTCTAATTATAAAAATATCCTTGTCTTAGTTAAAGAAATTACTACAATGCCATTTGCACAAATCCCGAGACTTGTCTTTAGACAAGAATAAATCTAAGCCATTGGATTAAGATGATAACACAATAATTTAACCACATACATCGTACACATTTCTGAATCACATACATGCACTAAAGGTTAGAAAATCTCCACTAACATCTTTGCACAAAACATGGAGCATTTTCATCCAACATGTTTGCATAAAACATGGAAACATGTTTGCACAAAACTAGGAGCATTTTCATCCCAAAATTCAGCCAACATGTTTCCATAAATCATGCTCCAAGTGCTTTCCTTCTTCTATTCTTTTCTCTAATCTTTCCACTATAAATACTCCTCAAACTCTCTTCAATTCAGAAACTCCCTAAGTTTTCTTTCTTTCTTATTCTATCATTCTTCTTATGTTCTTCAAAGACTTCTCTTGATCCTCTAAACTTCATCCAAACTTTCACTAGCCCTCACAAGAGTTACAATCTTTAACTCTAGTAAGAAATATTTTCTTAAGCACTCAAATTCTAGAGCCAAGATTCAAGGAGGGTCATCCACTCCAATGACTCTTGTTCAAAGCTTAAGGAAGAAGAGAAGGACCCTTTTTAGACCCTACACAAGAGGTAGGAGTTTCTTCTTTATTTGTTCAAGTATTGTTGGCTTCTAACTTTGCTCATGGATAGAATACCTCAAACTTGAGTTATTGTCAAAAGTTTTGAATAATTATATTTTTAGAAAACACAACATGTTCTATTCTGCTATGAGTACTTTTATGATGTTATCAAACTCAAATATAACTTAAAAGATTGTATGTGAAACTTGAGTTAATAAAGATAACTTAAGACATGAACATGGCAGGTGTTGGAATTTCTAGTTATTTCTGGCAGTAGTTACTTTGAAAATTAGTGTTCATAAAATATGAAGGATCTCGAAATGAAAATATTTTTATTATAAACTAGACTCATTGTAGAACACTCTCCAAAATGAATCAGCTAAAACGGAGTTTCCTAGCCCAAGATATAAATTTTTAAAGTAGAGCCTAAGACTGAAACTCTTAATCTGACCTTGTAATAGTAAAATAGGTGTAACTCACTCTAGAAAAATGCAAATGAACTGATTTCAACTTCTTGGAAACGCTAACACATCTAAAAACACACTTATGTATGCTATGCATAAAGTTTTACACCACGAAAATACAGAATGAGAGATATATTTTTGGGACAGTGTGCTGAGAAAGTCTTGAAGGTAGTTTGATACTGTGAGAGTGCAATTTGGAAAGGTTCTGGCTAAGGAAAGACTTGGTATTTAAGCGTGTCCATTGTGACCCACTTCTCTTTCCTGGGAATCCTACTATGCACAATTACAGTTGATTTACACTAATCTAAGATGTTAGTGCTACAAATTTTATTCTAAAAGATGTCAGAACTCTAAATAAAATATTCAAGTCTTGTAAAGAGATAATTTTAAGGATTTAAGTAGAATAATAATCTTCAGGAGATATATATAAAAGTCATAATAAAAATATATAAAGAACCTCTAAAAATATCGTAAAGGGTATTAATGTATTAATGGAAATACTAAGAGTACAAAGAAGACTAAGAGAAAAAGATAATACCAAGATATCCATAACCTATTAGGAACACTAGAGACCTAACTTGATAACTTAGGTTGCTTAATATGAATTATCTATGAGAATGTTTACTATGAGATTTACATGATATTGTCTATGTTACATGAAGTGATATACAGAAATGTGAATGTATTGATGAGATATGAAATGATAATGATAAAATGATTGACTATGCCATGATTTATTAATGTGCATACATTCATGTTCCAAATGAAATAAGAAATAGACCAACTCACTACTTAATCCTCTTTGAGGATTAAGGTATTGATGATTTCACTCAGTGAGAATAAAAGTAAAACCTGAAAAAGTAGCAATGATAGTCTGGAAAAGTGGACTTGAGCTAAACTCACGGCTTAACCCCCTAAACCGTTGAGATCATGGCAACGAAAAGAAAACCAAAAGGTTGTGGCGATGGCCACGGTATGAGCTCATTACCCTTTAGGGTGGTCTAAGGCATTGATGCATTCATCCCGTGAGTAATTAAGAAATATGTTGATGAAATCAATGAAAAATGATTATCACTAAACAAGTGAATGTTGAGGATGAGTAATCATGAAATGCATGCAGCTCCTAAATGATTATTGCTTATTAGTGGTTTTACATGATATGCTTATATGTATGCTTGATGAAATACTGAATGGATATTTCTGCTAATGTTCAAGATTAGTTTAAAAGTAATCAGATTTGACTAATCACATTTGTGAAGGTTTGATAATTGAATCCTTACCTGTTCACCTTTTTATAATAAACTCGAAGTGACTGGGATGACAACGACGACACTTTCAGTACAAGTAGGAACTCCTACTGAGAAATCATGTATTTCTCACTCCTATGTTTATTTTCTGTTGTCGTTACCTGAGACAGACATGTCCACCTAAAGCAACGAAGTTGTAGCTGAGGAAGGAGGTAGCGCATGAAGATTTCAAACCTTTCAAGTAGGAGTATTCCGAGCTTTAGTTACATTATAGTTTGTGAGAAACAATTAGTAATAGTAGAACTTATATGGTTATTTGTAATAACTTATCAGTATGATATATGCCCTGTTGTGACTTATGTATTAAGTGATTATATTCTAGTTTATGTGATAATAGTTCTACACTTAGTCTCTTATTCCGCTTATTTAATTAAGTGCGCAATGTAACTTGATTATTATCTATAAAAGCGTTATGTATTTCACTTCTCGTTACAGGCTTAAGTTTTCAAAAAATTAATTTATTTAAAGAAAAAAAAACTTCCACTATTTTTCTAAGTTAATTTCAAAAGAAAATAAATGCAAGGCATAAGTGACAACTAATAGAATCCAAATGTGAACTTGGTTCTATTAGGGTGTTACATCATGCACTTATTTTAGGTTCCATAGAAAGTAAAGTGATAGCATAAAATAAACATGAGATGCAACTCCTTATTATCTTGATATTAAGTGAGAACTTGAAACATAAACATGATAATGCATAGCTTGAAATATAAATATGATAATGCAAGTTCATGCATTATCTTGATACTTAGTGATAGCAAGGAAAGTAAATATGATCTGCAAAGCATAAAAGTAAACATGGATGCAATATTTATTTTAGTCTCATTTAGAGCTCTTACAAGACTTTAGAGATACAACCCAACACATATCTCATCACAAAGTAAGCTTTAGAGTTCTTGAACCAAGTTCTCAAAGGAACTATGAGGTTCTTGAACATCATCATCAAGCTCAAAATAAATAAACTTTCAAAACAAAACAAAACCTCAAAGATTAAGGAACCAAAACCGAAATATTGTAAAAAGGAAACAAGAAAACCGAAACCAAAAATAGCAAGGGAAGTAAAGGTGTTCTTGAGTAAAAATCATCTTGAGTTGGTAAATAAAGTTGAAACTCAAAGAAAGCAAAAACTCAAGCTCTAGAGGTTCCTTTGAGATGAACACAAAGTCATCATCTAGGAGCTCTCATCATTGAACTATCATATGCTCCTCAAGGCCAAGAGGCCGAATATTCAAAGAAAAAGAAACAAAGAAAGTTTCAAAAAGAATATCCAAGAGAAAGCTAGAAAAACTCATTTTTCAAGAAACAAAGTTTAGAAAAACACTCCTACCTAGAGTGGAGACAAAAAGCTTGAACTTTTGAAAAGGAAAACAAGATGATGAGCTCCTCCTTGGGGCTAGATGGTTTCAGCCAAGGAAGAACAAGAAGGTTGGAGTTGTGTTTCAAGTGAGGTTGTGTTTGAGGTGTGGTGTTTGAGAGCTTAGGAGGTGATTTGAGGTTGTGAGGTGGTGTTTAAAGGTTATGAGATGATGAGAAGATGAAGAGAGGATGAAGATGAAGATGAAGAATAAGAGGAAACTCTCTTGAAACTTAGAGAGAAAAAGAGAGAATACAAAAAAAGCTTAGAAAACTAAAAGTGTGAAAATGAGCTAAAGTGTTTGCATGTGTTTCTAGGCAAGGTATTTATAGAAAATGAAAACAAATGAAGGCTCATTGAGGAGAGGTGCTGGCCGTAGCAATTGGAGGGGAAAGGAAGAGAAAAATATCTCTTACACAAGGTCATTCAAGCATGGTTTGAAAGTATGAGAAGTATGGCTTCAAGTATGGTGATTTGAGTGAGCTTTTCTTTTAATTTTGAAAGAAGTAATCCTTCTAGAAGTGAGACATGGCTGGAAGTTTTTCAGCCACACATAATTGAGGAAAAGGATTTATTTCAATTAGTTATTCATTTGGAAAATCAAGCTTGATTGAAAATATGACAAGGCATGGTGTATGTGACTTGAGGTATGACTTTGGAGTGTTGAAAATTTGAACATGTGATGCATATGGAGGGAGAGAGGTGCACGGCCAGACCTGGACAGCATGGGGGAGGAGGATTTGTTTCATGTAATTGTGTGTTAATGGTAGGTTTAAGTGTGTATTAGTTTAGGTACAAGGTTAGGAATAATTAAGCTTAAGTTTAGGTGACTAAGAATGTGATTTAAGGATTTTATGACAAGATTAGGAGTGCTCATACATCATTAAAGAATTAAAAACTCATTTGTGAATAAACAATGTGTAACACAATTTCATGATTTAAGGAATTGGAAAGAGAAAATACTATTTAAGATTCCATGACCAGGAGTCTTGAATTTAAAATAGGATTTTAAGTTGTAATTAAGCACTTTTAGGTTCTAATCTACTTTAATTAATTAACCTTCAATTAGAGCCTAATATTGCTTAGGTTTGCTTAATCACGCGATTAAGCGTAAAAACACGAAACTCGGGGCAAAACCGTAATTTTGTACTAATTTCGTCCGGGACCTCTGGGACCAAAACTAAAGTTATAGTCTACATAAAAATGCCTTTTAAAACCATCTGGAGAAGTTTCGGGTTCATCCGGCACTTGTAAACGGGAAAAACACCGCAGAGGCGTTTTAGTCATTTTGACCCGAAAACTCGAAAAATGAGATTTTTGATCCCGGAAAGATACACAAGTCATCTAATCCCCTTCCAACATTGAGTTTGCCCTTCGAGTACTGCCGGATCGGCTTTCCTCGAATTTCGGGCTAAAAATGACCTCAGGGGCATTTTGGTCATTTTCACTCTAACAGAAAAATCGGGGCGTTACATGACCACTGATTTAATTTGATATTTTTGGTTTTATTAGTTGATAATATGTTGATATTGATGTATTAATTTTGGTGGAATGTTTGGATGATGGTAGAAAATCCATTTTGGAAAAACAAATTTTGAATCATGTGCTGGAATTCTCGGATTTGTACTAATAGGTTATGGTTCACGAATTTTCTAATATATTTGTAGATGTTTTTATAAGCTAGAAAAATTATATATTGAAGCTAACATTCTAAGGCAACTCCATGATTTTTCTTGGGTAACAAAACTGACTTTTACTATTTTCTAAAAATGTAAAACCAAGACTATTGCTGAGTTGTCTGGACAGTTAATTTTGAAACACTGAATTTTGGTAATTTTGTTACCATAACAAATGATTTATTTTTCCTTTAAACTTTTTACAGAGTGTTGCAAACATCTTGAGGTTTAAATGTGATTTTTTTCTATGAATTTATTGAGTCATTTTCTAGGGTTAAAATTATGGAATTCTGGCTGTTGGCTGTAAATAGGAGGTTTCTGACCTCCGAATTTGTCTAATTTTGTTAACATAGTTAGAGAACTCATTTTGCTCTAATATTTTTACAAGACCTTATGGACATATTTAGGTGTCATGTAATATTTTTGGTGGCTTTGAAATTGAATGTTTGATATGCAAATAAATTAGTGCTACAATGGTGTGAAATTTGTCCATATGCTGTATTTAGGCTAAGGCCTTATACTGGTGATATAATGACATTTGGTTCAAGTATGATATATATGAATGTATGCTAGTGCCTTTAAGGATTGGTTTGAGGCATGATTGGAATCATTTTGTGAATGAAGGCACACATGTGCTTTATGCATGCATTTCAAAAAGAAAAGTGAATGATGCAATATGTGCCAAAAGAGAATGTATAAACTTCAATTGTGCATGTTCTGACATAGGAGAAAATAGAAACAAGACTTAATTTGAATTGAGAGGAAGGAAAAAAGAGGAACTTCCCCCAAGATATTATGAGTCGTAGACGTATCGGCTAGGAATAGAACTATGTGTGATTTGGAAATAGAATAACATGAAGTCTGATGATCACGTATAGGAATTAGCTCAGTCCTGATAAGCAGTCTATTTCCCATATGTTGTGTTATCCACTATAAATCCATTTAGTATAAACTATTCACTGTGGAGTTGTCCACGACAGATACCTGTTGGGTATAAACTAAGTTTTTCCTATGTTAATGAGAAGAAAAAAAATGAATTGAATTGAGTTTTGTATCACGGTATAAATTAAGTCTTTCCTATGTCGATGGAAAAAGAAAAATGCATTGAATTGAGTTTTATGGCCATAAATAGAATCAGGCCCATTGAAAATAAGTTCACTGTAATTGGCACATGCATGGTTATATTATATTGAGTTATATTGTTTAGCATTATTTCATATGGTCTCGAGCATGATATTACCTATGAATTAAGTGAGTAACATTAAAAATAACCCACTTCAGAAGTATGATTTGGAACTTTAAAAATGAACTATTATTATGAAATGCATGATCACTCCTTTTTTAATAAATCGAAGTGGCTGGGGTGATGACGATGACATTATGATTGTGTAATTAGGGAGTTGCCCTATTGAGAATTGCATAATTCTCACCCCTACTTGTTTGTGTTCTCATGTCATCTCCAGGGTAATCCAGAGGACAAGGAGGTTGTTGCATGAAAGGAATAAACTTTGTAGTAGTTAGTAGTGGATATTTTAATTCCCCGTATTTAGTTGTAGTCATATATATGTAAATGTAACAAAGATTGTATATGTATGTAAGCTCATATCCGAGCTTCTTTCTGTACTTGATGTTATATTAAATAAATGTTTTGTATCTTTGATATATATTTTAATCGAATTACGCTAGTTATTACATGAACCCCTTGAGCTTGCTATAGATAATTAAGAAGGGTCTGCTAATTAATAAGTAACAACTCTCAAATACGATATCAAGACTTAAGGATGAGGTTGTACTTTGGAGGGTGTTTCATTTCATGTAACGCCCGGGGACGAGGGCGAGGAGTGATCACCAGTGCAAAAGAAGGCACGAACAAGGAGTAGCTTCTCACAAGGCCCTCTAAGCGAAGAGGTACATGGATTAACCGATTACACACCCATATGAGAGGGATCCTAAGACTGTATAGGTATAAGACTATACAGTTGAGGATGACTTATATGAGTTGATTTGTACTACCTATACCAACAAGATGCATCTTCTTTTCAGTAGCCTAGACTGAAAGAACTCTATAGTTAAGCGTGCTTGACTTGGAGCAATTTTGGGATGGGTGACCTCCTGGGGTGTTTTCCTAGGAAGCATGTGAGTGAGGACAAAGCATGCTGAAAAGACCCATGTTAGTTTGTGGGGACAGTTATCAATTCATAAAGCGGCATGGGCTGTTACAAACATGTCCTCAACACCTTATTAAATTTTCAATTCAAAATGAGATCATTTGGTACAATAAAAAAATTAGACAAATTTAGTGGTCCAGAATTTACTATTTGGGAAAAACCCTAAGCCTCTTGATTTTTGAATTTTTAATCATAGCAAAAGAGCTTTTAAAAGCTCAGGAAAATTACTGGAGACACTTTTATATGTTAACTTTATCACATAAGATTTTGGCTTATCATAAAGTCTCCAAACTATGTGAATAAAATCATACAAATTGAGCTATTTGCTTGATTCGAAAATTCCAGCAATCTAGGTTAAAACTTGTTTTGCCAAAAAGGATTTCCTAATATCATCCAAACACTCTGCCAATTTAAACACATCAAGTAAATCGTTAACAAAAATATAGAAAACAGATTTTTTACCAAAAAGGTTTAAAAGCCCTACTTGTGAAGCTTTAGGGCTTCTAACTCCAAAGGTTCTTTCAAAAATGTTTTTTCCTCACTTCAAGCCTTCCAAACAGCATCTACTCCCTTCCTTAAATAGTGGAGTCTGAGATACAAAAGTGAGAAATGGTGAGGAATTGAAATTCCTATCGGTTTGTTTTGTAGACGGTGATAAATAGTTAAAGTTTTATGAAGAGATTATAAGGTTTTAGCAAGTTTAGACTAGGGTTTTGGAGGTTTTGAATGAAGTTTGAAGTTATTTGAGGAAGAAACAATGGAGGCTATATTTTTCTCCTTGCTAGCCAAGAATGATAAGGTGATGTGATAAAGTTTGGTTGCATTGTATTTATCTTGATATAAATATTAGTATTTATGTAATTAAAGTACAGTTTCTTTCTGAAAAGATAAAAAGAGATGGATGGCCAGGATTTGATCTTGTTAATCAAGATTGAATCTTAGAAATCTACTTGGTTTAAATGGATAGACACTATCCAAATCTTGATTTTTAATCTATTTTTCAGTGTTAAAATCACTCATTGAAAATTTACCGAAGTGTAGAACACCATACTCGGGAAATCAGATATTGACGGAAATTAAATTCTAGGTATAAAATTTTCATTTCTAACCATTTCTAACCTTAACCCTATCTTTTCTCAGTCTTGGGGCATCTTAGTACCGAATTTAGGGTTTCAACTGTCGAGACGAGCCCATGGGTCCTTCAAGGTCATTGTTCATGCCCGAGCCCCTTTTTTTTTAATTCATCCATTGGGTCATCTTCATCATTGCTACATCTATCAAATTTTTGAAATTCTTACTAATAAAGTTTAATTTTTGGATAAATTTTGGGTGTTATATTACCACCCACCTTAAAAAGAATTTTGTCCTTAAAATTCATTTGAAATAGATTTCAAAAGACAATTTTCATAAATCAAACAAGCAATTCAAACACAATTCAAACAATTTAATCAAATCCTAAACGTTCCTGCCTCGAATCGGATTATCAGGTGCTGATGTTCCCTTAGCTCTTGATACTCTTGTGTGGTGACTTCCCGGCAAATTTGTTATCTCTCTAGACACTCCCAAATCTTGTGCCTTGGTTTTCCATAGCAATAGTATGCATATTGCCCAGCCAAATAAGGTTTACTCCTATGATTTTTCCCATATCTTGGGCAATCTTGCCACATGGTTGACTTTTGTAGCCATTTGTCCTTATATGAGATGGCTTGAAACTACTTCTTTTGGGGTAGAGCTTCCTCGTAGCCTTGGTTTTCAATTGCCAGTCTTTTGTTAGAAGTGTCCTTAATGGATTGGGTGATTGCTCGCTTCTTATTGGATTCCTCTACACATTGACACTTGTTTACCAAAGTTGCATAATCTATGATCTCCAAGAGACTCAAAGCTACTTTAATATCATCACGTAGACCTCCTTCATATTTTATGCACTTCCAGGCTTTATCAGGATCGCATTGGAAAATAGTAGAAAATTCATATAACTCTTCAAACTTGACTGTATACTCTACTGTGCTCATTGATCCTTGCTTGAGTGCCATGAACTCTAACTCCTTTGCCAAAAAGGATTTTCTAACATCATCCAAATATTCCACCAATTTAAACACATCAATATCAATATGTTATCAGTTAATACAACAAAGAATATCAAGTAAATCATTTACCAAAATATGAAAAAGTTTAAAAGCCCTATATGTGTGTCTTTAGGGCTTCTAACTCTAAAGGTTCTTTCAAAAATGGTTTTTCCTCATTTTTTAGCCTTTCAAACAGCACATAATACCTTCCTTAAATAGTGGAGTATGAGATATCAAACAGATAAATTGTGAGGAATTGAAATTCCAATTAGTTAATTTTGTAGATGGTGATGAGTAGTTGAAGTTTTGTGAAGAGATCTTAAGGTTTTAGCAAGTTTATGTAGGTAGAAAAGTGCACGGTAAGGAGGGGGTCGAATCATGCTTCGCTTATCTTTTTTTCTTTTTCTTTTAAAAACTTAAACAAGATACTATCAATCATTGAGCTTAAACTGTAGCAAAAATAATGTTAGGTATGTCAGAAAGTAACTTTTTAAACTACATCATTAGCAACAAAAGAGAAAATAAGACATACTTTAAGCAAATATTAAATAATAATCACAAAGCAGTGAATGTCAAAGAGATAGAGAAGAAAAAGATGCTATATAGATATTTTTATACTGATTCGGCCAACCTACCTGTCACAACGTACCCAAAGGATGTCACGACGAGAATGACAAATAGTTTAAAATAATGGAAGTCACCACCAATTTTGTTTTTTAGCAAAAATTGGAAAACCTTTTAATTTGTAAAACTGGCCTTTTTAAAAGTTTTGAGGTTCGGGAGTTTGATTATGATTAGAGAAGGGTGGAAACTGAACTTCACTGCACCTCTAATACATCCGTACGAATACGGTTACCTTAGAGCTAATTATACAAATTCATTTATAATTTTAAAATATTTATTTTTCCCCAAAATGTAATTATATATTTGCAAAAATAAAACTAAAATTACTAATTATATATCTACAAAACTAAACATAAAATCAATAATTATGTATTTACAAAAATAAAGATGAAATTAATAATTGTATATTTACAAACATAAAGCTAAAATTAGTAATTATACATATACAAAAACAAAGCTAAGATTAGTAGTTATATATTTTGCAAGAATAAAATTAAAATTAGTAATTATATATTTACAAAAATAAAGCTAAAATTAAAACAAGAATTAAAGAACTAACTTTATGAAAAAGAGATTTTGACTTTATAGTTATTGACTACGTCGACATATTCTCCGGTGCAATGAGGAACTCAAAGTCACGTCGTTCTATAGAAAATAAGTATGTGTTGATGAATTTTAATCAAACAAAAAAATGTGTTAATTTGTTTAAATTTTGAAAATGGGCTTTTGATTGATGATTTTTTAAAAGAAATCCAATTTTGCATAAGGTTCAAGTTAGCATTAGACAACTCAATAAACCCTTACAATTCAATAATCCATAAAGGAGACATCTGCCTCTCAATCATGACTATTAACTGTTACAAAGATTAAAAAAAATCATTTTTCAAGAAGAAGATCCAAAATTAAAATACCTAACATTTTTAGGGAAAAAAAAATACACATACTAGACTGAAAATTAAACTCAGCTCAAACATAAAGCAAGGCGCAAATGATCCTATTTAAAAAGAACCTAGTTACTGAAAAATAAAAAAGAAATCTAGGGAGCAGCGCATAGAGAAAGAGAGCAAAGCAAAATATATATATATATAAAGTCACTCGCACCGAAAAAAATCTAGCTTTCATGCTAGTGTACTAACCATTCAAACATTATTGACAAAAGCAAAAGTAACATGGACAATGGGATATAAGCAATCATGTCCTCAATATCATATATATATATATCTTTTTTAAAATAAAACTTTGTCCACAAAGGAAACAAAACTAAAAGATATAGTAAAAAGAAAGAAAGAGAACCTAGATCAAAGATAAGAGAAGCAAGGATATGGTTCTTCAAAGAAGCACAGAAGGAAAAAAAATGAATGATGGAAACCGAGAGAATTTTGCAAATAGAGGTAGATGCACGTAAGGGAACCGACGATGGTGACTTCGGCCATATGATGATGAATGAAGGAGGTTGTGATGACAGTGAAAGTGGTAGTTTTATGATGGGAGTAGTTATTTGGAGATGATAATGATGATACTGTTGGGTGAAAGGTTATGGTTTGGTTTCTCCGGAAGGAGGCTATGAATGGCAATAATGGAGGCAAAGGAAAAGGGTGATGAATCCAATGTTCTTATTTTTGTCCTCTCCTCTTTTTGTGTCTTTTGTCAAAATCAGCTCTCTCTGTGTGTGTCCTAATTCTTTTCTATCTGATCTCTTCTAAAATTCCCCCATATTCTTTAAAATTTTCTTATTTATACATGCAGGAAATTAAATGCCTTGACTGTTAATTCATTAAATGCATTGGCACACGCAAATCTTCAGGATGTGATTGCCAACTCATTCTGGCTAAAGCCTTAAATGCATTGAACAGTTGACATTGATTTTTTTTTAACTATTAGAGCAGTAAATGCTTCTGTTGTTTTTCTTATAGTTCCTGTTCTAGGCATGCATCTTTCTTCTTTTTTTATTTGTTTTGTTATATCAATCATAGTGAGATTGAAATTTAACAGATTTGAGTTTTAATGGGCTTGGTTCTTTTAATGAGCCAACAATAACATGGATTTTTTTTTATTACAATTAGGCCAACAACAATAAATAAATAAAGCACAATGGGATAGGCTAACAAAAATTAAAATAATGGAAATAAAATTTCAGACAAAATATAGTGTTCACAATATGACAACAACATGTGCTCCTTGACTCACCATTCTCCATTAACCTGAAAAATGATTGAGGATGAATCCCTGTAGACCTCTAGGTATTCCACCCCAAGGGTTATTGCCACTTCTAAACCTATTATACATGCTTCATATTCGGCTGTGTTGTTGGTTTAGTCGAATGCCAGTTTGACAGCGATTGAAAACTATTTTCCATTAGGGGACACTACTACTGCTCCAACTCCATTCCCATGAATGTTGATGATAACATCAAAGTACATTTTCCACATTAAGTCTCCTTTTTCCCCGCTTTCATTATCCTTTTCTACAGCTGCTAGGACTTCTTAATTAGGAAATTCAAACTTTGTTGGCTGATATTCTTCAAGTGGATTCTCAACCAGGTGGTTTGCTATCACGCTTCCTTTTATGGATTTTCTAGTCACATATTTGATGTCAAATTCTACTAGAGCCACTTGCCATTTGGACATTCTCATGGAGACATGCGGGCTCTAAAAAATATACTTCATGGAGTCCATGTGAGATATCAACAAAGTTGTATAATAGAGCATATACTGTTGTAACCTCCTTGTTGTCCATACTAGTGCACAACAAGTCTTCTCAACAGCCAAATAGTTGTATTCACACTCATTGAACTAATTACTTAGATAGTAAATAGCTTTCTCCTTTCGACCAGACTCATCATGCTGGCCCAATACTACTCCCATGGATCGATGTAGCATTGTGAGGTATAGAATGAGTGACCGTCCTAGTGTGGGTGGAACCAAGAGAGGTGGATTTGATAAGTAGTTCTTGATTTTGTCAAATGCTTCTTGACATCTATCATCCCATCTACTCGAATTGTCTTTCCTTAATAATTTGAATATCGGCTTGCATGTATCGGTAAAATTAGAGATGAATCTTGCTATGTAATTCAAACGGCTTAAGAAACCTCAAACTTCTTTCTCTGTCTTGGGCATTGGCATGCTTTGGATAGCTTTAATCTTGTCTGGGTCAACCTCAATGCCTTTCTTGCTAACGATGAAACCTAACAATTTTCCAGTGGATACTCTGAATGTGCATTTTGCTGGATTCTATCGAAGCTTGTAAATCCTCAACCCTTCAAATAATTTTCTGAGCACAGCAACATGACTTTCTGCTTCTTGTGAATTTGCTACCATATCATTAACATACACCTCAAGTTCCTTACGGATCATATCATGGAAAAGGGTCACCATTGGTCGTTGGTATGTCACTCCAGTATTCTTTATGTAACACCCCAGTTTTTAACCTAACACGCCTAGGACACATTTGAGTTAAATACTAGTTATTACTCTTTTTTTAAAAAACATAAATTGAAAAGCAGGAGCCACGCAACTTTAAATAGACGACATCGTACGATGCACATGCAAGGAGGTCAAAGCATAAAATAAACATAAACAACATCATCATAGCTTTCATAACAACATAGATGTTCCAACTACACACCATAGTAAATACATAATAATAACATAGTACTCACCAATGGAGGTAGAGTTGATACAATCATATGGGAGATAAATAGAAACTAGAAATACATACATAAGAAAATGTGGCCTATTCCAATGCACCTATAGAAGATAACCTCTAAAAGCAAAAGAAAGTCATCCTATGAAATATGTGAGTGTGTGCGCTATGGACTCCGCAACTGCTACCCTCTACTGCTGCCTATCCCAGGAAGGAGGAACGTAACTAATCCACCGGCGTAGCTTGGATGGAGTGGCTAAGCGAAGAGGTGGTTAGACATGAGGTCCACAGCATGGCCGCATGGTTGGCCTACGCCCTAACACAAGCTGAGTCACTGTGTCCTCGCTACCACCTCCCATCTCCATAAGCACTGTAGGTGTAGAAACCTTTGAATATACATGAATGGCAGAGTCATTCGATGGGTCGGTCTCTGAGTGCATCGGGTAGGGAATATAATCTAGGAAGTCACGAACAGCAGAAGCAGCAGGACGAGCATGATGGATCTGCTCGTCATGCAGCCAAGCACGCTTGAACACCAAGTCATCTCTAAAAGAGGAAGTGAGGGAGAAATGAAAATTGGAAACAGGGTATGCAAATGGACGTCCCATGTAGACAAAAACGCAAACAACACAACGACCCTCAAAGTGATAAGAACGATGAGTAGTGTTGTAGTGCACCTTCCAAGTGGGCGTGTCAATGAAGACCATAAACGTCGCCATCTGCCTCTGAAGATGGGATGGAAAGAAAGATAGAGGGAGTGAGAAACTTGATAAAGAATCTCAGTAGGGAAATCCTCCTATCCTAGTGTCATCATTTATGTCCTTAGGAACATTGGGTTTCATTATGAAAATAGTGAGCATGCATAAGGTTTGTTGATTAAGTTTCAAATGTACTTATCCAAGGCTCATGTCTTTTAACATGATTCTTGATGTTATGAATGCATCATGCCTCATTATGCAATGCATGGCAATATAAGGTGCAACATAATACATAAAGACATAAACAGTAAACATAGTAAACATTGCATAAATGACTTTCATTTATATTTGATGTGACTTAACTTATTCTTTTCTCTCTTTGGGGCCACCCTATTGTTCTCTCCTGTGAGAGTTCTAGGTTATGAGCTCATATCTAACTAGTCATCACTAGTTTTCGCTTACCCTATGGTAAGACACCCGACTTTTAAAGTATGAGATAGGGGGCAAGGATCACCTTTCATAACCTTTAATTCGGGGAGTCTAAAGGATAACTTCCTTATTGGATCACCTCTCATAACCTTTAATTCAGGGAGTCTAGAAGATCATCTCCATGTATCTTATGTCACCTATAAAACTTAGCATGTTATTTATAGATACAATCATAATCCATAAATATATTCATCATTCATAACACATCGTGTGGTAATTCATGTTTGGAAAAAGTATCACCATTTATCTAGATTTTACAAATTTGGTGGAAATCCAACAACATAATGGCTACAAACTGGATTTTCCCTAAATTTGCTTTAGGCCCTGTAATCATCATGCATCTCAATAACTTAAACATAATCATAGCATGTCATTCAATTCATATAATCACCACTTATTTTCATGTATCCATCGGCATATATCATCATTATTTCTCCTGAAAGCTAAACATGCTTCTACCTAGTATGCTGGAATTATGGACCAGGCTCAGCTAGTGCATATGCTATGCTTGTCAACATAAGATATACATACACAAGTAGGGCAATAAAGATCATCATCAAGCACTTTATATGAAAGCGTACCTGATTTATCGTAATCGCAACAAAGTCCTGCACGGGTTAAAACTTAAGACTCGGCTTGACCTAATTATCAAAATTAATTCCTTAAGCACTGAAGGGACTCACCCTAAAGGTTTTCACTAACTTTTAACCTCAAAAACATTTTCAAATAGTGCTGGACAGCAGGGCAGTGTTTTAAAATTAATCTGTTTCGGTGTTCTAGAAATCGCGATTTTGACTTTTTTTATTTTTAGTTTTTCCTAAAAAGCCAAAATTAATTCTTGCCACCACTATGGAAATTTTTACACATAAAATCAGTTTCAAACAGAATCCTCATCAAAATAAATTCACCAAGGCAGTTGGTATAAAATCTCAAATTTTAGAAGTCTCTAAAATGCCTTTTTCGGTTCTTTCTAGTTCCTAGTTTTCCTCAAGATAAAGAATTGGATTCCCCCACCAACTACTAGTGATTGATGCACATTTGGATAATTTTAAACAACATTTTATAGAATTTTAAATAAGTGAGGCAGTAGCCAAAAATCTATTTCCTAAAGGTACCCGAAAATTGTTTCTTTGACTCATTCTTGTTACTAGTTTATCCTAGGATGCCAAAAACAATTTTTACCACATTTAATATCAACTTTTACACTCCCTAACCTATCCAGACAGCAGCAAGCAAAAAAGGAAACATCAAGGCAGTAGCCAAAAGTTTGTGTCCTAAAGACACATAAAATCATGTTTTTACTTTTCTTTGTAACAAGATTTCTAAGACAACTTTTAAGAAAATTTTAGGACATAGAGGTTGAGCCATAAACCAAATAAAACTCATCTCAAACCTCAATGTTTTGTCATGGCCAAAATGCACATGCATTGAGTGTAGCCATGATTTAAAATTTCATTCTAGATCCAAGGACAAGTTTGTGCGCTTTAAGATCTTTTAGGTGACAACTTGGAAATAAACATGCTATGCATCATATTTTTATCTTTAAGATTAAAGTGATAGCACAAAAGTGAACATGCCATGCAACTTATTTTTATCTTTGACATTAAGGTGAAGACATTAAAAGTAAACATGCTATGCACTTCATTTTTATCTTCAAGCTTTAGGGTGGTGGCTCAAAATATAAATATGTTATGCAAACTCATTCTTATCTTTATATTTAGGTGATAGCATAAAAGTAAATATGAATGCAAGCTTATTTTACATCTTGTTCACTTAAAGCTCAAAAACCTTACAAGATTAGTTTCTTGCTCCTAGTAGGTCTTAAACATTAGTGAGCTTTAGAGTCCATCCACACCATGGTTCCAAGAACCTTATTCCTTGGACTCACCATCAATCTCAAAACAAAGAACAAAGAGAAAAAGATAACCAACAACATTTCATTTCTATGGTTTCCTTAAAATCGAAAATAAAAGGAAAGTGAGAGATAAAAATCAAAAGAAGCAATAAACCAAGGAGACCAAAAACCTTAGGCTTTAGAGATCTTGAGTTTGGTGATATCAAATCACCTTCAAAGATACTCATCATCAAGCCATGATCTAACTCATCAAAATCGAAATCCTAGAGAAAAAAGGAGATGAGACCGAAAATGAAATGAAACCAAGGAACCAAGCCTTTGGCTTTAGAGGCCTCAAACATGGTGATGTCAAGACCATCACCAAGAGTTTTCATCATCAAGCCATGGGTCCAACACTTTATTTACAACCAAGAACCGAAAACATAGAGGAAAAAGATCCATAAACTGAAAATATTCATCAAGAGGAGGAGATCCACATCAAAACATAAAGAAAGGAAAAAAACCATAAGAACTTGTCCAACTAAGCAACAAAGGATCCGAAAAATAAAGCAAAGAAAAGCAAAGGAACTCAAAACAAAATCCTACCAAGGATGTAGTCTTTGATGGAAGGAAGAAAGCTTGGTTCTTGGAGCTAAAATGAGAAGACAAAATCTTCTCTTGGTGGCTTGAGGGGTTTCGGCCAAGGGGGAAAGAAAGGAAAGGAATGGTTTTTCTTGTGGGTGGAAAAGTTGTGTATTTATGAGGTGGTTTGTGGTTATAAGGTGGTGGTGAGTGGTGGTTCTCATGAGGAAGAAGAAGAGCTCTGAAGGCCTTAGAAAAGAGAGAAAACTTGAAATGGATTTAGAGCTAAAGTTGCAAGAATTAAGCAAATGGCATTGTGATTTCCTTGAGTGTGTATTTATAGAAAAATTGCTATATGAGTGGATGAAGGGGGAGGGGAGGCCGCGACATTCATCAAGAGAAATAGGGAGACAAATATCTTCTAAATGCATCATTACATAGAATGGTGTAGGAATGGCTAGGTATGGGCTTGAGTATGGTGTTCTTTGAGTGTGTAAGTAAGCAATTCAAAATGTGATAAATGAGATGGAGGAGGAGTGGCGCCAGTTCCCAAGAAGATTCAAGGGAGGAAATTTTCTCTCCTTAATGTGGATTAGAGTGTGCTTAGGAATGTCTTTGATTAGGCCATTGATTAGGAGTTTGTAATCAAGTATTTAGGTAAAAAAAAAAGAGTGATTAAGACTTCCTAAGGCATGGTTGAAAAGTGCTCTTGTTTACTTAGTGGCGTCAAACTTCATTCAATAAGATTTTCAATCACATCATAGGTTTCTTAATTTAAAGGATTAGAGAGAAAAAGTACTATTTCATGATTTGTGACATAAAATCTTAATGTAAGAAAAGAGATTTTGAGTTTCTCTAAGCAATCCTAGGTCCTAATTTTTCACAATTAATTATTTTGACTCTAGATTAATTATTAAGATTAAATTACCTTTAATTAGAGCCTAATATTGCTTCTATTTCCTTAACCATTTAATTAAGCTCATTACGCATTAATCTAGAGGTAAAAAGGTCATTTCACATCAAAACTTCTCCAGGACCACCCGAACTCATCCAAATATCTCACATTACGTAAAAACATCATTTCGAACTTCTAGGAAATCTTTTAGGCTCAGTTGGCACTAAATCTCGTGTAAAATCGCCGCAAGGGCATTTTCATCATTTTGTGTCGAAAGTTCAGAAAGTGGGATTTTCATTTCATTTATTGTTTCTAAGGCATCTAATCCTCTTCAAAAATCACACCAACCCCTCAAGGATGCTCCCGGTCAGCCGTCCTCAGATTCTGGGCAAAAATGACCTCAGGGGCATTTTGGTCATTTTTACACGGGAAAATCGCGGATCGCGATTTTCACACAGATCGCCATCTAATCCTTATGTAGTCTATTCATAATATAAAAATAATCTTTCGAGGGTGGTCAGGGTTGACTGGCCTCGATTTTTTGTACAAAACTGACCTAGGGGCATTTTGGTCATTTTTGCTAAGTAGAGAAAAATTGTGGGCGTTACACTTTAACCCGAATAGCATCACTCTATAGCAAAATATTTCCTATTGAGTGACAAATGATGTTTCCTCCTTGTCTTCTTCTGCCATCAGTGTAACACCCTAAATCTTAACCTAATACTACCAGTATGTATTTAGGTTAATCCTTAGAATATTACCTCTTGGTCTCATTCTTTATTTTGAAAATAATTATCGGAAATATGGGTAAAATTTTTCTTTTTGAATTAAACCAAAGTAAGAGCCATGCATGATTCTTTGAATAGGAAATTCTTACAAGTCATATGAGCAAATCATAATAAAACACATAAATAACATGGATACATCAACTGAATACATATATATATATATATATAGATAATGTGCCTGCTGAATAGGCAGGACTATTCAGTACATAGAAGAACGAAATACAACTGAGAAGCAAATACAAGGAAATCATAAAAGCAACACCCATACCTAGAGTAGACAACCTCATATACAAAAGAAGGTTTGTCCTCAACTGTGTGGCGTGTGTGCACTAGCTACTACCCATCCTATGCACCTACTCCGCCGTCCGAGTCGAGGGGTGGAATCGATCCACTGGCAGATCTCGGTGGGAGTGGTCGTGCGGATCATCGGAGAGTTTCCACCGTGACGAGGGAGCATGGATGGCCTACGAGCCAACCTCGGCTGAACCACCATCTCCTCACTCCCGGCTCTCATTGGTGGGGGAGCGGGGCTGGAGCTCCAACTGTACATGTGCGAGGGCGGGTCCTCTGATGGATCCGTCTCCGAATCGAGTCCGGCACGTACTCGGTAGTCACGCATTTGCCGACGCCTCAGGCTACATGTGGAGGATCTGCTCGTCGCGTGGTCTAGCTCGCTCTAAAATCGTGTTATGATGGTAGGGGGCAGTCGGGGTGAAGCGGTAGCTCCATACTGGGTGTGCAAAGGGTCATCCCATAAACATGAATACTATGATTGTGCAGTGACCCTCAAAATGGTATGACCCGAGTGCTGGGTCATGGTGCAGCTCCCACGTCGGGGTGTCGATGAAGAGTACGAAAGTGGCCATCTGAAGATGTGACGGAAGAAAAGAGAAAGGGAATGAGAATCTTCTAAAAGAATTCTCAGTAGGGCAATCCCTAACTAAGTGACGTCATCACATCCTCAGGAACCTTGGGTTTTATTTCTAAAAAGGTGTGTATGCATATAAACTCCTTTTAAGTTAGTTTTCTAAAGCATTGGTTATCCAAGGTCCATCATATTTTACAATGCGTCTTATGACTAAGCATGGAATATACTAAGATATGAATGAGTCATAAGGATAAACTAATCAACAAAATCACAAAAACATTATAATAGTGGCAGAAGTTGACAAGTATAAATCTCATAATAACTTTCTTGGTTTTTCATAGCATATGTGACATTTCAACTTTAACTTTATCTCATGGGGCCACCCTAAAATATCTCTAGGTTATGAGCTCATACCTTAACTAGTCGTCACTAGCTCTTACTTATCCTATGATAAGCGTAACATACATAATCCCGACTTAAAGTACGGGCTAGAGGGCAAATTAAGGATCACCTCTTAGGGTCATTTCCTCTTTGAAACGCTCTACTAGCAACTAGTGCATAGTAGTATTGTCGGCTTTGGCAAGCTCTGTGTCAATACCCTCACAGATTTGTTTTCTTGGGGGTGCTCGGCTAAACCGGTGTCACCCAAGAAGGCGTCTCAGTGTTGTGTCACATTTAAGTTCTCATGATTTTCAAAAAGACTTTTTTCTAAGTTCCTCAAATTTGATGGAAATTTGGCAGCATGACGGCTGTAGACCGAATTTCCTCAAATTTGCTTATGCCATGAAAACATATAGGACATACACAAGCATTCTTCATAAGGTGTTGAAATTATATAAAACTTCTTCATAACATGTACATCATCACATAATCATTCATCATATAAATCTTCTTTATAGCATATCATCACATAATCATATTTAAACAAAACATTCACACAACTCATAAAGCTTATTATGTTATAAACGTATAGTGTCTTATGCTTCGATCTTTACGAGTCTTTGGACTTGTAAACTAATTGTTCTAGTATTCCTCCTTAACCTCTCACACACCTATAGGTTCACAACTAATAAGTTTTACTAATTTTATGCTTAAGAACCCATCCAAACAGCACTACGCAGATTTAGACAGTTTTATGTTTATGTGATTACGGGGTTCTAGAAATTATGTTTTAGGCCCTTAAAGTCCTTAACTCATAACCTAGGTTATAAATCATCATAACTTAAGCTCTCGGGTATCTATAGGTTCATATCTAAGTATTCCTCACCTCACATTATGGTCAAGAACATCTCTAAACCTCAAGGATGCAGAATTTATAATCCTAATTTTACGGGTACCTAGGAGTCACAACAATGACCCTTTCTAAGTCTGGTTTGCTCCTAAGGCATCAAGATCAAGTCCTAAACCAATTATGAGCCATTCCTACACCTTTAAACTAATTTAGAGCCATGATTATCAAGTTTAAACCTTGCTGGACAGAATACAGAAAATTCAATAATTAAAGGATCTAGAACTCTCAAATTAATTCCTTTCTAGTGTCTAACTTATCTTATCTTTCACATATGAGTCTTAACATTATTTTTACTCAAACATAAGCATATTATCATCATTAAAACAGCACATACAGTGGCAAATAAATAGCAAGGCAAAACCGAAATGTGCATCTCCATAAAAGGCATAGAACACAATTTCTAAAGCACAAAGAATACTAGTTTCTCTTGGAACCTTTTTAAAACTTTCAAAACTCATTTATAAACACCTTTATCCTTTAAAATCATAAAAATACTTAAGAGGGCAGTGGCTAAATCATTTTCATCTCAAGAGGTCCTAAATTCATAAAACTTAGTTCTACATATTTCTTATACTCATAGAAGCTTAGGAAAATTATGAGACATAATTTTCAATACTTGGAAACCTTAAAACCTATTAAGGCTGACATCTCAACTATGGAAAATAAATATTTTAGACCTTTGTTTGAGACAACAATGGGCAAGTCTTTGAGCTCTAGGTTCATTAAAGTGATGGCATAAAGATAAACATGTTTATGCGCTTGTTTTAGCTTTTATTAGAAAGCAAAGTAAGAGCATAAAATAAATATTAGATGCATCCTATTGTTATCTTTGATGTTTAGGTGAGAACTTGAAATGTAAACATAATAATGCATAGCTTGAAATATAAACATGATAATGCAAGTTCCTTTATTATCTTGGTACTTAGTGATAGCAAGGAAAATAAACATGATGTGCAAGGCATAAAAGTAAACATGATGCAAGGTTTATTTTATGGTTAGCTAGAGCTCATTCAAGACTTTAACAAGATAACAATCCAACATATATCTCATTTCAAAGAGAGCTTTAGAGTTCTTGAACCAAGTTCACAAAAGAACTATGAGGTTCTTGAACAACATCATCAAGCTCAAGTAAACAAACTTCCAAAACAAAACAAAATCTCAAGGATCAAAATACCAAAACCGAAAACCTTACTAAAGAAAAAGAAAGTGAAACTAAGTCAAGTTCTTTATTAAATACCTAAAACCCCTATCTAGAGAAAGATCTCTAGAATGTGCCGGCCAACTTTAAGGTTGACAAGGGTAGGCTTGGGCTTTTAGAAATCCTTAGATTAATTTTCTTAAGTTGAAAAACCATGTGAGCTAAATATCATATAGATGAAGTTTTAAGAAAAGGAAAACTCAAGCTTTAGAGGTTTCTTTGAGATGAATACAAGGTCATCATCTAGAAACTCTCATCATCAAGCTATCATGCTCATAAACAAGGCCAAGAGGCCGAAATGAAAAAGAAGAGAAAAACAAAGGAAAGTTCAAAACAATCCAAAAGGAAACTAGAAAAAAACACATTCTTGAGCAAAACAAGTTTGAAAAGCAAATCCCTACCAAGTGAAGAAGATGAAAGCTTGAACTTGAAAAAGAAAATGAGAAAAACAACTCCTCCTAAGGTGGTGTGATGGCTTCGGCCAAAGAGAAAGAAAAGGAAAGGATATGTGTTTTGAGGAAGCTTGTGTTTGAGGTTTAGTGTATAAGAGATTTGATGATGATCTAAGGTTATGATATGGTGGATTGAAGTGGTGAGGTGATAATGTGAAGAGAGGATGAAGATGAAGAGAAGGAACTCTTGAAACTTTGAGAGAAAAGAAAAGAACTAGCAAGACAACTCTAGAATTCTAAACTTAGCAAATACTTCAAGGTGCAACTAAGCTATCACAAGCATCCTATTTATAGAAAAACAAAACCATTGGGCTCACCAAGGGGGGAAGTGGCCGTAGCTTTTGAAGGGGAAAAGGGAGAGAAAAATATCTCTTACACAAGGTCATTCAAGCATGGTTTGAAGTATGGAAGCTATGCTACAAAGTATGGCTTGATGTGAGTTAATTTCCTATCAATTTTTTATGAAATTAGGCTTCTAGAAACTTGACATGGCTGGAACTTTTCTAGCCACAAATAAATGGGAAAAATGGGTTGTTTTAATTATTTATTCATGTGGAAATTCAAGCTTGATTGAACGTTATGACAAGGTATAGTGTATGTGACTTGAGGTATGGCCTTGGAGTGTTAGCAAATTGAACATGTGATGCATATGGAGGCTTGGAGGTTTCGGCTAGACCAGGGATGTCATGGGGGAGGTGAGTTTTGATCATCTAATTGGGTGTTAATGGTAGGTTTAAATGTGTATTAGCTTAGGTACAAGGTTAGGAACAATTAAGCTTAAGTTTAGGTAACTAAGAATGTGTTTTAAGGATTTTATGACAATATTAGGAGTGCTCATACATCATTAGAGAATTAAAAACTCATTTATGAATAAACAATGTGTAACACAATTCCATGATTTAAGGAATTGGAAAGAGAAAATACTATTCAAGATTCCATAACTAGGAGTCTTGAAATTAAAATATGATTTTAAGTTGTAATTAAGCACTTTTAGGTTCTAATCAACTTTAATAAATTATTTTGACTCAAGATTAATTGAGGAAATTAATTAACCTTCGATTAGAGCCTAATATTGCTTAGGTTTGCTTAATCACGCGATTAAGCGTAAAAACACGAAACTAAGGGCAAAACCGTAATTTTGCACTAATTTCGCCCGGGACCTCCGGGACCAAAACTGAAGTCATAGTCTACATAAAAACGCCTTTTAAAACCATATAGAGAAGTTTTGGGTTCATCCGGCACTTGCAAACGGGTAAAACACCACAGGGGCGTTTTGGTCATTTTGACCTGAAAACTCGAAAAAAGAGATTTTCGATCCCGAGAAGGTACACAGGTCATCTAATCCCCTTTCAACATTGAGTTTGCCCTTCGAGTACTATCGGATCGGCTTTCCTCGAAATTCCGGGCCGAAAATGACCTCAGGGGCTTTTTGGTCATTTTCACTCTTAACAGAAAAATCAAGGTGTTACAATCAGGATCTAATTGTAGCCTCAATACCCATCCATGAAGGAGAATCTATGACTTCTTACTGTGGTGTTTTACCCATTTGCAAGTGTCGGATGAACCCGAAACTTCTCCAGATGGTTTTAAAAGGCGTTTTTATTGAGACTATGACTTTAGTTTTGGTCCCGGAGGTCCCAGGCAAAATTAGTACAAAATAACGGTTTTGCCCCTAGTTTCGTGTTTTTACACTTAATCGTGTGATTAAGCAAACCTAAGCAATATTAGGCTCTAATCGAAGGTTAATTAATTTCCTTAATTAATCTTGAGTCAAAATAATTTATTAAAGTTGATTAGAACCTAAAAGTGCTTAGTTACAACTTAAAATCATATTTTAATTTCAAGACTCCTAGTCATGGAATCTTGAATAGTGTTTTCTCTCTCCAATTCCTTAAATCATGGAATTGTGTTACACATTGTTTATTCATAAATGAGTTTAAAATTCTTTAATGATGTATGAGCACTCCTAATCTTGTCATAAAACCCCTAAACCTCATTCTTAGTTACCTAAACTTAAGCTTAATTACTCCTAACCTTGTACCTAAGCTAATACACATCTAAACCTACCATTAACACCCAATTAAATGATCAAACCTCACCTCCCCCTTGCTGTACCAGACCTGGCTGTGTACCCTTCTCCCCCATATGCATCATGTGTTCAATTTTTCAACACCCCAAGGCCATACCTCAAGTCACATATACTATACCTTGTCATAATTTTCAATCAAGCTTGATTTTCCAAGTAAATAACTTATTAAAATAGCCCATTTTCCCCATTTATTTGTGGCTAGAAAAGTTCCAGCCATGCATTGTTTCTAGAAGCCTAATTTCATCAAAAATTGATAGGAAATTAACTCACATCAAGCCATACTTTGTAGCATAGCTTCCATACTTCAAACCATGCTTCTATGACACAATCAAAGAGATATTTTCCTCTCCCTTTTTCCTCCAATGCTATGGCCACTTCCCCCCTTGGTGAGCCCATGGTTTTGTTTTTTTTCCATAAATAGGATTCTTGTGATAACTTAGTTGCACCTTGAAGCATTTGCTAAGTTTAGAATTCTAGAGTTGTCTTGCTAGTTCTTTTCTTTTCTCTCAAAGTTCTAAGAGTTCTTTCTCTTCATCTTCATCCTCTCTTCATATTATCACCTCACCACTTCAATATCCTAACCTTAGATCATCATCAAATCTCTTAAACACTAAACCTCAAACACAAGCTTCCTCAAAACACATCTCCTTTCCTTTTCTTCCTCTTTGGCCGAAGCCATCACACCACCTTAGGAGGAGTTGCTCTTCTCATTTTCCTTTTCAAGTTCAAGCTTTTCAAACTTGGTAGGGATTTGCTTTTCAAACTTGTTTTGCTCAAGAATATGTTTTTCTCTAGTTTCCTCTTGGATTCTTTTGAACTTTCCTTTGTTTTCCTTTTCTTTTGCATTTTGGCCATGAGGCCTTGATGAGCACATGATAGTTCAATGATGAGGACTCCTAGAGGATGACTATGTGTTCATCTCAAAGGAACCTCTAGAGCTTGAGTTTTTCTTTTTTCTTTAACTTCATCTATACTATACTTAGCTCACATGGTTTTTAAACTTAAGAAAATTAATCTAAGGATTTCTAAAAGCCCAAGCCTACCCTTGTCAACCTTAAAGCTGGCCGACACATTCTAGAGATTTTTGTCTAGATAGGGGTTATGGGTATTTAATAAAGAACTTGACTTAGTTTCACTTTGTTTTTCTTTTGTAAGGTTTTCGGTTTTGGTATTTTGATCCTTGAGATTTTGTTTGGTTTTGCTTTGGAAGTTTGTTTACTTGAGCTTGATGATGTTGTTCAAAAACCTCATAGTTCCTTTGAGAACTTGGTTCAAGAACTCTAAAGCTCTCTTTGTAATGAGATATGTGTTGGGTTGTTATCTTGTTAAAGTCTTGAATGAGATCTAGCTAACCATAAAATGAACCTTGCATCATGTTTACTTTTATGCCTTGCATATCATGTTTATTTTCCTTGCTATCACTAAGTACCAAGATATTAAAGGAACTTGCATTATCATGTTTATATTTTGAGCTATGCATTATCATGTTTACATTTCAAGTTCTCACCTAAATATCAAAGATAATAATATAATGCATCTCATATTTATTTTATGCTCTCACTTTACTTTCTAACAAAAACTAAAACAAGTGCATAAGCATGTTTATCTTTATGCCATCACTTTAATGAACCTAGAGCTCAAGGACTTACCCATTGTTGTCTCAAACAAAGGTCTAAAAATATTTATTTCCTTCGGTTCTTATTTCGGCCCTAAGAGGCTTTGATGTTTCTAAATATTGAAAATTATCTTTCATACTTTTTCTAAGCTTTTATGAGTACAAGGAATATGTAGAACTAAGTTTTATGAATTTAGGACCTCTTGGGACAAAGATGAATTGGTCACTGCCCTCTTAAATATTCTTATGATTTTAGATGTTAAAAATGTTTATAAATGAGTTTTGAAAGTTTTAAAAAGGTTCCAAGAGAAACTAGTATTTTATGTGTTTTAGAAATTGTGTTTTATGCCTTTATGGAGAGTGTTTGTTTAGGTTCTGCCTTGCCATTATTTTGCCACTGTAGGAGCTGTGTTAATGATGATAATATGCTTGAGTTTGAGTATAATTAATGGTAAAGGTCATATGTCAAAGATAAGAGAAGTTAGAAACTAGAAAAAAATTAATTTGAGAGTTCTAGATCCTTTAATGCTTGAATTTTCTGGATTCTGTCCAGCAAGGTTTAGTAATGCTAATCATGGATCTTAATTAGTTTAAATGTGTAGGACTGCCTCATAAATAGTTTAGGACTTGATCTTGAAGCCTTAGGAACAAACCGGACTTAGAAAGGGTCACTGTTGTGACTCCTAGGGACCCATAAAGTTAGGATTGTAAATTCTACATCCTTGAGGTTTAGAGATGTTCTTGATCATAGTGTGAGGTGAGAAATACTTAGTTATAACCTCATAGGTACCCAAGAGATTAGGTTTTATGATTAATAACTTAGAACGTGAGTTAAGGACCTTAAGGGTCAATGCATAAGACATTAAAAAGTCTTGAGTTTTTATGATGCTTAATTTATGATATATACATGAGCTTTATCTATGATAAGTTGATATGTGCTATAAAGAAGTTTTACATGATGATATGCTATACCCCATAAGAAATGTTTGTGTATGTCTTATATGTTTTCATGGCATAAGCAAATTTGAGGAAATTGCCCATCTGGCCATGTCATGCCAAATTTCCATCAAATTTGAAGAACTTAGAAAAAGGTCTTTTTGAAAATCATGAGAACTTAAATGTGACACAACACTGAGACGCCTTCTTGGGTGACACCTGTTTAGCCGAGCACCCCCAAGAAAACAAATCCGTGAGGGTATTGACATAGAGCTTGCCAAAGCGGACAATACTACTATGCACTAGTTGCTAGTAGAGCGTTTCAAAGAGGAAATGACCCTAAGAGGTGATCTTTAATTTGCCCTCTAGCCCATACTTTAAGTCGGGATTATGTTACGCTTATCATAGGATAAGTAAGAGCAAGTGACGACTAGTTAAGGTATGAGCTCATAACCTAAGAGATGTTTTAGGGTGGCCCCATGAGATAAAGTTAAAGTTGAAATGTCACATATGCTATGAAAAACCAAGGAAGTCATTATGAGATTTATACCTATCAACTTATGCCACTATTATAACGTTTTGTGACTTTGTTGATTAGCTTATCTTTATGATGCATTCATATCATTAGTTTATCCCATGCTTAGTCATAAGACTCATTGTAAAATATGATGGACCTTGGATAATTAATACTTTAGAAAACTAACTTAAAAGAAGTTTACATGCATGCGCACCTTTCTAGAAATGAAGCCCAAGGTTCCTGAGGATGTGATGATGTCACTTAGTTAGGGATTACCCTACTGAGAATTCTTTTAGAAGATTCTCATTCTCTCTCTCTCTTCTTCTGTCACATCTTCAGATGGCGACTTTCGTACTCTTCATCGACACCCCGACATGGGAGCTGCACCATGACCCAGCACTCGGGTCATATCATTTTGAGGGTCGCTGCACTATCAGAGTATATATGTTTATGGGACGACCCTTCGCGCACCCAATACGGAGCTACCGTTTCACCCAGACTGATCCCTACCATCATAACAAGATTTTTGAGCGAGCCAGATCACGCGATGAGCAGATCCTCCGCATGCAGCCCGAGGCGTCAGCCGTACGCGACTACCCAGAGTACGTGCCCCAGACTCAGTATTCAATGATGGATCCATCAGAAGACCCGCCCTCGCACATGTACAGTTGGAGCTCTAGCCCCGCTCCCCCACCGATGAGAGCCGGGAGTGAGGAGATGGTGGTTCAGTCGAGGTTGGCTCGTAGGCCATCCATGCGCCCTCGCCACGATGGACATGCTCCGATGATCCGCACGACCACTCTCGCCGAGATCCGCCAGTGGATCGATTCCACCCCTCAGTACTCGGACCAGTAGGAGTAGGTGCATAGGATGCGTAGTAGCTAGTGCACACACACAACATAGTTGAGGACAAACCTTCTTTTGTATATGAGGTTGTCTACTCTAGGCGCACACGAGTATGGGTGTTGCTTTCATGGTTTCCTTGTACTTGCTTTTATGATTTCCTTGTATTTGCTTTTCAGTTGTATTTCGTTCTTCTATGTACTAAATAGTCCTGCCTTTTGGTAGGCACATTATCTATATATATAATCAGTTGATGTATCCATGTTATTTATGTGTTTTATTATGATTTGCTCATATGACTTGTATGAATTCCCGATCAAAGAATCATGCGTGGCTCTCACTTTGGTTTTAAATCCAAAAAGAAAAATTTTACCCATATTTTCGCTAAGTATTTTCAAGTAAAGAATGAGACCAAGAGGTAATGTTCTAAGGATTAAGCTAAATAAATACTAGTAGTATTAGGTTAAGACTTAGGGTGTTACATTGTCCTCCAAACTAGGAGCCCGAGGCACGTAGTCCTGGAAGTCGAGGCATCGAGCCACCATTATACGTCCGCAGAATCCTCTCGTCTCGCGTCCGGGCGTGCTCAAAAACCATTGCATCATCATAGGGTGACATCTGGGAGAAACGGTAGCTCTGTACAGGTTGTGCAAAGGGGTGTCCAATGAACATGAAGACTCGCACGGTGCACTGCCCCTCAAAATGATATGACCCGTGGTCCGGGTCATAGTGAACCTCCCAAGTAGGTATGTCAACGAAGACCACGAACGTCGCCATCGCTCTCTGAAGATGTGACGGAAGAAAGAGAAGGAAGAGAAAGGGTTGAGAATTCTTACTAAAGAATCTCAGTAGGAGTCTCCTATCCTAAGGTTACATCGTTCACATCCTCAGGAACCTTGGGTTTAATTATAAAAGGTGTGCATGCATGAAAGATTCATTATTAGGGTTTATAAGACCAATCATCCAAGGTTCATTCCTTTTAGTATTCATCTAGATGTTATGGATGCAACATATTAAAACATGAATGCATGGCAATGCCTCAATCAAATAACTCAATGAATTACAATTTCAAGGAAGCACACAAGTGGCATAAAGGGCATATAACTATCAAGTGGATCTTTCCTCAACTTCGTGACATTAATCATGGTACTTTAGCATAATAAGGCCACCCTAAAATAACTAGGTTATGAGCTCATACCTCAACTAGTTGTCACTAGCTCTTCCTTATTATCTGAATAAGTGAAACATAATAAAATAATCCCAACTATGCAAGTACGGGTAGGGGGCAGGGATCACCTCTCTTAGGATATACCCTCTTTGAAACGCTTTGCGGGCATTAAGCCACAGCAATTTGTCCGCTTTGGTAGGCTGCATCTACTCATACTCTCATGGATTTGTCTCCCCTGGGGATGCTCGGCCGAACCGGTGTCACCCAGGGTTTTCAACTCATGTGGTACTTTAAAACATTTCTTCAACCCTTTAAGGTTTGATGGAAATTCGGCAGCATAACAGCTGTTAAACCGAACTTCCTTTTCTAAGTCCGGTTTGCTCCTAAGGCATCAAGATCAAGTCCTAAACCATTTATGAGCTATTCCTACACATTTAAACTAATTTAAATCCATGATTACCATTTTGAAACCTTGCTGGACAGAATCCAGAAAAATCAAACATTAAGGGATCTAAAACTCTCAAATTAATTCCTTTCTAGTTACTATCTTCTCTAATCTTTCACATATGAATTTTAGCATCAATTATACTCAAACATAATCATATTATCATCATCAAAATAGTATATACAGTGGCCAAACACAGCAAGGTAGAACTGAAACATACATCTCCATAAAAAGCATAGAACTTGGTATTTAAAGCACATAAAGTACTAGTTTCTTTTGGAACCTTTTCAAGACTTTCAATACTCATTTATAAACATTTTTATCATCTAAAATCCTCAAAATATTTACAAGGGCAGTAGCTAAATCAAATTTATCTCAAGAGGTCCTAAATTAGTAAAACTTGGTTCTATACATTCCTTGAACTCATATAAGCTTAGAAAAATTTTAAAACATAGTTTTCAATACTTGTAACACATAAAACTCCCTAAGGGCTGAAATCTCAATCTAAAGAAATAAATATTTTCAAACCTTTGTTTTAGACAACAATGGAAAAGTCTTTGAGCTCTAGGTTCTCTTAAGTGATGACATAAAAATAAACATGCTCATGCACTAGTTTTAGCTTTTCATTAGAAAGTAAAGTGAGAGCATAAAATAAACATGAGATGCAACTTGTAACACCCTAATTTTTAACCCAATATTCTAGAACATATTAGGCTAATCATTAGGTTATTACTTCTTAGTCTCAACTTTTTAATAAAATACATAGCGGGAATTACGGGTAAATTTTTCTTTTTGAAAACATAAACAAAGTGAGAGCTGCGAACTTAATTAGTTGAACGACAGAAACATAAAGCACGCGTAACAATTATCAGAGATCACATAGTAAAACATATAACCAAGAAAGCATTCCATTAATAACATAATTTAAGTACATAAGTAGTCATTCCCTTATGGGGATGGGCAGAGCTTGTAATACAATGGGAAAGAAAATACAACAGAAAATGTAAAGTACATGGTTCAACATGAAGATGGAAAACCCCAAAATGCTACCCTCCTATTAGACTACGAGTACAAACTACAACCCCTCCCAAAAGGTACTACCGAAGGGAAGATCTCCATAAAAGCTCGGGTACTTGCAAAGTTCTCCATCGGGAACTAGTGACGCCGGGGATCCTCGGGCGATGGAGGCAGGTAACCGGGGAAATGCTCTATCTCCTCCTGTGTGGGCCAATGGAGTGTGAAGGGGACTCGCGGCGGCTGAACGTGAGCTCCTCAACGTGGACGCATTTCGGTTCTCCTCGCCAAGCGTGGCTGCCTCACGGTCTCCTCACTCCCCTCGCGCCAGAACTGGGGAAAGGGAGCGGAGCCCTCCGAAGGGACATGCGTCGGCGAATCCTCAGATGGATCAGTCTCAGACCTCCTCGAGCGAGTCACGTACTCCGGGTAGTCACGGACAGCCGAGGCAGAGGTACGGGCATGGCGTAGCTGCTCGTCACGCGGGCAAGTGCGCTCGAAGATCATGTCATCACCACCAAAAGGTGCAGTAGGAATGAACTGGTAGCTCGTAACCGGGTAAGCGAAACGTCGTCCCATGTACACAAAAACGCGGACGGCACAACGACCCTCGAAATGATATGAACGGTGGTACAGGTCATAGTGCACCTCCCAAATAGGCATGTCAATGAAAAGCACGAACGTCGCCATCGGTCTCTGAAGATGTGACAGAAGAAAGAAGAGAGAGGAGTGAGAATTCTTCCTAAAGAATCTCAGTAGGAGTCTCCTATCCTAGGGTTACATCGTACACATCCTCAGGAACCTTGGGTTTAATTATAAAATAGTGATCATGCATATAAGGTTCAACTTAGGGTTTTCCAAACTAATTATCCAAGGTCCATTCCTTTTAGCATGCATCTTGATGTTATGAATGCAACACGTTACATCATGGATGCATGTCAATACTTGAGTGCATAAAACAACACATCAAAGCACATAAACATAAATCATGTGGCATAAGGGCATATAACTCTCAAATGAGATCATTCCTCAACCTCGTGACATCAATCATGGTACTTTAGCATATAAGCCACCCTAAAAATAACTAGGTTATGAGCTCATACCTCAGCTAGTCGTCACTAGCTCTTGCTTATTATCTAAATAAGCGAAACATAAATAATAATCCCGACTCGCAAGTACGGGTAGGGGGCAGGGATCATCTCTCTCTGGGATTACCCTTTTTGAAACTCTTTGCGGGTACTAGTCCACAGCAATTTGTCCGCTTTGGTAGGCTGCATCTACTTATACCCTCACGGATTTGTCTCCCCTGGGGGTGCTCAGCCGAACCGGTGTCACCCAGTCGAGCGCGTCTAAGTGCTTTGTCACATAAAAATCTCCTGGGGGTGCTCGGCCGAACCGGTGTCACCCAGGGTTTTCAACTCATATGGTACTCATAAAACATTTCTTTCACCCCTTTAAGGTTTGACGGAAATTTGGCAGCATAACAGCTGTTAAACCGAATCTCCTTCAAACCGCCACAAGCTAATCCACACATCATGTTCTCATGAAATCTCATGCTATGATAAACTTTAACATTTCATCAATCATTTTCTCATGCATCAAGCACGTCTCATCACATCATTGCATCATACAACACATCATAGCATAACAACTTCTTAATGTCTTATGCATCGACCCTTAAGGTCCTTAACTCACATCCTAAGTTATAAATCATCAAACTTAGACTCTCGGGTACCTATAAGGTTATAACTAAGTATTCCTCACTTCACACTATGATCAAGAACATCTCTAAACCTCAACAATGCATAAATCATAATCCTAACTTTACAGGTACCTAGGAGTCACAACAATGACCCTTTCTAAGTCCAGTTTGCTCCTAAGGCATCAATATCAAGTCCTAAACCATTTATGAGTCATCCCTACACATTTAAACTAATTTAAATCCATGATTAGCATTACTAAACCTTGCTGGATAGAATCCAGAAAATTCAATCATTAAGGGATCTAGAACTCTCAAATTAATTCTTTTCTAGTTACTAACTTATCTTATCTTTCACATATGAGCCTTAACATTAATTTATACTCAAACATAAGCATATTATCACCATTAAAACAACTCATACAATGGCAAAACATAGCAAGGCAGAACCGTAACAAACATCTCCATTAAAAGGCATCAAACACATTTTCTAAAGCATATAAAATACTAGTTTCTCTTGGAACCTTTTTAAAACTTTCAAAACTCATTTATAAACATTTTTATCATCTAAAATCATAAAATTATATAAGGGGGCAGTAGCTAAATCATTTATACCTCAAGAGGCCCTAAATTCATAAATTCATAAAACTTGGTTCTACAAATTCCTTGTACTCATATAAGCTTAGAAAAATTATAAAACATAATTTTTCAACACTTGGAAACTCCAAAACACCTTAGGGCCGAAATGTGAACCAAAAGAAATAAATATTTTAAACCTTTGTTTGAGACAACAATGGGCAAGTCTTTGAGCTCTAGGTTCATTAAACTGATGACATAAAGATAAACATGCTCATGCACTTGTTTTAGCTTGCATTAGAAAGTAAAGTGATAGCATAAAATAAACATGAGATGCAACTCATCATTATCTTGATATTAAGTGAGAACTTGAAATATAAACATGATAATGCAAGGTTCACTTATTATCTTGATATTTAGTGATAGCAAGGAAATAAACATGATGCAAGGTTCATTTTATGGTTAGCTAGAGCTCATCCATGACTTTAACAAAATAACAACCCAACATATATCTCATTACAAAGAGAGCTTTAGAGTTCTTGAACCAAGTTCTTAAAGGGACTATGAGGTTCTTGAACAACATCATCAAGCTCAAGCAAATAAACTTCCAAAACCAAACAAAACAAAATCTCAAGGATCAAAATACCAAAACCGAAAACCTCACTAAAGAAAAAGAAAGTGAAACTAAGTCAAGTTCTTTATTAAATACCCAAAACCCCTATCTAGAGAAAAATCTCTAGAATGTGCCGGCCAACTTTAAGGTTGACAAGGGTAGGCTTGGGCTTTTAGAAATCCTTAGATTAATTTTCTTAAGTTGAAAAACCATGTGAGCTAAGTATAGTATAGATGAAGTTAAAGGAAAATAAAAACTCAAGCTCTAGAGGTTCCTTTGAGATGAACACATTGTCTTTCTCTAGGAGTCCTCATCATTGAGCTATCATGTGCTCCTCAAGGCCTCATGGCCGAAATCACAAGGAAGGAAAAACAAGAAAGTTTCAAAAGAAAATCGAAGAGAAAGCTAGAAAGAACTCATTTTCAAGAAAACAAAGTTTAGAAAACACCCCTACCTAGAGTGAAGACACAAAGCTTGAACTTTTGAAAAGAAAAACAAGATGATGAGCTCCTCCTTGGGGCTTGATGGTTTCGGCCAAGAGGAAACAAGAAGGTTGGAGTTGTGTTTCAAGTGAGGTTGTGTTTGAGGTGTGATGTTTGAGAGGTTTGATGATGGTTCAAGGCTATGGGGTGGTGTTTGATGGTTAAGAGATGATGATGAGATGAAGAGATGAAGAAGATGAAGATGAAAAGAAAGGAAGAACTCTCTTGAAACTTTGAGAGAAAAAGAAAGAACTCAAGAAAGCTTAGGAAAACTTGAAACTTACCAAATGAACTAAAGTGTTTGTATGTGTTTCTAGGCAAGGTATTTATAGAGAATGAAAACAAATGAAGACTCAAAGGGAGGAGGGTTGACCGTGTGGTATTGGAGGGGAAGGAAGAGAAAATATCTCTTACACAAGGTCATTCAAGCATGGTTTGAAGTATGGAAGCTATGCTACAAAGTATGGCTTGATTGAGTTAATTTCCTATCAATTTTTGAATGAAATTAGGCTTCTAGAAACTTGACATGGCTGGAACTTTTCCAGCCACAAATAAATAGGAAAAATGGATTGTTTTAATTACTTATTCAGTTGGAAAATCAAGCTTGATTGAAAGTTATGACAAGGTATAGTGTGACTTGAGGTATGGCCTTGGAGTGTTGAAAAATTGAACATGTGATGCATATGGGAGGAGGGAGTGCACAGACAGACTTGGTTCAGCAAGGGGGAGGTGAGGTTTGATCATCTAATTGGGTGTTAATGGTAGGTTTAGATGTGTATTAGCTTAGGTACAAGGTTAGGAACAATTAAGCTTAAGTTTAGGTAACTAAGTATGAGTATTAGGAATTTTATGACAAGGTTAGGAGTGCTCATACATCATTAGAGAATTAAAAACTCATTTGTGAATAAACAATGTGTAACACAATTCCATGATTTAAGGAATTGGAAAGAGAAAACGCTATTCAAGATTCCATGACTAGGAGTCTTGAAATTAAAATATGATTTTAAGTTGTAATTAAGCACTTTTAGGTTCTAATCAATTTTAATAAATTATTTTGACTCAAGATTAATTATGGAAATTAATTAACCTTCGATTAGAGCCTAACATTGCTCAGGTTTGCTTAATCACGCGATTAAGCGTAAAAACACGAAACTAGGGGCAAAACCGTAATTTTGCACTAATTTTGGCCTACATAAAAACGCCTTTTAAAACCATCTGGAGAAGTTTCGGGTTCAGCCGACACTTGCAAATGGGTAAAACACCGCAGGGGCGTTTTGGTCATTTTGACCCGAAAACTCGAAAAACGAGATTTTCGATCCCGGAAAGAAACACAAGTCATTTAATCCCCTTCCAACATTGAGTTTGCCCTTCGAGTACTGCCAGACCGGCTTTCCTCGAATTCCGGGCCGAAAATGACCTCAAGGGCATTTTGGTCATTTTCGCTCTAACAGAAAATCGGGGCGTTACACAACTTATTATTATCTTGGGTATGTTAAGTGAGGACTTGAAATATAAACATGATAATGCAAAGCTTGAAACATAAACATAATAATGCAAGTTCATTTATTATCTTGATACTTAGTGATAGCAAGGAAAGTAAATATGATGTGCAAGGAATAAACATAAATATGGATGCAATATTCATTTTAATCTCATCTAGAGCTCTTACAAGACTTTAGAAATACAACCCAATACTTATCTCCTCACAAAGAGAGCTTTAGCGTTCTTAAACCAAGTTCTCAACGGAACTATGAGGTTCTTGAACATCATCATCAAGCTTAAAAGAAACCAACTTTAAAAAGAACATAAAATCTTCAAAGAAAAAGAAACCAAAACCGAAATATTAAAGGAAAGGAAATAAGGAAACCGAAATGAAAAACAAGAAAAAGTAAAGGTGTTCTTGAGCTAAAATCATTTTGAGTTAGTAAACAAAAGTGAGACTTAAAGAAAGTAAAAGCTCAAGCTCTAGAGTTTCCTTTGAGATGAACACATAGTCATCATCTAGGAGCTCTCATCATTGAGCCATCATGTACTCATCAAGGCCAAGAGGCCGAAACTCAAAGGAAGAGAAAATAAGAAAGTTTCAAAAAGAAAATCCAAGAGAAAGCTAGGAAAACTCATTTTCAAGATAAACAAATTTAGAAAAACACTCCTACCTAGAGTGAAGATGAAAAGCTTGAACTTTGAAAAGGAAAACAAGATGAAGAACTCCTCCAATGTGGCAAGATAGCTTCGACCAAGGGGGGATAAAAAGGTTGGAGATGTGTTTTGTAACATCCCCAAATTTATAACTAAGATAAATATTAATTAGCGATAGCAAAAACCAAGAGAATCTGGACAAATGTTATGAAACACAACAAATAGACTACTTAAGTATGTCTAGAGAAAAATGCAAAGAATTATGAAAATGCCATCACTTAGTGGAAATTACGAAAATGCCCTTGCTATGTAAAGGAAATTACCAAACTACCCTTGCCTTATTAAATGACAAAGATACCTTTACTCTATGAATGGAATTGCAAGAATACCACTATCATTGTCTAATTACAAAAATATCCTTGTCTTAGTTAAAGAAATTACTACAATGCCATTTACACAAATCCCTAGACTTGTCTTTAGACAAGAATGAATCTAAGCCATTGGATTAAGATGATAACACAATAATTTAACCACATACATCATACACATTTCTGAATCACATACATGCACTAAAGGTTAGAAAATCTCCACTAACATGTTTGCACAAAACAGGGAGCATTTTCATCCAACATGTTTGCATAAAACATGGAAACATGTTTGCACAAAACATGGAGCATTTTCATCCAACATGTTTGCATAAAACATGGAAACATGTTTGCAGAAAACAAGGAAACATGTTTGCACAAAACAAGGAGCATTTTCATCCCAAAATTCAGCCAATATGTTTCCATAAATCATGCTCCAAGTGCTTTCCTTCTTCTGTTTTTTTCTCTAATATTTCCACTATAAATACTCCTCAAACTCTCTTCAATTCAGAAACTCCCTAAGTGTTCTTTCTTTCTTATTCTATCATTCTTCTTATGTTCTTCAAAGACTTCTCTTGATCCTCTAAACTTCATCCAAATACTTAAATCCTAAGTCCAAACTTTCACTAGCCCTCACAAGAGTTACAATCTTTAACTCTAGTGAGAAATATTTTCTTAAGCACTCAAGTTCTAGAGTCAAGATTCAAGGAGGGTCATCCACTCCAAAGACTCTTGTTCAAAGCTTAAGGAAGAAGAGAATGACCCTTTTTAGACCCTACACAAGAGGTAGGAGTTTCTTCTTTATTTGTTCAAGTATTGTTGGCTTCTAACTTTGCTCATGGATAGAATGCCTCAAACTTGAGTTATTGTCAAAAGTTTTGAATAATTATATTTTTAGAAAACACAACATGTTTTATTATGCTATGAGTACTTTTATGATGTTATCAAACTCAAATATAACTTAAAAGATTGTATGTGAAACTTGAGTTAATAAAGATAACTTAAGACATGAACATGGCAGGTGCTGGAATTTCTAGTTATTTCTGGCAGTAGTTACTTTGAAAATTAGTGTTCATAAAATATGAAGGATCTCGAAATGAAAATATTTTTATTATAAACTAGACTCATTGTAGAACACTCTCCAAAATGAATCACCTAAAACAGAGTTTGCTAGCTCAAGATATAAATTTTTAAAGTAGAGCAGAAGACTGAAACTCTTAATCTGACCTTGTAGTAGTAAAATAGGTGTAACTCACTCTAGAAAAATGCAAATGGACTGATTTCAACTTTGTGGAAAAGCTAACACATCTACAAACACACTTATGTATGCTATGCATAAATTTGTACACCACACAAATACAGAATGAGAGATATAATTTCGGGACAGTGTGCTGAGAAAGTCTTGAAGGTAGTGTGATACTGTGAGAGTGCAATTTGGAAAGGTTCTGGCTAAGGAAAGACTTGGTATGTAAGCGTGTCCATTGTGACCCACCTCTCTTTCCTGGGAATCCTACTATGCACAATTTACAGTTGATTTACACTAATCTAAGATCTTAGTGCTACAAATTTTATTCTAAAAGATGTCAGAACTCTAAATAAAAGATTCAAGTCTTGTAAAGAGATAATTGTAAGGATTTAAGTATAATAATAATCTTCAGGAGATATATATAAAAGTCATAATAAAAATATATAAAGAACCTCTAAAAATATCTTAAAGGGTATTAATTTATTAATGGAAATACTAAGAGAAAAAATAATACCAAGATATCCATAACCTATTAGGAACACTAGAGACCTAACTTGATAACTTTGGTTGCTTAATATGAATTATCTATCAGAATTTTTAGTATGAGATTTACATGATATTGTCTATGTTACATGAAGTGATATACAGAAATGTGAATGTATTGATGAGATATGAAATGATAATGATAAAATGATTTACTGTACCATGATTTATTAATGTGCATACATTCATGTTTCAAATGAAATAATAAATAGACCAACTCACTGCTTAATCGTCTTTGAGGATTAAGGTATTGATGATTTCACTCAGTGAGAATAAAAGTAAAACCTGAAAAAGTAGCAATGATAGTCTGGAAAAGTGGACTTGAGCTAAACTCACGGCTTAACCCCCTAAACCATTGAGATCATGGCAACGGAAAGAAAACTAAAAGGTTGTGGCGACGGCCACGGTATGAGCTCATTACCCTTTTAGGGTGGTCTAAGGCATTGATGCATTCATCCCGTGAGTAATTAAGAAATAAGTTGATGAAATAAATGAAAGACGATGATCACTAAACAAGTGAATGTTGAGGATGAGTAATTATGAAATGCATACAGCTCCTAAATGATTATTGCTTATTAGCAGTTTTTCATGATATGCTTATATGTATGCTTGATGAAATACTGAATGGATATTTCTGCTAAGGTTCAAGATTAGTTTAAAAGTAACTACACTTCGGCTAATCACGTTTGTGAAAGTTTGATAATTGAATCCTTACCTGTTCACCTTTTTATAATAAACCCGAAGTGACTGGGATGACAACGATGACACTTTTAGTACAAGTAGGAACTCCTACTGAGAAATCATGTATTTCTCACTCCTATGTTTATTTTCCGTTGTCATTACCAGAGACAGACGTGTCCACCTAAAGCAACGAAGCTGTAGCTGAGGAAAGAGGTAGCGCGTGAAGATTTCAAACCTTTCAAGTAGGAGCATTCTGAGCTTTAGTTACATTATAGTTTGTGAGAAACAATTAGTAATAGTAGAACTTATATTGTTATTTGTAATAACTTATCAGTATGATATATGCCCTGTTGTGACTTATGTATTAAGTGATTATATTCCAGTTTATGTGATAATAGTTCTACACTTAGTCTCTTATTCCGCTTATTTAATTAAGTGCGCAATATAACTTGATTATTATCTATAAAAGCGCTATGTATTTCACTTCTCAATTCTGTGCTTAAGTTTTCAAAACATTAATTTATTTAAAGAAAAAAAAAAACTTCCACTATTTTTCTAAGTTAATTTCAAAAGAAAATAAATACAAGGCATAAGTGACAACTAATAGAATCCAAATATGAACTTAAGCACAGTGGGGTTCTATTAGGGTGTTACATGTTTCAAGTGAGGTTATGTTTGAGGTGAGGTGTTTGAGAGGTTTGATGATGGTTCAAGGCTATGGGGTGGTGTTTGAAGGTTGTGAGATAATGATAAGATGAAAAGATGATGAAGATGAAGATGAAGAACAAGAGAGAACTCTCTTGGAACTTAGAGAGAAAAAGAGAGAACACAAAGAAAGCTTAGAAAACTAAAAGTGTGCAAATGAGCTAAAGTGTTTGCATGTGTTTCTAGGCAAGGTATTTATAGAAAACGAAAATAAATGAGAGCTCAAAGGGAGGAGGGGCTGGCCGTAGCTTTTGGGAAGGAAGGAAGAGAAAAATATCTCTTACACAAGGTCATTCAAGCATGGTTTGAAGTATGGAAGTTATGATACAAAGTATGGCTTCAAGTAAAGTGATTTGAGTGAGCTTTTCTTTTAATTTTGAATGAAATTAGTCTTCTAGAAGCTAGACATGGCTGGAAGTTTTTCAGCCACAAATAAATGAGGAAAATGGTTTATTTCATTTAGTTATTCATTTAGAAAATCAAGCTTGATTGAAAATATGACAAGGTATGGTGAGTATGACTTGAGGTATGGCTTTGGAGTGTCAAAAATTTGAGCATGTGATGCATATGGAAGGGGAGGAAGCTTCGGCCAGATTGGCAGCAAGAGAGAGGAAGAAAAATCTCTCATGTAATTGGGTGTTAATGATAGGTTTAACTGTAGGTTAGCTTAGGTACAAGGTTAGGAATAATTAAGCTTAAGTTTAGGTAACTAAGAATGAGGTTTAGGGATTTTATGACAAGATTAGGAGTGCTCATACATCATTAGAGAGTTTAAAACTCATTTAGGAATAAACAATTGAAAACACAATTTCATGATTTAAGGAATTGGAGAAAGAAAACACTATTTAAGATTCCATGACTAGGAACCTTGAATTTAAAATAGGATTTCAAGTTGTAATTAAGCACTTTTAGGTTCTAATCAACTTTAATAAATTATTTTGACTCAAGATTAATTATGGAAATTTATTAACCTTTGATTAGTGCCTAATATTGCTTAGGTTTGCTTTATCACGCGATTAAGCGTAAAAACACGAAACTAGAGGCAAAATCGTAATTTTGCACTAATTTCCCCCGGGACCTCCGAGACCAAAACTAAAGTCATAGACTACATAAAAACGCCTTTTAAAACCATCTAGAGAAGTTTCGGGTTCATCTGGCACTTGTAAACGGGTAAAACATTGAGTTTGCCCTTTGAGTACTACCGGATCGGCTTTCCTCGAATTTTGGGCCGAAAATGACCTCAGGGGCATTTTGGTCATCTTCACTCTAACAGAAAATCGGGGCGTTACAAATCCGAGTATGGCCGATCCGGCAATCCTCGGAGGGTCAACTCAATATTTGAAAGGGATTATATATGTTGTGATTGATAACAGAGATGAAAATCTCATTTTTCCGAACTTTCGGCTCAAAATAACCAAAATACCCCTATAGCGTTTTATGCAGGTATCAGTGTCGTTTGAGCTCGGAATTTCTCCCAAGGGTTCGGAATGTTAATTATACATGTTTTATGATATTTGTTTTGGTCCGGGTGGTCCTGGAGAGTGTTTGTACAAAATTACCATTTTGCCCTTGGAAAAGTGTTTTACGGGCCTAATGACGTGATTAAGGGAACCTAACCAATATTAGGTTCCAATCAAAGATTAATTAAGTTCGATAATTAATCTAGAGTCAAAATAATTTATTAAGGTTAATTTGAACCTAAGATTGCTTAGATAAACCTTAATTGTTTTTAAAAATCAAGATTCCATGTCATGGAATCTTGAATAGTATTTTCTCTCTCCAGTTCCTTGAATTAAGGAATTATGTTTTTGCATAATCATATCATAAAATGAGTTTTGATTTCACTAATGAAACAAGACCACTCCTAATCATGTCTCAACATCCCTAAATTACCCATTACCTCACCTAAACACTTACTTACAAACTCCTAATCAAAAGCTTAATCAAAGATACACCTAAACACATCACTAAACCACAATTAGATGAAACAAATCTCCTCCCCAATGGCCTAATAGGAACCGGCCACTCCTCCCTATATTGTTCTCATGTTGAATTGTTTTGCACACAAGGGCCATGCTTTGAGCCATATCTTGGACCATACTTGAGACCATACTTAGCCATACTTCAAACCATACCTAGCCTTACCCTTAAATGACCAACTAAAAGAGATATTTTCCTCCCCATGGCTACATCATGCTACGGTCAACTCCCTCCAATTCACTCCTTCACATTTCATTTTTCTATAAATTCCAATTTCAAGAGAACTTGGTTCCATTTGCTCACTTTCAAGTTTGTGTCTTAAGAATTTCTCTAAGCTTTCTTCCTTTTCTCTCAAAGAAACTCTTTGCTCTTATCTTCTTCATCTTCTTCATCCTCTTCTAAGATCACCCTCTTGCAACCTCAAACCACCATACAACCACCATAGATTATCATCCAAACACCTAAGCTTCCTTTCTCAAACACAAAGCTCACACAAACACATTTCCTTCCTTTTCTCCCTTACTTGAGCGAATCATCATCATCCTTGAGAGGAGAATTTTTCTTCTCATTCCTTTACAAGAACAAGCTCTCTCTTGTCCTTCTAAAGAAAAACACCACTTGGTAGGGGTTTTGTCTTTCAAAAGCTTTATCTTTTATGTTGATGTTTTGAAATGAAAAGTTCTAGTTTCTCTTGGTTAAGCTCTTTTCCTCTCTTTTTATTTTTGGTTATGAAGCTTGGTTTTGAAAGGAAAACTTTAGCTTGATGATGAGGTTTTAAGATAATAGTTGTGGTTTTCATTTGAGAAACCTCTAAAGCTTGAAAACTTGGTCTTGATCTTGAAACATTTCAGTTTTTCCTTCCTTTTTCTTTTTATAGTTTCGGTTCTCCTTTTCTTTTCTTGTATGGGTTTTGATTTTTCTCTTTTTCTTTTTTCCTTATTTTGATTTTGATTCTCAAGAAATGTTGTTGTTTGTTTTGTCCTATTGGTCCTTTCCCTTGAGCTTGATAATGATGTTCAAACCATAAGGTTTCTTTGAAACCTTGGAACAAAAAACTCTAAAGCTCACTTTATCTTGCTAAGATATGTGTTGGGTTGAGGTTTATATTCCTTTAAAGTCTTGAATGAGCTCTAGTAAAGAATAAAATGAACTTGCATCCATGTTTAAATTTATGCTTTGCACATTATGTTTACTTTTCCTTGCCATCACTAAAATCTCATGAATAAAGAAATGAGCTTGCATCCTCATGTTTAAATATCAAGCTTTGTATTTCATGTTTATATTTCAAGTCATCACCTAAACTTTAAAGATAATAATGAACTTGCATCTTATATTTATTTCAAGCTCTCACTTTACTTTTACAATGCAGACTAAAATAAAGTGCATAGCATGTTTAAGTTTTTGTCATCACCTAAAGATCCTAGAGCTCAAAGACTTGCCCTTTTTATCTCAAGTAAAGATTGGAAAATGGAATCACTCTATGAATACTATTTTTTGGCCATGTGATGAGGATGGGCTTTGCATAAGTTTCATCTAGTCACAAGGACCAACAAACTATGTCTTAAGATTTTCTTAAGCATAGAAAAGCTCAAAGAATACTTTGAGTATGATTTTTATGGTTTAAAACTCTTTTGAGAGTGGTTTAAAATAGCTACTGCCTTGGCCTTTATTTTTATGGTTTTAATTAAATAAATTGGTTTCTAAAAGAGTTTTGAGGTTCTAAAAGGATTCCAAGGGAAACTAGTAACTTATATGCATTAGAAATGTGATTTTATGTGATTATTTGTGATACATGTTTCAGCCACTGCCTTGATGTTTTGGCCACTGCATGATGCTGTTTTAATGTGTTAGAATGTGTAAAAATTATGTTTGAGTGAAGCAAAAATTATTTTGTGAGTGTTAGAAACAACTAGTAAGTGGAAATGATGAAAAATGTGAGTTTTAGATCCCTTAGAATATAAAATATAGTTACTGTTTTAGGATGAGTAAAATTAGAGATAAAATGGTTTTAGAAATGTTAAGAAGTGTAGGTTTAATTCCTAAAGGTGGTGGAAATTAGTTTTAGTGCCTTAAGAAAAGCCGAAACTTAGAAAGGGTCAAAGACATAACTTCTAGGCACCCGTAATTTGAAATAATGGAATTCTGCCCTTGCTGCCCCATGCTGTTAGGATTTGATCATAATCATAATAATTAGTGAGAATCATTAGTCATGATCCCTTGGGTGCATAAAAGACCTAATTTGGATGCTAGCTTAATTAGATCAAAAGGTTAAGACCTGTAAGGATCAAAAGCATAAAACACTATAAGATAGGAAAGGGAATGAGAATTAGTGTTTCAAAGTGAATATCTGTTTATTCATATGACCAGTAATGCATAGGATTTGCATTAGCTGAGCCCGGTCCCTTACTCCGGCATTCTGAGTAGGAGTATGTTTATTGCTTTGCGAAAGTGCTAATGATGTGTGCATGAGAATATATGAATTTGAGACATGTGTATTGTGTAAATTATGGCATGATATGATGATTTGCATGATATGATGAACATGAAGTAATGAATGAAATTCCGTGATGATATTTGAGGCCATTAGTTTATGTTGCATACTTGGATAGCATGTCGAGATGCATTTCTCCTGTTACGATGAGGAGAAAACAAAACCGTGAGGGTAAGATAGATGTAGCCTGCCAAAGCGGACAAATTTACTGTGCACCAGATGCCAATAGATGCATTTCAAAGAAGGAGATAACCCTAACCCTCACTTTGGGAGTCAGGATATATTTATGATAGGTGATCCTTAAGCCCCTCAACCCACACTCCAGGAATTGGGATATATTTATACTTATCTGAGGATAAGCTGAGAACTAGTGACAATTAGTTAGGTATGAGATCATAACCTAGATGTTTTTAGGGTGGCCCCATGAAAGAGAACTAATGATGCAAGTAATGACACATAAGCAAAATGCATTCATATGAAAGTTTGTTTCCTTTTTTTGATATCGTGTACATGAGCATGCTTCTTTATGTTGTTGTTTAAGTAATAATTGCATGGTTTCTGCCATACATTCATGTTGTGATATGCTACATTCATGACATTAAGATTCATCCTAAAATGAACGGATCTTGGATAAATATGATTGAAAAACCTAATAATGAACCTTACGCATGCTCACCTTTTTATAATAAACCTGAGGTTCCTAGGGATGTAGATGATGACATTAGGATAGGAGGTTTTTCCCTACTGAGATTCTTTATCAAGATTCTCATCCCCTGTATCTCTTTATTTCCGTTATGTCTTCAGATGTCGATGGCGTCATTTATGATTTTTATTTACACTCCAGTCTGGGAGGTGCACTACGACCCATACCACCATTCATACCACTTTAAGGGTCGATATGCTGTGTACATTTTTCTGTACATGGGACATCTGTTTGCTTACCCAGTGTCCAGCTTCAGATTCACTCCCACTTCTCCCTATGGTGATGATATGATTTTCGAGCACATCCACCCCTACAATGAGCAGACTCGTCGTGATCGCCCGACCGCTTCAGCAGTCCGTGACTACCCCGATTATGTTCCCCGCTCGAGGCGATTTGAGACCGATCCGTCTGAGGACTCCCCAACTCATATCTATTCGGAGGGCTCTACTCCCATGGTGCCCATGGATGTAGGCAAAGGCAGCAAGGATATAGTGACCCAACCCCGTCTACCTCGGCGACTGGAGATGTGTTCAGGCTACAGAGGCCATGTTCAACCCCCATTTCATCTACATACACTCGCGGAGCTCGCGCAATTCATTGAGTACATACTCCCGTTACTGGACGATCAGCACCGTAAGTAGATTTTGTTGGAGAGTCTGTTCGAGTGCCCGAGCCATCATGAAGACCCCCTTCTCTTATCGTATCTTTTGCTAGGGGTGTTTTAGTCTAGCACTTGTAAGACTAGTGAGAGGGAGCTGTAGCTGGCTTTTGATTTTGACGTTTCATGTATTTTTTATTTCCCTGTATTTACTACTTTCTTGTATTTTCTTTTGTTCACTTTATGTATCAAAAGCTCAGCCCACTATGCATGGGTCTGACTTCATTTGTTATATTTCATTTGTATTATGAACCATGCTATATTAAGATTATTAATGTATTTGTGTTCGATGTTCTTAAATGTTGTGTTTTAAATGTGTGCTCTTATAATCTGCTTTCCTGTTTATTCGGATTGCACCTAGTAACTGGTTTATGCTAGCGCGCTCAGCTCATGTTTTGTTTTATGTTTTTTTTTAAAATTTACCCTATTTTCCACTAAGTATTTTGATTAAAAGATGAAACAAAAGAGTAATAACTAATAATTAACTGTAATATGTCCTAGGCGTGTTGAGTTAAATGTTAGGGTGTTATATTTCAAGGAAACCTTATGGTGTGAACTTCACCATCAAGCTCAAGGAAATGGATGAAGAGAACAAACCAAGTAATAACATTTCTTTGAGAACCGAAATCAAAACCACAAAAAGGAGAAAGAAAAACCAAAATACTTTTAGATCCAAAGGCCAAGTTTTAATCTTTAGAGGTTACACAAGTGATAATCTCATGATCACCATCATAAACACTTATCATCAAGCCAACATTTTCTTTTAAAAATAAGGCTCTATGGCGGAAAATGAAAAGAAAGGCAAAGAGTTTAAACCAAGAGAAACTAAAACTGGTTCATAACCAACATCAAAACAAAAAGGTAAAAGCTTTTAAAACAAAATCCCCACCAAGTAGTGTTTCTTTGTTGTGAAGAAAAGAGCTTGTTCTTTGCAAGGAACTGAGAAGAAAAACTTTTCTCCAAGGTGGTATGAGGATTCGACCAAGAAGTAAGAAAAAGGAAGGAAATGTTTTTGTGTGAGCTTTGTGTATAAGGATGAAAGCTTCTGTGTTTGAATGGAGATCTATGGTGGTTGTATGGTGGTTTGAGGTTGCAAGGAGGTGGTTATTTGAGGAGGGTGAAGAGGATGAAGGAGATGAGAGAAAAGAGAACTCTTGAGGAAAAGAAAGAAAAGTTGAATCAACTTCTTAAGACAATAACTAGAGAATGAGCAAATGGAACCAAGTTTTCTCAAGATGTATATTTATAGAGAATTGAAACATAAAGAAGTGAAATGGAGTAGACTCATCAAGGGAAATGGGGAGGAAAATATCTCCTCAAAATGTCATTCAAAGGTAAGGTTAGAGGTATGGCTAGGCATGGTTCAAAGCATGGTTCTTTGTGTGTAAAATAAATCAACATGTGATGAATGTGAGGGGGGAAGTGGCACCAATTTGATACAGCCAAGGGGAGGGAATTGTTTCATCTAATTATGGTTTAGAGGTGCGTTTATGTGTATCTTTGATTAGGCTTTTGATTAGGAGTTTGTAAGTAAGTGTTTACGTAAGGTAATGGGTAATTAAAGGTGTCAAGACATGATTAATGAGTATTCTTGCTTCATTAGTGAAATCAAAACTCATTTTATAAGGTAATCAATCACAAACATAATACCTTAATTTAAAGAATTGGAGAGAGTAAACACTATTCAAGATTCCATGACATGCAATCTTGACTTTAAGAAAGAGATTTAGGTTTATCTAAACAACCTTAGGTTCTAATCAACCTTAATAAATTATTTTGACTCTACATTAATCACCAAAATTAATTAATCTTTGATTAGAGCCTAATTTTGCTAAGGTTTCCTTAATCACGTCATTAGGCCAAAAATACACCATTTCAAGGGTAAAATGGTAATTTTGCACAAACACTACCCGGGACCACCCAGACTTAAACAATTATCATTAATCACATACAATTAGCATTCTGAACTCCCGAGAAAAATTCCGGGCTCAAACGGCACTTATACCCGCGTAAAACGCTCTAGGGTATTTCGGTCATTTTGAGCCAAAAGTTCAGAAAATGAGATTTTCATCTTTGTTATCAGTCACAATACTTTTAATCCCCTTCAAACATTTAGTTGACCCTTTGAGGACCGTCAGGTCGGCCATCCTCGAATTCCGGGTAAAAATGACCTTAGGGGCATTTTGGTCATTTTTGCTCAAATAGAAAAATCGGGGCATTACATTTTATAAGAATTCAAGAGATTTCGAACAAAATGTTTCATAAGAAGTTAAGAGATTTTAAAGAGAATATCTCATAAGACTTCACGAGACTTCAGAAGATTTTTAAGAGATGTTGAATAGAATATCTCATAAGAGTTTAAGAAGAGAGGGAATGTAAGAAAATAAGCCTCACACAAAGAAAGTGAATTCAAGAAAATAAGCTTTACTTAATAATCAATTGCTTAGTAGTAAGCTCATGGATTCACGGGTAGTAGTAGATGTGCTATGCCCTTAAAACTATATTAGGGTGTGAACACGACGGCGTTATATTGTTTATGAGAAAAGAGATGTACTGAGGATAGCGAGGCTATCTAGAAAAGATGTAGTAGACATACTCCATCTAGTTGGCATAGATGTAATCGCAATGGCGTTACATAGTTGGCAGTACGATCCAGAGAGAAGTATATCAGAAGAGTCCTATAAGTTTTACCATTAGGCCTAAACTTTTCTAATAAATCTCGTAAAATCAAAGAGAACTTCAGCAGAGAAATGTGATGAGAAGTTAAGATATTTTTGAACAAAATATCTCACAAGAATTAAGAAGATTTTGAAAAGAATATCTCATGAGAAATTCAAGAGACTTAATAGAGAAAATCTTAAAAGAGTTTCAGGAGATTTTCAAGAGAAGAGTCTCACAGAAATCCAGAAGTATTAACAGAGAAAATCTCAAAAGAGTTCCAAGAGATTTTCAAGAAAAGAGTCTCACAACAATTCAGGAGACTCAAAAGAGAATATCTCATAAGATTTAAGGGAATCTCAAAGAAAAAGTATGAGAAATAGAATTATTAAGAAGATATTCTAATTATCAATTATGAGATTACACAACTAATGAGACACTTATATAAACATCTGAAGATATATTGCTTATTTTTTCATTAAGTAGGATATAATTGACCAATAGACTATTGTTTTTCCTACTGGGAATCTTTGATTCTCATTCTTACTGTTATCATTTTTTTTACATAGATTTTGATGATGGGATTGTTTTGTGAAGATCCTTAGCTAATATTGGCGTCATGGTCCAGTCCTTTTAATGAACCAATGATAGAGGAATTTAGTCAGTATTTTTATTTTCTTTTAGTGAATTTTGAGTAGTACCCTAGCTAGACTAGAAAGTTCTTGCATGAATTAGGGCAAGGGTTGACATAATTATGTATACTATAGATTGGTCATCAGGAATTACAATTATGTATTTTTGCTATATTATTTGTGTTCAAATTTAGCGACTCATAGAGAAAGAGTTTTCTATTTATCACAACAGTAGGCTAATATTTAAATATTGTATATAAACCTTTAAGGTTAAGTAAAATTAGTGAGTAACAACTACTTACTATAAGGTTATGGCTTAAGCATAGCTTTATGGTAGGAAAGGTGTTACATGGATGTTGCTGGTTTGCCCATATTGCTAATTACTTGGCTAGTCATGCCATTCCACCACACTTCATAAAAGCTCAAATTTCTAAATTGAAGAATGATTGTAAATATTTCATGTGGGATGACCCCTATTTGTGGAAATTTTGTTCTGACCAAGTAATTAGGAGATGTGTGCCTAACATTGAATTTAAATCCATTTTGCACTTTTGCCACTCTTCTACTTGTGGAGGCCATTTTGGGCCGCACCACGCTACTAGTAAAGTCTTAGATTTTGGTTTTTATTGGCCCTCATTGTTTAAGGACTCCTATGAATTTTGTAAGACTTGTGAACAGTGCCAGAGAACAGGGAAAATATCTTGGAAAAATGAGATGCCCCAACAACCATTGTTGTTTTGTGAATTTTTTAATGTTTGGGGTAATGACTTCATGGGTCCTTTTCCCATATCTTCTAGCTATGTTTACATTTTGCTGGCTATTGATTATGTGTCCAAGTGGTCGAAAGCAATTGCCACCAAGACTATTGTTGATTTTGTTTAGAAGAACATTTTTTGCAGGTTTGGAACACCACGTACTATCATCAGTGACCAAGATACTCATTTTTGCAACGGGAGCATGGATGCTTTGCTCCATAAATATGGGGTTGTTCATAGGGTATCCACCCCTTACCATCCCCAAACTAATAGGCAAGCAGAAGTGTCAAATTGAGAGATTAAGCATATCATGGAGAAAGTGGTGAAGCCGAACCGAAAGGAGTGGAGTGTGTGTTTTCTTGATGCTTTATGGGCATATCAAACAGCCTATAAGGCACCTATTGGGATGAGCCCCTTTAGGATTGTTTATGGAAAGGCATGCCACTTGGCCATACATATGGAACATAGAGCTTATTGGGCAATGAACCAATGCAACATGGACCTATTGGAAGTATACCAAGAGAGGAAGATCCAATTGCAAGAGCAGGAAGAGTTGTTAATGGAAGTCTATGAGACTTCAAGGATCTACAATGAGAAAACCAAGGCCTTCCATGACAAGAATATTTTGAGAAGGAATTCCAAATTAGACAATTGGTGTTGCTATGCAACTTCCATTTGCAGTTGATGCCAAGAAAATTACGCTTCAGTGGGATGGACCATTTTGTGTGATTCATGTTCACCCATTTGGTCCTGTGGAGTTGGAAGACTTGCACTCAAAAGCAAGATTTTGTGTCAACAGACATCTTTTGAAGGTCTACTATGAAGGGTCAATAGTGCAAAAAGATGAGTTAGAAGTGGTGTTGACTGAGGCCACATACCCCCTTGAGAAATCAAGACGTCTAACTTATGGACATTAAACCAAAGTGCTTGTCGGGAGACGACCCACTATCCCCTTCCCCCTTTTTCTCTTTATAGGCTCTGATTTTTGCTTTTCAATTCTGTAGCTATAATTGTTTTTAGGACAGGTCTTTCTGCTTGGGAGCCATTAATTAGTAGTTTTGGAGGTCCCAGTCAGCCTCAGGCTTGCTCTAGCCAGTTCTAGTCACTCCAATGAGATTTCTTCACTGCAGTGAAATTCAATCATTGCAGCGATTCAAGCTGGAACCATTCTTTATTTGGGCTCTGTCTCTACCAAAAAAACCAATAATAAGAAAAACTATATTAATAATTTAATTAATAATTAAATTTAGGGGAGTGCACATGTTAGTGCAACACAGTGTTTCACTATGCTGCAGTCACTGCAGTGAGATTTTATCACTACGGTAAATGGGGCCCCTCTACAAATGTTCATTTCAGAACAACTACCCCTCTTCCCCTCTAACAATCTACTCTTCCTTTTCTCTGAAACCCCACCCCTCACTCTCATACCCATTCCTCACTCTCGCACTCACTCCCCACTAGCACACGTGTACCACTCCTTCTTCCCCACCCTTTTGCTTCCCTCGACCAAGTATGTCACCATTTTCCTTTACTTTTGTTTTTCTTTCTTTTGCTTATTATTGATTGTGCTATTTAGGCCAGTTAGATTAAATTAGTTTAATCCTTGCTTCCATTTAGTTTTTTCTAATCTAGTTTAGTTAGTTTTCATTTAGAATGGTTGTTTAAGTTTTGATCTTTTCCATTTAGGATTTCGTGCAATGAACTAGAATCACTGCAGTGAATTTGCTCTGTTACAATCGCTATAGCAAGTAAAACTTGCCCTGGCAACCCTGATATTCTATAGCAAGTGAAGCTCATTCTAACCACTCTGAATCTCATATTCTGTACTTCCTTTTGCATTTCCCCATTCATCGGTCATTATTGCTTCATTTCTGCATCTCCTTACCATGAGTGCCTATTTCTTCTGTACTTTCACATACTGTGGGCTACCTCCTCATTCTCATTTCTCTTTCTTGTAGGTACATTCCTCCGAAGTGCTAGCGGCCTTCCCAGGGCCCATTCGATAATGCTGTCGCTCTCTCACCCCCTGCTCTTGCATTCTGATTCGAGAACATAGCTGCTAAACGGTCTTTCTAGCGAGCTATGCATGGAAGGCCTTGTCTGTTTGAGAACATGATTCCTTATGATGACCCATAGGAGTAAAAGTTGCAAGGGGTGTTGGATGATATTAAGGCCCATGTTTTAGGTTTTCTCTTAGATGCGGTTATGCCACCAGCCAACATCTCCTAGGTTCACCAGTTCTATGTGAACCTATGGGATCGTTTGGCCGAGACTGTTTATCTGTGAGGAAGGTAGGTTCCCTTCACTGCTACGAGCTTCCACACTATCCTAGCCCTACCTGAGGACCCTAAGGAGGGAGAGCCCAACAAGTACCAATTACTTCTGGATGACATCCAGAACATGGATTTGGGGGAGATTAGGGCCATGCTGATTTACCTAGGTAGTGAATAGGTCTACAACCAACAGAATAGACCCTATTTACTTCTTAAAGCTCGCCTCACCCTAAATGCTCGAGCCTGGATGCACATTCTTTTCTCCCACATCATACCATGTTCTCCTATTTCGAATCTCAGGCTTGACAATGTCCTTATCCTCTACTACCTAATGGAAGGCAAGAGATTCAATCTCCCCACTCAGATAGTAGCTCACATGAGAATGGCTCTTCTGCTACCATTCGAGTAGGCTTGTCATACATGTACTCATTACTAGGATGGCCACAATGTGTAGGTCCAACAGCTCCTTGATGACCTCCTCCAGACCAGATTCCTTTCTATTACTATTGTTGGCCTTGTGCCAAAGGATGCTAAAACCAAAAAGAAGGCCAGTGGGGGTCCACCTGCTGATAACCCCTATGCAGCACTACTAGATAGAATGGAAGAGCTGAAGCTCTAGATGCAGAAGAGAGCTCAAGGACTTAAGTAGAGCCTCTGCCAATACATCACCGAGACTGTTACCGCCTCTGAGGGGCAGATTGTACGGAAGATTGCCAGGCTGGAGGAGCAAATGGCTGTTGGCCAGCAGAGGGACTTAGATACTGATGCAGAGCTTTTGGCTTTTGAGGATTCCGACAACTAAGCCAATTCCTTCTTCTATCCCCCTCCGCACTACTATGACTGAGATTATTTTGTAGCACTGTGGGCAGTATGTGATTTAAGTGTGGGGGTGATTTACTTCTGCAGGACTTTTCTTTCCTTCTCTTCTATCTTTTATGCTTACTTTATTTCTATCTTTCAATTAAATTTACTTTTAGTTATATTTACTCTTTTTCGATAGTTTTTCAATACGTTTTTCAATTATGTTTATGTTTGCATGCTCAATTCTAAATTTTCTTTGTTTTGTTTAATTTCTCTTTTTTTAGTCTCTCATAGATTATGTGAATTAAAAAAAAAGGGAAAATAACAAATAGAGTTAGAGAATTGGGAGCTTGGTTTGTTAATGTTTCACTGTGGTCTCACATGACTCTTGATTCATAGTTAGCATCGGCTTAGAATTGGAGGCATAAATTCCCATTTTGAGCAATAAGCATGAGATTCATCTTGATTGTTGTTTGATTGGTTGGAATTAGCTTTGAGCTTCATTGGTGATTGCATAATTTTGATAACCTTTTTCCCTTTTTCTGGTGTACACACTCACATTGCTTGTCATTCTAGAACTTGCCTGATTCTTTTTCAAAACATTTTCAATATATCTCATGGCATGTGTGTGATTGAGGCATTTTCTTTTCTTTTCTTTAACTACTTCGCCTAAAAAGTCTCCTTTTTTGCTTGAACCATTGCATAACCCTATTTTGAGCCTTAGCATCTTTTCTTTGTCTAACCAACCCATCGTAACCATAAGTGAAAAACAATGAAAAATACCCAACTTAAGTCTAGGGATCATTGATGAACTCATTGTGCTCAAACTAAGTGTGGGGGAGTCCTTGTTCAACCAATGGTGTTCTTGATATTAGTGCTCCAGGTGAATAACTAGTGAATAGGTCAAAGTTATGATTATGTTTTTCTTCAAATAATAATAATAATAATAATAATAAACAAAATTTCTAGAATTGACCAATTCACTGTTGTTTTGAATAAAGTTGCAGTTCTTGTTTTAGGATGCACTGTGAGAAGAATCCTTAAAGGATCGTTTTTAGTTTAATTTTGGTTCCTCTTCACAAATTTGTCATGCAGGCTCACATTTTTGTCTCCTTGAGACTTGAGTTTAGCTCACATAGCCAAATTTTATCCTACCCTGACTTTAACCTTATTACAACCCCAAAAAAGTTGAGCATTGCATCCCGCATGGACTTGAGCGAACTAAGTGAAATACATCCATGTGAGAGTCCTATCAACTCATTAACATTCTGATTTGATCCATGGTTGTTGTAATTTCTTGGTGAATGATTGCTTTATCAATTTTAATTAATGGTGTTTGCAATTATGACAAAGTGAATTTCAATTTCTAGCCATCCCCAACTCATTGTCCATAATATCATTTTTGTAGGTTTTCATCAAATTTCCTCTCTCTTTTCTGCTTCCTTAGTTTGTCCTTGTTGATTTTGGCACTCATTGCATGAGGACATGCAATTATCCAAGTGTGGGGGGAGTTGATAAACACTATTTTTGTAAATAATTCCTCTCCTGAACTTTGAACTTTTTCATTCTTTTCTAGTTTAATTTCCATAAGTTTTGTTAGTCTTTGATTTTTTCACCTCTTTGCACTTAATTTTTTTGTGACTTTTATTCAATGACTTTTGTTCAATTTTGGTTTCTATCTCACATTAGGCCTTTGTATCTTTCAGAGTAGATCATGGTCCTTTGAAGAGTCACCTTGAGAGTGCATTGTGGAGTAGGACTTGCAGCTGGCGGAAAGTAGAGAGGAAAGCTAGAAGAAAGAAGAATATCAAAACAGCTTCGCTGCAGCGAGAATCAGCCACTATAGCAAGCCTGGGAAGTGGCGCCAATGGAGAATTTCAAGCCAATTCAATGTAGCGAACTTAAGTTGCTATAGCAAGTGTTGTGGAACCAAACCTAAAAGTTTTATTTTGCAATTTTGACCTACTTTGGCCCTTTTTTAGCAAAACTAATGATGATATAAGGCTCTGTGGTAGCAGACATGAGACATTCTTCACCAAATTAGGAAATAGAGCTAGGTTTTGGAGGATAGCTCTCTTTCTCTTCCTTTCTACTTCTTTTTCTTCTTATTCCTCCATTTCAATACATCAAAACACTGAGTGATCTTAATTTTATGTAGTTTACTATTTCTTTTAGCTTTATTTCTCTTCATTTTCTGGTTGTAACCTCCTTGCTAGCTAAAAGGGATTCAAGAGTTAGGGCTGTGTCTTGAAACATTGTGGATTTTAATGAAAACCTTGATGTTGTTCTCTTTCTCTTTTTGTTTTCCTATCTTTTCATGTATATGATTCTTATGCATGTTAAGTTAGGTGTTGTTTTATGTATCTGAGCATGATTTGTGAGCATATACGATTTGACTTGTTAATTGATAGATTAGTGAGCTTAACCCAGAAGAAGAGATAGTTCCTGATTGAGAATTAGACTAAGGCAGTTTTATGTATTGTGATTGTAATCATTCAAGTGCACGTATTCTACATTATCCTTTAGTTGATTGACTTTAGGAGAATTGCTATCTAGTTGTGTGATTGAATGATTAGAACTTAGTCCCTCACCAAGTGTTTGATGTTTTGTTGTGTTAATGATTGATATTCTCTAACTCAAGAATCCCCTAGGATAGCTCCTTTTTATTATTGCTAATTTTAATTACTTGCTATTTTAATTTGATACAACAAAAACCCCCTTTTTTACTCCAACTAAGTAGTTTAGTTTCACCGTGAAACAACCCTGGTTGCATACCACTATCTAGGTGCATTAGCAATTCGATTTAGGAATCCAATTTCCTATTTCTAAACTTGGTGCTTGCAAGGACAAGCCACTAGTCTGCTAATTTATAAGTAACAACTCCTAAGTATAATGCCAAGAATTATGCATAACGTTGTACTTGGGAAGGTGTTACATATCTCTCATATATTTACAATCATATATACACATAGCAAAATAGAATTGACCAGGGATTTCAAGTATTGTGCTTCCATAGTAGCTGCCTTATCATTCTATTGAGAAATTTGGAGATGACATAGGAACACAAACAAAACATAGGCATGAAAATCCTAAAGTTCTCAGTAGAGTATCCCTAAAACATATAGTAAAAGTCCATGTCACCATCATCCTCCCAGCCACTTCAGTTTATTTAGAAAAATATGATCACACAACACATATCAAAGGTTGATTTTGAAGTTCAAAAATCATTCGTCTGATATACAACACATACAAAAAATATGGTCATAAAACACATATCAAGACATATTCATTCATGTAAACAATTGTCAAAAGTATTCACAATTATATGCACATAACACCTTCATGCTCCATGGCACATATACAAGCATCACAATCATATATGCATCTTGATTATGTATACATTTTAGTTACATGCGCACACATATTACTCATAATCTCAGTTCTAGCTCATATAGCATCTATCAACACTTTCAGTCCTAAACATTCACCATTATATATCCATAACATCATTAATAGATCTACATAGTATTAATTAGATCAAATCATAGACATTTCATCATCCTTTTACCCAATCTAGTAAGCTGCTAGAATTTCAGTTCTAAAAAAAAATTATGGGACCACCACTAAATATCATTAAAATAGAGCCAAATAAATTTTTAAAGTTAATTCATCATGTCTATGAGACCATGTAAACATTTCAAAGCAAAATAAGGTCTTTAGCTATATTAACAAAATTCTATAATTTCAAAGGTTAGAAACTACTTATTTTCAGTTAATAGTCAAAAGTATCAATTTTATTACCTTATCAAATGGACAGATAAAATCCTAAACAATTGAAGGGTTGGATTTCAACATGTCTTAAACACTGTAAAATTTTTGGGTCAAAATTGAACTATTTGATATAGTAACAAAATTAGACAATTTCAGTGCTCTGGAATTAACTATGCACGTAAAAACCCTAACTAGCTCGATTCTTGAATTTTAAAAATAGTAAAAGTAATTAAAATGACTCTAGAAAAATTGTATAGATTCCTATATGTTAGATTCATTACATAAAAATTTTAGCTCATGATAAGATCTCTAAATCAATAAGAAAAATCATGTAATTTGAATTGCTTGCCTGAAATCTGAGTTTTAACAACATAGTTCACAACATAATTTGAGAAAAAGCATTTTCTAACATCATCCAAACATTCCACCAAATTAAACACATCAATATCCATGTTTAAGAATTCAATAAGACTAAAACTCTTAAGCCAAAACATGCAAATAAATTTCAGAATTAGTTTGAAGAAAAAGAGTTAAAGAAAACCCTACTTGTCATTTATGTGCTCTTGCTCTTGTTCTTGGCTTCCTTCAATAGCTTTATACCCAATTTTTCATCTAAGGCCATCAAATCCTCTATTAACACAACAAGAACAATAGTTTTGTTTGATGGTATGGTGAGATAAGGATTGCTTGTAAAGAGTTGATTTGGGTATATCAAGAGGTAGTATGTAGTTTGTGTTAAAATCCATGGATGCTTGATGTTGTAGCTTAATGTTTTTTGTGAGTTTATGATGTTTTGATGAAAAAGACAATGGAGTGGGCTATAAGGAATGCTTGGCCAAACTTGGGAGGAAAGGAAATGTTGAGTTTTGATTTTATTTATTTTAAGATAAGGTAAACATAATTTCTATTATGAAAAAATCTTTCTTAAAGATAAATATTGTAATTTTGTGCAATTCTTATTGGCTATTTATAAAGACAATGGAGTGGCTTCTTCTAGGCTACACACTTGTCACTCTAGGTGGCAACTTGATATTGCAAGTTTCATACAGTGTATGAAACTAAACATCATAATTTTACTAAATGGGTAAAACATTGTACCTAGTAAAACAATATTGACCGAAATTTAATTTTAGCTTTAAAATTTTCATTCCTAACCCTTCTTAAACTTAATTCTATAATTTCTCAATCTCGAGTATTTCTAGGCCCTAATGGTAGGGTTTTGATGGTCTTGATGAGCCTGTAGGGTTCGCATGGTCACTATTCACTTTTTTTTTTCACTAGGCCATTCTTGTCAAGATTATTTTTTATCCAATTCGGGAAATTCTAATTAATAACAGTCAAATAAAATTTTTAAAATAAATTTCAGGTTGTTACAACTAGCTTGATCCCAGTTATAATTATGGAACCTAGTGAGGTGTCCACATTGTGGGACCTAGTTAGGTGCCCTTCAGTTTCAGTTATTAGCTCACTATAATTAATTTATTCAGTTCAACTCGTGTTTCTCCATTACTTTATTGTTTATTGTAACGTCCCGATTTTTTGTTAGAGTGAAAATGACCGAAATGTCCCTAAGGTCATTTTCGGCCCGGAATTCGAGGAAAGCCGACCCGACAGTCCTTGAAGGGCCAAACTCAATGTTGGAAGGGGATTAGTTGAACTATGTGCCTTTCCGGGATCAAAAATCTTGTTTTTTGAGTTTTTAGGTCAAAATGACCAAAATACCCCTGTGGTGTTTGACCCGTTTGCAAGTGCCGGATGAACTTGAAACTTCTCCAGATGGTTTTAAAAGGTGTTTTTATGTATTCTATGACTTCATTTTTAGTCCCGGTGGTCCCGGGAAAAATTAGTGCAAAATTACGATTTTGCCTTTAGCTTTGTGTTTTTGAGCTTAATCGCGTGATTAAGCAAACCTAAGCAATATTAGGCTCTAATTGAATATAAATTAATTTCCATAATTAATCTAGGGTCAAAATAATTTATTAAAATTGATTAGAACCTAATATGCTTAATTTCAACTTAAAACCTTATTTTAAATTCAAGATTCCTAGTCATGGAATCTTGAATAGTGTTTTCTCTCTCCAATTCCTTAAATCATGGAATTGTGTTTTCAATTGTTTATTCATAAAATGAATTTTAAACTCTCTAAATGTGTATGAGCATTCCTTAATCATGTCATAAAATTCCTAATCACATCCTTAGTTACCTAAACACATATTTAGCAATTCCTAATCTTGCACCTAAACTAATGCGCACCTAAACACACCCCTAAACCACAATTAATTGAGACAAATCTCTCCCCCATGACATGATAAACAACTAGCCACCACTCCCCCATATTCTTCACATGTTGAAATTGCAACACTCCAAGGCCATGCTTTAGGCCATGCGTAAACCTATACTTTTGACCATGCTTACCATGCTTTCCTCCATGCCTTGAATGACCAACCAAAGGAGATATTTTTCTTCCCTCCAAAGCCTTGAAAACCGTGGACTCTCCTCCTCTACACATTCCTTCACATTTTGTTTCTTTATAAATACCACACTTAGAATAACTTGGCCATTTTTGTTCATTCTTGCAAACTAGCTTCAAGAATTATCTTGAGTTTTCTTTCTTTTCTTCCAAGAACTCAAGAGTTCTCTCATATTCTCTTCTTCTTCGTCTTCTTCATCTTCAACAAAGAGCCACACTTTACATCCTCAAACCACCACACAACCATCATAAACCATCATCCAAACACCAAAGCTTTCACTCTCAAACACAAGCTCATATAAAACACCTTTCTTTCCTTTTCCTTGTGCTTGGCCAAATCATCACCATCATTTTGGAGGAGCTTTTCATCTCATTCTCACTTCAAGGAACCAAGCTTTCATCTTCACACTTGGTAGGGAGTTGCTTTCAAACTTGTTTTTACTCAAAAATGTGTTTTCTCTAGTTTTTTCTTGGTTTCTTTTTGAGCTTTCCTTTGTTTTCCTTCTCTTTTTCATTTCAGCCTCTTGGCCTTGTTCATGAGCATGATAGCTTGATGATGAGAGTTTCTAGATGATGATCTTGTGTTCATTTCAAAGAAACCTCTAAAGCTTGAGTTTTGTTCTTGATCTAGCAAAGTTTTGATTTTTGTTTCCTTTGCCTAAATGATTTCGGCCTCCAAGAGCTTTCCTTTAAAAGTTTTTTTAAAATTTCAAGGTGTCCTTATATTTGTTTCATCTTTAGAAATAATGTCACTTTGGTTTTTACTTCCTCAAAGTTTTATTTTCTCTTAAAAGTTTACTTCTATGAGCTTGATGATGATGTTCAAGAACCTTATAGTTCCTTTGAGAACTTGGTTCAAGGACTCTAAAGCTTTCCTTGTGATGAGAAAAGTGTTGGGTTGTATATCTAAAGTCTTGTAAGAGCTGTAGCTAAGATTAAAATGAACCTTGCATTCATGTTTATATTTATGCCTTGCACATCATATTTATTTTCCTTGCTCTCACTAAATATCAAGAATAATAAGTGAACTTGCATTATCATATTTATGTTTCAAGCTTTGCATTATCATGTTTATATTTTCAAGTCCTCACTTAAATATCAAAGATAATAATATGTTGCATCTCATATTTATTTTATGCTCTCACTTTATTTCCTAAGGAAAGATAAAATATGTGCATGAGCATGTTTAAGTTTACGTTATCACCTAAATGAACCTAGAGCTCAAAGACTTGCCCATTATTGTCTCACACAAAGGCTTGAAAAATACATGTTCCTTAGCTTGTTGAATTCGGCCCTAAGAGGTTTTATTTGTTACAAGTACTAAAATCTATGTTTCATAATTTTTCTACACTTATATAGTTCAAGAAATGTCTAGAACAAAGTTTTATGATTTTAAAACCTCTTCAGATTAATTTAAATTAGCCACTGCCTTCAAAAATGTTTGGATGATTTTAGTTGATAAAAATGTTTACTAATGAGTTTTGAAAGTTTTAGAAGGGTTCCAAGAGAAACTAGTATTTTATGTGCTTTAGAAATCAAGTTCTATGTCTTTTGATGGAGATGAATTTGGTTCTGCCTTGCTTGCTATGATTACTGCTTTGTTCTGTTTTAATGATGATAATATGAGTATGTTCATGTATATTTGATGTAAAAATTCATATGTGAAAGATAAGCAAGTTAGTAACTAGAAAAGAATTAATTTGAGACTTTTAGATCCCTTAGAAAAGTATTTTTCTGGATTCTGTCCAGCAAGATTTAGAATTGATAATCATGGTTTATAATTAGTCTAAATGTGTAGGAACTACTCATAATTGGTTTAGGACTTGATCTTGATGCCTTAGGAGCAAACCGAACTTAGAAAGGGTCAATGTTGTGACTCCTAGGTACTCGTAAAGTAGGAATTATAGATTTTGCACTCTTGAGGTTTAGAAATATTTATGATAATAGAATTGAGTGAGGAATACTTAGATATGAGCTTATAGGTACCCGAGAGCTTAAGTTTTGATCTAATACAACTTAGATTTGAGTTAAGGGACCTTAAGGGTCAAAGCATATGACATTAAGAAATCTTATGTGCTACGATGTTTATCTATGTAAGAATGTTGCATTTGAAGTACATGTTATGATGTTGTGATGCATGAGCTTTATCTATGTGAGTATGATGTTGTGATGCATGAGCTTTATCTATGCAAGTATGATGTTGTGATGCATGAGCTTTATCTATGAAAGTATGATCATGTGACGAATGAGCTATGATGAAGTGAATCATTGAGATGATATGTCTATTATGTTATTGAGAGATTGAATGAGAGAGGATATGTACCCCTTCTTTTGCCCTCTAAGAAATCTAGTGAAAAACTAGTTAGGTTTGAGCTCATTTTAGGCAATTATGGGTGTGTTTGGTTGGATTTGGGTGTATTTGGTTGGACTTGGTAATGAGAATTGTAACGACCCAATTTTCTATTAGAGTGAGAATGACCAAAATGCCCCTGAGGTCATTGTCAGCCCGGAATTCGAGGAAAGCCGATCCGGCAGTACTCGAAGGGCAAACTCAATGTTGGAAGGGGATTAGATGACTTGTGTATCTTTCCGGGATTGAAAATCTCGTTTTTCGAGTTTTCGGGTCAAAATGACCAAAATGCCCCTGCAGTGTTTTACCCATTTGCAAGTGCCGGATGAACCCGAAACTTCTCCAGATGGTTTTAAAAGCCATTTTTATGTAGTCTGTGACTTTAGTTTTGATCTCGGAGGTCCCGGACGAAATTAGTGCAAAATTACGATTTTGCCCCTAGTTTCATGTTTTTACGCTTAATTGCGTGATTAAGCAAACCTAAGCAATATTAGACTGTAATCGAAGATTAATTAATTTTCATAATTAATCTTGAGTCAAAATAATTTATTAAAGTTGATTAGAACCTAAGAATGTTTAATTACAACTTGAAATCCTATTTTAAATTCAAGATTCCTAGTCATAGAATCTTGAATAGTATTCTCTCTCTCCAATACCTTAAATCATGGAATTGTGTTTTCAATTGTTTATTCCTAAATGAGTTTGAAACTCTCTAATGATGTATGAGCACTCCTTATCTTGTCATAAAATCCCTAAACCTCATTCTTAGTCACCTAAACTTAAGCTTAATTATTCCTAACCTTGTACCTAAGCTAATACATACTTAAACCTATCATTAGCACACAATTAGATGATCAAATTTCTCTCCCCCTCTGCTGCCTCTGGTCTGGCCAAAGCCACTCCTCCTCCATATGCATCACATGCTCAAATATTTGACACTCCAAAGCCATATCTCAAGTCGTACTCACCATGCCTTGTCATATTTTTAATCAAGCTTGATTTTCCAAGTGAATAACTAAAAGAATTAAGCTATTTTCCTAATTTATTTGTGGCTCAAAAACTTTCAGCAATGCTTAGCTTCTAGAAGACTTATTTCATTCAAAATTAAAAGAAAAACTCACTCAAATCACCTTACTTGAAGCCATACTTTGTATCATAACCTCCATACCTCAAACCATGCTTGTATGACACCTTGTAAGAGATATTTTTCTCTTCTTTTCCCTCCCATTGCTACGGCCAGCCTTCCCCCTCAATGAGACTTCATTTGTTTTCATTTTCTATAAATACATTGCCTAGAAACACATGGAAACACTTTAGCTCATTTGTAAACTTTTAGATTTCCTAGCTTTCTCAAAGTTCTCTCTTTCTCTCTAAGTTCCAAGAGAGTTCTCTCTTGTTCTTCATCTTCATCTTCATCATCTCTTCATATTATCATCATCTCATCACCTTCAAACACCACCCCATAGCCTTGAACTATCATCAAACTTCTCAAACACCTCACCTCAAACACAATCTCACTTGAAACACATCTCCAACCTTTTTATCCCCCCTTGGCCGAAGCTATCTTGCCACCTTGGAGGAGTTCTTCATCTTGTTTTCCTTTTCAAAGTTCAAGCTTTTCATCTTCACTCTAGGTAGGAGTGTTTTTCTAAAACTTGTTTTTCTTGAAAATGAGTTTTTCTCTAGCTTTCTCTTGGATTTCTTTTTGAAACTTTCCTTGTTTCTTTCTTCCTTTACATTTCGGCCATGAGGCCTTGTTTATGAGCATGATAGCTTGATGATGAGAGTTTCTAGATGATGACCTTGTGTTCATCTCAAAGAAACCTTTAGAACTTGAGTTTTTACTTTCTCTAAGTTTCATCTTTGTTTTCTAACTCAAAATGATTTTAGCTCAAGAAAACATCTTCATCCTTTCTTGTTTTTGGTTTCGGTTTCTTTGTCTCCTTACCTTGAGATTTCGGTTTTGGTTCCCTTGTTTTTGAGGTTTTGTTTTGTTTTGGAAAGTTTGTTTCTTTTGAGCTTGATGATGATATTCAAGAACCTCATAGTTCCTTTGAGAACTTGGTTCAAGAACTCTAAAGCTCTCTTTGTGATGAGATAAGTGTTGGGTTGTATCTCTAAAGTCTTGTAAGAGCTCTAGATGAGATTAAAATGAATATTGGATCCATATTTTTGTTTATGCCTTGCACATCATATTTATTTTCCTTGCTATCACTAAGTATCAAGATAATGAATGAACTTGCATTATCATATTTATGTTTCAAGCTTTGTATTATCATGTTTATATTTCATGTCCTCACTTAAATATCAAAGATAATAATAAGTTGCATCTCATGTTTATTTTATGCCTTCACTTTATTTCCTAATGAAAGCTAAAACTAGTGCATGAGCATGTTTATTTTTATGTCATCACTTAAGAGAACCTAGAGCTCAAAAACTTGCCCATTGTTGTCTCAAACAAAGGCTCGAAAATATTTATTTCTTTAGCTTGAGATTTCGGCCCCTAAGGGTTTTGTTGGTTACAAGTGTAGAAAACTATATTTCATAATCTTTCTAAGCTTATGTGAGTTCAAGGAATGTATACAACCAAGTTTTATAAATTTAGGACATTTTGAGATAAATTTAATTTAGCTACTGTCCTTGCAAATATTTTGATGATTTTAGATGATAAAAATGTTTATAAATGAGTTTTGAAAGTCTTGAAAAGGTTCCAAGAAAAACCAAGTTCTATGCTTTTTACGAAGATGTATGTCTCGATTCTGCCTTGCTGTGTTTGGCCACTGTATATGCTGTTTTGATGATGATAATATGATTATGTTTGAGTGTAATTAATGTTATAACTCATATGTGAAAGATAAGAGAAGTTAGTAACTAGAAAATAATTAATTTGAGAGTTCTAGATCCCTTGGAAATTAATTTTCTAGATTCTGTCCAGTATGGTTTAGAATTGATAATTATGGTTTTAAATTAGTTTAAATATGTAGGAATGACTCATAAATGGTTTAGGACTTGATCTTGATGCCTTAGGAGCAAATCGGACTTAGAAAGGGTCATTGTTATGACTCCTAGGTACCCGTAAAGTTAGAATTTTAGATTCTGCATTCTTGAGGTTTAGAGAAGTTTATGATCATAGTATGGAGTGAGGAATACTTAGATATGAGCCTATAGGTACCCGAGAGATTAAGTTGTGATGATTTATAACTTAGATTGTGAGTTAAAGACCTTAAGGGTCGTTGCATAAGACATCAAGAAATCGTTAATGCTATGATGTTTATATGATGCAATAACATGTTGAGATGTTTATGATGCATGAGGAAATGATTGTTTGAGATATGAAGTTTATCATAGCATGAGATTTAAATGAGGAATATGTTGTGTGAATAGCTTGTGGCATAAGTTTCGGTTTGAAGGAAATTCAGTTTAATAGTCGTTGTGCTGCCAAATTTCTGTCAAACCAAAAAGGGTTGAAGAAATGTTTTAAAGTACTGCATGAGTTGAAAACCCTGGGTGACACCGGTTCGGCCGAGCACCCCTAGGAGATTTTTATGTGACAAAGCATTGAGATGCGCTTTCCTGGGTGACACCAGTTCGGTCGAGCACCCCCAGGGGAGACAAATCCGTGAGGGTATGAGTAGATACAGCCTACCAAAGCAGACAAATTGCTATGGCTTGATGCCCACAAAGCATTTCAAAGAGGGTATATCCTAAGAGAGATGATCCCTAGCCCCCTACCCATACTTGCGTAGTCGGGATTATTTTATTATGTTTCTCTTATTCAAATAATAAGCAAGATTTAGTGACGACTAGCTAAGGTATGAGCTCATAACCTAGTTATTTTAGGGTGGCTTTATTATGCTAAAGTACCATGATTAATGTCACGAAGTTAAGGAAAGATCCATTTGATAGTTATATGCCCTTTATGCCACTTGTATGCTTCTTAAAGTTGTGATTCATTAAATTATTTGATTGAGGCATTGCCATGCATTCATGTGTCAACATGTTGCATTCATAACATCAAGATGCATGCTAAAAGGAATGAACCTTGGATAATTGGTTTTATAAACTCTAATAATGAACCTTTTATGTATGCACACCTTTTATAATTAAACCCAAGGTTCCCAAGGATGTGAACGATGTAACCCTAGGATAAGAGATTCCTACTGAGATTCTTTAGTAAGAATTCTCACTCCTTTCTCTTCTTCCTCTTTCTTCCGTCACATCTTCAGAGAGCGATGGCGACGTTTGTGGTTTTTGTTGACACACCGACTTGGGAAGTTCACTTTGATCCGGATCACAGATCATACCATTTTGAGGGGCAGTGCACCATACGAGTCTTCATGTTCATTGGACGCCCCTTTGCACACCTTGTATAGAGCTACCATTTCTCCCCAATGTCACCCTACGATGATGCGATGGTCTTTGAGCGCACTCGGATGTGAGACGAGAGGATTTTGCGGACGTATACTGGTGGTTTGATGCCTTGAGACTTCCAGGACTACGTACCTCGGTCTTTGAGTTCGGAGGACGACCCATCTGAGGACCCGCCGACGCATATGTACAGCGAGAGCTCTGCTCCTACACCTCAGTTCGTGCGAGGCGAGAGCAAGGAGACTGTTACGTAGCCGAGGCTGGCTAGGCGAGCCGAGAGGCGCCCCTATTGAGGAGCTCACGCTCAATCTTCACGTGTACCCACTCCTGCTACCCTGCGTCCATGGATCAGTTACACTCCACCTTTCCCTGGGTTCTAGTAGCAGACGTCCTAGGGGGAGGCTTAGTGCACACACCCATATGTAGAGTGGATAAACTTTATTTTGTTTTGAGGTTGTCCATCATAGGTGCACTCGGGTAGTTGTGGTTTATTTATGCTTTCTTGTTTCTGTTGTATTTTCTTTCTTATGTATTACAAGTTCAGCCCGTTTCCATAAGGGCGTGACTACTTATGTATCTCAACTATATTATTATTAATGAAATGTTTCCTTGTCGTGATGATTGTTGTTCTATTGATACTTTCTTTAGTTCTTGTGTTTCTGTATGATTGATGTTTATGTCTCTCGTCTAGACTAGAACATGGCTCTCACTTTGGTTTATGTTTTCAAAACAAAATTTTACCCATAATTTCCACTAAGTATTTTAATAAAATGATGAGACTGAGAAGTAATAACCTAATGATTAACCTAATAAAGTTGGGTTAAGAATTAGGGTGTTACAAGAATAATTTGTTGATGAGTATAATTTTTGGTGATGCGTATAAATATAGTTGAGCTCATTCCTAGGCGATAGGGTGTGTTTGGTTGGATTTGGTGATGCGTATAAATATCGCCCGGCACGGTGTTTATGGTTGGATTTGGTGATGCGAAAAGAAAGTGGTCCTTGAGAGAAGGAACTTAAGAGTTCGGACGTAAGAAAAGAGATGCGATATCTCTTTTCAAGTCACATAGTCATGAGTAAAGAAAGAGTTTTGTATGCCACCTATATGTTAATGTTTATCTTGATGTTGTGTTCTATCAACTGTTTGCATAAAGTATTGTCATGCATTCATCCAATATCTATTGCATTCATATCATTAAGATCCATACTAAAAGACACCCACTTCGGATAAATAGATTTGAGAAGTTTAAAAGTTAAACCTTATGCATGACCACCGAAGTGGTTGGGGACGATGACAATGACACATGTGTTAAAGTTGGAAATCCCTACTGAGAATCTTGAATAAATTTCTTATCCCTCTCTCTTTTTTCTTTTGTGTCGTCTCCAGACGAAGACGATGGTGTACCTCGTGAATTTTACTAAGGCATGGGCGTAGGGCATGCGCTACGAGTCGGATTAGTGGGGAGCAACGGAAGCGCAAAGATGCCGCTTTAGATTTATATGCATATGGATGTGTATTTCTTTTGATGTGATAATAGGACTATGATAGTCATAAATTATGTACCTATGATAATATGATTATGTTGTGATGTAATGAACAACGTTTGTGTTTTGTGACCATGAATGATATGAGATCTCTTTTCTATATGTTAGTCTTCGTTACGTCATACGTGGCTCTCACTTTGGTTTTATATTTCAAAAAAAAAAATTTACCCGTATTTCCGCTAAGTATTTTCATAAAAGAATGAGACTAAGAAGTAACAACCTAATGATTAACCTAATGTGTTCTAGAGTATTGGGTTAAAAATTAGGATGTTACATTTATGATTCCAAACATAATATCTTTTTCAATACATCTATATATATATATATATATATATAAATATTAAAACATTTTATGTTAGCTATAAGTAGACTTTATGTATTATTTGTTGTTGTTCCATATAGGTTGTAACACCCTAATTTTTAACCCAATACTCTAGAACACATTAGGTTAATCATTAGGCTATTACTTCTTAGTCTCATTTATTTATTAAAATACTTAGCAAAAATACGGGTAAAAGTTTTTTTTGAAACATAAAGCAAAGTGAGAGCCACGTTTCTCGTGAAACAGAAAGGTAAAGCACAAATAACAAGTTATGAAGAACACAGTAAATGGATACATAACAATGGAATAGAGAAGATCACAACAAAGGAAACATTTCATTAATATCATAATTAGGTTTACATAGAGTCATGCCCTTATAGAATCGGGTTGAGCTTACAGTACATAGAAAATGACAGGAAAGTACAAAAGCAGAAAAGTACATGGAGTGACAGAAATAAAAAATAACTACACTACCCTCCTACCAAAGGTACGAGTATTATACTCAAATTCCCCTCCCAAAAGATACTGCCGAAGGGGAAGACCTCGTGACAGCTCAAGAACTCGTATGGCTCTCCAACAAAGTCTATCGGCGGCGGAACCCTAAGGTGATGGAGGTATGTATCCGGTGAACTGCTCGAGCTCCTCCTGTGTGGGCTAGTGGAGTGGAACACGGATGGACACTGGGTAGGCAAAAAAGTCATCCCATATACACAAAAACACGTACAACATAATGACCTTCGAAGTGATAGGAGCGGTGGTCCGAGTCATAATGAACCTCCTAAACTGGCATGTCAATGAAAACCACGAACGTTGCCATCGATCTCTGAAGATGTGATGGAAGAGAAGAGAAAGAGAGAAGAGAAAGGAGTGAAAATCTTACTAAAGAATCTCAGTAGGGACCTCCTATCTAGGGTTACATCGTTCACATCCTCAAGAACCTTAGGTTTATTTATAAAAGATGAGCATGCATATATGATTCATTATTAGGTTATATAAAACTAAATTATCCAAGGTTCATTCCTTTTAAAATGCATCTTACTGTCATGAATGCAACATATCAAGCATGAATGCATGACAATACTTTAAACAAATAACTCAACAAATCATAATCATCAAGAAGCATTCAAGTGGCATAAAGAGGCATAAATCTTTCACATGGAACTTTCCTCAATCTTTGTATACCATAGCATTATAGGGCCACCCTAAAACATCTAGATTATGAGCTCATACCTCAGCTAGTCATTACTAGCTCTTGCTTATTATCTGAATAAGCGAAACATAATAAAATAATCCCGACTCCTTGAGTACGGGTTAGGGGGCTAGGGATCACCTCTCTTAGGATATAACCTCTTTGAAATGCTTTGTGGCCATCTAGCCACAACAATTTGTCCACTTTGGTAGGCTACATCTACTCATACCCTCACGGATTTGTCTCCCCTGGGGGTGCTCGGTCGAACCGGTGTCACCCAGGAAAGAGCGTCTCAGTGCTTTGTCACATAAAAATCTCCTGGGGCTGCTCGGCCGAATCAGTGTCACCCAGGGTTTTCAAATATCATATCATACTTCAAAAACATTCTCAAGTCCTTTAGATTTGATGGAAATTCGGTAGCATAATAGCTATGTACCGAATTTCTTTCAAATCAACTTTATGCCACAAGCTCATTACATATATGCATTACTCATTTAACTTTCATACTCATGATAGTCTTAACATTTCAATAAAACACTTCATCATAGCTCATGCATCATCAAAGCATATGCATCAACACATCATACTTGCATCATCAAACTTAAAACATCAAAGTCTCTTAATGTCTTATGCATTGGCCCTTAAGGTCTCCTAACTTGAAATCTAAGTTGTCTATCATCACAACTTAAGCTCTCGGGTACCTATAGGCTCATATCTAAGTATTCCTGACTCAATTCTATGATCATAAACAATTCTAAACCTCAAGAGTGCAGAATCCATAATTTACACTTTACGGGTACCTAGGAGCCACAACATTGACCCTTTCTAAGTTCGGTTTGATCCTAAGGCATCAAGATCAATACCTAAACCAATTATGAGTAGTTCCTACACATTTAAACTAATTATAAACCATGATTACTAATTTTAAACCATGCTAGATAGAATCCAGAAAATTATATTTCTAAGGGATCTAAAAGTCTCAAATTAATTCTTTTCTAGTTACTAACTTGTCTTAACTTTCTCAAGTGAATTTTAACATTAATTATACATGAACATACTCATATTATCATCATCAAGACAGCATAAAACAGTAAGCAACCAAGCATGGAAGAACCGAAATCATCTCCATCAAACAAAGCATAAAACTTCATTTCTAAAACACATAAATTGCTAGTTTCCCTTGGACCCTTTTTAAAACTTATAAAACACACTTAAAAACAATTTATTTCTTTAAAACCATCATGAAACCAAAGAGGACAGTAGCTATTTTCAATAAATCTCAAGAGTGTTTTAAAACGTAAAACCTTGCTCACAACATTTCTTAAAATCACCTAAGCTTAGGAAAATCATAAAACATAAGTTTTGGTATTTGTAACTATACAAACCCTCATGAGGCCGAAATCAAGGAGTAAGAAACATACATTTTCAAGCTTTGTTTGAAATGATGATGGGTTAAGTCTATGAGCTCTAAATCTCTTAAGTTATGACATAAACTTAAATATGCAATGCAGTTTGTTTTAGTCTTTATTAAGAGGTGAGAGCATAAAATAAATATGCTATGCAAATCCATTATTATCTTAGAGATTTAGTGAGAGCATAAACATAAATATGGAAATGCAAGTTCATTCTTTAATCTTGAGCATTTAGTGATGACATAAAAGTACATATGGATGCAAGTTCTATTTATCTTAACTTAGAGCTAATATGAGACTTTTAAAAAGAACCACAAATCTCAACCTAACATTTATCTCATCAACAAAGTGAGCTTTAGAGTTTATGAATCAAGTTCTCAAAGGAACTACATGGCTCTTGAACATCATCATCAAGCTCAAAGGAAATAAACTCAAAGAAAACAAAACCATGAAGAAAAGGAAACTAAGGCCGAAATGTAGAGGAAAAGAAAACAAGAACCAAAAGCATATAAAGAAAGGAAAAGAGAATGAAAGTATGTCATATTCTTTATTAAGTACCCAAAGCCCCTATCTAGAGAAAATCTCTAGAACGTGCCAGCCAACTTTAAGGTTGACAAGGGTAGGCTTGGGCTTTTTGAAAACCTTAGATTTAATTTTTCTTAAGTTGAAAATCATGTGAGCTAAGTACCATGTAGATAAAGTTCAAAGAAAAGAAAAGCTCAAGCTTTAGAGGTTCCTTTGAGATGAACACAAGGTCATCACCTAGGAACACTCATCATCAAGCTATCATGCTCATGATAAGGCCATAAGGCCGAAATGAGAAAGAAAAGAAAAGCAAGGAAGATCTTAAAAAGAAACCAAGAGAAACCTTGAGAAAAACACATTTTTTTAGTAAAAACAAAACTTGAAAGCAACTCCTACCAAGTAATGAAGAGGAAAGCTTGAACTTGAGATGAAAATGAGAAGGAGAACTCTTCTAAGAATGATGATGGTGCTTCGACCAAGGAGAGGGGAAAGGAAAGGAGAGGTGTTTTGAGGAGGCTCGTGTTTGAGGTTGAGTGTTTAGGTGCTTAGGAGGTGATTCAAGGTTGTGAGGTGGTGTTATGGTGGCTCAAGGTGGTAGAGGAAGAAGATGAAGATGAAGAGGAAGAACTCTTAGAACTTTAGAGAGAAAAGGAAAGAACTCAAAGAAAGCTTGAAAAACTAAAACTTAGCAAATGACCTAAAGTGTTTCCAAGCTCAAGTAAGCAAGGTATTTATAGAAAATGAAACAAATGAGAGCTCATGGAGGAGGAGGAGAAACCGTGGGCATGCCCCATGTTCCATGAGGTGAGAGATTGAAATTTGAGGCATGGAGGAGTATGATTGAAAGCATGGGAGGTATGGCTTCAAGCATGGTTTCAAGCATGGTGTTTGAAGTGATTTTCGTTCAAATTTTGAAATGAAATAATCCTTCTAGAAGGCATGGAGAGTTGACGGTTTTTGGACAAAAAAGATGAGGGAAAATATCTAATTCGTTTAGTCATTCACTTAGTCATTCAAGTATGGATGGAAGTATGATCAAGTATGGTGTATGTAAGGTGAAAGTATGGTCTTTTGAGTGTAAGAATTTGAGCATGTGATGAATATTTGGGGCATGGGGTTTCGGCCAGATTTGAATAGCCAAGAGTGTAACACCCTAATTTTTAACCCAACTTTCTAGAACACATTAGGTTAAACATTAGGCTATTACTTCATAGTCTCATTCTTTCATTGAAATACTTAGCGGAAATTACGGGTAAATTTTTCTTTTTTGAAAACATAAAACAAAGTGAGAGCCACGTTCTTAGTCTAATCGAATAATAGGAATATAAAGCACGCTTAACACTCATAGAGAAACACAGAAATGGAAACATATAATAGTTGAGCATAAATCATCACAACAAGAGAAACGTTTCATTAATAACATAACTTAGAATACATAAGTAGTCATACCCTCATTGGGACGGGCAGAGCTTGTATGTCTGTGAAAGGAAGTACAATAGAAACAGAGAAACGTAAAGTAACATAAAGTAAACCATCACTACCCGAGTGCATCTATAGTGAATAACCTCAAAACAAAAGCAGGTTTATCCAGTCTACATGTGAGTGTGTGCACTAAGCCTCCCCTAAAACATCTGCTACTAGAACCTGGGGAAATGGAGTGTAACTGATCCAAGAACGCAAGGCGGCAGGAGTGGGCATACGTGTAGACTGAGCATGAGCTCCTCGTTAGGGGCGCCTCTCGGACGGATGTGTCAATGAAGACCATGAATGTCGCCATCAGTCTCTGAAGATGTGACTAAGCGAGAAAAAGAAGAGAAAAGAGTGAGAATCTTACTAAAGAATCTCAGTAGGAATCTCCTATTCTAGGGTTACATCGTTCACATCCTCAGGAACCTTGGGTTTATTTATAAAAGGTATTCATGCATATGAGATTCATTATTAGGGTTTATGAAACTATTTATCCAAGGTCCATTTCTTTTAGTATGCATCTTGATGTCATGAATGCAACATGTTTAAGCATGAATGTATGGCAATACTTGAGCACATAAATCAACAAATCACAACAATCTAGATTCATGCAAGTGGCATAAGGGCATATTACAACTCTTACTTTTCTCATACTTATGTGACTTAAAAGCATCATATCTCTTTTGTTCTTTTTCTCAAAAACCACCCTCTTAAAACATATCTACCTATTTCCAACCGATACACCGCCCCGGCGATTTTTATCATAACCTCCTATCTCCGTCTCACCTAATCGCCTAGGAATGAGCTCAATCCTAACTAGTTGTCACTAGATTTAATATGGGGTAAAATGAGGGGGTAACATAAACATATTTCATTCTTTGAAACGTTCTACTGGCCTCGAGTGCACAGTAATTGTCCGCTTTGGTAAGGCTGCATCCGCACATACCCTCACGGATTTGCCTCCTCCTCACCGTAGCAGGAGAAATGCGTCTCAATGCTTGTCACATAAAAATATCCTGGGGTGCTCGGCCGAACCAGTGTCACCCAGGGTTTTCAACTCATATGGTACTTTAAAACATTTTTCAACTCTTTTAGGTTTGATAGAAATTGAGCATAACGTACTGTTAAACTGAATTTCCTTCAAACCAAAATTCATGCCACAAGCTAATCACACAACTTAACATCTCAATAATCATTTCCTCACGTATCATCAATAAAACATTTTAGGGTTCATGCATCATCAAGCATATTCTTCTAATACATCATTCTCACATAGATAAACATCATAACATATATTTCAAACTCATCATTCTTACATAGATTATAGCATATATTCCAAACTCATCATAGCATATATTTTAAACACATCATACTCACATAGATAAAGCTCATGTATCATATATCATACTTGCATAAAATTAAGCATCATAAAAACTCAAGACTTCTTAATATCTTATGCATCGACCCTTAAGGTCCTTAACTCACAATCTAAGTTATAAATCATCAAAACCTAGTCTCTTGGGAACCTATGAGGTTATAACTAAGTATTTCTCACCTCACACTATGGTCAAGAATATCTCTAGACCTCAAGGATGCAGAATTTAAAATCCCAACTTTACGGGTACCTAGGAGTCACAACAATGACTCTTTCTAAGTCCAGTTTGTTCCTAAAGCATCAAGATTAAGCCCTAAACCAATTATGAGTCATTCCTACACATTTAAACTAATTTAGAACCATGATTATCATTTCTAAACCTTGCTGGACAGAATCCAGAAAATTCCATCATTAAGGGATCTAAAACTCTCAAATTAATTCTTTTCTAGTTCCTAACTTATCCTATCTTTCACATATGAGTCTTAACATTATTTTTACTCAAACATAAGCATCTTATCATTATTAACACAGCTCATACAGTGGCCAAACATAGCAAGGCAGAACCGAAACAAACATCTCCATAAAAGACATGAAACACAATTTCTAAAGCACATACAATACTAGTTTCTCTTGGAACCTTTTTCAACTTTCAAAACTCATTTATGGACACTTTTATCACCTAAAATCATAAAAATACTTAAGAGGGTAATAGCTAAATCATTTTTATCTCAAGAGGTCCTAAATTCATAAAACTTAGTTCTACATATTTCTTATACTTACATAAGCTTAGAAAAATTATAAAACATAGTTTTCAATACTTGGAAACACCAAAGCCTCTTAGGGCCGAAATAGGGACCAAAAGCAATAAATATTTTTAGACCTTTGTTGAGACAACAATGGGCAAGTCTTTGAGCTCTAGGTTCATTAAAGTGATGACATAAAAATAAACATGCTCATGCACTTGTTTTAGTTTTTGCTAGAAAGTAAAGTGAGAGCATAAAATAAATATGTGATGCATTATATTATTATCTTTGATATTTAGGTGAGAACTTGAAACATAAACATGATAATGCATAGCTTGAAATATAAACATGATAATGCAAGTTCCTTTATTACCTTGGTACTTAGTGATAGCAAAGAAAGTAAACATGATGTGCAAAGCATAAAATAAACATGATGCAAGGTTCATTTTAAGGTGATCTAAAGCTCATCCAAGACTTTAACAACATAATAACCCAACACATATCTCATTACAAAGAGAGCTTTAGAGTTCTTGAACCAAGTTCTCAAAGGAATTATAAGGTTCTTGAACATCATCATCAAGCTCAAAGAAAGCAAAACTTTTTGAACAAATAAAACTTCAAAGATCAAAAAGGAAAATGGTAACCGAAATGTTAAAGAAAGGAACAAAGAAACCGAAATCATAATAGCAAGAAAAGTAAAGGTATTCTTGAGTAAAAATCATTTTTGAGTTAGAAAATAAAGTTGGAACTCAAAGAAAATAAAACCTCAAGCTCTAGAGTTTCCTTTGAGATGAACACATAGTCATTATCTAGGAGTCCTCATCATTGAGCTATCATGTACTCATCAAGGCCAAGAGGCCGAAAATACAAGAAAGGGAAACCAAAGAAAGTTTCAAAAGAAAACCCAAGAGAAAGCTAGAAAGAACTCATTTTCAAGAAGACAAAGTTTAGAAAACACTCCTACCTAGAGTGAAGACAAAAAGCTTGGACTTGAAGATGAAAATGATCTGAGCAACACCTCCTAGGATGGTGATGATGATTCGGCCTTGATGAAAGAAAAAGGAAGGAAATGTGTTCTTGGTGAGCTTGTGTTTGAGAATGGAAGTTTAGGTGTTTGTATGATGATCCAAGGTGGTGGGGTGGTGTTTCAAGGTTGTGTGATGATGTTTCAAAAGGAAAAAGAAGAAGATGAAGAAGAAGAATGCTCTTGAGATTTGGGAGAAAAAGGAAGAACTTAGAGAAAAACTAAAAAAACTAAACTTAGCAAATGAACAAAGTGTAGCAAAGGTTCATCTAGGCATGGTATTTATAGAGAAGAATAAGAGTGAATGACTGGAGGAGAATGAATCCTCATGGAACATGAGGTGAGGCATGTGTGGAGGAGAATGAATCCTCATGGAACATGAGGTCTCCTCATGGAACATGAGGTGAGAGAATTGCACTTTGATGACATGGCTTCAACCATAGTCTTTGGAGTGTGAAATAAAATTAAATTGTGATAAAATGGATGGTGAATTTCGTGCAGGTCTGATGCAGCAAGGGAGGAGGGAGTTTTGGTCATGTAATAGTGTGTTAGTGATGTGTTTAGGGGTGTATTAGCTTAGGTGTAAGGTTAGGAGTCATTAAGCATAAGTTTAGGTGACTAAGAATGTGATTAGGAACCTTTATGACATGATTAAGGAGTACTCATACATATTTAGGAGATTTTAAATTCATTTTATGAATAAAACAATGTAGACAAAATTCCATAATTTAAGGAATTGGAGAGAAAACACTATTCAAGATTCCATGACTAGAAATCTTGAATTTAAAATAAGATTTTAAGTTGTAATTAAGCACTTTTAGGTTCTAATCAACTTTAATAAATTATTTTGACTCAAGATTAATTATGGAAATTAATTAATCTTCGATTAGAGCCTAATATTGCTTAGGTTTGCTTAATCACGCGATTAAGCGTAAAAACACGAAACTAGGGGTAAAATCGTAATTTTGCACTAATTTTGCCCGGGACCTCCATAATTAAAACTGAGGTCGTAGAATACATAAAAATGCCTTTTAAAACCATCTAGAGAAGTTTGATTCATCCAAGCACTTGCAAATAGGTAAAACACCGCACAGGCGTTTTGGTCATTTTGACCGAAAACTTCAAAACGAGATTTTCGATTCCTAAAGGTACACAGGTCATCTAATCCCCTTCCAACATTGAGTTTGCCCTTCGAGTCTTGCCAGATCGGCTTTCCTCGGTGCAGGCGAAAATGACCTCAGGGGCATTTCGGTCATTTTCACTCTAGCAGAAAATCGGGGCGTTACAAAGAGGGAGAGAAAATTACTCGTGTAATTGTGTGTTAATGATATGTTTAGGTGTGTATTAGTTTAGGTGCAAGGTTAGGAATCTCTAAGCATGAGTTTAGGTAACTAAGGGTGTGATTAGGAATTTTATGACATGATTAAGAAGTGCTCATACACATTTAGAGAGTTTAAAATTCTTTTTATAAGTAAACAATGTAGACAAATTTCCATGATTTAAGGAATTGGAGAGAGAAAACACTATTCAAGATTCCATGACTAGGAATCTTGAATTTAAAATAAGATTTGAGTTTTAATTAAGCTATCTTAGGTTCTAATCAACTCTAATAAATTATTTTCACTCTAGATTAATTAAGGAAATTAATTAATCTTCGATTAGAGCCTAATATTGCTTAGGTTTGCTTAATCACGCGATTAAGCTCAAAAACACAAAACTAGGGGCAAAATCGTAATTTTGTACAAATTTTTCTCGGGACCACTGGGACTAAAACTGATGCCACAGAATACATAAAAACACCTTTTAAAACCATCTGGAGAAGTTTCGGGGTTCATCCGGCACTTGCACTCGGGTTAAACACCACAAGGGTATTTTGGTCATTTTGACCTAAAACGAGATTTTCGATCTCGGAAAGGTACACAAGTCCACTAATCCCCTTCAAACATTGAGTTAGCCCCTCTAGGATTGCCGGGCCGACTATCCTCGAGTTTCAGGCCGAAAATCAGATCAGGAGCATTTTAGTCATTTTCACTCTGATAGAAAATTAGGACGTTACATAGGTTGTGAATGAAGACTCACTCATTGAGTTTTGATGAACTCACCCCCCTTTTTCCTCCCTACAGATACAGCTACAGGTTTAGCAGCACCATAGGATCCATCTTGGTAATGATGTAGATTCTTTTGTGTGAGCTTCGCTTTAAAGTAAAGGGGAAAAGTTGGGGAAATTTCTTCAAACTTGGTAAAGGGATTTATAAAATAGGTAAAAGTGCCAGTGATCAGCAAAATACACATCGTTAAGAACAATAACCTTGATTGGTTAATATTCTACAAGAACTACTTCTTCAAAAGTGGAATCAAAAGCAAAACCCAAATACGATTATGTCACCAATATAATATATTAGCACAAATACAGCATATGGGCAGATTTCACACTTAAATAGCAAGATTTATTTTGCTTAACAAATGACTAATTTCAAAGTCATAAAAATTCCCCATGACACCTCAATGTGTCATCAAGCTTTTATAAAAATTTAAGGTCAAGAATCATTTTCTAACTATATTAACAAAATTCTACAAATTTGGTGGTCAGAGATCACCTAATCTCAGCTCAGGCCAGAATTCTATAACTTTTAACCCTAGAAAATTGATTAAATTCAAAATAAAAATCATGGTTCAACCTCAAGATGTTTCCAACACTAAATAAAAATTTCAAAGGAAAAATCATTCATTTGCTATGGTAACAAAATTAGCAAAGTTCATAACTTTAGTTCTAACAATTCAGACAGCACATGCATAGCTTCAGTTCATGATTTTTTTTAAAGTAGTAAAGTCGAAAAACAAACTCAAGAAAATTCGTGGGACTAGCTTAGGATGTTAGCTTCAACATATAATTTTTCTAGATCATGAAATCATCTGCAAATATTTCATAATATTAATAACTTCTCCTTACCTGTGGCCAAAAATGAGAATCCAGCAACCTAATTCAAAATCTCTTTTGATAAAAATGATTTTTCCATAACACCAAATCAATATATATGTGTAATTAAAAAACTTAACTAGAAAATATTAATTTTCAACAAGCCAAAATTGAGACAAACATAAATGAACAAAAAGGTAACAAGAACCCTACTTTGGTGGCTTTAAGAAAGGGTCTTGGCTCCAAGGGTGATCCAAGAATGATTTCCTTCACTTGAAAGCCTCAAACCAACACCAAACCCTTCCTTAAGCAACAAATTGTGAGCTCTCAAAGTAGAAAAAAGTGATGGATTGAAATTCTAATTTGTTATTCATATAATTTTAAACTTAAGACAATTGGACTATTTTCTTCTTTAATGTTTACTTTATTGATTTTTGAGATTATGATTTTTTGTGGAAAAAGAATATTATTTCCTATTTTTTCAAGGTAAAACTTTATTTACATCTCTAGTATTTTTACCAAGATTTTGACTTAATTTATGAATTTCTTTCATTATATATACGTGCTTAACATTTTCAAAACATTTCAATCTTTCCTTTTCAATATAGCATTCAAATTATAGATGAGAAAATTGATGGAAAGGCCAAATTATAAATTCAAGAGGTCATAAAAAAAATATAAAATGCCATATTATTGATGAGATCATAATAAAATATAAAATGTTGAGTTTACATTTAGTATTTGAGTGTCATTTACTTGTGTCGATTTTTTTCAGGTAGTATAAGTCTAGGATGTTAGCTTCAAATATAATTTTTCTAGCTCATGAAAATACTCACAATTGCCTAAGAAAATTTGTGAACAATCATTGCTACTAGGAAAATTGAAAATCCAGCAGCATGGTTCAAAATCTCTTTTCACAAAAATGATTTTTCACAACATCAAACCACTCCACCAAAATTAACACATCAATATCAATATATTATCAACCAATTCAACCAAAAACATTCAGCCAAATCAATAAGAAAATCACAAAAATAGATTTGAAATAAAAGAGGATTAAAATCCCTACTTGAATCTTGAAAGCTTCTTGCCCAGAACAATATTTTCCAAGTGCTTTTCTTTATTCAAAATGCTTCTAAACAACCCTTAACCCTTTCTTTGGCAGTGATGTATGATGGCTCAAAGTGGAAAAATAGTGATGGATTAAAATTCTAATTAGTTAGATTTGTAGGTGGTGATGACTAGAACAAGTTTAGTAAAAGGATTTTTAGGTTTTAACAATTTTAGGCTAGGTTTTTTGAGGTTAAAATTTTGTTCGTGGTTGTTTCAAAGGAAGAAAAATGGGGGTTGTGTGTACTACAAACATGGCCAAGAATGCAAGGCTTACAAGACAAACTTTGTGGCTTTTTTAATGATTATAGGTTAGGTTAATGTTTATGTAATACAAAATCTAAACTTTTCCTACAAGAAAGCAAGATAAATGGCTACGATAGCCTTACATTTGGCTATAAAGGTTAACTTTATCTTAAAGATTTGACTTTGTTTTGATGTTAAAAATCGCACACTGAAATTTTACTGAACAGATAAAACAGTTTACCAAAGTAATCAAGCATTGCCCGAAAATTAATTCTAGGTGTAAAATCTTTATTCCTACCCATTTCTATTCTTAATCCTATAAATTCTCAATTTCGAGCATCTCTAGGCCCTAATTTTAGGATTTCGGTTGTCCCAGCGGGCGAGGCCCACAAAATACGATCCATGTTTTTTTTTTTTTACAAGCCCATTGGATCGTCTTGATCATTACTACGTCTATTAGATTTTTGAAATTATAACTAGTAAGGCTCAAATTAATTTTTATATAATTTTTAAGGTGTTACATATGGTGTTTGAATTGAACATGGAATTGAAATTGAACATCCTTTATAAAACCATATAAATGTAATATACTCTTTATTCCTAAATATAAAACCCCTTTATTAAAATAATTATTTTTGTTAGCTATAGTTTTTAATTATCATATTTCATTGAATGATTTTAAATTATAAAGAATGATTATAAATTAATTTTAATTTTAAAAATATTTATTATGTATAAAATATACATTTCTGCCTAACCATATTTGTTAATAACTTAATTTTTCATATCCTCATCATTTATATTTTTATAGGAAAAATACTTCTATATTTGCCATAATCGAACAACTTTATTTATTAGTAAAAGTAGTTTTATGATTACATCTAAGTATCAAACAAATTTATGGTTCTCTTTTGGGTTTTGCTTTTGATTATGCTTTTGAAGAAGTAGTTCTCTTAGAATCTTAACTAATCGAGGTTATTGTTCTGAATGATGTGTATTTTGCTGATCATTGGCATTTCCAACAATCTTAGAAATACTTTTACCAAATTTGAAGAAATTTCCCCAACCTGACCCCTTTTTATCGATCGAAGGATCCTTGCACGGTTTACCAAAGTGATGAAGACAATCTCTACTGATTTTGGTTTTCTCTTCTTTCAAAACATATTCTGAAGTCTCATTTCTACACTTGTCTGCCAGCATAGTGGTACAATGTTCCAATGGTTCATTATCAGGTAGAGGTTTTGGTGCCAATTGATGGTGATACCAGTGCGTTCTTTGACATGTAGTAACTTGAATTACTGCACACATAAGTAACAAGACCATGAGTGACTCGATGTTGAGGTTTGCCATCCTTTGCTGATGCAAAAGTGAAGAAATGCTTCAGACTAAATTATTAATTGTTATCTTGAAAGATCATCGATAAAGTAAGCTTCTTCATATGTATATTTATATATATGGAATATGAGTTAAAAGAGAGAGTTACATTTGAATTTAATTGATTACTATTATGTTATTACTTTTTTATCAGTTACTTAAAATAAGTACCAATTACATTCCAAAAAGCTATTAATGTCTTTGTAGTTTAGCATATTCATCTTTGTCCCTATTATCATTTAAGTATGTTTTAATTGAATTATGTTATCACTTATCACTTTTGGAGCTGTTAAATGTGCCATTTCTCAAAGACTAATACTACTATTTAGGGTTAAATACATTTTACCCCTGAATTTTAGGTCACATGCAATTTAAACCCCAACTTTTCAAAATGTGCATTATGGCACCCTAAACTTTCCAAACTACCCACAAAAAAACCTTACTTTTTAAATAGTGGATTATTACACTCTAAACTTTTCAAACTGAGCAAAAAACCCCCTAAAATTTTTTAGTCATAGCAAGGTTTCGGGTTACACATAATAAAAAAATCAGGGAGTTAATTGCACATAGTATTCATGGACAAGATGTTAGGTTACACAAAGTAGAAATATCAAAAGGGTTAAGTGCACATAAATCTTATGTTTATTATTAGTTGCCAAAATTATACTGATGGGTGTTTTTCACAGTTTAAAAAGTGCAAGGGGTCGCGATAAACATTTTGAAAAGTCATGGTATAAATTGGACATGACCTATGTAACATCCCCAAATTTATAACTAAGATAAATATTAATTAGCGATAGCAAAAACCAAGAGAATCTGGACAAATGTTATGAAACACAACAAATAGACTACTTAAGTATGTCTAGAGAAAAATGCAAAGAATTACGAAAATGCCATCACTTAGTGGAAATTACGAAAATGCCCTTACTATGTAAAGGAAATTACCAAACTACCCTTGCCTTATTAAATGACGAAGATACCCTTACTCTATGAATAGAATTACAAGAATACCACTATCATTGTCTAATTACAAAAATATCCTTGTCTTAGTTAAAGAAATTACTACAATGCCATTTGCACAAATCCCTAGACTTGTCTTTAGACAAGAATGAATCTAAGCCATTGGATTAAGATGATAACACAATAATTTCACCACATACATCATACACATTTCTGAATCACATACATGCACTAAAGGTTAGAAAATCTCCACTAACATCTTTGCACAAAACATGGAAACATGTTTGCACAAAACATGGAGCATTTTCATCCAACATGTTTGCATAAAACATGGAAACATGTTTGAACAAAACAAGGAGCATTTTCATCCCAAAATTCAGCCAACATGTTTGCATAAATCATGCTCCAAGTGCTTTCCTTCTTCTGTTTTTTTTCTCTAATCTTTCCACTATAAATACTCCTCAAACTCTCTTCACTTCAGAAACTCCCTAAGTGTTCTTTCTTTCTTATTCTATCATTCTTCTTATGTTCTTCAAAGACTTCTCTTGATCCTCTAAACTTCATACAAACACTTAAATCCTAAGTCCAAACTTTCACTAGCCCTCACACGAGTTACAATCTTTAACTCTAGTGAGAAATATTTTCTTAAGCACTCAAGTTCTAGAGCCAATATTCAAGGAGGGTCATCCACTCCAAAGACTCTTGTTCAAAGCTTAAGGAAGAAGAGAAGGACCCTTTTTAGACCCTACACAAGAGGTAAGAGTTTCTTCTTTATTTGTTCAAGTATTGTTGGCTTCTAACTTTGCTCATGGATAGAATGCCTCAAACTTGAGTTATTGTCAAAAGTTTTGAGTGATTATATTTTTAGAAAACACAACATGTTCTATTATGCTATGAGTACTTTTATGATGTTATCACACTCAAATATAACTTAAAAGATTGTATGTGAAACTTGAGTTAATAAAGATAACTTAAGACATGAACATGGCAGGTGCTGGAATTTCTAGTTATTTCTGGCAGTAGTTACTTCGAAACTTAGTGTTCATAAAATATGAAGGATCTCGAAATGAAAATATTTTTATTATAAACTAGACTCATTGTAGAACACTCTCCAAAAAGAATCACCTAAAACAGAGTTTCCTAGCCCAAGATATAAATTTTTAAAGTAGAGCATAAGACTGAAACTCTTAATCTGACCTTGTAGTAGTAAAATAGGTGTAACTCACTCTAGAAAAATGCAAATGGACTGATTTCAACTTTGTGGAAAAGCTAACACATCTACAAACACACTTATGTATGCTATGCATAAATTTTTACACCACGAAAATATAGAATGAGAAATAAATTTCGGGATAGTGTACTGTGAAAGTGCAGTTTGGAAAGGTTCTGGCTAAGGAAAGACTTGGTATTTAAGCGTGTCCATTGTGACCCACCTCTCTTTCCTGGGAACCCTCCTATGCATGGTTTACAGTTGATTTACACTATTCCAAAGATGTAAATATTAAAATTTGATGAGTTAGGAATTTGGAACTACCTTTATTAAGCTGAGGTAACAAGTATACAGAGAATTATAAACTTTCTTCTAAAAGATGTCAAAACTATAAATAAAAGAATCAAGTCTTGTAAAGAGAGAATTTTAAGAATTTAAGTAGAATAATAATCTTCAAGAGTTATATGAAAACCATAATAAAAATATATAAAGAACCTATAATAATATTTTGAAGTGCATTAATGTATTAATGGAATGCTAAGAGTACAAAGAACACTAAGAGAAAAAGATAATACGAAGACATCCATGACCTCTTAGGAACACTAGGAACTCAACTTGATAACTTTGGTTGCTTAATATGAATCATTTATGAGAATGTTTACTATGAGATTTACATGATATTGTCTATGTTACATGAAGTGATATACAGAAATGTGAATGTGTTGATGAGATATGAAATGATAATGATAAAATGATTGACTATGCCATGATTTATTAATGTGCATACATTCATGTTTCAAATGAAATAATAAATAGACCAACTCACTGCTTAATCCTCTTTGAGGATTAAGGTATTGATGATTTCACTCAGTGAGAATAAAGTAAAACCTAAAAAAGTAGCAATGATAGTCTGGAAAAGTGGACTTGAGCTAAACTCACGGCTTAATCCCCTAAACTGTCGAGATCATGGCAACGGAAAGAAAACCAAAAGGTTGTGGCGACGGCCACGGTATGAGCTCATTACCCTTTTAGGGTGGTCTAAGGCATTGATGCATTCATCCAGTGAGTAATTAAGAAATATGTTGATGAAATAAATGAAAGATGATGATCACTAAACAAGTGAATGTTGAGGATGAGTAATCATGAAATGCATGCAACTCCTAAATGATTATTGCTTATTAGTGGTTTTTCATGATATGCTTATATGTATGCTTGATGAAATACTTAATGGATATTTCTGCTAATGTTCAAGATTAGTTTAAAAGTAACTGCACTTCGGCTAATCACGTTTGTGAAAGTTTGATAATTGAATATTTACTTGTTCACCTTTTTATAATAAACCCGAAGTGACTGGGACGACAACGATGACACTTTTAGTACAAGTAGGAACTCCTGCTGAGAAATCATGTATTTCTCACTCCTATTTTTATTTTCCGTTGTCGTTACCAGAGACAGACGTGTCCACCTAAAGCAACGAAGCTGTAGCTGAGGAAGGAGGTAGCGCGTGAAGATTTCAAACCGTTCAAGTAGGAGCATTCCGAGCTTTAGTTACATTATAGTTTGTGAGAAACAATTAGTAGTAGTAGAACTTATATTGTTATTTGTAATAACTTATCAGTATGATATATGCCCTGTTGTGACTTATGTATTAAGTGATTATATTCCAGTTTATGTGATAATAGTTCTATACTTAGTCTCTTATTCCGCTTATTTAATTAAGTGCGCAATGTAACTTGATTATTATCTATAAAAGCACTATGTATTTCACTTCTAGTTACAGGCTTAAGTTTTCAAAAAAAAAATTAATTTATTTAAAGAAAAAAAAAACTTCCACTATTTTTCTAAATTAATTTCAAAAGAAAATAAATACAAGGCATAAGTGACAACTAATAGAATCCAAATGTGAACTTAAGCACAGTGGGGTTCTATTAGGGTGTTACAACCTAAAATTCAGGGGCATAAAATGCATTATTCCTTACTATTTATTAATTCTTTAGGCCTTATTTCAAAAAAAAAAATTTTAGATGTTTTGCTCCATTTTTAATAACACTATAGAGATATAGTTTTTCATTATTTTTGGTACAAACTCATTAGTAAAAGTGTAAGAATACATAGCTTTTGTCATAATTTGACCTGGGTCACAATGCAACTAGTGCACTAGAGAAGTTGGCATCCTTATAGGCCTGCTAAAATTCTCTATATTGAAAACTTGTACAAAAAACTAACCAGTATACATAGACCTAGTAGAGGCCCCTAGAGTCTCTTAACTAGTTTACAACACCAACAAAAACATTCATATTCTTTTATTCTAAACTTACTGTAAGTAGACAAATCACAATGAGAGCTAATTGTTGGAGCAAATCAAAATTATTTGCAACTCATTTTTCAATAAAAACATTAACGAAAATCCAAGATAACCCAAATGAGGCCTACATTGTCACAAAATAATTTGGAAATGTGACAGGCATGTGAAGGACTAGGTCCTCATGGAAGCCTCTAGAAACATGACTGGCTAAAATGCATAATAAGATGTATTTATATTCCAAAGCTTAAATTCTGCATAAATGATTACTATAAATTAGCTCCAAATAATCCAATTTGAATTGAAAAACCAGAATCTTGAAATATCTTGACAGCATAAATCCTGAATATAAAACTAAATAATACTAATTTGTGCCATAGCCTAATATAATTAATAAAATAAGTGCAAGTAAAAAATAAATAACCATAAGCATATGCATGTCCAAGATCCTGCCCACAAAAATTGGAGCACTACTAAAATTAACTTGAATTAACTTATAACAACCATTACTCTATAGCAAAGTCCACTCAAAATAACCTACAACATTACCAAGATGGATCCAATAGTGCAGCTGAACCTATAGCTATATCTATAGGGTAGGAAAAAGATAGGTGAGTTCACGAAAACTCAATGAGTGAGTCTCCACTCAGAACCCACATAGACCACCAACAAATAATACATAAGGTCTACTTGTGGCTGACATAAAACATTTTAATATTTAAATATATATAACTGCATAGAAAATGATATTTCAGTTGGACCCATAAACATTAACTAATGGAGAAATATGAGTTGAAATGAATAAATTAATTGTTGTGAGTTAATAACTGAAATTGAATGGCACCTAGCTAGGTCTCATAATGGGGACACCTCACTAGGTTCCATAACTACAACTGGGATTGAGCTAGTTGTAAGGCCCTGAAATTTATTTCAAAAATTTTATTTGAGCTTTATTAATTAGAGTTTCTTGAATTGGGTAAAAATAATGTTGATAAGAATGGGTTAGTAAAAAAAATATGAATAGTCACTGTGCAGGCCCTGCATGCTAATCAGGACCATTGAAACCTTGGAATTGGGGCTTGGAGATGCCTTAGAATGAGAAATTATAGGATTAAGATTAGGGAGGGCTAGGAATGAAAATTTTAGAGTTGAAACTAAATTTCGGGCAATATCTATTTTCCTAGGAATGCTGTTTTACCCGTTCAGCACAATTACAATGTGTAGTTTTATACACTATATGAAGCTTGCAATGTCAATTTACCACCCATAGTGCTAAGTGTATGGCTTAGGAAAAGGCACACCATTGCCTTTATAAATAACCAATAAGAATGGTGCAAAATGACAATATTTATCTTCAAGAAAAACTTTTTCATAATAGAAATTATGTTTATCTTATCTTTAAATAAATAAAATCAAAACTCAACATTTCCTTTGCTGCCAAGTTTGGCCAAGCATTCCTTTCAACCCACTCTATTTTTTTTTTTTTTATCAAAACATCATAAACTCACAAAATACCTTAAGCTACAACATCAAACATCCATGGATTTTAACACAAACTACATACTACCTTTTTAATATACCCAAATAAATAGGGGATTTGATGGGTCTAGATAAAAATTGGAAAGCTCTTGAAGAAAGTCAAGACAAAGAGCAAGAGCACATAAGTGACGAGTAGGGCTTTCTTTATGTAACACCCTAAATCTTAACCTAATACTACTAGTATGTATTTAGGTTAATCCTTAGAACATTACCTCTTGGTCTCATTCTTTACTTGAAAATACTTAGCGGAAATATAGGTAAAATTTTTCTTTTTGGAATTAAAACCAAAGTGAGAGCCACGCATGATTCTTTGAACGGGAATTCATACAAGTCATATGAGCAAATCATAATAAAACACATAAATAACATGGATACATCAACTGATTATATATATAGATAATGTACCTACCAAAAGGCAGGACTATTCGGTACATAGAAGAACGAAATACAACTGAAAAGCAAATACAAGGAAATCATAAAAGCAAGTACAAGAAAACCATGAAAGCAACACCCATACCCGTGTGCACCTAGAGTAGACAACCTCATATACAAAAGAAGGTTTGTTATCAACTATGTGGCGTGTGTGCACTAGCTACTACCCATCCTATGCACCTACTCCTGCTGGTCCGAATACTGAGGGGTGGAATCGATCCACTGGTAGATCTTGATAGGAGTGGTCGTGCGGATCATCGGAGCGTGTCCACCGTGGCGAGGGCGCATGGATGGCCTATGAGCCAACCTCAGCTGAACCACCGTCTCCTCACTCCTAGGTCTCATCGGTGGGGGGAGTGGGGCTGGAGCTCCAACTGTACATGTGCAAGGGCTGGTCCTCTGATGGATCCGTCTCTGAATACTGAGTCTGGGGCACGTACTCCGGGTAGTCACGTGCAGCTGACGCCTCGGGCTGCATGTGGAGGATCTGCTCGTTTCATGGTCTAGCTCTCTCGAAAATCGTGTTATGATGGTAGGGGCCAGTCGGGGTGAAGCGGTAACTCCGTACTGGGTGTGCGAAGGGTCGTCCTATAAACATGAATACTCTGACTGTGCAGCGACCCTCAAAATGGTATGACCCAAGTGCTGGGTCATGGTGCAGCTCCCACGTTGGGGTGTCGATGAAGAGTACGAAAGTCGCCATCTGAAGATGTGACGGAAGAAAAGAGAGAGGGAATGACAATCTTCTAAAAGAATTCTCAGTAGGGTAATCCCTAACTAAGTGACGTCATCACATCCTCAGGAACCTTGGGTTTTATTTCTAAAAAGGTGTGTATGCATATAAACTCCTTTTAAGTTAGTTTTCTAAAGCATTAATTATCCAAGGTCCGTCATATTTTACAATGCGTCTTATGACTAGGCATGGAATACACTAATGATATGAATGCATCATAAAGGTAAACCAATCAATAGAATAACTAAGGAACATTATAAAAATGGCATAAGGTGATAGGTGTAAATCTCATAATAACTTTTCTTGGTTTTTCATAGCATATGTGACATTTTAAACTTTAACTTTTATCTCATGGGGCCACCCTAAAACATCTCTAGGTTATGAGTTCATACCTTAACTAGTCATCACTAGCTCTTACATATCCTATGATAAGCGTAACATACATAATCCCGACTTAAAGTACGGGCTAGGGGGCAAATTAAGGATCACCTCTTAGGGTCATTTCCTCTTTGAAACGCTCTACTAGCAACTAGTGCATAGTAGTATTATCCGCTTTGGCAAGCTCTGTGTCAATACCCTCACGAATTTGTTTTCTTGGGGGTGCTCGGCTAAACCGGTGTCACCCAAGAAGGCGTCTCAGTGTTGTGTCACATTTAAGTTCTCATGATTTTCAAAAAGACCTTTTTCTAAGTTCCTCAAATTTGATGGAAATTTGACAGCATGACGGCTGTAGACCGAATTTCCTCATATTTGCTTATGCCATGAAAATTATAGGACATACAAACATATCTTATGAGGTATAGCATATCATCATATAAAACTTCTTCATAGCACATATCAAACTTATCATAGATAAAGCTCATGTATCATATATCATATTTACATAAATTAAGCATCATGAAAACTCAAGACTTTTTAATGTCTTATGCATTGACCCTTAAGGTCCTTAACTCACGTTCTAAGTTATTAATCATCAAACCTAATCTCTTGGGTACCTATGAGGTTATAACTAAGTATTTCTCACCTCACACTATGATCAAGAACATCTCTAAACCTCAAGGATGCAGAATTTATAATCCTAACTTTACGGGTACCTAGGAGTCACAACAATGACCCTTTCTAAGTTTAGTTTGCTCCTAAGGCATCACGATCAAGTCCTAAACCAATTATCAGTCATTCCTACACATTTAAACTAATTTAAAACCATGATTATTAAATCTAAACCTTGCTGGACAGAATCCAGAAAATTCAATAATTAAGGGATCTAAAACTCTCAAATTAATTATTTTCTAGTCTCTAACTTATCTTATCTTCCACATAAGAGTCTTAACATTATTTTTACTCAAACATAAGCATATTATCATCATTAAAACAGCACATACAGTGGTAAATAAGTAGCAAGGCAGAACCGAAATGTGCATCTCCATAAAAGGCATAGAACACAATTTTTAAAGCACATAGAATACTAGTTTCTCTTGGAACCTTTATAAAACTTTCAAAACTCATTTATAAACACTATTTATCCTTTAAAATCATAAAAATATTTAAGAGGGCAGTGGCTAAATCATTTTCATCTCAAGAGGTCCTAAATTCATAAAACTTAGTTCTACATATTTCTTACACTCATATAAGCTTAGGAAAATTATAAAACATAATTCTCAATACTTGGAAACCTTAAAACCTCTTAGGGCCGAAACCTCAACTATGGAAAATAAATATCTTAGACCTTTGTTTGAGACAATAATGGGCAAGTCTTTGAGCTCTAAGTTCATTAAAGTGATGGCATAAAGATAAACATGCTTATGCACTTGTTTTAGCTTTTATTATAAAGTAAACTGAGAGCATAAAATAAATATGAGATGCATCATATTATTATCTTTGATATTTAGATGAGAACTTGAAATGTAAACATGATAATGCATAGCTTGAAATATAAACATGATAATGCAAGTTCCTTTATTATCTTGGTACTTAGTGACAGCAAGAAAAATAAACATGATGTGCAAGACATAAAAGTAAACATGATGCAAGGTTCATTTTATGGTTAGCTAGAGCTCATTCAAGACTTTAACAAGATAACAACCCAACACATATCTCATTATAAAGAGAGTTTTAGAGTTCTTAAACCAAGTTCTCAAAAGAACTGTGAGGTTCTTCAACAACATTATCAAGCTCAAGTATACAAACTTCCAAAACAAAACCAAACAAAATCTCAAGGATCAAAATACCAAAACCAAAAACCTTACAAAAGAAAAAGGAAGTGAAACTAAGTTAAGTTCTTTATTAAATACCCAAAACCCCTATCTAGAGAAAGATCTCTAGAACTTGCCAGCCAACTTTAAGGTTGACAAGGGTAGGCTTGGGCTTTTAGAAATCCTTAGATTAATTTTCTTAAGTTGAAAAACCATGTGAGCTAAGTATCATATAGATAAAGTTAAAGGAAAAGAAAAACTCAAGCTTTAGAGGTTTCTTTGAGATGAACACAAGGTCATCATCTAGAAACTCTCATCATCAAGCTATCATGCTCATAAACATGGCCAAGAGGCCGAAATGAAAAGGAAAAAGAAAACAAAGGAGAGTTCAAAAAGAATCCAAGAGGAAACTAGAAAAAAAACACATTCTTGAGCAAAACAAGTTTGAAAAACAAATCCCTACCAAGTGATGAAGATGAAAGCTTGAACTTGAAAAGGAAAATGAGAAGAGCAACTCCTCCTAAGGTGGTGTGATGGCTTTGGCCAAAGAGAAAGAAAAGGAAAGGAGATGTGTTTTGAGGAAGCTTGTGTTTGAGGTTTAGTGTTTAAGAGATTTGATGATGATCTAAGGTTATGATATGGTGGATTGAAGTGGTGAGGTGATAATGTGAAGAGAGGATGAAGATGAAGAGAAAGAACTCTTGCAACTTTGTGAGAAAAGAAAAGAACTAGCAAGATAACTCTAGGATTCTAAACTTAGCAAATGCTTCATGGTGCAACTAAGCTATCACAAGCATCCTATTTATAGAAAAACAAAATCATGGGCTCACCAAGGGGGGGAGTGGCCATAGCATTGGAGGAAAAAGGGAGAGGAAAATATCTCTTTGATTGTGTCATAGAAGCATGGTTTGAAGTATGGAGTTCATGACACAAAGTAAGGCTTGAAGCATGGGTTTTTGAGTGAGCTTTTGTTTTAATTTTGCAAGAAATTAGTCTTCTAGAAACTCAACATGGCTGGAACATTTTCAGCCACAAATAAATGTGGGAAATGATTTATTTCAATTGATTATTTACTTGGAAAATCAAGTGTGATGGAAAATATGACAAGGTATGGTGTATGTGACTTGAGGTATGGCTTTGGAGTGTTAGAAAATTGAACATGTGATGCATATGGAGGGAGCAGGGTATACGGCCCGACTTGGGCAGCATGGAGGGAGGGAGATTTGATCATCTAATTGTGTGTTAATGATAGGTTTAAGTGTGTATTAGCTTAGGTACAAGGTTAGGAATAATTAAGCTTAAGTTTAGGTAACTAAGAATGTGTTTTAAGGATTTTATGACAAGATTAGGAGTGCTCATACATCAGTAGAGAAATAAAAACTTGTTTATGAATAAACAATGTGTAACACAATTCCATGATTTAAGGAATTGGAAAGAGAAAATGTAACACCCTAAATCTTAACCTAATACTACTAGTATGTATTTAGGGTAATCTTTAGAATATTACCTCTTGGTCTCATTCTTTACTTGAAAATACTTGGCGGAAATATGGGTAAAATTTTTCTTTTTCGAATTAAAACCAAAGTAAGAGCCACGCATGATTCTTTAAACGGGAATTCATACAAGTCATAATAAAACACATAAATAACATGGACACATCAACTGATTATATATATAGATAATGTGCCTACTAAAAGGCAGGACTATTCGGTACATAGGAGAACGAAATACAACTAAAATGCAAATACAAGGAAATCATAAAAGCAAGTACAAGGAAACCATGAAAGCAATACCCATTGTAACATCCCTAAATTTATAACTAAGATAAATATTAATCTTAATTAGCGATAGCAAAACCAAGAGAATCTGGACAAATGTTATGAAACACAACAAATAGACTACTTAAGTATGTCTAGAGAAAAATGCTAAGAATTATGAAAATGCCATCACTTAGTGGAAATTATGAAAATGCCCTTGCTATGTAAAGAAAATTACCAAACTACCCTTGACTTATTAAATGACAAAGATACCCTTACTCTATGAATGGAATTACAAGAATACCACTATCATTGTCTAATTACAAAAATATCCTTGTCTTAGTTAAAGAAATTACTACAATGCCATTTGCACAAATCCCTAGACTTGTCTTTAGACAAGAATGAATCTAAGCCATTGGATTAAGATGATAACACAATAATTTAACCACATACATCATACACATTTCTGAATCACATACATGCACTAAAGGTTAGAAAATCTCCACTAACATCTTTGCACAAAACATGGAGCATTTTCATCCAACATGTTTGCATAAAACATGGAAACATGTTTGCACAAAACAAGGAGCATTTTCATCCCAAAATTCAGCCAACATGTTTCCATAAATCATGCTCCAAGTGCTTTCCTTCTTCTATTTTTTCTCTAATCTTTCCACTATAAATACTCCTCAAAATCTCTTCAATTCAGAAACTCCCTAAGTGTTCTTTCTTTCTTATTCTATCATTCTTCTTATGTTCTTCAAAGACTTCTCTTGATCCTCTAAACTTCATCCAAACACTTAAATCCTAAGTCCAAACTTTCACTAGCCCTCACAGGAGTTACAATCTTTAACTCTAGTGAGAAATATTTTCTTAAGCACTCAAGTTCTAGAGCCAAGATTCAAGGAGGTTCATCCACTCCAAAGACTCTTGTTCAAAGCTTAAGGAATAAGATAAGGACCCTTTTTAGACCCTAAACAAGAGGTAGGAGTTTCTTCTTTATTTGTTCAAGTATTGTTGGCTTTTAACTTTGCTCATGGATAAACTGCCTCAAACTTGAGTTATTGTCAAAAGTTTTGAATAATTATATTTTTAGAAAACACAACATGTTCTATTCTGCTATGAGTACTTTTATGATGTTATCACACTCAAATATAACTTAAAAGATTGTATGTGAAACTTGAGTTAATAAAGATAACTTAAGACATGAACATGGCAGGTGCTGGAATTTCTAGTTATTTCTGGCAGTAGTTACTTCGAAAATTAGTGTTCATAAAATATGAAGGATCTCGTAATGAAAATATTTTTATTATAAACTAGACTCATTGTAGAACACTCTCCAAAAAGAATCACCTAAAACGGAGTTTCCTAAGCCCAAGATATAAATTTTTAAATTAGAGCCTAAGACTGAAACTCTTAATCTGACCTTGTAGTAGTAAAATAGGTGTAACTCACTCTAGAAAATGCAAATGGACTGATTTCAACTTTGTGGAAAAGCTAACACATCTATAAACACACTTATGTATGCTATGCATAAAGTTTTAAACCACGAAAATACAAAATGAGAGATATATTTTCGGGACAGTGTGCTGAGAAAGTCTTGAAAGTAGCGTGATACTGTGAGAGTGCAATTTGGAAAGGTTCTGGCTAAGGAAAGACTTGGTATATAGAAATGTGAATGTATTGAAGTGATATACAGAAATGTGAATGTATTGATGAGATATGAAATGATAATGATAAAATGATTGACTGTGCCATGATTTATTAATGTGCATACATTCATGTTTCAAATGAAATAATAAACAGACCAACTCACTGCTTAATCCTCTTTGAGGATTAAGGTATTGATGATTTCACTCAGTGAGAATAAAAGTAAAACCTGAAAAAGTAGCAATGATAGTCTGGAAAAGTGGATTTGAGCTAAACTCACGGCTTAACCCCCTAAACCGTTGAGATCATGGCAACGGAAAGAAAACCAAAAGGTTGTGGCGACGGCCGCGGTATGAGCTCATTACCCTTTTAGGGTGGTCTAAGGCATTGATGCATTCATCCCGTAAGTAATTAAGAAATATGTTGATGAAATAAATGAAAGATGATGATCACTAAACAAGTGAATGTTGAGGATGAGTAATCATGAAATGCATGCAGCTCCTAAATGATTATTGCTTATTAGTGGTTTTACATGATATGCTTATATGTATGCTTGATGAGATACTAAATGGATATTTCTGCTAATGTTCAAGATTAGTTTAAAAGTAACTGCACTTCGGCTAATCACGTTTGTGAAAGTTTGATAATTGAATCCTTACCTGTTCACCTTTTTATAATAAACCCGAAGTGACTGGGACAACAACGATGACACTTTTAGTACAAGTAGGAACTCCTACTGAGAAATCATGTATTTCTCACTCCTATGTTTATTTTCCATTGTCGTTACTAGAGGTAGCGTGTCTACCTAAAGCAACAGAAGTGTAGCTGAGGAAGGAGGTAGCGCGTGAAGATTTCAAACCTTTCAAGTAGGAGCATTCCGAGCTTTAGTTACATTATAGTTTGTGAGAAACAATTAGTAATAGCAGAACTTATATTGTTATTTGTAATAACTTATCAGTATGATATATGCCCTATTGTCACTTATGTATTAAGTGATTATATTCCAGTTTATGTGATAATAGTTCTACACTTAGTCTCTTATTCCGCTTATTTAATTAAGTGCGCAATGTAACTTGATTATTATCTATAAAAGTGCTATGTATTTCACTTCTCGTTACAGGCTTAAGTTTTCAAAAAATTAATTTATTTAAAGAAAAAAAAAACTTCCACTATTTTTCTAAATTAATTTCAAAAGAAAATAAATGCAAGGCATAAGTGACAACTAATAGAATCCAAATGTGAACTTATGCACAGTGGGGTTATATTAGGGTGTTACATTATGGTATCAGAGCCAGTTCATCCTATTTAAGCCTGAGGAATGGACTGACTATGCTTCTGTCTATGATATCATGCTATTAATCTTATCTGTATGATGGGATATAGATTTAGAAATGCATGATCGTCTTGTGATACTGCCATAGTTGCTACCATGCTTAGCTATAGTATTGAGCCTGATCAACTCGATGACTGTTGTTTGGTGTGTCTAGGAACTAATGGCAGCAAATGGATGTACGCATGGGGCACGCGGTGGAGGTAATCGTGATGAACTGGCAAATGCACTCTAGGAGATGGCTAGGGCTATGCAACCACAAGCAACAGTGATGATGGAGCAGATGAATAGGAGGTCAGAGGAGTCAGTTGGGAACCAAGAACATGGAAAATTCTCAGAATTCAAGAGGGCTGGACCTCCAGAATTCAAAGGGACAACTAATCCCAAAATAGCTGACAGATGGATTCAAGAGATGGAGAAGGTTTTCTCAGTGGTAGAATGCTCTGATGAACAAAAGTTGGCACTCTCTACTTATATGCTGAAAGGAGAGGCTGCCGCGTGGTGGAAGGGTGCAAAGGGATTGCTCGAAAGTGTTGACATACAGATTACGTGGGAGGTTTTCTATGCTACGTTCCATAAGAAATATTTTCCAGATCCGGTTAAGAAGGCAAAAGAAGTAGAATTTTTGTTGCTGACACAGGGAAATCAAAGTGTGGCTGAGTACACAGCTAAGTTTGAAGAACTGATCAAACACTCAACTAGCTACCAAAGGGATCCCAACGAGGCTTGGAAATGCATGAAATGTGAGAGTAGTTTGAGGCCAGACATTTTGGCATCTATGGCTCCACTGGAGGTCACTGACTATGCATCTTTAGTCAGCAAAAGCCAAGTGGCTGAGAGTTGCAATCGCCAGCTAGTTGCCCACCGAGTTGAAGAGAATAGGAAAAGGTCTGCTCAACAAGGTCACTGAGGGTTCCCACCCCCTCACAAGAAACCCTACCAAGGAGATGGATTTAAAGGGTAACAGCCCCAACACCCTATGATGAATCAACCTAGGACACAAGCTGTTAATCGACCTAGGATGGCTGCTGTCCTTGAACCTATGACTAGACCCCCTTGTGCCACTTGTGGAAAGATACATGGTGGGGAATGCAGATTTGGTAAAAATGTTTGTTATCGGTGTGGACAGGCAGGACACTATTCTAGAGAGTGCCTAAAGTTCAATCAGTCCTCTACACTCAAGCCTAAGGCACAGGGACGCGTGTTTGCTATCACTGCTGAGATGCCCTCAGAATCCGATGATCTGATTCAAGGTAAGTGTATAATTAATGGAAAACCCTTATATTGTTTGATTATGGCGCAACACATTCATTCATTTCATATGATTGTGCTAATAAGTTGAGGTTGTATATATCTGACTTAAAAATCATCTTAGTTGTCTCTACATCCACTATAAATACTGTTAGAACTGATCAAGCCTGCCTAAATTGTGAATTTGAGGTAGCTGATAGGATTTTTCACCATGATTTAGTTTGTCTACCCTTGTCTGCTTTTGATGTAATCTTGGGCATGGATTGGCTTTCGGCTAACCGTGTGTTACTACATTGTGCAAATAAGTCACTAGTATTTCTTCCCAAACCATCTTTACCCAATCCCTCTAAACTTGATAGAAAGGTACGACTATACCTAAACTCCATTATCATGGGGGATAGTAGGAATGAAAAGCGAGGATATGTCTTCCTAATGACAAGTGAGAAAGAAGTGGAGCAAGCTCTAGAAAAGATCCTTGTAGTAAAGGAATTCTCAGATGTTTTTCCTAATGACATACCTGAATTTCCTCCAAAAAGGGAGATTAAGTTTTCTATAGATTTGGTACCGGGAACAGGACCCATATCTATAGCTCCTTATAGGATGCCATTGGCCGAGTTAACAGAGTTGAAGAAGCAATTAGAGGAACTACTACAAAAGAAATTCATTAGGCCCAGTGCTTCACCATGGGGAGCCCCAGTGCTGTTTGTCAAGAAGAAGGATGGGAGTATGCGATTATGTGTGGATTATACGCAGCTAAACAAAGTGACTATAAAAAATAAATACCCTTTGCCTAGAATAGATGACCTCATGGACCACTTAAGAGGAGCCCAAGTGTTTTCCAAGATAGATCTGCGATCAAGATACCACCAGATTCGAGTGAAATAGGAGGACATACCAAAGACAGCCTTTAGGACTAGATATGGACATTATGAGTTTAATGTGATGTCATTTGGGTTAACCAATGCACCGGCGGTGTTTATGGACTACATGACTAGGATATTTAGACCATACTTGGACAAGTTTGTAATAGTGTTCATCGATGACATTCTAGTTTACTCTAGAACTGAAGAAGAGCACGAAGAACACTTACAAGTGGTGTTGGAGGTGTTGAGGAACAAGAAACGTTATGCAAAGTTGTCCAAGTGTGAATTTTGGATGAAGGAAGTTAAGTTCTTAGGTCATGTAGTGTCACATGGGGTAATAGCAGTAGACCCAAGTAAGATAGAAGCGGTGCAACAATGGGAAACCCCTACCACTGTGAAGGAGATTAGGAGTTTTCTAGGGCTAGCCGGTTACTATCGAAGGTTCATTAGAGGCTTTTCCCAAATTACCTTACCCCTCACCAAGCTAACAAGGAAGAATTCAGCTTTTATATGGAGCCCAGAATGTGAAGAGAGTTTCCAAGAACTAAAGAAGAAGTTGACCACTACCCCTGTCCTAATCCTACCTGACCCAAAAGAAAAATTTGAGGTGTATTGTGATGCCTCGGGAAGAGGACTAGGATGTGTTTTGATGCAAAATAGGAATGTAGTAGCCTATGCCTCTAGACAGCTCAAACCCCATGAAGTTAATTACCCAACCCATGACTTAGAGCTAGCGGCTATTGTCTGTGCCTTAAAAATCTGGAGACATCATCTTTATGGTGTAAGGTTTGAAGTCTTTTCTGACCGCAAAAGTCTGAAATACCTCTTCAACCAAAAGGAACTCAATATGAGACAAAGGTGTTGGATGGAGTTTCTCAAGGACTATGACTTTGGGTTGAACTACCACCCAGGAAAGGCAAATGTGGTAGCAGACGCTTTGAGTCATAAGTCCTTGCATGCCGCTTGGCTCATGGTGAAAGAAAATGAGCTGATAGAAGATTTTAGGAACCTCAACTTAGGATATAGGAGGACTTCAGAACAAATTCGGTTAAGCCAACTAAGTGTAACCAGTAGCTTTAAGGATCAAATAATTCAAGCCCAAAGGGAATATGAGGATTTCCTTAGAACCTTAACCCTTGTCGAAGCAGGAAAGTTGAAAGAGTTTGTCCAGGATAAGGAAGGAGTATGGAGATACCAAGGGAGAATCTGTGTACCTGCAAAAGAAGGATTGAGAGCTAGCATTTTGGAAGAAACCCACAAGAGTCAATTTAGTGTACACCCCGGTATTACCAAGATGTACCATGACCTAAAAAAGATGTTCTGGTGGCCAAAGATGAAAGCAGATATAGCAAATATAGTGCAAAAATGTTTGGTATGCCAAAAAGTGAAGATAGAGCATCAAAAACCCTCCGGAGCGCTGCAACCTCCCGAAATCCCCAAATGGAAGTGGGAAGGAATATCCATGGATTTCGTGATGGGATTGCCAAGAACGCCTACCGGACATGACTCCATATGGGTAATTGTGGATAGATTGACCAAATCTGCTCACTTTTTACCCATTCGAGAAAATTATCCTTTGAAAAAGTTAGCTCAGCTATACATCTAAGAGATAATAAGGCTCCATGGAGTACCCAAAACCATTGTATCAGATAGGGATCCAAGGTTCACCTCAAGATTTTGAGGAGCTTTGCAAAAGGCGTTTGGTTCAAGGTTGTGTCTAAGCACTGCCTATCACCCTCAAACTTATGGACAATCAGAAAGAACAATTCAAATCCTTGAGGATATGCTAAGAGCATGTGTCTTAGACCAGCCAAAAAGTTGGAACAAACAGCTTCCATTGATTGAGTTTGCATATAATAATAGTTACCACACTAGCATTGGGATGGCACCCTATGAGGCTTTGTATGGTAGAAAGTGTCAATCACCACTTTGTTGGTGTGACCCGGGAGAGCAAAGTATTTTGGGCCCTGATTTGGTAGAAGAGACAACCAAACAAATAAGGAGAATTAGGGAAAGAATCCTCACTGCTCGAGTAGGCGAGTAAGAGCTATCTTTGACAAGAGAAGGAAACCTCTCAAATTTCAAGAAGGAGAACACATATTCTTGCGAATTACTCCTACCACAGGTATAGGTCGTGCAATGAAAGTCAAAAAGCTAAGCCCTAGATTCTTAGGACCCTTCCAAATCCTTAGAAAGGTAGGTCCCTCCGCCTACCAAATTGCATTACCTCCAAATTTGTCTAACCTACACAATGTTTTTCATATGTCCCAATTGAGAAAGTATCAGTCAGACCCCAGTCTTGTGTTTGAGCCAGAAACTATACAATTAAAAGATGACTTAACTTTTGAATTACCACCTATGAGGATCGTGGATCATGGTATCAAGCAGCTGAGAAACAAATCTGTATCTCTGGTCCGAGTAGCCTGGGGACAAGATGGAATGGAAGAGCACACATGGGAGCTCGAGGAAGATATGCGAAAAGAATTTCCGAACCTATTCACAGGTATCAAATTTTGAGGGCAAAATTTTTAATAAGAAGGGGAGAAATGTAACATCCCCAAATTTATAACTAAGATAAATATTAACCTTAATTAGCGATAGCAAAACCAAGAGAATCTGGACAAATGTTATGAAACACAACAAATAGACTACTTAAGTATGTCTAGAGAAAAATGCAAAGAATTACGAAAATGCCATCACTTAGTGGAAATTACGAAAATGCCCTTGCTATGTAAAGGAAATTACCAAACTACCCTTGCCTTATTAAATGACGAAGATACCCTTACTCTATGAATGGATTTACAAGAATACCACTATCATTGTCTAATTACAAAAATATCCTTGTCTTAGTTAAAGAAATTACTACAATGCCATTTGCACAAATCCCTAGACTTGTCTTTAGACAAGAATGAATCTAAGCCATTGGATTAAGATGATAACACAATAATTTAACCACATACATCATACACATTTCTGAATCACATACATGCACTAAAGGTTAGAAAATCTCCACTAACATCTTTGCACAAAACATGGAGCATTTTCATCCAACATGTTTGCACAAAACCAGGAGCATTTTCATCCCAAAATTCAGCCAACATGTTTCCATAAATCATGCTCCAAGTGCTTTCCTTCTTCTATTTTTTCTCTAATCTTTCCACTATAAATACTCCTCAAACTCTCTTCAATTCAGAAACTCCCTAAGTGTTCTTTCTTTCTTATTCTATCATTATTCTTATGTTCTGCAAAGACTTCTCTTGATCCTCTAAACTTCATCCAAACACTTAAATCCTAAGTCCAAACTTTCACTAGCCCTCACAAGAGTTACAATCTTTAACTCTAGTGAGAAATATTTTCTTAAGCACTCAAGTTCTAGAGCCAAGATTCAAGGAGGGTCATCCACTCCAAAGACTCTTGTTCAAAGCTTAAGGAAGAAGAGAATGACCTTTTTTAGACCCTACACAAGAGGTAGGAGTTTCTTCTTTATTTGTTCAAGTATTGTTGGCTTCTAACTTTGCTCATCAATAGAATGCCTCAAACTTAAGTTATTGTCAAAAGTTTTGAATAATTATATTTTTAGAAAACACAACATGTTCTATTCTGCTATGAGTACTTTTATGATGTTATCAAACTCAAATATAACTTAAAAGATTGTATGTGAAACTTGAGTTAATAAAGATAACTTAAGACATGAACATGGCAGGTACTGGAATTTCTAGTTATTTCTGGCAGTAGTTACTTCAAAAGTTAGTGTTCATAAAATATGAAGGATATCGAAATGAAAATATTTTTATTATACACTAGACTCATTGTATAATACTCTCCAAAAAGAATCACCTAAAACGGAGTTTCCTAGCCCAAGATATAAATTTTTAAAGTAGAGCCTAAGACTGAAACTCTTAATCTGACCTTGTAATAGTAAAATAGGTGTAACTCACTCTAGAAAAATGCAAATGGACTGATTTCAACTTCGTGGAAAAGCTAACACATCTACAAACACACTTATGTATGCTATGCATAAAGTTTTACACCACGAAAATACAGAATGAGAGATGTAACACCCTAAATCTTAACCCAAGACTACTAGTATGTACTTAGGTTAATCTTTAGAATATTACCTCTTGGTGTCATCTTTTACTTAGAAAATACTTAGCGGAAATATGGGTAAAATTTTTCTTTTTGGAATTAAAATCAAAGTGAGAGCCACGCACGAATCTTTAAAAGGAAGCATAACGAAACATATAAGCAAGCATAAAGAAACACATCATATCATGGGAACGTCAACTGATCATAGATATATATATATATATAGAATGTGCCTACCCAAAGGGCAGGACTTTTTGATACATCAGGGAACAGAATACAACTGAAGAACAAATACAAGGAAATCATAAAAGTAAATACAAGAAAAACAACACCCATACCCATGTGCACTTAGAGTAGACAACCTCATATACCAAAGAAGGTTTGTCCTCAACTATGTGGCGTGTGTGCACTAATTGCTACCCCTCCTATGTCTACTCCTGCTGGTTCGAGTACTGTGGGGTCGAGTCGATCCACTGACGAATCTCGGCGGGAGTGGTCGAGCACATCATCGGGGCTTGTCCACCACGGCGAGGGCACATAGATGGCCGATGAGCCAACCCCGGCTGGACCACCGTCTCCTCACTCCCAGCCCTCATCGGTGGGGGAGCGGGACTGGAGCTCCAACTGTACATGTGTGATGGTGGGTCCTCGGATGGGTCTGTCTCCGAGTACTAGGTACGAGGCACATACTCTGGGTAGTCGCGTACCGCTGATCCCTCAGGCTGCATGCGAAGAACCTACTCATCACGTGGTCTAGCTCGCTCAAAAATCCCGTTATGATGGTAAGGAGCAGTCAGGGTAAAACGGTAACTCGGGACTGGATGCGCGAAGGGTCGTCCCATAAACATGAACACTCTAACTGTGCAGCGACCCTCAAAATGGTATGACCCGAGTGCCGGGTCATGGTGCAGCTCCCATACAGGGGTGTTGATGAAGAGTACGAATGTCGCCATCTGAAGATATGACGAAAGAAAAGAGAGAGGGAATAAGAATATTTCTAAAAGAATTCTCAGTAGGGTTATCCCTACCTAGGTGACATCGTCACATCCTCAGGAACTTTGGGTTTTATTTCTAAAAAGGTGTGCATGCATATAAACTTCTTTTAAGCTAGTTTTCTAAAGTATTTATTTATCCAAGGTCCGTCATATTTTACAATGCGTCTTATATCTAAGCATGAAATATACTAATGATATGAATGCGTCATAAAGGTGTACCAAACAATAGAATAACTAAGAAAAATTATAACATTGGCATAGGTATAATATATGTGACATTGTAAACTTTAACTTTCACCTCATGGGGCCGCCCTAAAACATCTCTAGGTTATGAGCTCATACCTTAACTAGTCGTCACTAGTTCTTACTTATCCTATGATAAGCGTAACATACGTAATCCCGACTTAAAGTACGGGCTACGGGGCAAATTAAGGATCACCTCTCTTAGGGTCATTTCCTCTTTGAAACGCTCTACTAGCAACTAGTGCATTGTAGTATTATCCGCTTTGGCAAGCTCTATGTCAATACCCTCACAGATTTGTTTTTTTGGGGGTGCTCAGCTAAACCGGTGTCACCCAAGAAGGCGTCTCAGTGTTGTGTCACATTTAAGTTCTCATAAAGTGTTAATTCATAGATACATCATTATTCATTACATAAATCTTTTTCATAGCATATACATCATCACATGAAACTTCTTCATAGTGTATACATAAAACTATAGCATATACATTATCACAAAATCACACCTTAGACAATCATACATACAAACTCCCAAGCTTATTATGTTATAAACCTATAGTATGTTATGCTTTGGTTCTTTTGAGTCTTAAACTTGTAAACTAATTGTTCTAGTATTATTCTTAACCTCTCACACACCTATAGGTTCACAACTAATAAGTTTTACTAATTTTTATGCTAAAGGACCTATCCAAACAGCACTATGCAGATTTTAGACAGCTTTATATTTGTGTGATTACGGGGTTTTAGAAATTACGGTTTAGACCCTTAAAGTCTTTAACTCACATTCTAAGTTATTGATCATCAAAACCTAGTCTCTTGGGAACCAATGAGGTTATAACTAAGTATTTCTCACCTCACACTCTGGTCAAGAACATCTCTAAACCTCAAGGATGCAGAATTTGAAATCCTAACTTTATGGGTACCTAGAAGTCACAACAATGACCCTTTCTAAGTTTAGTTTGCTCCTAAGGCTTCAAGATTAAGTCCTAAACCAATTATGAGTCATTCCTACACATTTAAACTAATTTAAAACCATGATTATTAAATCTAAACCTTGCTGGACAGAATCCAGAAAATTACATAATTAAAGGATCTAGAACTCTCAAATTAATTCTTTTCTAGTTCCTAACTTATCCTATTTTTCACATGTGAGTCTTAACATTATTTCTACTCAAACATAGGCACATTATCATCATTAAAACAGCACATACAGTGGCAGTAAAGAGCAAGGAAGAATCGAAAATATACTTCTCCAAAAAAGGCATAAAACATAATTTCTAAAGCTCATAAAATACTAGTTTCTCTTGGAACTTTTTTAGAACTCTCAAAACTCGTTTATAAACATTTTTATCATCTAAAATCATGAGAATATTTAAGAGGGTAGTGACCAATTTATCTTTGTCTCAAGAGATCCTAAATTCATAAAACTTAGTTCTATGCATTCCTTAAACTCATATAAGCTTGGAAAAATTATAAAACATAGTCTCAAATACTTAGAAACTTCAAGACCTCTTGGGGCCGAAATATGAACCAAGGAAAATACATATTGTTAGACCTTTGTTGAGACAACAATGGGCAAATCTTTGAGCTCTAGGTTCATTTAGGTGATGACATAAAAATAAACATGCTTATGCACTTATTTTAGGTTCCATTAGAAAGTAAAGTGATAGCACAAAGTAAATATGAATGCAACTCATTATTATCTTGGTATTAAGTGAGAACTTGAAATATAAACATGATAATGCATAGCTTGAAATATAAACATGACAATGCAAGGTTCACTTATTATCTTGAAACTTAGTGATAGCAAGGAAGTAAACATGATATGCAAAGCAAAAGGTAAACATGATGCAAGGTTCATTTTATGGTTAACTAGAGCTCATTCAAGACTTTAACAAGATAACAACCCAATACAATATCTCAAAGATCACAACACAAAAACGGAAAGTCATATAAAAGAGAAAGAAAGTGAAACTACGTCAAGTTCTTTTTTAAATACCCAAAACCCCTATCTAAAGAAAAATCTCTAGAACGTGCCGGCCAACTTTAAGATTGACAAGGGTAGGCTTGGGCTTTTAGAAATCCTTAGATTAATTTTCTTAAGTTGGAAAACCATGTGAGCTAGATATCATATAGATGAAGTTACAAGAAAAGGAAAACTCAAGCTTTAGAGGTTTCTTTGCGATGAACACAATGTCATCATCTAGAAACTCTCATCATCAAGCTATCATGCTCATAATAGGGCCTAGAGGCCGAAATGAAAAGAAAAGGAAAAACAAAGGAAAGTTCAAAAAGAATCCAAGAGGAAACTATAGAAAAACATTTCTTGAGCAAGACAAAGTTTGAAAACAAATCCCTATCTGGTGATGAAGGTAAAAGCTTGGACTTGAAGATGAAATGAGATGAGCAACACCTCCTAGGATGGTGATGATGATTCGGCCAAAGAGGAAGGAAAAGAAAGGAAATGTGTTTTGGGTGAAGTTGTGTTTGAGGTGTGGTGTTTGAGAAGTTTGATGATGGTTCAAGGCTTTGGGGTGGTGTTTGATGGTTAAGAGATGATGATGAGATGAAAAGATGAAGAAGATGAAGATGAAAAGAAAGAAAGAACTCTCTTGAGACTTGAGAGAAAAAGAAAGAACTAGCAAGACAACTCTAAAACTCTAAACTTAGTAAATACTTCAAGGTGCAACAAGGCTATCACAAGCATCCTATTTATAGAAAAACAAAGCCATGGAGCTCACCAAGGGGATGGAATGGCCGTAGAAAATGGAGGGAAAAGGGAGAGGAAAATGTCTCCTTGATTGTGTCATAGAAGCATGGTTTGAAGTATGGAAGCTATGCTACAAAGTATGGCTTGATGTGAGTTAATTTCCTATCAAATTTTTATGAAATTAGGCTTCTAGAAACAATGCATGGCTGGAACTTTTCCAGCCACAAATAAATGGAGAAAATGAGCTATTTTAATTAGTTATTTACTTGGAAAATCAAGCTTGATTGAAAGTTATGACAAGGTATAGTGTATGTGACTTGAGGTATGGCCTTGGAGTGTTGAAAAATTGAACATGTGATGCATAATGGGGAGGGAAGCTCACGGCCAAGTCTGGGCAGCAGAGTAGGGGTGAGTTTTGACCATTTAATTGGGTGTTAACGGTAGGTTTAGATGTGTATTAGCTTAGGTACAAGGTTAGGAATGATTAAGCTTAAGTTTAGGTAACTAAAAATATGATTTAGGGAGTTTATGACAAGTTTAGGAGTGCTCATACATCATTAAAGAATTTAAAACTCATTTGTGAATAAACAATGTGTAACACAATTCCATGATTTAAGGAATTGGAAAGAGAAAACACTATTCAAGATTCTATGACTAGGTGTCTTGAAATTAAAATATGATTTTAGGTTGTAATTAAGCACTTTTTGGTTCTAATCAACTTTAATAAATTATTTTGACTCAAGATTAATTAAGGAAATTAATTAACCTTCAATTAGAGCCTAATATTGCTTAGGTTTGCTTAATCACGCGATTAAGCGTAAAAACACGAAACTAGGGGCAAAACCGTAATTTTGCACTAATTTTGCCCGGGACTTCTAAAATTAACACTGAGCTCATAGAATACATAAAAGTGCCTTTTAAAACCATTTGGAGAAGTTTCGGGTTCATCCGGCACTTGCAAACGGGTAAAACACTGCAGGGACGTTTTGGTCATTTTGACCCAAAAACTCGAAAAACGAGATTTTCGATCCCGGGAAGGTACACAAGTTATCTAATCCCCTTCCAATATTGAGTTTGCCCTTCGAGTACTGCCAAACCGGCTTTCCTCGAATTCCGGGCTGAAAATGACCTCAGGGGCATTTTGGTCATCTTCACTCTAACAGAAAAATCGGGGCGTTACATTACTCCCCTCCTTAAAAAGAATTTTGCCCTCGAAATTCATACCTTAGAAAAGCTCTGGATATTTGGACTTCATCTCTGATTCTAGTTCCCACGTGTATTCTTCCGACTTGTCTCGTCCCTACGCCACTTTCACCAAAGGAACAGATTTGTTCCTTAACTGCTTGACTCCGTGATCCACTATTCTCGTAGGCGATACATTGAAAGTGAGGTCCTCCCTCAACTGTACATGCTCTGGTTCTAGGACATGGCTAGGGTCGGACTCATATTTACGTAACTGGGAGACGTGAAAGACATCATGAAGGTTTGACAGATTGGGTGGTAAGGCTATTTTGTATGTTACAGATCCGATTCTCTGAAGAATTTCAAAAGGACAGAGAAATCGGGGACTCAACTTTTTAACTTTCATTGCTCTTCCTATTCCTATAGTGGGGGTGATTATTAGAAATACGTGTTCTCCTTCTTGGAACTCCAAGGGCTTACGCCTTTTGTCCGCGTAGCTTTTCTGCCGACTTTGAGCGGTTAAGATTCTATCCTTGATTTTCTTGATCTGCTCCGTCGTTTCCCTCACTACATCAGGTCCTAAGACACTTTGTTCTCCGAGCTCGTACCAACACAAGGGTGATTGGCACTTCCTTCCATATAACGCCTCGTACGGTGCCATACCGATACTCACGTGATAATTGTTGTTATACGCGAACTCGATCAAAGGCATGTACCTATCCCAACTTCCTTTCTGGTCTAAGACACAGGCTCTCAGCATATCTTCCAGGGTTTGGATTGTCCTCTCGGACTGACCATCCGTTTGTGGGTGGTAAGCAGTGCTCAAGCACAACTTGGAACCAAATGCCTTTTGAAAGGCTCCCCAAAAACGTGACGTAAACCGCGGATCTCGATCCGAGATTATCGTCGATGGTACTCCATGCAACCTTACTATTTCTTGGATGTAAAGCTGGGCCAACTTATCCAATGAGTATGTGACTCGAATAGGTAGAAAGTGAGCCGACTTAGTCAGTCGATCCACGATTACCCATACGGCATCGTGGCCAGCTTGGGTCCTTGGCAATCCTGTCACGAAATCCATTGATATACTTTCCCACTTCCACTCAGGGATTGACAGGGGTTTCAACATGCCAAAAGGTTTTTGGTGTTCGATCTTAACCTTTTGATAGATCAAACACTTACTCACCTAGGCGACCACATCCTTCTTTAATCCAGGCCACCAAAACATCCTCTTCAAGTCCTGATACATCTTGGTAGTACCAGGATGGATGGCAAAATGGCTCTTGTGAGCCTCCTCCAAGATCTTCTCTCGGAGGTCGCCATCTTATGGCACGCAGATTCGCCCCTCAAACCTCCACAACCATTCGGGGCCTCGTACAAAGCCTTTCAACTTTCCGGCCTTAACTGCCTCGATTGTCTCCATAAAGTACTCATTTTCTCTTTGGGCAAGCATAATTCTTTGCTTAAACCCACCGGTAACCGTGAGATGACTCATCACGATGCCATTCTTCGTTATAGACATCCCAAGATTCATATCCCTAAACTGCTTTATTAACCCAACTTCATTAACCATCATACTTGACAGACGTAACGAGTTTTGGCTCAAGGCGTCGGCTACTACATTAGCCTTGCCGGGGTGGTAACTTAAGCCAAAATCGTAGTCCTTGAGGAATTCCATCCATCTTCTTTACCTCATATTCAACTCCTTTTGATCAAAGAGATGCTTGAGACTCTTATGATCGAAGAAAACTTCAAACCTTACACCATACAAATGGTGTCTCCACATCTTTAGAGCGAACACGATGGCTGCTAGTTCTAGGTCATGGGTGGGGTAGGTTACCTCGTGAGGCTTGAGTTGTCTGGACGCATAGGCTACCACTTGCCTGTTTTGCATCAACACACAACCTAAACCCTTGCCAGAAGCATCGCAATATACCTCGAAGGGTACATTGGGGTCAGGTAAAACTAAAACTGGTGTTGAGGTGAGCTTTTCCTTAAGCTCTAGGAAACTCTTTTCACATTCGGGGCTCTACTCAAACGGGGCATTCTTCCTAGTGAGCTTGGTTAAGGGTAGGGCTAACTGGGAAAATCCTTTGATAAACCTACGGTAATATCCAGCTAAACCCAAAAAGCTTCTAATCTCAGTTACAGAGGTTGGTCTATCCCAATTCATTACGGCTTCTATCTTACTCGGGTTGACCGCTATGCCACCCTTTGACACAACATGTCCTAAAAACTTTACCTCCTCTAACCAAAATTCACACTTAGAAAGCTTCGCATACAACTTCTTCTCCTTTAGCAGCTCTAAAACCAGCCTCAAATGATGCTCATGCTCCTCGTGGGTCTTTGAATAGATGAGAATATCATCTATGAACACAACCATGAATTGATCTAAATAGGGTCTAAAGATCCTATTCATGTAATCCATAAAAATTGCGGGAGCATTCATCAAACCAAACGACATCACATTGAACTCAAAGTGTCCATACCGAGTTCGAAAGGCGGTTTTAGGAATATCCGAATCTCTAACCCTAATCTGATGGTAACCGGACCTTAAATCAATCTTAGAAAATACCACGGCTCCCTTCAATTGGTCCATAAGATTATCAATCCTAGGTAACGGGTACTTTTTCTTTATGGTTACTTGGTTTAATTGCCTATAGTCTATACACATCCTCATACTTCCGTCTTTCTTTTTCACAAATAAGACCGGAGCACCCCAAGGTGAAGCACTCGGCCTTATAAAACTCTTCTCCAACAGCTCCTCCAACTGGGTTTTTAGCTCTGCTAGTTCCAAAGGTGACATCCTATACGGGGCTATAGAGATTGGTCCTGTTCCAAGAACCAACTCTATGGAGAATTCAACTTCTCTCTCGGGAGGGAACTTGGGTATTTCATCCGGAAATACCTCAGGATAGTCTCTCACCACAGGTATCTCACCTAGGTTCTGCTCAAAGTCTACATCGCAGGCGGCTAGGAGAACATATCCCTTAGCTTTCTCCCCACTACAGAAGACCTCTACTGAATTTAGGCACAGCCTAATGGGTTGAGTGGTGTTTTCAGGAGGAGAGGGGAAAACCACGGTTTGAGTTCAACAATCTAACATCACACGGTTGGCGTGAAGTCAATTCATGCCTAAGATAATGCCTATGTCTTTTAAGGGTAAACAAATTAAATCTATGATAAAAGACCTATTTTCTACAACAAGATGACAGTTTAAACAACAACGACAGGTATTAACAGGGCGATTTGTAGGAGTAGAATCAATGAGATCAAAGGGAAGTTTAGAGACTCTTAGATATAAGGACTCGACACTAGCAAGTGAAATAAAAGAATGATGAGTAGCACCAGAGGCATATAGTACAGTTAAGGGTTTACCGTTTACTTCGCACATACCTTCAATGAGATCTTTGGACTTTTTGGCTTCTTCCGCATTGAGGGTAAAGACTCTTCCTCGGTGTTGTGGTCGGGGGTTCTGGTTCAGTGTCCCTTGTCCGGTGCAGTCCTTTGCATAGTGGCCAGGCTTGCCATTCTTGAAGCACACATTTTGACCGGCTAAGCATGGGGATTCCCGTGGTTCTTTCCGCATTGTGGGCAGACATCAGCAGACGTTGCTCTGGGGTAAGTAGCAGGGGTTTGTGGTGCCTTGTTCTTGGCCCCACTTAGTCCTCCATTGTGGTTCCAGGGTCCGCCCGGTCCACTGGGTTGATTGTTGTTGAAGTTCCTAGGGCCTTGATGTTGAAATGGCGGCCTTTGGTGTTGCTTGGATTGTTGGTGTGCAGGAGCTGGTAGGGATTGTAGTGATTCCTTGAAGGGTACTGCAGTTTGAACTTCGGGGCTTGAGGTCCGAGCCCCTTAGCTTGTTCCGCCCTTGTGGCTTGCATCTTCCTTTGCCTTTCTTCGAGAATTCGGCACTTGTTGACCAGAGTTGGGAAGTCTCTGATCTCAATGTGGGCCACGGCGTAGTTCATCTCCGCCTTCAAACCGGCCTCATACTTAATGCATTTCCAAACCTCATCGGGGTTCCCTTGAAACACCCGAGAGAACTTGATCAGCTCCTCGAACTTCGCGATTGTCTTTGAGCAACGGTAGACCCTCCCTGGGTCAACTGCATGAACTCAATGTCTTTTGCATTCCTTACGGACTCCGGGAAATACTTCTCGTAGAAGTAAGTCTTGAACAGCTCCTAGTCAATGGGAGTTCCAGAAGCCTCTAGCAGACGCTTCGTGCCGTTCCACCAAAACTTGGCGTCGGACTTCAGCATGAAAGCAGCAAATGTGACCTTCTGCTCCTCTGAGCAGGTAATGATAGAGTAGATCTTCTCTATGTCTTTGATCCACTCATCAGCCTTGTCGGGGTCCATTACCCCTCGGAACACCGACGAGTTTGCCTTGCGGAACTCGCCGAAGCGGGCTTGTTCCACCGTCTTAGCAGCAGGGGGAGAAGGGGGGACAAGAGCAACATTCGCTTGTTGGTCCATTCAGTCGAACATCGGTTCCATGGCTTGCACCATGCGACGGACAGCAGCAGCAGTTGCATTGTCTTGATCAGCATCGGGCGTAGTCCTAGGCCGTCGTCGCGGTGCCATTGGTCCCTAAACACATGAAACAATGAACATCAAGTTGATCAGGCTCAATATCCATGCAAAATGAGCTAGTTACCATGGCTTGCAAGCAACAGAAGTCATGCATCTCTAGTCCTACAGCTTATCTCTATCAAGCACTACACATGACATAACTATCGCATCATGCTTATAAAGCATAGTCAGTCCAATCCTCAGGCTCCATGATAATCGAACTTCTCTGATACCATAATGTAACACCCTAAATCTTAACCCAAGACTACTAGTATGTACTTAGGTTAATCTTTAGAATATTACCTCTTGGTCTCATCTTTTACTTAGAAAATACTTAGCGGAAATATGGGTAAAATTTTTCTTTTTGGAATTAAAATCAAAGTGAGAGCCACGCACGAATCTTTAAAAGGAAGCATAACAAAACATATAAGCAAGCATAAAGAAACACATCATATCATGGGAATGTCAACTGATCATAGATATATATATATATATATATATATAATGTGCCTACCCAAAGGGCAAGACTTTTTTATACATCAGGGAACAGAATACAACTGAAGAACAAATACAGGGAAATCATAAAAGTAAATACAAGAAAAACAACACCCATACCCATGTGCACTTAGAGTAGACAACCTCATATACAAAAGAAGGTATGTCCTCAACTATGTGGCGTGTGTGCACTAACTACTACCCCTCCTATGTCTACTCCTGTTGGTCCGAGTACTGTGGGGTCGAGTCGATCCACTGACGAATCTCGGCGAGAGTGGTCGAGCGCATCATTGGGGTATGTCCACCGCGGCGAGGGCGCATAGATGGCCGACGAGCCAACCTCGGCTGGACCACCGTCTCCTCACTCCCAGCCCTCATCGGTGGGGGAGCAGGCGGAGCTCAGCTGTACATGTGTGATGGCGGATCCTCGGATGGAGTGCAATCTCCAGTCTTGAGTACGAGGCACATACTCTGGGTAGTCGCGTACCGCTGATCCCTCAGGCTGCATGTGGAGAACCTGCTCATCACGTGGTCTAGCTCGCTCAAAAATCCCGTTATGACGATAAGGAGCAGTCGGGGTAAAACGGTAACTCGGGGACGAGGATGCTTGTGAAGGGTCGTCCCATAAACATGAACACTCTAACTGTGCAGCGACCCTCAAAATGGTATGACCCGAGTGCCGGGTCATGGTGCAGCTCCCATACCGGGGTGTCGATGAAGAGTATGAATGTTGCCATCAAAAGATATGACGGAAGAAAAGAGAGAGGGAATGAGAATCTTTCTAAAAGAATTCTCAGTAGGGTTATCCCTACCTAGGTGACATCGTCACATCCTCAGGAACCTTGGGTTTTATTTCTAAAAAGGTGTGCATGCATATAAACTTCTTTTAAGCTAGTTTTCTAAAGTATTTATTTATCCAAGATCCGTCATATTTTACAATGCGTCTTATAACTATGCATGAAATATACTAATGATATGAATGCATCATAAAGGTGTACCAAACAATAGAATAACTAAGAAACATTATAACATTGGCATAGGTATAATATATGTGACATTGTAAACTTTAACCTTCACCTCATGGGGCCACCCTAAAACATCTCTAGATTATGAGCTCATACCTTAACTAGTCGTCACTAGTTCTTACTTATCCTATGATAAGCATAACATACATAATCCCGACTTAAAGTACGGGCTAAGGGGCAAATTAAGGATCACCTCTCTTAGGGTCATTTCCTCTTTGAAACGCTCTACTAGCAACTAGTGCATCGTAGTATTGTCCGCTTTGGCAAGGTCTATGTCAATACCCTCACGGATTTGTTTTCTTGGGGGTGCTCGGCTAAACCGGTGTCACCCAAGAAGGCGTCTCAGTGTTGTGTCACATTTAAGTTCTCATAAAGTGTTAATTCATAGATACATCATTATTGATTACAAAAATCTTTTTCATAGCATATACATCATCACATGAAACTTCTTCATAGTGTATACATAAAACTATAACATATACATTATCACATAATCACACCTTAGACAATCATACATACAAACTCCCAAGCTTATTATGTTATAAACCTATAGTATGTTATGCTTTGGTTCTTTTGAGTCTTAAACTTGTAAACTAATTGTTCTAGTATTATTCTTAACCTCTCACACACCTATAGGTTCACAACTAATAAGTTTTACTAATTTTTATGCTCAAGGACCTATCCAAACAGCACTATGCAGATTTTAGACAGCTTTATATTTGTGTGATTACGGGGTTCTAGAAATTACGGTTTAGACCCTTAAAGTCTTTAACTCACATTCTAAGTTATTGATCATCAAAACCTAGTCTCTTGGGAACCTATGAGGTTATAACTAAGTATTTCTCACCTCACACTATGGTCAAGAACATCTCTAAACCTCAAAGATGCAGAATTTGAAATCCTAACTTTACGGGTACCTAGAAGTCACAACAATGACCCTTTCTAAGTTTAGTTTGCTCCTAAGGCTTCAAGATTAAGTCCTAAACCAATTATGAGTCATTCCTACACATTTAAACTAATTTAAAACCATGATTATTAAATCTAAACCTTGCTGGACAGAATCCAGAAAATTACATAATTAAAGGATCTAGAACTCTCAAATTAATTCTTTTCTAGTTCCTAACTTATCCTATCTTTCACATGTGAGTCTTAACATTATTTCTACTCAAACATAGGCACACTATCATCATTAAAACAGCACATACAGTGGCAGTAAAGAGCAAGGAAGAACCGAAAATATACTTCTCCAAAAAAGGCATAAAACATAATTTCTAAAGCTCATAAAATACTAGTTTCTCTTGGAACTTTTTTAGAAATCTCAAAACTAATTTATAAATATTTTTATTATCTAAAATCATGAGAGTATTTAAGAGGGTAGTGACCAATTTATCTTTGTCTCAAGAGATCCTAAATTCATAAAACTTAGTTCTATGCATTCCTTAAACTCATATAAGCTTGGAAAAATTATAAAACATAGTCTCAAATACTTAGAAACTTCACCTCTTGGGGATGAAATATGAACCAAGGAAAATATATATTGTTAGACCTTTGTTGAGACAACAATGGGCAAGTCTTTGAGCTCTAGGTTCATTTAGGTGATGACATAAAAATAAACATGCTTATGCACTTATTTTAGGTTCCATTAGAAAGTAAAGTGATAGCACAAAGTAAATATGAATGCAACTCATTATTATCTTGGTATTAAGTGAGAACTTGAAATATAAACATGATAATGCATAGCTTGAAATATAAACATGACAATGCAAGGTTCACTTATTATCTTGAAACTTAGTGATAGTAAGGAAGTAAACATGATATGCAAAGCATAAGGTAAACATGATGCAAGGTTCATTTTATGGTTAACTAGAGCTCATTCAAGACTTTACAAGATAACAACCCAATACAATATCTCAAAGATCACAACACAAAAACCGAAAGTCATATAAAAGAGAAAGAAAATGAAACTACGTCAAGTTCTTTATTAAATACCCAAAACCCCTATCTAGAGAAAAATCTCTAGAACGTGCCGGCCAACTTTAAGGTTGATAAGGGTAGGCTTGGGCTTTTAGAAATCCTTAGATTAATTTTCTTAAGTTGGAAAACCATGTAAGCTAGATATCATATAGATGAAGTTACAAGAAAAGGAAAACTCAAGCTTTAGAGGTTTCTTTGCGATGAACACAATGTCATCATCTAGAAACTCTCATTATCAAGCTATCATGCTCATAATAGGGCCTAGAGGCCGAAATGAAAAGAAAAGGAAAAACAAAGGAAAGATCAAAAGGAATCCAAGAGGAAACTAGAGAAAAACACTTTCTTGAGCAAAACAAAGTTTGAAAACAAATCCCTACCTAGTGATGAAGGTAAAAGCTTGGACTTGAAGATGAAATGAGATGAGCAACACCTCCTAGGATGGTGATGATGATTCGGCCAAAGAGGAAGGAAAAGAAAGGAAATGTGTTTTGGGTGAAGTTATGTTTGAGGTGTGGTGTTTGAGAGGTTTGATGATGGTTCAAGGCTTTGGGGTGGTGTTTGATGGTTAAGAGATGATGATGAGATGAAGAGATGAGGAAGATGAAGATGAAAAGAAAGGAAGAACTCTCTTGAGACTTGAGAGAAAAAGAAAGAACTAGCAAGACAACTCTAAAACTCTAAACTTAGCAAATGCTTCAAAGTGCAACAAGGCTATCACAAGCATCCTATTTATAGAAAAACAAAGCGATGGAGCTCACCAAGGGGAGGGAATGGCCGTAGCAAATGCAGGGAAAAGGGAGAGCAAAATATCTCCTTGATTGTGTCATAGAAACATGGTTTGAAGTATGGAAGCTATGCTACAAAGTATGGCTTGATGTGAGTTAATTTCCTATCAAATTTTTATGAAATTAGGCATCTAGAAATAATGCATGGCTGGAACTTTTCCAGCCACAAATAAATGGAGAAAATGAGCTATTTTAATTAGTTATTTACTTGGAAAATCAAGCTTGATTGAAAGTTATGATAAGGTATAGTGTATGTGACTTGAGGTATGGCCTTGGAGTGTTGAAAAATTGAACATGTGATGAATAATGGGGAGGGAAGCTCACGGCCAGGTCTGGGCAGCAGAGTGGGGGTGAGTTTTGTCCATTTAATTGGGTGTTAATGGTAGGTTTAAATGTGTATTAGCTTAGGTACAAGGTTAGGAATGATTAAGCTTAAGTTTAGGTAACTAAGAATGTGATTTAGGGAGTTTATGACAAGTTTAGGAGTGCTCATACATCATTAAATAATTTAAAACTCATTTGTGAATAAACAATGTGTAACACAATTCCATGATTTAAGGAATTCGAAAGAGAAAACACTATTTAAGATTCTATGACTAGGTGTCTTGAAATTAAAATATGATTTTAGGTTGTAATTACGCACTTTTTGGTTCTAATCAACTTTAATAAATTATTTTGACTCAAGATTAATTAAGGAAATTAATTAACCTTCGATTAGAGCCTAATATTGCTTAGGTTTGCTTAATTACACGATTAAGCGTAAAAACACGAAACTAGGGGCAAAACCGTAATTTTGCACTAATTTTGCCCGGGACTTCTAAAATGAAAATTGAGGTTATAGAATACATAAAAACGCCTTTTAAAACCATCTGGAGAAGTTTCGGGTTCATCCGGCACTTGCAAACAGGTAAAACACCGCAGCGGAGTTTTGGCATTTTGACCCGAAAACTCGAAAAACGAGATTTTCGATCCCGGGAAGGTACACAAGTTATCTAATCCCCTTCCAACATTGAGTTTGCCCTTCGAGTACTGCCGAACCGGCTTTCCTCGAATTCCGGGCTGAAACTGACCTCAGGGGCATTTTGGTCACCTTCACTCTAACAGAAAAATCGGGGCGTTACAAGAGATATATTTTCGGGACAGTGTGCTGAGAAAGTCTTGAAGGTAGCGTGATACTGTGAGAGTGCAATTTGGAAAGGTTCTGGCTAAGGAAAGACTTGGTATTTAAGCGTGTCCATTGTGACCCACCTCTCTTTCCTGGGAATCCTACTATGCACAATTACAGTTGATTTACACTAATCTAAGATGTTAGTGCTACAAATTTTATTCTAAAAGATGTCAGAACTCTAAATAAAAGATTCAAGTCTTGTAAAGAGATAATTTTAAGGATTTAAGTAGAATAATAATCTTCAGGAGATATATATTAAAGTCATAATAAAAATATATAAAGAACCTCTAAAAATTTCTTAAAGGGTATTAATGTATTAATGGAAATACTAAGAGTACAAAGAAGACTAAGAGAAAAAAATAATACTAAGATATCCATAACCTATTAGGAACACTAGAGACCTAACTTGATAACTTAGGTTGCTTAATATGAATTATCTATGAGAATGTTTACTATGAGATTTACATGATATTGTCTATGTTACATGAAGTGATATACAGAAATGTGAATGTATTGATGAGATACGAAATGATAATGATAAAATGATTGACTGTGCCATGATTTATTAATGTGCATACATTCATGTTTCAAATGAAATAATAAATAGACCAACTCACTGCTTAATTCTCTTTGAGGATTAAGGTATTGATGATTTCACTCAGTGAGAATAAAAGTAAAACCTGAAAAAGTAGCAATGATAGTCTGGAAAAGTGGACTTGAGCTAAACTCACGGCTTAACCCCCTAAACCATTGAGATCATGGCAACGGAAAGAAAACCAAAAGGTTGTGGCGACGGCCACGGTATGAGCTCATTACCCTTTAGGGTGGTCTAAGGCATTGATGCATTCATCCCGTGAGTAATTAAGAAATATGTTGATGAAATAAATGAAAAATGATGATCATTAAACAAGTGAATGTTGAGGATGAGTAATCATGAAATGCATGCAGCTCCTAAATGATTATTGCTTATTAGTGGTTTTACATGATATGCTTATATGTATGCTTGATGAAATACTGAATAGATATTTCTGCTAATGTTCAAGATTAGTTTAAAAGTAAGCGCACTTCGACTAATCACGTTTGTGAAAGTTTGATAATTGAATCCTTACCTGTTCACCTTTTTATAATAAACCCGAAGTGACTGGGACGACAACGACGACACTTTTAGTACAAGTAGGAACTCTTACTGAGAAATCATGTATTTCTCACTCCTATGTTTATTTTCCGTTGTCGTTCCTAGAGACAGACAGGTCCACCTAAAGCAACGAAGCTGTAGCTAAGGAAGGAGGTAGCGCGTGACGATTTCAAACCTTTCAAGTAGGAGTATTCCGAGCTTTAGTTACATTATAGTTTGTGAGAAACAATTAGTAATAGTAGAACTTATATGGTTATTTGTAATAACTTATCAGTATGATATATGCCTTGTTGTGACTTATGTATTAAGTGATTATATTCCAGTTTATGTGATAATAGTTCTACACTTAGTCTCTTATTCCGCTTATTTAATTAAGTGCGCAATGTAACTTGATTATTATCTATAAAATCGCTATGTATTTCACTTTTCGTTATAGGCTTAAGTTTTCAAAAAATTAATTTATTTAAAGAAAAAAAAACTTCCACTATTTTTCTAAGTTAATTTCAAAAGAAAATAAATGCAAGGCATAAGTGACAACTAATAGAATCCAAATGTGAACTTGGTTCTATTAGGGTGTTACATTATGGTATCAGAGAAGTTCATCCTATTTAAGTCTGAGGAATTGACTGACTATGCTTCTGTTTATGATATCATGCTATTAATCTTATCTGTATGGTGGGATATAGGATTTAGAAATACATGATCGTCTTGTGATACTGCCATAGTTGCTACCATGCTTAGCTATAGTATTGAGCTTGATCAACTCGATGACTGTTGTTTGGTGTGTCTAGGAACTAATGGCAGCAAACAGACATGCGCATGGGGCACGCGGTGGAGGTAATCATGATGAACTCACAAATGCACTCCAGGAGATGGCTAGGGCTATGCAAGCACAAGCAACAGTGATGATGGAGCAGATGAATAGGAGGTTAGAGGAGTCAGTTGGGAACCAAGAATATGGAAAATTCTCAGAATTCAAGAGGGCTGGACCTCCAGAATTCAAAGGGACAGCTAACCCCGAAATAGCTGACAGATGGATTCAAGAGATGGAGAAGGTTTTCTCAGTGGTAGAATGCTCTGATGAACAAAAGGTGGCATTCTCTACCTATATGCTGAAAGGAGAGGCTGCCGCATGGTGGAAGGGTGCAAAGGACTTGCTCGAAAGTGCTGACATAAAGATTACGTGGGAGGTTTTCTATGCTACGTTCCATAAGAAATATTTTCCAGATCCGGTTAAGAAGGCAAAGGAAGTAGAATTTCTGTTGTTGACACAGGGAAATCGAAGTGTGCTTAAGTACACAGCTAAGTTTGAAGAACTGATCAGACACTCAACTAGCTACCAAAGGGATCCCAACGAGGCTTGGAAATGCATGAAATATGAGAGTGGTTTGAGGCCAGACATTTTGGCATATGTGGCTCCACTGGAGGTCACTGACTATGCATCTTTAGTCAGCAAAAGCCAAGTGCCTGAGAGTTGCAATCGCCAGCTAGTTGCCCACCGAGTTGAAGAGAATAGGAAGAGGTCTGCTCAACAAGGTCACCGAGGGTTCCCACCCCCTCACAAGAAACCCTACCAAGGAGGTGGATTTAAAAGGAAACAACCCCAACACCCTATGATGAATCAACCTAGGACACAAGCTGTTAATCGACCTAGGATGGCTACTGTCCCTAAACCTATGACTAGACCCCCTTGTGCCACTTGTGGAAAGATACATGGAGGGGAATGCAGATTTGGTAAAAATGTTTGTTATCAGTGTGGACAGGCAGGACACTATTCTAGAGAGTGCCTAAAGTTCAATCAGTCCTCTACACTCAAGCCTAAGGCACAGGGACACATGTTTGCTATCACTGCTAAGATGCCCTCAGAATCCGATGATCTGATTCAAGGTAAGTGTATAATTAATGGAAAACCCTTAATTGTATTGTTTGATTCTGGTGTAACACATTCATTTATTTCATATGATTGTGCTAATAAGTTGAGGTTGTATATATCTGACTTAAAAATCATCTTAGTTGTCTCTACACCCACTATAAATACTGCTAGAACTGATCAAACCTGCCTAAATTGTGAATTTGAGGTAGCTGATAGGATTTTTCATCATGATTTAGTTTGTCTACCCTTGTTTGCTTTTGATGTAATCTTGGGCATGGATTGGCTTTCAGCTAACCGTGTGTTACTACTACATTGTGCAAATAAGTCACTAGTATTTCTTCCCAAACCATCTTTACCCAATCCCTCTAAACTTGATAGAAAGGTACGACTATACCTAAACTCCATTATCATGGGGGATAGTAGGAATGAAAAGCGAGGATATGTCTTCCTAATGACAAGTGAGAAAGAAGTGGAGCAAGCTCTAGAAAAGATCCTTGTAGTAAAGGAATTCTCAAATGTTTTTCCTGATGACATACCTGAATTTCCTCCAAAAAGGGAGATTGAGTTTTCTGTAGATTTGGTACCGGGAACAGGACCCATATCTATAGCTCCTTATAGGATGCCATTGGCCGAGTTAACAGAGTTGAAGAAGCAATTAGAGGAACTACTACAGAAGAAATTCATTAGGCCCAGTGCTTCACCATGGGGAGCCCCAGTGCTGTTTGTCAAGAAGAAGGATGGGAGTATGCGATTATATGTGGAATATAGGCAGCTAAACAAAGTGACTATAAAAAATAAATACCCTTTGCCTAGAATAGATGACCTCATGGACCAATTAAGAGGAGCCCAAGTGTTTTCCAAGATAGATCTGCGATCAGGATACCACCAGATTCGAGTGAAGGAGGAGGACATACCAAAGACAGCCTTTAGGACTAGATATGGACATTATGAGTTTAATGTGATGTCGTTTGGGTTAACCAATGCACCGGCAGTGTTTATTGACTACATGAATAGGATATTTAGACCATACTTGGACAAGTTTGTAATAGTGTTCATCGATGACATTCTAGTTTACTCTAGAACTGAAGAAGAGCACGAAGAACACTTACGAGTGGTGTTGGAGGTGTTGAGGAACAAGAAGCTTTATGCAAAGTTGTCCAAATGTGAATTTTGGATGAAGAAAGTTAAGTTCTTAGGTCATGTAGTGTCACATGGGCAGTAGACCCAAGTAAGATAGAAGCAGTGCAACAATGGGAAACCCCTACCACTGTGAAGGAGATTATGAGTTTTCTAGGGCTAGCCGGTTACTACCGAAGGTTCATTAGAGGTTTTTCCCAAATTACCTTACCCCTCACCAAGCTAACAAGGAAGAATTCAGCTTTTATATGGAGCCCAGAATGTGAAGAGAGTTTCCAAGAACTAAAGAAGAAGTTGACCACTACCCCTGTCCTAATCCTACCTGACCCAAAAGAAAAATTTGAGGTGTATTATGATGCCTCGGGAAGAGGACTAGGATGTGTTTTGATGCAAAATAGGAATGTAGTAGCCTATGCCTCTAGACAGCTCAAACCCCATGAAGTTAATTGCCCAACTCATGACTTAGAGCTAGCGGCTATTGTCTTTGCCTTAAAAATCTGGAGACATCATCTTTATGGTGTAAGGTTTGAAGTCTTTTCTGACCACAAAAGTCTGAAATACCTCTTCAACCAAAAGGAACTCAATATGAGACAAAGGCATTGGATGGAGTTTCTCAAGGACTATGACTTTGGGTTGAACTACCACCCAGGAAAGGCAAATGTGGTAGCAGACGCTTTGAGTCGTAAGTCCTTGCATGCCGCTTGGCTCATGGTGAAAGAAAATGAGCTGATAGAAGATTTTAGGAACCTCAACTTAGGATATAGGGGGACTTCAGAACAAATTCGGTTAAGCCAACTAAGTGTAACCAGTAGCTTTAAGGATCAAATAATTCAAGCCCAAAGGGAAGATGAGGATTTCCTTAGAACCTTAACCCTTGTCGAAGCAGGAAAGTTGAAAGAGTTTGTCCAGGATAAGGAAGGAGTGTGGAGATACCAAGGGAGAATCTGTGTACCTGCAAAAGAAGGATTGAGAGCTAGCATTTTGGAAGAAGCCCACAAGAGTCAATTTAGTGTACACCCCGGTATAACCAAGATGTACCATGACCTAAAAAAGATGTTCTAGTGGCCAAAGATGAAAGCAGATATAACAAATATAGTGCAAAAATGTTTGGTATGCCAAAAAGTGAAGATAGAGCATCAAAAACCCTCCGGAGCGCTGCAACCTCTTGAAATCCCCGAATGGAAGTGGGAAGGAATATCCATGGATTTCGTGATAGGATTGCCAAGAATGCCTACCGGACATGACTCCATATGGGTAATTGTGGATAGATTGACCAAATCTGCTCACTTTTTACCCATTCGAGCAAATTACCCTTGGAAAAGTTAGCTCAGCTATACATCCAAGAGATAATAAGGCTCCATGGAGTACCCAAAACCATTGTCTCAGATAGGGATCCAAGGTTCACCTCAAGATTTTGGGGAGATTTACAAAAGGCGTTTGGTTCAAGGTTGTGTCTAAGCACTGCCTATCACCCTCAAACTGATGGACAATCAGAAAGAACAATTCAAACCCTTGAGGATATGCTAAGAGCATGTGTCTTAGACCAGCCAAAAAGTTGGGACAAACAGCTTCCATTGATTGAGTTTGCATATAATAATAGTTACCACACTAGCATTAGGATGGCACCCTATGAGGCTTTGTATGGTAGAAAGTGTCAATCACCACTTTGTTGGTGTGACCCAGGAGAGCAAAGTATTTTGGGCCCTGATTTGGTAGAAGAGACAACCAAACAAATAAGGAGAATTAGGGAAAGAATCCTCACTGCTCAGAGTAGGCGTAAGAGCTATCTTTGACAAGAGAAGGAAACCTCTCGAATTTCAAGAAGGAGAACACATATTCTTCTGAATTACTCCTACCACAGGTATAGGTCGTGCAATGAAAGTCAAAAAGCTAAGCTCTAGATTCTTAGGTCCCTTCCAAATCCTCAAAAAGGTAGGTCCCTCCGCCTACCAAATTGCATTACCTCCAAATTTGTCTAACCTACACAATGTTTTTCATGTGTCCCAATTGAGAAAGTATCAGTCAGACCCCAGTCATGTGTTTGAGCTAGAAACTATACAATTAAAAGATGACTTAACTTTTGAATTACCACCGATGAGGATCGTGGATCATGGCATCAAGCAGCTGAGAAACAAATCAGATCTCTGCAGTCCGAGTAGCCTGGGGACAAGATGGAATGGAAGAGCACACATGGGAGCTCGAGGAAGATATGCGAAAAGAATTTCCGAACCTATTCACAGGTATCAAATTTTGAGGGCAAAATTTTTAATAAGAAGGGGAGAAATGTAACATCCCCAAATTTATAACTAAGATACATATTAATCTTAATTAGCGATAGCAAAACTAAGAGAATCTAGATAAATGTTAGGAAACACAACAAATAGACTACTTAAGTATGTCTAGAGAAAAATGCAAAGAATTACGAAAATGCCATCACTTAGTGGAAATTACGAAAATGCCCTTGCTATGTAAAGGAAATTACCAAACTACCCTTGCCTTATTAAATAACGAAGATACCCTTGCTCTATGAATGGAATTACAAGAATACCACTATCATTGTCTAATTACAAAAATATCCTTGTCTTAGTTAAAGAAATTACTACAATGCCATTTGCACAAATCCCTAGACTTGTCTTTAGACAATAATGAATCTAAGCCATTGGATTAAGATGATAACACAATAATTTAACCACATACATCATACACATTTCTGAATCACATACATGCACTAAAGGTTAGAAAATCTCCACTAACATCTTTGCACAAAACATGGAGCATTTTCATCCAACATGTTTGCATAAAACATGGAAACATGTTTGCACGAAACAAGGAGCATTTTCATCCCAAAATTCAGCCAACATGTTTCCATAAATCATGCTCCAAGTGCTTTCCTTCTTCTATTTTTATCTCTAATCTTTCCACTATAAATACTCCTCAAACTCTCTTCAATTCAGAAACTCCCTAAGTGTTCTTTCTTTCTTATTCTATCATTCTTTTTATGTTCTGCAAAGACTTCTCTTGATCCTCTAAACTTCATCCAAACACTTAAATCCTAAGTCCAAACTTTCACTAGCCCTCACAAGAGTTACAATCTTTAACTCTAGTGAGAAATATTTTCTTAAGCACTCAAGTTCTAGAGCCAAGATTCAAGGAGGGTCATCCACTCCAAAGACTCTTGTTAAAAGCTTAAGGAAGAAGAGAAGGACCCTTTTTAGACCCTACACAAGAGGTAGGAGTTTCTTCTTTATTTGTTCAAGTATTGTTGGCTTCTAACTTTGCTCATGGATAGAATGCCTCAAACTTGAGTTATTGTCAAAAGTTTTGAATAATTATATTCTTAGAAAACACAACATGTTCTATTCTGCTATGAGTACTTTTATGATGTTATCAAACTCAAATATAACTTAAAAGATTGTATGTGAAACTTGAGTTAATAAAGATAACTTAAGACATGAACATGGCAGGTGCTGGAATTTCTAGTTATTTCTGGCAATAGTTACTTCGAAACTTAGTGTTCATAAAATATGAAGGATATCGAAATGAAAATATTTTTATTATAAACTAGACTCATTGGATAACACTCTCCAAAAAGAATCACCTAAAACGGAGTTTCCTAGCCCAAGATATAAATTTTTAAAGTAGAGCCTAAGACTGAAACTCTTAATCTGACCTTGTAATAGTAAAGTAGGTGTAACTCACTCTAGAAAAATGAAAATGGACTGATTTCAACTTCGTGGAAAAGCTAACACATCTACAAACACACTTATGTATGATATGCATAAAGTTTTACACCACGAAAATACAGAATGAGAGATATATTTTCGAGACAGTGTGCTGAGAAAGTCTTGAAGGCAGCGTGATACTGTGAGAGTGCAATTTGGAAAGGTTCTGGCTAAGGAAAGACTTGGTATTTAAGCGTGTCCATTGTGACCCACCTCTCTTTCCTGGGAATCCTACTATGCACAATTACAGTTGATTTACACTAATCTAAGATGTTAGTGCTACAAATTTTATTCTAAAAGATGTGAGAACTCTAAATAAAAGATTCAAGTATTGTAAAGAGATAATTTTAAGGATTTAAGTAGAATAATAATCTTCAGGAGATATATATAAAAGTCATAATAAAAATATATGAATAACCTCTAAAAATATCTTAAAGGGTATTAATGTATTAATGGAAATACTAAGAGTACAAAGAAGACTAAGAGAAAAAAATAATACCAAGATATCCATAACCTATTAGGAACACTAGAGACCTAACTTGATAACTTAGGTTGCTTAATATGAATTATCTATGAGAATGTTTACTATGAGATTTACATGATATTGTCTATGTTATATGAAGTGATATACAGAAATGTGAATGTATTGATGAGATATGAAATGATAATGATAAAATGATTGACTGTGCCATGATTTATTAATGTGCATACATTCATGTTTCAAATGAAATAATAAATAGACCAACTCACTGCTTAATCCTCTTTGAGGATTAAGGTATTGATGATTTCACTCAGTGAGAATAAAGGTAAAACCTGAAAAAGTAGCAATGATAGTCTGGAAAAGTGGACTTGAGCTAAACTCACGGCTTAACCCCCTAAACCATTGAGATCATGGCAACGGAAAGAAAACCAAAAGGTTGTGGCGATGGCCACGATATGAGCTCATTACCCTTTAGGGTGGTCTAAGGCATTGATGCATTCATCCCGTGAGTAATTAAGAAATATGTTGATGAAATAAATGAAAAATGATGATCACTAAACAAGTGAATATTGAGGATGAGTAATCATGAAATGCATGCAGCTCCTAAATGATTATTGCTTATTAGTGGTTTTACATGATATGCTTATATGTATGCTTGATGACATACTGAATGGATATTTCTGCTAATGTTCAAGATTAGTTTAAAAGTAAGCGCACTTGACTAATCACGTTTGTGAAAGTTTGATAATTGAATCCTTACCTGTTCACCTTTTTATAATAAACCCGAAGTGACTGGGATGACAACGACGACACTTTTAGTACAAGTAGGAACTCCTACTGAGAAATCATGTATTTCTCACTCCTATGTTTATTTTCCATTGTCGTTACCAGAGACAGACATGTCCACCTAAAGCAACGAAGTCAGTGAGGAAGGAGGTAGCGCGTGAAGATTTCAAACCTTTCAAGTAGGAGTATTCCGAGCTTTAGTTACATTATAGTTTGTGAGAAACAATTAGTAATAGTAGAACTTAAATGGTTATTTGTAATAACTTATCAGTATGATATATGCCCTGTTGCGACTTATGTATTAAGTGATTATATTCCAGTTTATGTGATAATAGTTCTACACTTAGTCTCTTATTCCGCTTATTTAATTAAGTGTGCAATGTAACTTGATTATTATCTATAAAAGTGCTATGTATTTCACTTCTAATTCTGAGCTTAAGTTTTCAAAAAATTAATTTATTTAAAGAAAATAAAACTTCCACTATTTTTCTAAGTTAATTTCAAAAGAAAATAAATGCAAGGCATAAGCGACAACTAATAGAATCCAAATGTGAACTTGGTTCTATTAGGGTGTTACAATTTCCTCTTTGAAACGCTCTACTAGCAACTAGTGCATAGTAGTATTGTCCGCTTTGGCAAGCTCTATGTCAATATCCTCACGGATTGGTTTTCTTGGGAGTGCTCGGCTAAACCGGTGTCACCCAAGAAGGCGTCTCAGTGTTGTGTCACATTTAAGTTCTCATGATTTTCAAAAAGACCTTTTTCTAAGTTCCTCAAATTTGATGGAAATTCGGCAGCATGACGGCTGTAGACCGAATTTCCTTAAATTTGCTTATGCCATGAAAACATATAGGACATACACAAACATTTCTTATGGGGTATAACATATCATTATGTAAAACTTCTTTATAGCACATATCAAACGTATCATAGATAAAGCTCATGTATCATATATCATAAATCAAGCATCATAAATACTCAATACTTTTTAGTGTCTTATGCATTGACCCTTAAGGTCTTTAACTCACGTTCTAAGTTTTTAATCATCAAACCTAATCTCTTGGGTACTTATGAGGTCATAACTAAGTATTTCTCACCTCACACTATGATCAAGAATATCTCTAAACCTCAAGGATGCAGAATTTATAATCCTAACATTACGGGTAACTAGGAGTCACAACAGTGACCCTTTCTAAGTCCGGTTTGTTCCTAAGGCTTCAAGATCAAGTCCTAAACCATTTATGAAGCATTCCTACACATTTAAACTAATTTAAATCCATGATTAGCATTACTAAACCTTGCTGGACAGAATCCAGAAAATTCAAACATTAAAGGATCTAGAACTCTCAAATTAATTCTTTTCTAGTTTCTAACTTCTCTTATCTTCCACATATAAGTCTTGACATTATTTTTACTCAATCATAAGCATATTATCATCATTAAAACAGCACATACAGTGGCAAACATGTAGCAAGGCAGAACCGAAATGTGCATCTCCATAAAAGGCATAGAACATAATTTCTAAAGCACATAGAATACTAGTTTCTCTTGGAACTTTTTTAGAACTTTCAAAACTCATTTATAAACATTTTTAGCATTTAAAATCATAAGAATATTCAAAAGGGCAGTGACCAATTCATCTTTGCCTCAAGAGGTCCTAAATTCATAAAACTTAGTTCTACATATTCCTTATACCCATAAAAGCTTAGAAAAAGTATGAACATAGTTTTCAATATATAGAAACATCAAAGCCTCTTAGGGCCGAAATATGAATCAAAGGAAACAAATATTTTTAGACCTTTGTTTGAGACAACCATGGGCAAGTCTTTGAGCTCTAGGTTCATTTAAGTGATGACATAAAAGTAAACATGCTCATGTACTCATTTTAGGTTCCATTAGAAAGTAAAGTGATAGCATAAAATAAATATGAGATGCAACATATTATTATCTTTGACATTTAGTGAGAACTTGAAATATAAACATGATAATGCAAGTTCATTCATTATCTTGGTATTTAGTGATAGCAAGGAAGTAAACATGATATGCAAAGCATAAAGTAAACATGATGCAAGGTTCATTTTATGGTTAGCTAGAGCTCATTCAAGACTTTAACAAAGTAACAACCCAACACATATCTCATTTCAAAGAGAGCTCTAGAGTTCTTGAACCAAGTTCTCATAGGAACTATGAGGTTCTTGAACATCATCATCAAGCTCAAAGGAAACAAACTTTCTGAACAAAACCAAACAAAATCTCAAGGATCAAAATACCACAACCAAAAACCTTACAAAAGAACAAGAAAGTGAAACTATGCCAAGTTCTTTATTAAATACCCAAAACCCCTATCTAGAGAAAATCTCTAGAACGTGCCGGCAAACTTTAAGGTTGACAAGGGTAGGCTTGGGCTTTTAGAAATCCTTAGATTAATTTTCTTAAGTTGAAAAACCATGTGAGCTAAGTATAGTATAGATGAAGTTAAAGGAAAAGAAAAACTCAAGCTCTAGAGGTTTCTTTGAGATGAACACATAGTCATTCTCTAAGAGTTCTCATCATTGAGCTATCATGTGCTCCTCAAGGCCTCATGGCCGAAATCACAAGGAAGGAAAAACAAGAAAGTTTCAAAAGAAAATCCAAGAGAAAGCTAGAAAGAACTCATTTTCAAGAAAACAAAGTTTAGCAAACACCCCTACCTAGAGTGAAGACACAAAGCTTGAACTTTTGAAAAGAAAAACAAGATGATGAGCTCCTCCTCAGTGGTTGATGGTTTTGGCCAAGAGGAAGCAAGAAGGTTGGAGTTGTGTTTCAAGTGAGGTTGTGTTTGAGGTGTGGTGTTTGAGAGGTTTGATGATGGTTTAAGGCTATGGGGTGGTGTTTCAAGGTTAAGAGATGATGATGAGATGAAGAGAGGATGAAGATGAAGATGAAAAGAAAGGAAGAACTCTCTTGAAACTTGAGAGAAAAAGAAAGAACTAGCAAGACAACTCTAGAATTCTAAACTTAGCAAATGCTTCAAAGTGAAACTAAGCTATCACAAGCATCCTATTTATAGAAAAACAAAACAATGAGGCTCACCAAGGGGGAGGAGTGGCCGTAGCATTGGAGGACAAAGGGAGAGGAAAATATCTCTTTGATTGTGTCATAGAAGCATTGTTTGAAGTATGGAAGCTATGCTACAAAGTATGGCTTGATGTGAGTTAATTTCCTATCAATTTTTTATGAAATTAGGCTTCTAGAAACAATGCATGGCTGGAACTTTTCCAGCCACAAATAAATGGAGAAAATGGGCTATTTTAATTAGTTATTTACTTGGAAAATCAAGCTTAATTGAAAGTTATGACAAGGTATAGTGTATGTGACTTGAGGTATGGCCTTGGAGTGTTGAAAAATTGAACATGTGATGCATATGGGGGGAGGAGTACTTCGGCCAAGCCTTAGGCAGCAGAGAGGAGGTGAGGTTTGACCATGTAATTGGGTGCTAATGGTAGGTTTAAGTGTGTATTAGCTTAGGTACAAGGTTAGGAATAATTAAGCTTAAGTTTAGGTGACTAAGAATGTGATTGAAGGATTTTATGACAAGATTAGGAGTGCTCATACATCATTAAAGAATTTTAAACTCATTTATGAATAAACAATGTGTGACACAATTCCATGATTTAAAGAATTGGAGAGAGGAAATACTATTCAAGATTCCATGACTAGGAGTCTTGAAATTAAAATATGATTTTAAACTCATCCTAATATTGCTTAGGTTTGCTTAATCACGCGATTAAGCGTAAAAACACGAAACTAGGGGCAAAACCATAATTTTGCACTAATTTTGCCCGGGACCTCCGGGACCAAAACTAAGGTCACAGTATACATAAAAACGCCTTTTAAAATCATCTGGAGAAGTTTCGGGTTCATCCGGCACTTGCAAACGGGTAAAACATCATAGGGGCGTTTTGGTCATTTTGACCCGAAAACTCGAAAAACGAGATTTTCGATCCCGGGAAGGTACACAAGTCATCTAATCCCCTTCCGACATTGAGTTTGCCCCTCGAGTATTGCCGAACCGGCTTTCCTCGAATTCCGGGCCGAAAATGACCTCAGGGGCATTTTGGTCATTTTCACTCTAACAGAAAATCGGGGCGTTACAGAAAACACTATTCAAGATTCAATGATTAGGAGTCTTGAAATTAAAATATGATTTTAAGTTGTAATTAAGCACTTTTAGGTGCTAATCAACTTTAATAAATTATTTTGACTCAAGATTAATTAAGGAAATTAATTAACCTTCGATTAGAGCCTAATATTGCTTAGGTTTGCTTAATCATGCGATTAAGCATAAAAACACGAAACTAGGGGCAAAACCGTAATTTTGCACTAATTTTGCCTGGGACATCTGGGACCAAAACTAAAGTCATAGTCTACATAAAAACACCTTTTAAAACCATCTGGAGAAGTTTCGGGTTCATCCAACACTTGCAAACGGGTAAAACACCGGAGGGGCGTTTTGGTCATTTTGACCCGAAAACTCGAAAAACGATATTTTCGATCCCGGAAAGGTACACAGGTTATCTAATCCCCTTTCAACATTGAGTTTGCCCTTCGAGTACTATCGGATCGGCTTTCCTCGAATTCCGGGCCGAAAATGACCTCAGGGGCATTTTGGTCATTTTCACTCTTAAAAGAAAAATCAGGGCGTTACATTACTCCCCTCCTTAAAAAGAATTTCGTCCTCGAAATTCATTACCTTAGAAAAGCTCTGGATATTTTGACTTCATCTCTGACTCTAGTTCCCACGTATACTCTTTTGTCTTGCCTCGTCCCCACGCCACTTTCACCAAAGGAACAGACTTGTTCCTTAACTGCTTGACTCCGTGATCCACTACTTTTGTAGGCGGTAGATTGAAAGTGAGGTCCTCCCTCAACTGTACATGCTCTGGTTCTAGGACATGGCTAGGGTTGGACTCATATTTACGTAACTGAGAGACGTGAAAGACATCATGAAGGTTTGACAGATTGGGTGGTAGAGCTATTTTGTAGGCTACAGATCCGATTCTCTGAAGAATTTCAAAAGAGCCAAGAAATCGGGGACTCAACTTTTTAACTTTCATGGCTCTCCCTATTCCTGTAGTGGGGGTGATTCTTAGAAATACATGTTCTCCTTCTTGGAACTCCAAGGGCTTACGCCTTTTGTCCGCGTAGCTTTTCTGTCTACTTTGAGCGGTTAGGATCCTATCCCTAATCCTTTTTATTTGCTCTGTCGTTTCCCTCACTATATTAGGTCCTAAGACACTTTGTTCTCCGGGTTCGTACCAACACAAGGGCGATTGGCACTTTCTTCCATATAACGCTTTGTACGGTGCCATAACGATGCTCGCGTGATAACTGTTGTTATAAGCAAACTCGATCAAAGGCATGTACTTATCCCAACTCCCTTTTTGGTCCAAGACACAGGCTCTTAGCATATCTTCCAGGGTTTGGATTGTCCTCTCAGATTGACCATCGGTTTGTGGGTGGTAAGCAGTGCTCAAGCACAACTTGGAACCAACGCCTTTTGAAAGGCTCCCCAAAAACGTGACGTAAACCGTGGATCTCGATCCGAGATTATCGTCGATGGTACTCCATGCAACCTTACTACTTCTTGGATGTAAAGCTGAGCCAACTTATCCAACGAGTACGTGACTCGAATAGGTAGAAAGTGAGCCGACTTAGTCAGTCGATCCACGATTACCCATACGGCATCGTGGCCAGCTTGGGTCCTTGGCAATCCTGTCACGAAATCCATTGATATACTCTCCCACTTCCACTCGGGGATTGACAGGGTTTGCAACATGCTAGAAGGTTTTTGGTGTTCGATTTTGACTTTTTGACAGACCAAACACTTACTCACCCAAGCGACCACATCCTTCTTTAATCCGGGCCACCAAAACATCCTTTTCAAGTCCTGATACATCTTGGTAGTACCAGGATGAATGGCAAAGTGACTCTTATGAGCCTCCTCTAAGATCTTCTCTCGGAGGTCGCCATCTTGTGGCACACAGATTCGCCCCTCAAACCTCCACAACCAGTCGGGGCCTTGCTTAAAACCTTTCAATTTACCGGCCTTAACTGTCTTTACTGTCTCCATAAAGTCCTCATTTTCTCTTTGGGCAAGCAAGATCCTTTGCTTTAACCCACTGGTCACCGTGAGATGACTATCACGATGCCATTCTCCGTTATTGACATCCCCAGATTCATATCCCTAAACTGCTCTATTAACCCAACTTCATTAACCATCATACTCGACAGACGTAACGAGTTTCGGCTCAAGGCGTCGGTAACTACATTAGTCTTGCCGGGGTGGTAACTTAAGCCAAAATCGTAATCTTTGAGGAATTCCATCCACCTCCTTTGCCTCATATTTAACTCCTTTTGATCAAAGAGATGCTTGAGACTCTTATGATCGGAGAAAACTTCAAACCTTATACCATACAGATGGTGTCTCCACATCTTGAGGGCGAACACGATGGCTGCTAACTCTAGGTCATGGGTGGGGTAGGTTACCTCGTGAGGCTTGAGTTGTCTGGACGCATAGGCTACCATTTGCCTATTCTGCATCAACACACAACCTAAACTCTTGCCAGAAGCATCGCAATATACCTCGAAGGGTAGATTGGGGTCAGGTAAAACCAAAACCGGGGTTGAGATGAGCTTCTCCTTAAGCTCTAGGAAACTCTTTTCTCATTCGGGGCTCCGCTCAAACGGGGCATTCTTCCTAGTGAGCTTGGTTAAGGGTAGGGCTAACTGGGAAAATCCTTTAATAAACCTACGGTAATATCCAGCTAAACCCAAAAAGCTTCTAATCTCAGTTACAGAGGTTGGTCTATCCCAATTCATCACAGCTTCTATCTTACTTAGGTCGACAGCTATGCCACCTTTTGACATAACATGTCCTAAGAACTTTACCTCTTCTAACCAAAATTCACACTTAGAAAGCTTCGCATATAACTTCTTCTCTTTTAGTACCTCTAAAACCAGCCTCAAATGACGTTCATGCTCCTCGAGGGTCTTCGAATAGATGAGAATATCATCTATGAACACAACCACGAATTGATCTAAATAGGGTCGAAAGATCCTATTCATGTAGTCCATAAAAATTGCGGGAGCATTCGTCAATCCGAATGACATCACATTGAACTCAAAGTGTCCGTACCGAGTTCGAAAAGCGGTTTTAGGAATGTCCGAATCTCTAACCCCAATCTGATGATAACCAGACCTCAAATCGATCTTAGAAAATACTACAGCTCCTTTCAACTGGTCCATAAGATCATCAATCCTAGGTAACGGGTACTTATTCTTTGTGGTCACTTGGTTTAACTGCCTATAATCTATACACATTCTCATACTTCTGTCCTTCTTTTTCACAAATAAGACTGGAGCGCCCCAAGGTGAAGCACTCGGCCTTATAAAACTTTTCTCCAATAGCTCCTCCAACTGAGTTTTTAGTTTTGCTAGCTCCAAGGGTGACATCCTATACGGGGCTATGGAGATTGGTCCTGTTCCAGGAACTAACTCTATGGAGAATTCTACTTCTCTTTTGGGAGGGAACTCAGGTATTTCATCCGGAAACACCTCGGGATAGTCTTTTACCACAGGTATTTCTCCTAAGTTTTGCTCCAAGTCTACATCGCAGGCGACTAGGAGAACATATCCCATAGTTTTCTCCCCACTACAGAAGACCTTTACTGAGTTTAGGTACAGCCTAATGGGTTGAGTGACGTTTTCGGGAGGAGAAGGGAAAACTACGGTTTGGGTCCCACAATCTAACAACACATGGTTGGCGTGAAGCCAATTCATGCCTAAGATAATGCCTATGTCTTTCAAGGGTAAACAAATTAAATCTATGATAAATGACCTATTTTCTACAACAAGATGACAATTTAAACAACATTTGCAAGTATTAATAGGGCGATTTGTAGGAGTAGAAGCAATAAGATCAAAGGGAAGTTTATAGACTCTTAGATTTAAGGACTCGACACTAGCAAGTGAAATGAAAGAATGAGTAGCACCAAAGTCATATAGTACAGTTAAAGGTTTACCATTTACTTCGCACATACCTTTAATGAGATCATTGGACTTCTTGGCGTCTTCCGCATTAAGGGTAAAGACTCTTCCTCGGTGTTGTGGTCGGGGGTCCTAGTTTAGTGTCCCTTTGCTGGCGCAGTCCTTTGCATAGTGGCCAGGCTTGCCACACTTGAAGCACACGTTCTGTCCGGCTAAGCATGGGCGATTCCCGTGATTCTTCTAGCATTAGGGACAGGCATCAGCAGATGCTGCTTCGGGGTAAGCAGCAGGGGTTTGTGGTGCCTTGCTCTTGGCCCCACTGGGTCTTCCATTGTGGTTCTGGGGTCCGCCCGGTCCACGGGGTTGGTTGTTGAAGTTCCTCGGGCCTTGTTGTTGGAACGGTGGCCGTTGGTGTTGCTTGGATTGTTGGTATACAGGAGCTCTTGGTTGTTGTTGTTGTGGTGGTCGGAACTGATTGGCTTGATATGGTTGGTAGTGATTCCTTGACGGATACTGCGGTTTGAACCTTGGGGCTTGAGGTCCGAGCCCCTTAGCTCGCTCCGCTCGTGTAACTTGCATTTTCCGTTGCCCTTCTTTAAGAATCTGGCACTTGTTGACCAGAGTCGGGAAGTCTCTGATCTCCATATGGGCCACGGCATAGTTCATCTCCGCCTTCAGACCGGCCTCATATTTAACACATTTCCACACCTTATCGGGGTTCCCTTAGAACACCCGAGAGAACTTGATCAGTTCCTCGAACTTTGCGGTGTACTGGGCAACAGTAGACCCTCCCTGGGTCAACTGCATGAACTCGATGTCTTTTGCATTCCTCACAGACTCCAGGAAGTACTTCTCGTAGAAGTAGGTCTTGAACAGCTCCCAATCTATGGGAGTTCCAAAAGCTTCCAACAAGCGCTTCGTGCCGTTCCACCAGAACTCGGCATCTGACTTCATCATGAAGGTAGCAAAGGTGACCTTCTGCTCCTCCGAGCAGGCAACCACAGAGTAGATCTTCTTCATGTCCTTGATCCACTCATCAGCTTTGTCAGGGTCCATTACCCCTTGGAATACCGGCAGTTTCGCCTTGCGGAACTCGCTGAAGCGGGCTTGTTCTATCATCTCAGCAGTAGGGGGAGGAAGAGGAATAGGAACAGCATTCGCTTGTTGATCCATCCGGTCGAACATCCGCTCCATAGCTTGCGCCATGCGATGGACAGCAGCAGCAGTCTCGTTCTCTTGATCAGCATTGGGCATACTCCTAGGCTGTCGTCGTGGTGCCATTGGTTCCTAAACACATGAGACAGTGAACATCAAGTTGATCAGGCTCAATATTCCTACAAAATGAGCTAGTTACCATGGCACTTGCAGGCAACAGAAGTCATGCATTTCTAGTCCTATAGCTTATCTCTAGCAAGCTTAACACATGACATAACTATTTATGCTTATAAAGCATAATTAGTCAAATCCTCAGGCTCCATGAGAATCAAACTGCTCTGATACCATAATGTAACACCCTAAATCTTAACCTAATACTACTAGTATGTATTTAGGTTAATCTTTAGAACATTACCTCTTGGTCTCATTCTTTACTTGAAAATACTTAGCGGAAATATGGGTAAAATTTTTCTTTTTGGAATTAAAACCAAAGTGAGAGCCACGCATGATTCTTTGAACGGGAATTCATACAAGTCATATGAGCAAATCATAATAAAACACATAAATAACATGGATACATCAACTGATTATATATATAGATAATGTGCCTACCAAAAGGCAGGACTATTCGGTACATAGAAGAACGAAATACAACTGAAAAGCAAATACAAGGAAATCATAAAAGCAAGTACAAGGAAACCATGAAAGCAACACCCATACCCGTGTGCACCTAGAGTAGACAACCTCATATACAAAAGAAGGTTTGTCATCAACTATGTGCCGTGTGTGCACAAGCTACTACCCATCCTATGCACCTACTCCTGCTGGTCCGAATACTGAGGGGTGGAATCGATCCACTGGTGGATCTCAACGGGAGTGGTCGTGTAGATTATCGGAGCTTGTCCACCGCGGCGAGGGCGCACGGATGGCCTACGAGCCAACCTCGGCTGAACCACCATCTCCTCACTCCCAGCTCTCATCGGTAGGGAAGTGGGGCTGGAGCTCCAACTGTACATGTGCAAGGGCGGGTCCTCTGATGGATCCGTCTCCGAATACTGAGTCCGGGGCACGTATTCCGGGTAGTCACGTGCAGCTGACGCCTCGGGCTGTATGCGGAGGATCTGCTTGTCGCGTTGTCTAGCTCGCTTGAAAATCATGTTATGATGGTAGGGGGCAGTCGGGGTGAAGCGGTAGCTCCGTACTGGGTATGCGAAGGTCGTCCCATAAACATGAATACTCCGACCGCAATGACCCTCAAAATGGTATGACCCAAGTACTGGGTCATGGTGCAGCTCCCACGTCGGGGTGTCGATGAAGAGTACGAAAGTTGCCATCTGAAGATGTGACGGAAGAAAAGAGAGAGGGAATGAGAATCTTCTAAAAGAATTCTCAGTAGGGTAATCCCTAACTAAGTGACGTCATCACATCCTCAGGAACCTTGGGTTTTATTTCTAAAAAGGTGTGTATGCATATAAACTCCTTTTAAGTTAGTTTTCTAAAGCATTAATTATCCAAAGTTCATCATATTTTACAATGCATCTTATGACTAGGCATGGAATACACTAATGATATGAATGCATCATAAAGGTAAACCAATCAATAGAATAACTAAGGAACATTATAACAATGGCATAAGGTGACAAGTGTAAATCTCATAATAACTTTTCTTGGTTTTTCATAGCATATGTGATATTTTAAACTTTAACTTTTATCTCATGGGGCCACCCTAAAACATCTCTAGGTTATGAGCTCATACCTTAACTAGTCGTCACTAGCTCTTACTTATCCTATGATAAGCGTAACATACATAATCCTGACTTAAAGTACGGGCTAGGGGGCAAATTAAGGATCACCTCTTAGGGTCATTTCCTCTTTGAAACGCTCTACTAGCAACTAGTGCATAGTAGTGTTGTCCGCTTTGGCAAGCTCTGTGTCAATACCCTCACGGATTTGTTTTCTTGGGGGTGCTCGGCTAAACTGGTGTCACCCAAGAAGGCGTCTCAGTGTTGTGTCACATTTAAGTTCTCATGATTTTCAAAAAGACTTTTTTCTAAGTTCCTCAAATTTGATGGAAATTGGCAAAGATGACATGGCCAGAGACCGAATTTCCTCAAATTTACTTATGCCATGAAAACATATAGGACATATGTAACACCCTCCTAACTACCATGTATTACTCGAGCATTAACATTGTAATTAGAAGAGTATCACTTCCTTTCTATAATATCCACTAGTCAAATGAAATGAAATAAGATAAATCAAACTCTAGAGTTATAAAGAAAACTACTATAAAATGTACATATATTATTACTTTACATACCGCTTTCTTTAATACATACCATACTTGAAGTTAAGTCACTTCGCTTATAATACAACATAGTAACTACTATCAAAAGATCTACCAAGCTTGCTCAAATATCAAGGTCCAACAAAATACTAAACACACAGAAATGGACCTAAGACATCTAACACCAATTAGTCTACAAGCTGGTAAGTTCCTGGCACTATACTACACTACATACAAGTCAAAAGCCCACGTAAGTCTCATGTCCTCCTACGTGAAACCATTGGCCATCGGTATGATGGCCTCTCCTCAGCCAGAGGCATCTGCAGAGTCTGAGCACAATACAGCATATACACAAATAGGGGTGAGAATATTATAAAATTCTCAAAGAGGGTAACCCCTTACATACAGCATGTAATATAAACAAGAAATGCATTTATAATAATAAAGAAAAACATCATGTTAGATCACATATATCAATATTAGCATACATGAGTCAAAGAAAATTATATGCAAAATGGTATTAATCATAAGTGTTTCTATTATATTACATGGAATTCAACTTAGTGTAGTAGTTCTTTTATTAACATAGGGAAGGCTTAGATTCACATCAGGTAACATATGTAGTGGATAACTCCTCAGAGGACCATAGACTGCTAGGACATGAGCTCATTCCTATTCGTGATCATCGACTTCATTTTTTCCATTTCAATCACACAGTTCTATTTCCTAGTCGATAAGTCTCCCGACTCATAAAATTTCTTGGGAAGTTCTTATTTTTGCCTTCCCTCTCTATCACACATAAGCCTTGTTTCTATTTTCCCGGTATGTTAAAACATGCACCATTAAATTTCACATATTCTCTTTTGTCATACAACCATGTCATGGACCTTTCTATTTCAAAGTCAGGTTTATATCCCAGATATAGGCATTCAGTATCATTGGAGTCTCATTCATACTTTATAAACAAGCCTTTCAAACAATTAACATACATTCATATGATATAAACTTGGATTAAATAGATTTCTATCATTAACTTAATACATCTTCACCATTCCAGCTTCTTGACAGATTTACCATTATGGGGACAACATTTAATTCACATATCCAATGGGCAATTCACTGGCCATAAAATTCTCTATGACACCTCAATGTGTCTAAAAGTCCCTGTAAAAAGTTCATAGCAAACAGAATACTAGAACCATGTCAAATAAATTCTACAATTTTAGTGGTCAGAGGCCACTTTTTCACAGCTCAGAATAGAATTCACACAATTTTTAACTTTAGCAAATGATAGAAACAACTCAAAATAAAAATCACAGTTATACTTAAAGATGTCTACAAAACTCTGTAAAAATTTCAAAGGATAACTCCATCATTTGCTATGAATAAAAATTTATACAAATTCACAGCTCCAGTACCAAGATTTCAGCCAGCATAGATATACTCTTGGTTCTTGATTTTTCTCAGGCAGTAAAACTCTTTATTATGCACCACGAAAATTATAAGAGTTTCCTTATGATGTTTTCTTCAACATATAATTTTTATAGCTCATAAAAATGAATAGAATTGAACTAGAAAATTCATGAACAAATCCTGTCCTGCTGAAATCCGAAAATTCAGCAGCCTAGCCAAAACTTATTTTGACAAAAATCATTATTTAACCTCATCCAAACACTCCACCAAAATTAACACATCAATATCAACATATTATCATCAAATATAACCATAAATTTCGGAATAAAACCCAAAAAATTTACAGAATAATTTGGAAAGAAAAAGGCCAAAGAAAACCCTACCCTTGGAAGCTAATGCCTCTTTGTCTCTTGTATACTCCAAGATAGATATACTCTACCCCAAAGCTCTTAAAATACAGTAAAATACTCCTCTAACCAGAGATGAGTGATGTGATAAGGTGAGGTTTTTGGAGAATCTAATCGGTTATATTTGTAGGTGTTGATGTCTAGAACAAGTTTTGTGAAGGAAACTTTGTGTTTTAGTGACTTTAGGCTAGGGTTTTTGGAGCTTGAAGCTTGTTAATGGAGGTTTGAGAGGAAACAAACATGGAGGCTGTAATTTTGGAGTGTTGGACGAAAATGATGGAGTGGTGGTGATAAGATATTGATCTTGTGAGTTTAGGGCAAAATGGATAATGATTTCAAGTACAAAATGGTTTTTCTTAAAGTTAAATATGGTAATTTTGTACAATTCCGATTGGTTAGCCATAAAGGTGCAATGGTGTGGCATATCTCAAGCCACACACTTGTCACCCTAGGTGGCATGCTTGCACTGGTAGCTTTATACTGTGTAAAAACTACACACCGTAATTTAACCGAATGGGTAAAATAGTGTACCCGGGTAATCAACTATTGCCTGAAAATTAATTCTAGGTATAAAATATTTATTCCTACCTATTTCTAACCTTAATCCTATAATTTCCAAATTTCGGGCACCTTCAGGTCTTGAATATAAGGTTTCAAATTTGTTCTGGGCCTACGGGGCCTGCAAAACACTATTCACGTTTTTTTTTTTTTTTTTTTTAACGTTCGTTACATTGTTCTCATCATTTTTGTGTACACCAAAATTTTGATATTCTTACTACTAAAGCCTCAATTATTTTCTGAAAAAAAAATTAGGATGTTACAACATACAAACATATCTTATGAGGTATAGCATATCATCGTATAAAACTTCTTCATAGCACATATCAAACTTATCATAGATAAAGCTCATGTATCATATATCATATTTACATAAATTAAGCATCATAAAAACTCAAGACTTTTTAATGTCTTATGCATTGACCCTTAAGGTCCTTAACTCACGTTCTAAGTTATTAATCATCAAACCTAATCTCTTGGGTACCTATGAGGTTATAACTAAGTATTTATCACCTCACACTATGATCAAGAACATCTCTAAACCTCAAGGATGCAGAATTTATAATCCTAACTTTACGGGTACCTAGGAGTCACAACAATGACCCTTTCTAAGTTTAGTTTGCTCCTAAGGCATCATGATCAAGTCCTAAACCAATTATGAGTCATTCCTACACATTTAAACTAATTTAAAACCATGATTATCAAATCTAAACCTTGCTGGACAGAATCCAAAAAATTCAATAATTAAGGGATCTAAAACTCTCAAATTAATTCTTTTCTAGTCTCTAACTTATCTTATCTTCCACATAAGAGTCTTAACATTATTTTTACTCAAACATAAGCATATTATCATCATTAAAACAGCACATACAGTGGCAAATAAGTAGCAAGGCAGAACCGAAATGTGCATCTCCATAAAAGGCATAGAACACAATTTTTAAAGCACATAGAATACTAGTTTCTCTTGGAACCTTTATAAAACTTTCAAAACTCTTTTATAAACACTATTTATCCTTTAAAATCATAAAAATACTTAAGAGGGCAGTGGCTAAATCATTTTCATCTCAAGAGGTCCTAAATTTATAAAACTTAGTTCTACATATTTCTTACACTCATATAAGCTTAGGAAAATTATAAAACATAATTCTCAATACTTGGAAACCTTAAAAGCTCTTAGGGCTGAAATCTCAACTATGGAAAATAAATATCTTAGACCTTTGTTTGAGACAACAATGGGCAAGTCTTTGAGCTCTAGGTTCATTAAAGTGATGGCATAAAGATAAACATGCTTATGCACTTGTTTTAGCTTTTATTAGAAAGTAAAGTGAGAGCATAAAATAAATATGAGATGCATCATATTATTATCTTTGATATTTAGGTGAGAACTTGAAATGTAAACATGATAATGCGTAGCTTGAAATATAAACATGATAATGCAAGTTCCTTTATTATCTTGGTACTTAGTGATAGCAAGGAAAATAAACATGATGTGCAAGACATAAAAGTAAACATGATGCAAGGTTCATTTTATGGTTAGCTAGAGCTCATTCAAGACTTTAACAAGATAACAACCCAACACATATTCATTATAAAGAGAGCTTTAGAGTTCTTAAACCAAGTTCTCAAAAGAACTATGAGGTTCTTGAACAACATTATCAAGCTCAAGTAAACAAACTTCCAAAACAAAACCAAACAAAATCTCAAGGATCAAAATACCAAAACTGAAAACCTTACAAAAAAAAAGGAAGTGAAACTAAGTTAAGTTCTTTATTAAATACCCAAAACCCCTATCTAGAGAAAGATCTCTAGAACGTGCCGGCCAACTTTAAGGTTGACAAGGGGAGGCTTGGGCTTTTAGAAATCCTTAGATTAATTTTCTTAAGTTGAAAAACCATGTGAGCTAAGTATCATATAGATAAAGTTAAAGGAAAAGAAAAACTCAAGCTTTAGAGATTTCTTTGAGATGAACACAAGGTCATCATCTAGAAACTCTCATCATCAAGCTATCATGCTCATAAACATGGGCAAGAGGCCGAAATGAAAAGGAAAAGGAAAACAAAGGAGAGTTCAAAAAGAATCCAAGAGGAAACTAGAAAAAAACATATTCTTGAGCAAAACAAGTTTGAAAAGCAAATCCCTACCAAGTGATGAAGATGAAAGCTTGAACTTGAAAAGGAAAATGAGAAAAGCAACTCCTCCTAAGGTGGTGTGATGGCTTTGGCCAAAGAGAAAGAAAAGGAAAGGAGATGTGTTTTGAGGAAGCTTGTGTTTGAGGTTTAGTGTTTAAGAGATTTGATGATGATCTAAGGTTATGATATGGTGGATTGAAGTGGTGAGGTAATAATGTGAAGAGAGGATGAACATGAAGAGAAAGAACTCTTGGAACTTTGAGAGAAAAGAAAAGAACTAGCAAGATAACTCTAGGATTCTAAACTTAGCAAATGCTTCAAGGTGCAACTAAGCTATCACAAGCATCCTATTTATAGAAAAACAAAACCATGGGCTCACCAAGGGGGGGAGTGGCCGTAGCATTGGAGGAAAAAGGGAGAGGAAAATATCTCTTTGATTGTGTCATAGAAGCATGGTTTGAAGTATGGAGTTCATGACACAAAGTAAGGCTTGAAGCATGGGTTTTTGAGTGAGCTTTTATTTTAATTTTGCAAGAAATTAGTCTTCTAGAAACTCAACATGGCTGGAACATTTTCAGCCACAAATAAATGTGGGAAATGATTTATTTCAATTGGTTATTTACTTGGAAAATCAAGTGTGATGGTAAATATGACAAGGTATGGTGTATGTGACTTGAGGTATGGCTTTGGAGTGTTAGAAAATTGAACATGTAATGCATATGGAGGGAGAAGGGTACACGGCCAGACCTGGGCAGCATGGAGGGAGGGAGATTTGATCATCTAATTGTGTGTTAATGATAGGTTTAAGTGTGTATTAGCTTAGGTACAAGGTTAGGAATAATTAAGCTTAAGTTTAGGTAACTAAGAATGTGTTTTAAGGATTTTATGACAAGATTAGGAGTGCTCATACATCATTAGAGAATTAAAAACTCGTTTATGAATAAACAATGTGTAACACAATTCCATGATTTAAGGAATTGGAAAGAGAAAACACTATTCAAGATTCCATGACTAGGAGTCTTGAAATTAAAATATGATTTTAAGTTGTAATTAATCACTTTTAGGTTCTAATCAACTTTAATAAATTATTTTGACTCAAGATTAATTAAGGAAATTAATTAACCTTCGATTAGAGCCTAATATTGCTTAGGTTTGCTTAATCACGCGATTAAGCGTAAAAACACGAAACTAGGGGCAAAACCGTAATTTTGTACTAATTTCGCTCGAGACCTCCGGGACCAAAACTAAAGTCATAGTCTACATAAAAATGGCTTTTAAAACCATCTGGAGAAGTTTCGGGTTCATCCGGCACTTGCAAATGGGTAAAACACTGCAGGGGCGTTTTGGTCATTTTGACCCGAAAACTCGAAAAATGAGATTTTCGATCCCGGAAAGGTACACAGGTCATCTAATCCCCTTTCAACATTGAGTTTGCCCTTCGAGTACTATCGGATCGGCTTTTCTCGAATTCCGGGCCGAAAATGACCTTAGGGGCATTTTGGTCATTTTCACTCTTAACAGAAAAATCGGGGCGTTACACTTTAACTCTTTCCTTCAAACTCATTTTGAAATTTATTTGAATGCTTTAGCTTGAGGTTTTCAGTCTTATTGAATTCTTTGATATGGATATTGATGTGTTTAATTTGGTGGAGTATTTCGGTGATGTTAGAAAATGCTTTTTCTCAAAATATGTTGTGAACTATGTTGTTGAAACTTGAATTTCAACAAGAAGCTCAAATTACCTGATTTTTCTTACTGATTTAGAGATCTTATCTTAAGATGAATTTTTTTGTATAGAGGAATCTCAATAATTTTTTTTGAATCATTTTAAGCACTTTTACTATTTTTTAAAAAAAAGAACTGGGCTGGTTAGGGTTTTTGCCAATAGAGTCAATTCTAGAGCACTAAATTTCTCTAATTTTGTTACTATATCAAATGATTGAATTTTGACCCGGAATTTGACAAGATGTTTAACACATCTTGAAATCCAACTATGAAATTTTTTAGGATTTTATCTAACAATTTGGTATGGTAATAAAATTGATTCTTCTAACTATTGGCTGAAAATAAGCAGTTTCTAGCCTCCAAAATTCTAGAATTTTGTTAATATAGTTAAAGACCTTATTTTGCTATGAAATTTTACAAAATCTCATAGATATGATGAATTAACTTTGAAAATTTAGTTGGCTCTGTTTTAATGATATTTAGTAGGAGTTCTATAATTTTCTTTAGAACTAAAATTCTAGCAGCATACAAGATTGGCTAAAAAGATCATGAAATGTGTATGATTTGATCTCATTCATACTATGTGGATCTATTGATGATGTTATGCGTATAGAATGGTGAATATTTGAGATTGAAAGTATTGACAAATGCTCTATGAGCTACAACTGAGATTATGAGTAATATGTGTGAACATGTAACTAAGATGTAGTAATAATCAAGATGCATATGTGATTGTGATGCTTGTATATGTATGATGAAGCATGAAGACGTTATGCGCATGAATGAATTTGTTTTACTAGGTTGAGGAAGGTCATCCAATTAGTCGGGGAGTAAACCTTTCTACCTTTGAATTGTGTTGGGAAAAAACCTGGGTAGGAATATATCTATGTGTGAATTAGAGAGAAAATCCAAGGATCATGTATATGAATGAGCTCAGAAGGTCCATCTGTGAATTGGAGAGAAAATCCAAGGATCATGTATAGAAATGGCCTTAATCTTGAAAACCAGTCTTTTACCCAAGAATGTAATAAGCCACCATAGGTTAATAGCCAAACATGTCAGGGTTACAATTGTCCTAAGCTGTCCTTTATTTTATGTGCTAAGAAAAATCATAGATGCCCGTCGATATGTCAAGGTCAAGTAATGATGATATCCCATTCAGTATGTCAAGGGCACATAAAGATAAGAAAAAAAAGAGATCCCCTTCGATGTATCAACCGCACATAAAGATGAAAATGATGTATATGAGATCCCCTTCCACAAATTTAAGGCATGGAAAGATGATTTCACTAAAGATCAACATCATGTGCATACTAACATTACAATGAGATATTTAATTAGGAATATAAGTATGATCTTGAACATTATGACAAACATGTTTTACGTGATTGGATACTAAAAAGAACCCACTTTGGATGGATGATTTTTTAACTTCAAAATAAACCTTTGATATGTGTCGTATGATCATATTTTTCTAAATAAACTGAAGTGGCTGGGATGATAACAATGGCATGGATTTTTACTATGTGTTTTGGGGATGCCCTACTGAGAATTTTAGGATTTTCACCCCTTTGTTTGTTTGTGTTCTTGTGTCGTCTCCATATTTCTCAAGAGAATGATAAGGTGACTATTGTGGAAGTTCAATACTTGAAATCCCTAATCAATTCTATTTTGCTATATGTTTATATGACTATATGACTATAAATATATGAGAAGATAGACGTATTGTATGGCCCATAGAAGAGCCTCCTCTTGTATTTGACTTACATTCAATAAATATGTTGTTTCTTTGTTATGTATTTTAGTAGCATTGTGAATTACTTATTGTTCGAATCAATCGAATTTGCCATAGATATTTAATAAAAGTCCGCTAATTTATAAGTAACAACTCCTAAGTCTAATGTCATGGATTAAGGATGACGTTATGCTTGGGAGGGTGTTACACTAGTCCTCTAGTAGACCACTTGATATAAAGGTTAACGATCATGTAGCCATTATCTCACTGCTTGATCTATTTATCACTAATTACTAGCTTAAAACTAGCATTCACGATAATCAAATGTTCATGTTGTTTATACTGAACTAGGGTACTGTACATTTCATGAATTGAGAAAAATAGTTCTATAGCATATGGACAACAAGGTCCTATGAACTTTCTAAATAACTTTTTCATAATCAAAGCGAAAAACAATATTTTATCGAACATGGGCATAATTCATGAAAGCATGTATTAAGCATAAATCATTCAAGAATTTCATAAACAATTTACAAAATGCTAGCAAAGCACGAACAATGACTAAATGTTCAATCATAAACTTGAGCACACTCACTGTTGGTAACTAATAGTATGCTTCCAGAACTAACTTGTCATTAGGGAGCAGGAGTTGTGACACCCTAATAATTAGCTTCTTATACTTAAGAAAGAATAAGCTAATTATTAGTTAATTACATTTTGATTTCATTCATAAGGAAATTTTTCAAAATACTTATAACAAAAAACAGTTTGAATTTTTTTTTTTGAAAACTTAAAATAGCAAGAGCCTTGTGCACAAATGAAAATACATGATACGTATCATAAATTGTAAATATAAATCCTCATTTAACCAAACACACGCCTAAAATAATTCCTGGACATGATGTAACGCCTCGATTTTTCCTTGTTAGCAAAAATAACCAAAATACCCCTAGGTCATCTTTGCACGAGAACCAAGGTTGGCTAGTACAGGCCAACCCCAAAGGGATACTTTAACATTAGTATAAGGTTATATGAGGATTAGATAGCAATCTGCGTAAAAATCATAATCCCCAATTTCTCCCGTGTCCAAATGACCAAAATGCCGCCCTAAGATCATTTTCACTCAGAGATCAAAGATGACCGATCCAAGCAATCTCAAGGGGGTTAGTTTAATGTTTGAAGGGGACTAGATGTGTTATGGATAATGAGAAAGGTGAAAATCTCAATTCCTGGTCTTTCCTGTGAGTAAAATGACGAAAATATCCCTACAGTGATTTAACATGGGATTAAGGGCCGACTGAACCCGGTCATTACTTGGAGGTTAGAAATGTCAATTATAAGGGATGTATGATATCTAGAAAGGTTCATTTGGTCTCTGGGAGTTTTTGTGTAAAATTACCATTTTGCCCATAGTTAGTGCTAAATGAGCTTAATTGAGAAGTTTAGGACACAGACAATATTTGGATCTAATTAAAGATAAATTAATTTTAATTATTAATCTTGAGTCAAAATAATTAGTTGAGGTTAATTAAGACCGAAGATTGCTTAGGGAAAGTTTAAATCCCATTCTTATTCAAGAGAGCTCATAAGACATAAAGAAAAAGTCAAAGAGCAAATAGTATTTTCTCTTTCCTTTTCCTTAAAATTAGGAACTATGTTGGCATTTGAAATTCAAACTAATTAAACTTAACTCCACTAAATATGTAAGACCACTCTTTAATTATGTCTTGAAAGTCTTAAACACATGATTACTAACCCGAACACCTAATTACCAATCCCTAAACCTTTGCCTAATCAAATCGACCTCTAATTCATGTCCTAACCCACATGAAACATGAAAAATTCCCCCCAAAACAGCCATAGAAGGCTGCGACTATCCCTTCCCCATTTCTATCTCATATTTTAAAAATTTAACACTTACACATTCCCAAAATTTTCATTTGCTTACCATTTGCTTTTTTGTTGAGTCTTGCTCACAAGTTATCAAAAAAACTCTCTTTTCTCTCCAAAACTCAAAAGCTCTCATCTTCTTCTTCCTCCACCTTCAAGAGACCTCATTCTTGGTCTCCATCAAAGCTACAAACATTAAACCCCCATAACACCACCATAGATCAACCTCTAAACACATATCCTTTCCATTCCCAAACACAAAGACACAAGAAAAATCCTCCTCTTATTTTTCCTCCCCTTTGGCCGAAACCACACCAAGTTCTAAGATAATATTTTTCTTCTCATTTCAACACTAAGGATCAAGCTTTCTCATTTGAAACTATGAAACAACCTTGGTAAGGGTTTTATTTTGAGTTCCTCATCTTTTTCTTTCTTCCCATTTCAGTTTTAATGTGAGAAAAATAGCTAAGTTCTTCCTCTTTTTCTTTCTTCCCTTTTTTATTGTGATATTTCTTTTCTTTCATTTTGTTTCGATTTTGATTGTTGAAACCATGGCTTGATGATGAGGGTTCTTGATGGTGGTTATTATACCATCATGTATTTGACCTCTAAAGCCCAAGGTTTGATATTTGGTTCCAAAAGAATGTGAGAAATAGAATGTTTGTTGGTTCCTTTGGATATTTTCTTTGATGTTCAAGACCATAGCTTGATGGTGAGGGTTCTTGATGGTGCTTATGAAACCATCATGTATTGACCTCTAGAACTCAAGGCTTGATTTTGGTTTCAAAAGAGTATGGGAAATGAATGCTTGTTGGTTGTCTTTGCCTATTTCTTCTTGAGCTTGATAGTGAGTCCAAGAAATGAGGTCTTGGAACCATGGTATTGAGGGACTCTAAAGTTCACTTCCATTTTGTCAAGATTGACAGGGTTTAGGAGTCTATCTTTTATAGTCTTGAGCTTTGAGCTTAATAAAATGTAAAAAATGGACTTCCATTCATGTTTATGTTTCAAGCGCTTGCATCTCATGCTTATATTTCAATGCCTTGCATATCATGTTTATTTTCAAGTCATCACCTTAATCTTAAAGACTTAAAAATGGACTTGCATTTTCATGTTAAAATTCAAGTCTTGCATTTCTTATTTATATTTCAAGTTATCACCTAAACCTTAAAGACCTAAAAATAACTTGCATCTTATGTTTATATTTCAAGTCTTGTACATCATATTTATATTTCCAAGTCCTCACTTTATAAGATAAAGACTAAAAATGAGATTTGCATAACATGTTTATGATTCTAGTCATCACCTAAACCTCTAAAGCTCAAGACTTGCCCTTTATATCTTAAATGGAAATTTTTATCATGGATGTGTTTTTGTTTATGTATTTGGGCATGTTGTGATGTTGGCTTTGGAATGGATTTTATTTTGTTGTAAGATTCAAACCTTGTGCCTTGATTATACAAAGAAATTTTGAAAGCGTTGGAAACTCAAAAGATAGTAAAGATATGATTTTTATGAACAAAAGTCTTATTAATGAAATTTTATTTTTTGTTTCTATTTAAGAGGTTATTATTTGAGTTTTCAAAGAGATAGAATAGCTTCAAGTGTTTCAATGTCTTAGAATAATTTTTGAGAAAAAATAGTATCTAAAAAGGATAAAAAATGTGATTTCTAATGCTCCTAGAAATTAAATTTCGGCTACTATTTTGGAACTAATATTTCTGTAAGGTGCTATTTGGAAGTGTTGAGATGTGTGAAAATTGTTATAAATTGTGATAAAAATTATTTCTAGCATTTTAGTAAAAACTAGTAACCAGAAAAGATAAAAAATGTGATTTTCAAGGCTTCTAGAAATTAAAATTATGGCTACTATTGTGACATCATTTTTTCTGTAAAAATTATGTTTGGTACGGATTAAGTGCAAAAATTACTATTAGTTGTGGTAATACTTATTTTTAGCATCTTAGGAAAAGTCAATAATTAGGAAGGGTAAAAAACGTAACTTCTAGAACTCATAAACCAATTTTTTTAAACACTGCCCAAACTATACAGTGCTATTTGGTACTATTCATGAGTTTAAAACTTAGTAAAACTTATTCTTGGTTTCTTAGGTGCCTAAAAGGATAGTTACAAGTGTTAGGTTGAGTCGATTTGCAAAATACGAAAAATTGTACTTTGAAACTATCATTATGGAATTTTGGCCGAGTGGATTTAATTAGGTCTAATAATGAATTTGAGTATCTCCATGTATTTGAAATACTATTTATAATTTTAAGGACAAGTTTTAGAGACATTTGTACCCGCTAGGTGTTAGAAATGTGAAACTTTGCAGTTTTGACCCGTTTGATACTAAAGTGTAATCATTAATAACTTGAGGATAATAATGTGAATGATATCTTATAATGACCATGCATGCTTGACTCTTGAACTATGCAAGTGATGATCTTTAGCATGCTGTATATGTCCTATTGAGTATAGCATATGCATTAGCTGAGTCCAATCCTTGATTCTGGCACACTAGGTAGAAGCATGTTTACTTTTCAATGAAATGTTGATGGTGGCATGCTTATGTGAATAATTATATGATGAATTGTGATTATGAATTGGATAATTGAGATGCATGATTGATGTGTTTATGGCATGAATCAAATTTGGGGAAACTCTGTTCTCGGCGGTTATGCTATCAAATTTCTGCCAAATTTGTGAACTTAGAAAGGTTATGAAGACTATGAGCATGAAATGTAATTATGATGATGGCTGAAATTATATGTTCATGTTTGCATCTATAACCTAGAAGTCGGGAATTAGTTTATCAAGAGGATAAATGTAGACTAGTGACGACTAGTTTAGGTATGAGCTCATAACCTAGAACTCTCAAGAGGAGATAATATTAGGGTGGTCCTCATAGAAGAGAGAATAATAAATTTAAGTCACCTAAAAGAATAAAGAGGAAGGAATCATGTAGGATGTCTGTAACATCCTAATTTTTAACCCAATACTCGTAGAACATATTTAGGTTAACCATTAGTTTATTACTCTTTAGTTTCATTCTTTCTTTAAATTACTTAGCAGAAAATATGGGTGAATTTTGTTTTTTGAAACATAAAGTAAGAGCTGTGCATATTATAAACGAGTGTTATCATAAATAGTAACATATACAAAGATAGTATAAGATAAGAACATCAAATCACTTCATAACATTAAACAACCATGTGCATACCAACGATAATATGATATTAATATATAATCTGCCCACTTATGAAAGGTGGGATGAGTTCAATACAACAAGATGCAAATAAACATAAAAGCAAATACAACTGAAATAGAATACAAAGGAAAACATAATGGAAAGACACCCTATCCTAGTGCACCTAAAATGGATAACCTCGATAACAAAAGAAGGTTTATCCTAATCTATATGTAGTGTGTGCACTAACTCTCCCTAAGAACCTCTACTACTACTGTCCCAGAAAGGGTGGGATGTAACCGATCCACTGACGTAACTTGACAGGAGTGGGCATGTGCTGTGGCTGGACGTGTGCTCCGCGACGGGGGTGCATGGCCGGCCTTCGGACCAACTTTGGCTGAGTCACGGTCTCCTCGCTCCCTTATCTCATGAACGGAGGGGTGAAGGCAAAGCTCTCACTATACAGATGGGTCAGTGGGTCCTCCAAGGGGTCCGCCTCCAAAGACTGAGAGCGGGGCACGTAGTCAGGGAAGTCACGTACGGCCGATGCAGTCATGTGTGTACCGAGGATCTGCTCGTTGTGCATCCGGGCGCGCTCAAAAACCATGTTGTTGCCATAGAGGGACATCAGGGAGAATCAGTAACTGGGTACTGGGTGTGCGAAGGGACGCCCTACAAACATGAAGACTCGAACAGCACATCGTCCTTCAAAATGATATGACCGATGCTCGGGGTCATAGTGAACCTCCCATGTGGGGGTGTCGATGAACAGAACGAAGGTCACCATCCTAATCTGAAGATGTGACGAGAAAGGAAGAGAGAAAGAAAAGGAGTGAGAATCTTACTAAAGAATCTCAGTAGGGAACCTCCTATCTAAGTGACATTGTCAACATCCTCAGGAACCTTGGGTTTATTGTAAAAGGGTGAGCATACATATAGTTCATTTTTAGGTTATTAAATATAACTATCCAAGGTAGGTTCATTCATTTTAGAAAGAACCTTAATGTTATGTATGCAACATAGCAAAGCATGAATGCGTGATAATACATTATGCAAGTAACTTATAAAACACAACATCAAGAAACATATAAGTGGTATAAAGTGGCATATGATCTTTCATGCAAAACTTTTCTCTTTTCTCAATTGTGTGACATTAAAACATCGTACTTTAGCATCATGGGGCCACCCTAAAACATCATCTAGGTTATGAGCTCATACCTTAACTAGTCATCACTAGCTCTTACTTATCTTATGATAAGCATAAACATAATAATCCCGACTTTTAGAGTACAGGCTAGGGGGCATAAGGATCAACTATCATAACCTTTAATTCGGGTAGTCCATAGGAATATTTCCTTCTTTGAAATGCTCTACTAGCATCTAGTGCACGGCGAATTGTCCGCTTTGGCAAGCTCAATGTCAATACCCTCACGGATTTGCCTCCTCCCCGCCGGAGTGGAAGAAATGCGTCTCAGTGCTATTGTCACATTAAAATCTCATTTTTGTTTCCTAGGGGTGCTCGGCTAAACCAGTGTCACCCAGGACACATCTCATGGGTTTTTCAAAAACATTCTCAAGTTCTTAAATTTGATGAAAATTCGGCAGAATAACTGCTATAAACTAAATTTCCTTCAAATTTGCTTTATGCCACAAAAACTTATAATGCATGTACTTTCACATTCAATTCCACATTTCAGAATCAATTACTAATGTCATATAAACAATTTCATCATAGCACATGCATCTCCCATCATCATGGCATAAAAAAGACCAGGTTACAGCATTATAGATCTTAAGCTTAAAATCCAATTAATCTAAAATCCATTCTTAACCTGTTATGCATCTAGGGAATCATTACCAATAATTCTTACTAATTTTTATGCTTAGGAGCCAATCCAAAGAGCTTAGGAAGATTTTGAACAGTTTTGATCTCATATCATTATGGGGTTCTATAAGCTACATTTTAGACCCTTTCTATGTTCCATCTTCACCTAAGGCGCTATAAATAATTTCTAAACCAATTATGAGGGATTGCTACACATATATACTAATTATAAATCATGACTACTGCATTTAAAGGTTGCTGGACAGAAACAGTATTCTTTGTATTCTAAGTTATCTAGAATTCTCATTTTAAATCTTTTCTAGTTACTAGCTTTTCTTAGCTTTCTTAAATTAATTCTAACATCAATTGTACATGAATCCACTCATTCTAACATAATAAAATCATAATCATATAGTGAGCAAAATAGCAAGGCAGAATGAACATCCATCATCATATCATGCATAGAGTTTCATTTCTAATATACATAGGTTACTAATTTCTTTTGGAACCTTTTTAGAATTTCTAAAACTCATTGGAAATCAATTTATTTCATTAAAATCATCATAAAATAAATGAGGGCAGTAGCTATTTTAATTTCTTCATGGTTAACATTTATAACATAAAATCATGCTTGAAATATTCTTTAGCTCACCATGCTTAAGAAAATCATAAGACATAGGCTATTGGCACTTATGACTAGATGAAACCTATATTAGGCCCATTGTAACACCCTAATTTTTAACCCAATACTCTAGAACACATTAGGTTAATCATTAGGTTATTGCCTCTTAGTCTCATCATTTTAATAAAATACCTAGCGGAAATTACGGTTAAATTTTTTTCGAAAACATAAAACAAAAGTGAGAGCCGCGTTCATCGTAAGACAGGAACGTAAAGCACAATAACAAGTCAAGTAAAGCACAATAAATAAAACATATAGCAATGGAACAATGAATAACACAACATAGGAAAACACTTCATTAATATCATAATTAGGTTTACATATAGTCACGCCCTTATAGAATCGGGCTGAGCTTGAAATACAAGGAAATAACAAGAAAACAGTAAAGTACATGGTGCAACGGAAAATAAAAACCTACTACACTACCCTCCTACCAAAGCTATGGGTACCAAACTCGCTTCCCCTCCCAAAAGGTATAGCCGAAGGGGAAAATCTTGTGATGGCTCAAGCACTCGAATAGCTCTCCAACAAAACTACTGATGGCGAGGATCCTCGGGCGATGGAGGTATGTAACTGGCGAACTGCTTGAGTTCCTCCTGAGTGGGCTAGTGGAGTGGAATATGAACACGGACCGGCTGGACGTATGTTCCTCTACGAGGATGCATCCTGGCTCTCCTCACCAGGCACGGTTGCATCACGGTATCCTCACTCCCCTCCCGTCTAAACGAGGGAAAGGGAGCAGAGCTCTCCGAATAAGCATGCATCGGTGAGTCCTTGGACGGATTCATCTCCAACCTCCTCGAATGAGGTACGTACTCTGGGTAGTCATGGATAGCTGAGGCAGATGAATGGGCATGATGAATCTGCTCATCGTGGGGGCAAGTGCGCTCGAAGATCAGGTCATCGCCACCATAAGGAGTAGTAGGAGTGAATCTAGTAGCTGGACACTGGGTAAGCAAAAGGTCATCCCATGTACACAAAAACACAAACGGCACATCGATCCTCGAAGTGATAGGAGCGGTGATTCGGGTCGTAATGCACTTCCCAGACAGGTGTATCAATGAACACTATGAAAGTTGCCATCAAGCTTTGAAGATGTGATGGAAGAAAGATAAAGGAGAAAAAGGAGGGAAAATCTTACTAAAGAAGCTAAGTAGGGACCTCCTAACTAGGGTTACTTCGTTCATATCCTCAGGAACCTTGGGTTTATTTATAAAAGGTGTGCATGCATATAAGATTCATTATTAGGTTTTATAAAACTAATTGTCCAAGGTTCATTCCTTTTAGCATGCATCTTAATGTCATGAATGCAACATATCAAAGCATGAATGCATGGCAATACTTTAAGCAAATAACTTAACAAATCATAACATCAGGAAGCATACAAGTGGCATAAAGGGCATATAACTTTATAGTGAAACTTTCCTCAATCATTGTGACGTCAATCATGGTATTTTATCATTATAAGGCCCCCCTAAAAACATCTAGGCTATGAGCTCATACCTCAGCTAGTCGTTACTAGCTCATGCTTATTATCTGAATAAGCCAAACATAATAAAAATAATCTCGACTCCTTGAGTACGGGCTAGGGGGCTAGGGATCACCTCTCTTAGGATATACCCTCTTTGAAACGCTTTGTGGGCATCTAGCCATAGCAATTTGTCCGCTTTGGTAGGCTGCATCTACTCATACCCTCACAGATTTGTCTCCCCTAGGGGTGCTCGGCCAAACCGGTGTCACTCAGGAAAGCGTGTCTCAGTGCTTTGTCACATAAAAATCTCTTGGGGTGCTCGGTCGAACCGATGTCTCCCAGGGTTTTCAATATCATATTATACTTCAAAAACATTCTCAAGTCCTTTAGGTTTGACAAAAATTCGGCAGCATAATGGCTGTAAACCGAATTTACTTCAAACCAACTTTATGCCACAAGCTTATAACACATACACATCTCTCATTCAATTTTCATGCTCATGATAAACTTAACATCTCAATATTTCCTTTCATCATAGCTCATTTATCATCAAAATATGTGCATCAAACAATCATACATGCATCATTGAACTCGTAGCATAAAAGGTCTCTTAATGTGTTATGCATTGACCCTTGAGGCCTTTAACTTGAAATCTAAGTTGTAAATCATCATAACTTAAGCTCTCGGGTACCTGTAGGCTCATATCTAAGTATTCCTCACTCAATACTATGATCATAACTATTTCTAAACCTCAAGAGTGCAGAATCTATAATTCATACTTTACGGGTACCTAGGAGTCACAACATTGACCCTTTCTAAGTTCGGTTTGCTCCTAAGGCATCAAGATCAAGTCCTAAACTGATTATGAGTAATTCCTACACATTTAAACTAATTATAAACCATGATTTCTAATTATTAACCTTGCTGGACAGAATCCAGAAAAATCCATTCCTAAGGGATCTAAAAGTCTCAAATTAATTCTTTTTCTAGTTACTAACTTGTCTTGACTTTCACATATTAATTATAACATCAGTTATACATGAACATGCTCATATTATCATAATCAAAACAGCATAAAATAGTGAGCATAGCAAGCAAGGCAGAACCGAAATTGTCTCCACCATAAAATGCATAAACTTCATTTTTAAAACATATAAGTTGCTAGTTTCTCTTGGGACCCTTTTAAAACCCTTCAAAACTCATTAGTAAACATTTTTATCTTATTAAAATCATCAAAATACTTCCAAGGGCAGTAACTATTTTGAATGAGACTTGAAAAGATTTAGAGTCATAAAACTTTGTTCAAAACATTTCTTAGGCTTATCTAAACTTAGAAAAATTATGAAACATAAGTTTTAGTAATTGTAGCTACTCAAACCTCCTAAGGCCAAAAATCAATGAGCTAAGAAACATATATTTTCAAGTCTTTGTTTGAGATAATAATGGGTAAGTCTATGAGCTCTAAATCTCTTAAGTTATGACATAAAAATAAATATGCAGTGCACTTTATTTGAGTCTTTATTTAGAGGTGAGAACATAAAATAAATATGCTATGCAAACTTATTATTATCTTAGAGATTTAGTGAGAGCATAAACATAAATATGGAGATGCAAGTTCATTCTTTAATCTTGAGCATTTAGTGATTACATAAAAGTAAATATGGATGCAAGTCTTTTATCTTAAACTTAGAGCTCATATGAGACTTTTAAAGAGAACCAAAAATCTCAACCCAACATTTATCTCATCAACAAAGTGAGCTTTAGAGTTCTTGAACCAAGTTCTCAAAGGAACCACATGGTTCTTGAACATCATCATCAAGCTCAAAAAGAAGCAAACTTTAAAAGGAAACAAAACTTTAAGTACATAGAAACCAAGCAACATTATTTTCTTGATACAAAGTAAATATAGAGACACTTTAAAAATTTTAACAAAACCTTGAGGTGAAAACTATGGAGGCCAAAACTATGTAGGAAAAGAAAAGGAAAGAAAGACCAAAACTTTGCTAGATCAAGAACAAAACTCAAGCTTTAGAGGTTTCTTTGAGATGAATACAAGGTCATCATCTAGAAACACTCATCATCAAGCCATCATGCTCACAAAGAGGCCAAGGGGCCGAAATGAAAAGAAAAGAGAAACAAGGGAAAGCTTTAAAAGAAACCAAGAGAAACTTTGAGTAAAACACATTTTTGAGTAAAGCAAAGTTTGAAAGCAACTCCCTACCAAGAGATGAAGAGGAAAGCATGAACTTTAAAAGGAAATGGAAAGAGCAACTCCTCCTAGGATGATGAGATGGCTTCGGCCTTGAGGGAGAAGAAGGAAAGGAGATGTATTCTTGGTGGGTTAGTGTTTGAGATTAAGTATTTGAGTGTTTAGGAGATGATTTGAGTTTATGAGGTGGTGGTTTGAGATTATGAGATGATGATGTGAAGACAAGATGAAGAAGATGAAGATGAAAAGGAAGAGCTTCTTAGAATGCTTGAAAGAACTCAAAGAAAGCTAGAAAACTAAACTTAGCAAATGATCCAAAGGTTCACACAAGTTCTTAAGCTCATGTATTTATAGAAAATAAAAACAATGGAGAAGTGAAGTGAAAGAGGGCTGGCCGTAGACTTTGAGGCATGGGGGAGAGAAAAATATCTCTTACAACTTGTCATTCAAGCATGGTTGGAGGTATGGGAAGCATAGGCTAAGACATGGTTCAAAGCATGGTGTTTTGAGGTGATTTTCTTTCAAATTTGAAATGAAATAATTCTTCTAGAATGCAAGGAGGGCTGGCAGTTTTTGAGCCATAAAAATGAGAGAAAAGCTCTTTTAGAAGTTGTTATATGAAGCATGGATGAAAGCATGGTGTTTATGACTCAAAGCATGGTTCATGGTGAGGTGGAAGCATGGTTATTTGAGTGTAAAAATTTACACATGTGATGGAAACAAGGGGTATGGGTTTCGCCCAGATTGGGGACAGCCAAGGGGGAGGGAGATTTGTTCATTTAATTGTGTGCTAATGATAGGTTTAGATGTATATTAGTTTAGGTACAAGATTAGGAATCACTAAGCACAAGTTTAGTTAATTTAAGAATAAGGTTAGGAATTTTATGACAAGTTTAAGGAGTGCTCATGCACATTTAGAGAGTTTAAAAATTCATTTTATGAGTAAACTATGTAGACAAATTTCCATTATTCAAGGAATTGGAGAGAAAAAACACTATTTAAGATTCCATGACTAGGAATCTTGAATTTAAAATAAGATTTGGGTTTAAATTAAGTATTCTTAGGTTCTAATCAACTTTAATAAATTATTTTGACTCTAGATAAATTATGGAAATTAATTAATCTTCGATTAGAGCCTAATATTGCTTAGGTTTGCTTAATTACACGATTAAGCTCAAAAACACAAAGCTAGGGGCAAAATCGTATTTTTGCACAATTTCGCTCGGGATCACCAGGACTAAAATTGAGGTCACAGAATACATAAAAATGCCTTTATACCATCTGGAGAAGTTTCGGGTTCATCCGGCACTTACAATCAGGTCAAACACCATGGAGATATATTGGTTATTTTGACTCGAAAACTAAGAAAACGAGATTTTCGATCCTGGAAAGGTACACGAGTCAACTAATCCCCTTCAAACATTGAGTTTGCCCTTCGAGGACTGCCAAATCGGATTTCCTTGAATTCTGGGCTGAGAATAACCTCAGGGGCATTTTGGTCATTTTCACTCTAATAGAAAATCGAGGCGTTACACCTATCTCTATCACATGGCCGAAATCACTATGCATGAAACACTTCCATTTTCCAAACTTTACTTGAGATAATAGTGGGCAAGTCTTTGAGCTCTAGGTTCCTTAGGTGATGACATAAACTTAAACATGCAATGCACTTTGTTTTATCTTTATTATAAAGTGTAAGCATAAAATAAATATGAGATGCAACTTATTATTATCTTTAAAATTTAAGTGATGACTTGAAATATAAATATGAGAATGCAAGCTTATTCTTTACTCTTGGTAGCTTAGTGTTGACATGAAATAAATATGACTGCAAGTTCATTTTTACTTTAACTAGAGCTCACACAAGACTTTTAGAAGAACATAAATAATCTCAACACAATACTTATCTATCAAGACAAAGTGAGCTTTAGAGTTCTTGTGCCAAGGTTTCAAAGAAACCTCATGGTTTGAACATCATCATCAAGCTCAAGGAAAATAGACAAAAGGACCAAAATAAATAACTACATTTCTTGAAGCAAAATCTATCTAAAGTAGACTACACCATATTCTTTATTTTATGCTCAAGAGCTCCTATCTAGAGTAAACTCTAGAACATCCCAGCCAACTTGAATTTTGACAAGGTTAAGCTTTGAGCTTTTTGAAATCCTTGTGATTATTTTCTTAAGGTAGAATCATTAGTGAGCTAAATAACATTTCTAATAAAACTTGAAGAAAGAAAAACTCAAGCTTTAGAGGCCTCATAGTGATAAACGCAAGGTTATCATCTAGAGACACTCATCATCAAGCTATCATGAGAAGAAATCTAGGCCTTGAAGGCCAAAAAGAAAAAAGGGGAAACAAGGGGAAACCGAAAAGGAAAAGCAAGGAAAGCTCATAAAAATAACATTTTTCTCCAAGAACAAAGTATAATCAAGTAAAGGAATGGCTTTGGAACAACTCCCTACCAAGTGTTGAAGATGAAAAGCTTGATCTTGAAGTGAAGATAAGAAGAAAATATTCTTCCAAAGTAAAGAGGAAGATTCGGTCAAGGTAGGAGGAAAGGAAAGGAAAGGTGTTTTGTGTGAGCTTGAGTTTGAGAAAGGATGTTTTGGTGTTTGGATGGTGTTTTGTGGTGGTTGTGTGGTGGTTTGAGGTTGCAAGAGAATGATCTTAGAAGAGGATGAAGAGGATGAAGAAGAACTCTTAGAACTTTTGAGAGGAAAAAGAAAGAACTCAAGTTGCTCTTGAAAACTCAAAGCTTAGCAAATGAACCAAAGTGATCCAAGTTCATCCAAGCAAGCTATTTATAGAAAAATCAAAACAATGAAGGTGCTTCAATGGAGGAGTGGTCGTGAACCTTACCTCATGGAACATGAGGTGAGAGATTGTTTCATTGAAGCATGGTGAAGCATGGTTGGAGGTATTGTTCAAGGTAAGGTGGAGTATGGCTCAAAGCATGGTGAGGTATGGCTATTTGTGTGTAAAAATTCAAACATGTGATGGATAAATGGGGAGGGAATGGCGCCGATTTCTTTAAGCCATAGGGAGGAGAGATTTCTTTCATTTAATCAAGGTTTAGGGGTGTGTTTAGGTGTATCATCAATTAGGCTTAAGATTAGGAGCTTAAGTAAGTGTTTAGGTAACTAAGTAAGTAATTAAGGACATCATGACATGATTAGAGAGTGTTCTTGCATCATTAGTGGGATCAAAACTCATTTTAAGGTGTAAACAAATGTAGACTTAATTCCTTAATTTATGGAATTGGAGAGAGAAAACACTATTCAAGATTCCATGACTAGGAATCTTGAGTTTTAAAAAGAGATTTAAGTTTAATCTAAGCAATTTTAGGTTCTAATTAACTTTGATAAATTATTTTGATTCTAGGTTAATTATGGAAATTAATTAATATTCGATTAGCACCTAATATTGCTTAGGTTTGCTTAATTATGTCATTAAGCTCAAAATCACTATTCTAGGGGCAAAATCATAATTTTGCACAAAAACTGCCCAGGACCACTGGGACTTAAACAGATGTTACTAAACACATAAAAACATCATTTTAAACCCTTTAGAGAGTTTCCGGGCTCAAACGGCACTCATAGCCACATAAAACGCTATAGGGATATTTTGGTCATTTTGACCCGAAATCTCAAAAAGTGCAATTCTTTTGCTTTATTAATATCCATTCACATATAATCCCCTTCTAACATTGAGTTGACCCTACGAGGATTGTTGGGTCGGCTATCCTAAAATTCCTGTTGGAAAATGACCTCAGGGGCATTTTGGTCATTTTCACTCAGACAAAAAAAAAATCAGGGTGTTACAATGCCTATGTTCTTTATCCTATTGACATGCATTCATGACTTTAAGATTCCTGCTAAAAGATACGAACCTTGGCTAATGGTATTTGGAACTTAATAAATGAACTTTATAAATGCTCACTATTTTCATAATGAAACCCAAGGTTCCTGAGGACGTAGATGATGACATATGTTAGGAGGCGGAAGTCCTACTGAGATTCTTATATGAGTTTCTCGTCCTCTCTTTCTTTCTTTCCATCCCATCTTCAAAGGCTGATGGTAACCTTCGTGATCTACATTGATGCTCCCACCTGGGAGATGCACTTTGACAATGCCTATCAGACTTATCACTTTGTAGGTCGTTGTGTCGTCCGCCTGTTTATCTTTTTGGAGCGCCTCTTTGTATATCTAGTTACTAGCTTTAGGTTCTCTATTACTACCCCTTTTGCTGATGACCTCATCTTCGAGTGTGCTCGTCCGCGTGCTAAGTAGATTCCCCGTACCCTCCTTGTTCATTTAGCCGTCTACGACTTCCCTGTCTGCGTCCCCCGATCACCCCCTCACCCGACTGAGCCCCCGATAGACCCATCAGAGGAGTCTCGTTCCCAGCATTCCTCGGGCGATTCCACACCTATAGTTCCCATGGAGATAGGGGGCAGCAGCGAGGGAGAGGCTATGGTGATACAACCTATGAGAAGAGTTCTGCATGCTCGTAAAGAAGCCACTCGTCAACACCAGAGAGCTCATGTTCATCCTAAGAGACGTCTTGCTACCCTTACTGACATCGCTCGTGTGCTCGGATACATCCCCCCCTCTTAGGAGCATCGTTAGTAGGAGTCTACAATGGATCTTGGAGTGCCTGTGCATATATCGTGGATAGGATACCTTCTTTTGTTTTTATTTTTTTATTTGTGGTTATCCACCCTAGGTGGGCCCCATAGGAGTAGTGTGGAGGAGAAGTCTTGGATAGCATGTATTTAGCTTTCCTTTGCATACCTTCCATGTTTACTTTGGATTAATATACTTAGCCCAACTTTTGTTGATGGGTAGGATGCCATTACATATATGTATATTTTGGTATCTAAAGAGGAACAGTTAATATTGGTGATAGATGAATCTATGATGATATGGTTATGCTTATGGTATCATGATATATGTATTTCGTGTATGCCTGTGACATGTTTTTACTTTCTTTCCTACTTGTATGCAAGACAGACGACATAATTTATTTTAGTATGCATAGCTCACGTTTTGTTTGAAGCTCAAAAAAAAATTACCCATATTTTTACTAAGTATTTTAACAATTTAAAGTTAAGAACCAAAACAAAAGAGTAATAACTAATAATTATCTTAAATACGTCCTAGGCGTGTTGGGTTAAATATTAAGGTGTTACACATGACAATCAATTATCTCATAAGTCATCTACATAGTCTGATACTTCAAGAAGCATTGTAGTCATATTATAATATAGTAACATGGGTCCATAAAGGACACCTACACTTGTTCCAACCCAATGCTTGGCATAACATAAAGGAACCCTATATGAAAGCAAAACATGAACAAATCCTAACTAAGAGCCATTATTAGAGTTCAGTCTCAAATACCATAATCCCAAATAGAAAAAAAATCTCTTATTACATAATAGAAACATAAGTCCAAGAAGTAATAGTCTATGTGCTGAGAACATAACAAAGATAGATAAAAATAAAAAATAAAAAAGATAGCACTCAAGTTCTAAGACATCCACTAGAGAATCTCAATCTAAACTCAATGTTAGCAACTACGTCTATAGATGACATGGAAAAACAAATGAATAGGGTGAGGATCCAAAAAGAAACGTAGTAGTTCCATAAAAATAGTTAAATGCCATCATTATTGAGAGTTTCTTGCCTTCTTCAACAACATGATCATGATAATTTCTGCTGGTTTCTATTCTCCCTTATTTCAATATGTAATTAGAAAGATCCTTTCCATACTTTCCCCTTTTTTTTGTGATTTTTAGCAAACACAAGAAAAATACTTTAGCTTTTGTTGATCTTATAGAACCATGAATAGACTAAACTTCTTTATATATATGTGGATTGCAAGGTAAAAAGAGAGAGTTATTGTTAAAATTAATAGACTCCCATTATTATAGTTATGCATATTCATTGCAGCCTATCAATATTGTCTTTAAATATGTTTTAATTGGGTATATGCCTCCTAGGTAACCCAAAAGAAGTACATTTTAATTAGAATATGTTAATATCATTATCACATTTGGTGTTTACAAATGTGACTGATGCATGTTGATGGCCTATCCATTATTTTTTTTTATAAGAACTGCTTTCACCCCATTTATGAACAACACTATAGAAATATCATGACATCGTATGAAACTATTAGGTGTATTAGATTATGAATGTTTAGTTTTTCTTTTGTTTTTATCCATCATTTTTAAAAAAATTCTTTTAATGTGTTTAATTAATTGTTGTTTCAATAACAGACATATTTTTGTATTATTCATTTAATTTCAAACTTAATGATTTTAATCATCCAAAAAACTATCACTCACATTTTACTTATGACAACTAGACTATTTTCTTCTTTTTATGTTTACTTTATTGATTTTTTAGATTATGCTTTTTCTTAAAAAATATTATTTCGTATTTTTTAGGGTAAAACTTCATTTACATCTCTGGTATTTTACCAACATTTTGACTATAGTTCTTCACCTTTGAGCATACTCTTTGAATGTCTCACTCTCTTTCTTTCTCAATCTTTTCAATTGATCCCTGGTGGGTGTGACATTCAAATCGAATTTGCATTGATTGGCAAAAGCTTGAGCCAAGTCTTCCTAACATCTAATTCATGTTCGATCTATCTGCATGTACCACTCCCATGTAGCTCCGTCCAAATTTTCAGGGAAGAAGCTGATTAGGAAATTCTCATCTTTGGACCACATTTCCATTTTGGTGCAGTACATTCTGAGGTGCATGATAGGATTGGTGCTACCATCAAATTTGATTAATTCAGGCATCTTGAAATCCTCGGGAATGGTGATGACTTGCAAAACTTCTAAGGCATACTTTACAAAAATTCCAGACACAAGATTTGAATCATAAAATCAAATAAAACTCATCTCAACCCCATTTTTCATGTCATGGCCGAATGCATATCTATGGTTGTAGCCATGATTTAGAATTTTTATTTAAGATCCAAGGACAAGTCTTGAGTTTTAAGGTCTTAGGTGATGACTTGAAAGTAAACATGCTATGCACTTTATTTTTATCTTCAAGATTTAAGGTGAGGGCTCAAAGATAAATATGCTATGCAAATCCATTTTTATCTTTAAGATTTAGGTGATAGCATAAAAGTAAACATGTTATGCAAATCCATTGTTATCTTTAAGGTTAAGGTGATGACATTGAAAGTAAACATGCTATGCACTTCATTTTTATCTTCAAAATTTAAGGTGATGGCTCAAAAATAAACACGTTATGCAAATCCTCTTTTATCTTTAAAAATTTAGGTGATAGCACAAAAATAAACATGAGTGCAAGTCCATTTTATGTCTTATTCACTTAAAGCTCAAAACTTTACAAGATTAGGTTCTTGTCCCTAATAGATCTTAAACATTAATGAGCTTTAGAGTCCTTTAACACCATGGTTCCAAGAACCTCATTTCTTGGACTCACCATCGAGCTCAAAGAAAAGAACAAGGAAAAGGAAGCCAACTAACAATATGCCATATCTCAAGCTTCCTTAAAACCAAAAAATAAAGCTAGATGTTGGGCTTTAGAGGTCAAGCTCATGGTGGTATTAAAGACCTCCCTCAAGACTACTCATCATCAAGCCACTCATCAAAACCAAAATGGCCTAGAGACAAAAGAATTCAAAACCAAAAATATAAGGAAAGGAAATAAAGACCAAACCGAAAAAGAAAGGATGGAAAAGAACCAAAACTTTAGACTTTAGAAGTCATAAACATGGTGGTGTTAAGACTAACATCATTGAGTCATGTAACACCCTAATTTTAACCTCTTATGCATACATCATAATTGGTCAATTATTAGATTTCTTACATTTTGACTTTGTATGTTTATTTCAGTTGAAAATACTTTAGTAGAAAATAGCAAATATTTTTTTAAAAACTTAAAATGACAATAGCCTCATTCGTAAGCAAATAATATAGGCTAATGGAACCTACGAACAAAGTAACATTTCCATAATAATAAATACATAACAGAACATATCCTGATTATCATAAATATTTAACAACTCACATCATTACATCAATGCATAGGTAAGGTGTTAACATATCATAAAGGAGTGTGAGTCCAACAAAGACAACCACCTAATGCAAGTCGCAGGAATCATAACATAAATAACTTATAGTTAAGAGCTAGTAATAATGCCCAGTCTTGAATATAGTTATCCATAAGTATAGAAGTCCCAAAACAAGGAAAAACATAGATAAGGATTAATAGTCTATATGCTCAAAGACAAAAATACAAAAATATGACTAAGAAGATAATCAAGTCCCCAAGCATGGGCTAGCTCCAAAGTCATCGACTCAAGGGACTCTAGGACCGTGATCTACAGTCTTGTCTGAAGACAACACGGAAAGATAAAAGGGGTGAGAATCCAAAAGGAAACTCAGTAATTAAATAAAAACAATTGAAAGGTCATCGTTGTCATCTCCAGCCACTCCGGTTTAATTATGAAATAAGTCAGTATACTTTAGTTTATTTTAATTAGTTTAAAAGTCTCAAAGTGACACATATTTTAAGTCTTATAAAAGTTCTTGATTAACAAATAATAATCTAGAGAGCATAGCATTATGACAAATAAATCACATAGAGAGAATTTACATGAAAGAATACAAGAATCAAAACATAACACTTTCTCTAGCACTTTTGTTTAATAACTTTAATTCCTTTAATATTTCATCCTTTCTCGTGTCACCTTAGCCAACCGCATCACCACCCTGGCGATTTAACTGGCTCCTAAACTTCGCATCACCTATTGCCTAGGATGAGCTCAACCTAACTACCCATCGCTAGATTTAAATAGGGATAGAGGGAAATAACTTCACTGAAACTTTGAATTCAATTTCCTAGTATCTTATCTTACAGTATAATATGAAAGTCTCCTAAATTATTAGAAGACATAAGCACAACATTTATATATTACAATTTAAAATTCTTATCCAATATAGTATTCAATCATTCCATAATTTGACATTTCAATAGAGGGTAAGTCAATACTTAAACATACACATAAGCAATGTCTAAACATATTGCCGGAATAAAAGAATTGAACCCAACTAGCATATTCCATGGTTAAATTTGACATTCATCATCATTAGTCACAACCAAGTAATACCACCATTCTTTCAAGTCCAACAAGAATCAATATATCAGCTTTAAGCAAAATAAATAAATAAATAAAATAAAATAAAACCAAACAATAAATATTGTGAAAACAAATAGCCTTCTTAAGGGAACTAACACACACAATAAACTTTCAACACTTGAACAGACAAGTCCCACCCTTCTATATTATTTTTTTGCACAAAGAAACAACACCAATTCCCTATAGTCTCAGTTTCACAAAATATCATCAAGACTATGTTTTGGCCAGAATTATGCATATAAAGTATTTACCAAATATATATGTATATATATATATATATAGGCTGAACCAGCTATCAACTTTGATTAAGTTTATACACGCACACACACACACACATTGGGTGAACTCACGCCATTCAAAATTTCCTTTTCAACTTTGATTACATTATGTTTACATAAGCTAAACTCACATTTCAGGTTTTCCTTTTCAACTTTGACTAAGTCACTTGTATATATATATAGGTATCAGAGCCATGCCTCTCCTAGTATGGTGTGGTTCAGGGACAAACCAAGCGGAAGTTGGTGGGCATGTAACACCCGGGGACGAGGACGAGGAGTGATCGCCGGTGCAAAGAGAGCACAGACAAGGAGCGGCTCCTCACAAGGCCTTCTAAGCGAAGGGGTACATGAATGAACCGATTACACACTAGAATGAGAGGGATCCTAAGACTGTATAGGTATGGTGTAACACCCTCCTAACTACCATGTATTACTCGAGCATTAACATTGTAATTAGAAGAGTATCACTTCCTTTCTATAATATCCACTAGTCAAATGAAATGAAATAAGATAAATCAAACTCTAGAGTTATAAAGAAAACTACTATAAAATGTACATATATTATTACTTTACATACTGCTTTCTTTAATACATACCATACTTGAAGTTAAGTCACTTCGCTTATAATACAACGTAGTAACTACTATCAAAAGATCTACCAAGCTTGCTCAAATATCAAGGTCCAACAAAATACTAAACACACAGAAATGGACCTAAGACATCTAACACCAATTAGTCTACAAGCTGGTAAGTTCCTGGCACTATACTACACTACATACAAGTCAAAAGCCCACGTAAGTCTCATGTCCTCCTACGTGAAACCATTGGCCATCGGTATGATGGCCTCTCCTCAGCCAGAGGCATCTGCAGAGTCTGAGCACAATACAGCATATACACAAATAGGGGTGAGAATATTATAAAATTCTCAGTAGGGTAACCCTTACATACAGACCATGTAATATAAACAGTAAATACATTTATAATAATAAAGAAAAACATCAAGTTAGATCACATATATCAATATTAGCATACATGAGTCAAAGAAAATTATATGCAAAATGGTATTAATCATAAGTGTTTCTATTATATCACATGGAATTCAACTTAGTGTAGTAGTTCTTTTATTAACATAGGGAAGGCTTAGATTCACATCAGGTAACATATGTAGTGGATAACTCCTCAGAGGACCATAGACTGCTAGGACATGAGCTCATTCCTATTCGTGATCATCAGACTTCATTTTTTTCCATTTCTGAATCACACACAGTTCTATTTCCTAGTCGATAAGTCTACCGACTCATAAAATTTCTTGGGAAGTTCTTATTTTTGCCTTCCCTTTCTATCACACATAAGCCTTGTTTCTATTTTCCCCGTATGTTAAAGCATGCACCATTAAATTTCACATATTCTCTTTTGTCATACAACTATGTCATGGACCTTTCTATTTCAAAGTCAGGTTTATATCCCAGATATAGGCATTCAGTATCATTGGAGTCTCATTCATACTTTATAAACAAGCCTTTCAAACAATTAACATACATTCATATGATATAAACTTGGATTAAATAGATTTCTATCATTAACTTAATACATCTTCACCATTCCAGCTTCTTGACAGATTTACCATTATGGGGACAACATTTAATTCACATATCCAATGGGCAATTCACTGGCCATAAAAATTCTCTATGACACCTCAATGTGTCTAAAAGTCCCTGTAAAAAGTTCATAGCAAACAGAATACTAGAACCATGTCAAATAAATTCTACAATTTTAGTGGTCAGAGGCCACTTTTTCACAGCTCAGAATAGGATTCACACAATTTTTAACTTTAGCAAATGATAGAAACAACTCAAAATAAAAATCACAGTTATATTTAAAGATGTCTAAAAAACTCTGTAAAAATTTCAAAGGATAACTCCATCATTTGCTATGAATAAAAATTTATACAAATTCACAGCTCCAGTACCAAGATTTCAGCCAGCATAGATATACTCTTGGTTCTTGATTTTTCTCAGGCAGTAAAACTCTTTATTATGCACCACGAAAATTATAAGAGTTTCCTTATGATGTTGTCTTCAACATATAATTTTTATAGCTCATAAAAATGAATATAATTGAACTAGAAAATTCATGAACAAATCCTGTCCTGCTGAAATCCGAAAATTCAGCAGCCTAGCCAAAACTTATTTTGACAAAAATCATTATTTAACCTCATCCAAACACTCCACCAAAATTAACACATCAATATCAACATATTATCATCAAATATAACCATAAATTTCGGAATAAAACCCAAAAAATTTTACAGAATAATTTGGAAAGAAAAAGGCCAAAGAAAACCCTACACTTTGAAGCTTTCAAGATCTTGGCTCCAAGATTGATTCCCTTCACTTCCAAGGCTTCAAACCCACACCAAACCCTTCCTTGAACAGCTGATAATGGGCTCTTAAGGTATCAAAAGTTGATGGATTCAAATTCTAATCGGTTAGTTTGGTAGATATTGAGGAGTGGAACAAGTTTTGTGAAGGAAGATTTTGGTTTTGACAAGTTTAGGCTTATGATTTTGAGGTTGGAAATCAAGTTCTCAAGGTTTTTGTGGAGGCAACAATGGCTTTTCTGCACTTATGATGGTTGGCCGAGAATGAAGATGATAATTATGAGGATTTTGATTTTATTTATATTAAGATAATGTATATAATTTAGCAATTATGAATTATCTTCTTTGAAATTTTGTAGCATTCTCATTGGCTCTTGAAAAAGGAAAGGATATGTATTGCTCTAGACCGTACACTTGTCACCCTAGGTGGCGAGCTTGCACTGGTAGCTTCATCCGGTATAAAAACTACACACCGTAATTTTACTAAACGGGTAAAACAGTGTACCCGGGTAATCCACTATTGCTTGAAAATTAATTCTAAGTATAAAATATTTATTCCTACCTATTTCTAACCTTAATCCTATAATTTCCAAATTTCGGGCACCTTCAGGTCTTGAATATAAGGTTTCAGCTGTTCCAGTGGGTCTACGGGGCCTGCAGAATACTATTCACGTTTTTTTTTTTTTTTTTTTTTTTTTTTTTTATACGTTCGTTACATTGTTCTCATCATTTTTGTGTACACCAAAATTTGATATACTTACTACTAAAGCCTCAGTTATTTTCTGAAAAAAATTAGGATGTTACATTACTCCCCACCTAAAAAAAATTTTGCCCTCAAAATTTCATACCTGTAAATAATTCCGGATGATCTGTCTTCATATTTGATTCTAGTTCCCATGTATACTCTTCATTTCCAGGTCCACCCCAAGCCACTTTTACAAGTTGCACAGATTTATTTCTAAGTTGCCTGACTTCTCTATCAACGATCTGAATAGGAGGGGCTTGAAACGTCAAGTCATCCCTTAATCAGATAGACTCGGGCTCAATGATATGGTTTTGATCTGGGTGGTACATTCGAAGTTGAGATACATGGAAGACATTATGAAGGTTGGATAAATGTGGGGGTAAGGCTATCTGGTAAGCAGCTGATCCAATTCGTTGAAGAATTTGAAAAGGACCTATAAACCTAGGTGACAACTTTTTAACTCTAAGGGCCCTACCTACTCCAAAGAGTGGGCGTGACCTTCAGAATACATGTTCTCCCTCTTGAAATTCTAAAGGTTTCCTTCGAGTATCAAGATAGCTCTTTTGACGACTGCATGCGGTGAGAATCTTGCTCTCGATCTTCTGGATTTGTTCCGTTGTTTGATTAACAAGATCGGGTCCCAATAGTCTCGCTTCTCCCGAATCATACCAACACAATGGGGATTGACATTTTCTTCCATATAGAGCTTCATACGAGCCATGCCAATACTAGCGTGATGGTCGTTATTATAAGCAAACTCAACCAATGGGAGTAACTTGTCCCAACTTCCTTCGCTCAATCACGCATGCCCTTAGCATATCTTCCAGGGTTTGTATGGTTCGCCTGTTTGCCCGTCAGCTTGGGGGTGATAGGCGGTTGCTCAAACAAAGTTTGGTACCAAAGGCTTTTGGAACGCTTCCCCAAAATCTCAAGTAAACCTTGGATCTCTGTCAGAAACTATCGAGGAAGGAACACCGTGTAGTCTTACTATTTCTTGGATATACAAGGAAGCTAACTTATCCAAGGGAAAATTAGCCTTAATGGGTAAGAAATGAGCAGACTTTGTCAATCTATCTACTATAACCCATATAGCATCATGACCTGACGATGTCCTTGGCAAACCCATTACAAAGTCCATAGAAATACTTTCCCACTTCCATTCTGGGATTTCTAAGGGTTGCAGGGTCCCAGCTGGTTTTTGATGTTCTATTTTAACTTTTTGGCAAGTTAAACACTTCCTGACACACTCTTCTATGTCTTTTTTCATTCCTGACCACCAGAACATTTTCTTGAGATCCGCATACATGTTACTAGTGCCTGGGTGTATAGTAAGTTCCCCCCTATGAGCTTCCCCTAAGATCTTCTTTCTAAGATCGCCACTTGTGGGTACACATACTCTATCCTTGTATCTCCATATACCTTGTTGGTCTTGAGTGAATCCTAGCAACTTCTTTGCATGAATTGATCTTAATATCTCTTGAAATTCTGGGTTTTCACGTTGTGCAGCTAAAATTTTTCCTCTGAACTCACTTGTTACCTTTATTTGCCCTAGCACCACACCCTGAGGGTTCACAGACATGTCTAAACTAAGTTCCTTGAAACTTTCAACTAACCCCGTCTCTTTAATCATCAGGCATGCTACACTTAGGGATTTTCTACTCAGAGCATCGGCAACAACATTTGCCTTGCCTGGATGGTAATTCAGACTAAACTCATAGTCCTTGAGGAATTCCATCCACCTTCTTTGCCGCATATTCAACTCTTTTTGATCAAAAAGATACTTTAAACTTTTATGATCAGAGAAAACATTAAACTGCACACCATACAAATGATGTCGCCAGATCTTTAGGGCAAAAACCACAGCTGCAAGTTCAAGGTCATGGGTTGGATAGTTTACTTCATGAGGTTTCAACTGTCGAGAAGCATAGGCAACCACGTTATGATTTTGCATCAACACACATCCTAAACCCTTACTAGAAGCATCACAATAAACCTCATAGGGTATATAAGGATCAGGTAATACTAGGATTCGAGCCGTGGTTAACTTTTGTTTCAACTCCTGGAAACTATTTTCACACTCTGGTGTCCAATTGAATGGAGCATTCTTTCGGGTTAATTTAGTCAAAGGTAATGCTATCTCGAGAAAAACTCATGATAAAACGCCTATAATATCCAAATTAACCCTAGGAAACTCCGAATCTCCGTCACCGTTGTTGGTCGTTCCCAATGGAGTATTGATTCTACCTTACTAGGATCTACAGAGATTCCTCCTCGGGATACTACATGACCTAGGAATCTAACCTCTCCCATCCGTAATTCACATTTTGACAACTTAGCATACAACTTTCTCTCTCTAAGGATTTGTAACACAACCCCAAGGTGCTCCATATGTTCTTCCTCAGACTTTGAATATATAAGTATGTCATCTATGAAGACAACTACAAATTTATCCAAGTAAGGGCGGAAGATTCGATTCATATAATCCATGAATACAGTCGGAGCATTAGTCAATCCAAAAGACATCACCCTATACTCGTAATGCCCATATCGAGTTCTAAAAGCAGTTTTAGGTATATCCTCATTCAACCCGAACTGATGGTACCCTGATCTAAGATCAATCTTTGAGAATACGGTTGCACCTCGTAATTGATCCATGAGATCGTCAATTCTTGGCAAGGGGTACTTATTTTTTATTGTCACTTTGTTCAATTGCCTATAGTCTACACAAAGCCTCATACCCCCATCCTTTTTCTTCACCCAAGAACAGGGCTCCCCATGGAGAGGCACTTGGTCTAATAAAATGCTTCCCTAACAGTTCTTCAATTTGGGACTTTAATTCTTTCAACTCCAAAGGAGACATCCTATAAGGAGCAATTGAAATAGGACCCGTTCTGGAACCAACTCGATGGAAAATTCAATCTCTCTTCAGAGGAAATTTCTGAATATCCTCCGAAAAACATCTGGATATTCTCTCACCATCGAATCTTGCTCAACTCGTAGTCACATTCAGTTTCACTAGTAGAAAGGAGAACATATTCTGACGATCTGTCTTACTGTGGTTGGATGTTACAAGGTTCAAATAAAAAGAAAAAGGAACCACAGGAATGGAGGGTAGAGTGGAAAGAAATATGGCACTCGATTTGGACAAAGGTAAAAGGACATAATTGGGTACTAGCCAATCCATACCTAAAATTACATCTAGACCAGATAAAGGAAGACAAACTAAATTGGCAAGAAAGTCTCTAGCACCTATTTGAAGAGGAATATTTACACAGGTATAACAAGTCCTAATAGGACCAGCAGTAGGAGTGGATACAAGAAGATCATAAGGTAGTTCAGACACAGATAATTGCAACTTCTGCACACAGTCATGGGATATGAAAGAATGAGTGGCACCCGTATCATACACAAGATATCTAGGACATTACCATTTATTTCACGATTACCTCGGATCAGATCGGCAGATTGAGAAGCTTCCTTGGCACTTATAGTAAAAACGCGCCCATGTTGTTGTGGCCTGGAGGCGGGCTGATGACCTTTCTTGTTAGGGCACTCAAATATCTTATGTCCTGGTTTCCCACACCAAAGCAAATGATTTGCGTTGTCCAAAGAAGGTCGATTCCCATGATTTTTCCCACACTTAGGGCAATCTCTCCCTGTCTCGGGTCTTAGAGGTTGAAGTTGTTTTCCTTTGTTGTTGTTGTTGTTATTGTTGGGTGGAAACCTTCTCCGAGGTTGGTTAATGTGCTTGAATCGGGACCTTGAGGTGCTAATCCCCTTCTAGCATTGTTTTGGGCATACTTGAAATTTGTTAGCTTCTGTTGGACTCCTCTGCACGCCGACATTTATTTACCAAGGTAGGATAGTCCCTAATCTCCAAGAGACTTACAAATGCTTCTATATCTTCTCGTAGACCTCCTTCATATTTCATGCATTTCCAAACTTCATCCGGGTCACGTTGATAAATTGTAGAAAACTTGCAGAGCTCTTCAAATTTGGCAGATACTGCTACACTCATAGGTCCTTGTTTGAGAGCCATGAACTCCAATTCCTTCGCATTTCTCACGTAAATAGGGAAGTACTTATGGTAAAAAGCTTCCTTAAAAATAGTCCAGGTAACTACAAGATGGGAAGCTTCAAATAATCTCTTGGTGCCAACCCACCAAAAATCTGCATCTGCTTCTAGCATATAGGTGGCAAAGGCCACCTTCTGGATCTCTGTGCAAGGAAGAACAGAGAAAATCTTTTCCATAGCCTTTATCCATTCTTACGCTACAGGGATTAAAAGCTCCTCGAAATGGAGGGGGATTTGCCTTTCTGAACTCGGCAAATTTCTGATATTCTACATCGACTTCATTCACTACAGGATTATCAGCTGGGTTTTGCCTTTCATTGCGGTTCAGTTGCTCCATCATTCGAGTATTAGCTATAGCTTGTTCCCTCATGGCAGCCGCCATCTCACGAAAAGTATTCATCATGTCGGCATCGTGTCCAGCTCCACTCCTAGTTCGCCGATTCGAAGTCATTGGTTCCTATCACACCAAACGAAAATATTGAGTTGATCAGTCTCAATACCAAGCAAAGTGTACAGCAACCCACAACATTTCCAAACAGGAGTCATACACATATATATAAAGTCATAATGCATGACAATTTCTAAGAAAGCATAGCCGGTCCAATCCTCAGGCTTATAGGATAGTCCGGCTCTGATACCATAATGTAACACCCTCCTAACTACCATGTATTACTCGAGCATTAACATTGTAATTAGAAGAGTATCACTTCCTTTCTATAATATCCACTAGTCAAATGAAATGAAATAAGATAAATCAAACTCTAGAGTTATAAAGAAAACTACTATAAAATGTACATATATTATTACTTTACATACTGCTTTCTTTAATACATACCATACTTGAAGTTAAGTCACTTCGCTTATAATACAACGTAGTAACTACTATCAAAAGATCTACCAAGCTTGCTCAAATATCAAGGTCCAACAAAATACTAAACACACAGAAATGGACCTAAGACATCTAACACCAATTAGTCTACAAGCTGGTAAGTTCTTGGCACTATACTACACTACATACAAGTCAAAAGCCCACGTAAGTCTCATGTCCTCCTACATGAAACCATTGGCCATCGGTATGATGGCCTCTCCTCAGCCAGAGGCATCTGCAGAGTCTGAGCACAATACAAAGATATACACAAATAGGGGTGAGAATATTATAAAATTCTCAAGAGGGTAACCCCTTACATACAGACAGAATATAAACAGTAAATACATTTATAATAATAAAGAAAAACATCAAGTTAGATCACATATATCAATATTAGCATACATGAGTCAAAGAAAATTATATGCAAAATGGTATTAATCATAAGTGTTTCTATTATATCACATGGAATTCAACTTAGTGTAGTAGTTCTTTTATTAACATAGGGAAGGCTTAGATTCACATCGGGTAACATATGTAGTGGATAACTCCTCAGAGGACCATAGACTGCTAGGACATGAGCTCATTCCTATTCGTGATCATCGACTTCATTTTTTCCATTTCAATCACACAGTTCTATTTCCTAGTCGATAAGTCTACCGACTCATAAAATTTCTTGGGAAGTTCTTATTTTTGCCTTCCCTTTCTATCACACATAAGCCTTGTTTCTATTTTCCCCGTATGTTAAAGCATGCACCATTAAATTTCACATATTCTCTTTTGTCATACAACTATGTCATGGACCTTTCTATTTCAAAGTCAGGTTTATATCCCAGATATAGGCATTCAGTATCATTGGAGTCTCATTCATACTTTATAAACAAGCCTTTCAAACAATTAACATACATTCATATGATATAAACTTGGATTAAATAGATTTCTATCATTAACTTAATACATCTTCACCATTCCAGCTTCTTGACAGATTTACCATTATGGGGACAACATTTAATTCACATATCCAATGGGCAATTCACTGGCCATAAAATTCTCTATGACACCTCAATGTGTCTAAAAGTCCCTGTAAAAAGTTCATAGCAAACAGAATACTAGAACCATGTCAAATAAATTCTACAATTTTAGTGGTCAGAGGCCACTTTTTCACAGCTCAGAATAGAATTCACACAATTTTTAACTTTAGCAAATGATAGAAACAACTCAAAATAAAAATCACAGTTATACTTAAAGATGTCTACAAAACTCTGTAAAAATTTCAAAGGATAACTCCATCATTTGCTATGAATAAAAATTTATACAAATTCACAGCTCCAGTACCAAGATTTCAGCCAGCATAGATATACTCTTGGTTCTTGATTTTTCTCAGGCAGTAAAACTCTTTATTATGCACCACGAAAATTATAAGAGTTTCCTTATGATGTTGTCTTCAACATATAATTTTTATAGCTCATAAAAATGAATATAATTGAACTAGAAAATTCATGAACAAATCCTGTCCTGCTGAAATCCGAAAATTCAGCAGCCTAGCCAAAACTTATTTTGACAAAAATCATTATTTAACCTCATCCAAACACTCCACCAAAATTAACACATCAATATCAACATATTATCATCAAATATAACCATAAATTTCGGAATAAAACCCAAAAAATTTTACAGAATAATTTGGAAAGAAAAAGGCCAAAGAAAACCCTACACTTTGAAGCTTTCAAGATCTTGGCTCCAAGATTGATTCCCTTCACTTCCAAGGCTTCAAACCCACACCAAACCCTTCCTTGAACAGCTGATAATGGGCTCTTAAGGTATCAAAAGTTGATGGATTCAAATTCTAATCGGTTAGTTTGGTAGATATTGAGGAGTGGAACAAGTTTTGTGAAGGAAGATTTTGGTTTTGACAAGTTTAGGCTTATGATTTTGAGGTTGGAAATCAAGTTCTCAAGGTTTTTGTGGAGGCAACAATGGCTTTTCTGCACTTATGATGGTTGGCCGAGAATGAAGATGATAATTATGAGGATTTTGATTTTATTTATATTAAGATAATGTATATAATTTAGCAATTATGAATTATCTTCTTTGAAATTTTGTAGCATTCTCATTGGCTCTTGAAAAAGGAAAGGATATGTATTGCTCTAGACCGTACACTTGTCACCCTAGGTGGCGAGCTTGCACTGGTAGCTTCATCCGGTATAAAAACTACACACCGTAATTTTACTAAACGGGTAAAACAAAGGTACCCGGTAATCCACTATTGCTTGAAAATTAATTCTAAGTATAAAATATTTATTCCTACCTATTTCTAACCTTAATCCTATAATTTCCAAATTTCGGCACCTTGTGTCTTGAATATAAGGTTTCAAATTTGTTCCAAAGTGGGTCTACGGGACCTGCAAAATACTATTCACGTTTCTTTTTTTTTTTTTTTTTTTTATACGTTCGTTACATTGTTCTCATCATTTTTGTGTACACCAAAATTTGATATACTTACTACTAAAGCCTCAGTTATTTTCTGAAAAAAATTAGGATGTTACATATGGGACTATACAGTTGAGGAGGGCTTATATGAATTGATTTGTACTACCTATACCAACAAGATGCATATTCTTTTTAGTAGCCTAAACTGAAAGAACTCCACAGTTAAGCGTCCTTGACCTAGAGCAATTTTGGGATGGGTGACCTCCTAGGAAGTTTTCCTAGGAAGCGTGTAAGTGAGGACAAAATATGCTGAAAAGATCTGTGTTGGTTTATGGGGACAGTTGTTAATCTATAAAGCAGCAGAGGATGTTACAAGCCACATTTCTAACCATTCATTTAATAACCAAACCAAACATGAGAAGAACAATGTGGTTCAAAACTAAAAACATGACGTAAAGGAAACATAAAAACTATAAATAAATAAACAACCAAGGAGTCAAGCTTTGGCTTTAGAGGTCCAACACATAGTGGTTTCGCAACCATCATCAAGATCTATCATCATCAAGCCTTGATCTCAAACATCCATCAACAACAAAAAAACTCAAGAAGTCCAAACCAAAAATGAAAAAGGAAGAACAACAAGCACCAACCAAAAAATAGAGAGGAAGGACACAACACAAAGAAAAACATGATCTTGTTCACACTTGCAACATCAAAACCGAAATAAAACAAGAAAAAGGAGCAAAGAACTCAAAACAAAACCCAACCAACGTTGTCTTCCTGAAAGGAAAAGGAGGAAGCTTAGTCTCTTGTAAGGAAAAAGAAAAGAGAGGAAGGATTTTTCTTGTGTTTTTAAGCTTAGGAATGGAAAGGTTATGCATTTAGAAGGTGGTTTGTGGGGGTGGTGTGGTGGTTTATGGTGATGGAAGAAGCTTTCTTGAAGGTGGAAGAGAAGGAGAGAAAACTTTGAGGTAGAGAAAGTTTATGAGCACTTTTTGACACAAGTGTTTGCCAAAAAAGTGAATGGTAAAGAATGAGGTTTTTCAAATATGATGGTAATTTTGGGGATGGTGGGGATGGCCACGGCCTTGAGGAGGCCATAGGGGGAAAAATATTTCATTTCATGTAGTTTAGGAGGTGTATTAGAGGTATTTTTGATTACGCAAAGGTTTAGAAATTGATAATTAAGTGTTTGAGTTATTAATCATGTGTTTAGAAATTTCAAGACATGATTAGAAGTTGTCTTGCTTGTTTAGTTTGAATCAAACATGATTAATTTGAATTTCAAATAGGAGCACATCTCCTAAAATTAAGGAAACAGAGAGAGAAAATACTATTCACCTTTTTTACTTTCTTATGTCTTATGAATCCTTTGATTAAGAATGAATTTTTGACTTTTCCTAAGTTATCTTAGGCCCTAATTAACCTCAATTAATTATTTTGACTCAAGATTAATAAGTGAAATTAAATTATCTTCAATTAGAGTATAATATTGTATTTATTTCTTTAATTACTAAATTAAGCTCGTTTCATGTTGACTAGGGGCAAAATGGTAATTTTGCACAAAAACTTTCCGGGACCACTAGGACCTATCCATACATTATTCACCACTTATTATTGACATTTCTAATCTCCAAGAAAAGACTGGGTTTAGTCGGTACTTAATTCCACGTTAAATCACTGTAGGGGTATTTTGGTTATTTGTGCGGAAAGTAGAGAAATTGAGATTTTTGTCTCCATTATTATCTCTAACACATCCAATCCCAATCAACCATCAAATTTATCACTCGAGGATAGCCTGGGTCAGCCATCCTCAACTTCAGGGCAAAAATGACCTTACAGGTATTTTGGTCATTTTCACACAGGAAAAATCGTGGATTGTGATTTTCGCACAGACTACTATCTAATCCTTATGTAATTTACTACTAATATTAAAACACCCTTTTAGGGGTGGCCAGGGTTGGCAGACCTTGATTTTCACACAAAAATGACCTAAGGCTATTTTGGTCATTTTTGCTAAGTAGAAAAATTGGAGCGTTACATTTAGCATCATACTTCACAATACCAATCTTTTAGATTTTCAAAACTATTTATAGTAATATTCTGGAAAATTTTCTAGATATCTCATTCTTTCTAAAGAACCAAAAATCTCTTCATTTACATAATAAATCTCTCAAATCCATTCAATCTATACACAAGATCCTTTTCTTTTGCATCTTGTTACATCTATCAAGTTCATATATATACATGCATCTTCAAATAATTTCAGATTTCACAAACATATTTTCAAGCATGTCTTAAGAGTTTATATTAGCGAAAAAGCCAAACAATCACAAAGTAATAGATTAGAATCTTTCCTACTTTTTTCCAAGCCTTTTGACAAACTTTTCCTTAGTTTTTCTTCTCTAATCCAGGCCTCAAACCTACCTTTCAGTACCCACATATGATGCTATTTGGACAGAGTTGAATGGGAAAAATAAGGGTTTAGCTTGAGTTTGATATGGAAGAAGTGTTGTGGAGCTAGTCTAAGTGTTTGGCCAAGAGTAGTCTTCACTAGTTTGATGGTTTCATGAGAAAGAAAATGAAGATGGTGAAGGAAAGGAGAAGAAAACATGAAAGCAGCTGCCCATCCAAGAAAGAAATGCCATTTGTTCTCCTTTTCCCTTTACATAATAAAACTTACTTGGAGAGAAAGTAAGGAATTAAATACTTCCGGATCAATTTGCCTTGTATCAGTATTAGAAATTTTATATTTATTTGATTGTCTTGAGTAAAAATTACCTAGGATATGATATTATCCATTATTTATACAAGTTGCAATGTTTTAGTGTACCGATTATTACCATTTCAGTGTACCAATTATTACCATTTTGGTAAATGTAACACCCTCCTAATTACCATGTTTTTACTCGAGTGTTCACATAGTAATTAGAAAAGTATTACTCACTCGCATACTCTATACTAGTCGGAAATAACTGAAATAAAATACTGTAGATGTATAAGTTATCAAACTAATATGTACATATATATATATATACATTGTTGTTAAGTTCACATTAGGTACATCATACAAAAAAAAAAAAAAAACAAACTAGTTATCTCCTAACTAGTCAGGAACTCAGTGTACAAAAGAACACTTCTACTAAGTAGTCTGACCTGCTCAAAGTTGAGATCCAGCAAAATTTCATACATACAGAAATGGACTCTAAAGTATCTCACCAAATCAGTCTGTAGGCTGCAGGGTTCCTAATGCTAAACTACAACTATGTACATAACATGAGTCCTTGAATGTCACATGCTCCCCTAAAGAAAACCATTCGCCATCGGTGGAATGGCGTTACCCTCAGCAGAGGCACCAGGACCGGCTGGTGGATCGGAGTCTGAGGAGGAGGATGAGGACAGATCATCTCCAGGAGGGGGCATAGGTGGTGCGGGTGGAGCTACAAACTCAACAGGGTGTGCCATGTGTAGGGGCACACCGTCATAAGGAAAAGCAGGGTCAAACTCAGCAGAAAAAACAGAGGTACTAAAAGAACGGCTGAAGAATACATAGGCTCGTATATGAGAATATGCTACTACATATAGTGAATCCAAGTCAGGATCGTAGTGCCATTGCCATTGGGGTGAGTCAAGGAAGAAGATCACTGACGTCATCTCAGAAAGGCCCGAGCACCATACAAAATATACACAAATAGGGATGAGAATATTATATAATTCTCAGTAGGGTAATCCCTCACCAATAATCAAAATTAGTAAACAAAACATAAGTAGAAATTTCATTCTTATAAGCAATATTAAGTAAACTTGTATGCAAAAATAACAATTAAACTATGCATAGTCATAGGAAGAATTATTACTGTATATAATTCAAGTAAAGTCAAAATGTAACATGATGGTAACCATAAATCTTTCTCTTCTAATCCACGAAATTCAATTAGTGCAGTTGTCTCTTTTCATAAGCATAGGGAAGGCTTAGTTTCACATAAGGTAACATATGTAGTGGATAACTCCTCAGAGGACCATAGACTGCTAGGACATGAGCTCATTCCTATTCGTGATCATCGGACTTCATATTTCTTTTCCATTTCCGAATCATGCACAGTTCTATCTCCTAGCCGATACGTCTACCGACTCATAACATTTCTTGGGAAGTTCTTATTTTTGCCTTCCCTCTTTATCCCATATAAGCCTTGTTTCTATTTTCCCCATATGTTAAAATATGCACCATCACATTTCTCATATTCTCTTTTGTCATATAACAGTCGCATGTACTTTTCTTTTTGACAAATCATGTTTATATCACACGTAGGCAATTTAGTTACTTCTAGAGCCTCATTATGCTTTATAAGTAACTCTCTAAAACTATTAGCATGCATGCATATATCATATATGTGGACTAAATGCCATTCCATTATCAATTTAAGATATTTCCACCATTTCAGCAACTTGGCAGATTTATCATTCCAGTAGTAACATTTACTTTCCATATCAAATGGATAATTTAAGAGCCAAAAAAATTCCATATAACACTTCAATGTGTTTAATAGTGTCTGTAAAAATTTCAGGGGAAAACGAATTCTCTAACCTTGATAAATAAATTATACAAATTTGATGGTCAGAGACCACTTATTCACAGCTCAGACCAGAATTCTCATAGTTTTTAATCCTAGAAATTGATCAAATAAACCCAAAATAAAAATCATAGTTACACTTTAAGAAGTTTTCAACACCCTGTAAAATTTTCAGATGATAATTAAATCATTTGGTATGGTAACAAAATCATATAAAATCGGAGCTTCAGTCCCCACAATCCAGACAGCAAGGTTACCTTTTCAGTTTCTGATTTTTTTGAGACAGTAAAACATAAAATTAGTGCCCAATAATTTTCGTGTAAATAGTTCAAGATGTTAGGTCAAACATATATTTTTTCCAGGCCATGATCATAACTAAAAATATCTCTAAAAATTCATGATATTTTACTATTTTCAGCAAAACCGAAATTCCAGCACACTATCTAAAACTTCACTTGATAAAATGATTACACTAACCTCATCCAAACCCTCCAAAAAAATTTATACTTCAACAAACATATATCATTAACCAAAATAACTAAAAATTTTGAGCAGAAACAGTCAGAGATGAGAAATATAAATTTGGAAAGCAAAGTCTCAATAAAACCCTACTCTTGGAAGCTAAAGGTGTCTTGGTCTCTAGGATGCTCCCAAATGGTGCTCTTCACTCCTCAACTCTCAAGATACACCCAAATCCTTCTTAAAACAGTGAGGTATCAGGTATCAAGGTTGGGATTTGGTGATGGATTGAAATTCTGATCGGTTATATCTGTAGGTATTGAGCTGGAGAACAACTTTAGTGAAGGGAGAACTTGATTTCGGTAACTCTAGGCTATGGTATATGGAATTTGAAAGCAAGATGAAGCTATTGGCTATGGAGGAAGTGCAGCTGCTCTTTCTCCTCTTTGCTGGTCGAAATTGTGGCTTCCTAAAGAAGCTAGGTTTGTATTTATCTCATATATATAAAGAATGAATATAATATGATGAAAATTAATGATCTTTGACTTTAAAAGAAAAATGGATGGCTAAGATTAATCTTGTAATTCAAGATTGAATCTCATCCATTCCTTTAATATAAAGTGATAAGGTTGTTTAGTTTGTAAAGATTAAAATAGCTTTCGGTGTTAAAAATCACACACCAAAATTTCATCGAACGGGTAAAACAGTGTATCTGGGTAATCAAGCATCACTTGAAAATTAATTCTAAGTATAAAACCTTTATTCCTAACCATTTATAATCTCAATCCTATAAGTTTTCACTTTTGGGCCTCTCCGGGTCCCAATTGTAGGGTTTCAGCTGTCCCCGCGGGCCTACGGGGCCCGTAAAATACTATTCACATTTTTTTTTTTTTACGTTCATTACATTGTTCTCATCACTTATATGTACATCAAAAGTTTGATATTCTTATTATTAAAGCCTCAATTATTTTCTGAATAAAATTAGGGTGTTACATTATCACCCACCTTAATAAAAATTTTGTCCTCAAAATTTCATACCTGGAAACAATTCCGGATGGACTTTCTTCATATTTGATTCTAGTTCCCATGTATACTCTTCATTTCCAGGTCCACCCCAGGCCACTTTCACAAGTTGCACAGCTTTATTTCTAAGTTGCCTGACTTCTCTATCAACGATCTGAATAGGAGGGGCTTGAAACGTCAAGTCTTCCCTTAACTGTACAGATTCGGGCTCAATAATATGGTTTGGATCTGGGTGGTACATTCGGAGTTAAGATACATGGAATACATCATGAAGGTTAGACAAATGTGGGGGTAAGGCTATCTGGTAGGCAGCTGACCCAATTCGTCAAAGAATTTGAAAAGGACCTATAAACCTAGGTGACAACTTTTTAATTCTAAGGGCCCTACCTACTCCAGTAGGGGGCGTGACCTTCAGGAATACATGTTCTCCCTCTTGAAATTCTAAAGGTTTCCTTCGAGTATCAGCATAGCTCTTTTGACAACTTTGTGCGGTGAGGATTTTACTCCTAATCTTTTGAATCTGCTCCGTTGTTTGATTAACAAGATCGGGTCCTAACAGTCCTGCTTCTCCCGAATCATACCAACACAATGGGGATTGACATTTTCTTCCATATAGAGCTTCATATGGGGCCATGCCAATACTAGCGTGATGGCTGTTATTATAAGCAAATTCAACCAATGGGAGCAACTTGTCCTAACTTCCCTTCTGCTCAATCACGCACGCCCTTAGCATATCTTCCAGGGTTTGTATGGTTCGTTCTGTTTGCCCATCAGTTTGGGGGTGATAGGCAATGCTCAAACAAAGCTCCCCAAAACCTAGAAGTAAATCTAGGGTCTCTATCAGAAACTATTGAGGAAGGTACACTATGTAGTCTCACTATCTCTTGAATGTACAGAGAAGCTAACTTATCCAAAGGAAAATTAGCCTTAATGGGTAAGAAGTGAGCAGACTTGGTCAACCTATCTACTATAACCCATATAGCATCATGACCTGATGATGTCCTTGGCAAACCCATTACAAAGTCCATAGAAATACTTTCCCACTTCCATTCCGGGATTTCTAAGGGTTGCAGGGTCCCAGCTGGCTTTTGATGTTCTATTTTAACTTTTTGACAAGTTAAACACTTCCTAACACACTCTTCTATGTTTCTTTTCATTCCTAACCACCAGAACATTTTCTTAAGATCTGCATACATTTTACTAGCACCCGGGTGTATAGTAAGTTTGCCCCTATGAGCTTCCTCTAAGATCTTCTTTCTGAGATCGCCACTTGCAGGTACGCACACCCTATCCTTGTATCTCCATATACCTTGTTGGTCTTGTGTGAATCCTGGCAACTTCTTTGCATTAATTGATCTTAATATCTCCTGAAACTCTGGGTTTTCGCGTTGGGCAGCCAAAATTTGTCCTTTGAACTCACTTGTTACTTTTATATGGCCTAACACAACACCTTGAGGGCTCACAGACATGTCTAAACTAAGCTTCTTGAAGCTCTCAACTAGCTCTGCCTCTTTAATCATCAGGCATGCTACACTTAGGGATTTCCTACTCAATGCATCGGCTACAACATTTGCCTTGCCTGGATGGTAATTCAGACTAAACTCATAATCTTTGAGGAACTCCATCCATCTTCTTTGCCGCATATTCAACTCTTTCTGGTCAAAAAGATACTTTAAATTTTTATGATCAGAGAAAACATTGAACTGCACACCATACAAATGATGTCGCCAGATCTTTAGAGCAAAAACCACAGCTGCAAGTTCCAGGTCATAGGTTGGATAGTTTACCTCATGGGGTTTCAACTGTCGAGAAGCATAGGCAACCACGTTACGATTTTGCATCAATACACATCCTAAACCCTTACTAGAAGCATCACAATAAACCTCATAGGGTTGATGAGGATCGGGTAATACTAGTACTGGAGCCATGGTCAACTTTTGCTTCAACTCTTGGAAACTATTTTCACACTCTAGTGTCCAATTGAATGGAGCGTTCTTTCGGGTTAATTTAGTCAAAGGTAAGACTATATGAGAAAAGCTCATGATAAAACGCCTATAATATCCAGCTAACCCTAAGAAACTCCGAATCTCAGTCACCGTTGTTGGTCGTTCCCAATGAAGGACTGATTCCACCTTATCGATCTACCAAATTCCCCCTCGTGATACTACATACCCTAGGAATCTAACCTCTTCCATCCAAAATTCACACTTTGACAATTTAGCATACAACTTTCTCTCCCTTAGGATTTGTAACACAATCCTAAGATGCTCCGCATGTTCCTCCTCAATTCTTGAATAAATAAGTATATCATCTATGAAGACAACTACAAACTTATCCAAGTAAGGGCGGAAGATTCGATTCATATAATCCATGAATACAGCTGGAGCATTAGTCAATCCAAAAGACATCACCCTATCCTCGTAATGTCCATATCGAGTTCTAAAAGCAGTTTTAGGAATATCTTCATCCCGAACTCGAATTTGATGGTATCCTGATCTAAGATCAATCTTTGAGAATACGATTGCTCCTCTCAATTGATCCATAAGATCGTCAATTCTTGGCAAAGGGTATTTATTCTTAATCGTCACCTTATTCAACTGCCTATAATCTACACAAAGCCTCATACCTCCATCCTTTTTCTTTACCAGAAGAACAAGGGCTCCCCATGGAGAGGCACTTGGTTTAATAAAATGCTTCCCTAATAGTTCTTCAATTTGGGACTTTAATTCTTTCAACTCCAAAGGGGACATCCTATAAGGAGCAATGGAAATAGGACCCGTTCCTGGAACCAACTCAATGGAGAATTCAATCTCTCTTTTAGGAGGAAACTCTGGAATATCCTCTGGGAAGACGTCAGGATACTCTCTCACCACTGGAATCTTACTCAATTCATGATCACACTAAGTTTCACTAGCAGAGAGGAGAACATATTCCTGACAATCTGTCTTACTAGGGTTAGGTGTTACTAAGTTCAAATAAAAAGAAAAAGGAACCAAAGGGATGGAAGGTAGAGTGGAAAGAAATATGGCCAATGATCCGACAAAGGTAAGAGGACATAGTTAGGTACCAACCAATCCATACCTAAAATTACATCTAAACCAGATAAAGGAAGACAAACTAAATTGGCAGTAAAGTCTCTAGTACCTATTTGAAAAGGAATATTCACACATGTATAACAAGTCCTAATAGGACCAGCAGTATGAGTGGATACAAGAAGATCATAAGGTAGTTCAGAAACAGATAATTGTAACTGCTGTACACAGTCATGGGATATGAAAGAATGAGTGGCACCCGTGTCATACAGTATATCTAGGGCAGTACCATTTATTTCACACTTACCTCGGATCAAATCGGCAGATTGAGAAGCTTCCTTGGCACTTATAGTAAAAACGCGCCCATGTTGTTGTGGCCTAGAGGTGGGCTGCTGACCTTTCTTATTAGGACACTCAAATATTTTATGTCCTGGTTTCCCATAGCCAAAGCAAACGATTTGTGTTGTCCAGCACGGTCGATTCCTATGATTTTTCCCACATTTAGGGCAATCTCTCCCTGCCTCAGGTCTTGGAAGTTGACGTTGTTTTCCTTTATTGTTGTTGTTGTTGTTATTGTTGGGTGGAAACCTTCTCCGAGGCTGGTTAACAGGCTTGAATCGAGGACCTTGAGGTGCTAACCCCCTTCTAGCATTGTTTTCGGCATACTTGAAATTTGTCAGCTTCTTGTTGGACTCCTCTGCACGTCGACATTTATTTACCAAAGTAGGATAGTCCCTAATCTCCAAAAGACTCACAGCTGCTTCTATATCTTCTCGTAGACCCCCTTCATATTTCATGCATTTCCAGACTTCATCCGGGTCACGTTGATAAATTGTAGAAAACTTGCAAAGCTCTTCAAATTTGGCAGTATACTCTGCTACACTCATAGGTCCTTGTTTAAGAGCCATAAACTCCAACTCTTTCACATTTCTTACAGAGATAGGGAAGTACTTACGGTAAAAAGCTTCCTTAAAAACATTCCAGGTAACTACAGTATGGGAAGCGTCAAATAATCCCCTGGTGCCAACCCACCAAAAATCTGCATCTGCTTCTAGCATATAGGTGGCAAAGGCCACCTTCTGGATCTCTGTGCAAGGAAGAACAGAGAAAATCTTTTCCATGGCCTTTATCCATTCTTCTGCTTTACAGGGATTAAAAGCTCCTCGAAATGGAGGGGGATTTGCCTTCCTGAACTCGGCAAATTTCTGATATTCTACATCAACTTCGTTCACTGCAGGATTATTGGCTGGGTTTTGCCTTTCATTGCGGTTCAGCTGTTCCATCATTAGGGTAGCAGCTGTAGCTTGTTCCCTCATGGCAGCCACCATCTCACGGAAATTATTCATCATGTCGGCATCGTTTCCAGCTCCACTCCTAGTTTGCCGATTCGAAGTCATTGGTTCCTATCACACCAAACAAAAATATTGAGTTGATCAGGCTCAATACCAAGCAAAGTGTAGCAGCAACCCACAACATTTCCAACCAGCAATCATACAAATATATATAAAGTCATAATGCATGACAAGTTCTAAGAAAGCATAGCCGGTCCAATCCTCAGGCTTATAGGATAGTCCGACTCTGATACCATAATGTAACACCCTCCTAATTACCATGTTTTTACTCGAGTGTTCACATAGTAATTAGAAAAGTATTACTCAATCGCATACTCTATAGTAGTCGAAAATAACTGAAATAAAATACTGTAGATGTATAAGTTATCAAACTAATATGTACATATATATATATATACATTGTTGTTAAGTTCACATTAGGTACATCATACAAAAAAAAAAAACAAACTAGTTATCTCCTAACTAGTCAGGTACTCAGTGTACAAAAGAACACTTCTACTAAGTAGTCTGACCTGCTCAAAGTTGAGATCCGGCAAAATTTCATACATACAGAAATGGACTCTAAAGTATCTCACCAAATCAGTCTGTAGGCTGCAGGGTTCCTAATGCTAAACTACAACTATGTACATAACATGAGTCCCTGAATGTCACATGCTCCCCTAAAGAAAACCATTCGCCATTGGTGGAATGGCGTTACCCTCAGTAGGGGCACCAAGACCAGCTGGTGGATCGGAGTCTGAGGAGGAGGATGAGGACGGATCATCTCCAGGAGGGGGCATAGGTGGTGCGGGTGGAGCTACAAACTCAACAGGGTGTGCCGTGTGTAGGGGCACACCGTCATAAGGAAAAGCAGGGTCAAACTCACCAGTAAAAACAGAGGTACTAAAAGAACGGCTGAAGAATACATAGGCTCGTATCTGAGAATATGCTACTACATATAGTGAATCCAAGTCAGGATCGTAGTGCCATTGCCATTGGGGTGAGTCAAGGAAGAAGATCACTGACGGCATCTGTAAAGGCCCGAGCACCATACAAAATATACACAAATAGGGATGAGAATATTATATAATTCTCAGTAGGGTAATCCCTCACCAGTAATCAAAATTAGTAAACAAAACATAAGTAGAAATTTCATTCTTATAAGCAATATTAAGTAAACTTGTATGCAAAAATAACAATTAAACTATGCATAGTCATAGGAAGAATTATTAATGTATATAATTCAAGTAAAGTCAAAATGTAACATGATGGTAACCATAAATCTTTCTCTTGTAATCCACGAAATTCAATTAGTGCAGTTGTCTCTTTTCATTAGCATAGGGAAGGCTTAGTTTCACATAAGGTAACATATGTAGTGGATAACTCCTCAGAGGACCGTAGACTGCTAGGATATGAGCTCATTCCTATTCGTGATCATCGGACTTCATATTTCTTTTCCATTTCCGAATCACGCACAGTTCTATCTCCTAGCCGATACGTCTACCGACTCATAACATTTCCTGGGAAGTTCTTATTTTTGCCTTCCCTCTTTATCCCATATAAGCCTTGTTTCTATTTTCCCTATATGTTAAAATATGCACCATCACATTTCTCATATTCTCTTTTGTCATATAACAGCCGCATGTACTTTTCTTTTTGACAAATCATTTTTACATCACACGTAGGCAATTTAGTTACATCTAGAGCCTCATTATGCTTTATAAGTAACTTTCTAAAACTATTAGCATGCCTGCATATATCATATATGTGGACTAAATGCCATTCCATTATCAATTTAAGATATTTCCACCATTTCAAAGAATCTTGTGATTTATCATTCCAGTAGTAACATTTACTTTCCATATCAAATGGATAATTTAAGAGCCACAAAAATTCCCTATAACACTTCAATGTGTTTAATAGTGCCTGTAAAAATTTCAGGGGAAAAAGAATTCTCTAACCTTGTTAAATAAATTATACAAATTTCATGGTCAGAGACCACTTATTCACAAATGCACTGTAATTCTAATAGTTTTTAATCCTAGAAATTGATCAAATCAACCCAAAATAAAAATCACAGTTACACTTCAAGAAGTTTTCAACACCCTGTAAAATTTTCAGATGATAATTAAATATGGTAACAAAATCATATAAAATCGGAGCTTCAGTCCCCACAATCCAGACAGCAAGGTTACCTTTTCAGTTTCTGATTTTTTTGAGACAGTAAAACATAAAATTAGTGCTCAAGATTTTTCGTGTAAATAGTTCAAGATGTTAGGTCAAACATATATTTTTTCCAGGCCATGATCATAACTACAAATATCTCTAAAAATTCATGATATTTTACTGTTTTCAGCAAAACCGAAATTCCAGCACACTATCTAAAACTTCACTTGATAAAATGATTACACTAACCTCATCCAAACCCTCCAACAAAATTTATACTTCAACAACCATATATCATTAACCAAAATAACTAAAAATTTCTATCAGAAAAAGTCAGAGATAAGAAATATAAATTTGGAAAGAAAAGTCTCAATAAAACCCTACTCTTGGAAGCTAAAGGTGTCTTGGTCTCTAGGATGCTCCCAAATGGTGCTCTTCACTCCACAACTGTCAAGATACACCCAAATCCTTCTTAAAACAGTGAGGTATCAGGTATCAAGGTTGGGATTTGGTGATGGATTGAAATTCTGATCGGTTATATCTCAGAGGTATTGAGTCAGAGAACACCTTTAGTGAAGAGAGAACTTGATTTCGGTAACTCTAGGCTATGGTATATGGAATTTGAAAGCAAGATGAAGCTCTTGGCTATGGAGGAAGTGCAGCTTCTCTTTCTCATCTTTGCTAGTCGAAACTGTGGCTTCCTAAAGAAGCTAGGTTTGTATTTATCTCATATATATAAAGAATGAATATAATATGATGAAAATTAATGATCTTTGACTTTAAAAGAAAAATGGATGGCTAAGATTAATCTTGTAATTCAAGATTGAATCTCATCCATTCCTTTAATATAAAGTGATAAGGTTGTTTAGTTTGTAAAGATTAAAATAGCTTTCGGTGTTAAAAATCACACACCGAAATTTCATCGAACGGGTAAAACAGTGTATCTGGGTAATCAAGCATCGCTTGAAAATTAATTCTAAGTATAAAACCTTTATTCCTAACCATTTCTAATCTCAATCCTATAAGTTTTCACTTTTGGGCCTCTCCGGGTCCCAATTGTAGGGTTTCGGCTGTCCCCGTGGGCCTACGGGGCCCGTAAAATACTATTCATATTTTTTTTTTTTACGTTCATTACATTGTTTTCATCACTTATATGTACATCAAAAGTTTGATATTCTTATTACTAAAGCCTCAATTATTTTCTGAATAAAATTAGGGTGTTACAGTAAACGATCGATACCTAAATAATTTCATTAGGTTAAAAATATTTATTCAGCCTTTTCTTTTTTTTTTTCTGTCTTTTTACCAATTACAGTGTTTCATTCTATATATCCCCAATTAAAATATTATTAGATTGAATTTTTAATAATATTAAATAAATTTTCATTTTATTTTCTACAAAATCCTCATATTGTTGTGATCATAACTGTGTTTGTCGAAATTTTAAAAATCCCTACAGATTGTTCACATTTAAGTATTTTATCACAACAATACTAAAAAAGAGTCTTACATTCTACCCCCTTAAAAAATTTTCCCTCAAAATTTAGTCCTCTCGCATACTTTACTCAAATTCCTACATATACTTCTTTGATCTTTCTCTGCCACATGCAACCTTTACAAAAGAGATGGATCTTACTGGAAATCAGTTCACATTTTTATCTACTATTTATGTTGGTTGTAACTCAAAAGTTGAGTCATCCCTAAGCTGTAGTGACTCAAGTTCCAGTAACTGACTAGAATTAGAGTTATGTTTCTGAAGTTGTGGCACATGGAATATGTCATAAATATTTGATAGGAATGGAGATAAAGTTATCTAGCATGCTACCAAACGAACACAACCTTGGATCTGAAATGGACCTATAAAAAGAGGATTTAGTTTCTAGACATTAATAGCTTTACTTATTCCGATCGTAGAGGTAACTTTCAAAAATACGTGAACTCCCTTTCGAAATTCTAATAGCCTTCTCCTCTTATCAGCATAGCTTTTTTGTCAGCTCTGAGTAGTTAAAATCTTACTTTGGATCTTCTTTATCTACTTGGTAGCATGTCGGATGAGGTCTAGTCCCAAAAGGCTAGTCTTACTTGATTCATACCAACATAGAGGCGATTGACACTTTCATCCATATAGAGCTTTATAAAGAGCTAGTTTGAGACTTGAGTGATAGCTGTTGGTGTAGGAGAATTCAATTAATGGCAAATAACAGTTCCAATTTCCACAATATTCCAACACACTTACTTTTAGCATATCTTCCAATCTTTGAATGGTCCATTTTGCTTGCCTATCATTTTAGGGATGATAAATCATGCTTAGACAAGGTCTTCTTCGTAAAGATTTTAGAAAAGCTCCTAAAAATCTTAAAGTGAAATGCAATTCTCAATCTGAGATTATAATAGAAGGAACATTGTGCAGTCTCACTGATCCTTCTATATAAAGTTCAACTAACTCTCAAGAGAAGAAGTAACTTTGACTAGTAGAAGATGTGCGAACTTAGGTAGTCTGTCCATTATAACCCAAATAACATCGTATCTTAATTGTGTCTTTGGCAATCCCATTACAAAATCCCTTGAAATATTTTTCCCTTTTTCATTGGAAATCTCCAAAGGTTGCAGTGTACCTAGTGGCTTCTAAACACTTTGAAATCGTTCCTGCTACATCCGCATTTATCTTTGGTCATTAGAACATCTTCTTAAGATCTCTATACATTTTTGTAACTCCTGGGTATATTGAAAATTGTAAGTCTTCTCTAGAGTATTACGATGAAGATTCCCTGTTCTCGGTACACATATTCTATCTTGATGCTTCTACATCCTATTTTCATCCTAGGAAATTCCATTCTGCTTCCTAACTTGAACTGAGGCCATGGTTTTCTGAAATTCTGAATCTTCTTGATGTGCTTGTGAAATCTCCCTCTTAATGTCACTTGTGATCCTAATCTAACTGAAATATACACTACCAGGCCTCTTTTCTACCCCTAACTTAATGTTTTGAAAAGTCTCTTCTAGTTTTATCTCCTTAATCATCATCCAAGAAATACGCAAGGTTTTTTCACTAAGGGCATCTACTACTCAATTTGCTTTTCCTGGATGGTAGTTCAAATTGAGCTCATAGCCTTTAATGAACTCCATCCCTTTCCATTGCCTCATGTTTTCATCTTTCTAATCTAAGAGATACACAAGATTCTTATGATTAGAAATCACCACAAACTTTACTCCATATAGATGGCATCTCTAGATTTTCAAAAATAAAGATTACTACTGCTAACTTAAGACGATGTGTAGGTTAGTTTACATCATGCGGCTCTAGCTATCTTGAAGCCTAAGCAACTATCTTTTCGTTCTACATCAAAATGCACCCTAATCCTTTTCCTAATTCATCTCAATCAACCTCAAGTGAATTGTGTGGGCCTAGAAAGGCTGCTATAGGTGCAATGGTTAACTTCTGCTTGAGGTCTCAAAAACTTCTATCATATCTTACTATCCATGTAAAAGGTAGATTTTTTGGGTTTAGATTGGTTAAAGGTAAGGTTATCTTGGTGAATCCCTTGATAAACCTTCTATAGAAATAAGCCAATTCAAAAACTTCAAATCTCCATTGGTGTTATTTTGTCATTCCCAATTTAGTATTACTTCAACCTTTGCTGGGTCAACTGTGACTCCTCCCAATGACCCTACATGATGCAAAAATCTAATTTCCTATAGCCAGAACCCACACTTGGATTTCTTGGCATAAAGAATTTGTAGCATAATCTAAGATGCTACTCCCATTCTTCCTTAGTCCTTGAATGAATAAGAATATCATCTATTAAACAATTATGAACTTGTTGAGAAAAAAGTCAGAAGATTTGATTCATGTAGTCCATGCATATTATTCAGGTACTAGCTATCTCAAAAGATATCACTATATATATATATATATAAAATTTCCATAGCATGCTTCAAAATATCTTTTTCCTGAACCTGAATCTGGTTGTATCTCGATCTTAAATCAATCTTGGAGAACACTATTGCTCCCTTTAATTGATCCCTTTAATTGATCCATGAGATCATTACTCCTTGGAAAAGGATACTTGTTCTTGATCGTCACTTTATTCAGTTGTCTATAATTAACACCTAGTCTCATAGCTTCATCCTTCTCTTTCACTAAGAGCACAAGAGCTCCTCATGGTAAGGCACTCAATTGGATGAAATGTTTAATTAATAACTCTCAACTTATTCCTTTAATTCTGCCAATTCCTAATGAGACATTTTGTAAGGAACTATTGAAATTGGACCCATTTCTATACCAATTCAATAAAGAACTTTATCTCCTTTTGTTTGGGAAACTCTAGTATATCTCCCAAAAATACGTCAGAATGTTCTTGGACTACCAGTATATCTTCTAATTCTTGTTCACCTTTCATCACACTAGTTAACAACAACATGTATCCTTGACTACTAGGCTTTTCATATCCTACTTCTTAAATAAGTCCCTCTGATAGTGCAACATCTATCACATTCATAGCAAAACATATCCCTGTTGTTGTGGCCTAGATAAAGGTAGTATATATCTAGTTGGACATTTCCTAATCTTGTTACCCGTCTTCCTATATTGATAACAAACATATTGTCTAGCCAAACGTGGTTTATCACCATGATTCTTTCCATATTCTAGGCTTCCTCATTATCAATTGGTTTCTATGACTACTTCCCTTTTCCATTCCCATAAGGAAAATTCCATTTGTGGTGGTAGAGTAGGCTTGAACCTTATTCCATCTAGTGCTAGTATTCCTCAAGCTATTAATAGTTTTTAATTGTACTCTTCCACTAGAGCACTCTAATTCACTAATGCGATGAAGTCCTTAATTTCCATTAGTCCCCACCTTTGGTAATCTCTAATGCTTTCTTCATACTTAACACATTTCCAACTCTTTATTAGGATTACTCTAATAAGTTATGGAAAACTCATCAAACTTTGCGGTGTATTCTGACACCATCATGTTCCCTTAGTATAGCTTCAGGAATTTTCGATTCCTTAGCATTTCTTATGGAAGAAGGAACATACTTCTTGTAGAAATCATCCTTAACCATATCCGGAGTTATTTCAATATTCACCTCCTCAACTAGCATTCTAGTACTTATCCATCAGTAATCAGTGTCCATATCTAACACTTAGGCAGTATAACCCTCTTTCTATGAGTCTGATCACTTTGATACTTCAAAGATTCTTCTCCATTACCTGATCCATTTTTCAGCATTATTTGGGTTTAGGTTCCTCAGATTTTGGTGGTTTCTGCTCCTTGGAACGCCACAAATAGCCTTTTATGATATCTTTCATGAGCTTACTTCCCAATAATGCTCAATATATACTTTGTAGCCATAACTTGCTCCTTAATTACCTGGGTTATATTCCATAAATCACGCATAATGTTTGCAGCTTCCCCCTTCAACCAAAAGTCATTAGTTTCCTACCACACAAAGCAAAAGCCATTGAGTTGATCAGGTTCGATACAATGCTCAACATGATAGCTACTAACTACTTAAAAAGTAAGCAGTCATGCACATAAGGTTCTACTTCTTATTTCAGCAGATAAAATCCTATTGCATGGCACTAAAATTTCAGAGTATGCCTCAAAAGCAAGTCAGACCATCCCCAGGCTCTAATAGGATAAACTGCTCTTATACCATTAATGTAACACCTTTCCTACCATAAAGCTATGCTTAAGCCATAACCTTATAGTAAGTAGTTTTTACTTGTTAACTTTACTTAACCTTAGAGGTATATATACAATATTTAAAAATGAGCCTACTTTTATGACAAACCTAAACCGCTTTCTCTCTATGTCGCTAAGTTTGAATATAATTATATTACACGGTGATGAATCAATAGTATACATAACTATATCAAGCCTTTACCCTAGTTCACACAGGAACCCTCTATTCTAAGTAGGGTACTACTAAAAATTCATTAAGAAAATAAAAAGAACTTATTCAATTCTCTATAATTGGTTCATCAAGAGGTTTGGCCTGTGATGCCAATACTAGCTAAGGAGTTTCACAAAATAATCACCATCATTGTTATCTATGTAAAAGAATGCTAATAGCAAGAATGAGAATCAAAGATTCCTAGTAGGAAAAACACTAGTCTACTAAATAGTGGCATTTGACATATCATTAAAATAATTAAAGTATCTTCAATTTCTTTTGAAATAATTAGTTTTGCTTGTTCCTTCTTTTATTTAACATAATATTTTGAGTATAAGTCATCCTCAACTGTATAGTCCCATATCTATACAGTCATCTTCAGTCCTATATCTATACAGTTTTAGAATCATTCTCATGCTGATTGTTTATATAATACTTAGTTTGTTTGTTTGTTTTATTACTTCTTTATCATAGGCTTATTAATAACTTTGGACTTGAGAATATAACTCATAAGATTCCTTATATACTTCTCATCTGATGTATTGCCTGTGATGTAACACCTCGTGTTACATCCTTATATAGTTCAATTGATGAGCACTTCATACTACATCCTGATATAGATCACAATAGCATGTTATTCTCAATACATCACTTTCTTCATAATGTTGTAACACCTCGTTTTACAACCTGATATAGTTCAATTGTTGTAGTATCCTGTGCTACAACTTGACATAGATCACAACTTGAATCCATGAGCTTGCAATCAAGCAATTGATATTAAATAAGGCTTATTTTCTTAAGTTTTCTCTTCTCATAAAAACCTTTAATATTTACTTAGGAAATCTTATAATTATTAAGAAAAATCTCTTCTTAATAGTTCTATTTCTCATACTTTTGCTTTGAGATTCCCTTGAAATCTCCTTATCTCTTATGAAATTTTCTCTGTTAAGTCTCCTGAATTAATGTGAGACTCTTATCTTGAAAATCTCCTAAATTCTTATGAGATTTTCTTTGTTAAGTCTCCTGTATTACTGTGAGACTCTTCTATTTAAAATCTCCTGAATTTCTTATGAGATATTCTCTTCAAAATCTTCTTAATTCTTATGAGATTTTCTGTTTAAAAAGCTCTAACTTCTTATGAAACTTCTCTGCATAAATTCTCTTTAATTTTTCTGAGATTTATTAGTAAAATATGCTAAATCTTTTATGAAAATTTTTGAAAGAAAATAACTAAGCTTTTTGTGAGATTTTTCTATACAATTTGATAATCTTTTATGAGATTTCTTCATTGTAGAAACTTATAGGATTTCTTATTTAGTAATTCTTAAAACTTTCAGAAAATTAAATCAAGTGTCTTAGATTTCAGAGCTTTTCTTTTATAGATCAAAATCTCATCATTTTCACAAAACTTTAGCATCATACTTCAAAATACCAATCTTTCAGATTTTTCAAAATTATTTATAGTAATATATTGCAAAAATTTTTCAAATATCTTATTCTTTTTAAAGATACAAAAACCTCTTAATTTACTTAATAAACCTCTCAAATCCATTCAATCTATACATAAGATCCTTATCTCTTGCATCCTTTTACACCTATCAAGTTTATATATATATATATGCATCTTCAAATAATTTCAGATTTCACAAACATATTTTCTAGCATGTCTCAAGAGTTTATATTAGCAAAATAGCCAAATAATCCCAAAGCAATAGGCTAGAATCTTTTCTACCTTTTTCCAAGCTTTTTAACAAACTTTCCTCTAGTTTTTCTTCTCCAATCCAAGCCTCAAACCCACCTTCCAACCCCCACATATGATGCTGTTTGGACAAAGTTGAAGGGAAAAATAAGGTTTTGGCTTAAGTTTGCTATAGAGGAAGTTTTGTGGAGCTAGTCTAAGTGTTTGGCCAAGAGTAGTCTTCACTAGTATGATGGTTTCATGGAGTTTCATGAAAAAGAAAATGAAGATGGTGAAGGAAAGGAGAAGAAAACATGAAAGCAGCTGCCCATTCGAGAAAGAAATGCTATTTGTTCTCCTTTTTCCTTTATATAATAAAGCTTACTTGGAGAGAAAGTAAGGAATTAAATATTTCTGGATTGGTTTGCCTTGTATAAATATTAGAAATGTCTATATTTATTTGATTGTCCTGAGTAAAAGTTATCTAGGATATGATATTATCCATTATTTATACTAGTTTCAATGTATCGGTGCACCGATTATTACCATTTTGGTACCTGATCAATGCCTAAATAATTTTGTTGGGTTAAAAGTATTTATTTAGCCTTTTCCTTATTTTTTTTCTATGTCTTTATACTAATTATAATGTTTCATTCTATATCCTCAATTAAAGTATTATTATATTAAATTTTTAATAATATTAAATAAATTTTCATTTTTTTAACAGAATCTCATGTTGTTGTGATCATAACTATGCTTGTCAGAATTTTCAAAATCCCTACAGATTCGTCACATTTAATTATTTTATCATAACAATACTAAAAAATAAGTCGTTACACAACAAACCCTTATCCTTTCCCTAGCATTAGATAGATTGGTGGATTCAGCCTTGGTTTCAGATTCCTGTTATTCTTGGATACAAACTTAGGGTACAACCAAATCCCCATGGATCCTAAGGATGAAGAGAAAACAACATTCAGATTGAGGAATATGGGTCCACCTACCAACACCTCATGAACAAGGTCTTTGGAAGTCACCTCAAAAAAACCCTGGAAGTATACATTGATGATATGTTAGTCAAGACTGCTAGGCTGAGTTCCTTATTTTTGACCTAGAAGCCATCTTTGCGTGCCTCCGAAAACACAGAATATGGCTCAATTCCACCAATGCGCCTTCATTGTCAACTCAAGAAAATTCCTCAGGTTCATGCTTACCCACAGAGGAGTATGAGCCAACCTAGACAAGTGTCGAGTAGTTTTGGAAATGAGAAGTCCAGCAAACGTAAGGGAAGTTCAGAGGTTAGCAGGATAATTAGAAGTTTTATTAAGGTTTTTGTCTCAGTCAGCCCGGAGATCCCTCATCTTATTCAAATTATTGAAGAAAGACCACAGATTCACAAGAACAGAACAATGTGAGGAAGCATTCTAGCACTTCAAGAAGTATTTGGCCTCTCCACTAACCCTAACTAAACCAAGGGAGAAAAAAGAGTTAATCCTCTACTTGTCAGTTAAGGAATGTGATGTAAGGGCGTCCTTTATCTGAAAAAAAGAAAAAATCTAGGAACCAATATACTTCACAAGCAAAGGCATTACATGGATCAGAGCTCTAGTATCAGAAGCTTGAAAAGTCAGTATTCGCCTTAATCTTGATAAGAAAGAGATTGAGGCAATACTTCTAGGCACACCTGATTCGAGTTTGAAGCGACTAACCCCTCTAGCAAATGCTTCAAAAGTCACACCTAGCAAGAAAACTGATATCCTAGTCTATTGAGCTTTTAGAGTTTAGCATCGGCTACGAGCCTCAGATTGCTGTCAAAGCTCAAGCATCAAAGCATTAAATGCGTTATATGCATAATTTACTTTCCTTTTTCCAAATGCATGCATAAAGCACATATAGGCGTTCATTCACAATGTGATTTCAATCATGCCTCACAAGCAAATCTTTACTTCCTCTAGCATGTCTTTATATATCACAAGTCACATGCTCAATTATTCACAATCAATTATTCATGTCATAGTAGAACCAAACTACCATTTTATCATTAATTCAAGGCATTGGTACAATTCTAGCACATTGGTATATTTCACCCCTGTATGGAAAATTTTAGTTTTCATACCAAACAACCAAATCCAAGGCTACAAAAATTATCCATGACATTTCAATGTGTCCCCAAGGTCTTGTAAAAATTTCAAAGGAAAATAAGCTTTCTAAATACGTTAACAAAATTATACAAATTCGAAGGTTAGAAACCTCCTAATTACAGCCAACATCAAGAATTCCTAAATTTATTACCATATGAAATGAACATTTCACGGTTAGGCTTCAACATTGTAACACCCTAAAAATCATATAAAAATTAATTTGAGCTTTTATAGTCATAATTTCAAAAATCTGACAAACGTAGAAATGATAGGGACGATCCAACGAATCTGTTAAAAAAAAAAAAAAAGTGAATAGTAACTTGTGGGCCCCACAGGCTCACGGGGACAGCCGAAACCCTATAACTAGAGTCCAGAGATGCCTGAAAGTGAGAAATTATAGGATTAAGATAAGAAATGGGTAGGAATAAAGATTTTATACCTAGAATTAATTTTTGGGCAATAGTTGATTACCTAGGTACACTGCTTTACCCGTTCGATAGAATTTCGGTGTGCGGTTTTTAACATTGTAAAAGCTACTTGGTGACCAAGTAAAGGTGAGCCACTTATCTTGAGCCAAGTGGATGGCCAAGATTCATTCTTTGACTTCCAAACCAAATATTAGCCATCCATTTCATTATTTATTTTTGCAAAAGGAAGAAATACCCATTTTGACTACATTTACACCAAGATAAAGATAACTCACCAATCTTATCACTCCGTCATCTTTAGTTTCGACCAAGAGGTAGAAAACACAACCCCTCCATTGTTCTTCCTCTCAAACCTCCATTAACAAGCTTCAAGCTCCAAAAACCTTAGCCCAAAGTTACTAAAACACCAAGCTTCCTTCACAAAACTTGTCCTATTGCTCATAATTTATCAAACTAACCGATTGGAATTTCATTTCCTCACAATTTCTCATATTGATACAACATTAGTTTGTTGTCTAAGGAGGGTTTGATGTTGAATTGGCGGCCTTGAAGTGAAGAGAATTCAATTGGAACATCCTTTGAAGTTAAGAGCCCTAAATCTCCAAAAAGTAGGGTTTTTGAACCTCTTTTCCTTTCAAATCTGTTTTTCTATTCTAACCACTGATTTAATTTGATATTTTTGGTTTTATTGGTTGATAATATGTTGATATTGATGTATTAATTTTGGTGGAGTGTTTGGATGATGGTAGAAAAGCCATTTTGGAAAAACAAATTTTGAATCATGTGCTGGAATTCTCAGATTTGTACTAACAGGTTATGGTTCACAAATTTTCTAATATATTTGTAGATGTTTTTATTAGTTGAAAATTATATATTGAAGCTAACATCCTAAGACAACTTCATGATTTTTCTTAGGTCACAAAACTGACTTTACTATTTTCTAAAAATGTAAAACTGAGACTGTTGCTGAGTTGTCTGGATAGCTAATTCTGAAACACTGAATTTTGGTAATTTTGTTACCATATCAAATGATTTATTTTTCCTTTGAAATTTTGATAGAGTGTTGCTAACATCGTTTAAATATGATTTTTTCTATGAATTTATTGAGTCATTTTCTAGGGTTAAAAGTATGGAATTTTGGCTGTTGGCTGTAAATAGGAGGTTTTTGACCTCTGAATTTGTCTAATTTTGCTAACATGGTTAGAGAACTCATTTTTCTCTGATATTTTTACAGGACCTTATGGACATATTGAGGTGTCATGTATAATTTTTGTGGCTTTGAAATTGAATGTTTGGTATGCAAATAAATTAGTGCTACAATGGTGTGAAATCTATCCATATGTTGTATTTAGGCTAAGGCCTTATACTAGTGACTTAATGACATTTGGTTCAAGTATGATATATATGAATGCATGCTAGTGTCTTTAAGCATTGGTTTGAGGCATGATTGGAATCATTTTGTGAATGAAGGCACATGTGTGCTTTATGCATGCATTTCGAAAAGAAAAGTGAATGATGCAATATGTGGCAAAAGAGAATGTATAAACGTCAATTGTGCATGTTCTGACATAGGAGAAACCAGAAACAAGACTTAAGTTGAATTAAGGGGAAGGCAAAATGAGGAACTTCCCTTGTGTGCATGTTGTCACATAGGAGAAAACAGAAACAAGACTTAGTTGTAATTGAGAGGAAAGCAAAAGGAGGAACTTCCCCCATGATATTATGAGTCGTAGACGTATCGGCTAGGAATAGAATTGTGTGTGATTTGGAAATAGAATAAAATGAAGTCCGATGATCACGTATAGGAATGAGCTCAGTCCTGATATGCAGTCTATTTCCCATATGTTGTGTTATCCACTATAAATACCATTTAGTATAAACTATTCATTGTGGAGCTGTCCACAGCAGATACCTGTTGGGTATAAACTAAGTTTTTCCTATGTCAATGAGAAGAGAAAAAATTAATTGAATTGAGTTTTGTAGCATGGTATAAATTAAGTCTTTCCTATGTCGATGGAAAAAGAAAAATGCACTATATTGAGTTTTATGGCCATAGATGGAATCAGGGCCATTGAAAATAAGTTCACTGTAATTGGAACATGCATGGTTATATTATATTGAGTTATATTGTTTAGCATTATTTCATATGGTCTCGAGCATGATATTACTTATGAATTAATTGAGTGAACATTAAAAATAACCCACTTTAGAAGTATGATTTGGAACTTTAAAAATGAACAATTGTTATGAATTGCATGATCACTCTTTTTTTAATAAATCGAAGTGGTTGGGGTGATGACGATGACATTATGATTGTGTAATTGGGGAGTTGCCCTACTGAGAATTATATAATTCTCACCCCTACTTGTTTGTGTTCTCGTGTCATCCAGGGTGATCCAAAGGACAAGGAGGTTGCTGCATGAAAGGAATCAACTTTGTAGTAGTTTAGTAGTTGATATTTTAATTCTCCGTATTTAGTTGTAGTCATATATATGTAAATGTAATAAAGATTGTATATGTATGTAAGCTCATATCCGAGCTTCTTTTTGTACTTGACGTTATATTAAATAAATGTTTTGTATCTTTGATATATATTTTAATCAAATTACGCTAGTTATTACACAAACCCCTCAAGCTTGCTATAGATAATTAAGAAAGGTCCGCTAATTAATAAGTAACAACTCTCAAGTACGATATCATGACTTAAGGATAAGGTTGTACTTGGGAGGGTGTTACATTTCATGTAACGCTCGGGGACGAGGGCGAGGAGTGATCACCAGTGCAAAAGAAGGCACGAACAAGGAGTGGCTCCTCACAAGGCCCTCTAAGCAGAGGGGTACATGGATGAACCGATTACACACCCGAATGAGAGGGATCCTGAGACTGTATAGGTATAGGACTATACAGTTGAGGATGGCTTGTATGAGTTGATTTGTACTACCTATACCAACAAGATGCATTTTCTTTTCAGTAGCCTAAACTGAAAGAACTCCATAGTTAAGCATGCTTGACTTGGAGCAATTTTGGGATGGGTGACTTCCTAGGATGTTTTCCTAGGAAGCATGTGAGTGAGGACAAAGTATGCTGAAAAGACCCATGTTGGTTTGTAGGGACAATCATCAATCCATCAAGCAGAATGGGCTGTTACAAATATGTCCTCAACACCTTATAAAATTTTCAATTCAAAATGAGATCATTTGGAATAATAAAAAAAATTAGACAAATTTAGTGCTCCAGAATTTACTATTCTAGAAGAAACCTTAACCCTTTTGATTTCTGAATTTTTAATCATAGCAAAAGAGCTTTTAAAAGCTTAGGAAAATTCCTAGAGACACCTTTATATGTGAACTTTATCACATAAGATTTTGGCTTATCATAAAGTCTCCAAACTATGTGAATAAAATCATACAAATTGAGTTATTTGCTTGATTCGAAAATTCCAGCAATCTAGGTTAAAACTTGTTTTGCCAAAAAGGATTTTCTAACATCATCCAAACACTCTGCCAATTTAAACACATCAAGTAAATCATTAACCAAAATATAGAAAACAGATTTTTTACCAAAAAGGTTTAAAAGCCCTACTTGTGAAGCTTTAGGGCTTCTAACTGCAAAGGTTCTTTCAAAAATGTTTTTTCCTTGCTTCAAGCCTTCCAAACAGCATCTACTCCCTTCCTTAAATAGTGGAGTATGAGATATGAAAGTGAGAAATGGTTAGGAATTGAAATTCCTATCGGTTTGTTTTGTAGACGGTGATAAATAGTTAAAGTTTTGTGAAGAGATTATAAGGTTTTAGCAAGTTTAGACTAGGGTTTTGGAGGTTTTGAATGAAGTTTGACGTTCTTTGAGGAAGAAACAATGGAGGCTGTATTTTTCTCCTTGCTAGCCAAGAATGATAAGGTGATGTGATAAAGTTTGGTCATATTGTATTTATCTTGATATAAATATTAGTATTTATGTAATTAAAGTACAGTTTCTTTCTGAAAAGATAAAAAGAGATGGATGGCTAGGATTTGATCTTGTTAATCAAAATTGAATCTTAGAAATCTACTTAGTTTAAATGGATAGACACTATCCAAATCTTGATGTTTAATCTATTTTTCAGTGTAAAAATCACTCATTGAAAATTTATCGAAGTCTAGAACACCATACCCGGGAAATCAGATATTGACGGAAATTAAATTCTAGGTATAAAATTTTCATTTCTAACAATTTCTAACCTTAACCCTATCTTTTCTCAGTCCCGGGCATCTCTTACTATCGAATTTAGGGTTTCAACTGTCGAGACGAGCCCATAGGTCCCGCAAGGTCATTGTTCATGCCCGAGCCCCTTTTTTTTTTTAATTCATCCATTGGGTCATCCTTATCATTGCTACATGTATCAGATTTTTGAAATTCTTACTAATAAAGTTTAAATTAATTTTTGAATAAATTTTGGGTGTTATATTATCACCCACCTTAAAAAGAATTTTGTCCTTAAAATTCATTTGAAATAGATTTCAAAAGACAGTTTTCATAAATCAAACAATCAATTCAGACACAATTCAAACAATTTAATCAAATCCTAAACGTTCTTGCCTCGAATCTGATCATCAGGTGCTGATGTTCCCTTAGCTCTTGATACTCTTGTGTGGTGACTTCCCAGCAAATTTTGGATATCTCTCTAGACACTCCCGAATCTTGTGTCTCGGTTTTCCATAGCAATAGTATGCGTATTGCCTAGCCAAATAAGTTTTACTCCTATGATTTTTCCCATATCTTGGGTAATCTTGCCACATGGTTGACTTTTGTAACTATTTGTCCTTATACGAGATGACTTGAAACTGCTTCTTTTGGGGCAGAGCTTCCTTATACCCTTGGTTTTCAATTGCCAGTCCTTTGTTAGAAGTGTCCTTAATGGATTGGGTGATTGCTTGCTTCTTATTGGATTCCTCTGCACATTGACACTCGTTTATCAAAGTTGCATAATCTATGATCTCCAAGAGAATCACAGCTGCTTTAATATCCTCACGTAGACCTCCTTCATATTTTATGCACTTCCAGGCTTTATCAGGATCACGTTGGCAAATAGTAGAAAATTCATATAGCTCTTCAAACTTGGCTATGTACTCTACTGCGCTCATTGATCCTTGCTTGAGTGCCATGAAGTCCAACTCCTTTGCCAAAAAGGATTTTCTAACATCAACCAAATATTCCACCAATTTGAACACGTCAATATCAATATATTATTAGTTAATACAACAAAGAATATCAAGTAAATCATTAACCAAAATATGAAAACATTTAAAAGCCCTATATGTGTATCTTTAGGGCTTCTAACTCTAAAGGTTCTTTCAAAAATGGTTTTTTCTCATTTTTAGCCTTCCAAACAGCACATAATACCTTCCTTAAATAGTGGAGTATGAGATATCAAACAAATAAATTGTGAGGAATTGAAATTCCAATTAGTTAATTTTGTAGATGGTGATGAATAGTTGAAGTTTTATGAAGAGATCTTAAGGTTTTAGCAAGTTTATGTAGGTAGAAAAGTGCAACGTAAGGAGGGGTCGAATCATACTTTGCTTATCTTTTTTTCTTTTTCTTTTAAAAACTTAAACAAGATACTATCAATTGTTGAGCTTAAAGTGTAGCAAAAATAATGTTAGGTATGTCAGAAAGTAACTTTCTAAACTACATCATTAGCAACAAAAGAGAAAATAAGACATACTTTAAGCAAATATTAAATAATAATCATAGAACAGTGAATGTCAAAGAAATAGAGAAGAAAAAGATGCTATACAGATATTTTTATACTGATTCGGCGAACCTACCTGTCACAATGTACCCAAAGGATGTCACGACGAGAACGATAAACAGTTTAAAATAATGAAAGTTGCCACCAATTTTGTTTTTTTAGCAAAAATTGGAAAACCTTTTAATTTGTAAAACTGGCCTTTTTAAAAGTTTTGAGGTTCGGGAGTTTGATTATGATTAAGGAAGAATGGAAATTGAACCTCACTGCACCTCTAATACATCCGTACGAATACGGTTACCCTAGAGCTAATTATACAAATTCATTTATAAAACTAAAATTACTAATTATATATCTACAAAAATAACGATAAAATTAATAATTATGTATTTACAAAAATAAAGATGAAATTAATAATTATATATTTACAAAAATAAAGCTAAAATTAGTAATTATACATTTACAAAAATAAAGCCAAGATTAGTAGTTATATATTTTGCAAGAATAAAATTAAAATTAGTAATTATATATTTACAAAAATTGTAACAACCTCCCAAGTTCAACGTTATCCTTAAGTCATGACATCGTACTCGAGAGTTGTTACTTTTTAATTAGCGGACCTTTCTTAAATAAGTATAGCAAATTCGATGGGTTCGTGTACTAACTAGCGTAATCCGATCAAAATATATAGCAAAGATATAGCAAAGATAGAAAATATTTATTTGATATAACGTCAAGTACAAAAGGAAGCTCTACTATGAGCTTCAATACATATCCACTTTACATTACGTTTACATACATATTCATTCCATTAAGTAAAGCATAATCAAAGTATTAAACACTACACTATTGCAGTTCTGAGTTCTTTAGCGAAGCAACCTCATAGTCCTCTGGTTCAACTTGGAGATGACACGGGAACACACAAACATAGGGGTGAGAATTATAAAATTCTCAGTAGGGCATTCCCCAAAACATGCACTGAAATTAATGTCATCATCATCGTCCCAGCCACTTCGGTTTATTAAGAAATTGTGAGCATACAACCTAGATCAATGGTTTGTTTTTAAAGTTCTAAATCATACTTCCAAAGTGGGTCGCTTTTATTATTCAATCACTTGATATACACATAGCATACTACTTAACATTATAGTGCCTTATTTACAATTTTACGTACTCTCAGTACATCAAAAAGAATCTCAGAAATATTATCCCCGTCTTTCCGTGCCCTTGACCTAATCAAGGGGACTTTTCCGTGCCCTTTACCCACTAAAGGGGACTTGCTCATGCCCTTTACACGTTAAAGGGGACTTTGCCTTCCTTACATAGCATATATATCATCCTCAAGCCCACATATACAGGCATACATTAGAATAAATTTTTGAGTTTCATAATGCTTCAAACATATATATATATAGCATTCATTTATCACATTTCTCTTTACCAATGCATGCATTTATAATCATATAAACAATCAATTACATGTGATTCTCATTCATTCCTCATAAACCAAGCTTTAAAGTACATAGCATGCATCTAAGTTCATCATAGTGGCATCAAAGGACATTTTACTTTCAAATCAAGAATTTAGCTCATTTCCAGCATATTGACAGATTTCTAATTCCAATAGCAACAATTAATTTCTCAATCAAATGGCCAATTCAAGGATCACAAAAATTCCCCATGACATCTCAATGTGTCTAAGAGACCCTGTAAAATTTTCATAGCAATCGGAGTTCTCTAACCATGCTAAATAAATTATATAAATTTAGTGGTCAGAGCCACTTTTTCACAGCTTAGAATAGGGTTCTCATAATTTTTAGACCAAGCAAGTAATTGAACTACTTCAAAATAAAAATCATAGTTGTACTTAAATATGTTATAACTCCCTGTAAAAATTTCAAAGGATAATTCCATCATTTGCTATGGTCACAAAATTATACAAATTTACAACTTCAGTACCAAGATTTCAGGCAGCAGAGTTAGACTCTCCGTTTATAATTTTTCTCAGGTAGTAAAGTTCCTTATCATGAACCACGAAAATTATCAGAGTTTCCTTATGATGTTAGCTTCAACATATAATTTTTATAGCTAATAAAAATGACTATAATTGAGCCAGAAAATTCGTGAACAAATTCTGTCCTGTTGAAATCCGAAAATCCAGCAGCATGTGTCAAATTCTCTTTTGACAAAAATCATTTTTCACAACATCCAAACACTCCACCAAAATTAATACATAAATATCAACATAATATCAACCAATAAAACTCAGAATTTCGGAATTATTCAATCACAATATTCCAGAACAAAATCAGAAAGAAAATAGGATGAAACAAGCCCTACTTGGTAGCTTTAGTGATCTTGGCTCCAAGGATGATTCCCTTTACTTCTAAGCCTTCAAACCCACACCAAACCCTTCCTTACACAGCTGATAATGAGTTCTCAAAGTAGGAAAAGTTGATGGATTCAAATTCTAATCGGTTAGATTGGAAGATCTTGATGAGTGGAATAAGTTTAGTGAAGAGAGTTTGGTGTTTTGGTGATTTAAAACTAAGGTTTTGGGCATTTGAAGTTAATTTTTGTGGAAAAACACCATGGAACTATAGCTTTCTATTTCATGGCTGATAATGGAAGCAAATGGAGAGATAAGGAAGCTTTTGTTTTGTATTTATCATGTAATTATAATTTAGATAGTATATAATGTAAATATATAATTCTTTAAAGAAAAGAAAAATAAATGGATGGCTAGGATTTGTTTTGAAAGTCAAGGGATGAATCTTGGCCATCCAATTGGCTCAAGATAATTGGTTGTCCATAACTTGGTGAACAAGTAGCATTTTTCAGTGTAAAAACCGTACACCGAAATTTTATCGAACGGGTAAAACAGTGTACTCCGGTAATCAAACATTGCCCGAAAAATTGTTCTAAGTATAAAATTTTTATTTCTAACTATTTCTAACCTTATCCTTATATTTTCTCAATTTCTGGTATCTCCGGGCCCGAATTCTAGGGTTTCGGTTGTTCCGGCGAATCTGCGAGACCCGCAAGTTACTATTCACTTTTTTTTTTAATAGATTTGTAGGATTGTCCTGATCATTTCTATGTTTGTCAGATTTTTGAAATCATGGCTAGAAAAACTCAAATAAATTTTTATATAATTTTTAGGGTGTTACAAAAATAAAGCTAAAATTAAAACAAGAATTAAAGAACTAACTTTATGAAAAAGAGATTTTGACTTTATAGTTATTGACTACGCCGACACATCCTCCGGTGCAATGAGGAACTCAAAGTCACGTCGTTCTGTAGAAATTAAGTATATGTTGATGAATTTTAATCAAACAAAAAAAAATGTGTTAGTTGATTTTAATTTTGAAAATAGGCTTTTGATTGATGATTTTTTAAAAGAAATCCGATTTTGCACAAGGTTCAAGTTAGCACTAGACTACTCAATAAACCCTTACAATTCAATAATCCATAAAGGAGACATCTGCCTCTCAATCATGACTATTAATTGTTACAAAAGATTTTTAAAAAAATCATTTTTCAAGAAGAAGATCCAAAATTAAAATACCTAACATTTTAAGGGAAAAAAATACACATCCTAAACTGATAATTAAACTTAGCTCAAACATAAAGCAAGGCCCAAATGATCCTATTAAAAAAGAACCTGGTTACTGAAGAATAAGAAAGAAATCTAGGGCAGCGAATAGAGAAAGAGAGCAAAGCAAAATATATATATATATATATATATATAAAGTCACGCGTACCGAAAAAAATCTAGCTTTCATGCTAGTATACTAACCATTCAAACATTATTGACAAAAGCAAAAGTAACATGGACAATGGGATAAAAGCAATCATGTCCTCAATATTATATATATATATATATTTTAAAACAAAACTTTGTCCACAAAGGAAACAACACTAAAAGATATAGTAAAAAGAAAGAAAGAGAACCTAGATCAAAGATAAGAGGAGCAAGGATATGGTTCTTCAAAGAAGCACAGAAGGAAAAAAAAATGAATGATGGAGAGCGCGAGGATTTTGCAAATAGAGGTAGATGCACATAAGGGAACTGGCGATGGTGACTATGGCCACATGATGATGAATGAAGGAGGCTATGATGACAGTGAAAGTGATAGTTTGATGATGGGAGTAGTTGTTTGGAGATGATGATGATGATACTGTTAGGTGAAAGGTTATGGTTTGGTTTCTCTGGTAGGAGGCTATGAATGGCAATAATGGAGGCAAAGGAAAAGGGTGATGAATCCAATATTCTCATTCTTGTCCTCTCCTTTTTTTGTGTCTTTTGTCAAAATCAGCTCTCTCTCTCTATGTCCTAATTCTTTTCTCTTTGATCGCTTCTAAAATTCCCCCATATTCTTTAAATTTTTCTTATTTATACATGCAGGAACATTAAATGCCGTGACTGTTGATGCATTAAATGCATTGGCACACGCAGATCTTCAAGATGTGATTGCCAACTCATTATGACTAAAGCCTTAAATGCATTGAACAATTGGCATTGATTTTTTTTTAACTATTAGAGCATTAAATGCTTCTGTCATTTTTCTTATAGTTCCTGTTCCAAGCATGCATCTTTCTTCTTTATTTTTATTTGTTTTGTTTTATCAATCATAGTGAGATTGAAATTTAACAGATTTGAGTTTTAATGGGCTTGGTTCTTTTAATGAGCCAACAATAACATGGATTTTTTTTATTACAATTAGGCCAACAACAATAAATAAATAAAGCACAATGGGATAGGCTAACAAAAATTAAAATAATGGAAATAAAATTTCAGACAAAATATAGTGTTCACAATATGAAAACAACATGTGCTCCTTGACTCACCATTCTCCATTAACATGAAAAATGATTGAGGATGAATCCCTGTAGACCTCTAGGTATTCCACCCCAAGGGTTATTGCCACCTCCAGACCTATTATACATGATTCATATTTGGCCATGTTGTTAGTTCAGTCGAATGCTAGTTTGACAGCGATTGGGAACTATTTTCCATTTAGGGACACTACTACTGCTCCACCTCCATTCTCATGAATATTGATGACAACATCAAAGTACATTTTCCACATTAAGTCTCCTTTTTCCCCACTTTCATTATCCTCTTCTAAAGCTACTAGGACTTCTTAATTAGGAAATTCAAACTTTATTGACTGATATTTTTCAAGTGGATTCTCGGCCAGGTGGTTTGCTATCACGCTTCCTTTTATGGATTTTCTAGTCACATATTTGATGTCAAATTCTGCTAGAGCCACTTGCCATTTGGACATTCTCATGGAGACATGTAGCCTTTAAAAAATATGTTTCATGGAGTCCATGCGAGATATTAGCAAAGTTGTATAATAGAGCATATACTGTAACGCCCCGATTTTTCTGTTAGAGTGAAAGTGACTAAAATGCCCCTGAGGTCATTTTCGGCCCGAAATTCGAGGAAAGCCGGTCCGGCACTACTCGAAGGGCAAACTCAATGTTGGAAGGGGATTAGATGACTTGTGTATCTTTCCGGGATCGAAAATCTCGTTTTTTGAGTTTTCGAGTCAAAATGACCAAAACGCCCCTGCAGTGTTTTACCCATTTGCAAGTGTCGGATGAACCCGAACCTTCTCCAGATGGTTTTAAAAGGCGTTTTTATGTAGACTATAAGTTTAGTTTTGGTCCTGGAGGTCCCAGGCGAAATTAGTGCAAAATTACGATTTTGCCCCTAATTTCGTGTTTCTACGCTTAATCACATGATTAAGCAAACCTAAGCAATATTAGGCTCTAATCGAAGGTTAATTAATTTCCTTAATTAATCTTGAGTCAAAATAATTTATTAAAGTTGATTAGAACCTAAAAGTGCTTAATTACAACTTAAAATCCTATTTTAAATTCAAGACTCCTAGTCATGGAATCTTGAATAGTGGTTTCTCTTTCTAATTTCTTAAATCATGGAATTGTGTTACACATTGTTTATTCACAAATAAGTTTTTAATTCTTTAATGATATATGAGCACTCCAAATCTTGTCATAAAATCCTTAAATCACATTTTTAGTCACCTAAACTTAAGCTTAATTATTCCTAACCTTGTACCTAAACTAATACACACTTAAACCTATCATTAACACACAATTAGATGATCAAATCTCCCTACCCCCATGCTGCCCAGTCTGGCCAAAGCCTTCCCCCCCTCCATATGCATCACATGTTCAATTTTTCAACACTCCAAGGCCATACCTCAAGTCACATACACTATGCCTTGTCATATTTTCAATCAAGCTTGATTTTCCAAATGAATAACTAATTAAAATAACCCATTTTCCTTATTTATTTGTGGCTGAAAAAGTTCCAGCCATGTCAAGCTTCTAGAAGCCTAATTTCATTCAAAAATTGATAGGAAATTCACTCACATCAAGCCATACTTTGTATCATAAACTCCATACCTCAAACCATGCTTGTATGAAACCTTGTAAGAGATATTTTCCTTCCTTTCCCTCCCAAACTACATGGCCAGCACCTCCCTCCTTTGAGCTATCATTTGTTTTCATTTTCTATAAATACCTTGCTTACTTGACCTTGCAAACACTTTAGTTCATTTGCTAAGTTTCAAGTTTTCTAAGCTTTCTTGAGTTTTTTTCTTTTTCTCTCAAGTTTCAAGAGAGTTTTCTCTTGTTCTTCATCTTCATCTTCATTCTCTCTTCATCTCATAACATTGAAACACCACCCCACCACCTTAGATCATCATACAAACACCTAAACTTCCATTCTCAAACACAAGCTCACCAAGAACACATTTCCTTCCTTTTCCTCTCCACAAGACCGAAGCCATCTAGCCCCAAGGAGGAGCTCATCATCTTGTTTTCCTTTTCAAAAGTTCAAGCTTTTTGTCTCCATTATAGGTAGAAGTGTTTTTCTTATAAAGAAGTTTTTCTCTAGCTTTCTCTTGGATTTCTTTTGAAACTTTTCTTTGGTTCTTTTCTTCCTTCTCATTTCGGCCATGAGGCCATGTTTATGAGCATGATAGCTTGATGATGAGAGTTTCTAGATGATGACCTTGTGTTCATCTCAAAGAAACCTCTAAAGCTTGAGTTTTTCCTTTCCTTTAACTTTATCTATATGATACTTAGCTCACATGGTTTTTCAACTTCAGAAAATTTGTAACACCCTAAATCTTAACCTAATACTACTAGTATGTATTTAGGTTAATCCTTAGAATATTACCTCTTGGTCTCATTCTTTACTTTGAAGATATTTAGCGGAAATATGGGTAAAATTTTTCTTTTTGGAATTAAAACCAAAGTGAGAGCCACGCATGATTCTTTGAATGGGAATTCATATAAGTCATATGAGCAAATCATAAAAACACATAAATAACATGGATACATCAACTGATTATATATAGATAATGTGCCTACCAAAAGGCAGGACTATTCGGTACATAGAAGAATGAAATACAACTGAAAAGCAAATACAAGGAAATCATAAAAGCAACACCCATACCCATGTGCACCTAGAGTAGACAACCTCATATACAAAAGAAGGTTTGTCCTCAACTGTGTGGCGTGTGTGCACTAGCTACTACCCATCCTATGCACCTACTCCTGCTGGTCTGAGTATTGAGGGGTGGAATAAATCCACTGGCGGATCTCGGTAGGAGTGGTCGTGTGGCGAGGGCGCATGGATGGCCTACGAGCCAACCTCAGCTGAACCACCGTCTCCTCACTCCCGGCTCTCGTCGGTGGGGGAGCGGGGCTAGAGCTCCAACTGTACATGTGCGAGGGCGGGTCCTCTGATAGATCCGTCTCCGAATACTGAGTCCGGGGCACGTACTCCGGGTAGTCACGTACGGCTAACGCCTCGAGCTGCATGCAGAAGATCTGCTCATCTCGTGGTCTAGCTCGCTCGAAAATCATGTTATGATGGTAGGGGGCAGTCGGAGTGAAGCGGTAGCTCTCTACTGGGTGTGCGAAGGGTCGTCCCATAAACATGAATACTCTGACTGTGCAGTGACTCTCAAAATGGTATGACCCGAGTGCTGGGTCATGGTGCAGCTCCCACGTCGGGGTGTCAATGAAGAGTACGAAAGTCGCCATCTGAAGATATGATGGAAGAAAAGAGAGAGGGAATGAGAATCTTCTAAAAGAATTCTCTAAAAGAATTCTCAGTAGGGCAGTCCCTAACTAAGTGTCGTCATCACATCCTCAGGAACCATGGGTTTTATTTCTAAAAAGGTGTGTATGCATATAAACTCCTTTTAAGTTAGTTTTCTAAAGCATTGGTTATCCAAGGTCCGTCATATTTTACAATGCGTCTTATGACTAAGCATGGAATATATTAAGACATCAACGCGTCATAAGGATAAACTAATCAACAAAAACTTTATAATAGTGGCATAAGTAGACAAGTATAAATCTCATAATAACTTTCTTGGTTTTTCATAGCATATGTGACATTTCAACTTTAACTTTATCTCATGGGGCCACCTTAAAACATCTCTAGGTTATGAGCTCATACCTTAACTAGTCGTCACTAGCTCTTACTTATCCTATGATAAGCGTAACATACATATTCCCGACTTAAAGTACGGGCTAGAGGGCAAATTAAGGATCACCTCTTAGGGTCATTTCCTCTTTGAAACGCTCTACTAGCAACTAGTGCATAGTAGTATTGTCCGCTTTGGCAAGCTCTATGTCAATACCCTCACGGATTTGTTTTCTTGGGGGGTGCTCGGCTAAACCGGTGTCACCCAAGAAGGCGTCTTAGTGTTGTGTCACATTTAAGTTCTCATGATTTTCAAAAAGACCTTTTTCTAAGTTCCTCAAATTTGATGGAAATTCGGCAGCATGATGGCTGTAGACCGAATTTCCTCAAATTTGCTTATGCTATGAAAACATATAGGACATACACAAGCATTCTTCATAAGGTGTTGAAAATTATATAAAACTTCTTCATAGCATATCATCACATAATCATATTTAAACAAAACATTCACACAACTCATAAAGCTTAATATGTTATAAACCTATAGTGTCTTATGCCTCGATCCTTACGGGTCTTTGGACTTGTAAACTAATTGTTCTAGTATTCCTCCTTAACCTCTCACACACCTATAGGTTCACAACTAATAAGTTTTACTAATTTTATGCTTAAGAACCCATCCAAACAGCACTACGCATATTTGGACAGTTTTATGTTCATGTGATTACGGGGTTCTAGAAATTACGTTTTAGGCCATTAAAGTCCTTAACTCACAACCTAGGTTATAAATCATTATAACTTAAGCTCTCGGGTATCTATAGGTTCATATCTAAGTATTCCTCACCTCACACTATGGTCAAGAACATCTTTAAACCTCAAGGATGCAGAATTTATAATCTTAATTTTACGGGTACCTAGGAGTCACAACAATGACCCTTTCTAAGTCTAGTTTGCTCCTAAGGCATCAAGATCAAGTCCTAAACCAATTATGAGCCATTCCTACACCTTTAAACTAATTTAGAGCCATGATTATCAAGTCTAAACCTTGCTGGACAGAATATAGAAAATTCAAGAATTAAAGGATCTAGAACTCTCAAATTAATTCCTTTCTAGTCTCTAACTTATCTTATCTTTCACATATGAGTCTTAATATTATTTTTACTCAAACATAAGCATATTATCATAATTAAAACAGCACATACAGTGGTAAATAAATAGCAAGGCAGAACCGAAATGTGCATCTCCATAAAAGGCATAGAACACAATTTCTAAGGCACATAGAACACTAGTTTCTCTTGGAACCTTTTTAAAACTATCAAAACTCATTTATAAACACTTTTATCCTTTATATCATAAAAATACTTGAGAGGGCAGTGGCTAAATCATTTTCATCTCAAGAGGTCCTAAATTCATAAAACTTAGTTCTACATATTTCTTATACTCATATAAGCTTAGGAAAATTTATGAAACATATTTTTAACACTTGGAAAACTTAAAAACCCCTTAGGGCCGAAATCTCAACTATGGAAAATAATTATTTTAGACCTTTGTTTGAGACAACAACGGGCAAGTCTTTGAGCTCTAGGTTCATTAAAGTAATGGCATAAAGATAAACATACTTATGCACTTGTTTTAGCTTTTATTAGAAAGTAAAGTGAGAGCATAAAATAAATATGAGATGCATCATATTGTCATCTTTGATATTTAGGTGAGAACTTGAAATGTAAACATGATAATGCATAGCTTGAAATATAAACATGATAATGCAAGTTCCTTTATTATCTTGGTACTTAGTGATAGCAAGGAAAATAAACATGATGTGCAAGGCATGAAAGTAAACATGATGCAAGGTTCATTTTATGGTTAGCTAGAGCTCACTCAAGACTTTAACAAGATAACAACCCAACACATATCTCATTACAAAGAGAGCTTTAGAGTTCTTGAACCAAGTTCTCAAGGAACTATGAGGTTCTTGAACATCATCATCAAGCTCAAAAATAAATAAACTTCCAAAACCAAACAAAACCTCAAAGATTAAGGAACCAAAACTGAAACTTGGTAAATAGGAAAAGAGAACGAAACTAAGTCAAGTTCTTTATTAAGTACCCAAAACCCCTATCTAGAGAAAAATCTCTAGAACGTGCCGGCCAACTTTAAGGTTGACAAGGGTAGGCTTGGGCTTTTAGAAATCCTTAGATTAATTTTCTTAAGTTGAAAAATCATGTGAGCTAAATATCATATAGATGAAGTTTTAAGAAAAGGAAAACTCAAGCTTTAGAGGTTTCTTTGAGATGAACACAAGGTCATCATCTAGAAACTCTCATCATCAAGCTATCATGCTCATAAACAAGGCCAAGAGGTCGAAATGAAAAAGAAGAGAAAAAAAAAGGAAAGTTCAAAAGAATCTAAGAGGAAACTAGAGAAAAACACATTCTTGAGCAAAACAAGTTTGAAAAGCAAATCTCTAACAAGTGATGAAGATGAAAGCTTGAACTTGAAAAGGAAAATGAGAAGAGCAACTCCTCCTAAGGTGGTGTGATGGCTTTGGCCAAAGAGAAAGAAAAGGAAAGGAGATGTGTTTTGAGGAAGCTTGTGTTTGAGGTTTAGTGTATAAGAGATTTGATGGTGATCTAAGGTTATGATATGGTGGATTGAAGTGGTGAGGTGATAATGTGAAGAAAGGATGAAGATGAAGAGAAACAACTCTTGGAACTTTGAGAGAAAAGAAAAGAAGTAGCAAGATAACTCTAGAATTCTAAACTTAGCAAATGCTTCAAGGTGCAACTAAGCTATCACAAGCATCCTATTTATAGAAAAAACAAAACCATGGGCTCACCAAGGGGTGGAGTGGCCGTAGCATTGGAGGAAAAAGGGAGAGGAAAATATCTCTTTGATTGTGTCATAAAAGCATGGTTTGAAGTATGGAGTTCATGACACAAAGTAAGGCTTGAAGCATGGGTTTTTAAGTGAGCTTTTATTTTAATTTTGCAAGAAATTAGTCTTCTAGAAACTCGACATGGCTGGAACATTTTCAGCCACAAATAAATATGGGAAATGATTTATTTCAATTGGTTATTTACTTGGAAAATCAAGTGTGATGGAAAATATGACAAGGTATGGTGTATGTGACTTGAGGTATGGCTTTGGAGTGTTAGAAAATTGAACATGTGATGCATATGGAGGGAGGAGGGTACACAGCTAGACCTGGGCAGCATGGAGGGAGGGAGATTTGATCATCTAATTGTGTGTTAATGATAGGTTTAAGTGTGTATTAGCTTAGGTACAAGGTTAGGAATAATTAAGCTTAAGTTTAGGTAACTAAGAATGTGTTTTAAGGATTTTATGACAAGATTAGGAGTGCTCATACATCATTAGAGAATTAAAAACTCATTTATGAATAAACAATGTGTAACACAATTCCACGATTTCGGAGGACAACCCATCCGAGGACCCGCCGACGCACATGTATAGCGAGAGTTCTGCTCCTACACCTCAGTTCATGCGAGGCGAGAGCGAGGAGACTGTTACACAGCCGAGGCTGGATAGGCGTGCCGAGAGGCACCCCTATTGAGGAGCTCATGCTCAGTCTTCACGTGTTCCTACTTCTGCTGCCCTGCGTCCATGGATTGGTTACACTCCACCATTTCTCGGAATCCAGTAGTTGACGTCGTAGGGGAGGCTTAGTGCACACACAACATGTAGAATGGATAAACCTTCTTTTGGTTTTGAGGTTATTCACCATAGGTGCACTTGGGTAGTTATGATTTAAAGGTCATCATCAAGCACTTTATACGAAAGCGCACCCGATTTATCGTAATCGTAACAAAGTCTTGCGCGGGTTAAAACTTACGACTCAGCTTGACCTAATTATCAAAATTAATTCCTTAAGCACCCAAGGGACTCACCCTAAATATTTTCACTAACTTTTAACCTCAAAAACATTTTCAAATAGTGCTGGACAGCAGGGCAGTGTTTTAAAATTAATCTGTTTTGGTGTTCTAGAAATCGCGATTTCGACTCTTTTTGATTTTTGGTTTTTCCTAAAAAGCCAAAATTAATTCTTTCCACCACTAACGGGAATTTTCACACATAAAATCAGTTTCAAACAGAACCCTCATCAAAATAAATTCACCAAGGTAGTAGGTATAAAATCTCAAATTTTAGAAGTCTCTAAAATGCATTTTTTGGTTCTTTCTAGTTCCTAATTTTTCTCAAGATAAAGAATTGGATTCCCCCACCAACTACTAGTGATTGATGCACATTTGGATCATTTTAAATAACATTTTACAGAATTTTAAATAAGTGAGGCAGTAGCCAAAAATCGATTTCCTAAAGGTACCCAAAAATTGTTTCTTTGACTCGTTCTTGTTACTAGTTTATCCTAGGATGCCAAAAATAATTTTTACCACATTTAATATCAACTTTTACACTCCCTAACCTATCCAAACAGCAGCAAGCAGAAAAGGAAACATCAAGGCAGTAGCCAAAAGTTTGTGTCCTAAAGACGCATAAAATCATGTTTTTACTTTTCTTTGTAACAAGATTTCTAAGACAACTTTTAAGAAAATTTTAGGACATAGAGGTTGAGCCATAAAACCAAATAAAACTCATCTCAAACCTCAATGTTTTGTCATGGCCAAAATGCACATGATTTGAGTGTAGCCATGATTTAAAATTTCATTCTAGATCCAAGGACAAGTTTGTGCGCTTTAAGATCTTTTAGGTGACAACTTGGAAATAAACATGCTATGCATCATATTTTTATCTTCAGGATTTAAAGGTGATAGCTCAAAAGTAAATATGCTATGCAAACCCATTTTTATCTTCAAGATTAAAGCGATAGCACAAAAGTAAACATGCCATGCAACTTATTTTTATCTTTGAGATTAAGGTAAAGACATTAAAAGTAAACATGCTATGCACTTCATTTTTATCTTCAAGCTTTAGGGTGGTGGCTCAAAATATAAATATGCTATGCAAACTCATTCTTATCTTTAGATTTAGGTGATAGCATAAAAGTAAATATGAACACAAGCTTATTTTACATCTTGTTCACTTAAAGCTCAAAAACCTTACAAGAGTAGTTTCTTGCTCCTAGTAGATCTTAAACATTAGTGAGCTTTAGAGTCCATCCACACCATGGTTCCAAGAACCTTATTCCTTGGACTCACCATCAAGCTCAAAACAAAGAACAAAGAGAAAAAGATAACCAACAACATTTCATTTCTATGGTTTCCTTGAAATAAAAAATAAAAGGAAAGTGAGAGATAAAAATCAAAAGAAGCAATAAACCAAGGAGACCAAAAACTTTAGGCTTTAGAGATCTTGAGTTTAATGATATCAAATCACCTTCAAAGATACTCATCATTAAGCCATGATCTAACTCATCAAAACCGAAATCCTAGAGGAAAAAGGAGATAAGGCCAAAAATGAAATGAAACCAAGGAACCAAGCCTTTGGCTTTAGTGGCCTCAAACATGGTGATGTCAAGACCACCACCAAGAGCTTTCATCATCAAGCCATGGTTCCAACACTTTGTTTACAACCAAGAGCCGAAAACATAGAGGAAAAAGATCCATAAACTGAAAATATTCATCAAGCGGAGGAGATCCACATCAAAACATAAAGAAAGGAAAAAAACTAAAAGAACTTGTCCAACCAAGCAACAAAGAATCCGAAAAATAAAGCAAAGAAAAACAAAGGAACTCAAAACAAAATCCTACCAAGGATGTAGTCTTTGATGGAAGGAAGAAAGCTTGGTTCTTGGAGCTAAAATGAGAAGACAAAATCTTCTCTTGGTGGCTTGAGGGGTTTCAGCCAAGGGGGAAAGAAAGGAAAGGAATGGTTTTTCTTGTGGGGTTGAGCTTGGGGGTGGAAAAGTTGTGTATTTATGAGGTGGTGTATGGTTATAAGGTGGTGGTGAGTGGTGGTTCTCATGAGGAAGGAGAAAAGCTCTCAAGGCCTTAGAAAAGAGAGAAAACTTGAAATGACTTTAGAACTAAAGTTGCAAGAATTAAGCAAATGGTATTGTGATTCCCTTGAGTGTGTATTTATAGAAAAATTGCTATATGAGAGGATGAAGGGGGAGGGGAGGCCGCGGCATTCATCAAGAGAAATGGGGAGACAAATATCTTCTAAATGCATCATTACATAGAATGGTGTAGGAATGGCTAGGTATGGGCTTGAGTATGGTGTTCTTTGAGTGTGTAAGTGAGCAATTGAAAATGTGATAAATGAGATGGAGGAGGAGTGGTGCCAGTTCCCAAGAAGATTCAAGGGAGGAAATTTTCTCTCCTTAATGTGGATTAGAGGTGTGCTTAGGAGTGTCTTTGATTAGGCCATTGATTAGGAGTTTGTAATCAAGTATTTAGGTTAAAAAAAAAAAGTGAGTGATTAAGACTTCCTAAGGCATGGTTGAAGAATGCTCTTGTTCACTTAGTAGGGTCAAACTTCATTCAATAGGATTTTCAATCACATCATAGGTTTCTTAATTTAAGGGATTGGAGAGCGAAAGTACTATTTCATGATTTGTGAGATAAATTCTTAATGTAAGAAAAGAGATTTTGAGTTTCTCTAAGCAATCCTAGGTCCTAATTTTTCACAATTAATTATTTTGAATCTAGATTAATTATTAAAATTAAATTACCTTTAATTAGAGACGAATATCGCTTATGTTTCCTTAACCATTTAATTAAGCTCATTATGCATTAATCTAGGGGTGAAAAGGTCATTTCACATCAAAACTTCTCCAGGACCACTCGGACTCATCCAAATATCTCACATTACATAAAAACATCATTTCAAACTTTTGGGAAAACTTTTAGGCTCAGTTGGCACTAAATCTCGTGTAAAATCGCTGCGGGGGCATTTTCATCATTTTGTTTCGAAAGTTCAGAAAGTGGGATTTTCATTTCATTTATTGTTTCTAAGGCATCTAATCCTCTTCAAACATCACACCAACCCCTCAAGGATGCTCCCGGTCGGCCGTCCTCAGATTCCGGGCAAAAATGACCTCAGAGGCATTTTGGTCATTTTAACATGGGAAAATCGCGATTTTCGTACAGATCGCCATCTAATCCTTATGTAGTCTATTCATAATATAAAAATAACCTTTTGAAGGGGGCCGGGGTTGACCGGCCTCGGTTTTTGGTACAAAACTGACCTAGAGGCATTTTGGTCATTTTTGCTAAGTAGAGAAAAATTGGGGCGTTACATTTTAACCCGAATAGCATCACTCTACCACTGAGTGACAAATGATGTTTCCTCCTTGTCTTCTTCTGCCATCAGGATCTGATTGTAGCCTCAATACCCATCTATGAAGGAGAATCTGTGACTTCTTGCTGTATTGTCAACTAGAACATCTATATGGGGGAGAGGAAACTTTGGGCTTGCTTTATTCAAATCTCAATAGTCTACACACATTCTGACCTTTTCATCCTTCTTTGGCACAGGTACTATGTTGGCTATCCATTTTGGGTAGAGTGGAACCTCCAAGAAGCCTACATCAAGTTACTTTTTGACTTCATCGTTGATTTTTAGTGACATTTCTGGACTCATTGTAAGGCCCCGGTTTTTCCTGTTTGAGCGTAAATGACCAAAATGCCCCTGAGGTCATTTTTACCCAGAAATCTAGGTATGGCCAATCCGGCAGTCCTTAGAGGGTCAACTCAATGTTTGAAAAGGATTATATATGTTGTGATTGACAACAGAGATGAAAATCTAATTTTTCCGAACTTTCGGCTCAAAATGACCAAAATACCCCCTATAGTGTTTTATGCAGGTATCAGTGTTGTTTGAGCCCGGAATTTCTCCCGAGGGTTTGGAATGTTAATTATATGTGTTTTATGATATTTGTTTTGGTTCGGGTGGTCCTGGACAGTGTTTGTACAAAATTACCGTTTTGCCCTTGGAAAAGTGTTTTACGGGCCTAATGACGTGATTAAGGGAACCTAAGCAATATTAGGCTCTAATAAAAGATTAATTAAGTTTGATAATTAATCTAGAGTCAAAATAATTTATTAAGGTTAATTAGAAGCTAAGATTGCTTAAATACACCTTAATTGTTTTTAAAAATCAAGATTCCATGTCATGGAATCTTGAATAGTATTTTCTCTCTCCAGTTTCTTAAATTAAGGAATTATGTTTGTGCATAATCATATCATAAAATGAGTTTTGATTTCACTAATGAAACAAGACCACTCATAATCATGTCTCAACATCCCTAAATTACCCAGTGCCTCACCTAAACACTTACTTACAAACTCCTAATCAAAAGCTTAATCAAAGATACACCTAAACACATCACTAAACCACAATTAGATGAAACAAATCTCCTCCCCCATGGCCTAATAGCAACCGGCCACTCCTCCCTATATTCTTCTCATGTTGAATTGCTTTGCACACAAGGGCCATGCTTTGAGCCATATCTTGGACCATACGTGAGACCATACTTAGCCATACTTCAAACCATACCTAGCCTTACCTTTAAATGACCAATTAAAAGAGATATTTTCCTCCCCATGGCTGCATCATGCTACGGCCAACCCCCTCCAATTCACTCATTCACATTTCATTTTTCTATAAATTCCAATTTCTAGAGAACTTGGTTCCATTTGCTCACTTTCAAGTTTCTGTCTTAAGAATTTCTCTAAGCTTTCTTCCTTTTCTCTCAAAGAAACTCTTTGCTCTTATCTTCTTCATCTTCTTCATCCTCTTCTAAGATCACCCTCTTATAACCTCAAACCACCATACAACCACCATAGATTATCATCCAAACACCTAAGCTTCCTTTCTCAAACACAAAGCTCACACAAACACATTTCCTTCCTTTTCTCCCTTACTTGAGCGAATCATCATCATCCTTGAGAGGAGAATTTTTCTTCTCATTCCTTTACAAGAACAAGCTCTCTCTTGTCCTTCTAAAGAAAAACACCACTTGGTAGGGGTTTTCTTTATCAAGATTCTCACCCCCTGTATCTCTTTGTTTCCATTATGTCTTTAGATGCCGATGGCGCCGTTCGTGATTTTTGTTGACACTCCAGTTTGTGAGGTGCACTACGACCCGGACCATCATTCATACCACTTCGAGGGTCGATGTGATGTGCGCATTTTTCTGTACATGGGACATCTGTTTGCTTACCCAGTATCCAGCTTCAGATTCACTCCCACTTCTCCCTATGGCAATGTTACGATTGTCACCACCCGCAACAAATTAGAAATAATGAAAATAACCAAATTACACTAATAATGTAGTTATAGTGCAATCCGAGTCATCTCACGAGGAAGTATTTAAATTGATTCAAATTGCAAAGGGGGTATTATTGATGTGATTAACAAAAATAAAATAAAATTGTGAAGAATTAATAGTAAGGAATTACCTGCACAAAGACTCCTTCAGATCAAAATATGTTCTATCCTTCGTTCAAACGGATAAAATTCATGGCAGTGACTACCTACATCAACTATACTTTGCACAGATGACGTCGCAATACTACTTAATAGTCATACAAACATATTTCCATCAAGAATTCAACTAACACAAGAGCTAGTGATCACAATCATGACCCTATAAACCTATGTTAATTTAGTTAACAATTGCAGCAGCCTAAATCCTAACAGATTTAATTTCATCCCTTACCAATTGGAATTACTCAGATTAATTAACCCAATTTCCCAATGGTACAAAATTTTGCATACAAACAAATACACAATCAATAATTTCTAAAAACTTAATTACAAAAATTATTGCAATCAAAATTAAAAGAGAAAACAAAAGGAAAGAAAAACCAACCATGAATTGAATTTCAATAACAGGAACCTCAAGAACAATCTGATCTTCAGTTGTCTTTATGCGTGGTAAAGGAATTACTCCTCCATGTGAGGAGTTCCACACTCAACGATTAAAGAAAACTGTAATTGTAATGTTTAAAACTCAAAATATGTCCAAGAGAAGTTTCTAAACCCTAGAGAGATGAAGGAGAAAGAAGAGAGAGAGAAAGTTGTTCAAAAACCCCACCCCCAAAAACCTAGCTAGATTTGTCCCCTTCTATTCTTTTCCCATGATTACTGTAGCATCTCCAAATTGGGTTTAGGTTGGGCCCAAAAACTGACCCATGAAAGACAGTAACTAGAGTCAGGTGATCGTAGGGGCGCTGTAGCTCTAAAGAGTGCTGCAGCGCTCACCAGAAGAGTTTCCTCCATAATGGGCATTTTGATGGTCTCTGTCGTTTAGCGCTGCAGCGCTCACCCGAATGTGAGCTTTTGGCAAATCTTCTTCCTTCTAGTCCCAGCTCCAACTTCTGGCACTTTGCTCTCAATGCATTGCTTCTGTACTCAAAGTCTAACTCAAGAAGATGGGTTAGTTGTAATGAGAGTTAATTATTTAAACAGAAATGAAACAATTGCTATTGATTTCCCGACAATGTGAAATGAGGTTCGATTTATGAAACATTATTATTTCCTCAATAACACATTAAAACTTCATGTAAAAATCCAAGGTTAAGAAATTAAATATGTGGTGCAAACACCACTTATCAGGCGATGACCTAATTTTTGAGCGCACTCGCCCCCGCGATGAGTAGACTCGTCGTGCTCGCCCGACCACTTCAGCAGTCCACAACTACCTCTATTATGTTCCTCACTCGAGGCAATCTGAGACCGATCCATTCGAGGACTCCCCCACTCATATCTATTCAGAGGGCTCTGATCCCATGGTGCCCATGGACATAGGCAAAGGCAGCGAGGATATAGTGACCCAACCCTGTCTAGTTCGGTGACCGAAGATGCGTTCAGGCTACAGAGGCCATGTCCGACCCCCGTTTCGTTTACATACACCCGTGGAGCTTGCGCAGTTGATTGAGTACATACTCTCATCATTGGAGGATCAGCGTTGTAAGTAAATTTCGTTAGAGAGTCTGTTCAAGTGCCCGAGCCATCATGAAGACCCCATTCTCTTGTCGTATCTTTTGCTAGGGGTGTCTTAGTCTAGTACTTGTAGGACTAGTGAGAAGGAGCTATAGTTGGCTTTTGATTTTGACGTTTCATGTATTTTCTATTTCCCTGTATTTACTGCTTTCCTGTATTTTCTTTTGTTGACTTTATGTATCGAAAGCTCAGCCCACTATGCATGGGTGTGACTTCGTTTATTATATTTCAGTTGCATTATGAACCATGCTATATTAAGATTATTAATGTATTTGTGTTCGATGTTCTTAAATGTTGTGTTTTAAATATGTGCTCTTATAATCTGCTTGTCCTGTTTATTCGGATTGCACCTAGTAACTGGTTTATGTTAGTGCGCTCGGCTCATGTTTTATTTTATGTTTTTTTTATAAAAAATTTACCCTATTTTCCACTAAGTATTTTGATTAAAAGATGAAACAAAAGAGTAATAACTAATAATTAACTGTAATACGTCCTAGGCATGTTGAGTTAAATGTTACGGTGTTACATTTCAAGGAAACCTTATGGTGTGAACTTTACCATCAAGCTCAAGGAAATGGATGAAGAGAACAAACCAAGTAATAACATTTCTTTGAGAACCAAAATCAAAACCACAAAAAGGAGAAAGAAAAACCAAAATACTTTTAGATCCAAAGGCCAAGTTTCAATCTTTAGAGGTTACATAACTGATAATCTCATGATTACCATCATAAACACTTATAATCAAGCCAACATTTTCTTTTAAAAACAAGGCTCCATGGCAGAAAATGAAAAGAGAGGCAAAGAGTTAAAGCCAAGAGAAACTAAAACTTGTTCATAACCAATATCAAAAGAAAAAGGTAAAAGCTTTTAAAACAAAATCCCCACCAAGTAGTGTTTCTTTGTTGTGAAGAAAAAGAGCTTGTTCTTTGCAAGGAACTGAGAAGAAAAACTTTTCTCCAAGGTGGTATGAGGATTCGACCAAGAAGTAAGAAAAAGGAAGGAAATGTTTTTGTGTGAGCTTTGTGTATAAGAATGAAAGCTTATGTGTTTGAATGGAGATCTATGGTAGTTGTATGGTGGTTTGAGGTTGCAAGGAGGTGGTTATTTAAGGAGGGTGAAGAGGATGAAGGAGATGAGAGAAAAGAGAACTCTTGAGGAAAAGAAAGAAAACTTGAATCAACTTCTTAAGACAATAACTAGAGAATGAGCAAATGGAACCAAGTTTTCTCAAGATGTATATTTATAGAGAATTGAAACATAAGAGTTGAAATGGAGGGGGAGGTCGTGGACTCATCAAGGGAAATGGGGAGGAAAATATCTCCTCAAAATGTCATTCAAAGGTAAGGTTGGAGGTACGACTGGGCATGGTTCAAAGCATGGTTCTTTGTGTGTAAAATAAATCAACATGTGATGAATGTGAGGGGGGAAGTGGCACCGGTTTCATATAGCCAAGGGGAGGGAATTGTTTCATCTAATTATGGTTTAGAGGTGCGTTTATGTGTATCTTTGATTAGGCTTTTGATTAGGAGTTTGTAAGTGAGTGTTTATGTAAGGTAATGGGTAATTAAAGGTGTCAAGACATGATTAGGGAGTATTCTTGCTTTATTAGTGAAATCAAAACTCATTTTATAAGGTAATCAATCACAAACATAATACCTTAATTTAAGGAATTGGAGAGAGTAAACACTATTCAAGATTCCATGACATGGAATCTTGACTTTAAGAAAGAGATTTAGGTTTATCTAAGCAACCTTAGGTTCTAATCAATCTTAATAAATTATTTTGACTCTAGATTAATTACCAAAATTAATTAATCTTTGATTAGAGTCTAATTTTGTTTTGGTTTCCTTAATCACATCATTAGGCCTGAAATACACCATTTCCGGGGCAAAATGGTAATTTTGCACAAACACTACTCGGGACCACCCGGACTTAAACAATTATCATTAGCATTCCGAACTCCCGGGAAAAATTCTGGGCTCAAACGGCACTTATACCCATGCAAAACACTATAGGGGTATTTCGGTCATTTTGAGCCGAAAGTTTAGAATATAAAATTTTCATCTTTGTTATCAGTCACAACACTTTTAATCCCCTTCAAACATTTAGTTGACCCTTTGAGGACCGTCAGGTCGGCCGTTCTCGAATTCCGGGTAAAAATGACCTCAGAGGCATTCCGGGTCTACTATGAAGGGTCAATGGTGCAAAAGGATGAGTTAGAAGTGGTGTTGACTGAGGGCACATACCCCCTTGAGAGATCAAGACGTCCAACTTAGGGACATTAAACCAAAGTGCTTGCTGGGAGACGACCCACTATCCCCTTCCCCCTTTTTCTCTTTGTAGGCTCTAATTTTTGCTTTTCAATTCTATAGCTATAATTGTTTTTAGGACAGGTCTTTCTGCTTGGGAGCCATTAATTGGTAGTTATGGAGGTCCTAGTTTGCCTCAGTCTTGCTCTAGCCAGTTCTTGTCACTCCAGCGAGACTTCTTCGCTACAGCGAAATTCAATCGTTGCAGCAATTCAAGCCGAAACCATTCTTTATTTGGGCTCTGTCTCTACAAAAAAAAAAACCAATAATAATAAAAATTATATTAATAATTTAATTAATAATTAAATTTGGGGGAGCGCACACATTAGTGTAACACAGTGTTTCACTACGTTGCAGTCACTGCAGTGAGATTTTATCACTATGGTAAGTGGGGCCTCTCTACAAATGTTCATTTCAGAACAACTACCCCTCTTTCCTTCTAACAATCTACTCTTCCTTTTCTCTGAAATCCCACCCCTCACTCTCATACCTACTCCTCACTCTCGTACTCACTCCCTACTAGCACACGTGCACCACTCTTTCCCACCCTTTTGCTTCCCTCGACCAAGTATGTCACCATTTTCCTTTACTTTTGTTTTTCTTTCTTTTGCTTATTATTGATTGTGCTCTTTAGGCCAGTTAGATTAAACTAGTTTAATCCTTGCTTCCATTTAGTTTTGGCTAATCTAGTCTAGTTAGTTTTCATTTAGAATGGCTATTTAAGTTTTGATCTTTTCTATTTAGGATTAGTTGCAAATTCGGGGTTTGCTGTGTGCTGCAATTTGTAACATCCCCTGCTGCTTTATGGATTGACGACTGTCCCCATAAACCAACACGGGTCTTTTCAGCATGTTTTGTCCTCACTCACATGCTTCCTAGGAAAACTTCCCAGGAGGTCACCCATCCCAAAATTATCCCAAGTCAAGCACGCTTAACTGTGGGGTTCTTTTAGTTTAGGCTACCGAAAAGAAGATGCATCTTGTTATTATAGGTAGCGCAAATCAATTCATATAAGCCCTCCTCAACTGTATAGTCCCATACCTATACAATCTTAGGATCCCTCTCATTCGGGTGTGTAATCAGTTCATTCATGTACCCCTCCGCTTAGAGGACCTTACGAGGAGCCGCTCCTTGTCCGTGCCCTCTTTGCACCGGCGATCACTCCTCGTCCTTGTCTCCGGGCGTTACATACCCACCAGCTTCCGCCTGGTTCATCCCCGAACCACACCGTACTGGGAGAGGTGCAAACTCTGATACCATTTGTAACATCCCCTGCTGCTTTATGGATTGACGACTGTCCCCATAAACTAACACGGGTCTTTTTAGCATGTTTTGTCCTCACTCACATGCTTCCTAGGAAAACTTCCCAGGAGGTCACCCATCCCAAAATTACCCCAAGTCAAGCACGCTTAACTGTGGGGTTCTTTCAGTTTAGGCTACCGAAAAGAAGATGCATCTTGTTATTATAGGTAGCGCAAATCAATTTATATAAGCCCTCCTCAACTGTATTGTCCCATACCTATACAATCTTAGGATCCCTTTCATTCGGGTGTGTAATCAGTTCATTTGTAACACCCTAATAGAACCCCACTGTGCTTAAGTTCACATTTGGATTCTATTAGCTGTCACTTATGCCTTGCATTTATTTTCTTTTAAAATTAACTTAGAAAAATAGTGGAAGTTCTTTTTTCCTTTAAATAAATTAATTTTTTGAAAACTTAAGCCTGTAACGAGAAGTGAAATACATAGCGCTTTTATAGATAATAATCAAGTTACATTGCACACTTAATTAAATAAGCGGAATAAGAGACTAAGTGTAGAACTATTATCACATAAACTGGAATATAATCACTTAATACATAAGTCACAACAGGGCATATATCATACTGATAAGTTATTACAAATAACAATATAAGTTCTACTATTACTAATTGTTTCTCACAAACTATAATGTAACTAAAGCTCGGAATGCTCCTACTTGAAAGGTTTGAAATCTTCACGCGCTACCTCCTTCCTCAGCTACAGCTTCGTTGCTTTAGGTGGACACGTCTGTCTCTGGTAACGACAACGGAAAATAAACATAGAAGTGAGAAATACATGATTTCTCAGTAGGAGTTCCTACTTGTACTAAAAGTGTCATCGTTGTCGTCCCAGTCACTTCGGGTTTATTATAAAAAGGTGAACAGGTAAGGATTCAATTATCAAACTTTCACAAACATGATTAGCCGAAGTGCAGTTACTTTTAAACTAATCTTGAACATTAGCAGAAATATCCATTCAGTATTTCATCAAGCATACATATAAGCATATCATGAAAAACCACTAATAAGTAATAATCATTTAGGAGCTGCATGCATTTCATGATTACTCATCCTCAACATTTGTAACACCCTAATAGAACCCCACTGTGCTTAAGTTCACATTTGGATTCTATTAGTTGTCACTTATGCCTTGTATTCATTTTATTTTGAAATTAACTTAGAAAAATAATGGAAGTTTTTTTTTTCTTTAAATAAATTAATTTTTTGAAAACTTAAGCCTGGAACGAGAAGTGAAATACATAGCGCTTTTATAGATAATAATCAAGTTACATTGCGCACTTAATTAAATAAGCGGAATAAAAGACTAAGTGTAGAACAATTATCACATGAATTGGAATATATCACTTAATACATAAGTCACAACAGAGCATATATCATACTGATAAGTTATTACAAATAACAATATAAGTTCTACTATTACTAATTGTTTCTCACAAACTATAATGTAACTAAAGCTCGGAATGCTCCTACTTGAACGGTTTGAAATCTTCATGTGCTACCTCCTTCCTCAGCTACGGCCTCGTTGCTTTAGGTGGACACGTCTGTCTCTGGTAACGACAACGGAAAATAAACATAGGAGTGAGAAATACATGATTTCTCAGTAGGAGTTCCTACTTGTACTAAAAGTGTCATCGTTGTCGTCCCCCACTTCGGTTTATTATAAAAAGGTGAATGTAAGGATTCAATTATCAAACTTTCACAAACGTGATTAGCCAAGTGCGCTTACTTTTAAACTAATCTTGAACATTAGCGTAAATATTCATTCAAGATTTCATCAAGCATACATATAAGCATATCATGTAAAACCACTAATAAGCAGTAATCATTTAGGAGCTGCATGCATTTCATGATTACTCATCCTCAACATTCACTTGTTTAGTGATCATCATCTTTCATTTATTTCATCAACATATTTCTTAATTACTCACGGGATGAATGCATCAATGCCTTAGACCACCCTAAAAGGGTAATGAGCTCATACCATGGCCGTCGCCATAACCTTTTTGGTTTTCATTCCGTTGCCGTGATCTCAACGGTTTAGGGGTTAAGCCGTGAGTTTAGCTCAAGTCCACTTTTCCAGACTTTCATTGCTACTTTTTCAAACTTTACTTTTATTATTTCCTTTGAAAATGAATGTATGCATATCATCATGTAATCACAATAAATCATGGACAATCAATCATTTATCTTCATCATTTCATAACTCATCACCATACATTCACTTTACTATAATTCACTTCATGAAACATGGATAATATCATGTAAATCTCATAGTAAACATTTTCATAAATGATTCATTTTAAGCAACCAAAGTTATCAAGTTGAGTTCCTAGTGTTCCTAAGAGGTAATGGATGTCTTACTATTATCTTTTTCTCTTAGTGTTCTTTGTACTCTTAGAATTCCATTAATACATTAATGCATTTCAAAATATTATTATAGGTTCTTTATATATTCTTATTATGGTTTTCGTATAACTCTTGAAGATTATTATTCTACTTAAATTCTTAAAATCCTCCTGTGTGGGCCAATGCAACGTGAAGGGCACACGAGGTGGTTGAACGTGGGCTCCTTGATGCAGACAAATCTCGGCTCTCCTCGCCAGGCGCGGCTGCACCACAGTCTCCTCACTCCCCATACGTCGGGATCGGAGAAAAGGGGCTGAACCCTTCGAAGGAACATGCGTCGGCCAATCCTCGGATGGGTCAGCCTCGGATCTCCTCGAACGAGGTACGTACTCCAAGAAATCTCGGACGGCGGAGGCAGAGGTACGGGCACGTCGCAACTGCTCCTCACGCGGACGGGTGCGCTCGAAGATCATGTCGTCACTACCGAAGGGCACAGTAGGAGTGAACTGGTAGCTCAAAAATGGATAAGCAAAAGGTCGTCCCATGTACACAAAAACACGAACGGCACATCGACCCTCAAAGTGATATGAACGGTGGTCCGGGTCGAAGTGTATCTCCCATACTGGCTTATCAACGAAGACCACGAAGGTCGTCATCGCTCTCTGAAGATGTGACGGAAGAAAGAAGAAAGAGGAGTGAGAAATCTTGCTAAAGAAATCTCAGTAGGAGTCTCCTACCCTAGGGTTACATCGTACACATCCTCAGAAACCTTGGGTTTAATTATAAAATAGTGATCATGCATATAAGGTTCAATTCAGGGTTTCTCAAACTAATTATCCAAGGTCCATTCCTTTTAGCATGCATCTTGATGTTATGAGTGCAACATGTTATATCATGGATGCATGGCAATACTTGAGCATATAAGATAACACATCAAAGCACATAAACATAATCCATGTGGCATAAGGGCATATAACTTCCAAGTGAATCATTCCTCAACTTCGTGACATCAATCATGGTACTTTAGCATATAGGCCACCTACATATAATAACTAGGTTATGAGCTCATACCTTAACTAGTCGTCACTAGCTCTTGCTTATTATCTTGAATAAGCGAAACATAAATAATAATCTCGACTACTTGAAATGCAGGTAGAGGCGAGGATCTCTCTCTGGGATTACCCTCTTTGAAACGCTTTGCTAGCCATGCATGGCCTCGCAATTTGTCCGCTTTGGTAGGCTGCATCTGCTCATACCCTCACGGATTTGTCTCCTCCCGGGGGTACTCGGCCGAACCGGCACCTCCTTGGGGGAAGCGCGTCTCAGTGCTTTGTCACATAAAAATCTCCTGGGGGTGCTCGGCCGAACCGGTGTCACCCAGGGTTTTCAACTCATATGGTACTCATAAATCATTTCTTTCAACCCTTTAAGGTTTGACGGAAATTCGACAGCATAACAGCTGTTAAACCGAATTTCCTTTAAACTGCCACAATCTAATCCACACATCATGTTCTCATGAAATCTCATGCTATGATAAACTTTAACATTTCATCAATCATTTTCTCATGCATCAAGCACATCTCATCATATCATTGCATCAAACAACACATCATAGTATTAACAACTTTTTTAGTGTCTTATACATTGACCCTTAAGGTCCCTAACTCACATTCTAAGTTATAAATCATCAAACCTAATCTCTCGGGAACTTATAAGGTCTTAACTAAGTATTTCTCACCTCACACTACGATCAAGAACATCTCTAAACCTCAAGAGTGCAGAATTCATATTCCTAACTTTACGGGTACCTAGGAGTCACAACAATGACCCTTTCTAAGTCCGGTTTGCTCCTAAGGCATCAAAATCAAGTCCTAAACCATTTATGAGTCATTCCTACACATTTAAACTAATTTAAATCCATGATTAGAATTACTAAACCTTGCTGGACAGAATCCAGAAAATTCAAACATTAAAGGATCTAGAACTCTCAAATTAATTCTTTTCTAGTTTCTAACTTCTCTTATCTTTCACATATGAGTCTTAACATTAATTATACTTAAACATAAGCATATTATCATAATTAACACAGCTCATACAGTGGCTAAACATGACAAGGCAGAACTGAAACAAACATCTCCATTTAAAGGCATCAAACACATTTTCTAAAGCACATAAAATACTAGTTTCTCTTGGAACCTTTTTAAAACTTTCAAAACTCATTTATAAATATTTTTAACATCTAAAATCATCAAAATATTTATGAGGGCAGTAGCTAAATCAAACTTGTCTCAAGAGGTTCTAAATTCATAAGGCTTAGTTCTATGCATTCCTTAAACTCATAAAAGCTTGGAAAAATTATAAAACATAGTTTTCAATACTTAGAAACATCAAGACCCCTTAGGGCCAAAATATGAACCAAAGGAAATAAATATTTTTAGACCTTTGTTTGAGACAACAATGGGCAAGTCTTTGAGCTCTAGGTTCATTTAGGTGATGACATAAAAATAAACATGCTCATGCACTCATTTTAGGTTCCATTAGAAAGTAAAGTGGTAGCATAAAATAAATATGAGGTGCAACATATTATTATCTTTGATATTTAGTGAGGACTTGAAATATAGACATGATAATGCATAGCTTGAAATATAAACATGATAATGCAAGGTTCACTTATTATCTTGATATATAGTGATAGCAAGGAAGTAAACATGATATGCAAAGCATAAAGTAAACATGATGCAAGGTTCATTTTATGGTTGACTAGAGCTCATTCAAGACTTTAACAAGATAACAACCCAATACAATATCTCAAATATCAAAATACCAAAACCAAAAGTCTTACAAAAGAAAAAGAAAGTGAAACTAAGTCAAGTTCTTTATTAAATACCCAAAACCCCTATCTAGAGAAAAATCTCTAGAACGTGCCGGCCAACTTTAAGGTTGACAAGGGTAGGCTTGGGCTTTTAGAAATCCTTAGATTAATTTTCTTAAGTTGAAAAACCATGTGAGCTAGATATCATATAGATAAAGTTATAAGAAAAGGAAAACTCAAGCTTTAGAGGTTTCTTTGAGATGAACACAAGGTCATCATCTAGAAACTCTCATCATCAAGCTATCATGCTCATAATCAAGGCCTCATGGCCGAAATGAAAGGAAAACAAAGAACCAAGGAAAAGTTTCAAAAGAAATCCAAGAGAAAGCTAGAGAAACTCATTTTTCAAGAAACAAAGTTTAGAAAAACACTCCTACCTATAGTGAAGACACAAAGCTTGAAGTTTTGAAAAGAAAAACAAGATGATGAGCTCCTCCTTGATGCTTGATGGTTTCGGCCAAGAGGAAGCAAGAAGGTTGGAGTTGTGTTTCAAGTGAGGTTGTGTTTGAGGTGTGATGTTTGAGAGCTTAGAGGATGATCTAAGGTTATGAGGTGGTGGAGTGAGATTATGAGGTGATTATGTGAGGGAAGAATGAAGAAGATGAAGATGAAGAAAAAGAGCTCTTGGAATGCTTGAGAGAAAAAGGAAGAACTTAGAGAAAGGCTGGAAAACTAAACTTAGCAAATGAATAAAAGTGTAGTAAAGTTCATCTAGACATGGTATTTATAGAGAAGAATAAGGGTGAGTGTATGGAGGAGAATGAATCCTCATGGAACATGAGGTAATGCATGTGTGGAGGAGAATGAATCCTCATGGAACATGAGGTGAGAGAATTGCATTTTGATGACATGGTGAAGTATGGTGGTGAGTATAGCTTCAAGCATAGTCTTTGGAGTGTGGAATAAAATTAAATTGTGATAAAATGAAGTGTGAATTTCGGCCAGGTCTGATGCAGCGAGGGAGGAGGGAGTTTTGGTCATGTAATTGTGTGTTAGTGATGTGTTTAGGGGTGTATTAGCTTAGGTGTAAGGTTAGGAGTCATTAAGCATAAGTTTAGGTGACTAAGAATGTGATTAGGGACTTTTATGACATGATTAAGGAGTACTCATACATCATTAAAGAATTTTAAACTCATTTATGAATAAACAATGTGTAACACAATTCCATGATTTAAGGAATTGGAAAGAGAAAACACTATTCAAGATTCCATGATTAGGAGTCTTGAAATTAAAATATGATTTTAGGTTGTAATTAAGCACTTTTTGGTTCTAATCAACTTTAATAAATTATTTTGACTCAAGATTAATTAAGGAAATTAATTAACCTTCGATTAGAGCCTAATATTGCTTAGGTTTGCTTAATCACGCGATTAAGCGTAAAAACACGAAACTAGGGGCAAAACCGTAATTTTGCACTAATTTCGCCCGGGACTTCTAAAATTAAAACTGAGGTCATAGAATACATAAAAACGCCTTTTAAAACCATCTGGAGAAGTTTCGGGTTCATCCGGCACTTGCAAATGGGTAAAACACTGCAGGGGCATTTTGGTCATTTTTACCCGAAAACTCGAAAAACGAGATTTTCAATCCCGGGAAGGTACACAAGTTATCTAATCCCCTTTCAACATCGAGTTTGCCCTTCGAGTACTACCAGACCGGCTTTCCTCGAATTCCGGGCTGAAAATGACCTCAGGGGCATTTTGGTCATTTTCACTCTAACAGAAAAATCGGGGCGTTACATTACTCCCCTCCTTAAAAAGAATTTCGCCCTCGAAATTCGTACCTTAGAACAACTCGGGGTACTTCAATCTCATCTCGGACTCAAGCTCCCATGTGAACTCCTCGGTGTTGCCACGTCCCCACGCGACCTTCACCAAAGGAACAGACCTGTTTCTTAACTGCTTGACGCCTTGGTCCACAATTCTCGTTGGTGGTAGATTGAACGTCAGGTCCTCCCTTAACTGTACGTGTTCTGGCTCTAAGACATGGCTAGGGTCGGACTCGTATTTACGTAACTGAGAGACGTGAAAGACGTCATAAAGGTTTGACAGATTGGGTGGTAGGGCTATTTTGTAAGCTACAGACCCGACTCTCTAAAGAATTTCAAAAGGGTCGAGAAATCGGGGACTCAAATTTTTAACTGTCATGGCTCTTCCAATTCCTGTAGTGGGGGTGATTCTTAGAAATACATGTTCTCCTTCTTGGAACTCCAAGGGCTTACGCCTTTTGTCCGCGTAGCTTTTCTGCCGACTTTGAGCGGTTAAGATTCTATCCTTGATTTTCTTGATCTGCTCCGTCATTTCCCTCACTACATCAGGTCCTAAGACACTTTGTTCTTCGAGCTCGTACCAACACAAAGGTGATTGATACTTCCTTCCATATAACGCCTCGTACGGTGCCATACCGATGCTAGCGTGATAACTGTTGTTATATGCGAACTTGATCAAAGGCATGTACTTATCCCAACTTCCTTTCTGGTCTAAGACACAGGCTCTTAGCATATTGTAACGCCCCGATTTTTCTGTTAGAGTGAAAATGACCAAAATGCCCCTGAGGTCATTTTCAGCCCGGAATTCGAGGAAAGCCAGTGCGGCAGTACTCGAAGGGCAAACTCAATGTTGGAAGGGGATTAGAAAACTTATGTACCTTCCCGGGATCGAAAATCTCGTTTTTCGAATTTTCGGGTCAAAATGACCAAAACGCCCCTGCGGTGTTTTACCCGTTTGCAAGTGCCGGATGATCCCGAAACTTCTCCAGATGGTTTTAAAAGGCGTTTTTATGTATTCTATGACCTCAGTTTTAATTTTAGAAGTCCCGGGCAAAATTAGTACAAAATTACGGTTTTGCCCCTAGTTTCGTATTCTTACGCTTAATCATGCGATTAAGCAAACCTAAGCAATATTAGGCTCTAATCGAAGGTTAATTAATTTCCTTAATTAATCTTGAGTCAAAATAATTTATTAAAGTTGATTAGAACCAAAAAGTACTTAATTACAACCTAAAATCATATTTTAATTTTAAGACACCTAGTCATAGAATCTTGAATAGTGTTTTCTCTTTCCAATTCCTTAAATCATGGAATTGTGTTACACATTATTTATTCATAAATGAGTTTTAAATTCTTTAATGATGTATGAGCACTCCTAAACTTGTCATAAACTCCCTAAATCACATTCTTAGTTACTTAAACTTAAGCTTAAGTATTCCTAACCTTGTACCTAAGCTAATACACATCTAAACCTACCATTAACACACAATTAAATGGTCAAACTCACCTCCTCCCTTGCTGAACCAGACCAGGCCGTGAACCTTCTCCCCCATTATGCATCACATGTTCAATTTTTCAACACTCTAAGGCCATACCTCAAGTCACATACACTATACCTTGTCATAACTTTCAATCAAGCTTGAATTTCCACATGAATAAATAATTAAAACAACCCATTTCTCCCATTTATTTGTGGCTGGAAAAGTTCCAGCCATGCATTGTTTCTAGAAGCCTAATTTCATAAAAATTTGATAGGAAATTAACTCACATTAAGCCATATTTTGTAGCATAGCTTCCATACTTCAAACCATGCTTGAATGACCTTGTGTAAGATATATTTTCTCTTCCTTCCTCCCTCAAAAGCTACGGCCAAGCCCTCCCCATTCAATCCTCCATGGTTTTATTTTTCTATAAATAGGATGCTTGTGATAGCCTTGATGCACCTTGAAGCATTTGCAAAGTTTAGAGTTTTAGAGTTGTCTTGCTAAGCTTTTTCCATTCTCTCAAAGTTCTAAGAGCTCTTTCTCTTCATCTTCATCCTCTTCATTCTTCCCTCACATAATCACTTTATAACCTCAATCCATCACCTCATAACCTTAAACCATTCTCAAAGCTTTCAAACACTCAACCTCAAACACAACTTCACTCAAAACACATCTCCTTTCCTTTTCTTTTCCTTGGCCGAAATCATCACCACCATCCTAGGAGGTGTTGCTCATCTCATCTTCATCTTCAAGACCAAGCTTTTATCTTCATCAATAGGTAGGGATTTGTTTTCAAACTTTATTTTGCTCAAGAAAGTGTTTTTCTCTAGTTTCCTCTTGGATTCTTTTTGAACTTTCCTTTGTCTTTCCTTTTTCTCCATTTTCGGCCATGAGGCCTTGATTTGAGCATGATAGCTTGATGATGAGAGTTTCTAGATGATGACATTGTGTTCATCTCAAAGAAACCTCTAAAGCTTGAGTTTTCTTTTCCTTATGACTTTATCTATATGAATATCTATCTCACATGGTTTTTCAACTTAAGAAAATTAATCTAAGGATTTCTAAAAGCCCAAGCCTACCCTTATCAACCTTAAAGTTGGCCGGCATGTTCTAGAGATTTTTCTCTAGATAGGGGTTTTGGGTATTTAATAAAGAACTTGATGTAGCTTCACTTTCTTTCTCTTTTATATGACTTTCGGTTTTTGTGTTGTGATCTTTGAGATATTATATTGAGTTGCTATCTTGTTAAAGTCTTGAAAGAGCTCTAGTTAACCATAAAATGAATCTTGCATCATGTTTATTTTATGCTATGCATATCATGTTTACTTCCTTGCTATCACTAATTATCAAGATAATAAAGGAACTTGCACTATCATGTTTATATTTCAAGCTTTGCATTATCATATTTATATTTCATGTCCTCACCTAAATATCAAAGATAATAATACATTGCACCACATATTTATTTTATGCTCTCACTTTACTTTCTAGCAATAACTAAAATAAGTGCATGAGCATCTTTATTTTTATGTCATCACTTTAATGATTCTAGAGCTCAAGGACTTGTCCATTGATATCTCAAACAAAGGTCTAAAACATTTATTTCCTTTGGTTCATATTTTGGCCCTATGAGGCCTTAGTGTTTCCAAGTACTGAAAACTATGTTTTATAATTTTCTAAACTTATATGAGTATAAGGAATATGTAGAACTAAGTTTTATGAATTTAGGACCTCTTGAGATGAAAATAATATAGCCACTGCCCTCTTAAGTATTTTCATAAGTTTAGATGATAAAAGTGTTCATAAAAGAGTTTTTGAAAGTTCTAACAAGGTCCCAAGAGAAACTAGTATTTTATGTGCTTTAGAAACTATGTTCAATGCCTTTAAATGGAGTTTCTGTTTCGGTTCTACCTTGCTATGTTTGGCCACTGTATGAGCTGTGTTAATGATGTTAATATGCTTATGTTTGAGTAATAATTATGTTAAGACTCATATGTGAAAGATAGGATAAGTTAGGAACTAGAAAAGAATTAATTTGAGAGTTCTAGATCCCTTAAAGATTTATTTTTCTGGATTCTGTCCAGCAAGGTTTAGATTCAATAATCATGGTTTTAAATTAGTTTATATGTGTAGAAATGACTCATAATTGGTTTAGGACTTAATCTTGAAACCTTAGGAGCAAACCGAACTTAGAAAGGGTCATTATTGAGACTTCTAGGTACCCGTAAAGTTAGGATTTTGATTTCTGCACTCTTGAGGTTTAGAGGTGTTCTTGACCATAGTGTGAGGTGAGAAATATTTAGTTATAACCTTATAGGTTCCCAAGAGACTAGGTATTGATGATCAATAACTTAGAATGTGAGAAAAAGATCTAAACCGTAATTTCTAGAACTCCGTAATCACATAAACATAAAGCTGTCCAAATTCTGCTTAGTGCTGTTTGGATTAGTTCTTGAGCATAAAAATTTGTATAACTCATTAGTTGTGAAACTATAGGTGTATAAGAAGTTAAGGATAATGTTAGAACAATTAATTTGCAAGTTTAAGGCTCATAAGAATCGAAGTTTAAAACACTATGGGTTATAACATATCAAGTCTATGAGCTTATGGGGATAATCGTTAGATATGACTATGTGATGATGTTTATGTTATGTGTAAGTTTTATGTGACGATGCATATGTTATGAGAAAGTTTCATGTGATGATATATATGTTATGAAAAAGCTATATGAGGATGCATGATAAAAATGAATATGATAAATGATGAGGTATTTATGATTTAATACTTATGAGAACTTAAATGTGACACAACAACGAGGCGCACTTCTCTGGGTGACACCGGTTCGACCAAGGCACCCCCAGGAGGAGACAAATCCGTGAGGGTATGTGTAGATGCAGCCTGCCAAAGCGGACAAATTGCGAGGCCCGCGTGGCTAGCAAAGCGTTTCAAAGAGGAAATGATCCTAGAGAGGAGATCCTTAGTTTGCCCCTAGTCAGGTACTTTAAAGTCGGGATTATGTTTATGTTTCGCTTATCATAGGATAAGTAAGAACTAGTGACGACTAGTTAAGGTATGAGCTCATAACCTAGAAATGTTTTAGGGCGGCCCCATGAGATGAAAGTTAAAGTTAACAATGTCACATATACTATACTTATGCCAATGTTATAATGTTTCCTAGTTATTCTATTGTTTGGTTTACCTTTATGATGCACTCATATCATTAGGTTATTTTATGCTTAGCTATAAGACGCATTGTAAAATATGATGGGCTTTGGATAAATAAACACTTTGGAAAGATAACTTAAAAAGGAATTTATATGCATGCACACCTTTTTAGAAATAAACCCAAGGTTCCTGAGGATGTGACGATGTCACCTAGGTAGGGATAACCCTACTGAGAATTCTTTTAGAAAGATTCTCATTCCCTCTCTCTTTTCTTCCATCATATCTTCAGATAGCGACATTTGTACTCTTCATCGACACCCCAGTACGGGAGCTGCACCATGACCTGGCACTCGGGTCATACCATTTTGAGGGTCGCTGCACTGTCAGAGTATTCATGTTCATGGGACGACCCTTCGCGCACCCCGTCCCGAGCTACCGCTTCACCCGATCGCTCCTTACCGTCATAACGGGATTTTTGAGCGAGCGAGACCACGCGATGAGCAGATCCTCCGCATGGAGCCCGAGACATCAGCAGTACGCGAGTACCCCGAGTATGTGCTGCGCCCCCAGTACTCGGAGACGGACCCATCCGAGGACCCGCCATCCCACATGTACAGTTGGAGCTCCAGTCCTACTCCCCCACCGATGAGGGCTGGGAGTGAGGAGACGGTGGTCCAGCCGAGGTTGGCTCGTCGGCCATCTATGCGCCCTCGCCGCGGTGGACATGCCCCGATGATGTGCTCGACCATTCCCGCCGAGATTTGTCAGTGGATCGACTCGACCCCACAGTACTCGGACCAGCAGGAGTAGACATAGGAGGGGTAGTAGTTAGTGCACACACGCCACATAATTAAGGACAAACCTTCTTTTGTATATGAGGTTGTCTACTCTAGGTGCACATGGGTATGGGTGTTGTTTCTTTTGTATTTGCTTTTTATGATTTCCATGTATTGCATTTCAGTTGTATTCCGCTTCCCGATGTATTGAATAGCCCTTCCCTTTGGGTAGGCACAGTATATATATATATATATATATATATCTATGTTTCAGTTGATGTCTCCATGATATGATATGCTTCTTTATGCTTTGCTTATCTATTTCGCTATGCTTCCTCTTAAAGATTCGTGCGTGGCTCTCACTTTGATTTTAATTCCAAAAAGAAAAATTTTGCCCATATTTCCGCTAAGTATTTTCTAAGTAAAAGATGAGACCAAGAGGTAATATTCTAAAGATTAACCTAAGTACATACTAGTAGTCTTGGGTTAAGATTTAGGGTGTTACACATATCTTCCAGGGTTTGGATTGTTCTCTCGAACTGACCATCCGTTTGTGGGTGGTAAGCAGTGCTCAAGCACAACTTGGAACCAAATGCCTTTTGAAAGGCTCCCCAAAAACGTGACGTAAACCGCGGATCTCGATCCGAGATTATCGTCGATGGTACTCTATGCAACCTTACAATTTCTTGGATGTAAAGCTGGGCCAACTCATCCAATGAGTATGTGACTCGAATAGGTAGAAAGTGAGCCGACTTAGTCAGTCGATCCACGATTACCCATACGGCATCATGGCCAGCTTGGGTCCTTGGCAATCCTGTCACGAAATCCATTGATATACTTTCCCACTTCCACTCAGGGATCGACAGAGGTTGCAACATGCCAGAAGGTTTTTGGTGTTCGATCTTGACCTTTTGGCAGACCAAACACTTACTCACCCACGCGACCACATCCCTTTTTAATCTGGGCCACCAAAACATCTTCTTCAAATCTTGGTACATCTTGGTAGTACCAGGATGTATGGCGAAGTGGCTCTTGTGAGCCTCCTCCAAGATCTTCTCTCGAAGGTCGCCATCTTGTGGCATACAGATTCGCCCTTCGAACCTCCACAACCAGTCGAGGCCTCATACAAAACCTTTCAACTTTCCGGCCTTAACTGCCTCGATTGTCTCCATAAAGTCCTCATTTTCTCTTTGGGCAAGCATAATCCTTTGCTTAAACCCACTGGTCACCGTGAGATGACACATCACGATAACTTTTTCCATCATAGACATCCCAAGATTCATATCCCTAAACTGCTCTATTAACCCAACTTTGTTAACCATCATACAAGATAAACGTAACGACTTTCAGCTCAAGGTATCGGCGACTACATTAGCCTTGCCGGGGTGGTAACTTAAGCCAAAATTGTAGTCCTTGAGGAATTCCACCCATCTCCTTTGCCTCATAATCAACTCCTTTTGATCAAAGAGATGCTTGAGACTCTTACGATCGGAGAAAACTTCAAACCTTACATCATACAAATGGTGCCTCCTCATCTTTAGAGCGAACACGATGGCTGCTAGTTCTAGGTCATGGGTGGGGTAGGTTACTTCGTGAGGCTTGAGTTGTCTGGATGCATAGGCTACCACTTGCCTATTTTGCATCAACACGTAATCTAAACCCTTGCCAGAAGCATCGCAATATACCTCGAAGGGTACATTGGGGTTAGGTAAAACTAAAACTGGGGTTGAGGTGAGCTTTTCTTTAAGCTCTAGGAAACTCTTTTCACATTCGGGGCTCCACTCAAACGGGGCATTCTTCCTAGTGAGCTTAGTTAAGGGTAGGGCTAACTGGGAAAATCCTTTGATAAACCTACGGTAATATCCAGCTAAACCCAAAAAGCTTCTAATCTCAGTTACAGAGGTTGGTCTATCCCAATTCATCACAACTTCTATCTTACTTGGGTCGACAGCTATGCCACCTTTTGACACAACATGTCCTAAGAACTTTACCTCCTCTAACCAAAATTCACACTTAGACAACTTAGCGTATAACTTCTTCTCCTTTAATACCTCTAAAACCAACCTTAAATGATGCTCATGCTCTTCATGGGTCTTCAAATAGATGAGAATATCATCTATGAACACAACCACGAACTGATCTAAATAGGGTCTAAAGATCCTATTCATGTAATCCATAAAAACTGCGGGAGCATTCGTCAAACCAAACGACATCACATTGAACTCAAAGTGTCCATACCGAGTTCGAAAGGCAGTTTTAGGAATATCCGAATCTCTAACCCTAATCTGATGGTAACCGGACCTTAAATCAATCTTAGAAAATACTATGGCTCCCTTCAATTGGTCCATAAGATCATCAATCCTAGGTAAAAGGTACTTGTTCTTTATGGTTACTTGGTTTAACTGCCTATAGTCTATACACATCCTCATACTTCCGTATTTCTTTTTCACAAATAAGACCAGAGCGCCCCAAGGTGAAGCACTCGGCCTTATAAAACTCTTTTCCAACAGCTCCTCCAACTGGGTTTTTAGCTCTGCTAGCTCCAAAGGTGACATCCTATACGGGGCTATAGAGATTGGTCCTGTTCCAGGAACCAACTCTATGGAGAATTCAACTTCTCTCTCGGGAGGGAACTCGGGTATTTCATCTGGAAATACCTCGGGATAGTCTCTCACCACAGGTATCTCACCTAGGTTTTTCTCAAAGTCTACATCGCAGGCAGCTAGGAGAACATATCCCTTAGCTTTCTCCCCACTATAGAAAACCTTTACGGAGTTTAGGTATAACCTCATGGGTTGACTAATGGGTTCAGGAGGAGAAGGAAAAACAACAGTGTGGATCCCACAATCTAACAACACACGGTTGGCGTGAAGCCAATCCATGCCTAGAATGATACCTATGTCTTTGAGGGGTAAGCAAATTAAATCTATGATAAAAGACCTATTCTCTACAACAAGATGACAGTTTAAACAACATTTGCAGGTATTAACAGGGCGATTAGTAGGAGTAGAAACAATAAGATCAAAGGGAAGATTAGAGACTTTCAAATTCAAAGACTCGACACTAGCAAGCGAAATGAAAGAATGAGTAGCGCCAGAATCAAAATGTACAGTTAAGGTTCTACCGTTAAGCTCGTACTTACCTTGAATGAGATCGTTGGACATTCGCGCATCTTCCGCGTTGAGGGTGAAGACCCGTCCTTGGTGTTGAGGTCGGGGGTTTTGGTTTGATGATCCTCCGTTGGTGCAGTGGTTGGCATAGTGGCCGGGCTTGCCACACTTGAAACAAACCCCTTGCACTATAAAGCAAGGGCGATTCCCATGATTCTTCCTGCACTGGGGACAGGCATCAGCAGTTGCTGCTCTGGGGTAAGCAGCAGGGGTTCCGTGGGGTGCCTTGTTCTTGGCCCCACTTGGTCTTCCATTGTGGTTCCAGGGTCCACCCGGTCCACGGGGTTGATTGTTGTTGAAGTTCCTCGGGCCTTGATGTTGAAACGGCGGCCTTTGGTGTGGCTTGGACTGTTGGTATGCAGGAGCTCTCGATTGTTGTGGTTGCGGTGGTCGGAACTGATTGGCTTGGTAAGGATTGTAGTGGTTCCTTGCGGGGTACTGCGGTTTGAACCTCGGGGCTTGAGGTCCGTGCCCCTTAGCTCGTTCCGCCTTCGTGGCTTGCATCTTCCGTTATCTTTCTTCAAGAATCCGGCACTTGTTGACCAAAGTCGGGAAGTCTCTGATCTCCATATGGGCCATGGCATAGTTCATCTCCGCCTTCAGACCGGCCTCATACTTCACACACTTCCAAACCTCATCGGGGTTCCCTTGGAATACCCGAGAGAACTTGATCAGCTCCTCGAACTTAGCAGTGTATTGGGCTCTGATGGACCCTCCCTGGGTCAACTGCATGAACTCAATGTCCTTCGCGTTCCTTACGGACTCGGGGAAGTACTTCTCATAGAAGTAAGTCTTGAAAAACTCCCAGTCAATGGGAGTTCCGGAGGCTTCTAGCAGCTGCTTCGTGCCGTTCCACCAGAACTCGGCGTCATACTTCATCATGAAGGCAGCAAACGTAACCTTCTGCTCCTCCGAGCAGGTAACCACGGAGTAGATCTTCTCCATGTCCTTGATCCACTCATCAGCCTTGTCGGGGTCCATTACCCCTCGGAATACCGGCGGGTTCGCCTTGCGAAACTCGCCAAAGCGGGCTTGTTCCACCATCTCAGCAGTAGGGGGAGGAGGGGGAGCAGGAATAGCATTGGCTTGTTGATCCATTCGGTCGAACATTCGTTCCATGGCTTGCGCCATGCGATGGACAGTAGCAGCAGTCTCGTTCTCTTGATCAGCATCGGGCGTAGTCCTAGGCTGTCGTCGCGGTGCCATTGGTTCCTAAACACATGAAACAATGAATATCAAGTTGATCAGGCTCAATATTCATGCAAAATGAACTAGTTACCATGGCACTTGCAAGCAAAAGAAGTCATGCATTTCTAGTCCTATAGCTTATCTCTATCAAGCACTACACATGACATAACTATCGCATTATGCTTATAAAGCATAGTCAGTCCAATCCTCAGGCTCCATGAGAATCGAACTGCTCTGATACCATAATGTAACACCCTAAATCTTAACCTAATACTACTAGTATGTAATTAGGTTAATCTTTAGAATATTACCTCTTGGTCTTATTCTTTATTTGAAAATACTTAGCAGAAATTACGGGAAAATTTTTCTTTTTGAAAACATAAAACAAAGTGAGAGCCGCAAGCTTAACTAATCGAATGACAAAAACGTAAAGCATGCGTAACGATCATAAACAACCTTGTAAGATAAATCATACATCAGAAGAACATAGATCATGAAGATGACAGAAACATTTCATTAATAATAAAGTAGCTAAAGTACATAACTATTCATACCCTTATAGAAAAGGGCAGAGCTTGGAATACAACGAAAAAAGGAAATACAACAGATAGCAAAGTACATGGTACAACATAAGGATAAAAACCCAAAATACTATCCTCCTACTATGCTATGAGCACTGAACTACATCCCTTCCCAAAAGGTACGACCGAAGGGGAAGATCCTCATAAAAGCTCGAGTACTCGCAAGGCTCTCCATCGGGAACTAGTGACGTCGGGGGTCCTCGGGTGATGGAGGCAGGAAACCGAGGAAAATGCTCTATCTCCTCCTATGTGGGCCAATGCAACGTGAAGGGCACACGAGGTGGTTGAACGTGGGCTCCTTGATGCGGACGCATCTCGGCTCTCCTCGCCAGGCGCGGCTGTACCACAGTCTCCTCACTCCCTATACGTCGGGATCGGGGAAAAGGGGCTGAACCCTTCGAAGGAACATGCGTCGGCCAATCCTCGGATGGGTCAGTCTCGGATCTCCTCGAACGAGGTACGTACTCCAGGAAATCTCGGACGGTGGAGGCAGAGGTACGGGCACGTCACAACTGCTCCTCACGCGGACGGGTGCGCTCGAAGATCATGTCGTCATTACCGAAGGGCACAGTAGGAGTGAACTGGTAGCTCGAAACTGGATAAGCAAAAGGTCATCCCATGTACACAAAAACACGAACGGCACATCGACCCTCAAAGTGATACGAACGATGGTCCGGGTCAAAGTGTATCTCCCATACTGGCGTATCAACGAAGACCACGAAGGTCGCCATCGCTCTCTGAAGATGTGACGAAAGAAAGAAGAGAGAGGAGTGAGAAATCTTGCTAAAGAAATCTCAGTAGGAGTCTCCTACCCTAGGGTTACATCGTACACATCCTCAGGAACCTTGGATTTAATTATAAAATAGTGATCATGAATATAAGGTTCAATTCAGGGTTTCTCAAACTAATTATCCAAGGTCCATTCCTTTTAGCATGCATCTTGATGTTATGAATGCAACATGTTATATCATGGATGCATGGCAATACTTGAGCATATAAGATAACACATCAAAGCACATAAACATAATCCATGTGGCATAAGGGCATATAACTTCCAAGTGAATCATTCCTCAACTTCGTGACATCAATCATGGTACTTTAGCATATAGGCCACCCTAAATATAATAACTAGGTTATGAGCTCATACCTTAACTAGTCGTCACTAGCTCTTGCTTATTATCTTGAATAAGCGAAACATAAATAATAATCCCGACTCGCAAGTACGGGTAGGGGGCAGGGATCATCTCTCTCTGGGATTACCTTCTTTGAAATGCTTTGCTAGCCATGCATGGCCTCGCAATTTGTCCGCTTTGGTAGGCTGCATCTGCTCATACCCTCACGGATTTGTCTCCTCCCGGGGGTATTCGGCCGAACCGGCACCTCCTCGGGGGAAGCGCGTCTCAGTGCTTTGTCACATAAAAATCTCCTGGGGGTGCTCGGCCGAACCGGTGTCACCCAGGGTTTTCAACTCATATGGTACTCATAAATCATTTCTTTTAACCCTTTAAGGTTTGATTTGAAATTGACAAAGATAACAAATTGTTAAACCGAATTTCCTTCAAACTGCCACAATCTAATCCACACATCATGTTCTCATGAAATCTCATGCTATGATTAACTTTAACATTTCATCAATCATTTCTCATGCATCAAGCACATCTCATCATATCATTGCATCAAACAACACATCATAGCATTAACAACTTTTTAGTGTCTTATGCATTGACCCTTAAGGTCCCTAACTCACATTCTAAGTTATAAATCATCAAACCTAATCTCTCGGGAACTTATAAGGTCTTAACTAAGTATTTCTCACCTCACACTACGATCAAGAACATCTCTAAACCTCAAGAGTGCAGAATTCATATTCCTAACTTTACGGGTACCTAGGAGTCACAACAATGACCCTTTCTAAGTCCGGTTTGCTCCTAAGGCATCAAAATCAAGTCCTAAACCATTTATGAGTCATTCCTACACATTTAAACTAATTTAAATCCATGATTAGCATTACTAAACCTTGCTGGACAGAATCCAGAAAATTCAAACATTAAAGGATCTAGAACTCTCAAATTAATTCTTTTCTAGTTTCTAACTTCTCTTATCTTTCACATATGAGTCTTAACATTAATTATACTTAAACATAAGCATATTATCATCATTAACACAGCTCATACAGTGGCTAAACATGACAAGGCAGAACCGAAACAAACATCTCCATTTAAAGGCATCAAACACATTTTCTAAAGCACATAAAATACTAGTTTCTCTTGGAACCTTTTTAAAACTTTCAAAACTCATTTATAAATATTTTTAACATCTAAAATCATCAAAATATTTATGAGGGCAGTAGCTAAATCAAACTTGTCTCAAGAGGTTCTAAATTCATAAGGCTTAGTTCTATGCATTCCTTAAACTCATAAAAGCTTGGAAAAATTATAAAACATAGTTTTCAATACTTAGAAACATCAAGACCCCTTAGGGCCGAAATATGAACCAAAGGAAATAAATATTTTTAGACCTTTGTTTGAGACAACAATGGGCAAGTCTTTGAGCTCTAGGTTCATTTAGGTGATGACATAAAAATAAACATGCTCATGCACTCATTTTAGGTTCCATTAGAAAGTAAAGTGATAGCATAAAAGAAATATGAGGTGCAACATATTATTATCTTTGATATTTAGTGAGGACTTGAAATATAAACATGATAATGCATAGCTTGAAATATAAACATGATAATGCAAGGTTCACTTATTATCTTGATATATAGTGATAGCAGGAAGTAAACATGATATGCAAAGCATAAAGTAAACATGATGCAAGGTTCATTTTATGGTTGACTAGAGCTCATTCAAGACTTTAACAAGATAACAACCCAATATAATATCTCAAAGATCAAAATACCAAAACCAAAAGTCTTACAAAAGAAAAAGAAAGTGAAACTAAGTCAAGTTCTTTATTAAATACCCAAAACCCCTATCTAGAGAAAAATCTCTAGAACGTGCCGGCCAACTTTAAGGTTGACAAGGGTAGGATTGGTCTTTTAGAAATCCTTAGATTAATTTTCTTAAGTTGAAAAACCATGTGAGCTAGATATCATATAGATAAAGTTATAAGAAAAGGAAAACTCAAGCTTTAGAGGTTTCTTTGAGATGAACACAAGGTCATCATCTAGAAACTCTCATCATCAAGCTATCATGCTCATAATCAAGGTCTCATGGCCGAAATGAAAAGAAAACAAAGAACCAAGGAAAAGTTTCAAAAGAAATCCAAGAGAAAGCTAGAGAAACTCATTTTTCAAGAAACAAAGTTTAGAAAAACACTCCTACCTATAGTGAAGACACAAAGCTTGAAGTTTTGAAAAGAAAAACAAGATGATGAGCTCCTCCTTGATGCTTGATGGTTTCGGCCAAGAGGAAGCAAGAAGGTTGGAGTTGTGTTTCAAGTGAGGTTGTGTTTGAGGTGTGATGTTTGAGAGCTTAGAGGATGATCTAAGGTTATGAGGTGGTGGAGTGAGATTATGAGGTGATTATGTGAGGGAAGAATGAAGAAGATGAAGATGAAGAGGAAGAGCTCTTGGAATGCTTGAGAGAAAAAGGAAGAACTTAGAGAAAGGCTAGAAAACTAAACTTAGCAAATGAATAAAAGTGTAGTAAAGTTCATCTAGACATGGTATTTATAGAGAAGAATAAGGGTGAGTGTATGGAGGAGAATGAATCCTCATGGAACATGAGGTAATGCATGTGTGGAGGAGAATGAATCCTCATGGAACATGAGGTGAGAGAATTGCATTTTGATGACATGGTGAAGTATTGTGGTGAGTATAGCTTCAAGCATAGTCTTTGGAGTGTGGAATAAAATTAAATTGTGATAAAATGAAGTGTGAATTTCGGCCAGGTCTGATGCAGCAAGGGAGGAGCGAGTTTTGGTCATGTAATTGTGTGTTAGTGATGTGTTTAGGGGTGTATTAGCTTAGGTGCAAGGTTATGAGTCATTAAGCATAAGTTTAGGTGACTAAGAATGTGATTAGGGACCTTTATGACATGATTAAGGAGTACTCATACATCATTAAAGAATTTTAAACTCATTTATGAATAAACAATGTGTAACACAATTCCATGATTTAAGGAATTGGAAAGAGAAAATACTATTTAAGATTCCATGACTAGGAGTCTTGAAATTAAAATATGATTTTAGGTTGTAATTAAGCACTTTTTGGTTCTAATCAACTTTAATAAATTATTTTGACTCGAGATTAATTAAGGAAATTAATTAATCTTTGATTAGAGCCTAATATTGATTAGGTTTGATTAATCACGCGATTAAGCGTAAAAACATGAAACTAGGGGCAAAACCGTAATTTTGCACTAATTTCGCCCGGGACTTCTAAAATTAAAACTGAGGTCATAGGATACATAAAAATGCCTTTTAAAACCATTTGGAGAAGTTTCGGGTTCATCCGGCACTTGCAAACGGGTAAAACACTGCAGGGGCATTTTGGTCATTTTGACCCGAAAACTCGAAAAACGAGATTTTCGATCCCGGGAAGGTACACAAGTTATCTAATCCCCTTTCAACATCGAGTTTGCCCTTCGAGTACTACCAGACCGGCTTTCCTCGAATTCCGGGCTGAAAATGACCTTAGGGGCATTTTGGTCATTTTCACTCTAACAGAAAAATCGGGGCGTTACAGTGGGCCGGGTGGACCCCGAAACCACAATGGAGGACCAAGTGGGGCCAAGAACAAGGCACCATAAAACCCTGTTGCTTACCCCGGAGTAGCATCTGGCAAGGGTTTAGGTTGTGTGTTGATGCAAAACAGGCAATTGGTAGCCTATGCTTCCAGACAACTCAAGCCTCACGAAGTAACCTACCTAACCCATGACCTAGAACTAGCAGCCATCGTGTTCGCTCTAAAGATGTGGAGACACCATTTGTATGGTGTAAGGTTTGAAGTTTTCTCTGATCATAAGAGTCTCAAGCATCTCTTTGATCAAAAGGAGTTAAATATGAGGCAGAGGAGATGGATGGAATTCCTCAAGGACTACGATTTTGGCTTAAGTTACCACCCCGACAAGGCTAATGTAGTCGCCGATGCCTTGAGTCGAAAGTCATTACGTTAATGAAATTGGGTTAATAGAGTAGTTTAGGGATATGAATCTAGGGATGTCAGTGACGGAAAATGGCATTGTGATGAGTCATCTCACGGTGACCAGTGGGTTTAAGCAAAGGATTATGCTTGCCCAAAGAGAAAATGAGGACTTTATGGAAACAATCGAGGCAGTCAAGGCCGGAAAGTTGAAAGGTTTTGTATGAGGCCCCGACTGGTTGTGGAGGTTTGAGGGGCGAATCTGTGTGCCACAAGATGGCGACCTTCGAGAGAAGATCTTGGAGGAGGCCCACAAGAGCCACTGCGCCATACATCCTGGAACTACCAAGATGTACCAAGATTTGAAGAAGATGTTTTGGTGGCCCGAATTAAAGAAGGATGTTTCCATGATATGATGTGTTCCTTTACGCTTTGTTTATATGTTTCGTTATGCTTCCTTTTAAAGATTCGTGCGTGGCTCTCACCTTATTTTTAAAAAGAAAAATTTTACCCATATTTCTGCTAAGTATTTTCTAAGTAAAAGATGAGTCCAAGAGGTAATATTCTAAAGATTAACCTAAGTGCATACTAGTAGTCTTAGGTTAAGATTTAGGGTGTTACAATATGAGTTATGATGGCGTGATCTTTTTATGTTGATGCTATGATGATGTGTGAATGCATGTGCTAGGATGAAACCGTTTATATGACTTTAGAAATTAATTATAAAATGCAAAATTGAATGTGTAAGTACATGCATTATGAGTTGATGTGGTATACTATAATGAAGTGCATAAATTTATGAGCATGATATACGTATTGCATGAGGTTCCATGATGATAGTTGAGGGCATGTGTTTATGATGCATTCTTGCATAACACACTGAGACGCATTTCTCCTACCTCAGTAAGGAGATAACAAAATTGTGAGGGTATGGTAGATGCAGCCTGCCAGAGCGGACAAATTTACTGTGCACTAGATGCCGTAGATGCGTTTCGAAGAAGGAAATAACCCTGACCCGCACTTAGGGAGTCGGTGTATTAGGTGATCCTTAAGTCCCTAACCCACACTCAAGGAGTCGGTGTATTAGGTGACCCTTACACCCCTAACCCGTACTCTAGTAGTCGGGATTCTATCTCATGGTTCGGTTATTCAAATAATGAGATGGAAACTAGTGATGTGTTATCCCCTCTATTATTCCCCATGTTAAATCTAGTGACGACTAGTTAGGATTGAGCTCATTCCTAAGCGATTAGGTGAGACGGAGTTTGGGGACCATGATAAAAATCGCCGGGGTAGTATGTCGGTTGGATTTAGGTGACCATGTTTAAGAGGGTGGTCTTTGAGAAAAAGAACTTAAGAGTTCAAGCATGAGAAAGAGATATGATGTTTTAAAGTCACATAGTTAGGAGAAAAGAAAGAGTTTTATATGCCACTTATATGTTAATGTTTATCTTGATGTTGTGTTCTATCGACTATTTGCATAAAATATTGTCATGCATTCATCCAATATCTGTTGCATTCATATCATTAAGATCCATACTAAAAGACACCCACTTCGGATAAATAGATTTGAGAAGTTTAAAAGTTAAACCTTATGCATGACCACCTTTTTATAATTAAAACCGAAGTGGCTGGGGACGATGATGATGACACGTGTGTTGAAGTCGAAAATCCCTACTGAGAATCTTGAATGAGTTTCTTATCCCTATCTCTCTTTCTTCCATATCGTCTCCAGACGAAGATAGTGATGCGGTTCGTAATTTCTACTAAGGCATGTGCATGAGGCATACACTACAAGTCAGATTAGTAGAATGCAACGGAAGCGCATAGATGTCTCTTTAGATTTACATATGTGTAATTCTTTTGATATGACAATGAAGCTATGTTAGTAGTAACCAATGTACTTATGAAGATATGACTATGTTGTGTTCAAATGTGTAATTTTTGTACTCTGTGGTTAATGATGATATGCTTTGCTTCTCTCTTATGTTATGTTTGTGACAATTGTTAGACTTTATTTTAGCACGTGGCTCATGTTTTGTTTTCAAGTTTCAAAAAGAAAAATTTATTCGTATTTTCTGCTAAGTATTTTAATAAAAAAATGATACTAAGAAGTAATAACCTAATGTGTTCTAGAGTATTGGATTAAAAATTAGGATGTTACAATTATGGATGGACAGTATAGGCAGTAAACATATTTTGATGAATTACGGTGTTCTAGAAGTTGCATTTTAGGTCCTTTCTCATTACTGACTTTTTCTATGATACAATAATTAATACCTAAATCAATTATGAGTCATTCTCACTCATCTAAACATGATATAATATGATTCTACAAACTCTATCAAGGCTGGAACAGAATGCATAATTTCAGTTCCTATGGAGTTCTAGAAATCACATTTTCAAACATATAAAGCTACTAAGCATACCTAAGATGCCTAGAACAATTATCATACAATTGGTAAGGTATTTGAACACATATAGACCACCCCAAAACAGAATTTAAGGTGCTGGAAAATAACAAGGCAGAACCGAAAACATGTGTTATTAAATCATAGGAAAAACTCCACTTTGATGCACATGGGTTGCTAGTTTCTCTTGAAACACTTTTGGAACTTCCAAAACTCTTTGGAAATCATTTTATTTCATTAAAGACCATCACTAAACACATAGGGTAGTAGCTATATAAGGTTCTTTGGAACAAGATTAAACCTTGAAAATATGTCTAAAACATTGACTAAGTCCACATAAGCTTAGGAAAATCCTTAAGACATAGGTTGTAGGCCTTAGTAACTAAATGAACTCCTTTTGGAGCCATTTTCATCACTTGACCAAATACATATTCAAGGAGACACCCCCGTGATTAATCTTTTCTCAAGATGAAATGGGCAAGTCTTTTGAGCTCTAGTAGTTTAGAGTGATGACATAAAGTAAACGTGCTATGCATTCCATTTTAAGGGTTCATTAGAAAGTAAAGTGATGGCTCAAAGTAAATATGAAATGCACACTCATTTTAATCTTTGAGTTTAGTGATGACTTGAAAATAAAACATGAAATGCAAGTCCATTTCTTTATATTAGGGATTTAGTGGTAGCATAAAATAAATATGGATGCAATTCCTTTTACATCTTGTCTAAAGCTCTTGTAAGACTTTAGAAAGAACCAAAGTTCCAACCCAAAACTCATCCTCACAAGAAAAGAAAACTATTAGTGCTAAAGTACCAAAAGTACCAAAAAGAAAACATGATCCTCAAGGAACCATGGAGATGGCCGAAATGTTTGAAAGAAAAGCGAGGTTCAACAAGTGTTCAAGAGAAACATAAACTCATTCTTAACTAATGCTAAAAAAAGATCAAGCTTTTCTTTTAAAAACTCAAGCTTTAGAGTTTATTCATGTGAAAAACATCAACATGAAACCCTCATCATCAAGCTCTCATTTTTCCAGGTCTCCAAGGCACTCATGGTCAAAACTTGAAACGAAGAAAAAGGAAGTTTCAAATAGTTCCAAGAGAAACCTAACTCATACTTGGCTAAAACTTGAAAAGATGAAACCTTTCTAAAAAAAAACTCAAGCTCTAGAGTTTGTTCATGTGATGAATATCAACATGAAGCTCTCATCATCAAGCTATCATCTTGTTGGCCTTGAGGCCAAAACCAAAAGGAAAGGACAAGGAAAGAAAACAATAATCCATCATTAAGAAACTTATCCAACCAAGCTTTTCCAACAAGATCAAGACATGAAAAGTAAAGAAAATGTTTTTAACCAAGTTCCCTACCAAGTGCTGGTGTTCTTTGAAGTGAATAAAAGGCTGGATCTTGAAGAGGAAATGAAGAAGAAAATCTTCTTGGAGTCTTGTATATAGCTTCGGCCAAGGAGAGAAATGGAGGAAGAAAATGTGTAGGCTTGTGTATGGGCTTAGACAAATGTTTGGAAGAGGACAAGATGAAGGTTGGAGTTGGAGAAGGTGGCAGTTTCTCCTTAGAGAAAAGAGAAAGAAAGGAAAACTTAGAGAACTTTGAAGAGAACTCTTTCTTTCTCAAAAACTCAAACTTGGCAAATGGTGTAAAGTGGAGCAAAGCTCACCAAGGCAATGTATTTATAGAGTTGAATCATGAAGAGGAGTGTGGCTTCTTGGAGAAGGAAGAGAGAAAATATCTCTTTGAGTTGTCATTCATGGTAAAGTGTGAAGCATTGGAGACATGATGCATGAAAGACTTGAGTGAAAGCTTGATTGACATAAAGCAACTCTTTTTGGAGAGAAATAAACCTTCTAGAAAGTGAGGGAGGAAAAGTATCTCATTTATTTGGTCATATTAAGCATGGTTGGAAGTGTGATCAAACATAGTGCAAGGTAAGGTGTAGTCATAGTGAAGCATGGTGTAGTGTGACTTGAGGTATGGTCTTGAAATGACCTTTGAATGACTAAAAAAAATAAATAAAACAATTCTTTGAATGTTTGAATTTCAAGCATGTGGAGAATGTGGAGTCAAATTCCAATGACTCAAAACCTAGGGAATGACACATTTTCTTGGAAATAGGGAAAATGAATAGTAAAAACACTATTCCTATATGCTTTCTTGAAGAAATGTGACTAGAAATGGGTTTTAAGTTTCCTTAAGCAATTTTAGGTTCTAATAGCTCTAGATTAATTATGGAAATTAACTAACTTTTAATTAGAACCTAATATTGCTTAGGTTTTGTTTTAAAAACGTCATTAAGCCTAAACGCACTCAAGTAGGGGTAAAATCGTAATTTTTCTCAAAAACTGCCCGGGACCACCAGGACTTAAAACATAAATCATGCCTTAAAAACATTATGTTAGACCTCCGGGACAAGTCCGGGTCAAAACAAAACTCAAAACTGCCTTAAATTACTGTAAGGGTATTTTAGTCATTTACGTGCAGAAACCTCATAAATAAGATTCTTCTGCTCTATTAAACATTCTAATACATAGAATCCCCTTCATACATTGAGTTAACCCCTCGAGGACTACCGTATAGGCTATCCTCGAGTTCCGGGCAGAAAATGACCTCAGGGGCATTTTGGTCATTTCACTCTAACAGAAAATCGGGGTGTTACATACATCGTTCACATCCTCAAGAATCTTGGGTTTATTTATAAAAGGTGTGCATACGTATAAGATTCATTATTAGGTTTTATAAAACTAATTATCCAAGGTTCATTCCTTTCAGCATGCATCTTAATGTCATGAATGCAAGATATCAAAGCATGAATGCATGGCAATACTTTAAGCAAATAACTTAACAAATCATAACATCAGGAAGCCTACAAGTGGCATAAAGGGCATATAACTTTCTAGTGGAACTTTCCTCAATCTTTGTAGCATCAATCATGGTACTTTAGCATTATAAGGCCACCCTAAAAACATCTAGGCAATGAGCTCATACCTCAGCTAGTCGTCACTAGCTATTGCTTATTATCTGAATAAGCGAAACATAATAAAAATAATCTTGACTCCTTGAGTACGAGCTAGGGGGCTAGGGATTACCTCTCTTACGATGTACCATATTTGAAACACTTTGCCGGCATCTAGCCACAACAATTTGTCCGCTTTGGTAGGTTGCATCTACTTATACCTTCACATATTTGTCTCCCCTGGGGGTGCTCGGTCGAACCGGTGTCACCCAGGAAAGAGCGTCTCTGTGCTTTGTCACATAAAAATCTCTTAGGGGTGCTCAGCCGAACCGGTGTCACCCAGGGTTTTCAATCTCATATTATACTTCAAAAACATTCTCAAGTCCTTTAGGTTTGATGGAAATTTGGCAGCATAATGGCTGTAAACCGATTTCCTTTAAACCGACTTTATGCCACAAGCTTATAACACATACACATCTCTCATTCCATTGTCAGGCCTTTAACTTGAAATTTGAGTTGTAAATCACCATAACTTAAGCTCTCGGGTACCTGTAGGCTCGTATCTAAGTATTCCTCACTCAATACTATGATCATAACTATTTCTAAACCTCAAGAGTGCAGAATCTATAATTCATACTTTACGGGTACTTAGGAGTTACAACATTGACCCTTTCTAAGTTCGGTTTGCTCCTAAGGTATCAAGATCAAGTCCTAAACTGATTATAAACCATGATTTCTAATTATTAACCTTGCTGGATAGAATCCAGAAAAATCCATTACTAAGGGATCTAAAAGTCTCAAATTAATTCTTTTCTAGTTACTAACTTGTCTTAACTTTCACATATTAATTATAACATCAATTATACATGAACATACTCATATTATCATTATCAAAACAGCATAAAATAGTGAGCATAGCAAGCAAGGCAGAACCAAAATTGTCTCCATCATAAAATGCATAAAACTTCATTTTTAAAACATATATGTTGCTAGTTTCTCTTGGGACCCTTTTAAAACTTTTCAAAACTCATTAGTAAACATTTTTATCTTATTAAAATAATCAAAATACTTCCAAGGGCAGTAACTATTTCGAATAAGACTTGAAAATATTTAAAATCATAAAACTTTGTTCAAAACATTTCTTAGGCTTATCTAAACTTAGAAAAATTATGAAACATAAGTATTTGTAGCTACTCAAACCTCCTAAGGCCGAAAATCAATGAGCTAAGAAACATATATTTTCAAGTCTTTGTTTGAGATAATAATGGGTAAGTCTATGAGCTCTAAATCTCTTAAGTTATGACATAAAAATAAATATGCAATGCACTTTATTTTAGTCATTATTTAGAGGTGAGAACATAAAATAAATATGCTATGCAAACTCATTATTATCTTAGAGATTTAGTGAGAGCATAAACATAAATATGGAGATGCAAGTTCATTCTTTAATCTTGAGCATTTAGTGATGACATAAAAGTAAATATGGATGCAAGTCTTTTATCTTAAACTTAGAGCTCATATGAGACTTTTAAAGAGAACCAAAAATCTCAACCCAACATTTATCTCATCAACAAAGTGAGCTTTAGAGTTCTTGAACCAAGTTCTCAAAGAAACTACATGGTTCTTGAACATCATCATCAAGCTCAAAAAGAAGCAAACTTTAAAAGGAAACAAAACTTTAAGGACATAGAAACCAAGCAACATTATTTTCTGGATACAAAGTAAATATAGAGACACTTTAAAAATTTTAACCAAACCTTGAGGTGAAAACTATGGAGGCCGAAACTATGTAGGAAAAGAAAAGGAAAGAAAGACCAAAACTTTGCTAGATCAAGAACAAAACCCAAGCTTTAGAGGTTTCTTTGAGATGAATACAAGGTCATCATCTAGAAACACTCATCATCAAGCCATCATGCTCACAAAGAGGCCAAGGGGCCGAAATGAAAAGAAAAGAGAAACAAGGGAAAACTTTAAAAGAAACCAAGAGAAACTTTGAGTAAAACACATTTTTGAGTAAAGCAAAGTTTGAAAGCAACTCCCTACCAAGAGATGAAGAGGAATGCTTGAACTTTGAAAGGAAATAGAAAGAGCAACACCTCCTAGGATGATGAGATGGCTTTGGCCTTGAGGGAGAGGAAGGAAAAGAGATGTATTCTTGGTGGGTTAGTGTTTGAGGTTAAGTGTTTGAGTGTTTAGGAGATTATTTGAGGTTGTGAGGTGGTGGTTTGAGATTATGAGATGATGATAGACAAGATGAAGAATATTAAGATGAAAAGGAAGAGCTTCTTAGAATGCTTGAAAGAACTCAAAGAAAGCTAGAAAACTAAACTTAGCAAATGATCCAAAGGTTCACATAAGTTCTTAAGCTCATGTATTTATAGAAAATAAAAACAATGGAGGAGTGAAGTGAAAGATGGATGGCCGTAGACTTTGAGGCATGGGGGAGAGGAAAATATCTCTTACAACTTGTCATTCAAGCATGGTTGGAGGTATGGGAAGCATAGGCTAAGACATGGTTCAAAGCATGGTGTTTTGAGGTGATTTTCTTTCAAATTTGAAATAAAATAATTCTTCTAGAAGTCAAGGAGGGCTAGCGGTTTTGGAACCACAAAAATGAGAGAAAAAGTCTTCTAGAAGTTGTCATATGAAGCATGGATGAAAGCATGGTGTTTATGACTCAAAGCATGGTTCATGGTGAGGTGGAAGCATGGTTATTTGAGTGTAAAAATTTACACATGTGATGGAAACAAGGGGTATGGGTTTCGCCCAGATTGGGGACAGCCAAGGGGGAGGGAGATTTGTTCATGTAATTGTGTGCTAATGATAGGTTTAGATGTATATTAGTTTAGGTATAAGATTAGGAATCACTAAGCACAAGTTTAGGTAATTTAAGAATAAGGTTAGGAATTTTATGATGAGGTTAAGGAGTGCTCATACACATTTAGATAGTTTAAAAATTCATTTTATGAGTAAACTATGTAGACAAATTTCCATGATTCAAAGAATTGGAGAGAGAAAACACTATTTAAGATTCCATGACTAGGAATCTTTAATTTTAAAATAAGATTTGGGTTTAAATTAAGCATTCTTAGGTTCTAATCAATTTTAATAAATTATTTTGGCTCTAGATTAATTATGAAAATTAATTAATCTTCAATTAGAGCCTAATATTGCTTCGGTTTGCTTAATCACACGATTAAGCTCAAAAACATAAAGCTAAGGGCAAAATCGTATTTTTGCACCAATTTCGCCCAGGACCACCGGGACTAAAACTGAGGTCACAGAATACATAAAAATGCCTTTTAAAACCATCTGGAGAAGTTTGGGTTTCATTTGGCACTTGCAATCATGTCAAACACCAAGGGGATATATTGGTCATTTTGACCCGAAAACTCAGAAAATGAGATTTTCGATCCCGGAAAAGTACACGAGTCAACTAATCCCCTTCAAACATTGAGTTTGCCCTTCGAGGACTGTTGAATAGGCTTTCCTCGAATTCCGGGCTGAAAATGACCTCAGGGGCATTTTGGTCATTTTCACTCTAATAGAAAATCGGGGTGTTACACCCATCTCCATCACATGGCCGAAATCACTATCCATGAAACACTTCCATTTTCCAAACTTTACTTGAGATAATGGTGGGCAAGTCTTTGAGTTCTAGGTTCCTTAGGTGATGACATAAACTTAAACATGCAATGCACTTTGTTTTATTCTTTATTATAAAGTGTAAGCATAAAATAAATATGAGATGCAACTTATTATTATCTTTAAAATTTAAGTGATGACTTGAAATATAAATATCAGAATGCAAGCTTATTCTTTACTCTTGGTAGCTTAGTGTTGACATGAAATAAATATGAATGCAAGTTCATTTTTACTTTAACTAGAGCTCACACAAGACTTTTAGAAGAACATAAATAATCTCAATATAACACTTATCTAGCAAGACAAAGTGAGCTTTAGAGTTCTTGTGCCAAGGTTTCAAAGAAACCTCATGGTTTGAACATCATCATCAAGCTCAAGGAAAATAGACAAAAGGACCAAAATAAATAACTACATTTCTTGAAGCAAAATCTATCTAAAGTAAACTACACCATATTCTTTATTTTATGCTCAAGAGCTCCTATCTAGAGTAAACTCTAGAACATCCTAGCCAACTTGAAGGTTGACAAGGGTAAGCTTTGAGCTTTTTGAAATACTAGTGATTATTTTCTTAAGGTAGAATCATTAGTGAGCTAAATAACATTTCTAATAAAACTTGAAAAAAGAAAAACTCAAGCTTTAGAGGCCTCATAGTGATGAACACAAGGTTATCATCTAGAGACACTCATCATCAAGCTATGATGAGAAGAAATCTAGGCCTTGAAGGCCGAAAAGAAAAAGGGGGAAACAAGGGGAAACTGAAAAGGAAAAGCAAGGAAAGCTCATAAAAATAACATTTTTCTCCAAGAACAAAGCATAATCAAGTAAAGGAATGACTTTGGAACAACTCCCTACCAAGTGTTGAAGATGAAAAGCTTGATCTTGAAGTGAGGATGAGAAGAAAATATTCTTCCAAAGTGAAGACGAAGATTCGGCCAAGGTAGGAGGAAAGGAAAGGAAAGGGGTTTTGTGTGAGCTTGAGTTTGAGAAAGGATATTTTGGTGTTTTGTGGTGGTTGTGTGGTGGTTTGAGGTTGCAAGAGAATGATCTTAGAAGAGGATGAAGAGGATGAAAAAGAACTCTTAGAACTTTTGAGAGGAAAAAGAAAGAACTCAAGTTGCTCTTGAAAACTCAAAGCTTAGCAAATGAACCAAAGTGATCCAAGTTCATCCAAGCAAGCTATTTATAGCAAAATCAAACAATGAGGGTGCTTCAATGGAGGAGTGGTCGTGAACCTTACGTCATGGAACATGAGGTGAGAGATTGTTTCATTGAAGCTTGGTGAAGCATGGTTAGAGGTATGGTTCAAGGTAAGGTGGAGTATGGCTCAAAGCATGGTGAGGTATGGCTATTTGTGTGTAAAAAGTCAAACATGTGATGGATAAATGGGGAGGGAATGGTGCCGATTTCTTTAAGCCATGGTGAGGAGAGATTTCTTTCTCTTAATCAAGGTTTAAGGGTGTGTTTAGGTGTATCATCAATTAGGCTTAAGATTAGGAGTTTAAGTAAGTGTTTAGCTAACTAAGTAAGTAATTAAGGACATCAAGACATGATTAGGGAGTGTTCTTGCATAATTAGTGGGATCAAAACTCATTTTAAGGTGTAAACAAATGTAGACTTAATTCCTTAATTTATGAAATTGGAGAGAGAAAACACTATTCAAGATTCCATGACTAGGAATCTTAAGTTTTAAAAAGAGATTTAAGTTTAATCTAAGCAATTTAAGGTTCTAATTAACTTTGATAAATTATTTTGATTCTAGGTTAATTATGGAAATAAATTAATCTTCAATTAGAGCCTAATATTGCTTAGGTTTGCTTAATTATGTCATTAAGCTCAAAATCACTATTCTAGGGGCAAAATCATAATTTTGCACAAAAACTGCCCGAGACCATCGGGACTTCAACAGATGTTACTAAACACATAAAAACATCATTTTAAACCCTTTAGAGAGTTTTTAGGCTCAAACGGCACTCATACCCGCATAAAACGCTATAGGGATATTTTGGTCATTTTAATCCGAAATCTCAAAAAGTGCAATTCTTTTGCTTTATTAATATCCATTCACATATAATCCCCTTCTAACATTGAGTTAACCCTCTCGAATTCCTATTGGAAAATGACCTTAGGGGCATTTTGGTCATTTTCACTCAGACAGAAAAAAATTGGGGTGTTACAATGCCTATGTTCTTTATGCTATTGACATGCATGCATGACCTTAAGATTCCTGCTAAACGATATGAACCTTCGCTAATAGTATTTGGAACGTAATAAATGAACTTTATAAATGCTCTTTATTTTCATAATGAAACCCAAGGTTCCTGAGGACGTAGATGATGACATATGTTAGGAGGCGGAAGTCCTACTAAGATTCTTATCTGAGTTTCTCATCCTTTCTTTCTTTCTTTCCATCCTGTTTTCAAAGGCTGATGGTAACCTTCATGATCTACATTGATGCTCCCACCTAGGAGATGCACTTCAACAATGCCTATTAGACTTATCACTTTGTAGGTCATTGTGTCGTCCGCGTGTTTATCTTTTTGGAGCGCCTCTTTGTATATCTAGTTACTAGCTTTAGGTTCTCTATTGCTACCCTTTTTGCTGATGACCTCATCTTCGAGTATGCTAGTTCGCGTGCTAAGTAGATTCCCCGTACCCTTCTTGTTCATTCAGCCGTCTGTGACTTCCCCGTCTACGTCCCCCGATCACCCCCTCACCCGACAGAGCCCCCGACAGACCCATTAGAGGAGTCTTATTCCCAGCATTCCTCAAGCTATTCCACACCTATAGTTCCCATGGAGATAGGGAGCATTAGTGAGGGAAAGGCTATGGTGATACAACCTATGAGAGGAGTTCTGCATGCTCGTAGAGGAGCCACTCGTCGACACCACAGAGCTCATGTTCATCCCAGGAGACGTCTTGCTAGCCTCTCTGACATCACTCGTGTGCTCGGATACATCCCTCCCTCTTAGGAGCATCATTAGTAGGAGTCTACAATGGACCTTGGAATGCCTGTGCATATATCGTGGATAGGATACCTTCTTTTGTTTTTATTTTTTTATTTGTGGTTATCCACCCTAGGTGCGCCCCAGTAGGAGTAGTGTGGAGGAGAAGCCTTGGATAGCATGTATTTAGCTTTCCTTTGCATACCTTTCATGTTTACTTTGGCTTACTATACTTAGCCCAACTTTTGTTGATGGGTAGGATGCCATTACATATATGTATATTTTGGTATCCAAAGAGGAACAGTTAATATTAGTGATAGATGAATCTACGATGATATGGTTATGCTTATGGTATCATGATATATATATTTCGTGTATGCCTGTGACATGTTTTTACTTTCTTTCCTAGTTGTATGGAAGACAGACGACGTAATTTATTTTAGTATGCATAGCTCACATTTTGTTTGAAGCTCAAAAAAAAAAAAAATCCATATTTTTACTAAGTATTTTAACAATTTAAAGTTAAGAACTAAAACAAAAGAGTAATAACTAATAATTATCTTAAATACGTCCTAGGCGTGTTTGGTTAAATATTAAGGTGTTACACATGACAATCAGTTATCTCATAAGTTATCCACATAGTCTCATACTTCAAGAAGCATTATAGTCATATTGTAATACAGTAACATGGGTCCATAAAAGACACCTACACTTGTTCCAACCCAATGCTTGGCATAACATAAAGGAACCCTATATGAAAGCAAAACGTGAACAAATCCTAACTAAGAGCCATTATTAGAGTTCAGTCTCAAATACCGTATCCCAAATAGAAAAAAAATCTCTTAATACATAATAGAAACATAAGTCCAAGAAGCAATAGTCTACGTGCTAAGAACATAACAAAGATAGATAAAAATAAAAAAATAAAAAAGATAGCACTCAAGCTCTAAAACATCCACTAGAGAATCTTAATCTAAAATCAATGTCAGCAACCACGTCTATAGATGACATGGGAAAACAAATGAATAGTGTAAGGATCCAAAAAGAAACTTAGTAGTTCCATAAAAACAGTTAAATGCCATCATTATTGAGAGTTTCTTGCCTTCTTCAACAACATGATCATGATAATTTCTATTGGTTTCTATTCTCCCTTATTTCAATATATAATTAGAAATATCCTTTCCATACTTTCCCATTTTTATATGATTTTTAGCAAACACAAGAAAAATACTTTAGCTTTTGTTGATCTTATAGAACCATGAATAAACTAAACTTCTTTATATATATGTGGATTGCAAGGTAAAAAGAGAGAGTTATTGTTAAAATTAATAGACTCCCATTATTATAGTTATGCATATTCATCGCAGCCTATCAATATTGTCTTTAAATATGTTTTAATTGGGTATATGCATCCTAGGTAACCCAAAAGAAGTACATTTTAATTAGCATATGTTAATATCATTATCACGTTTGGTGTTTACAAATGTGATTAGTGTATGTTGATGGCCTATCCTTTATTTTTTTTTATAAGAATTGCTTTCACCCCATTTATGAACAATACTATAGAAATATCATGACATTTTATGAAACTATTAGGTGTATTAGAATACGAATGTTTAGTTTTTCTTTTGTTTTTATCCATCATTTTAAAAAAAATTCTTTTCATGTGTTTAATTAATTGTTGTTTCAATAACAGACATATTTTTGTATTATTCATTTAATTTCAAACTTGATAATTTTAATCATCCAAAAAAATATCACTCACATTTTACTAAAGGAGCTAGACTATTTTCTTGTTTTATGTTTACTTTATTGATTTTTGAGATTATGATTTTTCTTGAAAAAAATATTATTTCATATTTTTTAGGGTAAAACTTCATTTACATCTCTGGTATTTTACCAACATTTTGACTATAGTTCTCCACCTTTGAGCATACTCTTTGAATGTCTCACTCTCTTTCTTTCTTAATCTTTTCAGTTGATCCCTGGTGGGTGTGACATTCAAATTGAATTTGCACTAATTGGAAAAAGCTTGAGCTAAGTCTTCCCAACATCTAATTCACATTCGATCCATCTGCATGTACCACTCCCATGTAGCTCTGTCCAAATTTTCAGGGAAGAAGCTGATTAGGAAATTCTCATCTTTGGACCACATTTCCATTTTGGTGCAGTACATTTTGAGGTGCATGATAAGATTGGTGCTACCATCAAATTTGATTAATTCAGGCATCTTGAAATCATTGAGAATGGTGATGGCTTGCAAAACTTCTAAGGCATACCTTACAAAAATCCTAGACATAAGATTTGAACCATAAAATCAAATAAAACTCATCTCAACCCCATTTTCATATCATGGTCGAATGCATATCTAGGGTTGTAGCCATGATTTAGAATTTTTATTTAAGATCCAAGGACAAGTCTTGAGCTTTAAGGTCTTAGGTGATGACTTGAAAGTAAACATGCTATGCACTTCATTTTTATCTTCAAGATTTAAGGTGAGGGCTCAAAGATAAATATGCTATGCAAATCCATTTTTATCTTTAAGATTTAGGTTATAGCATAAAAGTAAACATGCTATGCAAATCCATTTTTATCTTTAAGGTTAAGGTGATGACATTGAAAGTAAACATGCTATGCACTTCATTTTTATCTTCAAGATTTAAGGTGATGGCTCAAAAATAAACACACTATGCAAATCCACTTTTATCTTTAAAAATTTAGGTGATAGCACAAAAAAAAACGTGAGTGCAAGTTCATTTTATATCTTATTCACTTTAAGCTCAAAACTTTACAAGATTAGGTTCTTGTCCCTAATAGATCTTAAACATTAATGAGCTTTAGAGTCCTTTAACACCATGGTTCCAAGAACCTCATTTCTTAGACTCACCATTGAGCTCAAAGAAAAGAACAAGGAAAGGAAGCCAACTAACAATATGCCATATCTCAAGCTTCCTTAAAATGAAAAAATAAAGCTAGATGTTGGGCTTTAGAGGTCAAGCTCATGGTGGTATTAAAAACCTCCCTCAAGACTACTCATCATCAAGCCACTCATCAAAACCAAAATGGCCTAGAGACAAAAGAATTCATGTAACACCCTAAAAATTGTATAAAAATTTATTTGAGTTTTTCTAGTCATAATTTCAAAAATCTGATAGACAGAAATAATGAGGACGATCCAACGGATCTGTAAAAAAAAAAAACATGAATAGTACCCTTGCGGGTTCCGCAAGCTCGCCGGAACAGCCGAAACCCTAAAATTGGGGCTCGGAGATGCCCGAAAGTTAGAAATTATAGGAATACGATTAGAAATGGGTAGGAATAAAATTTTATATCTAGAATTAATTTTCGGGCAATAGTTGATTACCGGGTACATTATTTTACCCGTTTTGTTAAATTACGGTATGTAGTTTTTACACCGTATAAAGCTATCAGTGCAAGTTTGCCACCTAGGGTGACAAATGTGTGGTTTATAAACATGCCACACCATTACCTTTGTTAAGAGCCAATAGGAATGTCACAAAATTTCATCTATTTATCTTTAGGAAATAATTTTGTGGTAAGGAAATTACAAGACATTTATTGCTAGTAACACAAAGTCAAATTCACATTCTTTTCCTCCAAGATACATTCTTGGCCAGCCATCTCCATTCTTTTCTCTTCTAAACCTCATGAACTTTCTTAAATTTTCATTCTATGACATCAAGAACCAATGATCTAAGCACAAAACATAGTCTATGTCTTGAAATCTTCATACCATCCTCCACCAAAGAATTTATATCACACCTCACCATCAAAGAGGAACTGATATATCACTGCACATAAAAAGGGTTTGGCTGGTCTTGGACTGAAGAACTAGTGGAGAAACACTTGGAAGAATCAAAACAAGAACAAAAGACTTCTAGCAACAAGTAGGGCTTGTTTCATCCTATTTCCTTTCTGATTTTGCTCTGAAATATTATGATTGAATAATTCTGAAATTCTGAGTTTTATTGGATGTTTATGCATGAATATTGATGTATTAATTTTAGTGGAGTGTTTGGATGATGTAAGAAAATCATTTTTGTCAAAAGAAGTTTTGACTAGTTTGCTGGAAATTCGATTTTGTCCTAGACAACAGATGGTCACAAATTTTCTGAGTTTTTTGTGCATGTTTTCATGAGCTATAAAAAATATATGTTGAAGCCAACATCTGGAGTTAGTCCGACGAATTTTCTTGTGTTCTGATTTTTACTTATACTGTTTTAAAAAAATGAAGAACTGAGAATATAACTATGCTGTCTAGATTGTGGGAACTGAAGCTCTGATTTTGTATAATTTTGTTACCATAGTAAATGATTGAATTATCATTTTAAAGTTTTACAGGGATTTAATAACATCTCAAAGTGTAACTGTGATTTTTATTTTGAGTAGATTCCACCATTTTCTAAATTTAAAAATTGTGAGAACCCTATTCTGAGCTATGAAAAAGTGGCCTCTGACCACTAAATTTGTATAATTTATTTAGCATGGTTAGAGAACTCCGATTACTATGAAAATTTTACAGGGTCTCTTAGACACATTGAGATGTCATGAGGAATTTTTATGATCCTTGAATTGGCCTTTTGATTGAGAAATTAATTGTTGTTATTGGAATGAGAAATCTGTCGATATGCTGGAAATGAATGAGAATCACATGCGATTGATTGTTTATATGATTATAAATGCATGCATTGGTAAAGAGAAATGTGATAAATGAATGCTATATATATATATATATGTTTGAAGCATTATGAAACTCAAAAATTTATGCTAATGTATGCCTATATATGTGAGCTTGAGGATGAGATATATGCTATGTACAGAACGAAAAGTCCCCTTTAATGTGTAAAGGGTACGAGAAAGTCCCCTTTAGCTTGTAAAGGGCACGAGAAAGTCCCCTTTAGAGTGTAAAGGACATGGAAAAGTTGCCTTTAATGTGTAAAGGGCACAAGCAAGTCCCTTTTTAGTGGGTAAAGGGCACGGAAAAGTCCCCTTGATTAGGTCAAGGGCATGGGAAAACAGGGATAATATTTCTAAGATTCTTTTGATGTATCGAGAGTACGTAAAGTTGTAAATAAAGCATTATAATGTTAAGTAGTATGCTATGTGTATATCAAGTGATTGATTAATAAAAGCGATCTACTTCGAAAGTATGATTTAGAACTTTAAAAATAAACCATTAACCTAGGTTGTATGCTTACAGTTTCTTAATAAGCCGAAGTGGCTGGGACGATGACAATGACATAAATTTCAGTGCATGTTTTGGGGAATGCCCTACTGAGAATTGTGTAATTCTCACCCCCTACGTATTTTTTTTGTTCTTGTGTCGTCTCCTGGTTGAACCAGAGAACTATGGGATGCTACACCGAAAGGGGTCGGATTGGCAATAGTCGGGTGTTTGAGATTGTATCAGATGTACTTAGATGTATATATAGATATGTAAATTTAACAGAGAACATGTGTATTAGAGCTCATAGAAGAGCTTCCCTATGTAATCGACTTTATATTAAATAAATGTTTTGTATCTTGCTATATATGTTGATCGAATTATGCTAGTTAGTACACGAACCCATCGAATTTGCTATAGTTATTTAAGAAAGGTCCGCTAATTAAAAAGTAATAACTCTCGAGTATGATGTCATGACTTAAGGATAATGTTGTACTTGGGAGGGTGTTACAACTCAAAACCGAAAATATACGGAAAGGAAATAAAGACCAAACCAAAAAAGAAAGGATGGAAAAGAACCAAAACTTTAGACTTTAGAGGTCATAAACATGGTGGTGTTAAGACTAACATCAAGAGCTCTTGTAACACCCTCCCAAGTACAACATTATCCTTAAGTCATGACATTGTACTCGAGAGTTGTTACTTATCAATTTTTGGACCTTTCTTAAATAACTATAGCAAATTCGATGGTTTCGTGTAATAACTAGCGTAATTCTATCAAAATATATAGCAAAGATACAAAACATTTATTTAGTAAAAAGTTGATTACATAAGGGAGCTCTCCTATGAGCTTTAATACACATATGTTCTCTGTTAAATTTACACACTTATACATACATTTAAGTACATATGATACAATCTCAGACGCCCAACTACTGCCAATCCGACCTCTTTTGGTGTAGCATCCCATAGTTCTCTGGTTCAACCTGGAGACGACACGGGAACACAAAACACATATAGGGATGAGAATTATACAATTCTCAGTAGGGCAATTCCCCAATTACACAATCATAATGTCATCGTCATCGTCCCAGCCACCTCGGTTTATTAGCAAAAGTGATCATGCATTTCATAACAATAGTTCAATTTTAGAGTTCCAAATCATACTTCCGAAGTGGGTAGCTTTTAATGATCAATCACTTAATACACATATATAATAAAACTCAAGCACATAGTAAATAATCCTAATCAAACATTTAAATATGGCATGACTATGCATATGATTATTGTATTGAACTTATCTCAAAGGAACCTGCCCTTACTAGTGACCACAGAACTCAACTTGGTGCATTTTTCTCTTTTCATTGACATAGGAAAGACTTGCTTCATATCATATGGCAAAACTCAATTCGTTGCAAAACTCAATTCATTTCATTCTTTTCTTTTTATCGTTGACATAGGAAAGACTTAGTTTATACCCAACGGGTATCTGCCGTGGACAACTCCACAATAGATAATTTATACCAAAAGGTATTTACTGTGGACAATGCCACAATGGGAAATAGACTGCTTATCAGGACTGAACTCATTCCTATACATGATCATCGGACTTCATTTTATTCCATTTCCGAGTCACACACAGTTCTATTCCTAGCCAATACGTCTACCAACTCAATATCTCGGGGGAAGTTCCTCTTTTTGCCTTCCCCTCAATTACACCTAAGTCTTGTTTCTGTTTCCTCCTATGTCACAACATGCACACTAGGGAAGTTCCTCTTTTTGCCTTCCCTTCAATCCAACTTAAGTCTTGTTTCTGTTTTCTCCTATGTCAGAACATGCACGAGTGAAGTGTATACATTCTCTTGTCTCATATAGTTGCACCACATGCTTTCTCCTTTTCAAATGCATGCATAAGCCACATATAGGCATTCAATCACAAGAAATTCTTATTTGTGCCTCATAAATCAATCTTCAAATTTTCTAGCATGCATACATACTCATCATACTTAAATCAAGAATTATTATATCACCAAATCAATACTTAAGTTCATTCCAGCACAATTACAGCATATTGGCAGAATTCATGCCTAAGGAGTACAATTTATTGTGCATATCAAACATCCATTTGAAGGGCTATAAAAGTTCTCCAAGACATCTCAATGTGTCCACAAGACCCTGTAAAAATATAAGAATAAAAAGAGTTCTGTAACCATGCTAAATAAATTATACAAGTTTAGTGGTCAGAGGCCACTTTTTCACAGCTTAGAATAGGGTTCCCATAATTTTTAAATTCAGTAAATGATGGAATCAACTCAAAATAAAAATCAGTGTTACACTTGAATATGTTTAAAACTCCCTGTAAAAATTTCAAAGGATAATTCCATCATTTGCTATGATCACAAAATTATACAAATTTACAGTTTCAGTACCAAGATTTCAGGCAGCATAGTTACAACTTCGGTCCTTGATTTTTCTCAGGTAACAAAAGTCCTTATTATTCACCACGAAAATTCTCAAAGTTTCCTTAGGATATTAGCTTGAACATATACTTTTTATAGCTCATAAAAATGACTAGAATTGGACCCGAAAATTCATGAATAAATCCTGTCCTGCTGAAATCCGAAAATTCAGCAGCCTAGCCAAAACTTATTTTGACAAAAATCATTACTTAACCTCATCCAAACACTCCACCAAAATTAACACATCAATATCAACATATTATCATCAAATACAACTAGAAATTTCGGACCAACACCCATCAGCAATTATCAGAAATAATTTTAGAGGAATAAGGCCAAAGAAAACCCTACTTGAGTGGCTTTAAAGGGTCTTGGCTCCAAGGATGATTCCCTTTACTTCTAAGCCTTCAAACCCACACCAAACCCTTCCTTACACAGCTGATAATGAGCTCTCAAAGTAGGAAAAGTTGATGGATTCAAATTCTAATCGGTTAGATTGGAAGATCTTGATGAGTGGAATAAGTTTAGTGAAGAGAGTTTGGTGTTTTGGTGATTTAAAATTAAGGTTTTGGGCATTTGAAGTTAATTTTTGTGGAAAAACACCATGGAACTATAGCTTTCTGGTTCATGGCCGAGAATGGAAGCAAATGGAGTGATAAGGAAGCTTTTGTTTTGTATTTATCATGTAATTATAATTTAGATAGTATATAATGTAAATATATGATTCTTTAAAGAAAAGAAAAATAAATGGATGGCTAGGATTTGTTTTGAAAGTCAAGGGATGAATCTTGGCCATCCAATTGGCTGAAGATAATTGGTTGTCTATAACTTGGTGAACAAGTAGCATTTTTCGGTGAAAAAACCGCACACCGAAATTTTACCGAACGGGTAAAATAGTGTACCCGGGTAATCAATTATCACCTGAAAATTAATTCTAAGCACAAAATATTTATTCCTAACTATTTCTAATCTCAATCCTATAATTTCTCACTTACGGGTATCTCTGGGCCCTAATTCTAGGGTTTCAGTTGTCCCGGTAGGCCTGCGGGTCCCGCAAAACACTATTCATTTTTTTTTTTATACAGATTCGTTGGATTGTCCTGATCATTTCTATATTCATTGGATTTTTGAAATTATAACTAGAAAAACTCAAATTAATTTTTAAATAATTTTTAGGGTGTTACAGCTCTCATCATTGAGTCATGTAACACCCTAATTTTTAACCTCTTATGCATACATCATAATTGGTCAATTATTAGATTTCTTACATTTTGACTTCATATGTTTGTTTCAGTTGAAAATACTTTAGCAGAAAATAGCGAATATTTTTTTTTAAACTTATAATGACAAGAGCCTCATTCGTAAGCAAATAATATAGACTAATGGAACTTGCGAACAAAGTAACATTTCCATAATAATAAATACATAACAGAACATATCCTGATTATCATAAATATTTAACAACTCACATCATTACATCAATGCATAGGTAAGGTGTTAACATATCATAAAGGAGTGTGAGTCCAACAAAGACAACCACACCTAATGCAAGTCATAGGAATCATAACATAGATAAGTTATAGTTAAGAGCTAGTAATAATGCCCGGTCTTGAATACAGTTATCCATAAGTATAGAAGTCCCAAAACAAGGAAAAACATAGATAAGGATCAATAGTCTACATGCTCAAAGACAAAAATACAAAAATAACAGTAAGAAGATAATCACGTCCCCAAGCATGGGCTAGCTCCAAAGTCATCGACTCAAGGGACTCTAGGACCCTGATCTACAGTCTTGTCTGAAGACAACACGGAAAGATAAAAAGGGTGATAATCCAAAAGAAAACTCAGTAATTAAATAAAAACAATTGAAGTGTCATCGCTATCATCTCCAGTCACTCCGGTTTAATTATGAAATAAGTGAGTATACTTTAGTTTATTTTAATTAGTTTGCAACTAAAAGTCTCGAAGTGACACATATTTTAAGTCTTATAAAAATTCTTGATTAACAAATAATAATCTAGAGAGCATAGCATTATGACAAATAAATCACATAGAGAGAATTTACATGAAAGAATACAAGAATCAAAACATAACACTTTCTCTAGCACTTTTGTTTAATAACTTTAATTCCTTTAATATTTTACCCTTTCTCGTGTCACCTTAGCCAATTGCATCATCGCCCTGGTGATTTAACTGGCTCCAAAACTCCACATCACCTATCGCCTAGGATGAGCTCAACCTAACTACTCGTAGCTAGATTTAAATGGGGATAGAGGGGAATAACTTCACTGAAACTTTAAATTCAATTTCCTAGTATCTTATGTTACAATATAATATGAAAGTCTCCTAAATTATTAGAAAACATAAGCACAACATTTATGTATTACAATTTAAAATTCTCATCCAATATAGTATTCAATCATTCCATAATTTGACATTTCAATAGAGGGTAAGTCAATACATAAACACACACATAAGCAATGTCTAAACATATTGCCGGAATAAAAGAATCGAACCCGGCTAGCATATTCCGTGGTTAAATTTGGCATTCATCATCATTAGCCACAACCAAGTAATACCACCATTCTTTCAAGTCCAACAAGAATCGATATATCAGCTTTAAGCAAAATAAATAAAATAAAATAAAATAAAATAAAACCAAACAATAAATATTGTCAAAACAAATAGCCTTTTTAAGGGAACTAACACACAAAATAAACTTTCAACACTTGAACAGACAAGTCCCACCCTTCTATATTATTTTTTTGCATAAAGAAACAGTACCAATTCCCTATAGTCTCAGTTTCACAAAATATCATTAAGACTATGTTTTGGCCAGAATTATGCATATAAAGTATTTACCAAAGATATATATATATAGGCTGAACCAACTATCAACTTTGATTAACTTATACACACACACACACACACATACACACACACATACACACATTGGGTGAACTCACGCCATTCAAAATTTCCTTTTCAACTTTGATTACATTATGTATACATAAGTTGAACTTACGTTTCAGGTTTTCCTTTTCAACTTTGACTAAGTCACTTGTATATATATATAGGTATCAAAGCCATGCCTCTCCTAGTACGGTGTGGTTTAGGGACAAACCAAGCAGAAGTTGGTGGGCATGTAATGCCCGGAGACGAGGGCGAGGAGTGATCGCCGGTGCAAAAAGGGCACGGACAAGGAGCGGCTCCTCACAAGGCCTTCTAAGCAGAGGGGTACATGAATGAACCGATTATACACCAGAATGAGAGGGATCCTAAGACTGTATAGGTATAGGACTATACAGTTGAGGAGGGCTTATATGAATTGATTTGTACTACCTATACCAATAAGATGCATCTTCTTTTCAGTAGCCTAAACTGAAAGAACTATACAGTTAAGCATGCTTGACCAGGAGCAATTTTAGGATGGGTGACCTCCTGGGAGGTTTTCCTAGGAAGCGTGTAAGTGAGGACAAAGCATGTTGAAAAGACCCCTGTTGATTTGTGGGGACAGTTGTTAATCTATAAAGCAGCAGAGGATGTTACAAGCCACATTTCTAACCATTCATTTAATAACCAAACCAAACATGAGAAGAACAATGAGGTACAAAACTGAAAACATGAAGTAAAGGAAACATAAAAACTCGAAATAAATAAACAATCAAGGAGTCAAGCTTTGACTTTAGAGGTTCAACACATAGTGGTTCCACAACCATCATCAAGATCCATCATCATCAAGCCTTGATCTCAAACATCCATCAACAACAAAAAAAACTCAAGAAGTCCAAACAAAAAATGAAAAAGGAAGAACAACAAGCACCAACCAAAAAATAGAGAGGAACTCAAAACTGAAATATAACAAGAAAAAGGAGCAAGGAACTCAAAACAAAACCTACCAACATTGTCTTCCTGAAAGGAAAAGGAGGAAGCTTAGTCTCTTATAAGGAAAAAGAGAAGAAAAATTTTCTGTTTGTAGTAATGTAGTTTCGGCCAAGGAAGAAGAAAAGAGAGGAAGGATTTTCCTTGTGTTTTTAAGCTTAAGAATGGAAAGGTTATGTATTTAGAAGGTGGTTTATGGGGGTGGTTTGGTGGTTTATAGTGATGGAAGAAGCTTTCTTGAAGGTGGAAAAGAAAGAGAGAAAACTTTGAGGTAGAGAAAGTTTATGAGCACTTTTTTGACACAAGTGTTTGCCAAAAAAGTGAATGGTAAAGAATGAGGTTTTTCAAATATGATGGTAATTTTGGGGATGGGGGGGATGGCCGCGGCCTTAAGGCAGCCATGGGGTGAAAAATATTTCATTCCATGTAGTTTATGAGGTGTATTAGAGGTAATTTTGATTAGGCAAAGGTTTAGAAATTGATAATTAAGTGTTTGAGTTATTAATCATGTGTTTAGAAATTTCAAGACATGATTAGAAGTTGTCTTGCTTGTTTAGTTTGAATCAAACATGATTAATTTGAATTTCAAATAGGAGCACATCTCCTAAAATTAAGGAAATGGAGAGAGAAAATACTATTCACCTTTTTTACTTTCTTATGTCTTATGAATCCTTTGATTAAGAATGAATTTTTGACTTTTCCTAAGTAATCTTAGGCCTTAATTAACCTCAATTGATTATTGTGACTCAATATTAATAAGTGAAATTAAATTATCTTTAATTAGAGTATAATATTGTATTTATTTCTTTAATTACTTAATTAAGCTCGTTTCGCGTTGACCAAGGGCAAAATGGTAATTTTGCACAAAAACTTCCTGGGACCACTGGGACCTATCCAGACATTATTCACCCCTTATTATTGACATTTCTAACCTCCAAGAAAAGATTGGGTTCGGTCGGTACTTAATTCCACGTTAAATCATTGCAGGGATATTTTGGTCATTTGCGCGGAAAGTAGAGAAATTGAGATTTTTGTCTCCATTATTATCTCTAACACATCCAATCCCAATCAACCATCAAATTTATCCTTCGAGGATAGCCCGGGTCAGCTATCCTCAACTTCCAGGCAAAAATGATCTTACGGACATTTTAGTCATTTTCACACGGGAAAAATCGCGGATTGTGATTTTCGCACAAACTGCTACTTAATCCTTATGCAATCTATTACTAATATTAAAACACCCTTTTAGGGGTGGCCAGGGTTGGCAAACCTTGATTTCCACACAAAAACGACCTAGGGCTATTTTGGTCAGTTTTGCTAAGTAGAAAAATTAGGGCGTTACATTTAGCATCATACTTCACAATACCAATCTTTTAGATTTTCAAAACTATTTATAGTAATATTCTGGAAAATTTTCCAGATATCTCATTCTTTCTAAAGAACGAAAAATCTCTTCATTTACATAATAAATCTCAAATCCATTCAATCTATACACAAGATCCTTTTCTTTTGCATCCTTTTACATCTATCAAGTTCATATATATATGCATCTTCAAATAATTTTAGATTTCACAAACATATTTTCAAGCATGTCTTAAGAGTTTATATTAGCAAAATAGCCAAACAATCACAAAGTAATAGATTAGAATCTTTCCTACCTTTTTCCAAGCCTTTTGACAAACTTTTCCTTAGTTTTTCTTCTCTAATCTAGGCCTCAAACCTACCTTTCAGTACCCACATATGATGCTATTTGGACAGATTTGAATGGGAAAAATAAGGGTTTGGCTTGAGTTTGATATGGAAGAAGTGTTGTGGAGCTAGTCTAAGTGTTTGGCCAAGAGTAGTCTTCACTAGTTTGATGGTTTCATGAGAAAGAAAATGAAGATGGTGAAGGAAAGGTGAAGAAAACATGAAAGCAGCTGCCCATCTGAGAAAGAAATGCCATTTGTTCTCCTTTTCCCTTTACATAATAAAACTTACTTGGAGAGAAAGTAAGGAATTAAATACTTCCAGATCAATTTGCCTTGTATCAGTATTAGAAATGTTTATATTTATTTGATTGTCCTGAGTAAAAATTATCTAGGATATGATACTATCCATTATTTATACAAGTTGCAATGTTTTGGTGTACCGATTATTACCATTTCAGTGTACCAATTATTACCATTTTGGTAAGCAATCGATACCTAAATAATTTCATTAGGTTAAAAATATTAATTCAGCCTTTTCCTTTTTTTTTTATGTCTTTATACCAATTATAGTGTTTCATTTTATATATCCCCAATTAAAATATTATTAGATTGAATTTTTAATAATATTAAATAAATTTTCATTTTATTTTTTACAAAATCCTAATATTGTTGTGATCATAACTGTATTTGTTGAAATTTTCAAAATCCCTACATATTCCTCACATTTAATTATTTTATCACAATAATACATAAAAAGAGTCTTACATTCTACCCCCATAAAAAAAATTTCCCTCAAAATTTAGTCTTCTCACATACTTTACTCAAATTCCTGCATATACTTCTTTGATTCTTCTCTGCCATATGCAACCTTTACAAAAGAGACGGATCTTACTGGAAATCAGTTCACATTTTTATCTACTATTTATGCTGGTTGTAACTTGAAAGTTAAGTCATCCCTAACTCAAGTTCCAGTAACTGACTAGAATCAGAGTTGTATTTCTGAAGTTGTGGCACAGGGAATATATCATAAATATTTGATAGGTATGGAGATAAAGTTATCTAGCATGCTACCAAACCAACATAACCTTGGATATGAAATGGACCTATAAAACGAGGATTTAGTTTCTAGACATTAATAGCTTTACTTATTCCGGTCGTAGGGGTAACTTTCAAAAATACGTGATCTCTCTTTCGAAATTCTAACAACCTTATCCTCTTATCAACGTACCTTTTTTGTCATCTCTAAGCAGTCAAAATCTTACTTTGGATCTTCTTTATCTACTCGGTAGTGTGTCGGATGAGGTCTGGTCCCAAAAGGCTAGTCTTACTTGATTCATACCAACATAAAGGCGATTAACACTTTCATGCATATAGAGCTTCATAAAGAGCTATTTTGATACTTGAGTGATAGCTATTGGTGTAGGAGAATTCAATTAATGGCAAATAACAGTTCCAATTTCCCCAATATTCCAACACACTTACTTTCAGCATATCTTCCAATCTTTGAATGGTCCATTTTGCTTGCCTATCATTTTAAGGATGATAAATCATGCTTAGACAAGGTCTTCTTCCTAAAGATTTTAGAAAAGCTCCAAAAAATCTTAAAGTGAAATGCAAATCTCAATATGAGATTATAATATAAGGAACACCATGCAGTCTCACTGATCCTTCTATATAAAGTTCAACTAACTCTCAAGAGGAGAAGTAACTTTGACTAGTAGAAGATGTACGAACTTAGGTAGTCTGTCCATTATAACCCAAATAACATCGTATCTTAATTGTGTCTTTGGCAATCCCATTACAAAATCCCTTGAAATATTTTCCCTTTTTCATTGGAAATCTCCAAGGGTTGCAGTGTACCTAGTGGCTTCTAAACACTTTGAAATTGCTCCTGCTATATCCGCATTTATCTTTGGTCATTAGAACATCTTCTTAAGATCTCTATACATTTTTGTAACTCCTAGGTATATTGAAAATTGCAAGTCTCCTCTAGAGTATTACGATGAAGATTCCCTGTTCTCGGTACACATATTCTATCTTGATGCTTCTACATCCTATTTTCATCCGAGGCCCGTTATGCTTCCTAACTTGAACTGAGGCCATGGTTTTCTGAAATTCTGAATCTTCTTGATGTGCTTGTGAAATATCCCTCTTAATGTCACTTGTGATCCTAATCTAACTGAAATATACACTACCATGCCTCTTTTCTACCCTTAACTTAAGGTTTTGAAAAGTCTCTTCTAGTTTTATCTCCTTAATCATCATCCAAGAAATACCCAAGGTTTTTTCACTGAGGGCATCTGCTACCCAATTTGCTTTTCCTGGATGGTAGTTCAAATTGAGCTCATAGTCTTTAATGAACTCCATCCCTTTCCATTGCCTCATGTTTTCATCTTTCTAATCTAAGAGATACACAGGATTCTTATGATTAGAAATCACCTCAAACTTTACTCCATATAGATGGCATCTCTAGATTTTCAAAAATGAATATTACTACTGCTAACTTAAGACAATGAGTAGGTTAGTTTACATCATGCGGCTTTAGCTGTCTTGAAGCCTAAGCCACTATCTTTTTGTTCTACATCAAAATGCACCCTAAGCCTTTTCCAGAATCATCTCAATAAACCTCAAATGAATTGTGTGGGCCTAGAAAGGCTACTATAGGTGCAATGGTTAACTTCTGCTTGAGGTCTCAAAAACTTCTATCATATCTTACTATCCATGTAAAAGGTAGATTTTTTGGGTTAAGCTTGGTTAAAGATAAGGCTATCTTGGTGAATCCCTTGATAAACCTTCTATAGAAATAAGCCAATTCAAAAACTTCAAATCTCCATTGGTGGTATTTTGTCATTCCCAATTTAGTATTACTTCAACCTTTCTTGGGTCAACTATGACTCCTGTAACACCCTAATTTTTAACCCAACTCTCTAGAACTCATTAGGTTAATCATTAGGTTATTACCTTTTAGTCTAATCACTTTAATAAAATACTTAGCGGAATTACGGGCTGAGCTTGCAATACATAGGAAAATGAAAATACAACAGAAACAAGATAGCATAAATAAATCGCGACTACTCGAGTGCACCTATGGTGGATAACCTCAAGACAAAAGAAGGTTTATCCTATCTATGTGAGAGTGTGTGCACTAAACCTCCCCTACGATGTCGACTACTGAAACCCAAGATATGGTGGAATGTAACTGATCCACGGATGCAGTGCAGCAGGAGTAGGCACACGCGATGACTGACCATGAGCTCCTCGGCAGGGGTGCATCTCGGCTCGCCTAGCTAGTCTCGGCTACGTGACGATCTCCTCACTCTTGCCTCACATGAACTGAGGGGTATGAGCGGAGCTCTTGCTATACATATGCATCAGTGGGTCTTCAGAAGGGTCATCCTCTAAACTGGGAGACCAGGGTACGTAGTCCTGGAAGCCATGGGGCATCGATCCACCAATATACCACAGAATCCTCTCGTCAAGTGTCCGGGCACGCTCAAAAACCATAGCGTCATCATAGGGTGACATCAGGGAGAAGCAATAACTCTCTACAGGGTGACGTCCAACAAACATGAAGACTAGTACTGTGCACTGTCCCTCAAACTGATATGATCTGTGATCTGGATCAAAGTGAACCTCCCACGTCGGCGTGTCGACAAAGACCACAAACGTCGCCATCGTTCTCTGAAGATGTGATGGAAGAAAGAGAAGGAAGAGAAAGGAGTGCGAATTCTTACTAAAGAATCTCAGTAAGAATCTCCTATCCTAGGGTTACATTGTTCACATCCTCAGGAACCTTGGGTTTCTTTATAAAAGGTGTGCATGCATATAAGATTCATTACTAGGAGTTATAAAACTAATTATCCAAGGTTCATTCCTTTTAACATGCTTCTTAATGTCATGGATGCAACATATTAAAGCATGAATGTATGGCAATACTTAAACATATAAATCAGATAACTCATAACATCAAGAAACATCCATGTGGCATAAAGGGCAACAACTTTCAAGTGGAACTTTCCTCAACTTGTGTGACATCAATTATGGTACGTTAGCAATATAAGACCACCCTAAAAATAACTAGGCTATGAGCTCATGCCTCAGCTAGTCGTCACTAGCTCTTACTTATTATCTGAATAAACAAAATATAATAAAAACAATCCCGACTATGCAAGTACGGGAAAGGGGCTAGGGATCACCTCTCTTAGGATATACCCTCTTTGAAATGCTTTGCGGGCATCTAGCCACAGCAATTTGTCTGCTTTGGTAGGTTGCAGCTACTCATACCCTCACGGATTTCTCTCTCCTGGGATTGCCTGGCTGAGCTGGTGTCACCCAGGAAAGCGCGTCTCAGTGCTTTGTCACATAAAAATCTCCTAGGGGTGCTCGGCTGAACTGGTGTCACCCAGGGTTTTAGTCTCATATAGTATTTCAAAAACATTCTCAAGTCCTTTAGGTTTGACGGAAATTCGGCAGCCTAACGGCTGTTAAACCAAATTTCCTTCAAACCATCTTTATGCCACAAGCTTATATCGCATACACATTTTTCATTCAATTCTCATGCTTATCATCTCGATAGTTCTTTTCATCGTAGCTCATGCATCATCAAAACATACGCATCACAACATCATGCTTGCATCAATAAACCCATAGCCTAAAAGGTTTCTTAACATCTTATGCATTGACCCTTAAGATCCTTTACTTCAGAATCTAAGTTGTAAATCATCATAACTTAAGCTCTCAGGTACCTATAGGCTCATATCTAAGTATTCCTTACTCAATTCTGTGATCATAAATGCTTCTAAACCTCAAGAATGCAGAATCTAAAATTCTTACTTTACGGGTACTTAGGAGTCACAACAATGACCCTTTCTAAGTTCGGTTTGCTCCTAAGGCATCAAGATCAAGTCCTAGACCAATTATGAGTAGTTCCTACACATTTAAACTAATTATAAATCATGATTATCTATTCTAAATCTTGCTGGACAGAATCCATAAAAATACTTTTCTAAGGGAACTAAAAGTCTCAAATTAATTCTTTTCTAGTTACTAACTTGTCTTATCTTTCACATATGAATTTTTGCATCAAATATACATGAACATACTCATATTATCATCATTAAAACAGTACAAAACAGTGATCATTCATAGCAAGGCAGAACCAAATTCATCTCCAACAAACAAGGCATGAAACTTGATTTCTAAAACACATAAAATGCTAGTTTCTCTTGGAACCTTTTTAAAACTTTCAAAACTCATTAGTAAACATTTTTATCTCATAAAAATCATCAAAATTCCTTCAAGGGAAGTAGCCATTTTGAATGAAATTTGAAAAGGTTTTAAAATCATAAAACTTTGTTCAAAACATCTCTTGAACTCATATAAGCTTAGAAAAATTATGAAACATAGATTTTAGTACTTGTAACAAATAAAACCTTTTAAGGCTGAAATGAAGAAGCTAAGGAATAAATATTTTTCAAGCCTTTGTTTGAGATAATAATGGGCAAGTCTTTGAGCTCTAGGTTCTCTTAAGTGATGACATAATCTTAAACATGCTCATGCACATATTTTATCTTTCCTTAGAAAATAAAGTGAGAGCATAAAATAAACATGAGATGCAACTTATTATTATCTTTGATATTTACGTGAGGACTTGAAAATATAAATATGATAATGCAAAGCTTGAATTATAAACATGATAATGCAAGTTCATTTATTATTCTTGATAGTTAGTAATAGCAAGGAAAATAAACATGATGTGCAAGGCATAAACATAAACATGAATGCAAGGTTCATTTTAGTCTTAGCTAGAGCTCTTACAAGACTTTAACATCCAACATAACCCAACACTTATCTCATCACAAAGAGAGCTTAAAAGTTCTTGAAGCAAGTTCTCTAAGGAACTACAACGAACATCATCATCAAGCTAAAAAAAAATAACTTTGAAAGAAAACAAAACTTTAAGGAAGTAAGAACCAAAATAACATTATTCCTAGAGATGAAATAATCATAAGAACACTTTGAAATTTTAACAAAGTTTTAAAGGAAAGCTCCTTGAGGCCGAAATCATTCAAGAAAGGGAAAGGAAAAGAAAAGAAAAACCAAGACTTTGCTAGATTAAGAACAAAACTCAAGCTTTAGAGGTTCCTTTGAGATGAACATAGGGTCATCATCTAAGAACACTCATCATCAAGCTATCATGGTCACAACAAGGCCTCATGGCCGAAAACAAGGAAAAAGAAAACCAAGGAAAGATTCAAAAAGAAACCAAGAGAAAGCTAGAGAAGAACACATTTTCAAGTAAAACAAAGTTTAGAAAACAACTCCTACCAAGTGATGAAGAGGAAAGCTTGAACTTTTGAAAAGAAATGAGATGAGCAACCCCTCCTAGGATGGTGAGATGGCTTCGGCCTTAAGGGAATGGAGAGGAAGGAGATGTGTTCTTGGTGGTTTAGTGTTTGAGGTTAAGTGTTTAAGTGTTTAGGAGGTGATTTGAGGTTGTGAGGTGCTGGTTTGAGATTATGTGATGATGATATGAAGAGAGGATGAAGAACATGAAGATGAATAAGAAGAACTTTAAGAACTATTTGAGAGAAAAGAAAAGAAAAGAACTCAAGAAAGCTTGGAAACTAAAACTTTGCAAATGATCTAAAGTGTTTCCAAGTGCTTCTAAGCAAGGTATTTATAGAAGAATGAAACAAATGAAATCTTATTGAAGGAAGGAAGAAACCGTGACAAGCCTCATGTTCCATGAGGTGAGTGATTGAATTTTTGAAGCATGGAGGAGTAAGGTTGGAAGTATGGGAGGTATGGCTTCAAGTATGGGTTCAAGCATGGAGTTTGAATTGATTTTTCTTTCAAATTTGAAATAAAATAATCCTTCTAGAATGGCATGGGAAGCTGGCGGTTTTTGGGCAGAAAATTGGAGGAAAAATATCTAATTCATCTAGTCATTCAAGCATGGTGTAAGTATGACAAAGTATGGTGTATGTAAGGTGAAATCATGGCCTTTGGAGTATGAAAATTAGAGCATGTGATGGAAAATGGAGGGGTATGAGTTCAGCCAGACCTGGACAGCCAAGGGGGAGGGAGATTTGTTCATGTAATTGTGTGTTAATGATAGGTTTAGATGTGTATTAGTTTAGGTACAAGGTTAGGAGTCATTAAGCATAAGTTTAGGTGACTAAGAATGAGGTTTAGGAATTTTTATGACATGATTAGGAGTGCTCATACATCATTAGAGAATTTAAAATTCATTTGTGAATAAACAATTGAAAACACAATTCCATGATTTAGGGAATTGGAGAGAGAAAACGCTATTCAAGATTCCATGACTAGGAATCTTGAATTTAAAATAAGATTTTAAGTTGAAATTAAGCATTTTTAGGTTCTAATCAACTTTAATAAATTATTTTGACTCTAGATTAATTATGAAAATTAATAAATCTTCGATTAGAGCCTAATATTGCTTAGGTTTGCTTAATCACACAATTAAGCTTGAAAACACAAAGCTAGGGGCAAAATCGTAATTTTGCACTAATTTCGCCCAGGACCACCGGGACTAAAACTGAGGTCACCGAATACATAAAAATGCCTTTTAAAACCATTTGGAGAAGTTTTGGGTTCATCCGGCACTTGCAAATGGGTCAAACACCACAGGGGTATTTTGGTTATTTTGACCCGAAAACTCGAGAAATGAGATTTTCGATCCCGAAAAGGTACACGAGTCATCTAATCCCCATCCAACATTGAGTTTGCCCTTCGAGGACTGCCAGATCAGCTTTCCTCAAATTCCGGGCCGAAAATGACCTTAGGGGCATTTTGGTCATTTTTACTCTATCAGAAAATCGAGGCGTTACAACTTCTCCCAATGACACTACATGACGCAAAAATCTAATTTCCTACAGCCAGAACCCACACTTGGATTTCTTGGCATGAAGAATTTGTAGCATAATCTAAGATGCTACTCGCATTTTTCCTTAGTCCTTAAATGAATAAGAATATAATTTATTAAACAATTATGAACTTGTTGAGAAAAAAGTCAAAAGATTTGATTCATGTAGTCCATGCATATTATTCAGGTATTAGCTATCTCAAAAGATATCACTAATATATATATATATATATAATTCCCATAGCATGCTTCGAAATATCTTTTTCCTGAACTTGAATCTGGTTATATCTCGATCTTAAATCAATCTTGGAGAACACTATTGCTCATTTTAATTGATCCATGGGATCATCACTCCTTGGAAGATGATACTTGTTCTTGATCGTCACCTTATTCAGTTGACTATAATTAACACCTAATCTCATAGCTTCACCTTCTCTTTCACTAAGAGCACAAGAGCTCCCCATTGTAAGGCACTCGATTGGATGAAATGTGTAATTAACAACTCTCAACTTATTCTTTCAACTCTGCTAATTCCTAATGAGACATTTTGTAAGGAACTATTGAAATTGGACCCATTTCTATACCAATTCAATAAAGAACTTTATCTCCTTTTATTTGGGAAACTCTGGTATATCTCCCAAAAATACGTTAGAGTGTTCTTGGACTACCAGTATATCTTCTAATTCTTGTTCACCTTCCATCACACTAGTTAACAACAACATGTATCCTTGACTACTAGGCTTTTCATATCCTACTTCTTAAATAAGTCCCTCTGATAGTGCAGCATCTATTACACTCATAGCAAAACATATCCCTGTTGTTGTGGCCTAGATAAAGGTAGTATATATCTAGTTGGACATTTCCTAATCTTGTGACCCGTCTTCCTACATTGATAACAAACATATTGTCTAGCCAAACATGGTTTGTCACCATGATTTTTTCCATATTCTAGGCTTCCTCATTATCAATTGGTTTCTATGACTACTTCCCTTTTCCATTCCCATAAGGAAAATTCCATTTGTGTTGGTAGAGTAGGCTTGAACCTTATGCCATGTAGTGTTAGTATTCCTCAAGCTATTAATAGTTTTTAATTGTACTCTTCCACTAGAGCACTCTAATTCACCAATGCTATGAAGTCCTTAATTTCCAATACTCCCACCTTTGGTAATCTCTAATGCTTTCTTCATACTTAACACATTTCCAACTCTTTATTCGGATTACTCTAATAAGTTATGGAAAACTCATCAAACTTTGTGGTGTATTCTAACACCATCATGTTTCCTTAGTATAGCTTCAGGAATTTTCAATTCCTTAGCATTTCTTATGGAAGAAGGAACATACTTCTTGTAGAAATCATCCTTAACCATATCCTGAGTTATTTCGATATTCACCTCCTCAACTAGCATTCTAGTATTTATCCATCAGTAATCGGTGTCCACATCTAACACTTATGCAGTATAACCCTCTTTCTATGAGTCTGATCACTTTGATACTTCAAAGATTCTTCTCCATTACCTGATCCATTTTTTAGCCTTATTTGGGTTTAGGTTCCTCAGATTTAGGTGGTTTCTACTTCTTGGAATGCCACAAATAGCTTTTTCTGATATCTTTCATGAGCTTACTTCCCAATAATGCTCAACATCTACTTTGTAGCCATAGCTTGCTCCCTAATTACCTGGGTTATATTCCATAAATCACGCATAACGTTTGCAGCTTCCCCCTTCAACCAAAAGTCATTAGTTTCCTACCATACAAAGCAAAAGCCATTGAGTTGATCAGGTTCAATACAATGCTCAACATGATAGCTACTAACTACTTAAAAAGTAAGCACTAATGCACACAAGGTCTACTTCTTATCTCAGCAGATAAAATCCTATTGCATAGCACTAAAATTTCAGAGTATGCCTTAGAATCAAGTCAGACCATCCCCAGGCTCTAACAGGATAAACTGCTCTGATACCAATAATGTAACACCCTTCCTACCATAAAGCTATGCTTAAGCCATAACCTTATAGTAAGTAGTTGTTACTTGTTAACTTTGCTTAACCTTAGAGGTATATATACAATATTTAAAAATGAGCCTACTTTTATGACAAACTTAAACCGCTTTCTCTCTATGTCGCTAAGTTTGAATATAATTATATTACACGGTGATGAATCAATAGTATAGATAACTATATCAAGCCTTTACCCTAGTTCACGCAGGAACCCTCTATTCTAGGTAGGGTACTACTAAAAATTCATTAAGAAAATAAAAAGAACTTATTCAATTCTTTATAATTGGTTCATCAAGAGGTCTGGCCTGTGATGCCAATACTAGCTAAAGATCTTCACAAAATAATCACCATCATTGTGATCTATGTAAAAGAATGCTAATAGCAAGAATGAAAATAAAAAATTCCTAGTAGGAAAAACACTAGTCTACTAAATAGTGGCATTTGACATATCATTAAAATAATTAAAGTATCTTTAATTTCTTTTGAAATAATTAGTTTTGCTTGTTCCTTCTTTTATCTAACATAATATTTTTAGTATAAGTCATCTTCAACTGTATAGTCCCATATTCATCTTCAACTGTATAGTCCCATATCTATGCAGTCATCCTCAACTATATAGTCCTATATCTATACAGTTTTAGAATCCCTCTCATGCTGGTTATTTATATAATACTTAGTTTGTTTGTTTGTTTTATTACTTCTTTATCATAGGCTTATTAATAACTTTGGACTTGAGAATAGAACTCATAAGATTCCTTATATACTTCTCATCTGATGTATTGCCTGTGATGTAACACCTCGTGTTACATCCTTATATAGTTCAATTGATGAGGTGTTACATCGTTATATAGTTCAATTGATGAGCACCTCGTATTACATCCTGATATAGATCACAATAGCATGTTATTCTCAATACATCACTTTCTTCATAATGTTGTAACACCTCGTGTTACAACTTGATATAGTTCAATTATTATAGTATCCCATGCTACAACCTGACATAAATCACAACTTGAATCTATGAGCTTGCAATCAAGCAACTGATATTAAATAAGGCTTATTTTCTTAAGTTTTCTCTTCTCATAAAAACCTTTAATATTTACTTAGGAAATCATATAATTATTAAGTAAAATCTCTTCTTAATAGTTCTATTAGTCATAATTTTGCTTTGAGATTTCCTTGAAATCTCCTTATCTCTTATGAAATTTTCTCTGTTAAGTCTCCTGAATTAATGTGAGACTTTTATCTTAAAAATCTCCTAAATTCTTATGAGATTTTCTCTGGTAAGTCTCCTGTATTACTGTGAGACTCTTCTATTTAAAATTTCCTGAATTTCTTATAAGATATTCTCTTTAAAATCTTCTTAATTCTTATGAGATTTTCTATTTAAAAATCTCTAACTTCTTATGAAACTTCTTTGCATAAATTCTCTTTAATTTTTCTGAGATTTATTAGTAAAATATGCTAAATCTTTTATGAAAATTTTTGAAAGAAAATAGCTAAGCTTTTTATGAGATTTTTCTATACAATTTGATAGTCTTTTATGAGATTTCTTCATTGCAGAAACTTATAGGATTTCTTACTTAGTAATTCTTAAAACTTTCAGAAAATTAAATCAAGTGTCTTAGATTTCAGAGCTTTTCTTCTATAGATCAAAATCTCATCATTTTTCACAAAACTTTAGCATCATACTTCAAAATACCAATTTTTCATATTTTTCAAAACTATTTATAGTAATATTTTGCAAAAAATTTTCAAATATCTTATTCTTTTTAAAGATACAAAAATCTCTTCATTTACTTAATAAACCTCTCAAATCCATTCAATCTATACATAAGATCCTTATCTCTTGCATCCTTTTACATCTACATCTATCAAGTTTATATATATATATATATATGCATCTTCAAATAATTTCAGATTTCACAAACGTATTTTCTAGCATGTCTCAAGAGTTTATATTAGCAAAATAGCCAAATAATCCCAAAGGAATAGGCTAGAATCTTTCCTACCTTTTTCCAAGCTTTTTGACAAACTTTCCTCTAATTTTTCTTCTCTAATTCAAGCCTCAAACCCACCTTCCAGCCCCCATATATGATGCTATTTGGACAAAGTTGAAGGGAAAAATAAGGTTTTGGCTATTTTGGCTTGAGTTTGATATAGAGGAAGTTTTGTGGAGCTAGTCTAAGTGTTTGGCCAAGAGTAGTCTTCACTAGTATGATGGTTTCATGAGAAAGAAAATGAAGATGGTGAAGGAAAGGAGAAGAAAACATGAAAGTAGCTGCAGATTCGAGAAAGAAATGCTATTTGTTCTCCTTTTTCCTTTATATAATAAAGCTTACTTAGAGAGAAAGTAAGGAATTAAATATTTCTGGATTGGTTTGCCTTGTATAAATATTAGAAATGCCTTTATTTATTTGATTGTCTTGAGTAAAAGTTATCTAGGATATGATATTATCCATTATTTATACTAGTTTCAATGTATCGGTGTACCGATTATTACCATTTTGGTACCTGATCAATGCCTAAATAATTTTATTGGGTTAAAAGTATTTATTTAGCCTTTTACTTTTTTTTTATGTCTTTATACTAATTATAGTGTTTCATTCTATATCCCCGATTAAATTATTATTATATTAATTTTTTAATAATATTAAATAAATTTTCTTTTTTTTACATAATCTCATATTGTTGTGATCATAACTATGCTTGTCAGAATTTTCAAAATCCCTACAGATTCATCATATTTAATTATTTTATCATAACAATACTAAAAAATAAGTCGTTACACAACAAACCCTTATCCTTTCCCCAGTATAAATAGATTGGTGGATTCAGCTTTGGGTTTCAGATTCCTGTTATTCATGGATGCATACTTAGGGTACAACCAAATCCCCATGGATCCTAAGGATGAAGAGAAAACAACATTCAGATTGAGGAATACGGGTCCACCTACCAATGCCTCATGAACAAGGTCTTTGGAAGTCACCTCAGAAAAACCCTGGAAGTACACATTGATGATATGTTAGTCAAAACTGCTAGGCTGAGTTCCTTATTTTTGACCTAGAAGCCATCTTTACGTGCCTCCGAAAACATAGAATATGGCTCAATCCCACCAATGCGCCTTCACTGTTAACTTAAGAAAATTCCTTGGGTTCATGCTTACCCACAGAGGAGTAGGAGCCAACCTAAACAAGTGTCGAGTAGTTTTGGAAATGAGAAGTCCGGCAAACATAAGGGAAGTTCAAAGGTTAGCAGGATAATTAGAAGTTTTATTAAGGTTTTTGTCTCAGTCAGCCCAAAGGTCCCTTACCTTATTCGAATTATTGAAGAAAGACCACAGATTCACAAGAACAGAACAATGTGAGGAAGCATTCTAGCACTTCAAGAAGTATTTGGCCTCTCCACCAACCCTAACTAAACCAAGGGAGAAAAAAGAGTTAATCCTCTACTTGTTAGTTAGGGAATATGATGTAAGGGCGTCCTTTATCCGAAAAAAGGAGAAAATCTAAGAACCAATATACTTCACAAGCAAAGGTATTACATGAATCAGAACTCCAGTATTAGAAGCTCGAGAAGTCGGTATTCGCCTTAATCTTGAAAAGGAAAGAAATTGAGGCAATACTTCTACGCATACCTGATTCGAGTTTGAAGCCACTAACCCCTTTGGCAAATGCTTCAAAAGTCACACCTAGCAAGAAAACTGATCTCCTTGTCCATTGAGCTTTTCGAGTTTAGCATCGGCTACAAGCCTCAGCAGATTGCTGTCAAAGCTCAAGCATCAAAGCATTAAATGCATTATATGCATCATTTACTTTCTTTTTTCCAAATGCATGCATAAAGCACATATAGGCGTTCAATCACAATGTGATTTCAATCATGCCTCACAAGCAAATCTTTATTTCCTCTAGCATGTCTTTATATATCACAAGTCATATGCTCAATTATTCACAATCAAGTATTCATGTCATACTAGAACCAAACTACCATTTTATCATTAATTCAAGGCATTGGTACAATTCTAACACATTGGTATATTTCACCCCTGTATGGAAAATTTTAGTTTTCATACCAAACAACCAAATCCAAGGCTACAAAAATTATCCATGACATTTCAATGTGTCCCCAAGGTCTTGTAAAAACTTCAAAGGAAAATAAGCTTTCTAAATATGTTAACAAAATTATACAAATTCAAAGATTAGAAACCTCCTAATTACAGCCAACATCAAGAATTCCTAAATTTATTACCATATGAAATGAACATTTCAGGGTTAGGCTTCAACAATGTAACACCCTAAAAATCATATAAAAATTAATTTGAGCTTTTATAGTCATAATTTCAAAAATCTGATAGACATGGAAATGATAGGGACGATCCAACGAATCTGTAAAAAAAAATAAAAAAAAGTGAATAGTAACTTACAAGCCCCACAGGCCCGCCGGGACAGCTGAAACCCTATAATTAGAGTCTAGAGATGCCTGAAAATGAGAAATTATAGGATTAAGATTAGAAATGGGTAGGAATAAAGATTTTATACCTAGAATTAGTTTTTGAACAATAGTTGATTACCTGGGTACACTGCTTTACCCATTCAATAGAATTTTGGTGTGCGATTTTTAATATTGTAAAAGCTACTTGGTGACCAAGTAAAGGTGAGCCACTTATCTTGAGCCAAGTGGATGGCCAAGATTCATTCTTTGACTTCCAAACCAAATCTTAGCCATCCATTTCATTATTTATTTTTGCAAAAGGAAGAAATACCCATTTTGACTACATTTACACTAAGATAAAGATAACTCACCAAGCTTTCTTCACAAAACTTGTCCTATTGCTCATAATCTATCAAACTAACCGATTGGAATTTCATTTCCTCGCAATTTCTCATATTGATACAACATTAGTTTGCTGTATAAGGAGGGTTTGATGTTGAATTGGTGGCCTTGAAGTGAAGAGATTCAATTGGAACATCCTTTGAAGTTAAGAGCCCTAAATCTCCAAAAAGTAGGGTTTTTGAACCTCTTTTCCTTTCAAATATGTTTTTCTATTCTAACCACTGATTTAATTTGATATTTTTAGTTTTATTGGTTTATAATATGTTGATATTGATGTATTAATTTTGGTGGAGTGTTTGGATGATGGTAGAAAATCCATTTTGGAAAAACAAAATTTGAATCATGTGCTGGAATTCTCATATTTGTACTAACAGGTTATGGTTCACGAATTTTATAATATATTTATAGATGTTTTTATAAGCTAGAAAAATTATATATTGAAGATAACATCCTAAGACAACTCCATGATTTTTCTTGGGTTACAAAACTGATTTTACTATTTTCTAAAAATGTAAAATCGAGACTGTTGCTGAGTTGTCTGGACAGCTAATTCTGAAACACTGAATTTTGGTAATTTTGTTACCATACCAAATGATTTATTTTTCCTTTGAAATTTTTACAAAGTGTTACCAACATCTTGAGGTTTAAATTTGATCTTTTATATGAATTTATTGAGTCATTTTCTAGGGTAAAATTATGGAATTCTGGCTGTTGGCTGTAAATAGGAGGTTTCTGACCTCCGAATTTGTCTAATTTTGTTAACATAGTTAGAGAATTCATTTTGCTCTGATATTTTTACAAGACCTTATGGACATATTGAGGTGTCATTTATAATATTTTTGGCTTTCAAATTGAATATTTGGTATGCAAATAAATTAGTGCTACAATGGTGTGAAATATGTCCATATACCATATTTAGGCTAAGGCCTTATACTGGTGATATAATGACATTTGGTTCAAGTATGATATATATGAATACATGCTAGTGCCTTTAAGGATTGGTTTGAGGCATGATTGGAATCATTTTGTGAATGAAGGCATACATGTGCTTTATGCATGCATTTCAAAAAGAAAAGTGAATGATACAATATGTGGCAAAAGAGAATGTATAAACGTCAATTGTGCATGTTCTGACATAGGAGAAAACAGAAACAAGACTTAAGTTGAATTGAGGGGAAGGTAAAAAGAGGAACTTCCCTTGTGAGCATATTGTCACATAGGAGAAAACAGAAACAAGACTTAGGTGTGATTGAGAGGAAGGCAAAAAGAGGAACTTCCCCCAAGATATTATGAGTCATAGACGTATCGGCTAGGAATAGAACTGTGTGTGATTTGGAAATAGAATAAAATGAAGTCCTATGACCACGTATAGGAATGAGCTTAGTCATGATAAGCAGTATATTTCCCATATGTTGTGTTATCTGTAACACCCTCCTAACTACCATGTATTACTCGAGCATTAACATTGTAATTAGAAGAGTATCACTTCCTTTCTATAATATCCACTAGTCAAATGAAATGAAATAAGATAAATCAAACTCTAGAGTTATAAAGAAAACTACTATAAAATGTACATATATTATTACTTTACATACCGCTTTCTTTAATACATACCATACTCGAAGTTAAGTCACTTCGCTTATAATACAACACAGGAACTACTATCAAAAGATCTACCATTCTTGCTCAAATATCAAGGTCCAACAAAATACTAAACACACAGAAATGGACCTAAGACATCTAACACCAATTAGTCTACAAGCTGGTAAGTTCCTGGCACTATACTACACTACATACAAGTCAAAAGCCCACGTAAGTCTCATGTCCTCCTACGCGAAACCATTGGCCATCGGTATGATGGCCTCTCCTCAGCCAGAGGCATCTGCAGAGTCTGAGCACAATACAGCTTATACACAAATAGGGGTGAGAATATTATAAAATTCTCAGTAGGGTAACCCCTTACATATACATGGAATATAAATAGTAAATGCATTTATCATAATAAAGAAAAACATCATGTTAGATCACATATATCAATATTAGCATACATGAGTCAAAGAAAATTATATGCAAAATGGTAGTAATCATAAATGTTTCTCTTATATCACATGGAATTCAACTTAGTGTAGTAGTTCTTTTTTATTAACATAGGGAAGGCTTAGATTCACATCAGGTAACATATGTAGTGGATAACTCCTCAGAGGACCATAGACTGCTAGGACATGAGCTCATTCCTATTCGTGATCATCAGACTTCATTTTTTTCCATTTCAATCACACACAGTTCTATTTCCTAGTCGATAAGTCTACCGACTCATAAAATTTCTTGGGAAGTTCTTATTTTTGCCTTCCCTCTCTATCACACATAAGCCTTGTTTCTATTTTCCCCATATGTTAAAACATGCACCATTAAATTTCACATATTCTCTTTTGTCATACAACCATGTCATGGACCTTTCTATTTCAAAGTCAGGTTTATATCCCAGATATAGGCATTCAGTATCATTGGAGTCTCATTCATACTTTATAAACAAGCCTTTCAAACAATTAACATACATTCATATGATATATACTTGGATTAAATAGATTTCTATCATTAACTTAATACATCTTCACCATTCCAGCTTCTTGACAGATTTACCATTATGGTGACAACATTTAATTCACATCTCCAATGGGCAATTCACTGGCCATAAAAATTCTCTATGACACCTCAATGTGTCTAAAAGTCGCTGTAAAAATTTCATAGCAAACAGAATACTAGAACCATGTCAAATAAATTCTACAATTTTAGTGGTCAGAGGCCACTTTTTCACAGCTCAAAATAGGATTAACACAATTTTTAACTTTAGCAAATGATAGAAAATTCTCGAAATAAAAATCACAGTTATACTTAAAGATGTCTACAAAACTCTGTAAAAACTATGAATAAAAATTTATACAAATTCACAGCTTCAGTACCAAGATTTCAGCCAGCATAGATATACTCTTGGTTCTTGATTTTTCTCAGGCAGTAAAACTCTTTATTATGCACCACGAAAATTATCAGAGTTTCCTTATGATGTTAGCTTCAACATATAATTTTTATAGCTAATAAAAATGACTAGTAATGAGCCAGAAAATTCGTGAACAAATTATGTTCTGTTGAAATCCGAAAATCCAGCAGCATGTGTCAAATTCTCTTTTGACAAAAATCATTTTTCACAACATCCAAATACTCCACCAAAATTAATACATCAATATCAACATAATATCAACCAATAAAACTCAGAATTTCGGAATTATTCAATCATAATATTCCAGAGCAAAATCAGAAAAAAAATAGGATGAAATAAGCCCTACTTGTGATGCTTGAGACTTCTAACTCCAAAAGTACTTCCAAGAATAGTTTTTCCTCACTTCAACCTTCCAAACAGCCCCTAAATCTTCCCTTAAACAGTGATGTATAATGGCTCAAAGTGCAAAAATAGTGATTGATTAAAATTCTAATCGGTTAGATTTGTAGGTGTTGATGTCTAGAACAAGTTTTGTGAAGGAAACTTTGTGTTTTAGTGACTTTGGGCTAGGGTTTTTGGAGCTTGAAGCTTGTTAATGGAGGTTTGAGAGGAAACAAACATGGAGGCTGTGTTTTTGGAGTGTTGGACGAAAATGATGGAGTGGTGGTGATAAGATATTGATCTTGTGAGTTTAGGGCAAAATGGATAATGATTTCAAGTACAAAATGGTTTTTCTTAAAGTTAAATATGGTAAATTTTGTACAATTCCTATTGGTTAGCCATAAAGGTGCAATGGTGTGGCATATCTCAAGCCACACACTTGTCACCCTAGGTGGCATGCTTGCACTGGTAGCTTTATACTGTGTAAAAACTACACACCGTAATTTAACCAAATGGGTAAAATAGTGTACCCGGGTAATCAACTATTGCCTGAAAATTAATTCTAGGTATAAAATATTTATTCCTACCTATTTCTAACCTTAATCCTATAATTTCCAAATTTCGGGCACCTTCAGGTCTTGAATCTAAAGTTTCAGCTGTTCCGGTGGGTCTACGGGGCCTGCAAAACACTATTCATATTTTTTTTTTTTAACGTTCATTACATTGTTCTCATCATTTTTGTGTACACCAAAATTTTGATATTCTTACTACTAAAGCCTCAATTATTTTCTGAAAAAAATTAGGATGTTACATTACTCCCCACCTTAAAAAAAATTTTGCCCTCAAAATTTCATACCTGGAAATAATTCCGGATGATCTGTCTTCATACTTGATTCTAGTTCCCATGTATACTCTTCATTTCTAGGTCCACCCCAAGCCACTTTTACAAGTTGCACAGATTTATTTCTAAGTTGCCTGACTTCTCTATCAACGATCTGAATAGGAGGGGCTTGAAACGTCAAGTCATCCCTTAATCACATAGACTCGGGCTCAATGATATGGTTTTGATCTGGGTGGTACATTCAAGTTGAGATACATGGAAGACATTATGAAGGTTGGATAAATGTGGGGTAAGGCTATCTGTAAGCAAATGACCCAATTAGTTGAAGAACTTGAAAAGGACCTATAAACCTAGGTGACAACTTTTTAACTCTAAGGGCCCTACCTACTCCAGTAGTGGGCGTGACCTTCAGGAATACATGTTCTCCCTCTTGAAATTCTAAAGGCTTCCTTCGAGTATCAGCATAGCTCTTTTGACGACTCTGTGCGGTGAGAATCTTGCTCCCGATCTTCCTGGATTTGTTCCGTTGTTTGATTAACAAGATCGGGTCCCAATAGTCTCGCTTCTCCCGAATCATACCAACACAATGGGGATTGACATTTTCTTCCATATAGAGCTTCATACGGGGCCATGCCAATACTAGCGTGATGGCTGTTATTATAAGCAAACTCAACCAATGGGAGTAACTTGTCCCAACTTCCCTTCTGCTCAATCACGCATGCCCTTAGCATATCTTCCAGGGTTTGTATGGTTCGTTCTGTTTACCCGTCAGTTTGGGGGTGATAGGCAGTACTCAAACAAAGTTTGGTACCAAAGGCTTTTTGGAACGTTCCCCAAAATCTCGAAGTAAACCTTGGATCTCTGTCAGAAACTATCGAGGAAGGAACACCGTGTAGTCTTACTATTTCTTGGATGTACAAGGAAGCTAACTTATCCAAAGGAAAATTAGCCTTAATGGGTAAGAAATGAGCAGACTTGGTCAATCTATCTACTATAACCCATATAGCATCATGACCTAACGATGTCCTTGGCAAACCCATTACAAAGTCCATAGAAATACTTTCCCACTTCCATTCCGGGATTTCTAAGGGTTGCAGGGTCCCAGCTGGTTTTTGATGTTCTATTTTAACTTTTTGGCAAGTTAAACACTTCCTGACACACTCTTCTATATCTTTTTTCATTCCTGACCACCAGAACATTTTCTTGAAATCCGCATACATTTTACTAATGCCTGGATGTATAGTAAGTTCGCCCCTATGAGCTTCCTCTAAGATCTTCTTTCTAAGATCGCCACTTGTGGGTACACATACCCTATCCTTGTATCTCCATATACCTTGTTGGTCTTGAGTGAATCCTGGCAACTTCTTTGCATGAATTGATCTTAATATCTCCTGAAATTCTGGGTTTTCACGTTGTGCAGCTAAAATTTGTCCTTTGAACTCACTTGTTACCTTTATTTGCCCTAGCACCACACCCTGAGGGTTCACAGACATGTCTAAACTAAGTTCCTTGAAACTTTCAACTAGCTCCGTCTCTTTAATCATCAAGCATGCTACACTTAGGGATTTTCTACTCAGAGCATTGGCAACAACATTTGCCTTGCCTGGATGGTAATTCAGACTAAACTCATAGTCCTTAAGGAATTCCATCCACCTTCTTTGCCGCATATTCAACTCTTTTTTATCAAAAAGATACTTTAAACTTTTATGATCAGAGAAAACATTAAACTGCACACCATACAAATGATGTCGCCAGATCTTTAGGGCAAAAACCACAGCTGCAAGTTCAAGGTCATGGGTTGGATAGTTTACTTCATGAGGTTTCAACTGTCGAGAAGCATAGGCAACCACGTTATGATTTTGTATCAACACACATCCTAAACCCTTACTAGAAGCATCACAATAAACCTCATAGGGTCTATAAGGATCAGGTAATACTAGGACTGGAGCCGTGGTTAACTTTTGTTTCAACTCCTGGAAACTATTTTCACACTCTGGTGTCCAATTGAATGGAGCATTCTTTCGGGTTAATTTAGTCAAAGGTAATGCTATCTGAGAAAAACTCATGATAAAATGCCTATAATATCCAGCTAACCCTAGGAAACTCCGAATCTCCGTCACCGTTGTTGGTCGTTCCCAATGGAGTACTGATTCTACCTTACTGGGATCTACAGAGATTCCTCCTCGTGATACTACATGACCTAGGAATCTAACCTCTCCTATCCAGAATTCACATTTCGACAACTTAGCATACAATTTTCTCTCTCTTAGGATTTGTAACACAACCCCAAGGTGCTCCATATGTTCTTCCTCAGTCCTTGAATATATAAGTATGTCATCTATGAAGACAACTACAAATTTATCCAAGTAAGGGCGGAAGATTCGATTCATATAATCCATGAATATAGCCGGAGCATTAGTCAATCCAAAAGACATCACCCTATACTCGCAATGCCCATATCGAGTTCTAAAAGCAGTTTTAGGTATATCCTCATTCCGAACCCGAATCTGATGGTACCCTGATCTAAGATCAATCTTTGAGAATACAGTTTCACCTCGTAATTGATCCATGAGATCGTCAATTCTTGGCAAGGGGTACTTATTTTTTATTGTCACTTCGTTCAATTGCCTATAGTCTACACAAAGCCTCATACCCCCATCCTTTTTCTTCACCAGAAGAACAGGGGCTCCCCATGGAGAGGCACTTGGTCTAATAAAATGCTTCCCTAACAGTTCTTCAATTTGGGACTTAAATTCTTTCAACTCCAAAGGGGACATCCTATAAGGAGCAATTGAAATAGGACGTGTTGCTGGAACCAACTCGATGGAAAATTCAATCTCTCTTCAGAGGAAATTCTGAATATCCTCCTGAAAAACAACAGGATATTCCCTCACCACTGGAATCTTGCTCAACTCGTAGTCACATTCAGTTTCACTAGTAGAAAGGAGAACATATTCCTGACGATCTGTCTTACTAGGGTTGGATGTTACAAGGTTCAAATAAAAAGAAAAAGGAACCACAGGAATGGAGGGTAGAGTGGAAAGAAATATGGTAGCTCGATCTGGACAGTGTAAAAGGACATAATTGGGTACTAGCCAATCCATACCTAAAATTACATCTAGACCAGATAAAGGAAGACAAACTAAATTGGCAGTAAAGTCTCTAGCACCTATTTGAAGAGGAATATTTACACAGGTATAACAAGTCCTAACAGACCAGAGAGGAGTGGATACAAGAAGATCATAAGGTAGTTCAGACACAAATAATTGCAACTTCTGTACACAGTCATGGGATATGAAAGAATGAGTGGCACCCGTATCATACAGTATATCTAGGACATTACCATTTATTTCACACTTACCTCGGATCAGATCGGCAGATTGAGAAGCTTCCTTGGCACTTATAGTGCCTGGAGGTGGGCTGATGACCTTTCTTGTTAGGGCACTCAAATATCTTATGTCCTGGTTTCCCACAGCTAAAGCAAATGATTTGCGTTGTCCAGCAAGGTCGATTCCCATGATTTTTCCCACACTTGGGGCAATCTCTCCCTGTCTCAGGTCTTAGAGGTTGAAGTTGTTTTCCTTTGTTGTTGTTATTGTTGGGTGGAAACCTTCTCCGAGGTTGGTAAACAGGCTTGAATCGGGGACCTTGAGGTGCTAATCCCCTTCTAGCATTGTTTTGGGCATACTTGAAATTTGTTAGCTTCCTGTTGGACTCCTCTGCACGTCGACATTTATTTACCAAGGTAGGATAGTCCCTAATCTCCAAGAGACTTACAACTGCTTCTATATCTTCTCGTAGACCTCCTTCATATTTCATGCATTTCCAAACTTCATCCGGGTCACGTTGATAAATTGTAGAAAACTTGCAGAGCTCTTCAAATTTGGCAAAGTATACTGCTACACTCATAGGTCCTTGTTTGAGAGCCATGAACTCCAATTCCTTCGCATTTCTCACGTAAATAGGGAAGTACTTATGGTAAAAGCTTCCTTAAAAATAGTTCAGGTAACTACAAGATGGGAAGCTTCAAATAATCCCCCTGGTGCCAACCCACCAAAAATCTGCATCCGCTTCTAGCATATAGGTGGCAAAGGCCACCTTCCGGATCTCTCGTGCAAGGAAGAACGGAGAAAATCTTTTCCATGGCCTTTATCCATTCTTACGCTACAGGGATTAAAAGCTCCTCGAAATGGAGGGGATTTGCCTTTCAACTCGGCAAATTTCTGATATTCTACATCGACTTCGTTCACTACAGGATTATCAGCTGGGTTTTGCCTTTCATTGCGGTTCAGTTGCTCCATCATTCAGGTAGTAGCTGTAGCTTGTTCCCTCATGGCAGCCGCCATCTCACGAAAAGTATTCATCATGTCGGCATCGTTTCCAGCTCCACTCCTAGTTCGCCGATTCGAAGTCATTGGTTCCTATCACACCAAACGAAAATATTGAGTTGATCAGTCTCAATACCAAGCAAAGTGTACAGCAACCCACAACATTTCCAATCAGCAGTCATACACATATATATAAAGTCATAATGCATGACAATTTCTAAGAAAGCATAGCCGGTCCAATCCTCAGGCTTATAGGATAGTCCGGCTCTGATACCATAATGTAACACCCTCCTAACTACCATGTATTACTCGAGCATTAACATTGTAATTAGAAGAGTATCACTTCCTTTCTATAATATCCACTAGTCAAATGAAATGAAATAAGATAAATCAAACTCTAGAGTTATAAAGAAAACTACTATAAAATGTACATATATTATTACTTTACATACCGCTTTCTTTAATACATACCATACTTGAAGTTAAGTCACTTCGCTTATAATACAACACAGGAACTACTATCAAAAGATCTACCATGCTTGCTCAAATATCAAGGTCCAACAAAATACTAAACACACAGAAATGGACCTAAGACATCTAACACCAATTAGTCTACAAGCTGGTAAGTTCCTGGCACTATACTACACTACATACAAGTCAAAAGCCCACGTAAGTCTCATGTCCTCCTACGCGAAACCATTGGCCATCGGTATGATGGCCTCTCCTCAGCCAGAGGCATCTGCAGAGTCTGAGCACAATACAAAGATATACACAAATAGGGGTGAGAATATTATAAAATTCTCAGTAGGGTAACCCCTTACATACAGACAGAATATAAACAATAAATTCATTTATAATAATAAAGAAAAACATCATGTTAGATCACATATATCAATATTAGCATACATGAGTCAAAGAAAATTATATGCAAAATGGTAGTAATCATAAGTGTTTCTCTTCTATCACATGGAATTCAACTTAGTGTAGTAGTTCTTTTTTATTAACATAGGGAAGGCTTAGATTCACATCAGGTAACATATGTAGTGGATAACTCCTCAGAGGACCATAGACTGCTAGGACATGAGCTCATTCCTATTCGTGATCATCAGACTTCATTTTTTTCCATTTACAATCACACAGTTCTATTTCCTAGTTGATAAGTCTACCGACTCATAAAATTTCTTGGGAAGTTCTTATTTTTGCCTTCCCTCTCTATCACTCATATGCCTTGTTTCTATTTTCCCCGTATGTTAAAACATGCACCATTAAATTTCACATATTCTCTTTTGTCATACAACCATGTCATGGACCTTTCTATTTCAAAGTCAGGTTTATATCCCAGATATAGGCATTCAGTATCATTGGAGTCTCATTCATACTTTATAAACAAGCCTTTCAAACAATTAACATACATTCATATAATATATACTTGGATTAAATAGATTTCTATCATTAACTTAATACATCTTCACCATTCCAGCTTCTTGACAGATTTACCATTATGGTGACAACATTTAATTCACATCTCCAATGGGCAATTCACTGGCCATAAAAATTCGTGAACAAATTATGTTCTGTTGAAATCCGAAAATCCAGCAGCATGTGTCAAATTCTCTTTTGACAAAAATCATTTTTCACAACATCCAAATACTCCACCAAAATTAATACATCAATATCTACATAATATCAACCAATAAAACTCAGAATTTCGGAATTATTCAATCATAATATTCCAGAGCAAAATCAGAAAGAAAATAGGATGAAATAAGCCCTACTTGTGATGCTTGAGACTTCTAACTCCAAAAGTACTTCCAAGAATAGTTTTTCCTCACTTCAACCTTCCAAACAGCCCCTAAATCTTCCCTTAAACAGTGATGTATAATGGCTCAAAGTGCAAAAATAGTGATTGATTAAAATTCTAATCGGTTAGATTTGTAGGTGTTGATGTCTAGAACAAGTTTTGTGAAGGAAACTTTGTGTTTTAGTGACTTTGGGCTAGGGTTTTTGGAGCTTGAAGCTTGTTAATGGAGGTTTGAGAGGAAACAAACATGGAGGCTGTATTTTTGGAGTGTTGGACGAAAATGATGGAGTGGTGGTGATAAGATATTGATCTTGTGAGTTTAGGGCAAAATGGATAATGATTTCAAGTACAAAATGGTTTTTCTTAAAGTTAAATATGGTAAATTTTGTACCATTCCTATTGGTTAGCCATAAAGGTGCAATGGTGTGGCATATCTCAAGCCACACACTTGTCACCCTAGGTGGCATGCTTGCACTGGTAGCTTTATACTGTGTAAAAACTACACACCGTAATTTAACCGAATGGGTAAAATAGTGTACCCGGGTAATCAACTATTGCCTGAAAATTAATTCTAGGTATAAAATATTTATTGCTACCTATTTCTAACCTTAATCCTATAATTTCCAAATTTCGGGCACCTTCAGGTCTTGAATCTAAAGTTTCAATTTGTTAGGTGGGTCTACTGGCACATGCAAAACACTATTCATATTTTTTTTTTAACGTTCGTTACATTGTTCTTATCATTTTTGTGTACACCAAAATTTTGATATTCTTACTACTAAAGCCTCAATTATTTTCTGAAAAAAAAATTAGGATGTTACATTATCCACTATAAATACCATTTAGTATAAACTATTCATTGTAGAGCTGTCCACGGCAAATACCTGTTGGGTATAAACTAAGTTTTTCCTATGTCAATGAGAATAGAAAAAATGAATTGAATTAAGTTTTGTAGCATGGTATAAATTAAGTCTTTCCTATGTCGATGGAAAAAGAAAAATGCACTGAATTGAGTTTTATGACCATAGATAGAATCATGCCCATTCAAAATAAGTTCATTGTAATTGGCACATGCATGGTTATATTATATTGAGTTATATTGTTTAGCATTATTTTATATGGTCTCGAGCATGATATTACTTATGAATTAAGTGAGTGAACATTAAAAATAACCCACTTCGGAAGTATGATTTGGAACTTTAAAAATGAACTATTGTTATGAAATGCATGATCACTCTTTTTTTGATAAACCAAAGTGGCTGGGGGTGATGAGGATGACATTATGATAATGTAATTAGGGAGTTGCCCTATTGAGAATTGTATAATTCTCACCCCTACTTGTTTGTGTTCTCGTGTCATCTCCAGGGTGATCCAGAGGACAAGGAGGTTGCTCCATGAAAGGAATCAACTTTGTAGTAGTTTAGTAGTAGATATTTTAATTCCCCGTATTTAGTTGTAGTCATATATATGTAAATGTAACAAAGATTGTATATGTATGTAAGCTCATATCCGAGCTTCTTTTTGTACTTGACATTATATTAAATAAATATTTTGTATCTTTGATATATATTTTAATCAAATTATGCTAGTTATTACACGAACCCCTCAAGCTTGCTATAGGTAATTAAGAAAGGTCCGCTAATTAATAAGTAACAACTCTCAAGTACGATATCATGACTTAAGGATGAGGTTGTACTTAGGAAGGTGTTACATTTCATGTAACGCCCGAGGACGGGGGCGAGGAGTGATCACCAGTGCAAAAGAAGGCACAGACAAGGAGCGACTCCTCACAAGGCCCTCTAAGTGGAGGGGTACATGGATGAACCGATTACACACCTGAATGAGAGGGATCCTAAGACTGTATAGGGATAGGACTATACAGTTGAAGATAACTTATATGAGTTGATTTGTACTACGTATACCAACAAGATGCATCTTCTTTTCAATAGCCTAAACTGAAAGAACTCCATAGTTAAGCATGCTTGACTTGGAGCAATTTTGGGATGGGTGACTTCCTGGGATGTTTTCCTAGGAAGCGTATGAGTAAGAACAAAGCATGCTGAAAAAATCATGTTGGTTTGTGGGGACAGTCATCAATCCATAAAGCAGCATGGGCTGTTACAAACATGTCTTCAACACCTTATAAAATTTTCAATTCAAAATGAGATCATTTGGCACAATAAAAAAATTAGACAAATTTAGTGCTCCAGAATTTACTATTCTGGAAGAAACCCTAACCCTCTTGATTTCTGAATTTTTAATCATAGCAAAAGAGCTTTTAAAAGCTCACGAAAACTCCTAGAGACACCTTTAAATGTGAACTTTATCACATAAGATTTTGGCTTATCATAAAGTCTCCAAACTATGTGAATAAAATTATACAAATTGAGCTATTTGCTTAATTTGAAAATTCCAGCAATCTATGTTAAAACTTGTTTTGCCAAAAAGGATTTTCTAACATCATCCAAACACTTTGCCAATTTAAACACATCAAGTAAATCATTAACCAAAATATAGAAAACAGATTTTTTACCAAAAAGGTTTAAAAGCCCTACTTGTGAAGCTTTAGGGCTTCTAACTGCAAAGGTTCTTTCAAAAATGTTTTTTCCTTGCTTCAATCCTTCCAAACAGCATCTACTCCCTTCCTTAAATAGTGGAGTATGAGATTTGAAAGTGAGAAATGGTGAAGAATTGAAATTCCTATTGGTTTGTTTTGTAGACGGTGATAAATAGTTAAAGTTTTGTGAAGAGATTATAAGGTTTTAGCAAGTTTAGACTAGGGTTTTGGAGGTTTTGAATGAAGTTTGAAGTTCTTTGAGGAAGAAACAATGGAGGCTATATTTTTCTCCTTGCTAGCCAAGAATGATAAGGTGATGTGATAAAGTTTGGTCGCATTGTTTTTATCATGATATAAATATTAGTATTTATGTAATTAAAGTACAGTTTCTTTCTGAAAAGATAAAAAGATATGGATGGCTATGATTTGATTCTGTTAATCAAGATTGAATCTTAGAACACCATACCCGGGAAATCAGATATTGACAGAAATTAAATTCTAGGTATAAAATTTTCATTTCTAACCATTTTAAACCTTAACCCTATCTTTTCTCAGTCTCGGGCATCTCTTAGTACCAAATTTAGGGTTTCAACTGTCGGGATGAGCCCATGGATCCCGCAAAGTCATTGTTCATGCTCGAGCCCCTTTTTTTTTTAATTCATCCATTGGGCTATCCTCATCATTGCTACATCTATCAGATTTTTGAAATTCTTACTAATAAAGTTTAAATTAATTTTTGAATAAATTTTGGGTGTTGTATTACCACCCTCCTTAAAAAGAATTTTATCCTTAAAATTCATTTGAAAAAGATTTCGAAAGACAGTTTTCATAAATCAAACAAGTAATTCAGACACAATTCAAACAATTTAATCAAATCCTAAACGTTCTTGCCTCGAATCGGATTATCAGGTGCTGATGTTCCCTTAGCTCTTGATACTCTTGTGTGGTGACTTCCCAGCAAATTTTGGATATCTCTCTAGACACTCCCAAATCTTGTGCCTCGGTTTTCCATAGCAATAGTATGCATATTGCCCAGCCAAATAAGTTTTACTCCTATGATTTTTCCCATATCTTGGGCAATCTTGCCACATGATTGACTTTTGTAGCTATTTGTCCTTATACGAGATGGCTTGAAACTACTTCTTTTGGGGCAGAGCTTCCTCATAGCCTTGGTTTTCAATTACCAGTCTTTTGTTAGAAGTGTCCTTAATGGATTGGGTTATTGCTCACTTCTTATTGGATTCCTCTGCACATTGACACTTGTTTACCAAAGTTGCATAATCTATGATCTCCAAGAGACTCACAGCTGCTTTAATATCCTCACGTAGACCTCCTTCATATTTTATGCACTTCCAGGCTTTATCAGGATCGCGTTGGCAAATAGTAGAAAATTCATATAGCTATTCAAACTTGGCTGTGTACTTTACTGCCCTCATTGATCCTTGCTTGAGTGCCATGAACTCCAACTCCTTTGCCAAAAAGGATTTTCTAACATCATCCAAATATTCCACCAATTTAAACATGTCAATATCAATATATTATCAATTAATACAACAAAGAATATCAAGTAAATCATTAACCAAAATATGAAAAAGTTTAAAAGCCCTATATGTGTATCTTTGGGGCTTTTAACTCTAAAGGTTTTTTCAAAAATGGTTTCCTCATTTTTAGCCTCCCAAAAACACCACATAATACCTTCCTTAAATAGTGGAGTATAAGATATCAAACAAATAAATTGTGAGGAATTGAAATTCCAATTATGAAGAGATCTTAAGGTTTTAGCAAGTTTATGTAGGTAGAAAAGTGCATAGTAAGGAGGGGGTCAAATCATGCTTTGCTTATCTTTTTTTCTTTTTCTTTTAAAAACTTAAACAAGATATTATCAATCGTTGAACTTAAAGTGTAGCAAAAATAATGTTAGGTATGTCAAAAAGTAACTTTCTAAACTGCATCATTACCAACAAAAGAGAAAATAAGACATACTTTAAGCAAATATTAAATAATAATCACAAAGCAGTGAATGTCAAAGAGATAGAGAAGAAAAAGATGCTATACAGATATTTTTATATTGATTTGGCCAACCTACCTGCCACAACGTACCCAAAGGATGTCACGATGAGAATGACCAACAGTTTAAAATAATGGAAGCTGCCAGCAATTTTGTTTTTTTAGCAAAAATTGGAAAACCTTTTAATTTGTAAAACTGGCCTTTTTAAAAGTTTTGAGGTTCGGGAGTTTGATTATGATTAGGGAAGGGTGGAAATTGAACTTCATTGCACATGTAATACATCCGTACGAATACGGTTACCCTAGAGCTAATTATACAAATTCATTTATAATTTTAAAATATTTATTTTTCCCCAAAATGTAATTATATATTTGCAAAAATAAAACTAAAATTACTAATTATATATCTACAAAAATAATGATAAAATTAATAATTATGTATTTACAAAAATAAAGATGAAATTAATAATTATATATTTACAAAAATAAATCTAAAATTAGTAATTATACATTTACAAAAATAAAGCCAAGATTAGTAGTTATATATTTTGCAAGAATAAAATTAAAATTAGTAATTATATATTTACAAAAATAAAGCTAAAATTAAAACAAGAATTAAAGAACTAACTTTATGAAAAAGAGATTTTGATTTATAGTTATTGACTACGCCGACATATCCTTCGGTGCAATGAGGAACTCAAAGTCACGTCGTTCTGTAGAAAATAAGTATGTGTTGATGAATTTTAATCAAACAAAAAAAAGTTGATTTTAATTTTGAAAATGGGCTTTTGATTGATGATTTTTTAAAAGAAATCCGGTTTTGCACAAGGTTCAAGTTAGCACTAGACTACTCAATAAACCCTTACAATTCAATAATCCATAAAGGAGACATCTACCTCTCAATTATGACTATTAACTATTACAAAGATTAAAAAAAAAATCATTTTTCAAGAAGAAGATCCAACATTTTTACGGAAAACAAATACACATCCTATACTGAAAATTAAACTCAGCTCAAACATAAAGCAAGACCCAAACAATCCTATTAAAAAAGAGCCTGGTTACTGAAGAATAAAAAAGAAATCTAGGGAGCAGCGCATAGAGAAAGAGAGCATAGCAAAATATATATATATATATATATATATATATATATATATATATATATATATATATATAAAGTCACGCGCACCGAAAAAAATAAAGGTAGATACACGTAAGGGAACTGGCGATGGTGACTATGGCCACATGCTGATGAATGAAGAAGGCTGTGATGACAGTGAAAGTGATAGTTTGATGATGGGAGTAGTTATTTGGAGATGATGATGATGATACTGTTGGGTGAAAGGTTATGGTTTGGTTTCTTTGGTAGGAGGCTATGAATGGCAATAATGGAGGCAAAGGAAAAGGGTGATGAATCCAATATTCTCATTCTTGTCCTCTCTTCTTTTTGTGTCTCTTGTCAAAATTAGCTCTCTCTCTGTATGTCATAATTCTTTTCTCTCTGATCTCTTCTAAAATTCCGAGCATATTCTTTAAATTTTTCTTATTTATACATGCAGGAACATTAAATGCCTTGACTGTTGATGCATTAAATGCATTGGCACACGCAGATCTTCAGGATGTGATTGCCAACTCATTCTAACTAAAGCCTTAAATGCATTGAACAGTTGGCATTGATTTTTTCAAACTATTAGAGCATTAGATACTTCTGTCATTTTTCTTATAGTTCCTGTTCCAGGCGTGCATCTTTCTTCTTTATTTTCATTTGTTTTGTTTTATCAATCATAGTGAGATTGAAATTTAACAGATTTGAGTTTTAATGGGCTTGTTCTTTTAATGAGCCAACAATAACATGGATTTTTTTTTTATTACAATTAGGCCAATAACAATAACTAAATAAAGCACAATGGGATAGGCTAACAAAAATTAAAATAATGGAAAAAAATTTCAAACAAAATATAGTGTTCATGGGGTCCATGTAAGATATCAGCAAAGTTGTATAATAGAGCATATACTGTTGTAACCTCCTTGTTGTCCATACTAGTGCAAAACAAGTCTTCTCAATAGCCAAATAGTTGTATTCACACTCATTGAACTTCTTACTTAGATAGTAAATAGCTTTCTCCTTTCGACCAGACTCATCATGCTGGCCTAATACTGCTCCCATGGATTGATGTAGCATTGTGAGGTATAGAATGAGTGACCGTCCTGGTGTGGGTGGAATCAAGAGAGGTGGATTTGATAAGTAGTTCTTGATTTTGTCAAATGCTTCTTGACATCTATCATCCCATCTACCCGAATTGTCTTTCCTTAATAATTTGAATATCGGCTCGCAGGTATGGCTCAAATTAGAGATGAATCTTGCTATGTAATTCAAACGGCCTAAGAAACGTCGAACTTCTTTCTCTGTCTTGGGTACTTGCATGCTTTAGATAGCTTTAATCTTGTTTGGGTCAACCTCAATGCTTTTCTTGCTAACGATGAAACCTAACAATTTTCCAGTGCATGCTCCGAATGTGCATTTTGCTAGATTCTACCGAAGGTTGTAAATCCTCAACCCTTCAAACAATTTTTTGAGCACATCAACATGACTTTTTGCTTCTTGTGACTTTGCTACCATATCATTAACATACACCTCAAGTTCCTTATGGATCATGTCATGGAAAAGGGTCACCATTGCTCGTTGGTATGTCACTCCAGTATTCTTTATGTAACCCCCTAGTTTTTAACCTAACACGCCTAAGACGCATTTGAGTTAAATACTAGTTATTACTCTCTTTTTTTAAAACATAAATTGAAAAGCAGGAGCCACGCAACTTTAAATAGACGACATCATACGGCGCACATGCAAAGAGGTCAAAGCATAAAATAAACATAAACAACATCGTCATAGCTTTCATAACAACATAGATGTTCCGACTACACACCATAGTAAATACATAATTATAACATAGTACTCACCAATGGAGGTAGAGTTGATACAGTCTCACCAATGGAGGTAGAGTTAATACAGTCATATGGGAGATAAACAGAAACCAGAAATACATACATAAGGAAATATGGCCTATTCCAATGCACCTATAGAAGATAACCTCTAAAAGCAAAAGAAAGTCATCCTATGAAATATGTGAGTGCATGTGCTATGGACTCCGCAACTGCTACCCTCTACTGCTGCCTATCCCAGGAAAGAGGAACGTAACCAATCCACTGGCATAGCTCAGATGGAGTGCCTAAGCGAAGAGGTGGTTAGACATGAGCTCCACAGCATGGTCGCATAGCTGGCCTATGCCCTAACACAGGCTGAGTCACTGTGTCCTCGCTACCACCTCCCATCTCCATAAGCACTGTAAGTGCAAAAACCTTTGAATAAACATAAATGGTAGAGTCCTTCGATGGGTCGGTCTCTGAGTGCATCGAGTAGGGAATATAATCTAGGTAGTCATGAACAGCAGAAGCAGCTGGACGAGCATGACAGATCTGCTCATCACGCGGCCAAGCACACTTGAACACCAGGTCATCTCCAAAAGAGGAAGTGAGGGAGAAATGAAAACTAGAAATATGGTGTGCAAATGGACGTCCCATGTAGACAAAAATGCGAACAACACAACGACCCTCAAAGTGATAAGAACGATGAGCAGTGTTGTAGTGCACATCCCAAGTAGACGTGTCAATGAAGACCACAAATGTCATCATTTGCCTCTGAAGATGGGATGGAAAGAAAGATAGAGGGAGTGAGAAATGTAACGCCCCGATTTTCTGTTAGAGTGAAAATAACCAAAATGCCCTTGAGGTCATTTTCGGCCCAGAATTCGAGGAAAGCAGACCCGGCAGTACTCGAAGGGCAAACTCAATGTTGGAAAGGGATTAGATGACATGTGTATCTTTCCGGGATAGAAAATCTCGTTTTTCGAGTTTTCGGGTCAAAATGACCAAAATGCCCCTGCGGTGTTTTACCTGTTTGCAAGTGCCGAATGAACCCGAAACTTCTCTAGATGGTTTTAACAGGCGTTTTTATGTAGTCTATAACTTTGGTTTTGGTCCCGGAGGTCCCGGGCGAAATTAGTGCAAAATTACGATTTTGCCTCTAGTTTCATGTTTTTACGCTTAATCGCATGATTAAGCAAACCTAAGCAATATTAGGCTCTAATTGAAGGTTAATTAATTTCCTTAATTAATCTTGAGCCAAAATAATTTATTAAAGTTGATTAGAACCTAAAAGTGCTTAATTACAACTTGAAATCCTATTTTAAATTCAAGACTCCTAGTCATGGAATCTTAAATAGTGTTTTCTCTCTCCAATTCCTTAAATCATGGAATTGTGTTTCCAATTGTTTACTCATAAAAATGAATTTAAATCTCCTAATGATGTATGAGCACTCCTAATCTTGTCATAAAATCCTTAAACCTCATTCTTAGTCACCTAAACTTAAGCTTAATTATTTGTAACTTTGTACCTAAACTAATACACACTTAAACCGATCATTAACACACAATTACATGAAACAATTCCGCCTCCTCCATGTTGTCCAGGTCTGGCCGAAGCTCCTCCCCCCTCCATATGCATCACATGTTCAAATTTTCAACACTCCAAAGCCATACCTCAAGTCATATATATTTTCAATCAAGCTTGATTTTTCAAATGAATAACTAATTGAAATAACCCATTTTCCTCATTTATTTGTGGCTGAAAAACAACCAGCCATGCATTGCTTCTAGAAGGATTATTTCATTCAAAATTGATAGGAAATTCACTCAAATCAAGCCATGCCTTGTATCATAACTTCCATACTTCAAACCATGCTTAAATGACCTTGTGTAAGAGATATTTTCTCTTCCTTTCCCTCCCTCATGGCTACGGTTACTCCTCCCCCTCTTTGAGCTCTCATTTGTTTTCATTTTCTATAAATACCTTGCCTAGAAACACATGCAAACACTTTAGCTCATTTGCACACTTTTAGTTTTCTAAGCTTTCTTTGTTCTTTCTTTTTTTTCTCTAAGTTTCAATAGAGTTCTCTCTTGTTCTTCATCTTCATCTTCTTCATCTCTTCATCTTATCATCATCTCTTAACCTTCAAACACCACCCCAAAGCCTTGAACCACCATCAAACCTCTCAAACACCTCACCTCAAACACAACTTCACTTTAAACACCCCCTTGGCCGAATCATTATCCATACTCAAGGAGGAGTTCTTCATCTTGTTTCCTTTTCGAAGATCAAAGCTTTTAACTTCACTCTAGGTAGGAGTGGTTTCTAAACTTTGTTCTCATGAAAATGAGTTCCTTCTAGCTTTCTCTTGGTTTTTCTTTTTGGAACTTTCTTGTTTTCTTTTTCTTTGAGTATTCGGCCCCTTGGCCTTGAGGAGCACATGATAGCTCAATGATGAGAGCTCCTAGATGATGACTACGTGTTCATCTCAAAGGAACCTCTAAAGCTTGAGTTTTTGTTTTCTCTAAGTTTCATCTTTATTATCTAGCTCAAAAGGATTTTTGTTCAAAAACACCTTTACTTTTCTTGCTATTTTGATTTTGGTTTTCTTATTCCTTTTCCTTTAAATATTTCAGTTTTGATTCCTTGATCTTTGAGGCCTTGTTTTGTTTTGAAAGTTTATTTATTTTGAGCTTGATGATGATGTTCAAGAACCTCATAGTTCCTTTGAGAACTTGGTTCAAGAACTCTAAAGCTCTCTTTGTAATGAGATGAGTGTTGGGTTGTTAATCTCTAAAGTCTTGTAAGAGCTCTAGATAATCTTAAAATGAACCTTGCATCCATGTTTACTTTTATGCTTTGCACATCATATTTACTTTCCTCGCAATCACTAAGTATCAAGATAATGAATGAACTTGCATTATCATATTTATATTTCAAGCTATGCATTATCATGTTTATGTTTCAAGTTCTCACTTAATATCAAGATAATAATAAGTTGCATCTCATTTTTTTTTATGCTCTCACCTTACTTTCTAGTGGAACCTAAAATAAGTGCATGAGCATGTTTATCTTTATGTCCTCACTTAAATGAACCTAGAGCTCAAAGACTTGCCCATTGTTGTCTCAAACAAAGGCCTGAAAACCTATGTTATTTGTCTCCTTATTTTCGGCCTCTAAGGGTTTTAGTGGTTACAAGTGTTGAAAAACTATGTTTCATAATTGTACTAAGCTTTCATGAGTTTAAGGAACGCATAGAACTAAGTTTTATGAATTTAGGACCTCTTGAGACAAGTTTGATTTAGCTACTGCCCTCATAAATATTTTGATGATTTTAGATGTTAAAAATGTTTATAAATGAGTTTTGAAAGTTTGAAAAAGGTTCCAAGAGAAACTAGTATTTTATGTGCTTTAGAAATTGTGTTTGATGGCTTTAAATGGAGATGTTTGTTTCGGTTCTGCCTTGCTGTGTTTGGTCCCTGTATGTGCTATTTTAATGAGGATAAAATTCTTATGTTTGAGTATAATTAATGTTAAAAGTCATATGTGAAAGATAAGAGAAGTTAGTAACTAGAAAAGAATTAATTTGAGAGTTCTAGATCCCTTAATGCTTGATTTTTTCTGGATTCTGTCCAGCAAGGTTTAGAAATGGTAATCATGGATTTAAATTAGTTTAAATGTGTAGGAATGACTCATAAATGGTTTAGAACTTGATCTTGATGCCTTAAGAGTAAACCAGACTTAAAAAAGGTCATTGTTGTAACTCCTAGGTACCCGTAAAGTTAGGATTATGAATTTTGCATGCTTGAGGTTTAGAGATGTTCTTGACAATAGTGTGAGGTGAGAAATACTTAGTTATAACCTTATAGGTACCCGAGATGTAACATCCCCAAATTTATAACTAAGATAAATATTAATCTTAATTATTGATAGCAAAACCAAGAGAATCTGGACAAATGTTATGAAACACAACAAATAGACTACTTAAGTATGTCTAGAAAAAAATGCAAAGAATTACGAAAATGCCATCACTTAGTGGAAATTACGAAAATGCCCTTGCTATGTAAAGGAAATTACCAAACTACCCTTGCCTTATTAAATGACAAAGATACCCTTACTCTATGAATGGAATTACAAGAATACCACTATCATTGCCTAATTACAAAAATATCCTTGTCATAGTTAAAGAAATTACTACAATGCCATTTGCACAAATCCCTAGACTTGTCTTTAGACAAGAATGAATCTAAGCCATTGGATTAAGATGATAACACAATAATTTAACCACATACATCATACACATTTCTGAATCACATACATGCACTAAAGGTTAGAAAATCTCCACTAATATCATTGCACAAAACATGGAAACATGTTTGCACAAAACATGGAGCATTTTCATCCAACATGTTTGCACAAAACATGGAGTATTTTCATCCAACATGTTTGTATAAAACATGGAAACATGTTTGCACAAAACAAGGAGCATTTTCATCCCAAAATTCAGCCAACATGTTTCCATAAATCATGCTCCAAGTGCTTTCCTTCTTCTGTTTTTTTTTTCTCTAATCTTTCCACTATAAATACTCCTCAAACTCTCTTCAATTCAGAAACTCCCTAAGTGTTCTTTCTTTCTTATTCTATCATTCTTCTTAGAATTCTCTTGATCCTCTAAACTTCATCCAAACACTTAAATCCTAAGTCCAAACTTTCACTAGCCCTCACAAGAGTTACAATCTTTAACTCTAGTGAGAAATATTTTCTTAAGCACTCAAGTTCTAGAGCCAAGATTCAAGGAGGGTTATCCACTCCAAGGACTCTTGTTCAAGCTTAAGGAAGAAGAGAAGGACCCTTTTTTAGACCCTACACAAGAGGTAGGAGCCCTCACTTTGGTTGTGTAAGCCATGATGACATCTAACCTTGCTCATGGTTAGGATGCCATCAAGCTTATGTTTGTTGATAAAAATGTTTCAAGGGGATATTGTATAAATATTTTGTGAAACCCCTTGTTCCATTCTGCTTCCAAAGTGATATTATGTTGCTTTCATGCTCAAATTATGCTTGAAATATGTTGTGTGATCCTTGTGTTAAAATAAGTGACATAAAACATGAAAATAGTAAGTGCTGGATTTTTGGCTATTTCTTGCAGTAGGTGTTCCGAAATTTAATACTCTTAAAATATGAAGTATCTTGAAATAAAAATATTTTTACCATAAACTAGACGCATCATAAAACACTCTCCAAAAAGAATCACCCAAAATGGAGTTTTCTAGCTCAAGATATAAATTTTTAAAGTAGAGCCTAAGACTGAAACTTTAAATCTGACCTTGTAGTAGTAAAATAGGTGTAACTCACTCTAGAAAAAAGCAAATGGACTGATTTCAACTTTGTTGGAGAGCTAACACATATAGGAATACACCCATATATGTTATGTATAAAGCTTTGTACCACGTAAATACAGAATGAGAAATAAATTTCGGGATAGTGTACTGTGAAAGTGCAGTTTGGAAAAGGTTCTGGCTAAGGAAAGACTTGGTATTTAAGCATGTCCATTGTGACCCACCTCTCTTTCCTGGGAACCCTCCTATGCATGGTTTATAGTTGATTTACACTATTCCAAAGATGTAAATGCTAAAATTTGATGAGTTAGGAATTTGGAACTACCTTTACTAAGCTGAGATAACAAGTATATAGAGAATTATAAACTTTCTTCTAAAAGATGTCAAAACTATAAATAAAATAATCAAGTCTTGTAAAGAGAGAATATTAAGAATTTAAGTAGAATAATAATCTGCAAGAGTTATATGAAATTCATAATAATAATATATAAAGAACCTATAATAATATTTTGAAGTACATTAATGTATTAATGGAATTCTAAGAGTACAAAGAACACTAAGAGAAAAAGATAATACTAAGACATCCATTACCTCTTAGGAACACTAGGAACTCAACTTGATAACTTTGGTTGCTTAAAATGAATCATTTATGAAAATGTTTACTATGAGATTTACATGATATTATCCATGTTTCATGAAGTGAATTATAGTAAAGTAAATGTATGGTGATGAGTTATGAAATGATGAAGATGAATGATTGATTGCCCATGATTTATTGTGATTACATGATGATATGAATACATTCATTTTCAAAGGAAATAATAAAAGTAAAGTTTGAAAAAGTAGCAATGAAAGTCTGGAAAAGTGGACTTGAGCTAAACTCACGGCTTAACCCCCTAAACCGTTGAGATCACGGCAACGGAAAGGAAACCAAAAAAGGTTGTGGCGACGGCCAAGGTATGAGCTCATTACCCTTTTAGGGTGGTGTAAGGCATTGATGCATTCATCCCGTGAGTAATTAAGAAATATGTTGATCACTAAACAAGTAAATGTTGAGGATGAGTAATCATGAAATGCATGCAGCTCCTAAATGATTATTGCTTATTAGTGGTTTTACATGATATGCTTATATGTATGCTTGATGAAATACTGAATGGATATTTTTGCTAATGTTCAAGATTAGTTTAAAAGTAACTGAACTTCGGCTAATCACGTTTGTCAAAGTTTGATAATTGAATCCTTATCTGTTCACCTTTTTATAATAAACCCGAAGTGACTGGGACGACAACGATGACACTTTTAGTACAAGTAGGAACTCCTACTGAGAAATCATGTATTTCTCACTCCTATGTTTATTTTCCATTGTTGTTACCAGAGACTGACGTGTCCGCCTAAAGCAACGAAGCTGTAGCTGAGGAAGGAGGTAGTATGTGAAAATTTCAAACCGTTCAAGTAGGAGCATTCCGAGCTTTAGTTACATTATAGTTTGTGAGAAACAATTAGTAATAGTAGAACTTATATTGTTATTTGTAATAACTTATCAGTATGATATATGCCCTGTTGTGACTTATGTATTAAGTGATTATATTCCAGTTTATGTGATAATAGTTCTACACTTAGTCTCTTATTCCGCTTATTTAATTAAGTGCGCAATGTAACTTGATTATTATCTATAAAAGCGCTATGTATTTCACTTCTCGTTACAGGCTTAAGTTTTCAATAAATTAATTTATTTAAAGAAAAAAAAAACTTCCACTATTTTTCTAAGTTAATTACAAAAGAAAATAAATACAAGGCAAAAGTGACAACTGATAGAATCCAAATGTGAACTTAAGCACAGTGGGGTTCTATTAGGGTGTTACATTATGGTATCAGAGCAGTTTATCCTATTTAAGCCTGAGGAATGGACTGACTATGCTTCTGTCTATGATATCATGCTATTAATCTTATCTGTATGATGAGATATAAGATTTAGAAATGCATGATCGTCTTGTGATACTGCCATAGTTGCTACCATGCTTAGCTATAGTATTGAGCCTGATCAACTCGATGACTGTTGTTTGGTGTGTCTAGGAACTAATGGCAACAAACAGATGTACGCATGGGGCACGCGGTGGAGGTAATTGTGATGAACTGGCAAATGCACTCCAGGAGATGGCTAGGGCTATGCAAGCACAAGCAACAGTGATGATGGAGCAGATGAATAGGTGGTCAGAGGAGTCAGTTGGGAATCAAGAACATGGAAAATTCTCAGAATTCAAGAGGGCTGGACCTCCAGAATTCAAAGGGACAACTAACCCCGAAATAGCTGACATATGGATTCAAGAGATGGAGAAGGTTTTCTCAGTGGTAGAATGCTCTGATGAACAAAAGGTGGCATTCTTTACTTACATGCTGAAAGGAGAGGCTGCCGCGTGGTGGAAGGGTGCAAAGGGCTTGCATGAAAATGCTGACATACAGATTACGTGGGAGGTCTCTATGCCACGTTCCATAAGAAATATTTTCCAGATCTGGTTAAGAAGGCAAAGGAAGTAGAATTTCTATTGCCGACACAGGGAAATTGAAGTGTGGCTGAGTACACAGCTAAGTTTGAAGAACTAATCAAACACTCAACTAGCTACCAAAGGGATCCCAACGAGGCTTGGAAATGCATGAAATATGAGAGTGATTTAAGGCCAGACATTTTGGCATCTGTGGCTCCACTGGAGGTCACTAACTATGCATCTTTAGTCAGCAAAAGCCAAGTGGCTGAGAGTTGCAATCGCCAGCTAGTTGCCCACCGAGTTGAAGAGAATAGGAAGAGGTCTGCTCAACAAGATCACCGAGGGTTCCCACCCCCTTACAAGAAACCCTACCAAGGAGGTGGATTTAAAGGGAAACAACCCCAACACCCTATGATGAATCAACCTAAGACACAAGCTGTTAATCGACCTAGGATGGCTGCTGTCCCTGAACCTATGACTAGACCCCCTTGTGCCACTTGTGGAAAGATACATGGAGGGGAATGCAGATTTGGTAAGAATGTTTGTTATCGGTGTGGACAGGCAGGACACTATTCTAGAGAGTGCCTAAAGTTCAATCAGTCCTCTACACTTAAGCCTAAGGCACAGGGACGCGTGTTTGCTATCATTGTTGAGATGCCCTCAGAATCCAATGATCTGATTCAAGGTAAGTGTATAATTAATGGAAAACCCTTAATTGTATTGTTTGATTCTGGCGCAACACATTCATTCATTTCATATGATTGTGCTAATAAGTTGAGGTTGTATATATCTGACTTAAAAATCATCTTAGTTGTCTCTACACCCACTATAAATACTGTTAGAACTGATCAAGCCTTCCTAAATTGTGAATTTGAGGTAGCTGATAGGATTTTTCATCATGATTTAGTTTGTCTACCCTTGTCTAGTTTTGATGTAATCTTGGGCATGGATTGGCTTTCAGCTAACCGTGTGTTACTACATTGTGCAAATAAGTCACTAGTATTTCTTCCCAAACCATCTTTACCCAATCCCTCTAAACTTGATAGAAAGGTACGACTATACCTAAACTCCATTATCATGGGGGATAGTAGGAATGAAGAGCGAGGATATGTTTTCCTGATGACAAGTGAGAGGGAAGTGGAGCAAGCTCTAGAAAAGATCCTTGTAGTAAAGGAATTCTCGGATGTTTTTCCGATGACATACCTGAATTTCCTCCAAAAAGGGAGATTGAGTTTTCTATAGATTTGGTACCGGGAACGGACCCATATCTATAGCTCCTTATAGGATGCCACCGCCGAGTTAATGTAATTGAAGACGCAATTAGAGGAGCTACTAGAGAAGAAATTCATTAGGCCTAGTGCTTCACCATGGGGAGCTCCAAAGGTGCTATTTGTCAAGAAGAAGGATGGGAGCTTGCGGTTATGTGTGGATTATAGGCAGCTAAACCAAGTGACCATAAAGAATAAATACCCTTTGCCTAGAATAGATGACCTCATGGACCAATTAAGAGGAGCCCAAGTGTTTTCCAAGATAGATCTGCGATCATGATACCACCAGATTCGAGTGAAGGAGGAGGACATACCAAAGACAGCCTTTAGGACTAGATATGGACATTATGAGTTTAATGTGATGTCGTTTGGGTTAACCAATGCACCGGCAGTGTTTATGGACTACATGAATAGGATATTTAGACCATACTTGGACAAGTTTGTAATAGTGTTCATCGATGACATTCTAGTTTACTCAAGAACTGAAGAAGAGCACGAAGAACACTTACGAGTGGTGTTGGAGGTGTTGAGGAACAAGAAACTTTATGCAAAGTTATCCAAGTGTGAATTTTGGATGAAGGAAGTTAAGTTCTTAGGTCATGTAGTGTCACATGGGGGAATAGCAGTAGACCCAAGTAAGATAGAAGTGGTGCAACAATGGGAAACCCCTACCATCAGAAGGAGATTAGGAGTTTTCTAGGGCTAGCCGGTTACTACCGAAGGTTCATTAGAGGTTTTTCCCAAATTACCTTACCTCTCACCAAGCTAACAAGGAAGAATTCAACTTTTATATGGAGCCCAGAATGTGAAGAGAGTTTCCAAGAACTAAAGAAGAAGTTGACCACTACCCCTGTCCTAATCCTACCTGACCCAAAAGAAAAATTTGAGGTGTATTGTGATGCCTCGGGAAGAGGACTAGGATGTGTTTTGATGCAAAATAGGAATGTAGTAACCTATGCCTCTAGACAGCTCAAACCCCATGAAGTTAATTACCCAACCCATGACTTAGAGCTAGCGGCTATTGTCTTTGCCTTAAAAATCTGGAGACATCATCTTTATAGTGTAAGGTTTGAAGTCTTTTCTGACCACAAAAGTCTGAAATACCTCTTCAACCAAAAGGAACTCAATATGAGACAAAGGCGTTGGATGGAGTTTCTAAAGGACTATGACTTTGGGTTGAACTACCACCCAAGAAAGGCAAATGTGGTAGCAGACGCTTTGAGTCGTAAGTCCTTGCATGCCGCTTGGCTCATGGTGAAAGAAAATTAGATGATAGAAGATTTTAGGAACCTCAACTTAGGATATAGGGGGACTTCAGAACAAATTTGGTTAAGCCAGCTAAGTGTAACCAGTAGCTTTAAGGATCAAATAATTCAAGCCCAAAGGGAAGATGAGGATTTCCTTAGAACCTTAACCCTTGTCGAGCGGGGAAAGTTGAAAGAGTTTGTCCAGGATAAGGAAGGAGTGTGGAGATACCAAGGGAGAATCTGTGTACCTGCAAAAGAAGGACTGAGAGCTAGCATTTTGGAAGAAGCCCACAAGAGTCAATTTAGTGTACACCCCGGTATAACCAAGATGTACCATGACCTAAAAAAGATGTACTGGTGGCCAAAGATGAAAGCAGATATAGCAAATATAGTGCAAAAATGTTTGGTATGCCAAAAAGTGAAGATAGAGCATCAAAAACCCTCCGGAGTGCTGCAACCTCTCGAAATCCTCGAATGGAAGTGGGAAGGAATATCCATGGATTTTGTGATGGGATTGCCAAGAACGCCTACCGGACATGACTCCATATGGGTAATTGTGGATAGATTGACCAAATCTGCTCACTTTTTACCCATTAGAGCAAATTACCCTTTGGAAAAGTTAGCTCAGCTATACATCCAAGAGATAATAAGGCTCCATGGAGTACCCAAAACCATTGTGTCAGATAGGCATCCAAGGTTCACCTCAAGATTTTGGGGAGCTTTGCAAAAGGCGTTTGGTTCAAGGTTGTGTCTAAGCACTGCTTATCACCCTCAAACTGATGGACAATCAGAAAGAACAGTTCAAACCCTTGAGGATATGCTAAGAGCATGTGTCTTAGACCAGCCAAAAAGTTGGGACAAACAGCTTCCATTGATTGAGTTTGCATATAATAATAGTTACCACACTAGCATTGGGATGGCACCCTATAAGGCTTTGTATGGTAGAAAGTGTCAATCACCACTTTGTTGGTGTGACCCGGGAGAGCAAAGTATTTTGGGCCCTGATTTGGTAGAAGAGACAACCAAACAAATAAGGAGAATTAGGGAAAGAATCCTCACTGCTCAAAGTAGGCAGAAGAGCTATGCTGACAAGAGAAGGAAACCTCTCGAATTTCAAGAAGGAGAACACATATTCTTGCGAATTACTCCTACCACAGGTATAGGTCGTGCAATGAAAGTCAAAAAGCTAAGCCCTAGATTCTTAGGTCCCTTCCAAATCCTCAAAAAGGTAGGTCCCTCCGCCTACCAAATTGCATTACCTCCAAATTTGTCTAACCTACACAATGTTTTTCATGTGTCCCAATTGAAAAAGTATCAGTCAGACCCCAGTCATGTGTTTGAGCTAGAAACTATGCAATTAAAAGATGACTTAACTTTTGAATTACCACCGATGAGGATCGTGGATCATGGCATCAAGCAGCTGAGAAACAAATTTGTATCTCTGGTCCGAGTAGCCTGGGGACAAGATGGAATGGAAGAGCACACATGGGAGCTCGAGGAAGATATGCGAAAAGAATTTCCGAACCTATTCACAGGTATCAAATTTTGAGGGCAAAATTTTTAATAAGAAGGGGAGAAATGTAACATCCCCAAATTTATAACTAAGATAAATATTAATCTTAATTATCGATAGCAAAACCAAGAGAATCTGGACAAATGTTATGAAACACAACAAATAGACTACTTAAGTATGTCTAGAGAAAAATGCAAAGAATTACGAAAATGCCATCACTTAGTGGAAATTATGAAAATGCCCTTGCTATGTAAAGGAAATTACCAAACTACCCTTGCCTTATTAAATGACAAAGATACCCTTACTCTATGAATGGAATTACAAGAATACCACTATCATTGTCTAATTACAAAAATATCCTTGTCATAGTTAAAGAAATTACTACAATGCCATTTGCACAAGTCCCTAGACTTGTCTTTAGACAAGAATGAATCTAAGCCATTGGATTAAGATGATAACACATTAATTTAACCACATACATCATACACATTTCTGAATCACATACATGCACTAAAGGTTACAAAATCTCCACTAACATCATTGCACAAAACATGGAAACATGTTTGCACAAAACATGGAGCATTTTCATCCAACATGTTTGCACAAAACATGGAGTATTTTCATCCAACATGTTTGTATAAAACATGGAAACATGTTTGCACAAAACAAGGAGCATTTTCATCCCAAAATTCAGCCAACATGTTTACATAAATCATGCTCCAAGTGCTTTCCTTCTTCTATTTTTTTTCTCTAATCTTTCCACTATAAATACTCCTCAAACTCTCTTCAATTCTGAAACTCCCTAAGTGTTCTTTCTTTCTTATTCGATCATTCTTCTTAGACTTCTCTTGATCCTCTAAACTTTATCCAAACACTTAAATCCTAAGTCCAAACTTTCACTAGCCCTCACAAGAGTTACAATCTTTAACTCTAGTGAGAAATATTTTCTTAAGCACTCAAGTTCTAGAGCCAAGATTCAAGGAGGGTCATCCACTCCAAGGACTCTTGTTCAAGCTTAAGGAAGAAGAGAAGGACCCTTTTTTAGACCCTACACAAGAGGTAGGAGCCCTCACTTTGGTTGTGTAAGCCATGATGACATCTAACCTTGCTCATGGTTAGGATGCCATCAAGCTTATGTTTGTTGATAAAAATGTTTCAAGGGGATATTGTATAAATATTTTGTGAAACCCCTTGTTCCATTCTGCTTCCAAAGTGATATTATGTTGCTTTCATGCTCAAATGATGCTTGAAATATGTTGTGTGATCCTTGTGTTAAAATAAGTGACATAAAACATGAAAATGGTAAGTGCTGGATTTTTAGCTATTTCTTGCAGTAGGTGTTCCGAAATTTAATACTCATAAAATATGAAGTATCTTGAAATAAAAATATTTTTACCATAAACTAGACGCATCATAAAACACTCTCCAAAAAGAATCACCCAAAACGGAGTTTTCTAGCTCAAGATATAAATTTTTAAAGTAGAGCCTAAGACTGAAACTTTAAATCTGACCTTGTAGTAGTAAAATAGGTGTAACTCACTCTAGAAAAAAGCAAATGGACTGATTTCAACTTTGTTGGAGAGCTAACACATATAGGAATACACCCATGTATGTTATGTATAAAGCTTTGTACCACGTAAATACAGAATGAGAAATAAATTTCGGGATAGTGTACTGTGAAAGTGCAGTTTGGAAAGGTTCTGGCTAAGGAAAGACTTGGTATTTAAGCATGTCCATTGTGACCCACCTCTCTTTCCTAGGAACCCTCCTATGCATGGTTTACAGTTGATTTACACTATTCCAAAGATGTAAATGCTAAAATTTGATGAGTTAGGAATTTGGAACTACCTTTACTAAGCTGAGATAACAAGTATATAGAGAATTATAAACTTTCTTCTAAAAGATGTCAAAACTATAAATAAAATAATCAAGTCTTGTAAAGAGAGAATATTAAGAATTTAAGTAGAATAATAATCTTCAAGAGTTATATGAAATTCATAATAATAATATATAAAGAACCTATAATAATATTTTGAAGTACATTAATGTATTAATGGAATTCTAAGAGTACAAAGAACACTAAGAGAAAAAGATAATACTAAGACATCCATTACCTCTTAGGAACACTAGGAACTCAACTTGATAACTTTGGTTGCTTAAAATGAATCATTTATGAAAATGTTTACTATGAGATTTAAATGATATTATCCATGTTTCATGAAGTGAATTATAGTAAAGTGAATGTATGGTGATGAGTTATGAAATGATGAAGATGAATGATTGATTGCCCATGATTTATTGTGATTACATGATGATATGCATACATTCATTTTCAAAGGAAATAATAAAAGTAAAGTTTGAAAAAGTAGCAATGAAAGTCTGGAAAAGTGGACTTGAGCTAAACTCACGGCTTAACCCCCTAAACCGTTGAGATCACGGCAACGGAAAGGAAACCAAAAAAGGTTGTGGCGACGGCCAAGGTATGAGCTCATTACCCTTTTAGGGTGGTGTAAGGCATTGATGCATTCATCCCGTGAGTAATTAAGAAATATGTTGATCACTAAACAAGTAAATGTTGAGGATGAGTAATCATGAAATGCATGCAGCTCCTAAATGATTATTGCTTATTAGTGGTTTTACATGATATGCTTATATGTATGCTTGATGAAATACTGAATGGATATTTCTGCTAATGTTCAAGATTAGTTTAAAAGTAACTGAACTTCGGCTAAAGTGAATTACAAAAGAAAATAAATACAAGGCAAAAGTGACAACTGATAGAATCCAAATGTGAACTTAAGCACAGTGGGGTTCTATTAGGGTGTTACACGAGAGACTAGGCTTTGATGATTCATAACTTAGAATGTGAGTTAAGGACCTTAACGGTCAATGCATAAGACAGTAAGAAATGTGTTAATGCTATGATGCTTAATTTATGCAATGATATGTTGAGATGATTATGATTCACGAGGAAATGATTGTTTAAGATATGAGGTTTACCATGGTATGAGGTTTTATTGAGGAATATGTTGTGTGATTAACTTGTGGCATAAGTTTGAAGGGAATTCGGTTTAATAGCTGTTATGCTGCCGAATTTCCGTCAAACCTTAAAGGGTTAAAGAAATGTTTAAGAGTACCATGTGAGTTGAAAACCCTGGGTGACACCGGTTCAGCCGAGCACCCCTGTAACGCCCCGATTTTTCTGTTAGAGTGAAAATGACCAAAATGCCCCTGAGGTCATTTTCAGCCCGGAATTTGAGGAAAGCCGGTTCGACAGTACTCGAAGGGCAAACTCAATGTTGGAAGGGGATTAGATAACTTGTGTACCTTCCCGGGATCGAAAATCTCGTTTTGAGTTTTCGGTCAAAATGACCAAAACGCCTCAAGGGTGTTTTACCCGTTTGCAAGTGCCGGATGAACCCGAAACTTCTCCAAATGGTTTTAAAAGGCGTTTTTATGTATTCTATGACCTCAGTTTTAATTTTAGAAGTCCCGGGCAAAATTAGTGCAAAATTATGGTTTTGCCCCTTGTTTCATATTTTTACGCTTAATCGCGTGATTAAGCAAACCTAAGCAATATTAGGCTCTAATCGAAGGTTAATTAATTTCCTTAATTAATCTTGAGTCAAAATAATTTATTAAAGTTGATTAGAACCAAAAAGTACTTAATTACAACCTAAAATCATATTTTAATTTCAAGACACCTAGTCATAGAATCTTGAATAGTATTTTCTCTTTCCAATTCCTTAAATCATGGAATTGTGTTACACATTGTTTATTCATAAATGAGTTTAAAATTTTCTAATGATGTATGAGCACTCCTAAACTTGTCATAAACTCCCTAAATCACATTCTTAGTTACCTAAATTTAAGCTTAATCATTCCTAACCTTGTACCTAAGCTAATACACATCTAAACCTACCATTAACACACAATTAAATGGTCAAAACTCACCTCCTCCCTGCTGTACCAGACCTGGCCGTGAGCTTCCTCCCCCATTATGCATCACATGTTCAATTTTTCAACACTCCAAGGCCATACCTCAAGTCACATACACTATACCTTGTCATAACTTTCAATCAAGCTTGAATTTCCACATGAATAAATAATTAAAACAACCCATTTTCCCCATTTATTTGTGGCTGGAAAAGTTCCAGCCATGTCAAGTTTCTAGAAGCCTAATTTCATAAAAATTTGATAGGAAATTAACTCACATCAAGCCATACTTTGTAGCATAGCTTCCATACTTCAAACCATTCTTGAATGACCTTGTGTAAGAGATATTTTCTCTTCCTTTTCCTCCAAACCACACAGCCACTCCCTCCCATTATAAGCTCCATGGCTTTGTTTTTCTATAAATAGGATGCTTGTAATAGCCTTGTTGCACCTTGGAGCATTTGCTAAGTTTAGAGTTTTAGAGTTGTCTTGCTAGTCTTTCTTTTTCTCTCAAAATTTCAAGAAGTGTTCTTCCTTTCTTTTCATCTTTATCTTCTTCATCTCTTCATCTCATCATCACCTCTCAACCATCAAACACCACCCCAAGGCCTTGAACCATCATCAAACCTCTCAAACACCACACCTCAAACACAACTTCACCCAAAACACATTTCTTTTCTTTTCCTTCCTCTTGGCTGAATCATCACCACCATCCTAGGAGGTGTTGCTCATCTCATTTCCATCTTCAAGTCCAAGCTTTTACCTTCATCACAAGGTAGGGATTTGTTTTCAAACTTTGTTTTGCTCAAGAAAGTGTTTTGCTCTAGTTTCCTCTTGGATTCTTTTTGAACTTTCCTTTGTTTTTCCTTTCTTTTCATTTTCAGCCATGAGGCCTTGATTTTGAGCATGATAGCTTGATGATGAGAGTTTCTAGATGATGACATTGTGTTCATCTCAAAGAAACCTCTAAAGCTTAAGTTTTCCTTTTCTTATGACTTCATCTATATGGTATCTAACTCACATAGTTTTTCAACTTAAGAAAATTAATCTAAGGATTTCTAAAAGCCCAAGCCTACCCTTGTCAACCTTAAAGTTGGCCGGCACGTTCTAGAGATTTTCTCTAGATAGGGGTTTTGGGTATTTAATAAAGAACTTGATGTAGTTTCACTTTCTTCCTCTTTTATATGACTTTCGGTTGTTGTGTTGTGATCTTTGAGATATTATTGTATTGGGTTGTTATCTTGTTAAAGTCTTGAATGAGCTCTAGTTAACCATAAAATGAATCTTGCATCATGTTTATTTTATGCTATGCATATCATGTTTACTTCCTTGCTATCACTAAATATCAAGATAATGAATGAACTTGCATTATCATGTTTATATTTCAAGCTATGCATTATCATGTTTATATTTCAAGTTCTCACTTAATACCAAGATAATAATGAGTTGCATTCATATTTACTTTGTGCTATCACTTTACTTTCTAATGGAACCTAAAATAAGTGCATGAGCATATTTATTTTTACGTCATCACCTAAATGAATCTAGAGCTCAAAGACTTGCCCATTGTTGTCTCAACAAAGGTCTAACAATATATGTTTTCTCGGGTTCATATTTCGGCCCTAAGAGGTCTTGAGGTTTCCAAGTATTTGAGACTATGTCTTATAATTTTTCTAAGCTTAAGTGAGTTTAAGGAATGTATAGAACCAAGTTTTGAGAATTTAGAACCTCTTGGGACAAAGATGAATTGGTCATTGCCCTCTTAAATATTCTTATGATTTTAGATGATAAAATTGTTTATAAATGAGCTTTGAGAGTTTAAAAAGAGTTCCAAGAGAAACTAGTATTTTATGTGCTTTAAAAATTATGTTTTATGCCTTTTATGGAGAAGTATATTTTTGGTTCTTCCTTGCTCCTTGCTGCCACTGTATGTGCTGTTTTGATGATGATAATGTGCCTATGTTTGAGTAAAAATAATGTTAAGACTCATATATGGAAGATAGGATAAGTTAGGAACTAGAAAAGAATTAATTAGAGAATTCTAGATCCTTTAATTATGTAATTTTCTGGATTCTGTCCAGCAAGGTTTAGATTTAATAATCATGGTTTTAAATTAGTTTAAATGTGTAGGAATGACTCATAATTGGTTTAGGACTTAATCTTGAAGCCTTAGGAGCAAACTAAACTTAGAAAGGGTCATTGTTGTGACTTCTAGGTACCCGTAAAGTTAAGATTTCAAATTCTGCATCCTTGAGGTTTAGAGATGTTCTTGACCATAGTGTGAGGTGAGAAATACTTAGTTATAACCTCATAGGTTCCCAAGAGACTAGGTCTTGATGATCGATAACTTAGAATGTGAGTTAAGGACTTTAAGGATCTAAACCGTAATTTCTAGAACCCCATAATCACACAAATATAAAGTTGTCTAAAATCTGCATAGTGCTGTTTGGATAGGTCCTTGAGCATAAAAATTAGTAAAACTTATTAGTTGTGAACCTATAAGTGTGTAAGAGGTTAAGGATAACACTAGAACAATTAGTTTACAAGTTTAAGACTCAAAAGAACCAAAGCATAACCTACTATAAGTTTATAACATAATGACCTTGGAAGTTTGTATGAATGATTGTTTAAGGTGTGATTATGTGATAATGTATATGCTATGGTTTATACACTATGAAGAAGTTTCTTGTGGTGATATATATGCTATGAAAGAGATTTATGAAATGAATAATGATGTATCTATGAATTAACACTTTATGAGAACTTAAATGTGACACAACACTGAGACACCTTCTTGGGTGACACCGGTTTAGCCGAGCACCCCCAAGAAAACAAATCCGTGAGGGTATTGACATAGAGCTTGCCAAAGCGGACTATACTACGATGCACTAGTTGCTAGTAGAGCGTTTCAAAGAGGAAATGACCCTAAGAGAGGTGATCCTTAATTGCCCCCTAGCCCACACTATTAAGTCGGGATTATGTATATGTTACACTTATCATAGGATAAGTAAGAACTAGTGACGACTAGTTAAGGTATGAGCTCATAACCTAGAGATGTTTTAGGGTGGCCCCATGAGATGAAAGTTAAAGTTAACAATGTCACATATACTATACTTATGCCAATGTTATAATGTTTCTTAGTTATTCTATTGTTTGGTTTACCTTTATGATGCACTCGTATCATTAGATTATTTTATGCTTAGCTATAAGACGCATTGTAAAATATGATGGACCTTGGATAAATAACATTTTGGAAAAATAACTTAAAAGGAATTTATATGCATGCACACCTTTTTAAGAAATAAACCCAAGGTTCCTGAGGATGTGACGATGACACCTAGGTAGGGATAACCCTACTGAGAATTCTTTTAGAAAGATTCTCATTCCCTCTCTCTTTTCTTCCATCATATCTTTAGATGGCGACATTCGTACTCTTCATCGACACCCCGATATGGGAGTTGCACCATGACCCGGCACTCGGGTCATACCATTTTGAGGGTCATTGCACGGTTAGAGTGTTCATGTTTATGGGACGACCCTTCGCACACCCAGTCCCGAGTTACCGTTTTACCCTGACTGCTCCTTACCGTCATAACGGGATTTTTGAGCGAGCGAGACCACGCGATGAGCAGATCCTCCGCATGGAGGCCGAGACATCAGCAGTACGCGACTACCCCGAGTATGTGCCGCGCCCCCAGTACTCGGAGATAGACCCATCCGAGGACTCGCCATCCCACATGTACAGTTGGAGCTCCAGTCCCGCTCCCCCACCGATGAGGGCTGGGAGTGAGGAGACGGTGGTCCAGCCGAGGTTGGCTTGTCGGCCATCTATGCGCCCTCGCCGCGGTGGACATGCCCCGATGATGCGCTCGACCACTCCTGCTGAGATTCGTCAGTAGATCGACTCGACCCCACAGTACTCGGACCCGCAGGAGTAGACATAGGAGGGGTAGTAGTTAGTGCACACACGCCACATAGTTAAGGACAAACCTTTTTTTGTATATGAGGTTGTCTACTTTAGGTGCACATAGGTATGGGTGTTTTTTCTCTTGTATTTACTTTTTATGATTTCCATGTATTGCATTTCTGTTGTATTCCGCTTCCCGATGTATTGAATAGTCCTTCCCTTTTGGGTAGGCACAACATATATATATATAACTATGTTTCAGTTGATGTCTCCATGATATGATGTGTTTCTTTATGCTTTGCTTATATGTTTCTCTATGCTTCCTCTTAAAGATTCGTGCGTGGCTCTCACTTTGATTTTAAATTCCAAAAAGAAAAATTTTACCCATATTTCCGCTAAGTATTTTCTAAGTAAAAGATGAGACCAAGAGGTAATATTCTAAGGATTAACCTAAGTACATACTAGTAGTCTTGGGTTAAGATTTAGGGTGTGACAACCCCTAGGGGAGACAAATCCGTGAGGGTATGAGTAAATGCAGCCTACCAAAGCAGACAAATTATTGTGGCTTAATGCCCGCAAAGCGTTTCAAAGAGGGTATATCCTAAAAGAGGTGATCCCTGCCTCCTACCCATACTTGCGAGTCGGGATTATTTTATTATGTTTTGCTTATTCAAATAATAAGCAAGAGCTAGTGACAGCTAGCTGAGGTATGAGCTCATAACCTAGTTATTTTAGGGTGGCCTTATTATGCTGCAGTACCATGATTGATGTCACGAAGTTGAGGAATGATCCACTTGAAAGTTATATGCCCTTATGCCACATGGTTTATGTATATATGCTTTGATGTGTTGTTGTATATGCTCAAGTACTGACATGCATCCATGATATAACATGTTGCATTCCTAATATCAAGATGCATGCTAAAAGGAATGGACCTTGGATAATTAGTTTTATAAACCCTCAATTGAATCTTATATGCATGCTCACTATTTTATAAATAAACCCAAGGTTCCTGAGGATGTGAACGATGTAACCCTAGGATAGGAGACTCCTACTGAGATTTTTTTAGTAAGAATTCTCACTCCTCCCTCTTCTTTCTCTTCCTTCCGTCACATCTTCAGAGAGTGATGGCGACGTTCGTGGTCTTTGTTGATATCATTTTGAGGGGCAGTGCACTGTGCGAGTCTTCATATTCATCGGATACCCCTTTGCACACCCTGTACAGAGCTACCGTTTCTCCCCGATGTCACCCTATGACGATGCGATGGTTTTCGAGCACGCTTGGACGCGAGACGAGAGGATTCTGTGGATGTATACTGGTGGTTCGATGCCTCGAGACTTCTAGGACTATGTGTCTCGATCCCCGAGTTCGAAGGACGACCCATTTGAGGACCCGCCGATGCATATGTATAGCGAGAGTTCTGCTGCTATACCTCAGATCACGCGAGGCGTGAGCGAGGAGACTGTTACACAGCCGAGGCTAGCTAGGCGAGCCGAGAGGTGCCCCTATCGAGGAGCTCACGCTCAGTCTTCACGTGTTCCTACTCCCGCTGCCCTGCGTCCATGGATCGGTTACATTCCACCGTTTCCCAGGTTCCAGTAGTTGGCGTTGTAGAGGAGGCTTAGTGCACACACCCACACGTAGAGTGGATAAACCTTCTTTTGTTTTTGAGGTTATTCACCATAGGTGCACTCGGGTAGTTATGGTTTATTTCTGCTTTCTTGTTTTATGTTGTATTTTATTTCCGTTGTATTACAAGCTCTGCCCATTCTTAGGGTATGACTAGCTATGAACTTCAACTATATTATTATTAATGAAATGTTTCTCTTGTTATCATGATTGTTGTTCCTTGAGTATATGCTTTGCCTTATGATCTCTAATGACTGTTATGCGTGCATTATATTTCTGTCATTCGATTAGTTAAGTTCGCGGCTCTCATTTTCCTTTATGTTTTCAAAAAAAAAAATTACCCATAATTTCCGCTAAGTATTTTATTAAATGATGAGACTAAGAAGTAATAACCTAATGTTTAACCTAATATGTTCTAGAGAGTTGGGGTTAAAAATTAGGATGTTACAAGAAACTTGATAAAGAATCTCAGTAGGGAAATCCTCCTATCCTAGTGTCATCATCTATGTCCTCAGGAACATTGGGTTTCATTATGAAAATAGTGAGCATGCATAAGGTTTATTTATCATGTTTCAAATGTACTTATCCAAGGTTCGTGTCTTTTAACATGATTCTTGATGTTATGAATGCATCATGCCTCATTTTGCAATGCATGGCAATATAAGGTGCAACATAATACATAAAGACATAAATAGTAAACATAGTAAACATTGCATGAATGACTTTCATTTATACTTGAGGTGACTTAACTTATTCTTTTCTCTCTTTGGGGCCACCCTATTGTTCTCTCCTATGAGAGTTCTAGGTTATGAGCTCATACCTAACTAGTAGTCACTAGTTTCCACTTACCCTATGGTAAGTTACTTATCCTATGATAAGTTCAACACCTGGCTTTTAAAGTATGAGATAGGGGGCAAGGATCAATTTTCATAACCTTTAATTCAAGGAGTCTAAAGGATAACTTCCTTATTGGATCACCTCTCATAACCTTTAGTTCAAGGAGTCTAGAAGATCAACTCCATGTATCTTATGTCACCTATAAAACTTAGCATGTTATTTAAAGATGCAATCATAATCCATAAATATATTCATCATTTATAACACATCTTGTGGTAATTCATGTTTGGAAAAAGTATCACCATTTATCTAGATTTTACAAATTTGGTGGAAATCCGACAGCATAATGGCTAGAAACCGGATTTTCCCTAAATTTGCTTTAGGCCCTGTAATCACATATATCATGCATCTTAATAACTTAAACATAATCATAACATGTCTTTCAATTCACGTAATCACCACTTATTTTCATGTATCCATCGACATATATCATCATTATTTCTACTGAAAGCTAAACATGCTTCTACCTAGTATGCTAGAATTCTGGACCGGGCTCAGCTAGTGCACATGATATGCTTGTCAACATAAGATATACATACACAAGTAGGGCAATAAAGATCATCATCAAGCACTTTATATGAAAGCGTACCCGATTTATTATAATCGCAACAAAGTCCTGCGCGGTTAAAACTTACAACTCGACTTGACCTAATTATCAAAATTAATTCCTTAAGCACCCAAGGGACTCACCCCCAAAGATTTTCACTAACTTTTAACCTCAAAAACATTTTCAAATAGTGCTGGACAGCAGGGCAGTGTTTTAAAATTAATCTGTTTCGGTGTTCTAGAAATCGTGATTTCGACCCTTTTTGATTTCTGGTTTTTCCTAAAAAGCCAAAATTAATTCTTGCCACCACTAATGGGAATTTTTACACATAAAATCAGTTTCAAACAGAATCCTCATCAAAATAAATTCACCAAGGCAGTAGGTATAAAATCTCAAATTTTAGAAGTCTCTAGAATGCATTTTTTGATTCTTTCTAGTTCCTAGTTTTCCTCAAGATAAAGAATTGGATTCCCCCACCAACTACTAGTGATTGATGCACATTTGGATCATTTTAAACAACATTTTATAGAATTTTAAATAAGTGAGGTAGTAGCCAAAAATTGATTTCCTAAAGGTACCCGAAAATTGTTTCTTTGACTCGTTCTTGTTACTATTTTATCCTAGGATGCCAAAAACAATTTTTACCACATTTAATATCAACTTTTACACTCCCTAACCTATCCAAACAGCAGCAAGCAGAAAATGAAACGTCAAGGCAGTAGCCAAAAGTTTGTGTCCTAAAGATACATAAAATCATGTTTTTACTTTTCTTTGTAACAAGATTTCTAAGACAACTTTTAAGAAAATTTTAGGACATAGAGGTTGAGCCATAAAACCAAATAAAACTCATCTCAAACCTCAATGTTTTGTCATGGCCGAAATGCACATGCATTGAGTGTAGCCATGATTTAAAATTTCATTCTAGATCCAAGGACAAGTTTGTGCGCTTTAAGATCTTTTAGGTGACAACTTGGAAATAAACATGCTATGCATCATATTTTTATCTTCAGGATTTAAAGGTGATAGCTCAAAAGTAAATATGCTATGTAAACCCATTTTTATCTTCAAGATTAAAGCGATAGCACAAAAGTAAACATGCCATGTAACTTATTTTTATCTTTGAGGGAGGAAAATATCTCCTCAAAGTGGTCATTCAAAGCATGGTGAGGTATGGTCCAAGTATAGTGAAAAGTATGGGCTAAGTAAGGTTTGTCATGGACTTGAAATTGTATTTCAATTTCAAATATTGGAGGCATGGGAAGAGGAGTGGCCATGAGCTTCTAGAAGAGAGGAGGTGAGGTTTCTTTTTGTTTAATGATGGTTTAGAGGTGTGTTTAGGTGTGTATTAGATTAGGTGCAAGATTAGGAATTGCTAAATATGTGTTTAGGTAACTAAGGATGTGGTTAGGAATTTTATGACAAGGTTAAGGAGTGCTCATACACAATTAAAGGATTTAAAATTCATTTATGAATAAACAATTGGAAACACAATTCCATGATTTAAGGAATTGTACAGAGAAAACACTATTTAAGATTCCATAACTAGGAATCTTGAATTTAAAATAAGGTTTTGAGTTGAAATTAAGCATTCTTAGGTTCTAATCAACTTTAATAAATTATTTTGACTCTAGATTAATTATAGAAATTAATTAATCTTTGATTATAGCCTAATATTGCTTAGGTTTGCTTAATCACACGATTAAGCTCAAAAACACAAAGCTAGGGGCAAAATCGTAATTTAGCACAAATTTTGCCCGGGACTGCCGAGACTAAAACTAAAGTCACAGAATATATAAAAATGCCTTTTAAAACCATCTGGAGAAGTTTCGGGTTCATCCGGCACTTGCAAACAGGTCAAACACCATAGGGTATTTTGGTCATTTTGACCTGAAAACTCGAAAAACGAGATTTTCGATCTCGGAAGGGTACACAAGCCAAATAATCCCCTTCCAACATTGAGTTTACCCCTCGAGGACTGCCGGGTCGGCCATCCTCGAGTTCCGGACCGAAAATGACCTCAGGGGCAATTTGGGCATTTTCACTCTAACAGAAAATCAGGGTGTTACAATCACCATCGTAAACACTTATCATCAAGCCAACATTTTCTTTTTAAAAAAAGGCTCCATGGCGGAAAATGAAAAGAGAGGCAAAGAGTTTAAACCAACAGAAACTAAAACTTGTTCATAACTAACATCAAAAGAAAAAGGTAAAAGCTTTTAAAACAAAATCCGCACCAAGTAGTGTTTCTTTGTTGTGAAGAAAAGAGCTTGTTCTTTGCAAGGAACTGAGAAGAAAAACTTTTCTCCAAGATGGTATGAGGATTCAACCAAGAAGTAAGAGAAAGGAAGGAAATGTCTTTGTGTGAGCTTTGTGTATAAGGATGAAAGCTTATGTGTTTGAATGGAGATCTATGGTGGTTGTATGGTGGTTTGAGGTTGTAAAGAGGTGGTTATTTGAGGAGGGTGAAGAGGATGAAGGAAATGAAAGAAAAGAGAACTCTTGAGGAAAAGAAAGAAAACTTGAATCAACTTCTTAAGACAATAACTAGAGAATGAGCAAATGGAACCAAGTTTTCTCAAGATGTATATTTATAGAGAATTGAAACATAAAGAAGTGAAATGGAGGGGGAGGCCGTGGACTCATCAAGGGAAATGGGGAGGAAAATATCTCCTCAAAATGTCATTCAAAGGTAAGGTTGGAGGTACGGCTAGGCATGGTTCAAAGCATGGTTTTTTGTGTGTAAAATAAATCAACATTTGATGAATGTGAGGGGGGAAGTGGCACCGGTTTCATACAGCCAAGGGGAGGGAATTGTTTTATCTAATTATGGTTTAGAGGTGTGTTTATGTGTATATTTGATTAGGCTTTTGATAATGAGTTTGTAAGTAAGTGTTTACGTAAGGTAATGGGTAATTAAAGGTGTCAAGACATGATTAGGGAGTACTCTTGCTTCATTAGTGAAATCAAAACTCATTTTATAAGGTAATCAATCACAAACATAATACCTTAATTTAAGGAATTGGAGAGAGTAAACACTATTCAAGATTCCATGACATGGAATCTTGACTTTAAGAAAGAGATTCAGGTTTATCTAAGCAACCTTAGGTTCTAATAAACCTTAATAAATTATTTTGACTCTAGATTAATTACCAAAATTAATTAATCTTTGATTAGAGCCTAATTTTGCTTAGGTTTCCTTAATCATGTCATTAGGCCCGAAATACACCATTTTGGGGGGCAAAATGGTAATTTTTCACAAACACTACCCGGGACCACTCGGACTTAAACAATTATCATTAATCACATATAATTAGCATTCCGAACTCCCAGGAAAAATTTCGAGCTCAAAAAGAACTTATACCCGCGTAAAACGCTATAGGGGTATTTTGGTCATTTTGAGCCGAAAGTTCAGAAAATGGGATTTTCATCTTTGTTATCAGTCGCAACACTTTTAATCCCCTTCAAACATTTAGTTGACCCTTTGAGGACCATCAGGTTGGCCATCCTTGAATTCCCGGTAAAAATGACCTCAGGGGCATTTTGGTCATTTTTGCTCAAATAGAAAAATCGGGGCATTACATTTTATAAGAATTCAAGAGATTTCGAACAAAATGTTTCATAAGAAGTTAAGAGATTTTAAGAGATGTTGAATAGAATATCTCATAAAAATTTAAGAAGAGAGGGAATGTAAGAAAATAAGCCTCACACAAACAGAGTGAATTCAAGAAAATAAGCTTTACGTAATAATCAATTACTTAGTAGTAAGCTCATGGATTCACGAGTAGTAGTAAACGTGCTATGCCCTTAGAACTATATCAGTGTGTGAACATGACGGCGTTATATTGTTTATGAGAAAAGGGAGGTACTGAGAATAGCGATGCTATCTAGATAAGATGTAGTAGACATACTCCATCTAGTGAACTATATCAAAATGTAATCGCGATGGCGTTAGGCCTAAACCTTTCTAATAAATCTCATAAAATCAAAGAGAACTTCAGCAGAGAAATGTCATGAGAAGTTAAGATATTTTTGAACAAAATATCTCACAAGAATTAAGAAGATTTTGAAAAGAATATCTCATGAGAAATTTAGGAGACTTAACAGAGAAAATCTTAAAAGAGTTTCAGGAGATTTTCAAGAGAAGAGTCTCACAAAAATTCAGAAGTATTAACAGAGAAAATCTCAAAAGAGTTCCAGGAGATTTTCAAGAGAAGAGTCTCACAACAATTCAGGAGACTCAAAAGAGAATATCTCGTAAGATTTAAGGGAATCTCAAAGAAAAAGTATGAGAAATAGAATTATTAAAAAGAGATTATAATTATCAATTATGAGATTACACAATTGATGAGACACTTATATAAACATCTGAAGATATATTGCTTATTTTTTCATTAAGTAGGATATAATTGACTAATAGACTATTGTTTTTCCTACTGGGAATCTTTAATTCTCATTCTTACTGTTATAATTTTTTTTACATAGATTTTGATGATGGGGATTGCTTTGTGAACATCCTTAGCTAATATTGGCGTCACGACCCAGTCCTTTTAATGAACCAATGATAGAGGAATTTAGTCAGTATTTTTATTTTCTTTTAGTGAATTTTGATTAGTATCCTAGCTAGACTAGAAAGTTCCTGCGTGAACTAGGGCAAGGGTTGACATAGTTATGTATATTATAGATTGGTCATCAAGAATTACAATTATGTATGTTTGCTATATTATTTGTGTTCAAATTTAGCGACTCATAGAGAAAGAGTTTTCTATTTATCACAACGGTAGGCTAATATTTAAATATTGTATATAAACATTTAAGGTTAAGTAAAATTAGTGAGTAACAACTACTTACTATAAGGTTATGGCTTAAGCATAGCTTTATGGTAGGAAAGGTGTTACATGGATATTGCTAGTTTGCCCATATTGCTAATTACTTGGCTGGTCATGCCATTCCATCACACTTCATAAAAGCTCAAATTTCTAAATTGAAGAATGATTGTAAATATTTCATGTGGGATGACCCCTATTTGTGGAAATTTTGTTTTGACCAAGTAATTAGGAGATGTGTGCCTAACACTGAATTTAAATCCATCTTGCACTTTTGCCACTCTTCTACTTGTAAAGGCCACTTTGGGCCCCACCACACTACTAGTAAAGTCTTAGATTTTGGTTTTTATTGGCCCTCGTTGTTTAAGGACTCCTATGAATTTTGTAAGACTTGTGAACAGTGCCAGATAACAGGGAACATATCTTGGAAAAATGAGATGCCCCAACAACCTTTGTTGTTTTGTGAATTTTTTTATGTTTTGGGTGATGACTTCATGGGTCCTTTTCCCATATTTTCTGGTTATGTTTACATTTTGCTAGCTATTGATTATGTGTCCAAGTGGGCGAAAGCAATTGCCACCAAGACTAATGACTCTCCAATGGTTGTCGATTTTGTTTGGAAGAACATTTTCTACAGGTTTGGAACACCACGTACTATCATTAGTGACCAAGATACTCATTTTTGCAACCGGAGCATGGATGCTTTACTCCGTAAATATGGGGTTGTTCATAGGGTATCCACCCCTTACCATCCCCAAACTAATAGGCAAGCAGAAGTGTCAAACTGAGAGATTAAGCATATCTTGGAGAAAGTGGTGAAGCCAAACCGAAAGGAGTGGAGTATGTGTTTTCTTGATGCTTTATGGGCATATCAGACAGCCCACAAGGCACCTGTTGGGATGAGCCCCTTTAGGATTGTTTACGAAAGGGCATGCCACTTGCCCGTACATATGGAACATAGAGCTTATTGGGCAGTGAAGCAATGCAACATGGACCTATTGGAAGTATACCAAGAGAGGAAGATCGAATTGCAAGAGCAGGAGGAGTTGATAATGGAAGCCTATGAGAGTTCAAGGATCTACAATGAGAAAACCAAGGCCTTCCATGATAAGAATATTTTGAGAAAGGAGTTCCAAATTGGACAATTGGTGTTGCTATGCAACTTCCATTTGCAGTTGATGCCAAGAAAATTACGCTTCAGTGGGATGGACCATTTCGTGTGATTTATGTTCACCCATTTGGTCATGTGGAGTTAGAAGACCTGCACTCAAAAGTAAGATTTTGTGTCAACGAACATCTTTTGAAGGTCTACTATGAAGGGTTAATAGTGCAAAAGGAAGAGTTAGAAGTGGTGTTGACTGAGGCCACATACCCTCTTGAGACATCAAGACGTCCAAGTTAGGAACATTAAACCAAAGTGCTTGCTGGGAGACGACCCACTATCCCCTTCCCCCATTTTCTCTTTGTAGGCTCTAATTTTTGCTTTTCAATTCTGTAGCTATAATTGTTTTTAGGACAGGTTCTGCTTAGGAGCCATTAATTGGTAGTTCTGGAGGTCCCAGTCAGCCTCAGTCTTGCTCTAGCCAGTTCTAGTCACTCCAGCGAGACTTCTTCGATGCAGCAAAATTCAATCGTTGCAGCGATTCAAGCTTGAACCATTCTTTATTTGGGCTCTGTCTCTACCAAAAAAAGCAATAATAATAAAAATTATATTAATAATTTAATTAATAATTAAATTTGGGGGAGCGCACACGTTAGTGCAACATGGTGTTTCACTACGCTGCAGTCACTGCAGTGAGATTTTATCACTATGGTAAGTGGGGGGCCTCTCCACAAATGTTCATTTCAGAACAACTACCCCTCTTCCCCTCTAACAATCTGCTCTTCCTTTTTTCTGAAACCCCACCCCTCACTCTCACACCCACTTCTCACTCTCGTACTCACTCCCCACTAGCACACGTGCACCACTCTTTCTTCCCCACCCTTTTGGTTCCCTCGACCAAGTATGTCACCATTTTCCTTTACTTTTGTTTTTTTTTCTTTTGCTTATTGTTGATTGTGCTCTTTAGGCCAGTTAGATTAAACTAGTTTAATCCTTGCTTCCATTTAGTTTTTGCTAATCTAGTTTAGTTAGTTTTCATTTAGAATGGCTGTTTAAGTTTTGATCTTTTCTATTTAGGATTAGTTGCTAATTCGGAGTTTGCTATGTGCTGCAATTTATTTCCTGTAATGAACTAGAATCACTACAGTGAATTTGCTCTATTATAGTTGCTATAGCAATTAAAACTTGCCCTGGAAACCCTGATATTCTACAGCAAGTGAAGCTCACTCTAACCACTCTGAATCTCATATTCTATACCTCCTTTTGCATTGCCCCATTCATCGGTCATTATTGCTTCATTTCTGCATCTCCTTACCATGAGTGCCTATTTCTTCTACACTTTCACATACTGTAGGCTACCTCCTCATTCTCATTTCTCTTTCTTGTAGGTACATTCCTCCGAAGTGCTAGTGGCCTGCCCAGGGCCCATCCGATAATGCTACCGCTCTCCCACCCCCTGCTCTTGCATTCTGATTCGAGAACATAGCTGCTAAGCGGTCTTTCTAGCGAGCTATGCATGGAAAGCCTTGTCTATTTGAGAACATGATTCCTTATGATGACCCACAGGAGTAAAAGTTGCAAGGGGTGTTGGATGATATTAAGGCCCATATTTTGGGTTTTCTCCTAGATATGGTTATGCCACCGGCCAACATCTCCTAGGTTCGCCAGTTCTATGCGAACCTATGGGATCATTTGGCCGAGACTGTTTATCTGTGAGGAAGGTAGGTTCCCTTCACTGCTGCGAGCTTCCACATTATCCTAGCCCTACTTGAGGACCCTAAGGAGGGAGAGCCCGACAAGTACCAATTACTTCTGGATGACATCCAGAACATGGATTTGGGGGAGATTAAGGACATGCTTATTCACCTAGGTAGTGAATAGGTCTACAACTAACAGAATAGACCGCATTTACTTCTTGGAGCTCGCCTCACCCTAAATGCTTGGGCCTGGTTGCGCATTCTCTTCTCCCACATCATACCATGTTCTCGTATTTCGAATCTCGGGCTTGACAACACCCTTATCCTCTACTACCTAGTAGAAGGCTAGAGATTCGATCTCCCCACTCAGATAGTAGCTCACATGAGGGATGCCTCCTCTGCTGCCATTCGAGTAGGCTTGTCATACTTGTACTCATTACTAGGATGGCCACTACATGTGGGCCCAACAGCTCCTTGATGACCTCCTCCAGACTAGATTCCTTTCTATTACTTTTGTTGGGCTTGTGCCAAAGGATGCTGCAGCCAAAAAGACGGCCAGTGGGTGTCCACCTATAGATAACCCCTATACAGCTCTACTAGATGGGATGGAAGAGCTGAAGCTCCAGATGCAAAAGAGAGCTCAAGGAGTTAAGCAGAGCCTCTGCCAATACATTACTGAGACTGTTGCCGCCTCTGAGCGGTGGATTATGCAGGGGATTGCCAGGCTAGAGGAGCAAATGGCCGTTGGCCAGCAGGAGGACTCAGATACTGATGCAGAGCTTTTAGCTTTTGAGGATTCTGACAACTAAGCCAATTCCTTCTTCTATCCCCCTCCGCACGACTATGACTAAGATTATTTTGTAACACTGTGGGCAGTATGTGATTTAAGTGTGGGGGTGATTTACTTCTGCAGGACTTTTCTTTCCTTCCTTTCTATCTTTTATGCTTACTTTATTTCTATCTTCCAGTTACATTTACTTTTAGTTATATTTACTCTTTTCGGATAGTTTTTCAATACGTTTTTCAATTATGTTTATGTTTGCATGCTCAATTCTAAATTTTCTTCGTTTTGTTTAATTTCTCTTTTTTTAGTCTCTCATAGATTATGTGAATTAAAAAAAAAAGGGAAAATAACAAATAGAGTTAGAGAATTGGGAGCTTGGTTAGTTAATGTTTCACAATGGTCACACATGACTCTTGATTCATAGTTAGCATCGGCTTAGAATTTGAGGCATAAATTCCCATTTTGAGCAATAAGCATGAGATTCATCTTGATTGTTATTTGATTGGTTGGAATTAGCTTTGAGCTTCATTAGTGATTGCATAATTTTGATAACCTTTTTCCCTTTTTCTGGTGTGCACACTCACATTGCTTGTCATTCTAGAACTTGCCTGATTCTCTTTCAAAACATTTTCAATACATCTCATGGCATGTGCGTGATTGAGGCATTTTCTTTTCTTTTCTTTAACTACTTGGCCTAAAAAGTCTCCTTTTTTGCTTGAACCATTGCATAACCTTGTTTTGAGCCTTAGCATCTTTTCTTTGTCTAACCAACCCATCATAACCATAAGTGAAAAACAATGAAAAATACCCAACTTAAGTCTAGGGATCATTGATGAAGTCATTGTGCTCGAACTAAGTGTGGGGGAGTCATTGTTCAACCAATGGTGTTCTTGATATTAGTGCTCTAGGTGAATAACTGGTGAATAGGTCAAAGTTATGATAATGTTTTTTTTCAAAAAATAATAATAATAATAATAATAAACAAAATTTCTAGAATTAACTAATTCACTGTTGTTTTGAATAAAGTTGCAGTTCTTGTTTTTGGGTGCACTGTGACAAGAATCCTTGAAGGATCGCTTTTGTTTTAATTTTGGTTCCTCTTCACAAATTTCTCATGCAGGCTCACATTTTTGTCTCCTTGAGACTTGAGTTTAGCTCACATAGCCAAATTTTATCCTACCTTGACTTTAACCCCGTTACAACCCCAAATAAGACCTCTTGATGCATTTTTTTTTATTGTGTTTGAACCGTGGTGATTGTGACGAAGGGCAAGCTTATGGAAGGCATTGCATTGTGAAGTGTTTGAGCATTGCATCCCTCATGCACTTGAGCGAACTAAGTGAAATACATCCATGTAAGAGTCCTATCAACTCATTAACATTCTGATTTGATCCATGGTTGTTGTAATTTCTTAGTGAATGATTGCTTTACCAATTTTAATTAATGGTGTTTGTAATTGTGACCAAGTGAATTTCAATTTCTAGCCATCCCCAACTCTTTGTCCATAATATCTTTTTTGTAGGTTTTCATCAAATTTCCTCTCTCTTTTCTGCTTCCTTACTTTATCCTTGTTGATTTTGGCACTCATTGCATGAGGACATGCAATTATCCAAGTGTGGGGAAGTTGCTAAACACTATTTTTGTAAATAATTCCTCTCCTGAACTTTGAACTTTTTCATTCTTTTCTAGTTCAATTTCCATAAGTTTTGTTAGTCTTTGATCTTTTCACCTCTTTGCACTTAATTTTGTTGTGACTTTTATTCAATGACTTTTGTTCAATTTTGGTTTCTATCTCACATTAGGCCTTTGTGTCTTTCAGAGTGGATCATGGTCCTTTGAAGAGTCACCTTGAGAGCGCATTGTGGAGTAGGACTTGCAGCTGGCCGAAGGTAGAGAGGAAAGCTGGAAGAAAGAAGAATATCAAAACAGCTTCGCTATAGCGAGAATCAGCCACTGTAGCAAGCCTGGGAAGTGGCACCAGTGGAGAATTTCAAGCCAATTCAATGTAGCGAACTTAAGTCACTATAGCAAGTGTTGTGGAACCAAACTTTGACCTACTTTGGCCTTTTTTAGCAAAATTAATGATGATATAAGGCTCTGTGGTAGCAGACATGAGACATTCTTTACCAAATTAGGAAATAGAGCTAGGTTTTAGAGGAGAGCTCTCTCTCTCTTCCTTTCTACTTCTTTTTTTCATATTCCTCCATTTCAATACATCAAAACACTAAGTGATCTTAATTCTATGTAGTTTACTATTTCTATTAGCTTTATTTCTCTTCATTTTCTGGTTGTAACCTCCTTGCTAGCTAAAAGGGATTCAAGAGTTAGGGTTGTGTCTTGAAACATTGTGGACTTTAATGAAAACCTTGATGTTGTTCTCTTTCTCTTTGTGTTTTCCTATCTTTTCATGTATATGATTCTTATGCATGTTAAGTTAGGTGTTGTTTTATGTATCTGAGCATGATTTGTGAGCATATACGATTTGGCTTGTTAATTGATAGATTAGTGAGCTTAACCCAGAAGAAGAGATAGTTCTTGATTGAGAATTAGAGTAAGGCAGTTTTATGTGTTGTGATTGTAATCATTCAAGTGCATGTATTCTACATTATCCTTTAGTTGATTGACTTTAGGAGAATTGCTATCTAGTTGTGAGATTGCATGATTAGAACTTAGTCCCTCACCAAGCGTTTGATGTTTTGTTGTGTTAATGATTGATATTCTCTAACTCAAGAATCCCCTAGGATAGCTCCTTTTTATTATTGCTAATTTAAATTACTTGCTATTTTAATTTGGTGCAACAAAAAACCCCCTTTTTAACTCCAACTAAGTAGTTTAGTTTCATCATAAAACAACTTTGGTTGCATACCACTATCTAGGTGCATTAGCAATCTGATTTGGGAATCCAATTTCCTATTTCTAAACTTGGTGCCTGCAAGGACAAGCCACCAGTCTGCTAATTTATAAGTAACAACTCCTAAGTATAATGCCAAGACCTATGCATAACATTGTACTTGGGAGGGTGTTACATATCTCTCATATATTTACAATCATATATACATATAGCAAAATAGAATTGACTAGGGATTTCAAGTATTATGCTTCCATAGTAGCTGCCTTATCATTCTATTGAGAAATTTGGAGACGACATAGGAACACAAACAAAACATAGGCATGAAAATCCTAAAGTTCTTAGTAGAGTATCCCTAAAACATATAGTAAAAATCCGTGTCACCATCATCCTCCCAGCCACTTCAGTTTATTTAGAAAAATATGATCACACAACACATATCAAAGGTTGATTTTGAAGTTCAAAAATCATCTGTCCGATATACAACACATACAAAAAATATGGTCATAAAACACATATCAAGACATATTCATTCGTGTAAACAATTGTCAAAAGTATTCACAATTATATGCACATAACATCTTCATGCTCCATGGCACATATACAAGCATCACAATCATATATGCATCTTGATTATGTATACACTTTAGTTACATGTGCACACATATTACTCATAATCTCAGTTCTAGCTCATATAGCATCTATCAAAACTTTCAATCCCAAACATTCACCATTATGTATCCATAACATCATCAATAGATCTACATAGTATCAATTAGATCAAATCATAGACATTTCATCATCCTTTTACCCAATCTAGTAAGCTGCTAGAATTTCAGTTCTAAAAACAAAATTATGGAACCACTACTAAATATCATTAAAACAGAGCCAAATAAATTTTTAAAGTTAATTCATCATGTCTATGAGACCATGTAAACATTCCAAAGCAAAATAAGGTCTTTAGCTATATTAACAAAATTCTAGAATTTCAAAGGTTAGAAACTACTTATTTTCAGCTAATATTCATAAGTATCGATTTTATTACCCTATCAACTGGACAGATAAAATCCTAAACAATTGCAGGGTTGGATTTCAACATGTCTTAAACACTGTAAAATGTTTGGGTCAAAATTCAACTATTTGATATAGTAACAGAATTAGACAATTTCAGTGCTCCGGAATTAACTATGCACATAAAAACCCTGACTAGCTTGGTTCTTGAATTTTTAAAAATAGTAAAAGTAATTAAAATGACTCTAGAAAAATAGTATAGATTCCTATGTGTTAGATTCATTACATAAAAATTTTAGCTAAAGATAAGATCTCTAAATTAGTAAGAAAAATCATGTAATTTGAATTGCTTGCTTGAAATATGAGTTTTAACAACATAGTTCACAACATATTTTGAGAAAAAGCATTTTCTAACATTATCCAAACATTCCACCAAATTAAACACATCAATATCCATGTTTAAGAATTCAATAAGACTAAAACTCTTAAGCCAAAACATGCAAATAAATTTCAAATTCAGTTTGAAGAAAAAGAGTTAAAGAAAACCCTACTTGTCACTTATGTGCTCTTGCTCTTGTTCTTGGCTTCCTTCAATAGCTTTATACCAAATTTTTCATCTAAGGCCATCAAATACTCTATTAACAAGAAGAACAATAGTTTTGTAAAGAGTGGGCTATAAGGAATGCTTGGCCAAACTTGGGAGGAAAGGAAATGTTGAGTTTTGATTTTATTTATTTAAAGATAAGGTAAACATAATTTCTATTATGAAAAAGTTTTCCTTAAAGATAAATATTGTAATTTTGTGCAATTCTTATTAGCTATTTATAAAGGCAATGGAGTGGCTTCTTCTAGGCTACACACTTGTCGCTCTAGGTGGCAATTTGACACTGCAAGTTTCATACGGTGTATGAAACTAGACATCATAATTTTATTGAATGGGTAAAACATTGTACCTAGTAAAACAAATATTGACCAAAATTTAATTTTAGCTTTAAAATTTTCATTCCTAACCCTTCTTAACCTTAATTCTATAATTTCTCAATCTCGAGTATCTCTGGGCCCCAATGGTAGGGTTTTGATGGTCTTGATGAGCCTGCAGGGTTCGCATGGTCACTATTCACTTTTTTTTCACTAGGCCATTCTTATCAAGATTATTTTTTATGCAATTTGGGAAATTATAATTAATAACAGTCAAATAAAATTTTTAAAATAAATTTCAGGTTGTTACAACTAGCTTGATCCCAGTTATAATTATGGAACATAGTGAGGTATCCATATTATGGGACCTAGTTAGGTGCCCTTCAGTTTCAGTTATTAGCTCACTACAATTAATTTATTCAGTTCAACTCGTGTTTCTCCATTAGTTTATTGTTTACGATTCCAAACGTAATATCTTTTTCAATACATCTATATATATATAAATATTAAAACATTTTATGTCAACTATAAGTAGACTTTATGTATTATTTGTTGTTGTTCCATATAGGTTGTAACACCCTAATTTTTAACCCAATACTCTAGAACATATTAGGTTAATCATTAGGCTATTACTTCTTAGTCTCATTTATTTATTAAAATACTTAGTGGAAAATATTGGTAAAATTTTTTTTTGAAACATAAAGCAAAGTGAGAGCCATGTTTCTCGTGAGATAGAAAGGTAAAGCACAAATAACAAGTTATGAAGAACACAGTAAATGGACACATAGCAATGGAACAAAGAAGATCATAACAAAGGAAACATTTCATTGATATCATAATTAGATTTACATAGAGTCACGCCCTTATAGAATCGGGGCTGAGCTTACAGTTATAGAAAATGACAGGAAAGTACAAAAGTAGTAAAGTACATGGAGTGACAGAAATAAAAACTAACTACACTACCCTCCTACCAAAGCTACGAGTACTATACTCAAATTCCCTTCCCAAAAGATACTATCGAAGGGGAAGACCTCGTGACAGCTCAAGCACTCGTACGGCTCTCCAACAAAGTCTACCGGCTGTGGGAACCCTCGGGTGATGGAGGTATGTATCCAGCGAACTGCTCGAGCTCCTCCTATGTGGGCCAGTGGAGTGGAACACGGGCCAGTGGAGTGGAACACGGATGTGTGTTGATTGAACATGAGCTCCATGGCGAGGGCGCATCTCGGCTCTCCTCGCCAAGCACGACTGCGTCACGGTAGCCTTACTCCTCTCTCATCCATATGGAAGAGTGGGGGCAGAACTCTCCGAGTAGATGTGCGTAGGCGAGTCCTCGGATGGATGCGTCTTCGACCTCCTTGATCAGGGTACATACTCCGGATAGTCACGTACCACTGAGGCAGATGGACGAGCACGACGAATCTGCTCATCACGGGGGTGCCTGCACTCAAAGATCAGGTCATCATTGTTGAAAAGAGCAGTGGGAGTGAAACGATAGCTAGACACTGGGTAGGCAAAAGGTCGTCCCATATACACAAAAACACGTACAACACAATGACCCTCGAAGTGATAGGAGCGGTGGTCCAAGTCATAATTCACCTCCCAGACTGGCGTGTCAATGAAAACCATTAACGTCGCCATCGATCTCTAAAAATGTGACGGAAGAGAAAAAGAGAAGAGAAATGAGTGAGAATCTTACTAAAGAATCTCAGTAGGGGCCTCCTATCTAGGGTTACATCGTTCACATCCTCAAGAACCTTAGGTTTATTTATAAAAAGTGAGCATGCATATAAGATTCATTATTAGGTTGTATAAAACTAAATTATCCAAGGTTCATTCCATTTAGAATGCATCTTAATGTCATGAATGCAACATATCAAGCATGAATGCATGGCAATACTTTAAACAAATAACAACAAATCATAATCATCAAGAAGCATTCAAGTGGCATAAATGTAATATCCTAATTTTTAACCCAATACTCTAGAACACATTAGGTTAATCATTAGGTTATTACTTCTTAATCTCATTCTTTTATGAAAATTCTTAGCGGAAATATGGGTAAATTTTTTTTTGAAATATAAAACCAAAGTGAAAGCCGCGTATGACGTAACAAAGACTAACATATAGAAAAGTGATATCATATCATTCATGGTCACAAAACACAAACATTGTTCATTACATCACAAAATAAACATATTAGCATACATACATAATTTACGACTATCATAGTCTCATTATCACTTCAACAGAAATACACTTCTATAATTATAAAACTAAAGCGGCATCTGCATGTCCATTGCATCCCACCAATCCGACTCGTAGTGTATGCCTCATGCCCATGCTTTAGTAGAAATAGCGAAAAGCATCACGAGATACACCATCATCTTCATCTGGAGACGACATGGAAGAAAGGAGAGAGAGCGATGAGAAACTCATTCAAGATTCTCAGTAGGGATTTCTGACTCTAACACACGTGTCATCGTCATCGTCCCCAGCCACTTCGGTTTTAATTATAAAAAGGTGGTCATGCATAAGGTTTAACTTTTAAACTTCTCAAATCTATTTATCCGAAGTGGGTGTCTATTAGTATGGATCTTAATGATATGAATGCAACAGATATTGGATGAATACATGGCAATATATTATGCAAACAATTCAATAAAATCATGACATCAAGTAACAGATAAATGGCATAAACAGTACAAAACTTTCCTCTATTTTCTCATACTTGAACTTTTAAGTTCTTCTCCTCAAGAACCTCCTTCTTTTCGTAGCCACCAAATCCAACCAAAAACACCAGTGCCCAGCGATATTAAACGCATCACCATATCCAACCAAACACACCCTATCGCCTAGGAATGAGCTCAAATCGAGTGGGCTTAGACCTAACTAGTTTTCACTAGATTTTTAAGATGGCAAAAGAAAGGGTATTTTAGGAATATTTCTTTCTTTACTCATGACTATGTGACTTGGAAAGAGACATCGCATCTCTTTTCTCACGTCCAAACTCTTGAGTTCTTTCTCTCAATGACCACCTTCTTTTCTCATCACCAAATCCAATCATAAACACCGTGCCCCATGATATTTATATGCATCACCAAATCCAACCAAACATACTCTATCGCCTAGGAATGAGCTCAACTATATTTATACGCATCACCAAAAAAATTATACTCATCACCAAATTATTCTCATTACCAAGTCTAACCAAATACACCCAAATCCAATCATATACACCCATATTGCCTAAATGAGCTCAAACCTAACTAGTTTTCACTAGATTTTTCAGAGGGCAACAAAAGGGGTACATACTCTTTCTCATTCAATTCTCATAAACATGATAGACATAACATCTCAACAATTCATACAATTCATCATAACATGCCACACCAACTCACAATGCATGTACTTACACATTCAATTCCACAATTCATAATCATAGCATCATCATAAAAGATCACATCATCATAACTCATACAGATAATGCTCGTGTATCACACATCACACCTCATATATCATCACGTCATGCATATCAACATATCATACTTGCATTACCAAACTAAAAGCGATAAAATCTCTTAATGTCTTATGCATTGACCCTTAAGGTCCTTAACTCACAAACTGAATTATAAATCATCATATCCAAAACTCTCGGGTATCTATAGGCTCATATCTAAGTATTCCTCACTCAACACTATGATCATAAACATTTCTAAACCTCAAGAATGTAGAATTTAAAATTCTTACTGTAACACCATAATTTTTAACCCAACTCTCTAGAATACATTAGGTTAAACATTAGGCTATTACTTCTTAGTGTCATCATTTTATTAAAATACTTAGTGGAAATTACGGGTAAATTTTTTTTGAAAACATAAAACAAAGTGAGAGCTGCGAACTTAACTAATCAAATGACAGAGATATAAAGCACGCGTAACAGTCATTAGAAATCATAAGGTAAAGCAAATACTCAAAGAACAACGATCATGATAACAAAAGAAACATTTCATTAATAATAATATAGTTGAAGTACATAGCTAGTCATACCCTAAGAACAGGCAGAGCTTGTAATACATCGGAAATAATAGAAATGAAACCCAAAATGCTACCCTCCTACTAAGCTACGAGTACTAATCTATAACCCCTCCCAAAAGGTACTACCGAAGAGAAGATCTCCATGAAGGCTCGGGTACTCGTAAGGCTCTCCACCAGAATCTAGCTACGATGGGGATGCCCGGGCGATGGGGGTATGTAGCCCACGAACTACTCGATCTCCTCCTGAGTCGGCCAATGGAGTGGGAAGGGAACACGTGCCAGCTGGACATGAGCTCCTTGGTGCGGATGCATCTCGGCCCTCTTCGCTAAACGCGGCTGCATCACGGTCTTCTCACTCCCCGCATGCCGGTATTGGGGAAAAGGTGCAGAACCCTCCGAAGGGACGTACGTAGGCAAATCCTCAGACGAGTCCATCTCAGACCTCCTCGAACATGGCACATACTCCGGAAAGTCATGGATGGCAGAAGCAGACGGATGAGCACACCATCTCTGCGCGTCGCGCGAGCAGGTACGCTCGAAGATCATGTCGTCACCACCAAAAGGTGCAGTAGGAGTGAACTGGTAGCTCAATACTGGATAGGCGAAAGGTCGTCCCATGTACACAAATGCGAACCGCACAACGATCCTCAAAGTTATACGAGCGGTGGTCCGGGTCATAGTGCACCTCCCATACAGGCGTGTCAATGAAGACTACGAACGTCAGCATCGCTCTCTGAAGATGTGACGGGAGAAAGAGAAAGAAGATAAAGGAGTGAGAATTCTTACTAAAGAATCTCAGTAGGAGTCTCCTATCCTAGGGTTACATAGTTCACATCCTCAGGAACCTTGGGTTTAATTATAAAAGGTGTGCATACATAAAATGTTCATTATTAGGGTTTATAAAACCAATTATCCAAGGTTCATTCCTTTTAGCATGCATCTAGATGTCATGAATGCAACATACTGAAACATGAATGCATGGCAATGTCTCAATCACATAACTCAATGAATCACAACTTCAAGTAAGCACACAAGTGGCATAAAAGGCATATAGCTTTCAAGTGGATCATTCCTCAACTTCGTGACATCAATCATGGTACTTTAGCATAATAAGGCCACCCTAAAATAACTAGGTTATGAGCTCATACCTCAGCTAGTCGTCACTAGCTGTTGCTTATTATCTGAATAAGCGAAACATAATAAAATAATCCCGACTATGCAAGTACTGGTAGGGGGCAGGGATCACTTCTCTTAGAATATACCCTCTTTGAAATGCTTTGCGGGCATTAAGCCACAACAATTTGTCCGCTTTGGTAGGCTGCATCTACTCATACCTTCATGGATTTGTCTCCCCTGGGGGTGCTCGGCCGAACCGGTGTCACCTAGGAAAGTGCGTCTCAGTGCTTTGTCACATAAAAAATCTCCTGGGGGTGCTCGGCCGAACCGGGTTTTCAACTCATGTGGTACTTTAAAACATTTCTTCAACCCTTTAAGGTTTGATGGAAATTCGGCAGCATAACAGCTGTTAAACCAAACTTCCTTCAAACCGAAACTTATGCCAGAAGCTAATCACACAACATATTCCTTATTTAAATCTCATGCTATGATAAACCTCATATCTCAAACAATCATTTCCTCATGTATCATAAACATCTCAACATATTATTGCATCATAGAAATACCATAGCATTAACAATTTCTTAATGTCTTATGCATTGACCCTTAAGGTTTTTAACTCACAATCTAAGTTATAAATCATCACATCTTAATCTCTCGGGTACCTATAGGCTCATATCTAAGTATTCCTCACTCCATACTATGATCATAAACTCCTCTAAACCTCAAGAATGTAAAATCTAAAATTTTAACTTTACGAGTACCTAGGAGTCACAACAATGACCCTTTCTAAGTCCGGTTTGCTCCTAAGGCATCAAGATCAAGTCCTAAACCATTTATGAGTTATTCCTACACATTTAAACTAATTTAAATCCATGATTACCATTTCTAAACCTTACTGGATAGAGTCCAGAAAAATCAAATATTAAGGGATCTAAAACTCTCAAATTAATTCATTTCTAGTTACTAACCTCTCTAATCTTTCACATATGAATTTTTGCATCAATTATACTTGAACATAGTCATATTATCATCATCAAAATAGTATATACAATGGCCAAACACAGCAAGGCAGAACCAAAACATACATCTCCATAAAAAGCATAGAACTTGGCTTTTAAAGCACATAAAATACTAGTTTCTCTTGGAACCCTTTCAAGACTTTCAAAACTCATTCATAAACATTTTTATCATCTAAAATCAACAAAATACTTGTGAGGGCAGTAGCTAAATTGTAACACCCTAAATCTTAACCCAAGACTACTAGTATGTCCTTAGGTTAATTTTTAGAATATTACCTCTTGGTCTCATCCTTTGGAAAATACTTAGCGGAAATACGGGTAAAATTTTTCTTTTTAAAATCAAAGTGAGAGCCACGCGCGAAACTTTAAGGGGCAACATAGCGAAACATATAAGCAAAGCATAAGAAACACATCATGTCATGGAAGCATCAACTGAAACATAGATATATATATATAACGTGCCTACCCAAAGAGGCAGGACTATTTGATACATCATGAAGCAAAATACAACTGAAATGCAATACAAGGAAATCATAAAAAGCGAATACAAGAGAAACTACCCCCATACCCATGTGCACCTAAAGGAGACAACCTCATATACAAAAGAAGGTTTGTCCTCTACTATGTGGCGTGTGTGTGCACTAACTACTACCCCTCCTATGACTACTCCTGCGGGTCCGAGTCGATCCACTGGCGAATCTCGGCGGGAGTGGTCGAGTGCATCATCGGGCATGTCCACCGCGCGAGGGCGCATAGATGGCCGTCGAGCCAACCTCGGCCGACCACCGTCTCCTCACTCCCAGCCCTCATCGGTGGAGGAGCGGACCGAGCTCCAACTGTACATGTGGGATGGCGGGTCCTCGGATGGGTCCGCCTCCAGTCTTGGGGCCGTACATACTCGAGGTACTCGCGTCTGGTGGCGTCTCGGGCTCCATACGGAGGATCTGCTCATCGCGTGGCCTCGCTCGCTCAAAAATCCCGTTATGACGATAAGGAGCAGTCGGGGTGAAGCGGTAGCTCGGGGCGAAGTGCGCGAAGGGTCGCCCCATGAACATGAATACTCCGACGGCAGCGACCCTCAAAATGGTATGACCCGAGTGCCGGGTCATGGTGCAGCTCCCACACCGGGGTGTCGACGAAGAGTACAAACGTCGCCGTCTGAAGATATGACGGAAGAAAAGAGAGAGGGAATGAGAATCTTTCTAAAAGAATTCTCAGTAGGGTTATCCCTACCTAGGTGTCATCGTCACATCCTCAGGAACCTTGGGTTTATTTCTAAAAGGTGTGCATGCATATAAGTTCCTTTTAAGTGGGTTTCCCAAAGAGGTATTTTATCCAAGGTCCATCATATTTTATAATGCGTCTTTATAACTTAAGCGAAATATACTAATGATATGAATGCATCATAAGGTAAACCAAACAATAGAATAACTAGGAAACATTATAACATTGACATAAGTAAAGTTTATGTGACATTGTCAACTTTAACTTTCATCTCATGGGGCCGCCCTAAAACTTCTCTAGGTTATGAGCTCATACCTTAACTAGTCGTCACTAGCTCTTACTTATCCTATGATAAGCGTAACATAATCCCGACTTAAAGTACGGGCTAGGGGCAAATTAAGGATCTCCTTTCTAGGATCATTTCCTCTTTGAAACGCTTTGCTAGCCACGTGGGCCTCGCAATTTGTCCACTTTGGCAGGCTGCATCTACACATACCCTCACGGATTTGTCTCCTCCTGGGGGTGCTCGGCCGAACCGTGTCACCCAGAGAAGCTGCGTCTCAGTTGTTGTGTCACATTTATATTTTCATAAGTATTACATCACAATTACCTCATCATTTATCATATTCATTTTTATCATGCATTCTCATGTAGCTTTTTCATAACATATATATCATCACATGAAACTTTCTCATAACATTCGTCACATAAAACTTTCACACAAACATCATCACATAGTCATATTTAACAATCATCCAGAGGCTCATAGACATGTTATGTTATATCTCATAGTGCTTTAAACTTGATTATTATGAGTCTTAAACTTGCAAATTATTCTTAACTTCTTTATACGCCTATAGTTTGACAATTAATGAGTTATATAAATTTTATGCTCAAGAACTAATCCAAATAGCACTAAGCAGAATTTGGACAGCTTTATGTTTATGTGATTACGGAGTTCTAGAAATTACGGTTTAGATCTTTATCTCACTTTCTAAGTTATTGATCATCAACACCTAGTCTCTCGGGAACCTACAAGGTTATAACTAAGTATTTCTCACCTCACCATATGGTCAAGAACATCTCTAAACCTCAAGAGTGCAGAAATCAAAATACTAACTTTACGGGTACCTAGAAGTCACAATATTGACCCTTTCTAAGTTCGGTTTGCTCCTAAGGCTTCAAGATTAAGTCCTAAACCAATTATGAGTCATTCCTACACATATAAACTAATTTAAAACCATGATTATTGAATCTAAACCTTGCTGGACAGAATCCAGAAAAATGAATCTTTAAGGGATCTAGAACTCTCAAATTAATTCTTTTCTAGTTCCTAACTTATCCTATCTTTCACATATGAGTCTTAACATAATTATTACCCAAACATAAGCATATTAACATCATTAACACAGCTCATACAGTGGCCAAACATAGCAAGGCAGAACCGAAACAACAACTCTATTTAAAGGCATTGAATCATAGTTTCTAAAGCACATAAAATACTAGTTTCTCTTGGAACCTTATTAAAACCTTCAAAACTCTTTTATGAATACTTTTATCATCTAAACTCATGGAAATACTTAATAGGGCAGTGGCTATGTTATTTTCATCTCAAGAGGTCCTAAATTCATAATACTTAGTTCTACACCTTCCTTATACTCATATAAGTTTAGAAAAATTATAAAACATAGTTTTCAATACTTGAAGACATTAAGGCCTCATAGGGCCGAAATATGAGCCATAGGAGATAGATGTTTTAGACCTTTGTTTGAGATATCCTTGGGCAAGTCTTTGAGCTCTAGAATCATTAAAGTGATGACATAAAAATAAACATGCTCATGCACTTATTTTAGTTATTGCTAGAAAGTAAAGTGAGAGCATAAAATAAATATGTGGTGCAATATATTATTATCTTTGATATTTAAGTGAGGACTTGAAATATAAATATGATAATGCAAAGCTTGAAACATAAACATGATAATGCAAGTTCATTCATTATCTTGGGATTTAGTGATAGCAAAGAAATAAACATGATATGCATAGCTTAAAGTAAACATGATGCAAGTTTCATTTTTATGTTTAACTAGAGCTCATTTAAGACTTTAACAAGATAATAACCCTATACCATATCTCAAAGATCACAACACAAGAATCGAAAATCATATAAAAGAGAAATAAGGTGAAACTACATCAAGTTCTTTATTAAGTACCCAAAACCCCTATCTAGAGACAAGTCTCTAGAACGTGCCACCAACTTTAAGGTTGACAAAGGGTAGGCTTGGGCTTTTAGAAATTCTTAGATTAATTTTCTTAAGTTGGAAAACCATGTGAGCTAGATAACATATAGATGAAGTTGCAAGAAAAGGAAAACTCAAGCTTTAGAGGTTTCCTTGAGATGAACACAATGTCATCATCTAGAAACTCTCATCATCAAGCTATCATGCTCAAATCAAGGCCTCATGGCCGAAAATGAAAGGAAAGGAAAGACAAAGGAAAGTTCAAAAAGAATCCAAGAGAAAACTAGAGAAAAACACTTTCTTGAGCAAAATAAAGTTTGAAAACAAATCCCTACCTTTTGATGAAGATAAAAGCTTGAACTTGAAGATGGAAATGAGATGAGCAACACCTCCTAGGATGGTGATGATGATTCGGCCTTGATGAGAGAAAAAGAAAGAAAATGTGTTTCAAGTGGAGTTGTGTTTGAGGTGTGGTGTTTGAGAGGTTTGATGATGGTTCAAGGTTTTGGGGTGGTGTTTGATGGTTGAGAGGTGATGATGAGATGAAGAGATGAAGAAGATAAAGATGAAAAGAAAGGAAGAACACTCTTGGAACTTTGAGAGAAAAAGGAAAGACTAGCAAGACAACTCTAAAACTCTAAACTTTGCAAATGCTTCAAAGTGTAACAAGGCTAACACAAGCATCCTATTTATAGAAAAACAAAACCATGGAGGAGTGAATGGGGAGGGTGCTGGCCGTAGCTTTGAAGGGCAAAGGGAGAGAAAATATCTCTTACACAAGGTCATTCAAGCATGGTTTGAAGTATGGAAGCTATGCTACAAAGTATGGCTTGATGTGAGTTAATTTCCTATCACATTTTTATGAAATTAGGCTTCTAGAAATAATGCATGGCTGGAACTTTTCCAGCCACAATTAAATGGGGAAAATGGGTTGTTTTAATTATTTATTCATGTGGAAATTCAAGCTTGATTGAAAGTTATGACAAGGTATAGTGTATGTGACTTGAGGTATGGCTTTGGAGTGTTGAAAAATTGAACATGTGATGCATATGGAGGAGGTGAGGCTTCGGCCAGCTTGGGGCAGCAGAGTGGGAGGATGGTTTGACCATTTAATTGTGTGTTAATGGTAGGTTTAGATGTGTATTAGCTTAGGTACAAGGTTAGGAATGATTAAGCTTAAGTTTAGGTAACTAAGAATGTGATTTAGGGAGTTTATGACAAGTTTAGGAGTGCTCATACATCATTAAAGAATTTAAAACTCATTTATGAATAAACAATGTGTAACACAATTCCATGATTTAAGGAATTGGAAAGAGAAAACACTATTCAAGATTCTATGACTAGGTGTCATAAAATTAAAATATGATTTTAGGTTGTAATTAAGTACTTTTTGGTTCTAATCAACTTTAATAAATTATTTTGGCTCTAGATTAATTAAGGAAATTAATTAACCTTCGATTAGAGCCTAATATTGCTTAGGTTTGCTTAATCGAGTGATTAAGCGTAAAAATACGAAACTAGGGGCAAAACGGTAATTTTGCACTAATTTTGCCCGGGACTTCAAAAATTAAAACTGAGGTCATAGAATACATAAAGACGCCTTTTAAAACCATCTGGAGAAGTTTCGGGTTCATCCTAAGGCACTTGCAAGCGGGTAAAACACCACAGGGCGTTTTGGTCATTTTGACCAAAACTTCGAAAAACGAGATTTTCGATCCCGGGAAGGTACATAAGTTTTCTAATCCCTTCCAACATTGAGTTTGCCCTTCGAGTACTGCCATGACTGGCTTTCCTCGGTCAATGAAAATGACCTCAGGGCATTTTGGTCATTTTCACTCTAATGTAAAAATCGGGCGTTACATTACTCCCCTCCTTAAAAAGAATTTCACCCTCGAAATTCGTACCTTAGAAAAGCTCTGGATATTTGGACTTCATCTCTGATTCTAGTTCCCACGTGTATTCTTCCGACTTGCCTTGTCCCCACGCCACTTTTACCAAAGGAACGGACTTGTTCCTTAACCGCTGACTCAGTGATCCACTATTCCCGTAGGCGGAACATTGAAAGTGAGGTCCTCCCTTAACTGTACATGCTCTGGTTCTAGGACATGGCTAGGGTCGGACTCATATTTACGTGAATCGAGACGTGAAAGACATCAAGAAGGTTTGACAGATTGGGTGGTAAGGCTATTTTGTAAGCTACGGATCCGACTCTTTGAAGAATTTCAAAAGGACTGAGAAATCGAGGACTCAACTTTTTAACTTTCATGGCTCTCCCTATTCCTGTAGTGGGGGTGATTCTTAGAAATACATGTTCTCCCTCTTGGAACTCCATGGGCTTGCGCCTTTGTCCGCGTAGCTTTCTCATCGACTTTGAGCGGTTAAGATTCTATCCTTGATCTTCTTGATTTGCTCCGTCGTTTCCCTCACTACCTCAGGTCCTAAGACACTTTGCTCTCTGGGCTCGTACCAACACAAGGGTGATTGGCACTTCCTTCCGTATAATGCCTCAGATGCGGTGCCATATCGATGCTTGCGTGATAACCGTTGTTATCGCAAACTCGATCAAAGGCATGTACTTATCCCAACTTCCTTTTGGTCTAAGACACAGGCTCTCAAAGATATCTTCCAGGGTTTGGATTGTCCTCTCGGGTCGACCATCCGTTTGTGGGTGGTAAGCGGTGCTTAGGCACAACTTGGAACCAAACGCCTTTGAAAGGCTCCCCAAAAACGTGGCGTAAACCGCGGATCTCGATCCGAGATTATCGTCGATGGTACTCCATGCAACCTTACTATTTCTTGGATGTAAAGTCGGGCCAACTTATCCAACGAGTGCATTGACTCGAATAGGTAGAAAGTGAGCCGACTTAGTCGGTCGATCCACGATTACCCATACGGCATCGTGGCGGCTTGGGTCTTTGGCAATCTGTCACGATGTCCATTGATATACTCTCCCACTTCCACTCCGGGGATCGGCGGGGTTGCAGCATGCCGGAAGGTTTTGGTGTTCGATCTTGACCTTTTGGCGGACTCAAACACTTACTCACCCAGCGACCACATCCTTCTTTAATCCGCCACCAAAACATCCTCTTCAAGTCCCGATACATCTTGGTAGTACCAGGATGGATGGCAAAATGGCTCTTGTGAGCCTCCTCCAAGATCTTCTCTCGGAGGTCACCATCTTGTGGCACACAGATTCGCCCCTCGAACCTCCATAACCAGTCGGGGCCTCGTTCAAAACCTTTCAACTTTCCAAATTTTAATCGCCTCGATTGTCTCCATAAAGTCCTCATTTTCTCTTTGGGCAAGCATAATCCTTTGCTTAAACCCATGGGTCACCGTGAGATGACTCATCACGATGCCATTCTCCGTTATAGACATTCCAAGATTCATATCCCTAAATTGCTCTATTAACCCAACTTCATTAACCATCATACTTGGATGACGTAACGAAGTTTCGGCTCAAGGCGTCGGCTACTACATTAGCCTTGCCGGGTGGTAACTTAAACCAAAATCGTAGTCCTTGAGGAATTCCATCCATCTCCTTTGCCTCATATTCAGCTCCTTTTGATCAAAGAGATGCTTGAGACTCTTATGATCGGAGAAAACTTCAAACCTCACACCATACAAATGGTGTCTCCACATCTTGAGCGAACACGATGGTCGCTAGTTCTAGGTCATGGGTGGGGTAGGTTACCTCATGAGGCTTAAGTTGTCCTGGGCGCATAGGCTACCACTTGCCTGTTTTGCATCAACACACAACCTAAACCCTTGCCAGAAGCATCGCAATATACCTCAAAGGGTACATTGGGGTCGGGTAAAACTAAAACTGGGGTTGAGGTGAGCTTTTCCTTAAGCTCTAGGAAACTCTTTTCACACTCGGGGCTCCACTCAAACGGGGCATTCTTCCTAGTGAGCTTGGTTAAGGGTAGGGCTAACTGGGAAAATCCTTTAATGAACCTACGGTAATATCCATTAAACCCAAAAGCTTCTAATCTCGATTCTGAGGTTGGTCTATCCCAATTCATCACAGCCTCTATCTTACTTGGGTCGACAAACTATGCCACCTTTTGACACAACATGTCCTAAGAACTTTACCTCCTCTAACCAAAATTCACACTTAGACAACTTGGCGTATAACTTCTTCTCCTTTAATACCTCTAAAACCAACCTTAAATGACGCCATGCTCCTCGTGGGTTTTCGAATAGATGAGAATATCATCTATGAACACAACCACTAATCGATCTAAATAGGGTCTAAAGATCCTATTCATGTAATCCATAAAAAGCTGGGAGCATTCGTCAAACCAAACGACATTACATTGAACTCAAAGTGTCCATACCGAGTTCGAAAGGCGGTTTTAGGAATATCCGAATCTCTCACCCTAATCTGATGGTAACCGGACCTTAAATCAATCTTAGAAAACACTATCTGCTCCTTTCAATTGGTCCATAAGATCATCAATCCTAGGCAATGGGTATTTATTCTTTATGGTTACTTGGTTCAACTGCCTATAGTCTATACACATCCTCATGCTTCCGTCCTTTTTCTTCACAAATAAGACCTGAGCGCCCAAGGTGAAGCACTCGGCCTTATAAAACTCTTTTCTAACAACTCCTCTAACCGGGTTTTCAACTCGCTAACTCCGAGGGTGACATCCTATACTGGCTATAGATATTGGTCTGTCCCAGGAACCAACTCTATGGAGAACTCCACTTCTCTTTCGGGAGGGAACTCGGGTATTTCTTCCTGAAACACCTCGGGATAGTCTCTCACCACAGGTATCTCACCTAGGTTTTGCTCCAAGTCTACATCACAAAGTGACTAGGAGAACATATCCCTTAGTTTTCTTCCCACTACGTAAGACCTCTACGGAATTTAGGTACAGCCTAATGGGTTGAGTGATGTTTTCGGGAGGAGAAGGGAAAACTACGGTTTGGGTTCCACAATCTAACATCACACGATTGGGGTGAAGCCAGTTCATGCCTAAGATAATGCCTATGTCTTTCAAGGGTAAACAAATTAAATCTATGATAAAAGACCTATTTTCTACAACAAGATGACAATTTAAACAACAACGGCAAGTATTAACAGGGCGATTTGTAGGAGTAGAAACAATAAGATCGAAGGGAAGTTTAAAGACTTTTAGATTTAAGGACTCGACACTAGCAAGTGAAATGAAAGAATGGGTAGCACCAGAGTCATATAGTACAGTTAAGGCTTTACCATTTACTTCGCACATACCTTCGATGAGATCTTTGGACTTCTTGGCGTCTTCTGCGTTAAGGGTAAAGACCCTTCCTCGGTATTGTGGTCGGGGGTTTTGGTTCGATGTCCCTTGTCCGGTGCAGTCCTTTGCATAGTGGCCAGGCTTGCCACACTTGAAGCACGCATTCTGACCGGCTAAGCATGGGCGATTCCCGTGGTTCTTTCCGCATTGTGGGCAAACATCAGCAGATGTTGCTCCGGGGTAAGCAGCAGGGGTTTGTGGTGCCTTGTTCTTGGCTCCACTTGGTCCTCCATTGTGGTTTCGGGGTCCACCCGGTCCACGGGGTTGATTATTGAAATTCCTCGGGCCTTGATGTGGAAATGGCGGCCTTTGGTGTTGTTTGGGTTGTTGGTGAGCAGGAGCTCTTGGCGGTTGTTGTTGTTGTTGTCGGAACTGGTTGGACTGGTAGGGGTTGTAGTGATTCCTCGACGGGTACTGCGGTTTGAACTTCGGGGCTTGAGGTCCGAGCCCCTTAGCTCGCTCCGCCCTTGTGATTTGAATCTTTCTCTGTCCTTCTTCAAGTATCCGCACTTGTTGACCAGGGTCGGAAGTCTCTGATCTCCATATGGGCCACAACAGAGTTCATCTCTGCCTTCAGACCGGCCTCATACTTCACACACTTCCAAACTTCATCGGGGTTCCCTTGGAATACCCGAGAGAACTTGATTAGCTCCTCAAACTTCGCAGTGTATTGAGCTACAGTAGACCCTCCTTGGGTTAACTGCATGAACTCAACGTCCTTCGCGTTCCTCACGGACATCGGAAAGTACTTCCCATAGAAGTAAGTCTTGAAACGACTCGATCAATGGGAGTTCCAGAGGCCTCTAGCAGATGCCTCGTGCCGCTCCACCGAACTTCGGCGTCGGACTTGACATGAAAGCAAAGAATGTGACCTTCGCTCCTCTGAAAGGTGTAACGACGAGTAGATCTTCTCCATGTCTTTGATCCATTCATCGCCTTTGCTCGTCCATTACCCCTCGAAACACTGGCGGGTTCACCTTGCGGAACTCGTCGAAGCGGGCTTGTTCTACCATCTCAGCAGCAAGGGGAGCAGGGGGAACAGAGCAAGATTCGCTTGTTGATCCATTCGGTCGAACATCCGTTCCATGGCTTGCGCCATGCGACGGACAAGAGCAGCAGCTGTATCATCTTGTTCAACATTGGGTGTAGTCCTAGGTCAGTCGTCAGCGGTGCCATTGGTCCCTATACACATGAAACAATGAACATCAAGTTGATCAGGCTCAATATCCATGCAAAATGAGCTAGTTACCATGGCACTTGCAACCAACAGAAGTCATGCATTTCTAGTCCTATAGCTTATCTCTATCAAGCACTAACATGACATAACTATCGTATTATGCTTATAAAGCATAGTCAGTCCAATCCTCAGGCTCCATGAGAATCGAACTGCTCTGATACCATAATGTAACACCCTAAATCTTAACCCAAGACTACTAGTATGTCCTTAGGTTAATTTTTAGAATATTACCTCTTGGTCTCATCCTTTGGAAAATACTTAGCGGAAATACGGGTAAAATTTTTCTTTTTAAAATCAAAGTGAGAGCCACGCGCGAAACTTTAAGGGGCAACATAGCGAAACATATAAGCAAAGCATAAGAAACACATCATGTCATGGAAGCATCAACTGAAACATAGATATATATATATAACGTGCCTACCCAAAGAGGCAGGACTATTTGATACATCATGAAGCAAAATACAACTGAAATGCAATACAAGGAAATCATAAAAAGCGAATACAAGAGAAACTACCCCCATACCCATGTGCACCTAAAGGAGACAACCTCATATACAAAAGAAGGTTTGTCCTCTACTATGTGGCGTGTGTGTGCACTAACTACTACCCCTCCTATGACTACTCCTGCGGGTCCGAGTCGATCCACTGGCGAATCTCGGCGGGAGTGGTCGAGTGCATCATCGGGGCATGTCCACCGCGGCGAGGGCGCATAGATGGCCGTCGAGCCAACCTCGGCTGGACCACCGTCTCCTCACTCCCAGCCCTCATCGGTGGAGGAGCGGACCGAGCTCCAACTGTACATGTGGGATGGCGGGTCCTCGGATGGGTCCGTCTCAGTACCGGGACGCGGTACATACTCGGGTACTCGCGTCTGGTGACGTCTCGGGCTCCATACGGAGGATCTGCTCATCGCGTGGCCTCGCCGCTCAAAAATCCCGTTATGACGATAAGGAGCGATCGGGGTGAAGCGGTAGCTTCGGGGCGAAGTCTTGTGAAGGGTCGCCCCATGAACATGAATACTCCGACAAGGTCAGCGACCCTCAAAATGGTATGACCCGAGTGCCGGGTCATGGTGCAGCTCCCACACCGGGTGTCGACGAAGAGTACAAACGCCGCCATCTCAAGATATGACGGAAGAAAAGAGAGAGGGAATGAGAATCTTTCTAAAAGAATTCTCGAGGGTTATCCCTACCTAGGTGTCATCGTCACATCCTCGGGAACCTTGGGTTTATTTCTAAAAGGTGTGCATGCATATAAGTTCCTTTTAAGTGGGTTTCCCAAAGAGGTATTTTATCCAAGGTCCATCATATTTTATAATGCGTCTTTATAACTTAAGCGAAATATACTAATGATATGAATGCATCATAAGGTAAACCAAACAATAGAATAACTAGGAAACATTATAACATTGACATAAGTAAAGTTTATGTGACATTGTCAACTTTAACTTTCATCTCATGGGGCCGCCTAAAACTTCTCTAGGTTATGAGCTCATACCTTAACTAGTCGTCACTAGCTCTTACTTATCCTATGATAAGCGTAACATAATCCCGACTTAAAGTACGGGCTAGGGGGCAAATTAAGGATCTCCTTTCTAGGATCATTTCCTCTTTGAAACGCTTTGCTAGCCACGCGGGCCTCGCAATTTGTCCGCTTTGTCAGGTGTGCATCTACACATACCCTCACGATTTGTCTCCTCCTGGGGTGCTCGGCCGAACCGGTGTCACCCAGGAGAAGCTGCGTCTCAGTGTTGTGTCACATTTATATTTTCATAAGTATTACATCACAATTACCTCATCATTTATCATATTCATTTTTATCATGCATTCTCATGTAGCTTTTTCATAACATATATATCATCACATGAAACTTTCTCATAACATTCGTCACATAAAACTTTCACACAAACATCATCACATAGTCATATTTAACAATCATCCAGAGGCTCATAGACATGTTATGTTATATCTCATAGTGCTTTAAACTTCGATTATTATGAGTCTTAAACTTGCAAATTATTCTTAACTTCTTTATACGCCTATAGTTTGACAATTAATGAGTTATATAAATTTTATGCTCAAGAACTAATCCAAATAGCACTAAGCAATTTGGACAGCTTTATGTTTATGTGATTACGGAGTTCTAGAAATTACGGTTTAGATCTTTATCTCACTTTCTAAGTTATTGATCATCAACACCTAGTCTCTCGGAACCTACAAGGTTATAACTAAGTATTTCTCACCTCACCATATGGTCAAGAACATCTCTAAACCTCAAGAGTGCAGAAATCAAAATACTAACTTTACTGGTACCTAGAAGTCACAATATTGACCCTTTCTAAGTTCGGTTTGCTCCTAAGGCTTCAAGATTAAGTCCTAAACCAATTATGAGTCATTCCTACACATATAAACTAATTTAAAACCATGATTATTGAATCTAAACCTTGCTGGACAGAATCCAGAAAAATGAATCTTTAAGGGATCTAGAACTCTCAAATTAATTCTTTTCTAGTTCCTAACTTATCCTATCTTTCACATATGAGTCTTAACATAATTATTACCCAAACATAAGCATATTAACATCATTAACACAGCTCATACAGTGGCCAAACATAGCAAGGCAGAACCGAAACAACAACTCTATTTAAAGGCATTGAATCATAGTTTCTAAAGCACATAAAATACTAGTTTCTCTTGGAACCTTATTAAAACCTTCAAAACTCTTTTATGAATACTTTTATCATCTAAACTCATGGAAATACTTAATAGGGCAGTGGCTATGTTATTTTCATCTCAAGAGGTCCTAAATTCATAATACTTAGTTCTACACCTTCCTTATACTCATATAAGTTTAGAAAAATTATAAAACATAGTTTTCAATACTTGAAGACATTAAGGCCTCATAGGGCCGAAATATGAGCCATAGGAGATAGATGTTTTAGACCTTTGTTTGAGATATCCTTGGGCAAGTCTTTGAGCTCTAGAATCATTAAAGTGATGACATAAAAATAAACATGCTCATGCACTTATTTTAGTTATTGCTAGAAAGTAAAGTGAGAGCATAAAATAAATATGTGGTGCAATATATTATTATCTTTGATATTTAAGTGAGGACTTGAAATATAAATATGATAATGCAAAGCTTGAAACATAAACATGATAATGCAAGTTCATTCATTATCTTGGGATTTAGTGATAGCAAAGAAATAAACATGATATGCATAGCTTAAAGTAAACATGATGCAAGTTTCATTTTTATGTTTAACTAGAGCTCATTTAAGACTTTAACAAGATAATAACCCTATACCATATCTCAAAGATCACAACACAAGAATCGAAAATCATATAAAAGAGAAATAAGGTGAAACTACATCAAGTTCTTTATTAAGTACCCAAAACCCCTATCTAGAGACAAGTCTCTAGAACGTGCCGCCCAACTTTAAGGTTGACAAGGGTAGGCTTGGGCTTTTAGAAATTCTTAGATTAATTTTCTTAAGTTGGAAAACCATGTGAGCTAGATAACATATAGATGAAGTTGCAAGAAAAGGAAAACTCAAGCTTTAGAGGTTTCCTTGAGATGAACACAATGTCATCATCTAGAAACTCTCATCATCAAGCTATCATGCTCAAATCAAGGCCTCATGGCCGAAAATGAAAGGAAAGGAAAGACAAAGGAAAGTTCAAAAAGAATCCAAGAGAAAACTAGAGAAAAACACTTTCTTGAGCAAAATAAAGTTTGAAAACAAATCCCTACCTTTTGATGAAGATAAAAGCTTGAACTTGAAGATGGAAATGAGATGAGCAACACCTCCTAGGATGGTGATGATGATTCGGCCTTGATGAGAGAAAAAGAAAGAAAATGTGTTTCAAGTGGAGTTGTGTTTGAGGTGTGGTGTTTGAGAGGTTTGATGATGGTTCAAGGTTTTGGGGTGGTGTTTGATGGTTGAGAGGTGATGATGAGATGAAGAGATGAAGAAGATAAAGATGAAAAGAAAGGAAGAACACTCTTGGAACTTTGAGAGAAAAAGGAAAGACTAGCAAGACAACTCTAAAACTCTAAACTTTGCAAATGCTTCAAAGTGTAACAAGGCTAACACAAGCATCCTATTTATAGAAAAACAAAACCATGGAGGAGTGAATGGGGAGGGTGCTGGCCGTAGCTTTGAAGGGCAAAGGGAGAGAAAATATCTCTTACACAAGGTCATTCAAGCATGGTTTGAAGTATGGAAGCTATGCTACAAAGTATGGCTTGATGTGAGTTAATTTCCTATCACATTTTTATGAAATTAGGCTTCTAGAAATAATGCATGGCTGGAACTTTTCCAGCCACAATTAAATGGGGAAAATGGGTTGTTTTAATTATTTATTCATGTGGAAATTCAAGCTTGATTGAAAGTTATGACAAGGTATAGTGTATGTGACTTGAGGTATGGCTTTGGAGTGTTGAAAAATTGAACATGTGATGCATATGGAGGAGGTGAGGCTTCGGCCAGCTTGGGGCAGCAGAGTGGGAGGATGGTTTGACCATTTAATTGTGTGTTAATGGTAGGTTTAGATGTGTATTAGCTTAGGTACAAGGTTAGGAATGATTAAGCTTAAGTTTAGGTAACTAAGAATGTGATTTAGGAGTTTATGACAAGTTTAGGAGTGCTCATACATCATTAAAGAATTTAAAACTCATTTATGAATAAACAATGTGTAACACAATTCCATGATTTAAGGAATTGGAAAGAGAAAACACTATTCAAGATTCTATGACTAGGTGTCATAAAATTAAAATATGATTTTAGGTTGTAATTAAGTACTATTTGGTTCTAATCAACTTTAATAAATTATTTTGGCTCTAGATTAATTAAGGAAATTAATTAACCTTCGATTAGAGCCTAATATTGCTTAGGTTTGCTTAATCGAGTGATTAAGCGTAAAAATACGAAACTAGGGGCAAAACCGTAATTTTGCACTAATTTTGCCCGGGACTTCAAAAATTAAAACTGAGGTCATAGAATACATAAAAACGCCTTTTAAAACCATCTGGAGAAGTTTCGGGTTCATCCGGCACTTGCAAACGGGTAAAACACCACAGGGGCGTTTTGGTCATTTTGACCTGAAAACTCGAAAAACGAGATTTTCGATCCCGGGAAGGTACATAAGTTTTCTAATCCCCTTCCAACATTGAGTTTGCCCTTCGAGTACTGCCAAGACTGGCTTTCCTCGGTCCTGGTCAAAATGACCTCAGGGGCATTTTGGTCATTTTCACTCTAACAGAAAATCGGGGCGTTACATAAATCAATTTCATCTCAAGAGGTCCTAAATTAATAAAACTTGGTTCTATACATTCCTTGAACTCATATAAGCTTAGAAAAATTATAAAACATAGTTTTCAATACTTGTAACACATAAAACTCATTAGGGGCCGAAATCTCAAGCTAAAGAAATAAATATTTTCAAACCTTTGTTTAAGACAACAATGGGCAAGTCTTTAAGCTCTAGGTTCTCTTAAGTGATGACATAAAAATAAACATGCTCATGCACTAGTTTTAGCTTTTCATTAGAAAATAAAGTGAAGGCATAAAATAAACATGAGATGCAACTTATTATTATCTTTGATATTTAAGTGAGGACTTGAAATATAAACATGATAATGCAAGTTCATTTATTATCTTGATACTTAGTGATAGCAAGGAAAATAAATATGATGTGCAAGGCATAAACATAAATATGGATGCAATATTCATTTTAATCTCGTCTAGAGCTCTTACAAGACTTTAGAGAATCAAACTCAACCTAACACTTATCTCATCACAAAGAGAGGTTTCGAGTTCTTGAACCAAGTTCTCAAAGGAACTATGAGGTTCTTGAACATCATCATCAAGCTCAAAGAAACAAACTTTCCAAAACAAAACAAAACCTCAAAAACAAGGAAACCAAAATTGAAATCTCAAGCTAAGGAGACAAGGAAACCAAAACCAAAAACAAGAAAGGATGAAGATGTTTTCTTGAGTTAAAATCATTTTGAGTTAGAAAACAAAGATGAAACTTAGAGAAAGTAAAAACTCAAGCTCTAGAGGTTCCTTTGAGATGAGCACATAGTCCTCATCTAGGAGCTCTCACCATTGAACTATCATATACCCATCAAGACTAAGAGGCCGAAATATCAAGGAAGGAAAAACAAAGAAAGTTTAAAAAAGAAAATCCAAGAGAAAGTTAGATAAAACTCATTTTCAAGAAAACAAGGTTTAGAAAAACACTTCTACCTAGAATGAAGTTAAAAGCTTTGATCTTTGAAAAGGAAAACAAGATGAAGAACTTCTCCTTGGGGCAAGATGGCTTCGGCCTTGTGAAAAGAACAAGGAAGAGAAAAATGTGTTTGGGTGAGGTTGTGTTTGAGGTGAGGCATTTTTAGAGATTAGGAGGTGATTCAAGACTTTGGGGTGGTGTTTGAAGGTTATGAGATGACAATAAGATGAAGAGATGAAGATGAAGAATAAGAGAGAACTCTCTTGAGACTTTGAGAGAAAAGGGAAAGAACTTAGAGAAAGCTAGAGAACTTGAAACTATGCAATTGATCTAAAGGTTCTCACAAGTCCTTAAGCATAGATATTTATAGAAAATAAAAACAATGAACGAGTGAGGGGAGGAAGGTTGGCCGTAGCATTGAGGGGGGGAAAGGAAGAGAAAAATATCTCTTTCAAGGTGTCATACAAGCATGGTTTGAGGTATGGAGTTTATGATACAAAGTATGGCTTCAAGCATAGGTTTTTGAGTGAGTTTTCTTTAAAATTTTGAATGAAATAAGTCTTCTAGAAACTTGTCATGGCTGGAAGTTTTTCAACCACAATTAAATGAAGGAATTGGTTTATTTCATTTAGTTATTCATTTGGAAAATCAAGCTTGATTGAAAGTATGACAATGTATGACAAGGTATGGTGATTTAAGGTGATTTTCCTTCAAATTTGAAATGAAATAATTCATCAAATGGGGGAGGAAGGCTAGCAGAATTCATACCAGAAAAATGGGGAAGAGAAGTCTTCTAGAAGTTGTCCTTGGAAGCATGGATGAAAGCATGGTTTGTATGACTCAAAGTATGGTTCATGTAAGGTCAAAGCATGGTTCTTTGAGTGAGAAACATTTGAGCATGTGCTGCATATGGAGGGGGAGAGTTTCAGCCAGATTGGGGCAGCAAGAAGAGAGGAAAAATCTCTCATGTAATTGGGTGTTAATGATAGGATTAAGTGTAGATTAGCTTAGGTACAAAGTTAGGAATAATTAGGCTTAAGTTTAGGTGACTAAGAATGAGGTTTAAAGATTTTATGAAAAGATTAGGAGTGCTCATACATCATTAGAGAATTAAAAACTCATTTGTGAATAAACAATATGAAACACAATTCCATGATTTAAGGAATTGGAGAGAGAAAACACTATTCAAGATTCCATGACTAGGAATCTTGAATTTAAAATAAGATTTCAAGTTGTAATCAAGCATTATTAGGTTCTAATCAACTTTAATAAATTATTTTGACCTTAGATTAATTATGCAAATTAATTAATCTTCGATTAGAGCCTAATATTGCTTAGGTTTGCTTAATCACGCGATTAAGCGTAAAAACACGAAACTAGGGGCAAAATCGTAATTTTGTACTAATTTCGCCCGGGACCTTCGGGACCAAAACTAAGTCATAGAATACATAAAAACGCCTTTTAAAACCATCTGGAGAAGTTTCGGGTTCATCCAGCACTTGCAAACGGGTAAAACACCGCAGGGGCATTTTGGTAATTTTGACCCGAAAACTCGAAAAATGAGATTTTCGATCCCGGAAAGGTACACAAGTCAAATAATCCCCTTCCAACATTGAGTTTGCCCTTCGAGTACTGCTAGATCATCTTTCCTCAAATTCCAGGCCGAAAATGACCTCAGGGGCATTTTAGTCATTTTCACTCTAATAGAAAATCGGGGCGTTACAATAAAGGGGCATAAATCTTTCACGTGGAACTTTCCTCAATCTTTGTGACATAAATCATCATATTATAGCATTATAGGGCCACCCTAAAACATCTAGGTTATGAGCTCATACCTTAGCTAGTCGTCACTAGCTCTTGCTTATTATTTGAATAAGCGAAACATAATAAAATAATCTCGACTCCTTGACTACGGGTTAGGGGGCAAGGGATCACCTCTCTTATGATATACCCTCTTTGAAACGCTTTGTGGGCATCTAGCCACAACAATTTGTCCACTTTGGCAGGCTACCTCTACTCATACCCTCACGGATTTGTCTTCCCTGGGGGTGCTCAGTCGAACTGGTGTCACCCAAGGTTTTCAAATATCATATCATACTTCAAAAACATTCTTAAGTCCTTTAGATTTGATGGGAATTCAGCAACATAATAGCTGTGTACCGAATTTCCTTCAAATCAACTTTATGCCACAAGCTCATTACATATATGCATTACTCATTTAACTTTCATACTTATGATAGTCTTAACATTTCAATAAAACACTTCATCATAGCTCATGCATCATCAAAGCATATGCATCAACACATCATACTTGCATTATCAAACTTAAAACATCAAAGTCTCTTAATGTCTTATGCATTGGCCCTTAAGGTCTCCTAACTTGAAATATAAGTTGTCTATCATCACAGCTTAAGCTCTTGGGTACCTATAGGCTCATATCTAAGTATTCCTGACTCAATTCTATGATCGTAAACAATTCTAAACCTCAAGAGTGCAGAATCCATAATTTACACTTTACAGGTACCTAGGAGCCACAACATTGACCCTTTCTAAGTTCGGTTTGCTCCTAAGGCATCAAAATCAATACCTAAACCAATTATGAGTAGTTCCTACACATTTAAACTAATTATAAACCATGATGACTAATTTTAAACCATGCTGGACAGAATCCAGAAAATTATATTTCTAAGGGATCTAAAAGTCTCAAATTAATTCTTTTCTAGTTACTAACTTGTCCTAACTTTCTCAAGTGAATTTTAACATTAATTATACATGAACATACTCATATTATCATCATCAAAACAGCATAAAATAGTAAGCAACCAAGCATGACAGAATCGAAATCATCTCCATCAAACAAAGCATAAAACTTCATTTCTAAAACACATAGATTGCTAGTTTCCCTTGGACCCTTTTTAAAACTTATAAAACACACTTAAAAACAATTTATTTCTTTAAAACCATCATAAAACCAAAGAGGGCAGTAGCTATTTTAAATAAATCTCAAGAGTTCTTTAAAACATAAAACCTTGCTCACAACATTTCTTAAAATCACCTAAGCTTAGGAAAATCATAAAACATTAGTTTTGGTATTTGTAATTATACAAACCCTCATGAGGCCGAAATTAAGGAGTAAGAAACATACATTTTCAAGCTTTGTTTGAGATGATAATGGGTAAGTCTATGAGCTCTAAATCTTTTAAGTTATGACATAAACTTAAATATGCAATGCACTTTGTTTTAGTCTTTATTAAGAGGTGAGAGCATAAAATAAATATGCTATGCAAATCCATTATTATCTTAGAGATTTAGTAAGAGCATAAACATAAATATGGAAATGCAATCATTCTTTAATCTTGAGCATTTAGTGATGACATAAAAGTAAATATGGATGCAAGTTCTTTTTATCTTAACTTAGAGCTCATATGAGACTTTTAAAGAGAACCACAAATCTCAACCCAACATTTATCTCATCAACAGAGTGAGCTTTAGAGTTCTTGAACCAAGTTCTCAAAGGAACTACATGGCTCTTGAACATCATCATCAAGCTTAAAGGAAATAAACTCAAAGAAAACAAAACCATGAAGAAAAGGAAACTAAGGCCAAAATGTAGAGGAAAAGAAAATAAGAACCAAAAGCATATGAAGAAAGGAAAAGAGAATGAGACTATGTCATATTCTTTATTAAGTACCCAAAACCCCTATCTAGAGGAAATCTCTAGAACGTGCCAGCCACCTTTAACGTTGACAAGGGCAGGCTTGGGCTTTTTGAAAACCTTAGATTTAATTTTTCTTAAGTTGAAAATCATGTGAGCTAAGTACCATGTAGATAAAGTTCAAAGAAAAGAAAAACTCAAGCTTTAGAGGTTCCTTTAAGATGAACACAAGGTCATCACCTAGGAACACTCATCATCAAGCTATCATGCTCATGATGAGGCCATAAGGCCAAAATGAGAAAGAAAAGAAAAGCAAGGAAGATCTTAAAAAGAAACCAAGAGAAACTTTAAGAAAAGCACATTTTTGAGTAAAAACAAAACTTGAAAGCAACTCCTACCAAGTAATGAAGAAGAAAGCTTGAACTTGAGATGAAAATGAGAAGAAGAACTCTTCCAAGAATGATGATGATGCTTCGGCTAAGGAGAGGGCAAAGGGAAGTAGATGTGTTTTGAGGAGGCTTGTGTTTGAGGTTGAGTGTTTAGGTGTTTAGGAGGTGATTCAAGGTTGTGAGGTGGTGTCTAGTGGTGGTGATATGGTGGCTCAAGGTGGTAGAGGAAGAAGATGAAGATGAAGAGGAAGAACTCTTAGAACTTTAGAGAGAAAAGGAAAGAACTCAAAGAAAGCTTGAAAAACTAAAACTTAGCAAATGACCTAAAGTGTTTCCAAGCTCAAGTAAGCAAGGTATTTATAGAAAATGAAACAAATGAGAGCTCATGGAGGAGGAGGAGAAACCATGGGCATGCCCCATGTTCCACGAGGTGACAGATTGAAATTTGAGGCATGGAGGAGTATGATTGAAAGCATGGGAAGTATGGCTTCAAGCATGGTTTCAAGCATGGTGTTTGAAGTGATTTTCCTTCAAATTTTGAAATGAAATAATCCTTCTAGAAGGCATTGAGAGCTGGCAATTTTTGGATAGCAAAAATGAGGGAAAATATCTAATTCATTTAGTCATTCACTTAGTCATTCAAGTATGGATGAAAGTATGATCAAGTATGGTGTATGTAAGGTGAAAGCATGGTCTTTTAAGTGTAATAATTTGAGCAAGTGATGAATATTTAGGGCATGGGGTTTTGGCCAGATTTGAACAGCCAAGAGGTAAAGAAAATTGCTCGTGTGATTGTGTGTTAATGATATGTTTAGGTGTGTATTAGTTTAGGTGCAAGGTTAGGAATCTCTAAGCATGAGTTTAGGTAACTAAGGGTGTGATTAGGAATTTTATGACATGATTAAGGAGTGCTCATACACATTTAAAGAGTCTAAAATTCATTTTATGAGTAAACAATGTAGACAAATTTCCATGATTTAAGGAATTGGAGAGAGAAAACACTATTCAAGATTCCATGACTAGGAATCTTGAATTTAAAATAAGATTTTAGTTTAAATTAAGCAATCTTAGGTTCTAATCAACTCTAATAAATTATTTTGACTCTAGATTAATTAAGGAAATTAACTAATCTTCAATTAGAGCCTAATATTGCTTAGGTTTGCTTAATCACACGATTAAGCTCAAAAACACAAAACTAGGGGCAAAATTATAATTTTGCACAAATTTTGCTCGGGACCACCGGTACTAAAACTGATGTCACAGAATACATAAAAACACCTTTTAAAGCCATCTGGAAAAGTTTCGGGTTCATCCGGCACTTGTACTCGAGTCAAACACCACAGGAGTATTTTGATCATTTTGACCTGAAAACTCAGAAAACGAGATTTTCGATCCCGGAAAGGTACACAAGTCAATTAATCCCCTTCAAACACTGAGTTAGCCCCTTGAGGACTGCCGGGCCGGCAATCCTCGAGTTCCGGGCTGAAAATGACCTCAGGGGCATTTTAGTCATTTTCATTCTAACAGAAAATCGGGGCGTTACATAGGTTGTGAATGAAGACTCACTCATTGAGTTTTGATGAACTCACCCCCCCTTTTTCCTCCTTACAAATACAGCTACAGGTTTAGCTGCACCATAGGATCCATCTTGGTAATGATGTAGATAATTTTGTGTGAGCTTCGCTTTAAAGTAAAGGGGAAAGTTTGGGGAAATTTCTTCAAACTTGGTAAATGGATTTATAAAATGGGTAAAAGTGCCAGTGATCAGCAAAATACACATCATTAAGAACAATAACCTCGATTGGTTAATATTCTACAAGAACTACTTCTTCAAAAGTGGAATCAAAAGCAAAACCCAAATATGATTATGTCACCAATATAATATATTAGCACAAATACAGCATATGGGCAGATTTCACACTTAAATAGCAAGATTTATTTTGCTTAACAAATAACTAATTTCAAAGTCATAAAAATTCCCCATGACACCTCAATGTGTCCTCAAGTTTCTATAAAAATTTAAGGGCAATAATCATTTTCTAACTGTATTAACAAAATTCTACAAATTTGGTGGTCAGAGATCACTTAATCTCAGCTCAAAGCCAGCATTCTATAACTTTTAACCCTAGAAAAAGATTGATTAAATTCAAAATAAAAATCATGGTTCAACCTTAAGATGTTTCCAACACCAAATAAAAATTTCAAAGGAAAAATCATTCATTTGCTATAGTAACAAAATTAGCAAAATTCATAACTTTAGTTCTAATAATTCAGGCAGCACATGCATAGCTTCAGTTCATGATTTTTTTAAACCAGTAAAGTCGAAAAACAAACTCAAGAAAATTTGTGGAACTAGCTTAGGATGTTAGCTTCAACATATAATTTTCTAGATCATGAAATCATCTACGAATATTTCATAATATTAATAACTTCTCCCTACCTGTGGCCAAAAATGAGAATCCAGCAACCTAATTCAAAATCTCTTTTGATCAAAATGATTTTTCCACAACACCAAATCAATATATATGTGTAATAAAAAAACTTAACCAGAAAACATTAATTTTTAACAAGCCAAAATTGAGACAAACATAAATGAACAAAAAGGTAACAAGAACCCTACTTTGGTGGCTTTAAGGATCTTGGCTCCAAAGGTGATCCAAGAATGATTTCCTTCACTTCAAAGCCTCAAACCAACACCAAACCCTTCCTTAAGCAACAAATTGTGAGCTCTCAAAGTAGAAAAAAGTGATGGATTCAAATTCTAATTAGTTATTCATATAATTTTAAGCTTGATGATTTTAATCATCCAAAAAAAAAATATTACTTACATCTTACTTAAGACAACTGGACTATTTTCTTCTTTAATGTTTACTTTATTGATTTTTGAGATTATGATTTTTCGTGGAAAACGAATATTATTTCCTATTTTTTTAGGGTAAAACTTTATTTGCATCTCTAGTATTTTTACCAAGATTTTGACTTAATTTATGGATTTCTTTCATTATATATACGTGCTTAACATTTTCAAAACATTTCAATCTTTCCCTTTCAATATAACATTCAAATTATAGATGAAAAAATTGATGGAAAGGCCAAATTATAAATTCAAGAGGTCATAAAAAAATATAAAATGTCATATTACTGATGAGATCACAATAAAATATAAAATGTTGAGTTTACAATTCGTATTTGAGTGTCATTCACTTGTGTCGATTTTTTTCAGGTAGTATAAGTCCAAACTAGAGCTCATGAAAATTTGTGGAACTAGCCTAGGATGTTAGCTTCAAATATAATTTTTCTAGCTCATGAAAATACTCACAATTGCCTCAGAAAATTTGTGAACAATCATTGCTAGTAGGAAAATCGAAAATCCAGCAGCATGGTTCAAAATCTCTTTTCACAAAAATGATTTTTCACAACATCAAACCACTCCACCAAAATTAACACATCAATATCAATATATTATCAACCAATTCAACAAAAAACATTCAGCCAAATCAATAAGAAAATCATAAAAACAGATTTGAAATAAAAGAGGTTTAAAATCCCTACTTGAATCTTGAAAGCTTCTTGCCTGGAACAATCTTTCCCAAGTGCTTTTCTTTATTCAAAATGCTTCTAAACAACCCTTAACCCTTTCTTTGGCAGTGATGTATGATGGCTCAAAGTGGAAAAATAGTGATGGATTAAAATTCTAATCGGTTAGATTTGTAGGTGGTGATGACTAGAATAAGTTTAGTAAAAGGAATTTTAGGTTTTAGCAATTTTAGGCTAGGTTTTTTGTGGTTAAAATCTTGTTCATGGTTGTTTCAGAGGAAGAAAAATGGGGGTTGTGTGTACTACAAACATAGCCAAGAATGTAAGGCTTACAAGACAAACTTTGTGGTTTTTTTAATTATTATAGGTTAGGTTAATATTTATGTAATATAAAATCTAAACTTTTCCTACAAGAAAGCAAGATAAATGACTACGATAGCCTTACATTTGGCTATAAAGGTTAACTTTATCCTAAATATTTGACTTTGTTTCGGTGTTAAAAATTGCACACCGAAATTTTACCGAACGGGTAAAACAGTTTACCTAGGTAATCAAGCATTGCCCAAAAATTAATTTTAGGTGTAAAATCTTTATTCCTACCCATTTCTAATCTTAATCCTATAAATTCTCAATTTCGAGCATTTCTAGGCCCTAATTTTAGGGTTTTGGTTGTCCCAGCGGGTGAGGCCCACAAAATGCTAACCATGTTTTTTTTTTTTTTACAAACCCATTGGATTGTCTTGATCATTACTACGTCTATTAGATTTTTGAAATTATGACTAGTAAGGCTCAAATTAATTTTTATATAATTTTAGGGTGTTACATATGGTGTTTGAATTGAGCATGGAATTGAAATTGAACATCCTTTATAAAACCATATAAATGTAATATGCTCTTTATTCCTAAATATAAAACCCCTTTATTAAAATAATTTTTTTCGTTAGCTATAGTTTTTAATTATCATATTTCATTGAATGATTTTAAATTATAAAGAATGATTATAAATTAATTTTAGTTTTAAAAATATTTATTATGTATAAAATAAACATTTCCGCCTAACCATATTTGTTAATAACTTAATTTTTCATATCCTCATCATTTATAATTTTATAGGAAAAGTACTTCTATATTTGCCATAATCGAACAACTTTTTTTATTGGTAAAAGTAGTTTTATGATTACATCCAAGTATCAAACAAATTTATGGTTCTCTTTTGGGTTTTGCTTTTGAAGAAGTAGTTCTATTAGAATCTTAACTAATCAAGGTTATTGTTCTGAATGATGTGTATTTTGCTGATCATTGGCGTTTCCAACCATCTTAGAAATACTTTTACCGAATTTGAAGAAACTTCCCCAACCTGACCCCTTTTTATCGATTGAAGGCTCCTTGCACGGTTTACCAAACTGATCAAGACAATCTCTACTGATTTTTGTTTTCTCTTCTTTCAAAATATATTCTGAAGTCTCATTTCTACACTTGTCTGCCAACATAGTGGTACAATGTTCCAATGGTTCATTATCAGGTAGAGGTTTTGGTGCCAATTGATGGCGATACCAGTGTGTTCTTTGACATGTAGTAACTTGAATTACTGCACACATAAGTAACAAGACCACAAGTGACTCGATGTTGAGGTTTGCCATCCTTTGCTGATGCAAAAGTGAGGAAATGCTTCAGACTAAATTATTAACTGTTATCTTGAAAGACCATCGATAAAGTAAGCTTCTTCATATGTATATTTATATATATGGAATATGAGTTAAAAGAGAGAGTTACAGTTGAATTTAATTGATTACTATTATGTTATTACTTTTTTATCAGCTACTTACAATAAGTACCAATTACATTCGAAAAAGCTATTAATGTCTTTGTAGTTTAGCATATTCATCTTTGTCCCTTTTATCATTTAAGTATGTTTTAATTAAATTATGTTATCACTTATCACTTTTGGAGCTGTTAAATGTGCCATTTCTCAAAGACTAATACTACTATTTAGGGTTAAATGCATTTTACCCCCGAATTTTAGGTCATGTGCAATTTAAACTCCAACTTTTCAAAACGTGCATTATGACACCCTAAACTTTCCAAAGCCCACAAAGAAACCTTACTTTTTAAATAGTGGATTATTACACTATCAACTTTTCAAACTGTGCAAAAAACCCCCTAAAATTTTTAGTCATAGCAAGGTTTCAGGTTACACATAATAAAAAAATCAGGGAGTTAATTGCACATAGTATTCATGGACAAGATGTTAGGTTGCACAAATTAGAAATATCAAAAGGGTTAAGTGCACATAAATCTTATGTTTATTAGTTGCCAAAATTATACTGATGGGTGTTTTTCACAGTTTAAAAAGTGCAAGGGGTCGCGATAAATATTTTGAAAACTCATGGTGTAAATTGGACAGAACCTAAAATTCAGGAGCGTAAAATGCATTATTCCCTACTATTTATTAATTCTTTAGGCCTTATTTCAAAAAAAAAAAATTTAGATGTTTTGCTCCATTTTTAATAACACTATAGAGATATAGTTTTTCAATGTTTTTAGTACAAAATCATTAGTAAAAACGTAAGAATACATAGCTTTTGTCATAATTTGACCTGGGTCACAATGCGACTAGTGCACTAGAGAAGTTGGCATCCTTATAGGCCTGCTAAAATTCTCTATATTGAAAACTTGTACAAAAAACTAACCAGCATACATAGACCTAGTAGAGGCCCCTAGAGTCTCTTAACTAGTTTACAACACCAACAAAAACATTCATATTCTTCTATTCTAAACTTACTGTAAGTAGACAAATCACAACGAGAGCTAACTGTTGGAGCAAATCAAAATTATTTGCAACTCATTTTTCAATAAAAACATTAACGAAAATCCAAGATAACCCAAATGAGGCCTACATTGTCACAAAATAATTTGAAAATGAGACAGGCATGTGAAGGACTAGGTCCTCATGGAAGCCTCTAGAAACATGACTGGCTAAAATGCATAATAAGATATATTTATATTCCAAAGCTTAAATTTTGTATAAATGATTATTATAAATCAGCTCCAAATAATCCAATTTGAATTGAAAAACCAAAATCTTGAAATATCGTGATAGGATAAATCCTAAATATAAAACTAAATAATGCTAATTTGTGCCATAGCCTAATATAATTAATAAAATAAGTGTAAGTAAAAAATAAATAACCATAAGTATATGCATGTCCGAGATCCTGCCCACAAAATTGGAGCACTACTAAAATAAACTTGAATTAACTTATAACAACCATTACTCTACAGCAAAGCCCACTCAAAATAACCTACAGCATTACCAAGATGGATCCAATAGTGCAGCTGAACCTGTAGCTATATCTATAGGGTAGGAAAAAGAGAGGTGAGTTCATGAAAACTCAATGAGTGAGTCTCCACTCAGAACCCACATAGACCACCAACAAATAATACATAAGGTCTACTTGCGGCTAACATAAAACATTTTAATATTTAAATATATATAACTGCATAGAAAATGATATTTCAGTTGGACCCATAAACATTAACTAATGGAGAAATATGAGTTGAAATGAATAAATTAATTACAGTGAGTTAACAACTGAAATTGAATGGCACCTAGCTAGGTTCCATAATGAGGACACCTCACTAGGTTCCATAACTACAACTAGGATTAAGCTAGTTGTAAAGCCCTGAAATTTATTTCAAAAATTTTATTTGAACTTTATTAATCAGAGTTTCCTGAATTAGGTAAAAATAATGTTGATAAGAATGGCTTAGTAAAAAAAATATGAATAGTCACTGTGCAGGCCTTGCATGCCAGTCAGGACCATTGAAACCTTGGAATTGGGTCTTGGAGATGCCTTAGAATGAGAAATTATAGGATTAAGGTTAGGAAGGGTTACGAATGAAAATTTTAGAGTTGAAACTAAATTTCAGGCAATATCTATTTTCCTAGGAATGCTATTTTACCCATTCAGCACAATTACAATGTGTAGTTTCATACACTAAGGATCAAGCTTTCTCATTTGCAACTACGAAACAAAAAGGTTTTATTTTGAGTTCCTTATCTTTTTCTTTATTCCTATTTCAGTTTTAATGTGAGAAAAATAGCTAAGTTCTTTCTCTTCTTCTTTCTTCCCTTTTTTATTTTGATATTTCTTTTCTTTCATTTTGTTTTGGCTTTGATTGTTGAAACCATGGCTTGATGATGAGGGTTCTTGATGGTGGTTATTATACCATCATGTATTTGACCTCAAAAGCCCAAGGTTTGATATTTGGTTCCAAAAGAATGTGAGAAATAGAATGTTTGTTGGTTCCTTTGGATATTTTCTTTGATGTTCAAGACCATAGCTTGATGGTGAGGGTTCTTGATGGTGCTTGTGAAACCATCATGTATTGACCTCTAGAGCTCAAGACTTGATTTTGGTTTCAAAAGAGTATGGGAAATGAATGCTTGTTGGTTGTCTTTGCCTATTTCTTCTTGAGCTTGGTGGTGAGTCTAAGAAATGAGGTCTTGGAACCATGGTATTGAGGGACTCTAAAGTTCACTTTCCTTTTGTCAAGATTGACTGGGTTTAGGAGTTTATCTTTTATAGTCTTGAGCTATGAGCTTAATAAAATGTTAAAAATGGACTTGCATTCATGTTTATGTTTAAAGTGCTTGCATCTCATGTTTATATTTCAATGCCTTGCATATCATGTTTAATTTCAAGTCATCACCTTAATCTTAAAGACTTAAAAATGGACTTGCATTTTCATGTTAAAATTCAAGTCTTGCATTTCTTATTTATATTTCAAGTTATCACCTAAACCTTAAAGACCTAAAAATGAACTTGCATCTCATGTTTATATTTCAAGTCTTGTACATCATATTTATATTACCAAGTCCTCACTTTATAAGATAAAGACTAAAAATGAGATTTGCATAACATGTTTATGATTCTAATCATCACCTAAACCTCTAAAGCTCAAGAATTGCCCTTTATATCTTAAATGGAAATTTTTATCATGGATGTGTTTTTGTTTATGCATTTGGGCATGTTGCGATGTTGGCATTGGAATGGATTTTATTTTGTCGTAAGATTCAAACCTTGTGCCTTGATTATTCAAAGAAATTTTGAAAGAGTTGGAAACTCAAAAGATAGTAAAGATATGATTTTTATGAACAAAAGTCTTATTAATGAAATTTTATTTTTTGTTTCTATTTAAGAGGTTATTATTTGAGTTTTCAAAGAGATAGAATAGCTTCAAGTGTTTCAATGTCTTAGAATAATTTTTGAGAAAAAATAGTATCTAAAAAGGATAAAAAATGTGATTTCTAATGCTCCTAGAAAATGACCAAAATGCCCCTGAGGTTGTTTTCGGCCTAGAATTTGAGGAAAGCTAATCTGGCAATATGTGAAGGGCAAACTCAATGTTGGAAGGGGATTAGTTGGCTTGTGTATCTTTCCGGGATTGAAAATCTCACTTTTCGAGTTTTCGGGTCAAAATGACCAAAACGCCCCTGTGGTGTTTTACCCGTTTGCAAGTGCCGAATGAACCCGAAACTTCTCCAAATGGTTTTAAAAGGTGTTTTTATATATTCTGTGACTTCAGTTCTGGTCCCGGAGGTCCCGGGCAAAATTACGGTTTGCCCCTAGTTTCGTGTTTTTGAGCTTAATCGCGTGATTAAGCAAACCTAAGAAATATTAGGCTCTAATCGAAGGTTAATTAATTTCCATAATTAATCTTGAGTCAAAATAATTTATTAAAGTTGATTAGAACCTAAGAATGCTTAATTACAACTTGGAATCTTATTTTAAATTCAAGATTTCTAGTCATGGAATCTTAAATAGTATTTTCTCTTTCCAATTCCTTAAATCATGGAAATTTGTCTACCTTGTTTACTCATAAAATGAATTTTAAAATCTCTAAATGTGTATGAGCACTCCTTAACTTTGTCATAAAACTCTTAAACCCCATTCTTAGTTACCCAAACTTATGTTTAATAACTCCTAACCTTGTACCTAAACTAATACACACTCAAACCTATCATTAACACACAATTACATGAAGCAATTTTCCTCCCCCTCTGTTGTAGCATTCTGGCCGAATGCTTCCATCATATGCTCAAATTTTTGACACGCCAAAGCCATACCTCAAGTCATACTCACCATACCTTGTCATACTTTTCACCATGCTTGATTTTTCAAGTGAATAACTAAATGAATTTAAGCCATTTTCCTCATTTATTTGTAGCCCAAAAATAGCCAGCCATGCCTTGCTTCTAGAAGAATTATTTCATTTAAAATTGATAGGAAATTAACTCAAATCACCTTACTTGAAGCCATGCCTTGCATCATAACTTCCATACTTCAAACCATGCTTGAATGACATTGTGTAAGAGATATTTTCTCCTCCTTTCCCTCCCAAACCACACCGCCAGCCCCTCCTCTCCATGAGACCTCATTTGTTTTCATTTTCTATAAATACCTTGCTTACTTGAGCTTGCAAACACTTTATATCATTTGCTAAGTTTCAAGTTTTCTAAGCTTTCTTGAGTTTCCTTTCTTTTTCTCTCAAGTTTCAAGAGAGTTCTTCTTTTCTCTTCATCTTCATCCTCTTCATATCTTCATCTCATCACCCTCCCATAACCTCTAAACACCACCTCATAACCTTGAACCACCGTCAAGCCTCTCAAACACTTGACCTCAAACACAACCTCACTCAAAACACATCTCCTTCCTCTTTTTCTCTTGAAGGCCGAATCATCATCCACCTCCAAGGAGGAGTTGTTCACCTCATTTCCTTCCTAAAGTTCAAGCTTTTTATCTTCACTCTAGGTAGGAGTGTTTTTCTAAACTTTTTTTTCTTGAAAATGAGTTTCTCTCTAGCTTTCTCTTGGATTTCTTTTTGAAAACTTTCTTTTGATTTTCCTTCCTCTCCATTTTAGCCATGAGGCCTTATTTATGAGCATGATAGCTTGATGATGAGAGTTTCTAGATGATGACCTTGTGTTCATCTTAAAGAAACCTCTAAAGCTTGAGTTTTTCTTTTCCTTAAACTTTATCTATATGATACTTAGCTCACATGATTTTTCAAGTTAAGATAATTAATCTAAGGATTTCAAAAAGCCCAAGCCTACCTTTGTCAACCTTAAAGTTGGCCGGCATGTTCTAGAGATTTTCTCTAGATAGGGGTTTTGGGTACTTAACAAAGAACTTGACTTAGTTTCATTCCTTTTTCCTTTTTGAAGGTTTCGGTTTTAGCCTCCTATTCTTTGAGATTTCATGTTCTTTTGAAAGTTTGTTTCTTTGAGCTTGATGATGATGTTCAAGAACCTCATAGTTCCTTTGAGAACTTTGTTCAAGAACTCTAAAGCTCTCTTGTGATGAGATAAGTGTTGGGTTGTATCTCTAAATTCTTGTAAGAGCTCTAGATGAGATTAAAATGAATATTGCATTCATGTTTATGTTTATGCCTTGCACCTCATATTTATTTTCCTTGCCATCACTAAATATCAAGAATAATAATTGAACTTGCATTATCATGTTTATGTTTCAAGCTTTGCATTATCATGTTTATATTTCAAGTCCTCACTTAAATATTAAAGATAATAATAAGTTGCATCTCATGTTTATTTTATGCCTTCACTTTGTTTTCTAATGAAAGCTAAAACAAGTGCATGAGCATGTTTATTTTTATATCATCACTTAAGAGAACCTAGAGCTCAAAGATTTACCCATTGTTGTCTCAAGGAAAGGCTTGAAAACTATATGTTATTTGGCTCCTTGATTTCGGCCCTAAGGAGTTATATTTGTTACAAGTATTAAAATCTATGTTTCATAATTTTTCTAAGTTTATATGAGTTCAAGCAATGTCTAAAACAAGGTTTTATGAATTTAGGACCTCTTGAGAGAAATTTAATTTAGCTACTGCCCTTGCAAATATTTTGAGGATTTTAGATGACAAAAATGTTTATAAATGAGTTTTGAAAGTCTTGAAAAGGTTCCAAGAGAAACTAGTATTTGATGTGCTTTAGAAACCAAGTTTTATGCCTTTGTATGGAGATGTATTTTCAGTTCTGCCTTGCTGTGATTTAGTGCTATTTATGCTGTTTTGATGATGGTAACATGAGTATGTTTGAGTATATTTGATGCTAAAATTCATATGTGAAAGATTAGAGAAGTTAGTAACTAGAAAGGAATGAATTTAAGAGTTCTAGACCCCTTGGTAATTGATTTTCTGGATTCTGTCCAGCAAGGTTTAGAAATGATAATCATGGATTTAAATTAGTTTAAATGTGTAGGAATGACTCATAAATGGTTTAGGACTTGATCATGATGCCTTAGGAGCAAACCGAACTTAGAAAGGGTCATTGTTGTGACTCCTAGGTACCCGTAAAGTTAAAATTTTAGATTCTGAATTCTTGAGGTCTAGAGAAGTTTATGATCGTAGTATGGAGTGAGGAATACTTAGATATGAGCCTATAGGTACCCGAGAGATTAAGTTGTGATGATTTATAACTTAGATTGTGAGTTAAAGACCTTAAGGGTCAATGCATAAAACATTAAGAAATTCTTAATGCTATGATGTTTATATGATGTAATGAGATATGTTGAGATGTTTATGATGCATAAGGAAATGATTGTTTGAGATATGAAGTTTATCATAGCATGAGATTTAAATGAGGAATATGTTGTGTGAATAGCTTGTGGCATAAGTTTCAGTTTGAAGGAAATTCGGTTTAATAGCCGTTGTGCTGTCGAATTTCCGTCAAACCTAAAAGGGTTGAAGAAATGTTTTAAAGTACCACATGAGTTGAAAACCCAGGGTGACACCGATTCGGCCGAGCACCCCCAGGAGATTTTTATGTGACAAAGCACTGAGACGCGTTTTCCTGGGTGACACCGGTTCGGCCGAGCACCCCCAGGGGAGACAAATCCGTGAGGGTATGAGTAGATGCAGCCTATCAAAGCGGAAAATTGTTATGGCTTGATGGCCTCAAAGCATTTCAAAGAGGGTATATCCTAAGAGAGGTGATCCCTAGCCCCCTACATGTACTTATGTAGTCGGGATTATTTTATTATGTTTTGCTTATTTAGATAATAAGCAAGAGTTAGTAACGACTAGCTGAGGTATGAGCTCATAACCTAGTTATTTTAAGGTGGCCTATTATGCTAAAGTACCATGATTGATGTCATGAAGTTGAGGAATGATCCACTTGAAGTTATATGCCCTTTATGCCACTTGTGCTCTTTCTTGAAGTTGTGATTCATTGAGATATTTGATTGAGACATTGCCATGCATTCATATTTTAGTATGTTGCATTCATAACATCAAGACGCATGCTAAAAGGAATGAACCTTGGATAATTGGTTTTATAAACCCTAATTAATGAACCTTTATGTATGCACACCTTTTATAATTAAACCCAAGGTTCCTGAGGATGTGAATGATGTAACCCTAGGATAGGAGACTCCTACTGAGATTCTTTAGTAAGAATTCTCACTCCTTTCTCTCATTCCTCTTTCTTCCGTCACATCTTCAGAGATCGATGGTGACATTTGTGGTCTTCATTGATACGCCCGTCTGGGAGGTGCACTATGACCCAGAGTAAGAATAGACTAAACTTCTTTATATATATGTGTGGATTGCAAGGTAAAAAGAGAGAGTTATTGTTAAAATTAATAGACTCCCATTATTATAGTTATGCATATTCATCATGACCTATCAATATTGTCTTTAAATATGTTTTAATTGGGTATATGCCTCCTAGGTAACCCAAAAGAAGTATGTTTTAATTAGAATATGTTAATATCATTATCACGTTTGGTGTTTACAAATGTGACTGATGTATGTTGATGGCTTATCCCTTATTTTTTTTATAAGAACTGCTTTCACCCCATTTATGAACAACATTATAGAAATATCATGACATTGTATGAAACTATTAGGTGTATTAGAATATGAATGTTTAGTTTTTCTTTTGTTTTTATCCATCATTTAAAAAAAATTCTTTTGATGTGTTTAATTAATTGTTGTTTCAATAACAGACATATTTTTGTATTATTCATTTAATTTCAAACTTGATGATTTTAATGATCCAAAAAAATATCACTCACATTTTACTTATGACAACTGGACTATTTTCTTCTTTTATGTTTACTTTATTGATTTTTGAGATTATGATTTTTCTTGAAAAAAATATTATTTCCTATTTTTTAGGGTAAAACTTCATTTACATCTCTAGTATTTTACCAACATTTTGACTATAGTTCTCTACCTTTGAGCATACTTTTTGAATGTCTCACTCTCTTTCTTTCTCAATCTTTTCAGTTGATCCCTGGTGGGTGTGACATTCAAATTGAATTTGCACTGATTGGCAAAAGCTTGAGCCAAGTCTTTCCAACATCTAATTCACGTTCGATCCATCTGCATGTACCACTCCCATGTAGCTCCGTACAAATTTTCAGGGAAGAAGCTGATTAGGAAATTCTCATCTTTGGACCATATTTTCATTTTGGTGCAGTACATTCTGAGGTGCATGATAGGATTGGTGCTACCATCAAATTTGATTAATTCAGGCATCTTGAAATCCTTGGGAATGATGATGACTTGCAAAACTTCTAAGGCATACCTTACAAAAATTCTAGACACAAGATTCGAACCATAAAATCAAATAAAACTCATCTCAACCCCATTTTTCATGTCATGGCCGAATGCATATCTATGGTTGTAGCCACGATTTAGAATTTTTATTTAAGATCCAAGGACAAGTCTTGAGCTTTAAGGTCTTAGGTGATGATGACTTGAAAGTAAACATGCTATGCACTTCATTTTTATCTTCAAGATTTAAGGTGAGGGCTCAAAGATAAATATGCTATGCAAATCCATTTTTATCTTTAAGATTTAGGTGATAGCATAAAAGAAAACAGGCTATGCAAATCCATTTTTATCTTTAAGGTTAAGGTGATGACATTGAAAGTAAACATGCTATGCACTTCATTTTTATCTTCAAGATTTAAGGTGATGGCTCAAAAATAAACACGCCATGCAAATCCACTTTTATCTTTAAAAATTTAGGTGATAGCACAAAAATAAACCTGAGTACAAGTCCATTTTATATCTTATTCACTTAAAGCTCAAAACTTTACAAGATTAGGTTCTTGTCCCTAATAGATCTTAAACATTAATGAGCTTTAGAGTCCTTTAACACCATGGTTCCAAGAACCTCATTTCTTGGACTCACCATTAAGCTCAAAGAAAAGAACAAGGAAAAGGAAGCCAACCAATAATATGCCATATCTCAAGCTTCCTTAAAACCAAAAAATAAAGCTAGATGTTAGGTTTTAGAGGTCAAGCTCATGGTGGTATTAAAAACCTCCCTCAAGACTACTCATCATCAAGCCACTCATCAAAACCAAAATGGCCTAGAGACAAAAGAATTCAAAACCAAAAATATAAGGAAAGGAAATAAAGACCAAACCGAAAAAGAAAGGATGGAAAAGAACCAAAACTTTAGACTTTAGAGGTCATAAACATGGTGGTGTTAAGACTAACATCAAGAGCTCTCATCATTGAGTCATGTAACACCCTAATTTTTAACCTCTTATGCATACATCATAATTGGTCAATTATTAGATTTCTTACATTTTGACTTCATATGTTTATTTCAGTTGAAAATACTTTAGCAGAAAATAGAGAATATTTTTTTTTAAACTTAAAATGACAAGAGCCTCATTCGTAAGCAAATAATATAGACTAATGGAACTTGCGAACAAAGTAACATTTCCATAATAATAAATTCATAACAGAACATATCCTGATTATCATAAATATTTAACAACTCACGTCATTACATCAATGCATAGGTAAGGTGTTAACATATCATAAAGGAATGTGAGTCCAACAAAGACAACCACACCTAATGCAAGTAGCAGGAATCATAACATAAATAAGTTATAGTTAAGAGCTAGTAATAATGCCCAGTCTTGAATACAATTATCCATAAGTATAGAAGTCCCAAAACAAGGAAAAACATAGATAAGGATCAATAGTCTACATGCTCAAAGAGAAAAATACAAAAATATGACTAAGAAGATAATCAAGTCCCCAAGCATGGGCTAGCTCCAAAGTCATTGACTCAAGGGACTCTAGGACCCTGATCTACAGTCTTGTCTGAAGACAACACGAAAAGATAAAAAGGGTGAGAATCCAAAAGGAAACTCAGCAATTAAATAAAAACAATTGAAGTGTCATCATTGTCATCTCCAGTCACTCCGGTTTAATTATGAAATAAGTGAGTATACTTTACTTTATTTTAATTAGTTTGCAACTAAAAGTCTCGAAGTGACACATATTTTAAGTCTTATAAAAATTCTTGATTAACAAATAATAATCTAGAGAGCATGGCATTATGACAAATAAATCACATAGAGAGAATTTACATGAAAGAATACAAGAATAAAAACTTAACATTTTCTCTAGCACTTTTGTTTAATAACTTTAATTCCTTTAATATTTCACCCTTTCTCGTGTTACTTTAGCCAACCGCATCACCGCCCCGGCGATTTAACTGGCTCCTAAACTCCGCATCACCTATCACCTAGGATGAGCTCAACCTAACCTACCCGTCGCTAGATTTAAATGGGGATAGAGGGGAATAACTTCACTGAAACTTTAAATTCAATTTCCTAGTATCTTATCTTACAATATAATATGAAAGTCTCCTAAATTATTAGAAGACATAAGCACAACATTTATGTATTACAATTTAAAATTCTCATCCAATATAGTATTCAATCATTCAATAATTTGACATTTCAATAGAGGGTAAGTCAATACATAAACATACACATAAGCAATGTCTAAACATATTGCCGGAATAAAAAAATCGAACCCAGCTAGCATATTCCATGGTTAAATTTGGCATTGATCATCATTAGTCACAACCAAGTAATACCACCATTCTTTCAAGTCCAACAAGAATCAATATATCAGCTTTAAGCAAAATAAATAAATAATAAAATAAAATAGAACCAAACAATAAATATTGTCAAAACAAATAGCCTTCTTAAGGGAACTAACACACACAATAAACTTTCAACACTTGAACAAACAAGTCCCATCCTTCTATATTATGTTTTTGCATAAAGAAACAACACCAATTCCCTATAGTCTTAATTTCACAAAATATCATTAAGACTATGTTTTGGCCAGAATTATGCATATAAAGTATTTACCAAATATATATATATATATATATATAGGTTGAACTAACTATCAACTTTGATTAACTTATATATATATATACACACACACACACACATTGGGTGAACTCATGCCATTCAAAATTTCCTTTTCAACTTTGATTACATTATGTATACATAAGCTGAACTCACATTTCAGGTTTTCCTTTTCAACTTTGACTAAGTCACTTGTATATATATATAGGTATCAGAGCCATGCTTCTCCTAGTACAGTGTGGTTCGGGGAGAAACCAAGCGGAAGTTGGTGGGCATATAATGCCCGGGGACAAGGGTGAGGAGTGATCACCGGTGCACAGAGGGCACGGATAAGGGGCGGCTCCTCACAAGGCCTTCTAAGCGGAGGGGTACATGAATGAACCGATTACACACTAGAATGAGAGGGATCCTAAGACTATATAGGTATGGGACTATACAGTTGAGGAGAGCTTATATGAATTGATTTGTACTACCTATACCAACAAGATGCATCTTCTTTTCAGTAGGCTAAACTGAAAGAACTCCACAGTTAAGCATGCTTGACCTGGAGCAATTTTGGGATGGGTGACCTCCTAGGAAGTTTTCCTAGGAAGCGTGTAAGTGAGGACAAAGCATACTGAAAAGACCCGTGTTAATTTGTGGGGACAGTTGTTAATCTATAAAGCAGCAGAGGATGTTACAAGCCACATTTCTAACCATTCATTTAATAACCAAACCAAACATGAGAAGAACAATGAGGTACAAGACTAAAAACATGAAGTAAAGGAAACATAAAAACTCGAAATAAATAAACAACCAAGGAGTCAAGCTTTGGCTTTAGAGGTCCAACACATAGTGGTTTCGCAACCATCATCAAGATCCATCATCATCAAGCCTTAATCTCAAACATCCATCAACAACCAAAAAACTCAAGAAGTCCAAACCAAAAATGAAAAAGGAAGAACAACAAGCACTAACCAAAAAATAGAGAGGAAAGACACAACACAAAGAAAAGCATGATCTTGTTCAGACTTGCAACATCAAAACCAAAATAAAATAAGAAAAAGGAGCAAGGAACTCAAAACAAAACCCTACCAACATTGTCTTGCTGAAAGGAAAAAGAGGAAGCTTAGTCTCTTGTAAGGAAAAAGAGAAGAAAAATTTTCTGTTAGTAGCAATGTAGTTTCGGCCAAAGAAGAAGAAAAGAGAGGAAGGATTTTCCTTGTGTTTTTAAGCTTAGGAATGGAAAGGTTATGTATTTAGAAGGTGGTTTGTGGGGGTGGTGTAGTGGTTTATGGTGATGGACGAAGCTTTCTTGAAGGTGGAAGAGAATGAGAGAAAACTTTGAGGTAGAGAAAGTTTATGAGTACTTTTTTGACACAAGTGTTTGCCAAAAAAGTGAATGGTAAAGAATGAGGTTTTTCAAATATGATGGTAATTTTGGGGTGGGGGGGATAGCCGCGGCCTTGAGGCGGCCATGGGGGGGAAAATATTTCATTTCATGTAGTTTAGGAGGTGTATTAGAGGTAATTTTGATTAGGCAAAAGTTTAGAAATTGATAATTAAGTGTTTGAGTTATCAATCATGTGTTTAGAAATTTCAAGACGTGATTAGAAGTTGTCTTGCTTGTTTAGTTTGAATCAAACATGATTAATTTGAATTTCAAATAGGAGCACATCTCCTAAAATTAAGGAAATGGAGAGAGAAAATACTATTCACCTTTTTTACTTTCTTATGTCTTATGAATCCTTTGATTAAGAATGAATTTTTGACTTTTCCTAAGTAATCTTAGGCCCTAATTAACCTCAATTAATTATTTTGACTCAAGATTAATATGTGAAATTAAATTATCTTTAATTAGAGTATAATATTATATTTATTTCTTTAATTACTTAATTAAGCTCGTTTCGCGTTGACCAGGGGTAAAATGGTAATTTTGCACAAAAACTTCCCGGGACCACTAGGACCTATCCAGACATTATTCACCCCCTTATTATTGACATTTCTAACCTCTAGGAAAAGATTGGGTTCGGTTGGTACTTAATTCCGCGTTAAATCACTGCATGGGTATTTTGGTCATTTGCGCGGAAAGTAGAGAAATTGAGATTTTTGTCTCCATTATTATCTCTAACACATCCAATCCCAATCAACCATCAAATTTATCCCTTAAGGATAGCCTGGGTCGGCCATCCTCAACTTCAGGGCAAAAATAACCTTACGGGCATTTTGGTCATTTTCACACGGGAAAAATCGCGGATTGTGATTTTCGCACAGATTGCTATCTAATCCTTATGTAATCTATTACTAATATTAAAACACCCTTTTAGGGGTGGCCAGGGTTGGCAGACCTTGATTTTCACACAAAAATGACCTAGGGCTATTTTGGTCATTTTTGCTAAGTAGAAAAATTGGAGCGTTACATTTAGCATCATACTTCACAATACCAATCTTTTAGATTTTCAAAACTATTTATAGTAATATTCTAGAAAATTTTCCAGATATCTCATTCTTTCTAAAGAACCAAAAATCTCTTCATTTGCATAATAAACCTCTCAAATCCGTTCAATCTATACACAAGATCCTTTTCATTTGCATCCTTTTACATCTATCAAGTTCATATATATATGCATCTTCAAATAATTTCAGATTTCACAAACATATTTTCAAGCATGTCTTAAGAGTTTATATTAGCAAAATAGCCAAACAATCACAAAGTAATAGATTAGAATCTTTCCTACCTTTTTCCAAGCCTGTTGACAAACTTTTCCTTAGTTTTTCTTCTCTAATCCAGGCCTTAAACCTACCTTTCAGTGCCCACATATGATGCTATTTGGACAGAGTTAAGTGGGAAAAATAAGGGTTTGGCTTTAGTTTGATATGGAAAAAGTATTGTGGAGGTAGTCTAAGTGTTTAGCCAAGAGTAGTCTTCACTAGTTTGATGGTTTCATGAAAAAGAAAATGAAGATGGTGAAGGAAAGGAGAAGAAAACATGAAAGCAGTTGCCCATCCGAGAATGAAATGCCATTTGTTCTCCTTTTCCCTTTACATAATAAAACTTACTTGGAGAGAAAGTAAGGAATTAAATACTTCCGAATCAATTTACCTTGTATTAGTATTAGAAATGTTTATATTTATTTGATTGTCCTGAGTAAAAATTATCTAGGATATGATATTATCGATGATTTATACAAGTTGCAATATTTTGATGTACCGATTATTACCATTTTGGTAAGTGATCGATACCTAAATAATTTCATTAGGTTAAAAATATTTATTCAACCTTTTCCTTTTGTTATGTCTTTATACCAATTATAGTGTTTCATTCTATATATCCCCAATTAAAATATTATTAGATTGAATTTTTAATAATATTAAATAAATTTTCATTTCATTTTTTACAAAATCCTCATATTGTTGTGATCATAACTTTGTCTGTCGAAATTTTCAATATGCCTATAGATTCTTTGCATTTAATTATTTTATCACAACAATACTAAAAAAAAGTTTTACATTTTACCCTCTTAAAAAAATTTTCCCTCAAAATTTAGTCCTCTCGCATACTTTACTCAAATTCCTACATATATTTCTTTGATCCTTCTCTGCCACATGCAACCTTTACAAAAGAGACGGATCTTACTGGAAATTAGTTCACATTTTTATCTACTATTTATGCTGGTTGTAACTCGAAAGTTGAGTCATCCCTAAGATGTAGTGACTCAAGTTCCAGTAACTGACTAGAATCAAAGTTGTATTCCTGAAGTTGTGGCACATGGAATATGTCTTAATATTTGATAGGTATGGAGATAAAGTTATCTACCATGCTACCAAACCAACACAACCTTTGATCTGAAATGGACTTATAAAATGAGGATTTAGTTTCTAGACATTAATAACTTTACTTATTCCGGTCATAGGGGTAACTTTAAAAAATATGTGATCTCCCTTTCAAAATTGTAACAGCCTTCTCCTCTTATCAGCGTAGCTTTTTTGTTAGCTCTAAGCAGTCAAAATCTTACTTTGGATCGTCTTTATCTACTCTATAGCGTGTCGGATGAGGTCTGGTCCTAAAAGGCTAGTCTTACTTGATTCATACCAACATAGAGGCGATTGACACTTTCATCCATATAGAGCTTCATAAAGAGCTATTTTGATACTTGAGTGATAGCTGTTGGTGTAGGTGAATTCAATTAATGGCAAATAACAGTTCCAATTTCCACAATATTCCAACACACTTACTTTCAGCATATCTTCCAATCTTTGAATGGTCCATTTTGCTTGCCTATCATTTTAGGGATGATAAATCATGCTTAGACAAGGTCTTCTTCCTAAAGATTTTAGAAAAGCTCCTAAAAATCTTAAAGTGAAATGCAAATCTCAATCTGAGATTATAATAGAAGGAACACCGTGCAATCTCACTAATCCTTCTATATAAAGTTCAACTAACTCTCAAGAGAAGAAGTAACTTTGACTAGTAGAAGATATGCAAACTTAGGTATTCTGTCCGTTATAACCCAAATAACATTGTATCTTAATTATGTCTTTGGCAATCCCATTACAAAATCCCTTGAAATATTTTCCCTTTTTCATTGGAAATCTCCAAGGGTTGCAGTGTACCTAGTGGCTTCTAAACACTTTGAAATTGCTCCTGCTACATCCGCATTTATCTTTGGTCACTAGAACATCTTCTTAAGATCTCTATACATTTTTGTAACTCCTAGGTATATTGAAAATTGCAAGTCTCCTCTAGAGTATTACAATGAAGATATTCTATCTTGATGCTTCTACATCTTATTTTCATCCCAGGAAATTCCGTTCTACTTCCTAACTTGAACGGAGGCCATGGTTTTCTGAAATTCTGAATCTTCTTGATGTGCTTGTGAAATCTCCCTCTTAATGTCACTTGTGATCCTAATCTAACTGAAATATACATTACCAGGCCTCTCTTCTACCCCTAACTTAAGTTTTTGAAAAGTTTCTTCTAGTTTTATCTCCTTAATCATCATCCAAGAAATACCCAAGGTTTTTTCGCTGAGGGCATCTGCTACCCAATTTGCTTTTCCTGGATGGTAGTTCAAATTGAGCTCATAGTCTTTAATGAACTCCATCCCTTTCCATTGCCTCATGTTTTCATCTTTCTAATCTAAGAGATACACGGGATTCTTATGATTAGAAATCACCTTAAACTTTACTCCATATAGATGGCATCTCTAGATTTTCAAAACTGAATATTACTATTGCTAACTTAAGACAGTGTGTAGGTTAGTTTACATCATGCGGCTTTAGCTGTCTTGAAACCTAAGCCTCTATCTTTTCGTTCTACATCAAAATGCACCCTAAGCCTTTTCCTGATTCATCTCAATAAACCTCAAATGAATTGTGTGGGCCTAGAAAGGCTACTATAGGTGCAATGGTTAACTTCTGCTTGAGGCCTCAAAAACTTCTATCATATCTTACTATCCATGTAAAAGGTAGATTTTTTGGATTTAGCTTGGTTAAAGGTAAGGCTATCTTGGTCAATCCCTTGATAAACCTTCTATAGAAATAAGCCAATTCAAAAACTTCAAATCTCCATTGGTGGTATTTTGTCATTCCCAATTTAGTATTACTTCAACCTTTACTGGGTCAACTGTGACTCCTCCCAATGACACTACATGACTCAAAAATCTAATTTCCTTTAGCCAGAACCCACACTTGGATTTCTTGACATGAAGAATTTGTAACATAATCTAAGATGCTACTCCATTCTTCCTTAGTCCTTGAATGAATAAGAATATCATCTATTAACAATTATGAACTTGTTGAGAAAAATGTCAGAAGATTTGATTCATGTAGTCCATGCATATTATTCAGGTATTAGCTATCTCAAAAGATATCACTATATATATATAATTTCCATAGGATGCTTCGAAATATCTTTTTCCTGAACTTGAATCTGGTTGTATCTCGATCTTAAATCAATCTTGGAGAACATTATTGCTCCCTTTAATTGATCCATGAGATCATCACTCCTTGGAAGAGGATACTTGTTCTTGATCATCACCTTATTCAGTTGTCTATAATTAACACCTAGTCTCATAGCTTCATTCTTCTCTTTCACTAAGAGCACAAGAGCTCCCCATGGCAAGGCACTCAATTGGATGAAATGTTTAATTAACAACTCTCAACTTATTCCTTCAATTCTGCTAATTCCTAATGAGACATTTTGTAAGGAACTATTGAAATTGGACCCATTTCTATACTAATTCAATAGAGAACTTTATCTTCTTTTGTTTGGGAAACTCTAGTATATCTCTCAAAAATATGTCAGAGTGTTCTTGGACTACCAGTATATCTTCTAATTCTTGTTCACTTTCCGTCACACTAGTTAACAACAACATGTATCCTTGACTACTAGGCTTTTCATATCCTATTTCTTAAATAAGTCCCTTTGATAGTGCAGCATCTATCACATTCATAGCAAAACATATCCCTATTGTTGTGGCCTAGATAAAGGTAGTATATATCTAGTTGGACATTTCCTAATCTTGTGACCTGTCTTCCTACATTGATAACAAACATATGGTTTAGCCAAACATGGTTTATCACCATGATTCTTTCCATATTCTAGGCTTCCTTGTTATCAATTGGTTTCTATGACTACTTCCGCTTTCCATTCCCATAAGGAAAATTCCATTTGTGGTGGTAGAGTAGGCTTGAACCTTATGCCATGTAGTGTTAGTATTCCTCAAGCTATTAATAGTTTTTAATTGTACTCTTCCACTAGAGCACTCTAATTCACCAATGCGATGAAGTCCTTAATTTCCAGTAGTCCCACCTTTGGTAATCTCTAATGCTTTCTTCATACTTAACACATTTCCAACTCTTTATTAGGATTACTCTAATAAGTTATGGAAAACTCATCAAACTTTGTGGTGTATTCTGACACCATCATGTTCCCTTAGTATAGCTTCAGGAATTTTTGATTCCTTAGCATTTCTTATGGAGGAAGGAACATACTTCTTGTAGAAATCATCCTTAACCATATCCTGAGTTATTTCAATATTCACCTCCTCAACTAGCATTCTAGTACTTATCCATCAGTAATCAGTGTCCACATCTAACACTTAGGCAGTATAACACTTTTTCTATGAGTTTGATCACCATGATACTTCAAAGATTCTTCTCCATTACCTGATCCATGTTTTAGCCTTATTTGGGTTTAGGTTCCTCAGATTTGGGTGGTTTCTGCTCCTTGGAATGCCACAAATAGCCTTTTCTGATATCTTTCATGAGCTTACTTCCCAATAATGCTCAACATCTACTTTATAGCCATAGCTTGCTCCCTAATTACTTGGGTTATATTCCATAAATCACACATAACGTTTGCAGCTTCCCCCTTCAACCAAAAGTTATTAGTTTCCTACCACACAAAGCAAAAGCCATTGAGTTGATCAGGTTCAATACAATGCTCAACATGATAGCTACTAACTACTTAAAAAGTAAACAGTCATGCACATAAAGTTCTACTTCTTATCTTAGCAGATAAAATCCTATTTCATGGCACTAAAATTTCAGAGTATGCCTTAGAAGCAAGTCAGACCATCCCCAGGCTCTAACAGGATAAACTGCTCTGATACCATTAATGTAACACCCTTCCTACCATAAAGCTATGCTTAAGCCATAACCTTATAGTAAGTAGTTGTTACTTGTTAACTTTGCTTAACCTTAGAGGTATATATACAATATTTAAAAATGAGCCTACTTTTACAACAAACCTAAACTGCTTTCTCTCTATGTCGCTAAGTTTGAATATAATTATATTACACAGTGATGAATCAATAGTATACATAACTATATCAAGCCTTTACCCTAGTTCATGCAGGAACCCTCTATTCTAGGTAGGGTACTACTAAAATTTCATTAAGAAAATAAAAAGAACTTATTCAATTCTCTATAATTGGTTCATCAAGAGGTCTGGCCCATGATGCCAATACCAACTAAAGATCTTCACAAAATAATCACCATCATTGTGATCTATGTAAAAGAATGCTAATAGCAAGAATGAGAATCAAAGATTCCTAGTAGGCAAAACACTAGTCTACTAAATAGTGGCATTTGACATATCATTAAAATAATTAAAGTATCTTTGATTTCTTTTGAAATAATTAGTTTTGCTTGTTCCTTCTTTTATCTAACATAATATTTTGAGTATAAGTCATCCTTAATTGTATAGTCTCATATCTATACAGTCATCCTCAACTGTATAGTCCTATATCTATATAGTTTTAGAATCCCTCTCATGCTGGTTGTTTATATAATACTTAGTTTGTTTGTTTGTTTTATTACTTCTTTATCATAGGCTTATTAATAACTTTGGACTTGAGAATAGAACTCATAAGATTCCTTATATACTTCTCATCTGATGTATTGCCTGTGATGTAACACCTCATGTTACATCCTTATATAGTTCAATTGATGAGGTGTTACATCCTTATATAGTTCAATTGATGAGCATCTCGTACTACATCCTAATATAGATCACAATAGCATGTTATTCTCAATACATCACTTTCCTCATAATGTTGTAACACCTCATGTTACAACCTGATATAGTTCAATTGTTGTAGTATCCCATGCTACAACCTGACATAGATCACAACTTGAATCCATGAGCTTGCAATCAAACAATTGATATTAAATAAGGCTTATTTTCTTAAGTTTTCTTTTCTCATAAAAACCTTTAATATTTACTTAGGAAATCTTATAATTATTAAGTAAAATCTCTTCTTAATAGTTCTATTTCTCATACTTTTGCTTTAAGATTTCCTTGAAATCTCCTTGAAATCTCCTTATCTCTTATGAAATTTTCTCTATTAAGTCTCCTGAATTAATGTGAGATCTTATCTTGAAAATCTCCTAAATTCTTATGAGATTTTCTCTGTTAAGTCGCCTGTATTACTATAAGACTCTTCTATTTAAAATCTCCTGAATTTCTTATGAGATATTCTCTTCAAAATCTTCTTAATTCTTATGAGATTTTCTGTTTAAAAATCTTTAACTTCTTATGAAACTTCTCTGCATAAATTCTCTTTAATTTTTTTGAGATTTATTAGTAAAATATGCTAAATCTTTTATGAAAATTTTTGAAAGAAAATAGCTAAGCTTTTTAAGAGATTTTTCTGTACAATTTGATAATCTTTTATGAGATTTCTTCATTGTAGAAACTTCTAGGATTTCTTACTTAGTAATTCTTAAAACTTTCAGAAAATTAAATCAAGTGTCTTAGATTTCAGAGCTTTTCTTCTATAGATCAAAATCTCATCATTTTCACAAAACTTTAGCATCATACTTCAAAATACCAATCTTTCAGATTTTTCAAAACTATTTATAGTAATATTTTGCAAAATTTTTTCAAATACCTTATTATTTTTAAAGATACAAAAATCTCTTCATTTACTTAATAAACCTCTCAAATCCATTCAATCTATACATAAGATCCTTATCTTTTGCATCCTTTTACATCTATCAAGTATATATATATATATATGCATTTTCAAATAATTTCAGATTTCACAAACATATTTTCTAGCATGTCTTAAGAGTTTATATTAGCAAAATAGCCAAATAATCCCAAAGCAATAGGCTAGAATCTTTCGTACCTTTTTCCAAGCTTTTTGACAAACTTTCCTCTAGTTTTTCTTCTCTAATCCAAGCCTCAAACCCACCTTCCATCCGCTACATATGATGCTGTTTGGACAAAGTCGAAGGGAAAAATAAGGTTTTGGCTTGAGTTTGATATAAAGGAAGTTTTGTCGAGCTAGTCTAAGTGTTTGGCCAAGAGTAGTCTTCACTAGTATGATGGTTTCATGGAGTTTCATGAGAAAGAAAATGAAGATGGTGAAAGGAGAAGAAAACATGAAAGTAGCTGCCCATTTTAGAAAGAAATGTTATTTGTTCTCCTTTTTCCTTTATATAATAAAGCTTACTTGGAGAGAAAGTAAAGAATTGAATATTTCTGTATTGGTTTGCCTTGTATAAATATTAGAAATGTCTATATTTATTTGATTGTCCTGAGTAAAAGTTATCTAGGATATGATACTATCCATTATTTATACTAGTTTCAATGTATCGGTGTACCGATTATTACCATTTTGGTACCTGATCAATGCCTAAATAATTTTATTGGGTTAAAAGTATTTATTTAGCCTTTTCCTTATTTTTTTCTATGTCTTTATACTAACTATAATGTTTCATTCTATATCCCAGATTAAAGTATTATTATATTAAATTTTTAATAATATTAAATAAATTTTCATTTTTTTTTACAGAATCTCATATTGTTGTGATCATAACTATGCATGTCAGAATTTTCAAAATCCCTATAGATTCGTGACATTTAATTATGTTATCATAACAATACTAAAAAATAAGTCGTTACACAACAAACCCTTATCCTTTCCCCAGTATAAATAGATTGGTGGATTCAGCTTTGGGTTTCAGATTCCTGTTATTCATGGATACATACTTAGGGTACAACCAAATCCCCATGGATCCTAAGGGTGAAGAGAAAACAACATTCAAATTGAGGAATACAGGTCCACCTATCAACGCCTCATGAACAAGGTCTTTGGAAGTCACCTCAAAAAAACCCTGGAAGTATACATTGATGATATGTTAGTCAAGACTGCTAGGCTGAGTTCCTTATTTTTGACCCAGAAGCTATCTTTGCTTGCCTTCGAAAACACAGAATATGGCTCAATCCCACCAATGCGCCTAAACTGTCAACTCAAGAAAATTCCTTAGGTTCATGCTTACCCACAGAGGAGTAGGAGCCAACCTAGACAAGTGTCGAGTAGTTTTGGAAAAGAGAAGTCCGGCAAACGTAAGGGAAGTTCAGAGGTTAGCAGGATAATTAGAAGTTTTATTAAGGTTTTTGTCTCAATCAGCCCAGAGGTCCCTCATCTTATTCGAATTATTGAAGAAAGACCACAAATTCACAAGAACAGAACAATGTGAGGAAGTATTCTAGCACTTCAAGAAGTATTTGGCCTCTCCATTAACCCTAACTAAACCAAGGGAGAAAAAAGAGTTAATCCTCTACTTGTCAGTTAGGGAATGTGATGTAAGGGCATCCTTTATCTGAAAAAAGAAGAAAATCTAGGAACCAATATACTTCACAAGCAAAGGCATTACATGGATCAGAGCTCCAGTATCAGAAGCTCAAGAAGTCAGTATTCACCTTAATCTTGATAGGAAAGAAATTGAGGCAATACTTCTAGGCACACCTGATTTGAGTTTGAAGCAACTAACCCCTTTGGCAAATGCTTCAAAAGTCACACCTAGCAAGAAAACTGATCTCCTAGTCCATTGAGCTTTTCGAGTTTAGCATCGGCTACGAGCCTCAGATTGCTATCAAAGCTCAAGCATCAAAGCATTAAATGCATTATATGCATAATTTACTTTCCTTTTTCCAAATGCATGCATAAAGCACATATAGGCGTTATTCACAATGTGATTTCAATCATGCCTCACAAGCAAATCTTTACTTCCTCTAGCATGTCTTTATACATCACAAGTCACATGCTCAATTATTCACAATCAAGTATTCATGGAAAACTAGAACCAAACTTGTAACACCCTAATAGAACCAAGTTCACATTTGGATTCTATTAGTTGTCACTTATGCCTTGCATTTATTTTCTTTTGAAATTAACTTAGAAAAATAGTGGAAGTTTTTTTTTTCTTTAAATAAATTAATTTTTTGAAAACTTAAGCCTGTAACTAGAAGTGAAATACATAGCGCTTTTATAGATAATAATCAAGTTACATTGCGCACTTAATTAAATAAGCGGAATAAGAGACTAAGTGTAGAACTATTATCACATAAACTGGAATATAATCACTTAATACATAAGTCACAACAGGGCATATATCATACTGATAAGTTATTACAAATAACCATATAAGTTCTACTATTACTAATTGTTTCTCACAAACTATAATGTAACTAAAGCTCGGAATACTCCTACTTGAAAGGTTTGAAATCTTCACGCGCTACCTCCTTCCTCAACTACAGCTTTGTTGCTTTAGGTGGACATGTCTGTCTCTGGTAACGACAACGGAAAATAAACATAGGAGTGAGAAATACATGATTTCTCAGTAGGAGTTCCTACTTGTACTAAAAGTGTCGTCGTTGTCGTCCCAGTCACTTCGGTTTTATTATAAAAAGGTGAACAGGTAAGGATTCAATTATCAAACTTTCACAAACGTGATTAGCCGAAGTGCAGTTACTTTTAAACTAATCTTGAACATTAGCAGAAATATCCATTCAGTATTTCATCAAGCATACATATAAGCATATCATGTAAAACCACTAATAAGCAATAATCATTTAGGAGCTGTATGCATTTCATGATTACTCATCCTCAACATTCACTTGTTTAGTGATCATCATTTTTCATTTATTTCATCAACATATTTCTCAATTACTCATGGGATGAATGCATCAATGCCTTAGACCACCCTAAAGGGTAATGAGCTCATACCGTGGCCGTCGCCACAACCTTTTGGTTTTCTTTTCGTTGCCATGATCTCAACGGTTTAGGGGGTTAAGCCGTGAGTTTAGCTCAAGTCCACTTTTCCAGACTATCATTGCTACTTTTTCAGGTTTTACTTTTATTCTCACTGAGTGAAATCATCAATACCTTAATCCTCAAAGAGGATTAAGCAGTGAGTTGGTCTATTTATTATTTCATTTGAAACATGAATGTATGCACATTAATAAATCATGGCACAGTCAATCATTTTATCATTATCATTTCATATCTCATCAATACATTCACATTTATGTATATCACTTCATGTAACATAGACAATATCATGTAAATCTCATAGTAAACATTCTCATAGATAATTCATATTAAGCAACCTAAGTTATCAAGTTAGGTCTCTAGTGTTCCTAATAGGTTATGGATATCTTGGTATTATCTTTTTCTCTTACTCTTCTTTGTACTCTTAGTATTTCCATTAATACATTAATACCCTTTAAGATATTCTTAGAGGTTCTTTATATATTTTTATTATGACTTTTATATATATCTCCTGAAGATTATTATTCTACTTAAATCCTTAAAATTATCTCTTTACAAGACTTGAATCTTTTATTTAGAGTTTTGACATATTTTAGAATAAAATTTGTAGCACTAACATCTTAGATTAGTGTAAATCAACTGTAATTGTGCATAGTAGGATTCCCAGGAAAGAGAGGTGGGTCACAATGGACACGCTTAAATACCAAGTCTTTCCTTAGCCAGAACCTTTCCAAATTGCACTCTCACAGTATCACGCTACCTTCAAGACTTTCTCAGCACACTGTCCCGAAAATATATCTCTCATTCTGTATTTTCATGGTGTAAATTATGCATAGCATACATAAGTGTGTTTGTAGATGTGTTAGCTTTTCCACGAAGTTGAAATCAGTCCATTTGCATTTTTCTAGAGTGAGTTACACCTATTTTACTATTACAAGATCAGTTTTAGGTGATTCTTTTTGGAGGGTGTTATACAATGAGTCTAGTTTATAATAAAAATATTTTCATTTCGAGATCCTTCATATTTTATGAACACTAATTTTCAAAGTAACTACTGCCAGAAATAACTAGAAATTCCAAAGACTCGCCATATTCATGTCTTAAGTTATCTTTATTAACTCAAGTTTCACATACAATCTTTTAAGTTATATTTGAGTTTGATAACATCATAAAAGTACTCATAGCAGAATAGAACATGTTGTGTTTTCTAAAAATATAATTATTCAAAACTTTTGACAATAACTCAAGTTTGAGGCATTCTATCCATGAGCAAAGTTAGAAGCCAACAATACTTGAACAAATAAAGAAGAAACTCCTACCTCTTGTGTAGGGTCTAAAAAGGGTCATTCTCTTATTCCTTAAGCTTTGAGCAAGAGTCTTTGGAGTGGATGACCCTCCTTGAATCTTGGCTCTAGAATTTGAGTGCTTAAGAAAATATTTCTCACTAGAGTTAAAGATTGTAACTCTTGTGAGGGCTAGTAAAAGTTTGGACTTAGGATTTAAGTGTTTGGATGAAGTTTAGAGGATCAAGAGAAGTCTTTGAAGAACATAAGAAGAATGATAGAATAAGAAAGAAAGAACACTTAGGGAGTTTCTGAATTGAAGAGAGTTTGAGGAGTATTTATAGTGGAAAGATTAGAGAAAAAAACAGAAGAAGGAAAGCACTTGGAGCATGATTTATGGAAACATGTTGGCTGAATTTTGGGATGAAAATGCTCCTTGTTTTGTGCAAACATGTTTCCATGTTTTATGCAAACATGTTGGATGAAAATGCTCCATGTTTTGTGCAAAGATGTTAGTGGAGATTTTCTAACCTTTAGTGCATGTATGTGATTCAGAAATGTGTATGATGTATGTGGTTAAATTATTGTGTTATCATCTTAATCCAATGGCTTAGATTCATTCTTGTCTAAAGACAAGTCTAGGGATTTGTGCAAATGGCATTGTAGTAATTTCTTTAACTAAGACAAGGATATTTTTGTAATTAGACAATGATAGTGGTATTCTTGTAATTCCATTCATAGATAAGGGTATCTTTGTCATTTAATAAGGCAAGGGTAGTTTGGTAATTTCCTTTATATAGCAAGGGCATTTTCGTAATTTCCACTAAGTGATGACATTTTTGTAATTCTTTGCATTTTCTCTAGACATACTTAAGTAGTCTATTTGTTGTGTTTCCTAACATTTGTCTAGATTCTCTTGGTTTTGCTATCGCTAATTAAGATTAATATTTATCTTAGTTATAAATTTGGGGATGTTACAAAACTACCATTTTATCATTAATTTAAGGCATTGGTACAATTCTAACACATTGGTATATTTCAGTCCTGTATGGAAAATTTTAGTTTTCATACCAAACAACAAAATATAAGGCTACAAAAATTATCCATGACATTTCAATGTGTCCCCAAGGTCTTGTAAAAATTTCAAAGGAAAATAAGCTTTCTAAATATGTTAACAAAATTATACAAATTCGAAGGTTAGAAACCTCCTAATTACAGCCAACATCAAGAATTCCTAAATTTATTACCATATGAAATGAACATTTCAGGGTTAGGCTTCAACATTATAACACCCTAAAAATCATATAAAAACTAATTTGGGCTTTTATAGTCATAAATTTCAAAAATCTGACAGATATGGAAATGATAGAGACGATCCAACGAATCTGTAAAAAAAATAAAAGAAAAAAAGTGAATAGTAACTTGCGAGCTCCACAGGCCCGCCAGGACAGCCGAACCCTATAATTAGAGTCCAGAGATGCTTGAAAGTGAGAAATTATAGGATTAAGATTAGAAATAGGTAGGAATAAAGATTTTATACCTAGAATTAATTTTCGGGCAATAGTTGATTACCTGGGTACACTGCTTTACCCGTTCGATAGAATTTCGGTGTGTGGTTTTTAATATTGTAAAAGCTACTTGGTGACCAAGTAAAGGTGGGCCACTTATCTTGAGCCAAGTGGATGGCCAAGATTCATTCTTTGACTTCCAAACCAAATCTTAGCCATCCATTTCATTATTTATTTTTGCAAAAGGAAGAAATACCCATTTTGACTACATTTACACCAAGATAAAGATAACTCACCAACCTTATCACTCCGTCATCTTTATTTTCGACCAAGAGGCAAAAAACACAGCCCCTCCATTGTTCTTCCTCTCAAACCTTCATTAACAAGCTTCAAGCTCCAAAAACCCTAGCCCAAAGTTACTAAAACACCAAGCTTCCTTCACAAAACTTATCCTATTGCTCATAATCTATCAAACTAACCGATTGGAATTTCATTTCCTCGCAATTTCTCATATTGATACAACATTAGTTTGTTGTCTAAGGAGGGTTTGATGTTGAATTGGTATCCTTGAAGTGAATAGAATTCAATTGGTACATCCTCGGCCTTGAAGTGAAGAGAATTCAATTGGTACATCCTTTGAAGTTAAGAGCCATAAATCTCCAAAAAGTAGGGTTTTTGAACCTCTTTTCCTTTCAAATCTGTTTTTCTATTCTAACCACTGATTTAATTTGATATTTTTGTTTTATTGGTTGATAATATGTTGATATTGATGTATTCATTTTGGTGGAGTGTTTGGATGATGGTAGAAAATCCATTTTGGAAAAACAAATTTTGAATCATGTGCTGGAATTCTCAGATTTTTACTAACAGGTTATGGTTTGCGAATTTTGTAATATATTTGTAGATGTTTTTATAAGTTAGAAAAATTATATATTGAAGCTACATCCTAAGGCAACTCCATGATTTTTCTTGGGTCACAAAACTGATTTTACTATTTTCTGAAAATGTAAAACCGAGACTATTACTGAGTTGTCTGGATAGCTAATTCTGAAACACTGAATTTTGGTAATTTTGTTACCATATCAAATGATATATTTTTCCTTTGAAATTTTTACAGACTGTTGCTAACATCTTAAGGTTTAAATGTGATTTTTTTTATGAATTTATTGGGTCATTTTCTAGGGTTAAAATTATGGAATTCTGACTGTTGGCTGTAAATAGGAGGTTTCTGACCTCCGAATTTGTCTAATTTTGTTAACATAGTTGCAGAACTCATTTTGCTCTGATATTTTTACAGAACCTTATGGACATATTGAGGTGTCATGTATAATTTTTGTGGCTTTGAAATTGAATTTTTGATATGAAAATAAATTAGTGCTACAATGGTGTGAAATCTGTCCATATGCTGTATTTAGGCTAAGGCCTTATATTGGTGACATAATGATATTTGGTTCAAGTATGATATATATGAATGCATGCTAGTGCCTTTAAGGATTGGTTTGAGGCATGATTGGAATCATTTTGTGAATGAAGGCACACGTGTGCTTTATGCATGTATTTCGAAAAGAAAAGTGAATGATGCAATATGTGGCAAAAGAGAATGTATAAACGTCAATTGTGCATGTTCTGACATAGGAGAAAACAAAAACAAGGCTTAAGTTGAATTGAGGGGAAGGCAAAAATAGGAACTTCCCTCGTGTGCATGTTGTCACATAGGAGAAAATAGAAACAAGACTTAGGTGTAATTGAGAGGAAGGCAAAAGAAGGAACTTCCCCCAAGATATTATGAGTCGTAGACGTATCGGCTAGGAATAGAACTGTTTGTGATTTGGAAATAGAATAAAATGAAGTTCGATGATCATGTATAGGAATGAGCTCAGTCCTGATAAGCAGTCTATTTTCCATATGTTGTGTTATCCACTATAAATACCATTTAGTATAAACTATTCATTGTGGAGCTATCCACGGCAGATACCTGTTAGGTATAAACTAAGTTTTTCTTATGTCAATGAGAAGAGAAAAAATGAATTGAATTGAGTTTTGTAGCATGGTATAAATTAAGTCTTTCCTATGTCGATGGAAAAAGAAAAATGCACTGAATTGAGTTTTATGGCCATAGATAGAATCAGGCCCATTGAAAATAAGTTCACTGTAATTGGAACATGCATGGTTATATTATATTGAGTTATATTGTTTAGCATTATTTCATATGGTCTTGAGCATGATATTACTTATGAATTAAGTGAGTGAACATTAAAAATAACCCATTTCGAAAGTATGATTTGGAACTTTAAAAATGAACTATTGTTATGAAATGCATGATCACTCTTTTTTTAATAAACCGAAGTGGCTGGGGTGATGACGATGACATTATGATTGTGTAGTTGGGGAGTTGCCCCACTGAGAATTGTATAATTCTTGCCCCTACTTGTTTGTGTTATCGTGTCATCTCCAGGGTGATCCAGAGGACAAGGAGGTTGCTGCATGAAAGGAATCAACTTTGTAGTAGTTTAGTAGTGGATATTTTAATTCCACGTATTTAGTTGTAGTCATATATATGTAAATGTAACAAAGATTGTATATGTATGTAAGCTCATATCCAAGCTTCTTTTTGTACTTGACGTTATATTAAAGAAATGTTTTGTATCTTTGATATATATTTTAATCCTATTACGCTAGTTATTACACGCACCCTTGAGTTTGCTATAGATAATTAAGAAAGGTCTGCTAATTAATAAGTAACAACTCTCAAGTATAAAATCAGATATGTGAGGAATTGAAATTCCTATTGGTTTGTTTTGTAGACGGTGATAAATAGTTAAAGTTTTGTGAAGAGATTATAAGGTTTTAGCAAGTTTAGACTAGGGTTTTGGAGGTTTTGAATGAAGTTTGAAGTTCTTTGAGGAAGAAACAATGGACGCTGTATTTTTCTCCTTGCTAGCCAAGAATGATAAGGTGATGTGATAAAGTTTGGTCACATTGTATTTATCTTGATATAAATATTAGTATTTATGTAATTAAAGTACAGTTTCTTTCTGAAAAGATAAAAAGAGATGAATGGTTAGGATTTGATCTTGTTAGTCAAGATTGAATCTTAGAAATCTACTTGGTTTAAATGGATAGACACTATCCAAATCTTGATGTTTAATCTATTCTTCAGTGTAAAAATCACTCATTGAAAATTTACCGAAGTCTAGAACACCACACCCGGGAAATCAGATATTGACGAAAATTAAATTCTAAGTATAAAATTTTCATTTCTAACCATTTCTAACCTTAACCCTATCTTTTCTCAGTCTCGGGCATCTCTTAGTACCAAATTTAGGGTTTCAACTGTTGAGACGAGCCCATGGGTCCAGCAAGGTCATTGTTCATGCCTGAGCCCTTTTTTTTTTAATTCATCCATTGGGCTGTCCTTATCATTGCTACATCTATCAGATTTTTGAAATTCTTACTAATAAAGTTTAAATTAGTTTTTGAATAAATTTTGGGTGTTATATTACCACCCACCTTAAAAAGAATTTTGTCCTTAAAATTCATTTGAAATAGATTTCAAAAGATAGTTTTCATAAATCAAACAAGCAATTCAGACACAATTCAAACAATTTAATCAAATCCTAAACATTCTTGCCTTGAATCGGATTATCAGGTACTGATGTTCCCTTAGCTCTTGATACTCTTCTGTGGTGATTTCCCAGCAAATTTTGGATATCTCTCTAGACACTCCCAAATCTTGTGCCTTGGTTTTCCATAGCAATAGTATGCGTATTGCCCAGCCAAATAAGTTTTACTCCTATGATTTTTCCCATATCTTGGGCAATCTTGCTGCATGGTTGACTTTTGTAGCTATTTGTCCTTATACGAGATGGCTTGAAACTGCTTCTTTTGGGGCAGAGCTTTCTCATAGTCGTAGTTTTCAATTGCCAGTCTTTTATTAGAAGTGTCCTTAATGGATTGGGGGATTGCTTGCTTCTTATTGGATTCCTCTACACATTGACACTTGTTTACCAAAGTTGCATAATCTATGATCTACAAGAGACTCACAGCTGCTTTAATATCCTCATGTAGACCTCCTTCATATTTTATGCACTTCCAGGCTTTATCAGGATCGCATTGGCAAATAGTAGAAAATTCATATAGCTCTTCAAACTTGGCTGTGTACTCTACTGCGCTCGTTGATCCTTACTTGAGTGCCATGAACTCCAACTCCTTTGCCAAAAAGGATTTTCTAACATCAACCAAATATTCCACCAATTAAAACACGTCAATATCAATATATTATTAGTTAATACAACAAAGAATATCAAGTAAATCATTAACCAAAATATCAAAAAGTTTAAAAGCCCTATATGTGTATCTTTAGGGCTTCTAACTCTAAAGGTTCTTTCAAAAATGGTTTTTCCTCATTTTTAGCCACCCAAACAGCACATAATACCTTCCTTAAATAGTGGAGTATGAGATATCAAACAGATAAATTGTGAGGAATTGAAATTCCAATTAGTTAATTTTGTAGATGGTGATGAGTAGTTGAAGTTTTATGAAGAGATCTTAAGGTTTTAACAAGTTTATGTAGGTAGAAAAGTGCACGGTAAGGAGGGGGTCAAATCATGCTTCGCTTATCTTTTTTTCTTTTTCTTTTAAAAACTTAAACAAGATACTATCAATCGTTGAGCTTAAAGTGTAGCAAAAATAATGTTAGGTATGTTAAAAGTAACTTTCTAAACTACATCATTAGCAACAAAAGAGAAAATAAGACATACTTTAAGCAAATATTAAATAATAATCACAGAGCAGTGAATGTCAAAGAGATAGAGAAGAAAAAGATGCTATACAGATATTTTTATACTGATTCGGCCAACCTACCTATCACAACGTACCCAAAGGATGTCACGATGAGAATGACAAACAGTTTAAAATAATGGAAGTTGCCACCAATTTTGTTTTTTTAGCAAAAATTGGAAAACCTTTTAATTTATAAAATTGGCCTTTTTAAAAGTTTTGAGGTTCAGGAGTTTGATTATGATTAGGGAAGGGTGGAAATTTAACTTCACTACACCTCTAATACATCCGTACAAATACGGTTACCCTAGAGCTAATTATACAAATTCATTTATAATTTTAAAATATTTATTTTTCCCCAAAATGTAATTATATATTTAAAAAATAAAAATTAAAGATGAAATTAATAAAGATGAAATTAAATAATTAATAATTATGTATTTACAAAAATAAAGATGAAATTAATAATTATATATTTACAAAAATAAAGCTAAAATTAGTAATTATACATTTACAAAATTAAAGCCAAGATTAGTAGTTATATATTTTGCAAGAATAAAATTAAAATTAGTAATTATATATTTACAAAAATAAAGCTAAAATTAAAATAAGAATTAAAGAACTAACTTTATGAAAAAGAGATTTTGATTTATAGTTATTGACTACGCCGACATATCCTCCGGTGCAATGAGGAACTCAAAGTCATGTCGTTCTGTAGAAAATAAGTATATGTTGATGAATTTAATCAAACAAAAAAAATGTGTTAGTTGATTTTAATTTTGAAAATAGGCTTTTGATTGATGATTTTTTAAAAGAAATCCGGTTTTACACATGGTTCAAGTTAGCACTAGACTACTCAATAAACCCTTACAATTCAATAATCCATAAAGGAGACATCTGCCTCTCAATCATGACTATTAACTGTTACAAAGATTAAAAAAAAATCATTTTTCAAGAAGAAGATCCAAAATTAAAATACCTAACATTTTTAGGGAAAAAAAAATACATATCCTAGACTGAAAATTAAACTCAGCTCAAACATAAAGCAAGATCCAAACGATCCTATTAAAAAAGAACTTGGTTACTGAAGAATAAAAAAGAAATCTAGGGAGCAGTGCATAGAGAAAGAAAGCAAAGCAAAATATATATATATAAGGTCACGTGCACCGAAAAAAATCTAGCTTTCATGCTAGTATACTAACCATTCAAACATTATTGACAAAAGTAAAAGTAACATGGACAATGGGATAAAAGCAATCATGTCCTCAATATTATATATATATATATATATCTTTTTTAAAACAAAACTTTGTCCACAAAGGAAACAACACTAAAAGATATAGTAAAAAGAAAGAAAGAGAACCTAGATCAAAGATAAGAGGAGCAAGGATATGGTTCTTCAAAGAAGCACAGAAGGAAAAAAAAATGAACGATGGAGAGCGAGGGGATTTTGCAAATAGAGGTAGATGCACGTAATGGAACTGGCGATGGTGACTATGGCCACATGATGATGAATGAAGAAGGCTGTGATGACAGTGAAAGTCATAGTTTGATGATGGGAATAGTTGTTTGGAGATGATGATGATGATACTGTTGGGTGAAAGGTTATGGTTTGGTTTCTCCGATAGGAGGCTATGAATGGCAATAATGGAGACAAAGGAAAAAGGTGATGAATCCAATATTCTCATTCTTGTCCTCTCCTCTTTTTGTGTCTCTTGTCAAAATCAGCTCTCTCTATGTGTGTCCTAATTCTTTTCTCTCTGATCTCCTCTAAAATTCCCCCATATTCTTTAAATATTTCTTATTTATACATGCAGGAACATTAAATGCCTTGACTGTTAATGCATTAAATGTATTGGCACACGCAGATCTTCAGGATGTGATTGCCAACTCATTCTGACTAAAGCCTTAAATGCATTAAACAGTTGGCATTGATTTTTTTTTTTAAACTATTAGAGCATTAAATGCTTCTGTCATTTTTCTTATAGTTCCTATTCCAGGCATGCATCTTTCTTCTTTATTTTTATTTGTTTTGTTTTATCAATCATAGTGAGATTGAAATTTAACAGATTTGAGTTTTAATGGGCTTGGTTCTTTTAATGAGCCAACAATAACATGGATTTTTTTTATTACAATTAGGCCAACAACAATAAATAAATAAAGCACAATGGGATAGGCTAACAAAAATTAAAATAATGAAAATAAAATTTCAGACAAAATATAGTGTTCACAATATGACAACAACATGTGCTCCTTGACTCACCATTCTCTATTAACCTGAAAAATGATTGAGGATGAATCCCTGTAGACCGCTAGGTATTCCACCCCAAGGGTTATTGCCACCTCTAGACCTGTTATACATGCTTCATATTCGGCCGTGTTGTTGGTTCAGTCGAATGCCAGTTTGATAGCGATTGGAAACTATTTTCCATTAGGGGACACTACTACTGCTCCAACTCCATTCCCATGAATATTGATGACAACATCAAAGTACATTTTCCACATTAAATCTCCTTTTTCCCCACTTTCATTATCCTCTTCTACAGCTGCTAGGACTTCTTAATTAGAAAATTCAAACTTTATTGGCTGATATTCTTCAAGTGGATTCTCAGCCAGGTGGTTTGCTATCACGCTTCCTTTTATGGATTTTCTATTCACATATTTGATGTCAAATTTTGCTAGAGCCATTTGCCATTTCGACATTCTCATGGAGACATGTAGGCTCTGAAAAATATACTTCATGGAGTCCATGCGAGATATCAGCAAAGTTGTATAACAGAGCATATACTGTTGTAACCTCCTTGTTGTCCATACTAGTGCACAACAAGTCTTCTCAACAGCCAAATAGTTGTATTCACACTCATTGAACTTCTTACTTAGATAGTAAATAGCTTTCTCTTTTCGACCAGACTCATCATACTATCCCAATACTACTCCATGGATCGATGCAACATTGTGAGGTATAGAATGAGTCACTATCCTAGTGTGGGTGGAACCAAGAGAGGTGGATTTGATAAGTAGTTCTTGATTTTGTCAAATGCTTTTTGACATCTGTCATCCCATTTACCCGAATTGTCTTTCCTTAATAATTTGAATATCGGCTCACAGGTAAGGGTCATATTAGAGATGAATCTTGCTATGTAATTCAAACGGCCTAAGAAACCTCAAACTTCTTTCTCTGTCTTGGGCACTGGCATGCTTTGGATAGCTTTACTCTTGTCTGGGTCAACCTCAATGCCTTTCTTACTAATGATGAAACCTAACAATTTTCCAGTGGATGCTCCGAATGTGCATTTTGCTGGATTCTACTAAAGCTTGTAAATCCTCAACCCTTCAAACAATTTTCTGAGCACAGCAACATGACTTTCTGCTTCTTGTGACTTTGCTACCATATCATTAACATATACCTCAAGTTCCTTATGGATCATGTCATGGAAAAGGGTCACATTGCTCATTGGTATGTCACTCCAATATTCTTTATGTAACAACCTAGTTTTTAACCTAATACGCCTAGGACGCATTAGAGTTAAATACTAGTTATTACTCATTTTTTTTAAACATAGATTGAAAAGTAGGAGCCACGTAACTTTAAATAGACGACATCATACGGTGCACATGCAAGGAGCTCAAACCATAAAATAAACATAAACAACATCATCATAGCTTTCATAACAACATAGATATTCCGACTACACACCATAGTAAATACATAATTATAACATAGTACTCACCAATGGAGGTAGAGTTGATACAGTCATATGAGAGATAAACAAAAACCAGAAATACATAGATAAAGAAATATGGCCTATTCCAATGCACCTACAGAAGATAACCTCTAAAAGCAAAAGAAAGTCATCCTATGAAATATGTGAGTATGTGTGCTATGGACTCTGCAACTGCTACCCTCTACTGCTGCCTATCCCAGGAAGGAGGAATGTAACCGATCCACTGGCGTAGCTCGGATGGAGTGGCTAAGCGAAGAGGCGGTTAAACATGAGCTCCACGGCATGGTCGCATGGCTGGCCTATGCCCTAACACAGGCTGAGTCACTGTGTCCTTGCTACCACCTCCTATCTCCATAAGCATTGTAGGTGTAGAAACCTTTGAATAAACAAAAATGGCAAAGTCCTTCGATGGGTTAGTCTCTGAGTGCATCGAGTAGGGAATATAATCTAGGTAGTCACGAACAACAGAAGCACCAGGACGAGCATGACGGATCTGCTCGTCACACGGCCAAGCACGCTTGAACACCAGGTCATCTCCAAAAGAAGAAGTGGGGGAGAAATGAAAACTGGAAACAGGGTGTGCAAATGGACGTCCTATGTAGACAAAAATGCGAACAACACAACAACCCACAAAGTGATAAGAACGATGAGCAGTGTTGTAGTGCACCTCCCAAGTGGGTGTGTCAATGAAGACCACAAACGTCATCATTTGCCTCTGAAGATGGGATGGAAAGAAAGATAGAGGGAGTGAGAAACTTGATAAAGAATCTCAATAAGGAAATCCTCCTATCCTAGTGTTATCATCTATGTCCTCATGAACATTGGGTTTAATTATGAAAATAGTGAGCATGCATAAGGTTTATTTATTAAGTTTCAAATGTACTTATCCAAGGTTCGTGTCTTTTAACATGATTCTTGATGTTATGCATGCATCATGCCTCATTATGCAATGCATGGCAATATAAGGTGCAACATAATACATAAAGACATAAATAGTAAACATAGTAAACATTGCATGAATGACTTTCATTTATACTTGAGGTGACTTAACTTATTCTTTTCTTTCTTTGGGGCCACCCTATTATTCTCTCCTATGAGAGTTCTAGGTTATGAGCTCATACCTAACTACTTGTCACTAGTTTCTGCTTACCCTATGGTAAGTTACTTATCCTATGATAAGTTCAACACTCGGCTTTTAAAGTACGAGATAGGGGGCAAGGATCACCTTTCATAACCTTTAATTCGGGGAGTCTAAAGGATAACTTCCTTATTGGATCACCTCTCATAACCTTTAATTCAGGGAGTCTAGAAGATCATCTCCATGTATTTTATGTCACCTATAAAACTTAGCATGTTATTTAGTGATGCAATCATAATCCATAAATATATTAATCATTCATAACACATCATGTGGTAATTCATGTTTGGAAAAAGTATCACCATTTATCTAGATTTTATAAATTTGGTGGAAATCCTATAGCATAATGGCTAGAAACCGAATTTTCCCTAAATTTGCTTTAGGCCTTGTAATCACATATATCATGCATCTCAATAACTTAAACATAATCATAGAATGTCATTCAATTCACATAATCACCACTTATTTTCATGTATCCATCGGCATATATCATCATTATTTCTACTGAAAGCTAAACATGCTTCTAACTAGTATGCCGGAATTATGGACCGGGCTCAACTAGTGCATATGCTATGCTTGTCAACATAAGATATACATACACAAGTAGGGCAATAAAGATCATCATCAAGCACTTTATACGAAACCGTACCTGATTTATCATAATCGGACATAGAGGTTGAGCCATAAAAGCAAATAAAACTCATCTCAAACCTCAATGTTTTGTCATGGCCGAAATGCACATGCATTGAGTGTAGCCATGATTTAAAATTTCATTCTAGATCCAAGGACAAGTTTGGGCGCTTTAAGATCTTTTAGGTGACAACTTGGAAATAAACATGCTATGCATCATATTTTTATCTTTAGGATTTAAAGGTGATAACTCAAAGTAAATATGCTATGCAAACCCATTTTTATCTTCAAGATTAAAGCGATAGCACAAAAGTAAACATGCCATGCAATTTATTTTTATCTTTGAGATTAAGGTGAAGACATTAAAAGTAAACATGCTATGCACTTCATTTTTATCTTCAAGCTTTAGGGTGGTGGCTCAAAATATAAATATGTTATGCAAACTCATTCTTATCTTTAGATTTAGGTGATAGCATAAAAGTAAATATGAACGTAAGCTTATTTTACATCTTGTTCACTTAAAGCTCAAAAACCTTACAAGATTAGTTTCTTGCTCCTAGTAGATCTTAAACATTAGTGAGCTTTAGAGTCCATCCACACCATGGTTCCAAGAACCTTATTCCTTGGACTCATCATCAAGCTCAAAACAAAGAACAAAGAGAAAAAGATAACCAACAACATTTGATTTCTATGGTTTCCTTGAAACCCAAAATAAAAGGAAAGTGAGAGATAAACATCAAAAGAAGCAATAAACCAAGGAGACCAAAAACCTTAGGCTTTAGAGATCTTGAGTTTGGTGATATCAAATCACCTTCAAAGATACTCATCATCAAGCCATGATCTAACTCAGCAAAACTGAAATCCTAGGAGAAAAAGGAGATGAGGCCAAAAATGAAATGAAACCAAGGAACCAAGCCTTTGGCTTTAGAGGCCTCAAACATGGTGATGTCAAGACCATCACCAAGAGCTTCATCATCAAGCCATGGTTCCAACACTTTATTTACAACCAAGAACCAAAAACATAGAGGAAAAAGATCCATAAACTAAAAATATTCATCAAGAGGAGGAGATCCACATCAAAACATAAAGAAAGGAAAAAAAACCAAAAGAACTTGTCCAACCAAACAACAAAGAATCCAAAAAATAAAGAAAAGAAAACAAAGGAACTCAAAACAAAATCCTACCAAGGATGTAGTCTTTGATGGAAGGAAGAAAGCTTGGTTCTTGGAGATAAAATGAGAAGACAAAATCTTCTCTTGGTGGCTTGAGGGTTTCGGCCAAGGGGGAAAGAAAGGAAAGGAATGGTTTTTCTTGTGGGGTTTAGCTTAGGGGTGGAAAAGTTGTGTATTTATGAGGTGGTTTGTGGTTATAAGGTGGTGGTGAGTGGTGGTTCTCATGAGGAAGGAGAAGAGCTCTCAAGGCCTTAGAAAAGAGAGAAAACTTGAAATGGCTTTAGAACTAAAGTTGCAAGAATTAAGCAAATGGCATTGTGATTTCCTTGAGTATGTATTTATAGAAAAATTGCTATATGAGAGGATGAAGGGGGAGGGGAGGCCGCGGCATTCATCAAAAGAAATGCAGGAACAAATATCTTCTAAATGCATCATTACATAGAATGGTGTAGGAATGGCAAGGTATGGGCTTGAGTATGGTGTTCTTTGAGTGTGTAAGTAAGCAATTCAAAATGTGATAAATGAGATGGAGGAGGAGTGGTGCCAGTTCCCAAGAAGATTCAAGGGAGGAAATTTTCTCTCCTTAATGTGGATTAGAGGTGTGCTTAGGAGTGTCTTTGATTAGGCCATTGATTAGGAGTTTGTAATCAAGTATTTAGGTAAAAAAAAAAAAGTGAGTGATTAAGACTTCCTAAGGCATGGTTGAAGAGTGCTCTTGTTCACTTATTGGGGTCAAACTTCATTCAATAAGATTTTCAATCATATCATAGGTTTCTTAATTTAAGGGATTGGAGAGAGAAAGTACTATTTCATGATTTGTGACATAAAATCTTAATGTAAGAAAAGAGATTTTGAGTTTCTCTAAGCAATCTAGGTCCTAATTTTTCACAATTAATTATTTTGACTCTAGATTAATTATTAAAATTAAATTATCTTTAATTAGAGCTTAATATCACTTATATTTCCTTAACCATTTAATTAAGCTCATTATGCTTTAATCTAGGGGTAAAAATGTCATTTCACATCAAAACTTCTCCAGGAGCACCCGAACTCATCCAAATATCTCACATTATGTAAAAACATCATTTCAAACTTCTGGGAAAACTTTCAGGCTCAGTTAGCACTAAATCTCGTGTAAAATCGCCGCGGGGCATTTTCATCATTTTGTGCCGAAAGTTCAGAAAGTGGGATTTTCATTTCATTTATTGTTTCTAAGGCATCTAATCCTCTTCAAACATCACACCAACCCCTCAAGGATGCTCCCGGTTGGCCGTCCTCAGATTCCAGGCAAAAATGACCCCAGGGGCATTTTGGTCATTTTTACATGGGAAAATCATGGATCGCGATTTTCACACAGATCGCCATCTAATCCTTATGTAGTTTATTTGTAATATAAAAATAACCTTTTGAGGGGTTTTTTGCACAAAACTGACCTAGGGGCATTTTGGTCATTTTTGCTAAGTAGAGAAAAATTGGAGCATTACACTTTAACTCGAATAGCATCACTCTATAGCAAAATATTCCCCATTGAGTGACAAATGATGTTTCCTCCTTGCCTTCTTCTGCCATCAGGATCTGATTGTAGCGTCAATACCCATCCATGAAGGAGAATCTATGACTTCTTGTTGTATTGTCAACTAGAACATCTATATGGGGGAGAGGAAACTTTGGGCTTGCTTTATTCAGATCTCAACAGTCTACACACATTCTGACCTTTCCATCCTTCTTTGGCACAGGTACTATGTTGGCTATCCATTTTGGGTAGAGTGGAACCTCTAAAAAGCCTGCATCAAGTTACTTTTTGACTTCATCCTTGATTTTTAGTGACATTTTTGGACTCATTGTAAGGCCCCGGTTTTTCTTATTTGAGCATAAATGACCAAAATGCCCCTGAGGTCATTTTTACTCGAAAATCCGAGTATGGCCAATCAGGCAGTCCTCGGAGGGTCAACTCAATATTTGAAGGGGATTATATATGTTGTGATTGATAACAGAGATGAAAATCTAATTTTTCCGATCTTTTGGATCAAAATGACCAAAATACCCCTATAGCGTTTTATGCAAGTAGCAGTGTCGTTTGAGCTCGGAATTTCTCCCGATGGTTCAGAATGTTAATTATATGTGTTTTATGATATTTGTTTTGGTCCGGGTGGTCCCGGACAGTGTTTGTACAAAATTATCGTTTTGCCCTTGGAAAAGTGTTTTACGGGCCTAATGACGTGATTAAGGGAACCTAAGTAATATTAGGCTCTAATCGAAGATTAATTAAGTTTGATAATTCATCTAGAGTCAAAATAATTTATTAAGATTAATTAGAACCTAAGATTGCTTAGATACACCTTAATTGTTTTTAAAAATCAAGATTCCATGTCATGGAATCTTGAATAGTAATTTCTCTCTCCAGTTCCTTAAATTAAGGAATTATGTTTGTGCATAATCATATCATAAAATGAGTTTTGATTTCACTAATGAAACAAGACCACTCCTAATCATGTCTCAACATCCCTAAATTACCCATTACCTCACCGAAACACTTACTTACAAACTCCTAATCAAAAGCTTAATCAAAAGATACACCTAAACACATCATTAAACCACAATTAGATGAAACAAATCTTCTCCCCCATAGCCTAATAGGAACCAGCCACTCCTCCCTATATTCTTCTCATGTTGAATTGTTTTGCATACAAGGGCCATGCTTTGAGCCATATCTTGGACCATACTTGAGACCATACTTAGCCATACTTCAAACCATACCTAGCCTTACCTTTAAATGACCAATTAAAAGAGATATTTTCCTCCCATTGGCTGCATCATAATACGGCCAACCCCCTCCAATTCACTCATTCACATTTCATTTTTCTATAAATTCCAATTTTAAGAGACCTTGGTTCCATTTGCTCACTTTCAAGTTTGTATCTTAAGAATTTCTCTAAGCTTTCTTCCTTTTCTCTCAAAGAAACTCTTTGCTTTTATCTTCTTCATCTTTTTCATCCTCTTCTAAGATCACCCTCTTGCAACCTCAAACCACCATACAACCACCATAGATTATCATCTAAACACCTATGCTTCCTTTCTCAAACACAAAGCTCACACAAACACATTTCCTTCCTTTTCTCCCTTACTTGGGCGAATCATCATCATCCTTGAGAGGAGAATTTTTCTTCTCATTCCTTTATAAGAACAAGCTCTCTCTTGTCCTTCCAAAGAAAAACACCACTTGGTAGGGGTTTTGTCTTTCAAAAGCTTTATCTTTTATGTTGATGTTTTGAAATGAAAAGTTCTATTTTCTCTTAGTTAAACTCTTTTCCTCTCTTTTTATTTTTGGTTATGAAGCTTGGTTTTGAAAGGAAAACTTTAGCTTGATGATGAGGTTTCAAGATAATGGTTGTGGTTATCATTTGAGAAACCTCTAAAGCTTGAAAACTTGGTCCTAATCTTGAAAAATTTTAGTTTTTCCTTCCTTTTTCTTTTTATAGTTTCAGTTATCCTTTTCTTTTCTTGAATGGGTTTCAATTTTTCTCTTTTTCCTTTTTCCTTGTTTTGATTTTGATTCTCAAGAAATGTTGTTGTTTGTTTTGTCCTATTGGTTATTTTCCTTGAGCTTGATGATGATGTTCAAACCATAAGGTTTCTTTGAAACGTTGGTACAAAAAACTCTAAAGCTTACTTTATCTTGCTAAGATATGTGTTGGGTTGAGATTTATATTCCTTTAAAGTCTTGAATGAGCTCTAGTAACGAATAAAATGAACTTGCATCCATGTTTAAATTTATGCTTTGCACATCATGTTTATTTTTCCTTGTTATCACTAAAATCTCACAAATAAAGAAATGAGCCTGCATCCTCATGTTGAAATTTTAAGCCTTGCATTTCATGTTTATATTTCAAGTCATCACCTAAACTTTAAAGATAATAATGAACTTGCATCTCATATTTATTTCAAGCTTTCACTTTACTTTTATAATGGAGACTAAAATAAAGTGCATAGCATGTTTAAGTTTTTGTCATCACCTAAAGATTCTAGAGCTCAAAGACTTTCCCTTTTTATCTCAAGTAAAGATTGGAAAATGGAATCACTCTATGAATACTATTTTCAGCCATGTGATGAGGATGGGCTTTGCATAAGTTTCATCTAGTCACAAGGACCAACAAACTATGTCTTAAGATTTTCTTAAGCATAGAAAAGCTCAAAGAATACTTTGAGTATGATTTTTATGATTAAAACTCTTTTGAGAGTGGTTTAAAATAGCTAGTGCCTTGGCCTTTATTTTTATGGTTTTAATGAAATAAATTGGTTTCTAAAAGAGTTTTGAGGTTCTAAAAGGATTCCAAGGGAAACTAGTAACTTATATGCATTAGAAATGTGATTTTATGTGATTATTTGTGATACATGTTTTGGCCACTGCCTTGATGTTTTGGCCACTGCATGATGCTGTTTTAATGTGTTAGAATGTGTAAAAATTATGTTTGAGTGAGGCAAAAATTATTTTGTGAGTGTTAAAAATAACTAGTAAGTGGAAAGGATGAAAAATGTGAGTTTTAGATCCCTTAGAATCTAAAATATAGCTACTATTTTGGATGAGTAAAATTAGAGATAAAATGGTTTTAGAAATGTTAAGAAGTGTAGGTTTAATTCCTAAAGGTGGTGGAAATTAGTTTTAGTGCCTTAAGAAAAGCCAAAACTTAGAAAGGGTCAAAGACGTGACTTCTAGGCACCCATAATTTGAAATAATGGAATTCTGCCCTTGCTGCCCTATGCTGTTAGGATTTGATCATAATCAGAATAATTAGTGATAATCATTAGTCATGATCCCTTGGGTGCATAAAAGACCTAATTTGGATGCTAGGTTAATTAGATCGAAAGTTTAAGACCCGTAAGGATCAAAAGCATAGAACACTGTATGATAGGAGAGGGAATGAGAATTAGTGTTTCAAAGTGAATATCTATTTATTCATATGACCTGTAATGCATAGCACTTGCATTAGCTGAACCCGGTCTGTTACTCCGGCATTCTGAGTAGGAGCATGTTTACTGTTTGTGAAAGTGCTAATGATGTGTGCATGAGAATATATGAATTTGAGACATGTGTATTGTGTAAATTGTGGCCTGATATGATGATTTGCATGATATGATGAACATGAAGTAATGAATGAAATTCCATGATGATATTTGAGGTCATCAGTTTATGTTGCATACTTGCATAGCATGTCGAGACGCATTTCTCCTGCTACGGTGAGGAGAAAACAAAATCGTGAGGGTATGGTAGATGTAGCCTGCCAAAGTGGACAAATTTACTGTGCACTAGATGTCAGTAGATGCATTTCGAAGAAGGAGATAACCCTAACCTGCACTTTAGGAGTCGGGATATATTTATGATAGGTGATCCTTAAGGCCCTTAACTTGCACTCCGGGAATTAGGATATATTTATACTTATCTGAGGATAAGCTGAGAACTAGTGACAACTAGTTAGGTATGAAATCATAACCTAGATGTTTTTAGGGTGGCCCCATGAAAGAGAACTAATGATGCAAGTAATGACACATAAGCAAAATGCATTCATATGAAAGTTTGTTTCCTTTTTTTGATATCATGTACATGAGCATGCTTCTTTATGTTGTTGTTTAAGTAATAATGACATAGTTTCTGCCATACATTCATGTTGTGATATGCTGCATTCATGACATTAAGATTCATCCTAAAATGAATGGACCTTGGATAAATATGATTGAAAAACCTAACAATGAACCTTATGCATGCTCACCTTTTTATAATAAACCTGAGGTTCCTAGGGACGTAGATGATGACACTAGGATAGGAGGTTTTTCCCTACTAAGATTCTTTATCAAGATTCTCACCCCCTCTATCTCTTAATTTTTGTTATGTCTTCAGATGCCAATGGCGTCGTTCGTGATTTTTATTGACACTCCAGTCTGGGAGGTGCACTACAACCCAGACCACCATTCATACCACTTTGAAGGTCGATGTGCTGTGCACATTTTTCTGTACATGGGATGTCTGTTTGCTTACCCAATGTCTAGCTTTAGATTCACTCCCACTTCTCCCTACGGTGATGATCTGATTTTCGAGCACACCCACCCCCGTGATGAGCAAACTCGTCATGCTAGCCCGACCGCTTCAGCAATCCGTGACTACCCCGATTATGTTCCCCGCTCGAGGTGATCTAAGACCGATCCGTCCGAGGACTCCCCCATTCATATCTATTCGGAGGGTTGCTCTGCTCCCACAGTGCCCATGGACATAGGCAAAGGCAGCGACAATACCGTGACCCAACCCCGTCTAGCTCGGTAACAAGAGATGCGTTCAGGCTGCAGAGGCCACGTTCAATCCCCATTTTGTCTACATACACCTGCAGAGCTCACATAGTTCATTGAGTACATACTCCCGTCGCTAGAGGATCAGCATCATAAGTAGATTTCATTAGAGAGTCTGTTCGAGTGCTCGAGCCATCATGAAGACCCCCTTCTCTTATCGTATCTTTTGCTAGGGGTGTCGTAGTCTAGCACTTGTAGGACTAGTGAGAGGGAGCTGTATCTGGCTTTTGATTTTGACATTTCATGTATTTTCTATTTCCCTGTATTTACTGCTTTCCTGTATTTTCTTTTATTGACTTTATGTATCGAAAGCTCAGCCCACTATGCATAGGTGTGACTTCGTTTGTTATATTTTAGTTGTATTATGAACCATGCTATATTAAGATTATTAATGTATTTGTGTTCAATGTTCTTAAATGTTGTGTTTTAAATGTGTGCTCTTATAATATGCTTTTCCTGTTTATTCGGATTACATCTAGTAACTGGTTTATGTTAGCGCGCTTGGCTCATGTTTTGTTTTATGTTTTTTTTTTAAAAAAATTTACCATAATTTCTACTAAGTATTTTGATTAAAAGATGAAACAAAAGATTAATAACTAATAATTAACTGTAATACGTTCTAGGCGTGTTGAGTTAAATGTTAGGGTGTTACATTTCAAGGAAACCTTATGGTGTGAACTTCACCATCAAGCTCAAGGAAATGGATGAAGAGAACAAACCAAGTAATAACATTTCTTTGAGAACCAAAATCAAAACCACAAAAAGGAGAAAGAAAAAGCAAAATACTTTTAGATCCAAAGGCCAAGTTTCAATCTTTAGAGGTTACACAAGTGATAATCTCATGATCACCATCATAAACACGTATCATCAAGCCAACATTTTCTTTTTAAAATAAGGCTCCATGACGGAAAATGAAAAAAGAGGCAAAGAGTTTAAACCAAGAGAAACTAAAACTTGTTCATAAACAACATCAAAAGAAAAAGGTAAAAGCTTTTAAAACAAAATCCCCACCAAGTAGTGTTTCTTTGTTGTGAAGAAAATAGCTTGTTCTTTGCAAGGAACTAAGAAGAAAAACTTTTCTCCAAGGTGGTATGAGGATTCAACCAAGAAGTAAGAAAAAGGAAGGAAATGTTTTTGTGTGATCTTTGTGTATAAGGATGAAAGCTTATGTGTTTGAATGGAGATCTATGGTGGTTGTATGGTGGTTTGAGGTTGCAAGGAGGTGGTTATTTAAGGAAGGTGAAGAGGATGAAGGAGATGAGAGAAAAGAGAACTCTTGAGGAAAAGAAAGAAAACTTGAATCAACTTCTTAAGACAATAACTAGAGAATGAGCAAATGGAACCAAGTTTTCTCAAGATGTACATTTATAGAGAATTGAAACATAAAGAGGTGAAATGGAGGAGGAGGCCGTGGACTCATCAAGGGAAATAGGGAGGAAAATATCTCCTCAAAAAATGTCATTCAAAGGTAAGGTTGGAGGTATGACTAGGCATGGTTCAAAGCATGGTTCTTTGTGTGTAAAATAAATCAACATGTGATAAATGTGAGGGGGGAAGTGGCACCGGTTTCATGCAACCAAGGGGAGGGAATTGTTTCATCTAATTATGGTTAGAGGTGCATTTATATGTATCTTTGATTAGGCTTTTGATTAGGAGTTTGTAAGTAAGTGTTTACGTAAGGTAATGGGTAATTAAAGGTGTCAAGACATGATTAGGGAGTATTCTTGCTTCATTAGTGAAATCAAAACTCATTTTATAAGGTAATCAATCACAAACATAATACCTTAATTTAAGGAATTGGAGAGTGTAAACACTATTCAAGATTCCATGACATGGAATCTTGACTTTAAGAAAAAGATTTAGGTTTATCTAAGCAACCTTAGGTTCTAATCAACCTTAATAAATTATTTTGACTCTAGATTAATTACCAAAATTAACTAATCTTTGATTAGAGCCTAATTTTTCTTAGGTTTCCTCAATCACATCATTAGGCCCGAAATACACCATTTCAGGGGCAAAATGGTAATTTTGCACAAACACTACCCGGGGACCACCTGGACTTAAACAATTATCATTAATCACATATAATTAGCATTCCGAACTCCAGGGAAAAATTCCGGGCTCAAACGACACTTATACCCGCGTAAAACGCTATAGGGGTATTTCGGTCATTTAGAGCCGAAAGTTCAGAAAATGAGATTTTCATCTTTGTTATCAGTCATAACACTTTTAATCCCCTTCAAACATTTAGTTGACCCTTTGAGGACCGCCGGGGCAGCCATCCTCGAATTTCGAGTAAAAATGACCTCAAGGGCATTTTGGTCTTTTTCACTCAAACAGAAAAATCGGGGCATTACATTTTATAAGAATTCAAGAGATTTCGAATAAAATGTTTCATAAGAAGTTAAGAGATTTTAAAGAGAATATTTCATAAAACTTCACGAGACTTCAGAAGATTTTTAAGAGATGTTGAATAGAATATCTTATAAGAGTTTAAGAAGAGAGGGAACGTAAGAAAATAAGCCTCACACAAAGAGAGTGAATTCAAGAAAATAAGCTTTATGTAATAATCAATTGCATAGTAGTAAGCTCATGGATTCACGGGTAGTAGTAGACGTGCTATGCCCTAAGAACTATATCAGGATGTGAACGCGACGACGTTATATTGTTTGAGAAAAGGGATGTACTGAGGATAGTGATGCTATCTAGATAAGATATAGTAGACATACTCCATCTAGTGAACCATATCAAAAAGTAATCACGATGGCATTACATAGTTGACAGTACAATCCAAAGAGAAGTATATCAGAAGAGTCCTATAAGTTTTACCATTAGGCCTAAACTTTTCTAATAAATCTCGTAAAATCAAAGAGAACTTCAGCAGAGAAATGTCATGAGAAGTTAAGATATTTTTGAACAAAATATCTCACAAGAATTAAGAAGATTTTGAAACGAATATCTCATGAGAAATTCAGGAGACTTAACATTAAAAGAGTTTTAGGAGATTTTCAAGAGAAGAGTCTCACAGAAATTCAGAAGTATTAACAGAGAAAATCTCAAAAGAGTTCCAGGAGATTTTCAAGAGAAGAGTCTCACAACAATTCAGGAGACTCAAAAGAGAATATCTCGTAAGATTTAAGGGAATCTCAAAGAAAAAGTATGAGAAATAGAATTATTAAGAAGAGATTCTAATTAACAATTATGAGATTACACAACTGATGAGACACTTATATAAACATCTGAAGATATATTGCTTATTTTTTCATTAAGTAGGATATAATTGACTAATAGACTATTGTTTTTCCTACTGAGAATCTTTGATTCTCATTGTTACTGTTATCATTTTTTTACATAGATTTTGATGATGGGGATTGTTTTGTGAAGATCCATAGCTAACATTGGCATCACGGCCCAGTCCTTTTAATGAACCAATGATAGAGGAATTTAGTCAGTATTTTTATTTTCTTTTAGTGAATTTTGAGTAGTACCCTAACTAGACTAGAAAGTTCCTGCGTGAACCAGGGCAAGGGTTGACATAGTTATGTATAGTATAGATTGGTCATTAGGAATTACAATTATGTATTTTTGCTATATTATTTGTGTTCAAATTTAGCGACTCATAGAGAAAGAGTTTTCTATTTATGACAATGGTAGGCTACTATTTAAATATTGTATATAAACCTTTAAGATTAAGTAAAATTAGCGAGTAACAACTACTTACTATAAGGTTATGCCTTAAGCATAGCTTTATGGTAGGAAAGGTGTCACATGGATGTTACTGGTTTGCCCATATTGCTAGTTACTTGGCTGGTCATGCTATTCCACCACACTTCATAAAAGCTCAAATTTCTAAATTGAAGAATGATTGTAAATATTTCATGTGGGATGACCCCTGTTTGCGGAAATTTTGTTCTGACCAAGTAATTAGGAGATGCGTGCCTAACACTGAACTTAAATCCATCTTACACTTTTGCCACTCTTCTGCTTGTGGAGGCCACTTTGGGCCCCACCATGCTACTAGTAAAGTCTTAGATTTTGGTTTTTATTGGCACTCATTGTTTAAGGACTCCTATGAATTTTGTAAGACTTGTGAACAATGCCAAAGAATAGGGAACATATCTTGGAAAAATGAGATACCCCAACAACCTTTGTTGTTTTGTGAATTTTTTTATGTTTGGGGTATTGACTTCATAGGTCCTTTTCCTATATCTTATGGCTATGTTTACATTTTGCTGGCTATTGATTATGTGTCCAAGTGGGCAAAAGCAATTGTCACCAAGACTAATGACTCTCCAATGGTTGTCGATTTTGTTTGGAAGAACATTTTCTGTATGTTTGGAACACCACATACTATCATCAGTGACCAAGATACTCATTTTTGCAACCGGAGCATGGATGCTTTGCTCTGTAAATATGGGGTTGTTCATAGGGTATCCACCCCTTACCATCACCAAACTAATAGGCAAGCAGAAGTGTCAAATTGAGAGATTAAGCATATCTTAGAGAAAGTGGTGAAGCCGAACCGAAAGGAGTGGAGTGTGTGTTTTCTTGATGCTTTATGGGCATATCAGATAGCCTACAAGGCACCTATTGGGATGAACCCCTTTAGGATTGTTTACGAAAAGGCATGCCACTTGCCCGTACATATGGAACATAGAGCTTATTGGGTAATGAAGCAATGCAACATGGACCTATTGGAAGTATACCAAGAGAGGAAGATTCAATTGCAAGAGTAGGAGGAGTTGATAATGGATGCTTATAAGAGTTCAAGGATCTACAATGAGAAAACCAAGGCCTTCTATGACAAGAATATTTTGAGAAAGGAGTTCCAAATTGGACAATTGGTGTTGCTATGCAACTTCCATTTGCAGTTGATGCCAAGGAAAATTACACTTCAATGGGATGGACCATTTCGTGTGATCATGTTCACCCATTTGGTCTTGTGAAGTTGGAAGACCTGCACTCAAAAGCAAGATCTTGTGTCAACGGACATCTTTTGAAGGTCTACTATGAATGGTCAATAGTGTAAAAGGATGAGTTAGAAATGGTGCTGACTGTAACACCCTAATTTTTAACCTAACTTTCTAGAACACATTAGGTTAATCATTGGGTTATTACCACTCAGTCTCATTCATTGAATAAAATACTTAGCGGAAATTATGGTAAATTTTTTTTTTGAAAACATTAATCAAAGTGAGAGCCGCATTCTTATCTAAACGAGAGAGACATGAATATCAATCATAAGGAACACAAAAGCTAAAGCAAGTAACAATAGAACAATGGTCATCACAACAAAGGAAACATTTCATTAATAACATAGTTAAGATACATAGTAGTCACGCCCTTATAAAACGAGCTGAGATTGCAATACAGAAGAAAAGGAAATACAATAGAAACAAGAAAGCATAAATAAACAACAACTACCCAAGTGCACCTATGGTGGATAACCTCAATACAAAAGAAGGTTTATCCAATCTACGTGTGAGTGTGCGCGCTAAGCCTCCCCTAAGATGGCTACTGCTCGAACCCAGGGTATGGCGGAACATAACCGATCCACAAACGCAGTGCGGCAGGAGTAGGTACACGTGAAGACTAAGCATGAGCTCCTCGGTAAGGGCGCCTCTCAGCTCACCTAGCCAGTCTCGGCTGCGTAACAGTCTCTTTGCTCTCGCTTCACACAAACTGAGGAGTAGGAGCAAAACTCTCACTATACATATGCGTCGGTAGGTCCTCGAAAGGGTCATCCTCCGAACTGGGAGACCGAGGCACCTAGTCTTGGAAGTCTCAAGGCATCGATCCACTAGTATATGTCCGCAAATTCCTCTCATCTCGCGTCCGGGAGTGCTCAAAAACCATCGCATCGTCATAGGGTGACGTCAAGGAGAAACAGTAGCTCTGTACAGGGTGTGCAAAGGGGCATCTGATGAACATGAAGACTCGTATTGTGCACTGCCCCTCAAAATGATATGATCCGTGGTCCGGATCAAAGTGAACCTCCCAAGTCGGCGTGTCGATAAAGACCACAAACATTGCCATTGCTCTCTGAAGATGTGAAGGAAGAAAGAGAAGGAGGAGAAAGGAGTGTGAATTCTTACTAAAGAATCTCAGTAGAAGTCTTCTATCCTAGGGTTACATCGTTCACATCCTTAGGAACCTTGGGTTTATTTGTAAAAGGTGTGCATACATATAAGATTCATTATTAGGGTTTATAAAACCAATTATCCAAGGTTCATTACTTTTAGCATGCATCTTGATGTCTTGAATGCAACATATCGAAACATGAATGCATGGCAATACTTGAGCATATAAATCAACAAATCAAATCATATAGAAACAATCCATGTGGCATAAGGGCAATAACTTCTCAAATGGAACTTTCATCAATATGTGTGACGTTATTCATGGAATCTTTAGCAATGTAGAGGCCACCCTAATAATAATAACTAGGCTATGAGCTTATACCTCAGCTATTCGTCACTAGCTCTTGCTTATTATCTGAATAAGCGAATAATAAAATAATACACCCGTCTACTTAAGAGTACGGGCTATGGGGCTCGGGAACTCCTCTTTTAGGATATACCCTATTTGAAACGCTCTACTAGCCTCGAGTGCACAGTGAATTGTCCGCTTTGGAAAGGCTTATGTTCAGACCCTCACGGATTTGCCTCCTCCTCACCGTAGCAAGAGAAGTACGTCTCAGTACTTGTCACATAAAAATCTCCTGGGGGTGCCCAACTCAACCGTGTCACCCAGGGTTTTCAACTCATGTGGTATTTTTAAAACATTTTTCAACCCTTTTAGGTTTGACAGAAATTCGGCAGCATAACAGCTGTTAAACTGAATTTCGTTCAAACTGATATTTATGCCACAAGCTAAAAACACAAGCATGTTTCACATTCAAACCTCATGCTTAGAATAAACTCATGTCTCAATCAATGCATCTCATCATAACTCATACATCATATACATCTCATCATCTTATTGCATAGATAACATCATAACATTTCTGATTTTTCCTTAATGTTTTATGCATTGACCCTTAAGGTCCTTAACTCACAAGCTGAGTTATAAATCATCACAACTTAATCTCTCGGGTACCTATAGGCTCATATCTAAGTATTCCTCACTCAACACTGTGATCATAAACAATCTCTAGACCTCAAGAGTGCAGAATCTAAAATTCTAACTTTACGAGTACCTAGAAGTCACAACAATGACTATTTCTAAGTTCATTTTGCTCCTAAGGCTTCAAGATCAAGTCCTAAACCAATTATAAGTCATTCCTACACATTTAAACTAATTTAAAATCATGATTATCATTTCTAAACCATGCTGGATAGAATCCAGAAAAATCATTTACTAAGAGATCTAAAACTATCAAATTAATTCCTTTCTAGTTACTAACTTCTCTAATCTTTCACATATGAATTTTAACATTATTATTGCTCAAACATACTCATATTATCATCATAAAAACAGCATAAACAGTGATCAATCATAGCAAGGCAGAACCGAAAATCCATCTCCATAAGAAGGCACAATACTAGTTTCTCTTGGAACCTTTTTAATACTTTCAAAATTCATTTGTAAACATTTTTATCATCTAAAATCATCAAAATATTCTCAAGGGCAGTAGCGAATCCAAATTGATCTCAAGAGGTTTTAAAATCATAAAACTTTGTTTTAGGCATTTCTTGAACTCATATAAGCTTGAAAAATTATGAAACATAGATTTTAATACTTATGACAAATAAAACTTCTAGAGGCCGAAATCACAAGCTAGATAACACATATTTTCAAGCCTCTGTTTGAGACGATAATGGCAAGTCTTTGAGCTCTAGGTTCTCTTAAGTGTTAACATGAAAATAAACATGCTCATGCACTTGTTTTAGCTTTTATTAGAAAATAAAGTGATAGCGTAAAATAAACATGAGATGCAACTTATTATTATCTTTGATATTTAAGTGAGGACTTGAAATATAAACATGATAATGCAAGGCTTGAAATATAAATATGATAATGCAAGTTCATTCATTATCTTGGTACTTAGTGATAGCAAGGAAAATAAATATGATGTGCAAGGCATAAACATAAACATGAATGCAAGGTTCATTTTTTTTTTTTAATCTTAGCTAGAGCTCTTACAAGACTTTAGAGATCAACACAGCCCAACACTTATCTCACCACAAAGAGAGCTTTAGAGTTCTTGAACCAAGTTCTCAAAGGAACCATGCGATTCTTGAACATCATCATTAAGCTCAAAAGAATCAAACTTTTAAAAGAGATCAAAACCTCAAGGAAAAAGGAAACCAAAACTAAAATCTCAAAACAAGAAAAACCGGATCCATTAACAAGAAAAGGTGAAGATGTTCTTTGAGCTAAAATCATTTAAGTGAGAAAATGAAGATGAAACTTAAAGAAAGTAAAACTCAAGCTCTAGAGGTTCCTTTGAGATGAACACATGGTCATCATCTGAGCGCTCATCATTGAGCTATCATGACCCAAACAAGGCCTCATGGCCGAAACATAGAAAAGAAAAGCAAAGAGAAGTTCAAAAAGAAACCAAGAGAAAACTAGAAGAAAATCATATTTTCAAGCAACACAAAGTTTAGAAAAACACTCATACCTAAAGTGAAGATGAAAACTTGAACTTGAAAAAGAAAACAAGAAGGAGAACTCCTCCAAGGATGATTATGAGCTTTAGCCAAAGTGAAGAGAAAGGAAAAGAGATGTGTTTTGAGTGAGGTTGTGTTTGAGGTCAAGTGTTTGAGAGGTTTGATGATGATTCAAGGTTATGAGGTGGTGTTTAGAGATTATGAGGTGATTATATAAGGAAGAGATGAAGAAGATGAAGATGAAGAGGAGAAAAAGGAAGAACTTAGAGAAAGCTTTGGAAACTTGAAACTTTGCAAATGATCTAAAGTGTTTGCAAGCTCAAGTAAGTAAGGTATTTATAGAAAGATGAAACAAATGAAGTCTCATGGAGAGGAGGGAGAGGTTATGTGGTTTGGGAGGCAAAGGAAAAGAAAAATATCTCTTACAACTTGTCATTCAAGTATGGTTTGAGGTATGGAAGTTATGGTGCAAAGCATGGCTTCAAGTATGGTAATTTGGAGTGAAATTTCTTTCAAATTTGAAATGAAATATTTCTTCTAGAAGCAAGGAGGGCTAGCTGATTTTGACCCACAAAAATGAGGGAAAATAGCTTAATTTATTTAGTCATTCACTTAGCAAATCAAGCATGGATGAAAGTATGGCAAAGTATGGTGTAAGTGAAGTGGAAGCATGGTCTTGGAGTGTCAAAAATTTGAAAATGTGATGGAAAATGGGGTACGAGTGGCTTCGGCTAGACCTGGGCAAAAAAAGGGGAGGAGAAATCTTCCCTGTAATTGAGTGTTAATGATAGGTTTAAGTGTAGATTAGTTTAGGTACAAAGTTAGGAATCATTAAGAATGAGTTTAGGTAACTAAGAATGAGGTTTAAGGATTTTATGACAAGATTAGGAGTGCTCATACATCATTAGAGAATTTAAAACCATTTATGAATAAACAATTAAAAACACAATTCCATGATTTAAGGAATTGGAGAGAGAATTTACTATTAAAGATTCCATGACTAGGAATCTTGAATTTAAAATAAGATTTCAAGTTGTAATTAAGCATTCTTAATAAATTATTTTAACTCAAGATTAATTATGAAAATTAATTAATCTTCGATTAGAGCCTAATGTCGCTTAGGTTTGCTTAATCACACGATTAAGCTCGAAAACACAAAACTAGGGGCAAAATCATAATTTTGTACTAATTTTGCCTAGGACCTCCGAGACTAAAACTGAAGTCACAGAATACATAAAAATGCCTTTTAAAACCATCTGGAGAAGTTTCGGGGTTCATTTGACACTTGCAAACGGGTAAAACACCACAGGGGCATTTTGGTCATTTTGACTCGAAAACTCGAAAAAAGAGATTTTCGATCCCGGGAAAGTACACAAGCCAACTAATCCCCTTCCAACATTGAGTTTGCCCTTCGAGGACTGCCGGATCGGCTTTCCTCGAATTTCGGGCCGAAAATGACCTCAGGGGCATTTTGGTCATTTTCATTCTAACAGAAAATCGGGGCGTTACATTGACTGAGGCCACATACCCCTTGAGAGATCAAGATGTCCAACTTAGGGACATTAAACCAAAGTGCTTGCCAGGAGATGACCTACTATCCCCTTCCCCTTTTTACTCTTTGTAGGCTCTGATTTTTGCTTTTCAATTCTGTAGCTATAATTGTTTTTAGGACAGGTCTTTCTGCTTGGGAGCCATTAATTAGTAGTTCTAGAGGTCCCAGTCAGCCTCAGTCTTGCTCTAGCCAGTTCTAGTCACTCCAGTGAGACTTCTTCGCAGTAGTAAAATTCAATCGTTGCAGTGATTCAAGCTAGAACCATTCTTTATTTGGGCTCTATCTCTACCAAAAAACCAACAATAATAAAAATTATATTAATAATTTAATTAATAATTAAATTTGGGGGAGCACGCACGTTAGTACAACACAGTGTTTCACTACGCTGCAGTGAGATTTTATTACTACGGTAAGTGGGGCCTTTCTACAAATGTTCATTTCAGAACAACTAGCCCTCTTCCCCTCTAACAATCTACTCTTCCTTTTCTCTAAAACCCCACCCCTCACTCTCACACCCACTCCTCACTCTCGTACTCACTCCCCACTAGCACACGTGCACAACTCCTTCTTCCCCACCCTTTTGCTTCCCTCAACCAAGTATGTCACCATTTTTCTTTACTTTTGTTTTTCTTTCTTTTGCTTATTGTTGATTGTGCTCTTTAGGCCAGTTAGATTAAACTAGTTTAATCCTTGCTTCCATTTAGTTTTTGCTAATCTAGTTTAGTTAGTTTTCATTTAGAATGGCTGGTTAAGTTTTGATCTTTTCCATTTAGGATTAGTTGCTAATTCGGGGTTTGCTGTGTGCTGGAATTTATTTCCTACAATGAACTAGAATCACTGCAGTGAATTTGCTCTGTTATAGTCGCTATAGCAAGTAAAACTTGCCCTGGCAACCCTAATATTCCTATATTCACTGTAGCGAGTTTAGGCCCAGCAACCCTGATACTCCCACATTCACTGCAGTAAGTGAACCTCACTCCAACCACTCTAAATCTCATATTCTGCACCTTCTTTTGCATTTCCCCATTCATTAGTCATTATTGCTTCATTTATGCATCTCTTTACCATGAGTGCCTATTTCTTCTGCACTTTCATATACTGTGGGCTACCTCCTCATTCTCATTTCTCTTTCTTGCAGGTAAATTCCTCCGAAGTGCTAGCGGCCTGCCCAGGGCCCATCTGATAATGCTGCTGCTCTCCCATCCCCTGTTCTTGCATTCCGATTTGAGAACATAGCTGCTAAGCGGTCTTTCTAGTGAGCTACACATGGAAGGCCTTGTTTGTTTGAGAACATGATTCCTTATGATGACCCACAAGAGTAAAGGTTGCAAAGGGTGTTAGATGATATTAAGGCCCACGTTTTGGGTTTTCTCCTAGATGCGATTATGCCACCAGCCAACATCTCCTAGGTTCACCAGTTCTATGTGAACCTATAGGATCATTTGGCCGAGACTATTTATCTATGAGGAAGGTAGGTTCCCTTCACTGCTGCGAGCTTCCACACTATCCTAGCCCTACCTGAGGACCCTAAGGAGGGAGAGCCCGACAAGTACCAATTACTTCTGGATGACATCTAGAACATGGATTTAAGGGAGATTAGGGACAGGCTAATTCACCTAGGTAGTGAATAGGTCTACAACCAACAAAATAGACCCCATTTACTTCTTGGAGCTCGCCTCACCCTAAATGCTCGGGCCTGGATATGCATTCTTTTCTCCTACATCAAACCATGTTCCCCTGTTTTGAATCTCGGGCTTGACAATGCCCTTATCCTCTACTACCTAGTAGAAAGCAAGAGATTCGATCTCCCCACTCAAATAGTAGCTCACATAAGAGATGCCTCTTCTACTGCCATTCGAGTAGGCTTGTCATACTTATACTCATTATTAGGATGGCCACTACATGTGGGTCCAGTAGCTCCTTGATGACCTCCTCCAGACCAGATTCCTTTCTGTTACTATTGTTTGCCTTGTGCCAAAGGATGCTGCAGCCAAAAAGAAAGGCAATGAGGGTCCACCTGCCGATAACCCCTATGCAGCACTACTAGATGGGATGGAAGAGCTAAAGCTCCAGATGCAGAAGAAAGCTCAAGGACTTAAGTAGAACCTCCGCCAATACATCACTGAGACTATTGCCACCTCTGAGCGGCGGATTATGCAGAGGATTGCCAGGCTGGAGGAGCAAATGGCTGTTGGCCAGCAGGAGGACTCGACAACTAAGCCTATTCCTTCTTCTATCCCCCTCTGCACTACTATGACTGAGATTATTTTGTGGCACTGTGGGCAATATGTGATTTAAGTGTGGGGGTTATTTACTTCTACAGGACTTTTCTTTCCTTCCCTTCTATCTTTTATGCTTACTTTATTTCTATCTTTCAGTTACATTTACTTTCAGTTATATTTACTCTTTTTGGATAGTTTTTCAGTACTTTTTTCAATTATGTTTATGTTTGCGTGCTCAATTCTAAATTTTCTTCGTTTTGTTTAATTTCTCTTTTTTTAGTCTGTTATAGATTATGTGAATTAAAAAAAAAAAGGGAAAATAACAAATAGAGTTAGAGAATTAGGAGCTTGGTTAGTTAATGTTTCACTGTGGTTACACACGACTCTTGATTCATAGTTAGCACTGGCTTAGAATTTGAGGCATAAATTCCTATTTTGAGCAATAAGCATGAGATTCATCTTGATTGTTGTTTGATTGGTTGGAATTAGCTTTGAGCTTCATTGGTGATTGTATAATTTTGATAACCTTTTTCCCTTTTTCTAGTGTGCACACTCACATTGCTTGTCATTCTAGAACTTGCCTGATTCTCTTTCAAAACATTTTCAATACATCTCATTGCATGTGTGTGATTGAGGCATTTTCTTTTCTTTTCTTTAACTACTTGGCCTAAAAAGTCTCCTTTTTTGCTTGAACCATTGCATAACCCTATTTTGAGCTTTAGCATCTTTTCTTTGTCTAACCAACCCATCATAACCATAAGTGAAAAACAATTAAAAATACCTAACTTAAGTTTAGGGATCATTGATGAAGTCATTGTGCTCGAACTAAGTGTGGGGGAGTCCTTGTTCAACTAATGGTGTTCTTGATATTAGTGTTCCAAGTGAATAACTGGTGAATAGGTCAAAGTTATGATTATGTTTTTTTTCAAATAAAAATAATAATAATAATAATAAACAAAATTTCTAGAATTGACCAATTCACTGTTGTTTTGGATAAAGTTGTAGTTCTTGTTTTAGGATGCATTGTGACAAGAATCCTTGAAGGATCACTTTTGGTTTAATTTTGGTTCCTCTTCACAAATTTCTCATGCAGGCTCACATTTTTGTCTCCTTGAGACTTGAGTTTAGCTCACATAGCCAAATTTTATCCTACCCTGACTTTAACCCCATTACAACCCCAAATAAGACCTCTTGATGCATTTTTTTATAGTGTTTGAACCGTGGTGATTATGATGAAGGGCAAGCTTATGGAAGGCATTGCATTGTGAAGTGTTTGAGCATTGCATCCCGCATGCACTTAAGTGAACTAAGTGAAATACATCCATGTGAAAGTCCTATCAACTCATTAACATTCTGATTTGATCCATGCTTGTTGTAATTTCTTGGTGAATGATTGCTTTACCAATTTTAATTAATGGTGTTTACAATTGTTACCAAGTGAATTTCAATTTCTAGCCATCCCCAACTCTTTGTCCATAATATCTTTTTTGTAGGTTTTCATCAAATTTCCTCCCTCTTTTCTGCTTCCTTAGTTTATCCTTGTTGATTTTGGCACTCATTGCATGAGGACATGCAATTATCCAAGTGTGGCGGAGTTGATAAACACTATTTTTGTAAATAATTCCTCTCCTGAACTTTGAACTTTTTCATTCTTTTCTAGTTTAATTTCCATAAGTTTTGTTAGTCTTTGATCTTTTTACCTCTTTGCACTTAATTTTGTTGTGACTTTTATTCAATGACTTTTGTTCAATTTTGGCTTCTATCTCACATTAGGCATTTGTGTTTTTCAGAGTGGATCATGGTCCTTTGAAGAGTCACCTTGAGAGTGCATGTGGAGTAAGACTTGCAGCTGGAAGAAGGTAGAGAGGAAAGCTGGAAGAAAGAAGAACATCAAAACAGCTTCGTTGCAGCGAGAATCAGCCACTGTGGCAAGCCTGGGAAGTGACGCCAGTGGAGAATTTCAAGCCAATTCAATGTAGCGAACTTAAGTCACTATAGCAAGTGTTGTGGAACCAAACCTAAAAGTTTTATTTTGCAATTTTGACCTACTTTGGCCCTTTTTAGCAAAATTAATGATGATATAAGCCTCTGTGGTAGCAGACATGAGACATTCTTTACCAAATTAGGAAATAGAGCTAGGTTTTGGAGGAGAGCTCTCTCTCTCTTCCTTTGTTCTTCTTTTTCTTCTTATTCCTCCATTTCAATACATCAAAACACTAAGTGATCTTAATTTTATGTAGTTTACTATTTCTATTAGCTTTATTTCTCTTCATTTTCTGGTTGTAACCTCCTTGCCAGCTAAAGGGGATTCAAGAGTTAAGGTTGTGTCCTGAAACATTGTGGATTTTAATGAAAACCTTGATGTTGTTCTCTTTCTCTTTGTGTTTTCCTATCTTTTCATGTATATGATTCTTATGCATGTTAAGTTAGGTGTTGTTTTATGTATCTGAGCATGATTTGTGAGCATATACGATTTAGCTTGTTAATTGATAGATTAGTGAGCTTAACCCAGAAGAAGAGATAGTTCCTGATTGAGAATTAGACTAAGGCAATTTTATGTGTTGTGATTGTAATCATTCAAGTGCCCATATTCTACATTATCCTTTAGTTGATTGACTTTAGGAGAATTGCTATCTAGTTGTGTGATTGTGTAACGCCCCGATTTTTCTGTTAGAGTGAAAATAACCAAAATACCCCTGAGGTCATTTGCAGCCCGGAATTCGAGGAAAGCCAGTGCGGCAGTACTCGAAGGGCAAACTCAATGTTGGAAGGGGATTAGAAAACTTATGTACCTTCCCGGGATCGAAAATCTCGTTTTGAAGTTTTGAGTCAAAATGACCAATACGCCCCTGCGGTGTTTTACCCGTTTGCAAGTGCCGGATGAACCTGAAACTTCTCCAGATGGTTTTAAAAGGCGTTTTTATGTGTTCTATGACCTCAGTTTTAATTTTAGAAGTCCTGGGCAAAATTAGTGCAAAATTACGGTTTTGCCCCTAGTTTCGTATTTTTACGCTTAATCGCGTGATTAAGCAAACCTAAGCAATATTAGGCTCTAATCGAAGGTTAATTAATTTCCTTAATTAATCTTGAGTCAAAATAATTTATTAAAGTTGATTAGAACCAAAAAGTACTTAATTACAACCTAAAATCATATTTTAATTTTAAGACACCTAGTCATAGAATCTTGAATAGTGTTTTCTCTTTCCAATTCCTTAAATCATGGAATTGTGTTACACATTGTTTATTCATAAATGAGTTTAAAATTCTTTAATGATGTATGAGCACTCCTAACCTTGTCATAAAATTCCTAATACACATGCTTAGTTACCTAAAAAGCTTAATCATTCCTAACCTTGTACCTAAGCTAATACACATCTAAACCTACCATTAACACACAATTAATTGGTCAAACTCACCTCCTCCCTTGCTGAACCAGACCAGGCCGTGAACCTTCTCCCTCCATATGCATCACATGTTCAATTTTCTAACACTCCAAAGCCATACCTCAAGTCACATACACCATACCTTGTCATATTTTCCATCACACTTGATTTTCCAATGAAATAACCAAGCAAAATAAATTGTTTCCTCCATTTATTTGTGGCTGGAAATGTTCCAGCCATGTTAAGTTTCTAGAAGGGTGATTTATTGCAAAATTGAAATAAAAGCTCATTCAAAAACCCATGCCTAAACCCATACTTTGTATCATACACTCCATACTTCAAACCATGCTTCTATGACACAATCAAAGAGATATTTTTCTCCCCCTTGCCCCCTCAAAAGCTACGGCCAAGCCCTCCCCATTCACTCCTCCATGGTTTTGTTTTTCTATAAATAGGATGCTTGTGATAGCCTTGTTGCACCTTGAAGCATTTGCAAAGTTTAGAGTTTTAGAGTTGTCTTGCTAAGCTTTTTCCCTTCTCTCAAAGTTCTAAGAGCTCTTTCTCTTCATCTTCATCCTCTTCATTCTTCCCTCACATAATCACCTCATAACCTCAATCCATCACCTCATAACCTTAAACCATTCTCAAAGCTTTCAAACACTCAACCTCAAACACAACTTCACTCAAAACACATCTCCTTTCCTTTTCTTTTCCTTGGCCGAAATCATCACCACCATCCTAGGAGGTGTTGCTCATCTCATCTTCATCTTCAAGACCAAGCTTTTATCTTCATCAATAGGTAGGGACTTGGTTTCAAACTTTATTTTGTTCAAAAAGTGTTTTTCTCTAGCTTTCTCTTGGTTTCTCTTTTTGAAACTTTCTTTGTCTCCTTTTCCTTTTGTGTTTCGGCCATGAGGCCTTCATGGTTACATGATGGCTCAATGATGAGGACTCCTAGAAGATGACTATGTGTTCATCTCAAAGGAACCTCTAGAGCTTGAGTTTTTATTTTCCTTAAGTTTCAACTTTATTTACTAACTTGAAATGATCTTTTCTCAAGAACACTTTTGTTTCCTCTCATTACATGCTTTCGGTTTCTTTGTTTTCCTTTTCTTTAACATTTCGGCTTCCATTTCCTTTTGATCTTTGAAGCATTGTTTGTTTAACGAAGTTTTATTTTCTTGAGCTTGATGATGATGTTCAAGAACCTCATAGTTCCTTTGAGAACTTGGTTCAAGAACTCTAAAGCTCACTTTGTCATGTGATATGTGTTGGGTTATTATCTTATTAAAGTCTTGAATGAGCTCTAGCTAACCATAAAATAAACCTTGCATCATGTTTATTTTATGCTATGCATTTCATTGTTTACTTTCCTTGCTATCACTAATTACCAAGATAATAAAGGAACTTGCACTATCATGTTTGTATTTCAAGCTTTGCATTATCATATTTATATTTCAAGTCCTCACCTAAATATCAAAGATAATAATATATTGCACCACATATTTATTTTATGCTCTCACTTTACTTTCTAGCAACAACTAAAATAAGTGCATGAGCATGTTTATTTTTATGTCATCACTTTAATGATTCTAGAGCTCAAAGACTTGCCCATTGATATCTCAAACAAAGGTCTAAAACATTTGTTTCCTTTGGTTCCTATTTCGGCCCTATGAGGCCTTAGTGTCTCCAAGTATTGAAAACTATGTTTTATAATTTTTTCTAAACTTATATGAGTATAAGGAATATGTAGAACTAAGTTTTATGAATTTAGGACCTTTTGAGATGAAAATAAATATAGCCACTGCCCTCTTAAGTATTTTCATGAGTTTAGATGATAAAAGTGTTCATAAAAGAGTTTTGAAAGTTTTAACAAGGTCCCAAGAGAAACTAGTATTTTATGTGCTTTAGAAACTATGTTCAATGCCTTTAAATGGAGTTTCTGTTTCGGTTCTGCCTTGCTATGTTTGGCCACTGTATGAGCTGTGTTAATGATGTTAATATGCTCATGTTTGAGTAATAATTATGTTAAGACTCATATGTGAAAGATAGGATAAGTTAGGAACTAGAAAAGAATTAATTTGAGAGTTCTAGATCCCTTAAAGATTTATTTTTCTGGATTCTGTCCAGCAAGGTTTAGATTCAATAATCATGGTTTTAAATTAATTTATATGTGTAGAAATGAATCATAATTGGTTTAGGACTTAATCTTGAAACCTTAGGAGCAAACCGAACTTAGAAAGGGTCATTATTGTGACTTCTAGGTACCCGTAAAGTTAGGATTTTGATTTCTGCACTCTTGAAGTTTAGAGATGTTCTTGACCATAGTGTGAGGTGAGAAATTCTTAGTTATAACCTTATAGGTTCCCAAGAGACTAGGTGTTGATGATTAATAACTTAGAATGTGAGAGAAAGATCTAAACCGTAATTTCTAGAACTCCGTAATCACATAAACATAAAGCTATCCAAATTCTGCTTAGTGCTGTTTGGATTAGTTCTTGAGCATAAAAATTTGTATAACTCATTAGTTGTGAAACTATAGGTGTATAAGAAGTTAAGGATAATGTTAGAACAATTAATTTGCAAGTTTAAGACTCAAAAGAATCAAAGTTTAAAACACTATGGGTTATAACATATCAAGTCTATGAGCTTATGGGGATAATTGTTAGATCTGACTATGTGATGATGTTTATGTTATGTGGAAGTTTTATGTGACGATGCATATGTTATGAGAAAGTTTCATGTGATGATATATATATGAGGATGCATGATAAAAATGAATATGATAAATGATGAGGTATTTATGATTTAATACTTATGAGAACTTAAATGTGACACAACACTGAGACGTGCTTCTCCTGGGTGACACCGGTTCGGCCGGGCACCCCCAGGAAAAGACAAATCCGTGAGGGTATGTGTAGATGCAGCCTGCCAAAGCGGACAAATTGTGAGGCCCGCGTGGCTAGCAAAGCGTTTCAAAGAGGAAATGATCCTAGAGAGGAGATCCTTAGTTTGCCCCCTAGCCCGTACTTTAAAGTCGGGATTATGTTTATGTTTCGCTTATCATAGGATAAGTAAGAACTAGTGACGACTAGTTAAGGTATAAGCTCATAACCTAGAGATGTTTTAGGGCGGCCCCATGAGATGAAAGTTAAAGTTGACAATGTCACATATACTATACTTATGCCAATGTTATAATGTTTCTTAGTGATTCTATTGTTTGGTTTACCTTTATGATGCATTCATATCATTAGATTATTTTATGCTCAGTTATAAGACGCATTGTAAAATATGACGGACCTTGGATAAATACCACTTTAGAAATCTAACTTAAAAAGGAATTTATATGCATGCACACCTTTTAGAAATAAACCCAAGGTTCCTGAGGATATGATGATGACACCTAGGTAGGGATAACCCTACTGAGAATTCTTCTAGAAAGATTCTCATTCCCTCTCTCTTTTCTTCCGTCATATCTTCAGATGGCGACATTCGTACTCTTCATCGACACCCCGGTATGGGAGCTGCACCATGACCCGGCACTCGGGTCATACCATTTTGAGGGTCGCTGCACTGTCAGAGTATTCATGTTCATGGGATGACCCTTCGCGCACCCCGTCCCGAGCTACCGCTTCACCCCGACTGCTCCTTACCGTCATAACGGGATTTTTGAGCGAGCGAGACCACGCGATGAGCAGATCCTCCGCATGGAGCCCGAGACATCAGCGATGCGAGTACCAGTATGTGCCGCGCCCCGATTTCTGAGACGGACCCATCCGAGGACCCGCCATCCCACATGTACAGTTGGAGCTCCAGTCCCGCTCCCCCACCGATGAGGGCTGGGAGTGAGGAGACGGTAGTCCAGCTGAGGTTGGCTCGTCGGCCATCTATGCGCCCTCGCCGCGGTGGACATGCCCCGATGATGCGCTCGACCACTCCCGCCGAGATTCGTCAGTGGATCGACTCGATCCCACAGTACTTGGACCGGCAGGAGTAGACATAGGATGGGTAGTAGCTAGTGCACACACGCCACATAGTTGAGGACAAACCTTCTTTTGTATATGAGGTTGTCTACTCTAGGTGCACATGGGTATAGGTGTAGTTTCTCTTGTATTTGCTTTTTATGATTTCCTTGTATTGCACTTCAGTTGTATTCTGTTCCATGAATAGTCCTGCCCCTTTGGGTAGGCACGTTATATATATATATCTATGATTCAGTTGATATTCCCATGATATGATGTGTTTCTTATGCTTTGCTTATATGTTTCGCTATGCTTCCTCTTAAGGATTCGTGCGTGGCTCTTCCTTTGGTTTTAAATTCCAAAAAGAAAAATTTTACCCATATTTCCACTAAGTATTTTCTAAGTAAAAGATGAGACCAAGAGGTAATATTCTAAAGATTAACCTAAGTACATACTAGTAGTCTTGGGTTAAGATTTAGGGTGTTACAGATTGCATGATTAGAACTTAGTCCCTCACCAAGTGTTTAATGTTTTGTTGTGTTAATGATTGATATTCTCTAACTCAAGAATCCCCTAGGATAGCTCCTTTTTATTATTGCTAATTTCAATTACTTGTTATTTTAATTTGATGCTATTTTTTACTCCAACTAAGTAGTTTAGTTTCATCATGAAACAACCTTGGTTGCATACCACTATCTAGGTGCATTAGCAATCCGATTTGGGAATCTAATTTCCTATTTCTAAACTTGGTGTTTGCAAGGACAAGCCACCAGTCTGCTAATTTATAAGTAACAACTCCTAAGTATAATGCCAAGACTTATGCATAACGTTGTACTTGGGAGGGTGTTACATATCTCTCATATATTTACAATCATATATACACATAGCAAAATAGAATTGACCAGGGATTTCAAGTATTGTGATTCCATAGTAGCTGCCTTATCATTCTATTAAGAAATTTGGAGACGACATAGGAACACAAACAAACATAGGCATGAAAATCCTAAAGTTCTCAGTAGAGTATCCCTAAAACATATAGTAAAAATCCTTGTCACCATCATCCTCCCAGCCACTTCAGTTTATTTAGAAAAATATGATCACACAACACATATCAAAGGTTGATTTTGAAGTTCAAAAATCATCCGTCCGATATACAACACATACAAAAAATATGGTCATAAAACACATATCAAGACATATTCATTCGTGTAAACAATTGTCAAAAGTATTCACAATTATATGCACATAACATCTTTATGCTCCATGTCGTATATACAAGCATCACAATCATATATGCATCTTGATTATGTATACATTTTAGTTACATGTGCACACATATTACTCATAATCTCAATTCTAGCTCATATAGTATCTATCAACACTTTCAGTCCCAAACATTCACCATTATATATCCATAACATCATCAATAGATCTACATAGTATCAATTAGATCAAATTATAGACATTTCATCATCCTTTTACCCAATCTAGTAAGCTACTAGAATTTCAGTTCCAAAATATATATATATATATATATATATATGGAACCACCACTAAATATCATTAAAACAGAGCCAAATAAATTTTTAAAGTTAATTCATCATGTCTATCAGATCATGTAAACATTTCAAAGCAAAATAAGGTCTTTAGCTATATTAACAAAATTCTAGAATTTCAAAGGTTAGAAACCACTTATTTTCAGCTAATATTCATAAGTATCGATTTTATTACCCTATCAACTGGACAGATAAAATCCTAAACAATTGCAGGGTTGGATTTCAACATGTCTTAAACACTGTAAAATTTTCGGGTCAAAATTCAACTATTTGATATAGTAACAAAATTAGACAATTTCAGTGCTCTGGAATTAACTATGCACATAAAAACCTTGACTAGCTCGGTTCTTGAATTTTTAAAAATAGTAAAAGTAATTAAAATTACTATAGAAAAATAGTATAGATTCCTATATATTAGATTCATTACATAAAAATTTTAGCTCAAGATAAGATCTCTAAATCAGTAAGAAAAATCATGTAATTTTAATTGCTTGCTTGAAATATGAGTTTTAACAACATATTTCACAACATATTTTGAGAAAATGCATTTTCTAACATCATCCAAACATTCCACCAAATTAAACACATCAATATCCATGTTTAAGAATTCAGTAAGACTAAAACTCTTAAGCCAAAACATGCAAATAAATTTCAGAATCAGTTTGAAGAAAAAGATTTAAAGAAAACCCTACTTGTCACTTGTATGCTCTTGCTCTTGTTCTTGGCTTCCTTCAATAGCTTTATACCCAATTTTTCATCTAAGGCCATCAAATCCTATATTAATATAGCAAGAACAATAGTTTTGTTTGATGGTATGGTGAGATAAGGATTGCTTGTAAAGAGTTGATTTGGGTATATCAAGAGGTAGTATGTAGTTTGTGTTAAAATCCATGGATGCTTGATGTTGTAGCTTAATGTTTTTTTTTTCTGAGTTTATGATGTTTTGATGAAAAAGACAATGGAGTGGGCTATAAGGAATGCTTGACCAAACTTGGGAGGAAAGGAAATGTTGAGTTTTGATTTTATTTATTTAAAGATCAGGTAAACATAATTTCTATTATGAAAAAGTTTTTCTTAAAGATAAATATTGTAATTTTGTGCAAATTCTTATTGGCTCTTTATAAAGGCAATGGAGTGGTTTCTTCTAGGCTACATACTTGTCACTCTAGGTGGCAACTTGACACTGCAAGTTTCATACAGTGTATGAAACTAAACATCATAATTTTATTGAATGGGTAAAACATTGTACCTAGTAAAACAAATATTGACTAAAATTAATTTTAGCTTTAAAATTTTCATTCCTAACCCTTCTTAACCTTAATTCTATAATTTCTCAATCTCGGGTATCTCTAAGCCCCGATGGTAGGGTTTTGATGGTCTTGATGAGCCTGCAGGGTTCGCATGGTCACTATTCACTTTTTTTTTCATTAGGCCATTCTTGTCAAGATTATTTTTTATCCAATTCGGGAAATTCTAATTAATAACAGTCAAATAAAATTTTTAAAATAAATTTCAGGTTGTTACAACTAGCTCAATCCCAGTTATAATTATGGAACTTAGTGAGGTGTCCATATTATGGGACCTAGTTAGGTGCCTTTTAGTTTCACTTATTAGCTCATTACAATTAATTTATTCAGTTCAACTCGTGTTTCTCCATTAGTTTATTGTTTATGATTCCAAACGTAATATCTTTTTCAATACATCTATATATATTTAAATATTAAAACATTTTATGTCAGCTATAAGTAGACTTTATGTATTATTTGATGTTGTTCTATATAGGTTACACCCTAATTTTTAACCCAATACTCTAGAACACATTAGGTTAATCATTAGGCTATTACTTCTTAGTCTCATTTATTTATTAAAATACTTAGCGGAAAATACAGGTAAAATTTTTTTTTGAAACATAAAGCAAAGTGAGAGCCACATTTCTCATGAGATAGAAAGGTAAAACACAAATAACAAGTTATGAAGAACACAGTAAATGGACACATAGCAATGGAACAGAGAAGATCACCACAAAGGAAACATTTCATTAATATTATAATTAGGTTTACATAGAGTCACGCCCTTATAGAATCGAGCTGAGCTTACACACAGAAAATGATAGGAAAGTACAAAAGCAGTAAAGTACATGGAGCGACGGAAATAAAAACCAACTACACTACCCTCCTACCAAAGCTACGAGTACTATACTCAAATTCCCCTCCCAAAAGATACTGCCGAAGGGGAAGACGTCGTGATGGCTCAAGCACTCGTACAGCTCTCCAACAAAGTCTACCAGCGGTGGGAACCCTCGGGTGATAAAGGTATGTATCCGGCGAACTACTTGAGCTCCTCCTGTGTGGGCCAGTGGAGTGGAACACAAATGTTCATCGGCTGAACGTGAGCTCCACGGCGAGGGCGCATCTCGGCTCTCCTTGCCAAGCGTGGCTGCATCACGGTAGACTCACTCCTCTCTCGTCCATATGGAGGAGAGGGGGCAAAACTCTCCGAGTAGATGTGCATAGGCGAGTCCTCGGATGGATCCGTCTCTGAACTCCTCGATTGGGGTACATACTCTGGATAGTCACCTACCGCTGAGGCAGATGAACGAGTGCGTGCGCTCAAAGATCAAGTCATTATCACCGAAAGGAGTAGTAGGAGTGAAACGATAGCTGGACACTGGGTAGGCAAAAGGTCGTCCCATATACACAAAAACACATACAGCCCAACGACCCTTGAAGTGATAGGAGTGGTGGTCTGAGTCATAATGCACCTCCCAAACTGGCGTGTCAATGAAAACCACGAACGTCGCCATCAATCTCTAAAGATGTGATGGAAAATAAAGAAAGAAGAAAAAGGAGTGAGAATCTTACTAAAGAATCTCAGTAGGGACCTCCTATCTAGGGTTACACCGTTCACATCCTCAGGAACCTTGGGTTTATTTATAAAAGGTGAGCATGCATATAAGATTCATTATTAGGTTGTATAAAACTAGATTATCCAAGGTTCATTCCTTTTAGAATGCATCTTAATGTCATGAATGCAACATATCAAGCATGAATGTATGGCAATACTTTAAACAAATAACTCAACAAATCATGATCATCAAGAAGCATTCAAGTGGCATAAAGGGGCATAAATCTTTCACGTGGAACTTTCCTCAATCTTTGTGACATAAATCATCATATTATAGCATTATAGGGCCACCCTAAAACATCTAGATTATGAGCTCATACCTCAGCTAGTCGTCACTAGCTCTTGCTTATTATCTGAATAAGCGAAACATACTAAAATAATCTCGAATCCTTGAGTACGGGTTAGGGGGCTAGGGATCACCTCTCTTAGGATATACCCTATTTGAAATGCTTTGCGGGCATCTAGCCACAACAATTTGTCCACTTTGGTAGGCTGCATCTACTCATACCCTCACGGATTTGTCTCCCCTGGGGGTGCTTGGCCGAACCAGTGTCACCTAGGAAAGCGCGTCTCAATGCTTTGTCACATAAAAATCTCCTGGGGGTGCTCAGCTGAACCGATGTCACCTAGGGTTTTCAAATCTCATATCATACTTCAAAAAAATTCTCAAGTCCTTTAGATTTGACGGAAATTCAGTAGCATAACAGCTGTGTACCGAATTTCCTTCAAATCAACTTTATGCCACAAGCTCATTACATATATGCATTACTCATTTAACTTTCATACTCATGATAGCCTTAACCTTTCAATAAAACACTTCATCATAGCTCATGCATCATCAAAGCATATGCATCAACACATCATACTTGCATTATCAAACTTAAAACATCAAAGTCTCTTAATGTCTTATGCATTGGCCCTTAAGGTCTCCTAACTTGAAATCTAAGTTATCTATCATCACAACTTAAGGTCTCGGGTACCTATAGGCTCATATCTAAGTATTCCTCACTCAATTCTATGATCATAAACAATTCTAAACCTCAAGAGTGCAAAATCCATAATTTACACTTTACAGATACCTAGGAATCACAACATTGACCCTTTCTAAGTTCGGTTTGCTCCGAAGGCATCAAGATCAGTACCTAAATCAATTATGAGTAGTTCCTACACATTTAAACTAATTATAAACCATGATTACTAATTTTAAACCTTGCTGGATAGAATCCAGAAAATTATATTTCTAAGGGATCTAAAAGTCTCAAATTAATTCTTTTCTAGTTACTAACTTATCTTAACTTTCTCAAGTGAATTTTAACGTTAATTATATATGAACATACTCATATTATCATCATCAAAATAGCATAAAACAGTGAGCAACCAAGCATGGCAGAACCGAAATCATCTCCATCAAACAAAGCATAAAACTTCATTTCTAAAACACATAGGTTGCTAGTTTCTCTTGGACCCTTTTTAAAACTTATAAAACACACTTAAAAACAATTTATTTCTTTAAAACCATCATAAAACCAAAGAGGGCAGTAGCTATTTTAAATAAATATCAAGAGTGTTTTAAAACATAAAACCTTGCTCACAATATTTCTTAAAATCACCTAAGCTTAGGAAAATCATAAAACATAAGTTTTTGTATTTGTAACTATACAAACCCTCATGAGACCAGTTCAAGGAGTAAGAAACATACATTTTCAACCTTTGTTTGAGATGATAATGGGTAAGTCTATGAGCTTTAAATCTCTTAAGTTATGACATAAACTTAAATATGCAATGCACTTTGTTTTAGTCTTTATTAAGAGGTGAGAGGATAAAATAAATATGCTATGCAAATCCATTATTATCTTAGAGATTTAGTGAAAGCATAAACATAAATATGGAAATGCAAGTTCATTCTTTAATCTTGAGCATTTAGTGATGACATAAAAGTAAATATGGATGCAAGTTCTTTTTATCTTAACTTGAGCTCATATGAGACTTTTAAAGAGAACCATAAATCTCAACCCAACATTTATCTCATCAACAAAGTGAGCTTTAGAGTTCTTGAACCAAGTTCTCAAAGGAACTACATGGCTCTTGAACATCATCATCAAGCTCAAAGGAAATAAACTCAAAGAAAACAAAACCATGAAGAAAAGGAAACTAAGGCCGAAATGTAGAGGAAAAGAAAACAAGAACCAAAAGCATATAAAGAAAAGAAAAGAGAATGAAACTATGTTATCTTCTTTATTAAATACCCAAAACCCCTATCTAGAGAAAATCTCTAGAACGTGCCAGCTAACTTTAAAGTTGACAAGGGTAGGCTTGGGCTTTTTGAAAACCTTAAATTAATTTTTCTTAAGTTGAAAATCATGTGAGCTAAGTACCATGTAGATAAAGTTCAAAGAAAAGAAAAACTCAAGCTTTAGAGGTTCCTTTGAGATGAACACAAGGTCATCACCTAAGAACATTCATCATCAAGCTATCATGCTCATGATGAGGCCATAAGGCCGAAATGAGAAAGAAAAGAAAAGCAAGGAAGATCTTAAAAAGAAACCAAGAGAAACCTTGAGAAAAACACATTTTTGAGTAAAAACAAAACTTGAAAGCAACTCCTACCAAGTAATGAAGAGGAAAGGTTGAACTTGAGATGAAAATGAGAAGGAGAACTCTTCCAAGAATGATGATGGTGCTTCAGCCAAGGAGAGGGGAAAGGAAAGGAGATGTGTTTTGAGGAGGCTTGTGTTTGAGGTTGAGTGTTTAGGTGCTTAGGAGGTGATTCAAGGTTGTGAGGAGGTGTCTAGTGGTGGTGCTATGGTGGCTCAAGGTGGTAGAGGAAGAAGATGAAGATGAAGAGGAAGAACTCTTAGAAGTTTAGAGAGAAAAGGAAAGAACTCAAAGAAAGCTTGAAAAACTAAAACTTAGCAAATGACCTAAAGTGTTTCCAAGCTCAAGTAAGCAAGGTATTTATAGAAAATGAAACAAATGAGAGCTCATGGAGGAGGAGGAGAAACCGTGGGCATGCCCCATGTTCCATGCATGAGGTGAGAGATTGAAATTTGAGGCATGGAGGAGTATGATTGAAAGCATGGGAGGTATGGCTTTAAGCATGGTCTCAAGCATGGTGTTTGAAGTGATTTTCCTTCAAATTTTGAAATGAAATAATCCTTCTAGAAGGCATGGAGAGCTGGTGGTTTTTGGACAGCAAAAATGAGGGAAAATATCTAATCCATTTGGTCATTCACTTAGTCATTCAAGTATGGATGAAAGTATGATCAAGTATAGTGTATGTAAGGTGAAAGAATGGTCTTTTGAGTGTAAGAATTTGAGCATGTGATGAATATTTGGGGAATAGGATTTCGGCCAGATTTGAACAGCCAAGGGGGAAAGAAAATTGCTCATGTAATTGTGTGTTAATTATATGTTTAGGTGTGTATTAGTTTAGGTGCAAGATTAGGAATCTCTAAGCATGAGTTTAGGTAACTAAGAGTGTGATTAGGAATGTTATGACATGATTAAGGAGTGCTCATACACATTTAGCGAGTTTAAAATTCATTTTATGAGTAAACAATGTAGACAAATTTCCATGATTTAAGGAATTGGAGAGAGAAAACACAATTCAAGATTCCATGACTAGGAATCTGGAATTTAAAATAAGATTTGAGTTTAAATTAAGCAATCTTAGGTTCTAATCAACTCTAATAAATTATTTTGACTCTAGATTAATTAAGAAAATTAATTAATCTTCGATTAGAGCCTAATATTGCTTAGGTTTGCTTAATCACATGATTAAGCTCAAAAACACAAAACTAGGGGCAAAATCATAATTTTGTACAAATTTTGCCTGGGACCACTGGGAATAAAACTGAGGTCACATAGTACATAAAAACACCTTTTAAAACCATCTGGAGAAGTTTCGGGTTCATCCAACATTTGCACTCGAGTCAAACACCACAGGGGTATTTTGATCATTTTGACCTAAAAACTCAAAAAACGAGATTTTCGATCCCAGATAGGTACACAAGTCAACTAATCCCCTTCAAAAATTGAGTTAGCCCCTCGAGGACTGCCAGGCCGGCCATCCTCGAGTTCTGGGCTGAAAATGACCTCATGGGCATTTTGGTCATTTTCACTCTAATAGAAAATCGGGGCGTTACATAGGTTGTGAATGAAGACTCACTCATTGAGTTTTGATGAACTCACCCCCCTTTTTCCTCCCAATAGATACAGCTATAGGTTTAGCTGCACCATAGGATCCATCTTGGTAATGATGTAGATTCTTTTGTGTGAGCTTCGCTTTAAGGTAAAAGGGAAAGGTTGGGGAAATTTCTTCAAACTTGGTAAAGGGATTTATAAAATGGGTAAAAGCGCCAGTGATCAGCAAAATACACATCGTTAAGAACAATAACCTCGATTGGTTAATATTCTACAAGAACTACTTCTTCAAAAGTGGAATCAAAAGCAAAACCCAAATACGATTATTTCACCAATATAATATATTAGCACAAATATATCATATGGACAGATTTCACACTTAAATAGCAAGATTTATTTTGCTTAACAAATAACTAATTTCAAAGTCATAAAAATTCCCCATGACACCTCAATGTGTGCTCAAGCTTCTATAAAAATTTAAGGGCAAGAATCATTTTCTAATTGTATTAAAACAAGTCTACAAATTTGGTGGTCAAAGATCACCTAATCTCAGCTCAAAGCCAGAATTCTATAACTTTTAACCCTAGAAAAAGATTGATTAAATTCAAAATAAAAATCATGGTTCAACCTCAAGATGTTTCCAACAACAAATAAAAATTTCAAAGGAAAAATCTTTCATTTGCTATGGTAACAAAATTAGCAAAATTCACAACTTTAGTTCTAACAATTCAGGCAGCATATGCATAGCTTCAGTTCATGATTTTTTTAAAGTAGTAAAGTTGAAAAACAAACTCAAGAAAATTCATGGGACTAGCTTAGGATGTTAGCTTCAACATATAATTTTTCTAGATCATGAAATCATCTACAAATATTTCATAATATTAATAACTTCTCCTTACATGTGGCCAAAAATGAGAATCCAGCAACCTAATTCAAAATCTCTTTTGATAAAAATGATTTTTCCACAACACCAAATCAATATATATGTGTAATCAAAAAACTTAACCAGAAAATATTAATTTTCAACAAGCCAAAATTGAGACAAACATAAATGAACAAAAAGGTAACAAGAACCCTACTTTGGTGGCTTTAAGGATCTTGGCTCTAAGGGTGATCCAAGAATGATTTCCTTCCCTTCAAAGCCTCAAACCAACACCAAACCCTTCCTTAAGCAACAAATTGTGAGCTCTCAAAGTAGAAAAAAGTGATGGATTCAAATTCTAATTAGTTATTCATATAATTTTATACTTGATGATTTTAATCATCCGAAAAAAATATTACTTACATCTTACTTAAGACAACTGGACTATTTTCTTCTTTAATGTTTACTTTACTGATTTTTGAGATTATGATTTTTCATGGAAAATGAATATTATTTCCTATTTTTTCAGGGTAAAACTTTATTTACATCTCTAGTATTTTTACCAAGATTTTGACTTAATTTATGGATTTCTTTCATTATATATACGTGCTTAACATTTTCAAAACATTTCAATATTTCCCTTTCAATATAACATTCAAATTATAGATGAAAAAATTGATGGAAAGGCCAAATTATAAATTCAAGAGGTCATAAAAAAAATATAAAATGTCATATTACTAATGAGATCACAATAAAATATAAAATGTTGAGTTTACATTTAGTATTTGAGTGTCATTTACTTGTGTCAATTTTTTTCAAGTAGTATAAGTCCAAACCAGAGCTCATGAAAATTTATGGAACTAGCCTAGGATGTAGCTTCAAATATAATTTTTCTAGCTCATGAAAATACTCACAATTGCCTCAGAAAATTTGTGAACAATCATTGCTAGTAGGAAAATCGAAAATCCAGTAGCGTGGTTCAAAATCTCTTTTCACAAAAATGATTTTTCACAACATCAAACCACTCCACCAAAATTAATACATCAATATCAATATATTATCAACCAATTCAACTAAAAACATTCAGCCAAATCAATAAGAAAATCGTAAAAACAGATTTGAAATAAAAGAGATTTAAAATCCCTACTTGAATCTTGAAAGCTTCTTGCCTAGAACAATCTTTCCCAAGTGCTTTTCTTTATTCAAAATGCTTCTAAACAGCCCTTAACCCTTTCTTTGGTAATGATGTATGATGGCTCAAAGTGGAAAAATAGTGATGGATTAAAATTCTAATCAGTTAGATTTGTAGATGGTGATGACTAGAACAAGTTTAGTAAAAGGATTTTTTGGTTTTAGCAATTTTAGGCTAGGTTTTTTTAGGTTAAATTCTTGTTCATGGTTGTTTCAAAGGAAGAAAAATGGGGGTTGTGTGTAGTACAAACATGGCCGAGAATGCAAGGCTTACAAGACAAACTTTGTGGCTTTTTTAATGATTATAGGTTAGGTTAATGTTTATGTAATATAAAATCTAAACTTTTCCTACAAGAAAGCAAGATAAATGGCTACGATAGCCTTACATTTGGATATAAAGGTTAACTTTATCCTAAAAATTTGACTTTGCTTCGGTGTTAAAAATCGCACACCGAAATTTTACCGAACGGGTAAAACAGTTTACCTAGGTATTCAAGCATTGCTCGAAAATTAATTCTAGGTGTAAAATCTTTATTCCTACCCATGTCTAATCTTAATCCTATAAATTATAAATTTTGGGTATCTCTAGGCCCTAATTTTAGGGTTTCAATTGTCCCAGCGAGTGAGGCCTACAAAATAATATCCTTGTTTTTTTTTTACAAACCCATTGGATCATCTTGATCATTACTATATCTATTAAATTTTTGAAATTATGACTAGTAAGGATCAAATTAATTTTTATATAATTTTTAGGGTGTTACATATGGTGTTTGAATTGAGCATGGAATTGAAATTGAACATCCTTTATAAAACCATATAAATGTAATATACTCTTTATTCCTAAATATAAAACTCCTTTATTAAAATAATTTTTTTTGTTAGCTATAGTTTTTAATTATCATATTTCATTGAATGATTTTAAATTATAAAGAATGATTATAAATTAATTTTAATTTTAAAAATATTTATTATGTATAAAATATACATTTCCACCTAACCATATTTGTTAATAACTTAATTTTTCATATCCTCATCATTTATAATTTTATAGGAAAAGTACTTCTATATTTGCCATAATCGAACAACTTTTTTTGTTAGTAAAAGTAGTTTTATGATTACATCCAAGTATCAAACAAATTTATGGTTCTCTTTTGGGTTTTGCTTTTGATTCTGCTTTTGAAGAAGTAGTTCTCTTAGAATCTTAACCAATTGAGGTTATTGTTCTGAATTATGTGTATTTTGCTGATCATTGGCGTTTCCAACCATCTTAGAAATACTTTTACCGAATTTGAAGAAACTTCCCCAACCTGACCCCTTTTTATCGATTGAAGGCTCCTTGCACGGTTTACCAACGTGATCAAGACAATCTGTACTGATTTTTGTTTTCTCTCCTTTCAAAATATACTCTGAAGTCTTATTTCTACACTTGTTTGCCAGCATAGTGGTACAATGTTCCAATGGTTTATTATCAGGTAGAGGTTTTGGTGCCAATTGATGGTGATACCAGTGCGTTCTTTGACATGTAGTAACTTGAATTATTGCACACATAAGTAACAAGACCACAAGTGACTCGATGTTGAGGTTTGCCATCCTTTGCTGATGCAAAAGTGAGGAAATACTTCAGACTAAATTATTAATTGTTATCTTGAAAGACCATCGATAAAGTAAGCTTCTTCATATGTATATTTATATATATAGAATATGAGTTAAAAGAGAGAGCAACAGTTGAATTTAATTGATTACTATTATGTTATTACTTTTTTATCAGTTACTTACAATAAGTACCAATTACATTCCAAAAAGCTATTATTGTCTTTGTAGTTTAGCATATTCATCTTTTTCCCTATTATCATTTAAGTATGTTTCAATTGAATTATGTTATCACTTATCACTTTTGGAGCTATTAAATGTGCCATTTCTCAAAGACTAATACTACTATTTAGGGTTAAATGCATTTTACCCCTAAATTTTAGGTCATGTGCAATTTAAACCCTAACTTTTCAAAACATGCATTATGACACCCTAAACTTTCCAAACTGCCTATAAAAAAACCCTTACTTTTTAAATAGTGGATGATTACACTCTAAACTTTTCAAACTGTGTAAAAAACCCCCTAAATGTTTTAGTCATAGCAAGGTTTTGGGCTACACACAATAAAAAAATCAAGGAGTTAATTGCACATAGTGTTCATGGACAAGATGTCAGGTTGCACAAATTAGAAACATCAAAAGCGTTAAGTGCATATAAATCTTATGTTTATTAGTTGCCAAAATTATACTGATGGGTGTTTTTCATAGTTTAAAAAGTGCAAGGGGTCGCAATAAACATTTTGAAAAGTCAGGGTGTAAATTGGACATACCCTAAAATTCAGGGGCGTAAAATGTATTATTCCCTACTATTTATTAATTCTTTAGGCCTTATTTCAAAAAAAAATTTAGATGTTTTGCTCCATTTTTAATAACACTATAGAGATATAGTTTTTCATTGTTTTGGTACAAAATCATTAGTAAAAGTGTAAGAATACATAGCTTTTGTAATAATTTGACCTGGGTCACAATGCGACTAGTGCACTAGAGAAGTTGGCATCCTTATAAGCCTGCTAAAATTCTCTATATTGAAAACTTGTACAAAAAACTAACTAGCATACATAGACCTAGTAGAGGCCCCTAGAGTCTCTTAACTAGTTTACAACACCAACAAAAACATTCATATTCTTCTATTCTAAACTTATTGTAAGTAGACAAATCACAACGAGAGCTAACTGTTGGAGCAAATCGAAATTATTTGCAACTCATTTTTCAATAAAAACATTAATGAAATGTGACAAGCATGTAAGGGACTAGGTCCTCGTGGAAGCCTCTAGAAACATGACTGGCTAAAATGCATAATAAGATATATTTATATTCCAAAGCTTAAAGTTTGCATAAATGATTATTATAAATCAACTCCAAATAATCCAATTTGAATTGAAAAACCAGAATCTTGAAATATCTGGACAGCATAAATCCTGAATATAAAACTAAATAATACTAATTTGTGCCATAGCCTAATATAATTAATAAAATAAGTGTAAGTAAAAAATAAATAACCATAAGCATATGCATGTCCGAGATCCTGCCCACAAAATTGGAGCACTACTAAAATTAACTTGAATTAACTTATAACAACCATTACTCTACAGCAAAGCCCATTCAAAATAACCTACAGCATTACCAAGATGGATCCAATAGTGCAGCTGAACCTGTAGCTATATCTATAGGGTAGGAAAAAGAGAGATGAGTTCATGAAAACTCAATGAGTGAGTCTCCACTCAGAACCCACATAGACCACTAACAAATATTACATAAGGTCTACTTGTGGCTGACATAAAACATTTTAATATTTAAATATATATAACTGCATAGAAAATGATATTTCAGTTGGACCCATAAACATTAACTAATGGAGAAATATGAGTTGAAATGAATAAATTAATTGTAGTGAGTTAATAACTGAAATTGAACGGCACCTGGCTAGGTCCCATAATGGGGACACCTCACTAGGTTCCATAACTACAACTGGGATTAAGCTAGTTGTAAGGCCCTGAAATTTATTTCAAAAATTTTCTTTGAACTTTATTAATCAGAGTTTCCTGAATTGGGTAAAAATAATGTTGATAAGAATAGGTTAGTAAAAAAAATATGAATAGTCACTGTGCAGGCCCTGCATGCCAGTCAGGACCATTGAAACCTTGGAATTGGGGCATGGAGATGCCTCAGAATGAGAAATTATAGGATTAAGGTTAGAAACAGTTAGGAATGAAAATTTTAGAGTTGAAACTAAATTTCGGGCAATATCTATTTTCCTGGGAATGTTGTTTTACCCGTTCAGCATAATTACAATGTGTAGTTTCATACACTGTAAGAAGCTTGCAATGTCAATTTGCCACCTATAGTGATAAGTGTATGGCAAAGGAAAAGGGATACCATTGCCTTTATAAATAACCAATAAGAATGGCGCAAAATGACAATATTTATCTTCAAGAGAAACATTTTCACAATAGAAATTATGTTTATCTTATCTTTAAATAAATAAAATCAAAACTCAACATTTCCTTTGCTGCCAAGTTTGGCCAAGCATTCCTTTCAGCCCACTTTATTTTATTTTATTTTTACCAAAACATCATAAGCTCACAACATACTTTAAGCTACAACATCAAGCATCCATGGATTTTAACACAAACTACATACTACCTTTTTAATATACCCAAATAAATAGAGGATTTGATAGGTCTAGATAAAAATTGGAAAGCTCTTGAAGAAAGCCAAGACAAAAAGCAAGAGCACATAAGTGACGAGTAGGGCTTTCTTTATCTCTTTCCTTCAAACTCATTTTGAAATTTATTTGAATGCTTTAGCTTGAGGTTTTCAGTCTTATTGAATTCTTCGATATGGATATTGATGTGTTTAATTTGGTGGAGTATTTCAGTGATGTTAGAAAATGCTTTTTCTCAAAATATGTTGTGAACTATGTTGTTGAAACATGAATTTCAACAAGAAGCTCAAATTGCCTGATTTTTCTTACTAATTTAGAGATCTTATCTTACGATGAAATTTTTTTGTATAGAGAAATCTCAATATTTTTCTTGAGTCATTTTAAGCACTTTTACTATTTTTTTAAAAAAAGAACTGGGCTGGTTAGGGTTTTTGCCAACAAAGTCAATTCTAGAGCACTAAATTTCTCTAATTTTATTACTATATCAAATGATTGAATTTTGACCTGGAAATTTGACAAGATGTTTAACACATCTTGAAATCCAACCATGAAATTTTTTAGGATTTTATCTATCAATTTGATAGGGTAATAAAATTGATTCTTCTGACTGTTGGCTGAAAATAAGTAGTTTCTAACCTCCAAAATTCTAGAATTTTGTTAATATAGCTAAAGACCTTATTTTGCTATGAAATTTTTACACAATCTCATAGATATGATGAATTAACTTTGAAAATTTAGTTGGCTCTGTTTTAATGATATTTAGTAGCAGTTCCATAATTTTCTTTAGAACTAAAATTCTAGCAGCATACTAGATTGACTAAAAAGATCATGAAATGTGTATGATTTGATCTCATTCATACTATGTGGATCTATTGATGATGTTACGCATATAGAATGGTGGATATTTGAGATTGAAAGTATTGTCAAATGCTCTATGAGCTACAACTGAGATTATGAGTAATATGTGTGAACATGTAACTAAGATGTAGTAATAATCAAGATGCATATGTGATTGCAATGCTTGTATATTTACGATGAAGCATGAAGATGTTATGTGCATATAATTGCCTAAATGAATGAATTTGTTTTACTGGGTTAAGGAAGGTCGTCCAATTAGTCGGGGAATAAACCTTTCTACCTTTGAATTATGTTGGAAAAAAACCTGGCTAGGAATATATCTGTGTGAATTGGAGAGAATATCCCAGGATCATGTATATGAATGAGCTCAGAAGGTCCATCTGTGAATTGGAGAGAAAATCCAAGGTTCATGTATAGAAATGGCCTTAATCTTGAAAAGCAGTCTTTTACCCAGGAATGTAATAAGCCACCATAGGTTAACAGCCAAACATGTCAGAGTCACAATTGTCCTAAGCAGTCCTTTATTTTATGTTCTAAGCAAAATCATAGATCCCTGTCGATATGTCAAGGTCAAGTAATGATGATATCCCCTTCGGTATGTCAAGGGCACGTAAAGAAAAGAAAAAAATGAGATCCCCTTTGATGTATCAACCCCACATAAAGATGAGGATGATGTATATGAGATCCCCTTCCACAAATCTAAGGCATGGAAAGATGATTTCACTAAAGATCAACATCATGTGCATACTAACATTACAATGAGATATTTAATTAGGAATATCAGTATGATCTTGAACATTATGACAAACATGTTTTAAGTGATTGGATACTAAAAAGAACCCACTTTGGATGGATATTTTTTAACTTCAAAATAAACCTTTGATATGTGTCATATGATCATATTTTTCTAAATAAACTGAATTGGCTGGGATGATGACAATGGCATGGATTTTTACTATGTGTTTTGAGGATGCCCTACTGAGAATTTTAGGATTTTCACCCTTTTGTTTGTTTGTGCTCTTGTGTCGTCTCCAGATTTCTCAAGAGAATGATAAGGTGACTATTGTGGAAGTTCAATACTTGAAATCCCTAATCAATTCTATTTTATTGCTATATGTCTATATGATTATAAATATATGAGAAGATAGATATATTGTATGGCCCATAGAAGAACCTCCTCTTGTATTTGACTTACATTCAATAAATATGTTGTTTCTTTGTTATGTATTTTAGTAGCATTGTGAATTACTTATTATTCGAATCAATCAAATTTTCCATAGATATTTAATAAAGGTCCGCTAATTTATAAGTAACAACTCCTAAGTCCAATGTCATGGATTAAGGATGATGTTATGCTTGGGAGGGTGTTACACTAGTCCTCTAGTAGACCACTTGATATAATTAGCAGGAGTTGTGACACCCTAATAATTAGCTTCTTATACTTAAGAAAGAATAAGCTAATTATTAGTTAATTACATTTTGATTTCATTCATAAGGAAATTTTTCAAAATACTTGTAGCAAAAAACAGTTTGAATTTTTTTTTAAAAAAAACTTAAAATGGTAAGAGCCTTGTACACAAATGCAAATACATGATACATATAAAAAATTGTAAATGTAAATCCTCATTTAACCAAACACATGCCTAAAATAATTCCTGGACATGATGTAACGCCTCGATTTTTCCTTGTTAGCAAAAATAACCAAAATACCCCTAGGTCATCTTTGCACGAGAACCAAGGTTGGCTAGTACAAGCCAACCCCAGCCAACCCCAAAAGGATACTTTAACATTAGGATAAGGTTATATGAGGATTAGATAGCAATCTGTGCAAAAATCATAATCCCCAATTTCTCCCGTGTCCAAATGACCAAAATTCTCCTGAGGTCATTTTCACTCAAAGATCAAAGATGACCGATCTAAGCAATCTCAAGGCGGTTAGTTTAATGTTTGAAGGGGACTAGATGTGTTATGGATAATGAGAAAGGTGAAAATCTCAATTCCTGGTCTTTCCCATGAGCGAAATGACCAAAATACCCCTGCGGTGATTTAACGTGGGATTAAGGGCCGACTGAACCCAGTCATTACTCGGAGGTTAGAAATGTCAATTATAAGGGATGTATGATATCTAGAAAGGTTCAGTTGGTCTCTGGGGGTTTTGTGTAAAATTACCATTTTGCCCTAAGTTAGTGCTAAATGAGCTTAATTGAGAAGTTTAGGACACCGACAATATTTGGATCTAATTAAAGATAAATTAATTTTAATTATTAATCTTGAGTCATAATAATTAGTTGAGGATAAATAAGGCTGAAGATTGCTTAGGGAAAGTTTAAATCCCATTCTTATTCAAGAGAGCTCATAAGACATAAAGAAAAACTCAAAGGGCAAATACTATTTTCTCTTTCCTTTTCCTTAAAATTAGGAACTATGTTGTCATTTGAAATTCAAACTAATTAAACTTAACTCGACTAAATATGTAAGACCACTCTTTAATCATGTCTTGAAAGTCTTAAACACATGATTACTAACCCAAACACCTAATTACCAATCCCTAAACCTTTGCCTAATCAAATCTACCTCTAATTCATGTCCTAACCCACATGAAACATGAAAAATTCCCCCCAAAACAGCCATAGAAGGCCACGACTATCCCTTCCCCATTTCTCTCTCGTATTTTAAATTTTTAACACTTATACATTTCCAAAATTCTCATTTTCTTACCATTTGCTTTTTTACTGAGTCTTGCTCACAAGTAGTAAAAAAAAACTCTCTTTTCTCTCAAAAACTCAAAAGCTCTCATCTTCTTCTTCCTCAACCTTCAAGAGACCTCATTCTTGGTCTCCATCCAAGCTACAAACATTAAACCCCCAGAACACCACCATAGATCAACCTCTAAACACATATCCTTTCCATTCCCAAACGCAAAGACACAAGAAAAATCCTCCTCTTATTTTTCCTCCCCTTTGGCCGAAACCACACCAAGCTCCAAGATAAGATTTTTCTTCTCATTTCAACACTAAGGATCAAGCTTTCTCATTTGCATCTAAGAAACAACCTTGGTAAGGGTTTTATTTTGAGTTCCTCATCTTTTTCTTTCTTCCCATTTCAGTTTTAATGTGAGAAAAATAGCTAAGTTCTTCCTCTTTTTCTTTCTGCCCTTTTTTATTTTGATATTTCTTTTCTTTCATTTTGTTTCAATTTTGATTGTTGAAACCATGGCTTGATAATGAGGGTTCTTGATGGTGGTTATTATACCATCATGTATTTGACCTCTAAAGCCCAAGGTTTGATTTTTAGTTCTAAAAGAATGTGAGAAATAGAATGTTTGTTAGTTCCTTTGGATATTTTCTTTGATGTTCAAGACCATAGCTTCACGGTGAGGGTTCTTGATGGTGGTTGTGAAACCATCATGTATTGACCTCTAGAGCTCAAGGCTTGATTTTGGTTTCAAAAGAGTATGGGAAATGAATGCTTGTTGGTTGTCTTTGCCTATTTCTTCTTGAGCTTGATGGGGAGTCCAAGAAATGAGGTCTTGGAACCATGGTATTGAGGGACTCTAAAGTTCACTTCCATTTTGTCAAGATTGATTGGGGTTAGGAGTCTATCGTTTATAGTCTTGAGCTTTGAGCTTAATAAAATGTAAAAAATGGACTTGCATTCATGTTTATGTTTCAAGTGCTTGCATCTCATGTTTATATTTCAATGTATTACATATCATGTTTATTTTCAAGTCATCACCTTAATCTTAAAGACTTAAAAATGGACTTGCATTTTCATGTTAAAATTCAAGTCTCACATTTCTTATTTATATTTCAAGTTATTACCTAAACCTTAAAGACCTAAAAATGAACTTGCATCTCATGTTTATATTTAAAGTCTTGTACATCATATTTATGTTTCCAAGTCCTCACTTTATAAGATAAAGACTAAAAATGAGATTTGCATAACATGTTTATGATTCTAGTCATCACCTAAACCTCTAAAGCTCAAGGCTTGCCCTTTATATCTTAAATGGAAATTTTTTATCATGGATGTGTTTTTGTTTATGTATTTGGGCATGTTGTGATGTTGGCTTTGGAATGGATTTTATTTTCTTGTAAGATTCAAACCTTGTGCCTTGATTATACAAAGAAATTTTGAAAGAGTTGGAAACTCAAAAGATAGTAAAGATATGATTTTTATGAACAAAAGTCTTACTAATGAAATTTTATTTTTTGTTTCTATTTTAGAGGTTATTATTTGAGTTTTCAAATAGATAGAATAGCTTCAAGTGTTTCAATGTCTTAAAAAATGTGATTCCTAATGCTCCTAGAAAGTAAATTTCAGCTACTATTTTGGAACTAATATTTCTGTAAGGTACTGTTTGGAAGTGTTGAGATGTGTGAAAATTGCTATAAATTGTGATAAAAAATATTTCTAGCATTTTAGGAAAAACTAGTAACCAGAAAAGATAAAAAATGTGATTTTCAAAGCTTCTAGAAATTAAAATTATGGTTGCTATTGTGACATCATTTTTTCTGTAAAAATTCTGTTTGGTATTGATGAAGTGCAAAAATTACAAGTAGTTGTGCTAATACTTATTTTTAACATCTTAGGAAAAGTCGATAATTAGGAAGGGTAAAAAACGTAACTTCTAGAACTCATAAACTAATTTTTTTAAACACTGCCCAAACTGTACAGTGTTATTTGGTACTATTCATGAGTTTAAAACTTAGTAAAAATTATTCTTGGTCTCTTAGGTGCCTAAAAGGATAGTTACAAGTGTTAGGTTAAGTTGATTTGCAAGATACGAAAAATTGTACTTTGAAACTATCAATATGGAATTTTGGCCAAGTGGGTTTAATTAGATCTAATAATGAATTTGAATATCTCCATGTATTTGAAATACTATTTATAATTTTAAGGACAAGTTTTAGAGACATATGTACCCGCTAGGTGTTAGAAATGTGAAACTTTGCAGTTTTGACCCATTTGATACTAAAGTGTAATCATTAATAACTTGAGGATAATAATGTGAATGATATCTTATAATGACTATGCATGCTTCACTCTTGAACTATGCAAGTGACGATCTTTAGCATGCTGTATATATCCTATTGAGCATAGCATATGCATTAGCTGAGTCTGATCCTTGATTCTAGCATACTGGGTAGAAGCATGTTTACTTTTCAATGAAATGTTGATGGTGGCATGCTTATGCGAATAATTATATGATGAATTGTGATTATGAATTGGATAATTAAGAAGCATGATTGATGTGTTTATGGCATAAATCAAATTTGGGGAAACTTCATTCCCGGCAGTTATGCTATCGAATTTCCGCCAAATTTGTGAACTTAGAAAGGTTATGAAGACTATGAGCATGAAATGTAATTATGATGATGGATGAAATTATATGTTCATTTTTGCATCTATAACCTAGAAGTTGGGAATTAGCTTATCAAGAGGATAAGTATAGACTAGTGATGACTAGTGTAACGCCCCGATTTTCTGCTAGAGTAAAAATGACCAAAATGCCCCTAAGGTCATTTTCAGCCCGGAATTCGAGGAAAGCCGATCCGGCAATACCCGAAGGGCAAACTCAATGTTGGAAGGGGATTAGATGACTCATGTATCTTTCCAGGATCAAAAATCTCGTTTTCGAGTTTTTGGGTCAAAATGAACAAAATGCCCCTGCATTGTTTTACCCGTTTGCAAGTGCCGAATGAACCCGAAACTTCTCCAGATGGTTTTAAAAGGCATTTTTATGTAGTTTGTGACTTTAGTTTTGGTCCCGGAGGTCCCGGGCGAAATTAGTGCAAAATTACAATTTTGCCCCTAGTTTCGTGTTTTTACGCTTAATCGTGTGATTAAGCAAACCTAAGCAATATTAGGCTCTAATTAAAGGTTAATTAATTTCCATAATTAATATTGAGTCAAAATAATTTATTAAAGTTGATTAGAACCTAAAACTGCTTAATTACAACTTAAAATCTTATTTTAAATTCAAGATTCCTAGTCATGGAATCTTGAATAGTGTTTTCTCTCTCCAATTCCTTAAATCATGGAATTTTGTCTACATTGTTTTATTCATAAAATGAATTTAAAATCTCCTAAATATGTATGAGTACTCCTTAATCATGTCATAAAGGTTCCTAATCACATTCTTAGTCAGCTAAACTTATGCTTAATGACTCCTAACCTTGCACCTAAGCTAATACACCCCTAAACACATCACTAACACACAATTACATGACCAAAACTCCCTCTTCCCTTGCTGCATCAGACCTGGCCTGTAACATCCTAATTTTTTTTTCAGAATATAATTAAGGCTTTAGTAGTAAGAATATCAAAATTTTGGTGTACACAAAAATGATGAGAACAATGTAACGAACGTTAAAAAAAAAAAAAAAATGTGAATAGTGTTTTGCAGGCCCCGTAAACCCACCGGAACAGCTGAAACCTTAGATTCAAGACCTGAAGGTGCCCGAAATTTGGAAATTATAGGATTAAGGTTAGAAATAGGTAGGAATAAATATTTTATACCTAGAATTAATTTTCAGGCAATAGTTGATTACCCGGGTACACTATTTTACCCATTCGGTTAAATTACAGTGTGTAGTTTTTACACAGTATAAAGCTACCAGTGCAAGCATGCCACCTAGGGTGACAAGTGTGCGGCTTGAGATATGCCACACCATTGCACCTTTATGGCTAACCAATAGGAATTGTACAAAATTACCATATTTAACTTTAAGAAAAACCATTTTGTACTTGAAATCATTATCCATTTTGCCCTAAACTCACAAGATCAATATCTTATCACCACCACTCCATCATTTTCGTCCAACACTCCAAAAATACAGCCTCCATGTTTGTTTCCTCTCAAACCTCCATTAACAAGCTTCAAGCTCCAAAAACCCTAGCCCAAAGTCACTAAAACACAAAGTTTCCTTCACAAAACTTGTTCTAGACATCAACACCTACAAATCTAACCGATTAGAATTTTAATCAATCACTATTTTTGCACCTTGAGCCATTATACATCACTGTTTAAGGGAAGATTTAGGGGCTGTTTGGAAGGTTGAAGTGAGGAAAAACTATTCTTGGAAGTACTTTTGGAGTTAGAAGTCTCAAGCATCACAAGTAGGGCTTATTTCATCCTATTTTCTTTCTGATTTTACTCTGGAATATTATGATTGAATAATTCCTCAATTCTAAGTTTTATTGGTTGATATTATGTTGATATTGATGTATTAATTTTGGTGGAGTATTTGGATGTTGTGAAAAATGATTTTTGTCAAAAGAGAATTTGACACATGCTGCTGGATTTTCGGATTTCAACAGAACATAATTTGTTCACGAATTTTTTGGCTCATTACTAGTCATTTTTATTAGCTATAAAAAATTATATGTTGAAGATAACATCATAAGGAAACTCTGATAATTTTCGTGGTGCATAATAAAGAGTTTTACTGCCTGAGAAAAATCAAGAACCAAGAGTATATCTATGCTGGCTGAAATCTTGGTACTGAAGCTGTGAATTTGTATAAATTTTTATTCATAGAAAATGATGTATTTATCCTTTGACATTTTTACAGAGTTTTGTAGACATCTTTAAGTATAACTGTGATTTTTATTTTGAGTTGTTTCTATGATTTTCTAAAGTTAAAAATTGTGTGAATCCTATTCTGAGCTGTGAAAAAGTGGCCTCTGACCACTAAAATTGTAGAATTTATTTGACATGGTTCTAGTATTCTGTTTGTTATGAAATGTTTACAGGGACTTTTAGACACATTGAGGTGTCATAGAGAATTTTTATTCGCCAGTGAATTGCCCATTGGAGATGTGAATTAAATGTTGTCACCATAATGGTAAATCTGTCAAGAAGCTGGAATGGTGAAGATGTATTAAGTTAATGATAGAAATCTATTTAATCCAAGTATATATCATATGAATGTATGTTAATTGTTTGAAAGGCTTGTTTATAAAGTATGAATGAGACTCCAATGATATTGAATGCCTATATCTGGGATATAAACCTGACTTTGAAATAGAAAGGTCCATGACATGGTTGTATGACAAAAGAGAATATGTGAAATTTAACGGTGCATGTTTTAACATACGGGGAAAATAGAAACAAGGCTTATGTGTGATAGAGAGGGAAGGCAAAAATAAGAACTTCCTAAGAAATTTTATGAGTCGGTAGACTTATCGACTAGGAAATAGAACTGTGTGTGATTCAGAAATGGAAAAAAATGAAGCCTGATGATCACGAATAGGAATGAGCTCATGTCCTAGCAGTCTATGGTCCTCTGAGGAGTTATCCACTACATATGTTACCTGATGTGAATCTAAGCTTTCCCTATGTTAATAAAAAGAACTACTATACTAAGTTGAATTCCATGTGATATAAGAGAAACACTTATGATTACTACCATTTTGCATATAATTTTCTTTGTCTCATGTATGCTAATATTGATATATGTGATCTAACATGATGTTTTTCTTTATTATTATAAATGCATTTACTGTTTATATTCTGTCTGTATGTAAGGGGTTACCCTACTGAGAATTTTATAATATTCTCACCCCTATTTGTGTATATGCTGTATTGTGCTCAGACTCTGCAGATGCCTCTGGCTGAGGAGAGGCCATCATACCGATGGCCAATGGTTTCGCGTAGGAGGACATGAGACTTATGTGGGCTTTTGACTTGTATGTAGTGTAGTATAGTGCCAGGAACTTACCAGCTTGTAGACTAATTGGTGTTAGATGTCTTAGGTCCATTTCTGTGTGTTTAGTATTTTGTTGGACCTTGATATTTGAGCAAGCTTGGTAGATCTTTTGATAGTAGTTCCTGTGTTGTATTATAAGCGAAGTGACTTAACTTCAAGTATGGTATGTATTAAAGAAAGCGGTATGTAAAGTAATAATATATGTACATTTTATAGTAGTTTTCTTTATAACTCTAGAGTTTGATTTATCTTATTTCATTTCATTTGACTAGTGGATATTATAGAAAGGAAGTGATACTCTTCTAATTACAATGTTAATGCTCGAGTAATACATGGTAGTTAGGAGGGTGTTACATGGCCAACATTCATACTCCATTTTATCACAATTTAATTTTATTTCACACTCCAAAGACCATGCGTGAAGCCATACTCACCACCATAGTTCACCATGCCATCAAAATGCCATTCTCTCATCTCATGTTCCATGAGGATTCATTCTCCTCCACACATGCATTACCTCATGTTCCATGAGGATTCATTCTTCTCCACATACTCACCCTTATTCTTCTCTATAAATACCATGCGTAGATGAACTTTGTTACACTTTTGTTCATTTGCTAAGTTTAGTTTTCTAGCTTTTCTCTAAGTTCTTCCTTTTTCTCTCAAGCATTCCAAGAGCTCTTCCTCTTCATCTTCATCTTCTTCATCCTTCCCTCACATAATCACCTCATAGTCTCACTCCACCACCTCATAACCTTAGATCATCCTCTAAGCTCTCAAATACTCAACCTCAAACACAACTTCACCCAAAACACATTTTCTCTCCTTTTTCCTTCACAAGGCCGAATCATCATCACCATCCTAGGAGGTGTTGCTTATCTCATTTTCATCTTCAAGTTCAAACTTTTTGTCTTCACTCTAGGTAGGAGTGTTTTTCTAAACTTTGTTTCTTGAAAAATGAGTTTCTCTAGCTTTCTCTTGGATTTCTTTTGAAACTTTTTTTTGGTTCTTTTCTTTCTTCTCATTTCGGCCATGAGGCCATGTTTATGAGCATGATAAACAGTCTACATAAAAACTAACGTCACAGTCTACATAAAAACGCCTTTTAAAACCATCTGGAGAAGTTTCGGGTCCATTTGACACTTGCAAATGGGCAAAACACCACAAGGACGTTTTGGTTATTTTGACCCAAAAACTCGAAAAACTACATTTTCAATCCCGGGAAGGTATACAAGCCAACTAATCCCCTTCCAACATTGAGTTTGCCCTTCGAGTACTGCCAGATCGGCTTTCCTTGAATTCCGGACCGAAAATGACCTTAGGGGCATTTTGGTCATTTTCACTCTAATAGAAAATCGGGGAGTTACAAATAGAACTGTGTACGATTCGAAAATGGAATAAAATGAAGTCAGATGATCACATATAGGAATGAGTTCAGTCCTAATAAGCAGTTTATTTCCCATTATGGCGTTGTCCACGACAGATACCTTTTGGTATAAATTATCTATTGTGAAGTTATTCACGGCAGATACCTGTTGGGTATAAACTAAGTCTTTCCTATGTCAATGAGAATAGAAAAAAGTACTAAATTGAGTGTTGCAGTATGATATGAACTAAGTCTTTTCTATATCGGTGAAAAGAGAAAATGCATTGAGTTAAGTTTTGAGGCCATAAACAGTAGTAGGCCCTTGAAGACAATTTCATTGTAATTGAATTATGCATGGTTATATCATATTGAGTTATGTTGTTTTAACATTATTTCATATGATCTTGAACCTGATATTACCTATGCATTAAGTGATTGATCATTAAAAGCTACCCACTTCAAAAGATTTCATTGTAATTGAATTATGCATGGTTATATCATATTGAGTTATGTTGTTTTAACATTATTTCATATGATCTTGAACCTAATATTACCTATGCATTAAGTGATTGATCATTAAAAGCTACCCATTTCGAAAGTAGGATTTATAACTCTAAAATTGAACCATTGTCATGAAATGCATGATCACTTTTTCCTAATAAACCGAAGTGGCTGGGATGATGGTGATGACGTTATGATTGTGTAACTGGGGAATTGCCTTACTGAGAATTGTATAATTCTCACCCCTACTTGTTTGTGTTCCCGTGTCATCTCTAAGTGGATCCAGTGGATTATGGAGCTATTACCTAAACGAAGTCGGAAATGCAGCAATTTAGTAGTTGATGTTTTTATTTTACTGTACTTAGTTGGAGTTATATATGTATGTAAATGTAATAGACCACATATATGTATTGAAGCTCATAGAAGAGCTTCCTTTTATACTCAATAAATGTTGTGTTTTCTTTGTTATATATTTTAATAGAAATGTGCTTAGTTATCATACGAGTTAATCGAATTTGCTATAATTATTTAAGAAAGGTCCGCAAATTTATAAGTAACAACTCTTGAGTACAATGTCATGACTTAAGGATGATGTTGCAGTTGGGAAGGTGTTACATGTAAGAGAGATTATGCCTGTAAATGACCTCCTTTTTTTTTTGAGTGAATGCAATGAATGAGTCATGCATTAAGAGAAATGATTTTGATTTTTTTTAAAATTAGAATGTATTATATGAATGCATGTCAAATGACTTTTAGTTATGCACGATGACAATGTGATGAGAATGTATGAATAGACAACCAATAAGGATGAGTTATGTGTGTTGTGCACGAGTAATATGAGAAAACAATACATGCCAAAAAGAAATTTTGGTAGACTATGCATGAAAAATGTATACATGAATGCATGCCAAAAAAAAATTTTGGTAGACTATGCATGAAAAATGTATACATGAATGCATGTCAATTTTTTTTATGGATGCAGACTATGCATAAAAGACAATGTATACATGAATGCATGTCATGAACGCATAAAAATACATGTAAAATGATTTTTTTTATAATAAAGGAAAGTGAATGTATGCTAAATGAAATTTTTTTTCTTTTTCTTTTCTTGGAATGTTGCATGCATGTATATTTGAAGTGCATATACAATATGTGAAATGGAGAAAAAAGAGAAGTATGCTCCTTTGTGTCCTAATAGAGTAGGACCTAATGGTTGAGTACCTCTAAGGATAAGGCCCTAATTTGAATAGTTGTTAAGCTTAATCTATAAGTGCATGATTTTATGGGTTGGACCTATATGCCTAAAAGTCAAGGTCTTCAGATTACCCTTATTGATAGGATAAGGATCCACCTCTACGAGCTTGACCACAGGGACGTGAAAGTCACAATATGGTGGCTCACAGCTACGGTAACAATCTGAGTGGAAGAATCAATGATTGTCAGGGAAGCATAAGCCTCACAATAACAACGTCAAAACCCCTTCTAGCCCTATGGATTTCCAAGGCCTAGGTGTAGAGCCTAAAAACGTGTGTGAGATAAGTGATAGTGAAAAAGTGTATAGGGAGCATATAAATCTTGTAATTCTAAAAATACCCTTTCTTGAAAAAGAAAACAACAAAATAATATATGTAACACCCTAATTTTTAACCCAACTCTCTAGAACACATTAGGTTAATCATTAGGTTATTACCTCTTAGTCTCATCTTTTTAATAAAATATTTAGCGAAAATTACGGATAAATTCTTTTTTGAAAACATAAAACCAAAGTGAGAGCTGCGTTCTTATTTGATCGTGAGACAGAAATATAAAGCACAAATAACAAGCATGAAGAACACAGCGGGTAAAGCATATAACAATGAGCAGGAGTAACACATAAAAGGAAATACTTTCATTAATAACATAGTTAAGGTACATACGTAGTCACACCCTTATAGATCGGGCTGAGCTTGCAATACATAATAAAATGAAAATACAACAAAAATACAAAAGCAAGGAAAGCATAGATAAACCACGACTACCCGAGTGCACCTAGAGTGGATAACCTTAAGACAAAAGAAGGGTTATCCTATCTATGTGTGAGGGTATGCACTAGACCTCCTCTACAATGTCGACTACTGGAACCCGAGATAAGGGGGAATATAACTGATCCACAGACGCAGCACGGCAGGAGTAGGCATACGCGATGACTGAGCATGAGCTCCTCGGTAGGGGCGCCTCTCGGCTCGCCTAGCCAATCTCGGCTGCATGACGGTCTCCTCGCTCTCGCCTCGCACAAACTAAGGAGTAGGAGTGGAGCTCTCACTGTACATATGCATCGGCGGGTCCTCAGAAGGGTCATCCTCCGAACTGGGAGACCGGGGCATGTAGTCCTGGAAGTCTCGGGGCATCAATCCTCCAGTATACGCCCATAGAAGTCTCTCGTCTCGCGTCCGGGCACGCTCAAAAACCATAGCGTCATCATAGGGTGACATCAGAGAGAAGCGATAACTCTGTACAGGGTGTGCGAAGGGATGTCCAACAAACATGAAGACTCGTACTGAGCACTGTCCCTCAAAAAGATAGGATCCGTGGTCCGGATCAAAATGCACCTCTTACGTCGGAGTGTCGATAAAGACCATGAATGTCGCCATCGAGCTCTGAAGATGTGATGGAAGAAAGAGAAAGAAGAGAAAGGAGTGAGAATCTTACTAAAGAATCTCAGTAGGGACTTCCTATCTAGCGTTACATCGTTCACATACTCAGGAACCTTGGGTTTCTTTATAACAAGTGTGCATGCATATAAGATTCATTATTAGGGTTTATAAAACTAATTATCCAAGGTTCATTCCTTTTAACATGCATCTTAATGTCATGGATGCAACATATTAAAGTATGAATGCATGGCAATACTTAAGCATATAAATCAGATAACTCATAACATCAAGAAACATCCATGTGGCATAAAGGGCGATAACTTTCAAGTGGAACTTTCCTCAACTTGTGTGACATCAATCATGGTACTTTAGTAATATAAGGCCACCCTAAAAATCTAGGCTATGAGCTCATACCTCAGCTAGTCGTCACTAGCTCTTGCTTATTATCTGAATAAGCGAATAATAAAAGTAATAATCCTGACTACTTAAGAGTACGGGCTAGGGGGCTAGGGATCACCTCTCTTAGGATATACCCTCTTTGAAACGCTTTGCAGTCATTAAGCCACAACAATTTTTCCACTTTGGTAGGCTGCATCTACTTATACCCTCATGGATTTGTTTCCCCTGGGGGTGCTCGACCGAACCGGTGTCACCCAGGAAAGCGCGTCTCAGTGCTTTGTCACATAAAAATCTCCTGGGGGTGCTCGGCCAAACCGGTGTCACCCAGGGTTTTAAATTTCATATCATACTTCAAAACCATTCTCAAGTCCGTTAGGTTTGACATTCGGTAGCATAACAGCTATGAACCAAATTTCCTTCAAACCGTCCTTATGCCACAAGTTCATAACACAAACATATTTCTCATTCAAGTTCTCATACTCATAATACACTTAACATGTCAATAATTCATTCCATCATAGCTCATACATCACAACATCATACTCGCATAAATAACTCATAACATAAAAGATTTCTTAATATCTTATGTTTTGACCCTTAAGGTCCTTTAACTTAAAATCTAAGTTATATCAGATCAAAACTTAAGCTCTTAGGTACCTATAGGCTCATATCTAAGTATTCCTCACTCAATTATATGATCATAAATATTTCTAAACCTCAAGAAGACAGAATCCATAATTCTTACTTTACGGGTACCTAGGAGTCACAACATTGACCCTTTCTAAGTTCGGTTTGCTCCTAAGGTATCAAGATCAAGTCCTAAACCAATTATGAGAAATTCCTACATATTTAGACTAATTATAAACCATGATTTTCAATTTTAAATTTTCTTGGAAAAAATCCAGAAAATCCATTACTAAGGGATCTAAAAGTCTCAAATTAATTCTTTTCTAGTTACTAACTCCTCTTAGCTTTCACATATTAATTTTAGCATTAATTATACATGAACATGCTCATATTAACATCATTAAAACAGCATAAAACAGTGAGCATAGCAAGCAAGGCAGAACCAAAATCATCTCCAATAAACAAGACATGAAACTTGATTTTCAAGACACATAAATTGCTAGTTTCTTTTGGAACTTTTTTAAAACTTTCAAAACTCATTAGTAAACATTTTTATCTCATTAAAATCATCAAAATGCTTCCCAATGCAGTTGCTATTTTCAAATGAATCATAAAGGTTTTAAAATCATAAAACTTTGTTCAAAACATCTTTTAAGCTCATATGAACTTAGAAAAATTATGAAACATAGATTTTAATATGTGAAACTACTCAAACCACTCAAGGCCGAAATCATAGGAGCTGAGAAACATATTATTTCAAGCCTTTGTTTGAGATAATAATAGGCAAGTCTTTGAGCTCTAGGTTCTCTTAGGTGATGACATAAACTTAAACATGCTTATGCACTTATTTTATCTTTCATTAGAAAATAAAGTGAGAGCACAAAATAAATATGAGATGCAACTTGTTATTATCTTTAGTATTTAAGTGAGGACTTGAAAATATAAACATGATAATGCAGAACTTGAAATATAAATATGATAATGCAAGTTCATTTATTATTCTTGATATTTAGTGATAGCAAGGAAAATAAACATGATGTGCAAAGCATAAACATAAATATGAATGCAAGCTTTATTTTAATCTTAGCTAGAGCTCTTACAAGGCTTTAAAATCCATCATAACCCAACACTTATCTCATCAACAAAGAGAGCTTTAGAGTTCTTGAACAAAGTTCTCAAAGGAACTACATGGTTCTTGAACATCATCATCAAGCTCAAAGAAGTAAACATTAAAAGAAACAAAACTTTAAGAAAGTAAAAACTAAGACAGCATTCTTGCATGATATAAAATAGGTATAGAGGTACTTTAAAATTTTTAACAAAAATCTTTGAAGGAAAACTATGGAGGCCAAAACATATAGGAGAAAGAAAAAGAAAGAAAAACCAAAACTTAACTAGATTAAGAACAAAACTCAAGCTTTAGAGGTCTCTTGGAGATGAAAACATAGTCATTCTCTAGAGGCACTCATCATCAAGCCATCATGCTAACATCAAGGCCTCATGGCCAAAAAAAAGAAAAGAGAAACCAAAGGAAAGTTAAAAAAGAAATGAAGAGAAAACTAGAGAAAAACACATTTTCAAGCAAAACAAAGTTTTGAAAGCAACTCCTACCAAGTGGTAAAGATGAAAGCTTGAACTTTTGAAAAGAAATGAGAACAGCAACTCCTCCTAGGATGCTATGATGGCTTTGGCCTTGAGGGAGAGGAAGGAAAGGAGATGTGTTCTTGGTGGTTTAGTGTTTGAGTGTTTAGGAGGTGATTTGAGGTTGTGAGGTGGTGGTTTGAGATTATGTGATGATGATGTGAAGAGAGGATGATGAAGATGAAGATGAATAAGAAGAACTCTAAGAACTCTTTGAGAGAAAAGAAAAGAACTCAAGAAAGCTTGGAAACTAAAACTTTGCAAATGATCTAAAGTGTTTCCAAGTGCTTCTAAGCAAGGTATTTATAAAAGAATGAAGCAAATGAAGTCTCATGGAGGGAAAGATGAAACCGTGGGCTTGCGTCATGTTTCATGAGATGAGATATTGAATTTTGAAGCATGGAGGAGTAAGGTTGAAAGTATAGGAGGTATGGCTTCAAGCATGATGTTTGAAGCGATTTTCCTTCATATTTTGAAATGAAATAATTCACCAAAGGGAAAAGAAAAGCTGGCAGTTTTTGGGACAGCAAAATGAGGAAAAATATCTTCTAGAAGTTGTCCTATGAAGCATGGATGAAAGTATGGAGTTTATGACTCAAAGCATGGTTTATGGTGAGGTGGAAGCATGGTTCTTTGAGTGTAGAAATTCACACATGTGATGGAAATGAGGGGTATGGGTTTCGGCCAGATTGCTACAGTCAAGGGGGAAGGAAAATTGTTCATGTAATTGTGTGTTAATGCTAGGTTTAAGTGTGTATTAGTTTAGATACAAGGTTAGGAATCATTAAGCACAAGTTTAGGTGACTAAGAAAGTGATTAGGAATTTTTATGACAAGATTAGGAGTGCTCATACACATTTAGAGGATTTAAAATCCATTTAAGAATAAACAATTGAAAACACAATTCCATTATTTAAGGTATTGGAGAGAGAAAATACTATTCAAGATTCCTTGACTAGGAATCTTGAATTTAAAATAAAGTTTTAAGTTGAAATTAAGCATTCTTAGGTTTTAATCAACTTTAATAAATTATTTTGACTCTAGATTAATTATGGAAATTAATTAATCTTAGATTAGAGCCTAATATTGCTTAGGTTTGCTTAATCACACGATTAAGCTTGAAAACACAAAGCTAGGGGCAAAATCGTAATTTTGCACTATTTTTGCCCGGGACCACCAGGACTAAAACTGAGGTCACAAAATACATAAAACGTCTTTTAAAACCATCTGGAGAAGTTTCGGGTTCATCCGACACTTGCAAACGGGTCAAATACCACAGGGGTATTTTGGTCATTTTGTCCCAAAAATCGAAAAACGATATTTTCGATCCCGGAAAGGTACGCAGGTCAACTGATCCCCTTTCAACATTGAGTTTGCCCTTCGAGGACTGCCGGATCAGCTCTCCTCGAATTCCGGGCCAAAAATGACCTCAGTGGCATTTTGGTCATTTTCACTCTATCAGACAATCGGGGCGTTACAATATATATATTCAAGAAATAAAATTGATTATCCTAAGGTTTCAAGAAAGATAAAATAAAGTCTTCTACCTTAAGGTTCAAAATGTATACAAAAATAAAAGTCTCCAAATATATACAAAAATAAAAGTCTTCTATCCTAAAGTTTGAATAAGAAATATTTACAAAATAAAAATAAATCATTTACAAAAAATTATTTACAAAATTAAAACAATTGTTCTATGAGAGGAAAAATAAATATAATAAAGTTATAATTATTTGCATAATCAACTCTAATAGGCTTGACTCTCTAGCTATCCCTAGTGGAGTCGCCAAGTTGTCACAACGTACTCAAAGAACGCCGTAATACAAATGACATTTGAAAATGAACAGGAGTTGTAACGCCCCGATTTTTCTGTTAGAGTGAAAATGACCAAAATGCCCCGGAGGTCATTTTCAGCCCGGAATTTGAGGAAAGCCGGTTCGGCAGTACTCGAAGGGCAAACTCAATGTTGGAAGGGGATTAGATAACTTGTGTACCTTCCCGGGATCGAAAATCTCGTTTTTCGAGTTTTCGGGTCAAAATGACCAAAACGCCCTTGCGGTGTTTTACCCATTTGCAAGTGCCGGATGAACCCCGAAACTTCTCCAGATGGTTTTAAAAGGCGTTTTTATGTATTCTATGACCTCAGTTTTAATTTTAGAAGTCCCGGGCAAAATTAGTGCAAAATTACGGTTTTACCCCTAGTTTCGTATTTTTACGCTTAATCGCGTGATTAAGCAAACCTAAGCAATATTAGGCTCTAATCGAAGGTTAATTAATTTCCTTAATTAATCTTGAGTCAAAATAATTTATTAAAGTTGATTAGAACCAAAAAGTACTTAATTACAACCTAAAATCATATTTTAATTTCAAGACACCTAGTCATAGAATCTTGAATAGTGTTTTCTCTTTCCAATTCCTTAAATCATAGAATTGTGTTACACATTATTTATTCATAAATGAGTTTAAAATTCTCTAATGATGTATGAGCACTCCTAAACTTGTTATAAACTCCCTAAATCACATTCTTAGTTACCTAAACTTAAGCTTAATCATTCCTAACCTTGTACCTAAGCTAATACACATCTAAACCTACCATTAACACACAATTAAATGGTCAAAACTCACCCCCACTCTGCTGTCCAGCCTTGGCCGAAGCTGCCCATCCCCATTGTGCATCACATGTTCAATTTTTCAACACTCCAAGGCCATGCCTCAAGTCACATACACTATACCTTGTCATAACTTTCAATCAAGCTTGAATTTCCACATGAATAAATAATTAAAACAACCCATTTTCCCCATTTATTTGTGGCTGGAAAAGTTCCAGCCATGACAAGTTTCTAGAAGCCTAATTTCATAAAAATTTGATAGGAAATTAACTCACATCAAGCCATACTTTGTAGCATAGCTTCCATACTTCAAACCATGCTTGAATGACCTTGTGTAAGAGATATTTTCTCTTCCTTTTCCCTCCAAACCACACGGCCACTCCCTCCCATTGTAAGCTCATGGCTTTGTTTTTCTATAAATAGGATGCTTGTGATAGCCTTGTTGCACCTTGGAGCATTTGCTAAGTTTAGAGTTTTAGAGTTGTCTTGCTAGTCTTTCTTTTTCTCTCAAAATTTCAAGAAGTGTTCTTCCTTTCTTTTCATCTTTATCTTCTTCATCTCTTCATCTCATCATCACCTCTCAACCATCAAACACCACCCCATGGCCTTGAACCATCATCAAACCTCCCAAACACCACACCTCAAACACAACTTCACCCAAAACACATTTCCTTTCTTTTCCTTCCTCTTGGCCGAATCATCACCACCATCCTAGGAGGTGTTGCTCATCTCATTTCCATCTTCAAGTCCAAGCTTTTACCTTCATCACAAGGTAGGGATTTGTTTTCAAACTTTGTTTTGCTCAAGAAAGTGTTTTTCTCTAATTTCCTCTTGGATTCTTTTTGAACTTTCCTTTGTTTTTCCTTTCTTTTCATTTTCGGCCATGAGGCCTTGATTTTGAGCATGATAGCTTGATGATGAGAGTTTCTAGATGATGACATTGTGTTCATCTCAAAGAAACCTCTAAAGCTTGAGTTTTCCTTTTCTTATGATTTCATCTATATGATATCTAACTCACATGGTTTTTCAACTTAAGAACATTAATCTAAGGATTTCTAAAAGCCCAAGCCTACCCTTGTCAACCTTAAAGTTGGCCGGCACGTTCTAGAGATTTTTCTCTAGATAAGGGTTTTGGGTATTTAATAAAGAACTTGATGTAGTTTCACTTTCTTTCTCTTTTATATGATTTTCGATTTTTGTGTTGAGATCTTTGAGATATTGTATTGGGTTGTTATCTTGTTAAAGTCTTGAATGAGCTCTAGTTAATCATAAAATGAACCTTGCATCATGTTTACTTTATGCTTTGCATATCATGTTTATTTCCTTGCTATCACTAAATACCAAGATAATGAATGAACTTGCATTACCATGTTTATATTTCAAGCTATGCATTATCATGTTTATATTTCAAGTTCTCACTTAATACCAAGATAATAATAAGTTGCATTCATGTTTACTTTGTGCTATCACTTTACTTTCTAATGGAACCTAAAATAAGTGCATGAGCATATTTATTTTTATGCCATCACCTAAATGAATCTAGAGCTCAAAGACTTGCCCATTGTGGTCTCAACAAAGGTCTAACAATATGTGTTTTTCTTGGGTTCATATTTCGGCCCTAAGAGGTCTTGAGGTTTCCAAGTATTTGAGACTATGCCTTATAATTTTCCAAGCTTAAGTGAGTTAAGGAATGCATAGAACCAAGTTTTGAGAATTTAGAACCTCTTGAGACAAAGATGAATTGGTCACTGCCCTCTTAAATATTCTTATGATTTTAGATGTTAAAATTGTTTATAAATGAGCTTTGAGAGATTAAAAAGAGTTCCAAGAGAAACTAGTATTTTATGTGCTTTAGAAATTATGTTTTATGCCTTTTATGGAGAAGTATATTTTCGGTTCTTCCTTGCTCCTTGCTGCCACTATATGTGCTGTTTTCAAGATGATAATGTGCCTATGTTTGAGTAAAAATAATGTTAAGACTCATATGTGGAAGATAGGATAAGTTAGGAACTAGAAAAGAATTAATTAGAGAATTCTAGATCCATTAATTATGTAATTTTCTGGATTCTGTCCAGCAAGGTTTAGATTTAATAATCACCATTTTCAATTAGTTTGAATATGTAGGAATGACTCATAATTGGTTTAGGACTTAATCTTGAAGCCTTAGGAGCAAACTAAACTTAGAAAGGGTCATTGTTGTGACTTCTAGGTACCCGTAAAGTTAGGATTTCAAATTCTGCATCCTTGAGGTTTAGAGATGTTCTTGACCATAGTGTGAGGTGAGAAATACTTAGTTATAACCTCATAGGTTCCCAAGAGACTAGGTTTTGATGATCGATAACTTAGAATGTGAGTTAAGTACTTTAAGGATCTAAACCGTAATTTCTAGAACCCCGTAATCACACAAATATAAAGTTGTCTAAAATCTGCATAGTGCTGTTTGGATAGGTCCTTGAGCATAAAAATTAGTAAAACTTATTAGTTGTGAACCTATAGGTGTGTAAGAGGTTAAGGATAACACTAGAACAATTAGTTTACAAGTTTAAGACTCAAAAGAACCAAAGCATAACCTACTATAAGTTTATAACATAATGAGCTTGGAAGTTTGTATGAATGATTGTTTAAGGTGTGATTATGTGATAATGTATATGCTATGGTTTTATGTATACACTATGAAGAAGTTTCTTGTGGTGATATATATGCTATGAAAGAGATTTATGAAATGAATAATGATATATCTATGAATTAACACTTTATGAGAACTTAAATGTGACACAACACTGAGACGCCTTCTTGGGTGACACCGGTTTAGCCGAGCACCCCAAAGAAAACAAATCCGTGAGGGTATTGACATAGAGCTTGCCAAAGCGGACAATACTACGATGCACTAGTTGCTAGTAGAGCGTTTCAAAGAGGAAATGACCCTAAGAGAGGTGATCCTTAATTGCCCCCTAGCCCGCACTATTAAGTCGGGATTATGTATATGTTACGCTTATCATAGGATAAGTAAGAACTAGTGATGACTAGTTAAGGTATGAGCTCATAACCTAGAGATGTTTTAGGGTGGCCCCATGAGATAAAAGTTAAAGTTAACAATGTCATATATACTATACTTATGCCAATGTTATAATGTTTCTTAGTTATTCTATTGTTTGGTTTACCTTTATGATGCACTCATATCATTATATTATTTTATGCTTAGCTATAAGACGCATTGTAAAATATGATGGACCTTGGATAAATACACACTTTGGAAAAATAACTTAAAAGGAATTTATATGCATGCACACCTTTTTAAGAAATAAACCCAAGGTTCCTGAGGATGTGACGATGACACCTAGGTAGGGATAACCCTACCGAGAATTCTTTTAGAAAGATTCTCATTCCCTCTCTCTTTTCTTCCGTCATATCTTCAGATGGCGACATTCGTACTCTTCATCGACACCCCGGTATAGGAGCTGCACCATGACCCGGCACTCGGGTCATACCATTTTGAGGGTCGCTGCACGGTTAGAGTGTTCATGTTTATGGGACGACCCTTTGCACACCCAGTCCCGAGTTACCGTTTTACCCCGACTACTCCTTACCGTCATAACGGGATTTTTGAGCGAGCGACACCACGTGATGAGCAGATCCTCCGCATGGAGCCCGAGACATCAGCAGTACGCGACTGCCCCGAGTATGTGCCGCGCCCCCAGTACTCGGAGACGGACCCATCCGAGGACCCGCGTATCCTACATGTACAGTTGGAGCTCCAGTCTCGCTCCCCCACCGATGAGGGCTGGGAGTGAGGAGACGGTGGTCCAGCCGAGGTTGGCTCGTTGGCCATCTATGCGCCCTCGCCGCTGTCGACATGCCCGATGATGCGCTCGACCACTCCTGCCGAGATTCGTCAGTGGATCGACTCGACCCCATAGTACTCGGACCCGCAGGATTGGACATAAGAGGGGTAGTAGTTAGTGCACACACGCCACATAGTTAAGGACAAACCTTCTTTTGTATATGAGGTTGTCTACTCTAGGTGCACATGGGTATGTGTGTTGTTTCTCTTGTATTTGCTTTTTATGATTTCCATGTATTGCATTTCAGTTGTATTCTGCTTCCCGATGTATTGAATAGTCCTTCCCTTTTGGGTAGGCACAGCATATATATATATATAACTATGTTTCAATTGATGTCTCCATGATATGATGTGTTTCTTTATGCTTTGCTTATATGTTTCTCTATGCTTCCTCTTAAAGATTCGTGCGTGGCTCTCACTTTGATTTTAAATTCCAAAAAGAAAAGTTTTACCCATATTTCCGCTAAGTATTTTCTAAGTAAAAGATGAGACCAAGAGCTAATATTCTAAGGATTAACCTAAGTACATACTAGTAGTCTTGGGTTAAGATTTAGGGTGTTACATTTTGGTATCAGAGCAGTTCGATTCTCATGGAGCCTGAGGATTGGACTGACTATGCTTTATAAGCATGATGCGATAGTTATGTCATGTGTAGTGCTTGATAGGGATAAGCTGTAGGACTAGAGTTGCATGACTTCTGTTGCTTGCGAGTGCCATGGTAACTAGCTCATTTCGCATAGATATTGAGCCTGATCAACTTGATGTTCATTGCTTCATGTGTTTAGGGACCAATGGCATCGCGACGACGGCCTAGGACTACGCCTGATGCTGACCAAGACAATACGACTGCTGTTGCTGTCCGTCGCATGGCACAAGCCATGGAACGGATGTTCGACCGAATGGATCAACAAGCGAATGCTGCTCCTGTTCCCCCTCCTCCCCCTGCTGCTGAGACGGTGGAACAAGCCCACTTTGGCGAGTTCCGCAAGGCGAACCCACCAGCGTTCCGAGGGGTAATGGACCCCGATAAGGCTGATGAATGGATCAAAGACCTGGAGAAGATCTACTCTGTCGTTACTTGCTCAGAGCAGCAGAAGGTCACATTTGCTGCTTTCATGTTGAAGTCCGACGCCGAGTTCTGGTGGAACGGCACGAGGCATCTGCTAGAAGCCTCTGGAACTCCCATTGGTAGGGGTCGTTCAAGACTTACTTCTACGAGAAGTATTTCCCGGAGTCCGTAAGGAACGCGAGGGACATTGAGTTCATGCAGTTGACCCAGGGAGGGTCTACTGTAGCCCAATACACTGTGAAGTTTGAGGAGCTGATCAAGTTCTCTCGGGTGTTCCAAGGGAACCCCGACGAGGTTTGGAAGTGTGTGAAGTATGAGGCCGGTCTGAAGGCGGAGATGAACTATGTCGTGGCCCATATGGAGATCAGAGACTTCCCAACTCTGGTCAACAAGTGCCGGATCCTTGAAGAAGGACAAAGAAAGATTCAAATCACAAGGGCGGAGCGAGCTAAGGGGCTCGGACCCCAAGCCCCGAAGTTCAAATCGCAGTATCCTTCGAGGAATCACTACAACCCCTACCAGACCAACCAGGTCCGACAACAACAACAACAACAAACACCAAGAGCTCCTGCACACCAACAGTCCAAGCAACACCAAAGGCCGCCATTTCAACATCAAGGCCCGAGGAATTTCAACAATCAACCCCGTGGACCGGGTGGACCCCGGAACCACAATGGAGGACCAAGTGGAGCCAAGAACAAGGCACCACAAACCCCTGCTGCTTACCCCGGAGCGACATCTGCTGACATCTGCCCACAATGCGGGAAGAACCACGGTAATCGCCCATGCTTAGCCGGTCAGAATGCATGTTTCAAGTGTGGCAAGCCTGGCCACTATGCAAAGGATTGCGCCGGACAAGGGACATCAAACCAAAACCCCCGACCACATTACCGAGGAAGGGTCTTTACCCTTAATGCGGAAGACGCCAAGAAGTCCAAAGATCTCATTGAAGGTATGTGCGAAGTAAATGGTAAACCCTTAACTGTACTATATGACTCTGGTGCTACTCATTCTTTTATTTCACTTGCTAGTGTCGAGTCCTTAAATCTAAGAGTCTCTAAACTTCCCTTTGATCTCATTGTTTCTACTCCTACAAATCACCCTGTTAATACCTGCCATTGTTGTTTAAACTGTCATCTGTTGTAGAAAATAGGTCTTTTATCATAGATTTAATTTTTTTTACCCTTAAAAGACATAGGCATTATCTTAGGCATGAATTGGCTTCACGCCAATCGTGTGATGTTAGATTGTGGAACTCAAACCGTAGTTTTCCTCTCTCCTCCCGAAAACATCACTCAACCCATTAGGCTATACCTAAATACAGTAGAGGTATTCTGTAGTGGGGAGAAAACTAAGGGATATGTTCTCCTAGCCGCCTGCGATGTAGACTTTGAGCAAAACCTAGGTGAGATACCTGTGGTAAGGGACTATCCCAAGCTATTTCTGGATGAAAAACCCGAGTTGCCTCCCGAAAGAGAAGTTGAATTCTCCATAGAGTTGGTTCCTGGAACAGGACCAATCTCTATAGCCCCTTATAGGATGTCGCCTATGGAATTAGCGGAGCTAAAAACCCAGTTGGAGGAGCTGTTGGAAAAGAGTTTTATAAGGCCGAGTGCTTCACCTTGGGGCGCTCCGGTCTTATATGTGAAAAAGAAAGACGGAAGTATGAGGATGTGTATAGACTATAGGCAGTTGAACCAAGTAACCATAAAGAATAAATACCCATTGCCTAGGATTGACAACCTCATGGACCAATTAAAAGGAGCAGTAGTGTTTTCTAAGATTGATTTGAGGTCCGGTTACCATCAGATTAGGGTGAGAGATTCGGATATTCCTAAAACCGCCTTTCGAACTCGGTATGGACACTTTGAGTTCAATGTAATGTCGTTTGGTTTGACGAATGCTCCCGCAGTTTTTATAGATTACATGAATAGGATCTTTAGACCCTATTTAGATCAGTTCGTGGTTGTGTTCATAGATGATATTCTCATCTATTCGAATACCCACGAAGAGCATGAACGTCATTGAAGGTTGGTTTTAGAGGTATTAAAGGATAAGAAGTTATACGCTAAGTTGTCTAAGTGTGAATTTTGGTTAGAGGAGGTAAAGTTCTTAGGACATGTTGTGTTAAAAGGTGGCATAGCTATCGACCCTAGTAAGATAGATGCTGTGATGAATTGGAATAGACCAACCTCTGTAACTGAGATTAGAAGCTTTTTGGGTTTAGCTAGATATTACCGTAGGTTTATCAAAGGATTTTCCTAGTTAGCCCTACCCTTAACCAAGCTCACTTAGAAGAATGCCCCGTTTGAGTGGAGCCCCGAGTGTGAAAAGAGTTTCCTAGAGCTTAAGGAAAAGCTCACCTCAACCCCGGTTTAGTGTTACCTGACCCCAATGTACCCTTCAAGGTATATTACGATGCTTCTGGCAAGGGTTTAGGTTGTGTGTTGATGCAAAACAGGCAAGTGGTAGCCTATGCGTCCAGACAACTCAAGCCTCATGAGGTAACCTACCCCACCCATGACCTAGAACTAGCAGCCATTGTGTTCGCTCTAAAGATGTGGAGACACCATTTGTATGGTGTAAGGTTTGAAGTTTTCTCTGATCATAAGAGTCTCAAGCATCTCTTTGATCAAAAGGAGTTGAATATGAGGAAAAGGAGATGGATGGAATTCCTCAAGGACTACGATTTTGGCTTAAGTTACCACCCCGACAAGGCTAATGTAGTAGCCGACGCCTTGAGCCGAAACTCGTTACGTCTGTCAAGTATGATGGTTAATGAAGTTGGGTTAATAGAGAAGTTTAGGGATATGAATCTTGGGATGTCTATAACGGAGAATGGCATCGTGATGAGCCATCTCACGATGACCAGTGGGTTTAAGCAAAGGATTATGCTTGCCCAAAGAGAAAATGAGGACTTTATGGAGACAATCGAGGCAGTTAAGGCCGGAAAGTTGAAAGGTTTTGTATGAGGCCCCGACTGGTTGTGGAGGTTCGAGGGACGAATCTGTGTGCCATAAGATGGCGACCTCCGAGAGAAGATCTTGGAGGAGGCTCACAAGAGCCATTTTGCCATCCATCCTGGTACCACCAAGATGTACCAAGACTTGAAGAGGATGTTTTGGTGGCCCGGATTAAAGAAGGATGTGGTTGCCTGGGTGAGTAAGTGTTTGATCTGTCAAAAGGTTAAGATCGAACACCAAAAACCCTCTGGCATGTTGCAACCCCTGTCAATCCCCGAGTGGAAGTGGGAGAGTATATCAATGGATTTCGTGACAGGATTGCCGAGGACCCAAGCTGGCCACAATGCCGTATGGGTAATCGTGGATCGACTGACTAAGTCGACTCACTTTCTACCTATTTGAGTCACATACTCGTTGGATAAGTTGGCCCAGCTTTACATCCAAGAAGTAGTAAGGTTGCATGGAGTACCATCGACGATAATCTCGGATCGAGATCCGCAGTTTACGTCACGTTTTTGGGGAGCCTTTCAAAAGGCGTTTGGTTCCAAGTTGCGCTTGAGCACTGCTTACCACCCACAAACAGATGGTCAATCTGAAAGGACGATCCAAACCCTAGAGGACATGTTAAGAGCTTATGTCTTAGACCAAAAAGGAAGTTGGGATAAGTACATGCCTTTGATCGAGTTTGCGTATGACAACAGTTATCAGACAAGTATCGGTATGGCACCGTACGAGGCGTTATATGGAAGAAAGTGCCAATCACCCTTGTGTTGGTACGAGCCCGGAGAACAAAGTGTCTTAGGACCTGAGGTAGTGAGGGAAAAGACGGAACAAATCAAGAAAATCAAGGATAGAATCTTAACCGCTCAGAGTCGGCAGAAAAGCTACGCGGACAAAAGGCGCAAGCCCTGGGAGTTCCAAGAAGGAGAACATGTATTTCTAAGAATCACCCCCACTACAGGAATAGGAAGAGCCATGAAAGTTAAAAAGTTGAGTCCCCAATTTCTTGGCCCTTTTGAAATTCTTCAGAGAATCGGATCTGTAGCTTATAAAATAGCCTTACCACCCAATCTGTCAAACTTTCATGATGTCTTTCACGTCTCCCAGTTACGTAAATATGAGTCCGACCCTAGCCATGTCCTAGAGTCAGAGCATGTACAGTTGAGGGAGGACCTCACTTTCAATGTACCGCCTATGAGAATAGTGGATCACGGAGTCAAGCAGTTAAGGAACAAGTCTATTCCTTTGGTAAAAGTGGGGTGGGGACGAGACAAGTCGGAAGAATACACATGGGAACTAGAATCAGAGATGAAGTCCAAATATCCAGAGCTTTTCTAAGGTACGAATTTTGAGGACGAAAATCTTTTTAAGGAGGGGAGTAATGTAACACCCCGATTTTTCTGTTAGAGTGAAAATGACCAAAATGCCCCTGAGGTCATTTTCAGCCCGGAATTTGAGGAAAGCCGGTTCGGCAGTACACGAAGGGCAAACTCAATGTTGGAAGGGGATTAGATAACTTGTGTACCTTCCCGGGATCGAAAATCTCGTTTTTCGAGTTTTCGGGTCAAAATGACCAAAACACCCTTGTGGTGTTTTACCCATTTGCAAGTGCCGGATGAACCCAAAACTTCTCCAGATGGTTTTAAAAGGCGTTTTTATGTATTCTATGACCTCAGTTTTAATTTTAGAAGTCCCGGGCAAAATTAGTGCAAAATTACGGTTTTGCCCCTAGTTTCGTATTTTTACGCTTAATCGCGTGATTAAGCAAACCTAAGCAATATTAGGCTCTAATCGAAGGTTAATTAATTTCCTTAATTAATCTTGAGTCAAAATAATTTATTAAAGTTGATTAGAACCAAAAAGTACTTAATTACAACCTAAAATCATATTTTAATTTCAAGACACCTAGTCATAGAATCTTAAATAGTGTTTTCTCTTTCCAATTCCTTAAATCATGGAATTGTGTTATACATTGTTTATTCATAAATGAGTTTAAAATTCTCTAATGATGTATGAGCACTCCTAAACTTGTCATAAATTCCCTAAATCACATTCTTAGTTACCTAAACTTAAGCTTAATCATTCCTAACCTTGTACCAAAGCTAATACACATCTAAACCTACCATTAACACACAATTAAATGGTCAAAACTCACCCCCACTCTGCTGTCCAGCCTTGGCCGAAGCTACCCATCCCCATTGTGCATCACATGTTCAATTTTTCAACACTCCAAGGCCATACCTCAAGTCACATACACTATACCTTGTCATAACTTTCAATCAAGCTTGAATTTCCACATGAATAAATAATTAAAACAACCCATTTTCCCCATTTATTTGTGGCTGGAAAAGTTCCAGCCATGACAAGTTTCTAGAAGCCTAATTTCATAAAAATTTGATAGGAAATTAACTCACATCAAGCCATACTTTGTAGCATAGCTTCCATACTTCAAACCATGCTTGAATGACCTTGTGTAAGAGATATTTTCTCTTCCTTTTCCCTCCAAACCACACGGCCACTCCCTCCCATTGTAAGCTCATGGCTTTGTTTTTCTATAAATAGGATGCTTGTGATAGCCTTGTTGCACCTTGGAGCATTTGCTAAGTTTAGAGTTTTAGAGTTGTCTTGCTAGTCTTTCTTTTTCTCTCAAAATTTCAAGAAGTGTTCTTCCTTTCTTTTCATCTTTATCTTCTTCATCTCTTCATCTCATCATCACCTCTCAACCATCAAACACCACCCCATGGCCTTGAACCATCATCAAACCTCTCAAACACCACAACTCAAACACAACTTCACCCAAAACACATTTCCTTTCTTTTCCTTCCTCTTGGCCGAATCATCACCACCATCCTAGGAGGTGTTGCTCATCTCATTTCCATCTTCAAGTCCAAGTTTTTACCTTCATCACAAGGTAGGGATTTGTTTTCAAACTTTGTTTTGCTCAAGAAAGTGTTTTTCTCTAATTTCCTCTTGGATTCTTTTTGAACTTTCCTTTGTTTTTCCTTTCTTTTCATTTTCGGCCATGAGGCCTTGATTTTGAGCATGATAGCTTGATGATGAGAGTTTCTAGATGATGACATTGTGTTCATCTCAAAGAAACCTCTAAAGCTTGAGTTTTCCTTTTCTTATGATTTCATCTATATGATATCTAACTCACATGGTTTTTCAACTTAAGAACATTAATCTAAGGATTTCTAAAAGCCCAAGCCTACCCTTGTCAACCTTAAAGTTGGCCGGCACGTTCTAGAGATTTTTCTCTAGATAAGGGTTTTGGGTATTTAATAAAGAACTTGATGTAGTTTCACTTTCTTTCTCTTTTATATGATTTTCGATTTTTGTGTTGAGATCTTTGAGATATTGTATTGGGTTGTTATCTTGTTAAAGTCTTGAATGAGCTCTAGTTAATCATAAAATGAACCTTGCATCATGTTTACTTTATGCTTTGCATATCATGTTTATTTCCTTGCTATCACTAAATACCAAGATAATGAATGAACTTGCATTACCATGTTTATATTTCAAGCTATGCATTATCATGTTTATATTTCAAGTTCTCACTTAATACCAAGATAATAATAAGTTGCATTCATGTTTACTTTGTGCTATCACTTTACTTTCTAATGGAACCTAAAATAAGTGCATGAGCATATTTATTTTTATGCCATCACCTAAATGAATCTAGAGCTCAAAGACTTGCCCATTGTGGTCTCAACAAAGGTCTAACAATATGTGTTTTTCTTGGGTTCATATTTCGGCCCTAAGAGGTCTTGAGGTTTCCAAGTATTTGAGACTATGCCTTATAATTTTCCAAGCTTAAGTGAGTTAAGGAATGCATAGAACCAAGTTTTGAGAATTTAGAACCTCTTGAGACAAAGATGAATTGGTCACTGCCCTCTTAAATATTCTTATGATTTTAGATGTTAATATTGTTTATAAATGAGCTTTGAGAGTTTAAAAAGAGTTCCAAGAGAAACTAGTATTTTATGTGCTTTAGAAATTATGTTTTATGCCTTTTATGGAGAAGTATATTTTCGGTTCTTCCTTGCTCCTTGCTGCCACTATATGTGCTGTTTTGAAGATGATAATGCGCCTATGTTTGAGTAAAAATAATGTTAAGACTCATATGTGGAAGATAGGATAAGTTAGGAACTAGAAAAGAATTAATTAGAGAATTCTAGATCCTTTAATTATGTAATTTTCTGGATTCTGTACAGCAAGGTTTAGATTTAATAATCACCATTTTAAATTAGTTTGAATGTGTAGGAATGACTCATAATTGGTTTAGGACTTAATCTTGAAGCCTTAGGAGCAAACTAAACTTAGAAAGGGTCATTGTTGTGACTTCTAGGTACCCGTAAAGTTAGGATTTCAAATTCTACATCCTTGAGGTTTAGAGATGTTCTTGACCATAGTGTGAGGTGAGAAATACTTAGTTATAACCTCATAGGTTCCCAAGAGACTAGGTTTTGATGATCGATAACTTAGAATGTGAGTTAAGGACTTTAAGGATCTAAACCGTAATTTCTAGAACCCCGTAATCACACAAATATAAAGTTGTCTAAAATCTGCATAGTGCTGTTTGGATAGGTCCTTGAGCATAAAAATTAGTAAAACTTATTAGTTGTGAACCTATAGGTGTGTAAGAGGTTAAGGATAACACTAGAACAATTAGTTTACAAGTTTAAGACTCAAAAGAACCAAAGCATAACCTACTATAAGTTTATAACATAATGAGCTTGGAAGTTTGTATGAATGATTGTTTAAGGTGTGATTATGTGATAATGTATATGCTATGGTTTTATGTATACACTATGAAGAAGTTTCTTGTGGTGATATATATGCTATGAAAGAGATTTATGAAATGAATAATGATGTATCTATGAATTAACACTTTATGAGAACTTAAATGTGACACAACACTGAGACGCCTTCTTGGGTGACACCGGTTTAGCCGAGCACCCCAAAGAAAACAAATCCGTGAGGGTATTGACATAGAGCTTGCCAAAGCGGACAATACTACGATGCACTAGTTGCTAGTAGAGCGTTTCAAAGAGGAAATGACCCTAAGAGAGGTGATCCTTAATTGCCCCCTTGCCCGCACTATTAAGTCGGGATTATGTATATGTTACGCTTATCATAGGATAAGTAAGAACTAGTTAAGGTATGAGCTCATAACCTATAGATGTTTTAGGGTGGCCCCATGAGATAAAAGTTAAAGTTAACAATGTCACATATACTATACTTATGCCAATGTTATAATGTTTCTTAGTTATTCTATTGTTTGGTTTACCTTTATGATGCACTCATATCATTATATTATTTTATGCTTAGCTATAAGACGCATTGTAAAATATGATGGACCTTGGATAAATAAACACTTTGGAAAGATAACGTAAAAGGAATTTATATGCATGCACACCTTTTTAAGAAATAAACCCAAGGTTCCTGAGGATGTGACGATGACACCTAGGTAGGGATAACCCTACCGAGAATTCTTTTAGAAAGATTCTCATTCCCTCTCTCTTTTCTTCCGTCATATCTTCAGATGGCGACATTCGTACTCTTCATCGACACCCCGGTATGGGAGCTGCACCATGACCCGGCAATCGGGTCATACCATTTTGAGGGTCGCTGCACGGTTAGAGTGTTCATGTTTATGGGACGACCCTTCGCACACCCAGTCCCGAGTTACCGTTTTACCCCGACTACTCCTTACCGTCATAACGGGATTTTTGAGCGAGCGACACCACGCGATGAGCAGATCCTCCGCATGGAGCCCGAGACATCAGCGATGCAGCGACTACCCGAGTATGTGCCGCGCCCCGATGCTCTGAGAGACGGACCCATCTGAGGACCCGCCATCCCACATGTACAGTTGGAGCTCCAGTCTCGCTCCCCCACCGATGAGGGCTGGGAGTGAAGAGACGGTGGTCCAGCCGAGGTTGGCTCATCGGCCATCTATGCGCCCTCGCCGCGGTGGACATGCCCCGATGATGCGGTCGACCACTCCTGTCGAGATTCGTCAGTGGATCGACTCGACCCCACAGTACTCGGACCCGCAGGATTAGACATAGGAGGGGTAGTAGTTAGTGCACACACGCCACATAGTTAAGGACAAACCTTCTTTTGTATATGAGGTTGTCTACTCTAGGTGCACATGGGTATGAGTGTTGTTTCTCTTGTATTTGCTTTTTATGATTTCCATGTATTGCATTTCAGTTGTATTCTGCTTCCCGATGTATTGAATAATCCTTCCCTTTTGGGTAGGCACAGCATATATATATATAACTATGTTTCAGTTGATGTCTCCATGATATGATGTGTTTCTTTATGCTTTGCTTATATGTTTCTCTATGCTTCCTCTTAAAGATTCGTGTATGGCTCTCACTTTGATTTTAAATTCCAAAAAGAAAAGTTTTACCCATATTTCAGCTAAGTATTTTCTAAGTAAAAGATGAGACCAAGAGGTAATATTCTAAGGATTAACCTAAGTACATACTAGTAGTCTTGGGTTAAGATTTAGGGTGTTACATTTTGGTATCAGAGCAGTTCGATTCTCATGGAGCCTGAGGATTGGACTGACTATGCTTTATAAGCATGATGCGATAGTTATGTCATGTGTAGTGCTTGATAGGGATAAGCTGTAGGACTAGAGTTGCATGACTTCTGTTGCTTCCAAGTGCCATGGTAACTAGCTCATTTCGCATAGATATTGAGCCTGATCAACTTGATGTTCATTGTTTCATGTGTTTAGGGAACAATGGCACCGCGACGACGGCCTAGGACTACGCCTGATGCTGACCAAGACAATACGACTGCTGCTGCTGTCCGTCGCATGGCGCAAGCCATGGAACGGATGTTCGACCGAATGGATCAACAAGCGAATGCTGCTCCTGTTCCCCCTCCTCCCCCTGCTGCTGAGACGGTGGAACAAGCCCGCTTTGGCGAGTTCCGCAAGGCGAACCCACCAGCGTTCCGAGGGGTAATGGACCCCGATAAGGCTGATGAATGGATCAAAGACCTGGAGAAGATCTACTCTGTCGTTACTTGCTCAAAGCAGCAGAAGGTCACATTTGCTGCTTTCATGTTGAAGTCCGACGCCGAGTTCTGGTGGAACGGCATGAGGCATCTGCTAGAAGCCTCTGGAACTCCCATTGACTGGGAGCTGTTCAAGACTTACTTCTACGAGAAGTATTTCCCGGAGTCCGTAAGGAACGCGAAGGACATTGAGTTCATGCAGTTGACCCAGGGAGGGTCTACTGTAGCCCAATACACTGTGAAGTTTGAGGAGCTGATCAAGTTCTCTCGGGTGTTCCAAGGGAACCCCGACGAGGTTTGGAAGTGTGTGAAGTATGAGGCCGGTCTGAAGGCAGAGATGAACTACGCCGTGGCCCATATGGAGATCAGAGACTTCCCAACTCTGGTCAACAAGTGCCGGATCCTTGAAGAAGGACAAAGAAAGATTCAAATCATAAGGGCGGAGCGAGCTAAGGGGCTCGGACCCCAAGCCCCGAAGTTCAAACCACAGTATCCTTCGAGGAATCACTACAACCCCTACCAGACCAACCAGTTCCGACAACAACAACAACAACAAACACCAAGAGCTCCTGCACACCAACAGTCCAAGCAACACCAAAGGCCGCCATTTCAACATCAAGGCCCGAGGAATTTCAACAATCAACCCCGTGGACCGGGTGGACCCCGGAACCACAATGGAGGACCAAGTGGAGCCAAGAACAAGGCACCACAAACCCCTGCTGCTTACCCCGGAGCGACATCTGCTGACATCTGCCCACAATGCGGGAAGAACCACGGGAATCGCCCATGCTTAGCCGGTCAGAATGTATGGTTCAAGTGTGGCAAGCCTGGCCACTATGCAAAGGACTGCGCCGGACAAGGGACATCAAACCAAAACCCCCGACCACATTACCGAGGAAGGGTCTTTACCCTTAATGCGGAAGACGCCAAGAAGTCCAAAGATCTCATTGAAGGTATGTGCGAAGTAAACGGTAAACCCTTAACTGTACTATATGACTCTGGTGCTACTCATTCTTTTATTTCACTTGCTAGTGTCGAGTCCTTAAATCTAAGAGTCTCTAAACTTCCCTTTGATCTCATTGTTTCTACTCCTACAAATCGCCCTGTTAATACCTGCCGTTGTTGTTTAAACTGTCATCTTGTTGTAGAAAATAGGTCTTTTATCATAGATTTAATTTTTTTACCCTTAAAAGACATAGGCATTATCTTAGGCATGAATTGGCTTCACGCCAATCGTGTGATATTAGATTGTGGAACTCAAACCGTAGTTTTCCTCTCTCCTCCCGAAAACATCACTCAACCCATTAGGCTGTACCTAAATACAGTAGAGGTCTTCTGTAGTGGGGAGAAAACTAAGGGATATGTTCTCCTAGCCGCCTGCGATGTAGACTTTGAGCAAAAGCTAGGTGAGATACCTGTGGTAAGAGACTATCCCGAGGTATTTCTGGATGAAATACCCGAGTTCCCTCCCGAAAGAGAAGTTGAATTCTCCATAGAGTTGGTTCCTGGAACAGGACCAATCTCTATAGCCCCTTATAGGATGTCGCCTATGGAATTAGCGGAGCTAAAAACCCAGTTGGAGGAGCTGTTGGAAAAGAGTTTTATAAGGCCGAGTGCTTCACCTTGGGGCGCTCCGGTCTTATTTGTGAAAAAGAAAGACGGAAGTATGAGGATGTGTATAGACTATAGGCAGTTGAACCAAGTAACCATAAAGAATAAATACCCATTCCCTAGGATTGACAACCTCATGGACCAATTAAAAGGAGCAGTAGTGTTTTCTAAGATTGATTTGAGGTCCGGTTACCATCAGATTAGGGTGACAGATTCGGATATTCCTAAAATCGCCTTTCGAACTCAGTATGGACACTTTGAGTTCAACGTAATATCGTTTGGTTTGACGAATGCTCCCGCAGTTTTTATGGATTACATGAATAGGATCTTTAGACCCTATTTAGATCAGTTCGTGGTTGTGTTCATAGATGATATTCTCATCTATTCGAAGACCCACGAAGAGCATGAGCGTCATTTAAGGTTGGTTTTAGAGGTATTAAAGGAGAAGAAGTTATATGCTAAGTTGTCTAAGTGTGAATTTTGGTTAGAGGAGGCAAAGTTCTTAGGACATGTTGTGTTAAAAGGTGGCATAGCTATCGACCCTAGTAAGATAGAAGCTGTGATGAATTGGAATAGACCAACCTCTGTAACTGAGATTAGAAGCTTTTTGGGTTTAGCTAGATATTACCGTAGGTTTATCAAAGGATTTTCCTAGTTAGCCCTACCCTTAACCAAGCTCACTTAGAAGAATGCCCCGTTTGAGTGGAGCCCCGAGTGTGAAAAGAGTTTCCTAGAGCTTAAGGAAAAGCTCACCTCAACCCCGATTTTAGTGTTACCTGACCCCAATGTACCCTTCAAGGTATATTGCGATGCTTCTGGCAAGGGTTTATGTTGTGTGTTGATGCAAAACAGGCAAGTGGTAGCCTATGCGTCCAGACAACTCAAGCCTCACAAGGTAACCTAGCCCACCCATGACCTAGAACTAGCAGCCATTGTGTTCGCTCTAAAGATGTGGAGACACCATTTGTATGGTGTAAGGTTTGAAGTTTTCTCCGATCATAAGAGTTTCAAGCATCTCTTTGATCAAAAGGAGTTGAATATGAGGCAAAGGAGATGGATGGAATTCCTCAAGGACTACGATTTTGGCTTAAGTTACCACCCCGACAAGGCTAATGTAGTAGCCGATGCCTTGAGCCGAAACTTCTTACGTCTGTCAAGTATGATGGTTAATGAAGTTGGGTTAATAGAGAAGTTTAGGGATATGAATCTTGGGATGTCTATAACGGAGAATGGCATCGTGATGAGCCATCTCACGATGACCAGTGGGTTTAAGCAAAGGATTATGCTTGCCCAAAGAGAAAATGAGGACTTTATGGAGACAATCGAGGCAGTTAAGGACGGAAAGTTGAAAGGTTTTGTACGAGGCCCCGACTGGTTGTGGTGGTTCGAGGGACGAATCTGTGTGCCACAAGATGGCGACCTCCGAGAGAAGATCTTGGAGGAGGCTCACAAGAGCCATTTTGCCATCCATCCTGGTACCACCAAGATGTACCAAGACTTGAAGAGGATGTTTTGGTGGCCCGGATTAAAGAAGGATGTGGTTGCCTGGGTGAGTAAGTGTTTGATCTGTCAAAAGGTTAAGATCGAACACCAAAAACCCTCTGGCATGTTGCAACCCCTGTCAATCCCTGAGTGGAAGTGGGAGAGTATATCAATGGATTTCGTGACAGGATTGCCGAGGACCCAAGCTGGCCACGATGCCGTATGGGTAATCGTGGATCGACTGACTAAGTCAACTCACTTTCTACCTATTCGAGTCACATACTCGTTGGATAAGTTGGCCCAGCTTTACATCCAAGAAGTAGTAAGGTTGGATGGAGTACCATCGACGATAATCTCGGATCGAGATCCGCAGTTTACGTCACGTTTTTGGGGAGCCTTTCAAAAGGCGTTTGGTTCCAAGTTGTGCTTGAGCACTGCCTACCACCCACAAACAGATGGTCAATCTAAAAGGACGATCCAAACCCTAGAGGACATGTTAAGAGCTTGTGTCTTAGACCAAAAAGGAAGTTGGGATAAGTACATGCCTTTGATCGAGTTTGCGTATAACAACAGTTATCACACAAGTATCGATATGGCACCGTACGAGGCGTTATATGGAAGAAAGTGTCAATCACCCTTGTGTTGGTACGAGCCCGGAGAACAAAGTGTCTTAGGACCTGAGGTAGTGAGGGAAAAGACGGAACAAATCAAGAAAATCAAGAATAGAATCTTAACCGCTCAGAGTCGGCAGAAAAGCTACGCGGACAAAAGGCGCAAGCCCTTGGAGTTCCAAGAAGGAGAACATGTATTTCTAAGAATCACCCCCACTACAGGAATAGGAAGAGCCATGAAAGTTAAAAAGTTGAGTCCCCGATTTCTCGGCCCTTTTGAAATTCTTCAGAGAATCGGATCTGTAGCTTATAAAATAGCCTTACCACCCAATCTGTCAAACTTTCATGATGTCTTTCACGTCTCCCAGTTACGTAAATATGAGTCCGACCCTAGCCATGTCCTAGAGTCAGAGCATGTACAGTTGAGGGAGGACCTCACTTTCAATGTACCGCCTACGAGAATAGTGGATCACGGAGTCAAGCTGTTAAGGAACAAGTCTATTCCTTTGGTAAAAGTGGCGTGGGGACGAGACAAGTCGGAAGAATACACATGGGAACTAGAATCAGAGATGAAGTCCAAATATCCAGAGCTTTTCTAAGGTACGAATTTCGAGGACGAAATTCTTTTTAAGGAGGGGAGTAATGTAACACCCCGATTTTTCTGTTAGAGTGAAAATGACCAAAATGCCACTGAGGTCATTTTCAGCCCGGAATTTGAGGAAAGCCGGTTCGGCAGTACACGAAGGGCAAACTCAATGTTGGAAGGGGATTAGATAACTTGTGTACCTTCCCGGGATCGAAAATCTCGTTTTTCGAGTTTTCGGATCAAAATGACCAACACGCCCCTGCGGTGTTTTACCCATTTGCAAGTGCCGGATGAACCCGAAACTTCTCCAGATGGTTTTAAAAGGCGTTTTTATGTATTCTATGACCTCAATTTTAATTTTAGAAGTCCTGGGCAAAATTAGTGCAAAATTACGGTTTTGCCCCTAGTTTCGTATTTTTACGCTTAATCGCGTGATTAAGCAAACCTAAGCAATATTAGGCTCTAATCGAAGGTTAATTAATTTACTTAATTTATATTGAGTCAAAATAATTTATTAAAGTTGATTAGAACCAAAAAGTACTTAATTACAACCTAAAATCATATTTTAATTTCAAGACACCTAGTCATAGAATCTTGAATAGTGTTTTCTCTTTCCAATTCCTTAAATCATGGAATTGTGTTACACATTGTTTATTCATAAATGAGTTTAAAATTCTCTAATGATGTATGAGCACTCCTAAACTTGTCATAAACTCCTTAAATCACATTCTTAGTTACCTAAACTTAAGCTTAATCATTCCTAACCTTGTACCTAAGCTAATACACATCTAAACCTACCATTAACACACAATTAAATGGTCAAAACTCACCCCCACTCTGCTGTCCAGCCTTGGCCAAAGCTGCCCATCCCCATTGTGCATCACATGTTCAATTTTTCAACACTCCAAGGCCACACCTCAAGTCACATACACTATACCTTGTCATAACTTTCAATCAAGCTTGAATTTCCACATGAATAAATAATTAAAACAACCCATTTTCCCCATTTATTTGTGGCTGGAAAAGTTCCAGCCATGACAAGTTTCTAGAAGGCTAATTTCATAAAAATTTGATAGGAAATTAACTCACATCAAGCCATACTTTGTAGCATAGCTTCCATACTTCAAACCATGCTTGAATGACCTTGTGTAAGAGATATTTTCTCTTCCTTTTCCCTCCAAACCACACGGCCACTCCCTCCCATTGTAAGCTCATGGCTTTGTTTTTCTATAAATAGGATGCTTGTGATAGCCTTGCTGCACCTTGGAGCATTTGCTAAGTTTAGAGTTTTAGAGTTGTCTTGCTAGTCTTTCTTTTTCTCTCAAAATTTCAAGAAGTGTTCTTCCTTTCTTTTCATCTTTATCTTCTTCATCTCTTCATCTCATCATCACCTCTCAACCATCAAACACCACCCCATGGCCTTGAACCATCATCAAACCTCTCAAACACCACACCTCAAACACAACTTCACCCAAAACACATTTCCTTTCTTTTCCTTCCTCTTGGCCGAATCATCACCACCGTCCTAGGAGGTGTTGCTCATCTCATTTCCATCTTCAAGTCCAAGCTTTTACCTTCATCACAAGGTAGGGATTTGTTTTCAAATTTTGTTTTGCTCAAGAAAGTGTTTTTCTCTAATTTCCTCTTGGATTCTTTTTGAACTTTCCTTTGTTTTTCCTTTCTTTTCATTTTCGGCCATGAGGCCTTGATTTTGAGCATGATAGCTTGATGATGAGAGTTTCTAGATGATGACATTGTGTTCATCTCAAAGAAACCTCTAAAGCTTGAGTTTTCCTTTTCTTATGATTTCATCTATATGATATCTAACTCACACGGTTTTTCAACTTAAGAACATTAATCTAAGGATTTCTAAAAGCCCAAGCCTACCCTTGTCAACCTTAAAGTTGGCCGGCACGTTCTAGAGATTTTTCTCTAGATAGGGGTTTTGGGTATTTAATAAAGAACTTGATGTAGTTTCACTTTCTTTCTCTTTTATATGACTTTCGATTTTTGTGTTGAGATCTTTGAGATATTGTATTGGGTTGTTATCTTGTTAAAGTCTTGAATGAGCTCTAGTTAATCATAAAATGAACCTTGCATCATGTTTACTTTATGCTTTGCATATCATGTTTATTTCCTTGCTATCACTAAATACCAAGATAATGAATGAACTTGCATTACCATGTTTATATTTCAAGCTATGCATTATCATGTTTATATTTCAAGTTCTCACTTAATACCAAGATAATAATAAGTTACATTCATGTTTACTTTGTGCTATCACTTTACTTTCTAATGGAACCTAAAATAAGTGCATGAGCATATTTATTTTTATGCCATCACCTAAATGAATCTAGAGCTCAAAGACTTGCCCATTGTGGTCTCAACAAATGTCTAACAATATGTGTTTTTCTTGGGTTCATATTTCGGCCCTAAGAGGTCTTGAGGTTTCCAAGTATTTGAGACTATGCCTTATAATTTTCCAAGCTTAAGTGAGTTAAGGAATGCATAGAACTAAGTTTTGAGAATTTAGAACCTCTTGAGACAAAGATGAATTGGTCACTGCCCTCTTAAATATTCTTATGATTTTAGATGTTAATATTGTTTATAAATGAGCTTTGAGAGTTTAAAAAGAGTTCCAAGAGAAACTAGTATTTTATGTGCTTTAGAAATTATGTTTTATGCCTTTTATGGAGAAGTATATTTTCGGTTCTTCCTTGCTCCTTGCTGCCACTATATGTGCTGTTTTGAAGATGATAATGTGCCTATGTTTGAGTAAAAATAATGTTAAGACTCATATGTGGAAGATAGGATAAGTTAGGAACTAGAAAAAAATTAATTAGAGAATTCTAGATCCTTTAATTATGTAATTTTCTGGATTCTGTACTGCAAGGTTTAGATTTAATAATCACCATTTTAAATTAGTTTGAATGTGTAGGAATGACTCATAATTGGTTTAGGACTTAATCTTGAAGCCTTAGGAGCAAACTAAACTTAGAAAGGGTCATTGTTGTGACTTCTAGGTACTCGTAAAGTTAGGATTTCAAATTCTGCATCCTTGAGGTTTAGAGATGTTCTTGACCATAGTGTGAGGTGAGAAATACTTAGTTATAACCTCATAGGTTCCCAAGAGACTGGGTTTTGATGATCGATGACTTAGAATGTGAGTTAAGGACTTTAAGGATCTAAACCGTAATTTCTAGAATCCCGTAATCACACAAATATAAAGTTGTCTAAAATCTGCATAGTGCTGTTTGGATAGGTCCTTGAGCATAAAAATTAGTAAAACTTATTAGTTGTGAACCTATAGGTGTGTAAGAGGTTAAGGATAACACTAGAACAATTAGTTTACAAGTTTAAGACTCAAAAGAACCAAAGCATAACCTTCTATAAGTTTATAACATAATGAGCTTGGAAGTTTGTATGAATGATTGTTTAAGGTGTGATTATGTGATAATGTATATGCTATGGTTTTATGTATACACTATGAAGAAGTTTCTTGTGGTGATATATATGCTATGAAAGAGATTTATGAAATGAATAATGATGTATCTATGAATTAACACTTTATGAGAACTTAAATGTGACACAACACTGAGACGCCTTCTTGGGTGACACCGGTTTAGCCGAGCACCCCCAAGAAAACAAATCCGTGAGGGTATTGACATAGATCTTGCCAAAGCAGACAATACTACGATGCACTAGTTGCTAGTAGAGCGTTTCAAAGAGGAAATGACCCTAAGAGAGGTGATCCTTAATTGCCCCCTAGCCCGCACTATTAAGTCGGGATTATGTATATGTTACGCTTATCATAGGATAAGTAAGAACTAGTGACGACTAGTTAAGGTATGAGCTCATAACCTAGAGATGTTTTAGGGTGGCCCCATGAGATAAAAGTTAAAGTTAACAATGTCACATATACTATACTTATGCCAATGTTATAATGTTTCTTAGTTATTCTATTGTTTGGTTTACCTTTATGATGCACTCATATCATTATATTATTTTATGCTTAGCTATAAGACGCATTGTAAAATATGATGGACCTTGGATAAATAAAAACTTTGGAAAAATAACGTAAAAGGAATTTATATGCATGCACACCTTTTTAAGAAATAAACCCAAGGTTCCTGAGGATGTGACGATGACACCTAGGTAGGGATAACCCTATTGAGAATTCTTTTAGAAAGATTCTCATTCCCTCTCTCTTTTCTTCCATCATATCTTCAGATGGCGACATTCGTACTCTTCATCGACACCCCGGTATGGGAGCTGCATCATGACCCGGCACTCGGGTCATACCATTTTGAGGGTCGCTGCACGGTTAGAGTGTTCATGTTTATGGGACGACCCTTCGCACACCCAGTCCCGAGTTACCGTTTTACCCCGACTACTCCTTACCGTCATAACGGGATTTTTGAGCGAGCGAGACCACGCGATGAGCAGATCCTCCACATGGAGCCCGATACATCAGCAGTACGCGACTACCCCGAGTATGTGCCGCGCCCCCAGTACTCAGAGACGGACCCATCCGAGGACCTGCCATCCCACATGTACAGTTGGAGCTCCAGTCTCGCTCCCCCACCGATGAGGGCTGGGAGTGAGGAGACGGTGGTCCAGCCGACGTTGGCTCGTCGGCCATCTATGCGCCCTCGCCGCGGAGGACATGCCCCGATGATGTGCTCGACCACTCCTGCCGAGATTCGTCAGTGGATCGACTCGACCCCACAGTACTCGGACCCGCAGGAGTAGACATAGGTGGGGTAGTAGTTAGTGCACACACGCCACATAGTTAAGGACAAACCTTCTTTTGTATATGAGGTTGTCCACTCTAGGTGCACATGGGTATGGGTGTTGTTTCTCTTGTATTTGCTTTTTATGATTTCCATGTATTGCATTTCAGTTGTATTCTGCTTCCCGATGTATTGAATAGTCCTTCCCTTTTGGGTAGGCACAGCATATATATATATATAACTATGTTTCAGTTGATGTCTCCATGATATGATGTGTTTCTTTATGCTTTGTTTATATGTTTCTCTATGCTTCCTCTTAAAGATTCGTGCGTGGCTCTCACTTTGATTTTAAATTCCAAAAAGAAAAGTTTTACCCATTATTCCGCTAAGTATTTTCTAAGTAAAAGATGAGACCAAGAGGTAATATTCTAAGGATTAACCTAAGTACATACTAGTAGTCTTGGGTTAAGATTTAGGGTGTTACATTTTGGTATCAGAGCAGTTCGATTCTCATGGAGCCTGAGGATTGGACTGACTATGCTTTATAAGCATGATGCGATAGTTATGTCATGTGTAGTGCTTGATAGGGATAAGCTGTAGGACTAGAGTTGCATGACTTCTGTTGCTTGAAGTGCCATGGTAACTAGCTCATTTCGCATAGATATTGAGCCTGATCAACTTGATGTTCATTGTTTCATGTGTTTAGGGACCAATTGCACCGCGACGACGGCCTAGGACTACGCCTGATGCTGACCAAGACAATACAACTGCTACTGCTGTCCGTCGCATGGTGCAAGCCATGGAACGGATGTTCGACCGAATGGATCAACAAGCGAATGCTGCTCCTGTTCCCCCTCCTCCCCCTGCTGCTGAGACGGTGGAACAAGCCCGCTTTGGCGAGTTCCGCAAGGCGAACCCACCAGTGTTCCGAGGGGTAATGGACCCCGATAAGGCTGATGAATGGATCAAAGACCTGGAGAAGATTTACTCTGTCGTTACTTGCTCAGAGGAGCAGAAGGTTACATTTGCTGCTTTCGTGTTGAAGTCCGACGCCGAGTTCTGGTGGAACGGCACGAGGCATCTGCTATAAGCCTTTAGAACTCCCATTGACTGGGAGCTGTTCAAGACTTACTTCTATGAGAAGTGTTTTCCGAAGTCCATAAGGAACGCGAAGGACATTGAGTTGATGCAGTTGACCCAGGGAGGGTCTACTGTAGCCCAATACACTGTGAAGTTTGAGGAGCTGATCAAGTTCTCTCGGGTGTTCCAAGGGAACCCCGACGAGGTTTGGAAGTGTGTGAAGTATGAGGCCGGTCTGAAGGCGGAGATGAACTACGCCGTGGCCCATATGGAGATCAGAGACTTCCCAACTCTAGTCAACAAGTGCCGGATCCTTGAAGAAGGACAAAGAAAGATTCAAATCATAAGGGCGGAGCGAGCTAAGGGGCTCGGACTCCAAGCCCCGAAGTTCAAACCGCAGTATCCTTCGAGGAATCACTACAACCCCTACCAGACCAACCAGTTCCGACAACAACAACAACAAAAACACCAAGAGCTCCTGCACACCTACAGTCCAAGCAACACCAAAGGCCGCCATTTCAACATCGAGGCCCGAGGACTTTCAACAATCAACCCCGTGGACCGGGTGGACCCCAGAACCACAATGGAGGACCAAGTGGAGCCAAGAACAAGGCACCACAAACCCCTACTGCTTACCCCGGAGTGACATCTGCTGACATCTGCCCACAATGCGGGAAGAACCATGGGAATCGCCCATGCTTAGCCAGTCAGAATGTATGTTTCAAGTGTGGCAAGCCTGGCCACTATGCAAAGGACTGCGCCGGACAAGGGACATCAACCCAAAACCCCCGACCACAATACCGAGGAAGGGTCTTTACCCTCAATGCGAAAGACGCCAAGAAGTCCAAAGATCTCATTGAAGGTATGTGCGAAGTAAACGGTAAACCCTTAACTGTACTATATGACTCTGGTGCTACTCATTCTTTTATTTCACTTGCTAGTGTCGAGTCCTTAACTCTAAGAGTCTCTAAACTTCCCTTTGATCTCATTATTTCTACTCCTACAAATCGCCTGTTAATACCTGCCGTTGTTGTTTAAACTGTCATCTTGTTGTAGAAAATAGGTTTTTTTTATCATAGATTTAATTTGTTTACCCTTAAAAGACATAGGCATTATCTTAGGCATGAATTGGCTTCACGCCAATCGTGTGATGTTAGATTGTGGAACTCAAACCGTAGTTTTCCACTCTCCTCCCGAAAACATCACTCAACCCATTAGGCTGTACCTAAATTCAGTAGAGGTCTTCTGTAGTGGGCAGAAAACTAAGGGATATGTTCTCCTAGCCGCCTGCGATGTAGACTTTGAGCAAAACCTAGGTGAGATACCTGTGGTAAGAGACTATCTCGATGTATTTCCGGATGAAATACCCGAGTTCCCTCCCGAAAGAGAAGTTGAATTCTCCATAGAGTTGGTTCCTGGAACAGGACCAATCTCTATAGCCCCTTATAGGATGTCGCCTATGGAATTAGCGGAGCTAAAAACCCAGTTGGAGGAGCTGTTGGAAAAGAGTTTTATAAGGCCGAGTGCTTCACCTTGGGGCGCTCCGGTCTTATTTGTGAAAAAGAAAGACGGAAGTATGAGGATGTGTATAGACTATAGGCAGTTGAACCAAGTAACCATAAAGAATAAATACCCATTGCCTAGGATTGACAACCTCATGGACCAATTAAAAGGAGCAGTAGTGTTTTCTAAGATTGATTTGAGGTCTGGTTACCATCAGATTAGGGTGACAGATTCGGATATTCCTAAAACCGCCTTTCGAACTCAGTATGGACACTTTGAGTTCAATGTAATGTCGTTTGGTTTGACGAATGCTCCCGCAGTTTTTATGGATTACATGAATAGGATCTTTAGACCCTATTTAGATCAGTTCGTGGTTGTGTTCATAGATGATATTCTTATCTATTCGAAGACCCACGAAGAGCATGAGCGTCATTTAAGGTTGGTTTTAGAGGTATTAAAGGAGAAGAAGTTATACGCTAAGTTGTCTAAGTGTGAATTTTAGTTAGAGGAGGTAAAGTTCTTAGGACATGTTGTGTCAAAAGGTGGCATAGCTATCGACCCTAGTAAGATAGAAGCTGTGATGAATTGGAATAGACCAACCTCTGTAACTGAGATTAGAAGCTTTTTGGTTATAGCTGGATATTACCGTAGGTTTATCAAAGGATTTTCCTAGTTAGCCCTACCCTTAACCAAGCTCACTAGGAAGAATGCCCTGTTTGAGTGGAGCCCCAAGTGTGAAAAGAGTTTCCTAGAGCTTAAGGAAAAGCTCACCTCAACCCCAGTTTTAGTGTTACCTGACCCCAATGTACCCTTCGAGGTATATTGCGATGCTTCTGGCAAGGGTTTAGGTTGTGTGTTGATGCAAAACAGGCAAGTGGTAGCCTATGCGTCCAAACAACTCAAGCCTCATGAGGTAACCTACCCCACCCATGACCTAGAACTAGCAGCCATTGTGTTCGCTCTAAAGATGTGGAGACACCATTTGTATGGTGTAAGCTTTGAAGTTTTCTCCGATCATAAGAGTCTCAAGCATCTCTTTGATCAAAAGGAGTTGAATATGAGGCAAAGGAGATGGATGGAATTCCTCAAGGACTACGATTTTGGCTTAAGTTACCACCCCGACAAGGCTAATGTAGTAGCCGACGCCTTGAGCCGAAACTCATTACGTCTGTCAAGTATGATGGTTAATGAAGTTGGGTTAATAGAGAAGTTTAGGGATATGAATCTTGGGATGTCTATAATGGAGAATGGCATCGTGATGAGCCATCTCACGATGACCAGTGGGTTTAAGCAAAGGATTATGCTTGCCCAAAGAGAAAATGAGGACTTTATGGAGACAATCGAGGCAGTTAAGGCCGGAAAGTTGAAAGGTTTTGTACGAGGCCCCGACTGGTTGTGGAGGTTCGAAGGACGAATCTGTGTGCCACAAGATGGCGACCTCCGAGAGAAGATCTTGGAGGAGGCTCACAAGAGCCATTTTACCATCCATCCTGGTACCATCAAGATGTACCAAGACTTGAAGAGGATGTTTTGGTGGCCCGGATTAAAGAAGGATGTGGTTGCCTGGGTGAGTAAGTGTTTGATCTGTCAAAAGGTTAAGATCGAACACCAAAAACCCTCTGGCATGTTGCAACCCCTGTCAATCCCCGAGTGGAAGTGGGAGAGTATATCAATGGATTTCGTGACAGGATTGCCGAGGACCCAAGCTGGCCACGATGCTGTATGGGTAATCGTGGATCGACTAACTAAGTCGACTCACTTTCTACCTATTCGAGTCACATACTCGTTGGATAAGTTGGCCCAGCTTTACATCCAAGAAGTAGTAAGGTTGCATGGAGTACCATCGACGATAATCTCGGATCGAGATCCGCGGTTTACGTCACGTTTTGGGGAGCCTTTCAAAAGGCGTTTGGTTCCAAGTTGTGCTTGAGCACTGCCTACCACCCACAAACAGATGGTCAATCTGAAAGGACGATCCAAACCCTAGAGGACATGTTAAGAGCCTGTGTCTTAGACCAAAAAGGAAGTTGGGATAAGTACATGCCTTTGATCGAGTTTGCGTATAACAACAGTTATCACACAAGTATCGGTATGGCACTGTACGAGGCGTTATATGGAAGAAAGTGCCAATCACCCTTGTGTTGGTACGAGCCCGGAGAACAAAGTGTCTTAGGACCTGAGGTAGTGAGGGAAACGACGGAACAAATCAAGAAAATCAAGGATAAAATCTTAACCGCTCAGAGTCGGCAGAAAAGCTACGCGGACAAAAGGCGCAAGCCCTTGGAGTTCCAAGAAGGAGAACATGTATTTCTAAGAATCACCCCCACTACAGGAATAGGAAGAGCCATGAAAGTTAAAAAGTTGAGTCCCCGATTTCTCGGCCCTTTTGAAATTCTTTAGACAATCGGATCTGTAGCTTATGAAATAGCCTTACCACCCAATCTGTCAAACTTTCATGATGTCTTTCACGTCTCCCAGTTACGTAAATATGAGTCCGACCCTAGCCATGTCCTAGAGTCAGAGCATGTACAGTTGAGGGAGGACCTCACTTTCAATGTACCGCCTACGAGAATAGTGGATCACGGAGTCAAGCAGTTAAGGAACAAGTCTGTTCCTTTGGTAAAAGTGGCGTGGGGACGAGACAAGTCGAAAGAATACACATGGGAACTAGAATCAGAGATGAAGTCCAAATATCCAGAGCTTTTCTAAGGTACGAATTTCGAGGGCGAAATTCTTTTTAAGGAGGGGAGTAATGTAACACCCCGATTTTTCTGTTAGAGTGAAAATGACCAAAATGCCCCTGAGGTCATTTTCAGCCCGGAATTTGAGGAAAGCCGGTTTCAGAAGACACGAAGGGCAAACTCAATGTTGGAAGGGGATTAGATAACTTGTGTACCTTCCCGGGATCGAAAATCTCGTTTTTCGAGTTTTCGGGTCAAAATGACCAAAATGCCCCTGCGAAGTTTTACCCATTTGCAAGTGCCGGTTGAACCCCGAAACTTCTCCAGATGGTTTTAAAAGGCGTTTTTATGTATTTTATGACCTCAGTTTTAATTTTAGAAGTCCCGAGCAAAATTAGTGCAAAATTACGGTTTTGCCCCTAGTTTCGTATTTTTACGCTTAATCGCGTGATTAAGCAAACCTAAGCAATATTAGGCTCTAATCGAAGGTTAATTAATTTCCTTAATTAATCTTGAGTCAAAATAATTTATTGAAGTTGACTAGAACCAAAAAGTACTTAACTACAACCTAAAATCATATTTTAATTTCAAGACACCTAGTCATAGAATCTTGAATAGTGTTTTCTCTTTCCAATTCCTTAAATCATGGAATTGTGTTACACATTGTTTATTCATAAATGAGTTTAAAATTCTCTAATGATGTATGAGCACTCCTAAACTTGTCATAAACTCCCTAAATCACATTCTTAGTTACCTAAACTTAAGCTTAATCATTCCTAACCTTGTACCTAAGCTAATACACATCTAAACCTACCATTAACACACAATTAAATGGTCAAAACTCACCCCCACTCTGCTGTCCAGCCTTGGCCGAAGCTGCCCATCCCCATTGTGCATCACATGTTCAATTTTTCAACACTCCAAGGCCATACCTCAAGTCACATACACTATACCTTGTCATAACTTTCAATCAAGCTTGAATTTCCACATGAATAAATAATTAAAACAACTCATTTTCCCCATTTATTTGTGGCTGGAAAAGTTCCAGCCATGACAAGTTTCTAGAAGCCTAATTTCATAAAAATGTGATAGGAAATTAACACACATCAAGCCATACTTTGTAGCATAGCTTCCATACTTCAAACCATGCTTGAATGACCTTGTGTAAGAGATATTTTCTCTTCCTTTTCCCTCCAAACCACATGGCCACTCCCTCCCATTGCAAGCTCCATGGCTTTGTTTTTCTATAAATAGGATGCTTGTGATAGCCTTGTTGCACCTTGGAGTATTTGCTAAGTTTAGGGTTTTAGAGTTGTCTTGCTAGTCTTTCTTTTTCTCTCAAAATTTCAAGAAGTGTTCTTCCTTTCTTTTCATCTTTATCTTCTTCATCTCTTCATCTCATCATCACCTCTCAACCATCAAACACCACCCCATGGCTTTGAACCATTATCAAACCTCTCAAACACCACATCTCAAACACAACTTCACCCAAAACACATTTCCTTTCTTTTCCTTCCTCTTGGCCGAATCATCACCACCATCCTAGGAGGTGTTGCTCATCTCATTTCCATCTTCAAGTCCAAGCTTTTACCTTCATCACAAGGTAGGGATTTGTTTTCAAACTTTGTTTTGCTCAAGAAAGAGTTTTTCTCTAATTTCCTCTTGGATTCTTTTTGAACTTTCCTTTGTTTTTCCTTTCTTTTCATTTTCGGCCATGAGGCCTTGATTTTGAGCATGATAGCTTGATGATGAGAGTTTCTAGATGATGACATTGTGTTCATCTCAAAGAAACCTCTAAAGCTTGAGTTTTCCTTTTCTTATGATTTCATCTATATGATATCTAACTCACATGGTTTTTCAACTTAAGAACATTAATCTAAGGATTTCTAAAAGCCCAAGCCTACCCTTGTCAACCTTAAAGTTGGCCGGCACATTCTAGAGATTTTTCTCTAGATAGGGGTTTTGGGTATTTAATAAAGAACTTGATGTAGTTTCACTTTCTTTCTCTTTTATATGACTTTCGGATTTTGTGTTGAGATCTTTGAGATATTGTATTGGGTTGTTATCTTGTTAAAGTCTTGAATGAGCTCTAGTTAATCATAAAATGAACCTTGCATCATGTTTACTTTATGCTTTGCATATCATGTTTATTTCCTTGCTATCACTAAATACCAAGATAATGAATGAGCTTGCATTACCATGTTTATATTTCAAGCTATGCATTATCATGTTTATATTTCAAGTTCTCACTTAATACCAAGATAATAATAAGTTACATTCATGTTTACTTTGTGCTATCACTTTACTTTCTAATGGAACCTAAAATAAGTGCATGAGCATATTTATTTTTATGCCATCACCTAAATGAATCTAGAGCTCAAAGACTTGCCCATTGTGGTCTCAACAAAGGTCTAACAATATGTGTTTTTCTTGGGTTCATATTTCGGCCCTAAGAGGTCTTGAGGTTTCCAAGTATTTGAGACTATGCCTTATAATTTTCCAAGCTTAAGTGAGTTAAGGAATGCATAGAACCAAGTTTTGAGAATTTAGAACCTCTTGAGACAAAGATGAATTGGTCACTGTCCTCTTAAATATTCTTATGATTTTAGATGTTAATATTGTTTATAAATGAGCTTTGAGAGTTTTAAAAGAGTTCCAAGAGAAACTAGTATTTTATGTGTTTTAGAAATTATGTTTTATGCCTTTTATGGAGAAGTATATTTTCGGTTCTTCCTTGCTCCTTGCTGCCACTATATGTGCTGTTTTGAAGATGATAATGTGCCTATGTTTGAGTAAAAATAATGTTAAGACTCATATGTGGAAGATAGGATAAATTAGGAACTAGAAAAGAATTAATTAGAGAATTCTAGATCCTTTAATTATGTAATTTTCTGGATTCTGTACTGCAAGGTTTAGATTTAATAATCACCATTTTAAATTAGTTTGAATGTGTAGGAATGACTCATAATTGGTTTAGGACTTAATCTTGAAGCCTTAGGAGCAAACTAAACTTAGAAAGGGTCATTGTTGTGACTTCTAGGTACCCGTAAAGTTAGGATTTCAAATTCTGCATCCTTGAGGTTTAGAGATGTTCTTGACCATAGTGTGAGGTGAGAAATACTTAGTTATAACCTCATAGGTTCCCAAGAGACTGGGTTTTGATGATCGATAACTTAGAATGTGAGTTAAGGACTTTAAGGATTTAAACCGTAATTTCTAGAACCCCGTAATCACACAAATATAAAGTTGTCTAGAATCTGCATAGTGCTGTTTGGATAGGTCCTTGAGCATAAAAATTAGTAAAACTTATTAGTTGTGAACCTATAGGTGTGTAAGAGGTTAAGGATAACACTAGAACAATTAGTTTACAAGTTTAAGACTCAAAAGAACCAAAGCATAACCTACTATAAGTTTATAACATAATGAGCTTGGAAGTTTGTATGAATGATTGTTTAAGGTGTGATTATGTGATAATGTATATGCTATGGTTTTATGTATACACTATGAAGAAGTTTCTTGTGGTGATATATATGCTATGAAAGAGATTTATGAAATGAATAATGATGTATCTATGAATTAACACTTTATGAGAACTTAAATGTGACACAACACTGAGACGCCTTCTTGGGTGACACCGGTTTAGCCGAGCACCCCCAAGAAAACAAATCCGTGAGGGTATTGACATAGATCTTGCCAAAGCGGACAATACTACGATGCACTAGTTGCTAGTAGAGCGTTTCAAAGAGGAAATGACCCTAAGAGAGGTGATCCTTAATTGCCCCCTAGCCCGCACTATTAAGTCGGGATTATGTATATGTTACGCTTATCATAGGATAAGTAAGAACTAGTGACGACTAGTTAAGGTATGAGCTCATAACCTAGAGATGTTTTAGGGTGGCCCCATGAGATAAAAGTTAAAGTTAACAATGTCACATATACTATACTTATGCCAATGTTATAATGTTTCTTAGTTATTCTATTGTTTGGTTTACCTTTATGATGCACTCATATCATTATATTATTTTATGCTTAGCTATAAGACGCATTGTAAAATATGATGGACCTTGGATAAATAAACACTTTGGAAAAATAACTTAAAAGGAATTTATATGCATGCACACCTTTTTAAGAAATAAACCCAAGGTTCCTGAGGATGTGACGATGACACCTAGGTAGGGATAACCCTACTGAGAATTCTTTTAGAAAGATTCTCATTCCCTCTCTCTTTTCTTCCGTCATATCTTCAGATGGCGACATTCGTACTCTTCATCAACACCCCGGTATGGGAGCTGCACCATGACCCGGCACTCGGGTCATACCATTTTGAGGGTCGCTGCACGATTAGAGTGTTCATGTTTATGGGACGACCCTTCGCACACCCAGTCCCGAGTTACCGTTTTACCCCGACTACTCCTTACCGTCATAACGGGATTTTTGAGCGAGCGAGACCATGCGATGAGCAGATCCTCCGCATGGAGCCCGAGACATTAGTAGTACGCGACTACCCCGTGTATGTGCCGCGCCCCCAGGGAAGTATACTCTGCTACACTCATAGGTCCTTGTTTGAGAGCCATGAACTCCAATTCCTTCGCATTTCTCACAGAAATAGGGAAGTACTTATGGTAAAAAGTTTCCTTAAAAATAGTCCAGGTAACTACAGTATGGGAAGCTTCAAATAATCCCCTGGTGCCAACCCACCAGAAATCTGCATCTGCTTCTAGGATATAGGTGGCAAAGGCCACCTTCTGGATCTCTATGCATGGAAGAACGGAGAAAATCTTTTCCATGGCCTTTATCCATTCTTCTGCTTTACAGGGATTAAAAGCTCCTTGAAATGGAGGGGGATTTGCCTTTCTGAACTCGGCAAATTTCTGATATTCTACATCGACTTCGTTCACTACAGGATTATCAGCTGGGTTTTGCCTTTCATTGCGGTTCAGTTGCTCCATCATTCGGGTAGTAGCTGTAGCTTGTTCCCTCATGGTAGCCGCCATCTCACGAAAAGTATTCATCATGTCGGCATCGTTTCCAGCTCCACTCCTAGTTTGCCGATTCGAAGTCATTGGTTCCTATCACACCAAACGAAAATATTGAGTTGATCAGTCTCAATACCAAGCAAAGTGTACAGCAACCCACAACATTTCCAATCAGCAGTCATACACATATATATAAAGTCATAATGCATGACAATTTCTAAGAAAGCATAGCCAGTCCAATCCTCAGGCTTATAGGATAGTCCGGCTCTGATACCATAATGTAACACCCTCCTAACTACCATGTATTACTCGAGCATTAACATTGTAATTAGAAGAGTATCACTTCCTTTCTATAATATCCACTAGTCAAATGAAATGAAATAAGATAAATCAAACTCTAGAGTTATAAAGAAAACTACTATAAAATGTACATATATTATTACTTTACATATCGGTTTCTTTAATATATACCATCCTTGAAGTTAAGTCACTTCGCTTATAATACAACACAGGAACTACTATCAAAAGATCTACCAAGCTTGCTCAAATATTAAGGTCCAACAAAATACTAAACACACAGAAATGGACCTAAGACATCTAACACCAATTAGTCTACAAGCTGGTAAGTTCCTGGCACTATACTACACTACATACAAGTCAAAAGCCCCCGTAAGTCTCATGTCCTCCTACGCGAAACCATTGGCCATCGGTATGATGGCCTTTCCTCAGCCAGGGGCATCTGCAGAGTCTGAGAACAATACAACATATACACAAATAGGGGTGAGAATATTATAAAATTCTCAGTAGGGTAACCCCTTACATATAGACAGAATATAACAGTAAATGCATTTATAATAATAAAGAACAACATCATGTTAGATCACATATATCAATATTAGCATACATGAGTCAAAGAAAATTATATGCAAAATGGTAGTAATCATAAGTGTTTCTCTTATATCACATGGAATTCAACTTAGTGTAGTAGTTTTTTTTATTAACATAGGGAAGGCTTAGATTCACATCAGGTAACATATGTAGTGGATAACTCCTCAGAGGACCATAGACTGCTAGGACATGAGCTCATTCCTATTCGTGATCATCAGACTTCATTTTTTTCCATTTCTGAATCACACACAGTTCTATTTCCTAGTCGATAAGTCTACCGACTCATAAAATTTCTTGGGAAGTTCTTATTTTTGCCTTCCCTCTCTATCACACATAAGCCTTGTTTCTATTTTCCCCGTATGTTAAAACATGCACCATTAAATTTCACATATTCTCTTTTGTCATACAACCATGTCATGGACCTTTCTATTTCAAAGTCAGGTTTATATCCCAGATATAGGCATTCAGTATCATTGGAGTCTCATTCATACTTTATAAACAAGCCTTTCAAACAATTAACATACATTCATATGATATATGTAACATCCCCTGCTGCTTTATGGATTGACGTCTATCCCCACAAACCAACACGGGTCCTTTCAGCATGCTTTGTCCTCACTCGCACGCTTCCTGGGAAAACTTCCCAGGAGGTCACCCATCCCAAAATTACCCCAGGTCAAGCACGCTTAACTGTGGAGTTCTTTCAGTTTGGGCTACCGAAAAGAAGATGCATCTTGTTGATATAGGTAGTACGAATCAATTCATATGAGCCCTCCTCAACTGTATAGTCCCATACCTATACAGTCTTAGGATCCCTCTCATTCGGGTGTGTAATCAGTTCATTCGTGTAATCAGTTCATTCATGTACCCCTCCGCTTAGAGGACCTTACGAGGAGCCGCTCCTTGTCCGTGCCCTCTTTACACCGGCGATCACTCCTCGTCCTCGTCCCCGGGCGTTACAATATATACTTGGATTAAATAGATTTCTATCATTAACTTAATACATCTTCACCATTCCAGCTTCTTGATAGATTTACCATTATGGTGACAACATTTAATTCACATATCCAATGGGCAATTCACTGGCCATAAAAATTCTCTATGACACCTCAATGTGTCTAAAAGTCCCTATAAAAATTTTATAGGAAACAGAATACTAGAACCATGTCAAATAAATTCTACAATTTTAGTGGTCAAAGGCCACTTTTTCACAGCTCAGAATAGGATTCACACAATTTTTAACTTTAGAAAATGATGGAAACAACTCAAAATAAAAATCACAGTTATACTTAAAGATTTCTAAAAAACTATATAAAAATTTCAAAGGATAACTCCATCATTTGCTATGAATAAAAATTTATACAAATTCACAGCTCCAGTACCAAGATTTCAGCCAGCATAGATATACTCTTGGTTCTTGATTTTTCCCAGGCAGTAAAACTCTTTATTATGCACCACGAAAATTATCAGAGTTTCCTTATGATGTTAGCTTCAACATATAATTTTTATAGCTCATAAAAATGACTAGAATTGAACCATAAAATTCATGAACAAATCCTGTCCTGCTGAAATCCGAAAATTCAGCAGCCTAGCCAAAACTTATTTTGACAAAAATCATTATTTAACCTCATCCAAACACTCCACCAAAATTAACACATCAATATCAACATATTATCATCAAATATAACGATACATTTTCGGAATAAAACCCAAAAAATTTTACAGAATAATTTGGAAAGAAAAAGGCCAAAGAAAACCCTACACTTTGAAGCTTTCAAGCTCTTGGCTCCAAGATAGATTTCCTTTACTTCCAAGCCTTCTAACCTACACCAAACCCTTCCTTACACAGCTGATAATAAGCTCTCAAAGTAGAAAAAGTTGATGGATTCAAATTCTAATCGGTTAGATTGAAAGATCTTGGTGAGTGGAATAAGTTTAGTGAAGGGAGTTTGTGATTTTAGAAATTTTAAGCTAGGTATTTGGAGGTTTAAAGCTTGCTCATGGATGTTTCAATGGAAGAAAAATGGAGGCTGTGTGTGGTCAGAGCATGGCCGAGAATGATGAAGAAAATGGAGTGATAAGGTTGGCTTTTTAATGATATTTAATCAAGTTGTACTAGTTATTTAATATAAAATCTAGTTCTTTCAAAAAGAATATAAGATGGATGGCTAGGATTTGATCTTGGAAAGCTAGATTGAATCTTGGCCATCCACTTGGTTTAAATGGATAGACACTATCCAAATCTTATGGATTAAGGTTTCTTTCGGTGTAAAAATCGCACACTGAAATTTTATCGAGCCCAGTAAAACAGTGTACTCGGGTAATCAACTATTGCCTGAAAATTAATTCTAAGTATAAAATACTTATTCCTACCTATTTCTAACCTTAATCCTATAATTTCCAAATTTAGGGCACCTTCAGGTCTTGAATCTAAGGTTTCAGCTGTTCCGGTGGGTCTACGGGGCCTGCAAAACACTATTCACGTTTTTTTTTTTTTTAACATTGTTCTCATCATTTTTGTGTACACCAAAATTTTGATATTCTTACTACTAAAGCCTCAATTATTTTCTGAAAAAAATTAGGATGTTACACCTATGAGCTTTAATACACATATGTTCTCTGTTAAATTTACACACTTATACATACATTTAAGTACATATGATACAATCTCAGACGCCCAACTACTGCCAATCCGACCTCTTTTGGTGTAGCATCCCATAGTTCTCTGGTTCAACCTGGAGACGACACGGGAACACAAAACACATATAGGGATGAGAATTATACAATTCTCAGTAGGGCAATTCCCCAATTACACAATCATACTGTCATCGTCATCGTCCCAGCCACCTCGGTTTATTAGGAAAAAGTGATCATGCATTTCATAACAATAGTTCAATTTTAGAGTTCTAAATCATACTTCCGAAGTGGGTAGCTTTTAATTATCAATCACTTAATATACATATATAATAAAACTCAAGCACATAGTAAATAATCATAATCAAACATTTAAATATGGCATGATTATGCATATGATTATTGTATTGAACTTATCTCAAAGGAACCTGGCCTTACTTATGACCATAGAACTCAACTTGGTGCATTTTTCTCTTTTCATTGACATAGGAAAGACTTGCTTCATATCATATGGCAAAACTCAATTCATTTCATTCTTCTCTTTTTATCGTTGACATAGGAAATACTTAGTTTATACCCAACCGGTATCTGCCGTGGATAACTCCACAATAGATAATTTATACCAAAAGGTATTTGCTGTAGACAACGCCACAATGGGAAATAGACTGCTTTTCAGGACTGAGCTCATTCCTATACGTGATCATCGGACTTCATTTTATTCCATTTCCGAATCACACACAGTTCTATTCCTAGCCGATACGTCTATCGACTCAATATCTCGGGGGAAGTTCCTCTTTTTGCCTTCCCCTCAATTTCACCTAAGTCTTGTTTCTGTTTCCTCCTATGTCACAACATGCACACTAGGGAAGTTCCTCTTTTTGCCTTCCCTTCAATCCAACTTAAGCCTTGTTTCTGTTTTCTACTATGTCAGAACATGCACGAGTGAAATTTATACATTCTCTTTTCTCATATAGTAGCACCATGTGCTAGTAGCACCATGTGCTTTCTTCTTTTCAAATGCATGCATAAGCCACATATAGGCATTCAATCATAAGAAATTCTTATTTGTACCTCGTAAATCAATCTTTAAATTATCTAGCATGCACACATATTCATCATAGTTAATCAAGAATCATTATATCACCAAATCAATACTTGAGTTCATTTCAGCACAATTATAGCATGTTGGCAGAATTCATGCCTAAAGAATAAAATTCATTATGCATATCAAACATCCATTGCCAGGGCTATAAAAATTACCCAAGACACCTCAACGTGTGCACAAGGCCCTGTAAAAATTTCATAGGAAGAAGAGTCCTCTAACTCTGTCAACAAATTCTACAAATTTGGTGGTCATAGACCACTTAACCTTAGCTCAATGCCAAAATTCACTAATTTTTAATCATAGCGAATGTATGAATCACTTCAGGATAAAATTCATGGCTAAACTTCAATATGTTTCTATCACTCTGTAAAAATTTCAAAGGACAATTCCATCATTTGCTATGATAACAAAATTAGACAATTTCCTAGCTTCAGATTCAACTTTCCAGGCAGCATGATTACAATTTCGATTCTTGAATTTTTTTGAAGCATTAGGAGTCAAAAACAGAGCTCACGAAAATTAGTGCAACTAGCCTAGGATGCTAGCTTCAATATATAATTTTTATAGCTCATGCAAATACCTGCAATCACACCAGAAAATTCGTGTACAGTTGCTGCCTATCAAAGGACTGAAATTCCAGCAAACCAATTCAAACACTCTTTTGATAAAAATGATTTTTCCACAACACCAAACACTCCACCAAAATTAATACATCAATATCAACCTATTATCATCAAATATAAACAGAAATTTCGGAATAAAACCCATAAAAAATTCACAGAAAAATTTGGAAATAAAAAGGCCAAAGAAAACCCTACACTTTGAAGCTTTAAAGATCTTGGCTCCAAGATTGATTCCCTTCACTTCCAAGCATTCAAACCACACACCAAACCCTTCCTTAAACAGCTGATAATGAGCTCTTGAGGTATGAAAAGTTGATGGATTCAAATTCTAATCGGTTAGTTTGGTAGATATTAAGGAGTGGAACAAGTTTTGTGAAGGGAGTTTAGTGTTTTATGAACTTTAGACAAGGGTTTTGATGATTTGAAATGAAAACATGAGCTCTTGGAGAAGATAACAATGGTGGCTGCATCATGGAGATAAGAACCGTGAATGCTTGGCTTCTTAGACAAGTTTTTGTATTTCTTTTATATATAAAAAGTTAGATACAATAAATATGTAGTCAAAGAAATAAAGAGAAATAAAGAGATGGATGGTTAGGATTTGTTTTAAAAGTCAAAGAATGAATCTTGGTCATCCAATTGGCTCAAGATAGTTGGCTCACCTTTACTTGGCCACCAAGTAGCTTTTACGGTGTTAAAAACCGCACACCGAAATTCTATTGAACGGGTAAAACAGTGTACCCGGGAAACCAACTATCGCCTGAAAATTAATTCTAAGTACAAAATATTTATTCCTAACTATTTCTAATCTCAATCCTATAATTTCTCACTTACGGGTATCTCCGGGCCCTAATTCTAGGGTTTTAGCTGTCCCGCTAGGCCTGCGGGTCCCACAAAATACTATTCACTTTTTTTTTTTTTTATAGATTCGTTGGATTGTCCTGATCATTTCTATATTCATTGGATTTTTGAAATTATAACTAGAAAAGCTCAAATTAATTTTTAAATAATTTTAGGGTGTTACATTTTGGGTAGGCACAGCATATATATATATAACTATGTTTCAGTTGATGTCTCCATGATATGATGTGTTTCTTTATGCTTTGTTTATATGTTTCTCTATGCTTCCTCTTAAAGATTCGTGCGTGGCTCTCACTTTGATTTTAAATTCCAAAAAGAAAAATTTTACCCATATTTCCGCTAAGTATTTTCTAAGTAAAAGATGAGACCAAGAGGTAATATTCTAAGGATTAACCTAAGTACATACTAGTAGTCTTGGGTTAAGATTTAGGGTGTTACAGGAGTTGCCACCAATTTTAATTCTAGTTAAAAATTGGAAAAATTTTTAGTTTGCAAACTGCTCTTTTATGAATTTTGAGGTTCAGGAGTTTGATTATGATTAGAGAAGGGTGGAAACTTAATCTCACTACACCTCTAATACATCCATATAAATATGGTTACCCTAGAGTTTATTATATAAATTAATTATAATTATAATATATTTATTTTTCCCCAAAAATGTAATTATATATTTACAAAAATGAAACTAAAATTAGTAATTATATTTATACAAAAAATAAAGATAAAATTAATAATTTTATATTTACAAAAATAAAGATAAAATTAATAATTATATATTTATGAAAATAAAGCTAAGATTAGTAATCATATATTTACAAAAATAAAAGTAAAGTTAAAAAATATATATTTACAAAAATAAAGCTAAAATTAAAACAAAAATTAAGGAACTAATTTTATGAAAAAGAGATTTGGCTTAATAGTTGTTGGCTATGTCGACATATCCTCTAGTGCAATGAGGAACTCAAAGTCATGTTATTCTGTAGAAAATAAGTGTGTGTTGAATGGATTAAATGAAAAGATATTGGTTGGTTGATTTTTTAAAAAAAAATTATAAGAGAAATTTAAATCCACTCCTACACAGGGTTTAGGATAGTGTAAACTATACAATAAACCCTTAGATTCTTGTGAAACTTAAGGACGATAATTCATACATCAACATCACAAACTATTGCGTGAATTTAAAAAAAAAACATTTTTTAGATCTTTGTTATTTTTATTTTTATTATTTTTTGTATATTTTTTTTAGGCATTTAAAAAATTTATCAAAATCAACACAATGACACAAAAGTACCAAGCTAACTACAATGGTCCCTCGACAGAAACTAGTCCCAAAACAAGACTGTGACAAAAATTAACATAAAGGTCCAATACCCAAAAAATTTAGACTGTAAGACTCAACAAAATAAATATCCCACACCTACATCAATTATTTTTAGTTTGAGTTTGTAAAAAAAACAAAGCCAATAACTAGTCTAGCCCAAACGAAATTAACAAGACTAAAAAAACTGATAACCTCCCAAAAAAAAAAACATGACAATTCCTATTTTTAAAAGCCAAATCCCAAGTTTTAGCGCAAAAGAATTTTAAACTATAAAAAATAAAAACAAAGAAAACCTCCTCAGCCCATGGTTTCTTACGATTTCAGCAAGAAGGGAAAGGAATGAAATAAAGTCCAAAACAGAATTTGGCAAAAAAAAAAAAAAAAACTTGAAAGGATTTTAAATCCCTAAGCTACTAAGACGTGAGAAGAATGAGGAATCTGGCTGAACCATAAACGAGGACAGGGACTCGACCAGATGAAAGGCGGTGACAGTGGCTATCTCAATGGCGAACGCGCCGCGTCTTGCTCATGGAACCAGCGGAGTCGCGGATCTGCAGGGTGGTGTGAGGTGGCGGAGTTGTCGCACGATTCGGTGGTGCTGCTAGCTGGCAGAGGGGGAAACCAGGTGGCGACTCTCACAGTGGCCCAGGCTCGGAGAGGGATGTAGAGGCAGAGAGGTGCGCGGATGGGCTGGCCAGTGGCTTCGCGGCTGCTGCTTCTTTTTTTCTTGGTGATCTTGGCTTGGAATTTTGTCTTAGTTTGGCTTCAATGATGGACTTATAAGTTATAGGTTTTTCCATGGCTGGAATGATGGCTGTGATATCTTCTTCCCTTTTTTATTATTTAATTTTTTTTTTTTTTGGCTTGTGATGCGATTGGGGTTGTGATAGGTTCTAGTTATTATTATTTTTCATTCTGGCTGGGTTTATGAAGATTGTAACAGTGGCTAGTACAGATAAGGTGTGGAGCTTTTTGTTGTTAGCTAATATTGGTTGGTGGCTATGTTTGCTATGAAAGGAATGGTGAAGGCTAGGGGTGAGGATAGTTTTTTATGACGGTGGTTGCGGTCAAGACTCTAAAAGAATGCTAATGCCTATGAGGTGAGTTTGATATTATTTTTTTTCGATTCTATTCCCCTTTTGGAATTGAATCAGATGATCCCCTGTATAGCAATTTTTTGTTGACCAAATCATTGTTCCTCTACTTTAATAGGTTGGCACACTGAAGAAAAAATTATCATTTTACAAGGAGTTGGTCGGAACACAATAAGGCGTTGCCACTCCCATTCTTTGACTTCCCTTGTCCTTTTTTTATTTTGTTTTGATGTATCACGTATTTGCAAGACTTAAACTGAAAGATTTTTATTTTATTTTATTTTATAAATAACAATAATAATAAATAGAGCTAGCCGAACCTCTTGTTTTTGGAAATGGGCTAATTACTTTTTGTTTAAATAAATGGGTTGAAATGGGTTATGTTATTTTTGTGAATATGGATTGAGCTGGCAAAATGCAATTGGGCTGAGTGACACCAATAAAAAATGGGTTTTAGCATGTCTTTTTTAACTTTTTTCCAAATGAAATGAATGGGAAGGCTATGAGATGAAAGAAAAAAATAAAATAAAAGTTTTAGAGTGAATAAAATGAAAATTTTTTGGATTTTCTTATTTAAATGACCGGACAAAATGGAGTATTCACAACACTTAAGCAAATACTTAGTTGAATACTGCTTCTGGGATCTTTTCTTGATGCCAATGATGCACCATCTATTGCGGAGACCTTTTCAGTTGAAACATAGTCCCCTTCTTGAGTTATATTCCCATAAGTCAAGACTTTTATATTTTATAAATAGCTCCGTACGATCTCTCCAATAGGCATAATCTCCACCATCAAAGAATGGTGGTCTATTGATCGAGTGTCCTTTTGCTATATGAATGTTTTATGCCATTTTTCTTTAGATCCTTATCCTCTATAGCTGTTTGAGTGCTCAAACCCTTAGAGGCCAAGCTCTGATGTCACTTGTTAGCAAGAAGTACACAAAAAGAAGGAGTTGAATCGTGCTTCTCTCTCACGCTTTTGAAACTAAAAATCCATAACAAAGAAGATTTATCAAGCTTTGAGCTTAAAATGCAATGGAAAACAGGATAAAGTATTCAGAAAGTAACTTTCTAAATTAAGCAGTTTGTATGAATGGATTAAGAATAATAAATAATGACCAAGAAATTTTATGAAAAGTTAAATACTAAAAATAAAGAGATGAAAGGTGAGAAGATACTGAATAAGAGTTTTATACTAGTTCGGCCAATACTTGTCTATATCCAATTCTCAGTCACTACTAAGTTTCACTAATCTTCCTCAACCCAAGGAGATGAAAACACCAGATAGTTTTTACAATAGCCTTCCCAAGCTCTTACTAGTGACAATAGACAACACTTACTGACATACACAAATATTAGTTTTGTAGTAGCCTCTCCAAGCTAAATCAACTTATGATCACTACTGGATCGAGAATATAGACGATTGGTGTTTGATGTTTAGCTCAAACTATCTTGCACTCAAGCTTCTTTTTGAATGGATAAGAAATGACAAATATGAAAAACTTGAGTGACTTCTTTCTACTAATTCTTTCTCGAAAGAATGTGTGAACAATCTGGAACTCACAAAGAAGATTTTAATGTACAAAGGAATTAGCAGTTATATTTCACAGAGAGATTTGGAAAGATTTTTCAGCGTTTTGGTTCACTTAATCACCTTGACCTTGGAAGCTCAATTATCTTTACTTATAAATGGTTTCCCTTTGTTACTGTTGCCATTGATCTTCTATCTAATCGACACACGTCGAGCATCAGATTGTGCCTTGTAAACATAATATGGAAGAGTAGTTCATTTGTTGTTAGAGCTCTTTTCCAAAAGCCATTGATGAGTTGAGGTTTCTAAAGTCTATCATAAACTACTTTTCTACTTTCTGAGCATGGTTTTTGTAACGCCCTAATTTTCTACTAGAGTAAAAATGACCGAAATGCCCTTGAGGTCATTTTCGGCTCGGAACTCGAGGATGGCCAACCCGGTAGTCCTCGAGGGGCTGACTCAATGTTTGAAGGGGATTAGTTGACTTGTAAATCTTTCCGGGATTGAAAATCTCGTTTTCTGATATTTCATGTCAAAATGACCAAAATACCCATGTTGTGTTTGACACGGGTACGAGCGTCAGATGGACCCAAAACTTCTCCAGATGGTTTTAAAAGATGTTTTTATGTATTCTGTGACCCCAGTTTTGGTCCTGATGGTCCCAGGCAATTTTTGTGCAAAATTACGATTTTGCCCCTAGTTTTGTGCTTTTAAGCTTAATTGCGTGATTAAGCAAACTTGAGAAATATTAGGCTCTAATCAAAGATTAATTAATTTTCATAATTAATCTAGAGTCAAAATAATTTATTAAAGTTAATTAGAATCTAAAATTGCTTAGATTAAACTAAAATCTCATTTTAAATTCAAGATTTCTAGTCATGGAATCTTGAATAATGTTTTCTCTCTCCAATTTCTTAAATCATGGAATTGTGTCCACATTGTTTATTCATAAAATGAATTAAAAATCCTTTAAATGTGTATGAGCACTCCTTAATCACGTCATAAAATTCCTAATTACATTCTTAGTTACCTAAACCTATGCTTAGTGATTCCTAACCTTGCACCTAAACTAATATACACCTAAACACATCTCTAAACCATCATTAAACAAAAAAACCTCTCCTCCTCTCTTCTAGAAGTGCATGGCCACTTCCCCCTCCATGCCTCAAATTTTTGAAATTCAAATGCAATTTCAAGTCCACACCAAGCCATGCTTAGACCATACTTTGCACCATGCTTGTCATACCATCAACCATGCTTTGAATGACAAGTTGTAAGAGATATTTTCTCTTTTCCCATGCCTTCTATACTACGGCCAGCCCCTCCCTTTGTGCTCCTTCAATGTTTTATTTTCTATAAATAGATGCCTTAGATGAACTTGTGTTACTTTTGATCATTTGGTAAGTTTGAGCATTTTAGCATATCTTGTGAGTTCTTTCTTTTTCTCTCAAAGTTCTAAGGGCTTTTTCTTCTTCATCTCCATCTTCTTCATTTCCTCCTTGAATCATCATCTCATAACCTCAAACCACCATATCACAACCTTGAATCACCTCCTAAAACACTTGAACTCTCATCCTCAAACACATGTACATCCAAAACACATCTCCTTTCCTTTTTCCTCTTGGTGGCCGAATCATCACCATCAATCTAGGAGGAGTTGTTCTTCTATTTCTCATCCTCAAGACCAAGCCTTTGTTATCACACTTGGTAGGGAGTTGCTCTCTAGTTTTTGTTTTGTTCAAAAATGTGATTTTCTTGAAGTTTCTCTTGGTTTCTTTTTAAGTTCTTCCTTGCTTTTCCTTTTCTTTCTTTTTTGGCCTCAAGGCCTTGATATGAGCATGATAGCTTGATGATGAGTGGCTCTAGAGAATGACCTTCTGTTTATCTCCAATAGACCTCTAGAGCTTGAGTTTTCCTTTCCTTGAACTTTATTTATGTTACTTAGTTCACATGGTTTTTAACTTAAGAAAAATTAATCATAAGGTTTTCAATAAACTCAAGGCCTACCCTTGTCAACCTTAAAGTTGGCCGGCACGTTCTAGAGTTATGCTCTAGTTAGGGGTCTTGAGCACATAATAAAGAACTTGGTATATATTTTCCTTCTTGTGATTTCGGTTCTTGTTTCCTTTACTTTATGTTTCAGTTTTTGTTTTTATTTCCTTATAGTTTTGTTTCCTTTTAAGTTCATTTCCTTGGAGCTTGATGATGATGTTCAAGGGCCATGTAGTTCCTTTGAGAACTTGGTTCAAGAACTCTAGAGCTCACTTTGTTGATGAGATAAGTGTTGGGTTGAGATTTTTGGTTCTCTATAAAAGTCTTGTATGAGCTCTAAGTTAAGATAAAAGGAACCTGCATCCATATTTATCTTTATGTCATCACTAAACTCTCAAGATAAAAGAATGGACTTGCATCTTCATATTTATGTTTATGTTCTCACTAAACCTCTAAGATAATAATGGATTTGCATAGAATATTTATTTTATACTGTCACCTCTTAATAAAGACTAAAATAAAGTGCATAACATATTTATGTTTATGTCATAACTTAAGAGATTTAGAGCTTATGGACTTACCCATTGTTATCTCAAACAAAGTTTGAAAATATATGTCTTTTACCTCTTTGGTTTTCGGCCTTACGATGATGTTGAGTCTTAGAATGCGATTCATCTAGTTACAAGTACTAACACTCATGTTTCATGATTTTCCTAAGTCTAGATGATCTTAAGAAATGTTTTGAGCTAGATTTCATGATTTTAATCCCTCTTGAGACTAATTTAAAAATAGCTACTGCCCTCTTTGGTTTTATGATGGTCTTAAAGAAATAAATTGTTTTTAAGTATGTTTTATAAGTTTTAAAAAGGTTCCAAGAGAAACTAGCAATTTATGTGCTTTAGAAATGAAGCTCTATGCATTATGTGATGGAGATGTTTTCGGTTTTGCCATGTTTGGTTGCTCACTGTGTGATGCTATTTTGATGATGATAAAATGAGTATGTTCATGTATATCTGATGTTAGAATTGATTTGAGAAAGTTAAGACAAGTTAATAACTAGAAAGGAATTAAAATGAGACTTTTAGATCCCTTAGAAAGTGAATTTTCTGGATTCTGTCTAGCAAGGGTGAAATTAGTAAATTATGATTTATAATTAGTCTAAATGCATAGGAACTACCCATAATTGGTTTAGGAATTGATCTTGATGCTTTAGAAACAAATCGAACTTAGAAAGGGTCAAAGATATGACTTCTAGGTACCCGTAAAGTGTAAACTATGGATTCTGCACTCTTGAGGTTTAGAATTGTTTATGATCATAGAATTGAGTGAGGAATACTTAGATATGAGCCTATAGGTACCCGAGAGCTTAAGTCGTGATGATGGACAACTTAGATTTCAAGTTAAACGACCCTAAGGGTCAAAGCATAAGACTTTAAGAGACTTTGATGCTTCGTGTTGATATTGCAAGTATGATATGATGATTTTTGAATTATGATGAATGTTTGATTAAGTTGTTATCACTATCATGTTTATGCAAGTTGATTGAGAAATGCACATGTGTTGTGAGACTTGTGGCATAAAGTAGTTTGAAGGAAATTCGGTGTATAACTGTTATGCTGCCAAATTTCCGTCAAATCTAAAGAGCTTGAGAATGTTTTTGAAGTATCATATGAGACTAAAACCCTGGGTGACACCGATTCAGCCGAGCACCCCTAGGAGATTTTTATGTGATAAAGCACTGAGACGCGCTTTCCTAGGTGACACCGGTTTGGCCGAGCACCCCTAGGAAAGACAAATCTGTAAGGGTATGAGTAGATGCAGCCTACCAAAGCGGACAAATTGCTGTGGCTAAATGCTAGCAAAGCGTTTCAAAGAAGGTATATCCTAAGAGAGGTGATCCTTAGCCCCCTAACCAATACTCGAGGAGTCGGGAATTTTATTATGTTTTTCGCTTATCCAGATGATAAGTAAGAACTAGTGATGACTAGTTAAGGTATGAGTTCATAACCTAGATGATGTTTTAGGGTGGCCCTATATTGCTAAGGCATGATGTTCTAAGTCACAAAGTTGAGGAAAGTACCACTTTAAAGTTATATGTGCCGCTTTATGCCACTTATATGCTTCTTGATGTGATGAATTATTAAGTTATTTGCTTAAGGTATTACCATGCATTCATGCTTTGATATGTTGCATTCATGACATTAAGATGCATTCTAAAAGGAACGAACTTTGGATAAATTAGTTTTATAAACCTAACGAATGAATTTATATGCATGCTCACCTTTTAATAATAAACCCAAAGTTCCTGAGGATGTGAATGATGTAACCCTAGATAGGAGGTCCCTACTAAGATTCTATAGTAAGATTCTCACTCCCTTCTCTTCTTTCCTTCTTTCCTGTCTCATCTTCAGAGCTCGATGGCGACATTCGTGGTTTTTATCGACACCCCGACTTGGGAGGTGCACTTTGATTCGAAGCACGGGTCATATAATTTTGAGGGACGCTGTGTTGTTCATGTCTTTATGTTCGTTGATCGTCCCTTCGCACACCCTGTACGTAGCTACCGCTCTTCCCCCATGTCTCCCTACGATGATGCTATGGTTTTTGAGCCTCTCGGACGCATGACGAGAGGATTCTTCGGACGTATACCGAAGGTTCGGCTGCCTGCGACTTCCAGGACTATGTGCCCCGCTCTCCCAGTTCAAAGGATGACCCTTCAGAGGATCCGCCGATACACATGTATAGCGAGAGCTCTGCCCCCACTCCTCAGTTTGTGAGAGGCGAGAGCGAGGAGACGGTTACGCAGCCGAGGTTGGCTAGGCGGGCCGAGGAGCACATGATCAGTCACTACGCGTGCCTACTCCTGCTGTGCTACGTCCATGGATCGATTTCATCCTGCCATACCCCAGGTTCCAGTAGTAGCTGTTTTAGGGGAGATCTAGTGCACACACTCACTCATAGATAGGCTAAACCTTCTTTTGTCATGAGGTTATCCACCTTAGTTGTACTAGGGTAGGAGTTTTTATTCACCTCTTTCATGTATTTCTGTTTATGTTGTGTTTCCTCTTCATTGTATTCGTATTACCTTGTACTAAACTAAGTCTCGCCTTCGGGTGGGCATAGTACGATACTAATGAAGTATTCCCTTGGTGTGTTATTGACTATTCATCTGTTATGTGTTCTTCTATTTCATATTTATTCCTTATGAATTGCAATGTATGTTTGAATTCTGATTTAAATCAGCGGCTCTCACTTTGCTTTTATATTTCAAAAAAAAAATTACTCGTATCTTCCGCTAAGTATTTTAATAAAAGAATGAGTGTAACACCCTAATTCTTAACCCAACTTTCTATAACACATTAGGTTAATCATTAGGTTATTACCTTTTAGTCTCATCATTTTACTAAAATACTTAGTGGAAATTATAGGTAAAATGTTTTTTGAAAATATAAATCAAAGTGAGAACCGCGCTCTTATCTAAACGAGAGACATAAACATCAATCTTAAGGAACACAAAAGCTAAGCAAATAATAATAGAACAATGGTCCTCACAACAAAGGAAACATTTCATTAATAACATAATTACGATACATAGTAGTCACGCCCTTATAGAAGTGGGCTGAGCTTGCAATACAACAGAAGGAAATACATCCGAAACAAGAAAGCAGTAAAGTACATGGTGCGACGGTGAAATAAAAATCAACTATACTACCCTCCTACCAAGCTATGAGTACTAAACTAAAACCCCTTCCCAAAAGGTACCGTCGAAGGGGAGATCCTCATGACTGCTCAGGCACTAGAATAGCTTTCCGATGAGGTTTAGTGACGACGGGGTCCTCGGGTGATGGAGGTAGGTAACTGGGGAACCGCTCGATCTCCTCCTGAGTGGGCCAGTGAAGTGGGAAAGGAACGCATGTCGGCTGGACGTGAGCTCCTCGGCGTGGATGCATCTCGGCTCTCCTCACCAAGCATGGCTGCATCATGGTATCCTTGCTACCCTCTCGCCTATACAGGGGAAGGGGTGCAGAACTCTTCGAATAGACGTGCATTGGTGAGTCCTCGGATGGATCCGTCTCCGACCTCCTCGAACGAAGTACATACTTTGGGTAGTCACGAACAGCTAAGGCAGATGAGCGGGCACGACGCAACTGCTCGTCACGAAGGCGGGTGCGCTCGAAGATTAAATCGTCGCCACCAAAAGGAGCGGTAGGAGTGAACTGGTAGCTGGACACTGGATAAGCAAAAGGTCGACCCATGTATACAAAAACACGAATGGCACAACGACCCTCAAAGTGATAGGAATGATGCTCCGAGTCGTAGTGCACCTCCCAGACGGGTGTATCAATGAAGACCATGAATATCACCATCGATCTCTGAAGATGTGACGGAAGAAATAGGAAGAAGAGAAAGGAGTGAAAATTCTTACTAAAGAATCTCAGTAGGAGTCTCCTATCCTAGGGTTACATCGTTCACATCCTCAGGAACCTTGGGTTTTATTATAAAAGGTGTGCATGCATAAAAGATTCATTATTAAAGTTTATGAAACTAATTATCCAAGGTTCATTCCTTTTAGCATGCATCTTGATGTTATGAATGCAACATATTAAAACATGAATGCATGGCAATGCCTCAATCAAATAACTCAATGAATCACTACTTCAAGAAAGCACACAAGTGGCATAAAGGGCATATAACTTTCAAGTGGATCTTTCCTCAACTTCGTGACATTAATCATGGTACTTCAGCATAATAAGGTCACCCTAAAATAACTAGGTTATGAGCTCATACCTCAGCTAGTTGCAACACCCTAAAAATTATTTAAAAATTAATTTGAGCTTTTCTAGTTATAATTTCAAAAATCAAATGAATAAAGAAATGATCAGGACAATCCAACAAATCTGTAAAAAAAAAAGAAGTGAATAGTGTTTTGCGGGACCCGCAGGCCTACCGGGACAGCTAAAACCCTAGAATTAGGGCCCGGAGATACCCGTAAGTGAGAAATTATAGGATTGAGATTAGAAATAGTTAGGAATAAATATTTTGTGCTTAGAATTAATTTTCAGGCGATAGTTGGTTTCCCGGGTACACTGTTTTACCCGTTCGATAGAATTTCGGTGTGGGGTTTTTAACACCGTAAAAGCTACTTGGTGGCCAAGTAAAGGTGAGCCAATTATCTTGAGCCAATTGGATGGCCAAGATTCATTCTTTGACTTTTAAAACAAATCCTAACCATCCATCTCTTTATTTCTCTTTATTTCTTTGACTACATATTTATTGTATCTAACTTTTTATATATAAAAGAAATACAAAAACTTGTCTAAGAAGCCAAGCATTCACGGTTCTTATCTCCATGATGCAGCCACCATTGTTATCTTCTCCAAGAGCTCATGTTTTCATTTCAAATCATCGAAACCCTTGTCTAAAGTTCATAAAACACTAAACTCTCTTCACTAAACTTATTCCACTCATCAAGATCTTCCAATCTAACCGATTAGAATTTGAATCCATCAACTTTTCACACCTCAAGAGCTCATTATCAGCTGTTTAAGGAAGGGTTTGGTGTGTGGTTTGAATGCTTGGAAGTGAAGGGAATCAATCTTGGAGCCAAGATCTTTAAAGCTTCAAAGTGTAGGGTTTTCTTTGGTCTTTTTCTTTCCAAATTATTTTGTGAATTTTTGATGGGTTTTATTCCGAAATTTCTATTTATATTTCATGATAATAGGTTGATATTGATGTATTAATTTTGGTGGAGTGTTTGGTGTTGTGGAAAAATCATTTTTATCAAAAGAGTGTTTGAATTGGTTTGCTGGAATTTCAGTCCTTTGATAGGCAGCAACTGTACACGAATTTTCTGGTGTGATTGCAGGTATTTTCATGAGCTATAAAAATTATATATTGAAGCTAGCATCCTAGGTAGTTGTACTAATTTTTGTGAGCTCTGTTTTTGACTCCTAATGCTTCAAAAAAATTCAAGAACCGAAATTGTAAGCATGCTGCCTGGAAAGTTGAATATGAAGCTAGAAAATTGTCTAATTTTGTTATCATAGCAAATGATGGAATTATCCTTTGAAAGTTTTAGAAAGTGCTGGAAACATATTGAAGTTTAACCATGATTTTTATCCTGAAATGATTCATTCATTTGCTATGGTTAAAAATTAGTGAATTCTGGCATTGAGCTAAGGTTAAGTGGTCTATGACCACCAAATTTGTAGAATTTGTTGACAGAGTTAGAGGACTCTTCTTCCTTTCAAATTTTTACAGGGCCTTCTGCACACGTTGAGGTGTCTTGGGTAATTTTTATAGCCCTGGCAATGAATGTTTAATATGCATAATGAATTTTACTCTTTAGGCATGAATTCTGCCAACATGCTGTAATTGTGTTGCAATGAACTCAAGTATTGATTTGGTTATATAATGATTCTTGATTAAGTATGATGAGTATGTATGCATGCTAGACAATTTAAAGATTGATTTACGAGGCACAAATAAGAATTTCTAATGATTGAATGCCTATATGTGGCTTATGCATGCATTTGAAAAGAAGAAAGCACATGGTGCTACTATATGAGAAAAGAGAATGTATAAATTTCATTCGTGCATGTTCTGACATAGAAGAAAACAGAAACAAGACTTAAGTCGAATGAGGGGAAGGCAAAAAGAGGAAATTCCCTAGAGTTTATGTTCTGAGATAGGAGAAAACAGAAACAAGACTTAGGTTGAATTGAGGGGAAGGCAAAAAGATGAACTTCCCCCGAGATATTATGAGTCGGTAGACGTATCGGCTAGGAATAGAACTGTGTGTGATTCGGAAATGGAATAAAATGAAGTCTGATGATCACGTATAGGAATGAGCTCAGTCCTGATAAGCAGTCTATTTCCCATAAGTGGTATTAACCACTATGAATATTGTTGGGTATAAACTATTTATTGTGGCGTTGTCTACAGCAAATACCTTTTGGTATAAATTATCTATTGTGGAGTTGTCCATGGCAGATACCCGTTGGGTATAAACTAAGTATTTCCTATGTCAACGATAAAAAGAGGAGAATGAAATGAATTGAGTTTTGCAATATGATTATTTACTATGTGCTTGAGTTTTATTATATATGTATATTAAGTGATTGATAATTAAAAGCTACCCACTTCGGAAGTATGATTTAGAACTCTAAAATTGAACTATTGTTATGAAATGCATGATCACTTTTTCCTAATAAGCCGAGGTGGCTGGGACGATGACGATGACAGTATGATTGTGTAATTGGGGATTTGCCCTACTGAGAATTGTATAATTCTCATCCCTATATGTGTTTTGTGTTCCCGTGTCATCTCCAGGTTGAACCAGAGAACTATGGGATGCTACACCAAAAGAGGTCGGATTGGCAGTAGTTGGGCATCTGAGATTGTATCATATGTACTTAAATGTATGTATAAGTGTGTAAATTTAACAGAGAACATATGTGTATTAAAGCTCATAGGAGAGCTCCCTTATGTAATCAACTTTATATTAAATAAATGTTTTGTATCTTTGCTATATATTTTGATAGAATTACGCTAGTTATTACATGAAACCATCGAATTTGCTATAGTTATTTAAGAAAGGTCCAAAAATTGATAAGTAACAACTCTCGAGTACAATGTCATGACTTAAGGATAATGTTGTACTTGGGAGGGTGTTACACTAGTCGTCACTAGCTCTTGCTTATTATCTGAATAAGCGAAACATAATAAAATAATCCCGACTATGCAAGTACGGTTAGGGGACTAGGGGTCACCTCTCTTAGGATATACCCTCTTTGAAACGCTTTGCGGGCATCAAGCCACAACAATTTGTCCGCTTTGGTAGGTTGCATATACTCATACCCTCACAGATTTGTCTTCCTTGGGGGTGCTCGGCCGAACTGGTATCACCCAGGAAAGTTGTAACATCCCTAAATTTATAACTAAGATAAATATTAATCTTAATTATCGATAGCAAAACCAAGAGAATCTGGACAAATGTTATGAAACACAACAAATAGACTACTTAAGTATGTCTAGAGAAAAATGCAAAGAATTACGAAAATGCCATCACTTAGTGGAAATTATGAAAATGCCCTTGCTATGTAAAGAAAATTACCAAACTACTCTTGCCTTATTAAATGACAAAGATACCCTTACTCTATGAATGGAATTACAAGAATACCACTATCATTGTCTAATTACAAAAATATCCTTGTCTTAGTTAAAAAAAATTACTACAATGCCATTTGCACAAATCCCTACACTTGTCTTTAGACAAGAATGAATCTAAGCCATTGGATTAAGATGATAACACAATAATTTAACCACATATATCATACACATTTCTGAATCACATACATGCACTAAAGGTTAGAAAATCTCCACTAACATCTTTGCACAAAACATGGAAACATGTTTGCACAAAACATGGAGCATTTTCATCCAACATGTTTGGACAAAACATGGAAACATGTTGGCTGAATTTTGGGATGAAAATGCTCCATGTTTTTGTGCAAACATGTTTCCATGTTTTAACACCCTAATAGAACCCCACTGTGCTTAAGTTCACATTTGGATTCTATTAGTTGTCACTTTTGCCTTGTATTTATTTTCTTTTGAAATTAACTTAGAAAAATAGTGGAAGTTTTTTTTTTCTTTAAATAAATTAAATTTTTGAAAACTTAAGCACTGTAGAGAAGTGAAATACATAGCGCTTTTATAGATAATAATCAAGTTACATTGCGCACTTAATTAAATAAGCGGAATAAGAGACTAAGTGTAGAACTATTATCACATAAACTGGAATATAATCACTTAATACATAAGTCACAACAGGGCATATATCATACTGATAAGTTATTACAAATAACAATATAAGTTCTACTATTACTAATTGTTTCTCACAAACTATAATGTAACTAAAGCTCGGAATGCTCCTACTTGAACGGTTTGAAATCTTCACGTGCTACCTCCTTCCTCAGCTACAGCTTTGTTACTTTAGGTGGACACGTCTGTCTCTGGTAATGACAACGGAAAATAAACATAGGAGTGAGAAATACATGATTTCTTAGTAGGAGTTCCTACTTGTACTAAAAGTGTCATTATTGTCGTCCCAGTCACTTCGGGTTTATTATAAAAAGGTGAACAGGTAAGGATTCAATTATCAAACTTTCACAAATGTGATTAGCCGAAGTGCAGTTACTTTTAAACTAATCTTGAACATTAGCAGAAATATTCATTCAGTATTTCATCAAGCATACATATAAGCATATCATGTAAAACCACTAATAAGCAATAATCATTTAGGAGCTGCATGCATTTCATGATTACTCATCCTCAACATTCACTTGTTTAGTGATCAACATATTTCTTAATTACTCACGGGATGAATGCATCAATGCCTTAGACCACCCTAAAAGGGTAATGAGCTCATACCGTGGCCGTCGCCACAACCTTTTTGGTTTCCTTTCCGTTGCCGTGATCTCAACGGTTTAGGGGGTTAAGCCGTGAGTTTAGCTCAAGTCCACTTTTCCAGACTTTCATTGCTACTTTTTCAAACTTTACTTTTATTATTTCCTTTGAAAATGAATGTATGCATATCATCATGTAATCACAATAAATCATGGGCAATCAATCATTCATCTTCATCATTTCATAACTCATCACCATACATTCACTTTACTATAATTCACTTCATGAAACATGGATAATATCATGTAAATCTCATAGTAAACATTTTCATAAATGATTCATTTTAAGCAACCAAAGTTATCAAGTTGAGTTCCTAGTGTTCCTAAGAGGTAATGGATGTCTTAGTATTATCTTTTTCTCTTAGTATTCTTTGTACTCTTAGAATTCCATTAATACATTAATGCACTTCAAAATATTATTATAGGTTCTTTATATATTTTTATTATGGTTTTCATATAACTCTTGAAGATTATTATTCTACTTAAATTCTTAAAATTCTCTTTTTACAAGACTTGATTCTTTTATTTATAGTTTTGACATCTTTTAGAAGAAAGTTTATAATTCTCCGTATACTTGTTATCTCAGCTTAGTAAAGGTAGTTCCAAATTCCTAACTCATCAAATTTTAGCATTTACATCTTTGGAATAGTGTAAATCCATTGTAAACCATGCATAGGAGGGTTCCGAGGAAAGAGAGGTGGGTCACAATGGACACGCTTAAATACCAAGTCTTTCCTTAGCCAGAACCTTTCCAAACTGCACTTTCAAAGTACACTATCCCGAAATTTATTTCTCATTCTGTATTTACGTGGTACAAAGCTTTATACATAACATACATGGGTGTATTCCTATATGTGTTAGCTCTCCAACAAAGTTGAAATCAGTCCATTTGCATTTTTCTAGAGTGAGTTACACCTATTTTACTACTACAAGGTCAGATTTAAAGTTTCAGTCTTAGGCTCTACTTTAAAAATTTATATCTTGAGCTAGAAAACTCCGTTTTGGGTGATTCTTTTTGCAGAGTGTTTTATGATGCGTCTAGTTTATGGTAAAAATATTTTTATTTCAAGATACTTCATATTTTATGAGTATTAAATTTTGGAACACCTACTGCAAGAAATAGCCAAAAATCCAGCACTTACCATTTTCATGTTTTATGTCACTTATTTTAATACAAGGATCACACAACATATTTCAAGTATCATTTGAGCATGAAAGCAACATAATATCACTTTGGAAGTAGAATGGAACAAGGGGTTTCACAAAATATTTATACAATATCCCCTTGAAATATTTTTATCAACAAACATAAGCTTGATGACATCCTAACCATGAGCAAGGTTAGATGTCATCATGGCTTACACAACCAAAGTGAGGGCTCCTACCTCTTGTGTAGGGTCTAAAAAAGGGTCATTCTCTTCTTCCTTAAGCTTGAACAAGAGTCCTTGGAGTGGATGACCCTCCTTGAATCTTGGCTCTAGAACTTGAGTGCTTAAGAAAATATTTCTCACTAGAGTTAAAGATTGTAACTCTTGTGAGGGCTAGTGAAAGTTTGCACCTAGGATTTAAGTGTTTGGATGAAGTTTAGAGGATCAAGAGAAGTCTAAGAAGAATGATAGAATAAGAAAGAAAGAACACTTAGGGAGTTTCTGAATTGAAGAGAGTTTGAGGAGTATTTATAGTGGAAAGATTAGAGAAAAAAAACAGAAGAAAGAAAGCACTTGGAGCATGATTTATGGAAACATGTTGGCTGAATTTTGGGATGAAAATGCTCCATGTTTTGTGCAAACATATTTCCATGTTTTGTGCAAACATGTTGGATGAAAATGCTCCATATTTTGTGCAAACATGTTTCCATGTTTTGTGCAAAGATGTTAGTGGAGATTTTCTAACCTTTAGTGCATGTATGTGATTCAGAAATGTGTATAATGTATGTGGTTAAATTATTGTGTTATCATCTTAATCCAATGGCTTAGATTCATTCTTGTCTAAAGACAAGTGTAGGGATTTGTGCAAATGGCATTGTAGTAATTTCTTTAACTAAGACAAGGATATTTTTGTAATTAGACAATGATAGTGGTATTCTTGTAATTCCATTCATAGAGTAAGGGTATCTTTGTCATTTAATAAGGCAAGGGTAGTTTGGTAATTTCCTTTACATAGCAAGGCATTTTCGTAATTTCCACTAAGTGATGGCATTTTCGTAATTCTTTGCGTTTTTCTCTAGACATACTTAAGTAGTCTATTTGTTGTGTTTCATAACATTTGTCCAGATTCACTTGGTTTTGCTATCGATTAATATTTATTTTAGTTATAAATTTGGGGATGTTACACTTTTGTAACATCCCCAAATTTATAACTAAGATAAATATTAATCATGTAATGCCCGGGGACGAGGACGAGGAGTGATCGCCGGTGCAAAGAGGGCACGGACAAGGAGCGGCTCCTCGCAAGGTCCTCTAAGCAGAGGGGTACATGAATGAACCGATTACACACCCGAATGAGAGGGATCCTAAGACTGTATAGGTATGGGACTATACAGTTGAGGAGGGCTTATATGAATTGACTTGCACTACCTATACCAATAAGATGCATCTTCTTTTTGGTAGCCTAAACTGAAAGAACTCCATAGTTAAGCGTGCTTGACCTGGGGTAATTTTGGGATGGGTGACCTCCTGGGAAGTTTTCCCAGGAAGCATGTGAGTGAGTACAAAGCATGCTGAAAGGACCCGTGTTGGTTTGTGGGGACAGTCGTCAATCCATAAAGCAGCAGGGGATGTTACAAAAGTGCGTCTCAGTACTTTGTCACATAAAAATCTCCTGGGGGTGCTCGGCCAAACCGGTGTCACCCAGGGTTTTCAACTCATGTGGTACTTTAAAACATTTCTTCAACCCCTTTTTGGTTTGACAGAAATTCGGCAGCATAACAGCTGTTAAACCGAATTTCCTTCAAACCGAAATTTATGCCACAAGCTAATCACATAACATATTCCTCATTTAAACCTCATGCTATGATAAACTTCATATCTCAAAAAACCATTTCCTCATGCATCATAAACATCTCAACATATTACTGCACCATATAAACATCATAGCATTAGCAATTTCTTAATATCTTATGCATTGACCCTTAAGGTCCCTAACTTACAATCTAAGTTATAAATCATCACAACTTAATCTCTTGGGCACCTATAGGCTCATATCTAAGTATTCATCACTCAACACTATGATCACAAACATCTCTAAACCTCAAGAATACATGATCTAAAATTCTAACTTTATGGGTACCTAGGAGTCACAACAATGACCCTTTCTAAGTCCGGTTTACTCCTAAGGCATCAAGATCAAGTCCTAAACCAATTATGAGTCATTCCTACACATTTAAACTAATTTAAATCCATGATTACCATTTATAAACCATGCTGGACAGAATCCAGAAAAATCAATTACCAAGGGATCTAGAATTCTCAAATTAATTCTTTTGTAGTTACTAGCTTATCTTATCTTTCACATATGAGTTTTAACATCAATTATACACAAACATACTTATGTTATCATCATCCAAACAACATAAACAGTGAGCATAACATGGCAAGGCAGAATCGAAAATACATCTCCATACAAAGGCATAAAACTTGGTTTCTAAAGCACATAAAATACTAGTTTCTCTTGGAACCCTTTTAAAACTATCAAAACTCATTTATAAACATTTTTATCATTTAAAATCCTCAAAATAATCTCAAGGGCAGTAGCTAAATTAAATTTATCTCAAGAGGTCCTAAATTCATAAAACCTTGTTTTAGACATTTCTTGAACTCATAAAAAATTATGAAACATAGATTTTAATACTTGTAACAAATATAACTCCTTAGGGCCGAAATCAAAGAGCTAAACAATATATGGTTTTCAAGCCTTTATTTTGAGACAACAATGGGCAAGTCTTTGAGCTCTAGGTTCTCTTAAGTGTTGACATAAAAATAAACATGCTTATGCACTTGTTTTAGCTTCCATTAGAAAATAAAGTGAGAACATAAAGTAAACATGAGATGCAACTCATTGTTATCTTTGGTATTTAAGTGAGGACTTGAAATATAAACATGACAATGCAAAGCTTGAAATATAAATATGGTAATGCAAGTTCATTCATTATCTTGATACTTAGTGATAGCAAGGAAAGTAAATATGATGTGCAAGGCATAAACATAAATATGAATGCAAGGTTCATTTTAATATTATCTAGAGCTCTTACAAGACTTTAGAGATCAAACAACCCAACACTCATCTCATCACAAAGAGAGCTTTAGAGTTCTTGAACCAAGTTCTCAAAGGAACTATGAGGTTCTTGAACATCATCATCAAGCTCAAAAGAAACAAATTTTCAAAAGAACATAATATCTCAAAGAAAAGGAAACCAAAACCAAAACCTCAAGGCAAAGGAAATAAGGAAACCGAACTCAATAGCAAGGAAAAGTGAAGGTGGTCTTGAGATTAAAATCATTTTGAGCTAGAAAATAAATATGAAACTTAAAGAAAGCAAAAACTCAAGCTCTAGAGGTTTCTTTGAGATAAACACATGGTCATCATCTAGGAGCTCTCATCATTGAGCTATCATGTATCCAACAAGGCCTCATGGTCAAAACTATGAGGAAGAAAAACAAAGAAAAGTTTCAAAAAGAAATCCAAGAGAAAGCTAGAGAAAAACTCATTTTCAAGAAAAACAAGTTTAGAAAAACACTCCTACCTAGAGTGAAGATGAAAAGCTTGAACTTGAAATGAAAAACAAGATGAAGAACTCCTCCAAGAATGATGATGAGCTTCGACCACCAAGAGAGAGAGAAATGAGATGTGTTTTGAGTGAGGTTGTGTTTGAGGTCAAGTGTTTGAGAGGTTTGATGGTGGTTCAAGGTTATGAGGTGGTGTTTAGAGGTTATGGGATGGTGATGAGATGAAGAGATGAAGAAGATGAAGAGAGAACTCTCTTGAAACTTGAGAGAAAACAAAGAACTCAAAGAAAGCTTAGAAAATTTGAAACTTAGCAAATGATCTAAAGTGTTTGCAAGCTCAAGTAAGCAAGGTATTTATAGAAAATGAAAACAAATGAGAGCCCAAAGGGAGGAGGGGGAGGCCGTAGCATTAAGGCAAGAAGGAAGAGAAAAATATCTTTTACAAGTGGTCATTCAAGCATGGTTGGAAGTATGGAAGTTATGATGCAAAGCATGGCTTCAAATAAGGTGATTTGAGTGAATTTCCTATCAAATTTTGAATGAAATATTTCTTCTAGAAGCAAGGCATGGCTGGCGGTTTTTGGGCCACAAATAAATGAGGAAATTAGTTTAATTCATTTAGTCATTCACTTGGTAAATCAAGCATGGTGGAAAATATGACAAAGTATGGTGTAAGTGAGGTGGAAGCATGGTCTTGGAGTGTCAAAATTTTGCACATGTGATGGAAAATAGGGGAAGATGGCTTCGGCCATAATGGGCAACAAGGAGGGAGGAAAAATCTTCTATGTAATTGTGTGTTAATGATAGGTTTAAGTGTAGGTTAGCTTAGGTACAAAGTTAGGAATTGTTAAGCATAAGTTTAGGTAATTAAGAATGAGGTTTAAGAGTTTTATGACAAGGTTAAGGAGTGCTCATACACATTTAGAGAGTTTAAAATTCATTTTATGAGTAAACAAGGTAGACAAATTTCCATGATTTAAGGAATTGGAAAGAGAAAACACTATTCAAGATTCCATGACTAGGAATCTTGAATTTAAAATAAGATTCAAGTTGTAATTAAGCATTCTTAGGTTCTAATCAACTTTAGTAAATTATTTTGACTAAATATTAATTATGGAAATTAATTAATCTTCGATTAGAGCCTAATATTGCTTAGGTTTGCCTAATCACGCGATTAAGCTTGAAAACATAAAGCTAGGGGCAAAATCGTAATTTTGCACTAATTTTTCCCGGGACCTCCGGGACTAAAACTGAAGTCACAGAATACATAAAAACGTCTTTTAAAACCATTTGGAGAAATTTCGGGTTCATCCGACACTTGCAAATGGGTAAAACACCACAGGGGTATTTTGGTCATTTTGACCCGAAAACTCGAAAAATGAGATTTTCGATCCCGAGAAGGTACACAAGCCAACTAATCCCCTTCCAACATTGAGTTTGCCCTTCGAGTACTGCCGGATCGGCTTTCCTCAAATTCCGGGCCGAAAATGACCTCAGGGGCATTTTGGTCTTCTTCACTCTAATAGAAAATCGGGGCGTTACAATGAGACTAAGAAGTAATAATGTAACACCCTAATTTTTAACCCAATACTCTAGAACACATTAGGTTAATCATTAGGTCATTACTTCTTAGTCTCATTCTTTTATCAAAATACTTAGCGGAAAATACGAATAAATCTTTCTTTTCGAAACTTGAAAACGAAACATGAGCCGCGCGCTAAAATAAAATCTAACGATTGTTGCAAACAAAACAGAAGAGTGAAGGAAAGCATATCATCATTATCCACAAAGTACAAAATTTACACATATAAATTCAACATAGTTAGATATTCATAAGTACATTAATTACTACTAACATAGCTTCACTGACACATAAAAAGGATTACACATAAGTAAATCTAAGCGACGTCTACGTGCATCTGTTGCATCCCACTAATCCGACTTGTAGCGTATGCCGCGTACCCATGCCTTAGTAGAAGTTACGAACCACATTACTATCTTCGTCTGGAGACGACACGGAAAGAAAGAGAGAGAGAGGGATGAGAAACTCATTCAAGATTCTCAGTAGGGGTTTTCGACTCTAACACACGTCATCGTCCCCAGCCACTTTGGTTTTATTTATGAAAGAGGTGTTCATGCATAAGGATTGGTTTTAAAATGTCCAAATCTATTTATCCGAAGTGGGTGTCTTTTAGTATGAGTCTTAATGGCATGAATGCAACAGATATTGAATGGATGCATGCTAATACGTTTTTCAAGTAATCAATATAACACAATCATCTAAAAACGTCAACATATTAGTGGCATAAAGCGACATTAAAACATCATACTCATTCTCATACTTAAACTCTTAAGATTCTTTTTCTCAAGACCACCTTCATATCATGTTCGCCAAAATCCAACCAACACACCGGCCCGGCGATATTATTCTTGGTCACCAAAACTTCATCTCACCTATCGCCTAGGAATGAGCTCAATCCTAACTAGTCGTCACTAGATTTAATATGGGCAAAAGATAGGGTAACTTATCATTTCTAAGGATCACCTATCATAGGATCTTTCCTTCTTTGAAACGCTCTACTGGTAACTAGTACACAGTGATATTGTCGGCTTTGGCAAGCTCAATGTCAATACCCTCACGGTTTTGTTTTCCTAGGGGTGTCTCAGTCGAACCAATGTCACACAGGAAACGCGTCTCAGTACTTTGTCACATAAAAATCTCGTAGGATGCTCGGCCGAATCGATGTCACCCAGGGTTTTTTTTCTCATAGGATTCTCAAAAACATTCTCAAGTTCTTTCGGTTTGACGGAAATTCGGCACCATAATGGCTATACACCGAATTTCCTTTAAACCAACTTTGTGCCACAAGTCTATAACACATACACATATACATTTCTCAATCAACTTGCATAAACATGATAGTTATAACAACTCAATCAAACATTCATCATAGCTCATAAATCATCATATCATACTTGCAATATCAACTCCAAGCATCAAAATCTCTTAATGTTTTATGCATTGACCCTTAAGGTCCTTTAATTTGAAATCTAAGTTGTCTATCATTACAACTTAAGCTCTCGGGTACCTATAGGCTCATATCTAAGTATTCCTCACTCAATTATATGATCATAAACAATTCTAAACCTCAAGGGTGCAGAATCCATAATTTACATTTTACGGGTACCTAGGAGTCACAACTTTGACCATTTCTAAGTTTGGTTTGTTCCTAAAGCATCAAGATCAATTCCTAAACCAATTATGAGTAGTTCCTACACATTTAAACTAATTATAAACCATGATTTCTAATTTTAAACCCTGCTGGATAGAATCCAGAAAATTACATTTCTAAGGGATCTAAAAGTCTCAAATTAATTCCTTTCTAGTTATTAACTTGTCTTAACTTTCTCAAATGAATTTTAGCATTAAATATACATAAACATACTCATATTATCATCATCAAAACAGCATAAAACAGTGAGCAACCAAGCATGGCAGAACCGAAAACATCTCCATCAAACAATGCATGAAACTTGATTTCTAAAACACATAAATTACTAGTTTCTCTTGGAACCTTTTTAAAACTTTCAAAACTCACTTAGAAATAATTTATTTCATCAAAACCATCATAAGACACATGAGGGCAGCAGCTATTCCAAATTAATCTCAAGAGGGTTTTAAGACATAAAACTTTGCTCACAACATCTCTCGAGATCACCTAAACTTAGGAAAATCATAAAACATAAATTTTAGTATTTGTAATTATACAAACCCTCATGAGACCAAAAATCAAAGGAGTAAGAAACATATATTTTCAAGCTTTGTTTGAGATAATAATGGAAAAGTCTATGAGCTCTAAATCTCTTAAGTGATTGACATAACAATAAATATGCAATGCACTTGGTTTTAGTCTTTATTAGGAGGTGAGAGCATAAAATAAATATGCTATACAATCCATTATTATCTTAGAGGTTTAGTGAGAGTATAAACATAAATATGGAAATGCAAGTTCTTTTTATCTTAACTTAGAGCTCATATGAGACTTTTAAAGAGAATCAAAAGTCTCAACCCAACATTTATCTCATCAACAAAGTGAGCTTTAGAGCTCTTGAACCAAAGTTTTAAGGAAACTACATGATTCTTGAACATCATCATCAAGCTCAAGAGAGATGAACCAAGAAGCTAAAATAAATAACAACATTTCATCAAACTTGTAAAGGAAAAGGAATAAGAACTGAAATAAGAAAAGAAAAAGAAACTGAAAACTAAAAGAAAGGAAAAGAAAAGAGAAGCTAAAATGGTTCAAGATCAAAATTAAGATTAAAGCTTTAGAGGTTTCTCAAATGAAAATCTCAAGTTCATTATCTTGAAACCCCATCATCAAGCTCAAGGAAAAAGAATCAAAAAATCAAAACACATAACACCGCCATTTTTTTTAAAACCAAAATCAAGATAAGAAAAAGGAAGAGAAGAATCGGAAATATAAGGAGGAAAAGGAAAGGAAATCTGAAACCTTGAGCAAGGAAAACAAAGGAAAAACTAAAATATTTCAAGAGTCAAGAACAAATTTCAAGCTTTAGAGGTTTCTCAAATGAGAATCACAAGACCATTATCTTCAAACCTCATCATCAAGCTCAAGTTTTTCTTTTGAGAATCAAGTTCCAAAATAAGAATAAAAACAAAGAAGAAAAGAATGTGTTCCAAGAGAAAAACCAACACTTTTTTATCTCAAACATAAAAAACAAAAGAAAAGCTTTTGGAAACAAGAACCCCTACCAAAAGTGAAGATGAAAGCTTGGTTCTTTGAAGTGAGAATGAGATGAAAAGCTCCTCCAAAATGGTGGTGGTGATTCGGCCAAGCAGAAGGAAAAGGGAATAAAGATGTTTTATGTGAGCTTTGTTTTTGAGAAAGGAAGCTTTGGTGTTTAGATGATGATCTATGGTGGTGGTGTGGTGGTTTGAGGTGGTTTATGATGCTTTGTGGTGGTAGAGGGAGTTTCTAAGTGGTGGAGAAGAACTGGAGGTTGAGAGAAAGTAAGAAAGCTTTTTTGGTCACAAACGCAAACAAAAAAGCAAATGGTAAAAGTGTGGGATTTCGTTACACTTATATATATATATATGTGTGTGTGTGTGTGTGTGTGTGTGTGTGTGTGTATATTGTGAGTTAAATTTTGAAATGTGAAGGTGAATTATGGGGGGGAAGATGCATGAAATTTTGGAGCCTTTGAGGGGGGAAAATATCTCCTTAAAGTGGTCATTCAAAGCATGGTTGAAAGGATGGTAAGTATAGGTTCAAGCATGACTAAGTATGGTGCAAGGTATGGCCATTGTGTGCAAGAAAATTCAACATGTGGGAAATGAGGGGGAGTGCATTTCGGCCAGCACATGACAGCCAAGGGGAGAGAGAATTGTTCATCTAATTGTGTGCTAATTGATGTGCTTAGGTGTGTATTAGTTTAGGTACAAGGTTAGGAATTGCTAAGCATAAATTTAGGTAACTAAGAATGTGATTAGGAACTTTATGACATGATTAAGGAGTGCTCATACACATTTAGAGAGTTTAAAATTCATTTTATGAGTAAATTATGTAGACACAATTCCATGATTTAAGGAATTGGAGAGAGAAAACACTATTCAAGATTCCATGACTAGGAATCTTGAATTTAAAATAAGATTTTAGTTTAAATTAAGCAATCTTAGGTTCTAATCAACTCTAATAAATTATTTTGACTCTAGATTAATTATGGAAATTAATTAATCTTTGATTAGAGCCTAATATTGCTTAGGTTCGCTTAATCACGCGATTAAGCTCAAAAACACTAAACTAGGGGCAAAATCGTAATTTTGCACAAAAATTGCTCGGGACCACCGGGACTAAAAATAAGGTCACGCAATACATAAAAACATCTTTTAAAACCATTTGGAGAAGTTTCGGGCCCATCCAAAACTTGTACCCATGTCAAACACAACAGGGGTATTTTGGTCATTTTGACCTGAAATCTCAGAAAATGAGATTTCGATCCCGGAAAGGTACACAAGTCAACTAATCCCCTTTAAACATTGAGTTTACCCCTCGAGGACTTCTGGGTCGGCTATCCTCGAGTTTCGGGCTGAAAATGACCTCAGGGGCATTTCGGTCATTTTTACTCTAATAGAAAATCGGGGCGTTACAAATAACCTAATGATTAACCTAAATATTTTCTAGAGTATTGGGTTAAAAATTAGGATGTTATAGTTTTCTGAACTCCTTTATATGCTTTTCATAGTTGATCGAAGGTGTTGAAGAGATGATGTGCTAGTTAAAAGAAATTGGTTTGACTTTTGATTTTGAATTTCAAATTTAACTGTTTTCCCTCCCTTTATGTGAAGTAAACTTTCTAAAGAGCGCTGCTAGTTCCTTGTTGATTCATTTGTCTTCTGATCTTCAATCTCGGCTGTTGATGATGAATAATCCACGATTGTGATTATTAAAGATTAAGTAACACGTTGCTTCCAGCTTTTGTATATTATCTTCATTGTAGCCATTCTTTCTGAAGTTTAGTGTTATTTTCTAACAACCATTTCCTCTTCCCATAAGATAAAACATGTTTGCACATGGAAAGTAAAATTGTTCTTGCTTAAGTCCATGTAATGCACTTTGGAATTCTACCTGTTAAGCTTAGTCAAGAAACTTAAGGCAACCATTAGTCATCCTTTAAAGTATTTTCTTTAAATTGGCTTTGTTATCATTCAAAACAATAAGGCTCATACTTTCTGAAGGGTTCTGGAGTTACAAAAAAAGTGTACGAGAAGGCCTCGTATTTTCTTTAAGAATGCACTTTTAAATTGTGCTTTTCTCCTTTTTAACATATGAAACATTTAACAAAAATACTATTAAGCATTAAGCTTGAAATGCAACATAATTATGGTTAGTTGTCTTAGAAAGTAGATTTCTAAAGCATTTGAATTAATGATAACACAGTTATAATAGTAAGAAGCAATTATCTAGTTAAAGGATGTAACATAAATTAAGAGATAAGGGAGGAGAAAGATGACATGAATATTTTTATACTGGTTCGGCCAAACCTACCTACATCCAATACTCAACACATGTTGAGATTCCACTAAACTACTTTGTCAACTGAGAAAGTAAACTAGATAGCCTCTATAGTATCCTTCCCAAGCTCTTACAATGAATAGTGGACAACCCCTATTCTCACAAACCAAGTAGTTCCATACCAGCCTCTTCAAGCTGAACCGAGTAGTTCTGTACTAGCCTTTCCAAGTTGAACCGTGACTCGTAGACAACTCCTACAACCACATTGCAAGTAGTTCTTCCCAGCCTCTCCAAGCTGAACCATGATAAGTAGAATGCTTCTACTATCATGTTGCAAGTAGTTCTTCCCAGCCTCTCCAAGCTGAACCATAATGAGTAGAATGCCTCTACCATTATGTTGTAGGTAGTTTTACCTTAGCCTCTCCAAGCTATGTCTCACTGATCACTACCGGATCAAGGATACAATGGTTATGTGTTTGGGTTGCCACTCAAACTAACATACACTCAAGTTTCTTTACAAATATTCAATAAAATAGACTTGGGAAAACATAAGCGACTTCTCTCTAATATCTCTGCCAATGAAGAGGATACAAACATTAAAGAACTAGAAAGAAGATTTTTATACTTCAAGGAAAGTAATTTTATGATATGAGGAACATCACAGGAAGTCTGGAGAGATTTTTCTAGAGTTTTCACTCTTATGTATTCAATTCTCTTATAAGCTTTTGAGCACAACATCTCCATTTATAACAGTCTTCTTTCATGACCATTGCCTTTGATAAGATCTCCAAATGACATGTGTAGATCATCAGTTTGAGTCTTCGAAAGTTAGTCTTGAAGAGTAGGCTAACAATTTGTCACATCGCTTGTAGAAGCCATTGTATAATTGAGGTTTCTGATGTCCCTTCAGAACCTTCTTTTCTACTTTCTGAACATGGTTTCTGAGCTCCTCCTTCTAGAAGTTATAATAGTTGACCAAATAGGTGGAGTAGATGACATACTAGTTTTGAAACTTGGTTTGACTTAAGTTTTGAAATTTCAATTTCAAATTTCCTTTCTTTTCTTGTAACACTCAATGCTCAACAAAGAAGTGAGCTTTCTGACGAGCACTATTAGTTCCTTGACAATTTGTTGGTCTTCTGATCTTCAATCAGGGTATGATGATAAATGTTTTGCATTTGTATTAGATTTTGTATGATGTCTTCATTCTTCAGTGTATTTCTAATGTCTTGTGCTACTTTCTGAAGACTCTTTCCTTGGTTTCTTATTCTTGATTTGGTTGGCTTCATTCCTTGATACATGTAAGTGCACTTTACACAATATAATATTCACTTCATTTAAGCTCGGTCTCTTAACACGAGATAAAACATGTTTGCACATGTAAAGTGAATAATTCTCACTCAAATCCATGTTATGCACTTTGGAGATACCTGTTAAGCTTAGTTAAGAAACTCGAGGTAGACATTAGTCATTCTTCAAAATACTTTCTGAAGGTTATGGAGCTTACACTACTATCATGACTTGATTTGGATCGTGATCGGCATATGAGGATTCCCATTGTAACGCCTCGGTTTTCCTATATTGAGCATAAATGACCAAAATACCACTGAGGTTATTTTTACCTGGAAATTCGAGAATAGCCAATTCGGCAGTCCTCGAAAGGTCAACTCAATGCTTGAAGGGGATTATATATGTTGTGATTGACTGTAGAGATGAAAATCTCATTTTCCGAACTTTCGGCTCAAAATGATCAAAATGCCCCTATAGCGTTTTACGCGGGTATTGGTGCAGGTTGAGCCCGGAAATCTCTCCTGGGAGTTTAGGGTGTTAATTATATGTGCTTGATTATATTTGTTTTGATCTTAGTGGTCCCGGGCAGTGTTTGTGCAAAATTACCATTTTGCCCCTGAAATAGTGTATTTCGGGCCTAATGGCATAATTAAGGAAACCTAAGCAATATTAGACTCTAATCGAAGATTAATTAATTTTGATAATTAATCTAGAGTCAAAATAATTTATTAAGGTTAATTAGAACCTAAGATTTCTTAGATACACCTTAATCTTTTCTAAAGATCAAGATTATATGTTATGGAATCTTAAATAATATTTTCTCTCTCCAATTCCTTAAATTAAGGAATTGTGTCTGTGCATAATCATATCATAAAATGGGTTTTTATTTTGCTAATGAAGCAAGACCACTCCTAATCATGTCTCACTATTCCTAATTACCTATTACCTCACCTAAACACTTACTTACAAACTCCTAATAAAAAACTTAATAAAAGAAACACCTAAACACATCACTAAACCACATTTAGATAAAACAAATCTCCTCCCACATGGCCATGAAGTGGCTGGCCACCCCTCCCTCCTCATGTTTCCTATATGTTGAAATTGTTGCACTCAAAGACCATACCTAGCCCATACCTTGAACCATACTTTGAGCCATGCCTCACTATGCTTTCAACCATGCTTTGAATGACCACATGAAGGAGATATTTTCCCTCCCACAAGCCCTCATGATTGCCAGCCTCCTCCTCCATTCATTCCATCATATTTCATTTTTCTATAAATACCATGCTTGGATGAACTTGGTTACATTTTGTGTAATGCCTCGATTTTCACTAAACTTTTAAATGACCAAAATGCCCCTGAGGTCATTTTTGCCGAAATACGAGGACGGCCGACCTCGGCCATCCCCATAAGGTTCATATGATATATGAAGGGAATTCTATGTGCTTGAGTGTTTAATAAAGCAGAGGAATCCTATTTTTAGGGTCTCCGCGTATGAATGACCAAAATACCCCTACAGCAATTTAAGGCAGTTTTAAGATCTGTTTTGACCCGAACCTTGTTCAGAGGTTCAAAACAATGTTTTTAAGGCATGACTTATGTTTGTTTAAGTCCCGGTGGTCCCGGGCAGTTTTTGAGAAAAATTATGATTTTGCCCCTACCTAAGTGCACTAAGGGCTAAATTACGTTTTAAAAATAAAACCTAAGCAACAATAGGTTCTAATTAAAGGATAATTAATCTCTATAATAAATTTAGAGCAAAAATATTTATTTGAGGATGTTTTGAATTTAAAATTGTTTAAAAACCAATTTCTAGAACCTTTTTCAAAAAGGAGAATCCATGAATAGAGATATCACTATTTGCTTTTTCTCAAACCAAGAAAAAAGTTGTCATTCCCAAGAAACTCTTGTCACAACAAGGGACCCTATTAATCCAACAATGTTTCTCTTAAATTTAAGTTAATCATGGCCTAATTTCCTAATTGTTCACCTAAAACCCTTACTTAGCAATTCCTAATCATGAGCCTAACCAATGTTACACCTAAGTACACCCCTAACCCATGATTAGAGAGGAGATTTTTCCCTCCCCATGGCTGCCCAAAAGTGGCGCCACTTTCCCCCCAAGAATTCAAAAGAATGATTTCTTTATGTTGTCAATCAAGCTTTCCTTACAAGCCACCCTATGACAAGTTTTCAATCACTCAATGTATGACAACCCAAAGAGATTTTTCTTCTCTCCTTCTTGTGATGTAATTTCGGTCAGCCCTCCCCTCCACTCATCCTTGATTCATTTGTCTATAAATAGCTTGCCTTAAGGAGCATTTGAACACTTTACAACACTTGCAAAACTTTGTGTTTCAAGAGTTCTCTCAAAAACTCTATCTTTCTCTCTTTGTTCAAGCCAAGACCACTACTCCTCCACTTTCAATCTTCATCTTCCTTCTCATATAAACACTTCCCCAAGTTCAAACCAAGGCAAACACATCTCCCTCCTCCTTTTCTTCTCTTGGCCGAATCCACCCCCAAGGATTTAAGCAAGTTTCTTTTCTTTCCTCTCCAAGAACCAACCTTTCTTCCATCTCTTGAACATTAACACTTGGTAGGGAACTTGTTTAAAAATGATTTCTTTACTCTTTATGTTTTGATCTTGTCGGAAAAGCTTGGTTGGAATAAGTTCCTTGATGATGGGTTGATGTTTTCTTCTCTTGTTTTCTTTTCTTTTGGTTTCGGCCTCAAGGCCAACAAAATGATGGCTTGATGATGAGAGCTTCATGTTGGCATTTGTCACATGAACAAACTATAGAGCTTGAGTTCTTAAAGAAAGATTTCATCTTTTCAAGTTTTGACCAAGTAAGAGTATATTTCTTTTGAATCTCTTGGAACTTCATTTCTTTTTCTTGTGTATTTCGGCCATGAGTGCCTAGGAGATTTGGAAAAATGATAGCTTGATAATGAGAGCTTCATGTTGATATTTGTCACATGAACAAACTCTAGAGCTTGAGTTCTTAAAGAAAGGTTTCATCTTTTCAAGTTTTAGTCAAGAATGAGTTAGGTTTCTCTTGAAACTATTTGAAAACTTCCTTTTTCTTCCTCTCAAGTTTGGCCATGAGTGCCTTGATGAGTAGAAAAATGAGAGCTTGATGATGAGGGTTTCATGTTGATGTTGGTCACATGGATAAACTCTAAAGCTTGAGTTTTTGAAAGAAAAGCTTGACCTTTTTAAACATTAGTTAAGAATGAGCTTATGATTCTCTTGAACATTTGTTTAGCTTTTCTTTTCCTTTCAAACATTTTCGGCCATCCCCATGGTTCCTTGAGGATCATGATTTCTTTTTGGTACTTTAGCACTAATAGCATTCTTTTCTTGTGAGGGTGAGTTTTGGGTTGGAACTTTGGTTCTTTCTAAAGTCTTGCATGAGCTCTAGATAAGATGTGAAAGGAATTGCATCCATGTTTACTTTATGCTACCACTAAATCCCCAAGATAAAGAAATGAACTTGCACTTCATGTTTTAATTTCAAGTCATCACTAAACTCAAAGATTAAAAAGAATGTGCATTTCATATTTACTTTGAGCTACCACTTTACCTTCTAATGAACTATAAAAATGGAATGCATAGCATGTTTACTTTATGTCATCACCCTAAACTATTAGAGCTCAAAAGACTTGCCCATTTCATCTTGAGAAAAGATTTATCAAAGGGGTATCCCTTTGAATATGTATTAGGCCAAGTGATGAAAATGGCTCCCTAAGGAGTTCATTTAGTTACTAAGGCCTACAACCTATGTTTCAAGGGTTTTCCTAGCTTATGTGGACTTAGTCCATGTTCTAGACACATTTTCAAGGTTTAATCTTATTCCAAAGAACCTTTTATGGCTGCTGCCCTATGTGTTTTGTGATGGTCTTTAATGAAATAAAACGATTTCCAAAGAGTTTTAGAAGCTCCAAGGGTGTTCCAAGAGAAACTAGCAACCCATATGCATTAAAGTGAAGTTTTTCGTATGATTTAATGACACATGTTTTCGGTTCTGCCTTGATAGTTTACAGCACCTTAAATTCTGTTTTGGGTGGTCTAAATATGCTTAAATACCTTGCCAAGTATGTGATAATCATTCTAGACATTTTAAAGTACACTTAGTAACTTTATTCGCTTGATATGTGAATTCTAGAACTACATAGGAACAGAAAATTTTAGATTCTGTCCAGCCTTGTTAAAGTAGTTAGACTCACATTATATGATGTCTAGATGAGTTGGAGTGACTCATAATTGGTTTAGGTATTAATTATTACATCATAGAAAAAGTCAGAAGTGAGAAAGGACCTAAAATGCACATTCTAGAACACCGTAATTCATCTAATTTAGCACACTGCCTAAACTGTCCAGCCATAATTAATTAGGCTTTAGGACTTAATAAATTATGGAGAAAAGGTTAATCGATCCCTTAAACCCATGAGAACATAATATGCTAGTTTGAGGTTACCCGATTTAGGGATTTTTTCTTTAAGGGAGTGATTTGTAAGCTCTTGGCTAAGGATGGATTATTGTGTTATTCCATGACTAGTATGATGCTATGTGAACTATCATTTCTAAATGCTAGTTTTATTATTGCATGTGGTGGTTCTTTAAGAACTTAGAAATGCCCATGTTGTAACATGAGAGATGTGACATGTATGTTTTGAGAGGCATTTCAATAAACATGCTAAGACTTAAGGTGACTTAAACTATGAGAAAATGATCCTTTTGAACCACCAAATTAAGGGTGGGGATGAGGTGATTCTATGCCCCCTAGACCCGTACTCCAAGTCGGGACCTTTAACTTATCCGAAAAGATAAGTCCAGATGCTAGTGGCGACTAGCTTGGTATGAGCTCATAACCTAGTTACATCTCCTAAGGGAGACCAGTTAGGGTGGCCCCAGGAAGAAAATGATAATGCTTTAATGTCACCTAAGTAACCAAGTTAAGTTACCATGCACCATGTACCATGTTCCATGATCTATGATTTTATGCTCCACGATCTATGATTTTATGTTCCATGATCTATGATTTTATGTATCACGATCTATGAGTTTATATGTCATGATCCACGTCAATAGTACCTATGAATTATGATTCCAGTTTCATGAATTAAAGATTATGTAACCAAGAGGTTTAAGAATTAAAAAGAATGGGCCTTGGAAGTTAACGTTTTTGAACTTCATAATTGAACCATTGCATGACCATGATTTTTAATAAGAAACCAAGGTCCCTGAGGACGTAGAAGATGACACCTAGGTAGAAGGAAAAACCCTACTGAGTTTCTTTAGCAAGAAATCTCATTCCCTCTATCTCTTTCTTTCCTTTACGTCTTCAGATCGGGATGGCGACGTTCGTCCTCTACATTGACACGCCCATCTAGGAGATCCACCATGACCCCAAGCTTGGGTCATACCATTTTGAGGGCTTCTAGACTGTACGTGTGTTCATGTTTCTTGGGTGGCCCTTTGCTCATCCTATAGATAGTTATCTATTCAACCTGACGTCTCCTTATGATGATGCTACTATTTTTTAGCGTGCCCGTACGCTTGAGGAAAGGATCTTACGAACACACTATGCCAGTTCGGGAGCGGTACCAGAGTACGTACCACGCACCCAGCACTCGGAGGAGGATCCCTTAGAGGACACCCCTACCCACCTGTATAGAGAGGATTCTGCCCCCACTCCCCCGCATATGCGCATGGGTAGCGAGGAGACGGTGACTCAGCCTCGGAGAGCCCCGGTGCCCGGTCCACGTCCTAGACATAGAGGACAGGGCCAGTTTTCAGGCATGCCTGCCCCAGCCGAGCTTCGTCCATGGATTGGTTATCTTCCACCTTACCCGTGGCGTTAGATGTAGGTTAGTGGGTAGTCCTTAGTGCACACATGACACATAGTTAGGATAACCTTCTTTTGTGTTGAGGTTGTCCACCTTAGGTTGCACTTGGGTAGAGGTATTTCTTTCATGTCTTTTCCATGTACTTTATGTTTCCGTTGTATTCGCATCTTCTATTTACTTGAAGAGTCCCGCCCTTTAGGGTGGGCATATTATATGCATGAGCTATTTCAAATATGATGATGTCATGATTATTTTGGAGCCACTTCTATGTATATATTTCCGCACTTTATTATATCGTTTATACGCATGCTACGCGCAGCTCATATCTTAGAAAGTTTTCAAAAAAAAATTGGCTCGTATTTTCCTTAAGTTAATTTCAAAGTAATGAAACTATGACAAGAGGTAATGACTAATATTTGGCCTAAATACATACTAGTAGTATTGGGTCGAATATTAGGGTGTTACATTTTGGATCCTTTGCTAAGTGTAAGTTTCCAAGAGCATTCTTGCAAATTCTCTCATTTCCTCTCAAGTTCAAAGAAGTTCTCTTCATCTTCATCTTCTTCATCCTCCTCCTAGAGCCACCCTATTAAAACCTCAAACCACCACAACACCACCATAAACCATCACCCAAACACCAAAGATTTCACTCTCAAATACACGCTCACATAAAACACATTTCCTTTCCCTTTTCCTTTACTTGGCTGAAACCTCTTCCTCACTTTGGAAGAAGATTTTCTTCTCACCCTCACTTCAAGAACCAAGTTTTTATCTTCATCCCTTGGTAAGGGTTTTGTTTTGAAAAGCTTTTTCTTTTATGTTGAAGTCTTGATATGAAAAGTTTTAGTTTTCTCTTAGTTCAACTCTTTTTCCTTCTTTTATTTTTGGTTATGAGACTTGATTTTTGAAAGAAAAATCTTTAGCTTGATGATGAGGTTTGAAGATAATAGTTTTGAGATTTTCATTTGAGAAACCTCTAGAGCTTGAAACTTGTTATTGATCTTGAAGTATTTTGGTTTTTCCTTTCTTTTCCTTTCCTTATAGTTTCGGTTTTTCCTTCCTTTTTCCTTCTATGGTTTCGGTTTCCATTTCCTTTTCTTGTCATAGTTTTCAGTTTTCATTTCTTTTCTCTTTACAAGTTTGATGAAATGCTAGGTAGCTCACAAAAAGTTTTACTTAAAAAAATATATCACTTGTCTTCAAAGAGCCCAAAGCTTACCCTTATCAACCTTAAAGTTGGCCAAGACGTTCTAGAGTTTACTCTAGATAGGAGCTCTTGGGCAAAAAATAAATAATATGGTATAGTTATCTTTATATCTTGTTTCAAGAAATGTGGTTATTTATTTTGATCTCTTAGTTCATTTTCCTTTAGCTTGATGATGATGTTCAAACCATGAGGTTTCTTTGAAACCTTGCTATAAAGAACTCTAAAGCTCACTTTGTCTTGCTAGATAGATGTTGGGTTAAGGTCATTATTGTTCCTCTAAAGTCTTGAATGAGCTCTAGTTAAATTAAAAAGAACTTGCACTCATATTTATTTTTATGTTAACACTAAACTTCCAAGAATAAAGAATGAACTTGCATTTTCATATTTATATTTCAAGTCATCATTTAACTCTAAAGATAATAATGAGCTTGCATCACATATTTATTTTTATGCTCTTACTTTATAATGAAGAATAAAATAAAGTGCATAACATGTCTAAGTTTATGTCATCACCTAAAGGACCTAGAGCTCAAAGACTTGCCCTTTTTATCTCATGGGTAGCTTGGAAAATGAAAGCATTTTATAGATGTCATTTTCGGCCATGTGATGAGGATGAGCTTAGCATAAGTTTCATCTAGTCACAAGGGCCAACAAACTATGCCTGAAGATTTTCTTAAGTATAGGAAGTCTCAAAGAATACTTTGAGCATGATTTTATGATCTAAATCTCACTTGACATTTTGAGATAGCTACTTCCCTTACTTATTTTTTGTGATTTTAATGAAATAAATTAGTTCCTAAAAGAGTTTTGAGGCTCTAAAATGATTCCAAGAGAAAACTAGTAACTTATATGTACTGAAAATGTGATTTTATGTGATTATGTGTAACATATGTTTCGGCCACTGCCCTAGGTGTATGACCACTGTATGATGCTATTTTAATAAGATAGAATGTGTAAAAATTATGTTTGAGTGAAGGAAAAATTAATTGGGGAGTGTTAGGAATAATAAGAAACTAGAAAGGATTAGAAATGAGAATTCTAGAGCACTTAGAAACCAAGATCTTAGATTCTGTTCCAGCATAATTAAACATAGTAAAAGTGGTTTATAATTAATGTATATGTATAGGAATCCCTCATAATTGGTTTAGGAATTGATTATAGTACTTTAAGTGAAGCCAAAACTTAGAAGGGTCATTTTTATGACTCCTAGACACCCGTAATTTGAAAGATTAGAATTCTGCCCTATGCTGTTTGAACTTGACCATAATCATAATAATTAGTGAGAATTGTTGGTAATGATCTCTTAGGTGCTTAAGAGACCTAATTCGGATGCTAGGTTAATTAGATCAGAAGGTTAATTAGATAAGAAGTTTAAGACCTGTAAGGGTCAATGCATAACATGCTGTAGGACAGGAGAAGAATTGAGAGTTAGTGTTTCAAGTGTATGTCTATTTGTTTACTAATATAGTTGTTATGCATAGCATTTGCACTAGCTGAGCCCGGTCCCTTATTCCAACATTCTGAGTAGGAGCATGACTATTGCTTTGCTAAAGTGTTGATACGATATACATATGAATGTATAAACTTGAGAATTGAGTATTGAGTACTTTGTGGCATGCCATGGTGATTCGTATGATTTGATGAGCATGAAATATTAAATGAAATGCCATGATGATATTTAAGAACATGAGTTTATGTTGCATTCTTGCATAGTTTACCGAGACGCATTTCTCTTACTTCGATAGGAAGATAACAAAACCGTGAGGGTATGGTAGATGCAGCCTGCCAAAGCAAAAGAATTTACTAGGCACCGGGTGAAAGTAGATGTGTTTCAAAGAAGGAGATAACCTTAACTTGCGCTCCGGGAGCCGGGATGTATTTAGGTGATCCTTAAGCCCCCTAACCTACACTCCGGGAGTCGAGATTTATTTATACTTATTTGGGATAAGTTTTGAGAACTAGTGACGACTAGTTACGTATGAGCTCATAACCTAGATGTTTTTAGGGTGGCCCCTTTGAGATAGAGAATTGATCATGCAAGAAATGACACATAAACATAACGCATTCATAAGGAAAGTTGTCCAGGTGATACCATGTGCATATTTTACTATGTTGATGATAACTGCATAAGTTTCTGACATGCATTCATACTATTATATGCCGCATTCATGATAATAAGATTCATCTTAAAATGAATGGACCTTGGATAATTATGTTTTTCGAAAACCTAATAATGAACTCTATGCATGCTCACCTTGTATAATAAACCCAAGGTCCTTGGAGACGTACACGGTGTCACTAGGATAAGAGGTCTTCCTTACTGAGATTCTTTATCAAGATTCTCACCCCCTTTATCTTTCTTTCTTTCTGTTACATCTTCAGAGATCGATAGCGTCGTTCGTAATCTTCGTTGATATGCCCATGTGGGAGGTGCATTATGACCCGGATCACCGCTCTTACCACTTCGAGGATCGATGCGCCATTCATATTTTTGCATATATGGGACAACCTTTCGCGTACCCGGTGTCTAGCTTTTGTTTCACTCTTACTTCTCCTTATGCTGACGACCTGATCTTCGAGTGCACTCGCCCCCGCAATGAGCAGACCCATCGTGCTCGCCCATCTGTCTCAGCTGTACATGACTACCCTGATTACGTCCTTCGCTTGAGACGATCCGAAACTGATCCATCTGAGGACTCTCCTAAACATATCTACTTAGAGGCTTCTATGCCGACAGTGCCCATGGATGTAGGCAGAAGCAACGAGGACACAATGACACAGCCTCATCTTGCTCGGCAATCAGAGATGCGTCCCCGCTATGGAGGCCACGTCCATCCCCCGTTTCGTCTGCACACGCACGAGGAGCTCGCACAGTTTATTGGGTACATACCCTCATCCCCCAAGGATCAGCACTGCTAGTAGACTGTGATGGAGTAGTCCGTTCGAGTGCCCGAGCTGTCATGAGGATCCCCTTTCATGTAGTATCTTTTGCTAGGAGTATCTTGGTTTAGCACTCGTAGGATTAGTGGGAGGGTTTTGTAGCTGGCTTTTTCTTCTGTCATTTCATGTACTTTTCGTTTCTTTGTATTTGTTACTTTCCTTTCCATGTACTTTACTGCTTTCTTGTGTTTTCCGCTATTTCCCTTGTATTGAAAGTTCAGCCTATTATATAAGGGCGTGACTTCGTTCCTGTGTATCTTTAGCTATGATATATAATGAAGTTGTATTTCATGATATCATGTGTTGCTAAATATGTATATGAGTTGTTTATTTTGTTTCTATTGTTTACACGTATATGTTTGCTTCTTGATAGCACACGCTCGGCTCATGTTTTTGTTTTAAGTTTCAAAACAAAATTTACCCTATTTTCTGCTAAGTATTTTGGTTAAAAGATGAAATAAAAGAATAATGACTAATAATTAACTGTAATACATCCTAGGCGTGTTGAGTTAAATATTAGGATGTTACACTCGTCCCCACATAAGCGTCGTGATCACTGTGCTGTACTATATGCATACTTTATTCATAAAATCCAAATTAAATCACAATTCAAATTCTATATTCAACTTATAATTATCCTGAATAACCCTTTTTTCATAAATAAAATATGAAACTGCAGTTGTGATATAAATCACATTGAGTTGCTCATTTACAAAATAAACCATGAATGCTAAACTATTTCAATACAAAAGAATCATGTTGTGCAAAATACAACCATAAATAAATAAATAAATAAATAAATATATATATATATATATATATATATAAAGAAATGACACTTCACGGCAATTTGAAACTCACCCAAGCCCCAAGCTAGAAATAACTACTGCTGAGGACAGGGAGTGGAGGATCCAAAGCTATACTTGCATTTGTGAGGAAAAGGAAGAAGAAAGAGGTGAGTTTTGTTACAAAACTTAGTGAGTGAATTATCACCCATAAACTCTTTCATGGGACCGCAACCAAGATGCATAAAAATCATAAGAATAATAATAGCAATAATAATAATAACAATAATAGTAAAAAAAATAAAGAAACCCTAAAACAATTTCAATATATATACATGAACCTTGTAAAATAAACCATTAGGCTATTCTGAGCTGTAACTAATAGTACTCTGAGCTTGATACACATATATATACATATAAAGGAATGGTCATAGTTATTCGAAATTTATCTCTATTCTCTACGGGCACCTCATTGGGTCCAGATTTGCAATATTCTCTAGAAGCTCTGCCTTCATGCCTGCTAAATGGGTTTGCCTCCATGGCTGTTAAATTAATGTTACCCCTATGGCTATTTAATACCATTGCCTCCATGGTTGTTTACTACAAGTTGTAACATCCTAATTTTTAACCCAATACTCCTAGAACGTATTTAGGTTAATTATTAGTTTATTACTTCTTAGTCTCATTCTTTTAAAATCTTTTTTTAAATTACTTAGCGGAAAATACAGATAAATTTCTTTTTTTTGAAAACATAAAGCAAAGTGAGAGCCAAGTACATCATAAGACAGGAAAATAAATCACAAGACAACAAGGCATAATAGAACATGAAACAATCGATAGCACATTAAAAGAAATACTTCATTAATATTCATAATATGCCCACCCAAATGTGGGACTTAGTTTGATACAAGATGGTGCAAATACAACAGAAAAGAAAATACAAAGAAAGCGTAAATATAAACACTCCTACCCTAGTGCACCTAAGGTGGATAACCTCATAACAAAAGAAGGTTTATCCCTACTATGTATGGTGTATATGCACTAACCCTCCTCAAGATGCTCTACTACTGGCGGCGGCGATCCTCAGGGGGCGGGGGTATGTAAATAGGGAATTGCTCGAGCTCCTTAGGCGTAGGCTAGTGGAGTGGGGATCGGATGCATGACGGCTGCACGTGTGCTCCACGACGGGGGCGCATCTTGGCTTTCCTCGCCAACCTCAGCTACGTCACCGTTACTTCACTCCTCTCTCGCACGAACTGGGGAGTGGCGGCAGAATTCTCGCTATACATATGGGTCAGCGGATCCTCCGAGGGGTCGCCCTCCGAATGTTGAGAGCGAGGCACGTAGTCCAGGTAGTTGCGGACGACGAATCCAGCAGGTAGGTATGCATAACCCGTTCGTTGTATGTTCGTGCACGCTCGAAGACCATATCGTCGCCATAAGGGGATCTCGAGGAGAAGCGGTAGCTATGTATAAGGTGCATAAAGGGACGTCCTACATACATGAAGACTCGTACCACACATCATCCCTCAAAATGGTATGATCCATGCTCGGGATCAAAGTGCACTTCCCATATGGGAGTATCGATGAACACCATGAATGTACCATGATCTGAAGATATGACAAGAGAGAAAGAGAGAAAGAAAAGGAGTAAGAATCTTGCTAAAGAATCTCAATAGGGTATCTGCTATCTAGGGTTACATCGTCAGCATCCTCAGGAACCTTGGGTTTCTCATAAAGAGGTGAGCATGCATATATAAAGTTCATTATTAAGTTTATAAATGTAATTATCTAAGGTTCATTCCTTTTAGAATGAATCTTAATGTATGAATGCAACATGGCAAATCATGAATGCATGAATATACATTATGCAATAGAGTAATCAATCATAACACCAAGAAACATATAAGTGGCATAAAGTGGCAATATAAACTTTCAAGTGAAACTATTCTCTTTTCTCAACTAGTGACGTAAGAACTTCGTACTTAAGCATCATGGGCCACCCTAAACATCATCTAGGTTATGAGGTCATACCTTAACTAGTCGTCACTAGTTCTTACTTATCCTCTTGATAAGCGAAATCATAAAAATAATCCCGACTACTAGAGTACGGGCTAGGGGGCTTAAGGATCACCTCTCATAGGAATATTTCCTTCTTTGAAACGCTCTACTGGCATCTAATGCACAATGAATTGTCCGCTTTGGTAGGCTGCATCCACTCATACCCTCACGAATTTGCCTCTTCCCCATCAGAGCAAGAAAAGCACGTCTCAGTGCTATGTCACATTAAGAATCAGTTCCTGGGGGTACTCGGCTGAACCGGTGTCACCCAGGACTTTATCCCATATCATTTTCAAAAACATTCCAAAGTTCTCAATTTGACGGAAATTCGGCAGCATAACAGATGTATACTAAATTTCTTTCAAATTTCCTTTATGCCGCACTCACTCATAATGCATACACATTTCTCATTCAACTTCTATGATCACAGTAGACTTTATTTCACATAATCACACTCATCATTGCACATGCATCATCACAACATACTTGCAATAATGAACTCAAGTCATCAAAGATTCTGTAATGTCTTATGCTTGACCATTAAGGCCTTTAAACTTGAAATCTAAGTTCTCTGTCATCATGACTTAGTCTCTCGAGCACCTAAAGGTTCACAACTAAGTAGTCCTCACTCAATTCTATGATCATAACTAATTCTAAACCTCAAGAAAGCAGAATCTATGTTTTACTAATTACGGGTATCTAGGAGTCACAACCTTGACCCTTTCTAAGTTCGGTTTTCTCCTATAGCATCAAGATCAATTCCTCAACCAATTATGAGTGATTCCTAAACATTTACACTAATTATAAACCATTATTACTAATATTATCCTTGTGGAACGGAATCCAGAATTTCCATTTCTAAGGGATCTAGAAATCTCATTTTAATTCTTTTCTAGTTACTAACTTGTCTTAGCTTTCTCAAATTAATTTTAACCTCAAATATACATGAACATATTCATTCTAACATGATTAAATCACCATCATACAGTGAGCAAACAATCAAGGCAGAGCCGTGAGCATCATCATCATATTATACATAGAACTTCATTTCTAACACACATAAATTCCTAGTTTCTCTTGAAACATTTTCAAAGCTTCTAAAACTCATTTGAGAACAATTTATTTCATTAAACTCATCATGAAACTAATAAAGGCAGTAGCTATTTCAAAATAATCTCAAGAGGGATTTAAATCATTAAACTAGGCTTGAAACATTTCTTGAGATCATCTAAACTTAAGAAAATTATAAAACATAGGTTTTGACACTTGTGACTAAATGAAACTCACACCAAGTTCAACATCATCACATGGCAAATAATCAAGAGAATAAAACACATTCATTTCCAAACTTTGCTTGAGATAACAATGGGCAAATCTTTGAGCTCCAAATTTCTTAGGTGATGACATAAACTAAAATATGCAATAAACTTTGTTTTATTCTATTATGAGGTGAGAGCATAAAATAAATATGTTATGCACGCTCATTATTATCTTAGAAGTTTAGTGATAACTTAAACATAAACATGAGAATGCAAGTTCATTCTTTAATCTTGAAAGTTTAGTGATGACATAAAGATAAATATGGATGCAAGTTCTTTTTATTTTAACTTAACTTAGAGCTCATACAAGATCTTTAGAGAAATATAATCTCAACCCAACACTCATCTCAACCAAGCAAAGGGAGCTTTAGAGTTCTTGAACCATGACTTCAAAGAAACTTTAGGGTTCTTAAACATCATCATCAAGCTTAAGGAAATAAACTCAAAACAACACTTTAAAGCAAAAGGAAAGAAAGGAACCGAAACTTAAACTAAGCAAAAGAGAAGGAAAATACATCATATTCTTTATTATGTACCCAAAACCCTTATTTAGTGTAAAACTCTAGAACGTGCCGGCCAATGTTAAGGTTGACAAGGGTAGGCCTTGGGTTTATTGAAATCCTTGTGATTATTTTCTTAACTTGAAATCATTGGTCTTTGAAATGAAATGAGAAGAAAAGCTCTCCTCAAAGTGGTGATGATGATTCGGCCTTGAGAAGAAGAAAAGGAAAGGATGGATTTTTGTGTGAGCTTGTGTTTGAGGATGAATGTTTGAGTGTTTAGAAGATAATCTAAGGTGGTGGTGTGGTGGTTTAAGGTTGTGATATGGTGACTTAAGGTGAAGGATGAAGAAGATGAAGAAGGCTCTTTGAAACTTGAGAGAAAAAGAAAGAACTCACAAGAAAGCTTGAAACTAAAACTTGGCAAATGATCTAAAGGTTCTTTCAGGTTCCTCAACACATGTATTTATAGAAAAAAAAAACAATGAAGGCTCATGAAGGGTGAGGGCTGACCGTAGCCTACATGGCTTTGGGGAAGAGAAAATATCTCTTACATGTCATAAAAAGCATGGATGAAAGTATGGTAAGCATGTGCTCAAGCATGGTTTCAAGCATGGTCTTTGAGGTGTTTTCTTTTAAATTTTGAAATGAAATAAATCATTATGAGTGTAGGAGGAGGGCCGATGGTTTGGACAACAAAGAGGAGGGAAAAATGTCTTATTCATTTGGTCATTCAAAGCATGGTTGGAAGTATGATCAAGTATGGTGCAAGGTAAGGTACAAGTATGGCTATGGAGTGCAAACAAATTCAACATGTGGGAAATGAGGGGGGAGGGGTTCGGCCAGCGTTGACAGCCCGTGGGGAGAGAAAATTGTTTTGTCTAAATGTGTGTTAATGATGTGTTTAGGTGTAATCTAGATTATGCTGAAGGTTAGGAGTTTAAGTAAGTGTTTAGGTAACTAAGAAAGTAATTAGGAATCTCAAGACATGATTAGGGAGTGCTCATACATCATTAGAGGAATTAAAATTCATTTTATGCATAAACAATGTAGACACAATTCCTTAATTTAAGGAATTTGAGAGAGGAAACACTATTCAAGATTTCATGACTAGGAATCTTGAATTTAAAAAGAGATTCAGGTTTAATCTAAGCAATCTTAGGTTCTAATTAACTTTAATAAATTATTTTGACTCTAGATTAATTATGGAAATTAATTAATCTTCGATTTGAGCCTAATATTATCTAGGTTTGCTTAATCACATGATTAAGCTCAAAAACACTATGCTTAGGGGCAAAATCATAATTTTACACAAAAACTGCCCGGGACCACCGGGACTTAAATTGATGTTAGGAAATACATAAAAACATCATTTAAAACCATCTGGAGAAGTTTCGGGCTCATTCGACACTTATACCCGCGTCAAATGCTATAGGGGTATTTTGGTTATTTTGACCCGAAATCTCATAAAACGAAATTTTTTTTTATCTCGGAACTACTCAAGAGTCATCTAATCCCCTTCAAACATTGAGTTAGCCCTTCGAGGGTTGCCTGGTTGGCTACCCTCGAATTTCGGGTAGAAAATGATCTCAGGGGCATTTTGGTCATTTTTACTCAGACAGAAAAATTGAGGCGTTACACAAGTAATCATACATAACTCAACCAAAAATAAATAGAATCAACAATACTGAAATTTCATAACTAAAAGGTGGGTTCTTAATCCTGGTGAACAAGTGCCCCTAAATTCTTAGCACTTTGAGAGTTCTAGATTCATGTAACTCTAACAATCTGACTTTAGTATAATTGTGACTGTGACAATTGTGCCCAAGGTGTAACACCCTAATTTTTATTCAGAAATTAATTGGGACTTTGTTAATGAGAATCTCAAGATTTTGACAAATATAGAAATGATGAGAACAACTCAACGAATATATTAAAAAAAATATGAATAGTAACTTGTGGGCTTTGCAGGCCTGTCGGGACAACCTAAACCCTAGGTTCAAGACCCGAAGGTGCCCGAAATTGGGAAAACATGGGATTACGATTAAAAATTGTTAGGAATAAAGGTTTTATATCTAAAATTAATTTTTGGACAATGCTTAATTACCCTAGAATGGTGTTTTACCTATTTGGTGAAATTTCGGTGTGTGATTTCTAACACCAAAAGCTATTTTAATTTTTACAAAACAAAAAAAGCTTACCTCTTTATAATAAAGGAATGACTAAGATTTAATCTTGAATTACAAGATTAATCCTTGCCATCCATTTTTCTTTATTAGGTTAAGAAATATATAATTTTAGTATATAATATTCATGGCATTTATTACAAGATTAACATAAAAACCAAACTTTTCCAAGAAGCCACTCCATTTTGGCCAATAAAGAGTAGAGAAAGCAGCTGTATTTCCTCCATATCCAAGAGCATCTTCTTGATTTCAAATTCCATATACACTAGCCTAGAGTTACCAAAATCAAAATCTCCATTCTCTAACATTGTTCTACAGTTCAACCTCTACAAGTATAATAGATTAGAATCTCCAAAGCTCACCTTATTCACCTCATCGAGCACTTATTAGATGAGGATTTGAGAGTGTTTTAAGAGTTTTGGAGTAAAGAACTTCCATGTTGGAGCAAACTAGAGACAAAGATACCACTAACTTCCAAGAATAGGTTTTCTTTGGTCTTTTTTTTCAAAATTTAAGCTAAATATTTCTGATGGGTTTTGGTTCAAAATTTTGATTGAAGTGGTTGATGATATATGAATTTTGATGATGTGTTTGGACAATGATAAAAATCATTTTTGTCAAAATAGATTTTGGACTTTGCTTCTAGATTTTCAGTTTAGCTGCAGACAGGGAAATTTCATGAATTTTTACACATACTTGTGGTCATGGTTAGAGCTAACATCTTGAACAAAATACATGAATTTTCTTGAGCATTGGTTTTGAGATATAACGCTTTAAAAAAATCAGAGACCGAAATGGTACTTATGTTGTCTAGTCTATTGAAACTGGAGCTATTAAATTGTCTAATTTTATTACCATACTAAATGATTGATTCTTACTTTGAAATTTTTACAGGGAGTTGATAACTTCTTGAAGTGTAACTGTAATTTTTATTTTGATTTAATTTCACGATTTGCTAGGGTTAAAAATTATGAGAGTTCTAGTCTGAGCTATGAATAAGTGGTCTCTGACCACCAAACTTGTAAAATTTAGTTAACAGGGTTAAAGAATCTGCTTGCTATGGGATTTTTACAAGGACTTTCAGACATATTGAAGTGTCATAGAGAATTTTTGTGGCCCTTGAGTTGGCCATTTGATATGGAAATTAAATGTTATTACTGGAATAGTAAATCTCCCAAGATACTAAAATGGTGAGAATGTCTTAAATTAATAATAGAATGGCATGTCTTGCAAATATATCATATATGAATGCATGCTAGTTGTTTTAAAGAATTGCTTATAAGGTATAAATGAGACTCTAATATAACTAAATGCCTACGTGTGATGTTAGCATGTCTTTGAAAAAGAAAAGTACATGATGCAGGTATATGACAAAAGAGAATATGTGAAATGTAATGGTGCATGTTTTAACATATGGAAAAAATAGAGACAAGGCTTATGTGGGTTAAATAGGGAAGTCAAAAATAAGAACTTCCCAGGAAAATTGTATGAGTCGATAGACGTATCGACTAGGAATAGAACTATGTGTGATTCGAAAATGGAAAAAAAATGAAGTCTGATGATTACGAATAAGAATAAGCTCATGTCTTAGCAGTTTATGGTCCTCTGTGGAGTTATCCACTACAGATATTACTTGATGTGAAATTAAGCCTTCCCTATGTTAATGAAAAAGAGATAATGGCACTGAATCGAGTTCATTGTTTACAAGAAAAAACGTATGTTTATCATTATTAAGTCTATAATTATTTCTGCATATGACTTTGCATGACATTACTTATATGAATGAATTGCTAGTTATGCCTGTGTTATGCTTGAGGGGTACTATACTGAGAATTATATAATATTCTTATCCCCATTTGTATATATGTTGTATTGTGCTCAGACTCCACAGATGCTGTTGATGATCTTCTTCCTTAATTCACCCCAATGGCAGCGGCACTACGATTCGGATTTGGATTCACTATATGTAGTAGCATATTCTCATATTCGAGCTTATGTGTTTTTCAGCCGTTCATTTAGCACCACTGTTTTTACAGTTGAGTTTGATCTAGGTTTCCCATATGATGGCGTGCCCTACACATGGCACATGCTACTGTGTTTGCAGCTCCACCTGCACCACCTATGCCCCTTCCTTGTCCTCATCCTCGACTCTGATCCACCTGCTGGTCCTGATGCCCCTGCTAGGGGCAACGCCATTCCACCAATGGCAAACAGTTTTCTCTAGGAGAGTATGAGACGTTCAGTGACTTGTGATATGTACATAGCTATAGTTTAGTATTAGCAACCCACCAACTTGCAAACTGACTTTGTTAGATGTTTTTATAGGTCCATTTCTATATAAAAGCGATTTTCTTAGGCCTTGATATTTGAGCAGGTTAGACTAGACACTGAAGATGTTCACTTTTGTACTTAGTTCCTGAATAGTTCAGTAGTAGGCTAGTCTATGTCCTAGTATATTGTACATATTGCTAACTTGTTTGTGATGTACATATATATATATATATATATATATATATGAGTTGTTACAACACATGAGCTCAATTCTTTATATTTTAATTTCTCTCAACTAATATAAAGTATAAAAGAAAGTAACACTTTTCTAATTGTTGTATTAATACTCGAGTAATATATGGTAGTTTAGAAAGGTATTACACAAGGGATCATCTGCTTGTAGGCATTTTGATTTTCAAGCCCACAGAATATGTATCTGGTAGTTGCTATGAATTATACTGAATTTTGTACCTTTTGATACCATAAAACTAAAGTTCTAAATTCATAAGCTAACATATTTTTCCATATACTTGATAACTCTAAAATCATAGTTCAAACACTGGGGTTTATAATCATAATAAATCTAAAATCATAACAACATATTTCTTCATAAAGTTAAATCATGATCTATTCAACATAACTCAGACTTAACATTTCAATGACATGATTTCTGAAATTCCAAGTCTTAAAACATGGCAATACCATAAATCTATAATACATATTTTCATAGTCAAGATAAGTCTAATGGGTTCTAAAATTAAATCATACTTTGCTCTATGTATATATATATATTCTCTAAAACCCATGAGTATCTTAAAATAGATAATTTATGCTCTTGAAAATCAAAATATCATAAACTTGACAAAACCAATAGTGGCAAAAATAAAGGTCACAGGATTGAACCCACTCACCATTAGAAGTTGGGAGTATGTGGGCACCATCAACTTGACCTTGAGAGCTTGAAATGACACCAAACACTGCCATAGAGCAACCATAACTCTAGATTAATCTCTAACAACCTCTAGATAACTCTAAAATAACTCTAACAACATTCGGGGAGCACCCCCACTTATCAACAATGAGAGAAATAACAAAGTCCAATTGGAAAGAATTGAGAGAATAGAGGCATAATCTAACAACATATACTCATTTTGAAGCTTGGGAAAGGTGGATTTAAGTTAAGTTGAGAGAAAATGTGTAGAAGAGAGATTTTAAGGGATGGTTTCTGTTTGAATCCCATTTTTACGAGTGAAGGGAGGGTTTTATAGGGTGAAGGGCTCATTTAAGTGAAATGGTGACGTTTCGCATTGTTTTTGTACCATGGACACAACTACAGCGGTCTATTACTTACGATTGCCATAGCAATTTATGTCCACTATAGTTGCCAAGCCTCATCCACCCAATCATTTATGACCGCTATAGCAGTCCTCAGACCACATAATGCCTCCAAAATGCATACTGTAAACTCTTGCTCAGCACTTTTGGGTCATTCTCGCACCTGGTTTGTCTCAATACTCACTCATTTATTTTACTCTCTATTAACTTTAAAATATAAATGTAAGCAAGGAAATACCCCCCCTTTTGGATTCAAATAAAATATCAAAAAATCAAAATCCCAACAAATTAAAATCCAAATTGAGTTTTGGTTCAAATTTGGGAATCTTCAAGATTTTCTAAACTTGTGGGCTAAAAATGAAACGTTTATAGGTTTTATAAAATTCATTAAAATTCGTTCTTTAACTTATTTTTCTTTTGGGAACAATTACCGGGACTTTTAATTCCAAGAATATGGTTCAATCATATAGCCCTCCAAGGACATATAGGATCCAGACTTAGTGAAATTCAGGACTTAGCAACATAGGTGGGTCTTGGGGGATCCTAAGGCTATATGAAAAAAAAAATTTATTGACACGTGTACCTTGCGTATCATAGTTACAATGTCACAACAAAGATCAATAAAATTGAAAACAAGAGTGACAATTTACATAGCAAATAAAATCAAAGTGAAAAGAACCTACACTATAAGAAAATCAAGATTCGACCATGGCAAAATTTGCTACAAACAGTGGCAAATCAATAGCTAAACGGCAATTAGTGATAGGAAAAGCCCTTCCTAAAAGCGATGTTACTTTGTGCATAGCTAAATTATAGTAAAGGATGCAAGGCCATCACTAAATTTAGGATTGGATATGTCCCCTATAACCTGTAACTAAACTCATGCCCCTTTGTTTTAAAATTTGGAGATTTTGCAACAAATATCTATTGCTATCCATTGCAAAATGTGATGCTTAGCAACAAAATATCTATAGTTAAATTTCATGCATAGCTAATGAGTATCCAACACTACTCGTTGCTAATTGGCAATAGTCACCATAGATTATTATTATCTTCTACTTTGATCCTATTTTATTATAACTATTTAATTTCTTATAGAATCATAAAAATTATTAAGTACAAATATTCATTGTCAAATATAAAACAAAATTATATATAATTAACATAGCTCAAGTGCAATAAGTTTTAAACTATATCAATGAAACACAATGTGAAAGCCTTGAACTGTACGCCTATGCAAAACTTAAGTTTAAAATTGTCTATGATTCTATTATAGAACTTGGCCTTTATTGGCGGATGAATCATGATCATTTGGTGGATATCTAGCAAGATTCTCCTACTAAAAAGTATTAGAAAGTAGATTAACTATCGCTTCCACTTCTTGTTGCACAACTTCTTAAACCATTGCTCTCATATCTCCTGTGTTAGTTGTAGATCTCACGTTGGACATCTTCTTCAAACTCAATCTTGTCAGAGTAATATCCTATTGAAGATTTTGAAGAACTAGCTCCATTATTTACACGGCAAAGCACATATGATTGAGCACCTAAGCAATAAATACCCAAAGTGATAACCTTTCTTGATGATCTAAACCAAGTTCTATTGTCATGTCTTATTCACTTCTCACAAATAAATCATTTTCTATCATTTTATCTTCCACACTGTCAATATTTGCATTATAATCACATCCATTTTCTTTGGGCTTTCTCCTTTTCAGTTTCTTATAATCTTCCTTGAAAATAATATAGGTCTTTCAAAATGAGCAAACTAAAAGGATAGGAATCAAACTTCAATGAAAATAGAGTGAACAACCTAATCAATATTCAAAACTGAACACAATAACTATTGTCTACATTGTCATTTAAGACTGATAAATTTCATAATCAAGTTAAAGTTATTTAACAAACCACAAATGCTACATATTCTACACCTAAATTACAAATATGATAGCATATGAAGATTACACCAAAACATATTTTGACACATTGAAATTCTAGTTTATTTTCTAAGGTTGTTCTAAATAAAACCTACATGATCACTTGTTCAATTGAGAATGCATGCTTATATTAGTGGGCTTTGTAGTGTTTACATCTAACTATTACAATTACTATAGGTGAAAAAGTTGAATAAAGAAAAACTTTTTCCAAATATACAAAAACAAATTTATTGTCAACAAAATTGCATCCTCATTACAAAAGTTTAGAATTCATAAGAGGCTACTATATAGTTTGGTAACCCACTAAAAATGCATACAAGAAAGAATTTAAACTCCATATCCAATCAATCACTTTTCTTTTAACTAGACAATAAAACTTTTTTTTTTGTTACAATTGCAAATAGAAGAATACAATAAAAGTATGTAATTCAAAAACTTACAGTAAAAGTAACTTAAATTCATATTCAACATGCTATAAAATAGCATATGGTTCCCATGTTCTTGCTAAATTTGATTGTCTAATAATTTCTTTTTCTTTCTTTAAGTAGTTCTAGAAGTTCTTAGAGCTAAGACATGAGGAATAAGAAACGGATAAAAGGAGGAGTGTCTTTTTGAGAACTAAAGTAGTGTTTGGTAGATGATATAAGACAATGGAGACAGAGATAGTAGAGATGAAGAAATAAAAATAACTGTTTTTGTATCATGTTTGGTTATAGAATACAAGATATGATAACTGTCCCCATATCTTATTTGGAAATATAGGAACAAGACAACAAATACATGATAAAAGACATTATATAATATTAAATTTTTGTCTTCGTGTTGTAACGCCCCGATTTTTCTGTTAGAGTGAAAATGACCAAAATGCCCTGAGGTCATTTTCAGCCCGGAATTCGAGGAAAGCCGGTTCGGTAGTACTCGAAGGGCAAACTCAATGTTGGAAGGGGATTAGATAACCTGTGTACATTCCCGGGATCGAAAATCTCGTTTTTCGAGTTTTCGGGTCAAAATGACCAAAACGCCCCTGCGGTGTTTTACCCATTTCCAAGTGCCAGATGAACCTGAAACTTCTCCAGATGGTTTTAAAAGGTGTCTTTATGTATTCTATGACCTCAGTTTTAATTTTTGAAGTCCCGGACAAAATTAGTGCAAAATTACGGTTTTGCCCCTAGTTTCGTATTTTTACGCTTAATCGCGTGATTAAGAAAACCTAAGCAATATTAGGCTCTAATCGAAGGTTAATTAATTTCCTTAATTAATATTGAGTCAAAATAATTTATTAAAGTTGATTAGAACCAAAAAGTACTTAATTACAACCTAAAATCATATTTTAATTTCAAGACACCTAGTCATAGAATCTTGAATAGTATTTTCTCTTTCCAATTCCTTAAATCATGGAATTGTGTTACACATTGTTTATTCATAAATGAGTTTAAAATTCTCTAATGATGTATGAGCACTCCTAAACTTGTCATAAACTCCCTAAATCACATTCTTAGTTACCTAAACTTAAGCTTAACATTCCTAACCTTGTACCTAAGCTAATACACATCTAAACCTACCATTAACACACAATTAAATGGTCAAAACTCACCTCCTCTCTACTGTCTTGAACCTGGCCGTGTACCCTTCTCCCCATTATGCATCACATGTTCAATTTTTCAACACTCTAAGGCCATACCTCAAGTCACATACACTATACCTTGTCATAACTTTCAATCAAGCTTGAATTTCCACATGAATAAATAATTAAAACAACCTATTTTTCCCATTTATTTGTGGCTGGAAAAGTTCCAGCCATGACATGTTTCTAGAAGCCTAATTTCATAAAAATTTGATAGGAAATTAACTCACATCAAGCCATACTTGTAGCATAGCTTCCATACTTCAAACCATGCTTGAATGACATTGTGTAAGAGATATCTCTTCCTTCCTCTCTCAAACCACACGGCCAGCACCCTCCCTTTGATGAGCTCCATGGTTTTGTTTTTCTATAAATAGGATGCTTGTGATAGCCTTGTTGCACCTTGAAGCATTTGCTAAGTTTAGAGTTTTAGAGTTGTCTTGCTAAGTTTTTCTTTTCTTTCAAAGTTCCAAGAGTTCTTTCTCTTCATCTTTATCTTCTTCATCTCTTCATCTCATCATCATCTCTTAACCATCAAACACCACCCCAAGCCTTGAACCATCATCAAACCTCTCAAACATCACACCTCAAACACAACTTCACTTGAAACACATTTCCTTCCTTTTTCTTTCATCAAGGCCGAATCATCATCACCATCCTAGGAGGTGTTGCTCATCTCATTTCCATCTTCAAGTCCAAGCTTTTACTTTCATCACTAGGTAGGGATTTGTTTTCAAACTTTGTTTTGCTCAAGAAAGTATTTTTCTCTAGTTTTCCTCTTGGATTCTTTTTGAACTTTGCTTTGTTTTTCCTTTCTTTTCATTTCGGCCATGAGGCCTTGATTTTGAGCATTATAGCTTGATGATGAGAGTTTCTAGATGATGACATTGTGTTCATCTCAAAGAAACCTCTAAAGCTTGAGTTTTCCTTTTCTTATGACTTCATCTATATGATATCTAACTGACGTGATTTTCCAACTTAAGGAAATTAATCTAAGAATTTCTAAAAGCCCAAGCCTACCCTTGTCAACCTTAAAGTTGGCCGGCACGTTCTAGAGATTTTTCTCTAGATAGGGGTTTTGGGTATTTAATAAAGAACTTGATGTAGTTTCACTTTCTTTCTCTTTTATATGACTTTCGGTTTTTGTGTTGAGATCTTTGAGATATTGTATTGGGTTGTTATCTTGTTAAAGTCTTGAATGAGCTCTAGTTAATCATAAAATGAACCTTGCATCATGTTTACTTTATGCTTTGCATATCATGTTTATTTCCTTGCTATCACTAAATACCAAGATAATAAATGAACTTGCATTATCATGTTTATATTTCAAGCTATGCATTATCATGTTTATATTTCAAGTCCTCACTTAATACCAAGATAATAATAAGTTGCATTCATGTTTACTTTGTGCTATCACTTTACTTTCTAATGGAACCTAAAATAAGTGTGTTGTCTCAACAAAGGTCTAACAATATGTGTTTTTCTTGGGTTCATATTTCGGCCCTAAGAGGTCTTGAGGTCTCCAAGTATTTGAGACTAAGCCTTATAATTTTTCCAAGCTTAAGTGAGTTTAAGGAATGCATAGAACCAAGTTTTGAGAATTTAGAACCTCTTGAGACAAAAATGAATTGGTCACTGCCCTCTTAAATATTCTTATGATTTTAGATGTTAAAATTGTTTATGAGCTTTGAGAGTTTAAAAAGAGTTCTAAGAGAAACTAGTATTTTATGTGCTTTAGAAATTATGTTTTATGCCTTTTATGGAGAAGTATATTTTCGGTTCTTCCTTGCTCTTTGCTGCCACTGTATGCACTGTTTCAATAATGGTAATGTGCCTATGTTTGAGTGAAAATAATGTTAAGACTCATATGTGAAAGATAGGATAAGTTAGTAACTAGAAAAGAATTAATTTGAGAATTCTAGATCCTTTAATTATGTAATTTTCTGGATTCTGTCCAGCAAGGTTTAGATTTAATAATCATGGTTTTAAATTAGTTTAAATATGTAGGAATGACTCATAATTGGTTTAGGACTTAATCTTGAAGCCTTAGGAGCAAACTAAACTTAGAAAGGGTCATTGTTGTGACTTCTAGGTACCCGTAAAGTTAGGATTTCAAATTCTGCATCCTTGAGGTTTAGAGATGTTCTTGACCATAGTGTGAGGTGAGAAATACTTAGTTATAACCTTATAGGTTCCCAAGAGACTAGGTTTTGATTATCGATAACTTAGAATGTGAGTTAAGGACTTTAAGGGTCTAAACCGTAATCTCTAGAACCCCGTAATCACACAAATATAAGCTGTCCAAATCTGCATAGTGCTGTTTGGATAAGTCCTTGAGCATAAAAATTAGTAACACTTATTAGTTGTGAACCTATAGGTGTGTAAGAGGTTAAGAATAATACTAGAACGATTAGTTTACAAGTTTAAGACTCAAAGGAACCAAAGCATAACATACTATAAGTTTATAACATAATAAGCTTGGGAGTTTGTATGAATGATTGTCTAAGGTGTGATTATGTGATAATGTATATGCTATGGTTTTATGTATACACTATGAAGAAAGTTTCATGTGATGATGTATATGCTATGAAAAGATTTATGTAATGAATAATGATGTATCTATGAATTAACACTTTATGAGAATTTAAATGTGACACAACACTGAGACGCCTTCTTGGGTGACACCGGTTTAGCCGAGCACTCCCAAGAAAACAAATCCGTGAGGGTATTGACATAGACCTTGCCAAAGCGGACAAAACTATGATGCACTAGTTGCTAGTAGAGCGTTTCAAAGAGGAAATGACCCTAAGAGAGGTGATCCTTAAATTGCCCCCTAGCCCGCACTATTAAGTCGGGATTATGTATATGTTTCGCTTATCATAGGATAAGTAAGAACTAGTGACGACTAGTTAAGGTATGAGCTCATAACCTAGAGATGTTTTAGGGTGGCCCCATGAGATAAAAGTTAAAGTTAACAATGTCACATATACTATACTTATGCCAATTGTTATAATGTTTCTTAGCTATTCTATTGTTTGGCTTACCTTTATGATGCATTCATAACATTAGTATATTTTCTGCTTAAGTTATAAGACGCATTATAAAATACGACAGACCTTGGATAAATAATACTTTAGGAAACTAACTTAAAAGGAATTTATATGCATGCATGTAACACCCTAAATCTTAACCCAAGACTACTAGTATGTCCTTAGGTTAATTTTTAGAATATTATCTCTTGGTCTCATCCTTTGGAAAATACTTAGCGGAAATACGGGTAAAATTTTTCTTTTTAAAATCAAAGTGAGAGCCACGCGCGAAACTTTAAGGGGCAACATAGCGAAACATATAAGCAAAGCATAAGAAACACATCATGTCATGGAAGCATCAACTGAAACATAGATATATATATATAACGTGCCTACCCAAAGAGGCAGGACTATTTGATACATCATGAAGCAAAATACAACTGAAATGCAATACAAGGAAATCATAAAAAGCGAATACAAGGGAAACTACCCCCATACCCATGTGCACCTAAAGGAGACAACCTCATATACAAAAGAAGGTTTGTCCTCTACTATGTGGCGTGTGTGTGCACTAACTACTACCCCTCCTATGACTACTCCTGCGGGTCCGAGTACTGCGGGGTCGAGTCGATCCACTGGCGAATCTCGGCGGGAGTGGTCGAGTGCATCATCGGGACATGTCCACCGCGGCGAGGGCGCATAGATGGCCGTCGAGCCAACCTCGGCTGGACCACCGTCTCCTCACTCCCAGCCCTCATCGGTGGAGGAGCGGGACTGGAACTCCAACTGTACATGTGGGATGGCGGGTCCTCGGATGGGTCCGTCTCCGAGTACTGGGGATGCGGCACATACTCGGGGTACTCGCGTACAGCTGACGTCTCGGGCTCCATACGGAGGATCCGCTCATCGCGTGGCCTCGCTCGCTCAAAAATCCCGTTATGACGATAAGGAGCAGTCGGGGTGAAGCGGTAGCTCGGGACGGGGTGCGCGAAGGGTCGTCCCATGAACATGAATACTCGACGTGCAGCGACCCTCAAAATGATATGACCCGAGTGCCGGGTCATGGTGCAGCTCCCATACCGGGGTGTCGACGAAGAGTACAAACGTCGCCATCTGAAGATATGACGGAAGAAAAGAGAGAGGGAATGAGAATCTTTCTAAAAGAATTCTCAGTAGGGTTATCCCTACCTAGGTGTCATCGTCACATCCTCAGGAACCTTGGGTTTATTTCTAAAAGGTGTGCATGCATATAAGTTCCTTTTAAGTGGGTTTCCCAAAGAGGTATTTTATCCAAGGTCCATCATATTTTATAATGCGTCTTTATAACTTAAGCGAAATATACTAATGATATGAATGCATCATAAGGTAAACCAAACAATAGAATAACTAGGAAACATTATAACATTGACATAAGTAAAGTTTATGTGACATTGTCAACTTTAACTTTCATCTCATGGGGCCGCCCTAAAACTTCTCTAGGTTATGAGCTCATACCTTAACTAGTCGTCACTAGCTCTTACTTATCCTATGATAAGCGTAACATAATCCCGACTTAAAGTACGGGCTAGGGGCAAATTAAGGATCTCCTTTCTAGGATCATTTCCTCTTTGAAACGCTTTGCTAGCCACGTGGGCCTCGCAATTTGTCCGCTTTGGCAGGCTGCATCTACACATACCCTCACGGATTTGTCTCCTCCTGGGGGTGCTCGGCGAACCGGTGTCACCCAGGAGAAGCGTCTCGTGTTGTGTCACATTTATATTCTCATAAGTATTAAATCACAATTACCTCATCATTTATCATATTCATTTTTATCATGCATTCTCATGTAGCTTTTTCATAACATATATATCATCACGTGAAACTTTCTCATAACATTCGTCACATAAAACTTTCACACAAACATCATCACATAGTCATATTTAACAATCATCCCCATAAGCTCATAGACATGTTATGTTATAACTCATAGTGTTTTAAACTTCGATTCTTATGAGTCTTAAACTTGCAAATTAATTATCCTTAACTTCTTTATACACCTATAGTTTGACAATTAATGAGTTATATAAATTTTATGCTCAAGAACTAATCCAAATAGCACTAAGCAGAATTTGGACAGCTTTATGTTTATGTGATTACGGAGTTCTTAGAAATTACGGTTTAGATCTTTATCTCACTTTCTAAGTTATTGATCATCAACACCTAGTCTCTTGGGAACCTATAAGGTTATAACTAAGTATTTCTCACCTTCACCATATGGTCAAGAACATCTCTAAACCTCAAGAGTGCAGAAATCAAAATACTAACTTTACGGGTACCTAGAAGTCACAATAATGACCCTTTCTAAGTCCGGTTTGCTCCTAAGATTTCAAGATTAAGTCCTAAACCAATTATGAGTCATTCCTACACATATAAACTAATTTAAAACCATGATTATTGAATCTAAACCTTGCTGGACAGAATCCAGAAAAATAAATCTTTAAGGGATCTAGAACTCTCAAATTAATTCTTTTCTAGTTCCTAACTTATCCTATCTTTCACATATGAGTCTTAACATAATTATTACCCAAACATAAGCATATTAACATCATTAACACAGCTCATACAGTGGCCAAACATAGCAAGGCAGAACCGAAATAACAACTCCATTTAAAGGCATTGAATCATAGTTTCTAAAGCACATAAAATACTAGTTTCTCTTGGAACCTTATTAAAACCTTCAAAACTATTTTATGAACACTTTTATCATCTAAACTCATGAAAATACTTAATAGGGCAGTGGCTATGCTATTTTCATCTCAAGAGGTCCTAAATTCATAATACTTAGTTCTACACATTCCTTATACTCATATAAGTTTAGAAAAATCATAAAACATAGTTTTCAATACTTGAAAGCATTAAGGCCTCATAGGGCCGAAATATGAGCCATAGGAGATAAATGTTTTAGACCTTTGTTTGAGATATCCTTGGGCAAGTCTTTGAGCTCTAGAATCATTAAAGTGATGACATAAAAATAAACATGCTCATGCACTTATTTTAGTTATTGCTAGAAAGTAAAGTGAGAGCATAAAATAAATATGTGGTGCAACATATTATTATCTTAGATATTTAGGTGAGGACTTGAAATATAAATATGATAATGCAAAGCTTGAAACATAAACATGATAATGCAAGTTCATTCATTATCTTGGGATTTAGTGATAGCAAGGAAGTAAACATGATATGCATAGCATAAAATAAACATGATGCAAGATTCATTTTATAGTTAACTAGAGCTCATTCAAGACTTTAACAAGATAGAAACCCATTACAATATCTCAAAGATCACAATACAAAAACCGAAAGTCACATAAAAGAGAAAGAAAGTGAAACTATATCAAGTTCTTTATTAAATACCCAAAACCCCTATCTAGAGAAAAATCTCTAGAACGTGCCGGCCAACTTTAAGGTTGACAAGGGTAGGCTTGGGCTTTTAGAAATTCTTAGATTAATTTTCTTAAGTTGGAAAACCATGTGAGCTAGATAACATATAGATGAAGTTGCAAGAAAAGGAAAACTCAAGCTTTAGAGGTTTCCTTGAGATGAACACAATGTCATCATCTAGAAACTCTCATCATCAAGCTATCATGCTCAAATCAAGGCCTCATGGCCGAAAATGAAAGGAAAGGAAAGACAAAGGAAAGTTCAAAAAGAATCCAAGAGAAAACTAGAGAAAAACACTTTCTTGAGCAAAATAAAGTTTGAAAACAAATCCCTACCTTTTGATGAAGATAAAAGCTTGATCTTGAAGATGGAAATGAGATGAGCAACACCTCCTAGGATGGTGATGATGATTCGGCCTTGATGAGAGAAAAAGAAAGAGAATGTGTTTCAAGTGGAGTTGTGTTTGAGGTGTGGTTTTTGAGAGGTTTGATGATGGTTCAAGGTTTTGGGGTGGTGTTTGATGGTTGAGAGGTGATGATGAGGTGAAGAGATGAAGAAGATAAAGATGAAAAGAAAGGAAGAACACTCTTGGAACTTTGAGAGAAAAAGGAAAAACTAGCAAGACAACTCTAAAACTCTAAACTTTGCAAATGCTTCAAAGTGTAACAAGGCTAACACAAGCATCCTATTTATAGAAAATCAAAACCATGGAGGAGTGAATGGGGAGGGCTTGGCCGTAGCCTTTGAGGGAGGAAGGAAGAGAAAATATCTCTTACACAAGGTCATTCAAGCATGGTTTGAAGTATGGAAGCTATGCTACAAAGTATGGCTTGATGTGAGTTAATTTCCTATCACATTTTTATGAAATTAGGCTTCTAGAACCTTAACATGGCTGGAACTTTTCCAGCCACAAATAAATGGGGAAAATGGGTTGTTTTAATTATTTATTCATGTGGAAAATCAAGCTTGATTGAAAGTTATGACAAGGTATAGTGTATGTGACTTGAGGTATGGCTTTGGAGTGTTGAAAAATTGAACATGTGATGCATAATGGGGAGAAGGTTCACGGCCTGGTCTGGTTCAGCAAGGGAGGAGGTGAGTTTGACCATTTAATTGTGTGTTAATGGTAGGTTTAGATGTGTATTAGCTTAGGTACAAGGTTAGGAATGATTAAGCTTAAGTTTAGGTAACTAAGAATGTGATTTAGGAGTTTATGACAAGTTTAGGAGTGCTCATACATCATTAAAGAATTTAAAACTCATTTATGAATAAACAATGTGTAACACAATTCCATGATTTAAGGAATTGGAAAGAGAAAACACTATTCAAGATTCTATGACTAGGTGTCATAAAATTAAAATATGATTTTAGGTTGTAATTAAGTACTTTTTGGTTCTAATCAACTTTAATAAATTATTTTGACTCTAGATTAATTAAGGAAATTAATTAACCTTCGATTAGAGCCTAATATTGCTTAGGTTTGCTTAATCGTGTGATTAAGCGTAAAAATCTGGCCCAGAGGCAAAGCGTAATTTTGCACTAATTTTGCCGGGACTTCAAAAATTAAAACTGAGGTCATAGAATACATAAAAACGCCTTTTAAAATCATCTGGAGAAGTTTGGGTTCATCCGCACTTGCAAGCGGGTGAAACACCACAGGCGTTTTGGTCATTTTGACCGAAAACTTCAAAACGAGATTTTCGATCCCTGAAGGTACATAAGTTTTCTAATCCCCTTCCAACATTGAGTTTGCCCTTCGAGTCTTGCCCGCCGGCTTTCCTCGGTCGGTGAAAATGACCTCGAGGCATTTTGGTCATTTTCACTCTAACGAGAAAATCGGGCGTTACATTACTCCTCCTTAAAAGAATTTCGCCCTCGAAATTGTACCTTAGAAAAAGCTCTGGATATTTGGACTTCATCTCGACTCTAGTTCCCACGTGTATTCTTCCGACTTGCCTTGTCCCCACGCCACTTTTACCAAAGGAACAGACTTGCTCCTTAACTGCTTGACTCCGTGATCCACTATTCCCGTAGGCGGTACATTGAAAGTGAGGTCCTCCCTTAACTGTACATGCTCTGGTTCTAGGACATGGCTAGGGTCGGACTCATATTTACGTAACTGGGAGACGTGAAAGACATCATGAAGGTTTGACAGATTGGGTGGTAAGGCTATTTTGTAAGCTACGGATCCGACTCTTTGAAGAATTTCAAAAGGACCGAGAAATCGAGGACTCAACTTTTTAACTTTCATGGCTCTCCCTATTCCTGTAGTGGGGGTGATTCTTAGAAATACATGTTCTCCCTCTTGGAACTCCAAGGGCTTGCGCCTTTTGACCGCGTAGCTTTTCTGTCGACTTTGAGCGGTTAAGATTCTATCCTTGATCTTCTTGATTTGCTCCGTCGTTTCCCTCACTACCTCAGGTCCTAAGACACTTTGCTCTCCGGGCTCGTACCAACACAAGGGTGATTGGCACTTTCTTCCGTATAATGCCTCGTATGGTGCCATACCGATGCTTGCGTGATAACTGTTGTTATCATAACTCGATCAAAGGCATGTACTTATCCCAACTTCCTTTTTGGTCTAAGACACAAGCTCTCGAAGATATCCTCTAGGGTTTGGATTGTCCTCTCAGACTGACCATCCGTTTGTGGGTGGTAAGCAGTGCTTAGGCACAACTTGGAACCAAACGCCTTTTGAAAGGCTCCCCAAAAACGTGACGTAAACCGCGGATCTCGATCCGAGATTATCGTCGATGGTACTCCATGCAACCTTACTATTTCTTGGATGTAAAGCTGGGCCAACTTATCCAACGAGTACGTGACTCGAATAGGTAGAAAGTGAGCCGACTTAGTCAGTCGATCCACGATTACCCATACGGCATCGTGGCCAGCTTGGGTCTTTGGCAATCCTGTCACGAAGTCCATTGATATACCCTCCCACTTCCACTGGGATCGACGGGGTTGCAGCATGCCAGAAGGTTTTTGGTGTTCGAACTTGACCTATTGGCAGACCAAACACTTACTCACCCAGGCGACCACATCCTTCTTTAATCCGGGCCACCAAAACATTTTCTTTAAGTCCTGATACATCTTCGTAGTACCAGGATGGATGGCAAAATGGCTCTTGTGGGCCTCCTCCAAGATCTTCTCTCGGAGGTCACCATCTTGTGGCACACAGATTCGCCCCTCGAACCTCCATAACCAGTCGGGGCCTCGTACAAAACCTTTCAACTTTCCAGCCTTTCTTTGCCTCGATTGTCTCCATAAAGTCCTCATTTTCTCTTTGGGCAAGCATAATCCTTTGCTTAAACCCACTGGTCACCGTGAGATGAATCATCACGATGCCATTCTCCGTTATAGACATTCCAAGATTCATATTCCTAAATTGCTCTATTAACCCAACTTCATTAACCATCATACTTGACAGACGTAACGAGTTTCGGCTCAAGGCGTCGGCTACTACATTAGCCTTGCCGGGGTGGTAATTTAAACCAAAATCGTAGTCCTTGAGGAATTCCATCCATCTCCTTTGCCTCATATTCAACTCCTTTTGATCAAAGAGATGCTTGAGACTCTTATGATCGGAGAAAACTTCAAACATCACACCATACAAGTGGTGTCTCCACATCTTTAGAGCGAACACGATGGCTGCTAGTTCAAGGTCATGGGTGGGGTAGGTTACCTCATGAGGCTTGAGTTGCCTGGACGCATAGGCTACCACTTGCCTGTTTTGCATCAACACACAACCTAAACCCTTGCCAGAAGCATCGCAATATACCTCAAAGGGTACATTGGGGTCAGGTAAAACTAAAGCTGGGTTGAGGTGAGCTTTTCCTTAAGCTCTAGGAAACTCTTTTCACACTCGGGCTCCATTCAAGCGGGGCGTTCTTCCTAGTGAGCTTGGTTAAGGGTAGGGCTAACTGGGAAAATCCTTTAATGAACCTACGGTAATATCCAGCTAAACCCAAAAGCTTCTAATCTCGATTCTGAGGTTGGTCTGTCCCAATTCATCACAGCCTCTATCTTACTTGGGTCGACAGCTATGCCACCTTTTGACACAACATGTCCTAAGAATTTTACCTCCTCTAACCAAAATTCACACTTAGACAACTTAGCGTATAACTTCTTCTCCTTTAATACCTCTAAAACCAACCTTAAATGACGCTCATGCTCCTCGTGGGTTTTCGAATAGATGAGAATATCATCTATGAACACAACCACGAATTGATCTAAATAGGGTCTAAAGATCCTATTCATGTAATCCATAAAAACTGCGGGAGCATTCGTCAAACCAAACGACATTACATTGAACTCAAAGTGTCCATACCGAGTTCGAAAGGCGGTTTAAGGAATATCCGAATCTCTCACCCTAATCGATGGTAACCGGACCTTAAATCAATCTTAGAAAACACTCCTGCTCCTTTCAATTGGTCCATAAGATCATCAATCCTAGGCAATGGGTATTTATTCTTTATGGTTACTTGGTTCAACTGCCTATAGTCTATACACATCCTCATGCTTCCGTCCTTTTTCTTCACAAATAAGACCGAGCGCCCCAAGGTGAAGCACTCGGCCTTATAAAACTCTTTTCTAACAACTCCTCTAACTGGGTTTTCAACTCTGCTAACTCCGAGGGTGACATCCTATACGGGGCTATAGAGATTGGTCCTGTCCCAGGAACAACTCTATGGAGAACTCCACTTCTCTTTCGGGAGGGAACTCGGGTATTTCATCCGAAACACCTCGGGATAGTCTCTCACCACAGATATCTCACCTAGGTTACTGCTCCAAGTCTACATCACAGTGACTAGGAGAACATATCCCTTAGTTTTCTTCCCACTACGTAAGACCTCTACGGAATTTAGGTACTGACCTAATGGGTTGAGTGATGTTTTCGGGAGGAGAAGGGAAAACTACGGTTTGGGTTCCACAATCTAACATCACACGATTGGGGTGAAGCCAGTTCATGCCTAAGATAATGCCTATGTCTTTCAAGGGTAAACAAATTAAATCTATGATAAAAGACCTATTTTCTACAACAAGATGACAATTTAAACAACAACGGCAAGTATTAACAGGGCGATTTGTAGGAGTAGAAACAATGAGATCAAAGGGGAGTTTGGAGACTTTTAGATTTAAGGACTCGACACTAGCAAGTGAAATGAAAGAATGAGTAGCACCAGAGTCATATAGTACATTAAGGCTTTACCGTTTACTTCGCACATACCTTCGATGAGATCTTTGGACTTCTTGGCGTCTTCTGCGTTAAGGGTAAAGACCCTTCCTCGGTATTGTGGTCGGGGGTTTTGGTTCGATGTCCCTTGTCCGGTGCAGTCCTTTGCATAGTGGCCAGGCTTGCCACACTTGAAACATACATTCTGACCGGCTAAGCATGGGCGATTCCGCTGGTTCTCCCCGCATTGTGGGCAGTCGTCAGCAGATGTTGCTCCGGGGTAAGCAGCAGGGGTTTGTGGTGCCTTGTTCTTGGCTCCACTTGGTCCTCCATTGTGGTTTCGGGGTCCAGCCGGTCCACGCGGTTGATTATTGAAATTCCTCGGGCCTTGATGTTGAAATGGCGGCCTTTGGTGTTGTTTGGATTGTTGGTGAGCAGGAGCTCTTGGCGGTTGTTGTTGTCGGGCTGGTTGGGTGGTAGGGGTTGTAGTGATTCCTCGGCCAGATGCTGCGGTTTGAACTTCGGGGCTTGAGGTCCGAGCCCCTTAGCTCGCTCCGCCCTTGTGATTTGAATCTTTCTCTGTCCTTCTTCAAGTATCCGGCACTTGTTGACCAGGGTCGGGAAGTCTCTGATCTCCATATGGGCCACAGCGTAGTTCATCTCTGCCTTCAGACCGGCCTCATACTTCACACACTTCCAAACTTCATCGGGTTCCTTGGAACACCCGAGAGAACGATTAGCTCTTCAAACTTCGCGGTGTATTGAGCTACGGAGACCCTCCTTGGGTTAATTGCAAGAACTCAACGTCCTTCGGCTGCCTCACGGACTCCGGAAAGTACTTCTCATAGAAGTAAGTCTTGAACAGCTCCCAGTCAATGGGAGTTCCAGAGGCTTCTAGCAGATGCCTCGTGCCGTTCCACCAGAACTCGGCGTCGGACTTCAGCATGAAAGCAGCAAATGTGACCTTCTGCTCCTCCGAGCAGGTAACAACAGAGTAGATCTTCTCTATGTCTTTGATCCACTCATCAGCCTTGTCGGGGTCCATTACCCCTCGGAACACTGGCGGGTTCGCCTTGCGGAACTCGTCCGCCGGACTTGTTCCACCATCTCAGCAGCAGGGGGAGGAGGAGGAACAGGAGCAGCATTCGCTTGTTGATCCATTCGGTCGAACATCCGTTCCATGGCTTGCGCCATGCGACGGACGGCAGCAGTTGTATCATCTTGTTCAACATCGGGTGCAGTCCTAGGCCGTCGTCGCGGTGCCATTGGTCCCTATACACATGAAACAATGAACATCAACTTGATCAGGCTCAATATCCATGCAAAATGAGCTAGTTACCATGGCACTTGCAACCAACAGAAGTCATGCATTTCTAGTCCTATAGCTTATCTCTATCAAGCACTAACATGACATAACTATCGTATTATGCTTATAAAGCATAGTCAGTCCAATCCTCAGGCTCCATGAGAATCGAACTGCTCTGATACCATAATGTAACACCCTAAATCTTAACCCAAGACTACTAGTATGTCCTTAGGTTAAGTTTTAGAATATTACCTCTTGGTCTCATCCTTTGGAAAATACTTAGCGGAAATATGGGTAAAATTTTTCTTTTTAAAATCAAAGTGAGAGCCACGCGCGAAACTTTAAGGGGCAACATAGCGAAACATATAAGCAAAGCATAAGAAACACATCATGTCATGGAAGCATCAACTGAAACATAGATATATATATATAACGTGCCTACCCAAAGAGGCAGGACTATTTGATACATCATGAAGCAAAATACAACTGAAATGCAATACAAGGAAATCATAAAAAGCGAATACAAGGGAAACTACCCCCATACCCATGTGCACCTAAAGGAGACAACCTCATATACAAAAGAAGGTTTGTCCTCTACTATGTGGCGTGTGTGTGCACTAACTACTACCCCTCCTATGACTACTCCTCGGGTCCGAAAGTGCTTTGCGAGGTCGAGTCGATCCTTGGCGAATCTCGTGCGGAGTGGTCGAGTGCATCATCGGGCATGTCCACCGCCGGGCGCATAGATGGCCGTCGAGCCAACCTCGGCCGGACCACCGTCTCCTCACTCCCAGCCCTCATCGGTGGAGGAGCGGGACTGGAACTCCAATTGTACATGTGGGATGGCGGGTCCTCGGATGGGTCCGTCTCAGTGTCTTGAGGGACGCGGCACATACTCGGGGTACTCGCGTACAGCTGACGTCTCGGGCTCCATACGGAGGATCTGCTCATCGCGTGGCCTCGCTCGCTCAAAAATCCCGTTATGGCGATAAGGGCGGTCGGGGTGAAGCGGTAGCTCGGGGACGGGTGCGCGAAGGGTCGCCCCATGAACATGAATACTCTTGTGCAGCGACCCTCAAAATGATATGACCCAGTGCTTGGGTCATGGTGCAGCTCCCATACCGGGTGTCGGCGAAGAGTACAAACGTCGCCATCTGAAGATATGACGGAAGAAAAGAGAGAGGGAATGAGAATCTTTCTAAAAGAATTCTCAGTAGGGTTATCCCTACCTAGGTGTCATCGTCACATCCTCTGGAACCTTGGGTTTATTTCTAAAAGGTGTGCATGCATATAAGTTCCTTTTAAGTGGGTTTCCCAAAGAGGTATTTTATCCAAGGTCCATCATATTTTATAATGCGTCTTTATAACTTAAGCGAAATATACTAATGATATGAATGCATCATAAGGTAAACCAAACAATAGAATAACTAGGAAACATTATAACATTGACATAAGTAAAGTTTATGTGACATTGTCAACTTTAACTTTCATCTCATGGGGCCGCCCTAAAACTTCTCTAGGTTATGAGCTCATACCTTAACTAGTCGTCACTAGCTCTTACTTATCCTATGATAAGCGTAACATAATCCCGACTTAAAGTACGGGCTAGGGGGCAAATTAAGGATCTCCTTTCTAGGATCATTTCCTCTTTGAAAGCGCTTTGCTAGCCACGTGGGCCTCGCAATTTGTCCGCTTTGGCAGGCTGCATCTACACATACCCTCACGGATTTGTCTCCTCCTGGGGGTGCTCGGCCGAACCGGTGTCACCCAGGAGAAGCGCGTCTCAATGTCGTGTCACATTTATATTCTCATAAGTATTAAATCACAATTACCTCATCATTTATCATATTCATTTTTATCATGCATTCTCATGTAGCTTTTTCATAACATATATATCATCACGTGAAACTTTCTCATAACATTCGTCACATAAAACTTTCACACAAACATCATCACATAGTCATATTTAACAATCATCCCCATAAGCTCATAGACATGTTATGTTATAACTCATAGTGTTTTAAACATTGATTCTTATGAGTCTTAAACTTGCAAATTAATTATCCTTAACTTCTTTATACACCTATAGTTTGACAATTAATGAGTTATATAAATTTTATGCTCAAGAACTAATCCAAATAGCACTAAGCGAGAATTTGGACAGCTTTATGTTTATGTGATTACGGAGTTCTTAGAAATTACGGTTTAGATCTTTATCTCACTTTCTAAGTTATTGATCATCAACACCTAGTCTCTTGGGAACCTATAAGGTTATAACTAAGTATTTCTCACCTTCACCATATGGTCAAGAACATCTCTAAACCTCAAGAGTGCAGAAATCAAAATACTAACTTTACGGGTACCTAGAAGTCACAATAATGACCCTTTCTAAGTCCGGTTTGCTCCTAAGATTTCAAGATTAAGTCCTAAACCAATTATGAGTCATTCCTACACATATAAACTAATTTAAAACCATGATTATTGAATCTAAACCTTGCTGGACAGAATCCAGAAAAATAAATCTTTAAGGGATCTAGAACTCTCAAATTAATTCTTTTCTAGTTCCTAACTTATCCTATCTTTCACATATGAGTCTTAACATAATTATTACCCAAACATAAGCATATTAACATCATTAACACAGCTCATACAGTGGCCAAACATAGCAAGGCAGAACCGAAATAACAACTCCATTTAAAGGCATTGAATCATAGTTTCTAAAGCACATAAAATACTAGTTTCTCTTGGAACCTTATTAAAACCTTCAAAACTATTTTATGAACACTTTTATCATCTAAACTCATGAAAATACTTAATAGGGCAGTGGCTATGCTATTTTCATCTCAAGAGGTCCTAAATTCATAATACTTAGTTCTACACATTCCTTATACTCATATAAGTTTAGAAAAATCATAAAACATAGTTTTCAATACTTGAAAGCATTAAGGCCTCATAGGGCCGAAATATGAGCCATAGGAGATAAATGTTTTAGACCTTTGTTTGAGATATCCTTGGGCAAGTCTTTGAGCTCTAGAATCATTAAAGTGATGACATAAAAATAAACATGCTCATGCACTTATTTTAGTTATTGCTAGAAAGTAAAGTGAGAGCATAAAATAAATATGTGGTGCAACATATTATTATCTTAGATATTTAGGTGAGGACTTGAAATATAAATATGATAATGCAAAGCTTGAAACATAAACATGATAATGCAAGTTCATTCATTATCTTGGGATTTAGTGATAGCAAGGAAGTAAACATGATATGCATAGCATAAAATAAACATGATGCAAGATTCATTTTATAGTTAACTAGAGCTCATTCAAGACTTTAACAAGATAGAAACCCATTACAATATCTCAAAGATCACAATACAAAAACCGAAAGTCACATAAAAGAGAAAGAAAGTGAAACTATATCAAGTTCTTTATTAAATACCCAAAACCCCTATCTAGAGAAACATCTCTAGATCGTGCCGGCCAACTTTAAGGTTGACAAGGGTAGGCTTGGGCTTTTAGAAATTCTTAGATTAATTTTCTTAAGTTGGAAAACCATGTGAGCTAGATAACATATAGATGAAGTTGCAAGAAAAGGAAAACTCAAGCTTTAGAGGTTTCCTTGAGATGAACACAATGTCATCATCTAGAAACTCTCATCATCAAGCTATCATGCTCAAATCAAGGCCTCATGGCCGAAAATGAAAGGAAAGGAAAGACAAAGGAAAGTTCAAAAAGAATCCAAGAGAAAACTAGAGAAAAACACTTTCTTGAGCAAAATAAAGTTTGAAAACAAATCCCTACCTTTTGATGAAGATAAAAGCTTGATCTTGAAGATGGAAATGAGATGAGCAACACCTCCTAGGATGGTGATGATGATTCGGCCTTGATGAGAGAAAAAGAAAGAGAATGTGTTTCAAGTGGAGTTGTGTTTGAGGTGTGGTTTTTGAGAGGTTTGATGATGGTTCAAGGTTTTGGGGTGGTGTTTGATGGTTGAGAGGTGATGATGAGGTGAAGAGATGAAGAAGATAAAGATGAAAAGAAAGGAAGAACACTCTTGGAACTTTGAGAGAAAAAGGAAAAACTAGCAAGACAACTCTAAAACTCTAAACTTTGCAAATGCTTCAAAGTGTAACAAGGCTAACACAAGCATCCTATTTATAGAAAATCAAAACCATGGAGGAGTGAATGGGGAGGGCTTGGCCGTAGCCTTTGAGGGAGGAAGGAAGAGAAAATATCTCTTACACAAGGTCATTCAAGCATGGTTTGAAGTATGGAAGCTATGCTACAAAGTATGGCTTGATGTGAGTTAATTTCCTATCACATTTTTATGAAATTAGGCTTCTAGAACCTTAACATGGCTGGAACTTTTCCAGCCACAAATAAATGGGGAAAATGGGTTGTTTTAATTATTTATTCATGTGGAAAATCAAGCTTGATTGAAAGTTATGACAAGGTATAGTGTATGTGACTTGAGGTATGGCTTTGGAGTGTTGAAAAATTGAACATGTGATGCATAATGGGGAGAAGGTTCACGGCCTGGTCTGGTTCAGCAAGGGAGGAGGTGAGTTTGACCATTTAATTGTGTGTTAATGGTAGGTTTAGATGTGTATTAGCTTAGGTACAAGGTTAGGAATGATTAAGCTTAAGTTTAGGTAACTAAGAATGTGATTTAGGGAGTTTATGACAAGTTTAGGAGTGCTCATACATCATTAAAGAATTTAAAACTCATTTATGAATAAACAATGTGTAACACAATTCCATGATTTAAGGAATTGGAAAGAGAAAACACTATTCAAGATTCTATGACTAGGTGTCATAAAATTAAAATATGATTTTAGGTTGTAATTAAGTACTTTTTGGTTCTAATCAACTTTAATAAATTATTTTGACTCTAGATTAATTAAGGAAATTAATTAACCTTCGATTAGAGCCTAATATTGCTTAGGTTTGCTTAATCGTGTGATTAGCGTAAAAATCTGGCGGGGGCAAAGCAGTAATTTTGCACTAATTTTGCCGGGACTTCAAAAATTAAAACTGAGGTCATAGAATACATAAAAACGCCTTTTAAAATCATCTGGAGAAGTTTGGGTTCATCAGGCACTTGCAAGCGGGTGAAACACCACAGGCGTTTTGGTCATTTTGACCGAAAACTTCAAAAACGAGATTTTCGATCCGGGAAGGTATATAAGTTTTCTAATCCCCTTCCAACATTGAGTTTGCCCTTCGCGTACTGCCGCCGGCTTTCCTCGGTCCGGTGAAAATGACCTCGGGGGCATTTTGGTCATTTTCACTCTAACGTAAAATCGGCGTTACATTACTCCTCCTTAAAAAGAATTTCGCCCTCGAAATTCGTACCTTAGAAAAGCTCGGATATTTGGACTTCATCTCGACTCTAGTTCCCACGTGTATTCTTCCGACTTGCCTTGTCCCCACGCCACTTTTACCAAAGGAATGGACTTGCTCCTTAAGCGCTTGACTCAGTGATCCACTATTCCGTAGGGCGGTACATTGAAAGTGAGGTCCTCCCTTAGCTGTACATGCTCTGGTTCTAGGACATGGCTAGGGTCGGACTCATATTTACGTGGCGGGAGGCGTGAAAGACATCATGAAGGTTTGACAGATTGGGTGGTAAGGCTATTTTGTAAGCTACGGATCCGACTCTTTGAAGAATTTCAAAAGGACCAGAAATCGAGGACTCAACTTTTTAACTTTCATGGCTCTCTCCTATTCCTGTAGTGGGGTGATTCTTAGAAATACATGTTCTCCCTCTTGGAACTCCAAGGGCTTGCGCCTTTGTCCGCGTAGCTTTGCATCGACTTTGAGCGGTTAAGATTCTATCCTTGATCTTCTTGATTTGCTCCGTCGTTTCCCTCACTACCTCAGGTCCTAAGACACTTTGCTCTCCGGGCTCGTACCAACACAAGGGTGATTGGCACTTTCTTCCGTATAATGCCTCGTATGGTGCCATAAGATGCTTGCGTGATAACCGTTGTTATCATAAACTCGATCAAAGGCATGTACTTATCCCAACTTCCTTTTGGTCTAAGACACAAGCTCTCGATATCCTCTAGGGTTTGGATTGTCCTCTCAGATCGACCATCCGTTTGTGGGTGGTAGCGGTGCTTAGGCACAACTTGGAACCAAACGCCTTTGAAAGGCTCCCCAAAAACATGACGTAAACCGCGGATCTCGATCCGAGATTATCGTCGATGGTACTCCATGCAACCTTACTATTTCTTGGATGTAAAGTCGGGCCAACTTATCCAACGAGTGCATTGACTAATAGGTAGAAAGTGAGCCGACTTAGTCGGTCGATCCACGATTACCCATACGGCATCGTGGCCAGCTTGGGTCTTTGGCAATCCTGTCACGAAGTCCATTGATATACCCTCCCACTTCCACTCGGGGATCGACAGGGGTTGCAGCATGCCAGAAGGTTTTTGGTGTTCGATCTTGACCTTTTGGCAGACCAAACACTTACTCACCCAGCGACCACATCCTTCTTTAATCCGGGCCACCAAAACATTTTCTTTAAGTCCTGATACATCTTCGTAGTACCAGGATGGATGGCAAAATGGCTCTTGTGGGCCTCCTCCAAGATCTTCTCTCGGAGGTCACCATCTTGTGGCACAGATTCGCCTCGAACCTCCATAACCAGTCGGGGCCTCGTACAAAACCTTTCAACTTTCCAGCCTTTACTGCCTCGATTATCTCCATAAAGTCCTCATTTTCTCTTTGGGCAAGCATAATCCTTTGCTTAAACCCACTGGTCACCGTGAGATGACTCATCACGATGCCATTCTCCGTTATAGACATTCCAAGATTCATATTCCTAAATTGCTCTATTAACCCAACTTCATTAACCATCATACTTGGATGACGTAACGAAGTTTCGGCTCAAGGCGTCGGCTACTACATTAGCCTTGCCTTGGGTGGTAATTTAAACCAAAATCGTAGTCCTTGAGGAATTCCATCCATCTCCTTTGCCTCATATTCAACTCCTTTTGATCAAAGAGATGCTTGAGACTCTTATGATCGGAGAAAACTTCAAACCTCACACCATACAAGTGGTGTCTCCACATCTTTAGAGCGAACACGATGGTCGCTAGTTCAAGGTCATGGGTGGGGTAGGTTACCTCATGAGGCTTGAGTTGCCTGGGACGCATAGGCTACCACTTGCCTGCTTTGCATCAACACACAACCTAAACCTTTGCGAGAAGCATCGCAATATACCTCAAAGGGTACATTGGGGTCAGGTAAAACTAAAACTGGGGTTGAGGTGAGCTTTTCCTTAAGCTCTAGGAAACTCTTTTCACACTCTGGCTCCACTCAAGCAGGGCATTCTTCCTAGTGAGCTTGGTTAAGGGTAGGGCTAATCGGGAAAATCCTTTAATGAACCTACGGTAATATCCAGCTAAACCCAAAAAGCTTCTAATCTCGATTCTGAGGTTGGTCTGTCCCAATTCATCACACCTCTATCTTACTTGGGTCGACTGACTATGCCACCTTTTGACACAACATGTCCTAAGAATTTTACCTCCTCTAACCAAAATTCACACTTAGACAACTTAGCGTATAACTTCTTCTCCTTTAATACCTCTAAAACCAACCTTAAATGACGCTCATGCTCCTCGTGGGTTTTCGAATAGATGAGAATATCATCTATGAACACAACCACGAACTGATCTAAATAGGGTCTAAAGATCCTATTCATGTAATCCATAAAAACTGCGGGAGCATTCGTCAAACCAAACAACATTACATTGAACTCAAAGTGTCCATACCGAGTTCGAAAGGCGGATTTAGGAATATCCGAATCTCTCACCCTAATCTGATGGTAACCGGACCTTAAATCAATCTTAGAAAACACTCTTGCTCCTTTCAATTGGTCCATAAGATCATCAATCCTAGGCAATGGGTATTTATTCTTTATGGTTACTTGGTTCAACTGCCTATAGTCTATACACATCCTCATGCTTCCGTCCTTTTTCTTCACAAATAAGACCGGGGCGCCCCAAGGTGAAGCACTCGGCCTTATAAAACTCTTTTCTAACAACTCCTCTAACTGGGTTTTCAACTCTGCTAACTCCGAGGGTGACATCCTATACGGGGCTATAGAGATTGGTCTGTCCCAGGAACCAACTCTATGGAGAACTCCACTTCTCTTTCGGGAGGGAACTCGGGTATTTCATCTGGAAACACCTCGGGATAGTCTCTCACCACAGATATCTCACCTAGGTTCTGCTCCAAGTCTACATCACAGGCGGCTAGGAGAACATATCCCTTAGTTTTCTTCCCACTACAGAAGACCTCTACGGAATTTAGGTACAGCCTAATGGGTTGAGTGATGTTTTCGGGAGGAGAAGGGAAAACTACGGTTTGGGTTCCACAATCTAACATCACACGATTGGGGTGAAGCCGTTCATGCCTAAGATAATGCCTATGTCTTTCAAGGGTAAACAAATTAAATCTATGATAAAAGACCTATTTTCTACAACAAGATGACAATTTAAACAACAACGGCAAGTATTAACAGGGCGATTTGTAGGAGTAGAAACAATGAGATCAAAGGGGAGTTTGGAGACTTTTAGATTTAAGGACTCGACACTAGCAAGTGAAATGAAAGAATGAGTAGCACCAGAGTCATATAGTACGATTAAGGCTTTACTGTTTACTTAGCACATACCTTCGATGAGATCTTTGGACTTCTTGGCGTCTTCTGCGTTAAGGGTAAAGACCCTTCCTCGGTATTGTGGTCGGGGGTTTTGGTTCGATGTCCCTTGTCCGGTGCAGTCCTTTGCATAGTGGCCGGGCTTGCCACACTTGAAACATACATTCTGACAGGCTAAGCATGGGCGATTCCCGTGGTTCTTCCCGCATTGTGGGCGACGTCGGCCAGATGTTGCTCGGGAGTAGCGGCCGGGGGTTTGTGGTGCCTTGTTCTTGGCTCCACTTGGTCCTCCATTGTGGTTTGAGGTCCACCGGTCCACGGGGTTGATTATTGAAATTCCTCGGGCCTTGATGTTGAAATGGCGGCCTTTGGTGTTGTTTGGATTGTTGGTGAGCAGGAGCTCTTGGCGGTTGTTGTGGTCGGGCTGGTTGGGTGGTAGGGGTTGTAGTGATTCCTCGGCCAGTACTGCGGTTTGAACTTCGGGGCTTGAGGTCCGAGCCCCTTAGCTCGCTCCGCCCTTGTGATTTGAATCTTTCTCTGTCCTTCTTCAAGTATCCGGCACTTGTTGACCAGGGTCGGGAAGTCTCGATCTCCATATGGGCCACAGCGTAGTTCATCTCTCGCCTTGAGACCGGCCTCATACTTCACACACTTCCAAACTTCATCGGGTTCCCTTGGAACACCCGAGAGAACGATTAGCTCTTCAAACTTCGCAGGTGTATTGAGCTACGTAGACCCTCCTTGGGTTAATCGCATGAACTCAACGTCCTTCTGCGTTCCTCACGGACTCGGAAAGTACTTCTCATAGAAGTAAGTCTTGAAACGACTCGGTCAATGGGAGTTCCAGAGGCTTCTAGCAGATGCCTCGTGCCGTTCCACCAGAACTCAGCGTCGGACTTCAGCATGAAAGCAGCAAATGTGACCTTGAGCTCCTCCGGCGGTAACAACAGTAGATCTTCTCTATGTCTTTGATCCACTCATCGGCCTTGTCGGGGTCCATTACCCCTCGGAACATGGCGGGTTCGCCTTGCGGAACTTCGCGGCGGACTTGTTCCACCATCTCTGCGAGGGGAGGAGGAGCAGGGGCAGCGCATTCGCTTGTTGATCCATTGGTCGAACATCCGTTCCATGGCTTGCGCCATGCGACGGACAGCGGCGGCAGATTGTATCATCTTGTTCAACATCGGGTGCAGTCCTAGGCCGTCGTCGCGGTGCCATTGGTCCCTATACACATGAAACAATGAACATCAACTTGATCAGGCTCAATATCCATGCAAAATGAGCTAGTTACCATGGCACTTGCAACCAACAGAAGTCATGCATTTCTAGTCCTATAGCTTATCTCTATCAAGCACTAACATGACATAACTATCGTATTATGCTTATAAAGCATAGTCACCCAATCCTCGTGCTCCATGAGAATCGAACTGCTCTGATACCATAATGTAACACCCTAAATCTTAACCCAAGACTACTAGTATGTCCTTAGGTTAATTTTTAGAATATTACCTCTTGGTCTCATCCTTTGGAAAATACTTAGCGGAAATACGGGTAAAATTTTTCTTTTTAAAATCAAAGTGAGAGCCACGCGCGAAACTTTAAGGGGCAACATAGCGAAACATATAAGCAAAGCATAAGAAACACATCATGTCATGGAAGCATCAACTGAAACATAGATATATATATATAACGTGCCTACCCAAAGAGGCGAGGACTATTTGATACATCATGAAGCAAAATACAAGCGAAATGCAATACAAGGAAATTATAAATAGCGAAAACAAGGGAAACTACCCCCATACCCATGTGCACCTAAAGGAGACAACCTCATATACAAAAGAAGGTTTGTCCTCTACTATGTGGCGTGTGTGTGCACTAACTACTACCCCTCCTATGACTACTCCTGGTCCGAGTATCAAGGTCGAGTCGATCCATGGCGAATCTCGGCGGGAGTGGTCGAGTGCATCATCGGGCATGTCCACCGCGGCGAGGGCGCATAGATGGCCGTCGAGCCAACCTCATTTGGACCACCGTCTCCTCACTCCCAACCCTCATCGGTGGAGGCGGGCTGGAACTCAGCGTACATGTGGGATGGCGGGTCCTCGGATGGGTCCGATCTCAGAAATCGGGACGGCACATACTCGGGGTACTCGCGTCTGACCGACGTCTCGGGCTCCATACGGAGGATCTGCTCATCGCGTGGCCTCGCTCGCTCAAAAATCCCGTTATGACGATAAGGAGCAGTCGGGGTGAAGCGGTAGCTCGGGGACGGGAGTCTTGTGAAGGGTCGTCCCATGAACATGAATACTCTGCGTGCAGCGACCCTCAAAATGATATGACCCGAGTGCCGGGTCATGGTGCAACTCCCATACAGGGTGTCGACGAAGAGTACAAACGTCGCCATCTGAAGATATGACGGAAGAAAAGAGAGGGAATGAGAATCTTTCTAAAAGAATTCTCAGTAGGGTTATCCCTACCTAGGTGTCATCGTCACATCCTCGGGAACCTTGGGTTTATTTCTAAAAGGTGTGCATGCATATAAGTTCCTTTTAAGTGGGTTTCCCAAAGAGGTATTTTATCCAAGGTCCATCATATTTTATAATGCGTCTTTATAACTTAAGCGAAATATACTAATGATATGAATGCATCATAAGGTAAACCAAACAATAGAATAACTAGGAAACATTATAACATTGACATAAGTAAAGTTTATGTGACATTGTCAACTTTAACTTTCATCTCATGGGGCCGCCCTAAAACTTCTCTAGGTTATGAGCTCATACCTTAACTAGTCGTCACTAGCTCTTACTTATCCTATGATAAGCGTAACATAATCCCGACTTAAAGTGCGGGCTAGGGGGCAAATTAAGGATCTCCTTTCTAGGATCATTTCCTCTTTGAAACGCTTTGCTAGCCACGTGGGCCTCGCAATTTGTCCGCTTTGGCAGGCTGCATCTACACATACCCTCACGGATTTGTCTCCTCCTGGGGGTGCTCGGCCGAACCGGTGTCACCCAGGAGAAGCGCGTCTCAGTGTTGTGTCACATTTATATTCTCATAAGTATTAAATCACAATTACCTCATCATTTATCATATTCATTTTTATCATGCATTCTCATGTAGCTTTTTCATAACATATATATCATCACGTGAAACTTTCTCATAACATTCGTCACATAAAACTTTCACACAAACATCATCACATAGTCATATTTAACAATCATCCCCATAAGCTCATAGACATGTTATGTTATAACTCATAGTGTTTTAAACTTCGATTCTTATGAGTCTTAAACTTGCAAATTAATTATCCTTAACTTCTTTATACACCTATAGTTTGACAATTAATGAGTTATATAAATTTTATGCTCAAGAACTAATCCAAATAGCACTAAGCAGAATTTGGACAGCTTTATGTTTATGTGATTACGGAGTTCTTAGAAATTACGGTTTAGATCTTTATCTCACTTTCTAAGTTATTGATCATCAACACCTAGTCTCTTGGGAACCTATAAGGTTATAACTAAGTATTTCTCACCTTCACCATATGGTCAAGAACATCTCTAAACCTCAAGAGTGCAGAAATCAAAATACTAACTTTACGGGTACCTAGAAGTCACAATAATGACCCTTTCTAAGTCCGGTTTGCTCCTAAGATTTCAAGATTAAGTCCTAAACCAATTATGAGTCATTCCTACACATATAAACTAATTTAAAACCATGATTATTGAATCTAAACCTTGCTGGACAGAATCCAGAAAAATAAATCTTTAAGGGATCTAGAACTCTCAAATTAATTCTTTTCTAGTTCCTAACTTATCCTATCTTTCACATATGAGTCTTAACATAATTATTACCCAAACATAAGCATATTAACATCATTAACACAGCTCATACAGTGGCCAAACATAGCAAGGCAGAATCGAAATAACAACTCCATTTAAAGGCATTGAATCATAGTTTCTAAAGCACATAAAATACTAGTTTCTCTTGGAACCTTATTAAAACCTTCAAAACTATTTTATGAACACTTTTATCATCTAAACTCATGAAAATACTTAATAGGGCAGTGGCTATGCTATTTTCATCTCAAGAGGTCCTAAATTCATAATACTTAGTTCTACACATTCCTTATACTCATATAAGTTTAGAAAAATCATAAAACATAGTTTTCAATACTTGAAAGCATTAAGGCCTCATAGGGCCGAAATATGAGCCATAGGAGATAAATGTTTTAGACCTTTGTTTGAGATATCCTTGGGCAAGTCTTTGAGCTCTAGAATCATTAAAGTGATGACATAAAAATAAACATGCTCATGCACTTATTTTAGTTATTGCTAGAAAGTAAAGTGAGAGCATAAAATAAATATGTGGTGCAACATATTATTATCTTAGATATTTAGGTGAGGACTTGAAATATAAATATGATAATGCAAAGCTTGAAACATAAACATGATAATGCAAGTTCATTCATTATCTTGGGATTTAGTGATAGCAAGGAAGTAAACATGATATGCATAGCATAAAATAAACATGATGCAAGATTCATTTTATAGTTAACTAGAGCTCATTCAAGACTTTAACAAGATAGAAACCCATTACAATATCTCAAAGATCACAATACAAAAACCGAAAGTCACATAAAAGAGAAAGAAAGTGAAACTATATCAAGTTCTTTATTAAATACCCAAAACCCTATCTAGAGAAAAATCTCTAGAACGTGCCGCCAACTTTAAGGTTGACAAGGGTAGGCTTGGGCTTTTAGAAATTCTTAGATTAATTTTCTTAAGTTGGAAAACCATGTGAGCTAGATAACATATAGATGAAGTTGCAAGAAAAGGAAAACTCAAGCTTTAGAGGTTTCCTTGAGATGAACACAATGTCATCATCTAGAAACTCTCATCATCAAGCTATCATGCTCAAATCAAGGCCTCATGGCCGAAAATGAAAGGAAAGGAAAGACAAAGGAAAGTTCAAAAAGAATCCAAGAGAAAACTAGAGAAAAACACTTTCTTGAGCAAAATAAAGTTTGAAAACAAATCCCTACCTTTTGATGAAGATAAAAGCTTGATCTTGAAGATGGAAATGAGATGAGCAACACCTCCTAGGATGGTGATGATGATTCGGCCTTGATGAGAGAAAAAGAAAGAGAATGTGTTTCAAGTGGAGTTGTGTTTGAGGTGTGGTTTTTGAGAGGTTTGATGATGGTTCAAGGTTTTGGGGTGGTGTTTGATGGTTGAGAGGTGATGATGAGGTGAAGAGATGAAGAAGATAAAGATGAAAAGAAAGGAAGAACACTCTTGGAACTTTGAGAGAAAAAGGAAAAACTAGCAAGACAACTCTAAAACTCTAAACTTTGCAAATGCTTCAAAGTGTAACAAGGCTAACACAAGCATCCTATTTATAGAAAATCAAAACCATGGAGGAGTGAATGGGGAGGGCTTGGCCGTAGCCTTTGAGGGAGGAAGGAAGAGAAAATATCTCTTACACAAGGTCATTCAAGCATGGTTTGAAGTATGGAAGCTATGCTACAAAGTATGGCTTGATGTGAGTTAATTTCCTATCACATTTTTATGAAATTAGGCTTCTAGAACCTTAACATGGCTGGAACTTTTCCAGCCACAAATAAATGGGGAAAATGGGTTGTTTTAATTATTTATTCATGTGGAAAATCAAGCTTGATTGAAAGTTATGACAAGGTATAGTGTATGTGACTTGAGATATGGCTTTGGAGTGTTGAAAAATTGAACATGTGATGCATAATGGGGGAGAAGGTTCACGGCCTGGTCTGGTTCAGCAAGGGAGGAGGTGAGTTTGACCATTTAATTGTGTGTTAATGGTAGGTTTAGATGTGTATTAGCTTAGGTACAAGGTTAGGAATGATTAAGCTTAAGTTTAGGTAACTAAGAATGTGATTTAGGGAGTTTATGACAAGTTTAGGAGTGCTCATACATCATTAAAGAATTTAAAACTCATTTATGAATAAACAATGTGTAACACAATTCCATGATTTAAGGAATTGGAAAGAGAAAATACTATTCAAGATTCTATGACTAGGTGTCATAAAATTAAAATATGATTTTAGGTTGTAATTAAGTACTTTTTGGTTCTAATCAACTTTAATAAATTATTTTGACTCTAGATTAATTAAGGAAATTAATTAACCTTCGATTAGAGCCTAATATTGCTTAGGTTTGCTTAATCGTGTGATTAAGCGTAAAAATCTGGCCCAGGGCAAAACCGTAATTTTGCACTAATTTTGCCCGGGACTTCAAAAATTAAAACTGAGGTCATAGAATACATAAAAACGCCTTTTAAAATCATCTGGAGAAGTTTCGGGTTCATCCGGCACTTGCAAACGGGTGAAACACCACAGGGGCGTGTTGGTCATTTTGACCCGAAAACTCGAAAAACGAGATTTTCGATCCCGGGAAGGTACATAAGTTTTCTAATCCCCTTCCAACATTGAGTTTGCCCTTCGAGTCTTGCCAAGCCTGGCTTTCCTCGAATTCCGGGCTGAAAATGACCTCAGGGGCATTTTGGTCATTTTCACTCTAACAGAAAATCGGGGCGTTACAATGCACACCTTTTTAGAAATAAACCCAAGGTTCCTGAGGATATGATGATGTCACCTAGGTAGGGATAACCCTACTGAGAATTCTTTTAGAAAGATTCTCATTCCCTCTCTCTTTTCTTCCGTCATATCTTCAAATGGCGACATTTGTACTCTTCATCGACACCCCGGTATGGGAGCTGCACCATGACCCGGCACTCGGGTCATACCATTTTGAGGGTCGCTACATGGTTAGAGTGTTCATGTTTATGGGACGACCCTTCGCGCACCCAGTCCCGAGCTACCATTTTATCCCGACTGCTCCTTACCGTCATAATGGGATTTTTGAGCGAGCTAGACACCGCGATGAGCAGATTCTCCGCATGGAGCCCGAGACATCAGCGGCACGCGACTACCCAGAGTATGTGCCTCGTACCCAGTACTCGGAGACGGACCCATCCGAGGACCCGCCATCACACATGTACAGTTGGAGCTCCAGTCCCGCTCCCCCACCGATGAGGGCTGGGAGTGAGGAGATGGTGGTCCAGCCGAGGTTGGGTCGTCGGCCATCTATGCGCCCTCGCCGGGGTGGACATGCCCCGATGATGCGCTCGACCACTCCTGCCGAGATTCGTTAGTGGATCGACTCGACCCCACAGTACTCGAACCAGCAGGAGTAGACATAGAAGGGGTAGTAGTTAGTGCACACATGCCACATAGTTAAGGACAAACCTTCTTTTGTATATGAGGTTGTCTACTCTAGGTGCACATGGGTATGAGTGTTGTTTCTCTTGTATTTACTTTTTATGATTTCCTTGTATTGCATTTCAGTTGTATTCCGCTTCCCGATGTATTGAATAGTCCTGCCCCTTTGGGTAGGCACAGTATATATATATATATATATTTATGTTTCAGTTGATGTCTCCATGATATGATGTGCTTCTTTATGCTTTGCTTATATGTTTCACTATGCTTCCTCTTAAAGATTCGTGCGTGGCTCTCACTTTGATTTTAAATTCCAAAAAGAAAAATTTTACCCATATTTCCGCTAAGTATTTTCCAAGTAAAAGATGACACCAAGAGGTAATATTCTAAAGATTAACCTAAGTACATACTAGTAGTCTTGGGTTAAGATTTAGGGTGTTACATTATGGTATCAGGCTTGATTCGATTCTCATGGAGCCTGAGGATTGGACTGACTATGCTTTATAAGCATAATACGATAGTTATGTCATGTGTAGTGCTTGATAGAGATAAGCTGTTGGACTAGAGATGCATGACTTCTATTGCTTGCAAGTGTCATGGTAACTAGCTCATTTTGCATGGATATTGAGCCTGATCAACTTGATGTTCATTGTTTCATGTGTTTAGGGACCAATGGCACCGCGACGACGACCTAGGACTACGCCCGATGCTGACCAAGATAATGCAACTGCTGCTGCTGTCCGTCGCATTGTGCAAGCCATGGAACGAATGTTCGACCAGATGGACCAACAAGCAAATGCTGTTCCTGTTCCCCCTCCTCCCCCTGCTGCTGAGACGGTGGAACAAGCCCACTTTGGTGAGTTCCGCAAGGCGAACCCGCCAGTGTTCCGAGGGGTAATGGACCCCGACAAGGCTGATGAGTGGATCAAAGACATGGAGAAGATCTACTCTGTCGTTACCTGCTCAGAGAAGTAGAAGGTCACATTTGCTGCTTTCATGCTGAAGTCCGACGCCGAGTTCTGGTGGAATGGCACAAGGCATCTGCTAGAAGCCTCCGGAACACCCATTGACTGGGAGTTGTTCAAGACTTACTTCTATGAAAAGTACTTCCCTAAGTCCGTAAGGAACACGAAGGACATTGAGTTCATGCAGTTGACCCAGGGAGGGTCTACTATAGCCCAATACACTGCGAAGTTCAAGGAGCTGATCAAGTTCTCTCGGGTGTTCCAAGGGAACCCCGATGAGGTTTGGAAGTGTGTGAAATATGAGGTCGGTCTGAAGGCGGAGATGAACTACGCCGTGGCCCATATGGAGATCAGAGACTTCCTGACTCTGGTCAACAAGTGCCGGATCCTTGAAGAAGGATAGAGAAAGATTCAAATCACAAGGGCGGAGTGAGCTAAGGGGCTCGGTCCTCAAGCCCCAAAGTTCAAACCGCAGTACCCTTCGAGGAATCACTACAACCCCTACCAGACCAACCAGTTCCGACAACAACAACAACAACCACGAAGAGCTCCTGCTCACCAACCATCCAAGCAACACCAAAGGCCGCCATTTCAACATCACGGCCCGAGGAACTTCAATAATCAACCCCGTGGACCGGGTGGACCTCGGAACCACAATGGAGGACCAAGTGGAGCCAAGAACAAGGCACCACAAACCCCTGCTGCTTACCCCGGGGCAACATCTGTCGACATCTGCCCACAATGCGGGAAGAATCACGGGAATCGCCCATGCTTGGCCGGTTAGAACGTGTGCTTCAAGTGTGGTAAGCCCGGCCACTATGCAAAGGACTGCGTCGGAAAAGGGACATCAAACCAAAACCCCCGACCACAATACCGAGGAAGGGTCTTTACCCTTAATGCGGAAGATGCCAAGAAGTCCAAAGATCTCATTGAGGGTATGTGCGAAGTAAACGGTAAACCCTTAACTGTACTATATGACTCTGGTGCTACTCATTCTTTTATTTCACTTGCTAGTGTCGAATCCTTAAATCTAAGAGTCTCTAAACTTCCCTTTGATCTTATTGTTTCTACTCCTATGAATCGCCCTGTTAATACCTGCCGTTGTTGCTTAAACTGTCATCTTGTTGTAGAAAATAGGTCTTTTATCATAGATTTAATTTGTTTACCCTTGAAAGATATAGGCATTATCTTAGGCATGAATTGGCTTCACGCCAACCGTGTGTTGTTAGATTGTGCAACCCAAACTGTAGTTTTCCCTTCTCCTCCCAAAAACATCACTCAAACCATTAGGCTGTACCTAAATTCCGTAGAGGTCTTCTGTAGTGGGGAGAAAGCTAAGGGATATGTTCTCCTAGCCGCTTGCGATGTAGACTTTGAGCAAGACCTAGGTGAGATACCTGTGGTAAGAGACTATCCCGAGGTATTTCCAGATGAAATCCCCGAGTTCCCTCCCGAAAGAGAAGTTGAATTCTCCATAGAGTTGATTCCTGGGACAGGACCAATCTCTATAGCCCCGTATAGGATGTCACCCTCGGAGCTGGCATAGTTGAAAACCCAGTTAGAAGAGCTGTTAGAAAAGAGTTTTATAAGGCCGAATGTTTCGCCTTGGGGTGCTCCGGTCTTATTTGTGAAGAAAAAGGACGGAAGTATGAGGATGTGTATAGACTATAGGCAGTTGAACCAAGTAACCATAAAGAATAAATACCCATTGCCTAGGATTGACGATCTTATGGACCAATTAAAAGGAGCAGTAGTGTTTTCTAAGATTGATTTAAGGTCCGGTTACCATCAGATTAGGGTTAGAGATTCGGATATTCCTAAGACCACCTTTCGAACTCGGTATGGACACTTTGAGTTCAATGTGATGTCGTTTGGTTTGACGAATGCTCCCGCAGTTTTTATGGATTACATGAATAGGATCTTTAGACCCTATTTAGATCAGTTCGTGGTTGTGTTCATAGATGATATTCTCATCTATTCGAAGACCCACGAAGAGCATAAGCATCATTTAAGGTTGGTTTTAGAGGTATTAAAGGAGAAGAAGTTATACGCTAAGTTGTCTAAGTGTGAATTTTGGTTAAAGGAGGTAAAGCTTTTAGGACATGTTGTGTCAAAAGGTGGCATAGCTGTCAACCCAAGTAAGATAGAAGCTGTGATCAATTGGGATAGACCAAACTCTGTAACTGAGATTAGAAGCTTTTTGGGTTTAGCTAGATATTACTGTAGGTTTATCAAAGGATTTTCCCAGTTAGCCCTACCCTTAACCAAGCTCACTAGGAAGAATGCCCCGTTTGAATGGAGCCCCGAGTGTGAAAAGAGTTTCCTAGAGCTCAAGGAAAAGCTCACCTCAACCCCGGTTTTAGTTTTACCTGACCCCAATGTACCCTTCGAGGTATATTGCGATGCTTCTGGCAAGGGTTTAGGTTGTGTGTTGATGCAAAACAGGCAAGTGGTAGCCTATGCGTCCAGACAACTCAAGCCTCACGAGGTAACCTACCCCACCCATGACCTAGAACTAGCAGCCATCGTGTTCGCTCTAAAGATGTGGAGACACCATTAGTATGGTGTAAGGTTTGAAGTTTTCTCCGATCATAAGAGTCTCAAGCATCTCTTTAATCAAAAGGAGTTGAATATGAGGCAAAGGAGATGGATGGAATTCCTCAAGGACTACGATTTTGGCTTAAGTTACCACCCCAGCAAGGCTAATGTAGTCGCTGATGCCTTAAGTCGAAAGTCGTTACGTTTATCTTGTATGATAATTAACGAAGTCGGGTTAATAGAACAGTTTAGGGATATGAATCTAGGGATGTCAATAATGGAGAATGGCATCATGATGAGTCATCTCACGGTGACGAGTGGGTTTAAGCAAAGGATTATGCTTGCCCAAAGAGAAAATGAGGACTTTATGGAGACAATCGAGGCAGTTAAGGCCGAAAAATTGAAAGGTTTTGTACGAGGCCCCGACTGGTTGTGGGGGTTCGAGGGGCGAATCTGTGTGCCACAAGATGGCGACCTCCGAGAGAAGATCTTGGAGGAGGCTCACAAGAGCCATTTTTCCATTCATCCTGGTACTACCAAGATGTATCAGGACTTGAAGAGGATGTTTTGGTGGCCCGGATTAAAGAAGGATGTGGTCGCCTGGGTGAGTAAGTGTTTGGTCTGCCAAAAGGTCAAGATCGAACACCAAAAACCTTCTGGCATGTTGCAACCCCTGTCAATCCCTGAGTGGAAGTGGGAGAGTATATCAATGGATTTCGTGACAGGATTGCCAAAAACCCAAGCTGGCCACGATGCCGTGTGGGTAATCGTGGATCGACTGACTAAGTTAGCTCACTTTCTACCTATTCGAGTCACATACTCGTTGGATAAGTTGGCCCAGCTTTACATCCAAGAAATAGTAAGGTTGCATGGAGTACCATCGATGATAATCTCGGATCGAGATCCCGGTTTACATCACGTTTTTGGGGAGCCTTTCAAAAGGCGTTTGTTTCCAAGTTGTGCTTGAGCACTGCCTACCACCCACAAACGGATGGTCAATCTGAGAGGACGATCCAAACCCTAGAGGACATGTTAAGAGCCTGTGTCTTAGACCAAAAAGGAAGTTGGGATAAGTGCATGCCTTTAATGGAGTTTGCGTATAACAACAGTTATCAAGCGAGTATCGGTATGGCACCGTACGAGGTGTTATATGGAAGGAAGTGCCAATCACCCTTGTGTTGGTATGAGCCCGGAGAACAAAGTGTCTTAGGACCGAGGGAAACGACGGAGCAAATCAAGAAAATCAAGGATAGGATCTTAACCGCTCAAAGTCGACAGAAAAGCTAGGCGGACAAAAGGCGCAAGCCCTTGGAGTTCCAAGAAGGAGAACATGTATTTCTAAGAATCACCCCCACTACAGGAATAGGGAGAGCCATGAAAGTTAAAAAGTTGAGTCCCCAATTTCTTGGTCCTTTTGAAATTATTCAGAAAGTCGGACCCGTAGCTTACAAAATAGCCTTACCACCCAATCTGTCAAACCTTCATGATGTCTTTCACATCTCCCAGTTACGTAAATATGAGTCCGACCCTAGTCATGTCCTAGAACCAGAGCATGTACAGTTGAGGGAGGACCTCACTTTCAATGTACCGTCTACGAGAATAGTGGATCTCGAAGTCAAGTAGTTAAGGAACAAGTCTGTACCCTTGGTGAAAGTGGCGTGGGGACGAGACAAGTCGGAAGAATACACGTGGGAACTAGAATAAGAGATGAAGTCCAAATATCCAGAGCTTTTCTAAGGTACGAATTTCGAGGGCGAAATTCTTTTTAAGGAGGGGAGTAATGTAACGCCCCGATTTTTCTGTTAGAGTGAAAATGACCAAAATGCCCCTTAGGTCATTTTCAGCCCGGAATTCGAGGAAAGCCGGTTTGGCAGTACTCGAAGGGCAAACTCAATGTTGGAAGGGGATTAGATAACTTGTGTACCTTCCCGGGATCGAAAATCTCATTTTTCGAGTTTTCGGGTCAAAATGACCAAAACGCCCCTGCGGTGTTTTACCCATTTCCAAGTGCCGGATGAACCCGAAACTTCTCTAGATGGTTTTAAAAGGCGTTTTTATGTATTCTATGACCTCAGTTTTAATTTTTGAAGTCCCGGGCAAAATTAGTGTAAAATTACGGTTTTGCCCCTAGTTTCGTATTTTTACGCTTAATCGCGTGATTAAGCAAACCTAAGCAATATTAGGCTCTAATCGAAGGTTAATTAATTTCCTTAATTAATCTTGAGTCAAAATAATTTATTAAAGTTGATTAGAACCAAAAAGTACTTAATTACAACCTAAAATCATATTTTAATTTCAAGATTTTTAGTCATAGAATCTTGAATAGTGTTTTCTCTTTCCAATTCCTTAAATCATGGAATTGTGTTACACATTGTTTATTCATAAATGAGTTTAAAATTCTCTAATGATGTATGAGCACTCCTAAACTTGTCATAAACTCCCTAAATCACATTCTTAGTTACCTAAACTTAAGCTTAATCATTCCTAACCTTGTACCTAAGCTAATACACATCTAAACCTACCATTAACACACAATTAAATGGTCAAAACTCACCTCCTCTCTGCTGTCTTGAACCTAGCTGTGTACCCTTCTCCCCATTATGCATCACATGTTCAATTTTTCAACACTCCAAGGCCATACCTCAAGTCACATACACTATACATTGTCATAACTTTCAATCAAGCTTGAATTTCCACATGAATAAATAATTAAAACAACCCATTTTTCCCATTTATTTGTGGCTGGAACTTTTCCAGCCATGACAAGTTTCTAGAAGCCTAATTTCATAAAAATTTGATAGGACACTAACTCACATCAAGCCATACTTTGTAGCATAGCTTCCATACTTCAAACCATGCTTGAATGACCTTGTGTAAGAGATATTTTCTCTTCCTTCCTCTCTCAAACCACACGGCCAACACCCTCCCTTTGATGAGCTCCATGGTTTTGTTTTTCTATAAATAGGATGCTTGTGATAGCCTTGTTGCACCTTGAAGCATTTGCTAAGTTTAGAGTTTTAGAGTTGTCTTGCTAAGTTTTTCTTTTCTCTCAAAGTTCCAAGAGTTCTTTCTCTTCATCTTTATCTTCTTCATCTCTTCATCTCATCATCATCTCTTAACCATCAAACACCACCCCAAGCCTTGAACCATCATCAAACCTCTCAAACACCACACCTCAAACACAACTTCACTTGAAACACATTTCCTTCCTTTTTCTTTCATCAAGGTCGAATCATCATCACCATTCTAGGAGGTGTTGCTCATCTCATTTCCATCTTCAAGTCCAAGCTTTTACTTTCATCACTAGGTAGGAATTTGTTTTCAAACTTTGTTTTGCTCAAGAAAGTATTTTTCTCTAGTTTTCCTCTTGGATTCTTTTTGAACTTTGCTTTGTTTTTCCTTTCTTTTCATTTCGGCCATGAGGCCTTGATTTTGAGCATTATAGCTTGATGATGAGAGTTTCTAGATGATGACATTGTGTTCATCTCAAAGAAACCTCTAAAGCTTGAGTTTTCCTTTTCTTATGACTTCATCTATATGATATCTAACTCACGTGGTTTTCCAACTTAAGAAAATTAATCTAAGAATTTCTAAAAGCCCAAGCCTACCCTTGTCAACCTTAAAGTTGGCCGGCAAATTCTAGAGATTTTTCTCTAGATAGGGGTTTTGGGTATTTAATAAAGAACTTGATGTAGTTTCACTTTCTTTCTCTTTTATATGACTTTCTATTTTTGTGTTGAGATCTTTGAGATATTGTATTGGGTTGTTATCTTGTTAAAGTCTTGAATGAGCTCTAGTTAATCATAAAATGAACCTTGCATCATGTTTACTTTATGCTTTGCATATCATGTTTATTTCCTTGCTATCACTAAATACCAAGATAATAAATGAACTTGCATTATCATGTTTATATTTCAAGCTATGCATTATCATGTTTATATTTCAAGTCCTCACTTAATACCAAGATAATAATAAGTTGCATTCATGTTTACTTTGTGCTATCACTTTACTTTCTAATGGAACCTAAAATAAGTGTGTTGTCTCAACAAAGGTCTAACAATATGTGTTTTTCTTGGGTTCATATTTCGGCCCTAAGAGGTCTTGAGGTCTCCAAGTATTTGAGACTATGCCTTATAATTTTTCCAAGCTTAAGTGAGTTTAAGGAATGCATAGAACCAAGTTTTGAGAATTTAGAACCTCTTGAGACAAAAATGAATTGGTCACTGCCCTCTTAAATATTCTTATGATTTTAGATGTTAAAATTGTTTATAAATGAGCTTTGAGAGTTTAAAAAGAGTTCCAAGAGAAACTAGTATTTTATGTGCTTTAGAAATTATGTTTTATGCCTTTTATGGAGAAGTATATTTTCGGTTCTTCCTTGCTCTTTGCTGCCACTGTATGCGCTGTTTCAATAATGGTAATGTGCCTATGTTTGAGTGAAAATAATGTAAAGACTCATATGTGAAAGATAGGATAAGTTAGTAACTAGAAAAGAATTAATTTGAGAATTCTAGATCCTTTAATTATGTAATTTTCTGGTTTCTATCCAGCAAGGTTTAGATTTAATAATCATGATTTTAAATTAGTTTAAATATGCATAATTGGTTTAGGACTTAATCTTGAAGCCTTAGGAGCAAACTAAACTTAGAAAGGGTAATTGTTGTGACTTCTAGGTACCCGTAAAGTTAGGATTTCAAATTCTGCATCCTTGAGGTTTAAAGATGTTCTTGACCATAGTGTGAGGTGAGAAATACTTAGTTATAACCTTATAGGTTCCCAAGAGACTAGGTTTTGATGATCGATAACTTAGAATGTGAGTTAAGGACTTTAAGGGTCTAAACCGTAATCTCTAGAACCCCGTAATCACACAAATATAAGCTGTCCAAATCTGCATAGTGCTGTTTGGATAAGTCCTTGAGCATAAAAATTAGTAACACTTATTAGTTGTGAACCTATAGGTGTGTAAGAGGTTAAGAATAATACTAGAACGATTAGTTTACAAGTTTAAGACTCAAAGGAACCAAAGCATAACATACTATAAGTTTATAACATAATAAGCTTGGGAGTTTGTATGAATGATTGTCTAAGGTGTGATTATATGATAATGTATATGCTATGGTTTTATGTATACACTATGAAGAAAGTTTCATGTGATGATGTATATGCTATGAAAAGATTTATGTAATGAATAATGATGTATCTATGAATTAACACTTTATGAGAATTTAAATGTGACACAACACTGAGACGCCTTCTTGGGTGACACCGGTTTAGCCGAGCACCCCCAAGAAAACAAATCCGTGAGGGTATTGACATAGAGCTTGCCAAAGCGGACAAACCTACGATGCACTAGTTGCTAGTAGAGCGTTTCAAAGAGGAAATGACCCTAAGAGAGGTGATCCTTAAATTGCCCCCTAGCCCGCACTATTAAGTCGGGATTATGTATATGTTACGCTTATCATAGGATAAGTAAGAACTAGTGATGACTAGTTAAGGTATGAGCTCATAACCTAGAGATGTTTTAGGGTGGCCCCATGAGATAAAAGTTAAAGTTAACAATGTCACATATACTATACTTATGCCAATTGTTATAATGTTTCTTAGCTATTCTATTGTTTGGCTTACCTTTATGATGCATTCATAACATTAGTATATTTTCTGCTTAAGTTATAAGACGCATTATAAAATACGACAGATCTTGGATAAATAATACTTTAGGAAACTAACTTAAAAGGAATTTATATGCATGCACACCTTTTTAGAAATAAACCCAAGGTTCCTGAGGATATGATGATGTCACCTAGGTAGGGATAACCCTACTGAGAATTCTTTTAGAAAGATTCTCATTCCCTCTCTCTTTTCTTCCGTCATATCTTCAGATGGCGACATTTGTACTCTTCATCGACACCCCGATATGGGAGCTGCACCATGACCCGGCACTCGGGTCATACCATTTTGAGGGTCGCTGCACGGTTAGAGTGTTCATGTTTATGGGACGACCCTTCGCGCACCCAGTCCCGAGCTACCGTTTTACCTCGACTGCTCCTTACCATCATAACGGGATTTTTAAGCGAGCTAGACCACGCGATGAGCAGATTCTCCGCATGGAGCCCGAGACATCAGCGGCACGCGACTACCCAGAGTATGTGCCTCGTACCCAGTACTCGGAGACGGATCCATCCGAGGGCCCGCCATCACACATGTACAGTTGGAGCTCCAGTCCCGCTCCCCCACCGATAAGGGCTGGGAGTGAGGAGACGGTGGTCCAGCTAAGGTTGGGTCGTCGGCCATCTATGCGCCCTCGCCGCGGTGGACATGCCCCGATGATGCGCTCGACCACTCCCGCCGAGATTCGTCAGTGGATCAACTCGACCCCACAGTACTTGGACCAGCAGGAGTAGACATAGGAGGGGTAGTAGTTAGTGCACACACGCCACATAGTTAAGGACAAACCTTCTTTTGTATATAAGGTTGTCTACTCTAGGTGCACATGGGTATGGGTGTTGTTTCTCTTGTATTTACTTTTTATTATTTCCTTGTATTGCATTTCAGTTGTATTCCGCTCCCCGATGTATTGAATAGTCCTGCCCCTTTGGGTAGGCACAGTATATATATATATATATATATTTATGTTTCAGTTGATGTCTCCATGATATGATGTGCTTCTTTATGCTTTGCTTATATGTTTCGCTATGCTTCCTCTTAAAGATTCGTTCGTGGCTCTCACTTTGATTTTAAATTCCAAAAAGAAAAATTTTACCCATATTTCCGCTAAGTATTTTCCAAGTAAAAGATGAGACCAAGAGGTAATATTCTAAAGATTAACCTAAGTACATACTAATAGTCTTGTAGCCTAAGATATCATGATGAGGTAAGCACTAGAGAAAAAGATCATTTGATAGCTTAGCATTTGCAAAACTAAGCCTACTAGTTTTGTTAAAAACACAAAACACACAGTTTTTCCTAGGCAGTAAATTAAACAAAGAAGCCATAATAACACCAATGCCACCATTACCATTGTCAATTTTTCTTTCATTCTCAATTTGAGAAATAGAGCAACACCATCAAACAACACCCAACCAACCAACAAAACAAAATCACACACCAATAATAACTCATTTGTATTTGTGAGTAAAAAATCTTCCACTCAAAAAAAAAAGAAACTCAAACAAACCAAACACATTATAAACTTGAAATTTATTTCAAAAATTTTATTTGAACTTTATTAATCATAATTTCATGAATTGGATAAAATTAGTCTTGATAAGAATGATTTAGTGAAAAAAGAAATTGAATAGTGATGTGCAGGGCCCACAAGCCTGGTAGGACCACCAAAACCCTAGAATTGAGACCAGGAGATGCCCAAGACTGAGAAAACATAGGATTAAGATTAGGAAGGGTTAGAAATGAAAATTTTAGACTTGAAATTTAATTTTAAGTAATATCTATTTTATGGGTATGGTATTTTACCTGTTCGATTAAATTAAAATGTGTAGTTTCTCATATCATATGAGTCTTGTAATGCAAGCTTGCCACCTAATGTGACAAGTGTGTGGCTCAAGAAAGGCCACACTATTGTCTTTTCCAAGAGCCAATAAGAGTTGAACAAAATTACAACATTTATCTTAAGGAAATAATTTTTAAGGTGGAAAGAATTTCCAACACAAAATCTAATTAATGAATCAAGATAATAATTTTTATCTTTTATTCTCCTCAACTTTGGCCTTCCACCCCCCTCTATAGCCACTTCACTTTCTTATTTACCAAAGTGTCATAAACTAGTTTCTCATCCTGATATAGTTCACTAAATGTAGTACCTCGTACTACATCCTGATATAGATCATAATAGCATGCTATTATTCTCAATACATCAGTTTCCTCATAACATTGTAACACCTCATGTTACAATCTGATGTAGTTCAATTGTTATAGTACCTCATACCACAACCTGATATAGATCACAACTTGAATCCGTGAGCTTACAATCAAGCAATTAATATTAAATTTTCTTAAGTTTTCTCTTGTCATAAGAATCTTTAGTATTTGCTTAGGAAATCTTATAATTATTAAGCAAAATCTCTTCTTAATAATTTTATTTCTTACACTTTGGCTTTGAGATTCCCTTGAAATCTCATTAACTCTTATGAGATTTTCTTGGTTAAGTCTCCTGAACTTCTATGAGATTTTTCTCTTAAAATTCTCCTGAAGTCTTATGAGATATTCCGTTCAAAAATCTCTTGAATTCTTATGAGATATTCTATTCAAAATCTCTATGAGTATTATGAGATATTCTGTTAAAAATCACTTGGATACTTATGAGATATTGTAACACCCTAAATCTTAACCCAAGACTACTAGTATGTACTTAGGTTAATCTTTAGAATATTACCTCTTGGTCTCATCTTTTACTTAGAAAATATTTAGCGAAAATATGGGTAAAATTTTTATTTTTCTTTTTGGAATTAAAATCAAAGTGAGAGCCACTCACGAATCTTTAAAAGGAAGCATAACGGAACATATAAGCAAGCATAAAGAAACACATCATATCATGGGAACATCAACTGAACATAGATATATATATATATATAATGTGCCTGCCCAAAGGGCAGGACTATTTGATACATCAGGGAACAAAATACAACTGAAGAACAAATACACGAAAATCATAAAAAGCAAATACAAGAGAAACAACACCCATACCCATGTGCACCTAGAGTAGATAACCTCATATACAAAAGAAGGTTTGTCCTCAACTATGTGGCGTGTGTGCACTAACTGCTACCCCTCCTATGTCTACTCCTGCTGGTCTGAGTATTGTGGGGTCGAGTTGATCCACTGACGAATCTCGGCAGGAGTGGTCGAGCGCATCATCGGGGCATGTCCACCGCGGCGAGGGCGCATAGATGGCCGACGAGCCAACTTCGGCTGGACCACCGTCTCCTCACTCCCAGCCTTCATTGGTGGGGGAGCGGGACTGGAGCTCCAACTGTACATGTGTGATGGCGGGTCCTCGGATGGGTCCATCTCCGAGTACTGGGGGCGAGGCACGTACTCCCGGTAGTCGCGTACGGCTGACGTCTCGGGCTCCATGCGGAGAATCTGCTCATCGCGTGGTCTAGCTCGCTCAAAAATCTCGTTATGACGGTAAGGAGCAGTCGGGGTAAAACGGTAACTCGGGACTAGGTGCGCGAAGGGTCGTCCCATAAACATGAACACTCTAACTGTGCAGCGACCCTCAAAATGGTATGACCCGAGTGCCGGGTCATGGTGCAGCTCCCATACCGGGGTGTTGATGAAAAGTACAAATGTCGCCATCTGAAGATATGACGGAAGAAAAGAGAGAGGGAATAAAAATCTTTCTAAAAGAATTCTCAGTAGGGTTATCCCTACCTAGGTGACACCGTCACATCCTCAGGAACCTTGGGTTTTATTTCTAAAAAGGTGTGCATGCATATAAACTTCTTTTAAGTTAGTTTTCTAAAGTATTTATTTATCCAAGGTCCGTCATATTTTACAATGCATCTTATAACTAAGCATGAAATATACTAATGATATGAATGCATCATAAAGGTATACCGAACAATAGAATAACTAAGAAACATTATAACATTGGCATAGGTATAATATATGTGACATTGTAAACTTTAACTTTCATCTCATGGGGCCGCCCTAAAACATCTCTAGGTTATGAGCTCATACCTTAACTAGTCATCACTAGTTCTTACTTATCCTATGATAAGCGTAACATACATAATTCCCGACTTAAAGTACGAGCTAGGGGGCAAATTAAGGATCACCTCTCTTAGGGTCATTTCCTCTTTGAAACGCTCTACTAGCAACTAGTGCATCGTAGTATTGTCCGCTTTGGCAAGCTCTATGTCAATACCCCCACGGATTTGTTTTCTTGGGGGTGCTCGGCTAAACCGGTGTCACCCAAGAAGGCGTCTCAGTGTTGTGTCACATTTAAGTTCTCATAAAGTGTTAATTCATAGATACATCATTATTCATTACGTAAATCTTTTTCATAGCATATACATCATCACATGAAACTTCTTCATAGTGTATATATAAAACTATAGCATATACATTATCACATAATCACACCTTAGACAATCATACATACAAACTCCCAAGCTTATTATGTTATAAACCTATAGTATGTTATGCTTTGGTTCTTTTGAGTCTTAAACTTGTAAACTAATTATTCTAGTATTATTCTTAACCTCTCACACACCTATAGGTTCACAACTAATAAGTTTTACTAATTTTTATGCTCAAGGACCTATCCAAACAGCACTATGCAGATTTAGATAGCTTTATATTTGTGTGATTACGGGGTTCTAGAAATTACGGTTTAGACCCTTAAAGTCTTTAACTCACATTCTAAGTTATTGATCATCAAAACCTAGTCTCTTGGGAACCTATGAGGTTATAACTAAGTATTTCTCACCTCACACTATGGTCAAGAACATCTCTAAACCTCAAGGATGCAGAATTTGAAATCCTAACTTTACGGGTACCTAGAAGTCCCAATAATGACCCTTTCTAAGTTTAGTTTGCTCCTAAGGCTTCAAGATTAAGTCCTAAACCAATTATGAGTCATTCCTACACATTTAAACTAATTTAAAACCATGATTATTAAATCTAAACCTTGCTGGACAGAATCCAGAAAATTACATAATTAAAGGATCTAGAACTCTCAAATTAATTCTTTTCTAGTTCCTAACTTATCCTATCTTTCACATGTGAGTCTTAACATTATTTTTACTCAAACCTAGGCACATTATCATCATTAAAACAGCACATACAGTGGCAGTAAAGAGCAAGGAAGAACCGAAAATATACTTCTCCATAAAAGGCATAAAACATAATTTCTAAAGCTCATAAAATACTAGTTTCTCTTGGAACTCTTTTTAAACTTTCGAAACTCATTTATAAACATTTTTAACATCTAAAATCATAAGAGTACTTAAGAGGGCAGTGACCAATTTATCTTTATCTCAAGAGGTCCTAAATTCATAAAACTTAGTTCTATGCATTCCTTAAACTCATGTAAGCTTGGAAAAATTATAAAACATAGTCTCAAATACTCAGAAACTTCAAGACCTCTTGGGGCCGAAATATGAACCAAAGAAAATACATATTGTTAGACCTTTGTTGAGACAACAATGGGCAAGTCTTTGAGCTCTAGGTTCATTTAGGTGATGACGTAAAAATAAACATGCTTATGCACTTATTTTAGGTTCCATTAGAAAGTAAAGTGAAAGCACAAAATAAATATGAATGCAACTCATTATTATCTTGGTATTAAGTGAGAACTTGAAATATAAACATGATAATGCATAGCTTGAAATATAAACATGACAATGCAAGGTTCACTTATTATCTTGAAACTTAGTGATAGCAAGGAAGTAAACATGATATGCAAAGCATAAAGTAAACATGATGCAAGGTTCATTTTATGGTTAACTAGAGCTCATTCAAGACTTTAACAAGATAACAACCCAATACAATATCTCAAAGATCACAACACAAAAACCGAAAGTCATATAAAAGAGAAAGAAAGTGAAACTACGTCAAGTTCTTTATTAAATACCCAAAACCCCTATCTAGAGAAAAATCTCTAGAACGTGCCGGCCAACTTTAAGGTTAACAAGGGTAGGCTTGGGCTTTTAGAAATCCTTAGATTAATTTTTTTAAGTTGGAAAACCATGTGAGCTAGATATCATATAAATGAAGCTACAAGAAAAGGAAAACTCAAGCTTTAGAGGTTTCTTTAAGATGAACACAATGTCATCATGTAGAAACTCTCATCATCAAGCTATCATGCTCATAATAGGGCCTAGAGGCCGAAATGAAGAGAAAAGGAAAAACAAAGGAAAGTTCAAAAAGAATCCAAGAGGGAACTAGAGAAAAACACTTTCTTGAGCAAAACAAAGTTTGAAAACAAATCCCTACCTTGTGATGAAGGTAAAAGCTTGGACTTGAAGATGAAATGAGATGAGCAACACCTCCTAGGATGGTGGTGATGATTCGGCCAAAGAGGAAGGAAAAGAAAGGAAATGTGTTTTGGGTGAAGTTGTGTTTGAGGTGTGGTGTTTGAGAGGTTTGATGATGGTTCAAGGCTTTGGGGTGGTGTTTGATGGTTGAGAGATGATGATGAGATGAAGAGATGAAGAAGATGAAGATGAAAAGAAAGGAAGAACTCTCTTGAAACTTGAGAGAAAAAGAAAGAACTAGCAAGACAACTCTAAAACTCTAAACTTAGCAAATGCTTCAAGGTGCAACAAGGCTATCACAAGCATCCTATTTATAGAAAAACAAAGCCATGGAGCTCACCAAGGGGAGGGAATGGCCATAGCAAATGGAGGGAAAAGGGAGAGGAAAATATCTCCTTGATTGTGTCATAGAAGCATGGTTTGAAGTATGGAAGCTATGCTACAAAGTATGGCTTGATGTGAGTTAATTTCCTATCAAATTTTTATGAAATTAGGCTTCTAGAAACAATGTATGGCTGGAACTTTTCCAGCCACAAATAAATGGAGAAAATGAGCTATTTTAATTAGTTATTTACTTGGAAAATCAAGCTTGATTGAAAGTTATGACAAGGTATAGTGTATGTGACTTGAGGTATGGCCTTGGAGTGTTGAAAAATTGAACATGTGATGCATAATGGGGAGGGAAGCTTACGGCCAGTGCAGGCGTGGGCTGGGGTGAGTTTTGACCATTTAATTGGGTGTTAATGGTAGGTTTAGATGTGTATTAGCTTAGGTACAAGGTTAGGAATGATTAAGCTTAAGTTTAGGTAACTAAGAATGTGATTTAGGGAGTTTATGACAAGTTTAGGAGTGCTCATACATCATTAAAGAATTTAAAACTCATTTGTGAATAAACAATGTGTAACACAATTCCATGATTTAAGGAATTGGAAAGAGAAAACACTATTTAAGATTCTATGACTAGGTGTCTTGAAATTAAAATATGATTTTAGGTTGTAATTAAGCACTTTTTGGTTCTAATCAACTTTAATAAATTATTTTGACTCAAGATTAATTAAGGAAATTAATTAACCTTCGATTAGAGCCTAATATTGCTTAGGTTTGCTTAATCACGCGATTAAGCGTAAAAACACGAAACTATGGGCAAAACCGTAATTTTGCACTAATTTTGCCCGGGACTTCTAAAATTAAAACGCCTTTTAAAACCATCTGGAGAAGTTTCAGGTTCATCCGGCACTTGCAAACGGGTAAAACACCGCAGGGGCATTTTGGTCATTTTGACTCGAAAACTCGGAAAACGAGATTTTCAATCCCGGGAAGGTACACAAGTTATCTAATCCCCTTCCAACATTGAGTTTGCCCTTCGAGTACTGCCGAACCGGCTTTCCTCGAGTCCAATGAAAATGACCTCAGGGGCATTTTGGTCATTTTCACTCTAACAGAAAAATCGGGGCATTACAGATATTCTATTCAAAAATATTTATGAGATATTCTATTAAAAATCTCATGAATACTTATGAGATATTCTATTAAAAAATCTCTCTTTAATTTTTATAAGATTTTTCTTGAAGAAAATAATAAAAAATTGTATGAGACTTTTCTATAAAATCTGGTAAGCTTTTATGAGATTTTTCCTATAAAATTTGGTGCACTGTGATGAGATTTTTCTACAAAGTCTGTCTAAACTTTTATGTGATTTTATATTATTAGAAACTCGTAAAGCTCCTTGGGTAGTAATTTTTATAAATTTTGAGAAAATAAACCAAGTTTATTAGATTAATTTCAAGCTTTTTCTTTTATGAATAAGAAATCTCTTCATGTACTTAAAAATCTCATATATCAATTAAATCAATCCACAAGACTCATATCTATTGCCAATGTAACCTTTACAATAGAAACGAACTTTCCTCGAAGTTTCTTTACACTTCTATCTACTATTTGTGATAGTGATAACTTCAAGTTATCCCATAGCCATATGGATTCATATTCCAGTATATGACTAGAATCAGAGTTATATTTCCGAAGTTGTGGCACATGGAATGTATCATGAATATTTAACAGGCATAGAGGTAAAGCTATCTAGTATGCTATTGAACCTACACAACTTAGGATCTGAAAATGAGGATTTAGTTTCTAAACATTAATGGCTCTACTATACAGGGCATAGAGATAACTTTCAAACATACGTGCTATCCTCCTAGGATAAGTTTTCTACTCTTATTGACATAGCTCTTTTGCTGACTTTGAGGAGTTAAAATCTTACCTCTAATCTTCTTTATCTGTTTGATAGTTTTTCGAATGAAGTATAGTACCAATAGACTACTCTCACCTGATTCATAGCAACTTAGAGGCGATTAACACTTCCTTCCATATAGAGCTTTATAAAGAGCTATTCCGATACTTGAGTAATAGTTGTTGGTGTAGAAAAATTCAATTAGTGGAAAATAACTACTCCAATTCCCATGATATTCCAGCACACATGCTTCGAGCATATCTTCCAATATTTGAATGGTCTATTTAGCTTGCCTATCAAGTCTAGAGATAATAAGTCGTACTCAAGAAAAGCTTACTTCGGAAAGCTTTCTAAAAAGCTCCTCAAAATTGTGAAGTAAATTGTAAATCTCAGTTTGAGATTATAGTAGCAAGAACACCATGCAATCTCATTGATCCTTCTATATAAAGCTTTCCTTATTCTCAAAAGAAAAAGTAACTTTGACTAGTAGAAAATGTGTGGACTTAGGTAGTCTGTTTACTATAACTCAAATAACATTGTATCTTAATTGTGTCCTTGGCAATCCCATTACAAAATCCATTGAACTATTTTCCATTTTCCATTGGGAATCTCCAAGGGTTGCAGCATATCTAGTGGCTTCTAATGTTCTATCTTTTAATGTTCTTTCTTCTTAAGATCTATACATTTTTGTAACTCCTGGGAGTATAGAGAAATTACCTTTGTGAGTCTCTTCTAGAATATTAAGATGAAGATCTCCTATTCTTGGTGTACATATTTGATCTTCATACTTCCACATCCTATTTTCACCTTATTCAAATCCATTTCTGTTCCCTAATCTTGAGATAAGGCTATGCTTTTTTTTTTTTCTGAAATTTTTGATCTTCTTGCTGAGCATGTGAAAACTCTCTCTTAATGTCACTTGTGATCCTAATCTGAGACAAATATACACTTCTAGGCCTTTACTCTACCCTTAACTTAAGACATCAGAAAAACTCTGCTAACTCTGTCTCCTTAGTCATTATCCAAGAAATACCCAAGGTTTTTCCGTCGAGGGCATCTACTACCCAATTTGCTTTTCCTAGATGGTAATTCAAATCGAGCTCATAGTCTTAATGAACTCCATCCCTGCCCATTGCCTCATGTTTTCATCTTTCTAATCTAAGAGATACTTGAGATTCTTATGATCAGAAAACTCCTCAAGTTTTACTCCAGATAGATGACATCTCTAGATTTTCAAAATGACCATTACTACTACTACCTCGAGAGTATGTGTAGGGTAGTTCAGCGTATGCGGCTTTAGCTGTCTTCAAGTCTAAGCCACCACTTTTTTGTTCTGCATCAAAATACACTCGAAGACTTTTTTTTATTCATCCAAATAAACCTCAAATGAACCATATGGGTCTAACATGTAACACCCCGATTTTTCTATTAGAGTTAAAATGACCAAAATGCCCCTGAGGTCATTTTTAGCCCGGAATTCGAGGAAAGCCGGTTTGGCAGTACTCGAAGGACAAACTCAATGTTGAAAGGGAATTAGATGACCTGTGTACCTTCCCGGGATCGAAAATCTCGTTTTTCGAATTTTTGGGTCAAAATGACCAAAACGCCCCTGCGATGTTTTACCCGTTTGCAAGTGTCGGGTGAACCCGAAACTTCTCCAGATGATTTTAAAAGGCGTTTTTATGTAGACTGTGACTTTAGTTTTAATCCCGGAGGTCCCGGGCAAAATTAGTGCAAAATTACGGTTTTGCCCCTAGTTTCGTGTTTTTACGCTTAATCGCGTGATTAAGCAAACCTAAGCAATATTAGGCTCTAATTGAAGGTTAATTAATTTCCTTAATTAATCTTGAGTCAAAATAATTTATTAAAGTTGATTAGAACCTAAAAGTGCTTAATTACAATTTAAAATCATATTTTAATTTCAAGACTCCTAGTCATGGAATCTTGAATAGTATTTTCTCTCTCCAATTCCTTAAATCATGGAATTGTGTCACACATTGTTTATTCATAAATGAGTTTAAAATTTTTTAATGATGTATGAGCACTCCTAATCTTGTCATAAAATCCTTAAATCACATTCTTAGTCACCTAAACTTAAGCTTAATTATTCCTAACCTTGTACCTAAGATAATACACACTTAAACCTACCATTAGCACCCAATTACATGATCAAACCTCACCTCCTCTCTGCTGCATAAGGCCTGGCCGAAGCACTCCTCCCCCCATATGCATCACATGTTCAATTTTTCAACACTCCAAGGTCATACCTTAAGTCACATACACTATACCTTGTCATAACTTTCAATCAAGCTTGATTTTCCAAGTAAATAACTAATTAAAATAGCCCATTTTCTCCATTTATTTCCCATTTTCTCCATTTATTTGTGGCTGGAAAAGTTCCAGCCATGCATTGTTTCTAGAAGCCTTATTTTATCAAAAAATGATAGGAAATTAACTCACATCAAGCCATACTTTGTAGCATAGCTTCCATACTTCAAACCATGCTTGAATGACCTTGTGTAAGAGATATTTTCCTCTCCCTTTTCCCTCCAATACCACACGGGCACTCCTCCCCTTGGTGAGCCCCATGGTTTTGTTTTTCTATAAATAGGATGCTTGTGATAGCTTAGTTGCACTTTGAAGTATTTGCTAAGTTTAGAATTCTAGAGTTGTCTTGCTAGTTCTTTTCTTTTTTCTCAAAATTCCAAGAGAGTTATTCCTTTCTTTTCATCTTCATCTTCATCCTCTCTTCATCTTATCATCATCTCTCAACCTTGAAACACCACCCTATAGCCTTAAAACGCTCCCTTGGCCGAAGCTATCTTGCCTCTTGGAGGAGCTCATCATCTTGTTTTCATTTTCAAAAGTTCAAAGATTCAATCTTCACTCTAGGTCGGGGTGTTTGCTAAACTTGGTTTTCTTGAAAATGAGTTCTTTCTAGCTTTCTCTTGGATTTTCTTTTGAAACTTTCTTGTTTTTCCTTCCTTGTGATTTCGGCCATGAGGCTTTGAGGAGCACATGATAGCTCAATGATGAGGACTCCTAGAGAATGACTATGTGTTCATCTCAAAGGAACCTCTAGAGCTTGAGTTTTTCTTTTCCTTTAACTTCATCTAAACTATACTTAGTTCACATGGTTTTTCAACTTAAGAAAATTAATCTAAGGATTTCTAAAAGCCCAAGCCTACCCTTGTCAACCTTAAAGTTGGCCGGCACGTTCTAGAGATTTTTCTCTAGATAGGGGTTTTGGGTATTTAATAAAGAACTTGGCTTAGTTTCACTTTCTTGTTCCTTTGTAAGGTTTTCGGTTTTGGTATTTTGATCCTTGAGATTTTTGTTTGGTTTTGTTTAGAAAGTTTGTTTTCTTTGAGCTTGATGATGATGTTCAAGAACCTCATAGTTCCTATAAGAACTTGGTTCAAGAACTCTAGAGCTCTCTTTGTAATGAGATATATGTTGGGTTGTTACTTTGTTAAAGTCTTGAATGAGCTCTAGCTAACCATAAAATGAACCTTGCATCATGTTTACTTTATGCTTTGCATATCATGTTTACTTCCTTGCTATCACTAAATACCAAGATAATGAATGAACTTGCATTATCATGTTTATATTTCAAGCTATGCATTATCATGTTTATATTTCAAGTTCTCACTAAATATCAAAGATAATAATATGTTGCACCTCATATTTATTTTATGCTATCACTTTACTTTCTAATGGAACCTAAAATGAGTACATGAGCATGTTTACTTTTATGTCATCACTTAAATGAACCTAGAGCTCAAAGACTTGCCCATGGTTGTCTCAAACAAAGGTCTAAAAATATTTGTTTCCTTTGATTCATATTTCGGCCCTAAGAGGCCTTGATGTTTCTATATATTGAAAACTATGTTTCATACTTTTTCTAAGCTTTTATGAGTATAAGGAATATGTAGAACTAAGTTTTATGAATTTAGGACCTCTTGAGGCAAAGATGAATTGGTCACTGCCCTTTTGAATATTCTTATGATTTTAAATGCTAAAAATGTTTATAAATGAGTTTTGAAAGTTTTAAAAAAATGGGTTCCAAGAGAAACTAGTATTCTATGTTCTTGAAAAATTTTGCTTTATGCCTTTTATGGAGAAGCACATTTCGGTTCTGCCTTGCTACTTGTTTTCCACTGTATGTGCTGTTTTAATGATGATAATGTGCTTATGTTTGAGTAAAAATAATGTCAAGACTCATATGTGAAAAATAAGATAAGTTAGAGACTAGAAAAGAATTAATTTGAGAGTTCTAGATCCCTTAATTATGGAATTTTCTATATTCTGTCCAGCAAAGTTTAGATTTGATAATCATGGTTTTAAATTAGTTTAAATGTGTAGGAATGACTCATAAATGGTTTAGGACTTGATCTTGAAGCCTTAAGAACAAACCGGACTTAGAAAGGGTCACTGTAGTGACTCCTAGGGACCCATAAAGTTAGAATTATAAATTCTGCATCCTTGAGGTTTAGAGATGTTCTTGATCATAGTGTGAGGTGAGAAATACTTAGTTATAAACCTCTTAGGTACCCAAGAGATTAGGTTTGATGATTAATAACTTAGAACATGAGTTAAGGATCTTAAGGGTCAATGCATAAGACACTAAAAAGTCTTGAGTTTTTATGATCCTTAATTTACGATATATGATACATGAGCTTTATCTATGATAAGTTTGATATGTGCTATAAAGAAGTTTTACATGATGATATGTTATACCCCATAAAGAATGTTTTTGTATGTCCTATATGTTTTCATGGCATAAGCAACTTTGAGGAAATTCGGTCTACAGCCGTCACGCTGCCGAATTTCCATCAAATTCGAGGAACTTAGAAAAATGTCTTTTTGAAAATCATGAGAACTTAAATGTGACACAACACTGAGATGCCTTCTTGGGTGACACTGGTTTAGCCGAGCACCCCCAAGAAAACAAATTCGTGAGGGTATTGACATAGAGCTTGCCAAAGCGGACAATACTACTATGCATTAGTTGCTAGTAGAGCGTTTCAAAGAGGAAATGACCCTAAGAGGTGATCCTTAATTTGCCCCCTAGCCCGTACTTTAAGTCGGGATTATGTTACGCTTATCATAGGATAAGTAAGAACTAGTGACGACTAGTTAAGGTATGAGCTCATAACCTAGAGATGTTTTAGGGTGGCCCCATGAGATAAAGTTAAAGTTGAAATATCACATATGCTATGAAAAACCAAGGAAGTTATTATGAAATTTATACCTATCAACTTATGCCACTATTATAATGTTTTTGTGACTTTGTTGATTAGCTTATCTTTATGATGCATTCATATCATTAGTGTATTCCATGCTTAGTCCTAAGACGCATTGTAAAATATGACGGACCTTGGATAATGAATACTTTAGAAAATTAACTTAAAAGAAGTTTACATGTATGCGCACCTTTTTAGAAATGAAACCCAAGGTTCCTGGTGATATGATGATGTCACTTAGTTAGGGATTGCCCTACTGAGAATTCTTTTAGAAGATTCTCATTCCCTCTCTCTTTTCTTCCGTCATATCTTCAGATGGCGACTTTCGTACTCTTCGTCGACACCCCGACGTGGAAGCTGCACCACGACCTAGCACTCGGGTCATACCATTTTGAGGGTCGCTGCACAGTTAGAGTATTTATGTTTATGGGACGACCCTTCGCGCACCCAGTACGGAGCTACCGCTTCACCCCGACTGCTCCCTACCATCATAACACGATTTTTGAGTAAGCCAGGCCACGTGATAAGCAGATCCTCCGCATGCAGCCCGAGGCGTCAGCCATACGCGACTACCCGGAGTACGTGCCCCAGACTCAGTATTCGGAGATGGATCCATCAGAGGACCCGCCCTCGCACATGTACAGTTGGAGCTCCAGCCCCGCTCCCCCACCGATGGGAGCCGAAAGCGAGGAGACAGTGGTTCAGCCGAGGTTGGCTCGTAGGCCATCCATGTGCCCTCGCCGCTGTGGACACGCTCCGATGATCCGCACGACCTCTCCCGCCGAGATTCATCAGTGGATCAATTCCACCCCTCAGTACTCGGACCAGCAGGAGTAGGTGCATAGGATGGGTAGTAGCTAGTGCACACACACCACATAGTTGAGGACAAACCTTCTTTTGTATATGAGGTTGTCTAACCTAGGTGCACACAGGTATGGGTGTTGCTTTCATGGTTTCCTTGTACTTGCTTTTATGATTTCCTTGTATTTGCATTTCAGTTGTATGTCGTTTTCCCATGTACCGAATAGTCCTACCTTTTGGTAGGCACATTATCTATATATTTAATCAGTTGATGTGTCCATGTTATTTATGTGTTTTATTATGATTGCTCATTTGACTTGTATCAATTCCCATTCAAAGAATCATGCGTGGCTCTCACTTTGGTTTTAATTCCAAAAAGAAAATTTTACCCATATTTCCGCTAAGTATTTTCAAGTAAAGAATGAGACCAAGAGGTAATGTTCTAAGGATTAACCTAAATACATACTAGTAGTATTAGGTTAAGACTTAGGGTGTTACATAACAAGCCCACTACAGGTACAATGGTCAACTTCTACTTGAGGTCCTAAAAAGCTTTTATCATATTCTACTATCCATGTGAAAGGTGTATTCTTTCAGTTCAGTTTGGTTAAGGGTACGGCTATCTGGATGAATCCTTTGATAAACCTTCTATAGTAGTCAACTAATCTTAAAAACTTCAAATATCCATGATGGTAGTTGGTCTTTCCTACTTTAGTACTATTTCAATTTTTGTTGGATCAACTGCGACTCCTTCCTATGATACTACATGGCCTAGAAATCTTAGTTCTTATAGCTAGAACTCGCACTTAGATAGATTGGCATGAAAAATCTATAACACTATTCTAAGATGCTATTCATGTTTTCTTTTTCAACCCTCGAATAGATAAGAATATCATTTATAAAACAATTACGAACTTGTTGAGAATAGTCTAAAGATTCGATTCATGCAGTCCATCATATATTATTGGGATATTAGTTATCTCAAAAGATATCACTATATAGATTTGTAATTCCCATAGCGTGCTTTGAAATATCTTCTTCTTGAACCTGAATCTGGTGGTATCTTGCTCCCCTCAATTGATCCATGAGATCATTAATCCTTGGAAGAGGATACTTGTTCTTGATCGTCACCTTGTTCAGTTGTCTCTAATTAACACCTAGTCTCATAGCTTCGTCCTTCTCTATCAACAAGAGTACATGAGATCCCCATGGTGAGGCACTTGACTAGATAAAATGTTTACTTAGCAGCTTTCGACCTGTTCCTTCTGTAACGCCCCAGTTTTTCTATTTGAGCGTAAATCACCAAAATACACCTGATGTCATTCTTACCTGGAAATTCGGGAATGGTTGACCTGGCAGTCCTCGGAGGGTCAACTCAATGTTTGAAGGGGATTATACATGTTGTGATTAATAGCAGAGATGAAAATCTCATTTTCCGAACTTTCGGCTCAAAATGGCCAATGTAACACCCTAAATCTTAACCTAATACTACTAGTATGTATTTAGGTTAATCTTTAGGATATTACCTCTTGGTCTCATTCTTTACTTGAAAATACTTAGCGGAAATATGGGCAAAATTTTTCTTTTTGGAATTAAAACCAAAGTGAGAGCCATGCATGATTCTTTGAACGGAAATTCATATAAGTCATATGAGCAAATCATAATAAAACACATAAATAACATGGACACATCAACTGATTATATATATAGATAATGTGCCTACCAAAAGGCAAGACTATTCGGTACATAGGAAAATGAAATACAACTGAAATGCAAATACAAGGAAATCATAAAAGCAAGTACAAGGAAACCATGAAAGCAACACCCATACCTGTGTGCACCTAGAGTAGACAACCTCATATACAAAAGAAGGTTTGTCCTCAACTGTGTGGTGTGTGTGCACTAGCTACTACCCATCCTATGCACCTACTCCTGCTGGTTTGATCACTGCAGGGTGGAATCAATCCACTGGCGGATCTCGGCGGGAGTGGTCGTGCGGATCATCGGAGCATGTCCATTGCGGCGAGGGCGCATAGATGGCCTACGAGCCAACCTCGGCTGGACCACCGTCTCCTCACTCCCGGCTCCCATCGGTGGGGGAGCGGGGCTAGAGCTCCAACTGTACATGTGCGAGGGCGGGTCTTCTAATGGATCCGTCTCCGAATACTGAGTTCAGGGCACGTACTCCGGGTAGTCGCGTACGGCTGACGCCTCGGGCTCCATGCAGAGGATCTGCTCGTCGCATGGTCTGGCTCGCTCAAAAATCGTGTTATGATGGTAGGGAGCAGTCGGGGTGAAGCGGTAGCTCCGTATTGGGTGCGCGAAGGGTTGTCCCATAAACATAAACACTCTGACAGTGCAGCGACGCTCAAAATGATATGACCCAAGTGCTGGGTCATGGTGCAGCTCCCACGTCGGGGTGTCGATGAAGAGTACGAAAGTGTCCATCTGAAGATATGACTGAAGAAAAGAGAGAGGAAATGAGAATCTTCTAAAAGAATTCTCAGTAGGGCAATCCCTAACTAAGTGACATCATCATATCCCCAAGAACCTTGGGTTTCATTTCTAAAAAAGTGCGCATACATGTAAACTTCTTTTAAGTTAATTTTCTAACGTATTCATTATCCAAGGTCCGTCATATATTACAATGCGTCTTATGACTAAGCATGGAATACACTAATGATATGAATGTATCATAAAGATAAGCTAATCATCAAAGTCACAAAAACGTTATAATAGTGGCATAAGTTGACAGGTATAAATCTCATAATAACTTCCTTGGTTTTTCATAGCATATGTGACATTTCAACTTTAACTTTATCTCATGGGGCCACCCTAAAACATCTCTAGGTTATGAGCTCATACCTTAACTAGTCGTCACTAGTTCTTACTTATCCTATGATAAGTGTAACATACATAATCCCGACTTAAAGTACGGCTAGGGGGCAAATTAAGGATCACCTCTTAGGGTTATTTCCTCTTTGAAACGCTATACTAGCAACTAGTGCATAGTAGTATTGTCCACTTTGGCAAGCACTATGTCAATACCCTCACGGATTTGTTTTCTTGGGGGTGCTCTGCTAAACCGGTGTCACCCAAGAAGGCGTCTCAATGTTATGTCACATTTAAGTTCTCATGATTTTCAAAAAGACCTTTTTCTAAGTTCCTCAAATTTGATGGAAATTTGGCAACATGACGGCTGTAGACCGAATTTCCTCAAATTTGCTTATGCCATGAAAACATATACGACATACACAAACATTTCTTATAGGGTATAGCATATCATCATGTAAAACTTCTTTATAGCACATATCAAACTTATCATAGACAAAGCTCATGTATCATATATCATAAATTAAGCATCATAAAAACTCAAGACTTCTTAATGTCTTATGCATTGAACCTTAAGGTCCTTAACTCACGTTCTAAGTTATTAATCATCAAACCTAAGTATTTCTCACCTCACACTATGATCAAGAACATCTCTAAACCTCAAAGATGCAGAATTTATAATCCTAACTTTACGGGTCTCTAGGAGTCACAACAGTGACCCCTTTCTAAGTCCGGTTTGTTCCTAAGGCTTCAAGATTAAGTCCTAAACCATTTATGAGGCATTCCTACACAATTAAACTAATTTAAATCCATGATTAGCATTACTAAATCTTGCTGGACAGAATCCAGAAAATTCAAACATTAAAGGATCTAGAACTCTCAAATTAATTCTTTTCTAGTCTCTAACTTATCTTATTTTCCATATATGAGTCTTGACATTATTTTTACTCAAACATAAGCATATTATCATCATTAAAACAGTATACACAGTGGCAAATAAGTAGCAAGGCAGAACCGAAATGTGCATCTCCGTAAAAGGCATAGAACATAATTTGTCAAGCACATAGAATACTAGTTTCTCTTGAAACCTTTTTAGAACTTTCAAAACTCATTTATAAACACTTTTATCTTTCAAAATCATAAAAATGCTTAAGAGGGCAGTGGCTAAATCATTTTCATCTCAAGAGATCCTAAATTCATAAAACTTAATTCTACATATTTCTTATACTCATATAAGCTTAGGAAAATTATAAAACATAATTTTCAATACTTGGAAACCTTAAAACCTCTTAGGGCCGAAATCTCAACTATGGAAAATAAATATTTTAGACCTTTGTTTGAGACCACAATGGGCAAGTCCTTGAGCTCTAGGTTCATTAAAGTGATGGTATAAAGATAAACATGCTTATGCACTTGTTTTAGCTTTTGTTAGAAAGTAAAGTGAGAGCATAAAATAAATATGAGATGCATCATATTATTATCTTTGATATTTAGGTGAGAACTTGAAATGTAAACATGCTAATGCATAGCTTGAAATATAAACATGATAATGCAAGTTCTTTTATTATCTTGGTACTTAGTGATAGCAAGGAAAATAAACATGATGTGCAAGACATAAAAGTAAACATGATGCAAGGTTCATTTTATGGTTAGCTAGAGCTCATTCAAGACTTTAACAAGATAACAACCCAACACATATCTCACTACAAAGAGAGCTTTAGAGTTCTTGAACCAAGTTCTCAAAGGAACCATGAGGTTCTTGAACATCATCATCAAGCTCAAGATAAATAAATTTTCAAAACAAAACAAACAAAATCTCAATGATCAAAATATCAAATCGAAAACCTTACAAGAGGAAAAAGAAAGTGAAACTAAGTCAAGTTCTTTATTAAATACCCAAAACCCCTATCTAGAGAAAGATCTCTAGAACGTGCCGGCCAACTTTAAGGTTGACAAGGGTAGGCTTGGGCTTTTAGAAATCCTTAGATTAATTTTCTTAAGTTGAAAAACTATGGGAGCTAGATATCATATAGATGAAGTCATAAGAAAAGGAAAACTCAAGCTTTAGAGGTTTCTTTGAGATGAACACAAGGTCATCATCTAGAAACTCTCATCATCAAGCTATCATACTCATGATCAAGGCCAAGTGGCCGAAATGAAGAAGAAAGAAAAACAAAAGAGAGTTTAAAAAGAATCCAAGAGGAAACTAGAGAAAAACACATTCTTGAGCAAAACAAGTTTGAAAAGCAAATCCCTACCTAAAATGAAGACACAAAGCTTGAACTTTTGAAAAGAAAAACAAGATGATGAGCTCCTCCTTGGGGCTTGATGGTTTCGGCCAAGAGGAAACAAGAAGGTTGGAGTTGTGTTTCAAGTGAGGTTGTGTTTGAGATGTGGTGTTTGAGAGGTTTGATGATGGTTCAAGGCTATGGGGTGGTGTTTCAAGATTGAGAGATGATGATGAGATGAAGAGAGGATGAAGATGAAGATGAAAAGAAAGGAAGAACTCTCTTAAAACTTGAGAGAAAAAGAAAGAACTCAAGAAAGCTTAGGAAAACTTCAAACTTACCAAATGAACTAAGGTGTTTGCATGTGTTTCTAGGCAAGGTATTTATAGAGAATGAAAACAAATGAAGGCTCAAATAGGAGAGGACGAAGCCATGTGGTCTTGGAGGGAAAGGAAGAGAAAATATCTCTTACATAAGGTCATTCAAGCATGGTTTGAAGTATGGAAGCTATGCTACAAAGTATGGCTTCATGTGAGTTAATTTCCTATCAATTTTTTATGAAATTAGGCTGCTAGAAACAATGCATGGCTGGAACTTTTTCAGCCACAAATAAATGGAGAATATGGGCTATTTTAATTAGTTATTTACTTGGAAAATCAAGCTTGATTGAAAGTTATGACAATGTATAGTGTATGTGACTTGAGGTATGGCCTTGGAGTGTTGAAAAATTGAACATGTGATGCATATGGGGAGGGAAGGGCTTCGGCCAGACCTAGCAGCATGGGGGAGTGAGGTTTTGATCATCTAATTGTGTGTTAATGATAGGTTTAAGTGTGTATTAGCTTAGGTACAAGGTTAGGAATAATTAAGCTTAAGTTTAGATGACTAAGAATGTGATTTAAGGATTTTATGACAAGATTAGGAGTGCTCATATATCATTAAAGAATTTTAAACTCATTATGAATAAACAATATGTAACACAATTCCATGATTTAAGGAATTGAAGAGAGGAAATACTATTCAAGATTCCATGACTAGAAATCTTGAAATTAAAATATGATTTTAAGTTGTAATTAAGCACTTTTAGGTTCTAATCAACTTTAATAAATTATTTTGACTCAAGATTAATTAAGGGAATTAATTAACCTTCGATTAGAGCCTAATATTGCTTAGATTTACTTAATCACGCGATTAAGCGTAAAAACACGAAATTAGGGGCAAAACCATAATTTTACACTAATTTCACCCGGGACCTCCGGGACCAAAAATAAAGTCATAATCTACGTAAAAACGCATTTTAAAATCATCTGAAAAAGTTTCGGGTTCATTCGGCACTTGCAAATCGGTAAAACACCGCAGGGGTGTTTTGGTCATTTTGACCCAAAAACTCAAAAAACGAGATTTTTGATCCCGGGAAAGTACACAAGTCATCTAATCCCCTTCCAACATTGAGTTTGCCCTTCGAGTACTGCCGAACCGGCTTTCCTCGAATTTCGGGCTGAAAATGACCTCAGGGACATTTTGGTCATTTTCACTCTAACAGAAAAATCAGGGCGTTACATTACTCCCCTCCTTAAAAAGAATTTCATCCTCGAAATTCGTTACCTTAGAAAAGCTCTGGATATTTTGACTTCATCTCTGACTCCAGTTCCCACATATATTCTTCCGACTTGTCTCGTCCCCATGCCACTTTCACTAAAGGAACAGACTTGTTCCTTAACTGCTTGACTCCGTGATCCACTATTCTCGTAGGCGGTAGATTGAAAGTGAGGTCCTCCCTCAACTGTACATGCTCTAGTTCTAGGACATGACGTGAAAGACATCATGAAGGTTTGACAGATTGGGTGGTAGGGCTATTTTGTAGGCTACAGATCCGATTCTCTGAAGAATTTCAAAAGGGCCGAGAAATCGGGGACTCAACTTTTTAACTTTCATGGCTCTCCCTAATCCTGTAGTGGGGGTGATTCTTAGAAATACATGTTCTCCTTCTTGGAACTCCAAGGGCTTATGCCTTTTGTCCGCGTAGCTTTTCTGTCGACTTTGAGCGGTTAAGATTCTATCCTTGATTTTCTTGATCTACTCCGTCGTTTCCCTCACTACATCAGGTCCTAAGACACTTTGTTCTCAGGGCTCGTACCAACACAAAGGTGATTGGCACTTCCTTCCATATAACACCTCGTACGGTGCCATACAGATGCTTGCGTGATAACTGTTGTTATACGCAAACTCGATCAAAGGCATGTACTTATCCCTACTCCCTTTTTGGTCCAGGACACAGGCTCTTAGCATATCTTCCAGGGTTTGGATTGTCCTCTCGGACTGACCGTCCGTTTGTGGGTGGTAAGGAGTGCTCAAGCACAACTTGGAACCAAATGCCTTTTGAAAGGCTCCCCAAAAATGTGACGTAAACCGCGGATCTCGATCCGAGATTATCGTCGATGGTACTCCATGCAACCTTACTACTTCTTAGATGTAAAGCTGAGCTAACTTATCCAATGAGTACGTGACTCGAATAGGTAGAAAGTGAGCCAACTTAGTCAGTCGATCCACGATTACCCATACGGCATCGTTGCCAGCTTGGGCCCTTGGCAATCCTGTCACGAAATCCATTGATATACTCTCCCATTTCCACTCTGGGATTGACAGGGGTTGCAACATGCTAGAAGGTTTTTGGTGTTTGATCTTAACCTTTTGACAGACCAAACACTTACTCACCCAGGCGACCACATCGTTCTTTAATCTGGGCCACCAAAACATCTTCTTCAAATCTTGGTACATCTTGGTAGTACCAGGATGTATGGTGAAATGGCTCTTGTGATCTTCCTCCAAGATCTTCTCTCGAAGGTCGCCATCTTATGGCACACAGATTCGCCCCTTGAACCTCCACAACCAGTCGGGGCCTCATACAAAACCTTTCAACTTTCTGGCCTTAACTGCCTTGATTGTCTCCATAAAGTCCTCATTTTCTCTTTGGGAAAGCATAATCCTTTGGTTAAACCCACTGGTCACCGTGAGATGACACATCATGATACCTTTTTCCGTCACAGACATCCCAAGATTCATATCCCTAAACTGCTCTATTAACCCAACTTCGTTAACCATCATACAAGATAAACGTAACGACTTTCGACTCAAGGTATCAGCGACTACATTAGCCTTGCTGGGGTGGTAACTTAAGCCAAAATCGTAGTCCTCGAGGAATTCCACCCATCTCCTTTGCCTCATATTCAACTCCTTTTGATCAAAGAGATGCTTGAGACTCTTATGATCGGAGAAAACTTCAAACCTTACACTATACAAATGGTGTCTCCACATCTTTAGAGCGAACACGATGGCTGCTAATTCTAGGTCATGGGTGGGGTAGGTTACTTCGTGAGGCTTGAGTTGTCTGGATGCATAGGCTACCACTTGCCTATTTTGCATCAACACATAACCTAAACCCTTGCCAGAAGCATCGCAATATACCTCAAAGGGTACATTAGGGTCAGGTAAAACCAAAACTGGGGTTGAGGTGTGCTTTTCCTTAAGCTCTAGGAAACTCTTTTCACATTCAGGGCTCCACTCAAACGGGGCATTCTTCCTAGTGAGCTTGGTTAAGGGTAGGGATAACTGGGAAAATCCTTTAATAAACCTACAGTAATATCCAGCTAAACCCAAAAAGCTTCTAATTTCAGTTACAAAGGTTTGTCTATCCTAATTCATCACAACTTCTATCTTACTTGGGTCGACAGCTATGCCACCTTTTGACACAACAGATCCTAAGAACTTTACCTCCTCTAACCAAAATTCACACTTAGAAAGCTTCGCATACAACTTCTTCTCCTTTAGTACCTCTAAAACCAGCCTCAAATGACGCTCATGCTCCTCGTGGGTCTTCCAATAGATGAGAATATCATCTATGAACACAACCACGAGTTGAACTAAATAGGGTCGAAAGATCCTATTGATGTAGTCCATAAAAACTGTAGGAGCATTCGTCAATCCGAACGACATTACATTGAACTCAAAGTGTCCGTATCGAGTTCGAAAGGCAGTTTTAGGAATGTCTGAATCTCTAACCCTAATATGATGATAACCAGACCTCAAATCGATCTTAGAAAATACTACAGCTCCTTTCAACTAGTCCATAAGATCATCAATCCTAGGTAACAGGTACTTATTCTTTATGGTCACTTGGTTTAACTGCCTATAATCTATACACATTCTCATACTTCCGTCCTTCTTTTTCACAAATAAGACTGGAGCGCCCCAAGGTGAAGCACTCGGCCTTATAAAACTTTTCTCCAACAGCTCTTCCAACTGAGTTTTTAGTTCTACTAGCTCCAAGGGTGACATCCTATACGGGGCTATAGAGATTGGTTCGGTTCCAGGAACCAACTCTATGGAGAATTCAACTTCTCTCTCAGGAGGGAACTCGGGTATTTCGTTTGGAAATACCTCGGGATAGTCTCTCACCACAGGTATCTCACCTAGGTTCTGCTCAAAGTCTACATTGCAAGCGGCTAGGAGAACATATCCCTTAGCTTTCTCCCCACTATAGAAGACCTCTACGGAATTTAGGTACAGCTTAATAGGTTGAATGACGTTTTTGGGAGGAGAAGGGAAAACTACGGTTTGGGTTCCACAATCTAACAACACACGGTTGGCGTGAAGCCAATTCATGCCTAAGATAATGCCTATGTCTTTCAAGGGTAAACAAATTAAATCTATGATAAAAGACCTATTTTCTACAACATGATGACAGTTTAAACAACAATGGCAAGTATTAATAGGGCGATTTGTAGGAGTAGAAACAATAAGATCAAAGGGAAGTTTAGAGACTCTTAGATTTAAGGACTCGACACTAGCAAGTGAAATAAAAGAATGAGTAGCACCAGAGTCATATAGTACAGTTAAGGGTTTACCATTTACTTCGCACATACCTTCAATGAGATCATTGAACTTCTTGGCGTCTTCTGCATTATGGGTAAAGACTCTTCCTTGGTGTTGTGGTCGAGGGTTCTGGTTCGGTGTCCCTTGGCTGGCGCAGTCCTTTGCATAGTGGCCAGACTTGCCACACTTGAACCACACATTCTGACTGGCTAAGCATGGACAATTCCCGTGGTTCTTTCCGCATTGGGGATAGACATCAGCAGATGCTGCTCCAGGGTAAGCAGCAGGGGTTTGTGGTGCCTTGTTCTTGGCCCCACTTGGTCCTCCATTGTGGTTTCAGGGTCCACCCGATCCACGGGGTTGATTGTTGTTGAAGTTCCTTGGGCCTTGATGTTGAAACGGCGGCCTTTGGTGTTGCTTGGATTGTTGGTGTGCAGGAGATCTTCGTGGTTGTTGTTGTTGTGGTCGGAACTAGTTGGTCTGGTAGGGATTGTAGTGATTCCTTGAAGGGTATTGCAGTTTGAACCTCGGGGCTTAAGGTCCAAGTCCCTTAGCTCGTTTCGCCCTCATAGCTTGCATCTTTTTCTGTCCTTCCTCAAGGATCCGGCACTTGTTGACCAGAGTTAGGAAGTCTCTGATCTCTATGTGGGCCACGGCGTAGTTCATCTCCGCCTTCAAACCGGCCTTATACTTGACGCATTTCCAAACCTCATCGGGGTTTCCTTGAAACACCCGAGAGAACTTGATCAGCACCTCGAATTTAGCAGTGTACTGGGCAACAGTAGACCCTCCCTGCGTCAGCTGCATGAACTCGATGTCCTTTGCATTCCTTATAGACTCCAGGAAGTACTTCTCGTAGAAGTAGGTCTTGAACAGCTCCCAATCAATGGGAGTTCCAGAAGCTTCTAGCAGGCGCTTCGTGCCGTTCCACCAGAACTCGGCATCTGACTTCATCATGAAGGCAGCAAAGGTGACCTTCTGCTCCTCTGAGAAGGCAACCACAGAGTAAATCTTCTCCATGTCCTTGATCCACTCATCATCTTTGTCAGGGTCCATTACGCCTCGGAATACCGGCGGGTTCCCCTTGCGAAACTCGCCAAAGCGGGAGGAGGGGGAACAGGAACAACATTCGCTTGTTGATCCATCCGGTCGAACATCCGTTCCATGGCTTGCGCCATGCGACGGACAGCAACAGCAGTTGCATTGTCTTGGTCAGCATCGGGCGTAGTCCTAGGCTGTCGTCGCGGTGCCATTGGTTCCTAAACACATGAAACAATGAACATCAAGTTGATCAGGCTCAATATCCATGCAAAATGAGCTAGTTACCATGGCACTTGCAAGCAATATAAGTCATGCATTTCTAGTCCTACAGCTTATCTCTATCAAGCACTACACATGACATAACTATCGCATCATGCTTATAAAGCATAATCAGTCCAATCCTCAGGCTCCATGAGAATCGAACTGCTCTGATACCATAATGTAACACCCTAAATCTTAACCTAATACTACTAGTATGTATTTAGGTTAATCTTTAGGATATTACCTCTTGGTCTCATTCTTTACTTGAAAATACTTAGCAGAAATATGGGCAAAATTTTTCTTTTTGGAATTAAAACCAAAGTGAGAGCCACGCATGATTCTTTGAATGGAAATTCATACAAGTCATATGAGCAAATCATAATAAAACACATAAACAACATGGACACATCAACTGATTATATATATAGATAATGTGCCTACTAAAAGGCAGGACTATTCAGTACATAGGAAAATGAAATACAACTAAAATGCAAATCCAAGGAAATCATAAAAGCAAGTACAAGGAAACCATGAAAGCAACACCCATACCCGTGTGCACCTAAAGTAGACAACCTCATATACAAAAGAAGGTTTGTCCTCAACTATGTGGTGTGTGTGCACTAGCTACTACCCATCCTCTGCACCTACTCCTGCTGGTCCGAGTACTGCGGGGTGGAATCGATCCACTGGCGAATCTCGGTGGGAGTTGTCGTGTGAATCATCCGAGCATATCCACCGCGGCGAGGGCGCATGGATGGCCTACAAGCCAACCTCGGCTAGACCACCGTCTCCTCACTCCCGACTCTCATTGGTGGAGGAGCGAGGCTAGAGCTCCAACTGTACATGTGCGAGGGCGGGTCTTCTGATGGATCCATCTCCGAATACTGAGTCCGGGGCACGTACTCTGGGTAGTCGCGTACGGCTGACGCCTCGGGCTCCATGCGGAGGATCTGCTCATCGCGTGGTCTGACTCGCTCAAAAATCGTGTTATGATGGTAGGGAGCAGTCGGGGTGAAGCGGTAGCTCCATACTGGGTGCGCGAAGGGTCATCCCATAAACATAAATACTCTGATAGTGTAGCGACCCTCAAAATGATATGACCCAAGTGCTAGGTCAAGGTGCAGCTCCCACGTCGGGGTGTCAATGAAGAGTACGAAAGTCACCATCTGAAGATATGATGGAAGAAAAGAGAGAGGGAATGAGAATCTTCTAAAAGAATTCTCAGTAGGGCAATCCCTAACTAAGTGACGTCATCATATCCCCAGGAACCTTGGGTTTCATTTCTAAAAAGGTGCGCATGCATGTAAACTTGTTTTAAGTTAGTTTTCTAAAGTATTCATTATCCAAGGTCTGTCATATTTTACAATGCGTCTTATGACTAAGCATGAAATACACTAATGATATGAATGCATCATAAAGATAAGCTAATCATCAAAGTCACAAAAACGTTATAATAATGGCATAAGTTGACAGGTATAAATCTCATAATAACTTCCTTGGTTTTTCATAGCATATGTGACATTTCAACTTTAACTTTATCTCATGGGGCCACCCTAAAACATCTCTAGGTTATGAGCTCATACCTTAACTAGTCGTCACTAGTTCTTACTTATCCTATGATAAGCGTAACATACATAATCCCGACTTAGAGTACGGGCTAGGGGGCAAATTAAGGATCACCTCTTAGGGTCATTTCCTCTTTGAAACGCTCTACTAGCAACTAGTGCATAGTAGTATTGTCCGCTTTGGCAAGCACTATGTCAATACCCTCACGGATTTGTTTTCTTGGGGGTGCTCGGCTAAACCGGTGTCACCCAAGAAGGCGTCTCAGTGTTGTGTCACATTTAAGTTCTCATGATTTTCAAAAAGACCTTTTTCTAAGTTCCTCAAATTTGATGGAAATTTGGCAGCATGACGGTTGTAGACCGAATTTCCTCAAATTTGCTTATGCCATGAAAACATATACGACATACACAAACATTTCTTATGGGGTATAGCATATCATCATGTAAAACTTCTTTATAGCACATATCAAACTTATCATAGACAAAGCTCATGTATCATATATCATAAATTAAGCATCATAAAAACTCAAGACTTCTTAATGTCTTATGCATTGACCCTTAAGGTCCTTAACTCATGTTCTAAGTTATTAATCATCAAACCTAATCTCTTGGGTACATATGAGGTTATAACTAAGTATTTCTCACCTCACACTATGATCAAGAACATCTCTAAACCTCAAAGATGCAGAATTTATAATCCTAACTTTACGGGTCCCTAGGAGTCACAACAGTGACCCCTTTCTAAGTCCGGTTTGTTCCTAAGGCTTCAAGATCAAGTCCTAAACCATTTATGAGGCATTCCTACACAATTAAACTAATTTAAATCCATGATTAGCATTACTAAACCTTGCTGGACAGAATCCAGAAAATTCAAACATTAAAGGATCTAGAACTCTCAAATTAATTCTTTTCTAGTCTCTAACTTATCTTATCTTCCACATATGAGTCTTGACATTATTTTTACTCAAACATAAGCATATTATCATCATTAAAACAGCACATACAGTGGCAAATAAGTAGCAAGGCAGAACCGAAATGTGCATCTCCGTAAAAGGCATAGAACATAATTTGTCAAGCACATAGAATACTAGTTTCTCTTGAAACCTTTTTAGAACTTTCAAAACTCATTTATAAACACTTTTATCTTTCAAAATCATAAAAATGCTTAAGAGGGCAGTGGCTAAATCATTTTCATCTCAAGAGGTCCTAAATTCATAAAACTTAATTCTACATATTTCTTATACTCATATAAGCTTAGGAAAATTATAAACATAATTTTCAATACTTGGAAACCTTAAAACCTCTTAGGGCCGAAATCTCAACTATGGAAAATAAATATTTTAGACCTTTGTTTGAGACCACAATGGACAAGTCCTTGAGCTCTAGGTTCATTAAAGTGATGGCATAAAGATAAACATGCTTATGCACTTGTTTTAGCTTTTGTTAGAAAGTAAAGTGAGAGCATAAAATAAATATGAGATACATCATATTATTATCTTTGATATTTAGGTGAGAACTTGAAATGTAAACATGCTAATGCATAGCTTGAAATATAAACATGATAATGCAAGTTCTTTTATTATCTTGGTACTTAGTGATAGCAAGGAAAATAAACATGATGTGCAAGACATAAAAGTAAACATGATGCAAGGTTCATTTTATGGTTAGCTAGAGCTCATTCAAGACTTTAACAAGATAACAACCCAACACATATCTCACTACAAAGAGAGCTTTAGTGTTCTTGAACCAAGTTCTCAAAGGAACCATGAGGTTCTTGAACGTCATCATCAAGCTCAAGATAAATAAATTTTCAAAACAAAACAAACAAAATCTCAATGATCAAAATATCAAATCGAAAACCTTACAAGAGGAAAAAGAAAGTGAAACTAAGTCAAGTTCTTTATTAAATACCCAAAACCCCTATCTAGAGAAAGATCTCTAGAACGTGCCGGCCAACTTTAAGGTTGACAAGGGTAGGCTTGGGCTTTTAGAAATCCTTAGATTAATTTTCTTAAGTTGAAAAACTATGGGAGCTAGATATCATATAGATGAAGTCATAAGAAAAGGAAAACTCAAGCTTTAGAGGTTTCTTTGAGATGAACACAAGGTCATCATCTAGAAACTCTCATCATCAAGCTATCATACTCATGATCAAGGCCAAGTGGCCGAAATGAAGAAGAAAGAAAAACAAAAGAGAGTTTAAAAAGAATCCAAGAGGAAACTAGAGAAAAACACATTCTTGAGCAAAACAAGTTTGAAAAGAAAATCCCTACCTAAAATGAAGACACAAAGCTTGAACTTTTGAAAAGAAAAACAAGATGATGAGCTCCTCCTTGGGGCTTGATGGTTTCGGCCAAGAGGAAACAAGAAGGTTGGAGTTATCTTTCAAGTGAGGTTGTGTTTGAGATGTGGTGTTTGAGAGGTTTGATGATGGTTCAAGGCTATGGGGTGGTGTTTCAAGGTTGAGAGATGATGATGAGATGAAGAGAGGATGAAGATGAAGATGAAAAGAAAGGAAGAACTCTCTTGAAACTTGAGAGAAAAAGAAAGAACTCAAGAAAGCTTAGGAAAACTTCAAACTTACCAAATGAACTAAGGTGTTTGCATGTGTTTCTAGGCAAGGTATTTATAGAGAATGAAAACAAATGAAGGCTCAAATAGGAGAGGACGAAGCCATGTGGTCTTGGAGGGAAAGGAAGAGAAAATATCTCTTACATAAGGTCATTCAAGCATGGTTTGAAGTATGGAAGCTATGCTACAAAGTATGGCTTCATGTGAGTTAATTTCCTATCAATTTTTTATGAAATTAGGCTGCTAGAAACAATGCATGGCTGGAATTTTTTCAGCCACAAATAAATGGAGAATATGGGCTATTTTAATTAGTTATTTACTTGGAAAATCAAGCTTGATTGAAAGTTATGACAATGTATAGTGTATGTGACTTGAGTTATGGCCTTGGAGTGTTGAAAAATTGAACATGTGATGCATATGGGGAGGGAAGGGCTTTGGCCAGACCTAGCAGCATGGGGGAGTGAGGTTTTGATCATCTAATTGTGTGTTAATGATAGGTTTAAGTGTGTATTAGCTTAGGTACAAGGTTAGGAATAATTAAGCTTAAGTTTAGATGACTAAGAATGTGATTTAAGGATTTTATGACAAGATTAGGAGTGCTCATATATCATTAAAGAATTTTAAACTCATTATGAATAAACAATATGTAACACAATTCCATGATTTAAGGAATTGACGAGAGGAAATACTATTCAAGATTCCATGACTAGAAATCTTGAAATTAAAATATGATTTTAAGTTGTAATTAAGCACTTTTAGGTTCTAATCAACTTTAATAAATTATTTTGACTCAAGATTAATTAAGGGAATTAATTAACCTTCGATTAGAGCCTAATATTGCTTAGATTTACTTAATCACGCGATTAAGCGTAAAAACACGAAATTAGGGGCAAAACCATAATTTTACACTAATTTCACCCGGGACCTCCGGGACCAAAACTAAAGTCATAATCTACGTAAAAACGCATTTTAAAATCGTCTGAAAAAGTTTCGGGTTCATCCGTCACTTGCAAATGGGTAAAACACCGCAGGGGTGTTTTGGTCATTTTGACCCAAAAACTCAAAAAACGAGATTTTTGATCCCGGGAAAGTACACAAGTCATCTAATCCCCTTCCAACATTGAGTTTGCCCTTCGAGTACTGCCAAACCGGCTTTCCTCGAATTCCGGGCTGAAAATGACCTCAGGGACATTTTGGTCATTTTCACTCTAACAGAAAAATCAGGGCGTTACATTACTCCCCTCCTTAAAAAGAATTTCATCCTCGAAATTCGTTACCTTAGAAAAGCTCTGGATATTTTGACTTCATCTCTGACTCCAGTTCCCACATATATTCTTCCGACTTGTCTCGTCCCCATGCCACTTTCACTAAAGGAACAGACTTGTTCCTTAACTGCTTGACTCCGTGATCCACTATTCTCGTAGGCGGTAGATTGAAAGTGAGGTCCTCCCTCAACTGTACATGCTCTAGTTCTAGGACATGACGTGAAAGACATCATGAAGGTTTGACAGATTGGGTGGTAGGGCTATTTTGTAGGCTACAGATCCGATTCTCTAAAGAATTTCAAAAGGGCCGAGAAATCGGGGACTCAACTTTTTAACTTTCATGGCTCTCCCTAATCCTGTAGTGGGGGTGATTCTTAGAAATACATGTTCTCCTTCTTGGAACTCCAAGGGCTTATGCCTTTTGTTCGCGTAGCTTTTCTGTCGACTTTGAGCGGTTAAGATTCTATCCTTGATTTTCTTGATCTACTCCGTCGTTTCCCTCACTACATCAGGTCCTAAGACACTTTGTTCTCAGGGCTCGTACCAACACAAAGGTGATTGGCACTTCCTTCCATATAACACCTCGTACGGTGCCATACCGATGCTTGCGTGATAACTGTTGTTATACGCAAACTCGATCAAAGGCATGTACTTATCCCTACTCCCTTTTTGGTCCAGGACACAGGCTCTTAGCATATCTTCCAGGGTTTGGATTGTCCTCTCGGACTGACCATCCGTTTGTGGGTGGTAAGGAGTGCTCAAGCACAACTTGGAACCAAATGCCTTTTGAAAGGCTCCCCAAAAATGTGACGTAAACCGCGGATCTCGATCCGAGATTATCGTCGATGGTACTCCATGCAACCTTACTACTTCTTAGATGTAAAGCTGAGCTAACTTATCCAATGAGTACGTGACTCGAATAGGTAGAAAGTGAGCCAACTTAGTCAGTTGATCCACGATTACCCATACGGCATCGTTGCCAGCTTGGGCCCTTGGCAATCCTGTCACGAAATCCATTGATATACTCTCCCATTTCCACTCTGGGATTGACAGGGGTTGCAACATGCTAGAAGGTTTTTGGTGTTTGATCTTAACCTTTTGACAGACCAAACACTTACTCACCCAGGCGACCACATCGTTCTTTAATCTGGGCCACCAAAACATCTTCTTCAAATCTTGGTACATCTTGGTAGTACCAGGATGTATGGTGAAATGGCTCTTGTGATCTTCCTCCAAGATCTTCTCTCAAAGGTCGCCATCTTGTGGCACACAGATTCGCCCCTTGAACCTCCACAACCAGTCGGGACCTCATACAAAACCTTTCAACTTTCTGGCCTTAACTGCCTTGATTGTCTCCATAAAGTCCTCATTTTCTCTTTGGGAAAGCATAATCCTTTGGTTAAACCCACTGGTCACCGTGAGATGACACATCATGATACCTTTTTCCGTCACAGACATCCCAAGATTCATATCCCTAAACTGCTCTATTAACCCAACTTCGTTAACCATCATACAAGATAAACGTAACGACTTTCGACTCAAGGTATCAGCGACTACATTAGCCTTGCTGGGGTGGTAACTTAAGCCAAAATCGTAGTCCTCGAGGAATTCCACCCATCTCCTTTGCCTCATATTCAACTCCTTTTGATCAAAGAGATGCTTGAGACTCTTATGATCGGAGAAAACTTCAAACCTTACACTATACAAATGGTGTCTCCACATCTTTAGAGCGAACACGATGGCTGCTAATTCTAGGTCATGGGTGGGGTAGGTTACTTCGTGAGGCTTGAGTTGTCTGGATGCATAGGCTACCACTTGCCTATTTTGCATCAACACATAACCTAAACCCTTGCCAGAAGCATCGCAATATACCTCAAAGGGTACATTAGGGTCAGGTAAAACCAAAACTGGGGTTGAGGTGAGCTTTTCCTTAAGCTCTAGGAAACTCTTTTCACATTCAGGGCTCCACTCAAACGGGGCATTCTTCCTAGTGAGCTTGGTTAAGGGTAGGGATAACTGGGAAAATCCTTTAATAAACCTACGGTAATATCCAGCTAAACCCAAAAAGCTTCTAATTTCAGTTACAAAGGTTTGTCTATCCTAATTCATCACAACTTCTATCTTACTTGGGTCGACAGCTATGCCACCTTTTGACACAACAGATCCTAAGAACTTTACCTCCTCTAACCAAAATTCACACTTAGAAAGCTTCGCATACAACTTCTTCTCCTTTAGTACCTCTAAAACCAGCCTCAAATGACGCTCATGCTCCTCGTGGGTCTTCCAATAAATGAGAATATCATCTATGAACACAACCACGAGTTGAACTAAATAGGGTCGAAAGATCCTATTGATGTAGTCCATAAAAACTGTAGGAGCATTCGTCAATCCGAACGACATTACATTGAACTCAAAGTGTCCGTATCGAGTTCGAAAGGCAGTTTTAGGAATGTCTGAATCTCTAACCCTAATATGATGATAACCAGACCTCAAATCGATCTTAGAAAATACTACAGCTCCTTTCAACTAGTCCATAAGATCATCAATCCTAGGTAACAGGTACTTATTCTTTATGGTCACTTGGTTTAACTGCCTATAATCTATATACATTCTCATACTTCCGTCCTTCTTTTTCACAAATAAGACTGGAGCGCCCCAAGGTGAAGCACTCGGCCTTATAAAACTTTTCTCCAACAGCTCTTCCAACTGAGTTTTTAGTTCTACTAGCTCCAAGGGTGACATCCTATACGGGGCTATAGAGATTGGTTCGGTTCCAGGAACCAACTCTATGGAGAATTCAACTTCTCTCTCATGAGGGAACTCGGGTATTTCGTTTGGAAATACCTCGGGATAGTCTCTCACCACAGGTATCTCACCTAGGTTCTGCTCAAAGTCTACATCGCAAGCGGCTAGGAGAACATATCCCTTAGCTTTCTCCCCACTATAGAAGACCTCTACGGAATTTAGGTACAGCTTAATAGGTTGAATGACGTTTTTGGGAGGAGAAGGGAAAATTACGGTTTGGGTTCCACAATCTAACAACACACGGTTGGCGTGAAGCCAATTCATGCCTAAGATAATGCCTATGTCTTTCAAGGGTAAACAAATTAAATCTATGATAAAAGACCTATTTTCTACAACATGGTGACAGTTTAAACAACAATGGCAAGTATTAATAGGGCGATTTGTAGGAGTAGAAACAATAAGATCAAAGGGAAGTTTAGAGACTCTTAGATTTAAGGACTCGACACTAGCAAGTGAAATAAAAGAATGAGTAGCACCAGAGTCATATAGTACAGTTAAGGGTTTACCATTTACTTCGCACATACCTTCAATGAGATCATTGAACTTCTTGGCGTCTTCTGCATTATGGGTAAAGACTCTTCCTTGGTGTTGTGGTCGAGGGTTCTGGTTTGGTGTCCCTTGGCTGGCGCAGTCCTTTGCATAGTGGCCAGGCTTGCCACACTTGAACCACATATTCTGACTGGCTAAGCATGGACGATTCCCGTGGTTCTTTCCGCATTGGGGATAGACATCAGCAGATGCTGCTCCAGGGTAAGCAGCAGGGGTTTGTGGTGCCTTGTTCTTGGCCCCACTTGGTCCTCCATTGTGGTTTTAGGGTCCACCCGGTCCACGGGGTTGATTGTTGTTGAAGTTCCTTGGGCCTTGATGTTGAAACGGCGGCCTTTGGTGTTGCTTGGATTGTTGGTGTGCAGGAGCTCTTCGTGGTTGTTGTTGTTGTGGTCGGAACTAGTTGGTCTGGTAGGGATTGTAGTGATTCCTTGAAGGGTACTGCAGTTTGAACCTCGGGGCTTAAGGTCCAAGTCCCTTAGCTCGTTTCGCCCTCATAGCTTGCATCTTTTTCTGTCCTTCCTCAAGGATCCGGCACTTGTTGACCAGAGTTAGGAAGTCTCTGATCTCTATGTGGGCCATGGCGTAGTTCATCTCCGCCTTCAAACCGGCCTTATACTTGACGCATTTCCAAACCTCATCGGGGTTTCCTTGAAACACCCGAGAGAACTTGATCAAGACTCGAATTTAGCGATTGTCTTTGGGCAACAGTAGACCCTCCCTGCGTCAGCTGCATGAACTCGATGTCCTTTGCATTCCTTATAGACTCCGGGAAGTACTTCTCGTAGAAGTAGGTCTTGAACAGCTCCCAATCAATGGGAGTTCCAGAAGCTTCTAGCAGGCGCTTCGTGCCGTTCCACCAGAACTCGGCATCTGACTTCATCATGAAGGCAGCAAAGGTGACCTTCTGCTCCTCCGAGAAGGCAACCACAGAGTAAATCTTCTCCATGTCCTTGATCCACTCATCATCTTTGTCAGGGTCCATTACGCCTCGGAATACCAGCGGGTTCCCCTTGCGAAACTCGCCAAAGCGGGCTTGTTCCACCGTCTCGGCAGCAGGGGGAGGAGGGGGAACAGGAACAACATTCGCTTGTTGATCCATCCGGTCGAACATCCGTTCCATGGCTTGCGCCATGCGACGGACAGCAACAGCAGTTGCATTGTCTTGGTCAACATCGGGCGTAGTCCTAGGTTGTCGTCGCGGTGCCATTGGTTCCTAAACACATGAAACAATGAACATCAAGTTGATCAGGCTCAATATCCTTGCAAAATGAGCTAGTTACCATGGCACTTGCAAGCAATATAAGTCATGCATTTCTAGTCCTACAGCTTATCTCTATCAAGCACTACACATGACATAACTATCGCATCATGCTTATAAAGCATAATCAGTCCAATCCTCAGGCTCCATGAGAATCGAACTGCTCTGATACCATAATGTAACACCCTAAATCTTAACCTAATACTACTAGTATGTATTTAGGTTAATCTTTAGGATATTACCTCTTGGTCTCATTCTTTACTTGAAAATACTTAGCAGAAATATGGGCAAAATTTTTCTTTTTGGAATTAAAACCAAAGTGAGAGCCACGCATGATTCTTTGAATGGAAATTCATACAAGTCATATGAGCAAATCATAATAAAACACATAAACAACATGGACACATCAACTGATTATATATATAGATAATGTGCCTACTAAAAGGCAGGACTATTCAGTACATAGGAAAATGAAATACAACTAAAATGCAAATACAAGGAAATCATAAAAGCAAGTACAAGGAAACCATGAAAGCAACACCCATACCCGTGTGCACCTAAAGTAGACAACCTCATATACAAAAGAACGTTTGTCCTCAACTATGTGGTGTGTGTGCACTAGCTACTACCCATCCTCTGCACCTACTCCTGCTGGTCCGAGTACTGCGGGGTGGAATCGATCCACTGGCGAATCTCGGTGGGAGTTGTCGTGTGAATCATCCGAGCATATCCACCGCGGCGAGGGCGCATGGATGGCCTACAAGCCAACCTCGGCTGGACCACCGTCTCCTCACTCCCGACTCTCATTGGTGGGGGAGCGGGGCTAGAGCTCCAACTGTACATGTGCGAGGGCAGGTCTTCTGATGATCCATCTCCGAATACTGAGTCCGGGGCACGTACTCTGGGTAGTCGTGTACGGCTGACGCCTCGGGCTCCATGCGGAGGATCTGCTCATCGCGTGGTCTGACTCGCTCAAAAATCGTGTTATGATGGTAGGGAGCAGTCGGGGTGAAGCGGTAGCTCCATACTGGGTGCGCGAAGGGTCATCCCATAAACATAAATACTCTGATAGTGTAGCGACCCTCAAAATGATATGACCCAAGTGCTAGGTCAAGGTGCAGCTCCCACGTCGGGGTGTCAATGAAGAGTACGAAAGTCACCATCTGAAGATATGATGGAAGAAAAGAGAGAGGGAATGAGAATCTTCTAAAAGAATTATCAGTAGGGCAATCCCTAACTAAGTGACGTCATCATATCCCCAGGAACCTTGGGTTTCATTTCTAAAAAGGTGCGCATGCATGTAAACTTGTTTTAAGTTAGTTTTCTAAAGTATTCATTATCCAAGGTCTGTCATATTTTACAATGCGTCTTATGACTAAGCATGAAATACACTAATGATATGAATGCATCATAAAGATAAGCTAATCATCAAAGTCACAAAAATGTTATAATAATGGCATAAGTTGACAGGTATAAATCTCATAATAACTTCCTTGGTTTTTCATAGCATATGTGACATTTCAACTTTAACTTTATCTCATGGGGCCACCCTAAAACATCTCTAGGTTATGAGCTCATACCTTAACTAGTCGTCACTAGTTCTTACTTATCCTATGATAAGCGTAACATACATAATCCCGACTTAGAGTACGGGCTAGGGGGCAAATTAAGGATCACCTCTTAGGGTCATTTCCTCTTTGAAACGCTCTACTAGCAACTAGTGCATAGTAGTATTGTCCGCTTTGGCAAGCACTATGTCAATACCCTCACGGATTTGTTTTCTTGGGGGTGCTTGGCTAAACCGGTGTCACCCAAGAAGGCGTCTCAGTGTTGTGTCACATTTAAGTTCTCATGATTTTCAAAAAGACCTTTTTCTAAGTTCCTCAAATTTGATGGAAATTTGGCAGCATGACGGTTGTAGACCGAATTTCCTCAAATTTGCTTATGCCATGAAAACATATACGACATACACAAACATTTCTTATGGGGTATAGCATATCATCATGTAAAACTTCTTTATAGCACATATCAAACTTATCATAGACAAAGCTCATGTATCATATATCATAAATTAAGCATCATAAAAACTCAAGACTTCTTAATGTCTTATGCATTGACCCTTAAGGTCCTTAACTCATGTTCTAAGTTATTAATCATCAAACCTAATCTCTTGGGTACATATGAGGTTATAACTAAGTATTTCTCACCTCACACTATGATCAAGAACATCTCTAAACCTCAAAGATGCAGAATTTATAATCCTAACTTTACGGGTCCCTAGGAGTCACAACAGTGACCCCTTTCTAAGTCCGGTTTGTTCCTAAGGCTTCAAGATCAAGTCCTAAACCATTTATGAGGCATTCCTACACAATTAAACTAATTTAAATCCATGATTAGCATTACTAAACCTTGCTGGACAGAATCCAGAAAATTCAAACATTAAAGGATCTAGAACTCTCAAATTAATTCTTTTCTAGTCTCTAACTTATCTTATCTTCCACATATAAGTCTTGACATTATTTTTACTCAAACATAAGCATATTATCATCATTAAAACAGCACATACAGTGGCAAATAAGTAGCAAGGCAGAACCGAAATGTGCATCTCCGTAAAAGGCATAGAACATAATTTGTCAAGCACATAGAATACTAGTTTCTCTTGAAACCTTTTTAGAACTTTCAAAACTCATTTATAAACACTTTTATCTTTCAAAATCATAAAAATGCTTAAGAGGGCAGTGGCTAAATCATTTTCATCTCAAGAGGTCCTAAATTCATAAAACTTAATTCTACATATTTCTTATACTCATATAAGCTTAGGAAAATTATAAACATAATTTTCAATACTTGGAAACCTTAAAACCTCTTAGGGCCGAAATCTCAACTATGGAAAATAAATATTTTAGACCTTTGTTTGAGACCACAATGGACAAGTCCTTGAGCTCTAGGTTCATTAAAGTGATGGCATAAAGATAAACATGCTTATGCACTTGTTTTAGCTTTTGTTAGAAAGTAAAGTGAGAGCATAAAATAAATATGAGATACATCATATTATTATCTTTGATATTTAGGTGAGAACTTGAAATGTAAACATGCTAATGCATAGCTTGAAATATAAACATGATAATGCAAGTTCTTTTATTATCTTGGTACTTAGTGATAGCAAGGAAAATAAACATGATGTGCAAGACATAAAAGTAAACATGATGCAAGGTTCATTTTATGGTTAGCTAGAGCTCATTCAAGACTTTAACAAGATAACAACCCAACACATATCTCACTACAAAGAGAGCTTTAGTGTTCTTGAACCAAGTTCTCAAAGGAACCATGAGGTTCTTGAACGTCATCATCAAGCTCAAGATAAATAAATTTTCAAAACAAAACAAACAAAATCTCAATGATCAAAATATCAAATCGAAAACCTTACAAGAGGAAAAAGAAAGTGAAACTACGTCAAGTTCTTTATTAAATACCCAAAACCCCTATCTAGAGAAAGATCTCTAGAACGTGCCGGCCAACTTTAAGGTTGACAAGGGTAGGCTTGGGCTTTTAGAAATCCTTAGATTAATTTTCTTAAGTTGAAAAACTATGGGAGCTAGATATCATATAGATGAAGTCATAAGAAAAGGAAAACTCAAGCTTTAGAGGTTTCTTTGAGATGAACACAAGGTCATCATCTAGAAACTCTCATCATCAAGCTATCATACTCATGATCAAGGCCAAGTGGCCGAAATGAAGAAGAAAGAAAAACAAAAGAGAGTTTAAAAAGAATCCAAGAGGAAACTAGAGAAAAACACATTCTTGAGCAAAACAAGTTTGAAAAGAAAATCCCTACCTAAAATGAAGACACAAAGCTTGAACTTTTGAAAAGAAAAACAAGATGATGAGCTCCTCCTTGGGGCTTGATGGTTTCGGCCAAGAGGAAACAAGAAGGTTGGAGTTATCTTTCAAGTGAGGTTGTGTTTGAGATGTGGTGTTTGAGAGGTTTGATGATGGTTCAAGGCTATGGGGTGGTGTTTCAAGGTTGAGAGATGATGATGAGATGAAGAGAGGATGAAGATGAAGATGAAAAGAAAGGAAGAACTCTCTTGAAACTTGAGAGAAAAAGAAAGAACTCAAGAAAGCTTAGGAAAACTTCAAACTTACCAAATGAACTAAGGTGTTTGCATGTGTTTCTAGGCAAGGTATTTATAGAGAATGAAAACAAATGAAGGCTCAAATAGGAGAGGATGAAGCCATGTGGTCTTGGAGGGAAAGGAAGAGAAAATATCTCTTACACAAGGTCATTCAAGCATGGTTTGAAGTATGGAAGCTATGCTACAAAGTATGGCTTGATGTGAGTTAATTTCCTATCAATTTTTTATGAAATTAGGCTTCTAGAAACAATGCATGACTGGAACTTTTCTAGCCACAAATAAATGGAGAAAATGGGCTATTTTAATTAGTTATTTACTTGGAAAATCAAGCTTGATTGAAAGTTATGACAAGGTATAGTGTATGTGACTTGAGGTATGGCCTTGGAGTGTTGAAAAATTGAACATGTGATGCATATGGGGAGGGAGGGGCTTCGGCCAGACCTGGCAGCATGGGGGAGTGAGGTTTTGATCATCTAATTGTGTGTTAATGATAGGTTTAAGTGTGTATTAGCTTAGGTACAAGGTTAGGAATAATTAAGCTTAAGTTTAGGTGACTAAGAATGTGATTTAAGGATTTTATGACAAGATTAGGAGTGCTCATACGTCATTAAAGAATTTTAAACTCATTTATGAATAAACAATGTATAACACAATTCCATGATTTAAGGAATTGGAGAGAGGAAACACTATTCAAGATTCCATGACTAGAAATCTTGAAATTAAAATATGATTTTAAGTTGTAATTAAGCACTTTTAGGTTCTAATCAACTTTAATAAATTATTTTGACTCAAGATTAATTAAGGGAATTAATTAACCTTCGATTAGAGCCTAATATTGCTTAGGTTTGCTTAATCACGCGATTAAGCGTAAAAACACGAAACTATGGGCAAAACCTCAATTTTGCACTAATTTCGCCCGGGACCTCCGGGACCAAAACTAAAGTCATAGTCTGCATAAAAATGCCTTTCAAAATCATCTAGAGAAGTTTCGGGTTCATCCGGCACTTGCAAACGGGTAAAACACCGTAGGGGCGTTTTGGTCATTTTGACCTGAAAACTCGAAAAACGAGATTTTCGATCCCGGGAAGGTACACAAGTCATCTAATCCCTTTCCAACATTGAGTTTACCCTTCGAGTACTGCCGAACCGGCTTTCCTGGAATTCCGGGCTGAAAATGACCTCAAGGGCATTTTGATCATTTTCACTCTAACAGAAAAATCGGGGCGTTACAGCCAAAATACCCCTATAGAGTTTTATGTGGGTATCAGTGCCGTTTGAGCCTGGAATCTCTCCTGAGAGTTTGGAATGCTAATTATATGTGTTGGATGATAATTGTTTTGGTTCGGGTAGTCCAGTGCAGTGTTTGTGCAAAATTACTATTTTGCCCTTGGAATAGTATTTTACGGGCCTAATGACGTGATTAAGGGAACCTAAACAATATTAGGCTCTAATCAAAGATTAATTAATTTTGATAATTAATCTAGAGTCAAAATAATTTATTAAGGTTTATTAGAACCTAAGATTGCTTAGATAAACTTAAATCTCTTTCTTAAAATTAAGATTCCATGTCATGGAATATTAAATAGTGTTTTCTCTCTCCAATTCCTTAAGTTAAGGAATTATGTTTGTGCATGATCATATCATAAAATGTGTTTTGATTTCACTAATGAAGTAAAACCACTCCTAAATCATGTCTTGACATCCTTAATTACCTATCACTTTACCTAAACACTTACTTACCAACTCTTAATCAAAGATACACCTAAACACATCTCTAAACCATAATTAAGTGAAATATTCTCTCCCCCATGGCTGCATAGGAACCGGCCACTCCTCCCCCATATTCTTCACATGTTAATTTGCATCACACTCAAAGAACCATGCTTACCTCATGCTTGAACCATACCTTGGACCATGCTTGAGTCATACCTAGCCATACCTCTAACCATACTTTTGAATGACCACATTGAGAAGATATTTTCCCCCTCCTCCTCCATCTATCCTCTCATATTTCAATTTTCTATAAATTCCTATCTCAAGAGAACTTGGTTCCATTTTACACATTTTCTAGTTGTTGTCTTGAAAGTTCATCTTGTTTTCTTTATTTTCTCTCAAAGAACTCTATAGCTTTTTTTCTCTCATCTTCTCCATCCTCTTCAAAGACCACCTTCTTGCAACCTCAAACCACCACACAACCATCATAGATCATCATCCAAACACCTAAGCTTCCATTCTCACTCACAAAGCTCACACAAACACATTTCCTTCCTTTTTTCCTTTACTTGGCCGAACCCCATACACCACCTTGGATAGGAGTTTTCTTCTCATTTCCTTGCAAAGAACAAACTCTTTTTCCTTCCAACAACAAACACCACTTGGTAGGGGTTTTGTTTATAAAAGGTTTATCTTTTACATTGTAACGCCTCAATTTTCTGTTAGAGTAAAAATGACCAAAATGCCCCTAAGGTCATTTTCGGCCCGGAACTCAAGGATAGCCGATCTGGCAACCCTCGAGGGGCAAACTCAATGTTGGAAGGGGATTAGTTGGTTTGCGAACCTTTACGGGATCGAAAATCTCATTTTTTGAGTTTTCGGGTCAAAATAACTAAAATACCCCTGTGGTGTTTTACCCATTTGCAAGTGTTGGATGTACCCGAAACTTCTCCAGATGGTTTTAAAAGACATTTTTATGTGTTCTGTGACTTCAGTTTTAGTTCCGGAGGTCCCGGGCAAAATTAGTGCAAAATTATAATTTTGCCCCTAGCTTTGTGTTTTTGAGCTTAATCGTGTGATTAAGCAAACCTAAGTAATATTAGGCTCTAATCGAAGATTAATTAATTTCCATAATTAATCTTGAGTCAAAATAATTTATTAAAGTTGATTAAAACCTAAGAATGCTTAATTTCAACTTAAAACCTTATTTTAAATTCAAGATTCCTAGTCATGGAATCTTGAATAGTGTTTTCTCTCTCAAATTCCTTAAATCATGGAATTGTGTTTCCAATTGTTTATTCATAAGTGAATTTTAAATCCTCTAATTGTGTATGAGCACTTCTTAACCTTGTCATAAAATTCCAAATCACATCCTTAGTTACCTAAACACATATTTAGCAAATCCTAATCTTGCATCTAATCTAATACACACCTAAACACACCTCTAAACCATCACTAAACAAAAGAAACATCATCTCCTCTTTTCTAGAAGCTCATGGCCACTCCTCCTCCCATGCCTCCAATATTTGAAATTCAAATACAATTTCAAATCCATGACAAGCCTTACCTAGCCCATACTTTGCACCATACTTGGACCACACCTCACCATGCTTACATCCATGCTTTGAATGACCACTTTGAGGAGATATTTTCCTCCCTCAAAGCTCCAAAATTTCGTGCATATCTCCCCCCAAAATTCACCTCCACATTTCAAAATTTAACCCATAATATATATAGCAAAGTGTAAAGAAATCTCACAATTTTACCATTTGCTTGTTTGTTTGAGTTTGTGACCAAAAAAGCTTTCTTACTTTCTCTCAACCTCAAGTTCTTCTCCACCACTTAGAAACTCCTTCCACCATGACAAACCACCATAAACCACGTCAAACCACCACACCACCACCATAGATCATCATCTAAACACCAAAGCTTCCTTTCTCAAACACAAAGCTCACATAAAACGTCTTCCTTTCCTTTTCCTTGCGCTTGGCCGAATCATCACCACCATTTTGGAGGAGCTTTTCATCTCATTCTCACTTCAAAGAAACAAGCTTTCATCTTCATTCTTGGTAGGGAGTTGTTTTCTAAAAACTTTGTTTTGTTTAAAAATGAGTTTCTCTAGTTTTCTCTTTGTTACTTTTTCAAACTTTCTTTTGTTTCCTTCCTTTTTCATTTCGGCCATGAGGCCTTGTTTATGACCATGATAGCTTGATGATGAGGGCTCCTAGATGATGACCTTGTGTTCATCACAGAGGAACCTCTAAACCTTGAGTCTTGTTCTTCATCTAGTGAAGTTTTGGTTTTTCTTTCCTTTTTCCTTTTCCTATACGTTTCGGCCTCCATAGTTTTTCTTCAAAGGTTTTGTTAAAATTTTTAAAGTATCTCTATTTCTATTTTATGTCATGAAAGAATGTTGTTTTGGTTCTTACTCTCCTAAAGTTTTACTTTCCTTTAAAAACTTGTTTGTTTGAGCTAGACGATGATGTTTAAGAACCACATAGTTCCTTTGAGAACTTGGTTCAAGAACTCTAAAGCTCTCTTTGTGATGAGATAAGTGTTGGGTTGTATCTCTAAAGTCTTGTAATAGCTTTAGGTAAGATTAAAATGAACCTTGCATTCATGTTTATGTTTATGCCTTGCACATCATGTTTATTTTCCTTGCTATCACTAAATATCAAGAATAATAAATGAACTTGCATTATCATATTTATATTTCAAGCTTTGCATTCTCATGTTTATATTTTCAAGTCCTCACCTAAATATCAAAGATAATAACAAGTTTCATCTCATGTTTACTTTATGCTCTCACTTTATTTTCTAATGAAAGCTAAAATATGTGTATGAGCATGTTTAAGTTTATGTCATCACTTAAGAGAACCTAGAGCTCAAAGATTTGCCCATTATTATCTCAAACAAAGGCTTGAAAAATATATGTTCTTTAGCGTTTTAAATTTGGCCCTATGAGGTTTGATATGTTTCAAATACTAAAATTTATGTTCTATAATTTTTCTAAGCTTATATGAGTTCAAGAGATGTTCAGAACAAAGTTTTATGATTTTAAAACCTTTTGAGACTAATTTAAATTAGCTACTGCCCTTGAAAGTATTTTGATGATTTTAGTTGATAAAAATGTTTACTAATAAGTTTTGAAAGTTTTAAAAAGGTTCCAAGAGAAACTAGCATTTTATGTGTTCTAGAAATCAAGTTTATGCCTTGTTTGTTGGGAGATGAATTCTGTTCTGCCTTGCTATGAATGATCACTGTTATATGCTGTTTTGATGATGATAATATGAGTATATTCATGTATGTTTAATGCTAAAACTCATATGTGAAAGATAAGAGAAGTTAGTAACTAGAAAAGAATTAATTTGAGAGTTTTAGATCCCTTAGTAATTGATTTTTCTGGATTCTGTCCAGCATAGTTTAGAATTGATAATCATGGTTTATAATTAGTCTAAATGTGTAGGAATGACTCATAATTGGTTTAGGACTTGATCTTGATGCCTTAGAAGCAAACCGAACTTAGAAAGGGTCATTGTTGTGACTCCTAGGTACCCGTAAAGTTAGAATTTTAGATTCTGCACTCTTGAGGTTTAGAATTGTTTATGATCATAGAATTGAGTGAGGAATACTTAGATATGAGCCTATAGGTACCCGAGAGCTTAGGTTGTGATGATAGACAACTTAGATTTCAAGATAAAGGACCTTAAGTGTCAAAGCATAAGACATTAAGAGATCTTTTTTTGCTTTGTGTTTGATAATGCAAGTATGATATGTTGATATGCATGATGTGATTATATATGAGTTATGATGATGTGATCTTTTTATGTTGATGCTATGATGATGTGTGAATGCATGTGCTAGGCTGAAACCATTTATATGACTTTAGAAATTAATTATGAAATGTGAAATTGAATGTGTAAGTACATGCATTATGAGTTTATGTGGCATACTATGATGAAGTGCATAAATTTATGAGCATGATATACATATTGCATGAGGTTCCATGATGATAGTTGAGAGCATGTGTTTATGATGCATTCTTGCATAACACACCAAGACGCATTTCTCCTACCTCAGTAAGGAGATAACAAAACCATGAGGGTATGGTAGATGTAGCTTGCCAGAGCGGATAAATTTACTATGCACTAGATGCCGTAGATGCGTTTCGAAGAAGGAAATAACCCTAACCCACACTCTAGGAGTCGGTGTATTAAGTGATCCTTCAGTCCCTAACCCGCACTCAAGGAGTCGGTGTATTAGGTGACCCTTACGCCCTTAACCCATACTCTAGTAGTCGGGATTCTATCTCATGGTTTGTTTATTCAGATAATGAGTTGAAAACAAGTGATGTGTTACTCCCTCTATTAATCCCCATGTTAAATCTAGTGATGACTAGTTAGGATTGAGCTCATTCCTAGGCGATTAGGTGAGAAAGAGTTTGGGGACCATTATAAAAATCGTCGGGGCGGCAGGTTGGTTGGATTTAGGCGAACATTTTAAAGGAGGGTGGTCTTTGAGAAAAAGAAATTAAGAGTTCAAGCATAAGAAAGAGATATGATGTTTTTAAAGTCACATAGTTATGAGAAAAGAAAGAGTTTTATATGAGAAGTTATATCCCACTTATATATTTACCTGATGTTATGTTTCATTGAATTGCTTGCATAGTGTATTGTCATGTATTCATCCAATATCTGTTGCATTCATATCATTAAGACCCATACTAAAAGACGCTCACTTCGGATAAATAGATTTGAGAAGTTAAAAACTAAACCTTATCCATATCCACCTTTTTATAATTAAAACTGAAGTGGCTGGGGACGATGACGATGACCCATGTGTTAGAGTCGGAAATCCCTACTGAGAATCTTGAATGAGTTTCTCATCCCTCTCTCTCTTTTCTTCCTTATCGTCTCCAAACGAAGATGATGGTGTATCTCGTGACCTCTACCAAGGCGTGGGCGTAGGGCATGCACTACGAGTTGAATCAATGGGATGGAACGAAAGCGCGGAGATGCCGCTTTAGATTTATATACCTATAGATGTGTATTTCTTTTGATGTGATAATACGACTATGATAGTCATAAATTATGTATCTATGATAATATGTTTATGTTGTGATGTAATGAACAATGTTTGTGTTTTGTGACCATGAATGATATGATATCTCTTTTCTGTATATTAGTCTTCGTTACGTCATACACGGCTCTCACTTTGATTTTATGTTTCAAAAATAAATTTTACCTATATTTCCGCTAAGTATTTTCATAAAAGAATGAAACTAATAAGTAATAACCTAATGATTAACCTAATGTGTTCTAGAGTATTGGGTTGAAAATTAGGATGTTACATACATGATGTTTTAACATGAAAAAGTTCTAGTTTCTCTTGGTTTAAACTCTTTTCGTCTCTTTTTATTTTTGGCAATGAAGCTTGGTTTTGAAAGGAAAATTTTAGCTTGATGATGAGATTTCAAGATAATGCCCTTGTGGTTATCATTTGAGAAACCTCTAGAGCTTGAAACTTGGTCTTGATTCCAACACATTTCGGTTTTTCTTTTCCTTCTTCCTTGCTATGATTTCGGTTTCCTTTCTTTTCCTTTTGCACAAATTTTGATTTTATTTCTCCTTATCTTTGCTTTGATTTTCTTTTGGTTCTCAAAGAAATGTGGTTATTTATTTTGTTCTTTTGGTCCATTTCCTTGAGCTTGATGATGATGTTCAAACCGTAAAGTTTCTTTGAAACCTTGGTACAAAGAACTCTAAAGCTCACTTTGTCTTGCTAACATAAGTGTTGGGTTAAGGTTTATGTTCCTTTAAAGTCTTGTATGAGCTCTAGTAAAGAATAAAATGAACTTGCATCCTTGTTTAAGTTTATGCTTTGCACATCATGTTTACTTTTCCTTGTCATCACTAAAATCTCAAGAATAAAGAAATGAACTTGCATTCTCATGTTTAAATTTCAAGCTTTGCATTTCATGTTTATGTTTCAAGTCATCACTTAAACTCTAAAGATAATAATGAATTTGCATCTCATATTTACTTTAAAGCTCTCATTTTACTTTTATAATGGAGAATAAAATAAAGTGCATAGCATATTTATGATTTTGTCATCACTTAAGAATCCTAGAGCTCAAAGACTTGCCCTTTTTGTCTCAAGTAAAGTTTGGAAAATGGAAGCACTCTTTGGATGCTATTTGTAACGCCCCGATTTTTTCTGTTAGAGTAAAAATGACTAAAATGCCCCTGAGGTCATTTTTAGCCTGGAATTCGAGGAAAGCCAATCCGGTAGTACTCGAAGGGAAACTCAATGTTGGAAGGGGATTAGATGACTTATGTACCTTTCCGGGATTGAAAATCTCATTTTTCGGGTCAAAATGACCACAATGCCCTTGCGGTGTTTTACCTGTTTGCAAGTGCCAGATGAACCCGAAACTTCTCCAGATGGTTTTAAAAGGCGTTTTTATGTATTATGTGACTTTAGTTTTGTTCCCGGAGGTCCCGGGCGAAATTAGTGCAAAATTATGATTTTGCCCCTAGTTTCGTGTTTTTACGCTTAATCGCGTGATTAAGCAAACCTAAGCAATATTAGGCTCTAATCGAAGGTTAATTAATTTCCATAATTAATCTTGACTCAAAATAATTTATTAAAGTTGATTAGAACCTAAAAGTGCTTACTTACAACTTGAAATCCTATTTTAAATTCAAGATTCCTAGTTATGGAACCTTGAATAGTGTTTTCTCTTTCCAATTCCTTAAATCATGGAATTGTGTTTCCAATTGTTTATTCCTAAATGAGTTTTAAACTCTCTAATGATGTATGAGCACTCCTAATCTTGTCATAAAATCCTTAAAATACATTCTTAGTTACCTAAACTTAAGCTTAATTATTCCTAACCTTGTACCTAATCTAATACACACTTAAACCTATCATTAACACACAATTAGATGATCAAATCTCCCTCCCTCCATGCTGTTCAGGTCTGGCCGTGTACCCTCCTCCCTCCATATGCATCACATGTTCAATTTTCTAACACTCCAAAGCCATACCTCAAGTCACATACACCATACCTTGTCATATTTTCCATCACACTTGATTTTCCAAGTAAATAACCATGGGGGATATGGACATCGAGCCTACTGAAGCAGACAATATCACTGTGCACTGGATGCCAGTAGATGCATGTCAAAGAGGAAATGACCCTAAAAACTCCCTGAATTAAATGTTATGATAGGTGATCATTAAGCCCTCTAACCCGCACTCCAAGAGTCAAGATATATGTATACTTATTTGAGGATAAGCTGAAAACTAGTGACGACTAGTTAGGTATGAGCTCATAACCTAGAGATTTCTTAAAGGAGAAAAGTTTATTAGGGTGGCCCCATGAGAAAAACTAATGATGCAAGTAATGTCACATAAGCAAAGAAAGTGCATTCAAATGAAAGTTTTGATCCCTCTTGATACTATATACATGAGCATGTTCCTTTATGTTTTTGTTTTAACCAATAATTGCATAAGTTTCTACCATACATTCATGCTATGATATGCTGCATTCATGACATCAAGATTCATCCTAAAATGAATGGACCTTGGATAAATATGTTTGAAAAACCTAATAATGAACTTTATACATGCTCACCTTTTTATAATAAACCTAAGGTTCCTGGAAACATAGACAATGACACTAGGATAGGAGGATTTTCCTACTGAGATTCTTTATCAAGATTCTCACCCCCTTTATCTTTCTTTCTTTTTTTCCTTTACGTCTTTAGAGGACGATGGCTTCGTTCGTGATCTTCATTGATACTCCAGTCTGGGAGGTGCACTACGACCCGGACCACCATTGTGGCGTGCATATTTTTTGCTTACATGGGACGTCCTTTTGCTTACCTAGTTTCCAACTTCAGATTCACTCCCACTTCTCCCTATGGCGACAATCTGATCTTCGAGCGCACCCGCCCCTATGATAAGCAGACAAGTCATGCTCGCCCGACCGCCTTGGTAATTCGCGACTACCCTGATTATGTTCCTCGCTCGAGGCGATCAAAGACCAATCCATCCAAGAATTCCCCCACTCATATCTACTTGGAGGGCTTTGCTCCTACGGTACCCATCGATGTAGGCAGAGGCAGCGAGGATACGGTGACCCAGCCTCGGCTAGCTCGATGACGGGAGATGCATCCATACCGCAGAGGCCATTTCCGTCCCCTATTTCTCCTGTATACACCCAAGGAGCTTCCACAGTTCATTGGGTACATACCCCTATCACCGGAGGATCAGCGCCTTCAATAAATCTCGATGGAAAGTCTATTCAAGTGCTCGAGCCATCACGAGAATCCCCTCTTTACGTTGTATCTTTTGTTAGGGGTATCTTTAGTTTAGCACTCGTAGAACTAGTGTGAGGGAGCTGCAGTTGGATTTTGATTTTCGATATTCCATGTATTTCTATGTTCCTTGTATTTACTGCTTTTATTTCTATGTACTCAAAGCTCAACCCACTAGTATGGGTGTGACTTCGTCTATTATATTTCCGTTGTATTATGAACCATGTTCTATTATGATAATTAATGTATTTGTGTTGATGTTCTTCAATGTTGTGTTCTAGATATGTGCAAGTATGCTTTGTGTTTCCTATTCATGTTGATAGTGCTTTATACTCGGTTTATGTTAGCACGCGCGGCTCACGTTTTGTTTTATGTTTTCAAAAAAAATTTACCCTATTTTCCACTAAGTACTTTGGCAAAAAGAAGTTAAAGTATGAAACAAAGAGTAATAACTAATCATTAACTGTAAAACATCCTAGGCGTGTTGGGTTAAATATGAGGGTGTTATGCCTTCAATTCTGCTAATTCCTAGGGAAACATCTAGTAAGGAGCTATTGAGATTGGACCCATTCCTATACTAATTCAATAGAGAATTTTATCTTCCTTTGTGTGGGAAAATTCTAGTATATTTCTCGAATATATGTCAGAGTATTCTCGAACTACCAGTATCTCTTCTAATTCTTTTTCACTTTCGTTACACTAGGCAACATAGTATGTATCCTTGACTACTAGGCTTTTCACACCTACATCTTAAATGAATTCCTCTGCTAATGCAGCATCTTCTATATTCATAGAAAAAATACATCCATGCTGTGGTGGCCTAGATAAAAGTAGTATATCTCTAGTTGGACATTTCCTATTCTTATGACTTGGCTTCCTACATTGATAACAAACATATTGTCTAGCTAAACATGGTTTATCGCCATGATTATTTCCACATTCTATGCAATGCTTGTTATTAACTGGTTTTCTGCGACTACTTCCCTTTTCCATTCCCGTAAGGAAAATTCCATCTGTGGTGGTAAAATAGGCTTGAACCTTATGTCATATGGTGCTAGCCTTTCTCAAACCATTGATAGCTTCTAGTTGAACTCTTCCACTAGACCACTCTTATTCACCAATGTGATGAAGTCTCTAATTCCCATTAGTCCCACTATTGTGAAAAGGTCATCCTAAGGCTTCTTTCATACTTAACACATTTCCAATTCTTTATTAATTAGGATTATACTGATAAGTTGTGGAAAGCTCATCAAACCTTGCAATGTATTCTAACACCATCATGTTCCCCTAATGCAGCTTTAGGAATTTCCAATTCTTTAGCATTTCCAGAGAAGGAACATACTTCTTGTAGAAATCATCCTTAACCACATCCTAAGTTATTTCAATATTCGCCTCCTCAACTAGCATTCTAGAAATTATCCATCAGTAATCAGTGTTCGCGTCCAACACTTAGTCAGCATAACCCTCTTTCTATGAGTCCAAACACTGTAATACTTCAAAGATTCTTCTCCATTACTTAATCCATTTTTCAACCTTATCTAGGTTTAGGTTCCTTGAATTTTGGGTGGTTTCTACTCCTTAGAATACCACAAATAGTTAGCCTTTTCTGATATCTTTTATGAGCTTACCTCCCAATAGTGTTTATCATCTACTTTGCAGGCATAGCTTGCTCCCTGATTACCTAGGTTATATTTCGAAAATCACACATAATGTTTGCAACTTCATCTTTAGGCACTCTGTCATCATTGTTATTATTAGTCCTACTATGCTTACTCGAAGTCATTAGTTTTCTACCACACAAAGCAAAAGGCATTGAGTTGATCAGGCTCAATACAATGCTTAGCATGATAGCTATTAACTACTTCAAAAGTAAGCAGTCATGCATATAAAGTTCTACTCATTATCTCATAAGATAAAATCCTATTGCATGACACTAAAATTTCAAAGTATGCTTTAAAAGCAAGTTAGACCATCCCCAGGCTATAATAAGATGAACTGCTCTGATACCATTATGTAACACCCTTCCTACCATAAAGCTATGCTTAAGCCATAACCTTGTAGTGAGTAGTTGTTACTTGTTAACTTTGCTTAACCTTAGAGGTGTATATATAATATTTAAATATGGGCCCGCTTTTGTGACAAATATAAAATGTGTAACACCCTAAATCTTAACCCAAGACTACTAGTATGTACTTAGGTTAATCTTTAGAATATTACCTCTTGGTCTCATCTTTTACTTAGAAAATACTTAGCGGAAATATGGGTAAAATTTTTCTTTTTGGAATTTAAAATCAAAGTGAAAGCCACACACGAATCTTTAAGAGGAAGCGTAGCGAAACATATAAGCAACGCATAAAGAAGCACATCATATCATGGAGACATCAACTGAAACATAGATATATATATATATATATATATATACTGTGCCTACCCAAAGGGCAGGACTATTTAATACATCGGGAAGCGGAATACAACTGAAATGCAATACAAGGAAATCATAAAAAGCAAATACAAGAGAAACAACACCCATACCCATGTGCACCTAGAGTAGACAACCTCATATACAAAAGAAGGTTTGTCCTCAACTATGTGGCGTGTGTGCACTAACTGCTACCCCTCCTACGTCTACTCCTGCTGATCCGAGTACTGTGGGGTCGAGTCGATCCACTGACGAATCTCGGCGAGAGTGGTCGAGCGCATCATCGAGGCATGTCCACCGCGGCGAGGACGCATAGATGGCCGACGAGCCAACCTCGGCTGGACTACCGTCTCCTCACTCCCAGCCCTCATCGGTGGGAGCGGGACTGGAGCTCCAACAGTACATGTGGGATGGCGGGTCCTCGGATGGGTTCGTCTCTGAGTACTGGGTATGCGGCACATACTCGGGGTAGTCGCGTACTGGTGATGTCTCGGGCTCCATGCGGAGAATCTGCTCATCGCATGGTCTAGCTCGCTCAAAAATCCTGTTACGACGGTAAGGAGCAGTCGGGGTGAAGCGGTAGCTCGGGACAGGGTGTGTGAAAGGTCGTCCCATGAACATGAATACTCTAATAGTGCAGCGACCCTCAAAATGGTATGACCCGAGTGCCGGGTCATGGTGCAGCTCCCATACCGGGGTGTCGATAAAGAGTACGAACGTCGCCATCTGAAGATCTGACGGAAGAAAAGAGAGAGGGAATGAGAATCTTTCTAAAAGAATTCTCAGTAGGGTTATCCCTACCTAGGTGTCATCGTCACATCCTCAGGAACCTTGGGTTTATTTCTAAAAAGGTGTGTATGCATATAAATTCCTTTTAAGTTATTTTTCCAAAGTGTTATTTTATCCAAGGCCCATCATATTTTACAATGCGTCTTATAGCTAAGCATAAAATAATCTAATGATATGAATGCATCATAAAGGTAAACCAAACAATAGAATAACTAAGAAACATTATAACATTGGCATAAGTATAGTATATGTGACATTGTTAACTTTAACTTTCATCTCATGGGGCAACCCTAAAACATCTCTAGGTTATGAGCTCATACCTTAACTAGTCGTCACTAGTTCTTACTTATCCTATGATAAGCGTAACATATACATAATCCCGACTTAAAAGTGCGGGCTAGGGGGCAATTTAAGGATCACCTCTCTTAGGGTCATTTCCTCTTTGAAACGCTCTACTAGCAACTAGTGCATCGTAGTTTTGTCCGTTTTGGCAAGCTCTATATCAATACCCTCACGGATTTGTTTTTTTGGGGGTGCTCGGCTAAACCGGTGTCACCCAAGAAGGCGTCTCAGTGTTGTGTCACATTTAAATTCTCATAAAGTGTTAATTCATAGATACATCATTATTCATTACATAAATCTCTTTTCATAGCATATACATCATCACATGAAACTTTCTTCATAGTGCATACATAAAACCATAGCATATACATTATCACATAATCACACCTTAGACAATCATTCATACAAACTCCCAAGCTTATTATGTTATAAACTTATAGTATGTTATGCTTTGGTTCCTTTGAGTCTTAAACTTATAAACTTTTGAGTCTTAAACTTGTAAACTAATCGTTCTAGTGTTATTCTTAACCTCTTACACACCTATAGGTTCTCAACTAATAAGTGTTATTAATTTTTATGCTCAAGGACTTATCCAAACAGCACTATGCAAATTTGGACAGCTTATATTTGTGTGATTACGGGGTTCTAGAGATTACGGTTTAGACCCTTAAATTCCTTAACTCACATTCTAAGTTATCGATCATAAAAACCTAGTCTCTTGGGAACCTATGAGGTCATAACTAAGTATTTCTCACCTCACACTATGGTCAAGAACATCTCTAATCCTCAAGGATGCAGAATTTGAAATCTTAACTTTACGGGTACCTAGAAGTCACAACAATGACCCTTTCTAAGTTTAGTTTGCTCCTAAGGCTTCAAGATTAAGTCCTAAACCAATTATGAGTCATTCCTACACATTTAAACTAATTTAAAACCATGATTATTAAATCTAAACCTTGCTGGACAGAATCCAGAAAATTACATAATTAAAGGATCTAGAATTCTCAAATTAATTCTTTTCTAGTTCCTAACTTATCCTATCTTTCACATATGAGTCTTAACATTATTTTTACTCAAACATAGGCACATTATCATCATTGAACCAGCACATACCGTGGCAGCAAAGAGCAAGGAAGAACCAAAAATATACTTCTCCATACAAGGCATAAAACATAATTTCTAAAGCACATAAAATACTAGTTTCTCTTGGAACTCTTTGTAAACTCTCTAAGCTCATTTATAAACAATTTTAACATCTAAAATCACAACAATATTTAAGAGGGCAGTGACCAATTCATCTTTGTCTCAAGAGGTTCTAAATTCTCAAAGTTGATTCTATGCATTCCTTAAACTTACTTAAGCTTGGAAAAATTATAAGACATAATCTCAAATACTTGGAAACCTCAAGACCTCTTAGGGCCGAAATATGAACCCAAGAAAAACACATATTGTTAGACCTTTGTTGAGATCACAATGGGCAAGTCTTTGAGCTCTAGGTTCATTAAAGTGATGACATAAAAATAAACATGCTTATGCACTTATTTTAGGTTCCATTAGAAAGTAAAGTGATTGCACAAAGTAAACATGAATGCAACTTATTATTATCTTGGTATTAAGTGAGAACTTGAAATATAAACATGATAATGCATAGCTTGAAATATAAACATGATAATGCAAGTCCATTCATTATCTTGGTATTTAGTGATAGCAAGGAAATAAACATGATATGCAAAGCATAAAGTAAACATGATGCAAGGTTCATTTTATGATTAACTAGAGCTCATTCAAGACTCTAACAAGATAACAACCCAATACAATACCTCAAAGATCTCAACACAAAAACTGAAAGTCATATAAAAGAGAAAGAAAGTGAAACTACATCAAGTTCTTTATTAAATACCCAAAACCCCTATCTAGAGAAAAATCTCTAGAACGTGCCAGCCAACTTTAAGGTTGACAAGGGTAGGCTTGGGCTTTTAGAAAACCTTAGATTAATTTTCTTGAGTTGAAAAACCATGTGAGTTAGATATCATATAGATGAAGTCATAAGAAAAGGAAAACTCAAGCTTTAGAGGTTTCTTTGAGATGAACACAATGTCATCATCTAGAAACTCTCATCATCAAGCTATCATACTCAAAATCAAGGCCTCATGGCCAAAATGAAAAGAAAGGAAAAACAAAGGAAAGTTTCAAAAAGAATCCAAGAGAAAAACTAGAGAAAAACACTTTCTTGAGCAAAACAAAGTTTGAAAACAAATCCCTACCTTGTGATGAAGGTAAAGCTTGGACTTGAAGATGGAAATGAGATGAGCAACACCTCCTAGGATGGTGATGATGATTCGGCCTTGATGAAAGAAAAAGGAAGGAAGTGTGTTTCAAGTGAAGTTGTGTTTGAGGTGTGGTGTTTGAGAGGTTTGATGATGGTTCAAGGGTTTGGGGTGGTGTTTGATGGTTAAGAGATGGTGATGAGGTGAAGAGATGAAGAAGATAAAGATGAAAAGAAAGGAAGAACACTCTTGAAATTTTGAGAGAAAAAGAAAGACTAGCAAGACAACTCTAAAACTCTAAACTTAGCAAATGCTTCAAGGTGCAACAAGGATATCACAAGCATCCTATTTATAGAAAAAAAAAACCATGGGGCTCACAATGGGAGGGAGTGGCCGTGTGGTTTGGAGGGAAAAGGAAGAGAAAATATCTCTTACACAAAGTCATTCAAGCATGGTTTGAAGTATGGAAGCTATGCTACAAAGTATGGTTTAATGTGAGTTAATTTCCTATCAAATTTTTATGAAATTAGGCTTCTAGAAACTTGGCATGGCTGGAACTTTTCCAGCCACAAATAAATGGGAAAAATGGGTTGTTTTAATTATTTATTCATGTGGAAATTCAAGCTTGATTGAAAGTTATGACAAGGTATAGTGTATGTGACTTGAGGTATGGCCTTGGAGTGTTGAAAAATTGAACATGTGATGCATATGGAGGAGGTGAGGCTTCAGCCAGACCTGGAAGCAGAGTGGGGAGGATGATTTGATCATGTAATTGGGTGTTAATGGTGGGTTTAGATGTGTATTAGCTTAGGTACAAGGTTAGGAATGATTAAGCTGAAGTTTAGGTAACTAAGAATGTGATTTAGGGAGTTTATGACAAGTTTAGGAGTGGTCATACATCATTAGAGAATTTTAAACTCATTTATGAATAAACACTGTGTAACACAATTCCATGATTTAAGGAATTGGAAAGAGAAAACACTATTCAAGACTCTATGACTAGGTGTCTTGAAATTAAAATATGGTTTTAGGTTGTAATTAAGTACTTTTTGGTTCTAATCAACTTTAATAAATTATTTTGACTCAGGATTAATTAAGAAAATTAATTAACCTTCGATTAGAGCCTAATATTGCTTAGGTTTGCTTAATCACGCGATTAAGCGTAAAAACACGAAACTAGGGGCAAAACCGTAATTTTGCACTAATTTTGCCCGGGACATCTAAAATTAAAACTGAGGTCATAAAATACATGAAAACGCCTTTTAAAACCATCTGGAGAAGTTTCGGGTTCATCCGGCACTTGCAAATGGGTAAAACACCGCAAGGGCATTTTGGTCATTTTGACCCGAAAACTCAAAAAAACGAGATTTTCGATCCCGGGAAGGTACACAAGTTATCTAATCCCCTTCCAACATTGAGTTTGCCCTTCGAGTACTGCCGAACCGGCTTTCCTCGGTCCAAAATGACCTCAGGGGCATTTTGGTCATTTTCACTCTAACAGAAAAATCGGGGCGTTACAAAATGCTTTCTCTTTGAGTCAATAAATTTGAACATAAATAATATATGAAAAATACATAGTTGTATTACCTAATGACAAGTCAACAATATTCATAACTATATCAAACATTTACCCTGGTTCACGTAGGAACCATCTAGTCTAGGTAGGGTACTACTCAAATTCACTACAAGAAAATAAAAATACAGACTAAAATTCTCTATCATTGGTTCATGAAAAGGTCTAGATTGTGATGCCAATATGAGCTAAGGATCTCTACAAAATAATCATCATCATTGCAATCTATGTAAAAGAATTTATAACAATAGGAATGAGAATCCAAGCTTCCCAGTAGAAAAAAAAAATTAGTCTATTACACAGTGATATCTGACATAGTACTAAAATAATTAAAATATCTTTGATTTCTTCTTAAATAATTAGTTTTTCTTGTTCCTTCTTTTACCTAACACAATATTATGAGTACACTTGTGCTTTGAAATAAAATCATAGGAATCAAGAAATAATTAATCAGTTTTCTAGTTATCTGTATAATAATTAGTTTGTTTGTTTTATTCCTTCTTTATCATAGGCTTAGTAATAACTTTAGGCTTGAGAATAGAACTCATAGTGTAACGCCCCGATTTTTCTGTTAAGAGTGAAAATGACAAAAATGCCCCTGAGGTCATTTTCGGCTCGGAATTCGAGGAAAGCCGATCCGATAGTACTCGAAGGGTAAACTCAATATTGAAAGGGGATTAGATGACCTGTGTACCTTTTCAGGATCGAAAATCTCGTTTTTCGAGTTTTTGGGTCAAAATGACCAAAACACCCTTGCGGTGTTTTACCCGTTTGCAAGTTCTGCATGAACCCGAAACTTCTCCAGATGGTTTTAAAAGGTGTTTTTAAGTAGACTATGACTTTAGTTTTGGTCCCGGAGGTCCCGGGCGAAATTAGTGTAAAACTATGGTTTTGCCCCTAGTTTTGTGTTTTTACGCTTAATCACATGATTAAGCAAACCTAAGCAATATTTGACTCTAATCGAAGGTTAATTAATTTCCTTAATTAATCTTGAGTCAAAATAATTTATTAAAGTTGATTAGAACCTAAAAGTGCTTAATTACAACTTAAAATCATATTTTAATTTCAAGATTTTTAGTCATGGAATCTTGAATAGTGTTTCCTCTCTCCAATTCCTTAAATCATGGAATTGTGTTACACATTGTTTATTCATAAATGAGTTTTTAATTCTCTAATGATGTATGAGCACTCCTAATCTTGTCATAAAATCCTTAAAATACATTCTTAGTTACCTAAACTTAAGCTTAATTATTCCTAACCTTGTACCTAAGCTAATACACACTTAAACCTATCATTAACACACAATTAGATGATCAAATCTCCCTCCCTCCATGCTGCTCAGGTCTGGCCGTGTACCCTCCTCCCTCCATATGCATCACATGTTCAATTTTCTAACACTCCAAAGCCATACCTCAAGTCACATACACCATACCTTGTCATATTTTCCATCACACTTGATTTTCCAAGTAAATAACCAATTGAAAAAAATCATTTCCCACATTTATTTGTGGCTGAAAATGTTTCAGCCATGTTGAGTTTCTAGAAGTCTAATTTCTTGCAAAATTAAAATAAAAGCTCACTCAAAAACCCATGCTTCAAGCCTTACTTTGTGTCATGAACTCCATACTTCAAACCATGCTTCTATGACACAATCAAAGAGATATTTTCCTCTCCCTTTTTCCTCCAATGCTACGGCCACTCCCCCCTTGGTGAGCCCATGGTTTTGTTTTTTCTATAAATAGGATGCTTGTGATAGCTTAGTTGCACCTTGAAGCATTTGCTAAGTTTAGAATTCTAGAGTTGTCTTGCTAGTTCTTTTCTTTTCTCTCAAAGTTCCAAGAGTTCTTTCTCTTCATCTTCATCCTCTCTTCACATTATCACCTCACCACTTCAATCCACCATATCATAACCTTAGATCATCATCAAATCTCTTATACACTAAACCTCAAATACAAGCTTCCTCAAAACACATCTCCTTTCCTTTTCTTTCTCTTTGGCCGAAGCCATCACACCACTTTACGAGGAGTTGCTCTTCTCATTTTCCTTTTCAAGTTCAAGCTTTCATCTTCATCACTTGGTAGGGATTTGCTTTTCAAACTTGTTTTGCTCAAGAATGTGTTTTTCTCTAGTTTCCTCTTGGATTCTTTTGAACTTTCCTTTGTTTTTCTCTTCTTTTTCATTTTGGCCTCTTGGCCTTGTTTATAAGCATGATAGCTTGATGATGAGAGTTTCTAGATGATGACCATGTGTTCATCTCAAAGAAACCTCTAAAGCTTGAGTTTTCCTTTTCTTAAAACTTCATCTATATGATATTTAGCTCACATGGTTTTTCAACTTAAGAAAATTAATCTAAGGATTTCTAAAAGCCCAAGCCTACCCTTGTCAACCTTAAAGTTGGCCGGCACGTTCTAGAGATTTTTCTCTAGATAGGGGTTTTGGATACTTAATAAAGAACTTGACTTAGTTTCATTCTCTTTTCCTATTTACCAAGTTTCGGTTTTGGTTCCTTAATCTTTGAGGTTTTGTTTGGTTTTGAAAGTTTATTTATTTTTGAGCTTGATGATGATGTTCAAGAACCTCATAGTTCCTTGAGAACTTGGTTCAAGAACTCTAAAGCTCTCTTTGTAATGAGATATGTGTTGGGTTGTTATCTTGTTAAAGTCTTGAATGAGCTCTAGCTAACCATAAAATGAACCTTGCATCATGTTTACTTTCATGCCTTGCACATCATGTTTATTTTCCTTGCTATCACTAAGTACCAAGATAATAAAGGAACTTGCATTATCATGTTTATATTTCAAGCTATGCATTATCATGTTTACATTTCAAGTTCTCACCTAAATATCAAAGATAACAATATGATGCATCTCATATTTATTTTATGCTCTCACTTTACTTTCTAATAAAAGCTAAAATAAGTGCATAAGCATGTTTATCTTTATGCCATCACTTTAATGAACCTAGAGATCAAAGACTTGCCCGTTGTTATCTCAAACAAAGGTCTAAAATAATTATTTTCCATAGTTGAGATTTCGGTCCTAAGGGGTTTTTAAGTTTTCCAAGTGTTAAAAATATGCTTCATAAATTTTCCTAAGCTTATATGAGTATAAGAAATATGTAGAACTAAGTTTTATGAATTTAGGACCTCTTGAGATGAAAATGATTTAGCCACTGCCCTCTCAAGTATTTTTATGATTTTAAAGGATAAAAGTGTTTATAAATGAGTTTTGAAAGTTTTAAAAAGGTTCCAAGAGAAACTAGTGTTCTATGTGCCTTAGAAATTGTGTTCTATGCCTTTTATGGAGATGCACATTTCGGTTCTGCCTTGCTATTTATTTGCCACTATATGTGCTGTTTTAATGATGATAATATGCTTATGTTTGAGTAAAAATAATGTTAAAACTCATATGTGAAAGATAAGATAAGTTAGAGACTAGAAAGGAATTAATTTGAGAGTTCTAGATCCCTTAATTATTGAATTTTCTGTATTCTATCCAGCAAGGTTTAGACTTGATAATCATGGCTCTAAATTAGTTTAAAGGTATAGGAATGGCTCATAATTGGTTTAGGACTTGATCTTGATGCCTTAGGAGCAAACTAGACTTAGAAAGGGTCATTGTTGTGACTCCTAGGTACCCATAAAATTAGGATTATAAATTCTGCATCCTTGAGGTTTAGAGATGTTCTTGACTATAGTGTGAGGTGAGGAATACTTAGATATGAACCTATAGATACTCGAGAGCTTAAGTTATGATGATTTATAACCTAGGTTGTGAGTTAAGGACTTTAATGGCCTAAAACGTAATTTCTAGAACCCCGTAATCACATGAACATAAAACTGTCCAAATCTGTGTAGTGCTGTTTGGATGGGTTCTTAAGCATAAAATTAGTCAAACTTATTAGTTGTGAACCTATAGGTGTGTGAAAGGTTAAGGAGGAATACTAGAACAATTAGTTTACAAGTCCAAAGACCCGTAAGGATCGAGGCATAAGACACTATAGGTTTATAACATATTAAGCTTTATGAGTTGTGTGAATGTTTTGTTTAAATATGATTATGTGATGATATGCTACGAAGAAGTTTTATATAATTTTCAACACCTTTTGAAGAATGCTTGTTGATGTCCTATATGTTTTCATGGCATAAGCAAATTTGAGGAAATTCGGTCTACAGCCGTCATGCTGCCAAATTTCCATCAAATTTGAGGAACTTAGAAAAAGGTCTTTTTGAAAATCATAAGAACTTAAGTGTGACACAACACTGAGACGCCTTCTTGGGTGACACCGGTTTAGCCGAGCACCCCCAAGAAAACAAATCCGTGAGGGTATTGACACAGAGCTTGCCAAAGCGGACAATACTACTATGCACTAGTTGGTAGTAGAGCGTTTCAAAGAGGAAATGACCCTAAGAGGTGATCCTTAATTTGCCCCCTAGCCCGTACTTTAAGTCGGGATTATGTATGTTACGCTTATCATAGGATAAGTAAGAGCTAGTGACGACTAGTTAAGGTATGAGCTCATAATCTAGAGATGTTTTAGGGTGGCCCCATAAGATAAAGTTAAAGTTGAAATGTCACATATGCTATGAAAAACCAAGAAAGTTATTATGAGATTTATACTTGTCAACTTATGCCACTATTATAATGTTTTTGTTGATTAGTTTATCCTTATGACGCATTCATGTCTTAGTATATTCCATGCTTAGTCATAAGACGCATTGTAAAATATGACGGACCTTGGATAACCAATGCTTTAGAAAACTAACTTAAAAGGAGTTTATATGCATACACATCTTTTTAGAAATAAAACCCAAGGTTCCTGAGGATGTGATGACGTCACGTAGTTAGGGATTGCCCTACTGAGAATTCTTTTAGAAGATTCTGATTCCCTCTTTGTTTTCTTCCGTCATATCTTCAGATGGCGACTTTCGTACTCTTCATCGACACCCCGACGTGGGAGCTGCACCATGACCCAGCACTCGGGTCATACCATTTTCAGGGTCGCTGCACAGTCAGAGTATTCATGTTTATGGGATGACCCTTCGCACACCCAGTACGAAGCTACCGCTTCACCCCGACTGCTCCCTACCATCATAACACGATTTTCGAGCGAGCTAGATCACGCAATGAGCAGATCCTCTGCATGCAGCCTGAGGCGTCAGCCGTACGTGACTACCTAGAGTACGTGCCCCGGACTCAGTATTCGGAGACGGATCCATCAGAGAACCCGCCCTCACACATGTACAGTTGGAGCTCTAGCCCCGCTCCCCCACCAACGAGAGTCGAGAGTGAGGAGATGGTGGTTCAGCCGAGGTTGGCTCGTAGGCCATCCATGCGCCCTCGCCGCGGTGGACACGCTCCAATGATCCACACGACCACTCCCGTCGAGATCCGCCAGTGGATTGATTCCACCCCTCATTTTTCGGACTAGCAGGAGTAGGTGCATAGGATGGGTAGTAGCTAGTGCACACACTCCACACAGTTGAGGACAAACCTTCTTTTGTATATATGGTTGTCTACTCTAGATGCACATGGGTATGGGTGTTGCTTTTATGATTTCCTTGTATTTGCTTTTCAGTTGTATTTCGTTTTTCTATGTACCGAATAGTCCTGCCTTTTGGTAGGCACATTATCTATATATAATTAGTTGATGTATCCATGTTATTTATGTGTCTTTATGATTTGCTCATATGACTTGTATGAATTCCCATTCAAAGAATCATGCGTGGCTCTCACTTTGGTTTTAATTCCAAAAAGAAAAATTTTACCCATATTTCCACTAAGTATTTTCAAAGTAAAGAATGAGACCAAGAGGTAATATTCTAAGGATTAACCTAAATACATACTAGTAGTATTAGGTTAAGATTTAGGGTGTTACACATAGGCTTCCTGATATACTTCTCATCTAATGTATTGCCAATTATGTAACACTTAGTTTTACATCCTGATATAATTCACTTAATGTAGTACCTTGTGCTACATCTTGATATAGATCACAATAGCATGCAATTCTCAATACATCACTTTCCTTATAACGTTGTAACACCTCGTGTTACAACCTAATATAGTTCAATTATCATAGTTACAACCTAATACATTACAACTTGAATCCATGAGCTTACAATCAAACAATTGATATTAAACAAAGCTTATTTTCTTAAGTTTTTTCTTGGCATAGAATCTTTAGTGTTTGCTTAGGAAATCTTATAATTACTAAGTAACATATCTCTTAATAGTTTTATTTCTCATACTTTGGCTTTGAGATTCCCTTGAAATCTCCTTAACTCTTATGAGATTTTCTCGATTAAGTCTCCTAAATTTCTGAAATTTTTCTCTTAAAAATCTCCTAAAGTCTTATGAGATATTCTATTAAAAATATCCTAAATTCTTATGAGATATTCTATACAAAATCTCCTAGAGTATTATGAGATATTCTGTTAAAAATCTCCTAGATACTTGTGAAATATTTTGTTCAAAAATCTCCTGGAGTTTTATGAGATATTCTATTCAAAATCTCATGAAGTCTTATAAGTTATTTTATTCAAAAATCTCTCTTTAATTTTTATAAGATTTTTCTAAAAGAAAACAATAAAAAATTGTATGAGTTTTCCATAAAATCTAGTAAGCTTTTATGAGATTTTCCTATAAAATTTGGTGCACGATGATGAGATTTTTCTTCAAAGTCTGCTAAACTTTTATGTGATTTTATATTATCAGAAACTTGTAAAGCTCCTTGGGTAGTAATTCTTATAAATTTTGAGAAAATAAACCAAGTTTATTAGATTAATTTCAAGCTTGTTGTTTTATGAATCAGAAATCTCTTCATTTACTTAAAAAGCTCTTATATCAATTAAATCAATTGACACGACTCATATCTATTGCATCCTTTATATTCTTCCAACTCATATATATGAATCATGAAAATAAATTTCAGATTTCATAAACAAAATTTCAAATATATCTCAAGAATTTATATTAGCAAAATAGTCAAACAATCACCAAGCAATAGACATAGATTTTTCCTACCTTTCTCCAAGCTTTTTGACAAACTTTCCTCTAGTTTTTCTTCTCTAATCCAAGCCTCAAACCCACTTTTCAGCCCGTATATATGCTGCTATTTGGACATATTTGAAGAGGAAAAAGGAGGTTTTGGCTTGAGTTTGATGTAGAGGAAGTGTTCTTGAACTAGTTTATGTGTTTATCTAATTGTATCCTTCAAGAACTTGAAGGTTTCATCGAGTTTCAAGAAGCACAAATGGAAGATGGTGAAGGAAAGGAGAAAGAAACATGAAGTTGCTGCAACAGAGAAGAATATTGATTTTTCTTTTGGATTTATACAATAATGACTTACTTGGAGACAAAGCAATAAGTGTAATTATTTTCAAATCAATTTGTCTTGTATCTATATTGAAAATGTCTATGTTTATTTGATTGTCCTAAACAATAATTATATGAGATCTAATAATATCCATTATTTATATTAGTTTCAGTGTTTCGATGTATCGGTTATTACCATTTCGATGTAATGATTATTACCACTTTGGTACCCGATCGATACCTAAATAATTTGAATGGGTTAAAAATATTTATTTAATCTTATTGTTATTTTTTCTATGTCCTTATATCAATTATAGGGTCTCATTCTATATCCTTGATTAAAATATTATTATATTAAAATTTTAATAATATTAAATTAATTTTCATTTTATTAATATAGAATCCTCATATTAATGTGATCATAACTGTGTCTATTGAAATTTTCAAAATCTCTATAGATTCTTCACATTTAATTATTTTATCACAACAATACTAAAAAATGAGTCGTTTCAAATCTATTGATGATGTTATGTGCATATAAATGTGAATACTTATTATAATAGCTTACAAGAATGAGATATTGTTTGTCCTGGGCTGGAGAAAGTGAATCGGGTCATTCGAGGAAAGTAAACTTGATTACTCTTGAAATCAGTCAGGGAAAGTAAACTTAACTAGGAGTATGTCTATGTGAGACTTGGAGAAGGTAATCCAATGATCATGCATAGGAATAAGCTTGGTCCTGAAAAGCAATCTATTACCTAGGAGGGTGGAATAAGCCACCATAGGTCAAGAGCCACGATAAGTTGAAGTAGCAATTGTCCTAAGTAGTCCTTTATATTATGTGCTAAGTGAATGATTTTAGCATCTATGTTTAAACCAATATGTTTAAGTAGAAACTTGGCAGTACATGCTTTAAACGCTTCATATGATGATATCTGAACAAAGTGATTATGATTAGTGATTATGATGATGTGTATATATTAAGGGATTGAATGATAAAAGAGACCTACTTTGAAAGGATGATTTTGAACTTTAAAATGAATTTTTGTTACAAGTTGCATGAACATATTTTTCTAAACAAACCCAAGTGCCTGAGATGATGATGATGATATGGATTTTTCTATGTATTTGGGGGTGCCCTACTGAGAATTTCACAATTCTCACCCCCGATGTTGTTTGTGTTCCTGTGCCATCTCCATTGCTTAAGAGAACAATGAGATGGCTACTATGGAAGTTCAATACTTGAAGTCTTGATCATGTTTTATTTTTTTTTTGTATATATGTTTATAAATATATGAATAGCCAGATATACAGTAAGACTTATAGAAGAGCTTTCTCTTGTATTTGACTTATATTAAATAAATATTTGTTTCTTTGTTATATATTTTAATATAATTACGAATAAGTTATTGCACGATTCGATCTGTAAACTCGAGAACCCTTTAGAAAGTATGAGCTTTATCATTTTGAATGACAATAAAGCCAATTTAAAGAAAATGCTTTGAAGAATAACTAATGGTTACCTTGAGCTTCTTGACTAAGCTTAACAAGTATTTCCAAAGTGCATTATCAGATTTAAGTGAAGATAATTTCACTTTGCATGTGTAAACATGTTATACCTTAAAAAAAAAGGATAAGCTTATATGAAGTGAAAATTATATCAACCAAAATATGCTCTTACGCATCAAGGAATAAAGCTCATTGAAATAGAAACAAGAAACCAAGAAATGGCCATCAGAAAGCAACACCGAACTTCAAAAAGAATGCCAACAATGAAGATAATATACAAATGCTAAAAGCAACATGTTACTCAATATTCAATCATCACAATTGTGGATTATTCATTATCAAAAGCCAAGATTGAAGATCAGAAGACAAATGAATCAAGAAAGAACTAGCAGCGCTCTTCAGAAAGTTCGCTTCACAAAAAATGAGGGAAAGCGGTTAAATTTGAAATTCAAAATCCAAAGTCCAACCAGTTCCTTTTAACTAGAACATCATCTCTTCAACACCTTCGATTAATTATGAAAAGCATATAAAGGAGTTCATAAATGATGCTCAGAAAGTAGGAAAGTAGTTTCTGATAGACCTTAGAAACCTCAACTTATTAATGGCTTCTGAAAAATAGCTCTGACACCAAATGACCTAATATTCTATATTATGTTTCCAAGACATAATCTAATGCTCAATGTAAACTCCAAGACCCTTTAGAAAGTTGAATTAAAATTGTTTTGAATGACAACAAAGCCAATTCAAAGAAAATGCTTTGAAGAACAACTAATGGCCACCTTGAGCTTCTGTAGCAAGGATACCAAATTTTTCTTTAAGATGCATAATCAGAAAGCATGAGAAAGTGATCTTACGTCACAAAGCTTATAGTCTTGATTGTGAAAAGAAGATGAAATGAGAATAAGCAAGAAGTGCATCAAGCAAGACGTTGTCATATACATCAAAGAAATTGGTCCGATGAAACAGAATCAAGGAAATGGTCGTCAGAAAGTAATACCAACCTTCAGAAAGAAAGGCTACAATGGCGATAACATACAAAACATTGAAGGCAAAGTATTACTCAATCTTCAATCATCATAGTCATGGGATTCTCATCATGAAAAAATCAGGATTGAAGACTAATGAATCGATAAGGAACTAGTAGCGCTCATTAGAAAATCCAAGTCAAAATGGGAGGGAAAAATTACTATATTTGAAATTAAAATCAAATATCAAATTATTCTCTCGAAGTCAAGATATTATCTCTACAAGCACCCTCGATCAAATGACAAAAGGACTTATCAAAAAGTTCAGAAACCATGATCAGAAAGTGGAAAAATAGTTTCTGATAGACTTCAGAAACCTTAACTCATCAATGGCTTCTGAAAAAGAAACTCTGACACCAGACGAGCTACTCACCTGGATTATATTTCCAATGCTTGATCAGATTTTCAACACGTATTGATTAAGTGGAAATTCAAGGGGCAATGGTAACAAGAGGAAAATCATCTATAAATAGAGATGACTGAGCCTTCACAGAATGAGAAATATACGAGAGAAAAGTTACACTAAAAACTTCCTGTTAGAAATATTCATTGTTAGAATCCTTTGTATATCAAAATCTTCTTTATATATTATTTGTTAATTATTTGTTCTTCTAAGAAAGAATTACTAGAAAGAAATCACTCAAGTAGAATCTGTTTAAATAGGTCACATTCAAAAACTTGAGTGTTAGGCTGTACGAACATATCATCAATCTCTGTCTGATTATAATCCTGATCCAGTAGTGGTCAAAAAGAAAAGAGCTTAAAGAGGCTACTGTAAAACTACTTGTTATTGTGAGTCAGCAAGGGTTGTTTACTGACAAAAGTAAGAGCTTGGGAAGGCTACGATAAAGACTATCCTGTACTTGTGATTTCTCGGTGAGGAAGTTTATTGGAACTCAGTGTGTACTGAGAATTGGATGTAGGCAAGTGTTGGCCGAACCAGTATAAATCTTCTGAGTCAAGTATTCTCTTTCCCTTCTATTTTTTGAATTTATTTTTCAACTTAGCATAAATATTTGGATTATTTTCTTTCACTGTTAGCTTATCTATTCAAACTGCTTCATTCAGAAAGTTACCTTCTTGACATACTAACTATACTTCCACTGTTCTTCAAGTTTTAAACTTGATAAGATTTTGCTATAAAAAAATTTTCAGTTTGAAGTTTAAATTACCAAAAGCATGATTCAACTCTCTTCTCGTGCATTTTCATACCAACAATTAGCATCAAAGCTTGGCCTCTAAGGGATTGAGCATTCTAATGACTACAAAGCAAACAAAAGGATCCAAAGAATAATGGCACAAAGCTTTCATATAGCAAAAGGACACTCGATCAACAGGCCACCATTCTTTAATAGTGGAGACTATGCTTATTAGAGAGATCACATGGAATTATTCATAAAATATACAAGTCTTGACTTGTGGGAAATAATCCAAGAAGGTGACTAGATTCCAACAGAAGAAGTCCCTACAATAGATGATTCACCCTCCACATCAAGAGAAGTTCCCAGAAGCAGATGGACAGAGCAACACAAGGCCAAAATTCAATTAAATTCTAAAGCTAAGTATTTGCTCACTTGTGCTTTAAGTAAAGCTAAATATGATAAAATCATTGCCTGTGATACCGCAAAAGAAATATGGGATAGATTGCTCATGCTGCACGAAGGAATTGATCAAGTCAAGGAAACCAATATCAATATGCTGGTCCACCAGTATGAAATGTTTAAAATGACTGATCAGGAAAGCATTGATGATATGACCACAAGATTTATGCATATCATAAATCAACTGAAAAGTCTTGGCAAAAGATATTCAAACTCTAAGCTAGTTAGAAAAATCTTAAGAAGTCTCCCTACAAAATGGCTACCTAAAATAACAGCTATTATTGAAGCCAAAGATCTCCAAACTCTTAGTTTGGATGCTCTTATTTGATCTCTAAAAACTCATGAAGTAGTACTAGCAGAGATGCATGGAGAATCCATAAAAAATACAAGTTTATTGCTCTAAAATCCTCTCATCTTAAATCTAGCAAGGCAAAGGCAATGAAGATCATAGAAACCTCTTATAAAGAGGATGAATCTGATGATGATAGTGAAGATAATGATGGAGATGAAATCTCCATGCTAGTAAGGAAGATGTTAAGGGCCTGGAGAGGCAAGTTCAAAAGGAGAAAAGACTAGAAAAGAGACAAAAAAGGCAAGATAAAGCCAAACAGCATCATCTGTTTCAACTATGGAGAAAAGGTCACTTCAGACTTGAATGTCCAAAACTAAAAGGACCACAAAAAAGGTTTCTGAGCAAGACAAAGGGAATGCTAGCAACATGAAGTGACTCAAATGAAGAAAAGAAAGGAACAAAAAGCCTGGAAAGACAAGAAGACATAACAGATTTATACTTCATGGCCAGCTACAACTCAGAAGACAAGTCTGAGGTTAATAGCTCTGACCAAAATCTATCCTATGATGAATTAGTAACTGTGTATGAAGAACTACTTGAGAATACTTAAATCATTTCCTCCCATTATCGTAATCTAAAGAAAAAAAAAATCAGAAAGTCGTTTTAGAACTTCAGTTAGTCAAAATGGAATTTGAAAATGTAGAAAGTGAAAAAGAAAAGTTACATGAGGAAAACAATGAACTAAATTTGTTACAAATCAAGATTTCAAAAGATAATGTAGATTATTAGAAAAATATATCTAAATTAGAGAAAACAATTATTCCTTTGAAGACTACTCTAGAAAAAATGGTAAATGGTTCAAAAAATCTTGAACTAATGCTTGGAGGACAAAGGCCTTACTTTCAAAGAACTAGGTTAGCATATAAAGAAGTTGAAAAAGGAAACGAAAACATTTTCCAACTGGATAAAGTAAGAAAGAAGGTCTTCTGCACTATCTATTATAAACGGGGACACCCTCCAGATAAATGCTTCATGAAAAGAAAGGTCAGAAAACCCTCATTTATTGATACTAACTCAAAAGGACCCAAAAAAGTCAGGGTACCTAAATTGAAAAATGTGTTTGTTGCAAGTATGCCTGAGAACACTTGTAAAATCTGACAACAAGTGGTACATGGATAGTGGCTACTCTAAACACATTTCCAGAACAAGGAAATAGTTCAAAAACCTAAAACCAAAGAATTTTGGATCAGTCAAATTTGCTGATGGAGGTAAAGCAAAAGTCACAGGTATTGGAAACATTGGTAAGGATGATTCTCACCAAATTTCTTATGTATTATTTGTGGATGGCCTAGCTCACAATCTACTAAGCATAAGTTAATTCTGTGATCAAGGCTTCAATGTTGTCTTCAATGCTCAAAATTGCAAAATAATTAATTCTGTCTCAGGAAAAGTCATATTATCTAGAAAAATGCATGATAACACTTATGTATTGCTATTAGATGATCTTCAAGATCAGGATGTTAAATTCTAGCCTCCTTCACAAATGAAAAATGGTTACGGCATAAGAAGCTCGAGCATGCTCACATAAAACTTATCTCTGAGTTATCTTAGAAAGAGCTTGTTAAGGGATTGCCAAAGATCAAGTTTGACAAAGATTCAACCTGTGACTTATGTGAAAAGAGCAAAGAAACTAGAGCTTCTTTTCAAAATAAACATGATATGTCTACCTCTAAACCTCTAGAATTACTTCATATGGATCTTTTCGGTCCAACTCAAATAGCTAGTCTTGCCAAAAAGAGATATTGTTTAGTAATTGTAGACGATTTCTCAAGGTTTACCTGGGTTTTTTTATTAACTTCCAAGGATGAGCTTTTTGAAAAATTCAAAATATTTGCAAAACGAGTTTGCATTGAAAAGAACTATCAAATAATCTCTATCAGATCTGATTATGGAGGAGAATTTGAAAATCATATATTTAATGAGTTTGTGAAAATCATGGCATTCTTCATGAGTTTTCTGCTCCCAAAACCCCCTAACAAAATGGGGTTACTGAAAGGAAAAATAGAAGCTTACAACAAATGGCTAGAACACTCATTTTAGAGAATGGTTTATCAAAAGGTTTCAAGGTAGAAGTTGTAAATACCTCATGTTACATTCAAAATCGAATCTTTCTTAGACCAATTCTTAAGAAAACACCCTATGAGCTATGGAAAGGTAGAAAACCCAACATATCATACTTCCATATATTTGGTTCATCATGTTTTGTACTTAATAATAGGGACAAATGTAACGCCCCGATTTTTCTGTTAGAGTGAAAATGACCAAAATGCCCCTGAGGTCATTTTCAGCACGGAATTCGAGAAAAGCCGATTCGGCAGTACTCGGAGGGCAAACTCAATGTTGGAAGGGGATTAGATAACTTGTGTACCTTCCCGGGATCGAAAATCTCATTTTTGAGTTTTCGGGTCAAAATGACCAAAACGCCCCTGCGGTGTTTTACCCATTTGCAAGTGCCGGATGAACCCGAAACTTCTCCAGATGGTTTTAAAAGGCGTTTTCATGTATTCTATGACCTCAGTTTTAATTTTAGAAGTCCCGGGCAAAATTAGTGCAAAATTACGGTTTTGCCCCTAGTTTCGTGTTTTTACGCTTAATCGCGTGATTAAGCAAACCTAAGCAATATTAGGCTCTAATCGAAGGTTAATTAATTTCCTTAATTAATCTTGAGTCAAAATAATTTATTAAATTTGATTAGAACTAAAAAGTACTTAATTACAACCTAAAACCATATTTTAATTTCAAGACACCTAGTCATAGAATCTTGAATAGTGTTTTCTTTTTCCAATTCCTTAAATCATGGAATTGTGTTGCACATTGTTTATTCATAAATGAGTTTAAAATTCTCTAATGATGTATGAGCACTCCTAAACTTGTCATAAACTCCCTAAATCACATTCTTAGTTACCTAAACTTAAGCTTAATCATTCCTAACCTTGTACATAAGCTAATACACATCTAAACCCACCATTAACACCCAATTACATGATCAAATCATCCTCCCCACTCTGCTTCCAGGTCTGGCCGAAGCTTCACCTCCTCCATATGCATCACATGTTCAATTTTTCAACACTCCAAGGCCATACCTCAAGTCACATACACTATACCTTGTCATAACTTTCAATCAAGCTTGATTTTCCAAGGAAATAACTAATTAAAATAGCTCATTTCCTCCATTTATTTGTGGCTGGAAAAGTTCCAGCCATGCATTGTTTTTAGAAGCCTAATTTCATAAAAATTTGATAGTAAATTAACTCACATCAAACCATACTTTGTAGCATAGTTTCCATACTTCAAACCATGCTTCTATGACACAATCAAAGAGATATTTTTCTCTCCCTTTGTCCTTCAAAGCTACGGCCAGCACCCTCCCTTGATGAGCTCCATGGTTTTGTTTTTCTATAAATAGGATGCTTGTGATAGCCTTGTTGCACCTTGAAGCATTTGCTGAGTTTAGAGTTTTAGAGTTGTCTTGCTAGTTTTTCTTTTTCTCTCAAAATTTCAAGAGTGTTCTTCCTTTCTTTTCATCTTTATCTTCTTCATCTCTTCATCTCATCATCACCTCTCAACCATCAAACACCACCCCAAAGCCTTGAATCATCATCAAGCCTCTCAAACACCACACCTCAAACACAACTTCACTTGAAACACATTTCCTTCCTTTTTCTTTCACCAAGGCCGAATCATCATCACCATCCTAGGAGGTGTTGCTCATCTCATTTCCATCTTCAAGCCCAAGCTTTACCTTCATCACAAGGTAGGGATTTGTTTTCAAACTTTATTTTGCTCAAGAAAGTGTTTTTCTCTAGTTTCCTCTTAAATTCTTTTTGAACTTTCCTTTGTCTTTCCTTTCTTTTCATTTTCGGCCATGAGGCCTTGATTTTGAGCATGATAGCTTGATGATGAGAGTTTCTAGACGATGACATTGTGTTCATCTCAAAGAACCCTCTAAAGCTTGAGTTTTCTTTTCCTTATGACTTCATCTATATGATATCTATCTCATATGGTTTTTCAACTTAAGAAAATTAATCTAAGGATTTCTAAAAGCCTAAGCCTACCCTTGTCAACCTTAAAGTTGGCCAGCACGTTCTAGAGATTTTTCTCTAGATAGGGGTTTTGGGTATTTAATAAAGAACTTGATGTAGTTTCACTTTCTTTCTCTTTTATATGACTTTCGGTTTTTGTGTTGTGATCTTTGAGATATTGTATTGGGTTGCTATCTTGTTAAAGTCTTGAATGAGCTCTAGTTAACCATAAAATGAATCTTGCATCATGTTTATTTTATGCTATGCATATCGTGTTTACTTCCTTGCTATCACCAAATATCAAGATAATGAATGAAACTTGCATTATCATGTTTATATTTCAAGCTATGCATTATCATGTTTATATTTCAAGTTCTCACTTAATACTAAGATAATAATGAGTTGCATTCATATTTACTTTGTGCTATCACTTTACTTTCTAATGGAACCTAAAATAAGTGCATGAGCATGTTTATTTTTATGTCATCACCTAAATGAATCTAGAGCTCAAAGACTTGCCCATTGTGGTCTCAACAAAGTTCTAACAATATGTGTTTTTCTTGGGTTCATATTTCGGCCCTAAGAGGTCTTGAGGTTTCCAAGTATTTAAGACTATGTCTTATAATTTTTCCAAGCTTAAGTGAGTTTAAGGAATGCATAGAACTAAGTTTTATAAATTTAGAATCTCTAGAGACAAGTTTGAATTAGCTACTGCCCTCATAAATATTTGATGATGTTTAGATGTCAAAAATGTTTATAAATGAGTTTTGAAAGTTTAAAAAGAGTTCCAAGAGAAACTAGTATTTTATGTGCTTTAGAACTTATGTTTTAGGCCTTTTATGGAGAAGTATATTTTCAGTTCTTCCTTGCTCTTTGCTGCCACTGTATGTGCTGTTTTGATGATGATAATGTGCCTATAATTGAGTAAAAATAATGTTAAGACTCATATGTGAAAGATAGGATAAGTTAGGAACTAGAAAAGAATTAATTTGAGAATTTTAGATCCTTTAATTATGTAATTTTCTGGATTCTGTCCAGCAAGGTTTAGATTTAATAATCATGGTTTTAAATTAGTTTAAATGTGTAGGAATGACTCATAATTGGTTTAGGACTTAATCTTGAAGCCTTAGGAGCAAACTAAACTTAGAAAGGGTCATTGTTGTGACTTCTAGGTACCCGTAAAGTTAGGATTTCAAATTCTGCATCCTTGAGGTTTAGAGATGTTCTTGACCATAGTGTGAGGTGAGAAATACTTAGTTATAACCTTATAGGTTCCCAAGAGACTAGGTTTTGATGATCGATAACTTAGAATGTGAGTTAAGGACTCTAAGGGTCTAAACCGTAATCTCTAGAACCCCATAATCACACAAATATAAGCTGTCCAAATCTGCATAGTGCTGTTTGGATAAGTCCTTGAGCATAAAAATTAGTAACACTTATTAGTTGTGAACCTATAGGTGTGTAAGAGGTTAAGAATAATACTAGAACGATTAGTTTACAAGTTTAAGACTCAAAGGAACCAAAGCATAACATACTATAAGTTTATAACATAATAAGTTTGGGAGTTTGTATGAATGATTGTCTAAGGTGTGATTATGTGATAATATATATGCTATGGTTTTATGTATGCACTACGAAGAAAGTTTCATGTGATGATGTATATGCTATGAAAAAGATTTATGTAATGAATAATGATGTATCTATGAATTAATACTTTATGAGAACTTAAATGTGACACAACACTGAGACGCCTTCTTGGGTGACACCGGTTTAGCCGAGCACCCCCAAGAAAACAAATCCGTGAGGGTATTGACATAGAGCTTGCCAAAGCGGACAATACTACAATGCACTAGTTGCTAGTAGAGTGTTTCAAAGAGAAAATGACCCTAAGAGAGGTGATCCTTAAATTTCCCCCTAGCCCGCACTATTAAGTCAGGATTATGTATATGTTATGCTTATCATAGGATAAGTAAGAACTAGTGACGACTAGTTAAGGTATGAGCTCATAACCTAGAGATGTTTTAGGGCGGCCCCATGAGATGAAAGTTAAAGTTAACAATGTCACATATACTATACTTATGCCAATGTTATAATGTTTCCTAGTTATTCTATTGTTTGGTTTACCTTTATGATGCACTCATATCATTAGATTATTTTATGCTTAGCTATAAGACGCATTGTAAAATATGATGGGCCTCGGATAAAATAACACTTTGGAAAAATAACATAAAAGGAATTTATATGCATACACACCTTTTTAGAAATAAACCCAAGGTACCTGAGGATGTGACGATGACACCTAGGTAGGGATAACCCTACTGAGAATTCTTTTAGAAAGATTCTCATTCCCTCTCTCTTTTCTTCCATCATATCTTCAGATGGCGACGTTCGTACTCTTCATCGACACCCCGGTATGGGAGCTACACCATGACCCGGCACTCGGGTCATACCATTTTGAAGGTCACTGCACTGTTAGAGTATTCATGTTCATGGGACGACCCTTCGCGCATCCCGTCTCGAGCTACCGCTTCACCCCGACTGCTCCTTACCGTGATAACGGGATTTTTGAGCGAGCGAGACCACGCGATGAGCAGATCCTCCGCATGGAGCCCGAGACATCAGCAGTACGCGACTACCTCGAGTATGTGCCGCGTCCCCAATACTCAGAGACGGACCCATCCGAGGACCCGCCATCACACATGTACAGTTAGAGCTCCAATCCCGCTCCCCCACCGATGAGGGCTGGGAGTGAGGAGACGGTGGTCCAGCCGAGGTTGGCTCGTCGGCCATCTATAGGTCCTCGCCGCGGTGGACATGCCCCGATGATGCGCTCGACCACTCCCGCCGAGATTCATCAGTGGATCGACTCTACCCCACAGTACTCAGACCAGCAGGAGTAGACATAGGAGGGGTAGTAGGTAGTGCACACACGCCACATAGTTGAGGACAAACCTTCTTTGGTATATGAGGTTGTCTGCCCTAGGTGCACATGGATATGGGTGTTGTTTCTCTTGTATTTACTTTTTATGATTTCCTTGTATTGCATTTCAGTTGTATTCCGCTTCCCGATGTATTGAATAGTCCTGCCCTTTGGGTAGGCACAGTATATATATATATATATATATATATATATATATATATATATCTACATTTCAGTTGATGTCTCCATGATATTATGTGCTTCTTTATGCTTTGCTTATATGTTTCGCTATGCTTCCTCTTAAAGATTCGTGCGTGGCTCTTACTTTGATTTTAAATTCCAAAAAGAAAAATTTTACCCATATTTCCGCTAAGTATTTTCTAAGTAAAAGATGAGACCAAGAGGTAATATTCTAAAGATTAATCTAAGTACATACTAGTAGTCTTGGGTTAAGATTTAGGGTGTTACAACAAACTTGCAAAGTTTGATCCAAAATCTAATGATGGTGTTTTCCTAGGATATTCATCTGTCTCTAAAGCTTACAAGGTATATAACAAAAGAACTAAATGCATAGAAGAAACAATTCATATCAAATTTAAAAAGTTCAGGAAAGATTTTGAAGATGATGCAGTTGACCTGGAAGAACTCTATATAGACTAGATCTTAGAGAAAACTCAGAAACCAAAATGATCAAATCATCAAAAAGCAAACTCCAGGATTCACATTCTTCCGAAAGTATGATAAATTCACCAAGGACATTGTAACACCCTAATTCTTAACCTAACTTTCTAGAATACATTAGGTTAATCATTAGGTTATTACCTCTTAGTCTCATTATTTTATTAAAATACTTAGCGAAAATTACGGGTAAATTTTTTTTTGAAAACATAAACCAAAGTTAGAGCCGCACTCTTATCTAAACGAGAGACATAAATATCAATCATAAAGAACACAAAAGCTAAAGCAAGTAACAATAGAACAATGGTCATCACAACAAAGGAAACATTTCATTAATAGCATAGTTAAGATACGTAGTAGTCACGCCCTTATAGGAACGGGATGAGCTTGCAATACATAGGGGAAATGGAAATACAACCGAAATACATAAAACAAAGAAAGCATAGATAAATCACAACTACCCGAGTGCACCTAAAGTGGATAACCTCAAGACAAAAGAAGGTTTATCCAATCTATGTGAGAGTGTGTGCACTAACCCTCCCCTATGACGTCGGCTACTAGAACCCGGGGTATGGCAAAACATAACCAATCCACGGATGCAGTGCGGCAGGAGTAGGCACACGTGAAGACTGAATGTGAGCTCCTCAGTAAGGGCGCCTCTCGGCTCACCTAGCTAGCCTCGGCTGCATGACAGTCAACTCGCTCTCGCCTCACATGAACTGAGGTGTAGGAGTAGAGTTCTCGCTATACATATGCATCGGCGGGTCCTCGGAAGGGTCATCCTCCGAACTAGGAGACCGAGGCACATAGTCCTGGTAGTCTAGAGGCATCGAACCACCAGTATATGTCCGCAAAATCCTTTCATCTCGCGTCCTGGCATGCTCAAAAACCATCGCGTCGTCATAGGGCGACATCGGGGAGAAACGGTAGCTCTGTACAGGGTGTGCAAAGGAGCGTCCGATGAATATGAAGACTCGTACTATGCACTGCCCCTCAAAATGATATGACCCATGGTCCGAGTCAAAGTGAACCTCCTAAGTCGGCGTGTCGACAAAGACCACAAATATCACCATCGCTATCTGAAGATGTGACGGAAGAAAGAGAAGGAAGAGAAAGGAGTGAGAATTCTTACTAAAGAATCTTAGTAGGAGTTTCCTATCCTAGGGTTACATTGTTCACATCCTCAGGAACCTTGGGTTTAATTATAAAAGGTGTGAATACATAAAAGGGTTCATTATTAGGGTTCATAAAACCAATTATCCAAGGTTCATTCCTTTTAGCATGCATCTTGATGTCATGAGTGCAACATATCAAAACATGAATGCATGGCAATACTTGAGCATATAAATCAACAAATCAAATCATATAGAAACAATCCATGTGGCATAAGGGCAATAACTTCTCAAATGGAACTTTCATCAGTATGTGTGACGTCATTCATGGAATCTTTAGCAATGTAAAGGCCACCCTAATAATAATAACTAGGCTATGAGCTCATACCTCAGCTAGTCGTCACTAGCTCTTGCTTATTATTTGAATAAGCGAATAATAAAATAACACACCCGACTACTTAAGAGTACGGGCTAGAGGGCTAGGGAACTCCTCTCTTAGGATATACCCTCTTTGAAACGCTCTACTGACCTCGAGTGCACAGCGAATTGTCCGCTTTGGAAAGGCTCGTGTCCAGACCCTCACGGATTTGGCTCCTCCTCACCATAGCAGGAGAAGTACGTCTCAATGCTTGTCACATAAAAATCTTCTAGGGGTGCTCGGACGAACCGGTGTCACCCAGGGTTTTCAACTCATGTGGTACTTTAAAACATTTCTTCAACCCTTTTAGGTTTGACGAAAATTTGGCAGCATAACAGCTGTTAAACCGAATTTCCTTCAAACCGACATTTATGCCACAAGCTAAACACACAACATATGTCTTATGCAATTCTCATGTTCATAATAAACTTAACATCTTAAACAATCATTCCCTCATCCATTATATGCATCTCAACATCTCATTACATCACCATATAATTCAAGACTTCTTAGTGTCATATGCATTGACCCTTAAGGTCCTTAACTCACAATCTAAGTTATAAATCCTCACAACTTGATCTTTCGGGTACCTATAGGCTCATATCTAAGTATTCCTCACTCAACACTATGATCATAAACATCTCTAAACCTCAAGAATGCAGAATCTAAAATTCTAACTTTACGGGTACCTAGAAGTCACAACAATGACCCTTTCTAAGTCCGGTTTGCTCCTAAGGCATCAAGATCAAGTCCTAAACCGATTATGAGTCATTCCTACACATTTAAACTAATTTAAATCCATGATTATCATTTCGAAACCATGCTTGACAAAATCCAGAAAAATCAATTACTAAGGGATCTAGAACTCTCAAATTAATTCTTTTCTAGTTACTAACTTCTCTAATATTTCACATATGAATTTTAACATTATTTATACTCAAACATAATCATATTATCATTATCAAAACAGCATAAACAGTGAGCATAACATGGCAAGGTAGAACCGAATCCATCTCCAAACAAACAAGACACAAACTTGATTTCTAGAACACATAAAATGCTAGTTTCTCTTGGAACCTTTCAAAAACTTTCAAAACTCATTAGCAAACATTTTTATCATCTAAAATCACCAAAATACTTGTAAAGGCAGTGGTTGTTTTAAACTAAACTCAAGAGGTTTTAAATTCGTAAAACTTTGTTCTAAACATCCTTTGAACTCATATAAGCTTAGGAAAATTATGAAACATAGATTGTAGTACTTATAACAAATCAAACCTTCCAAGGCCGAAATCAAGAGACTAAGAAACCTAAAACTTTCAAACTTTTGTTTGAGATAATAAAGGGTAAGTCTATGAGCTCTAAATCTCTTAAGTTGTAACATAAAGTAAATATGCAATGCACTTTATTTTAGTCTTTATTTAGAGGTGAGGACATAAAATAAATATGCTATGCAACTCATTATTATCTTAGAGATTTAGTGAAAGCATAAGCATAAATATGGAGATGCAAGTTCATTCTTTAATCTTGAGCATTTAGTGATGACATAAAAGTAAATATGGATGCAAAGTCTTTTATCTTAACTTAGAGCTCACATGATACTTTTAAAGAGAACTACAAACCTCAACCTAACACTTATCTCATCACAAAGAGAGCTTTAGAGTTCTTGAACCAAGTTCTCAAAGGAACTAGGTGGTTCTTGAACATCATCATCAAGCTCAAAGAACAAGCTTTTTAAAAGAAAGCAAAACTTTAAGAGAAAAGAAATAAGAACCCAAAACACATTCTTTTATGACATAAAATAGAAATAGAGACACTTTAAAAATTTTAACAAAAACCTTTGAGGATGAGCTATGAAGGCCGAATGTATAAGAAGAAGAAAAAGGAAGAAAAACAAAACTTTACTTAGATAAAGAACAAGACTCAAGCTTTAGAGGTTCCTTTGAGGTGAACACAAGGTCACCATCTATGAACACTCATCATCAAGCCATCATAGCCATGAACAAGGCCTCATGGCCGAAATAGAGAAAAATAAAAACAAAGGAAAGTTCAAAAAGAAACCAAGAGAAAACTAGAGGAAAATCATATTTTCAAACAAAACAAAGTTTAGAAAACCACTCCTACCTAGAGTGAAGATGAAAACTTGATCTTTTAAAAGGAAATGAGATGAACAACTCCTCCTTGAAGGATGATGATGATTAGGCCAAGAGAGGATAGAGAGGATGAAGATATGTTTTGAGTAAGGTTGTGTTTGAGGTCAAGTGTTTGAGAGGTTAGGAGGTGATCTAAGATTGTGAGGTGGTGGTTTGAAGCAATGAGATGATTATATAGCGTTTTACGCAAGTATCAATGCCGTTTGAGCTCGGAATCTCTCTCGAGAGTTCGAAATGTTAATTACATGTGTTTGATGATAATTGTTTTGGTCTGGGTGGTCCCAGGCAGTGTTTGTGTAAAATTACCATTTTACCCCTGAAATAGTGTATTACGGGCTTAACGACGTAATTAAGGAAATCTAGGCTCTAATCAAAGATTAATTAATTTTGATAATTAATCTAGAGTCAAAATAATTTATTAAGGTTAATTAGAACCTAAGATTGTTTAGATAAACTTAAATCTCTTTCTTGAAATCAAGATTCCATGTCATGGATTCTTGAATAGTGTTTTCTCTCTCCAATTCCTTAAATTACGAAATTATGTTTGTGAATGATTATATGATAAAATGAGTTTTGATTTCACTAATGAAGCAATGTAACGCCCCGATTTTCTGTTAGAGTGAAAATGACCAAAATGCCCCTAAGGTCATTTTCGGCCCGGAATTCGAGGAAAGCCGGTCTAGCAGTACTCGAAGGGCAAACTCAATGTCGGAAGGGGATTGGATGACTTGTGTACCTTCCCAGGATCAAAAATCTCATTTTTTGAGTTTTCGAGTCAAAATGACCAAAACGCCCCTGCGGTGTTTTGCCCATTTGCAAGTGCCGGATGAACCCAAAACTTCTCCAGATGGTTTTAAAAGTCGTTTTTATGTAGACTATGACTTTAGTTTTGGTCCCGGAGGTCCCGGGCGAAATTAGTGCAAAATTACGATTTTGCCCCTAGTTTTGTGTTTTTACGCTTAATCGCGTGATTAAGCAAACCTAAGCAATATTAGGCTCTAATCGAAGGTTAATTAATTTCCTTAATTAATCTTGAGTCAAAATAACTTATTAAAGTTGATTAGAACCTAAAAGTGCTTAATTACAACTTAAAATCATATTTTAATTTCAAAACTCCTAGTCATGAAATCTTGAATAGTGTTTTCTCTTTCCAATTCCTTAAATCATGGAATTGTGTTACACATTGTTTATTCACAAATGAGTTTTTAATTCTCTAATGATGTATGAGCACTCCTAACCTTGTCATAAAATTACTAATACTCATACTTAGTTACCTAAACTTAAGCTTACTTATTCCTAACATTGTACCTAAGCTAATACACATTTAAACTTACCATTAACACCCAATTAGATGACCAAAACTCACCTCCCCGATGCTATCCCTGGTCTGGCTGAGACCTCCATGCTCCCATATGCATCACATGTTCAATTTTTCAACACTCCAAGGCCATACCTCAAGTCACATATACCATACCTTGTCATAACTTTCAATCAAGCTTGAATTTCCACATGAATAAATAATTAAAACAATCCATTTTTCCCATTTATTTGTGGTTGGAAAAGTTCCATCCATGAGAAGTTTCTAGAAGCCTAATTTCATCAAAAATTGATAGGAAATTCACTCACATCAAGCCATACTTTGTATCATAGCTTCCATACTTCAAACCATGCTTGAATGACCTTGTGTAAGAGATATTTTTCTCTCCCTTTTTCCCCTAAATGCTACGGCCAAGGCTTCCCCTTGGTGAGCCTCATTGTTTTGTTTTCCTATAAATAGGTGCCTTAGATGAACTTGTGTCACTTTTGGTCCATTTGGTAAGTTTGAGCACTTTAAGCATTTGTGAGTTCTTTTCCTTTTCTTTCTAAGTTTCAAGAGAGTTCCCTCTTGCTCTTCATCTTCATCCTCTCTTCATCTCTTCATCTTATCATCATCTCTTAGCCCTCAAACACCATCCTAAAGCCTTGAACCACCATCAAATCCCTCAAACACCTCACCTTAAACACAACCTCACCTCAAACACAACTCCAACCTCCTTATCTCCCCTTGGCCAAAACCATCAAGCCGTTGGAGGAGCCCATCATCTTGTTTCCTTTTCTCAAAGTTCAAGCTTTTTAACTTCACTCTAGGTAGGAGTGTTTTCTAAACTTTGTTTTCTTGAAAATGAGTTCTTTCTAGCTTTCTCTTGGATTTTCTTTTTGGAACTTCCTTTGTTATTTTCTCCTTGAGATTTCGGCCATGAGGCCTTGATGAGCACATGATAGCTCAATGATGAGGACTCCTAGATGATGACTATGTGTTCATCTCAAAGGAACCTTTAGAGCTTGAGGTTTTATTTTCTTTGAGTTTCAACTTCATTTTCTAACTCAAATTTGATGTTTACTCAAGAACACTTTTTCTTTTCTTGCTATTTGGAGTTTGGTTCCTTTGTTTCCTTTTCCTTAACATTTCGGTTTCTATTTCTTTTTTTTATCTTTGAGGTTTTGTTTGTTTAGAAAGTTTGCTTTCTTGAGCTTGATGATGATGTTCAAGAACCTCATAGTTCCTTTGAGAACTTGGTTCAAGAACTCTAGAGCTCTCTTTGTAATGAGATATATGTTGGGTTGCTATTTTGTTAAAGTCTTGGATGAGCTCTAGCTAACCATAAAATGAACCTTGCATCATGTTTATTTTATGCTTTGCACATCATGTTTACTTTCTTGCTATCACTAAGTACCAAGATAATGAATGAACTTGCATTATCATATTTATATTTCAAGCTATGCATTACCATGTTTATATTTCAAGTCCTCACTAAATATCAAAGATAATAATAGGTTGCATCTCATGTTTATTTTATGCTATCACTTTACTTTCTAATGCAAGCTAAAACAAGTGCATGAGCATGTTTATTTTTATGTCATCACTTAAATGAACCTAGAGCTCAAAGGCTTGCCCATTGTTGTCTCAAACAAAGGTCTAAAATTTTTATTTCCTTTGGTTCGTGTTTCGGCCCTAATAGGTTTTGATGCTTCTAAGTATTGAAAACTATGTTTCATAAATTTTCTAAGCTTTTATGAGTACAAGGAACATGTAGAACCAAGTTTTATGAATTTAGGACCTCTTGAGAAAAAGTTGATTTAGTCACTACCCTCTTAAATATTTTTATGATTTTAGATGTTAAAAATGTTTGTAAATGAGTTTTGAAAGTTTTAAAAAGGTTCCAAGAGAAACTAGTATTTTATGTGCTTTAGAAATTGTGTTTGATGCCTTTAAATGGAGATGTTTGTTTTGGTTATGCCTTGCCATGTTTAGCCACTGTATGAGCTGTGTTAATGATGATAATATACTTATGTTTAAGTATAATTAATGTTAAGACTCATATGTGAAAGATAAGAGAAGTTAGAAACTAGAAAAGAATTAATTTAAGAGTTCTAGATCCTTTAATGTTTGAATTTTCTGGATTCTATCCAGCAAGGTTTAGTAATGCTAATCATGGATTTAAATTAGTTTAAATGTGTAGGAATGACTCATAAATGGTTTAGGACTTGATCTTGATGCCTTAGGAGCAAACCGGACTTAGAAAGGGTCATTGTCGTGACTCTTAGGTACCCGTAAAGTTAGAATTATGAATTCTGCATCCTTGAGGTTTAGAGATGTTCTTAACATAGTGTGAGGTGAGAAAGACTTAGTTATAACCTTATAAGTTCCTGAGAGATTAGGCTTGATGATTTATAACTTAGAATGTGAGTTGAGGACCGTACGGGTCAATGCATAAGACACTAAAAAGTTGTTAATGCTATGATGTGTTGTATGATGCAATGATATGATAAGATGTGCTTGATGCATGAGAAAATGATTGATGAGAATGTTAAAGTTTATCATATCATGAGTTTCATGAGAACATGTTGTGTGAAATAGCATGTGGCAGTTTGAAGGAAATTCGGTTTAACAGCTATTATACTACCGAATTTCCGTCAAACCTTAAAGGGTTGAAAGAAATGTTTATGAGTACCATATGAGTTGAAAACCCTGGGTGACACCGGTTTGGCTGAGCACCCCCAAGAGATTTTTATGTGACAAAGCACTGAGACGCGCTCGCCTCGGTGACACCGGTTCGGAAAAGCACCCCCAGGGGAGACAAATCCGTGAGGGTATGAGTAGATGCAGCCTACCAAAGTGGACAAATTGTTGTGGTGAAATGCCCGCAAAGAGTTTCAAAGAGGGTAATCCCAGAAAGAGATGATCCCTACCCCCTACCAGTACTTGCGAGTCGGGATTATTATTTATGTTTCGTTTATTCAAGATAATAAGCAAGAGCTAGTGACGACTAGCTGAGGTATGAGCTCAGAACCTAATTATTATTTTTAAGGTGGCTTATATGCTAAAGTACCATGATTGATGTCACGAAGTTGAGGAATGATTCACTTGAAAGTTATATGCCCTCATGCCACATAATTTATGTTTATGTGCTTTGATGTGTTGTCTTATATGTTCGAGTATTGACATGCATCCATGATATAACCTGTTGTATTTATAACATCAAGACGCATGCTAAAAGGAATGGACCTTGGATAATTAGATTGAGAAACCCTAAATCAAACCTTATATGCATAATCACTATTTTATAATTAAACCCCAAGGTTCCTGAGGATGTGTATGATGTAACCCTAGGATAGGAGACTCCTACTGAGATTCTTTAGCAAGAATTCTCACTCATCTCTCTTCTTTCTTCCGTCACATCTTCAGAGACTGATGGCAACGTTCGTGCTTTTCATTGACACGCCTATTTGGGAGGTGCACTACGACTCGGACCACCGTTCATATCATTTCGAGGGTTGTTGTGTCGTCCGCCGACATGTGACGACCTTTTGCTTACCCGGTTTCGAGCTACCAGTTCACTCCTACAGCACCTTTTGGTGATGATGACATGATCTTCGAGCACACTTGCCCGCGTGACGAGCAGCTATGCCGTGCCCGTACCTCTGCCTCGGCTGTCCGTGACTACCCGGAGTACGTGCCTAGCTCGAGGATGTCCGAGATTGATCCATCCGAGGATTCACCGACGTATATCCCTTCGGAGGGCTCCACTCCCTTTCCCCAGTTCCAGCGAGAGGGGAGTGAGGAGACTGTTAGGTAGCCACATTTGGCGAGGAGAGCCGAGATGCGCCCGCGTCAAGGAGCTCATGTTCAGCCGCCGCGAGTTCCCTTCACACTCCACTAGGCCACGCAGGAGGAGATAGAGCATTTTCCCGATTACCTGCCTCCATCACCCGAGGATCCCCATCGTCACTAGTTTCCGATGGAGAGCTTTGCGAGTACTCAAGCTCTTATGAGGATCTTCCCCTCGGTAGTACCTTTTGGGAAGGGTTTGTAGTATGTACTCGTAGTCTAGTAGGAGGGTAGCATTTTGGGTTTTTCTATCTTCATGCTGAACCATGTACTTTACATTTCCTTGTATTTTATCTCCACTGTATTACAAGCTCTGCCCGTCCCTATGAGGGTATGACTACTTATGCACCTTAATTATGTTATTAATGGAATGTTTCCTTTATTATCATGATTGTTCTTTGGTTATATGCTCTACTTTATGATTTCTGACAATTGTTATGTGTGCTTTATGTTTCCGTCATTCGACTAGTCAAGTTCGCGGCTCTCACTTTATCTTATGTTTTCAAAAAGAAAAATTTACCCGTAATTTCCGCTAAGTATTTTAATAAAAAGATGAGACTAAGAAGTAATAACCTAATGATTAGCCTAATATGTTCTAGAGTATTGGGTTAAAAATTAGGGTGTTACAAGCAAGACCACTCCTTAATCATGTCTCAACATCCTTAATTACCTATCTCTTTACCTAAACACTTACTTATAAACTCCTAACCAAAAGCTTAAGCAAAGATACACCTAAACACATCTCTAAACCACAATTAAATGAAACATTCTCTCCCCCCTTGGTTGTACATGGCTGAAACCCTTCTCCCCACATTCATCACATGTTGATTTGCATCACACTCAAAGAATCATGCTTGCACTATGCTTGAACCATGCCTACACAATGCCTTGAGCCATACCTAGCCATACCTCCAACCATACTCTTAGATGACCACTTTGAGGAGATATTTTCCTCCCCTATTTTCCTTGATCAGTCCGTGACCTCCTCCTCCATTCATCCCCTCATATTTCAATTTTCTATAAATTCCCATCTTAAGAGAACTTGGTTCCATTTTGCACATTTTCTAAGCTTTGTCTTGAAAGTTCATTCTAGTTTTCTTTCTTTCTCTTAAAGAACTCAAGAGTTCTCTTTGCTTTCATCTTCTTCATCCTCCTCATAAAACCACCATCTTGCAACCTCAAACCACCACATAACCACCATAGATCATCATCCAAACACCTAAGCTTCCATTCTCAAACACAAAGCTCACACAAACACATTTCCTTCCTTTTTTCTCCTTCTTGGCTGAACCTCCATCACCCATTGGAGAAGTATTTTTCTTCTCATTTCTTTGCAAAGAACAAGCTCTTTTTCCTTCCAACAAGAAACACCACTTGGTAGGGGTTTTGTTTTCGCAAAAGCTCTAACCTTTACATTGATGTTTTATTATGGAAAAGTTTTAGTTTCTCTTGGTTTAAACCTCTCTTTTTCCTTCCAACAAGAAACACCACTTGGTAGGGGTTTTATTTTCTCAAAAGCTCTAACCTTTACATTGATGTTTTATTATGGAAAAGTTTTAGTTTCTCTTGGTTTAAACCTCTTTTTCTCTTTTCATCTTTGGCCATGGAGCCTTCCTTTCAAAAGAAAATGTTAGCTTGATGATGAGTTTTCAAGGTAATGATCATGAGATTATCACTTGTGTAATATCTAAAGCTTGAAACTTGGTCTTTGAGCCTAAGGGTGTTTTGTTTCCTTTTCCTTTTTAATGCTTCTATGTTTGGTTCTCATAAGGAATGTTGTTACTTGTTTGTCCTCTTGGTCCATTTCCTTGAGCCTGATGATGATGTTCAAACCATAAGGTCTCTTTCGAACCTTGGTATAAAGAACTCTAAAGCTCACTTTGTCTTGCTAAGATAAGTGTTGGGTTTAGGTTTATATTCCTTTAAAGTCTTGAATGAGCTCTAGTAAAGAATAAAATGAACTTGCATCCATGTTTTAGTTTATGCTTTGCATATCATGTTTACTTTTCCTTGTCATCACTAAAATCTCAAGAATAAAGAAATGAACTTGCATCTTCATGTTTAAATTTCAAGCTTTGCATTTCATGTTTATATTTCAAGTCATCACTTAAACTCTAAAGATAATAATGGACTTGCATCTCATGTTTACTTTAAAGCTCTCACTTTACTTTTATAATGGAGAATAAAATAAAGTGCATACCATGTTTAAGTTTTTGTCACCACCTAAAGATCCTAGAGCTCAAAGACTTGCCTTTTTTATCTCAAGTAAAGTTTGGAAAATGGAAGCATTCTATGGATGCTAAATTCGGCCTTGTGATGATGATGAGCTTAGCATAAGTTTCATTTAGTCAGAAAGACCAACAAATTATGTTTTAAGATTTTCTTACGTATACAAAGGTTCAAAGAATACTTTAAGTATAATTTTTATGATTTAAAACTCATTCAAGTGTGATTTAAAATAGCTACTACCTTAGCATTATATTTTTATGATTTTAATAAAATAAATTGGTTTCGAAAAGAGTTTTGAGGTTCTAAAATGATTCCAAGGGAAACTAGTAACTTGTTTGCATTAGAAATGTGATTTTATGTGATTGTTTGAGATATTTGTTTCAGCCACTGCCTTCCTATTATGGTTACTGCATGATGCTATTTCAATGTTTTAGAATGTGTAAAAATTATGTTTGAGTGAAGCAAAAATTATTTTGTGAGTGTTAGGAATAATTAGTAAGTGGAAATGATGAAAAATGTGAGTTCTAGATCCCTTAGAAAACTAAAATATTGCTATTGTTTTAGGATAAGTAAAATCTGAAATAATATGGTTTTAGAATAGATTAGAAGTGTAGGATTTATTCCTTAAGGTTGTAATAATTAATTTTAATACCCTAGGAATAGCCGAAACTTAGAAAGGGTCAAAGACGTGACTTCTAGGCACCCGTAATCGAGACATAGAGTTTCTACCTAAGGCTGTTTGGAATAGATCATAAGTATAAAAATTAGTGGGAATTATTAGTAATAATCCCTTAGGTGCATAAAATACTTATGTCGGGTGATAGGATAAATAGATCAAAAGTTTAAGACCCGTAAGGATCAAATACTGTAAAATAGGCGAAGCATTGAGAGTTAGTTTTCCAAGTGAATGTTTGTTGATTTAGATGACCTATAATGCATAGCATTTGCATTAGTTAAGCCCAGTCCCTTACTCTAACATTCTAGGTAGGAGCATGTTTATTGCTTTGTGAAATTGCTGATAATATGTGCATATGAATATATGAACTTGATACATAGGTATTGTGTTAATTGTGGCATGCTATGATGATAATGGATTGAGAAGCATGATTTGCATAAATTGATGAGCATGAAGTATTGAGTGAAATGTCATGATGATATCTATGAACATGTGTTTATGTTGCATTCTTGTATAGCATGCCGAGATGCATTTTTCCTGCTACGGTGAGGAGAAAGCAAAACCATGGGGGGTATGGACATCGAGCCTAGCGAAGCGGACAATATTACTGTGCACTGGATGCTAGTAGATGCATTTCGAAGAGGACCCTATAGACATAGGTGATCCTTAAGCCCCCTAACCCGCACTCTGGGAGTCGGTGTACACCCTAAATCTTAACCCAAGACTACTAGTATGTACTTAGGTCAATCTTTAGAATATTACCTCTTGGTCTCATCTTTTACTTAGAAAATACTTAGCGGAAATATGGGTAAAATTTTTCTTTTTGGAATTTAAAATCAAAGTGAGAGCCACGCACGAATCTTTAAGGGGAAGCATAGCAAAACATATAAGCAAAACATAAAGAAGCACATCATATCATGGAGACATCAACTGAAACATAGATATATATATATATATATATATATATATACTGTGCCTACCCAAAGGGCAGGACTATTCAATACATCGGGAAGTGGAATACAACTGAAATGCAATACAAGGAAATCATAAAAAGTAAATACAAGAGAAACAACACCCATACCCATGTGCACCTAGAGTAGACAACCTCATATACAAAAGAAGGTTTGTCCTCAACTATGTGGCGTGTGTGCACTAACTAATACCCCTCCTATGTCTACTCCTGCTGGTCCGAGTACTGTGGGGTCGAGTCGATCCACTGATGAATCTCGGCGGGAGTGGTCGAGCGCATCATCGGGGCATGTCCACCGCGGCGAGGGCGTATAGATGGCCGACGAGCCAACCTAGGCTGGACCACCATCTCCTCACTCCCAGCCCTCATCGGTGGGGGAGCGAGACTGGAGCTCCAATTGTACATGTGTAATGGCGGATCCTCGGATGGGTCTGTCTCCGAGTACTGGGTACGAGGCACATACTCTGGGTAGTCGCGTGCCGCTGATGTCTCGGGCTCCATGCAGAGAATCTGCTCATCGCGTGGTCTAGCTCGCTCAAAAATCCCGTTATGACGGTAAGGAGCAGTCGGGGTAAAACGGTAGCTCGGGACTGGGTGCGCGAAGTGTAACATCCCTAAATTTATAACTAAGAATCTTAATTATCGATAGTAAAACCAAGAGAATCTAGACAAATGTTATGAAACACAACAAATAGACTACTTAAGTATGTCTAGAGAAAAATGCAAAGAATTATGAAAATGCCATCACTTAGTGGAAATTACGAAAATGCCATCACTTAGTGGAAATTATGAAAATGCCCTTGCTATGTAAAGGAAATTACCAAACTACCCTTGCCTTATTAAATGACAAAGATACCCTTACTCTATGAATGGAATTACAAGAATATCCACTAACATCTTTGCACAAAACATGGAAACGTGTTTGCATAAAACATGGAAACATGTTTGCATAAAACATGGAGCATTTTCATCCAACATGTTTGCATAAAACATGGAAACGTGTTTGCATAAAACATGGAAACGTGTTTGCACAAAACATGGAAACGTGTTTGCACAAAACAAGGAGCATTTTCATCCCAAAATTCAGCCAACATGTTTCCATAAATCATGCTCCAAGTGCTTTCCATCTTCTGTTTTTTTCTCTAATCTTTCCACTATAAATACTCCTCAAACTCTCTTCAATTCAGAAACTACTTAAGTGTTTTTTCTTTCTTATTCTATCATTCTTCTTATGTTCTTCAAAAACTTCTCTTGATCCTCTAAACTTCATCCAAACACTTCAATCCTAAGTCCAAACTTTCACTAGCCCTCACAAGAGTTACAATCTTTAACTCTAGTGAGAAATATTTTCTTAAGCATTCAAGTTCTAGAGCCAAGATTCAAGGAGGGTCATCCACTCCAAAGACTCTTGTTCGAAGCTTAAGGAAGAAGAGAAGGACCCTTTTTAGACCCTACACAAGAGGTAGGAGCTTCATCTTTAATTGTTCAAGCATTGTTGGCTTCTAACCTTGATAGAATGCCTCAAGTTTGAGTTATTGTCAAAAGTTTTAAATGATTATTTGAAAAATATATTTTTAGAAATATGACATGTTCTATTCTGTTATGAGTACCCTTATGATATTATCAAACTCAAATATAACTTGAAAAGATTGTATGTGAAACCTGATTTAATAAAGGTAACTTAAGACATGAAAATGGTAGGTGCTGGAATTTCTAGTTGTTTCTGGCAGCAGGTACTTTGAAAGATACTGTTCATAAAATATCAAGTATCTCGAAATTAAAATAATTTTAATATAAACTAGACTCATTATAGAACACTCTCAAAAAAGAATCACCCAAAACGGAGTTTTCTAGCTCAAGATATAAATTTTTAAAGTAGAGCCTAAGACTGAAACTTTAAATCTGACCTTGTAGTAGTAAAATAGATGTAACTCACTCTAGAAAAATGCAAATGGACTGATTTCAACTTTGTTGGAGAGCTAACACATATAGGAATACACCCATGTATGTTATGTATAAAGCTTTGTACCACGTAAATACAGAATGAGAAATAAATTTCGGGATAGTGTACTGTGAAAGTGCAGTTTGGAAAGGTTCTAGCTAAGGAAAGACTTGGTATTTAAGCATGTCCATTGTGACCCACCTCTCTTTCCTGGGAACCCTCCTATGCATGGTTTACAGTTGATTTACACTATTCCAAATATGTAAATGCTAAAATTTGATGAGTTAGGAATTTGGAACTACCTTTACTAAGCTGAGATAACAAGTATACAGAGAATTATAAACTTTCTTCTAAAAGATGTCAAAACTATAAATAAAAGAATCAAGTCTTGTAAAGAGAGAATTTTAAGAATTTAAGTAGAATAATAATCTTCAAGAGTTATATGAAAGTCATAATAAAAATATATAAGGAACCTATAATAATATTTTGAAGTGCATTAATGTATTAATGGAATGCTAAGAGTACAAAGAACACTAAGAGAAAAAGATAATACTAAGACATCCATTACCTCTTACGAACACTAGGAACTCAACTTGATAACTTTGGTTAGTTAATATGAATTATCTATGAAAGTGTTTACCATGAGATTTACATGATATTGTCCATGTTTTATGAAGTGATTTATAGTAATGTGAATGTATGGTGATGAATTATGAAATGATGAGGATGAATGATTGATTGCCCAGGGTTTATTGTGATTACATGATAATATGCATACATTCATTTTCCAAAAGAAATAATAAAAGTAAAGTTTGAAAAAGTAGCAATGAAAGTCTGGAAAAGTGGACTTGAGCTAAACTCACGGCTTAACCCCCTAAACCGTTGAGATCACGGCAACGGAATGAAAACCATAAAGGTTATGGCGACGGCCATGGTATGAGCTCATTACCCTTTTAGGGTGGTCTAAGGCATTGATGCATTCATCCCGTGAGTAATTAAGAAATATGTTGATGAAATAAATGAAAGATGATGATCACTAAACAAGTGAATGTTGAGGATGAGTAATCATGAAATGCATGCAACTCCTAAATGATTACTGCTTATTAGTGGTTTTACATGATATGCTTATATGTATGCTTGATGAAATACTGAATGAATATTTCCGCTAATGTTCAAGATTAGTTTAAAAGTAACTGCACTTCGGCTAATCACGTTTGTGAAAGTTTGATAATTGAATCCTTACCTGTTCACCTTTTTATAATAAACCCAAGTGATCGGGACGACAACGATGACACTTTTAGTACAAGTAGGAACTCCTCGAGAAATCATGTATTTCTCACTCCTATGTTTATTTTCCGTTGTCGTTACCAGAGACAGACGTGTCCACCTAAAGCAACGAGGCCGTAGCTGAGAAAGGAGGTAGCACGTGAAGATTTCAAACCGTTCAAGTAGGAGCATTCCGAGCTTTAGTTACATTATAGTTTGTGAGAAACAATTAGTAATAGTAGAACTTATATTGTTATTTGTAATAACTTATCAGTATGATATATGCCCTGTTGTGACTTATGTATTAAGTGATTATATTCCAGTTTATGTGATAATTGTTCTACACTTAGTCTTTTATTCCGCTTATTTAATTAAGTGCTTAATGTAACTTGATTATTATCTATAAAAGCGCTATGTATTTCACTTCTAGATTCTGAACTTACGTTTTCAAAAAAATTAATTTATTTAAAAAAAAAAACTTCCATTATTTTTCTAAGTTAATTTCAAAAGAAAATTAATACAAGGCATAAGTGACAACTAATAGAATCCAAATGTGAACTTAAGCACAGTGGGGTTCTATTAGGGTGTTACACGAAGGGTCGTCCCATAAACATGAACACTCTAACCGTGCAGCGACCCTCAAAATGGTATGACCCGAGTGCCGGGTCATGGTGCAGCTCCCATACCGGGGTGTCGATGAAGAGTACAAATGTCGCCATCTGAAGATATGACGGAAGAAAAGAGAGAGGGAATGAGAATCTTTCTAAAAGAATTCTCAGTAAGGTTATCCCTACCTAGGTGACATCATCATATCCTCAGGAACCTTGGGTTTATTTCTAAAAGGTGTGCATACATATAAATTCCTTTTAAGTTAGTGTTCTAAAGTGATATTTATCCAAGGTCTGTCATATTTTACAATGCGTCTTATAACTAAGCATGAAATATACTAATGATATGAATGCATCATAAAGGTAAACCAAACAATAGAATAACTAAGAAACATTATAACTTTGGCATAAGTATAGTATATGTGACATTGTTAACTTTAACTTTCATCTCATGGGGCCACCCTAAAACATCTCTAGGTTATGAGCTCATACCTTAACTAGTCGTCACTATTTCTTACTTATCCTATGATAAGCGTAACATATACATAATCCCGACTTAATAGTGCGGGCTAGGGGGCAATTTAAGGATCACCTCTCTTAGGGTCATTTCCTCTTTGAAACGCTCTACTAGCAACTAGTGCATCGTAGTTTTGTCCGCTTTGGCAAGCTCTATGTCAATACCCTCATGGATTTGTTTTCTTGGGGGTGCTCGGCTAAACCGGTGTCACCCAAGAAGGCGTCTCAGTGTTGTGTCACATTTAAATTCTCATAAGTGTTAATTCATAGATACATCATTATTCATTACATAAATCTTTTTCATAGCATATACATCATCACATGAAACTTTCTTCATAGTGTATACATAAAACCATAGCATATACATTATCACATAATCACACCTTAGACAATCATTCATACAAACTCCCAAGCTTATTATGTTATAAACTTATAGTATGTTATGCTTTGGTTCCTTTGAGTCTTAAACTTGTAAACTAATCATTCTAGTATTATTTTTAACCTCTTACACACCTATAGGTTCACAACTAATAAGTTTTACTAATTTTTATGCTCAAGGACTTATCCAAACAGCACTATGCAGATTTGGACAGCTTATATTTGTGTGATTATGGGGTTCTAGAGATTACAGTTTAGACCCTTAAAGTCCTTAACTCAGATTCTAAGTTATCGATCATCAAAACCTAGTCTCTTGGGAACCTATAAGGTTATAACTAAGTATTTCTCACCTCATACTATGGTCAAGAACATCTCTAAACCTCAAGGATGCAGAATTTGAAATCCTAACTTTACGGGTACCTAGAAGTCACAACAATGACCCTTTCTAAGTTTAGTTTGCTCCTAAGGCTTCAAGATTAAGTCCTAAACCAATTATGAGTCATTCCTACATATTTAAACTAATTTAAAACCATGATTATTAAATCTAAACCTTGCTGGACAGAATCCAGAAAATTACATAATTAAAGGATCTAGAATTCTCAAATTAATTCTTTTCTAGTTACTAAATTATCCTATCTTTCACATATGAGTCTTAACATTATTTTTACTCAAACATAGGCACATTACCATTATTGAAACAGTGCATACAGTGGCAGCAAAGAGCAAGGAAGAACCGAAAATATACTTCTCCATAAAAGGCATGAAACATAATTTCTAAAGCACATAAAATACTAGTTTCTCTTGGAACTCTTTTTAAACTCTCAAAGCTCATTTATAAACAATTTTAACATCTAAAATCATAAGAATATTTAAGAGGGCAGTGACCAATTCATTTTTGTCTCAAGAGGTTCTAAATTCTCAAAACTTGGTTCTATGTATTCCTTAAACCCACTTAAGCTTGGAAAAATTATAAGGCATAGTCTCAAATACTTGGAGACCTTAAGACCTCTTAGGGCCGAAATATGAACCCGAGAAAAACACATATTGTTAGACTTTTGTTGAGACAACAATGGGCAAGTCTTTGAGCTCTAGATTCATTTAGGTGATGACATAAAAATAAATATGCTCATGCTCTTATTTTAGGTTCCATTAGAAAGTAAAGTGATAGCACAAAGTAAACATGAATGCAACTTATTATTATCTTGGTATTTTGTGAGGACTTGAAATATAAACATGATAATGCATAGCTTGAAATATAAACATGATAATGCAAGTTCATTCATTATCTTGGTATTTAGTGATAGCAAGGAAATAAACATGATATGCAAAGCATAAAGTAAACATGATGCAAGATTCATTTTATGATTAACTAGAGCTCATTCAAGACTTTAACAAGATAACAACCCAATACAATATCTCAAAGATCTCAACACAAAAATCGAAAGTCATATAAAAGAGAAAGAAAGTGAAACTACATCAAGTTCTTTATTAAATACCCAAAACCCCTATCTAGAGAAAAATCTCTAGAACGTGCCGGCCAACTTTAAGGTTGACAAGGGTAGGCTTGGGCTTTTAGAAATCCTTAGATTAATTTTCTTAAGTTGAAAAACCATGTGACTTAGATATCATATAGATGAAGTCATAAGAAAAGGAAAACTCAAGCTTTAGAGGTTTCTTTGAGATGAACACAATGTCATCATCTAGAAACTCTCATCATCAAGCTATCATGCTCATAATCAAGGCCTCATGGCCGAAATGAAAAGAAAGGGAAAACAAAGGAAAGTTCAAAAAGAATTCAAGAAGAAACTAGAGAAAAACACTTTCTTGAGCAAAACAAAGTTTGAAAACAAATCCCTACCTGGTGATGAAGGTAAAAGCTTGGACTTGAAGATGGAAATGAGATGAGCAACACCTCCTAGGATGGTGATGATGATTCGGCCTTGATGAAAGAAAAAGGAAGGAAATGTGTTTCAAGTGAAGTTGTGTTTGAGGTGTGGTGTTTGAGAAGTTTGATGATGGTTCAAGGCTTTGGGGTGGTGTTTGATGGTTAAGAGATGATGATGAGATGAAGAGATGAAGAAGATAAAGATGAAGAGAAAGAACTCTTGGAACTTTGAGAGAAAAGAAAAACTTAGCAAGACAACTCTAAAACTCTAAACTTAGCAAATGCTTCAAGGTGCAACAAGGCTATGACAAGCATCCTATTTATAGAAAAACAAAACCATGGAGCTCATCAAAGGGAGGGTGCTGGCCGTGTGGTTTGAGAGAGGAAGGAAGAGAAAATATCTCTTACACAAGGTCATTCAAGCATGGTTTGAAGTATGGAAGCTATGCTACAAAGTATGGCTTGATGTGAGTTAGTTTCCTATCAAATTTTTATGAAATTAGGCTTCTGGAAACTTGTCATGGCTGGAACTTTTCCAGCCACAAATAAATGGGAAAAATGAGTTGTTTTAATTATTTATTCATGTGGAAATTCAAGCTTGATTGAAAGTTATGACAATGTATAGTGTATGTGACTTGAGGTATGGCCTTGGAGTGTTGAAAAATTGAACATGTGATGCATAATGGGGAGAAGGGTACACGGCCAGGTTCAAGACACGAGAGAGGAGGTGAGTTTTGACCATTTAATTGTGTGTTATGGTAGGTTTAGATGTGTATTAGCTTAGGTACAAGGTTAGGAATGATTAAGTTTAAGTTTAGGTAACTAAGAATGTGATTTAGGGAGTTTATGACAAGTTTAGGAGTTCTCATACATCATTAGAGAATTTAAAACTCTTTTATGAATAAACAATGTGTAACACAATTCCATGATTTAAGGAATTGGAAAGAGAAAATACTATTCAAGATTCTATGACTAGGTGTCTTGAAATTAAAATATGATTTTAGGTTGTAATTAAGGACTTTTTGGTTCCAATCAACTTTAATAAATTATTTTGACTCAAGATTAATTAAGGAAATTAATTAACCTTTGATTAGAGCCTAATATTACTTAGGTTTGCTTAATCACGCGATTAAGTGTAAAAATACGAAACTAGGGGCAAAACCGTAATTTTGTACTAATTTTGCCCGGGACTTCTAAAATTAAAACTGAGGTCATAGAATACATAAAAACGTCTTTTAAAACCATCTGGAGAAGTTTCGGGTTCATCCGGCACTTGGAAATGGGTAAAACACCGCAGGGGCGTTTTGGTCATTTTGACTCGAAAACTTGAAAAACGAGATTTTCGATCCCGGGAAAGTACACAAGTTATCTAATCCCCTTCCAACATTGAGTTTGCCCTTCGAGTACTGCCGAACCGGCTTTCCTCAGTCCATTTGAAAATGACCTCAGGGGCATTTTGGTCATTTTCACTCTAACAGAAAAATCGGGGCGTTACATTACTCCCCTCCTTAAAAAGAATTTCGCCCTCGAAATTCATACCTTAGAAAAGCTCTGGATATTTGGACTTCATCTCTGATTCTAGTTCCCACGTGTATTCTTCCGACTTGTCTCGTCCCCACGCCACTTTCACCAAGGGTACAGACTTGTTCCTTAACTGCTTGACTCCGTGATCCACTATTCTCGTAGGCTGTACATTGAAGGTGAGGTCCTCCCTCAACTGTACATGCTCTGGTTCTAGGACATAACTAGGGTTGGACTCATATTTACGTAACTGGGAGACGTGAAAGACATCATGAAGGTTTGACAGATTGGGTGGTAAGGCTATTTTGTAAGCTACGGATCCGACTTTCTGAAGAATTTCAAAAGGACCGAGAAATCGGGGACTCAACCTTTTAACTTTCATGGCTCTCCCTATTCCTGTAGTGGGGGTGATTCTTATAAATACATGTTCTCCTTCTTGGGATATGTAACGCCCCGATTTTTCTGTTAGAGTAAAAATGACCAAAATGCCCTTGAGGTCATTTTCAGCCCAGAATTCGAGGAAAGCCGGTTCGGCAGTACTCGAAGGGCAAACTCAATGTTGGAAGGGGATTAGATAACTTGTGTACCTTCCCGGGATCGAAAATCTCATTTTTCGAGTTTTCGGGTCAAAATGACCAAAACGCCCTTGCGGTGTTTTACCCGTTTGCAAGTGCCGGATGAACACAAAACTTCTCTAGATGGTTTTAAAAGGCGTTTTTATGTATTCTATGACCTCAGTTTTAATTTTAGAAGTCCCGGGCAAAATTAGTACAAAATTACGGTTTTGCCCCTAGTTTCGTGTTTTTACGCTTAATCACGTGATTAAGCAAACCTAAGCAATATTAGGCTCTAATTGAAGGTTAATTAATTTCCTTAATTAATCTTGAGTCAAAATAATTTATTAAAATTGATTAGAACCAAAAAGTGCTTAATTACAACCTAAAATCATATTTTAATTTCAAGACACCTAGTCATAGAATCTTGAATAGTGTTTTCTCTTTCCAATTCCTTAAATCATGGAATTGTGTTACACATTGTTTATTCACAAATGAGTTTTAAATTCTTTAATGATGTATAAGCACTCCTAAACTTGTCATAAACTCCCTAAATCACATTCTTAGTTACCTAAACTTAAGCTTAATTGTTCCTAACCATGTACCTAAGCTAATACACACTTAAACCTACCATTAACACACAATTAGATGGTCAAATCTTCCTCCCCCATGCTGTCTGAAATCTGGCCGCAGCACCTCCCTCCCCATTATGCATCACATGTTCAATTTTTCAACACTCCAAAGCCATACCTCAAGTCACATACACTATACCTTGTCATAACTTTCAATCAAGCTTGATTTTCTAAGTAAATAACTAATTAAAATAGCTCATTTTCTCCATTTATTTGTGGCTAGAAAAGTTCCAGCCATGCATTGTTTCTAGAAGCCTAATTTCATAAAAATTTGATAGGAAATTAACTCACATCAAGCCATACTTTGTAGCATAGCTTCCATACTTCAACCATGCTTGAATGACCTTGTGTAAGAGATATTTTCCTCTCCCTTTTCCCTCCAATACCACACGGTTACTCCCTCCCCTTGATGAGCCCATGGTTTTGTTTTTCTATAAATAGGATGCTTGTGATAGCCTTGTTGCACCTTGAAGCATTTGCTAAGTTTAGAGTTTTAGAGTTGTCTTGCTAGTTCTTTCTTTTTCTCTCAAAGTTTCAAGAGTGTTCTTCCTTTCTTTTCATCTTCATCTCTTCATCTCATCATCATCTCTTAACCATCAAACACCACCCCAAAGTCTTGAACCATCATCAAACCTCTCAAACACCACACCTCAAACACAACTTCATCCAAAACACATTTCCTTTCTTTTCCTTCCTCTTTGGCCGAATCATCACCACCATCCTAGGAGGTGTTGCTCATATCATTTTATCTTCAAGTCCAAGCTTTTACCTTCATCACAAGGTAAGGATTTGTTTTCAAACTTTGTTTTGCTCAAGAAAGTGTTTTTTTCTAGTTTCCTCTTGGATTCTTTTTTAACTTTCCTTGGTTTTTCCTTTTCTTTTCATTTCGGCCTCTAGGCCCTATTATGAGCATGATAGCTTGATGATGAGAGTTTCTAGATGATGACCTTGTGTTCATCTCAAAGAAACCTCTAAAGCTTGAGTTTTCCTTTTCTTGTAACTTCATCTATATGATATCTAGCTCACATGGTTTTCCAACTTAAGAAAATTAATCTAAGGATTTCTAAAAGCCCAAGCCTACCCTTGTCAACCTTAAAGTTGGCCGGCACGTTCTAGAGATTCTTCTCTAGATAGGGGTTTTGGGTATTTAATAAAGAACTTATCACTTTACTTTCTAATGAAACCTAAAATAAGTGCATAAGCATGTTTATTTTTATGTCATCACCTAAATGAACCTAGAGCTCAAAGACTTGCCCATTGTTGTCTCAACAAAGGTCTAACAATATGTATTTTCCTTGGTTCATATTTCGGCCCCAAGAGGTCTTGAAGTTTCTAAGTATTTGAGACTATGTTTTATAATCTTTCCAAGCTTATATGAGTTTAAGGAATGCATAGAACTAAGTTTTATGAATTGAGGACCTCTTGAGATAAAAATAAAGTGGTCACTGCCCTCTTAAATATTCTTATGACTTTAGATGTTAAAATTGTTTATAAATGAGTTCTGAAAGTTTAAAAAGAGTTCCAAGAGAAACTAGTATTTTATGTGCTTTAGAAATTATGTTTTATGCCTTTTATGGAGAAGTATATTTTCGGTTCTTCCCTGCTCATTACTGCCACTATATGTGCTGTTTTAATGATGATAATGTGCCTATGTTTGAGTAAAAATAATGTTAAGACTCATGTGTGAAAGATAGGATAAGTTAGGAACTAGAAAAGAATTAATTTGAGAGTTCTAGATCCTTTAATTATGTAATTTTCTGGATTCTGTCCAGCAAGGTTTAGATTTAATAATCATGGTTTTAAATTAGTTTAAATGTGTAGGAATGACTCATAATTGGTTTAGGACTTAATCTTGAAGCCTTAGGAGCAAACTAAACTTAGAAAGGGTCATTGTTGTGACTTCTAGGTACCCGTAAAGTTAGGATTTCAAATTCTGCATCCTTGAGGTTTAGAGATGTTCTCGACCATAGTATGAGGTGAGAAATACTTAGTTATAACCTTATAGGTTCCCAAGAGACTAGGTTTTGATGATCAATAACTTAGAAGGTGAGTTAAAGATTTTAAGGGTCTAAACTGTAATTTCTAGAACCCCGTAATCACACAAATATAAAGTTGTCTAAATCTGCATAGTGCTGTTTGGATAGGACCTTGAGCATAAAAATTAGTAAAACTTATTAGTTGTGAACCTATAGGTGTGTGAGAGGTTAAGAATAATACTAAAACCATTAGTTTACAAGTTTAAGACTCAAAAGAACCAAAGCATAACATACTATAGGTTTATAACATAATAAGCTTGGGAGTTTGTATGTATGATTGTCTAAGGTGTGATTATGTGATAATGTATATGGTATAGTTTTATGTATACACTATGAAGAAGTTTCTTGTGATGATGTATATGCTATGAAAAAGATTTATGTAATGAATAATGATGTATCTATGAATTAACACTTTATGAGAACTTAAATGTGACACAACACTGAGACGCCTTTTTGGGTGACACCGGTTTAGCCGAGCACCCCCAAGAAAACAAATTCGTGAGGGTATTGACATAGAGCTTGCCAAAGCGGACAATACTACGATGCACTAGTTGCTAATAGAGCGTTTCAAAGAGGAAATGACTCTAAGAGAGGTGATCCTTAATTTACCCCCTAGCCCGTACTTTAAGTCGGGAATTATGTATGTTACGCTTATTATAGGATAAGTAAGAACTAGTGACGACTAGTTAAGGTATGAGCTCATAACCTAGAGATGTTTTAGGGTGGCCCCATGAGATGAAAGTTAAAGTTTACAAGGTCACATATATTATACCTATGCCAATGTTATAATGTTTCTTAGTTATTCTATTGTTTGGTATACCTTTGTGATGTATTCATATCATTAGTATATTTCATGCTTAGTTATAAGACGCATTGTAAAATATGACGGACCTTGGATAAATAAATACTTCAGAAAACTAACTTAAAAGGAATTTATATGCATGCACACCTTTTTAGAAATAAAACCCAAGGTTCCTGAGGATGTGACGATGTCACCTAGGTAAGGATAACCCTACTGAGAATTCTTTTAGAAAGATTCTCATTCCCTCTCTCTTTTCTTCCGTCATATCTTCAGATGGCGACATTCGCACTCTTCATCGACACCCCGGTATGGGAGCTGCACCATGACCCGGCACTCGGGTCATACCATTTTGAGGGTCGCTGCACAGTTAAAGTGTTCATGTTTATGGGACGACCCTTCGCACCCAGTCCCGAGTTACTGTTTTACCCTGACTGCTCCTTACCGTCATAATGGGATTTTTGAGCGAGCTAGACCACGCGATGAGCAGATTCTCCGCATGGAGCCCGAGACATCAGCGATACGCGACTACCCAGAGTATGAGCCCGAGATATCAGCGATACGCGACTACCCTATGAGGTTTATTGTGATGCTTCTAGTAAGGGTTTAGGATGTGTATTGATGCAAAATCGTAACGTGGTTGCCTATGCTTCTCGACAGTTGAAACCCCATGAGGTAAACTATCCAACCCATGACCTTGAACTTGCAGCTGTGGTTTTTGCTCTAAAGATCTGGCGACATCATTTGTATGGTGTGCAGTTCAATGTTTTCTCTAATCATAAAAGTTTAAAGTATCTGTTTGATCAGAAAGAGTTGAATATGAGGTAAAGAAGATGGATGGAGTTCCTCAAGGATTATGAGTTTAATCTGAATTACCATCCAGGCAAGGCAAATGTTGTAGCCGATGCACTGAGTAGGAAATCCCTAAGTGTAGCCTGCCTGATTATTAAAGAGGCAGAGCTAGTTGAGAGCTTTAAGAAGCTTAGTTTAGACATGTCTGTGAGCCCTCAAGGTGTTGTGTTAGGCCAGATAAAAGTAACAAGTGAGTTCAAAGGACAAATTTTGGCTGCCCAACACGAAAACCCAAAGTTTCAGGAGATATTAAGATCAATTAATGCAAAGAAGTTGCCAGGATTCACACAAGACCAACAAGGTATATGGAGATACAAGGATAGGGTGTGCGTACCTGCAAGTGGCAATATTAGAAAGAAAATCTTAGAGGAAGCTCATAGGGGCGAACTTACTATACACCCGGGTTCTAGTAAAATGTATGCAGATCTTAAGAAAATGTTTTGGTGGTCAGGAATGAAAAGAGACATAGAAGAGTGTGTCAGGAAGTGTTTAACTTGCCAAAAAGTTAAAATAGAACATCAGAAACCAACTGGGGCACTGCAACCCTTAGAAATCCCAGAATGGAAGTGGAAAAGTATTTCTATGGACTTTGTAATGGGTTTGCCAAGGACATCATCAGGTCATGATGCTATATGGGTTATAGTAGATAGGTTGACCAAGTCTGCTCATTTCTTACCCATTAAGGCTAATTTTCCTTTGGATAAGTTAGCTTCTCTGTACATTCAAGAGATAGTGAGACTACATGGTGTACCTTCCTCAATAGTTTCTGATAAAGACCCTAGATTTACTTCTAGGTTTTGGGGAGCTTTCCAAAAAGCCTTTGGGACCAAGCTTTGTTTGAGCACTGCCTATCACCCCCAAACTGACGGACCAACAGAACGTACCATACAAACCCTGGAAGACATGTTAAGAGCATGCGCAATTGAACAGAAAGGAAGTTGGGATAAGTTACTTCCATTGGTTGAATTTGCTTATAACAATAGTCATCACACTAGTATTGGCATGGCCCCGTATGAAGCACTATATGGGCGAAAATGCCAATCTCCATTATGTTGGTACGACTCAGGGAGACAGGATTATTGGGACCCGACCTTGTTAACCAAACAACGGAGCAGATCCAAAAGATCAGAAGTAAAATCCTCACCGCACAAAACCGTCAAAAGAGCTACGCAGACACTCGAAGAAAACCTTTATAATTTCAAGAGGGAGAACATGTATTCTGGAAGGTCACGCCCACTACTGGAGTAGGTAGGGCCCTTAGAGTTAAAAAGTTGTCACCTAGGTTTATAGGTCCTTTTCAAATTCTTCGACGAATTGGGTCAGCTGCCTACCAGATACCCTTACCCCCACATTTGTCTAACCTTCATGATGTTTTCCATGTATCTCAACTCCGAATGTACCACCCAGATCCAAACCATATTATTGAGCCCGAATCTGTACAGTTAAGGGATGACTTGACGTTTCAAGCCCCTCTATTCAGATCGTTGAAAGAGAAGTCAGGCAACTTAGAAATAAATCTGTGCAACTTGTGAAAGTGGCCTGTGGTGGACCTGGAAATGAAGAGTATACATGGGAACTAGAATCAAATATGAAGAAAGACCATCCGGAATTGTTTCCAGGTATGAAATTTTGAGGGCAAAATTTTTATTAAGGTGGGTGATAATGTAACACCCTAATTTTATTCAGAAAATAATTGAAGCTTTAGTAATACGAATATCAAACTTTTGATGTACATAGAAGTGATGAGAACAATGTAACGAACGTAAAAAAAAAATGTGAATAGTGTTTTACGGGGCCCGTGGGCCCCCGGGGACAGCCGAAACCTTACAATTGGGACCCGGAGAGGCCCAAAAGTAAAAACTTATAGGATTGAGATTAGAAATGGTTAGGAATAAAAATTTTATACTTAGAATTAATTTTCAGGTAATGATTGATTACCTAGGTACACTGTTTTAACCGTTCGGTGAAATTTCGGTGTGCGATTTCTAACACCGAAAACTATTTTAATCTTTACAAAATAAAGACCCTTATCTCTTTATATTAAAGGAATGGCTAAGATTCAATCTTTGGGGTGTGGTGTTTGAGAGGCTTGATGATGGTTCAAGGCTTTGGGGTGGTGTTTGATGGTTGAGAGGTGATGATGAGATGAAGAAGATAAAGATGAAAAGAAAGGAAGAGCACTCTTGAAATTTTGAGAGAAAAAGAAAGACTAGCAAGACAACTCTAAAACTCTAAACTTAGCAAATGCTTCAAGGTGCAACAAGGCTATCACAAGCATCCTATTTATAGAAAAACAAAACCGTGGGGCTCACAATGGGAAGGAGTGGCCGTGTGGTTTGGAGGGAAAAGGAAGAGAAAATATCTCTTACACAAGGTCATTCAAGCATGGTTTGAAGTATGGAAGCTATGCTACAAAGTATGGCTTGATGTGAGTTAATTTCCTATCAAATTTTTATGAAATTAGGCTTCTAGAAACTTGGTATGGCTGAAACTTTTCCAGCCATAAATAAATGGGGAAAATGGGTTGTTTTAATTATTTATTCATGTGGAAATTCAAGCTTGATTGAAAGTTATGACAAGGTATAGTGTATGTGACTTGAGGTATGGCCTTGGAGTGTTGAAAAATTGAACATGTGATGCACAATGGGGATGGGCAGCTTCGGCCAAGGCTGGACAGCAGAGTGGGGGTGAGTTTTGACCATTTAATTGTGTGTTAATGGTAGGTTTAGATGTGTATTAGCTTAGGTACAAGGTTAGGAATGATTAAGCTTAAGTTTAGGTAACTAAGAATATGATTTAGGGAGTTTATGACATGTTTAGGAGTGCTCATACATCATTAGAGAATTTTAAACTCATTTATGAATAAACAATGTGTAACACAATTCCATGATTTAAGGAATTGGAAAGAGAAAACACTATTCAAGATTCTATGACTAGGTGTCTTGAAATTAAAATATGATTTTAGGTTGTAATTAAGTACTTTTTGGTTCTAATCAACTTTAATAAATTATTTTGACTCAAGATTAATTAAAGAAATTAATTAACCTTCGATTAGAGCCTAATATTGCTTAGGTTTGTTTAATCACGCGATTAAGCGTAAAAATACGAAACTAGGGGCAAAACCGTAATTTTGCACTAATTTTGCCCGAGACTTCTAAAATTAAAACTGAGGTCATAGAATACATAAAAACGCCTTTTAAAACCATCTGGAGAAGTTTCGGGTTCATCCGACACTTGCAAACGGGTAAAACACCGTAGGGGCGTTTTGGTCATTTTGACCCGAAAACTCGAAAAACGAGATTTTCGATCCCGGGAAGGTACACGAGTTATCTAATCCCCTTCCAACATTGAGTTTGCCCTTCGAGTACTGCCGAACCGGCTTTCCTCGGTCATTTGAAAATGACCTCAGGGGCATTTTGGTCATTTTCACTCTAACAGAAAAATCAGGGCGTTACACCCCGTATGAAGCACTGTATGGGCGAAAATGCCAATCTCCATTATGTTGGTACGACTCAGGGGAGACAGGATTATTGGGACCCGACCTTGTTAACTAAACAACGGAGCAGATCCAAAAGATCAGAAGTAAAATCCTCACCGCACAAAACCGTCAAAAGAGCTACGCAGACACTCGAAGAAAACCTTTAGAATTTCAAGAGGGAGAAGATGTATTCTTGAAGGTCACGCCCACTACTGGAGTAGGTAGGGCCCTTAGAGTTAAAAAGTTATCACCTAGGTTTATAGGTCCTTTTCAAATTCTTCGACGAATTGGGTCAGCTGCCTACCAGATACCCTTACCCCCACATTTGTCTAACCTTCATGATGTCTTCCATGTATCTCAACTCTGAATGTACCACCCATGTCCAAACCATATTATTGATCCCGAATCTGTACAGTTAAGGGATGACTTGACGTTTCAAGCCCCTCCTATTCAGATCGTTGAAAGAGAAGTCAGGCAACTTAGAAATAAATCTGTGCAACTTGTGAAATTGGCCTGTGGTGGACCTGGAAATGAAGAGTATACATGGGAACTAGAATCAAATATGAAGAAAGACCATCTGGAATTATTTCCAGGTATGAAATTTTGAGGGCAAAATTTTTATTAAGGTGGGTGATAATGTAACACCCTAATTTTATTCAGAAAATAATTGAAGCTTTAGTAATACGAATATCAAACTTTTGATGTACATAGAAGTGATGAGAACAATGTAACGAACGTAAAAAAAAAAATGTAAATAGTGTTTTACGGGCCCGTAGTAGGGACAACGAAACCTTACAATTGGAACCCAGAGAGGCCCAAAAGTAAAAACTTATAGCATTGAGATTAGAAATGGTTAGGAATAAAAATTTTATACTTAGAATTAATTTTCGGGTAATGATTGATTACCTAGGTACACTGTTTTAACCGTTCGGTGAAATTTCGGTGTGCAATTTCTAACACCGAAAACTATTTTAATCTTTACAAAATAAAGACCCTTATCTCTTTATATTAAAGGAATGGCTAAGATTCAATCTTAAATTACAAGATTGATCCTAGCCATCCTTTTATCTTACTAGGCTAAGAAATATCCAAGTTTAATATATAAAATTCCTAGCATTTAATTACAAGATTAGCTTAAAAACTAATCTTCTCCAACAAGTTACACATTTCTTCTCGGCCATCAAGGAAGCTGAAACAGAAAACTCCATTTTCTTTCACCTGAGAGCTCAAGCTTACTTTCCAAGTCCATAAACACTAGTCTAGAGTTATTGAAACTTCAAAGTTCGTTCACAAAACTTGTTCTACACCTCAAACCCTACAAATCCAACCGATTGAAATCTTAAAATCCTCACCTTGATACTTCACTTCCCCACTACCTAAGGGAGATTTGGGACTGAAATTGGTGTCTTGAAGTGAAGGGAGATTACTTAGAGCATCCTTTGAAGCATAAAGCTCAAAGGCTTTCAAGGTAGGGTTCTATGGAGTCTTTTCTTGTCAAATTTATTTTTCTTATTTCTGGCCTGTGCTGCACGAAATTTTTCATTATATTGGTTAGTGATATATGTTTGTTGAAGTATAAAAATTGGTGGAGGGTTTGGATGAGGTTAGAGTAATCATTTTATCAAGTGAAGTTTTAGATGGTGTGTTGGATTTTCGGTTTTGCTAAAAACAGTAAAATCTCATGAATGTTTAGATATATTTGTGCATATGATCATGGTCTGGAAAAATTATATGTTGGACCTACCATCTTGGACCACCTACACGAAAATTCTTGAGCACTAAGTTTAAGTTGTACAGCTTCAAAAAAATCAGAAACCGAAAAGGTTATCTTGCTGTCTGGATTGTGGGGACTGAAGCTCCGATTTTATATGATTTTAGTGCCATAGTAAATTATTGAATTATCATCTGAAATTTTCACAGGGTGTTGACAACTTCTTGACGTGTAACTTTGATTTTTCTTGTGAGTTGATTTCAAAGTTTGTTTGTGCTAAAAATTAAGAGAATTCTGGTCTGGGTTGTGAATCAGTGGTCTCTGACCACTAAACTTGTAAAATTTATTTAACACGGTTAGAGAGCTTTTTTTGCTATGAAATTTTTACAGGGACTACTAGACATATTGAAATGTCATAGAGAATTTTTGTCGCCATTTAATTGGCCATTTGATATGGAAAGTAAATATTGTTACCAGAGTGGTAAACCTGCCAAGATGCTGAAAATGAGAGAATGTCTTAAATTGACATCAACATGGCACTTAGTCAATACATATGGTGTATGAATGCATGCTAATGGTTTTCAAAGAGTTACTTACAAGGCATAAATGAGACTCTAATGTACCTGAATGTTTATGTGTAATGTGAGCAAGCCTTTGAAAAATAAAAGTATATGATGCATTTATATGACAAAAGAGGATATGTGAGATTTAATTATGCATATTTTAACATATAGGGAAAACAGAAACAAGGCTTATGTGCAGTAAAGAGGGAAGGCAAAAATAAGAACTTCCCAGGAAATTGTATGAGTCGGTAGACATATCGACTAGGAATAGAACTGTGTGTGATTCGAAAATGAGAAAAAAATGAAGTCCGATGATCACGAATAGGAATGAGCTCATGTCCTAGCAGTCTATGGTCCTCTGAGGAGTTATCCACTACGTATGTCACTTGATGTGAAACTAAGCCTTCCCTATGCTAATGAAAAGAAACAACTGCACTAATTAAATTTCGTGGATTACAAGAGAAAGATTTATGGTTACCATCATGTTACATTTTGACTTTACTTGAATTATATACATTAATAATTATTCCTATGACTATGCATAGTTTAATTGTTATTTTTGCATATAAGTTTACTTGATATTACTTATAAGAATGAAATTCCTACTTATGTTTTGTTTATTAATTTTGATTATTGGTGAGGGATTACCCTACTGAGAATTATATAATATTCTCATCCCTATTTATGTATATTTTGTATGGTGTTGGGCCTTACAGATGCCGTCAGTGATCTTCTTCCTTGACTCACCCCAATGGCAATGGCACTACGATCCTGACTTGGATTCACTATATGTAGTAGCATATTCTCATATACGAGCTTATGTATTCTTCAGCCATTCTTTTAGTACCTCTATTTTTACTGCTGAGTTTGACCCTGCTTTTCCTTATGACGGTGTGCCCCTACACATGGCACACCCTGTTGAGTTTGTAGCTCCACCCGCACCACATATGCCCCCTCCTAGAGATTATCCATCCTCGTCCTCCGCCTTGGACTCAGATCCACCAGCTGGTCCTGGTGCCCCTGCTGAGGGCAATGCCATTCCATCGATGGCGAACGGTTTTCTTTAGGGGAGCATGTGACATTCAGGGACTCATGTTATGTACGTAGTTGTAGTTTAGCATTAGGAACCTTCCAGCCTGCAGACTGATTTTGTGAGATACTTTAGAGTCCATTTCTGTATGTATGAAATTTTGCTGGATCTCAACTTTGAGCAGGTCAGACTACTTAGTAGAAGTGTTCTTTTGTACACTGAGTTCCTGACTAGTTAGGAGATAACTAGTTTGTTTTTTTTGTATGATGTACCTAATGTGAACTTAACAACAATGTATATATATATATGTACATATTAGTTTGATAACTTATACATCTACAGTATTTTATTTCAGTTATTTTCGACTAGTATAGAGTATGCGAGTGAGTAATACTTTTCTAATTACTATGTGAACACTTGAGTAAAAACATGGTAATTAGGAGGGTGTTACATTATGGTATCAGAGCCGGACTATCCTATAAGCCTAAGGGTTGGACCAGCTATGCTTTCTTAGAAATTGTCATGCATTATGACTTTATATATATTTGTATGATTGCTGGTTGGAAATGTTGTGGGTTGCTGCTACACTTTGCTTGGTATTGAGCCTGATCAACTCAATATTTTTGTTTGGTGTGATAGGAACCAATGACTTCGAATCGGCAAACTAGGAGTGGAGCTGGAATGATGCTGACATGATGAATACTTTCTGTGAGATGACGGCTGCCATGAGGGAACAAGCTATAGCTGCTACCCTAATGATGGAGCAGCTGAACTGCAATGAAAGGCAAAACCCAGCCAATAATCCTGCAGTGGATGAAGTTGATGTTGAATATTAGAAATTTGCCGAGTTCAGGAAGGCAAATCCCCCTCCATTTCGAGGAGCTTTTAATCCCTGTAAAGCAGAAGAATGGATAAAGGCCATGGAAAAGATTTTCTCCGTTCTTCCTTGCACAAAGATCCAAAAGGTGGCCTTTGCCACCTATATGCTAGAAGCAGATGCAGATTTCTGGTGGGTTGGCACCAGGGGATTATTTGAAGCTTCCCATACTGTAGTTACCTGGAGTATTTTTAAGGAAGCTTTTTACCATCAGTACTTCCCTATCTCTGTAAGAAATGCGAAAGAGTTGGAGTTTATGGCTCTTAAACAAGGACCTATGAGTGTAGCAGAGTATACCGCCAAATTTGAAGAGCTCTGCAAGTTTTCTACAATTTATCAATGTGACCCGGATAAAGTCTGGAAATGCATGAAATATGAAAGGGGTCTACGAGAAGATATAGAAGCAGTTGTGAGTCTTTTGGAGATTAGGGACTATCCTACTTTGGTAAATAAATGTCGACGTGCAGAGGAGTCCAACAAGAAGTTGACAAATTTCAAGTATGCCGAAAACAATGCTAGAAGGGGGTTAGCACCTCAAGGTCCTCGATTCAAGCCTGTTAACCAGCCTTGGAGAAGGTTTCCACCCAACAATAACAACAACAACAACAACAAAGGAAAACAACTTCAACTTCCAAGACCTGAGGCAGGGAGAGATTGCCCTAAATGTGTGAAAAATCATGGGAATCGACCGTGCTGGACAACACAAATCATTTGCTTTGGCTGTGGGAAACCAGGACATAAAATATTTGAGTGTCTTAATAAGAAAGGTTAGCAACCCACCTCTAGGCCACAACAACATGGGCGCATTTTTATTATAAGTGCCAAAGAAGCTTCTCAATCTGCCGATCTAATCTGAGGTAAGTGTGAAATAAATGGTACTACCCTAGATATACTATATGATACGGGTGCCACTCACTCTTTCATATCCCATGACTGTGTGCAGAAGTTACAATTGTCTATGTCTGAACTACCTTATGATCTCCTTGTATCCACTCCTACTGCTGGTCCTATTAGGACTTGTTGTACATGTGTGAATATTCCTCTTCAAATAGGTGCTAGAGACTTTACTGCCAATTTAGTTTGTCTTCCTTTAATTGGTTTAGATGTAATTTTAGGTATGGATTGGTTGGTACCTAACTATGTCCTCTTACACTGTCCAGATCGAACTGCTATATTTCTTTCCACGTTACCTTCCATCCCTTTGGTTCCTTTTTCTTTTTACTTGAACCTAGTAACACCTAATCCTAGTAAGACAAATTGTCAGGAATATGTTCTCCTCTCTGCTAGTGAAACTGAGTGTGATCATGAATTGAGTAAGATTCCAGTGGTGAGAGAGTATCCTGATATCTTCCCAGAGGATATTCCAGAATTTCCTCCTAAAAGAGAGATTGAATTCTCCATTGAGTTGGTTCCAGGAACGGGCCTTATTTCAATTGCTCCTTATAGGATGTCCCCTTTGGAGTTGAAAGAATTAAAGTCCCAAATTGAAGAACTATTAGGGAAGCATTTTATTAGACCAAGTGCCTCTCCATGGGGAGCCCCTGTTCTTCTAGTAAAGAAAAGGATGGGGGTATGAGGCTTTGTGTAGATTATAGGCAGTTGAATAAGGTGACGATTAAGAACAAATACCCTTTGCCAAGAATTGATGATCTTATGGATCAACTGAGAGGAGCAATCGTATTCTCAAAGATTGATCTTAGATTAGGATTCCATCAAATTCGAGTTCAGGATGAAGATATTCCTAAAACTGCTTTTAGAACTCGATATGGACATTACGAGTATAGGGTGATGTCTTTTGGATTGACTAATGCTCCGGCTGTATTCATGGATTATATGAATCGAATCTTCCGCCCTTACTTGGATAAGTTTGTAGTTGTCTTCATAGACGATATACTTATTTATTCAAGAACTGAAGAGGAACATGCGGAGCATCTTAGGATTGTGTTACAAATCCTAAGGGAGAGAAAGTTGTATGCTAAATTGTCAAAGTGTGAATTTTGGATGGAAGAGGTTAGATTCCTAGGGCATGTAGTATCACGAGGGGGAATTTCAGTAGATCCCAGTAAGGTGGAATCAGTCCTTCATTGGGAACGACCAACAACAGTAACTGAGATTCAGAGTTTCTTAGGGTTAGCTGGATATTATAGGCATTTTATCATGAGTTTTCTCAGATAGCCTTACCTTTGACTAAATTAACCCGAAAGAGCGCTCCATTCAATTGGACACTAGAGTGTGAAAATAGTTTCCAAGAGTTGAAGCAAAAGTTGACCATGGCTCCAGTACTAGTATTACCCGATCCTCATGAACCCTATGAGGTTTATTGTGATGCTTCTAGTAAGGGTTTAGGATGTGTATTGATGCAAAATCGTAACGTGGTTGTCTATGCTTCTCGACAGTTGAAACCCCATGAGGTAAACTATCCAACCCATGACCTTGAACTTGCAGCTGTGGTTTTTGCTCTAAAGATCTGGCGACATCATTTGTATGGTGTGCAGTTCAATGTTTTCTCTAATCATAAAAGTTTAAAGTATCTTTTTGATCAGAAAGAGTTGAATATGCGGTAAAGAAGATGGATGGAGTTCCTCAAGGATTATGAGTTTAATCTGAATTACCATCCAGGCAAGGCAAATGTTGTAGCCGATGCACTGAGTAGGAAATCCCTAAGTGTAGCCTGCCTGATGATTAAAGAGGCAGAGCTAGTTGAGAGCTTTAAGAAGCTTAGTTTAGACATGTTTGTGAGCCCTCAAGGTGTTGTGTTAGGCCAGATAAAAGTAACAAGTGAGTTCAAAGGACAAATTTTGGCTGCCCAACACGAAAACCCAGAGTTTCAGGAGATATTAAGATCAATTAATGCAAAGAAGTTGCCAGGATTCACACAAGACCAACAAGGTATATGGAGATACAAGGATAGGGTGTGCGTACCTGCAAGTGGCGATATCAGAAAGAAGATCTTAGAGGAAGCTCATAGGGGCGAACTTACTATACACCCGGGTGCTAGTAAAATGTATGCAGATCTTAAGAAAATGTTTTGGTGGTCAGAAATGAAAAGAGACAGAGAAGAGTGTGTCAGGAAGTGTTTAACTTGCCAAAAAGTTAAAATAGAACATCAGAAACCAGCTGGGACCCTGCAACCCTTAGAAATCCCGGAATGGAAGTGGGAAAGTATTTCTATGGACTTTGTAATGGGTTTGCCAAGGACATCATCAGATCATGATGCTATATGGGTTATAGTAGATAGGTTGACCAAGTCTGCTCATTTCTTACCCATTAAGGCTAATTTTCCTTTGGATAAGTTAGCTTCTCTGTACATTCAAGAGATAGTGAGACTACATGGTGTACCTTCCTCAATAGTTTCTTATAGAGACCCTAGATTTACTTCTAGGTTTTGGGGAGCTTTCCAAAAAGCCTTTGGGACCAAGCTTTGTTTGAGCACTGCCTATCACCCCCAAACTGACGGACAAACAGAATGTACCATACAAACCCTGGAAGACATGTTAAGAGCATGTGCAATTGAACAGAAAGGAAGTTAGGATAAGTTACTTCCATTGGTTGAATTTGCTTATAACAATAGTCATCACACTAGTATTGGCATGGCCCCGTGTAACACCCTAAATCTTAACCCAAGACTACTAGTATGTACTTAGGTTAATCTTTAGAATATTACCTCTTGGTCTCATCTTTTACTTAGAAAATACTTAGCGGAAATATGGGTAAAATTTTTTTTTTTGGAATTTAAAATCAAAGTAAGAGCCACGCACGAATCTTTAAGAGGAAGCATAGCGAAACATATAAGCAAAGCATAAAGAGGCACATCATATCATGGAGACATCAACTGAAACGTATATATATATATATATATATATATATATATATACTGCGCATACCCAAAGGGCAGGACTATTCAATACATCGGGAAGCGGAATACAACTGAAATGCAATACAAGGAAATCATAAAAAGTAAATACAAGAGAAACAACACCCATACCCATGTGCACCTAGAGTAGACAACCTCATATACAAAAGAAGGTTTGTCCTCAACTATGTGGCGTGTGTGCACTAACTACTACCCCTCCTATGTCTACTCCTGCTGGTCCGAGTACTGTGGGGTCGAGTCGATCCACTGACGAATCTCGGCAGGAGTGGTCGACCGCATCATCGGGGCATGTCCACTGTGGCGAGGGCGCATAGATGGCCGACGAGCCAACCTCGGCTGGACTACCGTCTCCTCACTCCCAGCCCTCATCGGTGGGGGAGCGGGACTGGAGCTCCAACTGTACATGTGGGATGGCGGGTCCTCGGATGGGTCCGTCTCCAGAAATCTTGAGGGCGCGGCACATACTCGGGGTACTCGCGTACTGCTGATGTCTCGGGCTCCATGCGGAGGATCTGCTCATCGCGTGGTCTCGCTCGCTCAAAAATCTCGTTATGGCCGGTAGAGGCTTGATCGGGGTGAAGCGGTAGCTCGGGACGGGTGCGCGAAGGGTCGCCCCATGAACATGAATACTCGGCCGGCAGCGACCCTCAAAATGGTATGACCCGAGTGCTGGGTCATGGTGCAGCTCCCATACCGGGGTGTCGATGAAGAGTACGAATGTCGCCATCTGAAGATATGACGGAAGAAAAAGAGAGAGGGAATGAGAATCTTTCTAAAAGAATTCTCAGTAGGGTTATCCCTACCTAGGTGACATCGTCACATCCTCAGGAACCTTGGGTTTATTTCTAAAAAGGTGTGCATGCATATGAATACCTTTTAAGTTATTTTTCCAAAGTGTTATTTATCCAAGGTCCATCATATTTTACAATGCGTCTTATAACTAAGCATAAAATATACTAATGATATGAATGTATCATAAAGGTAAACCAAACAATAGAATAACTAAGAATCATTATGACATTGGCATAAGTATAGTATATGTGACATTTTGCAACTTTAACTTTTATCTCATGGGGCCACCCTAAAACATCTCTAGGTTATGAGCTCATACCTTAACTAGTCGTCACTAGTTCTTACTTATCCTATGATAAGCATAACATATACATAATCCCGACTTAATAGTGCGGGCTAGGGGACAATTAAGGATCACCTCTTTTAGGGTCATTTCCTCTTTGAAATGCTCTATTAGCAACTAGTGCATCGTAGTATTGTCCGCTTTGGCAAGCTCTATGTCAATACCCTCACGGATTTGTTTTCTTAGGGGTGCTCGGCTAAACCGGTGTCACCCAAGAAGGCGTCTCAGTGTTGTGTCACATTTAAATTCTCATAAAGTGTTAATTCATAGATACATCGTTATTCATTACATAAATCTATATACATCATTACATGAAACTTTCTTCATAGTACATACATAAAACCATAGCATATACATTATCACATAATCACACCTTATACAAATTCCCAAGCTTATTATGTTATAAACTTATAGTATGTTATGCTTTGGTTCCTTTGAATCTTAAACTTTGTAAACTAATCGTTCTAGTATTATTCTTAACCTCTTACACACCTATAGGTTCACAACTAATACGTGTTACTAATTTTTATGCTCAAGGACTTATCCAAACAGCACTATGCAGATTTGGACAGCTTATATTTGTGTGATTACGGGGTTCTAGAGATTACGGTTTAGACCTTTAGAATCCTTAACTCATATTCTAAGTTATCGATCATCATAACCTAGTCTCTTGGGAACCTATAAGGTTATAACTAAGTATTTCTCACCTCACACTATGGTCAAGAACATCTCTAAACCTCAAGGATGCAGAATTTGAAATCCTATTTTACGGGTACCAAGAAGTCACAACAATGACCCTTTCTAAGTTTAGTTTGCTCCTAAGGCTTCAAGATTAAGTCCTAAACCAATTATGAGTCATTCCTACATATTGAAACTAATTTAAAACCATGATTATTAAGTCTAAACCTTGCTGGATAGAATCCAGAAAATTACATAATTAAAGGATCTAAAATTCTCAAATAAATTCTTTTCTAGTTCCTAACTTATCCTATCTTTCAAATATGTTTTAACATTATTTTTACTCAAACATAGGCACATTATCATCATCAAAACAGAACATACAGTGGCAGCAAAGAGCAAGGAAGAACCGAAAATATACTTCTCCATAAAAGGCCTAAAACATAAATTCTAAAGCAAATAAAGTACTAGTTTCTCTTGGAACTCTTTTTAAACTTTATAAACATTTTTAACATCTAAAAATCATCAAATATTTATGAGGGCAGTAGCTAATTCACACTTGTCTCAAGAGATTCTAAATTTATAAAACTTAGTTTTATGCATTCCTTAAACTCACTTAAGCTTGGAAAAATTATAAGACATAGTCTTAAATACTTGGAAACCTCAAGACCTCTTAGGGCCGAAACATGAACCCAAGAAAAACACATATTGTTAGACCTTTGTTGAGACCACAATGGGTAATTCTTTGAGCTCTAGATTTATTTAGGTGATGACATAAAAATAAACATGGTCATGCTTATTTTAGGTTCCATTAGAAAGTAAAGTGATAGCACAAAGTAAATATGAATGCAACTCATTATTATCTTGGTATTAAGTGAGAACTTGAAATATAAACATGATAATGCATAGCTTGAAATATAAACATGATAATGCATAGCTTGAAATATAAACATGATAATGCAAGTTCATTCATTATCTTGATATTTGGTGATAGCAAGGAAGAAAACATGATATGCATAGCATAAAATAAACATGATACAAGATTCATTTTATGGTTAACTAGAGCTCATTCAAGACTTTAACAAGATAGCAACCCAATACAATATCTCAAAGATCACAACACAAAAATCGAAAGTCATATAAAAGAGAAAGAAAGTGAAACTACATCAAGTTCTTTATTAAATACCCAAAACCCCTATCTAGAGAAAAATCTCTAGAACGTGCCGGCCAACTTTAAGGTTGACAAGGGTAGGCTTGGGCTTTTAGAAATCCTTAGATTAATTTTCTTAAGTTGAAACACCATGTGAGATAGATATCATATAGATGAAGTCATAAGGAAAAGAAAACTCAAGCTTTAGAGGTTTCTTTGAGATGAACACAATGTCATCATCTAAACTCTCATCATCAAGCTATCATGCTCAAAATCAAGGCCTCATGGCCGAAAATGAAAAGAAAGGAAAGACAAAGGAAAGTTCAAAAAGAATCCAAGAGGAAACTAGAGAAAAACACTTTCTTGAGCAAAATAAAGTTTGAAAACAAATCCCTACCTAGTGATGAAGGTAAAAGCTTGGACTTGAAGATGGAAATGAGATGAGCAACACCTCCTAGGATGGTGATGATGATTCGGCCTTGATGAAAGAAAAAGGAAGGAAATGTGTTTCAAGTGAAATTGAGTTTGAGGTGTGGTGTTTGAGAGGCTTGATGATGGTTCAAGGCTTTGGGGTGGTGTTTGATGGTTGAGAGGTGATGATGAGATGAAGAAGATAAAGATGAAAAGAAAGGAAGAACACTCTTGAAATTTTGAGAGAAAAAGAAAGACTAGCAAGACAACTCTAAAACTCTAAACTTAGCAAATGCTTCAAGGTGCAACAAGGCTATCACAAGCATCCTATTTATAGAAAAACAAAACCATGGGGCTCACAATGGGAGGGAGTGGCCGTGTGGGATGGAGGGAAAAGGAAGAGAAAATATCTCTTACACAAGGTCATTCAAGCATGGTTTGAAGTATGGAAGCTATGCTACAAAGTATGGCTTGATGTGAGTTAATTTCCTATCAAAGTTTTATGAAATTAGGCTTCTAGAAACTTGGCATGGCTGGAACTTTTCCAGCCGCAAATAAATGGGGAAAATAGGTTGTTTTAATTATTTATTCATGTTGAAATTCAAGCTTGATTCAAAGTTATGACAAGGTATAGTGTATGTGACTTGAGGTATGGCCTTGGAGTGTTGAAAAATTGAACATGTGATGCACAATGGGGATGGGCAGCTTCGGCCAAGGCTGGACAGTAGAGTGGGGGTGAGTTTTGACTATTTAATTGTGTGTTAATGGTGGGTTTAGATGTGTATTAGCTTAGGTACAAGGTTAGGAATGATTAAGCTTAAGTTTAGGTAACTAAGAATGTGATTTAGGGAGTTTATGACAAGTTTAGGAGTGCTCATACATCATTAGAGAATTTTAAACTCATTTATGAATATACAATGTGTAACACAATTCCATGATTTAAGGAATTGGAAAGAGAAAACACTATTCAAGATTCTATGACTAGGTGTCTTGAAATTAAAATATGATTTTAGGTTGTAATTGTAACACCCTAAATCTTAACCCAAGACTACTAGTATGTACTTAGGTTAATCTTTAGAATATTACCTCTTGGTCTCATCTTTTACTTAGAAAATACTTAGCGGAAATATGGGTAAAATTTTTCTTTTTGGAATTAAAATCAAAGTGAGAGCAACACACGAATCTTTAAGAGGAAGCATAGCGAAATAGATAAGCAAAGCATAAAGAAGCACATCATATCATGGAGACATCAACTGAAACATAGATATATATATATATATATATATATATATATATATATATATACTGTGCCTACCTAAAGGGAAGGGCTATTCAATACATCGGGAAGCGGAATACAACTGAAATGCAATACATGGAAATCATAAAAAGCAAATACAAGAGAAACAACACCCATACCCATGTGCACCTAGAGTAGACAACCTCATATACAAAAGAAGGTTTGTCCTCAACTATGTGGCGTGTGTGCACTAACTACTACCCCTCCTATGTCTACTCCTGCTGGTCCGAGTACTGTGGGGTCGAGTCGATCCACTGACGAATCTCGGCGGGAGTGGTCGAGCGCATCATCTGGGCATGTCCACCGCGGCGAGGGCGCATAGATGGCCGACGAGCCAACCTCAGCTAGACCACCGTCTCCTCACTTCCAGCCCTCATCGGTGGGGGAGCAGGACTGGAGCTCCAACTGTACATGTGGGATGGCTGGTCCTCGGATGGGTCCGTCTCCGAGTACTGGGGGCGCGGCACATACTCGGGGTACTCGCGTACTGCTGATGTCTCGGGCTCCATGCGGAGGATCTGCTCATCGCGTGGTCTCGCTCGCTCAAAAATCCCGTTATGGCCGGTAAGGGCGATCAGGGTGAAGCGGTAGCTCGGGACGGGGGTCTTGTGAAGGGTCGTCCCATGAACATGAATACTCTGACAGTGCAGCGACCCTCAAAATGGTATGACCCGAGTGCCAGGTCATGGTGCAGCTCCCATACTGGGGTGTCGATGAAGAGTACAAATGTCGCCATCTGAAGATATGACGGAAGAAAAGAGAGAGGGAATGAGAATCTTTCTAAAAGAATTCTCGAGGGTTATCCCTACCTAGGTGACATCGTCACATCCTCAGGAACCTTGGGTTTATTTCTAAAAAGGTGTGCATGCATATAAATTCCTTTTTAAGTTATCTTTCCAAAGTGTTTATTTATCCAAGGCCCATCATATTTTACAATGCGTCTTATAGCTAAGCATAAAATAACCTAATGATATGAGTGCATCATAAAGGTAAACCAAACAATAGAATAACTAGGAAACATTATAACATTGGCATAAGTATAGTATATGTGACATTGTTAACTTTAACTTTCATCTCATGGGGCCGCCCTAAAACATTTCTAGGTTATGAGCTCATACCTTAACTAGTCGTCACTAGTTCTTACTTATCCTATGATAAGCGAAACATAAACATAATCCCGACTTTAAAGTACGGGCTAGGGGGCAAACTAAGGATCTCCTCTCTAGGATCATTTCCTCTTCGAAACGCTTTGCTAGCCACGCGGGCCTCGCAATTTGTCCGCTTTGGCAGGCTGCATCTACACATACCCTCACGGATTTGTCTCCTCCTTGGGGTGCCCGGCCGAACCGGTGTCACCCAAGAGAAGCGCGTCTCAGTGTTGTGTCACATTTAAGTTCTCATAAGTATTAAATCATAAATACCTCATCATTTATCATATTCATTTTTATCATGCATCCTCATATAGCTTTTTCATAACATATATATCATCACATGAAACTTTCTCATAACATATGCATCGTCACATAAAACTTTCACATAACATAAACATCATCACATAGTCATATCTAACGATTATCCCCATAAGCTCATAGACTTGATATGTTATAACCCATAGTGTTTTAAACTTCGATTCGTATGAGCCTTAAACTTGCAAATTAATTGTTCTAACATTATCCTTAACTTCTTATACACCTATAGTTTCACAACTAATGAGTTATACAAATTTTTATGCTCAAGAACTAATCCAAACAGCACTAAGCAGAATTTGGACAGCTTTATGTTTATGTGATTACGGAGTTCTAGAAATTACGGTTTAGATCTTTTTCTCATATTCTAAGTTATTGATCATCAATACCTAGTCTCTTGGGAACCTATAAGGTTATAACTAAATATTTCTCACCTCACACTATGGTCAAGAACACCTCTAAACCTCAAGAGTGCAGAAATCAAAATCCTAACTTTACGGGTACCTAGAAGTCTCAATAATGACCCTTTCTAAGTTCGGTTTGCTCCTAAGGTTTCAAGATTAAGTCCTAAACCAAGTATGAGTCATTTCTACACATATAAACTAATTTAAAACCATGATTATTGAATCTAAACCTTGCTGGACAGAATACAGAAAAATAAATCTTTAAGGGATCTAGAACTCTCAAATTAATTCTTTTCTAGTTCCTAACTTATCCTATCTTTCACATATGAGTCTTAACATAATTATTACTCAAACATAAGCATATTAACATCATTAACACAGCTCATACAGTGGCCAAACATAGCAAGGCAGAATCGAAACAGAAACTCCATTTAAAGGCATTGAACATAGTTTCTAAAGCACATAAAATACTAGTTTCTCTTGGGACCTTGTTAAAACTTTCAAAACTCTTTTATGAACACTTTTATCATCTAAACTTATGAAAATACTTAAGAGGGCAGCGGCTATATTATTTTCATCTCAAGAGGTCCTAAATTCATAAAACTTAGTTCTACATATTCCTTATACTCATATAAGTTTAGAAAATTATAAAACATAGTTTTTAATACTTGGAAACACTAAGGCCTCATAGGGCCGAAATATGAACCAAAGGAAATAAATGTTTTAGACCTTTGTTTGAGATATCAATGGGCAAGTCCTTGAGCTCTAGAATCATTAAAGTGATGACATAAAAATAAACATGCTCATGCACTTATTTTAGTTATTGCTAGAAAGTAAAGTGAGAGCATAAAATAAATATGTGGTGCAATGTATTATTATCTTTGATATTTAGGTGAGGACTTGAAATATAAATATGATAATGCAAAGCTTGAAATATAAACATGATAGTGCAAGTTCCTTTATTATCTTGATAATTAGTGATAGCAAGGAAGTAAACATGATATGCATAGCATAAAATAAACATGATGCAAGATTCATTTTATAGTTAACTAGAGCTCTTTCAAGACTTTAACAAGATAGCAACTCAATACAATATCTCAAAGATCACAATACAAAAACCGAAAGTCATATAAAAGAGAAAGAAAGTGAAGCTATATCAAGTTCTTTATTAAATACCCAAAACCCCTATCTAGAGAAAAATCTCTAGAACGTGCCGGCCAACTTTAAGGTTGACAAGGGTAGGCTTGGGCTTTTAGAAATCCTTAGATTAATTTTCTTAAGTTGAAAAACCATGTGAGATAGATATTCATATAGATAAAGTGATAAGGAAAAGAAAACTCAAGCTTTAGAGGTTTCTTTGAGATGAACACAATGTCATCATCTAGAAACTCTCATCATCAAGCTATCATGCTCAAATCAAGGCCTCATGGCCGAAAATGGAGAGAAAGGAAAGACAAAGGAAAGTTCAAAAAGAATCTAAGAGGAAACTAGAGAAAAACACTTTCTTGAGCAAAATAAAGTTTGAAAACAAATCCCTACCTATTGATGAAGATAAAAGCTTGGTCTTGAAGATGAAGATGAGATGAGCAACACCTCCTAGGATGGTGGTGATGATTTCGGCCAAGGAAAAGAAAAGGAAAGGAGATGTGTTTTGAGTGAAGTTGTGTTTGAGGTTGAGTGTTTGAAAGCTTTGAGAATGGTTTAAGGTTATGAGGTGATAGATTGAGGTTATGAGGTGATTATGTGAGGGAAGAATGAAGAGGATGAAGATGAAGAGAAAGAGCTCTTAGAACTTTGAGAGAACGGAAAAAGCTTAGCAAGACAACTCTAAAACTCTAAACTTTGCAAATGCTTCAAGGTGCATCAAGGCTATCACAAGCATCCTATTTATAGAAAAACAAAACCATGGAGGAGTGAATGGGGAGGGCTTGGCCGTAGCTTTTGAGGGAGGAAGGAAGAGAAAATATCTCTTACACAAGGTCATTCAAGCATGGTTTGAAGTATGGAAGCTATGCTACAAAGTATGGCTTGATGTGAGTTAATTTCCTATCAAATTTTTATGAAATTAGGCTTCTAGAAACAATGCATGGCTGGAACTTTTCCAGCCACAAATAAATGGGAGAAATGGGTTGCTTTAATTATTTATTCATGTGGAAATTCAAGCTTGATTGAAAGTTATGACAAGGTATAGTGTATGTGACTTGAGGTATGGCCTTGGAGTGTTGAAAAATTGAACATGTGATGCATAATGGGTGAGAAGGTTCACAGCCTGGTCTGGTTCAGCAAGGGAGGAGGTGAGTTTCACCATTTAATTGTGTGTTAATGGTAGGTTTAGATGTGTATTAGCTTAGGTACAAGGTTAGGAATAATTAAGCTTAAGTTTAGGTAACTAAGAATGTGATTTAGGGAGTTTATGACAAGTTTAGGAGTGCTCATACATCATTAAAGAATTTAAAACTCATTTATGAATAAACAATATGTAACACAATTCCATGATTTAAGGAATTGGAAAGAGAAAACACTATTCAAGATTCTATGACTAGGTGTCTTAAAATAAAAATATGATTTTAGGTTGTAATTAAGTACTTTTTGGTTCTAATCAACTTTAATAAATTATTTTGACTCAAGATTAATTAAGGAAATTAATTAACCTTCGATTAGAGCCTAATATTGCTTAGGTTTGCTTAATCGCGTGATTAAGCGTAAGAATACGAAACTAGGGGCAAAACCGTAATTTTGTACTAATTTTGCCCGGGACTTCTAAAATTAAAACTGAGGTCATAGAATACATAAAAACGCCTTTTAAAACCATCTGGAGAAGTTTCGGGTTCATCCGGCACTTTCAAACGGATAAAACACCGCAGGGGCGTTTTGGTCATTTTGACCCGAAAATTCGAAAAACGAGATTTTCGATCCCGGGAAGGTACGTAAGTTTCTAATCCCCTTCCAACATTGATTTTGCCCTTCGAGTACTGCCAAGACCGCTTTCCTCGGTCCAATGAAAATGACCTTAGGGGCATTTTGGTCATTTTCACTCTAACAGAAAAATCGGGGCGTTACAGTAATTAAGTACTTTTTGGTTCTAATCAACTTTAATAAATTATTTTGACTCAAGATTAATTAATGAAATTAATTAACCTTCGATTAGAGCCTAATATTGCTTAGGTTTATTTAATCACGCGATTAAGCGTAAAAATACGAAACTAGGGGCAAAATCGTAATTTTGTACTAATTTTGCCCGAGACTTCTAAAATTAAAACTGAGGTCATAGAATACATAAAAACGCCTTTTAAAACCATCTGGAGAAGTTTCGGGTTCATCCGGCACTTGCAAACGGGTAAAACACCGCAGGGGCATTTTGGTCATTTTGACCCGAAAACTCGAAAAACGAGATTTTCGATCCCGGGAAGGTACACGACTTATCTAATCCCCTTCCAACATTGAGTTTGTCCTTCGAGTACTGCCGAACCGGCTTTCCTCGAATTCCGAGCTGAAAATGACCTCAGGGGCATTTTGGTCATTTTCACTCTAACAGAAAAATCGGGGCGTTACACCCCGTATGAAGCACTATATGGGCAAAAATGCCAATCTCCATTATGTTGGTATGACTCAGGGGAGACAGGATTATTGGGACCCGACCTTGTTAACCAAACAACGGGGCAGATCCAAAAGATCAGAAGTAAAATCCTCACAGCACAAAACTGTCAAAAGAGCTACGCAGACACTCAAAGAAAACCTTTAGAATTTCAAGAGGGAGAACATGTATTCTTGAAGGTCACGCCCACTACTGGAGTAGGTAGGGCCCTTAGAGTTAAAAAGTTGTCACCTAGGCTTATAGGTCCTTTTCAAATTCTTCGACGAATTGGGTCAGCTGCCTACCAGATACCTTTACCCCCACATTTGTCTAATCTTCATGATGTCTTCCATGTATCTCAACTCCAAATGTACCACCCAGATCCAAACCATATTATTGATCTCGAATCTATACAGTTAAGGGATGACTTGACCTTTCAAGCCCCTCCTATTCAGATCATTGAAAGAGAAGTCAGGCAACTTAGAAATAAATCTGTGCAACTTGTGAAAGTGGCCTATGGTGGACCTGGAAATGAAGAGTATACATGGGAACTAGAATCAAATATGAAGAAAGACCATCTGGAATTGTTTCCAGGTATGAAATTTTGAGGGCAAAATTTTTATTAAGGTGGGTGATAATGTAACACCCTAATTTTATTCAAAAAATAATTGAAGCTTTAGTAATACGAATATCAAACTTTTGATGTACATAGAAGTGATGAGAACAATGTAACGAACGAAAAAAAAAATGTAAATAGTGTTTTACGGGCCCCCGGGGACAGCCGAAACCTTACAATTGGAACCCGGAGAGGCCCAAAAGTAAAAACTTATAGCATTGACATTAGAAATGGTTAGGAATAAAAATTTTATACTTAGAATTAATTTTCGGGTAATGATTGATTACCTAGGTACACTGTTTTAACCGTTCGGTGAAATTTCGGTGTGCAATTTCTAACACCGAAAACTATTTTAATCTTTACAAAATAAAGACCCTTATCTCTTTATATTAAAGGAATGGCTAAGATTCAATCTTAAATTACAAGATTGATCCTAGCCATCCATTTATCTTACTAGGCTAAGAAATATCCAAGTTTAATATATAAAATTCCTAGCATTTAATTACAAGATTAGCTTAAAAACTAATCTTCTCCAACAAGTTACACATTTCTTCTCGGCCATCAAGGAAGCTGAAACAGAAAACTCCATTTTCTTTCACTTGAGAGCTCAAGCTTACTTTCCAAGTCCATAAACACTAGTCTAGAGTTATTGAAACTTCAAAATTCCTTCACAAAACTTGTTCTACACCTCAAACCCTACAAATCCAACCGATTGAAATCTTAAAATCCTCACCTTGATACTTCACTTCCCCACTGCCTAAGGAGATTTGGGACTGAAATTGGTGTCTTGAAGTGAAGGGAGATTACTTAGAGCATCCTTTGAAGCATAAAGCTCAAAGGCTTTCAAAGTAGGGTTCTATGGAGTCTTTTCTTGCCAAATTTATTTTTCTTATTTCTAGCCTGTGCTGCACGAAATTTTTCATTATATTGGTTAGTGATATATGTTTTTTGAATTATAAATATTGGTGGAGGGTTTGGATGAGGTTAGAGGAATCATTTTATCAAGTGAAGTTTTAGATGGTGTGCTGAATTTTCGGTTTTGCTAAAAATAGTAAAATCTCATGAATTATTAGATATATTTGTGGATATGATCATGGTCTGGAAAAATTATATGTTGGACCTACCATCTTGGACCACCTACAAAAAAATTATTGAGCACTAATTTTAAGTTTTACGGCTTCAAAAAAATTAGAAACCAAAAAGGTTATCTTGCTATCTGGATTGTGGGGACTGAAGCTCCGATTTTATATGATTTTAGTGCCATAGTAAATTATTGAATTATCATCTGAAATTTTTACAGGATGTTGACAACTTCTTGACGTGTAACTGTGATTTTTCTTGTGAGTTGATTTCATCGTTTGTTTGTGCTAAAAATTAAGAAATTCTGGTCTGGGTTGTGAATCAGTGGTCTCTGACCACTAAACTGATAAAATTTATTTAACATGGTTAGAGAGCTTTGTTTGCTATGAAATTTTTACAGGGACTACTAGACATATTGAAATGTCATAGAGAATATTTTTCGCCATTTAATTGGCCATTTGACATGGAAAGTAAATATTGTTACCAGAGTGGTAAACCTGCCAAGATGCTGAAAATGAGAGAATGTCTTAAATTGACATCAACATGGCACTTAGTCAATACATATGGTATATGAATGCATGCTAATGGTTTTCAAAGAGTTACTTACAAGGCATAAATGAGACTCTAATGTACCTGAATGTCTATGTGTAATGTGAGCAAGCCTTTGAAAAATAAAAGTATATGATGCATTTATATGACAAAAGAGGATATGTGAGATTTAATTATGCATATTTTAACATATAGGGAAAACAGAAACAAGGCTTATGTGCAGTAAAGAGGGAAGGCAAAAATAAGAACTTCCCAGGAAATTGTATGAGTCGGTAGACATATCGACTAGGAATAGAACTGTGTGTGATTCGAAAATGAGAAAAAAATGAAGTCCGATGATCACGAATAGGAATGAGCTCATGTCCTAGCAGTCTATGGTCCTCTGAGGAGTTATCCACTACGTATGTCACTTGATGTGAAACTAAGCCTTCCCTATGCTAATGAAAAGAAACAACTGCACTAATTGAATTTCGTGGATTACAAGAGAAAGATTTATGGTTACCATCATGTTACATTTTGACTTTACTTGAATTATATACATTAATAATTATTCCTATGACTATGCATAGTTTAATTGTTATTTTTGCATATAAGTTTACTTGATATTGCTTATAAGAATGAAATTCCTACTTATGTTTTGTTTATTAATTTTGATTATTGGTGAGGGATTACCCTACTGAGAATTATATAATATTCTCATCCCTATTTGTGTATATTTTGTATGGTGTTCAGACGCTACAGATGCCGTCAGTGATCTTCTTCCTTGACTCACCCCAATGGCAATGGCACTACGATCCTGACTTGGATTCACTATATGTAGTAGCATATTCTCAGATATGAGCTTATGTATTCTTCAGTCGTTCTTTTAGTACCTCTGTTTTTTCTGCTGAGTTTGACCCTGCTTTTCCTTATGATGGTGTGCCCCTACACATGGCACACCCTGTTGAGTTTGTAGCTCCACCCGCACCACCTATGCCCCCTCCTGGAGATGATCCATCCTCGTCCTCCTCCTTGGGCTCAGATCCACCAGCTGGTCCTGGTGCCCCTGCTGAGGGCAATGCCATTCCACCGATGGCGAACTGTTTTCTATAGGGGGCATGTGACATTCAGGGACTCATGTTATGTACGTAGTTGTAGTTTAGCATTAGGAACCTTCCAGCCTGCAGACTGATTTTGTGAGATACTTTAGAGTCCATTTCTGTATGTATGAAATTTTGCTGGATCTCAACTTTGAGCAGGTCAGACTACTTAGTAGAAGTGTTCTTTTGTACACTGAGTTCCTGACTAGTTATGAGATAACTAGTTTGTTTTTTTTTGTATGATGTACCTAATGTGAACTTAACAACAATGTATATATATATATATGTACATATTAGTTTGATAACTTATACATCTACAGTATTTTATTTCAGTTATTTTCGACTAGTATAGAGTATGTGAGTGAGTAATACTTTTCTAATTACTATGTGAACACTTGAGTAAAAACATGGTAATTAGGATGGTGTTACAAGATGCATGACTTCTGTTGCTTGGAAGTGCCATGGTAACTAGCTCATTCTGCATGGATATTGAGCCTGATCAACTTAATGTTCATTGTTTCATGTGTTTAGGGACCAATGGCACCGCGACGACAGCCTAGGACTACGCCCAATGCTGATCAAGACAATGCGACTGCTGCTGCTGTCCGCCGCATGGCGCAAGCCATGGAACGCATGTTCGACCGGATGGATCAACAAGCGAATGCTGCTCCTGTTCCCCCTCCTCCCCCTGCTGCTGAGACGGTGGAACAAGCCCGCTTCGGCGAGTTCCGCAAGGCGAACCCGCCGATGTTCCGAGGGGTAATGGACCCTGACAAGGCTGATGAGTGGATCAAAGACATGGAGAAGATCTACTCTGTCGTTACCTACTCAGAGGAGCAGAAAGTCACATTTGCTGCTTTCATGCTGAAGTCTGATGCCTAGTTTTGGTGGAACGGCACGAAGCGTCTGCTAGAGGCTTCTGGAACTCCCATTGACTGCGTCTACTAGAAGTATTTCCCGGAGTCCGTAAGGAATGCAAAAGACATTGAGTTCATGCAATTGACCCAGGGAGGGTCTACTGTTGCCCAGTACACTGCTAAATTCAAGGAGCTGATCAAGTTCTCCCGGGTGTTTCAAGGAAACCCCGATGAGGTTTGGAAATGCGTCAAGTATGAGGCCGGTTTGAAGGCGGAGATGACCTACGTCGTAGCCCACATGGAGATCAGAGACTTCCCGACTCTGGTCAACAAGTGCCGGATCCTTCAAGAAGGACAGAGAAAGATGCAAATCACAAGGGTGGAGCGAGCTAAGGGGCTCGGACCTCAAGCCCCGAAGTTCAAACCATAGTATTCTTCGAGGAATCACTACAACCCCTACCAGACCAACCAGTTCCGACAACAACAACAACCACCGAGAGCTCCTGCACACCAACAATCCAAGCAACACCAAAGGCCGCCGTTTCAACATCAAGGCCCGAGGAATTTCAACAATCAACCCCGTGGACCAGGTGGACCCTGGAACCACAATAGAGGACCAAGTGGAGACAAGAACAAGGCACCACAAACCGCTGCTGCTTACCCTGGAGCAACATCTGCTGACGTCTGTCCCCAATGTGGGAAGAATCACGGGAATTGCCCATGCTTAGCCGGTCAGAATGTGTGCTTCAAGTGTGGCAAGCCTGGCCACTATGCAAAAGACTGCGCCGGACAAGGGACATCAAACTAGAACCCCCGACCACAATACCGAGGAAGAGTTTTTACCCTTAATGCGGAAGACACCAAGAAGTCCAAGGATCTCATTGAAGGTATGTTCGAAGTAAACGGTAAACCCTTAACTGTACTATATGACTCTGGAGCTACTCATTCTTTTATTTCACTTGCTAGTGTCGAATCCTTAAATCTAAGAGTCTCTAAACTTCCCTTTGATCTTATTGTTTCTACCCCTACAAATCGCCCTGTTAATACTTGCTGTTGTTGTTTAAACTGTCGTCTTGTTGTAGAAAATAGGTCTTTTATCATAGATTTAATTTGTTTACCCTTAAAAGACATAGGCATTATCTTAGGCATGAATTAGCTTCACGCCAACCATGTGATGTTAGATTGTGGAACCCAAACCATAGTTTTCCCCTCTCCTCCCAAAAACATCACTCAACCCATTAGGCTGTACCTAAATTCAATAGAGGTCTTCTGTAGTGGGGAGAAAGCTAAGGGATATGTTCTCCTAGCCGCCTGCGATGTAGACTTTGAGCAGAACCTAGGTGAGATACCTGTGGTAAGAGACTATCCCGAGGTATTTCCGGATGAAATACCCGAGTTCCCTCCCGAGAGAGAAGTTGAATTCTCCATAGAGTTGGTTCCTGGAACAGGACCAATCTCTATAGCCACGTATAGGATGTCACCTTTGGAGCTTGCAGAGCTAAAAACCCAATTGGAGGAGCTGTTGGAGAAGAGTTTTATAAGGCCGAGTGCTTCACCTTGGGGCGCTCTGGTCTTATTTGTGAAAAAGAAAGACGGAAGTATGAGGATGTGTATAGACTATAGGCAGTTAAACCAAGTAACCATAAAGAACAAGTACCCGTTACCTAAGATTGATGATCTTATGGACCAATTGAAGGGAGCCGTAGTATTTTCTAAGATTGATTTAAGGTCCGGTTACCATCAGATTAGGGTTAGAGATTCGGATATTCCTAAAACCACCTTTCGAACTCGGTATGGACACTTTGAGTTCAATGTGATGTCGTTTGGTTTGATGAATGCTCCCGCAGTTTTTATGGATTACATGAATAGGATCTTTAAACCCTATTTAGATCAAATCGTGGTTGTGTTTGTAACATCCCCAAATTTATAACTAAGAATCTTAATTATCGATAGCAAAACCAAGAGAATCTGGATAAATGTTATGAAACACAACAAATAGACTACTTAAGTATGTCTAGAGAAAAATGCAAAGAATTACGAAAATGCCATCACTTAGTGGAAATTACGAAAATGCCCTTGCTATGTAAAAGAAATTACCAAACTACCCTTGCCTTATTAAATGACAAAGATACCCTTACTCTATCAATGGAATTACAAGAATATCCACTAACATCTTTGCACAAAACATGGAAACGTGTTTGCATAAAACATGGAAACATGTTTGCATAAAACATGGAGCATTTTCATCCAACATGTTTGCATAAAACATGGAACGTGTTTGCACAAAACATGGAAACGTGTTTGCACAAAACATGGAAACGTGTTTGCACAAAACATGGAAACGTGTTTGCACAAAACAAGGAGCATTTTCATCCCAAAATTCAGCCAACATGTTTCCATAAATCATGCTCCAAGTGCTTTCCATCTTCTGTTTTCTTCTCTAATCTTTCCACTATAAATACTCCTCAAACTCTCTTCAATTCAGAAACTCCCTAAGTGTTCTTTCTTTCTTATTCTATCATTCTTCTTATGTTCTTCAAAAACTTCTCTTGATCCTCTAAACTTCATCCAAACACTTCAATCCTAAGTCCAAACTTTCACTAGTCCTCACAAGAGTTACAATCTTTAACTCTAGTGAGAAATATTTTCTTAAGCATCCAAGTTCTAGAGCCAAGATTCAAGGAGGGTCATCCACTCCAAAGACTCTTGTTCGAAGCTTAAGGAAGAAGAGAAGGACCCTTTTTAGAGCCTACACAAGAGGTAGGAGCTTCATCTTTAATTGTTCAAGTATTGTTGGCTTCTAACCTTGATAGAATGCCTCAAGTTTGAGTTATTGTCAAAAGTTTTAAATGATTATTTGAAAAATATATTCTATTTTGTTATGAGTACCCTTATGATATTATCAAACTCAAATATAACTTGAAAAGATTATATGTGAAACCTGATTTAATAAAGGTAACTTAAGACATGAAAATGGTAGGTGCTGGAATTTCTAGTTGTTTCTGGCAGCAGGCACTTCGAAAGCTACTATTCATAAAATATCAAGTATCTAGAAATTAAAATAATTTTACTATAAACTAGACTCATTATAGAACACTCTCCAAAAAGAATCACCTAAAACGGAGTTTTCTAGCTCAAGATATAAATTTTTAAAGTAGAGCTTAAGACTGAAACTTTAAATCTGACCTTGTAGTAGTAAAATAGATGTAACTCACTCTAGAAAAATGTAAATGAACTGATTTCAACTTTGTTGGAGAGCTAACACATATAGGAATACACCCATGTATGTTATGTATAAAGCTTTGTACCACGTAAATACAGAATGAGAAATAAATTTCGGGATAGTGTACTGTGAAAGTGCAGTTTGGAAAGGTTCTGGCTAAGGAAAGACTTGGTATTTAAGCATGTCCATTGTGACCCACCTCTCTTTCCTGTGAACCCTCCTATGCATGGTTTACAGTTGATTTACACTATTCCAAAGATGTAAATGCTAAAATTTGATGAGTTAGGAATTTGGAACTACCTTTACTAACAAGTATACAGAGAATTATAAACTTTCTTCTAAAAGATGTCAAAACTATAAATAAAAGAATCAAGTCTTGTAAAGAGAGAATTTTAAGAATTTAAGTAGAATAATAATCTTCAAGAGTTATATGAAAGTCATAATAAAAATATATAAGGAACCTATAATAATATTTTGAAGTGCATTAATGTATTAATGGAATGCTAAGAGTACAAAGAACACTAAGAGAAAAAGATAATACTAAGACATCCATTACCTCTTACGAACACTAGGAACTCAACTTGATAACTTTGGTTAGTTAATATGAATTATCTATGAAAGTGTTTATTATGAGATTTACATGATATTGTCCATGTTTTATGAAGTGATTTATAGTAATGTGAATGTATGGTGATGAATTATGAAATGATGAGGATGAATGATTGATTGCCCAAGGTTTATTGTGATTACATGATAATATGCATACATTCATTTTCCAAAAGAAATAATAAAAGTAAAGTTTGAAAAAGTAGCAATGAAAGTCTGGAAAAGTGGACTTGAGCTAAACTCACGGCTTAACCCCCTAAACCGTTGAGATCACGGCAACGGAATGAAAACCAAAAAGGTTATGGCGACGGCCATGGTATGAGCTCATTACCCTTTTAGGGTGGTCTAAGGCATTGATGCATTCATCCCGTGAATAATTAAGAAATATGTTGATGAAATAAATGAAAGATGATGATCACTAAACAAGTGAATGTTGAGGATGAGTAATCATGAAATGCATGCAGCTCCTAAATGATTCTTTGCTTATTAGTGGTTTTACATGATATGCTTATATGTATGCTTGATGAAATCTTGAATGAATATTTACGCTAATGTTCAAGATTAGTTTAAAAGTAACTGCACTTGACTAATCACGTTTGTGAAAGTTTGATAATTGAATCCTTACTGCTCACCTTTTTATAATAAACCCGAAGTGACTGGGATGACAACGATGACACTTTTAGTACAAGTAGGAACTCCTACTGAGAAATCATGTATTTCTCACTCCTATGTTTATTTTCCGTTGTCGTTACCAGAGGCAGACGTGTCCACCTAAAGCAACGAGGCCGTGGCGAGGAAGGAGGTAGCACGTGAAGATTTCAAAACCGTTCAAGTAGGAGCATTCCGAGCTTTAGTTACATTATAGTTTGTGAGAAACAATTAGTAATAGTAGAACTTATATTGTTATTTGTAATAACTTATCAGTATGATATATGCCCTATTGTGACTTATGTATTAAGTGATTATATTCCAGTTTATGTGATAATTGTTCTACACTTAGTCTTTTATTCCGCTTATTTAATTAAGTGCGCAATGTAATTTGATTATTATCTATAAAAGCGCTATGTATTTCACTTCTAAATTCTGTGCTTAAGTTTTCAAAAAAATTAATTTATTTAAAGAAAAAAAAACTTCCATTATTTTTCTAAGTTAATTTCAAAAGAAAATTAATACAAGGCATAAGTGACAACTAATAGAATCCAAATGTGAACTTAAGCACAGTGGGGTTCTATTAGGGTGTTACATTATGGTATCAGGCTTGATTCATCCTATTTAAGCCTGAGGAATGGGTGACTATGCTTCATCTATGATATCATGCTATTAATCTTATCTGTATGATGGGATATAGGATTTAGAAATGCATGATCGTCTTGTGATATTGCCATAGTTGCTACCATGCTTAGCTATAGTATTGAGCCTGATCAACTCGATGACTGTTGTTTGGTGTGTCTAGGAACTAATGGCAAGAAATGCACGACGCATGGGGCACGCGGTGGAGGTAATCGTGATGAACCGGCAAATGCACTCCAGGAGATGGCTAGGGCTATGCAAGCACAAGCAACAAAGTGATGAGGAGCGGATGAATAGGATGTCGAGGAATCAGTTGGGAACCAAGAACATGGAAAATTCTCGTAATTCAAGAGGGCTGGACCTCCGTAATTCAAAGGGACAACTAACCCGAAATAGCCGACATATGGATTCAAGAGATGGAGAAGGTTTTCTCGGTGGTAGAATGCTCGATGAACAAAAGGTGACATTCTCTACTTATATGTCGAAAGGAGAGGTCAGCTGCGTGGTGGAAGGGTGCAAAGGGCTTGCTTGAAAGTCTTTGACATACAGATTACGTGGGAGGTTTTCTATGCTACATTCCATAAGAAATATTTTCCAGATCCGGTTAAGAAGGCAAAGGAAGTAGAATTTACATTCTGACACAGGAAATCGAAGTGTGGTGAGTACAGCTAAGTTTGAAGAACTGATCAAACACTCAACTAGCTACCAAAGTAATCCCAACGAGGCTTGGAAATGCATGAAATATGAGAGTGCTTTGAGGCCGCACATTTTGGCATCTGTGGCTCCACCGGAGGTCACCGACTATGCATCTTTAGTCGGCAAAGCCAAGTGGTGAGAGTTGCAATCGCCACTAGTTGCCCACCGAGTTGAAGAGAATAGGAAGAGGTCTCGCTCAACAAGGTCACCGAGGGTTCCCACCCTTACAAGAAACCCTACCAAGGAGGTGGATTTAAAGGGAAACAACCCCAACACCCTATGATGAATCAACCTAAGACACAAGTCGTTAATCGACCTAGGATGGCTCTTTGTCCCTGAACCTATGACTAGACCCCCTTGTGCCACTTGTGGAAAGATACATGGAGGGGAATGCAGATTTGGTAAGAATGTTTGTTATCGGTGTGGACAGACAGGACACTATTCTAGAGAGTGCCTAAAGCTCAATCAGTCCTCTACACTTAAGCCTAAGGCACAGGGGACGCCGTGTTTGCTATCATCTTTGAGATGCCCTCAGAATCCGATGATCTGATTCAAGGTAAGTGTATAATTAATGGAAAACCCTTAATTGTATTGTTTGATTCTGGCGCAACTCATTCATTCATTTCATATGATTGTGCTAATAAGTTGAGGTTGTATATATCTAACTTAAAAATCATCTTAGTTGTCTCTACACCCACTATAAATCTCTGTTAGAACTGATCAAGCCTGCCTAAATTGTGAATTTGAGGTAGCTGATAGGATTTTTCATCATGATTTAGTTTGTCTACGCTTGTCTAGTTTTGATGTAATCTTGGGCATGGATTGGCTTTCGGCTAACCGTGTGTTACTACATTGTGCAAATAAGTCACTAGTATTTCTTCCCAAACCATCTTTACCCAATCCTTCTAAACTTGATAGAAAGGTACGACTATACCTAAACTCCATTATCGTGGGGGATAGTAGGAATGAAGAGCGAGGATATGTTTTCCTGATGACAAGTGAGAGGGAAGTGGAGCAAGCTCTAGAAAAGATCCTTGTAGTAAAGGAATTCTCAGATGTTTTTCCCGATGACATACCTGAATTTCCTCCAAAAAGGGAGATTGAGTTTTCTATAGATTTGGTGCAGGAACAGGACCCATATCTATAGCTCCTTATAGGATGCCATGGCCGAGTTAACTAATTGAAGAAGCAATTAGAGGAGCTACTATAGAAGAAATTAATTAGGCCTAGTGCTTCACCATGGCGAGCTCCAAAGGTGCTATTTGTCAAGAAGAAGGATGGGAGCTTGCGGTTATGTGTGGATTATAGGCAGCTAAACCAAGTGACCATAAAGAATAAATACCCTTTGCCTAGAATAGATGACCTCATGGACCAATTAAGAGGAGCCCAAGTGTTTTCCAAGATAGATCTGCGATCGTGATACCACCAGATTCGAGTGAAGGAGGAGGACATACCAAAGACAGCCTTTAGGACTAGATATGGACATTATGAGTTTAATGTGATGTCGTTTGGGTTAACCAATGCACCGGCAGTGTTTATGGACTACATGAATAGGATATTTAGACCATACTTGGACAAGTTTGTAATAGTGTTCATCGATGACATTCTAGTTTACTCTAGAACTGAAGAAGAGCACGAAGAACACTTACGAGTGGTGTTGGAGGTGTTGAGGAACAAGAAACTTTATGCAAAGTTGTCCAAGTGTGAATTTTGGACGAAGGAAGTTAAGTTCTTAGGTCATGTAGTGTCACATGGGGAATAGCAAGAGACCCAAGTAAGATAGAAGCGGTGCAACAATGGGAAACCCCTACCATCAGAAGGAGATTAGGAGTTTTCTAGGGCTAGCCAGGTTACTACCGAAGGTTCATTAGAGGTTTTTCCCAAATTACCTTACCCCTCACCAAGCTAACAAGGAAGAATTCAGCTTTTATATGGAGCCCAGAATGTGAAGAGAGTTTCCAAGAACTAAAGAAGAAGTTGACTACTACCCGTGCGCTAATCCTACGACCCAAAAGAAAAATTTGAGGTGTATTGTGATGCCTCGGGAAGAGGACTAGGATGTGTTTTGATGCAAAATAGGAATGTAGTAGCCTATGCCTCTAGACAGCTCAAACCCCATGAAGTTAATTACCCAACCCATGACTTAGAGCTAGCGGCTATTGTCTTTGCCTTAAAAATCTGGAGACATCATCTTTATGGTGTAAAGTTTGAAGTCTTTTCTGACCACAAAAGTCTGAAATACCTCTTCAACCAAAAGGAACTCAATATGAGACAAAGGCGTTGGATGGAGTTTCTCAAGGACTATGACTTTGGGTTGAACTACCACCCAGGAAAGGCAAATGTGGTAGCAGACGCTTTGAGTCGAAAGTCCTTGCATGCCGCTTGGCTCATGGTGAAAGAAAATGAGCTGATAGAAGATTTTAGGAACCTCAACTTAGGATATAGCGGGACTTCAGAACAAATTTGGTTAAGCTAGCTAAGTGTAACCAGTAGCTTTAAGGATCAAATAATTCAAGCCCAAAGGGAAGATGAGGATTTCCTTAGAACCTTAACCCTTGTCAATGTAGGAAAGGTGAAAGAGTTTGTCCAGGATAAGGAAGGAGTGTGGAGATACCAAGGAGAATCTGTGTACCTGCAAAAGAAGGATTGAGAGCTAGCATTTTGGAAGAAGCCCACAAGAGTCAATTTAGTGTACACCCCGGTATAACCAAGATGTACCATGACCTAAAAAAGATGTTCTGGTGGCCAAAGATGAAAGCAGATATAGCAAATATAGTGCAAAAATGTTTGGTATGCCAAAAAGTGAAGATAGAGCATCAAAAACCCTCCGGAGTGCTGCAACCTCTCGAAATCCCCGAATGGAAGTGGGAAGGAATATCCATGGATTTCGTGATGGGATTGCCAAGAACGCCTACCGGTCATGACTCCATATGGGTAATTGTGGATAGATTGACCAAATCTGCTCACTTTTTACCCATTCGAGCAAATTACCCTTTGGAAAAGTTAGCTCAGCTATACATCCAAGAGATAATAAGGCTCCATGGAGTACCCAAAACCATTGTCTCAGATAGGGATCCAAGGTTCACCTCAAGATTTTGGGGAGCTTTGCAAAAGGCGTTTGGTTCAAGGTTGTGTCTAAGCACTGCCTATCACCCTCAAAACGATGGACAATCAGAAAGAACAATTCAAACCCTTGAGGATATGCTAAGGGCATGTGTCTTAGACCAGCCAAAAAGTTGGGACAAACAACTTCCATTGATTGAGTTTGCATATAATAATAGTTACCACACTAGCATTGGGATGGCACCCTATGAGGCTTTGTATGGTAGAAAGTGTCAATCACCACTTTGTTGGTGTGACCCGAGAGCAAAGTATTTTGGGCCCTGATTTGGTAGAAGAGACAACCAAACAAATAAGGAGAATTAGGGAAAGAATCCTCCTTTGCTCAGAGTAGGCAGAAGAGCTATGCTGACAAGAGAAGGAAACCTCTCGAATTTCAAGAAGGAGAACACATATTCTTGCGAATTACTCCTACCACAGGTATAGGTCGTGCAATGAAAGTCAAAAAGCTAAGCCCTAGATTCTTAGGACCCTTCCAAATCCTCAAAAAGGTAGGTCCCTCTGCCTACCAAATAGCATTACCTCCAAATTTGTCTAACCTACACAATGTTTTTCATGTGTCCCAATTGAGAAAGTATCAGTCAGACCCCAGTCATGTGTTTGAGCCAGAAACTATACAATTAAAAGATGACTTAACTTTTGAATTACCACCGATGAGGATCGTGGATCATGGCATCAAGCAGCTGAGAAACAAATCTGTATCTCTGGTCCGAGTAGCCTGGGGACAAGATGGAATGGAAGAGCACACATGGGAGCTCAAGGAAGATATGCGAAAAGAATTTCCGAACCTATTCACAGGTATCAAATTTTGAGGGCAAAATTTTTAATAAGAAGGGGAGAAATGTAACATCCCCAAATTTATAACTAAGAATCTTAATTATCGATAGCAAAACCAAGAGAATCTGGATAAATGTTATGAAACACAACAAATAGACTACTTAAGTATGTCTAGAGAAAAATGCAAAGAATTACGAAAATGCCATCACTTAGTGGAAATTACGAAAATGCCCTTGCTATGTAAAAGAAATTACCAAACTACCCTTGCCTTATTAAATGACAAAGATACCCTTACTCTATCAATGGAATTACAAGAATATCCACTAACATCTTTGCACAAAACATGGAAACGTGTTTGCACAAAACAAGGAGCATTTTCATCCCAAAATTCAGCCAACATGTTTCCATAAATCATGCTCCAAGTGCTTTCCATCTTCTGTTTTTTTCTCTAATCTTTCCACTATAAATACTCCTCAAACTCTCTTCAATTCAGAAATTCCCTAAGTGTTCTTTCTTTCTTATTCTATCATTCTTCTTATGTTCTTCAAAAACTTCTCTTGATCCTCTAAACTTCATCCAAACACTTCAATCCTAAGTCCAAACTTTCACTAGCCCTCACAAGAGTTACAATCTTTAACTCTAGTGAGAAATATTTTCTTAAGCATCCAAGTTCTAGAGCCAAGATTCAAGGAGGGTCATCCACTCCAAAGACTCTTGTTCGAAGCTTAAGGAAGAAGAGAAGGACCCTTTTTAGAGCCTACACAAGAGGTAGGAGCTTCATCTTTAATTGTTCAAGTATTGTTGGCTTCTAACCTTGATAGAATGCCTCAAGTTTGAGTTATTGTCAAAAGTTTTAAATGATTATTTGAAAAATATATTCTATTTTGTTATGAGTACCCTTATGATATTATCAAACTCAAATATAACTTGAAAAGATTATATGTGAAACCTGATTTAATAAAGGTAACTTAAGACATGAAAATGGTAGGTGCTGGAATTTCTAGTTGTTTCTGGCAGCAGGCACTTCGAAAGCTACTATTCATAAAATATCAAGTATCTAGAAATTAAAATAATTTTACTATAAACTAGACTCATTATAGAACACTCTCCAAAAAGAATCACCTAAAACGGAGTTTTCTAGCTCAAGATATAAATTTTTAAAGTAGAGCTTAAGACTGAAACTTTAAATCTGACCTTGTAGTAGTAAAATAGATGTAACTCACTCTAGAAAAATGTAAATGGACTGATTTCAACTTTGTTGGAGAGCTAACACATATAGGAATACACCCATGTATGTTATGTATAAAGCTTTGTACCACGTAAATACAGAATGAGAAATAAATTTCGGGATAGTGTACTGTGAAAGTGCAGTTTGGAAAGGTTCTGCTAAGGAAAGACTTGGTATTTAAGCATGTCCATTGTGACCCACCTCTCTTTCCGGGAACCCTCCTATGCATGGTTTACAGTTGATTTACACTATTCCAAAGATGTAAATGCTAAAATTTGATGAGTTAGGAATTTGGAACTACCTTTACTAACAAGTATACAGAGAATTATAAACTTTCTTCTAAAAGATGTCAAAACTATAAATAAAAGAATCAAGTCTTGTAAAGAGAGAATTTTAAGAATTTAAGTAGAATAATAATCTTCAAGAGTTATATGAAAGTCATAATAAAAATATATAAGGAACCTATAATAATATTTTGAAGTGCATTAATGTATTAATGGAATGCTAAGAGTACAAAGAACACTAAGAGAAAAAGATAATACTAAGACATCCATTACCTCTTACGAACACTAGGAACTCAACTTGATAACTTTGGTTAGTTAATATGAATTATCTATGAAAGTGTTTATTATGAGATTTACATGATATTGTCCATGTTTTATGAAGTGATTTATAGTAATGTGAATGTATGGTGATGAATTATGAAATGATGAGGATGAATGATTGATTGCCCAAGGTTTATTGTGATTACATGATAATATGCATACATTCATTTTCCAAAAGAAATAATAAAAGTAAAGTTTGAAAAAGTAGCAATGAAAGTCTGGAAAAGTGGACTTGAGCTAAACTCACGGCTTAACCCCCTAAACCGTTGAGATCACGGCAGCGGAATGAAAACCAAAAAGGTTATGGCGGACGGCCATGGTATGAGCTCATTACCCTTTTAGGGTGGTCTAAGGCATTGATGCATTCATCCCGTGAATAATTAAGAAATATGTTGATGAAATAAATGAAAGATGATGATCACTAAACAAGTGAATGTTGAGGATGAGTAATCATGAAATGCATGCAGCTCCTAAATGATTCTTGCTTATTAGTGGTTTTACATGATATGCTTATATGTATGCTTGATGAAATCTTGAATGAATATTTTACGCTAATGTTCAAGATTAGTTTAAAAGTAACTGCACTTGACTAATCACGTTTGTGAAAGTTTGATAATTGAATCCTTACTGCTCACCTTTTATAATAAACCCGAAGTGACTGGGATGACAACGATGACACTTTTAGTACAAGTAGGAACTCCTACTGAGAAATCATGTATTTCTCACTCCTATGTTTATTTTCCGTTGTCGTTACGAGAGACAGACGTGTCCACCTAAAGCAACGAGGCCGTAGCTGAGGAAGGAGGTAGCACGTGAAGATTTCAAAACCGTTCAAGTAGGAGCATTCCGAGCTTTAGTTACATTATAGTTTGTGAGAAACAATTAGTAATAGTAGAACTTATATTGTTATTTGTAATAACTTATCAGTATGATATATGCCCTATTGTGACTTATGTATTAAGTGATTATATTCCAGTTTATGTGATAATTGTTCTACACTTAGTCTTTTATTCCGCTTATTTAATTAAGTGCGCAATGTAATTTGATTATTATCTATAAAAGCGCTATGTATTTCACTTCTCGTTACAGGCTTAAGTTTTCAAAAAAATTAATTTATTTAAAGAAAAAAAAACTTCCATTATTTTTCTAAGTTAATTTCAAAAGAAAATTAATACAAGGCATAAGTGACAACTAATAGAATCCAAATGTGAACTTAAGCACAGTGGGGTTCTATTAGGGTGTTACAGTGTTCATAGATGATATTCTCATCTATTCGAAGACCCACGAGGAGCATGAGCGTCATTTGAGGTTGGTTTTAGAGGTGCTAAAGGAGAAGAAGTTATATGCAAAGCTTTCTAAGTGTGAATTTTGGTTAGAGGAGGTAAAGTTTTTAGGACATGTTGTGTCAAAGGGTGGCATAGCTGTCGACCCAAGTAAGATAGAAGCTGTGATGAATTAGGATAGACCAACCTCTGTAACTGAGATTAGAAGCTTTTTGAGTTTAGCTGGATATTACCGTAGGTTTATCAAAGGATTTTCCCAGTTAGCCCTTACCCTTAACCAAGCTCACTAGGAAGAATGCCCCGTTTGAGTGGAGCCCTGAATGTGAAAAGAGTTTCCTAGAGCTTAAAGAAAAGCTCACCTCAACCCCAGTTTTAGTTTTACCTGACCCCAATGTACCCTTCGAGGTATATTGCGATGCTTCTGGCAAGGGTGTAGGTTGTGTGTTGATGCAAAATAGGCAAGTGGTAGCCTATGCGTCCAGACAACTCAAGCCTCACGAGGTAACCTACCCCACCCATGACCTAGAACTAGCAGCCATCGTATTCGCTCTAAAGATGTGGAGACACCATTTGTATGGTGTAAGGTTTGAAGTTTTCTCCGATCATAAGAGTCTCAAGCATTTCTTTGATCAAAAGAAGTTGAATATGAGGCAAAGAAGATGGATGGAATTCCTCAAGGACTACGATTTTGGCTTAAGTTACCACCCCGGCAAGGCTAATGTAGTAGCTGACGCCTTGAGCTGAAACTCGTTACGTCTGTCAAGTATGATGGTTAATGAAGTTGGGTTAATAGAGCAGTTTAGGGATATGAATCTTGGGATATCTATAACGGAGAATGGCATCATGATGAGTCATCTCACGGTGACCAGTGGGTTTAAGCAAAGGATTATGCTTACCCAAAGAGAAAATGAGGACTTTATGGAGACAATCGAGGCAGTTAAAATTTGGAAAGTTGAAAGGTTTTGTACGAGGCCCCGACTGGTTGTGGAGGTTTGAGGGGCGAATCTGTGTGCCACAAGATGGCGACCTCCGAGAGAAGATCTTGGAGGAGGCTCACTAGAGACATTTTGTCATTCATCCTGGTACTACCAAGATGTATCAGGACTTGAAGAGGATGTTTTGGTGGCCCGGATTAAAGAAGGATGTGGTCGCCTGGGTGAGTAAATGTTTGATCTGTCAAAAGGTTAAGATCGAACACCAAAAACCTTCTGGAATGTTGTAACCCCTATCGATCCCTCAGTGGAAGTGGGAAAGTATATCAATGGATTTCGTGACAGGATTGCCAAGGACCCAAGCTGGCCACGATGCCGTATGGGTAATCGTGGATCGACTGACTAAGTCGGCTCACTTTCTACCTATTCGAGTCACATATTCATTGGATAAGTTGGCCCAGCTTTACATCCAAGAAATAGTAAGGTTACATGGAGTACCATCGACGATAATCTCGGATCGAGATCCGCGGTTTAAGTCACGTTTTTTGGGAGCCTTTCAAAAGGCGTTTGGTTCCAAATTGTGCTTGAGCACTGCTTACCACCCACAAATGGATGGTCAGTCCGAGAGGACAATCCAAACCCTGGAAGATATGCTGAGAGCTTGTGTCTTAGACCAGAAAGGAAGTTGGGATAAGTACATGCCTTTGATCGAGTTCGCGTATAACAACAGTTATCACGCGAGCATCGGTATGGCACCGTACGAGGCGTTATATGGAAGGAAGTGCCAATCACCCTTGTGTTGGTACGAGCCCGGAGAACAAAGTGTCTTAGGACCTGATGTAGTGAGGGAAACGAAGGAGCAAATCAAGAAAATCAAGGATAGAATCTTAACCGCTCAAAGTAGGCAGAAAAGCTACGCGGATAAAAGGCGCAAGCCCTTGGAGTTCCAAGAAGGAGAACATGTATTTCTAAGAATCACCCCCACTACAGGAATAGGAAGAGCCATGAAAGTTAAAAAGTTGAGTCCCTGATTTCTCGGCCCTTTTGAAATTCTTCAGAGAATCGGATCTGTAGCTTATAAAATAGCCTAACCACCTAATCTGTCAAACCTTCATGATGTCTTTCACGTCTCCCAGTTACGCAAATATGAGTCCGACCCTAGCCATGTCCTAGAACCAGAGCATGTACAGTTGAGGGAGGACCTCACTTTCAATATGCCGCCTACGAGAATAGTGGATCACGGAGTCAAGCAGTTAAGGAACAAGTCTGTTCCTTTGGTGAAAATGGCGTGGGGACGAGACAAGTCGGAAGAATACACGTGGGAACTAGAATCAGAGATGAAGTCCAAATATCCAGAGCTTTTCTAAGGTACGAATTTCGAGGGCGAAATTCTTTTTAAGGAAGGGAGTAATGTAACGCCCCGATTTTTCTGTTAGAGTGAAAATGACCAAAATGCCCCTAAGGTCATTTTCGGCCCGAAATTCAAGGAAAGCCGGTCTGGCAGTACTCGAAGGGCAAACTCAATGTCGGAAGGGGATTGGATGACTTGTGTACTTTCCCGGGATCGGAAATCTCGTTTTTCGAGTTTTCGGGTCAAAATGACCAAAACGCCCCTGCGGTGTTTTGCCCATTTGCAAGTGCCGGATGAACCCGAAACTTCTCCAGATGGTTTTAAAAGGCATTTTTATGTAGACTATGACTTTAGTTTTGGTCCCGGAGGTCATTAGGAGCACTCTAAGCCTTAGGAGCAAACTAAACTTAGAAAGGGTCATTGTTGTTACTTCTAGGTACCCGTAAAGTTAGGATTTCAAATTCTGCATCCTTGAGGTTTAGAGATGTTCTCGACCATAGTATGAGGTGAGAAATACTTAGTTATAACCTCATAGGTTCCCAAGAGACTAGGTTTTGATGATCAATAACTTAGAAGGTGAGTTAAAGATTTTAAGGGTCTAAACCGTAATTTCTAGAACCCCGTAATCACACAAATATAAAGTTGTTTAAATCTGCATAGTGCTGTTTGGATAGGACCTTGAGCATAAAAATTAGTAAAACTTATTAGTTGTGAACCTATAGGTGTGTGAGAGGTTAAGAATAATACTAGAACCATTAGTTTACAAGTTTAAGACTCAAAAGAACCAAAGCATAACATATTATAGGTTTATAACATAATAAGCTTGGGAGTTTGTATGTATGATTGTCTAAGGTGTGATTATGTGATAATGTATATGCTATAGTTTTATGTATACATTATGAAGAACTTTCTTGTGATGATGTATATGCTATGAAAAAGATTTATGTAATGAATAATGATGTATCTATGAATTAACATTTTATGAGAACTTAAATATGACACAACACTGAGACGCCTTCTTGGGTGACACCGGTTTAGCCGAGCACCCCCAAGAAAACAAATCCGTGAGGATATTGACATAGAGCTTGCCAAAGCGGACAATACTACGATGCACTAGTTGCTAGTAGAGCGTTTCAAAGAGGAAATGACCCTAAGAGAGGTGATCCTTAATTTGCCCCCTAGCCCGTACTTTAAGTCGGGAATTATGTATGTTACGCTTATCATAGGATAAGTAAGAACTAGTGACGACTAGTTAAGGTATGAGCTCATAACCTAGAGATGTTTTAGGGCGGCCCCATGAGATGAAAGTTAAAGTTTACAAGGTCACATATATTATACCTATGCCAATGTTATAATGTTTCTTAGTTATTCTATTGTTTGGTATACCTTTATGATGCATTCATATCATTAGTATATTTCATGCTTAGTTATAAGATGCATTGTAAAATATGACGAACCTTGGATAAATAAATACTTAAGAAAACTAACTTAAAAGGAATTTATATGCATGCACACCTTTTTAGAAATAAAACCTAAGGTTCCTGAGGATGTGACGATGTCACCTAGGTAGGGATAACCCTACTGAGAATTCTTTTAGAAAGATTCTCATTCCTTCTCTCTTTTCTTCCGTCATATCTTCAGATGGCTACATTCGTACTCTTCATCGACACCCCGGTATGGGAGCTGCACCATGACCCGGCACTCGGGTCATACCATTTTGAGGGTCACTGCACAGTTAGAGTGTTCATGTTTATGGGACGACCCTTCGCGCACCCAGTCCCAAGTTACCGTTTTACCCCGACTGCTCCTTACCGTCATAATTGGATTTTTGAGCGAGCTAGACCACGCGATGAGCAGATTCTCCGCATGGAGCCCGAGACATCAGCGATACGCGACTACCTAGAGTATGTGCCTCGTACCCAGTACTCGGAGACGGACCCATCCAAGGACCCACCATCACACATGTACAGTTGGAGCTCCAGTCCCGCTCCCCCACCGATGAGGGCTGGGAGTGAGGAGACGGTGGTCCAGCCGAGGTTGGCTCGTCGGCCATCTATGCGCCCTCGCCGTGGTGGACACGCCCCGATGATGCGCTCGACCACTCCCGCTGAGATTCGTCAGTGGATCGACTCGACCCCACAGTACTCGGACCAGCAGGAGTAGACATAGGAGGGGTAGTAGTTAGTGCACACACGCCACATAGTTGAGGACAAACTTTCTTTTGTATATGAGGTTGTCTACTCTAGGTGCACATGGGTATGGGTGTTGTTTCTCTTGTATTTGCTTTTTATGATTTCCTTGTATTGCATTTCAGTTGTATTCCGCTTCCCGATGTATTGAATAGTCCTGCCCTTTGGGTAGGCACAGTATATATATATATATATATATATATATATATATCTATGTTTCAGTTGATGTCTCCATGATATGATGTGTTTCTTTATGCTTTGCTTATATGTTTCGCTATGCTTCCTCTTAAAGATTCGTGCGTGGCTCTCACTTTGATTTTAAATTCCAAAAAGAAAAATTTTACCTATATTTCCGCTAAGTATTTTCTAAGTAAAAGATGAGACCAAGAGCTAATATTCTAAAGATTAACCTAAGTACATATTAGTAGTCTTGGGTTAAGATTTAGGGTGTTACAGGATATGTTTATACTTATCTTAGGATAAGTTGAAAATTAGTGATGACTAGTTAGGTATGAGCTCATAGCCTAGAGATTCTCAAAGGAGAAAAGTTATTAGGGTGGCCCCGTGAGAGAAACTAATGATGCAAGTAATGTCACATAAGCAAAGAAAATGCATTCATATGAAATTTTTTATCTCTCTTGATATCATATACGTGAGCATGTTTCTTTATGTTTTTGTTTAAGTAATAATTGCATAAATTTCTGCCATACATTCATGCTATGATATGCTGCATTCATGACATCAAGATTCATCCTAAAATGAATGGACCTTGGATAACCATGTTTGAAAACCTAATAATGAATTTTATGCATGCTCACCTTTTTATAATAAACCCAAGATTCCTAGAGACGTAGACGATGACACTAGGATTGTAACATCCTAAAATTTAACTCAATACACTTAGAACGTATTAAGGTTAATTTTTAGTCATTACCCTTTTGTTTCATTCTTAAACTTTACTCTATTAAAATACTTAGCGGAAAATACGAATACATTTTTTTTTTGAAACTTGAAAACAAAACATGAGCCACGTGCTAAAATAAAACCTAACATTTGCTGCAAACATAACATATAAGAAAGAAAAATCATATCATTCATAGCCACAAAATACAAATGTTATACATAACAACACAACATAGTCATATCATCATAGATACATAATGATGTGGCTATCGAGCTCACTCATATTAATCAGGCTATAAAAAAAAGTTTTTAATATAGAGCAACCTGAATCATTTCCCAAGGAATTTGCAAGTTGTTTTTAATAAAAGCAACCAACCCAGACTTGAGTTCCTAAAATCTGTCATTGGACAATTAATCACTGAATTCGTGGTTGATCCTAAACAAATCGAAATCCCTGCATTCATTTAGAAAATCGAAGCTACAAGGCGGTCACCTAGCATTTTATTAGAAACTTGGCGTGTTCACTCATTCAACGTACAAGGCCTACTTAAACCCATTTTGATTTTAAGCCCTTTCGATTAATCAACCTAAATGTTAAATCTAACATTCAACACCCCTTCCCTTAAGTTATCCAGAATCGAAATACAGAAGGGAAAAGGAAAAAAAAAAGAACTCAGTATGAGGCAAAAACGTCCTCTGGATTAACGATGGAGACTCAATTCATGGGTTGATCGATTAGCGCCTTAGCCAACCATGGCAAAGACAAAAACCGAAATAAGAAAAAAGTTGAACAAAATGAACAATGTGAAAAATTCAGAGAAAAGTTGGAATCTACTAATGGATTCCGAAAAAGCAGCTCTAGAGTCTCATTGTTTTCCAGCTCTTAAAAACCAAAATAAAATAAACCGGTTCAAAGGACAAAAACTAGCCCAAACAAAAACCGAAACTAATGGCTTTGGTTCCATGCAAGTTGGACACTTAATTAACTAAACTTTGCTCCAGCATTTCATGACTGCCTTGTTGTTCGAATTTAGCCTTTAATCGGGCACCTGAAACAAAAGTTATAATTAATTCCACTTAAAAGCCCAAAATCCAATTTAGACCAAAAACCAATATTTACACACTAAATAGCCCCAAAATCATTATTCAATTGCAAAAATAAAGTGTGATAAAAAAATCAATTGTCACATAAATTACTACTATCATAGTTCCATCATCATATCAAAAAGAAATACACGTGTATATATATATAGAGCGGCACTACGTGCTTTCGCTACATCCCTCTAATCCGACTCGTAGCGTGTACCCCATGCCCAAGCCTTAGTAGAAGTCATGAACCATATCATTATATTCGTCTAGAGACAATACGGAAGAAAAGAGAGGGATGAGAAACTCATTCAAGGTTCTCAGTAGGGATTTCCGACTCTAACACACGTGTCATCGTCATCGTCCCCAACCACTTCAGTTTTAATTATGAAGAAGGTGTTCATGCATAAGGTTTGGTTTTAAACTTCTCAAATCTATTTATCCGAAGTGGGTGTCTTTTAGTATGAGTCTTAATGACATGAATGCAACAGATATTGGATGGATGCATGACAATACCATATGCATATTAGCATGACAATACCATATGCACATTAAAGAATCATATTAGCATGACAATACCATATTAGCATGAAAATCATGGTATTTGAACACAACATAAAGAATCATAAATCATATACGTGGCATAAAAGGCACAATACTTTCATATAACTTCTTTTTCATATTCAAACTCTTAAGTTCTCTTTCATAAAGACCACCCTCTTATCATGGCCACCAAAAACTAACCAACATATCGGCCCTGACGATTTTATCCTGATCACCAAAACTCCATCTCATCTATCACCTAGAAATGAGCTCGATCCTAACTAATCGTCACTAGATTTCACATAGGGTAATAAAGGGGGTAACTCATCATTTCTAAGGATCACCTAATACACCGACTCCCGGAGTGCGGGTTAGGGTTATTTCCTTCTTTGAAATGCTCCACTGGCATCTAGTGCACAACGAATTGTCCGCTTTGGCAAGCTCAATGTCAATACCTTCACGGATTTGCCTCCTCCTCACAGGAGTGGGAGAAATGTGTCTCAGTACTATGTCACATTTAAAATCTCATAAAGTTTTCAAAAACTTTCTTAAGCCTTCAAATTTGACAGAAATTTGGCAACATAATGGCTGTATACCAAATTTCCTCAAATTTGCTTTATGCCACATAAACTTATAAAGTGTGTACTTTCTCATTTAATTCCATAATCAAAGCAACTCACTAAAGTCAAATAAACATAGATCATCATAGCACATGCGTTAATCACACTATAACTTAAAATAATAAGTTTTCAACGTCATTAATCTATAGCGTCTTATGCCTTTAAACCTTTTCGGGTCTCAAACTTAAAATCTGATTAATCTAATATCCATTCCTAACCTTTTATGCACCTAGGGAAATCATTACCAATAATTCTTACTAATCATTATGATTACAATCAACACTAAACAACATAGTGTAGAATTCTAATCTTTCAAATTACCGGTGTCTAGGAGTCACAACTTTGACCCTTTCTAAGTCCCGTATTCACCTAAGGCACTATAATCAATTCCTAAAACAATTATGAGGGATTCCTACACATATATACTAATTATAAACCATTTTCACTATATTTAAACATGCTGGAACAGAATCTCAAATTCTTAGTTTCTAAGTGCTCTAAAAATCTCATTTCTAATCCTTTCTAGTTACTTGTTGTTCCTAATACTCACAAAATAATTTTTCCTTCACTCAAACATAATTTTTACACATTCTAACTTATTAAAATAGCATCATACCATGGCCATAATTTCTAGGGCAGTAGCCGAAATATATACACCATAAAATCACATTTCAAGTGCACATAAGTTACTAGTTTTCTCTTGGAATCATTTTAGAACCTCAAAACTCTTTTAGAAACTATTTTATTTCATTAAAATCATAAAAATATGAATAAGAGTAGTAGCTATTTTAGTTTGCTCATAGTTGAGATTTAAAACATAAAAACATATTTATAACATATTTTAAGTTCACTTAAGCTTAAGAAATTTCTTAAAACATAGTTTGTTGGTCCTTGTGACTAGATGAGACTTATGCTAAGTCCATCTCCATCACATGGCCAAAATCACATTCATAAAAACACTTTCATTTTCCAAACTTCTCTTGAGATAAAATGGGCAAGTCTTTGAGCTCTAGGTTCTTTAGGTGATGACATAAACTTAAACATGCTATGCACTTGGTTTATTCTTCATTATAAAGTAAGGGCATAAAAATAAATATGACATGCAAGCTCATTATTATCTTAGGATTAAGTGATGACTTGAAATATGAACATGAGAATGCAAGTTCATTCTTTATTCTTGGAAGTTTAGTGATGACATAAAAATAAATATGAGTACAAGCTCATACAAACTACTTAACACAGAAAGTTACTTTCTGAATATTGTAACCAGTTTTCTATTGCACTTCAAACTCAAAGCTTGATAAATCTTTGTTATAGAGTTTTAAGTTTCATTAGCTTAAAAAAGAAGCACGATTCAACCCCCCTTCTCATGCATTTCTTTACTAACACAATCAACTTTGCTATAGATGTATAAGAAAGTTCGCTAATTTACAAGTAAAAACTCCTGATTTTAATGTTATATCTTAAGGATGATGGCCTAGGATACGATACACATTGTAGCAAAAACAAAACACATTCACCCTAATGTAGACACTCTTCACTCTCTTCATCACTATGATCTTTCTCTTCTTCCTTATACACAAGCGAGATCCGACACCATCATTGAACATGCCACCCTCCTGCCTTTCTACTCCGCCATGCATGGTAGCTTCAAATCTAGAGCCACAAATTTGCAACAAAAGATGCTAATACTAAAAGTATAGGCTAATATTTTGGTGTCATGTGAGCTGAGCATGATAAAAAAAGGGAGAGAGCGTTGTCTAGTCACTAATGCTGAGAGTAAATATGACATGAGAATGACTGAAGCTGAGAGGTAAGAGTGAGGGAGATAAGGAGATAGTGTAACGCCCCGATTTTCTGTTAGAGTAAAAATGATCAAAATGCCCCTGAGGTCATTTTCGGCCCAGAATTCGAAGGAAGCCGGTCCGGCAGTCCTCGAAGGGCAAACTCAATGTTGGATGGGGATTAGATGACTTGTGTACCTTTCTGGGATCGAAAATCTCATTTTTCGAGTTTTCATGTCAAAATGACCAAAATACCCCTGTGGTGTTTGACCCATTTGCAAGTGCCAAATGAACCCGAAACTTCTCTAGATAATTTTAAAAGGTGTTTTTATGTAGTTTGTGACTTCAGTTTTAGTCCCGGAGGTCCTGGACAAAATTAGTGGAAAATTACAATTTTGCCCCTAGCTTTGTGTTTTTAAGCTTAATCGCGTGATTAAGCAAATCTAAACAATATTAGGCTGTAATCGAAGATTAATTAATTTCCATAATTAATATAGAGTCAAAATAATTTATTAAATTGATTAGAACCTAAGAATGCTTAATTTCAACTTAAATTCTTATTTTGAATTCAAGATTCCCAGTCATGGAATCTTGAATAGTGTTTTCTCTCTCCAATTCCTTAAATCATGGAATTGTGTTTTCAATTGTTTATTCATAAAATGAATTTTAAACTCTCTAAATGTGTATGAGCACTCCTTAATTATGTCATAAAATTTCTAATCACATCCTTAGTTACCTAAACGCATATTTAGTAATTCCTAATCTTGCACATAAACTAATGCACACCTAAACACACCTCTAAACCATCATTAAACAGAAGAAACCTCACCTCCTCTCTTCTAGAAGCTCATGGCCACCCCTCCTCCCATGCCTCCAATATTTGAAATTCAAATGCAATTTCAAGTCCATGACAAGCCTTACTTTGCCCATACCTTGCACCATGCTTACCATGTCTTCAACCATGCTTTGAATGACAATGTGTAAGAGATATTTTCTCTCCCAGCCATGAATGAATTTTAGCCAGCACCTCCCCTCAATGAGCCTCCATTGTTTTTGTTTCCTATAAATACATGTGTTGAAGAACTTGTGTGAACCTTTAGATCATTTGCTAGGTTTTAGTTTCCAAGCTTTTCTTTGAGTTCTTTTCTTTTTCTCTCAAAAGGTTCTAAGAGTTCTTCATCTTCATCTTCATCTTCATCTTCTTCACTTCTCTTTACATCACCACCTCACAACCTCAAACCACAACCCCAAATCATCCTCTAAACACCTAAACACTCAACCTCAAACACAAGCTCACCAATAACACATTTCCTTCCTTTTTCTTTCATTAAGGCCGAAGCGTCATCATCACTGTAGGAGGAGTTTTTCCTTCCATTCTCACCTCAAAGATCAAGCATTTGTCTTCACACTTGGTAGGGAGTTGCTTTCAAACTTGTTTTTACTCAAAAATGTGTTTTCTCTAGTTTTCTCTTGGTTTCTTTTTGAGCTTTCCTTTGTTTTCCTTCTCTTTTTCATTTTGGCCTCTTGGCCTTGTTCATGAGCATGATAGCTTAATGATGAGAGTTTCTAGATGGTGACCTTGTGTTCATCTCAAAGAAACCTCTAAAGCTTGAGTTTTGTTCTTGATCTAGCAAAGTTTTGATTTTTCTTTCCTTTGCCTAAATGATTTCGGTCTCTAAGAGCTTTCCTTTAAAAGTTTTGTTAAAATTTCAAAGTGTTCTTATATTTGTTTCATCTCTAGAAATAATGTCACTTTGGTTCTTACTTCCTCAAAGTTTTGTTTTCTCTTAAATGTTTGCTTCTTTAAGCTTGATGATGATGTTCAAGAACCTTGTAGTTCCTTTGAGAACTTGGTTCAAGAACTCTAAAGCTCTCTTTGTTGATGAGATAAGTGTTGGGTTGTGTTGGATGTTAAAGTCTTATAAGAGCTCTAGGTAAGACTAAAATGAACCTTGCATTCATGTTTATGTTTATGCCTTGCACATCATGTTTATTTTCCTTGCTATCACTAAATATCAAGAATAATAAATGAACTTGCATTATCATATTTATATTTCATGCTTTGCATCATCATGTTTATATTTTCAAGTCCTCACCTAGATATTAAAGATAATAACAAGTTACACCTCATGTTTATTTTATGCTCTCACTTTATTTTCTAAGGAAAGATAAAATATGTGCATGAGCATGTTTAAGATCATGTCATCGCCTAAGAGAACCTAGAGCTCAAAGACTTGTCCATTATTATCTCAAACAAAGGCTTGAAAAATATATGTTTCCTTGTTCCTTTAGATTCGGCCCTAGGAGGTATGCTTTGTTTCAAATACAAAAACTTATGTTTTATAATTTTTCCTAAGTTTACATGGACTTAAGAAATGTTTGAACAAAGTTTTGTGATCTCAAACCTTTTCAAATTTCATTTGAAATGGCTACTGCCCTTGAAGGGATTTTGATGATTTTGATGAGATAAAAATGTTTACTAATGAGTTTTAAAAGTTCTAAAAAGGTTCCAAGAGAAACTAGCATTCTATGTGTTTTAGAAATCAAGTTTTATGCCTTATTTGTTGGAGATGAATTCGGTTTTGCCTTGCTTGCTATGCTTACTGTTTTGTGCTGTTTTAATGATGATAATATGAGTATGTTCATGTATATTTGATGTAAAAATTCATATGTGAAAGATAAGACAAGTTAGTAACTAGAAAAGAATTAATTTGAGACTTTTAGATCCCTTAGAAAAGTATTTTTCTGAATTCTGTTCAACAAGGTTTAGAATTGGGAATCATGATTTATAATTAGTTTAAATGTGTAGGAACTACTCATAATTGAATTAGGACTTGATCTTGATACCTTAGGAGCAAACCGAACTTAGAAAGGGTCAATGTTGTGACTCCTAGGTACCCGTAAAGTAGGAATTATAGATTATGCACTCTTGAGGTTTAGAAATACTTATGATCATAGAATTGAGTGAAGGATACTTAGATATGAGCCTATAGGTACCCAAGAGCTTAAGTTTTGATCTGATACAACTTAGATTTGAGTTAAGGGACCTTAAAGGTCAAAACATAAGACATTAAGAAATCTTATGTGCTACGATGTTTATCTATGTAAGAATGTTGCGTTTGAAGTAAATGTTATGATGTTGTAATGCATGAGCTTTATCTATGTGAGTATGATGTTGTGATGCATGAGCTTTATCTATGCAAGTGTGATGCTGTGATGCATGAGCTCTATCTATGAAAGTATGATGTTGTGACGAATAAGCTATGATCAAGTGAATCATTGAGATGATATGTCTATTCTGTTATTGAGAGATTGAATGAGAGAGGATATGTACCCCTTCTTTTGCCCTCTAAGAAATCTAGTGAAAACTAGTTAGGTTTGAGCTCATTTTAGGCAATTATGGGTGTGTTTGGTTGGATTTGGGTGTATTTGGTTGGACTTGGTAATGAGAATAATTTGGTGATGAGTATAATTTTTGGTGATGCATATAAATATAGTTGAGCTCATTCCTAGGCGATAGGGTGTGTTTGGTTGGATTTGGTGATGCGTATAAATATCGCTGGACATGGTGTTTACGATTGGATTTGGTGATGCGAAAAGAATGTGGTCCTTGAGATAAAGAACTTAAGAATTCAGACATGAGAAAAGAGATGCGATGTCTCTTTTCAAGTCACATAGTCATGAGTAAAGAAAGAGTTTTATGTGCCACTTATATGTTAATGTTTATCTTGATGTTGTGTTCTATCGACTGTTTGCATAAAGTATTGTCATGCATTCATCCAATATCTATTGCATTCATATCATTAAGATCCATACAAAAAGACACCCACTTCGGATAAATAGATTTGAGAAGTTTAAAAGTTAAACCTTATGCATGACCACCTTTTTATAATTAAAACCGAAGTGGCTGGGGACGATGATGATGACACGTGTGTTAGAGTCGAGAATCCCTACTGAGAATCTTGAATAAGTTTCTCATCCCTCTCTCTTTTTTCTCTTGTGTCGTCTCTAGACGAAGATGATGGTGTACCTCGTGACTTTTACTAAGGCGTGGGCGTAGGGCATACGCTACGAGTCGGATCAGTGGGATACAATGGAAGCGCAAAGATGCCGCTTTAGATTTATATGCATATGGATGTGTATTTCTTTTGATGTGATAATGGGACTATGATAGCCATAAATTACGTACCTATGATAATATGATTATATTGTGATATAATGAATAACGCTTGTGTTTTGTGACCATGAATGATATGAGATCTCTTTTCTATATGTTAGTCTTCGTTACGTCATACGTGGCTCTCACTTTGATTTTATATTTCAAAAAAAAAAAATTTTGCCCGTATTTCCGCTAAGTATTTTCATAAAAGATTGAGACTTAGAAATAATAACCTAATGTGGTCTAGCGTATTGGATTAAAAATTAGGATGTTACAGATAGCACCCCCAACTAAAGGTGAATGAGAGACAGAGAGGATGTCGGGTAGTGGATGAGGGCTTAGAGCTTCTGTTGAGAGTGAGAAAAGTTGAGAGCTTTCACTAAAAGCGAGGGGGGTTGAGTGTGAATGAGAATGAGTGAAGAATTGAGATTTTTCTTAAGGAAAATATAGAGGAACAACTCATTTGCACAACTACTACACACTGTATGCCATAGTGGCAGTAAAAAACAAAATATAACTTAGGGTGTATCATGGACTTTAATAAAACGAGCACACAGTAGACTCCTCCTATTTTGAAAAAAAAAACGTGCTCTGAAACCCGTCTCAAACCCTATCACTCTCAAACCCTCTCTAGTCACTCTCAACAGAAAATCCCTCCCTCACTCAGTCATCCGTGAGGGACCACCGTGAGCCACTGTTAAGCAAGACATCGCGCTTTCTAGCTTTTGCGATTTCACGCCTTCGAGCCAGCAACGTGAGCCACACGTCCGAGACTTAGTCCGACCCGCCACGAACGTGAGCCAGGCCTTCACCTCACTCCGATGTCGCTTTGACGGCATCAACAACATCATCCTCAGGTTACGGTGCTGCCTCCCTATCTCCCTGACTCTCAGCTTCACGCCTTTCTCAAACGAGAATTTCGTGCAATTAGTCAATTTTATAATCATATTGATGCTGAATACTTGCTTAAACCTTGGTCTTGGATCTATTTCAACAGGATTACTCCATTCGCTTGAAGTTGGGACCAAGCCATCTTCTTTGATTGATGTTTTCAAACACAAGGTATGAGATCAATTTTTCAAATAATTTTTTTTCCTGTTCCAAATACTAGAATTTGGATAATTAATCTCTGTGCTGATGTTAAAGTTAGTGCTCCTTTATAGGTAACATGGGCTGTGTACAAAGAAATGATGGACGTGTTGAAGTGGCTAAATGATTCATTACTAGCTGACAAATACTTAATTAATCCATTCATGGCTGAGATGAGAACGTGCAAGGAGAAGGGTTTTCCAAAGGAGGCTGAAGATGGAGGGGATGACAGTAAATAGGATGCACTTGTGTTTCAAATAAATAGAATACGGATATCATATCATGGCCATGTTCTGTCCACATAAATAAGAACTACATATATGCTTATAACTATGCTAATAAGTGAACATAAGCGTGTCACTGAGGTTGTAATTCTGCATTTTTTACAACTTTGATAATAAATAACAACAAATCACAACACCTGCCTGACAAAAATATCATAGACAATCACATCCCTATCCTACACAGATAAAAAGAAAATAACAAAGTCCACATTGATTCACCCTTATGACATACCTTTATTTCTTCCTTTCACAGTTTCTAATTTTTTAGAGGCTCAAACTTTTAAAAGTAGAGATGCCCCATAGAACAGAGCATAACATGAATAAAATTAAGTATTCAATAAATTCGAAGGCCGTTTAATCCTCTATGCTTTCTCTACCCATCACCTATTATGATAGTACAAAAATTAAGGAAAAACACTAAGCCATGTATACTAACTATGAACATATGATCATAATCAGGACACTAAGCCAGCATACTAAGCCAACACAATCACATCTAAATCCAACTATTAAAATAGCATGTATACTTAATACATAACAAAGCATAGCATATAAACCCTAGGGAATGTAAAGAATGCTGCTTATTCTCCCATTTCTAAAAGTTTCACTACAACTATTAGCTACCAGTTATTCTCCCAAGTAAATCTCAAGAATAATCACTCCTCTATTCAATAAGGACGAAAAAACCCAATATCATGACCCATCATATAATGGAGTACCTGTGTGTTGCGATAAGCTTCACATACAATGACAAAGACCACTCAAACTTAGCACCAATCCCCAACAATTTCTTCACGAAAACGCAGGGACTAGAGTCACAAGAATCAGCACACTTATAAGGACAAAGTTCTTCTACAAAAGTCAACTCGCGTCACAACTTGGAGGAAGAAGACAAGTACCACTAGAATTTGAGAGCTGCATTTGAGAAAGAGAAGAGACGAAGCTTCATTTGAGAAAGAGAAAAGAGAGCTCTGCGTTTCAGAAACAGAACAAAGAAATAGGGGCACATGGATGGCGTGAAAGCTTTCAGCTTTCCCTTTTATGTAAGCAATTTTTCATCTAAAGGAGTTCATACTGTGAGCTCGATTGTTTAATGCCCACGCTCCACCCTATTCCCTCTTTTGTCTTCTTGTGACATGCCGGCATAAGGTGTGCACAAGTTGTGTAAATCAGTTGTGCACGTAATAACTCTCTTTTCTTAAAGAGAGATAAACTATGTGACATGTTTTTTTACCCCCATAGTAAACCACCAGTTGCTTTTTGTCTTCTTCTAGTGCGGCATACGGTGTGTTGTTGTTGCATGATTTTGTTGTCCCCATATGGTTTGTCCGAAAGAGATTTTGTTGTCATCACATTTGCTGACTTGCATGTATGCTATTTGAAGAATAATGTTATTGTGACTCACATTTTGTAGGGCGTTATGTTGACACATTCACATCCGTAATTAAATTGGGTGTGAGACTCAAACTAAGTGGGACCCAACAAATTCAAGATAACATTTCTCGTATTTTAATGGCAGCATTGTCCCCTTCAATCAATCATTTAAGCAATTGAAAGCGTCTGTGTCTCTGTTTCAGCTTATGCCCTCTCCCATTGAGCTCAAAAGCATGCTAAGCAGTATGAACCGAAGAAGCTGCAGCTGAAACTCGTGAGAGAGCGGTGCTCCCAAATCGCCAAGCTAGACACAAAAGAAGTGGCAGCGAAAAAAGACAATAATTGGATCAGAAGCGAGAATCAATCACTCAATCAATGTACAAAACAAAGGTACAAGAGCTGTGCCAGAGGAGAGGATGGAGCTTGCCCGATTACCAAAACAGCAGAGACGGGCCCGATCATAACCCTCGCTTCACCTCAACCGTCACCGTTAACGGCATCTCTTTCCAGAGCCCGTCGCCTTGCCGTACCGCCAAGGAAGCCCAGAACAATGCTGCCTTGCTCGCCTTCCAGCACTTCTCTCAGCCCGTCAACCCTTATCCTCCCCAAAAGCCCAGGCCCAAGCCCATGCCTATGCCCTGCCCCACTCCTCCTCCTCCTTCTCTTTCCCTTATTCAGGAACCTACCATGCCAGGCTTGGATTCTTTCCCCCAGCCCACCTTCCCGGGACTCTCTTCTTTCCCTCAGCCTTCTCTCTTCGCTATTTCAGCTTCCCCTTCATCACCAACATCGTCATCTTACTGTACGTTTTTTTATTTTGCATGCCTGTTTCTGTATCTTTATCAATGGGTTATCTCGGTTTGGGAAATGGACTCTGTAGAAAAAGGGAAGGAAAAAAAAAAAAGATTTCTGAATTTTTAGTGATAGCACGAAATGGTTGCTGTTGCTATTTGCATTTGGCTCTCTGTCATAATGATTGCTGCATCTTCTTCTTTTTGTTGTTCTTGGGCATGGATAACTTCTTTCATTACCTTACCCCCGCAGTGTATTTGGCTAGAGGGCAACTCTGGCATGTTTTAATTGCAGACATTCAGACAAACGGATTTTGTGAAATAGGATTAGATGTCTGGCGTCTATTTGGTGCAAGACACATGTTCTTTTTAGAAGGGTTTCCTTCACTAATATGCCAAGTGATTAGGAAGCTTTGATCTTTTGACGTCCTCTTATGTTAATTCCTTTTGTTTTGGGGATCTCGTCTTCTATGTTCTATATATTATTCTTCTTTCTTGTTAATGAAATTTCTTCTTTGTTATATATATATATAGAAGAGTTTATTGAACCAAACAAAACAGAAGCAAAGGCTATGATGCGGGGTTTGTAGATGATGGAAGGGAGGGGCTAATAATGGAATGGAGGAGAAAGGTGAGGAGTATAGTGGAAGATACTATGTCATTCCTTTGTTTGGAAGTAGCATTCATTTCCATCCTTGACTCCCAATATGGAGAGTTAAAAAAGCTTGGTTTTGAGTGGCAAGGGAGGGACATATTGTCCCTTACTAGCCATATCACTTCTTCCCTTAAAATTACTTCCAAACAATGGTTACTTAACTTTAGCCTTGTCATTCCTTACCACTCCTTCCATTTTTATTCTTCCAATCATATCCTAAAGTCCTGCACACTATTAAATTTAAAGTGTATAAACTCTGAAAGTATATTTTATTGATGTGTCTTGATTAGTTTTATGATTATCAGAATATGATGTGATATAATTTGATTCTATTCAATCCTAGCCTGTATATCTGATTTGGTTGATCACATAATGGAATGCTTGAATGATTGTATGTATGCTAGTACTGTTACTTTGTTTGTCACAGAACTATTATTTAGGTTAATCATTTCATACACATCAAAGTTCTCTGGCTAATTTAGCATTCAAATTGGTGTATCATCTCATTCTAAGGGACTGGAATTGTGCTTTTTTGTATATTCATTAATCAAATATAGGGACATTTCAACTTCCTCCCAGTGCATGTGTAATGTAATTGGCTTCAAAGAAGAACAGCTTGTTAATATTTGTGGCACCACATTCCATTTAATCAACACAGAAGGTTCATGTTGGTCTGCATCGTACTTGCAGGTTCACCTGGTCCCAGTACTGATGTCAATAACATACTGCCGACAAATAGGGTGTTGCAACAGAAAGTAGAAGGAGCATGGCAAATTTCCCAGGACGGTAGCCCTCTCACAACTGTTAGAGATATCGTGACAACAGGAGATCAGAAAAGTGACTTAACAACTCTTTATCTTCTTTCTTTAGTTTTACTTTGTTTGATTAATTTGACATTTCAATTGTTTAACATGTCTAACGTTAGTTCCAGTTGAAGAGGCTAGGATCTTTCAGTTGAATAGGCTAGGATACTTTTGGGAATGTAGGATGCAGGTGAGGGAGAGTGACTTATATTATGAATCTAATCTGTTTCTTTTCCCACTCAAAAGGCAGTGTCCCTTCTGTAATTTGAGTTTTCATTTAAATCATGAAAAGATAATTCTTCCCTGGCATAACACATTGGCATTCTCTGAGGGTTTGGTAGAAATTTCTGGCTGAATAGCTCCTTGCCATCGGTAACATTGCTATTTTGCTCAGTTGAAGCTTCCTACTTCTCATCAATTTTATCAATTTTTTCCTGATTACATATGCTGTAGTAATTTTCTGGCCCTAGCCTAGTGATTCTTGCTTGATTGTTTTGGAACTGAACGTTTTGCCATTAGCCTAGTGATTGTTGCTTGATTATGTAGGAACTGAGCGTTTGGCCTTTGGCCTAGTGATTGTTGCCATTGACAGGCACTATGTTGGGTGCATTATAAGCTATGAGCTAAAGGAGCCTGCTTTTCATTTTGCAGTTTCTGTCTTAAAACTTTTGGTCTTTTGAACATTTAGCTACTCAGTTTATGTTATTTTTTTCTTGGTTAAACAACACTGCACTATCTCATTTTCACACACTATGACTACACCACAAACTAACACATTTTAGCATGTAAGTAGTGTGTCCAGACCTAATTGTCTGGCACCACCATGGCTAAGTTTTTCTCATAGTTGTGAAATCACATGATACACTGCACAGCTTGTACAGCTCAATATGGTCTGGACAGAAATAATACCAATCATCGGGTAAATCAGAGAGTGGCCAGAATTGCCTGATAAATTTCTGGATTGTGTGATTTGATGCCCAATTGTGAATCCAATCATGTTCTGCCATTCTGGTTGCACTCTGCTTAGCTGTGTAGGGCGGGTCATGGATTTGGGTTGTGAATGACCTGACGCAATCTGATTTCCCAAAATATATACTATTTACTTCTCTATTTTTTTTTAAAGAAACATATCAGAGTGGCAGATTGCTACAATTTGCTTAGTGGGTAATTTATTGTAGTGGAAAATGACTTAGGCTGTTGTTGTGTATTCTGGTCATGGTACAAATTATACATAATTTATTTTTTACACGTCTTAAGATTTTGGGTGTAACTCTATTCCATAAGCTAGCTCATGGGTGGGGGAGAATTGTTAAAGTGCTTATAAAGGCTCTCTTTGTCACATCCTTAAGCAATGTGGGACATTACAATATGATATATTTTGTGATATTTTTCATTGTAGCTCTTAATTTCATGGGTCCAAATGATTCATGATTCAAAAATTAGTCTGCAATTTGTGATTTAATAATGATGGTTGGTATTGCGCATGCACATGCACACATATTGCAATTAGTAGCCATTGTAATGTTTAGTTAATGATGACTGACATTGATGAATCACATGGTGACTTATACATTCAATTTTATCATAGATATGGCACACTTGTACAAGAACCAACTACAAAATTATGCTCAAAAGAGAAACCTAAAGCTGCCAGTGTACTCTTCTGAGTGGGAGGGCCCTCCTCATGCCATGCGTTTCAAATGCAAAGTTACAGTTGATGGACAGACCTATGAGTGTCCTAAGTTCTTTTCCACATTGAAGGATGCTGAACATGCAGCAGCTGAGGTCGCTTTAATGTCGTTATCACCAGAAGGATTTCAAGAGGCTAGTCTTAATCACTTATGGCTATTCACATAACTTTTGTTTTCCTGTAACTTTTTCTTCCTTTTTTTTTCTAATGCTTCTTGCATCCATATGATTGTCTAAAACATTTCAGGATCATACTGTGTTATACAAGAATCTTTTACAAGAACTGGTTCAAAGGGAAGGATTTCATCTACCCACTTATAGTACAGAAAAATCTGGTGAGGCTCATATGCCAACATTTGTCTCACAAGTGGAAGTAGAAGGGGAGGTTTTTACTGGACAAGAAGCCAAAACCAAGAAACAGGCAGAGATCTGTGCAGCAAAGGTTGCTTATACAACATTGAAAGAACGCAAAGGTATTTTTATTTATTTATTTTTAATTCTAGTTTCATAGTTTTTCATTTTAAAATGTGTCCACAAATATGGATATGAACATTTAATTCTCAGTTTGTTTTGCTATTAACTATTCATAATATTGCTGGTTTCATAACTTCATGATCTACTAGGCTAGTAGCTCTCAAGCATAAGTTAGTAGAGCATAACAAGAACATGATGCCTATGGTAACAAGGATTAGGTTACTTAATGACTAAACAAAATATTGTCTTTGTCCACGTATAACATTTTAATATATTTAAAATGATTGTTATGATAGTTGTGTATTTAATAATGTTTAGGGTTTTCTATGTTGCTGTGTTCCTTATTTATCTCCTGCAAGGCCATTTTACTTTGTGTGCCTTTCTGAGACTCCTACTGCTAGTGGTTCTGATTGTAGGCTTTGTTGATTAATTTCTTTCTTAATTGAAGGAATGTTATTAAGAAAGGAGTAGATAACATGAGTACATTGAAAGTGGATGTTACATCATTTGTTAGCATCAGAAAGTAAACTGAGGAAGTTAAAATGTCGTGTGAAAACATCAGCACAAAATGGCCTCCCACTCCTGCTGCATACCTTTGAATCTAAATGCACGATGAACAGCACGAAAAGGATAAGCTGATCTCTATATACTATAGGATTGATGGAAGCAGGAAATTCTGCTTAAAATTTTTTGCATTACACTCCAACTAAATATGACTATGGAGAAGATTTGGAACCTTTAAAGCACAATATTCCCCCAAGAATTCCTCAACTACAGTTGATATTTTGTTTACCATGCTAATGGCCTTCTCTACTTTTCCTTCATAGAATCACATAATCAAGTTAAATCTTTTGGATTAATGTGACGTCTACTATGTATTGTTACTGTTGCTATAATTGTTATTAAGGTGTAAGGGGCCTGGTAACTCAGTCATGCTGGTCATTGTATTTCTGCTTCTTGTTTTGAGCAGGCAAGTCAGAGCAGAGGTCTTTATGTCCTCCGTCAGATCTTCAGGGGAAAGCTCCCAAGCTCTTACCTGACTGCTCAGAGTCAAATGTCATAACTGGTCTGCAGCACCATGCTAATCCAAAACATCCTGTAAGCCCTGAAGTAGTCTCTCTGTGTAAACCTGACCAAAATAAAGGTAAGTCCTCAGAGTCCTTATCATTCTTGCTTCCTGCTCTCTTCTGAACAAAATTGTGGAACATGTCAGATATTTACCTGCATTTTGCAGATTGTTATCTGCTGTCTCAAGCCTAATACCCAGTTGTTACTATTGCTATAATTGTTATGAAGGTGTTAGCGTGTGGTATCTTCCTATTAACTCAGGAATGCTAGTCATTGTATTTCTGCTTGCTGTTTTGATCAGGCAAGTCAGAGCAGAGGTCTTTATGTCCTTTGTCAGATCATCAGGGAAAATCTCCTCCGCTCTTACCTGACTGCTCAGAGTCAAATGTCATAACTGGCCTCCATGCTAATTCAAAACATCCTGTAAGCTCTGGAGTAGTCTCTCCATGTCAACCTCACAAAAATAAAGGCAAGTCCTCAAAGCCCTCATCATTATTGCTACCTGCTCTCTTCGGAAACGAGTTGTGCAACATCTCAGAAATTTGCCTGTTTCTTGTAGATTATCTGCTGTCTCAAGTCAATACCCTAATCTAGGGTACATAAATTCGAGAGTAGATAACTTAGATGTTAAAAATAAAGAAATAAAGATTCAAGGCAAGCTCATTGAGGGCTTTCACTGCAGAAACTAAACTAGCTGCTTTCTGCCATTAGCTAAATTCATTTGGCAAGCAAACATTTAGTTGGTTCATTATGGGTACGTTTGTTTTAGACTTTGAAAAAATTGATTATGAAACCTAAATTTTATATATAACTGAAAAAGTTAAAACTTGATATTTTTCATAAGCTACTAATTTTAGATTCTACAAAAAAGTTGAAAACCATAGTTTTCAGATTTGGACTGGTGATTGACTTGGTCGAGGTATCAGGTCGCTGGGTCATTGGTTCAACCAGTGGGTCACTAGTCAAATTGGATTTATACAAAGAAATATATATAAATATATAAAAATTTAAATAAAATACAATAAAATGACAACTAATTAACAATTTGACACTCTTTAACTGGGTCCAAATACAAAACATAAATAAATAATATAAATTCCTAAATATTGTTCACATTTCATAATCACGAATTACAATTGACAAGTTCAAAATATAGTTACACAAGCAAACTCGCAAAGTTTTACATCACAAACTCACAAGTCATGATAATACAAACAAAATTATTGCATTTTTCTATAAGTCAGATTAGAATGTTTTTTTTTTAAGTTTTAAAAAAAAGACATCATTTAGCCAGAAAAAAAAAAAGCAAATAAAGCACAAAAAGAAAAAACGACTTGGTCTGGTTCTTGAAAATCGGCCGCGTCAACAGTTTTGATACAAACCCAACCAAGTTGAATCGAGTTGCACTGGTTTTGATGCGTGGCCGATCCAAACAGTAAGTCGGACCGGTTTCATGACTGGTTCATCGGTTTTTGTGTTGATCCGGTGGGACCAAACCAGTTTTCAATATTATGCTGAAAGCTGATTTTCTTTTATATTTTGATTATTTTTTGAAAATTGTCCAGATGTACGAAAAGTGACCTTTTTGGGTGAAAAAAGTGATTATTAGCCAAATTAGTCACGAACAAACGCACCCTATGTTTTTTTTACTTGTTTTCTAATCCAGTTTAAGGTAGTCCAATGGTAGATACTGGTTCAGAGGAAGAAAAGTTTTGTTAACTGTAGTAAAAACATAATACATCTGGCTCACTTGGCTCACTCGGAAAGGACTGGGAGAGTTGAGAGGTCTCTCGAATATCCTCTCTCAGATAAGCACTTTTCATTGATTTTCCATACCTATCTCTCTTTAATCTGTACCAGTTCTTATCATATGCCTTCAAAGGAAGAAGATTTGTGATAAAAAGAATAAAAACAGAATCCAGTAGGCGGGTAGAGGGTCCTGTTTTCTCCTAAATTCATCCTTTTTCAAGATATTTGATACTATTAAGATTGTTGAGATTAGGCCTTTGATTAGTTTGTAGTGTGGGAAGAAGGAAAAGGTGGCAATTGGAAAATCAGTGGGAAAAGATTAAAAGAGCCTAGAGGGTCTCTCGAATATCCCTCTATGTGAGATTGCATACTTAAAGGTTATAAGGGTCCCATTGATCCAAGAATCTTTCTTCAATTAACACCATTCTTGTCTCTGTTATCAATAGTGTGCTACAGTGGCGCTATCGCGCCATTGTGGCACATTGCGGCCACTACAAGGAGCTCGTCACGGAGCGGGTGGCCATCGCGGGTGTTGTGGCTGCGAATCGCAGTGCGTCACAAGTCCAATAGTGGGTGTTGCAGCCGCTATTGCTTTAGGCTGTGGCTTCCATGGGTTTTGGCCATTTATTGAGGGGGTAAAAAAGACTTTGTTTGGTAGGTCAAACTTCAAAAGTCAAAAAACATCACAATACAACTGCTACCGATTTCTTCTCCAAGCTTTTCACTGTTGCTCTTCACTTTACCCTACCACGTTCTGCTCCAACTGACCAGAGATTCCAGCGGTGATTCCAGAGGTGGCGGTTGGCGACCCCCCGCTTCCTGACGTGGTAGCTTCTCTCCATTGCAGCAGGTGACTCTCTTCCTTGAATCCCTCCCCTGTTTTCTTTCTTTCCCAAGGCGACTCTTTTTTTTTCTTCCTTTTTTCCTTCACTTCATTTCCTTCTTGCAGTAGATTCTCTCCTTTTCTTTTTTTTTCGTTCTTTTCTTTGCTTCAAGGTTTCAACCATCAGTGCTCAGACTTTAGGGCTTCAGCCCTTATATTTTTGTTTCGGATTCTATTTTATTTTACTCATTGGCCTTATGACCCTTTATTTTGGCCTTTTGGGAATGGGAACTAACATGATGATGATTTTAGAGTATAATATGAATATGAATATATGATATGCCTTTAAATTGTTAGATGTTTAAGTTTAGTTGTGGATATGTTTTTCAACATTTATGTGTTATGTATTTATGTGTAAAATGCACAATATTTGCACATGTTTTTATGAAATAGCGGTCATCTCGTTATCTACTATACTGCTATAGCATTTTTGGGGTCGGCTGTGATGCGTCGTGATTTGGGATTGACTACTATGATTCTTGTTTCTTTCATACCTTGTTTTATAACAGCCTCCCAAATATAACATCATCTTTAAGCTATGGCATTAGACTCAGTAGTTGTTACTTATTTATTAGCGGACCTTTCTTAGATATCTATAACAAATTCATTTGATTCGTGTAATGACTGAGTTGTAATTCTACTAAAATATGTAGAATGATAACATAATATTTATTAAGTACAGATTCAAATACAAGAAAAACTCTTCTGTGAACTTTCATATACATCTCTTTATTTATATAATTACAAATATGTACACATAACAAAATAAAATTGATGAGACTTCAACTATCGAGCTACTACCCTTCAGGTTCTTCTATGGTGACAGCTTCATATCTTTCCTGAGCAATCTGGAGACGACACGGGAACATAAAACATAGGGTTGATAATCCTAAAATTCTCAGTAGGGCATCCCCAAAATACATAATTAAAATCTATGTTATCGTTATCGTTCTAGCCACTTTGGTTTATTAAGAAAAATGGAATCCTGCAACTTATAGTAAAGGTTCATTTTAAAGTTCTATAATCATTCTTCCGAAGTGGATTCCTTTTATTATTCTCTCTTAATACACATGCATCATCATATATAGCATACACCGCCAAGTTTCAACATAAACATAATGGCCTTAACATATATGCTAAAATCATTCACTTAGCTCATAAGCACTACTTAGGATAATTGCTACTTCGACTTGTTTGGCCCTCAATCGTTGTGGCTTTGACCACTCTAGGGTAATAGACTATTTTTCAAGACTGAGCATATTCTTATACGCGATTCTTGGATTTTCTCTCCAATTCACACTCGGATCTTCTTGGCTCATTCTTATACATGATATTGGATTTTCTCTCCAATTTACACAGATCTATTCCTAGCCAGGTTTGCTCCCTGACTCAATTCAAGGGTAGCAAGGTTTACTCCTTGACTAATCGGATTTACTCTCCGGCCCAATAAGGCATAATCTCATGCTTTGCTCACACATATAAGCAATTGAAATAAGTATTCACATCTATATGTACCTAGCATCATCAATAAGTCCACATAACATAAATGATATCAAATCATAAACATTTCATTATCTATTTAGCTAATTCAGCATGCTGCTAGGATTTTGGTTCTATAGGAAAATTTGGTTAAATTATTAAAAATGACAAAAATAGAGCCAATCTATTTTTTAAAGGTAATTCAATGTATTAATGAGGTCCTATAAAAATTTCAAAGCATAAAAGGTCTCTAGCTATATATATATATATAAAATTTCACAATTTCAGAGGTCAGAAACTGCACAATTTCAGCCAACAGCCAGAAGTCTCAATTTTTCTACCCTATCAAATGAACCGCTAACTTAGTATAAAATATTAGAGTTGGACCTCAATATGTCCTCAACATCCTATAAAAATTTCTACAAATAATTTGATCATATGTTGGGGTAACAAAATTAGACAAATTCAATACTACAAGTTGGACTGGGTAGGCAGAAACCTTGACCTGCTCAGTTTTTCATTTTTTTAAAAATAGCAAAAGTGATTAAGAAGACCCAAGAAAATTATTGGAAACTCTTCCATATGTTAGCTTCATCATATAAAATTTTTATCTCAAGATCATGTATTTAAATCAATGAGAAAAATCAAAACATTTCACTTGCTTACTCAAAAACGGGATTTCCAGCAGCAGGGTTAGGACATGTTTTGAGAAAATGGTGTATCTAACACCATCCAAACTCTCTACATTAACACATCAATATTCATGTATAATCACCCAATAAAACCAAGAATTTCGGACTCAATCAATAAGGAAATTTCGGAGTGAAATTTGAATGAAAAGTGGATGAAATAAGCCCAATTTGGCTCTTTCCCTTCAAGAGTTGTCCACCCAAATATTGATCTAACCTCTGAAATCCTCTCATAACAAAGCAAGAATAGCAGCCAAGATTATTGATATGATGAGGTGTGGATTTGTTGTAAGGAGTTGATTCAAAGATTCCAAGAGATAAGTTAGTGTTTGTGCTTAAATCATGGATTCTTGGTGCTATGACATGAGATTTCTAGTTGTTCATGGTATTTTGGTGAAAAAGAAATGAAAATGGCTGTAACCATGGAGGTGACCAAACTTGGAGGAAGAAAAATGGTAAGATTTTGTATTTTCATTCATTTAAGGATAATGTACACGTAAGTATCTAGTATATAAAATTTTTTCTTCAAGATAAATCTTGTAATTTTGGAGTGCTCTTATTGGCCCTTCATAAAGGCAATGGTGTGTCACATTTCCAAGCCACACACTTGTCTTCCTTAGGTGGCAATTTACGGTGTAAGAAACTGCACATCGATATTTTACCGAATGGATAAAATACAGTACCTGGATAATCCAACATTGCTTGAAAATTAATTCTAGCGATAAAATCTTTATTCCTTCCTATTTCTAATCTTAGTCTTATATTTTCTCAATTTCAGGCATCTCTGAGCCCCAATACTAGGTTTTGGCTGTCCCGACGGGCCCGCGAGGCCTGTAAATCACTATTCACTATTTTTTTACACATCCACTAGACCGTCCTCATCATTAGTAAATCTGTCAAACTTTTGAAATCATGATTAATAAAGCTCAAATTAATTTTTTAAATAATTTTTTGGGTGTTATATTATCACCCATCTTAAAAGGAATTTTACCCTCAAAATTCACAGCTCTTCAAACTTAGCAATATACTCAGCCACACTCATCTCCTTGCTTAAGCATCATAAATTCCAGCTCCTTTGTGTTTCTCACGGAAGCCAGGAAATACTTATGATAAAAAGCCTTGATCCATTCTTCCGCCTTACCTAGGTTAAGGACTCCTCTAAAAGGTATTGGATTAGCCTTCTTAAACTCTGCGAACTTCTGGTATTCTATATCCATTTCGGTGCCTCGAGGATTCCTAACGGGGTTTCCTTCCACATTTCGATCCAACCTTTCCATCATCCTGTTAGCTACTACAATTTGTTCTCATGGTAGCCGCCATTTCTCGAAATGTATCCATCATTCTTGCTTGATTCTCGTTCGTATCACCCTTATCGTTCCTATTTTGCCTATTGGAAGCCATTTGTCCCTATCATACCAAACAAAAATATTGGGTTGATTAGGCTCAACATTAAGCTAAGTGCGACAGTAACCTGTAACATTCACAACCAGCAGTCATGCCCACCAAATCTTGGATCTAACTTAAATAATCAAAATCTAGACTACATGACATTCACTGATATGCTCAGAGTATGCCTAATCATAGTCGGTCCATTCTTCAAGCTATACTAGGATGAACTGCTCTGATACCATTTTTTAACAGTCTCCCACGTATAACACTATCCTTAAGCCATGACATTAGACTCAGGAGTTATTACTTATACATTAGTGGACCTTTCTTAGATATTTATAACAAATTCGTTTGATTCGTGTAATGACTAAGTTGTAATTCTATTAAAACATGTAGAATGATAACATAATATTTATTAAGTACAGATTCAAATACAAGAAAAACTTTTTGATGAACTTTCATAACATTTCTCTATTTATATAATTATAGACATGTACACATAACAAAATAAAATTAATAAGAAACTTAAACTATCGAGCAACTACACTTCAGGTTCTTCTATGGTGACAGCTTCATATCTTTGTTGAGCAATCAGAGATGACACAAGATCACAAAACATAGAGGTGAGAATCCTAAAATTCTCAACAGGGCATCCCCAAAATATATAATTAAAATCTATGTTATTGTCATCATCTCAGCCACTTTGGTTTCTTAAGAAAAATGTGATCCTGCAACTTATATTAAAGGTTCATTTTAAAGTTTTAAAATCATCCTTCTGAAGTGGATTTCTTTTATTGTTTAATCTCTTAATACATATGCATCATCATGTACAGCATACACTGCCAAGTTTCAACTTAAACATATTGGCCTTAATATATATGCTAAAATCATTCACTTAGCACATAAGGACTACTTAGGATAATTGCTACATAGACTTGTCTAGCCCTCAATCATTGTGGCTTTGACCATTTTAGGGTAATGGACTGTTTTTCAGGACTGAGCACATTCCTATATTCGATCCTTGGATTTTCTCTTCGATTCACGCTCGGATTTTCTGGGCTCATTTCTATACATGATATTGGATTTTCTCTCCAATTCACACAAATCAATAAGGGTAGCCAGGTTTACTCCTCAACTAACCAGATTTACTCTCCGACCAATAAGACATAATCTCATGCTTTGCTCACACATATAAGCAATTGAAATCAGTATTCACATATATATGTGCCTAGTATCATCAATAAATCCACATAACATAAATAATATCAAATCATAAACATTTCATCATCTATTTAGCTAATTCAGCATGCTGCTAGGATTTCAGTTCTAAAGGAAATTTTGGTTAAATTATTAAACATGACCAAAACAGAGTCAAACTATTTTTCAAAGGTAATTTAATGTATTAATGAGGTCCTATAAAAATTTCAAAACATAAAAAGGTCTCTAGTTACATATATTAAATTTCACAATTTCGGAGGTCAGAAACTACACAATTTGAGGCAATAGCCAAAAGTCTCAATTTTTCTACCCTATCAAATGACCCTAACTTCGTATATAAAAAATTATGGTTGGACCTCAATATGTTCTCAACATCCTATAAAAAATTTTGCAAATAATTTGATCATATGTTAGGGCAACAAAATTAGACAAATTCAGTATTACAAGCTGGACTGGCTGGGCAGAAACCTCGGCCTGGTTGGTTTTCCATTTTTTAAAAATAGTAAAAGTGATTAAGAAGACCCCAAAAAATTACTGGAAACTCTTCCATATGTTATGATAAGAACACACAAACAACAGATACAGATGCAGATAATCATACTAAGATAAGTATTTCTGTGAATGTAAATAGATTAGCTGAATGCAATTACAAGAAAAGAATAGAGCACTAAGTAGCTCACTCACTCCAAAACCCAATAACAAGTAACTAACTGCCTACCTTATTCTCCTATCTACAATTGAATAAATACTACCATAATAGAAAATAGATATACTACTCCTAAAATCTTTCACTCCCCAAAACTATTAACTCTCTCTCTCACTATGGACCCCACTTGAATCCTTTTCAGTTACTGAATAAGTCTCAGATAATCCTTTAATCCCTTTGAATCAATTCCTCTTATAAACTTTCATAGTACTAGGAAACTTATTTCTATCATGTTAGCTTCATCATATAAAATATTTAGCTCAAGATCTTGTCTCCAAATCAGTGTGAAAAATAAAAACATTTCACCTGTTTACTCAAAATGGGATTTCCAGCAGCAGGGTCAGAACATGTTTTGAGAAAATAGCTTATCTAACATCATCCAAACTCTCTACCAAAATTAACATATCAGTATTCATGTATAATCAGCCAATAAAATCAAGAATTTCGGACACAATCAATAAAGAAATTCCAGAGTGAAATTTGAAAGAAAAATGGATGGAATAAGCTCTACTTGGCTCTTGAAACTCTAATTCTTGTTCTTGGCTTCCCTTCAAGAGTTCTCCACCTAATTATTGATCTAACCCTCTCAAATCCTCTTCCAACAAAGCAGAATCAGCAACCAAGATTATTGATATGATGAGGTGAGGATTTGTTGTAAGGAGTTGATTCAAAGATTCCAAGAGATAGGTTAGTGTTTGTGCTTAAATCAGGGATTCTTGGTGTTGTGACATGAGATTTCTAGTTGGTTCATGGTATTTTGGTGAAAAAGAAACGAAGATGGCTATAACCATGGAGGTGACCGAACTTGGAGGAAGAAAAATGGTGAAATTTTGTATTTTCATTCATTTAAGGATAATGTACACATAAATATCTTGTATATAAAACTCAAATTAATATTTTAAATAATTATTTGGTTGTTACATTATATGGATGAGGGTGGGGAGTGACCACCGGTGCAAAGAAGGCATAGACAAGGAACAGCTCCTTACAAGGCCTTTTAAGTGGAGGGTTACATGAATGAACCGATTACACACTAGAATGAGAGGGATCCTAAGGCTATATAGGTATGGGATTATACAGTTGAGAATGACTTATATGAATTGATTTGTACTACCTATACCAACAAGTTGCATCTTCTTTTTGGTAGCTCATCACTAAAAAACTCCAAGGTTAAGCGTGCTCGATTTTGACCAATTTTGGGATGGGTGATCTCCTAAGAAGTTTTCCCAAGAAGCGTGTGTGTGAGGACAAAGCATGCTGAAAAGTCCCGTGTTGGTTTGTAGGGATAGTCATCAATCCATAAAGCAGCATGGGCTGTTACATGTTTTATATAATCTTAAGTTCTGATCATGGTTATTAACTAGTACTAGAGCTCTCAATCCTGGTGGCATGAATAAATCTGAACAGCATGGAGAACAACAGGGAGAGGGAGAGAAGGAAGAAGATCCCATTGTTTAATGGTGGTAATGTTGGTGATTGGCTTAGTAGGGTATTGGAGCATTCTTTTTTCCACAGGATATCAGAATTGCAAAGAATACAAGCAGTTGCAATTGTGATGAGGGGTCTTGCATTGTGATGAGCAGTTGCAATTTGCGAAAGCAGTGTTCATTTGATTCCAGTTTGATCTAGAACAATTTGTGGTGGATTATGAGGTTGTAGAATCCGAGGAAGAAGAGTCAGAGGAGTCAAGGATGCTTGGAGAATGGAGAGGCAAATAACAATTTCAAAGAGGAGGTGCCAATCATAGACAAAGACCAAGAGCAATCTGTTCTTGATATATCTATTCAAGATCAAGACAGGCCTTAGGGCTATGTGAGTAAGAAACTTGGAGGGATATGGTGGAAAAAATTGGTAATTCAGAAGGAAAAAGTGGAAGAATGTCCCAAGATGATGGATCCAAATATGGAGATTCTGAATGAATGATGAATGGGATTATGGAGTTTCAGAATTAAGACAAACCACTGAAGTAGCAGAATGAGATTGTTTTTGCGAGGACGGCCATCCTTTGGGTCATGTGGAGGCAGGACCTGAGTAATTGCATCCATGAGCACTTCCGTAAGGAGGGACAAGACTGGTTGAGGCAAGGTGATGGCATTGTGCACTTGGAGGGTAGGAGATGGTCGTCAGAGTGTTAAGCCGTCGATATGAGTAGATGGGTCTTTGACAATGATTGGGATGAGCCACAATAGCATGTGGCGCTTCACTGAGGGTGTTGACAGCTCTGCTGTTCATGTTGATGATGGCTTTGCTAACGAGAAGGGTTGTCTGGAGTGGGTAACAAGTAGAAGACAGTGGGGATAAGAATGGACAATCGTAGATGGTCCATCTGCAGTTGCTGGTTTGTTTTTTTTTGGGGGGGTCAGTGGAGAAGTTAAAGAAAAGCCAAAGCTAGAGTCCCAATTGGTTCTGAATTAGTGAGCCTTCGATGGAGAGGAAATATGATTGAGTAAAAAGGGAGCTACAATAGAGGTTGGGGTATTAGGAGCTGAAGTGCGGACGGTTTTTGTGTGGGAGCCCTAGAAAATGGTTAATGGTATGGTTGGGGTATTCCTAGGAAGTTAGGGGATGGAGACTTTCTCAAGGTTATGTTGGTGAAGATGATAAATTGATAAAGGTGAACTACACTGTTTTTGACACGCCAGTTGCCCTCACTCTTGGGAAGGCTGTGGGTAGTAGATACCAAGCTACTGACTAAGATGGTGTTCTGAGAATTCTATGAACTTGCGGCTGCAACTGCTGAGAACAATGAATGAAGAGAAAGCTGCTTGGCTAGAAGCACGGAAATTTGTCTCCATTATTGGACATAGTGAAGGCCAGTGCTTGGAACTAGGAAATAACTGTGGGAAACAGGAGATTGTTGGTTGGGGATATTGCTACGCTGCAAGCCTAACTTCGTTTTTCAAGCTGGGGGGACCTTGTTTGAGGATATTCTTCAGCTGATAACATAGTCCTTGTGCTTCTTAACCATCAACTCGAGGACAAGGTGGATCTTTGTCTTTTTTAATTAATTTTTTGGAGGGATTTGGGAGAGTACTGATAGGACTCGAGGGCCTCTTAGATTCGACATTTTCGGGAATTCAGTGGGAAGAGGCTACGGTAGTTTAGAGACTCGAGAGAATATCCCTACGGGTGAAAAGGGCACGGCAGTTCTAAGGGTCACACTTATCAGGGACCTTTCTTCGATAAACATCATTCTTGTATCTCTCGTACCTCTGTTCATATAATCAGAGCCAGTTCTATCAACTTTCTACACCCCCACCCTGAATGCTTCCCCTTTATTTTATACATCTCCTAATAGGAGCTATCCACGTGCACCCTGCATTCCACGTTTCTCACTACCTATCATCCCCAAGTTGGTTATTTTATTTCTTTATGATCAAGCTCATCTCCTATTCCCTTTTTAGTTTCTTCCCCCTTCTAGTGTAGACTAGAGTAGTAGGTAGGTGGACGTCATTTAACTCCCTTTACATAAATCTTGGAAAATGGCATGGTAGTTTGTGAAGTATCAATTTGTCATAAACCAGTACCAGGTCCATCGGTTTGCGGGAAAGGTTTCTCATAAAACATCTTCAATGTATAGGTCTGACCTAGTTTTTACCACCTCTGGAGCAAGTTTCATAAGCATAGGATTCAAGGTAAAACAGATTTGCCAAAAGTGTGAAGAGCTGGAGACGGTTCTTATCCAACTTTCTTTGTTTTCTCATTCATACTATTCTTCTGCATTTCATTTGACTAAAGTAATCTCTATTGGTGGATTTTTGAAAGGGTCTATAGCAACCATAGTTTTCAGAATTGTACTGGACTGGAAAATAGAGAATCGATCACTGGTCCGGTTCGATTCTCAGCTCAGACCGAATCTGCAAAAGAACTGGTCAACGCTGGTCAAACCCCGAGGCGAACCAGCAGGTTTGTAGTCAAACCAGCTGAAGTGAACTGCACGAGCCGGTCTGGACCTGCACAATGGAATTCTGAAATTCCCCAAAATTTCCTAATGAGTGTTCGAAACCAGGACCTGCAACATGGTTGTTCACCTACTTCACCACTGGCCCAACCATGTGTTTGTGCAATTGTACTTCATTTTCTTTTATATATATAGAGTTGTAGTAAATTGTATTTTTATATATTGGTTTAATTATATTTGGTTCAACCGATTGAACTAGTGATCTACTAATTGAATAAATGACCCACTGACCTAGTGCTTTGGCTAAGTCGATGACTTGTCCAGTTTTGAAAACTATAACAGCAACATTTATTGTCTATTTCAAGTTTCTTTGTTGGGTAAAATGAGGTCCATAAAAAATCAAATTAGGAAATTATGTGCCATTATTTTTTAGTGCCATTTGCCACCTATAAACTATCTTTTGCTGTTTCTTTGACGAAAACAGTAGTGAAATGCTAATCTTCCAACTTTTAATGGCATTGAGTCTCTAATTTTGGGCCTATACCTATACGCTCGACTTATAGAGCAAATTTCTTTTCAATACAAATAATACTTAATGCAGTGATAAGTGCCTGACTCATTAACGTGTGCTGAAGTTATAACTCATCCACTGCCATTTCATCTTCAGAGTCTGTTACGAAGAAGAAAACACCCTCTTCATCAGGAGATACAAATGGCTGCACTAAGGATTCTTCCTTGTCAAGTGATCAGTCAGCACCTTCACTCTCTGACAGCACTAATATGGCTTCTGACACACATAATATGCCTTCAACTGCAGCAGGCACCCCAGCACGAAAAAGGTTCGTCATTTACTCACGGGAGACTAATGTGAAAATCGAAGAAGGTGGCACTCTTATGCCGATTAGCGATGACAAGTGGGTTGCTTACTCATATTCTCATTGAGAAAATTGGCAAGCTGCAGGCTCGCCTGTATCATATTTTGTGATTCTTCCCAATGGATTTACATGACAGGGAACTGAGGTATAGATTAGCGGATGTGCTGTGGTCAAAATTTGTCTCTTTTGGGATTATGTCGGAGAACATTTAAGCACATATATCCAATTACTTCTGGAGAATCTTTTCGTAATAATTTTTCTTCAGGGTGGAAATGCTTGCACCCCGACTCTGGACTATCAACGACCCACCTAAGTATAGCTTTTAGGATAAGTCTATAGCAGTCAAAGTTTGGGGTGTTGAGTACTTGCATTTATTTTATTTTATTTTTTTCGCAGGGATGAATTGTATTAAGGAGAATAATGATTAACGTCAGGAAAATTTTAGTTATTTGATAAGGACTAATAATGATTATCCCTAATTTTCCTATCATATAATTGGTTTCGTGGGAATTCACGTATAAAATTTGAAAATTTTTGGTTTAAGATTGGATATTTTAAATTTAAAAACACTATTCGATTACACTAAATTTATTTATTAAATTATCCTTGCAAACTGTACACCACCAATATACTTACATCTCCAGAAATTCAATGCTGATATACATTCTATCTCTTTAAAATATTCTCTCTCTAAGCTTTAAGAGATGAAAAGTTGGAGAGAATAATCTTTACCCTTACTGAAAATCCTCTAGAATTTGAAGATTCATTTCAAATTTTGTGGTACTCGCAGGATCAAGTTTTGTGATCATTAAATCCTTCACATTTTTGTTAAAAAATGTAGACATTTGCTAGCTTTTATCGGTCGGTAATGCAAGGTCTCTTTCTCAAGCCAGTGGATCTTTATGTATGTTTGACAAGTGTGAAACACGGGAAGCAAATCTTTTTAGTTAAAGAAACTTATCAATCATTAGATCAAATGGGATAGGGTTCATCTGTGATAATAATTTCAATATAATGAAAAGATAATATAAATGATAGATATAAACTTTACGTAAGATAAAGGTTAGTTTACTTAATAAAAAATAAGAATAAATATATATTTTGATACATTAAAAATCTACATATCAATTTAGTTCTTAATTTTTTTTTTATGTCAAATAAGTTCTTGAAAAGTTGTATATAACATTGTATTAGTCCTTAAAACTTGTTTGATGTTAAAATTATCTAAAAATTAAAGTGTGACATTATAATGGTTCTTAAAGAATTCATGTGATGTGAAAAAGGTTCTTGAAAACTTCTTTCGAAAAGACTAAAGTGGTGTCACATTTTAATTTTTTTTTTAAACTTATTATTTAATGTCATGTTTTAACTTTCAATACTTATTTAAGGTTGAAAAACAAAAATGTCACATTTTAATTTTTTTTTTAAACTTATTATTTAATGTCATGTTTTAACTTTCAATACTTATTTAAGGTTGAAAAACAAAAATTTTGGAACTAATTTAATGTTACTTTTGGGGATGACCAAAAAACCCACAAAAGTGAGTATCCACAGGAATTATCCATAATGAGAATGGGAATGGGAACAAGTCTAGTCCCTAAAGGATGGGGTGGAGTCCTCATTTATTAAATAGCAATGATAGGGATGCCCCTTTATATAAAGTAGTATCACTTACACAAAGTAATATATTTAGACTTTAAAGCTATTTATCATACAAATAACTTCTTTGTGGGTGCATTTGTCTTAGATTTTTTTTTATATAGAAAATTGATATTTTTTCATGTAAAACATGATTTTTCATTTAAGTTATTCATGCTAGCAACTTGCTAGGCACTGTCATGCCTGTTAAGTCACATTTTTTATTTTTTTAAATATGTATATATATATTGTTATGTAGATTATCTATTGCCATAGATTATAGATTTGAACATTATTAATCTTTGTGATCATTTAACAAAGGCAACATAAGTCTTAAAATACCTAATTATCGGTATGCATAATGCAAATAAATATTCTTTACAGTCTGAAATTGTATAAAAAATTATGCATGTGAAGTAATAAGAAGTTTTGATTGGATAACGATGTATAGTTTAGATGATGCAATTCAAGATTGCTACACGTCCATGGTGACACTAACTTTTTACCATAAACCAAATATACACCCTAATATTACTCATCGGTTCCAATGTTTCACTATTTCTCTTTACACTAATTAATAAAATGAATTACAACATCTGCAAAGAAAAAAAATAAAACAAAAGTGTAATCTAAAAACAGGCAATGACTTATAACATTATTACTGTCACATGCTACACAATGAAAGTTGAAAATAAGTGCAAATATTGAGTCTGATTCTTCAATCCTCAAAAGCTTTGAGTTAGTGCTTCTGGTTTTGGAAATTGAAAATACATGGAAGCTACGAAGTATGGACACACCATCCGAGTGCCGCGTCCACGTATAGGACACATGTCCATGTTGAATCTTACATGATACATTCATGACACATGTTCGCTTATATTTAATTTAAATTTGCTTTTTTTTTTCCTACTCTAATATAAGAATACACTATATAAACAATGTTATACAAACGAAATAATATATAACCTTTTGAGTTATAAATGAAACTTATATAAATAATATTTTAAATAATGTATCATTTTTTAAAAAAATTTAGTTATATATATGCTGTGTTTGTGTCCTATAATTTTCAAGTTTGGTGTGTTCCTCATGTCCATGTTGTGTCCCGTGTCTGTATCAGTACCTGTGCTGCATAGCATGGAAGACAAATTGCTATCAATATGGTTTACAAATAAACATTCACAAATTGTAAGCGCTTAAAGCGTAGAGGAGATATTTTGAGAGGACTAAGCTACTTGAAAAAAAATCTTTTACATTTACATATTTGTCCTTACTAGTGACTCAATAGGCACGGTAGTGCTTATAATTAATGCTAAATATTATATATGACAACTTTACCTCAATAAAATAAATATTTAAATATAATGTAATATATCCAAATATCACACAAAAAAAGAGTAAAAGAAATGAGTATGTGTAACATCCTCCCAAGAGCAACAATCCTTAAGTCATGATATCGCACTCTCAAGAGTTGTCACTTATTAATTAGTGGACCTTTCTTAGTTAGCTATAGTGAGATTTATCATATCGTAAAATAACTAAGTCGTGATTCTATCAAAATATATAATAAAAAGACAAAACATTTGTTGATTACAAAGTCAAGTACTAAAGGAAGCTCTTTTATAAGCTTTAATACACATATGTTATCTCATATATTTACAGAAATATACCCATAACTAAGTAAAATAAATACAAGTCTCAGCCACTAAACTACTAAAATTCCAATTCCTTTCAGTTGGTGGCCTCATTGTTCTCTGGATCAATCTAGAGACGACATGGAAATACAAACACACATGGGTGAAAATTCTAAAATTCTCAGTAGGGTTTTCCTCAAAAACATACAATGAAATTAATGTCATCGTCATCATCCCAACCACTTTGGTTTATTAAGAAAATGTGAGCATGCAACATATATCAGAGGTTCATTTTAAAGTTCAAAAATCATCCTTCCGAAGTGTGTTTCTTTTATTATTCAATCACCTAATTTGAACATATCATACTACTCAACATCACATAAACCATATACTAGTAAATCACAACTCAAACATATTGGCCTCAATATTGATATTAAAATTCTCCACTTAGCACGTAAGACAAAAGACTACTTATAACAATTACAATTTCAACTTGTCTTGGCCCTTGACTAATCTTGTCACGTCTGGGCGTTACATATGGTTGTTCCCAGTGTGGCAATAATGGGTAATAGACTACTTTTTAGAACTGAACTCATTCCTATACATGATAATTGAATTTACTTTCTCCAATTCTCACACAGACCTATTCCTACCAGGTTTGCTTTCCCCGACTCAATTCAAGTGTAGTCAGGTTTATTTTCCCCGACATACCAGAATTACTTTCTCCAGCCCAAGATATATAATTTCACTCTTGTCTTGGTAGTCAGGTTTGCTTTCACCGGCAAACCGGATTTACTTTCTGCAACCCAAGAAATACAATCTTTTTCTTTTCTTTCGCATATATGCAATTATAAGAAACATTCATATCTATGTGTGTCTAACCTCATCAATAAGCTCCCATGCTCAATTATTCATATTCATATTCAAGTGATCATGTGATACTAGTACCAAATGCCATTATTTCATCAATTCAAAGCATCAATCCATTTTCAACAGATTAGTAGATTTCACATATTCATAGCACAAATTATTCTGCATTTCAAACCATCAAATCCAATGCTATAAAAATTCTCAATGACACATCAATGTGTCCCTAAGGTCCTATGAAAATTTCAGAGCAAAAATAATTCTCTAACTATGTAAAAATTTCTACAAATTTGGTGGTCAGAGACTATCTAATCTCAGCTAAAAATCGAAATCTCATAATTTTTAACTCTAACAAATAATTGAATAAATTTAGAATAAAAATCATGGTTATACTTCAAGATGCTATCAAAACCCTGTAAAAATTTCAAAGGAAAAATCAATCATTTGCTATAGTAACTAAATTAGACAAATTTGCAGCTTCAATTCCAACAATTCAGGTAGCATAGGTATCATTTCGATTCATCATTTTTTTCAAGCAGTATAAATCAAAACCAGAGCTCAAGAAAATTCTTGGGACTAGCCTAGGATGTTAGCTTCAACATATATTTTTTCTAGCTTATAGAAATATCCACAAATACATCAAAAAAAGTCATGATTAGTTGCTGCCTGGTACAAAACCAAAAATCCAGCAACATGGTTCAAAATCTCTTTTGATAAAAATGATTTTTCCACAATACCGAACTATCTCACCCATGCAAATACATCAATATCTAGGTGTAACCTCATATTAGAACCAGTATTTATCAATTTAAAATAAGCCAAAATCTGCAAGAATAGAAAATCACAAAACAAGACATAAAAACTCTACTATTGGAAACTAGTGTATCCTTGGCTCTAAGATGCTCTAAGATTCCCTTCACTTCAAAGCCTCTAAACTAACAGCAAACCCTTCCTTTAATAGAAGTTTGTGACCTCTCAAAGCAGAAAAGGTTGATGGATTCAAATTCTAATTTTTTAGTTTTATAGGTGGTGATGAGTAGTAGAGTAAGTTTTGTGAAGAGAGTTTGTGGGTTTAGCAATTCTTGGCAAATGTTTTGGTGAATTGAAATTACAACTTTGAGCTCTTGGAGAGACAACAATGGTGGATGCTCTCTTTGCTTGCTAGCCAAACACCAAATGGGAGAATTAATGAAGTTAGGTGAGTTGGATTTATCTTATACTAAGCATAATTCATTATTTAATTATAAGGTCCAATTTCTTTAAAAGAAAATATGATGAATGACTTGGATTTAATTTTGTAAATCAAGATTAAATCTTAGCCATTCACGAAGTCAAAATGGATATAAATTATCCTTTTATAAAGATTAAACTATCTTTCGATGTTAGAAATCGCAAACCGAAATCTTACCGAATGGGTAAAACAATGTACCCGAGTAATCAAATATTGCTCGAAAATTAATTCTAGGTATAAAATATTTATTCCTAACCATTTCTAACCTTAATCTTATAATTTTTCAGTTTCGGGCATCTCCGGGCCCCAATTCTAGGGGCCTACTTGGCTACTATTCATTTTTTTTTTTTGCAAATCCGTTGGATCATTCTCATCATTGCCATGTCTGTCGGATTGAAATTATTTCTAGGAAAAATTAAAATAATTTTTAAATAATTTTTTATGGTGTTACAGTGTATTTTACACACCCACATAATGTTTTTTCCAAAGTGATACAACATATTTTATTTTAATGTTATTCCAATTGTATTTGATAATACTCGGATTTAATTAGGAGGTCAAAAAGTGATTGAGTATATGAAAGATTCTTCATTTCACTGCATTTGTGCAACCACTGCTATCAAACACCATTTGTGATATGGCTGCTATCTAGTGAAATTTAGTATAAGCTAGCTATCATATTTCTTTGTTGTTAACTTTAACAATACCAATGTTCTCAATTTGTAGATGGCATCTCTTTTATTATGAATCAGGCACCTTTGTTTCTCTAACAGTATTGATAAATGTGTCTGTATGCAGGATCTCTCTTGTTTTACTTTCTTTACTGCAATACTATGATAATAGTATCTGATTTGCTGACAGAAGCTTTGCTACTAAAAAATCTATCTTCGTTGCCAAACATTATTTCAATGATAACATGAAAACTCAACCTATGACACAAAGATATGGGGAGCAAAGAAACATCCAATTGTGAAACAAAACAAAGGCAACCGGAAAAAAGGCCACAAAAGAAAAATAGTACAAAATTTCAAACCATGAAATAGAGATACAAAAAAAAAAAAAAAAAACAAAGGGAAAAAACTTTAATCAAGTTCCTTATATCTATTTCAACTAGTTCTCAAATGAAATAATAACATGTGGACTTTTTTCTTGAGAAGAGTGTGTACTTTTAATTTTAAAATTATTCATTTAAATAAAAAGAAATTTTCATTGTTTGATTTGAGAATTTGTTAGAAACATATAGAAGAAACTTGAAGGAAGTCTTGTCCAAAATAAAACTCCTTATGCAACCTATACACCATTGGCACATGCACCCCACAAAATGGTGATAATAATGGCTACCAAAATGATGCCATTTCAAAATTTCTAGATACAACACTTATAAATATTCATGAATAAATAAAATATTTCAATTGTGAAACACCGCCACACAAGACCCATACTACTTCTCCCCTAAAACACCAAACATCAGAGGCAATAAATAGGCAATAGGGACAATAAATCACAGAAGGTTCCTTGCATACACACTTTGTAATAATTATAAATGATTTTCTGGAAACAAAAAAAATTCAAACTTTCTAACTTAGTATAAATTATTTGCTACTAAATAAAATAAGATTGCACCATAGCAATCACCCGTAACTTCTTTCCTTGGCCATGTTGTTTGGCATCCTTCCGCTACACATTTTCTTATGGGATTCAAATCTGCAGTACTACTAAAAACATTGTTTCATTGAAAATATTATAAAGAGGAAATATAATAGAGAAAAATATGGGTTTGAAATTGTAGGGTGGGAACCAAGAACATCCTTCAAGGGAAAGGTTTTAGATTGAGAGTTTATGAGAAATCTCGAATAGAGAGAAGAGGAAGGGAACTAATTTTTACTGGAAAACGTTGCCTTATCCACTGGCACATTTGAATCCTTGTTGCCTACAATGGTATCATCCTTCATCTTGCTAGAGCTCCCCGCTTTCTCTTTCGGCTGAAACTTTTGAAGGCAATTCCTCATTGAATCCATTTTCCACAATTGCAACACCCGACGTCAATTTCTATATATATATATATATATATAAACATCTTCTCAATACATCTACAAAAGTATAGCACAAATCATATATATGATTTCCACATTAAGAGAAACATGGAAGAGTATTTTGGGGTGTCCTTAATTCTTCAGTTTCAAACACATGGGATACAATCAAAATTAAATAAAATTTTATTATAATGTTTTTAAAAGATTATAATAAGAAATCTTAAGGTAAGTATCACAACACACTTACTAATGTGGCTATATGTGATGCAAAAAATAGGATCAACATAGAGAAATTGTCTTCAAATATTCTGGCAAGAATAGTACTAAACCCTCTTCCAAGAAAATTACTTAAAAAATCCTTGATTCACTAATGAAACACACATCCTTGTCCTAACAAATCATTAGTAATATCACTATCAATGTGATTGGATAAAATATGTGCTCATGGAAATTGTATAGAGTGCAAGAAGGTTTTTTAAAATAAGAATTGAAACTGAAACCTAGTGAGTCTTTTCATCATACGAGTAAATAGGGGGAGAAAGCAAACCTAGAAGATGGGCTTCTTACTCGCTAGTGGTCCCACTTGAATCACCCAAATAGACTCTTCCTCTGCATTTCACACATTCACATACATAGTGATAAAACATAAAAATGGTTCAAATTTGAACTCGTAATTTCATGCATAAAAGCGACATGCAAAACTAGCAAACTATTGAAGGCTCTGAAAGGTTCACTTTTCAGTCCTAAAGCTTTGTCGATGTCCATCTTTGCACTTGGAGAGCCTTTAGATATGATTCCTATCAAGCAACTCCTTTGTTTGATGTTGATCTTTAGTTGATATTAACATTATCCTTCAATAATGTTCAATGATGGCATCATTGTGGTGGTTTGGAAATCGTTGATAGGCAGCGCAAGGTCTTGCCCATTACTCGTGCAAGTCGCAAGTCGCAATTACGTACCTTCTTTTTACACCCATGACAAATGAATATGGACAAATGAAAGAGTGGAGGATTTGAAGGCTGTTTTTGGGGAAGTTTTGGGAAAAGGAGATTTGTGTTGCTATTTTTCATGTGTGAATAGGTTGTTTTTCAGTTTTCAGAATGTTGAGGGTGAATTAATTTTGGGAGTAAGTGCATCTATGAAATTTCTTTGGTATGTTTTGTTAGCTTCAGAACCTTGCAGAAAGTACTAACGTAATATGTTTTGAGTGATGACATAACTAAATTAGAGAAAATATTTTGAAGAAAAACTAATGTCTCTCCTTGATTTTCTTGAAGTAGCTATTGGTGAGAGAATGCAAGAAGAAAGACGGGGTTGAATTGTGCTTCCTTTTTCTAATTTTCAAACTAAAACTGTTACAATAAATCTCTATCAAGCCTTGAGCTTAAAGTGCAGCGGAAAATAGGTTAGCTTATTTAGAAAATAACTTTCTAAATTAAGCAGTTTTAACAAACAGATTAAAAATAAGAGATAACGATAAGAGTAAGGCTAAAAAATAAAAGGATTAAGGAAGTGAAGATACTGAATCGAGAGTTTTATACTGGTTCGGCCAACACTTGCCTACATCCAGTTATCAGTAACACCTGAGTTTCACTAAACTTCCTCACCCCAAGGAGATAACAATATAGGATAGTCTTTACCGTAGCCTTCTCAAGCTCTTACCAAAGTTAGTAAATCACACTTACTAACTTAATAACAACAAGTAGTTTTGCTGTAGCCTATTCAACCTTTCAACTTCTGATCGCTACTGGATCGATGAAACAATAGATTCACAATTGATGTTTATTCTGAACAATCTTACACTCAAGCTTCTCTTCTATTGATTATGAAGTGATAAATCTGAAATAGCTTGAGTGAATTCTTTTTGCTGATTCTTCATCAAAAGAATGTATGAACGATCTAATATATAGGAAGAAGATTTTAATATATATGGAATCTAGCAGATAATTTCTATAGAGAGACTTGGAAAGATTTTCATAGTGCTTTTGCTCTATATATCATCTCTTATCTTTTGAAGCTCGGTCATCTCTATTTATAGATGATTTTCCTTTGTTATTGTTTTTCCTTATCTTTTATTCAACCAGCATGTGTTAAGCATCAATTGAGTATTGGGAACATAATCTAAAGGAGTAACTCGTCTATGTCAGGATTCTTTTTAGAAGCCATTGATGAGTTGAAGTTTCTGAAATCTATCATAAACTACTCTTTTATTTTCTGAATGTGATTTCTGAACTCCTTAATAAGATTTTTTTTGTTGATCAAGGGTACTGAAGAGATGATGTTCCGGCCAAAAGAGACTGATTTGACTTTTGAATTTGAATTTCAAATCTGGTTGCTTTTCCTCTCTTTTTATGATGTGAACTTTCCAAAGAGCATTGCTGGTTTCTTATTGATTTATTTGTCTTCTGATATTCAATCTTGACTTTTTAATGATGAATAATCCACGATTATGATGACTGAAGATTAAGTTACACATTGCTTTTAGTTTTTATATGTTTTTATTCATTTTAGCCCTTCTTTCTGAAGTTCAATGTTACTTTCTGACGACTATATCCTTGGTTTCTTGATTCCGTTTCAAGGAGCTTGCTTCCTTGATGCACTTAATCATATTTTACTTGATATAATTTTTACTTAATCTGAATTTGTCATCTTCCTATGAGAGAAAAAAGATGTTTGCACATGCATTGTGAAAATATTTTCACTAAATTTCGATAATGCATCTTGAAGTCACTTAAGAAACTCAAGGTAGCCATTAGTCAATTGTCAAAGTATTTTCTTTAAATTGACTTTACTGTTAATCAAAATATTGAAGCTCATACTTTTTGAAGGGTTCTAAAATTTACAATCTTGCCCTTTTTGATGATGACAAACCAATTTGAAGAAAATCTTTTGAAAAGAGGTTGGAAGAAATACAACAAAATATAAATCAATAAACTTCATTTTCTTTCAACACTACATGATTCTCAAATTTTAGTCAATCCCTTTTCTTTAAGAATGATTAATATATTCTTAGAGAATTTTAAAGCCTTAAGTTGACTTAAATCAATGTTGTTTGGTTTATGATGATTTTCCTTATTTAGATAAGAGAGCTTCTTTAATTTTTATCATAAAGATACTAAAGCAAATATCATCATTTCAGTTCAATTTTGCCAATCAGCTTGATTTCAGTCATGAAGTGACTTTCTAATATTGAAGTGTGTTGGAATAACTGTCAAGATAAGCACTTTCTCTATTCGTCACTTTTCTTTGGATTATATGATATGCATTGTGTGTAGATACTTAGACACAAATTCTTAAGCATTTCCTTGAGGAACTCCCCCTACTTTTTTAGCATAAGATTTTCATTTCTCTTTTCCCTTTTTTGTCATCAACAAAGAGAGGGTGTACTGAAAATTAGGAGTTGTAAGATGTTGATAGTCTTATGAGGTTTAAAAAGGCTTTAAGTTCAACAGACTTTATAAAGTACAGAAGCATTCTTCAGCTAAAAGTTTTGTGAATACGTCAGACACTTGGTCTTCAATACTAATGAACATAATTCAACATCTCCTTTCTGAAATTATCTATAATGAAATGATGCTTTATATCAATGAATTTCGATCAGAGTGTTGAATAGGATTTTTGGCCAAATTTATAGCACTAGGATTGACATAGAAGATTGGGATTTTGGAATACGTTAAGTGATAGTCCCCTAGTTGGTTTTTGATCCATAACATCCAAGTACAGCAATTTGCAACTGCTACGTATTTTGTTTTTGTAGTGGAGAGAACAATGGTATTTTACTTTTTGCATGGCCATGTGATTAGACTATTTCCAAAGAAGCAACAATAGCCGCTAGTGTTTTTTCTTTCTACTTTGTCTCCTACAAAGTCAACATCACAATAACCTATAATCTCATAAGATGTACCTTTCTCATACCATAGGCCAACATTAGTAATGCCTAATAAATATCTGAAGATTCTTTTAACAGCATTTAAGTGTGATTGTTTTGGATTTGATTGGAGTCTAGCACATATCCCCACACTTAATTGAATATCTAGCCTACTGACTGTAGGATACAACAGTGACCTGATCATTCCTCTATAACTACTTTTTGATACTTCTTATTAGCATCAACGATTTGTGATGGATGCATAGGATTTGTGATGTGATGGATGGATATGATATCATCAACATATATTTGAACTATTTGAAAGTGTTCTTTAGAGTTAAAAGTGAATAGAGTTGTGTCAATATTACCCCTCTTGAACCTGTTCTTTAGCAAGAAGCTGCTTATCCTTTCATACCAAGCTCAAGGAGCTTGTTTCAGATCATGGAGTGCCTTTGTTAATTTGAAGACATGGTTTGGAAAGTTATGACTTTCAAAGCCCAGAGGTTGCTTAACATATACTTATTCAGGGAGAAAACCATTTAAAAAGGCAAACTTAACATCCATCTGATAGAGAGTAAATCCTTTGTAGGTAGCAAAAGCAAGTAACATTCTAATAGCTTCCAATCTAGCAACTAGTGCAAAGGTCTCATCATAATCAATTCCTTCCTACTAATTGTAGCCTTGTGCAACCAATCTTGCTTTATTTCTAATAACTTTGCTTGGTTCATCCAATTTATTTCTAAAAACCTATTTTGTTCCAATGATGGTTTTTCCATTTGGTTTTTCTACAAGAGTCCATACTTCGCTTTTCTCAAAATTGATCCAGCTTTTCTTGCATGACATCCACCCATCCTTTGTCACTTAAAGCTTCTTCAATGCATGTAGGTTCAATGGTGGAGATTAAAGCATAATTTGCAGAGTTTCTTAGAGAGGATCGAGTTTTCACACTTTTAGATATGTCTCCTATAACATAGTTTTGAAAGACAATTTTAAGGTTAGAGACCCCTTCGTAGTTTCTATGCTTATGACTTCTTCAATTTCTTTTTCATCCTTGGGTTGCTCTTCCTCTTGTTTAGAATTATTGCTTAGTGATGGCTTTGGTGTCTTGAGCATACTTTCTAAAGGATTTGAATCCTGGAGTCTGTTTATCTGCTTGAATTCTAAGTCTTTTCCAAGATTTAGCCTTTCAAGAGCTTCCTCTAGATCATCTGGACCATTTTCAAAATCTTTTCTAAGCTCTTTGAATATGATATGAATTGTTTCTTCCATACATAGTGTTCTTTTGTTATATACCTGTTAGCTTTAGAAACAAACGAATATCCTAAAACGATACCATCTCATATTTTGGATCAAACTTGACAAGTTTGTCCATATTGTTAAGTATAAAGCATGGTGGTTCAAAAATATGAAAATATGAAATGTTGGGTTTTCTACCCTTCCATAACTCATAGGGGGTCTTTTTGAGAATTGATCTTAGAAAGATTCGGTTTTGTATATAACATGAAGTATTTACAGTCTCAGCCCAAAACCCTTTAGACCACTATCTAAAATTAGTGTTCTGGCCATCTCTTGTAAGCTTATGTTTTCCCTTTCAGCAACCCTATTCTACTGGAGAGTTCTAGGTGCAGAGAACTCATGAAAGATGCCATGTTTTTCACAAAACTCATTAAATATATGATTTTCAAATTCCCTTCTATGATCAGATCTGATGGAAATGATTTTGTGAATTCTTTTCAGTGTTAACACATTTTGCAAAAACTTTAAACTTTTCAAACACTTCATCTTTAGACGCTAGGAAGAACACCCAGGTAAACTTTGAAAAGTCATATACAATGACTAGACAATAGCTTTTACCGGCAAGACTAGCCATTTGGGTTGAACTGAAAAGATCCATATGAAGTAATTCTAGCGGTTTAGTATTGGATACCACATGTTTATTTTGAAAGAAGCTTTAGTTTACTTGCCTTTTTCATAGAAATCACAGTTGAATCCTTATCAAACCTAATCTTTGGCAATCCCTTGACCAGCTCTTTCTAAGATAGCTCAGAAATAAACTTCATGTGAGCATGTCCAAGCTTCTTATGCCATAACCATTTTTCATCCATGAAGGATGACAGACATTTTACATCTTGATCTTGAAGATCATCTAAGAGCAGCACATAAGTGTTATCATGTCTTTTGCCAGACAATATAACATGACCTGAGATACAACTAACTATTTTGTAATTATGAGCATTAAAAATAACGTTAAATCCTTGATCACAAAATTGGTTTATGTTGAGTAGAATGTGAGCCAGACCATCAACAAGTAATACATCAGAAATTTGGTAAGAATCATCCTTACCAATGTTTCCAATAGCTGTGACTTTCGCTGTGCCTCCATCAGCAAATTTTACTAATCCATAATTTTTTTGGCTTGAGATTTTTGAACCATTTTCTGGATCCAGACATGTTTCTGGAATAGTCACTGTCCATATACCATTTGTTGTCAGATTCTATATGTGTTCTCAGGCACACTGGCAATAAACACATTTTTCAATTCAAGTACCCAGACTTTCTTGGGTCCTTTGAAGTTCGTATTGTAAAAATAAGGTTTTCCAATTCTTCTGACATACTTCCTTCTCATGAAGCATCTGTCAGGAGGATGTTCTTTTTTATAACAAACAATATAAGAAACTTTGTTTCTAGTTTTATTTAGTTGAAATACACTTCCTATTCTTTTTTCAACTTCTTTATATCCTAATCCAATTTTTTGGAAGTATGACCTTTGTCCTCTAAGCATCAGTTCAAGATTTTTTGAGCCATTTACTAATTTTTCTAGATCAAACTTTAAACGTATAACTATTTTCTCTAGTTTGGCATAGTTTCCTGATTTTCCTCACAATCTTTTGCTAACTTGATTTTTGAGAAGTTGAGTTCATTGTTTTCATTTTGTAATCCCTTCTTTTCACATTTCATATTTTCAACCTCTGTTTGCCCATTTGTAGTTCTAAAACAATTTCTCTATGTTTGTTCTTTAGATTTAGATAATGAGAGGAAATAGTTTGAGTATTCTCAAGTAATTATTCATATAAGGCTACTAATTCATCATAGGATAGATTTTGGTCGTAATTATTTTACCTCAGATTCGTCCTCCAAGTTATATCTTACCATGAAGCATAGGTTTGCTATATCTTCTTGTCTTTCTAGACTTTCTACTCCCACGTTTTCTTTATCAGAGTCACTCCATGTTGCCAACATTCTCTTTGTCTTGTTCAAGAGCTTCTTTTGTGACCCTTTTAGCTTTGGACATTCAGGTCTAAAGTGATCTCTTTTATCGCAGTTAAAGCAAATAATGTTATCCGGCTTTATTTTTCCTTTCCTCTATCTTTTTATGTCTTTTCTTCTTTTAAACTTGCCTTTCCAGGCTCTTGACACCCTTCTTACTAGTATGGAGATCTCATCTCCATCGTCATCTTTAATGTCATCATCAGATTTGTCCTCTTCATTAGAGGTTTCAGTAATTTTCATTGCCATCCTTTTGCTTGACTTATGATAGGAAGATTTTAAGGCAATGGACTTGTTTTTCTTTATGGATTCACCATGTATTTCTGCCACAACTACCTCATGAGTTTTGAGAGATCCAATAAGTGAATCCAAACTCATAGTTCGAAGATCTTTGGCTTCAATAATGGCTATTATTTTAGGTAGCAATCTTGCAGGGAAGCTACTTAAGATTTTTCTAACAAGCTCAGAGTTAGAATATCTTTTGTCAAGACCTTTCAATTGATTTATGATATGCATATATCTTGTAGTCATATCATCAATGTTTTCTTGATTAGTCATTTTAAACATTTCATACTGGTGGACTAGCATGCTAATCTTTATCTCATTGACTTGATCAGTTCCTTCATGCAACATGAGTAGTCTGTCCCATATTTCTTTTGCTGTGTCAAAGGCAATAATTTTATCATATTCAACTTTACTTAGTGCACAGGTGAGCAAATACTTAGCTTTGGAATTTAGTAGAATCCGGGCTTTATGTTGTTCAGTTTATCTGCTTCTGGGAACTTCTCTTGGTGTAGGAAGTGCTTCTGGGAATGTATACTTTATGCACAACTCTATTCGATCTCTCTAATAGGCATAGACTCCACCATCAAAGAATGGTGGTTTGTTGATTGAGTGTTTTTCTGCTATATGAATACTTTATGCCATTTATCTTTGGATCTTTGTCCTCTACAGTCATTAGAATACTCAATCCCTTAGAGGCCAAGCTTTGATACCAATTGTTGGTGAGAGAATGCATGAAAAGGGAGGGTCAAATCGTGCTTCCTTTTCTAATTTTCAAATTGAAACTGTTACAATAAATCTCTATCAAGCCTTAAGCTTGAAGAACAGTGGAAAATAAGTTAGTTTATTCATAAAGCAACTTTATGAATTAAGCAATTTTAACAAACAGATTAAAAATAAGAGATAATGATAAGATTATTTATGCAGAATCAAAGGCTGAAAAATAAAAGGATTAAGGAAGTGAAGATACTGAATCGAAAGTTTTATACTAGTTCGGCCAACACTTGCCTACATCTAGTTCTCAGTAACACCTGAGTTTCACTAAACTTCCTCAACCCGAGGAGATAACAATACAGGATAGTCTTTACCATAGCCTTTCTAAGCTCTTACCAAAGTTAGTAAATCACACTTACTAACTTAACAACAACAAGTAGTTTTGCCATAGCCTATTCAAGATTTCAACTTCTGATTGCTATTGGATCGATGATACAATAGAATCACAATTGATGTTTATTCTGAACAATCTTACACTGAAGCTTCTCTTCTACTGATTGTGAAGTGATAAATGTGAAACAGCTTGAGTGAATTCTTGCTGCTGATTCTTCATCAGAAGAACGTATGAACGATCTGGTATATAGGAAGAAGATTTTAATATATAAGGAATCTAGCAGATGATTTTTACAAAGAGATTTGGAAAGATTTTCACAGGGTTTTTGCTCTATATATATCATCTCTTATCTTTTGAAACTTGGTCATCTCTATTTATAGATTATTTTCCTTTGTACTATTTCTGCTGATCTTCTATTCAACCAGCACGCATTAAGCATCAATTGAGTATTGGGAACATAATCTAAAGGAGTAGCTTGTCTGGTGTTAGGATCCTTTTTCTAAAGTCTATCAGAAACTACTCTTCTATTTTCTAAATGTAGTTTCTAAACCCCTTAATAAGTTTTTCTTTGTTGATCAAGGGTGCTAAAGAGATGGTGTTCCGGGTAAAAGAGATTGATTTGACTTTTGAATTTGAATTTCAAATCTGATTGCTTTCCCTCTCTTTTTATGATGCAAACTTTTCGAAGAGCACTGCTACTTCCTTGTTGATTTATTTGTCTTCTGATATTCAATCTTAACTTTTTAATGATGAACAATCCATGATTATGATAACTGAAGATTGATTAACACATTGCTTCTAGTTTTTGTATGTTTTCTTCATTTTAGCCCTTCTTTTTGAAGTTCAATGTTACTTTCTTACGACCATATCCTTGGTTTCTTGATTCCGTTTCAAGGAGCTTACTTCCTTGATGCACTTAATCATATTTTACTTGATATAATTTTCACTTCATCTGAATTTGTCCTCTCCCTATGAGAGAAAAACATGTTTGCACATGCATTGTGAAAATATTTTCACTAATTTCGATAGTGAATCTTAATCATATTTTACTGAAGTTCAATGTTACTTTCTGAATTTGCCTTTCTTTCTGAAGTTCAATGTTACTTTCTTACGACCATATCCTTGGTTTCTTGATTCCGTTTCCAGGAGCTTACTTCCTTGATGCACTTAATCATATTTTACTTGATATAATTTTCACTTCATCTGAATTTGTCCTCTCCCTATGAGAGAAAAACATGTTTGCACATGCATTGTGAAAATATTTTCACTAATTTCGATAGTGAATCTTGAAGTCACCTGTTAAGCTTTGTCAAGAAATTCAAGGTAGCCATTAGTCATTCTTCAAAGTATTTTCTTTAAATTGGCTTTGTTGTCAATCAAAACATTAATGCTCATACTTTCTAAAGGATTCTAAAGTTTACAGTAGCAAACAGGTTCTTCCAGATTGCATAACACATTCTTGAATTGAAAATAATTTCATTTTACATGTGCAAACATGTTTTTATCTCATATAAAGATATAGGAACTTAATAGAAATGAATATTATCTCGTGCAAAGTCCATATACATGCTTAACAAGTTAAAGAAAATCAATTATGAACTAGAAACCAAGGCTCGAATCTTCAGAGATTAGAAACATGTCTTTAGAAAGTGCACATAAATTGAAGACGTCAAACTAGATCTGAAGCAAACATGTTCTACAACCTTCAATCATCATAATCGCAATCAAATTAATCATATACATGCTCTAATTGAAGACTGAAAGATCATTCTTTCACCAAGAAATTGATATCGCACTTCAAAAAGTTCACTCCACAGTGAAATGGTGCACTCTATAAGAAAATGAGGGAAATTTGAAATTCAAATTTAAAGTCAAACCCAATTATAGACTGGCATGTCATCTCTTCTGCTAACTTGGTCAACTACCCTAGCTTCTAGAAAAAAAAGTTTAGAAACCTCATTCAAAAAGTGAAAAATAGTTTCTGAAGGGACCGTAGAAACCTCTATCTCACAACGGCTTCTACCACAAATCTAACAAAAGACAAGCTACTCTTCTAGGTTGCTTTCCAAAACACAAATAGATGATCAACACGTGTCACTTGGAGAATTGATCAAGGGCAATGGTCATAAATGAAGACCATCTATATATGGAGATGTCGTGTTTAGTAAAGCTACTGCAAAGACTATCCATTTTTTCTTTCTCGGGTTGAGAAAGGTTTAGTGAAACTCAACGGTGGTTAAAAACTGAATGTAGGCAAGTTGGCCAGGCATGAACACACTTGGATTCCTAGTGGCTATACAAATACACTTGACCAGGCATGAACATTGTGAAAGAGGTCTATAATTCTCAAGTTCTTCCTACAGAGCTTTTAATTTAGTAAAATACTTCATTACAGTGAATGTACCTTGTCTCAAACCATATAATTCTTGTTGCAACTCCAAGATCTGCATCATGTTAACCTTGGAGAACTTTTCCTTCAAATCCTTCCATACTTTAACTGAACTTTCAATCAAATCCATGCTACGAGCTGTGGAAGGAGATATGGAATGCACCAACCAAGAATGCACCATGTTGTTACAATGCTCCCACACTCTATTGAGTGGATTGAAATCATCTGGCATCGAAATCGATCCATTAACAAATCTAAATTTGTTCTTTGAAACTAAAGCTTGTTTCATCGATCTAGCCCAAACGTGATAGTTTGAGCTAATTAGAACTTCCTTTACAAGAATCTGTGAAGGATTTTCATTCACATCGAGAAAATAAAGATTCTTAGCTTTCTAAAATAGATCCTCGTGCTCAATGTGATCTATGGTAGCTCCATGATTGTTTGAAGCCGCGTTCTGGTTCTTTGAAACCATTGGAAGCATGACAAAGCTCTCAACATAGGAGCTCTAATACCATCAAAGAGCTAGGAAGGAGGGAAGAATGAGAGAGAAAACTATGGAGCAAAATCTAATTTGGGGAAAAATGATTCTTGTTATTCATGCAGGGGAATGAAAACTGCATTTATACAAGTGAGTTTGGAGTGCTAAGATTTGCTACTGCAGGTGTATTCTAACATATCAGCCTAATAATCCTATAACTAACTAATTGATTTTCCCATGTTTGTTGTTGTAGAGAGTTCATGAAACGTTGAGTCATCCACTGAGCCTGAGGATGTTGTGAGTAAGTGATAATTTCTCAAACATAAGCATAACATAAATCCAAGGATCTTGCCTATGACAAATAGAGCATTAAAATAGTTCTAACAAACTAAAACTCAAAAGATAGGTTCCAATACGCAAAAAGACCTTTTCAGGAAGGCTCACCAACTTAGCCAATTGGCTACTAAGGAGTTACGAGATTGGAATCTGAAGCTACACACCTGTATCTGGAAAAGAGGAGGAAATAAGGGGATGTGTTTTGCAACTTAATGGTCGACAGGATGTCTATGATCCACATGAGACAATATATAATCCATAAATAAAACAATAATAACTTCATAGTTCATATAAATTCAATAAATTCTTTTATTTAAGGAAAATATTTTTGAAAACAACCAGTTTTACATAAAATAATAAGGAGTCATCAGGTTCAGGATAAATAGGAGGATTCACATTGGGCGGTCATTCCTTCGTGTGATCCAAAAACAGGATAGTTCTACCCATGAGAGTAGCCGTCGAATAGGAGGGTCCACTGTGTGGTCCTAATCAAATGTATTCAAGATGCACCAAGGCTAATGCTTACTATCATTAGCTACAGACCCTACCAAAGATTCTCCCCGAAACATACAATAAAAATTTTACATATCATTTCAAATAAATTCTCACTAACTATACAAATGGGCTATAACCACATCCTTTCCTCAGGTCCATAATAGAGATAAAATAATTTTCCAAAATCAATATCATATATCATCTCATATGTCAATTTTTGATAAAACATAAGCTAATATAAAGGATGTAATTTTGTTAAAATTATGTAACACAACCAAATAATTATTTTTCAATTTCTAAATTTCTAAAATATATTTAGAGCTAATTTAAAAAAAATAAAAATAATTATAGACATAATATCTACTTATAAACAGGTTCAAAAGAACTGAAGATCAACTCCCAAGTGTCACGAATACACCGGATGATGCTCAAATGCTCTATAACTCTAGGAACAAGATAAATACAACATTAGTGAGCTAATAATGCAATTAATTAAATTAGCCTTAAAGCTCAAAGCCCCAATTCAATACAAAAATGGCTTGGAACCCCTACATCTAACATTAATAACTACATAGAGAGTTCAATAGAATTAACAGAGCAAGATTGACACTTACCTATTACTATTATAAGAAGCTTAGTGTAACACCCTAATAGAACCCCACTGTGCTTAAGTTTAGATTTGGATTCTATTAGTTGTCACTTATGCCTTGTATTTATTTTCTTTTGAAATTAACTTAGAAAAATAATGGAAGTTTTTTTTTTCTTTAAATAAATTAATTTTTTTTGAAAACTTAAGCTTGTAACGAGAAGTGAAATACATAGCGCTTTTATAGATAATAATCAAGTTACATTGCGCACTTAATTAAATAAACGGAATAAAAGACTAAGTGTAGAACAATTATCACATAAACTGGAATATAATCACTTAATACATAAGTCACAACAGGGCATATATCATACTGATAAGTTATTACAAATAACAATATAAGTTCTACTATTACTAATTGTTTCTCACAAACTATAATGTAACTAAAGCTCGGAATGCTCCTACTTGAACGATTTGAAATCTTCACGTGCTACCTCCTTCCTCAGCTACGGCCTCGTTGCTTTAGGTGGACACGTCATCTCTGTAACGACAACGGAAAATAAACATAAGAGTGAGAAATACATGATTTCTCAGTTGGAGTTCCTACTTGTACTAAAAGTGTCATCGTTGTCGTCCCAGTCACTTCGGGTTTATTATAAAAAGGTGAACAGGTAAGGATTCAATTATCAAACTTTCACAAATGTGATTAGTCAAGTAAATGCTGATTACTTTTAAACTAATCTTGAACATTAGCAGCAATATTCATTCAGTATTTCATCAAGCATACATATAAGCATATCATGTAAAACCACTAATAAGCAGTAATCATTTAGGAGCTGCATGCATTTCATGATTACTCATCCTCAACATTCACTTGTTTAGTGATCATCATCTTTCATTTATTTCATCAACATATTTCTTAATTACTCACGGGATGAATGCATCAATGCCTTAGACCACCCTAAAAGGGTAATGAGCTTATACCATAGCCGTCGCCATAACCTTTTTGGTTTTCATTCCGTTGCCGTGATCTCAACGGTTTAGGGGGTTAAGCCATGAGTTTAGCTCAAGTCCACTTTTCCAGACTTTCATTGCTACTTTTTTAAACTTTACTTTTATTATTTCTTTTGGAAAATAAATGTATGCATATTATCATGTAATCACAATAAACCCTGGGCAATCAATCATTCATCCTCATCATTTCATAATTCATCACCATACATTTACATTACTATAAATCACTTCATAAAACATGGACAATATCATGTAAATCTCATAGTAAACACTTTCATAGATAATTCATATTAACTAACCAAAGTTATCAAATTGAGTTCCTAGTGTTCGTAAGAGGTAATGGATGTCTTAGTATTATCTTTTTCTCTTAGTGTTCTTTGTACTCTTAGCATTCCATTAATACATTAATGCACTTCAAAATATTATTATAGGTTCCTTATATATTTTTATTATGACTTTCATATAACTCTTGAAAATTATTATTCTACTTAAATTCTTAAAATTCTCTTTTTACAAGACTTGATTCTTTTATTTATAGTTTTGACATCTTTTAGAAGAAAGTTTATAATTCTCTGTATACTTGTTATCTCAGCTTAGTAAAGGTAGTTCCAAATTCCTAACTCATCAAATTTTAGCATTTACATCTTTGGAATAGTGTAAATCAACTGTAAACCATGCATAGGAGGGTTCCCAGGAAAGAGAGGTGGGTCACAATGGACATGCTTAAATACCAAGTCTTTCCTTAGCCAGAACCTTTCCAAACTGCACTTTCACAGTACACTATCCCGAAATTTATTTCTCATTCTGTATTTACGTGGTACAAAGCTTTATACATAACATACATGGGTGTATTCCTATATGTGTTAGCTCTCCAACAAAGTTGAAATCAGTCCATTTGCATTTTTCTAGAGTGAGTTACATCTATTTTACTACTACATGGTCAGATTTAAAGTTTCAGTCTTAGGCTCTACTTTAAAAATTTATATCTTGAGCTAGAAAACTCCGTTTTGGGTGATTCTTTTTGGAGAGTGTTCTATAATGAGTCTAGTTTATAGTAAAATTATTTTAATTTCGAGATACTTGATATTTTATGAACAGTAGCTTTCAAGTACCTGCTGCCAGAAACAACTAGAATTTCCAGCACCTACCATTTTCATGTCTTAAGTTACCTTTATTAAATCAGGTTTCACATACAATCTTTTCAAGTTATATTTGAGTTTGATAACATCATAAAGGTACTCATAACAAAATAGAACATGTCATATTTCTAAAAATATATTTTTCAAATAATCATTTAAAACTTTTGACAATAACTCAAACTTGAGGCATTCTATCAAGGTTAGAAGCCAACAATGCTTGAACAATTAAAGATGAAGCTCCTACCTCTTGTGTAGGGTCTAAAATGGGTCATTCTCTTCTTCCTTAAGCTTTGAACAAGAGTCTTTGGAGTGGATGACCCTCCTTGAATCTTGGCTCTAGAACTTGAATGCTTAAGAAAATATTTCTCACTAGAGTTGAAGATTGTAACTCTTGTGAGGGCTAGTGAAAGTTTGGACTTAGGATTGAAGTGTTTGGATGAAGTTTAGAGGATCAAGAGAAGTTTTTGAAGAACATAAGAAGAATGATAGAATAAGAAAGAAAGAACACTTAGGGAGTTTCTGAATTGAAGAGAGTTTGAGGAGTATTTATAGTGGAAAGATTAGAGAAAAAAACAGAAAAAGGAAAGCACTTGGAGCATGATTTATGGAAACATGTTGGCTGAATTTTGGGATGAAAATGCTCCTTGTTTTGTGCAAACACGTTTCCATGTTTTGTGCAAACACGTTTCCATGTTTTATGCAAACATGTTGGATGAAAATGCTCCATGTTTTATGCAAACACGTTTCCATGTTTTATGCAAACACGTTTCCATGTTTTATGCAAACACGTTTCCATGTTTTGTGCAAAGATGTTAGTGGATATTTTCTAACCTTTAGTGCATGTATGTGATTCAGAAATCTGTATGATGTATGTGGTTAAATTATTGTGTTATCATCTTAATCCAATGGCTTAGATTCATTCTTGTCTAAAGACAAGTCTAAGGATTTGTGTAAATGGCGTTGTAGTAATTTCTTTAACTAAGACAAGGATATTTTTGTAATTAGACAATGATAGTGGTATTCTTGTAATTCCATTCATAGAGTAAGGGTATCTTTGTCATTTAATAAGGCAAGGGTAGTTTGGTAATTTCCTTTACATAGCAAGGGCATTTTCATAATTTCCACTAAGTGATGGCATTTTCGTAATTCTTTGCATTTTTCTCTAGACATACTTAAGTAGTCTATTTGTTGTGTTTCATAACATTTGTCCAGATTCTCTTGGTTTTGCTATCGATAATTAAGATTAATATTTATTTTAGTTATAAATTTGGGGATGTTACATTTCTCCCCTTCTTATTAAAAATTTTGCCCTCAAAATTTGATACCTGTGAATAGGTTCGGAAATTCTTTTCGCATATCTTCCTTGAGCTCCCATGTGTGCTCTTCCATTCCATCTTGTCCCCAGGCTACTCGAACCAGAGATACAGATTTGTTTCTCAGCTGCTTGATGCCATGATCCACGATCCTCATCGGTGGTAATTCAAAAGTTAAGTCATCTTTTAATTGTATAGTTTCTGCTCAAACACATGGTAGGGTCTGACCGATACTTTCTCAATTGGGACACATGAAAAACATTGTGTAGGTTAGACAAATTTGGAGGTAATGCAATTTGGTAGGCGGAGGGACCTACCTTTTTGAGGATTTGGAAGGGTCCTAAGAATCTAGGACTTAGCTTTTTGACTTTCATTGCACGACCTATACCTGTGGTAGGAGTAATTCGCAAGAATATGTGTTCTTCTTCTTGAAATTCGAGAGGTTTCCTTCTCTTGTCAGCATAGCTCTTACGCTACTACTCGAAAGCAAGTGAGGATTCTTTCCCTAATTTTCCTTATTTGTTTGGTTGTCTCTTCTACCAAATCAGGGCCCAAAATACTTTGCTCTCCCGGGTCACACCAACAAAGTGGTGATTGACACTTTCTACCATACAAAGCCTCATAGGGTGCCGTCCCAATGCTAGTGTGGTAACTATTATTATATGCAAACTCAATCAATGGAAGTTGTTTGTCCCAACTTTTTGGCTGGTCTAAGACACATGCTCTTAGCATATCCTCAAGGGTTTGAATTGTTCTTTCTGATTGTCCATCAGTTTGAGGGTGATAGGCAGTGCTTAGACACAACCTTGAACCAAACGCATTTTGCAAAGCTCCCCAAAATCTTGAGGTGAACCTTGGATCCCTATCTGAGACAATGGTTTTGGGTACTCCATGGAGCCTTATTATCTCTTGGATGTATAGTTGAGCTAACTTTTCCAAAGGGTAATTTGCTCGAATGGGTAAAAAGTGAGCAGATTTGGTCAATCTATCCACAATTACCCATATGGAGTCATGTCCGGTAGGCGTTCTTGGCAATCCCATCACGAAATCCATGGATATTCCTTCCCACTTCCATTCGGGGATTTCGAGAGGTTGCAGCACTCCGGAGGGTTTTTGATGCTCTATCTTCACTTTTTGGCATACCAAACATTTTTGCACTATATTTGCTATATCTGCTTTCATCTTTGGCCACCAGAACATCTTTTTTAGGTATGGTACATCTTGGTTATACCGAGGTGTACACTAAATTGACTCTTGTGGGCTTCTTCCAAAATGCTAGCTCTCAATCCTTCTTTTGCAGGTACACAGATTCTCCCTTGGTATCTCCACACTCCTTCCTTATCCTGGACAAACTCTTTCAACTTTCCTACTTCGACAAGGGTTAAGGTTCTAAGGAAATCCTCATCTTCCCTTTGGGCTTGAATTATTTGATCCTTAAAGCTACTGGTTACACTTAGCTGGCTTAACCAAATTTGTTCAAGTCCCCTATATCCTAAGTTGAGGTTTCTAAAATCTTCTATCAGCTCATTTTCTTTCACCATGAGCCAAGCGGCATGCAAGGACTTACGACTCAAAGCATCTGCTACCACATTTGCCTTTCCTGGGTGGTAGTTCAACCCAAAGTCATAGTCCTTGAGAAACTCCATCCAATGCCTTTGTCTCATATTGAGTTCCTTTTGGTTGAAGAGGTATTTCAGACTTTTGTGGTCAGAAAAGACTTCAAACCTTACACCATAAAGATGATGTCTCCAGATTTTTAAGGCAAAGACAATAGCCGCTAGCTCTAAGTCATGGGTTGGGTAATTAACTTCATGGGGTTTGAGCTGTCTAGAGGCATAAGCTACTACATTCCTATTTTGCATCAAAACACATCCTAGTCCTCTTCCCGAGGCATCACAATACACCTCAAATTTTTCTTTTGGGTCAGGTAGGATTAGGACAAGGGTAGTGGTCAACTTCTTCTTTAGTTCCTGGAAACTCTCTTCACATTCTGGGCTCCATATAAAAGCTGAATTCTTCCTTGTTAGCTTGGTAAGGGGTAAGATAATTTGGGAAAAACCTCTAATGAACCTTCGGTAGTAACCGGCTAGCCCTAGAAAACTCCTAATCTCCTTTACAGTGGTAGGGGTTTCCCATTGTTGCACCGCTTCTATCTTACTTGGGTCTACTGCTATTCCCCCATGTGACACTACATGACCTAAGAACTTAACTTCCTTCGTCCAAAATTCACACTTGGACAACTTTGCATAAAGTTTCTTGTTCCTCAACACCTCCAACACCACTCGTAAGTGTTCTTCGTGCTCTTCTTCAGTTCTAGAGTAAACTAGAATGTCATCGATGAACACTATTACAAACTTGTCCAAGTATGGTCTAAATATCCTATTCATGTAGTCCATAAACACTGCCGGTGCATTGGTTAACCCAAACGACATCACATTAAACTCATAATGTCCATATCTAGTCCTAAAGGCTGTCTTTGGTATGTCCTCCTCCTTCACTCGAATCTGGTGGTATCCTGATCGCAGATCTATCTTGGAAAACACTTGGGCTCCTCTTAATTGGTCCATGAGGTCATCTATTCTAGGCAAAGGGTATTTATTCTTTATGGTCACTTGGTTTAGCTGCCTATAATCCACACATAACCCGCAAGCTCCCATCCTTCTTCTTGACAAATAGCACTGGAGCTCCCCATGGTGAAGCACTAGGCCTAATGAATTTCTTCTCTAGTAGCTCCTCTAATTGCTTCTTCAATTCATTAACTCGGCGGTGGCATCCTATAAGGAGCTATAGATATGGGTCTCGCTCCTGCACCAAATCTATAGAAAACTCAATCTCCTTTTGGAGGAAATTCAGGTATGTCATCAGGAAAAACATCTGAGAATTCCTTTACTACAAGGATCTTTTCTAGAGCTTGCTCCACTTCCCTCTCACTTGTCATCAGGAAAACATATCCTCGCTCTTCATTCCTACTATCCCCCATGATAATGGAGTTTAGGTATAGTCGTACCTTTCTATCAAGTTTAGAGGGATTGGGTAAAGATGGTTTGGGAAGAAATACTAGTGACTTATTTGCATAATGTAGTAACACACGGTTAGCCGAAAGCCAATCCATGCCCAAGATTACATCAAAACTAGACAAGGGTAGGCAAACTAAATCATGATGAAAAATCCTATCAGCTACCTCAAATTCACAATTTAGGCAGGCTTGATCAGTTCTAACAGTATTTATAGTGGGTGTAGAGACAACTAAGATGATTTTTAAGTCAGATATATACAACCTCAACTTATTATCACAATCATATGAAATGAATGAATGTGTTGCGCCAGAATCAAACAATACAATTAAGGGTTTTCCATTAATTATACACTTACCTTGAATCAGATCATCGGATTCTGAGGGCATCTCAGCAGTGATAGTAAACACGCGTCCCTGTGCCTTAGGCTTAAGTGTAGAGGACTGATTGAACTTTAGGCACTCTCTAGAATAGTGTCACTGCTGTCCACACCGATAACAAACATTCTTACCAAATCTGCATTCCCCTCCATGTATCTTTCCACAAGTGGCACAAGGGGTCTAGTCATAGGTTCAGGGACAACAGCCATCCTAGGTCGATTAATAGCTTGTGTCTTAGGTTGATTCATCATAGGGTGTTGGGCTTGTTTCCCTTTAAATCCACCTCCTTGGTAGGGTTTCTTGTAAGGGGGTGGGAACCCTCGGTGACCTTGTTGAGCAGACCTCTTCCTATTCTCTTCAACTCGGTGGGCAACTAGCTGGCGATTGAAACTCTCAGCCACTTGGCTTTTGCTGACTAAAGATGCATAGTCAGTGACCTCCAGTGGAGCCACAGATGCCAAAATGTCTGGCCTCAAACCACTCTCATATTTCATGTATTTCCAAGCCTCGTTGGGATTACTTTGGTAGCTAGTTGAGTGTTTGATCAGTTCTTCAAACTTAGCTGTGTACTCAGCCACACTTCGATTTCCCTGTGTCAAGAATGTAAATTCTACTTCCTTTGCCTTCTTAACCGGATCTGGAAAATATTTCTTATGGAATGTAGCATAGAAAACCTCCCACGTAATCTGTATGTCAGCACTTTCAAGCAAGCCCTTTGCACCCTTCCACCATGCGGTAGCCTCTCCTTTCAGCATATAAGTAGAGAATGCCACCTTTTGTTCATCATAGCATTCTACCACTGAGAAAACCTTCTCCATCTCTTGAATCCATATGTCAGCTATTTCGGGGTTAGTTGTCCCTTTGAATTCTGGAGGTCCAGCCCTCTTGAATTCTGAGAATTTTCCATGTTCTTGGTTCCCAACTGATTCCTCTGACATCCTATTCATCTGCTCCATCATCACTGTTGCTTGTGCTTGCATAGCCCTAGCCATCTCCTGGAGTGCATTTGCTAGTTCATCACGATTACCTCCACCGCGTGCCCCATGCGTAAATGCGTCACTTGTCGCCATTAGTTCCTAGACACACCAAACAACATCATCGAGTTGATCGGGCTCAATACTATAGCTAAGCATGGTAGCAACTATGGCAAAGATATCACAAGACGATCATGCATTTCTAAATCCTATATCCCATCATACGGATAAGATTAATAGCATGATATCATAGACGAAGCATAGTCACCCATTCCTCGTGCTTAAATAGGATGAATCGCTCGATACCATAATGTAACACCCTAATAGAACCCCACTGTGCTTAAGTTCACATTTGGATTCTATTAGTTGTCACTTATGCCTTGTATTAATTTTCTTTTGAAATTAACTTAGAAAAATAATGGAAGCTACATTTTTTCTTTAAATAAATTAATTTTTTTGAAAACTTAAGCTCAGAATTAGAAGTGAAATACATAGCGCTTTTATAGATAATAATCAAGTTACATTGCGCACTTAATTAAATAAGCGGAATAAAAGACTAAGTGTAGAACAATTATCACATAAACTGGAATATAATCACTTAATACATAAGTCACAACAGGGCATATATCATACTGATAAGTTATTACAAATAACAATATAAGTTCTACTATTACTAATTGTTTCTCACAAACTATAATGTAACTAAAGCTCGGAATGCTCCTACTTGAATGGTTTGAAATCTTCACGTGCTACCTCTTTCCTCGCCTACTGACCTCGTTGCTTTAGGTGGACACGCCTGTCTCACTAACGACAGCGGAAAATAAACATAGGAGTGAGAAATACATGATTTCTCAGTAGGAGTTCCTACTTGTACTAAAAGTGTCATCGTTGTCATCCCAGTCACTTCGGGTTTATTATAAAAAGGTGAACAGGTAAGGATTCAATTATCAAACTTTCACAAACGTGATTAGCCGAAGTGCAGTTACTTTTAAACTAATCTTGAACATTAGCGAAATATTCATTCAAGATTTCATCAAGCATACATATAAGCATATCATGTAAAACCACTAATAAGCGAGAATCATTTAGGAGTCGCATGCATTTCATGATTACTCGTCCTCAACATTCACTTGTTTAGTGATCATCATCTTTCATTTATTTCATCAACATATTTCTTAATTACTCACGGGATGAATGCATCAATGCCTTAGACCACCCTAAAAGGGTAATGAGCTCATACCATGACCGTCGCCATAACCTTTTTGGTTTTCATTCCGTTGCTGTGATCTCAACGGTTTAGGGGGTTAAGCCGTGAGTTTAGCTCAAGTCCACTTTTCCAGACTTTCATTGCTACTTTTTCAAACTTTACTTTTATTATTTCTTTTGGAAAATGAATGTATGCATATTATCATGTAATCACAATAAACCCTGGGCAATCAATCATTCATCCTCATCATTTCATAATTCATCACCATACATTCACATTACTATAAATCACTTCATAAAACATGGACAATATCATGTAAATCTCATAGTAAACACTTTCATAGATAATTCATATTAACTAACCAAAGTTATCAAGTTGAGTTTCTAGTGTTCGTAAGAGGTAATGGATGTCTTAGTATTATCTTTTTCTCTTAGTGTTCTTTGTACTCTTAGCATTCCATTAATACATTAATGCACTTCAAAATATTATTATAGGTTCCTTATATATTTTTATTATGACTTTCATATAACTCTTGAAGATTATTATTCTACTTAAATTCTTAAAATTCTCTCTTTACAAGACTTGATTCTTTTATTTATAGTTTTGACATCTTTTAGAAGAAAGTTTATAATTCTCTGTATACTTGTTATCTCAGCTTAGTAAAGGTAGTTCCAAATTCCTAACTCATCAAATTTTAGCATTTACATCTTTGGAATAGTGTAAATCAACTATAAACCATGCATAGGAGGGTTCCCGGGGAAAGAGAGGTGGGTCACAATGGACATGCTTAAATACCAAGTCTTTCCTTAGCCGAACCTTTCCAAACTGCACTTTCACAGTACACTATCCCGAAATTTATTTCTCATTCTGTATTTACGTGGTACAAAGCTTTATACATAACATACATGGGTGTATTCCTATATGTGTTAGCTCTCCAACAAAGTTGAAATCAGTCCATTTGCATTTTTCTAGAGTGAGTTACATCTATTTTACTACTACAAGGTCAGATTTAAAGTTTCAGTCTTAGGCTCTACTTTAAAAATTTATATCTTGAGCTAGAAAACTCCGTTTTGGGTGATTCTTTTTGGAGAGTGTTCTATAATGAGTCTAGTTTATAGTAAAATTATTTTAATTTCGAGATACTTGATATTTTATGAACAGTAGCTTTCAAGTACCTGCTGCCAGAAACAACTAGAATTTCCAGCACCTACCATTTTCATGTCTTAAGTTACCTTTATTAAATCAGGTTTCACATACAATCTTTTCAAGTTATATTTGAGTTTGATAACATCATAAAGGTACTCATAACAAAATAGAACATGTCATATTTCTAAAAATATATTTTTCAAATAATCATTTAAAACTTTTGACAATAACTCAAACTTGAGGCATTCTATCAAGGTTAGAAGCCAACAATGCTTGAACAATTAAAGATGAAGCTCCTACCTCTTGTGTAGGGTCTAAAAAGGGTCCTTCTCTTCTTCCTTAAGCTTCGAACAAGAGTCTTTGGAGTGGATGACCCTCCTTAAATCTTGGCTCTAGAACTTGAATGCTTAAGAAAATATTTCTCACTAGAGTTAAAGATTGTAACTCTTGTGAGGGCTAGTGAAAGTTTGGACTTAGGATTGAAGTGTTTGGATGAAGTTTAGAGGATCAAGGGAAGTTTTTGAAGAACATAAGAAGAATGATAGAATAAGAAAGAAAGAACACTTAGGGAGTTTCTGAATTGAAGAGAGTTTGAGGAGTATTTATAGTGGAAAGATTAGAGAAAAAAACAGAAGAAGGAAAGCACTTGGAGCATGATTTATGGAAACATGTTGGCTGAATTTTGGGATGAAAATGCTCCATGTTTTGTGCAAACACGTTTCCATGTTTTGTGCAAACACGTTTCCATGTTTTATGCAAACACGTTTCCATGTTTTATGCAAACATGTTGGATGAAAATGCTCCATGTTTTATGCAAACATGTTTCCATGTTTTATGCAAACACGTTTCCATGTTTTGTGCAAAGATGTTTGTGGATATTTTCTAACCTTTAGTGCATGTATGTGATTCAGAAATGTGTATGATGTATGTGGTTAAATTATTGTGTTATCATCTTAATCCAATGGCTTAGATTCATTCTTGTCTAAAGACAAGTCTAGGGATTTGTGTAAATGGCGTTGTAGTAATTTCTTTAACTAAGACAAGGATATTTTTGTAATTAGACAATGATAGTGGTTTTCTTGTAATTCCATTCATAGAGTAAGGGTATCTTTGTCATTTAATAAGGGAAGGGTAGTTTGGTAATTTCCTTTACATAGCAAGGGCATTTTCATAATTTCCACTAAGTGATGGCATTTTCGTAATTCTTTGCATTTTTCTCTAGACATACTTAAGTAGTCTATTTGTTGTGTTTAATAACATTTGTCCAGATTCTCTTGGTTTTGCTATCGATAATTAAGATTAATATTTATCTTAATTATAAATTTGGGGATGTTACACTTAGAGGTAGAAAAAACCAAAAAATTTGCGAGTGCCACTGGTTCCTCACGCAAAGAGAGAAACTACAAGCATAGGCTAGAGAGAGAGAAAGAGAGCATAGGCTGGTTGAATGAGGGAGAAGGGTACGCCGGTTGTGATGGTGGAGTAGGAGGCACGACAATACTGTGGTCGGCCGGCTGTGTTATGAAGAAAGAGAGAGAGAGAACACGAGCTGGCCCGAAAGAAGGCCACTGTGCCGGCGATGATGACTGTGGTGATATCGGAGGCGGTGCACCGATGGCAACTGTGCGAAGTCGGGAGAGAGAGCCATAGAGAAAAGGAGAGAGGAAGAAGATAAGAGAATTACGAGAAAAGAAGGAAGAAAAAAGGGAAGTAGAAAGAAAAAAAAAATTAAAGAAGAAAAGAAATGTGAGTCTCGTCCATTAAATATTATGTCAATATTTATTTATCTGATTTGGTTTATGCCAAACGCAATTAAATTTTATTTTTTATACTGAAAGCTATTTTGAAGATACAAGTAAAAATAAGTTCATGAATTATAACATTTGGCATCATGTTTTCTTGGACATGACTTATTTTGACCCATTGTTGCGTCATATACTTGTCTGCATTAATCAGGCACGCTCTCCAGTTATGAGTTGACGAGCTTGGCATCATCATATAGCACGTGAAATGAAATGTGTGATCGAGGGAAGGAGCAGGTACTGAAAATTTAGTATGAGATCCCCTGACTTTCTTGTTGAGGTTAAGACGAAAACAACATTAACAAGCTAGACCTTTACATTTGTTTATTTCTCTGTTCTGATGATTAATTATTGACAAGTAGATCCCAAATAATTGACCATGCACTTCATATGCTTCTGACTGAAGTTTACAGTCTAATCATAAAAAGCAGGCAAAACGATATAAGAATAGAAGTTTATACATAACCTGCACATCAGTAGAGTTTAAAATAATGGACCAGCCTCCCCGCAAGTAGGGTCTGGGTAAGAGCGGATCTACCTGCATAGTTATGGGACTCCATTAAAATTAGTATATGTATATTTTAACCCTGCTACTTTACTAAGTTTGGTCTCACATTTAAATCTCATCAAAAAATGAAAATTATGTAAATTTTTTTAATAAGCTTATGAATTAATTTTGCCCCAATATCTAACTTTTCTAGATCCATCACTGCATTTGAGGAGGATAGATGTACGCAGTCTTATTCCTATTTCGTGAAAAAATTATTTTTAGGATTTAAATCTGTGACATTCTAATTATAAGACAGTAATTTTACCATTATACCAATAGCGACTCTCTTTGCACATGAGTACTTTAAGATGGGAAAATTGCACTGCTTCATATAACGAGACATCATATTTTACACAATATAATCACGTTATATAACTGTATGCTACTACAAGTTAAAGCAAAAAGTCTTTAAATTATTTATCATACAAAAAAAAAAAAAAAGGTCTTAAAATTCATGTCACTCACCAAAGAAACTCAGAAAGTTAATATAAATTAAATTAATTACACTTCTCTCAGTTGGTATTGTGCAATAAAATCTGGGAGCAGATAGAGGCGCTACTTAATAAGAACCAGTAGATCTTGTAGCCAAGGCAACTAGAAAGTCTCTGTAATCCCCAGACGGAATGCTTTCACCTATAAAATCAGAAAGCTCCTTGCCATATTTTTTCTTGAAAACCTTTTTAACATCATCCAAGTCTACCTCAGCCCTGCTTACCAACGCTCGTGCCAGAGTTCCTATGTCCCTTTTTCCACCTTTGATGCTTGAATACAGTGACTGCAATTATCAATCCAAATAGTAACTTTCAAATAAGCATTTTTATTCCCAAACTATTTTGTTGGAACTTTAATACAACAATTTGGGATAAAGCAAATGCACTCGATTTGCGGTCGGTTCTGTTAAAGAAAACAGTGTTACCTTTGCATAATATCGTGGTGGATTATAAATGCACTTCACAGCCACTGTTAAAGCTTCACCAAATTGCCCATAGTTTCCCCTCTTGATAGACTAGAACACGCGGTTAATTGAAATTTGAAAACAAATAAACAAAATTTCAAATCCATCAAATACTGAACATACATAGAGTGGGTTGAATCATGGGGGAGGGAAAAGGTTTCTAGCATATTCTGTTAGTACCTTTGTGTAGTCATGCCCATAAATGTGCTTATAACTCAAAAATGTTAGCTTCAGTTGGGGAATGCTCCTCTTGCTCAGAATTTCAAGAACAACAGCTTCATGTGCAGATCCTAAGCTTCCCTCCCCAGTTTCATAAAGCCTCCTTGCATCACACTTGGAGATATGCTGGCTGACATCTGCTTCATGAGCTTTATGTGATGCAGACAATGCCACAAGAATCTGAATAATCAAAATTCAAAGTCCATTTCCTTAAATTTACAGAAAAATCAATAATTTCCATTAACCATTTTAGCATGCCTCAAGTCTCTCTACAGGGCTCACCTTTTGAAATGGATGTGGAGGGTCCAAATTAATAATGTCTTGGTCCAACAGGCTTCTAAACCTTTTCTGGTACGCCTGCGTGATAAGAAGAACATGGCTTGATTTTCTACCCACAAAAATTTCCGCAAGAGCCTTGAAATTGGTCTTATCTTGTTGAAGAGCTTCTCCAGCCACAACAGCATCCCTGTCATGTGGGTCAAGCATCCACAAGGACAAAGCAGAACATTTCATGGAGGAAAACCCATCTTCATATCTTTGAAGGTGACTTATCAAGTCTTCTCCGTACACTGCTTCATAGGTCTCCCTTAGTTGCTGTCTTTCAAGCTGGGTTAGCCTAGCCAGAGATGGAATCAGTTGGCTCAAACCCCCCAACGAATCATGAATTTTCTTGCAATGAAGTTCGAAATTGTGGCTTGTCATGGTTAGAATGTTGGTAGCCATATTAGGAAAACAGTGGAATGGTTGATTGGCTCTGAGGGAGGCAGTTCAACAGAAACGTATATAAAGAGCCATTACTTGAAGGCTAAGGCAGGAATAATACTTTTTGTGCAACCCATAGAAGCAAAAATTTGGAAATGGTGGACTCATCACTCCCTCTAAATGTGTAGGGGTAGGTTTCAAAGTCCAAAAGTTAATGGGAAGTGAAGTTTCTGTGCACTGAGTTGATGGTGATGTGTAACGCAGGTATTGCTTGTACATGCGTGCCATGTGATGTTTGTTTTGTAGCTGAAATTGTCATTGGCGTCCAAATAGACTCTGACTACGCCATGGTACCTTTTCAGCAACTTTTTCAGTAGTCGTTTTCCAACACCAGCCACCTTGTGAGTTCCCATTGAACAATAAGATTATTCAGGCAAAATTTCATATATAAAAAGTAGGAATTTCATTATGAGCCAGAGAATAATATACACGGAAATTATGGTTTCATATGGAAAGTTCATGAATGGGACACTTCATGTTTCGTGAAACATTTGTTATCTTAGCACCAAAGTGGGTACTTTATACGTTGGACATCTCATGGTTGGGTTCACCATAACCCATATGAAAACAACTAAAAAACTTGAAGGCATATATCTTCCTATCAAAATAAAAGGATATTAATTAAAAATATAAACAAAATGATAGAACAAATCTTCACTTCAAATGACAAATTAAAATAACCTGTTGCCTAGGTCTTCAACCTACACATCTTCCACCGTCTCTTTTTTTCCCCTTTAAAAATGATATTATAGTCTCAAGTTTAAGGTGTATTAAATACGTGTCAATATTTCTTCTATTTAGTTTTAGATAAATACATAAAAATAATTTTGAATCATGTATTGAATGGTGAACATTTCATCATTACTCTTATTTCTTTCTCATTATGAAGCCATTGCCAATTTGCCACCACCCAATCTGAGAACTAATGTGTTGTGTAGGCTTGCATGGATGATTTCCCCTAGCAAAATTCTTGTATATGTACAATTCTAAGAATTTATTCTTAGGAACATTCATAGAAAAGCTTATTCAACTTATAAATGAGTGAGTATATATTGAATAAAGTTAACGTACCCATTTTTATTAGACAAAATAACCAAGTTAGTCCCTAAAAAATGTATTGTGGGATAAATTAGTCCATCAGATTTTGAAAATCTCAAATTAGTTCCTTATATTTCAAAAAAGGGAACAAATAGGTTTCTCTTGTAGTGCAGTGATTTCTTAATCATATGGACCTGTACAGAGAGACAAATTGTCTTTTCTTTTGAAATGTAAGAGTTCAATTTGGGACCTTCAAAATTTAAGAGACTAATTTGTCCTATCATACATTTTTAAGGAACCAATTTAGGTTTTTACTATTTTTATTCAGCCAATACGCGTTGAAGAAAATTCCCCAAAATAAAGCAAGCACTTATCACCCTGCTTCACATAAAGTTCCTTTCAATTTTCGAATATCCAACTAAAACTTTATAAAGTGATAATGTACTAATATGTGCGTATTAGAAGTTAGTGAATCAAGAGTTAGATGCTTCTTTCTTGAGTAAGATGAGTTTGGAAGATTTATTGATTGCTAATTAGATTTGACATAATATCTTAGGCAAATTATAAGGTGGACTTCTTTTTTTGGGTCTATCATAGGCCCCTTATTATTAGCCATTAGATTATTACCATTTATGTTTGACGATTTCATCTAACAGCTAATAATATGAGATATATGATGGACCCAAAGATAAGAGGTCTATCATAACTGAATTCATATAAATTCAAGCATATATATAAACATCCAAAGACCCTGCCTGTGACAAATGGAGCATCATGGATAATTCTATTACGGCAAGACTTAAAGATAAGCTCCAATATGAATATTAAGCCTTCTCAAGAAGGCTTGCAAACACATAAATTGACTATTGTGCAACTTAAGGATTAGAATCAAAATTAGCGCCTATATCTGAAAAGAGGAGAAAACAACAGAGTGAACTTTAAAACTCAATTGCAGACCTAATGTCTGTAACTCAAATAAGACAATATACAAACTATTAGTAAATGCAAGGTAAATTAACAAATTATATAAATTCAATAATTTCTTATATTTAAAGAAAAGAATTTTAGGATAGGGACTTCATTCAACAATTCCTTGCTCAATTTCTTTCCAGGTGCTACCTTTCTCACGGAGAAGTTGTTGCCATAGTGTTCTTGTATAAGGGGCTCATTATACATGAGGAATGTACCCCTCTTAGCCATGCTGAGGTCTGGTTATTTTCCTTCTACCATTGGATTTGTATTTTGAGAAGGGTAAAGAAATGAGATTGAGAGTTTGTGATAAGGAAAGGTTACAGGAATAAGGGTCTGCAAAGAATATGAAACGGTTTGAAGTTGTGAGAAAAGTGTTTGAGGTTGAAGATAAAAGGTTTTTATGTGAGGTGTGTAAGGTATGGGAAGTTATTAATTTGATGTGATTGAAAGTCTGGAAATTGACAAGACGAGGGAGAAAGAAACTCAAAAGGTGGGAATTATCCCCCCCCCCCCCCCAATTAATAATTCTTCTGTAACCATAAGTAGTATCTAAACATATAGTGTAGTTTCTAAGTCTTCATCCCACTTTCTGAGCCATCTTCTGAACAATTGTTCGTCATTCTGAACCCTTGTAGCTTTCTGACATGTTTTTCTAAACCTATGATTCACTTTCTGATCTTGCAAAGTGACTTTTTGAACATGTCTTGATGTTCTGTTATTGGCCTTAGTTCAGAGTCTTATTTGGGGAACTCCAGAAAGTGTTATGTAAGAATGCAATGCAAGTTTTAAAAACTTTCAAGATTTAAAAGCTTTTTCAAATAACAAAAACAATATTCAGCTAATGGTTTAGTGAACATATCAGACACTTTATCCTTGGTATTCACAAACATTAACTCAAGATCACCTTTGTGAATAGGATCTCTAATAAAATGATGTTTTATATAAATATCTTTTGATCAAGAGTGCTGAGTAGGATTCTTAGCAAGATTAATTACACTTGTATTATCACATAAGATAGGGATCTTGGAATACCTCAAGTGATAATCCTCTAGCTAGTTTATTATCCAAAGCATTTGAGTATAGTAATTTGTAGTAGCAACATATTCGACTTAATGCAATCGTATTCTGCTTCTTGCATGACCAAGTAATGGGGCATTCTCCAAAGAAACAGCAGCATCCATATGTGCTTTTTCTATCCACTCTATCTCAAGCGAAGTTAACATTACAAAAACATAGAATCTTGCTAGAAGTACCTTTTGTAGGTCGAAAGTTATACAAAAAGAGGGGTTGCACATGCTTTAACTTCCTTTAGAGATTCTAAAAACTTTAAACAAAGACATCAAGTATACACTTGAAGTGCAATGGAAATTTTTTGAGCAATGATCAAAAAGCAACTTTCTGAATTGAGTTGAAAATATAAAAATAGATTAAGACAAATTTTCAAAAATGTATCACTACAAAAAAAAAATGCAGGATACCGCTGGAAGATACCAACGAGTTCAAACCTGTCGGTAGTTACTGACGATATCTCCAACAAGACATTGCGTTTTGGGAAATAATAATGGTTATTATTGGTGTGCACGACAAGCCCGTCGGTGTCACCATCGATAAATACTAGTGCCAATACACGACACATGGCGCGCATAATGTCCGACGGGTCTACCAATGGGTATTTAACAATTTATGTTTTAATTATTTGTATCAAATATTACCGAGGGATAGACCGGCGATATATTTAAAATTTGTTTTAATTTTTATATCTTATTAAATAAACTGATAAGTAAATTGACAGATATTTATTATAATTATAATTATAATATTACCGACAGCTAAACTGACGGGTATATTTAACATTATGCTTTATTTTTTTTATATTTTATTAAATAAACCGATAGGTAAACCAACGGTCACTTATTGTAATTATAATTATAATATTACTGACGGTTATATTTAACATTATGTTTTATTTTTTATATTTTATTAAATAAACCGACGGGTTAACCGATGGGTACTTATTATAATTTTAATTATATTTATTAATATGTTTCGGACAAGATAACCGATAGGTGTTTACTTTTAAAATTATTAAATATTATTTATTACCGATAGGAGTACCGATGGGTTTTTGAAAGTTAACAAATTAATGCACAAAAGTTTGGGATTTCTAACCTTCCGTCAGTATACCTGTCAGTAATTCATGCGAATTAAAACGCACCATTGCACTAAATGCATACTCATCGATAACCCGCGGATATATCGCTCCTGTGACCATTCTTGCTCCGCACTCTCTGAACACACACACACACACACTCTCTCTCTCTCTCTCTCTCTCTCTCTCTCTCTCTAAGCTCTCTGCTGCTACCCTTTTTTGCCTCCATTCACCGTTTGCCGCCATCAGAGTTTCATTTGAGAAATGGCGGCCACCATTACGATCTAGGGACATTGGTGAGCATTTCAATCGGTGTAGTTTTTTTTTTAATTTTATTTACTTTTTCCGTTCGTTTATGGGTGTCCATAGTGTTGTGTTTTGTTGCATTGGAGACTAATTATTATTGTTAATTTGTTAATGTAGGAGTTTTGTTTGAAAGTGACATCGATTATCATTTTGGGATCGGTTTGCTATTCTTCTTTTTTATGTTATTTATATTTTCTATGTATATAAGTGTGTTGATTTAAATTTATCATATTGGATTTTCAGGATTGGAGTTGGTTGGACGCCAAGAGCTTTCTTGCATTTGCATTTTATTTTTTTTTGCTGCTATAGAGGTTAGTAACTAAATCCTTGTTATTTATATCGTTTAATGGTGGATATATAGAGACTTATGTTTTTTAAGATAGAGTTGTAGGAAATGGGAATTGCATGATTAGGGGGAAGGGCATGGAGGTCTTTCCCCGACTTGTTTGATTTATTTGCTGTGGGATTCTTTGTGTTTGCGAAGATTGTAGGATATATGTTGTGGAGTTGAAAGGGGATGTGCAATAGAATGATTTTTAGGATTATGTGAATTATATGTAATTACTAACATATAACTGTTTCACTATATCTATTCTATTGTTGATCGTTATAATAATATCTATAATTGTTGAATTGATTGAAATATCTAAACATCGGAAGCTCCTAATTTGAAGGGATATGTTGTTCAAATTTTTGTTAAAATTTTTTGTAGGAATAATAAGGTAAAAAATGTAACTATATTTAAAAAACTTAAAAGCTAGTTGAATTTTTTTAAAAATAATAATTTAAATAAAACTTAAAATCCAATTGAATATGTTTTAAAGGATAGGTTAAATAAATATCTAATGACAGAAGCTCCTAATTTAAGGGGAGATGCTGTCAAAATTTTGTTAACTTTTTTTTTTAAGAATAATAGATTAAACAAAAGTAACTATATTTAAAAAAACATAAAAGTCAATTGAGTTTTTTTTAAAATAATAATTTAAATAAAACTTAAAGACCAATTGATTATGTTTTAAAGGCCAATAAAAAGAAATATCTGATGACGAAAGCTTCTAAATTGAGGGGAGATGCTGTCAAAATTTTGTAAAAATTTTGTTAGGAATAATTGATTAAATAAAAGTAACTATATTAAGAAAAACTTAAAAGCCAATTGAATTTCAACTGGCCTTGTTACTACAGAGAAATGGTTGTATATAGGAATTACGATATGGCTTAGCTCTAGGAAAGGAATAGCGATGCAGTCCAGCTTAGCTCATGAACCCCTAAACGGGAGGATTCCTAGCTACTTAGACTTGTAAGACGAGAGCGACTATCAATGACCAGAAGAAGAGTTAGTATCCATCCAGCATGCAGGAAAGAGAAGACATAAGACAAAGTCTATAATATAAATAGAATAAGGGGTTAAGTTACATATGTAAACATCCACTATACTTTGGTGGTTAACAACCACCTACTTCTTTGAAACATCAAATCCGGCGTAGTATGAATTCTACGTTAGTAAATGAAGAATTGGGTGATATCCAATCCTATGTCCAAAAGTAGAGCACCATTATCTGATCAGGCTAAAGAAAGACTTCAGGCCAAAAAGCTAAGATATTAGGAAAGGTTGAAATGACAAGAAGAGCGCTTAGTGAGGAAATAGACAGCACCGGAGGGAGGAAATTATCGCGAATAAGGAAGCACGTCGACTCCGAAAGGAAGCTCGCGAGAGAGAAAGAAAAACATAGGTTAAATTCATCCCAAGCTGATTGCTCCTCTCGAGATGGTAGTGAGGAAGGCTCGATGTAATTGAGTCTTTCGATGTAGTTCCAAGTCTTCTATGTCCCTCGGAGACTGACAAGAGTCAGAATTGGTACTAACAGAGCAGAGCGAAAGTGATTGATTGTCTCAAAAGAACCAAAGTGCAGGAAGAAAAGCCCATCCATAACTAAGAACAATAGTAAAGCTAGAAAGAACAAGAGAGCATCGAGTTCAAAAGAAGAAGACTGCAGTGCCTTAATAACCGAAGCAGATGTCTACAACTTATCCCTTTCCTAAAAGAAGGATTGATTTAATAAGTGCTAGTGCAAGTATGGGGCACTTCATCAGCAGTGGTTCGTTTAGCAAGCAGTCTTATTGCTTGAAAGCACACACAGCACATAGTAGGAGAGTTCGAGTGTGAAAGCAGTGTACTCATGCCCCTGAGATAAGGTATGCTTTAAGTGCGTTCTCTAACTATAAGAGCAGGAGCAGCAAGCACTTACTTTCTTTAAGATGCTAACTTTCATAGCATCTAAGAAGTAGACGTCGTTATCTCAAGTTTTTCCGTTAGTGCGCTCCGGAAAGAAGGAGCAAAGGCGAAAAAGCTCAAGTGATTTTCCTTTTACTACTGTCAGGCCAAGGAAGATAACTTCATAACCTAGGGAATACAATTCCATAAGAGCGAGAAAGTACGAGGATAGAAAGAATCACACGATTCCCATTCGTGATAGAAGCTTTCATAGTAGAGGAGTGCTCAAGTTCGAAACTAGACTATTCTCTGACTAGAAGAGCTTCGCCTAAGACTTTGAAGCGAAGCGAAGGGAGGTGGTCCCTAGCGTTGCGTATATGGCTATATAGCGTCAGCATTGTTTGCAAGTCACGTCAGTGCAGGTGCAGCGTAGCGTGATGGTAGCATTAGCTATGCTCGACTAACAGGATGAGTCATGTGACTGACCTAACATTTTATTGAAATGAACTTCAAGCTGCTGAACCGACAACGGTATATTCTTTTTATGCTTGTTTTGAAGCTTGAAATGACAGACAAGTGGTGACTATGAGACAGCCTTGCTACTAAGCTTCTTGTGTTCCATCTTTTTTTATTGTGGGGTTCGCGCAACAAAAGCGCTTCCTCTTTATTTTTCTTTGCCACCATGAGACCTCCAATCAATGCTTTCGGGCGAAATCCTTATCACTGTGGAAAACTGGTACTTTTCTATAGTGGATCAAGGCTGCTTGAACTTTAAAACCAGGTTCAGGTCTTGGAATCGAGCTAGGAGCTGTTATTGAATCAATTGATGGCGGTGTGATAATGCCAGTCGAAAGGGAAAGACGATGACTATTAGTTCTTAGTCTTTTTCCAAAGTAAGCGAGTGAAGTCACACGAGGGTAATTCAAATCACTCTTCTTTCATTTCGGCTCACGGTGAAATGGTCTCTATGGTTCGCTTTCCCTTGTGACTATGCTTTCTGTGGTGAACTTTTGTCGACTCTTCACTCTAAGTCAGCTTCACTCGAAAAAGAGAATCTTGACCCTGGGCTGGGAATGGGAACAAGAAGAATCGCTAACAACTAGAACGAGGTCCTTTTGGCTTTTTTTCTCTAAGTAGCTTTGGTAAGCTATTGCCTTACCAACTAACTAATAAAAGGAGTAGCAGTAGCAGTCGCCCCTCAAAGGGCGGATTCCCCTTTTTACTTACTCCTAAAATGAAGGATCGAAAGAAATCTCTCATACTTTTTTTTCTTTAGTACTATAAGGGCGAGCTTTCCTGGCATATCAGATGCCATTTCACCAGCTTCATTATCTGACTTCTCACCTGGGCTAAGCCCCGAACTGGGGACTACATAAAAAAAATCCAATTCCTTCCCATTAGTAGAGTACGAGTCGGGAACATCAAGAAAAACCTAAGCTTTCATCTCGAGATTACCTTGGAAGACAATAGACTTATTGGTACCTAGATAGCGCCTCCTAACACGGGAAAGAAAAAGCTGTTGGGTTGTGGACCCAAAATACTTATTCGAAACAAAGAAAACCAGATTCCGTACACTCGAATACTACCAATTAACAACACTCCATTCTAGTCTCAAGATTTTGAACATTACAACCATATTGCCGATAGTGCTCTTTTCGTTTTTCATCCCATCATCTGGTAACCGCCGAATGATCCACAAGAAAGGTGGCAGGAATCAAACCTAGCTTGTGTAGCCTATGGTAAGCAAGCCTCCATAGCTTTCTATGCCCCAATAGCGCCTTTCCTTTTGATCATTCAATTTGACTCAGTAAACTCTTCGATTCTATTCTAAGACATTCTTTCTTCCATTACGTATTTTCTATGTCCGGTAAGGCGCATTCAGTTGAGGGATAAATACCTCCCGGGTCAACTCCTTGCTTTCATCGAGAATGTCATTGCCTCATGATTATTGTCCAATGCTGTATTTCGACTACATTTCGCTACACAACCCTCGCGCTTACTCTATAAATAGTGAAAGCAAAGGGGATTCATTGCTCTTTCTCCTTTTTTTTTCCCGACACACAAACAAGATTTTATTTTGTCACTGGTAAACCTCATCAATTCCATTCTATGTCGGGGCGGTGCCATCATTTCTCCGTTTAAGCTATTCCATGGAATAGGATGTCTTTTGCAAAGCCCAGTTCTTTTCTCATAGATAGAGCTCGTGACTCTTCGCCTCGTTGCTCGCATGAGTAAAGGGAAACGCAAGTATCTTTATTTCCAGGTTCACCCGTGAAGGTAGAAAGATTCTCGTTGCTTTCCCCTTTCCTAATAGGTCTGGTTTGGGACGGTCCTTTTTCTCACCTTGAAATCCAGCTATTCTAACTCCCTAACAGAATGAAGGGCAGTTGGCTTCATGGCTTGCTATTTTATAGCTGTTTACAATCCATATCTGAAGAAAAGGAAGTAGCCAGCGTGCTATTAGCTGGAACGGAACAAGGGCTTGAAGAGCTTTCTTGAGGGGTTACGGGATGAAGCTACCAGTACAAGACCATGACTTCTCCTTTTCAATTGAGCTTCCCCTACTCGGAGTGGTGTCTAGCTCCTGGGTTCGTTTGCTGACTTGCCTTCCACTTTGACTTCCACCGGACCAAAAGAGAGATCGCTCAATGGCGTAGATCAAGAAGTTTCCGCTTCCTCGTTTGAGCTGCTCCAAACCTTTTCAACCACGTATGTGGCAAAATACGGGGATGACTTATGGCTAGGGGTGAAAGGCCAACCAAGATCGGATATAGCTAGTTTTCTGCGAAATCTATTTCAGTAGAGCGTATGATGTCGATGGCCCAAGGTAGAGCACTCAATGGGCTAGGGTGGCCCCATTTCGCCTTACCAACAATAGGGAAACTCCAAATACAGGCCTAGATCGTTTGTACAGACAGACTTTTAGGGTGCTAAGATCCAAATTTGAGAAGGAAACAGCCCAAATTGTACGCTAAGGTCCCTAAGCAATCACTTAGTGGAAAAGGAAGTGATCAAGCGATGACAACCAGGAGGTGGGCTTGGAAGTAGCCATCCTTTGAAGAAAGCGTAATAACTCACTGGTCTAGCTCCATGGCACCGAAAATGTATCAGGGCTCAATTGATTCACTGAAGCGACGAGACCTTGAAAGTTGCTTTTTCAAGTGTCAGTAGCGGGACGTTCTGTCAACCGGGGAAGGTTTTTGGTGACAACACCTGGAGATATCAGGAGTGAGAATGCTGACATGAGTAACGAGAAATCCTGTGAAAAACATGATCGCCTGCTAGTGGAAGGCTGAGCAGCACGGAACTTTCATTAATCAAATGGCATAAAAGGGGGGCTTTCCTTTGTTAGAAATCCATAGACAACATTCTGGAACTTCCAAACCAAACTAATTGAATATGTTTTAAAGACCAAATACAACAAATACCTGATGATTGAAGCTCCTGATTAAAGGGAAGTTGCTGTCAAAGAGGAAATAGAAGGGTTTAAAAGAACCATGAAAGGGAAATAGCAGGGTTTAAAAGAACCATGAAGAATATGTTTCAAGTAGAAGGATCAATATGTCATGCTTATCTATCAAAAGAGACTTCAAATTTGTGCTCATTTTTTTTCAACCGCATGTTCAATCTAGGAGAACTCGGGTTGGTCATAACGACAATGGAAGGGAGTGTCCTATTCCACTAACTTTGTCTATATTCAATCAATCTGGTTGAATTGCTGGAAAGAGCGTGGCTCAATGGCTGACTTCTGAAAAATGAAATTATGCACACATATATATTTTGATAAATTGTGATGAGGTGCAACCATTCAGATTGTAAGTCAATAATCCCTTTTTTGGGTGAAAGTGTGATGTTATGCATCTTTAAAATAGCAAAAAATCTATTGTCAACAACAGATACTTTGAGTAATTGCATGGCCAAGATTCTTTTCAAAATTTTTCAGGTTGGTTTAGATTGCATGTAAGTCCACTTATTTAAGATTATGTAACCCAATATATTCTTATCTGTTAATTTTGTTTGATACAAGTCTATTTGACATTTCAAACTTCATGTACATAGGTTCATAACAAAAATAATGGTGTAACATGTCCTCATTTGTTTGATTTAGCTTGGAGGCTAAAAAATAAAGTTGTAAGCTAGCCCATGTACCATGTCAATGGGTACAAGTTTCATACAGCTGATTGGGGTGCGAGGAAAAAAATCGACAATTCTGGTATTTATGTTAAAGGTGATACTGGGGATGGAGAATGTGATTGGTATGGTTTCGTTAAGGAAATGCTTGAGTTTGAGTACATGAGTGAGCTCACAAATAAATTTGTCCTACTCAAATGTGAATGGTATGATCCTACCTGACTTGCTGGGACATGACAACACAACAATTACAAAATCATTTAAATCAATTACACCAGAAGATATAAAAGTTATGATCCATTTATTATAGCCCAAAATGCTAGACAAGTATATTATGTCTTATCTTGGGAAAAGTAGGTCACAGTGGAAGATTGTGAACAAGATAAAACTAAGAGGTAGGATTGAAATATAGGAAAATACTGTTGAAGATGCTTATCAAGTGGATGATTCACCTTCTTTAAGGGCAATAATCGATGCAAACAATCTTGAAAACCTTCTTCCATTGATGACTGGAGGGAGTTGACATAATTGAATGCATGAGTAACCACCCAATTAGGAATCAGATGAAATAAGTTGTAGGAGTGCTGACGATTCACCTAGTGATCAACAACAGAGTGATGATGAAAACAGCTCTGCACTTTTAGATTAACATATTATATGCAATATTATTATAAAATTATTTGAAATTTCCTAATTTAATTAATTTTTTTGTGGACTACTTTTTAACTATTCCAGTATGGCTGGTAGAGGTAGAGGCCGACCTCGGAAGGTCGGTGTATTCACCATCAACTCAGCCACCGCCCTCCCACAACATCTGCCACCATCTTTTCCACCACCTCCTCGTCCACTACCTCCACCTCAGTCCCTACCATTAGCACCCTAGCCTTCAGGATAATGCCCACTTTTGGGTATACTAGGCCCCTACCTTCCCCGTATTCACACCCATAACCCACTCATGTTAGTGACCCCTCCCCTAGCCCTACCATTGTCCCTAGCCCTACCACTGCCCTGACATCCAGCCTTGTATCTGATCAAATTCCTCCTTCTTCCATTGGGTCATAGGGACGGGACACGGATGGGGGGCCCCTTGGCCTAGATGGCAGGCTACTTGGGCCTGATAGTGTACCACTCTGCTAGATTAGGCCGGACGGTAGAGATAGGTAAGTTGAAACTTGTTGTTTATTACATTCTAATTTTAAAATATTTTGATTGTTTTTTTTTATTTATTTTATCTATGTGATAGTTTTCATCCGTTTGCGATGGCTCACCACAGGATCACAGAGGTTATACAGAGTTGGTATAACCATCCATGGCCCACATGGACTGACATTCCAGTAGATGTCAATAAGTCATGGTGAATGAGTGGAAGGTAATTAATTATATGATTTATTCACTTTTGTTAAAATATATATATTTATATATTTTAATTATATGCTTATATATAATAACTTATGTGCTATAAATTTGTATATGAGATCCTTCTATATTCAGCCTAAGCATGAGCTTACAATGAAGAGGGCTTGGAGGATTAGGTCCTCCAAGCACCTGTAGGATATGTTTCATGATGTCCTTAAGGGACATATAAACAGCTCGAGGCTGAATGATGCCACCTTGAGCGAGCTCTAGCACCACTGGGCCTACGACCCAACCTTTAAGGATAAGTCAAATAAAGGAAAAACAAATTGAGCCTCACAGAAAGGCAAATCACTGTACACGAGGGTGGGTCGAGCATCCAGGAAGGGACCCGAAAGCGTTTGGTAGTTCTTTAACCTTTTTGCATTTTATAATAACATATACTATATTTGAACTATGGTAAATACTATATTTTTATGACTTTATTGTTCTTATGTCAGGCAAGGGAGTTAAGCCGCCCTCTGACACAGGGTGAGCTATTTCAGGAAGCCCACACCCAAAATGATGAGTAGAAGGGTGAGTTTGAAGAGGTCTGGGTAGACCCTCGCTTTGAGGCGACCTATGTAAGTTTGAATTTAGACATATCTTTACTTAATTTTTATTATCATTTTCATTTATGTCATAATTATTATTCATAATGTGTTTTATCTTTTTTCCTTTGCAGCACGAGTTTACAAATCTCTAGGAGTAGGCACAAACCTCAACCAGAAGTTGCAGCAGTAGGCATAGCTCCTTCAGCAGCTCTAGGAGCAGTAAGCAGGGCGAGCAGTTGTTGAGCAGGAGCTGGGAGATATCCAAGAGCTTAAGCTCTCCTTGGAGTAGCAATAGCAAGAGAAAGCAAAGAAAGATAAGGCTAAGTTCCGAAAGATGTAGCAGAAGATCACGCCAGACGTGATGATCTTCTTCCGAGACATGTAGGCTTTGAGATCCTCCAACTCTGGCAAGATGCTCCCCCAAACAACGCAAATGACAATGATGGTCCAAATGATGATGATGATGATGATGACGTCGCCGATGCCGCGGATGATGCCAATGCCCAAGTGTTCAGCTATTTTTTATCTACATTTTTTTTCTCCATTTTGGATTTTTTTATATTTATTGTAATTTGTATATATTTTATTGCCATAATTTGCTATTTTGTTTGATCAATTTAATTTATTCATTTAATATTTTTCTTATTTAATATCAATTTAATTGATAATTAGGTTATTATATAAATAAATAAATAACAAATTAAAAAATTATTTTTACCAATGAGTATGACCGTCGGTAACAATTAATATGTTTAAATAATTTTTTTCATAAATAAAAAAACCCATTGGTAAATGATTAAAAAATTATTTTATTTATTCAAATATCCGTCAGAACAATTAAGTAAACCCGTTGGTATAAATATGTCTCTAACAACAATTGTGATGCATTCTATCTAATTGTACCAAAGGCTAAATATCTTATCACACGTAAAAAATAATTGACAGGTTTTTTTTTATCGTTGGTAATATTCATCGACAGCCTGGAAACCAATGCCCCCGTAATCATCGGTACACCCGTTGGTTTAAATCATACCTGTCAAAAAACCCGTCAGGTAACCGCATCGATTTCTCATGCTTTTCTTGTAGTTTATTACTATGGATCACAAAGCAGAATGTAAAAGAAATGAAAGGAGTAGAGAGATACTGCACAAAGAGTTTTATACTAATTTAGCTAATCCTGTTGATTTCCAATTCTCATCAACCAGTTGGATTCCACTAAATCATCAACTCTTTCTCAACCTTGAGAGATTAAGATATATAGTCTTTCAATAGCATTCTCAAGCTATCTTACGTGACTAGTAGCTTACTTTACTATCACTCCCAAGTAGTATTTGACTAGCCTCTCCAAGCCAACCTCACAATGATCACTACTGGATCAGGGTACAAAGATTTGATAAAGCTTGGTTCACCCTACCAAATAAACACTCAAGTTTGCTTAGAATGAAATAATGTATGACGTGAAAACTTAAATAGCTTTTTTCCAAAAATCCTTCCTAAGAAGAAGATGTTATCTAATAAGAACATAGAAAGAAGATTTTATAGAAACAGAAACTGATTACAAGATGTAATATTATTTGCAGAAGAAGAAGGGATTACATTTTAGCAATTCTGTCAAATGATTCAGTAAAAAGTCTTAAGTTGTAAGCATTTGACAATCTTTTATACTTGATCTTCAAATTAGACCATTGCCCCTTGATTTCCCTTCCACTTGACACATGTAGATCTACATTTTATGTCATGGAAAAAGCCATTTAGAATAGTATATTGATTGTGTCAAAATTGCTTTTTACAAGCGCAAGAATGTTGTCAAACAGGAGGTTTCTAATTGATACTTCAAAAATAACTATTTACTTTTTGGCCATGGTTTCTTATCACATTCTTCTAGAAGTTAGCCCATTTATCCAAGCTAAAAGGATAGATGTCATTTTGAATTTTCACTCCTTTTCTACTTAAGGCATGGTTTTTTAATAACACATGCTTTCAGTTACTGAACTCTTCTTTGATGTCCACTTCTTCAATATGAGCTTCATAGATATCTTTTTCCTTAGATTGAAGACTATATTCACAACTTGTATAAGAGATGTACGGATTTCTTCATTTGATCAGTGCTTTTTGAGTTGTGAACTATTTTCTGAAGATCTAGACTTGGTTTCTAAACTGGAAAATCCTTTCTCATGTGACCAACATATACACATTATTTCTTAGAGCTATTTTTCACATCATTTAAGTTTTGAATCTCATTAAATAAGATTACAAACATGTTAAAACATTTCATTGTGAAAAAATTACTTCATTAATTGAACTAATATGTTTACGAGAGTGGTCCTGTAAATGTTACAGAAACTCAAGTGAAATATTAGTTGTTTCTTCAAAACATTTTATCAAAATTTGTTTTTGCCACTCAAAATTGGAGCTTTCTAAAAGGTCTTGGGCTAATAATCTCTTTCTTTTGATGATGACAAACCAAATTTTGAGAAAATATTTTGGAGAATACTTAAAATTTTTTTATGGTTATGATCTTGAATAAGAGCTTTTGGAAAGAAAAAACTTGTATTAGTACTAGAAAGAATTTTTGTATCAGAGATAGGCTGTTGTTTATAGCCTAAGAATTCTTTCAAGATACATGTGAAGGTAGAAAATTTCAGAAAGTAGCTAGCTTAAGGCTCTTTATTAATATTATCATGATATAGATCAACCTGAGTAAGCTAGAAATAGAGCTGTGTTTGAAAAGACTTTCTGAAAGGAATTTGAGCAATTTAATTTTTTAATAGCTTGATTCTTAGAGTCATCTACTAAAAGTTTATCAGATTTTATAGAAAATCTTATAACATGCTTAGTTATTTTCTTTCATAAAAATATCATAATAATTTAGAAGATTCTGAAGAGAATATCTCATAAGAAATTCAGGAGATTTAACAGAGAAAATCTCATAAGAGTTTAAGAAGATTTCAAGGAAATTTCAAAGAAGAGTATAAGAAAATTGAACTTTAAGAAGAGAGGGAACGTAAGAAAATAAGTCTTACACTAAGAGAGAGAATTCAAGAAAATAAGCTTTATGTAATAATCAATTGCTTGATCATATGCTCATGGATTCACGGGTAATAGTAGACGTGCTATGCCCTTAGAACAATATCAGGTTGTAATCGCGATGGCGTTACATCGTTATGAGGAAAGGGATGTACTGAAAATAGCGAGCCTATTAAGATAAGATGTAGTAGATGTGCTGCATCTAGTGAACTATATCAGGTTGTAGCACGACGGCGTCACATCATTGACACTATAATTCAATGATAAGTATATCAGAAGAATCCTATGAGTTCTACTATTAAGCCTAAATTTTAATAATAAGACTTTGATAAAGAAGTAATTCTATCAAGCCTAAATTTTAATAATAAGATCATGTTAAAGAAGAAATGAAATAAATGGACTATATCAGGCTGTAACACAAGATGTTACATCCTTGAAATGAAAGTGATGTATTGAGAAGAGAATGTTATTGAGATCTATATTAGGATATAGTACGAGGTGCTATATCAAGTGAACTATATCAAGTTGTAACACGGGGTGTTACAGCATAGGTAATACATCACAAGAAAAGTATATCATAAAATCTTATTACTTATATTCTCAAGCCTAAAGTTATTAATAAGCCTATGATACAGAACTAACAAAGCAAACAAACAAATTGTTATATAAATAACCAGAATTGCAGGGATCCTAAACTATATAGGTATAAGACTATACAGTTGAGGATGGTTTGTATAATAAGCAAAGCTAACTATTTTACAAGCTGCTATCATTTTTTCCATAGATTGTGAGAATCGTGATTATTTGTGGAGATCATTGGCTTGTATTGGCATCACAGTCCAAACTTTTTTGATGAACTAATGACAGGGAATTTTAGTCAGTATTTTTATTTTCTTTAAGTAAATTTTGAGTAGTACCCTACCTAGACTAGAGGGCTCCTGCATGAATCAGGGTAAGGGTTTGACATAGTTATGGAAAATATTGAATTGTCAACAAGTAATAAAATTATATATTTTTTATATATTAATTATGTTCAACTTTAGCGACCTAAAGAGAAAGAGTTTTATATTTGTTTAAAAAATGGGCTCATATTTAAATATTGTATATATACCTCTAAGGTTAAGCAAAATTAACAAGTAACAACTACTTACTATAAGATTATGGCTTAAGCATAGCTTTATAGTAGGAAGGGTGTTACATATATTACACAAATGTAAATATTTTTTATCACACTTAAAAAAAATCAATGGTCAATATAATTTGTTGAACCATTAGTGTTTATGTATATATATATTATAATTTTAAATATCTTCTATTATACATAAAAAAAAATGGTCAATGCAATTTGTTGAACCATTAGTGTATATGTATTATTATTTATATTTAGTAAAATTTATTGGATGCTGCATTTATTGAAATGAATAATTAAGTGAAATATTTGTATGTTTTAAATTATAAATTGTTAATACAAATAGGACTCTTGAGTTGCAATGTAGCTCAACATAATATGATAAGAGTGACAAATATTCCTCATAAATATACACATATATACATATACATAAATAAAAAAAATGTATTATATTCATATAGCATCTATTCATGTATTCAAAATAAAAATATATTAATATTTACATTACAAAATTTTAAATATCTTATATCATACATAAAAAAAATCAATGGTCATCGCAATCTGTTGAACCATTAGTGTATATGCATTAATATTTATGTTTATGAATATATGTGTGTGTTGCATTTGTATGATTTACTGGGTGTTGCATTTGTTGAAATGAATAATTAAGCTAAATATTTGTATGATTTAAATATAAATAGTTAATACAAGTATAACTCTTGAATTGCAACGTAGCTCAAGATAATATAATAAGAATAACATTTATTCCTCGTACATATATATATAATTAAAAAATGTATTATATTCATATAGCACCTATTTATGTATTTAAAATAAAAACTTATTAATATTTACATTACACAATTTATACCTTCTATCATACATAAAAAATAAAATCAATGGTCAATACAAGCTGTTGAACTATTAGGGTATATGTATTAATATTTATATTTATCAATATATATATATATATACATATTACATGTAAAATTCACTTGATGTTGCATTTATTTAAATGAATAATTAAGCAAAATATTTGTATGTTTTAAATTATAAATAGTTAATACAAATATAACTCTTGAATTGCAACGTGGCTGAACATAATGTGATAAGAATAACTTTTATTCCTCGTGTGTGTGTACATATATATATATAAAATTAAAAAATCTATTATATTCATATAGCACCTATTCATGTATTCAAAATAAAAATGTATTACATATCTTCTATCATACATTAAAAAATAAATCAAAAGGTCAATACAATTTGTTGAACCATTAGTGTATATATATTGATATTTATATTTATCAATATATATATGTAAAATTCACTAGATGTTGCATTTATTGTGATGAATAATTGCGTGAAATATTTGTATGTTCTAAATTATAAATTGTTAATACAAATAAAACTCTTGAATTGTAACGCAGCTCAACATAATATAGTATGAAAAACCTTTATTCCTCATAATATATATATATATATATATATATATATATATATATATATATATATATGTATATATAATTCATTGGATGTTGCATTTTTTGCAATGATTAATTAAGTGAAATATTTGTATGCTTTAAATTATAAAAATGTATTAACCACATATATCATTTATTGTTAGTCTAACTATTAAAAAAATGTATTATATTCATATAGCATCTATTCATGTATTCAAAATGAAAATGCATTAATATTTATATTACACAATTTTAAATATCTTCTATCATACATACAAAAAAACAATCAATGATCAATACAATTTGTTGAACTATTAGTGTATACGTATTAATATTTTATTTATCAATATATATATATATATATATAATTCATTGGATGTTGCATTTTTTACAATGATTAATTAAGTGAAATATTTGTATGCTTTAAATTATAAATGGTCAATGCAACATTTACTCCTCATAAATATGTTAATATACAATTAAACAATGTATTATGTGCATATAGCATCTATTCATGTATTCAATATAAAAATGTAATAATACTTATATTACACAATTTTAAATATCTTCTATCATGCATAAAAAAAAAAAATTAATCATCAATATAATCTGTTGAACCATTAGTGTATATGTATTAATTTTTATATTTATCAATATATATATATATATATATATATATATATATATATATATATATATATATATATATATATATATATATATATATATTATATGTGAAATTCACTGGATGTTGCATTTATTGCAATAAATAATCAAGTGAAATATTTTTATGTTTTAAATAATAAATGGTTAATACCAATAGAACTTTTGAATTGCAACGTAGCTCAACATAATATAATATGAATAACATTTATTTCAATATATATATATATATATAATTAAAAAAATGTATGATATTTATATAGCATCTATTCATGTATTCAAAATAAAAATTAATTTATATTTATATTACCCAATTTTGGATATCTTCTATCATACATTAAAAACAAAATCAATGCTCAATACAATTTGTTGAACCATTAGTGTATATTTTTTTTATGTATATATGTAATATTCACTAGATGTTGCATTTATTGCAATGAATAATTAAGTAAAGTATTTGTGTGTTTTATATTATAAACGATTAATACAAATAGAACTCTTGAATTGCAATGTAGCTCAACATAATATAATATGAATAACATTTGTCCCTCATAAATATATATATACATGTGTGTGTGTAAAATTAATCACATATCATTTATTGTTATGTCTAATTATTAAAAAAATGTATTATATTCATACAGTATCTATTCATGTATTCAAAATAAAAGTTTGTTAATATTTATATTACACAATTTTAAATATCTTCTTCCATAAAATTTTTTTTATCAATATATATATATATATATATATATATATATATGTAAAATTCACCAAATGTTGCATTTATTGCAATGAATAATTAAGTGAAATATTTGTATCAGTTAAATTATAAATAGTTAATATAAATAAAACTGTTGAATTGCAGTGTAGCTAAGCATAATATAATATGAATAACATTTATTCCTCACAAATAAATAAATAATTAAATAAATAAATAAATAAATATATATATATATATATATATATATATATATATAAAATTAACAGCATATATCATTTATTGTTAGTTTAATTATTAAAAAAGTGTATTATATTCATATAGCATCTATTCATGTATTCAAAATAAAAATATATATTAATATTTATATTACACAATTTTAAATATCTCCTATCATACATAAAAAAATGAATGGTCAAATAAAAAAAATTAATGGTCAATACAATTTGTTGAACCATCAGTGCATATGTATTAATATTTATATTTATATGATGTAATTTTGAATGTCATTTATTGTGCATAGAAATTTAATGGTCAATATAATTTTTTGAACCATTAGTACACGGCCTATCACCAATATAATATGTTTTGTTCTCTTTTTTAAATTTATTTTATTTTTAATTATCATTATATGTCATTTTATCGTTCATGTCTTATTATTGTAACCGAAATAATCATTAAAAGAGGAAGTCAAAGATCTTATCATTCACTTGAGGAAAATTAAAAAAAATAACAATATAAAGTGAAAACAAAACAAATTAATAGATTGTGGATATATACACGGAGCTTAGTTTTATCTAAAAAGTTCTACATTCACTATATTTCATGTTGCTTTTATATTTAACGATGAACACTCAATCTTCCATTAAAATAAATGATTAACATTCAATCATATTAACTAAAACAAATATGAATATAAAATGTAAGGCTAAAAATGTAACTGAAGTGCAAATAATTTACTCAGTCTTAAAATGTAACGAAATAATAATATACTCTATTATTGAGCAATAATTAGTTTAAGATCTAATTATAAATAACTTTTTATTACTGCTTTATTATTGTTCTATATATATTGACCAGCAAAGGTTCAACTTAAATTCTTTTTGAATATCATTGAAGAAAACAACCTAGGGGCACATAAGGTATGTTGTTGTCTCTATTTCCCTTGCTTTGCTTTTATTCTTTTATTTTTAATTCCAACTCAAGCTATAGAAATTCCATAATAATTAATAATGTACTCCTTACTCAAAAATGTTTTATTCTCACAAATATCATTTGCCCTCTTTTATTTTTACACCAATCAATGTTGAATGCTCTTCATTTTCAATGTAAAAAAAAAATGCTCACCCTTTTCAATTTAATCAAAAACCAATTTTGTGTAGTGAAAAGTCACGATGAGATATTGGTAATCATGATTTACTCCCTTAGGAATATTGATGTTGTCATTGGTGCTATGAGATGGAGAATTATGTTTATGATTAGGTTTTTCATTTTACTCTTGGAAATTGGCTCTCCTTTTTCTTTGTACACACAAAAAGGGGGGAAAAAATCCTCTAGGAACGATAAATAATTCAATTGTGTGGAGAGTTTTCTATTATTCTATATATAAATGCTAAACAAGTTACGCAATTTTTTCTCTCTTTCTTTCCTTGATTTTATACTTCATTTTTTTTTTCCACCTTAAGCAAGATAAATTCCATAATAATAATAATAATAATATTCCTTATTCTGAAAATATTTTCTATACACATCATCTGACATTTGTTCTCATTTACATTTTCATCAATACTTGCAAAATTTCATCATTCCAATGGAGAATTTATTATTGTTCTGCATATCTTGAGTACCGACCATCCAAGTAAATCACTTTTGAATATCACTTATCCTTCCCTTATACGAAGAATTATTAGATTTAAGATCTTTTTTAAAAGAAAATAAAATAAATAAATAAGAGAAAAGAAAATATCTTCTTAATAAGACATAATAATGAAAAAATTTTATATTTGCATATTTTGATAATTTTAGGAAATTTTCACCTCATGAAAATTTAAAACTTTATAAAAATTTTAAGATGCATATCTTAAGTTAATGTTATATTTGTATTCCATTGGTTAATTAAATGGTCTTATTTTATTTTTTTTTATAAAATGAAAATATAATTTATGAATAAATCAAATTAAATTAAGCACCACATTATAAGACTAATGAATATAACACTAATAATTAAAATTTATTTTTTATTTATATTTATTTTTATTTTATATTCATAAAATTTTGAATTTATTCAATATCTTTTATTAGTATAGTATTTAAAAATTTATAATTCTTTATTTTTTTTTATCTAATCTTAAAAACTTGTCATTTAGATTTTCTATATATAATTTTATGTTTTTAAGTTTTAATTTTATAAAAATTTATTATTTCGTAATCTTACTTTATCTTTTGCTATAGAATTAAAAATATAGTTTGAGTAATCAAATCAAAATCAAGCACGACATTATAATAAAAATTAGTAAATTTATTTATAATATTATAGCGACGACTACCGAAAAAAATCGTAATAATAATTGAGTCATAATTAATAGTAAATAAATATTTTATAATTAATTTAAAATTTTTAAAAAGTGTAAGTGTCTAGATTTATGTCTTTTATATATCCATTGATAATAACATATATCTTCTATAAGGGGAAGGTTTGAAAAGCTAACCCAGGGTGTGATTGAGTGATAGGGACTCATTCACTCTTAATTAAATGTTAGGGGATCAATTCCTAATTTAGGGTATGAAGAAGTTTTAAACCTCCGGGTCAATTGTCCCACCCATCGAGGTGCCTGCAAGCCAGTGTGAGGATTAGTCATTTTGATCGACGGTAGATATCTTTAGTCGTGCATAAAAAAAAAATTGGAAAGCCATCAGGAAGTTATCATTTTATTTTACATGATAATATTATAATTTTTACCAGTCAATTATTTATAAAATACTTTTTTAACCCATTAAAATGACAAAGAAGCACTACAAAATGTTCCACCCACGTTAATATGGTAATCATGGAGATGAATTAATGTAAAGACATTTAAAATTTGTAAATGCATTTATTTAAATTAATGCAACTAAACCCTTCATGGAATGAATCAGTAGTAAGCGTTTAAATTACAATCCTTATGGAAAAGTAATTAAATTAATTTATATTATTTATTACACAATAATAATGAAAATAATTTAATAATTGAAGAGGTGAACATGCACAAATTTGATGGAATCATGGAAAATTAATTATTCTTTGGATCATAAACGAAACACATATATATGGTTCCCAGATCCACTACGAGTAACTAACCACAAAATTAACAAATTTTTATTAATGTTATTGGGTTAAGAACTGAGACATATCAATATGTTATTTATCAAAATAAATTCTTATTAATTCAAGAATAAAGTAGTTCTTGATGTGGGTGTTGGGATTGGGATTTTGTCCCAATTTTATGCAAAACCAAGGGCAGAACAAGTATATGCAATAAGTGTCCGATTTCACTTCTATTCTTTTAATGCATTTTAATATAAAAGTATATGCCATTTATGAAATTATTATATATTCCAATTATTTCAATTGTACTTTTTTGTATTTTCGGAATTCAGGTTGAGTGCTTCATTATGGCCAAAATGGCAAAGAAGATATATTATTAGTTCATAATAACTTTATTTTATTTTATTTTATTTTCAAAAAATAATCTTCGTAAAATTTAAACCAACCGAACAAAATGCTTTTATTTTTCAATTGTATGGCAGTCAAGTTCAAAGGAAGAAACATCCTTAGCATCTACGAACTAGATTTGTGTAGCGATTTATTTAGTTATATCAATCTTTTATTTTATAGTTTTGAAATTTGAAAAAGTATTACTATAATATATTAGCTCATGACAGTAATTCAAAAAATTACTATTATATTCAGTTTTTAAATACTATTTCACTTTTCTTTTAAAATATTTTAATTAAAAATAATTATAAAAATATTTTGATGAATCCGTGCATTGCACGGGTGCTATAGCTAGTTATTTTTATTATTCTTAGATATCACTATATTATTATTTTTAATTATTATTGGGGGTTGGAGTTAGTTTAACTTTTAAACTACGCTTAAATGTATTTTTTTTGGTCGAAATGCTTAAATATAGTTTAGACCAATTCTTAGTTTGCCATGTTTCTTTGTGGACTGCGTTTATAACGTCTACACATTTGGATTAATCATGATAAGCCAATTCACTATTGTTTCATAACATATTTAATCTACTTCTGTTTTGTGTAACTATCCAACAATTCTTTATTATTTAAAGTCGAATGTAACTTCTAGTTACTTTTTATTTGTGTTGTCTTGTATTAATTTTTTCTTACACTAGTTATCATCTTTTGTTGTTTACTCTTTTTTCTTCGTCTTTATATTTGGTTTCGGTATCCTGATTTTAGACGTTTAGTTGTTATTGCTTTTGTGATCGGATGTGGATGCCGATTTAGATGCTTTTTTTTTTTTTTATTGTTTTTGATTATTTACTTGCTTTGGCATTAATGTTTTGAATGTCTTTATCAGAATATTGTTTTTCATTTGCATTACTTCATTTGCAGACATAGGATCGGCTTCTGTTGATCCTGATGTTTTCATCAACTGAAATGGAAACCTACAATTCGAATGAGTGATGCACTTTTAGAATGGCGATAGAAACCTGGGAGTGAAATCTAGATTTATATGCTCTTAAGACTATTGGTATTAGCCCATGGTATGTCTTGAGTTGCCAAGACATGAATAGGTAAAAAATAATTATAAAAAATATTTTCTCAGCGGAATCAATATAACACCGTCGAGCATGAAAGTCTAGAGAGAATAAGAATGAGAATCTATTAAGCATATCTCATTATTGAAAGCAAAAGTGCGTTTGCAAAGAATGTGTCAATCGATGTATATTTTGTCATGTATCTCTCCCTAAAGTATATGGTTTATATAAGTCTGCAATGCTCGTGGATGGAATCCAAGGGCATATATACTTGAGATAGTATTCATGATGAGATCTGCAGATTCATTTTTATCGTGTAGTTTAAGAAATAATTCTATAATGAAACATCCATATATAGTATACTATCTTCTTTGCAAACTCATTCGTATCCTTAAGGATAAGACCTGTGTAACAGTTTTCAATATCTTCTATTTAATCTCTAGGATTTCATGCTTAACATGGCGAAGGTTTTATTAGTTCTATCGAGGAAATCATTTTTATATTTCTTTTTTAGTTTTTCCATGTAACACCTTAAAAATTATTTAAAAATTTATTTGAGCTTTTTTAGTCATAATTTTAAAAATCCGACATATATAGAAATGATGAGGACAATCCAACGGATCTGAAACAAAAAAAATTCAGGCCAATATAAATAGTAACTGCACTACAAGAAAATAAGTCAAAGGCAACGTTTCAAAAATGTTGCTTAAACAGCAGAAAAAAGAAAAGGCAACACTTTTTGAGCAAAGACAACGGTTTTTTCGGGGGGGGGGGGGGAGGGGTTGCCTATACTGGCGTTACCTTTTCTCTAAGGCAACGGTTGATAGAGAAAAGACAATGGTCTCCTAAAAAAACGTTGCCTTTAATAAATCAAAGGCAACGCTTTTGTTGCCAATCAAAGGCAACAGTTTTCGGAGCATTTATATGTTGCAATTTATTTCGACTTAGGGCAACGCTTTATAAGTGTTGTTTTTTCTCTGGTTAAAGGCAACTTATAAAAAACATTGCCTTTTCTCTTGTTAAAGGTAACTTACAAAAAATGTTGCCTTTCCTCTGGTTTTAGGCAACTAATTCGAAATGTTGTCTTTTCTAATATTTTAGGCACCACCTAAAAACCGTTGCCTATTCTCAATTCTAATTGCCCCTTGTTTTGAAACCCCAACATTTTTTTTAGTCTTCAATTTGATATTCTTAAAACTAACTCTCTTTTTTTATTCTAAAAATAAACTAACTCTCTTGAATAAAAAATTAATTAATCAATTCAAATTCATAAATAAAATAAACCAATGCTAATTAATCATCAAATTAAACTAAGTCATCTTAAGTATAATGTTGGTTGATACACATAAGTCTAAATAGAAACAAGTCTAAGTTCAAACCAAAATAAACAAAATAATTACATGTGGTTCACAAAATTAAGGGACATTAGCAGTAAGAACATGACACAAAAGAAAATCTCGATAATATAGTCCATGATAATCACATCCATTGCATGTTCTATGTCCTTCATATTAGTCTTTCTCTCGGCCTGCTTGATTTGTTCGTGCATTAAGCTTAATCTGTGACATTCTAAAAATAGAAAACTGAAAATTAAACCATTTTTTTCAAACCAAATGCACCTTAACCTTTCTACTTTGTCATTGAGTTGTAGAAACAGTAATTTACCTGTGTCGCAATTGTCCATTGCAAATCTGGTGGAAGTCTAACAAAGTCATCAAATTTAGTTCCTATTAGAATGGGAATTGCACTCAATGAGTGAATTACATGGACATCAGAAAACTACAAGAATATAACATTAATGACAATAATGATTAAACGTCATTATGGCATATAGAAATCACCTTTATGCCTTTATCAATGAATCAGTACCTTTCTTTGTTTAGTGTCAATGACAAATTAGTGTCACTTATTGGTCATAATGGTTATTAAAGCTTCATCAATAATAATACATGTAATACTCTGTCCATTTGCATACTACTTAAAAGCTTTTCCATGTGACAAGCATTTGGAATAAAACTTTAGCCAGTGATATTATCAACAAATTCAAGTAATTAGAAGACTATTAATTAAACTCATTTCTGTTACCTAATTCCACTTTCTTGCTTTAGTATACCATCGAACAACACTGCAAAATCACCCCAAAAGTGCAAAAAAAGGCTAGGTCATTTATGCAATTGTTACTAATTAAAGCCTCCATGGAAACATAGTAGATAGTTTATCAAGCTACCTATTTAGTGTACAACCACTAGTGACATCAAACATAATCAAAATTGCAACTGCATCTTTATAAGCCAAGGGAATTTGATTCAATGACCCTTTGGCACCTACATATTTGATTCAGTGACCCTTATTTCCCACTATTGATTTAGCTATGTTACCTAATTGTCATCTTCAAGCGATTAGTTCACTCTGTTGTTCAAGTATGCTGCTACAATTAAATCAACTGAAAAAAGATGTTAATATTGAAAAAGAAATCGATAGGATGGAGTAAGCATTACCTGTAATCGATTTTAGGCAGCATTTGATATAATCAGTGTCTTGTTTAATTATAAGTTTATGCAACATATATCTAATGCAAGATTTGAAAAATAACATTGTATTAGACATTAGAAGATGCAAGACAAGTTTTACCAGTTGCCTAAAGTTTTGCTTGATTAGAAACATCCTGTAGACAACATCCATTATGCAAATGTGCAAAATGAGATTTATAGATTGCGCAAGTTAGAAAAAGCCTACAGTACTGATCATGCATGAAAATCTGAATTGTATAAGTGCATTGAACAGACCTCTCAATTGATTTTACTAAAACTAAAAGTAAAGTTAATTAGACACAATCAACATATTAGAGGCAATGTGGTGCCCTCATGGAGGTTCCCTTTTTTTTTTTTGGGTTGAACAACTTCAATTTCTACATCATAGTTGATGAATCACCTGCATGATTTACATGATGCAGATTGCAGTAATTAATCATCTGATATAAAGAATACCTAAGTGGAAAAGGAGTATTCATTAATATCTTGTCTGTCTCTCAACCAATCACTTAGATATTTAGAGTGGTATATAGATCTGGAGTTTGTAACACTTATCACATTTTTTGGGCTCTTCAGGAATTTTAAAAGAGAGAGACAAGCATATTAAAAATAAAAAATAAAAAAGCACTCTAAAGATAATAACTAGCTAGTGACTTTTATTTAGCCAACTAGCTAGATATTTAAACTTCATTAGTCCCAAAGTGGCCTAAGAAGATTCCCCATTGAACAAGAGATCTCGTGCCATATACTAATTGATCTTATTATTAAATCTGTGCTTTTTTGGGGTCCCTCAGCCAGTCTAAGAGCTAAATTGAAAATAGCACCATAGACAAAAATATATATGAAGTGAGAGTTCACTCTGAAGTAGAAACAGAGACAAAGACCAACTTTTTAGCAATTTATTGGACTTTGTTTTATATTAGATGATCTTATACCCAACATTTTTCTTTTCCTGAAAAGAAAAAAAGGTTTTAGGCTTGTAAATGAAAGCTGAGATATAACCTAGAATAGTTGTTTCCTAGTCACTGTAGAAGATACCAAAGTATTACACGAAAGAATATTTATTGTGAGTACAGAAATGACATGCCAACTAAGTCAAATTATGCAGATGCATTAGTTACTCTACATGGACCAGACTGCATGGTTTTCATCCAAATATGGACATTTATCACAAGGTTGCTGCATTAATCACAAGGATGGTGATTGATCACATATCCATATGCTCTTTCCAGCAAGGACAAATCTTACTGTAAAAAATGAAGGCATATTAATGTTGTGTCTCTATGCTAGAAAGAGGGCAATGTAGCAAGGAATATAAATACATTCAGGCCCTATGTCAGAGACTTCAAATAACTATGAGAAAGAAGTTTGGCAAACACAATACAGAAGATTAAAAGGTGTGATCCAAACCATTATGGTCAATATCCAGAAAATTAGTTCTATACCTTATCTTGTTTTAGCTTTTGGATAACCCTTTCCTTTGCTCTTTTCTCTTCTTCCTTTTTTGCTTTTCTTAATGGTAAATTCTTGATAATAGGATAGGATATGAATCAGTTAGAATAACTAATTTCAGTACAGAAATAGAATGAAAGCAATTTCTAGATATTAAGATACTGCTGTCTTTCATTCTCTTCAGCAATTCACTTTGCGTCCTGAAGTTTCTGACCTGCTTGAATCCTCTCCTACAATCAAAGAAATAAAAAGGTTATAAAAATCATCTTTAGCACATCTAATGCTAACTATGAGCTGAGATAAAAATAGAACCAATGAAGATCTCAACTACCACCTTCTTGCTTGCATAAAACTAACAAATTCTAGTGGCTAGAAAGTAGAAACTATTTAAGATACAGCTAGTTCACACAATTATAACAACAACATTTTTTATCTGGTCGCAATTATAGCAACACCAAAAAATATCATTAACTTTTCTATGCTCTTCAGGCTTTTAGCGTGACATTTCATTTCAAAGAAATTAATGCAAAGTGAAATTAAAACTCTATTTGCTAGAATCTAAACTTGTAGCTCTAGGGCTAGTAGAAAATGCTCAATGAATCTCATATAAAAGAGTAAATGGTCATATTAGAGCCTTCTATTCTTAAGCAAATTCTAGGAAAACTGTTTCCTTTCCTGAATCCTGACCCACACAACAACAACCTTCCAATTATGAAAGCTTCTCTCTTTTCCCCATAACCTCTCAAGTTCTTTTCAACACTTACCTCTATGTGTCCATTTTGCCCTTTCTCCACAGAACAATTTTTTAACCACAACCGCATTGCCTGAAAAATTGCAAGTGTCCAATGAATTTTTAGCAAAATAGCATCTCTTCCACTTACTCAAACAAAAGTTTGGTGCTTTTACTTTTACACCTGAGAGTGTAACCAGTATGTTCTAACTCATTTTTTTTATTTCTTGATGTTATTATTCTACACTTAGGTCTCTAGCCACTAGCAGTGAAAGCAAACAAAAAATCCTCAGGAGAGCTTACAATTTATGTTGGCTAAGTGGGGAGAAAGAACCTTTGTATAATACTCGGAAGGGGATAAAATCTTTACAGGGGAATCACCGCGCGCAGCTTTCGTCATGCCAGGAAGGAACCACTGCACTGCCGAAAGGAATTAGCGCACTGCTTGGAGGAACCACCATGATAGCTTCCGTCGCCCTGCTTCGATTTCATATTTTAGAAAGAAAAAAATTGAGACTTTAAAAATTAAAACTGGTGGCATTTGAAAATGGATTTAGAGGGAGAGAGTTGTGCAAGGGAAAATAGGATGAGCTAAAGCTCAGATTCCTTATTTATTTTTTGGTTAACTCAGATTCCCCTTTTTGATTTTTGGGTTTGTTTGAACAAGAACATGAAGGAAAAAGGGACAGGGGAGATACAGAATAGAGGAATGAACCTTGGCAGTGGGGGGTGGTGCCGTCTCTAACTTCTTTGTCTTGAAGCTCGACATTGTACTCACGTGGCAGTGGGGGATCCCTCAGAGCATGATGGACCACGGAAGGAATGCACCGAACGAACAAACCATGCGTGTAACGCCCCGATTTTCTACTAGAGTGAAAATGACCAAAATGCCCCTGAGGTCATTTTCAGCCCGGAATTCGAGGAAAGCCGATCCGGCAGTACTCGAAGGGCAAACTCAATGTTGGAAGGGGATTAGATGACTCGTGTATCTTTCCGGGATCAAAAATCTCATTTTTCGAGTTTTCGGGTCAAAATGACCAAAACACCCCTGCGGTGTTTTATCCGTTCGCAAGTACCGGATGAACCTGAAACTTCTCTAGATGGTTTTAAAAGGTGTTTTTATATAGTCTGTGACTTTTGGTCCCAGAGGTCCCGGGCGAAATTAGTGCAAAATTATGATTTTGCCCCTAGTTTCGTGTTTTTACGCTTAATCGCGTGATTAAGCAAACCTAAGCAATATTAGGCTCTAATTGAAGGTTAATTAATTTTCATAATTAATCTTGAGTCAAAATAATTTATTAAAGTTGGTTAGAACCTAAAAGTGGTTAATTACAACTTAAAATCTTATTTTAAATTCAAGATTCCTAGTCATGGAATCTTGAATAGTATTTTCTCTCTCCAATTCCTTAAATCATGGAATTTTGTCTACATTGTTTTATTCATAAAATGAATTCAAAATCTCCTAAATATGTATGAGTACTCCTTAATCATGTTATAAAGGTTCCTAATCACATTCTTAGTCACCTAAACTTATGCTTAATGACTCCTAACCTTGCACCTAAGCTAATACACCCCTAAACACATCACTAACACACAATTACATGACCAAAACTCCCTCCTCCCTTGCTGCATCAGACCTGGCTGAAATTCATACTCCATTTTATCGTAATTTAATTTTATTTCACACTCTAAAGACCATGCTTGAAGCCATACTCACCACCATACTTCACCATGCCATCAAAATGCAATTCTCTCACCTCATGTTCCATGAGGATTCATTCTCCTCCACACATGCATTACCTCATGTTCCAAGAGGATTCATTCTCCTCCACACACTCACCCTTATTCGTCTCTATAAATACCATGCCTAGATGAACTTTGCTACACTTTTGATCATTTGCTAAGTTTAGTTTTCTAGCTTTTCTCTAAGTTCTTCCTTTTTCTCTCAAGCATTCCAAGAGCTTTTCCTCTTCATCTTCATCTTCTTCATCCTTCCCTCACATAATCACCTCATAGTCTCACTCCACCACCTCATAACCTTAGATCATCCTCTAAGCTCTCAAATACTCAACCTCAAACACAACTTCACCCAAAACACATTTTCTCTCCTTTTTCCTTCACAACGCCAAATCATCATCACCATCCTAGGAGGTGTTGCTCATCTCATTTTCATCTTCAAGTTCAAGCTTTTTGTCTTCACTCTAGGTAGGAGTGTTTTTCTAAACTTGTTTTTCTTGTAAAAGAGTTTTTCTCTAGCTTTCTCTTGGATTTCTTTTGAAACTTTTCTTTGGTTCTTTTCTTCTTTCTCATTTCGGCTGTGAGGCCATGTTTATGAGCATGATAGCTTGATGATGAGAGTTTCTAGATGATGACTTTGTGTTTATCTCAAAAAAACCTCTAAAGCTTGAGTTTTTTTTTTCCTTTAACTTTATCTATATGATACTTAGCTCACATGGTTTTTTCAACTTAAGAAAATTAATCTAAGGATTTCTAAAAGCCCAAGCTTACCCTTGTCAACCTTAAAGTTGGCCGGCACGTTCTAGAGATTTTCTCTAGATAGGGGTTTTGGATACTTAATAAAGAACTTGACTTAGTTTCATTCATTTTTCCTTTTCTATAAAGTCTCGGTTTTGGTTCCTTGAACCTTGAAGTTTTGTTTTGTTTTGAATTTTATTTATTTTGAGCTTGATAATGATGTTCAAGAACCTCATAGTTCCTTTGAGAACTTGGTTCAAGAACTCTAAAGCTCTCTTTGTGATGAGATGAGTGTTGGGTTGTTATATGTTAAAGTCTTGTATGAGCTCTAGCTAACTTTAAAATGAACCTTGCATCATGTTTACTTTTATGCTTTGCACACCATATTTACTTTCCTTGCTATCACTAAGTATCAAGATAATGAATGAACTTGCATTATCATATTTATATTTCAAACTATGCATTATCATGTTTATGTTTCAAGTTCTCACATAATATCAAACATAACAATGTGTTGCATCTCATGTTTATTTTATGCTATCACTTTACTTTCTAATAGAACCTAAAACAAGTGCATAAGCATGTTCACCTTTATGTTATCACTTAAATGAACCTAAAGCTCAAAGACTTGCCCATAGTTGTCTCAAGCAAAGGCTTGAAAATCTATGTTTGTGGTCTTCATGTTTTCGGCCTCAATGAGGTTTATTGTTTACAAGTATTGAAAACTATGTTTGGTAATTTTTCTAAGCTCTTATGAGTTCAAGGAACACATAGAACTAAGTTTTATGAATTTAGGACCTCTTGAGACAAGTTTGATTTAGCCACTGCCCTCATAAATATTTTTATGATTTTAGATGATAAAAATGTTTATAAATGAGTTTTGAAAGTTTTAAAAAGGTTACAAGAGAAACTAGTATTTTATGTGCTTTAGAAATTGTGGTTGATGCCTTTAAATGGAGATGTTTGTTTTGGTTCTGCCTTGCTATGTTTAGCCACTGTATGAGCTGTTTTAATGATAATAAAATGTTTATGTTTGAGTATAATTAATGTTGAAACTCATATATGAAAGATAAGAGAAGTTAGAAACTAGAAAAGAATTAATTTGAGAGTTTTAGATCCCTTAATGTTTGAATTTTCTGGATTCTGTCCAGCAAGGTTTAGTAATGATAATCATGGTTCTAAATTAGTTTAAATGTGTAGGAATGACTCATAATTGGTTTAGGACTTGATCTTGATGCCTTAGGAGCAAACCGGACTTAGAAAGGGTCATTGTTGTGACTCCTAGGTACTCGTAAAGTTAGGATTATGAATTCTGCATCCTTGAGGTTTAGAGATGTTCTTGACCATAGTGTGAGGTGAGAAATACTTAGTTATAACCTTATAGGTTCCCGAGAAATTAGGTTTGATGATTTATAACTTAGAATGTGAGCTAAGGACCTTAAGGGTCAATGCATAAGACACCAAGAAAGTTGTTATTGCTATGATGTGTTATATGATGCAATGATATGATGTGATGTGCTTGATGCATGAGAAAATGATTAATGAAAATGTTAAAGTTTTATCATAGCATGAGAGTTTATGAGAATATGATTGTGTGAATTAGCTTGTGGCAATTTGAAGGAAATTCGGTTTACCAGCTGTTATGCTACCGAATTTCTGTCAAACCTAAAAGGGTTCAGAAATGTTTTAGAGTACCACATGAGTCGAAAACCCTAGGTGACACGGTTGAGCCGGGCACCCCCAGGAGATTTTTTATGTGACAAGCACTGAGACGTACTTCTCCTACTACAGTAAGGAGGAGGCAAATCCGTGAGGGTATTGACATGAGCTTTACCAAAGCGGACAATTCGTTGTTCACTCGAGGCCAATAGAGCGTTTCAGAGAATAAATTATTTATATGTTACCCCCTCATTTTCCCCATTTAAAGCTAGTGACGACTAGTTAGGATTGAGCTCATTCCTAGGCGAATAGGTGAGATGAAGATAGAAGGTTATGATAAAAATCACCGGGGCGGTATGTCGGTTGGAAATAGGTGGAAATGTTTCTAAGAGGGTGGTTTTTGAGAAAAAGAACAAAAGAACTCAAGTATGAGAAAGAGATATGATGCTTTTAAGTCACATAATTATGAGGAAAGTTTCACTTGAGAATTATTGCCCTTATGCCACATAGTTTATTTTGAAATGCTTTGAATGGTTGATTTATATGCTTAAGTATTGCCATGCATTTCATGTTTGAATATGTTGCATTCATGACAACAAGATGCATTCTAAAAGGAATAGACCTTGGATAAATAGTTTTATAAACCCTAATAATAAATCTTATATGCATGCGCACCTTTTTCAATTAAACCCAAGGTTCCTGAGGATGTGAACGATGTAACCCTAGGATAGGAGATTTCTACTGAGATTCTTTAGTAAGATTCTCACTCCTTCCTCTTCTTTTTCTTTCTCCCGTCACATCTTCAGAAACCGATGCTGACATTCATGGTCTTCATTGACACACCCGTCCGGGAGGCGCACTACAACCTGGATCACCGCTCTTACCACTTTGAGGGTCGTTGAGCTGTTCAAGCACTAGAGACGTCTTGAGGATCTCCCCTTCGGCAGTATCTTTTTGGGAGGGGGTTTGAGATTAGTACTCGTAGTTTGGTAGGAGGGTAGCGTAGTTAGTTTTCATTTCTATCGTTTCATGTACTTTACTATTTTTGTTGTTTTTTTTGCATGTACTCCAAGCTCCACCCGATTCTGTAAAGACGAGACTATATATATGTACCTTTAACTATAATATTAATGAAGTGTTCTCTTTATAACATCAATCATGATGGTTATATGCTTTGATTGCTAAGTTCAATGTGCTTTGATAATTATGCTTTAAATTTCTTATTTACGATTTGATATGAACGCGGCTCTCACTTTGATTCATGTTTTCAAAAAGAAAAATTTACCCGTAATTTCCACTAGGTATTTTTACTAAATGAATGAAACTAAGAAGTAATAACCTAATGATTAACCTAATATGTTCTAGAGATTTGGGTTAAAAATTAGGGTGTTACAATGCGAGATGAAGAAGAAGGCTCCTTCAGAGTGTGTGAGTCTCCGTTAGAGCGTGAATCACGTGACAAATGAGAAGATCCTTCAATGAGAGATGATAGTTCGCGGGTTTCTTTTATTTCAGGTTAGGGATTGAGAGTTTTGGTGTTAGTGAAAATAAAGGACAAATGGGGAGGGTAGTGAGATGTGTTAGTGGCTCTACCTGGTGGCTAACGCGGTGGAGAAGGTGTGGTGACTGTGAAGGCTTTTCGAGGAAGCTATGGGATTGGGAAATTGAGAGGAAGGCTCTACTTGTACATGTGTGCGCTATGAAATTGGGAAATTTTGGCTAGGGATTAGAGTGAATTGGGCATCCAGAAGTAAAAAGTCATCTTGTTATTAGTTTTTGAAAGAGGTTATAATTTTAGTGGGAAATGAATTTTTAGTGGGAAATCAATTTGGGTCGTGGCAATTAATAGACAATGGTTTAATTGTGTTACATGTAAAAAATTAAAAGGCAATGGTTAAAAAGTGTTAGCATCTAACTAAATAATTGTTGCCTTTTTGCAAAAGATATAGCAACGGTTTGAATATGTTCTCTTTTTCATCTAAGGCAATGTTTATAAACTGTTCCTTTAAAATCCATTGCCAAAACCCTTTGCTCAGAAAAACATTGCCTATACTAACCAAAGGCAACAGTTTAGAAACGTTGCCTTCAAAAAGTGTTGCCTTAGGCCTAAAATGTTGTAGTGACCTAGTGGGCCCCACGGGCTCGTGGGATAGCCGAAACCCTAGAATTAGGGTCTGGAGATGCCCGAAAATGAGAAATTATAGGATTAAGATTAGAAATGGGTAGGAATAAATATTTCATATCTAAAATTAATTTTTGGGCAATAGTTGATTACTCGGGTACACTATTTTATCCGTTCGGTAGGATTTCGATGTGTAGTTTTTAACACCGTAAAAGCTACTTGGTGGCCAAGTAATCCCTACCCATCACATCTTGCCAAGTGGATGGTAAGGATTGAAACTTGAAAAGCAAGTTTTAATCATGACCTTTCCTTTGTTATTATTTAGTCGGGTGCTAATATCTCATCTATTTGGCGGAATTTCAGTGTGTGATTTTAACACCGTTAAAGCTCCTTACTCACCAAGTTAAAGTGAGCAACTTATCTTGAGCCAAGTGGATGGCCAAGATTCAGTCTTTGACCAACAAATCAATCCTAGCCATTCATTTCTTTTTCTTATTAGAAAGAATTACACTTTAACTACATAAATCACAAAATCTAACCTAAGATAAATATAAGTCAACAAACCTTATCTCTCCACTTGATATTTTCAGCCACGAGGGCCTGAAGGCAGCCTCCATTGTTGTCTTCCTCCAAGAACTCTAAATTTGATTCATAACCTCTTTATCCTAGCCAAAACTTCATAAAATCACAAACTCCTTTCACAAAACTTATTCTACTCATCACCACCTACAAAACTAACCGATTAGAACTTGAAACCATCACTTTTTCTACTTTGAGAGCTCATAATTTGCTGTCTAAGGAGGGTTTGGTGTTGATTTGGAAGGCTTGAAGTGAGGAAAAATCATTTGTGGAAGAACCTTTGGAGTTAGAAGCCTTAAAGCTTCACAAGTAGGGTTTTCTATGGTCTTTTCTTGCAAAATTTATCTTGAACATTTCTGAATGAGTTTTGTTCAAAGTTTTCATTGATTTGATTGATGATATATGGTTATTGATGTATGAATTTTGTTGATTTTTTTGGATGATGATAAAAATTATTTTTTTCAAAAGGGATTTAGGGTTATGCTTTTAGATTTTCAGTTTGATTGCAGACAGTGAAATTTCATGAATTTTTAGACATATTTTGGTCATGGTTAGGATATAGGAAAATTATATGATGGATTTAACATCTTAAAATATATACACAAATTTTCTTGAGCACTCGTCTTAAGATATAAGGCCTCAAACAAATCAGAGACAGAAATAGTACTTGTGTTTTCTAGATTATTGAAACTGAAGCTATAAAATTGTCTAATTTTATTACTATAGCAAATGATTGATTCTTACTTTGAAATTTTTACAGGAAGTTAATAACTTCTTTAAGTGTAATCATGATTTTTATTTTGAGTAGAATCCATCATTTTCTAGGGTTAGAAATTATGAGAATTCTAGTCTGAGCTGTGAATAAGTGGTCTCTGACCACCAAAATTGTAACATTTGTTTAACATGGTTAGACAACTCTTTTTGCTCTGAAATTTTTACAAGACCTTGGGGACACATTGAGGTATCATATGAAATTTTTATAGCTCCTGAATTGGTTTTTTTATGTGCAAATTAATTTGTGCTACCAAGTTGTGAGATCTGCCCATGAGCTCTTTTGGTGCTAATGCATGATATAGGTGACATAATGGCATTTTATTCAAGTCTATTGTATATGAAAGCATGCTAGTGAATTTAAGGATTGGTTTGAGGCATAATTGAATTCACATTGTGAATGAATGCCTATATGTGTTTTACACATTCAATTTGAAAAGGAAAGGTGAATGCTACATTGACCTAAGTTCAATAGCAATAAGTAGAAATAGATGAGATCCTTTTGATTTGTCGAGGGCAAATAGATTGACATAAAATCCTTTCAATTTTGTCGAGGGCAAATAGAGTGATATAAGATCCTTTCGACTTATTGAGGGCAAATAAAGAGTGATAAGATCCTTTTGACTTGTCAAGGGCTAATATAAAGTAGTTACTGTGCTTCCTCTGCTTCTTGAAACATCTAGGGATTCTACATATTCATCCTTAAATGTCTCAATTTCTCTAGCCATCTTGTGACATCGGTCTTGGAGAATGACAACTTTCACATTAGCCTATTGCTTTTTCTCTTCTAAGAGCCTTATCTGTGACTTCAATGCCTCAATATGGGAAACCATTTATTGAAATTGTTCTCCATCCACTTGCGAAACTTCCATTGAGAGTTGAATTGGCCCCACTTTTATTTTTCTCCATCTTCATATTTTGAGGATGAGATTGGTAGTTGTTTTCCTAATTTTCCTCTTCTTGCAGTCTTGATGTTTTCCCAAGCCTTCTTGCTCTTTAACTCTTGCTTCTTTGTATCTTGATGCTGTTGGTAGAGGAAACTGTATCCTTGCAATTGCTCTTCTTTAGGCTTGGTTTGGGTCTAGCAAAGCTGTCTAAGTACCAAGGTAGGAGAATAGGATGCACAACCCCTTGGGCCCATTAATGGAATATAAGGGAATGCATCACAACTATAGATAATGTTTTCACCATTGTACCATGGGCAAACCCACTTAAAGGTGTTGGGCTCAACAGAAGAGAACTTTTGCATCCACCTAGCCGCCTGTTGCTGATTTATTGGTATGCGATGAAAGTGTTTCAACTGGTCCAGTAGATGTCCCATGTGGTTTCCAGTACGCATATGCATCATTACCCACACGTATAGCATGTGTGAGCAACATCGCAACGTCCCTCTTCTTTTTCGATGGCATACTTCCATAGAAAGAAAAGTATCTACCAACATCGCAAGAACTGGATTCGCCCTGTAGGTGCAAAACCTGAAAAAGACATCCATGGAGGCTTGATCAATAATATCTAGCGTGAAAGGGAATAGCACCAACCCATAAATTATTAATGCCAAATTTGGGTTGAACAAGTCCCATTTTCTTTGTTGGGCTAATGCCTCGAGGTGAGACTCAAGGAATTTTCTGCTCAATCCTCGGGTCAACCCTTTTTCCTCCATCACCAACTAGTCAACTTGAACCCTAATAAGCTTGGTAACTTTTGCTTCTATTACATAATTTCCTTGATAAAGGTACATGCCTACATTCTCACGAATGGGTAACCTTATCATTCTTGTGTATTCCTCTATGGTTGGAGTTATATCAATCTTTGGTAACTCAAAACAGTGGAGGGGAGACTTCTAGAACTATGTAATGGCACTGAGCACAAATTCTTCGACAGGTATGTATAAAAGGTCTACTATATGTCCATATGTGTTCTTGAAAATGAGTTTAATTTCATGCGTCATCAACTGACATATTTCTTTTACTTTTCATATCACTTTGGACCACAGTGACCTTGATGTTTCTTTTTACATTGCAAGTGCTATTTTGGGTTACTTCCATTGTGTCTTGAGTGATGATAAGCCTTGCACCCTGTTCAAGAGCATAAAAAGGAACATAAAAATTAGATGACATCAACTATATTAAATATGCATGGGTAATGTAATGGATGCATGCCATGCATGAAATATTTTTTATTTTAATTTTGCATCATGCATGAAACTTCTATCCTAAAAATGAATGTTATGAATGCTATGTATGCATGCATGAGTGAGATTTGTTTTTTGTACAATGGATTCCCTATGAATGATATGCTTATGAAAACATCTTTAAATGAAGAAAGAAGAAAAAGAAAAGAAAAAAAAATGCATGCATGTGTGACGAAATATATACAAATGAGAGAGTGAGAAAAATGGATGCTCCTTTGTGTCCTAAGAGGGTTAATTCTAGGGGTGAATTTTCCTAAGTTTCAAACCTTAATTAGGTGGTCACTAGCTTCAATTTATTAGTGCATGGTTATTTGGACAAGTCTAGACATCTAAAGGCCATGGTCCCTATATTGCCCCTATCCATAAGATAGAGACTTAGTTCATGAAAAGACCACAAGTAGGGATTGACCCTCTCAGTATGATCAATACATGAGACTAGTAACAATCTGAGTGGTATCCTGCCTAATGCCAAATGCTAAATGCCAAATGGGCATGAAGCCCCTCAATGACAATGTCGGGACCCCTCCTAATCCTTGTGTTGCACAAGCTTGAGTGTAGAGCCAAAAGGTAGGTAAAGTGGCATGAATGTGATAGTGTGTGAGGAGCATACCAACCTTTAAGCTGAAATACTATACACATTCCTGCAAAACACAACTCAAACACATATATAAAAAGTCATCTATCCTAAGGTTTGTGTTACAAAAAAGATGAATAAATAATAAACAATTATGTAAAAAAAAAAGACATACTTATAAGAAAAAGAAAGGAAAAAAAATTGGAGGGGAAAAATAGATATTGTAAAGTTATTCATTTGCATAATTTACTCCAATTGGCTTTACTCTCCAAATGTCCCCAGTGGAGTCGCCAAACTGTCATAACATCCCCGGAGGGCACCGCGACGAGAATGACAACGAAATTTAAAAAATGGGAGTGGAGTCACCACTAATTTTAATTCTAGCTAAAATTGGAAAACCTTTTGATTTTTGCAAACTGGTCTTTTGAAAGAGACTTTGAGATTCGAGAGTTTGATTACGATTAAGGAAGGGTGGAAACTTAATCCCACTGCACCCCTAATACATCTATATAAATACGGTTACCCTAGAGCTCAATATGCAAATTTATTTGTAACTTTAAAATATTTATTTTTTCCGAAAAAAATTATATATAACAATTATATTTACAAAGAACTAAAAAATCAAAATAAAGAATAAAATAAAAAAATAAAATTTTGGCTTAATAGTTGTTTGGGAACGCCGATTTATCCTCTGGTATAATAAGGAATTCAAACCCATGTCGTTTTTGTAGAAATAATTTTGTGTTGATAGATTTTAATTACTAAAAAAATGTGGGTTGATTGATTTTATTTATGAAAAGAAGATTTTTCTTTTTTTTAATTAAATATAAAATTAAAACCCAAATCGAAGACAAAAAAACCCAGCCCAATAGCTACTGACCAAAAACAAAAAAGAACTTAAAAAAAACCTCAACAAACTAACCCAAACATAACAAAAGAAGATACCCAAGACCCAAAATCTTAACCCAACTCAATAACATAAGACCCAAAAAAAAAAAAAAGGAACTAAACAAAAAATTTAAACCCAGCTCAGTTACTAAAAAAATGTGGGTTGATTGATTTCATTTATGAAAAGAATATTTTTCTTTTTTTTAATTAAATATAAAATTAAAACCCAAATCTAAGACAAAAAACCCAGCCCAATAGCTACTGACCAAAAAAAAAAAAGAACTTAAAAAAAAACCTCAACAAACTAACCTAAACATAACGAAAAAGAGACCCAAGACCCAAAATCTTAACCCAACTCAATAACATAAGACCCAAAAAAAAAAGGATAAAAGCTAAATCCCTAATTCCCTAAACTACATTGTTACTCAAAAGAAATCAAAGTAAAGTGCAGAAGCAATAGAGGCGGTGATGATGGAAACAGTGAGAGAGACGGGTGCTTGCGGCGGTGCTCTGACTGGGCCTCTGGCGGCAATGCTCCGGTTGGGCCTTTGACGGAGGTGCTCGTTACGCGACGAGGTAGTGGCTAGAAAGGGGTGGCGGCATGGTCTGATGGTTCTCTTGCACGCGAGCTTCATGGTTGCTACTATCGCTGACTGGTCTACTAATGGGGCATAAAGAGATGAGAGGTGGAAGAGCAAGCAGTCGTAACTCAACGCAGGCCTTCTTGTAATGATGGTGGGCTTCGTGATGAAGACCTTGGCTTTGTGGGGAAGAAAGGTGCGACAACACCCGACAATGATGGTGTAGCATCAACCGCACGTCAGAGATGATGATGGCAGTGGCTAGAGTTTAAGGGTGGCTATTGTGATGCCCAAGTTCATTCCCTCTTCTTTCCTTTATTTCCTTTCTTGTTTCATAGTTGAATGTTGCTGTTGATGGAGCTTAAAGAAGAACAAAACAAAAAGAAAAAGAAAAAAAATGATCTTATTGCTACTGCCTTTTTCTTCCTTTTGTTGTTGCCTTTTGTCTGTGTTTTTTTATTTGCCTATCTGCCAATCTTCGTGTCTTTTCTCTGATAGTGAGTTCATATATTTATACACACATGATAATTAATTTTGGTTCTTGATTTGATCTTTTTTGGATACAAAAGGGAGCATTGATTGAGGGATTATGTCCCAAATTATTGTGATTTTTGTTAATGAGAAAGATTTGATACTGATTGCCTTCTGATCCCCTAATCTCCCTTATCTTTTTCAGTTTGAGTCCCAAATCCTATGCACATCCTCACCTTTTGTTTTCCTTTTTGTGTGTCCTGTGGTAATGGACCAATAATGCTTGGGCTGGGAAAAGAATTAAAATGGGCTGGAAACTTGAACTAAAGGAATTGGGCTGACACATACATATTTTTTATTTTATTTTTTTAGAGAAAACAAATAAATAAATAAATAATGAATAAAAGATACTCAGTCAAAATATGATGTTCACATTTCTCCCATGTTGATTCACCTTCAGTCAATCATGTCCTATCACTTAAATAACTTCTCACTTTGTACACGTCACACCTTTGCCATTATCTTTTACAACACTCTTCCTTAATCTTTTCGTATTCTTTTCCTATCAAACCCTCATCCTTGTCACCTAAACCACTCACCATTTCTCAAACCATCACTTCCAACCATCTCTAAGCTTTAATCATTTTGTTCCTACCTCACACACAATCCCAAATGGCTGAAGGTAGAAAACTTGACTAATCAGTTGATGAGAGAGCTTTCTTTCACATGCACGATGATCCTGAAATACAGGATCACTATGAAAAACACTTCTCCTTAAGAAAGATGGCACCTGGAAAGTCGCTGAGAAAGGATTTTCGTGAAGCCATTCTTAATGAAATATTTTCATTTAAATCCTCTCCACTCTTTGAACATCTATCTCTATCTAAACCCTCTCTCACTCTCTAACCTTCACCGCCACCATGGTTTTTGCCTTCTTTCAAGAAACAAAGGCCACCATTACGATCTAAGGGCTTAGGTGAGCATTTTAATCAGTTTAGTTTTTTGATGTGGTTTACTTTTTTCGTTCATTTATGGGTGCCCATAGTTTTATGTTTTGTTGTATTGGAAAGTAATTATTGTTGTTAATTTATTAATGTAGGAGTATTGTTTGAGGGCGACAGCGATTATCGGTTTGGGATCGATTTGCCATTCTTTTTCTTTACGTTATTTTATGTTTTCTATGTATATGAGTTTATTGATTTAAATTTATCATGTTGGATTTTCAGGATTGAAGTTGGTTGGATGTCAAGAGTTTCCTATATTTTGCATTTTTTTTACTGGTATAGAGGTTAGTAACTAAATCTTTGTTTTTTATATCGTGTGTATATATATATATATATATATATACAGGATATATAGAGACTTATGTTTTTTAGGATAGAGTTGTAAGAAATAGGGATTGCATGACTAGGGAGAAGGGCATAGAAGTCCTTCCTCGACTTGTGTAATTTGTTTGTTATGGGATTCTTTGTGTTTACAAAGATAGAATGCATGTTGTGGAGTTATAAGGGGATGTACAATAGAATAGTTTTTAAGATTATTTGAATTGTATGTAATTATTAATATGTAACTATTTCACTATATATATTCTATTGTTGATCTTTATAATAATATCTATAATTGTTAAATTGATTGAAATATCTAATGATATGGAAGCTCCTAATTTAAGGAGAAATGTTGTTGAAATTTGTTCTAAATATTTTTTGAGGGAATAAGATTAAAAGTAGCTGTACTAAAAGTTTAAATAGCAATTGAATTTGTATTCGAAAGTAATAACTTGAAATCATTACAAAATTGTAGGGTCTAGGGTTAATCACAAGCGCAATGCTACCTTCAAATCGATCATGGATGTATGATAGATTGCATCCTAATAAAGGGGGATTAAACCCAAATTTTATAATGGTGTTGAAAAATTTATGAGTGTGGCATGTAAAACTCAACAATTCATTAATGAAGCAAAGTTAGGTGTCCATGTAATAGGCGCAAATGTAGGAAGTATGTGGGTGATGATACAATAAGGATTCATTTGTATAAGTGGGGATTCATGTCTGACTATTGGGTTTGGACCGAGCATGGAATCAAGTGGGTATGTTTCAAACTAGAATTAGTTCTTATGGGATCCATGTAACTCAGCACGATGTGGGTAATGTGCTATGGGAGGATAACTTGGTTAGGCATCAAGAAATGGTGTTTGATACTGCTAGTCTTGAATTTGATGCTTGTTTTTCCTAGCCTTCAGTCGAGGAGCCAAACCAAGATGCTGCTCAGTTTTATAATCTCCTAGAAGCTGCCAATCAACCTTGATGGGAGGATTGTGTGCACTCTGAATGGTCATTAGCAGTTCGAATGTTGAGCATTAAGTCCAAAGGGAATCAAAACCAAAGTTCTATTGATCAGTGGGCTGCATTGATTATTGAGCTAAGTCTAAACCACAATATTATTCCAAAAGACTTTTATCAAGCTAAAAAATTAGTTTCTAAACTTTGGTTAAAGGAAATAAAGATTAATTACAACTTGAAAGGTTGCTTGCTTTATTATAAAGATGATATTTTATTGAGTGAGTGTAAGTTATGCTAAGAGCCTAGGTTTAAACCCAAGACACATGAAAGGGGGAGATATAAGGATGTCCTTTAGAAAAGAATGCACTATCTGCCCTTAATCCCTAGACTCACAAGACTGTATGCGTCAATGAGCTCAAGTTCTCATATGAGGTGGCATAGTGAAAATCAAAGGGATGATGGTGATGATACATCCATCGCATAGTGAGGCATGGAAAAAGTTTGATTAACAATATCCTGATTTTGCTTGTGACCCCCAAAATGTTAGATTGAGACTCTGTTCAGATGGATTTACTCCAAATAACCAATTTATCAAACCCTATTCCTGTTGGCCCGTGGTTGTTACGCCCTATAATCTTATTCTTGAATGGGCATGAAAGATCCTTACCTGTCCTTAACATATATAATCCCTGGCCTTAATAATCCAAAAGCTAAGATTGATGTGTATCTTTAACCCCTAGTTGATGAACTAAATGAGTTGTGGTGCCAGGGTATTCTTACTTTTGACATTTCAACAAAGCAAAATTTTATGATGAAAGCTACATTAATGTGGACCATCAATGATTTTCTAGCTTATGTAATGCTGTCTGAATAGATGGCCCAAGGCAAATTAGTATGCCCGATTTGCATGGAGGATACTAAAGCATTCACCTTGAAGCATAGAGGAAAGAACTCTTAGTTTGATTGTCATAGAAGGTTCTTAGATTCTAATCATCCGTATAGGTGAATTAGATACGGCTTTAAAAGTAATTGTGTTAAACATGATGAGCCTCCAGTTAGACTAAGTGGTCACAGAATGTAGGAGTGAGTTAAGGATTTCCCAAAAATAACAGAAATGGGAAAGGTAGTGTGAATGCTAGGGTATAAGGTACACCATAATTGGACCAAACAAAGTATTTTCTGGGAATTGCCATGTTGGAAAGATAATTTGGTACGTTATTATTTAGATGTCATGAATATTGAGAAAAATGTGTTTGAAAACATTATGAATACTGTATTGGTAAAGATCAAACAAAGACAACAACAAGGCAAGGCATGATATAACTGAGTATTGCACGCAACTAATTTGCAATTACAAGAATTAAGAAATAGTCGTTTCTATAAACCAAAGGCCAAATATGCTTTGAGTTCTAATAAAAAAACAAGTTGTTTGTTAGTGGCTGAAGGAGTTGAGAATGCCCGATAGTTATGCTTCTAATTTAAATAGGTGTGTCAATGTTGCACAGGGTAAGTTTGTTGGCATGAAAAGCCATAATTGTCACTCTTCATGGAGTGTTTGCTTCCAATTGCAATCAGAGAGCTACCTGATATTGTTTGGAAGCCCCTAACCGACCTAAGTCAGTATTTTAAGGATTTGTGCTCTTCTACTCTTAGGGTTGATGATCTACTTCTCATGGAAAAAATATTCCCATAATTCTCTGCAAATTAAAGAGAATTTTTTCCTCCTGGGTTCTTTGACTCAATGGAACATTTACCCATACATTTGGAACATGAAGCACGGGTGTGTGGACCAGTTCAATATAGGTGGATGTATTCATTTGAAAGGGAAATATAAGGGTTTAAAAGAACCATGAAGAATAGGTCTCAAGTAGAAGGATCAATATGTCAAGCTTATCTAGTGAAAAAGACATCAAATTTATGCTCATTTTACTTTCAGTCACATGTTCAATCTAGGAGAACTCGAGTTAGTCATAACGATGGTGGAGGGGAGTGTTTTATTCCACCAACTTTGTCTATATTCAATCAACCTGGTTGAGCTGCTGGAAATAGCGTGGCTTGATGGCTAACTTTTAAGGAATGGAATTCTGCACACGTACACATTTTGATAAATTGTGACGAGGTGAAACTATTCAAATTGTAAGTCAACAATCCCTTTTTTAGGTGCAAGTGTGATGTTATGTATCTTTAAAATAACAAAAATTATATTTTCACCAATAGATACTTTTAGCAATTGCACGGTCAAGAATCTCTTCAACAATTTCCGGGTTGATTTAGATTACATGTAAGTCCACTTGTTTAAGATTATGTAATCCAATATATTCTTATATGCTAATTTTGTTTGATACGAGTCGATTTGACTTCTTGTATGTAGATTCATAAAAAAAATAATGGTGTAATATGTCCCCATTTGTTTAATTTGGGGACCGAAAAATAAAATTGTAAGTTGGCCAATGTGCTATGTTAATGGATACAAGTTTCACATAGCTTATTAGGGGGCAGGGCAAAAACCGACAATAGTGGTGTTTGTGTTATAGGCAATACTGGGTTAATGGGTACAAGTTTCACATAGGTGATTACATGCAATATTATTATGAAATTATTTGAAAGTTCCTGATTCAATTAAAGTTTTTTTTATGGACTACTTTTTAATTGTTTCAGTATGGCTGATAGAGGCAAAAGCCTATCTTGGAAGGTCGATTTCCCACATATCCTACTCCCCTCCATCTCTGAGGGCCACTCAAAGTCAAACAGCGTAGATGATGATGATGGTCCAGATAATGATGATGATGATAGTGCCGATGATGCCAATGCCCAGGAGTTTAGCTACTTTTTATCTAGCTTCATTTTTTTTTCTATTTTGGATTTTTTACATTTATTGTAATTTGTATATATTTTACTATCATAATTTGCTATTTTATTTAATCATTTTATTATTTTCTTATTTAATATCAATTTAATTGATAATTAGGTTATTATATAAATAAATAAATAAATAATATATTTAAAAAAATTACTTTTTACCGACAAGTATGACCGACAATAATAAGTAAATTTTTAAATTAATTTTTTCACCAATAACAAGCTTGTCGGTACACTCGTTGGTAAATGATTAAAAAACATTATTTTCTTTTTTTACAGTTCGGTCAATAAAATTAAACTCACCCGTCAGTATAAATATCTCTTTGATGGCCATGCTGATGCCTTTTATTTAACTATACCAACAACTAAATTCCTTATTACCCATCGATAAATGTGTCAAAAATAATCGACGGGTTTTTTTTATTGTTGTCAGGAATTTTCATCGACAGCTAGGAACCGATGCCCTAGTAACTGTCAGTACACCCTCGGTATAACTCGCACCCATCGGTAAAGGCGTTGGTATCGCACATGTTTCTTGTAGTGTTTTGTTTCTTTTTATTTTTATTCAATAAATGTTTCGTTTCTATTACATATTTAATAGAATTACGACTTAGTTATTACATGAATCACTCGAACTTGCTATAGATATTTAAGGAAGGTCTGCTAATTTATAAGCAATAACTCCTGCATTTATTGTCATGGCTTAAAGATAATATTATGCTTGGGAGGGTGTTACAACATAAATCCCCATATTTTCAATTTGTTATAGATATGTCCTTTTTTGAAAAAAATGGAAGTCGATTGAAAATGATTTCCCTTGCAATTTCAAATTTTCAGTAAAGCTCACTTTGAAGTCGATTTGAATCAACTTAAACTATATGCACATCACAGGCAAATGTCATATCGTGTCTGTAGCGCCCCGATTTTCTGCTAGAGTGAAAATGACCGAAATGCCCCTGAGGTCATTTTCGACCCAGAATTCGAGGAAAGCCGATCCGGCAGTACTCGAAGGGCAAACTCAATGTTGGAAGGGGATTAGATGACCTGTGTACCTTTCCGGAATCGAAAATCTCGTTTTTTGAGTTTTCGGGTCAAAATGACCAAAACGCCCCTGTGGTGTTTTACCTATTTGCAAGTGCCGGATGAACCCGAAACTTCTCTAGATGGTTTTAAAAGGCATTTTTATGTATTCTACGACCTCAGTTTTAATTATGGAGGTCCCGGGCAAAATTAGTGCAAAATTACGATTTTACCCCTAGTTTCGTGTTTTTACGCTTAATCGCGTGATTAAGCAAACCTAAGCAATATTAGGCTCTAATCGAAGATTAATTAATTTCCATAATTAATCTTGAGTCAAAATAATTTATTAAAGTTGATTAGAACCTAAAAGTGCTTAATTACAACTTAAAATCTTATTTTAAATTCAAGATTTCTAGTCATGAAATCTTGAATAGTGTTTTCTCTCCAATTCCTTAAATTATGGAATTTTGTCTACATTGTTTTATTCATAAAATGAATTTAAAATCTCCTAAATATGTATGAGTACTCCTTAATCATGTCATAAAGGTTCCTAATCACATTCTTAGTCACCTAAACTTATGCTTAATGACTCCTAACCTTACACCTAAGCTAATACACCCCTAAACACATCACTAACACACTATTACATGACCAAAACTCCCTCCTCCCTTGCTGCATCAGACCTGCACGAAATTCATCATCCATTTTATCACAATTTAATTTTATTTCACACTCCAAAGACTATGGTTGAAGCCATGTCATCAAAGTGCAATTCTCTCACCTCATGTTCCATGAGGATTCATTCTCCTCCACACATGCCTCACCTCATGTTCCATTAGGATTCATTCTCCTCCACTCATTCACTCTTATTCTTCTCTATAAATACCATGCCTAGATGAACCTTTGCTACACTTTGTTCATTTGCTAAGTTTAATTTTTAGTTTTTCTCTAAGTTCTTCCTTTTTCTCTCAAATCTCAAGAGCATTCTTCTTCTTCATCTTCTTCTTTTTCCTTTTGAAACATCATCACACAACCTTGAAACACCACCCCACCACCTTGGATCATCATACAAACACCTAAACTTCCATTCTCAAACACAAGCTCACCAAGAACACATTTCCTTCCTTTTTCTTTCATCAAGGCCGAATCATCATCACCATCCTAGGAGGTGTTGCTCGTATCATTTTCATCTTCAAGTCCAAGCTTTTTGTCTTCACTCTAGGTAGGAGTGTTTTCTAAACTTTGTCTTCTTGAAAATGAGTTCTTTCTAGCTTTCTCTTGGGTTTTCTTTTTGAAACTTTCTTTGGTTTCCCTTTCTTGTATTTTCGGCCTCTTGGCCTTGATGAGTACATGATAGCTCAATGATGAGGACTCCTAGATAATGACTATGTGTTCATCTCAAAGGAAACTCTAGAGCTTGAGGTTTTATTTTCTTTGAGTTCCAACTTTATTTTCTAACTCAAAAATGATTTTTACTCAAGAATACCTTTACTTTTCTTGCTATTATGATTTCGGTTTCTTTGTTCCTTTCTTTAACATTTCGGTTACCATTTTCCTTTTTGATCTTTGAAGTTTTATTTGTTCAAAAAGTTTTGCTTTCTTTGAGCTTGATGATGATGTTCAAGAACCTCATAATTCCTTTGAGAACTTGGTTCAAGAACTCTAAAGCTCTCTTTGTAATGAGATATGTGTTGGGTTATTATGTTGTTAAAGTCTTGGATGAGCTTTAGATCACCTTAAAATGAACCTTGCATCATGTTTATTTTATGCTTTGCACATCATGTTTATTTTCTTTGCTATCACTAAGTACCAAGGTAATAAAGGAACTTGCATTATCATGTTTATATTTCAAGTTCTCACCTAAATATCAAAGATAATAATATAATGCATACCATATTTATTTTATGCTTTGCACATCATGTTTACTTTCTTTGTTATCACTAAGTACTAAGGTAATAAAGGAGCTTGCATTATCATGTTTATATTTCAAGCTATGCATTATCATGTTTATGTTTCAAGTTCTCACCTAAATATCAAAGATAATAATATAATGCATCACATATTTATTTTATGCTCTCACTTTACTTTCTAGCAAAAACTAAAACAAGTGCATGAGCATGTTTATTTTTATGTCATCACTTTAATGAACCTAGAGCTCAAAGACTTGCCCATTGTTGTCTCAACAAAGGTCTAAAAATATTTATTGCTTTTGGTCCCTATTTCGGCCCTAAGAGGCTTTGGTGTTTCCAAGTATTGAAAACTATGTTTTATAATTTTTCTAAGCTTATGTAAGTATAAGAAATATGTAGAACTAAGTTTTATGAATTTAGGACCTCTTGAGATAAAAATGATTTAGCTATTACCCTCTTAAGTATTTTTATGATTTTAGGTGATAAAAGTGTCCATAAATGAGTTTTGAAAGTTGAAAAAGGTTCCAAGAGAAACTAGTATTGTATGTGCTTTAGAAATTGTGTTTCATGTCTTTTATGGAGATGTTTGTTTCGGTTCTGCCTTGCTATGTTTGGCCACTGTATGAGCTGTGTTAATAATGATAAGATGCTTATGTTTGAGTAAAAATAATGTTAAGACTCATATCTGAAAGATAGGATAAGTTAGGAACTAGAAAAGAATTAATTTGAGAGTTTTAGATCCCTTAATGATGGAATTTTCTGGATTCTGTCCAGCAAGGTTTAGAAATGATAATCATGGTTCTAAATTAGTTTAAATGTGTAGGAATGACTCATAATTGGTTTAGGGCTTAATCTTGATGCTTTAGGAACAAACTGGACTTAGAAAGAGTCATTGTTGTGACTCCTAGGTACCCGTAAAGTTGGGATTTTAAATTCTGCATCCTTGAGGTCTAGAGATGTTCTTGACCATAGTGTGAGGTGAGAAATACTTAGTTATAACCTCATAGGTTCCCAAGAGACTAGGTTTTGATGATTTATAACTTAGATTGTGAGTTAAGGACCTTAAGGGTCGATGCATAAGATATTAAGAAGTCTTGAGTTTTTATGATGCTTAATTTTATGCAAGTATGATATATGATACATGAGCTTTATCTATGTGAGTATGATGTGTTTAAAATATATGCTATGATGAGTTTGGAATATATGCTATAATCTATGTAAGAATGATGAGTTTGAAATATATGTTATGATGTTTATCTATGTGAGAATGATGTATTAGAAGAATATGCTTGATGATGCATGAACCCTAAAATGTTTTATTGATGATACGTGAGGAAATTATTATTGAGATGTTAAGTTGTGTGATTAGCTTGTGGCATGAATTTTGGTTTGAAGGAAATTCAGTTTAACCGTTATGCTGCCGAATTTCTATCAAACCTAAAAGAGTTGAAAAATGTTTTAAAGTACCATATGAGTTGAAAACCCTGGGTGACACTGGGTTCACCGAGCACCCCAGGATATTTTTATGTGACAAGCATTGAGGCGTACTTCTCACCTTTCTGATGAGGAGGAGGCAAATCCGTGAGGGTATGTGCAGATGCAGACCTTACCAAAGCGGACAATTATTTGTGCACTCGAGGCCAGTAGAACGTTTCAAAGAATGAAATATGTTTATGTTACCCCCTCATTTTACCCCATATTAAATCTAGTGACGACTAGTTAGGATTGAGCTCATTCCTAGGCGATTAGGTGAGACGGAGATAGGAGGTTATGACAAAAATCGCCAAGTGTGTATCGGTTGCAAATAGGTGGATATGTTTTAAGAGGGTGGTTTTTGAGAAAAAGAACAAAAGAGATATGATGCTTTTAAGTCACATAAGTATGAGAAAAGTAAGAGTTGTAATATGCCCTTATGCCACTTGCATGAATCTAGATTGTTGTGATTTGTTGATTTATGTGCTCAAGTATTGCCATACATTCATGCTTAAACATGTTGCATTCATGACATCAAGATGCATACTAAAAGAAATGGACCTTGGATAAATAGTTTCATAAACCCTAATAATGAATCTCATATGCATGAACACCTTTTATAAATAAACCCAAGGTTCCTGAGGATGTGAACGATGTAACCCTAGAATAGGAGATTCCTCTTTGAGATTCTTTAGTAAGATTCTCACTCTTTTCTCTTCTTTTTCTCGCTTCCGTCACATCTTCAGAGACTGATGGCGACATTCGTGGTCTTCATTGACACATCCGTCCGAGAGGCGCCCCTAACGAGGAGCTCACGCTCAGTCTACATGTATGCCCACTCCTGCCGCCTTGCGTTCTTGGATCAGTTACACTCCATTTCCCCGGGTTCTAGTAGTAGATGTTTTAGGGGAGGCTTAGTGCACACACTCACATGTAGACTGGATAAACCTGCTTTTGTTTTGAGGTTATTCACTATAGGTGCACTCAGGTAGTGATGGTTTACTTTATGTTACTTTACGTTTCTCTGTTTCTATTGTACTTCCTTTCTGCTGTATTACAAGCTTTGCCCGTCCCAATGAGGGTATGACTACTTATGTATTCTAAGTTATGTTATTAATGAAACGTTTCTCTTGTTACAGTGTCACATCATGTCAGGTTGTCAAACACATAATATAAAGCTGATTTAAAATGATTTTCAGAAGGATGTTAGTACGTCAATACCATACCAAGTTAACTTAAATCAACTTCTGTATGACATTGAAGTCTATTTAATTCAACTTCTACTATAGAAGTCAATTCAAATAGACTTTTGTATTACATTGAAGTCTATTTAAGTCAACTTCTGTGTAGCATAAGTAAACTCAAATCGACTTTTGTAATGCTTTGAATAGGGACTTAGGAAACAGAGAGAATTGAGTTATGAGGTATATTTAAACCGATTTTTGGCTACTCCTGCTTTATAAATACAGCTCCCAGCTCAGTTTACATGCCAAAAAAATTGAGTGATTGAGTGTAAAATTGTTGGTGAGAATATGATAGAAAGTTATGCTCATATTCTTGTCCATCAATGGTCAAATTATAAACATAGTAGAGGGCGCAACATTCTGTAGTGACAATTAAGCTTGGTTGGTTGTCCGTCCACCTGTTAGTTTATTGGAATTGCAAAGCAAAATACTAGAAGAGTATGGGGGTAACAACAAGCAAGTTGGAAAAATATTTTATAGGATAGTGATTGATATTGGGCCAAATAGGATTCGTTAATCACATTTTCGCTTATTTCATGCTTTTGCCAAAGTTTGTACAATAGATCTATTTGTTGAACTCCAAGATGGTTCTTTAAGTTCTAAAGTTCAACTCCAAGTCCATCATTTGTTTTAGGACCTAATGCATCCTCGTCTCTTGAAGTGAGATGTGATCATGAGCAAAGCTCATATGTAGCAGCTGATGGCATCGCTTTTCTAAGCTTTGCACAGCTTGCGAGGTAAGTTGAAGAGCCATTATCGCTGAATCCATAGCCATTAGAAGAAGTCAGGCTGCTTAGGAATTTTGATTTTATTGTGAAGCACGGGGATGATGAAAATGATGAAGAGAAGGAGTATGGTCATGTAGCAAATGATGATGAAGAAGAGCAATAGCTGCTTCATATACAAAATTTGGGTGGATAGTTCATATCACACTCTCAATCCCAAGCTTAATCTCAAGGGCATCCTAGTCACTATTTAGAGCAATACAAAAGTCGATTTGAGTTTACTTACACTACATAGAAGTCAACTTAAATAGCTTTAGTGTAATAGAGAAGTTTATTTGAGTTGACTTATGTTACACAAAAGTCAACTTAAATCGACTTCAATGTAATACAGAAGTCTATTTAAGTTGACTTGGCATAGTACTGGTATACTGACACCCTTCTGAATTTAAATCGACTTTATACCATGTTTTGACAACTTGCATGATGTGAAATGATATGACTTTGCCTACGATGTTTGTATAGCGAAAGTCGAATTGAACCAACTTCAGAGTGAGTTTTATTGAAATTTTGAAATTATAAGGGAAATTGTTTTCAATCAACTTACATTAAAAAAAAAAAATAGGACATATCTGTAACAAACTGAAAATGAGGATCTGTGTAATATATTATTTTTTTATTTTTTTTAATGTAAAAAAACCAATTGGATAGCATAGGTTATCACTCCTCATACATTGGATTTCATTTAGTAAAAGAAACTTGAGGAGTGTTTTTTGAAAGGGTAAAAACAGAATTGATTTGATTTACAAATCAAAGCCTCCTCTTATTGAAATTCAAAGATAAAATGAAATGATTTGATTTTTAAATTCAATGGAATTAAATGTTGTGATTTTGAGATCCTACAATTTTTTTTTTTTTAGGATTTGGATGAAAATGATTTAATCTTGACCTTAAACTTTTGAATAGACATTTTTACCCCTTGTAATTTTGCAAAATTTTAATACTCATTAACCTTGGGCAATCTTATTAAATCTATCATCCACGACAAACCTCTCATCCTTTCCCTCTCTCATATTACATTCAATATCTTTGGGGTGAATCAAAATTTACTTATTACTTCCATGTACAAGCACAATTTCTCTCCTTTTATCTTAAGTTTTTTTTTTTTTTAAAAAAAAGTCAATCACTCATGTTAAAAATAAAAAAAAATCTCAACTCATAGTGAAGTGAGGAGAATGGAGATATAGAGAAAGTATCAATTCAACCACAAAAAAATAGGCAAACAATCACATACCACACCTAACTAAAATTTTTTGGTAACTTTTTCATTAGAAAAAATTAATATATCAGAATTCACCTTTGTAACAGAAAACCTATATCTAGAAAATCTCCTAGCACTCTTGGTTTTTTCTTCTTGATTATGTTCTAATGAATCTTTTAGAAATTGCTTCCAAGGATTTTTTTTTCATTTATTTGGTTTAGGGGGAGGGTTCATATAATCATACACAATCTAGATTTTGGTTAGATTAAACCCAAGTACAGTTGCTTGAAGTAGAAAGCATCCACCACTTAATTAGCTCCTTAGTTGCATATCTATTTCAAGAGGTGCTTTTTGAGAGCTCAAAGATTTCAACTCTTAAAAAACCCTTAGCAATGCTAAATTGTAGTTTGGCTTAGCTAGCCACACATGGTGTTGATGACGGTTTTTGAATTATGGTTGGTATGTTTAAGTAAATAACCTTTGTTTTTTTTTTTTTTTTGGCTAATATTTTCAATTTGACATTAATTAGATCCTAATGAAAAGAATGAGAAAAATACATTTAACCCTCTTGAAGTATCAAGAAATGATACTTCATACTGTTTGTTTTAAAGACCTATCAACTCCACCCCATTTTACTAAGGGTATGCTTGGTGTATTCTTTTTCATGATTAGATTTTTTATAAATTATTTATTAAATAAAAAAAATAATTATAAAATAAATAATAAGTTTAAAGTTTATACACAGATAGCCTAAAATAAAAATATTGGTTTATAATTTTCCACCTAACTTGGCACTCTCTTGAATTTTTTTTATAATTACTAGTGTAAAATCACTTTATACCATTAGTGCATAGAATTTGAATTCCATAAAAAAGATGTAAAAAATAAATAAAATAATATCAAAATATATAAATAAATACTAATTATTTTTAAAAGTAAGTAGTACATGATAAATACTATTAGGTAATAAATATATTAATATTATAGTTCCAACTTCTACCGTAACCACTTTTGAACATCAAAATTGTAACGCACCGATTTTCTGTCTGAGTGAAATGACCAAAATGCCCCTAAGGTCATTTTTTTCCCAGAATTCGAGGGTAGCCGACCCGACAGCCCTCGAGGGGCTAACTCAATGTTTGAAGGGGATTAGATGACTCTTGAGTGGTTCCGGGATCAAAAATCTCGTTTTCTGAGGTTTCGGGTCAAAATGACCAAAATACCCCTATAGCGTTTTTACGCAGGTATAAGTGTCGGATGAGCCCGAAGCTCCTCTAGATGGTTTTAAATGATGTTTTTATGTATTTCACAACATTAGTTTAAGTCCCGGTGGTCCCAGGCAGTTTTTGTGCAAAATTATGATTTTGCCCCTAGTATAGTGTTTTTGAGCTTAATCGCGTGATTAAGCAAACCTAAGTAATATTAGGCTCTAATCAAAGATTAATTAATTTCCATAATTAATCTAGAGTTGAAATAATTTATTAAAGTTAATTAGAACCTAAAATTGGTTAGATTAACCCTAAATCTCTTTTTAAATTCAAGATTCCTAGTTATGGAATCTTGAATAGTGTTTTCTCTCTCCAATTCCTTAAATTAAGGAATTATGTCTACAATTGTTTATGCATAAAATGAATTTAAATCTCTCTAATGATGTATGAGCACTCCCTAATCATGTTTTGAAATTCCTAATTATATTCTTGGTTACCTAAACACTTGATTAACAATTCCTAATCTTAAACCTAACCTAATACACACCTAAACACATCATTAGCACACAATTAAAAAAACAAACCTCTCCTCCCTCCCTCTAAACCACACGGCCACTCCTCCCCCATTTTCCACATGTTGTATTTATTTTTCACTCCATGACCATGCTTGCACCATGCTTACACCTTATTTTGAGTCATGCTTTGCACCATACTCTCTATACTTTCAACCATGCTTCAAAAATTCAACCTCTCACCTCATGGAACATGAGGCAAGCTCACGGTTACCCCTCCCCTTCCATGAGCTCTCATTGTTTTGCTTCTCTATAAATACACATGTTAAAGAACTTGAAAGAACCTTTAGGCTATTTGCTAAGTTTTAGTTTCAAGCTTTCTTGTGAGTTCTTTCTTTTCTCTCAAGTTTCAAAGAGCCTTTTTCATCTTCTCCATCTTCTTCTTCCTCCACCTTGAGCCACCATATCATCACCTCAAAACACCATCCCACCACCTTAGATCATCATCTAAGCACCAAAACTCTCATCCTCAAACACAAACTCACTCAAAAACCAATTCCTTTCCTTTTCCCTCCTCTTGGCCGAATCACCATAATTACATTGGGAGGAACTTTTCTTCTCATTCTCATCTCAAAGACCAAGCCTTTTTCATCTTCACACTTGGTAGGGAGTTGTTCTAAATCATTTCTTTTACTCAAATGAACTTTGTTCTTGAAGAAAAATGTTGTTTCCTTTAGTTTCTCTTGGTTTCCTTTTTGGTTTTTCCTTGTCATTTTCCTTTTCTCTTTTTCGGCCTCAAGGCCTAGTTTATTATCATGATAGCTTGATGACGAGTGTCTCTAGATGATGACTTTGTGTTTATCTCAAAGAGACCTCTAAAGCTTGAATTTTTCCTTTCTTTAAGTTCTTTATATACTACTTAGCTCACTAATGATTTCAACTTAAGAAAATAATTACAAGGATTTCAATAAACCCAAGGCCTACCCTTGTCAACCTTAAGGCCGGCACGTTCTAGAGTTTTACTCTAGATAGGGGTTTTGGATACATAATAAAAAATATGATGTATTTTCCTTCTCTTTTGCTTAGTTTAAGTTTCGGTTCCTTTCTTTCCTTTTCCTTTAAAGTGTTGTTTTGAGCTTACTTTGTTGAGCTTGATGATGATGTCTAAGAGCCATGAAGTTTCTTTGAAGTCATGGTTCAAGAACTCTAAAGCTCACTTTGTTTGGTGAGATAAATGTTGGGTTGAGATTATATCCCTCTAAAAGTCTTGTATGAGCTCTAAGTTAAGTAAAAAGAACTTGCATCCATATTTTTCGTTATGTCATCACTAAACTTTCAAGATTAAAGAATGAGTTTATGATTTAAATCCCTCTTGGGATTGTTTTGAAATAGCTACTGCCCTCATTGGTTTTATGATGATTCTAATGAAGTAAATTAGTCTCAAATAAGTTTTAGAATCCTTGAAAAGGTTCCAAGAGATACTAATAATTTATATGTGTTAGAAATGAAATTCTATGCATAGTATGATGATGATGCTCACAGTTCTGCCTTGAATGTTTGCTCACTGTATGATGATGATTTAATCATGTTAGAATGTGTATATTCAAGTATATTTGATGTTAGAATTAATTTGAAAAAGCTAAGGTAAGTTAGTAACTAGAAAAGAATTAAAATGAGATTTCTAGATCCCTTAAAAATGGAAATTTTGGATTTTGTTCCAGCAAGTATAACATTAGTAATAATGGTTTATAATTAGTTTAAATGTGTAGGAATCACTCATAATTAGTTTAGGAATTGATCTTGGTACTTTAGGAGAAGATCGAACTTAGAAAGGGTCAAAGTTATGACTCCGAGGTACCCGTAATTAGCAAAACATAGTTTCTACACTCATGAGGTTTAGAATAAGTTATGAAAATAGAAATGAGTGAGGACTACTTAGTTATGAACCTTTAGGTGCCCGAGAGGTTAAGTCATGATCATGGAGAACTTAGAATTCAAGTTTAAAGGCCCTAAGGGTCAAAGCATAAGACATTATAAAATCTTTGAAGACTTGAGTTTATTATTTCAAGTATGTTTGTGATGATACATGTGCTATGATGAGTGTGCTTATGTGATTTTAAGTCTATTATGATTATAGAAGTTGAATGAGAAAATACATGTGTTATGAGTTAATGTGGCATAAAGAAAATTTGAAAGAAATTTGGTATACAGCTGTTATGCTACCGAATTTCCGTCAAATTAAGGACTTGAGAATGTTTTTGAAAGGTATATGGGATAAAGTCTTGGGTAACACCGGTTCGCCCAAGCACCCCCAGGAACTGAGTCCTAATGTGACGTAGCACTGAGACGTACTTCTCCCACTCTGGTGGAGATGAGGCAAATCCCTAAGGGTATGAATGGATGCAGCCTACCAAAGCGGACAATTCGTTATGCACTAGATGCCATTAAAGCGTTTCAAAGAAGGAAATATTCCTATGAGTGGTGATCCTTAAGCCCCCTAGCCCATACTCTAGTAGTTGGGATTATTTTTATGTTTTCGCTTATCAAAGGATAAGTAAGAACTAGTGACGACTACTTAAGATATGAGCTCATAATCTAGATGATATTTTAGGGTGGCCCCATGATGCTTAAGTATGAAGTTCTTAAGTCACAAAGTTGAGAAAAGAGAAAAGTGTCACTTGAAAGTTAATATGCCAATTTATGCTACTCATATGTTGTTTGATGTTATGATTTATTGGATTGCTTGCATAATGTATTGACATCCATTCATGCCTTACTATGTTGCATTCATGCATTAAAGATTCATTCTAAAAGGAACGAACCTTGGATAATTATGCTTATAAACCTAATAATGAACTTTTTACTCATGACTCACCTTTCTATAATAAACCCAAGGTACCTGAGGATGTTGATGACATAACCCTAGATAGAAGGTACCTTACTTAGAATTCTTTAGCGAGATTCTCACTCCTTTCTCTCTCTTTCCCTCCTATCACATCTTCAGATCATGGCAATATTCGTGGTGTTAATAGACACTCCCACGTGGGAGGTGCACTTTGATCCGGAGCACGGATCATACCATTTTGAAGGACGTTACGTCGTCCGAGTCTTCATGTACATAGGACGTCCCTTCGCATATCCTATACAAAGCTACCGCTTCTCCCCGACGTCTTCTTTTGGTGACAACTTGATCTTCGAGCGCACCCACCCTCGTGACGAGCAAACCCGTCGCGCTCACCCGTCCACCTCAGCCGTACGTGACTACTCGCAGTATGTGCCTCGATCGAGGAGGTCAAAAACGGATCCATCCGAGGACTTACAGATGCACATCTATTCGGAGAGTTCTACCCCCACTCCCCTATTCCAGCATAAAGGGAGTGAGGAGACGGTGATGCAGCCGAGGTTAGCGAGGAGAGCCGAGATGCGCCCCCATCGCGGAGCACACATCCAGCCGCCCCGTATTCATTCCTGCATCCGCTTGTTTACGTCCGAGGAGCTCAAGCAGTTCCCTGGTTACATACCCCCGTCACCTGAAGATCGCCACCGCCAGCAGTAGAGCGTCTTTAGGAGAGCTAGTGCACATACACACCACATGTAGTAGGGATAAACCTTCTTTTGTTATGAGGTTATCCACCTTAGGTGCACTAGGGTAGAAGTGTTTTATTTATGCTTTCCATGTATTTACATTTCTGTTGTATTTCCTTTTCTATTGTATTTGCATTATCTTGTATCAAACTAAGTCCCACCTTTAGGTGGGCATATTATGAATATTAATGAAGTATTTCCTTTGATGTGTTATCGATTGTTCCATGTTCTATTATGCCTTGTTATCTTGTGATTTATTTTCCTATCTTACGATGTGCGTGGCTCTCACTTTGCTTTTATATTTTAACAAAAAAATTATCCGTATCTTCTGCTAAGTAATTTTAAAGAAAGATTTTAAAAGAGTGAAACTAAGAGGTAAAAACCTAATGATTAACCTAAATATGTTCTAGGAATATTGAGTTAAAAATTAGGATGTTACAAAAGCCATTTCTATCTAATTATTTTCTTAATATCTAATCATAACTACTATATTAAGTAATAACTAATTTTCTTACACATTTTCATAGTTTCAAATTCTATCATAACCACTTTTATTCACCAAAATTATTCGTAATTTTAAAAATTTAGAATTGATGATTGTTTTAATTAATATTTAATGATAAATATTTTAAATAAATAATTAATAATACTTACAAATAATTTAAAATAACATTAAAATATATAAATAAATAAATCAATAAAAATTTTATAGTTATGATAAATAATCTAATATTTAATATAAAATATAATTATGTATAATAAAAATTATAATAATTGTTACAAATTAATATTTTGATTATCATTTTTGAAATTTAATAATATATTATTCATAAAAATTTAATACTTTGATATTTTTATATGTTTTATATTTTATGAAAATAAAAAAACACAAGTAAAATTGTAGTTGAATAAGAATTTAACTTTGATGCATTAACAATGTAAATTTTTTATTACTCTATTATTTGATTAGTCATATATTCCATTTAAATGGCTTTTCAAGTAGTGGATATATATGAGAGTAAATCAATTTGAATAATATTTTCATTAATTATTTGAATATCAATTGCGAAATTATAATAATAATTTGGATATTTTAATCACATTTTTATAAATATTTATTAATTTTTATACATAAATTATAAGTAGTTTTATATGTTATTTATTACTCATGAATTCAATTATTCTAATAATTATTTTTAAATTTCATAAAATATAAAAACTCAAAAAAAATATATAACATTTGCTTTCACATACATTTTAAGATTTTCTGTTGATAGTTTTTGTCATGATGCATTGATAAAATAATTATACACTCAACATATAAAAATTCAAGAAAGTGTCAGATCACATTAGGTAACTATATATTATGATAACCCACTATATTTTGATAAAGTATTGAATTTTTATTGGCTGATGATGTAAAATGATAATATCAATTTGCATTGTTGACTAATAAAATTTTAAAAAATACCAAATCATGCTAGATAACTATGAACAATAATAATTGAAACATTGATTATAACAATTATTCTTAATATTTTTAATCTCATTCCATGTAATTATTATTTTTTATTAAATAAATTATTTCTTAATCTTATTTATCATGTATTACTTATATTAAAAACAATCAGTATTTATTTGTATATTTTAAAATTATTATAAATATTTATTTATTTTTATAAAATATTGATTCAAAGTACTTATCATAAAATTTTATAACTAAAATAATTATTGTTAACTCTTGATATAATTTTTAATATTATTTATGATTTCAATTTCTATACAATGATAATATAAAGTTATCTTATGTCATCAACCAATAGAAATTCAAGAGAATGTCAAATTAGGGAAAAATTATCAACCAATATTTTATTTTATGCTATTAATGCATAGAGAATAAACCCAGTATTTATTTAATAATTATTTTTATTATTTAATATATAATTTATCAAAAATCAAATCAGGAAGGAGAATACATCAAACATCCCTTAATGAAATGGGATGGAGTGTAGGTTTTTTAAACTAGTGGGGTGTAGTGTTATTTCCTAATATCTCAACAGGCCAAGGGAGCAAAGTGTATATTACTTAATTTTTTTTATATCAATTTATCTTTAACCTTTTTAATTTTGATATGGTCTTCTACTTTAAAGGTATGAATAAATTAATATTAAAATAAAAAATATTGAGGCAATTAGGATTGAATTGATGTAAAAAATATTGTTAAAATTAAATTGGTATCAAAACTAAAAAATAAAATCAATCAAATTAAAGTAATTTTTTTTACTATCAAATTGGCATTAAATTGAGAGTGTGGAAATAAGAAAAGTTTATTTACTTTTACATTTTATTTCAAAGTTAGAGTTCAGTTTCAAAGACGGGTGGCGCAGTCAAAGTAAGGAGAGGACAACACGGGTGGTGGTAGTTCGGTGATAGCGGGTGCAAAAGGAGTGAATAGTTACGAGAGGAATTAAAAATTAATTACGGGTTAACCTAGTAATTTTGTCATTGCCATGTGTTGACCATTGAAGGTTCCAAAATAGTGGAGGACCAATTTGTTAGCTATCGTATTTTAGACCAATGGCTCCTTCTAACATGGTCCAGGTGCTTCATGGTCCGTGTAGTAATGTGTGCATTTGTTGGAGTGGGTTAAGTTTGACAAATTGCACAAGTAACCCAACAGAGGTTCACATAAAAAGCATGAAATTACATTGTGAACCTAGATTATGTTTTGTCCATTTGTGATAATGGGTTTAATAAAATGGCAGTGGATATTAATACGTGAATAGTAATGAAGGACCATGTATTTGATATTAAATATTTGACACAGACAATATACATGAAGGAAACAAAATTATTGATTAGCATAAGAAAGAAAAAAAGATTAATGTAGAGTTAATGTAGAATAGAAAAAAATAAATAATCCTAACTTATGTTTTGCGTAGCATCACAAATGGGCTATAGATATAGTTCATTATGAAGGTAGAAAACATATTATAATAGCTGTTTATATAAATATATAATAGTTACACGTGATAAATAAAATTGTCATTAATTATAGTAGTCCATTTTTTTTGTAGTAACATAGTTATAAGGTAAATTAAATTAAACAATTACTTTAATTATTAAGATTATAAAAATAGGGGTAAAAATTTTGGTTTATGAATGACTCATGAAAACTTTTCCATGTAATTAGTCTTAAATATTATAATTACATATTCTATGATTTAGGACCTTCAAAATAAGGAGGTTGGTAAAATGTACGAGTGATAAATTACTCATTCTTGGAAGAATAACTCTAATCATATAGTTGTATTATGTGTAGGTCTCACTAAATAATATAAGGTTGATTAATCCCGTATAAATTTGCAAGAAATATATTTAATTTATAAAAACACAAAAATATATTTTTCAATTAATAAAAATAATGAATAAATTTAATTTATGTAATTTCAATTACAAGTACTTTCCTTATATGCCTTTTTAGTACATTAAAATATCAATTTTAAAATATATGTTATAATTAATATGTAATAATCAGTAAAAAAATTCATATATAATCCTAATTGATATCGTCTCAATTATTAGAGCAGTATATAAATTACAATATTATTATCAATAAAAATAGTAATGTAATTATTTAATGTTATAAAATTAATAAATATTGTGTATAATTATCAAATAATTGTAAATTGTGGAATTGATTTTTTCAAATATTTTAATATAAAAAATTGAAAGGTTTTTTTTAAAAAAACAAATTAGTATGAAAACTTTATAGAATTGATAGGTTGAAATATTCATGTTGCAAAAAACTTAAATAGTTCTAGATTTAAAGTTAGAAATTTTTCCTATAATCTCATCCTCATTTAGAACTTTGCTCTCATCTCCAATCTCATCCTCATCATGGGTCTTTATTTCTCATTTCACATGGAAATTTGAATCCCTATTGATATTTAAGGGTTTATTTAAACATTTAAAACAGGAAAAATTTGAAAAATACTTTGAAATTCTAAACATAAATTTTCGTAACAACAAATGCTACTGATGTAGCATAATCTAAATTAAAAATTAAAATACATATATAATACAAATGTAATAAAGATAATTAAAAAAATATAGGTGTTATAAGGTTTTGTTGTTAGCTTTAATTATCATAATGATAATATTTTTGTTATAAATAATCCTATCAATATAATCTTTAATTGAAATATATATATATATATATATATATATATATATATATATATATATATATATATATTTGTTTGAAGAGACACACAAGATTACTAGCATTTTTCACTAATTACCGACGCCTTTTTGAAAAGAGTGACTAGCGATAAACACTAAATTACCAGCTTTCAACATTCCATTTCAAGGGAAGTCTAATCATTTTAGCATTAGCATCATTTGTATTTGGTGGTATTGGTCCTAAAAATAGGATGTATACTAAGCAAGCCTTTAGTTAAATTGAATAAGCTTTATAGAAGTGGGAAAACAATTTTTGAAGAGAGCCGCAGGATTACCAGGGCTAAAATGATCAAAGTTGCCCTTGAATTAGACTACCCAATGCTAGTAATTTGACCTAATACAGTGATAATTCAATTTTAAAGATGCTGGTAATTATTTGCAGATGGTGATAATCCTGCAAGTCTGTACAAAATGTTTTTTCCTCCTAGTCTTGTAATAAGTCATACTCAAGTAACTAAAAGGTTTGCTTAGCCTATTGGCCTTTTTTCAGAATAATTAGTAAAAAGAAAATGATACTAGTGTAAAAATTATTTGAATTCGCATTGATTTGGATTGCTAGTAAAATGGCATAAAACGCTGATATATTTATGAAAAAGCAGGAGTATATTTGTTAAAAAGCTAATAATTAGGCAGATACAAATGACTGTAGCCCTTTTTGAGGACCAAAACCAACAAATACAAATGATACCCTCCCTTTTTATAAATTCAAATGACATCCTCACTTTTCCATATTTTCACCCACCTACCCTTCCCATCATACTCCACAAGATCACCCTCCCCACCGTAGAAGGCTCCTTCTTAGTTTGCCATGTTTCTTTGTGGACTACGTTTATAACCTTGGGCCATGCCTCCTGATTCGCAAGCAGTTGGTTTTATACATGTTTGGATTCCATCAACTTGTTTTGACTAATTCTAACCATTGGATGTACTGATTTTGCTGTGTCATTATCTATCTTTTAGGACCCTAGGGACAAAGTTTTGCATATTTTCTTCTATATAAGTGAATCAGTTTTAGCGCATAGCATTCAAAGAGATTTGGCCGTGAAGACCATTGTTAGTTGTATTTTAGAGTATTATGTTGGGCCAGAGACTGATTCACAGTGTAATTGAATGATGCCAATGTGTGGCAATGAGTACCAAAAATATGAATAAGGATGAATAGTAATTTTTACAGTGGGTACTGGTCACTATTCACGTGGGGCCATTAGTACTATTCACGTGGGGCCCGTTGGTACTATTCATGAATAGTACTATTCACAAAATAATACTATTCACACCAGTATCAAGAAATTTGCACACCGAATATTTAACATGGAAACCCCCAAATACCGGAGGAAAAACCACGAGACAAACTCCGAAAATATTCCACTATATTCAGGATAATTACAAAATATCCTTTCCATACTCTCCAACCCAAGAGGTAAATATAGTGTATCCTAGTGAGGACCCTCATATTCAAATACTACAATTTTGCAGTACCAAGGAGCAATAGAGATGATACCCAAAAAATATTCCCGGTATATATACCCACACCCTACACTCTAAAGGATTTACTCACACTCTATTTTTCTCTCTCACTCTCAGAAAAATAATACACTCTCTGTATATTTTTCTCTCTGCAGCTCTCTAACTCTTGCTGCTTCGTTGTTGTGTTTTCCAACTGAGCCAAATGCCTCTATTTATAGAGGTTCAGGCAGTGTGAACAAACACTGCGTATGTTGGCTACAGATGAAAATTTTCTTCCCGTGCGCCGTCATTCAACCACTCTTCACTGTGCACTTTGAAAATTTTTTTCCTTGCATGTGCTTCTGCATTATTTTCCTTCCACGTTTTCTCTCTTTATATTGGCTGGACCCACAATTCTCCCCTTCCAGCCAATGGGAAATAATCTGGGAGTAATCATCTAGGATCCATACTGATCAATTCGGCACAAAGTTGAAGCTTATCTCGCGCTACAACTTTCGTCATCATATCAGCAGGGTTTTCATCAGTGTGAATCTTTTCCAGCTTAAATTGCTTTTCTTCTATTGCTTGACGTAACCAATGATACCTGACATCAATGTGCTTCGTCCGCGAGTGATACATCGCATTCTTGCTCAAATCCAAAGCACTTTGACTGTCGCAATGGATAACGGACCTACTTTGCTTCATTGCTAATTGTTCAAGGAATCTTTTTAACCAAAGCATTTCTTTTCTAGCTTCAGTCATAGCAACATATTCTGCCTCAGTAGTGGACAAGGCAACAGACTTCTGTAATTTTGACTGCCAACACACAGCTCCACCTGCAAAAGTAAACAAAAATCCGGAAGTAGATTTTCTACTATCCAGATCACCTGCCATATCAGCATCTGCATAGCCTTCCAAACTGGTTCTGGTCCTCCAAAGCTCAAGCACATTCTTGAACTACCTTTCAGATATCTAAAGATCCACTTCACAGCTTCCCAATGGTCTCTACCTAGATTGGAAAGAAACCTGATAACAACTCCAACCGCATGAGCGATATCTGGCCGAGTACAGACCATAGCGTACATCAAACTCCCAACTGCAGAGGAGTAAGGAATATCAGCGATAGCCTTCTTTTCTTCATCAGTCGTGGGACAACTCTTTTTGCTGAGTTTGAAATGATTGGCCAATGGTGTGCTAACTGCTTTAGCATTCTTCATATTGAACTTGCCTAGAACCTGCTCCACATATCTTTCTTGTGACAACCAAAGCTTTCTAGCCATCCGATCCCGCAAAATCTGCATGCCCAGAATTTGCTTTGCAGGGCCTAGGTCCTTCATATCAAAGGACTTTGATAGCTCCTTTTTCAAATCACCAATCATCTTTTCTTTCTGTCCGACTATCAACATATCATCTACATACAACAGAAGGATGATAAACTTATTACCTGGAAACGTTTTCACATATACACAGTGATCTGCATCTGTCCTGGTATACCCGTGACCCACCATGAATGAGTCAAACTTCTTGTACCATTGTCTTGGAGCTTGCTTTAATCCATATAAGCTCTTCTTCAATCTGCAAACCATGTTCTCCTTTCCAACCTCTTCAAATCCTTCTGGTTGATCCATGTAGATTTCTTCCTTTAAATCACCATGGAGAAATGCAGTCTTCACATCTAATTGCTCAAGCTCTAAATTCAAGCTAGCCGTCAATCCGAGTATAACTCGAATAGAACTCATTTTGACAACTGGAGAGAAAATCTCATCAAAATCTATCCCTCGCTTTTGACCAAAGCCTTTAACAACCAAGCGAGCCTTGTACTTCACTAGCTTGTTACCATCTTTCTTCAGCTTGAACACCCATTTGTTCTTCAAGGCTTTCTTGCCTTTAGGGAGTTTTACGAGCTCATAAGTATTGTTCTTCTGCAAGGAATTCATCTCTTCTTGCGTAGCTTTGATCCATTGAACTTTATCCTTATGAGTCTGAACTTCTTCAAAACTCTCTGGTTCCCCCTTATTAGTGAGAAGGATATATTCCGATCTGGGGTACTTCTTGGATGGTTGTGGCACTCTATTAGATCTTCTAAGTTGTGGTATTTGAGCTTGCTCCCTCTGCTCAACACCTCCTCCATCTTCAGCATCCTCAATTACTGGCTCATCATCAACCCCATGATCTTGGACCTCTCCCCCTGCTGTGGCATTTTCTTTAGGAAGAGAGACTGGTGTAAAATCAACCTTATCACCAGCTTCATCAGTTTTCTCTGGAACAGCAGAATCCAACATAGTTTCTTGCTCATGAAACACTATGTCTCTGCTTCTAATAATCTTCTTCTTTTCCGGATCCCATAGCCTATAGCCAAATTCCTCATCTCCATATCCCATAAATATACAAGGAATGACTCTATCATCAAGCTTCTATCTCTGCTCCTTACTTACGTGAGCAAAGGCTTTACATCCAAACACCTTCAAATGAGAGTAACTAACATCATGTCCGGACCATACTCTCTCTGGAATGTCAAAGCCCAAAGGAACAGACGGAGATCTGTTAATCAGGTAGCACGCCGTTTGAACAGCTTCACCCCAGAATGGCTTAGGCAGTTTAGCCATTCTCAACATACATCTGACTTCCTCCATAATGGTTCTGTTGATTTTTTCGGCCACACCATTATGTTGTGGGGTGTTAGGAACCGTCTTCTCATGCCTGATGCCATGTTCAGAGCAATAGTTCTTGAATTCATGGGAATTGTACTCTCCCCCATTGTCACTGCGAAGACACTTCAAAGATTTCCCAGTTTCTCTCTCCACCATGGCATGAAACCTTTTGAAGTTTTGAAACACCTGGTCCTTCCTCTTTAGCAAATACACCCACACTTTCCGTGAAGCATCATCAATAAATGTCACAAAATATCTGCTACCACCCAGAGTCTCCACCTCCATGGGACCGCATACATCAGAGTAAACCATATCCAAAATATTTTTCTTCAGCTTTAACTTTTTGCTGAAAGATACTCTATGATGCTTGCCAAATAAACAATGATCACAAGGATTTAACTTTGTACCTTTGGCATAAGAAATTAGGGATTTTCGAGCCAAAATCTGCAATCCTTTTTCACTCATATGAGCCAGTCTTTTATGCCACAAATTTGGCGAAGCATCATCTTCAACTGCATTCAATCCTCCAATCTGCTTAACTTGAGTCTTGTACAAAGTGTTGTACGCTACTCCTCTGGCAATCACCATTGAACCTTTGGAGAGCTTCCACTTGCCATCACCAAAGTTATTGTGATATCTGGCTAGATCCAGAGCATGCACGGAGATCAGATTCAGGCGTAAATCCGGCACATGTCGCACGTTCTTCAATGTCAGTGTACATCCTATATTTGTTTGAATGCACACATCACCAATCCCCACAATGTCAGAATTACTTTTATTACCCATATTCACTTTGCCAAAATCTCCTTCTTTGTACAAAGTAAAAAATTCCTTGTTGGGAGTGGCATGATACGAAGCTGCTGAGTCAACGACCCATTCAACACATGAATCTGCAACATGACATTCTTCATCTACAAAAGAAAGCACCACCACTTCCCCATTTACCACAGGGGTTGTAGTATTTTCATCATCAGCTGCATCCTGACTTCTCCGATTTTTATTGCCTCTGTTCTTCCAAGCCTTACAATTTCTTTTGATGTGTCCTTCTTCACCACAATGGTAACATTTAAATCTTCTTCTTGACTGGGACTGCGATCGATCCTTTAGTTTTCTGGACCGTCCTCTGCTCTTACTTCTCCCCCTGTTCTCTCTGACAAGGGCATGAGAATTATCAATTCCCACTAAGTCCTTTCTTCTGGTTTCTTCATTGAACATGCTGTCTTTGACTTGGACTAAAGACAGTTTTCCACTTGAAGCAGAGTTGCTTAGTGACACCACCAAGATCTCCCAGCTATCCGACAAAGAACTCAAAAGTAGTAGTGCCTGTAACTCATCATCCAGCACTATCTGCATGGTGCTTAACTGATTCACCATATTTTGGAAGTCACTCAAGTGCTCAGCAACAGACTTTCCATCTCTGTACTTGAGATTCACCAGCTTTCTGATTGCGAAAGCTTTATTCTATGCAGTCTTTCTCTCATAGAGATCTTCTAACTTCTTCCACAGAGTATGTGCATTCGTCTCTGTGGCCACATGGTGGAATACACTGATATCCACCCACTGCCTAATTAACCCAATAGCCTTCCGGTGCATCTTTTTCCAATTTTCTTCAGATACTTCTGCTGGCCTTGCATCTCCCTTCTCTACAGGATCATATAAATCCTTATAGAAAAGTATATCCTCCATTTTTGGCTTCCAGATGGAGTAATTTGCTGCTGTTAGCTTGATCATGGTACCCATATTCTCTTCCATTTAATTTACACAGCACAATCCTGAGCTCTATCCCACTTCTGACACCAAGTGACTCTTTAAGTACTAGGGAGAAATTCTTTTCTGATGTGGAAGATCAGATTAAACTGCAATCACAGAGCATACTAAGAATAAATCCCACCGTACCAAAGCTCTGATACCACTTGTTGGGCTCAGAGATGGATTCACAGTGTAATTAAATGATGCCAATGTGTGGCAATGAGTACCAAAACTAAATCTGATAGAATTAAATCTACCAATCGGCGCAGTACAGCAAAAATATGAATCAGGATGAATAGTATTTTTTATAGTGGGCACTGGTCACTATTCATGTGGGGCCCATTAGTACTATTCACATGGGGCCGCTGGTACTATTCACGAATAGTACTATTCACAAAAATACTATTCACACTAGTATCAAGAAACTTGCACACCGAATATTTAACGTGGAAACCCCCAAATACCGGAGGAAAAACCACGGGACAAACTTCAAAAATATTCCACTATATTCAGGATAATTACAAAATATCATTTCCACACTCTCCAACCCAAGAGGTAAATATAGTGTATCCCAGTGAGAACCCTCCTATTCAAATACTACAATTTTGCAGTATCAAGGAGCAATAGAGATGATACCCAAAAAATATTCCCGGTATATATACCCACACCCTACACTCTAAGGGATTTACTCACACTCTCTATTTTTCACTCTCTATATATTTTTCTCTCTGCAGCTCTCTAACTCTTGCTGCTTCATTGTTGTGTTTTCCAACTGAGCCAAATGCCTCTATTTATAGAGGTTCAGGCAGTGTGAACAAACATTGCGTATGTTGGCTACGGACGAAAATTTTCTTCCCGTGCACCGTCATTCAACCACTCTTCACTGTGCACTTTGAAAATTTTTTTCCTTGCATGTGCTTCTGCATTATTTTCCTTCCACGTTTTCTCTCTTTCTATTGGCAACCCACAATTAGCTGTGAAGGATACCTGGATCAATTTACAATCCTATGGAGATTACTCTAAAGATCAGCGCTTGATGGTCTCAGCTATTAATCACGATAAACCCATTCTTATTTCATTACAGGTTAATTTAATTATCTTTTTTGCGTTATTGTGATAAAAAATTCTTTATTATATTATCTAGAGTTGAATGTAATTTCCAGTTAATTATTATGTGTTACCTTTTTGTTCATTTTTTCTTACACTAATCATCATCTTTTGTTGCTTATTCTTTTCGTTCGTCTCTATGTTTAGTTTCCGTAACATGAGGTAGAAGTTAATTGATTGTTATTGCTTTTGTGATCTGATTATTTAGACTTTTCTTGCTAATTTCAATTATCTGCTTCTTGCTTTGGCGTCAGTGTTTTGAATGTATTATCGGAATGTTGTTTTCCACTTGAGGGTTGGCGTAGTATTTGCTAAGCTACTTTGCACTAAAAGTTTCCATAAGTTGAAATAGAACTCCTAGTTCAAAGGAACCATGCATTTTTAGAATGCTAATAGACTCGGGAGTGAAATCCAGATTCATGCACTCTCAAGACTATTGCTATTGGGCCATAGTACGTCTCAAGTTCCCAAGACATGAAGAGATAAGAAAAAAATTATTATTAAAAGGATTTTCTTGTCAAAATGAATAAGACCTTCAAGCATGAAAGCCTAGAGAGTGAATAAAATATGTAAATTTGTTAAACAGGCCTCATCATGGGGGACAAAATGCATTTGCAAAGAAAATGCCGATCGATATATATTTTATCATATATATATATATATATATATATATATATATATATATATATATATATATATTTTAAATGTATGGTTTAGACAAATCTGCAGTGCCCTTGGATGGTATCCAAGGGTATATTATTTTGGATATGCAGATTTATTTTATTGTACATTTTAAAAAATAATTCTTTCATGAAACATCTAGTGATCGTCATCTTCTTTGCAAACTCATTCTTTTCCTCATGGATGACACCTGTGGAACAGTTTTCAATGCTTAGCTTCTTCAATCTCTAGGATTTCACGCTTAACTTCATGAAGGTTTTATTTATTCTATCAAGAGAATCTTTCTTATAATTATCTTTTGTCTCTTCCATATATTGGCAACTTGAGGTGTACATGGCCCAATTGCTATAGTCGTGGGATTGTACGAGTCATGATTTTCTTTTCGAGCTTCCATTGACACTCTAAAGATTGATATTCACAATTTTCTTCTTTTATGTCTACTCTTTGAATATCCTTCTCCATTTGATTGTTTGAGATCGATGCTCTTAAATAATGATCTTTATATGTGTTTCCATATGGTGCACCATTTTTAATTTTAAGTAAGCTATATTTTTTACCATTGAATTATTCAGAAGCTATTTCAATTTTGCTGTGAGAATGTCGTTCTTCCGTTCGATTTTAATAATTGCCAAACCATGGGCAAGACTAATTTAGTATCACCCCTTAATTTTTGAGTAATTTTACAAAGGTCTTAGGGCTATATATTCTCCCCTAGGCCCGACAAATGTCACATACTACTGGCTTCTTCAATGTAACACTATAATACTGACTTCACATTTTGTTAACTTGCTCAAATATTTTCAACAGGAGTCCATGTCACTTCTCTTCTTATATTGTATAAGAAAGATTGCCTAGAAACCTTAAAACAGATAAAGTTTTCATTATGCATTTTCTTTCTCATATTTTATAAATATTTGCAACTGAGTTTACATTATTTATAAGTAATTATTAACAAAAATATGAAATTTATGCATGACATCATGTATTTTTTTTTCATAAATCTGTTTTTTATTATTGTTAGCCCCTTGATAACATAAATATTCACTCAATAATAAACAATAGATCCTCATAATATATTTTAGATTTAAATATATTTATAATTTTTGTAAATATAGGTCATTTTGATTTTGGTCCTTATAAAATTTTTAGTTTGGCTTTGGTCGTCCACCATTTTTATTCTAAATTGTGATCCCACAATTAACTTTAAATATAAATTTAGTCATTATAAATATTAAAAACTTTATTTTGGCCCTTAAATATTTGAAGAATATTTTTTCGGGCCTTATAATTATCATCATTTAATATTGAATTTACGTTAACAAGGACCATATAACAATGAAAAAAAAAGAGGGACCAAAATCAAAACAAAAATTTTAGAAAGACCAAAATCAAAACGATGCATTTTTATGAGGACTGCAAATATATTTAAGCGTATGGTTTAAATGTCATGGATTTAATAAAAAATAATCATTTAATGAGAATAAATAACAACTCAATAAATTACAACATGTTGATATATATATATATATATATATATATATATATATATATAATAATAATAATAATAATTATTATTATTATTTTGAATATTACTGTTATCAATTAGAATGGCTCATAACAATTTATTAATAATATAATCTATTGAACACAACTATTTTTTTCAAATATTATGAGTCTAATAATATATATATATATATATATATATATATATATATATATAGAGAGAGAGAGAGAGAGAGAGAGAGAGAATGAATGAAATGAGAGTTTGAGTCTAATATAAGCATCGGTTAAAATATATATATTAACAAAAGGTGATTTAGTAAAACAACTCTACCATTTGCTGTTACACTTATAAGCTTGCATGTGACATCTGTCAGGTCCGTGGAAGGATATGTAGTCCTGAGACCTTTGTAACATTAATTTTTTTCCATGTTTATAATCGTGGTCAAAGTTCGGGAGCAAAATTGATACACTGACATACGACAGACAAGAGCAATGATCCTCTAAAGTGAGGATATTATTTTAGAAGGTAAAGCGAGAGATTTCATCCTTAAATTAATAAAATTAAAAGTAGAGTCCTCTTTACTTTATCGATCTAATAGTAAAATCCCTTCATTTTATCTTCTAAAGTGAGCTCACTTTAGAGGATCTAAATCCAGATAGACAAAGTCTGCCAGTATGTGTAATCTCTCTCACCACTCTTTAATTCTACTAAAACTACCTCTGATGTACTTTGATGTTCATTAAAATTACAATAGTCTCTCTTATAGATACTCAATTATTAATTTAAGTAAAAAAAATAATATAAGATATTACATAATTATTGATGATAAAATTATAATATTTTAGTAATATTTAATACCTTAATTGAATAAAATACTTTTGAATCACGTGAAAATAAAACTTATAAGTACAACTTATGATTAAAAAAAGGAGATATTCTAGTTAATTAATATACATGTCAAATATTGTCAAAATATTCTTTGTTACTTAAATTAACGAACTAATATCTGTAAGGAAGGTCAGTATACTTTTATTGGACTTCAAGGGAGATAAGTGATAGTTTTATAAAAGAGAAAGTTGTCGAGTGTAATTATACTAAATCTTAAAGGGAGATGAGTGTAAATTAGTATTTTTTTTCTCCTTATGTTGTAATCAAGTCTCTTAAATTTTCTTTCATTATTTAGTTTTTTCAATAAAATTTTATTGCAGCTCCAACCAAAAAAGAATGTAATTTTTTCTTCATCAAGTCAATTAATCATGATTGTTAATTTTTTTTCTTTTTATATGTTTATATCATTATTAACAATGTTATTATAACACTCATTTTTCTCAAACACCAAACATCCTACTCATAAAATATATGGGCCTTTCATTTATTTTTTTTCTCAACTTATTCTCTTTTCGTTGCTTCTCTCAAATGATCATAACCATATACACCCATATAGGCGTTAAGAAGAATAATTTCCTTATGTAACAATACTCGTTTATGGTATTTTAATGCTACTCATTTAAATATGTGCATGATGTAAGAAAGACTTTCGGAAGAATTTAATAGCATTGACTGCTGGGTAATTAAATTATAGATTCCTTTAGAATGAATATATTCTTGAAATAAAAAATGTTAAATTACAACCACATAATTTTTTTATACTGATATTTTTCATTTAATATCAATTTCATTCGAACAAAAAATTTTGACACTTATTTAGTCCTAATATTTTTTATTGTAACATCAATTTAGTCATTTTGTTAAATTTTCACTTATCTTTATTTGCATTTTAATGTTAGTACAGATCTAACAGTGATTAAATTGATGTCGAAATTAATGATATTAGGGATAAATTGATATAAAAATTTTGTTAGGATAAAATTAATACCAAAATTAAAACTATTGGGACTAAACAATTTAAATATTTTAGGGAAATTTACTCTTATTACTTCTAAGATTTAACATAATTATACTTGTTATCTCTCTATTTTGTAAAATTATACATATCTCTTCTACATATTTTAATCAATAATCTAAGTGATAAAAAATATAATATGTGACATGTGGATGGTTATTAGCATCACAATTATAATATTTTGATAACCTTTTATATGAATATCAATTAAAATACCCCCATTTTTAGCATAAGTTATAATTATAAGTTTCATCTTCATGTGACTAAAAAAAGTATTTTACTCAATTAATATGTTGAATATCGCTAAAATATCATATATTCTCATTAATAAATATGTATGCTACATGTTAACTTTTTTTTGTTCTTAATCACTTATACTAACAAGCTAGTATCAACAAGAGAAATTAGTGTAATTTTAGTGAATCTCAAAGGAGGTTAGTGCTAAATTTGCAAAATAAAGGAGTGTTCAGTGTAATTGTACAAATCTAAATATATATTTTTTATTTTGACATCAATTTAGTCATGTCTACCAAATTGTTGTCAAAATGCAAAATGACGGATAACAAATTATAATATTTTTATACACCGTTTGTAACACCCTAACTTTTAACCTAATACACTCGAGTCATATTCTGGTTAATTATTAGTTGCTACGCCTTTGTTTCAGAAATTAACTTATTATTCTTTAAAATACAAGTAATGAAAATATGACTATTTTTTTTCTGAACTTTAAAACCAAAATGCGAGCCTCGTGTGTGTATAGATATAGGTCAATACTCACATAATAATAGCGATAATATAAACCTCATTATGATATATGTGAAAGCCATAACATAACATGACACATACCAAAATAATATATCATAACCATAACATAATAGCGACGTCCTATATACATAAAGGACATCCAACGATATTAAATCCTCCATTAAAGGTTGCACATACAATAAATCAAAACTGAACATGATTATCGCAAAACTATACTAGCTTCGCTACATGTACATTGAAAGACTAGGCTATACAAAAGTATAAGGGATATGACAACTCTAAAGCTAATGCATGGGGAAAGCTATCTTCATGCTTCCACTGCGACCTTCTAATCCGGTTTGTAGCGTATCAACCACGTCCATGTCTCATGGAAAATCATGAACAACGCCATCATCCTCGTCTGGAGACGACATGGAAGAAAAGAAAGGGTTGAAAAACTCATTCAAGATTCTCAGTAGGGCTTCCTGACTCTAACAAAAGTGTCATTGTCATCGTCCCCAGCCACTTCATTTTTCATTATGAAAGAGATGTACATGCATAAGGTTCAATTTTGACCTTTTTAAAATTCCTTTTATCCGAAGTGGGTGTCTTTTAGCATGAGTTTTAATGTCATGAATACAACAGATATCTCATGTATGCATGACAATACCTCAGGAGCATAAGTACATAGGTAAATAACACAAGCATATGAGTTTATAACTCAACATAATTCTAGGTATATAAATAAGAGGTAAGCTAAAGAAATAAAGTCACCTACCATATATCGCATGATTAAATGCACCAATGGAACAATAATGTATGACATGTATATGCACCTTTACTTTACTTTCTTATAATTGAATTCTCAAGTTCTTTTCTTAATGACCATCTTCTCTCATTACCATCATAAACCAACCATCTCACTTTCCTCGACGATTTTACCATAAGCACTGAAACTCCACCTCACCGATCGCCTAGGATGAGCTCAACCTAACTAGCCGTCGCTAGATTTAATATGGGGTAATAGAGGGGGAAACACATCACTTCCTTTCTTTAACTTAACTTTCTTATCATGGGTATGCAACTTCTTCGGATCACCTCTCATAACCATTAGTTTTTGGAGTCTAGAGGATTATTTTTATGTGTTTTATGTCACATTTAATCTTAGCATATAAGTTAGAGAAGCACATGAGCATGCAATTAGGAGCTTTGTCATGACTTAATATTTCAAGCTCACAATTTCACAATTTTTCTGAGTTCACAAATTCGGTGAAAATTCGTCAGCATAACGGCTGAAAAATGGAATTTCCCAAATTTGCTACATGCTATAAAATTCATCACTGTGCATCTTAAATATCTAAACCATAATTGCAATTCATCATACAATGATTCACATAAGCATTACCATCATCAACATTTCATTGAAAAGTAAACATGCTCCTACCCAGTATACCAGAATCAAGGACTAGACTTAGCTAATTATTAACCTCATAAATAGTTTCAAACAATGCTGGAAAGTTTTGGGAAGTTTAAAAAATACACAATTTCGGGATTCTAGCAATTGCGTTTTTTACCTTTTCTAGTTATCAACTTTTCCTAAGATGATAAAAATTCCAAAAAGAATATCTACTAAAAATAATGTTGTTAAAACATTAGCCATAAATTTCAATTATAGAGATCTCAAAAACCACGTTTTATGGTTCTTCCTAGTTTCTAGTCTTTCTAAAAAATGCTTGAAATAATTTTTGCATCAACTACTAGTAATTTATACAAATTTAACTCATCCCAAACATCTCTTTGTAGAAATTACAATGTCAAGGCCGTGGCAAAAATTTCATTTCCTAGAAGTATTAGAAAATTGTATCTTTGATCCATTCTAGTTACTAGCTTTTCCTAGAATGCCAAAAATAATTTTTACAATAAGTAATATCAATTTTTACACATTAAAACCTCTCCAAATAGTACCTTATAGAAAATGGGGAGGTCAAAACAGTGGCAAAAAATTTGGTTCTAAAATCATTCAAAAATCATACATTTTGATACTTTCTAGACACTAGTTTTCCTCATCACTTGATTTAAGACATAGGAAACACTTTGAAACTATTTTTACCTCTTTGAATGCTCAAAAATAAACACCAAACAGAGACCAATATTCAAGTTTCAAAAATAAATCTTTTGCTCATGAAAATACTATTTTTACTATCCTCTGAGTTTCCAAGATTTGCAACACTTCTAAGGCACAGCTTACAAAAGTTCTAAGGCACAAGATTTGAGCCATAAAATCAAATAAAACCCATCTCAACCCCATTATCATGTCATGGCCGAAATGCATATTTATGAGTGTAGCCATGATTAAAAATTTTGTTTAAGATCTAAGGACAAATTTTGAGCTCTAGAGATTTAGGTGATGACTTGAATCATAAACATGCTATGCAATATCATTTTTTGTCTTTAACATTATAAGGTGATGAATTGAAAATATAAATATGATATACAAGACTTGAAATTGTAAACATGAGATGCAAGTTCATTTTTAAGTCTTTAAGATTTAGGTGATAACTTGAAATATAAACATGAAATGCAAGACTTGAAAGTAAACATGAGGATGCAAGTCCATTTTTAAGTCTTCAAAGTTTAAGGTGATGACTTGAAAATAAATATGATGTGCAATACATTGAAATACGAACATGAGATGCAAGGGCTTGAAACATAAACATGAATGCACGTCCATTTTATATCTTGTTCACCTAAAGCTCAAAACTTTCCAAGATTTGATTCTTGTTCCTAATAGATCTCCAATATAGTGTGCTTTAGAGTCCTTTAATGACATGGTTACAAAGCCTTGTCTCTTGGACTCACCATCAAGCTTAAGGAAATGGACAAAGAGAAAGAAACCAACCAACAACATTTTATTTATCATGCTTCTTTGAAAATAAAAAATAGAGCTAGATCTTAGGCTTTAGAGGTCATAAACAAGGTGGTATCAAGACCACCATCAAGATCCATCATCATCAAGCCTTGATCTTTAACCATTTCAACAACATCAACGTAAAAAGGAAAGGAAAACAAGGTTCCAAAACCGAATATGAAAAGACCAAGAAAACAATGCCAACCATATTTCTCATGGCAAAACCGAAATAGAGAAGGAAAAATAGAGCAAGAACTCAACCAAGCATTCTTTGTCAAAACCAAAAAATAACTAAAAGAAAAACCAAGATCTCAAAATACAAACCCTACCAAAGATATCTTCTTGAAGAAAAGGAAGGAGCTTGGTCTCTTGTAAGGGAAATGAAAAGAAAAATATTCTCTTGTAATGGGATGTAGATTTGGCCAAGGAAGAAGAAATAGGAGGAAGAATTTTCTTGTGTTGTTGAGCTTAGAAATGGAAAGGTTTTGTGTCTAAGAGGTGGTTTGTGGTGGTGGTGTGGTGGTTTGTGGTGGAGAGGAGGTGGAGGAAGAAGCTTTCTTGAAGGTGGAGGAGGAGATAAGAGCTTAGTTGAGAGAATTTCTAAGAGCTCCTTTTTGGACACAAACTTGGCCAAAAAAGTAAGTAGTAAGAAATGAGATTTTTGTGTTATAAAAGAAATAAATATGATGATATTTTGTTTCGGGGGGGAGGGGGAAGGCTACTGCCTTGTTTGCCTTTGGGGGGGAAAATGTTTCACTTTCATATAGGTTAGGATGTGTCTTAGAGGTAGATTGAATTAGGCAAAGGGTTAGGGGTTGGTAATTAAGTATTTGAAGTTGTAATCATGTGTTTAAGGCATTTCAAGACATGATTAAAGAGTAGTCTTACTCATTTAGTTTGAATTAAACTTGATTCACATTTTGACTTTCTTTATGTCTTATGAAGCCTTTGATTAAGAATGGATTTTGAATTTTCCTAAGCAATCTTAGGCCTTAATTAACCTCAATTAATTATTTTGACTCAAGATTAATAATTGAAATTAAATTATCTTTAATTAGAATCTAATTTTGTATTTATTTCCTTAATTACTTAGTTAAGCTTGTTTTACACTAACCAGAGGCAAAATGGTAATTTTGCATGAAAATTCTCCAAGGCCACCGGGACCTCTCTGGACATTTTTCACCCCTTATAACTAACATTTCTGACCTCTGGGAAGTGTCCAGGTCCAGTCAGCACTTAATTTCTCGTTAATTCACTGCATGGGCGTTTTGGTCATTTTGTTACGGGAAAGACCATAGTTGAGATTTTCACTCATATCATTACCTCTAACACATCTAATCCTCTTCAAACATTAAAATAACCCCTTGAGGATAACTTGGATTGGCTGTCCTCGAATTCCAGGCAAAAATGACCTTAGGGGCATTTTGGTCATTTACACCTGGGAAAAATCGCGTATTGCGATTTTCGCACATATTGTTATCTAATCCTCATATAATCTTATCCCAATATTAAGATATCCCTTTGGGGGTGATTGGGACCGGCTGGCCATGATATCCATACAAAAATGACCTAGGGGTATTTTGGGCATTTTTGTTAAGCAAGAAAAATCGAGGCGTTACACCGTCAGCTTCAAATCTGTCGAAAGTGTTTTATTTTTTTCATAATATGTTGATCAAATTTTACCATACAAATAAAAGTGGTGATAATTTATCTGTAGTATATTTTTATTTTAATTTAATCCTAAACCTGAGAATTTCAAGAAAATATATATCAATGCTTATATAACTTACAAAAGCTCAATTTATAAATAATGAAGTGACATATAAAGGACACATTAATATTTTAATATATACCCTCTTTAAAATTTCACAAATAAAAATAAGTTAGTTGATGCATTTATTTTGTGAAGTTCACTTTTGATTGAAATCAAGTTTATCAAATTATGTTAATTCAAATATTAAATTTACAAATTCAAATCAAAACATATAGTTCATGGCCCACCAATCTTTGTAGATAGATGTCTTTGTTTAGTTTTTAGGGTGTGGTTACCACAGTAAAGCTAAAAAGTGACTCATTCATTTGACTCATCACTTTGTCACAAGCTAACTTAGTTGTGACCGACATATCTGGTAATTCATAATGAAAAAATGACTCATATTCATTTGGCTCAATACTTTGTCATGAGTAAATTTAATCGTGACCAACACATCTGGTAATTCATAATTAAATAATCAATTTATATCATGAAAATAACATTAAAACAAATAATTGTTCCATTGAACTGATGAACTTTATTCGTAAAATGCTGCAAAAACTAAACTTTTCAATTAAAATGAATAACCAACTGAAAATATTCAAAAGTGTTATAAATCAAAGATTATTATGGATGTCCATTACAAATTTTAATGATTGATTTTAATCACATTTATTGCCCATTAGTGTAATATTGTAAATCATTCCATTTCAATGGTCTATAAATAGAGACCTAAAGTGATATTGCATGATAGAGTAAAAAAGTGAAAGGAGCTCTCTCTAATTTTCTAATCATTTCTTTTTTTCTCTAATCACTTCTTCCCTTCTCTACATATCATTTTATAATATTAGCACGATTCTGCTCATTTTGTTTATCTCACGCTAAGGTAGAATTGTTTGCTTTTCTCTTGTTGTGTTGTCAGTGTCACTAGCATCACCACATCAATGTATATCCACAACATTGCATGTGATGCCACATTCAGCTATGGTTTTTCTTGCCTAATATTTCATACTGAGATAGTGTTTAGGTTTCTCCACGTAAAAATGGGAGTTTGTTTGGTTTTAGACTTCTGCTTGAATAATCGTGTCGAGTGGATCGAACATGTATAAACTTTGTGGCTTACACAATTTTAGATAGACACGGGCTAAATCAATTTTTTTTTCTTTTTCTTCATTCTTCTTTATGGACTAGATAGGCAAAGAAGAAGATTGAGGATTTCATTACGTGTTACACATTTAAGCATCTGAAGCCTTATTCTTCTATCATTGTAACATCTTTTCACATCTCAAAAACTGCTGCTCATGATGTTAGTATATTTTTGTTGCCTTTTTTTTTTTTCTTTTATCGGCATTTTCTTACCAAAGGTGCTATTCAAATATCTCGTTGTTTTCTTGCTCGCAATCTGTATTTTTTTCAATCATTTTATTTTATTTTTTTCCTTTTTAGATTACCTGTACAAATCAAGCATTGATAAGCAATAAATTTTCTTAAATGTATTTGCATTGCTTTATGTTACTAGTATATTGATATTCAAATCATTATTGGACATTTATGTTTATATTCAATGAATACTATATTATTTTAATTATGAAATAATATGTTATTATTTGCATGCCATGATTTCGTATATTATATTTATATTGTCTGTTAATTTTATTATAATCTTGTATTATAATTTATTCTTCTTTTATTATTTTGCCATTTCTTTTAAATACCAGTCCTTAAAGTGAATGGTAATCATTCCCAGAAGCAAATGATACATATACCCAAAATAAATAAACAAAATAATCATTCCCTGAAGAGAATGAATTTACCAAACACATTACCTGAAGTATGTGTTATATGCATTGTAATATTACAATCTAAAGTAAATTATTACATTCATTTGAACGAACACCTTTAAATTTTACATTCCCCAAAGTGAATGTAAGGATAAATTTTCAATATTTATAATTGATGGATTTTATAATTTTGGGACTTATAATTTAGTCCTTATAGTTCATGTTTTATTGTTTTCTTATTTTTTTTCCTCTTCCTTTCCATATATTAAATTCACTTTTAATATTTATTATCATTTTATGTACTAGACCACACTATATCAAATTTGAAAAAACTTGATTTTGCTGCACTCGACATAATTGGAAACAACTATTTATCATGGGTTCTTGATGCTAAAATACATTTGGAAGCCAAAGGCCTAGGAGATACTATTAAAGAAAAACAAGCATCAAGCCAAGACAAGGCTAAATCTATGATCTTTCTACGCCATCACCTTCATGAAGGGTTAAAGGCAGAATATTTAACTATGAAAGATCCATTGGAGTTATGGGTCAATCTGAAAGAAATATATGATAACCAAAAGATGGTAATTTTGCCTAGAGCTCGTTTTGAATTGATGCACTTGAGATTACAAGATTTTAAAATTGTGAACGAGTACAACTCAGTAGTCTTTAAAATAAGTTCTCAATTATGGCTATGTGGTGAAAAGATCATCGATGAGGACTTGTTAGGAAAAACATTTTCCACTTTTCATGCCTCAAATGTGCTCTTGCAGCAGTAATACCTCATGCCTCTTAGCATTTGAACAAAACAATGAGCTATTAATGAAAAACCATGAAGCTCATCCGACTAGCTTTGCTCTATTCCCAGAAGTGAATGTAGCAACCCATAAATTTGAAAGAGGACAAAACCATGGTCGTGGTCATGGTCGTGGTTATGGACATGGCAATTGGCATAATAATTAGAGTAACCACAATGATCATTTCCCCCTTATCACCAAAAGTGGAATAATAATTACAAGCAACAGAAAAATAAAGGTGCTTCAAGTTATCCTTCAAAAAGCATAGAGAACTTTTGATATCGATGTGGAATGAAAGGTCATTGGTTATGTATTTGTTGTATGCCTGAACATTTTGTTAAGCTATATCAAGCTTCAACCAAAGGGAAGAACAAAACTGTTGAGACCAATCTAACTCTTCATAATAATGAAGTTGAGGCAAATGATGTTTAGGCAGATCTGAAACCCATTGATGATGTTTTTGCAGACCTCAATGACATAATCGATTTAGAAGGCTCAGAGTGTAACGCCCCGATTTTCTGTTAGAGTGAAAATGACCAAAATGCCCCTGAGGTCATTTTCAGCCCAGAATTCGAGGAAAGCCGGTCTGGCAGTACTCGAAGGGCAAACTCAATGTTGGAAAGGGATTGGATGATTTGTGTACCTTCCCGGGATCAAAAATCTCGTTTTTTGAGTTTTTGGGTCAAAATGACCAAAATGCCCCTGCGGTGTTTTACCCGTTTGTAAGTGCCGGATGAACCCGAAACTTCTCCAGATGGTTTTAAAAGGTGTTTTTATGTAGACTACGACTTTAGTTTTGGTCCCGAAGGTCCCGGGCGAAATTAATGCAAAATTACGGTTTTGCCCCTAGTTTCGTGTTTTTACGCTTAATCGCGTGATTAAGCAAACCTAAGCAATATTAGGCTCTAATCGAAGGTTAATTAATTTCCATAATTAATCTTGAGTCAAAATAGTTTATTAAAGTTGATTAGAACCTAAAGGTGCTTAATTACAACTTAAAATCTTATTTTAAATTCAAGACTCCTAGTCATGGAATCTTGAATAGTGTTTTCTCTCTCCAATTCCTTAAATCATGGAATTGTGTTACACATTGTTTATTCACAAATGAGTTTTTAATTCTCTAATGATGTATAAGCACTCTTAACCTTGTCATAAAATCCTTAAATCACATTCTTAGTTACCTAAACTTAAGCTTAATTATTCCTAACCTTGTACCTAAGCTAATACCCATCTAAACCTACCATTAACACCCAATTAGATAATCAAATCTCATCTCCCCCTTGCTGTACCAAGTCTGGCCGTGCACTTCCCTCTCCCATATGCATCGCATGTTTAATTTTTCAACACTCCAAGGCCATACCTCAAGTCACATATACCATACCTTGTCATAACTTTCAATCAAGCTTCATTTTCCAAATGAATAACTAATTAAAATAACCCATTTTTCCCATTTATTTGTGGTTGGAAAAGTTCCAGCGATGCATTGTTTCTCGAAGCCTAATTTCATTCAAAAATTGATAGGAAATTCACTCACATCAAGCCATACTTTGTATCATAGCTTCCATACTTCAAACCATACTTGAATGACCTTGTGTAAGAGATATTTTCTCTTCCTTTCCCTCCTAAAACCACACGGCCAGCCCTCCTACTCTTGGAGCCTTCATTTGTTTTCATTCTCTATAAATACCTTGCCTAGAAACACATGCAAACACTTTAGTTCATTTTCACACTTTTAGTTTTCCTAAGCTTTCTTAAGTTTCCTTTCTTTTTCTCTCTAAGTTCCAAGAGAGTTCTTTCTTGTTCTTCATCTTCATCCTCTTCATCTCTTCATCTTATCGTCATATCATAACCTCACTTGAAACACAACTCCAACCTTCTTATTTCCCCTTGGCCGAATCATTTCCATCTTAAGGAGGAGCTCATCATCTTGTTTTCCTTTTCAAAGAGTTCAAGTTTTTATCTTCACTCTAGGTAGGAGTGTTTTCTAAACTTTGTTTTCTTGAAAATGAGTTCTTTCTAGCTTTCTCTTGGATTTTCTTTTTGAAACTTTCTTTGTTCTTCTTTTTGTATTTTCGGCCTCTTGGTCCTCTTGGCCACATGATAGCTCAATGATGAGGACTCCTAGATGATGACTTTGTGTTCATCTCAAAGGAACCTCTAGAGCTTGAGTTTTGTTTTCTCTAAGTTTCATCTTTATTATCTAGCTCAAAGGATTTTTGTTCAAGAACACCTTTACTTTCCTTGCTATTTTGGTTTTGGTTTTCTTGTTTCCTTTTTACAATATTTCAGTTTTGATCCTTGATCTTTGAGGTTTTATTTTGATTAGGAAGTTTGTTTTCTTTGAGCTTGATGATGATGTTCAAGAACCTCATAGTTCCTTTGAGAACTTGGTTCAATAACTTTAGAGCTCTTTGTAATGAGATGTATGTTGGGTTGCTATTTTGTTAAAGTCTTGAATGAGCTCTAGCTAAGCATAAAATGAACCTTGCATCATGTTTATTTTATGCTTTGCACACCATGTTTACTTTCCTTGCTAACACTAAGTATCAAGATAATAAGTGAACCTTGCATTATCATGTTTATGTTTCAAGCTATGCATTATCATGTTTATATTTCAATTTGTCACTTAATATCAAGATAATAATGAGTTGCATCTCATGTTTATTTTATGCTATCACTTTACTTTCTAATGCAAGCTAAAACAAGTGCATGAGCATGTTTATTTCTATGTCATCACTTAAATGAACCTAGAGCTCAAAGACTTGCCCATTGTTGTCTCAAACAAAGGTCTAAAGTATTTATTTCCTTTGGTTCATATTTCGGCCCTAAAAGGTTTTGATGCTTCTAAGTATTGAAAACTATGTTTTATAAATTTTCTAAGCTTTTATGAGTACAAGGAATATGTAGAACTAAGTTTTATGAATTTAGGACCTCTTGAGACAAAGTTAATTTAGTCACTGCCCTCTTAAATATTTTTATGATTTTAGATGTTAAAAATATTTATAAATGAATTTTAAAAGTTTTAAAAAGGTTCCAAGAGAAACTAGTATTTTATGTGCTTTAGAAATTGTGTTTGATGCCTTTAAATGGAGATGTTTGTTTTGGTTCTGCCTTGCCATGTTTAGCCACTGTATGAGCTGTGTCAATGATGATAATATGCTTATTTTTTAGTATAATTAATGTTAAGACTCATATGTGAAAGATAAGAGAAGTTAGAAACTAGAAAAGAATTAATTTGAGAGTTCTAGATCCTTTAATGTTTGAATTTTCTGGATTCTGTCCAGCAAGGTTTAGTAATACTAATCATGGATTTAAATTAGTTTAAATGTGTAGGAATGACTCATAAATGGTTTAGGACTTGATCTTGATGCCTTAGGAGCAAACCGGACTTAGAAAGGGTCATTGTTGTGACTCCTAGGTACCCGTAAAGTTAGGATTATGAATCGTGCAACCTTGAGGTTTAGAGATGTTCTTGACCATAGTGTGAGGTGAGAAAGACTTAGTTATAACCTTATAAGTTCCCGAGAGATTAGGTTTGATGATTTATAACTTAGAATGTGAGTTGAGGACCTTAAGGGTCAATGCATAAGGCACTAAAAAAGGTTGTTAATGCTATGATGTGTTGTATGATGCAATGATATGATAAGACGTGCTTGATGCATGAAAAAAAAGATTGATGAAATGTTAAAGTTTATCATAGCATGAGATTTCATGAGAACATGATGTGTGGATTAGCTTGTGGCAGTTTGAAGGAAATTCGGTTTAACAGCTGTTATGCTGCCTAATTTCCGTCAAACCTTAAAGGGTTGAAAGAAATGTTTATGAGTACCATATGAGTTGAAAAACCCTGGGTGACACCAATTCGGCCGAGCACCCCCAGGAGATTTTTATGTGACAAAGCATTGAGACGTGCTCGCCTGGGTGACACCGGTTCGGCCGAGCACCTCCAGGGGAGACAAATCCGTGAGGGTATGAGTAGATGCAGCCTACCAAAGCGGACAAATTGCTATGGCTTAATGCCCGCAAAGTGTTTCAACGAGGGTAATCCCACTGAGAGATGATCCCTGCCCCCTACCCGTACTTGCGAGTCGGGATTATTATTTATGTTTCGCTTATTCAAGATAATAAGCAAGAGCTAGTGACGACTAGTTGAGGTATGAGCTCATAACCTAGTTATTTTTTAGGGTGGTTTATATGCTAAAGTACCATGATTGATTTCACGAAGTTGAGGAATGATTCACTTGAAAGTTATATGCCCTTATGCCACATGTATTATGTTTATGTGCTTTGATGTGTTGTCTTATATGCTCAAGTATTGCCATGCATCCATGATATAAAATGTTGCATTCATAACATCAAGATGCATGCTAAAAGGAATGGACCTTGGATAATTAGTTTTGGAAAACCCTAAATTGAATCGTATATGCATGATCACTGTTTTAGAATTAAACCCAAGGTTCTTGAGTATGTGAACGATGTAACCCTAGGATAGGAGACTCCTACTGAGATTTCTTTAGCAAGAATTCTCATTCCTCTCTCTTCTTTCTTCCGTCACATTTTCAAAGACCGATGGCGACGTTCGTGCTTTTCATTGACACGCCTACTTGGGAGGTCCACTATGACCCGGACCACGGGTCATGTCATTTTGAGGGGCAGTGTACCGTGCGAGTCTTCATGTTCATTGGACGCCTCTTTGCACATCTTGTACAGAGCTACCGTTTCTCCTCAATGTCACCTTACGATGACGCGATGGTTTTTTAGCGTGCCCGGACGCGAGACAAGAGGATTCTGGTGACGTATATTGGTGGTTCGATGCCTCGAGACTTCCAGGACTATGTGCCTCGATCCCCGAGTTTGGAGGACGAGCCATCCGAGGACCCGCCGATGCACATGTATAGTGAGAGTTCTGCTCCTACGCCTCAGTTCGTGCGCGATGTGAGCGAGGAGATCGTTACGCAACCGAGGCTAGCGAGGCAAGCCGAGAGGCGCCCCTGCCTAGGAGCCCACGCTCAGTCTTCACGTGTTCCCACTCCTGCTGCTCTGCGTCCATGGATCGGTTACACTCCACCGTTTCCCGGATTCCAGTAGTCGACGCCATAGAGGAGGTTTAGTGCACACATCCACATGTAGAGTGGATAAACCTTCTTTTGTTTTTGAGGTTATTCACCATAAGTACATTCGGGTAGTTATGGTTTATTTCTGCTTTCTTGTTTTCTATTGTATTTCCTTTTCCGCTGTATTACAAGCTTTGCCCGTCCCTATGAGAGCATGACTACTTATGTACCTTAATTATGTTATTAAGGGAATGTTTCCTTTATTATCATGAATGTTCTTTGTTTATATGCTCTACTTTATGATTTCTGATAATTGTTATGCGTGCTTTATGTTTCTGTCGTTCGACTAGTTAAGTTCGTGGCTCTCACTTTGTTTATGTATTCAAAAAAGAAAACTTTACCCGTAATTTCCGCTAAGTATTTTAATAAAATGATGAGACTAAGAAGTAATAACCTAATGATTAGCCTAATATGTTATAGAGTATTGGGTTAAAAATTAGGGTGTTACACAGAGGATATTACATATTTGGATGTAGCGGATTTCTTTTGAGAATTTAGTATTAGAGACAATAATTTTTTTTCTTTTAACATTTCATTTTTTTCCTTTTAGCATTTCATTTTTTTTTTCTTTCCCCTTCCATTGTTCTCCATACAAGACTCTTATTATTGCATTTTTTTTATCATGATAATTTCTCATTGATGTTCTTATTTTTTTTTATGAAGAATAATGGATGTTTCCAAGTCGTTATCAAGATTCGATGTCGAAAAAAGATGTATGTCTGATTGATAGTGCTACAACATATACAATATTTAATAATAAAATATATTTTACTTCCCTTATTATGAAAGAAGCAAATGTTAGTATATTTCTAGTACTACAAAATTGATTGAAGGCTTTGGAAGAGCCAACATAATACTACCCGGAGGAACAAAATTTGCTATTAATAGTGCTTTATTATCTAGTAAGTCTTAATGAAACTTACTAAGTTTTAAAGATGTTCATCAAAATGGATATCATATTGAGACTGTAAACGAGGAGAACATTGAGTATCTCCATATTACAACCATTATTGAGCATAAATGTGTATTACAAAAACTACCTGCTTTGTCCTTCGATTTGTATTATACAAATATTAGCACAGTTGAAACTTATGCTATAATAAACAAGAAGTTTACTGACCAAAATACTTTTACCCTTTGGCATGATCGATTAGGTCATCCTAGTTCAATTATGATGTGAAGAGTTATTGAGAATTCACTTGGGCATCTTCTAAAAAACCAAAAGATTTTTCAATTCAAAGAATTCTCATGTGCTACTTGTTCTCAAGGAAAGTTAATTTTGAGACCATCACCGGTTAAAATTGGGATTTAATCACCTATATTTTTGGAACATATTCAGGGTGATATATGTGGGCCCATTTACCCACCATGTGGACTATTTAAATATGATATTGTTCTAATAGATGCATCATCAAGATGGTCACATGTGTGTTTATTGTCAACTCGTAACTTGGTATTTGCGAGATTACTTGCTCACATAATAAACTTAAGAGCACAATTTCTTGATTATACCATGAAGACTATTCATTTTGATAATGTTGGTGAGTTTAGATCTCAAAATTTTAACAATTATTGTATATCAATTGGAATAACAATTGACGAGCCTGTTTCTCATGTTCATACACAAAATGGTCTAGCAGAATCCTTTATTCAATGCCTCCAATTAATAGCTTGACCATTACTTATGAGAATGAAACTCCATGTCTCTGCATGGGGGATATGAGATCTTACATGCAACAGCACTAGTATGGATAAGGCCAACAAGTTATCATAAATTCTTCCTATTTCAGTTGGCCGTTGGTAAGGAGCCAAATATATCCCATCTTAGAATTTTTGAATGTGCAATTTATGTTCCAATTGCTCAATCACAATGCACAAAGATGGGACCACAAAGAAGATTGTGAATATATGTAGGATATGAATCCTTTTCTATAATAAAATATCTTGAACCAATGACTAGCGATTTATTCACAGCAAGATTTTCTGATTGCCATTTTGATGAAACAAATTTCCCAACATTAGGCGGAGAAAATAAGCAAAAAAAAAATTACATGGAAAATATTATCATTATCACATCTAGACCCTCGTACAGGGCAATGCGTATTAGAAGTACAAAAGATAATTCATTTGCAAACAAATCAACTGCCAGATGCATTTACTAACCCCAAGAGAATTGCAAAATCTCATATACCAGTTGTAAATGCTCTAATTAGAATTACCATCCTAGAAGGACAACTTGTTAATGCACATGAAAGTAAGCCACGTTTTAAGCGTGGTAATATAGGATGAAGGTGGTCATAATATAGAGGCAACTACTCAAAAAGAGTCCCAAGACAAAATGATTGATGAAACCATAGAAGAGGTTCAGGCACTTGAAGATGATAGAAATGAAGAGATCTCAATAAGTTATATCACTATAGGAAAAATATGGAACCAAAAACGTATTTTTGTCGACAATATTTTTGCATATAATGTTGCAATTGAAATAATAAAGCAAGATGAAGATCATGAACCAAAATCTATCACAGAATGTAGACAGAGAACTGACTTGCCAAAACGGAAAGACACAATCCAAGCTGAATTAACGTCATTGGGAAAGCGTGAAGTTTTTGAACCTATAGTCAAAACACCTGAAGGTGTAAAGCCAATGGGATATAAGTGGGTTTTCTTGTGAAAACAAAATGAGAAAAATGAAACTGAAAGATATAATGCATGACTTGTAGCACAAGGGTTCTCACAAAAACTTGGTATTGACTATATGGAGATATATTCCCCCATGGTGGATTCAATTACACTTAGATATCTTATTAGTCTGGCAGTAAATGAAAAACTAGATATGCATATAATGGATGTAGTTACAACCTACTTATATGGCTCACTGGATAGTGAGATTTACATGAAAATCCCTGAATGATTTAAAATGCCCAAAGCATATAAAAATTCTTGAGAAGTTTGTTCAATAAGACTTCAAAAATCTTTATACGAATTAAAACAATCAGGGCGTATGTGATAAAATTGCCTTAGTCAATATTTGTTGAAAGATGGGTATAAAAATGATCCAATTTGTCCATGTGTTTTCATAAAAAGATTCAAATCAAAATTTGTTATAATTGTAGTATATGTTGATGATTTGAATATCATTGGATCTGCTGAAGAGATTCCAAAAACTGTAGACTACTTAAAGAGAGCAAGATAAAATTTTGTCTCGGCTTACAAATTGAGCACTTGACAATTGGAATAGTTATCTATCAATCAAATTATACCAAGAAACATTAAAACGATTTTACATGGATAAGGCATATCCATTGAGTACCCCAATGGTTGTAAGATCACTTGGTGTAAATAAGGATCCATTTCGACCTCATGAAAATAATGAAGAACTTCTTGGTCCTGAAGTACCATATCTTAGTGCTATCGTGGCACTAATGTATCTTGCTAACAATACACGACTAGATATTGCTTTTCCCATAAATTTATTAGCAAGCTTTAGCTCTTGTCCAACTAGAAGGCATTGGAATGGTGTTAAACATGTATTGCAATATCTTCAAGGATCCATTGACAGGGGCTTATTTCATTCAAAAGAATCTAGACACCAACTAATTGGACATGCAGATGCTGGTTTTCTATCTGTTCTACATAAAGGCAGATCCCAAACAAGCTATCTATTTACTTGTGGTGGCACAACTATATCATGGCGCTCAACAAAACAAACTATTGATGCTGCTTCATCGAATCATGCAGAGATATTAGCAATTCATGAAGCAAGTCGACAATGTATCTGGCTTAGATCAATCACCCAACACATCAAGGAAACATGTGGCTTGCCTACAAAAAAGGAAATACCAACAATCACGTATGAAGACAACTCTGCTTGCATAAATTAGTTGAAGGAAGAATATGTTAAAGGAGATAGGACAAAACACATTTCACCAAAGCTCTTTTACACACATGACCTTCAACAGAATGGTGATATCGATGTTCAACAAATTCGTTCAGGCAATAATTTGGCAGATTTGCTTACTAAAGCATTACCCACGTCAATATTTGAGAAGTTGGTATACAAGATTGGAATGCACAAACTTTGAGACATTTAATAATGCCGCTATTAGGGGGAGTAATATGTGTTGTACTCTTTCCCTTAAACCAAGGTTTTGTCTCAAAATGGGTTTTCCTAGTAAGGTTTTTAATGAGGCAGCTTAGTATATGTAACACCCTAATAGAACCTCATTATACTTAAGTTCACATTTGGATTCTATTAGTTGTCACTTATGCCTTGCATTTATTTTCTTTTGAAATTAACTTACAAAAATAGTGGAAGTTTTTTTTTTCTTTAAATAAATTAATTTTTTGAAAACTTAAGCCTGTAACGAGAAGTGAAATACATAGCGCTTTTATAGATAATAATCAAGTTACATTGCGCACTTAATTAAATAAGCGGAATAAGAGACTAAGTGTAGAACTATTATTACATAAACTGGAATATAATCACTTAATACATAAGTCACAACAGGGCATATATCATACTGATAAGTTATTACAAATAACAATATAAGTTCTACTATTACTAATTGTTTCTCACAAACTATAATGTAACTAAAGCTCGGAATACTCCTACTTAAAAGGTTTGAAATCTTCACGCGCTACCTCCTTCCTCAGCTACAACCGTTTGCTTTAGGTGGACACGTCTGTCTCACAGTAGCGACAACGGAAAATAAACATAGGAGTGAGAAATACATGATTTCTCAGTAGGAGTTCCTACTTGTACTAAAAGTGTCATCGTTGTTGTCCCAGTCACTTCGGGTTTATTATAAAAAGGTGAACAGGTAAGGATTCAATTATCAAACTTTCACAAATGTGATTAGCCGAAGTGCAGTTACTTTTAAACTAATCTTGAACATTAGCAGAAATATCCATTCAGTATTTCATCAAGCATACATATAAGCATATCATGTAAAACCACTAATAAGCAATAATCATTTAGGAGCTGCATGCATTTCATGATTACTCATCCTCAACATTCACTTGTTTAGTGATCATCATCTTTCATTTATTTCATCAACATATTTCTTAATTACTCACGGGATGAATGCATCAATGCCTTAGACCACCTTAAAAGGGTAATGAGCTCATACCGTGGCCGTCGCCACAACCTTTTGGTTTTCTTTCCGTTGCCATGATCTCAACGGTTTAGGGGGTTAAGCCGTGAGTTTAGCTCAAGTCCACTTTTCCAGACTATCATTGCTGCTTTTTCAGGTTTTACTTTTATTCTCACTGAGTGAAATCATCAATACCTTAATCCTCAAAGAGGATTAAGCAGTGAATTGGTCTATTTATTATTTCATTTGAAACATGAATGTATGCACATTAATAAATCATGGCACAGTCAATCATTTTGTCATTATCATTTCATATCTCATCAATACATTCACATTTCTATATATCACTTCATGTAACATAGACAATATCATGTAAATCTCACAGTAAACATTCTCATAGATAATTCATATTAAGCAACCTAAGTTATCAAGTTAGGTCTCTAGTGTTCCTAATAGGTTATGGATATCTTGGTATTATCTTTTTCTCTTAGTCTTCTTTGTACTCTTAGTATTTCCATTAATACATTAATACCCTTTAAGATATTTTTAGAGGTTCTTTATATATTTTTATTATGACTTTTATATATATCTCCTAAAGATTATTATTCTACTTAAATCCTTGAAATTATCTCTTTACAAGACTTGAATCTTTCATTTAGAGTTCTGACATCTTTTAGAATAAAATTTGTAACACTAACATCTTAGATTAGTGTAAATCAACTGTAAATTGTGCATAGCAGGATTCCCAGGAAAGAGAGGTGGGTCACAATGGACACGCTTAAATACCAAGTCTTTCCTTAGCCAGAACCTTTCCAAATTGCACTCTCATAGTATCACGCTACCTTCAAGACTTTCTCAGCACACTGTCCCGAAAATATATCTCTCATTCTGTATTCACGTGGTGTAAAACTTTATGCATAGCATACATAAGTGTATTTGTAGATGTGTTAGCTTTACCACAAAGTTGAAATCAGTCCATTTGCATTTTTATAGAGTGAGTTACACCTATTTTACTACTACAAGGTCAGATTAAGAGTTTCAGTCTTAGGCTCTACTTTAAAAATTTATATCTTGGGGTAAGAAACTCCGTTTTAGGTGATTCTTTTTGGAGAGTGTTCTACAATGAGTCTAGTTTATAATAAAAATATTTTCATTTCGAGATCCTTCATATTTTATGAATACTAATTTTCGAAGTAACTACTGCCAGAAATAACTAGAAATTCTAGCACCTGCCATGTTCATGTCTTAAGTTATCTTTATTAACTCAAGTTTCACATACAATCTTTTAAGTTATATTTGAGTTTGATAATATCATAAAAGTACTCATAGCAGAATAGAACATGTTGTGTTTTCTAAAAATATAATTATTTAAAACTTTTGACAATAACTCAAGTTTGAGGCATTCTATCCATGAGCAAAGTTAGAAGCTAACAATACTTAAACAAATAAAGAAGAAACTCCTACCTCTTGTGTAGGGTCTAAAAATGGTCCTTCTCTTCTTCCTTAAGCTTTGAACAAGAGTCTTTGGAGTGGATGACCCTCCTTGAATCTTGGCTCTAGAACTTGAGTGCTTAAGAAAATATTTCTCACTAGAGTTAAAGATTGTAACTCTTGTGAGGGCTAGTGAAAGTTTGGACTTAGGATTTAAGTGTTTGGATGAAGTTTAGAGGATCAAGAGAAGTCTTTGAAGAACATAAGAATGATAGAATAAGAAAGAAATAACACTTAAGGAGTTTCTGAATTGAAGAGAGTTTGAGGAGTATTTATAGTGGAAAGATTAGAGCAAAAAAAGCAGAAGAAGGAAAGCACTTGAAGCATGATTTATGGGAACATATTGGCTGAATTTTGGGATGAAAATGCTCCATGTTTTGTGCAAACATGTTTCCATGTTTTGTGCAAACATGTTCAAAACAAACATGTTTCCATGTTTTGTGCAAACATGTTTCCATGTTTTGTCCAAACATGTTGGATGAAAATGCTCCATGTTTTGTGCAAACATGCTTCGATGTTTTATGCAAACATGTTGGATGAAAATGCTCCATGTTTTGTGTAAAGATGTTAGTGGAGATTTTCTAACCTTTAGTGCATGTATGTGATTCAGAAATGTGTGTGAGGTATGTGGTTAAATTATTGTGTTATCATCTTAATCCAATGGCTTAGATTCATTCTTGTCTAAAGACAAGTCTAGGGATTTGTGCAAATGGCATTGTAGTAATTTCTTTAACTAAGACAAGGATATTTTTGTAATTAGACAATGATAGTGGTATTCTTGTAATTCCATTCATAGAGTAAGGGTATCTTTGTCATTTAATAAGGCAAGGGTAGTTTGGTAATTTCCTTTACATAGCAAGGGCATTTTCGTAATTTCCACTAAGTGATGGCATTTTCGTAATTCTTTCCATTTTTCTCTAGACATACTTACTTAAGTAGTCTATTTGTTGTGTTTCATAACATTTGTCCAAATTCTCTTGGTTTTGCTATCGCTAATTAATATTTATCTTATTTATAAATTTGGGGATGTTACATTTCTCCCCTTCTTATTAAAAATTTTGCCCTCAAAATTTCATACCTGTGAATAGGTTCGGAAATTCTTTTCGCATATCTTCCTTGAGCTCCCATGTGTGCTCTTCCATTCCATCTTGTCCCCAGGCTACTCGGACCAGAGATACAGATTTGTTTCTCAGCTGCTTGATGCCATGATCCACGATCCTCATAAGTGGTAATTCAAAAGTTAAGTCATCTTTTAATTGTATAGTTTCTGGCTCAAACACATGACTGGGCTCTGACTGATACTTTCTCAATTGGGACACATGAAAAACATTGTGTAGGTTAGACAAATTTGGAGGTAATGCAATTTGGTAGGCGGAGGGACCTACCTTTCTGAGGATTTGGAAGGGTCCTAAGAATCTAGGGCTTAGCTTTTTGACTTTCATTGCACGACCTATACCTGTGGTAGGAGTAATTCGCAAGAATATGTGTTCTCCTTCTTGAAATTCGAGAGGTTTCCTTCTCTTGTCAGCGTAGCTCTTCTGCCTACTCTGAGCAGTGATGATTCTTTCCCTAATTCTCCTTATTTATTTGGTTGTCTCTTCTACCAAATCAGGGCCCAAAATACTTTGCTCTCCCGGGTCACACCAACAAAGTGGTGATTGACACTTTCTACTATACAAAGCCTCATAGGGTGCCATCCCAATGCTAGTGTGGTAACTATTATTATATGCAAACTCAATCAATGGAAGTTGTTTATCCCAACTTTTTGGCTGGTCTAAGACACATGCTTTTAGCATATCCTCAAGGGTTTGAATTGTTCTTTCTGATTGTCCATCAGTTTGAGGGTGATAGGCAGTGCTTAGACACAACCTTGAACCAAACGCCTTTTGCAAAGCTCCCCAAAATCTTGAGGTGAACCTTGGATCCCTATCTGAGACAATGGTTTTGGGTACTCCATGGAGCCTTATTATCTCTTGGATGTATAGCTAAGCTAACTTTTCCAAAGGGTAATTTGCTCGAATGGGTAAAAAGTGAGCAGATTTGGTCAATCTATCCACAATTACCCATATGGAGTCATGTCCGATAGGCGTTCTTGGCAATCCCATCAGGAAATCCATGGATATTCCTTCCTACTTCCATTCGGGGATTTCGAGAGGTTGCAGCACTTCGGAGGGTTTTTTGATGCTCTATCTTCACTTTTTGGCATACCAAACATTTTTGCACTATATTTGCTATATCTGCTTTCATCTTTGGCCACCAAAACATCTTTTTTTAGGTCATGGTACATCTTGGTTATACCGGGGTGTACACTAAATTGACTCTTGTGGGCTTCTTCCAAAATGCTAGCTCTCAATCCTTCTTTTGCAGGTACACAGATTCTCCCTTGGTATCTCCACACTCCTTCCTTATCCTGGACAAACTCTTTCAACTTTCCTGCTTCGACAAGGGTTAAGGTTCTAAGGAAATCCTCATCTTCCCTTTGGGCTTGAATTATTTGATCCTTAAAGCTACTGGTTACACTTAGTTGGCTTAACCGAATTTGTTCTGAAGTCCCCCTATATCCTAAGTTGAGGTTCCTAAAATCTTCTATCAGCTCATTTTCTTTCACCATGAGCCAAGCGGCATGCAAGGACTTACGACTCAAAGCGCTTGCTACCACATTTGCCTTTCCTGGGTGGTAGTTCAACCCAAAGTCATAGTCCTTGAGAAACTCCATCCAACGCCTTTGTCTCATATTGAGTTCCTTTTGGTTGAAGAGGTATTTCAGACTTTTGTGGTCAGAAAAGACTTCAAACCTTACACCATAAAGATGATGTCTCCAGATTTTTAAGGCAAAGACAATAGCCGCTAGCTCTAAGTCATGAGTTAGGTAATTAACTTCATGGGGTTTGAGCTGTCTAGAGGCATAGGCTACTACATTCCTATTTTGTATCAAAACACATCCTAGTCCTCTTCCCGAGGCAACACAATACACCTCAAATTTTTCTTTTGGGTCAGGTAGGATTAGGACAGGGGTAGTGGTCAACTTCTTCTTTAGTTCTTGGAAACTCTTTTCACATTCTGGGCTCCATATAAAAGCTGAATTCTTCCTTGTTAACTTGGTGAGGGGAAAGGTAATTTGGGAAAAACCTCTAATGAACCTTTGGTAGTAATTGGCTAGCCCTAGAAAACTCCTAATCTCCTTCACAGTGGCAGGGGTTTCCCATTGTTGCACCTCTTCTATCTTACTTGGGTCTACTGCTATTCCCCCATGTGACACTACATGACCTAAGAACTTAACTTCCTTTATCCAAAATTCACACTTGGACAACTTTGCATAAAGTTTCTTGTTCCTCAACACCTCCAACACCACTCGTAAGTGTTCTTCGTGCTCTTCTTCAGTTCTAGAGTAAACTAGAATGTCATCGATGAACACTATTACAAACTTGTCCAAGTATGGTCTAAATATCCTATTCATGTAGTCCATAAACACTGCCGGTGCATTGGTTAACCCAAACGACATCATATTAAACTCATAATGTCCATATCTAGTCCTAAAGGCTGTCTTTGGTATTTCCTCCTCCTTCACTCGAATCTGGTGGTATCCTAATCGCAGATCTATCTTGGAAAACACTTGGGCTCCTCTTAATTGGTCCATGAGGTCATCTATTCTAGGCAAAGGGTATTTATTTTTTATAGTCACTTTGTTTAGCTACCTATAATCCACACATAATCGCATACTCCCATCCTTCTTCTTGACAAACAGCACTGGGGCTCCCCATGGTGAAGCACTGGGCCTAATGAATTTCTTCTGTAGTAGTTCCTCTAATTGCTTCTTCAACTCTGTTAACTCGGCCAATGGCATCCTATAAGGAGCTATAGATATAGGTCCTGTTCCTGGTACCAAATCTATAGAAAACTCAATCTCCCTTTTTGGAGGAAATTCAGGTATGTCATCAGGAAAAACATCTGAGAATTCCTTTACTACAAGGATCTTTTCTAGAGCTTGCTCCACTTCTTTCTCACTTGTCATTAGGAAGACATATCCTCGCTTTTCATTCCTACTATCCCCCATGATAATGGAGTTTAGGTATAGTCATACCTTTCTATCAAGTTTAGAGGGATTGGGTAAAGATGGTTTGGGAAGAAATACTAGTGACTTATTTGCACAATGTAGTAACATACAGTTAGCTGAAAGCCAATCCATGCCCAAGATTACATCAAAACCAGACAAGGGTAGACAAACTAAATCATGATGAAAAATCCTATCAGCTACCTCAAAACAATTTAGGTAGGCTTGATCAGTTCTAACAGTATTTATAGTGGGTGTAGAGACAACTAAGATGATTTTTAAGTCAGATATATATAACCTCAACTTATTAGCACAATCATATGAAATGAATGAATGTGTTACTTGAATCAAACAATACAATTAAGGGTTTTCCATTAATTATACACTTACCTTGAATCAGATCATCGGATTTTGAGGGCATCTCAGCAGTGATAGCAAACACGCGTCCCTGTGCCTTAGGCTTAAGTGTAGAGGACTGATTGAACTTTAGGCACTCTCTAGAATAGTGTCCTGCCTGTCCACACCGATAACAAACATTCTTACCAAATCTGCATTCCCCTCCATGTATCTTTCCACAAGTGGCACAAGGGGGTCTAGTCATAGGTTCAGGGACAGCAGCCATCCTAGGTCGATTAACAGCTTGTGTCCTAGGTTGATTCATCATAGGGTGTTGGGGTTGTTTCCCTTTAAATCCACCTCCTTGGTAGGGTTTCTTGTGAGGGGGTGGGAACCCTCGGTGACCTTATTGAGCAGACCTCTTCCTATTCTCTTCAACTCGGTGGGCAACTAGCTGGCGATTGCAACTCTTAGCTACTTGGCTTTTGCTGACTAAATATGCATAGTCAGTGACCTCCAGTGGAGCCACAGATGCCAAAATGTCTGGCCTCAAACCACTCTCATATTTCATGCATTTCCAAGCCTCGTTGGGATCCCTTTGGTAGCTAGTTGAGTGTTTGATCAGTTTTTCAAACTTAGTTGTGTACTCAGCCACACTTCGATTTCCTTGTGTCAGCAACAGAAATTCTACTTCCTTTGCCTTCTTAACTGGATCTGGAAAATATTTCTTATGAAACGTAGCATAGAAATCCTCCCACGTAATCTATATGTCAGCACTTTCGAGCAAGCCCTTTGCACCCTTCCACCACGCGGCAGCCTCTCCTTTCAGCATATAAGTAGAGAATGCCACCTTTTGTTCATCAGAGCATTCTACCACTGAGAAAACCTTCTCCATCTCTTGAATCCATCCGTCAGCTATTTCAAGGTTAGTTGTCCCTTTGAATTCTAGAGGTCTAGCCCTCTTGAATTCTGAGAATTTTCCATGTTCTTGGTTCCCAACTGATTCCTTTGATCTCCTATTCAACTGCTCCATCATCACTGTTGCTTGTGCTTGCATAGCCCTAGCCATCTCCTGGAGTGCATTTGCCAGTTCATCACGATTACCTCCACCGCGTGCCCCATGCGTAAATGCGTCATTTGCTGCCATTAGTTCCTAGACACACTAAACAACAGTCATCGAGTTGATCGGGCTCAATACTATAGCTAAGCATGGAAGCAACTATGGCAGTATCACAAGACGATCATGCATTTCTAAATCCTATATCCCATCATATAGATAAGATTAATAGCATGATATCATAGACAGAAGCATAGTCAGTCCATTCCTCAGGCTTAAATAGGATTAACTGCTCTGATACCATAATGTAACACCCTAATAGAACCCCACTATGCTTAAGTTCACATTTGGATTCTATTAGTTGTCACTTATGCCTTGCATTTATTTTCTTTTGAAATTAACTTACAAAAATAGTGGAAGTTTTTTTTTCTTTAAATAAATTAATTTTTTGAAAACTTAAGCTCAGAATTTAGAAGTGAAATACATAGCGCTTTTATAGATAATAATCAAGTTACATTGCGCACTTAATTAAATAAGCGGAATAAGAGACTAAGTGTAGAACTATTGTTACATAAACTGGAATATAATCACTTAATACATAAGTCACAACAGGGCATATATCATACTGATAAGTTATTACAAATAACAATATAAGTTCTACTATTACTAATTGTTTCTCACAAACTATAATGTAACTAAAGCTCGGAATGCTCCTACTTAAAAGGTTTGAAATCTTCACACGCTGCCTCCTTCCTCAGCTACAGCTTCGTTGCTTTAGGTGGACACGTCTGTCTCTGGTAACGACAACGGAAAATAAACATAGGAGTGAGAAATACATGATTAGGAGTTCCTACTTGTACTAAAAGTGTCATCGTTGTCGTCCCAGTCACTTCGGGTTTATTATAAAAAGGTGAACAGGAAAGGATTCAATTATCAAACTTTCACAAACGTGATTAGCCGAAGTGCAGTTACTTTTAAACTAATCTTGAACATTAGCAGAAATATCCATTCAGTATTTCATCAAGCATACATATAAGCATATCATGTAAAACCACTAATAAGCAATAATCATTTAGGAGCTGCATGCATTTCATGATTACTCATCCTCAACATTCACTTGTTTAGTGATCATCATCTTTCATTTATTTCATCAACATATTTCTTAATTACTCACGGGATGAATGCATCAATACCTTAGACCACCTTAAAAGGGTAATGAGCTCATACCGTGGCCGTCGCCACAACCTTTTGGTTTTCTTTCCGTTGCCATGATCTCAATGGTTTAGGGGGTTAAGCCGTGAGTTTAGCTCAAGTCCACTTTTCCAGACTATCATTGCTGCTTTTTCAGGTTTTACTTTTATTCTCACTGAGTGAAATCATCAATACCTTAATCCTCAGAGAGGATTAAGCAGTGAGTTGGTCTATTTATTATTTCATTTGAAACATGAATTTATGCACATTAATAAATCATGGCACAGTCAATCATTTTGTCATTATCATTTCATATCTCATCAATACATTCACATTTCTATATATCACTTCATGTAACATAGACAATATCATGTAAATCTCACAGTAAACATTCTCATAGATAATTCATATTAAGCAACCTAAGTTATCAAGTTAGGTCTCTAGTGTTCCTAATAGGTTATGGATATCTTGGTATTATCTTTTTCTCTTAGTCTTCTTTGTACTCTTAGTATTTCCATTAATATATTAATACCCTTTAAGATATTTTTAGAGGTTCTTTATATATTTTATTATGACTTTTATATATATCTCCTGAAGATTACTATTCTACTTAAATCCTTGAAATTATCTCTTTACAAGACTTGAATCTTTTATTTAGAGTTCTGACATCTTTTAGAATAAAATTTGTAACACGAACATCTTAGATTAGTGTAAATCAACTGTAAATTGTGCATAGCAGGATTCCCAGGAAAGAGAGGTGGGTCACAATGGACACGCTTAAATACCAAGTCTTTCCTTAGCCAGAACCTTTCCAAATTGCACTCTCACAGTATCACGCTACCTTCAAGACTTTCTCAGCACACTATCCCGAACATATATCTCTCATTCTGTATTTGCGTGGTGTCAAACTTTATGCATAGCATACATAAGTGTATTTTTAGATGTGTTAGCTTTTCCACAAAGTTGAAATCAGTCCATTTGCATTTTTCTAGAGTGAGTTACACCTATTTTACTACTACAAGGTCAGATTAAGAGTTTCAGTCTTAGGCTCTACTTTAAAAATTTATATCTTGGGCTAAGAAACTCCGTTTTGGGTGATTCTTTTTGGAGAGTGTTCTACAATGAGTCTAGTTTATAATAAAAATATTTTCATTTCGAGATCCTTCATATTTTATGAATACTAATTTTCGAAGTAACTACTGCCAGAAATAACTAGAAATTCCAGCACCTGCCATGTTCATGTCTTAAGTTATTTTTATTAACTCAAGTTTCACATACAATCTTTTAAGTTATATTTGAGTTTGATAATATCATAAAAGTACTCATAGCAGAATAGAACATGTTGTGCTTTCTAAAAATATAATTATTCAAAACTTTTGACAATAACTCAAGTTTGAGGCATTTTATCCATGAGCAAAGTTAGAAGCCAACAATACTTAAACAAATAAAGAAGAAACTCCTACCTCTTGTGTAGGGTCTAAAAATGGTCATTCTCTTCTTCCTTAAGCTTTGAATAAGAGTCTTTGGAGTGGATGACCCTCCTTGAATCTTGGCTCTAGAACTTGAGTGCTTAAGAAAATATTTCTCACTAGAGTTAAAGATTGTAACTCTTGTGAGGGCTAGTGAAAGTTTGGACTTAGGATTTAAGTGTTTGGATGAAGTTTAGAGGATCAAGAAAAGTCTTTGAAGAATATAAGAATGATAGAATAAGAAAGAAAGAACATTTAGGGAGTTTCTGAATTGAAGAGAGTTTGAGGAGTATTTATAGTGGAAAGATTAGAGAAAAAAAAACAGAAGAAGGAAAGCACTTGGAGCATGATTTATGGGAACATGTTGGCTGAATTTTGGGATGAAAATGCTCCATGTTTTGTGCAAACATGTTTCCATGTTTTGTGCAAACATGTTTCCATGTTGGATGAAAATGCTCCATGTTTTGTGCAAACATATTTCCATGTTTTGTTCAAACATGTTTCCATGTTTTGTGCAAACATGTTTCCATGTTTTGTTCAAACATGTTTCCATGTTTTGTTCAAACATGTTTCCATGTTTTGTGCAAACATGTTTCCATGTTTTGTGCAAACATGTTTCCATGTTTTGTGTAAACATGTTGGATGAAAATGCTCCATGTTTTGTGCAAACATGTTTCCATGTTTTATGCAAACATGTTGGATGAAAATGCTCCATGTTTTGTGCAAAGATGTTAGTGGAGATTTTCTAACCTTTAGTGCATGTATGTGATTCAGAAATGTGTATGATATATGTGGTTAAATTATTGTGTTATCATCTTAATCCAATGGCTTAGATTCATTCTTATCTAAAGACAAGTCTAGGTATTTGTGCAAATGGCATTGTAGTAATTTCTTTAACTAAGACAATGATATTTTTGTAATTAGACAATGATAGTGGTATTCTTGTAATTCCATTCATAGAGTAAGGGTATCTTTGTCATTTAATAAGGCAAGGGTAGTTTGGTAATTTCCTTTACATAGCAAGGGCATTTTCATAATATCCACTAAGTGATGGCATTTTCGTAATTCTTTGCATTTTTCTCTAGACATACTTACTTAAGTAGTCTATTTGTTGTGTTTCATAACATTTGTCCAGATTCTCTTGGTTTTGCTATCGCTAATTAATATTTATCTTATTTATAAATTTGGGGATGTTACAGTATACATATTACAAAGACATATGTGCTCTTTGTCCCTTCGCTAAGATTTTTTCCCACGGGGATTTTTCTTAGTAAGGTTTTTAACAAGGCATATTGTCTACCCCACAGACATCCAAGGGGGAGTGTTATAAATCAAAGATTATTATAGATGTCTGTTATAGATTTTAATGGTTGATTTTAATCACATTTATTGCCTATTAATGTAATATCGTAAATCATTCCATTTCAATGGTCTATAAATAGAGACCTAAAGTGATATTGCAGGATAGCATAAAAAAGTGAAAGGACCTCTCTCTAATTTTCTAATCACTTCATCTCTTTTCTAATCACTTCTTCCCTTCTCTACATATCATTTTATAATAAAAACAATTTTGTTAAATATATATTATAGGGCCTATCTAAAGAAGCAAGCCTAAAATTGGTAGAATGGAAGAGATGGTACAACACCACTTTGAAAAAAGCATTAGAAGTTGAAGCTATGAAACAAAAGACATTCAATTGATAGTATTAATAACATTAAAAGAATTAGAAGCAAATGACCAATTTGTTACACCTCCAATAGTGCCACTAAGGTATTGTCATCCTTTGTTTTTTAACAAATTGCATATGTCTGTGATGGTCCAACAAAAAACATTGGTACTAGTACCTCTATCTTCTTGATAAAATCAAAGTTTAATTATACTACAGGTCCCTATAATTTCACTCAATTTTCAATTAGGTCACTATAGTTTAAAAGTTTCTAAGTAGGTCCCTATAGTGTATGAAATTTTTCAATTAGGTCTGTCGTTACAAAAAATATAGAATATTCCATTTCCATCTCTCTCTTCACATAATAGCAGGAACTTGGTTGAAAATTCTCATACACTATAAAAACTTAATTTAAAGTTGAGTGAAACTATAAGGACTTGAAGAATAATTAAACACATTAAGGAAATGATTGAACTTGAAATTAGAATAAATTTAAATATAGTTTACAATATTACCATTATCATCTACCCCAACACTGTCTTTCATAATTAATCTATTTACTAACATTCTCTCTCATAAGGGTATCAAGGGAACAAAATAATTAATTGACAATTCTTGTGTGAATCTAATCATACAAAAGAAGATCTTCTTACAAAAGAAATTCTTATGTGCTCTCAAAGTAAGATAAAATATTTGCTCTACTCTATTTATTAATTCACATATCTAATTTGCATTAAAAATATAGGAAAAATATTAGATAATAATAACCTATAAAACTTATGTATCAATTAATGAATGATTGAAACAAAATATTTTGTTTTATTCTCAATGCACCTAAGTATTTCTCCTTCCTGCAATTAGTTTCATTAGTATAACATAAAGAAGTCATATTTACTATAAAAAAAATTTCGTACATTTTGCATATACACTTTTAAGAGACATCAATTTCTTCTCTTTATAGTACTGCTAATTTTTTTCCTTGATAAATCTCTATACTACCATTTGCCCACCGTGATTATCCGTTCCTCAAACACTATACATGGCATCGTGAAATTTGGAGCAATCTTTTCGCACCAAATATTAACACCTCTCTATAAAATATTCATCCAAGATATATTGTTTTTCCAAAATTTACCAAAGTGTAATTGTTATGATCAGATAAGTAATCAACTAATCTATCTAAAAATGAAAAAACAATGACAAATCATTCTAAAAACCAATTTTGGCTAGTTGATTTCTTTCATGGTATATAAGATTTTGATTGATTTAGCATCTACAATTTATCTTAAAATGTTGAATACCAGCACTGATGAAATTTCCTTTAATTTATTTATTTATTATAAACTTAGAGAATGATAGAATAATGCGTTGAAACTTTATGAATTGTAAAGTGTAACATCCTAATTTTTAACCAAATACTCTAGAACACATTAGGTTAATCATTAGGTTATTACCTCTTAATCTCATTTTTTTAATAAAATACTTAGCAGAAATTATGGGTAAATATTTTTTGAAAACATAAAACCAAAGTGAGAGCCGCGTTGTGAAGTAGAAATGTAAGGCACAAGTAACGAACATAAAGAACACAGTAAGTAAAGCATATAACAATGAAACCATGATTTAACACAACAAAGGATACACTTCATTAATATCATATTTAGGATACATATATAGTCACGCCCTTATAAAATCGGGTTGAGCTTGCAATACATAGAGAAAGAAATACAACAGAAATATAAATTCAAGGAAAACATAAATAAACCACGATTACCCGAGTGCACCTAAGATGGATAACCTCAAGACAAAAGAAGGTTTATCCTAACTATGAGTGAATGTGTACACTAGACCTCCCATAAGACGTCCACTACTGGAACCCAGGATATGGCAAAGTATAACCGATCCACTGGCACAGTGCAGCGAGAGTAGGTACACGTTGTGGTAGCACATGAGCTCCTCGGCTGGGGTGCATCTCGGCTCGCCTGGCTAACCTCGGCTGCATGACAGTCTCCTCGCTCCCTCCTCTCACGAACTGAGGAGTGGGAGTGGAGCTCTCGCTGTACATGTGCGTCGGTGGGTTCTCAGAAAGACCGTCCTCTAAACCAGGAGACCGGGGCACGTAGCCCTGGAAGTCACAGGGCATCGACCCTCATCATGCATCCGGGCACGCTAAAAAACCATAGTGTCATCATAGGGGGACATCGGGGAGAAGCGATATCTCTGTACAGGGTGAGCGAAAGGATGTCCAACAAATATGAAGACTCAAACAGTGCATTGTCCCTCAAAATGATAAGATCCGTGGTCCGGATCAAAGTACACCTCCCATGTCGGGGTGTCAATAAAGACAACGAACGTCGCTATCGAGCTCTGAAAATGTAACGGAAGAAAGAGAAAGGAGAGAAAGGAGTGAGAATCTTACTAAAGAATCTCAGTAGGAACCTCCTATCTAGGGTTACATCATTCACATCCTCATGAACCTTGGGTTTCTTTATAAAAGATGTGCATGCATATAAGATTCATTATTAGGGTTTATGAAACTAGGTTATCCAAGGATCATTGCTTTTAGTATGCATCTTAATGTAATGAATGCAACATATTAGAACATGAATACATGGCAATGCTTAGGCAAATAATTCAACAAATCACAACATCAAGAGGCACACAAGTGGCATAAAGGGCATAAAACTTTCAAGTGGAATTTTCCTCAACTTTGTGACATAAATCATGGTACTTTTAGTATAACAAGGCCACCCTAAAAACATCTAGGCTATGAGCTCATACCTCAGCTAGTCATCACTAGCTCTTGCTTATTATCTGAATAAGTGAAACATATCATAAAAATAAATCCTGACTACTCGAGTACGGGTTAGGGGGCTAGGGATCACCTCTCTTAGGATATACCCTCTTTGAAAGGCTTTGCGGGCATCAAGCCATAGCAATTTGTCCGCTTTGGTAGGCTGCATCTACTCATACCTTCACGGATTTGTCTCCTCTGGGGGTGCTCGGCCAAACCGGTGTCACCTAGGAAAGCGTGTCTCAATGCTTTGTCACATAAAAATCTCTTAGGGGTGCTCAGCCGAACCGGTGTCCCCAAGGTTTTAAATATCATCTTATACTTCAAAAACATTCTCAAGTCCTTTAGGTTTGACGGAAATTCAGCAGCATAACGGCTATAAACCGAATTTCCTTCAAACCGACTTTATGCCACAAGCTTATAACACATTCATGTTTCTTATTCAATTCTCATGCTCATAATACACTTAACATATCAATAATTCATTCCATCATAGCTCATGCATCACAGCATCATACTTGCATAAATAACTCTTAGCATTAAAGATTTCTTAATGTCTTATGCTTTGACCTTTAAGGTCCTTTAACTTAAAATCTAAGTTGTATATCATCACAACTTAAGCTCTCAGGTACCTATAGGCTCATATCTAAGTATTCCTCATTCAAAACTATGATCACAACTATTTCTAAACCTCAAGAATGCAGAATCTATAATTCATACTTTATGGGTACCTAGGAGTTACAACATTGACCCTTTCTAAGTTCGGTTTGCTCCTAAGGCATCAAGATTAAGTCCTAAACCAATTATGAGCAGTTCCTACATATTTAAACTAATTATAAACCATGATTTTCAATTCTAAACCTTGCTGGATGGAATCCAGAAAAAAAATCCATTACTAAGGGATCTAAAATTCTCAAATTAATTCTTTTCTAGTTACTAACTTCTCTTAGCTTTCACATATTAATTTTTGCATCAAATATACATGAACATACTCATATTACCATCATCAAACAACATAAAATAGTGAGCATAGAAAGCAAGGAAGAACCAAAATTATCTCCATCAAACAAAGCATAAAACTTGATTTTCAAGACACATAAATTGCTAGTTTCTCTTGGAACCTTTCTAACACTTTCAAAACTCATTAAAACACATTTTATTTCATCAAAACCATTATAAAATATAAGAGGGCAGTAGCTAATTTAAAATAACCTCAAGAGGGTTCAAATTCATAAAACTTTGTTTAAGACATCTCTTGAGTTTGTCTAAACTTAGAAAAATTATGAAACACAAGTTTTAGTATTTGTAATTACATATACCTCATAGGGCCAAAATCACAGGGGTTAAGAAACATATATTTTCAAACCTTGTTTGAGATAATAAAGAGCAAGTCCTTGAGCTCTAGGTTCTCTTAGGTGATGACATAAACTTAAATATACTTATGCACTTATTTTACCTTTCATTAGAAAATAAGGTGAGAGCACAAAAATAAATATGAGATGCAACTTATTATTATCTTTAGTATTTAGGTGAGGACTTGAAAATATAAACATGATAATTCAAGACTTGAAATATAAATATGATAATGCAAGTTCATTTATTATTCTTGATATTTATTGATAGCAAGGAAAATAAACATGATGTGCAAGGCATAATCTTAAACATGAATGCAAGGTTCATTTTATTCTTGGCTAGAGCTCTTACAAGACTTTAGAGACCAACATAACCTAACACTTATCTCATCCACAAGGTGAGCTTTAGAGTTCTGGAACCAAGTTCTCAAAGGAACTGCATGGTTCTTGAACATCATCATCAAGCTCAAAAGAAATAAACTTTTAAAAGAAACAAAACTTTAAGGAGGTAAGAACCAAAACAACACTATCTCTAGAGATGGAATAAATGTAAGAACACTCTAAAATTTTCAACAAGACCTTTAAAGGAAAACACATGAAGGCCGAATCATATAGGAAAAGAAAAGGAAAGAAAAACCAAAACTTTACTAGATCAAGAACAAAACTCAAGCTTTAGAGTTTCCTTTGAGATGAATACAATGTCATCATCTAGGAGCTCTCATCATCAAGCTATCATGTTCACATAAACAAGGCCAAGAGGCCAAAATGAAAAAGAGAAGGAAAACAAAGGAAAGTTCAAAAAGAAACCAAGAGAAAACTAGAGAAAACACATTTTTGAGTAAAAACAAAGTTTGAAAGAAACTCCTACCAAGAGTGATGAAAAAGGCTTGATCTTTAAGGTGAGAATGAAAAGGAAAACTCCTTCTAAAAGGATGATGGAGCTTCGGCCAATGAGAGGAGGAAGGAAAGGAGATGTGTTCTTCGTGGTTTAGTGTTTGAGGTTAAGTGTTTGAGTGCTTAGGAGGTGATTCAAGGTTGTGAGGTGGTGGATTGAGGTTATGAGATGATGATGTGAAGAGAGGATGATGAAGATGAAGATGAAAAAGATAAAGAGGAAAAGGAAAGCTCTTAGAATGCTTGAGAGAAAAAGAACTCAAGGAAAAGCTAGAAAACTAAACTTAGCAAATATTCCAAAGGTTCACACAAGTTCTTCAACACATGTATTTATAGAAAACAAAAATAATGAAGAGGTAATATGGAGGGAGGCTGGCCATAGCTTTTGGGTCAATGAGGGAGAGAAAATATATCTTACACAATGTCATTCAAGCATGGTTTGAAGTACGGAAGGCATGGTGCAAGGTATGACTTCAAGCACAGTGTTTTGAGGTATTTTCCTTTTAATTTTGAAATGAAATAATTCATCTAGAAGGCAAGAAGGGCTGGCAGTTTTTGAGCCACAAAAATGAGAGAAACAGTCTTCTAGAAGTTGTCCTATGAAGCATGAATGAAAGCATGGTGTTAGTATGATAAAGCATGGTGTATGTAAGGTGAAAACATGGTCTTTGGAGTGTAAAAATTTGAGCATGTGATGGATAATTTGGGGGGATGGGTTCAGCTAGACCTGATACAGCCAAGGGGGAGAGAGATTTGTCCATGTAATTGTGTGTTAATGATAGGTTTAGATGTGCATTAGTTTAGGTACAAGGTTAGGAATCATTAAGCACAAGTTTAGGTAACTAAGAATGAGGTTTAGGAATTTTATGACAAGGTTAAGGAGTGCTCATACACATTTAGAGAGTTTAAAATTCATTTTATGAGTAAACAAGGTAGACAAATTTCCATGATTTAAGGAATTGGAAAGAGAAAACACTATTCAAGATTCCATGACTAGGAATCTTGAATTTAAAATAAGATTTGAGTTTAAATTAAGCATTCTTAGGTTCTAATCAACTTTAATAAATTATTTGGACTCTATATTAATTATGGAAATTAATCTTCGATTAAAGCCTAATATTGCTTAGGTTTGCTTAATCGCACGATTAAACTTAAAAACACGAAACTAGGGGCAAAATCGTAATTTTACACAAATTTTGCCCGGGACCACCGGGACTAAAACTGAAGTCACAGAAAACCTAAAAACGCCTTTTAAAACCATCTGGAGAAGTTTCGGGTTCACCTGGAACTTGCAATCGGGTCAAACACCACAGGGGTATTTTGGTCATTTTGACCCGAAAACTCGAGAAACAAGATTTTCGATCCTGAAAAGGTACACAAGTCAACTAATCCCCTTCCAACATTGAGTTTGCCCCTCGAGGACTGCCGGGCCGGCTTCCCTCGAGTTCTGGGCTGAAAATGACCTCAAGGGCATTTTAGTCATTTTTGCTCTAATAGAAAATTGGGGTGTTACATAAAAGTTTAATTATTCATCAAGTTCCCATAGTTTCAGTCAATTTTCAATTATGTTCCTATAGTGTGTGAGAATTTTCAATCAAGTCCTTGCTGTTATGTGAAAAGAAAGATGGAAATGGAATATTCCATATTCCAAAGAATATTTTGGTTTTTTAATAATGGTAGGGACCTAATTGAAAAATCTGATATATTATAGGGACCTACTTAGAAACTTTTAAAGTATAGGAACCTAATTGAAAATTGAGTAAAACTATAAAGACCTGCGGTATAATTAAACCTAAAATCAAGTCATCTTCCTCAAACCAATAAAAAGGGCAAAAATATAGTAGATTAGTAAAATAGATCTTACTATATAGATGAAGATTGAAATTCTAGTCCAAAAGATGGCATGAGCTCTCACAAATAATATTTCATGAGTGAGCTAGAATCGTGAAGGATGATCTGCATACAAATGCCCAATATAAGAATGAGATTGCATGCAGCAAGCATCATTTCAAAATAAAATCAATACTAAGAAACTAGTTATTTTTACATCGGAAGAAGGAAAATGCTTCTTTACATCGTTAAACATCATACAATTAGCAAACTCATAGCCATGAGATAAAGTCTCCTCCTCCCATGCCTTCCAGCCTACTAAGTTACCAACTCTTGATTACTAAGAAACACAAAAAGGAACATGGCAATGCTCTAAAATTTTATTGACACACCAACATATTCCTAACCATAGTGACATCTTGTGAGCAAATGCTAGGGTTACATTCCTTTCTTTACCATCTAAATACTATTAATTTGATATACTAATTCCTCCTTAAGCATGGACCAATTAAGTTTCTTTCATCTTCTCTTGGTGGAAAGTTAATGTACCTAAATTTAGTCATGCCTTAATTAAGGATATTATTATACCATCTTGTAGTTTTCACTTTTCAATCTATGCACTATTTTCCAATTCCACCTTATGTTGGCACTAGCACCTACTAATAATGGGATAAGGACAAATTTTTGAGCGAATGTAGCTAAAATTAAAACTAATATACTCATTTTCCCCCATTTCTCTTTGAAGAAATAACATAACTATAACATGGCAAAAATACAAGAAATTACAACCATTTTATGATATTGTGACGATTAAAGGCTTGAGGCTAGGTAATTTAATAGCACATAAGTAAATTAGTTTCATAAGTTGTGTTTGGCATTTAATGATTACCTAAAGACATAACCTAGTGAGTAGTGCTTCCAAAGCACTATGCTTCCAAAGCAACAAGAAGAAGTCATAATTTGAGCATTAACTCGGTATCCATAAAATGCAACTATGGAAAAATAACTGAAGTATTCAAATAAAAAAAGGCATGTCAACCTTTATAGTCTCCCAAGAAGCATTGTGACAGCGCTGTAAAGCACATAAAGGAGTTTCAAGAAGAATATGAGGATGTGCAATTGGTGCAATCCATTGTCGGATATAAGTGGCTCATGTCCCTATAATTAACAATTAGATAAGTAACAAACGATACAAGAGAAAAATATGAAAAACACCAACAGGAAGTAAAAAAGCAAAGGCAACTCTTGATATTGTACCGATAAAGAAAGGATAACTCAATTGCCAACATATGTTTCTCTTGATCAATATCTGCATTCATAGGAGAGAATTTTCCAATTATGTTTCTCCTCACTTCTTGATGCATTGTCAAAACCAACATATGCGAATGGAAGCAATTTGTCTGCAACATCAGATGAAGTGAATGCTCAAGAATAAGCTAGATGGAACTAAGAGATTAGTAGACACTGCCATTTTCTTGAAGAACTTAAGCACTTGACTTAGCAAAGAACAGAACACCATTGTCCTTCCCTGATGCCAAAGGTGAAATTGGAAATTAGATAAGGAACCATCCAGAAGATCATTACTTAAGATATTCCAAAACTTTTATCCTTTTTAATAATACTAGTGATATTAATCTCTGATTGAAGATTCCTTTTAGGTCTTTAGATCCAAGCCCCTTGTTGAACATCTTGTTTGAAATCGTATTTGAAAAAGGATTTTTTAAAATGCTTGTGGATATTGAAGATAAAAATGTTAGATACATTCATAAGAACTTTTGGTGAAAATTGTTTTTATTGTTGCATTATATTAAAAAATTTCTAAAACCTGCATAAGCATTCATGCACAACATCTCTGGGCATTCTCCTCTCCATTGCTCTGATTTGAAAACCATATAGAGACATTTTTTTGCAAGACTGGTTCACTTCTTGAAATTCAAAGGATCTGATCATAAGCTCAGACAGTAGAAGAAATGATGAGAAAGAAGAAGAAAAGGTTTCGAAATCTGGGAATACACAGTCTCATGAGGTTCAGTATGTAAAGGTGACTCCTTAGCTGAAGCATTGTAACATTTCGAAGGATTAGAAAGTAAGAAGCAAAGCTTAGAAAGTAACCTCTTCATAAAGTAATCTCAAGAGTCAAAGACTACTTTTTCTGAAACAAATGAAAAAGGCAAGATAATGCTCACTCTATTGGAGAAGTTTCTGTCTCCTACGATTGGTTCACCTCAGTCAGTCACGTCCCATCACTTAAATAACGTCCTACTCCTCACACATCACACTTTTACCTTCATCTTCCTCGACATTCCTCCTCAACCATTTTGTATTCTCGTTCCTTCAAACCCTAATTCCTGAACCCAAATCAATTGTCATATCACAAAAACTCTCATTATTCCTCTTCTACCATTCCTCTCAAATTTCTACCGTCCTGTTCAAAACAATTTCAAACATGGTTGAAGGAAACAAGTTTGCCGACAACATTGCCAATCTGGGAACACTCGACATGTATGATGAATCCTTTCATCAATAATATTATGCTGATAGCTACGCTCATCATCCTATAGCACCAGGAAAAAGGCTCAGCAAAGAATTGATGACTCTTTGGAAGTCACTCCTTCCAAGGATGGGAAGGATTTCTCAACATCACAAATTGAGTATTTGTTGGAATGGTGACGACCTTCTACTCCCAACTGATACAGATATTTGAATCTGAACTCACAACTTATATCAAAGGTGTAGATGTAGAACTGAGCACAAAGGACTTCCTCTACATCATCCATGCACCTAATGAGGGACTCAAATGATCGTCTGACAAAAACTGGTTCACTACCCTTAAAGTCTCAATAGTGGAAGTTTCAAACAGTTTCACATTCTTGAGAGCACTGACCCAGTGAGATAATCGCCGCCATGCTAAACTCTAGAGCTAGGCAAGTTTTCATTCTAATTCAGTTCTCTCTTTCCCTAAGATTAGGAAGCATGGAGTTATTAATGGGAATGGATTGTATGTTGCTTTTCTGCTTATTAATAATGAGAAAAGTTAACCTGCCTAGATTTATCTTTGACTATATGGTCGATGCTAATATTGTTGAATAAATATAAATTGCCTATTTTTCGTACAGAATTTTGTTAACCAAGGTGTTCAAACACCTAAACTATGCTCTGGCAAATGAATGGTATGAATATATTGTTGGAGCTGACTATACCATATCCTTCTTAAGAACCAAGAGGAAATCTATTGGTGCCCCTATGGAACACTTAAAAAAATAAAAGAAGCCATCAAGAATGCTAAGTGTTTTGAGGAGAAGAGAATGATGATCAATTTGGGTAACAGCTCAAAAGATTCTATAGAACCCCAGATAGACACCAGATGTGAAGACATACCTAATCCATTATCCAAACCTGTAGAATCTTAGATTGATAAAGGAAGTAGAGTTTGGTTGACCAAAGAAGAACCCTCCTCATCCATATAAAGGAAGTTGTTAGATGATAACACGGAAAGTGTGGTTCCTAAGACTGACTTTACTCTTACTACTGACTCTCCTCCTATTCATGCCAAGCTACCTTCCATGCTGGGTCTACCACCTATTCCTGACTCAAAACTAGCTCAAGAAACTGATTAACCTTCAACCAGTTGTCCTCAACCCGTACCTCCTTCAACCTCTCCTCGAATATGAATGCTACTAGAAATCAACAACTCATCGTTAATAGTCTAGATGATTTAGAAAGAAGGTTGTGCAGTCATGACAATTTATTGCTTCAGATTCTTTAGACAAATGAAGAGATTCTTCAAGAGTTAAAGTGTTGAGGCTAAAGATGGTGTTCCTGGTTCCCTACACACCTCCTTTTTGATGATGTCAAAAGGGGGAGAAAGAAAGTGAAGAAAATTTTATGCTACGAAACTCAAAGAGAGTTAACTAAGGGGGAGCTAAGCTATGAGATTTAGGGGGAGCTTATGCTAAGGGGGAGCCAAGAGATAATTTACTTTTCAGCATGCATTTCTTTGTTTGTCTTGGATTTTTTTTCTATAATTATCATGTTTTTATACTTTGACTATTTTTTATCTTGGATTATACAATTCATTACATCTTTTCAAATATGCTTTTTGCTTAAGTTTTGATACGCTCTGATACATATATGTTTTGTCTTAAACTCTGATACACATCGATGCCTCCTTATCATGGTTAGCTAATCATATATCATTCTTGTTGATGTATACTTCTGATCTCTTAGGTGCTTGTTTTGATTTGCTTACTCATTGACATGCTAGAGTAGTTAGCTCACATCTGTATCGGTGATTAGCACTAGCAAAGTATCTTTTGAACCCCAAAATCTCTCTATTGTTGATTTGATACTCGTATCTATCTGATATTGTTTGATACGTATGATACACTTAAAATGCCTATCCTTATAAAACACATTTTCTCTAACATACGTATGAGATGTTTCAAAGCCTCCGTATAACTTGATCAAACACAGTTAAGTACAGTTTCTAATGACCCTCTGAAACTTGTTTCTACAAGCTATAATACAACTAAGATTAGTTTGTAAGCTTCAGAACCCTCTTGAGTGTGCTATGCTTATATGGCATACAATGTGTTATATTTTGTTTCATATATGCATCAGTGAGAAAAATTAAATAAATAGCATAAACATATTTTTTCAAGAAAAACTTTTAAAGTATTTCATGCTATGATAGTTATGTGAAAAGTTTTTTAGCACAAAATATACAAAGGTTGTTCCTTTTTACTTGCTCAAATTCATTCGAAACTTATCCCTAATTGAGCATTAGAAATTTGTTATAGTAATATGTTGATAAAATTTAAAAGGTTTATTTGATCGTCAGAAACTACATCTGTATCATGTGTGTTTTCCCATGACATACTTTGATTGGTTTATGATGAATACATCTTTGAGCATTTGTTTCAAAAAGGGGGCTTAGGAAAAGAATGTACTGAATAAGAATCTTAATCTAGAAGAAAATATCACAAGTATTACTTGTTTTGGTTATTCAAGCACATTAGATTTTTTAAAGTCTTTTTATAACAAAAAGTTAGCTTGTGTAAAAGGACTTAAATGATGACATTCGCTTTAGTATCACTATGATACATCTCAGAAAGCACTCTGAATAAATTCATAAAGTTTCATCGTAACTCAAATAGTTTTGATAAAAGGCTTTAAAATGTTTTGAACATCTGCATATCATGCCCTAAGAAAAGGACTTACTAAAATTTAAAGGTTATGATGTTTTGAAAGAATACGTGCTTATCAAGATATATTCAGTTATATTTCTTTCAACATCTCTTCAAAAGATTTTCTTGAAATTGGTTTGTCATCATTAAAAAGGGGAGATTGTAAGCTCCAAAACCCTTTAGAAAGCATTAGAGTTATATGTTTTGAATGACAACTAAATCAATTTAAAGAAAATACCTTGAAGAACAACTAATGTCTACCTTGAGTTTCTTGATAAAGCATAATAGGTATTTTCGAATTACATAACACGAACTTGAGCAAGAATAATTTCACTATTATATGTGCAAACATGATTTATCTCATGTTAAGAGATTGAGCCAAATATAAATGAACATTATATCATGTAAAGTACGTAGACATGCATTACAAATGGAAGCAAATCAAGTTAAGAATAAGAAACCAAGGCATGAGTCTTCAGAAAGTAGCACGGGACATAGAAAGTACGCTCAGAATGAAGATATAATACAAACCCTGATAACAATGTATTACTCAACCTTCAATCATCATGATCGCAATTCTTTCATCATCATAAAGATCATATTGAAGATTAGAAGACCAAGGAATTATTAAGGGACTAATAGCGCATGTCAGAAAGCTCACTTCACTGTGGAGCACTGAAGGCTACAAGAAAAGGAGGGAAATTTGAATTTTGAAATTCAAACCTCAAGTCAAACCCAGTTTCAAAATTGGCACATCATCTCTTCTACCTCTTTGGATAACCACTTCAGCTTCTAGAAGAAAGAATTCAAAAACCGTGTTTAGAAGGTAGAAAAGTAGTTTCTGAAGGACATCAGAAACCTAAATCACACAATGGCTTCTACAACAGATTTGACAAACTGTTAGTCTACTCTTCTAGATTGCTTTTTCGAGACACAATCAGATGTTCAACATGTGTCACTTGGACAACAGATCAAGGGCAATGCAAATTATCTATAAATAAAGATGTTGTATTCAAATGAAAAACGAGGATTAAAGACATAAGAGTGGAAACTTTGTGAATATCCATCCATAGATTCTACAGGGTTCATTATCTCATGTAATCAGTTTCCTTAAGGAATGAAAAATCTTCTTTCTAGTTCCTAAATCGATTTTATACTCTTCCATGGAAAAGATGTTAGAAAGAATTCGCTGAAGCTGTCCCAAGTTTATTTATTGTATATTTATAACGAAACTTGAGTGTAGATTAGTTTAAGTAATAACCCAAATACAAAACCTTTATATCCTTTATCCAGTAGTGATTAGTGTGAGATAACTTTGAGAGACTAAGGTAAAACTACTTGCAATGTGATGGTAGCGGTGTTCTACTTATCACTGTTCAGCTTGGGGAGACTGGGAAAAACTACTCGATCTGTGACAGTAAAGGTTGTCTACTGTTCACAAGTTGGAACTATGGAAGGCTACTGTAAAGACTATCCGATTTTTCTTTCTTAGGTTGAGGAAAAGGTTAATAATTCTCAATGGAAATTAAGTATTAGATAATTGGCTGAACCAGTATAAAATATCTGTGTCATATCTTCTTCCCTTTAATCTCTTTATTTTTAATGTTTTGCTTTATTATTTAATATACACTGAAAATATTTTTATCTATTTGGTTTTTGACATTATACTTTGGAAACCTTCTTTCTGAAGCACCTAACTTAATCTCTGCTACACTTCAAGCAAAATGCTTGATAATATATTGTTCAAATTTTAGATAATCAATAAGGAGAAGAAGTAAAGCAATGCATGATTTAACCCCCCCCCCCCTTTTTATGCATTTTTCTAGCTACAGTTTCTTTAGATATACTTCCTTATAGAGGAAACCATTTAGAAAGGCAAACTTAACATTCATTTGGTAAAGAGTGAATCCCTTGAAGGCAACAAAAGCAAGTAACATTCTATTGGCTTCTAGCCTAGCTATTGGTGTTAAGGTTTCATCATAATCAATTTCTTCTTGTTGATTATAACCTTGTGCAACCAATCTTGCTTTGTTCTTATGACTTTGCCAGCTTCATGTAGCTTATTTCTGAACACCTATTTTGTCTCGATGATGGTCTTCCCTTTAGGTTTTTCAACAAGAATCTGGACTTTAATTTTCTCGAACTGGTCTAGTTCTTCTTGCATAGCATCCACCCAACTTTGATCACTTAAAGCTTCTTCAATATATTCAGGCTCGATGGTTGAGATAAAAGCACAACTTGACATATTTCTAAGGGATGATCTGGTTCTCATGCCCTTAGAAATGTCTTGAAGAACTCTGTTATGAGAAATTGCCTTTAAATCATAAACTCCTTTATTGTTTCTGTACTTTTGAGGTTCTTCAACTTCTCCTTCATCTTCAGAATGCTTTTCTTCATGTTCAAACATGCTACTTTCTGATTGCTTTGGTTTTTTGAGCATGTTTTCTGAAGAGTTGATGTTCTGAAGCCCACTTTTTGAAGGTATGGCTTTCATCTATTTTCATTCTAAGGCTTAATTGAGGCTCATTTTCTCAAGATTTTCTTCCAATTCATCAAGATCATCAGGAGAGTCTTTCTTAAGCTCCTTGAAATTGATGTGAATTGTCTCTTCAACACATAGTGCTCTTTTAGTTTATACTCTATAAGCTTTAGAGACAGAAAAGTAACCTAAGAAAATGTCATCATCAGACTTAGGATCAAGCTTTGCGAGTTTGTCTTTTATGTTAAGGATAAAACATGATAAGCCAAAGATAGAAACTATGAAATGTTAGGTTTTCTACCCTTCCAAAGCTCCTAGGGAGTCTTCTTAAGGATTAACCTTAGAAAGATTCTATTTTGTACATAGCAAGAGGTGTTCATAGCCTCTACCCAAAAACTTTTTGATAAACCGCTTTCTAAAAGCATTGTCTTGGCCATCTCCTGCAAGCTTCTATTTTTCCTTTCGGCAATCCCATTTTGTTAGGGAGTTCTAGGTGAAGAAAACTCGTGAAGGATGCCATGTTTTTTACAAAACTCTTTGAAAATATAATTTTTCAAATTCTCCTCCCCGATCAGATCTAATGGAGATGATTTTAGAATCTTTTTCCATACAAACACGTTTTGCAAAAACTTTGAATTTTTCGACCACTTCATCCTTAGAAGCTAGAAAGATAACCCATGTAAATCTATAGTAGTTGTCCACTATAACCAGGCAATATCTTTTCCTGGCAAGACTTATAGTCTTGGTTGGTCTAAAGAGATCCATATGTAAAAGCTCAAGTGGTTTAGTGGTTGAAACCACATGTTTGTTGTGGAAAAAAGCTTTGGTTTGCTTACCTTTCTCACATAAATCACAAGTTGAATCCTTGTCAAATCTAATCTTTGGTAAGCCTTTAACTAGCTCTTTATAAGAAAGCTTAGAAATAAGTTTCATATGAGCATGTCCAAGCTTCTTATGCCGCAACCACTTTTCATCTGGGAAGAATGCTTGGCATTTTACATCTTGATCATGTAGGTCATCCAAGAATAATACATAAGTGTTATCATGCCTCTTACTAGATAAAATGACTTGTCTTGAGTTAAGACTTACTATCTTGCATGGATGGGCATTAAAGACAACATTAAAATCGTGGTCACAGAATTGGATGATACTTAACAAGTTGTCAGCCAAACCATCAACGAACAACACATCAGAAATTTGGTGGGAATCATTCTTGCCAACATTTCCAATGCCTATGACCTTGACCTTACCTCTATTGGTAAACTTTACTGATCTAGAGTTTTGGGTCGTAAATCTCTAAACCATCTTCTGGATCCAGACATGTGTTTAGAGCAGCCATTGTCCATGTACCACTTTGTTGTCAGGTTCCACATGCGTTCTCAGGTACACTTGCAACAAATACATTTTTCAATTTAGGTACCTAGACTTTTTTGGGTCCTCTAGGGTTAGTCTTGTGAGAAGAAGGTTTTCCAACCCTTTTGACAGACTTCTTTCTCATAAAGCACTTGTTAAGTGGATATCCCTTACTGTTATAGAAGGTGCAAAAGGCTTTGTTTTTCACCCTTTTTGGTTGGATTGCCTTTCCTTTCTTATCCATTTTTTCTTCATAACCCAACCTAGTTTTTCAAAGTATGGCATTTGACCTCCAAGCATTAGTCTAAGATTTTTTTGAACCATTGACCATTTTTTTTAGGTCAAATTTTAGAAGCTTTGAAGTTTTCTCTAGCTTAGAAATAATTTTTTTAAATTTTTCTCATTCTTTTTGGAAACCTCAGTTTTTAAGGCATTGAGCTTGATATTTGAAACTTTATTTTCCTTTTTTAATTCTTCTTTCTCAAGTCTTAGTTTCTCAGCTTCTGACTTGGCCATTTGAAGTTCTAAAACAACCTTTTTGATGTTTTCTTTTTAGGTTGAGATAGTGAGAGGAAAATGTTTGAAAATTTTCAAACAACTCTTCATATAAAGTCATCAGTTCATCATAAAAGAGATTAGAGTGAGAGTTACTCACCTCAGGTTCACTTTTTGAAGTATAATAAGCTATAAAGCATAGGTTGGCAACATCTTCTTGCTCATCTTGGCTTTTACTCCTTCCTGCTTTTCATTAGAGTCATTCCATGTTGCTAGCATTCCTTTCTTTTTGGTGGAGAACTTCTTTTGTTGACCCTTGAGCTTAGGACATTTTGGTTTGAAATATCCTTTTTCACCACAGTTATAACAAGTGATGCTTTCTAGCTTCACCTTGCCTTTCTTGTCCCTTTTCAGTTGATGTTTCTTCTTCTCTTTAATTTTTCTTTCCAGGCTCTTGACATTTTTCTTATTAACATGGAGATCTTATCTCCATCATCATCTTTAGAGTCATCATTAGATTCGTCCTCATCATCAGAAGCTTCAGTAAGTTTCACTACTTTTCCTTTACTCGGCTTCTGATGAGATGACTTCAAGGCCATGGATGTGTTCTTCTTCATAGATTCACCATGCATTTCTGTGAGCATTACTTCATGGGTTTTGAGTGACCTGATGAGTGCGTCCAGGCTGAGAGTTTGAAGGTCTTTGACTTTACTGATGGCTGTAACTTTAGGCTTCTTAAGATTTTTCTAACTAACTCCGAGTTAGAATATCTTTCTCCAACACTTTTTCATTGGCTTATGATGTGCATAAACCTTGTGGTCATATCATCAAAACTTTGTTGACCTTCATGCAGCATATGCAGTCTATCCCATATCTCCTTTGCTGTGTTACAAGCAATAATTTTATCATATTCAACTTGGCTTAGTGCACACATGAGTAGGTATTTAGCTTTAGAGTTCAATTGAACTCTGGGTTTGTGTTGCTTTGTCCACCTGCTCCTAGGGACTTCTCTTAATGTTAAAGGTGCATCATTAGTTCCGAGAACCTCTTCTGTCAAAGCATAGTCACCTTCTTGTATAATTTCCCACAAGCCAAGACTTGTGTATTTTATGAACAACTCCATGTATGTGATCTCTCCAGTAGGCATAATCCCCACCATAAAAAAAATGGTGGTCTATTGATGGAGTGTCCTTTTGCTCTATGAATGTTCAGTGCCATTTTTCCCTAGGATCTTTGTCCTTTGCAATTGTCAGAATGTTCAACCCCTTAAAGTCCAAGCTCTAATGCAACTTGTACGTAGAAAAGCACACGAGAAGAGGGGTTGAATCGTGATTCACTTTTCTTTACTTTTTAGCAACTGAAACTTTGAACAAAAACTATCAAGTGTTGAGCTTAAAGTGCAGTAGAAATAACGTTAGATGTTTCAGAAAGTAACTTTCTAAAATATAGCATTACTAACAAATAGACTAAAAAATAGATTTTAAACAGATATTAAGTTATTTAAACTAAACAACAAAAGTAAAAGGATAAGGGAGAAAGAGATACTACATAGAAATTTTTATATTGGTTTGATCAAACAACCTATATCCAGTACTCAACCAAAATTGAGTTTCACTAAATCTTTCTTAACCCAAGAAAGAAATAAACTGAATGGTTTTTATAGTAGTCTTTCCAAGCTATAACCAATGACTAGTAGACAACCCCTATTGTCACAAACCAAGTAGTTATTCACCAGCCTCTTGAAGCTAAATTTTGAGTAGTCTTGTACTAGTCTCTCTAAGCTAACACTTAGTAGTTTTTTACTAGCCTTACCAAGATAAACTGTGACCAGCAAGTGTAACACCCTAAATCTTAACCTAAGACTACTAGTATGTACTTAGGTTAATCTTTAGAATATTACCTCTTGGTCTCATCTTTAGAAAATACTTAGCGGAAATATGGGTAAAATTTTTCTTTTTTAGAATTAAAATCAAAGTGAGAGCCACGCACGAATCTTTAAAAGAAAGCATAACGAAACATATAAGCAAAGCGTAAAGAAACACATCATATCATGGAAACATCAATTGAAACATATATATATAATGTGCCTACCCAAAGGGCAGGGCTATTCGATACATCGGGAAACGGAATACAAGGAAAACAAATACAGGGAAATCATAAAACAATACCCATGCCCGAGTGCACCTAGAGTAGGCAACCTCATACACAAAAGAAGGTTTGCCCTCAACTATGTGGTGTGTGTGCACTAACTGCTACCCCTCTTATGTCTACTCCTGCTGGTCCGAGTACTGTGGGGTCGAGTCGATCCACTGACGAATCTCGGCGGGAGTGGTCGAGCGCATCATCGGGGCATGTCCACCGCGGTGGGGGCGCATGGATGGCCTACGTGCCAACCTCGGCTAGACCACCGTCTCCTCACTCCCGGCTCTCATCGGTGAGGGAGCGGGACTGGAGCTCCAACTGTACATGTGTGATGGCGGGTCCTCGGATGGGTCCGTCTCGAGTCTTGGTGCAGGCACGCATCTCGTAATCGCAGCATCGCTGATGCCTCAGGCTGCATGCGGAGGATCTGCTCGTCCCGTGATCTAGCTCGCTCAAAAATACTGTTGTGATGGTAGGGGGCAGTCGGGGTGAATCGGTACCTCCGTACTGGGTGTGCGAAGGGTCGTCCCATGAACATGAAGACTCTAACAGTGCAGCGACCCTCAAAATGGTATGACCCGAGTGCCGGGTCATGGTGCAGCTCCCATACCGGGGTGTCGATGAAGAGTACAAATGTCGCCATCTGAAGATATGACGGAAGAAAAAAGAGAGGGAATGAGAATCTTCTAAAAGAATTCTCAGTAGGGCAATCCCTAACTAGGTGACATCATCACATCCTCAGAAACCTTGGGTTTATTTCTAAAAGGTGTGCATATATGCATACTTCTTTTAAATTGGTTTTCTAAAGTATTAGTTATCCAAGGTCCGTCATATTTTATACTGCATCTTATGACTAAGCATGCATTATACTAAGACATGAATGCATCATGTAGGTCAATGATATATTTAAGAAACATCATGATAGTGGCATTAAGGTGTCAGATAAATCTCATTATAACTTTCTTGGTTTTTCATATCATATGTGACATTCTAAACTTTAACTTTTTCTCATGGGCCACCCTAATCATCTCCTAGGTTATGAGCTCATACCTTAACTAGCCGTCACTAGTTCTTACTTATCCTATGATAAGCGTAACATATACATAATCCTGACTTAATAGTGCGGGCTAGGGGGCAATTAAAGATCACCTCTCTTAGGGTCATTTCCTCTTTGAAACGCTCTACTGGCAACTAGTGCATAGTAGCATTATCCGCTTTGGCAAGCTCTATGTCAATACCCTCACAGATTTGTTTTCTTGGGGGTGCTCGGCTAAACCGGTGTCATCCAAGAAGGCGTCTCAGTGTTGTGTCACATTTAAGTTCTCATAAAGTGTTAATTCATAGATACATCATTATTCATCATATAAATCTTTCTCGTAGTATGCATCTCATCATATAATCATATATAAAACTATAACTTATTTTCACATAAGACTTTTTCATAGCATATACATCATCACATGAAACTTCTTCATAGTGTATACATAAAACTTCTTCTTAGCATATTATCACATAATTATACCTTAGACAATTATTCATACAAACTCACAAGCTTATTATGTTATAAACCCATAGTGTTTTATGCTTTGGTTCTTTTGAGTCTTAAACTTGTAAACTAATTGTTCTAGTATTATCCTTAACCTCTTACACACCTATAGGTTCACAACTAATAAGTTTTACTAATTTTTATGCTCAAGAACCTATCCAAACAACACTATGCAGATTTGGACAGCTTTATATTTGTGTGATTACGGGGTTCTAGAAATTACGGTTTAGACCCTTAAAGTCCTTATCTCACATTCTAAGTTATCGATCATCAAAACCTAGTCTCTTAGGAACCTATGAGGTTATAACTAAGTATTTCTCACCTCACACTATGGTCAAGAACATCTCTAAACCTCAAGGATGCAGAATTTGAAATCCTAACTTTATGGGTACCTAGAAGTCACAACAATGACCCTTTCTAAGTTCGGTTTGCTCCTAAGGCTTCAAGATTAAGTCCTAAACCAATTATGAGTCATTCCTATACATTCAAACTAATTAAAAACCATGATTATTAAATCTAAACCTTACTGGACAGAATCCAGAAAATTACATAATTAAAGGATCTACAACTCTCAAATTAATTCTTTTCTAGTTCCTAACTTATCCTATCTTTCACATATGAGTCTTAACATTATTTTTACTCAAACATAGGCACATTATCATCATTAAAACAGCACATACAGTGGCAGTAAAGAGCAAGGAAGAACCGAAAATATACTTATCCATAAAAGGCATAGAACACAATTTCTAAGGCACATAAGCTACTAGTTTCTCTTGGAACTATTTTAGAACTTTCAAAACTTGTTTATAAACACCTTCATCCTTTAAAATTATAAGAATACTTAAGAGGGCAGTGGCTAAATTATTTTTATCTCAAGGGGTCCTAATTTCGTAAAACTTAGTTCTACATATTCCTTATACTCACATAAGTTTAGATAAATTATAAAACATAGTTTTTAACACTTGGAAACACCAAAGCCCTTTAGGGCCGAAATGGGAACCACAAGAAATAAATATTTTTAGACCTTTGTAGAGACAACAATGGGCAAGTCTTTGAGCTCTAGGTTCATTAAAGTGATGACATAAAAATAAACATGCTCATGCACTATTTTAGGTTCCATTATAAAGTAAAGTGATAGCACAAAGTAAATATGAATGCAACTCATTATTATCTTGGTATTAAGTGAGAACTTGAAATATAAACATGATAATGCATAGCTTGAAATATAAACATGATAATGCAAGGTTCACTTATTATCTTGGTATTTAGTGATAGCAAGGAAGTAAACATGATATGCAAAGCATAAAGTAAACATGATGCAAGGTTCATTTTATGGTTGACTAGAGCTCATTCAAGACTTTCATAAGATAACAACCCAATACAATATCTCAAAGATCAAAACATCAAAACCGAAAGTCTTAAGAAAGTGAAACTAAGCTAAGTTCTTTATTAAATACCCAAAACCCCTATCTAGAGAAAATCTCTAGAACGTGCCGGCCAACTTTAAGGTTAACAAGGGTAGGCTTGGGCTTTTAGAAATCCTTAGATTAATTTTCTTAAGTTGAAAAACCATGTGAGCTAGATATCATATAGATGAAGTCATAAGGAAAGGAAAACTCAAGCTTTAGAGGTTTCTTTGAGATGAACACAATGTCATCATCTAGAAACTCTCATCATCAAGCTATCATGCTCATAACAAGGCCTAGAGGCCGAAATGAAAAGAAAAGGAAAAACTAAGGAAAGTTCAAAAAGAATCCAAGAGGAAACTAGAGAAAAACACTTTCTTGAGCAAAACAAAGTTTGAAAACAAATCCCTACCTAGTGATGAAGGTAAAAGCTTGGACTTGAAGATGGAAATGAGATGAGCAACTCCTCCTAGGATGGTGGTGATGATTCGGCCAAAGAGGAAGGAAAAGAAAGGAAATGTGTTTTGGGTGAAGTTGTGTTTGAGGTTGAGTATTTAAGAGCTTAGAGAATGATTTAAGGTTATGAGGTGGTAGATTGAGACTATGAGGTGATTATGTGAGGGAAGGATGAGGAAGATGAAGATGAAGAGAAAGAACTCTTGGAGCTTTGAGAGAAAAGAAAAACTTAGCAAGACAACTCTAAAACTCTAAACTTAGCAAATGCTTCAAGGTGCAACTAAGTTATCACAAGCATCATATTTATAGAAAAACAAAACCATGGGCTCATCAAGGGAGGGGTGCTGGCCGTAGCATTGGAGGACAAAGGGAGAGGAAAATATCTCTTTGATTGTGTCATAGAAGCATGGTTGATGTGAGTTAATTTCCTATCAATTTTTATGAAATTAGGCTTCTAGAAACAATGCATGGCTGGAACTTTTCTAGCCACAAATAAATGGAGAAAATGAGCTATTTTAATTAGTTATTTACTTGGAAAATCAAGCTTGATTGAAAGTTATGACAAGGTATACTGTATGTGACTTGAGGTATGGCCTTGGAGTGTTGAAAAATTGAACATGTGATGCATATGGGGAGGGAGGGCTCATGGCCAGTTCTGGTACAGCAAGGAGGAGGTGAGGTTTGATCCTTTAATTGGGTGTTAATGGTAGGTTTAGATGTGTATTAGTTTAGGTACAAGGTTAGGAATAATTAAGCTTAAGTTTAGGTGACTAAGAATGTGATTTAAGGATTTTATGACAAGATTAGGAGTGCTCATACATCATTAGAGAATTTTAAACTCATTTATGAATAAACAATGTGTAACACAATTCCATGATTTAAGGAATTGGAGAGAGAAAATACTATTCAAGATTCCATGACTAGGAATCTTGAAATTAAAATATGATTTTAAGTTGTAATTAAGCACTTTTAGGTTCTAATCAAATTTAATAAATTATTTTGACCCTAGATTAATTAAGGAAATTAATTAAACTTTGATTAGAGCCTAATATTGCTTAGGTTTGTTTAATCACGCAATTAAGCGTAAAAACACGAAACTAGGGGCAAAACCGTAATTTTGCACTAATTTCGCCCGGGACCTCCGGGACCAAAACTAAAGTCACAGTCCACATAAAAACGCCTTTTAAAATCATCTGGAGAAGTTTCGGGTTCATCCGCCACTTGCAAACGAGTAAAACGCCGCAGGAGCGTTTTGGTCATTTTGACCCGAAAACTCGAAAAACGAGATTTTCGATCCCGGGAAGGTACGCAAGTCATCTAATCCCCTTCCAACATTGAGTTTTCTGTTCGAGTACTGCTGAACCGGCTTTCCTCGAATTCCGGGCTGAAAATGACCTCAGGAGCATTTTGGTCATTTTCACTCTAACAGAAAAATCGGGACGTTACAGCAAGAACCCTTTGCTGTCACATTACAAGTATGTTTACCTTAGCTTCTCCAAGCTATCTCACTCCAATCACTACTGATTCGAGGGTACAAAGGTTTGTGTTTGGGTTTGCAACTCAAACCAAACTATACTTAAGTTTCCTTAAAATATATAATAATTAACTTAGGATAACTTGAATGACTTTTTTCTACCAAATCTTCCTTAGAAGAACGTATAAACTATTCAAGAGCACAGAAAAAAGATTTTTACACGCAAGGAAACTGATTACAAGAAGTAATGATCTTCACAGAAGAGATGAGGAGAAAGTTTTCTAGTGTTTCTACACTAATGTAATCATCTTCTTTTCTTTTTTTTTTGAAAGCTCAGCATCTCTGTTTAGATGATATCCCTTTGTGACTATTGCCCTTGATCTGTTGTCTAAGTGACACTTGTTGATCATCTGTTTGAATCTTGGAAATGTAATCTAGAGGAGTAGCTCGTTTAGTGTTAGAGCTTTTTGCAAAAGCCATTGTGAAGTTAAAGTTTCTAATGACCCTTTAGAAACTACTTTTTGCTTTCTGAACATAGTTTTTGAACTCTTTCTTCTAGAAGCTAGAGTGGTTAACCAAGTTGATAGAAGAGATGACGTGCCAGTCTATAACTAGTTTTGACTTCAAATTTGAATTTCAAAATATCCCTCCTTTTTCTAGTAAAGTGTAGTGTTTTACTATGAAGTGTACTTTCTGAGATGTGGTATCAGTTCATTGATTAATGAATGATCTTCTAGTGTTCAATCAGAGTAGTATATGATTAAAATATTTGTGATGATGATTGAAGGTTGTACAACATTCTTGCTTTAGAGTTAGCTTGATATCTTCATTCCATGTATACTTTCTGAAGATCTCAACCTTGATTTGTTGTTTACAATAGATTTCTTCAATTCGTTAGGCATGTATACATTTATTTCACATTATAATATTTACTTCCATTGAGTCCTTATCACTTTTCATGAGATACAATCATGTTTGCATATGTAGAGTGAAATTATTTATGCTTTAAGAACGTATTATGCATCTAGAGTGCCCTATTTGCTATATCCAGAAACTCAAGGAAACCATTAGTCATTATTCAAAATATTTTCTTAAATTTTCTTATGTCATCACTCAAAACATATTTCTTTGGTGCTTCTGAAGGGTTCTAGAGCTAACAAGAGTATTATTGTTAATTTGGATTATATTGTATCAATAATGTTGTGACTGACTATGGATTTTATATATATGTTATTAATATTTAAGAGTGTGTTCTATGATTTCCTTTTTTAATTTCTTGCTTGAATCCACATATATTTATAGGGATTTACATCCCATGAAAAACGAATAAAGCAAACCCATGAGAGAAATAGGAATGAAGATGAAAGCAAATTTTTTAACAAAGCCCCATAGATATCTATTACCATTTCTAAGGGATATTTAATTGATTCAAAGAGGAAGGATATTAATACAAAGTTAGGCTAATTAGAAGTCTAATGACTAAAATAGAAAGAAGTGAGGGAAGACCTTCCTTGCAATCCACACTACAAGAAAATGGTGAGTTACCGACGGATTTTTCTGACGGATTTTTTCCGTCTGAATTACTGATGGAAAATATGAAGTTTGAAAATTTTGAGTTTCAGCCATTACCGACGGAATTAAAGGATTATTGTTTTCCAAAATTAGTATTACTGACGGAAAAATCTGTTGTTAATATTAATTTCTAAATAAAAAAATAATCAATAATTTATTACCGATGAAAAAATCCGTCGGTAATTATAATGAAAAAATATTAGGATCGCACCTTGGATGCTTATTACCGATAGATTTTTCTATCAGATTAAAATCTGTCGATAATTCTTTTTTAAGATTTGGACCACACATATCATTGTCATTATACGACTCTCTCTCTCTCTCTCTCTCTCTCTCTCTCTCTCTCTCTCACACACACACACACACACATATACTCTTTCTCTCTCATTATCACCAAATCACCCCCCGCCGCCATTTGCCCGCTGCCACCTACCGCACGCATGCCGCTACCCTGACACCGGCCTCCCCCACGCCGGCCACCCACCTGTGCAGAAGTCTGACCAGCGGGCCCGCTCCCTACACAAGGTCGACTAGCGCACCCTCCGCTCGCTGCTCTCGGCGCCGGCGTTGGCCTCTCCCCCCACATTGGCTTCCCCCTGCCAAGAAAGCCGCTTGCGCACGTAGCCTCCCCGCCCAGAACTATGCACGTACACCTCTGTGCAGAAGTCCGAATGCCGCTTTGCGACTTCCCTTGTGCACTGCCCCCTGTCCGAGCTCCACTTTGCTGGCCTCCCCTGCGCAACCTTCTGCCCCTTCACGAACAACCCACGACGAACTTCCAACTGCCAACCTAGCTACTCTGACTAGCCCAACCGCCAACCTCTGAATAGGTAACTATGGTTTAGTTTTGGTTTTTTCTAATAAATTTTGATTTAGTTTAGCTTAATTATTGATATATATTTTGTTTAGTTTGGTTTTTTCTAATTAATTTTGATTGCAACAAATTTGGATTGTTTACTTGTTGACATAGTATGGTTTGATTATTTTTTTTGTTAATTTTAATAGTAAGAAATTTGGGTTTGTTCATAGTTTGGATTGTTTACTTGTTAACATAGTTTGGTTTGATTTTTTTTGTTAATTTTAATTCTAAGAAATTTGGGTTTGTTCATAGTTTGGATTGTTTACTTGTTGACATAATTTTTTGTTAATTTTAATTGCAAGAAATTTGGGTCTGTTCAACTGTGGGGTTTGGTTGAACCAAGTTTAGATGTCGTTAATTAACTTGGCTTGTATTCTCATTATTCTTTTCTATCTTTAGCAGGATCTGATTTTGTTCGAGAGTGTAGAGTCCACTTGGAACATTTCTCTAGTGGAGCATATAATTCTCATCTTCTTTAAGGTAAAAGAAACTATTTCTCCTTATTTATTTACATCTTTTGTTAGTATAGAGACTTATGATTTCTAAGATAGATTTGTAGGAAAATGGGATTGCACGACTAGGAAAAAGGGCACAGAGGTCCTTCCTTAACTTGTTTGCATTGTTTGCTGTGGAGATTGATTGTGTTTGCAGAGATTGCAGGATATGCATGTTGTGATGTTATAAGGGGGTGTGCTCTAGAACGGTTTTAGGATCTTTAAATGTTTGTTTGATTTTATTGTGAATTTTATTTGACTGGATTGATATATGTATATATTGAAATTAATTTTTGGGATGTCTTAGTTTCAATGGATGTTACGTCGATTTTTTTTTTTTAATTTAAAGAGTGGAATCTTAATTTAAAGCAGACGCTGCCGAAGTTTTGTTAAGTTAAAGAGTACAAATTATTTACTATTTTGTTGAGAGATATTTATAATTAAATAAAATTTTAATTTGGGAGACTTTAAATGAATTTGTTAGGCTAAGTCATACATTCAAGAACCATGAGTTCCGCAAACAGACTATGGATGTATGACAGGGTGCACCTAGTTGAGAAGGAATCAAACCTAAATTTTACTTAGAAGTTAAACAGTTTGTAAGGGTGGCTTGTCAGACAGTGCAATTTATGAATGAGCAAAAAGGTTAGGTGTCCATATGCTAAGTGTAGATGTAGGAAATATTTTGATATGGACACTATAACATTCTCCCATGTACAACATCATCCTTAAGTCATGACATTATACTCAAAAGTTGTTACTTATAATTTAGTGGACCTCTCTTAAATATCCAGAACCAGGGGTCGGCTAAATCGTGTAGTAACTAATGCAAGGTTCTATCAACATATATATCAAATACATAAAGTAGTTATTTAAATACAAAGTTGAATATACAAGGAAGCTATTCTAAGAGCTTTACAGTACGCTCGATTATCTTTGAAGGTAGAAACATATATATATATATATATATATATATATATATATATATATATATATATATATATATATATATATATATATATATATATAAAATAAACTAACTACAACAAATACAAGTCTTCTCTACTAAACTACTGTAGAGTAGATTTCTTTCATGCAACAGTCTCCTTATCCTCTGGATCAACCTGGAGACGACACGGGACCACACAAACATAGGGGTGAGAATTATAAAATTCTCAGTAGGGCAACTCCCCAATTACACAGTCATAATGTCATCATCATCGTCCCAGCCACTTCGGTTTATTAAGAAAGAGTGATCATGCATTTCATAATAATGGTTCAATTTTAGAGTTCCAAATCGTACTTCCGAAGTGGGTGCTTTTAATGATCAATCACTTAATGCATATATATAATAAAGCTCAAACACATAGTAAATCATTCTAATCAAACTCTTAAATATAACATGATCATGCATATGCTAAATGTAGTGAACTTAGTTGTAATTGCCCCTAATAAATCGAAGAGAACCTCATATCTCTTTCTTTGCCCTTAACAAGTCGAAAGGATCATGTGTCACTCTATTTGCCCTCGACAAAGTCGAAAGGATCATATATAACTCTATTTGCCCTCGACAAAGTTGAAAGGATCATTTATCACTTTATTTTCCCTCGATTAGTCAAAAGGATCTGTTATCACTTTATTTTCCCTCGACAAATCGAAAGGATCTCATCTATTTCTACTTGTTGCTATTTAACATAGGTCAATGTATCATTCACTTTTCTTTTTCAAATTGCATGCGTAAAACACATATAGGAATTCATTCACAATGTGAATTCAATCATGCCTCAAAACAATCCGTAAAGTCACTAGCATATTTCATATACAATAGACTTGAATAAAATGTCATTATGTCACCTATATCTTCTATCAGCACCAAAACAGCTCATGGGCAGATTTTATAACTTGGTAGCACAAATTAATTTGCACATCGAACAACCTATTCAGGGGCTATAAAAATTCTCTATGATACCTCAATGTGTCCCCCAAGCTTCTGTAAAAATATCAAAGCAAAAAGATTTCTCTAACCATGCTAAATAAATTTTACAAGTTTGGTGGTCAGAGACCACTTATTCACAACTCAGACCAGAATTCTCATAATTTTTAACCCTAGAAAATGATTAAATAAACTCAATAAAAATCATGGTTAAACTTCAATATGTTTGCAACACTCTATAAAAATTTCAAAGGATACTTCCATCATTTTCTATGGACACAAAATTATACAAATTCACAGCTTTAGTACCAAGATTTTAGGCAGCATAGATACCCTCTCAGTTCTTGATTTTATCAGGCAGTAAAAGTCTTTGCTATGCACCACAAAAATTCTCAAAGTTTTCTTAGGATATTAGCTTGAACATATAATTTTTTGAGCTCATAAAAATGACTAGAATTGATAAAAAAATATATATATAATAAAAAATCCAGCAACATGTGTCAAATTCTTTTTTGACCAAAATCATTTTTCACAACATCCAAACACATAAAAAAAATTAACACATCAATATCAACATATTATCAATCAATATCAACATATTATCAACCAATATAATAAAAAATTTTGGACTCAATCCATCAATATCTTTCAGAATAAAATTTGAAAGAAAAAGGCCAAAGAAAACCCTACTTTGAAAGCTTTTGAGCTTTACACTCCAAAGGATATTCTAGGTGATCTCTTTTCACTTCAAGGCACCAATTCCAACCCCAAACCTTCCTTAGGCAGTGAGGAAGTGAGGTATCAAGGTGAGGATTTGAGATTTCAATCGGTTAGATTTGTAGGATTTGAGATGTAGAACAAGTTTTGTGAAGGAACTTTGAAGTTTCAATAACTCTAGGCTAGTGTTTATGGGCTTTGAAAGCAAGCTTGAGCTCTCAAGGAAATGAAAATGGAGGTTTTTGGTTTATCCTCTTTGCTGGTCGAGAATACATTCTTGGTGGAGAAGATTTATTGGCTTTTTAATGATATTAAATTAGGTTGTGTAATCATGATGTAATATAAAGTCTAATTCCTTAAAAAGAAAATATGATGAATAGCTAGGATTTAATCTTGCTTTACAAGATTAAATCTTAGCCTTTTATTTAGTCAAAGTGGATATACATTATCCAAGTCTTAAAGATTAAACTTTCTTTTGGTGTAAAAATTGCACACCGAAATCTTACCGAATAAGTAAAACAGTATACCAGAGAAATTAACTATTGCCCGAAAATTAATTCTAGGTGTAAATTCTTTATTCCTAACCATTTTTAATCTTAATTCTATAATTTATCTCCGAGCCCCAATTTTAGGGTTTCGGCTGTCTCGGTGGGCCTGCAGGGCCCACAAGGGTACTATTTACTTTTTTTTTTTTACAAATCCGTTGGATCATTATCATTATTTCTATGTCTATAGGATTTTTGAAATTATGACTAGAAAAGCTTGAATTAATTTTTATATAATTTTTTTAGGGTGTTACAAACACCATTAGGTATCACTTGTATAAGGATGGCTTTATGGCAGATTATTGGGTTTGGAATATGCATGGGGGAGTTGCCACACAAAATTTTGAACATGCTAGTGTTAAGAATACATATGTTGGTGGTAGTTCAAGTAGAGTTAATATTGGTGAGCATGTCACGGGAAATATTAATTGGGAGGATAACTCTAGACGATATGAGGAAATGATTTATGATGTTGTTGATCCTTAAATCCATGCAAATTATGAACCTTCTATCAAGGCTCCTAATGTCGCTAAGAAATTTTTCTCTATATTAGATGATATAAAGGCCCTTTTATGGGAAGGGTGTGTACACTCAAAGTTGTCTCTAGCGGTTAGGATGTTAGCTATAAAGTCAAAATCTAACCAAAGTCAAAATTCATTTAACCAGTGGGCAACATTGATGAGTGAGATTAGTCCACAACCTAGTTCTATCCCAAAGGATTTTTATCAAGCTAAGAAATTAGTTTCAAAACTCAAGCTAAAATCAGAAAAAATATATTGTTGTTTGAAGGGATGTATGTTGTACTACAAAGATGATGCATACCTAACCCAATGCAAATTTTGTGAAAGCTCTAGGTTTAAACCAAAAAGATCTGGAAATGGAATATATAAGGATGTTCCCTACAAAAGAATGCATTATTTGCCCTTAATTCCAAGGTTGAAAAGATTGTATGCTTCAATGAGTTTAGCACCTCACATGAGATAACACTTTGAGAATAAGAAAAATGATGGTGTTATGACCTACCCTTCCCATGGTGAAGCTTGGAAACACTTTGAGCAAACTCTTCAAATCCAAGGTAGCTCATAGGCTGCAAGACATGTACATCGAAATCCAAGAAAGACAGGACGAAACCCCCAAGTTGATGACAAAGGCCATCCTGGACTATTTGTGGCAATATTGGAGAAGTGAAACATTTAAAGAGAAGTTTTTGAAGGCTAACACTACAAGAAATAAAGCTGTTACCGACGGATTTTAAGATGTTACCGACGGATTTTTCTATTACCGACGGATTTTAAGGTGTTACCGACGAATTTTAAGGTGTTATTGACGGATATTGTCAAATAGTAATAACGTAGTCGGTAAATATTATCGACGGAATGTTTCCGTCGATAACTGTTACCAACGAAATTACTGATGGATTTTTGTCAAAAAAATCCGTCAGTAATGAGCTGAAAAAACCGTCAGCAAATTCGTCAGGATTAGATATTTACCGACGGATTTTTTAAATTACCGACGAAAAAATCCATCGGTAACTTTTTAAATAAATTTTGTTTTAAAAATCAGAATTTTTTTATCGACAGAAAAATCCGACGGTAACTTTAATTTTGATTTTTTTTTTTTTTTAGAATTTTACCGACGGAAAAATTCGTCGGTAATTTGTTCATTTTTAAATTTTTTACTTTTATTTTTTATTTTATCGGCGGAAAATTCTGTCGGTAACTCTAATTTTATATTTTTTATATAATAATTTGTTTTTGATAAATTGTTTTATAATTTGAATATTCCCTTAATATTTGCAAGCCTATATTTTATGTAAAGCTAGTTATAAATATGTAAATATACTTAATAATAAATTTTTTTTAAAATGCTTAATAAATAGTAAATGCAATAAACTTAAGTCCAAAATGTAAAATAAATAAAAATGTCAGAAAGTCTACAAAACATAAATATAAATAGTTCAACCACATCCAAATAAAAAAAAAAACAATAAATGAAGTCAGGAGAAGTTAGCAGCATCATCATCATTGTCCTCTGCTCCCGCTGGATCATAACCTCTTCAACTCATTACCCTACATTTTGAGTGAACTTGACAACATTAGTAAATAAAAATACAAATTTAACAAGAGGAATAAAAAATGTTTAAAATAATGATTAAGCCATCGGACGACGCATAAACTCGATAGTAGTTGAACCATCATAATGAATAACTTAAGTAAATTTATCAAATTTAATTATCAAAATAATTAAATTTACATGACTTCACATATATGTAAAATTAATCCAATTTTATATATAATTTGGTAAAATAATATATAAATTTTATATATTAATTAAATTTTTTATATATTAATTATTTTATATAAAATAATCAAAATTTTATAATTATATAAAATAATCAAAATTTTATATATAATTAAAATTTTATATAAAAATTGATATATAAAACTAAAATATAAATGATACATAAAATAAAATAAAATGCCACTCTTTCATTTCTGTGAACTGGCTTAAATATTTCTCTTATCTACACTGCAAAACCAAAACTAGATACTACAGAAAAGAAAAGGATTCGTTGCATAATGGGAGTTTAGCACCAAAATCTGCAGGCCCACAGTGAAGTCAACATCCACACCTCATTGCTTCCAGAACCAATAAGCATCAATCAATTATTGTTAAAACGATAGGGAAGGCTAAATAAATCAATATTCATGTATTTGTTCAATTACTCATTTTTCCTTTTTCTAATGCTTAGCATAAAAATTAAAGTTGAAAACCAACAGCTATTACTTGCAGGCGATGACATATGCCACATACCTGCTTTGCTTTCAATGGTCACTTCTTGTTGTCTCTTACTATATGTCATGAAATAATGTTTGAAATTTGTACTCAATAATATAGTCAAGAAGAAGCAATGATGTGCATGAATCAGATTTTTACTAACTAAAAAAGTATGTAATATTATATCGCCACAAGGAATGCTTTTGAGGAACAAAATCTGGGAAGAAGTATGCATGACCAATCTTACAAAAGCATTTGAAAATGCAATCAGCTGCAATGAACTAGACGTCCTCAAAATGATTCTAAGTATAGAGTTTAGAGCAGGTTTAACTTGTGGCTCTTCTCCAAGAACTTTGCTAGCAAGAAGATCACGATTCTTTGAATCTCCAGCAATCAGATCACCAATACATTGCATTGCCTAATAGATTTAAATTAACAGTATAAAATTGAGCACCCGTTCATACTTCACAATAAAATTTTCTTACAAACCAAGCATTACACAACAATCCAAAAAAATAAAATAATGCCGTAGCACAACAACAAAAAATGGAAATGCCTCTCTTAATATAACTAAATAATGAAAATGCTCTGTCAACTGTAAGTGAATGAAAAATGAAATGGATGCATTGACAGTTTTGCAACTCAATAACACTTTTGAGTTCAACTAATTCACGACTTGTTTACATACAACTTTACACAAAAGGTTTCTAAAATAGCAACAACTGCCAATCTGCAGTTCTGCCATCAAAGTTTAAGGATAGTACTTTCTCATTTTACTAACAACATCAAACAGAGCAGTGACATACAACTGTTAGACATTAAAACCACTACCATGCCTATACATAAATAGAGTAATAGTGTATCACCTGTACAACCACTCCACCATCTGAATTTCCCTCCTCTCTTATGATACTGAAAATCTTCTCAAATGCACCTTCAAAGACGACAATCTTTGTAATCTCCTATAACCATTAAATTTATTTAGGCAAGACAAAAATTCTACCACCCAACCAAAAAAAAAAAAAACCCAGAATGGGAGAAAAGCTACTATTAGAGCAAAAAGTTTACCTCAGCTTCATGGGTCAAGTGAGTAAGAAGCAATAAAGCCTCATTCCTTATTACATGGAAAGTAAGCCTTGATCATTATCCCAGTATCAAAAACAGCCAAGTTGACAAGTAACAACATTCTCAAAACAGAATTAGCATATCTAAGGTTGTTTTTCAAAATGAGTATCAATAACAAACCACATCAAACTATTTCCAAAGGTAAATATTAGAAAACACAGAGAATCAGATTTCACTCCGAAATAGTAATTGAATTTTATCAACCAACATAACAGCTACAACAAGTGGTATCAATACAATTTTTAATTTCAACCAAATTTAACTATAATCAACCATTCTGTGATTTCAGTTAATCAGTTAAGACGTTAATAGGGACATAAATGACTAAATTAAGAAATGTTAAGCCACATTTGGTCAATCAAAGTTGAATGAGGCTAATGCAATGCTATCAAAACCGTTGAGTACTGATTTTACCCTACTGTTGGCCTTCCAAGATAACAATTCCAAACGAAGTTATATATTTCAAAAAAGAAGATGAAAAATGAATTAAACCTGGATAAGAAGAGGAATAAGATTAGGATCACTCATGCTAAGATTAATCCTTTCATCTATTTTCAACTCCGTAGCATTAAAACCAAAAAGCTTGCAAGATAGGAAGATAGGTTATCATGAGATTTAATTCAGTCACAAAACCTTCTAGACTATTAATGCTTTGGATTTTAAAGGATGAAATTTAACTAATAAATGACAAAGATCTCACAGATCTACAGCCCTTGAAAGTATCCCAAAGGCCCGGGGGGAGCGAACTGGGGTGCGCAGACTACGACGCGCAAGTTGGGGGGAGCCGCGCTAGGCGCGGGCAAGGGGGAGCGGCGCGGCGGATTGCGTGGGCTGGGGGCGGAGTTGCGCAGGGTAGGGGGGAGACCGGTGCAGCGAAGGAAGAAGGGAGGAGACTAGCACGGGGCTCGAGCGGACGAAGAACGCGACCACATAGCGCACCGTGAGGCGGAGGGGTTGGGGGAGGGCGTCGGGGGTCGGGGTCCAGCGTCAGGGCTCGAGGGTTGGGTGTTGAGGGTCGGGAGCCGGCGGTCAGGGTTCGGATCCGAGAGAGAAAAAGAGAGTAGAGGAGAGAGAGTGTCTCTTGGATAAGGAATGAGTGGCCTATATATCAACAATGAATTACCGATGGAAAAAATCCGTCGGTAATAGTTTTAAATTTTTTTCCATAAATTAATCTTACCGACGGATTTTTTTTTCCGTCGGTAACATTATTATTGCAATTAAAAAATTAAAGAAAATTACCGACGGATTTTTTCCGTCGGTAACATTAGCCTAAAAAATTGAAAAAAATTTCGACGGAAAAATCCGTCGGTAACGCGCGTGCCATATGTAGTCAAAGCGGTGGTAATTCCGTCGGTAATGACTGAAACAAAAACATTTTTTTTTTCAAAAACTTTTCATTTTCCATCGAAAAATCCGTCGGTAACACTGACGGAAAAAATCCGTCGGAAACTCGATATTTTCTTGTAGTGTAAGGCGAGCAGAGCATCACAAAAGGGTGGATCTGTTCATTGTGGTGGTTCTGCTACTATAGAATCTACTCGTCACCAGATGGTTTAATCACTATTTTAAACATTTTTAAAATTCCTTTTGTTAAATTTATATTTTCACTTACTAATGTTTTACATGGTTCACTCAAATTGCAGTCTACTGAGCTGAAGAGGCCATCCACACAGAGTGAGTTGTTCAAAAAGATTCACACACGCAAGAAAGAGAAGACATGGGTAGATCCTTGGTCAGAGAAAACTTGGGTATATAATTTCAAAGCATATATTAAATTTATTATTTCATATATTTGATGTAGGTTTAATTAATTTTATTTTGTTATAGTATGCCTATGATCAGCACTATCAGGAGGCTATAATCCAGCGGGAGCAGAGGATCGTAGCTGGTGAGGAGTGCACATCGATTGATGAGGATGCATTGTGGCAAGAGGTAGTTGGCGGTCCTTACAAGAACAGCATCTATAGCATGGACTCATTTTATGCGAGTAGTTTGTCCTCTGCCTCTGTCACTGGTGCATCTATAGGCACTGGGTCCACTTCTGAAGATGATGAGGTCTGCGAACAAGTTCATTTGCTCAATGCAGAACTTCATTTGTATACAAGAGCAAGACATAGAGAGATAGCGTCAGTGGCAAGAGATGCAAAAGAAGATTGAGGACAAGGCAAAAGCCATGGAGATGAAAATGAACAAGATGAAGAAGGAAATGATGTCTTTGTGAAAGAAGATGAAGGCAGGCTCCTCCGCATAGCCAGACGCCAATAATGATGAGGATGATGGCGATGGCGATGCTGACGATGATGATGCTGACTTTTCCTTATCTGAGTTCTTATTTTATTTTCTTTGTTATATATTAAACTTTTTATATTTGTGTCTGTACACTTTCTAATATTTTTATCTATTTTATACTTTGAACCTAAATTCCTTGCTTTTATTATTTATTATGAATTTTTTATTATTAAATATATTGATGTTTTGATAATTAGCTTTAAATAAAAAATAAACTCTTAAGTTATTAGGTAAAATCAAATTATATAAAATTCACCTTGAAAAAACTAATATATTTCCGACGAAATTTTGAATATCACCAATGGATTTTTCCTTCGAAAAATAAAATAAAAATTATAAAAATTCAAAAAATTTTGATGAATTTTTCGGTTGGTAATATAAAATAAAAATTATTTAAATTAAAAAATTTAAAGTTTCCGATAGATTTTTTCATCAAAAACTCAAAAAATCCGTTGATAATTTAGGAAATTAACGAATTTCCTAACAAAATTGCTTGAGTATATTACTGACGGATTTTTTTAAATCTGTCGGTAATTTCATCGATAAAAATTTTCGACGAAAATTATTTCCAACTGCATTATTTCCGATAGTCAAAATCCATCGGAAATAAAATTTTCCATCGATAATAGTAAAAATCCATCAATAACAGCGTTTTTTTCTAGTAGTGCCACCAGGAGGGAGTGGATCCTCAAATTGCATAACCTGATCACATGTAAATTTTCACTATTAATTAGATTATCATGTAAGATTTAAGATAGGATTCACTTTCTCAATCTGTGATAAAATTCTACACATGGTAAGATTGTGTAAAAATTTCACGTGAGAACATTTATTCTCGCCACTAGAATAATAAGAATAGAAATAATCTTTATACTCATATATGCTGTCCAATATACACTGCCCAAAAAATAAAAAACACATATCATTGCTAGAAGAATGTATGACACACTATCCTAAAATGAATTCCCCATTTTTTTTGTGAGTATCTATTAGACATCAGGTAAAAAAAGGAAAAAAGAAAAAGTAAGTAGGTATATCACGACTATTCCAATAAAAAGGAACTAGAACGGGAATTTCAAAATGTGAACGTGGGGTCTTGCCCCTGGACTCAAAGGATGGGACAGTTCTTCACACTGTTATGTAACTATTATTTCAATATCTAAAAGTGGATATGCAATCAGAACATTCACTCAATCACTTACCTTCACTCTATCACTATTGAATACGATGGTGGTCCTCTTTTTTTATCAATACATCACATCCAATATTAATAAAGTGAGTGTTGAAATAATAATATTCTATCTCATTCTTTGTCTATTTCCTTTTACTTGCACTATTTTCATTTTTCTGTCATATACTAGTTAGTATCAATATAAAGACTATATAGTCAAAAAATATTCATCACGTCTCAACCAGTCATATTCTTACTGTGTAATTTCCTAGATCTAACATAGATATAGGATATATATGTAATTTTATTAGAATTCTTATCTTTTTTATTTGCTGCATTTTTTCTTTCTCTCTTCTTTATTTAAACATATAAAGAAATATACTCTTTTCTTTTCATTTCTCATTCTTATTTTCTCCTGCTATTCAAATAAATTTCAAATATGTGAATTTTTATAATCAATTTTATTTAAAGCTTTTAATATATTAAATACATTAAAAAATTTAAAAAAAATTATCTTTTCATCAATTTTTCTTTCTTTAAACTTTAATCATTGCCCTTCAGTAATCGACTAGATAAACCCTAAATATATTACTGCACCGAAAAAAATATCATTAAATATAGTTTCCACAATAGATCGGATCAAGAATTAAGGATCCCCACGACCTTGAGATGTGTGAAAGGAAGCGACCAGTGTCATATCTTCGTCAAAAATGTCAATTATCATACCCACACATGTATCCACTGACGAGAACCTTTGGGTCGGTGACACAAAAGCCAGTCATCTTGGAAGAAAGAAAAAAGGTTTAGGGTTTAGGATCCTTTATCATACCTATACATGTATGCCCCTGTTTCTTGGTCGTCGTCATCCAGTGCAATTTGACTGGGAACCTTTAATTCAAGGGACGGCAAAAAGCAAAGGCCAAGTTTGACAAAGAATTAATCTTCCCCACCAAGAAAACAAATCAAAAGAAAAAGCGAAACTATTATGTTAACATGCAAAGCAAAAGAAAGAAAATAATATTGCAATTGGACAGACAGACCCTCAAAGCTGCAAGGGTCTAAAGGCGCTTGCAGATCAAGTTAAGCACCCTTTATACATTTTCTTCAACCCTCTCCTCTGGCATCCACACCCACCCATCCTTTTCAAACCATACAACTAAGAGTTGCACTCCTCTTTTCTTGATTGATTCGCTGATAATTAAATATTTTCCTTTACTTAATTGTTTTACAGTTAGTCAAATAAAATATATAAACTCAAACAAAATAACATAACACGGGATATCCAAGTTAATTCGTGAGATTGTTCACTCAAATTATTTTGATTGTTAATATTTAAAATAAATTTTTAATTTTTAATATTATAAAATTTGAGTCAAATTATCCATTGACTCTATTTTATTACTTTGTTTTCACATTTTGATAAATATGCTATGTTAAGTGAGATATTGATTATGGATATAGACATTTTACTTGACCTTAGATATAATATAATTAAATAATAAATTTAAAGTATTAGTATATGTTAAATATATTAACAATATTACTTATATATAAAATTCATATTATAATATAAAATTATTTCAATATTTATGTAATTTATTTGGTAGAGGCTAAGTAAAATATCAGTCTATTACTGATGTATCAATTAATAAGTCAATTTACCAAAAATAGAATAACATAGAGCTAGGGATTAATATGACTTATATTTTATAATTTTAGAGATAAAAATTAATTTATAAACCTAATGGACCAAAACATATTTACTTAATAATTTATTGGGTTTTTTCCAATATTTTTAGAGACAAAATAGAGAGAAAAAAAGGAAAATAAGATGATATTAATTTTGTTGTCGCTGTGCGATTACGAAGAGAGGAGAGAGAGGAAAGTATTTCAAAATACAATTTTATTCCTGATTTTAAATGAAATAAAAATAGAAAAAACATTTAAATATCATTATACCTTCTTTTTGTAAAAATATTTTCAACCAAACAATTAAAAAACATGCTTTTGTGTGGCTATGTATTTTTCTTTAAATGCAAAAAGGGTGTTAGAGAAGGAAAAAAAAAGTGTAAGAGTGCAAACTAGCAATATGCACCACCTTCTTTAAGTTTTCCTTTTCTCAAGCTATATAAGTAGCGTCCCTTAGCTCACTGTGTCCTTCTTTTTCTCCCAATTTACCTTAGCACTCTCATAACACACAGCAATATCCTACATCAACTTGCCATAAGATCATAGAGCCATCGCGTCTGCTAGAGTCACAAGAAGAACTCAGAACCAACCAACTAAATGGGTACCGTTCGAAAACTCATCGTGGAGGTTGTGGACGCTCGCAACCTCCTACCCAAGGACGGACACGGCACATCCAGTCCCTACGTGGTGGTCGACTTCTACGGTCAGCGAAGGAAGACTCGGACGGTTATTCGTGACTTGAACCCGGCCTGGAACGAAACGCTGTCGTTTAACGTGGGCGCGCCCTCAGATATCTTCGGCGACGTGCTCGAACTCGACGTCTTGCACGACAGAAACCACGGCCCGACTCGGCGGAACAATTTCCTTGGTCGGATCAAGCTGAGTTCGAGCCAGTTCGTGCGAAAGGGCGAAGAAGCCCTCATATATTATGTGCTGGAGAGGAAGACTTTATTCAACATGATCCAAGGTGAAATTGGCTTGAAAATCTACTATGTTGATGAGGAAGTTCCGTCGCAACTTCCGCCAGAACAGAAAGAGCCACCATTGCCACAGACGGAGGAAGCGAAGCCAAATGATGCAACAGCGCCCCAAGAATCAGAGACGAAGCCACCAAACCAGGAAAAAGTTGAAGAACCAGAAGCACCGGCTGAAGCACATCCTGCAGAAGGTGACAAGCCAAAAGAGCCACCAAAAGAAGAAAAAAACGAAGCTCCCGCACCGACAGAAGCTGAAAATCGACCTGAGCCGGAACCAGAACTTGGACCTGAACCGCAACCTTCACTCGTACGAAACGTGGTTGATCAGTTACCGCCAGAAGCACCTGTGCAATTACCTGATTTAAATGTCAATGTGATGGCGGCTACGGTGTCAAGGTCGAATTCTGAAATAAGATTCAGCGGGATCAACGGCCCACAGCCGATCAGAAGGGCTTCATCGACGGCCAGCTTTACATCAGAGGCGTCGTCGGAGAGCATGTCAGTCGAACGGTCGGCGTTCGATCTGGTGGAGAAGATGCACTACCTCTTTGTTCACGTGGTGAAAGCAAGGCACTTGCCTACCAACGGGAATCCGGTGGTGAAGATTGCAGTTTCGGGAAACCAAGTCACGTCCAGGCCCGCGCGCAAGACCACGTTATTCGAGTGGAACCAGACGTTCGCTTTCAGCCGCAACGCACCGGATTCTTCCCCAATCCTTGAGGTTTCCGTGTGGGACAGGCAGATGTCTGACGTGGACGGTCGTAGCTTGCTGGGTGGAGTGTGCTTTGACGTGAATGAGATTCCTGTCCGGGACCCACCGGATAGTCCTCTTGCACCACAGTGGTACAGGCTGGAAGGTGGTGGTGCCCAGCACGGTGACCTGATGCTAGCCACGTGGATTGGCACACAAGCTGATGAATCGTTTGCCGATGCGTGGAAAAGTGACACACACGGCCACGTGAACTCCAGGGCTAAGGCGTATCAGTCTCCGAAGCTGTGGTACCTCCGAGCCACTGTTCTTGAAGCTCAAGACATCATGCCGTTAACGTCGTCAAAAGAGGTGTCGTTCCAAGTCAAAGCTCAACTCGGATTTCAGGTGCTAAGGTCGAAAGCCGCCGTTGCTCGAAACGGCAGCACAGCATGGAATGAAGATTTTCTCTTTGTTGCGGCAGAGCCTGTGAGCGGTGACGTTGTCTTCACTTTGGAAAACCGACAACCCAAAGCGCCGGTGACAGTGGGGACTGTTATCATACCACTCACCGCCATAGAAAGAAGGGTTGATGACCGGAACGTTGCATCGCGTTGGGTCACTTTTGAGAGCCCTAAAGAGGAGAAGAGTTCTTATAAGGGAAGGGTTCACCTACGCTTGTGCTTCGACGGGGGGTATCACGTGATGGATGAGGCAGCTCACGTTTGCAGCGATTACCGGCCCACGGCGAGGCAACTCTGGCAGCCTCCGGTTGGTACAGTTGAGCTTGGCATCATTTGTTGCAAGAACTTGATACCCATGAAGACGGTGAACGGTAAAAGCTCAACCGATGCGTACTGCGTAGCCAAATACGGTAACAAATGGGTTCGTACACGAACCGTAGCCGATACCTTGGAGCCCAAGTGGAATGAGCAGTACACGTGGAAGGTGTTCGATCCTTGCACAGTTTTAACCATTGGAGTGTTCGATAGTTGGGGAGTACTGGAAGTGGACAGCCCCAACGAATCCACGAGACCCGATTTCCGTATAGGAAAGGTACGTGTCCGTGTATCTACTCTCCAAACGGGTCGGGTGTATAGGAATACGTACCCACTACTAGTCCTTACACATGGTGGTTTAAAGAAGATGGGTGAAATCGAGATAGCAATTAGGTTCGTTCGCACGTCTCAGCGGCTAGATTTCCTCCACGTGTACTCACAACCAATGCTACCGCTGATGCACCACATAAAGCCGTTGGGGGTGGTCCAACAGGAAGTGCTGCGCAACACGGCAGTGAAAATGGTCGCGATGCACTTGTCGAGATCGGAGCCACCACTGAGAAAGGAAGTGGTGTTCTACATGCTGGACGCTGATTCTCACAACTTCAGCATGCGAAAGGTGCGTGCGAATTGGTACAGGATCATCAACGTCCTTGCCGGCTTGATTGACATCCTAAGGTGGATAGAGGACACCCGAGGATGGAAGAACCCAACGGCCACTATCCTTGTTCACGCTCTGCTGGTTATGCTGGTGTGGTTCCCTGATCTGATCATTCCCACCTTGGCATTCTATGTCTTCGTGATTGGTGCATGGAACTACAGGTTTCGGTCGAGGGACCCACTCCCACATTTTGATCCGAAAATTTCGCTGGCTGATGTGGTGGATAGGGAGGAGCTGGATGAGGAGTTTGATACAGTGCCGAGCACTAGACCATCGGAGATGGTGCGTGCAAGGTATGATAAGTTGCGGACACTGGGGGCGCGGGTACAAACGGTGTTGGGAGATTTTGCGACGCAAGGGGAGCGCATGCAGGCGCTCGTGACGTGGCGGGATCCACGTGCGACGGGGATGTTTGTGTTGTTGTGCTTGGTGGTGGCGCTGATACTTTATTTAGTGCCGTCGAAGATGGTGGCAATGGCTTCTGGGTTCTACTATCTTCGGCATCCTATCTTCCGTGACCGGTCGCCATCTCCAGGGCTGAACTTCTTCCGAAGGCTTCCTTCAATGTCAGATAGAATCATGTAACAGTTTCCTTTTGTTTTGGGTTATGTAGCTGACAATAATAATGTAATGTGAGAGGATTAGCAAGACTAATAGATGTATGTAGAGTTATGTACCATTGCCTTATTAGATAATTTCTTCAGGGCACTCGGTTATGATGCAGATAAGAAAATTGTTAGCGGGAATTCAATGTTGAGATTTTATTTTATATATATATACACATATGTGACTTTGATACTTCAAATAAGATCTCATATAAGTTTTGTTTGTATAGAGAGAGAGAGAGGCCCACACTGCCAGTGGGCACGCCGGCTGTCTCGCAGTCGGTGGCCACGCGGGAGGTCCTCGGTCGTCAACCTCCCTTAAGGGCCGCGCCATTCATCTCACACCAAGCTTCCAATCTCGGCGCTATTTTTCGAGTAACCAGGAGCTGGGAAAGATCCGATCTAGCTCTCGATTTTTTCATCCAGTGTTCAAGCTTCGATCTGGTTATACCTCAGGGGCGTAGATCGGTTGTAGATCAGAACATCAACATCCTTCAAAAGTAGCGTTTGGACTGCGGTCTTCACTGGTGAGCCTCAGACTACTAGATCGACTGTGAGACCTCAACCGAAGAAGCCAGCCGCAGGTTCGTCGGGACTGTGCTCAACCAAAGGAGCCAGGCGCTAATCAAACGAGATTCCACTTGCTGGATCTTCAAATCGGTTCAAAACACGAGATGGCAAATGTGAGCGGGGAAGGGATATCCATTGAGAAAGTTAACAATGTTCCTAAGGGGGCTACAAGGGTGGAAGGTGAGAAACCAAATCAACCTCCTGTGAATGTTTGGAAGGCTAGAGGTGTGTCCTTTAGAGATAAGGTTACAGGAGGGCAGGAGGCTTCCTTTCCAAAATTTTCTGCAGGGGTGATCAAGGAGAAAGTAAAGCTGCAATTCGAGAATGATGATGCTCGAAGACCCATGGTCACTTTCAAGGATTCTTTGATCACGGACATGAGCACACCTTGGCAGGAGGCATTGGTGGTTAAAATTCTTGGCCTAACGCTGAATTGTAAGGCTATGAGAGAAAAGCTACGTCTTCTGTGGAAGTTGGGTTCTGGGTTTGATCTTTATGGTAGTTGGAAATGGGTACTTTATAGTCAAATTTGATAGTCCTGTGGAAAGAAGTAATTATAAGGTGATTTTCAAGGGTCCTTAGATGATAAATGACCACTATCTAGCAGTTAAAAAGTGGTCTTTTGATTTTAATCCTGTGGAACGATGCTTTGGGAGAACAATGGTCTGGGTTTGGCTATCAAATTTGAATCTAATGTATTATGCTGAGGAGATCATCAAGAAGATAGCTACAGGGATAGGTAAGCCTGTTAGAGGCACCCTATTGTTTATGAAATTCTTCATCTTATTTGCACTACATGTGGCCTGTATGGCCATGCTTCATGTGAATGCACAGCTCATGGAGATGTAAAACGAGGGAGTAGTCTGACATCTTTGGGAGAGGATACCAATACCATAGCAAAGGTGCATCCTAGGGATGGGATGCAGCCACCACCACAGGTTCTTGTTTTAGCTAAGGTCACCAATGAGGAAGGTGCAGATTCCTTGAAGCCTAATTGTGCAAATCAAGGAGACCAATTTAAAAATTCAAATTGGACCCAAGTTGTAAGGAAAAGAAATCAATCTAAGAAAAAAGATAACCTTTCTACGTATGGCAAGAACTTTTCAAAAGGTATGAAAGGAAAATCAATTGCAAATTTCAAATCGAAGGGTGTTAGGACTAGTATCGATAGGAAATACTGAAGCTATTATTGAATTGGGATTCCTTGGCAATCACCAAGAACCCTAACAGAATACAATGAAACTGAGGAATGGAAGAATCCTCTCACTCTCACAACAATGTACAAATGATCAAAGACTCCTAACTAATCCCTATTTTCTTTATTTATACTCAATTAATCCCCTAACTAACTAACTAACTTCCCTACTAATCTCTAACTAATGCACCCTAACACTACCCCCCCCCTAAAAATTCACCTTGTCCTCAAGGTGATGTACAAAAATTTCAAACCAAAATCTACCCGGGTCCCATTGCCTAAAAATTAAAAGGCTAAAGCTTTCCCTTACAACTGTGCTAAAAACATCAAAAGTAAAACAGTAAATTTTTTCAGTAAAAGCCCCAAATAATTGTTTTCTTGATATTGAATACTCCCCAGTCCAATTTGCTTGTGTAACTTCAACAGCTAAGCCCACTTGGGCTAGGCCCGTTCCAATATTAGCGAGGCTCCCTACGAGTGTTTGGAGCCAAACCATAAACTTCTCTTTGTTCTGAAAATGGGCTTGGTCCACTAGTGTTAAAGTGCAGCATTCTAGGCCGGACCCTCCATTCTTCTCTTTTACAATTTGGGTTTGGCCCATTAGGATGGAAGGCAACCCTAACTGAAGACCGACTTGTGCTCTGATCTCCTTCTCCTTCACCATCACTATTGCTTCAGCGCCTCCACCCCTTCCCAAAGCTTCCTCATCCATCGCTGCACTCTCCGCTAGAGTCACCGTCCGAGAAACCCCACCGCCGGTCGCACGAGGGTCCACCGTGAAGGTTTCCTGCTGCCGCGCGTCGCCATCGTCTTCAGCTTGTTGTCGCATGTGGCAGAGCCGTCCGCCGGCAGCGTCTTCGTGGCGAGCACGAACTTCTTCGTCGATGTTCCCCATCTTTCCGCCACCCCAAAACTGCGACCCATCTCTTCTGTCTCCATAGCACGGCGAATCCGCTTCGACATCCGCTCGCTTCGCGTCTACCACAGTCACGACATCCATGGCCTTCTTTTTCACGAAGCTGCCGGTGGACTGATGCTCCGTTCCTCCGCGTCAGTTTGCGGCGCTTTCGTCGCCGTCATTGTTCCTGCCATGAGGTCTGACGCGAACATGAGGTCGAATGCGTTCGACATGGTCTATGCGTGCTTCCAGCTGCGTGATCCTCTCTTCGAGCCTCGCGATCGACTCTTCTAACGCGAGGTGGCGTTCCTCCGCTCTGCGACGGTCTTCTTTGGATCTCTCCAAGAATGCATCAAGTTTTGCTTCCATCTTGGATTTGCGCACCATACGAAGCGTACCAGGATCGGAGAAGGCTGATACCAGTGTTAGGACTAGTATCGATAGGAAATACTGAAGCTATTATTGAATTGGGATTCCTTGGCAATCACCAAGAACCCTAACAGAATACAATGAAACTGAGGAATGGAAGAGTCCTCTCACTCTTATAACAATGTACAAATGATCAAAGACTCCTAACTAATCCCTATTTTCTTTATTTATACTCAATTAATCCCCTAACTAACTAACTAACTTCCCTACTAATCTCTAACTAATGCACCCTAACAAAGGGGCACATACTTATTTCCATGCAAAGCAATTTACTTCTCTAACACGAGAGAAGCAAGATGAAATAGTTGGTGCATCCTTTTCTTTAGTGGGACCAAATGTTATAGGTCTATTTGAGCACATGAACTATGTTTTTTCTATAAGGCAATCCTCTAATGTAAAGAGATAGGTTGACACTCGTGTGCGAAGTATTTCTAATACAATGCATAAAAGCTAATAACACTATCCCCTAGTGGTTATCAAGAAAAGGCAACATATGAACGCATCTCCCACAACCATAATAGTGGGTATCCCTGTCAAAGGGACAAAAAAGAATGATGCTGAACAAAATGGAAAGAAAAAGGAGGAACAGAGAACAACAGCTCCCACTTAGGACCTTCTTTTGGGGCCTCTGTGCTGCCCGTTTCGTTGGGCCTATGGTTTTTATGGATAGCACAAATTGGAGTTTTATCTCTTGGAACATTTGAGGTGCTACTAGTTCCAAGAGTAAATGTCATGTTAAAGAGCTTGTTAAAAAATTTAGACCAAAAGTTTTTATTGGGCTTGAGACTTATACTCAGTACAATAAAGTAAAATCCTTCTGGGAGAACATGGGTTCCAAGGCAGCTGTTGTTGCTGAAGCAATTGGTTATTCTAGTTTGGTTCTTAGTGAGCAGTGGTGTTGGGTAGGTAACGGTTGTCGACATTTGGCATCAATGTGCAACTGTCAAATTCTCTTTAGGTACAAAGAATTGTATCTACAATGTAGTGTATGATAGCCCAAATTTTCTCTATCGCCTGCATATATGGAATTATTTGAAACATCTAAAGAGTTCAATATCTGAACCTTGGATTTTGATGGGTTATTTTAATGAAATCATCCTCTCGTCAGAGGTTCATGGTGGAATGTTTATGCTTGATCGAGCTGATTTATTTGCAACTATGATTAATGACTGCAATATGATGGATATAGGGGCTTTTGGTCATAAGTTTACATGGTTCCGCAAGAATCAAGGTAGGTGGACTCTAGCTAAACATCTAGATAGGGCTTTAGCTAGTACAGAGTGGCTTCATGCATTCTCGGATGCTTATCTTGAGAATCTTTGCTATCTTCATTTGGATCATGCTTCGATTATTTTGAGTGATGGAATGAGACCGGGGGAGCATCGGGAAAGACCTTTTAGGTTTCAGGCTGCTTGGGTTTCTCATGAGGGATACTGTAACGCCCCGATTTTCTGTTTGAGCGAAAATGACCAAAATGCCCCTGAGGTCTTTTTTTGCCCGGAATTCGAGGATAGCTAATCCGGTAGTCCTCGAAGGGTCAACTCAATGTTTGAAGGGGACTAGATGGCTTTTGAATGGTTTCGAGTACAAAACCCTAGTTTTTTGAGGTTTCGGGTCAAAATAACCAAAATACTCTATAGCGTTTCTGCACGGATATGAGTACCATTTGAGCCCGGTACTTCTCCAGATGGTTTTAAATAATGTTTTTATATATTTTGTAACATCTGTTTAAGTCCCGGTGGTCCCGGGCAGTTTTTGAGTAAAATTACGATTTTGCCCCTAACATGGTGTTTTTGAGCTTAATGATGTAATTAAGCAAACCTAAGCAATATTAGGCTCTAATCAAAGATTAATTAATTTTCATAATTAATCTAGAGTCAAAATAATTTATTAAAGTTAATTAGAACCTAAAATTACTTAGATTAAACCTAAATCTCTTTTTAAATTCAAGATTCTTAGTCATGGAATCTTGAATAGTATTTTTTCTCTCCAATTCCTTAAATTAAGGAATTGTGTCTACAATTGTTTATGCATAAAATGACTTTAAATTCCTCTAAATATATATGAGCACTCCCTAATCATGTCTTGAGATTCCTAATTACTTTCTTAATTATCTAATCACTTGCTTAGCAATTCCTAATCTTAAGCTTAACCTAAACCACATCTAAATACATCATTAACACACAATTAGATGAAACAATTTCTCCTCCCCATGGGCTATCAAGGCTGGCCGAAAACCTCCCTCCCACATATTCTTCACATGTTGAAATTTAAACACTCAAAGAACCATGTCTTAGGCCATGTTTTGGACCATACTTGCACATGCTTTGAATGACTAAATGAATGGGATATTTTCCTTCCCCTTGCTATCCAAAAACTGCCAGCCCTCCACCTCCATGTATGAAAATTATTTCATCACAATTTAAAAAGAAAAATACTCAAAATACCATGCTTGAAGCCTTACCTTGGACCATACTCACCATACCTTGAACCATGCTCCTCCATGCCTCTAAGAACAAGTCTCTCACCTCATGTTCCATGAAAGAACCTCACGGCCTCACCCCCTTCCATTCACTCCTCATTTTTTTGATTTTCTATAAATAGCTTGCTTGGATGAACTTGGATCACTTTTGTTCATTTGCTAAGTTCAAACCCAAAGCTTTCTTGCTAGTTCTTTTATTTTCTCTAAGTTCAAGGAGTTCTGTTTTTCTTCTTCATCTCCTTCATCCTTCACCTTGAACCATCACCTCACAACCTTAAATCACCATACCACCACCTTGGATCATCATCTAAACACCTAAACTCTCACTCTCAAACACAAACCCACACAAAAACATATTCCTTTCCTTTTTCCTCCCTAAGGCCGAAGCGTCATCATCATCTTGAGAGGAGCTTTTCTCTTTATTTCAATTCAAAGACCAAGCTTTCCATCTTCATACTTGCTACGGAGTTGTTCTAAAATCTTCCTTTTTAAAAAAAATGCTTTGTTCTTGAAAGAAAGTGTTGTTTTCATGAGTTTTTATTATCTTTCTTTTTCAGTTTTCTCTTGGACCTTTTCTTTTTAATTTCAGCCTCAAGGCCTTGTTTCATCCTCATGATAGCTTGATGATGAGTGTCTCTAGGTGATGACCTTGTGTTCATTACAATGAGACCTCTAAAGCTTGAGTTTTTCTTTCTTTCTTTAAGTTTTACATATGTTACTTAGCTCACTAATGATTTTACTTTAAGAAAATAATTATAAGGATTTCAAAAAGCCCAAGGCCTACCCTTGTCAATCTTAAAGTTGGCCAGCACGTTCTAGAGTTTACTCTAGATAGGGGTTTTGGGTACATAATAAAGAATATGGTGTATTTTCTTTCTCTTTGTAATTTCTTTTCCTTCACTTCCTTTTCCTTTGAAAGATTTGTTTTGAATCTATTCCCTTGAGCTTGATGATGATGTTCAAAGAATCATCAGGTTTCTTTGCAACATTGGCACTTAGAACTCTAGAGCTTACTTTATGTTGATGAGATTATGATTGGGATTGTGATTTTGATTCTTTTAAAGTCTTATATGAGCTCTAATGACATATAATAATGGACTAGCATTCATATTTAAATTTATGTCTTGCGTAGCATATTTATTTCTTATGTCATCACTAAACTTTCAAGAATAAATAAATGAACTTGCACTACCATGTTTAAATTCAAGCTTTGCATTTCATGTTTACTTTTCAAGTCATCACCTAATCTTAAAGATAAAAATGAGTTGCATCTCATATTTATTTTAAGCCCTCACTTTGCTTTTCTAATAAAGATAAAATGAAGTGCATAACATGTTTATATTCTTGTCATCACCTAAATATATTAGAGCTCAAAGACTTGTCCCTTGTTATCTCAAGTAAAGATTGGAAATGGAAGAGTTTTGATAAACCTAAAATTTGGCCATGTGATGATGATGAGCTTGGTGTGAGTTTCATCTAGTCACAAGTGCCAAAACCTATGTTTTACAATTTTCTTAAGCTTAGATGATCTCAAGGAATATCTTAAGCATGATTCTATGATTTAAATCCCTCTGGAGATTATTCTGAAATAGCTACTGCCCTCATTGGTTTTATGATGATTTTAATGAAATAAAATGTTTTCTATTGAGTTTTAGAAGTTCTAAAAAGGTTCCAAGAGAAACTAGCAAGTCTATGTGTGTTAGAAATGAAATTCTATGCATTATATGATAATGTTGGTCACGGTTCTGTTTTAATGGTTTGCTCACTGTATGATGATGATTTCATGATATTAGAATGTGTATATTCATGTATATTTGATGTTAGAATTAAGTTGAGAAAGTTAAGACAAGTTAATAACTAGAAAAGAATTTAAATGAGATTTCTAGAACCCTTAGAAATGAGAATTTAGGATTCTGTTTCAGCATGGGTAAAATTAGTAATAATGGTATATAATTAGTATAAATGTGTAGGAATAATTCATAATTGGTTTAGGAATTGATCTTGGTACTTTAGAAGAAGACCAAACTTAGAAAGGGTCAAAGTTGTGACTCCTAGGTACCCGTAATTGTAAAAACATAGATTCTACACTAATGGGTTTTAGAATAGGTTATGATCATGATAATTAGTGAGAACAATTAGTTGTGAACCTATAGGTGGATGAGAGATTAAGATCGGATGATTAGAGAACTTATATTCAAGTTTAAGACCCTAAGGGTCAAAGCATAAAATGTTGTAGGTTCTTTGATGCTATGAGCTTACTAATTCAAGTATGATGTGATGATGCATGTGCTATGATTGTGATTATGTGAATTTAAGTTTATCATGATTATAAAAATTGAATATGAAAGTATATGCATAATAAGTTTTGTGGCATAAAGGAAATTTGAAAGAAATTCGGTATACAACTATTGTGCTGCCGAATTTCCATCAAATTAAGAACTTGAGAATGTTTTTGAAAACCATATCAGATGAAACCTTGGGTGACACCGGTTTGGCCGAGCACCTTCAGGAGATGAGTTTTTATGTGACAAAGCATTAAGACGTACTTCTCTCGCTCCGGTGGGGAGGAGGCAAATCCGTGAGGGTATGAGTGGATGCAGCTTACCAAAGCGAACAATTCGCTGTGCACTAAATGCCAATAGAGCGTTTCAAACAAGGAAATATTCCTATGGACTCCCCGAATTAAAGGTTATGATAGGTGATCCTTAAGCCCCCTAACCTATACTCTAGAAGTTGGGAATTTTATGTTTACGCTTATCATAGGATATGTAAGAACTAGTGACGACTAATTAAGGTATGAGCTCATAATCTAGATGATGTTTTAGGGTGGCCCCTAATGATGCTAGAGTATGAGATTCTTAAGTCACAAAGTTGAGAAAAGAGAAGAGTTCTACTTGAAAAGTTTCTATGCCACCTTATGCCACTTATATGTTTATTGATATTTTGTTTGATTGATCTCTTGCAGAAAGTATTATCATGCATTCATGTTTAGTATGTTGCATTCATATCATTAATATTCATTCTAAAAGGAACGAACCTTGGATAATTACATTTATAAACCTAATAAATAACTCTATATGCATGCTCACCTTTTTATAATAAATCTAAGGTTCCTAAGGACGTTGATAATGTAACACTAGATAGGAGGTTCCCTATTGAGATTCTTTAGTAAGATTCTCACTCCCTTTTCTTTCTCTCTTTCTCTCCCGTCACATCTTTAGATCACGATGGCGACCTTCGTGCTTTTCATTGACACCCCCATGTGGGAGGTCCACTATGACTCGGATCACCAGTCATATCATTTTGAAGGATGATGCACACTGAGAGTCTTCATGTTTATGGGCCGTCCCTTCACATATCCTGTACAGAGCTACCGATTCTCCCCGACATCTCCTTTCGATGACAACTTGATCTTCGAGCGCACCTGCCCACGTGACAAGCAGACCCGACGGGCTCGCCCGTCCCTCTCAGTCGTACGCAACTACCAGAGTATGTTCCTCGATCGAGGAGGTCAGAGACGGACCCATCCAAGGACTCCCCGACACACATCTATTCAGAGAATTCTGCCCCCACTCCCCCGTTCAGGCGAGAGAGGAGTGAGGAGACGGTGACGCAGTCGACGTTAGCGAGGAGAGCCTAGATGCCCCCGTCACGGAGCACACATCCAGCCACCCCGCATCCGTTCCCCACTCCGCTGTATACGTTCGAGGAGCTCGAGCAGTTCATTGGGTACATACCCCCATCATCTGAGGATCGTCGCCACCAGTAGTGGAGTCTCTTGGGGAGAGCTAGTGCACACACACCACATATAGATTAGGATAAACCTTCTTTTGTTATGAGGCTATCCACTTTAGGTGTACTAGGGTATGAGTGCTATTTCTTATGCTTTCCATGTATTTTCATTTCCATTGTATTTGCTTTCATGTTGTATCAAAATTAAGTCCCGCCTTTAGGTGGGCATATTATGATATTAATGAAGTATTTCCTTGATGTGTTATTGATTGTTTCATGATTTGATACGTCTTTTTATCTTATGATTTATCCTCATGTTTTACGATATCTGTTAATGCATGTTTACGTTATATGCGGCTCTCACTTTGCTTTCATATTTCAAAAAAAAATTTTACCTGTATTTTTCACTAAGTATTTTAAAGAAGGATTTTAAAGAATGAATTTAAGAAGTAATAACCTAATGATTAACCTAAATATGTTCTAGGAGTATTTGTGTTAAAATCAGGATGTTACAAATACAATACTCTTGTTAAGACTTCTTGGGCCCATGGTAATGGGGATGTTAGACATGGCTTAGATTGGGTGAAAAATAACTCATTGACCTTTAATGAAGAAGTTTTTGGTCATATTATGAGGAGGAAAAGAGACCTTGAAGCTCGTCTGAATGGTATCCAGTGTACTATGGAACGATGGGATTCTTTTCATCTTATTATTCTATATCATAAGCTTAAAGAAGAGTATGACATGATTCTTGCCTAGAAAAAGCTATTTTGGTATCAAAAATCTCGTGAACAATGGGTTCAATATGGTGATCGCAATACTAAATTCTTTCATACTCAAACTTTGGATCGCCGAAGAAGGAATCATATTCATGGTTTATTTATTGATAGAGGTGTGTGGTGTACAAAATCAACGACCTTCGAAAGGGAAACGGTGAAATTCTATACATAACTCTTCTCTACTAAGAGTACTCCTAATCTTGGTGCTTGTCATGAAATACAGATACCTCAACTTACTGATGGTGAAAGAAATAACTTAATTCCCCAAGCCACTAGTGCTGAGGTAAGACATGCTATCATGTCAATGCAGTCTTTCAAAGCTCCTGGGTATGATGGTTTTCATGCTTTCTTTTTTAAGCACTTTTGGGCACTGGTTGAGGGAGATGTGGTAAGGTTAGTTCAATTGGCTTTTGCTACATGAAGTTTTAATCCCTCCCTAGCTGAAACTCTTTTGGTTCTTATCCCTAAGACTGACAACCCCCAACATTTTTTCCAGTTTAGACCAATCAGCTTATGTAATGTTATTTATAAAATCATTACCTAAGTTTTGGTCAATCGCATTCAGGGTTTTCTTTCTAGGATTGTAAGTCCTCTCCAGGGGAGCTTTATCCTAGGAAGAGGAACTTCATATAACATTATTGTGGCCTAGGAAGTAATTCATTGAATGCATAAGTAGAACTCTAAGAAAGGTATTGTTGCTTTCAAGCTCGATCTAGAAAAAGCCTATGATAGAATAGATTGGCGTTTCTTGGAAGCCACTTTACAGGACTTTGGATTTTCGCATATTACAATCTGGTTAATTATGCATTATGTTACCTCTTCTAGTCTTTCTATCTTGTGGAATAAGGCAAAGCTTGATTCTTTTTTGCTAGCCAGAGTTGCGTCAGAGGGATCCTATGTCTCCTTATCTTTTTGTTTTGTACATGGAGAAGTTGTTAGCCATGATTCATCAGAAGGTAGCATGAGGAGAATGAAGAGATTAAGGTCAGTAGAGATGGTCCTGGTACCTCCCACATTTCTTTTGCAAATGATGTTCTCTTATTCTGCAATGGTAAGAAATCTCAGGTTTGTGTTGTTATGGACACAGTGAATAGTTTTTGTCAGATGTCAGGTCTTAAGATCAATTTTGAAAAGTCTAAAGCTATGGCATCCTATTGATTGCCTGCTCGGAAAAGAACCTCTTTGATGAATTTTACATCTATTCAATTTACTGGTGATATTGGGAAATACTTGGGGGTTCAACTCTTAAAAGAGAGGGTGACTAATGCTACGTTTATGCCAATTCTTGACCACATCCATTCTAAATTGACTTTGTGGAAAAGAGCTTAGTTAAACAAGGCAAGTAGAATTTGCCTAGCCAAATCTATTGTTGCTTCTCTCCCTGTGTATACAATGCAGACAGTATGGATTCCTTAAGGGATCTGTGATTGTATTGACCAAATAATGAGGAACTTTATCTAGGGAAATAAGGCGGAAGGTAGAAGTTGTAATTTGGTCAATTGGAATAATATTACAAAACCTCATAAGAAGGGAGGGCTCGGTGTTCATCAAGCACGTCTGATGAATGTTTCCTTGCTTGGTTAACTTCTGTGGGATTTAGAACATTGTCAAGAAAAGATATGGGTGAGGATTCTAACTGCAAAATATCTTCATTCCCTTCAAATAATGGGTGCTATTGATTGCACTAACTCATCTTATGTGTGGAAGAGCATTATTAAAGCTCTTGAGAAATTGAGAGATGGCTTTGATATTAATCTTGGTTCTGGGGAACTATCTTTGTGGTTTTCTCCTTTTCACAAAGACGAGTGTATTGCTACTCTAGTTGACTATGTTCATATTTCATATTCTTAACTCCATCTTCGTGACTTATAGTGGGATAATACTTGGCATTTTGATTTTCTAGCAACTCCCCTTCCTGATTATGTGCGTAATTGGATTTCCAATCATCACTTAACTATGTTTGCTCAATGTGATACATGCTGGGTATGGCGTGCCTCTCCTTAAGGTATTTATATGGCCAATAGTGCTTACAAGTGGCTTTGGGATTCTTCAGATGATGCTGAAAATGCTCATTCCTAGGATTGGATTTGGAGATTAGTAGGGCCTGAGAAATTTTGGTTGTTTATTTGGCTTATTATGTATAATGCTTTGCCAACTAATTCTTACAGAAGGCACTGCCATATCTCTTCCATCGAGGCTTGTCCACAGTGTAGTGCTACTTGTGAAGATATTCTCCATTGCTTGTGTGATTGTAGGGAGGTAAGACCAATTTGGCTTGCCTTTGGTTTGGATTCTGACTCTTCCTTTTTTGTTGATGACCTTCACATTTGGATAACTCAACACCTGAAATTCAATTTTAATATCCTTTTCTTTATTGTGCTTTGGCAGTGTTGGCGGTGGAGAAATAATAGTATTTTTGGAGAGATTACTTGGAACATTGATTATGTTATTCACTAGATGGCTAATGATCACTATTTGCTTAGCAAACTTCTAACAGGAAACGGTGCAACCAATATGCAGCCCAAGGAGTTGGTTTGGTCTAAGCCTAATATAGGCCAAGTGAAACTTAATGTGGATGGGAGAAGATTTAGCACAACTACTTCTGTGGGTTTTGTTGGTCTTTTGCATGATGAGCATAGGGATTGGATTTGGCAGTATTCTAGATGGTTGGGGGACTGTAGTGTTCTTTATGCAAAGCTTACAGGTATGAAGAATGGTCTCCTTCTTGTGTGGAATAAAGGATATAGTAATGTGTGGTGTGAGACTGATTCCAAGCTTGCTATCTAGCTTGTTATGTTATCCACGGAGTATCATTTCCACAAGTATGCCATTGTCATTGCAGATATTAATGAGTTGATTGTGAGGGATTGGACAGTTCAAGTTTCTCATGTGTGGTGAGAAGGAAATTTTTGTGCAAACACACTAGCCAAGTTGGCCGCCAAGAGTGGCATCGCCTACCAGACTTGGGAAGAACCTCCTCAGAGTCTCTTAAGCTGCCTAATGGCTGATAGAATTGGTCATGTTTATATGAGATACTAGGCTTCTTGTTTTTTCTTTGTTGTTTGTTTTCATTCTATACCAAAAAAGAAGAAGAAAAAGATCTGATATATATCTTATCTTTATATGCCCTTGACATAAGTGGTCTTGCTCACTCTAAGGTAATAGACTGCTTATTAGGACTGAATTCATTTCTATACATGACTATTAGATTAACTTTTTTCAACTCTTACATATACTATTTCTAACCATGTTTACTTTTTTTGACTCAGTATCGAAGGGGATCTCTTAATTCATATTTAATACTCCATATCAAATGCACAAGCATCATAATCGTATATGCATAGCATCAACAATTGAGTTACATAGTGTACCACGCATACATATTACTCATGATCACAATCATAATCTCAATCTTCTTTTCATATAGGAGCAATTGTCATGAACATTTCTCATTTACATGTACATAATATCATCAACAAACTTACATAGTATAAATGAGATCAAGTCATTGACATTTTATCATTGTTTCAACTAATTGACATGCTATCTAGAATTTCAGCGTTGAAGAAAATTATGGATAAATTACTAAACATCATTGAAAAATAGCAAAATAATTTTAAGAGATAATTCAATATGTCTGTAGACCTTGTAAAAATTTTAGAGCCGAATAAAGTCTCTAACTATATTAACAAAATTATACAATTTAGGAGGTTAGTAACCACCTAATTCCAGTAAATAGTCAAAGTTTCCAATTTTGTTATCATATCAAATAAACTCAATAAATTCTATAAAAATTTAGGGTTGGACCTTAAGATGTCCACAACATCCTATACAAATTTTATTTGATGAAGTAACAAAATTATACAAAATCAATGCTTCAAAGTTCGCTATTCAAGTAGAAATCCTGACTAGCTTGATTTTTGAATTTTTTTCAGATAGTAAACCTCTTTGAATGGACTCAAGGAAATTATTGAAGTTACTTCTACATGTTAGTTTCCTCATGTAAAAAAATTTAGCTTAAAAACATATCTTCTAATAAGTGAAAAAAAATTGTGCAAATTAACCTGTTGCTTAAATTTGAGTTTGTAGTAATATAACTCAAAACTTATTTTGAGAAAAATGATTTTCTAACAACATCAAATTAATCCACCCATGCAAACACATCAACATCTATATGTAATCATCCAATAAAATAAAAAAAACTCAAGCGTAAACATATCATAAATTTTCACAACCAGTTTTGAAAAAGAAAAGCTGAAAAGAAAACCTACTTGTCAGTTGAAGAGTCTTGCACTTGTCTTGGCATCTCCAAGGGCTGCTACATCCAATTTTCAACTCAAACCAACGAAACCCTCTTCTTAGGCAGCAGATACAATAGCTACTCTTGATGGTAAAATGTGATGAGGGCTGTTAGCTTTAGAACCATTTAGAAAACATCAGTGCTAAATGTTTTGAGTGATACAAAATCAATTTCCTGAAAATGTTTTGAAAAAGGACTAATTCGTTACTTGAGTTTCTTGAAGCATTAAACAGGACTATTCACGTTAGCATACATGATCCCAACGGGAGATTATTTTTCGCAATGATATGTTCAAACATGTTTGATCTATTTTAAAGAGATTTAAAACTCAAAGAAAGTGAAAATAAATCATGAAATGATTATTTCTATGCTCAACGCATGAAAGAAAATTTTCAAAAACAAGAAACCAAGGTTCATATTTTTAGAAAGTAACACATGATTTTAGAAAGTGAAATTCAAGTGAAGATTTCAATCTAACTCTTAAACAAAGTGTATCTACCATCTTCAATCATCATGATCATACTTATACCATTCACAAAAAGCTCTGATTGAAGCGTATAAGATCAAAGAGAAGTACAGAAATAAAGAAAACACTTTAGAAAGTACATTTCACTATAAAAGGTGTACTTTACAAAAATAGGAGGGAAAATTTGAAATTCAAATTAAAATCAAACCCAGTTAAGGACTGATGTGACATCTTTTCTATTAATTTAGTCAACTGCTCCAGCTTCTAGAATGAAAAGTTCAAAAACATCATTCAGAAAGTAAAAAGTAGTAAAAAGCTCAAAAAATTATTTTGCCTCTATTGATGTTTACTAATTTAATCATAATTTGCTTGATACTGAAATTTTGGCAACATGCTGAATTAGCAAAAAGGATTATGAGAAATTGATGAATTGATCTCATTTATAATATGTGAGTTTATTGATGATGTTAGGCACATATAAGAGTAACTTCTTATTACAATTGCTTACATGTGAAAGAAACTATGAGATTATGAGGAATGGATAAGAATTTCATTGTAAGTAAGCATTTACATGTGATTGGGGCGTGCATTGGCAACAATGAAATATGATGATTGAAATTATATTGTGAATGGATGCTTATATGAACTTGATGATGATGTATGTGTTAAGTAGATAAAAGGTTCCCTTTGTTGGTACGAAAATGCACGATAAATGGGGGGGTTGAATCGTGCTTTTTTAAACTTCAATTTGAATAACTTTTTATAGCAAAATCTTATCAAGTTTAGAACTTGAAGAACAGTGGAAGAATGGTTAGTGAGTTCAGAAGGTAACTTTTTGAACGAAGCAGTTTGAATAGATAATGTAACGCCCCGATTTTCTGTTATAGTGAAAATGACCAAAATGCCCCTGAGGTCATTTTCAGCCCGAAATTCGAGGAAAGCCGATCCGACAGTACTTGAAGGGCAAACTCAATGTTGGAAGGGGATTAGATGACTCGTGTACCTTTCTAGGATCGAAAATCTCGTTTTTCGAGTTTTTGGGTTAAAATGACCAAAACGCCCCTGCGGTGTTTTACTAGTTTGCAAGTTCCGGATGAACCCGAAACTTCTCCAGATAGTTTTAAAAGGAGTTTTTATGTAGACTGTGACTTTAGTTTTGGTCTCGGAGGTCCCGGGTGAAATTAGTGCAAAATTACGATTTTACCCCTAGTTTCGTGTTTTTACGCTTAATCGCGTGATTAAGCAAACCTAAGCAATATTAGGCTCTAATCGAAGGTTAATTAATTTCTATAATTAATCTTGATTTAAAATAATTTATTAAAGTTGATTAGAACCTAAAAGTGCTTAATTACAACTTGAAATCCTATTTTAAATTCAAGACTCCTAGTCATGGAATCTTGAATAGTATTTTCTCTTTTCAATTCCTTAAATCATGGAATTGTGTTTCCAATTGTTTACTCATAAAAATGAATTTAAATCTCCTAATGATGTATAAGCACTCCTAATCTTGTCATAAAATCCTTAAACCTCATTCTTAGTTACCTAAACTTAAGCTTAATTATTCCTAACCTTGTACCTAAGTTAACCTACACTTAAACCTATCATTAGCACACAATTAGATGATCAAATCTCTTTCCCTCCATGCTGCCCTGGTCTGGCCGAAGCCACACCTCCTCCATATGTATCACATGTTCAAATTTTCAACACTCCAAAGCCATACATCAAGTCATATACACCATGCCTTGTCATATTTTCAATCAAGCTTGATTTCCCAAATGAATAACTAAATGAAATAAACCATTTTTCCCTATTTATTTGTGGCTGAAAAACTTCCAGCCATGCTTAGTTTCTAGAAGGATTATTTCATTCAAAATTGATAGGAAATTCACTCAAATCAAGCCATGCCTTGTATCATAACTTCCATACTTCAAACCATGCTTGAATGACAATGTGTAAGACATATTTTCTCTTCCTTTTCCCTCCAAAAGCTATGGCCAGCCCTCCTCCCCTTTGAGCTCTCACTTGTTTTCATTTTCTATAAATACATTGCTTACTTGAGCTTGCAAACACTTTAGTTCATTTGCTAAGTTTCAAGTTTCCTAGCTTTCTCTAAGTTTTTTCATTTTCTCTCTAAGTTTCAAGAGAGTTCTCTCTTGTTTTTCATCTTCATCTTCATCCTCTCTTCATATCATCATCATCTCATAACCTTCAAACACCATCCCAAAGCCTTGAATCACCTCCTAACCTCTCAAACACCTTACCTCAAACACAACCTCCCTTGAAACACATGTCCTTTCCTTCTCCCTCTCCAAGGCCGAAGCTATCTTGCCCCAAGGAGGAGTTCATCATCTTGTTTCCTTTTCAAAAGTTCAAAGTTTTCATCTTCACTCTAGGTAGGAGTGTTTTCTAAACTTTGTTTTCTTGAAAAATGAGTTTTTTTCTAGATTTCTCTTGGATTTTCTTTTTGAAACTTTCTTTGTTTCTTTTCCTTGATGTTTCGGCCTCTTGGCCTTGATGAGCGCATGATAGCTCAATGATGAGAGTTCCTAGATGATGACTATGTGTTCATCTCAAAGGAACCTCTAGAGCTTGAGTTTTTATTTTCTCTAAGTTTCATCTTGATTTACTAACTCAAAATGATTTCTAGCTCAAGAACACCATTTCTTTTTCTTGTTTTTCATTTCGGTTTCCTTACTTCTTTTCCTCTAAATATTTTGGTTTTGGTTTCTTTTCTTTTGAGGTTTTGTGTTCTTTGAAAGTTTATTTATTTTGAGCTTGATGATGATGTTCAAGAACCCCATAGTTCCTTTGAGAACTTGGTTCAAGAACTCTAAAGCTCTATTTGTAATGAGATGAGTGTTGCGTTGTTAATCTCTAAAGTCTTGTAAGAGCTCTAGATAAATCTTAAAATGAACCTTGCATCCATGTTTACTTTTATGCTTTGCACATCATATTTACTTTCCTTGCTATCACTAAGTATCAAGATAATGAATGAACTTGCATTATCATATTTATATTTCAAGCTATACATCATCATGTTTATGTTTCAAGTTCTCACTTAATATCAAGATAATAATGAGTTGCATGTCATGTTTATTTTATGCTCTCACTTTACTTTCTAATGGAACCTAAATAAGTGCATGGGCATGTTTATTTTTATGTCATCACTTAAATGAACCTAGAGCTCAAAGACTTGCCCATTGTTGTCTCAAACAAAGGCTTGAAAACCTATGTTATTTGTCTCCTTGATTTCGGCCTCTAAGGGTTTTAGTGGTTACAAGTGTTGAAAACTATGTTTCATAATTTTTCTAAGTTTTTATGAGTTCAAGGAATACATAGAACTAAGTTTTATGAATTTAGGACCTCTTGAGACAAAATTTATTTAGCTACCACCCTCTCAAGTATTTGGATGATTTTAGATGATAAAAATATTTATAAATGAGTTTTGAAAGTTTGAAAAAGGTTCCAAGAGAAACTAGTATTTTATGTGCTTTAGAAATTGTGTTTGATGCCTTTAAATGGAGATGTTTGAGTAATATGATTAAGTTTGAGTAAAATTAATGTTAGAACTCATATGTGAAAGATAAGAGAAGTTAGAAGTTAGAAAAGAATTAATTTGAGAGTTTTAGATCCCTTAATGTTTGAATTTTCTGGATTCTGTCCAGCAAGGTTTAGAAATGGTAACCATGGATTTAAATTATTTTAAATGTGTAGGAATGACTCATAGATGGTTTATGACTTGATCTTGATGCCTTAGGAACAAACTGGACTTAGAAAGGGTCATTGTTGTGACTCCTAGGTACCCGTAAAGTTAGGATTATGAATTCTGCATCCTTGAGGTTTAGAGATGTTCTTGACCATAGTGTGAGGTGAGAAATACTTAGTTACAACCTTATAGGTACCCGAGAGACTAGGGTTTGATGATTCATAACTTAGAATGTGAGTTAAGGGCCTTGACGGTCAATGTATAAGACAGTAAGAAATGTGTTAATGTTATGATGCTTAATTTATGCAATGATATGTTGAGATGTTTTATGATGCATGAGGAATGGATTAGTTGAGATATGAGTTTATCATAGCATGAGATTTCATGAGAATATGTTGTGTGAATTAGCTTATGGTAGTTTGAAGGAAATTCGGTTTAACAGCTGTTATGCTGGCGAATTTCCGTCAAACCTAAAAAGGTTGAAAAGATATTTTAAAGTACCACATGAGTTGAAAACCCTGGGTGACACTGGTTCGGCCGAGCACCCCCAGGAGATTTTTATGTGACAAAGCACTGAGACGTGCTTTCCTAGGTGACACCGGTTCGGCTGAGCACCCCCAGGGGAGACAAATCCGTGAGGGTATGAGTAGATGCAACCTACCAAAGCGGACAAATTGCTGTGGCTTAATGCCCGCAAAGCGTTTCAAAGAGGGTATATCCTAAGAGAGGTAATCCCTGCCCCCTACCCGTACTTGCGAGTCAGGATTATTTTATTATGTTTCGCTTATTCAGATAATAAACAAGAGCTAGTGATGACTAGCTGAGGTATGAGCTCATAACCTAGTTATTTTAGGGTGGCCTTATTATGCTAAAGTACCATGATTGATGTCACGAAGTTGAGGAATGATCCACTTGAAAGTTATATGACCTTATGCCACATGGTTTATGCTTATATGCTTTGATGTGTTGTTTTATATTCTCAAGTATGGACATGCATCCATGATATCACATGTTGCATTCATAACATCAAGATGCATGCTAAAAGGAATGGACCTTGGATAATTAGTTTTTGGAAAACCCTAAATTGAATCTTATATGCATGATCACTGTTTTAGAATTAAACCCAAGGTTCTTGAGGATATGAATGATGTAACCCTAGGATAGGAGACTCCTATTGAGATTTCTTTAGCAAGAATTCTCACTCTTCTCTCTTCTTTCTTCCGTCACATCTTCAGACCCAGTTTGGGAGGTGCACTACGACCCAGATCACCGTTCGTATCATTTTGAGGGTTGTTGTGCCGTCCGTGTTTTTGTGTACATGGGACGACCCTTCGCTTATCCGGTTTCGAGCTACCAGTTCACACCTACTGCACCTTTTGGGGGTGACGACATGATCTTCGAGTGCACTTGCCCGCGTGATGAGCAACTACGTCTCGCCCGCACCTCTGCCTCAGCTATCCGTGACTACCCAGAATACGTACCTCATTTGAAGAGGTCCGAGACTGATCCATCCAAGGATTCGCCGATGCATGTCCCTTCGGAGGGCTCTACTCCCTTTCCCCAGTTCCGACGCGAAGGGAGTGAGGAGACCATGAGGCAGCCGCGCTTGGTGAGGAGAGCCAAGATGCGCCCGCGTCGAGGAGCTCACATTCAGCCGCCACGAGTTCCCTTCACACTCCATTGGCCCGCTCAGGAGGAGATAGAGCGGTTCCCCGGTTACTTGCCTCCATCATCTGAGGACCCCCGTCGTCACTAGACTGTGATGGAGAGCTTTGCGAGTAATCGAGCTTTTATAGGGATCTTCCCTTTGGCAGTACCTTTTGGGAGGGTTGTAGTTTGTACTCGTAGATCAATAGGAGGGTAGCATTTTTAGTTTATCTTCTTGTCGTACCATGTGCCTTGTATTTTCTTGTTTCTGTTATATTTTATTTCCGCTGTATTACAAGCTCTGTCCGTCTCCATGAGGGCATGACTACTTATGTACTCTAATTAAGTTATTAATGAAATGTTTCCTTTGTTATCATGATTGATGTTCTTAGGTTATATGCTTTACTTCATGATTTCTAATGACTATTACGTGTGCTTTATATTTCTATCATTCGACTAGTTAAGTTCACGGCTCTCACTTTGCTTTATGTTTTCAAAAATAAAAATTCACCCATAATTTTCACTAAATATTTTAATAAAATGATGAGACTAAGAGGTAATAACCTAATGATTAAGCTAATGTGTTCTAGAAAGTTGGGTTAAGAATTAGGGTGTTACAGATAAACTAACAGCAAAAGAAATAATCCAAATATTTATGTTGAGTTGAAAACTAAATTCAAAAAAGAGAGGGAAAAGAGAATACTGACTTAGAAGATTTATACTAGTTTGGCCAACACCTGCCTACATCTAGTTCTCAGTACTCACTGAGTTCCACTAAACTTCCTCACCGAGAAATCACAAATATATGATAGTCTTTACCATAGTCTTCCCAAGCTTTTACTTCTATCAGTAAACAACCTTTATTGACTTACAATAACAAGTAGTTTTACAGTAGCCTTTTCAAGCTATTTTCCTTTAGATCACTACTGGATCAAGATTACAATCAGACAGAGATTGATGATGTGATCGTATAGCTTAACACCCAAGTTTTTGAATGTGATCTATTGAAACTGATTCTACTTGAGTGACTTCTTTCTAGTATTTCTTCCTTAGAAGAGCAAATAATCAATAGAGAATATAGAAAGAAGATTTTACTATACAAAGGATTCTAGCAGTGAATATTTCCAACGGGAAGTTTTTAGCGTAATTTTTCTCTCGTATGTATCATATTCTATGAAGGCTCAATCATCTCTATTTATAGATGATTTTCCTTTTTTTACCATTGCCCCTTGATCTTCCACTTAATCAACACGTGTTGAATATCTAATCGAGTATTGGAAATATAATTTAGGTGAGTAGCTTGTCTGGTGTCAGAGTTCCTTTTTCATAAACCGTTGATGAGTTGAGGTTTCTGAAGTCTATCAGAAACTACTTTTCTCCTTTTTGATCATGGTTTCTGACCCTTTTAATACATCCTTTTGTTATTGGATTGAGGGTGCTTGTAGAAATGATATTTTGACTTTGAGAGACTAATTTGACATTTGATTTGAATTTCAAATATAGCCGTTTTTGTCCTTCCCATTTTTGAGTTGGATATTCTGATGAGCGCTGCTAGTTCCTTCTCGATCTGTTTGTCTTCAATCTTGATTTTTGATGATGGGAATCCCATTATTATGATTATTGAAGATAGAGTAATAGTATTTTGTATGTTATCATCATTGTAGTATTTCTTTCTGAAGCTTAGTATTACTTTCTGACGACTATTTCCTTGATTCTTTTTTTGTCGGAGTGATTTCTTTGATATATATAACAATGTCTTGCTTGATGCACTTCTTGCTTCTTCTCATATTATCTTCTTTTCACGATCAAGACCAGAAGCTTTGTGACGTGAGATCTCTTTCTCATGCTTGTTGATTGTGCATCTTAAAGAAATATCTAGTATCCTTACAATAGAAGCTCAAGATAGCCATTAGTTATTCTTCAAAGTATTTTCTTTGAATTGGTTTTGTTATCATTCAAAATAATTTTAATTCAACTTTTTGAAGGGTCCTAGAGTTTACAATCTCACCCTTTTTGATGATGACAAACCAATCCGAAGAAAATCTTTTGAAGAGATGATGAATGAAATGAAAATGATAAATACATAGCAAATTGATCTTTCAAACATCATAACTTATGTGTTTCAGTAAATTCTTTTCTTAAGGCACGATATTGATGATTAAAACTTTTTATGGAGCCTTAAGTGACTTAAATCAAGGCTAATTGATTTATCATGAAATTTTCTGAATAATGTCAGAATCCTCTTGTTAAGTATCACAATGATACTTAAGTAGGTATGATCATTAAAGCATTTGTTTACAAGTAGCCTAATTTGTTAAGAATTTTCTAATCTTCACTCATAGAGGCTTAGAGATAGATTATAGATGCTCATTTTTTGAGTATCTATCCTCAATTATTTGGTATCTACATCCCCTTCAATTTTGCTCTCTCTATAAAAGATGTCTAGAGATAGATTATAGATGCTCATTTTTTTTAGTATCTATCTCCCCCTCAATTTTGCCCTGATTTTGATCATGAGATTTTCATTTCTCTTCTCCCCCTTTTGTCATCAGCAAAGAGGAGATGGGCAAGAGGTATTTATTGTTCGGAGATATTGGAGTAATTAAAGATCGTATGAGTCACTTACAAGATTTTTAATTTTAACAGATTTTTCAGAGTGCAGAAACGATCTTCAGCTAAAGGTTTTATGAAAATGTCGGATGTAACACCCTAATTTTTTTTATTATTCAGAAAATAATTGAAGCTTTAGTAATAAGAATATCAAAATTTTGATGTACATAGAAATGATGAGAATAATATAACGAAAGTAAAAAAAATGTGAATAGTATTTTGCGAGCCCCGTAGACCCGTCGGGACAGCTGAAACCCTAAAACTGGGCCTCGGAGATGACCAAAATTGAGAAATTATAGGACTAAGGGTAGAAATAGGTAGGAATAAAAATTTATACTTAGAATTAATTTTCAGATAATAGTTGATTACCCGAGTACATTGTCTCACCCGTTTGATGAAATTTTGGTGTGCGATTTTTAACACAAAAAACTAGTTACTATCTACTAATAATGAAGTTTATCCATTTGAATACCAATGAATGGCTAGGATTTCATCTTGGAATGAAAGATCAAATCCTAGCCATTGATATGAAATTCTTTTAATGAAAAAATGATGCTTTATAAACCAACCAATGAGAATTAATCTTATTAGATAAATATAACTCACCTAGCCCCATAATTTTCATGATCCTCCTCGGCAAGGAAAGAAGGAAGCACAGAAACTCTATTTTCTTTCTCACAAAACTTGATTTCAACCTCAAAAATCCTAGACCAAACCTTGCTAAAATAAGAATCCTCCTTATGTAAACTTGTTCCACACTTCAACCTCTATATATATAACCGATTGGATTCTCCAAAAACCTCACCTTATTACATCACTCATCTCTGGTTAGAGGAGGATTTGAGTGTGTTTAAAGAGATTTGGGGTGGAGTGCAGCTATCTTGAAGTATACAAGAGACAAAGAGACATTAGCTTCCAAGAGTAGGGTTTTCTTAGATCTATTCTTTCAAAATTTATGATGATCATTTCTACTGCGTTCTATCTGAAATTTTTCTTTGATTTGGTTGATGATATATGATTATTGATGTATGAATTTTTATGATGTGTTTGGATGATGATAAAAATCCTTTTTGTCAAAAGAGATTTAGGGTTGTGCTACTGGAATTTCAATTTGGCTGTAGACAGTGAAATCTCATAAATTTTTAGATATATTTGTGATCATGTTTAGGAGCTAAGAAAAATATATGTTGGAGCTAACATCTTGGACTACATACATGAAAATTATTGAGTACTAATTTTAAGTTTTACTGCCTCAAAAAAATCAGAGACCGAAAAGGTAACCTTGTTATCTGGATTGTGGGAACCGAAGCTTTGATTTTGTATGATTTTATTGCCATAGCAAATGATTTATTTTTCCTTTGAAATTTTTACAGGGTGATGACAAGTGCAGCTGTGATTTTTATTTTGAGTTGATTTCATCATTTTCTAGGGTTAAAAATTAAGAGAACTCTGGTCTGGTTTGTGAATAAGTGGTCTTTGACCACTAAACTTGTAAAATTTATTTAACATGGTTAGTGGGCTTTGTTTGCTATGAAATTTTTACAGGGACTAGTAGACATATTGATATGTCATAAGAATTTTTTTGGCCCTTTAGTTGGCCATTTGATATGGAAAGTAAATGTTGTTACCAGAGTGATAAATTTTGTAACACCCTAATTTTTAACCCAATATTCTAGAACATATTAGGTTAATCATTAGGTTATTACTTCTTAGTCTCATTATTTTATTAAAATACTTAGCGGAAATTACGGGTAAATTTTTCTTTTTGAAAACATAAAGCAAAGTGAGAGCCACGAACTTAACTAGTCGAATGACAGAAACATAAAGCACGCATAACAATTATCAGAAGTCATAAAGTAGAGCATATAACCAAAGAACAATCATGATAATAAAAGAAACATTCCATTAATAACATAATTAAGGTACATAAGTAGTCATGCCCTCATAGGGATGGGCAGAGCTTGTAATACAGTAGAAAAGGAAATACGACAGAAAACAAGAAAGCAGAAATAAATCATAACTACCCGAGTGCACCTATGGTGAATAACCTTAAAAACAACAGAAGGTTTATCCACTCTACATGTGGTGTGTGCACTAAGCCTCCTCTATGACGTCAGCTACTGGAATCTGGGAAACGGTGGAGTGTAATCGATCCATGGGCCTTGAGCGGCGGGGAGTGGAAACACGTGAAGACTGATCGTGGGCTCCTCGGTGGGGGCGCCTCTCGGCTCGCCTCGCTAGCCTCAGCTGTGTAACGGTCTCCTCACTCACGTTTTGCACGAACTGAGGTGTAGGAGTAGAACTCTCACTATACATGTGCGTCGGCGGGTCCTCGGATGGGTCGTCCTCCGAACTCGAGGATCGAGGCACGTAGTCATGGAAGTCTTGAAGCATTGAACCACCAGTATACGTTCGTAGAATCCTCTCGTCTCGCATCTGGGCGCGCTCAAAAGCCATCACATCATCGTAAGGTGACGTCGGGGAGAAACGGTAGCTCTGTACAGGATGTGCAAAGGGGCGTCCAATGAACATGAAGACTTGCACGGTACACTGCCCTTCAAAATGATATGACCCGTGGTCCGGGTCATAGTTGACCTCCCAAGTAGGCGTGTCAATGAAAAGCACGAACATCGCCATTGGTCTCTGAAGATGTGACGGAAGAGAGAAGAGAGAGGAGTGAGAATTCTTGCTAAAGAATCTCAGTAGGAGTCTCCTATCCTAGGGTTACATCGTACACATCCTCAGGAACCTTGGGTTTAATCATAAAAAAGTGATCATGCATATAAGGTTCAATTTAGAGTTTCTCAAACTAATTATCCAAGGTCCATTCCTTTTAGCATGTGTCTTGATATTATAAATGCAACAGGTTATATCATGGATGCATGTCAATACTTGAGCATATAAGACAACACATCAAAGCATATAAATATAAATCATGTGGCATGAGGGCATATAACTTTCAAGTGAATCATTCCTCAACTTCGTGACATCAGTCATGGTACTTTAGCATATAAGCCACCCTAAAAATAACTAGGTTATGAGCTCATACCTCAGCTAGTCGTCACTAACTCTTGCTTATTATCTTGAATAAGGGAAACATAAATAATAATCCTAACTCACAAGTATGGGTAGGGGGCAGGGATCATCTCTCTCTGGGATTACCCTCTTTGAAACACTTTGCGGGCATTTCGCCACAGCAATTTGTCCGCTTTGGTAGGCTGCATCTACTCATACCCTCATGGATTTGTCTCCCCTGGGGGTGCTCGGCCGAACTGGTGTCACCCAGGTGAGCGCGTCTCAGTGCTTTGTCACATAAAAATCTCCTGGGGGTGCTCGGCCGAACCGGTGTCACCCAGGGTTTTCAATTCATATGATACTCATAAACATTTCTTTCAACCCTTTAAGGTTTGACGGAAATTTAGCAGCATAACAGCTGTTAAACCGAATTTCCTTCAAACTGCCACAAGCTAATTCACACAACATGTTCTTATGAAACTCATGCTATGATAAACTTTAACATTTTCATCAATCATTTTCTCATGCATCAAGCACATCTTATCATATCATTGCATCTTACAACACATCATAGCATTAACAACTTTTTAGTGTCTTATGCATTGACCCGTACGGTCCTCAACTCACTTTCTAAGTTATAAATCATCAAGCCTAATCTCTTGGGAACTTATAAGGTTATAACTAAGTCTTTCTCACCTCACACTATGGTCAAGAACATCTATAAACCTCAAGGATGCAGAATTCATAATCCTAACTTTACGGGTACCTATGAGTCACAACAATGACCCTTTCTGAGTTTGGTTTGCTCCTAAGACATCGAGATCAAGTCCTAAACCATTTATGAGTCATTCCTACACATTTAAACTAATTTAAATCCATGATTAGCATTACTAAACCTTTCTAGACAGAATCTAGAAAATTCAAACATGAAAGGATCTAGAACTCTCAAATTAATTCTTTTTTAGTTTCTAACTTCTCTTATCTTTCACATATGAGTCTTAGCATTATTTTTACTCAAACATAAGCATATTATCATCATTAAAACAGCACATACAGTGGCAATAAATGGCAAGACAGAACCGAAATGTGCATCTCCATAAAAGGCATAGAACACATTGGAAAATTTATGAAACACATTTTTAACACTTGGAAAACTTAAAACCTCTTAGGGCCAAAATCTCAACTATGGAACATAATTATTTTAGACCTTTGTTTGAGACAACAATGGACAAGTCTTTGAGCTCTAGGTTCATTAAAGTGATGGCATAAAGATAAACATGCTTATGCACTTGTTTTAGCTTTTATTAGAAAGTAAAGTGAGAGCATAAAATAAATATGAGATGCATCATATTATTATCTTTGATATTTAGGTGAGAACTTGAAATGTAAACATGATAATGCATAGCTTGAAATATAAACATGATAATGCAAGTTCCTTTATTATCTTGGTACTTAGTGATAGCAAGGAAAATAAACATGATGTGCAAGGCATAAAAGTAAACATGATGCAAGGTTCATTTTATGGTTAGCTAGAGCTCATTCAAGACTTTAACAAGATAACAACCCAACACATATCTCATTACAAAGGGAGCTTTAGAGTTCTTGAACCAAGTTCTCAAAGGAACTATGAGGTTCTTGAACATCATCATCAAGCTCAAGAAAGCAAACTTTTTAAACAAACAAAACCTCAAAGATAAAAAGGGAAATAGAAACCGAAATGTTAAGGAAAAGGAAACAAAGGAACCGAACTCCAAATAGCAAGAAAAGAAAAAGTGTTCTTGAGTAAACATCATATTTGAGTTAGAACATGAAGTTGAAACTCAAAGAAAATAAAACCTCAAGCTCTAGAGGTTCCTTTGAGATGAACACATAGTCATCATCTAGGAGTCCTCATCATTGAGCTATCATGTGCTCATCAAGGCCTCATGGCAGAAATCTCAAGGAAAGAATAATAAAGGAAGTTTAAAAAGAAAATCCAAGAGAAAGCTAGAAAGAACTCATTTTCAAGAAAACAAAGTTTAGAAAATACTCCTACCTAGAGTGAAGACACAAAGCTTGAACTTTAAAACAAGATGGTGAGCTCCTCCTTGAGGTGGATATGGCTTCGGCCTTGTGAGGAACAATGGAGAGGAAAATGTGTTTGAGTGAGGTTGTGTTTGAGGTGAGGTGTTTGAGAGTTAGGAGATGAATCAAGGCCTTGGGGTGGTGTTTGATGGTTAAGAGATGATGATGAGATGAAGAGATGAAGAAGCTGAAGATGAAAAGAAAGGAAGAACTCTCTTGAAACTTGAGAGAAAAAAAGAAAGAACTCAAGAAAGCTTAGGAAAACTTGAAACTTACCAAATGAACTAAAGTGTTTGCATGTGTTTCTAGGCAAGGTATTTATAGAGAATGAAAGCAAATGAAGGTTCAAAAGGGGGAGGTGCTGGCCGTAGCTATTGGAGGGAAAAGGAAGAGAAAATATCTCTTACACAAGGTCATTCAAGCATGGTTTGAAGTATGGAAGCTATGATGCAAAGTATGGCTTGATGTGAGTGAATTTCCTATCAATTTTTGATGAAATTAGGCTTCTAGAAACTTGACATGGCTTGAACTTTTCCAGCCACAAATAAATAGGAAAAATGGATTGTTTTAATTATTTATTCATGTGGAAATTCAAGTTTGATTGAAAGTTATGACAAGGTATGGCATATGTGACTTGAGGTATGGCCTTGGAGTATTGAAAAATTGAACTTGTGATGCCTATGGGAGAAGGAAGTGCACGGCCAGACCAGGGACAACATGGGGGAGGTGAGTTTTGATCATCTAATTGGGTGTTAATGGTAGGTTTAAATGTGTATTAGCTTAGGTACAAGGTTAGGAATAATTAAGTTTAAGTTTAGGTAACTAAGAATGTGTTTTAAGGATTTTATGACAAGATTAGGAGTGCTCATACATCATTAGAGAATTAAAAACTCATTTATGAATAAACAATGTGTAACACAATTCCATGATTTAAGGAATTGGAAAGAGAAAACACTATTCAAGATTCCATGACTAGGAGTCTTGAAATTAAAATATGATTTTAAGTTGTAATTAAGCACTTTTAGGTTCTAATCAACTTTAATAAATTATTTTGACTCAAGATTAATTAAGGAAATTAATTAACCTTCGATTAGAGCCTAATATTGCTTATGTTTGCTTAATCACGCGATTAAGCGTAAAAACACGAAACTAGGGGCAAAACCGTAATTTTGCACTAATTTCGCCCGGGACCTCCGGGACCAAAACTAAAGTCATAGTCTACATAAAAATGCCTTTTAAAACCATCTGGAGAAGTTTCGGGTTCATCCGGCACTTGCAAATGGGTAAAACACCGCAGGGGCGTTTTGGTCATTTTGACCCGAAAACTTGAAAAACAAGATTTTCGATCCCGGGAAGGTACACAAGTCATCCAATCCCCTTCCAACATTGAGTTTGCCCTTCGAGAACTGCTAGATCGGCTTTCCTCGAATTCTGGGCTGAAAATGACCTGAGGGACATTTTGGTCATTTTCACTCTGACAGAAAATCGGGGCGTTACAAATTTGCCAAGTTGCTAGAAATGAGAGAATGTCTTAACTTGACATCAAAATGGAATTTGGTTCACATATATGGTAGATGAATATATGCTAATGGTTTTTAAAAAGTTACTTATAAGGGATAAATGAGACTCAAATGTCCCTGAATGCCTATATGTGATGTGAGCATGCCTTTGAAATATAAAAGTATATGATGCATTTATATGACAAAGGAGAATATGTGAGATTTTAATGATGCATGTTTTAACATATGGGGAAAATAGAAACAAGGCTTATGTGGAATAAAGAGGGAAGGAAAAAATAAGAACATCCCAAGAAATTGTATGAGTCGGTAGACGTATCGGCTAGGAATAGAACTGTGTGTGATTCAAAAATAGAAAAAAATGAAGCCCGATGATCAAGAATAGGAATGAGCTCATGTCCTAGCAGTCCATGGTTCTCTGTAGAGTTATCCACTATAGAAGTTACTTGATGTGAAACTAAGCCTTTCCTATGTTAATGAAAAGAAACAACTGTACTAAATTGAATTCCAAGGATTATAAGAGAAAAATAGATGATTACTACCATTTTGTCTTTATATTTACTTGAATTATGTACATTAACATTTATACATATGATTTAGCATGATGGTTTCTATATGAATGAATTACTTGTTATATTTTGTTCACATTTGAGGGAATACCCTACTGAGAATTTTATAATATTCTCACTCTATGGCTATATTTATTTTGTGTTATTCAGATCCAAGAGATGTCATCACTAGTGTTTTACCTTGACTCGCCACACTAGGTTGGGCACTATGATCCTGCCTTAGACTCTTTTTATGCTGTCGGTTACTTACAAGTTCGTGTTTATGTGTTTTTCGCCCGTTCCTTTAGTACTTCTGTATTTACCACTGACTTTAATCCTACTTTTCCGTATGATGGTGTACCTCTCCACATGGCACACCCAATGATATTTGATATTCCGCATGCATCACCAGTACCCCCTTCAGCAGATGTTCCTACTTCATCCTCGTCTTCAGACTCAGACCCCCCTGAGGGTCCTGATGCCCTTGGTGGAGGTGAGGCCATTATCCCGATGGCCAATGGTTTCAGTCAGTAGGACGTGGGACCTTCAGGGACTCTTGATGTGTATATAGTTATAGTTTAGTATTAGATATCCACCCGCTTGCAGATTGACTTTGTTAGATATTTTTAGGGTCCATTTCTATGAATATGAGATTTTGTTAGGCCCTAATACTTGAGCAGGTTAGACTAGACATAGAAGATGTCTTCTTTTGTACTGAGTTCCTGAATAGTTCAGTGGTTGAGAGTTTATGTTCTAATGTAATGTACGTAGTGTTGACTCACTTATGATGTGTGTGTGTGTGTATGTGTATATATATATATATATATATATATATATATATATATATATATATATATATATATATATATATATATAAGTTGTTGCGATCCATGAGCTCATTTTATTATTATCTTTTCATTTCTCCCGACTAATATAAAGTATAAAATAAGAGTAACACTATTTTAATTACTGTATAAACACTCGAGTAATATATGGTAGTTAAGAGGGTGTTACATCGAATACTGGACTTTCAGTATTTATAAATATTAGCTCAATATCTCTTTTGTGAACATGATCTCTAATGAAGTGATGTTTAATGTCAATGTGCTTTGATCTGGAGTGTTGAATAGGATTTTTAGCCAGATTTATTGCACTGGTATTATCACAAAAAATTGGGATTTTGGAGTACCTTAGCTGATAGTCTTCTAGTTGATTTCTGATCCAAAGCATTTGTGTACAGCAATTTGCAGTTGCTACATATTCTTCTTTGGTAGTAGAAAGAGCAATGGTATTTTGATTTTTACAGGACCATGTGATCAAATTATTCCCAAAGAAGCAGCAGCAACTGCTGGTACTTTTTCTTTCTACTCTATCTCCAGCAAAATCAGCATCGCAATAACCTGCAATCTTACATGATGTACCTTTCTCATACCATAGACTAAGATTAGTAGTGCCCGATAAATATCTGAAGATTCTTTTAACAACATTTAAGTGTTATTGTTTTGTATTTGATTGAAATCTAGCACATATCCCTACACTTAATTGGATATATGGTCTATTGGCTGTAAGATAGAGTAGTGATCTTATTATTCCTCTATAGCTACTTTCTGAAACTTTTTCACAATCCTAATCTGCATCAATGATTTGAGATGGATGCATGGGAGTACTTATAGGTTTTGCCTGATCCATGTGAAATATTTTCAAAAGCTCCTTGGCATATTTTTCTTGACGGATCAAAGTTCCATCATTTTGTTGCTTTATTTGTAAACTGAGAAAAAATTTTAGTTTTCCCATCATACTCATTTCAAACTCACTTTGTTTAACTTTGAAAATTTTTCACAAAGATAATGTCATCAACATATATTTGTACTATTAGATAATGATTATTTGAATTAAGAGCGAATAAGGTTGTGTCGACATTACCTTTGTTGAACCCATTTTGTAATTAAAGACTACTTAACCTTTGATGCCAGGCTCGAGGGGCTTGTTTTAAACCGTACAGAGCTTTAGATAGTTTATAGATGTGATTTGGATGATCATCGCTCTCAAAACCCGGAGGTTGCTTCACAAACACTTCTTCAGAGAGAAATCCATTTAGAAAGGCTGACTTGACATCCATTTGGTAGAGAGTGAATCCTTTGTGAGCAGCGAAGGCAAGCAACATTCTTATGGCTTCCAATCTAGCAGTTGGTGCAAAGGTCTCATCATAATCAATTTCTTCTTGTTGATTATAGCCTTCTGCAACCAGTCTTGCTTTGTTTCTAATAACTCTTCCTGGTTCATCCAATTTGTTTCTGAATACCCATTTGGTCCTAATGATGGTCTTTTCACTAGGTTTTTCTATGAGAGTCCAGATTTTGTTTTTCTCGAATTGATCCAGCTCTTCCTGCATAGCCTCCACCCACCTTTTGTCATTTAATGCTTCTTCAATGCATGCAAGTTCAATGATGGAGATTAGAGCATAATTTAAGGTATTCCTTAAGGAGGATCGAGTCTTCACTCATTTAGAAATATCTCCTATAACACTATTTTACGAGACAGTTTTAAGATTAGAGACTCCCTTGTAATTTCTGTGTTTGTAGCTTTCCTCAGTTTCCTTTTCATTTTCAGGTTGTTCTTCCTCCGGTTCATCATCTCCTTGTGATGTCCTTGATGAATTTATCATACTTTTTGAAGAATGTGAATCCTAGAGTTTGTTTTCTAATGATTTGATCATTTTTGGTTTTTAAGTTTTCTTTAAGATCTAGTTTCTCTAGAGCTTCTTCTAGGTCAACTGCATCATCTTCAAAATCTTTTCGAAACACTTTGAATTTGATATGAATTGTCTCTTCCACGCATTTTGTTCTTTTGTTATATACCCTGTAAGCTTTAGAGACAGATGAATATCCTAGGAAAACACCATCATCGGATTATGGATAAAACTTTACAATTTTGTCCCTATTGTTAAGTATAAAACATGATGACCCAAATATATGGAAGTATGATATGTTGGGTTTTCTACCTTTCCAAAGCTTATAGAGGGTTTTCTTAAGAATTAGTCTCAGAAAAATTTGATTTTGAATGTAACATGAGGTATTTACAGCTTCTACCCAAAAACCTTTTGATAAACCACTCTTTAAAAGGAGTGTTCTAGCCATTGCTTATAAGCTTCTGGTTTTCCTTTTAGCAAACCCATTTTGTTGGGGAGTTCTGGGTGCAGAAAACTCATGAAGAATGCCATGATTTTCACAAAACTCATTGAATATATGATTTTCAAATTCTTCTCCATGATCAAATTTGATAGAGATTATTTGTGAGTTGTTTTCAGTGCAAACTTGTTTTGCAAATATTTTGAATTTTTCAAAGACCCAGGTAAACCTTGAGAAATCATCTACAAATACTAAACAATATCTCTTTCTGGCAAGACTAGCTATTTGAGTTGGACCGAAAAGATCAATATAAAGTAATTCTAGGGGTTTAGAGGTAGACATATCATGTTTATTTTGAAAGGAAGCTCTAGTTTGTTTGCCCTTTTCATAGAAGTCACATGTTGAATCTTTGTCAAACTTGATCTTTGGCAATCCCTTAACAAGCTCTTTTTGAGATAACTCAGAGATAAGTTTCATGTGAGCATGCCCAAGCTTCTTATGCCATAACCATTTTTCGTCTGTGAAGGAGGCTTAACATTTAACATCTTGATATTGAAGATCATCTAATAGCAATACATAAGTGTTTTCATGCTTTTTTCCAGATAATATGACTCTTCCTGAGACATGATTAATTATTTTGCAATTTTGAGCATTGAAAACAACATTGAATCCTTAATCACAGAATTAACTTAAGCTTAGTAGATTGTGAGCTAGACCATCCACAAATAATACATCAAAAATTTGGTGAGAATCATCCTTACCAATTTTTTCGATACTAGTGACTTTTGCTTTACCTCCATCAACAAATTTGATTTATCCATAATTCTTTAGTTTGAGGTTTTTAAACCATTTCCTTTTTTTGGACACGTGTCTAGACCAACCATTGTCCATGTACCACTTTTTGTCAGATTCTACATGTGTTCTCAGGCATACCTACACCAAACACACTTTTCAATTTAGGTACCTAGACTTTCTTGGGTCCTTCTGAGTTAGTACCGATACATGAGAGTTTTATAACCCTTCTTTTCATGAAGCATTTATCTGGAGGGTGTCCTCATTTATAACAGGCAGAAGACCTTCTTTCTTACCTTATCCAGTTGGAAAAAGTTTTCTTTTCCTTTTTCAACTTCTTTATACCCTAGCCCAATTCTTTGAAAATAAGGCCTTTGACTTCCAAGCATTAGTTTAATATTTTTTGAACCATTTACCATCTTTTCTAGATCTGTTTTTAAAAGGCTAACTATTTTCTCTAATTCAGATATATTTTTCTGATAGTCTTCATTTTCCTTTGAAATCTTGATTTTTGACAAATTTAATTCATTGTTTTCCTCATGTAATTTTTCTTTTTGACTTTCTATATTTTCAAATTCCATTTTGATAGATTGAAGTTCTAAAACAACTTTCTGATGCTTCTTCTTTAGACTACGATAATGAGAGGAAATTATTTGAGTATTCTCAAGTAGTTCTTCATATAGAGCTATTAAATCATCATAGGATAGATTTTGGTAAGAGTTATTTACCTCAGACTCGTCTTCTAAGTTGTAGCCAGCCATGAAGCATAAATCTATTATGTCTTCTTATCCTTCTAGGCTTTCTGTTCCCTCATTTTCTTCATCTGAGTCACTCCATGTTGCTAGCATTCCCTTTGTCTTGCTCAGAAACCTTTTTTGTGGTATTTTTAGTTTTGGATATTCTGTTCTGAAGTGACCTTTTTCTCCACAGTTGAAACAGATGATGCTGTCTGGTTTTATCTTGCCTTTCTCGTCTCTTTTTAAGTCTTTTCTCCTTTTGAATTTGCTTCTACATGCCCTTGACATTTTTCTTACTAGCATGGAGATTTCATCTCCGTCATCCTCTTTACTGTCATCATCAGATTCATCCTCTTCATCAGAGGTTTTTATGATTTTATTGCCTTTACTTTGCAAGATTTAAGATGAGAGGATTTTAGAGCAATAGACTTGGGTTTTTTTAAGGATTCTCCCTGCATCTCTACCAGTACTACTTCATGAGTTTTTAAAGATCCAATAAAAGCATCCAAACCAAGAGTTTGGAGATCTTTGGCTTCAGCAATGGCTGTTATTTTAGGCAGTCATTTTACAGGGAGACTTCTTAAGATTTTTCTGACTAGCTCAGAGTTTGAATATCTTTTTCCAAGACCTTCCAGTTGATTTATAATATGCATAAATCTTGTGGTCATATCATCAATGCTTTCTTGATTAGTCATTTTAAACATTTCATACTTGTGGACCAGCATACTAATCTTGGTTTCCTTGACTTAATCAGTTCCTTCATGCAGTATGAGCAATCTATCCCATATTTCTTTTACCGTGTCATAGGCAATGATTTTATCATATTTAGCTTTGCTTAATGCACAAGTGAGAAAATACTTAGTTTTAGAATTTAATTGAATTCTGGCCTTGTGTTGCTTTGTCCATTTGCTTCTAGGAACTTCTATTGGTGTGGGGGGTGAACCATCTATTGTAGAGACTTCTTCTATTGGAACATAGTCACCTTCTTGGATTATTTCCCATAAGTCAATACTTGTATATTTTATGAATAATTCCATGCGATCTCTCCAATAAGCATAGTCTCCACCATCAAAGAATGGTGATCTGTTGATCGAGTGTCCTTCTACTGTATGAAATCTTTGTGCCATTGTTCTTTGGATCCTTTTGTTTCCTCTGCAGTCGATTGAATGCTCAACCCCTTAGAGACCAAGCTCTGATACCAATTGTTGATACAAAAATGCACGAGAAGGGGGGGTTAAATCGTGTTTTTTTAAACTTCAATCTGAAAAGCTTTTTATAGCAAAATCTTATCAAGTTTAGAACTTGAAAAACAGAGGAAAAATGGCTAGTGTGTTCAGAAGGTAACTTTTTGAACGAAGCAATTTGAATAGATAAACTAATAGCAAAAGAAATAATCTAAATATTTATGTTGAGTTGAAAACTAAATTCAAAAGAGAGAGGGAAAAGAGAATACTAACTCATAAGATTTATACTGGTTTGGCCAACATCTGCCTACATCCAGTTCTCAGTACTAACTGAGTTCCAATAAAATTCCTCACAGAGGAATCACAAGTATAGGATAGTCTTTACCGTAACCTTCCCAAGCTCTTACTTCTATCAGTAGCAACCCTTACTGACTTACAATAACAAGTTGTTTTATAGTAGCCTCTTCAAGCTATTTTCCTTTTGATCACTACTGGATCAGGATTACAATCAGATAAAGATTGATGATATGATCGTACAATTGAACACCCAAGTTTTTTAATGTGATATATCGAAACTGATTCTACTTGAGTGACTTCTTCCTAGTACTTCTTCCTTAGAAGAGCAAATAATCAATAGAGAATATAGAAAGAAGATTTTGATATACAAAGGATTCTAGCAATGAATATTTCCAATGGGAAGTTTTTAGCATAATTTTTCTTTCGTATCTATCATATTTTATGAAGGCTCAGTCATATCTTTTTATAGATGATTTTCCTCTTTTTACCATTGCCCCTTGATCTTTTACTTAATCAACACCTGTTGAACATCTGATCGAGTATTGGAAATATAATCTAGGTGCGTAGCTTGTCTGGTGTCAGAGTTCCTTTTCCAGAAGCCGTTGATGAGTTGAGGTTCTGAAGTCTATTAGAAACTACTTTTCTTCTTTCTGATCATGGTTTCTGAACCTTTTTGATATATCCTTTTGTTATTGGATCGAGGGTGCTTGTAGAGATGATATTTTGACTTCAATAGACTGATTTGACATTTGATTTGAATTTCAAATATAGCTATTTTTTTTCCTCCCATTTTTAAGTTGGATATGTCAATGAGCGTTGCTAGTTTCTTATCGATCTGTTTGTTTTCAATCTTGATTTTTGATGATGGGAATCCCATGATTATGATGATTGAAGATAGAGTAATAGTATTTTGTATGTTATCATCATTGTAGTCTTTCTTTCTTAAGCTTAGTATTAGTTTCTGAAGACCATTTCCTTGATTCGGTTTCGTTAGACCGATTTCTTTTATGTATATGACAATGTCTTGCTTGATGCACTTCTTGCTTCTTCTCATATTGTCTTCTTTTCACGATCAAGACTAGAAGCTTTGTGACGTGAGATCTCTTTCTCATGCTTTATGATTATGCATCTTAAAGAAATATCAGGTATCCTTACAACAGAAGCTCAAGGTAGCCATTAGTTACTCTTCAAAGTATTTTCTTTGAATTGGTTTTGTTGTCATTCAAAACAATTTTAATTTAACTTTCTGAAGGATTCTGGAGTTTACACCCTTTAGCATGTAAAGGGCACAGGAAGTCCCATTTAAAGTATAAAGGGCACAGGAAAGTCTACTTTAATATGTAAAGGACACGGAAAAATCTTTTTTAGTATGCAAAGGGCATGAGAAGTCCCCTTTAGAGTGTAAAGGGTATGGGAAAGTCTCCTTAATATGTAAAGTGCACGGAAAAGTCCCCTTTAGTATTAGAAGGGCACGGAAAGGTCTCCTTTATTATGTCAAGGGTATGGAAAGTTCGGTATGATGTATATAAGGTTTCCTTCAATGTACTAAGGTTACGTAAAGCTGAGAATAAGCTTCTAAGACATTAAGTAACATGACATGTGTATATTAAGTGATTGAATAATAAAAGAGACCCACTTCAGAAAAATGGTTTTTGAACTTCAAAATGAACCTTTGATATATGTAACATGCTCACAATTTTACTAATCAATCGAAGTGGCTGGGACGGTGACATAACATTTATAATTGTGTATTTGGGGAATGCCTACTAAGAATTTTGGCATTCTCACCTTTATTTGTTTATTTCCGTGTCATTTCTAGGTTAATTCTAGAGAATATTGAAGTCTATATGAGGAAGACTAAGTTGGAATTTTTGTAGTTTGGCAGTGGAGACCTATATATACAAGTGTCTGTAAAATTAGTAAAGAACATATATGTACTAAAATTCATAGGAGAGCTTCTTTTTGTATTTGACTTTGTAGTAAATAAATGCTTTGTGTCTTTGTTATATATATTTTATTAGAATTATGCTGGTTATTGTAACTCCAAAACCCTTTAGAAAGTATAAGCTAAAATGGTTTGATTGATAACAAAAGTCGGTTTAAAGAAAATACTTTGAAGAATGACTAACGACTACCTTGAGTTTCTTGACAAAGCATAACAGGTTAATCCGGTTTGCATCTCACGAATTTAAAACAAGATTAATATTTCACTTTGCATGTGTAAACATGTTTTATATTAGGGAAAGAGATTAAGCTAAATAGAAAGTGAATATTATGTCAAGTAAAGAACATGCATATAGATTAAAGCATAATACGGACTCAAAACAAGAATACTTTGCATGCGTAAGCATGATTTATCTCATGGGAAGAGATTAAGTTGAAAAGAAAGTGAATGTTATTTCAAGCAAAAACCGTATTCATGTTTACTAACCAAAGGCATAGAAGTATACTTGAATCGGGAACAATTTCACTACACATAAGAAATCATGTTAATCTTAAGAGAGGAGATCAAGCTTAAAAGGATGAATATTATCTCGTGGAAAGAAAGTGTAAATGTTTGAAGATTAAAGCAGTTCAAGCCAGATATCAAGAAACAAAGGAGGGGATCTTCAGAAAGTAGCATGAGACATCAGAAAGTACACCTACGATGAAGAAATCAATTCATGTCCAAGATCAATGTGTTACATAGTCATCAATCAACACAATCGCAAAGATATCATCATTAAACAATCAAGATTGAAGACTGGAAGATCGCAGAAGAAGTAAAGAGATTAATTATGCCATTAGAAAGCTCACTTTACCCTGAAGCGCAAAATGCTGAGGAAAATGGAGGGAAAATTCAAATTTCAAAATACAAATCTCGAATCAAACCCAATGTTATAACTAGTACGTCATCTCTTCTTCCTAAATGATTAATGATAATATCTTCTAGAAGGAGGTGTTTAGAAACCATGGTCAGAAAGTAAATAGGAAAATAAGGATATAGAAAACCTCCATAATACAATGGTTTCTGCAACCGATGTGATAAGTTGTCAGCCTACTAATCTAGACTAACATTCCAAGGCACATCTAACGAAATACACATGTCACTTGGAGATCAGATCAAAGAGGCAACAGTCATGAAGATAGACCTGTATAAATGGAGATGCCAAGTTTAAATGACAATGAGAAAGTTGAAAATATAATAGCTTAAATGCTGGAAAATCTCTCCACACTTCATGTGTTGTTCATCATATTTGTAATCAATCCTCTTGAAGTGTAAAAATCTTCTTTCCCGATCATGTATTATTGAATGTTCTTCTTAGAAAGTAGATAAGGAAAGGAGTTGCTCTAAGTTCCCCAGGTCTGTATCAGCAAGCATGTTTAATGAAACTTGAGTATAGGTTAGTTTGAGTGGCAACCCAAACACTTAACCTTTGTAACCTTGATCCAGTAGTTATCAGTGTAAGACATAGCTTGGAGAGGCTAAGGTAAAACTATTTGGAACAGGATGGCAAAGGTATATTTTTTTTTATCACGATTCAACTTGGAGAGGCTATTTCAAGACTACTTACAACGTGGCAGTAGAAGTTGTCTGCAGGTCATGGTTCAGCTTGGAGGGATTAGTACAGAACTACTCAATTAAGTCGCAGTTGGGTTGGCCACTATGCAAGTTAGAGCTTAGGAAGGCTATTGTGAAGACTATCAGGTTTGCTTTCTCAAGTTGAGAAAGTTTTTGTTAATGAAATCGCAATGTGTGTTGAGTATTGGATATAGGCAGGTTGGCCGAACCAGTATAAAAATATTTGTGTTCATTTCTCTCTTCCTTAACCTTTTGTCTTTCTATGTTATGCACCTTAAGTTAATTATTAATTAAGTATCGTTAAAAAGCATATCTATAATCATGCGTTAGAAACCTTCTTTCTGAATCATCTAACCACTATTCCGCTGCATTTCAAGCTTCATGCTTGATATTATGATATATGCTGAATGTTTCAGGTTTAAAAAGAAGAATTTGGAATGCACGATTCAAACCCCCTTTCTCGTGCACTTTTTTACCAATAGTTATTACATGAACAAATTGAATTTACTATAGTTAATTAAGAAAGGTCTGCTAATTAATATGTAACAACTCTCGAGTACGATATCATGACTTAAGAATGAGGTTGTACTTGGGAGGATGTTACAAGGATCATAATGCCACACCCATTGTGGCGAGTCAAGGTAAAACACTAGTGACGACATCTATTGGATCTGAATATTACAAAATTAATGCAACCATAGGGATGAGAATATTATAAAATTCTCAGTATGGTACTCCCTCAAATGTGAACAGAATATAACCAGTAAATTCATTCATATAAAAATCATCATGCTAAATCATATGTATAAATATTAATGTGCATAATTCAGGTAAAGTTAAATGTAAAATGGTAGTAATCATATGTTTTTTTCTTGTAATCTATGGAATTCAATTTTGGTGCAATTATTTCTTTTCATTAACATAAGGAAGATTTAATTCTATACCAAGTGGTATTCATAGTGGAAAACTCCACAATGGGCAATAGAATGCTTATCAGGACATGAGCTAATTCCTATACATGATCATCGGACTTCATTTTTTTCGTTTTCCCGAATCTAACACAGTTCTATTCGTAGTCGATACATCTACTGACTCATAATATCTCGAGGGAAGTTTCTCCTTTTGCCTTCCCCTCAATTCAACTTAAGTCTTGTTCCTGTTTTCTCCTATGTCAAAACATTACAAGTGAAATTTATACATTCTCTTTTCTCATATAACTGCATCATGTGCTTTCTTTTCTCAAATGCATACATAAGCCACATGTAGGCATTCAATCACAAGTAATTCTCATTTGTGCCTCATAAATCAATCTTTAAATTGTCTAGCATGCATTCATACTCATCATACTTAAATTAAGAGTCATTATATCACCAAATCAATACTTAAGTTCATTTTAGCACAAATACATCATGTTGGCAGAATTCATTCCTAAGGAGTGCAATTTATTCTGCACATGAAACATCCATTGCAAGGGCTATAAAAATTCTCCAAGACACCTCGATGTGTCCACAATGTCCTATAAAATTTTCAGGGTACTAGCTAGGTCAACAAAATTCCACAAATTTGGTGGTCAGAGACCACTTAACCTCAAATCAGAACCAAAATCTCTTAATTTTTAACCCTAGAAAATGATTAAATAAACTCAAAATAAAAATCAGGGTTGAACTTCAAGATGTTTGAAACACCCTGTAAAAATTGCAAAGGAAAAATCAATCATTTACTATGGTAACAAAATTCATGGAACTATCCTAATATGTTAGCTTTAACATATACTTTTTCTAACTTTTAAAAATTCCAACAACATAGTCAGAAAAATCATGATCATACATTACCTGTAAGAAAACTGAAAATCTAGCAAGTATCAATCAACATCTCTTTGATAAAAATGATTTTTCCACAACACCAAATTAACCCACCTATGCAAATACATCAATATGTAGGTGTAACATCACATAAGAACCAGATTTTATCACTTGAAAAAAAGCCAAAACTAGCAATAACAAAAAATTACAAAACAAGACACAAAACCCTACTTTGAAAGCTTTTGACCTCTATGCTCCAAAGGATGCTTTACTTGATTGCTTTTCACTTTAAGGACTCACAATCAAACGCCAAACCTCTCCTAGGTAGTGAGGAAGTGAGGGATCAAAGTTAGAATTTGTGGAGAATTGGAATTTTAATCGATTAGAATTGTAGGGTTTGAGGTATAGAACAAGTTTAGTGAAGGGAACTTTTGGATTTAAAAAGTTTAGGCTTAGGCTTTTGAGGTTGGAAATCAAGGTTTTGTAAAGAAGAAAATGGAGCTTCTGCATTTCTCTTTGTTGGCCAAACATGAAGAGCAAAAATTAATGAGGTTAGGTGACTTAAACTTATCTTATAAGGTGTTAAAAATCATTATTTTAATGTAAGATTTAATTCCTTTATAAAAGAAACTAATGTGGATGGCTAAGCTTTGATCTTGTTATTCAAGATTGAATCTTAGCCACTCATTTAATTTAAATGGATATACATTATCCATTTGTAGTGATTAAATCATCTTTCAGTGTTAGAAATTGCACACCGAAATTTTATCGAACGGGTAAGACAGTGTACCCGGAAAAGCAAGCATTGCTTGAAAATTAATTCTAGATATAAAATTTTATTCTTGACCATTTCTAATCTTAATCCTATAATTTATCATTTTCGAGCATCTCTCGGCCCAATTCTAGGGTTTCGGCTATCCTGATGGGCCTGTGGGGCCCACTAGATTACTATTCACTTTTTTTTATAGATATGTTGAGTTGTTCTCATCATTTCCACATCTATCATAATCTTGAGATCCTCATTAATAAAGTCCCAATTAATTTCTAAATAAAAATTAGGGTGTTACATTACCACCCACCTTAATAAAAATTTTGTCCTCAAAATTTCATGCTTGGAAACAATTCCAGATAATCTTTCTTCATGTTTGAATCTAATTCCCATGTGTATTCTTCATTTCTAGGTCCACCCCAAGCCATTGTTATAAGTTGTATAGATTTATTTCTAAGTTGCTTGTTTTCTCTATCAACAATCTGAATGGGAGGAGCTTGAAATGTCAAGTCATCCCTTAACTGTATGAATTCAAACTCAATGTTATGGTTTGGATCCAGTTGATATTGTCTGAGCTGAGATACATAGAAAACATTATGAAGATTGGATAAATGCAGAGGTAAGGTTATTTGGTAGGTGGCTGACCCAATTCGTTGAAGAATTTGAAAAGGATCTATGAATCTGGGTGACAACTTTTTAACGCTAAGGGCTCTACCTACCCCAATAATGGGTGTAACCTTCCGAAATACACATTCTTCCTCTGGAAATTCTATAAAAGTTTTCTTTTAGTGTCAGCATAGCTCTTTTGACGACATTGTGCGGTGAGGATTTTTCTCCTAATCTTATGGATCTGCTCCATTGTTTAATTAACAAGATCGAGTCCTAACAGTCCCGTTTCCCCTGAATCGTACCAACATAATGGGGATTGACATTTTCTTCCATATAGAGCTTTATATGGGGCCATGTCAATACTAGCATGGTGGCTATTATTACAAGTAAATTCAACCAATGGAAGCAACTTATCCTAACTTCCCTTTTACCCGATCACGCATGCCTTTAGCATATCTTCTAGGGTTTGTATGGTGAGTTTTGTTTGCCTATCAGTTTAGGGGTGATAGGAAGTACTTAAACAAAATTTGGTCCCAAAGGCTTTTTCGAAAACTCCCCAAAATCTCGAAGTGAATCTTGGGTTTTTGTTAGAAACTATCGAAGAAGGAACATCGTGCAGTCTCACTATTTCTTGAATGTACAAAGAAGCTAACTTATCCAAAGGATAACTAGCTTTGATGGGTAACAAATGAGTAGACTTGGTCAATCTATCCACTATAACCCATATAGCATCATGACCTGATGATGTCCTTGGCAAACCCATTACAAAGTCTATAGAGATACTTTCCCATTTCCATTCAGGGATCTTTAAGGGTTACAGGGTCCTAGCCGACTTTTGATGCTCTATTTTAACATTTTGACAAGTGAGACACCTTCTAACAAACTCTACTATGTCTTTCCTCATCCATGACCACCAAAACATTTTCTTGAGATTTGCATACATCTTACTAGTCCCAAGGTGTATGGTCAATTCACTTTTATGAGCTTCCTCTAAGATCTCATTTTTTAGATTGCCATTTGGAGGTACTCATACCCTATCCTGGTACCTCCATATACCTCATTGGGCTTGAGTAAATCCTAGTAACTTTTTTGCATGAATTGACCTTAGAATCTCTTGAAACTCTAGGGTGCGTTTGTTTTGCCTATTTTTAGTTTTCAGTTTTTAGTTTCTAGTTTTCAGTAGTTTTTGTGAAGGAAAAACTGAAAAAACTGATAACTAAGTTTTCAGTTTTTCCTTCACAAAAACTGAAAATTGGAAATTAAAAATTGAAAAACTGAAACCAAATGCACCCCTAGATTTTCGTGTTGTGCAGCCAAAATTCATTCTTTGAACTCATTTGTTACTTTATTTGACCTAACACAACACCTTAAGGGGTCACAGACATATCTAAACTAAGGTGCTTAAAGCTATCTACTAGCTTTATTTCTTTGATCATTAGACATGCTACACCTAAGGATTTCCTACTCAATGCATCGGCCACAATATTCGCTTTTCCTGGATGGTAATTTAGGCTAAACTCATAATCCTTGAGGAACTCTATCCATCTTCTTTGCCTCATATTCTAACTCCATCCATCTTCTTTGCCTCATATTCAACTCTTTCTGATAAAAACGATACTTTAAACTTTTATGATCGGAGAAAACATTGAACTGCACACCATACAGGTGATGTCGTCAGATCTTTAGAGCAAAAAACACAACCATAAGTTCAAGGTCATGAGCTAGATAGTTTACTTCATAGGGTTTCAACTATTGAGAAGCATAGGCGACCACGTTTTGATTTTGCATCAATACACATCCTAAACCCTTACTAGAAGCATCACAATAAACCTCAAAGGGTTCGTGAGGATCAGGTAATGCTAATACTGGAGTTGTGGTCAATTTTTCTTCAACTCTAGAAACTATTTTCACATTTTGGTGTCCAATTGAATGGAGCATTCTTTCGGGTCAGTTTCATCAAAGGTAATGTTATATGAGAAAAACTCATGACAAATCACCTATAATATCTAGCTAACCCTAGGAAACATTGAATCTCAGTCACTATTGTTGGTCATTCCCAATGAAGTATTGATTCCACCTTACTCGGATCTACATAGATTCCCCCTCGTGATACTACATGACCTAGGAATCTAACCTCTTCTATCCAGAATTCACATTTTGACAACTTAGCATACAACTTCCTCTCCCTTAGGATTTGTAACACAACCCTAAGATGCTCTGCATGTTCTTCCTCAGTCCTTGAATATATAAGTATACAATCTATAAAGATAACTACAAATTTATGCAAGTAAGGGCAGAAGATTTTATTCATATAATCCATGAATATATCCAAAGCATTAGTCAGTCCAAAAGACATCACCCTATACTTATAATGTCCATATCAAGTTTTAAAAGCAATCTTGGGTATATCCTCATTCCGAACTCAAATTTGGTGATAACATGATCTAAGACTAATCTTTGAGAATACATTTACACCTCGTAATTGATCCGTGAGATCGTCAATTCTTAGCAAAGGGTACTTATTCTTGATTGTCATCTTATTCAATTGCCTATAGTCCATGCAAAGCCTCACACCCCCCTCCTTTTTCTTCACCAGAAGAATAGGGGCTTCACATGGAGAGGCACTCGGTCTAATAAAAGGCTTCCTTAATAGTTCTTCAATTTGGGACTTTAATTCTTTCCACTCCAAAGGGGACATCCTATAAGGAGCAATTGAGATAGGACCCCTTCCTGTAACTAACTCAATGGAGAATTCAATCTCCCTTTTAAGAGGAATCTTACTCACCACTGGAATCTTAATCAACTCATGGTCACTTTCAGTTTCACTAACCGAGAGGAGAACATAATCTTGACGACCTGTCTTACAACGTTTAGGTGTCACCAGGTTCAAGAAAAAAAGAAAAGGAATCACAGAGATAGAAGGTAGAGTGGAAAGAAATATAGCAGCTTGATCTAAGCAGTGCAAAAGGACGTAGTTAGGTACCAGCCAATCCATACCTAAAATTATATCCAAATCGGATAAAGGAAGCCAAACTAAGTTGGCAGTAAGCTCTCTAGTACCTATTTGAAGAGGAAGGTTCATGCATGCATAGCAAGTTCTAATAGGACCAGTAGTAGGAGTGGATACAAGGAGATCATAAGGTAATTTAGACACAAATAATTGCAACTTCTGTAAATAATAATGGGATATGAAAGAATAAATGGCACCCATATTATACAGTATATCTAGGGTATTATCATTTATTTCACACTTACCTCGGATCAAATCGACAGATGGAGAAGCTTCCTTAGCACTTACAGTAAAATTGCGCCCTTGTTATTGTGGCCTGAGACGAGCTGCTGACCTTTCTTGTTGGGGCATTAAAATATTTTGTGTCTTAGTTTTCCACAACCGAAGCAAACAATTTGAGTTTTCCAACAAGGCCTGTTCCCATGATGTTTCCTACATTTAGGGCACTCTCATGCTATCTCTGGTCTTGGGGATTGAAGTTGCTTTCCTCTGTTGTTATTAGTGTTGTTGTTAGGTGGATATCTTCTCCTAGACTGATTGACAGGCTTGAATCGGGGGCCCTGGGGTGCTAATCCTCTCCTAGCATTACCTTGTGCATACTTGAAACTTGCTAGCTTCCTCTGCACACTGGCATTTATTTACCAGGGTAACATAGTCTCTGATCTCTAGGAGATTCACAGATGCTTCGATATCCTCGCGTAGGCCTCCTTCATATTTCATGCATTTCCAAACTTCATCTAGATCACATTGGTAAATTATAGAAAACTTATAGAGCTCTTCGAACTTGGCTGTATACTCTGCGATGATCATAGATCCTTGCTTAAGGGCCATGAACTCTAGCTCTTTTGCATTTCTCACCGAAAGAGAGAACTACTTATGGTAGAAAGCTTCCTTAAAAATATTTTAGGTGACTTCAGTCTGGGATGCTTCGACTAGTCCCTTGGTGCCAACCCACCAAAATTCAACATTTACTTCTAGCCTTCAGCATCTACTTCTAGCATATAGGTAGCAAAAGCCACCTTTTGGATCTCTGAGTAGGGAAGAACTGAGAAAATCTTCTCCATGGCCTTAACCGATTCTTCTGCTTTACTTGGATTGAAGGCTCCTCGAAATGGTGGGGGATTTGCTTTCCTGAACTCGAAAAACTTTTGATATTCCCTATCCACTTCGTTTCCTCCTATGTTACCAACCAGGTTGCTCCTCGTTGCAGTTAAGTCTTTCTATCATTCGATTAGTAACCATAGCTTATTTTCTCATTACCGCAGCCATCTCACAAAAAATATCCATCATGTCGGCTTCATTTCCAGCTCTTCTCCTAGTATGTCGATTTGAAGTCATTGATTCCTGTCACGCCAAACAAAATATTGAGTTAATTAAGCTCAATACTAAGCTAAGTGTGGCAGCAACCCACAACATTCATAACCAGCAGTCACACACACACACACACACACACACATATAATCATAATGCATGACAATTACTACAGAAGAATAGTCGATCCAATCCTCAGGTTTATAGGATAGTTTGGCTTTGATACCATAATTTAACACCCTCCTAACTACCATATATTACTCGAGTATTAACATTATAATTAGAAGAGTATCACTTCCTTTCTATAATATATGCTAATCAAGTGGCATGAAAAATAAGGTAAATCAAACTCATAAGTTGTAAAGAAAACTTCTATATACTTATATTTGTACTTCATACACAATTTTTCTTAATACATACCATACTAGATGTTAAGTCATTTCACTTATAATACAACTCAGGGACTTCTATCAAAAGACATATCAAGCACCTAAAACCTAGCCTGCTCAAATATCAAGGTCCAGCAAAAATCATATATGCATAGAAATGGATCTAAAAACATCTAACAGAAATCAGTTTATAAGCTGGTAAGGTCCTAGCACTATGCTATGTGATGCTTGGGGATGAGGGCGAGAAGTGATCGCCGGTGCAAGAGAAGGCACAGACAAAGAGCGGCTCTTTACAAGGCCCTCTAAGCGGAGGGGTACATGAATGAACCGATTACACACCTAAATGAGAGGGATCCTGAGACTGTATAGGTATGCGACTATACAGTTAAGGAGGGCTTATATGAATTGACTTGTACTACCTATACTAACAAGATGCATCTTCTTTTCGGTGGCCCAAACTGAAAGAACTCCACAATTAAGCGTGCTTGACTTGGAGCAATTTTGGGATGGGTGACCTCCTGGAAAGTTTTCCTAGGAAGCCTGTGAGTGAGGAAAAAGTATGCTGAAAAGACCCGTATTGGTTTGTGGGGACAGTCATCAATCCATAAAGCAGTAAGGGATGTTACAAATGGTATCAAAGTCTGCACCTCTCCCAATACGGTGTGGTTCGGGGACGAACCAAGCAGAAGCTGGTAGGCATGTAATGCCTGGGGACAAGGGCTAGGAGTGATCACTAGTGCAAGAGAAGACACGGACAAGGAGTGGTTCCTCACAAGGCCCTCTAAGTGGAGGGGTACAGGAATGAACTGATTACACACTCGAATGAGAGGGATCCTAAGACTGTATAGATATGGGACTATATAGTTAAGGAGGGCTTATATGAATTGATTTGTACTACCTATACTAACAAGATGCATCTTCTTTTCAATAGCCCAAACTAAAAGAACTCCACAGTTGAGCATGCTTGAATTGGAGCAATTTTGGGATAGGTGACCTCCTGGGAAGTTTTCCTAGGAAGTGTGTGACTAAGGACAAAGCATACTGAAAAGACTCGTGTTGGTTTGTGGGGACAGTCATTAATCCATAAAGCAGCAGAGGATATTACATGCTACACTATATACAAGTCAAAAGTCCCTAAATATCTCGTGTCCTCCTAGATGAAATCGATGGCCATCGGTATGATGGCCTCAGCTCTACCAGAGGCGTTAGGACTCTCTAGTGGGTCTGAGTTTGAGGACGAGGATGAAGAGGGAGCATCTGCTGGAGGGTTTCATTGGGTGTGCCATTTGCAAAGGCACACCATCATATGGAAAAGCAGGGTCAAAGTCAGTTGTAAATATAGAAGTACTAAAGAAACGGTCAAAAAACACATAAAGATGAACTTGTGAGTATTCGACTACATAGAGAGAGTCAAGGGCAGGATCATAATGCCACAACCATTGTAGCGAGTCAAGGTAAAACACTAGTGATGACATCTCCTAGGTCTGAATAATACAAAATGAATACAGTTAGAGGGATAAGAATATTATAAAATTCTCAGTCTGGTACTCCTTCAAATATGAACAGAATATAACCAATAAATTCATTCATATAGAAATCATCATGCTAAATCATATGTATAAATATTAATGTAAATAATTCAGGTAAAGTTAAATGTAAAATGGTAGTAATCATATATTTTTCTCTTATAATCCATGGAATTTAATTTAATGTAGTTGTCTCTTTTCATTAACATAGGGAAGACTTAATTCCATACCAAGTGGTATTCCTAGTGGACAACTCCACAATGGGTAATAGACTACTTATTAGGACATGAGCTCATTTCTATACGTGATCATCGAACTTCTTTTTTTTTTCCTTTTTTTGAATCTCACACAATTCTTCTTTTAGCATTTTCCTTAATTTAACTTAAGTCTTGTTTCTGTTTTCTCCTATGTCAGAACATGCATAAGTGAAATTTATACATTCTCTTTTCTCATGTAACTGCATCATGTGCTTTCTTTTCTCAAATGCATGCATAAGCCACATGTAGGCATTCAATCATAAGTAATTCTCATTTGTGCCTCATAAATCAATCTTTAAATTATTTACCATGCATTCATTCTCATCATACTTAAATTAAAAGTCATTATATCACCAAATCAATACTTGAGTTCATTTAAGCACAAATACAACATGTTGGTAGAATTCATGTCTAAGGAGTATGATTTATTCTGTATATAAAAAATCCATTAAAAAGGCTATAAACATTCTCTAAGACACCTCAATGTATCCACAATGTCCTGTGAAATTTTTAGGGCAAAACAAGTACTCTAGCTAGGCCAATAAAATTCCATGAATTTGGTGGTTAAAGACCACTTAACCTCAGCTCAGAACCAAAATCTCTTAACTTTTAACCCTAGCAAATGATTAAATAAACTCAAAATAAAAATCAGGGTTGAACTTTAAGATGTTTGAAACATGCTGCAAAAATTTGAAAGGAAAACTTAATCATTTACTATGGTAAAAACAATTAGACAAACTCACAGCTTCATTTCCAAGAGTTCAGGCAGCATATGTACAAGTTCAGTTCTTGATTTTTTTTAAGGCAGTATAAATCAAAATCAGGGCTCAAAAAATCCCTGGAACTAGCCTAAAATGTTAGCTTTAACAAATAATTTTTCTAACTCATAAAAATACCAACAACATAGTTAGAAAAATTGTGATCATACACTGCCTGTAAGAAAACAAAAAATCTAGCAAGTATCACTCAACATCTCTTTGACAAAAATGATTTTTTCACAACGCAAAATTAACCCACCTATGCAAATACATCAATATCTACATGTAATATCACGTAAGAACCAGATTTTATCACTTGAAAACAAGACAAAATCAGCAAGAACAGAAAATCACAAAACAAGATACAAAAACCCTACTTTGAAAGCTTTTGACCTCTATGCTTCAAAGGATGCTCTATTTGATTTCTCTTCACTTTAAGGACTCACAATTAAACACTAAACCTCTCTTAGGCATTGAGGAAGTGAGGGATCAAAGTGAGAATTGGTGGAGAATTGAAATTTTAAGCGGTTAGAATTGTAGGGTTTGAGGTGTAGAACAAGTTTAGTGAAGGGAACTTATGGATTTAACAAGTTTAGGGTTAGGATTTTGAGGTTGGAAACCAAAGTTTTGTGAAGAAGAAAATGGAGTTTCTACAATTCTCTGTGCTAGCAAAACATGAAAAGCAAAAATTAATGAAGTTAGGTGAGTTAAACTTATCTTGTAAGGTGTTGAAAATCATTATTATAAAAGAAACTAATGTGGATGGATAAGATTTGATCTTGTTATTCAAGATTGAATTTTAGCCACTCATTTGATTTAAATGGATATACATTATCCATTTGTAGTGATTAAATCATCTTTTGGTGTTACAAATCTTACACCAAAATTTTACCAAATGGATAAAATAGTGTACCTGGGAAATCAAGCATTGCTCGAAAAATAATTGTAGATATAAAATCTTTATTCCTAACCATTTCTAATCTTAATCCTATAATTTATCACTTTCGGGCATCTCTTGACCCCAATTCTAGGGTTTCGACTGTCCTGGTGGGCCCGTAAGACCCACTAGGAGGTTACTATTCACTTTTTATTTTAAGATCCATTGAGTTGTTCTCATCATTTCCACATCTGTCAGAATCTTGAGATTCTCATTAATAAAGTCCCAATTAATTTCTAAATAAAAATTAAGGTGTTACACTTATAATGTAAGAGACTTTTGCTTATTAACTGTGCCAAAACACTGAAGAATTTTTCCTTCATCTTCTGTAAAACTATTACTGCTTGTAATCAATTTCAACTCTGTAAGAAAAATCTTCTTTCTACATTCTTAGTGGATCATAAGTTCTTCCTGGGAAGAATAGATAGAAATAACTTATTCAAGTTTTCAACTCTAATACTATTTTATTATGAGAAAACATGAGCGTTTGAAATTTTAAGTGATTCAAGCCAAACATAGCCTTTGTAACCTGATCTGGTAGTGATCACTGTGACTTAACTTGAAGAGGCTAAGCAAAGACTACTTGAAGGTGACAATGGATTGAGCTACTAGTCATGCTAAGTTAGCTTGAAAAGGCTAAGCAAAGACTACTTGTAAGTGACAGTAGAGTGAGCTACTAGTTACGTGAAGATAGCTTAAGAAGGCTATTGAAAGACTATCTAACTTTCTCAGGGTTAAGAAAAGGTTTTAGTGGAACTCAATAGTTGTTGAGAATTACATGTAGGTAGGTTGATTGGTCAAACCAATATAAAAATCTGTGCAGTATCTTCTCCTTCTTTAATTTTCCGTTATTTACTGCTTCGTGCCTATCATATTGTGTTTTCTAATTAACATGCATTTCATATATTTGTTACAGCTCAAAAAGTTGCTTTCTGACGTACACTAATATTATTTCCACTGCATTTCAAGTTTATACTTGATAGTACCTATTTAAGTTTTTCAGAAACCAAAATCAACCCCTTTCTTGTGCGCTTTTCAACCTACAATCGGCATCAGATCTCGGGCCTCTAAAGGGTTTAGCAATCTAACGACTGTAGAGGTTAATGATCTTGAGGAAATATGATAAAAATATTCGTATTGCAAAAGGACACTCTATAAATAGACTGTCATTCTTTTATGGTGGAGACTATGGATATTGGAGAGATTGAATGGAGATGTTCATCAAATACACAATTCTTGACTTGTGTGAGATTATTCAAGAAGGAGACTACGATCCTATAGAGAAAGCTCCCGAAACTAAAAATGTGCCTTCCACCTCTAGAGAAGTCCCCAAGAGTAGGTAGACAGAGCAACATAAAGCTAGAGTTGATCACTCTACTATGTCATTAACTAATAGAGTAAAATAGAAGGTTGTTGTACCCACCGAGATAATTCAAGTACCGATTCTTGTTAGTTAGATAACAAGTTGAATAATTGAAAAGAGATTATATCAAAAGGAATAAAGCTAAAGTGCTAAAACAATGTAAAAGCGATATAATAATTGATGGAGTTAAATGCTAGGGCGATTTACTTCAACTACATGTTAACAGAATACAACATAAATATCAATATGTCTTGTCCAAATTCAATTAAGTGATAGTAGAGTCATCATGTCATTAAAAGCCTTTCTGAAGATCATCTAATGACATATAAGTAGAGTCAAGCATCTAATCTCTTAGCATACTTAAGTCTACAAGTAGTTCTTAAACCTTTAAATACCACATGAATCATGTTTTCCTATCTCTAGGTGTCATTCAACTCTTGGCATTGTATTCATAGGCATGGCTCTTACACCTTTTCTCAAATTTGTAAAAGCCCCTATAATCCTAAATTGGTGATCAAACAATTCAAGATAAATAAACTCCAATACAATGCTTACTATCAAATGAGAACAAGATATAAATTCATTCACATTAACATAATAATAAACACAGTCTCTATAAATCACCTTTGGCAAAGGGTTTAGTTAGAAATCATGACAAATGAAATAAAAACAAGATAAGTGAAAGAAAGATTAAAAGAAGCCATGAACAAAGAAAAATACACAAGAAGTTGAAGAACAATCCCAAGAAAGGTCTCTCTCTCAAGATCTTGAAGCTTCAATCTCCTTGCTCACCAAACTTCAAACTCTAGCCTCCTCTTTTCCAAATTTGGTATTGTGATGTGTGATCCTTTTCCAATACTGTTTCCTTGGTTTTGTGCTAATCATGGGCTGCCAGAGTTAGTACAGAGGCCTAGTCTACATGTCAGATTCATGTACCCATGTTGTAGCATAGCTATGGCTACGCTGGAGTGTAGCTTAAGTGAAGATGTGAGAATTCTGATAGCAACTGATGTTATAACGTGGCTTCAGTTTCAGGACCCATGCTCCAACATGGATTTCTGATATCTCTTCAACTCCAATTCTTGCTCCTTTGCACTCCTAGTTCAAATGCTTCCCTAATTATTCTTCCAAAAAGCTACAAAACCAATGGAAAACATAACTAGAATGCAAGATTAAATGTAAGTATAGTCATATAAGAATTTGAACCAATTGATGTAAAAGAGGCAACTATGAAAACTAAAATCAACTATCAACAAACTAAAAATTCTCAAAAAAGTAAAAAAAAAAACATAACTCCTAAGGGAGTTATCACAACCCTCAACTTAAGAACTTACTTGTCCCGAAGCAAGTCTCAAGACAAAACTAAACAAGCAAGATGGTATTTATATTTCAAAATGTTTCCAAGTTGTTTGGTCCATAAACACCTCATCATTTTTCCTAGAGTTAATTCAAAAGTTACTAAGATCTACAATCTAAGCAATTGACCAACTAATTGTGCAAAACTTTTTATGAGAAAATCAAACCTGTGTGTGTGTGCAAAAAGTGACAAAGAATTAATTCTTATCATGCCAATGCCAATAGTTAAAAGGAGGCAAAACCAAAACAAAGCAAAATCATTCTTTATACATCCATAAAAGTAACAACTAGCCAAAGATCAAAAGGACTTTAATTAAGCTTGGAATGTTATGCCAAGGTTGAGGTGTAATGACAAGTCATTTAGGCTCATTAATTAATCTCAACTTAAGAAACCCTTCACCTATAGCCCACCACCTTCAAGCAACCCCCAGCTTGTATTATTGCTACCCCTATTTCATTGTTTTAATTTTTTTCACAACCTATTTCCATTTCTCAATTGAGCACCAATCAAATCCAAATAATCACAAGCCACTTTCCTTTATTCTTTTTTTTCTTGAATTGTCTTTATTTACATGGGAATACACATTTTTCTTCTTGGTGCTTTTTTTTTTATGAGAATATACCTATAGTCATTGACACATGGGGATCAAGTTAAGAGTTACCCTATTTTCATAAACTTAGAAGCTTTAGGCTTGAGGGTAAACTAGGTTCAAAATTAGGAAATGAAACAAAAGGGATTCCTAGGCGTGTAATGTATCTCAATCAAGAAACAAAAATCCAAAGGCTCAAAAGAGGTGACAAGGGTTGGTGTCAAAAGGTGGGCCAATAGTTTCTTTGTGGCTTCTAAAAATGGCCTAGATCACTTCTAAGGCCAGTTCCTACTCATGCTTATCTAGAGAGCATCAAATGCAAAGAATGCATTGTCACAACGTACTAGGAGAGCGTCGCGACAAGGATGATAGCGTTTGTTTTTGAAAAATGATAATGAGAGTAGCCACCAATTTTGATTTCAGAAAAATTGGAAAACCTTTAATTTGCAAAATTGGTCTTTAAAAGAGATTTTGAGATTCAGGAGTCTTATTACAATTAGGGAAATGTCATAACTTAATCTCACTGCATCCCTAATACGTTCGTATAAACACAATTACCTTAGAGATAATTGTGCAAATTTATTTCTAACTTTAAAATATTTATTTTCCCAAAAAATGTAATTATTTATTTGCAAGAATAAAACCAAAATTAGTCATTATGTAAATAAAACTATAACATAATTATATAAAAGTGAAGAAAAATAAAGCAAGATAAATAAGTTAAAAGATAATTAAATCTGGAAAGAACATGACTTAATGAAAAATTAATTTTGGTTTGATAGTTGTTGGCTATGCCGACGTATCCTCTGGTGTAAGGAGGAACTCAAAACCACGTCGTTCTGTAAAAAATGCTTGTGTATTTTGATTGATTTTAAAAGAAAAAAATAAAAGTGTGTTCATTACTTTTAATTTTGAAAATGGACTTCGACTAATGACATACTACAAGAGAAATTTGATTTTTACGCAGAATTCAAGTTAGCATTAGACTACTCACTAGACTACTCAGTGAATCTTTACGGCTCAACGATATATGAAGGAAGCATTCACCTCTCAATCATAATCATTAACCGTCGCACGGATAAAATATTTTTATTTTTTATTATTTTCATTTGTTATTGTTATTGTGATTTATTTATTTTGAGTAGTCTTAAACTTTAGCGAAATAAAAAGAAAAACTAAACCTATTAACAATGGACTAGCACCAAAGCAGTCCTAGCCTAATACTAGCCCAGTCCCAAAAACTAAATAAGACAAAGAGCGAGCCCAATGACCCAAAGGTCTCACTAAGCTCAAACAAAAATCTAAACAAAAATATAGTAGTAAACCCAACCCAAAAGGAAATGAATATGATCCAAAGTAAAAAATACAAATAAAATCTAACCCAAGCCCGTGTATCAAGCTACAGCCCAATTAGCAAACAAAAAACAAAGCCTAACTAAGGAACCCATATTCAGAGAAAAGAAAACCTCAATTCCTTAGACACCTTATACAACCATTGCAGCACAAATGAGGAAAGTGTTGGGGCTGCTGCAACACATACGGGAAAGGAGGGTGAGGGTTGTATAGGCATTTGAGGGATACCAACACGCGGCGAGTAGAGGAGAAAGGGAGGCCTCACGGCAGCGGTCCTGTGAGGGAGGATGAACTTTGTGCGGCGGCTGTCCTGGTTCTGCGAGGCGAAGCGGCTGAGGGGAAAGGCGCGACGGCGCTATGGTGCTAGGCGTTAGTCTTCTTTGTGGTGAGCTTCTCTAAGTGGTGGTCTTTGGCGTAAATGAGGTCTTCTTGTGATGAGCTTCCCGGATGTGGTGGCGGCGGCCGGATCTGCGAGCGACGCGAGTTCGTGTGCTGTGGAGAGATAGCGATGGGTGCTAAGCGGCTGTGATGACCGCACGGAAGGGGAGGCGCTGCGCGGCTGGTTGAGCCATCGGCGGTCTGGACGGCGCTAAGGGATTCTCCGGCGAGTGGCAGTGTCCAGAGTAAACGCAGAAGGGAACGCACGTGGTGGACGGGAGCGCGGTGCCACGGCTGTGGCCGTTCTGGCTTCACGGCAGCGGCGTGAACGGCGATGAGGGAGATGACGAAGTGGGGAGATACGTCCCCCCTCTTTTCCTTCTATTCATTTTTTATTTCATTTGTTAATATTTTTTTAATCTATTTGAGGTTTGAAAGAGGTTTTGGTTTGTGACATTGATCTTACTATTGGTAAAAATTTGGATGACAGTGATGGTGGTTATGGCATGGTGTTGGTGCTGTGATGTAGTGATTAGAGGTTGATGAGATGATTTTGGAATGGTGATGAACGATGCTGTAGTTGCTGTGATGGTTAAGAATGGTTTTGGTGAGAGGGTGGCTGATGATGCTGGTGATTCCAGAGGTGAAGTGAGCTTGATTTTTTCTTCCCTGATTCCCCCCTCTGTTTATCTGATTCCTTCTCATTTATACTGAGCCCATTTGAGTAATTAACATCTGACTCCATGGTTTCTCTGGAATGTAGGGGACCCATACGGACTTGTCTCCCACGCTTTCTTCCTCGCCCATTCGCTAAGCACTCCACTGACTAGGCAGAGAGCCCATTCCTTGTCAGTCTTGTTGCAAGAGAGAGGAGATGGCTGCTGAAGTTAGGAAGCAACAAAGGGGTTCCCATTCTGCATCCGCTCCTTTTTTTTTTTTTTTTTTATTCGGATTGGTAGTGATGGAGGATATGTTAAAAAAGTGTTTCTGGTTCTTTCATATCCATTTAAATGGACAAACTCAGATAACAAAAGAACCAGTATATATTTTTGTATTTTGTATTTTTATATTTTTTGGTGATTGTTTTTTTAAAATAGAAAGGTAATATTTTGGTTTAAAAGAAACGTAAAAACAGCAAAAGCTGTAAAATTAATGGATGAGCTTTATTCACGACATATAAAAGAAAATGCCAATTTTTGGATTTTTATTTTATGACCGGACAAAATTGGATGTTCACATGCATGTCACAATTTAATTATGGCAATGAAACATGATGGTCACTAACCTTAAGTCACTCATGATAGTGTATGCAATATGATTAATGTTTCCCAAAAAAAAAAATAATCAATAAGAAGATTTTCAATACTCAAGTGGTCAATACTAGCTATTAAAGAATTAACAACCAAAACAACCAATTATATTATTGGAATGGACCACAACAACAATAATTTTCAGCATTTTTCATTTTCATTTTTTTAACTACCCCTAATAAGAAAAATTAAAGCAACAATTAAAGACAACTAGAATCAATTAAAGTTAACAACTACAACCTACTCCAACTACAATCTAAGTCCCCCACTCCCAACTTAAAAATTGTGATCGTCCCCAAGCACACACATGCACAATAAAATCACAAAAATAGAAGGAAAAGGGAAGAAAGCACCTTATGGTCAATCTGGGTCCTTCATAGCATCATGGTCATCATCATCATCATCATCATCTGAATGGCTTTCCTCTTCTTCATCTTCTGCATTATCATCCTCAACATCATCTAAATCACCCTTCTCCTTTTCATCATCATCATCATCATCCTCAGCATCATTATTAGAGGATAGTGGAGCGAAAATGGCTGGGTAGTCATGATAGGCATCTAGATTGCCATGCCTTATCATATCATCCAAGTGGTGGAATCCCCTATCCACCTGCTCATAGATGTTGTTCAATTATATGTTCATTGTCATATCAAGCTCATTTATCCTCACCATCAATGAAGCAATATCTAGGCCTTGAGAAGATGATGAGGCTTGCTGCCTTCTACCCTTAAAAGAGTCAAGCTAATCAGTGGGTATGCTCCTTCTTAAGTTGCTAATGGCACCTCCTCTTACTTTGTTCCTTGCCCTAGAGATAGTGAGGTTGACAGAGGTGGGGGGATATTAAAAGCTCAACAAGAGTCTTTTTTTCATTTTGCCAGATTACCACACTAGCTAATCAGGCCAAGGTAGTAATCAAGGAAGGATAAGGCAAACTATTTCTACTGCTTGGGATATGCTTTATATGAACACTAATGATAGTCCCGATATTCGCCTAAAAGGCAAGTCTCTTTGGGAATGGTGTGGACATGAGAGCATGGCCAGATGCAAGACATGATGATCAAGGCCCACACTTGATCTGAATCAGAAAGGTGGATGATCTTGATGTTCTAGGGAATGGTACGTTCAGTGTCATTTTCATAAAATGTCCACTCGGCTCTTTTTCTACCAATGATACAGAGAACCTCATCCCAGTTAAGAGGGTTGTTGAGCATTGATATATAAGCATATTTCTCTACCGGTTGGAGTTCATGATGTGCATTGATTGTCTCAGATGTCAGACAAATCCATTTTCCACTCAAGAAGATCCTGCCATTTGGGACCTTATTCTCACCCTTCTTGAGCATGTTAGCATGATTTCTTTGACTAGGGGCACACTACCAATTGCTGGAGCATCAAAAAGGAAGTCTCAACCTCGTCTATTAATCTCATTGATTACTCTTTGGAAATCTCCTCTGCTTGACTGCCCTTCAGGTAGGATTTTCACCCCCTTTCAATAATGCATTTTCTGTTATGAAGGGCAGAATTGTACCACTACTCTGTGTCAAGGTGAATAAATTTTCCATTCGTGGGAGTAGAAGGAGAGCTAGCTTGCCTATTGCTTCTTCTAGGTGCCATGGCTTGAGGGTGCTTGTGAGTGACACAAGTAAGAACATAGAAATGCAACAAAAATATATCAAAGAGTCCAACATTCAACATCAAGTAATTTTATACCAAACTTGTAACTGAACAAAGGAGGCCTGTAACACCCTGAAATTTATATAAAAATTAATTTAAGTTTTTCTAGTCATAATTCTAAAAATCTGACAGGCATAGAAATGATGAGGATGACATAACGAATCTGTAAAAAAAAATGTGAATAGTAACTTGCGAACCCCGGCAGGCCCGTCAGGACAGCAGAAACCCTAGAATTAGGGCCTGGAGATGTCCGAAAGTGAGAAATTATAGGATTAAAGTTAAAAATAGATAGGAATAAATATTTTATACCTAGAATTAATTTTCGAACAATAGTTGATTACCCGGATACACTGTTTTACCCGTTCGGTAAAATTTCGATGTGCGATTTTTAATACCGAAAGAAAGTCAAATCTTTAGGATAAAGTTATCCTTTATAGCCAAATGTAAGGCTAAGATTTCATCTTGATTTACAAGATTAAATCCTAGCCATTTATCATGATTTCTTGTAGAAAAAGTTTTGTTTTTTATTGGATAAAGATTTAAATCAAATAAAAGCCACAAACTTTGTCATTTTGGAAGGCACTTTCTCGGCCATGTTGCAGCACATAGCCCCCATTTTTCTTCCTTTGAAACAGCCATGAACAAGGTTTTAACCTCCAAAGACCTAGCCTAAAGTTACTAAAACCTCAAAACTCTTTTCACAAAAGTTGTTCTAGTCTTCACCATCTACAAATCTAACCGATTAGAATTTAAATCCATCACTTTTCTCTACCTTGAGTGCTCATAATCTGCTGCCTAAGGGAGGGTTTGGTGTTGATTTGGAAGGTTTGAAGTGAAGGAAATCCATCTTGAATCACTCTTGAATCCTTAAGGCCACTCAAGTAGGGTTTTCTTTGGCCTTTTTTCTTTCAAAATTTTCTGATAATTTCTGATGTGATTAAATCTGAGATTTCTAATTTTATTGGTTGATATTATGTTGATATTGATGTATTAATTTTGGTGGAGTGTTTGGGTGTTGTGAAAAATGATTTTTGTCAAAAGAGAATTTGACACATGCTGTCGGATTTTCGAATTTCAACAGGACATAATTTGTTCACGAATTTTTTGGCTCATTTCTAATCATTTTTATAAGCTATAAAAATTATATGTTGAAGCTAACATCATAAAAAGACTCTGATAATTTTCGTGGTTCATGATAAGGAACTTTACTGCCTGAGAAAAATCATAAATGGAGAGTCTAACTATGCTGCCTGGATTGTAGGAACTGAAGTTCTAATTTTGTATAATTTTGTTACCATACCAAATGATTGAATTATCACTTGAAAATTTTACAGGAAGTTGATAACATATTTAAGTATAATTGCGATTTTTATTTTGTAGTAGTTCAATCATTTGCTAGGCCTAAAAATTATGACAATCCTATTCGGAGCTGTGAAAAAGTGGCCTCTAACCACTAAACTTGTATAATTTATTTAACATGGTTAGAGAACTCTTTTCACTCTGAGATTTGTATAGATACTTGGGGACACATTGAGGTATCATATGGAATTTTTATAACCTTTTAATTAGTTGTGTGATGTGCAAATTAATTTTGCTACCAAGTTGTGAAATCTACCAACATGCTGTAATTGTGCTTAAATGAACTCAAGTATTGATTTGGTGATTTAATGACTCCTAATTTAAGTATGATGAGTATGAATGCATGCTATTGAATTTATGGATTAGTTTAAGGCATGATTGAAATCATATTGTGAATCAATGCCTATATTTGTTTTATTACATGCATTTGAAAAAGGAAAAGTGAATGATACATTGAACTAAATTCAATAGCAATAAGTAGTGACATAAGATCCTTTCGACTTTGTCGAAGGCAAATAAAGTGACACATGATCCTTTTGACTTGTCGAGGGTAAATTAAATTATCCTTTTGATTTTTTTGAGGGCAAATAGAGTGATAAATGATCCTTTTGACTTTATCGAGGGCAAATAGAGTGAGACGTGATCCTTTTGACTATGTCAAGGGCAAATAAAGATATATGAGGTTCTCTTCGACTTATCAGTGACAATTACAAATAAGTCCATTACACTCAGCATATGCATAATCATGTTATATGTAAATGGTTGATTAGAATTACTTACTATGTGCTTGAGTTTTATAATATATGTGCACTAAGTGATTGATTATTAAAATTTATCCACTTCGGAAGTATGATTTGAACTTTAAAATTGAACCATCGATATATGTTGCATGCTCACTTTTTCCTGAAAAACCGAAGTAGCTGGGGCGATGACGATGACAATATGATTGTGTAATTGGGGAATTGCCCTACTGAGAATTGTATAATTCTCACCCCTATGTGTTTTTACGTTTCCGTGTCGTCTCCAGGTTGATTCAAAGAACTATGGGCTATTACAGCAAAAGAAGTCGGATTGGCAGTAGTCGGGTGTCTAAGATTGTATCATATGTACTTAGATGTATGTATAAGTGTGTAAATTTAACAGAGAACATATGTGCATTAAAGCTCATAAAAGAGCTTCCTTATGTAATCGACTTTATATTAAATAAATGTTTTGTATCTTTACTATATATTTTGATTGAATTATGCTAGTTATTACACGAACCCATCGCATTTGCTATAGTTATATAAGAAAGGTCCACTAATTAATAAGTAATAACTCTCGAGTATGATTTCATAACTTAAGGATGGTGTTATACTTGGGAGGGTGTTACAAGGCCCGTTCAACACAATCTAAGAACAAGATGTCAGCCTTTCAATTCACTTTAATTCCAATTGACATTGTTCTTAACCTTTCAAAAATGCAAATTACTCAAGAGCAATGCCAAAACTATTCTATACTCATAACATCATCAAAGGCTTTTGAGTAAGTGTAACACCTTAGTATTCAACCCAATACTCCTAGAACGTACTGAGGCTAAATATTAGTCATTATTTCTTGTTTCAATTCATTTATAGTTGAAAATACTTATTAAAAATACAAGCCAAATTTTTCTTTTTAAAACCTCGATAAAGTAAGAGCCGCGCGTAGCATATACAAGCGATATAGAAGGATGCAGAAATCTAAACATTTAAGAAGGCTCCACGAAGAACATAACACAACATAACACACATATATATATAAACCACCTGCCTAGAGGTGAACACATATATATACACCTGTGTAGGCTCGTCCTCGGAGGGGTCCGTCTCAAAAAACCTCAAACGAGGGATGTAATCGGGGAAGTCTCGAACGGCCGATCCAGAAGGGGAATGCCAAAAATCATCTCGTCTCCGTAGGAGGATGTAAGGGTGAAACGGTAGCTCAGTACTGGATGGCTGAAGGGGCGTCCAACAAACACAAAAACTCGGACCGTGCAACGTCCCTCAAAATGATACGATCTGTGCTCCGGATCATAGTGGAACTCCCATGTGGGCATGTTAATGAACAGGACGAAGGTTGCCATCTAAATCTGAAGACATGACGGAAAGAAAAGGCAGGGGGAGTGAGAATCTTTCCTAAAGAAACTCAGTAGGGTTTTCCTCCTATCTAGGTGACATCATCTACGTCTCTAGGAACCTCATGTTCTTATAAAATAGTGGGCATTTAGTAGTTCAATTATGAGGTTCTTAAACATTGATTACCAAGGCCCATTCTCTTTTTAACATATAGCTTGTATTTACATGGATGCATCATACTTCATTATGATATGCAAAACCTAACTAGCTTATTAGCATACATGGTAATTATAGACATAGTACGTGGTACATAGATCATAGAACATAGAGCATAAAACATAGAACTTAGTACATGGTCCATGGTATCTTATCTTGGTTACTTAGGTGACATTAAAACATTTACTTTGCACATGGGCCACCCTAATTGTTCTCCCCTTTGAGAAACCTCTAGGTTATGAGCTTATACCTCACTAGTCGTCACTAGCACATATACTTATCCCTTTTGATAAGTTAGGGTCCCGACTTAAAGTATGGGCTAGGGGGCTAGAATCACCTCATCCCTATCCATAGTTTGATGGTTCCAAAGGATCATTTTCTCATAGTTTATGTCACCTCAAATCTTAGCATGTTATAACAAGATGCCGCATAATTCATACATGTCACATATCTCATATAATTCTAACATAGGCGTCTCTAATGTTCTAAGAGAACAATATCATGCAATTGATAATTCTATCATCGTATAGCATCACATAAATCATGAGACAACACATTAATTCATCATTCATAGAAGGCACACAAACCATTCCCTTGAAAGTAAAAATCCCTAAATCGGGCAACCTCAAACTGCCAAATTATTTTCTTATACCTCTAAGGGATTGATTAACCTCATTTCCACAATCTATTAAGTCCTAGAACCTAATTAATTATGGTTGGGCAGCATAGGCAGTAAGCATATTTTGATGAATTATGGTGTTCTAGAAGTTACGTTTTAAGTTCTTTCTCATTACCGACTTTTTCTATGATGCAATAATTAATACCTCAACCAATTATGAGTCATTCTCACCCATCTAAACATGTTATAATATGGTTCTACAAACTCGATCAAGGCTGGAACAGAATATACAATTCTGGTTCCTAAGGAGTTCCAGTAACCACACTTTCAAACTATTAGAGTTACTAAGCATGCCTAAGATGCCTAGAACAACTATCATACAATTGGTAAGGCAAAACAGAATTTAAGGTGCTAGAATAGATAAGCATGCCTAAGATGCCTAAGATGCCTAAGCATGCCTAAGATGCCTAGAACAACTATCATACAATTAAACACATATAGACCACCCAAAACAGAATTTAAGGTGCTAGAATAGATAAGGCAAAACTGAAAACATACCCATCATATTAAGCATAGAACTTTCATTTTAAACACACATAACTTACTAGTTTCTCTTGGAACCTTTTCAAAGCTTCTAAAACTCATTTGAAAACAATTTATTTCATTAGAATCCTCATAAAACATATAAGGGCAGTAGCTATTTCAAGACAATCTCAAGAGGGATTTAAATCATAAAACTATGCTTGAAATATTTCTTGAGATCATCTAAACTTAAGAAAATTATAAAACATCGGTTTTGACACTTGTGACTAGATGAAACTCACACCAAGTTCATCATCATCACATGCCCAAAAATCAAAGGAGTAAAACACATTCATTTCCAAACTTTACTTGAGATACTAAGGGAGAAATCTTTGAGCTCTAATATTTTAAGTGATAACAAGAATATAAACGTGTTATGCACTTCATTTTTTTATATTTATTAGAAAGTAAAGTGAGGGCTCAAAATAAATATGAGATGCAACTCAATTTTATCTCAAGTTTAGGTGATGACTTGAAAAGTAAACATAAAATGCAAAGCTTTAATTTAAACATGATAATGCAAGTTCATTTATTTATTCTTGAGAGTTTAGTGATAGCATAAAAGTACATATGCTATGCAAGGCATAAACTTAAACATAAATGCTAGTCCATTATTATATGTCATTAGAGCTCATACAAGACTTTAAAGAGTCAATATCACATTCTCAATCCCATTCTCATTATCATAAAGCAAACTCTAGAGTTCTAAGAATCAAGGCTTCAAAGGAATCTCATGGTTCTTTGAACATCGTCATCAAGCTTCAAGGAAATAAACTTGAGAAAACAAAACTTCAAAGGGAAAAGGAGTAAGAACCGAATCCATGAGGAGAAGGAAAAATACACCATGTTCTTTATTATGTACCCAAGACACCTATCTAGAGCAAAACTCTAGAACGTGTCGGCCAACTTTAAGGTTGAAAAGGGTAGGCCTTGGGCTTATTGAAATCCTTAGAGTTATTTTCTTAAGTTGAAAACATTAGTGAGCTAAGTATCATAAGTACAACTTAAAGAAAAGGAAACTCAAGCTGTAGAGGTTTCATGAGAGATGAACACATAGTCACCTCTAGAGAACACTCATCATCAAGCCATCATGTTCAAGGCCTTGAGGCTGAAATCAAAAGGAGAAAGAAAAGGAAGAAATAGAAAATGAACAATATGAAAGGTTCATCCATTCATCATATTTCAACAAGATCAAAGCATAAGGATCAAGGAAACATGTTTAGAAAAGCTCCCTACCAAGTATGTGTGTTCTTGAAGACAAAGAATGGTTTGATCTTGAGGAAAAAACAAGAAGAAATCTTCTTGTAACTTGGAGTACAGCTTCGGCCTTGAAGAGAAATGAAGGAAGAAGATGTGTTGGCTTGTGTTTGAGCTTGGTGATGTGTTTAGATGAGAACTAGATGAAGATTAAGCGGTTGAGGGGTGGCAATTTCTCTTAGAATAAGGAGAAGAAAAGAAAGCTTTGAGAAAACTAGCACTTTCTCTTAAGACTTCAAACTTGGCAAATGATTCAAAGTGAAGCAAGGTTCACCAAGACAAGGTATTTCTAGAGTTTTGAATCATAAAGAAGTGAATGGGGAGGGGGCTGGCCAAATAGTTACCTCATGGAACATGAGGTGAGAGATTTTGTTCATGGAGGTATGGTGTAGTCGTGGTGAAGCATAGTGTGGTATGGCTAGTGGTATGGCCTTGAAGTGAGCTTTGAATGACTAGAAAAATAAAACAATTATTTGAATAGAGGGGGATGTGGCTGGTGGTCATGTGCAGCCAAGGGGAGAGTTTTCATTCAAATAATCATGAACTAGTGATGTGTTTAGGAGCAAACAAGATTAGACCACTAATTAAGGTTTTGTAACCAAGTGTTTAGGAGAACTAATTAGGTAATTAGGGTCACAAACAACTTAATTTGGGAGGAATCTTGTTAGATTAGTGGGATCAAACTCCATTGACTAGAGATTAGGAAATAACACATTTTCTTAAATTAGGGAGATTGAATAGTAAAAACACTATTCATAGATGCTTTCTTGAAGAACTAAGACTAGAAATGGGTTTTAAGTTTCCTTAAGCAATTTTAGGTCCTAATCAACCTCAAATAATTATTTAAGCTTTGGATTAATTATGGAAATTAATTAATCTTTAATTAGAGCCTGATATTGCTTAGGTCTTGTTTTAAAATCATCATTAAGCCCTAATGCACTTAAGTAGGGGCAAAATCATAATTTTTCTCAAAAACTGCCCGGGACTTAGGCAAACATAAATCATGTCTTAAAAACATTGTTTTAGACTTTCGGGATAAGTCCGGGTCAAAACAAAACTCAAAACTGCCTTAAATTTATGTAAGGGTATTTTGGTCATTTATGCGTAGAAACCTCAAATGAGATTTTTCTGCTCTATTAAACATTCATATACATAAAATCCCCTTTTTACATAATTAAAGCTCTTATGAGGATGGCCGAGGCTGACCGTCCTCGTGTTTCAGGTAAAAATGACCTCAGGGGCATTTTGGTCATTTATACATTTAAAGAAAATCGGGGCGTTACAGTAAGCACAATAAGAGCTAAAACCATCAGAATATTCCCGAGAATAAACCATTAAAAAAGGAGCAATTTTTTGTTACTCAATGAAAACAGTAGACAAAACAAAGAACAAAGAGCAAAATTAAAAGTACAAAATATCGTTTTTATTTTTTATTTTTTAGATAACCTCATGCTAGACTATGGGTGACCACGCTATTGAGTGTTGTTTCCTTTTTTCTTTTTTTAACGAACAAAATAGCAATCACAATAAAGAAAAAAAACTAAAAATGAAAATTATAGAATGCAGATTAGGCACAATAATGAGGAACAAAAGGCAAACTTTCATCGAAAGCAAACTTAAATGCCAAGAGGAAGAGTTTAGATACATACCAGAATGTGATGAATGATGAATGGTGAATGAAAGAAACTTCAAAGCACAAAACTCCTCAATCAATTAACAAAAATCAAACCCCAATTCCTTAACTCTTTGAATTTGCGATTAGGTTTTGGTGGTGGTTTGGGAAAATTTGTAAGTGTGGAAGAGGAAAAAGAAGGTTTTGGCTATTATGGATTGGCATTGTGGTAGTTTTTAGTTACTATTTGGATAGTGGCAGTGTTGGTGAGAAATGGTGGCTTGTCGCAAATGGCTGCTGGTGGGTTGGTGTGAAGTGGTATTGGGTCGTAAGTTAAATAATGTGCGACAGAGGAATGAGAGGAAGGGCAGAGGATGGTGATGGAAAGAGAAGTTAAAGGTTAATGAAAGAAAGAATGCTTGAGGAATGGAAGAGATGAGTTTGTGTAAAAAGAGAACTCAGAATATGATGAATGATGAATGGGGAATGAAAGAAACTTCAAACCACAAAACTCCTCAATCAAATAATAAAAATCAAACTGCAAATATCTAACTCTCTCTGAATTCGCAGTTAGGGTTTGGTGGCAGTTTGGAAAAATTTGAAAATAAGAAGAGGAAAAAGATGTTGTCTATTATGGGTAGGGATTGTAGCAATTTTTTGTCGCGGTTTGGATGGTGGCAGTGGTGTTGGTGAAGAATGGTGGCTTGAGCACGGGTGGTTGCTGGTGGGTTGGGTGTGAAATGGTGTTGGGTCGCAAGTTGAATAATGTGTGTTAGTGGAATGAGATGAAGAAATGCACATGATGGTAATGGAAAGAGAAGTTAAAGGTTAATGGAAGAAGGAATCCTTGAGGAATAAAATAGATGAGTTTGTGTAGAGAGAGAATTGAGAAAAGAGAGAAAGGGAAAGAGAGTTGAATGTTTGAGCCCAAAATAAGAGAGATTCACGCTGCAGATATGCTATGAGGCACAATGTGAAATTGGCAGAGCATTCACACTGTAGCGTGATAAAACATGCTGTATTGTGAAATTCCCCTTTTTTATTTATTTTTTAAGAACAAAACATCAAGCACAATAAAAAAACACAAAGCAAAAAAATAAATTACAAAATGCAGATTAGGAACAATAATGAGAAATAAAAGGCAAACTTCCATCAAAAGCAAACTTAAATGCCAAGAGGAAGAGTATAGAGACATACCAGAATGTGATGAATGATGAATGGTGAATGAAAGAAACTTCAAAGCACAAAACTCCTCAATCAATTAACAGAAATCAAACCCCCAAATCTCTAACTCTCTCTGAATTCACAGTTAGGGTTTGGTGGTGGTTTAGAAAAATTTGTGAGTGGAGAAAGGGAAAGAGACGATGTTAAATGTTATGGGTTGGGTTTGTGATAGGTTTTGGTCACGGTTTGGATGGTGGCAAGGTTAGTAAGGAATGGTAGCTTGAGCATGGGAGGTTGCGGCGCGTTGGGTGTGAAGTGGTTTTGGGTCACGAGCTGAATAATGTGCGATGGTGGAATGAAAGGAAGTAGGGCAGATGATGGTGATGGAAAAAGAAGTTAAAGGTTAATGGAAAAAGGAATGCTTAAGGAATATAAAAAATGGGTTTGTGTATAGAGAGAACTAAGAAGAAAGAGAGATAGGGAGAGAGAGAGAGTTGAGTGTTTGAGCCCAAAATGAGAGAAATTCATGCTGCTGATGTGCTATGAGGCACAACATGAATTTGGCTGAGCATTCATGCTATAGCGTGATAAAACATGTTGTAGAGGGAAATTCTTTTCATTTTTTTTAAGAACAAAATAGCAACCACAATAAAGAACAAAAAGCAAAGATCAAAATTATAGAATTGGATTTGGCATAGTAATGAGGTACAATAGGCAAAATTTCATCAAAAGCAAACTTAAATGCTAAGAGGAAAAGTTTAGAGTCATACTAGAATGAGATGAATGGTCAATGAAAGAAATTTCAAAGCTCAAAACTCCTCAATCAATTAACAAAATTCATACCCTAAATCTCTAACTCTCTCTGAATTTGCAGTTTGGGTTTGGTGGTGGTTTGGAAATATTTGTGAGTGTATAAGAGGAAAAAGATGGTGTTGGATGTTATGGGTTGGGATTATGGAACTTTTCGGTTGCAGTTTGGATGGCGGCGATGTCAATGCGGAATGGTGGCTTGAGCGTGGGTGGTTGCTAGTGAGTTGGGTGTGAAGTGGTTTTGGATTGTGAGTTGAATAATGTGCGGTGGTGGAATTAGAGGAAGAAAAGTAGAGAATGATGATGGAAAGTGGAGTTAAAATTAATGGAAGAAGGAATGCCTGAGGAATAGAAGAGATAGGTTTGTGTAGAGAGAGAACAGAGGAAAAAGAGAAAGAAAGAAAAAGAGAAAGCTGAGTGTTTCAGCCCAAAGTGAGGGAGATTCATGCTGCTGATGTGCTATGAGGCGCAAAGTGAATTTGGTTGAGCATTCACGCTATAGCGTGAAATTCCACTTTTTTTTAAGAACAAAATAGCAAGCACAATAAAGAACAAAATGCAAAAATAAAAATTACAGAATGCAGATTACGCACAATAATGAGGAATAAAAGGTAAACTTTCATCAAAAGCAATCTGAAATGCCAAGTGGAAATGTATAGAGACATACTAGAATGTGATGAATGATGAATAGTGAATGAAAGAAACTTCAAAGCACAAAACCTCCCAATCAATTAACAAAAATGAAACACAAAATCTCTAACTTTCTCTAAATTTGTGGTTAGGGTTTGGTGGTGGTTCCTTCAAACTTGTGAGTGTAGGAGAGGAAAGAGATAGTGTTAGCTATTATGGGTTAGGATTGTGGTAATTTTCAGTCGCTGTTTGGATAGTGGCAGTGTTGGTGAGGAATGATGGCTCAAGTGCGGGTGGTTACTGGCAGGTTAGGTGTGAAGTGGTTTTGGGTCACGAGTTGCATAATGTGTGGAAGTGGAATGAGAGGAAAAAGGGCAGAGGATGGTGATAGAAAGAGAAGTTAAAGGTTAATAAAAGAAGCAACGCTTGAGGAATGGAAGAGATAGTTTTATGTAGAGAGAACTGAGAAAAGAGAGAGAGAGAGAGAGGGAGAGAGAGAGAGAGAGAGAAAGATAGAGAGCTGAGTGATTGAGCCCAAAATGAGAGATTCATGCTGCTGAGATGCTATGAGGCACAACATGAATTTGGCTTAGCATTCATGTTGTAGCGCGATAAAATACGCTGCAACGTTAAATTCTTTTTTTCCCCCCTAAAAAAGAAGACAGCAAGCACAATAAAGAGCATAAAGCAAAAATAACAAGTACTAAATACAGATTGGGCACTGTAATAAGGAACAAAAGGAAAACTTTCATCAAAAGCAAACTTAAATGCCAAGAGGAAGAGTTTACAGACATACTAGAATGTGATGAATGGTGAATGAAAAAAGCTTCAAAGCACAAAACTCCTCAATCAATTAACAAAAATCAAACCCCAAATCTCTAACTCTCTCTGAATTCGTGGTTAGGGTTTGGTGGTGGTTTGGACAAATTTGTGAGTGTAGAAGAGAAAAGAGATAGTGTTGGTTGTTATGGGTCGGGATTGTGGTAATTTTTAGTCACTGTTTGGATGGTGGCGATGTTGGTGAGGAATGATAGCTTGAGTGTGGGTGGTTGCTGGCGGGTTAGGTGTGAAGTGGATTTGGGTCGCGAGTTGCATAATGTACGGAAGTGGAATGAGAGGAAAAAGGGCAAAGGATGGTGATGGAAAGAGAAGTTAAAGGTTAATGGAAGAAGGAATGCTTAAGGAATGGAAGAGATGGGTTTGTGTAGAGAGAGAACTGAGAAGAGAGAGAGAGAAAAAGCTAAGTGATAAGCCCAAAATGAGATATATTCATGCTGTTGAGATGCATTCATACTGTGGCCTAATAAAATACACTGTAATGTGAAATTCTTTTTTCTTTTTTACCTAAAGAACAAGATAGCAAGCACAATAAAGAACATAAAGCAAAAATAACAAGTACTGAATACAGAGTAGGCACCGTAATGAGGAACAAAAGGAAAACTTTCATCAAAAGCAAACTTAAATGCCAAGAGGAAGAGTTTATAGACATATTAGAATGTTATGAATGATGAATGGTGAATTAAAAAAGCTTCAAAACACAAAACTCCTCAATCAATTAACAAAAATCAAACCCCAAATCTCTAACTCTCTCTGAATTCACGGTTAGGGTTTAGTGGTAGTTTGGAAAATTTTGTGAGTGTGGAAGAGGAAAGAGATGGTGTTGGCTGTTATAGGTTGGTATTATGGTAGTTTTCAGTCACGGTTTGGATGGTGGCAGTGTTGGTGAGGAATGGTGGCATGACGCGGGTGGTTGCTGACAGGTTGGGTGTGAAGTAGTTTTGGGTCGCGAGTTGAATAATGTGCGGCAGTGGAATGAGAGGAAGAAGGGCAGAGAATGGTGATGGAAAGAGAAGTTAAAGTTTAATGGAAGAAGGAATGCTTAAGGAATGGAAGAGATGGGTTTGTGTAGAGAGAAAACTGAGAAAAGAGAGTGGGCGAGAGCTTAGTGTTTTAGCCCAAAATGAAAGAGATTCACACTACTGATATGATTTGAGGCATAACGTGAATTTGGTTGAGCATTCACGTTGTAGCATGAAATTCCTCTATTTTTTTTATTTTGTAAAGAACAAAACAGCAAGACAATAAAGAATAAAAAATAAAAATAAAAATTATAGAATGCGGATTAGACACAATAATAAATAATAAAAGGGAAACAATCATCAAAAGAAAACTTTAATGCTAAAAGGAAGAGGCTAGAAATAAGCTAGAATGTGATGAATGGCGAATGAAACAAACTTCAAAGAATGAAACTCCTCAATCAATTAACAAAAATGAAACCCCAAATCTCTAACTGTCCATGAATTCACAGTTAGAGTTTGGTGGTGGTTTGGAAAAATGTGAGTATGGAGCAAGAAAGAAACAGTGTTGGCAGTTATGGGCTGGGATTGTGCTAGTTTTCTATTGCAGATTGGATAGAGGTGATGTCAGTGAGGAATGGTGGCTTGAGTGTAGGTGGTTGCTGGCAGGTTGGGTGTGAAGTGGTTTTAGGTTATAAGTCAAATAATTTACGACGATGGAATGAAAGGAAGAATGGCAGAGGATAATGATAGAAAGAGAAGTTAAAGGTTAATAGAAGAAGGAATGGTTAAGGAATAGAAGAGATGGGTTTGTGTATAGAGAGAATTGAGAAGAGAGAGAGAGAAAGAGAGAGATGAGTGCTTGAACCCAAAATGAGAGAGATTCACACAATTTATATGCTATGAGGCATAACATGAATTTGGCTGTGCATTTGCACTGTAGCATGATAAACCACGCTGTAGTGTGAAATTTCTCTTTACTTTATTTTTAAAGTACAAAACAACAAGCACAATAAATAACAAAAAGTAAAAATAAAAATTACATAATACAACTTAAGCATAGTAATGAAGAGCAAAAGGCAAACTTTCATCAAAAGCAAACTTAAATGCCATGAGGAAGAGTTTAGAGACATACCAGAATGTGATAAATGGTGAATGAAAGAAACTTCAAAGGACCAAATGTAACATCCCCAAATTTATAACTAAGATAAATATTAATTAGCGATAGCAAAACCAAGAGAATCTGGACAAATGTTATGAAACACAACAAATAGTCTACTTAAGTATGTCTAGAGAAAAATGCAATGAATTACGAAAATGCCATCACTTAGTGGAAATTACGAAAATGCCCTTGCTATGTAAAGGAAATTACCAAACTACCCTTGCCTTATTAAATGACAAAGATACCCTTACTCTATGAATGGAATTACAAGAATACCACTATCATTGTCTAATTACAAAAATATCCACTAACATCTTTGCACAAAACATGGAAACATGTTTGCATAAAACATGGAGCATTTTCATCCAACATGTTTGCATAAAACATGGAAACGTGTTTGCACAAAACATGGAAACGTGTTTGCACAAAACATGGAAACATGTTTGCACAAAACAAGGAGCATTTTCATCCCAAAATTCAGCCAACATGTTTCCATAAATCATGCTCCAAGTGCTTTCCTTCTTCTATTTTTTTCTCTAACCTTTCCACTATAAATACTCCTCAAACTCTCTTCAATTCAGACACTCCCTAAGTGTTCTTTCTTTCTTATTCTATCATTCTTCTTATGTTCTTCAAAAACTTCTCTTGATCCTCTAAACTTCATCCAAACACTTCAATCCTAAGTCCAAACTTTCACTAGCCCTCACAAGAGTTACAATCTTTAACTCTAGTGAGAAATATTTTCTTAAGCATTCAAGTTCTAGAGCCAAGATTCAAGGAGGGTCATCCACTCCAAAGACTCTTGTTCAAAGCTTAAGGAAGAAGAGAAGGACCCTTTTTAGACCCTACACAAGAGGTAAGAGCTTCATCTTTAATTGTTCAAGTATTGTTGGCTTCTAACCTTGATAGAATGCCTCAAGTTTGAGTTATTGTCAAAATTTTTAAATGATTATTTGAAAAATATATTTTTAGAAATATGACATGTTCTATTTTGTTATGAGTACCCTTATGATGTTATCAAACTGAATATAACTTGAAAAGATTGTATGTGAAACCTGATTTAATAAAGGTAACTTGAGACATGAAAATGGTAGGTGCTGGAATTTCTAGTTGTTTCTGGCAGCAGGTACTTGAAAGCTACTGTTCATAAAATATCAAGTATCTCGAAATTAAAATAATTTTACTATAAACTAGACTCATTATAGAACACTCTCCAAAAAGAATCACCTAAAACGGAGTTTTCTAGCTCAAGATATAAATTTTTAAAGTAGAGCCCAAGACTGAAACTTTAAATCTGACCTTGTAGTAGTAAAATAGGTGTAACTCACTCTAGAAAAATGCAAATGGACTGATTTCAACTTTGTTGGAGAGCTAACACATATAGGAATGCACCCATGTATGTTATGTATAAAGCTTTGTACCACGTAAATACAGAATGAGAAATAAATTTCGGGATAGTGTACTGTGAAAGTGCAGTTTGGAAAGGTTCTAGCTAAGGAAAGACTTGGTATTTAAGCATGTCCATTGTGACCCACCTCTCTTTCCTGGGAACCCTCCTATGCATGGTTTACAATGGATTTACACTATTCCAAAGATGTAAATGCTAAAATTTGATGAGTTAGGAATTTGGAACTACCTTTACTAGGCTAAGATAACAAGTATACAGAGAATTATAAACTTTCTTCTAAAAGATTTCAAAACTATAAATAAAAGAATCAAGTCTTGTAAAAAGATAATTTTAAGAATTTAAGTAGAATAATAATCTTCAAAAGTTATACGAAAACCATAATAAGAATATATAAAGAACCTATAATAATATTTTGAAATGCATTAATGTATTAATGGAATTCTAAGAGTACAAAGAACACTAAGAGAAAAAGATAATACTAAGACATCCATTACCTCTTAGGAACACTAGGAACTCAACTTGATAACTTTGGTTGCTTAAAATGAATCATTTATGAAAATGTTTACTATGAGATTTACATGATATTATCCATGTTTCATGAAGTGAATTATAGTAAAGTGAATGTATGGTGATGAGTTATGAAATGATGAAGATGAATGATTGATTGCCCATGATTTATTGTGATTACATGATGATATGCATACATTCATTTTCAAAGGAAATAATAAAAGTAAAGTTTGAAAAAGTAGCAATGAAAGTCTGGAAAAGTGGACTTGAGCTAAACTCACGGCTTAACCCCCTAAACCGTTGAGATCACGGCAACGGAATGAAAACAAAAAGGTTATGGCGACGGCCATGGTATGAGCTCATTACCCTTTTAGGGTGGTCTAAGGCATTGATGCATTCATCCCGTGAGTAATTAAGAAATATGTTGATGAAATAAATGAAAGATGATGATCACTAAACAAGTGAATGTTGAGGATGAGTAATCATGAAATGCATGCAGCTCCTAAATGATTATTGCTTATTAGTGGTTTTACATGATATGCTTATATGTATGCTTGATGAAATACTGAATGGATATTTCTGCTAATGTTCAAGATTAGTTTAAAAGTAACTGCACTTCGGCTAATCACGTTTGTGAAAGTTTGATAATTGAATCCTTACCTATTCACCTTTTTATAATAAACCCGAAGTGACTGGGACGACAACGATGACACTTTTAGTACAAGTAGGAACTCCTACTGAGAAATCATGTATTTCTCACTCCTATGTTTATTTTCCGTTGTCGTTACCAGAGACAGACGTGTCCACCTAAAGCAACGAGGCCGTAGCTGAGGAAGGAGGTAGCACGTGAAGATTTCAAACCGTTCAAGTAGGAGCATTCCGAGCTTTAGTTACATTATAGTTTGTGAGAAACAATTAGTAATAGTAGAACTTATATTGTTATTTGTAATAACTTATCAATATGATATATGCCCCTGTGACTTATGTATTAAGTGATTATATTCCAGTTTATGTGATAATTGTTCTACACTTAGTCTTTTATTCCGCTTATTTAATTAAGTGCGCAATGTAACTTGATTATTATCTATAAAAGCGCTATGTATTTCACTTCTCGTTACAAGCTTAAGTTTTCAAAAAATTAATTTATTTAAAGAAAAAAAATTCCATTATTTTTCTAAGTTAATTTCAAAAGAAAATTAATACAAGGCATAAGTGACAACTAATAGAATCCAAATGTGAACTTAAGCACAGTGGGGTTCTATTAGGGTGTTACATTATGGTATCAGAGCAGTTCATCCTATTTAAGCCTGAGGAATGGACTGACTATGCTTCGCCTATGATATCATGCTATTAATCTTATCTGTATGATGGGATATAGGATTTAGAAATGCATGATCGCCTTGTGATATCGCCATAGTTGCTACCATGCTTAGCTATAGTATTGAGCTTGATCAACTCGATGACTGTTGTTTGGTGTGTCTAGGAACTAATGGCAGCAAATAGACGTACGCATGGGGCACGCGGTGGAGGTAATAGTGATGAACCGCAAATGCACTCCAGGAGATGGCTAGGGCTATGCAAGCACAAGCAACAGTGATGATGGAGCGGATGAATAGGATGTCGAGGAATCAGTTGGGAACCAAGAACATGGAAAATTCTCAGAATTCAAGAGGGCTGGACCTCCAGAATTCAAAGGGACAACTAACCCCGAAATAGCTGACATATGGATTCAAGAGATGGATAAGGTTTTCTCAGTGGTAGAATGCTCTGATGAACAAAAGGTGGCATTCTCTACTTATATCTTTGAAAGGGGAGGCAGCCGCGTGGTGGAAGGGTGCAAAAGGCTTGCTTGAAAGTGCTGACATACAGATTACGTGGGAGGTTTTCTATGCTACATTCCATAAGAAATATTTTCCAGATCCGGTTAAGAAGGCAAAGGAAGTAGAATTTCTGTTGCTGACACAGGGAAATCGAAGTGTGGCTGTGTACACAGCTAAGTTTGAAGAACTGATCAAACACTCAACTAGCTACCAAAGGGATCCCAACGAGGCTTGGAAATGCATGAAATATGAGAGTGGTTTGAGGCTAGACATTTTGGCATCTGTGGCTCCACTGGAGGTCACTGACTATGCATCTTTAGTCAGCAAAAGCCAAGTGGCTGGGAGTTGCAATCGCCAGCTAGTTGCCCACCGAGTTGAAGAGAATAGGAAGAGGTCTGCTCAACAAGATCACCGAGGGCTCCCACCCCCTCACAAGAAACCCTTCCAAGGAGGTAGATTTAAAGGGAAACAACCCCAACACCCTATGATGAATCAACCTAAGACACAAGCTGTTAATCGACCTAGGATGGTCTCTTGTCCACTGAACCTATGAGTAGACCCCCTTGTGCCACTTGTGGAAAGATACATGGAGGGGAATGCAGATTTGGTAAGAATGTTTGTTATCGGTGTGGACAGGCAGGACACTATTCTAGAGAGTGCCTAAAGTTTAATCAGTCCTCTACACTCAAGCCTAAGGCACAGGGACGCGTGTTTGCTATCATCTTTGAGATGCCCTCAGAATCTGATGATCTGATTCAAGGTAAGTGTATAATTAATGGAAAATCCTTAATTGTATTGTTTGATTCTGGCACAACACATTCATTCATTTCATATGATTGTGCTAATAAGTTGAGGTTGTATATATCTGACTTAAAAATCATCTTAGTTGTCTCTACACCCACTATAAATACTGTTAGAACTGATCAAGCCTGCCTAAATTGTGAATTTGAGGTAGCTGATAGGATTTTTCATCATGATTTAGTTTGTCTACCCTTGTCTAGTTTTGATGTAATCTTGGGCATGGATTGGCTTTCGGCTAACCGTGTGTTACTACATTGTGCAAATAAGTCACTAGTATTTCTTCCCAAACCATCTTTACCCAATCCCTCTAAACTTGATAGAAAGGTACGACTATACCTAAACTCCATTATCATGGGGATAGTAGGAATGAAGAGCGAGGATATGTTTTCACGATGACAAGTGAGAGGGAAGTGGAGCAAGCTCTAGAAAAGATCCTTGTAGTAAAGGAATTCTCAGATGTTTTTCCTGATGACATACCTGAATTTCCTCCAAAAAGGAAGATTGAGTTTTCTATAGATTTGGTACCGAACGGACCCATATCTATAGCTCCTTATAGGATGCCACCGCCGAGTTAATGTAATTGAAGAAGCAATTAGAGGAGCTACTAGAGAAGAAATTCATTAGGCCTAGTGCTTCACCATGGGGAGCTCCAGTGCTATTTGTCAAGAAGAAGGATGGGAGCTTGCGGTTATGTGTGGATTATAGGCAGCTAAACCAAGTGACCATAAAGAATAAATACCCTTTGCCTAGAATAGATGACCTCATGGACCAATTAAGAGGAGCCCAAGTGTTTTCCAAGATAGATCTGCGATCGATCGATACCACCAGATTCGAGTGAAGGAGGAGGACATACCAAAGACAGCCTTTAGGACTAGATATGGACATTATGAGTTTAATGTGATGTCATTTGGGTTAACCAATGCACCGGCAGTGTTTATGGACTACATGAATAGGATATTTAGACCATACTTGGACAAGTTTGTAATAGTGTTCATCGATGACATTCTAGTTTACTCTAGAACTGAAGAAGAGCACGAAGAACACTTACGAGTGGTGTTGGAGGTGTTGAGGAACAAGAAACTTTATGCAAAGTTGTCCAAGTGTGAATTTTGGACGAAGGAAGTTAAGTTCTTAGGTCATGTAGTGTCACATGGGGAATAGCAGAGACCCAAGTAAGATAGAAGCGGTGCAACAATGGGAAACCCCTACCACTGTGAAGGAGATTAGGAGTTTTCTAGGGCTAGCCGGTTACTACCGAAGGTTCATTAGAGGTTTTTCCCAAATTGCCTTACCCCTCACCAAGCTAACAAGGAAGAATTCAGCTTTTATATGGAGCCCAGAATGTGAAGAGAGTTTCCAAGAACTAAAAAAGAAGTTGACCACTACCCCTGTCCTAATCCTACCTGACCCAAAAGAAAAATTTGAGGTGTATTGTGATGCCTCGGGAAGAGGACTAGGATGTGTTTTGATGCAAAATAGGAATGTAGTAGCCTATGCCTCTAGACAGCTCAAACCCCATGAAGTAAATTACCCAACCCATGACTTAGAGCTAGCAGCTATTGTCTTTACCTTAAAAATCTAGAGACATCATCTTTATGGTGTAAGGTTTGAAGTATTTTCTGACCACAAAAGTCTGAAATACCTCTTCAACCAAAAGGAACTCAATATGAGACAAAGGCGTTGGATGGAGTTTCTCAAGGACTATGACTTTGGGTTGAACTACCACCCAGGAAAGGCAAATGTGGTAGCAGACGCTTTGAGTCGTAAGTCCTTGCATGCTGCTTGGCTCATGGTGAAAGAAAATGAGCTGATAGAAGATTTTAGGAACCTCAACTTAGGATATAGGGGGACTTCAGAACAAATTCGGTTAAGCCAACTAAGTGTAACTAGTAGCTTTAAGGATCAAATAATTCAAGCCCAAAGGGAAGATGAGGATTTCCTTAGAACCTTAACCCTTGTCAAGCAGAAAGTTGAAAGAGTTTGTCCAGATAAGGAAGGAGTGTGGAGATACCAAGGGAGAATCATTGTACCTGCAAAGAAGGATTGAGAGCTAGCATTTTGGAAGAAGCCCACAAGAGTCAATTTAGTGTACACCCGGTATAACCAAGATGTACCATGACCTAAAAAGATGTTCAGTGGCCAAAGATGAAAGCGAGATATAGCAAATATAGTGCAAAAATGTTTGGTATGCCAAAAAGTGAAGATAGAGCATCAAAAACCCTCCGGAGTGCTACAACCTCTCGAAATCCCCGAATGGAAGTGGGAAGGAACATCCATGGATTTCGTGATGGGATTGCCAAGAACGCCTCACCTGACATGAATCCATATGGGTAATTGTAGATAGATTGACCAAATCTGCTCACTTTTTACCCATTCGAGCAAATTACCCTTTGGAAAAGTTAGCTCACTATACATCCAAGAGATAATAAGGCTCCATGGAGTACCCAAAACCATTGTCTCAGATAGGGATCCAAGGTTCACCTCAAGATTTTGGGGAGCTTTGCAAAAGGCATTTGGTTCAAAGTTATGTCTAAGCACCGCCTATCACCCTCGGTGATGGACAATCGTAAAGAACAATTCAAACCCTTGAGGATATGCTAAGAGCATGTGTCTTAGACCAGCCAAAAAGTTGGGACAAAGCAGCTTCCATTGATTGAGTTTGCATATAATAATAGTTACCACACTAGCATTGGGATGGCACCTTATGAGGCTTTGTATGGTAGAAAGTGTCAATCACCACTTTGTTGGTGTGACCCGGGAGAGCAAAGTATTTTGGGCCCTGATTTGGTAGAAGAGACAACCAAACAAATAAGGAAAATTAGGGAAAGAATCCTCACCGGCTCGTAGTAGGCGTAAGAGCTATCTTTGACAAGAGAAGGAAACCTCTCGAATTTCAAGAAGGAGAACACATATTCTTGCGAATTACTCCTACCACAGGTATAGGTCGTGCAATGAAAGTCAAAAAGCTAAGCCCTAGATTCTTAGGACCCTTCCAAATCCTCAAAAAGGTAGGTCCCTCCGCCTACCAAATTGCATTACCTCCAAATTTGTCTAACCTACACAATGTTTTTCATGTGTCCCAATTGAGAAAATATCAGTCAGACCCCAGTCATGTGTTTGAGCCAGAAACTATACAATTAAAAGATGACTTAACTTTTGAATTACCACCGATGAGGATCGTGGATCATGGCATCAAGCAACTGAGAAACAAATCTGTATCTCTGGTCCGAGTAGCCTGGGGACAAGATGGAATGGAAGAGCACACATGGGAGCTCGAGGAAGATATGCGAAAAGAATTTCCGAACCTATTCACAGGTATCAAATTTTGAGGGCAAAATTTTTAATAAGGAGGGGAGAAATGTAACATCCCCAAATTTATAACTAAGATAAATATTAATTAGCGATAGCAAAACTAAGAGAATCTGGACAAATGTTATGAAACACAACAAATAGTCTACTAAAGTATGTCTAGAGAAAAATGCAAAGAATTACGAAAATGCCATCACTTAGTGGAAATTACGAAAATGCCCTTGCTATGTAAAAGAAATTACCAAACTACCCTTGCCTTATTAAATGACAAAGATACCCTTACTCTATGAATGGAATTACAAGAATACCACTATCATTGTCTAATTACAAAAATATCCACTAACATCTTTGCACAAAACATGAAAACATGTTTGCATAAAATATGGAAACATGTTTGCATAAAACATGGAAACGTGTTTGCACAAAACATGGAAACGTGTTTGCACAAAACATGGAAACGTGTTTGCACAAAACATGGAAACGTGTTTGCACAAAACATGGAAACATGTTTGCACAAAACAAGGAGCATTTTCATCCCAAAATTCAGCCAACATGTTTCCATAAATCATGCTCCAAGTGCTTTCCTTTCCACTATAAATACTCCTCAAACTCTCTTCAATTCAGACACTCCCTAAGTGTTCTTTCTTTCTTATTCTATCATTCTTCTTATGTTCTTCAAAAACTTCTCTTGATCCTCTAAACTTCATCCAAACACTTCAATCCTAAGTCCAAACTTTCACTAGCCCTCACAAGAGTTACAATCTTTAACTCTAGTGAGAAATATTTTCTTAAGCATTCAAGTTCTAGAGCCAAGATTCAAGGAGGGTCATCCACTCCAAAGACTCTTGTTCAAAGCTTAAGGAAGAAGAGAAGGACCCTTTTTAGACCCTACACAAGAGGTAGGAGCTTCATCTTTAATTGTTCAAGTATTGTTGGCTTCTAACCTTGATAGAATGCCTCAAGTTTGAGTTATTGTCAAAATTTTTAAATGATTATTTGAAAAATATATTTTTAGAAATATGACATGTTCTATTTTGTTATAAGTACCCTTATGATGTTATCAAACTGAAATATAACTTGAAAAGATTGTATGTGAAACCTGATTTAATAAAGGTAACTTAAGACATGAAAATGGTAGGTGCTGGAATTTCTAGTTGTTTCTGGCAGCAGGTACTTCGAAAGCTACTGTTCATAAAATATCAAGTATCTCGAAATTAAAATAATTTTACTATAAACTAGACTCATTATAGAACACTCTCCAAAAAGAATCACCCAAAACGGAGTTTTATAGCTCAAGATATAAATTTTTAAAGTAGAGCCCAAGACTGAAACTTTAAATCTGACCTTGTAGTAGTAAAATAGGTGTAACTCACTCTAGAAAAATGCAAATGGACTGATTTCAACTTTGTTGGAGAGCTAACACATATAGGAATGCACCTATGTATGTTATGTATAAAGCTTTGTACCACGTAAATACAGAATGAGAAATAAATTTCGGGATAGTGTACTGTGAAAGTGCAGTTTGGAAAGGTTCTAGCTAAGGAAAGACTTGGTATTTAAGCATGTCCATTGTGACCCACCTCTCTTTCCTGGGAACCCTCCTATGCATGGTTTACAATGGATTTACACTATTCCAAAGATGTAAATGCTAAAATTTGATGAGTTAGGAATTTGGAACTACCTTTACTAAGCTGAGATAACAAGTATACAGAGAATTATAAACTTTCTTCTAAAAGATGTCAAAACTATAAATAAAAGAATCAAATCTTGTAAAAAGATAATTTTAAGAATTTAAGTAGAATAATAATCTTCAAAAGTTATACGAAAACCATAATAAGAATATATAAAGAACCTATAATAATATTTTGAAATGCATTAATGTATTAATTGAATTCTAAGAGTACAAAGAACACTAAGAGAAAAAGATAATACTAAGACATCCATTACCTCTTAGGAACACTAGGAACTCAACTTGATAACTTTGGTTGCTTAAAATGAATCATTTATGAAAATGTTTACTATGAGATTTACATGATATTATCCATGTTTCATGAAGTGAATTATAGTAAAGTGAATGTATGGTGATGAGTTATGAAATGATGAAGATGAATGATTGATTGCCCATGATTTATTGTGATTACATGATGATATGCATACATTCATTTTCAAAGGAAATAATAAAAGTAAAGTTTGAAAAAGTAGCAATGAAAGTCTGGAAAAGTGGACTTGAGCTAAACTCACGGCTTAACCCCCTAAACCGTTGAGATCACGGCAACGGAATGAAAACCAAAAAGGTTATGGCGACGGCCATGGTATGAGCTCATTACCCTTTTAGGGTGGTCTAAGGCATTGATGCATTCATCCCGTGAGTAATTAAGAAATATGTTGATGAAATAAATGAAAGATGATGATCACTAAACAAGTGAATGTTGAGGATGAGTAATCATGAAATGCATGCAGCTCCTAAATGATTATTGCTTATTAGTGGTTTTACATGATATGCTTATATGTATGCTTGATGAAATACTGAATGGATATTTCTGCTAATGTTCAAGATTAGTTTAAAAGTAACTGCACTTCGGCTAATCACGTTTGTGAAAGTTTGATAATTGAATCCTTACCTGTTCACCTTTTATAATAAACCCGAAGTGACTGGGACGACAACGATGACACTTTTAGTACAAGTAGGAACTCCTATTGAGAAATCATGTATTTCTCACTCCTATGTTTATTTTCCGTTGTCGTTACTGTGAGACAGACGTGTCCACCTAAAGCAACGAGGCCGTAGCTGAGGAAGGAGGTAGCATGTGAAGATTTCAAACCGTTCAAGTAGGAGCATTCCGAGCTTTAGTTACATTATAGTTTGTGAGAAACAATTAGTAATAGTAGAACTTATATTGTTATTTGTAATAACTTATCAGTATGATATATGCCCTGTTGTGACTTATGTATTAAGTGATTATATTCCAGTTTATGTGATAATTGTTCTACACTTAGTCTTTTATTCCGCTTATTTAATTAAGTGCGCAATGTAACTTGATTATTATCTATAAAAGCGCTATGTATTTCACTTCTCGTTACAGGCTTAAGTTTTCAAAAAAATTAATTTATTTAAAGAAAAAAAAAACTTCCATTATTTTTCTAAGTTAATTTCAAAAGAAAATTAATACAAGGCATAAGTGACAACTAATAGAATCCAAATGTGAACTTAAGCACAGTGGGGTTCTATTAGGGTGTTACACCAAACTCCTCAATCAATTATCAAAAATAAAATCCCATATCTCTAACTCTCTCTAAATTTGAGGTTAGGGTTTGGTGGTTGTTTGGAAAAATTTGTGAGTGTAAGAGAGGAAAGAGACAGTGTTGGCTGTCATGGATGGGGATTGTCGTAGTTTTTTTTTTATCGCGGTTTGGATGATGGTGGTGTTGGTAAGGAATGGTAGCTTGAGCAGGGGTGGTTCCTGGCGGGTTGGACGTGAAGTGGTTTTGGGTCGCGAGTTGAATAATGTACGGTGGAGGAATGAAAGGAAGAAGGGCATAGGATGATTATGGAAATAGAAGTTAAAGGTTATTGGAAGGAGGAGTGCTTAAGGAATGGAAGAGATGGGTTTGTGTTGAGAGAGAGAGAGAGAGAGAGAGAGCTAAGTGTTTGAGTCTAAACTGAGAGAGATTAACGCTGATAACATGTTATGAGGCGCAACGTGAATTTGGTTGAGCATTCACATTGTAGCATGAAATCCCCCCCCCCCCTTTTTTGTAAAGAACAAAATAGCAAGCACAATAAAGAACAAAAGGCAAAAAGAAAAATTACAGTATGCAAATTAGGCACAATTATAAGGAGTAAATGGAAAATTTTCATCAAAAGCAAACTTAAATGCCATGAGGAAGAGTTTAGAGACATACCAGAATGTGATGAATGGTGAATGAAAGAAACTTCAAAGGACCAAACTCCTCAATCAATTAGCAAAAATAAAATCCCATATCTCTAACTCTCTCTAAATTTGAGGTTAGGGTTTGGTGGTTGTTTGGAAAAATTTGTGAGTGTAAGAGAGGAAAGAGACAGTGTTGGCTGTCATGGATGGGGATTGTCGTAGTTTTTTTTTTTATCGCGGTTTGGATGATGGTGGTGTTGGTAAGGAATGGTAGCTTGAGCAGGGGTGGTTCCTGGCGGGTTGGACGTGAGGTGGTTTTGGGTCGCGAGTTGAATAATGTACGGTGGAGGAATGAAAGGAAGAAGGGCATAGGATGATTATGGAAATAGAAGTTAAAGGTTATTGGAAGGAGGAGTGCTTAAGGAATGGAAGAGATGGGTTTGTGTTGAGAGAGAGAGAGAGAGCTGAGTGTTTGAGTCTAAAGTGAGAGAGATTAACGCTGATAACATGCTATGAGGCGCAACGTGAATTTGGTTGAGCATTCACATTGTAGCATGAAATCCTACCCCCCCCCTCTTTTTTGTAAAGAACAAAATAGCAAGCACAATAAAGAACAAAAGGCAAAAAGAAAAATTATAGAATGCAAATTAGGCATAATTATAAGGAGTAAATGGCAAACTTTCATCAAAAGCAAACTTAAATGCCAAAAGGAAAAGTTTAAGGACATACCAGAATGTGATGAATGATGAATGAAAGAAACTTCAAAGGACAAAACTCCTCAAACAATTAACAAAAATGAAACCCCAAATCTCTAACTCTCTCTGAATTTGTGGTTTGGGTTTGTTGGTGGTTTGGAAAAATTTATGAGTGTGGAAAAGCAAAGAAATGATGTTGGCTATTATGGGTAAGGATTATGGTAGTTTTCGATCACATTTTGGATGGTGACGATGTTGGTGAGGAATGGTGGCTTGAGCGTGGGTGGTTGCTGGCGGGTTGGGTGTGAAGTGGTTTTGAATGGTGAGTTGAATAATGTGCGGCCATGGAATGAGAGGAAGAAGGACAGAGGATGGTGATAGAAAGAGAAGTTAAAGGTTATTGGAAGAATGAGTGCTTGAGGAATGGAAGAGATGGGTTTGTGTTGAGAGAGAACTGAGAAAAAAAAGAGAGAAAGATCTGAGTGCTTGAGCCTAAAATGAGAGAGAATCGCACTGCTGATGTGCTATGAGGCACAATGTGAATTTGGTTGTGCATTTACACTGTAGCGTGATAAAACACAATGTAGTGTGATAAAACACGCTACTAATATGCTATGAGGCACAACGTGAATTTGGCTGAGCATTCATGCTGTAGCATGATAAAACACATTGTAGCATGACATTCATCTTTTTTTTTTTTAACAGAACAAAATAGCAAGCACAATAAAGAACAAAAAGCTGATTAGGCATAGTAATGAGGAACAAAAGGCAAACTTTCATCAAAATTAAACTTAAATGCCAAGAGGAAGAGTTTAGAGACATACCAAAACGTGATGAATAATGAATGGTGAGTGAAAGAAACTTCAAAGCACAAAAATCGTCAATCGATTAACAAAAATCAAACCCCAAATCTCTAACTCTCTTTGAATTTGAATCTGGTGGTCGTTTGGAAAAATTTGTGAGTGTGGAAAAGGAAAGAGACGGTGTTGGCTGCTATGGGTTAGGATCGTGGTAGTTTTCAAACACTAGTTAAATGGTGGCGGCGTTAGTGAGAAATGGTGGCTTGAGCACGGGTGGTTGCTGGCAGATTAGGTGTGAAGTGGTTTTGGGTCGCAAGTTGAATAATGTGCGATGGTGGAATGAGAGGAAGAGGGGTAGAGGTTGGTGATAGAAAAAGAAGTTAAAGGTTGATGGAAGAAGGAATACTTGAGGAATGGAAGAGATGGGTTTGTATAGAGAGAGAACTGAAATAGAGAAAGAGAGAGAGAGAGAGAGGGAGAAGCAGAGTGTTTAAGCCCAAAATGAGATAGATTCATGCTGTTGATATGCTATGAGGCACAACATGAATTTGGTTGAGCATTCACGTTGGAACGTGATAAAATATGTTGTAGCATGAAATTCTTTTTTTTTTTTTTTTTTTTGAAGAACAAAACAACAAGCACAATAAAGAACAAAAAGCAAAAATAAAAATTATAGAATACACATTAAGTATAGTAATGAGAAACAAAAGACAAACTTTCATCAAAAGCAATCTTAAATACCATGAGGAAGAGTTTAGAGACATACCAAAATGTGATGAATGATGAATGAAAGAAACTTCAAAGGATAAAACTCCTCAATCAATTAACAAAAATCGTACACCAAATCTAAAACTTTCTCTGAATTCACAAAATTTGTGGTTGGTGGTGGTTTGGAAAAATTTGTGAGTATGGATGAGGAAAGAGATGATGCTAGCTATTATGGGTTAGGATTATGGTACTTTTCAGTCACGGTTTGGATGGAGGCGATGTTGGTCAGGAATGGTAGCTTGAGCATGGGTGGTTGCTAGAGGGTTGGGTGTGAAGTTGTTTTGGGTCATATGTTGAATAATGTGCAGCGGATGAATGAGAGGAAGAAGGGCAAAGGATGATTATGGAAAGAGAAGTTAAAAGTTGATGTAGAAAGGAATGATTGAGAAATGGAAAAGATAAGTTTGTCTAGAGAGAGAAGTGTGTGAGAGAGAGAGTTGAGTGTTTGAGCCCAAAATGAGAGAGATTGATGCTGATAAAGTGCTATGACGCATAACGTGAATTTGGCTGAGCCTTCATGCTGCAAATTGAGATTTCTTTTTTTTTTTTTAAAGAACTAAACAGCAAGCACAATAAAAAAACAAAAGGCAAAAATACAAAATACAAAATGTAGATTAGGCATAGTTATGAGGAACAAAAGGCAAACTTTCATCAAAAGCCAACTAAAATGTCAAGAGTAAGAGTTTAGAGGCATACTAGAATATGATGAATGATGAATGGTGAATGAAACAAACTTCAAAGCACAAAGCTCCTTAATCAATTAACAAAAATCAAACCCTAAATCTCTAATTCTCTCTAAATTCGTGGTTCAGGTTTAATGATGGGTTTGAAGATTTTGTGAGTATGGAAGAGGAAAAAGACTGCATTGGCTATTATGGGTTGGGATTGTGGTCGTTTTCGATCACGATTTGGATGGTGGCAGTGTTGATAAAGAATGGTGGCTTGAGAGCTGGTGGTTGCTGGTGGGTTGGGTGTGAAGTGGTTTTGGGTCATGAGTTGAATAATGTGCAGTGGTGGAATGAGAGGAAAAAGAGCAAAGGATGGTGATGGAATGAGAAGTTAAAGGTTAATGGAAGAAGGAATGTGTGAGGAATGGAAGATATGGGTTTCTATAGATAGAGAATTGAGAGGAGAGAGAGAGAGAGAGAGGTAGTGTTTGAGCCTACATTGAGAGAGATTCACACTACTGATGTGCTTTAAGGCACAATGTGAATTCGGCTAAGTATTCATGCTGTAGCATGATAAAACATGCTATAGCGTGAAATTCCCCTTTTTTTTTAAAGAACAAAAGGCAAAAATAAAAATTACAGAATGCAGATGAGGCACAATAGTGAGGAACAAAATGCAAACTTTCATCAAAAGCAAACTTAAATGCATCGAGGAAGAGTTTAGAGATATACCAGAATATGATGAATGATGAATGGCAAATGAAAGAAACTTCAAAGGAGTAAACTCTTCAATCAATTAACAAAAAGCATACCCCAAATGTCTAACTTTCTCATGAATTCGTTGTTAGTGTTTAGTGGTGGTTTGGAAAAATTTGTGAGTGTGGAAGAGGAAAAAGACGGTGTTGGCTGTTATGGGTTGGGATTGTGGTCATTTTTTGTCATTGTTTGGATGGTGGCTATGTTGGTGAGGAATAGTAGCTTGAGCATGGGTGGTTATTGCTTGGTTGGGTATGAAGTGGTTTTGCATTGCAAGTTGAATAACGTGCGGCAGTGGAATGAGAGGAAGAAGGGCAGAGGATGGTGATGGAAAGAGAAGTTAAAGGTTCATGGAAGAAGGAATGTGTGAGGAATAGAAGATATGGGTTTGTGTAGAGAGAGAATGGAGAGAAGAAAGAGAGATGAGTGTTTGAGCCCAAATTGAGAGGGATTCATGCTACTAATGTGCTATGAGGCACAATGTGAATTTGGTTGAGCATTCATGCTGTAGCTTGAAATTTTGCCTTTTTTTCTTTGTAAAGAACAAAATAGCAAGCACAATAAAGAACAAAAAGCAAAGATCAAGTTTTCCAACAATCTTAAGGATTATGGCTCATGTTGTTGAAAAAGCTAACAATGGCATTCCTATTGCAAACAATGTCACACCACGACCTTCTGTCACCTATGCTCGACCATTACCTGATGTCTCTAAAAAGACATATTTCAAGGCCAAAATTTCAAGAGATGGCAAGAGCAAGGTTTATTTGTCCTGGACATGCATGGAGTAGCGATGCCTTGGAGAATCCCAAGCCTGATACGTCTGCAGAACAAAAGAAAATGGAACATTGGGTTAATTCAAAAAAAATTTGTAGATATACTATTTTATCTACTCTTTTTAATGAATTATTTGATGTCTATTCCTCTAATAAGAAAGCAAAGGCAATTTGGGAGTCCATGATTCTAAAGTATATAGTTGAAGATGCGGGGAAACAAAAGTTCATGATTGGTAACTACTATCGGTGGGAGATGACAAACGATAAGGATATTCGAGACCAAATCTACAAGTATCACAAATTGTTGGAGCTGAAGGTGGAAAACATCCAACTACAAGATGAATTCGTAGCTGGATTGCTCATTGAAAAATTACCAGAGTCATGGAAGGACTATAAGCAACAGTTGAAACATAAAAGCAAGCAACTTTCTCTGACCAAACTAATCAAGCATATAATTATAGAAGATACAAATTGGAAGGAGATTAAGGAGGCAAGAACAAAGGCATTGGCTGCAAGAGCAAATATGGTTCAAGCCCCAAAGAAAATGTACAATGTTGGAAAATTTAATTATGACTACAATAAACCAAATTTTGTTCCAAGAATTTCTAATCCTACTTTCAAAAGAAGTGAAGGTTGCTATGTATGTAGAAAACTAGGACATCATGCTGCACAGTATCGTAAGAGAGCAACCACGATCTGAAATGAGAACCCTCCTAAACCAGGGGCTAACTTGGTTGAAGGAGATGATATAATGATTGCGGTTGTCTCTCAAGTATTGTTGATGACCAATGTGAATGATCAGGTGGTAGACTCTGGGGCTACCAGGCACATATGTGCTAATAGAAATGTTTTTACCTCTTACACTTCTATAGGAGATGGAGAAAAACTTGTATATATTGGTGATTCTAGAACTGCAACCATTTTAACTTTTCATGACCCAACCCTAGCCGTGACCGGCGCATAGGGAACAAGCTCCCCTTCAAGACAGAGTTTCCTCTATTTTTCCGATATTTTCCAAATACAAGACCTGTATCATATTACAATCACAATCCAAACCAGGATACTACATAGGTATTTATACATATATACATGTACAAGTCCATAATTGGGGAGTTTACATACTATCCATTCATACAAAATGTAAGATAACTATAAACATGATTATAAACTTAAACACTACTAATCTGGTCCCTGCCTGTGATCAAATGGAGCACCTAACCATATATGATTTGTCATAAAAGCAAGAGACAAGAAGCCACAAAATAATGGCCCATACACCATTGTTGGGCTCACCAAAAAGGTGGTGACACAATCCTATTGAGTGGAAAGAGTGGAGTGGAAAGAGTGGAACTTGGGGCTGCACTTAAATCTGTAATAGAGGAAACAACCACGAGTAAGTTATGAAACTCAATGAGGAATGATATGTTTACATTTAATTGGAACAAGTCCCAAATAATAATGGGTAGTCAAAATAAATAATACAAGATATTAACCAAACTAAGTGAGTATAGAATTAACATACAAATCTCTTATAGTGATGATATAGAATTATGGAATTTATGCAAACAAAAACAAGGTCAAGGGAGGGTCTCTATGTCAAAACAAAGTCCAATCGAGCCCACAACTGGGCGGCCTTTACACCCATCCCCAGTGTGTTCACATCACTTCTAGGCGGCTCTCACACCCATCTCCAGTGCCTAATAATATTGGTATGTTGGCCTAACATCCCAGGCTAGCAACTCCTTTGCTAGCTAAGGTCTATCTCAAGGTGCAGCAAGACTAACGCCACTGCCGTTAGTTACAATTTTTGTCAATGATACCTCAAAAAAAATAAAATAAAATAACTTTCCATATTAACCAACTCAAGTTTCATTCATCTACTCTCCTTTCAAGAAACCAATCATGTTAGTAAAACATAAAAAATGTAATTGTTTTCAATCTCCAGTTCTCAATTGACCATTAAGAAAATCAAGTCACAAAATATTTTATCCAAAACCATAAGCATTCCAAAAATATATTTGTCTCATAATCTAGTTCCAATATAACATAACAAAAGACTGTATCAGATCATGTAAAGTTCTTATTCCAATATTTGTAGTGGTTATTAAATCTCATTCCATATTCTTCTTAAAATATGACAATTTTAAGGGTAACTAATAAATGCAACTTTCAAGACATGAATACACTAAGAAAATCATTTTTACTTGTTAGTACAAAATAAATAACAAATATGCAACATAGATATTTAACTACACAGAACTAAATACCAATTAACCATAAACACATTATTTACTCACAACACAATCCAAGGATGTGGTACTCCAAGCCTCCGTCATGGTACAGTAGATAGGATGCCTTTCTAAAGTATCTGTAATGGCTAAGGAAAGGGAGATGGAGGAGTGGGTGTTGCCATCCCTTTAAGAAATTGAAGCACAACCTTGAACCACCAAAAGAGATGGAGGGACGCTACTATTCGTGAACAGCAGGGAGGACCGGCGGTGGCTACGGCGCCGGCACGGTGGTGGCTGAAGGGAGAGGGAAGACCGAGAGGAAGAGAATGAGGATGGAGGGAGGCCGAGCCTCCTCTGTTCCTTTTTTGCGAAACAGAGAGAAAAAAGAAAAAGAAAAAGAAATCCTATGGGTGTGTGGGCTTGTATTGGTATATATATTGAACGTTGTTCTACATGTGCCTAACATAAGGGCAAATTTGGTTTTTGTGGCCCTACTAGGAAAGGCTGGTGTCAGGATATCTTTTGAATCTGACAAAATTTTATGACAAAGAATAATGTATTCATTGGAAAAGGTTATTGTAACCAAGGATTGTTTGTATTGAATGTTTTAGAAATAATAAATTAAAATGCATTTTCTTTTGCTTACTTGTTTGATTTTGTGAACATGTGACAAAGTTTAAATTAAATTATTTTAGTGCACTAGTTTACATTTGTGCAAAGTTATAGAAATTGTTGTATTTTGAAAAATTATATATATATATATATATAAGGTAAAATAATAATAATAAGAGAAGATTTTGTTGCCAGATTTATCACATCAATGTCTTGGTTTTCCTTTAATTGCCGAGAATTAATATTCTATCATCATCTTATTATTTGTGCTAGTTTTACAAGACTTCAAAATTGTTTTATGATCATCATAGTATTCTATATCAACCCGTGTTTATACTTTAGATATTAGAGTTATATTAAGATCAGATAAATTAGTGTAATATCATAATTATTGTGATCCATTAAATAGTATTTAATATTGCCATTAATACAAAATAACCTATTAATATTTTTTAATTACTACTCTAAATATCAACATTTTCTTTTTTTTGTGTGCCTTTCTAATTTATAGCCTTCTACATTGATGTATATATGAATAAAGCAAGTGTATTAAAATTATAAAGAAATGTGATAGTGTAATCTTGAAAGCAATATGTTGAGAAAATAATAATAATAAGGTTTGATGTATGACTATGCTGTCCAATTTGAGTTTGTATCGATTAATCTATTACATTTTATGAATTTTATATTGCAATTTAAGTATATAAACACATAGTCCAAACAATGAGTGTTGGGCCGCGATTGGTCAAATTGATAACATCTTTGAGAGGTTATATTATGAGAATATCCAGATGTACTTGAAGGTAATCTGATGAGAACTAGATTTATTATTCAAATGAGACTAAATTTATAAGTGGATAATTTTACTATTGGTGATGGTGTTGTCACTTGGAAATAATCTAAGTAGACCTATATGTAGCCAAATCTATTATAGAGATATGAGTTGATAAAGCAAGCTGCTACAAGATGACATTATATCCATGGATTATGTGAAGTAGAAGATGAATTTTATAATTGCCACATCAAGAGGAATGGGACTTAAGCCAATTTGAAAATTAACAATGACGGGAATCCAACCTTTGTGAATGGAGATCCCAGGAGAAAGGTTCATATGGGTAATAATAAGTCATTGTTAATTCTTGCTAGCACATTATGCGCCCCTTCCTGTAGTGTAAGAAATATGAGTTGTGCTAGACTGCATGTATGTGAGGGTAAGTTAAATGCTTTTAATGAATTTCATAGCCCTTATGGGTGGTGTATAAATTGCAGTATATATTTGATGAAAATCACCTATATGAGTGTAGGAATGGGGTTGCTCCTATGAGATTGTGGCTAAATCTATAGAGCACTCATGAACAACCAGGCATGCACATGGCCGAAAAGTACATAGCAACGTTAACAGCAATAGGTAAGTAAGGGTGTAAATGTAATCAGATAGGATTCTAAGTTACACGGAAAAATGTTTGGTTCATAGAAGCAAACCCTTCACCAATACATTGTAATTTAAGATCCTTTCTATCTAGATCCTGGTTCATAGTCCAAAAGACACCAGATTTGAAGCATTTTCACTTATGTATAGCTCAAGATAATTTTTTCTTATTCTCATTTTTTAAGAAAAAAAAAACTTTTGAAATTGGGGGGAGATTGTTGTACTTTTAAAGTATTATTTGTATTTCAAAAGGTTAGTTAATTATTTAAATTAATATTTATTCTTATTTTTCTAAATTCTGATTTTAGAATTAGTGTTGGAAGACTTTGCAACTTGGACTAAAATTAGGAACGTTGTCAACCTTTGATATAAATCACATTTTTTTTTTTGTTCCCCAAGGGTATCCACCGTCGGCAACGGTGACTAATCCCTTCGCCAGTTTGTGCGGGCACCTCAAAGGGTGGGATAGCTGGTCTGGGGAAGCTTTTCCATTCCCAAAGGCAAGGTTCGAACCCCTGACCTTTGGTTAAGGGTGAACGAGCCCCTACCGCTCAACCACACCCCCAGATTGATATAAATCACATTTAATTGAGTTTAATAGTTTTTATTAGAAATTGAAAGTTGATTCTTGCTATATATATGGCTGTTAGAAACGTATCACCATAATTGTTTTAAATGGATTGATTTCCATTATTAACAACCAGTCAAAACTTAATAGTAAGATTGAGTGTTATTTTGATATAAAACATAATGGAATACGGTTATGGAACTTTTTTAGTGATCTTCTTTCTATACAATCTATACTATATTGCATTGTGAAACCAAAAATTATTCTTTTCTAGCATTTTCAAATCATCTTTTATCGTGGGTTATATTTGTGTATCATTGTTGTTGTTCTTGAGTTCCTGGCTAATACCGGAAGAGCCTATTATACCCTGAATGATTTCTAAACAGTGACAAAATATTCTTTAAGGGCAATGCATAGCATGTCTTAAACTTAACAACCTTCTTTTCTATTTTCTTATTTTGCAGAAGCAGAGATCAAGTTTTCCAACAATTATAACATATAAAAGATTAATAATTATGGGGTGGCGGATAATTTGGTCCTCACTTGTTTTGGATCTTGTGATGGTTCTTTAATTTTAATTGTTAGATCTAAACAAACTTTGAATCAATGGTTAAGATTGATAATTATAAATGATATAAATAACTTATTAAAAACATAAATAATTTATTAAAATTACAATACAAACTTAAAAGTACATAATTAACCTTGAATCTTTCCCAACTTTTCTATGACACACGAGTGCCAGTTGAAGCTACTGCCGTTGTTGAGAACTATCACCACTGCCCACCCAAACTGCTGGACTCTGCTTATTGGTCACCTGGGGACGATGGGAAAGGGGTGATTCTTCATGGTTGCGATGGACTACCATGGCATCCCTTCCCCTCAAGCTTTGCACAACACTCTACAACACTTTCTTCTTTTTTTTGGTCAACCCCTCTCACTCTCTTGACCGCAGATTCAGAGACTCACCGACCGATATAGACCATGACAAGTCTGTTGTAGCAAGACAGCAACACCAATGTTGGCCATCCAAATGCAAAAGTGAAAAAATCTATTTTAAAATTATCCCAACAATTGTCCATTCTCTGGGCAACAAAATGGAAACTAATTAAACATTAAACAATAGAGCAACACCACTTTAAGCTACAGTAAAATATATTCATTATTGCGGCTATGACCAGTTTAAAAATTGGTTCTTTATTTTCTTGCTCAACGGCTTCCGTGTTTTATTCGGTTCATTGCATAACAGGTGCCCAGGTGCGGTGATGGAGTGTAGGGGGAAGAGAAAATAAATTTGGTGGTTAATGTGCTAGTGATGCGGCAGCGCCGACAAAGACAATGGTGGCGATGGAAGTTGCAGTGATGGTGGCCAGGAATGCCGGGAGAAGGCGGATAAAGTAAAAGAAAGAGGAAGGAATCAGAGTAGAAATTTAGTAAAAAGGTTAATTCTATAATTTTAACGTGTTAGAACTAGGACCATGTAAAAGACCAATAGAGGTGCTGGACTAAATTATCTACCACCTAATTATGGTGTTATGTACACATTCCAAGCTTAGCAATAACTTGATTCATCTATAAAGACATAGCACATCGTTTTCAAAACGTATTCATTAGTCTTCCACTACCTTCCGTATTCATTAGTCTTCCACTACCTTCTCTTTAGTCTTCCCTAAAGGAAGTCTTCATATTTGCGGCCTTCATCCAAATCCTCTTCCGTACAATTTTCTCTCTTTTTTTTATCTATCGAAATAAGGGATTTTGTTAATAAATACTGTAAAGGAACTTGCTAAAAATTAGAAAAGAAAAATTATTATATAAAAACGTGAATTTTAAAATCTTAAATGTGAATCCTAAAATTTAACTTTTGTATGATATTTTTATTTTTATTTAAATTTTAACAAATGTCTGGAAAAGCATCCACATTAATATATGAGCATCAATCCCTTACAGGAATTGCCGACTAGTTACGTAATGAATGTCATCTAAGTCAAGTACCTTATCGTTTAGGAATTGAACTTCTCTGAGAATTTCGTGCACCTTTTGTGTTTCCTTCTTTCAAATTTGCATTTTATTACAAAAGATCACAAAGGATTTGAAGTTGTCATGAAAACGTGGTAGGTAAGCATCACTCATTTTAAAATTTTGTCTTCTTTCAGAGTGACTGTGCAATGAGTATGTATATTAAAATTTTTAGTTTTTAAATAAGAATTTTATTTTAAAGGCTGCAATCGAATTTTCTCAATTCACAGCTTGTTATTATTTGTGTTATCTCATTGCAAGTTTTAGAGTGAATTTTAATACCTTGGCATAGTAAAATTCTTTTCATGGTTATGAACACCGTATTTTTGTGTTCAATTTACTTCTTTTTTTTTATTCTTTTCCTTTTTCTTTTTGTATGCATTTAAAATTTGAATTTAACTTCTAACTAACTTAACAACAAAATAAAATCAGATCAAAGTCTCAACTAGCTCAATAAAAATCATATCAAAATCTTAATTGACTCAATCCTAACTGACTCCTAATATCTCTTTGCTCTACCCTCTATATAATAATTAATCACAGAGAAGAAAAGGGGGCCACCGATACACTTCATTCACCTTTCTCTTCCATTGAATTCATCATCACTGTCATAGCCTCCTCCCTAAAAGAACCAACCATAGCACATCACCTTATTATCATCACAACCCTCTCACCAAATCACAACCCTTTCATCATCATTCATAAGCCATCATCATCAATAAACCTCATTGTTATTACCATCCTCATCTTGGATCTTATTTTTCATGATAGCCACAATTACTATTAACTTTGTATAGTATTCAGAATCACTACAACTATCATCTCCATAAAGCCACCGCTATCACAATAATCATCTTTAGCACTACTATTGTGCCACTGTTTTCTCACGGTTTTATTTCTTTCTTATTCCCATGTTACAGTAATCAAGTCTTTCTTCTTTAAAAAATAAACAAAAAATAAAAATAATTTTTTTAATCCATGCAGCAGTCTACAATTATAATAGAAAAGTGGATGCCTCCTTCATGTATTGTTGAATTGTAAGGGTTTATTAAGTAGCCTAATGCTAACTTAAATCCTGTGCAAAAGCGGATTCCTCCTTTTTTTAAAAAATAATTTGTCAATAAAAATTATTTTCACAAATAAAATCAATCAACACATTTTTCATTTTTGTTTCTTAATTAAAATCTGTTAACACACACTTATTTTCTATAAGAACGAAATAACTTTGAATTCCTCATTACATCATAGGATACGTCGACGTAACCAACAACTATCAAGACAAAACTATTATTTTAGAAAAAAATTTTGTTCTCTTTTAATTTAATTTTCTCTTCTTTAATTTAATTTTATTTTATTTTTGTATATAATAGCCAATTTTGAAGGGAAAAATAATATTACTAAAATTATAAATTAATTTGCATAATAAGTTTTAAGGTAATCATATTTATATGGATGTATTAGGGGTGTAGTGGGATTAAGTTTTCATCCTTCCTTAATCATAATTAGACCCCTAAACTCAAATCTTTTTAAAAGACCAGTTTTGCAAATAAAAATATTTTTTAATTTTAGCCAGAATTAAAATTGGTGGCGACTCTATTTATTTCTTTTAGGAATAAATTTTTTATTGTCATTTTATTATGGCGTCCCTTGGACGTTGTAACAATGGTCATTTAATCAAATTTTTTATTTACAAATAATTATGAGAGTCAATCATATTTTTTAATATGATAATATATAATTAAATAATAATATAAAAAAGATTTGATTTATATATTGTTCTTGTAATAAATTCTACATAGACATCCGATTGTATATGCTTATTTTTTTGAAAGTTTAACAAATAAAAGGATATGAATAGATGATAGTATAAAACTTTTTATAATATCAGTATATCAAAATTAAATTTATAAAAATAACTTTTAAACTATTAATCCATCATTTTGTTTTTTTGTTTGAGAAGCAAGGTATATCAAACAATGCAAATTTTTCTTTTTTCTCTTCTGTCCCCTAATATCCGTTGGAATGCAAGTTGTTGTTTAGAGAAAGAGAATTGACTGTTGGAGGTCTCGTCCACAATATTTTAAATATGAAGCTTCGCTTATCATTGCAAAGGTTCCAAAATTCGTCGCTTTTTACTCACGGCACCAATCACTCGCTCAACGACAATAGATTCCTAATTGATATCGGTTTGGCACTGATCCCATCTGGAGGCTGCTATCGCAATCCATAATAACATTAGAAAATCTTTGAACTTGCTTGAGTTCGACATACGGAACCTCCCAAAAAGACTAGCGTGGTGCTGACCCAAAGAACATTCCATCGAGGAAATTTAACTTAATTTTCTCGTATTAACTAGTTTAATATCCGTGCTGATACACGAGATGATTATAGTGACAAGTATATATTAAATATTAAATTTATTTATCAACGATTAAAAAATTATACTTCATACAAATTCATATAATGGTTCATTAAACACAGAATATCCATGCAATTAAATAAATTGTTATATTTCTTTAAATAAATATATCAATTTCTATAAGGTACAATTCAAAATAAATAATTATAAAAAATGGAGTATACAACATTAAATAAATAATTAGAAAGAGAACCATAACTAATAATCAAAATTATTTTCAAAATAAGTTATAATATCATAATATTATGCATTCATGTCCTACAAAATAGCACCATATTTAGATATTTATTAATTATACATCTGGCATTGTTTTAATAAATATATTGTAAACTCCAGTGCCTTTTCAGAAAGTATGAACTTAAATGTTTTGAGAGATAACAAAGCCAGTTTAAAGAAAATACTTTGAAGAATAACTAACAGCTATCTGAGTTTCTTGACAAAGCATAATAGGTTAATCCAGTTTATATCTCACGAACTTAAAGCAAGATTAATATTTCACTTTGCATGTATAAACATGTTTTATCTCAAGGAAAGAGATTAAGCTAAATAGAAAGTGAATATTATGTCAAGCAAAGAACGTGTATACAAATTAAAGCATAATACAGACTTAAAACAACAATAATGTTTCACTTTGCATGCGCAAGCATGATTTATCTCATGGAAGAGATTAAGTTGAAAAGAAAGTGAATGTTATTTCAAGCAAAGAATGTATTCATGTTTATAGACCAAAGGCATAGAAGAAGAGTTGATCGGGAATAATTTCACTACACATAAAAAATCATGTTTATCTCAAGAAAGGAGATCAAGCTTAAAAAGATGAATATTATCTCATGCAAAGAAAGTGTAAATGCCTGAGGACTAAAATAATTCAAGATAGAGATCAAGAAACTAAGGAGGGGATCTTTAGGAAGTAACACGAGATATCAGAAAAGAAAACCCAACGTGAAGAAATTAATTTATGTGCAAGAGCAACGTGTTACTCAATCATCAATCAATACAATTGCAAAGAAATCATTATAAAATAACCAAGATTGAAGACTGGACAATCAAAAAAAAATCCAAGAGAATGATTACGCCGTCAGAAAGCTCACTTTACTGTGGAGCATAGAACGCTGAGGAAAATGGAAAGAAAATTTGAATTTCAAAATTCAAATCTCGAATCAGACTCAGTGTTATAACTGGTACGTCATCTCTTCTGCCTAATTGATTCATGATCATATCTTCTAGAATGAGGAGTTCAGAAACCATGGTAAAAAAGTAAAAGGAAAAATGAGAACATCAAAAACCTCTATAATACAATAACTTCTACAACTGATGTAACAAGTTCTTCTCTAGAGTAACGTTCCAAGACACAATTGATGATCTACATGTGTCACTTGGAGATCTGATCAAAGGCAATGGTCATGAAGATGGACCTGTATAAATAGAGATGCTATACATAAATGCATATGAGAGAGTTGAAGATATAATAGCAGAAATACTGAAAAAATCTCTCCACACTTCCTATGTTATTTATCATATTATGTAATCAATCATCTTGAAGTGTAAAAATCTTCTTTCCTTATTCTGTAATGTTTTGTATGCTCTTCTAATGAAGAGATATGAGAAAGGAGTCGCTCATGTTTCCCAGGTCTGTATTAGTAAATATTCTTAAGGAAACATGGGTGTAGGTTAGTTTGAGTGGCAACGCAAACATTTAACCTTTGTAACCTTGATCCAGTAGTGATAAGTGTGAGACATAGCTTGGAGAGGTTAAGGTAAAACTACTTGCAACGGGATAGCAAAGGTATTTGCTTATCACGGTTCAGCTTGGAAGGGCTGGTTCAAGACTACTTACAACGTGGCAGTAGAAGTTATCTGCAGGTCACAGTTCAACTTGGAGAGACTGATACAGAACTACTCAGTTAAGTCGTAGTTGGGATTGGCCACTGTGCAAGTTAGAGCGTGGGAAGGCTATTGTAAGGACTATCCGGTTTACTTTATCTAGTTGAGAAAGTTGTTGTTTAATGAAATCTCAATATGTGTTGAGTATTGGATGCAGGCAGGTTGGTTGAACCAGTATAAAAATACTTGTGTTCATCTTTCTCTTCCCTAACCTTTTTATTTTAATGTTATGCATCTTAAGTTAATTATTAATCAAGTATTGTTAAAATGCATAACTATTATTAAGTTTTAGAAACCTTCTTTCTAAAACATCTAACCACTATTCTATTGCACTTCAAGCTTCATGCTTGATAGTATATTTGATGTCAAATGTTTCAAATTTGGAATGAAGATTTCAGAAAGCACAATTCAACCCCCTTCTCGTGCACTCTTTTACCAACATATATGATATAGATAGTAACATATTAATTAAATTATAGTTAAACATCTTTGAGAAATAATTGTGTTTCAATATGTTTGGGGCCTATAGTTATATCTTCAACTAAATCATAAGTTTATGGTATTGTGAAAGGGTAATAAGGCATAGAGATAGAGATCTCTAGACAATATGTTTAGCTAAATTGCTTAATATTTTTTAAATGAAAATAAGTAATATAAGTAGACCACAATGTTACACTTTGAAATAAAGATGCAATAACTAAGAAGACTAAATCAATTGCATATTAATTATTTTACTTGTTATAATCAAAGTTAGTTGAAATCAATTAATAATAAATTACTAATAAGATTGAATTACTAATAAAAAATTCATAATGATTAACAATGATTATATTTACCATTAATATGAATCTTAAGTTAGTCTTTTCCAATCATTATATATTGATTTATATAATTTATTGTATCAAATCTTGATTTCGTGGCTAACTAATAAAACAATATTGCTGGAGGATTAGAATTTCTAGGTACTGATTTATACTAAGTTACTAAGATGTTCTATTTATGATGGAATCGATCTTAATTTATGTTTATTTTGTGAATTATATAATTTCAATTTAAAATTTAAAACTTATAAATGCTCAAATCTGAAAAAAATAACATATTATGTTCCCTAAAAAATAACTTAATTGAAAATTTTGAATTTTGATTGGTAACAAAATACAATTAGCTATACTTATTACAGTTATTGTAATTGAAACATTATGTAAATAAACAACTCAAACAGCAAAAAAAAAATTAATTTAATTTTTTGAAATCCTATTTAGAGATCAAATCAAATATAGCAAAAAAATAAAAATCAAATCAAATATTCTTTCAAAATTAAAAATTAAACTTTAATTATATGATATATCGGCATTTGAAATTATATTCACTACAATTATTATAAATAATACGTTCTCTAAAACAATAACAAAAACAATTTGGTTTAAATTTTCCATGTCTTATATTAAATGTTATAACTTAAAATAAATATCTAATTAAAAAGAAATTAGGATATCATATTTAACCAAAAATTGGAAATCATGATTGATAACAAAATTGAAATCAAATATAATTTATCAATAATTTTATTATTTTAATGATTTACTCTCAATTTTAAATCAAAAAATTTGAAAATGATTAAATCTAAAAATTTATCATATCATAACATATAAAAAAATTATTTGATAAGTAATTATGATATTAATTATTATTATTCAATTACTATAAATGATACATTCTTTAAATAAATAACATGAACAAAATTGTTTTAATTTTTTCCAAGTTCCAAATCAAATATTATTGTTTTAAAAGAATATCTAATAGAAGAGGAAATTAGTAAATGTTATTTAATTAAAAAAAATTAGGAATCATAATTGATAATAAAAGTAGTATTAAATATAATCAATCAATTCACATTTTGAAATTAAAAAATTTAAAATGATCAAATCTAAAAAAAAAATAACATATTATATTCCCAAAAAATGATTTTGTTCAAAATTTATGAATAATCATTGGTAATAAAGTATAATTAAGTATATTGATTACAATTATTATAAATGGCTTATTATCTGAACAAATAACCCCAAAATCAATATGGTTTCTCATTCCAAAGTCATGTATCAAATATTTTTCTTTTAAATAAATATCTGATTTAGAATGAAACTAGTATAACTAATTTAACCAAAATGAGGAATCATGATTGATAATAAAATTATAATAAAGTATAATCAATAAAATAGAATTATTATTACAAATAATTTAATTGTATTTTCAATTTAAAAATTTGAAAATCATCAACTCTAAAAAGAAATGGCATATTATATTATCTCACAAAATGATTTAGTCTAGAATTTATGAATAATTATTGGTAATAAAATATAATTCATTATATTGATTATAATTATTATAAACTATACATTCTTTAAACAAGTAATCTGAAAAAAAAATATGGATTCTCATTCTCAATCCTTTATCAAATATTTTTCTATAAAACAAATATCTAATTCAAAAGAAAGTTAATATATTTGATTTAACTAAAAATTAGAAATCACAATTGATAATAAAATTGTAATAAAATATAATCAATCAATTATATTTATTATTACTATTAATTTAATCTCAATTTTAAATTAAAAATTTTAAAAATGATCAAATATAAAAAATATAAAAAAATATTGTTTATAAAAAAAACAATATTAATTATATTTATTATAATTAGTGATATTGATACATTACCTAAACAAATATCCCCAAAAAAGAAAACTTATGGTTTAATTTTTCAAGTCTCATCAAATATTATTCTTTAAAACAAAACATCTAATTTAGAAGAAAATTAGTGTATCTAGTTTAGCCAAAAATTAGGAACCATGATTGATATAAATTTGGAATAAATTCTAATCAACTAATTACATATATGATTACTAATAATTTAATATAAATGTCAAATCAAAAATTTTAAAATGTTCAAATATAAAACAACTGCATATTATATTCTCTAGAAAAATTACTTAATCGAAAATTATTCTACCGATTGGTAATAATAAAGTATAATTCACTATACTTATTACAACTATTATAATTGGTAAAACTTATAAATAAAATAACTCAAGTGAAAAAATTTGATCTAATTTTTCCCAATCCTATATCAAATATTTGTGTAAAAAAATTTACCATTTGGTTTGTGTAATCAATCTCATGAAATACGAGCCTTGAATAAAAAAAACAATAATAGAATTTTACCAATGTAAGTACTCCTTTCTTCCATGAGTTAAGTTTGCAAAGTTTTATCGATCCTAAGCCATGATTACCTAAGATGAGAAAAAAGAAAATGAAAGGCATAACACGAAGAAAAATAAAAAGAGCTTCAAAATCAATAAGGGCCTTGAATATAAATAACAATAAACAATGTCATGAAACAAAATATGTCCATCAAAATATTGTATCCCTTTCTTCATTGAGTTAAATTTGTAGAATTTTATCCATCATAAACCATGAAAGGTAAGACATAATAATCGGAAGAAGAAGTAATAGGTAAGAATGAATTGCACAGTTTTTAGACTCGACTCGGTTTAGACATTGGGTCATTGGATCTCTGGTTAAACTGGTGGGCCATTGGTTAAACCGGTTGAACCGAATATAATTAAATAAATGTATAAAAATTTAAATAAATATAGTAAATAATATAAATAATTAAATCTTTAACACAACATAAAAATTCAAATGGTATATAAATATTTATATATTTATGTAAGCATGTATAGTTGTCTATATGAATAATTATTTAAATTATAAAATTTACACATCTAAAAAAATATATCATATGAGGGCCATAATTTCCCAACCCTTTTTTTAATTTCGGTCATGATTTCCTAGTCCATTTTGATTTCCCAGCTAAGTCCATTTGTAATCTAGTTACAAGTGTTTCACGTTCTGGGCTTTGACCCATAATAAATGTTAATTTTCAAATTAAAAAAAAGGCCATTCATAATTGGTCAAACCCTAAATTTTTGTAATATATATATATATAACTCTTTCTCTTTCCCTCTCACTTCTCACACATGAGGCCACCGCATAGCCACCTCCCTCTTCGCATTAATTCATCTTTCTAAATCGATCCTTGTAACATCCTAAAAATTATTTAAAAATTAATTTAAGTTTTTCTAGTTATAACTTCAAAAATTTGATAGATATAGAAATGATGAGGACGATCCAACGAATTTGTAAAAAAAAAAAAATAGTAACTTACGGATCCCACAGGCCCATTGGGACAGCTGAAACCTTAGAATTTGGGCTCGAAGATGCTTAAAAGTTAGAAATTATAGGAACAAGATTAGAAATGAGTAGGAATAAATACTTGATACCTAGAATTAATTTTTGAGCAATGTTTGATTACCCGGGTATACTATTTTACCCGTTCGGTCAAATTTCAGTGTGTGATTTCTAACATCGAAAGCTATTTTAATCTTTACAAAAATAATGAACCTTATCCCTTTATATCAAATGAACAGCTAAGATTTAATCTTGAATTAGAAGATTAATCTTAGCCACCCATTTTTCTTTCTTAGGTCAAAGATTACTTTATTTTATGTTATAATATTCCTACATTAACGTAAGATAAATAGAAGGCATTCTTCTCCAAGAAGCCATTGCATTTCTCAGCCAAGACAAGGAGACGCAGCACCTCCATGTTTGATTCCATGAAAACTTGATTTCAAGCCTTCAAAACACTAGTCTAGAGTTGTCAAAACCACAAACTCCTTTCACTAAACTTGTTCTACTCCTCAATATCTACCGAAGTAACCAATTAAAATTTGAATCCATCACCTCTTTCCACCTTCACAGATCATTCTTCACTGATTAAGGAAGGATTTGGGAGTGATTAGAGAGCTTTGGAGTGAAGGACTTCCATCTTGGAGCAAACTAGAGACAAGGACACATTAGCTCTCAAGAGTAGGGATTTTAAACCTCTTTTACATTCAACTCTATTTTTATGATTTTGCTACTGATTTGGCTGAATATTTTTTGTTGAATTGGTTGATTATATATTGATATTGATGTGTTAATTTTGGTGGAGTAGTTTGATGTTGTGAAAAATCATTTTTGTCAAAAGAGAATTTGACACATGTTGCTAGATTTTTGGATTTGTATTGACAGGTTATGGTTCTTGAATTTTCTGATATATTTGTAGATGTTTTTATGAGGTACAAAAATTATATGTTGAAGATAACATCCTAGCTAGTTCACTAATTTTTTGGAGCCCTGATTTCGATTTATACTACCTTAAAAAAAATCAAGAACCGAGATTAGGACTATGCTGCCTGGATTGTGGGAACTGAAGTTCCAATTTTGTATAATTTTGTTACCATAGCAAATGGTTGGATTTTCCTTTGACATTTTTACAAAATATTGAAAACATCTTGAAGTTCAACCATAATTTTTAATTTGAATTTATTAAATCATTTTCTAGGGTTAAGAATTATGAAAATCTGGTTCTAAGCTGGGGTTAAGTAGTCTCTGACTACCAAAATTGTAGAATTTTGTTGACATAGCTAGAAAACTTGTTTTGCTCTGAAAATTTTACAGGACATTGGAACACATTGAGATGTCATGAAGAATTTTTGTGGACATGAAATTGGTGGTTTCATATGATAAATAATTTTTATTACTTGAGTGAGAAATCTGTCAATGTGCTGGAAATGAGCTAAATTCTTGATTTGGAAGTAAAATGTCCTTTAATGCAACTATGATGAATATAAATGCATGTTATCTACTTTAAAGTTTGGTTTATGAGAAATGAATGAAAATCACATGTGATTGATTGTTCATATATAAGTAAAGCATGCATTGGTAAAAAGAAAGGTGATAAATGAATGATATGTATGTTTAAAGCATTATGAAATTCAAAAATTTATGTTACTACGTGCTTGTATATGTGAGCTTGAAGATGAGGTATGTGCTAAGTAAAGAAGGAAAAGTCCTTTGTAATATGGAAAGAGCACAGAAAAGGTACCCTGTAATGTGGAAAGGGCACATGAAAGGTGCCTTGTGATGTGTAAAGGGCACGAGAAAGGTCCCCTTTCATCTATAAAGGGCATAAGAAAGTCCCCTATAATGTTTAAAGGGCATGAAAAGTTGAGAATGAGATTCCATGATGTTAAATAGTGTGACAGGTGTATGTTAAGTGATTGAAAATGTTGAGTAGTATGGAAAATATATTGAGCAATTAAAAGAAACCCACTTCGGAAGAATGATTTTTGAACTTTAAAATGAACCTTGATGTATGTTGCATGCTCACAATTTTTCTAATAAACCGAAGTAGCTGGGACGATAACGATGACATGAGGTTCATTATATGTTTTGGGAATACCCTACTGAGAATTGTATAATTCTCACCCCTATATTTTTGTGTCCTTGTGTCGTCTCTAGGTTGATCCAGAGAACTATGGGACTACTAGACAAAGGGATCAGGATTGCAGTAGTTTAGTACTTAATATTTTAGTTCACTGTATTTAGTTAGAGTCATATGTATGTAAATGTAATAGAGATTATACATGTATATAATCTCATAGTCGAGCTTCCTTATGTAATTGACTTCATATTAAATAAATGTCTTGTATCTTGTTATATATTTAAATCGAATTACGCTTGTTATTACACAAATCCATCGAGCTCGCTATAGATAATTAAGAAAGGTCCGCTAATTAATAAGTAACAACTCTCGAGTACGATATCATGACTTAAGGATGAGGTTGTACTCAGGAGTATGTTACAATCCTCAACTCATTTCACACTCTCTCTCACTCACAGATCTTTTCATTTTCACTATCTGCCACTCGCTTGCAAACAAGGTGACAATTCGAGATGTTGGAGAGGCACGGTGGTTGCAGCAAGTGGTAGATTTGAGGTTGTGGGTGAGTGATAACTATGATCATAGTGGATTTGAAGTGGCAGTGCATAGCTCACATCAGAAAGTTCATTTTTCACTGAAAATGAGGGAAAATTTGAATTTTCAAATTTCAAAGTCAAACCCAATCTCAATCGGCGCGTTATCTCTTCAACTCTTTATTGTCAATCACTCCAACATCTAAAAGGAAGAGTTTAGAAACCATGATTAGAAAGTAGAAAAGTAGTTTCTGAAGGACATCAAAAACCTTAACCTGGCAATGGTTTTTGTAAAGAACTCTGACATCAGATGAGCTACTTCTCTAGATTATGTTTTCAAGACACAAGCGGATGATCAACATGTGTCACTTAGATAATTGATCAAGGGCAATGATCACAAATGAGACACTATCTATAAATAAGAGATACTGAGCTTTCAAGAGTATAGAACTTGGCTATAAAAAAGGACCAAAAACACTGCAAAATCTTTCCCTAATTTATTTTGTGAAATCTATTACTTCTTGTAATCAGTTCCTTTATTCATAAAAATCTTCTTGCTAAGTTCTTGGATTGTTTATATGTTCTTCTCTTGAAGAATCACTAGAAAGAAGTCACCCAGGTTATCTCAGGGATATTCAGTGTATATTTGTAGAGAAACTTGAGTACACGTTAGTTTGAGTGGCAACCCAAACACTAAACCTTTGTAGCCTCAATCTAGTAGTGATCGGTATGAAATAGCTTGAAGAGGCTATAGGAAAACTATTTGCAATGTGACAGTGAAGGTGTTTTTGCTACTCACAGATTAGCTTGAAGAGGCTATTGAAAAGACTACTTGGTTCAACTTGAAGAGGCTGGTAAAGAACTAATTGGTTTGTGATGGTAGAGCTTGTCTACTGGTCACAGGTTAGAGCTTGGGAAGGCTATTGTAATAATTATCCAGGTTTTCTTTCTTAGGTAGAGAAAAGCTAGTGGAACTTAGCGTTTGCTGAGAATTGGATGTACGTAGGTGTTGATCGAACTAGTATAAACTCTCTGTGCAGTATCTCTTTAACCTTCTCCTTTTTACTTTCATTGTTTAGTTTCACTAAATCTATATATGTTAAAACTTACCTTTTACAGTTTATCAGCTGGTAACAAAAATCTTAGAAAGTTACTTTCTGAATCTTTTAACCTTGTTTCCACTGCACTAAAAATTTGATAGTCTTTGTTTCAAGTTTTTAGCTTCAAAAGGTTTTAAAAGGAAAAGCATGATTTAACCCCTCTCTTTTCATGCACTTTTTACCCAAAGTCACAACCTAATTTGGGAATATAACTGGCACGTGGGAAATCCCATCCCCACATAAGTTTCATGGCCGCTGAGGCATGCTACATGAATAGTTAAATATAATTTTCATGAAGATAATCACGAAGTTATCCAATAATTGCTTGAACACCCTGTTCATTAAATTCATGAAGGCTAGGAGGGCATTGATAAACCCAATGGACGTCATAAGGAACTCATAGTGCCCATATTGAGTCCTAAAAGCTATCTTGGATACATCATCACCCTTAATCTTCAATTGATGATAGTCAAGTTGAAGGTACATCTTGGAGAAACAATTTGCCCCTTGGAGCTAATCAAGCAGGTCATCAATGTGAGACAAGGGGTACTTGTTCTTGATTATCACCCTGTTCAATTGCCTATAGTCTATGCACATCCTTATTTACCTAACCATATTCTTTACAAACAAAACCAAAGAATCTAAGGCGAAGCACTCGGCTGAATAAACCCTTTGCCAAGCAACTTTTGCAATTGATCCTTCAACTCTTTCAATTCTATTAGAGCCATTCGATAGGGGGTATAGAAATATGCCTCACTCTTGGCTCAAGCTCCATTCCAAACTCAACTTCCCTCTCTAGTGGTATCCTTGACAAGTCCTTTAGAAACACATATGGGAACTCATAAACTATCAAGACCAAATCCAAATTTGGCACCACTATATCTATATCTTTGATCGAAGCTAGAAACCAATAACTCCTTTTATCTATAAGCCATAAGGTGCTCATAACTAAGATCAAACTAGTTGGAACTATACAACGTCTGCCTTAAAACTCATATAACTCGCCTCTAGGAACATCAAATGTCACTATCTTGCTATGACAGTCGACCTTTGGATGGCATGAAGCTAACTAGTCCATGCCTAAGATAACTTCAAAGTTAGACATGTCCAACACTATTAAATGTACTAGTGTTTTTATGTCTCCAACCTTGACCTTGCATGATCTATATACCAACTAGACAAGAAAGGGCTTTCCTAAAAGGATCCCTACTAAGAGAAACTCTTCGAGATTAGAAAAGGGTTTTTCAAACTATATGGCAAAGAACGGGGATACATAAGAATGTGTGGACCAAGGATCTATCAACGTGAAAGCATCAAACTAACAAATGCTTGTTGTACTTGCTACCACTGCATTTGATACCAATGTGTATGCCTATATCAAAACAAATAGATGGGTTTTCCCCCTACAACCTTAACATTTGCCACTTAGGCCTTTACCTCTAAGACCTCTACCTTCTAGTCTTCTACCCCTACCACTTTTACCTGTTAGAGTAATTATAACTCTTTGAGTCACTGACTAAAAAGACTAGGTTGAAGAAGTGCGATTTGCCAATCCCTGACTGGAAGTTCCCTGAAATAATGGGCACTCGTTGTGCCTATGGCCTTACTAGTCACAACCATAGCAGCCAAAGGTACCCATCATGCATTAACCTAGATGTTTCTTCCTGCAAGTCTAGCATATGGGGTAAGTCTACACTAATCCATGAGCATTATACTAATTGCCTCCTCTACTCTGACTCTGAGATACAGTAAGTTGAGTCAGGGTAGGCTTTGAGAAAGTGGTCTTGCCCGATTAAGCTCATTATTAGCCTTGTTAGCCATGCCTTGTAATTAAGCCAGCTCCTCCAGAAAAAGAACCATGTGTCTTAGCCATCTTCTCTATATTAGAGGCTGATCTCCTCTCTGCCAAACCACTTTCAAGTCTGACAACTGTATCCACAACCTGATCGTACTCCATGGCCTTGATGTGAGGCAACAAGTTGAGGAACACGACCTTAGGCAGTGCCTGAATAAACCATCTCATTCTCTCTATCTCTAATTGTAGCATGCCTAAAGCTACATATGCCAAATAAATAAATGTCATACTCCACTACAACCTTGCCTAACCTCTTAGCTAGAAATCGATCAACTCTACTACTATTTTAGATTAGCAATGAATGATCTAGGTGATCTTCTCTATCTCTCAGAGGAACTCCTACAGGTCCTCTATCGTAAGATGCCTTTGGAAGGTGGGCAGATCCACCCTCTTGAAGCTTTCTAAGGCCGAGTCATCAAGATCTTAGACTAGGGTCTGAACTATAGGCTTGATTGGCTTTATCCCCACCTCTACCTACCTTACCAACACCTCAAAAAGGTTGGCCACAGCCTACTCCAGTACTTTGAAATGATCATTAGTGCTGGATAAACCGCTACTATGTTGGCGACATAAAAGGATTGGAGATAGAGATGGCATGATGAATCCTAAAAAAGGTAAGCACAAGGGATGAAATACTAAGCATGAAGGAAAGATAGGACTCACTATGAACCAAGAAATAATTGACTTCCTAAAGGCCTTAACTGACACTTTGTTAATGCAAATGGGTGCACTTCCATTTACATAAATGTTATGCTAGTTGTGGACACTTGCTCCAGTGACATGTAGAAAAAACCTATGGCTCTGATACCACTTTATCACAACCCAATTTGGAAACATGATTGGCACATGAGAAATTTCATCTTCATATAAGTCTTATGGCTGCTAAGTTGTGCTACATGCACAATTAAATATAATTTTCATTTTTTTAATATAAACAAATCAAGCATAAATCTATTTCATAAATCAAGTCTAAATCCATAATCATCAAATCAAATATAAAATGAGTTTCTCTATAATAAACCATGAAAACCATAAATTCATAAACATAATTTGATCTAAATCATGGAACTAAAATAAATATGTATGATCCATAACCCTATTCACAAAATCACTAGAGCACTCTAAAGAAACATAAATTGATGCTTCATTGCAAATAAAGCTCATCCAAACTGTAGTACTACTACTGCTAAAGAGGGAACTAAGAATGATCTAAAGCAGTAACTGTAACCATGAAGGGGAGGAATAAGGAAAAGTGAGTTTCATCTAAAACTCAGTGAACAACCTCTCACCCGTAACTCCCACATGGGATAACCAACAAGGATATGTAATGATAATAAAAGATATATCAACCGTAAAACTATTTTGATATTTAGATACATAATAGTTCAAAAACCATTAATTTATGTAAATCAAGAGGAATAGTAATATGATAGAGAAATAGAAATCTCTGAATATATATATATATATATATATATATATATATATATATATATATATAATAATAATAATAATAATAATAATAATAAGAATAATAATAAGAATAATATAGATATACTCTGAACTCTGAATGACACCTAACAATGTCCTATATTGGATACCTAACCAAGTTCCATTCTCTGAATACTTTGATTGGAGCGATTATCCTCTAGCAGACAACTTGGTATCGTGGCTAACAATTTTACAACCATTTACTCACTAACTATTTCTCTATAGCTACCATATAATTAAAAATCATGGAAAATAAGTAAATTATCTATTTGCAATAATTGGTCTCTAACTCGGATTCTCAAAAAGCATTGTTTCATAAATATATAATTGCAATAAATATTAAAACATGCCTAGCAATAATAATAAATCCTACACTTGATCACAATTTATTTTCAAAGCAACTTGTACAACAAAAAAGTTCCCATGAGTTTTCCAACACCTTTTTCATGATTTCATTTGAAAACATAAATTCTAAACTTGTCATAAACTTATATAAGCTCATATAATTTCATTCTTGCCAAAAAAATAGTTTCCAAAGTCATGCTTAGATATTATGGAGCTAAGAAATTAACTCTAATGACTAAAATAAAGGCTGCATGATTGAACCAACTTATCTTGAAGGGTGAAAATTGCAGTGTCAGTAACAATGGTCCTTTAGGGAGAAGGAATGACACCAACGTTTGCCACAGAAGCAAAAGAAAAACAATGAGAACTCATAAACACCCTAGAACAACTTTATGGACATTACAAAAGAAATTAAACTTGACAATAATCAAGAAGAACAACACCCAAACACATGCAAAAAGAGAGTAAAGAAACAAATTTAGCATAATCCATTGACCAATTCTCACTTTGAAGCTTGAAAACGGTAAGATTGAAGGAGGAAGAAAGTGAAAGGGTTGAAGAGAGGTTTGGAGCTTAAAGTTTGCATTTTTAGGATTAAAATGTGTAAGGGGAGCGATTTTTATAATGTTAGGGAGCCACTTAATGAAACTACATCATTTTGGATGTGTTTTTAACATCGGTAGCACTGCTATAGCAGATTAATAGGGAAAAAAAAATACCATAACATACATGCACATGACTGCTATAACAATCTCAAGAAAGCTGGTCATTCACACAGTAGAAATGGTGTTATTGGGCCAACCACAACTATAGCGGACCCAGACTACTATAGTGGTCTCTCAAATACAAGTTTTGTATTTTTTTGGGTATGAAATACATCTGGGGCTTTCCCGGCAATACAAGTGGGTATCGGGGCATCTTAAGGTTGTGCTAGACTTATCCAGGGACATGTGGACCTGAGGCATAACTTACTCCCCTATTAAAAGAGATTTGGTTCCTAAATCTTAAATAAACATACCTTCAGGCAATAAAAGATGGGGATACTTAATCTTCATTGCTTTTTTGGCTTCCTAAATCACTTCCTCACTAGAATGGTTCGTCTAGATGACTTTCACTGAGACTACCTCCTTCTAATGAAGATTCTTGATCTGCCTATCAATTATGGCAACTGGTTCTTCCTCATATGACAAACTCTTATCAACTTAGACCACTTGCAGCGTGACTACATGAGACTGATTGGGCATGTAATTTCTGAGCACATCGACATGGAAGACTGGATGGATAGCTAATAAACTGAGAAGTAGTGTCAATCTATAGGCCATTACTCCAACTCTCTCTCTAGAATCTCAAAAGGGCCAATATGGCAAGGATTCAACTTTCCCCGCTTTTCAAACCTCATAACTCCCTTTTATCGAAGATACTTGCAGAAACACATGATCACCCACCGTAAACTCAAAGTTTCGATGCTAGTTATCAGCATAGGATCTTTGTCTAGACTAAGCTACTAATCGCTTTTCCCTGATTAGCTTAACCTTTTCTAGGGTTCCTAAACTAGGTCCGGCCCTAGGGTCTTAGCTTCCCTAGGCTAAAATCACCTAATAGGAAATCTGCAATGCCTCCCATACAAAGTCTAGAATGATGCTATCTAGATACTCACTTGGTAACTGTTGTTTTATGAGAACTATATCAGTGGCAACCGGTCATACTAACTCTAATTGAAATCTGAAACACAAGCTTTGATCATATCTTGTAGAGTCTAAATCGTCCTTTTTTATTAGCCATCTATTTATGGATGACAAGCTATGGTCAAGTCCACATGTGTACCGAAATCATCTTGAAATGCTCTTGAAAACCGTGAAGCGAATTGGATCTATTTTATATGATGGACATTGGCACACCATGGAGTATGATAATCTTGTCAATATAGAGTTGTGTAACACCCTAATCTTTATTGAGAAATTAATTGGGACTTTATTAATGAAAATCTCAAGATTTTTACAAGCATGGAAATGATGAGAACAACTCAATGGATCTGTAATATATATATATATATGTGTGTGTGTGTATGTGTGTGTGTGTGTGAATAGTTACCTAGTGGGCCCCATGGGCCTGTCGGGATAGCCGAAACCCTATAATTGAGGCCCAGATGTAACACCCTAATTTTTAACCCAATTCTCTAGAACACATTAGGTTAATCATTAGGTCATTACTTCTTAGTCTCATTCTTTTATTAAAATATTTAGCGAAAAATACGGATAATTTTTTTTGAAACATAAAACAAAGTGAGAGCTGCGTTCATCGAGATACGGAAAGATAAATGACAACATGATCAGATATATAAACGCAAAGAACAATCAACACTTCAACAAAGAAACTTTCAACAAAGAAACATTCCATTAATAACATAATTAAAGATACATATAGTCACACCCTTATAGAATCAGGCTAGGCTTTTAGTACAAGGAAAATAACAGGAAAATACAACATGAACAGAAACACATAAAAGGCGTAAATAAATACTCCTACCCTAGTGCAACTAAGGTGGATAACCTCATGAAAAAAGAAGGTTGATCCTATCTATATGTGAGTGTGTGCACTAGACCTCCCTAAAACGGCTACTACTGGAACCCGAGGTATAGCGGGATGAAACTGATCCATAGACGTAAGGCAACAGAAGTAGGTATGTGCAGTGGCTGAATGTCTGCTCCTTGGCAGGGGCGCATCTCAGCTCGCCTAGCCAACCTCGGCTGCATAACCAACTCCTCGTTCCCTCCTCTCATGAACTGAGGAGTAGGGGCAGTGCTCTCGATATACATGTGTGTCAGTGGGTCCTCTGAAAGGTCGTCCTCCGAGCTAGGAGGTCAGGGCACATAGTCCTGGAAGTCACGGGCTGCCGAATCTCCGGTATATGTCCGTAGAATCCTCTCGTCATGCATCTGGGCGCGCTTAAAAACCATAGCATCGTCATAGGGAGACATCGAGGAAAAGCGATAACTCTGTACAGGGTGAGTGAAGGGTCATTCGATGAACATGAAAACATGAGCTGTGCACTATCCCTCAAAATGGTAGGATCCTTGGTCCGGATCAAAATGTACCTCCAACGTCGGAGTGTCAATGTACACTATGAATGTCGCCATCGAGCTCTGAAAATGTGACGGAAGAGAGAGAAAGAAGAGAAATGAGTGAGAATTTTACTAAAGAATCTCAGTGGGGATCTCCTGTCTAAGGTTACATCGTTCACATTCTCAGGAACCTTGGGTTTAATATTAAAAGGTATAGATGCATATAAGATTCATTATAAGGTTTTATAAAACTAAATTATCCAAGGTCTATTCCTTTTAGAATGCATCTTAATGTCATGAATGCAGTATATCAAGCATGAATGCATGGCAATACTTTAAACAAATAACTCAACAAATCATAATCATCAAGAAGCATTCAAGTGGCATGAAGGAGCATAAATCTTTCATGTGGGACTTTCCTCAACTTCGTGACATAAATCATCATACTATACATTATAGGGCCATCCTAAAATATCTAGGTTATGAGCTCATACCTCAGCTAGTCATCACTAGCTCTTGCTTATTATTAGAATAAGTGAAACATAATAAAATAATCCTGACTCCTTGAGTACGGGTTAGGGGGCTAGAGATCACTTCTCCTAGGATATACCCTCTTTGAAGTGCTTTGCGGGCATCTAGCCACAGCAATTTGTCCACTTTGGTAGGCTGCATCTACTCATACCATCACGGATTTGTCTCGCCTAGGCGTACTAGGCCGAACCAGTGTCACCCAAGAAAGTGCGTCTCAGTGCTTTGTCACATAAAAATCTCCTGGGGGTGCTCGGCCGAACCGGTGTCACCTAGGGTTTTAAATCTCATATGGTACTTCAAAAACATTCTCAAGTCCTTCATATTTGACAGAAATTCGGCAGCATAACAGCTGTGTATCGAATTTCCTTCAAATTAACTTTATGCCACAAGCTCATTACACATATGCATTGCTCATTTAACTTTCATAATCATGATAACTTAACATTTCAATGAATCCCTTCATCATAGCTCATACATCATCAAACCATATGCATCAACACATCATAATTGCATTATCAAACTTAAAACATAAAAGTCTCTTAATGCCTTATGCTTTGACCCTTAAAGTCTCTTAACTTGAAATCTAAGTTGTTTATCATCACAACTTAAGCTCTCGGGTACCTATAGGCTCATATCTAAGTAGTCCTCATTCAATTCTATGATTATAAACAATTCTAAACCCTAAGAGTGAAGAATCCATAATTTACGCTTTACAGGTACCTAGGAGTCACAACTTTGACTATTTCTAAGTTCGGTTTGTTCCTAAAACATCAAGATCAATACCTAAACCAATTATGAGTAGTTCCTATACATTTAAACTAATTATAAATCATGATTTCTAATTTTAAACCTTGCTGGATAGAATCCAAAAAATTACATTTCTAAGGGATCTAAAAGTCTCAAATTAATTCCTTTCTAGTTACTAACTTATCTTAACTTTCCCAAATGAATTTTAACATCAAATATACATTATCATACTCATATTATCATCATCAAAACAGCATAAAACAGTGAATAATCAAGCAAGGCAGAACCGAAAATATCTCCATCATATAATGCATAAAACTTCATTTCTAAAACACATAAATTGCTAGTTTCTCTTGGAATCTTTTTAGAACTTTAAAAACTCATTAGTAAACATTTTTATCTCATTAAAATCATCAAAATACTTGTAAGGCTAGTAGCTACTTTATTTCATTCTCAAGGAGTTTTAATACATAGAAACATAATGATGTCTTATGCTAGTTTTAACTAGACTTAAGAAAATCGTTAAAACATAGTTTGTTGGTCTTTATAGCTAGATGAAACCCATACTAGGCTCATCTATACCACATGGCCAAAATCTTTGTTCACAAAATACCAATCCTTTTCTCACTTTACACAAGATAAAATAGGTAAGTCTTTAAGCTCTAGGTTCTCTTAGGTGATGACATAAATTTAAACATGCTTATGCATTTATTTTATTTTTTATTTGAAAAATAAAGTGAGAGCATAAAATAAATATGAGATGTAACTTGTTATTATCTTTAATATTTAGGTGAGGACTTGAAAATATAAGCATGATAATGCAAGACTTGAAATATAAATATGATAATGCAAGTTTATTTATTATTCTTGACATTTAGTGATAACAAGGAAAGTAAACATGATGTGCAAAGCATAAACATAGACATGGATGCAAGATTCATTTTAATCTTTGCTAGAGCTCTCACAAGACTTTAAAAGATCAAACATAACCCAACATATCTCAACAAAGCAAAGCAAGCTCTAGTGTTCATGAACCCATGGTTTCAAGGAGACTCATGGTTTGAACAACATCATCAAGCTTTAAAGAAAATGATCTTAAAGAACCAAAATAACATTATTTCTTGATATCAAATAAATATAGAGACACTTTAAAATTTTAAACAAAATCTTTGATGGAAAACCTATGGAGGTTGAAATCGTGTAGGAGAGGAAAAGGAAAGAAAAACCAAAACTTTACTAGCTTAAGAACAAAACTTAAGCTTTAGAGGTCCCCTGGAGATGAACACAAGGTCCTTCTCTAGAGGCACTCATCGTCAAGCCATCATGTAAATAACAAGGCCTAGTGGCCAAAAAGAAAAGAAAAGGAAAAGCTCAAAAAGAAACCAAGAGAAACCTTGAGAAAAACACATTTTTGAGCAAAGACAAAACTTGAAAGCAACTCCTACTAAGAGTGAAGATGGAAATGCTTGATCTTGGAAGGAAATGAGAAGAGCAACTCCTCCTAGAGTGGAGATATGGCTTCGGCCAAAGAGGGAGGAAAGGAAAGGAGATGTGTTCTTGGTGAGTTTGTGTTTGAGGTTGAGTGTTTAAGGGCTTAGGAAGTGATTCAAGGTTGTGAGGTGGTGTTTTGTGGTGGTGCTATAGTGGTTCAAGGTGGTAGAGGAAGAAGATGAAGATGAAGAAGATGAACTCTAAGAACTCTTGAGAGAAAAGGAAAGAACTCAAAGAAAGCTTTGAAAACTAAAACTTAACAAATGATCTAAAGTGTTTTCAAGCTCAAGTAAGCAAGGTATTTATAGAAAATGAAACAAACGAGAGCTCATAGAGGAGGGAAAGAAACTGTGTGCATCCTCATGTTCCATGAGGTGAGAGATTGAATTTTTTGGAGCATGGAGGAGTATGGTTGAAAGCATGGGAGGTATGGCTTCAAGCATGGTGTTTGAAGTGATTTTCTTTCAAATTTTGAAATGAAATAATCCTTCTAGAAGGCATGGAGAGCTAGCGGCTTTTGGACAGCAAAAATGAGGGAAAATATCTAATTCATTTAGCTATTCACTTAGTCATTCAAGTATGGATGAAAGTATGATCAAGTATGGTGTATGTAAGGTGAAAGCATGGTCTTTTAAGTGTAAGAATTTGAGCATGTGATGAATATTTGGGGCATGGAGTTTCGGCCACCTGACAGCCAAGGGAAGGAAAGAAAATTGCTCATGTAATTGTGTGTTAATGATATGTTTAGGTGTGTATTAGTTTAGGTGCAAAGTTAGGAATCACTAAGCACAAGTTTAGCTAACTAAGAATCTAATTAGGAATTTCAAGACTCAATTAAGGAGTGCTCATACACAATTAGAGGATTTAAAATTCATTTTATGAATAAACAATGTAGACACAATTCCATGATTTAAGGAATTGGATAAAGAAAATACTATTCAAGATTCCATGACTAGGAATCTTGAATTTAAAATGAGACTTGAGTTTAAATTAAGCAATCTTAGGTTCTAATTAACTTTAATAAATTATTTTGACTCTAGATTAATTATGAAAATTAATTAACCTTCGATTAGAGCCTAATATTACTTAGGTTCGCTTAATCACGCGATTAAGCTCAAAAACACAAAATTAGGGGCAAAATCGTAATTTCGCACAAAAATTGCCCGGGACCACCAGGACTAAAATTGAGATCACATAATACATAAAAACACCTTTTGAAACCATCTGGAGAAGTTTCGGGTTCATCTGGCACTCGTACCCGTGGCAAACATAACAAGGGTATTTTGGTCATTTTGACCCGAAATATCAGAAAAAGAGATTTTCTATCCCGAAAAGGTATACAAGTCAAATAATCCCCTTCAAACATTGAGTTAGCCCCTCGAGGACTGCCAGGTCGGCTATCCTCGAGTTCCGGGCCGAAAATGACCTCAGGGGCATTTTGGTCATTTTCACTCTAATAGAAAATCGGGGCGTTACACCGAAGATGCCCGAAAGTGAAAAATTATAGGATTAAGATTAAAAATGGTTAGGAATAAAGATTTTATACCTAAATTTAGTTTTCAAGGCAATGCCTGATTACCTGGGTATATTGTTTTACCTGTTCAGTAAAATTTTGGCATTCAATTTCTAACATCGAAATATGATTTAATCACTACAAATGGATAATGTATATCCATTTAAATCAAATGAATGGCTAAGATTCGATCTTGAATAACAAGATCAAATCCTAGCCATCAATATTAGTTTCATTTTATAAAGAAATTAGATTTTTATTAAAATAATGAATTCCACTTGGTATAAGATAACCATGAGCCACCTAACTTCATTATTCTCATCCTAAAAAGTCGGCCAGCAAGAAAGAAAGCAGAACCTCCATGTTGTTTCACAAAAGCCTTGGAAAGCTTGATTCAAAGCTCAAAACTCATAGTCTAGACTTGTTAGAATCATAAACTTCTTTTACTAAACTTATTCAACACATCAATACTTACAAATCTAATCGAGTAAAATCTCAAATCCTTACCTTCATACCTCACTTCCTCATTGCCTAAGGAAGGTTTGGGGCTAAAATTGGTTCCTTGATGTGAAAAGAGATCACTTAGAACATCCTTTGGAGCAAAAAGCTCAAAAGCTTTCAAAGTAGGGCTTTCTTTAGTCTTTTTTCTCAAAATTTCATGCTGAACATTTCTGATTGGTTTTGGTCCAAATTTTTGGTTGTATTGGTTGATGATATATGGTTATTAAGTATGAATTTTGGCGATGTGTTTGGATGATGTTAAAAATCATTTTGGTCAATAGGAATTTTGGACCATGCTGCTGGATTTTTGGTTTAGCTGTAGATAGGGAATTTTCATGAATTTTTAGACACATTTTGTGGTCATGAATATGAGCTGGAAAAATTATATGTTGAAGCTAACATCTTAAATAAATAATAAATTTTCTTAAGCACTAGTTTTAAGGTATAATGCCAAATAAAAATTAGAGACCGAAATGGTACTTGGGCTGTCTAGATTATTGAAACTGAAATTGTGAAATTGTCTAATTTTATTACCATAGGAAATGATTGATTATTACTTTGAAATTTTTACAGGGAGTTGATAATTTCTTGAAGTGTAATTGTGATTTTCATTTTTTGAGTTGATTCCATCATATGATAGCTTTAAAAATTATGAGAATCCTATTCTTAGCTATGGATAAGTGGCCTCTGACCACAGAAATTGTATAATTTTGTTAATTTAGTTAGGAAATGATTCTTGCCATGAAAATTTTACAGAGTCTTTTAGACATATTGAGGTGTCATGGGGAATTTTGTAGCCCTTGAATTGGCCATTTAATAGAGAAATTAAATGTTATTACTAGAATGGTAAAATCTGCTAATGTGCTGGAAATGAACAAAAATCTTGAATTGATAATAGAATGACATTTAGTCCAAGTATAGATTATATGAATGCATGTTAGCTACTTTAAAGATTTGTTTATGAGGCATGAATGAGATTCAAATGTAATTGAATGCCTACATGTGATGTAAGCATGCCTTGGAAAAGAGAGAACTACATGAGGTGGTTGTTTGACAAAAGAGAATATATGAATGTTAATTGTGCATGTTTTAACATATGGGGAAAACAGAGTCAAGGCTTATGGGGTTGAAGAAAGAAGGCATAAATAAGGACTTCTCTAAAAAATTTATGAGTCGGTAAACGTATTGGCTAGGAATAGAACTCTGTATGATTCGGAAATAGAAAAAAAATGAAGTCCGATGATTACACATAGGAATGAGCTCATGTCCTAGCAGTCTATTGTTTATTGTGGAGTCATCCACTACAGATACCACTCGATGTGAAATTAAGCCTTCCCTATGTTAATGAAAAGAAACAACTGCATTGATTTGAATTCCATGGGTTACACGAGAAAAACTTATGATTACTACTATTTTATATTTAACTTTACCTAGATTATTGTTTATATTCTATTCACATTTGAGGGAGTACCCTACTGAGAATTTTATAATATTCTTATCCCTATTTACTTTGTATTATCCAGATCTAGTAGATGTCATCACTAGTGTTTTACCTTGACTCGCCACAATGGGTGTGGAATTATGATCCTGCCCTAGACTCTCTCTATGCAGTCGATTACTCGCAAGTTTGTGTTTGTGTGTTTTTCAGCCATTCCTTAAGTACTTCTATATTTACAACTGACTTTAACCCTGCTTTTCCATACGATGGTGTGCCTCTCCATATGGCACACCTAGTGATATTTGATATTTCGCATGCAGCACCAGTACCCCCTTCAACAGATACTCCCTTTTCATCCTTGTCTTTAAACTCAGACCCACCTAAAGGTCTTGATGCCCTTGGTGGAGGTGAGGCCATCATATCAATGGCCAATGGTTTCATCTAGCAGGACATGGGACCTTCAGGGACTCTTGATGTATATATAGTGGTAGTTCAGTATTAGAAACCCGTCAGTTTGCAGACTGATCCTATTAAATGTTGTTGAGGACCATTTCTGGTTATATAAAAGAATTTTGGGCCTCAACTTTGAGCAGTTTAGAATAGATACTGGAAATGTTGCTTTTTGTGAATTGAGTTCTTGACTAGCTTAGAAGTTAACTAGTTTGTTTCCTAGTATGATGTACATATCGCAAACCTAAAAACGATGTTCATATATGTATATACGAGTTTTGCAACATATGCGTCTAAGTTACTTTATTTCATTTCTTTCAACTAGTATAAGTTATGAATGTAAGTAATATTTTTCTAATTACTGTGTTAACAATCGAGAGAAACATGGCAGTTAGAAGTGTGTTACATTATGGTATCAGATCTGAACTACCCTATAAGCTTGAGGATTGGACAGGCTATGCTTCTGTAGTAATTGTCATGCATTATGATTATGTGTGTGTGTGTGTATGTGTGATAGCTGGTTATGAATGTTATGGGTTACTACCACACTTAGCTTAGTATTGAGCCTAATTAACTCAATATTTTTTATTTGGTGTGACAGGATTCAACAACTTCGAATCGGCATATGAGGAGAGGAGCTGGAAATGAAGCCAACATGATGGATACTTTTTGCGAGATGGTCGCGGTAATGAGAGAACAAGCTGTGGTTGTTAACCGAATAATGGAAAGATTGAATCGCAACGAGGAACAAAACCTGGCTAGTGACCCAAGATAAAACAAAGTGGATGGGGAATATAAAAAATTTGCTGAGTTTAGAAAAGCAAACCCCTTGCCATTCAGAGGAGCTTTCAATCCCTATAAAGTAGAGGAATGGATAAAAGCCATGGAGAAGATTTTCTTAGTTCTTCCTTGCATAGATATCCAAAAGGTGGCTGTTTCCACCTACATGCTAGAAGCAAATGCATAATTCTAGTGGGTTAACACCAGGGGATTATTTGAAGCTTCTTAGACTAAAGTTACCTGGGATATTTTCAAATAGGCTTTCTACCATAAGTATTTCCCTGCTTCTATGAGAAATATGAAAGAGTTGGAGTTTATGGCTTTTAAACAAGGACCTATGAGTGTGGCAGAGTATACCGCCAAATTTGAAAAGCTCTAAAAGTTTTCTATGATTTACCAATGAGACCCCAATGAAGCCTGGAAGTGCATGAAATATAAAGGAAGTCTACGTGAAGATATAGAAGTAGTTGTAAGTCTTTTGGAAATGAAAGATTATCCTACCTTGGTAAATAAATACCGATGTACAAAAGAGTCTAACAAGAAGCTAGCAAGTTTCAAGTAAGCACGAGGTAATGTTAGGAGAGGATTAGCACCCCAGGGGCCCGATTCAAGCCTAGTCTAGAAGAAGATATCCACATAATAACAACACCAATAACAACAAAGGAAAGGAACTTCAATCCTCAAGACCAGAGACAGGACAAGAGTGCCCAAAATGTAGGAAACATCACCGGTGCAAGCCTTGTTAGATCACTCAAATTGTTTGTTTGGGTTTTAGGAAACTAGGACACAAAATATTTGAATGTCTCAACAAGAAATGACAGCAGCTCATCTCCAGGCCACAACAACATGGGCGCATTTTAACGATAAGTGCCAAGGAAGCTTCTCAATCTGCCAATCTGATCCGAGGTAAGTGTGAAATAAATGGTAATGCCCTAGATATAATGTATGATACGGGTGCCACTCATTGTTTCATATCCTATGACTGTGTACAAAGGTTACAATTATCTGTGTCTAAATTACCTTATGATCTCTTCGTATCCATTCCTACTGCTGGTCTTATTAGAACTTGTTATGCATGCATGAACCTTCCCTTTCAAATAGGTACTAGACAGTTTGCTACCAACTTAGTTTGTCTTCCTTTATCCAGTTTAGATGTAATTTTAGGTATGGATTGGCTGGTAGCTAACTACGTCCTTTTATATTATCCAGATTGAGCTACTATATTCCTTTCCACTATGCTTTCCATTCTTGTGGTTCCTTTTTCTTTTTACTTGAACTTAGTAACACCTAAGTCTAGTAAGACAGATCGTTAGGAATATGTTCTACTCTCGGCTAGTGAAACTGTAAGTGACCACGAGTTGAGTTAGATTCCAACGGTAAGAGAATATCCAAATGTCTTCCCAGAGGATATTCCAAAGTTTCCTCCTAAATGGGAGATTGAATTCTCCATTGAGTTAGTTCCAGGACCGTGTCTTATTTCAATTACTCCATATAGGATGTCCCCTTTGGAGTTGAAAGAATTAAAGTCCCAAATTGAATAACTATTAGGGAAGCATTTTATTAGACCAAGTGCCTCTCCATGGGGAGCCCTTATTCTTCTGGTGAAGAAAAAGGATGAGGGTATGAGGCTTTGCGTAGACTATAGGCAATTGAATAAAGTGATGGTTAAGAATAAGTACCCTTTGCCAAGAATTGATGATCCCATGGATCAATTACGAGGTGCAACTGTATTCTCAAAGATTGATCTTAGATTAGGATATCATCAGATTCGAGTTTGGAATGAGAATATACCAAAGACTGCTTTTAGAACTGGATATGGACATTATGTGTATAGGGTGATATCTTTTAGACTGACTAATGCTCTGGCTGTATTCATGGATTTTATGAATTGAATCTTCCGCCCTTACTTGGAAAAATTTATAGTTATCTTCATCGATGACATACTTATATATTCAAGGATTGAGGAAGAACATGTGGAGCATCTTAAGGTTGTGTTACAAATCCTAAAAGAGAGGAAGTTGTATGCTAAGTTGTCAAAATGTGAATTCTAGATAGAAGAGGTTAGATTCCTAGGTCATGTAGTATCACGAGGAGGAATTTTTGTAGATCCCAATAAGGTGAAATTAGTACTTCAATGGGAACGACCAACAACGGTGACTGAGATTCATAGTTTCATAGGGTTAGCTAGATACTACAAGCACTTTATCATGAGCTTTTCTCATATAGCATTACCTTTGACGAAACTAACCCGAAAGAACGCCCTATTTAATTAGACACAGGAATGTGAAAATAGTTTCCAGGAGATGAAGCAAAAGCTCGCCATGGCTCCGGTATTAGTATTACCTAATCCTCATGAGCTCTTTGAGGTTTATTGTGATGCTTATAGTAAGGGTTTAGGGTTTAGGATGGGTGTTGATACAAAATCATAACGTGGTCACCTATGCTTCTCAATAGTTGAAACCCCATGAAGTAAACTATCCAACTCATGACCTTAAACTTACAATTATGGTTTTTGCTCTAAAGATCTAGCGACATCATCTATATAGTGTTCAATTCAATATTTTCTCTGATCATAAAAGTTTAAAATATATTTTTGATCAGAAAGAGTTGAATATAAGGCAAAGAAGATGGATGGAGTTCCTCAAGGATTATGAGTTTAGTCTAAATTACCATCCGGGCAAGGCAAATGTTGTTGCCAATGCACTGAGTAGGAAATCCTTAAGTGTAGCATATCTGATGATTAAAGAGATAGAGCTAGTTGAAAGCTTCAAGAAGCTTAGTTTAGAAATGTCCATGACCTCTCAAGGTATTGTATTAGGCCAAATAAAAATAACGAGTGAGTTCAAAGGACAAATTTTGGCTACACAACGTGAAATTCTAGAGTTTCAGGAGATATTGGGATCAATTCATGCAAAAAGTTGCTACCTGCAAGTGGCGATGTCATAAAGGAGATCTTAGAGGAAGCTCATATGGGCGAATTCACCATACACCTAGGGACTAGTAAAATGTATGCGGATCTTAAGAAATTGTTTTGGTGGTCAGGAATGAAGAAAGACATAGAAGAGTTTGTCAAGAAGTGCTTAACTTGCCAAAAAGTTAAAATAGAACACTAAAAACTAGTTGGGACCCTGTAACCCTTAGAAATCCCATAATGGAAGTGGGAAAGTATCTACATGGACTTTGTAATGGGTTTGCTAAGGACATCGTCAGGTCATGATGCTATATGGGTTATAGTAGATAGATTGACCAAGTATGCTCATTTCTCACCCATTAAACCTAGTTATACTTTAGATAAGTTAGCTTATCTATACATCCAATAAATAGTGAGACTACACGGTGTTCCTTTTTCAATAGTTTCTGATAGGGACCCAAGATTTACTTCAAAATTTTAGGGAGCTTTCCAAAAGGTGTTTAGGACCAAACTTTGTTTAAGTACTGCATATTAACCCTAAACTGATAGGCAAATAGAACGCAGCATACAAACCCTAGAAGAGATGCTAAGGGCATGCATGATCGAGTAGAAAGGAAGTTGGGATAAGTTGTTTCCATTAGTTGAATTTGCTTATAATAACAACCATCATGGTTAGTATTGGCATGGCCCCGTATAAAGCTCTATATGGAAGAAAATGTCAATCCCTATTATGTTGGTACGATTCGGGGGAAATAGGACTGTTGGGACCCGATCTTGTTAATCAAACAACGGAGCAGATCCAGAAGATCAGGAGGAAAATCCTCACTACATAAAGTTATAAAAAAAAGCTATGCTGACACTAAAAGGAAACCTTTGGAATTTCCAGAAAGAGAACATGTATTCCTGAAGGTTACACCTATTACTAGGGTAGGTAGAGCCCTCAGAGTTAAAAAGTTGTCACCTAGATTCATAGGTCCTTTTCAAATTCTTCGATAAATTGGGTCAGCTACCTATCAAGTAGCCTTACCCCCCCCCCCCCACATTTATCCAACCTTCATAATGTCTTCTATGTATCTCAACTTAGAAAGTATCATCCAGATCTAAACCATATTATTGAGCCTGAATCCATACAGTTAAGGGATGACTTGACATTTCAAGCTCTTCCCGTTCAGATCGTGGATAGAGAAGTCAAGCAACTTAGAAATAAACCTATGCAACTTGTAAACATGGCTTGAGGTGGACCTAGAAATTAAGAATACACATGGAAATTAGAGTCAAACATAAAGAAAAATCATCCAGAATTGTTTCCAGGTATGAAATTTTGAAGACAAAATTTTTATTAAAGTGGGTGGTAATGTAACACCCTAATTTTATTCATAAATTAATTTGGACTTTATTAATGAGAATTTCAAGATTCTGACAAATGTGGAAATGATGAGAACAACTCAACGGATCTGTAAAAAAAATGTGAACAGTAACCTAGTGGGCCCCATGGGCCTGTCCTAGAATTGAAACCCAAAAATGCCAGAAAATGAAAAATTATAGGATTAAGATTAAAAATGGTTAGGAATGAAGATTTTATACCTAGAATTAATTTTCAGGCAATGCTTGATTACTCGGTACATTGTTTTATCCGTTTGGTAAAATTTCGGTATGCGATTTCTAACACTGAAAGATGATATAATCACTACAAATGGATAATGTATATCCATTTAAATCAAGTGAATGGCTAAGATTCAATCTTGAATAACAAAATCAAATCCTAGCTATCCATATTAGTTTCATTTTATAAAGAAATTAGATTTTTATTAAAATAATGAATTCCACTTGGTATAAGATAATTATGAGCCACCTAACTTCATTATTCTCATCCTAAAAAGTCGGCCAGCAAGAAAGAAAGCAGAATCTCCATGTTTGTTTCACAAAACCTTGAAAGGCTTGATTCAAAGCTCAAAACTCATAGCCTAGACTTGTTAGAATCATAAACTTCCTTTACTAAATTTATTCCACACATCGATACCTACAAATTTAACCGATTGAATTCTCTAATCCTCATCTTGATACCTCACTTCCTCACTGCCTAAGGAAGTTTGGGGGCTAAAATTGGTACCTTGAAGTGAAGAGAGATCACTTAGAACATCCTTTGAAGTAAAAAGCTCAAAAGCTTTCAAAGTAGGGTTTTTTTTGGTCTTTTCTTTCAAAATTCATGCTGAACATTGTTTATTGGTTTTGGTTTGAAATTTTTTATTGTATTGGTTAATGATAAATGGTTATATATGTATGAATTTTGGTGATGTGTTTAGATGATGTTAAAAATCATTTTGGTTAATAGGAATTTTGGACCATGTTGCTGGACTTTTTGTTTGGCTGCAGACAAGGAAATTTTGAGAATTTTTAGACATTTTTATGGTCATGATTATGAGTTGGAAAAATTATATGTTGAAGCTAACATCTTAAACTAAATACACAAATTTTATTAAGCACTAGTTTTAAGATATAATGCCAAAGAAAAATCAAAGACCGAAATGGTACTTGGGCTGTCTAGATTATTGAAACTAAAACTGTGAATTTGTCTAATTTTGTTACCATATCAAATGATTGATTATTACTTTTAAATTTTTACAGGGAGTTGATAATTTATTGAAGTATAAGTGTGATTTTTATTTTGAGTGATTCCATCATTTGCTAGGTTTAAAAAATATGAAAACCCTATTCTGAGCTGTGGATAAGTGCCTCTTACCACAGAAATTCTACAATTTTATTAATTTAGTTAGGAAACAATTCTTCCATGAAAATTTTACAAGGCCTTTTAGACACATTGAAGTGTCATAGGGAATTTTTTTTGTAGCCCTTGAATTAGTGATTTAATAGAGAAATTAAATGTTGTTACTAGAATAGTAAATCTGCTAGTGTGCTGGAAATGAACAAAAATATTGAATTGATGATAAAATGACATTTAGTCCAAGTATAGATTATATGAATGCATGTTAGCTACTTTAAATATTTTTTTATGAGGCATGAATGAGGCTCTGATGTAATTGAATGCCTACATGTAATGTAAGCATGCCTTGGAAAATAAAGAATACATGAGGTGGTCGTATGATAAAAAAGAATATGTGAATGTTAATTGTGCATGATTTAACATATGGGGAAAACAGAGACAAGGTTTGTGGGGGTTAAAGAAGGAAGGCAAAAATAAGGACTTCCCTGGAAATTTTATGAGTTAGTAGACGTATCGGCTAGGAATACAACTCTGTGTGATTTCAAAAAAAGGAAAAAAAATGAAGTTCGATGATCACGTATAAGAATGAACTCATGTCTCATCCACTACAGATACCACTCGGTGTGAAATTAAGCCTCCCCTATGTTAATGAAAAGAAACAATTGCACTAATTTGAATTCCATGTGTTACAAGAGAAAAACTTATGATTACTACCATTTTACATTTAACTTTACCTTAATTATGTACATTAATATTTATACATATAACTTAGCATGATGATTTCTATATGAATGAGTTTATTGTTTATATTTTGTTCACATTTGAGGGGGTACCCTACTGAGAAATTTATAATATTCTCACCCCTATGGCCGTATTTACTTTGTAATATCCAGATCTAGTAGATGCCGTCACTAATGTTTTACCTTGGCTTGCCATAATGGGTGTGGCATTATGATTCTACCCTAGACTCTCTCTATGCAGTCGATTACTCGCAAGTTCATGTTTATGTGTTTTTCTATTGTTCCTTTAGTACTTCTATACTTACAACTGACTTTGACCCTACCTTTCCATATGACAGTGTGCCTCTCCATGTGGCACAACCAGTGATGTTTGATATTCCACATGCACCACCAGCACCCCCTTCAACAAATGATCCCTCTTCATCAGACCCACCTGAGGGTCCTGATGCCCCTGGCAAAGGTGAGGCCATCATACCAATAGCCAATGGTTTCATCCACTAGGATGTGGACCCTTCAAGGACTCCTGATGTATATATAGTGGTAATTTAGTATTAGAAACCTGCCAGCTTGCAGACTGATCCTATTAAATGTTGTTGAGGTCCATTTCTAGTTGTATAAAATTTTATTGGGCCTCCACTTTAAGCAGTTTAGAATAGATAGTGGAAATATTTCTTTTTGTGAACCGAGTTCCTAACTAGCTTGGAAGTTAACTAGTTTGTTTCCTAGTATTATGTACATATTGCAAACTTAAAAATGATGTTCATATATGTATATACGAGTTTTGCAACATATGCATCTAAGTTACTTTATTTCATTTCTTTCGACTAGTATAGGTTATGAATGTAAGTAATACTTCTCTAATTACTGTGTTAACACTCGAAAAAAAAAATGGTAGTTAGGAGGCTATTACAAGTTAGGCATACTAATTTGCACTAAAAGTAGTCTTCACTTTCAAGAAGTGTGCTTACTTTGTCATTCTGCCCACGATCACCCATAGGGAGTTAAAACCCTTAGCGGTCCAAGGTAACTCGACCACAAAGTCCATTGTTATCCTCTTCCAATTTTACTTTAGAATCTTTATCTGCTGAAGTAACCTGCAGGCCTTTTGTGCTCAGCCTTGACCTACTAATACACCAAATGTAGCACCCAAAAAATTAGTTAAAATTTAATTTGAGCATTATTAAATATAATTTAAAAAATCTGACAGTTTTAGCAATGATGAGGATGATCCAACGGATGTGTAAAAAATAGATTATGATAATGACGATTATTTGTGGAGATCCTTAGCTGGTATTAGCATCACGGGTCAAACCTTTTGATGAACTGTTGATAGAGAATTTTAATCAGTATTTTTATTTTCTTTTAGTGAATTTTAAGTAGTACCCTACCTAGACTAGAGGGTTCCTACGTGAACTAGGGTAAAGGTATTACATAGTGATGGACACTATTGATTGGTCATCGGGTAATAAAATTATGTATTCTTGATTATTATTTATGTTCAAATTTAGCGACTCAAAGAGAAAGAGTTTTATGTTTGTCACAAAAGCAAGCTCATATTTAAATATTATATATACATCTCTAAGGTTAAGCAAAGTTAAAAAGTAACAACTACTTACTATAAGGTTATGGCTTAAGCATAGCTTTATGGTAGGAAGAGTGTTACAACTTGAGAGGAAAATGGGAACCTAAAAGGAAAAAGGCAAGAGAGTAATCATTGCACAAAAGCCATTATTGAGTAAAACATGAGTGATATCATCAATTACGTGAAATAGTTAGTTGAGTGGAGAAGTTCTTTTTTATCTTATTTGACTAATCTTTACTATTTGGTAAGCTATGGCTCATAATGAAAGATCACCAACTCCACCCTCACCTAAAACATTAGCAATAAGGCTACAAATTAAGGCAATAGCATAAAGATTTGAAAGAATGTTTCAGAGGAAGAATGAAAAGATAAGGGTGATACATGAAAGATCAGGAAAGTGATCAACACGTGATTAGCTCGGTCCCCATGTAAGTCTTCTAGGTAATTTGACTCAATAAATGCATAGATTATGGTGATTTTCATTCTCAAAACATAAATTCATCTAAGTCATTATCAATTTCTCTATTTAAGCATAATACTTGAATCCGTAAAACTAAAATTTCTCAACACAAATAACTCTAAGTTCATCTTAATTGAGTTTAACATGCATTATCACAATTCGTAAAAACATAAACCTTTCCATTTCATGATCATAGCCATAATCTGAAAATCAGTCCAAAGCTTAAAACCCAAAACATAAATACAAAACTGATTTGTTACATAAACTTAAATCACAATCTTTAATTCAAATCCATACTTAAACTCTAAAACACATAAGGTTGTACATATATTCTGAAAATAAATACATAATCTTAAAATGGAATTCATGGTTTGGATCTTGCCTATACAACTATTGGAGCACTGCAATTCTAACATAAGCCTAATTAAATGTCACTGCAAAGTAAAGCTTACCACTGGAATAACTTGGTCTATTGAAACAGTGACCAGACAATAACTTGATCTGTAGCTGTGAGGAAGAAAAGAGAGTAATGAGTTGTCAGACTCAGTGAGTGGATTCTCATCCACTATCCACATGGGACATATAACAAGATATATATAATATACATGCATCAAGAAAAAAAAAGTTCATTCTAACATCTACATGTATAATTACATAGGAAAACATTTCTGAATACATGGTACTAGAGAAACAAGAATCTCTGAACTCTGAAAGAGCACCTAACAAGGTTCCATAAGGCAGACACCTAACTAGGTTCCATTCTCTAAGTACTTGGAAGGGCGAGATTGTCCTTTAGCAAACAACTTGGTACCAAGGCTAACAATCTTGCAGTTATTAACTCACTATATGTTTCTCTATAGCTACAATCTAAAACCAATTTACACATAAATCAAATAAATCTAGAAACTCTTACAACTTTGAAAACTTTGATAGCTCTAAATTCATATAATTATAACAATCTAGCTTTAGCATAATTGTGGCTATGAAATCATGTCCAAAGGATCACCAGCTTCTAGATATCATGATTTTAGAATCCCATAGGATATGTATCTGACATTTGTTATGAATCATACTTGATTCAATTCTTTCAATAACGTATAGCTAATATTCTAAAATTTGTATTTCATGATCATATGATTTATAAACATGACAATTATAAAATCATATTAACATCTCTATTCATGAAGATAAATCATACTCTACTAAACATTTTTCCAATATAACTTAACTCAATATTCTAAAAGCACAATATGAAATCCCAAGTCTAAAAAAATGGTGATATTATAAATCCATAAAAATGTGTTTGACAACTTTGGTAAACTTGTCAAATCATGTATTTTGTAATAAATCCTTTCATGAGCATATAAAACATTTTCATGGCATACAACAATCAATCATGGTCCTATGCTTTTCTTCAAATTTAATTTTCATGTTGTAATATAAAAAATCATTATTTTGCTAGGCTTGGTATAACTTGTAAAATCATGTTTATAACATATTTTTACTTCTAATTTCGTGTTTAGCAATCACAATGCTACTAACATAATCATAATGATGAAAATAAGGTCATGAGTTCAAACCAACTCACCGTATGGAGCTGGGAGTGCGTAGGTACTATCTACTTGACCTTAGAAGTTAGGAATGACACCAACAACTATCATGGAACTAACACAGACACATGAGCAAACTATTAGCTTACCAGAGCAACTATATGAACATTAAGGGAGTACCCAAACTTGACAATAGCCAAGAATATAAATATCTTAACTCATAAACATGGAGGAAAGGAGAGAAAAGAAAGCATAAACCATAAACAATCCGTACCTTGAAGCTTGGTAGAGGTACGATTGAGAGAATATGAGAGTAAGGAAAGGAGAAAAGTAGGAAATGATGTTAAGGTTCAGATTTTGAGTGTAAAACGCATAAGGGAAGGTTTAAATAGGATTGCAGAGTCACTAAATGAAACTACTTTGTTTTGGGCCTGTTTTGATATTGGAGAACTGCTACAATGGTCTACTCGATAACCCCACCGCTACCCACAAACCCCTACATGGTGCAATTGTGCCAATGACTGCTATAGCATTCTCAAAAAAGCACAATCTGCATTTTTCATGTTTCATGCATCTAGGGCCTTTTCAACAACACGGGTGGGTCCCGAAGTACCCTAAGGTTGCACTACCCTTGACTAGGGACATGTGAACTTGAGGCATCACATAAATATCTATCCATGGGGAAAGTTGTAACATCCCCTACTGCTTTATGGATTGACGACTGTCCCCACAAACCAACACGGGTCTTTTCAACATGCTTTGTCCTCACTCACACGCTTCCTAGGAAAACTTCCCAGGAGGTCACCCATCCCAAAATTACCCCAGGTCAAGCACGCTTAACTGTGGAGTTCTTTCAGTTTAGGCTATCGAAAAGAAGATGCATCTTGTTGGTATAGGTAGTACAAATCAATTCATATAAGCCCTCCTTAACTGTATAGTTCCATACCTATATAGTCTCAGGATCCCTCTCATTCGGGTGTGTAATCGGTTCATTCATGTACCCCTCCGCTTAGAGGACCTTGCGAGGAGTGATCGCCGGTGCAAAGAGGGCACGGACAAGGTGCGGCTCCTTGCAAGATCCTCTATGCGGAAGGGTACATGAATGAACCGATTACACACCCGAATGAGAGGGATCCTAAGATTGTATAGGTATGGGACTATACATTTGAGGAGGGCTTATATGAATTGATTTGCACTACCTATACCAACAAGATGCATCTTCTTTTCAGTAGCCTAAACTGAAAGAACTCCACAGTTAAGTGTGCTTGACTTGGGGTAATTTTGGGATGGGTGACCTCCTGGGAAGTTTTCCTAGGAAGCATGTGAGTGAGGACAAAGCATGCTGAAAAGATCCCTGGGAAGTTTTCCTAGGAAGCATATGAGTGAGGACAAAGCATGCTGAAAAGACCCGTGTTGGTTTGTGGGGACAGTTGTCAATCCATAAAGCAGCAGGGGATGTTACAAAATTAGTGGGTTTGTAGCCATTGTGCATCTTTTCATGATAAGGAAGAATATAATAGGCGAAAGGAAATAAGGCACCATAGGAAACATGTTGATCATAGGAGAAATAATAGAAAGAGAAACCATGAAAGAAGGGGGAGAGGAAATGAGAAAATTAGTGGGTGAAAATAAAAGCTCCTACTTTTCATAGGAGGAATGGTGTTGAGGCTCACTTGGAGTAAAAATTAAAAATTGAATACGTGTTTTCGTGCAACAATTATAGTGAAGAAAAGAAAGTTAAGGTTGTTTTTCTAGAGTTTCATGACTATGCTTTCATATGGTAGGATCAACTCCAAAAAAAAGAAGGAGGTTTGAAGAACAACCAATAGTCACATGGGAGAAAATGAAGAGGTTGATGGGAAGGAGATTTGTCCCAACATATTATACTAGATATCTTCATGCCAAGCTTCAAAGCTTAAAGCAAGGAACATGAAGTGTTGATGAGTATTATAAAGACATGGAAGTTGCTATGATAAGAATAAATGTGAATAAGGAAAGGGAAGTAACTCTTGCATGTTTTCTTAATGGTTTGAACCATTCACTAAGCCATCAAAATGGAAGCATAACTCAAACAGAAAGGAGCTCTGAAGAGAACTAGCACTTCCTTCAATTCTAAAGGATGGAGCAAAGGCATGAAAAGGAGGGATCTCCATCCAAGGAGGCTACTCAAGCTAGTAAATCATCCTCTAAATCTACTTCTAATCTTACTAATGCTTCTAACTCTTCTTCTAAGTAATGCATAAAATGTTTCATGTGTCTTGGGAAAAGACATTAGTTCACAATGTCCTAACAAAAAGACTATGTTGTTACTAGAGAATAGTGAAGTTACTAGTGAGAGTTCATCATTGTTGCCTTCATCATCAACTAATAAAAGAAGAGAAACTGAAATCTATTACCAAGAAGGTGACTTACTCATAGTATGAAGACTCATGGAAAGCTTAAGGAAAGAAGATGATGATTCACAAAGAGAAAGCACTTTTCACTCTAGGTGTTTGGTAAACGGCAAAATCTATTCTTTGATTTTTGATGGAAGAAGTTGTGCTAATACTTCCATCATAAGGCTTTGTGGAGAAATTGAATCTTGCTACTACCCCTAATCCAAAGTCACATAAGCTTTAATGGCTAAGTGATAAAGGAGAATTAGTGGTCAAGAAGCAAGTTTTGATATGAAGATCCATCATGATGGTCACACAAATAAGTTCTCATTCGTAAATAAGGGCAACAAAATCACTTTAATTCTTATGACTCCTAGTCAAGTGTGTGCTAATCAGATGACTATGCAAATGAAAAGAGAGTAAGAGAGAAAAGATGGAAAGAAAGGTGTCAAGAATAAAAATACTGAGAGTGATTCAATGAGTGATAATAATAATAAAAAAGGATGAGTTTGAACGCAAAACTAAAAAAGAAAAAAGAGGAGTGAGGACACTTAAATTGAGTGAAAATGAGTGTAAAGAAAAAAGAGAAAATTTGTTTATGAGAGAAAAAAGTGAGGAAAACTTTGATGGCCTCTGAACCCATGCACTTGCTTTTATGTGTTCATGGCTGCCATGTTTGAAAGGAAGCCTAAGCAAGGACTTCAAGGTTATATAACTAGGGCTAAGGAAAGAAGAATAAAAGAAGCTTTTGAGAGAATGATGGCTACCATATTTGACAGCATGCCTATTCCAAACTTAGAAGACTTAGAAGTTACAAGCATTATCAATTGTGTACAATTGAAGGAATAGGTCTAAAATGTAGTCTGTTTCAAACTGAATAAGAGCCATAGGTTTTATGGTCCATCAGTAGCTTTTAGTTTATTTATTTAATATTTTTAAGCAATAAACCCATGTTATGGGCTTAGTTAGCCATGCAACCCAAGATGGCTTAAGCTTGAGTTTAGACATACTTGTCTATTTAAGTTTTAAACACTTCTGTTTTGGGGAATGAAAAACCAAAAAAGTCAAATTGAGAAACTCTATGAGAGTGTTCTTCTCTAGGTTATTGACTAAGTTAGAATCTTTGATCTTATCAAAAGACCATACTCTTGTGGCAATCTTCAATCAAGGTTTATCAGTAGTCCCCTAATTATGGTGTCCTCCATCATCTATCTTATCCATCATCTTCTTGTGTTCTTTTAATTTAACCTTTATCATGATTCTATTTATTTTTGTTATTTTCTTAAAAATCTAATTCTGTTTTGATCCTAGTTCCAACTCCCAAATACAAATTTAAGCTCATAAAATTTGTACTTTTAATGAGAAAGGTTAACACTTTATCACTCTAAAAGGGTTGTCTTGGATTATTGAAGGTCAAGATATGGTTTTTCATTTAAAACGTGACATTTACAAGTTCTAATGGACAAACTCTTAAAAGTGTGAACTTTACAAACTAATGAGTTGTCTTTGATAAAATGATTTTTGAAATACTTAAATATATGGTATTTTTTAACTAGGGAAATAACTTTTAGAAGCTTACATGTGTCATGTAGGATGGTGGTTTTGACTACACATAAGGCAAGGAAATGTTGTTTTTGTTGTTTTAATCATTGACTATAATTAGTTTACAAAAATAAGATGTTTTGACATAAGATAAAAAATTTTGAACATAAATGCGTATATATGTGTATTCGGCCACAGTACATATATTAGGCCAAAAGTTGTTTTTATTTGATAATTATATCTTTAAGTTCTATGTATTTAACTTAATTTGTGAAAGTGTTAGAACCTTAGAGTATGCAAAATATGAATTTTAAACTCTTGTATCCTATACATGTATGTATTCAGCCATGGGGCCCTAAGTAGGCCTAGAATTGTTTTAATCATTGTAAAATTTTATAAGTTATATCTCACATGTTTAAAATACTTCTTGAAAACATTGGTACATAAAATATTACAAAGAAAGAATGTTTAAGCTTCTTTGCCCCTAAACTTATTATTTCAGTCAAGGGCCACAAATTGGGGTTTAAAGTTGTTTTAATTTTTATAACACTTATGTTTTGTCTTCTAAGTTTTAAGATAATTTTTGTAGAGTGTTAGAAGCTTAAAAAGTGACAAATAAAAAAATTACATTTTCTGTCCCTTATTTGGCATGCAATTCGGCCATGTGCCATTTTAATGGCTAGGGTGTGAAACTAACTGATCTAATACGCTTATTGAGGTTACCATGCACTTAAAAGAGTTTTCTTGAAACATGTGTAGTTGGTAGGTGTGGAAATATGCTAAAGTGTGTTGTCTTTTGCATAATATGCTTATGACTTGGATTATGGAATTATGAATTAGCATTGATGCATGCTTTAGTATATGTGGCACACTTGATGAATTTATAAACGTGTTCTATTATGCTTTATCATGTGCATTAGCTGAGCCGGGTCCAATGAACTCGACAATTGGTTAGGATGCATTGGCATAAATGAAAGAACTTGATTAATTATTGTTTATGATTAGTTGATATGGAGATGCATTGTTGATGTGATATATAATAAGAAACAAATTTGGGGAAGTTTCATTTACATCTGTTATGATGCTGGAATTTCATCAAATTTGTAAACTTAGAATAATTTGTGAAAGTTTATGAACATATGATAATAATAGTTAAGATATGATAATGTTACATGATGCTCGTTCACTCATTCATCTCTAAAGAAATGTTAAGTTCATAACCTTAGAAATTCATAAAGAAAGAAAGAAAGAGAATCAAGGTGACAAGTGTATAGACAAAGAATAAGTTACCTAGAAAAAGAAAAATGTTTTGTGTCTAAAGACAAAGAATAAGTCACCTAGAAAAAGAAAAATGTTTTGTGTCTAGAGGCTTAGATACCTATTCATGTTTTTGTTTTCGAGTTATATGATAACTATAGTTGCATATGGTACTGTCATACATACATGACTTTATATGATACATTCATGATATTAAGACTCATGTTTAAAAGACATGTATTTCAGATTATAAAGTTTTGAAAACTTAAAATAAATACTTAAAAATAAATGTTATATGTGTGCACAACTTTTTATAAAGAAAACTAAAGTGATTGGAGACGATAACAATGACACCCTTATTAGACTTGGAGTACACTACCGAGATTCTCATATAAGATTCTCATCCTTCTCTTTTTTTCACGTCATCTTCACATGAGGCCGATGGCGACATTCATGCTCTACTTTGACATGCCATCATGGGAGATGCACTATGACCCGGACCTTCAAGGATATCACTTTGTGGGTCGTTGTGTTATACCCATTTTCTCTTTCTACAGTGTATGTTCATTATGTCTAAATTATGTGTGGTTCCCTACTTTTTCCCTTACCCTGACGAGGATCTCTTGGAAAATCTCTCTGCCTACCTTTGGAGGGATATACTAGGGCGTATGTGGCTAGGTCAGAGGCTTTAGGGCATCTCGAATATGTTCCCCGATCTCACCCGCATATCGTATCTATATATTAGGACCCATCTGAGGATTCCCCTTCTTAGCACTTTTTCGAGAATTCTTCCCTATATTTTATTGGCAGTAGTGGTAGAAGCGAGAAGCGCGCGATTCATTAGTCAAGAGGAGTCATGCTTTTGCGCAAAGGAGCTCATGTGTTGCCAACTAAACATTTAGCGCCTCTCGTTGAACTTGCCTGACTAATTGGCTCTATTTCTCCCTTCCAGGACATTGGCCCTGAGAGTGGGTACAGGTCGGAGCACCGGTGCCGAGTATAGCGAGGATAGCCTTCATTTTATTTAGTAGTCTTTGGGGTTATCTATTATTTATATGCACCTTGGTAAGAGTAGTTTGGGGATGGATATGTGAGATCACCATCACCATGTTTATGTATATGTTTATTTTTATGTCTATGTCAGATGACTATATAAGCCCAACCTCTGCTAGTAGGTCTAGTACATTTTACTATACTACTTATTTGTCTATGGAACAAGCTATATTATTATGTTATCATGTTCTACAGTTTCTTGTTATGTTGTAAGCCAAGTTGTGATTCTTATACACGTATGTGTGAAGTTTTAGTATGGATGAAATGAGATGCATGACTATTGTATGACAGACGACAAGTAATACGTTTATTGCACTATAGTATAGATTCTACTCGTGATGTTGCAACTGCATTATGCACTCTATTTTTGTAGACATTTTATTTTATATTGTTGTTTTCATGATATATTTATGTCTGTTTTTATTTTTTACTTTATATTTGTTTTGTTTAAAATATTCGGTTAGTGATTTAACTATTTTTATCTTTGTCTTAATTTCAATGAGTAATTATTAATTTTATTTAAAAATTCATTTAAAAATAAAAATTAGAAACCATTAACTTTTTATATAAATTTATAAATTAAATAAAATAAGTAAATTAGTAGTTAGTGTGATATAAGAAATTATGACAATAAAAGAGTAAAAGAAGACTGTTACGACGGATCTTCTTTCGGTAAAGATAGAGAGAAAAAACATTATTTTTGCTAGAAAAGAATAAAATATTATTTTTGTAGAATCACTGAAATATTCTTTGATAACGTTAAAAAAATATATTTTTAAAGATAAATTTACATCAATTAGCGCGGGACGAGATATCTGTCAGTAATGTTAATATATATCTGTATTTTAGGAAGACAGGGACAATTTTTTTAAAATTATTACCGACGTATTTTTCTTTAAATCCATTGAAAAGTCCCTCGAAAATGTAACGTTGGATTGGTTTTCCCCTCAGGAATAGTTGCCAATACCACAATTTCGCCGAGGTGTTTTCCCCCCCCCCCCCCCCCCCCCTATCAATCCGTCGATAAGAATAATCTCTAACGGCTTATGTACTGAAATCGGTCAATAATTCCGTTGACAATGGGCTTATTTCTTGTTGTGAGAACCAGGTTGTGTGTTTGTATTTTGGACCTTTGATTTTCTTATCACCTAAATAAATGGTCGAGATCAAGTGGTTCTACAAGGTTCTCCAAACGCCACTTTGCAATACTGAGGATGATTAGCGCTAGTATAACTGGAGGATAATGTAATAAAAAATATACATAACTAGAGGATAATTACCTCTTTAAATAATGTGTATATGGCATATTACTCAAACTGGCAAACAATAGAATAAATCATGATCATGCGTTACTAAAATTATGCAATATGGTATAGAATAATGGCATATGAATCAGTTGCTGGCTTTTCTTCCTAATGGTCGTCGTAGCTTGGGGTGCACTCCGTGTCACGCTGTTCTTGTTGCTTGCTCCTGTTGTCATTGAGCTGTATTCCAAATTTCCAATTCTAATCCCTTATCACCATTATAGCGATCACAATGGAGACAAAATCCATTAAATAAGTGCATTAGGTGTAATCATTGTTTGGAAGTATTCAACAAATAGCTTTTGTGTTGGTGGACTTCTTTCTTAATTCTTCTTCCATACGTGAGGAAGCGGAACGTGGGTACAATGAGAAAATCCATATACAAGTTCAATTTCAATTGAAAATAAATAGCTTTCGCTTCTCCCAAGTATTCCCTCATCAGGAAAAAAAGACTAATTTCTTATAATATGATGAGAGACCTAAGCGGTAATCCTTTTCAGTGATGTCTTTTCTATACACATGAATTCCAAGATCAAATCAATTCCCTCATATTTTAGGGATGCAAACCCCTCCCACTTGGACCTATATTGTGCCTTATTGGTTGAAAAATAAATAAATTAGGATGACTCATGTGAGAACAGCAATTTATTATGAAAGTGATAAGAGTAAATATTAGTCTTATAATAATACATGAATGATTAAAATTAAAAGTTAGTTAATGATATTTTATAGTTAGGTGATCATTTAAAAATAATTTTAAATATACCTACGCCATTGTATAAATTTTTATGAATTTAACTATTAAATTATATTACATTTACTTATCATAAAGATTATTTATACCAAATTTTATAAAATTTGAATATTAATAAGAAAGTATTCATGTAACTCTTATCATTTTTCATTTCAAAAGTTCATATTACATTGATTTTAAAATACATATAAACTAAGATAAATAATTTTAGATTGATTTGATGAAATTTTATAGACATGATCTATATGATGTCATTTATTCTAATCCAATGGAGAATTTGTTAAAAAAATTGCATCAATAAAACAGTAAGTCATTGGTATAACACTTACTTAAAGTTATTGTAATACCCTAGTTTAAATAAAAGTGTAAGAAAATTTTTGAACTAGGAAGAGTACTGATTACCTTCAACTGTCGTTCTGGGTTCTAAGTTCCCCAACTCTGGATCTTACACGTCATTGGAGGGCTATATGATAAAATTACGTTCTTAGATTTAAAAGTCCCGGTAATTATTGCCAAAAGGAAAATAAGTTAGCTAACGATTTTTAATGAATTTTATGAAACTTTTAGACAGTTTGTTTTTAGTTCACAAGTTTATAAAATCTAAAAAATTCTCAAATTTGAACTAAAACCCAAAATTTGGATTATGATTTGTTGAGATTTTAATTTTTATGATATTTTATTTAAATCTAAATAGGAGGTATTTCCTTATTTACATTTATGTTTTGAAGTTAATGGAGATATTAACTTAAAATTAAGAAATGCAAATAAATGAGTATTGAGACAACCCAATCCAATACATACCAACACCTAAATTATAGCATGAAAAAATGAGAAAACTATTCTAGTGAGCATTGCAACAATCCTAGAACCGTATGGTGGTGCAAGTCAGAAAAATCATGCACTTTGCTGAGCACTGCAATACTCAAAATTTCAATAAAAACCCCATTTCAGGATCCAAAACATCAAAACACAACCCCTACCCCTTAAAAATACGAGAAACTTCACTCTTGATCCCTAATTCACTTCGAAACTTCATTTTCTTCCATTTTCTCTTAAAATCAACTTCAATATTCCACTTCTAAAGCTTTCAGGTGTGTTGCTTTAGTAATTTTGCATCTAGTACTTCAATTTTTCCTTGTCTTTGAGGGTTGGCATAGAGTTTTCCATACCTCTCAAGGAGGTGAAGTCTTTATATTATGTTAGAGTTAGATTTGAGCTATATAGAGGTTTTAGCAGTTAATATAGTGTTATGTTGATTCCCTGAAAGATACTGGTGTCATTCCTGCTCTGAGGAACTCTGTCAATGTAGAGCCCTCATCTTCTACCACTCTAGGTAAGGGAGTTCACATCTGCAACTCCCATGTTAATCATTATATTTATTTTCACTTAAAATATGAGAATTATATATGATTTTAGAGTTTATTTCATGAACTACTGAGATTTCTGTTGGATAATGTGTTATTAACTATTGGTTTTATCAGGAGGACATGTTTTCTTGGAAACCACGGGACCACTACTAAATAAATGAATTTATAAAGCATTAGCTTGATATTTTTATGGTTTAGAGTTTATTGGAAGATTATATGATTACTAGCACTAGATATTTGATATCAAAAGGATTTGAACCCCAGGGTAGAAGACTTTATTAATATAGAGAAAAGATTAAGATTCTAATTGAGCTGGCAGTAGCTATAAAGAAACAGATTGCATGTTAACGACAGTTGATCTGTTAACCTTGGTACCAAGTAGCCTAGGATAGAGATCATAGAGAATTTATAATCACACTAGGGATGGCGATATGTAACGCCCAGATGTGACTGGAAATTTATACTCAAAGTTTTTTAATGTCACAAACATTGTGTGTAACCAGAGCAGATATTACGGTTTCTCTATTAGAGTACTGTTAGGTTAGTTTATAGAAAGCTAAGATTTGATAACTTGATTATGATTATTAAATGCTTTGATACTTTATTACTATCATTATTATTCTGGTGTTGTGCATCTTCTTTTGGTGTCCCATAAAGGGGGTTCCAGGTGAGGACTCACTTACAGAGTTTTGGCTACAAAACCCACCCCTATGTTCTTTCTCATATTTTACAGATATTGTAGCTGCTGAGAGTACTTCCCAGCAGCATTAGATTCCAATGGTGAGCATTATTGTCATGTTGTTTAGAGTGCTTAGTGTACATGTAGGCAGGATCCTGAACTATAGAGCATAGCCATGTCTTGCATTGTTTTGTATACTAAACTATTATGTTGAACTGTAATTTGCATAACTTTACTTTCCATGGTTATCTATATATAAAGGACTCTATAAGCTTTTGGAAAATGTTATGAATTACATTGTTAGAAACAAATTTGACGACTTCAGTTTAAATTATTAGGATTTTTCAAAGCAGGTGCTTTGTCTATAAAAAATGAGATTTATGTTTTATATGGATTTTATATTTCAATATGCATATACAATAGTACACAGGTCGCAAGGCTTATATGAAAATAAGATTTCTCACGTGCCGGTCACGTACCCAAAATAGCTTGTGACAGTTATACCAGTGTTACTTAATGCTGACTATATATATATAAAATTTGTATTCATTGACAGTATAAATGTCTCGTGCACAATCATTCAATTATATATTATCATTTCAATTATGATAGTTGACTTTCATCCCTCCTTCATTCATTCTTAATTTAATTTGATTATTAAAATGAAATGAATTATTTAATTAATATATATTTGATTATAAGAAAGTCACACAGATTATCTAAATTGATCTCATTCGTAAAATAATTATTGTCTAAAATTAATGTAAGATTCACATATATTAATATATGATCCACAGATTTATTTGATATTTTTTCCTACTAATATTGATTCTCTAATATTATGCCTTAGTCATATCATTCTTATGAATTTGATATAATTTTCAATAGTGATATTAATTCCATGAATCTAATATAATTTCCAACTTTTATGAACCAAAATTGGACAATTAATATCAATTGTTTTGGATAACTGATATCAATTGTTCTATCATTCTTATTCACAATTAATTTTTCAATCTTGTTTAATACTAACTTTTAATATTATGGTCGCTTGATATGTCATATTAATATGATATCAGATTTCAATTTATATCCTAAAAATTAAAATTGTCATTATTGTTATATTCCAATTTCCATTATTTTATTAGTTGAAATATGATCCAAATCTCAATTTTATATATATATATATATATATATATATATATATATATATATATATAAGGAAAATGCTATGTGACAACTTCTCCTTAGGTCATTTTTCTGCCTAAAATTCTAATTACTTTAATTTACCATTTTATTTTATTTTTTATATTCTTGATTATTTATTTTAAAGAAAAGTAATATATGATTCAAATCTCAATTAATATATGATTTTATTCTTAATTTATATATGATTGAAAGTAAGATTCTTGCAATATAAATTGATTCAATTTACAATATAAGAATAAATAAATATATTTTGATTGCTTTTATTCTTAATTTTGATTGTACTTACCCTTTCCATTTTTACGATTTCCATTTTTACAATATATGAATATCACATTTCAAAAATTTTAATTTTGATTTCAATATTTAAACTTAATACATATAAAAGCTAAAACATAAAAATAACATAAAATTAATCTCACCACATTTTTGTATTATTTATTTTAAGCAAAATTAATATATGATTCAAATTTCAATGAATATATGATCTTAATCTATCATGGGTTAAAAACATCCTTCTATTCTTTTTCATTTTAATTCTTAAATGCTTATCTATCTGTATTATTAATTTTTACTAATTATCCTACTAATTAATATTATTACCTTTTTCAATTTTCCTTTAATTCTAATTGATTTGATGCACTTAATTTTTTTGATAGATTTTATGTGCTTAATTTTAACATATATACATATTTGATCATTGCATATAAATTGTAGCATAGGTAACATTTCTTCTGCACATGCTATCTACATATGCATATTTGTATTATTTGTATTGTTTTTTTTTTTCTCTTCTTTATGGTTTTTCCTATTGATTTAATGTTTTCATTTGTTTATGTTTCTTTCATGTTTAGGTAATGTGTACCAAGTTGTTTGAGCCATTTGGTGAAACCATTGTGGAATATTCATCAATCATCTATTTTGATTTTTGATTTTTACTTTTTATATAGTTGTTATATATATTTTTTCAATTCAATAAAATCAAATTCAGAATAATCTATCAGTAAATTTTTCTTTGGTTCAACTTTGCCTCTTTTCTTTTGCAGTAGTATTAAGGTTCTCCAATTGTATTGTTGGTAATTTTCTTCAAAATGTTTTTCTTTTATTTGATTTGAATCTTACTGTTCTTCGTTCATCAAGTTTTTATTTTATTTTATTTTTTAATATTTTAATTTATATAGCTCCCATAGCTTCAAATTATTTTGATTTTTAGATTAATTGTTTCTTTCAGTAAATTTTTTTTGCCAAATTTATTCATTTTTACTTTTGATGTATTCTTTCTTAGTATTTAATACTATATTGATTTGAGTTTGAAATTAATCAGTGATAATATGTTGTTTGAAATAAGTTTTAAAAACTACATGATTGAAATTTAATATTATTTAAAATTATATCATATTTTCATTTTTAAACATTTCCTTAATATTATATTCGTCTTTTAATATTACCATACTAATTATTTTAAATGATTCTTAATCTCAATATTATACTCCCTTTTTTACAAAATTAGAACATCATATCCACATTTCAAATAAAAAATTCAAAACATTTCTTTATAATCTTATATGCTAGGTTGATTTAGTAATGAAATTAGTTGTTAATATTACTTTAATTCTAAATAATTTTTTTTATTTGATTTTAAAAGGATCAAATCAATTAAACAATTATCTATTCTTAATTATGATTTAAACTATTTTAATTAAATCTTCACTTATTCTTTTAATTGTAATATTGATCAATAATTTATAAATTTATAAATATTTACATTAAATACTAAATTTTTTCATTTTAGTCAAATAATTCTTAATTATTAAATCATATATTGTTTATTAGTTAGTATTTTATTTTACTATTTATTATTTAATATAATCATAAATATTTAAAAATCATTTCTAACTTTTTTTTACTTAGATTAAATTTACTTTGTTATTATGCTTTTTCATAAAACTTCATAGTTTCTTAATTTAATTAATAATGATTGTGCTACTTAACAAACTTTTCTTCAAACTTTCTTAATTATACAAAATATAGTAAAAAAAATAATTTCATATTATTACATATTAATATAATTACTAGAAAAATAAATGAAATCTCAAAAATTAAATAAATGATTATTATTTTGAATTAAAAATAGTTACATATTTGTCATCACTAATTGTCAGTTAAAAAAATGAAATTTTTTTGTTTAAAAATTTAATTTCTTTTTTTTAAGTAATTTTAATTTTCAAATTTTAACAACATATTTGCTTTGCCTATACATGCTTCCAAAAAATGAAAACATTGAAGAAACATTTTTTTAATATTAAAAAATTTCTAGAGTTTTAAAATACTTCTATACAAAGTTTGGAAAAAACATTATGCACTCATTTAGATGATACTATTAATTGAATTAATTATTACATATTCTATATAGTTGAAGGTCTAGCAAAACAGTGTAGAATCCTAGGATGTGATTGACAAAGCAATTGATGATATATTGAACAAGAGCTTATATATTACAATTTATAGTATTTTTTTTGAATTTCTAGGTTATTGCTTGCAACAGAAAAAAATGTCAATTATACTATTCTTTAAGAGAATAAATTTGTCATTAAAAATATGTAATGAAATATGACTATTTTTTATGCCTAGGGTAATATATAATAAATAATAATAATAAAAATAATTACATAGATCATTGTTGATTAAAAAGTTAGTATTCTACGAATAGTTTGACCCATCCCCTACAAAAGGGAAGAAATGTTAATTATTATGCTCCTTAACAATATAATTAAAAGAAAAACAATTATGTGAAGTAATATTTGCACAATAGTTCTTATTCACAAATAATTTTGGTAATAAAAGACTCAAAGTGACTTTTCCTTTAAGAAGAAGAAGAAAATAATTTTCGATAATAGTATGTTATACAACAACAATAACAACAACAACAACAACAATAATAATAAGAAGTCAATACTGTTATTAAATTATGAGAATTATATTTATCAATAAATATATTTTGCTGTAGACAATTATATATTGTATTGTCAAGAATAACCTTAGCAAAAGGATTGACAGCTTTAGAATCAAGTAAATTATGTTAAAATTTACAATCAATCAAGTTATGTTAAAATTTAGAATCAAGTAAATTATGTTAAAATATAAAAATAGGGTGAATCTTTTACGTTTGAATTAAAATTTGTAATTCTTATTTTGATTTAATATCAATATAACAAGTGATAATAAGTCATAAATTTATAATATATCATATCTATATTTTATAGTTGTTGATATGTATAATGTACAATCTAGAATTGATTGTATCTTAATTTTTCTCACACCGACGTGTAATTTTTGAACTTATGCTACAAGTTTATATCAAAATTTTGTTAAACATATTATGCTTATATAACAAACAAAATCAACAGTTAGAACACTTTTATTATTAATATTGATACCTTAAATTGTTAATACTAAACATACGCAATTGATTGTTCTACAAAGTTTGTATATTACAAAATATTGATTTAATTATGATCAATTTAAGAAATCTAAATAACTATATTTGTATAAATGCATTCGATGTAACATCCCTTACTGCTTTATGGATTGACGACTGTCCCCACAAACCAACACGGGTCTTTTCAGCATGCTTTGTCCTCACTCGCACTCTTCCTAGGAAAACTTCCCAGAAGGTCACCCATCTCAAAATTACCTCAGGTCAAGCACGCTTAACTGTGGAGTTCTTTCAGTTTAGGCTACCGAAAAGAAGATGCATCTTGTTGGTATAGGTAGTGCAAATCAATTCATATAAGCCCTCCTCAACTGTATAGTCCCATACCTATACAATCTTAGGATCCCTCTCATTCGGGTGTGTAATCGGTTCATTCATGTACCCTTCCGCTTAGAGGACCTTGCGAGGAGCCGCACCTTATCCGTGCCCTCTTTGCACCGGTGATCACTCCTCGTCCTCGTCCCCGGGCGTTACATGCCCACCAGCTTCTGCCTGGTTCGTCCCCGAACCACGCCGTACTGGGAGAGGTGCAGGCTCTGATACCATTTGTAACATCCCTTACTGCTTTATGGATTGATGACTGTCCCCACAAACCAACACGGGTTTTTTCAGCATGCTTTGTCCTTACTCGCACGCTTCCTAGGAAAACTTCCCAGGAGGTCACCCATCCCAAAATTACCCCAGGTCAAGCACGCTTAACTGTGGAGTTCTTTCAGTTTGGGCTACCGAAAAGAAGATGCATCTTGTTGGTATAGGTAGTGCAAATCAATTCATATAAGCCCTCCTCAACTGTATAGTCTCATACTTATACAATCTTAGGATCCCTCTCATTCGGGTGTGTAATCGATTCATTCATGTACCCCTCCGCTTAGAGGACCTTGCGAGGAGCCGCACCTTGTCCGTGCCCTCTTTGCACCGGCGATCACTCCTCGTCCTCGTTCCCGGGCGTTACATTCGACATTGATATGACATGCATTCCACATTGATATGAATGCAACACATGTTGCCCGTGAAAGGCCCATGATATCTTCGTGCAAGAAGAAAGTCAAGATCGGTAGGAAAATCATATCAAGATCATCCTAAACTCATGAAAAGGTGAATTGAATATCAAATAGACTCCAAAATGCAAGACTAGCCGCTGAATTCCTATAAAAAAAATGATATTACTCTATAAATTCATGGATGCAATAGAGTGGTCATTAAACTCCCTCGGTAAAATTATTTTATTCTATAAATAGAATAATTCTCAAAATATTTTATCAATATTCACAATAATTTTCATTTTCATACCCTTTTTTTTTTTTATAAGTATTCTCATTAAAATAATTTATAAAATATAAACAAATCCTTGCAATGCAGAGGTTTTTTTTTTTTGTTTTTTGGCCAAAGATAGATAGATTTTATTTATAATCAAAGGATTACAAAAGGTCCAACATGGACAAAAAAAAAAGTGGGATATCCCAATTCTTCCAATGAAAAATCATTGAAACTAACTACAACTTCTAAGTAGGAAATAGAGAAACATTTCATTTAGTCTAAGAAATTCTTCTGAAAGGGTATTTGTTTTAGTTCCAATTTCTTGGGGAGAAATGTTTTTGTCTTCAAATACCTTGGTGTTCCTTGACAACCATATCTTCCAAATCATGTAACACAATAGTGAGACTTTTTCCTTGTGATTATGTTGTGTTCTTAGATCCTTGATCAAGTTCAACCACCATTCGTAGAAAGGCTTCTCTTGACGTATCCATTCTTGCTTGAAAAAGCCTGCTTCTGTCCATTTCTGTATTAATTAGTTACAATATATAAAACAATGAAATATTGACACCTCTCCAGAACCACATCTCGGGCATACTCCATCAATACTAGGAATTCTATTATTCAATTTCTGTCTTACTGGAACACCATTGTATGTTAGTTTCCAAAGAAGAACTTTGAACTTTTGAGGGCATTTGCTAGACCAAATTGAGTTCCAAAGCTCTTTATTTGAAAATTTCTTATGCAACTAATCTGAGGTCATGTGATAAAATTGAAACGTAACTAAATATCCTGAAGCAAATGCATAATGACCATTTTTCTCCATTTTCCACATCACCCAGTCTTCAGCTTGCTATTCAATATGAGTTTGCAATATTAGTTCTGCCACATCCACTGAGAAATTGTTTCTAATCAAGCTTTCATTCCATTGCTAGTTGTCATTCATAAGTTGTCTCACCAAAACTAAATCCTAATTGTAACAATCAGTTTGTTGAATTTTGAAAGGGTAGTCTTGGCCCAACCATGGGTCTTGGCATATTCTAATCCTCTCACCTAATCCTACTCTCCATTTAACTCCTTTTTCCAACACCTTTCTTCTTTTGTGCAAGCTTCTCCACACCCAAGAGGGATTGTTTCCTGACCCCGCTTCCATGAAGGATGAATAATGAAAATACTTGCTCTTGAAGACCCTGTGGAAAAGTGAGTGATATTTTGTTAACAACCTCCATCCTTGTTTCCCCAGCATCACCATGTTAAACGCCTTCAAATTCTTAAAACCTAACCTACCTTGTCTATTCTCTCTGCAAATTATATCCCACCCAATCTATTGTATCCTTCTTTCCTTTTGTGTTCCCACCAATATTACATCATCATTCTCTATAATTCCTCAAGCAAAGTATCAAGAAGCTTGAAATAACCAAAAGTGTAAATGGGGACTGCTGCTCCAATAGCTTTGATCAAGACTTCTCTTGCACTAGTTGATAGCAATGATCTTTTCCAATGCTGTAATTTCCTTGCTACTTTCCTTTTAACAAGATTAAGTGTTTCTTTTTTTGATCTATTAATAAGAGCAAGAAGACCAAGGTATCCATCTTGTGACCCAACATTTAGAACCTGAGGACATCAGCAACCTGCAATCTCAAATCTGCTGGTGTATTCTTACTGAAAAAAATTGTTGATTTACTCAAATTTATTTCTTGGCCACTTAGCTAATTGTAAGTGGTAAGAATCTCCTTCAAATTATGGCAATTCCTCTCAATATCTTGACAAAATAGGATTTAATCATTAGCAAATAGTAAATGACTAATAGAAAGGCATCTTTTGTTAACACTTAACCCAAAGATCATATTATTCTGTTCTCCTTTGTGGAGTAGATAGGATAGACCTTCATCATAGATGAGAAAAAGATAGGGGGATAGAGGATCACCTTGACACAATCCTCTATTTGTTGTAAAAAAACCAAAAGGTTGAGCTTCCATAATAACAGAATAAGAAATTGAAGTAATGCATTCCTTCACCCAATTTATCCACCTTTTGCTGAAACCCAATTTCTCCATGATAAACATTACAAAACTCCATTCCATTCTATCATAGGCTTTACTCATATCCAATTTCAATTCTAGTTCTTTGCATCCAAATCTTTTATTCTTTAAGAAATGCATGCATTCATGAGCAACAAGTACATTATCACTAATGAGTCTTCCTTTCATAAATGCACTTTGGTTCGGGCTAATAAGTTTATTCATAAACCTTTGCATTCTATGAACAATAATCTTAGCTATAATCTTGTAGAAGACTGTACTAAGACTTATTGGCCTAACCTAACTCATAGAAGAAGCATTCTAGACTTTTGTAATGAGGCAGATTTGAGTATGAGAGAATCCTTTAAGAACCTTGCCACTAGAAAAAAAAAAAACCCCCCAAATAGCATTGCACACATCTTTTTCAATTATATACCAATAAAACTGAAAGAACTTTGTTGTAAATCCATCATCACCAGGGGCTGAAGATGGGTTAATTGAAAATACAACTCTTGTAATTTCAATCTTAGAAACTGGCCTAACAAGCCATTTATTCATGTCACTTGTCACCTTTTTTTCTAGATCTACTAGATGAAAATTAGGATAAGAAGGACCACTGGTTGCAAAATAGTCTAGTAAAATACTCTTGAGCTTTTTCCCCAATACTTTCCGAAGATGTACACCATCCATCATTACCATTCTCAAGCTTCCAAATCTTATTGTTTTGTTTCTGTGCTGGAACTTGGAATGAAAGAATTTTGTATTCTGATCACCCCAATTATGCAAATTAACTCTAGCTTTCTCTTTCCAGAACCTCTCCTCTTGATTGTATGCTTCTGCTAGTTCCTTCTCTATTTGTAGAATTTCAGCTCTGGTAGTGTTTTGCTGGGTCATCTTTCTTTGCTTCTAGCTACTATTTTAGTCTGGTAATTGCTGTTCTTGAGTTGCCTAGACTAGTTTGCTGCCATTTTACCAATTCATGTCTACACTGTTTTAATTTCTAAAATAGTATAAACATTGAGGATCCATCCACTTCTACCTCCCACATATGTTGGATGATCCTTTTAATCTCAGGCATAAATCACTATCTTTCTTGGAACTTAAATCTTAGCTTACTTCTTCCTTGACCTGGGTTAGAATCCAGCAATAAAGGACAATGGTCTGATCCATGATCTTCCAAATGAGTTATTATTGCCATATGATATAAAGCTCTCCATTGTAGTGATGTTAGTCCTCTGTCAATTCTTTGTCTAATTAGTCTGTCTCCATAGCTTCTATTACTCCATCTAAACTTACTACCAACATAGCCAATATCTACCAAACGGCCAGTATTTATAAATTTATTAAACTCCTCCAGTGATGATGCAGCTTTTTCTCTTCCACCTTCTTTCTCGTGGTGCTCGGTTATTGCATTAAAATTACCTATTAACAAATAATACTCTCCAACTTGAGCAATTAAGTCTATAATTCTTGTGAATTGACTTTACCTTTGTCTTTCTTCAGTGTGGAAATGAATTGGAAATGTATCCCAGGTAACCTGCCTTTGTTGATCATGCCACTTGAAATAGATAAAATAATCCTCCTGATCCATGATAGTAACCTGCATTTCCTCCTTCCACCAGAGTGCTAATCCTCCTACTATTCCACATGAATCAATTGTGAAAATTTGTTTATAGCCATATTTATGAGCTTGAGCTATAATAAACTGAGATTGGTGTTTTGCTTCACAAAGGAACACCACCTCGGGGGAATAGGATTTACAAATCCCTTGTAAGTTGTGAACTGTCAGGTGTTTCCCCAATCCCCGATAGCTCCACATCAACATCTTCATATGTTGGGTTTTTGCTCTTTCACTAAAGCCCAATAGGGCCTAGTGTGTAAGAAGAGCCCAAGAAACCTAGAACCCGTTACATCTAAGGGTTAGGCTTTCTAGGAGCCCATATATATATTACACTTAACCCTCTCCATAGATAGAGAGCAGTCACAGAGGTAGAGGCAAGGTCATCTCCTGATAGAGAGAAAGTGCCCACACACTATCTCCTTCCCCTTGAGATATAGTCTGGAAGGTCTGCCGTCAACCGACTACAAGGATATCAATCGTGCGGTGACACAAGGATTCTAAGGCGAGGGAGATCATCAAAGATCCACACTCCAAGAGGTAATATTCCTTGTGTGTTTATGAAACAATGATGATTCGATAAGCATACCGATGTACTAGATCCTTAAATTGCTTCCGCATAAATCCAATAGTTCCTACAATTGGTATCAAAGCATGACTGTACATTGGTATGTGAATCTAGTTTCATTATTTATGTAATTAGTTTGCTTCGTGAAATATGGCACCTAGGATTCTATATTTGTTGATCATATGTGTTGTATGTTTATCTTTATAATTCTTTTCATAAAAAATCAATGCTTTATTTGGTTTTACAACTTTAATCCATGGTAGAGATTTGAATGTATTTTCTTGGGTTGTAACAAGGAGGCTAATCCCATATGATTAGGTTTCCTCCTTGATTTTTTTTATTTTCTATTCTTATATATATTTTTTTGATGTTATACAAAAGTTGTAATAAAAAGAAGATCAAGAAGATGCAAAAAGAAGGACGTTCGTCACTGTTTGGACATGTTCGTGGACCTCTGGATCTCGGAATTGGACATATCATATATCGTTGGAAAGAGGACGGAAAGAAGAACAAAATAGTCAGTGGAACGTGGCCAGGGGAGCCTTCACGCGTCACCACACGCCACCAGAAGTTTCTGACAGTGGTTTCCACGCGCCTCTGAAGATGGAGAGAGTGAGGGCGTGTGGGACATTCAAATTGGGTGATTCCAGTGGCGTTGGCTTCGTATCTTCATGCTGGTCCTAACCCTAAAATTTTATGCTGATCAGAGTTCGAGTGATGGTGCAGTGGACGAAACAGTTAGGGTTCCTTGAAGTTGTCTTAGGTTTTCTTGCCAAAATTTGGTATTTTGGGCTTATGGACCCATGGTTACCATAAAAGGGCTTGAGATAAATACATATGGACTAAAAGGAAGGACAAAAAGGACTGGAACATTTTTGGTTATTTTATTTTATTTTATTTTATTTTATTTTATTTCTAGGAAACCATGGATTAAAGTCTATTTTATTTAAATTGCTTTATTTTATGAATGGATGAATTATATGATTGATAACATGCTTATTGTGATAACATGTCATATAGAATAGGTGGTGCCATATTGCTGCATAACTTGAAAATTACATGAGCATAATAGCTATTTTATCATTCCGCGACTAGTATAATAGTTATTATAGGATTATTTTGATTCAAAATTATTCTCGAAAATTAATTAAAATTATTATGATTTTTTGTTAAAAATCTAGATTAATGATTGAATTAATTAATTTTGAATAATTAAAATCAAGACAAATAATCCAAATTATTTCCTAAGAGAATTGTTTACTTTGCGAGTAATTTGTGGGTCTTCTAAAATGGTCATGTGTTAACACACGCTGCATACTACAATCATGTATCATGATTGTGTGAAGCACACGCTGCCTATCATGACCGGAATTTAGGACCTGAATGATTTTAAAATTCCGATAAGCTAAGCTTGTACGTTCATCGGTTTGCGGGTGCTTACATAGTTTTTGAAATCAAACAAAGAATACTCAAATTTAAACAATTCTTGGAAATTGGAAAATTCTAATTTTAAAATATTGAATGGGTGAAGGTTTTTTATTAAGTAATTAATTTAAAACCTACGGGCTCCAATTGTGGGTTTATTAGTGAAAAGGTTATCGCTGAAGCCCTATCGGATAAGGATAATCGGATTTCACTAGATTAAACCTTAATATTTTCAAAATTTTAGTAAAGTTTTGTACGGCCCATCGTCGGCACCACTTAGACACTAAAGAGAATTTTGAAAGTAAATAATGGTTAAATACATTCAACTTTGGTAAAGTTGTTAACCCTCCCATCGAGACTCTGGCAATGGAACTGAAGGCCCAAAATAACAATATTAGTTTTACAAGTATCTTGCCCATCGTAAGCCTTGTAAAGATAACTAATAGATTGTTAAACTATAAACGAGTAGTAGTTATCAGAATCTACTAGCGCAGTATCTGTTTATAGTTATTCTAGTTTGTAATTAGTGTGTTTTTCCTTGTTTTCAGAAAAATGTCTTCATTCAATCTTTTAGCTACTATCTTGAGTCAAAAACCTATGGATGGTACAAACTACAAACAATGGAAAACTAATTTGGATATTGTTCTTCAATATGAAAAGCTCAACTTTGTTCTGACTACCCCTTTGCCAGTAAGACCTCTTTGAAGATGCTTTGAGGCAACAAAGACATGTCTTCAAGCAGAGAAGGAAAGATGGGAGAAGGCAAATGTGGCGATTCATTTGCTATATTTTAGCCGCCTCTTGATCACCTTCAGAGCAAGTAAGCATGATTGAGAGTGGAGCAAAGATGCTCCAGACTCTTGATGGCATGTTTGCTATGTCTACGCTTACGCTAGGCGTAATGCTGAATGCAGTCACCAAGACAGTAATGTCTGGAGGAAGTGTGCGGGATCATTGTCTGACAATGATAGCAAACTTCAAAAAGGCTGAAGACCATGGGGTCAGATTTGAACAAGAAGTAAAAGTTGACCTTCTCTTGCAGTCACTGCCTGAATACTTCAATCAGTTCAAGATGAATTATAATATGAATAAGATGAATCTTGACCTTACTCAGCTGATGCATGAGCTTGAGAGTGCTGAACAGTCTCTAGTCAAGCAGGGCAGTGCATTTTTTGCTGGTGAGAGTTCTGTGAAACCTAAGGGGAAACTTAAGGGAAGGAACAAGAACAAGAAAAAGAAGAAATCAGGTGTTCCAGTTGCCAAACCAGTTGCAATGAAGCAGCCAAAAGGCAAGTGCTTCAAGTGCGGACAAAAGGGGCATTGGAAGAAAAATTGCCCACGTATGAATAAACCAGGTATGGGTAATTTACATGTGATTGAGGCTTGTTTAGTGGAGAATTACAATGATAAATGGATCGTTGATTCAGGAGCCACTAACCATGTTTGTTACTCTTTGCAGTGGTTCAAACATAGCTTGCCTTTAAGTGAAGGACAAAGAGTTTTGAAGCTTGGAAATGGGGAGCTTGTGTCTGCACTAGCAGTGGGACAAGTTGTTTTATCTTTTGATAATTGTAGAACTTTGGTTTTAGAAGATTGTTTATTTATTCCGGATTTTAAGAGGAATTTAATTTCTGTTAGTTGTTTGGTTAAACATGGTTTGACAGTTCAGTTTAATTCCTCAGTTTCAATAAGAAGTTCATCTTCTTTTATTTGTTCCGGTGTAATGTTTAATGGTCTTTATTTCCTTAGTCCTGTGCCCAGTGAAGTTAATCATGTTGAATTAGGAGATGTTGAGCATGTTCATTCATTAAAGAAAAGAAAAGTTTCCAATGAAACTTATCTTTGGCATTTAAGATTGGGTCATATTAACTCTAACAGGATACAAGGTTTGGTCAATAGTGGGATTTTAAAATCCCTGAACTTTGAACCGATACCAGTTTGTGAATCTTGTTTAGAGGGTAAAATGACTAAGAGATCTTTCAAGGCCAAGGGAAATCGTGCCACACTTCAGCTGGAATTGGTACATACTGATGTATGTGGACCAATGAATGTCCAGGCCAGAGGCGGGTATGAGTATTTTATCACATTTACTGATGATTACTCTAGATTTGGACATGTGTACCTGATGCGTCACAAGTCTGAAGCTTTTGGAAAATTCCAAGAGTTCAAGGCTGAGGCAGAAAAGCATCTTGGTGTTCAAATTAAGACTCTTCGGTCTGACCGAGGAGGTGAATACCTATCTGGAGAGTTCAGGTCTTACCTGACCAAAGAGGGGATAGTTTCACAATTATCTTCTCCAGGGACACCCCAGCAGAATGGAGTTGCTGAAAGGAGAAATAGAACCCTTTTAGAAATGGCAAGATCTATGCTCAGTTATTCATCTCTTTCTGATTCATTTTGGGGATATGCCTTAGAAACTGCTATGTACCTATTGAACTTAGCTCCGTCCAAGACGGTTTCAAAGACACCAATAGAATTATGGAGAAGGTGTAAGCCCTCCTAGAATCATATTCGGATTTGGGGTGCTCCAGCACATGTCTTACAATAGAAGCCAAATAAGATGGACTCGCGTACAGAAGTATGCATGTTTATAGGCTATCCTAAAGGAACCAGAGGTTGGTTGTTTTATAGTTCAAAAAATAAAAAGGTCATAGTGAGCACACATGCGACTTTCTTAGAGGAGGACTATATGGCAAATTATAAGCCAAGGAGTAAGGTTATTCTTGATGAGCTAGTCTCAGATCAAGTTACACCTCAACCTCAGGCGGTTCTAGCTTTTGTTCCTGTGGTTGTTCAAAGAGGGGAAAATATACCTGTTGTTGAACACACACAGGAACCAGAAGTTCAGCATGATGATCAACAAGTGGAACCTGTAGAGATGCAGTTACCGCTTATGGAAGAACAACAAAATCATGAATTAGTTAATCCACTTAATGAGGGTCCTCATCTAGAAATTGTTAACCCACCAAACTTGGATCCCCTTGTAGATGCACAACAACAAGTCCGGCAAAGTCGTAGTGGGAGATTGATTCGTAAACCCGCAAGATTTCTCTTGTTGGGTGAATCACCTCAGGATGTCATCATTGAAGAAGATGATGATCCCACGAGTTATGACGAGGCACTAGGAGATGTTAATGCTCAGGATTGGCTTGAGGCTATGAATCGTGAAATGGATTCTATGTATTCCAACTCAGTTTCGTCTCTTGTAGATGCACCAAAAGGGGTAAGACCCATTGGGTGTAAATGGATCTACAAGAGAAAGAGGGGATCGAACGGGAAGGTTGAAACCTTCAAAGCTAGATTGGTGGCGAAAGGGTACACCAAAATAGAAGGTGTGGATTGTGAAGAAACCTTTTCGTCGATTGCCATGCTCAAGTCCATCCGGATTCTCTTAGCTGTTGCAGCAAATCTTGATTATGAGATTTGGAAAATGGATGTTAAAACTGCTTTTCTAAATGGAAATTTGGAAGAGGATATCTATATGCAGCAACCAAAAAGGTTCATAGCCAAAGGGCAAGAAACACATGGTATGCAAGTTGCAAAGGTCCATTTATGGACTTAAGCAAGCGTCCAGATCATGGAACATCAGGTTTGATCAAGCCATTAAGTCTTATGGTTTTGAGAAAAGTCCTGATGAGCCGTGTGTGTATAAAAGGATCCAAGGTAATGCAATATCTTTTCTGGTACTTTATGTGGATGATATACTCCTTATCGGAAATGATACGGAGGTATTGTTAGGCATAAAGACTTGGCTAAGCAAGCATTTTGATATGAAGGACCTGGGGGAAGCCAATTATATTCTTGGTATTAAGCTCTTGCGAGACCGGAAGAATAGGGTATTAGCATTATCTCAGGCTAATTACATCAACAAAATACTTGCCAGGTTCAGCATGGAGAATTCCAAGAAGGGAATTTTACCCTTCAGGCATGGGATTCATCTCTCTAAGGAGCATTCTCCTAAAACTCCTGAGCAGAGAGAACGCATGAGTAGGATACCTTACGCTTCAGCAGTAGGTAGCCTTATGTATGCTATGTTGTGCACTGCACCAGGATATCCGCTATGCAAAGGGGAGTAGTAAGTCGATACCAATCTAATCCTGGAGAGGAACATTGGATAGCGGTTAAACATATACTCAAGTACCTTAGGAGAACGAGAGATTATATGTTGGTCTATTCTAGTGGGAGTCTTGAAACCATTGGTTACACAGACTCAGATTTCCAAGGAGACATTGACTCAAGAAAATCCACTTTTGGGTATGTGTTCACTCTTAATGGCGGGGCCATTTGTTGGAGGAGTGTCAAACAATCATGTGTGGCTGACTCTATCACAGAGGCTGAGTATGTAGCTGCTTCAGAGGCTGCAAAGGAAGCCGCATGGTTAAAGAAGTTCCTAACGGATCTTCAGGTGATACCAAGTGTTAGTCGTCCCATCACACTTTCTTGTGACAACAAGTGGGGCAAGAGTACACCCAAGGAACCAAGGTGTCACAAAAGACAAAAGCACATAGAGAGGAAGTACCACTTGATCCGAGATATAATTGAAAGAGGAGATACAGTGGTAGTCAAGATAGCATCGGACGAGAACCTTGCTGACCCTTTTACTAAGAGTTTGCCTGAATGTGTGTTCGAGAGGCATATAACATCTATGGGTCTTAGGAGGATTCCAGATTTGCTATAGCTTTAGGAAGTTGTTATTTCACTTTGTTGTTTTGTGCTTTTTGAGCAAGACATTATGACATTGTAATTTTTTCTGAATGTTATAAATGAGGTATTATTCATTTATTCCGCACACTATTTACAAACACTAAGGTCCGGATCAATTGTGAAGTATATGATCATATGGATACGTTCATGGAGGACATGATCATAGGTTCTCATAATTGATGAACAGGTTCGCAGCTGTTAAATAAAGTTGGGCACTTCATTTAGGCTGCAATATTTTATGAAATAGTTTTGTCCAAATCATTGTAAAATATTGGTGTGAATTAACATTCACATTGAAAGGATCAAGGAGAGATTTGATTAAGGGTGTTTTTTCTGTCATAAGGTATCAAATCTCCAGATAACTATAGTTGTAAGATTGCTCTTAATTCTGAGTTTATCATAAATAGGTAATCAAATAGTTTTCATTCTTTGATTTACCAACGGGTGAGGTGCGATCTATTGACGGCCAATAACTTGGTATTTTGGGAGTGAGATTGTTTGATTATCGGTATTTATGAGATAAACAATATGAAATTTGTAGGAAATGTCCCCTTGATATGTTTTGGTACTTGGATATTGAAGACACTGGCCAGTGCATGTAATCCATTAGAGAAACTATCATAGTCAAGGGAATAAATAATTGATTGGGTAACAGAAAACTAGTCAATCAATTATAGACATTCTACAAAGGGGTGATGCATATACATGTTATATATGTTATTAATCTTGGAGTTCAAGTTCGGGCTTTTAGTGGAGTAGTACCGAATTAGATAATCTGGTAGATCCCCAGGCTAGCTCAAGATAAGGGATGGGGAAATTTCAGTTGATGATGACTAGTGAGTTACATGGTCTTGGGCTTTAAGCTCAAGTTTGTACTCAAGAGCAAGTGGGAGATTGTTGGGTTTTTGCTCTTTCACTAAAGCCCCATAGGGCCTAGTGTGTAAGAAGAGCCCAAGAAACCTAGAACCCGTTACATCTAAGGGTTAGGTTTTTCTAGGAACCCATATATATACTACACTTAACCCTCTCCATAGATAGAGAGCAGTCACAGAGATAGAGGCAAGGTCATCTCCTGATAGAGAGAAAGTGCCCACACACTATCTCCTTCCCCTTGAGACATAGTCTAGAAGGTCTGCCGTCAACCGACTACAAGGATATCAATCGTGCGGTGACACAAGGATTCTAAGGCAAGGGAGATCATCAAAGATCCGCACTCTGAGAGGTAATATTCCTTGTGTGTTTATGAAACAATGATGATTCGATAAGCATACCGATGTACTAGATCCTTAAATCGCTTTCACATAAATTCAATAGTTCCTACATCATAAACATTCAGGTCCCCATTTTTGGGTGGCACGCTCTCCTTCTTCTTCAAGTATCTCTTCATCACATCATTGTTTCTTTTGGTTAGACTTCCACTGACACTAGCTCCCCTTTATTCCAACTTCTGGCCAGATTTCTGAACTTTGGCTTTTTCACATGATCATGTTGGCAGCCATTATTATCATTACATGCATATCTTTCAGGTTGTTGCAATATCAACTCTCCAACTTTCTTCTCAATTGTCCTTCCATTGCATGTGCTATCATCTATTTCCCGTAATTGACCTTCATTTCTTCCTAGTTTGTCTGCTTCCTTTGAGCTAGTACTAATCACTTTTTGTTTGTCACTACTGTTAGTCTCCATGCTACCCTCACCAAGCTTTTGATTCTCTCCACCCTGGTATATCATTGTTAACTTTGAGAAACTTCGAAGCAAACTAACTGGTTTTGGCTTTCGTCCAAATTGTTGTGCTGGATTAACCCCATTCTTATTGTTAGGGTTAACATTCTCCTTATTCTCCTCCTTTCTTTATCGCACCTGATCCACCTTCAACCAAGCACCCCACTATTCCTCCTTTAATTCACCGTTGACTAAGTCCTCCATAAAATTATTACATGCTCTCACCTCATGGCCTAGATGGCCATAGTAGTTGCAGAAGTTACCAATCCTCTCATACTTCAAACTCAGTTTAATCACTTGCTTATTTGGTCCAGCAATACATAGTGATTGTTTAAGGGTCTGAGTTACATCAAGATTAATTTTGACCTTGATAATTCTTGACTCCTTACCCTTCACAGCCAAAAAATCGACATCTAACACATCTCCTATACTTCCTCCTATCTTTTTCCCCTCCCATACTTCCTCGTATCTTTTTCCCCGGATCTTTTGTTTTGTAATACTCCGGCATGTCCCATAGTTACACCCAAATTGGGGCACGTGAAAAATCTATCTCCTTTATGATCATCTCTGCAATGCAGAGGGTTGACCTCTAGTTAGAATGTAATTTGAATTTAGAAACTTATATTAACTAGAAAGATTGAGAAAATAATACGAACTAAAAAATTCTATAAATAAGTTCTGAAAAATTTTCCTAAAATGAGTCTCAAATATAAGTATTATTATTATATATTATAGATTATAAATTTCAAGAACAATGTATGGCTTGAAAATCTTTTATGTAAAATGTTATTTGCTTTTGATTTGTCACATATAAATCTAAATCGCTAGTAGCAGTTTACCACATTCCTACATATTCGTATTACCATTTTTCTATCCATTCAGCCTATATATATATATATACACACACACACACACCTCACTTTTTATAATTTTGCTTTTTATATTCTGTTTTGATTATAAAATTTTTTGAAATCAGATAAAACCTTAGATGAGATTTTTATAATCAAAATAAAAATGAGAAATAAGAATTGAAAAAAAATCAAACAGCGCCCTTTTTTTTTTAGTGATACACCTTTGGGAAACTTATTAGATTACATATTTTAGTGGATAAGACATGAATATGAATCCAAATGTTAAGTGACGTGGTAAAGGGCACGCAGAATAATTTACTGACAAGGACAAAAAGGCAAGTAGAATAGCGTCATTTTATTGAGAAAAACTATTTTAACACCCAAAAATGATAGACATCTATTTTATAATTATTGAATGTGATGGATGTTCCTACTTATTCCTAACATCTATTACATCCAATGGTTACAAAGTAAGTGTCTATTTCAGACGCCCATTTTTAGGTGTTAAGATAGCATTTCTCGACAATGATTCTATATGACATTTTAGTGGTATAATAACCATAATATAGTGTTTCGAAGAACATCACAAAAAATGGTGTTTTGCAAATAGGAGCGACCAAAAACAACTTTAAGTCGTTATGAAATGGAGATGATTATTATCACATTTTTATATCTATTGTCTTTAGTGGTTTTTTTTTAAGTATTCTTAAAATGTCCTTACTTAGTTTTTCTCTATGAAATACAAGCACTCATATGGACGTGAGATATCATATAACATGGATACGAGAGACATACTAAAGTTAAAAATTTATAAGACACAGATGCAACATATAAATAACTAAATATTTTTAAAAAAATGACACTTTATTCAAAATATCATTTATATAATCTTTATTTATGCTTTTTTTTTATAGACTCAAAATGTTATATATTATTTCCTTTCCGTAACCTTGTTTATATTGTATTTTTCTACATTATAGTAAGATAAAAAATTAAATTTTAAATTATATATGTGTGTGTGTGTGTGTGTGTCATCTGTGTATTATACAAGATCTAACATGGATATATATCCGACACGTAGACACAACACTTAAATAATGTGTTCATGCTTTATAGGTTATTCTAACTTTTTATTTAATGCCACACCCATTCAATTTCATACTATCTTTCTTATATTCTAAATTTTCATCACAAATTTATAAATTTTTTTAAATAAGAAATATGTTTAATAAATTTGAAGATATTTATGATTTCACAAGATTTTTAAATAAGGTTTATATGCTTTAAAAGCCTTCAATCGAGTCCTTACATTATAAAACCCATATAATCAAATATCCAAGTAATCTATTACGATAAAAATTTAAAATACTTTTGAACGAAAGAGTGCAAATCCTAGTAATAATCAATTATATTTTTAGATTTACTTTTTAATAGTTGTCAAAGCCAACAAGCTAGACAAAGGCCGAGGCATAGGCTAAATAGTTAATAAAAAAACTGATCCGTATCTGTATGAGAAAAATTAGAATTTTATATGTGATCTGACTATAAATATTTAAATTGAAGAAACTTAATACTAATATTCCTATCGAATTATTCAACATGACTATTTGAATAATAAATCTAGTCCATTACTTATTCTATTTATTAAAGTTACATTTTGTATTTAGAAAATTGAAATCCATAATTGACATTCATGCCAAATTTTCATTTGAGTCTTAGTTTTTAAAATTATTATTTATCTTCATTTTATTAGTTTACTTATATATGTTTATATTTGTTAGAATACGTTGTTTTAAGAATTATTTTAATTAAAAATATCAGTGAAAATAATGTCATGGTTTTGTTTTGGAGAAGTTTTAAAAATAGTTAATTGTAAAATGTAAATAAAGGTGGCGTGGCAATAATAGAGAAAAAGTTAAACTAAATATTAGTTAAGGATATTTTAAGAATATTAAAATATTCAAAGCCATTAAAAAGATATGATAATAGACATAAATATGTTGCAATAATCACTCCCTTATAAAACAATAAAAATTATTATTCTGAATTCCCCCATAATTCTATACGGGATTAAATCATCCATCAAAGCATCATATAAAAATTATTATTCCTCACAATACTCTATTATTAATATTGAAAAATATATCTTTAGAAATGTGTCTTGTATTTGACAATAGTTGCCGCACAATCATAACCATAAGATTCATGTAAACAAATAAATATATAAATAAATAAACTTAAGATTCAAAAGTCGCTGGCAATCAAGAAGGAGATTATCATGACTTTGTGTAAAATATCAGAAATTGAAATTTTAAATTACAATTTGATTAAATACTGATTTTAATATATATCAGGAATAAATTAATCCTTATTAGATATAATGTTTACTTTTCACAAGTTAGTCCCTTATTATACTTTTATTTAATATTTTATTAATTAAATGGTGATGTGTAACGTTAAGTAAAACTTTATCATAGCATGTATTATTTAAAATAGAATAAAATTTAAAATAATATATTTTGATTTCTAAAATTATATAAAATGAGTCATTTTATGTCTTAGAGAAATTATTTAAGTGATTCATTTTATATAATTTTAAATATCAAAATAAGTTATTTTAAATTGTACTCTATTTTATATGACATATGGTATATTAAAGTATCACTTAAGATTATTTATCATTATTCAATTGATAGAATATTAAATGAAGACTAACATGACTCACATTTTATAATATTATGGACTAATTTAACTTATTTTAAGGTTAGGGACTAAAATGACTTATAAATATAAAATGGGTGGCTAAAATTAACATTGACTCAAATTATTCATATTAAAAATTAACCACGGCATTCAGGAAAAATAAAAATGAAATATTTGGACGATTTTGACGGACGGACTGCTAATTCGATCAATTTCGTTTCTGACGGCTAGCTGTTGCGTGAAGAATGCTTTAAATAGAACAGAGACTCCACGATTGTTTCCTAACAATTTACAGCCGTTCTTGCTAAAGTGCTCTCTCTCTCTCTCTCATAAGATAGCAGCTAGAGAATCTTTTTGAGTGCAAACTGAGACTTGTAAAGTGGTGGGCATCATTTCTTTTTATTGTTTCCATTGCTTTCCGTTGATGCCGGTTGTTGTTTTATGTTTCCCACTGCAGTTCGTTGCTAACTCTGAAATGTTTCTAGTGCTGTCAGATGATGAGTTATTTGAAGCTTCCGATTTTAAAATTGAATGTAGTTATTGAACTTAATGAATGATATGGATTCATGTTGTCATTATTGTTTTGCTTGTTTGCTAGTTGTATGCCTTTGTCCCCGGTATCATCTTGAACTTTCCATTTGAATTCTGTTCTACCAAGCCTCATCTGATTAAAATTTTTGATGTGGTTGATTGAGCAATTTGTACTTTATGCATCACAACTTGTGTCATATTTGCAACTATAAAACCTGACCCTTGCTCTGATCTCGTTGCGAAGTTGTGTTGAGGAGAAGAGATGGCTAAACTTCCTATCTTTTTGGTGGGGGTTTTGCTGTTGAACTGTTGGCTAGCCGTGGCGGAGGCAGAGTACTTGAAGTATAAAGACCCAAAACAGCCATTGAATATTCGAATCAAGGATCTTATTACCAGGATGACTTTGGAAGAGAAAATTGGCCAAATGGTGCAGATTGATCGCAGTGTTGCTTCCGGTGATGTGATTAACAAATATTTTATTGGTAAGATGTCACCTTTGGCTTAACGCTTCTATCATTTTCGGTGAAATGCAAACAGATCTGTAATTGAACTGTCATTTTTTGGAAATTGAAATGTCATTTTCACAGGGAGTGTGCTGAGTGGGGGCGGTAGTGTTCCAAAGCCACAGGCTTCTGCAGAGGATTGGATTAACATGGTGAATGAATTTCAAAAGGGTGCTTTATCTACTAGGTTGGGAATTCCAATGATTTATGGAATTGATGCTGTTCATGGCCATAACAATGTCTATAAGGCAACAATTTTTCCTCACAACGTGGGCCTAGGAGCTACCAGGTTAATCACCTTAGTATGCTTTTGTTTTATTTTTATTTCTTTTTACAATAAAACCTTTTAGTATTTTTTTTATACATATAAAACCTTTTAGTATGCTTATAAATTTGATGTTTCGATAATTTAAGTTCTAATCCGTTTCTATATTTAATAACTATGCTGGACTGTGTCAAAGGTATGTTCTTCAAAGATGTGCTCGTTAGATGGGATTGACCCAATTAACTCAGAAATTCAAACCATATTAATACAATGAAATCAATTTGTTTAGATAGATTTGAATAATTGAGCCAAAATTAAATTAAAATAATAATTATTTATTCGGTTTTTTAAATTATGATTTTTTAAATCTGAAATACGAACACCCAATCCAATCAAACTGTATTTATTTTTTTGTTTTATCTCTAAATTTCTAAAGTTTTGAACTTAAGATTTTATATATCCTTTATTTGTTTCTTTCTAAGTTCACATGGGCTAGGGCTCTTTTGTTTGTTCTTTTTTATTCCTCTGCAATATATATATATTTGAAAGTTTTTTGCTATATAAATTTATATGATGTGATCCTTTCTATAAAAAATTTATATAGCAAAATACTTTCAAATATATATATATATATATATATATATATTGTTTAAGTCTTACCTTTTAAAAAAAAAATTATTCCCACTCATTGTGTTGAATCCTATGCCGACTTATACTTCATCCACAATTGAATAGAGTATGAACCTTACTTGAATGAGATTCACAACCCATTCAATTATAGATCAGATATAAGTTGACAAGGTGTCCCACACATGATGAATACAAATAACGCAACTGTTTAACGTCTTGCTTAATTGATGGTTGTCTTGTACCTAATTCTTCCTCTTCTGTAACTTTTTAAGATTCGGCGCTAAATTTTAAAAGTATGTTTCCAATAATTGATTGAATGAAAGTATCACACAGAGTCTGCTAGGTTAATTATGTTTAAAATAAAGATATTTACTTACATATATTTATGCTGAAGCTTTTCCTGGAACAAGCAGGGACCCTGAACTTGTGAAGAAGATTGGAGAAGCAACAGCTCTTGAAGTCAGAGCTACTGGGATTCCATATGTCTTTGCCCCTTGTATAGCGGTAATTGACAATATCCACATTATGTTGCTAGCTAATAAAGGGCCTTTCACCTTATGCCATTTCTGTTTGTTCAGGTCTGTAGAGATCCAAGGTGGGGTCGATGTTATGAAAGTTACAGTGAAGATCCCAAAGTAGTCCAATCTATGACTGAGATCATTCCTGGGCTGCAAGGTGATATCCTTGCAAACTCACGCAAGGGTGTTCCGTTTGTTGCTGGAAAGTAAGAATTCATGCAGTTGCTACCTAATTACTCATGAGCATAGATTATATAATCTGTTCACTTTCATAGCTTTTCCTTTCAATTTAGTTATTATCTTTTGGTTTTCCTTAAACCGTCCTTTCTTTTATTTCCTTCTTTCTTCTTTTCGTTTATATTTTATAGTTCCTACTAAAAAATTGAATTCCATGATTGCTAAGGCATTACAAGCATGCAATTTGTGCCCACATTTGTGTCTGATGTAGTGCTTGTTCTTTGTACAGAAAGAAAGTTGCAGCTTGTGCTAAACATTATGTTGGTGATGGTGGAACTACAGAAGGAATCAATGAAAACAACACAGTGATAAACAGACATGGATTGCTTAGCATTCACATGCCGGCGTACTATAACTCAATCATTAAGGGTGTGGCGACTGTCATGATCTCTTACTCAAGCTGGAATGGAGAAAAGATGCACGCTAACCGTGATCTAATCACTGGCTTCCTTAAGAACACACTCCATTTCAGGGTATTAATCAGCTTATCCTGACCTTTGAATTCAGAATTATTACATCAACTGAGGCATAAATTAGTTTCTTTCTTTACAGGGTTTTGTCATATCAGATTGGCAGGGAATTGACAGGATTACTTCCCCTCCTCATGCTAACTATACATATTCCATTCTGACTGGAGTCACTGCTGGAATTGACATGGTAAAAACCATGAGCTTCAAAGTCCTTTAATTTTATATATACAGAATTGTCTAATATTTCACATACGAATGCAATCTTCTAATACTAGCTCTGGTAATGTTGCAGATAATGGTTCCCTATAACTACACAGAATTCATAGATGGCCTAACCTTTCTGGTGAAAAATAATTTCATACCCATTAGTCGAATAGATGATGCGGTGAAGAGAATTTTAAGGGTTAAGTTTGTAATGGGTCTTTTTGAGAATCCATTAGCTGATTATAGCCTTGTCCACCAGCTTGGGAGTCAGGTCAGTTAATTAGTTACTCATCTGCATACTGTTTCTCTACCAGCTATTTTTTTCATAATATTGATTACTAGATTGGCACCATAACTTGACAGGAGCATAGAGAATTGGCTAGGGAAGCTGTGAGGAGATCATTGGTCCTATTAAAGAATGGTGAAGCTGCTGATAAGCCATTGCTCCCTCTTCCTAAAAAGGCTTCAAAAATACTTGTTGCTGGAAGTCATGCTGATAATCTAGGCTATCAGTGCGGTGGTTGGACTATTGAATGGCAAGGACTAAGTGGCAACAACATTACCAGTGGTATAAATTACTTTTCAACTTTGTTCCTTATTGCTCTTCAAAATTATCTTGCCCCCAAATATAATATTGAAACCAATTATATGATTTACAGGTACAACAATTCTCAGTGCTATTAAAAACACTGTTGACAAAGATACTGAGGTTGTCTATAAGGAGAACCCTGATTTAGACTATGTCAAGTCAAATGATTTTTCATATGCTATTGTAGTAGTTGGAGAACATCCATATGCAGAAACCTTTGGTGATAGCTTGAATTTGACAATATCTGATCCTGGGCCAAAAACCATAAATAATGTCTGTGGGGGTGTCAAATGTGTTGTTGTCGTCATCTCTGGCCGCCCTGTGGTTTTGCAGCCATATTTTGACACTATTGAAGCCCTTGTTGCGGCTTGGCTTCCAGGTACTGAGGGTCAAGGTGTGGCTGATGTTTTATTTGGTGACTATGGTTTCAGTGGCAAGCTTCCGAGGACATGGTTCAAGACTGTAGATCAGTTACCTATGAATGTTGGTGATCGTCATTATGACCCCCTTTTTCCATTTGGATTTGGCCTTACGACCAAATCCAGCTAAGTCACGTGGGAATTCTGCTGTAAGATCCACTTACCATTCTTTAAGCCTTGTTTGGTAATTGATTAAATTTTCAAAGTTGGCCATTATGTAACAAACTACTTTGAAGTTGACTTTTTATATAATTATTCAGAAATGGTGAACGAAAAGGGTGTGAGCAAAATCAAGAGCAGAGAATTTTGATAGATGAAAACTTGACAAAAAATGTATTAAGAGCAATACAAAGATGTGAACAGACCAACACGATCTGGTAACTAAACTAACTTCCATCTAACTGATCGTAACTAACTACCGAAATAAAAATGACATTTAGATAAGAGTTAATGCTCATTTTAATTTATGATTTTATACTCATGAGTCATTTTAGTCCCCAACTTTTAAAATAACTCAATTTAATTCTTGAAATTGCAAAATATGAGTCATTTGAGTCCTTCACCTCACTTTTATTTAACATTTCATCAATTGAGGTAACCTTAAATGATTTCTTGACATACCTTATATCATTTGAAGTATAATGAAGCTTAAAATAAATTATTTTGGTATCTAAAATTACACAAATAAGTTATTTAAATTTTTATTCCAAATCATAAAATAGCTTAGTTGATATAATGTTGGACATTAAAATGAGTTATTTTAAATTTCATTATACTTAAAAATATAAATGGTATGTCAGTGTATTACTTGAGATTACCTAACATCATTTAATTAATTAAATATTAAATAAAAGTGAATTAGGGGATTAATATAACTCACATTTTGTAATATCAATAACTAATTTAACTCATTTAAAACTTAGGAACTAAAATACTTTATGAGTATAAAGTGAATGACTAAAATTCTGCTTTAAGGATCCATTTACCGTTCTTTAAGCCGTGTTTGGTAATTGATTAAATTTTCAAAGTTGGGCATTATGTATTCCAGCTTTGTATTTATAAACAAACTACTTTAAAGTTGTGTTTTTATGTAATTAATCAGAAATGGTGATCGAAAAGGGTGTGAGGAAATCGAAAGCAGAGAGAGAGAGAAATGGAAGAACCAAGAGCATAGAATTTTGATAGATGAAAACTTGACAAAAAATGTATAAGAGCAATACAAAGATGTGAACAGACCAACACTATCTGATAACTAAACTAACTGCCACCTAACTGATTGTAACTGACTACTGAAATAAAAATGAAATTAAGATAAATTACATTTACTTACGAGAAATGCTATCTTAACACCTAAAAGTGGGTGTCTGAAATAGACACCTACTTTATAACCATTGGATGTGATGGATGTTAAGAATAAGTGAGGACATCCATCACATCCAATTATTATAAAGTGAGTGTCTGTTTCAGACACCCACTTTTAGGTGTTAAAATAGCTTTTCTCTTTACTTCCCGCTGGCTGTAAGAAAATTGGATCGTGAAACCCAAAATGCTGAACAGATTAAGGAAAGACAATCCATGGAAGGGCCCAATAAAACATCCTTGTAGTTCCAACATACGATTAACTCGTGTTTGGACCCTATTAAAGGTACTTAAATGTGTGGAAAATAGCAAGTAACTTTTTTTTGTGGGACAAATTGACTTTCAAAGGTAAGCCTATATCATGAAGTTTCCATATATAACATAAATGAGAAGGGATCTGTTTACTTTAGCAGTAAGTATGTTACACTTGTTACATGGAATATCTTCTCATAAACTATCAATTTCATTGTCTCAACCGTTGAATCATATTATATTATTTTGATAATCAATTATACCAAAATTCAAAAAAATTGGACATTAGTACATATATTATCTAATACTCAATATTTACTTGTATTTTCAAAATTACATTATATGTCCAAAGAAAAAGGATGATGAAGTATCAAACTATTTTGAAATTTTATGAAAATTTTATACACTTGATCTTTATTGTGGGAGCCTACAATTTAACAGTTGGATTGATAAAATTTAATATCTATAAAAAATTATTCAATGGAGTAAGTGTATCAATATTTCCTTAGAGAAAATGGATCCTTACCCTATCTAAGCTGGTGATAATTTATATGGGCTACGATTAGGGATAATAGCATCATACATAATAGAAATCATAAAGTCGTGCATATTTCTAACACAACTAGTACTATACCCGTGTTATGCACGGCAATATCAACAAAAAATTGTTTGGAAATTAAAATATTTAATATGTATAAAGTAATCTATATTTTGTAAGTGATAACCTGAATGTTGGACTTGATTGTGTATTTGGCAGTGGACTTGGTGGAGTGTCAGGCCTATTAAGTGATGGTTTATTAGAAAAAGTTGTAATCTATATAAATATATGGTAAGTATAATGTTAAATATAATGTACAAAGTTAAGATTTTAAAATGTAAATTACTTGTTAGATGAAGCATCACTATGCTTTAGGGAACCAGGTTGCAAATATAGCTTATAATCAGAATCTATGGGGTCTTCTATTTCATTCATAAATTGCCTATAATTACTTCTCACCAGATTATACAAACTTCTTAGAAGTATATGTCTTATGTGCTTAGTAAGGTCAGCATGAAAATCTAAATGATAAAGCATTTCATCAACAACTTCAACATAAAAGATTCCATGATAAACATATTGCATCTTGAGGCTATAGTTATGTTTTAGGTCATAAAAACTTGTCAGTTCAGATACTCCTTCCCTTAAGTAAGCTTTGATTGTAGCAATTCTCAATTTAATGGAGAAACAATTGTCTTTTATGTCTATTGTGTAAACAATGTCCTCTACATCATTGCCATGAGCCTTTATGAAGCTTAAGGGGAGTTCTTCTACATTCTAAAACATTTTCCAATAAAGAAGATATTAAAAATCTACGATAGAGATAATTTTGTACATGAAAGTGTAATCTGTAATTGAAGCATGTAAAATTTGTGAATATTTATAATGTAAAAATTTTAGAAGTAGTGATTTTTATTATTGCACCGTGTTGAGAATTAATAAGAACACACTGACCTGTGTTATGCATGGGAACTTTAATAATATGAATCTAAAAGTATTGAATGTGTCTTAAAAAGTATAATTAACATAAGAATAATATTGAATTTGTTTATTCTTTATATTTATTATATTAAACTTGAATAAATAAAATTAGCTTATATACGAAAGAATTATGCTGACTCATGTATTTGTAATAGTAAATTTTGTTTTTGGTACATTTGTAATAGTAAAGTATGTATCAGTTAGACATTAGAGGAATGAAATATAAAGGAAATAAAGATAAGTATACTATAGAAATTTAATTGTACAATTTGTTTCAAAAAATATTTTCAAATATTTCCTTATAGACTATATTTATTGTGCAACATTCAGCTATGCTATCATAATTTTTCAAACAAAAATTAGTTAATAAAATTTAAGGAAATAATTTCATTGTTGAAGAGTAAAATCTTTCTATATAAAACACTTTATATAGTCCCTTACATTAAGAAAAATATGCATATTAGTAAAGACGTAATAATTATCTTATAATAAATTATTATCATTATCTTTTTAATGTATCCAAATGAATTTGATATTGAAATATTGAATACATATCATTAAAAAATACCTAATTTTAAAAGATATTCAAAATATTTTTTTATAAAAGAAATGTAGATCATATAAGTGTTATGTATTAAAATTTCCGAATTATAATATGTATAAATTGAAGTTAATTAAATGATTTTTACTTTTTGATTAAATGATGTATACTTTTGAGGTATTCATATATGTTGACACTATAATTATGTATAACAAAGCAAGAACCTTTTAAAAATTGCTTCGAACATATAACTAAAAATAAGTAAATGCTTCACAAATAAATCTTCATTGCATTAAATTCTAATACAATTTCAAATAATATCTTCAAACACCTATTGGAATGCTTAAGCAATAAGTAAAGACCACAACATGTAAGACTTTTTGAGTTTGTTCTACTGATTATGTATAATAAATAGTGTTGGGAAAATCTTAGAAATAAACCTATTATCAACAGTAGAAGTAACAAATATTTTCCCACACCTATGCAGTTAAATAGGTAGAATAAAAAATAGTCTAGGTAGTATAATAATTTGGCAAAAAATAAAACAAGAAACACTGCAATTTTTAACGTGGGAAAACCCTTAATTAGAGTGACAAAAATCCCACGGGACATGGTCCATAAAAAACTTTCACTATGATCAATCAGAATACATCAGTCTTCTTAGTAGCACTAGGAAATCTCAACAATCAATAGAATACTCATCCAATAGGCGGAACACAATCATATAACTCTACAATGTGGGTATCACAAACAGCCACTAGCGAAGACAATATAAATTAATAGGCTATATCAAACTATCAAGCTTAACATCAGGACTAATATACTAAATTTTCGTGATAAATGGAGCACGTTTACCTATCTGATCATAAACCCACTGGACTTCCTTTTTCCCCTTTTCTTTTTCGCTCCGCGGCGCTATGCTCGTGTCTTTCATGCTTTCTTTCTTTTTCTCAATTCACACTTACTGTAGCATTTTTCCTTTTTGTTTCTTTTTTCAGTTTTCCTTTTTTTTTTCTTTTTATAAGTTGTTAAGCCCCATTGAGGAGAAAACCTACCAACAAATCTCCCGCTTCTCGACTCAAGTGGGGATGTGTTGCTTCACTAAGCCCACCTTCTCTCTCTAAGAAACAAACTTCACCATTGGCAAAGCTTTAATCATCATATCTAAGCCATTGTTATCAGTATGGATCTTCTCCAATGAAAGCAACTTTATCTCCAGTGATTCACGTATCCAATAATATTGCACCTCTATGTGCTTCGACGTGGAATGAAATGTCGGGTTCTTACTGAGATGGATAGCACTCTGGCTATCACAAAATAACACAAACTTCTCTTGATCAAGGCCTAACTCTTGTAGGAATTTCTACATCATCAAGAGTTCTTTTGAAGTTTTAGTAACAACAATATATTCAGCCCAGTAGAAGACAAAGCAACAATATATTTTGAAGTTTAAACTGCCATGACATAACTCTCCCAGCAAAAGTCATCAAGTACCTTGAAGTAGGCTTCCTAGATTCAAGATCACCAGCCATATCCACATACGTGTAACTATCCAACACAGGCTGACCACTACCAAAGCACAAACAAACTCTGGAAGTCGGGATTATGTATGTTATGCTTATCATAGGATAAGTAAGAACTAGTGACGACTAGTTAAGGTATGAGCTCATAACCTAGAGATGTTTTAGGGTGGCTCCATGAGATAAAGTTAAAGTTGAAATGTCACATATGCTATGAAAAAACCAAGGAAGTTATTATGAGATTTATACCTGTCAACTTATGCCACTATTATAACGTTTTTGTGACTTTGTTGATTAGCTTATCTTTATGATGCATTCATATCATTAGTGTATTCCATGCTTAGTCATAAGACGCATTGTAAAATATGACGGACCTTGGATAATTAATACTTTAGAAAACTAACTTAAAAGAAGTTTACATGCATGCACACCTTTTTAGAAATGAAACCCAAGGTTCCTGGGGATATGATGACGTCACTTAGTTAGGGATTGCCCTACTGAGAATTCTTTTAGAAGATTCTCATTCCCTCTCTCTTTTCTTCCGTCATATCTTCAGATGGCGACTTTTGTACTCTTCATCGACACCTCGACGTGGGAGCTACACCATGACCCAGCACTCGGGTCATATCATTTTGAGGGTCGCTGCACTGTCAGAGTATTTATGTTTATGGGACGACCCTTTGCGCACCCAGTACGGAGCTACCACTTCACCCCGATTGCTCCCTACCATCATAACACGATTTTTGAGCGAGCCAGATCACGCGACGAGCAGATCCTCGGTATGCAGCCCGAGGCGTCAGCTGTATGCGACTACCAGGAGTACGTGCCCCGGACTCAGTATTCGGAGACGGATCCATCAGAAGACCCGCCCTCGCACATGTATAGTTGGAGCTCTAGGCCGCTCCCCCACCGATGAGAGCCGGGAGTGAGGAGACGGTGGTTCAGCCGAGGTTGGCTCGTAGGCCATCCATGCGCCCTCGCCGCGGTGGACATGCTCTGATGATTATCACGACCACTCCCGCCGAGATCTGCCAGTGGATCGATTCCACCCCTCAGTACTCGGACCAGCAGGAGTAGGTGCATAGGATGGGTAGTAGCTAGTGCATACACGCCACATAGTTGAGGACAAACCTTCTTAGATTAATCAGATTTTAAGCTTAAGATCTATGATGTTGTAACCTTGTCTTTTTTATGCCATGATGATGTGAGATGCATGTGCTATGATGAAACTGTTTATATCATGTTAGTAATTGATTCTAAAATGTGGAATTGAATGTGAAAATACATGCATTATGAGTTTTTGTGGCATAAAGCAAATTTGAACGAAATTCGGTTTACAACAATTATGCTGCCAAATTTCCATCAAATTTAAGGACTTGAGAATGTTTTTGAAAAACCCCATGAGATGCGTCTTGGGTGACACCGATTTACCCATGCACCCCAGGAAAGAAAAATGAGATTTTAATGTGACAATAGCACTGAGACGCATTTCTCCTACTCCGATAGGGATGAGGCAAATCCGTGAGGGTATTGACATCGAGCTTGCCAAAACGGACAATTCGCTGTGCACTAGATGCCAATAGAGCATTTCAAATAAGGAAATATTCCTATGGACTCCCTGAATTAAAGGTTATGATAGGTGATACTTATGCCCCCTAGCCCATACTCTAGAAATTAGAATTATTATGTTTACGCTTATCATAGGATAAGTAAGAACTAGTTAAGGTATGAGCTCATAACCTAGATGATGTTTTAGGGTTGCCTCATGATGCTAAAGTATGATGTTTTAATGTCACACAATTGAGAAAAGAGAAAAGTTTCGCATGAAAGATTATATGCCACTTATATGTTTCTTGATGTTGTGTTTTATTGAGTTACTTGCATAATGTATTATCATGCATTCATGCTTTGCTATGTTGCATACATAATATTAAGATTCATTCTAAAATGAACAAACCTTGGATAATTATGTTTAATAACCTAAAAATGAACTATATGTATGCTCACCCTTTTACAATAAACCCAAGGTTCCTGAGGATGCGATGATGTCACTTAGATAGGAGGTTCCCTACTGAGATTCTTTAGAAAGATTCTCACTCATTTTCTTTCTCTCTTTCTCTCCTGTCACGTCTTCAACTCAAAATGGCGACCTTCGTTCTATTCATCGATACCCTCACATGGGAGGTTCACTATGACCCCGAGCATCGGTCATATCATTTTGAGGGATGATGCGCCATTCGAGTTTTCATGTTCGTAGGGCGTCCCTTCGCACACCCAGTACCTAGCTACTGATTCTCCCCAATGTCCCCCTATGGCGTCGACATGGCTTTTGAGCACGCCCGGACACACAACGAGAGGATCCTCCATACGCATATGACTACATCAGCCGTATGTGACTTCCCCGACTTCGTGCCCCGTTCACAGTCTTCGGAGGTGGACCCCTCAGAGGACCCATCATCCCACATAAACAGTGGGAGCTCAGCCCCCACTCCCCCATTCATGAGAGAATGGAGCGAGGAGACCATAACTCAGCCGAGATTGGCCCGAAGGCTGGCCATGTGCCCTAAGGTAGGGGTGTCATTTCTTTATGCTTTCCATTGTATTTCATTTCAGTTGTACTTGTTTTTATGCTGTATCAAACTCATCTTGCCTTTCATAGGTGGGGGGTTTATATATTAATATAATGTTATCGTTGGTGTGCATGATTGTCTACATGTTATAAAGCTATTCGATGTTCTTATCTTGTGCTTTCTTGTGTATAATACGATAATGCTCGTTTATGATATGCACAACTCTTACTTTATGTTTCAAAAAACAATTTACCTGTATTTTCTGCTAAGAAATTTAAAGAAAGAATGAAACTAAAGAGTAATAAACTAATGATTAACCTAAATACGTTCTAGGAGTATTGAGTTAAAAATTAGGATGTTACAAAATGAATCTTCACTATGTACTATATGCTCACATTTTCTTAATAAACTGAAGTGGCTAGGGTGATGATGATGACATGGATTTTAGTATATGTTTTGGGGATACCCTACTGTTGTTTTAGAATTCTTACCCCTATATGTTTGTGTTCCCGTATCGTCTCCAAGTTGATCCAGAAGACAAAGAGTTGCTATATCAAAGGAATCAACTTTGTAGTAGCTTAGTAAAGAAGATTTGTATTTGTTGTAGTTATATATATATAACCACAAATTAGTTACCACACAATTCGACCGATTCTTATAATAGATATTTAAGAAAGGTCAACTAATTTATAAGTAACAACTCTTAAGTATAATGTCATGACTTAAGGATGATATTATACTTGGGAGGATGTTACATCCTCAACCAACAAATAGGGAGATCTGCAAAAATGATAAGGAAATAAGAAACTAGTGTGGAAAAAAAAAAAGAAAGAAGAAAAAAGATGCCCAAGTTCTGACTTTGGTCAAGCTCATTCTCCACCTTTAGATCGGATCACCATCCTCATGGCACCATCAGTTACGGGAAGAGACATGCAGGGAAAGGTTTTGTTTCTTTTGTGCATAAATGAGTGGTTTTCCACAAAGAAGTGGGACAGTTTTGAATTTTAAAATTCAAAATGGAAGAAGATTGCATTCCATGTTTGCTTGCTTTTGGCAAAGAACTGCCTCATTGGTTTCATTAATGACTTTGTGGACAAGTGGGGTGCATCAATTGCCTAAATCACTCTTTGTAAACAGGGAAAAGTAATCTTTTTTATTTACAAGTGTCAATAATCCCTTGCTGAACTCGTCTTTTAGAATATAGTAAGGATTGGTCCCTTTAAAATATCCTAAGGCCATAGATGCTACAAATTACAAATCATAGGATAGAGTCTACATGAAATGAAATAAAAATCTAGGAACATAAAGCATAATGCATACACATAACAGTGAAAGCTTTGAATCCATCCTTAATTTGACTACTGTAGAGTTACATTATCCCATAGTTCACTTTCTAATAAGGATTATCCTTGAATATTATCTGCCTAAAATTTCTCACACTATCTAAATAAAAAACTATGACGAAATTACACTATATTAAGCAAAATTTGGGATGTTACAACGCTCGTGTCCACAATCCATGAAGGAAGTAGGTTAAAGGTAAGTCATCCCTTAACTATACTTGTTGCTCAAAAACATGACTGGGATTAGAATGGTACTTACATAATTAGGTGACATGGAAAACATCATGGCAATTTTAAGATTTGGAGGTAAGGACATTCGGTAAACAACTAGCCCAACTCGATGAAGAATTTGAAAAGGACCAAGGAACCTAGGACTTAATTTTTTAAACTTTCATGGCTTGCCCTATTCCTGTTGTGGGAGCATGTTCACCTTCCTAGAATTCTAAAAGTTTCTTTTTCTTATCAACATAACTCTTTTTTTTTACTCTAAAGGGTTTGGATTTTCTCTCTAATAGTTTAATCTACTTCATTGCATATCTCACAAAATCAAGTCTTAGTACCCTACTCTCATCTGTAGGTTGAAAATAGCACGAAAATGAGGGGTTAAATTGTGCTCTAACTTCTTTTTGAGATTCTGAAAAACATAAACAAAGTCTATTAAGTTTACACTTGAAGGCAGCGAAAATCTTTGTTAGTAAGATTCAAAAAGTTACTTTCTAAACTAAATGAAAGCTCAGAAACTATTTAAAAATGTTTTTCAAAAATATGATATAGTAAATCACAAATGTGGAATTTAAAGGAGATAAGAAGAGGTAAATACACTGAACACTAATTTTGATACTAGTTTAGCTAACCCTACCTACATCCAGTTCTTAACAACATGCTGAGTTTCACTAATCAACCATTTCTCAACCCAGAGAAAGTATGATAGTCCTTAGATAACCTTCTCAAGCTATATCTAGTCAGTAGTAGTTCCAATTTACTCTCAATTCAAGGAGTCTTTTTGTTAGCCTCTTCAAGCTAGCCTTACAATGATCACAATTAGATCAAGGTATAATGAGTTTGATTTGGTCGGTCCTTTCCAACGAAGATACACTCAAGTTTTTTGGGAATATAAGAATGTATGAAGTACAAAACATGAATGACTTCTTTCTAAAAATTCTTCCTAAGAAGATGTTATCTAATTAAACGTAGAAAGAAGATTTTTATAGAAATAGAAACTTATTACAAGGTTTAATGTACTTTATAGAAGAAAAAAAAGGATTTTCATTTATGCATTCTTGGCAAGTGCCAAAGAGTCTTGAGTTGTATGCACATGACATTCTTTTATACTTGATTTTCAAATTAGACCGTTGTCCCTTGATTTCTCTTCCTCTTGACATGTGTTGATATTTTTTTTATGTTTTGGGAATTGCTACTAGCTCAGCTATGTCCAAGCTACTTTTGTAGACACAGAGACTGTTGTCAAATGTGGTTTCTGAGTAAAGCTTCAGAAACTACCTTTTACTTTCTAAACATGGTTTCTGAACTTTTTCTTTTAGAAGTTGTGATAGTTGACTAGGTGAAAAAAGTAACATGTCACTATCCGCCCTTTTTGGTAGTTTACTTAATTTGAAATTTCCCTCTTTTTTAGCAAAGTGAGCACGATTTTTGGATACGCGTGCTTTCCTATTTGCTTTTTTCAATTTCTAATCTACTCATTGATCTTCTTTGCTTCAGTTTGATCTTGATAATTATTTTTTTTATTGTAATTGATGATTGTGATCACGACTTGCGTTAGCAAAAAATTGATTTCTTTGTTAAGTAACACTTTATAAATGTGTGAATCATTTTCTGAAGATCTAAACTTAGTTTCTAATGCTTAAAAATCCTTTCATGTGTATTTAACATGCTCAAGTTTATTTTTAGAACTATTTTTCACATAATTAAGATTCTGAATCTCTTTGAATGAGATTATAATCATGTCAAAACATGATATTGTGAAAAATATATCATTGATTGAACTTATACGTTTATAAGAATGGTCCTATTGAATGCAATAGAAACTCAAGCAAATTGTTAGTCCATTCTTCAAAACATTTTAACAAAATTTACTTTGTTGTCACTCAAAACTCAAGCTTTAAAGCTTTCTAAACGGTTCTGGAGGTAACATCACCAAGCTAAGGATGATAACGAGTATCCATAGGGGCAGGAACATGCCCCCTTCCGTATCCCTATTTAGAATTTTGCCCCATCCCCATAACAGGTCCCCATCCCTATCCCTATAGGGATTCAAATCCTATGAATATCCGTGGGTTCATTAAAATAAAAAATAGAAAATTTAAAAGAATACTCTAAAGCCCATTAAAAATACATAAGTATCCATAATAACAAATATTACTAATGCATCATAATCCAATTTAAAAAAGAAAATACATACCAATGATATTACTAATACAACATAATCAAATTTAAAAAAGAAAAAAAATATATAAATGAAAATTAATAAAAGGCAATTTAGATACAAATATATGTTAATGTTTTCTTGGTGTTTGTTTATATCTATGATTAGGTATTTAAGTGATTTCATATAAAAGAAAATTTGGTAGGTCTCCATTGGATGGGGACCTCATCTCCCACTCCTGCCTTATTTAGTTAACGGGACTTGACTCTTATATATGTTGACATTAAGGGTAATCCCCACGAATACCTGCTTAAGCGGGCTTTTTTCCATCCCTATATAGGTAGAAAAGCACACAAGAAAGGGGATTGAATTGTGTTTCGCTTATCTTAATTCTTAGCAATTGAAACTTTGAACAATATACCATCAAGCTTTAAGCTTGAAGTTAGCGAAAATAATGTTAGATGTTTCAGAAAGTTACTTTCTAAAATACAGCATCAGTAACAGATAGACTAAAAAGATAAGCTTTAAATAAATATTTAATAATCATACTGGACAGTGAAAGTAAAAGAGATAAGGGAGAAGAAGATATTTCACAAGTACTTTTATACTGATTCAACCAACCTACCTACATCTAGTACTCAATCACTATTGAGATTCACTAACTTTTCCTGAACTCGAGAAACGAGAAAAAAAACATAGTCTTTGCAATAGCCTTCCCAAACTATAACATGTGACCCATAGACAACTTATACTATCACAAACTAAGTAGTTATTCACCAGCCTCTGCAAGCTGAACCCTAAATAGTCTTGTATTCGCCTCTCCAAGCTAACCTAATTAGTATTGTACTAGCCCCTCCAAGCTAACCGGAGTAGTTTGGTACTATTCTCTCCAAGCTAAACCATGACCAACAAGAACACTTTACTGTAGCGTTGCAAGTAGTTTTGCCTTAGCCTTTCCAAGCTACCTCACATCGACCACTACTCGAGGTTACAAAAGGTTCGTGTTTGGGTTTGCAACTCAAACTAACCTACACTCAAATTTCCTTAAAATATACAATGAATAGCCTAGGATAACTTGAATGACTTCTTTCTAACGATTCTTCCTTGGAAGAACGTATAAACTATTCAGGAACGTAGAAAGAAGGTTTTTACAATCAAGGAAGGTTTTTACAAGCAAGGAAACTTATTACAAGAAGTAATGATCTTCATAGAAAAGATGAGGAGAAAATTTTGCAACATATTAGCATTTTGCAATTGTTAAGATGATTCTTTTGAAAGCTCAGCACCTCTATTTATAGATGATATTCCTTTATGACTGTTACCCTTGATCTGTTATCCAAGTAACACATGTTGATCATCTATTTGTGTTTTGGAAACGTAATCTAGAAAAGTAGCTCATCTGGTATAAGAGCTTTTGCAAAAGCCGTTGTGAAACAGTGGTTTCTGAGGCTACCTTTAAAAACTACTTTTTACTTTATGAAAAAGATTTTTGAATACTTCCTTCTAGAAGTTGGAGTGGTTGATCAAGTTAGCAGAAGAGATAACATGACAGTCTGTAATAGTTTTAACTTCAAATTTGAATTTCAAATTTTCCCTCATTTTTCAATAAAGTGCAATATTTTATTGGGACGTGCACTTTCAGAAATACGATATCAGTTCCTTGATATGTTTTTGCTTTTTTGGTCTTCAATCAGAGCTTATTCATGAAAAATCGATTACGATCTTGATGAAGGATGCAAAACACACTGGCTTTAAGGATGAATAGATATCTTCAATTTTAGTTTACTTTCTGAAGTTCAATGCTTCTTTCTGAAGACTCATGCCTTGGTTTCTTGTACTTGCTGATTTTCTTTAACCTATTAGGCATTTGTCTCATTTCATGATATAATTATCTTCGATTTAATTTCCATCTCTTAAAATGAGAAATCATGTTTACACATGTAAAGTGAAATTATCTTCGCTACAGGAACTGTGTTATGCTAACGATATAACCTGTTTGTTATTTCAAGAAACTCAAGGTAGACATTAGTCGTTCTTCCAAATATTTTCTTTAAATTGGATCTATTGTCATTCAAAACATATTGCCATAATACTTTAGGAAGGTTTTTGGAGTTTACAATCTTCCTCTTTTTGATGATGATAAATCAATTTGAAGAAATATTGAAAGAAATAAAATGGAATATATTGTGATAATAGCTATTCTTTTAACACATCATCACATGTGCTTTTCAAGAAGTCCTTTTCTTAAAGCATGATTTGAATATAGTCAAAAAAAATTTAGCCCTAAGTGACTGAAATCAAAGCTATTTTGGTTTTCCATGAGATTTCTGAAGTTACTCAGAGTGCTTTCTGAGTGATGATAGAACATTATTAAAGGAATGTGATCATTTAAGCTTTAGATAGAAAACAACTTGATTTTTGTCAATAGGGATTTCTCTAAAAATACACGAGCATTAATAAGAAACAAGTAACACTAAGTGATATTTTCTGTTGATTAGATTCCTTATTTAGCACAACTTTATCCAAATTCATTTTCGAGATGGATGCTCATATTTGTAAAAATGTATCAATGCATGCATTGAAACAAACTGATAAAGATGTAGTTTCTGACACTCAAAGAAACTTTAATGTAATTTTTTTTAGCATATTGCAACAGGGGGTTTCTGAAGCTCAATAAGGATCAATCCCGATTATATTAGAACAAAGTACAAATGAGCTTTTTGTTATGAGTTGTGAAACTTTTCACATGGGTATCAAAGCATGAAATTTTGTAAAGCAAAGCTTAAAACATATGACATGCTTTTTATGTAAGCTCACATACTGATACATACACATAATGTAACAGAGCATTAAAACACAGTACGTTCAAAGCTTAAGCATACAAAGACAAGGTTGGATGTACTGAGAAATTTGATCAATCAATCAAAAGAACACTCATACATCATCATCATCGTATGCCTGATTAGATGACTATATATATATATATATTTCACAGGACAGGTAGACAAAAGGCAAAGATAATTATATTAGAGCTCTAACTTGAAGTGAGTGTATCAGAGGAGAAAAAAAAAAGAAGTCAGAACAATTGAAAATAAAAAAACGTATCACAGTGAAAAAAAAATAGCAAAAAGAAAAGCGTTCGATAAAAAAAATATAGATGCTTGAAGAGAAAAAAATTTTCTGAGCAACTCCCCCTCAGTGTACTGCCCCTGTCTTTCTCAGCACAAGATTTTATTCTCTTTTCTTCTCTCCCTTTTGACATCAGCAAAAAGGAGGTGTGTTGGAGACTAAGAACAGCATCATCAACCCCGACACCTAAGCTCTTGCAGAATTTCCTGAGAGTTCTAAAGAATTTGAAGCAGTAAGTCATCATGATTGCGCAACCTGCTTTCCAATATATCTAGTCTGTTAAAAATGAGTTATTGATTTTGCAGTAGCATTTGCACTCTAGGAAAATTTGAATGAGGTACAGGTTGAGGACAGTCAGTTGAAGGTTGATCAGCATCCTGAGTTGGAGTAAATTCAGGAATAAGTGGTGGAGCTAGCATGAAAGGTTGCTTAGCATGAGTAGGAAGGGAATTAGAAGCAAAAGTGAAGTCAGTATCAAGAACCACACTTTCGTGTTATTGTTTGAAGACTTCTTTTTACCGATTGAGGTAGTTGCTTCTTCACTCAATCGAACTCTACTTCCTTGATCAGTCTCATATTCTGAAGGTTTGGAAAATGGAACAAGTATGTCTTCACATCCGTTGTCTATCTGAGGCTTTGCAAAGTCTTCTGGGCTACTGTCTAGATTGATCATCCGCCTTCTTTTATCCTTTTCCTTTGAGTACTCAACATCCTTGATAGTCTTTTTACAGATAGCTTCTTTCATTTTCTTGAAGTGTTTTGTGGGAGCACTAATAGGTTTCCTCTAAGCTCTAAAATAGGATATGATGTATTTAGTTCCAACCATATAGTCATACCATTCATTTGCCAAAGGATACTTCATATGCTAAAAAATCTTGGTTAGTAGAGTTTCATAGTGGACAGAATCAGTAATATCTTTTCTTGGGAAGACAGAGTCAAGCATATGGTCAAAAATAAGTCTGGGCAAGTTTACTCTCCTTTTAGATAATAGGCAGAAAAGCAACATACAGTCCATCCCTTCTAGCTAGTGCATGCGCTCTAACCTTGGAAGAAAAGTAGATTGGATAATGGTAAAAACCTTGTGTGCTTTAGAGTTCAGTAAAGCAATAGTTATTTCCCCAGGTTAGTGATTTGAAGAGTTTGTGAGACACCTGGAGACTTCCTCAGCTGAGACTGTGAGGGTGAGAAACCAATCTATTTCAGATGAGCATTTGAGTCATTCTTCAAATGCATGGATGACATTTGCGATGTCTGTAACACTCAGCTTTAAATTAGTGCCTCGGATATAGGTTGTCAGCACTGATTCAAACATCTGAACCAATTAAGAGTAGAAAGCTGCCACTATCCTAGCGAAAACGCGATCAGCAATGTTGAAGAATTCTTCCTACCCTTTGAAGGCAATGACTTCCATAAGAATAACTACCTGAGCCATCAATTCTTGGCTCAACCATTTCCTAGGAGCTATCATTACCCTAGCGAAACTATTAGCATAGTACTGCTGATGAGATGATTCATCATACATGGGGAATATTCCCATGGCAATAATGTTCCCATTGAATCTTTTCCCTTCAGCCATGGTAGATAACGTTGTGTATGTGAGGTAGGAACAAGGATGTTGAAGCTTGAAAGGATAGGAAGGTAAAGGTTTATATGAGATGGAGAGTAGTTTAGGTGCAAAGTGAGTTTTTGGGAGAGAGAATACAAAATAGTTGAGGAAGCATGTGTTAGAAGTTGATAGCGAAGGTGTAACATGTATAGAGTGGTTATTTAAGTGATGAGGCGTGACTATCTGAATGTGAACCATTGTGGGAGACAGAAACTCAAAAGAGATGGAATTATCTCGCCTTTTTCATCTTCTTTACAAAATGTGATTTTTGACACTTGATATCATTTACTGAAGGAGATACCTTCTAAGCGTCGATATCCACTTTCTAACCTTTCAGAGTATTACCATGTTTTTGCCATACATTCATCTTCATTTTCTAGACTTCATAAGGCCATATATTCCCCATTTTCTGATTCTCAACTCTTCTTTCTGATTATCCATCCTTCCTTCTGAGCTTACAAACTGATAAACTAATTTTCAACCTAATCCGTGGTCTTGCAAACTCATTTCTTCATTTGGGCTTCAGTTCAGAGTTATGAAGAGAGAATACCCAGAGATGTTTGTGCATAGATGCTTATGTAGATTTTAAAACCCTTAAGTTTAAAAGCTTTTTCAAAACACAAAAGCGATCTTCAACTAATGGTTTTGTGAACATATCTAATACTTGATCTTCAGTATTCACAAACATTAACTCAACATCTCTTTTTTGAACATAATCCTGAATAAAATGATGTTTTACATCGATGTACTCGGACCTAAAGTGCTGGATAAGATTCTTAGCGATATTAATAGCACTAGTATTATCATAGAAGATAGGGATTTTGGGATACCTTAGCTAATAATCTTCTAGCTGGCTCCTTATCCACAGTATCTGGGTGTAGTAGTTTACAACAACTATATATTCTGCTTCAGCAGTAGAGAGTGCAATGGTATTTTACATTTTGCACGACCAAATGATTAGGTTTTTTCCAAAGATATAACAACCACTGGTGCTCTTTCTCTCTACTTTGTCTTTTGCAAAGTCATCTCATCACAGTAACCTACAATCTCCCAAGATGTACTTTTCTCATACCACAAGTCGAGATTAGTAGTACCTGATAAATATCTGAAAATTCTCTTAACAGCATTTAAGTGTAATTGCTTTGGTTTAGATTGAAATCTAGAACAAATTCTCACACTTAATTGAATGTTTGCTCTACTAGCTGTAAGATATAGCAGTGAACCAAGCATTCCATGATAATTACTTTTTGAAACATTTTCACCATTCTCATTAGCATCAATGATTTGAGATGGATGCATGGGAGTACTCATGGGTTTGGCTTGATCCATATTAAAATTTTTCAAGAGCTCTTTTGTAGATTTTTCTTGATGAATTAAGGTTCCATCTTTTTGTTGTTTTATTTGCAAACCAAGGAAAAACTTGAGTTCACCCATCATGCTCATCTCAAATTCACTTTGCATTAATTTCGAAAACTTTTCACAAAGAGAGTGATTAAAAGTGCCAAATATAATGTCATCAACATATATTTAAGCTACCAAAAAATGATTATCTTGCTTGAGAGTAAAAAGAATAGTATCAACTTTACCTCTTTTGAACCAATTCTTCAGCAAGAAAGTGCTCAATCTTTCATACCAAGATTGAGAAGCTTGTTTCAAACCATAGAGAGTCTTCGTTAGCTTGGAGACATGGTTAGGAAGGCTTTCACTCTCAAAACCAGGAGGCTACTTTACATATACTTCCTTAGAGAGGAATCCATTTAGAAAGGCAAACTTAGCATCCATTTGGTAAAGAGTGAGTCCCTTGAAGTCAACACAAGCAAGCAGCATTTTAATGGCTTCTAGCCTAGCTATTGATGCAAAGGTTTCATCATAATCAATTCTATCTTGTTGCTTATAACCTTGTGCAACCAATCTTGCTTTGTTCATGATGACTTTGCCAGCTTCATCAAGCTCATTTCTGAACACCCATTTTGTCCCGATGATGGTCTTCCCATTGTTTTTTAACAAGGCTCTAGACTTTGTTTTTCTCAAACTGGTCCAATTCTTCTTGCATAGCATCCATCCAACTTGGTTCACCCTAAGCTTCTTCAATCAATTCAGGTTCGATGGTGGAGATGAAAACACAATTTGACATATTTTTAATGGATGATCTAGTTCTCACACCCTTTGAAATGTCTCCAAGAACTCTGTTTTGAGAATCTGCCTTTAAATAAGAAACTCCTTTGTAGTTTCTGTACCTTTGACATTCATCAACTTCTCCTTCATCTTCATAATGCTCTTCTTTATGTTCAGGAATACTACTTTCTAATTGCTTTGGTGTTCTGAGCAGGATTTCTGAAGGGTTGATGCTCTAGAGCCTACTTTCTGAAGGTTTGGCTTTCATCAACTTGCTTTTGAGGATTCCTTAAGACTTTTTTTCTCAAAGTTTTCTTCCAGTTCTTCAAGATCATCAACAAAGTCTTTCTTGAGTTCTTTGGCCTTGATGTGAATTGTCTCTTCAACGCATAGCGTCCTTTTATTGTATAATCTGTAAGCTTTTGAGACAGAAGAAAAACCTAGGAAAATACCATTATCAGAGTTAGGATTAAACTTTGCGAGTTTGTTCTTGGTGTTAAGAATAAAACATGATGACCCAAAAAATATGAAATGTTGGGTTTTCTGCCCTTTACAAAGCTCATAGGAGATCTTCTTGAGGATTGGCCTTAGAAATATTCTATTTTGTATATAGCAAAAGGTATTCATAGCCTCTACCCAAAAACCTTTTGATAAACCGCTTTCTAAAAGCCTTTTCTTGGCCATCTCTTGCAAGCTTCTATTTTTGCTTTCAGCAATCCCATTTTGTTGGGAAGTTCTAGATACAAAAAACTTGTGAAAAATGCCATATTTTTCACAAAAATCTTCTAAAATATGATTTTCAAATTCTCTACTATGATCAGATCTGATAGAGATGATTTTAGAATCCTTTTCAACACAAACATGTTTTGTAAAAATTTTGAATCTTTCAACCACCTCATCCTTAGAAGCTAGGAAGATAACACATGTGAATCTAGGGTAGTCATCCACTATAACAAGGCAATATCTTTTCCTGGAAAGACTTGCAGTCTTGGTTAGTCCAAAAAGATCCATATGTAAAACCTCAAGTGCTTTAGTGGTTGAAACCACTTGTTTGTTATGGCAAGAAGCTTTGATTTGCTTACCATCCTCACAGAAATCACAAGTTGAATATTTGTCACTTTCTGATATAGCTCAGAAATAAGCTTTATATGAGTATGCCCAAGCTTCTTGTGCCGTAATTACTTTTCATCTATAAATGATGCGAGAGATTTTACATTTTAATCTCTTAAGTCATCCAAGAATAACAAATACATGTTATCATACCTCTTACTAGATAAGATGACTTGTCCCGAGATAGGACTTATTATCTTGCATGCATGTGCATTAAAAATAACATTAAAGCCTTGATCACAGAATTGGCAAATACTTAACAAGTTATGGGACAGACCATCAACAAACAATACATCAGAAATTTGATAGGAATCATTCTTATCAACATTTCCTATCCCTGTAACCTTGGCCTTACTTCCATTGGTTGATACATAATGATTTACTAATAATTCTATTATTATTCATTTTACTTATTATTATTATTAAATATCAGTTCACTTTTACATATTTAAGTAGCAGTTTGTATTTAACATATTTCAATAAAATAATTTAAGTTGTAAATACATTAAGTTAATTTCAAATAATTATAATGTTTGGGAGTTATTACAAAGAGTAAAAACCAAGATTAGTAGTAAGCATTTTTAAAATTGAATAAATTATATAATAAATTGAGGTAAAAATATAATTGATGGTACAACTAATGTATATTAAACTATTAATTTAGCTGATAAAGTAAACCAAAAAGAGCTTCACCAAACAAAATAAAAGCAAAAAAAAATTGGAACCATCAAATAAAAGAAATCGAAATGAGAGTAACCATAGACATTTAGGTGCAGCTATTGATGCCAATTAATAAATTTCTTTTTCAAATGTTGAAAACAAAATCCAAATTAATAAAATAAAAAGTCCAAATGACAAAATTCAACCACGCAGCATAGTGTAGCATAGTACAATTAATAGGTAGTTAAATTTCTTAAACATCTAATCATGGATTTCATTCTCGATGATATGTATGTCCGTCGATATCTTGGGAGAGCCAAAAAAAATTCGATTAGAATACAAAAATGGATTAGATAACTTTATTGTTTCCAATAATCAGACAAGGCTCACCTCTCAAAGGAAACAGAAAAATGCAATCATACCTCTTGAAAAATAAGCAATACAATCATCGATATATGAAACCTAAACACAAAACACTAACAAAAATGTGATTTTGACCCTACAAAACAGTCACCCCAAGCAATGCCAAGAATAGCAAACACGAAGCAACTAAGACCGTGCGGCGAGTCTCCTTCACCAAACCTCCCCCATCATGGAAACCTGAAACGCCAGCGTTGACGACACAATGACCGGTAGAATTGTTAACCAACATAAATGCTGACCACCAGTGTATCTATAATGCATCGGAAACCATCAGTCAGAATAACAAAGAATGCCGGTCTTCAATCATCCCTCTCAATCCGATGTTTGAGCAATCGCCCTGTCATCTCCTGCATACCAAGCTATACCTTTTCTTTGTTTTTCAGACAATGAACCCAGCATCCCAAATATTATTTCACCTTAGGGTTGAAGAAATGGGTTGCCAGTAGGAATGCATTATTCAACGAGTAGGCCATTCACATAAGGGGAAAGGACATGTGAAAACACCGACTAAATATGTGGGTTTGTGAATGAAATCACATGGATGAAGCATCAAATGCAAGTAGATATATCATTTATGACTCACTAAAAATACAGTTCTTTTACACAAAACCATTCATTATAAGACACATAATTTACATTCTATGAAAGTAATATGACTATATTTGTTTTGATAGGCAGTAATATGGCTATATACGCCAGTAGTATGACTATATACGCATATACTCAACTGCTAGTCATACCACATCCTTGGCCTTCTCGATGCCTACATTACCTTCAACTTCGGCCTCTTTTATCTGTTTTTCTATGTCTTCCTTCTTTTGAAGGAGTGTTTCTATTTTTCCATTAATTTTTTCAAGCCTTTGCTTCAGCTTGGTGAGATCCTTGGGCTTGTATTTTCCTGTTAGCTTTCTTTTTTTTCCACCTTTGTCTTCATCTTCTTTTTTCTCCTTCTCTTTGACTTGCTTCACATCATCTTTTTGTGCATCTGCCTCCTCTTCTTCCTCATTTTCGTGTTCATCTAGCTCCCCGGAAGCCACTTCACTCTTGCGATCTTCCTTCTCTACTGTATTTTCAGGTTTTATCTCTTTTGATTTGATCGGCTTCCCCTCTTCCTTCTCACCTTCTTTCTCATGATCATCCTCCTTTACCTCCTTTTCTTTTTTCTTCTTATCCTTCTTACTCTTTCTCTCTTCTCCATCTCCTCCTTCATCAGTTTTTTCTTTGTCATTCTCGAGCTTGATTTTCTCATCCTTATCCTTCTTCATCTCCTCCTCCTTTCCCTTCTTATCCTTATTCTTCTTTTTCTTATTCTCCTCACTGTCATCCTCTTCATCCTTCTCCTTCTTCTTTTCTTTCTTATCTTTATTGTTCTCTTTCTTATTCTTCTCAATGTCATCCTCTTCTTCCTTTTTCTTCCATACAGCCAGTTCTTCATGCTTGTCCTGCTTTTCCTCTTCCTTCTCCTTCTTTTCCTTTTCTTTCTTCTCTTCACAATCCTCTCCTCCATCTTCTGTTCCCATGTCCTTCTTCATTTCAATTTCTACATCCTTGTCCTTCTTTTCCTTTTTCTTCTCCTTCTCCTTTTCCTTCTTATCCTTATTATTCCTTTTCTTATTCTCCCCATCATCCTCTTCTTCCTTTTCCTTCAATGCGTCTAGTTCTTCACTCTTGTCCTGCATTTCCTTTTTCTTCTCCTTCCCTTTCTTTTCCTTCTTTTCTTTCTTCTGTTCACCATCCTCTCCTACATCTTCTTTTACCTTGTCCTTCTTCATTTCAGTTTCTACATCCTTGTCCTTCTTTTCTTTTTTGATCTTCTCACCCTTCTTTTTCTTCTTATATTCACCATCATCATCCTCAGTGTCTTTGCCACTTTTTTCGTCAGGACCTACTTCTTTAGCTTTGCTTTTCTTTTCCTTTCTCTTCTCCTTGTCTTTCTTTTCCATCTTATCTTCATCATTTTCCTTCTCTTTGTCCTTGTCGGTACCACCTTTGTCATCTTTTTCCTTTTTTTCCTTGTTTTTCTTCTTCTCGTCCTTATCCTTCTTTTTCATCTCTACAGCACCCACACTTTTATCTTCTAAATCATTTTGTTTCTTTTCATCCTTATGCTTATTCCCTTTCTCTTTTGATTTGTTCTTCAACTCCAGTTCTAATACAGTCTTCTCTTCCTTCACATCATTTGGGCTTTTATCCTCTTTCTCTTTTGTTTTGTTCTTCAGCTCAAGTTCTACCTCAGTCTTCTCTTCATTCACATCGCCTGGGTTTTTATCCTCAATCTTGACTTTTAGAGAGACTGTAGATTTGTCTTCCATATCTTTATTATCACTAGAAAGTGATTATGTAAAAACCTTGGCCGAATCTGACAATCACCAAAACAAAGACAGGCAAACCCATCAATTCAATAACTTGATATGAACACAGCAACACATTACATAAACACCAACAAACTGAGTCAATTAAGAAGTAACAGCTTCAATATAAATTCAGCTTCCCAGCTGAGCAAAAGAATGAATAAATGAATATAATCAATTCATATTCTTACATGCCTGCCAGGATACAGTATTAATCATATGGAATTAAGGACGAGATATATATCCAAAAAATGTTAAGTTAGTGTTTGGAATGGCAAAATTTTGGAAATTATTTGACTTGTAAATCAATTTTTGTGTTTGGATGTTTAAAAAATAAAAAATAACTTCATTTCACAAATCTATGGGATTTGTTTCCTTTGTTTTTGAAATCCTATCAAAGTTGATAAGAACTGATTTGATTTTAAAACTTAAATACAAATCAAAATCAATCCAATCCCTATTTTAACCATTCTAAACGCTACCTGTTTTTTTTTTTCCCCTCCAAACAGGGCTACCTATTGTATTTTAAACATGAAAATTGATTTCTAATTCAACTCAAATCCTATTTAATCATTTCAGGATATAAGATTTGTCTTGTAAATCAAATCAAATCAATTCTTAATTATAATCATTCCAAACACTAGACTATCCTTTAGATGGATGGCACAGAACTAGAAAACACAAACCGAGTATACCCAGTAAACAAGTTAGCCTATAATTTAAAGCTACAAGCCTACAACATCAAATGAATTAATTCTAGTTAGAGCCAGTATTTTGTCTCTCCTCAATATGGACATTTTAACAATAATAAAACCAGTCCATACACCCACCCATAAGCAAATCCATCAAACTCACTCAAGCTGAACGCCTAAAAATGCTTGCACAAGATCTGACATTATACACAACAATATCCGAGACAACCAAACATTGAATTAGCAAATAAAAGCTACTTACTTACCTGTTGCAATGAAACAATACTATAGAAATGAACACTCATGGATGGGATCAACAGTTTCTTTAGTTTTCATATCTACGGCATTCTATGGTACATCCAAGCATAAAACAGAAAGCCAAACATTTCAAACAAGATTTATTTCTTTGAAGGGATGATAGCAGACCACAAAATTTTATATTGTCACCTGAGTACACTAATGTTTATTCTAGTAACCTAAAAATAATAACAGAAAAGTCCTGTAACCAAATGGGTTTGTTCATACCTAAGACAACCACAAATATTAAGATTACGCTTGGCATGAAATATTGACATTAACAAAAAATATGGCTTTATTTGTCATTACAGTTTCTTATGCCACTCAGGTTCATCGTCTTAGGGGATGCTTCTTAAAATGCTATTGTCATCTTTCACCACCAATATAGTGCAGTATATCAACAATATGGATCGGATTCAGTTACAATCAATCTATTAGAGACTAAAAAGGTAGCTCAGCACATAGGGACGGAGGCAGAGTATCATGAATATCATTCAGAAAATAAATAAAGGCATCAGACGGAAAAGAAACTATAGTATTGCAAAATTTCTTCGCAGCCACGGCAAAGATTATTTTGGTTGATTTATGAAATTTAGACTCAAAATTATTAATGCAAAACAACCAAAAATAGAGCATTTGTTCAAAGGGACGCCAACTACAGCGAGAAGAGTCATATCAGTAATTGGTTTTCTGTTATCCAAGAGGAATAACGAAGTTTGGAAGAAGAATACGAATATGAAGAGAACTAAGATGGGGAAAAGCTGGGCCTCAGTCCCCATATAAGGCCTTGTTTCACTCATGCCAAAAAAGCATTTTTGGCTGACTCTTTTCAGAGTATTAAAGCGGGAATCAATCCCTCTATATATTATTCTGCTATTCAATCGGAACCCCAAAACATCTATCACAAATTATGGTGATGAAAAATTCATGGATTAGATTTGTTGATAAAATTGTGTAAAAGCTCATCCACGAATTTTTACTGCTGCTTTTAGCGTCATACCTATTTTGTAATAGTAAGACCGAAGAAATTAATTTGACACTCGAATCCATTGTCCTTGCCCTGTAATTCCTAAACGTAACAGATAAAAAAAAAAATCATGCAGACCGATCGGCTGCAATTAATCACGCATAAAAATTGAGCTTAATCAAATTCAATACATCCACAAAACAGAATACAAATCCAGACGCAGATCGACGGAAGTAAAATCAGATAACTCAAAACGCTGAGTCAGCAGATACAGAAGCAATACCTGGTGTAGGCGACAAGAAGCGAACGGTTTTGTTTCATGACAACAAGAAACCGAATAATACAGAAGAAGAGGAAGTGAGAGCTTTTGAATCGGTGGAAATTGGAATCGTACTTTCTCGAGTTTCTTGTATTGATAGCTGGCTCGAGTCTCGATGGTCGCTATCTGTCCGACTTGGAGCCTGGCACACGGGAGGGTAGAAAAGGAAACCTATTAAGCAACCATGTTACTTTTCTTCGGTGCGCTTATCTGCTGTTGGCACCGGATGAAGAAATGGGGACCCAGCTTGCCGCTATTACTGTCTGTTAACATTTTCTACGCCGCGTGCTGCGTCATTGCCGCGTGAGTTTTACTTTTCTTTTTTTTTTTTTTTTTTGGTTCCGACTTGCACAGAATGCCCATATGAGATGGGTGAGTGTTTCTAAGGCTTTGTTTGTTCATAGTATAATATAAGACCCGATATTATTAGATATAATAGTAAAAAATCTTATAGTAAAATATGAGGAATCTAGTTTATAAATTTTTTTCTATCTAGTGGTTCATGTGTTGTAATAACACCCTCATAACTACCGTGTGCTACCTTAATACTAAATAATTAGAAGTGTGTCACTTATATTATCAAACTTATACTAGCTGTAAAACATGACAATAAAATGAAATGAACCTAGTGTCGATGATTTAATATACTAATATGGCCATCAAAAGCCTATCAATATGTGTGTGTCAAGTGGGACCTCAATAGCTAAAACTAGCAAGTCAACAAATATGTATAGTCATTCGGAGTATCCTTAGGGTCTCTAAAGGAAATCGTTTGCCCATCAAGATGATGACATCACCTTCAACTAAAGTACCTGAGTCGACAAAGCAATTGGAGACAAATAGAGATGGTTGAGCTAGTACATCCTTCGCAGGGGTAATGGTGGTACGATAAATGCCGGATCATAATTAAATATGTCAAAACGGGTTAAATCGATCAAGTTGGTCCACGAAAACCACCATTTTAAGCGGCTGGGTTGAATGTTTGAGCCCGCCAAAAAAGTCCAGCCCACCTAATTCGCCCCACTTAACCTGTCAGCTTAGGCGGATTCGAGCAAGTTTGACTCTTGGGCCACGTATTTTTTTTTAAAGAATAATTCATAATTTATTGGTAAAAAAATTAAGAAATGTGTGACCCAAAAAAGAAAAAAAATAAGAAATATATACACTCAACAACACAATAACACTGTACAGTTAACACTATTCACTCAAAATTAAAATTTAAAAATAAAACAATTTCATAACTCACAAATAACATGATTAATAATAACTTTTTTAACCAAAGTTGGTGTATAGTTGTTATGGACCTTGAAATTTTGGGTATACATAAATAAAAATCTTTTTTAAAAACTTTTAAAAAAATTAATCAAAACATTAAAAGATATTTTTTTGGATTTTTTTCTTTTGGCGAGCTAGGTTGACTATTTTAGCCCATTTTATTTTGGCATGGTAACCTTGTTTTTAGTGGGCTTTTGGTAGAGCGGGCCAACCCATTTTGACACCTCTAGTTGTAATGGTATTCCTGTGACATATCAATGAAGATCACTAGAAACAGCTGATATAGAATTTGAAGACAGCACAAAGTACATACAAATATAGGGATGAAAATATTATATAATTCTCAGTAGGACACTCCCCATACATAAACATATCATCAGAATCATTTCAACCACTGCAATTTATTTCTAAAAACATTTCATGCAAGCATACTTAGTGATTTAATCACATTATATCAACCATAAAATCTTTGTAAATCATATGCAATATCATTGAATCATCATTCATTTCTCTTCTGACCAAGAACTCAACTATGTGCATTATTTTTTCTAATTGTAGGGAAGACTCAGTTCAAATCAATTGGTTTAATTGGATAACACCACATATGGACAATAGACTACTTATCATAAATGAGCTCATTCATATATGTGATCTTTAGATTTTTTTTTTCACTTTCGAATCTTACACAAATCTATTTATAGCTAGTACATCTACCAACTCATAATATCTCGAGGGAAGTTCCTCCTTTTATCTTCCCATTCATTTGAGGAAGTTTCCCTTTTTTCCTACCTTTTCATTTCATAGAAGTCCTTTTTTAAACCCATATATCAGAACATGCACAATTGAAGTCCATACATTCTCTTTTCCACATGCATGCTGATATTCTTTTCTTTTTCTTTTTCTTTTCCAAATGCATGCATTGTTCACATGTAGGCATTCATTCACAAGTAATTTCAATTATCCCTTATAAACCAATCTTTATTTCTTTTAACATGCATTCATGTATCACAAGTCACAAACTAGAGCTAAATGACATTATAACACCTAGCACAATAATCATATTTTATATCTTAGAATGCAATTAGTTCACATATCAAACTATGTAAAACAAGGCTACAAAATTCATCAAGACAACTCAATGCGTCCATAAGGCCTTGTAAAAATTTCAAGTCAAAACAAGGTCTCTAGCTGTATTAACAAAATTATACAATTTCAATGCTCAGTGGCCACTTGATTTCAGTCAACGATTAGAATTCTCAAGTTTACTACCATAGCCAATGAACTTAATTGTAAAAATTCAGGGTTGGACCACAAAGTTGCAGGTTGAAAAGCGCACAAAAAAGAGGGGGATGAATTGTGCTTGGACTTTTCTTTCCTTTTTGGTTTATGAGAAACTTAAACAAGAACTATCAAGTGTGAACTTGAAGTGTAGCGAAAATAACATTAGTATACGTCAGAAAGTAACTTTCTGAGCTATAACCACTATATGAAAAACACATTAAAAAGAAAGGTTTTCATAAAACACAATATGATAGGCATGAAGAAATAAACAAAGGAGAGTTAAGGAAGGAGAAAATATTGCATAGAGATTTTCATACTAGTTCGGCCAACCTACCTATATCCAATTCTCAACAACTGTTGAGTTCCACTAAAACCCTTTCTCAACCCTGAAAAAGTTAGATAGTCTTTCAATAGCCTTTGTAAGCTATCTCCACGTGACCAGTAGCTAACTCCACTATCATTTCCTAGTAGTCTTTATTTAGACTCTTCAAGCTAACCCAGTGTGACCAGTAGCTCACTCTACTATCACTTTCAAGTAGTCTTTGCTTAGCTTCTTCAAGCTAACTCACAGCAATCACTATCGGATCGGGTTACAAAGGTTATGTTTGGGTTGAATCACTCAAACTTTCAAACACTCAAGTTTTGTCAGAATAAAACAATATTAAAGCTGGAAACTTGAATGACTTCTTCTATCTATTCTTCTTAGGAAGAACTTATGATCTACTAAAGATGTAGAAAGAAGATTTTTTTTCACAAAGTTGAAACTTATTACAAGCTGTAATAGTTTTACAGAAGATAGGAGAAAATTTCTTCAGCATTTTAGCATAGTTGATGAGCAAAAGTCTCTACATCGTAAGCATAACATCTTCTTTATTCTTGATCTATATTTATGACCGTCACCCTTGATATGTTTTCGTCGTGAGATCTTCTTTTTATGTTTAGGGAAGGAAGTCTAGAAGAGTAACTCTATGTTTCAGAGTTAATTTTTACAGTTAATTTCTGAGTCCACATTTAGAATCTACCTTTTCCTTTCTAAATGAGGTTTCTGAACTTTTCCTTTGTGAAGCTGGGGTAGTTGACCAAATTGATAGAAGAGATATTACGTTAGTCCTTGACCAGGTTTGACTTTAACTTCAATTTTAAATTTTCCCTCCATTTCTGTAAAGTGCATTGTTTATAGTGTAATGTGCTTTCTAAAGTGTCATCTCAATTTCTAGACATCTCTTTGATCCTCTACACTTCAATCAAAGCTTGTTGTGAATGATATAATTATGATCATGATAATTGAAGATGGCAGACACACTTATCTTCAGAGCTGGATTGAAATCTTCACTTGAAACTTGCTTTTTGAAGACGTGGCATATTTTCTGAAGATATAAAACTTAGTTTCCTATACTTGAGAATTTTCTTTCATGCATTGAGCATATAAATGATCATTTCATGATTTATTTTCACTTTCTTTCAGTTCTAAATCTCTTTAAATGAGATCAAACATCTTTGCACATATCATTGTGAAAAAAATAATCTTTCGTTGGGATCATGTATGCTAACATAAAATTTCTTGTTTGGTGCTTCAAGAAAGCCAAGCTAAGGATTAGTCCTTCTTCAAAGCATTTTCATGAAATTGGTATTGTTATCACTCAAAATGTTTAGCATTGATACTTTTTAAAGGGTTCTAGAGCTGGCAATAAGTGTCTACAACCTATAAAAATTGCACTTCAAAATTCGATTGTTTAATATATTAATAAAATTAGACAAATTCAGAGCTCCAAAACTAACTATTCAGAAGACAACATAATAGCCTAATTTTTTTATTTTACAAAATTAGGAAAAGACCTCAAATGGACTTGAGAAAAATCATAGAATTTCCTTGACATGTTGGCTTCACCATGAAAAGATTTTATCTCAAAAAGATATCTTTTATTGCTTAACAAAAATCATGAAATGCTTACTACCAGTAAAAAATCCAAGTTTTCAACAACTTAGTTTAAAATTTGTTTTGAAAAAAACTGATTTTCTAACAATGTAAAACTACTCTATCCATACAAATACATCAACATATATATATATATATATATATATATATATATACAACAAAACAAAAATATTAAACATAAAACTTCAGTAATTTCACAAATAAAATTTTGGAAAAAAAAAGACCACAAAAATCCAACTCTTAAAGCTTTAAGGCTTCTTGTTTTATATTACCCTTTCAAAATGATTTTTTTTCACTTAAACTCCTTCCAAACAACATCTAATCCTTCTTCTAACAGTGGTACATAATGGCTCAAGGTAGAAAATGGTGGTGGATCAAAATTATAGTAGATTAGTTTTGTGATTTTGGAAGTTCAAAGCTAAGGTTTGTGGATGATGAAGCTAGGGGTAGAGTTTACAGTTTTTATCACATGAAGGGCTATGTTTTCCTTGCAGTTGGCCAAAAATTTGGGAAAAAGATATAAGGTGGTTTTTTTTAATCTTATCTTAGGTTGGGTGTAGTATTTATATAGTTTTCTCTCTTTTTGAAAAAGAAATGAAATGAATGGCTATGATTATTTTTATTGGTCAAGAATAAATCTTGGCCATCTAACTGGCTCAAGATAAGTGGCTCACTTAAATTTGGTGAGCAAGTTACTTTTTCAGTGTTAAAAATCACACACTAAAATTTTACTGAATAGGTAAAATATGACACCCAGGAAGTCAAAATATTGTATGAAGTTAATCTTGGGCCTAATACTTTATTCTAACGTTTTTTCTATCTTTCGTTGGCCTCGAGTAACTCTTGGTCCCATTTTCAGGGTTACTATTCCTCTACAGGCCCATAAAATTACTATTCATTCCCAGCCCAAGTTTTTTTTACTTGTCTGTTGAATCGTCTCCATTGTCACTTAGTCTATCAGAATACTGAAATTCTTATTAATAAAGCTCAAATTAATCTTTGAATAACTTTGGGGGATTTCATTACCATCCACCTTAAAAAAAAAATTTTGCCCTCCAAATTTCATGCCCTCATAACTTCATGCTCGACTTTTTTATCGATGATCTGAACTGAAGGTGTTTAGAATATTAGTTCATCTCGTAACTATATAGATTTGGGTTCTAGCCCATGACTTGGATCCATATGGTATTTCTTGAGTTAGGATACATGAAAGACATTATGCAACTTTGATAGTTGTGGGGGTAGAACTATCTAGTAGGCCAATGACCCAATTCATCAAAGATTTTGAAAAGGACCTATGAAGTGGGCTAACAACTTTTTAACTCTCAGGGTTCTACCTACACCTATAGTGGGGGTGACTTTCAAGAACATGTATTCTCCCTCTTAGAATTCTAAAAGTTTTCTTTGATTATTGGCATAACTCTTTTGACGACTCTATGTGATGAGGATCTTGCTTCAAATCCTAACAAAATTGTTTTTCTTAGGTCGTATCAGCATAAAGGGAGATTGGCGTTTTCTTTCATGCAAAGCGTCATACGAGCCATGCCAATGCTAGCATAAGCACTATCATCATAAGCAAATTCGACCAATGGCATTAACTTGCCTCAACTTCCTTTCTGTTCAATCACACATGCTCTTAGCATATCTTCCAAGGTTTGCATGGTCTTTTCCGGCTGTCCATTAGTTTGATGGTGGTTCGTGGTACCTAACAAAGTTTGGTTCCAAAAGCCCTTTGAAAACCTCCTTAAAATCTTGAAGTGGACCTTGGGTCTCTGTCATAAATTATTATGGAAAGAACATCATGCCATTGCTGTAACACCCTAATATTTAACCCAACATGCCTAGGACACATCTAAGTTCATTATTAAATATTACTCTTTTGTTTTGGTTCTTAACTTTAAATCTTGGAAAATACTTTAGCAAAAATACGGGTAAATTTCTTTTTTTGAACTGTTAAAATAAAATATAAGGCACGCATACTAAATAACACCCTTCATCCGCCTCACACAATAGGAACAATAAACACTTCACGGGCATACATGAAATCCATATATGATCAGCTTATCTTTTTTAAGGTGTTAAGTGTTGATAAATCTTGCTCGAATACCTTATCATATATCTTGATCTATGTCGTATAAGTTTTGAGTGTATGCTCTGATACTTATCTACTTCCATCATATGCTTTGATATATTTAATGATTAAGCTCTGATACATGTAAATCATAGCTCTAATACATATACATTATCCTTAATGATCTGATATGTATGCTCTATCACACGAACTTGAAGTTTTCTCATTTGAAAATTATGTTTTGTTACACATGTTTAAGAGTTAAGTCAAAATGCTGCATGATTTTCTCATAGTCACAAACATGATGTTCTGACACATGCATGCTTTGATACACATGCTTTAGAAACTTCCCTTATATGCAAAGCTTTTCTATTGTATGTTGAAAAAGTGTTTTGGATAACGTTGTGCTGCGCATAGATTCAATATCAAGAATGAATATCATGAGTATTATCTTCTTTGTTCAAATATGCTTAAGTTCAGAAAGTCAAATGACCCAAAATCAGCTTGTTTTTGTTTAGAAAGCTTAAATGCTCCAAATCTTTTCAAATATTTGCTCTGATACTTCTCAAAACGTGCTCTGATATACCTCAGAAAACTTCCTTGAAGTGAACCAGCCCCGATTCAAGTCACTTAAGGTTGCTATATATCTTGACCACATCTACATCAAACCTTAAAATGAGAACTTCTAAAACTCTATCCGATATATTTTGAAAGAATTAGAATTCTCTTGCTCTAATATCTATTCATATATTTCTTTCAAAATCTCTTCAAAAGATTTTCTTAGAGTTGGTTTATCATCATTAAAAAAAAGAGATTGTTAGCTCCAGAATCCTTCAAAAAGCATCAATGCTAAATGTTTTGAAAGATAACAATACTAATTTCATGAAAATATTTTGAAGAAGGATTAATAGTTTGCTTAAGTTTCTTGAGTATACAAATAGGTTCATTCTCATTAACATACAACTTCATGAACAAGTTTTATTTTCACAAATCATGTGTAAACATGTTGAATCTTATTCAAAGAGATCCAAAACTTAAACAAAGTGAAAAATAATTCTTGAAATGGACGTTGATAGGGTGAGAACATGGAAAGAAATTATCAAGAATAAGAAACCAAGACTCAGATCTTCAGAAAGTATTACGCAACTTCAAAAAATGTCATTCAAGTAAAGATTTCAATTCAGCTTTGAAGCAAAGCGTGGTTAACATTTTCAATTATCATAATTGTGATATATCAATTACAACTTCTAATTGAAGTATAGAAGATCAAAAGAGAAGTTTAGAAACTGAAACAACACTTCAAAAAGCACATTTATTGTAAACAATGCACTATATAGAAATAGGAGGGAAAAATTTGAAATTCAAATTAAAGTCAAACCCAATCAATGACTAACATGATATCTCTCTTTTCAACTTGATCAACTACATCAACTTTTACAAGAAAAAGTTCAGAAACCTTGTTCAAAAAGGAAAAAAAAAAAAAGTAGTTTCTAAAGGTGGACTTAGAAACCTTTATTAGACAATGGCTTCTGTAACTGCAAAGAGTAACTTTTATACTCCGAGATACTCTTCTAGACTTCATTTCCAAAACAAAAAAAAAGAACAACATGTGTCACTAGGAAATCAGATCCAGGGCAATAGTCATACATGAAAATCAAGTATAAAAGGATATGGTGTGCTTATATGTCAAGACTTTTGATCATTTGTCTTATGCTGAAACATTGAAGAAATTGTCCTTTATCTTTTGTAAAACTATTACAGCTTGTAATAAGTTTCATATTTATAAAAATCTTTTTTTCCAAATTCTCATAAGATAACATCTTCTTCCTAAAAGTAGTTAGAAAGAAGTCATTCAAGTTTTCAACTATGTTACTCTGAGAAAACTTGAGTGCTTGATAGTTTGAGTGATCCAACCCAAGCACATTCTTTGTAACTCAATCCAATAGTGATTGTTATGAGATAGCTTGAAGAAAGTATTCAAAGGCTACTTGAAGATGACAACAAGTGAGCTACTAGTCACGCTAAGTTAGCTTGAAGAGACTAGTCAAAAACTACTTAGAAGTGACAGTAAAGTGAGCTACTAGTCCTATGAAGATAGCTTGAGAAGACTATAGAAAGTCTATCTAACTTTCTCAGAGTTGTGAAATGGTTGTTTAGTGGAACTCAACAATTGTTGAGAACTGGATATAGACAAGTTGGCTAAGCTAATATAAAAAGTCTTGTACAATATCTTCTTCTTCCTTGAATCTCCTTTATGTTCTATTTTGTGGTTATAATATTTTCTCTTTTGAAAAACTCCTTTAAACTTGTTTTTCTTATCTATATTTTAGTTCAAAAAATCACTTTCTGATATACACTGATGTTATTTCCGCTGCAATTCAAGTTCACACTTGATAGTATTTGTTTAAGTTTTTCAAAAACTAAAAAGGAAAGAAAAGCCAAAGTAAGATTCAGCCCCTCTTCTCATGCACTTTTCTACCTATAATCATTAGCCTACACTTATCTTCTTGATATGTTATTTTCCCGACTTCTAGAGTGCGAGATAGGGGGCTTGGATTACCTTTCATAACTATTAATTCCTAGAATGCAAAGGATCGCCTCCTTAGATTACCTCTCATAATCATTGATTCTTAGAGTCTAAAAGATCATCTCCATCCGTCTTATGTCATCTTTAATCATAGCATGTCATTTTAGAGATGTAAACATGAGCATGTAATCATAATTCATCATCATAACTTATCACTTAATATTTTCATGCTCACAACTTTATAATTCCTCTAAGTCCACAAATTTGATAAAAATTCAACAGTATAACAATTAGAAATGGAGTTCCCCCAAATATTCTTCCTATCATATAACATATCAATCATGCATTTCAATTACTCATTCAAAATCATAACATGCCACACAAATCATCATGTGATCACATAAGCATGCATATCACTTTTTCCTATATTCACAAGCATGTTATGATCAATATCTCATTGAAAAGTAAATATGCTCCTACCCAGTTGCCAAAAATCAAGAACCGGACTTAACAAATGCATATACTATGCTCAATAAAATATATACAATAGAAACAAATATCATCACTTCCATAATTCAAGAATCAAGCATGCATTGTCCTCAATACATAATTTCACATAATAACTTCAAGTCATATAATTTCCAAATCGTTCATATGAACATAGCTCTCATTATCATTCATATCAATATCATCAAGTCATTAATTTTTATACTTAAGCCCTAAAAAGGGTCAAAATTGAAACTTCTAAAAGCATAGGGGTCAAAGTGTAAATTTCCTATTTAACACTTTTTCTCAAAACTAATGATTCCAAATTTATTCTACACTTTAAGAAACCCAATTCCTCTTTAGAAATCATTTCTAATCATCATAAAAACCACTAGGGGTCGTTGGCCAATTTGGTTAGATTTTAGGGGTAAAAATGCAAAGTTTCACTTTTTTATACTTATTGAGTGTCAACACTTGTAAAATTCATTCTTATCATCATAAATGGTATGTTGAACACATGGAGAGATGCAAAATCATTATTGACTTTAATCAAGCTTATTTGGCCAAAATTCACATATTTGAAAGGTTTGAGGGACAACTTTTCACATTTGCAAAACTACCAAAACCTTAACACTTGTAAATATCTTTTAGAAACCTAAAATGCTAAAATTACTTTTTGTAATTAAACATTTTAAAACTCCCAAATAGTACCTAACAATAGCAAACAGTGAGTAATTGTGGCAAAAATTGAAATTATGAAAAGCTTTGGAAATTACCTTTTACCCCTTTCTAATTGCTAGTCTCTTTCAAAAGCTACTCTACGACATGTAAGACACAAGAAATCATTTTCACATCTAGAGAAATTATTTGTTTACATTAAAAAAAGTGGCTAACTAAAAGATTTCATTCATGGGGCTCTAATTGTTCAAAAATGACATTTTTACTCGTCATGGAATTCTAACTTTCAAAATTCCTTTGAACACCTTAGACACAAGATACAAGTTTTAAATAAAATAAAATCAACTTCAAACCCCTTATACAAGCTTGGCCGAAGTACATATAACTAGAAGTATAAATATGCAATGAGTTCACTTTTAAGCCTTTAGGAATATAAAGTGATAACTTGAAATATAAACATAAAATGCAAGTTCACTTTCAAACCTTTAATAATATAAGGTGATGATTTCAAATATAAATATGAAGTGCAAGTTTATTTTTAAGCCTTTAAGAATATAAAGCAATGACTTGAAATATAAATATGAAATGCAATTTCATTTTTAAGCCATTGGGAATATAAAGTGAGGACTTGAAATATAAACACGAAATGCAAGTTCATTTTTAAGCCATTAGGACTATAAAGTGAGGATTTGAATATAAGCGTGAAATGCAAGTCCATTTAAACATAATATTGGTGTCACAACCTGACCTAGGCACATGACCGGTACGTGAGAAATTCTGTTCCCACATAAGCCTCGTGACCTGTTGGTTACCTTTATATGCATGCTCTATCCATAAAGTTTGTTTAAATTACTATATTTTCTGCAGACCAACCACATGTTCTCTAAAATCAAGATAATTATATTTGAAATCCTATAACAAACCTTTCAAGTTCCAAATCCTGAAATCATTTATGTATATAAGTCAACATACACTTATCCAAATGTTCAAATTATTATATACAAAACCAATGTGACTATAATACACCAAATGCAAATTAAAACATGCTCTAGGTTCGAGATCCTGCCTGCATCTACACTGAAGCCCTCTAAACCCATGACTATCATGCTCACCTCTGGAATCTAATACTGCTGGAAGGAATATGGCTGGGAGATACCCTTAGCAACTATGGTATCTGTAAAAATATGAGAAGAATAAAGGGGTGAGTTTTGTAACCAAAACTTAGTGAGTGAGTCTTCACCTAAAACCCCCTTTCACGGGACACCAAAGAAGCAATGCACGATATCATAATAATTGATAATATTCAAAGATTTACATAATTAGATAAGCATATGCATATATATATACATACTAGTCATCATTTTCCAAACTCAAAACAATTTTCTCAATTCACCTTCATATCTGAAACCATATCAACTTATTGTGTAGTAACTACTAAAGAAACAACAATCTCTATCTCTCTTATGTTTTGTGGGTGCTCAGTTCCTAATGAACAAAAGCCCCTAACGGAAGTTGTAATGGTTCCTTGTGAATGATGTCCCTCATGGACTAAGTTTAATGGTTCCTCACGGACTAAGTTTAATGGTTCCTCCTGAACTATGTCCCTCATGGACTGAATTATTCTCTGAATAGATTGCCCCTCGTAGGCCCTTTTAGTTCCTTTGTGAGCTTTGAATCTATCTGATTCTAACAGTCTGATCTTAGCATAATTGTGACTATGAAATCATGTTTAAGGGATCACCAACTTAAAGGCATTGTGATTTCAAAGGCCGTAGAATATGTAGCTGGTAGTTGTTATGAGAATACAACTCTAACAATCTAATTTTAGCATAACCATGGCTATGAAATCATGCCAAAGGGATTACCCTTTTGCAAACAATTATGATTTCATATATCCTCAAAATATGTATTCGTCAACTGTTATGAATCCCATGAAGATTCAAGCTCTAAAATCATTTTTGGTTTAATTGTCTAAAACATCATTCAACCATCAAGCTCTTCATACTATAAAACTCAATATCATATTCTTAAAATAGCCAAGTTTGTGATCATAATTCCATTTTCTTCCCTAAATAGCATTTTCAACTATATAACTATATTATATACATAAACCATATCTTGAATTCAATTTAACATTCATAAAAGCTTTCCATAACCATAATCATCATCAAATACACTTGAAATCAGTTTTACAAACATGGTCCCATGAGTTTTATCAAAAACATATTTTATGCTCTAAAATCCACAATTCAAAACATATATTCCAACAGTAGACTTGAAATCCTTACATAGTAATCTCTAAAATTAAACAGTAAATTGTATTTTCATGAAAATAACATCTAATGCACAACATAGAGATAACAGATACAAATCCACTCACTTGGAGGGGTGAACAGTGCAGAACTAACACCAACAGCATTCTATGAAGCAGAACTAACTGTAGTATCTAATATAGAAGCAATTGAATGCTAACTTAACCTCTAAAACCTCTGAATACTCAAAACACATCACTAACAAAGTAGAAAACTTCTCTCCCTTGAGAAGCATGGAGAATCACTATAATAACAAAAAGTAAATGGAGAAAAGAGAATAAAACCAAGAGAACATCATACCTTAAAGCCTTAGGAATAAAAGATTGAAGTTAGACTGAGTAAAAATGGAGCTTGGAAGGTGTAAAATGGTGGAGGAACCGAGTTTGGGGGTGAAAGGGTGTTTGGGGTTGTGTTTTGTCTGGAAAAATCCTAAAATGAGAGGTTTTTAATATTCTGTTGACCGTCTGGGCAGTCCCCTACCCTACACCGCCTTACTCTCCAGGCAGTCATATGATTGCTGGGATTTAATGTCCCTATTTATTTTAAGCTTAATTAACTTTAAAACATAAGTGTAGATAAGAAAATACCCCCTATTTGGACTCAAATAAAATATCAGAAAAATCAAAATCCCAACAAATTAAAATTCAAAGTTTAGGTTTTAGTTCAAATTTGAAAATTCTCATGATTTTATAAACTTGTATGCTAGAAACGGGTGTTTAAAGGATTTAAAAAATTCATTAAAAATCACTCTTTAACTTATTTTTCTCTAAGGAACAATTACCAGGACTTTTAGTCCTAAGAATATGACTTTATCATATGGCCCTCCAAGGGCATAAGAGTCTAGACTTGGAAAAATTCAAGACCCGGAATGACAGGTAAAGATAACTGACACCATTTTAGTCTGAATTTTTTTTTTAACTCTTTTATTTAAAATTTGGGGTATTACAATTGGAACCTCAAGAATCCAAGACATCAAAAAGTGTGAAACTTTAACCTTATCAATCTTAACAAAATAAAGATCTTTCTCACAAAATAAAACAATGGATGAACTTTATCCTTCAAAAGGCATAAATAAGCTCTAGAACCTATCATTTTTGTGGTTCTAAGAACCTTGTTCCCCTTAGACTCATCATCAAGCTCAAAATAAACAAAAGAAGAAAAATGTGTATTCTTTCTCTTTTTTCATTTTTTTTTTAAACAAATGATCAAGCTTTGAGCTCTAGAGGTCATAAACATGATGGTTTCACAACAATTATCAAGAACCCTCATCATCAACCCATAGCTTATAGATCACAACAACAACACCAAAGAAAAAAGAAGAAGAAAAGGAAAACTTAAAACAAATCCCTACCAAAAAAATGCTTCTTGCTTGAAGGATCAGAATACTTGTTCTTGCAAAGAAATAAGAAGAAAATTTTCTTTTTGACAAGGAATGCATTTTCGGCCAAAGGGAAAAGAAATGGGATTGGGAATTTTTGGGGTAGCTTTGTGTATGGAGGTGAAAGCTTATGCATTTGGAGTATAATCTATGGTACTAATGTGTTTGTTTAAGGTTTATAGCTTCAATGGATAGCAACAATGGAGATTCTTGATGATGAAGGAGAAGAAAGTTTGAGATAGAGAAAATGAAAGGATTGTTTACATAACTTGGTGTTCAAGTTTGGCCAAAAAAGTGATGTGACGAAATGAAAGAGTGTGAGTGTGTGTGTGTTTGAAAAAAAAATCAAAATATAAGAGTGAGAGAAAAGGAGGATTGCCACAGCCAACATTAGGGTAGGTGAGGATTTTTTTTTATATTTTGTGAGTGTAGGGATTAGAGTTGGGTATAGGTTTAATTAGGGGAATGGTTGGGAATTGATAATTAGGTGTCTATGACACTTAAGCTTAGATTAGAAGGGTGTCTTGCATGTTTAGTTAGGCTAATCTCAATTAATTCAAAATTCAAATATAACATGTTCCTAATCCTAAGGAAAAATAGGAGAGATAAAGTAGTTTTTGTCCCCTACTTTTACATTTGTATCTCATAAAGCATTTTTGGTCTCATTCTTAATAATCTTTGGTTAAGAATGAGATTAATCTTCTCTAACCAATCTTGTGCCTCAATTAAGTTTGACTCAAAATAAATTAATAAAAATAATTAATTTTTAATTAGAGATTATTTTGACTCAAAATAAATTAATAAAAATAATTAATTTTTAATTAGAGTCTAATATTGTCTATATGCCCTTAATTACTTAGATTAAGCTTAATTAGCACAAAGTAGGGCAAAATGGTAATTTTACATAAAAACTCCCTAGGACTCACCCAAACATCAAATATCCACTCAAATTAACATATCCAACTCACAGGTGATCACCAGGTCGGATCGTCACTTAATCTCGTTTAAATTACTTCTAGGTATTTTGGCAATTTTGTGCATAGGAAAAATCAGGAATTGCGATTTTCACACTGACTGTTATCTAAAACACATACATTCCTCTTCAAACACTAAACTAACCCTCTGGGGAATACTGAGACTGATTGTCCTCGATATTAGTGCAAAATGACCTCATGGGCATTTTAGTCATTTTGTACAGAAAGAAAAATCGGGATGTTACAGAACAATCACTTGATCTCAATGCTTTGATTGAGAAAGCAATCTAATAGTCCAAGGAGCATGAAAAGTCAATTTCTGAAGATGATAGGGATCAGATGTCCTTGAGTCAAATACTCAAATCTATCTCCAAGGATAAGGAAGAAGAAAATTCTCATGCCGAAGGGGAAGGCACAAAAGAATTAAACCTTTACATAATTGAACTTTCTACTTCATTAGAGCCAGTGTTCTAAATTAAGTGCTATGGTTGCGATGTGGATTATGCCATTGCGGATTTTTTTTTTTTTGCACAAAATGTAAAAAGAAGAGAAGTACAACAATTATATCACCAAAATAAACAAGACTCCAACATTTTTGACATAAAATAGTGTCTCTAACATATTAAATACACACTTCTCATGTTTTTTAAATGATACAATAGAATTAGAATTTCTAAGAGGATCACTCAACATCTTGCATTGTGATCAAGTCACTAATTAGCCCATGCAATGAACAAAGCACACCACAATTTTAGAGATATCACTTTACTACAAAATAAAACATAATAATAAATCATAATTAGAATCTTGATATTTTAAGAGAATCGATATTTTTTCTTCACATATAAATATAACTAAATGTAAATATTAGTAAAACTAAAACTAAAATAAATAATTAAAATAAGAAAGGGGAAATAAGTCAAATAAAACTTACATGATGTCTATTACCACATGGTAGAATGACGCGGTGGGTCATAACCTCCACTTTCATTCTGCTCGTCACCTTGTGTATCTCCTTGGCCAAAGCCATAAAAGAATCCACTGTCTGGTTGTTGGTAATAAGGATATTGGTAATTCATTGGTAATTGGTGATATGGTGGAATTTGACCACTTGTATATTGGCCAAAGTAAGGATATGGATGCTAATAATATGGTGGATAATACCCTTAACTACTTTGAACTGAATCATCAATACTAAATTCACTTAAACTTTGCTCAATATTAGAACTGGAAGATCCTTCAATTACAATGTTTTGTTGTCTTCTTCCTCTTTTAGATTGTGAGCCAATTCTTCTACTATCAAGGGAACTATCAGAAGGCATATCAGGCCTATTATAAGTGGTCATATCTATAATTAAGCCTTTGTCACGCCTATTACATGGCACCTCATGATATGGATCATTCCATCTTTGCTCATCACCATCACCATCATCATTGCCATCACCCTCGTTATCACTTTTTTCAGTTTTCACATTATCACCACTATTACCACTATTGTTACTTGGTGGACTTAAACTACCACTATTTTCAGAATTAGCATCATCATCACCAACTTCCACATTTTCATTATCAGTATCCACTATAGGCAACCACTCGGCATTTTGTACTCCCTCTAATAGTGGATTTTCTCTTTCTTCAATCCATGGTGACAATGGATCATCATCTTGAAAAATGTAGTCAAAATTAATTGGATTATAACTAGCTTCAATCTCTTCTTGACTTCTCCTCATTTCATGCCTCATTTTCAGCTTCATATTATAAAATGTAAAGACAAGTTTTTGCAATTTCTTATATTTGAGTCTATTCCTTGCCTTGGTATGGATATAACTAAATGTGCTCCAATTTCTTTCACAATTTGTGGCTGAAGTTGTTTGACTTACAACTTTTACTGTCACACGTTGAAGTTCAGGAGCACATTTAGCAAATATCAACCACCATTTAGCTATTTAAATTAATCAAATAAAATAAATAAATTATTAGTTACCAAAAAAATAAAAGCTAAAATAAATTTATTTGCATCAAAATGGAAAACAAAGAAAAATAACACTTTACCTAGATTCATTTGATTCCAAGCTCTTTGAGCTTGTGGTGTTTCAAAAGTTTCTTTCATCTCTCTGAAAAGTGATAACTATACACATCAATATAACATATCAATATCTAAATATATTATATTAAATTATAAGTACTAAATTACAACGTAAAATTTATTACTATCCTGATTTAATGCTTTAATTTGATAATTTATATTTCTTTCCAATTTCATGATCACACTGTTTGTTCCATCAAATGTTTCTTTATATACATCATTTCCATGTTCAACTCCATATTGAGGTTAAGAAAATAGCCTGAAAAGAAGTTAATAAATTATAGTGCGTACATCTATGAATTATAAATATGATAAAAAAAAAGTATCAATTAGTAATTAAATTGATGTACCTGCAGAATGAAGATCACAATGCATGAATCTCTAGCGTTCATCTATTAATTCATTGTACCTACTGTGATAACGAGAATTTAGTTGAATAGAATGTTTGGCTCGATCAACGGCTTCATAGATAAAACCCATTGTCGGCTTCTCATCACCATCAACCAATCTCAAAACTTTTACAATAGGCTCAAATACTTTCAATATATCATTAGCCTTGGTCCAGAAGTTATTATTTACAACAATATTCCGTGCTTCAGATGCTGGTCCATTCTTCTCTCTACCAAATTTAGATCTTTTAAATTCTTCAGAGTTGAACATATTTCTTAACCCTTGTTTTTGCTTCATAATTGCTTGAAGTTGTAAGAACTGTGTTGCAAACCTAGTAATTCTAGGACGAACTATCTCTCTTCCTCCAGTATATTTTTTCATGAGATTTACAGTCCATATATGATTGTAGATGAAAGATGTCACAATCTTTGCTTCATCTAATATTCTTGCCACATTTTTCTTCTTTCCTATATCCTCTAAGCAAAGATCCAAACAGTGAGCTGCACATGCAGTCCAATACAGATGTGGCCTCTTTTCCATCAATTTTTTACCTGCTGCTTTCAGTACTTTTTCATTATCTGTAACCACCCGGACCACATACTCTTCTCCTATTTCCTCAACAGTTTTATCAAGCAATTGAAAGTAATAATTTGTATCTCTCTTGTCAACACTAGAAGCATCAATAGATTTTAGGAAAATTGTTCCTTTACTACAGTACACTAAAAAATTCATAATATGTGTATGGTTTATGCTGTCTGTCCAACCATCACACATTATTGTCACACCTCTCTCATTCCATGTGCTTTTCAATTGATTTATCCATGCCTGCATATTTTTATATTCAGCTTCTAGATACACATATGAAATTTCATAAGGAGTTGGGCACTTAACTCCTCGGTCTAACTTAGCAGCAGCAACAATTAAATTATGCAACCAAGGAGAGTTAGATAAATTCATGGGCAAATGCTCATAAATAATAAATTTGCTTACAGCTTCTCTGAGTTTCTTCCTTAGTGTTTTCATTAAGTTGGTACTAACTTTTGGCTGCTTTGTGCTTTTGCTTCTGACAAGATTTATATCAGCAGACCTCAAAGTAAAAGAGACATCTTGTGATGTTGCTGCTCCACCAGCACTTGCACGGGAGCTTCCACCAGGCTCATGTATGTTGCTAAATCCTCTAGTTTGTTGTCTGAATCGTTGTCTATCAACCCACTCTCGTTGTGATGCTATACTTTCTTGTGTGGCCAACCTTATTTGCTCATCAATATGATCTTCTATGTCATCTTCATTGTCAGCTCTTAAACGTGCTTCAAATTCTTCTTTTCTTTTTTTGGAGTCAATTTTCTTTGCTTTTTCCATCCACAAGGAGCTTCATCATGTTTTGTTGGACCAATGTTGTAACTCTAGCACAACCAGACACTTGCCATTTGTAATGTGCTATATGTTGCTTCAATCTAGTAATGCCACCCGTTATTACTTTATTGCAGAGTTTACATCTAATATTGTTTCGATTTGTGCTAGTCAAAGGTTCTCCAAAATGCCATCCAATATCATCACTTTGAGCACCCTTTAGCCTCCCTGTGGGAAACTCTTCTCTTGGTGGCATTGTAAAAGTTTATAGTACCTGCTCACAAAAATATGTAGTAATTAATAACTTCATTTAAGACAAAATTTAAATATGACAAACTAATTAATTTAACACAAAATATTTAACTAAAAAATACATTATATATAAATATTACAATAAAATTCACATCCTCATTTTTTTCCTTCTATACCTATTTTATATAAATAAAATACATTTAAAACACTCTTTACTTAATATATTTTATTTTTATGTTAATATAAATTCTAATCACTGCTTGTTGTCTATCCCCTCCCAAATTTAAAAATAAAAATTTGTTAGGGAGGTTTGCTGAGCCTAATTTGCATATGTTATATATATATATATAGAAAAAAAATAAAAAAGGCCGCTTCAAAAAAGGCCATTGCTGAAGTTGCACACTGATCTACTATCTATATGTATTATTATATTATATAAAACATATAGAAAAAATTAATAAGGAAAAAATGTCAGCTCATGGAGCTCGTGGACCATGTGGTCTTCTTCAAATTCTTCTACAGCCTTCTACTCTTCTATCTATATGTATTATTATATTATATATAATATATAGGAAAAAATTGAAAAGGAAAAATGCTGCTGCGTGAAGCTCTGGACCGTGGGCTTCTTCAAATTCTTCTACAACCTTCTATACAAATGATATATACTATATATTAATATATTAAAATGAAAGATTTCTTCTTCCGCGGTTTCTTCTTCCACGGTTTCTTTCCTTTCGTGGACAATGACAGAGCCACAGCCACTCATCCGGCCTGTGTCTTCTTCTTCTCAATCTTCCCATTTTTTATTTTTCAAAATTAAAAAACCACACCTTCCTCCCCTCAAGCCACAAAGTACATAGATCTACACTTATTGATAAAAAGAAAAAAAATTCGAAAATAACAAAGCCAAAGAACAAAGCTTACTTTCTCCTAGGTTCGCTTTCAATGATCTAAATGGAGATTGAAAATGCAAAGTTGAAGGAGATCAGACATCACAGCGACAAGGATTTTGGGTGGGAATGGAATATTTCCTCTCCCTTCGGTTACCACCACCACAGCACCACCACCTACTTTGCAAGGCTTCTCTTGCTGGTTACTGCCAACAACACTGAGAAAATGAAGAGAGAGAGAGCAAACAGAGAGGTAGAGTTTCTGAATGAATGAGTGTATTCAAGTTAAATGTTAGATCTCCGTATACCATTTGTGTATTATTAATGATTGATGGGGATTGGGGAATCTTTCTGTTTCTCTTTCTGGTCTGTGAAGAATCTTTTGTTTGAAAAATAATAAATGGGACAAAAGTTGATGTACGAAAGGCTAGGTTCAACAGAAAAAACGGGACATTTTGTGTGATGCGTCCCGTTGCAGCCGCTATGCTGTTATGTTGAGGCCGCAACGCCGTTACGTTGCAGTTTTGTCCGTGATTTAAGTTCACACTGTGATTGTGGTGCGATGCCGTTACGGCCACTGCTGCATCCGCAATGTTGTGGCCGCATCATGTGATGCAGTCCGCAATTTAGAACACTAATTAGAGATAATAGTTAAAGATCTTGACGATCTTGAAAAGCTAGAATATCCAAACTCTGGTCTTGTCTTGAAAAGAATGTCTCAACCTCAACCATCCATCAGAATCACTTCTCTTAAAGAACAAGAAGAAGTTTCAGAAACTGAACTAGAGCCTATTACTAATCCTATTGCTGAGGTTGAGAATGAAACATCTAAGAAACGTCAAGGTTTTAGTGACATATTTCCTCTAAATCTATCTGATGAAGAAGGTGATGTAGAAGTTGCACTTACCAACGGTCCTCCATCACTTAGCTACAAGAATGGATATAGTTGAAGCTACTAATAAGGATCTTAGGGATCAAATGAGAAGATATGAAGATCTACTTCTATAGATTCTTCATGAACTCAAGAATCTCAGAAAAAATAGTGATGGTATGACTTTATCAACTCCTTTTGCTAATGACAGAAAAGGGAGGGATCAATGAAGAGAAATATTTTGCACAATAGTAAAAAAGAAGTCATTTGTTGAGGAGGAGCTTCAGTTTCTCATGCATATCATAATCTTTCGCATTTTTTTTTCTTTTCAAGCTTATGTTACGCATTTTTAACTGTTTAATAAATATCATATTTCATTGTACATTATGTCTATATTGCTTATGAAATGAAATTTGAAGTTTATATGCTCATAACTTGGATATATTTTGCTAAACACTATGTTCTTATTACAAGATCGTATCACTAAATATTATCATATCTGATACATCTTGTAAATGTTAGTTTTTTATATATAACTATGAGAAACTTAACAAAATTTTGATTCACAATAAGAAGCTTCAAGAAAGTTCACTTTCAGAAAATCCTAAGTTGTAAGTAAATTTTTATTAAGTTTAAGAAAGAAATTTTTTAAAGTCTATGTACATTAAAGAAATCTTCTTTCAATCATTCTCCAAAAGATTTTCTCAAAATTTGATTTGTCATCATAAAAGGAGGGGGGATTATTAGCTCTAAAACCCTTGAGAAGGTAACCACAACTAAAGTTTTAAATGATACCAAAGCAAATTTTGTTAAAATATTTTGAAGAAAGCACTAATGGTTTGCATGAGTTTCTTTAGTCCTTAAAAAGAATTTTCTCTTGGACAAATAATTTATTTCTTGATATATTTTTCATATAATCATGATTCAGCATGATAAAATCTCATTCAAAGATATTACAGTTCTTAAGAATATGAAAAATAGCTTAGAAAGTGAATTGTTGTCCATAAGAAGCTTGTGAAAGTAAGCTAAAGCATCAAAAAGTGTACCTAGGACATCAGAAACTAATCTGATATGTAAAAAAAAGGTGACATCACAACTCAATAAGGTGTATCCTCATGTTCATATTGAGCACATCTCCACTATACTTATTCATGCTCAAAAATTTTGAACTCCAACACTCTCTGAAGATCATCAGCTTAGAAAGAAGCCCAACATGAGTATAAAGAGTGAAGAAAGTTTAGAAGCTCATCAGAAATGGAAGCATGCATCAAAAACTACTTTTGTTCATCCAAAACTAAAGAATATTCAAATTTCTATGAAGTTGAAACTTGACGTATCAGCTTTATACTTGAAAGTTCACCATCTCTAATGAAGCTTTTTCAAGATGACAAGTTCAAAAATCATACTCTTTGTGAAGAATAGTTTCTAAAATATCTTCAAAAACAAATGACAATGATTTTCTATACTACAATAGCTGTCATTGACACAACTAAGCACAAATATATAGAAGACTAAATCCTGGAACATACAAAGATTAATCAACGCATGTTAAAAGAAGAAAAAAAAATCAAGGGGCAACAGTCCCATTCAAAATTCAAGTATAAAAGCACAACACATTCAAAATAGAAGGAACTTTTGCACAAATGATATTCAAGCCTTCTATGTACTTTCTAAAGTTTTACTCTTCATAAAATTTTAGTTTCTCATAAGCAAAATCTCTCTTGTATTCATTAGCTAGTAGTGGAACACCAAAACTCATATCACATTGTACCTTAATCCAGTAGTGAGCAGTTTAAGATTAGCTTGGAGAAGCTAGAAGCAAAAAACTACATGTGAGTTAAGTTTAGTTGCACAAAGCCACAAACTACTCTCTAAGTTTACCTTGAGAAGGATAGTAAAAAAAAATATCTTGGATTCTCTTGTAAGAGAATGAAGTTTAGTGCAACTTTAAACATTGTTGGTTGAGGACTAGTTGTATGCAAAGTTTGGCCAAACTAGTAAAGATCTTTCTAGGTGATTATCTCTGTCCTTCAAACTTTCTTTTTATTCTTTGTGTGTGCACATGCTTTGGTGTGTGATTGTAAAATTGCTTAATTAGCTTTCTAAACCTATTTTTACTAGAGAGCTCAGAAAATTACTTTATGAAGCTCATTAACAAGTGTTCTTTCACTGCTTTAGGTCTTAAGAATTGATAGAACCTGTTTAAAATTTCAGAAATCAAAGGTTTTTGAAAGGCATCATTCAACCCCCATTCTCATGTTATCTTTACACAACCTACACTTGCAAGTGCCCCCGTCAACTATCACATCCACCGCAGATGTAGAGATAAGTAGAGGCAGCAAATGAGGAAGGGTGGGTTCACCCAATTTGGTTATTTGATTTAAGAATTCTAATCTGCCTCATCAAAAAATGGGAGGTTGGCGGAAATCCATTTTCTATTTATATTTCTAAGTATTGCCAACTTGCCCCGACCCACCGCAAGTTATTCTTAAACAGGGTGGGGTGGGTTTACCCGTTTTAATTATTTGGGTTAGGAATGCTAATCTGCACTTTTCTAAAATTGGCGAGTTGGCAAGCCAACATGGCGTTCCCAACCCAATTTACCTCCCCAAAAGACAGGAGCCCAAAACTGATTAGAACCATCATCCCTAGTGGAGAACATCCAAAGGCAACCCCTTTTAAGGTAACAACCATTACACATATGTTGCTAGATGCAAATCTTAATAAGAGTGATTCTTCCCTTCCATTTTTTGATTTTTGTTTATCATATCTGGTCATATTGTCTCATTTTATTCTCATTTGCTAATAAGGTTATTAGCTATACTTGATTAATATGAGTTTCTCATTCATATTTTCAATTGTTTATAATATATATTATCTCTTTTTATCTTATTCATTTTAATCATTATTAGTTGAAGGTAAATGTTATCTTACATTGCATCAGTAGTGCTTATAACATAAGTAATTTGAAATGGCATGAGTGAAGAAATAAACTTGTTTGGGATTATATTGTTTCGCGCCACAAAATCACTACTTTAATTGTAAAATATTATATTTTAAAAAAAAAGCTCATTTTGTGCTAAATTGACATTGTTGAACGACTACTTTTATTATTCAAAGATCATCCTTTTGACAAAATATCTCTTGAAAGAACTATTTTTATTAGTGAGACTGACTGATATTTGGATGAATTTGTTAAATGAGTTAGATCTTTGAAGGGCTACATGAATATAATTTTTTAGGCTATTTTATTGGTGATATGATTTTTCTTTTTTTAGGATCAGAGCTCTGGAGGGTGGTTCCCTATTTTTATTTTTGTTTGTTTTTTTTCAAAACAAAAGCACTGGTTCTTTTGGCGTGGGATTTTCGATTTTGACAAAAGCTCGTGATCTGTCACCGTGTGTCTATTGTTTGGTGGTTCATGTCATTTCCACACTTTGCATTATTGTTATACAAACAACAGAAAACGAAGAAAATAAATAACCGAAATACAAACCGTGTTCCTTCTGTCTCTCTCTCTCTCTCTCTCTGGGAATGGAATTCTATGGCCTGGTTTCTTGTTAACCAGGTCCTCATCAGCTCCTAACCTTTTTCCCCTCACATTCCCTGTTCCCATTGAGCTCCTCAGCTTACTTCCACAATGAACGATCTTCTAACGGTAGTGTTCTCTTCTATGCACCACCTTCTCCTCTTTCTAGTTTTTAACTTTTCTTTAAATGCATTGCTGATTCAAGTTGTCTCTTTCTTTTTTCTTTGTCTCGATGTGTTTGGGAGTTTATTGTTTGTTGATTTGTCCAGATCTAGCTTTTGTTGTTGGGTTTCGTATTGGGCAATATGGATTTCGGATATGACTGTTTTTGTTCTGTTTGTTTGCTAAGAAAATGTAGGAAAGTAATGGGATTCGGAGAATGCGGATTCTTGAGGTTTTGAACACTATGAGATTTCAGCATTATATGGTTCTTACTGAAATGCAGCCATAAGCAACTACGGTCTACGGAACTGTTGGATAGTCTTGGTGGGCATCTCATGCTTTGCAAGAGTTGACTAACCTCTACCACCTCTTGATTTTCTCAAATTTATCAAACTTTGAGCTTGGGATCAGTATTGATTTCCTTCATGGTTTCATGATCTGTACAGTTAAATAATAATAATAATAACTACAACAATAAAGATCGCTAGGATTGTGACAATTAAGTTAATGTAGACTTAAGTATTCACTGATTCGGAACAATGTTGATCTGTTATCTAGAATTATATGAAACAAAAATTAACTAGTGGATGCAGCATTTAAGATGTTTCCCAATAGCCTCTTCTCTCCATAGGTAGGAAAACACTTAGTTGCTAGCCCGATCCGAAAAATGGGATTAGAGTGAAAAGCCATTTTGGTCAAAAAATAACTCAATATCCTGTAAGGAATGTTTTGATGACTAAAAGCTTATAATCAAGTTGTGATCCAGTTAAAACACTTCTCGTGACATCACCACTTCTCATGAATTATTTTGTCTTTTTACGAATTCATAATCCAAATTTTACGTACTTTGTATGTATCTTCATAATTATTTTTTCATTATTATATTCCTTGTTGCTTAATAAGGGTGTACTTCTTTGGAACTCTCTAATACATGGAAAATGTTCTCTGATTTTCCTGGTTCTAATCTACTATGAATAGAGAGTATACATCACTTTGTTTTAGCTGTGAATTGAACTGCCTGTTGATTACAGAGCCACCCACTGATATACATAAGAACTTAATGATTCAGATGCTTCTCACAGTAGCTCCATAAGATTAAGATCAGGCCTATATTTTTATGTATGCTTTATCACTCAGTTTTTATTATACCACGTTTGGGCATTTGATTATCGATTCTCTTGTTAGGTAGAAGGTTCAAGTCTGTTCTCCTTCTTCATAATATGTAGTTATTGTTTTCTTTTTTGGTAAGTGTGCTTTGTCTGCAGTCTGCACCTTAATCCTTCTTTTAAAGATATTTTCCAATTTCTCTGAGAAATTGCATATTTGCTATTAGATTGACCTGTCAAAGAAATTGGGAAAGTAATTTGTTTATTCTTTAATATGGATAATATGCTTATCGACTAGGAGTACTTAGTTTGGTGCCAACATGTTTTCTGGGTTACCTGGCGGAACAGAATTTAAAATTTTTGTTTGATGGCCTGCAATTAGTTTTTGGTGGTGGGATGGTGACAAAGAGGAAGAATCCATTTATAACAAGTGAAAGACAGGTGAAGAGAGAACAAAAGTTGTTTTTTTCCTTGTATATCTTTTGAAGAGATAATTGGCCTGATATTGGGACTGTATTTGAAGGACTCATCTGTTGACATAAATTTGTCTTCCAAAAGAGACATCTCCCATGGAAGGCCATTGATTTTGCACATTCAGACGTCCATTGGCCATGGATAGGAGTTGTGTTCTTTTTTGTGACACAACTATTTTGGCAATGCAATAGCATTGTTCTATGAATAAATGAGGCATGATTTGAACCATAGTTGTCAAATGGTGGCCATGGTGGTGCCAGCGTGATAGGTTTTGGCCCCCTAGAAAGTTTTGTTCGTCTGGTGGCCATGGTGGTCTTAAAGGGCGGATTTTTGGTCCACCTCCATGAGCTGCTGCCGGCCATTGACAACTATGATTTGGATACAAAGTTGTTTAACAAGATTTTGAGGTCTATGAGAATGTCATGAGTGGAGAAGAAGTAAAGTAATTTTTTTAAACATAAACAAGGGAGATATACAAAACTATAAGCTTATGAGCAATGCTATGAGGGTAGTCGAGGATAACTGAGTAGAGATTAAGGTAGAAGACCAATATTATAGATAATTGATTCGGTTTTATATTACAAAGTTTTATCATGGAAACGATTTACCTATTGTGGAGATTGTTGTAGAGATATCAAAGGAGTTAAATAGAGTCACGCATAGTTTTCATTGATTTGGACAAGGCTTACTGTAGATTGCAAAGAGAGGTTTTACAGAAGAGAAAAAAGGACTTTAGATTGGCTACATTCGTACAGTCAAAGATATGTATGATGGGGTTATAGTTAGTTTGAGAACAAAAGGTGGGATGACATAAGTTTCTCCCTTAACTATAAGATTGCCTCAAGTGTCAACTTTGAGTCTCTATCTTTTTACCATGGTCTTGGAAGATGTTTACTAAACATATCCAAAAGTTGGTACTGATGCATGCTTTTTGTTGATGATATAGTCCGATGAGGAGAATCAAGAGAGCAAATAAATGGGTAATTAAAGTTGTGGAGATAGGATTTATAAACACATGGTTTTCGTATAAGTAGAAGTAAGACTGAGTATATGGCATGTAAGTTTAGAAATAGGTGAACAAATCCTCGTTTAGGTGTGAAAATATGGGAGGATATCATGAGAAAAGTCACAAGAATTAAGTAGTTTTTGTTCATTAGCCAAAATGATGGATAAATAGATGAAGATGTAAATCAAGGGATTCAAGTTGGGTGAATGAAATGGAGGAGTTCTTTGGGATATGTGATAAAAAAGTACCACTCAAATTTAAGGGGAAATTTTACTTTGTAGCTATATGGCCAAATGTAGATTGTATAGAGGACAACCCAATAGCTAGGGGTAAAGAGAGACTAAGAAAAACTATAGGCAAAAACATTAAAAGGGATTTAGATTTCTTTGTTTGATTGTTGACACGGTTTATGATAGGGTGTTATGATGTCAACTGATCCATTGAATCAAGCCCACCTACTAGGATAAAAATTGGTTGTTGTTGTGGTTTTGTGGATATACTCAATGCTGAAGTAGGTGTGCCTATGCTGTAATGTTTCATGTCAAAGCTAAAAAAGGCAAATGCTTAGGAAAAACAACTTGTCTTTAGTATTTACAAAAATCATAGGAAGTTTAGGGAAACTGCTGCAATTCTTTATTCCCAGTGAAAAATGCTTGAGAGCAAGAAATGTTTGCTAGAATTAAGTTGCCAAAATTTTTGTAGAAATCTTTGCTTGATGTGACATACACTTGACTGTTAGATGAATGAGTGAGGCCTACCACTTTATTCCATTCAACGACCTTTATGATTTCTGCCAAGGGTTCTGGAAAAGATTTTCTAGCTGTGTAGCATTTCTCATTTCCAATAAGTTTGTATTAAATGCAGTTAGGTCTGTAGTTCTGATTTTTACACTGGATTTTGCCATTAGTTGAATAGTTACATGGACCATTAATGGGGAACTAAAACAGAATATAAGTGCACTAAGGAAGATCCAACATACAATATCCATCCCCTTGGTTTTGTCATAGAGTTACATATTGGTATATAGATCTTGTTAGTAACTTAAACATCTTGTATTTGGATAAAATCAAAGTTTTCTGAAATAGGTGTTCTGTTTTTTTCATGCTTTTGATTTTACACGCATCCAAGATCAGCTTGTACTTTAGTGATATGTAGACTATTATATTATTTTCTCAGAGTATTGGTTAGTAGCTTAACAGTAATGTTTGTGGCTAGCTTACATAGAATGTGCAGATAGCAAAAGTAACATTAAGAGGTAGTTGTATTTATTGATTTGATGATTTTTCCCATTTTCTCTTTTCTTAAGGAATCATTTGAGATCCCACGTGGCCAAGGTCATGGAGGTGGAGACATTGAGTTAGGAGCATATGCTAGGAACTCCGGAGAGCTGGGGTTAGATAGTTTCTTCAAAAAGGTTTTATTCTTATATTTCTCCCTTCTACTTAAATATTTCATTTTATAAAATTAGTTGATGGCTTTAAAGTTCATGTTTAATCAATCTGCCAATCTCACTGAATATCCTATGACTTTGCCCCTCCTTCTAGGTTCAAGAGCTTGACAAACATTATGCTAAGCTGGATAAGCTTTTGCAAAAGCTCCAGGTAACCTGTGTTACTATTCCACCCGTGACTACTTATTATTGGCTCTTCAGGAATGTGCATTGATAGTGTAAAAGTAATATACATTTGGAGGATGTGATAGTGAAACAAATATGTTAATTTCTGACTTTGAAGATCTCTAACATACTTGTTATAGTAATGTCAAAGAAATATGATAAATAAAGTGGGCAATAGAGGCATGATATTTTTATAGAGTTGTAAGTGGCCTCACAGAAACAAGGTTATTTTCCTGTGGCCCATCTAATAGCATAAGGACAATCTTAGTTAAACCTTACAAATATTTTCTTACTTGAACATCTCCATCCTGATGTACACTCGTGTAAATGGAAAGGCCATCATTAAATCTTTGGATAGAGTTCGGGGTTTGCCTAAGGACCTGCATCTGTTTCATACTAAATTCAGAGGCTTTGGGATTCATAAACATGCTAAATTCTGTGGCAATGTTCAGTTTTTACTTTTATACAGTCTCTTCTGGCTGGAAAGGAATGCTTTGATTTTCAAGGGGATCTATTCCTTTAGACAACATTTGCGATAATGATACTTTCTTAGCTTTAATGTGATGTTTTCCAAATGGTCTTTCTAGAGATGTTTATTTAATATACACACAGCCTGGTCTGCCTTGTTACATGTCAATCTAGGAGGAATTACACGTTTTCTTTCTCTTTCTTTTTGTGAGGATACCCTATCCTTCCTGTGTACTGTCTTCCTTCTCTAATAAATTTAAAGAAAAAAGAAAGCACAACATCTAAGAAAATTCAATTCAAGCGTAAAGACTTGTTGGGAACCCCAAAATTTATATATCACATAATCATTTTGTCTTTTACAGTTTACTATTCTAAAGTTTTACATGTAAAGACTGTGTAAGTGAAAGTTTATTTGCAATTGATAGACAAACACTTGCAATTCAAGTGTGAGGGACAAAAAGGGGAGAAAGAGATAACAGGATTGAAAAAAACATTTATTAAAAGGACATAAAAAGAGACGAAGCTAGAGAAACTAATGCTGCCTGTCATTTTGGAGTTTTCATGAAGATTTGTTCTACCACAGTTGAAATAAGCCTAAACAGTTTTTCCATATTAGTCAGCTTTTTAACAGGTTAATTGATAACATTAGAAAATGACATAAACAAATAATCTGATTTTACTTCTTTTGAATTTGGTAAGAGTAGAGCACTTATATGACTTGTTTAGTCAAATTATCAAAATGTGTTGTGCTTCTTTGTTGGTTTATATTATCTACTAAAAGTTACTTGAAATTTGTCCTAATTGTTTTTTCCAAACCTTGTGTAAAGGATGCTCACGAGGAGTCCAAATCTGTGACCAAGGCTCCTGCCATGAAGGGTTAGTATAGTTTTACTTTAACTATTTCATATAATCTTTTGCACGTTTCATTTCCTGTTTTAATTATTATTTATAGCTTGTAATTATGATATGAATAAGGATTTGCTGAGGTAGGAATGGTTCTAGTGGTCAAATAGGATTTTCAATCAAAAGATACAAGCGAAAATAAGTGTTTGGAGCTATAAACCAAGTTCTAGCTTATGAGTTCTGCTTGATCCTCTCATCCTTTGCAGCTATAAAACAGAGAATGGAGAAAGATGTTGATGAAGTTAAAAAAACTGCACATTACATAAAGGCCAAAATTGATGAACTGGACAAAGAGGTGAGATCTCTATTGTATGTCTTTCAGTGATTTATTCAATACCTAGCTTCTTGTTATGAACTCCCTTGTCGTCTCACTTACTGCATTAAGTCCATTCTATGTCATAGAATTTGACAAATAGGCAGAAGCCTGGGTGTGGAAAAGGATCCGGTGTTGACCGATCAAGAACAGCAACAACCATGTCAGTAATGATTCAACTTTTTGTCTGTCACTATTATTGCGTAATACTTTAGGCAAGCCTCATGGATTTCTGTTTCCCATTGCATCTGTAGTACATAGTTTTCTCTGCTTCCTTAATTTTTCAACCATTCATGGAACAAATTCTTCCACTGCATAAATATAATCCTTTTAGATCTTCAAAGTTGGAAAAAAAAAAAAGTCTAAAAGAAAGTTTTGAATGTCTAAGGCAACTAAATTTCTGAAGTTCAATAAAAAATATGAACATTCTTTCTAAACGTATTAGAATTATTAGGAAGCTAAGGAGTATTAGTGAAGTGTAATTAAATGCAAAGAAAGATGTTTTCATCTCAATGCAGATGCTCAATTTATGTTCTTTATATTATTAACCTATTTTTTAAATTAGAGATTTTTCATAGTAGAGCTTCTCATCCATAAATGTATTAGCAACAACAACCAAAGTCTTTTGTAACTAGCTGGAATTGGTTACGGGGATCAAACAATGCTGTTGTCTTTTGTGAAAAATCAAGTCTTAGAGTGGCCTAGTTGATCTAAATTCTTTTTAATTATCTCACATATAGTTTTTCTTGGTTTTCCTGTACCTCCAATTATTCAATATTCCTCCATGTGAGCACGTCTCCTAACTAGGGCAACAATAGGTCTTAATCTTGATTCTTCCATTTTTTCTGATATGGGTGCTACACCTGGCTTCTTTCAAATATATTCAATCATGATATTATGTTTTTCTTTTCTTGTATGATTACTCATCCAATGCAAAATTCTCACTTCTACAACACTCATCCTGTTATTCGTACACTACCATCTTACATTCCATGTCATAAAGTATCGTTAGTCTTATCTTTTGGTGCTAAAATTTTCTTATAATTTTGAGTGGCACTTTTCCATCAAAATAACACCTGAAGAATTCCTCCCATTTACCAACCTAGCATGAATTCTTTGATTCTCATCCATAAATAATTTTAAAATATAGATTATAATCTTATATTGTCATGGATGGTCTAATTTTACATATAATTAGTGAAAATTTTATTATCTTTGCATGTTAATGAGCAGTGTTTTTTTTTTTTTTAAATTATTATCTTGTACGAATATGTTGTCAAGTTGATATTATGTCCTAGAAACTGATACCGAAAGTACCTATGTTGCACCACGATGAATTAACCAGAGAAATCCTCTAATGTTTGACGAATCTTATCTGCACCTAACTTGATGTATTAAACTATTTTGCAGTTCATTGAAAAAGAAACTGAAGGACAAGATGGCTGAATTTCAGGTAGGTTTGTCTTATATTTTTTTTTTTCTGTCTGAGAACGGTTTCTAATATTCTAATATTCTACTTAATCATTTTTTCAAAATCTCTGCAGACCCTTAGAGAGGCCATTCATCAAGAATATCGTGATGTTGTTGAGAGACGTGTGTTTACAGGTTTGAGTTGCTTACTTATTAGTGGTTGCTTCCAATTCCATGCAATTTGATGCTATGGATTTTCCTTGATGTGGAGTTAATTCTTTTTACTTCCCGGTGTTCATGATTGTCAGTAACGGGCACAAGAGCTGATGAGGAGGTATTTTTCTCAGAAATTTTATTAGTAGAGGGGGGAAATATGCCTTTCAAATTTTTTTCTTCTAATCATTTAACAATGTACAGACAATTGACAGATTAATTGAGACTGGTGACAGTGAGCAGATTTTCCAGAAGGCAATTCAGGAACAAGGACGAGGCCAGGTTTTACCCTCCTTCTTACTTTCTTCACTCCCTCTACATTTTCCTTTACAATTCAGGAACCTTGTTATGACCGATGTTCCTTGGGCAATAGGCAAAAGACATGAATATTAAGCATTTACCTTTTCAGTGTACCCCTCCCACACATTTGAGTTATCTTTGTAGATAATGGACACCCTGGCCGAGATTCACGAGCGGCATGAAGCAGTTAGAGACGTTGAGAGGAAGCTTCTTGATTTACAACAGGTATTTTCTTTCTTATTGGCAACAATTTTAGCAACAAAAATCCAAACAAAAGCTATAAAAGCTAGTGTTTCCTGTCGTAAAATATATTTATTGATAAGTTTTTTTTTATGGTTTCATTTTTTTTTGTCTTTTTCTACTTATAACTATTGGCTACCCATGAGCTTCTCTTTCTTAATAGGAACCCATGAGGAACAATTACAATTGGTGTTTAATTAGTCGGAACTCGGAACAAGATTATCGGTCTGTTTGGTTTGCTGTTTTCAGTTTTCAGTTTTTAGTTTTTCCTTCACAAAAACTGAAAATAGCAAACCAAACAGGCCAGTCATACGTGTATGTAGCTTGACATTTTAGGATAATTAAGATCCCAATTGGATAAACTCATTATGGCTGGCTATAATGAATTGAGGACAAATATAAAGAAATTAGAAAAAGATAGTTGCAGATTCACCTTTTTAATCTTACACTCTGTCCAGATAAATACAGATCTGGTATAGTGTATGTATGTAGGCCTTTATTTTGGAACCATTATATAACGAGAAAAAGAGTCAGATTCTTAGTGGGATAGTTTTGGGTTGGGATAAATTATTTTGAACGGCAAAAATATTTTAGGCTAAATCCATTTGACCATGATATTAGTCATCATATCTCGCTGTCGCAGTTTTGCTGTTTCGGATAGGTGGAATACACTTCATCTTCCCAATTCAAGCACAATTTTTTTTAGCATTTATATATTCAAAAACCTCACTCCGGTTCTTGACAAAAATATCCGAGAAATTTATCCTCTGCACTTAAAAGTTTACTCGGAGTTTCACACCACTCAAATGGTGGGACATTTTGGTCCCTAAACATACAAAAATGATGGAGGGTTAGCAAAGGGATGGAAATGACTCGCATTTTAAATGGTGAGGGTCTCAGGTAGACTTCAAGTTAAAGGAGTAATTTGTTCCCCAATATTTGGGTAAGAAACTAAATTAGAGTTTTTGTCTAATTTATATAATAAAACTAAATTCATTAAAAAAAAATTAATTTATATAAATTGACAATTTTTAATTTGTGTTTTGTCTAAATATTTGTGCTTAAGCTTTTGAGAATGAGATAAAAGAAAATTTTTGGGTAAATAGCATAAATCATTATTGAGATTTAGTTAAAGTACACTTCATCCTATTCTTCTCAAAAGTTTAAGTTCAACCCATTAAATTTAAATAACTAATAAAAATTACATTTTATATAATTTTCTTTTTTCATCTAGTATATGATAGAAAATACAAAATTAAATAATTCAAATATTTTAAAAAATAGAGTATTATGCATAGTTTTAAAACTCGGACTGGTGATCGACTAAATTAGAAGTCTTAGATCCTTTGAGTCCTTTGGTTCAACCAGTGGGTCACTGGTCGAATCGGTTGAACCGGATTTATATAAAAAAAATATAAAACTATATAAAAATTTAAATAAAATATAATAAAATAACAACTAATTAACAATTTGATACCTTTTAAGAGCTCCAAATATAAAAACATAATTAAATAACATAAATTCCTAAATATTGTTTTCGTTTCACAATCACAAATCACAATTAACAAGTTTAAAATATAATTGTACAAGTAAACTCACAAAGTTTTACATCACAAACTCACAAATCATTACAATATAAAAAAATTTATTGCATTTTTCTAAAAGTCAAATTAGAATATTATTTTTTAAGGTTTAGAAAAAAATATTATTTAGCCAAAAAAAGAAAAAAAAAACAAAAAAGCAAAAAAAAAAAAAATCGAGTCGACCGGTCCGGTTCAACCGGCCGAGTACCGGCCGAGTCAAACCGGTTTTGATGTAAGACCGATCCAAATAGTGGCTCGGACCGGTTTCATGACCGGTTCAACGGTTTTCCGGTCGAACCGCCCGGTCCGAGCCGATTTTTAAAACTATGGTATTATGTAATTTTGAATTTTTATATTTCATTAAATTAATAAATAATTATTAAAATAAAAATAAATAATAAATTACGTCAATATAATTTCTAATTTTAAATATAAAAATTAATAATGGTTTATAATAATCATGAGCACAAGTAATAAATATTTAAATAATAATACTATTTTTAAAATTATAATTAATTAATTGATTAATTTTTTATTTTATTATAATTTTACTCTTTTCCTAAATATTTAGTTAATATAAGAATAATTGGTAATAGTAAGAAGATAATTTTATATCATATAATAAAACATCTAATACAATGTCACGTGAAGTATTATATAATATTAAAAATTTAATGGATTTAATCCTATGATACCTTATACTATCTGGTATTATCCTATCAAACCTTCTCTCATTAGGCATACCAAATTTAAGGATATCTTTGCAAGTTTTGATTTTTGAGGGAAGGGAAGGGGAATGGAAGGATTGTAGTGTAAAATGTCATTATTTATACTTATTATAATAATAATAATCATTAATGATAATTAGTAATAATATTAATAATAATTATTAACTACTATTAATATTCATATTATTATAATTATTAATAGTAATTATTTATTGAACAAGTGAGGTGGGGTGGGGTGCAATTTTTTTAACAAGAATGGGGTGGGGTGTAATTTAGTCAAATTTCAAGGATGGTTTGTGCTATTTACTCAAAAAAAATTTTAATTTCTAAATTATTTATCCACTAATAATTTTTGAACGAGTTGATGATGGGTAGTTATTGTATGCTTACGAATTGTCCTTATTAAAATGTGATAAATGAATAATAAACAAGTGTTAGAAAAGAATGTAATGAAGGGTCTACTTTCAAAAACGTTTACTGTTTTTATTTTTTATTTTTAATTAAAAAATATTGCTATATTCTATATTTAAAATTTTGTGAAGAAAAAGTGAAAATAAGATTTTTGGTATTTTTTCTATTTTCTGTGTAAAATCTTAAAAAGTAATAAATAACTTAAGAATACTGTATCATTTTTGTAATCAAAATTAAAGATAAATATTTTCAAAGCACCAAACATTTCCTGAAAGTACTTTCGCAAGCCTTACTAAAAAGACTGGGAAATGAATTTACATGTATATGTGGAGTGCGAGGTATATATCAAGTTTGGATGATAATAACTTTCATGTTTTGGCAGATATTTATGGATATTGCTGTGCTGGTCGATGCACAAGGAGACATGCTTGACAACATAGAATCACAGGTATTTGGATCACTTTATTAGATAAGAGGCAGTCAGTGGATGCATACATGTCTTTGTGTACATATGTTACGGGTGAGACTACCTTGAAAGAGAGGCTTTATAAGGATTTGGGCTCTCCCACTTCAATAACTACCTTTTAGGGTGTGGTTTTCCTAAGAACTTACACTCGTAACAAATGATGCTCTCATTGAGACATGGGTTTAGCAATATAATGAGTTCCACATCAAGGAGGCAACCTTGAAAAGGAGGCCTTATAAAGACTTGGGCTCTCCTATTCCAATAGCAAGCTTTTGGATTGTGATTATCCCAAGGATTTATTACAATATATTTAGCTAGTCCCTGTGTTAGCTGTTTGGCTGAGTTATATTTGTAATGAAAGTTGGTTTTCTTCCTCTTGCATCAGGTTTCAAGTGCAGTAGATCACGTGCAGCAAGGTAATACTGCCCTCCAGAAGGCGAAGAAACTACAAAGAAACTCTAGAAAATGGATGTGCATTGCAATCATGATACTTCTTGTCGTTGTTATAATCATTGTTGTTGCTGTCATCAAACCATGGGTTACCAAGAAGGGTGCTTAGTTGCTATTTGGTAATGTATATTGCATAATTACATGGCTTGTGCACCATCATTTCTTCTGCCAATTCATTCTTTGGCTTTTGCTGGTTATAAACATTCCTCCGGTGTTGAATTCACTTGAACGAACCATTGGACCAATATATAAGAAAGATTGAGCTGTGTGCTATTCTAATCTAAAAGGAAACATATTGATTATCTGTCAACGTTAAACTTTTAAGCTAGATTGTCTATGGGAAATACTTCTTGTAGTCTTGTTGTTAACGAGCGATTGTTGCGCACTTTTTTTTTTTTAATACTAGGTACTTAGCTCTTAAAAAAAAAAGGAAACACGAAGCAGAAAGCTAGACTCAGCAAAGGAGTCTAGATAAACGAAACTGCAAAGTCAAACTATCAAAAAGGAGGACCTGAGCTCACATGTACCGGAGATGTGCGCTTTGAACATGAAGGTTTAAGGATCGACAACACTGAAAAGAAAAAGGCCAACTCAATCAGTAGCCCAAGCAGATGTCCCATCTCTCAACTAAGCCCATAAACTCTCCAATCACCTAGAAACACACATAAGGCTTGGTTATTTAGAATGAGGGGATTTGTCAAAGGCCAAGCAGATGTCCCACCACCGATAGAATGAGGGGAAGATCTCCCAAACCGAAAACCTGTATTTGTCAAACCAAAACAAGACCCCTTCAAGCTGATTATTTAGAGCCAAAACCTTACACATAACAACCATAGTTCTGTCGACAAAACTGAGAGCCACGACCCCCGAAAACATCAAACCATATTTCAAGTTTCGAACAGATTTTCAATTACGGTTGCGACATCTTGGTATGTTGAAGCGATTATGACGGGGCAATTAATTATTTTTGGGAGAAAAAAAATGGAGAAGGGATATATTAGGTTAAGAATTACAGAAAGAATATTTAATTTAGGGGACATGAAATATTTTAAATAATAAGGTTTGTGTATATTTTATCAGGGAATAATTAAATTATATTTAATAGACCAAGAGCTAGTTCGGCACATTTAATATGATGAGATTTAATAGGATAAGCAATGTTCTCAATAAATTGCTCGGAAGAACTGTTGAAACTGGTGTGGCCGAAGGCATTAATTTGGGAGAATAGGACGTCATTTTTTCTAGCTTGCAATTCGTTGATGACACGCTCTTGTTTGCACCAGCAGAATCTGAGGTTTTTAATTAATATTAGAAGGATTCTAGACCATTTTGGGTTGATATCGGCCCTTAAAATTAATTATGACAAATAAAAAATGAGAAATAATTAGATACATTGAGAGCAAGAGAATATACTTGTTTTAATATATTTATTAATTGATGCATAAGGTTTGTAGGCCATTATTGCAATAGCTTATATGTCAATCAATGAATGAAGTAGATTAAATACTTTGTCTTGATTTAAGAATACTTATATATAATTTAGTTGCCAATTCCTCTTGGCACGAATCTAAGAAAGGCAGCAATCTGGGAACCGGATATTGATAAAATTAGGAAAAGGCTGAATGGGTGCTATAGGAAATTGTTATTACGAGGTGGAAGGATGCAACTTATGTAAGCAGTCTTGAATAATCCACCTATGTGTTACTAGGCATATTTAGGATACCACATGTGGTAGTTCAGAAATTATTTCCTCGCAGAACGTAATTTTTTTAGGGAGTAAAAGATAGTGGCAGATCCATTCCTATGGTGGTAAAATGTGTTAAGTACTAAGAGTTATGGAAATAGGATAATACAAATGAAATAGAGTTGAGAAAATTATAACTGAACGAAATATTTAACATGGAGAATCCCCTTATGATGAGAGAAAAATCACGAGCAAGACAAGAAGGCTTTTATTATATGGAAGATGAAATTACATATTCTCACTAAATAATAACATCATCTCTTAGAAGAATATATCTCTTTATAAAAATAGGAGAAATTCTCGCTAAACTCACTATATAGGATGTATTGATCTCGGTTTGGGATACCACAACCAGTGGGGGAGGTGTTTATTTATAGCGGAGCCTCCTCCTCCATTTCTCCTTGCTAAATGAAAGAAAGAAAAATTTGCTTGTGAATCTGGCTCAAGCACAACAATTTGGAAGAAAACACAATCTATATGTTGTAAGCATTTATGGCACTGAATTGCAAGTGCCCAAGATTTTGGACTTTTTGCCACAAAAAAAAGTAGCTTTATGTAGCACCCAAAAACTTATTTGAAAAATTAGTTTGGACTTTATTAGTGAGAATTTAAAAAATTTGACAGTTTTAGCAATTATGATAATAGCCCAATGGACATGGTGAAAAAAATATTTTCGGGGTGGGTATGAATAGTGATCTTATGGGCCCTATGAGTCCCTCGGAGTAATCGAAACCCTATATCTGAGACCAGGAGATACCCGGGATTGAGAAAAGATAGGGCTAAGGTTAGGAATAGTTAGAAATTAAGATTTTATACTTGAAATTTAATTTTAGGCAATAATTGATTTCCCAGGTACGGTATTCCACCTGTTCGGTAGAATTTCGATGTGCAATTTTTACATTGAAAGAATGCTTAATTTTTAAGAATTGGATAATGTCTATCCATTTAAACTAAGTGGATAACTAAGATTCAATCTTGATTAATAAGATCAAATCTTAGCCATCCATCTTATTTTTTTTTTAGAAGGAATTACACATTTGACTACATAAATGCTACCTTTATACTAAGATATATTCAAAGAACCAAACCTTCTCACCATCACCTACACATTATGGCCAAGAGCATGAAAAGTACAACCTTCATTTTCTTTCTTCCAAATCTCTATTAACAAGCTTCAAGCTTCAAAAACCCTAGCCTAAACTTGATAAAACCTCAAGACCTCTTCATAAAACTTGTTCTACTCATTATCATGTACAAAACTAACTGATTGAAATTCCAATTTTTTACCTTTTCTCACTTTGAGATATCATCACTTACTGCCTAAGGAAGGGTTTGGTGTTAGTTTGAGGGGTCTTGAAGTGAAGAACATCATTCTTGAATGATTTTTGGACCCAAGAGCCTTAAAGCTCCACAAGTAGGGCTTTGTATCTTGTTTGTTTCAATTCTGTTTTTTTTTTGTAGATTTTGATTGTTTAAATTTGATAATTCTGTTTCTAATATATGATTTCACATAGATATAGATGTATGTACATTGGTGGAGTATTTTGGTGTTGTTTAAAAATCATGTTTGTCAAAAAGGAGTTTTGGACTATGCTACTAAATTTTTGGATTTCTCCTAGGCAAATGTTATTAATTGTCGGGTGTGTTTGTAGGTATTTTTATGAGCTGAAAATTTTAGACGTTGAAGCTAATATTCTAAGACAACTACATGATTTTTCTTGGGTCATATTAAAGACTTTTATTACTTTAAAAAAAAAAATCAAGGACCGAAACTATGCTTGTTGTAACACCCTAATCTTAACCCAAGACTACTAGTATGTACTTAGGTTAATCTTTAGAATATTACCTCTTGGTCTCATCTTTTACTTAGAAAATACTTAGCGGAAATATGGGTAAAATTTTTCTTTTTGGAATTTAAAATCAAAGTGAGAGCCACGCACGAAACTCAAAGGGGAAACATAGCGAAACATATAAGCAAAGCATAAGAAACACATCATGTCATGGAAACATCAACTGAATCATGGATATATATATATATAACGTGCCTACCCAAAGAGGCAGGACTATTTGATACATCATGAAGCAAAATACAACTGAAATGCAATACAAGGAAATCATAAAAAGCAAATACAAGAGAAACTACACCCATACCCATGTGCACCTAAAGGAGACAACCTCATATACAAAAGAAGGTTTGTCCTCTACTATGTGGCGTGTGTGTGCACTAACTACTACCCCTCCTATGACTACTCCTGCGGGTCCGAGTACTGTGGGGTCGAGTCGATCCACTGGCGAATCTCGGCGGGAGTGGTCGAGGGCATCATCGGGGCATGTCCACCGCGGCGAGGGCGCATAGATGGCCGTCGAGCCAACCTCGGCCGGACCACCAGTCTCCTCACTCCCGACCCTCATCGGTGGAGGAGCGGGACGGAGCTCAAGCGTACATGTGGGATGGCGGGTCCTCGGATGGGTCCGTCTCAGAAATCGGGGCCTTGGCACATACTCGGGGTACTCGCGTACTGCTGATGTCTCGGGCTCCATGCGGAGGATCTGCTCATCGCGTGGTCTCGCTCGCTCAAAAATCCCGTTATGGCCGGTAAAGGCGATCGGGGTGAAGCGGTAGCTCGGGATGGGGTCTTGTGAAGGGTCGTCCCATGAACATGAATACTCGACGGTCTGATGACCCTCAAAATGATATGACCGAGTCTTAGGGTCATGGTGCAGCTCCCATACCGGGGTGTCGAGGAAGAGTACAAACGTCGCCATCTGAAGATATGACGGAAGAAAAGAGAGAGGGATTGAGAATCTTTCTAAAAGAATTCTCAGTAGGGTTATCCCTACCTAGGTGTCATCGTCACATCCTCAGGAACCTTGGGTTTATTTCTAAAAGGTGTGCATGCATATAAATTCCTTTTAAGTTGGTTTTCCAAAGAGGTATTTTATCCAAGGTCCATCATATTTTATAATGCGTCTTTATAACTTAAGCAGAAATATAATAATGATATGAATGCATCATAAGGTAACCCAAACAATAGAATGACTAGGAAACATTATAACATTTGCATAAGTATAGTTTATGTGACATTGTTAACTTTAACTTTCATCTCATGGGGCCGCCCTAAAACTTCTCTAGGTTATGAGCTCATACCTTAACTAGTCGTCACTAGCTCTTACTTATCCTATGATAAGCGTAACATAATCCCGACTTAAAGTACGGGCTAGGGGGCAAATTAAGGATCTCCTTTCTAGGATCATTTCCTCTTTGAAACGCTTTGCTAGCCACGTGGGCCTCGCAATTTGTCCACTTTGGCAGGCTGCATCTACACATACCCTCACGGATTTGTCTCCTCCTGGGGGTGCTCAGCCGAACCGGTGTCACCCAGGAGAAGCGCGTCTCAGTGTTGTGTCACATTTATATTCTCATAAGTATTAAATCACAATTACCTCATCATTTATCATATTCATTTTTATCATGCATTCTCATGTAGCTTTTTCATAACATATATATCATCACATGAAACTTTCTCATAACATTCGTCACATAAAACTTTCACACAAACATCATCACATAGTCATATTAACAATCATCCCCATAAGCTCATAGACATGTTATGTTATAACTCATAGTGTTTTAAACTTTGATTCTTATGAGTCTTAAACTTGCAAATTAATTGTTCTAACATTATCCTTAACTTCTTTATACGCCTATAGTTTGACAATTAATGAGTTATACAAATTTTATGCTCAAGAACTAGTCCAAATAGCACTAAGCAGAATTTGGACAGCTTTATGTTTATGTGATTACGGAGTTCTAGAAATTACGGTTTAGATCTTTATCTCACTTTCTAAGTTATTGATCATCAACACCTAGTCTCTTGGGAACCTATAAGGTTATAACTAAGTATTTCTCACCTCACCCTATGGTCAAGAACATCTCTAAACCTCAAGAGTGCAGAAATCAAAATACTAACTTTACGGGTACCTAGAAGTCACAATAATGACCCTTTCTAAGTTCGGTTTGCTCCTAAGGTTTCAAGATTAAGTCCTAAACCAATTATGAGTCATTCCTACACATATAAACTAATTTAAAGCCATGATTATTGAATCTAAACCTTGCTGGACAGAATCCAGAAAATAAATCTTTAAGGGATCTAGAACTCTCAAATTAATTCTTTTCTAGTTCCTAACTTATCCTATCTTTCACATATGAGTCTTAACATAATTTTTGCCCAAACATAAGCATATTAACATCATTAACACAGCTCATACAGTGGCCAAACATAGCAAGGCAGAACCGAAACAAAAACTCCATTTAAAGGCATTGAATCATAGTTTCTAAAGCACATAAAATACTAGTTTCTCTTGGAACCTTATTAAAACCTTCAAAACTCTTTTATGAACACTTTTATCATCTCATCTCATGAAAATACTTGATAGGGCAGTGGCTATATTATTTTCATCTCAAGAGGTCCTAAATTCATAACACTTAGTTCTACACATTCCTTATACTCATATAAGTTTAGAAAAATTATAAAACATAGTTTTCAATACTTGAAAACATTAAGGCCTCATAGGGCCGAAATATGAACCATAGGAAATAAATGTTTTAGACCTTTGTTTGAGATATCCTTGGGCAAGTCTTTGAGCTCTAGAATCATTAAAGTGATGACATAAAAATAAACATGCTCATGCACTTATTTTAGTTATTGCTAGAAAGTAAAGTGAGAGCATAAAATAAATATGTGGTGCAACATATTATTATCTTAGATATTTAGGTGAGGACTTGAAATATAAATATGATAATGCAAAGCTTGAAACATAAACATGATAATGCAAGTTCATTCATTATCTTGGGATTTAGTGATAGCAAGGAAATAAACATGATATGCAAAGCTTAAAGTAAACATGATGCAAGTCTCATTTTTATGTTTAACTAGAGCTCATTTAAGACTTTAACAAGATAATAACCCCATACAACATCTCAAAGATCACAACACAAGAATCGAAAATCATATAAAAGAGAAAGAAAGTGAAGCTACATCAAGTTCTTTATTAAGTACCCAAAACCCATATCTAGAGACAAATCTCTAGAACGTGCCGGCCAACTTTAAGGTTGACAAGGGTAGGCTTGGGCTTTTAGAAATCCTTAGATTAATTTTTCTTGAGTTGGAAAACCATGTGAGCTAGATAACATATAGATGAAGTTGTAAGAAAAGGAAAACTCAAGCTTTAGAGGTTTCTTTGAGATGAACACAATGTCATCATCTAGAAACTCTCATCATCAAGCTATCATGCTCAAATCAAGGCCTCATGGCCGAAAATGAAAGGAAAGGAAAGACAAAGGAAAGTTCAAAAAGAATCCAAGAGAAAACTAGAGAAAAACACTTTCTTGAGCAAAATAAAGTTTGAAAACAAATCCCTACCTTTTGATGAAGATAAAAGCTTGATCTTGAAGATGGAAATGAGATGAGCAATACCTCCTAGGATGGTGGTGATGATTTCGGCCAAGGAAAGGAAAAGGAAAGGAGATGTGTTTTGAGTGAAGTTGTGTTTGAGGTTGAGTGTTTGAAAGCTTTGAGAATGGTTTAAGGTTATGAGGTGATGGATTAAGGTTATGAGGTGATTATGTGATGGAAGAATGAAGAGGATGAAGATGAAGAGAAAGAGCTCTTAGAACTTTGAGAGAAGGAAAAAGCTTAGTAAGACAACTCTAAAACTCTAAACTTTGCAAATGCTTCAAGGTGCAACAAGGCTAACACAAGCATCCTATTTATAGAAAAACAAAACCATGGAGCTCACATTGTGAGGGTGTGGCCGTGTGGTTTGGAGGGAAAAGGAAGAGAAAAATATCTCTTACACAAGGTCATTCAAGCATGGTTGAAGTATGGAAGCTATGCCACAAAGTATGGCTTGATGTGAGTTAATTTCCTATCAAATTTTTATGAAATTAGGCTTCTAGAAATAATGCATGGCTGGAACTTTTCCAGCCACAATTAAATGGGAAAAATGGGTTGTTTTAATTATTTATTCATGTGGAAATTCAAGCTTGATTGAAAGTTATGACAAGGTATAGTGTATGTGACTTGAGGTATGGCCTTGGAGTGTTGAAAAATTGAACATGTGATGCATATGGAGGGAGGAGGTTCACGGCCAGCTTGGGACAGCAGAATGGGAGGATGATTTGACCATTTAATTGTGTGTTAATGGTAGGTTTAGATGTGTATTAGCTTAGGTACAAGGTTAGGAATGATTAAGCTTAAGTTTAGGTAACTAAGAATGTGATTTAGGGAGTTTATGACAAGTTTAGGAGTGCTCATACATCATTAAAGAATTTAAAACTCATTTATGAATAAACAATGTGTAACACAATTCCATGATTTAAGGAATTGGAAAGAGAAAACACTATTCAAGATTCTATGACTAGGTGTCATAAAATTAAAATATGATTTTAGGTTGTAATTGAGTACTTTTTGGTTCTAATCAACTTTAATAAATTATTTTGACTCTAGATTAATTAAGGAAATTAATTAACCTTCGATTAGAGCCTAATATTGCTTAGGTTTGCTTAATCGTGTGATTAAGCGTAAAAGTACGAAACTAGGGGCAAAACCGTAATTTTGCACTAATTTTGCCCGGGACTTCAAAAATTAAAACTGAGGTCATAGAATACATAAAAACGCCTTTTAAAACCATCTGGAGAAGTTTCGGGTTCATCCGGCACTTGTAAGCGGGTAAAACACCACAGGGGCGTTTTGGTCATTTTGACCCGAAAACTCGAAAAACGAGATTTTCGATCCCGGGAAGGTACATAAGTTTTCTAATCCCCTTCCAACATTGAGTTTGCCCTTGAGTCTTGCCCTTGCGGCTTTCCTCGGTCAGTGAAAATGACCTCAGGGGCATTTTGGTCATTTTCACTCTAACAGAAAAATCGGGGCGTTACACTTGTGCTGCCTGAATTGCTAGATTTGAAGCTGTGAATTTTGCTAATTTTGTTACTATAGTAAATAATTAAATTTTCACTTGAAATTTTTACAGGGTTTTGGAAGCATTTTAGAGTTTAATCATGAATTTTGTTATGATTTTAGGGATTCATTTACTATGGAAGAAAAATTAAGAATTTTGACTTTGAGCTGGGATTAGGTGGTCTCTAACTACCAAATTTATGGAATTTTGTCATAGCTAGAGAAATCGTTTTGCTCTAAAATTTTTACAAGACCTTATGGACACATTGAAGTGTCATAGATAATTTTTATAGCGTTAGAATTGGTTGTTTGACATACAAATTAAATTTTTCTACTTAAGTGTAAAATTTGCCAACATGCTGTAAATGAACCCAAGCCTTGAATTAATAAGGTACTAACTTTTGATTCAAGTATGATGAGTATAAACGCATGCTATATACCTTAAAGATTGACTTATGAGGTATAAATGAGAATAACTTGTGATTGAATGCCTATATGTGATTTATGCATGCATTTGAGAAAAGAAAAGTACATGATACATCTATGTGACAAAAAAGAATGTGTGAACTTCAATTATGCATGTTCTGGCATATATGGGCAAAACAGAAATAAGACTTAGATTGGGTGAAGGGGGAGGCAAAAAGAGAAACTTTCCTAGAGATATTATGAGTCAGTAGACGTATCGGCTAGAAATAAAACTGTGTGTGATTCAGAGAGGAAAAAATGAAGTCTGATGTTCACATATAGCAATGAGTTTAGTCGTGATAAGCAGTCTATTATCCATTATAGAGTTGTCCACTATAGATACCATTTGGTATGAATTACCCATGGTGGAGTTATCCACTGTAGATGTCATGTGGTATGAATTAAGTCTTCCTTATGTCAATAAAAAAGAAAAATGCATGGAATTGAGTTCTATGGTCACAAGAGAAATATCAGATCCCTTTCGACATATTAAGGGCACGAAATTATAATTTCACTAAAGATTACTGCATTGTCATATGCATACTTACATTACAATGAGATATTTACTTAAGATGATTTACCATGATTTACCACGATCTTGAATGTTATGAAATACATGTTTTAAGTGATTGAATACTAAAAGAAACCCATTTCAGAAGGATGATTTTGAACTTTAAAATGAATGTTTAATATGTGTTGCATGATCATATTTTATTAATAAATCGAGGTGGCTAAGACGATGACGATGTCATGAACTTTTTATTAAGCATTATGGGGATGCCCGATTGAGAATTTTAGAATTATCATCCTATGTGTTTATGTTCCCGTATCATTTTCAGGTCAATCTAGAGAATAATGAAACTGCTACATGAAAGAAATTGCAATTGCAGTAGTTTAGTGGCTAAGGCTTGTATCGATTGTATTTAGATATATGTATATGTTTGTAAATATAGTAGAGAACAGATGTGTATTAAAGCTCATAGAAGAGCTTCCTTTTGTACTTGACCTTATGTTCAATAAATGTAATGTTTCTTTGTTATATGTATTTTAATAGAATTACGACTTAGTTATTACACGAATCACTCAATCTTGCTATAGATATTTAAAAAAGATTCGTAAATTTATAAGTAACAACTCTTGAGTCCGATGTCATTACTTAAGGATGATATTGTACTTGGGAGGGTGTTACACTTTACACGTTCACTATATAAGAGGTAATCCAAAGGCAAAAAATAAAAAAAGGGTGGACAATCTGTTGGTGATATTGTGAGGAATTCAGCCATGTTATTTAAATAGTGGTAGAGGTTCTCAATGGGAGGGTTACCTCTATGGAAGCATGTAGTGTGTGCCTGTCATAATCTTGAGTTAAATAGGCCTATGATGGATCAAGTCAATAAGGTGACTAGATATAGAATCACGAAAGAAATGAAATTATAGGGGACATGTTTAGTTGTTGAAAGTATACAATTATTTTCATTTCCATCAAAGATAGATCATCCCCTATAAGCATTGTGGGCAGTACAGGGGATGATTTATGATGTGTGGAAAATATATGACAACATTGCTAGGATAGTAGGGACTGGAATTCAGAAAGTGATCGATTGGGAATGATGCAAGTGCATAGTTCTCGGAGGATTTGGGAATAAAGATTGATGGATAAATTTCCTGGGCTATACTCTATGTCCACTCAATAGAAAACTCCAATCCTGAATATGGAGTTTGAAATGGTATAAATTAGTTGTGATACCTCTAGTGGAGATGAGAAATGTTCCAGTGGGAGTTGCCAATTCGTTCTACCTTACCTGTAACACCCTAATATTTACCCAACACACCTATGGCACATTTAAGTTAATCATTAGTCATTACCCTTTTGTTTCAATTCTTAACTTTGAATTGTTAAAATAGTTAGTGAAAATATAGGTAAATTTTTTTTTGAACTTAAAAAAACAAAAACGTGAGTTGCGCATGCTAAAATAAATGACATCATCCATCTCGCATATAGCAAGAAAAGAAAATGAAAACATGTCATAGGCATACACGAAATACAAACACCACAATATCATAAGCATAATATAGTAATGATGTCCTATAAACATAAAGGACATCCAATGATACTAAACCCACTAATAAAGGTTACACATATAATAGACCAAAGCTAAACATGATTGTAAGAAAACTAAACTAGTTTCCAATGCATGTCCATCAAAAGACTAGGCTAAGCACGGTTATATGGGATACGACAACCCTAAAGCTAATGTCTAAGGGAAAGCTATCTCCATGCTTCCGTTGCAACCCTCTAATCCGATTCATAGCATAACTCCCACATCCATATCTCAGGAAGAGTCACAAACAATGCCATTATCTTCGTCTGGAGACAACACAGAAGAAAAGAGAAGGATAAGAAACTCATTCAAAATTCTCAGTAGAGCTTCCTGACTCTAACACAAGTGTCATCATTATCGTCCCTAGCCACTTCGGTTTTCATTATGAAAGAGATATACATGCATAAGGTTTAGTTTTAAAATTCTCAAATCTATTTATCCGAAGTGGGTGTCTTTCAGTATGTGTCTTAATGTCATGGATGCATTATATGATAACATGAAATGCATGTCAATGCCACGTGCAACATATCACAAGAATTATATCAAATGAACATAACATAAAGAACATTATCATTTTCACATGGTCCTTACTCTTTATTCTCTTAGGTGACTTAAGTTTGTTGTTTTTTCCTCCATAGGGGCCACCCTATTACTCTCTCCTTTTGAGAGTTCTAGTTTACGAGTTTATACCTAAACTAGTCATCACTAGTCTACACTTATCCTTTGATAAGCTAATTCCTGACTCTTAGAGTGCGGGACCGGGGGGGGGGGGTAGGAACACCTTTCATAACTATCAATTCTTGGAGTCTAAAGGGTCCTTATTGGATCATCTCTCCTAACCATTAATTCTTGGAATCCAGAGGGTCATTTCCATGTGTCATATATCACCTTTAATCTTAGCATGTTAATTAGAGATGCAAACATGAGCATATAATTTTAGATAGAGGAACACATTTCATAATTATTAATTCTTGGAGTTTAAAGGGTCCTTATTGGATCACCTTTCCTAATTATTAATTCTTGGAGTCTAGAGGGTCATTTCCATGTGTCTTATGTCACCTTTAATCATAGCATGTTAATTAGAGATGAAAAGATGAGCATATCATTTTAAATGTCATCATGACTTATCACATAACATTTCATGCTCATAAATTTCATAATTTTTCCTAAGTTCACAAATTTGACAGAAATCCAGCAGCATAATGGTTGGGAACGGAGTTTCCCCAAATTTGCTACATGCCAATAAACACATCAATCATGCATCTCAAATATCTCAATCATAATTATAATTCAGTATACAATTGTTCACATAAGCATGCCATCATCAACATTTCATTGCAGGATAAACATGCTCCTACCCAATATGCCGGAATCAAGAACTGGACTTAGCTAATGCATATGCTATGCTTAACAAGATATATATACAGTATACTAAGGATTATTACAGATACCATTCACTTTGTTATCCTCAAGTTACTGGTAATTACACTTTTAGCCTTATACGAGTCGAAACTGCCGATCAACATAACCTAATACCCGTAACTATCCTTTTTAGCATCTGAGGGACCACAAATAATTTTTACAATAATTCTCATTAATTTTTAAGCTTATGAATAGTATCAAACAGTGATGTATAGTTTGGATAGTGTTAAGAAAATTAATTATAGAGTTCTAGAAGTTATGTTTTTTACCTTTTCTAATTACCGGTTTTTCCTAAGAAACCAAAAATAATTCTTACCACTATTAATAGTAATTTTTACACTTATGATCATCATCAAACAGAATTTTTACTGAATTAATCATGTCAGGGCAATAACTCAAAATTTTGATTCCTAGAGGCCTTAAAAGTTGCACTTTTGATTCTTTCTAGTTACTAGTCTTTCCTATGATGCTAGAAATAATTTTTTACCACCAATAATATAAATTTTTACACATTGAAACACTTCCAAACAGCATCATACAGATTTATTAATATCAAAACAGTAGCCATAATTTTGATTTCTTGAAGGATTAGAAATTACATTTTTAATCATTTCTAATTACTAGTTTTTTCCTAGGATGTTAGAAATAATTTTTGCATCAATTAATAATGATTTTCACACATTTAATTCACTCCAAACAGCACCTTATAGAAAATATTAGGTCCAAAACAATAGCCAAAATTTACTTCTTAGAAGCAGTAGAAATCACACTTTCAAATTCTTTTTAGTTACTAGTTTCTCATAAAAAATTATTCTGAGATGTTAGAAACGCTTGAAATATTTTGTCTCTAAAAAAAATTCAAATAATACCCTCTACAATAGAAACCAAAATTAAAATTTCATTAATAAGATTTTGTTCATAAAAATCATATGTTTTGAGTTTCCAATGTAACGCTTGGTGACGAGGATGGGGAGTGATCGTCAGTGCAAAGAGGGCACGGATAAGGAATAGCTCCTCACAAGGTCCTCTAAGCGGAGGGGTATATGAATGAACCGATTACACACCCGAATGAGAGGGATCCTAAAGATTGTACAGATATGAGACTATACAGTTGAGGAAGGCTTATATGAATTGATTTGTACTACCTATACCAACAAGATGCATCTTCTTTTCGGTAGCCCAAACTAAAAGAACTATACAGTTAAGCGTGCTTGACCTGGGGTAATTTTGGGATGGGTGACCTCCTGGGAAGTTTTCCTAGGAAGCGTGTGAGTGAGGACAAAGCATGCTGAAAAGACCCGTGTTGGTTTATGGGGACAGTCATCAATCCATGAAACAGCAGGGGATGTTGCATCCAATACTTTCAAAAATTCCTTTACACAAAAAAGACACAAGTTTTGAACCTTAAAACAAAATAAAATCCATTCCAAGTGTGGCCATGATTCAAAATCTTCATTTAAGATACAAGGGCAAGTCTTGAGCTTTAGAGATTTAGGTGATGACTAGAAAAACAAATATGCTATGCAATCACATATTTTAATCTTTAATATTATAAGGTGATGACTTGAAAATATAAATATGATGTGCAAGACTTGAAATATAAACATGAGATGTAAGTTCATTTTTAAGTCTTTAAGATTAGGTAATGACTTGAAATATAAACATAGAATGCAAGACATGAAATTTAAACATGAGAATGCAAGTCCATTTCTTTACTCTTCTAGATTTAAGGTGATGACTTGAAAATAAACATGATATGCAAGACATTGAAACATAAACATGAGATGCAAGGGCTTGAAACTTGAACATAAGTGCAAGTCCATTTATTCTCTTATTAACTCAAAGCTCAAGACTTTACAAGATACAAATCTCAACCCTATTAATCTTAAACAAAATAAAAATGAGCTTTAGAGTCCCTAATCACCATAGTTCTAAGAACCTTATTTCTTGGACTCACCATCAAGCTCGAAAAGAAACAAAACAAAGAGAACAACAAGCATTTTAGTTTTCATGTTTTCTTGAAACCAAAATCGGACCTTGAGCTCTAGAGGCCTAATACATGGTGGTTTCACAACCATCATCAAGAACCATCATCATCAAGCTATGGTCTTGAACATCAAAGGAAAGGTAACCAAGGAAAAACCAACAAATATTCCATTTCTCATGCTCTTTGAAAATCGTGAACAAAATAACCAAACATTATGCTTTAGAGGTTAAACACATGGTGGCATCAAAACCTCCATCAAGATATCTCATTATCAAGCCATGGTCTCAACCTTCCATCAACAACCAAAATTGAAAATGGAAGGAAAAATAAAAAAGTTCAAAACCGAAAAGAAGAATAAAGGAAAAGAAAGATCAAACCAAAATGGAAAGAAAGAAAAAGAGAAAAAACTAAACCATTCATCCATCATCAAAATTGAAAATGATAGGAAGGAAAAAGAGAAGAACTTGTTCATTTATCTCAAGACAACCAAAAATGCCAAAGAGAAAAAGAGAAAGAACTCCAAACAAAATCCCTACCAAAGATATTTCTTTCTTGCAAAATGAAAAGCTCTTGTTCTTGTAAAAGGAAGAGAAGGAAAAATCTTCTCTTTCAGGGCCAAGAGGGTTTCAGCCAAGGCAAGGTAAAATGGATGAAGGATTTTTCTTGAGTTCTTGTATGTTGGAATGGAAAAGTTATGTGTCTTGGAGATGATTTATAGTGGAGGTGTGATGGTTTGAGGTTGAGAGCTTGTGTATGGAGTAACAATGGTGGTTCTTTAAAGGTGGAGGAGAAAAAAAGGAAACTTGAGTTGAGAGGATACAAGAGCACTTTTTTTTACACAAAAGTCTTGGCCAACAAAAAGTGGATGGTAAAATAAGAGTGTTTATGAGTGTTAGTGTGTTAGAAAAATTAAAATATGAGGGGGAACAATGGAGGTACAGCTGCAGCCTTGAGGTTATTTAGGGGGAAAAAATTTCATCTTTCATGTAGGTTAGGATATGTATTAGAGGTAGATTTAATTAGGCAAAGGGTTAGGGATTGGTAATTAAGTGTTAGAAGTTGTAATGTAATGATTAAGGTTTTTTAAGACAAGATTAAAGAATAGTCTTACACCTTTAGTTAAAATAACATGATTAGTTTGAAATTCAACAAGATTCCTAATTTTAGGGAAAATGATAGAGAAAACACTATTTATTTTTTGACTTTCTTTATATTTTAAGAGCTCTTTGATTAAGAATGAGATTTGAATTTCTCTAAGCAATCTTAGGCGTTAATTAACCTCAAATAATTATTTTAACTCAAGTTAATAATTAAAATTAAATTATCTTTAATTAGAATCTAATATTGTCTATATTTCCTTAATTATTTAATTAAGCTCATTTTGCACTAACTAGGGACAAAAACGGTTATTTTACACAAAAACTTCCCAAGACCACTCGAACCTTTCCAGATATCATTCAACCCTTATAATTGACATTTCTAGCCTCTAGGTAATGACTGGGTCCAGCCATGCATTAAATCACCATGGGGTATTTTAGTCATTTCATGCACAGGAAAGACTAGAATTGAGATTTTCACCTCTATCATTATTTATAACACATATAATCTCCTTCAAACAATAAACTAACCCCTTGAGGATAGCCTGGGTTGGCTGTCCTCGATTTTCGGGCAAAATGATCTTAGGGGCATTTTGGTCATTTTCAATAAAAAAATCACGAATCACGATTTTTGCACAGATTGCCATCTAATCCTTATATAACCTTATCCTAATGTTAAAATATCCCTTTGGGGTTGGCCGAGATTGACTGGCCTCGAATTTTATACAAAATTACTCAAGGGCATTTTGGTCATTTTTGCTAAGTAGGAAAAATTAGGCCGTTACATTACCAAATATGCTTCAATAGCTTCAATTTACTGAAGGTCAGTTTTTCTAGTTCAAGATGCTTCTCAACTAAGAGTTTTCAAGCTATTTATTTTTAGGCACAAATGGAAGCCTCTCAGTATTATACTTTTGCAAGTAAGGTGTGGAGATATGTGTCCACCAAAAATTAGAGTTGCTACTTTGGCTTATGATGATGGTGAGACTAAACATTCAAGATAGGCTGCAATGGCTCAACATTCTATAGAATGATCATATAGGTGTTTGTTATGAAATAACCTTGATTAAAGCATTTCCATCTGCTCTTTACATGTGATTTTGCATGGAGGGCATGGGCTTGTTGCTATAACTATTAGGGGATCTCTTGGGTGCTTTAAGGATGGTCCATGAATTAATTTAGAATCGTGGTTTGTTGTTAGAATAGGTGGTCATCAAAAGAAAGCTTGGTCATCCTGATTTTATGTCATTATTTAGTCAATTTGAAAGTGTTGCAACAAAATTGTATTTCAATGTGACACTACTGTATGCTTTTCATGCCAACGCTCATCAACACATACGTGGTGGACATCAACCCCAAGTAGGAATGAATAATTGTTGTCGTGTGGTAACTTGATGTATATGTTATTGGCTATGGGTGCTTTTGTTGCTTTTGTTATGATACGGTGATATTATGCTTGTAGTTTTGCTTTGGTTCCCCATTGAAAAACAAGGTTAGATAACATTTTAGTATCACACATTATCTGGTGGAATAACATTGTATAAAACACCATAATATATAAGATAATACTATTTTATGATTGGTGATTATTTGTATTGGATACATTTTTTTAACAAAAATATCCTTACATAAAAAATAATATATTATGTGCAAATTTTTTTAATGTTATGTTAGTTTTTGAGAAATTAAAATCACCCCAAGTCTTCAAAAAATTAATAGTGTATATAATTAATAAAAAAACATCGAAACTAGAGTTAAAAAAATTCCCTAAAGGCTTTGAAATCTGACTAGTAGATATTGCTTCAATAGTAAAAGAAAAATAAAATAGAATTTCAAAATTAAAAATTAAAAAGGAACTAACTCATTGCACCCCAAATGATAGAAATAAATGAAATCCAAACTTTAAAGCAATTATGATCTAATTTAAAATTAAGTAGAAATTATAAAAATTAAACTACCTTACAAATAGACTTAAAAAATGAGAATCATAATGATCTCATTGTGCCATTCAATTGATTAATAAATGTGAAGTATTTGAATTAGTCCAATTTAAGTTTAAAGATTTAACTGATAGTTACAAATATTGTCAACGGCATCCGTATTTGCATTATACAAAATGAAAATTTGCTAAAGTATTCACCCAATTTCATACCAAGTGAATGTAATTGAATAATAATAGTGTCACCAAATACCAATATCAAGTTTTAAAAGTGCAAGATGTCACAAAAAGTGAGTTGAATCATGATGTTCAAAAACTTTTTTCAATTATGAACATCTTAAAACAAGTTTTTATCAAGTATGAGCTTGGAATGCGCTAGCATTTAAGTTAAATAAAGAAAGTAAGTTAAAACGGATTGAAAGAACAACATAAACTAATAGTTATATATAAATAGCTATAGTATAAAAGAAATGTAAAGAGATGAAGGATAAAAATATCATGTAAAATGTTTTATCCTTGTTTGGCCAAGTCACTTGCCTACATTCAGTATTGAATAAACTAGATGAGATCTTTCACTACAAGTGTTCTTGTTCTAGCCTCTTCAAGCTTACAGCTGAGAATTCTATTTTTTCCTTGCTTCTCTAAGCCAAGCACATAGTTCTCTTTGTACTAATCTCTAAGCTAACAACAATGACCACTACCAAGTCAAGGTACAAAGATGAAAATGGGTTTGTGTTTTGATCAATCTATAACATTAGAAGCATTTTATCTTTCTTAAGTACAAGATGAGTGACTTCTCCAATAAGTTTCCAACAGCACATTTTCCAATACAATTTAAAGAAGATTTTGACAAGAAGTTCCAAATAAGACTTATTTAATTCTTTAGAAAAGTAGAGAAAGATGAAGGGAACTTAAAATCTTTTTCTCTGTTCTTGCGACTTTTATAGACCTATAATTAGTAGCCGTTGTGACTCAGCCTACGCTTCAGTAAAATTGTATCTAGTAGTTCAAGTTTGGTTAAAGAGACGAAGTAGCTTTCTTGTGCAACAAGAAAGAACAGTGCCAAAGAGGCAAAAAGAGAGCCATTTAGGTCAACTAGCTTTGTTGCATGTTAATCTACCTTTTACCTTGTGTACAATAGCTCGTGTAAAGACATTCCAAACAGATGATGAAAAGACCTCTAATATTGCCTTTAGGATCACATTCTAGTTCCCATATATGCTAGGTTAGTGCCAAGATTTAATTTTTGTTATAGGACTTTATCCTTATGTTGTCAAACATGACCTTTGTCTATTAGTTTGCAAATATCTCGAGTTGCATATGTTCGATTGACATGATTTTTCTATCATTAGAAAATTAACTCAATTATCTACAAGTGTACAGTAGGTAGAAAAACACATGAGAAGGGGGGGTTGAATCAAGCTTTGCCTTTTCTTTCCTTTTTTGTTTATGAAAAACTAGAACAAATGCTATCAAGTGTATACTTGAAATGCAGTGGAAATAATCATCCGTACACTTCAGAAAGTAACTTTCTGAAACTATTAAATGAGTTAATACAAACAAAGCAATAAATAAAAGAGATTCAAGGAAGGAGAAGCTATTGCACAGGGATTTTTATACCGGTTCGGCTAACTTGCCTACATCCAATTCTCAACCACCGTTGAGTTCCACTAAAACCTTTCTCAATCTAAGAAAATTCGATAGTCTTTACAATGGCCTTCTCAAGTTCTTACTAGTGACCTGTAATACCTTAGATATACTGTTACCTAGAAAAGTGTAGAGTAGCACACGTGTCCTTAGATAAATCCAAGTCCTGAATTTTACTAAATTTGAGACCCTACACGTCATTGGAGGGCTATATGATAGAGTCATATTTTTGGGATCAAAAGTCCCGGTAATGGTTTCTAAGAGAAAAATAAGTTAAGGGATGATTTTTAACAAATTTTACGAAAGCTTTAAATATTTCGTTTCTAGCCCTCAAGTTTTAAAAGTCATAAGAATTCTTGGATTTGAACTAAAACCCAAAATTTTGATTTTGATTGCTTGGGATTTTGATTTTTTTAGATATTCTATTTGAATCCAAATGGGGGATAATTCCTTATTCACATTTATGTTTAAAAGTTAATATTTAACTTTAATAAAGAAATATAAATAAGTGAGTTCTAGGGAGTGAGAGACCATTTTGGAGAGTGAGAGACCATCTTGTAAAGGGAGAAACTATTCTGGTGAGCGCTACAGCGCTCTTGGCACTGCAGTGGTTAGCAGAGCATTAAGTTAGTGCAATAAGTGAATTTTTATGCTCTCTGGTGACTGCACCGCTCCTAGCGCTGCAGCGCTCAACAGAACAGTATGTTGGTGTGAAATGCGCTTTCTAGTGACTCTTTAGTGCTGCAGCGCTCGACAGATCACTTAAAAACCTCATTTCGGGGTCCAGAAGCTTTACTCAGCCAAAACACACCCCACCCCCTAGGAAACATGAAACTCTCATCTCCAACCTCTCTCATTTCCATTTTTCATCAATCAAACATCAATCTTTCACTATTAAGGCTTAAAGCTAAGAGATTACTAGTTTTGCTTCTTGTTTTCTCAGTTCTTCTCTTGTTCTTGGGGTTAGAACTTGGGTTTCTCTTTGTTATGAGGTTGTAGTGTTCTTCCATCATTGATGGGGTTAGAATAGAGTTATTTTGAGATTGATCTAGGATTTATTGCTTTACTGACAGATAGTGGTATTGTTCCTGCCTCCCAAGGTTCTATTGGTGTCCCTTCTATTCATTCTACCACTATAGGTGAGTGAGTTCAAACCTGAAATCTCTATGTCATAGATTAGAGATATTTGCATGAAAATATGGTTTGTATGATGATTTTAGAGAATTCTATGGAAGGATTAGAAGTTTTGTTTATTATTCAAGCTTTTGAGAATGTGGTTTTTAAATGGCACGAGCTATAGATTTTGTTATGAAAACCATGGGACCATTGTTGTTGAAATGAGAACATGACCAGTTGATTTATGATTTTTGAATATTGAAAGCTACTATCTTGACCTGATCATTTCTGATATATTGGATACTGTTGTTTGAGAAAGCTTGAAACCCTAGGATAAGAGACTTGTGTAATGTTGTAAAAAGATTGTTTTGGGACTAAGAACTACTGAAAGAAATAGAGTTGTAAGTTAATGGAAACTATACCGTTAACCTTGGTATACCAAGGCCTGCCAGGAGCAAGCTTACTAGTAGCTAGATCAGTCTGCTAGGGATGCAGTTTGCCAGGAACTGTTAAGATCTTAGTTATGGGCTCATGTTCACCAGGGACTGAGCACCACCTCAAAGCTCATGATAGTCTGTTATATTTTGTAGTATCTTGAGGATTATTATAGTTTTGTTTTGTGTATCTGGTAAATTTATGGTTTTCTACCTATTATGTAAAATGAATATAAATGTTTTACAACTGTGCATTATGTATCCTTTCTCTTATCCTATGAAGGGGGTTTCAGGTGAGAATTCAGTCACTGAGATTTTGTATAAAAAACTCACCCCTCTATTTTCCTCCTATTTATAGATATAGTAGCTGTTGTGGGTTCTTCCCAGCCTTCTACTTCTCAGCAGCAATAGAGAATCAGTTGGTGAGCTCCGTTTGAGTGAAACATTCTTGATTAGGTTAGAGTGCTCCAGTGTTATTACAGGCAGGAGTCTTGATTCATATAGAGCTCATTTTGCATTTTACATATTTGATCATATTATGGTTTGTATTTAATGGAACTGGTTGTTTCTGGACAATCTGAACAAAAGTTGTTTGATATGTATATCTGTATTTTGGGTATGGATAATGTATGATTTCAGACTTTTGATATGGATGATGATATTTTAGTTATCAAGATCTTGATTTCAGAAAATAGGATATTTATATGTTGAAATGTAATCTTGTTTTACTTGAATTTTCTTATTTAAATATGCATGTAGAGCATTACACAGGTCTCAAGGCTTTCATGGGGATTTGACTCCCCACTTGCCGATCACGTGCCTAGATCAGGTTGTGACAAAGTTGGTATAAGAGTTTTAGGTTTTTCCTGCATATCACTGGGGCAAGTATCCATGGGTAGCACGTCGTTTATGTAAATGGAAGTGCACCCATTTGCATTAATGAAGTCTACTTGAGGCCTTTAGGTTGGTTAGTCATGTCTAGGTTCAGAGATAGAGTTTTGTCTTTCCTTATGAATATTATCTCTTATCAAGTGTGCTCATGCCTTTCAGTTGGATCCAATATGCCTCCTCCACGCCCTTCTGCTTCACGTCGCCAACGTAGCAGTGGTTTTTCTAATATTGGTGTCCGTTTTAGAGTTCTAGAACAGGCCTTGGCTACACTATCTGATGTGCTGCCTAGACAGATAGAGGCCGGGTTACAATCACCCCCGGTCCAACCTCCAGTTAGAGACCCCGATGATTCAGCTTTAGAGCGTTTCAGGAGGATGGATCCACCCACCTTCTAGAGGCATCTCACTATAGTGGACCCCCAGGCGTTTCTTAGAGAAATAGAGAAGATCACGAAAGTGATTCATTGTTCATTAGAGAGAGCAGTTGAGTTAGCTGGCTTCCAGCTGGAAGGCCAGGTAGGAATCTAGTATGATGAGTTTTTACAAGGTTACAATGACTCCAACTCACCCACTTGGGAAAAGTTTAGGGCAGCATTTCTGAGGAAGTTGTTATCTGAGAGTCGGCGTGCTCAAATGGTGGAGGAGTTTTTGAGACACCGTATGACTCCAAGGATGACAGTAGCAGAGTATGACGAGAGGTTCACGAACAAGGCACAGGCAGCTACAGGTTTGTTATAGTATGAGACAGAGAAAGTTAGGTGATTTGTCCAGAGGTTGACTAAGGACATGTTCCTCAGCCTGCAGCCACACATGAGTACGATGGATTATGCTCAGGTAGTATATACAACTATTGGATTGGAGGTAGGATTAGTAGAGAGGAGAGCTGCTTCTAATGTAAGCAAGAGGGCCAGAATTCATGGCTTATTTTCTGGAGGAGCAGGTAGTAGCAGAGGACCTGGTCAGCAGGGCCAGCAGCGGACCCAGCCAGGCAGGGCTACCATTTCAGAGCCTACCCCAATGTGACCTGCTATTTCTTTTAGCCGGAGTAGAGGAAGCAGTCAGCCTAGCTGGCAGAGTGCTAGACATTCCGCCCTAGAGTGTCAAAACTACGGGAAGAGGCATTTAGGGCAGTGCATGAGGGGGTCTTCTGGATCCTACAGTTGTGGCCAGCAGGGCCGTATTAGACGGGACTGCCCACTATTAGGAAGAATGTCCAGCCAGGGGTCAGCGAAGCCCACCACACCAGCACCATCACATCAGTCAGTTACCCGTGAAGGCTTCGTGGCCTCCGCCAGCAGAGGTATTGGAGGCAGAGGTCCTGGAGGAAGAAGCTCAGGTGGTAGAGCCTCAGCAGGTAGAAGCCATGGCAGCAAGGGACAACCTCAATTATATGCATTGACACAGCAGGATGTAGCAGGATCTAATGAGGTAGTAGCAGGTATTATCAGAATTTTCTTTTTTGAAGCCTTTGCTTTATTTGATCATGGATCCTCGCATTCATATGTATCTCCTTTCTTTGCTATGCGATTTGAGAGATCGATTACTAGTTTAAAGAGGCCTTTCTGGGTGGGAATACCTACTGGAGAACCTCTCTAAGTTCAACTAGTTTACAAAGGGTGTGAGGTCAAGGTAGGAGATATGGAGACTTTTGCAGATTTACATGTGTTAGTAATGTCAGATTTTGATTTCATTCTGGGTATAGATTGGTTAGCTTCATGCCATGCTATAGTGGATTGTTATAGCAAGTAAGTGAAGTTTGATATTCCAAGAGGCGAGCTCCAAGAGTTTAAGGGTACCGGTTGTTCAGTTCCAACCAGTTTGATCTCAGCCATGAATGCTTTAAAACTTATGGATAGAGGAAGTCAGGGTTTTCTTGCAGCAGTTAGAGATGTTAATGCACCAATGCCTTGCATAAAGTCTGTTCCCATGGTTTGTGAATTCCCAGATGTGTTCCTAGATGAATTACCAGGGATGCCACCAGAAAGGGACATAGAGTTCGGGATAAAGCTTGAGCCCAGAGTTAGGCCTATCTCTATTCCCCCATATCGTATGCCCCAGGCAAAATTAAAGGAGTTAAAGGAGCAGCTATAGGAATTTCTTGACAAGGGGTTCATTCGGCCTAGTACTTCACCTTCGGGTGCTCCAGTATTATTTGTGAAAACGAAGGATAGGTCCATGAGGATGTGCATAGATTACCGGTAGCTAAATAAGGTAGCAGTTAAGAATCGGTACCCCTTGCCTCATATAAATGACCTGTTTGATCAGCTTCAGGGGGCCTAGTGTTTTCCTCAGGTTAATCTTCGTTCAGGGTATCAGTAGTTGAAAATAAAGGATGAGGATGTGCCCAAAACAGCCTTTAGGACACGCTATGTGCATTATGAGTTCAAAGTTATGTCCTTTGGGTTGACCAATGCCCCTGCAGCCTTTATGGAATTGATTAACAGGGTTTTCAAGCCGTTTCTAGATCATTTTGTGATTGTCTTCATAGATGACATCCTAGTGTATGCTAGGAGCATAGAGGAACTTGATCATCATCTTAGGATTGTTCTGCAGACACTTAGAGAACACCAGTTGTACGCCAAGTTCTCTGAGTGTGAGTTTTCATTGGAGCAAATGACATTCCTTGGACATATAGTGTCTAAAGATGGTATTAAAGTAGACCCAAGGAAAATTGAAGCGGTGTTACAGTGGCCTAGATCTTCTACAGTGTCAGAGATTCATAACTTCTTGGGTTTAGCAGGATATTATAAGTGATTTGTTAAGGATTTCTCCATGATTGCAGCACCATTGACTAAATTAACACAGTAGAATGTGAAATTTCAGTGGTCAGAGGCATGTGAGGAGAGTTTTCAGAAGTTGAAGACCTGTTTGACTACGGCCCAGTTTTAGTATTACCCTCAGGTACAGATGGATTTTTCAGTATATTGTGATGTTTCTAGAGTAGGACTCAGTTGTGTTCTTATGCAGTATAGTCGAGTTGTAGCTTATGCCTCATGGCAGCTTAAGAAGCATGAACAAAACTATCCTACCCATGATTTAGAGATGGTAGAAGTAGTGTTTACTTTAAAGATTTGGAGGCATTACTTGTATGGAGCAACTTGTGAGATCTTTACAGATCACAAAAGCTTGAAGTATATTTTCCAGCAGAAGGATCTGAATCTTAGACAACGTAGATGGTTCGAATTGCTTAAGGACTATGACTGCACCATCTCTTACCATTCGAGTAAGGCTAATGTAGTAGTAGATGCTTTAAGTCAGAAGTCCATAGGTTAGTTTGGCTCACATAGCACCCGTGAGGCAACCTCTGATAGAGGATATTCATAAGTTAGAAGTAGAAGGATTCCAATTTGACATAGCTAATTCAGGAGCTTTCCTAGCTCACATTAGGGCTTAGTCCACCCTAGTGGAATAGATCACGGCAAAACAGGGTGAGGATCCTAAATTAGTTAAGATTTTGGAGGATGTGCACAAAGGAGAAAATTATGAGTTTTCAGTGGATTCAAAGGGTGTGTAACATTTTGGAGATAGACTATGTGTACCTAACGTAGGTGAACTAAAGAGGAAGGTGATGGAAGAGTCCCATAGTACAGCATACTCCGTGCACCCAAGATCAGTCAAGATGTATCATGATCTGTGGTAGTTGTATTGGTGGGAAGGTATGAAAAGGGATATAGGTGATTTTGTGGCACGGTGTTTAGTGTGTCAGCAAGTTAAGGCTGAACACTAGAGACCTGCAGAATTGCTCCAGCATATAGAGATTCCAGAGTGGAAGTGGGAGAGGATAACTATGGACTTTGTAGTTGTGTTACCTCGGACCACTAAGGGTTTTGACTCCATCTGGGTGATTGTTGATAGGATGACGAAGTTAGCCCATTTTTTACCAGTTAAAACAACTTTCAGTGCAGCCCAATATGCTAAGTTGTATATAAATGAAATTGTTAGACTTCATGGTATGCCAATGTTTATTATATCTGACCAAGGGTCTCAGTTCACTTCAAGGTTTTGGAGAGCATTTCAAGAAGCTCTCGGGGCTCGAGTGGACTTGAGCATGGCTTTTCATCAACGGACAGATGGCCAATTAGAGGGAACAATCTAGACTCTAGAGGATATGCTCAGAGCTTGTGTTTTAGACTTTGGTGGAAGTTGGTGTGACCACTTGCCACTGATAGAGTTCTCATATAATAATAGTTATCAAGTGAGTATCCAAATGGCACCATTTGAGGCATTGTATGGGAGACGTTGTAGATCTCCTATTGGGTGGTTTGACCTTGGGGAAGCTAAGACCCTAGGCCCAAATCTACTCCAAGAGACTCTAGAGAAAGTTTAGTTAATCAGAGAATGGTTGTTAGCAGCTCAGTCCAAGCAGAAAGCTTATGCTGATCACCGGAGACAAGAGCTAGAGTTTGCTGTGGATGATCACGTGTTTCTGAGAGTGTCTCCCATGAAAGGAGTTGTGAGGTTTGGTAAATGGGGAAAGCTAAGTCCTCACTATATCGGACCATTTGAGATTCTAGAGAGAGTTAGAGCAGTGGCCTATAGATTGGCATTACCTCCCAACTTATTAGCTATTCACCCATTTTTTTCATGTCAGTATGCTCCGGAAATATATGCCAGATCAGTCTCATGTGCTTACACCACAAGCAGTTCAGGTCAACGAAAGTTTATCCTATGAAGAAGAGCCGATTGCCATCATAGATAGATAAATCAAGAAACTTCGCTCTAAAGATGTGGCCTCGGTGAAAGTCGTTTGGAGGAATCACTCCAGTAAGGAAGCTACATGGGAAGCTGAACAAGCCATGAGAACCAAGTATCAACATCTTTTTCCTCCCTCAGGTATGTTTTAAGATTTGGGTACCAAATCTTTTTAAGGGGCAGTATGTAATACCCTAGATATACTATTACCTAGAAAAGTGTAAAGTAATATACGTGTCCTTAGATAAATCCAAGTCCTGAATTTTACTAAGTTTGAGACCCTACACGTCATTGGAGGATTATATGATAGAGCCATATTTTTGGGATCAAAAGTCCCGGTAATGGTTCCTAAGAGGAAAATAAGTTGACGGATGATTTTTAACAAATTTTACGAAAGGTTTAAATATTTCATTTCTAGCCCTCAAGTTTTAAAAGTTGTAAGAATTCTATGATTTGAACTAAAATCCAAAATTTAGATTTTGATCGCTTGGGATTTTGATTTTTTAGATATTTTATTTGAATCCAAATGGGAGGTAATTCCTTATTTACATTTAAGTTGGTGCAAGAAGTGAATTTTTATGCTCTCTGATAAGCATTGCAGCGCTCAACAAAACAGTATGTCGGTGCGAAATGCGCTCTCTAGTGAGTGCTGCAGCGCTCGACAAATCACTTAAAAACCTCATTTTGGGGTCCAGAAGCTTCACTCAGCCAAAACACACCCCACCCCCCTAGGAAACATGAAAGTCTCATCTCCAACCTCTCTTTCTTCCATTTTTCATCAATCAAACATCAATCTTTCACTTCCAAGGCTTAAAGGTAAGAGATTCTACTAGTTTTACTTCCTGTTTCCTCTGTTCTTCTCTTGTTCTTGGGGTTAGAACTTGGGTTCCTCTTTGTTATGAGGTTATAGTGTTCTTCCACCATTGATGCGGTTAGAATAGAGTTATTCTAAGATTGATCTAGGATTTATTGCTTTACTGGCAAATAGTGGTACTGTTCCTGCCTCCCAAGGTCCTATTGGTGTCCCTCCTGTTCATTCTACCACTCCAGGTGAGTGGGTTCAAACATGAAATCTCTATATTGTGCATTAGAGCTATTTGCATGAAAATATGGTTTATATGATGATTTTAAAGAATTCTATGGAAGGATTAGAAGTTTTGTTGATTATTCAAGCTTTTAAGAATGTGGTTTTCAAATGGCATAAACTATAGATTTTGTTAAGAAAACCATGGGACCATTGTTGTTGAAATGAGAACATGACCACTTGATTTATGATTTTTGAATATTGAAAGCTACTATCTTGATCTGATGATTTCCAATATACTGGATACTTTTATTTGAGAAAGCTTGAAACCCTAGGATAGGAGACTTGTGTAATGTTGTAAAAATATTGTTTTGGAACTAAGAACTACTGAGAGAAACAGAGCTGTAAGTTAATGGCAGCTATACCATTAACCTTGGTATACCAAGGCCCGCCAGGGGCAAGCTTACTAATAGCTAGATCAGTCCGCCAGGGACTGATAAGATCTTAGTTATGGGCTCATGTTTGCCAGGGACTGAGCACCATCTCACAATTCATGATAGTCTGTTGTCTTTTGTAGTATCTTGAGGATTATTATAGTTTTGTTTTGTGTATCTGGTAAATTTATGGTTTTCTACCTATTATGTAAAATGAATATAAATATTTTACAACTGTGCATTATGTATCCTTTCTCTTGTCGCATGAAGGGGGTTTTAGGTGGGAATTCACTTACTGAGTTTTTGTATAAAAAACTCACCCCTCTCTTTTCCTCCTATTTACAGATACAGTAGCTACTGCGGGTTCTTCTCGGCCTTCTACTTCCCAGCAGCGATAGAGAATTAGTTGGTGAGCTTCACTTGAGTGAAACATTCTTAATTAAGTTAGAGTGCTCCAGTGTTATTGCAGGCAAGAGTCTTGATTCATATAGAGCTCATTTTGCATTTTGCATATTTGATCATATTATGATTTGTATTTAATGGAACTGGTTGTTTCTGGACAATCTGAACAAAAGTTGTTTGATATGTATATTTGTATTTTGGGTATGGATAATGTATGATTTCAGACTTTTAATATGGATGATGATATTTTAGTTATCAAAATCTTGATTTTAGAAAACAGCAAATTTATATGTTGAAATGTAATTTTTTTACATGAATTTTCCTATTTAAATATGCATGTAGAGCATTACACAGGTCTCAAGGCTTGCATGGGGATGAGACTCCCCATGTGCTGGTCACATACCCAGTTCGGGTCATGACATGACCAGTAGCTTACTTTACTATCACACCTAAGTAGTCTTTGACCAGCCTTTCCAAGCTAACTCCATGACCAGTAGCTTACTCTACTATCACCGTACAAGTAGTCTTTGCTTATCCTCTTCAAGTTAACTCACAATGATCACTACTGGATCAGAGTTACAAAGGTTTGTGTTTAGGTTTGAACACTCAAACTAACCAACAATCAAGTTTTTGTGTGACAAGCAATAATAAAGTTGGAAAACTTGAATGACTTCTTTCAATCCATTCTTCCTAGGAAGAATGCATGATCTACTAAGAACATAGAAAGAAGATTTTTTACAATGAAGAAACTGATTACAAGCTATAATAACTTTACAAAGGATGAAGGGAAATTTCTTCAGTGTTTCAGCACAATATTTTAGCAAAAGTCTCTACGTTGTAAGCATTGCATCTCTTTTTATACTTGATCTATACTTATAACAGTTTCCCTTGATATGATTTTCAAGTGACACGTGTTGATCTTCTTTTTGTGTCTTGGAAGTACAGTCTAGAGGAGTAGCTCAGTGTTAGAGCAGTTGCAAAAGTCATTGTGCAATAGAGGTTTCTGAGTCCACCATTAGAAACTACTTTTTACTTTCTGCATAAGGTTTCTAAACTTTTCCTTGCAGATATTGAGGTAGTTCACAAGTTAGCAAAAAAGACGTCACATCAATTCTTGATTGGGTTTGAATTTAAATTTGAATTTCAAAATTCCTTCATTTTCCTGTAAGGTGCATCGCTTAGAGTGAAATGTGCTTTCTAAAATGCTGTCTCAGTTTCTGGGTTTTTCTTTGATCTTATACTCTTCAATTAGAGCTTGTTGTTAATGATATGATTACGATCATGATGATTGAAGATGGCAGTACACACTTGCTTTAGAGTTGGATTGAATTTTACTTTCTAAAGTCACGTGCTACTTTATGAAGATTTGAGCCTCGGTTTCTTGTATTTGAGAGTTTTCTTTAATCTGTTGAGCATATATTCATTCATTCCACAATATATTTTTCACTTTCATTAAGTCTCAATCTTCTCAAATGTGATTAAACATGTTTGAACATGTTATTGTGAAAATATTCTTGTTTTAAGAGACATGTATGCTAACATAAAAAGAATGTTTATTGCTTCAAGAAACTCAAAGAAAATATTAATCTGTCTTCAAAATATTTTCTCAAAATTGGTTATGTTATCACTCAAAACATTTAGCATAAAGCTTTCTGAAGGGTTCTAGGGCTAACAACTACTTTAAACCCTGAGACCGAATTTCAACCACAATAGAAGTTATGGTCAAATTGATAAGTAAAAAAAAAAAAAAAAGAAGGAAAAGAAAGAAAAATAATGATTAAAAATTTAAAGCCAAGCACCTCGACACTTCCACTCGAAAACAGTGTGACCCTCACCTTTTTGTTAATACATCGGTAATATCTTTATCCTCTAACATATGTTTGACACATTATAACAATTCCAAACATTCTCCAAAAAAATCTAGCCACCCAAGGATTTTTCCCCTTTGAAAAAAATGCAATTTTTCTCAATCTTCTCCAATTAATCTCTTTTGGTAAGTGCTTTAACCCTTACTCTTGTATAGGTTATGAGTTTAGCCAATCTATGGGATATTTTGAGTTGGTTCTCTCTTCCTGTCTATCCCAAATCATGCTTAACCCACCTTATCTTATTTTTTATCAGTTGGGTTTGCTTTAGTTTCCTAGGATCACGTAGGCATAAGGCAAACACTCTTGATGATGAACAATGAGTAGGATTGTTTTTCATGGCCATATTTTTGTCATTATAACTACTTTAGAAATTATAGCAAACTATGCATATGATATTATTATGAGCATGAGAAACCTCAAGAAAGATCTTAGTTTAATTTATTTTCATGAAACTATTTTTTTTCATAAATCACATGGGACCATATTTGTTATATGAAGGCCAGTTTATGTTTGTTGGTGAAAATACAGATTATTGAACATGTTTTTATGAATGATTAACATGGTAATTATATCTTTTTTTTGTCAAAACATGATTATTCAAAAATTATGGAATTGAAATTGAGATTTATTTAATTTATTTTCATAGGTAAATTGATGATTTAGTCTTCATTGTGTATTTTTTATAGAATCATTGAATATTGCATTGATTTTGGAAATAAATTGTAATTACAGTCTGTTGCATTTAACATATCTCTTTGAGTATAGTTTTATGTACAGAAGCTTTGGATTAAGTGAAAATAGTCAAGAACAAGGTTGGGAACTCTTGGAACGGAGCTTGGGGTTGAAAAGGAGCAAAACTGTGGAAGCTCACTCTCTAGTGAGCGCTACAGTACTCAACAAAAGCACCAAGATATGACGCTTGAGCTCACTGTTCTAGTGAATGCTGCAATGCTGATGGGATGACAAGATTATAGATAATTAGTCTATTTTTGGGCCTTACTTTGGGCTATTTTAGATAGCATTATTTGAGGGCTTGACATAGACTTTTACCTTAGTTTTTGACATGTAGTTTAGGCAGTTGGGATTCTCTCTCTAATTCTCTCTACATCTTCTTCTCTACTCTTTTCTCTCTAGAGATTCCATTAGTAAACATTCTTTGTTCTTGAAGATTGTGATAATGATCCTTGTTATTATCTTCATGTTCCCTTTTATTTTCACTGTTGTAATCCTTTAGAGATGGAGGAGTAGAGTTTCTTACAAGTGTGAGGGTTTCCAGATGGATTAGGATGATATTTGAGACCTTTTTTCATATTGAATGTATTAGTTTTCTCAATATTCTTTAGTTTCTATTCTTATAATTATTGTTACGATTGTTACAATTTTTATTAGAATAACTAAATTTGCAATCGTCGTTTAGGGAAACCCTTTGGGCATAAATTAATGAATCCATTGGTTTATGTTTGAAGAAAAACATTAGAATCAACTTTCCGATTAGCGGTTAAGCTATAGCAATTGGTACTTTAAATTAGTGTAATTTCTAATTAAATTGGGATCCCATTTGTTAGTTATTTGCATTAGTCAAATTCTAAAGGTCGATTGATTACTTCAATAGTTTATTACTAATAGCCACTAATGTGTTCAATAGTTGGTCTATGATAACTACTTCAAATCCTAGGAATACCTTACAGTAGTGTCTTTAAATATTGAGTTTTCTTAGTTAATTTTAATTATCTTAATTTAATTCTCCAAAATCCCAAATTTTTCAACTAAGTGATAAAGCCTCCTTGAGAGATGACTTAGGTTGTGCCACTTACTATATTTTTTGTGCAACTTACCATACAAATTAATTTTAATTTAAGGAGGTAGCGGTATCCTTTATCAAATCTTGGCACTGTTGTTGGGGAGGCATTGTAATTCAGCTATTTATTTTATTGTTTTTATTTTATTTTATTTTAGTTTTAATTGCTTTTGTTTTTATTTTTCATTTTTGATTGTTTTTCCTTGTATGAGGCGTTTCCTATTTGCCGGTAATTTAATACGTCTTGATTCTGAAATTAAGAAAACCTTAAGGCAGATCGGATAGGAAAAGCATTAATAAAAGGAACTATCTGAGCATTCTAATCCTTTGTTTACTATTTCAGATGATACAGGAAATATGGAAGATTGCAGCAGCACACTTAGGGAGCTCACTGCTCCTGACTTTGCCTAGCAGCCCCTGATAATTACATACCCCAGGGTTGACATTGATTTTAAGCTTTGGGTACATGGTTCATGCTTTACATAAGTTCCATGGGATATCTGGAGAAGAACCGCACTAGTATTTGAAGAAGGTGCACATGGTGTGCTCTAGCACGAGACCCAACAGGGTGTGTGTGCATGATGTCAAACTTAGATCATTCCTTTTCTCCCTAGACGGTAATGCAGAAAATTAATGGTTTTTCAACTTACCAGATAGGATTGATAATAGCAGGATGAAGATGAAAAGACTTTTCCTTGACAGGTATTTTCCCACTTCTCGAGTGGCATCCATCAGAAAGGAAGTCTTCGGAATCTTCCAGTCAGATGAAATTCTACATAAGTATTGGGAGCATTTCAAGCTCCTTACAAGCTGCCTCAGCCATTAGATCTTGGATATACTCTTCCTCTAGTTTTTTTAATGAAGATCTTCTACCTACTAACAAATGCATGATTGATGCTGAAAGTGGAAGGGCACTCCTGATAAGACACTAGAAGAGGCCAATGCTTGATAAAGACTATGGCTACAAACTTTCAGTAGTTTGAATCCAGAAGTTCTAGAAACCTTTTACAAGGTAGAGGTGAATATTCCTTTATTGGATGCAATCAAATAGATCTTAAAGTACGCAAAATTTTTAAAAGATCTCTGCACTAATAGGAAGAAGATAAAGGGTAGTGAGAAGGAGAAATGATTATGGGGGTAATTGTTTGCTCAATTATCAAGCCAAGCAATCTACCAACCAAGTGAAAGGATTTGGTCGCATTCTATGTTCTTTGAACCATTAGGGGAATATGCATATAAATCAAGCCATGACTAATCTTGGGGTTGGCATTAACATCATGCCAAAATCACTCTACCAGTCCTTGTATTTTGCAGAGCCCAAGCCTACTGGGTTGAAAATTTAGCTTGTTAACCATAACATCACTAGGCCAGAGGGAGTATTAGAAAATGTTCTGATATAGATAAGCAATTTAATATTGCCTGCTGATTTTTATGTACTTGAGATGGAGAATGACACTGATGTTAGCCAACATACATTAATCTTAGAAGACTTTTTTTTTAAATTGCTAGAACCATGATTGATGTTTATGCTGACACATTGTCCATGGAGTGTGGGAACATGAAAGTCGAATTTTGCTTATCTGATGCTATGGAATTTTCCAATTAAGAACACTTCATGTTTTTATTGACTCCATAGTGGAAGATGCATGTGGTACTTTCCTTACCCCCTATTTCCTACTTTTTCTTCTCCCATGGGATATGATGAATTTGTTATGTTAGAATACCATGTGCTCACAAATACAGGTACACCACCCAAGCTACAATCATCAGTTTCAAGGATACTTCATGCTTGGTCCATATTGGAGAAGAAGCCATGTGAGGGGCAAAGGATCTTGCTACATGAGCATCGAGCAAAATTGATAGCTGGGAAGTTGAAGTACAGGTGGAATAGACCATTCTTGGTCACCCATGTGCACCCTAGTAGTGCAATTAAGTTAGAAAACCCCAGGTCTAGGAATCATTGTGAAATTGATGGGCACTGGCTACAGCATCTCCATGAAGCCCCCATGGATCTAGGGGCTTAGATGGCATTTCTGTGGGTTAAAGCTGCACACCTTCCATGAGGGTTTTGACCGTCCAACTTTGGGATGTTAAAGTAAAGTGTTGGGTGGAAGTAGAGATGGGTATATGGATTGCGGTTCGTGGACCAACCCGTTTAACTCGCAACCCACATGAAAATGGAACAGAAAATTTTTAACCCGCCAACCCGTGAACTTTTTTGGTCCGCTCTGCCAAGCTCGCGGGCTAAACGGGCCTGGCCCGTGGGGTCCGCAAACCAACCCGCCTAACCTGCATAAAAATTTGTATGTTATTATTTTGAAAAAAATTAACAATTGAATTTTAATATTTGCAGTATTTAGTAATTAGTATTGTCATTTGTTTAAAATTTAAATTGGATTTTGTACAGAAAAATGTGTATATATATTTTTTGAGATAAAATATATAGTATAAATATAAATATACAATATAGGGTGCTAAAAAAAGTAAAAAAAAAAGGAAAAAAAAAGCTGGTCAGGGGATCGGTCCGTGGACTGGCCCGCAATTTGGTGTGCGGGCTTCTTATTGGGCCAAAAATGCGGACCAGTCCGCAGACTTGCGACCTTAAGCGAATTAGGCCTGGACTAGGCAAAACATCAGTCAATTTATCAAGCGGACCAGTCGGATCCGACCCATTTAAAATTGGTCCGTAGCGGACCGGGCTAAACGGACCAGACTAGTTCGTATACCCACCTCTGGGTGGAAGACAACTCATCATGAGGAAGTTCTTTATTTTTCTCTTTTATTTTTCTATATTTTTTTTATTTTCATTTTTAGTTTTGATTCTTGCATCTTTTTTTTTTTATTTGTGTTTTACACCATCTCTTTGATACTTTAGAGGTTACATGCATAAGCTCACACCACATGCACTATATTGACTTGCTTGACATTGACTTTATTTTATATTGCATGCTTGGTGATTCACCATGTTGTTTGGATTGAGTATATGCACTTTTACTTGTGAGATTTTGAGCCTCTTTGATTGGACCATCATGTGCCATCCTTGTTTGTTCATGTGTGTTTCCCTCATTGGATTTGTATTTTAAAGCTTGCTTAGGGTCTTGTTTGAAAATATGTTTCCATGTGCATGCTTGAATATGATTAAGGTATTTTTCTTGTTTTCAGCCACTTATCCATATAGCCATTGTCTAGCCCCTTTGAGCCTCATTTCCTATTTTTTTTGTTTTAGCACAATCCTTAGACAAAAGTCAAAAATCATGAAAAATTCCCAACTTCTTAGGCTTAGGAGAGCATTTGTACATTTCTTATATGTACTTGAACATAAGTATGGGGGAGAGGATGAGGACATGCCCCAATTTTAAGTGTGGGAGAGGGATAATGTGTAACGATGAATGGCCCAAAAGAAATTTAGTAGGTGGCACACCAAGTAAAAAAAAAAAAGAAGAAATAAAGTTGATTAAACAAAGAAATTCTGTAAAAGTGTGGTTGAAGGTGTGCCACATTGCAAATTAAAGGTCTATAATTGTGTTGAGTTGGACAAAGTGTACCCTTAAGTATTTATACTCTTGGTGTATGCATTTCTCTCCTTTGACTAGAGGTTTAGTTCATTGGCTTTATACAATTACCCACCTTCACTTAAGCCCCACTATAACCTAAGGTAAGTCCTTTTGATTCAGTATGCATTCGTGTAAGGCAAATGGAGAATGAAACCTGTGACAAGCCAATGGTAATGCATTTTCATTTGAGGTGATTGAGTGCACATCATAACCCAAAACACTTGAGTGAATGAATGACAAAGACTGGCCTAGGGAGGATTTTTGTACTTGGTCCATGCATTAAGTATGTGGATTATACCTTGTGTGTTATGTTCTTGTTCATGTCTTGCTTATTAAGATTCTCTTGATTATTGGTGTAGAAACTTATTGTTGTACCTCTAGGTTTATTGAATTAGTGTATAGTCATTTCATTTCATGGATCTTGCAATTTTAGAGTTAGTAAAGAGTCTAGTTTTTATGTTGTGCATCTTAATTCCATGTCTATTGCTTCTTATCCATGCCTTGGTATGATTTATTTTCACATGAGGACATATGAAAGCTTAAGTGTAGAGGAGTTTGATAAGGGGCATTTATACCACTTATCTTGCTACCAAACCTTCTTTTTTTATAAGTTTAACTGAGTTATTGATGTCAATATTTAGGATTTTGATTTAGTCTTCATTGTGTATTTTTGATAGAATTATTGACTATTGCACTGATTATGGGAATAAATTGTAATTATAGTCTGTTGAATTTAACTTGTCTTTTTTTAGTATGGTTTTGTGTATAGGAGCTTTGGATTAAGTGTAACTTGTCAAGAACATGGATAGGAACTCTCGGAAAGGAGCTTGGAGCTGAAAAGGTACAAAATAAGGAAAGCTCACTCTCGGGTGAGTGCTACAGTGCTACAGAAGCACTAAGTTATGACACTCAAACTCATCGTTTTGGTGAGCACTACAATGCTTGTGCGATGACGGAATTACAAATAATTAATCTATTTTTAGGCCCCACTTTGGGCTATTTTAGAAAGCAGTATTTAAGGAATTGAAACAAATTTTTATCCTAGTTTTCAATCTACAATTTAGACAGCTAGGATTCTCTCTCTATCTCTTTCTCTACATCTTCTTCTCTAATATTCTCTCTCTAGGGATTCCATTAGTGAAGATTCTTTATTCTTAGAGATTGAGAGACGACTTAGGTTGTGCCCTTTATTACATTTTTTTGAGCAACTTAGCATACAAATTAATTCTAATTTTAGAGTGGTCAATGATTCTATAAAAAATACACAATGAAGACTAAATCAAAATCCTAAGCATTGACATCAATAACTTAGTTAAACTTATGTAAAAAACTAAGGTTTAATAGTAAGATAAGTGATGTAAATACCCCTTATCGGTTATCCTTTTATCAACTGATAAAAGTACACCCTCTTATACTATTGGAAAATAGGGCAAATGAAAAGATAATATACTTTTATCACTTAATAAAAAAATAATATGGTCATTTAATAGTTATAACAATATTTAATATTTACAACAATGTTATTATAAAGCATTTAGTGTGCATATGCATATTGTTCCTTCAAAATCTTTTATGGGCTAACAATAGTAGGGGCGGTTGGTGCAAGATTTTCCAAAACTCAGAGACCTAACATGCAAAATTTGAAAATAGAAGAAGTGTGAGTTATATTTTTTCAAACCTCAAAGAAGATAAGTGTAATTTTTCTAAAAAAAAAAAAAAAAATACAATCAGAAGGTAACATTGCCGTGTTAGATAACCCACTTGTGTAATATGGTAATACCAATGTCCTTTTCCATATATCTTCATTCACGTCTAACGCGAGATTCGTGAAAACTTTTGAAGGCAATATGCAATATTTAATGGAGGTGGACCTCATGTTTGGATCTCCACTCTTGATCAAGTTGAAAAGAATGTTGATGATATAAAAGAGAGATTTTAATTAGTTGTCAGGATTTAAAGATGACCATATCGTGCTGGAAAATAACATAAGTGGATCTACTTTCATATTTAATTATTCAAATTTTATGTCATCATAAAATAAATGAACCAAAATATTAAAGAAAAAGAAAATAAAACAAAAACTTCGACGATAAACTCAAATTGATCATTTTTTAGATCTCTTTCTCCATCAATTATCAAAGAAGACAACGGCAATGTATTAAACATTGGATTAGTTGAATTCCATGGTCAAGAGGAATCTATGAATAAATATGATGGTGGATAACAAGCTGTCCTGTTGGTGACTTAAGGACGGGGTTACATTCACAAGAAATCACACCCATCTATGTATAAATTATAAGAGATATTTTATTTGCACTTATAATTTATAAGATATTGATTTAACACATTTTTATATACGATTGAATCGTATATAAACTCCATTTAATTTGAATCTCATATATTATTCGATGATAGATAGAAATATATTGATATAATGTCTCACAAACTGTGAGTGTAAGAAACATTTGTCTAAAATATTATTCATACAATATATATTTCGTGTTTAGCCATATCGGTGACGTGAGTAGCTGGTGACTGTTCTGGTGGTCCGCCTATGCGCCAAGCATGGGTTTTTTCGTCTTAAGCATGGCTGGATGCATCTCAAGGATAATTTCGGAACCTCCATGTGGAGGTCCTCGATGCCTTCCTCGCAATCTTTCAACTGCGCAACCCAGGCATAAAGAGGGCAAGAGGAGACAAATACTAGCTTCTCACTTGGTTTGATCTGTAGGTGGTTTGATGATTCTCTTGGGCGAACACTGCCAAATTCGACGTTGACCGAAAGGCATATTTTAATAACCGTTGCCTTAGATTTTTATTTTTAGCTTTTTCAAATTCAAAATAACAATGGTTGCACACACGTACGGTATATATATGTATAATCCGTTTACCAGAAAAAGAGTATATGTATAACATGAGTAATTCGTTTATGCATCTCAATCAACTGTTATTATTTGAAACTGAATAATATTTTAGAATTAAAAAATTTAAGCACTAAAAGAGTTACTCAATACAACAATCACAATTATATGTCTTGCGATAAAAGTTAATTATCTTTCTAAGATTCCGGTGTTTTAGAATTAGGATTCTTGAAAATATATATATATATATATATATATATATATATATATATATATATATATATATATTATTGGTCGATCAATTAAATTGAAAGATTCCCATAAGAATCATACTTATTAGAATTAATTGTTTTAAATGCTTTCTAAAAATTTTCCAAATCAATTTAAATGCAAAGGAAAAAAAGGCAAAAAGCCTGTGCTCAAAACAGAAGAATTCAACTAAACGTATCAGCAAAAAATAAAAAATAAAAATATCTAAACGAATAAAAATATAAGCAATATAAAACTTGTTATTTTCTTTTCGACCAGAAAAAGCTTGTTTGTTTTCACTTTTGGCAAATAGAAAATTTATCCCCTGATGACATTTTCATATAAAGTAAAATTTTATAAATTCTATTAGAAGTATTTTCACACCTATCGATCAACAAATAAATCAAACAATTGGTGGAGGAGAATGGAAAACTAGTAGACAATTGCTCCGGTGGTGCTATGGGTCAAAGAATGTGGTGTTGTTGGGTATGTGGCTCGATAAGCAAGTGACAGTTGTATAAGTCGGCGCATTGCATTTAACCACATTTACGAAATGTGGTTAAATTCAAATAAAAAAGTTGCTAAACACCAACCCTTTTCTTCCTCCTCTCAACTCCCTCCTACACTCCTACGACCACTTCCCCCCTTTCCTCTGCTGCACCCCTTAGCTTCATCCTGCTTGTCGGCGTCGCCCACCATCTAAACCTGGCTGTCCACCATCACCATGAAATCCTCCGCCATCTAATGTGGTGGCAATCCTTGACCTCCAGGATGATGGCTTCCAAGAGGCTGATGTTCTCCGTCATGGGACCATGCTTGCTTGCGGAGTGGATTGGATGCATGAAGGTCACACCCTTGAACCCAATGAAGGAGCTTCCTTAGGCTGTTAAGGTGGAGAAGGAGGAGGTGAAGAGGACCTTACTGCCACCGCGAAAGAAGAAGGCATTGTTTCGGTGGGTGAAGGGCTTGTTGGAGTAGTTGTGGATGGAGCCATTGGCTTGTTGGGCGATCAGAGTCAGAATCAGGATTAGTGTGTATGTGTGGTGGTAGCGATGGTGGTATTGACGGTGATGGTGATGGTGAGTGTCACTCTAAAAACCCTTCAAGACCCTAAATATTGATGATGATGGCCATGATAATAATTGATTGACAATAATAATAACAAGAAGGATATTATTTTGAGCAACAAAGTGGAAAGTGGAAGGGGAAGAAGTTGCAGTTTGGTTGATGATTGATGATGAGAATTGAGAAGGAACAGGGTGAATGAAGAGTATGATTCAACTGAATAAAGGAAGAATGAAAAATGACAGAGCAGCACGCAACCTTCCTTGGTTATGCAAGGGTTGGCTGTGGGGGGCATTAGTTTGATTGTTAATAATGAATCAATTAAGTCACTAGTGAGGCGTCAATTTTATTTCTAGTTGCATAGTATAGCTGGGTAGATGATGTTGTTTGTAGTTAGAAGTATATGATATCTTTCTATCGACCTGTTACTAGATACATATGTAATGTAATGTAGATGAGATCGAAAATTCAGCTAGAGATGTGGAACTGGGGAAGGATGGACGAAAATTTCATGGTGATGGCAGCTGATAAGTTCGGGGTGGTGGGCGGTGCCAGCGAGTAGGGTGAAGTTGATAGGTGCGGCGGAGGAAAGGGGGGCAGTGGTGATGGGAGTGGAGAAGGGAGATGAGAGGAGGAAAAAGAGGGGTGGCATTTAGCAATATTCTTATTTGCATTTAACTACATTTTATAAATTTTGCTAAATGCAATACACCAGTTACAAAACCATGAACACGTGTCACTTGCTTATTACCCCCATACCCAATACCATCATATTCATTGACCCACAACACTACCAGAGAATTCTCCAAACTATTATACTGCTCTTTATTTATTTTTATAATTTAAAAAAGAAAGAGAATGCTTTCGAGGAAAGTGTTAGAAATACAAGAAAATTTACATTAATTTAATTCTATTTTTGTGTGTCTACATCTAAAATGAAACTTGATCCTTTCACTCACTTATGCTATGCCCACAAACGAGACAGGTATAGCGGTCATTCTTATGAGAGTCAGGGGAGACACTAAATGTGAAGGTTAGCATGTCATCATCATGCAAATTTTAAATACTACAAAGAAAGCTAACAATTATCAAATTTCAAGAGCTGTTCTTGCAGTACATTAATTAACACCACTTGTTCATTGAAAAGCACGTCAACTTCTTTCATCAATATATAATTTTCCAACTTGCAAGCAACAACATGAGGTTCCGGAATAAAACCTTCCTCTGTCTTTCGATTGCTAAGGCATTTTCTGCTACTTTCCGTGTCTCGATACAGCCTCATAACAATCTCTCCCATTCAAGTACCATTTGTTGAACAACTTGTAATGGAAATTCAATCCCAGCAACCAAAGCAACACAAGAGGTGTGGTACATCTATCTGCAGAGGAGGCAAATTCAAAGGGAGAAACAGAAATAGAAACAGAAACAGTAACACAAACAAGTTTGTTGGGGTGAGACAAAGACCTTCAGGGAGATGGGTTGCAGAGATCAAAGACACAACACAGAAGATACGAATTTGGCTTGGCACATTTGAGACTGCAGAGGAGGCAGCCAGAGCTTATGATGAAGCCGCATGCCTCCTTCGCGGGTCCGACACTCGCACCAACTTCATCACTCATGCATCCTTCGATTCTCCTCTTGCTTCTCGGATTCGAAATCTTCTTAACAGCAGAGAAGGCAACAAACAAAAAGAGGAAGCAGATGCACATTCCACAAGTGTCAAAAGCACCACAAGCAGTGCCAATACCACTAGTAGTATTAATTCAAGCAATAATGAGAACAGTGATTACTCACTTTCTACTTCCAGTACTGGGACAGCCCAAAACGTGCAACTATTTGATGATGCTTATAGACCAGATTTGAGCAATTTGAGGGAAGCACTTGAGTCTGGTCACCAGTACTCGAATCTTTCATGGGGCTACGGACCTGTTTTTGATCAGTTTCCTTTTGCTCATGTGTCGGACATAACACCGAAGCCTGAAGGCCTTGCTGAAGCAGCTGAGTTGGAGATCTCAGAATTTGAAAGGACGAAAGTTGAAAGACAAATATCAGCTTCACTTTATGCAATTAATGGGGTTCAAGAGTACATGGAAGCTGTTCATGAGTCTAGTGAAGCTATCTGGAGTCTTCCACCTTTGTGCTCATCTTTCTCTTGAATTTCTAAACAATTCTGCAAATCATTCTTCCCAAAATTCTGTCTCTTTCATAATATTTTATTTAAACCTTGGGAGGAAGGTAGAATATAGGGTTAGATCGAGATATTACATTAACCAATAGCTTTAGCGGGATAGAATTCTGTAAAACTTCTTTCGAATGTAAGCAGGAGGATCCACGAATTGCATTAGCTGCCTCAGGGGATCCTTTTAAAGCAGTTATTATGCAGAAAGTTAAGCATCGATGTTCTCCTCCTTCAGATCCCAGATATCTAAAGCCCGAAGTCTCTTTTCTATGTCAATCTTTGTACTTTTCATATCGGTTGTATTTGGTTAGAGAGTATAAGTTAGGGTAAAAATTCTCTAAATTAATATTATCTGTAATTTTACACATAAAATTTATCTAAAAAAAATTTTACCTTCACTTTTACTCCACAACCAAACATACCATTTGACTTGACTTTGAAGAAAAGGCAAGGTATATATGAAAAATTGGAATCTAGAGCTAACAGACAAAAATCAAATTAATTCATGTTGCTTTACACGTTGATCAACAGCATTACTATGCTCCCTTGAAGTTTCCTTATTTCTAGAACGAGCCAATGGCTATGCTTGCTTTATGTATTATATAGTAATGCTAATTAATTTAAAATGACTATGCTTGTCCTCCGTCTCACTAAGTCCTTATATTAATTATTGCTTGTCTTGTTGATTCTTTTTCATTAAAATCAAAATAATTAAAACTCAATGAAATTAAAATTATTGGTTTGTGAACTATGAAGAAGCCTATACTTTAAAATTGAATTACCCACCATCATGGTTGGTTAATTGGACTGGCAAATTATCTAGAACTTCTTGCTACTTTCAAGATCGTTAACTGAGACGTGTCCAAACTTTGACGATGATTGGTTGGATACGTCACTGTCGTGGTGCTGTTGCAATTGTCTAAGGGAGATTAAGAGAAGATGAAGGCCGTGATCATGAATTGATGATTCTGCCAACAGTTGCATTCTTCGTGTAGCAACATGTTTTGATAAGTATAAGATCTCACATGTGCTTGCAATCGCATCTCATAAGAAGGACATCAAAATTAAAACTTTGAGAAGAAATATAATGGAGATTGAAACTACAGAGTTTTTTTGGGTCTCGAATATATGGGCTAAAATTTGAGGCAGCTCTATAATTTAGATGATCACATTGATTGATGGTGACAAAAGAGGCGTTTACAATTTCAAACTGATGGGGAGACAACTTAGTCCAGGTTTAGGGTTTGGTGACTCTTGTGTTCCCATTATGTGGAGTGCAGAATTTTGTTTTTGTGACTTTTGATTTTTCTTTGAATTAAATGTTTTATATTAAATAAATAAAAATACACATATAATAAGTGAAAATGAATAGGGAGATCTAGGTGTAAAATTAAAAAATAATTTAAATAATTTTTGGGGTCAAATTGTAAGAAAAATAAATATTAAGGATTAAAATAAAATTTGCACCATTTTAATTGATGTATTAATTAAAATTTCACATGTCAATTATTCAATAGTACCCACTAGGAAGGGCACCTAAACCTCTATGATTGTCAAGGTATCAAAGAAACCACCAAAAAATTGGTATCATTAAGAGAAATTATAGGTACATTGTTAAAACTGGTTCGGTCATGCTTACAAAAGCTTCCTTACCTCTTAAATTATGGGATTGTGCATTTTTTTACTGTTATTTACACTATCAATCATTTGTTCTCTACACTTATCTCTTCATCCTCTCCATATGTATCGACTGCTTTATAAGTGTCTTCCCAACTATTTCTTTCTTAAAGTGTCCAGTTGTGCTTGCTTTCCCCATACTTAGGCCATACAACAACCATAAACTTGATTATTTGTCTATTAAGTGATTGTTTATTAGTTATAGTTCTAAACATGAAGGGTATAGATGGCTTTATGTTGCAACTAGAAAAAAGTATATATGTTTCGTGTAACACCCTCATGATAACAATATTATTCTTAAGCTATGATGTCATTATCTTTACTAATGTCACTTATGTTTTTGCTTTGCTTTACTTTAGAAAATAACTTCAGTCAGAATAGTAATATATATATTTTTAAAATGTAAAACATGAGCCATATTTGGTAGTATAGAGACAGTGGGAGAATTGAATAACGTAACTTTCATTGAAATAAAATAGTTCTTGTACCAAGTACTTAAACATAAAATAACTAAGTTACAATTTTTGGTTTTCTCCATATTGTTCTACGCTTTTTGTTGATTGGTATTTTATGCTTGTTAAAGTAAAAGTAGGTTTCATCAACTTTATTCTACATACACTCATTTAGTTATTGATTTAATCAACTTTTTGGTGAGTGTGTCTAAATATGATTTGATGGAACTGTATCCATCTAAGAATTCTTCACAATTACAAAGTATGACTATCAATCTCATACTTTTTAGCATCTGACCTTAAACTCCTTCCACTAAACATGTTGGATCTAGTTCATAGGAACTTAATTAAAATTGAGAACAAGGAAGGAGGATAAATGGAACATGAAGCCTTAGAAATAGACAAAGTGGCAAAGTTTGTTAGGTCAATCTTTCCTTTGATAGTGGCAGACATCTTTGTACTTGTTGACTAGAGTTAACATGATTTGTTACCTGAACTGAAATTAAAGTTGTGTAATATTTTATCACTAATAGATATAACTAAAAAAACAAAGTTGTGAATTAACATGCTAGTCTTATCATAACAACAAAAGCAAACTAGCTTCTGATGTATCATGAGTTGGTATATATAGTTTGGCACAAAAGAGAAGGAAAGAAAATTTGCACACTCTTTCTAAAGATTGATTTCAATCAACTTTGAAGGGTATCAAATGTGTAATCATATGAACTATACAAAATACAACAATATTTTATCAGAGTGGATTAGAACCTTCTATTTTTTCCTTGTGTGTTTGCTTTTTAGGGTATGTTTGGTTCAGGAATAAAATTATGGTGAAAATCTTTATGGAAAAGCTTTACATGTTAAATTATACATAAAGTTCATTTATTAAAAATTTTACCATGATTTTATCCACAACCAAATACACCTTAAATTTTTGTTCATGTGGTCCCTAAAAGGCAAGAATTGCTTTTGTGACTTGCTAGGCAGGGCTAGGGTACTCAATGTTACTATACTGCACACCATTCACGAACAACAATTAATATTCGTTATCACCTACTGATAACACAAATATAGAAGGCCTCAACCTCATTCAAGATCAGCATCATCATTAAGAGGGTTTGCTTATTTCAAGAGCTGAAAATATTTTTTTGAAAAAATTGTTAGCACCAAAACTATTCAGAAAGAGTTAATGCAAAATGTTTTGAGTGATAACATAACCAATCAGAAGAAAATATTTTGAAAAAGGACTAATGTTTCCCTTGTGTTTCTTGAAATAACAAACATGTTCTTACGTTAGCATGACACGATTCTTAAAGCATAAATATTTTCACGTGACATGTGTAAACATGTTTTATCTAATTTAAAGATATGGGAACTTAATGAAAGTGAAAATTATATCGTGGAATGACAAATATATGTTCAATGTATTGAAGAAAAATCTCAAGAACAAGGAACCAAGGTTCAAATCTTCAGAAAATAGCACGCAACTTCAAAAAGTACATTTCAAGTGAAGATTCCAATCCAACTCTAAAGCAAGTGTTCTACAACCTTCAATCATCATGATCACAATCATAACTTGAACAACAAGCTCTGATTGAAGACTGGAAGATTGAATAAAATTCAAGGAACTAGTACCGCTCTTTAGAAAGCACATTTCATAGCGAAACAGTGCACTTTACAGGAAAAAGAGGAAAATTTGAAATTTAAATTTAAAATCAAACCTAGTCATAGACTGACGTGGCATCTCTTCTACCAACTTGGTCAACTATCCCAGCTTCTAAAAGGAAAATTTCAGAAACCTTGTTCAGAAAGTAAAAAGTAGTTTTTGAAGGTAGTCTCAGAAATCTCTATTTCTCAACAATTTCTGTAACAATCGGACAATGATGAGCTACTCCTTTAGGCTACTTTTCCAGGACACAAAATGATGATTAACACGTGTCACTTGGACAACAGATCAAGGACAATGGTCATAAATAAAAATCATCTATAAATAGAGATACTATGCTCACAAGAAAATGGACTCTTCCAAACAAAAAGTACTAAAATGCTGAAGAATTTTCTCCTTATCCTTTGTAAAATTCATTACATCTTGTAATTAGTTTCTAGTTTGTTAAAAAAAAATCTTCTTTCTGCATTCTTAGTAGATCATACATTCTTCTTAAGAAGAATCGTTAGAAAGAAGTCATTCAAGTTTTCTAGATCTATCATTGTATATCTTATGAAAACTTGAGTATTAGTTAGTTTGAGTTATAAACCCAAACACAAACCTTTGTATCCTCGATCTAGCAGTGATCATTGTAAATTAGCTTGGATAGGCTAAGTAAAGAGTACTTGTAACGTGACAGTAGGAGTACTGGTCGCAGTGTTAGCTTGGAGAGACTGATCAAAGAATACTCAAGTTGTCATAGTAGGAGTGAACTATTGGTCACTGTGTTAGCTTAGAGATGTTGGTCCAAGACTACTCAGGTTATGACTGTAGAGATAGCTATTGGTCATTTGTTAGAGCTTGGGAATACTACTATAAAGACTATCCAACTTTCTTAGTTTAGAAAGGTTTTATTGGAACTCAATGATAATTGAGAACTCGATGTAGGCAAGTTGGTCAAACAGTATAAAAATAGCTGTGTAGTATCTTCTTCCTTATCTCTTTTCTATTTTTCAACTTTGTGTAACACCGAAAAATTATTTAAAAATTAATTTGAACTTTATTAGTAGGAATTTAAAAAATATGACAATTTTAGCGATGATGAGGACGATCCAATGGATGTGTTTAAAAAAGTGAATAGTAACCTTGCGGGCCTCGCAGACCTGTAGGGACAACCAAAACCCTAAATCCGGGACAAGAAATGCCTGAAATTGAGAAACGATAAGGTTAAGGTTAGAAATAGTTAAAAATGAAGATTTTATACCTGGAATGAAATTTCAAGCAATATTTGGTTATTTGGGTATGGTGTTTCTTCTGCTTGATAAAATTTCAGTATGCGATTTTTAACACTGAAAAATGATTTTTTATCTTTACAAAAGGATAATATTTACCTTTATAGCCAAGTGTGAGGATAAACCAAATTAGACACATCACTATCTATATATTATTAACCAATACAACCAAAAATATCAAGTTAAATCAATAACCAAAACATAAAAACATATTTGAAACCAAAGAGGTTCAAAAACCCTAGATCTTGGCTCCAAAGGATATTCCAAGAGTGATTTTTCTCACTTTAAGGCCTTCTACTTATGGTCACAAAACTCAATTCAGTGCATTTTTCTCTTTTCATTGACATAGGAAAGACTTAGTTTATACCTAGCGGGTAGCAGTGGTTAACACCACGCATAGGAAATAAACTACTTATCAAGACTGAGCTCATTCCTGTGCGTGATCATCAAACTTCATTTTTTTCCTATCCGAATCACATACAAATCTATTCCTTGCTGATACATCTACCGACTCATAATATCTATAAGGAAGTTTCTTTTTTTGCCTTCCCTTCATTCAACATAAATCATGTTTCTGTTTTCCCCATATATTAGAACATGCACGATTGAAGTTCATACATTCTCTTTTAACACATATATGCATCATTTACTTTTCTTTTTCCAAATGCATGCCTCATACCAATCTTTACTTCCTCTAGCATGCATTTATATACATCATACTTGAATCAAATGTCATTATATTACTAATATAATGCATTAGCATAAATACAAAACATGGTAGATTTCACACCTTTGTAGCTCCAATTAATTTGTATACCAAACAATCAATTCAAAGGGTATAAAAATTATCCAAGACACTTTAATGTGCACACAAGGTCCTATAAAATTTCAGAGCAAAACAAGGTTTCTAGCGATATTAATAAAATTATACAAATTCAGAGGTTAGAAACCCCCTAATTACAGCCAACAGTCATAATTCCCAATTTTATTATCCTTTCAAATGAACACCTAAATTCTTACAAAAATTCAGGGTTAGACTTCAACATGTCCTCAGCACCGTCTAAAATTTTTAAATCAAAATTTGATTATTTGGTATTGTAACAAAATTAGATAAATTCAGAGCTTCAGAGTTAGTTATACAGACAACAACACCAATAGTCTCGGTTTTACATTTTTTAAAAATAGTAAAAGTCATTATCAAGACCCAAGAAAAATACTGAAAATAGCCTAACATATTAACTTCAACATATAGACATTTTTACATAGGTAATATTTGATTACCCAGGTACAGTGTTTCACCTATTCGGTAAAAATTTTAGTGTGCAATTTTTACACCAAAAGATGAGTTAATCTTTAAGATTTAGATAATGTTTATCCACTTAAACCAAGTGGATGGCTAAGATTCAATCTTGATAACCAAGATTGAATCTTAGTCATCCATCTTATTTCTTTTATAGAAAGAAATTAGCTTTTATACTACATAAATACTTAAATCTTACCTTAAGATAAATACAAGACAAAACACCCTATGACTCCACTTACCTTTAGGAAGGACAAGAACCAGCCACCATTGTTGCTTCCTCCAAAGAGCTTCAAACTTGATTTCAATCTCCCAAAACCCTAGCCTAGACTTGCTAAATCACCAAACTTCCTTTACTAAACTTATTCTATCTATCAAGATCTACCAAACTAACGATTGGAATCTTAATTCCTTACCATTCCTCATCTTGATATCTCATTCTCCACTGTTTAGGGAAGTGCTTGAGCTATTTAGAAAGCCTTGAACTAAAGAGAAACCATTGTTAGATCATTCTTTGGAGCCAAAATCCCTAGAGCCGCCAAAATAGGGTTCTTTGTATCTTTTCTTGTCAAATTCAGTTTTCTCATATTTTTTGCATGGTTAACTATCATATTTTCTGGTTCTAATATATGATTTCACAAAGATATACATATATGTAAATTGGTCGAGTACTTTGGTGCTATTGAAAAATCATTTCTGTCAAAAGAAGTTTTGAACTAGATTGTTGGATTTTCAGATTTTTCACAAATAGGTTATAATTCACGAATTTTCTCAAGTATTTGTAGAGGGATTTTTGAGATGAAATTTTTGTACGATGAAGCTAACATGCTAAGGTGTTTTTAATATTTTTATTAGGTCTTAAAAATTACTTTAACTATCTTTGAAAAATATAAAACCGACACTATTGGTGTTGTTGTCTGTACGAAAAATTCAAAATCTCTGAATTTATCTAATTTTGTTACTATATCAAATGATTTAATTTTGACTTGAAGATTTTACATGAAGATTAAATCTTAGGCTTACACTTGGCTATAAAAGATAAACAATATCTTTTTGTAAAGATTGAACCACCTTTCAGTGTTAGAAATCGCACCCTGAAATTTTACAGAATGGGTGAGACATCATACCTGGGCAATCAAATATTGCTTGAAATTTAATTTTAGGTATAAAATCTTTATTTCTAACTATTTTTAACCTTAACCTTATCTTTTCTCAATTGCAAGCATTTCCTAGTCCCGGATCTAGGGTTATGGTTATCTGATGAGCCCACAAGGCCCGTATGGTTACTATTCATGCCTTTTTTAACACATCCATTGGACCATCTTCATCATTGCTAAAGCTGCCAGATTTTTGAAATTCTCACTAATAAAGTTCAAATTAATTTTTAAATAATTTTTCGGGTGTTACACTTTGTGCCTATTATATTGCAATTTCTAATCAATAGCTTAGACTCATTTTATTATACTCACCATAGTTCAGAAAGTTACTTTTTGACATTGCTAACATTGTTTCCGCTGCACTTCAAGTTTTATACTTGATTGTTTTTGTTTAAGCTTTTTCAGAAAAAAGAAGAGGAAAGAAAGGCAAAGCACGATTCAACTTCTCTTCTTGTGCTCTTTTCTATCTACAAAAATAACTTCACGCATTCATGACATAAAGTTTGAGAAATAACTACTTAGATAGCCATTACACACTTAAACTAATATATAATAATTATGTACAAATAAGTATTAACTTTAATTGAGTTTAATTTTGATACAATGTAAAACTTTTTTTTAATTCATTAAGAGGCTAATGACTAATGTAAAAGTATTTTGAGTAAACCCCTAAGTTAATCCCTGATAATTTCGGCATCGGACAAGTTGGTCCTTGATAACTGGAAAGTGTCAACTTAGTCCCTGACAATGTCAAAACTCGGACATTTAGTGGTCCCTGGACAAAAAACTAGTGACAATTTCAAACTCGGACATATTGATCCTTGACGTCATTTAAAATCCTCTTTCTTCCTTCATCCTCTTCATCCTCACCACCACTACCACAAAAAGATGCCTTATCCGCCACCACCCCCAAAATCCTAACCTCATTTCTCATAATCCCCAACCTCGAACCCTTGAAGGAATGTCCTACTACCACCATCCCAACACCACCACCAACTATTCACAGCCATCACCAGTGGTAACCACCATAGCCCCCATCCTCTGTCATGCTTTTTTCATCATTATTTTGGCTTTTTTTTTTCTTTGGTTGGACTGTTCGTTGGCTTTGGTTCGTGGTGGTGGTAGCTGTGGGAGGTGATGGTGGCTGTGGTGGGTGATGGTGGTGGCTGTGGGGAATAATGGTGGCTATGGTGATGGTGGTTGTGGTTGTGGGTTTTTTACTTGTTGATAGGAAAAATATAGTGCTATGGATGATGGTGGTAGTGGTGGTGGTGGTGGTGGTGGTGGTGAAGAGAATGAATGAAAGAAATGGATAGGGGATGAAGGACGATAGGGACTAATATGTCCGAGTTTGAAATTGTCACTAGTTTTCGATCCAAGGACCACTTAATGTCCAAGTTTTGATATTAGGACTGAGTTGACATTTTCCAGTTGTCAAGGACTAACTTGTCCGACACCGAAATTGTCAGGGACTAACTTGGGGGTTTACTCAAGTATTTTATGTAATCATCCGATCACATATTATCACATTAATAGACAACTTTAGTGATTACCCAACTACTTCAAAAGTCATACATATGGGAATATTTGATTAAATGGCAACCTAAAATACATTAAAAATAAATTCTTTTTAATTATATAAACATTTAAGATGATGTTAAATAATAATGGATGTAAACATTAGTGATGACAATATCTCGATTCGACACTAAGCAACTAAATTTCACACTAATTTAAATAGTAACTGTCATATGTCGATGTGTGTGTGTGTGTGTGTACTGTGTAAAATTAATAAGGTGTACATTCGAGTGAGAAGGGCTTAGATTCCTGAAGTATGGGATGATTGACTAATTTCTCAGGCTATACCTTTAGAACCAAAAAATAGTACATAAAAATAATAGAAGTGATGAAGAAAAAAAAAACTCATTTACCTTTAGTCGTTATCTAGGTTGAATTAAGAACGAATAAAAAAACAACATTTATGTATCACATTCTATTTTCTATTTCTATTAACAACTAGATAGATAGGAAGCCAGAGTAGCAATGTGACATTGCTAAGCACTGCCAAGCATATAAATACCTAAACTGGATTGAAGACTTGACAAGAAACATCTCAAAAATAGAACGGCACATATTCCTAATGAGTAATTACATCCTAAAATTGAAAGGTCATTTTAAAATAACCTCTAGTTTTAATTTTATAATATATACAACATTTCATTAAAGAAAGTAATCATTGGTTGGTATTTGAAAGTTAAATAAAAAAGGCAAGAAATTTCTACTTGATTTTAACAAGTTACTCAAGAAACTGATAAAATTAGGACTATGATCCTCCTAAACTTGTTTTGATCAAGTTCATAAAATGTTAAAGGAGAGATGAATTTTGAGCAAGTTCATAATATATTAACAGAGAGATAAAACACCTAAATTGAGACTTCAAGAGTTTAAAAAGATCCTAATTTGATATTGACTACCTATAAATTTCTCAATATTTTTTGGTTTACAATAACTGTAATTGTTTTAGTTTGTTAGACTTGGGTTCTAAAATTGGAAAAAAGTTCTTTGGTACATGAAATATGCTTATTCTATGTGGAGTGTAGGGTAAAGGTCACTTTTGGACCATATGGAACCCATGCATTGGAGTTATGACATTCAAATGCCTACTTAAATTTGGTTAGCTCACATAGAATATATGATCCAAGAGCATGAAATTTTTCTTAATGAATGCGAATTAATTATAATGGCAACAAAACAAAACACATAATGAGCTTATCAAAGTAGCAGGCAATCTTAATAACCCTATTAGATTAAGGTAGCCACAAATATAAAAGAGCTTACACATCACCATTCAATTATTTGTTTTTGTAAAGTGCAGAGAAAATTGAGGAGAAAAAGAAGTAGAACCAAGAGAAAAAGCACAATATTAAGGAGAAACAAGTAGAAGCAATTTGGTGTTCAAATCACTTACCAAAAAGAAAATCAATTTTTATGGGCTTGTTGAGATGGATAGGGAAGCGACGAAAAGCTTTAGAACCAGAGGATGAGATGGGACTATGATGAGGGTTTTATTGGCTCATTCCAAGCACAAGATGAGAATGGTAGATCCTTTTCTCAAATTCTTTCTAGTATATTTTTTGTATTGTGTTTTATATTGGTTATGGAAACTAAGGATGAGGAGGAGAACTGATTCTTACCAGCTAATAAATGTTGAACATGAACAAAAAGATGATGAAATTGAAGTTCATGGGACACACCCAACAAAGGCCAAGCGATTTGAGGATGTCAAAATTGAAATTCGTGGTAGGCTAACACAAGAAATGATTATGGATATTCTAACTAGACTACGTGTCAAATCTCTCATCCGATTCAGTGCCTTATCCAAAGGCTTTAACACCCTTTTTCAATCACCTAACTTCATTGGTGAACACTTGCATTTCTCAAAGCTATCTCCCTATCTCTTCTTACATTGCAGCTATAGAACTGATGATCTTCATTTAAGAATGAGAGAAGAGATATTTTGGTATACTTTGCATTTGCTCCCAAGTCCAGTTCCAATTGGCAGTCCTACCAAAATCACAAACCTTGTTAATATACCATTTCCTATTGATAATCATGAAATTCACATTGAGGGTTCTTCAAATGGCTTGTTATGTTTTACAACTAGGGGCAAAAGGTATGCTATTAAGTCCATTTTTTTATGGAACCCTGTAACCAGGCAAGTTAAACGAATCCCAAATCCAAGCTTTGCTATCACTTCTTTTAAAAACTGTTGCTTTGGCTTCACTTCAATTGTGAATGATTATAAGGTTATACTCAGTCAACATAAAATACTTAAAGGATTTGAGGTATACTCTCTAAAAACTGGTGCATGGACACACTTGGATACTAGTGCTTCTGGTCTGCAATTATCTTATGAGTCTTTTTTCATTTTTAGCAAAAAGTTAACCATCACGAATGGGTTTGCTTTTAGGGCAGTCACTAAATCTATGAGCAGTCTTCATAAATGGATTATTGGCTTTGATCTAGGTACAGAAACATTTTTGAAGATTAATATGCCAGATTTACGACCTCGTCATGGGTTAAAACTGTAAGAACTATTAGATTTATGCGGAAGCGATTTAAGGATCTAGTACATCGGTATACTTATCGAATCATCATTGTTTCATAAACACACAAGGAATATTACCTCTCGGAGTGCGGAACTTTGATGATCTCCCTCGCCTTAGAATCCTTGTGTCACCGCACGATTGATCTCCTTGTAGTCGGTTGACGGAAGACCTTCCAGACTATGTCTCAAGGGGGAAGGAGAATAGTGTGTGGGCACTTTCTCTCAATCAAGAGATGACCTTGCCTCTACCTCTGTGACTGCTCTCTCTCTCTATGGAGAGGGTTAAGTGTAGTATATATATGGGTTCCTAGAAAACCTAACCCTTAGATGTAACGGGCTCTAGGTTTCTTGGGCTCTTCTTACACACTAGGCCCTATTGGGCTTTAGTGAAAGAGTAAAAACCCAACAATCTCCTACTTGCTCTTGAGTACAAACTTGAGCTTAGAGCCCAAGACCATGTAACTCACTAGTCATCATCAACTCAAATTTCCCCATCCCTTATCTTGAGCTAGCCTGGGGATCTACCAGCTGTTATTAATCAGGGCTCATGATAATCAACAAATGATTATCTAATTCGGTGCTACTCCACTAAAAGCCCGAACTTGAACTCCAAGATTAATAACATATATAACATGTATATGCATCACCCCTTTGTAGAATGTCTATAATTGATTGACTAGTTTTTTGTTACCCAATCAATTATTTATTCCCTTGACTATGATAGTTTCTCTAATGGATTACATGCACTGGCCAGTGTCTTCAATATCCAAGTACCGAAACATATCAAGGGGACATTTCCTACAAATTTCATATTGTTTATCTCATAAATACCGATAATCAAACAATCTCATTCCCAAAATACCGAGTCATTGGCCGTCAATAGATCGTACCTCACCCGTTGGTAAATCAAAGAATGAAAACTATTTGATTACCTATTTATAATAAACTCAGAATTAAGAGCAATATTATAACTGTAGTTATCTGGAGATTTGATACCTTATGATAGAAAAAACACCCTTAATCAAATCTCTCCTTGATCCTTTCAATGTGAATGTTAATTCACACAAATATTTTACAATGATTTGGACAAAACCATTTCATAAAATATTGCAGCCTAAATGAAGTGCCCAACTTTATTTAATAGCTGTGAACCTGTTCATCAATTATGAGAACCTATGATCATGTCCTCCATGAACGTATCCATATGATCATATACTTCACAATTGATCCGGACCTTAGTGTTTGTAAATAGTGTGCGGAATAAATGAATAATACCTCATTTATAACATTCAGAAAAATTACAATGTCATAATGTCTTGCTCAAAAAGCATAAAACAACAAAGTGAAATAACAACTTCCTAAAGCTATAGCAAATCTGGAATCCTCCTAAGACCCATAGATGTTATATGCCTCTCGAACACACGTTCAGGCAAACTCTTAGTAAAAGGGTCAGCAAGGTTCTCGTCCGATGCTATCTTGACTACCACTGTATCTCCTCTTTCAATTATATCTCGGATCAAGTGGTACTTCCTCTCTATGTGCTTTTGTCTTTTGTGACACCTTGGTTCCTTGGGTGTACTCTTGCCCCACTTGTTGTCACAAGAAAGTGTGATGGGACGACTAACACCTGGTATCACACAAGATCCGTTAGGAACTTCTTTAACCATGCGGCTTCCTTTGCGGCCTCGTAGCGACTACATACTCACCTCTGTGGTAGAGTCACCACACATGATTGTTTGACACTCCTCCAACAAATGGCCCCGCCATTAAGAGTGAACACATACCCGTGGTGGATTTTCTTGAGTCAACGTCTCCTTGGAAATGCAGTGCAGTGTAACCAATGGTTTCAAGACTCCCACTGGAATAGACCAACATATAATCTCTCGTTCTCCTAAGGTACTTGAGTATATGTTTAACCGCTATCCAGTGTTCCTCTCCAGGATTAGATTGGTATCGACTTACTACTCCCACTGCATAGCAGATATCTGGTCTGGTGCACAGCATAGCATACATAAGGCTACCTACTGCTGAAGCATAAGGTATCCTACTCATGTGTTCTCTCTGCTCAGGAGTTTTAGGAGAATGCTCCTAAGATAGATGAATTCCATGCCTGAAGGGTAAAATTCCCTTCTTGGAATTCTCCATGCTGAACCTGGCAAGTATTTTGTCAATGTAATTAGCCTGAGATAATGCCAATACTTTATTCTTCCGGTCTCGCAAGAGCTTAATACCAAGAATATAATTGGCTTCCCCGAGGTCCTTCATATCAAAATGCTTGCTTAGCAAAGTCTTTATGCCTAACAATACCTTTGTATCATTTTCGATAAGGAGTATATTATCCACATAAAGTACCAAAAAAGATACTGTGTTACCTTGGATCCTTTTATACACACACGGCTCATCAGGACTTTTCTCAAAATCATAAGACTTAATGGCTTGATCAAACCTGATGTTCCATGATCTGGACGCTTGCTTAAGTCCATAAATGGACCTTTGCAACTTGCATACCATGTTTTCTTGCCCTTTGGCTATGAACCCTTTTAGTTGCTGCATATAGATATCCTCTTCCAAATTTCCATTTAGAAAAGCAGTTTTGACATCCATTTGTCAAATCTCATAATCAAGATTTGCTGCAACAGCTAAGAGAATCCGGATGGACTTGAGCATGGCAACCAGCGAAAAGGTTTCTTCATAATCCACACCTTCTATTTGGGTGTACCCTTTCGCCACTAATCTAGCTTTGAAGCTTTCAACATTCCCGTCCGATCCTCTCTTTTTCTTGTAGATCCATTTACACCCAATGGGTCTTACCCCTTTTGGTGCATCTACAAGAGACCAAACTGAGTTGGAATACAAAGAATCCATTTCACGATTCATAGCCTCAAGCCATTCCTGAGCATCAACATCTCCTAGTGCCTCGTCATAACTCGTGGGATCATCATCTTCTTCAATGATGACATCCTGAGGTGATTCACCCAACAAGAGAAATCTTGCGGGTTTACGAATCAATCTCCCACTACTACTTTGTTGCACTTATTGTTGTGCATCTACAGGGGGATCCAAGTTTGGTGGGTTAACAATTTCTAGATGAGGACCCTCATTAAGTGGATTAATCAATTCATGATTTTGTTGTTCTTCCATAAGCGGTAACTGCATCTCTACAGGTTCCACTTGTTGATCATCATGCTAAACTTCTGGTTCTATTTCTGGTTCCTGTGTGTGTTCAACAATGTATATTTCCCCTCTTTGAACAACCACAGGAACAAAAGCTGGAACCGCCTGAGGTTGAGGTGTAACTTGATCTGAGACTAGCTCATCAAGAATAACCTTACTCCTTGGCTTATAATTTGCCATATAGTCCTCCTCTAAGAAAGTCGCGTGTGTGCTCACTATGACCTTCTTTTCTTTCGAACTATAAAACAACCAACCTCTGGTTCCTTTAGGATAGCCTATAAACATGCATACTTCTGTACGCGAGTCCATCTTATTTGGCTTCTGTTGTAAGACATGTGCCGGAGCACCCCAAATCCGAATATGATTCAAGGAGGCCTTACACCCTCTCCATAATTCTATTGGTGTCTTTGAAACCGTCTTGGACGGAGCTAAGTTCAATAGGTACATAGCAGTTTCTAAGGCATATCCCCAGAATGAATCAGAAAGAGATGAATAACTGAGCATAGATCTTGCCATTTCTAAAAGGGTTCTATTTCTCCTTTCAACAACTCCATTCTGCTAGGGTGTCACTGGAGAAGATAATTGTGAAACTATCCCCTCTTTGGTCAGGTAAGACCTGAACTCTCCAGATAGGTATTCACCTCCTCGGTCATCAAGAGTCTTAATTTGAACATCAAGATGCTTTTCTGCCTCAGCCTTGAACTCTTGGAATTTTCCAAAAGCTTCAGACTTGTGACGCATCAGGTACACATGTCCAAATCTAGAGTAATCATCAGTAAATGTGATAAAATACTCATACCCGCCTCTGGCCTAGACATTTATTGGTCCACATACTTCAGTATGTACCAATTCCAGCTGAAGTGTGGCACGATTTCCCTTGGCCTTGAAAGATCTCTTAGTCATTTTACCCTCTAAACAAGATTCACAAACTGGTATTGGTTCAAAGTTTAGGGATTTTAGGGTTCCTATAGCCGCGTTCCACCCACCATTTTGTTCGTCTTTCCGTCCTCTTTCCAACGATATATGATACGTCCAATTCCGAGATCCAGAGGTCCACGAACTTGTCCAAACAGTGACGAACGTCCTTCTTTTTGCATCTTTTTGATCTTCTTTTTATTACAACTTTTGTATAACATCAAAAAAATATACAAGAATTGAAAATAAAAAAAAATCAAGGAGGAAACCTAATCATATGGGATTAGCCTCCTTGTTACAACCCAAGAAAATACATTCAAATCTCTACCATGGATTAAAGTTGAAAACCAAATAAAGCATTGATTTTTTATGAAAAGAATTATAAAGATAAACATACAACACATATGATCAACAAATATAGAATCCTAGGTGCCATATTTCACGAAGAAAACTAATTACATGAATAATGAAACTAGATTCACATACCAATGTACAGTCAGGCTCTGATACCAATTGTAGGAACTATTGGATTTATGTGGAAGCGATTCAAGGATCTAGTACATCGGTATGCTTATCGAATCATCATTGTTTCATAAACACACAAGGAATATTACCTCTCGGAGTGCGGATCTTTGATGATCTCCCTCGCCTTAGAATCCTTGTGTCACCGCACGATTGATCTCCTTGTAGTCGGTTGACGGCAGACCTTCTAGACTATGTCTCAAGGGGGAAGGAGAATAGTGTGTGGGCACTTTATCTCAATCAGGAGATGACCTTGCCTCTACCTCTGTGACTGCTCTCTCTCTATGGAGAGGGTTAAGTGTAGTATATATATGGGTTCCTAGAAAACCTAACCCTTAGATGTAACGGGCTCTAGGTTTCTTGGGCTCTTCTTACACACTAGGCCCTATTGGGCTTTAGTGAAAGAGCAAAAACCCAACAAAAACTTGTACCATATGAGGATTCTATTGCTCTTCTTGTTCATCCTAAATTCATGGATGATACTATGGATATGTGGGTCCATAACAAGGGTGGAAATTATTGGAGTAAACTGTACTCGGTGACACCATTTCCACAAGACAAACGACAAGATCCACTATCTATTTGGAAAGGCGAAGTTGTCATTATGAAGAGGGAATCTAACAAGAAAGTTCTTATATGCACTTCTAATGGTATAGAAAACAAGATCATTGCTACCCACGAGGCTCACTCCATCCTTTATTTTGGAAATGTTTATAATTTTGTAGAAAGCATGGTTTTAATTTGAAGTACAATTGCAAATAATGACATGTTTAATTAGTGGAATACTAGTTCATGGTTTGGAGGATAGTATGATTGGTACATATTGATGTTGTGTTGTAAAGTTATGTTATTTTGTTTATTAGCTTTCACACACCAAATAAAATAAAATGAAAAAAAAATAAGGACTTGATCAATAATAAACACCATTTGTAATCACATTTATTTTACATTACAAAACGTTTCAAAATTCCTATGATTGGTTAATAAAGGTGCATTCTACTGTACCCATGGTTTGGGAGGGCATTAGAGCTATTATAAAGGTGGAGAAATCAAATAACATTTGTCCTATCTAATAAATTGAGTATTTGACATAGGTTTCACTTCCAACCCTCCATCTTTTGTACTTTTAGAATTGTTTATTGGTAGTGAAATACTTACATGTTCTTGAGGCACATTTTGTAACACCCCGATTTCTCTGTCTAAACAAAAATGACCAAAATACCCTTGAGGTTATTTTTCACCCGGAATTCGAGGATAGCCAACCCGGCGGTCCTCGAACGGTCAACTCAGTGTTTGAAGGGGATTATGTATGTTGTAATTGATAGTAGAGACGAAAATCTCGTTTTTTCAAACTTTCAGGTCAAAATGACCAAAATACCCCTATAGCGTTTTTACGTGGGTATTAGTGCCGTTTGAACCCGGAATCTCTCCTGAGAGTTCGGAATGTTAATTATATGTGCTTGATGATATTTGTTTTGATCCAAGTGGTCTCGGGCAGTGTTTGTGCAAAATTATGATTTTGCCCCTGGAATAGTGTCTTTGAACTTAATGATATAATTAAGCAAACATAAGCAATATTAGGCTCTAATCGAAGATTAATTAATTTTGATAATTAATCTAGAGTCAAAATAATTTATTAAGGTTAATTAGAACCTAAAATTGCTTAGATTAAATTTAAATCTCTCTTAAAAATCAAGATTCTATGTCATGGAATCTTGAATAGTATTTTCTCTCTCCAATTCCTTAAATTAAGGAATTGTGTCTACAATTGTTTACATCATAAAATGAGTTTTGATTTTTCTAATGAAGAAAAACCACTCCTAATCATGTCTCAATATTCTTAATTACCCATTAACTCACCTAATCACTTACTTATAAACTCCTAATCAAAAGCTTAATCAAAGAAACAACTAAACACATTACTAAACCACAATTAGATGAAACAAATTGCCTCCCCCATGGCCACATAAGCCGCCGACCACTCCTCCCCCATCATCTCAAATGATTTATTTTATTTTAATTCAAATGAACATTCAAAGGCCATACTTGAAGCCATACTTGGACCATGCTTGCCTATACTCACCACCATGCCTCACCAGGCCTTCATGAAACAATCTCTCACCTCATGGAACATAAGGAAGGCCATGACACTCTCCCCCCTCCATTCATCTACCATTTGTTTGTTTTCCTATAAATACCATACTTGGATGAACTTGGTTACACTTTGGATCATTTGCTAAGTGTAAGTTTTCAAGAGCATTCTTGCAATTATCTCATTTCCTCTCAAGTTCAAAGAGTTCTTTTCATCTTCATCTTCTTCATCCTCTTCATAGAACCACCCTCTTGTAACCTCAAACCACCACACTACCACCATAAACCATCATCCAAACACCAAAGCTTCCTTTCTCAAACACAAGCTCACACAAAACACATTTTCTTAGCTTGGCTGAATCATCATCATCATTTTGGAGAAGAGTTTTTCTTCTCATCTTATTACAAGAATAAGCTTTCTTTTCCTTCCAAAGAAATTTCCACTTGGTAGGGGTTTTGTTTTCAAAAGCTTTTCCTTTTATATTGATGTTTTGATATGAAAAGTACTAGTTTTTCTTGGTTCAAACTTTTTCCTCTCATTTTGATTTTTGGTTATGGAACTTGGTTTGAAAGGAAAGTCTTTAGCTTGATGATGAGGTTTTAAGATAATGGGCTTGTGGTTAACATTTGAGAAACCTCTAAAGCTTGAAACTTGTTCTTGATCTTAAAGCATTATTCTTGTTTGATTCAGGTTCGTTTTATTCAATTTGGAAATACTGTGTGCCATGTTAAGAAACTCAAGATAGACATTAGTTATTCTTCAAAGTATTTTCTTTAAATTAGTTTTGTTGTCATTCAAAACATATAGCCCTAATACTTTCTGAAGGGTTCTATCCTAACCTATACGTATACATCACTAGTTTTTATAATATAATATAATAATATATCTTTCGGTTTTTGAGTAATAAAAAAGTACATAAAAATCTTTTTTATAACAATTAAGAAATTATATTCAATAAATAAAGAATACACATATATATTTCTATTTTTCTCTTTTTTGTAAGAATAATAGTAATTAATAAAAAATTTAAATAAATATAAGAATATAAATTAATATTTTAAGTGTTATTTATAAATTTTCACCAATAATACACAATAAAAATTTCTTTAGATTCGATTACCAAAAAAATATATAATAAAAAACAATCTAGTAATATTAAAAATAGTAATAACACTTGTATTACTATTTTTTTATAGTAATAATAATAATTATTATTATTATTATTATAAAATAAATTATAAAATTTCTATTTATTTCTGATACTAAAATTCCTAATGACATTAATAAAAAAATTAAAAGTAAAAAAGACAAAAATAAATAAATGTTTACAATAACATTAAATAGAACAAGTATAATATTTACTAGTATCTCTTATATAGGAAAATAGGAAAAAAATAATAAAAGAAGAATAAGGTAAAAAAATATGTACATTACTTCAGAAAATCACCTCTTCAATATGATCACTAGCTTCCATTTCTCTAATCTTATTCTACTTTAATGCTATTTATTTATCACTCAACATTCCCTTTCTCTCTATATTATTTTCAGAGGAGCTCTTTCCTTTACGTTCAATCTTTACTCACTTAAAACACTCAACTCATAGTATATATAGCGTTAGGTGGAAGAAATTTATGGATGGGGAAGTGCAGTCACACTGATGCACTATGAAGTCGATTGGTAGCTTGCTGATTTGCTAGAAATGCAACCTTTTCAAATATTTCTGATCCAATTTGATGGGATATTATGTAAATCTCTAATAATTGAGGCATTTTAATATTAACAACCATAATTTCGTACATTGCTTACAAAGTACATTCATTGTGTCATATGAAATTACAATCCAATATTGCAGTAGATTTTCCTCTAGACCACTATTATTATTTTTATAATCTTTAGTTAGTAGCTCATAACAATTTAGGCATACACTATGTTTTATTTTATACTGAACTGTCCTTATGAATAATATAACATATTTTATTGAAATATATTTTTATAAAAATATTTCAAGAGTGCATAAATGGTTGGAGTACTAGAAATTAAAAAATAGAAGAAAAATTTCAAACAAATCAAGTTTTAAAATTACACATAAACTTCAGTTACAATACATTCTTCCTCATTTTTCCTTCCAAAATTGTTATTTGAATGCCCAACACCCACTTTATTATTCATGGATGGTATGAATAGGGATACATTCATCATATTCAATTATGATAAAATGGATGTCCCAATTGATTTAACACCCATCTTTTGAATCTTCAAATAACACTTCCCTTTTTTTTTTCCTCCTTAAACAAAAGAGTGATGTTATTTTGACAACCAAAAAGTGTGTCTTATTGGACACCTACTTTAACGCCATTAGATATGATGGATAGATGTGATAAATGGAAACTATAATCATTAAATGATAATGAAAAGAGTGTCCTAAATTCTTAAATAGACACTCACATGTTAAAATAATCAATATATATATATGAAATTCATTGCATACAACATGTATTGTAGTGTATAATCTAACTAAAAATATATTAATATTTATATTATATAGTAGTGAGAATTCTAAAATTCTTTGTAGAGAATCCCCAAAATGCATATTAAAATCCACGTCATTGTTATCGTCTTAGCCATTTCAATTTATTAAGAAAATGTGATAATTTATTACATAACAATAGTTCATTTTAGAGTTCAAAATCAACCTTCCAAAGTGAGTTTTTTTTAAAACATTCAATCACTTACTGTACATGTGTCATAGTACTCAACATCATAGGTTTTCATTCTAGACAAATAATTTAATAAAATATGCACATACATGTGATAAATGCAATGATCTTTCCTTTACTTTACTATCTTTCTTAACTTCACGTGCCCTTGATACGTCGAAAGGGATATCATATTTCTTTACGTGTCTTTCGTATGTTGAAAGGGATCTCATCTATACCATTCTCATTGTTATGTGTCCTTGATACATTGAAGAGGATCTCATATCTTTCTTATCTTTTCGTGCCCTTCACATACTGAAAGGGATCTCAAGTTATAGTCTTAATCTTCTTCTCCAAATGCATTCATTAATCACATGTAAACAATCAATCATAAGTGATTCTCATTCATTCCTCATAAACCAATCTTTACTTTTTCTAGCATGCATCATACACATGATACTTAAACCAAGAGTCATTATATCATCAATTCAAGGCATTGGTACAATTCCAGTACATTAGCAAATTTGACACTTATGTAACAAGAATTAGTTTGCATATCAAACAACCAAACTCAATGCTACAAAAATTATCCATAACACTTAAATGTGTCCACAAGGTCCTCTAAAATTTCAGGAAAAAACAAGCTCTCTAGCTATAGTAACAAAATTAGAAAAATTCGAATGGTCAGAAACTATTTATTTTCAGTCACAACTAGAAGTCTCAATTTTATTAATCTATCCAATGAACAGATAAAATCATATAAAAATCCAAGGTTGGACTTAAAGATGTCCTCAACACCTTGTAATTCAAGCCAAAATTAGATAATTTGATATAGTAACAAAATTGGATAAATTTATAGCTTCATATTTGACTGTGTAGACCACAACCCTAGCTGTCTCAGTTTTTTATTTTTAGAAAATAGTAAAAGTGCTCAAAATGACCCAAGAAAAATACTGAAAACACCTCAACATATTAGTTTCATCACATTTAAGTTTTAGCTCAAGCTAAGGCCCTTAACCAGGTCAGAAAAGTCAAATAATTTTACCTACTTGCTTAAAAATGGGATTTCCAGCAACATAGCTCAAAACATATTTTGAGAAAAATGATATCCTAACATCATCCAAACACTCCACTAAATCAAACACATAAATATCTATACATTATCATCAATACAACCAAAATATCAAATTAAATCAATAAGTAAATTGTAGAAACAAGTTTAAAATAGAAAAGGTTCACAAGCCCTACTTGTTAAGCTTGAAGACTTCTAACTCCAAACGATCTTCTAGGAATAGCTCCTTTCACCACTAGCTCCTTAAATCCACTTCAAAACCTTCCTTTAACAATGGTTTGTGAGATCTCAAAGTGGAGAATGGAGATAATTTAGAATTCCAATCAATTGGTTGTGTAGATTGTGATGAGTAGAATAAGTTTTATGAAGGAGATATGGAGTTTTGGTGATTTAAAACTAAGGTTTTAGGCATTTGAAGTTAGGTTTTGAGAGAAAACACCATGGAAGCCTTGATTTCCGATTCATGGCCGAAAATGGGAGAGAATGGAGTGCGAAGGTTGGTGGTTTATGTTTATCTTGGTCTAGGTTAGTAATTATGTAGGTAAGGTGTAGATTTCTTTCTTTCTTTTTGAAAAAGAAATGATATGAATGGCTAGGATTGATTTGTTGGTCAAAGATTAAATCTTGGCCATCCTCCTAGCTCAGGATAAGTGGCTCACTTTAACTTGGTGAACAAAAAGCTTTTTCGGTATTAAAATTGCACACCAAAATTTTACAAAACGGATGAGATATTGACCCTTGGGTAAAATAATAATACATGAAAGGTCATGATTAAAACTTGTTTTCCAAGTTTCAATCATTGCCATCAACTTGGCAAAATGTGATTCGTAGAGGTTACTTAGCCACGAAATAACTTTTATAGTGTTAAAAACTGCATATCAAAATTTTACCGAACGAACAAAGTACCGTAACTGAGAAACTTAAAATATCTTTACGTGGGCCCCAGACCTAATACACTATATGGGCCCCAATCCTAATCATCTATCTTGGTCCTCAAGTTTGGTTTCCTCTGGCCTCAAGTCTTCCTTGGTCCCGATTCCAAAGTTACTATTCACCTATAGCCTAAAAAATCACTATTCACGCCTGGCCCGACTTATTTTTAACACTTCCATTGTGTCATCCTCATATTGCTAAGTCTGTTAGATTTTTGAGATTCTCGCTAATAAAGTTTAAATTAATTTTTGAATATATTTTGGGTGATACATATTAAGATTATAACAAACTCTTACACCATGGAGTGAAACAAAAGTCAAACCAATGAGTGACACAGAAAATGGTTGGAACCATCCATTGGCAAAAATAGTTGGTAATTATAATGACTCATTTTTTTAGTATTATTTGTGATAAAATAATTAAATGTGAATAATCTATAGAGATTTTGAAAATTTGAACAAACAAAGTTATGATCTAAATTCTGTGAGGTTTCTAAAAGAAATGAAAATGTATTAAATATTATTAAAAATTCAATATAATAATATTTTAATTGGGAATGTAGGATGGGACCATATGAATAGTACAAGTACATAAATAAAAATAAGGATAAGGTTAAATAAATATTTTTAAGTCACTAAAGTTTAGTGTTATACTTGCCAAAATCTATATTTACCCTGAATAATTATATATTCTATTTTATTTTTGGTACATATATATTGTATTGTGTGTCATAACTATACCAAAGAAAACTCAAGATTCGTACAAAATCAAAAGCAATAAACACACTAATTACTGCATAGAAAAATTAAAATTTTTTATATAATAGTATCATATCTAATTTTTAATTGATATCACATATTACTTTCAAAAAAATTCCTAACAAAAGCGTTTTTTCCTAGAAAATATCATTGAGATTTATGTCTAGTATTTCTGCAAAATCAACCTTTACTTCATAAATTTTTTCTCTTATATTCATTCATTTTTTTTTTCATCTTTTACAGTGGCTTTATTCCTATCCGTGGACACCTCACTTATGGGTAGAGACGACGGTAGCCCACAGAGACAGACAGATGAGATGGAAGCTGCAAGAGGAACCGTGAAAGCTGTGGCTCTCATAATCGGAGGCCACAACGTTAAGGGTTCTCTTCAATTCGTCCAGCACCCAAATGGTCTTTCTCTCATCACTCTTCAATCCCCATCGGCTCTTGTCGTTTCCTTTCCTTTCCTTTCTTGAAGGCACTCTCTATCTGTTTATTCAGCCAGCAGTGAGCTTAATTATCTCTTTCGTTGTGATTGTGCAGGGACTACCCATGTCACTGGAAGGATAACAGGACTCTCACCAGGTCTTCATGGGTTCCATGTTCATGCCCTTGGTGACACTACCAATGGCTGCAACTCCACTGGTTTGCACTCTTCTTCTCTAGATGAAATAATATCACATGTTTGTGCTGTGTTGTGTGCATACCCATTTTGGCTTTGAATTCATTTTTTGTATTGAATTCTTCTGTTGAGCCTCAGGTCCTCACTTCAATCCACTCAAGAAGGATCATGGAGCTCCTACAGATGATGAGCGTCATGCTGGTGATTTGGGTAACATTGTTGCAGGCCCTGATGGTATTTTATTTTTATTTTTTTCTTTTTATCCTTGTTTATTTATTTTGATATTCTGACTAGTTTGTATGAGTTGTCTCCTTGGAAATCTCCTAAGACATTTTTGTTCCGGCAGGAGTTGCTGAGATTTCTATCAGAGATGGACAGGTAATAAAAGAATTACACTTTGGAGGTTGTGTGGATTTAATTCACATTTGATAATTTGACATCTTGTTAAATGGTAATTTCATTCTTTTTGTGATTTTGGAAACTCATCTCATGTGAGCAGATTTACTCATCTCATCAGTAAAATCATATCGATCATCAATCATATGTTCAGATGTGGCTTATATGCCTTATGTAATGCCAATACTAACTTACCTTTTATATTGTGTTCATTTGGTTGATCTTTTTGTTTATGAACTTTGAATGTAGTTTAATTGGGTCTAAAGCACTTTCTTCCCCTTTTTTTCACTTTCAATATGTAGATTCCGCTAATCGGAGTGCATTCAATACTTGGGAGGGCAGTTGTTGTGCACGCTGATCCTGATGATCTTGGAAGGGGTACGGTTTAGAATATTGGATGCAAGTAGCTGAACATGTGATTTACTCTTGTTTCCACTTGCAAATATTGCTCTTCTCTTCCCCTAGTCATATAGTAACTATCCTGGCTTGAGTACCATATTACTTGATATGGAAATATTGAGAGAGTTACTTGTTGGGTCCAGGGTTGATTCTGTTCCATTAAAAGTGCATATTTATGTCTCTCATGTTGGCTAAATATGATATTTCCTTCTCATATCTGGTGTTACTATTAATATAATCTGTTGCTCAGGAAGTACGGAAGCTTTGTCCTGTTTACAGAACTGACTGTCTTGGAAATGTTTATGGATGTGTATTTATGTAGATGATAGTTTATATTTATAAGATGGTGGAAGATGATTGTATGCTGTTGGATGTTTTCTCTCCCCAAAAAGGTATTTCATGTTTAGTATGCAGACTATGCCAGTTTCAAGAAAATTTCTATTTCTCTGAATGAAAAACCTATCACATATTTTAAAATGCTCAACAGTCTCGGATTATAATTCCAAAACATTAGAAGCTTGTGATTTATGCAATCGTGATCATTGAAACGAATAGCGTAGCAAGGTGCCATATGTTTCTATCGATCAAAGTTTCAGGGATCGCAGCAAGGATGTTATGGAGGTAAAGAAGTGTAGGCCCGTCTAAGTGAGAACCCTAAGTCGAATTCCTATCTGGTTCTGCCTACGATGTTTTTGATGCACTAGTAACGCTGAAGGTTTGTGTTAACTTAAAAAAGAAAAGGAAGAGCAATTTAAGTTAGGATGGGGTGAATATCTAAATGAAGCAACTTCTTGTCTTGCTTGATGTATGTAGAAAAGTCAAACAGATGCTCCATTGTATATCTGCTTCTTCGGCAAGGTGGATAGTAGCCAAAGCTACCTAGTATTGCCTTTTAATTTTTCCAGTTAATATTAATTATTTACTTAACATGCAAGTGTGATCTTCAGAGGACCATTTGTTCTTTTATATTTTGTTAGATTGCCGTGCATAACACAGCAGATAAAATGGCAGATTTCCCTGACATTTCTACTAGTATGCTCCTTTTGTATGAGCTAACGAAATAGAAAACAGAGATGTGCTTTCCTTTCAAGCTACTTTGAATTTCGGATAGTCTAGGATAAACAATTGTTCTATGTAGTGTTCACCACTTGCCCCGGCATCCTAGCTTTATTTATAAAATTATTACCATGTGTATCTATTCACCCTTTATATGACTTTTTTAATATTTTTTATCGTGTATATGACTTTTTTACTCTTTTTTATCGTGAAACAGGTGGGCATGAACTCAGTAAGACTACTGGTAATGCAGGTGCAAGAGTAGCATGTGGTAATTCTTCTGAGCATTAGACTGTTTTAGGATAGCAATTCCCCATTAATAAATTTTGAGCTATTCCAGGAGTTTATGCGTAAGTAATTATTAGTGATTAAATGTCAATAAGCGTATATGGGTTTAAGTGTGTGTTAATCATGTACACAGCATTATAGCCAGTAAATTAGTTAAGTTCAGATGTCGCATATCATACAGTTCAGTTTAGTTTAGTGCATCCTGTTTGTTCAAGTGTTGAAGCCTGACAAATTGCTAATTGTCTATCAGGTGTCATCGGGCTCCAGTCATCTGTTTAGGATAGTTTGCTACAGCTACTTGATGCATTCACAGATAGACCGTCGTTTGATCTCTCTATAAAATTTCAATCATGCCGTGGCTAGTTTTGTAGCAACTCGAATGACATGTTAAAAAGCTCGACTACATGGTTACATGGTAGTATTCTGGTTGTAATCTCCTTTATGGTTTAGTCCTGGCAATCTTGGGCCTCTTGGAAGTCACGACTGGGGAGGGTTGATATGCATCTTATGTTTAGAACTTAAAGTCACAAATGCTTTAAATGATTGTAATCACTCCCTCATTCAGCATTTCTTGCAAAATATGCTATAAACTGCTTATTATTGTGCATTTTGTCTACAAATATTGCCATAAAATGCTCCGAAGTTCAAATATAAACCGTAGTTTCAGAGCCAATACTTAATTTCTTCTCATTTTTAACTTTTTAGAGTGGATTCACTTATCGCTTCATCTTCTCGTGTGATCCTCTGGCCATTTTATATCTCATGGGAGCCATACTTCTAACGTTTCGCGGACCAAAGGAGAAAAGTATATATACGTTTATGAATTTTGTAACTGTCAAATCAACATGTTAAAAGCCATGGCACAAAATAAGTGTTTTTTTTTTTGTCCCTTATACAGAGATAATTTTTCGCTAAAATTCATTTAAACTTAATTTTGAGATGAACGCTCCGCCTCCTATCAGAGCTTTATATTATATTTATATGATAAACATATTGGAGAACGATAATTTAAGAACATATGCCTAGATTTCTATTAATAATAAAGCCAGTATCATTCACATTCTTTAATTAGAAAAAAAACTACACATGGATATAGATGCATGTAAAAAGAGTGTAAAAATATATAAGCTTAAATAAGTTTTTAGCTCGTATAAATGTCATTTTGATTTTAATCTCTTAAAAAATGACTTAGTCCCTCTTTTTTTCTAATATTTATGATCCTTATGGTATATTAAGGTCTCTAAATATTGTTTAAAATATGTATCTTATCCTTAAAAATATTAAAAACTTTATTTTCTATACTTATAAATATCTTAAAAATCTTCCATTGATCTCAATCAGTTTCCCTACTTAACCATACAAACTAATAGTAGGGACTAAAAGCATAATATTAAAAGATAAGGGACTAAAGACCAACAAAATTTTATAGGGACTAAAATAAAAACAATCTACATTAATAGGAACTAAAAACATTTAATCGAAATATATATGTATAGCTTACAAAAATCAGATAACAAAACTTACAGTTCAAACATATTGAAAGCAAAATAACCATTTGTATGCTAGGGCAAAAGCGTTCAGTTTCCTCTACTGCTTTGCTTATCTAAATGTTGAGATATTAGGAGAAAGGGAGGGTAGGAGGAGGGACACGACCTATCGCGTATGGATAGAACTTATGCTAGCTTGTTTAAATTACCAGTTCTAGAGATATTACCAGAGTAGCTTCTGTTTGAATTGTTCAGGGTTTAGGACCAGTTAGAAACAACTTCTAATTTTTTTTTTAAACTTTCTAGAAATCAAATTTCATATTTTTACTTTTTATCCTATATGACTAAAGAGATTATTACTTCCATCAAAATTATTCTTAGAATTTTTTAAAAAGTCAATATATCTAACTTCTTAAGGATCACTTTCTAAGGAATATTGTTATTTGTACACCAAAACAATGTTTATACCATACACCTACAATGAAAAAAAAAAGACAAAAACAGTATTTTCTCTCTCTCGTACTCTCTTTCATTTTCCGCTCGTTTTCTCTCATCTATGTTGGTTTACAAATTTACATAAATAGTTTACAAATTTTTTATACTATATTTACAAGTTTTAAAGACGGATTTACAAGTTTTTTACACTATATTTACAAGTTTCAGTATGAATTTACAAATTTCAGCATGAGTTTACAAGCTTTTTACACTTGGTGTATAAACTTAATTTTACAAGTTTTTAAACTTGGTTTACTTGGTTTCCAAGTTTAGGGTTTAAGGTTTAAGAATTAAAAACTTGTAAATCTGTGCTGAAAACTTGTAAACTCATACCGAAACTTATAAACATAGTGCAAAAAACTTGTAAACCTTTTATGTAAACTTGTAAACCAAAATAAATGATAGAGAATGAGAGAAAATATTTTTTTTTCTTTTTCATTGTAGGTATATAATGTAAACATTATTTTAGTGTTTACGTATCATTTGTCCTTTCTAAAACACTAAGGGTACGTTTGGTTAAGAGATATAAATAGAATGTAAATTTTTATGTACGTTTGGTTAAGAGATATAAATAGAATGTAAATTTTTATGAATGAAAACTATGTAAAATTACATATATGTTTTATTCATGAAAAATTTACCTCTATTTTTACTCAGTAACCAAACATATCCTAAAAATAAGTACTTTTATTATTATAATATATTTAAATGTAAAATAACTTATTCATAAATCACTTTTTAAAAATAATTTCTGTATACAAATTTAAATAAGCTATTTACCCAATCAAGACTTAAATAGCTCTTAATAATACTTCTCCATTTTCAAGAACTATTAGGCTCGTGTGTCAATTCGCTACAAGAGTAACCTATCATCTGGATGAAATAGCACAGAGCAGGAACCACTTTACGTGCACAGAACTAAGGCGCAACCCTTAGTTACCAAATGAAACTACGTAAAGCAGTCAAAATGTTTGCTGTCCTACATTGAATTCCAAAGACTAACCAGCCCTAAAACACCCAACACCAACATTATGGAAACAATCAGCAGCTTGGATGGGATAAGCCTGTGACAGTATACTATAACTGTAGCAGATACACTGACAAGAATTTTGTATGCCTAGCCTCTCAACCAAGTGTTCCTGTAAGATGAATTGTCCCTTAGCGAGGCATCATGGGGCTTGTACTCCATAACATAGCTGTGAGGAAGCTTCAAATGACGTTTGATCGAATCTCTCAGAGCCATTACAGCCTGGAATGAGAAGCAAGATATTATTAAAGACAAGCATGAATATGCATTTATGCAAGTGTGAGCACACACGTATACACCAATAGAGTCAGTAATAATGGCAACCTGATGATCAGATGCATTGCGATTCCAGACACTCAGTATATCCTCATTGAAACGAATGCTTAGTACAGCACCACATATGTTATCTCCATAATCCAATTGGTCACCTACGAAGGCGAGCACCTGCACCCAGGCGTGTATGCTATTACAAACTTCAACAGTTCCAACTCCAATAGCATGACAGAAATCAAATATAAATTGAGGGTATGGACCAAGAAATCATTATCAACAAGTAAGAGAGATTGCAAATGGTAATTTGGCAGGTCTGTTTCTTGCCATCGTAGATAAATTGTGAAGGAATATATCTTTGACAGGGACAAAGCACAAGAAAGACTTTAATCAACAAAATCAGGCAACTCTAGAGATCTTTCTGCTAGGTCAATCAGAAAAGTCGTTTGCATTAACCTGTAATAGTCCAACTTCTCAATTTTGAAAGATATCTTTTAAAACAGCCAGGTGATTATGTGCTAAATAGTTCATTGGTTAATCCCATTTGCACTATTCTTTTCCTAAATGTAGAAAATAGTTCCATCAAAACAAATGTGTGGAAATTGGTGAATGGCATTCCTTTTCCAATCCATTACTAGCATCGCTTCCACCCCAAGTTATCAAAAGCACAGCAATTTTCTTCAATAGAAATTGCTCATTAATTAGTTCGCTCCATTTCACATTCAAATCACAGGTAGGATTAATGGAGGCCTAGCTACCCAAATTCATTCCCTGTAAGGATTAAGGAGAAACACAAAAGATGCAAGGGCAGGAACAAAACCAAGTCCACCACCCAATGGTGTTTATAGAGGAATTCGATGTGGCACTGGTTCTACATCGAGTCCAAAAATTCACAGGTTGCTTTTGATTTGATTTACTTTAATCTCATCTTGCACATGGACTAAACAGCAAAATACAAGAGTCAAGTGTTGTCCCACTAAAGTGGGGCCAATCACGGATCATATTAAAATCTAAATCTTTATTGATGTTATCACCAATTGTTTTTCTTGAATGTCCTCTACTCGTAGTTATTATGCTACCTACCCTCTATATGTTCTATTATCCCTACTCGAGCTTCTAGAAGTCTTCTCCACGAATGAACAAACAACCTAAGGCAAGATTCTATCATCTTTTCCACATAGGTGCAATCCTAGCATTCTTGCTAATGTGTTCATTCCTAATCCCTATATTGTTTAATTAGTCCACCAATCCAACTCAACATTCTTCCCTCTACAACATTGAGCTTATTTTCTTGTTAGCCTTTTTACCAATCAAAATTCAGTCCCAACCAAGGTAGCTAGGATCGCGTGGAAGATCGTGAAATCGCACGATCCTACGCTCCCAGCAACCCTTAGCGATCCCGATTCCACCTCTGGGCTCGCGCTGCTGCCTCGTCGTGGGATTGCCGGGGAAGATCGTGGAAGCGCTGGAATCGGGCGATCTTCACGAGCCGGACGCTCCTAAACTCATCATTCTCTCTCGAGTCTCGATCTCTGTCCACAACTCCTCCAGCCTTCCTCTCTTCTCTCTGCTCGATGACTGCCGCCACAAATAGATCGCCAGCGCTCGAGCTCTCCGGTGTGGTTCACAGCCACCATCGGCCGCCACTCTTCTCTCCCTTCTCTCAGCTCCGAGCTCGGCCGCGCACGAGCTCTCTCTTCTGTCCCGACATCGACGTCGACTTCGCATGACAACACCCTCGACACACAAACCGGCAAAACCATCTCCATCCTCTGGCGCTTTGAATCAGAATCGCCGCTCCATGTCCGCTTGCCCATGATCTCCCTTTCTCCCTGTTACTAGATGCCACCAAAGTCCCTCACTCTCAAACTCAGTCTGGCCTACGAGAAGCTTCCTCTATTTTTGTCTTCCATTTATTCTAATTTTTTTATTCTTTCTTTGTTGTTATTTGGGCTTTTTGGACTGTTACTCTGTTAAAGAAAGGAGATGCTTAATGTTGGCCTATATTACTTTTAATTTATATCAACTCAAGAAAAAATAGTAATTGGGAGTTTGAGCTCAAGGGTAGATTTATATGGTTTATTTTTTAAAAAAAAAATAATTAATTTGTAAATATTATTTATATAATATGGAGTTTTAATTAGTTATGTTAATTGTGACTTATTTACTAATTTATATTATGTTATGTGGTATATATTTTTATATAAATGTAATTTTTATATTTTGGTGGGATCTTACGATCCGTGTTACGATTCAACGTTTTACGATTTTACATTCCTCTTCCGATCCTACGTAAGATCTCGATCTTAGCTACCTTGGTCCCAACTCCCATACAATATTGCCAGTTTTATAGCCATGCAGTAAAATTTTCCTTCAAGATTAAATGGTACTTTTTTTTTTATCACAAATAAAACATAGACCAAACAGCAAGATTTGAAAAGAAAAAATTCAAAAAAAAGAGAGAAAAGGAAACTGCAATCAATAATTTTAGGAAAACCTAAAAAATCAGGATTCCCTACAAAAAATGTAGGTCCAGCAGGTCCAATATAAGAACTGAATTCTTCTAGCTCTAGCAGATGTGTAGGTGGGAGAATTGTGTGAACTTTATGAAATAAAATCTTTTTCTACTCCAAACTTCGTGATAGCTCTGCTAAGTTAAAATCATGTTGAACTCAATGAATGCACTGTGAACAATGACGTGAACATAGAAACCATGCTGTAAAAATAGAGCAATTGTGAGAGAGATTTCTTAATTATAAATTGGAATAAAAAAGATGCCTTTTGTAGTCAATTTCAGCAATTTAAATCATTAATAAAAACATCTGAGGCCCATATACCACTTCAATTACTTGAGTATTCTAAAACTGGATGGCAAATTTAAATAACAAGACTTATCCAAGATGTATGCAGAATAATTAGTGATAGTATACATTTCAATAATCAGTCAATGAATTAAATTTTAACTTTACTCATACAGAAACCTTGGTAGACATTCTATTAAGTAAGAAAGAAAACAAGCCTCAGAAGAAAATACTTTCACTTACCAGGTCCTCCCAAAAACGACCTGAGACAACCTTTTTGAATCGGATAATCCATTTACCACCATTGCAGTTAGCAGAGTCCTTTAAAAAAAGTATACATGCAGTGTGTCACTTAAAATTGACAATAAAAATTGTCTAAAAAGCACCTTCACACTTTCTCCCGCCAAAACAGAACAGCTCATGTACCTCCCATAACGGTCGGATTCCTTCCTTAAAAAGGTGCAAATCTGTTGGACTAGGCAAAGAAGAAGGCCGAGCAAGATGGCAGTAGCTAACCCAAAATCCTTCAACCTATTAATATGAACAACTGTTAAAGAAAGAAGATTTACATTGAAAGATGGGTTACTCACTGACAGCCCTCAATGTAGCAAGGATCTTACCGTACTGAAATCAACAATTTTCTTTATGTTATCCTCATATGATGTTTGATTTCGAACTCCAGGTGTTCGCCGTGTGTACCAAAATACAAATTTGTGCTGCTCATAGAAATTACCAACACAAATAAATCAACTAACATGTCCAACTCCACCAAGAGCTTCAATGGAGAAGAAAATACAGAGAAATAAACATAAACACCAAATATAGTAGAAAATAACGTCATATCATTAAGAGCCTGAATCTAGTCAATGCAGAAGAGGGAGAGAAAGGTATAACCATCACTTACATATCCACTACATCAACTGCATAAAAGAAGAAATCAAAATACAGAAAATGGCATCTGGTCAACTATTTAAGAATTAAAAAAGCCTATAGGATAAAATGAGGGTAGCAAGAACAGAGTTCCTGAGGGCACAGAGACTTAGATACCATGTCAAAGGACGAATTGTCCTAAAGCTTGTTAAGCGGAGGGTCATGAGCTGGTCTAAATTAAAATTCAAAATTAAACCAAAAAAATTCCTTTTTACGGAATCTTCTGCAATAATTAATCAATACCCACAACCCAGAAGTAAATATGGCCAGAAAAAGAAAAGTAAAGAAGACTACGGATGGAAAAAACAAAAAAGAGAGGGTGGGGGTGGGGAGACTGAAAAAAAAATAGATTAGACCCACAGTTAAAATTGTCATAAAACATGATTGAATAAACGAATACACAAGAAAAAAAATGTTATTAAAGAAATGTGATTTTCGCAGTATTTGACTGGTCTGGTTGTGAAGAATGGGAAGTGGGAGAGAGGAACCTTGAGGGGGTGAAGACCGGCTTTGAGGTCACGAGCCTGTCGCTCTTCAGCTTCTTTGTTATTGTTAGCATCAGTCGACAATTGAGATGAAGAATCGTCTAGGGTTTGCAGGGCATTTTCAGAGTTAGTGTTGTTGCTGTTGCTCTCTAATTCCTTCTTCTCCGCTGTCAAATCCATTATCAATTCCTAAAAACCCTAACCCACTTTCCCTCTTGTGTTGAGTGTTGAGTGTTGAGACTCAGATCAGAATGCTACGGCCTTGTGTTGAGTTCAGTTTCGTTTCCGGATGCTCGCTTCTGGTTCAGACATCCTGTGTCCTAGCCCTTTTTGTAATAGTCCGTCATAAGTATTTAGGCACTGTTTGGTTAGTGTCCCTCAACACAAATATGTAAATATCAAGGACACAAAATTTCTTTACTTTTAACATACAGGGGCAGTAAACACATATATAGATATACAAATTTTTTTTTTTTTAATAAGATCCTTATATATATTTAATAGTTGGGTAAGGATCCACACATTAGAGAGCAAAACAAGGATATTTTATATTTGTATCAATAAAATTAAAAATGAGGTCATCTTTATTTTATTGATCTCATAATAAAATTATTTATTTTACTCTTTAAAGTGATATTCTCACTTTAGAGAACCTCAAATCCTTAATATTTTCCTATGTGTCCTCACAATTATAGGTGGTGTAGCGGTGATCTGGTGGTTGGTGATGGCAGTATAGTGGTCTAGTGGCAGCGATTCGACGGTGGTCCAGCAGAGGTACATAATATTTTTTATTATGTATTTATTGTCTTGTCCTTATATTTTCAAATAAGATATGGAGACAGCTATCATGTCTTGTATTCCACAACCAAATACAATATAGAGATAATGTTTTTTATATCTTCGTTTCCACTAACTCTGTTGTCATTGTCTCCATTATCCATTGTCCTAGGAGAGATACCAAACACTATCTTAGGGAATAAATTTATAGCTTGTTTGGATGTATTTCTCATAAAAGTGTTTTTTTTTTAATTGATCTTTTTAATTATGATCTTTTGAAAAAAATAAAAGTATATTTATGTTTGGATGTAACGTTAATTTGTATTTGAATATAATATTAAAATATATTTATTTATTGTCAAATATCTTTTTTATGTATATAAAAAAGATCTTTCTTCAAAATATGAAAATTATAGCTTCTAGAAAAATATTTGTTTTTTTCCTTTTCTAGTGATTCTGCTTTTGCTTAAAAAATTTACGTAAAGATACCAAAATACATAAAAAGATCTTTTTTTAAAATTAGGAAAAAAAACATCCAAATAGGTTCTTAGTTCCTTATATCTTAAAAGGCTTGTATTGGTCTCTTAAAATTTAGAAAAATAGGGATAAATTGGTTGTCATACAATTATGTACAATTAAAAAAACACAATGCGGACCTATATAGATAGATCAATTTATCCTCCTTAAAAATATGCAGGACTAATATGAGACTTTTAAAATCTAAGAGACTAATTTATTTCCTAATATATTTCTAAGGGACCATTTCAAGTATTTAGTTGACCTTTTTAGGCTATGTTTGAGAGAATAGAAATAAAGGGAGTAGGAGGGAGTGGCGAAGCAAAAATTAAATGATTGTTGCTTGGAAGTAATTTTAAGGTATGAAGTGATATGTCTAGTAAGGATAATGTGTCCCTTCCTTGCCACTCAAAACATTGATTTTTTTTATCCTGCAAATTCAAGGGTCAAAGAGGGAATAAGTGCAACATCCAAACAATTGTGTGGCATAATCACTTCCATTCTACTCCTCATATTTCTCTTCCATTTTGCTATTAGCCACTCTCTTGCATCATTTATGAAACTCCCAAACATAATGATAAAGGGGCATTTATGTCATTTATCTTACTTCTAAACCTTAGCTTTTTGCATAAATTTGGCTGTGTTATTGATGTAAATAATTAGGATTTTGATTTGGTCCTCATTGTGTATTTTTTATAGGATCATTGATTATTGCACTATGTTTTGAATGATTAAATGATTACAACATCTTGTGTTTAACCGGTCTCTTTGAGTATGATTTTATATACAAGAACTTTGGATTGAATACAAAATGTAACACCCCGAGCGAAAATGACCGAATTACCCCTGAGGTCATTTCTACCCGGAATTCGATGATGGCCAACCCGGCGATCCTTGAAGGGTCAACTCAATGTTTGAAGGGGATTAAACATGTTGTGATCGATAACAGAGATGAAATCTCATTTTCTGAACTTTCGGCTCAAAATGACCAAAATACTCCTATAGCGTTTTACACGGGTATGAGTGCCGTTTGAGCCCGGAATCTTTCTAGGGAATTCAGAATGCTAATTATATGTGATTAATTATGATTGTTTAAGTCCGGGTGGTCCTAGGCAGTGTTTGTGCAAAATTACCGTTTTACCTCTGAAATAGTGTATTACGGGCCTAATGACATAATTAAGGAAACTTAAGCAAAATTAGACTCTAATTGAAGATTAATTAATTTCGGTGATTAATCTAGAGTCAAAATAATTTATTAAGGTTGATTAGAACCTAAGATTGCTTAGATACACCTTAATCTCTTTCTTAAAGTCAAGATTTCATGTCATGGAATTTTGAATCGTATTTTCTCTCTCCAATTCCTTATATTAAGGAATTATGTCTATGATTGATTACCTTATAAAATGAAATTTGATTTCACTAATGAAGCAAGAACACTCCCTAATCATATCTTGACACCCCAAATTATCTATTATCTTACCTAAACACTTATTTACAAACTTCTAATCAAAAGCGTAATCAAAGACACACTTAAACACGCTTCTAATCCACATTTAGGAGAAACATTTCCTCTCCATGGCTGCACATCACGACCAGCCATTCCTCCCTCAAATTCATCACATGTTGATTTATTTTATACACAAAGAACCATACTTGAACCATGCTTTGAACCATACCTAGCCATACTTCCAACCTTAGATTTGAATGACAATTCAGAGGAGATAGTTTCACCTCCCCTTGGCTGCATCATTCATGGCCTTTTCCCCCCAAAATGCACCTCCATATTTTATTTTTTCAACACATGATATATATACTAAAATGCAAAGAAAGCACACATTTTACCACTAGCTTTTTTGTTGGAGTCTTGTGACCAAAAAGCTCTCATACTTTTCTCTCATCTTGAGTTCTTTTCCTCCTCCACTCTCAAGAGAAAACCACCACCACAAATGACCACAAACCACCACACCACCGCCTCAAACCACCTCTCAAACACATAATCTTTCCACTCCTAATAAGTTTAGCCTCCCAAGAAAACTCATCATTTCCTTTCTTTTCCCCTTGGCTGAAAATCATCTAAGCCAACAAGAGAAGATTTGTCTTCTCATTTTAGCTCCAAGAACCAAGCTCTTTCCTTTCCTTCAAGATAAGATCTTTGGTAGGGGTTTCGTTTTCTTTAAAAGCTTTATCTTTTACTTGATGTTTTGTTTATAAACAAGTTTTAATTTCTCTTGGTTCAAGCTCTTGTATCTTTTTTTTCTTTTTGGCCATGGAGCCTTGTTTTAAAAGAAAATATCGGCTTAATGATGAGTGTTTATGATGGTGATCATGAGATTATCACTTGTGTGACCTCTAAAGCTTAAGACTTGGCCTTTTAGCCTAAAATATATTTCGATTTTTCCTTTCCTTTTCCTTGATTTGATCTCAGTTTTCCTTTCCTTTTTCCTATGCCTTGATTTTGGTTCTCAAAGAAAAGTTGTTATTTGATTTGTTCACTTAATCAATTTCCTTAAGCTTGATGATGATGTTTACACCATAAGGTTTCCTTGAAACCTTGATACAAAGAACTCTAAAGCTCACTGTATCTTGCTAAGATAAGTTTAGGGTTGAGGTATTTGTTCCTTTAAAGTCTATGAGCTCTAGTAAATAATAAAATGAACTTGCATCCATGTTTAAGTTTATGCTTTGCATATCATGTTTACTTTCCAATGTCATCACTAAAATCTCAAGAATAAAGAAATGAACTTGCATTCTCATGTTTAAATTTCAAGCTTTGCACTTCATGTTTATATTTCAAGTCATCACCTAAACTCTAGAGATAAGAATGAACTTGCATCTCATATGTACTTTAATCACTTTACTTTTATAATGGAGAATAAAATAAAGTGTATAGCATGTTTAAGTTTTTGTCATCACCTAAAGATCCTAGAGCTTAAAGACTTGCCCTTTTTATCTCAAGTAAAGTTTGGACAATGGAAGCATTCCATGAATGCATGATTTCAGCCTTGTGATAATGATGGACTTAGTATAAGTTTCATCTAGTTACAAAGGCCAACAAACTATGTCTTAAGATTTTCTTAAGCGTAGGAAAGTTCAAAGAATACTATAAGTATGATTTTATGATTTAAACTCACTCAAGAAAGATTTAAAATAGCTACTGCCTTAGCATCATATTTTTATGATTTTAATGAAATAAATTGGTTTTCAAAGAGTTTTAGAAGTTCTAAAATTATTCCAAGAGAAACTAGTAACTTATATGCATTAGAAATGTGATTTTCATGTGTTGTTTGAGATAAACATTTCGGTTGCTGTCTTGTTAAAATGGTAGCTGTATGATGCTATTTTAATGTGTTAGAATGTGTAAAAAATTATGTTTAATTGAAGCACAAATTATTTTATGAGTGTTAGGAAAAACTAATAACTAGAAAGGACTAAGAATGTGAGTTTTTAGAACCCTTAGAAATCAAGATTTTGGCTACTGCATTAAGATGATTAAGTCAGTAATAAAATTGTTTTAGAAGTGTTTAGAAGTGTAGGATTAATCCCTAAAAGTAATGATAATTAATTTTAGTACCTTAAGAAAAGCCAAAACTTAGAAAGGGTTAAAGACGTAGCTTCTAGAACCCCGTAATCGAAATATAACATTCCTGTCCAAACTGCATGATGCTGTTTGGCACTGTTTATAAGCATAAAAATTAGTGAGAATGATTAGTTGTGATCCCTTAGGTGCATAGAAGACCTAAATTGGATGCTAGGTTAATTAGATCGTAAGATTAAGACCTGTAAGGATCAAAAGCATAAGATACTGTAAGATAGAGGAGGTAATGAGAGTTAGAATTTCAAATGAATATATGTTATTTATGAGTTGTTGTGAGCATGACATATGCATTAGCGGAGCCCAGTCCCTGATTCTGGCACACTGGTTAGGAGCATGTTTATTTTACAAAGGGAATGGAGATCTTTATATGCTGATGTATGTGCTATGAGAAAATGTTTACATGGCTTTAATAGCTCATCATGTTCATGAATTGATGTTGAAGTGCATGTGTTATTACATGACATGAGATGAGATTTAAAGTAATATAATGCCATATGGAAATGATCCTCTAGACTCCCCGAATTAAAAGTTATGAGAGGTGATCCAAAAGGAATTGCATACTCATGATAAGTTAAAAAAAAGGAAGTGAGGTGTTACCCCCTCCATTACCCTATATTAAATATAGTGATGGCTAGTTAGGTTGAACTCATCCTAGGCGATCGGTGAAGTGGAATTTTGGTGGCTATTATAAAATTGCCAGGGAAGGCGAGATAATCGGCTTAGGATGGTTATTAAGAGGGTGGTTATTATGAAAAGAAATTAAGAGTTCAGTTATGAGAAAGTAAAGCAAAGGTACATATGCATATTTTATCTCATTCTCCTATAAGTGCATTTAATCATGTGATATGTGCTAAGTGACTCTAGTCCTCTAGCTTTTCTCCTACTTATATACTTAGCATTATGTTGAGTTATAAATTTGTATGCTTGTGTTAATTGCTTGTGTTACTTATGCCCCTAAGGTATTGTCATGCATACCTGAGATAATTGTTGCATTCATGACATTAAGACCCATGCTAAAAGACACCCACTTCGGATAAAAGATTTTGAGAAGATTAAAATTGAACCTTATGCATGTACATATCTTTCATAATAAAAACCGAAGTGGCTAAGGACGATGACGTTGACTCGTGTTAAAGTTGGGAAGCCCTATTAAGAATCTTGAATAAGTTTCTCATCCCTTCCTTTTTATTCCATGTCGTCTGCAGACGAGAATAATGGAGTTGCTTGTAATTTTTCGTGAGACATGGACGTGGGAAATACGCTACGAACCGGATCAGAGGGTTGCAGCGGAAGCATGAAGACAGCTTTTCTTTTCATCCCCTTATACTTTTGCGTAGCCTAGTCCCTCAATGGACATGTAGCAGAGACTAGGCTAGTTTGGTGATAACCATGTTTCGTTTTGTTTTAGTATATGTGCAACCTTATTGGTGGATTTAATACCTTTGGGTGTCCTTTATGTATATAGGACATCGCTATTATGTTATAGATATGATAAGATAATTTGGTATGTGACATGTTATGCTTTGGCTTTTATATATATCATGATGAGGTTCATATGATTGCTATTATTATGTGAGTATTAACCGAGATCTATATACACACGTGGCTCGCATTTTGGGTTTTTAAGTTCAAAAAAAAAATTTAGTCGTATTTTTATTACTAGTATTTTAAAGAAAAATAAGTTAATATCTGAAACAAAGGTGTAACAACTAATAATTAACCGGAATGAGACTTGAACGTATTAGGCTAAATGTTAGGGTGTTACACAAAATGTCAAGAACAAGGTTGAAAACTCTTTCGAGGAAACTTGGAGCTAAAGGGTTACATAAAGGGAGCAAAAGTGCGAAGGCTCACTCTCTATTGAATGCCACAGTGCTAAATGGGCACTACTGTGCTTGGCAAAGTCATCAAAAGAAATGCTCTAGCTAAAGGTTCTGGTAAGCACTACTGGGCTCATTTAGAGTCGCAGCACTAGTGCGATGATGCGATTTACTAGTTTTTAACTTTGTTTTTGGGGCTCTACTTTGGCTATTTTAGATAGCAGTATTTAAGGAAATTATACAAACTTTTATCCTAGTTTTAGAGTCTAAGTTTTAGCAATTAAGATTGTACTCTTTATCCATCTCTCTATTTCTTCTTCTCTATTCTTCTCTTTCTCTAGGGATTCCTTTAGTGAGTTTAATTTATTCTTGGAGATTTTCACAAAGATCATTGTTACTATCTTCAGGTACTCTTTTATTTTCATTATTGTAATCCTCCAAAGATGAAGAAGTCATTTTCCTTACTAGTGTAAGGGTCTCCATATAGATTGAAATGATATTTGAGACTCCTGTTATATTGGATGCATTTTTTTTCTCAATGTTCTGAAGTTTCAATTTAACAGTCATTGTTGCTACTGATACAATTTTTATTGGAATAACTAAATTGGGGATCGTTATTTAGGAAAATCCTTTAGGCATAAATTGAAATCAATTGGTTTATGTTTGAAGGAGAATATTAGAATAAACCTCCTGACTAGCGGTTAGGTTATAGCAATTGGTACATTAAATCAACATAATTTCTGATATATTGGGATTCCATATACTAGTTATTTGTATCGGTCAAATTCTAGAGGTTGATTTATTAAACTCCAGAACCTTTCAGAAAGTATGGGTTTTACTGTTTTGAATAACAACAAAACCAATTAAAAGAAATTATTTTGAAGAATGACTAACGGCCACCTTGAGTTTGTTTGACTAAGCTTAACAGGTGTTTTTGAGATGCACTATCGGAATTAAGTGGAAATCATTTCACTTTGCATGTTGAAAAATGTTTTTTTTCTCGTGGGAAGAGGATAGATTTAGATGAAGTGAAAATTATATCAAGCAAAATGTGATCTTGTGCATCAAGGAAGCAAGCTCATCAAAATAGAATCAAGAAACCAACGATATGGTCATCAAAAAGTAGCACTGAACTTCAGAAAGAAGGGCTACAATGAAGATAATATACAAAAGTTGGAAACAATGTGTTATTCAATCTTCAATCATCATAATTGTGGATTATTCATTATCAAGAAGTCAAGATTGAAGGTCAAAAGACAAATGAATCAACAAGAAACTAACAGGGCTCTTTAGAAAGTTCGCTTCATAAAAAGATAGGGAAAGCAGTTAGATTTGAAATTCAAAATCAAGAGTCAAATTAGTCTCTTTTAATTAGAATATCATCTCTTCAGCACCCTCGATCAACAAAGAAAAGCTTATTAAGGAGTTTATAAGCCATGTTTAGAAAAGCAGTTTCTGATAGACTTCAGAAACCTCAACTCATCAACGACTTCTGAAAAGTAACTCTGACACTAGATGAGTTACTTTTCTAGATTATGTTTCTAAGACTTAATTTGATGCTCGACACGTACTGGTTGGATAGAAGATCAGTGGCAATGGTAACAAAGGCAAATCATTTATAAATAGAGATGACTGAGCTTTCAAAAATGAGAGACGAAGCAGTAGAGCAAAAACGCTGAAAGTATCTTTCCAAATTCCTCTGTGAAAAACATCTGCTAAATTCCTTTGTATATTAAAATCTTCTTTTTAAATACCAGATTGTTCATACGCTCTTCAGAGGAAGAATGAGTAGAAGGAAGTGACTCAAGTCATTTCTGATTCGTCACTTCGTATTCATTAGTAAAGAAGCTTGAGTGCAAGATTATTCAGACAAAACATCAATCTTGAATCTATTGTATCATCAATCGAATAGTGATTGGAAGTTTTATAGCTTGAAGAGGCTATTGCAAAACTACTTCTTACTTGACTCAAGTGTTGTTTATTGACACTGGTAAGAGCTTGGGAAGGCTATGGTAAAAACTATCCTATATTTTTATCTCCTTGAGTTAAGGAAGATTAGTGAAACTCAGTGGTTACTAAGAACTGGATATAGGCAAGCGTTGGTCGAACCAATATAAAACTCCTGATTTAGTATTCTATCATCCTTCACTTCTTTATTTTCAACATTTAATTCTGCATAAATATCTTGATCATTATCTTTTACTATCAATCTATTTACTTGAACTACTTAATTTAGAAAGTTACTTTCTAAATAATCTAACTTATCTTCCATTGCATTTCAAGTTCAAACCTTGAGAGATTTTTGCCGTAAAGTTTCAGTTTGAAAGTTTGAAAAAGAAAGCATGATTCAACCCCTCCTTTCTCGTGCATTTTCTCACCAACAATTGGCATTAGAGCTTAGCCTCTAAGGGGTTAAGCATCCTAAAGATTGCAGAGGAAAAAAGATCCAAAGATAAATAACACAAAGTATTCATATAGCAGAAGGGCACTCAATCAACAGACCACCATCCTTTGATGGTGGATACTATGCCTATTGTAGAAATCGCATGAAATTATTCATAAAGTATACAAGTCTTGACTTGTGGGAAATAATCCAAGAAGGTGACTACATTCCAACTAAAGAAGTCTCTACAACAGATGGTGCCTCCCCCATAACAAGAGAAGTTTCCAAAAGCAGATGGACAGAACAACATAAAGCCAAGATTCAATTCAATTCCAAAGCTAAGTATCTACTCACCTGTGCACTAAGTAAAGTTGAATATGATAAAATTATTGCTTGTGACACAGTAAAAGAAATATGGGACAAATTGCTCATGCTGTATGAAGGAACTGATCAAGTCAAAGAGACAAAGATCAGCATGCTAGTCCACCAGTATGAAATGTTTAAAATAACTGATCAAGAAATAATTGATAATATGACTACAAGATTTATCCATATCGTAAATCAACTGATAAGCCTCGACAAAAGATATTCTAACTCTGAGCTTGTTAGAAACATCTTAAGAAGTCTCCCTGTAAAATGGCTGCCTAAAATAATAGCCATTACTGAAGCCAAAGATCCTCAAACTTTAGGTTTGGATGCACTTATTGGATCTCTCAAAACTAATGAGGTAGTATTGGCATAGATGCATGGTGAATCCATGAGAAAAAACAAGTCTATTGCCTTAAAATATTCCCATCTTAAGTCAAGCAAGGGAAAGCGATGAAATTACTGAAATCTGTGATAAAGATGATGAATTTGATGATGACACTGAAGATGATGATGAAGATGAGATCTCCATGCTAGTAAGAAAGATGTCAAGAGCCTAGAAAGGCAAGTTCAAAAGAAGAAAAGACATAAAAAGGAACACGAAAGGTAAAATAAAGCTAGACAACATTATTTGCTTTAACTGTAGAGAAAAATGTCACTTCAGACCTGAATGTCCCAAACTAAAAGGCCTAGAAAAGAAGATCTTGAACAAGACAAAGGGAATGCTGGCAACATGGAGTTACTTTGATAAAGAAAATGAAGGAATAGAAAGCCTTGAAGGACAAGAAGATATAGCCAATCTATGTTTCATGGCAGCCTATAACTCAGAGGAAGAATCTGAGGTAAATAATTCTGACCAAAATCTATCCTATTATGAATTAATAGCCATATATGAAGAATTGCTTGAGAATACTCAAACCATTTTCTCTCATTATCTGAATATAAAGAAAAAACATCAAAAAGTTGTTTTGGAGCTTCAAACAGTCAAACTGGAAGTTGAAAATCTAAAATGTGAAAAGAAAGAACTATAAAAGGAAAATAATAAATTCAATACCTTAAGAATCAAGTTATCAAAAGATAATGAGGAAAATCAGAAAACTAGGTCTGAACTAGAGAAATTGGTTATACTTCTAAAGTCTGATCTAGAAAAAATGGTAAATGGCTCGAAAAATCTTGAATTGATACTTGGAGGACAAAGGTCATACTTTCAAAAAACTGGGTTAGGATATAAAGAAGAGGAAAAAGGAAAAGGAAATGCTTTTCAACTAGATAAAATGAGAACTTGCACTGTTTATTATAAGAAGGGACATCCTCCTGACAAATGATTCATGAAAAAGAAGTCTGTCAAAAGAATTGGAAAACCCTTTATTTGCAATACTAACTCAGAAAGACCCAAGAAAGTCTGGGATGCAGGTTTTCCTGAGAACACATATATAATCTGACAAGTGGTACATGGATAGTGGCTGTTCCAGACACATGTTTAAATCTAGAAAATGGTTCAAAAATCTCAAACCAAAGAATTCTGGATCAGTAAAATTCACTGATGGAGGTAAAACGAAAGTCACAAGTATTGGAAACATTGGATAGTCATCTATTTCTAAAGCTTATAGGGTCTACAACAAAAGAATACTATGCGTGCAAGAAACAATATATATCAAGTTCAAGGAGCTCAGGAAAGACTTTGAAAATAACCCAGATTATCTGGAAGAAGCTCTTGAAAGATTGAATCTTAGAGAAGACTCAGAAATCAAGCAAATAAAAACTTCAGAAAGTAGACTCCAGGATTCAAATCCTTCAGAAAGTATGCTCAAGACATCAAAGTCATCACAAAGCAATAATTCTGAACAGAATAAAGAGCAATCTGAGGATGAAAAAGAAACCGAAGAAAATCATAAGCATAGATACTACAAAGGAGTCTCTGATCTTAAAACTGTCTCTCAGAATAATGTTATAGGAGATATCTCTAAGGGAGTAAAGGCTCGATCCTCCCTATGAAATACTTCAAATTGTGCTTTAATCTCCACTATTGAACCTGCATGCATTGAAGAAGTTTTAAATGACAAACGATGGGTGAAGGCTAGCAAGAAGAGTTGGATCAATTTGAGAAAAGAAAAGTCTGGATTCTTGTGAAGAAACCAAATGGAGAAATCATTATTGGAACAAAACGGGTATTTAGGAATAAATTGGATGAAGCAGGAAAAGTCATCAGGAATAAAGCAAGAATGGTGGCATAAGGCTACAATCAACAAGAAGGAATTGATTATGAGACTTTCTCACCAGTTGCTAGATTGGAAGCCATAAGAATGCTACTTGCCTTTGCTACCTACAAGAGATTTACTCTCTACCAAATAGATGTCAAATCTACATTTTAAAATGGTTTTCTCTCTAAAGAAGTATATGTAAAGCAACCTCTGGGTTTTGAAAGTGATGACCATCCAAACCATGTCTTTAAATAAAAAAAAGCACTCTACAGTCTGAAACAAGCCCCTTGAGCTTGGTATGAAAGGTTAAACAACTTTCTATTAAAGGAAGGGTTCAACAGAGGTAATGTTAACACAACTTCATTTACTTTTCAGTTTAAAGATCATTTCAAATATATGTTGATGAGATTATATTTGGCACCTCTGATCATTCTCTCTATGAAAATTTTTCAAAACTAATGTAAAGTGAGTTTGAAATGAGTATGATAGATGAACTAAAATTCATCCTTAGTTTGCAAATAAAGCAACAAAAGGATGGAACTTTGATCCATAAAAAAAAAATATACAAAAGAGCTTTTGGAAAGGTTTCACATAGATCAAGCAAAGCTAATGAGTACTCCCATGCATCCATCACAAATCATTTATGCTGATCAGAGTAACGAAAAAGTTTCAGAAAGTAATTATAGAGGAATGATCGGGTCACTATTATACCTTATAGCTAGTAGACTAGACATTCAACTAATTGTGGGGATATGTGCTAGATTTCAATCAAATCCAAAACAATCACACTTAAATTCCGTTAAAAGAATATTCAAATATTTATCAAACACTACTAATCTCGACTTGTGGTATGAGAAAGGTACACCTTGCGAGATTGCAAGTTATTGTGTACTGACTTTGCAAGAGACAGAGTAGAAAGAAAAAGAACCAATGGTTGTTGTTGCTTCTTTGGAAATAACTTGATCACTTGGCCATACAAAAAGCAAAGTACCATTGCTCTCTCTATTGCAGAAGCATAATATGTCGCAGTTGTAAATTGCTGTACTCAGATGTTGTGGATCAGAAATCAGCTAGAAGACTATCACTTAAGGTATTCCAAAATCCCAATCTTCTGTGACAATACTAGTGTTATAAATCTAGCTAAAAATCCAATTCAGCACTCCAGATCAAAACATATTGATATAAAATATCACTTCATTAGAGATCATGTTCAAAAAGGAGATGTTGAATTATTGTTTATAAATATAAAGATCAAGTGTCCGACATATTCATAAAACCTTTAGCCAAAGAACATTTTTGTACTTTAAAAAGTATGTTAAACTTAAAGAATTTTTAAATCTCATAAGTTTTTCAACTACTCAAACGTTCTTGGCATCAATGGTGCTAGTAACAATATTCTTATCTTCTAGCATACCTCCTCTTTGCTAATGATAAAAAGTGGAAAAGAGAAATGAAAATCTTATGATGAAAAAGATAGAGGGAGTAAAACTAAGAGGGAGATACTCAAAGAAGGGGAGATACTCGAAGAAAAGCTTAGGAATATGCTTCTAAGCATCTACATGTAATGCATAGTGGAAAGTGCTGAATAAGGAATGTACTTGTCTTGTCAGTTATTCTAGCATATAAAAAAGAGGGAGATTATAAACTCCAGAGTCCTTCAAAAAGTATGAGCTTTACTATTTTGAATGAAAACAAAGCCAATTTAAAGAAATTACTTTGAAGAATGACTAATGGCCACCTTGAGTTTGTTTGACTAAGCTTAATAGGTGTTTTCGAGATGCACTATCGAAATTAAGGGCAAATAATTTCACTTTGTATGTGGAAACTTTTTTTTTCTCTCATAGGAAGATGATAGATTTAGATGAAGTGAAAATTATATCAAGCAAACTATGATCTTGCACTTCAAGGAAGCAAGCTCATCGAAACAGAATCAAGAAACCAAGGATATGGTTGTCAGAAAGCAACACTGAACTTCAAAAAGAAAGGCTACAATGAAGATAACATAAAAAGTTGGAAGCAACATGTTACTTAATTTTCAATCATCATAATCGTAGATTATTCATTATCAAGAAGTCAAGATTTTCAATCAGAAGACAAATGAATCAACAAGGAACTAGTAGTGCTATTCAGAAAGTTCATTTCATAAAAAGGGAGGGAAAACGTTAGATTTGAAATCATCTCTTCAGCACCCTCGATCAACAGAGAAAAGCTTATTAAGGAGTTCAGAAACCATGTTTAGAAAAGTAGTGTCTGATAGACTTTAGAAACCTCAACTCATCAATGGCTTCTGAAAAATAACTCTAACATCAGACGACCTACTCCTCTGGATTATGTTTCCAAGACTAAATTTGATGCTCGACACATGCTGGTTGGATAAAAGATCAGGGATAACTGTAAAAAGGCAAATCATCCATAAATAGAGATGACTGATATTTCAAAAGTGAATGACAAAGCAATAGAGCAAACACACTAAAAGTATCTTTCCAAATCCTTCTGTGAAAAACATCTGCTAAATTCCTTTTACATTAAAATCTTCTTTCTAAATACTAGATTGTTCACACGTTCTTCGGAGGAAGAATTAGTAGAATGAAGTCACTCAAGTTATTTCAAACTCGTCACTTCATATTCATTAGAAAAAGAAGCTTGAGTACAAGATTGTTCAAACAAAACATCAATCTTGAATCTATTGTATCATCGATCCAGTAGTGATCGGAAGTTGTATAGCTTGAAGAGGCTACTACAAAACTACTTGTTGTTGTTGTGTTGGTAAGTGTTGTTTACTGACACTGGTAAGAGTTTGGGAAGGTTACGGTAAAGACTATCCTATATTTTTATCTCCTCGGGTTGAGGAAGATTTGTGAAACTCAGTGGTTACTGTGAATTGGATGTAGGTAAGTGTTGGTCAAACTAGTATAAAACTCCTGACTCGGTATTCTCTCATCCTTCGCTTTTTTATTTTCAACATTTAATTCTGCATAAATATCATGATCATTATCTCTTACTTTATGAATAATCTAACCTATCTTCCGCTTCACTTCAAGTTCAACGCTTGATAGAATTTTGTTGTAAAGTTTCAGTTTAAAGGTTTGTAAAAGAAAGCACGATTCAACCCCCCTTTCTCATGCATTTTCTCACCAACATTTTATTCACTAATGTAATTGCCAGTAAGTGATTACTAATAGCCACTAATGTGTTTAATACTTAGTTCATGATAATTAATTTCAATCTTAAGAATATCTTGTACTGGTGCCTTTAATTCTTGATTCTTCCAATTATTTTTAATTGTCTCAATTTAATTCTCAAAACCCTCAATTTGCAACTAAGTGACATAGCCTCCTTGAAAGACAACTTGAGTTGGATCCTCACTACTATTTTGGTGAATTTGGTACTTGAACTTAATTCTATTATTTTAATTCTAATTTGATGAGGTAGTGACAACCTCCGTCAAATTTTGGCGCCATTGCCAGGGAGGCAATGGTACTAAGTTGTGTAATTACTATTTTTATTTTTATTTTATATTTTTAGTATTTTTATTTTATTTTTATTTTTATTCTTTTCCTTGTCTTTAATTTATTATTATTCTTTTTTTTTTTTATTGTTCCCTTGTATGAGGTGTTCTGTTATTATTATCCTTTATTTGTTGTTTCAAGAAACACAAGTGATATAGGAGACTGCACTCGGACACTTAGGGAGCTGATTTCTCCTAACTTTAACTAGTAACCACTGGCAATTGCTTACCTTAGGCTTGAGAATTATTTTGAGCTTAAGGGATATACGGTTCATTCTTTACCTATGTCCCATTGGCTGTCTAGAAAGGACCCACACTAGCATTTGAAAAAGCTGCACATAGTATGCTCTAACATGAGACCCAATGGGGTGGAGGTGGATGATGTCAAACTCAGAGCACTCTCTTATTCTTAGAGGGTGCTATAGTTCAACTTACCAAATAGGGATGTGAATAACTGGAAGTGGAAAAAGAGACTTCCCTTAGAAGTACTTTCCTGCCTTTCGAGTGGCACTTTACATGAGTACTAGGAGCGTTTCAAGTTCCTCTATGCTAGTTGCCATAATCATCATATTCCAGAGCAACTTTTTCTCTAATATTTCTATGAAGATCTTGTACATTCTGACAGGTCCTTGATCAATGCTATTAATGGAGGGGCACTCCTAGTTAAGACACTGGTAAAGGCTTGTGCTTTGATCAAGAATATAGCTACAAATTTCTAGCAGTTTGGTTCTTGGATGGCCGCCAGTGTAATGCCCCAATTTTCTATCTGAATGAAAATGACCAAAATGCCTCTAAGGTTATTTTTCTGCCCGAAATTCAAGGATAGCCAACCCGGTAGTCCTCGAAGGGCACTCAATGTTTGAAGGGGATTAGATGACCTTTGAGTGGTTCTGGGATTGAAAATCTTGTTTTCTAAAGTTTCGGGTCAAAATGACCAAAATACCCCTATAGCATTTTTACGCGGGTATAAGTGCCGTTTAAGCCCAAAATCTCTCCTGAGAGTTCAAAATGCTAATTATAGGTGTCTAATGATGTTTTTATGTGTTTAGGAGTATTTGTTTAAGTCTCGGTAGTCTTTGTGCAAAATTACGATTTTGCCCCTAGTATAGTGTTTTTGAGCTTAAGCGCATGATTAAGCAAACCTAAGCAATATTAGGCTCTAATAGAAGATTAATTAATTTTCATAATTAATCTAGAGTCAAAATAATTTATTAAATTTGATTAGAACCTAAAATTGCTTAAAGAAACTCAAAATCATTTTCTAGTCTTAATTCTTTTAGAAAGGAATCTAGAAATAATATTTTCTCTTACCTATTCCCCTAAATCATGGAAACATGATGGCATTGGATTCTAAGATAATGAAGTTTGACTTCGTTAATCTATCAAGACCACCTCCTAATCTATTCTTACATGGCCCTAATTACCTATTTAAATTCCTAAACACTTACTTACAGCTTCCTAATTTTAAGCTTAACCTAAGCTACACCTAAACACATCATTAACACCCAATTAGAAGAATAATTTCTCCTCCCCATGGGCTGTCGTATGTTGGCCAAAAATGCACCCTTCCTCATGTTTCCCACATGTTAAAATTCTTGCACTCAAAGACCATGCTTAACACCTTACCTTGAACCATACTTTGAGTCATATCCACCATGCTTTATCCATGCTTTGAATGACCACCCAAAGAGATATTTCTTCTCTCCAAAGCCTTGAAAAAACCGTGGCCCCTCCTCCTCCATACATTCCTTCACATTTTGTTTCTTTATAAGTACTACACTTAGAGGAACTTGGTCCATTTTTGTCATTTCTAAGCTTATGCCTTAAAGCTTTTCTCTAAGTTTCCTTTCTTTTTCTCAAAGAGCTCTTAAACTCTTTTCCTTTCATCTTGTTCATTCTCTTCTAAGACCACCATCCTTGCAACCAGAAACCACCATACAACCACCATAGATCATCATCTAAATACTAAAGCTTCCATTCACAAACACAAAGCTCACATAAAAACACTTCCTTTCCTTTCCTTTCCTTGTGGCCGAAATCATCATCATGATCATCACTTGGAGAGGATTTTCTTCTCATTTTCCTTATAGCAAGCTCTTTTCCTTCTAAAGAGATTTCCACTAGGGAGGGGTTCTTGTTTCCAAAAGCTTTTGTTTTGTTTTAGATGTTTGAGATGAAAAAGTGTTAGTTTTTCTCTTGGAGTACATTCTTTTCTTCTTTGTTTTATTTTTATTTTGGAACTTGGTTTTCAAAAGAAAAACATGAGCTTGATGATGAGGTTTCAAGATAATGATCTTGAGAGTCTCATTTGAGAAACCTCTAAAGCTTGAAACTTGTTCTTGACTTTTGGAATATTTTAGTTTTTCCTTTATTTTTCCTTACTTAAGGACTTCCTTCCTTTTTCCTTTTTATTTCGATTCTGTCTCCCTTTTCTTATCTTGATTTTGGTTTTAAAAATAGTAGGAGTTGCTTTCAAGTTTTGTTTTTACTCAAAAATGTGATTTTTTCAAGGTTTCTCTTGGTTTCTTTTTAAGCTTTTTCTTCCTTTCTTCTCATTTCGGCCTCAAGGCCTTATTTTGTTCATGATAGCTTGATGATGAGTGTTTCTAGAGGATGACTTGTGTTCATCTCAAAAAAACCTCTAAAGCTTGAGTTTTTTTTCCTTTCTTTGAACTTTAGCTATATTACTTAGCTCACATGATTTTTCAACTTAAGGGAAAAAAAATTAATCTAAGGTTTTCAAAAAGCCCAAGCCTACCCTTGTCAATCTTAAAGTTGGCCGGCACATTCTAGAGATCTTCTCTAGGTAGGGGTTTTGGGTACTTAATAAAGAATATGACGTAGTTTCATCATTTTTTTTTCTTTCCTTGTATGCTTTCAGTTCTTGTTTTCTTTTCCTCTATATTTCGGCCTTCATTCCTATCTCCTTTTGGTTTTGTTTTCTTTTAGGTTTACTTCCTTTGAGCTTGATGATGATCTTCAAGAACCATGTAGTTCCTTTGAAAACTTGGTTCAAGAACTCTAGAGCTCACTTTGTTGATGAGATAAGTGTTGGGTTGAGATTTTTGGTTCTCTCTAAAAGTCTTATAAGAGCTCTAAGTTAAGATAAAAAAGACTTGCATTCATATTTACTTTTATGTCATCACTAAATGCTCAAGACTAAAGAATGAACTTGCATATCCATATTTATGTTTATGTTCTCACTAAATCTCTAAGATAATAATGGATTTACATAGCATATTTATTTTATGCTCTCACCTCCTAATAAAAACTAAAACCATGCGCATTGCATATTTAGTTTTATGTCAATCACTTAAGAGATTTAGAGCTCATGGACTTACCTATTATTATCTCAAACAAAGTTGGAAAATATATGTCTTTAAATCCTTTGATTTCGGCCTTGTGATGAAGTTGCATCTTAGAATAGGATCCATCTAGTTACAAGTGCTAAAACTCATGTTTCATGATTTTCTTAGGTCTAGATGATCTCAAGAAAAGTCTTTAGCAAGATTTTATGTTTTAAAACCCCCTTGAAAATATTTTAAATTAGCTACTGACCTCATGTTATTTTATGATATTTTAATGAAATAAAAAGTGTTCTAATGAGTTTTAAAGTCCTTGAAAAGGTCCAAAGAGAAACTAGCAACTTATGTGTTTTAAAAATGAAGTTCTATTCATTACTTGATGGAGATGTTTTCGGTTCTGCCTTGCTTGATTGTCCATTGCATGATGCTATTTTTATGATGATAAAATGAGGATGTTCATGTATATTTGATGTTAGAATTAATTTGAGAAATTTAAGACAAGTTAATAACTAGAAAGGAATTAAAATGAGACCTGTAAATCCCTTAGAAATGGAATTTTCTGGATTCTGTCCAGCAATGGTTAAATTATTAAATGATGGTTTATAATTAGTCTAATTGTGTGGGAATTACTCATAATTGGTGTAGGAATTGATCTTGATACTTTAGGAACAAACCGAACTTAGAAAGGGTCAAAGTTGTGACTCCTAGGTACCCGTAAAATGCAAATTATAGATTTTACTCTAATGGATTTTAGAATAAGTTATGATTAAGTTATGATCATAGTAATTAGTAAGAAAAAAAATTAGTTTTGAGCCTATAAGTGCATAAAATATCAAGTTTTGATGATTAGAGAACCTAAGTTTCAAGATTAAGGCCTTAAGGGTCAAGCATAAGACACCTTAGGTTCCTCAATGAAATGAGTTTGTTTATGCGTGTATGATATGATGATATGTGTATGATGTGATGCCATATGAGCTATGATGAATGTTTTATTGAAGAGTTAAGTCTATTATGATTTTGAAAGTTGAATGAGAAATGCATATGTGTTATGAGCTTGTGGCATAAAGTTGATTTGAAGGAAATTGCACACAATTTGTTATCTTTGCCAAATTTTCGTCAAATCTAAAGGACTTGAGAATATTTTTGAAGTATGATATGAGATTTAAAACCCTGGGTGACACCGGTTCGGCCGAGCACCCCCAGGAGATTTTTATGTGACAAAACACTGAGACGCATTTCCTAGGTGACACCGGTTTAGCCGAGCACCCCCAGGAAAAACAAAACCGTGAAGGTATTGACATTGAGCTTGCCAAAGAGGACAATATCACTATGTACTAGTTACCAGTAGAGCGTTTCAAAGAAGGAAAGATCCTATAATAGGTGATCCTTAGAAATGATAAGTTACCCTTTCTTTTGCCCATATTAAATCTAGTGACAACTAGTTAGGATTGAGCTCATTCCTAAGCGATAGGTGAGATGGAGTTTTGGTGACCAAGAATAATATCACCGGGCCGGTATGTTGGTTGGATTTTGGTGAACATGATATGAAGGTGGTCTTGAGCAAAAAAAAAAAAAAAAAGAACTTAAGAGTTTAAGTATGAGAATGAGTATGATGTTTTAATGTCGCTTTATGCCACTAATATGTTGAGGTTTTCTGATGATTGTTTTCTATCGATTTCTTGTATAATGTATTAGCATGCATCCATTCAATATCTGTTGCATTCATGTCATTAAGACTCATATTAAAAGACACCCACTTCGGATAAATTGATTTGGAAAGTCTAAAACCAACCCTTCTATATGAACGCCTCTTTCATAAATAAAATCGAAGTGGCTGGGGACGATGATGATGACACATGTGTTAGAGTCGGAAATCCCTACTAGGAACCTTGAATAAGTTTCTCATCCCTCTCTCTCTCTTTTCTTCCGTGTCATCTCCAGACGAAGATGATGGTGTGTTTCATCACCTCTACTAAGGTGTGGGCGTAGGGCATGTGCTACGAGTTGAATCTGTGGGATGCAACGGAAGCGTGTAGATTTCGCTTTAGATTTATATAAGTGCACTTCTTTTGATGAGGCAATAGAACTATGATAATAGTGATTGATGTACTTATGAAGATATGACTATGTGTATTGATATGTGTAACGCTTGTATTTTGTGGTTATTAATGACATGTTTCCTTTCTCTATCATGTTATGTCTGTGACAATCATTAGATTTTATCTAGCACGCGACTCATATATTGTTTTCAAGTTTCAAAAAGAAAAATTTATTTGTATTTTCTGCTAAGTATTTTAATAAAAGAATAAGACTAAGAAGTAATAACCTAATGATTAACCTAAATATGCTCTAGAGTATTGGGTTAAAAATAAGGATGTTATAGCCAGTACCAAGGGCCTTCATGAGGGTAGCTAGACAAAGAATTCAACATTGACCTGGACTTTATAAGAGCTCTCTAAGCTCATGAAAAAGTTGGTGGTCAATTAGGCAGCAACACCAGGAGTTCCCAAGCTGTAAGAATCACCAAATATGAAGTGGGGACATAACTTTCAACAATAGGGCCAATCATCACAACAAACGTACTAGGCACCTCATCAAAGGCAAAAGGTACCCTCTAGGTTATCCTCCTTAGATCCCACTATGACTGAGATGATGAAGATGATGATGGAGTAAAGACGGGAATTAAGGAAGGAGAATGCCTAGCTAAGAAAGGAGATGAATCAAATAAAGAATAAGAAGAGTTATCAAACCCTAACTTCCTAGCTTCCCTCTCAAACCATGCTAAATCCTAAGGGAAATGTCAGTGCAATCACCCTGAGCTCTGGGATGAAAATTCCAAGGGTGAGAAGTGTAACACCCTACTAAGCTCTAATTCTTTCACCTTATTTATAATAATAATAATAATTATTACTATTACTATTATTATTATTATTTTAGATAATAGTTAGCTAGCATAATATTACTAACATGCAACCTGAAATTTACAAGGATTTTTTTTTTAAAACTGCTATGATTATTTCTTATTCATAGTTGTATATTTGAATAATGTATGTTAACTATAAATCATGCACCTGGTAGGCTCCAAGAAAATAGAGGTGTGTCACAATGGATACACTTAAATACCAAGTCTTTCCTAGCCAAGACCTTTCCAAATTACATTTTCACAGTAATACACTTTCTTCCAGCAACTCAAGGATAATTTTTTTTAAATAACAAATAATGATTCTTTTCTAATGTAAAAGTGAAACTATTATTTGTAATAAATGATTCCCTTAGTTTAGACAACCATCATCTATAGAAAAAACATACTTCATCAATTATAGGTAAGTACATATTACACGTTTGAGGTACGTATTACACACTTGAGGTACATAAAGGAACACTTTAATATAACAATAAACCATAACCAAAGTTTGGTAACAAATAGTAAAGATTCTATCTAGCACACATAATAGAATCTAATTTTTTAGAAATTGAGTCCAAAGCTACATTCATTTCATTGCTAATGACGATCCATGTTATTTGGAAACATCAAAGAAAATGGGTGAGAGAAGTTTCCTAGTAGGATGATATTTCCAGGGGAGTCCCACTTCATCCTAAAAATACTAAGTATAACGTAGGATTGCAACAATATTCAATATTTTAAATTAACTCAAATTATATTTAAAACACTTAAAACATTTACTAGTGTCAAGCAAGATGGGAGTTCGTAATATCAATCATAATTAAAGTGTAGTAAAATAAATATAATAAATAATGTACTGTAAACTCCTTTTTATAATATGCCATTCCCTTTTAATTATTTTGCAAAGTTTGTTTCATATTAGATCTATGAGAGCTCTCAATGCTAGGGCATCCCCTAGTCATATCAGTGAATGCCAAGTCCTTGTCCACTAGCATGGCAGGGCCCAAGGAATCACTATAATGTCCACTAAGTCCTTGTTTGCTACAAGGCGGAGCCTAACATGTCATTTAGCAACTGCAAGGCTAAGTGTTCATCAAGTCCTTGTCTGCTACAAGGTGGAGCTCGATGTGTCACTTATTTATGTATCCATTTCACAAAGTGCACATATCATTCATATAGTATGAAAATTACATAAAGTTTCCACAATTTCTTTCATATTCACCTATAGACCAAAAGATTTCCTAAATTTGCACAGAAAGCCCAAACAACACAGGATTTCTAAAATATTCATAAAAATCCATACTTCTTTGTAATTATTATTGACACACAAAATCACACTGTTATAATAAAACTCATTTTCTTTATAATAAAATATGTTTAACTTATATTTTAATCATATAATAATTCACTTTCAAGTATTCATATAGTATTTTCTTTATTAATTCTATAGGCCTAAATACACCCAAAATTACTTAAAATCTATCCTTAGAAAATGTATAGGTGAATTACGTTTACATGTTCAACATAGGTAAAAATATATTTTTATTTTTATAAGGATATAATTATAGAGCAAATAAAATAGCAATGGAACCTTTCAAGAAATATTTAAAAAGAAATAATCAAAATGATAACCAAGCTTTAGGAAATCACTTTAAGCAAGAAACTGGCTAGTTTACATGCCATATTTCTAATGGAACCTTAACTTAAATCTTTGTATACAACATTTCTTAATGTTAATAAATGTATAACCAAGTCAAATATCTATAGTCTAAGGTCCATAGTGTAACACCCTCCCAAGTACAACACCATCCTTAAGTAATGAAATCATACTTGAGAGTTGTTACTTATTAACTAGCGGACCTTTCTTAAATAACTAAAGCAAATTCGATGGGTTCATGTAATAACTAGCGTAATTCGATCGAAATATATAGCAAAGATACAAAAGATTTATTTAATATAAAGTCAATTACATAAGGAAGCTCTTCTATGAGCTTTAATACACATATATTCTCTGCTAAATTTACACACTTATACATACATCTAAGTACATATGATACAATCTCAGACACCCGACTACTGCCAATCCGACTTTTTTTAGTGTAACAACCTATAGTTCTTTGGATCAACCTGGAGACGACATGGGAACACACAAACATAGGGGTGAGAATTATAAAATTCTCAGTAGGGCAACTCCCTAATTACACAATCATAATACCATCGTCATCGTCCCAGCCACTTCGGTTGATTAAGAAAAAGTGATTATGCATTTCATAACAATGGTTCAATTTTAGAGTTCCAAATCATACTTCCGAAGTGGGTAGCTTTTAATGATCAACCACTTAATGCATATATATAAAAAAGCTCAAACACATAGTAAATCATTCTAGTCAAACTTTTAAATATAACATGATCATGCATATGCTACATGTAGTGAACTTATTTATAATTGTCCTTAATAAATCGAAGAGAATCTCATATCTCTTTATTTGCCCTTGACAATTCAAAAGGATCATATCTCACTCTATTTGCCCTTGACACAGTCAAAAGGATCATATGTCACCTATTTGCCCTCGATAAAGTCGAAAGGATCATTTATTTGCCCTCGACAAGTCGAAAGGATCACTTTTCACTCTATTTGCCCTTGACAAAGTCGAAAGGATCATATATCACTCTATTTGCCATTGACAAAGTCGAAAGGATCATTTAATTTGCCCTTGACAAGTCGAAAGGATCATGTATCACTCTATTTGTCCTCGACAAAGTCGAAAGGATCTTATGTCACTACTTATTACTATTGAACTTAGTTCAATGTATCATTCACTTTTCCTTTTTCAAATGCATGCAATAAAACACATATAGGTATTGATTCACATTATGATTCCAATTATGCCTTACTCCAATCCTTAACATTAATATCATGTATTCATACTCATCATACTTAAATTAAGGGTCATTAAGTCACCAAATCAATACTTGAGATCATTTTAACACAATTACAGCATGCTGGCAGAATTTATGCCTAAGGAGTAAGATTTATTATGCATACCAAACATTCATTTCGAGGGCTATGAAAATTCTGCAAGACACTTCAATGTGTCAACAAGGCCCTATAAAAATATCAGAGCAAAAAGATTTCCCTAACTATATTAAATAAATTTTACAATTTTGGTGATCAGAGACCACTTATTCACAACTCAGACCAGAATTCTCATAACTTTTAACCCTAGAAAATGATAAAATAAACTCAAAATAAAAGTCAAGGTTGAACTTAAAGATGTGTAAGACATTCTATACAAATTTCAAAGGATAATTCCATCATTTTCTATGGTCACAAAATTATAAAAATTCACAGCTTTAGTACCAAGATTTCAAGCAGCATACTTACAACTTCGGTCCTTGATTTTTCTCAGGTAGCAAAAGTTTTTATTATACACCACGAAAATTCTCAGAGTTTTTTTAGGATGTTAGTTTCAACATATAATTTTTCTAGTTGATAAAAATGACTAAAATGTAACCAGAAAATTCGTGAATACCCACTGCCAGTGAGAAAACCGAAAATCCAGCAAACCAATTCAAAAAATCTTTTGATAAAAAGGACTTTTCCACAACACCAAACACTCCACAAAAATTAATACATCAATATCAACATAATATCAACCAATAAAATCAGAAATTTTGGATTAATTCAGTGGTAAGAATAGAAAAACAAATTTGAAAGGAAAAGAGATTCAAAAACCCTACCCTTTGGAGCTTTAGAGGTCTTGGTTCCAAGGATGATTCTCTTCACTTTAAAGCTCTCAAAACACATCCAAAACTCGCTTAAAACAGTAAGATATAAGGCATCAAGGCTGAGATTTGGTAATGGATGGAGATTTTAATCGGTTAGATTTGTAGGTTATGATAAGTGAAACAAGTTTTGTGAAGAAAGTTTGGTGTTTTATCAAATATAGATTAGGAAACTAGAGGTTTGAAATCAAGTTTTGAGGTTGTTCATGAAGCAACAATGGAGCTGGCTGCCTTAAGGTTGCTGGCCAAGAAAGGCACTAAAAATTAATGATGTTAGGTAGCTAATGTTTATCTTATAATAAGTTAAAAATATTATCTAATAATAAAGATAATTCTTTCTATTAATAAAATAAATCAATGGCTAAGATCTAATCTTGTAAAACAAGATTTAATCTTAGCCTTACATTTGACATTAAAAGGATAGACATTATCCTTTTAAAGAGATTAAACTATCTTTCAGTATAAAAATCGCACATCAAAATTATATTAAACAGGTAAAACAATGTACTCGGGTAATCAAATATTGCTTAAAAAATAATTTTAAGTATAAAATATTTATTCCTACCTATTCTTAATCTCAATCCTATAATTTCTCACTTTTGGATATCTCCGGGCCGTAATTCTAGGGTTTCAGCTGTCCAGCCGGGCTTGCGGGGCCCATAGTTACTATTCACTTTTTTTTTTTTTTTTTACAGATTCGTTAAATCATTCTCACTATTTTTATGTCTTTAAAATTTTTGAAATTATGATTAGAAAAGCTTAAATTAATTTTTGAATAATTTTTTTCTTTAAGGGTGTTACACATAGTCCATGGTCCATAGTTCAAGGTCTATAGTTTAAGGTCCATAGCTTGAGTCTAAATATTATGATCATAATTTGTCTCAATTAAGTCCAAGTGAGTCTTACAGACTCATAATAGTCTAAATAATGTCTATAAAGTTCTAGATCCATGATAAAGGTCATGATTAATATGAATGAGTTTGTGTCTTTTTACGTTTTATTAAGTCTTAATGGCCCCAAAAGAAACATAACACACAAACTAAGCTAAATATTACGTGTTTAAAGGTTTAGAATCTATTCATTATAGTGAATTAAATAAATCTTTTCATGAACCAAAATGTTTCACTGTCAAATACATAGTGAAGTCAAAATCAAGCTATATCATCTTAAAACTTCATAACTTATGCACAAAGCTTTATCAAGCAAAAATACATGGTTTAACACATTAAAACAAATTTATACAACATTTAAATATTTGAGGAAAACATAATTTTCCTGCTTCTCAAAGATAAAAATCCAAATTTAAAATGATCTTTAATAATGATTTGCAACCATATAAGTAGAGAAATAAACATACATCATCATTAAATCATTCAAAGCTATTAAAAACAACAAACACAAGCTTTGAGCATCATATAGCATAACAATATACAAGAAAATCATACATAAAGCTTATAAGTGAAAGAAAACCCCTACTTGTTCTTGGAGCTTTATAAACTTAGCTACACCAAGGCTAAACTAGCAGCTTTTTCAACTTCTCTAATCATTTTCTGAGGGCTGAAGTTCATGTATAAAGGCTATAAAGTTTTGGAGTTAGATGGTGATAAGAACATATGATAGTTAAGAGGTGTTTTGCTCAAAATTTCTAAGTAATTTTATGTAAAAATGAAGGAAATATAGAGAGAAATAGTGGTTATAATTTTTGATAACTTTTTGTCATGTTTTGTTAGCTTAATTAGTGAAATATTAAAACTAACACTAAATAATTTAATAAATCCTCAATTATCATTTAAAGACATACTAAAATGTTAATGACATGATTTAAAGACATTTAGTAAAGTTTCATATGATTTAATAGTTAATTATTCAAAATAGGATAAATTTACTTAAACTAGTCAATCTTAATTAGGTTATTAATTAGTAAATGAATTAATTTTTTAATCAAATTTTATCATAAGATTATTAGAGATATAATACAAGGATTCATGAAATTTATATAATTTTTTATAACTATTTGTATTTTATTTGGTCTTTTACACCATTGTTAGTTTTATTATGAATAAATTAATTGTTGATTTATTTAACTATTTATAAATTATATTTGTTTCTTTGGTAGCCTAGAGATCTGATTCATATGTCTAATAGATTTATAAAAGGGGCTAAATTGTCTTGGATAATTATTACATGAAAATAACAAATTTTACGTATTCACAATTTTATCTTAAAGTTACAAAGACTAGTTAATTAATACAATAATCATAAAAAAAATTCAAATTTCATTAATATATTATCAAAACCATGTTTTTACCGTATTTACATATTATTTATAATTTTTATAAATTTTCTATAATTTTTAGTATTTTTTAATGTATTTTTACCTTAATTCGATCTATTTTTTAGATAATTAAAATAATTAATTATCTATAAATAAAGTAAATAAAATTTCTACAGTCTCCCATGTGAGTTTTGAGCTACCTAACAAGATAAGGAGATGAGTTTATCTTTGTTGAAATTTTAGTCAAAGTTTGGTTGGTTTTTGAATAATTATAATATGTGAAAGTTTGATAATTTACTTTCACTTTTCACATTTTTTTTCTCCCATGAGGCTGAATTCCAAACTATTCTAGATGTCAATTAATTGATTTAAGAGTATTAGTGAGATTAATTAAGGTTTAGGAAACATTATCTTAAATCTTAAGTGGTCAATTAGTAATTTAAGTTTTAATTAAGTTAAAATTAATTAATTAAAGATCAATATGATTTTTAACATTATCCATGGTCTAATGTAGAGGCCCATTTCGTGATCCTCCTTGTCTAATATCATAACTTAGTTAAAAAAAGAATTTCTATATGACTTAGAGTTGTTTTATAGGATTTTTCGAAGTTTGTTTCACACCTTATGTCAAGTTATTTTTTTGTGTAGTTATATAAATTTACTAAATATTAATATTTATCATATAAATTATGTTGTAAGTATATTTATAATTTTTTTATCATTTCTTTAATAATTTTTTACACTCTCTAAGCTTTGCTAAGGTTTTTGTTGTAATTTTAATAAAATCAAGACAAAACATCCATTTTGATCCCTCTAAAATTTTGCGTCGACCAAATTGGTCCATGTAAAAAAAAAACTCTCAAATTGGTCCCTACAAAATTGAATAGTCGGATAAATTGGTCCATGTGAAAACTTCAAATCAGACAAAATGTTCCCTATAAAATTGAAGAATTGGCCAAATTAGTCCCTCTGATAAGTCAGGCAGGGAGGACTAACTTGTTTAATAATTCACTTTTACTGGGACTAATTTGAGAGATTTTTTTTTTGTGGGAACTAATTTGGCCGACAATTCAATTTTGGAGGGACTAATTTGAGAGTTTATTTTTTATAGGGATCAATTTGGCCAACGTGAAATTTTAAAGGGATGAATTTGGTAGTTTTGTCTAAAATCAAAGGGATGATTAAAATTTCACATTTTGGTGCTAAGCTCCATATTGTAGACTATTAGATCTTGTAATATTTTAATTAGATATATATTTTTTAAAATTTTGAGTAGCAAGGGCACAAATGTCATTTTCTAAAAGTTCAAGGTTAAGATGATGATTAAAATTAGAGAGTTAAATTTAATTATTAAAAATATTGAGAGTAAGGCGTTTTGTTATTTTACAACAAGGAATTACATTATTTTATAGTTTACTCTCTAATAATTATCCATGAATATTTCTTACTTAAAAAAAAATCCTCATACTATAAAAAGCTATAATGAAGTAATACTATATTAAGGAAAATTGGGGATCTTAATAGAAGGGTTGAAGTGGAAGACGAGTAGGAGAAGAACACCACAACACTTAACCGAGGATGAGCAAGCATCAAATGATCTTAGACAACACTCAAGGAGCGCCATAGTGCTCAACAGAGACTATCAAAGATGAAAGCATCACTACTTCATTATCATTCCCTCAAATGATGAAACCTAAGAAAGTAGCTGCAATAGAGCTAGATCTAGAGCTACTAGAAAGCTTTAGAAAAGGAGAGGGAAACATATATTTCTTGGATGCAATCAAGCAAATATCGCATTATGCCAAGTTTCTAAAGCGCAATGAGAGGGTGGATTTGGGGTGAATGTTTCTTCAGTTCTTATACCCAGTCTACCAAAGAAATTCAAAAACCTAAGGTCATTCACCACCCCATGTGTTGTTGGGAATTCACAATTCAAGGATGTTCTACCTGATTTTGGTTTAGCCATCAATGTGATACCCAAGTCAGTTTATAAAGCACTTCACATTGGTAAGCTTAAGCCCACAGGATTGATCGTGCAGTTAGCAAACAGGACCATGTAGAGGCTAGAAGCAGTGCTAGAAAATGTGTTAGTAAGAGTTAATGATTTAATTTTTCCAGTGATTTTTTTTGTTTTGGAAATGGCAAATGACATGTGAACCAACATATACTCATTTTTTATAGACCGTTTTTGAAAATTGCCAAAACCAAGATTGATATGTATCTAGTACACTAACATTTGAGTGTGAAAATATAAAGGTAGCATTTAATTTTATAGATGCTACCAAGTATCCTCCTGAAAATCACTTTGTCTTGGCCATCGAGTTCTTGATGATATCTATGATGATTATTTTGATTTAGCTTGTGATTTATTAAATAGCGTGTTGGACCGTGATTATGCATGCCCTAATTGTAATGGAAAAGATAGTTTGTATAAGGAATGTGTTGAGATGGATGCTTTGTTAATCAATGATGAAATTTTGGGAACTGCATCCATCAACACACCCTTACACTCACTTTCCCCCTCTATCTTTACCTGCCATTAGATATGATGCACCTATTCTTACAGATGTTTCTAAAATTGTAGGAGATGAGGCTATTTGTGAGTGCCTAAATGGAGGTTGTTGCTACTTCCTCAAATTAGAAAAAACTTTGATGCTAAGTTGCACAAAAAAATGTAGTAAAAGACACAACCTAAGTTATCTCTCAAGGAGGCTTTATCACTTAGTTGCGAAAATTGGGGGGTTTTAAGAATTAAAACAAAGAATTGAAAAATGATTAGAACTAAGCAATTATAAAAGGCAGTAGTGTAAGGTATTCCTAATATTGGAATTAACTATCATTAATCAAATATTGAACCTATTAGTGACTATTAGTAATTACTTACTAACACTTCTACTAGTGATCGATCAACCTCTAAAATTTGACCAATGCAAATAACTAATAAATGGGATCTTAATTTATTTAGAAATTACAATGATTTTAGATACCATTGCTATAGCCTAATAACCAATTAGAAGATTAATTCTAATGTTTGCTAGGGGACATTTATGCCACTTATTTTACTTCTAAACCTTAACCTTTTAAATGTGTTTTTTGATGAGTTATTGATGAAAATAATAGTGATTGCTAATGCGATCCTCATTGTGCAATTTTATGGAATCACTGACTATTTCACTAGTTTTTAAGAAATTAAAACTTGTAGCATTTGACCCATCTCTTTGAGTGTGATTTTTGTGTACAAAAGCATTTGATTGAGTGCAAAAGGTCAAGAGAAAGGCTGGGAAGTCTTTAGAAGGAGCTAGGAACTGAAAGGAAGAAAAGATATAGAAGCTCACCATTCTGGTGAGCACTGCAGCACTTGGCAGAGAAGCAATAATGAAACTTTTAGCCCACTCCCTCTAGAGAGCACTGTGTAGGTAAAAGAGTGCATGAGAAGGGGAGTTGAATTGTGTTTTCTGAAGTTATGTTCTAAATCTGAAACTTTTAACAAATAATACTATCAAGCTTTTGGCTTGAAGTGCAGCGGAAAGGTGATTAGTAATTTAAGTTTCTAAAGTTCAAAATAATGATGGAACTTTAATGAAACTTTATCAGTATTAACATAAAATGCATAATATAAAAATAAAAGATTAGGGAAGAGAGAATTGACACTAGTATTTTTATACTAGTTCGACCAACTTGTCTACATCTAGTACTCAATACATGTTAAGATTCCACTAATAGCAACTTTCTAAACCTGAGAAAGTACAATGGATAGTCTTTATAATAGCCTTCCTAGGCTCTCACAGTGCACAGTGGGCAACCCCAACTATCACTAACCGAGTAGTTCTAAACCAGCCTCTCCAAGCTGAACCAAGTAGTTTTTGAACCAACTTCTCCAAGCTGAATTAAGTAATTCTGAGCAAGCCTCTTCAAGATGAACCATGACCTACAGACAACTTCTACTGCCACATTGTAAGTAGTCTTGAGCCAGCCTCTCCAAGCTGAACCATGATGAGCAAATACCTCTGACATCACGTTGTAAGTAGTTTTACTTGAGCTTCTCTCTCACTCTGATCACTTATGGATCAAGGTTACAAAGGTTATGTGTTTGGGTTACCACTCAAACTAACCTGCACCCATGTTTCCTTAAGAATATTTAATAATATAAACCTGAAAAATATGAGTGACTTCTTTCTCACATCTCTTCCTAAGAAGAGTATACAAATCATTACAAAATCATGGAAAGAAGATTTATACACTTCAAAATAATTGATTACATATTATGATGAACAGCACAGGAAGTGTGGAGAGATTTTTCCAGAGTTTTCACTCTTATGTCTTCAACTCTCACATCGATATTCATGTATGGCATCTCCATTTATACAAGTCCTTCTTCATGACAGTTGCCTTTGATCAGATCTCCAAGTAACATGTGTAGATCATCAGTTGTGTATTGGAATGTTAGTTTAGAGAGGTAAGCTGACAGACTTGTCAGATCAGTTGTAGAAGCTGTTGTATTGTAGATGTTTCTAATGTCCTCTATCTTTTTACTTTCTTATCATGATTTCTGAATTTCTCCTTCTAGAAGCTAGGATCATGAATCAATCAAGCAGAAAAGATGACGTATCAGTTGTAACATTGTATCTGATTCGAGATTTGAAATTTGAAATTCGAATTTTCCCTCCATTTCCTTTACTGTTCTTTGCTCCATAGTCAAGTGAGCTTTCTGACGACATAATCATTCTCTTTAATTTTTCATTGATTTTCCAGTCTTCAATCTTGGCTCTTCGATTTAGATTAATTTGCAATTGAGATGATTGTTGACTAAGTAACATGTTACTTCCAGAGTTGGCATGATTTCCTCCTTCTTCAATGTTCTTTCTGAAGTTCCAGGTTACTTTCTAAAGATTGTTTCCTTAGGTTTCTTGCTCTTGATTTGATTTGCTTCAGTCCTTAAGCATTTACATGTTCTTTGCACGAGATAAGTTTTAAGCTTAATCTCCTCCCTTGCGATAAAACATGGTTGCTCATTTGTAGTGAAATTATTCTCGATTCAAGTTCATTTTTATGCTTTTGGTCTGTAAGCATGAATACGTGCTTTGCTTGAAATAACATTCACTTTCCTTTTAGGCTTAGTTTCTTCCCATGAGATAAATCATGATTGCGCATGCAAAGTGAAACATTATTCTTGCTTTAAGTCCATATTATGCTTTAATCTGTATACACGTACTTTGATCGACATAATATTCACTTTCTATTAGACTTAATCTCTTCCTATGAGATAAAACATTGCTCACACATGCAAAGTGAAATATTAATCTTGCTTGAAGTTCATGTGATACAAATTGGATTAACCTATTATACTTTATCAAGAAACTCAAGGTAGCTACTAGTCGTTCTTCAAAGTATTTTCTTTAAATTGGCTTTATTGTCATCCAAAGGGTTCTGGAGTTTACATGCTGTAGTGCTTGTGCAATAGAACTTTATCAACTTAGTGATATGTTTTTGGGCCCACTTTTAGAGAGCAGTATAAATAGGAATAAATCAGAATTGTAATCTAGCTTTGGTTGTACAGTTTTAGTTGTTATTATTCTCTCTTTACTTCTTCCTCTCTCATCTTCTTCTATACTCTCTCTCTTAGGAATTCCATAGGTGAATTACTTTGCTCTTGTGGATGGTAGCAAGGATTGTTGTTATTAACTCCAAGTAATCTCTTAATTTCATTGGGTGTAATCCTCCAGAGATGGAAACTAAATTCCTATTACTAGTATATGGATTTCCTTATGGATTTGAAATGACTTTTGAGACCCTTGTTTATATTGAATGCATTATTTTTCTCATTATTCTTCAGTTTCTATTCCTATAATTATTGTGGTGATTACTATAATTTTATTGGAATAACCAAATTCGTAACTATTGTTAGGGAAAATCCTTTGGGAATCAATTGATAGATTTATTGGTTTATGTTTGAGAAAGAACAATAAAATTAACCTTTCGACTAGCAGTTAGGCTAGAGCAATTGGTACCTTAAATCACTATAATTTCCAATTAAATTGAGATCTAGTTTATTGGGTGTTTTCATCTGTTAGATTATAGGAATTGATCGATCACTAGTAGAATTGCTAGTAATTTATTACTAATAGCCACTAATGGATTCAATATTTGGTCAATGATAATTAATTCCAGTCTTAGGAATACCTTGCACTAGTGCTTTCTTCACTATTGCTATTATCTTGTTGCTATGATTTCATTCTTTAAAGCCCCCAATTTTCCCAATTAAGTGATAAAGCCTGTTTGAGAGAGGATATGGGTTATACCATTTACTACATTTTTTGTGCAACTTAGTATTAAATCAATTTTCTAGTTTGAGGAGCTACGCGACAATCTCCATCAAATTTTGGTGTCATTGCCAGGGAGGCATTATATCTTAATTGTTTATTTTACTATTTTAATTTATTTTAGTTTTTTATTTTTATTTTCAGTTATTACTGTTCCCTTGTATGAGGCGTTCCATGTCCACTAAAAATTTAATTCCTTTTGATCCCAAAATTGAGAAAAATTTAAAGCGAATCAGACAGGCAAGGCATCAGCAAATGGAACACTTCTGATAATCTAACCCTTTATTTATTATTTCAGGTGGTATAGAAAATATGAGAGACTGCAATAGGACACTTATGGAGCTCACTGCTCTTGATTTTACCTAGCAACCATTGGTCATCACATACCCTAGGTTTAACAATGACTTTAAGCTTAAGGGATATATGGTCCATGCTTTGCACAAGTTCCATGGCCTAAGACCCACATCTGCATCTAAAGAAGCTGCACATGGTATGCTCTGGAACGAGACCCAATAGGGTGGAGGTGTATGATGTGAAACTCGGAGCATTCCCCTTCTCCCTAGAGGGTGCTGCAGAAAATTGGTTCTTTAACTTACTATATGGGGCTGTAAACAATTGGACTGGAATGAAGAAATTATTCCTTGAGAGGTACTTTCCCGCCTTCCAAGTAGCATCTATCAGAAAAGACATATCCGAGATTTGCCAGTCCAATGAGACTCTTCATGAGTATTAGGAGCGATTCAAGCTCCTTTGTGCAAGCTATCCTAACCATCAAATTCCAGAACAACTCCTCTTCCAATATTTTTATGAAGGTCTTGTACTTACTGATAGCTACATAATTGATGCTGTAAGTGGAGGAGCACTCCTTGACAAGACATTGGAAGAGGCCCATGCTTTAATTGAGAACATGGCTGCAAATTTTCAACAACTTGGTTCCAAGATTGCAACCAGTACTAAAAGCCTCCATGGGGTGAGCCAGAAAAAAAATCTGACATTGACCCAAACCTTGCAGGAGCTTTCAAGGCTCATGAAACAATTGGTGGTCAGTTAAGCAGCAAAACCAATGGCTCCCACGGTCTGTGGCATTGGCACCTTTATTGAGCACTACATAGATATATGCCCCACTCTACATGATGAATCACCTGTAGAAGTAGCAGTAGCAAACTTTTTCCCAGGCCAACCTCAATTCAAGAAAAATCCAATAGGACAATTCCCATTTGGGAATACATATAATCCAAGTTGGAAGAACCACCCCAATCTGAAGTAGGGGAATAACTCTCAACAGCAAGGCCAATCATCACAGCAAAAATATCAAGCCCCTCACCAAAGGCAACAAGCCCCTTCTGTATTATTTGGCTCAGATCCCACTGTGGCTGAGATGATGAAAATGATGATAGAGCATATACACGAGATAAGGATGGAAGAAGCCCAATTAAGAGAAAAGGTGACTCAATTAAAAAGCCATAAGAGTTAACAAATCTCGGCCTACTAGCTTGTAACATCCTTCCAAGTACAACGTTATCCTTAAGCCATGACATTGGACTCAAGAGTTGTAACTTATAAATTGTGGACTTTTCTTAAATATTTGTAGCAAGAGTTGGTCGAATCGTGGTGGTACTATCAAGATATATATCAAGGAAACAAAATATTTATATTTATTTAATACAAGGTTGAATACAAAAGGAAGTTTTTCTATGAGCTTGAATACACCTCTATTCTCTAATTTATTTACATACAGATCTATTCCACTAAATGCAACATAATAAAAGCATTAACTACTACACTATTGCAATTTCGAGTTCTTTTGCATAGCAGCTTCATAGTTTTCTAAATCAACCTAGAGATGACGCGGAAACACAAACACAAAGGGGTGAGAATTATACAATTCTCATTAGGGCATTTCCCCAAATATACAATCATAATGTCATTGTCATCGTCCTAACCACTTCGATTTATCAAGAAAAATGTGATCATGCAGTACATAATAACGTTTCATTTTTAAAGTTCCAAATCATATTTCCGAAGTGGGTAGCTTTTAATAATCAATCACTTAGTACATACATGTCATAGAGCTCATAATCATATTAAATAGTGTTAAACCAAAATGATTCAATATGATATGAATATGCATATGCCAAACGCAGTGAAATTATCTTAAAGAGCCTTGCTTTTACTTATGGCCACAAAACTCAATTCAGTGCATTTTTCTCTTTTCATCGACATAAGAAAGACTTAGCTTATATCAAATGGTATTTGTAGTGGATAACACCACATATGGTAAACAGATTGCTTATCAGAACTGAGCTCATTCCTATACATAATCATCAGACTTCATTTTTTCCTCTTTTGAATCACACACAGTTCAATTCCTAGCCGATATGTCTACTGACTCATAATATCTCTAGAGAAGTTTCTCTTTTTATTTGCGTCTCATTCAACTTAGGGAAGTTCCTCTTTTTGCCTTCCCCTCATTCAACTTAAGTATTGCTTCTGTTTTCTCCATATGTTAGAATATTCACGATTGAAGTTCATACATTTTCTTTTACTACATATATGCATCATTCACTTTTCTTTGTCCCAAATGCATACATAAAACACTTGTAGACATTCATTCACAATGTGATTCTCATTCACGCCTCATAAATCACTCTTCAAAATATATGGCATGCATTTATACTCATCATACTTGAATCAAAAGTCATTACATTATCAATTCAAGGTTTGGGTTCATTTCTAGCAATTGGCCAAATTTCAAACCATTGTAGCACAAAGTTATTTGCATATTAAACAATTAATTAAGAGGCTATAAAAATTATCTAAGACATTTCAATATGTTCACAATGTCGTCTAAAAATTTCAGAGCAAGAATGATTCTCTAACTATGTTAACAAAATTAGATAAATTCAGATGTCAGAAACCCTTATTTACAGCCAATAGCCATAGCTCCCAATTTTATTACCTTATCAAATGATCATATCAAATCATACAAAAATTCACAATTGAACTTTATGATGTCCTCAACATCCTGTAAAAATTTCAAAGGAAAAATCAATCATTTGCTATGGTAACACAATTAGACAAACTCATAGCTTCATAATTGGTTGTCCAGACAACTTAACAATAGTCTCGATTCCTAATTTTTAGAAATTAGTAAAAGTCATTTTTAAAACCCGAGAGAAATATTGAAAACATCTTAACATGCTTTAACATATAAAATTTTTAGAGCAATAATCCATCTACAAATATTTCAGAAAAATCGTGAATGATAACCTGTCTACCTAAAATCGAGATTCACAGCAACATAACTCAAACATATTTTGAGAAAAAGAGTTTTCTAACACCATCCAAACACTCCACCAAGTTTAATACATCAATATACATTAATATCAACCAATATAACTTAAAATATCAAATTAGATCGGTGATTAAAATAGAAAAAATGAATTCGAAGCAACAAAGGTTCAAAAGCCCTACTTTGGTGGCTTTAAGGATCTTGGCTCTAAAGGATGATTCAATACTGATTTCCTTCACTTCAAAGCTTTTCAAATAGCACCTAGTCCCTTTCTTAAACAGTAATATATAAGGTGTCAATGTGAGAAATGCTGAGAAAATGAAATTCCAATCGGGTGGTTTGATAGATTATGAGTAGTAGAACAAGTTTTGTGAAGAAAGCTTGAGGTTTTAGTAACTTTAAGCTAAGGTTTTTGAAGCTTGAAGCTTGTTAATGAAGATTTGAGAAAAAGAACAATGGAGGGGCTATATTTTCTATCTCTTGGCTAAAACTGAAGATGATGGAATGATAATGTTGGTTTGGTTGTGTTTATCTTGAGTTAGATGTCATAATTGTGTAGTCAAAAGTGTATTTCTTTCTTTCTGAAAAGAAATAATAAGATGGATGACTAGGATTTGATTTCTTAGTCAAAGAATGAATCTTAGCCATCCAATTGGCTCATGATAAATGGGTCACTTTAACTTGAGGAGTAAGTAACTTTTTCGGTATTAAAATCGCACACCAAAATTCTACCAAATGGATGAGATATTGGCACCCAGCGAAAATAATAATAAAGAAAAGGTTAAGATTAAAACTTTCTTTTCAAGTTTCAATTCTTGCCATCCACTTGGCAAGATGTGATTAATAGAAGTTACGTTGCCACCAAGTAACTTTTACGATGTTAAAAATCGCACACCGAAATTCTACCAATCGGGTAAAACACTATACCCGGGTAATCAAACATTTCTTGAAAATTAATTCTAGGTCTAAAATTTTCATTCCTACTATTTCTAACTTTAATCTTATATTTTTTTAGTTTTGGATATCTTCAGGCCTTAATTCTAGGGTTTCGACTATCTCGGCGGGCCCGTAGGGCCCATAAAGTTACTATTTATATTTTATTTTACACATTCGTTAGGTCGTCCTCACTATTACTATGCCTGTCAAATTTTTAAAATTATGACTAATAAAGTTCAAACTATTTTTAAATAACTTTTGGGTGTTACATTATCACATAGTTCATTTGAAAACAATTTTAGAAGACAAATTTCATAAATCAAGCAAGGGATTCATACACAATTCACATAGTTCAATCAAATCCTAAACGTTTCTACCTTCGATTGGATTTTTGGATGGTGACATCCCTTCAACATTTATGGTGGAGACCTTACTCTGGTGTTGTGGTTTTTCAACAGGTTTTTTATATCTCTTTAGACATTGCCTTATTATATGTCCTAGCTTTCCACAGCAATAACATTCGTTCTACCTAGCCAAGTAAGGTCTACCCCTATGGTTCTTCCTATATTTTGGACGATCTTGGCTTGCAGTTGACCATTTTGTCATTTGCCCTCATGCAAATTGGGCTGAAACAACTTCCTTTGGGGGGGGGCCTCTTCATAATCTTGGTCTTTAGGTGTGAGTCTCTTATTATAAGTGTTCTTAGTAGATTGGATGATTGCCAACTTCTTGTTGGAGTCCTCAGTGCACCTCCACTTGTTTACTAGAGTCACATAATCCTTTATCTCCAGAAGACTCATAGCTGCCTTATATCCTCACATAACCCTCATTCATACTTCATGCACTTCCAAGTTTCATCCGAATTACGCTAATGGATAGTAGAAAATTTGCAGAGCTCCTCAAACTTTGCTGTGTACTTTGCTCCACTGATGGATCCTTGCTTGATTGCTATGAACTCCAGCTCCTTTGCATTCTGATTTAATTTTTCCATCCATTGCAGCTTGTGCTCTCATATCCGCAGCCATCTCACGGAGAGTACTCATCATGTCATCTTGTTTAGCCTTCTCGTTCCTAGTACGTCTACAGTCTGTCATTAGTTCCTGAACACACCAAATAAAGATATTGAGTTAATCAGGCTCAAGACCATGCTAAGTGTGATAGCAACCAACTACAACACCACTAGACCGTCATGCATATTTAAACCCTATGTCCTATCATATAGATAACATTCAAGGCATGAACTATCTACGCTTTGGAAGCATAGTCAGTTCATTCCTCAAGGTCCTACAAGGATGAACTGCTTTGATACCATAATGTAACATCCTCCAAAGTATAACGTTATCCTTAAGCCATGACATTGGACTTAGGAGTTGTAACTTATAAATTGCGGACCTTTCTTAAATATCTATAGCAAAAATTGGTTGAATCATATAGTAACTAATTCGTGGTACTATCAAAATATATAGCAAACAAACAAAGTATTTATATTTATTTAATACAAGGTTGAATACAAAAGAAAGCTCTTCTATGAGCTCAAATACACCTCTGTTCTCTAATTTATTTACATGCAGATCTATTCATTAAATATAATATAATAAAAGCATTAACTACTACACTATTGCAATTCCAAGTTCTTTTGCGTAGCAGCCTCATAGTTATCTAAATCAATCTACTGGAGATGACATGGAAACACAAACACATAGGGGTGAGAATCATTCAATTCTCAGTAAGGCATTTCCCTAAATACACAATCGTACTGTCATTGTCATCGTCCTAGCCACTTCGATTTATCAAGAAAAAGGTGATCATGCAATACATAATAATGATTCATTTTTAAAGTTCCAAATCATACTTCCAAAGTGGGTAGCTTTTAACAATCAATCACTTAGTACACACATATGATAGAGCTCATAATCATATTAAATAATGTTAAACCAAAATGATTCAGTATGGCATGAATATGCATATGCCAAACGCAGTGAATTTATCTTAAAGAGCCCTGCTTTTTACTTATGGCCACAAAACTTAATTCAATACATTTTTCTCTTTTCATCAACATAGGAAAGACTTAGTTTATACCAAATGATATTTTTAGTGGATAACACCACATATGGGAAATAGACTGTTTATTAGGATTGAGCTCTGTAGCATCCCCTGCTGCTTTATGGATTGACAACTGTCCGAACAAATCAACACAGGTCTTTTCAGCATGTTTTGTCCTCATCCACACGCTTCCTAGGAAAACTTCCCAGGAGGTCACCCATCCCAAAATTACTCCAAGTCAAGCACGCTTAACTGTGGAGTCCTTTCAGTTTAGGCTACCGAAAAGAAGATGCTTCTTGTTGGTATAGGTAGTACAAATCAATTCATATAAGCCCTCCTTAACTGTATAGTCTCATACCTATACAATCTCAGGATCCCTCTCATTCAGGTGTGTAATCGGTTCATTCATGTACCCCTCCGCTTAGAGGACCTTGCAAGGAGCCGCTCCTTGTTCGTGCCTTCTTTGCACCAGCGATCACTCCCCGTCCTCGTCACCGGGCGTTACATGCCCACCAGCTTCCGCTTGGTTCGTCCCCGAACCACACCATACTGGGAGAGGTGCAAGCTCTGATATCATTTGTAACATCCCTGCTGCTTTATAGATTGACGACTGTCCCCACAAACTAACACGAGTCTTTTCAGCATACTTTGTCCTCACTCACACGCTTCCTAGGAAAACTTCCCAGGAGGTCACCCATCCTAAAATTACTCCAGGTCAAGCACGCTTAACTGTGGAGTTCTTTCAGTTTAGGCTACCGAAAAGAATATGCTTCTTGTTTGTATAGGTAGTACAAATCAATTCATATAAGCCCTCCTTAACTGTATAGTCCTATACCTATACAGTCTCAAGATCCCTCTCATTCAGGTGTGTAATCGGTTTATTCATGTACCCTTCCGCTTAGAGGACCTTGGGGGAACCCGCTCCTTATTCGTGCCTTCTTTGCACCGGTCATCACTCCCCGTCCTCGTCACTAGGCGTTATAAGCTCATTCCTATATGTGATCATCGGACTTCATTTTTTCCTTTTTCAAATCATACACAGTTCTATTTCTAGCTTATATGTCTACCGACTCATAATATCTCTAGGGAAGTTCCTTTTTTTGCCTTCCTTTCAGTCAACTTAAGTATTGCTTCTATTTGCTGCATATCTTGGAACATGCACAATTGAAGTTCATACATTCTCTTTTACCACATATATGTATCATTCACTTTTCTTTGCTCCAAATGCATGCATAAAACATTTATAGGCATTCATTCACAATGTGATTCTCATTCACACCTCATAAATCACTCTTTAAAGTAAATGGCATGCATTTATACTTATCATACTTGAATCATAAGTCATTACATTACTAATTCAAGGTTTGGATTCATTTATAACAATTGGGCAGATTTCAAATCATTGTAGCACAAACTTATTTGCAAATTAAACAATTAATTCAGAGGCTATAAAAATTATTGAAGAGACTTCAATGTGTCCACAAGGGCCTTTAAAAATTTCAGAGCAAGAATGATTCTCTAACTATGTTAACAAATTAGACGAATTCAAAGGTCAGAAACCCCCCGTTTATAGCCAAAAACCATAGTTCCAAATTTTATCATCCTATCAAATGATCATATCAAATCATACAAAACTTTAGGGTTGGACTTCAAGATGTCCTCAATGCCCTGTAAAAATTTCAAAGGAAAAATCAATCATTTGATATGGTAACAAAATTAGACAAACTCAGAGCTTTAGAATTGGCTGTCCAAACAACTCAACAATAGTCTCGGTTCCTGATTTTTTGAAAATAGTAAAAGTCATTTTTAAGACCCAAGAAAAATACTAAAAACATCTTACATATTAGCTTTAACGTGTAAAATTTTCAGAGCAAGAATCCATCTACAAATTCTTTAGAAAAATCATGAATCATAACTTATCTGCCTAAAATTGAGATTCACAACAACATAGCTCAAAACATATTTTGAGAAAAAGAGTTTTCTAGCACCATCCAAATACTCTACCAAAATTAATACATCAATATCCATATACTATCAACCAATTCAATAAAAAATATCAAATTAAATTAGTGGTTAAAATAGAAAAAATAAATTTGAAAAAAAAGAGGTTCAGAAGCCTTACTTTAGTGGCTTTGAGGATCTTGGCTCCAAAGGATGATTCAATAATGATTTTCTTCACTTCAAGGCTTTCCAAGCAGCACCTTGTCCCTCCTTTAAGCAGTAAGATATGAGGTATCAAGGTGAGAAATGGTGAGGAAATGCAACTCCAATCGGTTAGTTTGATAGATAATGAGGAGTAGAACAAGTTTTGTTAAGGAAGCTTGAGGTTTTAGTAATTTTGGGCTAAGGTTTTTGAAGCTTCAAGCCTGTTAAAGGAGGTTTGAAAGGAAGAACAATGGAGAGGTTGTATTTTCTGGCTCTTAACTGTAAATGAAGATCATGGAGTGATAAGGTTGGTTTGGTTGTATTTATCTTGAGTTAGATGTCATAATTGTATAGTCAAATTTCTTTCTTTCTAAAAAGAAATAATGAGATGGATGGCTAGGATTTGATTTCTTAGTCAAAGAATGAATCTTGGTCATCCACTTGGCTCATGATAAATGGCTCATTTTAAATTAGGGAGTAAGTTACTTTTTTGGTGTTAAAACAGCACACCGAAATTCCACTGAACGGATGTGTAAACACCCAATTTTGTCCGATCAATTAAAAAAAAATCCAAAAATTGCTTTTTGATTTGTTTCAAAGTTTTTGGTTTTCTTCTAGTTTACACCCTTTTCATTTATTCCATTTAGACTAACAAAAAAACATAAAAAATTGCTAGCATAACCCATTTCTTGAGTATTTGTGTTTGGTATTGCTCAGTTGTGAATTTTTGTTTTGAATGGCATTCAACCCAATTGCATTTTAAACAATAAAATTAAGCTTATTTTGTCAGTCCAGTCCATCCCATCTTTCAGCCCATTCCTTTCTAAAAATTAAAAAAAAAATACATAAATGTATAAAATAAAAAATATGTGTGATTGGTCCCATCCTTTTAATCTTGTCTCAAGCCACCCGTGACACAAGGAAACAAAACAAAATGAAGTCAAATAACAGCAGTGGCAACAATATGATGATGTTCTTCCTCATTCCTTGTAAAAGGGATGAATGATCATTCGGTTACAGCCAAGAAAGGAATTAGTTGCAATCCCTACGTCCAACCTATAAAAAATGAGTTGATATGATTTTGGTCAAGGGGGGAACAAGCATAGATAGATCCACCAGCAACAAATAAAAGAGGAAAGAAGGAAGGGAGTGAGGGGTCTGGGGTTTTAAAAATTTGAGTGTGGTTTTTGAGCAGAATGATAAAAATTGAGAGTTTGAGAGTTACATAGAGAATACACGTAGACACACAGAAACAATAAAGAAAACACATAGATAAGAAGTTCCATTCAGATTACAGGGGATCAAGAAGGTAAGATAGGAGTAAAAATACACATTCAGTGCGAACTCCAGATGTATCTTTTTACTCACAGCACCATCATCATCATGTTCATCTTCATCATTAATTTTTCCATACAATAACCATGCATCACACCTCCATTACATGAATCACAAATACAATCAGCATTATTCACAACACCCCCAACATATCACTTTTCTTCCAAATCAGAAATCAAGCCATGCCCAAATATAAACCAGCAAGTTAAACCAAATGCCATGATCTCCCTTTCCTCAACCCATAATACCCACAAACCAGGAAATGATGAAAAGAAAGGGAAGAAAGGGTGGTTGTCATCACTACTGCCGTGAGCTACGATTGTCACCGTCGCTGCTGCAAACAGGTGACGCCGGCAATGAAGCAAGATACCGGCACGCCTGCGCATAGTCCCAGCCGTACGCCGCCATTACGCCTCCTTCCCCCTCGCGCGCGACCCCTTCCTCCCTTGATCGCCCTACCAATACGCCCCTTCCCCTCGCTGGAAACTGACCTCGGCCAAGCTAACCGTGAACCATCGCACCCTAGCCAGCCTCCACGCGATTTACGTATCCTCCCCTGGCAGTGAATCGCAACATCGCGCCAATCCCACCGCTGCACCGCGAGCTACTCCTTCCACTCTGGTCGCGAGACCACCTCGGCCCCAAAGTATCGCATCAGCCGCAAATGGATCTAGCTGCAGCTTCGCCCCCTTAGTGCTGCCACAAAGCCACCAGCCTAACCTCCAACCGCCGCGAGATCGTGCCCCTCCTTTTTGCCCTTCAACCACCGCGAGCCCTTCCCCGTAAGGCTCCCTCTTCTCGCAGCTGCTTAGTTGCCATGTCTCCATGCCTGCATTTTATTTGTTTTGTTGAGTCATAGTTTGGGGATTTAGGTTTTGGTTAGTTTTTTTTCTTTTGGTTGTCAGTTTCCTTTTCTTTTTTAATCTCAATTGGTTTTGTGTTGGGTGAGTTTAGTTTTTTTATTTGTTTGTTAAACATGGGCTATTTTATTATTTAGACGAAAAACGAGGTTTAGTTGTTTGGGTTAAGTTACTTTAGGTGGGTTTAGGTTCGAGCTTGTTTTAGTGTCTGGTTCTTTTATTTTTATTTCGTTTGGGTTTGTTAGTTTTAAGTTTCGGTTCTGTCTGTTTTCTTTATTTTATTTTGATATGGGATGTTAGTTTTTTTTTTTAGAGCAGAAAAAGAATTGGGTCATTGTTTAGGTTTAACTAGTTTTGATGGGTTTAGACTTTGTTTTTGGAAGTATGATGTCTAGGACTAAAGTTTAGTGTGGGTTGTTTTATTTTTTTAGGAGAAAAAAAAGTGTTTGATCATTTAGATTTCTAGGTGAAAACTATTTTAAAATCCACGCAACAACTTGTGATGTTGATGTATGAGTTATCATCCTTAAATTTCACAAGAATGTAAAGGTATATTATATAGTCACACTATCCTAAATCCTGTGCTGAAGTGGGTTTTAATTTATAAAAATAATTTTCAAAAAGTCATTTTCAAAATGAAAATTAATCGATATATTTTATTTTCATTTGTTCTCTTTAATTAAAATTTATCAAACACACAAGCATCTTCTACAGAATGACGTGGCTTTGAGTTCCTCGTTGCACCAGAGGATACGTCGATATAGCCAATAACTATCAAGCCAAAATTTCTTTTTCATAAAATTAGTTCTTTAAATTTTTTATTTTTATTCCTTTGTAAATATGTAATTGTTATCATTTTTGGGGAAAAAATAAATATTTTAAAGTTATGATTAATTTGCATAATAAACTCTAGGGCAATCGTATTTATATGGATGTATTAGAGGTACAGTAGAATTAAATTTCCACCCTTCTCAAATTATAATCAGACTCCTGAACCTCAAAACTCTTAAAAGACTAGTTTATCAAATCAAAGGTTTTCCAATTTTAACCAGAATTAAAATTGGTGGCGACTCCCGTTCATTTTCAAACATGTTGTCATTTATGTTATGAAACCCTTCAGGTACGTTGTGACAGGATGTAATATTGGCACCTGGGTAAAATAATAATAAAGGAAAGGTCAAGATTAAAACTTGCTTTTCAAGTTTCATTACTTGCCATCTACTCGGCAAGATATGATTGATAGAAGTTACTTTGCTGCAGAGCTCACCAAAACCTGCCAGCCAACCAAATTCCCCTTTTCCATTGCCTTTTCCATAAAGAATGAAGCCTAACAAAGTAGCCACAACAAAACTTAATCCAAAGTTGCTAGAAATGTTCAGAAAAGTAAAGGTGGACATACCTTTCTTAGATGCAATCAAGTAAATTCTAGGATATGTTAAATTTTTGAAGGATTTGTGCACAAAAAGTGCAAGTTGAATGGCAATGAGAGGGTGGATTTAGGGGTGAATGTTTCCTCTGTCCTCACACCCAGCTTACCAAAAAAATAAAAAAATTCAAGGACCTGGGATCATTCACCATCCATGTGTTGTTGGCAACTTAGAGTTCAAGGATGCCCTAGCTGATATGGGTGCAGCCATCAATGTGATGCCCAAGTCAATTTATAAGGCACTTCACATTGGTGAGCTTAACCCCACGGGATTGATCGTGCAGCTAGCCAACAGAATGATCCAAAGGCCTAAAGGATTGCTGGAAGATGTGCTGGTTAAGGTAAATGATTTAATTTTTCCAGTAAATTTTATGTTTTAGAAATGGCAAATGACACACTAGTGAGCCAAAATACACTCGTTCTTACTAGACCCTTTTTGAAAACTGCCAAAACCAAGATTGATGTGTATGCGAGTACTCTTACACTGGAGTGTGGTGACATGAAGATAGCATTCAATCTTGCTAACACTATTAAATACCCCTTGATAACCACTCTGTCTTTGCCATTGATGTTTTGGATGATATCTGTGATGAATATTTTGATTCAGCATGTGATGTATTAAATAAGTCTTTGGACACATGAGTATGAGTGCCCAAATTGTGAAGGGAATGATAGTTTGTGCAACGAGTGTGCTGAAATGGATGCTCTATTAATTAATGATGAGATTTTTGGAGTTGCATCCACTTACACATCCCCTACATCTACTGTCTTTCTCCCATTTTCACCTACCACTGGATATGATGCACTTGTTCTTGTAGAAAATGTTGAGTTCACAGGATTGGAAGCTACTGTTTATCGCTACAACTCACACTCGAAGCTAAACAAGGACCAAATCACCATTTTGGTGACCGCTATAGTGCTTAACCAGCGCTACAGTGCTCCCCTGAGGCTGTAAAAGAAGACTTGAATCACCTCCCTGCTCATCCTAAATATACCTTCTTAGGGGAGGGTACTAAACTACCTGTTATCATTGCCAGTGACCTATGTCAAGAGGAAGAGAGCATGCTTTTACATGTTTTGAGAGGTCACAAAATGGCAATTGGGTGGACACTAGCTGGCATTACTAGTATAAGCCCCTCCATTTGTAAGCATCGCATATTCTTGGATGAGGGTGTGAGACCAATAAGACAACCCTAAAGATGACTAAACCCCTTGATCTTGGATGTGGTTAAAAAGGAGGTGGTAAAGCTGTTAGCTGCGAAAATAATCTTCCTTATTTCTGACAGTTAGTGGGCTAGTCCAGTCCTAGTTGTCCCCAAGAAATCTGGGATCAATGTGGTGTGAAATGGGCAGAATGAGTTAGTGCCTGCAAGAGTCCAAAACAGTTGAAGGGTGTGTATTGTCTACCGCAGGCTGAACTAAGCCACTAGAAAGGATCACTTCCTGTTACCCTTCATTGATCAGATTCTGGAACAACTTATGAATCAGTCACACTACTGCTTCTTGGATGGATTCTCTGGGTACTTCTAGCTCCTTATTACTCCATGGACTAGGAGAAGACTATTTTTACATGCCTTTTGGCACATATGCTTGCAGACGCATACCCTTTGGGTTGTACAATGCACTAGGTATCTTTAAAAGGTGTATGGTAAGTATCATTTCAGATTTTAGTGATGACTGCATGGAAGTGTTTATGGATGATTTTATAGTTTTTGGTCTTTTTTAATGCATGCCTTAGTATTTTGGAGAAAGTTTTGAGCAGATGCATTTCTACTAACCTAGTTCTAAACTTTGAAAAATGTTATTTCATGGTAAAGGAAGGTGTGGTATTGAGGCATGTTATCTCTGGGGAGGGCACAACTATAAACAAGGCTAAGATAAATGTGATTACATCTCTGCCTTACCCCGCATGCATAGGCGAAGTACGTTCTTTTCTTGGTCAGGCGCTTCATGAAGAATTTTAGCAAATTGGCACAATACATGACCAAGCTTCTATAGAAAGAGGTGGAGTTCCTCTTTAATGAGGATTGTAAGAGGGCATTTGATAGTATGAAGGAACACTTGACCTTAGCCCTAATCATCCAACCCCCAAACTAGTCCTCACCATTTGAGCTTATGTGTAATGCTTCCAACCATGTGGTGGGGGCAATTTTGGGGAAAATAGTTGGTAAGCAATCTCATTCATTTATTGTGCTTCCAGGACCTTAGATGCTGCACAATCAAACTACACCACTACGAAAAAGGAGTTTTTGACAATTGCTTTTGATTTGGATAAATTTAGATTATATTTGCTCAGTTCCAAGGTGGTGGTATATTCTGGCCATGCAGGTCTAAGGTATCTGCTAAAAGAGGTTAAGGTTAAACTCCAACTAATCAGGTGGGTGTTGCTCTTGCAAGAATTTGATTTGGAAATAAGAGATAGGAGTGGTGCTCAAAATCTAGTAGCTGACTATTTGAGTAGACTAGAGCACCTTGCACATGAGCAACACCCCTTGAATGACTCTTTCCCTAATGATCATCTCTTGAAAGTTGATGTGGTGCCATGGTATGTAGACATTGTAAATTACTTGGTTGCAAAGGCCACCCTAACACATTTTCTAAGGCACTAGTTATCAAATTGAAAATTGATTCCAAATATTATGTGTGGGATAATACTTACTTGTGGAAATTTTGCAATGACCAAGTAATCCATTGATGTGTACAACAACCTGAATCATAGTCCATGCTACACTTTTGTTAAATTGCATTGCTTTACAGCCCAATAGGCCTTAACTCACTGCTCAGAAGGTTTTGGACTATGGATTCTATTAGCCCATATTATTTAGAGATGCCTTTGAGTTCTGCAAAGCATGTGAGAAATGCCAAAGAGCAGGAGCAATTTCCTGGAAGAATGAGATGCCATAACAACCTCTATGGTTCTGTGAAATTTTTTATGTGTAGGCCATTGACTTCAGGGGCCCTTTTCTTGTCTCTCATAGTTATGTGTACATACTTCTCGTAGTGGATTATGATTCCAAGTGGGTGGAGGCTATAGCCACCTGGACTAATGATTTGTTGTAGTTTGTGCCTTTATTAGATAGAATATTTTCTATAGGTTTGGCACTCCAAGAGCTCTCATAAGTAACCAGGGGTCTTACTTTTGCAACAGGATTATGGAAAACTTGCTCCGTAGGAATGGGGTACTCCACAAGGTGTCCAGACCATATCACCCACAAACCAACGAGCAGGTAGAAATCTCCAACAGAAAGATAAAGAGGATTCTTAAAAAGGTTGTGAGACTAAATAGAAAGAACTGGAGTGAGTGATTGGATGATGCCCTCTAGGCATACATGACAGCTTATGTGACTCCTATTGGGGACTCATCCCTTTAGGATGATTTTTGGAAAGTCTTGTCATTTGCCAATTGAGTTAGAACAGCGGGCATATTGGGCTGTAAAGCAATGCAATTTGGATTTGCATAAGGCCGATGAAGAGAGGAAATTGTGACTGTAAGAATTGGAAGAACTTCATTTGAAAGCTTATGAGAGTTCTAAGATTTACAAGGAAAAGGCAAAAGCATTCTATGACAAGCAAATCCTCCGGAAGAAAGTTTAGAAGGGTCTGAAACAAATGCCTTTTGTGTTTTTTTTTTTTTTTTGGGTCTGAATCTTAGCTTGAACTTAAAACTAAATAAATAACAAATGTGTTTGTTTGCTGGTTGGAATGCAATCCTTCTTCTTTGTGGTAGTAAAAAAAAAAAGTTACTTGTATGTTTGTCTTGTCTATCAATTTGTTTTGTTCGTTTTATATTATAACTAGAACTTATTGCAAAAATAAAAAATAAAAAGTCTTGTCTTTTCAATCAAAATAAATTTATCTTCTTGTCAATTAAAATATATATATAAAAAAATTTCTAATCTTTTTTTTTATTTCATCTGTGCAATGATCAATAATGGTGATTGAGTAGAAAATGTTATCTTCACCATTGTTAAATCATAAAGGTTTATTGAGTAGCCAAGTGTAAACTTAAATCTTATCCAAGAGCATATTTTTTTTATAAAAAAAATGCTTCTTTCCAACAAAAAAGGGTTTTTATTAATTAATTAAAATCAACCAATAAACAAATTTTTTCTAAATAACTACATGACTTTGAATTTTTCATTATACTAGAGGATACGTAGGAGCAAGAATTTCTTGTCACGCCAAACTTTAAATTTTCATAATTTTGCCTTTGATTTTTGTTATTTCATTTCCTCTATTTGCAAATATTTTAATTTAATTTTTTCATTTATTTGTGAATATTTTTTTTTTTTATCTTTTTGGATAAATTTTATGTACTTTAAATTATTCTAATTTGCATAATTAATTTTTGGATAACCATTTTAGGACAAATGTATCAAGGGTGTTGTGGGGTTTAGTCTTCACCCTTCCTTGTATATAAACAAACTCTTGGATCCAACTTGTTTTAGCATACCAGTTTAAAATTAAAAAAAAAAAAAGGTTTTTCCAATGGTTTTCCTTAATAAACCTTGGTGGCGACTCCATAAAAATATTTTTCAAATATTTTTCATCACCTCATCGCGATCACGGTTGCAACAGTGGTCAATAGAAAGAGCATGCCAATTATCTTTTCTTTCTAAAAAAGAAAATGCACTTTAAGTGAAATACACCGTTTCACTTAAAAGCGCTATAGTGCTCGACCACGTACAAATTTTTTTAAATACATATGACACTCAGCACACATGCACCACCAATATTCATCTTCTTCCTCTTCACATCTATAACTCCTTCTCCACTTCTCCTTCTCACCCTAATTCTCTTATGCCCACATGCATTCCCACCATCACGTCACCCACCACTTAAATTACCTACCTCTTACTTACATTCACCATGTTCACTTCATATTCGCACCGCACTATTCTTCTCCTGCACAAACACAGTCATCACCCCCTTTGGCATCCTCACGATTTTTTATCTCATCCACTGCTCTCCATCTAGGTATGCTACAAATATTCTCTTCATCTCAGGACTACTACTAGTAATGTGTTGTTGTTTTGAATTTTGGGGATTTTTGGGTTGATCTCTTCGTGTTCATGGGTTAAGTTAGGCAACACCCCCCAACTGTTTGATAAAATACCTAAGTAAATTTCTGGATTATGTTTGAAGTTCAAATATGGATGATCTTGCATTGATCTAATTCCCACTCCCCATGATTGAATTTTTCCACATTCAATCTTTTACTCATGGTTGCCGTTTGTTATTTTCTTGTAATAAATTGTTGGGACTTCTTTCATGCATTATTCTGTTTTGCAGGTATGGCTTTTAGCTCCATAGCAGGCTCCAGCAAGCGCCCCAATTCTGTGTCTCCCCCACCCAAGGCAGTTGTTCCAGGCCTCGCACCACTATCATTTCCACCACCACTAGGACCCTGGTTACCTCGGGCAAATGACCCCACCGTTTCATTTATTTACAAGTCGAGAGTCAATATATCACCAAGATTCGGGGGCCACCCTATCCTCTATTAGCATTCAATGGACCTCTCCCAGGATGATATCCAGGCCATTGTGGAGGTCATTAATCAAAATGGATTAGGCTTTTATTGGACAAGCCAGTTAAGCCTAACCTCTCAATTTTTTGGGAGTTCTACTTGAGCTTATCAGAAGTTGGGTATCAGGAGGTTTATGTGATAGGTAGGCAGGTCTCTATTTCTATGGATGCCATCTGAGTAGCCATCAACATCCCTGAGCCCCTAGAGCTTACTCTATCATAAGACCACCAATAGCTCCTTGAGCAGCTCCCCACTCTCGATATAGATGTGTTTAAGGATGCCATCACCACTCTTGGATCCCTTTGGACTCTTAACAAGCAGGGGCAGCTCAACATATTAGATAGCCAATGGTTTACTCTTTAAGCCTATATATGGACGCGGCTTTTATTCTCACACATGGTGCCCTGCTCTCATATCCATAACATCACTATGGACTAGGTTTTTATGATCTATTGCTTCATTACTAGGTAATGGGTGTACATTCGCCACCTTATCCATTGAACTATGGAGTCGGTGCATCATGATAAGAGGGTTAATAGACTCCCTTTTCTCTCCCTAATCACTAAGATGGCCCTTGCTCCTGGTGAGAGATCCTTACCTAACCGATGGAAGACATTTATTTCAGGACCAACCTTGCAGTGCATTGACATAGTTGCAAGGAACAAGGCCAATGGTGGCCCTACCCCGTGTCCTAGTTCTCACCCAGTTGTCAGTTCTAGCTCTCACCCTGACTTCAGCCCAGCTTTTGCAGATTTACAGAGGGCTCTTATATATTAGATCTAGCAGTTTAAGCGTCGGGTGCAAGCACAGGTCCATGCCTCTAAGACCCGTATTATGAGGAGGTTGAGGATACTCGAGTTGCAGGTGTAGGGCCTTGACCCTAGCTCTGAGACCGAGACTAAGGAGCCATAGGCAGACTCAAGAGATGACTCTATAGATAAGGATCCTGATGCCATGTTCTCTATGGATGATGATGTTTCTGAGGAGGATGACTGAGATTATGATCACTCCCGCCGTCACCGATTCTTTTGACTTGGCACTGAGGGCAATGCCATTTTTGTGAGTGTGGGGGTTGTTCTTTTTATTTTTATTTTTATTTTTATCTTTCATTTTTAGTAGTAGACTTTGAACATGATTAATTAATTGAATTTACTATGTGAGAATTGAGCTTGAACTGTAATTTCAATAAATTAGTCACTACATTTCTTTTGGTGTGTTTGCATTTGCTATCGTCTAATCTAGAACTTGTCGTATCCTTTGTTAAAACTTTCTTCTGCACAATGCTTAACTTGCACATGATAGAAGCATTTCATTTTTTTTTTAATTTTAGCCACTTAGCCATAAAGCCAACCCTCACATGTAAATAACCCCTTGTCAACCCCTTTAAGTTGAATTAAACCCTCATTTGTCATAAGTACATTACAAGCCTAGCCCAAAAAGCCAATTAAAAGAATTCCTAACTTAGGGCCATGGAAAAAATGGTTGAACCAAGTGTGCTTGAGATTTAAGTATAGGGAACACAGTTTTCAAAACTAAGTTGGAACAAGGAGATTGCATGAATAGGGTGGATTGGTGGCAATGAAAAAAAATAAAGAGAAAGAGAGAAAACCACCAATCCACTTCTGTAAATAAATAATGGAATTAGGATGAAAGGAGCCCATGGTGAACGAACAAGTAATTGGTAAGAGAATACATGATTACATGTCCCCCAAAGCTTATAGACTAAGGTACACACCTCTACTTTCCTAGGACCTAAGTTAATCAAAAAGCTTAACCAAAAAGCCCAAAATCGAAAACCTGGCCTCATTACAACCAATAAAAGACCTGTTGATGCATGTTGTGCAATTGCCAGATTTGTGAAGACTTAGGAAAAAGGCAAAACCTATGAAGGCAACCATTAGTAAATTGCTTGAGAATTGATTGACCCCACAAACATAAGTGATGAGTGAAATACACCCCAATGAGTCAATTTAATCATCCATGTCTAGTGTCATAGTTCCTGTGATTTGATTGATTGATTGGAAAGTGCCATGAAGCTTCTCTGTGGATTTTTGAGTCAATGTTCATACTAACATTTGCTTATCATTTTTGTCTTTAGGATTAGATACAATATGTGCATTCCATGATATCATTGTACTTGGGCCTTTGATTTGGTTTTATTTTTCACATGAGGACATGGAAACACTTATGTGTGGGCGAGTTTGATAACAGACATTTATGCTACTTATTTTATGTAACACCCCGATTTTCTGCTAGAGTAAAAATGACCGAAATGCCCCTGAAGTCATTTTCAGCTCGGAACTCGAGGATAGCCAACTCAGCAGTCCTCGAGAGGCTAACTCAATGTTTGAAGGGGATTAGTTGACTTGTGTATTTTTCCAGGATCGAAAATCTCATTTTTTGAGATTTCAGCTCAAAATGACCAAAATACCCCTGTTGTGTTTGACACAAGTAAGAGCGCCGGATGGACCCGAAACTTCTCCAGATGGTTTTTAAAGGTGTTTTTATGTATTCTGTGACCTCAGTTTTAGTCCTTGTGGTCCCGGGCAATTTTTGTGTAAAATTACGATTTTGCCCCTAGTTTAGTGTTTTTAAGCTTAATCGTGTGATTAAGCGAACCTAAGCAATATTAGGCTTTAATCGAAGATTAATTAATTTTCTTAATTAATCTAGAGTCAAAATGATTTATTACAGCTAATTAGAACCTAAGATTGCTTAATTTAAACTCAAATCTCATTTTAAATTCAAGATTCCTACATAGAATCTTGAATAGTATTTTCTCTCTCCAATTCCTTAAATCATGGAATTGTGTCTACATTGTTTATTCATAAAATGAATTTTAAACCTCTTAAATGTGTATGAGCACTACTTAATCATGTCATAAAATTCCTAATCACATTCTTAGTTATCTAAACACATATTTAGGAATTCCTAATCTTGCACTTAATCTAATACACACTTAAACACATCTCTAAACCATTATTAAACAAAAGAAACCTCTCCCCCTCTCTTCTAGAAGCCTCACGACCACTCCTCCTCCCATGCCTCAAATTTTTGAAATTCAAATGCAATTTCAAGTCCATGACAAGCCTTACTTAGCTCATACTTTGCACCATGCTTTCATCCATGCTTTAAATGACATTGTATAAGAGATATTTTCTCCTCCCATGCCTCCAAGAAGCTACGGCCAGCCCTCTCCCTTGAGGAGCCTTCTTTGTTTTTGTTTTCTATAAATACATGTGTTGAAGAACTTGTGTGAACCTTTAGATCATTTGCTAAGTTTAGGTTTTCAAGCTTTCTTTTGAGTTCTTTCCTTTTCCTCTCAAGTTCTTCATTTCCTCTCAAAGTTCTTAAGGACTTTCTTTCATCTTCATCTTCTTCATCTCCTCTTTGTATCATCACCTCACAACCTCAAACCACAACCTTGAATCATCTCCTAAACACCCTAAACACTCATTCTCAAACACAAGCTCCCTCAAGACACATCTCCTTTCCTTTCCTCTTTCTTTGGTCGAAGCCTCACCATCACATTAGGAGGAGTTTTTCCTTCCATTCTCACCTCAAAGATCAAGCCTTTGACTTCACACTTGGTAGGAGTTGCTCTCTAGTTTTGTTTTTACTCAAAAATGAGATTTTCTCAAAGTTTCTCTTGGTTTCTTTTTAAGTTTTCCTTGCTTCTTTCTTATCTTTTATTTTCAGCCTCAAGGCCTCATTTTGAGCATGATAGCTTGATGATTATTGTTTTTAGATGGTGACCTTGTGTTCATCGCAAAGAAACCTCTAAAGCTTGAGTTTTTCCTTTCTTTGAACTTCATCTATATTACTTAGCTCACATGGTTTTTCAACTTAAGAAAAATTAATCTAAGATTTTCAAAAAGCCTAAGCCTACCCTTGTCAACCTTAAAGTTGGCTGGCACGTTCTAGAGATCTTCTCTAAATAGGGGTTTTAGGTACTTAATAAAGAACATGACATAGTTTCATTCTCTTTTTCTTTCCTTGTATGTTTTCGGTTCTTGTTTTCTTTTCCTCTATATTTCGGCCTTGGTTCCTATTTCCTCATGGTTTTGTTTTCTTTTGAGTTTACTTCCTTTGAGCTTGATGATGATGTTCAAGGACCATGTAGTTCCTTTGAGAACTTGGTTCAAGAACTCTAGAGCTCACTTTGTTGATGAGATAAGTGTTGGGTTGAGATTTTTAGTTCTCTCTAAAAGTCTTATATGAGCTCTAAGTTAAGATAAAAAGGACTTGCATTCATATTTACTTTTATGTCATCACTAAATGCTCAAGACTAAAGAATGAACTTGCATCTCCATATTTATGTTTATGTTCTCACTAAATCTCTAAAGATAATAATGGATTCGCATAGCATATTTATTTTATGCTCTCACCTCTTAATCAAGACTAAAACAAAGTGCATTGCATATTTATGTTTATGTTATAACTTAAGAGATTTAGAGCTCATGGACTTACCCATTATTGTCTTAACAAAGTTTGAAAATATATGCCTTTTACCTTTTTAATTTTCGGTCTTGTGATGATGTTGGATCTTAGAATGAGATTCACCTAGTTACAAGTGCTAAAACTTGTATTTCATAATTTTCCTAAGCTTAGATGATTTTAAGAAATGTTTTGAGCAAGGTTTTTTGTTTTAAAACACTGTTGAGATTTATTTAAAATGGCTACTACCCTCACATGTTTTATAATGGTTTTGATGAAATAAATTGTTTCCAAGTGAGTTTTGAAAGTTTTAAAAAGATTCCAAGAGAAACTAGCAATTTATGTGGTTTAGAAATGAAGTTTTATGCATTGTTTGATGGAGATGTTTTCGGTTCTGTTTGGTTGGTATGCTCACTGTATAATGCTGTTTTGATGATGATAATGTGAGTATGATCATGTATAATTAATGCTAAAATTCATTTGAGAAAGTTAAGATAAGTTAGTAGCTGGAAAGGAATTAATTTGAGACTTTTAGATCCCTTAGAAATTTAATTTTCTGGATTCTGTCTAGCAAGGTTTAAAATTTGAAATCATGGTTTATAATTAGTCTAAATGTGTAGGAACTACTCATAATTGGTTTAGGAATTGATCTTGATGCTCTAGGAACAAACCGAACTTAGAAAGGGTCAAAGTTGTGACTCCTAGTCACCCATAAAATATAAATTATGGATTCTGCACTCGAGATTTAGAATTGCTTATGATCATAGAATTGAGTGAGGAATACTTAGATATGAGCCTATAGGTACCCGAGAGCTTAAGTTGTGATGATAGACAACTTAGATTTCAAGTTAAAAGACCTTAAGGGTCAAAGCATAAGACATTAAGAGATTTTGATGTTTAAGTTTGATAATGCAAGTATGATGTGTTGATGCATATACTTTGATGATATATGGGCTATGATGAAATGTTTCACGGAAATGTTAAGTCTATCATGAGTATGAAAGATGAATGAGAAATGTGTATGTGTTATAGACTTGTGGCATAAAGTTAGTTTGAAGGAAATTCGGTGTACAGCCGTTATGTTGCCGAATTTCCATCAAACCTAAAGGATTTGAGAATGTTTTTGAAGTACCATATGAGATTAAAACCCTGGGTGACACCGGTTCGGCCAAACACCCCCAGGAGATTTTTATGTGACAAAGCACTGAGACGCGCTTTCCTGGATGACACCAGTTCGACCGAGTACCCCCAGGAAAGACAAATCCGTGAGGGTATGAGTAGATGCAGCCTACCAAAGCGAACAAATTGCTGTGGCTAGATGCCTGCAAAGCATTTCAAAGAGGGTATATCCTATGAGAGGTGATCCCTAAGCCCCCTAACCCGTACTTGAGAAGTCGGGATTATTTTATTATGTTTCGCTTATTCAGATAATAAGCAAGAACTAGTGACGACTAGTTAAGGTATGAGCTCATAATCTAGATGTTTTAGGGTGGCCCTATAATGCTATAGTATGATGATTTATGTCACAAAGTTGAGGAAAGTTCCACATGAAAGATTTATGCCCCTTTATGCCACTTATATGCTTCTTGATGTTATGATTTGTTAAATACTTGCTTAAAGTATTGCCATGCATTCATGCTTTGATATGTTGCATTCATGACATTAAGATGCATTTTAAAAGGAATGAACCTTGGATAATTTGGTTTTATAACCTAACAATGAATCTTATATGCATGTACACCTTTTTAGTAATAAATCCAAGGTTCCTAAGGATGTGAACGATGTAACCCTAGATAGAAGGTCCTTACTAAGATTCTTTAGTAAGATTCTCACTCCTTTCTCTTCTTTCTTTCTCTCCCGTTACATCTTCAAAGCTCGATGGCGACATTTGTGGTTTTCGTCGATACCCCGACTTGGGAGGTGCACTTTGATCCGGAGCACGGGTCATATCATTTTGAGGGACGCTGTGCTATTCGCGTCTTTATGTTCGTCGGACGTCCCTTCGCACATCTTGTACAAAGCTACCGCTTCTCTCCTATGTCTCCCTACGACGATGCTATGGTTTTTGAGCCCGCTCAGACACGTGACAAGAGGATTCTTCGGACATATACCGAAGGTTCGGCTGCCTGCGACTTCCAGGACTACGTGCCCTGATCTCCCGGTTCAGAGGATAACCCCTCAGAGGATCCGTCGATGTACATGTATAGCGAGAGCTCTGCCCTCACTCCTTAGTTCGTGAGGGGCGAGAGCGAGGAGATAGTTACGCAACCGAGGTTGGCTAAGCGGTCCGAGATGTGCCCCCACCGAGGAGCACATGATCAGCCACTACGCGTACCTACTCCTGCTGCCCTACGTCTGTGGATCAGTTTCATCCCGCCATACCCCGGGTTCCAGTAGTAGCTGTTTTAGGGGATGTCTAGTGCACGCACTCACTCATAGATAGGATAAACCTTCTTTTATCATGAGGTTATCCACCTTAGGTGCACTAGGGTAGGAGTTTTTATTTATGTCTTTCATGTATTTCTGTTCATGTTGTATTTCTTTATATCGAAAGCTCAGCTCGATTCTATAAGGGCGTGACTTTACGTACCTTTAATTATGATATTAATGAAAATATTCCTTTTGTGTGCCATTGACTTGTTATACGTTTATTTACTTGTGTTTATTTTGCATGAAGTGCAATGTATGATTAGTTCATGATTGGTTCTCATGCGGCTCTCACTTTGTTTTATGTTTCATAAAAAAAAAATTTACCCGTATCTTCTGCTAAGTATTTTAATAAAAGAATGAGACTAAAAAGTAATAACCTAATGTGTTCTAGAGTATTGGGTTAAAAATTAGGATGCTACATTTTACTTCTAAACCTTAGCTTTTTGAATGAGTTTTTTGATGAATTATTGATGAAAATAATAGTGATTGCTAACTTGTTCCTCATTGTGCAATTTTATGGAATCATTGACTATTGCACTGGTTTTTAGGAAATCAAAGCTTGTTGTATTTGACCCATCTCTTTGAGTGTGATTTTTGTGTACAGAAGCATTGGATTAAGTGCAAAAGGTCAAGAGAAAAACTGGGAAGCCTTTGGAAGGAGCTGGGAACTAAAAGGGAGAAAAGATGTAGAAGCTCACCATTCTAGTGAGCGCTGCAACAAGCAATTGTGTAAGTTTTAGCCCACTCCCTCTAGAGAGTGCTACAACACTCAATGGAATTTTATCAGCTTAGTGATGTGTTTTTGGGCCCACTTTGACCTACTTTTAGATAGTAATATAAATAGGAATAAATCAGAATTGTAACCTAGCTTTGGTTGTACAGTTTTAGTTGTTATTATTCTCTCTCAACCTCTTTCTCTCTTATCTTCTTATCTACTTCTTCTCTACATTAATAGCAAGGATTGTTGTTATTAACTGCATGTACTCTTTTAATTTCATTGGTTGTAATCTTCTAGAGATAGAAGAGTAGATTCCTTTTACTAGTGTAGGGATTTCCAGATGGATTAGGATGGTTTTTGAGACCCTTATTTATATTGAAGGCATTAGTGAATCCTATTGAAATAGAAGAATAGAGAAGAAGATGTAGAGAGAGAAATAGAGAGAGAAAGTGAATCCTAGTTCCTACAAATTAGAAACTAAAATTAGGGTAAAAGTCAATGTCAATCCCTTAAATACTACTCTTTAAAAATAGCCTAAAAGAGGGCCCAAAAATAGATTAATTATCTGTAATCTCGTCATTGCATGAGCACTGTAGCGTTGAAATTACCAAAATGGTGAGCTTCAACTTAATCTTGGATGCCTCTGTTGAGCGTTACAACGCTAAATAAATGCTACATCACTCATCCGAAAGTGATTCTTCACTACTTTGCTCCTTTTTGCAATCCTTTAGCTCCAAGATCCTTCTAGAAAGTTTCCAGCCTTGTTCTTGAATTTTTACACTTAATCCAAAGCTCCTCTATACAAAAACCATACTCAAAGAAGTAGGTTAAATACAATAAGCTCTAATTTAATAATTATCCAAAATCATGTAGTAGTTTATGATCCTATCAAATATGCACAATAAGGAACTAGTCAAAATAACATCAATAACACCGTAAAACTTATGCAAAAATCTAAGGTTTAGAAGTAAGAAAAGTGGCATAAATGCCCATTATCAAATCCCCCATAATTAAGGCTTCATATGTCCTCATATGAAACTAAGATAAGATCAAGGCATGGATGAGAAGTAGTACGCAATGACTGGACTAGACTAGATTCTTAACTCAAAAAATGCATGATGAATGAAAACAAATGATAATACACCAATCCAATGAACTTAGAGGTACAATAGTAAGCTTTCACACCAACAATTAAAAGGATCTTAACAAGAAAGGCATAAACAAAGACACAGCACACAAGATAGAATCCATATATGATGCATGAAACAAGTACAAAAATCCTCCCAAAGTCAATATTTGCCACCCACCCACTTCAAATGAAAATACATTGCCATAGGCTTGCTATGGGTCCCATTCTCCATTCATTACACACACTTGCATACTGAATCAAGAGGACTTACCTTTGGTTGAAATGGGACGTAGGTGAAGGTGGGTAAATATATAGGCCAATAGGCTAATCTTCTAGTTACAGGAAAGCAAATGCATATACCAAGAGCATAAATGTTTAAGGGTACATTTTGTCCAATTTAATCACAATTAAAGGCCTTTAATTACAATGTGGCACACCTTCAACTAAACTTTTCTAAAACTTTTTTTCCCAAATTTTTAACTTTGTTTTTTTTTTTAATATTTTCTTGGTGTGCTGCTTGTTGAGTTTTGGGTACACATTGTCCTTCCCCTATGTTTAAATTGGGATATGTCCTTATGCTCTCCTCTACACTTAAATTGGGGCATGTCCTCATGCTTTCTCCCATACTTATGCTCAAGCATATATAAGAATTGCACAAATGCCCTCCTAAGCCAAAAAGGTTAGGAATTTCCATGGTTTTTCACTTTTGGCTAATGATGTGCTAAAATAAAAGAATGAGAAATAAAGCTGAAAAGGCTAGACAATGGTAACATGTAAAGGGTGGCTATATGGATAAGTGGCTTAAAATAAGAAAAATGCCTCAATCACATCAAAAAATGCACATGGAAACATATTTTCAAACAAGATGTCACGATTCAACTTAGGCCATGACCAGCGCATAGGGAACAGCTCCCTTAACAAGCCTTAACACACACAATTTCTTAGGAAAAATGATAGAGTTTCTTCTGTTTCTTGAACATTCCCCAAACAAAATTTCAAGTTGCAATATCCCCCAAATAGAACTAAAGCACTTGGGCATTAAGCATTCTCAGAATGCGTCCTTCAAGCATATAACAATGTCTCAGTATAAACTAACATATATTAACAATAATCCAAAACCTTAATACCAAATTAAGTTAATAAATCCTTTCTATAACTTAATACATATATATAGTTAAGTAATAAAATCTCAAACATAAGCATAACCTAAGTCCAAGGACTCTACCTGTGACATATGAAGCAACTAACATATTAAAAGATATTATTTAAAAAAAGATCTCCACAATAAAAGAATGCCTTCTTAAGAAGGCTCACCATATTAGCATCGATAAACAATTAAGCTGAAAGAACAATACCAGTACTAGCACCTGTATCTGAAAAAAAAATGAAGAACAACGAAGTGAGTTTTGTAGCTCAATGAAAGATAGGATATCCGTAGTTTACTAAATACAAGCATAAAATAATATAAACATAATAGCATATATGTACTCGTAAGAATACGGTTTTAACCATAACATGAGATTTCTAAGTATAATAAAAAAAATAGTTACCAAATACATTTTCTTACTATATTCACCAATTTCTCATTCTCACATAAAATCAACTTTAGAATCAAATACTCAATTACTTATGAGGGTTACATAAGAAGCATAAATCTTATTTGGAGAGTAATCTCAACCCGTCAATCACAACGTTTATTATTTCTCAAATAAGGTTCTTTCAAATTTTATCTCACTAAGAGAAACTACGTGCACATAAGCCGTTAGATCTCTTCGTTACGACAAGCGGTAATGTCATTATATCTTTTCGCTATAGTAAACGGTATTGTCATTATATCTCTTCGCTATGGCAAGCTGTAATGCCATTATATCTTTTCACTATAGCAAATAGTATTGCCATTACTTCTCTTCACTATGGCAAGTGGCAATTCCATCTTAGAACTCATCATAGTTTTCTTAAATTTTTATCAAACTGAATTTATAAATCTAAAATTCAATCTTCGTATTAATCTAACCATGCAAGTGGCAAATATCATAAACTTTTCCAATGCACATTAAAACAACATATAGTAAAATCATGGCATTATAAAATCAACAAAGAGAGCTAGCAGTAATTTCAATCAAATCATCCCGTTATATTAATAACCATCATATTTGAGAAAATTGCCTAATTGAACTAGCCAAATAATTCAAGTAGCTCAAAAATGAAATTTTTATCAAATCTAATAAATTAGTTTCTCCCATAAAAATAATTTAAAACAACGCCATTATATAAATAGCCACTCACCTAAATTCTAAATCTTTTTCCAATTGTGAAAAAATAAGTTTCATCATTTCAAAATAAGAACTCTTTTCTTTTCTTTTCTTTATCTACTTTGTTTTCCAAATCATAGTCCAACATTGACTCCACAATTTGACATAATTCAAATACATATATCATGTCTTATAACCAAGCACAAGAACTTTCACTACCAGAAAAAAGGTATTTAGCGGCGGTTTTTTTTTTAATTCCCGGCGGTTTGATACCGCCACAAATACGTTTACCGGCGGTTCATATAACCGCCGCCGATAATGGCGTCCTTAAACCATTTTGTGGCGGTTTGAGCAAACCGCTGGAATAACCACCACTAAAGTGGGTTTCCCGGCGGTTGTCACGGCGGTTCCTTTGATTTAGCGGCGGTTTAGAACCGCCAAAAAACATGCGCTATGATTGTGATCAAGAATATTTTGCGGCGGTTATTATTATTTTGAAACCGCCACAAAAAAGGTCAATCTTGTCACGCATTACTCAGTTTACTGGCGGTTTCAAACCGCCGCAAAACCTCTGTGCATCTCTATTAATCCTTTTACTGGCAGTTTCAGAACCACCACAAAATGCCCAATTTTAACCTATCTTTTTTTTTAAAACTTTAAAAGATACAAGCCAAAAATATTAATTAGTATCCTATACAATAATAATAATCAACAATCATGAATTAAAAAAGCTTCAATAAAATTCTTAAAGTTTTAGATGAAGAACAGTAGTATCAATTGTCATAACATAATATTACACAATAGTTAAACATATCCAAGTACACAAAAAAAGTCAAAGCTAAAGAAGCATAACAATAACAAAAGTGTCTCAAGTGAAAGCCACTATGATGCATTTATTTTCCACTTTGGTTGGAATGATCATCATGGTATCTAGCATCATAACTAGCTGAGAAAGACGGTTGTACACTTGATGAAATTGTTCCACTCCCCTCATCTGGGACCTGAAATTATGAATAGAAAATAAATTGTAACAATTTTTTTCACTACCATCATAGACACAATTTTATACAACACAAAATACCTAATGCAGTCTACTTAATTTTGGAAGTTGTAAAACACGTACTATCACATTAATCAAAGCAGCCAAATCAGGTGGCAAATTGCTTCCTTACATTTTGTGAAAATCCCTTTAAGGATTCATCTTCACGCTCAATATTCATAATTTTTTCCCATATACATATGAGATTTTATCCATTAAACATTAAAAATTAAGTACTTTTTGTGAAAAAATTTAAGGTATGACTACTTTAAATAATACAATACTTACACCAATGACTTGAGCATCATTGTGAATGAAAGAACCATCCTTTTTCTTGTGCAACATAACCCATAACTCCCCTCTACTAATGTTGCTTCCACGTTGTCGTTCCTGTATGTCATTATTTACATATAGTCAATAATTAAACAAAAAGAATTGAACAAATGAGTCAAATAAAGCATTAATCACCTCTTCATGTTTTCTCCTTGCTATGGTTTTTGAACCACCTGTGTGGGTGTAAAATTGCTTCTTTCGATTTTTAACATTTTATTTGCATATGTCCTATTATTGCATAATCAAAAATATAATTATAGTTGTAAAAAAATTAGAGGCATAAAACAATTAAGAATAATATTGTCACTTCCCAAGAGGATATGCAATAAATTATTTTAGATGATAATATCAAGTAAATGTGTATGTCACTAGGATGATCTAATGGACAAGAGGGTAGATCTAAATATCATTTCTACACACTATCTCTTGCTCCTGCTCTATTAGAGGCCCCAGAATGCTCTGTAAAGGAATTCCACCATAAGACTGGTCTAAGCCAGTTGGCGATGAAAAAGCTAATGTGCATATGCATGCATGCCTTTCCCTTTAGTGTATTTTCGGCCACATCCCAACCAAACAGTAGACTTTATAAACAAATATCTTGACCTTGTGATGATATGATTGCTAAGATAATTTGAGTCACAAATTAAAGACTGAGCAAAGATAAATATAAACATTATATTGTATTAATATAATCATAGAATAATGATGCTGTTACATATATAGCTACGCTACCGTACTTAGTACCTTTTGTATTAATGACTTATGAAATATATTAGCACTGTAACTTTAGAAAGTGACAAAGAATCGTCAACAATCAGGAGTAGGAGCATGCAAGTTACTAATTAAGAATATAAACAAAAGTTCCTATCGATGCTAAAACATATTTAATAGAATGTTGGAAACATATGATAAGAATATATACAACAGTCAAAGAAACATGATTATCATCATCATCATTATTATCATTATAATATACCAACCTTGCAAATTGACATTAAGTCATGATCAGTTCCACTATCTCCCAGTCCCAAATCTGGTAAGCTAGACTGAAATTCCTTGACAACAGCAACTTTCTTGTGCTCCCCAACAAGCACCCCAGGTTCCTTAACAAACCCAGTTGCCCTCCCTGATTTTTGTAGCCTCTAGCTCAGTCCCAAGGTCCATAGCATCAGTTGCCCCATTATAGAACACGCCTAATACTGAATCACTGGAGTTGCTATAATACCAGCAGAGATACCATAAAGGCCGTAATCTTATCAATATGAATTGGCATACATTTATTATTAACATATGGTTTTACAATAAATATTTTAAAGTGCATTAAATATAATCATCAACCTATCAGCTTAGCTTCCTCACTGACCAATTAAAATGATATTTCATTCTTGCAACAATCAGCTTATAGCCTTACACTCGATCCCCGAATACCTTAAATTACAAGAGATAAAACAAAGCAGAATGACCAGGTTACTAGAGTAGAGTAGTACCAAAACAGAAACAAACAAACAACTGCTACATGTTTCGGTAGCCACTAGCCAAGTAGCTAGAACCTTTTGGAATGTTGTTCGGAACAAAGATCCGAAATCCCAATTCCAAAGATCTGAGAACTAAGAACTGAATAAAGTAAAAAACATCCTTCTGCTAAGGCCCCCTAAACCTTCACCCCCTAAAATTTATCTCTCTCTCTTTCACACAGTACCTCACCTCCTCCCTCCCTCACCAATTCATCCCCAATCTTACAATCGGATATGACCTTTCTCATTACCTTCTCCATTTGTCTCTCTGATGCCAAACCTCCATCACTGTTGTATACCCCTATAAAAGTATGCAAGCACAGATCATTCTCTCATGGCTAACACATTAATTTCTCTATAAAGAATAAAGCGCTGCAACGTCATTGAAATACACAGAAATGAGTATGAAACGTTAGAGTAGCAATGAATGAATATATGCTATAGATTTGGGAGAGAAAGAACATGAAAATTAAATTAAAAAGGGAACCTGTCTTGTAACGCTGAATAACAGGGGATGGCAGCTAAAGGGTGGAGACGGCAACGCTGACGGAATCTGGAAGGCGGAGTAGATGAAGGTCGCGTCGTGAAGGCGGCGTCGCTGAACAGTGCCCGCCTTGCTGAAGGCGGCGTCGTGAGCGCGGCGTCGATGAAGGCGGCGTCGTGAAGGCCGCGTCGCTGAACAGTGCCCGCCTTGTTGAACGGAGGCCGCTTTGCTATACAGGCCGCATCATTTGGCCCCTGGGTCACTATCGAGAGAGAGAGAGAGGGAAGTTGTCGAGCTTTAATTTTCAGAATGGAGAGCTTGTGCGGCAGAAAGGTTCTCATCAGTAGAGCTTTTTCTCTAGGTTTCAATTACCCCTCAATTTTAATTTCCCACCTTTTGTTCAATTCTTCGGCGGTTTCAGAAATTAAAACCGCCGCTAATCATTAAACCGCCTCGATTTGAAAACAAACCGCTGCTAAATCATTAAATTTGCAGCGGTCAACATAAATCGCAGGGAAACACCGGATATAGCAGCGGTTTAAAGAACCGCCGGTAAAAAACCGCCGCTAAGCAGCGCTTTTCTAGTAGTGTTTGAAACCTTCATACTTTATTTCTTAGACAATTTTCAATTCAAATTCATAATTTCTCGACTAACTTAATGGCTATTTATGAATAAAATCCACTAAGTAAATATAAAATACGTTAATATCATATTTATAATTAAAATTTACTATGCAAAAAGTAAACTATAGATATACTATCTACTCACAATAATGGTTTCCAAGGAACTGTATAATACTTCTTGAGTTACCAAAATCCCCAGTTGGCATCAGATTGCCCTACAATTGTAGGAACAAGAAAATAACAATATATGTGAGTTGACAATTTCACCAATTTACACAAATTAGTTATAAATTTCAAAATCGCCAATTATTCCAAACCTAGGGTTTTAAAAATCACAAATCTACCATGAACAGTCACATAGGGAGGTCAATAGAATTAATGGAGCAATATTAACACTTATCTACTACACCAAGAGGAAGAATGGAGGAAGGAGACACTTCCACACTCTCGGCCATCAGTGGTTCCTCTCCTATAGAGAGAAACCGTGAGAAATAAGACATAGCTAGTGATGGGCAAAGTGGAGGCGTCGACATCGGCGCCAGCGGCAGCATGGTGGGTGCGAGTCTTAGGCTGACGGAGGGAGAGAAAACAAGACCAGAGAGGGGGAGAGAGAGGAGGGAAAAGAAGGAAATGAAGAAGAGAAATGAGAAAGGGGAAGCCATGATAAGGGAATGGGAAAAGAGAAGAAAAAAAAAGAGTGGGGAAGGGTCTATGGTGGTCCAACCACTTAAAGTGCTTGGGTGGACCTTACTTCCATTTTTATTTTCCAGTTATCACACAAGACCCTAAGCAAGTTCTAGAATGCAAATCCAAAGAGGAAAACACGGATCCTTTAAAAATTTTGCATACTTTGGGATGTTTTTAATTGCATCCAATAAAGTTATAGTAACCTTTACCTTCCTGAAGGTTTCCAAGGTCTCTAGATCCAATTCTGCTGTAGTTGCTTTCCTGTGGTGGATCTTCTAAGGGAATAGCAGTGGAAGAGTGAAGGTTTTGTCTCTGATAGTCTCTGTTGAGCACCGTAGCACTCACTTGAGAGGTTCTATGGTGCCAAATCCCCTTTCTGGACACTCTGTTAAGTGTTGCAGCATTGTTTGAGCATTGTGGTGCTTTCCAGAAACTTATCTAGGCCAATTTTCCTCCTTCTTTTCTTTCTCTTTAGGCCTTGTTACCTCTGGAATTTTTGTACCAGACCTCAAGGTGATTGAATAAACACTTCCCCTAGGATTTGATACAGTTTGAAAGGAAAGTTGCGGCTTGTTAACTCTAATTATTCTTCAATTAAGTCATCTCCTCTCTCAACTGCACAGTCTCTTTTTGCATCTCCTACATATGTTCCATTATCATCTTCATCATCTTAATCATATTGGGATCTAATGAGAAAGATGCAAGAGGGGCCCGTTGCCTCAAATGAGGCGCTTGGTATTTTTGTTTATAAAGGTTAACCCTGTTGTTGAGAATTCTTCCCTTATCTTAAATTAGGGTGATATTTCCAGCTAAAGTTGTAAGTGTTCCCACATGGGAACTGACTTGCTTGATTCTGATATTGACTCTGGACATGGTTTGTTGTTGCTATCCCAATAGTTGAGTCATTTTGCGAAAATGGTTGGAAATCTAGCTATAGCTAATTGATTTCACTAAGAGAAAAAAAAGGAAGAGGGAAAATCTAGTTTGTCTTGACCATTTCCTAGGTATTTCAATCATTAGAAATCTACTCATACTTAACCAATTTCACTCATAAAAAAAAGAATGGATATATGAAATTAATCTTCACAAAGTGAGAATTTGACATTTAAAGATTTTTCAATTGGTATGGGTAAAAAAGCTGTCTATTGTATGGGTATACATTGTTTGGTCAAAGAACTTAAGCTATGATTAGGAGAACGAAAATAGAGGGAGTGATAAGACTAAAGTTAAGTAACCATTTTTTGGAATTAATTTTAGGGGAAAGAATGATATGGTTAGTAAAGGACAATATGTTCCCCTCTTGTTACTCAAAATCAAGCTTTTTAAACTCTCTAAATTGGGAGTCAAGAAGAAAATGAAAACCAAATTCCAAACAAGATAGTGACATAATCTTTTCGACTCTAATTCTCATATTTCTCTTTCATTTAATTATTAGCCACTCTCTTCCATCATCTACAAAACTCCCACTTATGGCAATATACTCAAATTGAATACAATTTTTTTCCACTCATCTTCTTGCACAATAATTTATGGATTAAAAAATTAAATAGAAAAATAGAAAAATAGAAAAAGGACAATTGCCCTTGGAAAAGCAGCAAGCACACATGAGGTATATACCTTAGTATTGAAAATTCCTTCCAATTTCTACAAAACTCAGTATAATAACGTCATGCTGAAATTGAATACAATTTTTTTTCCACTCATCTTCTTACACAATAATTTATGGATTAAAAAATTAAAAAGAAAAATAGAAAAAGGACAATTGCCCTTAGAAAGCAGCAAGCACACACGCGGTAGACTGATAGACTCGAGGTAGGAGAGAGAAAGCGATATTTACGTTTCTGAATTTTCCCCAGAGAGATAGAGAGAGTCCAAAACCATAAATATATGCAGCATTCGAATTTCGAGCTGGAAAGGTTGCTTCCTTGTCATAGCACCCTCTTTTGTTAGAACCCCCCAACCGAACCAAACCCACCCATTTCACCGCCACCGCCGCAACCCCTTAAAGATTCAGAGAAACAAGACCGCAGACACAACTCAAGAACCAAAAATCTGTACCCTCTCTTTTTTTTTTTTCTTGGTCGTTTTGTTAAGATTTTCTTGCTTTTCCCCTTTTACCCTTTCGGGTTGTCTCGTGTTCCTCCTCCATTGGCGTCTTCTCTCTTCATCCATGGCTTCTTCGGTTCTTCTCCTTTACATGACCGCTTTTTCTTTGCTTCGATTGGCATATTCTTCATCTGGTGGTCCTTCTCCTTTGTGCCTTCCCGAGCCTCCTTCGTTTCTCTGTAATCTTCAATATCAGTGCCCAATCTTGATCCACTCAAATCCACCTATCCAGGTACCCCTTCCTCTTTCTTGCTGATCCACCCCGATAACAATCTTTGCCTTATTACTTTGTGTGATTTTTTTTTTTGTGTGGGAATTGATTGGCTTGTTACTTTTGTTTTTATCTGTGGATATTGTTTTGTTGTCTTTCTGTTCCTGGGTTTTGTTTTTATTTTGTTCGATTTATTCTTTAACTCTTTGATTATGTGAAAATAGGGAATCAGAGTGGACATCGTGCAATAAAAATTTATTAACAAAGACGGTTTACCTGGGGATTGTTTTGAAATTTCCTCATGTGGCAGGTTAAACAAGGATATAATATTGGTGAAAAGGCATATTAGTATTATTTTGCTTTAATTTCCTGATTTTGGTTAATTGCTTTTTCAGATTTTTTTTTTTTTAAAATTTATAGCAAACAATTGAATTCATTGTTATGCCTTGGACCTTGAAGATTTATACTTTACAAGTTTAGACAAGGAGAATCATCGCTATTCTTTGTTGCTTGGAGAGGCAATTAACAATTATAGTGCTGTTTGTGGTGTTGGCTGAATTGGTATAACTATCAGCACCGGTTTAGTTGGATCGCTGGCATCAAACTAGGGGTCCTGTATTTCAAAAAGATAGTTTGAGAAATAACTTTTTGAGGATTTAAGATTACGGATTCAATTAAAGCCTTGCTAGGAACTGTTTTTGTGGCTCTATTCCAAGAATCTAGATATATGTATGATTTGTATCTTTCCATGCCGATTGATGACTAGCTGATTAATTTTACTTGCCAGCGTGGTCTTATTGTTGCAACACAAAATGCCTCCATTTGATGTCCTCTCATATCCCTCCAGAGAGTGATGCTTAAATAGTGATAAATTATTTGAATTGTATCTTTGATTGATGATGAGTAGATAACATAAAATTCTTATTTCAAACTTCTTACTTGTAATATTTTTGCAGATGACATGCCATGTAATTCAATGTGTAACTTGGCAAATATGATGATGTTAACTTCTACTGTCTTCTGAACCACTTGATGATTCTAGGAAAAATAAACCTGTGAAATCTTTTGATTATACTTTCTAACAGATAATATTTTGATGCCAGTCAGTTATTCACACTACAAGTGTAGTCCCAAATAAGGTCTGTAATTTTTTTTAATGCTGTTGAACCTTTAGTTATGTAATCCATCAACAAATCCAAAACGGTCACACTATACAACAATGAGAAAGCTTTTTGCCACTAGATGGAGTTGATTACATAGATCAATGACATTGTGATGTCATACTGTAAACAAATGTTTAAACTATAATGTCAAGAAACCATATTGCATTTTAAAACTTGTCTTCATTTTATTTATTGACCCAAAGAATTGACCATATGTATTGAGTCAGTTTTAGCACAACAGCTTGCACAAATGATTTTTTGAAATTTTGGTTGTATTTGTTGATCCTTTACATAACTCGCAGGACTTGCAAACATTGTGAGCATGTAATGAAGCTAAGATCTATTGCAAAGTCTATTTATTTCTACCTAATTCTTTGTTTATTTCTCAAAGGTAGTTAAGTTTACCACAAGCTCAAAGTGTAACAGCCCATGCTACTTTATAGATTGACAATTGTCCCCACAAACTAACACGGGTCTTTTCAGCATGCTTTGTCCTCACTCATACGCTTCCTAGGAAAACTTCCCAGGAGGTCACCCATCCCAAAATTACTCTAAGTCAAGTACACTTAACCAAGGTTGCTAGGATCGCGAGATAAATCGTGAGATCGCACGATTCCACGATCTCGCAAGCCATCTCCGATCCCAATCCTAGCTCTGGCTCGCTCCCTTCGTCGCGCCGTGAGATCGCCGTGGAAGATCGTGGGATCGCTGGAATCGGCCGATCTCAGCGTGCCGGGCGATTCCACCAACGAGCTGGCCCAAAGCGGCCCAAACCGGCTCTCAGTCCCTTGCCCTAAGAGAGTAACGGGTATGTGACTCACCCTTACTCCCGCGTCTTCTTCCTGTTCTCACTGCCCCCCTCACTCTTCGATCTCTCTGTAACTCGCCGCCCCTCACTGCCGCTTCGCGCTGCGCCCCTCGCCGCCTCGCGCCGCCGCCTCGCGCCGCGCCCCTCGCCGCCTCGCGCCGCGCCGCCGCCTCGCGCCGCGCCCCTCGCCGCCGCCTCGCACCGTGCCCTCACTGCTTCAGCCTCCATCTTCGATCTCTGCCTTTGTTGTCTCTTCTCTCTTCTCTTTGTTGCTTACTGCTTTGGTGCTCTCTGCTTCTCAACTTCTGCTTCCCCCCGCCTTGGCTTTTCTCTGGTGAGCCTCCACTTTTCTTTTCCATGTTTTTTCTTTTTTTTTTCCAGAATGATGCTGTTTCGGTGTTCCCAGTTTTAGCATACTGTAAAAAATTTTGAAGTTTTTGATTGGGAGTATTTTTGTGTTGGATTGAATTAGGTATTGTTTTGGTGGGGAAGATGTCATCTGATAATGCTAATTTGGGGGGCAGTGGAGGTTCTGGTTCTATTCCTGTATCTAAAAGTGGGAGTGTTTATGGGAATGCTCCAGTTAGAGAGAAAAAAATTCGTAAGAATGCACCTGGAAGTAGAAGTGATATAGGCTGGAAACATGGAATTTCTGTTGATGGAAATACTAGAAAAATTAAATGTAATTACTGCCTTAAGGAGATTACAGGAGGGGTTTATAGATTTAAACATCACTTGGCTGGAACTCAAAAAGATGTGGAAGCATGCAATTCTGTTAGTGATGAGGTAAGAAAACAAATGTGGTATATTGTGGTTGGTTTACAAAAAAATTTGATCATGAAAACAAGGAGTAATGAGGAAGCATTACTAGAAAATAATGATGGACAAAGTGATGATTCTACAGTTGGTGAGAAAAGGAAGGGAAAAGAAGTAGAGACTCTTGCAAGCCTATTAAAGAAAAGAGGAGTTAGTAGTCAAGCCACAATTAACACTATTTAAGAAGAACTTAAGAGAGGAAGCATGTGAAGAAATTGCTTCATTTTTCTACAACAATGCCATAGCCTTTAATGTGGCAAGGAGTAAAGAATATGGGAGGATGTTTGAAAAGGTTGCTCAGCATGGATTAGGATTCAAACCACCTTCTTACACTGAGCTAAGAGTCAAATATTTGAAGAAAAAGGTAGAATCAACCATGGAGATGTTAGAGGAGCATAGAGCTTATTGGAAGAAAACAGGTTGCACAATTATGACAGATGGCTGGACAGATAAAAGGAGGAGAACTATATTAAATTTTCTTGTGAATAGTCCTAAGGAGACTGTTTTCTTGAAGTCCATTGATGCTTCACATATTTGCAAAACAGCTGATAAAATATTTAAGATGATTGATGATGTTGTTGAGGAGGTGGGTGAGGAGAATGTGGTGCAAGTTGTGACAGATAATGCAGCAAACTACAAAGCTGCAGGACAAATGTTGATGGAAAAGAGGAAGAAGCTCTATTGGACACCATGTGCAGCTCATTGCATTGATTTAATGTTGGAGGATTTTGAGAAAAAATTGGAGCTTCATAAAGAGACAATTGCCAAGGGAAGAAAAATTACCACTTACATTTATTCAAGAACTTCTCTCATTTCCCTATTGCAATACCATACCAAAGGGAAAGATTTGGTGAGACCGGGCATGACTCGTTTTGCCACATCCTACCTCACTTTGGGTAGCCTTAATGAGAAGAAGAGTGCATTGTTAAGAATGTTTATTTCAGATGAATGGAAATCAAGTAAATGTTCCAAGACAAGGGATGGGAAGTTTATTGAAGCTGTTGTTTTAGATAGATTATTTTGGAGAGACATTGTTCATTGCCTGAGGGGTGCTTATCCTCTTATTCATGTGCTGCGTTTAGTGGATTCAGATGAGAAGCCAGCAATGGGATACATTTATGAGGAAATGGATCGTGCTAAGGAGAAAATACAAAAGGCTTTTCAAGGTGTTGAAAAGAGGTAAACATTTTTATTTGTCATTCCTACATAATATAATTTAGTTTAAATACTTTAGTGGTTAATTCAATTTTATTTATTCCATAGCTATATGCCTTTATGGGAGATCATTGATGCACGATGGGATAGCCAGCTCCATATACCATTGCATGCTGCAGGCTACTACCTTAACCCACAGTTACATTATAGTCCTACATTTAAGAGTGATTATGAAGTTAAGAGAGGACTATATGATTGTTTGGAGAGAATTGTGGGGGATTCAGCTGAAATTACTAAGATTGATGCTCAACTTGAAGATTTCAAGAGTCGAGCTAAATTTTTTGGTAGGGAAGTAGCCAAGGCTGCCCTAAATACCAAAACACCAGCACAATGGTGGGATTCATATGGGGATGAGCATCCGGAGCTTCAAAAGTTTGCTATTCGTGTCTTGAGCTTGACATGTAGTTCATCCGGATGTGAACGGAATTGGAGTGCCTTTGAAATGGTAAATATTTTAAGTTTTAACCCATAACTATGATTTGTATTATATTTTACTTTTAGAATATTAGAGTTAGTTGCCAATTGCTATGGGTTGATTCCTACTATATTTGCCTAGGTTCACACAAAAAGAAGAAATCGTTTGAAGCAAAACACTATGAATGATGTTGTTTTTGTGATGACCAATTCAAGATTGTCTAAGAGGAAGCAATCAAGAAATCCTATTGACTACAACCTTGATGATTTGGACTCTAATGAGGAATGGATTGTGGAAAATGAGGATGTATTGGAAAACTTAGAGGATTTAGATATCCCAGATGATATTAACTTGGGTGTTGGAGAAGGTGGTAGTGGTGTTGGTGGCTCTTTGGATGATTTGGAGATTTCTCCTCTAGATGAGGATGACTTTGATGAGCTTCTTCGGGGAGATGGCAATGAAGATGGTGGGGACTAGATAGCAGATGATGAATATGATGACCATAATATTAATGATTTGCTTTAGATGAGATTGTATTAGTTTGGTTGCTTTCTTTAATGTTTTTAGTTTATATGATTTATGGATTATGAATGTATGACTTATGGCTATTGGACTATTTGCATTTTAAATTGAAGTTAAGTATGTTAGTTGTGATTATTTTAACTTATTTATGTCATGTTATATGAAATATATGTGTATATATTAGCTCTGGTAGGATCTTACGATCCGTGTTATGATCCTACGTTTCATGATCTTGCATCCCCCGTCCGATCCTAGGTAAGATCTCGATCCTAGCAACCTTGCACTTAACCATGAAGTTCTTTAGTGATGGGCTATCGAAAAGAAGATGCATCTTGTTGGTATAGGTTGTACAAATTAATTCATATAAGCTACCATCAACTTTATAGTCCCATACCTATATAGTCTCAGGATCCTTCTCATTCGGGTGTATAATCGGTTCATTTATGTATCGCTCCGCTTAGAAGGTCTTGTGAGGAGCCGTTCCTTGTCCGTGCCTTCTTTTACACTGGCGATCACTTCCTGCCCTCGTCATCGGGCGTTACATGTCCACCAGCTTCCGCTTGGTTCGTCCTTGAACCACACCGTACTAGGAGAGGCACGGCTCTGATACCATTTTGTAACATCTCATGCTACTTTATGGATTGAGGACTGTCCCCACAAACCAATACGGGTCTTTTCAGCATGCTTTATCTTCACTCACATGTTTCTTGGGAAAACTTCCCAAGAGATCACCCATCTCAAAATTGCTCCAAATTTTCAATTGCTGAGCTCAACATTGATTATCACCTCATAAGCACGAGTACGTGCCCAACACCTTTTTTGGGTAAAAATTTTGGGTATGCTGTGGGTACGCATACTTTGGTTGAAAATTAAGGAGAGGGAACTGCTTTCGGAGTTGCGAATGCAAAAAATCAAATGAAAAAGAGAGGAAGAAGGGGTAGAGAGGAAATGGGGAAGGAGTGAATGAACAGCAAAATGATACCTTGAGAGGGGGAACAGGAAGGTGGGAAGAGAGAAGGGAAGAGTGGTCGGAGGGGCAGATCGGGCAACTCAGGCGGATCCCAGTGAGAACGATGCTGCTCTCCATTTTTCTGACAGTTGCCTGTTCTCTCTCCCAATAGCAACAACCACAAGAAGAAGAAGAAGAAGGAGAAGGAAAGGGCATGGGAGGCGAGCACATGGGGATGTACATTGTGTTATGTGATGATTCCGAATCTCTTCTCTCTAGTCTCTTTTCTCTTGTCTTGTCTGAACACAACACAAAGGCTACTTTGCTTTGCTAAAACATCAATATTCAATTCAATATAATAATATGAGACTGAATGAGTGAATTAAATATGCATTGTATATGCAATAAGGGGTTTACGTAATTGAGCTTACTATTATTTTATTTTTTGGTCTAATATATATATATATATGGAAATATTAGGCAGAACAAAAAATTGTGTAATTAATTATTTGGTTTGTAATGTTGAACAATTTAAATTATAGACTTCTGTACTTTGCTTTTTGTAAAATTTTCGTACCTTGTACCCGCATCCATATCGGGTACTGGTATCATACCTATATCTATGCAACATAGCTTATCACTTAGGTCACCCCTTCTAGGTGAAAGATGCTGGATCATTGTTAGGGACTCTCATTATGGCCTAGTGTACACTAGAAGGAATAAGAGGGAACACAGCTGTGTAACAGCTAACTAACTGTGTAACTGCAGAAAAAGTTAGTTAAGGGGTTTAGGAGGGAAGTTGGTGGTTTAGGAGAATTAATAGAGGCTTGATCCTCTAGATGCCTTTTGTCTAGTCATTTGGTGATTCTAGGGAGAGATTGGGGGGGTCTAGAATTCCCTCAAGCTGTTGAGATTACCTTGTCCAGATTCTTAGGGTTAATGGTGATTTGCCAACCTCATATCAATACACATTCTTTTCTTCAATTCTTCTCGTAGATACCAGTGGCTGACAGTAATTGACCTAACAGTTGATATATATAAATTCCTTGTCAGGTCACACTGTAGGATTGTTGGACTAGATCACATTTTGGGTGAAACTAAATATGCTGGGAAGATATCCTTCCTTGGCCCTAGCAAGGAATAACACTCGTGAGCTTCACATCACATACCAACATAAAACCTTCACGCATTAGGTTCTGGGTCATTCCACTTAAATGGACCTCCATCAATCCACATTTCTTTCCAATTTCCAACAGGTCCTCTTAAGGAAATTTTTTCTTTTTCCTTTTTTTGTAATTTAATTTAATTTAATTCAATGGCAGTTGCTTAAATGGCTATTCAGAAAAAAGGAAAGGTTGCCTTAAATATGGCACGAGGGGCACGTACTTGACTTTGTAACTACCCTCGATTCGTCATTACAAAATAATGGCTACTGCTAAAAGGGACTTTTAACTTCCTTTTAAAATGGTATTTGTAATCACTTTTTAGGATTATTTTAAATTAATTGGCTTTTATTTGGTTGAAGAAAATGGTCTCTTTCAATGGACTGAAGTGACCATATTAATGCAAAGAAAGGGGAAGATTGTAGTTTTTGACATTCCTTGTTTTTGGTTCATTTTGTTGGTTGAAATTAGTGCTCTTCAACGCGTCAATGCTTGCCTTTTGCCTTACTGTAATTCTTTCAATGTATATACATGCCACAACATTTTGACTTCTAGACAGGATGTATCGTCTCTCTCTCTCTCTTCCTATTTAATTACAGCCTTCTGTAGATGCTTACATGTCTAAGCATCTTTCAACGCCATGATTTGATCTAGTAGTTTACATAAATTCATGGATTTAATTATATTTTCCTACTTTCTGTGGTTATTTGCTTTGTAAAACCTATACCAATTTGCATGTTATGTTGACTTGTATTAGTTTTTAATTTTGATTTGTTCAGGTGGATGGAAATTTCATAGAAGCAGTTTTGTCTGGCAAAAGGAGAATTGGATATATTTCCATACTCTTCTATGCTTCCTGGTGCCCATTTTCACACAGAGTGCTTCCTAATTTTGAAATTCTTAGTTCCATCTTTCCTCAAGTAGAACATTTGGCCCTTGAGCAATCATCAGCTTCGCCAAGGTTTAAATCTATTCCTACTTGTATTTTAAACTTTCTGGATAATCATGAAAATTAATTTTTAAATATGTTATTTTCTTAGTTTTGGGATGACATACAACTTACAGTAGTTAATAGCATGTTCAGATTTGCATAAATATCATGTTCCCCTTCAAAAGCTTTCTTAGAATGATTTTGATAATTAGCTATGATAGAATATCTATAAAATATCTTATCATTAGTGTCTTTTAGAATATTATAGAATATCTTAAATGATTTCTTAGGAGTGGTTTGTGTATTTTGTTATATTTCTTGATTTGTTTCCTCAATTAATTAGAATCAAGAGTTTAGTACTAGTATAAGAAGGGTTAGTGCCCTATAATTTGTATCACACTATTATGCGTGAGAATATTATTTAAAGTATTTTTTTCCTCTTTTCCTCGACCTCACACCTAAAGGAATTAGTTTGGAGATTGATTTGATGAATATTGCTTGAGGAAAAGTACCTCCTCATCTCGGAATATATACACTAATAATAAAATTTTTACAAAATAATTACAAATTCTAATTGATATTTACACCTTAAATAAATCTCAACATAATCAACCATAAATCTCAACACTTACCTAAATATTATTGTTAGAAATATGGAAATATTTATTAATATCTCCGTTATTTATTAGAATATTTCATATCGCATTTTAGATTGATTTAGGTTGATTTTATCATCATGTTTAGATTTTATCGTTGGCTTATAGATAGGATTGCCTCAGTGTATCACATCACACTACATAATATCAATATATTTTTATACTATTGAGTATCTTTATCCTCTCTTATCTTCCTCCACTATCTAAAATCATCAATTTCAACATGGTATCAGAGAGGTACCATCCTCCATGACCTACAATGTCTTTTTCCGCTGCCAAGTTCCTACCTTAAAAAAAATTAAAAATCTTGTAATTTTCTTTTGTTCAACTTCAAACTGCACTGATTCCCGCTGCTAGCGACATTCCCGGCGACCTTTCCAGCCTTTGGCCCCTTCCCTTTGCTGTGTGTCACACCTCTAGCTGCCAGAAACACCCACCATTAGGGTAGCCTCCCTCAGCGTGGCAAAACCCCATCGGACGTGTCCTGTTTTGGTGAGTGATGCGCCGCTAATAGTATCGATGACATTGTTCATCTGCTGCACTTTCTGCTGTGTGTAAGGGCGCATCCGGCATCATCTTCGGCCACTGCTTCCACTACCTGACTTGTCTTGGCCTCCTTTTTCCAGATCTATCCTTGGCTTCGCGATCTGTACACTCTGTTGGGTCAGCTTTATCTTATTTCTGATTTTACACGAGTTTTGTGCACTTGGTTTCTTGTGACCCATGACTATGAGTGATGAATATTTGGTTGTGCTTCCTACCAACCTCCTGTTGTGAATCATACCAATAGTGATTTTTATCTTTTGCTTAATCATGCTAGTGATATGCTCTTATGGCCTTTTTTTGGATCTCCAATGTTCCATTTATTCAAGGCTTCCATATGCTGTTCTTGCGATCTATTGTTGGGTGTATAGGAAATTTCCACTGCCTTTGTTGTGTCTCTTCCTGCCTTCATTTCTGGCGCTAATAGCTGTGTCCCTCTTCTTTTCCTTGTCATGCAATTCTCCAACAGATTGTTTAAGCTGATGATTATTCCAGATGCCTTGTTGCCTTATCTTTTTAGATGTATCCAGCATCCTTGAGTTGCCTTGTTAGTCTTCAATGGAGGTGGTGTTATCTTTTTAAGGTTTAATTGTAGCAAGCTTAAAGCTTAATAAGCTTTAGCTTGAGGGGAGCTTAAGGGGGAGTGTTAGAAATAAAAAAATATTTATTAATATCTCCGTTATATCTTAGAATATTTCATATTATATCTTAGATTTATTTAGGTTGATTTTATCATTATGTTTTGATTTTAACTTTGGCCTATAAATAGGAGTACTAGGGTTACCTCAGTGTATCACATCACACCACATAATACCAATACATTTTTTATACTATTGAGTATGTTTATTCTCTTTCTTATCTTCCTCCACTTTCTAAAACCCTCAATTTCAACAATTATAATTTCAACTAGTTATTCTGAACACAAAATCAAGGTAGCTAGGATCGCGTGTTTCATCGTAGGATCGTGCGATTCGACGATTCTAGGCAGCTTGAGCGATCCCGATCCCACACCTCAACTCGCCGTCGTCGGATCGCCGTGGGATCGCCGGGGAAGATCGTAAAGTCGTTGGAATCGGTCGATTTTGTCGAGCTGCGCGCGTCCAAAGGCTGGTAAGCTGCAAGCCGTTTTGTGACAAAACCTAGCCCCACGCGCGACCTTCCACTGCTCTCCGAGCTCTCCGCCTATCGACTCTCTTGCATGCCTCTGCTCTTCATCCCTTCAGGCTCTCCCTTCGCTCTGTTCTTCGAACACAAACTCTGCCCTGATGTCTTCATTGATGTTGTCGACGTCGAAGTCGAAGTCGCACGCGATCACCCTCAACCCAAACCACCAAAACCACCTTCGTCCTTCAGAGCTTTGAGCCGCATAACACTTGCCCCATGGCAACTTGCGCGTGCCTCTCTCTACCAACGAGATGTCGAGAAGCTTCTTCTTTTCTTTTCATTTTTTGCGCTGAGCTTCTCATTTTAGTTTGCCTTCTGTTTTTTTTTTCCTGCCTTCCATTATGTTTTGTTTCCTTTTTTTTTTATTCCTTTCTTTGTTGCTGCGATATGGGCTTTTGGGCTGGTACTTTTAAAAGATTGGACCAGAATGTTTTTATTTATATTAAGAAAAAATTCAAAAGGGATAGTTTCAGTTCAAGGCATATGCTAGTATCTTAATCTGAAAAATATTAATTATGAGCTATGGACTTTTAGTTTTGTGATTTTTGAATCTCAAGCTGAGTTACAACTTTGTTCATATTTACTTATAGTTAGGGTAGTTGTGACTTATTTACTTATGTATGTTATGTTATGTTATATATATTTTTAAATAAATGCAATTATGTATTTAAGTAGGATCTTACGATCCGTGTTACGATCCAACGTTTTACGATTTTACATCTTCCTTCCGATCCTACGTGGGATCTCGATCTTAGCTACCTTGCACAAAATAAGCCAATCTAAATGCACATGAAGTCTATTACTTGTTTAGCAATTTCTCATCTTTCTATTGATTAGGCTTATGTCACGATGTTATGTTAACTATGTTCCTTTTATACTCCGGATTGTTTATGTTAAACTTGAAAGTCAGCAGAAATTGTAGCATACTCAGTGCATTAAATCCTTGTGTCTATGTTTGTCTTACTCTGCAGCTTATATTCAAAATATGGAATCCATAGCTTGCCTGCTATATTACTGGTGAACCAGACATCAAGGGTGAGATACTGTGGTCCAAACAATCTTTTCTCGCTTGTGGAGTTTTATGAGAGAAACACAGGTAAGCATGGCGTGAATATTATTTGTAAATTTCCTGTGGATTTTCTAAGAGAGCCATTTTTAACCTGAATCTGAGTTGATAACTAGGTGATTGGCATAAATAATCCTTGAAATTATTTTTTTCCCCAAAAGTATGAGTTTTCGCTAAAGATTGTCATACAACAACTTAAGAATTGGAGACCTGAGTGACTGATAATACAACCTTATTATCATATGAGCATATATTTTAGTTGGCCTGTCTTCCTGTCTCAGGATTTGAAGCAAGCAGTGAAATTGTTGTTGGTCAACAAAGCAGCTTGATGAGCGGGGAAAATTCAACTATGAAGTCACTGATGAGTTCGTCTGTGAGAGAAATATCAAGCAGGGGACCCTACTTAGTATTCTCTGTATTGTTTCTCTGTCTGAGGATACTTCTCTTTGTATTTCCCAAGATTTTATTGCGTCTCCAAGCACTCTGGGTTTCCTATATTCCACATTTGAACATGCAAATATTTGGGGAGACAAGCCAATTGATGGGACGTGTGCTTCACATGATTGATATCAGGAGGATATGGACCAAGCTTAGACTATGCAAGACAAGGTGTTTTCATGAGAGGGCAAAAAGTGCCCGGGTTTGGGCTTCGTCTTTGGCTTCTGTTTCTCTGGGCGAGTCATCATCAGCTAGGTCATCATCTCAAGGTTTGAACTAACAACCTTATGCCATTTTGAGGGTAGTGAAGATTGTATTTTTATCAGCCAATAACCTTAAGCTGCTGTAAAGCTTGGAGGAACATAGTCTTCTTTTCTCCTCCTAATTTTATGTTAGTGCTATGTGTTTGAGTTGGGTATTGGGAGGAAGCAAACAGGCCTGTAAATTTGAGAACTGCTTTCCTTTTTTGTAAATTAGTTGTTTCTGAATGAAATTAGACACACATTACTGTAATATAAGCATCTTCCACTCCCAGTCCGTCACACACTGCGCACACTCGAGCAATTTGAAGCACGGCCAACATAACATAAACCGGGAAGAATAAAGGGGGAGAGGGTTGAGGGGTTGTAGTAGAGTATTATTGTTGAAGCTGATGCACAAGTTTCCAAATGTGAGTTGGTGTGTTTCGATTTGGAGGTGGGTAGAACAACATGCCATCTTGCCATTAGTTGTGTTTAAGGATGCAGTTCTTTGGTTGTAGAAATTGGATTGTTGATATGTTTCAATTTCAGGTTTTGGTTGGTGTAAAACGTTTTTCGTCGAAATAGCTGGTTAGTTCTTTGCTCTTTTTTTTTTTGTTTGGAGTTTGTTCTCAGGGTATCCCGACACGTCTCGCTTCTCCAGGAAGCTGATTTATTGATATCTACAATCTTCTTTTTACCTTTCACTCACTCACTCTCAGGGAAGCAGATTGCTGCCAAAAGTTTCTTACTGATATTTTTTTTTTTTTTTTTGTTTGAGTAAATGCATATTTTACTTCCTGATTTTTCATTCATGAGTCATTTTAGTTTTTAACTTTTAAAACGAGTCAAATTAATCTCATATTCCACTTTTATTTAACATTTTATTAATTAAATGATGATATGTAATGTTGAGTGATATCTTATTATATCATGTGTCATCTGAAGTAGAATGAAGTTTAAAATAACTTATTTTGGTATATAAAATTATACAAAATGACTCATTTTATGACTTAGAATGAATATTTAAGTGACTCATTTTGTATAATTTTAAACATAAAAATAAATCATTTTAAATTTTATTCTATTTCAAATGATATATGGTATGTTAAGGTATCATTTAAGGTTATTAGTCACCATTTAATTGATACAATATTAAGTACAATTGGATTGAGGGACTACAATTATTCATATTTTACAATGTCAAGGACTAAGTTTACTCATTTTAAAAGTCATGGACTAAAATAATTCACAAGTGAAAGTGAGGGACTAAGATGCATATTAACTCTTATTATAAGAATGAAATGAGTAAATTTGGATCGCATAATCATATAAGAATGTCACGATTGAAAGTTATTAATGATAATTAATGATCACGTGATTATTTAATATTGTCATGTGATTTTATGTTTTAATTTTAACTGTTCGTGTAATATCTAATGATTTAGATTTATTTCTTTCATTCTAACAATAAATCACTCTTTTAATTTGAGTCGTTCCTATATATAACTGCCGATCAAACACCAAAATTTGAAATAGAGTATATACAGGTATTTAATTTTAATCTGTAGTTATTATTTTCTTATATATTAAAAACTGTAGCATATACATAATGAAGTAGAATGATGAAGTAACATTATTTTAAAAATTTTATTAATTCGATGAATCTAGTAGGAACTTTAATTCAAGCTGTTACACTAAAATGGTAACGCTTCAATGTGATATATGTTAGCATTTGATTTTGTTTTTCTGTCAAAATTTTCCTTTTACTAGTTTTGTCCGTAAGATAAGTTATTGGGTTTCAAATTTGAGTGTAAAGCAAGAGCTCAATATACATAAAAATTGTTAGTGGCATATTTAACTCGACCGGCCGTAAGCTTTAATGCGAATTGAGTTTTAGTAAAACAGGCCTGGTTTGTTCATGCGATACTACTTGTGCTAGGTGGAGGACTTTAAGCTGTTACTATTCTTTGACCAAAGAGAGAGAGAGGAAAAAAAAGAGGAAAAGCTGATACTATTCGTATCTGAAATTTCCAACATTGGCAACAATAGCTAGGGTCACACTACTATCACCGAGCTTTGTAATTCTTTGTTTTATATATACAATATTGATAAAGTCTTAATTTAATTTAATATGTGTTGACACTTGATTATGTTTTGGTCTGGCTAAATAATCTCTTATTAATGCTTACAATTTTCGTCGGAAAAAAAAAATCTCATTGAAACAGGATAGAAATTAGAGACAGGAAAATGAGAGGATGCGAAGGAGAATAGAGAATTCGAGAGAGGGGGAGAAATTCAGGGGGATTCACTTCATTATTCTTACATAATTATTACAATAGCTAATTATTCTTATTTATACTATTGTCTACCAACCATAAAAAACAATTAATTATAAAAACAATTATTCCTACTCTGCTGCACAAAAAAAAAAAAAAAAAATTCACCAGGGTCCCATTGTCTAATTGACTGAATAAAGATTTGGGTCTCTTATCATCACAGGACAATTTTTTTTTTTGGTTTTCCACCCGGTTTCTGGCCTGACAGACAGACTAATCCGGATTCGAGTACTGCAGGACTCAAAGGGGGTGACTATGGTCACGGGTGACGTTCCATTCCCATCCCTTTAAGGATCGAACCCGAGAGGGGATGGTTAAGAGAACACAGCCCTCACCAGCTATGCCACACCACATGGTTCATTTCAGAACAATTAATTAGGCATTGTAGACTTCCAAAATACCAGTGGGAAAAAAAAAAAATTGGGTTGGCCTTCCATTTTTGCGGACTCCCCACTGCGTAAGAGCTCAATTGGACTCTTAGAGCACTGATCTGAACAAATTAAACAAATAATTCGTGAAAAAGCGGCCTTCACAAAAGCAATTTGCGTGGAATTCATGATAGCCCTTCACGGAATCAAATTGCATTGATCTTTTTTTTTTTATTAGTAACGGGGCTAAAGGAAGCCCAAAACAAATTGCATTGATATCGTGAGGGATCTTCAGCAAATTGATTTGCATTGCATACGCGAATACGTGAAGGTCCCCCACGAGTTCGCCTTTATAAAAGACGGACCAAAACTATAGCAAAAGTCAGATTGGTTTATTCGTGTACATAATGTATTTTTTTTTTCATTTTTAAGTTTTATATGGGTAAAAAGTCGGCCATATAGTTTAATAATTGAATAGAAAATTGAAAAGAGATATCCAGGAACCGTATGGTGGAGGCTATTCTCCTTGGTGGGCCATCAGAACCATTCCTAAATTCGTCATGTTCAAGGTGGATAATCACTGAAACCAAGTCATTTATTTGCTCATGCCTTGTGAGTTCACACTTCGCAAATACTACAAGACACCACAATGGTGCGCTGCTCTTGCAAGTCATAATGAAATTCCAAGAAAAAAAGTACCTTCTTTGATTCCACAAATCAACATTAAAAAACTGCAACCTTTTTCTTATTTTTACATTTATTGGTGGTTCTAATCAACCTTTTTCCTGATCACTCTCCCAGACCTGGAGATGGATATTGATGAGTGGGAATTCCTCTCTGATGATGGCTTCCTTGGTTTCAATGAAGACGGTGAGAAGCAAAATTTCCATGGGAAAAGAAAATTGATGCCAAAAGGCGTTTCTGACACGGATGATTTCTGTCCATCGCCACTAAGTTCAAGAAAAATCACTGAACCACTAAGGAGCCCAAGGGTGCACAATCAACTTGTCCCAGTCCCAAATCTATCAGAACAAAGAATTGGTAACGCCCCAGAGAGTGGACTAGTGAAAGACATCTCCAAGAACCATCCTATGCAAGACACTGTTGTCGCCCCATCATCAGCAACCAACGAGAAAATCAAGGCCTCTAACACAGTAGCCTCTGTGGCATCTGATTATGAGACCGCATCACAGGTTTTCTTCAAGATCAAGGAAAATGAATTCATCGACATGAAAATGGGCTCCCCAAGGTCTAGTTCAAGGGGGTTGTTGCCTCCAATGGATACAGGTGCTTTGAAGTTTGAGGACAAAAGTGAGGCAATGGAGATCATTACCTCTCCCAGACTGAAGATTGAGAAGAATATGCTTAGCATGGGCCGTGATGAAGAAGACGACTCAACCTGGAAGGAAGAGAACGCAGGTGGTTTCAACATCTGGAAGTGGAGCTTGACAGGGGTTGGAGCTATCTGTTCTTTTGGGGTTGCTGCTGCTACACTCTGTATTCTGTTATTTGGAAGCCACCTAAGGAGGAACAAACTCCAGCAGGACCAGAAGATTCAGTGTGATGACCGAAAAAAAAAAAAAAAATTTGAGTGAGGACCGCCATACACCTTAAGTGGTATAGACCATCATAGTTTTCTCTCTTTTATTTTATTCTCTCTTCTTCTTCCCTTCCCTCATTCTCTCCCGTAACACTCTCCCTCTCTTCTTCTTCTTCACATTTCTTTCCTTCCCTCTCACTTTCTTCCATTCTTCTTCCTCCCCTTTGCTTTGTTCTTCAATAAATACCACCACCACCTCCATCATCATCATCTCCTCTTCCTCTCCATCATTTTCTCTCTATTTTCCTCTCCTTTACCCAATTTTTCTCTCTAACTCCATTAGAGAGAATTGAAGATTAGGAAGGTGTTGAAGTGAATTTCTTCATCAATTCTAGTCTCAAAGGGGTAAGTAAGCTTCTACCATACTCCATTTAAATTATTGAAATTTCTAAATTTTTAGGATTAATTTAGGTTTTCAGAACCCTTGAATTTGGGGTTTTTAGTGAATTAGCGTAAATTGATGTTAATTGATAGTGTAGTTAGCTCACAAATATTCATATTGTCTTATTCCTAGAGCGATAGAGCAATCGGACGACAATACTTGAGTTGGTGGCATCAAAGGCGTTGTTCTTCTGAGTTCTTTGAACCAAGATTTGTGAGTAGATAGTGTATCTCAGAGGTTCTTTATGCATGATAAACAATATAAAATTATATGAAGAGTGAAAGTATATTGACATAGAAGAAAATAATTATTTAGTGAAAATGAGGCTTTATGTTTAAAATGAAAAATCAGTATTTGGATGCCATAATATGATTATTATGCTTATTTAAATACTTTTAGTTGAATTGCAACAAAATGTATATTTTTAGAGCATATTATGTTAATTACTAAAATTGAGTTATTTTATGTCTATTATGCATATTATACATGAGGATGGTTTTTATGTTGTAAAATATCGTAGAAGTGGAATATGCATGATTTAGAGTAATTTGGGGAAATTCCATAGTTAGAACCTGTAGTTAACGGGCAGGACGTTAGCCTCTGCACCGTGAGAAATCCCGATTAGCGGGAGTGGTGCTAACCCACGCATAGTCCGCAGCCTATGTCCGGACTTGTATATGGCTACTGCCAACTCCGGTTAGCGGTGAGGTGCTAACCGCACATGACTTTTGTCGTGTATCCGGACTTGTATGGCTACGCCAACTCCAGCTTAGCAGTGTGGTGTTAACTCCGCACATGACCTTGAGTCATGTCTGGACTTGTTATTGTTCTACTTAGGATAATCATCCCATTATACTTGGAATTATGTGATTATGTAAAGTTATGTTTTCAAGATATCTCATGTTATAGCTATATATATATGTTTTATGAGTATATGTACATTATTATGTTTATATTGTTTTAAGATTGTATTTAGTAAGCTACGGATATCCTATCTCATTGAGTTGCAAAACTCACCTGTTGTTATCCATTTTTTTCAGATACAGTCTTTGGTCTTTGGTTCTAGTTCTATTCCTCCGGCTCAGCCATAAGTGCGTTTCAAGTTGGTGAGCCTTCTTGAGAAGGCCTTTATGTTAGAGTTTTATGTTGTCTAGTTTATTAGTTGCTCCATATGTCACAGGCAGGATTCTCGGACTTATATTATGAAATGATTGAGAACTTATGTTATGTAAATGATTTGTAAACTTAAATTGATATTATGTTTTGAACTATGTAAATGTTGTTATATACTGGAAGGACGCATTCTGAGAATGCTTGATGCCCATTTGCTGGAATTTTAATTGAAAATGTTGCAGGTTATATTGTATTTGGGAAATGTCCGAAAAACAGAGGAGACTCTGTCCATTTTTTTTTTCTATAAAATATTGTGTATTAAGGCTAGCTAGGGAAAATGTTCTCTATGCGCCGGTCATGGCCTAGGTTGGGTCGTGACAAAGTTGGTATCAGAGCTTTAGGTTTCCCTGTGTATTATGGAGCAAGTGTCCTTTAGTAGAGTCTCGATTGTGTAAATGGTTGCCGGCCCATTTTCACAAAGCGTGACCCTACAAGAGGCCTTTAGGAATGTCTTCTTGAGTATTGTCTTGAGTTGTCTGGTCTTATGTATTCTCTTTTCAAACTTTACATGTATCTGATCCTTAGTTCAACTATTCAGGTACAATGCCTCCTAAAAAACGCCAACGCAATGTAAGGCTAGTAGATTATGATACCTATGGTGCGGAATCTAACCAAGCTCCTTCTCTTCCACATAGACAGAGAGGGCAAGGCCAGGTTAGAGGCCGTAGAAGTCAAGGCCAGGTTGGAGGCCGTAGAGGTCAAGGCCGGGGTGCTGGACGAATTGGTAGTGGCTGGGGTGCAAGTCGCAGAAGGACTACCAGACCTGAACCTGAACCAGAACCTGAACCAGAACTTGAACCCGAACCTGAATCCGAGCAGGGTGATGCAAAGAGCCCACAAGGGCAACCGATTGATCTTGATGCAAGAATGTTGGGTATGCAACAATCCATTGACAATTTGGTGGCAGCCTTAACCCAACAGGCAAGGGATAGGGCTCAACCACAAGCTGAACCTGCCCCTGTCACTCAAAGAAATGCCCAGCCTTTTGGACATGAGCAAGTGACTATTGAAGCATATCTCCGGCTAAACCCACCTACTTTCACAGGGGACTCTATAGATGAAGATCCGCAGGAGTTTTTGGATAGATCAAAAAGAGCCCTTAGGGTCCTTAGATGTGAAGGTGCCAGAGCAGTGGATTTTGTATCATATAATCTTCAAGGTACCGCAGCACACTGCTATGAATCTTTGTTAGAAGAATGTACAAATGGATAGGAGACCGCCCCCAGTATGGGAAGAATTTTCTCAAGCCTTTAAGGATAGATTCTTTCCAGACAATAGAAAAGAGAAACTTGCTAGTGAATTTGAGAATTTGAAACAAACTACGGAAATGTCAGTAACAGAATATTCTGTCAAGTTCACCAGACTATCTAGATTTGCACCACATTTAATTGTGAATGAAGTAATGAAAGTACGGAGATTCATCAAAGGGTTGAGAGAACCACTATGCACTAACTTGCTTCCTGAAGTAGGAAGGATGTCTTTTCCTAAAGTGGTAGATGTCGCATGTGCTATGGAGACTACAAGAGAAGAAAATAGAGCTACAAGGGAAATGATTAAGAAACCTAAGGTAAAAGGAACTTTCTTTGGAGGTTCTAGCTCAGGAGGAGGCTACACGACTCCAAGGCAACATCAGGAGCACTCAGGTAGGGCCACCTCCTATGGGCCTACTCCTGTGAGTGCATCGGGCTCGAGCTTATTCGGTTAACTGCACTCAAGGAATATGCAGGGATCCGGCAATCGGGCCCTATGAGGCCACTATGCGTAACATGCGGAAGCATCATTTTGGAGTTTGTCATGAGAATAGAAGGGCATGCTATGGGTGTGGACAAATAGGCCACTTCTTGAGAGATTGCCCACGCTCAAAGGAATTCCAAAGTCAGAATTCAACTTATCAGGCTGTGCCAACATCATCTCATTCAGCCCATTCTCAAGAGAGTTTCTTTGGTCCGGGTGGTAGAGCAACAGGTGGTAGAGGCCCACATGGCCGAGGGACAGGTCAAAGAGGTAGAGGTCAAGCACGTGTATTTGCTATGACACGACAGGATGCTCAGGCATCTAATGCAGTGGTTACAGGTATACTCAAAGTTTGCTCTTTTGATGCACATGTTTTAATTGATTCAGGCTCTACACATTCATATGTATCTCCGTATTTTGCATCTCGCTTTGGCGAACAACCTGGGTTGTTGGAAAATCCATTTTGGGTTAGTACTCCAACGGGTGAATTTTTGTGGATCCAATTGGTATTCCGATCTTGTGTCGTTAGTGTGAATGGTGTAGATACCTTAGCTGATCTGAAACTACCGAGATGGTTGATTTTGATGTCATTCTAGGCATGGATTGGTTATCTCCTTATCATGCCAATGTCGATTGTTATTCCAAGGTAGTGAGGTTTAATATTCCAGATGGTCCATATTTTGTGTTTAAAGGAAATAATTATCTTACTCCAGCTGCATTGATCTCATCCATGAGTGCTTTACACTTGATGAATAAAGGCAATCAAGCATTCCTTGCGGTGGTTAAGGATGTTGAGGCTGAAGTGCCTAACATTGATCAAGTCTCTGTGGTCAGAGAGTTCCCAGATGTATTTCCTGATGAATTACCAGGATTGCCTCCTGAAAGAGAGATAGAATTTAGTATAGACTTGGTTCCAGAAGTTCAACCCGTATCCATTCCTCCTTACCGTTTGGCCCTTGCAGAATTAAAGGAGTTAAAAGATCAATTACAAGATATGTTAGAGAAAGGTTTCATCCGTCCGAGCACATCCCCGTGGGGAGCTCCGGTACTTTTCGTGAAGAAGAAAGATGGTTCAATGCGACTATGTGTGGACTATCGGCAACTCAATAAACTTACTGTGCGTAATAAGTACCCATTACCACGAATTGATGATTTGTTCGATCAACTTCAAGGAGCTTCTTATTTTTCTAAAATTGATCTCCGTTCTGGGTATCATCAATTGAGAGTCAAAGATGAGGATATTCCTAAGACAGCCTTTCGTACCCGCTATGGGCATTATGAATTTTTAGTGATGTCCTTCGGGTTGACGAATGCTCCAGCTGCTTTCATGGACTTGATGAACCGTGTGTTTAAACCCTTCCTGGATCACTTTGTGATTGTCTTTATAGATGATATCTTGGTATATTCCAAGGGTATGGAAGAACATGAGTGCCATCTAAGAATTGTGCTACAAACTTTAAGGGATCACAAGCTTTATGCCAAGTTCTCTAAATGTGAATTTTGGCTTGATCAAGTGGCTTTTCTTGGTCACGTTGTATCCAAAGATGGGATTATGGTGGATCCGAAAAAGATTGAAGCTATCCAACGATGGCCACGACCTACTTCTGTTACAGAGATTCGAAGTTTTCTAGGATTGGCAGGTTACTACCGTCGGTTTGTTAAAGATTTCTCGAGAATTTCTGCGCCATTGACTAAGTTGACTCAAAAGAATGTGAAGTTTCAATGGTCAGATGCATGTGAGGAAAGCTTCCAAAACTCAAGGATCTGTTTAACCTCAAGACTGTGCTTGTCTTACCTTCTAGTTCTGGAGGTTTCTCAGTCTATTGTGATGCTTCTCGAATAGGACTTGGTTGTGTTTTGATGCAACACGGCCGAAGTCATTGCTTATGCTTCTCGGCCTTAAGAAGCATGAACAAAACTATCCCACTCATGATCTAGAGATGGCGGTAATTTTTGCTTTGAAGATTTGGAGGCACTATCTTTATGGTGAAACATGTGAGATTTACACCGACCATAAAAGTCTAAAGTACATATTCCAACAAAGGGACTTAAATCTGAGGCAACGAAGGTGGATGGAGTTGCTTAAGGATTATGATTGCACTATCTTGTACCATCCTGGAAAAGCTAATGTTGTGGCAGATGCCTTGAGTAGGAAGTCTATGGGTAGTTTGGCTCATATTGCTCCTGTAAGGAGACCATTAGTGGATGAAGTTCATAAGCTTGAGGCGAATGGTATTCAGTTTGATATGGGGGAGTCTGGGATACTCTTGGCTCATATAAGAGCCCAGTCATCCCTCATGGAGCAAATTAAGAAGCTTGAGCGAAGATCCTAGATTACTCAAGCTACAGGATGATGTTAGAAGTGGGGCAACCACTGAGTTTGTGATGGATCAAAAAGGAGTGCTTCGATTTGGAAATCGGTTGTGTGTACCTGATGTTGGAAATCTTAGAAAGACCATTTTGGAGGAAGCCCATAATTCTCGATACTCTATACATCCTGGCTCAGCTAAGATGTATCAGGATCTGCGGCAATTATATTGGTGGGAAGGCATGAAAAGAGATATTGGTGATTTTGTGTCCCGTTGTTTGGTGTGTCAGCAAGTTAAAGCTGAACATCAAAGACCTGCAGGATTGCTTCAACAGATAGAAATACCTGAATGGAAGTGGGAACGGATCACTATGGACTTTGTGACAGGGTTACCTCGCACCATAAAAGGGTTTGACTCTATATGGGTCATAGTGGACCGTATGACCAAATCAGCTCATTTTCTTCCAGTGAAGACCACCTATCGGGCTCCTCAGTATGCTCAGTTGTATATTGATGAAATTGTCAGACTCCATGGAATTCCGATTTCCATTATATCTGATCGTGGGGCCCAATTTACGGCTCGATTCTGGGGAGCTTTTCAAGAAGCTTTAGGAACTCGACTTGATCTTAGTACAGTTTTTCATCCTCAAACGGATGGACAATCTGAAAGAACCATCCAGATTATGGAGGATATGCTCCGATCATGTGTATTGGACTTTGGTGGAAATTGGAGTAGTTATCTACCTCTTATAGAGTTTTCATATAACAATAGCTATCAAGCCAGTATTCAGATGGCACCTTTTGAGGCCCTGTATGGGAGGCGTTGTAGATCTCCCATAGGTTGGTTTGAAGTTGGTGAAGCAAAAATGCTAGGTCCTGACCTTGTACAAGAGTCTCTTGATAAGGTTCGTTTAATCCGAGAGCGACTCTTAACTGCTCAGAGTAGGCAGAAATCCTATGCGGATCATAGAAGGCGTGCCTTAGAATTCTCTGTGGGAGAACATGTCTTTCTTCGAGTTTCCCCCATGAAAGGAGTTATAAGATTTGGCAAGCGAGGAAAGCTCAACCCTCGTTATATTGGTCCTTTTGAAGTTTTGGATAGAGTTGGTGCAGTGGCATATCATTTAGCATTACCCCCAGAGTTATATATGGTTCATCCAGTGTTTCATGTCTCTATGCTTCGAAAATACATTCCTGATCCGTCTCATGTGATTTCTCCTCAAGTGATTCAACTTGATGAGAAATTGTCCTATGAGGAGGAGCCAGTAGCTATTGTTGACCGCCAGGTGAAAAAGCTTAGATCTAAGGAGGTGGTGTCAGTGAAGGTGGTTTGGAATAACCATTCTAAAGAGGAAGCGACTTGGGAAGCGGAAGAGGCTATGCGGGTCAGATATCCGCATTTGTTTAATTCTTGAGATATGTGTTTTATTTTCGAATTATTAGAAATTCGGGGACCGAATTTCTTAAGGGGGGAAGATTGTGATGACCGAAAAAAAAAAAAAAAAATTTGAGTGAGGACCGCCATACACCTTAAGTGGTATAGACCACCATAGTTTTCTCTCTTTTATTTTATTCTCTCTTCTTCTTCCCTTCCCTCATTCTCTCCCGTAACACTCTCCCTCTCTTCTTCTTCTTCACATTTCTTTCCTTCCCTCTCACTTTCTTCCATTCTTCTTCCTCCCCTTTGCTTTGTTCTTCAATAAATACCACCACCACCTCCATCATCATCATCTCCTCTTCCTCTCCATCATTTTCTCTCTATTTTCCTCTCCTTTACCCAATTTTTCTCTCTAACTCCATTAGAGAGAATTGAAGATTAGGAAGGTGTTGAAGTGAATTTCTTCATCAATTCTAGTCTCAAAGGGGTAAGTAAGCTTCTACCATACTCCATTTAAATTATTGAAATTTCTAAATTTTTAGGATTAATTTAGGTTTTTAGAACCCTTGAATTTGGGGTTTTTAGTGAATTAGCGTAAATTGATGTTAATTGATAGTGTAGTTAGCTCACAAATATTCATATTGTCTTATTCCTAGAGCGATAGAGCAATCGGACGACAATACTTGAGTTGGTGGCATCAAAGGCGTTGTTCTTCGGTTCTTTGAACCAAGATTTGTGAGTAGATAGTGTATCTCAGAGGTTACTTTATGCATGATAAACAATATAAAATTATATGAAGAGCTGAAAGTATATTGACATAGAAGAAAATAATTATTTAGTGAAAATGAGGCTTTATGTTTAAAATGAAAAATCTGTATTTGGATGCCATAATATGATTATTATGCTTATTTAAATACTTTTAGTTGAATTGCAACAAAATGTATATTTTTAGAGCATATTATGTTAATTACTAAAATTGAGTTATTTTATGTCTATTATGCATATTATACATGAGGATGGTTTTTATGTTGTAAAATATCGTAGAAGTGGAATATGCATGATTTAGAGTAATTTGGGGAAATTCCATAGTTAGAACCTGTAGTTAACGGCAGGGACGTTAGCCTCGGTGCACCGTGAGAAATCCCAGTTAGCAGGAGTGGTGCTAACCCACGCATAGTCTGCAGCTATGTCTGGACTTGTATATGGCTACGGGCCAACTCGGTTAGCGGTGAGGTGCTAACCCGCACATGACTTTTGTCGTGTCCGACTTGTATGGCTACGGGCCAACTCCGGTTAGCGGTGTGTGGTGCTAACCCGCACATGACCTTGAGTCATGTCCTGACTTGTTATTGTTCTACTTAGGATAATCTCCCCATTATACTTGGAATTATGTGATTATGTAAAGTTATGTTTTCAAGATATCTCATGTTATAGCTATATATATATGTTTTATGAGTATATGTACATTATTATGTTTATATTGTTTTAAGATTGTATTTAGTAAGCTACGGATATCCTATCTCTCGCTGAGTTGCAAAACTCACCCTGTTGTTATCCATTTTTTTTCAGATACAGGTGCTGGTGCTGGTTCTAGTTCTATTCCTCCGGCTCAGCCATAAGTGCGTTTCAAGTTGGTGAGCCTTCTTGAGAAGGCCTTTATGTTAGAGTTTTATGTTGTCTAGTTTATTAGTTGCTCCATATGTCACAAGCAGGATTCTCGGACTTATATTATGAAATGATTGAGAACTTATGTTATGTAAATGATTTGTAAACTTAAATTGATATTATGTTTTGAACTATGTAAATGTTGTTATATACTGGAAGGGCGCATTCTGAGAATGCTTGATGCCCATTTGCTGGAATTTTAATTGAAAATGTTGCAGGTTATATTGTATTTGGGAAATGTCCGAAAAACAGAGGAGACTCTGTCCATTTTTTTTTTCTATAAAATATTGTGTATTAAGGCTGGCTAGGGAAAATGTTCTCTATGCGCCGGTCATGGCCTAGGTTGGGTCGTGACATTCAGTTCCAGATCTATACCGATGACAAGGTCAGCAAATTTCTCCGAATTTTAATTTTTGGACTTTTTGCATTTGTCGTCTACAAGAAATTGAAAGCTTTAAATCATACCATTATTCGCATGTTTTGGTATATGTTTGTGTTATTTGTTCAAGCAATGTCAACGGGAAAAATATGGGAAAGAAAAAGATTGCTTATTTTGCACCACGGATGGATTGTTATTATTCTTCGTAGATGATTATGGATTCTTTGATATTGAACTAACCCTTGATTGTGATTGCAGGGGATTAAACAAGTGGTACAACATGCAACCAAATTTAATGAAGCAACTTCTGCAGTGACAGGTGTTCCTATAAGCTGACCTCACAAAACCATTGGAGGTTTCTGTGAGAGTCAGTGATTAAGTGCCTTCATGAAACAACTGGCGTCTACGCTTGGTCATTTAAGCGATAAGATCAACTATGCTGGCTCTATCTTCTAGATCTGTAAATAACATTAAGCGGGATGCTGCTTCCATATTAATCGTCTGTTCTCAATATATAGTCTCTGTGGTCTTGTAATTAAATCACATCTTAGATGCTCGTTTGTTATTATTTGATCAATCCATTTGCAATTTCAAGTACCAAGATTTTTGTGACTTCGAACTTCAGTTTCTGTATTTGATAATTGGATTGCTAAGCTAGGAGGACCAACTGTAGAAGGCAAGGCTTTGAAAAATGAATTGACTCATTGAGTTCTGATGGTAATGGTATTGAAATAAAAATAAGTCAATGACCAAGCAAATTCTTTAATATTATAGAGTAAATTGTCCTATTGGTGTTTGAACCTGGAAGCTGTTTTCAATTAAAATGGTTTCGGAGATTTTTAAATTATCATTCATGTTTTTAAAATTTTAGTCAAAGTAATCTTTAATTCATAAGTCATGGCCCTATGAACATCATTATCAAACTATTATTTCTTCCCGTAATATTATGGGTTGATTTTGACTTCTTGATTTGTTGATTTGATATGTTTAATATTTTGTTTATTAAAAATAAATTTCTCACAATGAAACATAGCTTAGAACTAAATGAGCCATAGAATGATTTGTTATTCCTACTTATATGCTTGAGGTGGATGCTAAATTTTGGTGAGTTGGCACTCGTAAGTTGTTAGAAGCGCACCAAGATTAATAATAGATGTTCAAGACCTACTTTGAGAAGTACTTTTCAGCATCTGTGAGGAATGCCAATGATGTAGCATTCATGCAGCTAACCCCATGAGGGATGAGCATAGCATAGTACACTGTCAAGTTTTGTCTATTTTCGAGGGAACCCCAATGAGTCTAGGAAGTGTGTGAAGTACAAGTCTAGTATGGGGCAAAGATCAACACTACTACTACTCATTTGGAGATTAGGGACTTTCCTATGCTAGTCAACAAATGTCGCATAATTGAGGATAGTAATGAGGAGCTAACTTTAGCAAGAGTGGAGAGCTATAGGAAGAAGTTGGCAGCACAAGTCTCGAGGTTCAAGCCACGAGTTCATAAGAAGACTTTCCATCATGGAGGGTCGAGTGGCGCTAAAGGCAAGGCACTACAGAGAGCTCCCAGTAGCACCACCTAGGCTTACACCTACTATAACATGTCCCAAGTGTAAGAAGCCTCATGGAGCTCGACCTTGCTTGATAGGTCAAGAAATTTGATCCAAGTGCAGGAAGCTAGGCCACTATGCTAGGGAGAGACAAATCCATCTGCCCCTGCTTCCAAGCCCCAACATCAATGGAGGGTCTTTACCCTCGATGTGGAAGATGTGGCAAAGTTCAACAACCTTATAGAAGGTAAGTGCGATGTGAAAGGTTGGACTTTAATTGTACTATATGATTCTAATGTAATCTATTCATTCATATCTCACGATAGAGTAGAGTCCTTGAATTTGCATGAGTTGAAACTTCCTTTTGATCTCATTATTTCTACACCTCTTAGGACAAGACATTGTTGTTTGAATTGTTATTTTGTCATTGATGGTAGATTTTTTGTCACTAATTTGATTTGTTTACCCATGCGTGGTCTAGATATGAATGTTGGCATGGATTAGCTTTTTTCTAACCATGTGTTATTAGATTGTTACTCAAAACTTGTCATCTTTCCTTCTATTCCTGTTGCACCTATTAAACTCTTGAATCTTCACTTGAATTCTATAGAGGTTGAATGTTGTGGGACAATAAGTAAGGTATATGTTTTCCTAGCCACTAGCAATTTAAACCTTAAGCAAAGTATTGAGGAGATGCCTATAGTCAAGAAGTACCCTAAAGTTTTCCCAAACAAGATACCAGGGTTCCCTCATCAGAGAGGGATTGATTTCTTTGTAGAGTTGGTCCCAAGGACAAGGCTTATCTCCATAACACCCTAAAGGATGTTACCTTTAGAGCTAGATAAGTTGAAAACCCAATTCAAGGAGCTTTTGGAGAAGAAGTTTATGAGACTCAGTGCATTACTGTAGGGAGCCCCAGTGTTGTTTGTAAAGAATAGGGATGAGAGTTTAAGGCTTTGTGTAGATTATAAGCTATTAAATTGAGTGACAATGAAGAACAAATACCTTTTGCCTAGGATCGATGATTTGATGGATTAGTTGAGGGAAGCTGTAGTGTTTCAGAAATTGACTTGAGGTTAGGTTATCTTCATATTAGAGTGAGGGAGGAAGACAGTCCCAAGAAAACTTTTAATACACGATATGGGCATTTTGAGTTCACAATGAGAAGGTCTAGATTAACCAATGTTCTTGCTATCTCCATGGACTATATGAATAGGATCTTTTGACCCAATTTAGACCAATTCATGGTTGATTTCATAGATGATATACTCATTTATTTGAAGATTTGATAAGAGAATGAACGTCATTTGAGGATGGTTTTGGAGATCTTGAAAGAAAAAAAAAGTTGTGCACACTCTGGCTAGAGGAAGTCAAATTTTTGGGAAACGAAGTTTCATGATGAAGTATTGTGGTGGATCTTAGTAAAATAAGGGTCATGATGAGTTAGGAGATACCTAGCTCGACAATAGAGATAAGGAGCTTTTTGGGATTACCTGGTTATTACCATAAGTTCATTAAAGTATTTTCTCATATTTCTTTATCCCTGATCAAGCTTATTAGGAAGAACATCCCCTTTTATTGCTAGTATTACCAAACCCCAATGTACCCTTCAAGGTGTATTGTAAATGCCTTTGGGAAATGTTTAGGTTGTTAATGCAAGATAGATAGATTGTGGACTAGAGTTGGCAGTCGTGGTGTTTGCTTTGAACATATGGAGACACCATTTATATGGAGTGAAATTTGAGGCATTCTCTAATTATAAGAGTCTATCTCTTTGATCAGAAGGGATTGAATATGAGGTAGAGGAGGTGGATGGAGTTCTTGAAGGGCTATGATTTCGGGTTGAACTATCATCTGAGAGAGGTTAATATACTGGTTGACGCCTTGAGTTGGAAGTCGCTACACATGCCTCAGATGATGGTTAAGGAAGAGGGGATGATTAAGAAGTTTAGATACCCAAATAAGCATTTAATAATATTTAAAATTTTAAAATAGATATTAAATATATATTACTTATTTTTAACATATGAATAACTAATTAATATAATAGAGAATGAGACATAATATCAAGACCTACAATTTCCATTCAGTATTTCCTTCTCATAGAATCAACCACGAAGTTGGGGAATGCAAAATACAAATATAGTCAACTTTGGTGGGGTCGGCAGCCCTCATGCTGCAATTAATTTAGGGTAAAATGTATTTTATTCCTTTCAATTTTAGGTCATGTGCAATTTATATCTTGAATTTTTAAAGGATTTAATTGGAATACACTGACAATATAAAAAAATTTTACATATTCATCCAATCATGTAATGACATATTAGCAAATATGATTACTTTTTCACCTTACTACTTGAAAAAATCATACAAATGATTGGACAGTGTAAAATTCTTTTACACTGTCAGTACATCAAAATTAAACTCATTTTTAAAACATTCATCACAATACTCTAGACTTTTCAGATAGTGCAAAACACCCTTCTATTAAGTTAATATCCATTTGCATCGTTAAGTAATCATGCACATGTCACTTGCACAATTAACACACAAAAACATATTTACTTTTAATCAAATCTCCCAACCCTAAGCCCTCATTCACTTAGAAATACTCTAAAATACCTTTTAGATGCTAAAGTTTGATTATAACAAAAAAGCATTTTTGTTTGTTTCTAAGTGGATAAGGGTTTATGGTTGGAAAATTTTATTAAAAAAAAAGGTATTATTGTACGTTTAATTATACATATGACATATACATGACTACTTAACGGTGAACATTAATGTGTGTTTTTTACTGTTTGGAAGGTTAAGAATATCGCAATGCACGTTTTAAAAAGTAAGAATATAAACTGTACACCTCACTTATTCACGGGTTAAAGTACATTTTACCCATTAATTTATATTTTAATTTACTTTATGTGGGCTGCAACTGCAAGAAATAATACTTTATGCCACCATTATCATCACCAAGGGCCAAGCCAAAAATGCTGAACCAATATGCAAAGGAAGCAGTTAGTAGGTGAAGCAACCTTTTGACAAGGTAATCAAATCTCATCCTCATGCAAATAATCCCCTGTCAGACCAGAGAACAACTCAATGCGTGTTTGCTGGTTGTTGTTGTGGTTCTTGTCTTTCTTATACATCCCTTTTACCTAATTCTCTTGTTGTCATCTTCTCAAAAAAAAAATTCAATCAACCACAGGATTTCTTACACTCGTTCTTTCGTGGTTTGTGAACAATTTTATCTCTGTGAGACCAAACCTTGGAAAATTCTTTTTGTTTTGATGTTGGTGTTATTGGCAGAGAAATGTGCCTTTTAAGGTTTGTTTTGGTGTTGGTGTTATCGGCAGAGAAATGTGCCTTTTAAGGTTCATCTTGGTGTTCTTCTCCGCGATGCTTGCAGGTTATTTTGCATGGAGGACAGTGCATTGCTTCTTGGAGATTGACTTGGCTGTCAATGGCTCAGCCATGGAAGACAAATCCTCTTCCAAGAAGGAAGCTTTTGATTTAAAGAAGGTGCTCTCAAAATCACTTTGACCATAATTCTTGGTTTTGTTCGTTCTTTTTTTTATGTTTTTTTCTCTTTGTTTTTTGTTTATTTGTTTTGTTTTCTAACCGAATTCTTGTTTGATTCATAATGGATTTTGGGATTTCATTGACATGGCCAGCGGGAGGTATCTATGGAGAAATTTGAGGACTAGCAGCAATGATGCAAACTAAAGAATTCTTAGGATTCTACATTTCGATCTACAGTCTTTGTTTTTGTCCTCAGGGGTTATGTTGAAAAAAGTTGTAAATTCTTGTACTCCCACTTTTCTTTTTCCTTATTTTTGGGTAGAATATTTCATAGATAAAAGGAGGGAGAGGACTGCACTCTAATAATTATGATCATTGTCAATGTTTTCCATGGCCTTATATCTCACCTCTCTTTTTGTTTTTCCCTTCAAATGCCAACATATGCTCACAATCTCTAGTGCGTAATCTATTGCCAGATTAAAATTTGCATGTTATAATTCGTCTAACCTTTCTGCACTCAATTCATCCAAGCATTAACAAAGCTTACAACTTATATTTACAATTACTGGAATAATTTACATCAATAGAATATATGTACAATAGCAAAAGAAATGTCTGTATATCTGGTCAGATTACAACCCAGATATATGAAGAAGAGTCAGCAAACCAGAGAGCACCGTGGTGTATTGGTGCCTTCTCAATGGTAGGAGCAATCCACATGGCTACCGACACTTAACCAACTACAATAACATCGATTTTCCCCAAAACCAAACATGCAAATGACAAGATGTTATGGTAGAATATTATGGAAATATCCAATAGGGATATCCTAGAATTATGGTAAGAGTTATTATGTCATGACCCAACTTAGGTCATGACTGGCGCATGGGGAACACCTTCCCCAATAAGCCTTAACACCCAAAATTTTCTAGGAAAACGGATAGAGTTTCCTCTGTTTTTTGGACATTTCCCAAATAAAAATATAACCTGCAATATTTCCAATTTAAATTCACAATAAATGGGCATCAAACATTCTCACAATGCGCCTTTCCAGCATATAACAATATCTCAATATAGTCTAGCCATAATACCAAATTAGTTTTCAAACTCTATTAAATATAATACATTATATAGTTCAAACATAAAACCAAATTAAGTTTACAAATCCTTTTTATAATATAATTCAAATATCTAAGTCGTAATTTATCAAGCATAAGTGTAAAATATATCCAAGAACTCTGCCTGTGACATATGGAGTAACTGACAACTAACAGACTAAAACAAAATGAGGGTTCTAACAAAAAGGACCTTTACACAAAGGCTCACCAACTTATAATATTCTAAGATTGTGTCGGACGAATACCAGAACCAACACCGACACTTGTATCTGAAAAAGGTGGACAGACAACGGGGTGAGTTTTGCAACTCAGTGAGAGATAGGATATCCGTAATTTATTTAATGCAATCACAAACAAGATAAATATAATAACATGTAGGTACTCATAAGAATATAGTTCTAGTCATAACATGAGATTTCTTGAAAATATATCTTCACATAATCACAAGATCTAATTTCAATCTTATAGTTTCATAATTCCCATTTCAATATCATAAATATAGACTTAACAATTTCCAAAAATAATAATAATAATAATAATAAGTAAATAATAGTTACTAAATATACTTTCGCAATATTTTCACCAATTCCACATTCTCACATAAAATCAACTTCAGCATCAAATACTCAATTATTCATGAGGATTACATAAAAAGCATAAATTTTTATTTGGGGAGTGGTCTCAACCCATCAATCACAAGATTTGTTACTTCTCAAGTAAAGTTCTTGCAGACTTTATCTCACTAAGAGAAACTATGTGCACATAGGCCGTTACATCTCTTCACTACGGCAAGCGGTAAAGCCATTATATCTCTTCGCTATGGCGAGCGGTATTGCCATTATATCTGTGATATCCCAAATAAAGAAATAATGATAATAATAATAATAATTATTATTATTATAGTTAATAGTAAACTATGAGCATACATATGCATTATAGTTAGTATATTCATTTTAGTTAGTTGTGTTGCATGCATTATAATTTAAATATGCATTATAGTTAGTAGTGTTAATGCATTATAGTTAGAATATGAATTAAAATTACTAAGTGTAGTTAGCATTAATATTAATTATTATTATTAAGTCTAGATATATGACACTAATATTAATTATAATTATTATTACTAAGTGTAGCTACCATTAGTATTATTATTATTAAGTGAACCTAACATAAATATTATTTAATATTATAATTACTAAGTGTAGTTAGCATTAATATTAATTATTATTATTATTAATTCTAGATATATGCCACTAATATTAATTATAATTAATATTGCTAAGTGTAGCTAGCATTAACATTATTATTATTTAGTGCACCTAACATTAATATTATTTAACATTATAATTATTAAGTGTAGCTAGCATTAATATTAGTTATTATTATTATTAAATCTAGATATATGGCACTAACATTAATTATAATTAATATTACTAAGTGTAGCTAGCATTAGTATTATTATTATTAAAGTGTAAATAGCACAAATATTATTTAACATTATAATTACTAAGTGTAGTAGGCATTAATATTATTTATTATTATTAGTAGTAAGTATAGACATATAGCACTAATATTATTTATGATTATTATATTTGTGTATAAATATATGTGTGTAGGAGTGTGTGTGTGTGTAAGAAATGTTTAGTTTCATTTTGCTAAGTTTTGCTTCCACCTCCTCTAAACCAAAATTTCTCTAAACCAAATCTCCTCTAAGCCAAAACTTCTCTAAGCCAAACCTCCTCTAAGCCAAATCTCCTCTAAGCCAAACCTCCTCTAAGCCAAATCTCCTCTAAGCCAAACCCCTTTTTGGCCGAATTCATCTCTTGTCAAGCTCATAATCCTCGTGGCCGAACTTCAGTGGACCTAACTAATCATCTCTTAAGACGTTGTGATGCTCCCTCCCTTTAATCGACAAGTTTGGTTACTTGTACCATTCCAATTTTCCAAAATCAAGTTGTTAGTAGAAGCACACTCCCAACTATCAAAGGTGAGTGGGTTTAAGCTCATGACCATACTTTTGGTCATTATTAATATATTTTCAAATTATATGAATTATTTATGAAATTTTAGAATAATTTATGTCAAGAGAACATGTTGTCATGAATTATGTTAATTTTAGAAATATTATCATGAGAACTAATTATTTTGGAAAACTTATGGGACCATGCTTGCTGTATGAATTATTTAGATTTATTTATTAGTTAGAAAATATTTTAAATCTCAGTTTTGTATGAAATTATTACTATTATTTTTTTAGCCAATAAATAGTGAGAAATGCAGATCAATGAGTTAGCAAGTGCAGGATTGATCGTTAACCTTGGTACCAAGTGGTCCACTAGAGGACTAGCTCACCCACAATAAGGAACCGAGTGAGGTGTCCATTTATGGGACCTAGTTAGGTGCCCATCAGATTAGCCATTGGCTCAGATTTAGCTATTCAGCTCAGATAATTATGTACAGAATAATTCATGTTTCTCTACTAATTGTTGCTATAGATTCAGTTAATTTATATGTAATTATATATGTAATATATTTCACATCAATTGCATGTATATGTTATGTATTTTGTTATTGTCCCATGTGGGTTGTGAGTGGAGGCTCGCTCACTGAGTTTTGATGAACTCACCCCTCTCTTTTCCTTTCCCTACAGATACGATTCTGAGTTCGGTTGTACCACGTAATCCTCCATGATAGTGCTCTGCTTCCTTGGTGAGCTTCGCTTTGAAGTGGAGCTTATTGTCAATTATGTCAGCCTAGTAGTGCTCCAATAAATTGTGTAGGCAGGATCCCCGGACATGCATGATATTATTTTCAGAATTTATGTTAATTGTTTTATTATGTCTGGCTTTGGCCTAGAATATGGATTTTATGCAGATTTATGTTCAGAATTTATGATTTAGAAATAATTCCATATTATCAAGTTTTAGTTGAACTTGACATATTTTAAATAAATTTGGGTTATTTATGCATATTAGTCAGTCACGTTACCAGAGGCTTCCGTGGGGACCCAAATCCTCACGTGCCGGTCACGTTCTCTAGGTGGGTCGTGACAAAGTGGTATCAGAGAAATAGGTTTCCCTACATATTATTGGAGCAAGTGACCACAAATATCATGACATCTAAGTAAATGGAAGCGCGCCCATTTGCAATGATGTGGTGCTATTTGAGGCCTTTAGGAAATGGTTAGTCTTGTTTAGGTTTTATAAGAGCTTGTCTTTCTTGGCACTCATAGTCTTGTTATATGCCCTCCCTTTCACAGTGTGACAATGCCACCTATACACTCTTCACGTCTTCACCGTCGTCGTAGGAGCAATGCATCTGGTGACAATGCTCGTCTTAGAGCTTTTGAACAGATGGTAGCAAACTTAACAGATGTGATGGCCAGGCAGCTAGAGGCGACTATGCAGCCACCTCCAGTTAGAGATACAGATGAGTCAGCTTTAGAGCGATTCAAGAGGATGGACCCACCTACTTTCAATGGGCGTCTGACGACTGAGGATCCCCAGGAATTCCTTAGGCAGGTCGAGAAGATAGTCGGTGTCATCCATTGCTCTTCAGAAAGAGCGGTGGAGTTGGCTGGCTTTCAGCTCGGAGGCCAAGCAGAATTATGGTATCAAGAGTTCCGACAAGTGTATGGAACTGCTAGCTCTCCCTCTTGGGAACAATTCAAGGAATCCTTCATGCGAAGATTCATATCAGAGAGCCGCCAAGCACAGATGATTGAGGAGTTTTTGAAACTCCGTTTAACTCCAGGTATTACAGTTACAGAGTATGATGAACGTTTCACTTATCTGGCATAGGCAGCCTCTAGCATAATACCGACAGATACAGCTAGGGTGAGACGTTTCATTCAGGGTCTGCCAAGAGATCTATTCCTCAGCTTACAGCCTCATGTCGGGACCAAGGACTATGCTCAGGTGGTAGACATTGCGATTGGTCTTGAGAATGGTTTAGCAGAACGACGGGCTATGTCAGAAGCCAATAAGAAGGCCAGGGTTCATGCCACTTTCTCGAGTGGAGTAGGTTCGAGCAAGGGTCACTATCAGCAGGGACAACAACGGAGTCAGTCGGGTAGGGCCACCTTCTCAGAGCCCATCCCAGCACGCCCAGTTGTAGCACACTCTTTTAGTAGAGGGGGTAGTCGGCCTGATGGACGGGGTTCATGGCGATCATATCCGGATGCCCGACTTGCGAAAAAGAGACATCGTGGTCAATTTTTATTTGGCTCTCTGAGATGTTATAGATGTGGTCAGCCGGGTCATAAGCTCGCAGAATGCTCGATGTTTCAAAGAGCTCCTAGTCAGGGGTCAACTAACCCCTCCACATCGATTCAATCTCTGCAGTCAACAGTCCAGGGCGGCATCATCACATCGGCAGGTCGTGGAGCAGGGGGTAGGGGCCCTGTTGGCCGAGGACCAGGTGGAAGAGGAGTAGGCGGTAGAAGCCAAGGTAGTGGAGGACAACCCCGTCTATTCGCTATAACCCGTCAGGATGCGTAGGCTTCAAATGAAGTGGTAACAGGTATGACGACAGTATGTTCCTTTGATGCTGTGACATTATTTGATTCAGGGTCTACCCACTCTTATGTGTCCCCGTTCTTTGCTGTACGGTTTGGAAGATCCCCTGAGGATCTTGATGAGCCATTTTTAGTTGGGGTGCCTTCGGGGAAACCCATCCTTATTCAAACAGTGTATAGATCATGCAAAGTCAATGTTGGTGACATGGAAGCGCTAGCAGATTTGAAAGTGTTAGACATGTCTGACTTTGACATTATTCTAGGCGTAGATTGGTTATCCCCATGTCATGCCTTGATAGATTGTTATAGAAGAGTAGTGAGATTCGAGGTCCCAGGTGATGAGCCAAGAGAGTTTCTTGGCATAAGATGCTTAATGCCGACGAGCTTAATATTAGCTATGAATGCGCTACGGTTGATGGATAGAGGTAGTTACGGGATTTTAGCTGCAGTCAGGGATGTAGAGGCAGAGACACCAAGTTTGGATACAATTCCGGTGGCTAATGAGTTTCCGGACGTGTTTCCAGATGATTTACCTGGTATGCCACCAGAGAGAGAAATAGAGTTTGGGATAGAGCTTGAACTAGAAGTTAGACCCATCTCTATTCCCCCATATCGCATGGCTCTAGCGGAGTTAAAAGAATTGAAGGAGCAGCTACAGGAGTTGTTGGACAAAGGGTTTATACGGCCAAGTACCTCTCCATGGGGTGCTCCAGTGTTATTCGTTAAGAAGAAAGATGGTTCGATGAGGATGTGTATAGATTATAGGCAGCTAAACAAGGTGACGATTAAGAATCGATACCCTTTACCCCACATAGATGATCTTTTTTACCAGCTTCAAGGGGCAACATGTTTTTCCAAGATCGATCTTCGATCTGGTTACCATCAGCTGAAGATTAAGGATGGAGATATACCTAAGACGGCTTTCAGGACTCGCTATGGACATTACGAGTTCTTAGTGATGTCCTTTGGGTTAACCAATGCCCCAGCAGCCTTCATGGATTTAATGAATAGGGTGTTTAAACCGTTTCTGGATCACTTTGTGATTGTCTTCATTGATGACATCTTAGTGTATTCCAAAAGTAAGGAGGAACACGAGCAACACCTGAGAATGGTTTTACAGACCTTGAGGGAAAACCAGTTGTATGCCAAGTTTTCCAAGTGTGAGTTCTGGCTAGAACAGGTGGCATTCCTTGGACACGTAGTGTCGAAGGATGGCATTCTAGTAGATCCAAAGAAGGTGGAAGCAGTGCAGCAATGGCCTAGACCTACAACAGTTTCAGAAGTTCGTAGTTTCTTGGGTTTGGCAGGATATTACAGACGATTTATCTGCTCAGATTTCTTGAGGATTGCAGCACCCATGACTAAGCTGACACAGAAGAATGTCAAGTTTCAGTGGACAGAAGAGTGTGAAGAAAGTTTTCAAAGGCTGAAAACATGCTTGACCACGGCACCAGTTCTTGTACTACCTTCAGGTTCAGGAGGTTTTTCAGTATTCTGTGACGCTTCTAGAATTGGACTTGGCTGTGTCTTGATGCAGCATGGCCAAGTTATAGCATACGCCTCGCGGCAACTTAAGAAGCATGAGCAAAATTATCCTACCCATGATTTGGAGATGGCGGCAGTGATTTTTGCCTTGAAGATTTGGAGACATTACCTGTATGGAGAAACTTGTGAGATTTTCACAGACCACAAGAGCTTGAAGTATATCTTTCAACAGAAGGATCTGAACCTGAGACAGCGTAGATGGCTTGAGTTATTAAAAGATTATGACTGTACGATCTCGTACCACCCAGGGAAGGCGAATGTAGTGGCGGATGCTTTAAGCAGGAAGTCAGCAGGCAGTTTGGCCCACATAACGCTAGTAAGACAAGCGTTAGTAAAAGATATCCACAAGATAGAAGTCAAGGAGTTGATTTGGCCTTAGTGAATCAGGGGCTTTTCTAGCTTACATCAAGGCTCAGTCAACCTTGGTGGGACAGATCAAGGCACAACAAGGTGAGGATCTGAAGTTAGCTAAGTTGGGTGAGGATGTTCGTAAAGGTGAGAATACAGAGTTCTCAGTTGATACTGAGGGTGTATTGCACCTTGGAAATCGTTTATGCGTGCCAGTAGTGGGTGAGTTGAGGAGAAAAGTAATGGAAGAAGCTCATAGTGCAGCATACTCAGTGCACCCAGGATCAACTAAGATGTATCAGGATCTAAAGCGCTTATTACGGTGGAATGGTATGAAGAGAGATATCGGTGACTTTGTAGCTAGGTGTCTGGTGTGTCAGCAAGTCAAGGCTGAGCACCAGAGGCCAGCAGGGTTACTTCAGCAGATAGACATTCCAAAATGGAAGTGGGAGAGGATAACCATGGACTTCGTAATTGGATTACCTCGAACCACCAAAGGGTTCGACTCCATATGGGTAATAGTAGACAGATGACCAAATCAAAGACACTTTTTACCAAGAAAGACTACCTTTAGTGCGGCACAATATGCTCAATTGTACATCAACGAGATAGTTAGACTCCACGGTGTCCCAGTATCTATCATATCCGATAGAGGATCCCAGTTTACTTCACGATTCTGGAGGGCGTTTCATGAGGCCCTTGGCACACGTGTGGATTTGACCACAGCTTTTCACCCTCAAACAGATGGTCAGTCAGAAAGGACGATACAAATCTTAGAAGATATGCTCAGAGCCTGCATTCTAGATTTCAAAGGAAGCTGGTGTGATCACCTACCCTTGATCGAGTTCTCATACAATAATAGTTATCAGTCGAGTATCCAGATGGCACCATTCGAAGCCTTATATGGGAGGCGTTGCAGGTCTCCCATCGGGTGGTTTGAGCTTGGGGAAGTTAAGTCCTTAGGCCCGGACCTAGTTCAGGAGACCTTAGAGAAGGTTCAGTTGATTAGAGAACGTCTCTTAGCAGCACAATCCAGGCAGAAGTCGTATGCTGATAACCGTCGACGTAACTTGGAATTTGCAATTGGAGACAACGTGTTTCTGAAAGTATCCCCTATGAAAGGAGTAGTGAGATTCGGTAAGCAAGGAAAATTAAGCCCTCGTTTTATTGGTCCATTTGAAATCTTAGAAAGAGTTGGAGCGGTAGCTTATAGGTTGGCACTGCCTCCCAGTTTATCAGCCATACACCCAGTATTTCATGTTAATATGCTCAGGAAATATATGCCTGACCAATCTCATGTGATCACTCCACAAACGGTCCAAATTGATGAGAGCTTGTCATATGAAGAGGAACCAGTTGCCATCGTGGATAGAGAAATTAAGAAGCTTCGCTCAAAGGAGATAGCCTCAGTAAAAGTTATCTGGAGGAACCATTCAAAGTGAAGCAAAGAACTTGGGAAGCTGAAGAAGCTATGAAACCCAAATATCCCCATCTCTTCCCACCTCAAGGTACATTGTTTAGATTTGGGGACCAAATCTCTTTTAAGGGGAGTAGTATGTGATATCACAAATAAAGAAATAATAATAATAATAATTATTATTATTATTATTATTATAGTTAATAGTAAACTATGAGCATACATATGCATTATAGTTAGTATATTCATTTTAGTTAGTTGTGTTGCATGCATTATAATTTAAATATGCATTATAGTTAGTAGAGTTAATGCATTATAGTTAGAATATGAATTAAAATTACTAAGTGTAGTTAGCATTAATATTAATTATTATTATTAAGTCTAGATATATGACACTAATATTAATTATAATTATTATTACTAAGTGTAGCTACCATTAGTATTATTATTATTAAGTGAACCTAACATAAATATTATTTAATATTATAATTACTAAGTGTAGTTAGCATTAATATTAATTATTATTATTATTAAGTCTAGATATATGCCACTAATATTAATTATAATTAATATTGCTAAGTGTAGCTAGCATTAACATTATTATTATTTAGTGCACCTAACATTAATATTATTTAACATTATAATTATTAAGTGTAGCTAGCATTAATATTAGTTATTATTATTATTAAATCTAGATATATGGCACTAACATTAATTATAATTAATATTACTAAGTGTAGCTAGCATTAGTATTATTATTATTAAAGTGTAAATAGCACAAATATTATTTAACATTATAATTACTAAGTGTAGTAGGCATTAATATTATTTATTATTATTAGTAGTAAGTATAGACATATAGCACTAATATTATTTATGATTATTATATTTGTGTATAAATATATGTGTGTAGGAGTGTGTGTGTGTGTAAGAAATGTTTAGTTTCATTTTGCTAAGTTTTGCTTCCACCTCCTCTAAACCAAAATTTCTCTAAACCAAATCTCCTCTAAGCCAAAACTTCTCTAAGCCAAACCTCCTCTAAGCCAAATCTCCTCTAAGCCAAACCCACTTTTGGCCGAATTCATCTCTTGTCAAGCTCATAATCCTCGTGGCCGAACTTCAGTGGACCTAACTAATCATCTCTTAAGACGTTGTGATGCTCCCTCCCTTTAATCGACAAGTTTGGTTACTTGTACCATTCCAATTTTCCAAAATCAAGTTGTTAGTAGAAGCACACTCCCAACTATCAAAGGTGAGTGGGTTTAAGCTCATGACCATACTTTTGGTCATTATTAATATATTTTCAAATTATATGAATTATTTATGAAATTTTAGAATAATTTATGTCAAGAGAACATGTTGTCATGAATTATGTCAATTTTAGAAATATTATCATGAGAACTAATTATTTTGGAAAACTCATGGGACCATGCTTGCTGTATGAATTATTTAGATTTATTTATTAGTTAGAAAATATTTTAAATCTCAGTTTTGTATGAAATTATTACTATTATTTTTTTAGCCAATAAATAGTGAGAAACAGATCAGCGAGTTAACGGCTGCAGGATTGATCGTTAACCTTGGTACCAAGTGGTCCACTAGAGGACTAGCTCACCCACAATAAGGAACCTAGTGAGGTGTCCATTTATGGGACCTAGTTAGGTGCCCATCAGATTAGCCATTGGCTCAGATTTAGCTATTCAGCTCAAATAATTATGTACAGAATAATTCATGTTTATCTACTAATTGTTGCTATAGATTCAGTTAATTTATATGTAATTATATATGTAATATATTTCACATCAATTGCATGTATATGTTATGTATTTTGTTATTGTCCCATGTGGGTTGTGAGTGGAGGCTCGCTTACTGAGTTTTGATGAACTCACCCTCTCTTTTCCTTTCCTCTGATCTGATTCTGAGTTCAGTTGTACCACAGAATCCTCCGCAGTAGTGTTACAGCTTCCTTGGTGAGCTTCGCTTTGAAGTGGAGCTTATTGTCAATTATGTCAGCCTAGCAGTGCTCCAATAAATTGTGTAGGCAGGATCCCCGGACATGCATGATATTATTTTCAGAATTTATGTTAATTGTTTTATTATGTCTGGCTTTGGCCTAGAATATGGATTTTATGTAGATTTATGTTCAGAATTTATGTTTTAGAAATAATTCCATATTATCAAGTTTTAGTTGAACTTGACATATTTTAAATAAATTTGGGTTATTTATGCATATTAGTCAGTCACGTTACCAGAGGCTTCCGTGGGGACCCAAATCCTCACGTACCGGTCACTTTCTCTAGGTGGGTCGTGACAATATCGCTTCACTATGGCTAGTGCTATTGTCATCACTTCTCTTCACAATGGCGACCGGTAATGCCATTATATCTCTTTGCTATGGCAAGCGGTATTGCCATTACTTCTCTTCGCTATGACAAGCGGTAATTCCATCTTAGAACTCATCATGGTTTTTCTTAAATAAAATTTTATCAAACATAATTAAAAAATCTAAAATTTAATCTTCATATTAATCTAACCTTGCAAGTATCAAATATCATAATCTTTTCTAATGCGCATTAAAATAACATATAGCAAAATCATGATATTGTAAAATCAACAAAGAGAGCTAGCAGCACTTTCAATCAAATCATCCAGTCATATTAATAACCACCATATTTGAGAAAATTAGCAAATTGAACTAACCAAACACGAGAACTTCTAAACCTTCACACTTCATTTTTTTAAAAAAATTTCCAATACCAATTTATAGATTCTCAACTAACTCCATGACTATTTATAAATAAAAATTCACTAAGCAAATATATAAAACACTTTAATAGGATGTCCATAATTAAAATTTACTGCACAAAAAGTAAATTACAGATATACTATCTACTCACAAATTGGTTCCAAAGAACTTAAGACCGATTCCCAAGTGCCACCAATCTAACAGTCAATGCTCAAATGCTCTATATCTCTAGGAACAAGATAAATACAATATTAGTGAGCTAACAATGCTATTAATTTACACTAATTAGCCTCATATACTAGAAAGCCCCAAATCTCTATACCTAGGGTCCCCTAAACCCCAATCTACAATGAACAACTACATAGGAAGCTAAATAAAATAAATAGAGTAAGATTATCACTTACCCACTACTCTAGGAGAATGATTAGAGGTGGAGAATGATCAAATATTCGCTGCTCTATTCATTTCCCCCACTTAGAGAGAGAAATTCGCAAGCTAGAAAGAGAGAAAGAAGGAGGTGCGGTTTTTTAATGGTGGTGGTGAGGATGATGATAAAGAGGAGGAGATAGTGATGGTAGTTGGGTAATGTGAAGGTGGTGATGGTATGTGATGAAGGGAGATGAGGAAGAGAATGAGAGGAAGAAGAAAAAGAGAAGAAAAGAAAAAAAAAAACAAGAAGAAGAGAAGGGAATGTTCTGATGGGAGAAGAAGAGGAAGGAGGGAAAGAAAGAAAAGGGAAGGCCTAAGGTGGTCTATATCACTTAAAGCCCATGGTGGTCTATCCCTCTTTTTTTTTTTTTTCAGGTTATTACATTCTTCCCCCTTAAGAAATTCGGTCCCCGAATTTCCAATTGAATCTAACTCTTATTGTCATATAGGTGTGTATACTTGACATGCATCGCTTATCCTGTCACCCCACGATCATACTCAACAAGTTATAGAATAAACTTTCACATCCTTCCCTACATTCTTACCAAGCTCATGAACCTGATACACATATTTACATATGCCAAATTATCCCCCTCAATAAAGTTCAATAGTGAGCATGAAACATGAATTATGCTAAGGAATTAAATTCCTTAACCCCAAAGAAGATAAGCCAAAACATATGCATGGAGAACTAATAGTATTCTTATCTAAAATAGGTAATCCATACCATGAGTAAGGAAACAAACCATCAAAGCAAGAAACTGTTTGTTACAATTTCTTATCTTCCATTTTATATCATAAAATAAAAAAATTGCTACTTTTCATAAGTAGACAACATGATATTCCAAAAGCAATCAATGGTTTCTCACAATCAAACAAATAGAATGGTTTCTCATAGTCATAGGGAGTCTTTATGGGCTTATCAATCATGGGAAGTCTTTGTAGGCTTATCAATCACTCATAGCTCTGTAGTGTCACCACCAAAATAAATCACATGATAACTATTGGTCATAACATGCTCAAGTTAAAAGTTAAAGTGCACACAGTAACAATTCTTATCAAAACATATAGCTAATCAAGTACCAAAACAACAAATAAGAAAGCTCTGCATAAATAAAGCTTAGCCCAGTAATCATGAGCATGTGAATTAATCTCTAATTCATCATCAACTAGTAGAATGCCAAAGGAAACTTATTCAGTTTCAAGGGGTCTTTGCCTAAACAGACATATTATATGGAATACAACACTTATCTTCTTAATCACAAGATCAAACTATGCATACCAAACTAAAGGAGCCAAGTTCTTCAAATAATGATAGACCAAGTATGAAAACAAGTCATAACTCTAATAACCTAGTCTATTATTACTCTATATAACTCATAAGAATTAAATATCCTCTGGAATAATTAAGGAATGTTACAGTGGTCCTTTGAATTAATTTTATTATTTACTTTCAGTATTAATATAAATAAACACAATCATGACAACAACTTGATAAAAGACACGATAAAGAGTATTGGTAAGGAGTTGGCAAAATATTACTCAAACTTGATTACACTCCATTTGCTTTCTTTCTTTAAGAACCATTCATTTAAATTATATAATATTCAAGCTTTATTACAAGATAAATACAGCTCTAATTCTTCTCCAACAAGCCTCATTTTCAGCCATCCATGAGAGAGTGTAGAAAACTCCATTTTTTTCTTCACAAAAACCATGAAACTTGATCCAAAGCACTTCACCAAGGTCACTAAAACCATAAACTTCATTCACTAAACTTGTTCTACTCATTAATACCTTCAAAACTAACCGATTAGAATTTGAATCCATCACCTCTTTCTACCTTGAGAGATCATTCTTCACTGATTTAGGAAGGAGTTGGGTGTGATTAGAGAGCTTTGGAGTGAAGGACTTCCATCTTGGAGCAAACTAGAGACAAGGACACACTAACTCTTAAGAATAGGGATTTTAAACCTCTTTTACATTCAACTTTATTTTTATGATTTGCCTATTGACTTGGCTGAATATTTTTAGTTGAATTGGTTGATTATATATTGATATTGATGTGTTAATTTTGGTGCAGTGATTTGATGTTGTGAAAAATCATTCTTGTTAAAAGAGAATTTGACACATGCTGCTGGATTTTCGGATTTCTACTGGCAGGTTATGGTTCTTGAATTTTCTGACATATTTGTAGATGTTTTTATGAGCTACAAAAATTATATATTGAAGGTAACCTAATCTAGTTCTACTCATTTTCTTGAGCCCTGATTTCGATTTATACTGCCTTAAAAAAATCAAGAACCGAGATTATGACTATGCTGCTTGGATTATGGGAACTGAAGTTCTAATTTTGTATAATTTTGTTACAATAGCAAATAATGGAATTTTCCTTTGAAATTTTTACAGTATATTGGAAACATCTTGAAGTTCAACCATGATTTTTAATTTGAATTTATTAAATCAATAGCTAGAGTTAAAAATTATGAAAATCTGGTTCTGAGCTGAGGTTAAGTGGTCTTTGACCACCAAAATTGTAGAATTTTGTTGACATAGCTAGGAAACTTGTTTTGCTCTGAAAATTTACAGGACATTGGGGGTACATTGAGGTGCCATGTAAAATTTTTGTGGACATGAAATTGATGGTTTCATAGGAGAAATAATTTTTATTACTTGAAGGAGAAATCTGCCAATGAGCTAAATTCTTGATTTGAAAGTAAAATGTCCTTTGATGCAACTATGATGAATATAAATGCATGCTATGTGCTTTAAAGTTTGATTTATGATAAATGAATGAGAATCACATGTGATTGATTGTTTGTATGTGATTAAAACATGCATTAGTAAAGAGAATGATGATAAATGAATAATATATATATATATATATATGTTTGAAGCATTATGAAATTAAAAAATTTATGCAAATGCATGCGTGTATATGTGAGCTTGAGGATGATATATATGCTATGTAAAGAACGAAAAGTCTCCTCTAGAATGTGAAGCGCACGGAAAAGTCCCCTTTAGAATGTAAAAGACATGAAAAAGTCCCCTTTAGTGACAAGGGCATGGAAAACTCTCTGTTAATATGACAAAGGCACAAAAAGGTCCCCTTTATTATGTGAAGGACGCGGAAAGATATGGATGATGTATATAGGATTTCTTTTGAGGTACCAAGGGAGCGTAAAGTGGTAGATAAATTACTATAATGTTAAGTAGTAAGGCATATGTATATTAAGTGATTGAATATTAAAAGAGATCCACTTCGGAAGAATGGTTTTTGAACTCTAAAACGAACCTTCAATATATGATGCATGCTCACATTTTCTTAATAAATCGAAGTGGCTGGGACGATGACAATGACATTTATAATTGCATATTTGGGGAGTTGCTCTAGTGAGAATTGTGTAATTCTCACCCCTATGTGTTTTTATGTTCCCGTGTCGTCTCTAGGTTGAATAGAGGACTATAAGGTTGCTCTGTAAAAGAATTTAGAACTGCAATAGTGTAGTAGTTAATGCTTTTATTAAGATGTACTTAATAGAATGGATATGTATGTAAACATAACATAGAACAGATATGTATTAAAGCTCATAGTAGAGCTTCCTTTTGTACTTAACTATGTATTAAATAAAGGTTGTGTTTCCTTGTCATATATTGTAATAGATTACGCTTAGTTATTGCACATGTTAGTCGAGCTCGCTATAGATAATTAAGAAAGGTCCGCTGATTAATAAGTAACAACTCTCGAGTACGATATCATGACTTAAGGATGGGGTTGTTCTCGGGAGGATGTTACACTAAATGAAAACCTTAATTAGAGATTAATATCACTAATATTATTAAGATAGGGATTTTGGATTACCTCTAAACTTCTGGCTAGTTCCTTATCCATAGTTTCTGGGTGCAACAATTTACAACAATCTCCATTTTTACCTTCGGCATTAGAGAGGACAAAGTATTTTATTCTTTGGTCAGTTAGGTGCTTAAGTTCTTCAGGAAAATGGCAGCATCCCTCGATCTCTTGTTTCTTTCTAACTTGTTCCTACATATCCTTTTGTACTCATTATGACTTTCCTTTTTGGTCAAGTGTTCAGACTTTGCTTCTCTCAATCTGGTTCAGCTCTCTTTTGTATAGCATCCACCAAACTTTGATTACTCAGAGCTTCTTGAAAATCTTCAGCTTCTTTTCCATCTTCAAATTACTCTTATTTGTGTTTAGAAATGTTTTTCTGATTTCTTCTGGACTTATGAGTATGCTCTCTGAAGTATTCTCTGAAGTATCTTAGTTTTGGAGTCTATTTTCTGAAGGTATGACTTTCATTTGTTTGCTTTCAAAAGATTCCTTGAGGCTTAATTTCTCAAGTTTTTCTTCCAGTTCTTCGAGATAATTTGCAAAGTCCTTCTTAAATGCTTTTCATTTACGAACATGAGTCATTTAGAGATCTTAAGCATTCTGCTCCGTATTCTTCCTCTTGTATTCTTTTGTTAAACCACACTCAAGTCCTGAAACATAGATCTTTCTACATCTTCAAGCTTATTGACTTACTGATTCATTCTTTTCATCTTCAGAGTTGCCCTAGGTGGCCATGAAGCTCTTCTTCTTAAATATTGCAATTTTTGTGGTATTTTGAGCTTGGGACAATTTGGTTCAGGATATTCCTGTTCACCTAAGCTAGCAGACTACTCTTTCAAGATTTTCTTTGCCCTTTTTGTTTCCTTTGAGATTGATACCTCTACCTTTCTTGGTTTTGTCTCATCAGGTTTTTGACATTTTTCTCACAGGCAAGAAGATCTAGTGTCCCTTTTCAATCTTAAATCTTCTATCAGGTTCTTCCTCTTTATTAGATGCATAAGCATTTTCATTGCTTTAGCTTTTTGCTGCTTCTGATGTGATGACTTTGAGGGTCAAAGACTTGCTCTTTTGAGATACCTTATATTGTTGAGAATGCCATATCAAATCTTGGAATCTCATAAGTGAAAGATAGTCAGTTGAATGAGTGATCTTTTGCTATGTGGATAATATGTGCCATTTTGTCCATTAAATCTTTATCCTTCACAATCGTTGGATCGCTCAACCTTTCACAGGCCTTACTCTTATACCACTTGTAGGTTGAAAAGTGCACAAGAAAATATGTTGAATTGTGCTTTGCTTTACTTCTCCTTTTAAATTGTTTGAAATTTTAAACAATATATTATCACGTATTTTGCTTGAAGTGCAGTGAAGACAAAGTTAGATGTTTCAGAAAAAAGGTTTTTGAAGTATAATGTTAATAGTTAAATAGATAATGATTAATTTTAGCACATATTGAATAATAAAGCATAGCAGTAAAATAAAAGAGATTAAGGAGACGAAGATTAAGACACTGATATTTTTATACTAATTCGGCCAATCCTGCCTACATCCAGTGCTCAACTTCTATTGAGATTCATTAACATCCTTCTCAACCCGAGAAAGAAAAACTTAGATAGTCTTTGCAGTAGCTTTCTCAAGCTCTAACTTGTGCCTAGTAGACAATCTATAGTGTAACAAACCGAGTAGTTCTTCCCAGCGTTTTCAAGTTGAACCGAGTAGTTTTTCCCAGTCTCTCTAAGATGAACCGTGACTAGTAGACAACCCCTATAGCCACGTTGCAAGTAGTTTTCCCTAGCCTCTCCAAGCCGAGCCATGATAAGTAGAATGCCTCTACCATCATGTCGCAAGTAGTTCTTCCCAGCCTCTCCAAGCTGAACCATGATAAGTAAAACACCTCTACTATCATGCTGCAAGTAGTTTTTTCTAGCCTCTCCAAGCTGAACCATGATAAATAGAATGCCTTTACCCTCAAGTTACAAGTAGTTTTACTTTAGCTTCTTCAAGCTATCTCACACTTGTCACTATTGGATCAAGGATACAAAGGGTTTTGTGTTTGGGTTGCCACTCAAACTAACCTACACTCAAGTTTTCTTACAAATATTCAATAAATAGTCCTAGGATTACTTGAGTGACTCCTTTCTAACATCTCTTCCAAAGAAGAGTATATAAAACATTTATGAACTAGAAAGAAGATTTTTACACTTAAGAGAATTGATTACATGATATGATGAACCATGCAGGATCTGTGGAGGGATTTTCGCAGAGTTTCCACTCATATGTATTTAATCTTCATATCAGCTTTTGGGCACGACATCTCCATTTATAGTGGTCTCGCTTTATGAATGTTGCCCTTGATTAGTTCTATAAGTGACATATGTAGATCATCCGTTTGTGTCTTGGAAAGCCAGTTTAGAAGAGTATGTTGATGGTTTGTCACATTGGTTGTAGAAGCCATAGTTGAGGTTTCTGATGTTCCTTCATAAACTATTTTTCTACTTTCTGATAGTGGTTTTTAAACTCCTCCTTCTAGAAGTTAGGGTGGTTGACCAAATAGGAAGAAGAGATGACATAAAAGTTTTGAAATTGTGTTTGTCTCGAGATTTGAATTTCAAAATTCAAATTTTCCTCCTTTTCCTGTAGCATTCAACGCTCCACAATGAAGTGAGCTTTTTGACATGTGCCATTAGTCCTTTGATAATTCCTTGGTTTTTTAGTCTTCAATATGAGTTTTTTTTTTATGATAAAAGAATTGTGATCATGATGATTAAAGATCGAGTAATATGTTGATATCAAAATTTTAGATTTTGCATTATTTCTTCATTTTAAGCATATTTTCTGATGTCATGTGCTACTTTCTGAAGACCTGTGCCTTTGTTTTTTGTTCTTGATTTGATTTGCTTTATTCCGTGATGCATTTATACATTCTTTTTCACGATTTAATATTCACTTATATTAAGTTCAATCTATTAACACGAGGTAAATCATGTTTGCACATGTAAAGTGAAATTATTTTCGCTGAAGTCCGTGTTATGCAATTCGAAAGTAGTTGTTAAGCTATGTCAAGAAACTCAAGGTAAACATTAGTCGTTCTTTAAAATATTTTCTTTAAATTAGTTTTGTTATCATTCAAAACATATGACTCTAATTCTTTTTGAAGGGTTTTGGAGATTACAACCTTGAGGTCCAACTCTGAATTTTTATAGGAATTTTTAGTTTCATTTGCTATAGTAATAAAATTAGGATTTTTGACTGTTGGTTGGAAATTGGTGGTTACTGACCACTGAATTTGTATAATTTTATTAGTATAGCTAGAGACCTGGTTTTGAGTTGAAATTTTTACAAGGCCTTGCGGACACATTTGTATAATTTTATTAGTATAGGTTTCTTGATGAACTATTTTCTACAGTTTGATATGCAAACTAAATGCATTGCTGAGATGTGAAATCCGATTATTGTGCTGAAAGTGAACAAATGCCTTTAAATTGATGTAATAATGGTCTTTGGCTCTAGTGTGATGTGAATACTCGAGTATGAGATTTGTGATATGTATTAATGCATGATGGATAATTTAAAGATTGATTTATGAGGTATGATTGAAAATTGTTCATGGATTAATGCCTATATGTGATCAATGCATGAATTAAAGCAAACATCAAGGATGAGAAAATAAGTGAAATTAAAGGATAAAACACCAAGTATAAGGAACAAAATATATGCACAACATCACACTTATCATATAAAGTTATATAAGTAAGCAAAATTGCCCCTTTTTAAAAACAAAATAAGTAAATACAATTAATTAAGTAAATAGATATAATTATTTAAATTAAGGGTAATACTGGAAAAAAATGAAGACTAAACCTCTATTTTAATCCTTTTAAAATTTTAAGTCGGATAAATGATTCTGTAAAAAATAAACTCCCAAATTAGTTCCTGTAAAGTTGAAAAGTTAGGGACAAATTGGTCTGTACAAAAAAAAAACTCCAAAATTAGTTTATGCAAAAAAGAATTGTCAAATAAGTTAGTCCCCTCACCCAATTTAACAGAGGGATTAACTTGTTTAATTATTCAATTTTACATGGACCAATTTGTTTGACGATTTAATTTTACATGGACCAATTTGAAAGTTTATTTTTTACAGAGACTACTTTGTGCAATTTGAAATTTTAGAGGGACTAAAATGAAGAATTTTATAAAAAATTAATATTTCTTTATTATGATAAATTAATAGATATTTTAAAAAAATAAAAAAATTGACAAAAAAAATTAATCAGAGGCATTAATAAATTACATACACGTATAGCTTCAAGGTTTAAATTGACCATTTACTTAAAAAAAAATGGTGAAATACATTTTATTTTAAAGTGTATAGTTTACATATTAACTTTTTAAAATATATATTATAATATTATGAATATTTACCTTGTGTATGAACTTTCATATGGTATAAATTATTTGCATTATTTGAAAAGTTTAGTAACAAAAATGATTTTCACACTCTATAAAAAATTTAAGATATAAGTGATGCTCATCTTCAAAAGTAATGATATAAAATTGTCATAATCTGGAGGCGACGGGAATAAAATACGTTGAAAAGAATGAAAGAATCAAAAAAAAAAAAAAGGAGAGGAAGAAGAATCAGGTCCTGCGGTGACCCAATGGGTGAAAAGAGGTTAAACTGGAAAGACAAGGCATGAGACTTGGGACTGGAAACTGTACAGGCAGCAGCTTAAGATGGCAGCTACCTCGGGAAATCGGAACCCAGAACTGAGGAAAGACGCTGTCTCGAACCGCTGGGTGATATTCTCCCCCGCAAGAGCCAAACGACCCTCCGATTTCAAGTCCAAATCCCCCGCTGTCTCCGATCAACAACTGCAGCAACGCTGCCCCTTCTGCATCGGCAATGAGCACGAGTGCGCGCCCGAGATCTTCCGGGTCCCGCCCGACAGCCCGGATTGGAGGATCCGGGTCATCCAGAACCTCTACCCCGCTCTCTCCCGCGACCTCCAGGACCCGTTTGCCCACACGCACGGTTCCGACCATGCCCGACCCGGTTCGGTTCTGGACGGGTTCGGCTTCCACGACGTCATCATCGAGACCCCGGTTCACTCCGTTCAGCTTTCCGATTTGTCGCCTGAGGAAATTGGCCAGGTTTTCCTTGCTTATAACAAGAGAATCGAACAACTTGCTACCTCTGACTCCATCAAATATGTGCAGGTTGGTTCTCTTGTGCGATCCTGTGGCCTCGAAATCTTGAGAATCTTGTTATGTTTTTTTTTAACTCCTTGGGTGCTGCTTGTGCTCAATGTTGGTTAGGGCGTGTGGGGCTGATGTCCTTTGACGGCTTTGTTGGTTGTATTCATATGGGGTTTGTTGCTGTGACTTTGTGATGTATGAAATCACTTTCTTTAGTCAGATTTCTTTAGTCTGGGATTGTTTTCTTTGTTGCCTTGTTTTATCATTCTTTTAGTTTCATGTTCATTTCAAAAAAAAAAATGTTTGGGTGATCTTAGATTATTAGTGCAAAAGAAGGCTGGTTATGAGACTATTAAACATTAAATATGATGTTGCGTTTCTTGTTTCGGCGCTTGTATTATTAACTGTGATTAGCAATAAGCTTGTCACCACAGTTCTTCTCGTATTTTACAGTGCATTCTATGCTTTTGCTCCATGTGTCAGTATTTTGTGTTTTTAATTTTCAATGTGAGGCTACCTCGTACGTGAAATTCAGCAATAGTGTTAATCTGAGGTTATTTGAATCTTGGATAAATATATTATGGTCCATTTGGAGTGTCTTATCGAGCCGTGGCTTTTAGACATTATAATTGTTCATTTTACTTTGGGTGATGAGTACGTCTGAGCTATAAGCAATAGCTGCATTCACATCACTACCTATGATTCGATGCACATTTAATGTTTAAGTCTTTTAATCAAGCGGTGGTTTCAGGCTACATTTCTATCGTTTTCCTTCCTTGTAAACAAATTATGTTTTCATTCTTCTTCTAGTGCCTATTTTATATAATTATAATGTATAAACTTCATTTATTAATCTTTGAAGGTGTTTAAAAACCATGGTGCTTCTGCTGGTGCATCAATGACTCATTCTCACAGTCAGATGGTTGCCCTACCAATTATTCCACCTAATGTTTCTGCTCGTCTTGAAAGTATGAAGGATTATTTTGAGAAGACAGGGAAATGTTGTATCTGTGAAATTCATCAGGAGGATCTTTTGGTTGATTCATATTCCAACTTCTTTTCACTGGTTCCCTTTGCTGCTACATTTCCTTTTGAGATATGGATTGTTCCTCGGCATCACTCTGCTCATTTCCATGACATGGCTGCTGAAAAGGTAACACTTCATTGTTCCTAAAACAGTTTTCTTGATGGTTAATTGCAAAATGTTTAGTTACATTTCAATGGAAGACATCTGATATAAGATGCGGGTTGAAGGCTTAATTTTATTCGAAGAGACGAAGTCAATTGTTATGGTTTCTGGCTTTCTGCATCCCTTATATGTTACGTCTTTTATGGGGGATGACTGCATGGGACATAAACATATTGAACAAGTAAATTTGAAATGTTGTTGTTGTTAGACTGTTAGTTGTTTCCATTGCCATTATTGTAACTTTAGAATACAATTGCATTATTATGCTACACATATGAGATTGGATATGGACTGTGCTTAAAAATTTATAATAAGAACTTGGAATGTAAAGTTCTAATAGGGAAACTGTCAGATGTCATAGAACAAAACTAACAGATGCTTTCATACTTGCTTTATGTGTTGTAAACTAGAATAGTACTTGTGTATATGTTCCTTGTACGTGGACATTTTGCGAATGGAACTTATATCAATTGGGCCTTTTTTTGCTATAGCAGAACGCTTTGTATTAGATATATAACAACAACTAAGTTTTTTTTCCTCCTAGGCATACTGCATACATTTAACTTAATTTAAAAATGAATATTTAAACACCATTGTTTATGAAAATTGCAACTCATAGAACTCCACAATCATCTGAAGTTTAAGTTAATAAAATACATCTAAGTCTTTATTATTACATATACCCTTGTTGGGGCGTTATCACAAATATGTCAGTATGGCTAGGGCTGTATGCATAGTGACAGAAGCTGAGAAGTGTGGAGCGTTTGGACAGCAAAAGAGAAAATAAAGCACAACTCTGCATATGGTGACAGTGGCTAGAAAACCCCGAGAGTGTGTTTGGAATCATAAAATAATAGAAATGATTTGGAATTGAAACAAAATTTAAGAAATGAATCGAACTGTAATTTCATGGAATTGCATTCTTTTAATTTTGAAATCCTTTCATTTTTGGTGTAGGATTTAGATGGAAATGAATTGATTTTAAAATTTAAATACAAATCTGTTAGAACTGAAACTGAATGATACTCTATTGGTGAGAATCCTTGGTAAATCCTCAAGAACTCTAGAACAATTACAATGGTGTGAGGAAGAGTGAGAGCTCCTCTACTCTCTCTCAAGTCTAAACTCAATTACAAATGATCAAAGAACCCTAGCTTATCCTCATTTCCCTTTATTTATAGTCAACTAATCCTCTAACTAACTAACTTCCCTAACTAATCTCTAACTAATGAATCCTAACACTACTTGCCCCCTAGAGATTCACCTTGTCCTCAAGGTGAGGTTACAGGAACTTACTACTATCCAAATTTTTATTTTTTTTTTCAAAGTACAAAGTACAAATACTTTCCTCCTGGATCCAATATCTTCAAATTTGCTCCAGTTTCTTCATCCTCCTGAGCTCCATCATGCAGCAAAATCCCACATCTCAGCTCTCAACAGAGGTGTTCTTTTATTCCTTAGCGGAGCTCATAACTTTTGGCCCAAAGTTGCTGCCAGCTTTTTATTTCCAAAATTGACTAGCCTGCTGCCAAGAAATTGGGTTTGGCACAGTAACATGTTTTTCTAGGCTTTCAAATATGAATTCCATCTTTTATTCCACTTGTGGTGGGCCTGGCCCACTAAGTGTGGAACTCCCCTAATCCAATCCCTCTACTATTGCCCTAACCCCTTTTCTTCTTCCCTGTCCCAAACCCCCCTTTTTCCTCCACTACCGACCCTGAATTACTGGGCAGAGCTGACTTAACAGCCCCTCTATTATAGTTTCCCCAACCAGAACCAGATTTGGGGAAAGATTTACTGACACACCTTTGTAGCATTTTATTTCTACTTTCCACTAGTTTAGACAAATTCATTAATTCATCTAAAGTAGAATAGCAATTAGGCTAGAGTTGAGCCCTTACCTCGTCCTTAAGGCCATTGAGAAACAAACCAAACAAATATCGCTTGTCCATAATCTTCAAAGGGCTAGAGGAAAGTTCAAACTGCTTTCGATACTCCCTTACGAAGTTCTCTCGCTTAAGCCTCTGAAGCACCTCAAAGAGATTCTGGATCAATTCAGGTTGGAAGCGCTTCACCCCAGCTTTCATGAATGTCTCCCAAGTCGGGTCCAATGCTGTGTCTTCCCACCAATGAAACCAAATCAGCGCCTTTCTTTCCATAGCTACCTTTGCAACATGAAGCCATTGCGATGCAGGTACTTCACGAATCTGAAAGCACCTCTCCATGTTATCAACTCGTGCATACGCTTCTTCTTCTTGAAACAATGGTACATCAATCTTCCTCCATTATTCCTCATTGTGCCAGTGTTGGTTCCCCCCCGGACCCGTTGTGAGGTTGATCACGCCGCCGCTCGCGATGTGATCCCACGCTCAGGGAACCCTCATGAACAAAACCCTCTCAATTTGGATCACCTTGGACAGGTTCACGCCTATGGATTTGCTGCAGAGGTTACTCGCAGGAAGGAGTTTTCTTCATGCCTTCCAATCAGTCACCAGGTTTCTTCACCAATTACGTGAGGGTTGCAATCGCAGCAACCAGCGAGGCATTGGATTCTCGAGTTTCATCCATTTGCACCTGCATCATGCCCATTGTTGCATCAATCGCTTCCATCTTCTCCCACGAAGAATTCATTTCCTTTTAACTATCTCAAACACAATTTAGCGTATTTTAAACATAAGAATTAATTTCCATATCAATTCAATTCCATTTCTTATTTAATCATTCCAAACATAAAATTTGACTTACAAATCAAATTATTTCGTAGTTTCAATCATTCCAAATACTTAGTTGTGGAGAACACACTACTGGCTCTGCTGTCAGGGAAGCAAGAAATTGGCAATAATCTTTGGTGCTGATATCATTGTTAGAGAAGGATAGCTACCTATAAGAAATGATTTATGGTCTAACAGTCCTTTGGATTTCAAGAACTTATCACTGTAGTGCAGACTGAACTTCCTTGTAGCAGCACAGATAGCTTGCACAAAACCTACACATTGTGGTTTTTTCAATGACCATGGTTTAGCATAGCTTTAATCCTTCTTGTATTACCATATCTAGAACAATTGTGCACTATTATCCACTATGTATTCATTTGTTAATTTCTTACTTTTAAAGTTTTTGAGGCCGAAGAATGATTATTATTTCTTGACATTCATTTTGCAGGCAGTTGAGCTTGGAGGTCTGTTGAAACTAATGCTTAGAAAGATGTCTTTGCAATTGAACAATCCACCATTCAATTTTATGATTCATACCAGTCCATTGCATGGCAAAGGTCCAGAGTTAGCATACACTCATTGGTTCATACAGATAGTACCCCAACTAACTGGAATAGCGGGTTTTGAGATTGGAACAGGGTGTTACATAAATCCTGTTTTCCCGGAAGATGCAGCAAAGGTTCTAAGAGAAGTAAATGTTCCAGAGTCAGGATGAAGCAGGTAGAAGCATAATGGAACCGAACTATTTTGTTACAGGCCGTATACTTTGAAGATCCAATGTGGGGATTTCAGACCTTACACGTGACTTCGGTGTTAGTCCTAAAACCTTGAGGTATTGAAAAATGGAATGAATTTTTCACTATGAATAAATGGATTCGTTAGGAAAACGGTTTCCTTGAAAAGGGAAAGGCATGTGCACTTTTGAGTTATTTCAGGAGCTGGTATAATTTTTTGAATTTTTTTTTTTTTTGCTCAAGGGACGAGAGAATTTGGGGGAGGGGCAGGGAGCGGTGCCATTACTTACAAGGCACCACATTTGACCTGCCCGGCCCTCATCCGCCCATGGCTAGTGTATCAAAGCCAGCTTTTGCATGAAAATAGGCAATAACCTGCTTCTTTTCTTCTACTTTTGTTTTCGAAACAAGTTTTCACCGACCCGTAATTTAAAGTAAGAGTAAATAACCCATGTAGTCCCAAACTATTTAATCCTGTAAAAACTAAAATTAAACTCTTGATCCATCAAGATTTTAATAATAGGGCACATTAGTCCTGCTATAAGTATGTGATTCTTTAAACACTAATAGAATTGTACATTAATCTGTTAACATGATGTTAAGTTTTATATATGTTATTTGAAGTGGAATAAAGTTTAAAATGATTCATTTCAGTATTTGAAATTCATAAAATTAGTCATTTAAATATCTATTATAAGTCATAAAGTGATTCATTTTTTTACAATTTTAAACACCAAAATGAGTATAATATGTTTCAAACTAGTTTCATTTAGTTTGCCTCTAACGTTTTAATCACACGTTATCATTGTACTATGTCATATGTGTAAGTCTACTAATAAAAAATTAACAAAGGGATTAATGTGTCTATCATTTTCAATCTTGAGGGATCACAAGATTAATTTCTTTTCTTAAAAGACGAAATAGGTCAACGTAAAAATCTCGAGGGACTAAAGAGAGTATTCACTCTTAAATTTGGCTACAACAAATAGGAACTAAATTTACATGCTATTTAAATATATTTTTATCCATATAATCATAGGTTATTATGGTTTTGACAAGAGATGTCAATGGGTTTCCATGAAACAGGGACATTCCCCTCCCCATTTAAAATTTCGCCCCCATCCCTATCACAAGTTTTCAATCCTCATGTCCCGTGGGATTCAAGTTTTCATGGATATTCATGGGTTCAATAAAAAAAATAAAAGAATACTATAAAACTCTAATAAAAATACATAAATATCTATAGTAACAAATGTTACTAATGGAATATAATTCAGATTAAAAAAACAAAATACATGTATAATGTAAATTCAATAAAAGACAATTTAGAAATGATGTAAAGGTTTTTTTGGTGTGTGTTTATATAAGTGGATATTTAAATAATTTCATATAAATGAGGATTTGGTAGGTTTCCATAGATCAAGAACCTTGTCGACTACCCCTGCTCCATCTAGTAAATGGTGACATCTCCCCCCTTCTCGAGAGGGTCAAATTTGTTTGTATCCTTTTACCCATGGTAGATGATCCTCATGAGTACTCACTAAAGCATGTTTTTTTCTTCTATTTTTTTTGTCATCCCAAGTTTTGTCTCTTCTATCTAAATTTAAGTCTCTATAAATAGTTTAGAATTTATCTTTAATTCTTATTAGCATTAAAAAAAAATTTACCCTTATAAATATTTTAAAAATTTTCTTTCGAACTTTATAAATATATGTACTGAATGTACACTAATAATAGGCATTGGTAATGCTCTCAAAAGAAGTGCTCTTATTGATGAAAAACACAAATCAATTTTTTCTATTTGGTAAATAGAAAAATTGAGGTATTTTTGCTCTTGGCTTTTAAGAGCCAGGTGTGCTTTTGACAGCAAATTTTATATTTTACTAAAGAATACTACTATAGCATTTTAAGAGTAGTTTTTGGAGAGCCCAAAAAGTTAACAAGTCTTAAAATACCACAACATTACAAAACCAATCCTTAATAAACTCCATACAGTTCATAATAATACATAACAGTTCAAAATAATACACAACAAAAAGACGATTTTGCATCGCTTGAAATGAATCCTAGAGCACAAAAGAGCCCGGTCAATATTCAGTTTTTAATCCGAAGCCACTTTCAAATGCTAGTTGTATATAAGGGGGTGATGAGTTTGATCATTTACACTCACATTATAGCCACATTCAATGGAATCAAAGTACTGAAGGCAGATAATTCGGTCAAACCCTTGTTTTGGATTATTATCCATTTATATAATCGTTCTAACACCAATTAACTCTTCACCATCATTCACCCCCCATTGTCCACTCCACCACCACCATGTTCAATAGTTATTACACCTCTCATCCCCGTCAATGCATTCATTTTCCCAAAAATCATTTTCTCACCCAAAAAACCATCACCACCCACTTCAATTTCTTCTAAATCCTCTCGCCATAATCATCCGAAACCCAAACAAGGTTATCCATTTCAACCATTTTTGCTTTTTCCTGTATGTGTAGATCACTCTAACCTACTTATTTATACTCATCCACGAAGATAGTAGTAGGATTCAGACATTCAAATGTGCAAAACCAATTCCCATTATTTATAAATTATAATATTTTTCTTTTACCAAATCTTCGTTCATAGATTCAACCATAAATCAAATTCAAGAACTATAAGCAATGTAAAATGCCATGAATGTGAAGAAAAGCTTGTCAACTAGAGTTAGAAAATGCTCGTTCACTTACTTCAATCCTTTGTCACCAAAAAATGGGGAAAACTTGATCCCAATCTCATCTTTCGATAACCGTAAACTATCTTGGGGCTAAGGTTAAAGGCTCTAGGATGTCTACTCCCCATCTTTTGAATGACTAGCTAGATTTCGAGATGTGGAATTCCTCGGTTGGCACATTTTTGAAATCTCTGAACTTTCAGCATTTATCGCAATTTCGTACGAAATACAAACACGCGAAGTATATTTGTTGCTAATGCTCAGCCTCTGGCATGGTTTCCACATATCCCCTGGTGCCGTTCTTCTTCAATAACAATTTTGGAAGAGCTTGGGTTGATACACTTTAGTTGTAATTAGGAGTATCCACGGCGGCACAATTCTCTAGCTACCATAGTATAAAAACTCACCATCCCTTTCAACCTTTCTGCTTCCTTTTCTTTGTGTAGGACTTGGCTCGTGGTTAGGTACTTGATGGGCAGCACTCTCCATCCTAGCTCTTTCTCAATTGAGCTCAAGACTGGGTTATTCTCATCAACTATGCTTGGCTCATCAAGTTCTTCTTGGATGACGGACCTATTGTTTGCAATTGTTATTGTGCTAACCAATTTTGATAATAGGTAGGCCCTGGAATTCTGTTATCTAGGATGTATTCAATAGCACATTTGTTGAACGTACTTATCAACAATTGCACCTTTTACAAATATTTTGCTAATTGTAGTTCCTTCTCCTGGTACTTTTCTTTGACCTATTCTATGGTTAGCTGATAGGCTCCCTTGATGTGGAGTTCTTTCATTCCGAATCTTGTGCCAATTTGATCCTAGCAATCAGAGCTTCATATACGGCTTGATTATTAGAGGTTTTGAACAGGAACCTCATTGATTGTTCTATTGACACTCCTTGTGGGTCCTCTAGGATTATTCCTGCTCCACTTTATTTGTTGTTTGAGGGTCCATCGACATATAATTTTCAAGTACTGTCTTCGAAAGGCTCGGCTAGTGAGGGTTCAACAATAATGTCTATCAGGGGTTGTGCCTTTATTAATCCTCGAGGTCGATATTCCAAAATAAACTTAGAGGGTTCTACTGACCAAGCTATTATTCTTCAAGACTTGTTAGATTGGGTGCTTTGTAAAGACTATGATATGATGGCTTTGGGAATCAGGCCTGTAATGCCTTAGGTCAATGTGTCCCTGGCTAGGTTTAGTATCCTTAGGATACCTTAGAAACCCTGAAACATCGAAAACCTTGTGGCCCCTAAAATTTGCAGAATTATGTAGAATTTCCCGTTGCAGTGACCGGGCAAGCTAAGTTGTCCCTCAAGTGTCAGCTAAGCTCGTTGGAGCGAATCTAATTCACTGCAGCGAGTGGTTCCAATGTCAGCACAGTAGAAAACGACACAGTTTTGATAAATGACACCATCATCCCTTCATGTTCTTAGGTTGGGTGCTTATATATTCTTAGTTGTTGTCTAGTGGAGTGCTCCCTCAATGTTATTAGAGTTAGTTTAAAGTTATCTAGAGATTCCTATAAATTAATCATGAGTTTTATGGTTATTAGGGCACACATTGGTGCCATTCCCGCTCCATGGAGCCTAGTCAGTGTTGATACGATTCCTTCCTCCCCTCCAAGTGAATGGGTTCGAATCCTGTGATCTCTATGTTGATCATTAGAGCTATTTTTGTTAAAGTGTAACATAAATGCATGATTTGAGAGATTAAAGATTACTATTGGTTTTGTCGAGTTCATGATATTATGGTTTTAAGAGCATGAAATATATGTATTTAAGAAAACTCATGGGACCATTGTTGCTAAAATGATTTTATGAAAAGTTTGACTATCAATGTGATTGTATTTAGATATTTTTTGACCTTCACAACAAATTCAAGAATATATATATATATAGCTTTTGAACTTAGAGTAGAGCCCAATACAGAGTTTTAGAGAAAATGTTTAGTTTTTATGACTTTGGACTAGACGGCAGCAATAGAGAAACAGACAATGTGTGAATGGCTATGATCTATCATTAACCTTGATACCAAGTTGTCCTTAAGGGACAATCTTATCCAGAGTAGAGATGGAACTTAGTTAAGTATCCAATTCGGGTCCTTGAGAAATCTTAGAGATCAAAGAATTTTTTATGCCATATTTATCATATTACTAGAGAATATATTATTATGTTATATTTATTATGCATAACCAGAGAATTTGTTATGTCACATATTTTGTGCATAACTAGAGATCCATGTTTCTTTATTAGTGTATTGTTATTTATAATTCAAAGAAATTTGTGGTTTTGAGTTAATATGTATGTAAATATGAAAAGGTTTTAGAGCTTTGTTTTGCTATTATCATTGTTATTATCACGACTTTATTCATTTTTCTTGTCCCATGAAAGAGGTTATGGGTGACAATTTACTTACTGAATTTTAGATGAAACTCACCTTCTCCTTTTTCCCTTATTTATAGATATAGTAGCTGCTACTAGTCCTTCTCAGTCACCTCCTCCCAAACAATAGTAGAGACATTATTAAGTGTCCTTTTGATTATGTTATAGAGTGATCCATTGACAGTGTGGGCATGGTCTTGGACTATTAAGGATATTCCACATTATGATTTACCATGATTTTTTTGTATTTAAAATGATAGAGCATTCATGAATATTTTGTTTAGAGAACAACTCAATACATATTTTATGTAGGTAAAAGGGTGCACGAGAAGCGGATTGAATCGTGCTTTCGTGCTTTTGTTTTTTCTTCAAATCTGAAACATTTAATGAAAATATTATCAAGCATTAAGCTTGAAATGTAGTAAATCATGGTTAGTTATTTAAGAAAGTAGATCTCTAAAACCTTTTAGTAATAATGCAACTTTAACAGTACTTCAACGGTTACAAAATGTATAATACAAAAAATAAGAGATTAGGGAAGAGAGAAATGACACAAATAAATTTATACTAGTTCAGTTAAACCTGCCTACATTTGGTACTCAACAGATGTTGAGATTCCACTAAACAACTTTCTCAACCTAAGAAAGTAAACTGGATAGTCTTTACATTAGCATTCCTAAGCTCTCACAGTGAACAGTAGACAACCCCTACTGTCACAAACCGAGTAGTTCTGTATCAGCCTCTCCAAACTAAACCGTGACTTGTTGATAACCTCTACTATCATGTTGCAAGTAGTTCTTCTCAGCCTCTCCAAATTGAACCATAATGACTGGAATGTAAACTCCATAATCCTTTAGAAAGTACGAAGCTTAAAAGGTTTTGAATGACAACAAAGTCAATTTAGAGAAAATATTTTGAAGAATGACTAATGGCTACCTTGAGTTTCTTGACAAAGTTTAATAGGTAGATTCGGTCTATATTTCATGAACCTAAGCAAGATTAATATTTCACTCTACATGTGTAAGCATGTTATATCTCGTGAGAAGAGATTAAATTAACTAGAAAGTGAATATGAAGTCGAGTGAAGTAAGCGTATATAGATTAAGGCATGATATGGACTCAATGCAAGAATAATGTTTCACTATGCATGCGTAAGCATGATATATATCTCATGGGAAGAGAATAAAATAATCAGAAAGTGAATGTTATTTCAAGCAAAGAACGTATTCATGTTCACGGACCAAAGGCATTGAAGCAGACTTTAATCGGGAATAATTTCACTACACATGAGAAATCATGTTTATTTCATGAGAGGAGATCAAGCTTAAAAGGTGAATATTATGTCGAAGATAGAAAGAATAGATGCTAGAGGACTGAAGTTAATCAAGTCAGAAACCAAAAAACCAAGGAAATGATCTTCAAAACGTATCATGGGACATCAGAAAGAACACTCATGATGAAGAAATCAATTTATGTCCAAGAGCAACATGTTACTCAGTCATCAATCACTACAATCATAGAGAAATAAGCATTAAGCAATCAAGATTGAAGACCAGAATATCGGAGAAAAATCAATGAGAGTGATTACAACGTCAGAAAGCTCACTGAAGAGTGGAGCAAAGAACGTTGAGGAAAAATGGAGGGAGTTTCGAAATTCAAATTTTGAATCTCAAATCAGATCCAGTGTTATAACTGGTACGTCATCTCTTTTGCCTAATTGAGTCAAGATCCTAGGAGGTGGAGTTCAGAAACCACGGGCCAAATGTAAAAAGAAAAAATGAGGACTTTAGAAACCTCTATATTACAATGGCTTTTGCAACGATGGGACAAGTTGTCAACCTATGTCTCTAGACTAATGTTCCAAGGCACATCTAACGAAATACACATGTCACTTGCAGATCAAATCAAATAGGCAACGGTCATAAAGATAAACTTGTATAAATGGAGATGCCAAGCTTGAAAGCCGATGAGAGAATTGAAAGCATTAGTGCAGAATCTCTGGAAAAATCTCTCCACACTTCCTGTGCAATTCATCAATTAATGTAATCAATCACGAAGTGTAAAAGTCTTCTTTCTTAGTTCTAAAATGTATTTGTATTTGTATACTCTTCATGTGAGGAGATAGGAGAAAGAAGTCACTCTAAGTTTCCCAGTCTGTATTAGCTAGCATCTTTAAGGGAACTTGAGTGTAGATTAGTTTGAGTGGCAACTCAAACACATAACCTTTGTAATCTTGATCCATTAGTTATCAGTGTGAGACATAGCTTGGAGAAGCTAAGGTAAAACTACTTGAAATATGTTGGCAAAGGTATTTGCTTATCACAGTTCAGCTTGGAAAGGCTATTTGAAAGATTACTTACAATGTGAGTGCAGAGGTATTTGTTCTTTACGATTCAGCTTGGAGAGGCTGTTTGAAAGACTACTTACAATGTGAGTGCAAAGGTAATTTTTTCTTCACAGTTCAGCTTGGAAAGGCTGTTTGAAAGACTGCTTACAACGTGGTAGTAGAAGATGTCTGTAGGTCAAGGTTTAGCTTGGAGAGGTTGATACAGAACTACTCGATTAAGTCACAGTTGGGGTTGGCCATTCTGCAAGTTTAGCTTGGAGAGACTGGTACAGGACTACTCGGTTAAGTCACAGTTGGGGTTGGCCACTGTGCAAGTTAAAGCTTGGGAAGGCTATGGTAAAGACTATCTATATACTTTCTTAGGTTGAGAAAGTTGTTGTTAGTGAAATCTCAACATGTATTGAGTACTGGATGTAGGCATGTTGGCCGAACCAGTATAAAAACTCTTGTGTTAATTTTTCTCTTCCCTAAACTTTTATTTCTATTGTCGAGCACTTTAGATAATGCACTGATTATTTTAATGAACTAAGGGCGAATTAAACATGCATCAGAAACTTACTTTCTGAAACTACTAACTATCATTCCACTGTACTTCAAGCCTTGGGCTTGATAGATTTATCTATTCAAAATTGTTTCAGGTCAGAAAGAAGATTTCAGAAAGCATGATTCAACCCCCCTCTCTCGTGCATTCTTTTACCAACATGGAATGCCTCCATTATCAAGTTGCGAGTAGTTCTTACAGCCTCTTCAAGTTGGACCGAGATGAGTAGAATGCCTCTACCAATGCGTTACAAGTAGTTTTACCTTAACCTCTCCAAGTTATGTCTCACTCTGATCGCTACTAGATCAAGGTTACAAAGGTTATGTGTTTGGGTTGCCACTCAAACTAACCTACGCTCAAGTTTCCTTACAAATATTTAATAAAACAGACTTGGGAAACAAGAGCGACTTCTTTCTAATATCTCTTTCTAAAAAGAGTACACAAATCATTACAAAACATAGAAAGAAGATTTTAAACTTCAAGGAGAATGATTACATATTATGATGAACATCACAGGAAGTGTGGAGAGATTTTTCCAAAGTTTCCACTCTTTTGTCTTCAATTCTATCATCGGCTTTCAAGCATAACATCTCCATTTATAGTGGTCCTTCTTGATGACCATTGCTCTTGATCAGATCTCCAAGTGACACATGTAAATCATATGTTGTGTCTTGGAACTCGGTTGCAGAAGCCGTTGTGTTATAGAGATTTTTGATGTCCTTTTTTTCTTTTTACTTTCTGATCATGGTTTCTGAACTCCTCCTTTTAGAAGCTAAAAATATTGACCAATCAAGCGAAAGATATGATATACCATTTATAAAACTGGGTTTGATTTGAGATTTGAAATTTGAATTTCAAATTTCCCTTTATTTCCTGTAACGCTCTGTGTTCCACAGTTAATTCAGCTTTCTAACATGCATAATCAGTTCCTTAATCATTCTTCGGTCTTCCAGTCCTTAATCTTGGCTTTTTAATGATATGATTTTCGATTATGATTATCGACTGAGCAACACGTTAATTTCTGAAGACCGTTTCCTTGGGCTTCTTGTTCTTGTATTGATTTGCTTCATCCCTTAATGCATGTAAGCATTCTTTACACGATATAATATTCACTTCATTTAAACTCATTCTCTTTCCACGAGATAAAACACAATTGCACATACAAAGTGAAATTATTCTCGCAATGCACTTTGGAAAATACTTGTTAAGCTTAGTCAAGAAACTCAAGGCAGCCATTAGTTATTCTTCAAAATATTTTCTTTAAATTGGCTTTGTTATCATTCAAAACAATAAAGCTCATACTTTTTGAAGAGTTTTGGAGCTTACAGTTTATATATGATCACATATTCAAAATTGGTTTATGAAATAAATTGTTTACGATTATTTTGATTTCAACGAGAGCAAGTTGATTTATATTGGAGATGAAATTATTTTAACATTGTTTTTGTGATTAAAATATGCATATAGAGTGAATTAGAAATCACGAAGCTTATGTGGAGATAGAATTCCTCACGTGCTAATCATGTTTTCCAAATCGGGTCGTGATAAAATGGTATCAGAGCCTGGTTTCCCTACATGTTACTGGAGCAAGTGCCTATGAGTAACACGGTATTTATGTAAATGTAAGCATGCTCATTTGCATTAACAAAGCATTGCTTGAGACGTTTAGGAATAGTCAGTCATGTCTATGTTTGGAGAGAAACTTGTCTTCTTTTTCATGGTTAGTATTTTATCTCCTGTATTTGTGCTTCCTCAAGATTCAGTATGCCTCCTTTATGTCCTTCCTCTTCACACCACCTTCATAGCTGCGATTCTTCCAGTGCTAGTTCCCACTTTAGAATTCTAGAGCAGGCGTTGACCATCCTATCAAGAGCGTTGGTTAGACAGGCTAAGACTGGGGGTACAGCTACCTCTAGTTCAGCAACCAATTAAAGACCCAAACGATTCAGCCTTATAGCACTTTAGGATGATGGATCCACCCACCTTCCAAGGGCGTCTCACAATGGAGCATCCATAGGCATTCCTCTAGGTGATAGAAAATATTATTAGAGTTATTTGTTGCTCGCCTAAGAGAGCAATAGGGTTACCTAGCTTCTAATTGAGAGTTTAGGTAGAGAGCTGGTACGATGAGTTCTTACAAGGACGTGTGACTCAAAGCTGCCCTCCTGGGAAGAGTTCAAGGCAGCCTTCCTAAGATGCTTTTGTTAGAGTGCCAATGGGCTTAGATGATGGAGAAGTTTCTGAGGCTTCGTTTGACTCTGGGTATGTCAATGGCAGAATATGATAAGAGGTTCACCTACTTGGCATATGGCGCTTCAGGCATGCTTTAGTCTGAGATTGAAAGGGTGAGACGCTTTGTCCAGGGGTTGCCTAAGGACATGTTTATGAGCCTACACCCTTACATTAGGATGATGGAATTTTCCTAAGTAGTATACCTAGCTATTAGGCTAGAGGCTAGTTTAATAGAGAGAAAAGTTGCTTCTCATGTTGGAAAGAGGGTTTCTGGGGGAACTGGCACAAGCAGAGGATCTGGCCAGCAGGGCCAACGGCGAGCCTAGTCAGGCAGGGTCACCTTCCGAGAGCCCACCCTAACATGGCTTGCAACCTTTCAAAGTTAGAATAGAGGGGTCAATCAGGATAGTGGTCAGGGATCAATTCAGAGCTTCATTGTATGCCAGACTTGTAGGAAGAGACATACTGGACACTGCATGATTGGCACTTTTGCATGTTATGGTTGTGGCCAGTAGGGCCACAAGCGAGCAGAGTATCTGTTCCATCAGGCAACATTCAGCCAAAGGTCGACGAACCACATCACTTCAAGTCAGTCATTCCAGTCAATGACCCACGACAATTCAGCTGCTTCAGCTAGCAGAGGTGCCAAGGGTAAGGGCCATAGGGGCAAAGGTTTTAGTGGTAGAGGCTTAGCAGGCAGAGGATAGGGTGGCAAAGGACAACACCATCTATTCACACTGACATGATAGAACACAGTGGCATCTAGTGATGATGTAGTAGGTATTATCAGAGTTTTATCTCTCAAGGCTTTTACATTGGCAGATCCTAGTTCCACACATTCATATGTGTCCTCGTTCTTTGTCACGCAGTTCGAGAAACCAGTTTCCAGCTTAGAGAAGCCATTCCTAGTAGGGATACCTTCGAGAAGGCACCTTCTAGTTAGAAAGTTTGAGGCCAAGGTCGGCGATATGGAGACTTTTGCAAATCTTCACATGTTAGACATGTCCGACTTTAATATCATCTTGGGCATGGATTGTCTAGCTTCATGCCACACTATGGTGGATTGTCACAGCAAAACAATAAAGTTTGAGGTTTCAGGAGGCGAGCTCCAAGAGTTCAAAAAGATTGGTTGTTCGGTTCCAACCAGCTCGATCTTGGCCATGAACGCCTTGTAGCTCATGGACAAACAGAGTTATGGATTCTTAGCATCAGTTAGATATGTATATGCAGAGGTGCCATGTTTAGATTCAGTTTCTTTGGTTTGTGAGTTCCTGGAAGTGTTTCCAGAGGAACCACTAGGGATGCCACCGGAAAGGGAGATTAAGTTCGGGGTAGAGCTTGAGCCCAGAGTAAGGCCCATCTCTATACCCCCCGTATCGGATGGCTCCAAGTGAGTTAAGAGAGTTGAAGGAATAGTTGCAAGAGTTGTTTGACAAGGGCTTTATTTGGTCAAGTACCTTGCCTTGGGGTGCTCTAGTCTTATTTATAAAAAAGAAAGATGAGTCTATGAGGATGTGCATAGACTGTTGGCAATTCAACAAGGTGATAGTTAAGAACCAGTACCCCTTACCACACATAGATGACCTAATTGATCAGCTCCAAGGGGTTAGCTGCTTTTCTAAGATTGACCTATGTTCAGGCTACCATAAGTTGACGATTAAGGGCAACAATATGCCCAAGATGATCTTTAGAACACACTACAGACACTATGAGTTCCTAGTGATGTCTTTTGGGTTTAACTAATGCCCCTGCAACTTTCATGGACTTGATGAACAGGGTATTCAAATCGTTCCTATATCACTTGGTGATTATCTTCATTGATGACATCATGGTGTAGTCTAGAAACACAGAGGACTACAAGTAGCACCTGAGGATTGTCCTGTAGATCTTGAGGGAGAACTAATTGTATGCCAAATTCTCCAAGTGTGAGTTTTAACTTGAGCAAGTGGCACTTATTCCTTGGACATATGGTGTCCAAGGAAAGCATTTTTTTTAACACCCTAAAAATTATATAAAAATTAATTTGAGCTTTTCTAGTCATAATTTCAAAAATTCGACACACATAAAAATGATGAGGACGATCCAACGGATCTGCAAAAAAAAAATATGAATAGTAACTTGCTAACCCTGCAGACCCACCGAGATAGCCGAAACCCTAGAATTGAGACCCAGAGATGCCCGAGAGTGAAAACTTATAGGATTAAGATTAGAAATGATTAGAAATAAAGGTTTTATACTTAGAATTAATTTTTGGGCAATAGTTGATTTCACGAGTACACCATTTTACCCGTTCAATAAAATTTCAGTGTGCGATTTTTAACACAGAAAACTAATTTAATCTTTACAAAATGAAAGAGATTATCCACTCATATCAAACGAATGGGTAAGATTCAATCTTAAATTACAAGATTTAATCATAGCCACTCATATTATTTCTTTATTGTATAAGATTGACACAAAATCAAGCTTCTTGAAAAAGCTCAATTCTCGGCCATAAACCAAAGAGAACAACAACTCCATTTCCATTTCCTTGAGAGCTCAAATACATTATTCAAATGCCTAAACTCCTAGCCTAGAGTTGTCAAAACCACAAACTAACTGATAATTTGAATCCATCACCTCTTTCCACATTGAGAGATAATTCTTCATTGATTAAGGAAGGGTTTGGGTATGATTAGAGAGCTTTGGAGTGAAGGACTTCCATCTTGAAGCAAACTAGAGACAAGGACACACTAGCTCTCAAGAGTAGGGTTTTATATGGTCTTTTCTTACAAAATTTATCTTGAACATTTCTGAATGATTTATGTCTGAAATTTCTAGTTATATGGGTGATTATATATTGATATTGATGTGTTAATTTTGGTGGACTGTTTGCTGTTGTGGAAAAGTCCTTTTTATTGAAAGAGTTTTTGAATTGGTTTGCTGGATTTTCGGTTTTCCCATTGGTAGTGAGTATTCACAAATTTTCTGGTTCAATTGTAGTCATTTTTGTGAGCTAAAAAATTTATATGTTGAAGCTAACATCCTAGGCTAGTTCCACTAATTTTCTTGAGCCCTAATTTCGATTTATACTTCCTTTAAAAAAATCAAGAACCGAGGTTATGACTATGCTGCCTGGATTATGGGAACTGAAGTTTCAATTTTGTATAATTTTGTTACTATACCAAATGATTGAATTTTCCTTTGAAATATTTACAAAGTATTGGAAACACCTCGAAGTTCAACCATAATTTTTATTTTGAATTTATCAAATCATTTTCTAGGGTTAAAAATTATGAAAATCTGGTTCTGAGCTTAGGTTAAGTGGTCTTTGAGCACCAAAATTTTATAATTGTTTTGTCATAGCTAGAGAACTTGTTTTGCTCTGAAAAATGTATAGGACATTGGGGACACATTGAGATGTTAGGGAGAATTTTTGTGGATATGAAATTGATGGTTTCATTGGAAAAATAATTTTATTACTTGAGTGAGAAATCTGTCAATGTGTTGGAAATGAGCTAAATTCTTGATTTGGAAGTGTAATTTTCTTTAATGCAACTATGATGAATATAAATGCATGCTATGTACTTTAAAGTTTAGTTTATGAGAAATGAATGAGAATCACATATGATTGACTATTTATATGTGAGTAAAGCATGCATTGGTAAAGAGAAAGGTGATAAATGAAATATATATATGTGTGTGTGTGTGTGTGTGTGTGTGTTTGAAGCATTATGGAATTCAAAAATTTATGCTAATGGATGCTTGTATATGTGAGCTTGAGGATGATGTATATCCTAATTAATGACAAAAAAGTCCCATTTAATGATAAGGGCATGGGAAAGTCCCCGTTAATATGACAAAAGCACAGAAAGATCCTCTTTATTATGACAAGCAGGGCACGGAAAGGTAGGGATAATGTGTATAGGGTTCCCTTCGAGGTACTAAGGGCACATAAAGTGGTAGATGAGTTATTATAATGTTAAGTAGTAAGGCATGTGTATATTAAGTGATTGAATAAAAAAAGAGATCCACTTCGGAAGAATGGTTTTTGAACTTTGAAACGAACCTTCGATATATGATGCATGCTCACATTTTCTTAATAAACCGAAGTGGCTGGGACGATGATGATGACATTATTATTGTGTATTTGGGGAGTTGCCCTACTGAGAATTATATAATTCTCACCTCTATGTGTTCATGTTCCCGTGCTGTCTCTATGTTGAACCAGAGGACTATGAGGCTGCTTCGCAAAAGAACTCAAAACTACAATAGTGAAGTATTTAATACTTTTATTATGTTGTACTTAATAGAATGAATATATATGTAAACGTAATATAGAACGGATATGTATTAAAGCTCATAGTAGAGCTTCCTTTTTTACTTACCTATGTATTAAATAAAGATTGTGTTTCTTTGTCATATATTTTAATAGATTATGCTTAGTTATTACACGTGTTAGTCGAGCCTACCATAGATATTTAAGAAAGGCTTGTTATGTTATAAGTAATAACTCTCGAGTATTATGTCATGACTTAAGGATAACGTTGTACTTGGGAAGGTATTACATTATGGTATCAAGCAGTTCATCCTAGTAGAACCTTGAGGAATGGATTGTCTATGCTTCCTTAGTAAATGTCATGCATTATAATTCTATACATGTGTATGACTGCTAGTTAGGAATGTTGAGGGTTGTTGCCACACTTAGCTTGATATTGAGCCTGATCAACTTAATAATTCTTGTTTGGTGTGATAGGAACCGATGACTTCAAATCGGTGAACTAGGAACAGTGCCGAAGACGAAACGGGTATGATGGACACCTTCCATGAGATGGTAGCTGCCATGAGAGAACAAGCTGTGGTTGTCAACCGAATGATGGAAAGGTTGAATCACAATGAGGAGTAGAACCTAGCTGGTAACCCTGAAGGGAACGAAGTGGATGTGGAATATAAAAAATTTGCCGAGTTTAGGAAGTCAAATCCCATGCCATTTCGAGGAGCCTTCAATCTAAATAAAGCAGAAGAATGGATCAAAGCTATGGAGAAGATTTTCATAGTTCTTCCTTGCACTGAGATCCAGAAAGTGGCATTTGCTACTTACATGCTGGAGGTGGATGCAGACTTTTGGTGGTTTGGCACTAAAGGGTTGTTCGAAGCCTTTCATATTCACGTCACCTAGGAGATCTTCAAGGAAGCTTTCTACCAAAAGTACTTCCTTGCTTCAGTTAGAAATACAAAGGAGTTGGAGTTCATGGCACTCAAGCAAAGGTCCATGAGTGTAGCAGAGTATACGGCAAAGTTTGAAGAGCTCTACAAACTTTCCACAATCTATCAACATAATCCTGATAAAGCTTGGAAGCGTATGAAGTACGAAGAAGGGTTACGTGAGGACATTGAAGCTGCGGTGGGACTCTTAGAGATCCGAGATTATGCAACCCTAGTCATAAGTGCTGTCGTGCAGAGGACTTCAACAAGAAGTTAGCAATCACGCAAACAACTTCTAATAAAAGGCTGGCACCTGAAGACCAAGATTATGAGGAGGCCTCACCCCAAAGAAAGCCATTCCACCCTAGCCTGCATGGAGATAAACAACAACAACGGTCAACCATGAGCCAAGATTGTCCAAAATGTGGAAAGAACGATGGGCACCTTGCTTGGTTGGACAGAACGTATGTTATCGCTATGGAAAGCTAGGACATATAATGAGGGCGTGTCCAAAAAGGAATTCAAAGCCAACTACAAAACCCCAACAACAAAGTAGGATCTTCACCATAAGCGCTGAAGGGACATCACCAATTAAGAATTCGATCTAAGGTAGGAACGTTTACGATTTGACTTGAATTATATATGAATTGTTTGTTGATATATGAAATTTGTCTTTTGAAAATCGATTTAAAATGAATTTTGAGGACAAAATTCTTTCTAAGGTGGGAGGTAATGTAACACCCTAAAAATTATATAAAAATTAATGAGCTTTTCTAGTCATAATTTCAAAAATCCGACACACATAGACATGATGAGGACCATTCAACGGATCCATAAAAAAAATGAGTAGTAACTTGCAGTCCCGCCGAGATAGTTGAAACCCTAGAATTGAGACTAAAAAATCCCCAAAAGTGAAAACTTATAGGATTAAGATTAGAAATGGTTAGGAATAAAATTTTTGTACTTAGAATTAATTTTTGGACAATAGTTGATTTTCTGAATACACTGTTTTACCCATTCGATAAAATTTCAGTGTGCGATTTTTAACACCAAAAACTAATTTAATCTGTACAAAATGAAAGAGATTATCCACTCATATTAAATGAATGGCTAAGATTCAATCTTGAATTACAATATTTAATCATAGCCATTCATTTTACTTTCTTAGATTAAAGATGACTTAAATATACAATATAATATTAATTCTTTATTGTATAAGATTGACACAAAATCAAGCTTCTTGAAAAAGCTCAATTCTCGGTCATAAACCAGAGAGAATAGCAGCTCCATTTCCATTTCCTTGAGAGCTCAAATACATGATTCAAATGCCTAAACTCCTAGCCTAAAGTTGTCAAAACCACAAACTCTCTTCACTAAACTTGTTCTACTCCTCAATATCTACCAAACTAACTGATTAGAATTTGAATCCATCACCTCTTTCCACATTGAGAGATCATTCTTCACTGATTAAGGAAGGGTTTGGGTATAATTAGAGAGCTTTGTAGTGAACGACATCCATCTTGGAGCAAACTAGAGACAAGGACACATTAGCTCTCAAGAGTAGGGTTTTCCATGGTCTTTTCTTACAAAATTTATCTTGAACATTTTTGAATGATTTCTGTCCAAAATTTCTGGTTATATGGGTGATTATATATTGATATTGATGTGTTAATTTTGGTGGAGTGTTTGGTGTTGTGGAAAAGTCCATTTTATCAAAAGAGTTTTTGAATTGGTTTGCTGGATTTTCGGTTTTCCCACTGGCAGTGAGTATTCACGAATTTTCTGGTTCAATTGTAGTCATTTTTGTGAGCTAAAACAAATATATGTTGAAGCTAACATCTTAGGCTAGTTCCACTAATTTTCTTGAGCCCTGATTCGATTTATACTTCCTTAAAAAAAATCAAGAACCGAGATTATGACTACGCTGCCTAGATTGTGGGAACTGAAGTTCCAATTTTGTATAATTTTGTTACCATACCAAATGATTGAATTTTTCTTTGGAATTTTTACAAAGTATTGGAAACACCTTGAAGTTCAACCATGATTTTTATTTTGAATTTATTAAATCATGTTCTAGGGTTAAAAATTATGAAATCTGGTTCTGAGCTTAGGTTAAGTGGTCTCTTACCACCAAAATTTTATAATTTTTTTGACATAGCTAGAGAACTTTTTTTGCCTTAAAAATTGTATAAGACATGTGGGGACACATTGAGATGTCATGGAGAATTTTTGTGGACATGAAATTGGTGGTTTCGTAGGAGAAATAATTTTATTACTTGAGTGAGAAATCTGTCAATGTGTTGGAAATGAACTAAATTCTTGATTTGGAAGTGAAATATTCTTTAATGCAACTATTGTAACACCCTAAATCTTAACCTAAGACTACTAGTATATACTTAGGTTAATCTTTAGAATATTACCTCTTGGTCTCATCTTTTACTTAGAAAATACTTAACGGAAATATGGGTAAAATTTTTCTTTTTTGAATTGAAATCAAAGTGAGAACCACGCACGGATCTTTAAAAGGAAGCATAACGAAACATATAGGCAAAGCATAAAGAAACATATCATATCACGGAAACATCAACTAAAACATAGATATATATATAATGTGCCTACCCAAAAGGCAGGACTATTCAATACATCGGGAAGCGGAATACAACTGAAATGCAAATACAAGGAAATCATAAAGGGTAATATAAGAAAAACAACACCCATACCCATGTGCACCTAGAGTAGACAACCTCATATACAAAAGAAGGTTTGTCCTCAACTATGTGGCATGTGTGCACTAACTGCTACCTATCCAATGCTCCTACTCCTGCTGGTCCGAGTACTGAGGGGTGGAATCGATCCACTGGCGGATCTCGGTGGCAGTGGTCGTGCGGATCATCGAAGCGTGTCCACCGCGGCGAGGGCCCATAGATGGCCGACGAGCCAACCTCGGCTAAACTACTGTCTCCTCACTCCCGGCTCTCATAGGTGGGGGAGCGGGATTGGAACTCCAACTGCACATGTGCAAGGGCGGGTCCTCGGATGGATCCGTCTCCGAGTACTGGGTGCGAGGCACGTACTCCTGGTAGTCGCGTACCGCTGATCCCTCAGGCTGCATGTGGAGGATCTGCTCGTCCCGTGATCTAGCTCTCTCAAAAATATTGTTGTGATGGTAGGGGCAGTCGGGGTGAATCGGTAACTCCGTACTGGGTGTGCGAAGGGTCGTCCCATGAACATGAAGACTCTAACAGTGCAGCGACCCTCAAAATGGTATGACCCGAGTGTCGGGTCATGGTGCAGCTCCCATACCAGGGTGTCGATGAAGAGTACGAAAGGTCGCCATCTGAAGACGTGATGGAAGAAAAGAGAGAGGGAATGAGAATCTTCTAAAGAATTCTCAGTAGGGTAATCCCTACCTAGGTGACATCATCACATCCTCAGGAACCTTGGGTTTTATTTCTAAAAAGGTGTGCATGCATATAAACTCCTTTTAAGTTAGTTTTCTAAAGTGTTATTTATCCAAGGTCCGTCATATTTTACAATGCATCTTATAACTAAGCATGGAGTATACTAATGATATGAATGCATCATAAAGGTAAACCAATCAATAGAATAGCTTAAGAAACATTATAACATTGGCATAAGGTGATAGACACAGCATATGTGACATTTTAAACTTTAACTTTCATCTCATGGGGCCACCCTAAAACATCTCTAGGTTATGAGCTCATACCTTAACTAGTCATCACTAGTTCTTACTTATCCTATGATAAGCGTAACATAATCCCGACTTAAAGTACGGGCAAGGGGGTAATTAAGGATCACCTCTCTTAGGGTCATTTCCTCTTTGAAACGCTCTACTAGCAACTAGTGCATCGTAGTATTGTCCGCTTTGGCAAGCTCTATGTCAATACCCTCACGGATTTGTTTTCTGGGGGTGCTCGGCTAAACCGGTGTCACCCAAGAAAGCGTCTCAGTGTTGTGTCACATTTAAGTTCTCATAAAGTGTTAATTCATAGGTACATCATTATTCATCATATAAATCTTTCTCATAGTATGCATCTCATCATATAATCATATATAAAAATATGACCTATTTTCACATAAAACTTTTTCATAGCATATGCATCATCACATAAACATATCTTATTCATACAAACTTACAAGCTTATTATGTTATAAACCCATAGTATTTTATGCTTTGGTTCTTTTGAGTCTTAAACTTGTAAACTAATTGTTCTAGTATTATCCTTAACCTCTTACACACCTATAGGTTCACAACTAATAAGTTTTACTAATTTTTATGCTCAAGGACCTATCCAAACAGCACTATGCAGAGTTGGACAGCTTTATATTTGTGTGATTACGGGGTTCTAGAAATTACGGTTTAGACCCTTAAAGTCCTCAACTCGCATTCTAAGTTATCGATCATTAAAACCTAGTCTCTTGGGATCCTATGAGGTTATAACTAAGTATTTCTCACCTCACACTATAGTCGAGAACATCTCTAAACCTCAAGGGTGCAGAATTTGAAATCCTAACTTTACGGGTACCTAGAAGTCACAAAATGACCCTTTCTAAGTTCGGTTTGCTCCTAAGGCTTCAAGATTAAGTCCTAAACCAATTATGAGTCATTCCTACACATTCAAACTAATTAAAAACCATGATTATTAAATCTAAACCTTGCTGGACAGAATCCAGAAAATTACATAATTAAAGGATCTAGAATTCTCAAATTAATTCTTTTCTAGTTCCTAACTTATCCTATCTTTCACATATGAGTCTTAACATTATTTTTACTCAAACATAGACACATTATCATCATCAAAACAGCACATACAGTGGCAGCAAAGAGCAAGGAAGAACCGAAAATATACTTCTCCAAAAAAGGCATAAAACATAATTTCTAAAGCACATAAAATACTAGTTTCTCTTGGAACTCTTTTTAAACTTTCAAAACTCATTTATAAACAATTTTAACATCTAAAATCATAAGAATATTTAAAAGGGCAGTGACCAATTTAGATTTATCTCAAGAGGTCCTAAATTCATAAAACTTAGTTCTATGCATTCCTTAAACTCATATAAGCTTGGAAAAATTATAAAACATAGTCTCAAATACTTAGAAACTTCAAGACCTCTTGGGGCCGAAATATGAACCAAAGAAAATACATATTGTTAGACCTTTGTTGAGACAACAATGGGCAAGTCTTTGAGCTCTAGGTTCATTTAGGTGATGACATAAAAATAAACATGCTCATGCACTTATTTTAGGTTTCATTAGAAAGTAAAGTGATAGCACAAAGTAAATATGAATGCAACTCATTATTATCTTGGTATTAAATGAGAACTTGAAATATAAACATGATAATGCATAGCTTGAAATATAAACATGATAATGCAAGTTCATTCATTATCTTGGTATTTAGTGATAGCAAGGAAGTAAACATGATATGCAAAGCATAAAGTAAACATGATGCAAGGTTTATTTTATGATTAACTAGAGCTCATTCAAGACTTTAACAAGATAACAACCTAATACAATATCTCAAAGTTCAAAACACCAAAACTGAAAGTCTTACAAAAGAAAAAGAAAGTGAAACTAAGTCAAGTTCTTTATTAAATACCCAAAACCCCTATCTAGAGAAAAATCTCTAGAACGTGCCGGCCAACTTTAAGGTTGACAAGGGTAGGCTTTGGCTTTTAGAAATCCTTAGATTAATTTTCTTAAGTTGAAAAATCATGTGAGCTAGATATCATATAGATGAAGTCATAAGGAAAGGAAAACTCAAACTTTAGAGGTTTCTCACAATGTCATCATCTAGAAACTCTCATCATCAAGCTATCATGCTCATAACAAGGCCTAGAGGCCGAAATGAAAAAGAAAAGGAAAAACAAAGGAAAGTTCAAAAAGAATCCAAGAGGAAACTAGAGAAAAACACTTTCTTGAGCAAAACAAAGTTTGAAAACAAATCCCTACCTTGTGATGAAGGTGAAAGCTTAGACTTGAAGATGGAAATGAGATGAGCAACACCTCCTAGGATGGTGGTGATGATTCGGCCAAAGAGGAAGGAGAAGAAAGGAAATGTGTTTTGGGTGAAGTTGTGTTTGAGGTGGGGTGTTTGAGAGGTTTGATGATGGTTCAAGGCTTTGGGGTGGTGTAAAGAGATGATGATGAGATGAAGAGATGAAGAAGATGAAGATGAAAAGAAAGGAAGAACACTTTTGAAACTTTGAGAGAAAAGAAAAACTTAGCAAGACAACTCTAAAACTCTAAACTTAGCAAATGCTTCAAGGTGCAACAAGGCTATCACAAGCATCCTATTTATAGAAAAAAAAACCATGGGGCTCACCAAGGGGAGGGAGTGGCCGTAGCAAATGGAGGGAAAAGGGAGAGGAAAATATCTCCTTGATTGTGTCATAGAAGCATGGTGTGAAGTATGGAAGCTATGCTACAAAGTATGGCTTGATGTGAGTTAATTTCCTATCAATTTTTATGAAATTAGGCTTCTAGAAACAATGCATGGCTGGAACTTTTCCAGCCACAAATAAATGGAGAAAATGGGCTATTTTAATTATTTATTTACTTGGAAAATCAAGCTTGATTGAAAGTTATGACAAGGTATAGTGTATGTGACTTGAGGTATGGCCTTGGAGTGTTGAAAAATTGAACATGTGATGCATATGGAGGAGGTGAGGCTTCGGCCAGACCTGGCAGCAGAGTGGGGAGGATGATTTGATCATGTAATTGGGTGTTAATGGTAGGTTTAAATGTGTATTAGCTTAGGTACAAGGTTAGGAACAATTAAGCTTAAGTTTAGGTAACTAAGAATGAGTAATTAGGATTTTATGACAAGGTTAGGAGTGCTCATACATCATTAAAGAATTTTAAACTCATTTATGAATAAACAATGTGTAACACAATTCCATGATTTAAGGAATTGGAAAGAGAAAATACTATTTAAGATTCCATGACTAGGAATCTTGAAATTAAAATATGATTTTAAGTTGTAATTAAGCACTTTTAGGTTCTAATCAACTTTAATAAATTATTTTGACTCAAGATTAATTAAGGAAATTAATTAACCTTCGATTAGATCCTAATATTGCTTAGATTTTCTTAATCATGCGATTAAGCGTAAAAACACGAAATTAGGGCAAAACCGTAATTTTGCACTAATTTCGCCCGGGACCTCCGGGACCAAAACTAAAGTCATAGTCTACATAAAAATGCCTTTTAAAATCATCTGGAGAAGTTTCGGGTTCATCCGGCACTTGCAAACGGGTAAAACACTGCAGGGTCGTTTTGGTCATTTTGACCCGAAAACTCGAAAAACTATATTTTCGATCCCGGGAAGGTACACAAGTTATCTAATCCCCTTCCAACATTGAGTTTGCCCTTCGAGTACTGCCGAACCGGCTTTCCTCGAATTCAGGGCTGAAAATGACCTTAGGGGCATTTTGGTCATTTTCACTCTTACAGAAAAATCGGGGTGTTACAACTATGATGAATATAAATGCATGCTATGTACTTTAAAGTTTAGTTTATGAGAAACGAATGAGAATTACATGTGATTGATTGTTTATATGTGAGTAAAGCATGCATTGATAAAGAGAAAGGTGATAAATGAATGATATGTGTGTGTGTGTGTGTTTGAAGGATTATGGAATTCAAAAATTTATGCTAATGCATACTTGTATATGTGAGCTTGAGGATGATGTATATCCTAAGTAATGACGAAAAAGTCCCCTTTAATGACAAAGGCACGAAAAAAGTCCCCTTTAATGATAAGGGCACGGAATAGTCCCTGTTAATATGACAAGGGTACGAAAAGGTCCCCTTTATTATGACAAGGGCACAAAAAGATAGGGATGATGTGTATAGGATTCCCTTCGAGATACCGAGGGCACGTAAAATGATAGATGACTTACTATAATGTTAAATAGTAAGGCATGTGTATATTAAGTGATTGAATAATAAAGGAGATCCACTTCAGAAGAATGGTTTTTGAACTTTAAAACGAAGCTTCAATATATGATGCATGCTCACATTTTCTTAATAAACTAAAGTGGCTGGGACAATGATGATGACATTATTATTGTGTGTTTGTGGAGTTGCCCTACTGAGAATTATATAATTCTCACCCCTATTTCTTTGTGTTCCTGTGTTGTCTCCAAGTTGAACCAGAGGACTATGAGGCTGCTTCGCAAAAGAACTTAGAACTACAATAGTGTAATTTATTATGTTGTACTTAATGGAATGAATATGTATGTAAACGTAATATAGAACGGATATGTATTAAAGCTCATAGTAGAGCTTCCTTTTGTACTTAGCTATGTATTAAATAAAGATTATATTTCTTTGTCATATATTTTAATAGATTATGCTTAGTTATTACACGTGTTAGTCAAGCCTACCACAGATATTAAGAAAGGTCTGTTATGTTATAAGTAATAACTCTCGAGTACGATATCATTACTTAAGGATAACGTTGTACTTAGGAGAGTATTACAATTCTAGTAGGCCCAAAGAAAGTTAAAGCGGTTCAGCAGTGGTTGAGGCCTTCTATGATGTCAAAGATCTGTAGTTTCCTGGGTTTAGCAGGTTACAATTGAAGGTTCATTAAAGTCTTCTCAAGAATAGTGGTGGTGTTGATTAGATTAACTCAGTGAAATGTCAAGTTTCAATGGTCGAATGCATATGAAGAAAGTTTCTAAATGCTTAAAACCTATTTAACCACAGCCCTAGTGCTAGTGTTAACTGAGGGCATAGGTGGCCTTTTAGCGTTCGATGATGCCTCACAAGTCAGACTCGGTTATGTCCTTCTGCAACACGAACGAGTGGTGGCATATGCCTCTTGTAACTCCCCGATTTTCTCAAGACGTTCAAATGACTGAAATGCCCCTAAGGTCGTTTTTACCTGAAACACGAGGACGGCCAACCTCGGCATCCTCATAAGAGTTTTGTTTATGTATGAAGGGGATTCTATGTTTTTGAATGTTGAATAGAGCAGAAGAATCTCATTTATGAGGTTTTTACGCATAAATGACCAAAATACCCTTATAGTAATTTAAGGTAGTTTTGAGTTTTGTTTTGACCCGAGCTTGTCCCGGAGGTCTAAAACAAAGTTTTTAAGGTATGACTCATGTTTGTTTAAGTCCCGGTGGTCCCGGCCAATTTTTGAGGAAAATTATGATTTTACCCTTGCTTAAGTGCATTAGGGCTTAATGATGTTTTTAAAACAAAACCTAAGCAATATTAGACTCTAATTAAAGGTTAATTAATTTTCATAATTAATTTAGAGCTAAAATAATTATTTGAGAATGATTAGACCCTAAAATTGCTTAAGCAAACTTAAAAATCATTTCTAGTTCCATTTCTTTAAAGAAAGCATCCTAGAATAGTAATTTCACTATTCACACTTCCTAATTCAAGGAAATTTGTCATTCCCTAATTTCTAGTCAATGGAATTTGACTCCATTAATCCAACAAGATTGCTCCTAATCTAAGTTGTTCATGGCCCTAATTACCTGATTAGTTCACCTAAACACTTGATCATAAAACTTTAATTAGTGGCCTAACCTTGCTTACCCCTAAACACCTCACTAATACATGATTACATGGAATCAAAACTCTCTCCCCTTGGCTTCTAAATGAACGCCGGCCATTCCCCCCATTCTAGAAGAAATATTTCATTCAAAAAGAATTAATTTATGTCATTCAAGCTTTCATTCAAGGCTTACATGAACCATGCCTCCCATACCTCAAACCTTACCATTGAATGACAACACAAGGAGATATTTTCTCTTCTCCTTGATCAAGAAACCCATTCGGGCCAGCCCCTCCTCCATTCACCTTTTCATGATCCAAGCTCTATATATACATTGCCTTGAGGAACTTTGCTTCACTTCGGATCATTTACCAAGTTTGAAGTTCAAGAACAAGTGTTATTTATCTCAAAGTTTCCTTCTCCTCCTTATTCCAAGAAGAAAATCGTCACCTCGTCCACCTTCAACCTTCATTTACTCCTCAGCCAATCACTCAACCAAGCTCAAACACAAGTCAACAACATCTCCTTCCTCCATTTTTCTTCAAGGCTGAAGCTACACATCAAGTTACAAGAAAATTTCTTGTTTTATCTTCAAGATCAAACCTTTCCTTGACTCCAAGAACACACACACTTGATCGGGAGCTTCTCTAAAAATATTTCTTTGATTTATATGCTTTGATCTTGTTGAAATATGATGAATGGATGAACCTTTCTTGTTGTTTCATTTTTTATTTCTTCCTTTCTTTCTCTTTATGATTTCAGCCTCAAGGCCTTGAATATGATAGCTTGATGATGAGTGTTCTCTAGAGGTGACTTTCATCTCTCATGAGACCTCTAAAGCTTGATGCTTTTCTTTCTTTGAAAGTTTTATCTACATTACTTAGTTCACTAAAGTTTTCAACTTAAGAAAATAACTAAGGATTTCAATAAGCCCAAGGCCTACCCTTGTCAACCTTAAAGTTGGCTGGTACACTCTAGAGCTTTGCTCTAGATAGGGGTCTTGGATACATAATAAAGAACATGGTGTATTTTCCTTCTCTTTATGGATTCCATTTTCTTGCTCTTTTTCCTCTTTGAAGTTTGTTTCTTGAGTTTATTTCTTTAAAGCTTGATGATGATGTTCAAAGAACCATGAGATTTCTTTATAACCTTGGCTCTTAGAACTCTAGAGCTTGCTTTATGATGATGAGATTGGGATTGAGATTATGATATTGATCTTTCAAAGTCTTGTATGAGCTCTATGACACATAATAATGGACAAGCATTCATGTTTAAATTTATGCCTTGCATGACATATTTATTTTATGCTATCACTAACTCTCAAGAATAAATATATGAACTTGCATTATCATATTTAAATTCAAGCTTTGCATTTCATGTTTACTTTTCAAGTCCTCACCTAAACTTAAGATAAAAATGAGTTGCATCTCATATTTATTTTGAGCCCTCACTTTACTTTCTAAGAAAGATAAAATGAAGTGCATAGCATGTTTATATTCTTGTTATCACTTAAAATGTTAGAGCTCAAAGACTTGTCCCTTGGTATCTCAAGTAAAGTTAGGAAATAAATATGTTTAACTCTTTTGATTTTGACCATGTGAGGATGATGAACTTGGTCTGAGTTTCATCTAGTCACAAGTGCCAAGACCTATGTTTTACAATTTTCTAAAGTTTAGTTGATCTTAAGAAATGTTTCAAGTATATTCTTATAACTTAAATCCCTCTCAAACTTGTTTTGAAATAGCTACTGCCTTCATATATTTTATGAGGATTTCCAATGAAATAAATTACTTTCAAATGAGTTTTAGAAGCTTTGAAAAGGTTCCAAGAAAAACTAGCAAATATGCTTACTGCCTATGCTGTCCAGCCATAATTAATAGTTCTATGACTTAATAAATTGTGGTAATGAGGTTAATCAATCCCTTAGAGGTATAAAAAAATAATATGGAAGTTTGAGATTACCCGATTTAGGGGTTTTTACTTTTAAGGGAATGGTTTATGTGTTCTCTATGAATGATGAATTAATGTGTTGTCTTATGATTTACGTGATTCTATATGATGATAGAATTATCAATTGCATGTTATTGTTGTCTTAGAACCTTAAAGATGCCTATGTTAGAATTATATGAGATATGTGACATGTTTGAAATATGTAGCATCTTATTGTAACATGCTAAGACTTAAAGTGACATAAACTATGAGAAAATGATCATTCGGAACCATCAAACTGTAGATGGGGAAGAGGTGATTCTAGCCCCCTAGCCCGTACTTTAAGTCAGGACCTTAACTTATCAAAAGGGATAAGAACCATGTGCTAGTGACGACTAGTAAGGTATGAGCTCATAACCTATAGGTTTCTCAAAAGGGAGAACAATTAGGGTGGCCCCATGTGCTAAGTAAATGTCTTAATGTCACCTAAGTAACCAAGATAAGATACCATGTACCATATACCAAGTTCTATGTTTTATGCTTTATGCTCTATGATCTATGTACCATGTACCAAGTTCTATGTTTTATGCTTTATGCTTTATGATCTGTATGCCATGTATCATGTCTACAATTACCATGATTGCTAATAAGTTAGCTAGATCTTGCATAGCATAATGAAGTATGATGCATTCATGTAAATACAAGCTATGTGTTAAAAAGAATGGGCCTCGGTAATCAATGTTTTAGAAATTCATAATTGAACTATTACATGCCCACTATTTTTATAAGAACCTGAGGTTCCTGGAGACGTAGATGATGTCACCTAGATAGGAGGAAAACCTTACTAAGTTTCTTCAATAAAGATTCTCACTCCCCTTACCTTTCCTTTCCGTCATGTCTTCAGATCCCAATGGCGACCTTCGTCCTATTCGTTGACATGCCCACATGGGAGTTCCACTACAATCCAGAGCACGGATTGTATCATTTTGAGGGACGATGCGCGGTCTGAGTTTTTGTGTTTGTTGGACGCCCCTTCAGCCATCCAGTATTGAGCTATCGTTTCACCCCTACTTCCCCTTATGGAGACGAGATGATTTTTGAGCTCGCTCGCCCGTCTTTCAAGTGGAGGCTTCGCACGCCCGCTTCCTGATCGGCCATTCGAGATTTCCCCGATTATGTTCCCCGTTCGAGGTTTTTCTGAGACGGATCCCTCCGAGGATGAGCCTACACACGTGTATTCCAAGATTTCAGCCCCCATTCCTGTTCCTATGAGAGAGGGGAGTGAGGAGACTATCACGCAACCACGGTTGGCATGGAAGTAGGCCATGCGCCCTAGACGTAGAGGTCATGTGCAACCATCTGGTGCACCTGTCCCCAAGGTACTACGACCATGGATTGGATACATTCCCCGGTTCCCGGGCCATCAGCCGTAGACGACTCTTGGAGTTTTAGTGCACACACGCCTCACTAGTTATGATGACCTTCTTTTGTTGTAAAGGTTGTCTACCTTAGGTGCACCATGTAGGTTTGTGTTCTATGCATTTTGTTTCCGATGTATTTAATTTCCTATGTATTTCTCTTTTATGTATTTGTATTTCATTCTTATGTATCCCAACTTAACTCACCTCTAGGTGGGTAGTTTAAATATATGATATGATGTGTTATGTTCATTATGGAGCCTTCTTGATGCTTAAATTTTCGCATTCTTTTATATCACTTATATATGCTACGAGCGGCTCTTACTTTATCGAGGTTTTAAAAAGAAAAATTTGGCTCGTATTTTTAGTAAGTATTTTTCAAACGATAAATGAACTGAGACAAGAAGTAATAACTAATATTTAACCTCAATATGTTCTAGGAGTATTAAGATAAATATTAGGGTGTTACACCTTTAGGCAGCTCAAAAGGCATGAGTAGAACTACCCAACGCATGATTTGGAGATGGTAGCGTGCGGTAGTCTTTGCCTTGAAGATTTAGAGGCACTATATGTAAGAGAAACATGTGAGATATTCACCAATCACAAAAGCTTGAAGTACATTTTCTAGGCGAAGGATTTGAACCTCGGACAACTCCGATGGTTAAAATTGCTCAAGGATTATGACTGCACAATCTCCTGACATCCGAGCAAGGCAAACGTTGTAACTGATGCTTTGAGTAGGAAGTTTGTGAATAGTTTGGTCCACATAGCACCCTTGAGGCAACTGTTGATAGAAGATATCCATAAACTAGAGGCAGAGGCAGTCCAATTTGGTCTTGGTAGTTCGAGAGCTTTTCTTGCTCACATTAAGGCCCAGTCAACCCTAGTGGAGCAGATCAACATATAGCAAAGTGAAGATCCTAATTTAGTTAAGTTGATCGAGGATATACATCAAGGAGAGAATCATGAGTTTTCAGTTGATGTAGAGGGTGTGTTGCATTTTGGGGCCCGATATGGGTAAGCTGAAGAGAAAAGTGATGGAAGAGTCCCTAGCGCAAATACTTCTTCACCCCAGTTCAGCTAAGATGTACCAATATCATATACAACTATACTGGTGGGAAGGGATAAAAAGAGGCATTGGTGACTTCATGGCACAGTGTTTAGTGAGATAGCAAATCAAGACTGAGCACCAAAGGACTTTGTAGTTGGGTTACCTCGGATCACTAAGGGATTTGATTCCATATGGGTGATTGTGGACAGAATAACTAAGTCAGCTGACTTCCTACCGATGAAGATGACTTTTGGTGCAGCTCAATATGCCCAGCTATGCATAGATAAGATTGTTAGACTCCATGACATGCCAGTACCCATCAGATTTGATAGAAGGTCCGATTTCACCTCACGCCTGTAGAGAGCATTTCAAGAAGCTCTTAGGTACTCATGTGGACATGACCATAGCATTTCATTCGCAAATGAATAGCTAGTCAGAGAGGACATTCCAGACTTTAGAGGACATACTTAAAGCTTGTGTGTTAGACTTTAGCGAGAGTTGGTGTGGCCACTTGCCATTGATAGAGTTCTAATATAATAACAGTTACTAGGCAAGCATCCAGATGACACCATTTGAAGTGTTGTATGGGAGACGTTGTAGATCTCCCATTGGATGGTTTGAGTTTGTGGAAGCTACAGCCCTACACCCAAATTTAGTGCAAGAGAATCCAAGGTCCAGTTGATCAGAGAATGGTTATTGGTAGCCTAATCCAAACAGAAATCTTATGCTGATAACTGATGTCGGGACTGGGAGTTTGCAATTGGTGAACACGTGCCCCTGTGGGTATCGCCCATGAAAGAGGCAGTGAGGTCCAATAAGCAGGGAAAGTTAAGTCCTCGTTATATCGTCCCATTTGAGATTCTAAAGAGAGTTGGAGCAATGGCCTACAAATTGGCACTGCCTCCAAGTTTATCAGCTATTCACCCAGTCTTCCATATTAGTATGCTCAGAAAATACATGCCCAATTATTCTCATGTGCTCACACCACAAGCGGTCCAAATTGATGAGAGCTTACTATATGAAGAGGAATCAATTGCCATCGTCGATAAGCTGATCAAGAAGCTTCACTCAAAGGAAGTGGTCTTAGTGAAAGTTACCTAAATGAACCACTCTAGTGAGGAAGCCACTTGGGAAGCCAAAGAAGCCACAAGAATCAAGTATCCACATCTTTTCCCCCAAGGTATATTGTTTAAGATTTGGGACCAAATCTCTTCTAAGAAGGGAGTACGTAATGCCTTAGGTCCACGTATCCCTGGCTAGGCTTAGCATCCTTAGGATATCCTTTAGAAACCCCTGAAATGCCAAAAACCTTATGGCGACTGAAATTTACATAATTATGCAGAACAAGGTCACTGTAATACTTACTGCAACAAATGGACGAGCTAAGTTGTCCGTCAAGTGTCAGTTAGGCTCACTGTAGCGAGTGGTCCTGATATCAGAATAGTATAAAATGATACAGTTTTGATAAATGACACCCCATCCTTTTTAAACCCTCTCATTTTGGCTTCCTATTTTAGAAATCGAAATCCTCACCCCCAAAACACCATTTCCTCCTCCTTTACCTTCCTCACTTCCAACCTCATTTCAATCTTTGTCCTCCAAGCTCAAAGGTAAGGGATTGTTATTAGTTTATGATATCTTTCTCTCATCCCTTCATGTCCTTGGGTTGGGTGCTTCTATATTCTTAGTTGTTGTCAAGTGGAGCTGCTCCCCCAATTTTACTAGAGGTAGTTTAGAGTTATCTAGAGATCCCCATAGATTAATCATGAGCTTTATGGTTGTTATGGGAGACATTGGTGCTATCCCTGCTCCATGGAGCCAAGTCGATGTTGTTATCATTCCTTCCTCCCCTTCAGGTGAGTGGGTTTGAATTTTGTGATCTTTATGTTGATCATTAGAGCTATTTTCGTTAAAATGGGCATAAATGCATGATTTTAGAGATTATTTCAAAAGAGATTAGAGATTATTATTGGTTTTGTCGAGTTTATGAAATTATGGGTTTAAGATGATGAAATGTAAGTATTTAAAAAAAAAAAAAACTCATGGGACCATTTTTGCTAAAATAATTTTATGAAAAGCTTGACTATGAATGTGATTGTATTTTTAGATTTTATGACTTTCACAACAAATTCAAGAGTATATATATGATATAGCTTTTAAACTCAGAGTAAAGCCAATAGAGAGTTTTAGAGAAAATGTTCAGTTTTTATGACTTTGAACTAGATGGTAGCTATAAAAAAAAAGACAGTCAGTTAACGACTGTGAGCAATCGCTAATCTTTGTATCAAGTTATCCTTAAAGGACAATCTCACCCAAAGTAGAGATGGAACAATTCAGGACTTTGAGGAACCCTAGATATCAGAGAATTTGTTATGCCTTATTTATCATGCATAACCAGAGAATATATTGTTATGTCATATTTATTATGCATAACTAGAGAATTTGTTATGTCACATATCTTATGCATAACTAGAGATCCCTACTTCTTTATTAGAGTACTGTTACTTATAATTCAGAGAAATTTATCATTTTGAATTAATATGTATGTAAATACAAAAAGGTTTTAATTTAGAGCTTTGTTTTGCTATTATTGTTATTATTATCATGATTTTATGCATTTTGGTTGTTGTTCCATGAAGGGGGTTATGGATGAGAATTCACTCACTAAGTTTTAGATGAAAATCACCCTCTCTTTTTTTTTCCCCCTATTTACAAATATAGTAGCTACTACAGGTCCTTCTCAGCCTCCTCCTCCCCAGCAGTAATAGAGACACCATTGGGTGAGCTTCATTTAGGAGTGAAGTGTCCTTTTGATTATGTTATAGAGTTCTCTACGAATAATGCGGGCATGGTCTTAAACCATAGAGGGTATTTTGCATTATGGTTTAATATGCTTCTTTTTGTATTTAAAATGATAGAGCATTCATGGATATTTTGTATAGAGAGTAACTCAATACATATTTTGTATATGATCACAAATTCAAACTTGGTTTATCAAATGAGTTGTTTATGATTATTTCGATTGAAATGAATTGTTTATGATTATTTTGTACTTGAAATGAATTGTATATATATGATCACAGATATAGTCTAGTCTCTGTTCCAGTAGCCTGTAACTATCCCTATGGTGCGCTTTACTTTGCAGTAAAACTTAGATTAGGATGTTGTCAGAGTAGAGTTTCCCAATAGATGTACAAATTAAACAAGATCTAAGCCATGTATTCATTTTCAGATCATGTATTTAATTTAAAAGTTATAAACATCCATGTATATGTTTAAAGATTTCAAATACAAATTTGAGATTGTGGATTATAACTAAAATTTAAGTAACAACTAGAAATGAATTTATGATTAGGTTTTCAAGTGTTAAACAGATTTTCAAAGTACGAGTAAAATGTTTTCAAAATTTTGTATATTAAATATCTCAGTTTTTATGAGTTCGAATATCATGTTTTAATTAGAGAAAATGATAAAGATTTAGAAGAAAATCATGTTTCAAATATGAAATTATGCATTTAGAGAAACATGTTGCTCAGAAGACTTACATGGGGATGAGATTCCCTATGTGTCAGTCACGTTTCTAGATCGAGTCGTGACACATGGCACATGCCTTTTGTGAGAAAGGTAAATAGGATGTTTGAGATTTTGGGTGTTAGAAATAACATTTTCGTATTTCATTGGTTTCTTTCTCATATGCAACGTTGTGCCAGCCACCCGGTATAGCTAAAGAAAAACACATAAGCCAAACTGTCGGAAAGGACAAAGGCTAAATAAATATCTTGAAATATCTGATATGTTAATGTACGAAACAAAAGCCATAATACCAGTCACCTTATCCACTTATCAATTTCTAGCCAAGCCAACAAGGCGAAGAAAATTTCCAATTCCTCCAGAATGTCCAGGGTAAGACCTCATTTGGTATGAAGAATAAAGCATGGCTGTAAGTTCCCTTGTTTGCCCCAGTTATCTCACTCCCACGTCTACGCTAACTTCTGCTAGAATCATACCTCGTCCACACGCTTGTATACCTTCTGCCAGTTATAGTTACATTAGACACAAGCAGCACTGCAAGAGAGAGTTTCCACTCCCAGCAGTGGCTTCAGTTCCATACCAGCCCATCAACTTTGACTACCTGGAAAATGAATTCGGTGGGCGTGGAGTCACCTTTGAAGGAGTTGGTGACGTCTGCGTTGCCAAGATGGAACTGAAAAACGGAAGCGTTGCTACCATTTTGCTGCCAAGTGGATTGATCACCTCCTACAAGGCCCCCATGTGGCATGGCGGCAAGATGGAGTTGCTGCACACTGCAGTGTCAGAGGGAGAGCATCGTGATGCTGTCATTCAAGGAGGAGTGTCTTTAAACTTCAATTTCAAAGCTGATGATAGCGAAATTTCATGGTCTCCAACTGATTGGGTTCTGCATGAAATTAAAGGCAATGCTGAGGAATCCATTCAGGTAAGTTTTCCGTGCGCAATTCATTACGGCGTATTGCATAAAGAAAATTCTCTTTTTTGTTTTTTATTTCCCCCTCCTCATTGCTTGTTTCTTTCTGTTTTGTCTTCATTTGACATGTAAAGAAGTCTATCATAATCAGTTGGACATCATCGAAACTTTATTGTGTACCTAGCTTGACTTAAGCAAATGGGATAGGGAGCTGACCTATACATTTTCAGAAATGCCTAGATAAACTATAATCGCAGAACTCCTAGGAACAAGGTGTATTAGATAGAAACCTTCACAAGAAAGAGCCAAATGAGTTAATGTTTGATCATCAATCAGCCCATACATGCTAATAGATAATTTAATATTTAAATTCCAGTTTCATCACCTATCCTCAACGTGGGCCTTTTGTTTTTGGGGTGTGTGTATATATCTAGTGAGAGGAGAGGTTTTATATGAGTAAGAGGATTAAGTCGGTTATATAACCATAAATGGATAGTTAGAATTAAAAGTTAATAAAAGGTCACGTGATAATTTAAAAAAGTCACATAACTTTATGTTTTAATCTTGACACTTAATGCAAGATTCGATAAGCCAGATTTTCTCCTCTCACTCATATAAAATCATTCCTCTCACTTGACCCTCTCTCTGTATATATATAAAATCATATGACTTTATGTTTTAATCTTGACCATTAATACAAGATTCGATGGCCTATATTTGCTCCTCTCACTCTCATATAAAATCACTCCCCTCGCTATCTGTGATGTATACTAGTTTGCAGTGGCTTAGTGTGATAATCCTAGAACATATCCTGTGCAGATGGAATTAATAAACAGAGCATCAAAGGACAAGATCGGATTAAAATACGTTGTGATTTTGGAAGGAGATGGGTTAATCTCACGACTTGAAGTCTTAAACTCAACATCTTTGCCCCTTCAGATGACAGGATCCATAATGAGTCATCTGACAGTAAGCACACCAGATGCAACTTATGCAATAGGATTAGAAAGATCAAATTACTGTAGCAAGCCCCTTCTTGAATCAGAATTTATTTTAAATCCTCCAGATACAAGCCAGGGGCAAGGATTTGGAAAAATAAGGAATTCAGCAGCACTTAAGCAACTTGTACCAAATTGGGGTACAAAAACTCAGAACAACAATCAAGCTAAAGGAAACCAAGGAGGCAGTGAAGATATGGATGGTGAAGAAATGGATGGCTATAAGCATTTACGAGATAAAATAAGTCTTGTATATACAAATGCACCTCGAAGTTTTACAGTGATTGACAGGGTGAGTAATCCACACTTTTTTCAATAGGTAGAATATGAGTAAAGACACTTTCACAAGGAACAATTTTTCTGTAGGTAGAATATAAGTAGTGACATTTTTCAGCATAATACCACGGTCATATGGTGTTTTTATTTTTTTTTTAATGCTCAAGATTGTGCATATATATCGTATAATCATTTCCTGTAGAATATATTATAATATTTTCTTAAATAATTTTGAATATTGCTGCTGATGGCTATAATTGCAGAGTTATATAACCTACTAGTTAGTACTTTCTCCTCCATCTCTATCTACCTTTAGTCTACTAGTCTATACATATTGATCTTCTTGAATCTTGATATTCATTACTTTACCAATCAGATGAACATCTTTTACGTTCAAAGTTCCATTCCCTTGGAATCTTAATTCAATACTTCTCCAACAACTTCCATCACAGAACTTCAGGACATTATCATGAACTGATTTTTTTTTTAAAAGTAATTTTATTCATAAATTTAATTCAAGAATTTTTGCCTCCATTTTATCCCTATCCCAAGCCAAACTATTCCCAAGTGTGTTTGATTAGGGGTAAAAAATGGAAGATAATTTTCCATAAATGAATTATATGTGTGATTAATTATAAAACTCATCCATAATTCTTTTTGTCATTTTTATCCCTAACCAAAGACACCTTAAAGGCAAAAGTTGTTGGGTACTCTTGGGATCTAATTGATTGGTTATATAGATCCGACGGCGATTCATTTTCAGGTTAACTTTCATGTAAAAGTTAAAAGCTAACCCACATTTGGCATCCAATTTAAAGGTTATAGAGGCCGACCATACTTTATTTTCATGTTAATTCTGCACATGATCTCCTCTAATAAATCTTCTGTTGTATCAGGGTAGAAGAAACTCAGTGTCAATTGTAAGGAACGGATTTGACGAAATGTATCTCTTCAGTCCAGGGTCAAGCATTGAAAGTTACAGCAAGTATTCTTACATATTGGTTGGCCAAGCAGCCGTACTAAAACCAATAATTCTAAATCCCGAAGACGTTTGGAGAGGTGGACAGTATCTACACAATCCAAATCTATGATATGATGCTTAATCGTGTACTTAGCAAAGCAAATTAATCAGACAACAAATAGAAAGCACAGGCTTTACGTATTAGACAGAATGAAATGATCCATACATTTGTGCTCTCACCCTACCAGAAGGTAGAATTCAGTTCAAAGTTCTTACAGACTATTAACAAGAAATACAAAAAGAAACATTGCTCATTTTCACTGATCTTTAACATCTACAGTGACGATGGTTCCCAAGGTTTTGTTGGAATTTACCTTTCATAAAACCATACCTAAAATGCTCTGAAATATAAGGTTATAAAAATGAATGAGCACATTATGTTGGGACAAGATAGTGTGCTTCTTCCTGACTGCTGATCCAGAGTAAAGGGGCAGCCACTGCAAGGGCAAAAGAAAGACCATAAACCAATTTACATTTAGTCTGTCGAAGTGGTTTTTCCATGCGAGCAGCTTCAGCATCATTACTATTTTCAGGAACCACCTCAGGAGGGATCTGCGTATCAGCATCAACAGGAGGGTCAGCAGTTGATGAGACTGACTCTGGTTCATCTTGGAACTGCTCGTCATCATACGAGCTTCCATTCTCTTTACAATCATAGTTTACATGATCTGTAAAGTCATTCTGTTCTTGTTGAGAATTAGATGTTGGACTCCACTCCGTATTGCCACCTGTTAATAGACAACTGAACCTTCCATTCTGTTTCTTAGAACAATCTGAAGGCACATCATCTGGATCTTGTAGAGAGTGAATGAGCTTCGTAGGGGTCGCAAAGATTTTGTTGTCGTCCACATTAACTTGTGTGCATGACCTCTGAGTACAAGAAAGAAGTCAAAATCCTCAAACAAATGGTAACATTCAAAATCACTTACTAGTTTCAATCAACCACAGAAGCACACCATCTTACTTGATAAACTGCCCAAAAATTGGCAGCTCTAATGGTCTGCTGAAAAATAAGTTTGCAAAAAGCTTGAACTGATGTATGCACATAGAAAGCTTACAGTAGGTAATGGTGCATGATGCATTAATGATCTTATGCTAAGTAAATGAGATAGTCTATCATGATCAGAAGTACATACGTTCTATCAGCTTCCTGACCCTTTATTTCTTTTAACTAATACCATTATTGTTGTTATTATTTCAGGAATTAATGGCTAGAAAACAATCCTCATTATCTAATCTATTTTCCATTATGCTAACTTCTTCAAAAGTACTGTACTAACAAAAATATGTCAAAGGAGCTGAACAGTAAAAGAATACTAATGTGGATTAATAATAAAACGGTATAATTTATAGTTTAGTAACCAAGTTACTAGTAAGAAAAGGAAACAAAAGTTAGCAAAGTAAAAACCTGAAACTAAGCATCTAAACTGGTAGAAAGCTGATAGTAATAGACAATAGAAGTACCGAATGTCGCAAATAAGAGTAGCTCAGAAGGCAAAAGGGACTTGGAAATGGAAGAAAAAGCTTCGTATCTAGTCCAATTAGGAATAGGTATGCAATATGGTAATATTTTTGCTACTAAGGAAAACACAGCATGCAACCATTTCATGTTCACAGGGGAAGGGAATGAAGGACTTGGAAATGATTCACATACAGGATACTTGTTAATTTTTAAAATGACCAATCTCTCCATAAAGCTGTCCCTGTAGCAGATGCAATTTCATTCCAAGAATTGTAACGAAATATGAATAATATCAGAGATACTTACAAGGGGACTTGAGTCTGTACACCTGGATATCCTATGCATAGGGTTTATGTGCATTAAACCAGCAAACTCCTCTGAAAAATCTCCCCCTCCATCAGAAAACTCATTCTCAGGGCATCCCAACCGAGCATTTCCCTGCCCTGCCTCTGAGAATAAGCCATCCTTGTGAGATACGTCAACCCCTTCATCTTTGTGACTCCAAAGCTTCCTATTCACACTCCTCCACTGGTAGTTTGAGTTCTGTGAAGGCCGATTTGTTGAAATAGTAGACTCCACCACATATTCATATCCAGGGAAAAAGTCCAAGGTTTGCGATTCTTGTGAAATAGATGCAGGAGAATGGTCTCCACTGCCAGAAAAACCTTCTCCCTCCACATGGTCTCTCCTACTAAAATTTGACCCTGTCACTGATGCAGGACTCTTTACACACCTCGATTTTTTGTCCAGGGCAATTCCCCTGGCAGTTTTCAAAGCTTCAGAGGCAGCACCTCTGATATATCCCATTTTGTCAGATTGGCACATCTCCATCTCCTCAATTATCAGTTCAACCTCTGAGAAGATACTCCTGCGGTCTAAAGATTGCATCAAGAAGTTTACCATTTGAATGGCAGCAAATCGCTTCTGAGAATTCCCCTCCAAAAGCTCACCACCACCGGTATTTAGTATTCGTAGTCCGGATTGTATAAGCAGTCTTGCATAGGCTTCAACAAGCAAAGGATTGTGCTTGGCCAGCGCCATAACCAGACCCATGTGTGATTTGGTCTGAGACTTTCCCTCTAGAGCCACAGCAACATTCTGGCAAACCCTGTTGACCATTTCATCAGAAGCAAACCGCCAGTTGTCTGAATCTGTAAGGGCCTTCAAGCAAAGCGCAGCACCAGAAGTCAAACACTCTTGAGTACTTGAGAGAGAATCAGAAAGAGGCTTACAGAGTGAATGAATTATATGCCTCTTGTTTTCTTCTGGGGTTGTTGGGTCAATACCGTATCTAGCAATAGCCAGAACAACCTTTGAGCAAGCCTGTTGAAGAGGGAAAGACCCAGCGCTTGATGCTAAGGTTTGAACTATGGATTGCATGATGCTTTCTATCATGGCAACAATCCTAGAACCATGGACCCTTGCAAGAACTTCGTACAGTGAGATTGTGAACTCTCCAGATAAGGAACCAGTTTCCTTGGTCTCCGAAACTTGTGCAAGAAAGATAGGAATTGTCTTTGAGTCCAAATCTTTGACGTATGATTTCAATGCTCTCATTGCAGATTTGCAGCTATCTGGATCTTTGTCAAGATTTTGCAACTCTTGCCGCAATACTGTACTCAGATTTCTTCCCATTGTTTAACTAAAGCCGGGAAACAACAACCATAAAGCAAAGTATTGGGCACCACGTTGCATAACATAAAAAATAAAAAGGAAAAAAGAAAATTGTTTTGGATATTATCTATTCCAGAAAGGTAGTCACATTTTCTACTTTAACAATTTTGAGTTAAAGTTCAGAACTTTCCTAACAAAAATCAAATAAACAATCAATCACACAAAAAGGACGATTGGGAAATTTAGAACTGAATAAGTCACCGACTCGAAATCTAATTGCTCCGTCTTTCTTCTTGAGTTTTTAGCAATCAGAACGAAAAGAAAAAAATAATCTTGTGTCGCATTCAAAAAAGTTAGCAATTCCAGAAATAAATAAAGAAAATAGAGTGCACTCAGAAAATGGGCTTCCGACAAATAAATCAGATAGTACAGAACCAAAAATAAACGTTACAATTCCAGAAAACAAAAAAGAGAGAGAAGAAAACACACCTATATAAGGGTAAGAAGGAAGATTTTGAAGATGTGCTGTGGAGTGTGGGTGTGTAGTCTAGAAAGAGCTAAGAACCAGTGTCAGAGAACGTTTTGGGGTTTTAGCTTCTCAAATGTTAGCGCATTTTTAGGGTTCCTGTCTGGTTGTGTTTTTGAAGATAGAGATGTTTTTCCCATTTCTGGCTTTACACCGTTGGAGTGTATCTGGAATGCATCAATCATCCGATTCTCAATTGAATCACTTTCATTTTCAAAATTCTTTCTTGAAAATCCCACCTCTATCCTTTCCTTAGTGGGCCCGGCCTAGAATTTCAAACGGAAAACCTCAACATTCCCCAACTATATTAATAATAGGAGTGATATACGTCCACCTCTAAATGTCCACCTCTAAAATGTTATAAGCCTGTGAATAAAAAGTTGTAAACCAATTAAAGTTGTAAATCAATTGGTTTACAACATTAGAATTTGATTTACAACATTTTGCACCTTGGTTTACAACATTTTGTATTAGGTGTAAGTGGAGGTGGACATTTGGGGGTGGTCATTTATCATTTCCCTGTTCATAATAAAAGAGCAAATTACATGACCTTCTTAAGGTCCTTGCTAATTACACTCACTCCATTTTTTATTTGAAAAAATCATCCATCTCTCCTAATTAATTTAATAGCAAAAAATATAATTGAAAAGTCAAAATTACCCCTATAATAATAACATAACTCTATCTCCTCTTCTCTGTGTCTCTTATTCTCTATCTTTTGTTTTCGAATTCCCATCATCCACCCTCCACTCCATCAATTTTCCTTTCCATCTATCATTCAAAACAAAATAGGAACCATCAACCAATTAAGATCTAAAACCATTACATCCTAATATTCCAAACCCTAAACTAAAATTTTGATCCCAAACCCATACCTCAAACATCGCAATGGTTGGATGCGGAAAATTGAAATAGGTTGGGTGACAGCACAATGGAAGCAAACAACATTGTGGTTGCTACCATGACATGGTAGTAGGGAAGTGCAATGCTACAACGAGGACCAACCTGCGAAACACATACGGCGACAGACTAGAAACGTGGAGGCAGAGAAAGACGTGGTGGCAGGGCTTGTGCAACTTGACAGTGGAAGCAGACAATACCGCAGTTGCTGCCACAATACCATGGTGTAACATCCTCCTAAGTACAATATCATCCTTAAGTCCTAACATCGTACTCAAAAGTTATTACTTATCAATTAGCGGACCTTCGTTAAATATCTATAGTAAAAATCGGTCGAATTGTGTAGTAACTAAGTCATGATTCTATAAAAATATACAGCAAAGAAATAAAACATTTATTTAATACATAGTCAAGTATAAAAGGAAGCTCTCCTATGAGCTTAAGTACATATTTATTCTCTATTATGATTACGGACATATACCTACAACTAAGTACAACATAATAAAAGCATCAACCACTAAAATACTGCAATCTAATTTCCTTTTGTGTAGCAGCCTCATAGTTCTCTAGATCAACCTGGAAATGATACGGAAACACAAACGCATAGGGGTGAGAATTATACAATTATCAGTAGGAAATTTCTCCAAATACATAATTGTAATGTCATCATCATCGTCCCAACCACTTCGGTTTATTAAGAAAAGGTGATTATACATTAAATAATAATGATTCATTTTTAAAGGTCCAAATCATACTTCCAAAGTGGGTTGCTTTTAAAAGAAATCAATCACTTAGTACACATTCACCATAAGCTCATAATCATAGTAAATAATGTTAAACAAAATGATTCAATATGTTATAAATATGTATATGCCCAATGTAACGAAATTTTCTTTAATTGCCCTTCATAAATCGAAGAGGATCTCATCTCTTTTTATATGCCCTGGACAAGTCGAAGAGGATCTTATCTCTTTTTATATATCCTTGACAAGTCAAACAAAATCTTATCTCTCTTTATATACTTTAGACAAGTCGAAGAAGATCTTATCTCTCTTTATATGCCCTTGACAAATCGAAGAGGATCTCAAGTTTCTTTATTTGCCTTTGACAAGTCACGATGATTCTACTTTTTTACTTATGGCTATAGAACTTAATTTAGTGTATCATTCACTTTTCTTTTTCCAATTTCATGCATCAAACAGATATAGGCATTCATTTACAATGTGAATTCAATTATGCCTCAAACTAATCCTTAAAGTCATTAGCATGCTTTCATATACAATAGATTTGAACAAAATATTATTATGTCACTAATATAATGCATTAGCACAAATATAGCACATGGGCATATTTCACCCCTTGGTAGCACAATTTAATTTGCACATCAAACAAAGGGCTATAAAAATTCTCCATGAAACCTCAATGTGTCTACAAGGTTCTATAAAAATTTCAAAGGAAGAAACATTCTCTAACTATATTAACAAAATTCTACAAATTTGGTGGTCAGAGACCACTTAACCTCAACTCAGAACCAAAATTTCATAATTTTTAACCCTAGCAAATGATTGAATTAATTCAGAATAAAAATCATTTTGAACTTCAAGATGTTTCCAACACCCTATAAAAATTTCAAAGGAAAAATCAATCATTTGCTATAGCAACAAAATTAGACAAATTCGTAGCTTCAGTTTCAACAAATCAAGCAGCACAGGTACAATTTTGGTTCTTTATTTTGTAAAAGCAGTATAAATCAAAACTAGAGCTCAAGAAAATTCATGGGACTAGTTGGAATGTTAGCTTCAACATATAATTCTTATAACTTATAAAAATATCGACAAACACATCAGAAAATTCGTGATTAATTGCTACTTGGAATAAAATCAAAAATCCAGCAACATGGTTCAAAATCTCTTTTGACAAAAATGATTTTTCCACAACACCAAACCACTCTACCAAAGTAAACATATATATATATATATATATATATATCTAGGTATAATCATGCATTAGAACTAGAAAATACCAATTTCAAAACAAGCAAAATTCTGGAAAAAAAAAATAGAATTGAACAACAAATGTACTACTTCGAAACTTCAAAGCTTTCTTACCTAGAGCAATCTTTCCTAAGTGCCTTTCTTTATTCAAACCCTTCCAAACAACCTTTAACCCCCTCTTTGGCAGTGGTGTACGATGGCTCAAAGTGAAAAAATAGTGATGGATTAAAATTTTAATCGGTTAGAATTGTAGGTATTGATGAGTAGAACAAGTTTTATAAAGAGAGTTTGTGATTTTATCAAGTCTAGACTAGGATTTTTAGGATTTGGAAGCTTATTAATGGTGGTTTTGAAAGAAAGTAAATGGTGGTTGTATGGTTAGTAAACATGGCCAAGAATGATGCTTCAAAGATAAGGTATTGTAGCTTTTAATGATATTATATTAGATAGTAAGAATTATCTAATATGAAATCTAATTCTTTCTAATAATAAAAAGAAATGGATGACTAGGATTTGGTTTGGAAGTTAAAGAATGAATATTGGTCATCCATTTGGCTCAAGATAAGTGGCTCAATTGAACTTGGTGAACAAGTAACTTTTTCGGTATTAAAATCGTGCACCGAAATTCTACCGAACGGGTAAAACAGTATGCCCGGGTAATCAACATTGCCCAAAAATTAATTCTAAATATAAAATTTGTATTCATACCAATTTCTAATCTTAAGCCTATAATTTCTATTGGGCAACTCCGAGCCCCAATACTAGGGTTTCGACTGTCTTGACGGGCCCGTGGGATCCGTAAAATACTATTCATATTTTTTTACACATCCATTGGGTCATCCTCATTATTATTAAATCTGTCAGATTTTTGAAATTATGACTAATAAAGCTCAAATTAATTTTTAAATAATTTTTAGGGTGATATTGGTGGCGTGGCGGGATAAGATGCAATGGTAGCGAAATGCAACATTGCAACTAGGACTAACCTGCAATGGACTACCAAAGTGGATATGGTGAACAATCTAATGGCTAGTTTGAGGGCTGGCTTGGTGTGTCAATATGAAGTGAGAGATAGAGGGTGGCCTAGTGGAGAACAAGAGATAGAGAGTTTGACTTTTGTTGTTATTATAAATTGAAAAATAATATTAAGGGTGTAACTGTAATAATATTAAATTAACTAAGGGAAATGAGCAAAGGGGTGAGTGTAATTACAAACGATCTCAAAGGAGGTTCTTGTAATTTGCCCTAATAAAAACTAGGAGCTTTAAATTTGTTGTCATGTCTATTAAGTCGTATTTTAATTTCTTAGGTATTGATGTAGCTAAATAAGCATGTCAACATGTACATATTTAATTTTATACTGTATAGTTATTGAATTAGGAATATCACTTCTTACCTATGGCATAAATGTGTTTTGATTTTGTTTCAAATTCATATCAAATATGAAAAAGAAATTGTTAGTAATTGTATTGTACAAACATACATATCTTATAACAATATATATATATATATATATATATAATTAATTTATACCTTGTGAAAAACTTCTAATTCTTGAGGCATTTATAGCATGAATATATAATCTTTAGTTTAATAAAATTATGTGGCCATCTTGATAAAAATAACTTTTCCCCCAAAAATTTTGATTAGAACTAAAAAATGTTGAGAATTTTGGTTTATAATTTATTGGAAAGAAAAGGATCTTGGTGTTTAGGGTGGGGGATTGAGGGTGATTGGTGGTGGGTGGTGGTTGTTGGGAGAGAAAAGGAGTAAAGGGTGTTTTATGATCAATGATGCTCCCTTAATTCCTTATTATTAGTCGTAATCGAAAATCATACTATTTTGGTACATTAAAAAATCAATGTATAATTGTGGTAAGATATATTGGTTTTTCAATTTATCAAGATAGCACAGTTTTCTATCGCGACCAATAATAAGAATGGAGGGAGAATATGTCAGTAATTGCATATTATGTTTTTTTTTATCGCGTAATAATTTCCACAACGTAATATGTTAAATTACATATTTTTTTATTCAAACTTTGATCAAATACATTTTTCATACTATAATTTAGAAAAAAATATTATCACGGTGATATATATTGATTTTTGAGGAATTAGAATTGTAAATATTAACTTTGATTGAATTAATATGGAATGATGACAGATATTAATAAAATATATACCCACCTAATACAAAATAACATGATATTTTTCCTATATATTAATTTTCAATTCTTTTCATAATTATATTTTGTGTTTTATGAGGAAATTGAGTTACATACTATATCAATACTTGATGAAGATCAAATTGGGTTGTGACACTCGAGGTGCTAAATACTTTAACACTTTAACCATGTGACTTGGTGTTGCGTTTTATGCAATCATAAGGTATTGATTGCACAACAAAAGTTTAGAATTTTGCAAAACCCATAATTGAATCCATGCAAATTGACTAGGTTGAACGTAAGGATCAAGTTATGTACCTAGGAGGCTATTTTACAAAACTTGATCCTCATTCTTGGACTATAAGCGCTGCTTAAGGAATGGCTTCCCTCTACCAGTATCTACACACTAACAATCATGAAAGGTTGTTGAGTGCTAGCTCTATGTAATTCCAAACTGTGGGTTTAGGGTTTCCTTCAATGCCGTTTTTAGTTTTTGAAGCTGTGTTAGAGACACGATCCAAAATATCTCTAATGTTAGAGAGATGCATGTTCCTAAGTAATTAGGAAAATGAAATTCAGTTAAAAAAAATCTTTCAAAATTTGAAGATAAATCTTTTTTAAATTTGATTTCATAATATCTAATATTTATCATCAAATTTAAAATTTATACTATCCAATAATATAAAATAGAATAGCGAATTTAATATACAGATAATATATCTCATATATATCCATATATATTAAAATTTGAATTCTTAAAACAACACTAATTCATTCGCTACATTCTTAGTATACAACCCAATAGATTTAAATCACATTGGCAATATGCTTAGGGTCCATTTGGATACTACAAATTCTGACTTTTTCTAACTTTCTGGAAGTCAAAAGTCATATTCTTACTTTTTGTCTTGTTTAGCTAAACAACTTATTACTTTTTTACAAGTTATTCTTAATGCTTTTTGAGTTAAAATATCTAACTTCTTAAGAAATACTTTCTTAGCCATTAAAAGTAAGCACTTTTATTATTATATATTAGAATATAAAATAACTTATTTATAAGTTACTTTTCAAAAGTTACTTCTGTATAAGAAATTAAATAAATTATTTATCTAAATGGGGCCTCAATACTGTTAGCACGCCTACAAGTCATAAGTGGTCTCTAGCAAGACTTTATAACTGACCCAAGTAATAGTAAATTAAAAGTTCATATTAACTTAACCACTAGAATATGTCATAATCTTTTTGTTACATGATATCTAATTTGAACATGAGGCATGGATAATGCCATTCTTATATTGTTCAAATATAATTTCTTAATCTCAAAGTGAACTGATAAATCAAATAACATCGATGACTCTTTCAGTTCATTTGACCACAGCCATGCATTTCTCAGTCTCACTTATTGAGAGGCCCAATAGATATCTCTAAAAAAGAAGTATGAATCTCATCTTATTTAATCACTTTCTTCTGTGTAAATTATATTATTTTTAACCACAATCTTTATAATTATCCGGTTAAAGATAACGTTTGATTATATGAAAACATAATACTTTTTATGTAGAAAACTATGTAAAAACTGTGTAAACTTAGGTATGAGGATTTATTGACATATCTACTTTGAGAATCACTTATGACATCAATCTATGCAGTGGTCTCACAGCGGGTCTATCCAGTCTCTTTTTCTCTAGCGAATGCCTATAAGCTTAATTTTGTAACATACATATAATTATCTCATAATTATCAATAAAGGTTATATCGGTCTACATTATAATATTAATGATCAACTAGAGATATATTTACTATTATATGTAACATGTAAATATAATAAAAAAATTAAATGAATAAAATATCTTTCATCAATTTAAACATAATTAATAATAAAGATCCAATATATGACCTACAACACAATCACTAACACTTTGACCTTTAGAATCGACTTGAAAATTAATATGGAATGCAAATCGACTTGTGAAAGCTATATTTATACCTACCTAAGAGAGAAATAACTAAAATTGCAAAAAAAAGAAAAAAATATATAAGAATAAGCGTGACCCCATTTTATGAAAAAGTAATTCTATTTTAATACTCACATCCGTGTAGACACCTATATGAGTCCCGTAGCATATAAGAGGAGTAATAGAAAGAGAATAAGTTGAGAGAAAAAGTAAGTGACAGGACCCATGTATTTTGTGAGTAAGGTGTTTCGGTGTTTGGAAAAGTGGGTGTTTGAATGTATTATATGAGATCCACTTTTTACAGGATGAGAGCAGTGTTGTGTTAGCTTTTTTGAGAAAAGCTAGAAACTCCATTGTTGAGAAAAAGTCAAGAAACTACTGGCTTGTTTGGAAGTGTGTTTGTTTTTAAAATTTTTAAAATTGTTTTAGAAAACAAGTTTAAGTTTGTTTTTTAAAAAATAGAAAAATAGAAAAACCTGTTTGACAATTTAACTTCAAAAACAGTTTTGTAATGGTGAAAAATAGAAAACATGTTTGGATAATTTTTTTAAAAAATAACTTTTAAAATTAATAAAATAAAAAATTATTTGGCAATGCCGTACCATAACTTGCATACACAGATCACACATATTCACCATTATCACCAAACTCTACTGACACCATCACCTTTGTCACTAACCCACAACCTTCCTTTACTATCACCTTCCTCCACTATCAACTTTCATCATCTCCCATTGTAATCATCATCATCCACCAAATAAACAAAAAAAAAAAATCACACAGCCACTACCCAATCTCAGCCATCACTGGAAAAACACAAACCACCATAAATCACCATTATCACCCTCACCTTCTCACTCCCGAGCTAACCACCACTAACCACTAGTCATCCAACATGAGCAGCCACAACCTTCAAGAGCCCAACACTGTGCCGCGACGATGTTGTTGTTGTCGCTGTGGAATCCATGAAGCACAGTGAAGCCAACCACCATTACAACCACGATCTATTCTTTTTGTTGCCGCTAGAGAATATGGCAGTCCCTGTGCCATCAGCCTCGACCTCCAAGACTTTCCCATCATTGCTTCTGTATGTTATAACTTCTTCCCTTTTATTTCTTTTCCTAATCGAAGTTCAGCGAAATCTAAGATTTGAAGCGAGAAATGTGACCTTGTTTTTGGGACCGGAGAAGTAGAGGGCGAGGAGTTGGAGCAGAGTTGTCCCTCTGGAAGACGTCATCTTCTGAGAGGCTCTAGACTTCACTACTGTTGATGGCTGCTTGGTATGCACCTAGGTAGAAGTTGTTCGGCAGGTTGAACAGGTGGTTCGGTGTTGCCATTGATGCAAGAGGATTTGATGCTAATGATCAAGCATATTTGATTTGAGCAAGAAGAAGAAGAAGGAACACACATTACACACACAAAAATTCAAAAGAATGAAAGGAATTTGTGTGGTGAGAAGTGTCCAAGAAAATAAAACACATAAAACATCCCACTAGAATTGAAGGATAGCAAAGAATAGAAACTCAATTTATTTACCAGTGTGCCACTGCGTTTTCATTGATTTTAAAAACAGAGTTTTGAAAACTGTTTTAATTTTTCTGTTTTTAAAATAAGAGTTCCATTTTTTATTTTTAAAACATGTGTTGAGAAACTCTTCATTCAAACAAGTTTTTTGTTTTTTTCCTGTTAAAAATCGAAAACAATTTTTAAAAGCCTTTGCTGAACAGGCCTTGCATTTTTCTTACATGAATTGAAAGAGAGATTCAAGTGGGAACTTATTTATAGCTAAAACTATGTAACTACTTGCTATCTTTCAATTCCTAGAGATAATCTTAATTGATATGATAATAATATCAAATCCTACCACATTATCTAATTATAATAAAAGATAAAATAACTCACATAAAAAAAAAACCTAATAGATAAAATAGAATAACAACTTGGTTTGAATTTAGGCAGCATAATTGCCCTATGCATGGAGTCCCCAATGTTGTCTTTGGATGGCTTTGTGCATGGGTTGTAACCCATTGCATAGAGTGCTCCAAGGGTGTGACGCATGACCACCAAGCACATCATCATGCACCTTCACATTAATAACTATTTCCGTAATCTTGAGAAGCACTAAATCCAATATAAGTCATATACACTAGAAAAAAAATTAAGAGGCCTTAAGCAACTAAGCGTTGATGAATCATAATAAGTTGCATGACATAAATACATACAGTAAACAAACTATCAGAAAGATAAAGAGACATGAAAGGAAGATAACTATGCATATACCCCCCACACGAAGCAGGGTATATCTTCATCTTTGAACTTGTACTAATGCTAACCCATCTGATCTTCACACCAGAAGAAGACTGGTATATACTAGTGATAGATCCTTGCTTCTTGAGGCTTTTTAAGGTACAATCCATTTAGTTGAAACAATTTGCATAGGTGCTAACCATATGATAACCACTTATCTATGGACTCGGCCACCTTCTCTTGTCTTAGACCAATTTTGTCCACCAAAAGTGCTAAACAAATAAATTCTAAAAGGACTTGCATAGAGGAAACTTCTGCAGACTTTGTGGGAAATATAGAATATAAAGAACTTTTCTTGTACACAATGCTATCAACAGTGCAACTGTTTTATAGCATGAACTTCCACTCCCTATAGCAAGAATTGCAGTTGTAAATCAAATATGGTATAAATAAATTCCAACTATTATAAGATATTAACATGATAATGGTTTGAATGTAAACATAATTTATAACATGAAAGCTTGAAATTAATACTTACTTTGGCATAGCTTGAACTTGAAAGGGTTTCCCTAACATGGTTGCAAAATAATAATAATAATAATAATAATAATAATAAAGGGAAAATTGGGACTACCACAAAAAAAAAAAACATTTGGATGGTTCTGTATAGTTTGGACACTTAGGTAGCATTTGGTAAAGGGGATGGGGATAGAAATATTAGGATAATGAAGACGGAGACATAAAAAATGCTGTCTCTATATCATGTTTGGTTGTGAAGATGGGGACAGATGTTGACTTTTCATTGACTGGGGTTGACCACCATCGGCCAGCCACTGACTGGTATTGACCGGACGTTGACCGACCATTGACTGACGGTGGATGGTGGTGGCTAGTGGTTGACCGATGGCCTGACCACCACTGAAAATTTATGTCCCCGTGCCCTGTCCCACTTTTTGGAATGATAGAAATACAGGAAATTTTTATCTCTGGCATGTAAAATTTTTTCATCCTCGTACCCCATTCCCTTTACCCAACAACATACAAGACAAACTGTCCCTGTATTTGTATCCCCGTCCCCCTTACCAAACACTACCTTGTATATGGTGCTTGTCACTTGAAAGAATCCCAATTGGAGGTGCACGAGGTTTGAAAAAGAATTTAGAGCAATTAGAATTTTAGTAGTACCTATGAGACTGCTAATTTAAAATATGTTTAATTGATTGAGAGTTTAAAATATGTTCAATTGATAAAAGGGATAGAGAATTAGATTGTTGTGATTGGCATTCAAGTTGGCATAGGCATATAGGAATTGTGATAGTGATTTTCTATTGTTTATGTTAGCCAAACTCTTAGGGTTATGTGATTGTTAAGTAAAATTGCACAATTGGTTGTGTGATTGCATGCTTAATGAAAGCAACCGCATATGTGAATTATCCTTTGAGCCATTGATAATGTAATCCTTGATCCGTAGGATTCCTTGTGCAAGTAACTTTTGTTGTTGATTTTCCCACTTAATTTATTTTCTATAATTGCTCAACAAACTCTCCAATTACTAAATTAACTAGTAACACTTGCTTTTGAGATGACCAAAGTTATATCCATCACAAGCTATGTTTTGAATGATAACAAAAATTTTGTAGAAAGAATTAATGGTTTGTATGAGTTTCTTAAGCATCAAATAGAAACTCTCTCATATCATAAGTAAATCAATTCTTGATTTTTTTTTCATACTATTGGGATTTTACATGATATAAATCTCATTCAAAGATATAACCATTTTTTAGAATATGAAAAATAACTCAAAAAGTGAGTTACAGTACATCAGAAACTTAAGAAAGTTAAAAAGAGCATCAAAATGTGTGTCTGGGACATCAAAAACCATTCTCAAACATTAGAAAATGGCATGCCATATCAAGAATGTGCTTTCTCATAATCATATCAAGCACATCTTTATCAATCTCATACGTGCTCACAAATTGAAGTGCCCAACACTTTGTAAAGATCATCATCTAACTAAAAAAAAAAAAACTCAATATAAGTTAAAAAGCTCAGAAATGTAGAAAAGCATTAGAAACTAAAACATACATTCAAAAACTGAAGATCTTTAAAGTTTAATGGAGACAAAGGCTCAAAAAGTAATTGATCAAATCATATTGGCTTTACACTTGGGAATTTAAATCCTTCATGAAGTTTTTCACAACCTAAGAAGTTTAGAAACAACACATGTTTGAAATAAAGTTTCTAAAGTATTTCTTCAAAACAAAGTGTAGCAGTTTCTGTACCTTAGCAGCTATTACTAACACAACTCAACATAAGAATCTAGAAGACCAATCCTAGAATGCAAAGTAATGGTTCAACGGAGAAGCAATCAAGGGATAATGGTCTCATTCAAATCACAAGTATAAATGCATTACACCTTCAAGTTGGACGGAACTTTTGCGCTCATATTTTTTCAAACAATATTTCAACTTTTTAAGGTCCAGTTCTTATTCAATTTCAGTTTCTCAAGTGTAAAAACCTTTTTTCCAATATTCATTATGTAATGTTCCAATTTTCTATTAGAGTGAAAATGACCGAAATGCCCTTGAGTTCATTTTCGGCTCAAAACTTGAGGATAGCTGACCCGACAGTCCTCGAGGGGCTAACTCAATGTTTGAAGGAGATTAGTTGACTTGTGAATCCTTCCGGGAGCGAAAAGCTCATTTTCTGAGATTTCAGGTCAAAATGACCAAAATATGCCTATTGTGTTTGACACGGGTACGAGTGCCGGAATAAGCCCGAAACTTCTCCAGATGGTTTTAAAAGGTGTTTTTATGTATTTTATGACCTCAGTTTAGGTCCCGGTGGTCCCAGGCAATTTTTATGCAAAAATTACAATTTTACCCCTAGTTTATTGTTTTTGAGCTTAATTGCGTGATTAAGCAAACCTAAGCAATATTAGGCTCTAATCGAAGATTAATTAATTTCCATAATTAATCTAGAGTCAAAATAATTTATTAAAGTTAATTAGAACCTAAAATTGCTTAGATTAAACTAAAATCTCATTTTAAATTCAAGATTCCTAGTCATGAAATCTTGAATAGTGTTTTCTCTCTCCAATTTCTTAAATCATGGAATGGTGTTTACAATTGTTTATTCATAAAATGAATTTAAAATCCTCTAATGATGTATGAGCACTCCTTAATCAATTCTTAGTCTCATTTTTAGTTACCTAAACACATGCTTACCAATTCCTAATATTGCACCTAAACTAATACACACCTAAACACATTACTAACACACAATTAGATGAGATATTTTTCTCTCCCTTAGGGCTGCATAAGTTGGCCGAAGCCATTCCCCACCTCCATGCTCCAAATATTTGAAATTCAAATGCATTTTCAAGTCCACACCAAGCCATGTTTAGACCATGCTTTGCACCATGCTTGTCATACCTTCAACCATGCTTTGAATGACAAGTTGTAAGAGATATTTTCCCTCCTCCCATGCCCCAAAAGCTACAACCAAGCCCTCCCCTTTATGAGCCTTCATTGTTTTGTTTTCTACAAATAGGTACCTTAGATGAACTTGTGTTACTTTTGTTCATTTGGCAAGTTTGAGCATTTTAGCATTCTTGTGAGTTCTTTCCTTTTCTCTCTAAGTTTCTAAGAAGCTCTCTTTTTCTTCATTTTCTTCATCCTCCACCTTGAGCCACCATAGCACCACCACAAAACACCATCCCACCACCTTAGATCATCATCAAAGTCCTTAAACACTCATTCTCAAACACAAGCTCACTTAAAACACATCTCCTTTCCTTGCTCTCCTCTTGGCCGAAAGCATCATCGTCTCTTTGAGGAGGATTGTTCTTCTCATTTCCTTTCAAGATCAAGCCTTTTATCTTCAAACTTGGTAGAGAGTTGCTTTCAAGTTTTGTTTTACTCAAAAAAATGTTATTTTCTTGAAGTTTCTCTTGGAATTTTTTTAAGTTTTTCCTTGCTTTTCCTTTTCTTTTCATTTTGGCCTCAAGGCCTCATTTTGATCATGATAGCTAGATGATGAGCGTTTCTAGATGATGACTTTGTGCTCATCTCAAAGAAACCTCTAAAGCTTGAGTTTTTCCTTTCTTGAACTTTATCTATGTTACTTAGCTCACATGGTTTTTAACTTAAGACAAATTAATCATAAGGATTTCAATAAACTCAAGGCCTACCCTTGTCAACCTTAAAGTTAGCCGACACGTTCTAGAGTTAGCCGACACGTTCTAGAGTTATGCTCTAGATAGGGGTCTTGAGTACATAATAAAGAACTTGGTGTATATTTCCTTCTCTTGTGATTTCGGTTCCTTGCTTTCCTTTCCCTTATGTTTGCAGTTTTGGTTTCCTTTTTCCTTGTGGTTTTATTGTCTTTTAAGTTTATTTCCTTTAAGCTTGATGATGTTGTTCAAGAACCATATAGTTTCTTTGAAAACTTGGCTCAAGAACTTTAAAGCTTACTTTGTTGGTTGAGATAAATATTGGGTTGAGTTTATATTCCTCTAAAACTCTTGCATGAGCTCTAAGTTAAGATAAAAAGAACTTGCATTCATTTTTATCTTTATGTCATCACTAAACTCTCAAGATAAAAGAATGAACTTGCATCTTCATATTTATGATTATATTCTTACTAAATTTCTAAGATAATAAAGGACTTGCATAGCATATTTATTTTATGCTCTCACCTCCTAATAAAGACTAAAAACAAAGTGCATTGCATATTTATGTTTATGTCAATCACTTAAGAGATTTAGAGCTCATGGACTTGCCCATTATTATCTTAAATAAAGTTTGGAAATGTGTGTGGTTTATTCACATGAATTCGGCTGTGTGATGATGATGAACTTAGAGTAAGATTCATCTAGTCACAAGCGCTAAAACCTATGTTTCATGATTTTTACTAAGTTTAGATGATCTCAAGAAATGTTTTGAGCAAAGTTTTATGATTTAAATTCCTCTTGAGATTAATTTGATATAGCTACTGCCATTAGGTGTTTTATTATGGTTTTAATGAAATAAAATGTTTCCTAAGGAGTTCTATAAGTTTTAAAAAGGGTTCAAAGAGAAACTAGCAATTTATGTGTTTTAAAAATGAAGTTCTATGCATTATTTGATGGAGATGTTTTCGGTTCTGCCATGCTTGGTTGCTCACTGTATGATGTTGTTTCTGTGATGATAAAATGAGTATGTTCATGTATATTTGATGTTAGAATTAATTTAAGAAAGTTAAGACAAATTAATAACTAGAAAAGAATTAAAATGAGATTTTTAGATCCCTTATAAAATGAATTTTTTGTATTCTGTCCAGCAAGGGAAAAATTAGTAAATGATGGTTTATAATTAGTTTAAATGTGAAGGAACTACTCATATTTGGTTTAGGAATTGATCTTCGTACTTTAGGAGGAAACTGAACTTAGAAAGGGTCAAAGTTGTGACTCCTAGGTACCCGTAAAGTATAAATTATGGATTCTGCACTTATGGACTTTAGAATAAGCTATGATCATAATAATTAGCAAGAATAATTAGTTTTGAGCCTATAAGTGAATAAGATGTTGGGACTGGATGATTAGAGATCTTAAGTTTCAAGTTTAAGACCTTAAGGGTCAAGCATAAAACACCTTGGGTTCCTTAATAAAATGAGTTTATTTATGTAAGTATGATGTGATGATATATGATATGATGAGTGTTTCATTGAGATGTTATGTCTATTATGCTCATGAAAGTTAAATGAGAAATGCATATGTGTTATGAGATTTGTGGCATAAAGTTAGTTTGAAGGAAATTCAGTGCACAGCTGTTATGCTACCGAATTTCCATCAAAACTAAAAGGACTTGAGAATGTTTTTGAAGAAACAAATGAGATTAAAACCCTAGGTGACACTAGTTCGGCCGAGCACCCCCATGAGATTTTTATGTGACGTAGCACTGAGACGTACTTCTCCCGCTCCGGTGGGGAGGAGGCAAATCCGTGAGGGTATGAGTGGATGCAGCCTACCAAAGCGGACAATTCACTATACACCAGATGCCAATAGAGTGTTTCAAAGAAGGGAATAATCCTAAGAGAGGTGATCCTTAAGCCCCCTAGCTCATACTCTAGTAGTCGGGATTATATTTATTTTTTTCGCTTATCCAGATGATAAGTAAGAACTAGTGACGACTAGTTAAGGTATGAGCTCATAACCTAGATAGTGTTTTAGGGTGGCCCCATAATGCTAAAGTATGATATTCTAAGTCACAAAGTTGAGGAAAGTTCCACTTGAAAGTTACATGCCACTTTATGCCACTTGTATGCTTCTTGATGTTATGATTTGTTGAGTGGTTTGTTTAAGGCATTACCATGCATTTATGCTTTGATATACTGCATTCATGACATTAAGATGCATTCTAAAAGGAATGAACCTTGGATAATCTAGTTTAATAAACCTAAAGAAGGAATTTACATGCATGCTCACCTTTTAATAATAAACCCAAGGTTCCTGAGAATATGAACAATGTAACCCTAGATAGAAGATCCATACTTAGATTCTTTAGCAAGATTCTTACTCATTTCTCTTCTTTCTTTCTCAACTATCACATCTTCCGAGCTCGATGGTGACCTTCATCCTGTTCGTTGACACGTCGGTCTGGGAGGTGCATTATGACCCGGATCACCGCTCCTACCACTTCGAGGGTCGATGCGCTGTACGTGTTTTTGTGTACATGGGACGACCTTTTGCCTACCCAGTATTTAGCTATTGCTTCACTCCTACTGCTCCTTATGGCGATGATGACCTGATCTTGGAGCGCACCCGCCCTCGCGACGAGCAGACTCGTCATGCTCATTCATCCGCCTCGGCTGTATGTGATTGCCCCGAGTATGTTCCCCGCTCGCAGTGATCGGAGACTAATCCACCCGAGGACTCCCTGACGCACATATTTTCGGAGGGCTCTGCTCCTGCGGTCTCGATGGACATTGGTGGCCGTAGCGAGGATACGATGACGCAGCCCCGTCGAGTTCGGCGACCGGAGATGCGTCCATGCCGTGGAGGCCATACTTGACCCCCATTCCGCTTGTTTACCTCCGAGGAGCTCACGCAGTTTCCTGGGTACATACCTCCATCACCCGAGGGTTCTTGCCACCTATAGACCTTATTGGAGGGCTATTCGAGTGCTCAAGCCGTCACGAGGTTTTATTCCTTTTTTAGCATCTTTTGATAGGGGTATTCTAGTTGGCACTCATAGCTTTAGTAGGAGGATAGTGTAGATGGCTTTTGCTCTTCATCATACCATGTATTTTCCTGCTTTTGTACTTTCCTGTTATTTCCTTGTATTGCAAGCTCAGCTCGACTTTATAAGGGTGTGACTTTATGTAACTATGATATTAATGAAAGTATTTCCTTTGATGTGTCATTGATTGCTCATTGTTATATGTTCTTTTACTTGGTCCCTATTCTGTAAGATTTGCAATGTATGTTTAGTTCACGATTATGTCGTACGCGGCTCTCACTTTATTTTTATATTTTTTAAAAAAATTTACTGGTATTTTCCGCTAAATATTTTAATAAAAGAATGAGACTAAGAAGTAATAACCTAATGATTAACCTAATGTGTTCTAGAGTATTGGATTAAAAATTAGGATGGTACACATTAGCAAACATTCTTTGTAAGAATCATAGAAAGAAGTCTCTCAAGTGGTTTGTTTATACCATTCTTAAATCTTAGGAAACTTGAGTTTTCTCTTACAGTGAAACATCAAAACTCTTATCTTTTTGTACCTTGATCCAATAGTGATCATTGCGAGAAAGCTTGAAGAGGTTAGGAAGAAGGAAGAAAAATTACTTGTTAGTGAAGGTTGATTGCACAAATTGCTCACTAAGGTTAGCTTGAGAAGACTAGTAAAAAGAATATCTTGGTGTTCTGTTGTAAGAGAAAGAAGTTTAATAGAACTGTCAACAGTGTTGATTGAGGACTAAATATAGACAAAGCTTAGCTGAATCAGTATAAAGTTTTTTGTGCGATTTAAATTACATAGTGTACCATGCATAAAGTCATTACCATATTATTCATAATCAAAATTCTAACTCATACAACACTTATCCATAATTTCAGTCCCAAAAAAATTTTGATTAATTAATTAAACATCACTGAACTAGGGTGAGATAATTTACATAGCTAATTCATTATATCTATGAGGTCCTGTAAAAATTTCAGAGCAAAATAAAGTCTCCAGCTATATTAACAAAATTGTACAAATTTGGTGGTCAGTAACTACCTAATTTCAACCAACAGTGAGAATGCCCAATTTTATTACTATAGCAAATGAACTCAATAAATTCTGTAAAAATTCAAGATTGGAGCTCAAGGTGTCTGAAACAATTGTAAAAATTGTAGAGCAAAATTCGATTATTTTTTATAGTAACAAAATTAGATAAATATAGAGCTTTAGAACTGGCTGTTCAGACAGCAACCTTGATTGTCTCAATTTTTGAACTTTTAAAATAGTAAAAATCTCCAATTGTGTTTTAAAAATCACATAATTTTATTGTCAGACTCAAAAGCTTAGTTTTCAGCATACCAAACCAAGATGTAAGTTGCTCAAAGAAGCATCCTAACAACATGTACTAACCAAATCATGCATGTTCATCAAACTCTATCCTATGTTACTAAAACCAAACCCTAACTTAATTCCTTGAAAAATCTTCATAAAACAAAACTAGATTGAGGAAAGTTTTAAAGAAAACCTATCTTAGGTAGAAGACTTTTGCAATTGTCTTGATTCCTTCAAGTGTTTCTCCACCTAACTTTAACCCAAAACTAGCCAAATCCTTCTCATAAGCATGAATATAGTAGCTCCTCTTGATGGTAAGGTAAGATGAGAATTTGTTTTTAAGTTAGATGATGAAGGTTTTAAGAGGTAGATTAGATTTTATGTTTAGGGTATTAATATTTGGTGTTATGGAATGAAGTTTACAAGCTAATTGATAGGGTTTGGCAAGGAAGAAATGTGGAGGGGCTATAAGGAAGAAGGCTGAAAATTGAGGGGAAGAAGGTGAGAAATGTGATTTGTGTTGCTAATATAAAAGATGTGTTTAAAATCTTTACCACAAAAATATATATTGTAATAAAAATAGGATATATTTGTGTTGGTGTTATTTGATCTTGCTAAGGATAGGAGATATGGCCATTTTCTTTGCCGTACGTTGTCAAGAAACTTGTTCTCTAGACTTCATATGGTGCCCAGATTTAAAGATCGGGATTGTTGAACTTTGTTTCCTCCATTCAAGGCCTAACATCGCCGATCTGTCCGACCACGAAATGGCTATACTGGACTAGTTGCCGTCTCCTCCGTTCAATGCCGAATGTCACCGACCTTTCCAACCACCGAACGGCCATAGTAGATTAGTTACCATATCCTCCATTCAATGCTCACCAGTGCCAATTTGTTTGTTGCCTTCGTTGGGGGATGAAGCCTTCTAAGGTTCATCCTTTCTTTCCTTTAAAATTTCAAATTTTATTTTTCTTTATAAAAATGAAATGAATATATTATAACAAAAATATGAAAGATACTTTTTATTAAATTTATATTTAATTTTCTAATTTTAATAATAATTAAACACGAAGTATAACAGACACTAAGTCATCTCGTTACAAAGGTTAACTGGTTCACTAACCTCAGCCTCCCAACATCATCATCCAAACACACTGGAATCTACATGTACAAGTGTCATCTCCCTATTGCACAATTGTTCGACTTCACCATTTTCATTGACTAGCGATCACACCACCAGAGAGGAATGCCACTAATGTCCCAGACAAAAACTGCTCTCGTGAGTCGTGGCAACTTTGAGCTACCGTTGTTTAGTTTAGATTATATGCCAGCCAACCAATCTATGCTCCCTTCTCCTCTTTCTCTTCGTGGGCTCTTATTCCTATGTCCCAAGTCCTATTATTTCCCCTGCAATTTCACACATCAAATTTTTCCCAACCCCATTTCGAAGAATCGTAAGGTAATGCCAAATCAATTCCAAGAAGTTGTCTACTTGATTATCTTCATGGTTCTTTTAAGCTGAAAAGATCATGCTTTTTGTTTTTTCCCCCCTTTTTCTGTGTGCAGTTATTAAGTAGACAAGTGAGTTTGGCTGCCTTTAATAGCACTGCAGTGAACTACGCGTATGGCCACGATGAACTTCCAGACGGGAAAAATGGAGAAGGGGATGCAAAGGGAATTGATTTCTTGCATCTCATGGAAGAACGTGGGGTTCATGCCAATACTCAGACCTATTTGTGGTTGTTAGAAGGGTGTCTGAATTATGGGTCGTTTTCTGATGGGTGGAAGCTTCATGGCAAGATTCTAAAGATGGGTTTTTATTCAGAGCAGGTGTTGTGCGACCGTGTTATGGACCTGTATATTGCATTTGGCGACTTGGATGGTGCAGTCAAGGTTTTTGAAGATATGCCCATTAGACCCTTGTCTTGTTGGAATAAGATTATTCATAGGTTTGTTGCGGAGAAGTTGAGCGGTCAAGTTCTGAGTTTGTTTCAGCAAATGATGAAGGAAAAAGTGAAACCTGATGAGAAGACTTTTGCTGGGGTTTTGAGGGCATGTAGCGGCAATATTCCTTTTGACTACGTGGAGCAAATACATGCCAGAACTATAACTCATGGTTTCGAAACTAGTCCATGGATATGTAACCCTCTGATTGATCTATATTTTAAAAACGGTTTTGTGAATTCTGCTAGGAAAGTCTTTGACAATTTACTGAACAAGGATAGTGTTTCTTGGGTAGCTATGATCTCCGGTTTATCACAAAGTGGGTATGAACAAGAAGCCATTATTCTATTTTGCCAGATGCATATGTCAGGAATCTGCCCTACTCCTTATATATTTTCTAGTGTTCTTAGTGCCTGTACAAAAATAGAATTTTTTTGTTTTGGAGGGCAGCTCCATGGCCTTGTTCTGAAGCAGGGATTCTCTTCTGAAATATATGTGTGCAATGCCCTTGTCACATTGTATTCACGTATGGGGAATCTGATATCTGCTGAACATATTTTTAGTGCAATGTCACAGAGGGATGGAGTTTCATATAACTCACTCATCTCAGGACTAGCTCAAAAAGGGTATGGTGGCAAGGCTTTAGAGTTGTTTACGAAAATGCATCTTGAGAGCCTCAAGCCTGATTGTGTTACGGTTGCAAGTCTTTTGAGTGCCTGTGCATCAGTCAGGGATATTCTGAAAGGAAAACAGCTCCATTCATATGCAATAAAGGCAGGAATGTCTTCAGACATAATCCTGGAAGGTTCACTTCTTGACCTTTATGTTAAATGCTCAGATATAGAAACTGCTCAAGATTTTTTTCTTACAACAGAAACAGAAAATGTGGTATTGTGGAACATGATGCTTGTGGCTTATGGTCAATTAGACAATCTACATGATTCAGTTCAACTATTTACACAAATGCAGATGGAAGGCATTGTACCTAATCAATATACCTATCCAAGTATTTTGAGTACTTGCACCTCTTTGGGAGCTCTTGATCTAGGAGAACAGATTCATGCTCAAGTACTAAAAACTGGTTTTCAGTTCAATGTGTATGTTTCCAGCGTGCTTATTGACATGTATGCTAAACATGGAAAACTAAATACTGCCATGAAAATCCTTAGAAGACTGAAAGAGAAAGATGTTGTTTCTTGGACTGCAATGGTTGCTGGTTATGCACAACATGATATGTTTGCTGAAGCTCTTAACCTCTTTAAAGGAATGCAGGATCAAGGGATACAATCTGATAATATAGGATTTGCCAGTGCAATCAGCGCTTGTGCAGGTATCCAAGCACTTGATCAAGGACGGCAGATTCATGCACAGTCATGTGTCTCTGGTTATTCAGATGATCTTTCAATTGGTAATGCACTTGTCAGCCTTTATGCTAGGTGTGGGAAAGTACGAGAAGCATACTTTGCTTTTGATAAAATATTTTCTAAGGATAATATATCATGGAACTCCTTGATATCAGGCTTTTCACAAAGTGGACTTTTTGAGGAAGCACTGAAACTATTTGCTCAAATGAAAAAAGCCGGACTAGAAACCAATTCATTCACATTTGGCTCTGCAGTTAGTGCTGCTGCCAATGTTACTAATGTTAAACTCGGGAAGCAGATTCATGCCATGATTATAAAAACTGGTTATGATTCAGAAACTGAGGTTTCTAATGTTTTGATCACGTTATATGCAAAATGTGGTAGGATTGATGATGCCAAGAGACAGTTCTTTGAAATGACGCAGAAAAATGAGGTTTCTTGGAATGCTATGATTACAGCTTATTCTCAACACGGTAACGGATTTGAAGCTCTACACCTTTTTGAGGATATGAAACAGCTTGGTTTATTGCCAAACCATGTCACCTTTGTGGGAGTTTTATCTGCATGTAGCCATGTGGGTTTGGTGGATGAGGGAATTAGCTACTTTAAATCAATGAGTGAAGTGCACAGTTTGGTTCCAAAGCATGAACATTATGCATGTGTTGTGGATCTTCTTGGGCGGTCTGGTCTTTTAAGCCGTGCAAGGAGATTTGTAGAGGAGATGCCAATTCAACCGGATGCAATGATCTGGAGGACCCTATTAAGTGCATGTATTGTTCATAAGAATATTGATATTGGAGAGTTTGCTGCAAGACATCTTCTGGAACTGGAATCCAGGGATTCAGCAACTTATGTTCTGCTTTCAAATATGTATGCAGTGACTGGGAAATGGAGTTGTAGGGATCGGACAAGGCAAATAATGAAAGATACGGGTGTCAAGAAGGAGCCTGGTCGTAGTTGGATAGAGGTTAATAACTCAACTCATGCATTTTTTGTTGGTGATCAGAAACACCCTTGTGCAGATACGATATATGAGTATCTCAGAGATCTGAATGAACGGGCAGCTGAAGATGGTTATGTACCACAGTGCAATAGCCTTCTGAATGATGTAGAACGAGGTCAAAGGGATCCAACTAAAATAATTCACAGTGAAAAACTGGCTATTTCCTTCGGATTGCTTAGTTTTTCTAGCTCCACTCCTATCCATGTTTTCAAAAACCTTCGTGTTTGTGGTGATTGCCACAACTGGATTAAGTATGTTTCTAAGATATCAAATCGAGTGATCATAGTTAGAGATGCAAATCGCTTCCATCATTTTGAAGGTGGTGCTTGTTCTTGTAAAGATTACTGGTAAGATGGAAGAAGGTTGACTAAAATTAATGATGGTCTGGACTTTTGGTGTGGACCACAATTTTTTGGCAAGTGTTGCAGAACAATTTTCTTATGTCACCCAAGTCTGTGGTAAGAACTCTAACCTGAACTAACTGGTGAGTTTATAGGACAGTGAATGAATGCTTCTAAATTTGTGCATATATGGTTCATATGTTCTGTTTAGCCTTTTTTATATCTTTACTTCATCTGAATCAATCAGGTTTTAGAGTGCTTTATTAGACCTGTTATATTCTAGATCTTCAACATCAAGTTAGTTATTTTTAAAGAAACATCACTAAAGTCATGTTTCTCTGTTCTTCTTTTCAGGTGAACAATAGCTGAAGCATTTCATGATCTCTCTCTGCATGCATTCTTTTTGACCCATATACCATGCTCTAGCTATTGGTGACTGTTGCCTTAACCATAATGCTGGTGTTGATATCTCATCCATTGATATCAATACTCAAAACTGAGGACCTTAATGTAGAGTTGGAGGTATCATTGTGGATTCTTATAGGAGTTGTGCCTGAATTATCTGCTATTATTTTTCTGAGCATGAAAGTGTGAGATGGCAGAGGTTCCTCCTTTGATACTTGCAACTTCATGCTAATTTAGACCAAAAAATTTTGGTTTCATGAGCTATGGGCCAGTAGAGTTCATCAAAGTGGTTTTTTTTCTTACACTGGTCCTCAACCCGAAATATGTTATAGTCTAGGTATATGTATAAATGTACAATACTTAATCCTCCAGATAGTCTGGTTTCAAATTTTTCAAATTTGATATATTCACCATGTTGATTTTTTTACAGATGGGATGGAATGGGAGTTGCAACCCTGATTCACATTATGATGGTCAACAAATGAATGATGTGCTGAATCTTGTTAAATCCTTTTTCATTATTCTACCTTCTTCAGTTCAGAAAAATATTCAGACAATCGTGTGGGGAATTTTGAAAAGGGGGTGGCTACAGGATCGGGGTTTTCTCCAAAGAAACTGCTAGTATGTGCTACAATTGTGTGCTTGCATGTGTAGTTTTTAAATTTGTTAGAAGATTAAGAACTCCATGTTAATTAATATGTTATGTGTTAGAACAGTGAGGAGGATGGCTGTATTGTGCAATTTGCATTATGTAGGGAATTTTAGGGGTTTGCATAGTGGAAGTTTTACTGTTGAGTCGATCATACTGCATATTCATTTTCCCTAATTGTCAACCTCATTCTCCCATCTTGTTTGTGGGATTGAACCTTCTTCAAGTTAAATATGATTTGCAATGTGATATTTTTCCCCTGGATATCATCATTGTGTAACTGACCATAGCTTGGGTTTGGGCCCCAATCATAATGTTAGTAACAAGGCCCAAACTACGATTAAGTATAAGCCCACTTATGATAAGGTTTACACTAGAAAGGGGTGGTTGGGTAAATCTATATAATTATTAGGTTAAGTAGCTATTATAAGGATTAGTAGTGGATTGATTAGGCATTCAGACAATTATTTAAGAATAATCAGGAGAGTTGGCGGCCTCTCGAAGTGCTACCACTAATCATTGTTAGGAACCCCTAATCCCAATTTGGGAGATATGTCTTTATTATTCTTTTACAATTCAGCAATAAACACTTACTTCCCTGATTCCCTCTATCCCTCTTGATTACTACTGGTGCCATTACACATTGTCTTTATCCATGATTTTGGCATTGAACAAAATTTATGTTATGCATGTCTTTGCGGGCATTAGCCAGCAAACAGTAATATTCCCACAATCATTTGCCCATGTAAACAGATGTTTGGTTGTGCATTGTAATCTACCTTAAAACTAGCTTTTTGGTGACTGAATTTATTTCTTCACAGGTAATTATTCACCACTACTGGTGTGTTTGGTTGGGGGTAAAAATTGGGAGGGAGGGAAGGGGGGGGGGTGGGGGGTTTGGGTAAGATCCATGGAAACTTACCCTCCATTTTTACTCCCCAAGCAAACACACCCTACTTATATTGATATCTGAAGCACTACATAGCCTTGCTCCCCTACAACCCGATTGCACATGAATTCTGGTAGCAGTTACGGTTATTCACCTGTATGAGTTCATTTTTTTCTCCATATCAGGAAAGAGACATGTATCAGAGTTGATGAGATTTGTCTGATCTTGGGGTGTAGAATGTGAAGCTGGAAGAACCATGAAAGCTTGAAATTACTCCTCGGTGAATGTAACTGTTCACCGTATTTGTAGAGATGGAATTTGTGATCCAAGAAACAACCATATTTTACAACATTCCCATGCTGGATGAAGGGATCGACTTCTGAGGGCACGGAAGATTGGCCCATCCACAACCTGAAGATTGCCTCAGAAAGTAGAGTGAGCTTCATGCCTTGAGCTCGTGTATGGTATGTGCTCGTGGATGGTAGTTTGGACCAATCAGAACTGGTGAAACTGGGAGCCCCAGGGGATTCTTGTTTGGGTGAAAAACAAAAAAGATTTGAAGGATCTAAGTGCACTTTCCTGTATGTTCCATTGCACGGTTGTTATATTTCATATCAGACCAGACATAAGCTGTGCCGTTCACCTTGTTAGTTGTTCTTCGGTTCATTCTATGCAAGAGCATCATGATGCTGCCACCAGTGTCTTATGCTACATTAAGAGCAGTCCTGCCCTAGGTCTTTTCTACCCACCTGCTCATTGATCTATCACAGGCTACTGATCTGTCATGGTCCTGCTCTTATTTCCTGACATTCAAAGCAACAGCATTCCATTTCCAGATAGTGTCCCAAATAGAGCGTTAGAAACCACTATTGACACAATGGTTAGTTGCTGTTGTTGACCTTTGTGTTCCTCACCCAAAGTCCATTCTACCAAACTTTGACAATTGCCCTGCCATCTATTTTGTCTAGAACTTCACTTTTCAAAATTTACAAGACACACACAGTTAAACAGCCATCTTGTACATAAACTCCTTGCTGGACTCAATACACTTGCTTCCCATTCCATCTGTTGCACAACTTGTTGATACCTTTACCAAGCCTCTGGCAGGAGTGTCCTTTTGAGCGACTCATTTCAAAGTTGGGATATGTGAAGCACTTCTACTGTACCCGATTGCACATGAATATTGCCGGTATTATCTTAATGTATGTTGTGACATTTAACCTAGGCCCAAAAAAGAAAGGCTCATTGCAGACCCCTATCCATAACCGTTAGATGGACTGCAGAATCGAGAATGGGGCAGAGGTGGTGGCTGGTATTGATCTACTGCCTGTTTTGCTGAAATTATAAATTGACACCTACACATGTAGCATTCCTATTTGTTGAAAAATGATATGGGCAGGTTTGCGAATTTTAAAGAGTTAAGAAGTCACTTTTTGTTTATTTTGTCTGTGACAGTTTTAATTTATCATTATTTATTGTCTTATTATTTTTTAAAATTTCTTAGTTATGTATTTTAAGAGTTTAATTTTAATGTAAATATTTTTTTACATAGTTGTTCAATTACATATCATCACGTTAGTAAAATAAGTTTAAGTTTGAATCTACCATTTCAAAAATTATGCACATAAGAGGATTTGATTGGACGATAATATAAAAAATATATATTATCAGTGCATTTAAATTAAAAGTTTAATTTCTATGCACTAATAATATAAATTTTCTTTACATTGTCAATCAATTATGTGTTGTCACATAGCAAAAGTAATTAAGTCTCATAATCATTACTTAAAAAATTATTCAAATAAGATGATTTGATTGAATGACTGTGAAAAATATTTTTATATGATCAGTATATTAAAACTAAAGTCATTTTTCAATTAATTCTTTGACCTTTCTTATTTTTCCTTGTTGGGTCAATATAGTATTCATGCTTAATTATTTACTTAAAGTGTATTTGACACATCCCATAACATATATAAGGCTAATTATATAGCATCTAATAATATAAAGCTTAATTGTACACAATCAAATAATATTTTTGTATAGTATGATATTCGTTATGCTGCTATATCATATGGTATTTATAGGAGATAATATACTCATTTTAGTATCACAAATAATTATAATGGAAAGAAAAATAAATTAATGGAGAGATTATAATAAAAATGGTAAATTTCATTAATTACAAGTTAAGAAATAAAAATTTTTAAATAATTTTTATTTGTTTGGATTGATTATTTTAAATACTTTTTATTTTTCTATTTACCATTAAAATTGTTAAAATAAAGAAGTTATTTACTTAAAAGACAAAAAAGAATTTACTTCCAACTCTTAAATGACTGGCCTTTAAGGTTTAAACTTTAGTCCAAATCTAAAAAAAAAAAAAAAAAAAGCTTAGCCTAAAGAGCTGACATAAAAACAAAAGCAAGACACAATCTAAAATTTTAGAGACTTGTGGGGCAAAAATAGAAACCAAGAATTTAATTTGGACAAATTTTATTTGAAATTATGAAAGAGCAAGTTATCCACATGCATGAGAGAGTGACATGACATAAAAATAAATTAATACAAAATTGATTTAAACATGTATAAAAACATATTAAACGATGGAGCTATAGTTTACCCAAAAAAAAAAAATTTTCTAAAGTTAGACGTGCCTATCAACTATTCATTATTGTGCCCGTCACGGGTTTTCCGTCAGGTACAAATCCTAGTCCCAATAGCTGATGCAAATGACTGACTTAGAGTAGGGTAACATTTGAAATTTTAGAAGTTTTGTGGGAGAAAAACAAGAACTTAAAATACTGCTTATACCCTGGACAAAGTGAGGGGTTCATAGAGAGGAGTAAAACATATGAGCCCTATGCTAAAAGGCACCTGTTTTCTATGTGAATATTGCTAAGTGGTTTGAACCATAGTTCTAAAACTAGGACCGATGATCGACTTGGTCGAGGTATCGGGTCACTGGTCGAACCGGATTTTATAAAAAAAAATATAAAACTATATAAAAATTTAAATAAAATATAATAAAATAATAACTAATTAACAATTTGACACTCTTTAATGCGTCCAAATATAAAAACATAATTAAATAACATAAATTCCTAAATATTATTTTCATTTCATAATCACGAATCACAATTAATAAGTTCAAAATATAATTGCACAAGTAAACTCACAAAGTTTTACATCACAAACTCACAAGTCATGACAATATAAACAAATTTATTGCATTTTTCTAAAAGTTAAATTAGAATATATTTTTTTAAGGTTTAGAAAAAGACGTCATTTAGCCAAAAAACAAAAAAGGACCTAACCCGGTCCGATTCAACAAGCCGAGTCAAACCGGTTCGCACCGATTTTAATGTGAGACCGATCTAAACAGTGGCTCGAATCGGTTTCATGACCTATTCATCGATTTTCCAGTCAAATCGACCGGTCCAAGCCGACTTTTACAAGTATGGTTTGAACATGTTTACTATGGCGGCATTTAACTTGGGCCTCCTTTGCACAGGACTAGAACAGAGCAAGTGTATACAACCATTGGATTGGCGTGCATTTTGAGGATGTGTCAGTAAAGGAAATGTGATACCGACTAAAGTAGGAATATTGAGATACTTGAAAATTTTTAAATTCACCACATGTCTTCTATGTAATATTAAAGTGATAATTTTTAAATTCACCCTTAAAAATCACGTTAATACTTGTTGGACCAGACTTCTCATGGATATTAGCAGTTGGTGGACCATAAATTCTGTGTTATGTATTTTAAATACATGTCGAGCTTTTACTTTTTTTATTTTTATTTATTATTTTTCATATTATTTATTAAGAGTTTAATTTTTATGCATTATTAATATAAAAAAATTTTACATTATGATCTATTATATATTAACACATCAATAAAAATGGTTAAGTCTCATATCCACTACTTGAAAAGTCTTGTAAATAAAATGATTTAATTAGATGATAGTGTAAAAAAGTTTTACACCATCAATTTATAAATGTTAAACTCATTTATTAAATAGAATATTTATTTATTTATATTTATGATGATTACATATAATCCGTATTATCCATACTTTAGATTAGAATTATTCCATTATAGTCAATTACTTCCTTTTTTCCATTTATAAATAAGGCTAAAATTTTAAATTAAACACTAAAATAAATTATCTCTTTTATTACTAAAATTTTTATATATTTCTATGCTTTATATATTTCATCCTTATTAACGCATTTTCCCTTCTTCCTCTTTAACATTCTTGATTGCTAAGTTATTATTTTAGTGAGGTTTTACTTTTTTGTTTTCTTCTTTATTTTTCATTTTCTACTTGATCACGCAATTGTACGATTACATATATGTTTCTCTTGCTAGAATTCATTTGATTTTTATTCCCTACTATATTCATTATGCTATTTTAGGTGTTTTATTAATGTTATTTTCGTGTTGATCCTATTGAACTAAGTGATATAGTAACGTGTGGTAGTACCTACGAAGACAAAATTATGAATAAATTACTTTTTGGTTGGATATAATTTTACATTATGAAAGAATGAGTAGTTCATATGTATAAGTAATATGTTGCATAGATTAATCTAGACCTTCATTGTATATATAATAGAATATAGAATATTATAGATTATGGATAATGTGTAGTAATAGGTATTTTTGTTCTGTTATTAAAAACTAGGCAGGGTAGTATATAGGATAGCGATAAAGTAACCACTACCCTCATGTCTTGGGAGTATAGACTAAATTTTGAATGAAATTATTTCTGGACAAATTTAATTTACAATTATGAAAGAGTTAGTTATCCAAATGCATGAGAGTGACACATGATATAAAAATAAATTAATGTAAAATTGATTTAAACATATATAAAAATATATTAAAGGATGGAACTATATTTTACTAAAAATAATTAAAAAATTCTAAAGCTAGATAATCCTATCAACTATAGACTATTGTGCCTGTCACGGGTCTTCTGTAAGGTGCAAATCCTAGTGCCAATAGCTAATGCAAGTGACTGACTTAGAGCAGGGTACCATTTGGAATTTTTGAGTTTTATGGGAGAAAAATAAAAACTTAAAATACTGCCTATATCCTGAAAAAAATGAGAGGTTTACATAGGAGCAAAACATACATGCCCCATGCTAAAAGGAATCGTTTACTATTAGTGAAATATTGTGAATGAATTTGTCATTGTGAACTAGGTTGCGCCTGTGTAGAGTTTTGCAGAAAATCTATGACCAAATGGCGCCATTTTACAAGCGAGTAGAAGTAACATTTTCTTTTTGTACTTATACTGCTACATAGACATGCTTATCTGACATTACCGCACGTAACCTATTTGTAGCTGTACGCACTGGCGTCATCCATGGGAGCTATCTCTATCAAACTTGTGATTTAAGAGAAAAACAAGAACAAATGACGAGGATAACATGTCTAATGCCTCTTAATATGTAAATATATATATATATATAGACTTGATATCCATAGTATTAATGCCTATTTTATTTTGATATCCATAGTTTTAGTACCTATTATATTTTATGTGGGTTCTACTATGCATGAAGCATTGTGGAAGGAATAGTGAAGTAATGACTTGGCAGAGTGAGATGAAGACATGTGGCCGCAGTTTGAAGTCTTCAGTTGCTAATTGGTCTTCGGTCATTGTAGTGTTACGGAGAAAACCTTGCTTTCACTGAGTTTAACTTTTTATATTTTTAAAAAATGAAAATGTTGGGAGAGTAACGGACAATTATTTTAATATGGATTTCAGAAAAAATTACATCTACAATGACTTTTTAAATTCCCCATGATGCGAGATTATAGGCACAATTGCACTATATAGCATGTGAAACGCTTCAAGGAGACATCGCCTCACATTCAGAATGCGGCCACATGTCGAGAAGATGTGGGGCATTGCAAATCTCGCCTAATGCGAGATATTGAAGCTGTCCCCTCACTGTCCCAGACATGGCCACGTGTCGAGAAGCTGTTGAGCAATAAAAATCTCGCATGGTGCGAGATATTGAGGCTGTCCCTCATCCTCCTAGCACATGACCATGTGTCGCCAGTGTCCTCGCATTCGGCATGTATAACACACGTCAGCTCCCCCAGGTGCTACACTGCGCCGCACCCTCTTCATGCTGGCCAAGCGTCAGCTCCCTATCATGTGCCCCCAGCACGTGGGAATCTTGCAAGGAGATGGAGCAGCTTGCACATTTCCTTGGTTATAAAATGGGATGCAGCTTGCGAGGACATGGAGATAGCTTGTGAGGCAAAAGAGTGAAAGAAAGGTGTTGAGGGTCTGGGAGGCGAATTGTGAGGTTGTCCAGGAGCTTACATTACATGGAGACAGCTTGCACATTTCCTTTGTATATTTTATATTTTATTTTTGCTTAGTCTTATTTAGTTAAATTTAGTTATGTATATTTCATATTTGCTTAGGTTTATTTAGTTAATTTTAGTTTTGTATATTTTATTTTGCTTAGTTTCTTTTAGTTAATTTTTGTTTTGTATATTTTATTTCTGTTTAGTTTTATTTAGTTAATTTTATTTTTGTATATTTCATATCTGGTTAGTTTTATTTAGTTACTTTTATTTTTGTATATTTCATATTTGCTTAGTTTCGTATTTTAGTTTTGTGTCTTTGCTTCAATTCCAAATAGATAAGATAACTTGGTTGAATATATTAATGTCAATGTATCAGTGAAAGTTCGTCAAAATATTATAAGTTAATTTGTATTTTTTCATCATACTATTTTTATGACTTGTATAAATAAGAGAAAGATAATAAGTTTTATGTAATTTTTAGCCCCATGTTGTTATTATATGGATAGATATTGAAAAAATTATTATTTATTATAGGAAAAGGAGCTGTTGAAGCCTCGTCATTTATTCATGGAACCACCCGTGGTGCATATATATGAGCATAAGACATTTATATATAAAATTATAATTCAATCTAAAATTAAATTTTTTATATTTTTTAAACAAATTTAAACATAAGATTTAAAATTTTATATTACAATTAAAAATTTGACATCTTAAAACCACTACAAGATTTAAATAATTCGAATGAAGAGAAAAAACTAAAAAAGATTATCCAAATAGAAAATGAAAAATAAATAAAAAGAATTATTTATTATAAAAATATTTATGAAAATAGTTTATTGTTTGGAATTATTTTGTTATCTTAAAACCTCTATGACATTTCAAATAATTTTGTTAATTAAACAATAAAAATAAATTAAAAAAGAACACATTGTGGTTATAATAGTGAAGATTTGAAACATCAATTATTAAAATAATATGAAGACAAACTAATAAGCTATTACAAACATAAGAAGAAAACATTACTAAAATAACATAAAGACAAACTAACAAGCTATTACAAACATCACTACGGGCTAGGCCCAGGAGCATGTGGGCATCTACTGCAACTATGACCCTCACCTCTATAAAGTCCGCAACGTTGACGTCCTTGCATTTCATGCGAGTCCATTTCATTCAGGAAACGGGTTGATCTGGGGCTACCTTTTGTTGTGTGTTTCAATAAAGGATTTGGACAAACTCTTGCACCTCGATGCCAGTGCCATGTACTTTCATTCCCTACAACCCCACACTCTTTCTGATACACTTTCAAAATTCCATTGATCGTATAGACACTGTCAACATAAGTATGCCAGGTAACCTTCAAGAAATTACAGCAAGCCATCACATGACAACATGGATAATGATTTGTCTGGAAGTCACCATAATCACAAAGCCTTTGCCTCAAATAAACTCTATATGCTTCTCCACTAGATGGATCTTGAACTTGGAAAGTCTAATATTGTCTATAAACTTGAGTGATACGGAGGTTTCGAGAAGCCTGTTCATTTGCTTGAAGTTGAGGAGTCATAATATCAGAGAAAATTTGTCCTGCACTTTTACGCGCAAATGCATATGCACATTTTCTTGTGAACAACTCAGCCAATCAAAAGTAGGTTGCTTTGACCAAAGTTGTAATGGGAAGACTGCGTGCCTCTTTTAATATAGAGTTCACGCACTTGACTAAGTTTGTGGTCATGTGACCCCATCGATATCCACCATCATATGCTAAAACCCATTTTTCTCGTGGGATTTCATCAAGCCAGCTATATGTCTATCTCCCTGTTCCCCTAGCCGATCATAATTAATATTGAATTAACGCTCAGTTCTTGAGTTCCCTGCAAAACACGACATGTTTAATATATTATTTTCTCATATTTGTAATCACAGATCTATCAATTCACAATTAAAACTAAAATGTAACTTACCCATGTTGATGACTAATTTGTGCAGATAAGGTGCCTTGAACCTACTCAAGAAATTGGCACCAATGTGCCTTATGTAATACCTGTGGAATGCTCTCAGGGGTTCCCATGCACCATTACATCTTCTTATTACTGCATTATTGACTCGTGGCGATCAGAAATAATGCCAATCCCGTCTTGGGTCACTACTTTTCTGCGTAAATTATGGAGGGAAAAATGTCAGGCATCTGTAGTCTCACCCTCAACAATAGCAAAAGCAATTGGAAATATGTTCTGATTGCCGTCCTAGGCAACTGCCACCAATAAAGCCCCTTTGTATTTTCCATACAAATGTGTCTGCACAAGTTTTTTTGCAAATGCTTGAATGCTTTGATACAGGGCCCAAAACTCCAAAACACCCGGTGAAATATTCGAACATTTGAGACTAGCTCATCACCACGTACAGCCTCTGTAGTATCTATCTGAACCACTGTTCCTCGAATAACGTCACACATAGCTACACACCATTGTGGCAAAGGTTCATATGCGGCTTCCCATTGACCGAAAATTTTCTCAATTGCCTTTTGTTTTGCCATCCATGCTTTTCGGTATGTCACTGTGTATCCGTATTGGGATTTAATCTCTGCAATCACAGATTTAATCTTCAAAGACGAGTCAGATTCTACCATGGGCTTTATAAGTTCTGCAATTGTGTCATAATCTAATTTTGTGTGATCCTCGGTAATTCTTTCACCAATGCAAGTGTGTGGGCCATTGTACCTTCTGATTTCCCAAAAGAACTTATTCTTCTTGAAGGTGGGGCCATTGACAACCTGCCCCATAGCGTGTGCAATTAGCATAAAATGTCATTGGTTCTGACTCATACACTTTATAATCCACATCTTGTAATATGCTGTACTTTTTAATTGCCCATATAACAGCTTCTCTGTCGCTAAATTGCATTCCAACACATAATTCATCATATGCAACAGGAACACCTACAAAACACAATATTGAATAACAATAATATTGCGTTATCAGATACAAATTTTATATTGAAGATAAATATTAACATAAAGTGAATACAGATACTAGCATATTGCGGAAACTCTGGTGTATGCATAGCTTCAAGATCTAAAACACGCATAAAAGATGGCTCCCTGAATGGATGTGAACTACAAATTGTGTTTGGTATGTGCTCATCATCTGCTTCATCATCAAAACCAATATCATCAGCATCATCATCACTGTTTCCATATTCCCCGTTGTTTTCTTCCCATTCTACCCCACCTTCTGGATAAGTGTTCGGCAGAGGCTATTCATCCGCGTTGTCAACTTCATGGTAAGTTGGATCACCTTCTTTAAAATCAGCATACAACTCGATAGCAGAAATTTGTCCTCGATGTTGATGGTATGTTTGAAACATTTGTTGCATGTGGTCATTATCGCTTATTGGAACTGCTTGAAAATGTGTGAACTTGCCAAAAATTAAGACTGGACACCTATAAGTTATTTTTCCACTATCTTAGGTGTCTCACCATTTATGCTCTGACAAAGTCCACTTTCTAACTCTAAAAATGACATAGTATATGGAAGGAAGAAACATGCTGGATTCTCACAAATAAATGTGAGCCCCACACTCAAATCTGTAATAATATTGCCCTTGAAATATATTATTATATTTGCATTGGTATCCATCTTTAGCTTTTTTCCTTGCAGACCAAAAAAAGTAAAAAAATAAAAAAAACTTAAACAAAGAAAATAAAAGAATGGTGCAGAACCAAAAAAAAATAAAAAAAGGCCGAAAAACTTTTGAATAGGAAGAAGAAGACCAAAAAAATAACTTAGACAAAGAAAATAAAAAAACCAAAAAAAAATCGAATAGGAAGCAAAAGAATAAAAAAAACTTAGACAGAGAAAATAAAAAATAAAAACTGGTGTAGGAAAAAAAAGGGTTAAAAAATTTCGAACAGCAAGAAAAAAACTAAAAAAAAAATCCTTAGACAAAGAAAAAAATAAAAACTGTGCAGGACCAAAAAAATTAAAAAGGACCAACAAATATTGGAACAGGAAGAATACCAAAAAATAGAGGAAAAAACTTAAAATAGAGAAAAAAGACTTAGACAAAGAAATGATATTCTATTGGATGAAAAAAACTGGTGTAAACTAAAAAAATATTTTTCCTTAGTAGTACTCTATTATGTTGAACAAAGAAACGATTACTTAGACTAAAAAAAAAAAGAGGAAGAAATTACTCAGCAAAAAAAAAGACTACTATAATATTTTTCTAGTGAATGCGGAAAGAGATGATAAAGAATTTAAACACAAACTCAGAATAAAATGAAATGAAATGAACAAATGACTTCATCCATTTTTTCCTCCCCTCACCACTCATTGCTTTGTGTTTTGAGCAAAAATGATGGAAGTATACAATACAACAAATGCTCCGGTTGAAATGTTTTGGTTGAACCAAATACAGATTTATATATACAAACTTTATAAATATTTTAATATTTTTTCAAATTCTCACACCATGTGAGATTATTTTAAATTTTTTTTTTTTTGCAAAATCTCGCATTGCGCGAGTTTTCTATTTTCAAAAAATAAAAAAATTATTTTTTTGTATTTCTCGCATAGTGCGAGATTTGTTTCTCCACACTGTTGTAATTTCATTTTCAAATCCATATCAACGTCAAATGCCACTCCACATACCATATACAAATAACTGACTCGGAAGAGTAATTGTCACCGTTGTTTAGCAGGAAAAGAAATCAGAAAAACTGCAAATCCCTTGGATAAGCACTTCTATTCTCTTCCTCCCAACAAAATAGCAATGCAACCCACTTCTCTCTCGCATTGGTCGTCACTCTCCCCCAACCCCAACCTTAACCCCCTTGGCTAGAGCCCTCCATTTTCCCTTCCACCAAATCCACACCACACCATTTGCCCTCCATTTTTTACATCGGTGGTTTAGTTGATGTGATAATCCTTACCACGAAATTGTTCTTCCTCGATTGTTGCTTCAACAGCTGGCGGCAAGGCCCTACCCTTCTTCAACAACCACAAGCAAACCTTCTTTGTTAGCACCCTCCCTTGCTGGTTAGCATCTGTAGTTATGTAATATTGTCATTTTTTTTATTCAATTTGGGATGTGGTTGACATGTGTGTGTACTAAAATTTTGTTCAGAGAATTTGTGCTGTTTGGCTCACATTTTTCCTTTTTTGTTTTTTGGTTCTATTTTGTGTGATTTATATTTAGGGGACTTAATTAAAAATTTACTTCTATCTAATTCCTGATACAATAGTATATTAGATCCCTTTTATGGTTATTTTCGAAGCATGGTAATAAGGTCTCATACTCATTTTTGTTTTGGTAATCCCTTTTTGAGGAGGGAGTGAGAAATTTTTTTTTTCTTATTGTGTTCATCAGTTTATCTTAACAACATTCTACTAACAGTGAAATAGAGGTGAAATATTTCAACATGTAATTATATTTGGTCCAATAAAAGTTGAAGACAAATACACTAGAACATGCAAACTAAATCATCAATTCACGTTTTGTTTACTAGAAATATAACATTACACATAAAAAAGAAAAAGTATGATAACTTCTTAAAATATGCACTCCATATAATTGAATTTTCAAAGCACAACAAAATTCGGATAGTCCGGATTTTTTGAAAATTGGGGGAAAAAAGGAATAGAAATTCAGACAGTTTGAATTCTTTAAAAAAAAAAGAAAAAAAAGGGCATTGTATAAGAAATGGAATTTGGACTATCTGAATTCTTGAAAAAGAAAGAATCAAAATTTGGAATGTGCAAATTTAAAAAATAAAAAAGCAAAAACATAATATAGATAGTCCGAATTCTTAAAAAATAAAAAATAAAAAGGGGAAAAAGTGGACAAACAGAGTTCAAACAATCTGAATTCTTGAAACAAAAAAAAGGAAAAGAAAAAAAGAAACGAATAAAACAGGCAAACACAAAATTTGGACGATCCAAATTCTTGGAAAAAGAAAAAAAAAGCGTATTGTATAGAGGTAGATATGAACAATGCTCAAGAAGAGGTTCTTTGTCATGACCCAACTTGGAGTGTGACTGGCGCATAGGAAATATGTTTCCTAGCAAGCCTTTACCCACACGAGTAGAATCTCTTCTCTTTTTCAATCATTTCCCAATTTCAATAATACTTACAAGTTAAATAAGTCATCCAGTCTCAAAACTAAGTAACTCCAGCTTTTAAGTTTAAGCATAAAATCAATTATCCCAATTCTTTCAAAACTTATTCTACAAAACCAAACACATACATATACATAACTCCAAACGTAACACTAATAATAGAATCAGAGGCATAGTAATAAAAATCGACTCGGACTAAGTGGTTTGACCAGAAAACCGGTGAACCGTTCATGAAACTGGTCCGAGCCACTACTTGGATCGGTTCTACATCGAAACCGATGTGAACCGGTTCCACTTTGTCGGGTTTGCATCAAAACTTGTGACTTGGCCGATTGAACCAAATCAGACTGGGTCTTTTTTTTAAGAAAAAACTTTTTTGGTTTTTTTTTTTGCATTTTGGCTTTGTTTTTGCTAAATGATGTCGTTTTCAAAACCTTCAAAAAAAAAAAAAAATCTAATTTGACTTATTGAAAAATGTAGTAACTTTGTTTGTATTGTCATGACTTGTGAGTTTGTGATGTAAAATTTTGTGAGTTTACTTATGTAATTATGTTTTAAACTTGTCAATTGAGATTCATGATTATGAAATGTGAATAATATTTAAAAATTTATGTTATTTATTTATGTTTTTGTATTTAAACTCCCTAAAGAGTGTCAAATTGTTAATTAGTTGTCATTTTGTTGAAGAAAGAGACCTTGAATATGACACCCCATTGCCTTGGCAATGATCATATTGTTATCACATTATATATTGTTAATTTATTGTGACTTATGAGTTTAGGATTTTATGCCTTTATGGTGTGGAACTTTGTTTGTGACTTGGGTTGTTATGTGTATATATTAATTTATGACTTTATAGTGTCAAACTTTGTCTGCATTATGGACAATATTTATGAATTTATGAAAATTTATTGTTTTTGGTGTGTGTGTGTGTGTGTGTATATATATTAATGTTTTCTTATAATTTTATATATGTTTTAATAAATCTGGTTCAACTAGTTGAACCATGTGACCCGGCGCCTTGACCGAGTTGAGCATTGGGTCGAGTTTTATTACTATGCACCAAGGATCCTGTCTGTGACCTATGGAGTGACTAACATATTACTAGACAATATTTCAAAAAGGATTTCAACAATAAAAGAACGCCTTCTCAAGAAAGTTCACCACTTTAGCATCGAATAATAGCTAAGCTGGAGGAACAAAATCGATACTAGTCTGGAAAAAGGATAAAGAACAATGGGGTGAGTTTTGCAACTTAGTGAGAGATATGATATTCGTAGTTTACTAGATGCAAGCATAAAATAATATAAACATAATAACATATACGTAATCATAAGAATATGGTTTTAATCATGACATGACATTTCTTGAAAATATAACTCTATATAATCACATAAATCCAAATATAATGAGGACTTATCCAAAGTAGAACAATAATAAGTCCAAATATGACGAAAATCATGTGTAGGTTAGCACCTCACCAGCTAACTGCAGTTCCCCATAGCCAAAATACAAGTCTAGACATAGTTATAGCTATGTACGGGTTAGCACCTTAACTGCTAACTGGAGTTCCTTGGTGCACCAAGACTAATGCCCCTGCCATTAGTTACAATTTCTACTTAGGTTCACTCGCAAAACATTTTCAATCACAAAATCCAATTTCAATATTATAGCTTCATAATTCCTGTTTCATTATCATAATTATAGACTTAACAGTTCTCATAAATACAATAATTCGTGTTTCCAACACCATTCTAATTCTCAATCAAAGGCCAAGATCAGTCGTAGGCAGAGTTTCATAATAAAACATAAAAGAATATGTTTCATCAAACTAAGAACTCTCTTCTTTTACATTTTTTGTTTATTTTGTTTTCCAAATCATAGTCTAAAAATGACTTCACAACTTAACATAATTTAAATACATATATTATATCTTATAACCAAACACGAGAACTTCGAAACTTTCACATTTTATTTCATAAACAATTTTCAATACAAATTCATAATTTCTCAACTAACTTCATGACTATTTATAAATAAAATCTACTAAGCAAAAGTATAAAACACTTTAATAGCATATATATTCATAATTACAATTTACTATGCAAAAAATAAATTGCAGATACATTATCTACTTATTTATAGATGGTTCCCAAGGAACCGTAGAATATTCCTTGAGCTATTGAAAATCTCCAGTTGACATTCATTTGCTCTATAATTCTAAGAACAAGACAAATAAATAAAATTTCAGAGAGCTAATAATACCATCAATTTGCATCATTTAGCTTCAATTGATAGAAAATCCTAAATTTCAAAAACTAGGGTTCCTAAACCCCCCATTCTAAACTTGATAACCATAGAGAAGTCAAAAATGATACATAGTGTAACACCCTTATACGATAAAGCTATGCTTAAGCCATAACTTTATAGTGAGTAATTGTTACTTGTTAACTTTGTTTAACCTTAAAAGTGTATATATAATATTTAAATATAAACCTACTTTTGGGACAAACATAAATTGCTTTCTCTCTGTGTCGCTAAGTTTGAACATAAATAATATGCCAAAAATACATGATTGTATTACTTGATGACAAGTCAACAGTATCCATAACTATGTCAAACCCTTACCCTAGTTTACACAGGAGCCTTCTAGTCTAGGTAGGGTACTACTAAAATTGCATTAAAAGAAAATAAAAATATTGACTAAAATTCTCTATCATTGGTTCATCAAAAGGTCTAAAACGTGATGCCAATATCACCTAAAGATCTCCACAAAATAATCACCAGTGTCACAATCTATGTAAAAAAGGTGATAACAGCAGGAATGAGAATAAAAAATTCCCAGTAGGATAAACACTAATCTACTACATAGTGACATCTGACATAAAATTTAAGATAATTAAAATATCTTCGATGTCTTCTAAAAATATTAGCGTTGCTTCCTTTTCTTATTTAACATAATATTATGAGTGCACTTATGCTTAAGAATAAAATCATAGAATTTAATAAATAATTAATCGATTTTTTGGTTATCTATATAATAATTAGTTTGTTTGTTTTATTCCTTCTTTATCATAGGCTTATTAGTAACTTTAGGCTTGAGAATAGAACTCACATGATTTCTGATATATTTCTCATTTGATGTATTGCCAATTATGTAACATCTCGTGTTCCATCTTGATATAGTTCACTTAATATAGTACCTCGCACTATATCCTAATATAGATCACAATAACATGCTATTCTCAATACATCACTTTTCTCATAATATTGTAACACCTTGTGTTATAGTCTGATATAGTTCAATTGTTATAGTACCTTATACTAAAACTTGGTATAGATCACAACTTGAATCCATGAGCTTATAATCAAGCAATTGATATTAAATAAGGCTTATTTTCTTAAGTTTTCTCTTCTCATAAGAATCTTTAATATTTCCTTAGGAAATATTATATTTATTAAGTAAAATCTCCTGAATTCTTATGAGATATTACGTTCAAAATCTCCTGAAGTATTATAAGATATTCTGTTAAAAATCTCCTAAATTGTTATGAGATTTTTCTATAAAATCGGGTAAACTTTTACAAGATTTGTCTATAAAATCTGATATACTGTGATGAGATTTTTTGTAAAGTCTGCTAAACTTTTATGAGATTTTATATCATTAGAAACTTATAAAACACCTTGTATGGTGATTCTTACAAATTTCAAGAAAATAAACCAAGTGTCTTGGTGAACTTTAAGTTTTTTCTTCTATGAATAAAAAATCTCTTCATTTACTTAAAAATCTCTTGTATCAATTAAATCAATCCACAAGACTCATATGTTGCATCCTTTATATTCATCCAACTCATATATATGAATCTTGAAAATAAATTTCAGATTTCATAAACATAATTTCAAACATATCTCAAGAATTTATATTAGCATAATAGCCAAACAATCACCAAGCAATAGATATATATTTTTCCTACTTTTCTCCAAGCTTTTTGCTAAGTTTTTCTCTAGTCTTTCTTCTCTAATCCCAGCCTCAAATCCATTTTTCAGCACCCATATATGCTACTATTTGGACAATTTTGAAGATAAAAAGAAAGACTTTGGCTTGAGTTTGATGTAAAGGAAGTGTTCTTGAACTAGCTTGAGTGTTTATCTGAGTATAACATTCAAAGAGTCGGTAGTTTTTTTTTTTAAAGAATCCTCATATTGTTGTGATCATAACTGTGTTTGTCAAAATTTTCAAAATCCTTATAGATTCTTCACATTTAATTATTTTATCACAACAATACTAAAAACGAGTCGTTATATTCTACCACCTTTAAAAAAAATTTTGCCCTCAAAATTTTGTCCTCTCGCATACTTTACTTCAATTCCTACGTAACTTCTTGAATCCTTCTTCCCCCAATGTAACCTTTACAAAAGAATTGGACTTTCCTCGAAGTCGCTTCACATTTCTGTTTACTATTTATGCTAGTGGTAGCTCGAAAGTTGAGTCATCCCTTAGCTGTAGTGACTTAGGTTCCAATTGTAACACCCTAATATTTAACCCAACACGTCTGGGACGTATTATAGTTAATTATTAGTTATAATTCTTTTGTTTCATGCTTTAACTTCTTTTATCAAAATACTTAGCAGAAATTAGGATAATTTTTTTTTTTTGAAAACGTAAAACAAAACATGAGCCACGTGTACTAACATAAACCAAATCATGATGTACAAACAGAATGAACAGGGTAAACAGATCAAACACACATATATCTAGAAGCACATCATTCTTAAACATGAAACACAAATTCATTCATGAAACATAATTACATTAGATAACTTAGTTCATAATACAACAGAAACATAATAAATGAAGTCACATCCATACATAATGGGTTGAGCTTTTAGTACATAGACTCAACAGAAGAAAATACAAGAAAGCAGTAAATACACGGAACATAAAAACCAAAAGCCAACTACAGCTCCCTCACACTAGTCCTACGAGTGCTAAACTAAAGATACGCTAGCAAAAGATACAACATGAAAAGGGGATCCTTATGATAGATTAGGCACTCGAATGGGTCCTCTATCGGAATCTACTGTGGCACTGATCCTCGGGCGATGGGGGTATGAACCCAATGAACTGCACGAGCTCCTTGGGTGTATGTAGATGAAACGAGGGACAGACATGGCCTCCACGGCATGGACGCATCTATGGTCACCGAGCTAGATAGGGCTGGGTCACTGTATCCTCGCTGCCTCTGCTTACGTCCATGCGCACCATAGGAGCAGAGCCTTCCGAATAGATATGAGTGGGGGAGTCCTCGGATAGATCGGTCTTTGATATCCTCGAGTGAGGAACATAGTTGAGGTAGTTGCGGACTGCTAAAGCGGTCAAGCGAGCATGACAAGTCTACTCATCGAGGGGGCAGGTGCACTCGAAGATCAGATCATTACCGTAGGGAGAAATGGGAGTGAATCTGAAGCTGGACACTGGGTAAGCAAATTAAACGGATGTCCCATGTATGCAAAAATGCACATACCATATCGACCCTCAAAGTGGTATGAACGATAATCCGGGTCGTAGTGCACCTCCCAGATTGGAGTGTCAACAAAAATCACGAACGACAACATCGGCCTCTAAAGACGCAACGAAAGAAAGAAAGATAGAGGGAGTGAGAATCTTAATAAAGAATCTCAGTAGGGGAAAACCTCCTATCCTAGTGTCATCGTCTATGTCTCCAGAAACCTTGGGTTTATTAATAAAAGGTGAACATGCATAAAGATCATTATTAGGTTTTTCAAACATATTTATCCAAGGTCCGTTCATTTTAGGATGAATCTTGATGTTATGAATGTAGCATATCATAGTATGAATGTATGGCAGATAACTTATGCAATCATAAATAAACATGTTCATATATAGTATCAAGAGAAATCAAAACTATCATATGAATGCATTCTCTTTCTTTTGCTTTTGTGACATTACTTGCATCGTTAGTTTCTCTTATGAGGCTACCCTAATAAATTCTCTCCCGGAGAGATCTCTAGGTTATGATCTCATACCTAACTAGTCATCACTAGTTTTCAGCTTATCCATAGATAAGTATAAATATATCCCGACTCTCGGGGTGCGGGTTAGGGGGCTTAAGGATCACCTATCATAAATATATCCCGACTCTCGGAGTGCAGGTTAGGGTCATCTCTTCTTCGAAATGCATCTACTAGCATCCAATGCATAGTGATATTATTCGCTTCAGCAGGCTCGATGTCCATACCCCTCCACGGTTTTGCTTTCTTTTCACTGTAGCAGGAAAAATGCGTTTCGGCATGCTATGTAAGTATGCAACATAAACATCATGATATTTCACATAATATTTCATGTTCATCAAATCATGTAAATTATCATAGCATGCCACAATATACACAATACTCATATCTTAAGTTCATACATTCATATGCATACATCATCAGCACTTTCACAAGGCAATAAACATGCTCCTACCCAGAATGCCGGAATAAGGGACCGGGCTCAACTAATGCAAATACTATGCTTAGCAAGTCATACAAAGAAACAATCATTCACTTGAAATACTAACTCTCATTTTCTCTCCTATCTTATAGTATTTTATGCTTCTGATCCTTACGAGTCTTAAATTTACGATCTAATTAACTTAGCATTCGAATTAGGTCTTTTATGCACCTAAGGGATGATTGCCAATAATTCTTACTAATTATATGATTATGATCAAATCCAAACAGCATAGTGCAGAATGGGCAGAATTCCATTATTTCAAATTACGGGTGCCTAGAAGTCACATCTTTGACCCTTTTTCAGTTTTGGCTTTTCTTAAGGCACTAAAACTAATTTTCACCACCTTTAGGAACTAATTCTACACTTCTAAACCATTCTAAAAACAATTTTATGTCTAATTTTACTCATCCTAAAACAGTAGCTATATTTTAGATTCTAAGGGATCTAAAACTCATACTTTTCATCCTTTCCACTTACTAGTTATTCCTAACGCTCACAAAACAATTTTTGCTTTACTCAAACATAAGTTTTACACATTCTAACACATTAAAACAGCATCATGCAGTGGCCAAAACATCAAGGCAGTGGCTGAACCATATATCTCACATAATCACATAAAATCACATTTCAAGTGCATGTAAGTTACTAGTTTCCCTTGGAATCATTTTAGAACCTCAACACTCTTTTAGAAACCAATTTATTTAATTAAAATCATAAAAATAAATACCAAGGAAGTAGCTATTTTGAATCATTCTTGAATAAGTTTCAAATCATAAAAATCATACTCAAGGTATTCTTTGAGCTTTTCTATGCTTAAGAAAAATCTTAAAACATAGTTTGTTGGTCTTTGTGACTAGATGAAACTTATGCTAAGCTCATCCTCATCTCAAGGCCGAAAACAGTATTCATAGAATACTACCATTTTCCAAACTTTACTTGAGATAAAAAGGGCAAGTCTTTGAGCTCTAGGATCTTTAGGTGATGGCAAAACTTAAACATGCTATGCACTTTATTTTATTCTCCATTATAAAGTAAAGTGAGAACTTGAAAATAAATATGAGATGCAAGTTCATTATTATTTTTAAAGTTTATGTGATGACTTGAAATATAAACATGAAATGCAAAGCTTGAAATTTAAACATGAGAATGCAAGTTCATTTATTTATTCTTGAGATTTTAGTGATTGCAAGGAAAAGTCAACGTGATATGCAAAGCATAAACTTAAACATACATGAGTGCAAGTTCATTTTAACTTTACTAGAGCTCATACAAGACTCTAAAGGAGTAATAACCTTAACCCAACACATATCTTAGCAAGACAAAGTGAGCTTTAGAGTTCATTGTGCCAAGGTTTCAAAGAAACCTTATAGTTTGAACATCATCATCAAGCTCAAGGAAATGGACCAAGAGATCAAAACAAGTAACAACATTTCTTGAGAATCAAAACCAAAACCGAGAAAAAAGGAAGAGGAAAAGCCGAAATCCATTCAAAGAAAAGAAAAGGAAAACCGAAACTATAAAAAGAAAAAGGGAAGGAAAAATTGAAATGTTTCAAGATCAAGACCAAGTTTTCAAGCTTTAGGGGTTTATCAAATGATAACCACAAGACCATTATCTTGAAACCTTATCATCAAGCTAACAATTTTCCTTGCAAACCAAGCTTCATAGCCAAAAATAAAAAGAGAGGAAAAGAACTTGAACTAAGAGAAACTAGAACTTTTCATATCAAAACATCAACATAAAAGTTAAAGCTTTTGAAAAACAAAACCCCTACCAAGTGGTGTTTCTTGTTGGAAGGAAAAGAGATTTGTTCTTTGCAAAGGAACGAGAAGAAAAACTCTTCTCCAAGGGATGATGATGATTCGACCAAGTAAGGGAAAAAGGAAGGAAATGTGTTTTGTGTGAGCTTTGTGTTTGAGAATGAAAGCTTAGGTGTTTGGATGGTGATCTATGGTGGTTGTGTGGTGGTTTGAGGTTGCAAAAGGGTGGTTTTAGAAGAGGATGAAGAAGATGAGAGAAAAAGAGCTCTAGAATTCTTTGAGGAATAGAAAGGAAACTTAGAGAAATTTCTCAAGACACAAACTTGAAAATGAGCAAGTGGAACCAAGTTCTCTTATGATAGGTATTTATAGAAAATTGAAACATGAATGAGTGAATTTGAGGGGGAGTGGCCGTAGCTCTTGGGCCATGGGGGAGAGAAAATATCTTTTCCAAATGGTCATTCATAGGTAAGGCTAGGTATGGTTTGTAGTATGGTTAAGTATGGTCTCAAATATGGTCCAAGGTATGGCTCAAAGAATGACCTTTGTGTGCAAAACAATTCAATATGTGATGAATGTGGCGAGGAGTGGTCGGTTCCTATTAAGCCATGGGGGAGGAGATTTGTTTCATCTAATTATAGTTTAGTGATGTGTTTAGGTGTATCTTTGATTAAGCTTTTGGTTAGGAGTTTGTAAGTAAGTGTTTAGGTGAGGTAATGGGTGATTAAGGGTGTTGAGACATGATTAGGAGTGGTTTTGTTTCATTAGTGAAATGAAAACTCATTTTATGATGTAATCATTCACAAACATAATTCCTTAATTTAAGGAATTGGAGAGAGAAAACACTATTTAAGATTCCATGACTTATAATCTTGATTTTTAGATGTATCTCAGCAATCTTACGTTCTAATCAACTTTAATAAATTATTTTGACTCTAGATTAATTATCAAAATTAATTAATCTTTGATTAGAGCCTAATATTGCTTAGGTTTTCTTAATTACGTCATTAGGCCCGTAAAATACTATTCCAAGGGCAAAGCAGTAACTTTGCACAAACACTGTTCGAGACCACCTTAACTGAAACAAATATCATCAAACACATGTAATTAACATTCCAAACTCTCGGGAGAGATTCCGGGCTCAAGCGGCACTGATACCCGCGTAAAACGCTATAGGGGTATTTTAGTCATTTTGAGCCGAAAGTTTGAAAAATGAGATTTTCGTCTTGGATATCAATCACAACATATATAATCCCCTTCAAACATTGAGTTGACCCTACGAGAACTTCTGGATTGGCCATCCTCAAATTTCTGGGTAAAAATGACCTTAGGGGCATTTTGGTCATTTATGCTCAAACAGAAAAACCGGGCATAGTACCAGTAAATGACTAGAATCAGTGTTGTATTTTTGAAGTTGTGGCACATGGAATATGTCATGAATATTTGACAAGCATGGAGATGAAGCTATTTGGTATGCTACTAATCCTACATGACCTACGATTCTGAAAAGGACTTATAAAATATGGATTTAGTTTCTAGACTATACTGGCTCTCCCTATCCAGGGCATAGAGATAACTTTAAAAAATATGTGCTCTCCTCCTAGGAATTCTAACGGTCTTTTACTCTTATTGACATAACTCTTCTATCGACCTTGAGTAGTAAAAAAAAATCTTACCTTGAATCTTCTTCATTTGTTCAATAGTTTCCTGGATGAGGTTTAGTACCCAAAGACTACTGTCACTTGATTCATACCAATATAGGGGAATTGACACTTTCATCCATGTAGAGCTTCATAAAGAGCTATTTCGATACTTAAGTGATGGCTTTTGGTGTAGGAGAATTCGATTAATGGCAATTAATTGTTCCAATTCCCACAATGTTCTAGCACACATGCTCTCAACATATCTTCTAGCCTTTGAATGACCCATTTAGCTTGCCTATCAGTCTTGAGATAATAAGTCATATTTATACAGGGTTTTCTTCCAAAAGCTTTCTGAAAAGCTCCTAAAAATCTTGAGGTGAAATGTAAATCTAAGTCTAGGATTATAATAGAAGGAACACCATGCAATCTCACTTATCCTTCTATATAAAGCTTTCCCTATTCTCAAAAGAAGAAGTAATCTTTGACAAGTAGGAGATATGTGGACTTAGCTAGTTTATCTACTATAACCCAAATAACATCGTATCTTAATTGTGTCCTTGGCAATCCCATTACAAAATCCATTGAAATGTTTTCCCTTGTCTATTGGGAATCTCTAAGGTTGCAGTGTACCTAGTGTCTTCTAATATCCTATCTTCACCTTTTGGAAGTCAAACATTTTGAAATCGTTCTTGATACATACACATTTATCTTTGGTCACTAGAACATCTTGAGATCTCTATACACAACTTTTTTTGTAACTCCTAAGCATATAGAGAAATGACCTTTGTGAGTCTCCTCTAGAATATTACAATGAATATTCCCTAATCTCAGTACACATATTTGATCTTGATACTTTTATATCCTATTTTCACCCAGTGTAACTCCATTATGCTCCCTAACTTAGGTTAAGGCTATGGTTTGTTTGAAATTCTGGATCTTCTTACTAAGTTTGTGAAATCTCTCTCTTAATGTCACTTGTGATCCTAATCTGACCCAAATATACACTACCAGGCTTCTCTTCTACCTTTAACTTAAGGTTTCGAAAAGTCTCTTCTAGTTCTGTCTCCTTAATCATCATGCAAGAATTGCCCAAAGTTTTTCTGCTGAGGGCATTTGCTACAACATTTGTTTTTCCTGGATGATAGTTTAAATTGAGCACATAATTTTTAATGAACTTCATCCGTCTCTGTTGCCTCATGTTTTCATTTTTTTTAATCTAAGAGATACTCAGGACTCTTATGATTATCTCTTAGATTAGAAAACACCCCAACTTTACTCCATATAGATAGCATCTCTAGATTTTCAAAATGAACACTACTGCTACCAACTTGAGACTATGTAGGTTAGTTCACCTAATACGGCTTTAGCTGTCTTGAAGCCTAAGCCACTATCTTTTTGTTTCTGCATCAAAATGCACACCAAGCCTTTTTGTGATTCATCTCAATAAATCTTAAACAAATCATGTGGGTCTTGCAAGACCACTACATGTACAATGGTCAACTTCTACTTAAGGTCTTGAATAACTTTTATCATATCTTACTGTTCATGTGAAAGGTGCATTCTTTCGGTTTAGCTTAGGTAAATGTATGACTATGTAGGTGAATCCCTTGATACACCTTCGGTAGAAATAAGCTAATCCCAAAACTTCAAATATCCACGGTAGCAATTGGTCTTTCCCACTTTAGTACTATTTCAATTTTTACTGGGTTAAATGCGACTCCTTCTTATGATACTACTTGACCTAGAAATCTTATTTTCTATAGTCAAAACTAACACTAGGATTTCTTGGCGTGAAGAATCTATAGCATTGTCCTAACTTGTGTTCTTTTCTTAACTCTTGAATAGATAAGAAAACAATTACAAACTTGTTGAGAAAAGGTTGGAAGATTCGATCCATGCAATCCATGAATATTATTAGGGCATTAGTTATCTCAAAAGATATCATTATGCTTATTCGTAATTCTCACAACATGCTTGGAAATATCTTCTTCCCGAACTTGAATTTGGTCATATCTTGATCTCAAATCAATCCTAGAGAATATTGTTGCTCCCCTCAATTGATCCATGAGATCATCAATCCTTGGAAGAGGATACTTATTCTTGATCATCATCTTATTTAGTTATCTATAATTAACACCTAGTCTCTGTAATACCTGGTGTACATGTGTCAGTAGATAAGTTTCGTATGGTCCTAGGGTCCCTTGGAACCCACCCATGTTGCTGGATTCGGGTTTTTGCTAAGTCTGGAGCCCTACACTTCCTTGGAGGGCTATATGTTAGAGCCATTTTCTTGGGATCAAAAGTCTCGATAATTGCTCTCTAAAGAGAAATGAATTGAAAAGTGATTTTTAATGAATTTTAGGAAACCTCTAGATATTTCGTTTTAAGCCCCCAAGTGTAGAAAATCATAGGAATTTCGGAATTTGAACTAGAACCCAAAAATTAGATTTTGATTGGTTGGAGTTTTGATTTTTTAGATATTTTATTGAATCCAAATAGGGGGTATTTTCTTATTTACATTTATATTTTAGAATTAATGGAGAGTAAAATAAATGAGGACATTAACTTAATGTAAATAAGTGAGTATAGAAGTAACTCAAGTGCTGATGATAGTAAAATGGTGCTGTTGGACTTTGCTGTCACCATTTTGAGAGTTCTAGAGACTGCTATAGCAGTCGGGGGAGCAGCTAAACTGCTATAGCGGTGTTAGTCTGGCAGAAATAGTGCAAAATGATGTCGTTTCACTCAAATGACCCCCTTACCCCTATTTATACCCTCAAGCTCAGTTTTCACCCCCAAACTCTGAACCCTGTCACTCCAAAACCCTTTTCTACTCCTTTCTCACTCAAATCCACCCTATTCCTCTTCTTCCCAAGAGATCGAAGGTAAGATTTTATTGGCTTATGTCATGTTCTTCCTCTCCCATGTTATGGGTTATTGTTTTCTCTCATTGTTATCAAGTGGTGGTGCTCCCCCAATGTTATTAGAGCCACATTAGAGTTATTTAGAGGTTAATAGAGTTTGATCTTGAGTTTTATGATGATTATAGTCGACCTTGGTACCCTCCTAGCTCCCCGGAGCGCAGTTGGTGTTGACGTCATGTTTTCCTCCCCCTCCAGGTGAGTGGGTTCAATCCTGTGACCTTTATTTTTTGTCATTAGAGTTATTTTCCGCATATTGTGGCATAACTTATAATGTTATAGCATATTTCAAAGAGATTTTAGCTAGATGATTAATTCTGTTTAGTTTATGAAATTATGATTTTTGTGATATCATGAAATGAATGATTTGAGACTATTTTAGAAAGGATTAGACATTGGTAATGATCTTGTTAAGTTGATGAGATTGCGATTTTCAAGAGTATGAACTATATTTTCAGAAACTCAAGGGACCATTGTTGCTAAAAGTGATTTTCTTTATAAGTAGCCAAAGCAGGCTTATGATTATATATGTTAGAGATTTTGTGCCTTATGTTATGATTTTAAAAGTGGTATAATCATATGTTAGATAGTGTAAATTAGAGAAGAGCTTAGCATAGAGTAATTAGAGAGAATAAATATGCAGAGCAAATATGTTTAGTTTTTGAATAAATATGTTACTTTGCTTCAGAGCTATTATGTTATGATTTCAAAGTGTTTTGAGCTATGGTTTTAGATTTATTATGTATATAAAGACTTATGTTAGCTTGAGATTTAAATTGAGAACTACAGTTTATGGTACCCAGAGGTACGAAATTCAGTGTGATTTATGGCAACTGCCAGATACATATTCTATGTGCTTGGAATTGGATGCCTACAAGTGGTGATCCCTTAGGCTCGATTTTCACAGCCACAGTTATGCTAAACTCAGGTTGTTAGAGTTATATGAACCCAGAACTCTCAGAGTACTAAGAATTTAGAGACTTGCGTTCGCAAGGGACGGAGCACCCACTTTTAGAAATGTTGATTTTATTTAATTTTGTTGAGTTATGTACAATGAGAATATGCGATGACCATGGAGGCAATAGTATTAAACAGCCATGGAGGCAATAGTATTAAATAACCATGGAGGCAATATTAAATAAACAGCCATGGAGGCAATATTAAATGAATAGCCATGGGGGCAAATGTAACACCCTAAAAATTATATAAAAATTAATTTGAGTTTTTCTAGTCAGAATTTCATATCTTTGACAGACACAAAAATGATGAGGACGATCCGACGGATTTGTAAAAAAAAAATATAAATAGTAACTTGCGAGCCCCACAGGCCTGCCGGAACAGTCAAAACCCTAGAATTAGGGTCCGGAGATGCCTGAAAGTGAGAAATTATAGGATCAAGATTAGAAATGGGTAGGAATAAATATTTTATATCTAGAATTAATTTTCGGGCAATAATTGATTATCGGGTACACTGTTTTACTCGTTCGGTAAGATTTCGGTGTGCGATTTTTAACACTGAAAAATAGTTTGATCTCTACAAACACCGAATAAATTTTTTATGTCAAGTGTAAGGCTAAGATTTAATTTTGCTTTACAAGATTAAATCCTAGCCATTGATTTCTTTTTATTATTAGAAAAGTATACATCTTTGACTACATTAATGTATCTGATCTAAGATATATATTAAAAAGCCACAAAAGCTTATTCATGAAGCCTCCATTTTCGGCCATGAAGAAAACACTGCAGAAACCTCCATTTTCATTTCTTTGAGAGCTCAAAACTTGATTCAAATGCCTAAACTCCTAGCCTAGAGTTCATAAAATCACAAACTTCCTTCACCAAAGTTATTCCACTCAGTAATACCTACAATCCTAACCGATTGAAATTTCTATTCCTCACCTTACTACCTCATAGCTCACTGATTAGGGAAGGTTTTGGGGCTGTTTTGGTGGCCTCAAAGTGAGCAAGATCACTCTTGGATCATCCTTTGGAGCAAAGGTCCTAAAGCCACCCAAGTAGGGTTTTCTTTGGCCTTTTTCTTTCAAATTTTACTCTGAAAGTTATTGATTGATTGAGTCCAAAATTTTTAGTTATATTGGTTGATAATATGTTTCTATTGATGTGTTAATTTTGGTGATATGTTTGGATGTTGTGAAAAATGATTTTTGTCAAAAGAGAATTTGACACATGCTACTGGATTTTTGGATTTCAACAGGATAGGATTTGTTCACAAATTTTATGGTCCAATTATAGTCATTTTTATGAACTATAAAATTTATATGTCCAAGCTAATATCTTAAGGAAACTCTGAGAATTTTTGTGGTGCATAATAAAAACTTTTACTGTCTTAAAAAAAAATCAAGGACTGAAGTTGTAACTATGCTGCCTGAAATGTTGAATCTGAATCTGTGAATTTCTCTAATTTTGTTATCATAGTAAATGACTGATTTTTCATTTGAAATTTCTCTAATTTTGTTATCATAGTAAATGTTGATAACATTTTGAAATGTGACCATGATTTTGTTATGAACTGATTCAATCATTTGCTAGGGTTAAAAATTATGAGACTCTAGTTTTGAGCTGTGAATAAGTGTTCTCTGACCACCAAACTTGTAAAATTTATTTAACATGGTTAGAGAACTCTTTTTGCTCTGAAATTTTTACAAGAGCTTGGGGACACATTGAGGTATCATAGGGAATTTTTATAGCCCCTGAATAGGTTGGTTGAATGTGCAAATTAATTTATGCTACCAAGTTATGAAATCTACCCATGAGCTGTTTTGGTGCTGATGCAAGATATAGGTGATATAATGACATTTTGCTCAAGTCTATTGTATATGAAAGTATGCTTGTGACTTTAAAGATTGGTTTGAGGCATAATTGAATTCATATTGTGAATGAATTCCTATATGTGTTTTATGCATGCAATTTGAAAAAAAAAAAAGTAAATGATATATTGACCTAAGTTTAATAGCAATAAGTAAAAATAGATGGGATCTTTTTGACTAATCGAGGGCAAATAAGGTGATGAATGATCCTTTCGACTTGTCAAGGGAAAATTAAATGATCCTTTCAACTTTGTCGAGGGCAAATAGAGTGATATATGATCCTTTCGACTTTGTCGAAGGCAAATAGAGTGAGATGTGATCCTTTTGACTGTGTCAAGGGCAAATAGAGCAAGATATGATCATTTTGATTTGTCAAGGGAAAATAAAGAGATATGAGGTTCTCTTCAATTTATCAGGGGTAATTACAAATAAGTTCACTACATTTGGCGTATGCATGATCATGTTATAGTTAAATATTTGACTAGAATTATTTACTATGTGTTCGAGCTTTATGATATATGTGCATTAAGTGATTGATTATTAAAAGCAACCCACTTCGAAAGTATGATTTGGAACTTTAACAATGGACCGTTATTATTTATTGCCTGATCACCTTTTTTCTTAATAAACCGAAGTGGCTAGGACGATGACGATGACATTATGATTGTATACTTAGGGAATGTCCCTATTGAGAATTGTATAAATTCTCACCCCTATATTTGTGTGTTCCTGTGTCATCTCCAAGGTGATCCAGAGGACAAGGAGGCTGCTACATGATAGGAATCAACTTTGTAGTAGTTTATTAGTGGATATTTTAATTCCCTGTATTTAGTTGTAGTCATATATATGTAAATGTAACAAAGATTATATATGTATATAAGCTCATATCTGAGCTTCCTTTTGTACTTGACGTTATATTAAATAAATGTTTTGTATCTTTGCTATATCTTTTCTATATATTTTAATCAAATTATGCTAGTTATTACACAAACCACTCGAGCTTGCTATAGATAATTAAGAAAGGTCTGCTAATTAATAAGTAACAACTCTCAAGTATGATATTATGACTTAAGGATGGTGTTGCAATTGGGAGGGTGTTACAAAGCTTTTATTAATGGCTATGGAGGCAGAGCTTCTAGAGAACCTAGCAAATCGGGATCTAATGAGGTGCCTATAAAGGATAGAGATATTTACAAATGGTTATTATCATTATTATTATTATTATTATTCTCTTGTGTGATTATCAAATTCAGAGTATTATTGACTGTGACTTAGAGGAGTTTAGAACTTTGTTTTATATGTTTATATATGGAATTACTAGAAATAGTTTAGAATTTGATTATTGCTATTGATTATTAGTATTATTATGATTTTTATGCATCTTGGTTGTTGTCCCATGAAATGGGTTACGGGTGAGAATTCACTCATTGAGTTTTAGATGAAACTCACCTTTCTCCCTTTTTCCATTATAGATACTTTAGCTACTGCCGGTCCTTCTCAGCCATTTCCTCCCTAGCAGTAGAGATCTCCAGTTAGTGAGCTTCACGAAAGAGTGAAGCCTTTGCTTTTTGGTTAGAGATAGAGTGCTTTAGTGTACATTGCGGGCAGGGTCCCAGATCATGCATTTATTTTATTTTGCACACCATAATTCTTTTGTATTAAAATGATTTAGCATTCATGGTATATTTTGTAAATGAGCAACTTAGTTTAAAATATATCATATCTACAGTTTCAGATTTTATTTATGAGAAAAAGAATTATTTAGGTTTATTGGAGTTCAAGATGAGATTTGATTTACGATTTAAAGTACATTTTATGAATAAAAATATGCATACAGTATGGCACAGTGATCATGAGACTTACGTAGGGACAAGAATTCTCACATATCGGTCATGATCCAAATCGGGCCATGACAGTCTCATAGCTTTGTCTTCCTCTTCCACTAAGAGAACATGAGCTCCCCATGTTGAGGTACTTAACTGGATAAAATGTTTACTTAGCAACTCCTCAACTGATTTCTTCAATCCTGCTAATTTCTAAGGAGACATCCGGTAAGGAGCTATTGAGATTGGACCTATTTCTGTACCAATTCAATAGAGAACTTTATCTTCCTTTATGTGGGAAATTCTAGCATATCTTCCAAAAATACATCAGAGTATTCTTGGACTACCAGTATCTCTTCTAATTCTTGTTCACCTTCCTTGACACTAGGCAACACATTATGTATCATTGACTACTAGCCTTTTCACATCCTACTTCTTAAACGAATTCCTCTACTAGTGCAGCATATTTTGCATTCATAGCAAAACACGTCCCTATTGTTGTGGCCTAGGTAAAGGTAGCATATCTCTAGATGGATATTTCCTAATCTTGTGGCCATATTGTCTAGCTAAACATGGTTTATCACCATGACTCTTTCCATATTCTAGGCATTCCTTGCTATCAAATGATTCTTTTGTGGCTGCTTCCTTTTTCCATTCCCATAAAGAAAATTCCATTAGTGGTGGTAGAGTAGGCTTGAACCTTATGTCGTATGGTGCTAGCCTTCCTCAAGCCATTGATAGCTTCCAGTTGTACTTTTCCACTAAAGCACTCTTATTCACCAATGCGGTGAAGTTTCTAATTCCCATTAGTTCCACTATTGTGAAAAAGTCCTCTCCAAGGCTTTCTTCATACTTAAAACATTTCTGACTCTATAGTGTACTCTGACACCATCATGCGCCCCTATTGCAATTTTAGGAATTTCAATTCCTTAGCATTTATGATGGAATGAGGAAACTACCTCTCATAGAAAACATCCTTGACCAAAATCCCAAGTCATTGCAATATTTGCCTCCTTAACTAGCATTCTAGTACTCATCCACCAGAAATCAGCATCTGCGTCCAACACCTAGGCAACATACCCCATTATCCGTTAATCCAATCACTTTAATACTTCAAATATTCTTCTCCATTACTTAATCCATTTTTCAACTTTATATGGGTTTAGGTTCCTCGAATTTTTGGTAGTTTTGCTACTTGGAATACCACAAATAGTTAGTCTTTTTCTAGTATCTTCGATGAGCTTTACCTCCCAATAGAGCTCATTATATACTTTGCAGCTGTAGCTTGCTCCTTGATTACCTAGGTTATATTTCAAAAATCACACGTAATATTTGCAGCTTCCCCTTCAAGCACTCTATCATCGTTGTTATTGTTAGTCCTACTACACTCACTCGAAGTCATTAGTTTCCTACCACAAAAAGCAAAAGTCATTGAGTTGATCAGGCTCAATACCATGCTCAACATGATACCTACTAACTACTTCAAAAGTAAGCTGTCATGCATATAAAGTTCTACTTCTTATCTCAGAAGATAAAATCCTACTGCATGACACTAAAATTTCAGAATATGTTTTAGAAGCAAGTCAGACCATCCCTAGGCTCTAACAAGATGAACTGCTATGATACCATTAATGTAACACCTTTCTAACGTAAAGCTATGCTTAAGCCATAACTTATATAGTGAGTAGTTGTGACTTGTTAACTTTGCTTAACTTTCAAGGCGTATATATAATATTTAAATATGACCATGCTTTTAGGACAAACATAAACTGCTTTCTCTCTATGTCGCTAAAACATAAATAATATGCGAAAAATACACGATTGTATTACCTGACAAGTCAATAGTATCCATAACTATGTGAAACCAAAATTGCATTAAAAGAAAATAAAAATACTGGCAAAAATTCTCTATCATTGGTTCATCAAAAGATCTGGAAGGTGATGCCAATACCATCTAAAGATCTCCACAAAATAATCACCATCGTCGCAATCTATTTTTTTTTAAAAAAGTGATAGCAGTAAGAATGAGAATCAAATATTCCCAGTAGGAAAAACACTAGTCTACTACACAGTGAAATCTGACATAGAATTTAAAATAATTAAAACATCTTCGATGTCTTCTAAAATAATTAGCTTTGCTTATTCTTTTTCTTATTTAAAATAATATTATGACTGCACTTATGCTTAAGAATAAAATCATAGAATTTAATAAATAATTAATTGATTTTCTGGTTATTTGTATAATAATTAGTTTGTTTGTTTTATTCGTTCTTTATCATAGGCTTATTAGTAACTTTAGGCTTGAGAATAGAACTCATAGGATTCTTGATATACTTCTCATCTGATGTATTCCCAATATGCAACACCTCGTGTTCCATCCTGATATAGTTCACTTGATGTAGTACCTCATACTACATCCTAATATAGATCACAATAGCATTCTCAATGCATTACTTTCCTCATAATATTGTAACACCTTGTGTTACAACCTGATATAGTTCAATTGTTATAGTACCTCGTACTACAACCTGATATAGCTCATAACTTGAATCCATAAGCTTACAATCAAGCAATTGACATTAGATAAGACTTATTTTCTTAAGTTTTCTCTTCTCATAAGAATTTTCAATATTTGCTTAGGAAATCTTATACTTGTAACCAAAATCTTCTGAATTCTTATGAGATATTCTGTGAAATATCTCGTGAAATATTATGAGATATTCTGTTAAAAATCCCCTAAATTCTTATGGGATTTTCTATTCAAAATCTCTTGAAGTATTATGAGATAATCGGTTAAAAATCTCCTGAATTCTTATGGGATTTTTCTATAAAATCTGGCAAACTTTTATGAGATTTGTTTATAAAATCTGGTACACTGTGATAAGATTTTCTGTAAAGTCTGCTAATCTTGTATGAGATTTTGTATAATCAGAAACTTATAAAACTCCTTGTATGGTGATTCTTACAAATTCCAAGAAAATAAATCAAGTTTCTTTGGTGAACTTTTAAGTTTTTTCTTCTATGAGTCAAAACTCTCTCCATTTACTTAATAATCTCTCATACCAATTAAATCAATCCACAAGACTCATATCTATTGCATCCTTTATATTCATCCAACTCATATATATGAATCTTGGAAATAAATTTCAGATTTCATAAACATAATTTCAAACATATCTCAAGAATTTATATTAGCACAATAGCCAAACAATCACCAAACAATAGACATAGATTTTTCCTACTTTTCTCTAAACTTTTTGCTAAGTCTTTCTCTAGTTTTTCTTCTCTAATCCAAGCCTCAAATCCATTTTCTAGCACCCATATATACTGCTATTTGGACGATTTTGAAGATGAAAAGAAAGGCTTTGGCTTGAGTTTGATGTAAAGTAAGTGTTCTTGAACTAGTTTGAGTGTTTATCTAAGTATAACATTCAAAGATTTGGTGGTTTGATGGTGTTTGAAGAAGAAGAAATGAAGATGGTGAAGGGAAAGAAGAAAGCAACGTGAAAGCTGCCCCAACAAAGAAGAAATGCCATTTCTTTTGCTTTTTCCTTTATATAATAACACTAACTTGGAGAGAAAGTAATATATATTACTATTTTTGGATCAATTTGTCTTGTAGCTTTATTGAAAATGTCTATGTTTATTTAACTGTCCTAAGTAAAAATTATTTGAGATATAATAATATCCATTATTTATACTAGTCTCGGCATTTCGGTGTATCGATTATTACCATTTTGGTATACCAATTATTACCATTTTGATACTTGATCGACACCTAAATAATTTTATTGTGTTAAAAATATTTATTTAACCCTATCTTTATTTTTTCTATGTCTTTATAGAAATTATAGTGTTTCATTCTATATCCTTGATTAAAATATTATTATATTGAATTTTTAATAATACTAGATTAATTTTTTTTACAGAATTCTCACATTGTTGTGATCATAACTGTATCTGTCAGAATTTTTAAAATCCTTATAGATTCTTCACATTTAATTATTTTATCACAACAATACTAAAAATGAGTCGTTACAAATAGGACAAGATTGATACTTACCTACAACTCTAGGAGAAAGATTAGAGGGATGGAGCAACCTAAAACTTGTGGCTCCAACCGATTCCTCTCTTAGGGAGAGAAACTGTGAACAGTGAAGCAAGGGAAGGAAGAAAGATCATAGCTGCCAGAAAGGGAAGATGGTAGGATGGGCAATGGTAAGGCGGCAGCGGCCAATGCTAGCATGGTTGCACACTAGCGTGCTGGTGTTGGGGTGGATGCATGCAATGACAAGAAGGCAGATGCGAGAGAGAACACGCGGAAAAGAAAGAAGAAAGAAAGAAGAAGGGAAAGAAGTGTAGGTGAGGGGGGAGGGGGGCTGTCACTGTGAATTAAAACTAAAGGGTGGTGCACCCCCTTTTCTGGATGCACTAGTGCTCCTTATCCTCTCTTTTTTTTGTTGACAAAATTGCCAAATTTGTCCATCTGAAATTTTTCACCAATCAAATTGATCCCTGTAAAAAAAAAAAAAATCCCAAATTGGTCCCCCCAAATTCAAACATTTATCAAGTTAATCTATTTGTTAACATCACTAACGGAGCATGCTTACATGTCTGTTATGGCTTTGTTAACATCCCCTAACATTCACCTTTTTCTTCATCTCTATTCTTCTCTTTCTTTTGAAAGTTAAATCCTAGCGTCAATCTCCATTTGTTTGTCATCTTAATTAAAATACACACAATATGTGCTCTCCGATGACATCTGTGTAGAGACGAAAAGAGAAGAAATGAAGGGATACAAAGGCAAGAGAGATGTGCAGAGATCAAGTAGAAATAGAAACAACTGTCTCCCTCAACCCGAAGTAATCAACTAAATCTTGGTTTTCATGCATTGTGATGCAATAATAACATTGGTCAAGTAAATCCATGTGTCCTATAAACCATGTCTGTCATTTATATCTAAGCCCTTCTAAATGATTTTATCTATAATTTACCTTACTCTCTATCTACTAGAACATGAATTGGAATGCAAGGACAAACCAAAATAAAAAACAATAAAGACTATGAAAAACGATGACCTTCCTCAATATAAAAAAGCCACCAGCTAGTACACAAACATTTTTGCATCATACTTGCATTTGGAGATAAGCCCTAGATAGAGATCTGGGTTAGGCATGGATTGGAGGCCTTTGAGGAGAGACCATCGATGCCCTTTCCATCACCAACAAGACTAAGCAGGAAATTGAAGACACTGACAAGAAGCCATTATCGTTGCCATCTCTGAAGATAGACAAATAGAGATTGGGGCTAGTGAGATGAAGAAGAAGGTGGAAGGAGATGGTCTTTAAATGACAATACAAAATGACATCGTTTTGTTTAGTAGAGGGACTAACAATGCAACATCAGCATAGTAATGGACATATAAGCATGCTCCATTAGTGATGTTAACAAGGGGATTAACTTGGTAGACATTTGAATTTGGAAGGGACTAATTTGGTAGTTTTTTTTTTCTTTTAACAGGAGCCAATTTCATTGATGCGAAATTTTAGAGGAACGAATTTGATAGTTTTGTCTTCTTTTTTTCCTTCTGGGTCATGACATTCTTGAAACTGGTCCGTCAATGAATTCATCAATTACTAAGGAGAAAAATGAAAATGTTTATGTCTTTGGTTCTATTTGTAATCATGCTGGTGGGAGTTTAAAATGTGATTTGAATGATGAAATTCCATGTAAGGGAGAAAAAAATTCGGACATTGAAGACATGCATTTAAGTGAAACTACCCTAAATGCATCTAGCAATAGATCTGAGACTGATCCAGTACAAGGGAATGGCCGAGTTAGATACTGCTCATGTGTTTGACTCTACTGCTTATACTACTCTCCTTAGAAGTTTTCTTCCGAAGATTCAATGCCTTTTATGCAATCAGTTTTCTAGGCTTTTGAGGTCATGCTTTGATTTCGAGGGAAAATAAATGGGTCCCTTGTTGTGACAACAACAAGAAGTACGAATTTAAGGTTCTAAGTTAACTTCATTTCATGTCAATGTTTCTTTCGTCATAATGCTTTAAGGTTGCTTTTGGCTCAAGATCTGTGTCAATAGATGGTCAAATAGTTGAATAAGTTGCTGACTTGTAATATACAACTATCTTTCATACACTAGCAGATCTTTTCTATTATAGATGAATATGATATGATGCTTGTTGTTTATCTCTGAATCTAGTCGAGTGGGTTTAGCTTCCTTCTCAAGCTTTGCGTACCATTCACAAGTCTATCCACGATAATTCATCACATGATAGAAGCAGTTAGAGATACTTAAACCAATTTTTGGTTTTGACTGGTGTATATATATATATATACATTTTGATGGGCCATTGATGGATGGAAGCAAGAATCCAAGTTTTTCCTCTTATTATTATTTATTATTTCGATCCCAACACCTTATACTCATCGGTGTGATGAATGTCTGCACAAGTTCTTCAATCCAAAAATTTGATCTTAATGATACATTTTTGGGGGGCCGTTATTGCCTTCCCCAGAACTCAAAGGTTTGGGTGGTTACATAGATGCCTATCTTGATCAATGCTTGTGGTGGCCAATATGTGGTTATGCAATAGCAACATGGCATGTGACATGGAGGGGCCCACAAAAGCCTACTGAAATCGTGATTGGATTAATTAAGGCATTGAATTGACATGGCATGTGACATGGCCAATGCGTGTTACTATATTAAGGCACTGGATTAATTTTATTATTATGTATTTAGCAAAAAATTTGTGAAAAAATACTGAATAAGTCAAAAAAGTCACAAAATAGAAAAAGCACAAAAGAGATGGTATAACCCTAGACTGGTGGGGGCATAGGTGCATTGACCATAAATGGGAGGTGTTCCATGATAGATGGGTTAAGGATCGACATGGTGGTGCAAGGTAATGGCATTGTGGAGAGGGTCCATGGAGATGGTAGCAATCAAATATGGAAGCAATGGGTTTTAGTGATGGTTTATGGCGAAGTAGCAACTGCATTTCACAAGTGGTGAACCCCTGGAATGACCAGGTGCGTCACCGTTTGTTTGCATATGGTGAAAATGAAGTTGTGTATGGCAACCTTGAAGACCCACTATGAATGTGAGAAGGTGGATGGGCTATTTTCCTTATTTAAAAATAATTTTAGTATTTGTTTTATTTTTTGGGTTGAGGAGTTGCAAAGGAAAAATTAAAATTAAAAATTAAAAAATAAAAAGTCACTATAGCAAACAACACTGCTTGGAGAACATAATTCAAAATATCCAAATTTAGAAAAATAAAAAGTACAAAAGTAAAAAAATCACTACACTGTTTGTATTCTAAATTCTATAAAAAAAAATAAAAGAGTAAAAAGTAAAAAAAAATCACTGGAGAACAGAATTCAAAATATTCAAATTCTTAAAAAAAATCACTGCACTGTTTGAAGAACATAATTCTGGAATATTCAAATTCTTCAAACAATTAAAAATTAGAAGTAAAAAGTAAAAAAAAATACTGTAGTGAATCAATATTTTTTTGGGGATTTTATTATTTTTCATAAAATTGTAAACCTTGGTAATTAACTTTTCACATGTAATTTAATCCCTTTTTCAGCAATTAACAACACTCCACACTGTAGACACATGTCAAATAACTATGCAACCATATCATCTTGGATACCATAGGCACTTGAGAAAGCACCAATAACAAGCCTCAGCTTGTAGGATGTAAAGGGCCTCTCTTTGTAAATGGATTGTCTAGATTGTTAAGGTTTTGATTTTGTTTCTTTTTTTTTTTCTTATTTTCTTTCTATAATTTAGGCAAGGTAATGTTTGATGTCAAAATGACAATATATGATACCTTCTTGAATACTATTCTTGTACTTATATGGTCACTTAGAATTTTTCTCATTTTATGAGAGCTTTTTGGGTACATTTTGCTTGCTGTTGAGAGTTCTCTATTTGAAGCACATGTTTGGGAATGGATTCTTTTAACATAGTATAATCTTTCTCTTGCAAATGAAAATATCTACTCTCTTGTTGACAGTACGCTGATTTGTTAGGAAAAAAAGGGTAACTATAACTTTGTAACGTATAGAGATAAGATAAGTATAAGAAAAAAAAAGTTTTTTAAAAAAAGCACATTGTATAAGAAACAGAATTAGAATGTGGACAGTCCAAATTCTTATGGTGAACGGACATAAAATTCGGACAGTTCAAATTCTTTAAAAAAAGATAGAAAAAAAGGAAAAGTGCATTGTAGCGGAACATTGTGGGCAATACGGACCTTTAGGTTCCACTATGTTTTTGGCACCTAGTGTATCATAAACAAATATTGATTCACCGTGATAGACATTCTGAAGTCTCAGTTTCCAGGAATGGAAAGTCACCCCATTTTTTGGGCAAAGCCTCCACTTGTTATCGTTCATTTCTACAGGCCTTCTTTCATCTAAAGCTACATCTATATCTTGTTGCACCATAAGATCTTTTATTGTGCATTGCTACATAGTGAAATTGCTATTTCTACAAAGAGGAAAACATCACATTTATCGCATTTGCCACAATATACTAAAATACTCCTTAGAAATCCACAAAATCCACAAAAAGCACTAGGAAAATAAAATAACTTGAAAAAGATATTTTTGATATGGCACCTTTATGACAATGTGATGATGTTACTAATGGTGTCACCCTCTTTCCTTCCTTTCTTCAATGACAACTTTCTTCCTTCTCGTGCCAAACCTATGATGGCACTATTATGGCAACAGAAATAACCCACAAAATCACATAAGAAGAAAATAATAAAACATAATAAAAGAACACAAGGATTTAACATGGTTTGATGACTTCATCCTATATCCACGACCCCAAAAAAAAGGATAAAAATAATTTCACTACTTAAATTGTCAACTTACAACTTTTGCACTACTAAAGTTACAAAGCTTCCTACTAAACACAATGGCCCCAAATACACTATTTCTCTAGTGTATAGATTCTCTCACTTGTGGTGTTTTACAAACAAATTCTAAAACTTCTATTTATAAGAAAAGTTATTTTGTCCTTCATCAAAACTACCAATGTGGGACTTTACTCACATACACAACAAAAAATTTGTAGTACTATTGAGAAGGAGGAATCTAAGAAGTAACTGGAGCTACAGTTGTATTTGTCAGGGGGAGGAAAAGAGAGGAGCAAGCCATTGAGCACAATAAACGGATTCTCACCCATAACCCACATGGGATAACTCATTTTAATATCTACATATATAATTATACTAAGAAAATATTTAAATTTCACAAAACAACAATTAATAGAAAAGTACGAATATGAAATAGAATTCTACTAAACTTTAACTAAACTGATATCTATATTTGAAACGGTTACTTAACTAGGTCCCATAAGGTGGACACCTAACAAGATAGTGTGACTATAACTAAGGAGTGAGATTGTCCTCAAGAGAACATTTTGATACTAAGGCTAAAGATCTCGTTAGCTATTAACTCATTTCCTGTCCTCATTGTTAGCTCCAGAATTCTTCAGAGGCTTTAAAAAGATACATTTTGAGTGATGATATAACATATTTTAAGAAAATATTTTTGAAGAATGACTGATGGTTTCCTTGAATTTCTTGACATAGTAAAAAAGGCACTCTGTATGCATGATACATTCTTTAAATCATAAATAATTTCACTCTACATGTGTGAACATGATTATATCTTGTGAAAAGAGAGAAAGACTAAATGGAAGTGAATATGATAACGTGAAATAAACATATGTGAGCCTACCAAACTGAAGAGATAATTCGTGCACAAGAAACTAAGGCATATATCTTCAGAAAGTAGAATGAGACTTCAGAAAGTACACATATAATAAAGATATCAAGCCAAATTTGAATCAAGGACGTTCTATAACCTTCAATTATGTTCATCGCAAATATTTTAATCACACATATGCTCTAATTGAAGAATAGAAGATCATTCATTCATCAAAGGATTGATATCATACTTCAGAAAGTGCACATCATTGTAAAATGCTGCACTTCACTAAAAAGGAAGGAAATTTTGAATTTTTGAATTTCAAATTTCAAGTCAAATCTAGTTTTAGACTAGCACATCATTTCTTCTACTTATTTGGTTAACCACTCTAGCTTTTAGAAGAAAGAGTTCAGAAACCACATCCAGAAAGTGAAAAAGTATTTTATGAAGGGTCATCAAAAACCTCAACTATACAACAACTTCTGCAAAAAGCTCTAACACCAGACGAGCTACTATTCTAGATTATGTTTCCAAGACACAAACAGATGATCAACATGTGTTGCTTGGAAAACAGATTAAAGGGAACGGTTACAAGGGAGACCATCTATAAATAGAGATGCTGAGCTTTCAATGAAAAGAACTTGATGAATACATAAGTGCAAAACTGCTACAAAATCTTCTCCTCATCTTTTCTGTGAAATTCATTACTTCTTGTAATTAGTTCCCTTACTTGTAAAAATCTTCTTTCTACATTCTTAATTGTTTATACGTTCTTCCAAGGAAGAATCATTAGAAAGAAGTCATTCAAATTATCCTAGGTTACTCATTATATATTTGTAAAGAAACTTGAGTGTAAGTTAGTTTGAATGGCAACCCAAACATAAAACCTTTGTATCCTCGATCCAGTAGTGATCAGTGTAAGACAGCTTGAAGAGGCTGCTATAAAACTACTTGTAATGCAACAATAAGGTGTTCTTGCTGGTAATAGTTTAGCTTGGAGAGGCTGGACAAAGACTAGTCGGTGTTAGCTTGGAAAGGCTAGTACAAGACTGCTCAAGGTTTAGCTTGAAGAGACTGGTGAATAACTACTTGGTTTGTGATAGTAGAGGCTGTCTACTGGTCACTGGTTATAGCTTGGGAAGGCGACTATAAAGACTATCCAATGTTTTCTTTTTTGGGTTGAGAAAGGTTAGTGGAACTCAACAGTTGCTGAGAATTGGATGTAGCCAGGATCGGCCAAACCAGTATAAAACATTTGTGTAGTATTTTCTTCTTCTTTATCCTTTTACTTTTGTTGTTCAGTTAGCACAACTTAATATCTATTTAAAGTTTTCATTTTTAACTTATCTGTTACTAACATTATACTTCAGAATGTTACTTTCTGAAACGTCTAACACTGTTTCCACTGTACATCAAGCTAAAAGCTTTATAGTAATTTGTTCAAAGTTTCAGTTGCAAAAGGGGTAAATAAAAGCAAAACATGATTCAACCCCCTTTCTTGTGTGCTTTCTACCTAAACTCATTAATTATCGTTTAAATCTACCATTGATAGGTTTTATTCATGTACCTTTTTTCTCTATAACTCTAGGCATATTATATCATTTTATGTACTATAATGATTGACATTTGGTTGACTTGCACTTAGTCCTTAATTGGAATCATTGAGTAAAATCATGGTTATTTTCACCATTTTGATAAATAAAAATGTTTTGAAGTTTCTTTTGTTTTTAATCTTCTTTTTTCAGTGTTATTTGGTTATAGGTGTTAGCTCCAAAAATCTTCAGAAAGAATCAATACTAAAAGTTTTGAGTGATAACAGTACCAATTTCGTGAAAATATTTTGAAGAAAGACTAATATATTACTTGAGTTTCTTGAAGCTCCAAATAGGACTATTCACGCTAGCGTACTTGTTCTTAAAACGAGAATATTTTCAAAGTGACATGTTAAAACATGTTTAATATCATTTAAAGAGATTTAAAACACAAAGAAAGTGAAAATAAATCGTAAAATGAATGTTTCTATACTCAACGCATTAAAAAAATCTCAACAACAAGAAACTAAGGTTTAGATCTTTAGAAGGCATGCCACAACTTCAAAAAGTAAGATTCAATTGAAGATTTCAATCCATCTCTGAAAAAAAAGCATGGTTATCATCTTTAATCATCATGATTGTGATCATTTCCTTTACAACAAACTCTAATTGAAGAACGACAGATCAAATGGATTATCTAGAAATTGAGATAGCTCTTTAAAAAGTATGTTTACTACAATAGTGCACTTTATAGAAATGCGAGGGAAAATTTGAAATTCAAATTTAAAGTTAAACTCGGTCAAGAACTGATAGTGACGTCACTTTCCAACTTGATCAACTGCCCCAACTTCTAGAAGAAAAGGTTCAGAAACTTCGTTCGGAAAGCAAGAAGTAGTTTATGAAAGTGGACTCAAAAATATCCATTAAACAATGGCTTCTGCAACTACAAAAAATAACTCTGACATGCAGAACTACTCTTCTATACTTCATTTCCAAGACACAAGTATATCAACACATGTCATTAGGAAAACATATCATGGGAAATAGTCATAAATGAAGATCACGCACAAAAGGAGATACTATGCTTACAACAATAAGATTTTTTGTTGATACACTATGCTGAAACACTGAAGAAATTTCCTCTCATCTTTTATAAAACTACTATAGCTTGTAATCAGGTTCACCTTTGTAAAATATTCTTTCTATATTCTCATTAGATAACATCTTCTTTCTAGGAAGAATAGATAGAAAGAAGTCATTCAAGTTTTTGGCTCTAATATTGTCTATTCTGAAAAAACTTGAGTGTTTGATAGTTTGAGTAATCCAACTTGAACACAACCTTTGTAACTCAATTTGGTAGTGATCGCTATGAGTTAGCTTGAAAAGGCTAAGTAAAGACTATTTGAAAGGTGACAGTAGGGTGAGCTACTATTCACACCGAGTTAGCTTGAAGAGGCTACGTAAAGACTACTTCTAAGTGACTGTTGAGTGAGCTACTATTCATGCTGAGTTAGCTTGAAGAGGCTAAGCAAAAACTACTTATAAGTGATAATAGAGCGAGCTACTGGTCACATGGAGATAGCTTGAGAAGGCTATAGAAAGACTATCTAACTTTCTTAGGGTTGAGAAAGGATTTTTAGCGGAATTGAACGCACTACCAGAAAAAATGTTACCGATGGGTTTTCCCTATTACTGATAGAAAATTTTGTTTCCAACGAATTTTTGACAGATTTTGACCATCGATAATAATGTAGTCAAAAATCTTTATCGACGGAAAAAATCCGTTGAAAATATTTATTGATGGAATTACAGATGGATTTTTTATTAAAAAATTCATCGATAACATTATCACAATTTGTTAGGAAAAATTTGTCAAATTTGAAAGTTACTGACGGATTTTTTAACATCACTGACAGAAAAATACGTCGCTAATTTCTTAGTTCTATTTCTCATTTTTTTTAATATCTGACTTTTACTGACGGAAAAATCCATTGGTAAATAATGAATTTTAGATTTTTTATTTTACTGACAGAATAATCCGTTTAATAATTTTTTAATTTTATAATCTCTTTATTTTTGTTTTCTAGATTATCAATGGATTTTTCCTTCAAAAATATTAAACTTTATTAATTATTTTAGTTTATATTACTGATGAAAAAATCTGTCGGTAATTATTAATTTCTTTTAAATAATTATTGTATAATTTGTGTTTTACCTAGTCATTTACGAATTTATTTTATTTAAAGTTAATTATAAATACCTAAATATAATAATGAAAAATGATAAAAAAATTCCTGATAAATAATAAAAGTAAGGATTTTAAGTTCAAAATATAAAATAGATAAAAATGTCAGAAAGTGTACAGACACAAATGTAAAATGTTCAACTTATAACAAAGAAAGAAAAAACAGAAACTCAGATTAGGAGAAGCTAGCATCATCATCATCATCAGCATCGCCATCACCATCACCCTCATCATCATCATCACCATCATTGGCGTCTGGTTGTGCGGAGGAGCCTGCCTGCATCTTTTTCCACAAAGACATCATCTCCTTCTTCATCTTCTTCATCTTAATCTCCATGGCCTTTATCCTTGTCCTCAATCTTCTTTTGCATCTCCTGCCACTGGTGCTGTCTCTCCTCATCCTGATCTAGTAGACAATGAAGTTTTTGCGTTGAGCAGGGAACTCATCCGTGGATTACATCATCTTCGATAGTGGATCCAGTGCTTGTAGATGCACCAGTGATAGAGACAGAGGACAAACTACTATAAGATGACCCCACGCCATAGATGCGGTTCTTGTAAGGACCACCAACTACCTCTTGCCACAACACATCTTCATCAATTGGTGGGCACTCCTCACCAACTGCGATCCTCTACTCCAGCTACGTCATAGCCTCTTAATAGTGCTGCTCATAGGCATGCTATAACAAAGTAAAATTAATTAAACCTCTATAAAATGTATAGAATAATAAATTAAATATATATACAAATAATAAGTGCTCAGAACATATATACCTAAGCTGTCTTTGAGTGAGGATTGACCCATGTCTTTTCATTCTTGCGCATGTGAGTCTTTCTGAACAACTCGCTCTGTGTTGGTGGCCTCTTCAACTCAGTAACCTGCAATTTGAGTGAAATACATAAAACATTAGTTAGTGAAAATATAAATTTAATGAAAGGAATTTTAAAAATGATTAAAATAATAACTAAACCATCCAGTAATGCATAGTCTCTATACTAGCAGAACCACCACAATGAATGGATCTACCCTTTTGCGATGCTCTGCTCGCCTTAGCCTTCAAAGACTTATCCTTAAATTTCTGACCTCTCCAATATTGCCACAAATAGTCCAGGCTAGGCTAAATCATCCATCTAGGGGTCTCATCCCACCATTCCCTGATGTCGATGTACATGTCTTGTAGCCTATGAGCTGTCTTGGATTTAAGAGCTTAAACATGAATTCTTCATCTTTCGGATCGATGATGAAGTGGGACTACATATGTAAGTGAAAAAGAAGGTAATTGAAAGTAGTTTTTAAAGTAAATTATGCATTTTCGTAATAATTATTTTATTTTACCTACCATTCAAAAACTAGCACAGCTTCTCATCCTTTGTTAGCTTGTTGAAGGACTCAATCGGCTTATCATACAATTTCTGGATGGTGTGTGTCACCTCATGCATGGCTCGTGCATTTGGATGCTAACTGCATAGCAAATAGTACAAAACAATGTGTATTATATGTCAAGAAATTATTCAAATTATTACAACAAGATTCATAAATTGAACAATTAAATTACTTACCTTTTCTTACCGAGACGTACAAGCGATACCCATTCCTCCCCTGTGGACCCATGTCCTGATTGCCCTGCCGATAAGCCACCAACTACCTCGCTTTCATCACCCCTTTATGAGTTGTATATTGGGGTGGGGATAGGATCTACCGGTGGTGGTGAGGTGAAGGTACCTCTCTAGGAATAGGCATCATGGTAAACTCCTGATAGGCACAAGGTGGTGGCATGGAAGGGCCAGAAGTGGAGATGTGAGCGGCTGTGGCAGATGCTTGACTAGGAGGGTTGATTATCTGATTATTTGGGACACCATTTCCCTTGTTTTTCCCTTTAGGTGCCATATCAGAAAAAGAAACGACAATGTAAGAAAAATCAAATAATATGATAGTTTAAAATTAAAAGATGTAATAAGTATGAGACTAGACACATCACATTTAATCTGAAAGTTGAGGACTATCTTCATCATTCTTGGTCTCAACATCATTCTCAAACTCATATTCCTTATCACTACCATCGCTTTTGTTGTGTTCACTCACTAATTGATCGCTGGAAGAGTGAATTATCTCAACCTTACCTGAATCGAACCGTAAACTTGGTAATGTTCCTATATCAACGACTACTTGAGAGGGGATTGGATCATTCACTTGAAAAGCATTATCAGGTAATTCTTCAACCTCAACTCGTCCCCTAGGTTTAGTTTTCATAACTATCTTCCAATCATTTCTGCACTTTCTAGGGTATGATACATAATATACCTTTCTCGCATTCTGAGCAATAATGAAAGGATCATATGCACCATATCTATTAGTATGATTCAGCTCAGTAATTTTATATTGGTTGTGTATGTGTGTTCCGTCAGGATGTCTTGGCTCGTACCAATAACAACTAAACAACACTACCAATTTTTTACGTCCATCACCCATATATTCAATTTCCAGTATTTGTTTATTTACTCCATACCAATCACCCTCCCCACTACCTGCATCCCCTCTAACACAAACCCTACTATTGTCTGTTGCTTTCCTCCGGCCCCATTCAAATGTATGAAACTTATATCCGTTTACATAATACATTGGCCAACTGTTTGCTTTGTTAGCAGGACCCCAAGCCAAACTTTGTAAATAAGGACATGAAACATTATTGTTTTTTATCAAAAACCTACATAAATAATTGAAATTCAAACATCAACACAAAAGATGATAACTAGAACATGTGTAATTTTGGATCAAATGGTTACTAGATAGTTAGGTCACCTACAAATGATCTGAACCATTGTGGAAATTGTTCAAGGGTGTGTTGCTCATCAGCTTGATCAAAATACTTGTAAATTAAACATCACAAGTAAATTAAGATTTGAGTTATGTCAGTACATCAACAATTGAAAGTGATACATTGATACTTACGTTTTAAATTGTTGCACTTCATCACAGTTGATTAAGATATACAAATACCCATCATGTTTCTCTCTCTCTGATAGCCAATGGGGTTTAGATTTTCCAGCAGCACGTCTAGGCCGATTGAATACAGGCAAAGTATGTTGAATTGAACTTTTACCCCCATCATCATTCCGACTAACCCTTGTTCATCTAGATTGAACATGTGGCTCAAAGTAATAGGAACAAAAGAAATATGTCTCCTTGGAAATATAAGCGTCATATATGGAACCTTTTTCTTGAGCCCTATTTTTCATAATTCTCTTGAAACTTATAATATTTTCTTCGAACAGATACATCCATCTATATTGAACTGGCCCATACACCCGTGCTTCATATGCCAAGTGTACATGTAAGTGTTCCATAGAATCAAAGAAACCGGGAGGAAATATTCTCTCTAATTTACACAAAATTATAAGGATGTTTCTCTCCATAATTAGGAGATCTTCAACCCTCAGAGTGGACGAGTATAGGTCTCTAAAATATTGACTCAACTTAGTCAATGGCTTCCAAATAGGGAGAAGTAATTCTCTAAATGGAATTGGAAGTAAATACTCTATGAATACATGACAATCATGACACTTCATGCCAAAAAATTGTCCTTGTGCAACATTGGCGCATCTACCCAAGTTTGAGGCATAATAGTCAAGTATCCTTAGCTCTTCATCCACCTACACACAGATTGTTTCTGCACATAGGTTAATATGTAACTGGCATTCAGCTTACACACACGGCCATCTGACAACACCTGTAAAATCAATTCAGGTTGCTTACAATACTCTGTCAAAATTTTCCTTGCTTTCACATTATCCTTAGTCTTATCAATGTCCATTATAGTGTTTTTGATGTCATCACACACATTTTTTTCTACATGTATTACATCAATACAATGATGAAGTAGATAATCCCCCTAATAAGGCAACTCCCAAAATAAACTTTGTTTGGTCCAGTTATGGTCTACCTCATATCCTGGAAATAGAATGAATTTACCTAGTTTAGTTATCTTTGGAGAGTCATCAACTCTGTCCTAAACCTGGATACCACTTAGCCTAATAGGAGGCTCATCACGTTCAATCGTCTTCTTTTTAAACATATCCTTCTTACCCCTAAATTCATGATCAATGTCCAAAAACCTCATATGGCAATCAAACCACTAGTTTTTCCAACCATGTTTCAATGTGAACGCTTTTGTCTTCCATACAAATTGGGCATGCCAATTTTCCCTGTGCCATCCAACCTAACAACATTCCATAGACTGGAAAATCATTGATGGTCCACGTCAATGATGCCCTCAGCATGAAATTTTGTTTCGTGGAAATATCATAAGTTTGTACACCCGAATACCATAATTCTTTAAGCTCATCAATCAATGATTGGAGATAAACATCAATCTTGGCTTTGGGATTATCAGGGCAAGGGGTTATACAAGTTAGAAACATGTAAGGATCTTTCATGCACATTTCAAAAAGGGAGATTGTAAGGTGTAACAACCACATGCTAGTAGGAATCGGGTTTGCTAAACTGATTATTGGGAGTAAATCCGTTTGCACAAAGCCCCAACCTAACATTCCTAGGACCCATAGCAAAATTAGGATAAGTTTGGTCAAAGTGTTTCCAAGCTTCACCATGGGAAGGGTGGGCCATGACACCATCGTTTCTCTTATTCTCAAAGTGTCATCTCATGTGAGGTGCTGAACTCATTGAACTATACAATCTCTTTAACCTTGGAATTAGGGGCAAATAAAGCATTCCTTTATAGGGAACATCCTTTATCTTTCGTTTCTAGATCTTTTTGGTTTGAACCTAGGGCTTTTACAAAATTTGCATTGGGTTAGATATGTGTCATCTTTGTAGTACAACATACATCCCTTCAAACAACAATCTATTTTTTCTAATTTCAGCTCGAGTTTTGAAACTAATTTCTTAGCCTAATAGAAATCCTTTGGAACAGAACTAGGTTATGGACTAATCTTACTTATCAATGTTGCCTACTGGTCAAACAAATTTTGACTTTGGTTAGCTTCTGACTTTATAGCTAACATTCTAACAGCTAGAGACAACTCTAAGTGTACACAGCCTTCCCATAGAGGGGTTTTCATAGCCTCTAATATAGAGAAAACTTTCTTAGCCTCAGCATTAGGAGCCCCGATAGAAGGTTCATAATTTGCATGAATTTGAGGCCCAACTGTGTCATAAATCATTTCCTCATAACGTCTAGCGTTATTCTCCCAATTAATATTTCCCGTGACATGCTCACCAATATTAACTCTACTTGAACTATTTCTAACATATGTATTTTCAACATTAGCATGTTCAAAATTTTGTGTAGCAAATTCCCCCTATGTAACGTCCTGATTTTCTATTAGAGTGAAAATGACCAAAATGCCCCTGTGGTCATTTTTAGCCTGGAATTCGAGGAAAGCCGATCCGGCAGTACTCGAAGGGCAAAATCAATGTTGGAAGGAGATTAGATGACTTGTGTATCTTTCCAGAATCAAAAATATCGTTTTTCGAGTTTTCGGGTCAAAATGACCAAAACGCCACTGCGGTGTTTTACCCGTTTTCAAGTTCCAGATGAACCCGAAACTTCTCTAGATGGTTTTAAAAGGCGTTTTTATGTATTCTATAACCTTAGTTTTGGTCCCGGAGGTCCCGGGCGAAATTAGTGCAAAATTACGATTTTGTCCCTAATTTCGTGTTTTTATGCTTAATCGTGTGATTAAGCAAACCTAAGCAATATTAGACTCTAATAGAAGGTTAATTAATTTCCTTAATTAATCTTGAGTTAAAATAATTTATTAAAGTTGATTAGAACCTAAAAGTGCTTAATTATAACTTGAAATCCTATTTTAAATTCAAGACTCGTAGTCATGGAATCTTGAATAGTATTTTCTCTCTCCAATTCCTTAAATCATGGAATTTTGTTTCCAATTGTTTACTCATAAAAATGTATTGAAATCTCCTAATGATGTATGAGCACTCCTAATCTTGTCATAAAATCCTTAAACCTCATTCTTAGTCACCTAAATTTAAGCTTAATTATTCCTAACCTTGTACCTAAAGTAATACACACTTAAACCTACCATTAGCACACAATTAGATGATCAAAATCTCTCTCCCTCCATGCTGTCTAGTTTGGCCGAAGCTTCCCCTCCTCCATATGCATCACATGTTCAAATTTTCAACACTCCAAGGCTATACCTCAAGTCATATACACCATACCTTGTCATATTTTCAATCAAGTTTGATTTTCCAAATGAATAAGTAATTAAAATAACCCATTTTCCTCGTTTATTTGTGGCTGAAAAACAACTATCCATGCATTGCTTCTAGAAGGATTATTTCATTCAAAATTGATAGGATATTCACTCAAATCAAGCCATGCCTTGTATCATAACTTCCATACTTCAAACCATGCTTGAATGACCTTGTGTAAGAGATATTTTCTCTTCCTTTCCCTCCCAAACTACACGGCTTCTCTTCCCCCTCAATGAGCCTTCATTTGTTTTCATTTTCTATAAATACCTTGCCTAGAAACACATGCAAAAACTTTAGCTCATTTGTACACTTTTAGTTTTCTAAGCTTTCTTTGTATTCTCTCTTTTTCTCTTTAAGTTTCAAGAGAGTTTCCTCTTGTTCTTCATCTTCATCTTCACCCTCTCATCATCTCATAACCTTCAAACACCACCTCACAACCTCAAATCACCTCCTAAGCTCTCAAACACTTCATCTCAAATACAACCTCACTTGAAACACAACTCCAACCTTCTTATCCTCCCTTGGCCGAAGCCATCTTGCCCCTTGGAGGAGTTCATCATCTTGTTTTCCTTTTCAAAAAGTTCAAGTTTTCATCTTCACTCTAGGTAGGAGTGTTTTTCTAAACCTTATTTCTTGAAAAATGAGTTTTTATAGCTTTCTCTTGGACTTTCTTTTTTGAACCTTTCTTTGTTTCTTTTCCTTGATGTTTCGGCCTCTTGGCCTTGAGGAGCACATGATAGCTCAATGATGAGAGCTCCTAGATGATGACTATGTGTTCATCTCAAAGGAACCTCTAGAGCTTGAGTTTTTGTTTTCTCTAAGTTTCATCTTTATTATCTAGCTCAAAAGGATTTTTGTTCAAGAACACCTTTACTTTTCTTGCTATTTTGATTTTGGTTTTCTTGTCCCTTTTCCTTTAAATATCTTGGTTTTGATTCCTTGATCTTTGAGGTCTTGTTTTGTTTTGAAAGTTTATTTATCTTGAGCTTGATGATGATGTTCAAGAACCTCATAGTTCCTTTGAGAACTTGGTTCAAGAACTCTAAAGCTCTTTTTGTGATGAGATGAGTGTTGGGTTGCTATTTGTTAAAGTCTTGTAAGAGCTCTAGACTATCATAAAATGAACCTTGCATTCATGTTTACTTTTATGCTTTGCACATCATATTTCTTTTCTTGTCACCACTAAGTACTAAGATAATAAAGGAACTTGCATTGTCATGTTTATATTTCAAGCTATGCATTATCATATTTATATTTCAAGTCCTCACTTAAATATTCAAGATGATAATATGTTGTATCTCATATTTATTTTAAGCTCTCACTTTACTTTCTAATGAAAGCTAAAACAAGTGCATAAGCATGTTTATTTTATGTCATCACTTAAATGAATCTATAGCTCAAAGATTTGCCCATTGATGTCTCAAACAAAGGTTTGAAAATGTTTATTCCTCTAGCTTGGGATTTCGGCCCCTAAGAGTTTACTTGTTTCCAAGTATTGAAAACTAAGTTTCATAATTTTTCTAAGCTTTTATGAGTTCAAGGAATGCATAGAACTAAGTTTTATGAATTTAGGACCTCTTGAGACAAGTTTGACTTAGCTACTGCCCTCATAAATATTTTTATGATTTTAGATGATAAAAATGTTTATAAATGAGCTTTGAAAGTTTTGAAAAGGTTCCAAGAGAAACTAGTATTTTATGTGCTTTAGAAATTGTGTTTGATGCCTCATATGGAAATAAATGTTTCGGTTCTGCCTTGCCTTTTGTGAGCACTGTATGAGCTATTTGATGATGATAACGTGAGTATAATAATGTATAATTAATGTTAAAACTCATATGCGAAAGATAAGAGAAGTTAGAAACTAGAAAAGAATTAATTTGAGAGTTCTAGATCCCTTAATATTTGAATTTTCTGGATTCTGTCCAGCAAGGTTTAGTAATGATAATCATGGTTTTAAATTAGTTTAAATGTGTAGGAATGACTCATAAATGGTTTAGGACTTGATCTTGATGTCTTAGGAGCAAACCGGACTTAGAAAGGGTCATTGTTGTGACTCCTAGGTACCTGTAAAGTTAGGATTATGAATTCTGCATCCTTGAGGTTTAGAGATGTTCTTAACCTTAGTGTGAGGTGAGAAATACTTAGTTTTAACCTTATAGGTACCCGAGAGACTAGGCTTTGATGATTCATAACTTAGAATGTAAGTTAAAGGCCTTAACGGTCAATGCATAAGACAGTAAGAAATGTGTTAATGCTATGATGCTTAATCTATGCAATGATATGTTGAGATGTTTATGATGCATGAGGAATGGATTAGTTTGGATATGAGTTTATCATAGCATGATATTTCATGTGAATATGTTGTGTGATTAACTTGTGGTTTAAGTTTGAAGGAAATTCGGTTTAACAGCTGTTATGCTGCCGAACTTCCATCAAACCTTAAAGGGTTAAAAGAAATGTTTAAGATTACCATGTGAGTTGAAAACCCTGGGTGACACCGATTCAGTCGAGCACCCCTAGGAGATTTTTATGTGACAAAGCACTGAGACGCGCTTTCCTGGGTGACACCGGTTCGGCCGAGCACCCCCATGGGAGACAAATCTGTGAGGGTATGAGTAGATACAGCCTACCAAAGCGGACAAATTGTTGTGGCTTAATGCCCGCAAAGCGTTTCAAAGAGGGTATATCCTAAAAGAGATGATCCCTGCCCCCTACCCGTACTTGCGAGTCGGGATTATTTTATTATGTTTCGCTTATTCAGATAATAAGCAAGAGCTAGTGATGACTAGCTGAGGTACTCATAACCTAGTTATTTTAGGGTGGCCTTATTATGCTAAAGTACCATGATTGATGTCACAAAGTTGAGGAATGATCCATTTGAAAGTTATATGCCCTTATGCCACATGGTTTATGTTTATATGATTGATGTACTGATTTATATGTTCAAGTATGACCATGCATCCATGCTTTAACATGTTGCAGTCATAACATCAAGATGCATGCTAAAAGGAATGGACCTTGGATAATTAGTTTTGGAAACCCTAAATTGAATCTCATATGTATGATCACTATTTTATAATTAAACCCAAGGTTTCTAAGGATGTGAACGATGTAACCCTAGGATAGGAGACTCCTACTGAGATTTCTTTAGCAAGAATTCTCACTCCTCTCTCTTCTTTCTTCCGTCACATCTTCAGAGAGCAATGGCGACGTTCGTGGTCTTCGTTGATACACCCACTTGGGAGGTTCACTATGACCCGGACCACGGGTCATATCATTTTGAGGGGCAGTGCACCATGCGAGTCTTCATGTTCATCAGACACCCCTTTGCACACCCTGTACATAGCTACAGTTTCTCCCCGATGTCACCCTACGACAATGCGATAGTTTTTTAGCGCACCCGGACACGAGACGAGAGGATTCTACGAACGTATACTGGTGGTTCGATGCCTCGAGACTTCCAGGACTACGTGGCTCGGTCCCTGAGTTCGGAGGACGACCCATCCGAGGACCCGTCAACACATATGTATAGCGAGAGTTCTGCTCTTACACCTCAGTTCATGCGAGGCGTGAGCGAGGAGACTGTTACACAGCCGAGGCTGGCTAGGCGAGCCGAGAGGCGCCCCTATCGAGGAGCTCACGTTGAGTCTTCACGTGTTCCCACTCCTACCGCCCTGCGTCCATGGATTGGTTACACTCCACCATTTTTTGGATTCCAGTAGTTGACATCGTAGGGGAGGCTTAGTGCACACATCCACATGTAGAGTGGCTAAACCTTCTTTTGTTTTTGAGGTTATTCACCATAGGTGCACTCGGGTAGTTATGATTTATTTCTGCTTTCTTGTTTTATGTTGTATTATATTTCCGCTATATTACAAGCTCTGCCTATTCTTAGGGTATGACTAGCTATGTACTTCAACCATATTATTATTAATGAAATGTTTCTTTTGTTATCCTGATCATTTTTCTTTGATTATATGCTTCATTTTATGATTTCTAATGACTGTTACGTGTCCTTTATATTTCTATATTACGATTAGACTAAAAATGCGGCTCTCACTTTAATTTATATTTTCAAAAAAAAAATTTACCCGTAATTTCCGCTAAGTATTTTAATAAAATGATGAGACTAAGGAGTAATAGCCTAATGTTTAACCTAATGTATTCTAGAGAGTTGGGTTAAAGATTAGGATGTTACACCCTGCATAGTCCAAACCCAATAATCTACCATAAAACCATCCTTATATAGGTGATACCTAAAGGTGTCCACATCAAAATATTTTCTACATTTGCACTTAGCATATGAACACCTAACTTTTTGCTCATTAGGAAATTGTACTATTTGATAAGCCACCCTTACAAATTGTTCAACTCCAGTGTAAAATTCAACTTTGATTCCCCCTCGACTGGAGTGCACCCTGTCATACATCTATAGTCTATTTGCGGGAATCATAGTTCTTGAATGTATAATTTAACATAAAAAATTCATATAAAGTTTGAAAAATTAAAATTTTATTTACTTATAAATATCTCTCAACAAGCCATCTTCTAAAAGTAAGTCTTTTAAGTAAATAGTTTGTGCTCCTTAACTTAACAAAATTTGGCACCACCCCCTTAAATTAAGATTCCACTCTTTAAATTATAAAAAAAAAAATCGACAGAACCTCCCCTGAAACTAATATATATATATATATATATATAAATCCAGTCAAATAAAATTCACAGTACAATCAAACAAACATTTAAAGATCCTAAAACCATTTCAGAGCACACCCTTTTATAACATCACAATATGCATATCTTGCAATCTCTGCAAACACAATCAATCTCCCTAACAAACAATGCAAACAAGTCGGGGAAAGACCTCTACGCCCTTCCCCCCAATCATGCAATCCTAATTTCCTACAACTCTATCTTAGAAATTATAAGTCTCTATCCTAAATTAAATAAGGAGAAACAATTACTTACCAACAAATGTTCTAAGCGGATTCAAAGCTCTCTAACAAAATTAGATCCTGCTAAAGATGGAAAAGAATGATGAGAATGTGACCAAACTACTTAAAACAAATCAATAACTTCATGATTTACATTCACATTTAATACCAAATGACCTAACTACAACTTGTTGTTCTAAAATTAATTCCAAATCAAAAGCTATGAAATGACACGGACACATGGTTAATATATTCCAAAAGGAAACATTATTTAGCTAGATTTCTTGCAATCCAGATTAACAAGAAAAAATCAAACAAACCAAATATCAACAAATAAACAGCCCAAATTGCTTGCACAAGAAAAAACTAAGCTAAACCAAATATCAATAACTAAGAGAACCCAAGTACACAGAAAAAAACAAAAACAAAAACCCACTGGCCGAGAACTGGAAGAGGAGAGGGGAGCTTACCTTCTCCGGCGCAGTGCGACGGTATTGGCAGCAATGGTGGTAATTGGGCTTGTGGTTGGGGGAGCTTTGCGGAGAGGTTTCACGCAGGGGCCTTCGTGGGTGGTCAACCATTCGTTGAGGGGGTTCACGCAGGGGCTTCGTGGCTGGCTGGCACTTTGCTGAAGGAGCTTCGCATAAGCAGTCTTTGCGGGTGGCCGGAGCTTTGCACAAGGGGTTGGCCTCTGGAGGTTCATGCAAGGGGCTGGCCTCCGATTCGCGCAAGGGGAGAAAGAGACCAAATTCACACAGAGAGAAAAGGAGACCAGATCGTGAACGAAGAGAGATGGATCACATCCCATCGGCTAGTGTAAGCTGGTGTGTAGCATTTGGCGGCAGTGGCATCCGATGGCGTGCTGCATGGTGGGAGGGGTGCAGTGCATCGGCTTGTTTGTGAGTAAGAGAGGGAAAGAACTCATCACAATGCAATTTCTTATGTATAAATACAATACCGGTGGATTTTTGAATTTTTGACGGAAATTCAATAAGCCAGTAATAAGCCACCTGATCGATTTTTTTTCATTCAAGTTATCAACGGATTTTTTTTGTTGATAATATTTTCTAAAATATTTAAAATTTTTTTCCGATGGAATAATCCGCTGGTATATTAATTTTAAAAATAAAAATATAATTATGGTTACTGACAGAAAAATACATCGGTAAAATAAATTTGACCAAATTTTTTTTTTTGAAAAATAGTTACCGACGAATTTTTCAGTCGGTAATCTGCATGCCATATTTTTTTTTATTTTCAATCGCTAGTTATAAACAGAAAAATCCATTGGTAATGCCTGCAACCCCCAAAAAAAAATTTTGTTGGTAAATCTGTTAGAAATACCGACGGAAAAATCTGTCGGTTACTCGAGTGTTTTTTATAGTGATGGTTATTAAGAGCTGGATGTAGGCAAGTTGGCCAAACAAGTATAAAAACTCTTGTGCATTATCTTCTCTTTTCTTGAATCTCCTTCATATTTTTTTTTTGTGCTTATTGTACTTATTCCTCAGAAAAGCTTATTTAATCTTGCATTTATTACATCTTTTTTGTTTAGATAGTTACTTTCTGACACTTACTGACGTTATTTCCGCTGCACTTCAAGTTTATAACTGATAGTTTCTGTTTAAGCTTTTTAGAATCTAAAAGGAAAAGGAAATTTAAAGCATGATTCAACCCCGCCCTTTTCGTGCATTTTCAACCTTACAACAAGGAGATACCGTGTTGGTGCATAAAGGCCATAAAGGAGTTTGGAGCAATTTAGAGTTGTAGTAATATTAGTAGAGATTGCTATAGTGATCTATAACCGCTATAATAGATATTGTGGTCAACAGAGGATAGTTTTGGTGATAGCAGCTGTCAAACTACTAAAGCGGTCACCAGAGATGAATTTTTTGTAGCGTCCGATTTTTCTCCAACAAAATTATCAAAATACTCTTAAGGTAAAATTAGAGCAAAGATTAAGGGTGACTGAACCTCAATCATCATAAGAGGGTTAGTTGAATGTATGAAGGAGATTATGTGAGGTATTGATAATACACAGTGCGTAATTTGTAGGAACCCAATTTTTCCATTGGTGAAATTACCAAAATATCTGTAAGGTAATTAAGCATGAAAATTAGTGATGACTAGAGCCAGTCATCACGGGGAGTTTGCCATGGTTAATTGATGAGGATATATGATGATTAGTTGATTGGTGATTGTAATTGGGATTTAATCAGGCTAATTAACTATTAATTAGCATAATTAGGCCTAATTAAGATTAATCAAGGATAATTAAGCTTAATTAAGAGTTAATTGCCTTGAATAACTAATTAAGAGATAAACTAATTATCTTTTATTAAGTATAGCTTCTTAATAATTAATTATGCTTAATCTCACCCTTAATTAAGGTTAGTAAGAAAAAGACAAAATGCATTATTAGACAATAAAGTAAAAAATAAAGGACACAATTATTTTTTTGCTTATCTTTTTCCCAAATTTATAGGAATGATGTCTCTTCTAAAAGCCAAAGTAATAATATTATAATATATGAAGGAAAGATATTTCATTTAACAATTATGCGTTATTTTTATCCTACAAATTATTTAAATTCTCTTACAATTATTTTTAATTCTGTAATCCAAAAGACAATACATTTACTATTTTATTCCAGTTCTTAACTTCAATAACTTTGAAAATACTTACTAAAAATATGGATAATTTTTTTTATTTAAAAACAAAACGTGAGTTGCTCATGCATAGTAAAACTTTTTGCTTTCCTAGTATAAGAATAAAAATAACCAGTTCACATTCGCATTCATATAATACAAACCATATTACCCATCATCAACACAAGCATATATATATATATAGACACACACACACATCGTTCCCATTAGACGCACATGACATATAGCTAATTAGTAGTGATGCCCATCAACAATGCTGAGGCTAAGTGTAGTCATCTAGCAAAAAAGATATAAACATAAACATAAACATAGTCTCATGAAATCCCTCCTAAGTTATGCCTACCAAGATGCACCTAAGTAATGGATAATCCCAAAACCTATTAAAAATATTGTAGGGTTATCATAGCTACATATCTACACTAGCACTCCAATCCCATGACCGACACCCAAGGCTAGCACCCTTAAAAAGAAGGACGATAACCAATCACACAGGCAAGGTCGATAGGTTTGGCAAGATGACTATCTGGTAGAGCATGGGCACCTTTACGTGATAGCTCTTCTTAGCGGCTGCAACATCATAGCCTCATTGTCACTATCACCTTCTATCCCTATCAAAACTGAGGATCTAACCAAAGGGATGAAAAGGTGAGGTGGTGAACAAGGAAACCAATCCAGGCATCAGAATGCTACAAAATCAATAGGGTGGATACAAGAGAAATACTCCATATGCAGGTGCACATGCCCAAAAGCAAAGTCATCATCGAAGTGAGTAGACGTAGAAAACCAAAAGCTAGTAACCAATTGAGCGAAAGGACGATCCAGGAAGATAAGCACTGAGCAATGACCAATAAAATTATATGACCAACTACTCGGGTCATAATGCAGCTCCCATGTTGATGCATCAATGTAGAGGATGAAGGTCACCACCAACCTCTAAAGATGAAGATGGAAAGGAAAAAGAGGGAGTGAGAAATTTATATAAGAATCTTAGTAGAGTTTTCACCTCTTCACATGTATCATCATCATTGTCCCTATGAACCTTGGGTTTCATTATGAAAATAGTGGATATAAATAGGATTCATTTATGAAGTTTCAAAAACCATTAGTCGATGCCAATGTCGTTTAATATGAACTTTAATTTCATGGATTCATCATACGATATCATGAATACATGTCAATACCTTATGCAATAATCGAAGCTTGTAATAACATACTATAGAAGCATAAACAATACAAACAACTATTGCACACAACTTTCCTCTTTTTCTTTCTTAGTGACTGTAATTTCCTAATGTTTTATAAGGGTCACCTTGATACTCTCCCCTTTTTTAGATTTCTAAGACTATGAGCTCATATCTAGCTAGTTGTTACCATCTTATAGTTGTCTTATTATAAATCTTCCTAACCCCTAACGTGCAGGATAGGGGGCATTGGGTCACTTTCCATTAGGCCTAGCTTGTAAGAAAATATCATACCCTTGGATCAACTTATGTTGGTCCGGCAGTTTCTCTAAGTCCACAAATTTGGCAATCAGGTAGTATAATAGCTATAAGGTAGTATAATAGCTAAAAGTAGAGTTTTCCCAAATTTTCTTACTATCAAATTACATATCAATTGTGCATCACAATTATTTGTATACAATCTTAACATCCCACAATCATCATTTTATTAATCACATAAGCATGCATCTCATGCTTGCATGTATCCATAAACAAGTTATCATCAATATCTCATTGAAAATATAAACATGCTCCTACCCAATTTCTAGAGATCAAAGGGCCAGACTTTGCTAATGCATATTCAATGCTTAACAGGATATATACAATAATCGTCAATTCATAAATCAAGATTTCAAGCATACATATTCATCAATTCCCAGTTTCAAATAATATCCTCAAGTGATTGAATCGACAGTCAATTCACACAACCACAGTCAATATAGTGTGTCAATCATAATAATATCATCAAGCGATTGATATGTATAGCATAGCTCATAAATGATAAAAACTGAAATTTCTATAAGTATATGGGTCAACGTGTAAATTTCTCATCATTTTTCTTAAAACTAATAGTTCTCAAAATCATTTTACACTTATGAAAGATCCATTACCACTTTAATGTCATTTTAAAACAACTTTAAGACTATTTTGGGCCCTTGACTAAACTATTGGCGTTAAAGTGCAAAATTCCACTTTTGACACTTCGTGAGTTCCAAAACTTCTAAAAGCCCTTTTTAACTTTCTCGAAGACACTTTACACAAATAATCACAAGCAAGACAATTTTAGACTTAAATATACCTATTAGGCTGAACAAGCATACACGAGGAATTTAAAAGTGCAATTTTTCATATTTTACAAAAATTAAAAATGCTTAACACTTTTAAAAATCTTTTTAAACACCTAGGATGCTAATAAAAATTATTTTTACAACAATTTTAACATCCCAAACACCACAAAATAGAAGCAAACAATAGTCATACTATAATACCCTCCCAAGTATAACATTATCCTTAAGCCATGACTTTAGACTTATGAGTTATTACTTAGAAATTAGCGGACTATACTTAAGTATCCATAGCATACTCGATCATTTCGAGCAGTAAGTAATTTGTAGTTCTACTAAAATATGTATGAAAAAGAAACAAGATATTTATTGAATACAAATCCAAATACAAGGAAAAGCTCTTATATGAGCGTTGATATACATCTGTCTTATTTAACATTCATAAATACTAAAAGTAGTCTTCACCCTTCAACCTACTCTAAATTTGACATTTTCAATATGAGCAGCTTCATTATTCTTATGAACTATCTACAGATGACACGAACATACACAAGTATATGGATGAGAATTGTGAAATTCTCAGTAGAGGATCCCCAAATATATAATTATCCATGTCATTATCATCGTCCCAACTACTTCGATTTATGAAGAAAATATGATGATGCAACACACAACAAAGGTTCATTTTATAGTTCAAAATCATCCTTATGATGAAGTGGGTTTTTTTAGCATTCAATCACTTAAACTTTGTAGTTGGTCTTATGTATTGAAAAAATAAAAACCCATATTTCCAACATAAATATTTTCTGTTTCTGACCTTAACCATTGTCATAAGGGCACTGATGAGATAAACCTTTATTTGTTTTAAAAGGTTTAATTCTTACTTTCTAAAATAAATTAACACACACAACTAATAGTTTGATTAACATTAATACTGATCGTTAATGCGTTTAGTGTGCAGAACATGCATGTGCAGATCAATCCACATGGATGACAACACGAGCGAACTCCCCATCATTTTATTAAGAAATAGACTGGCGTCCACATGAAGCGTCTGGCGATGGTAGTCCCAAGACATGTGAGGACAGAAAATTAGATCACAGCTTCAAAAGTCAAGTGTAATGCAATGCAACTACGGGCCGTTAAAAGGCTTAACGTTTACTACCTGAACTTAGATCACAGCTTCAGAAGTCAAATGTAATACTCAAATCTATGAACTTTTTTATTAGATGAATCTGTAAACTAAATAACATCCAGACTATCTCCAAGTCCAAGAACTTATAACAATATATAAATAAATAATAGTATCTATAATGACTGTACAGTAATCTAAAAAAATAAAATCCTGGAAAGTGCAATAAATAAGAAAGCTACTACTGAGGGGCTCAAACAAGACGATGACGAAGGATTTATCTGAATAATAAAATTGCAAGTAGGTGTTGAAATATTCTGCGTAGTAATTTCAGCTAAACCTTCAAAATTGCAGGCCATGTCATTCTGATTTTGTTCCTGGTAATACATATTAAATGCATATGAGGCATTCCCATTGGCATCCAGGTTGTTGCAGGATGACCCATATCCGAGTGCAGTGCAATCCCCAAAGGTGCAAGCATAATTTATATTATCTGCAAGTTTGCTTAGATCCTTGGCATTAGGGTTGAACACGCACCACTTTTGGTCAAAGTAATGCACATTCTGAGCACCTGTTAGTAATTTGTTTTGACCTTGACCCGAAAGGTCCATGGAAAACTTGGGTTGCCCATCATACCTAAATATTCCCCAGTGTCGCTCAAAGTTTCCCGGAGCAATGCTTTTGGCATCCTCATCTATTAGTCCAAATAGATAAACTTCAATATATCCAGGTCTCCGTGGGGTGCCTTTATTTGCGGCTAGCCTTGGCAGAAGCCCATTATAGAACCTTATAGCATTGGCTGCATTGGCATTCTTGTCTCCATCTGTAGGCCATCCTACTTCTCCTACCAAAATGGGCATGTCCCCATATCCCACTGCTTTGAGAGCACAAACCAAGGTATCAAAATTTGCTTCAAAAACGTTCGTGTATTGAATTCCATTGTCATTTACGGGATTGGCTAACCCATCAAAGAAGGCATAGTCAAAAGGAAAATTATCATTCCCATGTAGACTTAAGAAGGGGTAAATGTTTACAGTGAATGGTGCACCATTGTTGTGCAAAAATTGCACTATCTGGTTCATGAGATCAGCTATATCAGGCCTAAAAGTTCCTGCAGATGGAACAGGATTATTCTGTGGAGATTCATATACATCAGCATTCAAAGGCACCGTAGCCTTTACGACGTCTCCAATGCCGCCCTCATTCAGAGCATTTTGAATGTTCTGTAGTGCAGGCAAGGTGACATTCAAGAATGAATTATTATAGGATTCCAAAAATGGTTCGTTCCCAACTGCTACATACCTGTAAGAGACGGCTCAATGAAAGGTTATTAAGACAGTTATACATGGCAAGAAATGCGCAATACATTGTAATTAACTGGTTTCAAAATAAAAATTGGGAAGTTTCTAGCCTCGACAAAAGTTCATTCATCACACTGAAGGGAGGCTCAATTAAAGACTATGTGTCTATATATATATATATATCTAGACAATGGGTCAATCGCGAAATATAACCCAAATCAAAACAAAGAACGTATCGATATAAATTTCACAACCCAAACTTAATCTAATAAACTTCGGGCCGAAATCAGGTACAAGTTATGAACTCTCCTAGCCTTGGCAAATATCATTACAAATTATTCCCCACACATTATACGAGTTTCCTTTCAAACTGATGACTTAAAAATAAATTTAGCGATAAAAGTGAAAATAGATTGAATTATTAAATTTGGTTAAAGATCGAAAAGAATATCAAAAGATAAGTACTTAAATTAACTTGAGTTTAATTTTTATTTGCTATAGTTGTAAAATAGTTTTACAATGACGTCCAATTAGGTACTGCCACGTATGAAAAAAATGTTGATTTTGATACCTATTATCTAAAAAAGAAACCACTTTTGTTTATATGATAGTACTGATTAGATGTCATTAAAAAATTATTTTACACTGATAATCTATAGAAATTAAACTCAAACCTTTTCACATTGTCATTTAATTATATTGTCCTATCAACATAGGTGGTTAAATCTCATATCTACAATTTAAAAAGTCATAAAAATGGTATGATTTAATGATGACAATTAAAAAAAAATACTATAAATAAAAATTAAACTCAATTAACTCACTGAGTCAAAATAATTTTTATTGATGCTCTGGTCATGTAAATAAACTATTATGAAAATATGGCAACACATTACTAGATAATATATACATCAAAATTGACTACTTTAAATTATTCTTTCTTTTATCTTTAGAAATTTAAATGTAAAAAAAAATAACAATTATTCAAAATTCTAATTTAGTAAAATAATGGTTAACGTAATAGTTCCCGAGACCGTAGGACTATTTATTAGGAAAAAAATAATCATGAAGCAAGCTAAATACAAGGATTTAAACCAGTGAGATTAGGTTAGTAGTAAGCGATTTGAGTAGTTTATTATAAGATGATAGATTCAAAACTCATTTTCGATCTAAACATATGATAATTGCAAAGGTCAAAATCACTAGTCAACGAGAAAATTACCTATAACAATAAATATCAAGTGTTTAGACAGTAATAGCATTCTCATATTAATTCAAGCAGTTATTTGTGAATACAGATTAACTAAAAACTACAAAACCAACTCACTTGATGTTAAATCTCATATTAATTCAAGCTGTTATTTCATATTAATTAATAAAATATATAAAACCAACTCACTTTATGTTAACTCCGTCCTTGAAGTTGTAACTAGTAACATTCTTCCGAACCCATTGCACGGCCCGATCATAGTTACTCAGTGCAGGAAGCTGATCGTTAGGAATGGCAACCATGACTTCAATCCCAGACCCAACCAGAGCACTCATGGTGGACGCATCTGCATCAAACAGCTTCACCTTCTGTATTCCGTTGTCCTTCAGCATCTGCACCACAGTGTCTGGCCTCAACTGGTGTGTAGACTGTGTTCCCCAATTCACTCCAAGCCCTTCCACGCACCAACTCATCACCCCAACCACCAAAACCCATGTCAAAAACCACGTTTTCTCCATTCTACCAACAAAATAGTATCAACTCTTTCAGGAAAAAAAAAAAAGGAATATAAAAAGATAGATTATGGGGGAAATAAAAAGGAACCTTTCTGAAAGTGGGGTGGAAGGATAAGCGAAAATTTAGCACACTTTTGCACCACAATTAACTAGAATGAGAGTTGGTGAATACAAGACAGGAAACAAAATTACTCATAAAGCAAAGATGGACAGCATAAGGATTTAATCTAAATCCGATTTGACAATTTCTAAATTAAAGAAATCTCTTATTTGTTTCCTTCATTGGCCTCTACTAAACAGTGAGAAACTCGGAAAAAGCTCTGCCGACTAATATAATTAAATCTACAGATTTGGATAAAACCTTCTTAGTTTGTGATGGCGGTTGCTCCCAACAGCGGATCTAGAAACCTATAATAACCAGCTGTAAGTTGAGAATGTTTTTGAACTTTGAGAAGCTCCTAAAGGGAAGAAAATATATATACAGTATGAAAATAATGGAAGTAAGAGTTTCAAGAAAATAAGTGAGACTTGTAAGAGAAGATCATTAAAAAAATAAAAGCCGAGAGTTTTGTTTTGCTTATTGGAGATAGAGAAGAACAGAGTCTATTTTGGTTGAAGAAGGAAAACAGAACATGGGCTATCTGGGGTTCAATTGTTCATGTTCTTCCCGCGATTTTGTTTTATTGAAATGGAAAGTGGCGATAGGGTTTTAGAGTTTACACAAAGAAGAAAGGGTTTTTGTTAGTTTAACATCTCACGTTCTCAAATACCCAAACACCCCACTTACAATACATATGGATTCTACTATTTATTTTTTTTTTTCTCAACTTATTCTTTTTTCACCACTGCTCTCACAATACATGGGTGTAGACACCAATCTGGGTGTTAAAATAGTTTTTTCCAAGAAGAAAAGAGAGGGTCGAGGTGCGATGGTGTTTGTGTTGCGGTGTCATCGATGCAAAACCGACGTTTGTTCGTCACGATTCCCGAAATAAATAAATACATTTATTATTACAGTTTAAAAGAAGGAAAATTAGAATTGAATTGTTAAATTGATTTAAAATGAGGGAAGAAGCATTGGACCAACAGAACGATTGGCTGGGCGTGATTTTTGAATGATAATTGATTTGGGATAGTGCGCGTGTCGGCTTCCATCGAAAGTTGATGTTTACCGCTGGACAAGCAAGGGTGCAACTCTCCCGCGGGTCAGGTGGTCGGTGATTCCATCTGAGCTCAGCGAAACAATTGGACTTGCACAGTAGCATGCTCTGGAAAAAAAAAAAAAAAAAAAGGAGAAAAAAGGTTAGGGTGCATTTGGTCTAGAAGTAAAATTGGGACACAAGTTTTTATAAATAAGATTCATGCATAAAATTATAAAAAAATAAATTCATTATCATTTAAATCCTTTGATGTGATTCTAGTCATATATTGTTATTTGTCATAAAGCACATGGTTAAAAATATTTTACTCTCAATTTTAAATCATGTGTAGTTTAAATTCTAACTTTTCAATATGAGCTTTTAACTTTTCAATATGAGCATTGTTATATGCTGAGTTTTCCAAACAATGCAAAATATCATGAACTTTTCAAATAATACAAAAGATTAGGTTATATATGGTACCAGGTTGCACAACAAAAAAAGAGGTTAAGTGTACATGAGAGTTCACAAATAAGGTATTAAGTTGCATATCCAAAATATCACAGAGATTAAATGCACATAAATCATACCTATTGTCAAAATTATACCGATGGATGTTTTGCACTATTTAGAAATTCTAAGCTATCATGATATATGTTTTGAAAAGTCATTGTATCAATTGCACATGACTTAAAGTTTAGACAGGTAAAATACAATGCCGTAGCAAATATGGTCGACTTTCATACATATTATTTAGAAGGTCACATAAATAGAAAATTTGATTAAATTATAAAATAAAAACATCAAAATTAAACTCATCTTTAAACTAAAAAATTATAAATATATTTATTTTTAAATTAAATTCAGAAATTAGACCGAGCTGTTTCCCAGATGATCTATAGCTCGGATTCATACATCCCTGGAAGGCTTCAAGCCGATCTGTCTCATATATAGCTCGACCCCTCAAAATCTAAATGAACTAACGGACCTTATAACCAAGCTCATAGGAGTTTGAATTAAACACACTATGAAGGATATGCTACAACGGAAAGAAGGAACACATATCAAAGATATCTGTGATAAGATATTTAGTTACCATGATGATAAAGGATAACTTGATAACAAAACAATTTATATAAAAGGGACACTCAGCCAAGAACTAAGTGACATCTTGTAACACCCTCTTAAGTATAACACTATGCTTAAGGTTTAATATCAGACTTGGCAGTTATTATTAGTAAGCTAGTGGGCCTTGTTTAATTATTTACCATATACAGCTATCTCACGGTTCTAATTAAATATATTAAAATACATAGTATTTAAAATATCTTACTAATAATTCATATTACATATCCAAATATATGAAAAAAAAAAACTCTAACAGGAGTTGTAACTGAAATAATTGTTTTACTGAGCAATTACATATATATAAATAGCTGATGATGGTCTTTGATGGTCAAACTATTTCGAGTCAGGCTCCTTTAAGACAATCAACTTCAAGGTTGCTCGGTGTTATTTTTTTATTTATCGTTGCTTAGGATTACAAGGGAAGATGGTTGCCAAGGCTATATATGAATTCAAGTTCTTTCCTTCAACTTGCACCTATTGGAAACACTTTGAGCTTGTATTTGACTTTCTTCTTTTCTCTGTACTATTATTTTAGAGTGTTATGATATGTAGTTTAGATACTTGCTTTGGAGAGTATGTGAGTATTAGGGCCATGGGATGTGTTAGAGAGACGTCTATGTGTTGTAAAAAGATTTTCACATAGTGTTATTCTATGGTTATCATTTGGCAATAGCTGTGGTCTTATCTGGTTTATGGAGTTTTCCATATTAATTATTGTATTGTAATTATGTTCCTGTTCCTATCTTTATTTCTTTGTGTTTAAGGGTAGTTCTCACAGGGGAATGACATTTTTCTCAACAAGGGGTATCAAAGCATTTAGTCCAGTGGGTACTTTCTTAGTATGCTCTATGGTCGCCACATTGTTTGATCTTCGATATAAAAAAAGAAGTATGATACTTAGTTGAGAATTATCCTTGGTTTTTGGAATAAAGTTTGATATTGTATTAGTGTACTTTTGGAGAGGTTCTAGCTATGAAAGACTTGATATCTAACTATGTCCATTGTGATCCACCATCTTCCCTTAAAACCTTCCCAATACACAATTTATAGTTGGTATACACTATTTTAGTATATGGCTGGATAAAGAAATTGATGGAAGAATCAATTTTTTCTTGTAGGAAATACAAGTCCAAGATGTCATGATTCAATAAGGATTACACAAAAAGCATAAAAGGTGTTTCTAGCAAGTCCATGATTGTACATAAGCATTGATTGACGTTTATGCAAGGTGTGTGGTGGGATTGTATAGGTGTTGCTAGCGGATCCACAGTTGGATATGGGCATTGGTTGACATTGATGCAAGGAGAATTGTAAGATTATGTCGATGGCTAAAGAACTTCCAGAGAGAGTCAATATGGAAGTTGCACAATAAATTTTAAATAAGGTTTCGATATGGGCCAAGACGAACTTCTTGGAATTACCCTATTCTAAGTGAGTATACTTTTTATGGTGGTGTATAACAGTTTATGATTGTTAAGTTTTAATAATGAAAGCTGAAGATTGCTAGTTTTTTTTTTTTAATTGAAATACATATTGGAAACAAGTCCAACATTGCTTAGGATTGCAAAAGAAGAAGGTTGCCAAGGTTGTATATATAAACCCAAGTTCTTTGTTTCAACTTGCATTAGTCGAAAATGCTTTGAGGTTATATATGACTTTCTTCTTTTCTTTGTACTCGTGTTTAGAGTGTTATGATATGTAGTTGAGATACTTGCTTTGGAGAGTGTGTATGTACTAGAGCCTTGGGGTGTGTGAGAGAAAAACCTATCTATCATAAAAATTTTCTTGTAGTGTTATTCTCTACCTATCATTTGACAGCAGCTGTGGTTTTTCTGCGATTTTAGGAGTCTTCCATGTTAATTATTGTATTGTAATTGTGCTCCTGCTCCTGTTTTTATTTCTTTATGTTTAAGAGTAGTTCTCATGAAGGAACAACATTTTTGCAACACTTTGAGCCATTTGAGGACGACTTTGGATCATACAAATTGAACTGAGAATTGTGAAATTCTGAGTAGGAATTGTTTACAGTAGCAATCAATGCCATCATCATCATCCTAACTGCTTCCGTTTATTATAGAAAAAGCGAACATGCATTATCATAATAAAGGTGGTTTTTTTTTAAACCCTAAACCATCATTTCAAAGTGGATTTTTTTTTAAAGTTCAATCACTTATAATTTACATATATCATAATAAGAAATTATCATAATCAATAATTTAGAATGACAAAAATATACATATGACAAATGCAATGACTTTTTTATCATGCATATGATGCTTTCTTCACTTCCTTAACTTTTGTTACTTTCTTTTGTAAGCTAAGATGTAGCATGAGAAGGCGGGTTGAATCGTGCTATTAAATGTTTTAGCTTTTTGAAATTCAAACAAAGTCTATCAAGTGTTTACACTTGAAGGCAATAGAAAATATAAGTTAATGAGCTTCAGAAAGTAGCTTTTTGAAGCGGTTAGAAACTTAATGAAATTTTAGAAGATAGTTTGAAAAGAGAGAATATTAACACAATAGAAAACAAATATCACACAATAATTTAAAGAGATAGAAAGAGAAATATCACTGAAGAGTTTTATGCTGGTTCAGTCAAACAATACCTACAATCAGTTCTCAGCAAATCTATTGAGTTCCACTATTAACCACTTTTTCAACCCAAGAAAGTAAGATATTCTTTAAATATTAACCCTTACTCACAAGTAGTGTTGTCCTAATGAAGTAAGGCTGTCGCTACCTCCTCAAATTGAAAATTATTTTAATGCTAACTTGTACTAAAAATATAGAAAATGGCACAACCTAGGTTGCCTTTTAAGTAGGCTTAATCACTTAGTTGGGGAAATTGGAAGGTTTTAGGAACTAAAGCAAAGCAATTGAAATTAAGCAATAACAAAAAGGCAGTAGTGCAAGGTATTCCTAGGATTAAAATTAATTATCATTGATCAAGTATTGAGTCCATTAGTGGCTAGCTGGCAATTCTACTAGTGATTATCGACCCCTGGAATTTGACTAATGCTAATAACTAATAAATGAGCACTACTAGAAAAACGTGGGATATCGACATAAACTATCGATGGGTGCGAAACTATCCAAAATGATTGACGGTATTTCCGACAAGTTGACGCAATTTGGGAAACAATTATGGTTGTTATGCATGCTTATTGGTAAGACTGTCGGTAAATGCTGATGCCAATATCCGCCACTTGGTGCGCATAATATCCGACGGTGAATTCAATAATTTGTTTTATGTATAAAGTTACCAACAGATTTACCAACATGTAAATATTATAATTAATAATTATATTTATTAATTACTTTACTGACAGTGTAACCAACGGGTTAATTTAATATTATGTTTTAAGTTTTTACATTTTATTATACGAACCATGCTTATTATAATTATAAATATATTTATTGATTAATTTAGCAACGGGTATATTTATCAGTATATTATTTTTTTTATAATTTATCATAGTAACCAATGAGTTTACCGATGGGTATTAATTATAATTATAATTATATTTATTAATTGCTTTACCGACAGTAGAACCGGCGGGTATGTATTTTTTAATTGTTATTTTTTTTATTTATTAGTGACATCGTTACCAATGGGTTTTTGAAAATTCACAAGTTGCCGCGCAAATGATTTTGTTATGGATTTTCTATTGGAAAACCCGTCGGTAATTAATTGTTAATGAAACACATCGTTTCACTAAACATGTACCCATAGGTAAACCCATCAGTAATCTGTGGATTTATCCTCATCGTGACCTTTCTTCCTCCTCACTCAGTGCAAAGTCTTTATCTCTCTCTCTCTTTCTCTAAAACCTCTCTCTCTTTCTCAAAGCTCCTCGCCACTGTCTTTTTTGCCTCCATTCGCCACTACTAGAGCTCCGTTCGAGAAAGAAAGGCCACCATTATGATCTGGGGGCTTTGGTGAATATTTTAATCAGTTTAGTTTTTTAATTTGGTTTAATTTTTTTGTTCGTTTATAGGTGCCCATAGTATTGTGTTTTGTTGCTTTGGAGAGTAATTATTGTTGTTAATTTGTTAACGTAGGAGTTATTCTTGAGGGTGACAATGATTATCAACTGTGGGATCAATTTGTCATTCTTATTGTTTATGTTATTTTATGTTTTTTTCATGTATATAATTGTATTAATTTAAATTTATCATATTGGATTTTCAGGATTAGATTTGGTTGGACGTCGAGAGTTTTATTATGTTTTGTATGCTTATTTACTGATATAAAGGTTAATAATTCAATACTTGTTATGTGTGTGTGTGTGTGTATATATATAATTTAATATATATGTAGGATATATAGAGACTTATGTTTTCTAGGATAGAGTTGTAGGAAATGGAGATCGCATGACTGGGGGGAGGGGCGTAGAGGTCCTTCCTCGACTTGTTTGATTTGTTTGCTATAGGATTCTTTGTGTTTGCGGAAATTGCATGATGCATGTTGCGGAGTTATAAGGGGATGTGCAATAGAACGGTTTTTAGGATTATGTGAATTATATGTAATTATTAATATGTAATTGTTTCACTATATCTATTTTATTGTTGATCTTTATAATAATATCTATAATTGTTGAATTGACTGATATATCTAATGATGGAAGCTCCTAATTTAAGAGGAGATGCTGTTGAAATTTTATTAATTTTTTTCAAATAATATATTAAATAAAAGTAACTATATTAAGAAAACTTAAAAGGCAATTGAATTTGTTTGAAAAAAATTATTCAAATAAAACACAAAGACCAATTGATTGTGTTTTAAAGGTCAATAAAAGAAAATATCTTATGATGAAAGCTCCTAAAATGAGGAGAGATGTTGTCGAATTTTTGTGAAAATTTTTGTTAGTAATAATAGATTAAATAAAAGTGACTATATTAAGAAAAACTTAATATGCAATTGAATTTGTTTAAAAAAAATAATTTAAATAAAACTTAAAGACCAATTGCATGTGCTTTAAAGACCAAATATAATAAATATTTGACGATGGAAGCTCCTAATTTAAAAGGAGATGCTATTGAGATTTTGTTAACTTTTGTTTTTAGAAATAATATATTAAGTAAAAGTAACTATATTAATGAAAACTTAAAAAGGCAATTGAATTTGTTTAAAAATAATAATTTAAATAAAACTTAAAGACTAATTGCATGTGTTTTAAATACCAATAAAAAGAAATATTTGCTGACGGAAGCTCCTAATTCAAGGGGAGATACTGTCAAAATTTGTTCTGAATATTTGGTGAGGGAATAAGATTAAGGAAGCTGTACTAAAAATTGAAATAGCAATTGAATTTATATTTGAAAGTAATAACTTATCATCTTTACAAAATTGTAGGGTCTAGGGTTAAATCCAAGCGCAATGTTACCTTCAATCAATCATGGATGTACGATAAATTGCATCATAATAGAAGGGGGGAATAAACCAAAATTTTACAGTGGTATTAAAGAATTTATGAATGTGGCATGTAAAATGTAACGCCCCGATTTTCTGATAGAGTGAAAATGACCAAAATACCCCTGAGGTCATTTTCGGCCCGGAATTCTAGGAGAGCCAATCCGGAAGTCCTCGAAGGGCAAACTCAATGTTGGAAGGGGATTAGTTGACCTGTGTGCCTTTTCGGGATCAAAAATCTCGTTTTCTGAGTTTTCGGATCAAAATAACCAAAATACCCCTGTGGTGTTTGACCCGTTTGCAAGTGCCGGATGAACCCAAAACTTCTCCAGATGGTTTTAAAATGTGTTTTTATGTATTCTGTGACTTCAATTTTAGTCCCAGAGGTCCCGGGCAAAATTAGTGCAAAATTACGATTTACCCCTAGCTTTGTGTTTTCAAGCTTAATCATGTGATTAAACAAACCTAAGAAATATTAGGCTCTAATCGAAGATTAATTAATTTTCATAATTAATCTAGAGTCAAAATAATTTATTAAAGTTGATTAGAACCTAAGAATGCTTAATTTCAACTTAAAACTTTATTTTAAATTCAAGATTCCTAGTCATGGAATCTTGAATAGTGTTTTCTCTATCCAATTCCCTAAATCATGGAATTGTGTTCTCAATTGTTTATTCACAAATGAATTTTAAATTCTCTAATGATGTATGAGCACTCCTAATCTTGTCATAAAATTCCTAAATCTCATTCTTAGTCACATAAACTTATGTTTAATGATTCCTAACCCTGTGCCTAAACTAATCTACACTTAAACCTATCATTAACACACAATCACATGAAACAATTCTTCCTCCCCCTTGCTGTCTAGGTATGGCCAAACCTATACCCTCCATTTTCCATCACATGCTCTAATTTTTACACTCCAAAGGTCATGCTTTCACCTTACATGCACCATACTTTGTCATACTTACACCCATGCTTGATTTACCAAGTCAATGACTAGATGAATTAGCAAATTTTCCCCCATTTTTCTGCTGCCAAACTGTCAGCCCTCCCTCACCTTCTAGAAGAAATTTTCTCAATTCAAATCAAAGATAAATCACCATACTTTTGAGCCATAACTTGCACCATACCTCCCATGCTTCAAACCATGCTTGAATAACCACTTTGTAAGAGATGTTTTCTCCCTAAGGCCATGAGAACCACACGGATCCTCCCTCCTCTCCATGAGCCTTCATTTGTTTCATTTTTCTATAAATACTTTGCTTAGAAGCACTTGGAAACACTTTAGATCATTTGCAAAGCTTTAGTTTCCAAGCTTTCTTGAGTTCTTTTCTTTTCTCTCAAAGAGTTCTTAAAGTTCTTCTTGTTCATCTTCATCTTCTTCATCCTCTCTTCATATCATCATCACATAATCTCAAACCACCACCTCACAACCTTAGATCATCATCAAAGCCCCTAAACACTTAACCTCAAACATAAACTCACCAAGAACACATCTCCTTTTCTTTTCCCTCTCCTTGGCCGAAGCCACATCTCCATCCTAGGAGGAGTTCCTCTTCTCATTTCCTTTCAAAAGTTTAAGCTTTCATCTTCATCACTTGGTAGGAGTTGTTTTCTAAACTTTGTTTTACATGAAAATGTGTTCTTCTCTAGCTTTCTCTTAGTTTCTTTTTGAAACTTTCCTTGGTTTTCTTTTTCTTTGTTTTCGGCCATGAGGCCTTGTTGTGACCATGATAGCTTGATGATGAGTGTTCTTAGATGATGACCTTGTGTTCATCTCAAAGGAACCTCTAAAGCTTGAGTTTTGTTCTTAATCTAGCAAAGTCTTGGTTTTTCTTTCCCTTTCCTTTTCTTGAATGATTTCGGCCTCAAGGAGCTTTCCTTTAAAACTTTGTTAAAATTTCAAAGTGTTCTTATGATTATTTCATCTCTAGGAATAATGTTATTTTGGTTCTTACTTCCTTAAAGTTTTGTTTTCTTTCAAAGTTTTTTTTTTTTTTTTAGCTTGATGATGATGTTCAAGAACCTTGTAGTTCCTTTGAGAACTTGGTTCAAGAACTCTAAAGCTCTCTTTGTGATGAGATAAATGTTGGGTTGTGTTGGATGTTAAGGTCTTATAAGAGCTCTAGCTAAGACTAAAATGAACCTTGCATTCATGTTTATGTTTATGCCTTGCACATCATGTTTATTTTTCCTTGCTATCACTAAATATCAAGAATAATAAATGAACTTGCATTGTCATGTTTATATTTTCAAGTCCTCACTTAAATATCAAACATAATAATAAGTTGCATCTCATGTTTATTTTATGCTCTCACTTTATTTTCTAAGGAAAGATAAAATATGTGCATGAGCATGTTTAAGATTATGTCATCACTTAAGAGAACCTAGAGCTTAAAGACTTGTCCATTATTATTGCAAACAAAGGCTTGCAAAATATTTATTCCTTAGCTTCTTGATTTCGGCCTTAAGAGGTTTTATTTGTTACAAGTACTAAAATCTATGTTTCATAATTTTTCTAGCTTATATGAGTTCAAGAGATGATTAGAACAAAGTTTTATGATTTTAAAACCTCTTGAGATTAATTTAAATTAGCTACTACCCTTGAAAGTATTTTGATGATTTTAGTTGATAAAAATGTTTACTAATGAGTTTTAAAAGTTTTAGAAAGGTTCCAAGAGAAACTAGCATTTTATGTGTTCTAGAAATCAAGTTTTATGTCTTGTTTGTTGGGGATGAATTCGGTTCTGCCTTGCCATGAAATGCTCACTGTTTTGTGCTGTTTTAATGATGATAATATGAGTATGTTCATGTATATTTGATGCTAAAATTCATATGTGAAAGATAAGAGAAGTTAGCAACTAGAAAAGAATTAATTGGAGACTTTTAGATCCCTTAGTAATGGATTTTTTTGGATTCTATCCAGCAAGGTTTAGAATTAAAAATCATGGTTTATAATTAGTCTAAATGTGTAGGAACTACTCATAATTGGTTTAGGACTTGATCTTGATGCCTTAGGAGCAAACCAAACTTAGAAAGGGTCATTGTTGTGACTTCTAGGTACCCATAAAGTAAGAATTTTAGATTCTGCATTCTTGAAGTTTAGAAGTATTTATGATCATAGAATTGAGTGAGGAATACTTAGATATGATCCTATAGGTACTCGAGAGCTTAAGTTATAATGATTTACAACTTAGATTCTGAAGTAAAGGACCTTAAAGGGTTAATGCATAAGATGTTAAGAAGCCTTTTAAGCTATGGGTTTATTGATGCAAGCATGATGTTATGATGTGTATGTTTTGATGATGCATGAGCTACGATGAAATGAACTATCGAGATGATAAGCATGAGAATTGAATGAAAAATGTGTATGCGATATGTGCTTGTGACATAAAGACGGTTTGAAGGAAATTCGATTTAACAACCATTAGGCTGCCGAATTTCCGTCAAACCTAAAGAACTTGAGAATGTTTTTGAAATATTATATGAGACTAAAACCCTGGGTGACACCGGTTCAGCCGAGTACCCCTAAGAGATTTTTATGTGACAAAGCACTGAGACGCACTTTCCTGGGTGACACCAGCTCGGCCGAGCAATCCCAGGAGAGACAAATTCGTGAGGGTATGAGTAGATGCAGCCTACCAAAGTGGACAAATTGCTGTAGCTAGATGCCCACAAAGCGTTTCAAAGAGAGTATATCCTAAGAGAGGTGATCTCTAGCCCCTACCCGTACTTGCGTAGTCGGGATTATTTTTATTATATTTCGCTTATTCAGATAATAAGCAAGAGCTAGTGACGACTAACTGAGGTATGAGCTCATAGCCTAGTTATTTTTAGGGTGGCCTTATATTGCTAAAGTACCATGATTGATGTCACACAAGTTGAGGAAAGTTCCACTTGAAAGTTATTGCCCTTTATACCACATGGATGTTTCTTGATGTTATGAGTTATCTGATTTATATGTTTAAGTATTGCCATGCATTCATGCTCTAATATGTTGCATTCATGACATTAAGATGCATTCTAAAAGGAATGAACCTTGGATAACTAGTTTTAGAAACCCTAATAATGAATCTTATATGCATGCTCACCCTTTTTAAATAAACCCAAGGTTCCTGAGGATGTGAACGATGTAACCTTAGGATAGGAGATTCCTTATTGAGATTCTTTAGTAAGAATTTTCAATCCTTTCTCTTCTTTCTCTTTCTTCCGTCACATTTTTAGAGAGCGATGGCGACGTTTGTGGTCTTTGTTGACACGCCGACGTGGGAGGTTCACTTTGATCCGGACCACGGATCGTACCATTTTGAGGGACAGTGCACAGTACGAGTCTTCATGTTTGTCGGATGTCCCTTTGCCCACCCTGTACAGAGTTATCGCTTCTCCCCGATGTTTCCCTATGACGATACCATGGTTTTGAGTGTGCCCGGACACGCGACGAAAGGCTTCTGCGGACGTATACTGGTGGATCGATGCCCTGTTACTTCCAGGATTACGTGCCTTGGTCTCCCAGTTAGGAGGATGACCCTTCCGAGGACCCGCCGACGCATATGTATAGCGAGAGCTCTGCTCCCACCCCTCAGTTCATGCGAGGCGAGAGCAAGTAGACCGTCACGCAGCCGAGAGTAGCTAGGCGAGCCGAGATGTGCCCCCGCCGAGGAGCTCATGCTCAATCATCGCGTGTGCCTACTCCTACTGCACTATCGGTTACGTTCCACCATATCCCGGGTTTCAGTAGTCGACATCGTAGGGGAGGTTTAGTGCACACACTCTCACATAGATAGGATAAACCTTTTTTTGTCTTGAGGTTATCCACCATAGGTGCACTCGGGTAGTCACGGTTTATTTATGCTTTCTTGTTTCTGTTGTATTTTCATTTTCCTTTGTATTGCAAGCTCAGCCCGATTCTATAAGGGTGTGACCATATATGTACCTTAACTATCTTATTAATGAAAGTGTTGCCTTTGACGTGTCATTCTTGTTCATTGTTATATGCTTACCCGCTGTATTCTTCATGCTTGTCATTTGTGCTTTACATTTTTGTCTTACGATTAGATAAGAACGTGGCTCTCACTTTGGTTTTATGTTTTCAAAAGAAAAAATTACCCGTAATTTCTGCTAAGTATTTTATTAAAGAGATGAGACTAAGATGTAATAATCTAATGATTAACCTAATGAGTTCTAGAAAGTTGGGTTAAAAATTAGGGTGTTACATAAAACACAACAGTTCATTAATGAAGCAAAAGTTAGGTGTCTAACCAATAGGTGCAAATGTAGGAAGTATTTGGATGATGATACAATAAGGGTTCATTTGTATAAGTGGGGATTCATGCTTGACTATTGGGTTTGGACCGAGCATAGGGAGATAGTTAATGCATGGAATGAAGTGGGTATGTTTCAAACTGGAAGTAGTTCTGGTGGGATTCATGTACCTCAACACAACATGAGTAATGTGCTATGGGAGGATAACCTGGTTAGGCATCAAGAGATGATGTTTAATGTTGTTGATCCTGAATTTTCTATTCGTTATTCACAGCCTTCAATCAAGGAGCCAAACCAAGATGCCGCTCGGTTTTATATGTAACACCCTAACTTTTAACCTAATACGCTTGAGTCATATTCTGGTTAATTATTAGTTGTTACACCTTTTTTTTTCTTTCAGAAATTAACTTATTTTTCTTTAAAATACAAGTAATAAAAATATGACTGAACTTTTTTTGAACTTTAAAACTAAAATGCGAGCCACGTGTACGTATAGATATCGGTCAAATACTCACATAATGATGGCAATCATATAAAACTCATCATAATATGTGTAAACCATTGCACAGTACGACACAACTAGATTAACATGTCATAACCATAACATAATAGTGACGTCCTATATACATAAAGGACGTCCAAAGATCCTAAACCCACCAATACGGGTTGCACATACAATAGATCAAAGCTAAACATGATTATAGCAAAACTAGGCCAGCTCCTGCTACCTATCCATTGATGGACTAGGCTACGTAAAAATATAAAGGATACAACAACTCTAAAACTAATGCCCAAGAATAAAGCTATCTTCATGCTTCCGCCACGACCCTCTAATCCTGTTCGTAGTGTATCTCCCATATCCATGTCTCAGGGAAAACCATCATCCTTGTCTAGAGACAACATGGAAGAAAATAGAGGGATGGGAAACTTATTTAAGATTCTCAGTGCGGCTTCCCAACTTTAATATAAGTGTCATCGTCATTATTCGTAGCCACTTCGGTTTTCATTATGAAAAAGATGTACATGCAAAAGGTTCAATTTTAATCTTAAAAAATTCTTTTGTCTGAAGTGGGGGTCTTTTAGCATGGGTCTTAATGTCATGAATGTAATAGATATCTCATGTATGGATGACAATACCTCAGGAACATAAGTAGTACATGTAAATAACACAAAGCATACTCACAACATGAGGTGGTAACGTACAAATCTGAAACACAACATAATGCCACATATATAAGCAGGAGATAAGCTAACGAACTAACGTCACCAAGCATAAATCACATGATTAAATGCACAAATGGAAAAATAATGTAATATATGTATATACACCTTTACTTTAATTTTCATAATTGAACTCTCAAGTTCTTTTCTTAATGATGACCCTTTCTCAAAACCATCCTAAACCAACAATCTCATCTTGCCCGGCAATTTTATAATAACCACCAAAACTTTAACTCATTAATCGCCTAGGATGAGCTCAACCTTATTAGCCATCGCTAGATTTAATATGTGTTAATAAAAGGGGAAACACATCACTTTATTACTTTATCTTAACTTTCTTATCATGAGCATGCAACTTATTCGGATCACCTTTCATAACCATTAATTCTTGGAGTCTAAAGGATCATTTCCATATGTCTTATGTCACCTTTAATCTTAACATGTCAATTAGAGATGCACACATGAGCATATAATTGTAGATACCATCACAACTTATCATTTAACATTTCATGCTCCAAATCTTCATAGTTTTTCTAAGCTTACTAATTTTAGTGAACATCTGGCAGCATAACGGCTAGGAACAGATTTTCCTCACTTCTGTTTTAGGTCATGTATCATATCAAGCATGCATCTAAATCAACTAGTCATAATCATCACATGCCACAATTAATCACATAGTCATGCCTCAATTTCATATATTCATAAGCACAATTAATCACATAGTCATAATCCAACATTTTACTGAAAAGTAATCACGCTCCTACCCAGTATGCTGTAATCAAGGACTGAGCTCAGCTAATGCACATGCTATGCTCATTAGAATATATGTATATATACATATATAGGCAGTGAAGTAAAGATCATCATAGGTTGTTCATCATGAAACTTATTCCCAAGTTGTTGATAATTACGCTATAGTCCCACACGAGTGAAAACTACAATTTCGGTTTAACCTAATTACAGTAATTATTCTCTTAGACATCTAAGAGACAAAACACAATGATCTCCACTAACTTTCAACCTCATAAGCATATTCAAACAATGCTGGAGAATTTGGGCAGTATCCCTAAAATAAACAGTTTTGGGTTCTAGAAGTTACATCTTTGACCATTTCTAATTACCAGCTTTTTCTAAGATGCTAAAATAATTCCTACCATTGCTAATAGAAATTTTTACAGTTAAATTCAGTTCTAAATAGAATATTTACTAAAATGATGTTGTCAAAATAGTAGCCATGAATTTCAATTTCTAGACGTCTCAAAAACCACGTTTTCAGTTCTTTCTAATTTCCAGTCTTTCCCAAAGTGCTTGAAATAATTTTTGCATCAATCTACAAGTAATTTATACACATTTGACTCATCCCAAACATCTCTTTACAGAAATTAAAATATCAAGGCAGTAACAAAAATTTCATTTCCTAGAAGCATTAGAAAATTATATCTTTGATCCATTCTAGTTACTTTCCTTTCCTAGGATGCCAAAAATAATTTTTACAACAAGTAATATCAATTTTTTACAAATTAAAACCCCTCCAAGAAGAACCTTACAGAAATGAGGAGGTCAAAATGGTGGCCGAAAAGTTGGTCCTAAAATCATTTGAAAATCATATTTTTGATCCTTTCTAGTTACTAGTTTTCCTCACCACTTGATTTGAGACATAGGAAGCACTTGAAACTATTTTTACCTCTTTAAATACTCAAATAATATTACTAAAATAGAAACCAAAACCCAAGTTCCACTAACAACTCTTTTGCTCATGAAAATGCTATTTTTACTATACTTTGAGTTTCCAAGGCTTGCAAAATTTCTATGGCACATCTTGCAATAGTTCTAAGACACAAGATTTGAACCTTAAGATCAAATAAAACTCATCTCAACCCTATTAACATATCATGACCGAATGCATATGCAAGAGGATGGCCATGTTTCAAAATTTTCATTTAAGATCCAAGGACAAGTCTTGTGCTTTAAAGTCTTAGGTGATGACTTGAAAGTAAACATGCCATGCAAGCGCATTTTATCTTCAAGAGTTAAGGTGATGGCTCAACAATAAACATGCTATGCAAATCCATTTTTTATCTTTAAGATTAAGGTGATAGCACAAAAGTAAACATACTATGCAAATCCATTTTTTTATCTTTAAGATTAAGGCAATGACTTGAAAGTAAATATGCCATGCAAATCCTGCATTATGATATGTTCAAGTGTTAATTGCATAATGTTTTTGTCATACATCCATATTATGAAATCCTGCATTCATAGCATCAAGATTCATCCTAAAATGAATAAACCTTGGATAAATTATGTTTAAAACCTAATGATAAACCTTATGCATGCTCACCTTTTTAATAATAAACCCAAGGTTCCTGGAGACGTAGATGATGACACTAGGATAGGATGATTTTCTTACTGAGATTCTTTATTAAGATTCTCACTCCCTCTATCTTTCTTTCTTTCTTTTCATTACGTCTTCAGAGGGCAATAGCTTCGTTTGTGATTTTCATTGACACCCTAGTATGGGAGGTGCACTACGATCCAGACCACCACTCATATCACTTTGAGAGTCGATGTGCAGTGCATATTTTTGCATACATGGGATGCCCTTTCGCCTACCCGGTTTCCAGCTTCAGGTTCACTCCCATTTCCCCCTATGGTGATGATATGATCTTTGAGTGCACTTAACCCCGCGATGAGTAGACTCAACGTGCTCGCCCAACCGCTTCAATAGTTCATGATTATCTCGAGTACATTCCTTGTACGAGGCGTTCAAAGACCGACCCATCTGAAGACCCCCCCACACACATCTACTCAGAGGGTTCTGCACCTGCGGCACCCCATGGACGTAGGTAGAGGCAGTGAGGACACGGTGACCCAGCCTAGGCTAGCCTGACGACCGGAGATGCGTCCACGCCGCGGAGGCCATGTTTGTCCCTTGTTTCGCCTGCATACACCTGCGAAGCTTGCCCAGTTCATTGGGCGCCGAAGGATGAGGATCGCCAATAGACTTCGTCGAAGGACCCGATAGAATGCCAGAGCTGTCACGCGAGGATCCCCTTTTTATGCTGTATCTTTTGTTAGGGGTAACTTTAGTTTGAGCACTCGTAGGACTAGTGGAGGGGAGTTGCAGTTGGCATCTGGTGTTTTTACGTTCCATGTATTTTTCTGCTTTCATGTATTTCTTTCTGTTGCTTGTTTATGTACTGAAAGCTCAGCCCACTATGTATGGGTGTGACTATGCTTATTATATTTCCTACTGTATTATGAACCATGCTTTGTTGTGATATTTAATGTACTTGTGTTTCATGTTCATGAATGTTGTGTTTTAAACATGTGAACGTATGATCTGTATTTCTGTTTACTTTGATATTACTTAATGTTCAGATTATGACAACACGCACGGCTCATGTTTTGTTTTATGTTTCAAAAAAAAAAAAATTTACCCATATTTTCTGCTATGTATTTTGATAAAGTGAAGTTAAAGAATGAAATAAAAGAGTAATAACTAATAACTAATCTCAATATGTCCTAGGCGTGTTAGGTTAAATATTAGGGTGTTACAACTTGCAATTGACATTTCTAACCTCTAGTAAATGACCGGGTCCGGTTGGCACTTAATCTATCATCGAATCACTGCAAGGGTATTTTAGTCATTTTGCGTAGAAGGTCCAGAAATTGAGATTTTCATCTCTATTATTATTTCTAACACATCCAATCCCCTTCAACCATTAAACTTACCCCTTGAGGATGGCCTGGGTCGACCGTTCTTGAATTCCGGGCAAAAATGACCTTAGGGGCATTTTGGTCATTTTTACACAGGAAAAATCACGGATCGCTTTTTTCACACAAATTGTTGTCTAATCCTTACATGACCTATTCCTAATATTAGAATATCCTTTTATGCGTGGCCAAGGTTGTCCGGCCTTGATTTTCACACAAAAATGACCTGGGGGTATTTTGGTCATTTTTGCTAAGTTGGAAAAATTGGGGTGTTACATTATAGTCTCCTAGAAGCTGCCAATCAAAACTTATGCAAGGATTGTATGCATTTTGAATTGTCATTAGCAGTTCAAATGTTGAGCATTAAGTCTGAAGGGAATCAAAGCTAAAGTTCTTTTGATCAGTGGGCTGTACTGATATGTGAGCTAAATCTGAAACCCCGTGTAATTCCCAAAGATTTTTATCAAGCTAAAATATTGGTTTCTAAACTTAGGTTGAAGGAAATAAAGATTGACTACTGCTTGAAAGGTTGCATGCTTTATTATAAAGATGATTTCATTGACTGAGTGTAAATTCTGCCAAAAGCTTGGGTTAAACCCAAGAGGCATGGAAGTGGGAGGCATAAGGATGTCCCTCAGAAAAGAATACACTATCTGCCCTTAATCCCTAGACTCACGAGACTCTATGTGTCAATGAGCTCGGCTTCTCATATGAGGTGGCACAGTGAAAGTCAAAGGGATGATGGTGTGATGACACATCCATCACATGGTGAGGCGTGGAAAAAGTTCGATAAATAATCTCCTGATTTTGCTTGTGACCCTTGAAATATTAGATTAGGACTCTGTTCAGATGGATTTATTCTGAATAACCAATTTAGCAAACCCTATTCCTGTTGGCCTGTAGTTGTTACGCCTTATAATCTCCATCTTGAAATGTGCATGAAAGATCCTCACCTGTTCTTAACATGTATAATCCCTGGCCCTAATAATCCAAAAACTAAGATTGATGTTTATTTTCAACCCCTAGTTGATAAACTGAATGCGTTGTGGTGCCAGGGTATTCTTACTTATGACATTTCAATAAAGCAGAATTTCATTATGAGGCTGCATTAATGTGGACCATCAATAATTTTCCAACATATGGAAAGCTGTCTGAATGGATGACCTAAGGCAAATTAGCATGCCCGATTTGTATAGAGGATACTAAGGCATTCACCTTGAAACATGGAGGAAAGAACTGTTGATTTGATTGTCGTAGCAAGTTCTTAGATTCTGATCAGCCATATAGGCGAAGTAGATATGGCTTTAAAATTAATTGTGTTGAACATGATGAGCCTCCAGTTAGACTAAGTGGGCGCGAAATATGGGATCGAGTTAAGGATTTCCCAAAAATAACAAAGGTTGGAAAGGTAGTGTGAATGCCAGGGTATGTGGTATACCATAATTGGACTAAACAAAGTATTTTCTAGGAGTTGCTATATCAGAAGAATAATTTGGTACGTCATTGTTTAGATGTCATGTATATTGAGAAAAATGTGTTTAACAAAATTATGAATACTATATTGGATACAGATCGAACCAAAGACAATGACAAGGCAAGGCATGATCTGGTTGAGTATTGTATGTGGCTTGATTTGCATTTACAAGAATTAAGAGATGCTTATTTCTATAAAATAAAGGCCAAATATGCTCTGAGTTCCAATAAAAAACAATTTATTTATCAGTGGTTGAAGGATTTGAGAATGCCCGATAGTTATGCTTCTAACTTAAGTAGGTGTGTGAATGTTGCATGTGGTAAGCTTGTTGGCATGAAAGGCCACAATTGTCATGTCTTCATAGAGTGTTTGCTTCCAATTGCATTCAGAGAGCTACCTAATGTTGTTTGGAAGTCGCTAACCAAGCTGAGTCAGTATTTCAGGGATATAAGCTCTTCTACTCTTAAGGTTGATGATCTGCTTGTCATGGAAAAAAATATTCCCATAATTCTCTTCAAATTAGAGAGAATTTTTCCTCCCAGGTTCTTTGACTCAATGGAACACTTGTCCATACATTTGGCATATGAAGCATGGGTGTTTGGATTGTTTCAATACAGGTGGATGTATCCATTTGAAAGGGAAATAGGAGGATTTAAAAGAATAGTAAAGAATAGGTCTTAAGTGGAAGAATCAATATGTCAAGCTTATTTAGTGAAAGAGACTTCAAATTTCTACTCATTTTACTTTGAACCACATGTTCAATCTAGGAGAACTTGGGTTTATCATAACTACGATGGAGGGAAGTGTTTTATAATTCAATTCCACCAACTTTGTCTATATTCAATCAACTTGGTCGAGGAGCTGGAAGGAGCGTGGCTTGATGGCTTACTTCCCAATAGTGGAATTCTTTACTCTTACATATTTTGATAAATTGTGATCAGGTGTGGCCATTTAGATTGTAAGTTAACAATCCCTTTTTTTAGTTGAAAATGTAATGTAATGCATCTTTAAAATAACGTAAAATAGATTTTCAGCAACAGATTCTTTGAGCAATTGCATGGTCAAGATTCTCTTCAACAATTTCCAGATTGGTTTGGATTACATGTAAGTCCACTTGTTTAAGATTATATAACCCAATATATTCTTATCTGTTTATTTTGTTTGATTACATGTAGGTTCATAACAAAATTAATGGGGTAACATGTTCCCATTTGTTTAATTTAGCTTGGGGGGCCAAAAAATAAAGTAGTAAGTTAACCCATGTACTATTTATTAAAAACACTTTAAATAATATTATTAAACACCCATCGGTATACTCGTTGGTTTATTTTAATAAAAAGTAAAATTAGAACATATTATTAAATATACCTGTCGGTACTACAATAGGTATTATTTAATAAAAATAATTTTAAAAAATTTATTAAATACCCATTGGTACACTCGTCAGTTTATTTTAACCAACAAAAAAGATAAATTATTATATACCTGTTGGTACACTCGTTGGATATGTTTTAACAAAAAAAAAAAAATCAAAGATAAAATAAAAAGTAACCATCAATACACTCGTCGAATACTATACACGCCAAGTGGCGCGTGTTGGCGCCAGCATATACTGACAGTGTTACCGACAGGGTGTGTGATATGCATCACCATTATTTCTAAAAATGCGCTAACCTGTTGGAGATATAGTTGATAATTATTGACAGTTTTGTGCACGTTGGTAGTTTCCATCAGTATCCTGCGCACTTCTGGTAGTGCTTCTTTTATAAATCATGTTACATAATCAATTTTAGCTTTTGTAAAAATCTTCTTTATAAGTTCTTCTTAAGAAGAGTAATTAAAAAGAAGTCATTCAAGTTTTGGGGTCAAACACTATTTCATTCTTAGAAAAACTTGAGTGTTCATTTGTTAGAGAGAATCAACTTTAAATCAAATCATTGTACCTCGATTTGATAGTAATCATTGTGAGATTAGCTTGGAGAGGCTAGTCAAATACTACTTGAAAGTGACAGTAAATTGGAACAATTGATCACGGGAATAGCTTGAGAAGGCTATACAAAGACTACCGTTTTTTCTCTGGATTGATAAAGGGATTTAGTGAAACTCAATAGGTTGTTGAAAACTAGATGTAGGTGGGATTGGTCGAACCAGCACAAAAATATTGCACAATATCTCTCTACTTCTCTTATCTCTTTTATATTATGCATTTGAGATTTATTGTTACATATTTTTGAAAAATGCTTTTGAACAGTTTTTGAGTTTTCACTTAGTTCAGAAAGTTATTTTATGAACATTACTAACAAAGGTTTCCATTTTGTTCAAGTGTAAATTTGATAGACTTTGTTTAAGTTTATTTTTAGAAAAGCAAAAAGAATTTTAAGTATGATTCAAACTCCCCCCCCCCCCAACCCCTTTTTCATGCTATTTGCAACCTGCACTTATGCAGTCACTCAAATAAATGAATTATTTTATTTTATTTTAAGTTAGGTATAGATTTAAGGATATAAAATTTAGGATTTGGATTTTAAGAATTAAGAAATTTGTCAAGTTTAAATTATGTTTGTAGAATTTATTCTGTCTCACTAGTTTTTATTTTCTACTTTATGTATTTACTATCTATTTCCTTTTTAAGAATCGAGTGGAGTATCAATTTTTTAGAAGAATGAGTTGGAGTATCATTTGAGCATACCTTAAGAATAACCTTTATTATTTCCCCTATTAATAATTGGGCTCAATATAGGGATCGAGTGTGTCATAAGTAGTCCTTAGTCGTAACTCATCAGAGTTGCTGTAACCTTGAAATGGGATGGGGTAAATTTCACTGCATACAAGGAAAACAAATTCTTCCAAATCCAAGGAAATATGCCTTTTATTCTAAGAAATTTCAAATAAATCCTGCGGCTGAAGCCTGATTGGGGTTCCACACACGTGGATAGAATTTTCTCCTACATTCATTGTCATGGCTTTAGAATACCCATATTCAGATGCATAATAACTTGCGAAGGAAATTAAAGTAGATGGGCATTATCAGATTCAGATGTTGTCTCTACGAAAAAATAGTATGCCGCAAATTTAGTAATTTACCGTCCAATAGATGTCTTATCCATAATAAAAGCAACCAAATTAGAACTGCAATCAAATTTAACCTTATAGAACAAAATGATTGGTGGAAATCTAATGACTAAAACAAACCAAAACTAAAAAAGAACATTTACATAGGGTATAAGAGGGAAATAGACCGTTGAATGATGTAGTTTTCACTTTTCACCATCCGCCTCATTAAAATGGTACGGATCAACTTTTTATTTATATTTTAATTTTGATAACAAGTTTCAATTTTTGTTACTTTTTCCCCCTGGCTAGTAATGATTTATTGGGCTTTCGCATGTAATCTTAACACGAAATGCGATTGATTGTTCTTTGTATAACATGTTTCAGATTCTTCTGCTCATGCATGAAACGTGATCTCTGGTAGCAAAGAATCGATGACGGTTTTTCTTTTCTGTGCATAGGATAGTGCTCTAACTTTACTACGTGTAACGGGGCTTCTGATCACATCTTGTGGTAGCTGCCGAAGGTTAACAAATATCCTAAATGAGATTTCTTGTAAATTCTAGACATTACCGACACTGATGGGTATTGTTGGTTTGCTCTTATTGTTGTCCATTTAAATAAACCATAAAAGGTGAGGCATTAAGGGGTGAAAAATAAAGGATCGCAAGAAGTTATGTTCATAAAGGATATGGAGAATGATATGGATGGTCTGCACTGGTGCAACATATGCTCAAAAATGGTGAACCCGATTACTGAAGCTGACAACAAATGCCCCATCTGCAAGACACAGTTTCCTGAGGTAATGGACAGCATAAGGGACCAGAACAATGCCATTGATTTAAGGTCAGCCTGGGTGTTCTCTCTTTATGCCCCTATCTTTCTAGGCTTGATGGGTGCTTTTAGCCCTTCTCTAACAAGCATTTCTCCGCAAGAAAGAAGCAACAGCAGCAGTAGCACAAGAGGGGAGGAAGAGGCTGAACTTGATAGGGAAAATGAACTTGTACTTGGGGGGAGGAGGAGGAGGAGAAGAACCTCGACTTCCGTGATGCATCTATTCCGGGGTCTTCATGTCAGGATAGTGTCTGAATCTGAGATCCCCGAAAACAATCGGAACATAGATAGCAGCATACTTGTCATTGATCCAATCGATGAAGGGGCCTTGATTCTGCGAGGTCCTAACTTGAACCACACAAGTAGTCCAAATGAGAATACAGTTGGCTCCTTCCATGACTTTCTGGTAGAATCTGGATTTGAGTTGTTGCTGCAGCAATTGGCACAGAATGGCCCCAGTGGATATGCAAGTATAAACCCTCCAGCACAGCAGGCTGCAATTGAAGCACTGCCTAGTGTGATTAGTGAGGAAAAGTTGCAGTGCACGGTTTGTTTGGAGGATATTGAGATTGGAAGTGAAGCCAAGGAGATGCCATGTAAGCATGAATTCCATGGTGATTGCATTATCTCATGGCTAAAACTCCATAATTCCTGCCCAGTTTGCAGGTTTCAGATGCCATCTGAGGATTTAGCTGCTGAAGCGAATTTGGAAAATGAAAATGAGGGCAATCAGAATGGTGAACTTGTCAGAGCAAGGGAAGCTAGAATAAGACATGGAAGAAGGAATTGGTTTCCAATGCTGCAGTCATTTAATAATTTTCTTCCTTCTCCTTGATAAATTGTTGTAATCTACCAGGCTGTCAGGGACCAACAGCTAAATCTAGACTCATGCTTCTTAAACTCTTCCTAATTGTATACATGCTTTAGATTGCCTAGTTAGACTTTCTTGTTCCATTCATACATGTATACAGTTTTGGATATTCAAAAATCCAGAACAAATTTTAGTAGCATTTTGTACACAAATCGTGTGCATTCTTTTTTATTACCAGTCTAAAACAAATTGAACAAGGTACCAATCTTTAATTCCCATGGGGGTCATCTTTAATCAAGTCAGAGACAAAGCTAAAAGCTGTTTTCTTGAAAACTTGAATGAGTGAAAAGTAAAAACAAGACAGAAAAGTAGAAGATGCAAAATTCAAAAGAAAACAAGGCATTGATTCTGTGTCTTCAGTTGACATCCGATATCTTGATCAGAGTACCAGGTTCAACCCGGTGCAATGTTACTACGCAGTCTCGAGCCTTGTACAGCTCATTTTTCTTCGCATATGCGAGAGCAAACTCTATGGTTTCTTCTGTTGATTCAGTCTGGGAAGCTCCATATGATCCTGTGCTCAAAACTTGTAGCAAGCCACGGTAAATAAGGCTATGCCTTGTTGGGGTTTACTCACCGCAAAACCATTCAAAAGAATCTGTTGTCATCTCGGGTATTATCACAGACAAAATTGGCATGCTGGGTCTATACTTTGCCACCAGCTTTGCTGTGGTTAAACCGTATCACCCCTATTAAAATATAAATTTACGTAATTATAGTGTAGTAGAAAAACAAGCATAATTAATTATATTAAGGTTAGGGTATTCAAAATAAAAAACTTAATACTAATTAATATAAGAAATGGGCAAATGTTTTGCACGAAAAAAAGAAGAAGATAGAGAGATGGAGTGAAAAGGAGAAAGTAATGCATAAGTCGCAAGGGAAATAAAATAAAAGCTAATTGCAATCTCTAGAAACTAACAGTCAAACTATTGGCACTAAATTTTACCAAGTGTTAAAATGTTGAAATGTCATCGACCTTGGTGAATTAAGGACCATGGTTAGAGAAGTTTGATTGTCGAAGCATGAATACTTTTGAGGATGACAATGCATGATAGATGTTTGACATGACAAAGTTAACCAAGACTAAAGTTAACTTGCAAGGAAGAATAGATCAAAATTGACACAGATTTAAGTTTGCCAGTTGACATGTTGAAATCGACAGTGGTCACTCAAGATGAAATCTAAATACCCAAGTTTCAGAAAGAGCAAGCATTTTCATCCTCAAGCAAAAAAAACACATTTTGGCAGAGATTTTTTTCTTCTAATGTTTTCCTTTCTTTCTTCACTTTTCTTTGGGTTTTTGTTGTAATCAAAGCTATGGCTTGATGATGATGATGCACTACAACATTTTTGGCCTAAGACAAAGTTTTTATACGAATATTGTTTGGGTTAGGCTAAGGCAACATTCAAAAAGTGTTGCGTTATTCTAAAAAGAAATCATTTTAATTTGAACCATTATCATATCATCTAAAAAAAAAGTGATGTTTATTTACTCATTGCCTTTATTTTCCAAGCGTTACCTTTTAAAATCCAATAATAAGTAACACTTTTAAAATGTTGCTTAAATCTTTAGCATCACTCTAAATTTTTTTCCCACTAAAAATTTTTACTTTTCCACTTTAAACTAAATTTTGCTTTTCCCCCATTTCTCTCCATCTCTGAAGCTCTCTGAAACCACTATGTTTACGACCTCTAGAGCTCAAAACATGAATCTTTGTTTCCAAAAAAAAAAAGAGATAAATAATACAAATTTTCTTCTTTTGGTTATTTTGGGCTTGATGATGAGTCTAAGGGAAACAAGGTTCTTAGAAATACAAAATGAGAGACTCTAAAGTTCATTCATGCCCTTTGAGGGCTAAAGTTCATCCATTGTTTATTTTGGAAGAAAAATCTTTACCTTGTTAAAATTGATGGGGTTAAAGTTCCACACTTGTTTATGTCTTTGGTTCTTAAAGCTTTCATGTTATATTTAAAATAAACTTACATTTCATGTTTATGTTTCGAGTAATCACTTTATATTCCTAATGACTCAGAAATGGACTTGCATTTCATGTCATCACTTTATATTCCTAATGGCTTAAAAATGAACTTGTATTTCATGTTTATGTTTTAAGTCATCACTTTATATTTTTAATGGCTTAAAATGAGCTTGCATTGCATATCTATGTTTCTAGTCATCACCTTACATTTCTAATGCTCAAGACTTGCCTCTCTATATCTTCAATGGAACTTTTGAACATGGACACAGATACTTACATGTATTTTTGACCAAGCATATATAAGGGGTTTGAAGTTGGTTTTATTTTGTTTTAAAACTTGTGTCTAAGGTGCTCAAAAGAATTTTGAGTTATAAACTCATAAGGAGCAAAAATGTGATTTTTGAACAAATAGGACCCCATGAATGAAGTTTTGAGTTAGCCACTATTTTATTGTCAAACAATTAATTTCTCTAAGTGTGAAAATGATTTCTTGTGTCTTAAATGCCTTAGAATAGTTTTTAGGAGAAACTAGTCATTAGAAAGGGGTAAGAATGTAATTTTCAAATCTTTTCGTATTTTCAAAATTTTCCAATATTGCTCACTATATGCCACTGTTTTCCATTGTTTTAAATGTTTATAATTGTTGTAAAAATTATTTTTAGCATCTTAAGTGTCTAAAATGATAATTACAAGTATTAGGTTGGGGTAGTTTTGCAAATGTGAAAAGTTACACTTTGAACCTCTCAAATATGTGAATTTTGGATGGGTCTTTGTGTTCAAATGAGTTTAATTAAAGTAAATAATGATTTTGGATGGGTCTTTGTGTTCAAAATAGCATTATTATGTTAAGAATATTTTAGAAGTGTTAGCACCCATTAGGTGTCAAAAAGTGGAACTTTGCACTTTAATCGCTAAAATTTAACAAAATCGGCCAATGGCCCAAAGTGATTTTTATGATGTTTAAAAATGAAATCTAAGTGATGTTGGGTCTTTTAAAAGTGTAAAGAAATTTTGAGAATTATTAATTTTGAGAAAAGTGTTAAATGGAGAATTTATACTTTGACCCACATACTTTTAAAAATTTCAGTTTTGACCACACTTTTTGGGCCCAAAGTATAAGTATTAATGACTTGATGACATTAATATGATTGGTACTTGAAGTGGTTGTCGCTTACCTCCTTAAATTAGAAATTATTTTATGCTAAGTTGCACTAAGAAAGTGTAGTAAAATCCATGATGCAAGAATTAAAACTAAAAATGAAAATAAAATGCAAAAAATAAGAGAGAAAAGTAAAGAACTCCCTCACGGTGGGTTGTCTCCAACCCAGCATTTTACTTTAATGTTCCTAAGTTAGACAGTCAATACCCTCATGGAGGGTGTGCAACTGCAACCTATAGATATCCCATCTGAGCCCCTAGATCCTTGGAGACTTCATAGGTTCATCAGTTAGTGCCTATCAATGTCACACCGAATCGTCCATGAGTTCTCTAACTCAATTGCACCATTGGGGTGTGCACAAGTGACCAAGAATGGTCTTTTCCATGTAGACCTTGACTTCCTAGTCATCAGTTTTGCTAGAGTTCATGCGGCGAAATCCTTTGCCTTTCATAGGGCTTCTATCCCACTATAGGCTATTCCTGATAACTATTGCTTAGATGGTGTATCTATATCTAAAAACTTGGAATATTCTAACACAACAAGCTCGTCATATCCCATTGGAGAAGAAAAAGTAAGGAAAAAGGGATCTAGATCCTTGCAAGATAGATTATATAACACCCTAACCTTTAACCTAATATGCTTGAGTCACATTCCGGTTAATTATTAGTTGTTATTCCTTTGTTTCAGAAATTGACTTATTCTTCTTTCAAATACAAGTAATAAAAATAAGACTACATTTTTTTTAACTTTAAAACCAAAATGCAAGCCACGTGTATGCATAGATATCAGTCAACTCTCGTATAATAATAGCAATCATATAAACCTCTTCATATTATATGTGAAAGGCATAGCATAATACGACACATACTAGATTAACATATCATAACCATAACATAATAGTGACGTCCTATGAACATAAAGGACATCCTAAGATACTAAGCTCAACAATAAAGGTTGAGCTTATAATAGTCCAAAGTTAAACATAATTATAGCAAAACTAAACTAGTCTTTGGTAGATGTCCATCAAAAGACTAGCCTACAAGTAGGTATAAGAGGATGACAACTCTCAAACTAATGCCAAAGGAAAACTGTCTCCATGCTTCCACTGTGACCCTTTGCTCCGGTAGGTAATGTGACTCTCATGTCTATGCCTTAAAGAAGATCACGAACAACACCATCATCCACGTCTAGATATGACAGGGAGAAAGAGAGGGATGAGAAACTTATTCAAGATTCTCAGGAGGGCTTCCCGACTCTAACACAAGTGTCATCGTCATCGTCTCCAGCCACTTCAGTTTTCATTGTGAAAGAGATGTAAATGCATAAGTTCAATTTTAATTTTCCCAGAAATCCTTTTATCTGAAGTGGATGTCTTTTAGCATGGGTCTTAATGTCATGAATGCAACAGATTTCTCATGTATGCATGACAATACCTCAGGAGCATAAGTAACACATGTAAATAACATAGGCATACAAATCTAAAACAGAACATGATGCTAAGTATATAAGCAGGAGATAAGCTAAAGAACTAAAGTCACCTAGCATATATCAGATGATTAAACACACCAATGGAACAATAATGTAATATATTATATACATCTTTACTTTATTTTCTTATGATTGAACTCTCAAGTTCTTTTCTTAATGACCATCCTCTTACATAACCATCTCACATTCCCCTGTGATTTTAAAATAACCACAAAAAATTCACCTTACTGATCGTCTAAGATGAGCTTAACCTAACTGGCCGTTGCTAGATTTAATATGGGGTAATAGAGAGGGAAACACATCACTTCCTTACTATAACTTAACTTTCTTATCATGAGCATGCAACTTCTTTGGATCACCTTTCATAACCATTAATTCATGGAGTCTAAAGGATTATTTCCATGTGTCTTATGTCACCTTTAATCTTAGTATGTTAATTAGAGATGCAAACATGAGCATATAATTTTAAATATCATAATGACTTATCACATAACATTTCGTGCTCATAATACATAGTTTCGAAGTTCTAGAAATTGCATTTTTGACCATTTCTATTTGACCAGCTTTCCGTAAGATGCTAGAATTAATTCCTACCACCACTAATAGAAATTTTTATACTTAAATTCAGTTCCAAATAGAATATTAGCTAAAATAATGTTGTCAAAATAGTAGCCACAAATTTTAAATTTCTAGAGTCTCAAAAACCACGTTTTCGGTTCTTTCTAGTTTCTAGTCTTTCTCAAGATGCTTGGAATTAATTTTTGCATAAACTACTAGTAATTTATACACATTTAACCGACCCCAAAAATCTCTTTATAGAATTTAAAATGTCAAGGCATTAGCAAAAATTTCATTTCCTATAAGTGTTAGAAAATTGTATTCTTGATCTATTCTATTTACTAGCTTTCCCTAGAATGCCAAAAATAATTTTTGCAACAAGTGATCTCAATTTTTGCACTTTAAATCCCCTCCAAACAGCACCTCACAGAAATGAAGAGGTCAAAACAGTGGCCGAAAATTTGGTTCCAAAATCATTTGAAGATCATATTTTTGATACTTTCAAGATACTAGTTTTCCTTATTACTTGATTTAAGACATAGGAAGCATTTAAAACTATTTTTACCTCTTTGAATATTCACATATCAACACCAAACAGAGAGCAAAACTCAAGTTTCAATAATAAATCTCTTTTCTCATGAAAATACTATTTTACTACCTTTTGAGTTTCCTAGACTTGCAAAACTTCTCAGACATAATAACTTACAAAAGTTCTAAGACATAAGATTTGAGCCATAAAATTAGATAAAACTCATCTCAACCCCATTTTTCATGTCATGGTCGAATGTATATACATGAAGGTAGCCATCATTTAAAATTTTTATTTGAGATCCAAGGACAAGTCTTGAGCTTTAGAGATTTAGGTGATGGCTTGAATCATAAACATGCTATGCAATCTCATTTTTAGTCTTTATCATTAAAAGGTGATGACTTGAAAATATACATATGATATGCAAGACTTGAAAGGTAAACATGATATGCAAGTTCATTTTTAAGTCCTTAGGGTTTAGGTGATAATTTGAAATATAAACATGAAATGCAAGGCTTGAAATTAAACATGAAAATGCAAGTCCATTTTAAGTCTTTCAGATTTAAGGTGATGACTTGAAAATAAACATGATATGCAAGGCATTGAAATATAAACATGAGATGCAAGGGCTTGAAACATAAACATGAATGCAAGTCCATTTTACATCTTGTTCATTAAAGCTCAAGACTTTACAAGATTAGATTCTTGTTTCTAATAGATATCAAGCATAGTGAGCTTTAGAGTCATTCAACACCATGGTTCCAAGAACCTTATCTCTTGGACTCACTATTAAGCTCAAGAAATGAACAAAGAGAAAGAGACCAACCAACAACATTCCTTTTCTCATGCTCCATGGAAAACCAAAAAGAAAGGAAGGAAAAAGAACCAAACTTTTAGGCTCTAGAGGTCATAAACATGGTGATATCAAACCACCATCAAGAGCTCTCATCATTAAGCCATGTTTCCAACCATTCTTTTTATAACCAAAACCAAACATGAGAAGAGAAAAAGGTCCAAAACTGAAAACAAGAACCAAGAGTAAACACAAAAATCGAAATGGAAGAAAAACCAAGAGATCAAAACTTAGGCTATAGAGTTCCAACACATGGTGGTTTCACAATCTCCATAAAGATCCATCATTATCAAGCCTTGATCTCAAAAAAAACTCAAGAAGTCCAAACCGAAAAGAAAATAACAAGCTCAAACCAAAATGGAGGAAAAGAGCACAACACAAAGAAGACATAATCTCATCCATTCTTTCATCTGTCAAAACCGAAATAAAACAAGGAAAGGAAAGAAGAAACTCAAAACAAAACCCTACCAAAGTTGTTTTCTTGAAGAGAAAAAGAAGAAGCTTGGTCTTTTGCAAAGGAAATGAGAAGAAAAATCTTCTCTTGGAGCTATATGTATATTCGACCAAGAGGAAAGAGATAGAAGGAAGGATTTTTCTATGTTGTTAAGCTTAGGAATAGAAAGGTTTTGTGTCTAGGAGGTGGTGTTGTAGTGGTGTTGTGGTGGAGAGGAGGTGGAGGAAGAAACTTTCTTGAAGATAGAGGAGGAGAAAATGAGAGCTTGAGTTGACAGTAAAAGAAAGCTTTTTTGGTAACCAAGCTTTCAACGAAAAAAAAAATGGTAAAAATGAGAATTTTTAGGAGTGTTTAAGTATTAAAAATTTAGAATATGAGAGAGAAATGGGGGAGGGCAGCTGATGCCTTTTGGGACTGTTTGGGAGGGAAGAATATTTCATTTTAGTTTTTCCTTCATAAATTTTGGCAAACTAGAAAACTGAAAACTGAAAGCAAATAGCCCCTAAGCATTTGAGTTAGTAATCATGTGTTTAGGAATTTCAAGACATGATTGGAGAGTTATCTTGCTCATTTAGTTTGAATTAAGCATGGTTAAATTTGAAATTCAAATGCAAATTAAATACTAAATTTAAGGAAATGGAGAGAGAAAATACTATTTATCTGTTGACTTTCTTTGTGTCTTGAGAATTCTTTGATTAAGAATGGATTTTGATTTTCCTAAGCATTCTTAGGCTCTAGTTAACCTTAATTAATTATTTTGACTCATGATTAACAATTAAAATTAAATTATCTTTAATTAGAGTATAATATTATTTATATTTTCTTAATTACTTAATTAAGCTCATTTTGCACTAATCAGGGGTAAAATGGTAATTTTGAAAAAAAGACTCCCTGGGACCACCGGGACCTTTTCAAACATTGTTCACCCCTTATAATTAACATTTCTAACCTCTAGGAAGTGTTTGAGTCTAGTCAGCACTTAATTTCGCATTAATTCGCTGTAGGGGTGTTTTGGTCATTTCACGTGCAGGAAATACCAGAGTTGAGATTTTCACTCTTATCATTACCTCTAACACATCTAACCTCCTTTAAACATTAAAATAACCCCTTAAGGATAGCCTGGGTTGGTCGTCCTCGAATTCCAATCAAAAATGACCTCAGGGGCATTTTGGTAATTTGCACACAGGAAAAATATCGTATTGCGATTTTTGCACAGATTGCTATCTAATCCTCAAATAACCTTATCCTAATATTAAAATATCCCTTTGGGGATTGCCAGGACTAGCCGGCCTCGATTCTTATACAAAAATGACCCAGGGGTATTTTGAGCATTTTGGCTAAGCAGGAAAAATCGAGGCGTTACAGATTACCACAAGCATCATCAACTAGAGAATCAATGACATGAATTCCAAAAACAGAGTGTTCCTTATGGGATATTTCATTACATCAAATAAATAGAATTGGGCTTTCATATCCCTACACTCCAGGGATAAAGTGCCAGCATGAACATCAATCAAGGTTCTAGCAGTTTTCAAAAAGGGTTTTCCTAAGATTAATGTATGCTACTCATTTTCCATTTCAAGTGCATAGAAATCAGTAGGAATATTAAATCATTTACATGTACTAGAACATCTTCCAATACTCCATTTGGCCTTTTGATGGTGCGGTTAGCAAGCTAAATTTGCAACCCAATAAGCTTGAGTTCTCCAAAGTGCAAGGACTGTTATAGTGATTTTGGCATAACATTAATGTCAGCTCCAAGGTCAACCATGACTTGCTTGATTTCCAAGTTCCCAATACTGCAGAGAACATAGAATGCGCCTGGGTCCTTGCAGTTAGTTGGCAGGTTGCTTGGCTTGATAATGGAGGAAGCATTCACCTCTATAGTCACCTTGTCTTCCCCGCGTCCTTTTGTCTTCTCATATTAGTGCACAGATCCTTAAAAAAAATTTGCATACTTTGGAATTTGTTTGATTGCATCCAATAAAGGGATATTCACTTGCACTTTTCACAAGGTTTCCTAAGTTTGTGGATCCAATTTTAGTGCAGTTGCTTTCTTGGGATGGATCTTCTAAGGGAAAGGCAGTGGAGTAATGAAGTTCAGGTCTCTGATAGCCTTTATTGAGCCAGAAGATTCTCTAAGTTGATTTTCCTCTTTCTTTTCTTCCTTTATAAGCCTTGTCAGCTTTGGGATTTTCTTACCAAGCCTCAGGGCGATTGAATAGACATTTCCCTTTGGATTGGGCATGGTATAAGAAGGTAATGAGGAAAATGGAGCTTGTTGACTCTAATTATTCTTCAATTGAGTTATCTCCTCTCTCAACTGGGAACTCTCCTTTTGCATCTGTTGTATATGTTCCATCATCATCTTCATCAACTCAATCATAGTGGAATCTGAGGAATGAGATATAGGAAGGGCCTGTTGCCTCATATGAGGTGCCTGGTATTTCTGCTGTGAAAGTTGGCTCTATTGTTGAGAATCGTTCTCCCATCTCAAATTGGGGTGATCCTTCTAGTTGGAGTTGTATGTGGTTCAAATGGGAATAGATTTGTTTGATTTAGAGGTTGACTTGGGAAGGGGCTTACCCAAATAGCTGAGTCATCTTGCAATGTTGGCATATGCCAGTGTGATGATTATTTGAAGTACATATGCGACAGACATTGGGAACTACTGGAGTTGTTGCTCGGGTGGCCATCAATTGCTTCATAAGCCTAGAAAATGCCTGTAAGGTTTGGGTCAACACTGGATTTTCTAGTTGGTTAACTTCATGAAGGCTCTTTGTGATAGCTGTAGTTCCAGAACCAAACTAATAAAAGTTTATAGCCATATTCTCTATTAAGGCACATGCCTTTTCCAGTGTCTTATCCAAGAATGCCCCTCTACTTGTAGTATTAATCATGCACCTATTACTAAGTTCAAGACCTTTATAAAAATATTGGATAAGGAGTTTCTTTGAGATCTAATGGTTAGGGCAGTTAGCATATAGAAGCTTGAAACACTCTCAATATTTATGCGGGGCCTCATTAGATTGGCGGCTCCCACTATTATCTTTTTGAATGGCTGCAACTAGAGAAGCGGGGAAATATTGCTCCAGAAAGACTTTGTCCATCCTCATCCAATTGTTCCCCATGCCATCCGATAAGTTGAAAAACCAATTTTCTATAGCACCCTCTATGGAGAAGGAGAGTGATTTGAGTTTGACATCATCAACCTCCACCCCATTAGGTCTCATGCAAGAACACACCATATGTAGTTTCTTCAGGTGTTGGCATGGGTCTTCTCTAAATAACCCATGGAACTTGGGAAAATCATGCACCATGTATCCTTTAAGCTCAAAATCATTGTCAAGCCTAGGATACTCCATTGCCAAATGCTAGTGGGAAAAGCCAGGAGCGGTAAGCTCCCTAAGCATATGATAGTGCTCTCCCATATTTCCTGTATCCCCTGAAATAGTAAACAAATGGTCAAAACATCAAGATTGTTACCTAAGGGAAGAATCTAAAAGAATGAAAAAATAAATTAAGGGAAAAAATAAAAAAAAACAATAAAATAAAATTAAAAATTAAAAATAGTAAAATAAACAACAAAGATCCAATGCCTCCTTGATAATGATGCCAAAATTTAAAAACAATGTTGCCACTGACCTCTTCAAATTAGAAATTATTTTATACTAAGTTGCACCAATAAAGTGTAGTAAAAGGGTACATCTTAGGTAATCTCTCAAGGAGGCTTTATCAATTAGTTAGGAAAATTAGGGGTTTGGAGAATTAAAGCAAAGCAATTAAAATTAAATGATAATGTAATAATGAAGAAGACACTAGTGCAACGTATTCTTAGGATTTGAATTAATTATTATTGGCCAAATATTGAACTGATTAGTGGCTATTAGTAGTTAATTATTGACAATTCTACTAGTGATAAACCAATCCCTATAATTTGACCAATGCAAATAACCAATAAATGAGATCTCAATTTATTTAGAAATTATAGTGATTTAAGGTACCAATTTCTATAGTCTAACCACCAATTGAAAGGTTAATTCTAATATTCTCCCTCAAATACAAACCAATATATCTATCAATTTATACCCAAAGGGTTTTCTGCATTTTATTTTCATTTTTAGTTTTAGTTCTTACATCATTTTTATTTTATTTGTGTTTTACACTATCCCTTTGACAATTTGGAGGTCACATACATAAGCTCACACTATATGCACTTTATGGACTTGCTTTGTAGTAACTTTATTTTGTATTACATGCTTAGTCATTCACTATTATTTTCAAGTACTATTTCTATTTTCATTGTTGTAATACTTCATGGACGAAGGAGTAAAATTTCTTAATTGTGTAGGGATTTTTGGAAGGATTAGGATAATATTTGAGACCATTTGTTTATATTGAATGCATTAGTTTTCTCAATGTTCTACAGTTTCTATTCTTATAATTGTTGTTGCCATTGTTACAATTTTGTTGAAATAACTAAATTGAGGATCATTGCTTAGGAAAACCCTTTGGGTATAAATTGATGAATCCATTGGTTTATGTTTAAAGGAGAACATTAGGATTAACCTTCCTATTGGTGATTAGGCTAGCAATTATTGGTACCTTAAATTACTGTAATTTCTAAATAAATTGAGATTTCGTTTATTGGTTATTTGCATTGGTCAAATTCTAGGGATTGATTGATCACTAGTAGACTTGCCAGTTGTAAGACCCTAACTTTTAACCTAATACACTCAAGTCGCATTCCGGTTAATTATTAGTTGTTACGCCTTTGTTTCAGAAATTAACTTATTCTTCTTTAAAATATGAGTAATAAAAATATGACGAAACTTTATTTTTGGAACTTTAAAACTAAAATGCGAGCCACATGCGTGTATAGATATCGATTGATACTCGCATAATAGTAGCAAATCACATAAACCTCATTATAATATATAGAAGCCATAGCATAACATGTCACATACCAAATTATCATATCAAATCTATAACATAATAGCAACGTCATATATACATAAAGGACATTTAAAGATATTAAAGGCACCAACAAGGTTACACATACACTAAACCAAAGCTAAACATGGTTATCACCAAACTAGACTAGCCTTCGCTACATGTCCATTGAAGGACTAGGCTACGCAAAAGTATAAAGGGATAAAAAGGAAAGCTGTCTTCATGCTTTCGCTGTGACCCTCTGATCCAGTTCATAGCATATTTCCCACGTCCATGCCTCACGGAAAATTTCTAGCAATGCCATTATCCTCGTCTAGAGATGACACAAAATAAAAAGGAAGGGATGAGAAACTTATTCAAGATTCTTAGTAGGGCTTCCCGACTCTAACACAAGTGTCATCGTCATCGTCTCCAGCCACTTTGGTTTTCATTATGAAAGAGATATACATGCATAAGGTTCAATTTTAATCTTCTCAAAATCCTTTATCCGAAGTGGGTGTTTTTAGCATGGTTTTAATGTCATGAATGCAATCAATTATCTCATGTATGCATGATAATACCTTAGGGGCATAAGTAACACAAGCAATTAACACAAGCATACTAATTTATAACTCAACATAATGCTAAGTATATAAGCAGGAGAAAAGTTAGAGGACTAGAGTCACTTAGCACATATCACATGATTAAATGCACTGATGGGAGAATGAGATAAAATATGCTTATGCACCTTTGCTTTACTTTCTCATAACTTAACTCTTAAGTTCTTTTCATAATAACCACCCTCTTAGGTAACCATCCTAAGCCAACCATCTCACCTTCCCTGGCAATTTTATAATATTCACCAAAACTCCACCTCACCGATCGCCTAGGATGAGCTCAACCTAACTAGCTGTCGCTAGATTTAATATGGGGCAATATAGGGGGAACACATCACTTCCTTATTGGATCACCTCTCATAACCTTTAATTCGGGGAGTCTAGAGGGTCATTTCCACATAGCTTATGTCACTTAAGTCTTTTAGCAATCATCCCTCATAACTTTTAATTCGGGGAGTCTAGGGGATCATTTCCATATATCATTATATCACTTTAAATCTTATATCATGTCATGGAATAGCACATGCATTTCAACATCAATTTATGAATATGATAAGCTATTAAAGACATGTAAACACTTTCTCATAGCACATGCATCAACACATAAAGATCTCTATTCCTTTTGTAAAATAAACATGCTCCTAACCAGTGTGTTGGAATCAGGGACCTGGCTCAGCTAATGCATATGCTATGCTCACAACAACTCACAAATAAACATACATTCATTTGAAATACTAACTCTCATTACCTCCCCTATCTTACAGTAGCTTATGCTTTTGATCCTTACGGGTCTTAAACTTACGGTCTAATTAACCTAGCATCCAATATACATCTTTTATGCACCTAAGGGATCATAGCTAATAATTCTCATTAATTTTTATGCTTATGAACAGTATCAAACAGCATTATGCAGTTTGGATAGAAATGTTATAATTCAATTACAGGGTTCTAGAAGCTACGTTTTTGACCCTTTCTAAGTTTAAGCTTTTCCTAAGGTACTAAAATTAATTGTTGCAACCTTAAGGAATTAATCCTACACTTCTAAACAATTCTAAAACCATTTTATTTCAAATTTTACTCATCCTAAAAACAGCAGTCATATTTTAGTTTCTAAGGGATCTAAAACTCACATTTTTCATCATTTCTACTTACTAGTTGTTCCTAACATTCACAAAATAGTTTTTACATCAAATAAGCAAAATTTTTACACATTCTAACATATTAAAACAGCATCATACAGCAGCCATCATAACAAGGTAGTAACCAAAATGTTCATTTCAAGATAACACATAAAATCACATTTTCAATACATATAAGTCACTAGTTTATCTTGGAATCATTTTAGAACTTCTAAAACTCTTTGAAAACCAATTTATTTCATTAAAATCATAAAAATATGATGCTAAGGTAGTAGCTATTTTAAATCTTTTTTGAGTGAGTTTTAAATCATAAAAAATCACACTTATAGTATTCTTTGAACTTTCCTATGCTTAAGAAAATCTTAAGACATAGTTTGTTGGCCTTTGTTGTAACACCCTAAAAATTATTTAAAAATTAATTTGAGCTTTTCTAGTTATAATTTCAAAAATCCGACAGATATAGCAATGATCAGGACAACCTAACCAATCTGTAAAAAAACAAAAAAAGGTGAATAGTATTTTCTAGGCCCCGCAAGCCCGCCGAGACAACTAAAACCCTAGAATTACGGCCTGGAGATGCCCAAAATAGAGAAATTATAGGATTGAGATTAGAAATAGTTAGGAATAAATATTTTGTACTTAGAATTAATTTTCAGGTGATAGTTGATTTCCCGGGTACACTGTTTTACCCGTTTGATAGAATTTTGGTGTGCGGTTTTTAACACCGTAAAAGCTACTTGGTGGCCAAGTAAAGGTGAGCCAATTATCTTGAGCCAATTGGATGGCCAAGATTCATTCTTTGACTTTTAAAACAAATCCTAACCATCCATCTCTTTATTTCTCTTTATTCCTTTGACTACATATTTATTGTATCTAACTTTTTATATATAAAAGAAATACAAAAACTTGTCTAAGAAGCCAAGCATTCACGGTTCTTATCTCCATGATGCAGCCACCATTGTTATCTTCTCCAAGAGCTCATGTTTTCATTTCAAATCATCAAAACCCTTGTCTAAAGTTCATAAAACACTAAACTCCCTTCACAAAACTTGTTCCACTCCTTAATATCTACCAAACTAACCGATTAGAATTTGAATCCATCAACTTTTCATACCTCAAGAGCTTATTATCAGCTGTTTAAGAAATTTTTGGTTATATTGGTTGATAATATGTTGATATTGATGTATTAATTTTGGTGGAGTGTTTGGTGTTGTGGAAAAATCATTTTTACCAAAAGAGTTTTTGAATTGGTTTGCTGGAATTTCGGTCCTTTGATAGGCAGCAACTATACACGAATTTTCTGGTGTGATTTCAGGTATTTTCATGAGCTATAAAAATTATATATTGAAGCTAACATCCTAGGTTAGTGGCACTAATTTTCGTGAGCTCTGTTTTTGACTCCTAATGCTTCAAAAAAATTCAAGAACCGAAATTGTAAGCATGCTGCCTGGAAAGTTGAATTTGAAGCTGGGAAATTGTCTAATTTTGTTATCATAGCAAATGATGGAATTATCCTTTGAAATTTTTATAGAGTGCTGGAAACATATTGACGTTTTGCCATGATTTTTATCCTGAAGTGATTCATTCATTTGCTATGGTTAAAAATTAGTGAATTCTGGCATTGAGCTAAGGTTGAGTGGTCTATGACCACCAAATTTGTAGAATTTGTTGACAGAGTTAGAGGACTCTTTTTCCTATGAAATGTTTACAGGGCCTTGTGCACACGTTGAGGTGTCTTGGGTAATTTTTATAGCCTGGGCAATGGATGTTTGGTATGCACTATGAATTTTACTCTTTAGGCATGAATTCTGCCAACATGTTGTAATTGTGCTGAAATGAACTCAAGTATTGATTTGGTGATATAATGATTCTTGATTAAGTATGATGAGTATGTATGCATGCTAGACAATTTAAAGATTGATTTACGAGGCACAAATAAGAATTTCTTATGATTGAATGCCTATATGTGGTTTATGCATGCATTTGAAAAGAAGAAAGCACATGGTGCTACTATATGAGAAAAGAGAATGGATAAATTTCACTCGTGCATGTTTTGACATAGGAGAAAACAGAAACAAGACTTAAGTCGAATGAGGTAAAGGCAAAAAGAGGAACTTCCCTAGAGTTTATGTTCTGACATAGGAGAAAACAGAAATAAGACTTAGGTTGAATTGATAGGAAGGCAAAAAGATGAACTTCCCCTGAGATATTATGAGTCGGTAGACGTATCGGCTAGGAATAGAACTGTGTGTGATTCGGAAATGGAATAAAATGAAGTCTGATGATCACGTATAGGAATGAGCTCAGTCCTGATAAGTAGTCTATTTCCCATTGTGGCATTGTCCACGGCAGATGCCTTTTGGTATAAATGATCTATTGTGGAGTTGTCCACAGCAGATACCCGTTGGGTATAAACCACAAGTCTTTCCTATGTCAATGATGCACTAAATTGAGTTTTTGTAATATCAAATGAACTAAGTCTTTCCTATGTCAATGAAAAGAGAAAAATGCACCGAGATGAGTTCTATGGTTACAAGTAAGGCCATGTCCCTGAAATAAGTGTTTTGATTAGGATTATTTACTATGTGTTTGAGTTTATTATATATGTGTATTAAGTGATTGATCATTAAAAGCTACCCACTTCGAAAGTACGATTTAGAACTCTAAAATTGAACTATTGTTATAAAATGCATGATCACTTTTTCCTAATAAACTGAAGTGGCTGGAACGATGACGATGACATTATGATTGTATAATTAGGGAGTTGCCCTACTGAGAATTGTATAATTCTCACCCCTACTTGTTTGTGTTCCCATGTCGTCTCCAGGTCGATCGTAGCGGATTATGGGATTATTACCTGAAAGAACATGGAAGTGTAGTAGCATAGTAGTTGATGATGTTATTATATTGTATATAGTTGTAGGCATGTGTGTATGTAAATGTAATAGAGATTGTATATGTATTAAAGCTCCTTGTAGAGCTTCCTTATGTAATTGACTTTATATGAAATAAAAGTTTGTATCTTTGTTATATATTTTAATCGAATTGCGCTAGTTATTACACGAACCCATCGAATTTGCTATAGTTATTTAAAAAAGGTCCACTAGTTAATAAGTAACAACTCTCAAGTACAATTTCATAACTTAAGGATGGTGTTGTACTTGGGAGGGTGTTACATTTGTGACTAGATGAAACTTATACTAAGTCCATCATCATCACAAGGCTGAATCATGCATTCATGGGATGCTTCCATTATCCAAACTTTACTTGAGATAAAAAGGGCAAGTCTTTGAGCTCTAGAATCTTTAAGTGAAAGCAAAAACTTAAACATGCTATGCACTTTATTTTATTCTCCATTATAAAAGTAAAGTGAGAGCTTTAAAGTAAATATGAAATGCAAGTTCATTTTTATCTTTAGAGTTTAGATGATGACTTGAAATATAAACATGAAATGCAAAGCTTGAAATTTAAACATGAGAATGTAATTTCATTTCTTTATTCTTGAGATTTTAGTGATGACATTGGAAAGTAAACATGATATGCAAAGCATAAACTTAAACATGGATGCAAGTCCATTTTATTCTTTACTAGAGCTCATTCAAGACTTTAAAGGAACAAATACCTCAACCCCAAACTTATCTTAGCAAGACAAAGTGAGCTTTAGAGTTCTTTGTACCAAGATTTCAAGGAAACTTTATGGTGTGAACATCATCATCAAGCTCAAGGAAATAGATCAAGAGAATAAACCAAATAACAACATTTCTTTGAGAACCAAAATAAAAGCAAAGGAAAATCGAAATCAAAACAAGAAAAAGGAAAGGAAAAACCAAAATACTTTTAGGGTCAAAGGCCAAGTCTTAAGCTTTAGAGGTTACACAAGTGATAACCACATGATCATCACCTTGAACCCTCATCATCAAGCCAAATCTTCTTTGGAAAACAAGGCTCCATGGCCAAAAATAAAAAGGAAGAAAGGAAGTTCAAAGACCATGAGAAACCAAGAAAAACTTGTTCAAAACAAAGCATCAAAAGAAAGATAAAGCTTTTAGAACAAAACCCCTATCAAGTGGTGTTTCTTTGTTGGAAGGAAAAAGAGCTTGCTCTTGTAAAGAAATGAGAAGAAAAACTCTTCTCTAGAGTGAAAGGAGGATTCGGCCAAGGAGGAGGAAAAAGGGAGGAAATGTTTTTGTGTGAGCTTTGTGTGTAAGGATGAAAGCTTAGGTGTTTGGATGATGATCTATGGTGGTTGTGTGGTGATTTGAGGTTGCAAGAGGGTGGTTCTTTGAGGAAAATGAAGAAGATGAAGAAGATGAGAGAAAAGAGAATGCTTGAGCTCTTTGAGGAAAAGAAAGAAAGCTTAGATGAACTTTTTAAGACAACAACTAGAGAATGAGTAAATGAAACCAAGTTCTCTTAGGATGGGTATTTATAGAAAATTGAAACATGAAGAGGTAAAATGGAGGGGGAAGGCCACAGACATGTAGCCATAAGGGAGAGAAAATATCTCCTCCAAATTGTCATTCAAAGGTAAGGTTGAAGGTATGGCTAGGTATGGTTCAAATCATGGCTCAAAGCATGGTCCAAAGCATGGTTCTTTGTGTGTTAAATAAATCAATATGTGAGGAATGTGGGGGAGAAGTGGGTTTAGACGTGTGTTTAGGTGTATCTTTAATTAGGAGTTTATATGTAAGTGTTTAGGTAAGGTAATGGATAATTAGAGGTGTCAAGATATGATTAGGGAGTGGTTTTGCTTCATTAGTGAAATCAAAACTCATTTTACAAGATAATCAATCACAAACATAATTCCTTAAATTAAGGAATTGGAAAGAGAAAATATTATTCAAGATTCCATGACATGGAATCTTGACTTTTAGAAAGAGATTTGAGTTTATCTAAGCAATCTTAGGTTCTAATTAACCTTAATAAATTATTTTGACTCTAGATTAATCACCAAAATTAATTAATCTTCGATTAGCGCCTGATATTGCTTAGGTTTCCTTAATCACGTCATTAGGCCCGAAATACACTATTTCAGGGGCAAAAAGATAATTTTGCACACTGCCTGGGACCACCTGGAGTTAAACAATTATCATTAACCACATGTAATTAGTATTCCGAACTCCCGGGAAAGATTCCAAGCTCAAACGGCACTTATACCCGCATAAAACGTCATAGAGGTATTTTGGTCATTTTGAGTCGAAAGTTTAGAAAATGAGATTTTCATCTCGGTTATCAATCACAACATGTTTAACCCCCTTCAAACATTGAGTTGACCCTTCAAGAACTGCCGGGTCAGCCATCCTCGAATTCCGAGTAAAAATGACCTCAGGGGCATTTGGTCATTTTTGCTCAAATAGAAAATTAGGGCGTTACATTACTCCTCTCCTTAAAAAGAATTTCACCCTCGAAATTTGTTACAAGTACATGTTCATACCAGTTGGGTAGGCTTGAAGAGTCAAAATGAAGGAAATGAAAATAAGCTTGATAAGGAAATGAAGTTTGGCCAGCAATTAGAACATTGCTAGGTGTAGGTGACTGGGCGAGGTATAAATCGACACTTATGGCTTACACAAGGTTGGAATTCGAAGGTGGTAAGACAACCTGTCTCTAACTATTTGTAAACTCATGGAAAGAGGTGACAAGTACAACTAGTTTTAAGAGTTTGAAGAGAGGGCATATTAACTCTTATGGGACATCAAAACCAAATATTCACAAAGTTCTCACTATGATTATCCACAAGTAGACAATTAAAATAGGGAGGAAGGGACATTCAACACTCGCTAGGGTAGAAGACTAAGAAATCATGACGCATATGGCAAGTTTACTAGAAGGAACATGACCAAGCAATCCATAAGAAGACTCGAATACAGACAAATTCTAGAAGGCCTCCAAAAGTTAAAGAGGTATGCACAAAGGAGTTGGGAGGTTTCCACACCATCATGGGCTACAAACCAAAATAGGGAACCAAAATTGAGAAGCACAACCGAAAGCCTACCATATATTGCACACTTACCTCAAGTGTTAGAGCAGGAAGTATCTTCAGCATTGATTGTGAACACTTGCCCTTGGCATTGGGATCTAAAAGTGGCGTTCAACCATGGGGCCTTCACATTGCAATCTCGAATTATGTGGCAAGGCTTGCCACACTTGAAGCACACTCATTGACTAGCTAGACAGGGTCGGTTACCATGGTTATTTCAACACTTTGGACAACCGACATCAGGGTCCCTCCGAGGCACCTTCTCCTTTGGACCACTCGATCTGCCATACTGAAAACCATTCTTGGGGTTTTGTGGCCTGAACTACAACCTGAGTTGTGGCTTAAACCTCCGAGCTTTTGGTGCCAGCTTTTTCGTGAAATTTTCCACCCTTGTCATGCTTAACTTCTTATGGCCTCCCTCAAGAATGCGACACTTGTTGACTAGGGTAGGGAAGTCCCTAATCTCCATGTGTGCAACTGCAACGTTGATTTCCACCTTTAGCCCGGCTTCATACTTGACACACTTCCATATTTCATCAGGGTTCCCTTGAAAAACCCTTGAGAACTTGATCAGCTCTTCGAACTTCACAGTGTATTGTGTGACGCTCATCTCGCCTTGTGTGACAACAAAACCAATTTAAAGAAAATATTCTAAATAACATATAATGTCTTCCTTGAGTTTCTTGACATAGCACACAGGTAGCTTTGGATTGCGTAACATGAACTTAAAGTAAGAAAAATTTCACTTTACTTGTGCAGACATGATTTATCTCATGTTAAGAGATTGAATCTAATAGAATTGAACATTATATTGTGCAAAGTATATATACATGCACACAGATTAAAGAGAATAAAATTGAGAATAAGAAACCAAGGCACGGGTCTTCAGAAAGTTGCACTGGACATCAGAAAGTAAACTCAGAATGAAGATATCAAGCAAACTCTGATAACATGTTAAATAACCTTAAATCATCGTGGTCATAATACTTTGAACATCAATAAAGCTGTGGTTGAAGACTAGTAGATGGAATAATTAATAAAGAACTAATAGCACACATAAAAAAATTCACTTCACTGTGGAACATTGAACTGTCCTGGAAAATGGGGGAATTTGAATTTTTGAAATTTAAATTTCAAGTCAAACCCAGTTTCAAATTGGCATGTCATCTCTTCTGCCCGCTTAGTCAACTACCCCAGCTTCTAGAACGAACAATTGAGAAACCATGTTCAAAAAGTAAAAAGGTAGTTTCTGAAGGGACATTAGAAACCTCAACTTCACAACAGCTTCTGCAACAAATCTGACAAATTGTCAACCTTCTCTTCTAGATTGCTTTTCCAAGATACAAACATATGATCAACAGATGTCACTTGGAGAACTAATCAATAGCAATAGTCATAAAGGATGGCCTATATAAATAGAGATGTGTTGCTTAAAAGTAAAGTAAGATTGATGACATAAGAGTGGAAACTCTGTGAAAATCTCTCCTCACATCTTGTAAGGCTCATTACTTCATGTAACCAGTTTCCTTGAAATTAAAAATGTTCTTCCTATGTTCCTAAGTAGTTTATATGTTCTTCCATGGAAGATTATTCGAAAAAAGTCATTCAAGTTATCCTAGGTTATTCATTATATATTTGTAAGAAAACTTGAGTGTAGGTTAGTTTGAGTGGCAATGCAAACACAAACCTTTGTATCCTCGATCCAGTAGTGATAGGTGTGAGATAGTTTGGAGAGGCTAAAGTAAAACTACTTGCAATGTGATAGTAAAGTGTTCTTATTGGTCACAGTTTTAACTTGAAGATGCTAGTCAAATACTACTTGATTCAGCTCGGAGAAGCTGGTGAATAACTACTTTCAACGTGACATTAGGGGTTATTTACTAGTCACGATTTTAGCTTGGAGAGGCTGGTCAAAGATGTAAGCTCCAGAGCCCTTCAAAAAGTATGAGAGCTATATTTTTTTGAATGACAACAAAACCAATTTAAAGAAAATATTTTGAAGAACAATTAATATCTACTTTGAATTTCTTGACAAAGCATAACAAGTATTTCTGAAATGCACAACACGGACTTCAGTGAGAATAATTTCACTTTACATGTGCAAACATGTTTTATCTCATGTTAAGGGATTGAGTCTAATATAAGTGAACATTATATCATGTAAAGTATGTTTACATGTATCAAGAAATGAAGCAAATCAAATCAAGAACTAGAAACCAAGGCTCAGGTCTTCAGAAAGTAACACGGGACATCATAAAGTATGCTAAGAATGAAGATATTATACAAAATCTGAGTCCAATGTGTTACACAGTCTTCAATAATCATAATCATAATTTTTTCATCATCATAAAGCTTAGACTGAAGATCAGAAGACCAAAGAATCATCAAAGAACTGATAGCACATGTCAGAAAGCTCATTTCATTATGGAGCATTGAATGTTATAGGAAAATGAGGGAAATTTGAATCTCAAATTTCAAATCTTGAGTCAAACTCAGTTTCAAAATTGGTATATCATCTCTTCTGCCTATTTGGTCAATCATCCTAACTTATAGAAGGAGGAGTTTGGAAACCATGATTAAAAAGTGAAAAAATAGTTTCTAAAGGAATATTAGAAACCTCTATTATACAACGGCTTCTACAAACGATGTGACCAACTATCAACCTATCTTTGTAGACTGCTTTTCCAAGACACAAACAAATATCTATATGTATTACTTGGAGAACTGGTCAAGGGCAACTGTTATGAAAGAAGACAACTATAAATAGAGATGTTGTGCTCAAAAGCTGGTCAGAGGATTGAAGACATGAGAGTGGAAACTTTGGAAAAATCCCTTCGCACTTCTTGTAAAGTTCATCATATCATGTAATAAGTTTCTTTGAAGTGTAAAAATCTTTTTTTCAGTTCCAAAATGTTTTGTATACACTTCCTAGGAAGAGATGTTGGAAATAAGTCGCTCAAGTTATCTGAGATCTATCTATTATATATTTGTAAGGAAACTTGATTGTACCTTAGTTTGGGTGGCAACCCAAACACAAAACCTTTGTATCCTTGATCTAGTAGTGATCAGTGAGATATAGCTTGGAGAGGCTAAGGTAAAATTACTTACAACATGATCACAGAGGCGTTCTACTCATCACGGTTCAGCTTGGAGAGGATGGAAAAAACTACTTGCAACGTGATGATAAAAGCGTTCTATCTATCATGGTTCAGCTTAGAGAGACTGGGAAGAACAACTCTGATTATGATAGTAAAGGTTATCTACTATTCATTGGTTTGAGCTTGGAAAGGTTACTGTAAAGACTATCCAATTTTCTTTCTCAGGTTGAGAAAGCTATTTAGTGAAATCTCAACATGTGTTGAGTACTGGATATAGGCAGGCTTGGCTGAACTTGTATAAAAATATTTGTGTCATATCTTCTCCTCCTCAATCTATTTTATTTTCATTGCTTTATTTTATTATTTCATATATTCTGAAAGCTTTTCTTATCTGGTTGTTTATTAATGTTATACTTCAGAAATCTACTTTCTAAAATAACTAATCATATTTTCGTTGCACTTCAGGCTTAATGCTTGATATTATTTTGTAAAATGTTTTAGATTTGAGAAAGTACTAAAGCACAATTCAAACCCCCTTCTTGTGCACTTCTTTACCTATAAGTGGTATCAAAGCAATGCCTCTGAGGGGTTGAGCAATCCAGTGATTGTAGAGGACAAGATTGAAGGGACAAAATGGCACAAATCATTCACACAACAGAAGATCACTCTGTCAACTGGCCGTCTTTCTCTGATAAGGCACCTTCAACGATATGAGGAGTTCTAAAGGAGTAGGGACTATGGAATAAACTGCATATGCTGGAAGAAGTCATGCTTATTAACATGGATGAAAAATTCATGAAAAGAACAAGTCTTTGACCCTAAAAGTCATCACATCAGAAGCAGTAAAAGGCTAAAGCAATGGGAGTTACTAATAACTTTGTTAAAGAGGAAGAATCTGATGAAAGATCTGAGATTGAAAGTACTGATGAGATCTCCTTGCTTGTGGAGAAAATGTCAAAAGCTTGATAAGGCTAAGCCAAGAAAGGTAGAGGCATCAATCTCAGAGGAGACAAAAAGGGCAAACAAAATCTTGAAAGATATACCTGCTAACTGTAGGGAGAAGAGACATCTTGAAGTAACTTGTCCCAAGCTCAAAGTACGACAAAAATGCAAAATTCAAGAAGAAAAGCATAATGCCCATTTGGAGCAACTTTGAAGATGAAAGCAATGGGTTAGTAAGTCATGATAAGGTTAATTATGCTAAAAAGTTATGATTCATGACATAAGTGTGGCTTGATAAAAGTCTACGAGGTAAGAATATATAAATCCATTCTTTCATGCACCTTATTTGTTACATAATATGATGAGTTGCTATATAATTTGCATGCTTCCTCTTCAAAATATCTCAAGTTGAATAGTTTAAGTTTGATGAGGAAAAATACATATTCTGTTTTCAAACTCTAGGCCTTAGAAGCTGAAGTCTCATAAATGAATTAGAAAGAGCTCAGAAAGTTATTTATGAATTTGAGAAAACTTCATACCTTTTGAAAGCTGACCTAAAACAAATGGTAAAAGGTCCTAAAATCTTAAACTTATGCTTGGAGGCCAGAGTCCATTATTTCAGAAAACTAGTTTGAGATATAAAAAGGAAATAAAAGAGAAAAAGGAATGCAGTCTTATTTAAAAATTATTATCATAATTTCTTTCACTCTCTATCACAAGAAGGGACACTTATCTAACAAATGGTTCTTGAAGAAGAAATCTATTAGATAGGATAAAAACCTCTCCCTTGTCAACTAACCAAGGTTGACCCAAGAAAGTTAAGTACCAGAATAAAAAAAATATTCTTGCAGGTATGTCTGAACATTCCTATTGATTAAGGTTCCTATGAGCATAAAAGACGGTGATTATCTCAAGACACTTTCCCGGTCTCAGAAGGAAAATCAGGAGCAAAATGCTTAAGATCTCCTAATGGCTTATATTCATTGATGGAAAGTATTAAAAAAAATTGTGCTAGCTATTGCTTAGGACTAGAAGAAATTCTTGAGAAAATAAGTCTCAAGAAAACTTCTGATAAGAAATAGATGGAAGCCAGACCTTCAGAAAGTAGACTCCATAACTCATATTTCAGAAAGCATGCTCAGAACTCTAAAGCAATCAGAAAAACATCTCTGAACACATTGAAGAGCAATCTAAAAATGGAAAATAAGCTAAAGATTTTCATGGCACAAATTGCAAAAGTGTTTCTAATCTAAAGACAGTTTCAAAATATAGAGTTCTTGGAAACATTTCAAAGGGAGTGAAAACCATATCAACTCTAAGAAAATATGTCAATTGTGTTTCCATTTCCACCATTGTACTTGAATATATTGTATAAGCTTTGAGTAATCAAAAGTAGGTGGATGCTTTGCTAAGAGAGCTGAACCAGACCAAAAAAAAAAAATTGCAAAGTCTAGATGTTTGACCAAAAAGAAAGTCATCATGAGCACAAAACGATGTTCAAAGATAAGCCATATGAAATTGAGAAATCACAGGATGCTACCATTTCCTTGAAAAACCTAAGCTTATAATTGTGCAAAGAAAAGAATAACTTTGCCTTCTTTGTTGCCTAAGGTGAAAATGGAGATTCTTGCAAATTGCCGGAATCAGATGCTGGGGATAAGGAATTAGCCAAATGATCATCACTTGAGGTATATAAAATTTGATATTTTCTATAACAATACTAGTGCTATTAATCTAGTTAAAGTTTTTATTTAGCGCTCTAAATCCAAGCATTTTAATGTCAAACTTTGTCTGAAATCATTTTTTCTTTTTTTTGGTTTTGAAAAAGTCCTATATGTTAAAAAGCTTTAAAAATCTGCATAAGCATTCATGCACAACATCTCTGGGTATTCTCCTCTTCATTGCTCTAATCTGAAGACCACATAGAGACATTAATTTGCAAGATTAAAGATTATATTGAAGAATATTTTATCAGTTTGAAAGCAAAGAAAGAATGAGGAACGATTAGAAAGAAGAATTGAGGATCAAAAAATGGAAAACATCTAGTCTTATGAGATTCGAAGGGTAAAGATGACCTTTTAGTTGAAATATCATAACACTTCAAGGGATCAGAAAGTGAAAAGTGGAGCTCAGAAAGTAAGCCCTTTAAAAAGTGATCCAAAGAGTCAGAAATTACTTTTTCTAAAAGAAGACAAAAGGGCGAGATAATTCCCACGATTCTCTTTGTTTCTCTTTACCATATCTTTGCACCTTCAGTCAGCCATGTCCCATCACTTAAATAACCACCCACTCTTTACACGTTACGCTTATACATTTGTCTTCGTCAACACGCTTCCTCTACCATATCGTTTTCTCATTCTTGAAACTGAAATTGCTCTCCATTTTCCTCAAGCTTTCACCAACAAATCCTTTCAAGCCTCAACCTTTTTTCTTTCTACCACATCCTCTTAAGCTTCAACCTTTATTTTTCCTACCACATCCTGTCAAGCTTTAACCTTTCTTCTCTATACCTCACATACATTATTCACAAATAGCTGAAGGTAAACATTTCAACAGACATATTGCCAACATTGGAACACTTCTCATGTATGACAAACCGGTATATCAGCAGCATTATGCTAAAAATTTCTCCTAATGACCTATAGCACCTGCGAAAAGGTTGAACTAGGGCTGGTAATGCAAGTGCTAAGTCTAATGAAAGTAATCTTCTTCCAAGGATGGCATGTTTTCTAAATATCTTTGATAGAGTTTTCACTAGGATGGTCACAATTTTCTATTAATAGTTAGAACAAGTGTCTGATTCCGTGCTGACCTCCTACATTAGAGGAACCTATATGATGCTGAGCATAAACTATCTCTCAAATATTTTTCAGGCTCTTGGCAAAGGTGTCAGATGTTCTTCAAAAGAAGACTGGTTTATGACTCTTGGGATTCTGGTTGAGGAGGTTTCCAAATGTCTCACAGACTCTCCCAAGCATCAGCCCAATGAGAAAACCACTACTATGCTGAGCACTAGGGTGTGACCAATTTTCACCTTAATCCAATTCTCTCTTCTTCTGCGTCTAGGAAGCACGCATCTATTAGTCGGGATGGATCGCATGTTACTGTTTTGTCTACTAGCAAAAAGAAAGGTAAATCTTCCCAGATTGATCTTTGACTACATGTTGAGTGCAATCTTGCCTGAGAAAAGAAGAACTACTACTGCTCCATATGGGGTACTATTGACCAAGGTTTTTGGATATTTACACTACCCTCTAGCAATTGAGTGGTATGAGTACATGGAAGGTACCCTGTACACACTCAACTCCTTCAGGACTCTTAGAAGACCTACTAGTTTTTCCATATCTAGTGCTAAGAGTCAGGGAAACAACCCTTGAAAAGGCTACTACATAAGCTAAAGAAATAAAAGGAAAAAGAAAAATAATTGTCATTGAAGATAATTCTGAGGACAGTGAGAAATGTAATGCCCCGATTTTCTGTTAGAGTGAAAATGAACAAAATGCCCCTGAGGTCATTTTCGGCCCGGAATTTGAGGAAAGCCGGTCTGGCAGTACTCGAAGGGCAAACTCAATGTTGGAAGGGGATTGGATGACTTGTGTACCTTCCCAGGATTGAAAATCTCGTTTTTCGAGTTTTCGGGTCAAAATGACCAAAACGCCCCTGCGGTGTTTTACCCATTTGCAAGTGCTGGATGAACCCGAAACTTCTCCAGATGGTTTTAAAAGGCATTTTTATGTAAATTATGACTTTAGTTTTGGTCCCGGAGGTCCCGGGCGAAATTAGTACAAAATTACGGTTTTACCCCTAGTTTTGTGTTTTTACGCTTAATCGCGTGATTAAGCAAACCTAAGCAATATTAGGCTCCAATCGAAGGTTAATTAATTTCCTTAATTAATCTTGAGTCAAAATAATTTATTAAAGTTGATTAGAATCTAAAAGTGCTTAATTACAACTTAAAATCATATTTTAATTTCAAGACTCCTAGTCATGGAATCTTGAATAGTGTTTTCTCTTTCTAATTCCTTAAATTATGGAATTGTGTTACACATTGTTTATTCATAAATGAGTTTTTAATTCTCTAATGATGTATGAGCACTCCTAATCTTATCATAAAATTCTTAAAACACATTCTTAGTTACCTAAACTTAAGCTTAATTATTCCTAACCTTGTACCTAAGCTAATACACATTTAAACCTACCATTAACACCCAATTAGATGATCAAACCTCACCTCCTCCTTGCTGTACCAGACCTGGCCGTGCACTCCCTCCTCCCATATGCGTCACATGTTCAATTTTTCAACACTCCAAGGCCATACCTCAAGTCATATACACTATACCTTGTCATAACTCTCAATCAAGTTTGATTTTTCCAAATGAATAAATAATTAAAACAACCCATTTTTCCCATTTATTTGTGGCTAGAAAAGTTCCAGCCATGTCAAGTTTCTAGAAGCCTAATTTCATTAAAAATTGATAGGAAATTCACTCACATCAAGCCATACTTTGCATCATAGCTTCCATGCTTCAAACCATGCTTGAATGACCTTGTGTAAGAGATAGTTTTCTCTCCCTTTTTCCCCCTCAATGCTACGGCCAAGGCTTCCCCTTGGTGAGCCTCATTGTTTTGTTTTCCTATAAATAGGTGCCTTAGATGAACTTGTGTCACTTTTGGTCCATTTGGTAAGTTTGAGCACTTTAACTTCACTCTAGGTAGGAGTGTTTTCTAAACTTTGTTTTCTTGAAAATGAGTTCTTTCTAGCTTTCTCTTGGATTTTCTTTTTGGAACTTCCTTTGTTATTCTTTCCTTGAGATTTCGGCCATGAGGCCTTGATGAGCACATGATAGCTCAATGATGAGGACTCCTAGATGATGACTATGTGTTCATCTCAAAGGGCCCTCTAGAGCTTGAGGTTTTATTTTCTTTGAGTTTCAACTTCATGTTCTAACTCAAATATGATGTTTACTCAAAAACACTTTTTCTTTTCTTGCTATTTGGAGTTCGATTCCTTTGTTTCCTTTTCCTTAACATTTTGGTTTCTATTTCCCTTTTGATCTTTGAGGTTTTGTTTGTTTAAAAAGTTTGCTTTCTTGAGCTTGATGATGATGTTCAAGAACCTCATAGTTCATTTGAGAACTTGGTTCAAGAACTCTAGAGCTCTCTTTGTAATGAGATATATGTTGGGTTGTTATTGTGTTAAAGTCTTGGATGAGCTCTAGCTAACCATAAAATGAACATTGCATCATGTTTATTTTATGCTTTGCACATCATGTTTACTTTCCTTGCTATCACTAAGTATTCAAGATAATAAGTGAAACTTGCATTATCATATTTATATTTCAAGTTATGCATTATCATGTTTATATTTCAAGTTCTCACTAAATATTAAAGATAATAATAATAGGTTGCATCTCACGTTTATTTTATGCTATCACTTTACTTTCTAATGCAAGCTAAAACAAGTGCATGAGCATGTTTACTTTTATGTTATCACTTAAATGAACCTAGAGCTCAAAGACTTGCCCATTGTTGTCTCAAACAAAGGTCTAAAATATTTATTTCCCTTGGTTCATGTTTCGGCCCCAAGGGGGTTTTGATGCTTCTAAGTATTGAAAACTATGTTTCATAAATTTTCTAAGCTTTTATGAGTATAAGGAATATGTAGAACCAAGTATTATGAATTTAGGACCTCTTGAGACAAAGTTGATTTAGTAACTGCCCTCTTAAATATTTTTATGATTTTAGATGTTAAAAATGTTTATAAATGAGTTTTGGAAATTTTAAAAAGGTTCCAAGAGAAACTAGTATTTTATGTGCTTTAGAAATTGTGTTTGATGCCTTTAAATGGAGATGTTTGTTTCGGTTCTGCCTTGCCATGTTTAGCCACTGTATGAGCTGTGTTAATGATGATAATATGCTTATGTTTAAGTATAATTAATGTTAAGACTCATATGTGAAAGATAAGAGAAGTTAGAAACTATAAAAGAATTAATTTGAGAGTTCTAGATCCTTTAATGTTTGAATTTTCTGGATTCTGTCCAGCAAGGTTTAGGAACGCTAATCATGGATTTAAATTAGTTTAAATGTGTAGGAATAACTCATAAATGGTTTAGGACTTGATCTTGATGTCTTAGGAGCAAACCGGACTTAGAAAGGGTCATTGTTGTGACTCCTAGATACCCATAAAGTTAGGATTATGAATTCTGCATCCTTGAGGTTTATAGATGTTCTTGACCATAGTGTGAGGTGAGAAAGACTTAGTTATAACCTTATAAGTTCCCGAGAGATTATGCTTGATGATTTATAACTTAGAATGTGAGTTGAGGACCGTAAGGGTCAATGCATAAGACACTAAAAAGTTGTTAATGCTATGATGTGTTGTATGATGCAATGATATGATAAGATGTGCTTGATGCATGAGAAAATGATTGATGAAAATGTTAAAGTTTATCATAGCATGAGTTTCATAAGAACATGTTGTGTGAATTAGCTTGTGGCAGTTTGAAGGAAATTCAGTTTAACAAATTATGCTTTGCCGAATTTCTGTCAAACCTTAAAGGGTTGAAAGAAATGTTTATGAGTACCATATGAGTTGAAAACCCTGGGTGACACCGGTTCGGCCGAGCACCCCCAAGGGAGACAAATCCGTGAGGGTATGAGTAGATGCAGCCTACCAAAGCGGACAAATTGCTGTGGCGAAAAGCCCGCAAAGCATTTCAAAGAGGGTAATCCTAGAGAGAGATGATCCCTGCCCCCTACCCGCATTTCAAGTAGTCGAGATTATTATTTATGTTTCGCTTATTCAAGATAATAAGCAAGAGCTAGTGACGACTAGCTGAGGTATGAGCTCATAACCTAGTTATTTTTAGGGTGGCTTATATGCTAAAGTACCATGATTGATGTCATGAAGTTAAGGAATGATTCACTTGAAAGTTATATGCCCTCATGCCACATGATTTATGTTTATGTGCTTTGATGTGTTGTCTTATATGCTCAAGTGTTGACAGGCATCCATGATATAACCTGCTGCATTTATAACACCAAGACGCATGCTAAAAGGAATGGACCTTGGATAATTAGTTTGAAAAACCCTAAATTGAACCTTATATGCATGTTCACTATTTTATAATTAAACCCAAGGTTCCTGAGGATGTGTACGATGTAACCCTAGGATAGGAGACTTCTATTGAGATTCTTTAGCAAGAATTCTCACTCCTCTCTCTTTTTCCTTCCGTCACATCTTCAAAGACTGATGGCGACGTTCGTGCTTTTCATTGACACGCCTGTTTGGGAGGTGTACTACGACCCGGACCATCGCTCGTATCATTTCGAGGGTCGTTGTGCCGTTCGCATTTTGTGTACATGGGACGACCTTTTGCTTACCCGGTTTTGAGCTACCAGTTCACTCCTACTGCACCTTTTGGTGGTGATGACATGATCTTTGAGCACACTCGCCCGCGTGACGAGCAGTTATGCCATGCCCGTACCTCTGCCTCAGCTGTCCGTGACTACCCGGAGTACGTGCCTCGCTCGAGGATGTCTGAGACTAATCCATCCGAGGATTCGCCGACGCATATCCCTTCGGAGGGCTCCGCTCCCTTTCCCCAGTTCCGGTGAGAGGGGAGTGAGGAGACCGTTAGCCAGCCACGTTTCGCGAGGAAAGCCGAGATGTGCCCACGTCGAGGAGCTCATGTTCAGCCACCGTGAGTTCCCTTCACACTCCACTGGCCCACGCAGGAGGAGATAGAGCGTTTCCCCGGTTACTTGCCTCCATCACCTGAGGGTCCCTGTCGTCACTAGTTTCCGATGGAGAGCTTTGCGAGTATTCGAGCTCTTATGAGGATCTTCCCCTCGGTAGTACCTTTTGGGAGGGGTTTGTAGTTTGTACTCGTAGTCTAGTAGGAGGGTAGCATTTTGGGTTTTTCTATCTTCATGTTGAACCATGTACTTTACATTTCCTTGTATTTTATTTCCACTGTATTACAAGCTTTGCCCGTCCCTATGAGGGTATGACTACTTATGTACCTTAATTATGTTATTAATGGAATGTTTCTTTTATTATCATGATTGTTCTTTGGTTATATGCTCTACTTTATGACTTCTGATAATTGTTATGCATGGTTTATGTTTCTGTCATTCGATTAGTTAAGTTTGTGGCTCTCACTTTGCTTTATGTTTTCAAAAAGAAAAATTTACCCGTAATTTCTGCTAAGTATTTTAATAAAATAATGAGACTAAGAAGTAATAACCTAATGATTAGCCTAATATGTTCTAGAATATTGGGTTAAAAATTAGGGTGTTACAAGAAACATGAAGTAATTCTCAAATATGGGAAAAGCCCTTCTCACTCATCCACAAGCTCTGAGGAAGAATCAAAATAAGAGACCTTTGAGAATGTACACATCATCAGGATTATACCAAGGGGAGACAAATCTTCTTTGTCTGAGTCTTTTGACTCCAAAGCAACATCTTCCATGGATATACAAGACAATGATACTACTCATTTTCTAGCTAAAATTGCTCCCAGACAACCTCCTACTCAAAATGTTGATCCTTCATCGAGTCAAACTCCACTAGCAGCAATAAGGGAATCTATACACTCAGTTATTACTGCAAGAGCAATGCCTCATTAATAATAGGTTGGATCAATTGGAAGCTCCATCATGAAGACATGAGGCTCTTTTAATAGAGATTCTCCAAGAGATAAGGTGTCGAGGCTGATGATGTGGTTCTTAGTTTTTGGCACACCTCCTTTTTGACAATACCAAAAGGGAAAGAAAGAAATTGAAGAAAATTTTGTGCCATGGAACTCAGGGGGAGCCTATGTGGAGGGGGAGCTCAGAAATATTCTTTAAGCATGCATTTTCTATTTATTGATTTTCTTTTGCTAATTTGAACTATCCTTTTTATATTTTTATGTTTTGGCAGACATTTTATCGTGTTTTATACTATTCATTTTATTTGCTCAAAAATCATGTTTATGCTGTTTACTTAAGTCTTTTTAATGCTCTAATACATATATGATTCTTTTAAGCCTTGATACATATCAATACCTACTTATCATGCTTAGCTAATCATATATCATGCTTGGTGATGTATGGTTTCTTGGTGATGTATGCTTCCGATCTCTTAAGCGTTTGTTCTAAATTGCTTACTAATTGACATGCTAGAGTAGTTAGCTCACATATGTATTGATGATTAGCTCTGGCAAGTATCTTTTGAAGCACAAAAATCTCTCTACTATTGCTTTGATACTTGTATTTATCTGATATGCTTCGATATGCATAATATGCTTAAAATGCCTATCTTCATAAAATATATTATCTCTAATACATGTACGAGATGTTTTCAAAGGCTATGTATAACTTGATCAAATATAGTTGTAAATAGTTTTTGACAACCTTCAGAAACATGTTTCTATATGCTTTCAATACAATTGAGATTAGTTTGTAAGCCTCAAAACCCTCTTGAATGTGCTGTGTTTATATGACATACAATGTGTTATATTCTAATTCATATATGCATCAGTGAGTAAGATTACATAAATAGCATAAACATATGTTTGGTTTAAGAAAAACTTTTAAAAATATTTCATGCTCTAATACTTATATAAAAAGTTTCTTAGTTCATGACATAAAAGGCTTATCCTTTTTGCATGCTATAATTCATTCGAGACTGATCCTTATTTGAGCATAAAAAATCTCATACTGTAATATGCTGATAAAATGTAAAAGGTTTCTTTGAGCATCAGAAACTACATTTGTATCATGTATGTTTTCTCATAACATGCTCTGATTAGTTTATCATATATACATCTTTGAGTATCAGTTTCAAAATAGGCTTAGGAAAAGAATGTGCTGAATAAGAATTTTAATCAAGAAAGAATATCATAAGTATTACTTGCTTTTTATTCAAGCACATTAAATTTTAGAAAGTCTCTTTATAACGAAAACTCAGGTTGTTAGTGTAAAAGGATGTAAACGATGACATCTGCTTTAGTATCTCTATGATACATCTCAAAAAGCACTTTGATTTAATTTAGAAAATTTTATCCTAAACCAAACACCTTTTATTTGAGTTACTTAAGGCTTTAAAACGTTTTTGAACAAATCTAATCACACCTTAAGAAAAGGACTTCCTGAGATTAAAAGTCAGTGATGTTTTGAAAGAATATGTGCTTATCAAGATATATTCTGTTATATATCTTTCAACATCTTTTCAAAGGATTTCCTTCAAATTGGTTTGTCATTATCAAAAAAGGGAAGATTTTAAGCTCCAGAACCTTTTAGAAAGTACAAAAGCTATATTATTTTGAATGACGACAAAACTATTTTAAAGAAAATACTTTGAAGAACGACTAATATTTACCTTGAGTTTCTTGGCAAAGCATAACAGATATTTCCGACATACTTACACAGACTTGAGAGCGAGAATAATTTCACTTTATATATGCAAATTAAACATGTTTTATCTCATGTTAAGAGATTAAGCCTAATACAAGTGAATATTATACCATGTAAAGTATGTTTACATGCATCAAGGAATGAAGCAAATCAAATCAAGAACTAGAAACCAAGGTATGAGTCTTCAGAAAGTAATACGGAACGTTAAAAAGTATGCTGAAAATGAAGATATCATAAAAAATATGAGTACAACATGTTACACAGTCTTCAATCATCATAATCGTAATTCTTTCATGACCATAAAGCTCAAATTGAATATCAAAAGACCAAAGAATCATCAAGGAACTGGTAGCGCACATAAGAAAACTCACTTCATTGTTGAATGCTGAATGCTATAGGAAAATGAGGGAAATTGAATTTCAAATTTCAAATCTCGAGTCAAACCTAGTTTCAAAACTAGTATGTCATATCTTTTTCCTATTTGGTCAAGCATCCTAGCTTCTAAAAGGATGATTCTAGAAACTATGATCAGAAAGTGAAGAAGTAGATTTTGAAGGAACATCAGAAACCTTTATTATATAATGGCTTCTGCAACCGATGTGACAGACTGTCAACCTATTCTTGTAGACTGCTTCTCCAAGATAGAAACAGATTATCTACACGTGTCACTTGAAGAATTGATCAAGGGCAATGGTCATGAAGGAAGACTGCCATAAATGGAGATACTGTACTCAAAAGCTGATGAGAAGATTGAAGACATAAGAGTGGAAACTCTGGAAAAATCCCTGCACACTTCTTACGAAGTTCATCATATCATGTAATCAGTTTCCTTGAAGTGCAAAAATTTTCTTTCTATTTCCTAAACGTTTTGTATACTCTTCCCTAGAAGAGATGTTAGAAAAGGAGTCGCTCAAGTTATCCTATGTCTGTTTATTGTATATTTGTGAGGAAACTTGAGTATAGGTTAGTTTGAGTGGCAATCCAAATACAAAACCTCTGTATCCTTCATCCAGTAGTGATTAGTGAGACATAGCTTGGAGAGGCTAAGGTAAAACTACTTCAAACATGATGATAGAGGCATTCTAGCCATCATGATTTATCTTGAAGAGGCTGGGAAGAACTACTTGCAATGTGATGGTAAAGGCGTTCTACCTATCATGGTTCAGCTTGGAGAGGTTGGAAAGAACTACTCGCAATGTGATGATAAAGGCATTCTATTCATTACAGTTCATCTTGTAGAGGTTGGGAATAACTACTTGCAACGTGACAGTAGGGGTTGTCTGCTGCTCATGGTTTTAGGTTGGAGAGGCTGGTGAATAACTACTTGCAACATGACAGTATGGGTTGTCTATTGGTCATGATTTTAGCTTGGAGAGGTTAGTCAAAGACTACTCTATTCAGCATGAAAATGCTAGTGAATAACTACTTAATTTGTGATAGTAGAGGTTGTCTACTGGTCATAGGTTATAGCTTAGGAATGCTACTATAAAGACTATCCAGTTTCTTTTTCTCAAGTTGAGAAAGGTTTTAGTGAATCTCAATAGAAGTTGAGTACTGGATGTAGGTAGGATTGGCCAAACCAGTATAAAATCATTTGTGTCATATCTTCTTCTCCTTTATCTCTTTTATTTTCTTTGCTCTATATTATCCTTCAACATTTGCTAAAAGTTCTTTTCGTCTAGTCTATTTCTAGCATTATGGTTCAAGAAGTTGCTTTCTGAAATATCTAACCTATTTCCTGTAACACCCTAATTTTTAACCCAACTTTCTAGAACACATTAGGCTATTACTTCATAGTCTCATCCTTTTCTTAAAATACTAAAGGAAAATTACGAGTAAATTTTTTTTTTTTTTTAAAAAAAACACACAACAAAGTGAGAGCCACGTTCTTAGTCTAATCGAATAATAGGAATATAAAGCACGCTTAACACTCATAGAGAAACACAGAAATGGAAACATATAACAGCTGAGCATAAATCATCACAACAAGAGAAACGTTTCATTAATAACATAACTTAGAATACATAAGTAGTCATACCCTCATTGGGACGGGCAGAGCTTGTAATACAGCAGAAAGGAAGTACAATAGAAACAGAGAAACGTAAAGTAACATAAAGTAAACCATCACTACCCGAGTGCACCTATAGTGAATAACCTCAAAACAAAAGCAGGTTTATCCAGTCTACATGTGAGTGTGTGCACTAAGCCTGCCCTAAAACATCTGCTACTAGAACCCGGGGAAATGGAGTGTAACTGATCCAAGAACGCAAGGCGGCAGGAGTGGGCATACGTGTAGACTGAGCGTGAGCTCCTCGTTAGGGGCGCCTCTCGGACGGATGTGTCAATGAAGACCACGAATGTCACCATCAGTCTCTGAAGATGTGACGGAAGCGAGAAAAAGAAGAGAAAAGAGTGAGAATCTTACTAAAGAATCTCGGAGGAATCTCCTATTCTAGGGTTACATCGTTCACATCCTCAGGAACCTTGGGTTTATTTATAAAAGGTGTTCATGCATATGAGATTCATTATTAGGGTTTATGAAACTATTTATCCAAGGTCCATTTCTTTTAGTATGCATCTTGATGTCATGAATGCAACATGTTTAAGCATGAATGTATGGCAATACTTGAGCACATAAATCAACAAATCACAACAATCTAGATTCATGCAAGTGGCATAAGGGCATATTACAACTCTTACTTTTCTCATACTTATGTGACTTAAAAGCATCATATCTCTTTTGTTCTTTTTCTCAAAAACCACCCTCTTAAAACATATCCACCTATTTCCAACCGATACACCGCTCGGCAATTTTTATCATAACCTCCTATCTCCGTCTCACCTAATCGCCTAGGAATGAGCTCAATCCTAACTAGTCGTCACTAGATTTAATATGGGGTAAAATGAGGGGTAACATAAACATATTTCATTCTTTGAAACGCTCTACTGGCCTCGAGTGCACAAATAATTGTCCGCTTTGGTAAGGCTGCATCTGCACATACCCTCACGGATTTGCCTCCTCCTCACCGTAGCAGGAGAAGTACGCCTCTGCTTGTCACATAAAAATATCCTGGGGTGCTCGGCCGAACCAAGTGTCACCCAGGGTTTTCAACTCATATGGTACTTTAAAACATTTTTCAACTCTTTTAGGTTTGATAGAAATTGGCAAAGCATAACGGCCGTTAAACTGAATTTCCTTCAAACCAAAATTTATGCCACAAGCTAATCACACAACTTAACATCTCAATAATCATTTCCTCACGTATCATCAATAAAACATTTTAGGGTTCATGCATCATCAAGCATATTCTTCTAATACATCATTCTCACATAGATAAACATCATAACATATATTTCAAACTCATCATTCTTACATAGATTATAGCATATATTCCAAACACATCATAGCATATATTTTAAACACATCATACTCACATAGATAAAGCTCATGTATCATATATCATACTTGCATAAAATTAAGCATCATAAAACTCAAGACTTCTTAATATCTTATGCATCGACCCTTAAGGTCCTTAACTCACAATCTAAGTTATAAATCATCAAAACCTAGTCTCTTGGGAACCTATGAGGTTATAACTAAGTATTTCTCACCTCACACTATGGTAAAGAACATCTCTAGACCTCAAGGATGCAGAATTTAAAATCCCAACTTTACGGGTACCTAGGAGTCACAACAATGACTCTTTCTAAGTCCAGTTTGTTCCTAAAGCATCAAGATTAAGCCTTAAACCAATTATAAGTCATTCCTACACATTTAAACTAATTTAGAACCATGATTATCATTTCTAAACCTTGCTGGACAGAATCCAGAAAATTCCATCATTAAGGGATCTAAAACTCTCAAATTAATTCTTTTCTAGTTCCTAACTTATCCTATCTTTCACATATGAGTCTTAACATTATTTTTACTCAAACATAAGCATCTTATCATTATTAACACAGCTCATACAGTGGCCAAACATAGCAAGGCAGAACCGAAACAAACATCTCCATAAAAGACATGAAACACAATTTCTAAAGCACATACAATACTAGTTTCTCTTGGAACCTTTTTCAACTTTCAAAACTCATTTATGGACACTTTTATCACCTAAAATCATAAAAATACTTAAGAGGGTAATAGCTAAATCATTTTTATCTCAAGAGGTCCTAAATTCATAAAACTTAGTTCTACATATTTCTTATACTTACATAAGCTTAGAAAAATTATAAAACATAGTTTTCAATACTTGGAAACACCAAAGCCTCTTAGGGCCGAAATAGGGACCAAAAGCAATAAATATTTTTAGACCTTTGTTGAGACAACAATGGGCAAGTCTTTGAGCTCTAGGTTCATTAAAGTGATGACATAAAAATAAACATGCTCATGCACTTGTTTTAGTTTTTGGTAGAAAGTAAAGTGAGAGCATAAAACAAATATGTGATGCATTATATTATTATCTTTGATATTTAGGTGAGAACTTGAAACATAAACATGATAATGCAAGCTCCTTTATTACCTTGGTACTTAGTGATAACAAAGAAAGTAAACATGATGTGCAAAGCATAAAATAAATATGGTATGCATTATATTATTATCTTTGATATTTAGGTGAGAACTTGAAATATAAACATGATAATGCAAGTTCCTTTATTACCTTGGTACTTAGTGATAGCAAAGAAAGTAAACATGATGTGCAAAGCATAAAATAAACATGATGCAAGGTTCATTTTAAGGTGATCTAAAGCTCATCCAAGACTTTAATAACATAATAACCCAACACATATCTCATTACAAAGAGAGCTTTAGAGTTCTTGAACCAAGTTCTCAAAGGAATTATGAGGTTCTTGAACATCATCATCAATCTCAAAGAAAGCAAAACTTTTTGAACAAATAAAACTTCAAAGATCAAAAAGGAAAATGGTAACCGAAATGTTAAAGAAAGGAACAAAGAAACCGAAATCATAATAGCAAGAAAAGTAAAGGTATTCTTGAGTAAAAATCATTTTTGAGTTAGAAAATAAATTTGGAACTCAAAGAAAATAAAACCTCAAGCTCTAGAGTTTCCTTTGAGATGAACACATAGTCATTATCTAGGAGTCCTCATCATTGAGCTATCATGTACTCATCAAGGCCAAGAGGCCGAAAATACAAGAAAGGGAAACCAAAGAAAGTTTCAAAAAGAAAACCCAAGAGAAAGCTAGAAAGAACTCATTTTCAAGAAGACAAAGTTTAGAAAACACTCCTACCTAGAGTGAAGACAAAAAGCTTGGACTTGAAGATGAAAATGATACGAGCAACACCTCCTAGGATGGTGATGATGATTCGGCCTTGATGAAAGAAAAAGGAAGGAAATGTGTTCTTGGTGAGCTTGTGTTTGAGAATGGAAGTTTAGGTGTTTGTATGATGATCCAAGGTGGTGGGGCGGTGTTTCAAGGTTGTGTGATGATGTTTCAAAAGGAAAAAGAAGAAGATGAAGAAGAAGAATGCTCTTGAGATTTGAGAGAAAAAGGAAGAACTTAGAGAAAAACTAAAAACTAAACTTAGCAAATGAACAAAGTGTAGCAAAGGTTCATCTAGGCATGGTATTTATAGAGAAGAATAAGAGTGAATGAGTGGAGGAGAATGAATCCTCATGGAACATGAGGTGAGGCATCTGTGGAGGAGAATGAATCCTCATGGAACATGAGGTGAGGCATGTGTGGAGGAGAATGAATCCTCATGGAACATGAGGTGAGAGAATTGCACTTTGATGACATGGCTTCAACCATAGTCTTTGGAGTGTGAAATAAAATTAAATTGTGATAAAATGGATGATGAATTTCGTGCAGGTCTGATGCAGCAAGGGAGGAGGGAGTTTTGGTCATGTAATAGTGTGTTAGTGATGTGTTTAGGGGTGTATTAGCTTAGGTGTAAGGTTAGGAGTTACTAAGCATAAGTTTAGGTGACTAAGAATGTGATTAGGAACCTTTATGACATGATTAAGGAGTACTCATACATATTTAGGAGATTTTAAATTCATTTTATGAATAAAACAATGTAGACAAAATTCCATAATTTAAGGAATTGGAGAGAGAAAACATTATTCAAGATTCCATGACTAGAAATCTTGAATTTAAAATAAGATTTTAAGTTGTAATTAAGCACTTTTAGGTTCTAATCAACTTTAATAAATTATTTTGACTCAAGATTAATTATGGAAATTAATTAATCTTCGATTAGAGCCTAATATTGCTTAGGTTTGCTTAATCACGCGATTAAGCGTAAAAACACGAAACTAGGGGTAAAATCGTAATTTTGCACTAATTTTGCCCGGGACCTCCATAATTAAAACTGAGGTCGTAGAATACATAAAAATGCCTTTTAAAACCATCTAGAGAAGTTTCAGGTTCATCCGGCACTTGCAAATAGGTAAAACACCGCAGGGGCGTTTTGGTCATTTTGACCCGAAAACTCGAAAAACGAGATTTTCGATTCCGGAAAGGTACACAGGTCATCTAATCCCCTTCCAACATTGAGTTTGCCCTTCGAGTACTGCCGATCGGCTTTCCTCGAATTCTGGGCCGAAAATGACCTCAGGGGCATTTCGGTCATTTTCACTCTAGCAGAAAATCGGGGCGTTACATTACTCCCCTCCTTAAAAAGAATTTCGCCCTCGAAATTGCTACCTTAGAAAAGCTCCGATACTTCGCCCTCATTTCGACTCCAGCTCCCATGTATACTCTTCTGTCTTGTCTCGTCCCCACGCCACTTTCACCAAAGGAACAGACTTGTTCCTTCACTGCTTGACCCTGTGATCCACGATCCTCGTAGGAGGTACATTGAAAGTGAGGTCCTCTCTTAACTGTACATGCTCTGGTTCTAGGACATGACTAGGGTCGGACTCATATTTACGCAACTGAGAGACGTGAAAGACATCATGAAGATTTAATGATTGGGTGGCAGGGCTATTTTGTAGGCTACAGATCCGATTCTCTGAAGGATTTCAAAAGATCCGAGAAATCGGTGACTCAACTTTTGACTTTCATGGCTCTTCCTATTCCCGTAGTGGGAGTGATCCTTAGAAATACATGTTCTCCTTCTTGGAACTCCAAGGGCTTACGCCTTTTGTCCGCATAGCTCTTTGCCGACTTTGAGCGGTTAGGATTCTATCCTTAATCCTTTTGATTTGCTCCGTCGTTTCCCTCACTATATCAGTCCTAAGACACTTTGTTCTCCTGGTTCATACCAACACAAGGGTGATTGGCACTTTCTTCCATACAATGCTTTCAGACGGTGCCATACCGATACTTGCGTGATAACTGTTGTTATACGCAAATTCGATTAATGGCATGTACTTATCCCAACTTCCTTTCTGGTCTAAGACACAGGCTCCCAGCATATCCTCCAGGGTTTGGATGGTTCTTTCCGATTGGCCATCCGTCTGAGGGTGGTAAATGATGCTCAAGCACGCCTTTGAACCAAATGCCTTTTGAAAGGCTCCCCAAAAACGCGTGGCGTAAACCGCGGATCTCTATCCGAGATTATCGTCGACGGCACTCCATGCAACCTTACTATCTCTTGGATGTAAAGCTGAGCCAATTTATCCAATGAGTACGTGACTCGAATAGGTAGAAAGTGAGCCGACTTGGTCGGGTCGATCCACTATCACCCATACAAAGATCATGGCTGCCTTGGGTCTTTGGCAATCCCGTCACGAAGTCCATCGATATACTCTCCCACTTCCACTCAGGGATTGACAGGTTGCAACATGCCGAAGGTTTTGGTGTTCGATCTTAACCTTTTGGCGCACCAAACACTTACTTACCCAGCGACCACATCCTTCTTTAGTCCGCCACCAAAACATCCTCTTTAAGTCCTGATACATCTTGGTAGCACCAGGATGAATGGCAAAGTGACTCTTATGAGCCTCCTCCAAGATTTTCTCTGAGGTCGCCATCTTGGGGCACGCAGATTCGCCTCAAACCTCCACAACCAGATCAGGGCCTTGCTCAAAACCCTTCAATTTACCGGCCTTAATCGCCTCTATTGTCTCCATAAAGTCCTCATTTTCTCTTTGGGCAAGCATGATCCTTTGCTTAAACCCACTGTCACCGTGAGATGACTCATCACGATGCCATTCTCACTACATACATCCCTGCATTCATATTCCTAAACTGTTCTATTAACCCAACTTCATTAACCATCATACTTGACAAACATAACGATTTTCAACTTAAGGCGTACGACTACATTAGCCTTGCCGGGGTGGTAACTTAAGCCGAAATCATAGTCCTTGAGGAATTCCATCCATCTCCTCTGCCTCATGTTTAACTACTTTTGATCAAAGAGATGCTTGAGACTCTTATGATCGGAGAACACTTCAAACCTTACACCATACAAATGGTGTCTCCACATCTTGAGGGCAAACACGATGGTCGCTAACTCTAGGTCATGGGTGGGGTAGGTTACCTCGTGGGGCTTGAGTTGTCTGGATGCATAGGCTACCACTTGCCTATTCTCGCATCAACACACAACCTAAACCCTTGCCGAGCATCACAATATACCTCAAAGGGTACATTGGGGTCGGGTAAAACCAAACCTGGTTGAGGTGAGCTTTTCCTTAAGCTCTAGGAAACTCTTTTCACATTCGGTGTTCCACTCAAACGGGGTATTCTTCCTAGTGAGCTTGGTTAAGGGTAGGGCTAACTGGGAAAATCCTTTGATAAACCTACGGTAATAACCAGCTAAACCCAAAAAGCTTCTAATCTCGATTCTGAGGTTGGTCTATCCCAATTCATCACAGCCTTCTATCTTACTTGGGTCGACAAATTATGCCACCTTTTGACACAACATGTCCTAAGAACTTTACTTCCTCTAACCAAAATCCACACTTAGAAAGCTTTATGCATAACTTCTTCACTTTTAGTACCTCTAAAACCAGCCTCAAATGACGCTCATGCTCCTCGTGGGTTTTCGAATAGATGAGAATATCATCTATGAACACAACCACGAATTGATCTAAATAGGGTCGAAAGATCCTATTCATGTAATCCATAAAAACAGCGGGAGCATTCGTCAAACCGAAAGACATCACATTGAACTCAAAGTGTCCATACTGAGTTCGAAAGGCGGTTTTAGGAATGTCCGAATCTCTAACCTAATCTGATGGTAACTGCACCTCAAATCGATCTTAGAAAACACTCTTTGCTCCTTTCAACTGGTCCATAAGATCATCAATCCTAGGCAATGGGTACTTATTCTTTATGGTCACTTGGTTCAACTGCCTATAATCTATACACATCCTCATACTTCCATCCTTCTTCTTCACAAATAAGACCGGAGCGCCCCAAGGTGAAGCACTCGGCCTTATAAAACTTTTCTCCAACAGTTCCTCCAACTGGGTTTTTAGTTCTGCTAGCTCCATGGGTGACATCCTATATGGGACAATAGAGATTGGTCCTGCTCCAGAACCAATTCTATGGAGAACTCAACTTCTCTTCGGGAGGGAATTCGGGTATCTCATCCGGAATACTTGGGATAGTCTCTCACCACAGGTATCTCACCTAGGTTTTGCTCAAAGTCTACATCGCAAGCGGCTAGGAGAACATATCCCATCGCTTTTCTCCCCACTACGTAAGACCACTACAGAGTTTAGGTACAACCTAATGGGTCGAGTGATGTTTTCGGGAGGAGAAGGAAAAACTACGGTTTGGGTTCCACAGTCTAGTAACACACTGTTGGCGTGAAGCCAATCCATGCCTAAGATAATTCCTATGTCTTTCAAGGGTAAACAAATTAAATCTATGTTAAAGGACCTATTTTCTACAACAAGATGACAGTTTAAACAACAATGACAAGTATTAATAGGACGATTGGTAGGAGTAGAAACAATAAGATCAAAAGGAAGTTTCGAGACTCTCAGATTTAAGGACTCGACACTAGCAAGTGATATAAAAGAATGAGTAGCACCAGAGTCATATAGTACGCTTAAGGGTTTACCATTTACTTTGCACATACCTTGAATGAGATCGTTGGATTTCTGGCGCCTTCCGCGAGGGTGAAGACTCTTCCTTGGTGTTGTGGTCGGGGTTCTGGTTCGGTGTCCCTCGCTAGTGCAGTCCTTCGCATAGTGGCCAGGCTTGCCACACTTGAAACACGCTGCTCGACCGCTAGGCATGGGCGGTTCTCGTGATTCTTCCCGCACTTGGGACAGACATCCATAGGTGCGGCTCGGGAGTAAGCAGCGGGGGTTCCTTGTGGCGCCTTGTTCTTGGCCCCGCTGACCCTCCTTGGTTAAACCGAGGACCGCCTTACTCGTTGTTGGTTGTTGTTGAAGTTCCTCTGATCGTTATGTTGAAAAGATGGTCGTGCTTGAGGTCTAGTCTGCTGAGGGAATGGTGGTCGTTGTTGTTGTTGATGTGTTGGTTGTTGCCTGAATCAAGTTGTTCTGGTAGGGGTTGTAGTGGTTCCTTGATCGACGTGGCTTGAACCTTGGGGCTTGAGGTCCTAGCCCCTTGGCCTGCTCTCGCCTTGAAGCATTGATCTTCTTCCAGCCTTCTTCCATGATGCGACACTTGTTGACTAGGGTTGGAAAGTCCCTAATCTCCATGTGTGCTCTTGCGTAATTCAACTCCGCAATCAACCCCGCCTCATACTTGACGCACTTCCATACTTCATCCGATTCCCTTGAAACACTCGCGAGAACTTGATTAGCTCCTCGAACTTTGCCGTGTACTGGGCGACAAAAGACCCACCCTGGGTCAGTTGCATGAATTCGATGTCCTTTGCATTCCTCACAGACTCGGAAAATACTTCTCGTGAGAAGTAGGTCTTGAACAGTTCCCAGTCAATGACGTTCCCAGCAGCTTCTAGCAATCTTCGGGTGCCGGTCCACCAGAACTCGGCGTCAGATTTCAGCATGAAGGCAGCAAAAGTAACCTTTGTTCCTCCGAGCAGCAACCACGGAGTAGATCTTCTCCATATCCTTGATCCACTCGTCACCTTTGCCTGATCCGTGGCCCTCTCAACACCGGTGGATTCACCTTGCGGAACTCACCGGCCGGGTTTGCTCGATTGCTTCAAAGCAGCGGGGGAGCGAGCAGCAGCGCTTGTTGATTCATCCTTCGAACATACGTTCCATGGCTCGGGCCATGTCACGAACAAGCAGCGATCGCATTGTCTTGATTATCTCCTACCGTAGCCCTAGGTCGTCGTCGGTGGCATTAGTTCCTAAACACATCAAACAAAGAAACACCGAGTTGATCGGGCCCAACATTCCATGTGAAATGAGCTAGTTACCATGGCACACGCAGCACTGGTCATGTATGCCTATCCTATAGCTTATCCCAAGCAAGCTTTAACACATGACATAACTATCGAATTATGCTCATAAAGCATAGTCACCCAATCCTCGTGCTCCATGAGAATCGAATCAGCCTGATACCATAATTTAACACCCTAATTTTTAACCCAACTTTCTAGAACACATTAGGTTAAACATTAGGCTATTACTTCATAGCCTCATCCTTTTCTTAAAATACTAAAGGAAAATTACGAGTAAATTTTTTTTTAAAACACACAACAAAGTGAGAGCCACGTTCTTAGTCTAATCGAATAATAGGAATATAAAGCACGCTTAACACTCATAGAGAAACACAGAAATAGAAACATATAACAGCTGAGCATAAATCATCACAACAAGAGAAACGTTTCATTAATAACATAACTTAGAATACATAAGTAGTCATACCCTCATTGGGACGGGCAGAGCTTGTAATACAAAGAAAGGAAGTACAATAGAAACAGAGAAACGTAAAGTAACATAAAGTAAACCATCACTACCCGAGTGCACCTATAGTGAATAACCTCAAAACAAAAGCAGGTTTATCCAGTCTACATGTGAGTGTGTGCACTAAGCCTCCCCTAAAACATCTCAAGCATTAGAACCCGGGGAAATGGAGTGTAACTGATCCAAGAACGCAAGGCGGCAGGAGTGGGCATACGTGTAGACTGAGCGTGAGCTCCTCGTTAGAGGCGCCTCTCGGACGGATGTGTCAATGAAGACCACGAATGTCACCATCAGTCTCTGAAGATGTGACGGAAGCGAGAAAAAGAAGAGAAAAGAGTGAGAATCTTACTAAAGAATCTCAAGAGGGAATCTCCTATTCTAGGGTTACATCGTTCACATCCTCAGGAACCTTGGGTTTATTTATAAAAGGTGTTCATGCATATGAGATTCATTATTAGGGTTTATGAAACTATTTATCCAAGGTCCATTTCTTTTAGTATGCATCTTGATGTCATGAATGCAACATGTTTAAGCATGAATGTATGGCAATACTTGAGCACATAAATCAACAAATCACAACAATCTAGATTCATGCAAGTGGCATAAGGGCATATTACAACTCTTACTTTTCTCATACTTATGTGACTTAAAAGCATCATATCTCTTTTGTTCTTTTTCTCAAAAACCACCCTCTTAAAACATATCCACCTATTTCCAACCGATACACCGCCCCGGCGAATTTTATCATAACCTCCTATCTCTGTCTCACCTAATCGCCTAGGAATGAGCTCAATCCTAACTAGTCGTCACTAGATTTAATATGGGGTAAAATGAGGGGGTAACATAAACATATTTCATTCTTTGAAACGTTCTACTGGCCTCGAGTGCACAGCGAATTGTCCGCTTTGGTAAGGCTGCATCTGCACATACCCTCACGGATTTACCTCCTCCTCACCGTAGCAGGAGAAGTACGTCTCAATGCTTGTCACATAAAAATATCCTGGGGGTGCTCGGCCGAACCAGTGTCACCCAGGGTTTTCAACTCATATGGTACTTTAAAACATTTTTCAACTCTTTTAGGTTTGATAGAAATTCGGCAGCATAACGGCTGTTAAACTGAATTTCCTTCCAACCAAAATTTATGCCACAAGCTAATCACACAACTTAACATTTCAATAATCATTTCCTCACGTATCATCAATAAAACATTTTAGGGTTCATGCATCATCAAGCATATTAACATTAGGCTATTACTTCATAGTCTCATCCTTTTCTTAAAATACTAAAGGAAAATTACGAGTAAATTTTTTTTTTTTAAAACACACAACAAAGTGAGAGCCACGTTCTTAGTCTAATCGAATAATAGGAATATAAAGCACGCTTAACACTCATAGAGAAACAGAGAAATGGAAACATATAACAGCTGAGCATAAATCATCACAACAAGAGAAACGTTTCATTAATAACATAACTTAGAATACATAAGTAGTCATACCCTCATTGGGACGAGGCAGAGCTTGTAATACAGCAGAAAGGAAGTACAATAGAAACAGAGAAACGTAAAGTAACATAAAGTAAACCATCACTACCCGAGTGCACCTATAGTGAATAACCTCAAAACAAAAGCAGGTTTATCCAGTCTACATGTGAGTGTGTGCACTAAGCCTGCCCTAAAACATCTGCTACTAGAACCCGGGGAAATGGAGTGTAACTGATCCAAGAACGCAAGGAGGCAGGAGTGGGCATACGTGTAGACTGAGCGTGAGCTCCTCGTTAGGGGCGCCTCTCGGACGGATGTGTCAATGAAGACCACGAATGTCGCCATCAGTCTCACGAAGATGTGACTAAGCAAGAAAAAGAAGAGAAAAGAGTGAGAATCTTACTAAAGAATCTCAGTAGGAATCTCCTATTCTAGGGTTACATCGTTCACATCCTCAGGAACCTTGGGTTTATTTATAAAGGTGTTCATGCATATGAGATTCATTATTAGGGTTTATGAAACTATTTATCCAAGGTCCATTTCTTTTAGTATGCATCTTGATGTCATGAATGCAACATGTTTAAGCATGAATGTATGGCAATACTTGAGCACATAAATCAACAAATCACAACAATCTAGATTCATGCAAGTGGCATAAGGGCATATTACAACTCTTACTTTTCTCATACTTATGTGACTTAAAAGCATCATATCTCTTTTGTTCTTTTTCTCAAAAACCACCCTCTTAAAACATATCCACCTATTTCCAACCGATACACCGCTCGAATTTTATCATAACCACCTATCTCTGTCTCACCTAATCGCCTAGGAATGAGCTCAATCCTAACTAGTCGTCACTAGATTTAATATGGGGTAAAATGAGGGGGTAACATAAACATATTTCATTCTTTGAAACGCGTTCTCTGGCCTCGAGTGCACAATAATTGTCCGCTTTGGTAAGGCTGCATCTGCACATACCCTCACGGATTTGCCTCCTCCTCACCGTAGCAGGAGAAGTACGTCTCAATGCTTGTCACATAAAAATATCCTGGGGGTGCTCGGCCGAACCAGTGTCACCCAGGGTTTTCAACTCATATGGTACTTTAAAACATTTTTCAACTCTTTTAGGTTTGATAGAAATTCGGCAGCATAACGGCTGTTAAACTGAATTTCCTTCCAACCAAAATTTATGCCACAAGCTAATCACACAACTTAACATTTCAATAATCATTTCCTCACGTATCATCAATAAAACATTTTAGGGTTCATGCATCATCAAGCATATTAACATTAGGCTATTACTTCATAGTCTCATCCTTTTCTTAAAATACTAAAGGAAAATTACGAGTAAATTTTTTTTTTTTTTTTTAAACACAACAAAGTGAGAGCCACGTTCTTAGTCTAATCGAATAATAGGAATATAAAGCACGCTTAACACTCATAGAGAAACATAGAAATGGAAACATATAACAGCTGAGCATAAATCATCACAACAAGAGAAACGTTTCATTAATAACATAACTTAGAATACATAAGTAGTCATACCCTCATTGGGACGGGCAGAGCTTGTAATACAGCAGAAAGGAAGTACAATAGAAACAGAGAAACGTAAAGTAACATAAAGTAAACCATCACTACCCGAGTGCACCTATAGTGAATAACCTCAAAACAAAAGCAGGTTTATCCAGTCTACATGTGAGTGTGTGCACTAAGCCTGCCCTAAAACATCTAGCTACTAGAACCCGGGAAATGGAGTGTAATCGATCCAAGAACGCATGAGGCGGCAGGAGTGGGCATACGTGTAGATCGAGCGTGAGCTCCTCGTTAGGGCGCCTCGGACGGATGTGTCAATGAAGACCACGAATGTCGCCATCAGTCTCTGAAGATGTGACTAAGCGAGAAAAAGAAGAGAAAAGAGTGAGAATCTTACTAAAGAATCTCAGAGGAATCTCCTATTCTAGGGTTACATCGTTCACATCCTCAGAACCTTGGGTTTATTTATAAAAGGTGTTCATGCATATGAGATTCATTATTAGGGTTTATGAAACTATTTATCCAAGGTCCATTTCTTTTAGTATGCATCTTGATGTCATGAATGCAACATGTTTAAGCATGAATGTATGGCAATACTTGAGCACATAAATCAACAAATCACAACAATCTAGATTCATGCAAGTGGCATAAGGGCATATTACAACTCTTACTTTTCTCATACTTATGTGACTTAAAAGCATCATATCTCTTTTGTTCTTTTTCTCAAAAACCACCCTCTTAAAACATATCCACCTATTTCCAACCGATACACCGCCCCGGCGATTTTTATCATAACCTCTTATCTCCGTCTCACCTAATCGCCTAGGAATGAGCTCAATCCTAACTAGTCGTCACTAGATTTAATATGGGGTAAAATGAGGGGGTAACATAAACATATTTCATTCTTTGAAACGTTCTACTGGCCTCGAGTGCACAAATAATTGTCCGCTTTGGTAAGGCTGCATCTGCACATACCCTCACGGATTTGCCTCCTCCTCACCATAGCAGGAGAAGTACGTCTCAGTGCTTGTCACATAAAAATATCCTGGGGGTGCTCGGCCGAACCAGTGTCACCCAGGGTTTTCAACTCATATGGTACTTTAAAACATTTTTCAACTCTTTTAGGTTTGATAGAAATTCAGATAACGGCTGTTAAACTGAATTTCCTTCAAACCAAAATTTATGCCACAAGCTAATCACACAACTTAACATCTCAATAATCATTTCCTCACGTATCATCAATAAAACATTTTAGGGTTCATGCATCATCAAGCATATTCTTCTAATACATCATTCTCACATAGATAAACATCATAACATATATTTCAAACTCATCATTCTTACATAGATTATAGCATATATTCCAAACACATCATAGCATATATTTTAAACACATCATACTCACATAGATAAAGCTCATGTATCATATATCATACTTGCATAAAATTAAGCATCATAAAAACTCAAGACTTCTTAATATCTTATGCATCGACCCTTAAGGTCCTTAACTCACAATCTAAGTTATAAATCATCAAAACCTAGTCTCTTGAGAACCTATGAGGTTATAACTAAGTATTTCTCACCTCACACTATGGTAAAGAACATCTCTAGACCTCAAGGATGCAGAATTTAAAATCCCAACTTTACGGGTACCTAGGAGTCACAACAATGACTCTTTCTAAGTCCAGTTTGTTCCTAAAGCATCAAGATTAAGCCCTAAACCAATTATAAGTCATTCCTACACATTTAAACTAATTTAGAACCATGATTATCATTTCTAAACCTTGCTGGACAGAATCCAGAAAATTCCATCATTAAGGGATCTAAAACTCTCAAATTAATTCTTTTCTAGTTCCTAACTTATCCTATCTTTCACATATGAGTCTTAACATTATTTTTACTCAAACATAAGCATCTTATCATTATTAACACAGCTCATACAGTGGCCAAACATAGCAAGGCAGAACCGAAACAAACATCTCCATAAAAGACATGAAACACAATTTCTAAAGCACATACAATACTAGTTTCTCTTGGAACCTTTTTCAACTTTCAAAACTCATTTATGGACACTTTTATCACCTAAAATCATAAAAATACTTAAGAGGGTAATAGCTAAATCATTTTTATCTCAAGAGGTCCTAAATTCATAAAACTTAGTTCTACATATTTCTTATACTTACATAAGCTTAGAAAAATTATAAAACATAGTTTTCAATACTTGGAAACACCAAAGCCTCTTAGGGCCGAAATAGGGACCAAAAGCAATAAATATTTTTAGACCTTTGTTGAGACAACAATGGGCAAGTCTTTGAGCTCTAGGTTCATTAAAGTGATGACATAAAAATAAACATGCTCATGCACTTGTTTTAGTTTTTGGTAGAAAGTAAAGTGAGAGCATAAAACAAATATGTGATGCATTATATTATTATCTTTGATATTTAGGTGAGAACTTGAAACATAAACATGATAATGCAAGCTCCTTTATTACCTTGGTACTTAGTGATAACAAAGAAAGTAAACATGATGTGCAAAGCATAAAATAAATATGGTATGCATTATATTATTATCTTTGATATTTAGGTGAGAACTTGAAATATAAACATGATAATGCAAGTTCCTTTATTACCTTGGTACTTAGTGATAGCAAAGAAAGTAAACATGATGTGCAAAGCATAAAATAAACATGATGCAAGGTTCATTTTAAGGTGATCTAAAGCTCATCCAAGACTTTAATAACATAATAACCTAACACATATCTCATTACAAAGAGAGCTTTAGAGTTCTTGAACCAAGTTCTCAAAGGAATTATGAGGTTCTTGAACATCATCATCAATCTCAAAGAAAGCAAAACTTTTTGAACAAATAAAACTTCAAAGATCAAAAAGGAAAATGGTAACCGAAATGTTAAAGAAAGGAACAAAGAAACCGAAATCATAATAGCAAGAAAAGTAAAGGTATTCTTGAGTAAAAATCATTTTTGAGTTAGAAAATAAAGTTGGAACTCAAAGAAAATAAAACCTCAAGCTCTAGAGTTTCCTTTGAGATGAACACATAGTCATTATCTAGGAGTCCTCATCATTGAGCTATCATGTACTCATCAAGGCCAAGAGGCCGAAAATACAAGAAAGGGAAACCAAAGAAAGTTTCAAAAGAAAACCCAAGAGAAAGCTAGAAAGAACTCATTTTCAAGAAGACAAAGTTTAGAAAACACTCCTACCTAGAGTGAAGACAAAAAGCTTGGACTTGAAGATGAAAATGATACGAGCAACACCTCCTAGGATGGTGATGATGATTCGGCCTTGATGAAAGAAAAAGGAAGGAAATGTGTTCTTGGTGAGCTTGTGTTTGAGAATGGAAGTTTAGGTGTTTGTATGATGATCCAAGGTGGTGGGGTGGTGTTTCAAGGTTGTGTGATGATGTTTCAAAAGGAAAAAGAAGAAGATGAAGAAGAAGAATGCTCTTGAGATTTGAGAGAAAAAGGAAGAACTTAGAGAAAAACTAAAAAACTAAACTTAGCAAATGAACAAAGTGTAGCAAAGGTTCATCTAGGCATGGTATTTATAGAGAAGAATAAGAGTGAATGAGTGGAGGAGAATGAATCCTCATGGAACATGAGGTGAGGCATCTGTGGAGGAGAATGAATCCTCATGGAACATGAGGTGAATGAATCCTCATGGAACATGAGGTGAATGAATCCTCATGGAACATGAGGTGAGGCATGTGTGGAGGAGAATGAATCCTCATGGAACATGAGGTGAGAAAATTGCACTTTGATGACATGGCTTCAACCATAGTCTTTGGAGTGTGAAATAAAATTAAATTGTGATAAAATGGATGATGAATTTCGTGCAGGTCTGATGCAGCAAGGGAGGAGGGAGTTTTGGTCATGTAATAGTGTGTTAGTGATGTGTTTAGGGGTGTATTAGCTTAGGTGTAAGGTTAGGAGTCAGTAAGCATAAGTTTATGTGACTAAGAAGGTGATTAGGAACCTTTATGACATGATTAAGGAGTACTCATACATATTTAGGAGATTTTAAATTCATTTTATGAATAAAACAATGTAGACAAAATTCCATAATTTAAGGAATTGGAGAGAGAAAATACTATTCAAGATTCCATGACTAGAAATCTTGAATTTAAAATAAGATTTTAAGTTGTAATTAAGCACTTTTAGGTTCTAATCAACTTTAATAAATTATTTTGACTCAAGATTAATTATGGAAATTAATTAATCTTCGATTAGAGCCTAATATTGCTTAGGTTTGCTTAATCACGCGATTAAGCGTAAAAACACGAAACTAGGGGTAAAATCGTAATTTTGCACTAATTTTGCCCGGGACCTCCATAATTAAAATTGAGGTCGTAGAATACATAAAAATGCCTTTTAAAACCATCTAGAGAAGTTTCGGGTTCATCCGGCACTTGCAAATAGGTAAAACACCGCAGGGGCGTCTTGGTCATTTTGACCGAAAACTTCAAACGAGATTTTCGATTCCGGAAAGGTACACAGGTCATCTAATCCCCTTCCAACATTGAGTTTGCCCTTCGAGTACTGCCAGATCGGCTTTCCTCGAATTCTGGGCCGAAAATGACCTCAGGGGCATTTCGGTCATTTTCACTCTAGCAGAAAATCGGGGCGTTACATTTCCACTGCACTTCAAGCTCAACGCTTTATAGTATGTTCTCTAATGTTTCAATTTGAAAAGAGAGAAAAAAAAGTAAAGTATGATTTAACCCCTTTCTCGTGCACTTTTCAACTTACAGATGAATCTTATTTTGTTAGTATATAGTAGGTATGTATGCTTTTTTTTGTACGCCATGTTAGCACATCACGTATGGTTGGTTCACATGAGGGACAATATCTTTTATGTGTCGGTCATGACTGAGTAGGTTAGGACAACTGCCTTCCTGTGCCCATAGCAATGGCATAAGCCACACATAAGTTGTAAGCTCTAATATACAACTTCAGGTAACTGCTGGGAAGGCTAGATTTAGCAGTGATGACTTTTGATTTGATTATAATATGTATAGAGAAATGTGGAAATAATAATATATAGTACATAAATATGAGTGAGGAGTAGTGTTATTTGTATTCATAATTTGTGGAATTTTATGCTAACACACTTTTATCTATTCTTAAATGAGATATAAGACTCAAATTAAGTGTAGTTCACAATCTATTTAAAAGTGGATATTATGAATACAAATAATATTTATTTATGAGAGAGGGAGTCAAGCAGAGTTCACTCAGCGTCACACCTAGGGTTTTTAGCCGTCCAGCACTCCAGACTACTTGCGGAGTTGCGTTTCCATCTTCCTGTGTTGTTTTCTCACTCATAAATAGTAGAAGCCATTTTCCCACAAGCTTCCTTTTTCTATCATTATGCCAATCAGGGTTACTTCCTAAGATTCAGAATCTTCCTTTAGGCCAACCAAAAGGGTGATGCAGACTACATTCTATTCATTTTCATGGTTTCAAAAAGTTACAATTCTATCCTTTATTAGATTCTAGACTCATTGACAAGAAGTGTGGTGAGCTAAAGTTTTATTAGCATTTTCCATCAATTGGGCAGAAACAAAAGCTTCACATTTATACATTCTACCAATATGCAACAGCTTCACCTCTCCCTATCTCAGCCATTCAACTACAAGACATTGACTAGTCCAAGAGTCAATAGTCCTGTACGTTTTCCTGGACACAGAACCTATCGTGAAACTACACTTCCCAGTTATAAGACCGCTCTAGCTTCTCTCTTCCTGAGTTATCGCTCCAATCTTCCCTTTGTCACAAAACTTAGTTCATCTAATGCAATAGCAAGTTCTTACCCCTCAGCTGACGATGATGCATATATTGTTGAAAACACCGGCAAGAATGAGCATTCTGATGGTACTGACAAGGGGAAGTGCTTCTGGGGCGCTGTTGGTTTGATAGTTGGTACTGCTGTTGGGCCTGGAATGCTGGGCTTGCCTGCTTTGACTATTAAATCAGGCCCATTTCCTTCAACCATCATTATTCTCCTCTCTTGGCTCTATGTCATCTCCTCAATAATCCTTGTAGCAGAACTTAGCTTTGCCGCCATGGGAGAAGAGAGGGTTGAAGAGGTGAGTTTTACCAGCCTTGCAACAAAGGCTTTGGGAAGTCGTTTTGGTGCTTTTGTTGCTTTGGTTTACGCCAGCTTGAGTTTTTCCTTGCTGGTTGCCTGTGTTGCTGGTATTGGGTCCATTTTCTCTCCATGGTTTCCGGGGCTGAATACTTTGATTGTCCATGCTTTGTTTCCTCTTCTTGTTGGAGTGTTGATTGTCTTTTTCCCATTTAAGACTATTGATGTCACAAACCGGCTTTTATGTTTCCTTATGCTTTTCTCTATAACCACACTAGTAGCTGTTGGATTATATGGGGCTAGGGCTAAGATAATAGGCTCCTTTTTTTCAGCCTCATGGAGTATTTCATCAATACTTCCTATTATACCCGTCGCTGTACTCACATCGGGGTTCCATGTCATCACCCCTTTTATCTGTAAGATTGCTGGAAACACTGTACATGAGGCTCGGAAAGCAATACTAATTGGTGGGACTGTCCCTTTAGCCATGGTATTGTCATGGAATTTGATTGTACTGGGGCTTGTAGGGATAGACAGAGCAGCCATCACCAGTGATCCCATTTCTCTTTTGCTTTCAGTGAATCCATCTGCTTTATCTGCGGTTCAAGGTTTTGCCTTCTCTGCTCTGGCAACTAGCTTGATAGGTTTTGCTGTTAGCTTGCCCAAACAGCTTCTTGACACCTTCGAGTTGGTATCTGGGAACACAGCAACTTCAAATGATCATGGCAATGGAAGTGTTGGATTGGCCTTCTATTCGGGAGGGTCTAGTATTGGGTTTTCAGGGAAGGTTTGCTTCAGAGGTACAAGAAATTTTACTATAATAGGATCTAACATGAGATCAAATGAGCAGACATCTGATTCTTTTAAAGTCTTTGCAACGCTATTAGTCCTTGGTTCCTCAGTGCTGATAGCTTCATTCTTTCGATCTACATTTTCAAGAGCTCTTGATTTTGCTGGGGTTTATGCCAACTGCTTTCTGTTTGGTATTATCCCTCCTGTGATGGCTTACATACACCAATCCAGGAATAAAATCAGGTACGGCTATGGATTCCAAGTAAGCTGGTGACTCCTCCACATAACAAAATTAAGCATTCAAAAGAAGGACACGCAAGCTATATGTTGTTTTGGAACAACCAGCTGTATATTTTAGTTGCAGAGAAACAGCAGTTCTGTTTCCTTAAACTTTGAGAGACTCATTTTAAAATTAGGATAAATTACACTGACCTCCCACAGATTTGGTGAAATTCACCTTTGACTCCCTTCTATTTGTTTGGTTGACAATAACCTCCCCTGAGCACAATGTGCAATATGCAATAGAGGGCAAGACAGTGTAATAATTTTAAAAACTTAAGGGAGGTTAATATAATGATTTGACATATTTGGCGAAATCCTAAGAAAATTCTACAAATAGGGAAAAGTTGAGGTGAATTTTACTAAAGTTCGGCGGATGAAATTCGCCCTTCAAATAGTTGATGCATAAAATTTTTCTAGAGGGGTTCCATTATTTTTGTTAGTGTCATGTTTGTGATAAGCCTTCTATCATAATAATGTGGGTTATCAAACTAAAGAAAATAGTAGCACACTAATGAAAGAGACTGTATTTTAGACCTATTAGCATCCATTTGTGAGATTATGTAATATGTAGTTCTTAGATATAACTACTTAGGACATAATTTTCTCTTATGTACAATTATGATATGAGGTTTTCTATTTGCTTTTATTTGTCTTCAGTTTCTTTTAAAAAAATTTGTAAGCCTATTCATCAACTTGTAGCGCTTTTATTTCTATTCAATATGTTGATTGCCCAATGCGTTCAGTATTTTGAAGGATTAGGCTGAGATAACTGTCATGCAATGATTTTGCAGGGAACCTATTATTCCAGGTGGGAAAGGGACACTTCTACTTCTTTTCATTGTCTCTGTCATTTTGGGAGTTTGGCATTAGATAATTATCTTTCGATTGTTGAATTTGTAAAGAAGCCAAAAGCTAACATGCAATATGAGGAGGAGCAGGATGCAGCAAATCTTGTAGCGATAAGTAAAAGTTGTTTATGAGCTTCTGCTCAAGTTTTCTCTGCCTATCCTGACGGTCTAATAGTTCATACCGGGTTATGGGTCTTATGATATCGCACTGAAAAAAGATGCTGTTGGAATCCAACGGAACGACCTAAATTGATGAGGTTGGACAGGATGGCATACAAGGATATGCTTGCGAGCGAATGGAATACATGTCATCCAGACATTTCAGATTTTAATGAAATTTTCTGTTCCCAACTTTTGTTAGATTTTTTTTTTTTTTTTTTCCCAGCAGACCCTTATATTAAGAAATTTAATTTGTTTTTAGACTAAAGAATTTAGGTTGAGAGTAGTTTTTATTCCAGTTCAACGTGAGTCTTGTATCTGGACTCAATGAGTGCTTCCTGATATACTCAGTAATAAGGGTATATTTGGTTTTAGGATAAAAATAGAGGCAAATTTTACAGGGTGTTTGGAAAGCTTTTAAAAGATAGAATTAAATTGAATTCCATAAGAAATTGAATTCAATTTTTATGTTTGGAATGAGTTAGTAAATAAATGAATTGAATTGAATTTCTTGATTTGAAATGTATCTAAAAATGAATTTATTTATTTATTTTTACCATTTTATCCTTACTAACAATTATCACCTATTCCCATAATTAGCTCTCCAAACAGACCTAACCCAATGCCAGCTCCCGTACTGCTAATTTCTCCTTTTCCCTTTCTCTCTCTCTCTGGTTCCCTTCCTTTCTCCTTTGCTTCATCAACTATCTTGGGGTGTTCCTTTTCCAGCTCTAGCTTCTGCAAGTTTTGAAGAACTCAATGCAATCCGCAATGGGAATAGTAATAAGAGCTGCACGATGTCTTTGGGGGTTCAAACCTATTAGAGTTTTTGTGCCTTGAGTCTGTTGATCAGGTACGAGAAGGAGGAGGAGAAGAAGAAGAAGGCACTGAGAAGACAAAGTGGCTTCATGGCTAAGAGAGGGGCAACGCAGCAGAGAAGAGGGTTTCAGGGTAATTTCAATTTCTCACCTCAATTCCATCCACAAATCAAACCTCTTTAGGTTTGATTTATTTTTGGGGATTTTGGTGGACTTGAATTCTTGTAAGATTTATAATCTTGGTTCAACTTGTGTTTCAAAACAAGGAATTGAATTCCAATTCTTGAAGGAATTCAATTTTTGGCTGTTCCAAACACCCTGTTTCTTTTAATGTGAAAAATTACATATAAAGATTAATCATGAAAAATTTATTTTTAGTTTTATCCTCCAATCAAAGATAGCCTAATAAGGATATTCAGATATCAAACCAAAGACCAATCATAAAAAATTTATCATCATTTTTACTCCCAACCAAACATAGCCTGTATTGAGCAGTGTCTAGGTTGGTATCTGCACTCAATGGGGGCTCCTAAGCTATGAAGCCTATTAAAGTTTAAGGACTAAGCCCATGCACCACCCAAGCTGATAGGTAGAAGCCTATAACTCGGACTTTGAATAAAGGTCAATCGAGTTTCCTCAAATTAAGGGAACTAAGAAGATAATTTAGTTATCGTAGAAGAAGAGATCTCCTCCTAAAATATCCAAAGAGAAAATATTATATTACCCTAAGAATAGAGGATAAAAGCATAAGCTCATAGCAAACTCCTCTATATAAAAACAATGTTAACTAAGAATCAAGTAAATGACATCTCTATCATCACTCCCTTGATGAGTAGACCTCATTTGACTTGAGTATTGTGGTCCTTATAGGTCCCCCACTGTCGGTGTTAGAAACTTGTAGGTCCCTTAACCACTGCTAGGATCATCCGAGGATTTCACATCAAGGAACAGGTTAGAACATTTGGCTCCCACCATGGGGCACTTTGCTTTATAGTCCTATGATCTCACAAATGGTGAACACAAGGAGTAAGAGCACAACTGTGCTTGAGAATGGCCAACCTGATAACAACAATGATAAACAGAGACCATACTAGGCCACCTCCACCACCCCTTACGGTGGAGGCATTATACTAGATGATACGTGAACTACAAGAGAATAATGAAACATTTGAAGCCTAATTGAGAGCTATGGAAGGAGGGGGCTTGGAAAACAACTAGGAAGAAAGTAGCCAACCTAAAGAGACCCAAGGGATCGAGGTCACCAATAGTACTCGACTCGTGTATAGCAATAATGCCAGCAACAAAACTGTCCTGATAGACCTCCCGATTTACTATAGTCCGTTCTTCGAGTTCATCATGCCAACACTCCTCCTCGATAATTTCAAGCTGCTAACCATAGTCTAACCTTATTACGAAATCGGAGATCCCTAGGTACATGTAACCATGTTTAAATCAGTGATGTTGATCAATGGGGCAACTGACCTATGTTTTTGTTGATGATCCATTCAACACGTTGATGATCTCTCATGAGCTTTCACAGATTGGTTTCTCATCTAGTCAAATTTATAAAAAGACAATGGATTCCTTGAATTCTAGTATATAAGGCTCTTATGAGTAGTACACGGATTAATTCAATACTTTGGCCATGCAAATCTAAGACCTAGATCCATCTGTTGAATTACATGCTATAAAGAGCAAGCTTGAAGCCAAAGCATTCATTAACTCCTTGGTCATAACCCTTCCGAGACCAATCGCTATCACTGGGTTATGAGAAAAACCAATAAGGTATAGCAGCATGGAAGAGGTTCGTGCTGTGCGAAGAACAAAAGGTCGGCAAGACCTAAAATTTGTTAGGGAATTCTAAAACAACTTCATCATCGAAGCATAGGCTTAAAGACTCTTCGCTGAAAATTTGCTGGGGAAACTTATTCTAGTATATAGGGAACCGATCATTACCTTTAAAATCCAAGAAGAAAAGGTACTCAAACCTAGAGGCCCTAATTCTAAAAAATGGGTCTTTGAAGTTTTTAAAACTAGAGGTCAGAGGTTGCAAAATCTTTTTTCTTGGGGCTACCATTGATTGAAATCCATCTCCCTCTATCAATGTCCTTAACTTGGAAAAAAAGAAAAAACAGAAAGCTAAGGAGGGCTCGATCTCTAAATACTCTATCAACACCTCAAAAGCACGGACATAAGCCCTACCATTGGGATAAAGTTGGGTAGGAGCTACATTAATGAAATTCATAAATTCACAAGCAAAATCTGAAAAGGGGATTCTAATACCTAAGGTGATAAAAGGAAATCATATACAAAAAAGTAGGTGGGCTCCTTATCCGACATCCCTAGAATATGGCAAACCCTATCTTGGGGACTACCAGAAACTATCTCGGCTATCCCCCTATTCTTAACAGTTAATGATATTCATTCTGAGAATGAGCCACTAAACTTTCATCGGTGTACAAAGATTGTGTATTCTTAATGTCGTGACCCGACTTGGGCACGTGACCAACACGTGAAAAGTTCTATTCCACATAAGCTTCATGACCTGGGTGTCTATATATGCACAATACATCACAAGATGATTTAAATCGTAAAATCTTTTCTACTTAAAAATCACCTGCCTTTAAAACATATAGCTAGTATTTTCTAAATTGCAATCTTATATTCTATTCTCTGAAGTCTATCATATGTAAACCTCTATAATGGTAAAGTCACATAATACAGTCCAGCATAACATTATATATGCAAAACATTAATCATGCACTACGATATGGGATCCTACCTGCATATACACTAGAGCACTCTATAACAAAACCACTAGCACTTCATCTAAGTGAGGCTCACCATTGTAACTCTAGCGCTACTGAGAAAATGGTGGCTGGGAAAGATTCACAACCGCTTCTGTGTCTGTAAAATATGAGAAGAAGCAGAGGGGTGAGTTTTGTAACCAAAACTTAGTGACTGAGTCCTCACCTGAAACCTCGTTTCATGGGACACCAAACAAATAATGCATAAATCGTAATAATATTAATAATATTCAAATGCCTCACATAATCAAATACACATATAAATATATATAAATACTAGTCATCATTTTCCAAGCTCAAAAACAATTTCCTCAATTCACTTTCATATCTGAAACCATATTAGCTTATCGTGTTGTAGCTACTAGAGAAACAGTAATCCCTACTCTGACATGTGGGTGCCCGGTTCCTCATGAACAAGGCCCCTTAACTAAAATTATAATGGTTCCTCATGAACCACGTCCCTCATGAACTGATTTATTCTCTGAATAAATTGCCCATCGTGGACCTTGGTACCAAGGTTAACAATTAATACCAGCCATTAATTCGTTGGTTATTTATCTATAGCTACTGTTTAAACCAATTAAATAAATCCATATAAATCTAAAAATGTAATATCTTAGTTTATAAAAAAATAAAATAAAATAAAATTTGGGGGGCCGTCATCAGGGAGTATGTCAGTGCACAATTGAACTGGAAACCGCCCAGGCAGTTATTATGACTGCTCAGGCGGTCATTAGAGTACTAAAAACCCCCATTTTAGGGTCCAGAATCTTCATTCACTCAAAAACAACCCCCAAGCTCGAGACTCTCAGTTCTGCACCCCAAATTCACTCCCAAACTCCATTCTCTTCCATTTTCTCTTGAAATCAACTTCAATATTTCACTTCTAAGACTTTAAGGTATGTTATTCTAGTGATTTTTCTTTTATTCTCTCCATTTCTCCTTGTTTTTGGGGGTTGGCATAAGGTTTTCCTACCTCTCAAGGAGGTAGAATTCTTTCAACATGTTAGGAGTAGATTTGAGTTATATAGAGATTTTAGTCGTTAATCTAGAATTCTATTACTTTATTGATAGATACTAGTGTTGTTCTCACTTCCCACAACTCTGTTGGTGCTATTCCTATGTCTACTGCCACTGTAAGTGAGTGGGTTCACATTTGTAACTTCTATGTTAGTTATTATATCTATTTTCACCTAAACCATGAGAGTATATATGATTTTAGAATTTATTTTGTGAACTGCTGAGTTTTATGTGAATTATTATGTTTTGAACTACTGGTCTAATAAGAGAATGTGTTTTCCAAAAAACCATGGGACATCCATCATTCAGAATGAGTTTTTGTATAGTTATATTGCAAATTTAATCATTCAGAGCTGGTTTTATAATTATATGATTTTGATACTGTATACTGTCATATATAAAGAGATTTTGAACCCTAGGATAGAAGATTTTGGAAATGATAGAGAAGAGAAAGAAGTTTAGCTGAGTTGGCAGTAACTATAGAGAAACAAGCTGTATGTTAATGGCAATTAATCTATTAACCTTGGTACCAAGTAGCTCGGGCCACAGATAATAGAGAATGCATTGTCATGCGGGGGATGGCGATACATAATGCCTAGATATGACCAAAGATATTTAGAGACTTATTGTCATACTGGGATGGTGATACGTAACGCCCAGATATGACTAGACATTTGTATTTAGAGATTACTGTTTCTCTACTAGACTACTGTTAGGTCAGGTTATAGAAAATCAAGATTTGAGACCTTGATTATAATTATGAAATACTTTGATACTGGTAACGCTGTTGCTATCATTTTGGTGTTGTGTACCTTCTTTGGTGTCCCATAAAGAGGGGTTCCAGATGAGGGCTCACTCACTGAGTTTTGGTTACAAAACTCATCCCTCTATTTCTTTCATATTTTACAGATACTGTAGCTGCTGATGGTACTTTTACACCATCTTCTTCCCAGCAGCGTTAGATTTTAGTTGCTGAGCCCGTTAGGTGAGGTGTCATGTATTTTGCTCTAGATGTGCTCTAGTGTGATGTAGGTAGGACCTCGGACCATAGAGCATGACCACATTTTGCATAGTCTTGTGTTTTCAAATATTATTTGGACTGTATAATGTTTACTTTTCATAAACACTCTATATATAAAGGGCTGTATGCATATTTAGCGATATTGTACATTACTTTTGAAAGAAACTGTGATATGTTTTTGTTTCTAAACATGGTTTTTAAGAGTAGGTGATTTTATGGGGGAAAATAAGAACTTATTTTATGGATTTTCTTAATTCAAATTTACATGTAGAGACAATACATGTCACAAGGCTTACGTGGGAACAGGGTTTCTCATGTGCTGGTCATGTGCCCAAGAAGGATCGTGACAGAAAACCTTTTAATTCTCTATGAGCTCTGAATTTATCTGATTCTCACAATCTGACCTTAGCATAACTTTGGTTATGAAATCATGTCCAATGGATCACTAGTTTGAAGGCATTATGATTTTGAAAGCCATAGAATATGTAGCTAGCAGTTGTTATGAGTATACAACTCTAACAATCTGACTTTTGCACAACCATGGCTATGAAATGATGCCTAGGATTACCTTTTATAGACATTGTGATTTCATACCTCTACAGAGTATGTAGGCATCGACTGTCCTGAATCTCATAAAGATTCAAGCTCTAAAACTTTTTGATTAATCATCTAAAGCATAATTCAAACCATCACGCTTTCATAAATAGAAATATCAATATCATATTTTCCAATAGCAAAGTTTTGCAATTACAATTCTATTTTCTTCTCTAAATTACATATCTGGTATAAAACTACTTCATATACATAAACCAGTTCCAGAATTCATTGAAACAATCACAAAAGTCTCTAACCATTACACATATCATCAATTCTACATAAAATCAGTTTATTAAGCATGGTCCATGAGTTTTATTAAAAACATATTTTATGCTCTAAAATCAGGAGTTCTAAAACATGTAAACCAATATTAACCTCAAACTTCTTTGCAGAAATCTCTAACATCAACAATAAATGGTATCTTTATAAAAATAACTCTAATGCAGAACATAGAGATCACAGATATGAACCCATTCACCTAGAAGGGTGAATAATGAATGACTAACACCAATAGTACAATAGGAAGCAGAATTGATAGTAGTATCTAATATAGAAGCAATAGAACTCTAAATCAACCTCTAAAACCTCTAAATACTCAAAACCCATCTCTAATAAAGTAGAAAACTTCTCTCCCTTAAGAAGCATAGAAAATCACCCTAATAACAAGAAGGAAATTGAGAAAAGAGAGTAAAACCAAGAGAACAATGTACTCTAAAGCCCTAAGAATGAAATATTGGAGTTAGAATTGAGAAAATTGGGTGAGAAAGGGTTAGGAAAGGGAGTTTTCCTATTTTGGTGAGGTGTGGGGTGTGTTTTGGGGTGCATGAAGGTTCTAGACCTCGCAATGGGGTTTTTAATGAGTTGTTGACCACCTTGGCGGCGAATGACCATTAGGGCGGTCCTTACTACTGCTGCCGCACCACCTTACTCTCTGCCGATCGCTTGGGCGATCATATGACCGCTGGGGCAGTCTTATTTATTTACATTTCTTAATTAAGTTAATGTCTTCATTTATTTTACTCTCTATTAACTTTAAAACATAAATGTAAGTAAGAAAATACCCCTATTTGGATTTAAATAAAATATAAAAAAAATCAAAATCTCAACAGATCAAAATCTAAATTTTGGATTTTAGTTCAAATCCAAAAATTCTTACGATTTTACAAAATCATGGGCTAAAAACGGAGTGTTTGAAGGTTTCATAAAATTCATTAAAAATCACTCTTTAACTTATTTTTCTCTAAGGAACAATTCCTAGGATTTTTGGTTCCAAGAATATGGCTATATCATATGGCTCTCCAAGAATGTGTAGGGTCCAAACTTGGTAAAATTCAGGACCCAAAATGACAGATGAGGATAGCTGGCACCCATCTTAGTTCAAAAATATTTTCTAACATTTTTATTTAAAATTGGGATATTACACTTAATCTCATGATTAACCCAAAAGTAGTAGTCGGCAATGCCCTAGGCCGAGGATGTCTACACAACCTCAGTACTAGTCAAACTCTTTTGAGACATCTAGAAAGAGAAAACCAACTAGCCAAGAACTCAAAATGAAGAACAAAGAATAAGAAAAAGGAAAAGAAGAAAAGGAAGTCCAACAAATTGGCTGCCCTAGGGTACCAACAATCAAATGGCCAACCAAAAAAGATAAAAAAAAAAAAAAGCATCAGACATAGTAGCATGCCTTAGTACAAAAGAAACTAAAGAAATGAAGGAAGCTGAGCAAACATAATAACAAAACCTAATAGAGCCAAAAAAAAAAAAATAGTGAAAATATGGCGGTACAATCAAATGAAAATGAAAAAAAAAGCCAATAGTAGTAGATCAAGAATATGGCAAAAATAAAGAAGAAAAACCACACCTTGGGCGAGAAACTATAACGGCCCGATTTTTCTGTTTGAGCGTAAATGAGCGAAATGCCCCTGAGGTCATTTTTATCTGGAATGAGGATAGCCGACCCGGCGATCCTCGGAGGGTCATCTCAATGTTTGAAGGAGATTACAAGTGTTATGATTGATAATTGAGATGAAAATCTCAGTTTCTGAACTTTCGGCTCAAAATGACCAAAATACCCCTATAGTGTTTTACATGGGTATAAGTGCCGTTTGAGCCCGGAATCTTTCCTGGGAGTTCAGAATGGTAATTATAGATGATTAATGATAATTATTTAGGTCCGGATGGTCCCGGGCGGTTTTTGTATAAAATTACCATTTTGCCCCTGAAATAGTATATTTCGGGTCTAATGACGTAATTAAGGAAACCTAAGCAAAATTAGGCTCTAATTGAAGATTAATTAATTTCGGTGATTAATCTAGAGTCAAAATAATTTATTTAGGTTGATTAGAACCTAAGATTGCTTAGATACACCTTAATCTCTTTCTTAAAGTCAAGATTCCATGAAATGGAATCTTGAATAGTATTTTCTCTTTCCAATTCCTTAAATAAAGGAATTATGTTTGTGAATGATTACACTATAAAATGAGTTTTGATTTCACTAATGAGGCAAGAACACCCCCTAATCATGTCTCAACATCCTTAATTACCGATTATCTTACCTAAACACTTGCTTACAAACTCCTAATCAGAAGCTTAATCAAAGATATACCTAAACACACCTTTAAACTGTGATTAGATCAAACAATTTCCCTCCCCTTGGCTCATGAAGAACCGGAACCATTTCCCTCCCCACATTCATCACATGTTGATTTATTTCACATTCAAAGAACCATGCTTGAACCATGCTTTGAACCATGCCTTGAATCATACCTAGTCATATCTTCAACCTTACCTTTGAATGACACTTTGAGGAGATATTTTCTCCCCCTATGGCTGCATAACCTACGACCACTCCTCCTCCATTCATCTCTTCATATTTCAATTCTCTATAAATACATATCTTGGTTGAATTTAGTTCCATTTGCTCATTCTCTAAGCATTGTCTTGAAATTTCATTCTAGTTTTCTTTCTTTTCCTCAAAGAACTCAAAAGTTCTCTTTTCTCTCATCTTCTTCATCTTCTTCATTTTCCTCAAAGAACCACCCCCTTGCAACCTCAAACCACCACACAACCACCATAGATCATCATCCAAACACCTAAGTTTTCATCCTCACACACAAAGCTCACACAAACACATTTCCTTCCTTTTTATCTCTTCTTGGCCGAACATATATATCCACTTGGAGAGGAGTTTTTCTTCTCATTTCCTTTCAAGAACAAGCTCTTTTTCACAACAAAGAAACACCACTTGGTAGGGATTTTGTTCTAAAACCTTTATTTTTCTTTTGATGCTTTGTTTTGAACAAGTTTTTATTGGTTTCTCTTGGTATTTGAACTTCCTTTCTTCCTTTTTATTTTTAGCCTTGGAGCCTTGTTTTCCAAAGAAGATTTTGGCTTGATGATGATGGTTCAAGGTGATGATCATGTGGTTCTCACTTGTGTAACGTCTAAAGCTTAAGACTTGGCCTTTGAGCCTAAAAGTATTTTGGCTTTTCCTTTCCTTTTTCTTGTTTTGATCTCGGTTTTTCTTTCCTTTTCCTTTGCTTTGATTTTGGTTCTCAAAGATATGTTGTTATTTGATTTGTTCTCTTGATCCATTTCCTTGAGTGTGATGATGATGTTCACACCATAAGGTTTCCCTGAAACCTTGGTACAAAGAACTCTAAAGCTCACTTTGTCTTGCTAAGATAAGTTTGGGGTTAAGGTATATGTTCCTTTAAAGTCTTGAATGAGCTCTAGTAAATAATAAAGCGAACTTGCATCCATGTTTAAGTTTATGCTTTGCATATCATGTTTGCCTTCCAATGTCATCACTAAAATCTCAAGAGCAAAGAAATGAACTTGCATTCTCATGTTTAAATTTCAAGCTTTGCATTTCATGTTTATATTTCAAGGCATCACCTAAACTCTAAAGATAAGAATGAACTTGCATCTCATATTTATTTTAAAGTTCTCACTTTACTTTTATAATGGAGAATAAAATAAAGTGCATAGCATGTTTAAGTTTTTGCCATCACTTAAAGATTCTAGAGCTCAAAGACTTGCCCTTTTTTATCTCAAGTAAAGTTTGGACAATGGAAGCATTTCATGAATGCATGATTCAGCCTTGTGATGATGATGGATTTAGTATAAGTTTCATCTAGTCACAAAGGCCAACAAACTATGTCTTAAGATTTTCTTAAGCATAGGAATGCTCAAAGAATACTATAAGTATGATTTTATAATTTAAAACTCACTCAAGAAAGATTTAAAATAGCTATTGCCTTAGCATCATATTTTTATGATTTTAATGAAATAAATTGGTTTTCAAAGAGTTTTAGAAGTTCTAAAATGATTCCAAGAGAAACTAGCAACTTATATGTATTGAAAATGTGATTTTATGTGTTATCTTGAAATGAACATTTTGGTTACTGCCTTGTTATGATGGCTATTATATAATGCTGTTAGAATGTGTAAAAATTATGTTTATTTTAATTAGAAACAATTTTGTGAGTGTTAGGAACAACTAGTAAGTAGAAAGGATGAAAAATGTGAGTTTTAGATCCCTTAGAAACTAAATTATGGCTGCTGTTTTAGGATGAGTAAAATCTGAAATAAAATGGTTTTAGAATAGTTTAGAAGTGTAGAATTAATTCCTTAAGGCTGCAACAATTAATTTTAGTACCTTAGGAAAAGCCGAAACTTAGAAAGGGTAAAATCGTAGCTTCTAGAACCCCGTATTTTGAAATATAACTTTTCTGTCCAAACTGCATGATGCTGTTTGGTACTGTTCATAAGCATAAAAATTAGTGAGAATTATTAGTTGTAATCCCTTAGGTGCATAGAAGACCTATGTTAGATGTTATGATAATTAGACCGTAAGTTTAAGACCCGTAAGGATCAAAAGCATAAGATATACTGTAAGATAAGGGAGGTAATGAGAGTTAGTGTCTCAAATGAATTTATGTTTATTTATGAGTTGCTATGAGCATAGCATATGCATTAGCTGAGCCTGGTCCCTGATTCCGGTACACTGGTTAGGAGCATGTTTATTTTGCAAAAGGAATGGAGATATTTATGTGCAAATGTATGTGCTATGAGAAAGTGTTTACATGGCTTTAATAGCTTATCATATTCATGAATTGATGTTGAAATGCATGGATTATTCCATGACATGAGATGAGATTTAAAGTGATATAATGATATATGGAAATGATCCCCTAGACTCCTCGAATTAAAGGTTATGAGGGGTGATCCGCTAAAAGACTTAAGTGACATAAGCTATGTGAAAATGACCCTCTAGACTCCCCAAATTAAAGGTTATGAGAGGTGATTCACAAAAGGAAATGACCCTATAGACTCTCGAAATTAAAGTTATGATAGGCGATCCTTAAGCCCCCTGACTTGCACTCCGGGAGTTGGGATTTATATTTATCTTAGGATAAGCTGAAACTAGTGAATACTAGTTTGGTATGAGCTCATAACCTAGAAACTCTCAATGAGAAGAGTTATTAGGGTGGCCTCATGATGGAAAGATTAATGAATGTAATGTCACTTAAGCAAAGGAAAAGAGAAAGGATATACATGAAAATTATATGCTTCTCTATGCCACTTAATTGAGTATGTTTCTTTATGATATGTTCAAGTGATATTTGTATAATGCTTTTGTCATGCATTCATACCATGCTATGTTGTATTCATAACATCAAGATTCATCCTAAAATAAACGGACCTTGGATAATTATGTTTAAAACCTAATAATGAACCTTATGCATGATCACTTTTCTATAATAAACCTAAGGTTCTTTGAGATGTAGACGATGACATTAGGATAGGAGGATTTCCCCTACTAAGACTCTTTATTAAGATTCTCACTCCCTCTATCTTTCTTTCTTTCTGTTATGTCTTTAGAGGACGATGACTTCGTTCATGATCTTCATTGACACCTAAGTGTGGGAGGTGTAACACCCTAATTTTTAACCCAACTTTCTAGAACACATTAGGTTAAACATTAGGCTATTACTTCATAGTCTCATTCTTTCATTGAAATACTTAGCGGAAATTACGGGTAAATTTTTCTTTTTTGAAAACATAAAACAAAGTGAGAGCCACGTTCTTAGTCTAATCGAATAATAGGAATATAAAGCACGCTTAACACTCATAGAGAAACACAGAAATGGAAACATATAACAGCTGAGCATAAATCATCACAACAAGAGAAACGTTTTATTAATAACATGACTTAGAATACATAAGTAGTCATACCCTCATTGGGACGGGCAGAGCTTGTAATACAGCAGAAAGGAAGTACAATAGAAACAGAGAAATGTAAAGTAACATAAAGTAAACCATCACTACCCGAGTGCACCTATAGTGAATAACCTCAAAACAAAAGCGAGTTTATCCAGTCTACTTGTGAGTGTGTGCACTAAGCCTCCCCTAAAACATCTGCTACTAGATCCCGGGGAAATGGAGTGTTACTGATCCAAGAACGCAAGGCGGGGAGTGGGCATACGTGTAGACTAGCGTGAGCTCCTCGTTAGGGCGCCTCTCGGACGGATGTGTCAATGAAGACCACGAATGTCGCCATCAGTCTCTCAAGATGTGACTAAGCGAGAAAAAGAAGAGAAAAGAGTGAGAATCTTACTAAAGAATCTCAAGAGGGAATCTCCTATTCTAGGGTTACATCGTTCACATCCTCAGGAACCTTGGGTTTATTTATAAAAGGTGTTCATGCATATGAGATTCATTATTAGGGTTTATGAAACTATTTATCCAAGGTCCATTTCTTTTAGTATGCATCTTGATGTCATGAATGCAACATGTTTAAGCATGAATGTATGGCAATACTTGAGCACATAAATCAACAAATCACAACAATCTAGATTCATGCAAGTGGCATAAGGGCATATTACAACTCTTACTTTTCTCATACTTATGTGACTTAAAAGCATCATATCTCTTTTGTTCTTTTTCTCAAAAACCACCCTCTTAAAACATATCCATCTATTTCCAACCGATACACCGCCCCGGCGATTTTTATGATAACCTCCTATCTCCGTCTCACCTAATCGCCTAGGAATGAGCTCAATCCTAACTAGTCGTCACTAGATTTAATATGGGGTAAAATGAGGGGGTAACATAAACATATTTCATTCTTTGAAACGTTCTACTGGCCTCGAGTGCACAGCGAATTGTCCGCTTTGGTAAGGCTGCATCTGCGCATACCCTCACGGATTTGCCTCCTCCTCACCGTAGCAGGAGAAGTACGTCTCAATGCTTGTCACATAAAAATATCCTGGGGATGTTCGGTCGAACCAGTGTCACCCAGGGTTTTCAACTCATATGGTACTTTAAAACATTTTTCAACCCTTTTAGGTTTGATAGAAATTTGGCAGCATAACGGCTGTTAAACTGAATTTCCTTCAAACCAAAATTCATGCCACAAGCTAATCACACAACTTAACATCTCAATAATAATTTCCTCACGTATCATCAATAAAACATTTTAGGGTTCATGCATCATCAAGCATATTCTTCTAATACATCATTCTCACATAGATAAACATCATAACATATATTTCAAACTCATCATTCTTACATAGATTATAGCATATATTCCAAACTCATCATAGCATATATTTTAAACACATCATACTCATATAGATAAAGCTCATGTATCATATATCATACTTGCATAAAATTAAGCATCATAAAAACTCAAGACTTCTTAATGTCTTATGCATCGACCCTTAAGGTCCTTAACTCACAATCTAAGTTATAAATCATCAAAACCTAGTCTCTTGGGAACCTATGAGGTTATAACTAAGTATTTCTCACCTCACACTATGGTCAAGAACATCTCTAGACCTCAAGGATGCAGAATTTAAAATCCCAACTTTACGGGTACCTAGGAGTCACAAAGAATGACTCTTTCTAAGTCCATTGTTCCTAAAGCATCAAGATTAAGCCCTAAACCAATTATGAGTCATTCCTACACATTTAAACTAATTTAGAACCATGATTATCATTTCTAAACCTTGCTGGACAGAATCCAGAAAATTCCATCATTAAGGGATCTAAAATTCTCAAATTAATTCTTTTCTAGTTCTTAACTTATCCTATCTTTCACATATGAGTCTTAACATTATTTTTACTCAAACATAAGCATCTTATCATTATTAACACAGCTCATACAGTGGCCAAACATAGCAAGGCAGAACCGAACAAACATCTCCATAAAAGACATGAAACACAATTTCTAAAGCACATACAATACTAGTTTCTCTTGGAACCTTTTTCAACGTTCAAAACTCATTTATGGACACTTTTATCACCTATAATCATAAAAATACTTAAGAGGGTAATAGCTAAATCATTTTTATCTCAAGAGGTCCTAAATTCATAAAACTTAGTTCTACATATTTCTTATACTTACATAAGCTTAGAAAAATTATAAAACATAGTTTTCAATACTTGGAAACACCAAAGCCTCTTAGGGCCGAAATAGGGACCAAAAGCAATAAATATTTTTAGACCTTTGTTGAGACAACAATGGGCAAGTCTTTGAGCTCTAGGTTCATTAAAGTGATGACATAAAAATAAACATGCTCATGCACTTGTTTTAGTTTTTGCTAGAAAGTAAAGTGAGAGCATAAAATAAATATGTGATGCATTATATTATTATCTTTGATATTTATGTGAGAATTTGAAACATAAACATGATAATGCATAGCTTGAAATATAAACATGATAATGCAAGCTCCTTTATTACCTTGATACTTAGTGATAACGAAGAAAGTAAACATGATGTGCAAAGCATAAAATAAATATGGTATGCATTATATTATTATCTTTGATATTTAGGTGAGAACTTGAAATATAAACATGATAATGCAAGTTCCTTTATTACTTTGGTACTTAGTGATAGCAGAGAAAGTAAACATGATGTGCAAAGCGTAAAATAAATATGGTATGCATTATATTATTATCTTTGATATTTAGGTGAGAACTTGAAATATAAACATGATAATGCAAGTTCCTTTATCACTTTGGTACTTAGTGATAGCAAAGAAAGTAAACATGATGTGCAAAGCGTAAAATAAATATGGTATGCATTATATTATTATCTTTGATATTTAGGTGAGAACTTGAAATATAAACATGATAATGCAAGTTCCTTTATCACTTTGGTACTTAGTGATAGCAAAGAAAGTAAACATGATGTGCAAAGCGTAAAATAAATATGGTATGCATTATATTATTATCTTTGATATTTAGGTGAGAACTTGAAATATAAACATGATAATGCAAGTTCCTTTATTACTTTGGTACTTAGTGATAGCAAAGAAAGTAAACATGATGTGCAAAGCATAAAATAAACATGATGCAAGGTTCATTTTAAGGTGATCTAAAGCTCATCCAAGACTTTAACAACATAATAACCCAACACATATCTCATTACAAAAAGAGCTTTAGAGTTCTTGAACTAAGTTCTCAAAGGAATTATGAGGTTCTTGAACATCATCATCAAGCTCAAGAAAGCAAAACTTTTTGAACAAATAAAACTTCAAAGATCTAAAAGGAAAATGGTAACTAAATGTTAAAGAAAGGAACAAAGAAACCAAAATCATAATAGCAAGAAAAGTAAAGGTATTCTTGAGTAAAAATCATTTTTGAGTTAGAAAATAATGTTGGAACTCAAAGAAAATAAAACCTCAAGCTCTAGAGTTTCCTTTGAGATGAACACATAGCCATTATCTAGGAGTCCTCATCATTGAGCTATCATGTACTCATCAAGGCCAAGAGGCCGAAAATACAAGAAAAGGAAACCAAAGAAAGTTTCAAAAAGAAAACCCAAGAGAAAGCTAGAAAGAACTCATTTTCAAGAAGACAAAGTTTAGAAAACACTCCTACCTAGAGTGAAGACAAAAAGCTTGGACTTGAAGATGAAAATGATACGAGCAACACCTCCTAGGATGGTGATGATGATTCGGCCTTGATGAAAGAAAAAGGAAGGAAATGTGTTCTTGGTGAGCTTGTGTTTGAGAATGGAAGTTTAGGTGTTTGTATGATGATCCAAGGTGGTGGGGTGGTGTTTCAAGGTTGTGTGATGATGTTTTAAAAGGAAAAAGAAGAAGATGAAGAAGAAGAATGCTCTTGAGATTTGAGAGAAAAAGGAAGAACTTAGAGAAAAACTAAAAACTAAACTTAGCAAATGAACAAAGTGTAGCAAAGGTTCATCTAGGCATGGTATTTATAGAGAAGAATAAGAGTGAATGAGTGGAGGAGAATGAATCCTCATGGAACATGAGGTGAGGCATGTGTGGAGGAGAATGAATCCTCATGGAACATGAGGTCTCCTCATGGAACATGAGGTGAGGCATGTGTGGAGGAGAATGAATCCTCATGGAACATGAGGTGAGAGAATTGCACTTTGATGACATGGCTTCAATCATAGTCTTTGGAGTGTGAAATAAAATTAAATTGTGATAAAATGGATGTTGAATTTCGTGCAGGTCTGATGCAGCAAGGGAGGAGAGAGTTTTGGTCATGTAATAGTGTGTTAGTGATGTGTTTAGGGGTGTATTAGCTTAGGTGTAAGGTTAGGAGTCATTAAGCATAAGTTTAGGTGACTAAGAATGTGATTAGGAACCTTTATGACATGATTAAGGAGTACTCATACATATTTAGGAGATTTTAAATTCATTTTATGAATAAAACAATGTAGACAAAATTCCATAATTTAAGGAATTGGAGAGAGAAAACACTATTCAAGATTCCATGACTAGAAATCTTGAATTTAAAATAAGATTTTAAGTGGTAATTAAGCACTTTTAGGTTCTAATCAACTTTAATAAATTATTTTGACTCAAGATTAATTATGGAAATTAATTAATCTTCGATTAGAGCCTAATATTACTTAGGTTTGCTTAATCACGCGATTAAGCGTAAAAACACGAAACTAGGGGTAAAATCGTAATTTTACACTAATTTTGCCCGGGACCTCCATAATTAAAACTGAGGTCATAGAATACATAAAAACGCCTTTTAAAACCATCTGGAGAAGTTTCGGGTTCATCCGGCACTTACAAATAGGTAAAACACCGCAGGGGCGTTTTGGTCATTTTGACCTGAAAACTCGAAAAACGAGATTTTCGATTCCGGAAAGGTACACAGGTCATCTAATCCCCTTCCAACATTGAGTTTGCCCTTCGAGTACTGCCAGATCGGCTTTCCTCGAATTCTGGGCCGAAAATGACCTCAGGGGCATTTCGGTCATTTTCACTCTAGCAGAAAATCGGGGCGTTACAGGAGGTGCATTACGACCCAGACCACCGCTCATACCACTTCGAGGGTCACTATGAAGTACGCATTTTTGCATACATGGAATGCCCCTTCACCTATTCAATTTCCAGCTTCAGGTTCACCCCCACTTCCTCCTATGGTGACGATTTGATCTTTGAGTACACTCGACCCCGCAATGAGCAGACTCGACGTGCTCGCCCTACCGCTTCGGCAGTTCACAATTACCCCAAGTACGTTCCCCATTCGAGGCGATAAGAGACTGACCCATTTGAGGACTCCCCCACACACATATACTCGAAGGGTTCTGCACTTACGACACCCATGGACATAGGTAGAGGCAATGATGACACAGTGACCTAGCCCAGGCTAGCCCGACGACCAGAGATTTGCCCACACCATGGAGGCCTTGTTCGTCCCCTATTCCATCTACATACACCTGTGGAGCTTGCCCAATTTTTTAGGTACATACCCCCTTCGCTGCAGGATCGGGATCACCAGTAGATTTTGATGGAGGACTCGATAAAGTGTTAGAGCTATCACACGAGGATCCCTTTTCTACGTTGTATCTTTTGTTAGGGGTGACTTTAGTTTGAGAACTCGTAGGACTAGTGGAGGGGATCTATAGTTGGCATCTGGTGTTTTGATGTCCCATGTATTTTCTGCTTTTATGTATTTCTTTATGTTGTTTACTTATGTATTGGAAGTTCAGCCCACTTTGTTTGGGTGTGACTCTGCTTACTTAGTGGCTTATCATGTTGTATTACCATGTATGAACTACGTTAAAATGTGATGTAATATATTTGTGTTTCATGTTCATGAATGCTATGTGTTAGATATACGAATGTATTTATCCCTTTATGATGTGGTTTGACATGTGTTTTAGGTCAACGCGTGTGGGTCACGTTTTGTTTTACATTTCAAAAAAAAAATTTTACCCATATTTTTCGCTAAGTATTTTAAATAAAGTTAAAGAAAGAAACCAAAGGGTAATGACTAATAGTTAACTTTAATACATCCTAGGTGTGTTGGGTTAAATATTAGGGTGTTACATTTTGGTATTAGAGCAGTTCAATTCTCATGGAGCTTGAGGATTAGACTGATCATGCTTTTTAAGCATGGTGCAATAGTTATGTCATGTGTAGTGCTTAGATAATAGAGATAAGCTATAGGCTAGATGTGAATGATCCTTGTCTGTTTGCATGTGCCATGGTAATCTAGCATGAAATGTTGAGCTTGATCACCTTAGTATCTATTGTCTTGTGTGTTTAAGGACTAATAGCACCCAGACGACAGAATAGGGCTACAAATGAAAGGAATCAGGACAACGAGATTGCGATGGCTGTTAGGGAGATGGTGAGAGCCATGGAACACAAAGGAGATGCTGAACGTGGTCCCTTTACTGCCAAAGTATTAGAACAAACTCAATTCGGAGAGTTCCGTAAGGTGAATCCACCAACATTTAGAGGAGGCCTGAACCCAGACAAAGCTGATAAATGGATCAAGAACCTAGAGAAGATTTACTCTATGGTCTCTTGTTTAGAGGAGTTGAAGGTCAGCTTTGCCGCTTACATGATAGAGTTAGACATCAATTTTTGGTGGACCAGCACCCGACGATTGCTAGAAGCTTCCAGTACTACAATTAATTGGGAGCTGTTCAAGACATACTTCTATGAGAATTACTTCCCCGAGTCAGTGAAAAATGCAAAAGATGTCGAGTTTATGCAATTGACCCAGGGAGGGTCAACCATCGCTTAGTACACGGTGAGGTTTGAAGAGCAAATTGAGTTCTCACGGGTTTTTCAAAGAAACCCCGATGAGATCTGGAAGTGCATTAAGTATGAGGCCGGACTGAGGGCAGAGCTTAACATAGCTATTACGCACATGTAGATCAGGGATTTTCCCTACCCTGGTCAACAAGTGTCGTATCCTAGAGGAAGGACACAAGAAGCTAAGCACCGCAAGGATGGAATGCACCAGAGGGCTAGGACCTCAAGCCCCGAGGTTCAAGCCGTAACACCAGAATCAATCCAAAACCCACTTCAGCCTACAGTATAATTAGCAGTTCAAGCCACAACATAACTAACAATAGCAAATGACACACTTCAATCCACAATCCAAGCCACAACCTCAACCACGGTTCAAGCACAATGGCCCCAGATACAACCGCCAACAAGGAGGGTCAAGTGGACCCAGAAACAACCATCACCAAGGAGGATCAAGTGGATCTAAAAACAAAACACCTCAAGGAGCCCCTGCCACTTTTCCTAAACTCACACCTGCCATGGAATGCCCAAAGTGTGGGAAACTGCATGGAGACCACCCCTACTTGGTTGGGCAAGGAGTTTGCTACAAGTGTAGGAAGCTCGGTCACTTCACTAGGGAATACATGGAGCGGAACCCAATAACCTCGAACCCCAATCCATAACAGCAAGGGAGGGTCTTTACCCTTAACGCAGAAGACTCGGCGAAGTCCAGAAGCCTCATAGAAGGTACGTGTAAAATGAACGGTAAGACTTTAATTGTACTATATGATTTTGGTGCAACTCATTCTTTCATATCACATGATAGTGTTAGATCCATACAATTGCATGTGATAGAACTTCCTTTTGACTTAACCGTTTCCACACCTACTGGTCAACCTGTTAAGACTTTCAAGTGTTGTTTAGATTGTCATCATTTTATTGAGGATAGACCTTTCATTTTAAACTTGGTTTGTTTGCCCGTGAATGGTTTAGACATAATTCTTGGCATGGATTGGCTTTATACCGACCATGTAATGTTAGATTGTTACACAAGGTCTGTCATCTTCCTTCCAATTCCTAGTGAGCCTAGTAGATCATTCAAACTTTATTTAAACATAGTAGAGGTTAACTGTCATGGTAAAAAGTGTAAGGGATATGTCCTCCTAGCCGCTAGTAATGTAGACTTTGAGCAGAACATCAGTGATATACCCGTAGTGAGAGATTACCCCAAAGTGTTTCCCGATAAGATACTCGAATTCCGTCTAAAAAGGGAGGTCGAGTTCTCTATCAAGTTGGTTCCAGGAGCTGGACTGATATCCATAGCACCCTATAGGATGTCGCCCCTAGAGCTAGCTGAGTTGAAAGCTCAGTTAGAGGAGCTGTTGGAGAAGAAGTTTATGAGGCCAAGTGCATCACCGTGGGGAGGCTTGGTTTTGTTTGTTAAGAAAAAATATGGGAGTATGAGGCTTTGCATAGATTATAAGCAGTTAAACCGAGTGACAGTAAAGAATAAGTACCCTTTACCTAGGATTGATGATCTAATGGACCAGTTGAGAGGAGTGGTGGTATTCTCTAAGATTAATTTAAGGTCAGGATACCACCAGATCAGGGTTAAGGAGGAAGACATACCTAAGACTACGTTTAGGTCTCGGTATGGCCACTTTGATTTCACGGTCATGTCGTTTGGTTTGACCAATGCTCCTGTTGTGTTTATAGATTACATGAATAGGATCTTAAAACCCTATTTAGATCAATTTGTGGTTGTTTTCATAGATGATATACTCATCTATTTGAAAACTCACAAGGAGCATGAACAACACCTAAGGACAGTTTTGGAGATTCTGAAGGCAAAGAAGTTGTATGCTAAGCTGTCTAAGTGTGAATTCTGGCTGGAGGAAGTTAAGTTTTTAGGACATGTAGTGTCAAACAAAGGTATTGTTGTGGACCCTAGTAAGATTGAAGCAATGATGAGTTGGGAAAGACTAACCATCGTAATAGAAATATGGAGCTTTTTGGGTTTAGTTGTTTATTACTGTAGGTTCATTTAAGGATTTTCCCAGATCTCTTTACCCTTGACCAAACTTAATAGGAAGAATGCCCCATATGTTTGGACCCCAGAATATGAGAAGAGTTTTCAAGAGTTGAAAGTGAAGCTGACCACCACCCCGGTGTTAGTTTTACCAGATCCCAATGTGGCTTACGAGGTGTATTGCGATGCTTCAGGGAAAGGTTTAGGGTGTGTGTTGATGCAGAATAGGCAAGTGGTAACCTATGCATCTAGACAACGTAAGCCTCACGAAGCAAATTACCCTACCCATGACCTAGAATTGGCAACACTAGTGTTTGCTTTTAAGGTATGGAGGCACCATCTATTAGGGTAAAATTTGAGGTGTTCTCTGATCACAAGAGTCTAAAGTACCTCTTTGATCAAAAGGAGTTGAAAATGAGGCAAAGGAGGTGGATGGAGTTCCTGAAGGACTACGACTTCGGGTTGAAATATCACCCCGATAAGGCCAATATGGTGGTCGATGCTTTGAGTCGGAAGTCATTGCACTTATCTCGGATGATGCTTAAGGAGTCGGAACTGATTGAGAAGTTTAGGGACATGAATCTAGGAATGACTTTGACCACTGAGGGCATGACAATGTGTCATCTCAGTGTGATGAGTGATTTTAAGGAGAGAATTAGTCGAGCCCAGCAAGGGGATGAGGAATTTAAGGAGGTCTTGGAGGCAGTAAAAGCTAGAAAGTTAATGGGTTTCACTCAAGGAGCGGATGGACTAGGGAGTGTCAAATGTCGGATTTGTGTGCCGGCATGTGGTGACCTCCAAAAGGAGATTTTGGAAGAGGCTCATAAGAGCCATTTCACCATCCACCCCGGTACAACCAAGATGTATGAAGACTTGAAGAAGATGTTTTGGTGGCTTGGTTTGAAAAGGGACGTAGTTGCTTGGGTAAGTAAGTGCTTAGTCTGTCAAAAGGTGAAGATCGAGCACCAAAAGCTCTCTGGAATGTTTCAACCTTTGTTTATCCCCAAGTGGAAGTGGGATAGCATTTCTATGGACTTCGTGACCGGCCTACTTAAGGCCCAAGTCGGCCATGATGCCATATATATGGGTAGTAGTGGACTGACTAAATAAGTCAGCTCACTTTTTACCCATCAGGGCAACCTATTCCTTAGATAGGTTGGCCTAGTTGTACATTCAAGAGATCGTAAGGTTACACCAAGTACCATCGATGATAATCTCCGATTGAGATCTGCGGTTTACGTTATGTTTTTAGGGAGCCTTTCAAAAGGTGTTTGGTTCAAGGCTATGCTTATGCACAGCTTACCACCCTCAAATAGATGGCCAGTCAGAAAGGACGATACAAACCTTGGAGGACATGTTGAGGGAATGTGTTTTGGATAAAAAAGGGAGTTGGGATAGGTACCTGCCATTGATCGAGTTTGCATATAACAACAGTTATCACGCAAGCATCGGTATGGCATCGTGTGAAGCGTTGTATGGAAGGAAGTGCCAATCACGTTTTTGTTGGTATGAACCCAATGAACAAAGCATGTTGGGACCCAAAGTAGTAAGGGAGACGACGGAGCAAATTAAGAGAATTAAGGATAAAATCCTTACTACTCAAAGTCGTTAGAAAAGCTATGCGGACAAACGGCAAAAGCCATTGGAATTTCAAAAGGGAGAACATGTATTCCTTAAGATCACCCCTACAACCAGTATAGGATGAGCCACGAAAGTCAAAAAGTTGAGTCTTAGATTCCTTGGCCCCTTTGAAATTCTCAATAGAGCAGGACCGGTAGCATATAAAATAGCCTTATCATCCAATCTGTCTAACTTCCATGATGTCTTCCATGTCTCACAACTAACAAAATACCAATCCGAACCTAGTCATGTGTTAGAGACGGAACAAGTAAAATTAAGGCAGGACTTGACCTTTAATCTACCGCCTATGAGGATTACGGACAAGGAAGTCAAGCAGTTGAGGAACAAGACGGTACCTTTGGTGAAAGTAGCATAGGGGCAGGGGAAAACGGAAGAATTCACGTGGGAGTTAGAATCAGAGATGAGAACGAAGTACCCCGAGCTATTTTCAGGTCCGGATGGTTTTGGGCAATTTTTGTGCAAAATTACCGTTTTGCCCCTGAAATAGTGTATTTCGAGCCTAATGACGTAATTAAGGAAACCTAAGAAAAATTAGGCTCTAATCTAAGATTAATTAATTTCAGTGATTAATCTAGAGTCAAAATAATTTATTTAGGTTGATCAGAACCTAAGATTGCTTAGATACACCTTAATCTCTTTCTTAAAGTCAAGATTCCATGTCATGGAATCTTGAATAATGTTTTCTCTGTCCAATTCCTTAAATTAAGGAATTATGTTTGTGAATGATTACACTATAAAATGAGTTTTGATTTCACTAATGAGGCAAGAGCACCCCTAATCATGTCTTAACATCCTTAATTATGCATTACCTTACCTAGACATTTACTTACAACCTCCTAATCAAAAGCTTAATCAAAGATATACCTAAACACACCTCTAAACCATGATTAGATGAAACAAATTCCCTCCCCTTGGCTCATGAAGAATTGGTGCCATTTCCCTACCTACATTCATCACATGTTGATTTATTTCGCACTCAAAGAACCATGCTTTGAACCATACCTAGCCATGCCTTCAACCTTACCTTTGAATGACACTTTGAAGAGATATTTTCTCCCCCCATTGTTGCATAACCTACGGCCACTCCTCCTTCATTCATCTCTTCATATTTCAATTCTCTATAAATACATATCTTGGGTGAACTTGGTTCCATTTGCTCATTCTCTAAGCATTGTCTTGAAAGTTCATTCTAGTTTTCTTTCTTTTCCTCAAAGAACTCAAGAGTTCTCTTTTCTCTCATCTTGTTCATTTTCCTTAAATAACCACCCTCTTGCAACCTCAAACCACCACACAACCACCATAGATCATCATCCAAACACCTAAGCTATCATCCTCATACACAAAGCTCACACAAATACATTTTCTTCCTTTTTCTCTCTTCTTGGCCGAACACATATATCCACTTGGAGTGGAGTTTTTCTTCTCATTTCCTTTCAAGAATAAGCTCTTTTTCATATAAAGAAACACCACTTGGTAGGGGTTTTGTTCTAAAAGCTTTATCTTTCTTTTGATGCTTTGTTTTGAACAAGTTTTTCTTGGTTTCTATTGGTCTTTGAACTTCCTTTCTTCCTTTTTATTTTCAGCCTTGGAGCCTTGTTTTCCAAAGAAGATTTTGGCTTGATGATGAGGGTTCAAGGTGATGATCATGTGGTTATCACTTGTGTATCCTCTAAAGCTTAAGACTTGGCCTTTGAGCCTAAAAGTAATTCGGTTTTTCCTTTCCTTTTTCTTGCTTTGATTTCGGTTTTCCTTTCATTTTCCTTTGCTTTGATTTTGGTTCTCAAAGAAATGTTGTTATTTGACTTGTTCTCTTGATCCATTTCCTTGAGCTTGATGATGATGTTCACACCATAAGGTTTCCCTAAAACCTTGGTACAAGAACTCTAAAGCTCACTTTGTCTTGCTAAGATAAGTTTGGGGTTGAGGTATAAGTTCCTTTAAAGTCTTGAATGAGCCCTAGTAAAAAATAAAATGAACTTGCATCCATGTTTAAGTTTATGCTTTGCATATCATGTTTACCTTCCAATGTCATCACTAAAATCTCAAAAGTAAAGAAATGAACTTGCATTCTCATGTTTAAATTTCAAGCTTTGCATTTCATGTTTATATTTCAAGTCATCACCTAAACTCTAAAGATAAGAATGAACTTGCATCTCATATTTATTTTAAAGTTCTCACTTTATTTCTATAATGGAGAATAAAATAAAGTGCATAGCATGTTTAAGTTTTTGCCATCACTTAAAGATTCTAAAGCTCAAAGACTTGCCCTTTTATCTCAAGTAAAGTTTGGACAATGGAAGCATTCCATGAATGCATGATTCGGCCTTGTGATGATGATGGACTTAGTATAAGTTTCATCTAGTCACAAAGGCCAACAAACTATGTTTTAAGATTTTCTTAAGCATAGGAAAGCTCAAAGAATACTATAAGTATGATTTTATGAGTTAAAACTCACTCAAGAAAGATTTAAAATAGCTATTGCCTTAGCATCATATTTTTATGATTTTAATGAAATAAATTGGTTTTCAAAGAGTTTTAGAAGTTCTAAAATGATTCCAAAAGAAACTAGCAACTTATATGTATTGAAAATGTGATTTTATGTGTTATCTTGAAATGAACATTTTGGTTACTGCCTTGTTATGATGGCTGCTGTATGATGCTATTTTAATATGTTAGCATGTGTAAAAATTATGTTTATTTGAAGTAAAAACTATTTGTGAGTGTTAGGAACAACTAGTAAGTAGAAAGGATGAAAAGTGTGAGTTTTAAATCCCTTAGAAACTAAAATATGACTGCTATTTTAGGATGAGTAAAATGGTTTTAGAATAGTTTAGAAGTGCAGGATTAATTCCTTAAGGTTGCAACAATTAATTTTAGTACCTTAGGAAAAGCCAAAACTTAAAAAGGGTCAAAGACGTAGCTTTTAGAACCCCGTATTTTGAAATATAACATTTCTATCCAAACTACATGATGTTGTTTGGTACTGTTCATAAGCATAAAAATTAGTGAGAATTATTAGTTGTGATCTGTTAGTTGCATAGAAGACCTATGTTGGATGTTAGGATAATTAGACCGTAAGTTTAAGACCCTTAAGGATCAAAAGCATAAGATACTGTAAGATGGGGGAGGTAATGAGAGTTAGTATTTCAAATGAATGTATGTTTATTTATGAGTTGTTGAGAGCATAGCATATGCATTAGCTGAGCTCGGTCCCTGATTCCGGCACACTGGTTAGGAGCATGTTTACTTTACAAAAGGAATGGAGATCTTTATGTGCGGATGTATGTAATATAAGAAAGTGTTTACATGGCTTTAATAGCTTATCATACTCATGAATTGATGTTGAAATGCATGTGTTATTCCATGACTAGAGATGAGATTTAAAGTGATATAATGATATATGGAAATGATCCCCTAGATTCCTCGAATTAAAGGTTGTGAGGGGTGATCCGCTAAAAGACTTAAGTGACATAAGCTATGTGGAAATAACCCTCTAGACTCCCCAAATTAAAGGTTATGAGAGGTGATTCACAAAATGAAATGACCCTATAGACTCCCCAAATTAAAGGTTATGATAGGTGATCCTTAAACCCCTAACTCGCACTCCGAGAGTCGGGATTTATACATATCTTAAGATAAGCTGAAACTAGTGACGACTTATTTGGTATGAGCTCATAACCTAGAAACTCTCAAAGAGAAGAGTTATTAGGGTGGCCCCATGATGTAAAGATTAATGAATGTAATGTTACTTAAGCAAAGGAAAAGAGAAAAGATTTACATGAAAATTATATGCTTCTCTATGCCACTTAAATGAGTATGTTTCTTTATGATATGTTCAAGTGATATTTGTATAATGCTTTTGTCATGCATTCATACCATGCTATGTTGCATTCATAACATCAAGATTCATCCTAAAACAAACGGACCTTGGATAATTATGTTTAAAACCTAATAATGAACTTTATGCATGATCATTTTTCTATAATAAACCCAAAGTTCCTGGAGACGTAGACGATGGCAGTAGGATAGGAGGATTTCCCATACTGATATTTTTTATTAAGATTCTCACTCCCTCTATCTTTGTTTCTTTCCATTATGTCTTTAGAGGACGATGGCTTTGTTCATGATCTTCATTGACACCTCATACCATTTCGAGGGTCACTGTGCAGTACGTATTTTTGCGTACATAGGATACCCCTTCACTTACTCAGTTTCCAGCTTCAAGTTCACCCCCACTTCCCCCTATGGTGATGATTTGATCTTTGAGCGCACTCGACCCCGCGATGATCAAACTCGACGTGCTCGCTCCACCGCTTTGGCAGTTTGCGATTGCCCGAAGTACATTCCCCGTTCGAGGTGATCAGAGACCAACCCGTTTGAGGACTCCTCCACACACATCTACTTGGAGGGCTCTACACATACGGCACCCATGGACATAGGTAAAGGCAGTGAGGACACGGTGACCTAGCCTAGGCTAGCCCAATGACCAGAGATGCACCATGCCGCGGAGGCCATGTTCATCTCCCATTCCGTCTGCATACACCTGCAGAGCTTGCCCAATTCATTGGGTACATACCCCTTTCGTTGGAGGATCAGGATCGCCAGTAGATTTCAATGGAGGACCCGATAGAGTGCCAAAGCCATCACATGAGGATCCCTTTTTTACACTGTATCTTTTGTTAGGGGTGACTTTAGTTTGAGCACTCATAGGACTAGTGGAGGGGAGCTATAGTTGGCATCTGGTGTTTTGATGTCCCATGTATTTTCTGCTTTTATGTATTTCTTTCTGTTTTTACTTATGTATTGGAAGTTCAACCCACTTTGTTTGGGTGTGACTCTGCTTACTTAGTGGCTTATCATGTTGTATTACCATGTATGAACTACGTTAAGATGTTATGTAATATATTTGTGTTTTGTGTTCATGAATGTTGTGTTTTTGATATGCGAACGTATTTATCCCTTTATGATGTGGTTTGATATGTGCTTTGGGTTAACACACGCAGCTCACCTTTTGTTTTACATTTAAAAAAAAAAAACATTTACCCATATTTTCCGCTAAGTATTTTAAATAAAGTAAAGTTAAAAAAGGAAACCAAGGGGTAATGACTAATAGTCAACTTTAATACGTCCTAGGCATGTTGGGTTAAATATTATGGTGTTACAGAAACCAAAAAGGGTGGAAAGAAGCCCCCGAAAAATCCTTGCAAAAGAAAAAAATTACGGGGGAGTTCCTTTGAAAAGAGAAGGGATAAAAGATGGAAGTTGAGAACAAAAATAACCCATACAACTGGAAGCCGCAGCGCACTTGAAATCAGATTCTATGACAATCATCGTTCTTCTTTCACATAACAAAAATTATTTCTTTCTCTCAAATAAAAATGTGAAGAGAAAACTGACCAACAAAGAAGAAGAGGAGCCTAATAAATCCAACGGCTTTCAAGAGATGCCTCCACTAAAAACCAATCTTAGCCACTTACAAATCAAAGGTACATAATTACCAGCAAAAAGAGAAATCCAATGACCATAATTCAAACAATGTTAATCAATGTCTAATGAATGGGGCCACCGAAATGCCATGCAGAAATGTATTCTTTCAGTAATCGCCAAAGAATGAGAAACGTCTCAAAGAAAGACAAAGCTTAATAGAGACCGAGTCTAATCCAATTAAAAGCTTGATAACACAATGACCAATTGCCTGGCCTTGGAAATCCAAGAGGTACAAGCTTAGAATATCTCTTACGGGATAAACCAAGCTTGAAGGTGTGGATTGAGTAGTGTCGTGAACTCAGCAATGTCGTGGACTGGGGGCTCCTAAGTTATTAGGTCCATTAAAGTTCAAGGGCGAAGCCCATGCGTCACCCAAGCTTATAGGTAAAAGCCTATAGCTCAGACTTTGAATAAAGGTCAATTGAGTCTCCTCAAATTAAGGGACATGAGAAGATACTTTAGTTATAGTAGAGGGAGAGATCTTCTACTAAGATATCCAAAGAACTAATATTTTGTTACCCTAGGAATAGGGGATAAGATCATGGCAAACTCATGTATATAAGAACAATGCTAATGTTGAACCAAGTAACATCTCTATCATCACTTCCTTGAGTAGACTTCATCTGACTTGAGTGTTGGTGTCTTTGCAGGTCCCCTGCCCCAGGTGTTGGAAATGTAAACTTCAGAACCCTTCAACAAGTATGAGCTTTATTATTTTGAATGACAACAAAGCCAATTTAAAGAAAATACTTTGAAGAACAACTAATGGCTACCTTGAGTTTTTTGACAAAGTATAACAAGTTAATCCAGTATGTATCACACAGACTTAAAGCAAGATTAATATTTCACTTTACATGTGTGATCATGTTTTATCTAACGGGAAGAATTAAGCCGAGTAGAAAGTGAATATTATGTCGAGCAAAGTAAATATATACAAATTAAAGCATAATACGGACTTAAAGTAAGAATAATGTTTCACTTTGCATGCACAAGCATAATTTATCTCATGGGAAGTGATTGAGCCTAAAAGGAGAATGAATGTTATTTCAAGCAAAGCATGTATTCATGCTTACAGACCAAAAGCATAAAAATGGACTTGAATCAAGAATAATTTTACTAAACATGAGCAACATGTTTTATCTCAAGAGAGGAGATTAAGCTTAAAAGAAGTGAATATTATCTCATGCAAAGAACGTGTAAATGCTTAAGGATGGAAGTAGTTCAAGTCAATAGCAAGACGTATAAGGAAACGATCTTCAGAAAGTAACCTGAGACTTCATAAAGTATACTGAAGAAGGAGGAAATCAAGCCAATTTTGGAAGTAACGTGTTACTTAGTTAACAATCATCTCAATCGTAAATTAATCTGAATCAAAGAGCAAATATTGAAGGTTGGAAGATAGAAACAAAATTAAAGAGATCGATTATGCTATCAGAAAGTTCGCTTAACTTTGGAGCAAAGAGCACTAAAGGAAATTGAGGGAAAATTCAAAATTCAAAATTCAAATCTCGAATCAAACACGGTGTTACAATTGATACGTCATCTCTTCTTCCTGATTGATTCATGATCATAGCTTCTAGAAGAATTAGTTCAAAAATCATGATAAGAAAGTAAAAAGATAAAGGACATCAGAAACCTCTACAATACAACAGCTTCTGTAAACGATGTGACAAGTCTGTCAGCTACCTCTCTAGACTAATGTTTCAAGACATAACAGATGATCTACACCTGTTACTTGGAGATTTGATCAAAGGCAATGGTCATAAAAAGGGACCTGTATAAATAGAGATACCATACAAGAATACCGATGAGAAAGTTGAAGACATAAGAGTGAAAACTCTGGAAAAATCTCTCCACATTTACCATGATGTTCATCATAATATATAATCAATCATCTTGAAGTGTAAAAATCTTCTTTCCATGTTCTGTAATGATTTGTATACTCTTCTTAGGAAGAGATGTGAGAACAAAGTCGCTCATGTTTACCAGGTCTGTATTATTAAATTTTTTAAGGAAACATGGGTGTAGGTTAGTTTGAGTGGCAACCCAAGCACATAACCTTTGTAACATTGATCCGTTAGTGATCAGAGTGAGACATAGCTTGGAGAGGCAAAGGTAAAACTACTTGCAACATGATGGAAAAGGTATTTTCTCATCGTGGTTTAGCTTGGAGAGGCTAGTTCAAAACTACTTATAACATGGAAGTAGAAGTTGTCTACAGGTCATGGTTTAGCTTAGAGAGGCTGGTTCAAAACTACTCGGTTAGTGACAGTTGGGGTTGTCCACTGTTCACTGTGAGAGCTTGGAAAGGCTATTGTAAAGACTATCCATTATACTTTCTTAGGTTGAGAAAGTTGTTGTTAGTGAAATCTCAACATGTGTTGAGTACTGGATGTAGGCAGGTTGGCTGTGTAACACCCTAGCTTTTAACCTAACATGCCTAGGACGCATTTGAGTTAAATACTAGTTATTACTCTTTTGTTCCAGTTACATAACATTACTTTTCTAAAATATTTAGCAAAATCAGGGTAAATTTTTTTTTTTGAAAACATAAATTGAAAAGCAGGAGCTGCAAAACTTTAAATGGACGACGTCATATGGCACACATACAAGGAGATCAAAGCATAAAGTAAACGAGTAGAAGAGGTACAAGTTATAAACATAAACAATACCATCATAGACTTCATAGCAACATAGACATTCTGAGTACATACCATAATAAATACTTAACACTAACATAGTACCCACCAACCATGGGTGAGTTAATACAGTCATATAGGAGATAAACAGAAAAACTGGAAATGCATACATCAGGAAATATGGCCTACTTAAGTGCACTTAAAGAGAATAACCTCAAAAGCAAAAGAAAGTCACCCTAAGCAATAAGTGAGTGTGTGCACTATAGACTCCTCAACCGCTACTTTCTACTGTTGTCCCTCCTAGGAGGGAAGAGCATAACCAATCCACTGACATAGCTCAAAAGGAGTGGTAAAGCGAAGAGGCGGCTGGACATGAGCTCCACGGCATGGTCGCATGGCTGGCCTACGTGCTAACATAGGTTGGGTCACTGTGTCCTCGCTACCACCTCCCATCTCCATAGGCACTATAGGTGCAGAACCCTCTGAAAAGACATAAGTGGCAGAGTCCTCCTATAGGTCGGTCTCAGAGTGCATCGAGTGGGGAACAAAGTCTGGGTAGTCATGAACTATAGAAGTAACAGGGCGAGCACAACAAATCTTCTCGTCATGCGGCCGAGCATGCTCGAACACCAGGTCATCTCCAAAAGGTGAAGCAGGGGAAAAACGGAAGTTGGAAACAGGGTGTGCAAACGGATGTCCCATGTAGACAAAAACGCAAACAACACAATGACCCTCAAAGTGATAAGAGCGATGAGCAGCGTCGTAGTGCACCTCCCAAGTGGGAGTGTCAATGAAGACCACAAATGCCACTATTAGCCTCTGAAGATGGGAAGGAAAGAAAGATAGAGGGAGTGAAAAGAATCTCAGTAGGGAATCATCCTATCCTAGTGTTATCATCTACATCCTCAAGAACCTTGGGTTTCATTATGAAAATAATGAGCATGCATAAGGTTCATTTATTAAGTTTCAAACATGTCCAAGGTTCGTGTCTTTTAACATGATTCTTGATGTTATGAATGCATTATACCTCATTATGCAATGCATGGCAGTATAAGGTGCAACATATTACATAGAGACGTAAGTAGTAAACATAGTAAGCATTGCATGTATGTCTTTCATTTATACTTGAGGTGACTTAACTTACTCTTTTCTCTCTTTGGGGCCACCCTATTATTCTCTCTTGTGAAAGTTCTAGGTTATGAGATCATACCTAACTAGTCGCCACTAGTTTCTACTTACCCTATGCTAAGTTACTTATCCTATGACGAGTTCAACACCCGACTTTTAAAGTATGGGATAGGGGGCAAAGATCACCTTTGATAACCTTTAATTCGAGGAGTCCAAAAGATCACTTCCTTATTGGATCACCTCTCATAACCTTTAATTCGGGGAATCTAGAGGATCATCTACATGTATCTTATGTCACCTTTCAAACTTAGCATCTTACTTAGAGATGTAACCATAATCCATAAATACACTCATCATTCATAGCACATCATGTGGTGATTCATGTTTGGAATATTTCATCCTTTATCAAGATTTGCAAACTTGGCGGAAATCCGGCAACATAACAACTAGAAACCAGATTTCCCCAAATTTGCTTTAGGCCCTGTAATCACATATACCATGCATCTCAATAATTCAAACATAAACATAGCATGTTGTTCAATTCACATAATCACCACTTATTTTCATGTATCCATCAGCATATGTCATCATTATTTCTATTGAAAACTAAGCATGCTCCTACCTAGTATGCTGGAATTATGGACTGAGCTCAGCTAGTGCATATGCTATGCTCATTAACATAAATTATACATACAATCAAGGTATTAAAATCACTATTATCAAACACTTGTCATGCAATTACCCCCAAGCCGTTAGGAATTACGCCTTGACCCTTTATGGTCTAAAACTACACCCGACGTAACCTAGTTTTCCAAAATTAATTCTTTAAGTACCCAAGCGACCTACCCTAAAGATTTTCACTAAGTTAAAGCTCATAAACATTTTCAATGTTGCTATACCACTTTGGGCAGCGTTTAAAAAAGAACGTTTCAGGGTTCTAGAAATCACATTTTTGACTCTTTCTAATTACCGGTTTTTCCTAGAATGCTGAAATTAATATTTACCACCACTAATGGAAATTTTTACACTTGAAAATAGTTTCAAACAGAATCCTTATAAAAAAGAAGTTACCAAGGTAGTAAATATAAAATCTCAATTTTTAGAAGTCTCAAAAACACATTCTTCGGTCCTTTCTAATTTCTAATTTTTCCTCAAGATAAAGAACTGACTCCTCTCATCAATTTTTAGTGATCACTACACATTTAAATCAGCATTTTACAGAAATTAAATAAAAGGGCACAGTAGCCAAAAATCCATTTGTTAAAAGTACCCGAAAATTGTTCCTTCGACCCGATCTTGTTACTAGTTTGTCCTAGGATGCCAAAAACAATTTTTACATCATTTAATTCTAATTTTGACATCCTCTAACTCATCCAAACAGCATAAAACAGAAAAGGAAATGCCAAAACAGTAGCCAAACGTTGATTTCTAAAAACACGTAAAATCACATTTTCGCTACTTACTAGATACTAGTTTCCATTTGGAATTAACTTAAGACTTAGGAAATACCTTGAAAACTAATTTATCCCCTTGAAAATACAAAGGATGGCCCTTAGGGTAGTAGCAATACTAAAATTTATTTTAGACAACTTATGTCCCTAAAAATCATATATTTAGTACCCATAGAGCCTCTAATTGTTGTAAAAATTACAAGACACAAAACTTGAAATCTTATAACAAAACAAAACTCATTTTTCAAACCCATCATAAAAGTGATGGCCGAATTTGCTAATCAAGGAGAACAATCATTGGCAAAACTTTTATTTAAGATACAAGGGCAAGTCTTTGAGCTCTAGGAATTTTAGATGATGGCAAACATGCTATGCAACCTCATTCTTAATCTTCATTATTAGAAGGTGATAGCTTGGAAACATAAATATGATGTACAAGACTTGAAAATAAACATAAAATGCAAGACTTGAATTTAAACATGAGAATGCAAGTCCATTTATTTAATCTTTAAGATTTAGGGTGATGGCTTGAAAATAAACATGATATGCAAAGCATTAAAATTTAAACATGATGTGCAAGGGCTTGAAATATAAACATGAATTCAAGTTCATTTCTTTATCTTGCTAGAGCTCATTTAAGACTTTAAAGAATACAACTCTCAATCCCAATCAATCTTAAACAAGATATAATGAACTTTAGAGTCTCAAACTATCTTGGTCCTAAGAACCACACTTTAAGACTGATTACAAAGTTCAAAAGAAAAACCATTCATGAAGCTAACAAGCATTTAACCTTGATATCTCCTTGAAGCCAAAATCAAACCTTAAGCTCTAGAGGTCCAAGACATGGTGGTTTTTCACAACCACCATTCAAGATCCATCATCTTCAAGCTATGGTTCAAAACTTTTTAAAACCAAAAATGAAAGGAAAGCCATGAAACCTAGGCTGAAAATAGAAGAAGAAAGAATGAATCTTTGAGCTTTAGAGACCCTAAACTTGGTGGTACCAAGACCACCATCAAAGGTTCTCATCATCAAGCCATAGATCCACCACTTTTCCTCCAACCAAAACCAAAAATACAAAGGAAAGGAAACCTAAACCGAAACCATGAAACAAATAAAGGAAAAACTCAAACCAAAACATTGAAAGAAGGAAATATAGAAAGCTTGTTCAACCATTCAACACTAGATCCAAAAATGGAGCAAAAGAATAAAGCTCAACATCAAACCAACCATATAAGGCTGAAAATGACAAGAAAAACTTTGCTCATAAAAATAAAAAATATATAGACAAGAAAAGAGAAGAAACTTCAAACAAAAACCCTACCAAAGATGTTGTCTTTGTAAGAAGGAAGAAAGCTCGGTTCTTATGGTTAAAATAAGAAGACAAAATCTTCTCTTGGGGGCTTGAGGGGTTTTGGCCAAGGGGGAGAGAATGGAAAGGAATGCCTAGCTTGTGAGGTTAAGCTTGGGGGTGCAAAGGTTGTGTGTTTAGGAGGTGATTTGAGATGGTGGTGTGGTGGTTTGAAGTGGTTTGTGGTTGTTTGTGGTGGTGGTTTTCTCTTGAGAATGGAGAAAGAAGAAGAACTCAAGATGAGAGAAAATGTGAGAGCATTTTGGTGACAAACTCTCAACAAAAAAGTAAATAGTAAGAATAAGGCTTTTTCATTAAGCTTGAGTGTATTTCTATGTTGTAAAATAAAATATGAGTGAAATTTTTAGGGGAGGGGAGAGTGGCCGGCCGCCTTATGGGCATTTGGGGGGAAAATTTTCATTCTTTTGGGTGTGATAATTGGGTTTTAGGGTAATTTCAATTAGGAAGCATAGTTAAAAACTTGTGTTTTGGTGTTAGGAGTTGTAATTATGTGTTAAAATTAGAAATCATAGATTTAACAATGCATGACAAGATTAGAGTGTTGTCATTCTTACTTAGTTTGAATTAAACATGTTTAGTTTGAAATTCAAACTCCAACAATTTATGGAACATTGTAATAGCCCAGACACCTGGCATTGTGGATATTGTCTGCTTTGGGGCCTCGCGCCCCTCACGAGTTTATTCTTTCTGGGACTTGCTCCAGCACAAAATGCGTCCACAAGGAGGAGGTATCCACACCCTTATAAGGCATGCTTCTTTCACCTCCTGGACTGATGTGGGACTTGCTCCATACACCTCGTAGGGATCCAGTGTCCTTACTGGCACACCGATCTCGGGCCTGGCTTTGATACCATCTCTAACAACCCAGACACCCAGCATTATGGATATTGTCCACTTTGGGTCCTCACGCTTATCATGGGTTTGTTCTTATCGGGACTTACTCCCGCGCAAAATGCATCCACAAGGAGGAGGTATCCACACCCTTATAAGGCATGTTTCGTTCACCTCCTCGGTCGGGAAGCTGAATGAAGCATGCCTTATAAGGGTGTGGATACCTTTTCCTTGTGGACGCATTTTGTGCGGGAGCAAGTCCCAGCAAGAACAAACCCGTGAGGAGTGGGAGGCCCCAAAGCAAACAATATCCACAATGCCGGGTGTTTGGGCTATTACAAACACGAGAGAGAAAATACTATTTAGCCATGACATGACATAAAGTTTTGAAAACTCTTTGACTAAGAATGCAAATTTGAAATTCCTTAAATACTTTTAGGCCCTAAACAACCTTAATTAATTATTTGGAGTCAAGATTAACAATTAAAATTAAATTACCTTTAATTAAAGCCTAATATTGCTTAGGTTTTCTTAATCATTTAATTAAGCTCATTAAGCACTAATCTAGGGGTAAAAAGGTCATTTCACATCAAAACTTCTCCGGGACCAGCCGGACTCATCCATATCACGCATTACGTAAAAACATCATTTTAAACTCCCAGGAAATCTTTTCGGTTCAATCGGCACTAAATCTCATGTAAAAACGCAGCAATGGCATTTTCGTCATTTTGTATCGAAAGTTCAGAAAGTGAGATTTCCATCTCTATTATTGTTTCTAAGGTATCCAATCCCCTTCAAACATCAAACCAACCCCTCGAGGACAGTTTGGGTCAGTTGTTCTCAAATTCCAGGCAAAAATAACCTTAGGGGCAATTTGGTCATTTTTTACGCGAGAAAAATCACGGATCGCGATTTTCACACAAGTCGCTACCTAAACCTCGTATAGTCTATTCCTAACATACAAATGACCTTTTAAGGGTGGCCGGGGTTAGCGGACCTCGATTTCACACAAAAATGACCTAGGGATATTTTGGTCACTTTTGCTAAGTAGAGAAAACTAGGGCATTATAGGCTGAACCAGTATAAAAATACTCATGTCAATTCTATCTTCCCTAATCTTTTATTTTTATATTATGTAGTTTATGTTAATTACTGATAAAGTTTTATTAAAGTTGTATCATTATTTTAAACTTCAGAAATCTACTTTATGAAACTAGTAACCACCTTTCCGTTGCACTTTAAGCCAAAAGCTTGATAGCATCTTTCTGTTAAAAGTTTCAGATTTAGAAGATAATTTCAAAAAGTATGATTCAACCCCCCATTCTCATGCACTCTTTTACCAATAGGAAACTCGAAGGTTCTTGAACCACTACTAGGATCACAAAAGGACTTCACATCAAAGTATAGGTCAAAACATAGCCTAAGGGTATTTAGGCATCAAATCAAAGTCATGATAAGGTGAGTTTGATCCTATTTGGTAAAATGACTAGGGTATGGTTGTTTAGTGGTGAACAATTGTAAAAATTCTGAGTTTCACTTATGTTTGTTTTAAAGGTAAAACGAAAGGTTAAATTAACATGAATAAGTTTAATGTGTTATTTGACACATGAAACTCTTTCATATAATTTATACCTTTGCTTTTATCCTCAATTTTATTATCTTTATATTTGCAACTATTATGAAGAATTATTACCCTATTTTTATTCTCCATCCAAACATATCGTAAGTTTAATGTTGCATTTTTAAGTTAAAATTACTTCTTGATATGATAATTATATTAGCCAAATTGATTCCTATTGAAGACTAAAAAGCTCAATGTTTAATGTTTAATTTTATAAGTTAACTGATTATAATTTAAGGGAACCGAGTTTTATTCATATTTATGAACAACTTGGCAAATAAGAGGGCTTTTGGCGATGTTTGACGGTAGCCAAAAAAATGGATTTCTTTTTTTTTTTCTCAAAAGAAAATTCCTTTTTGATGCAAATATAATTATTAATAATGAGGGAGATAATAAAAAAAATTAATAATGAAGGATCAATTCATATTGGTGCAATATTAGACACGTAATTTACATCTTTAATAACTTCATCTAGAATAGAGCCTTTTAGAAAAAAAAAAGATACCTATTTTTGTAACACCCTCCTAACTACCATCTATTACTCGAGTGTTTATACAGTAATTAGAATAGTGTTACTCTTATTTTATACTTTATATTAGTTGGGAGAAATGAAAAGATAATAATATAATGAGCTCATGGATCACAACAACTTATAGATTTATATAGATATACATCATAAGCGAGTCAGCACTATGTACAGTACATTAGAACATAAACTGTCAACCACTGAACTATTCAGGAACTCAGTACAAAAGAAGACATCTTCTATGTCTAGTCTAACCTGCTCAAGTATCAACACCCAACAAAATCTCATATTCATAGTAATGGACCCCAAAAATATCTAACAAAGTCAATCTGCAGGCAGGGTGGATATCTAATGCTAAACTACAACTATACACACAACAAGAGTCCCTGAAGGTCCCACATCCTACTGAATAAAACCATTGGCCATCGGGATGATGGCCTCACCTCTGCCAGGGGCATCAGGACCCTCAGGTAGGTGTAAGTCTGCAGACGAGGATGAAACGAGAACATCTATTGGAGGGGGTGTTGGTGGTGCATGTGGAATATCAAATATCACTGGGTGTGCCATGTGGAGAGGCACACCATCATATGAAAAAGCAGGATCAAAGTCAGCAGTAAATATAGAAATACCAGAACAGGCGAAAAACACATAAACATGAACTTGTGAGTAGCCAACAACATAAAGAGAGTTTAAGGCAGGATCATAGTGCCACACCCATTGTGGTGAGTCAAGGTAAAACACTAGTGACATCATCTGTTGGATTTGAATAATACAAAATAAATATAGCCGTAGGGTGAGAATATTATAAAATTTTCAGTAAGGTATCCCCTCAAATGTGAACAGAATATAACAAGTAATTCATTCATATAGAAATCATCACGCTAAATCATATGTATAAATATTAATGTACATAATTTAAGTAAATATAAAGACATAATGGTAGTAAGAAACTATTTTTCTCTTGTAATCCCTGGAATTCAATTCAATACAGTTGTTTCTTTTTATTAACATAGGGAAGGTTTAGTTTCACATCAGGTAACATATGTAGTGGATAACTCTATAGAGAACCATAGACTGCTAGGACATGAGCTCATTCCTATTCGTGATCATCGGACTTCATTTTTTTTCCATTTCCGAATCGCACACAGTTCTATTTCCTAGCCGATACGTCTACTGACTCATAAAATTTCCTGAGAAGTTCTTATTTTTGCCTTCCCTCTTTATCCCACATAAGTCTTGTTTCTATTTTTCCCATATGTTAAAATATGCATCATCACATTTCACATATTCTCTTTTGTCATATAACAGCTGCATGTACTTTTCTTTTTCAAAATCATGATTACATCACACATAGGCAATTCAATTACTTCTAGAGTCTCATTTATGCTTCATAAGTAACTCTTTAAAACCATTAGCATGCATTCATATATCATATATGTGGACTAAATGTCATTCCATTATCAATTTAAGACATTCCCACCATTTCAGCAACTTGGCAGATTTACCACTCCAGTAGCAACATTTACTTTCCATATCAAATGGCTAATTTAAGGGCCAAAAAAATTCTCTATGATACTTCAATGTATCTAATAGTCCCTGTAAATATTTCAGGGGAAAAAGAATTCTTTAACCTTGTTAAATAAATTATACAAATTCGGTGGTTAGAGACCACTTATTCACAACTCAGACCAGAATTCTCATAATTTTTAACCCTAGCAAATGATCAAATAAACTCAAAAGAAAAATCACAGTTACACTTAAAAAGTTATCAACACCCTATAAAAATTTCAAAGGAAAAATAGATTGTTTGATATAATAATAAAATCATACAAAATCGGAGCTTCAGTTCCCACAATCCAGACACTAAGGTTACCATTTCGGTCTCTGATGTTTTTGAGGCATTAAAGCTTAAAACTATTGCTAAAAAATTTTCGTATATGTAGTCCAAGATGTTAGCTCCAACATATATTTTTCTCAGCTTCTAAAAGTGATCACAATTATGTTTAAAAATTCATGAGATTTCACTGTCTACAGCCAAACTGAAATTCTAGCAGCACAACCCTAAATCTCTTTTAACAAAAAAGATTTTTATCATCATCCAAAAATATCATAAAAATTTATAAATCAATAATAATATATCATCAACCAAAGCAAAGAAAATTTTCAGACAAAACCCATCAGAAGTACTCATCATAAATTTTGAAAGAATAGGCCTAAGAAAACCCTACTCTTGGAGGCTAATGGTGTCCTTGTCTCTAGGATGCTCCAAAGTGATGCTCTTCACTCCAAAGCTCTCAAGACACACCCAAAAACCTCTCAAAAAATAAGGTATAAAGTGTCAAGGTTAGGATTTGGTGATGGATTGAGATTCTAAGCAATTATATTTGTAGGTGTTAAGGTGTAGAACAATTTTAGTAAAGGGAAATTTTGGTTTTGGTAACTCTAGGCTATTGTATATAGAATTTGAAAGCAAGATGAAGCTCTTGGCTATGGAGGAAGTGCAACTACCCTTTCTTCTCTTTGCTGGTCGAAATTGTGGCTTCCTAAAGAAGCTTGGTTTGTATTTATCTCATATATATAAAAAATGAATATAATATGATGAAATTTAATGATCTTTGACTTTAAAAGAAAAATGGATGGCTAAGATTAATCTTGTAATTCAAGATTGAATCTTAGCCATTCCTTTAATATAAAGTGATAAGGTTCTTTAGTTTGTAAAGATTAAAATAGTTTTCAATGTTAAAAATCACACACCGAAATTTCACAGAACGGGTAAAACAGTGTACCCGGATAATCAAGCATCACTCGAAAATTAATTCTAAGTATAAAACCTTTATTTCTAACCATTTCTAATCTCAATCCCATGTTTTCCTAATTTCGGGCACCTCCAAGTCCTGAATCTAGGGTTTCAGCTGTCCCAACGGGCCTGCGGATCCCGCAAGTTACTAATCACTTTTTTTTTTAAGATCCGTTGTGTTGTTCTCATCATTTCTATGTACATCAGAATTTTGAGATTCCCATTAATAAAGTCTCCATTAATTTCTGAATAAAATTTAGGGTGTTACAATTTTATCCCCTCAAAAATATATCTAGGGACAAATTAGTCTCTTAGGATTTGAAAGTCTCAATTTGATTGCTTGCAATTAAAAAAAAAAAAGGATAAATTGGCCTCTTCGTACATGTCCATAAAAAAACACTGCACGGAGGACCAATTTATCTAATTGTTTGAATTGTGAGGAACCAATTTGGAATTTTCAAATTTTAAAGGACTAATATGTCTTTCGATTAATTTATGAGGGATCGAAATGGTATTTAGTTTAGTTTTTATCAATCTAATAATTGAATTATAACTCTATATCATGTCTATTGTGTGTGTTAAATTTTCAAATAACAAGACATCTATAAAGATGTAGTTAATAATTTTTATGTATATGCATTTGAGATGTCTCTATATTATTTTAATGTCAAAGTGTATAGAGTTCTATATTATATAAACTTTCAATTTAACAGTGAGTTTTGTGAAAAAAAAAAAAGAAGAAGAAAGAAAAATATTCAATAAAATGTTAGAAATACTGTAAGATATATATTTAACATAGATCAATATTAAGATATGTATTTAACTAACATCAATGTCAACATATCCTTCCTTATTTTTAATAGATTTTTAAAATATTAATTATTATAAGAGTAAATCCCCAAATTGGCCTCTAACAAGAAGAAATTAACTAGTTAGTATATGACAATATCACATATCTAACATTTGTTGGTCTCTAATGTTAAATTTGACGAAGTTGCATAGTTACACCCTAAATTAGTCACTGACACCACTCAGTCACTCACCTGCACCATTTTCACCACCACTATCCCCCCTCCTCCACCAACAACACCACCACCTTCTCTTTCATCACCGTTTCTCCCATGCATCGGCAACCTATTTCAATCCAAACCACATCATTCTATACCATAAAACACCCATGTTGGCCTCAAATTGTGGTTAATAAGAATTAACATCATGCCAATTATACCTTTTTTGTCAAAAATGAGAATTCATTGAAAATAGCAATAATATTAAACCCTTTAGATTAAGAAGGATGCATTCTATTATGAATATGGCCTTTTTAATAAGTAGGGTTGTGTTGATGAAGTTTCGAAATGTGTATTAAAATGTGTATTGTTGGATTTACTGTCCAAGTTTCATAGTTGAATGTAAGATTTTTCCATGCACCCTAATTTTGTTATAATTCTTATCAAAACGAAACATAACTGCTAACCTTTTCTCAATGGGACAAAAGCCAAAATTTGGAACTTTTACATTAATTTTGGGCACCCCCAAGATGGCTGCGATACACCTCTAAAGTAAATTACTATATGTATTTGAAAGGTCCAACCATTAAATAGCGATGTGGGTGTGGATTGAAATAGGATGATGATTATGCAAGGGAGATAATACAAGGAGATGAAAGACAAGATGGAGATGTTAGTGGTAAAGGTGGTGAGGGTGAGGGACTGACTTCAGTGGGTGGGTCATTATTGTGAATTAATTTGGGGTGTTATTGCAAAGCTCCATCAAACACAATGTCTGAGAGTAACAAGTGCTTGACATTCGACATCATCAGGAATAAACTAGGAAATTTCTTTTTGTCAAGGACTAGTTTGGGAGTTTACTCCTTTTATAATAATCATTTTAAGAAATATCAAAGTACTAGTGTATCATCTCATGCAATGCACGAGAATAACATACATTTTTTGTAAATGAAATTCTAAGGGTGCATTTTGTGTTAGTTTTTAGTCTAGCTTTCAGGATTATTTTGTGAAATATGAGGGAATTACAAAATCTAGTTTTCATCTTTCATTTTCATTTCCATTTCTTAGTATTTCCATCACAAAATCCAGAAAACTAGAAAACTGAACATTGAACATTTGGTTTCTAAAAATAGTTTTCAGATTTTATCTCTTGTTTACCTATTTCTTGAATTTTATGAAGTAAATAATTGGAGAACTTTGCAATGAGGCCACAAATAGTATGTATTTGTACAATGTCTTTTCACGAACCTTTTGGAATCAAAGGTAGAATTTGCTAAAAACTTATGCCTACACAAGCACTTTGCCACCAATTGGCTAATGAGGATTAATAGTTTGTGAAATTCTAAGCACATATTTCAAGCTTTTGTTTAATTTTAATAGCAATACTTGCTCAACATTAGAGCTAAATCCCTTATAATCTACTGCTTTTTTTTTCTTGCCTAGGGTAAGCTATGAATCAAATTTTTCACCTCGATTATGAGAGGGCATATATATTGCATTGTGGCCATTAATATAAGGAAGAGTATATCTAGGGCATGAGCATTCTCATGATGAGCAGTATGGATGGCCGAGATATTTAGAGGCGAGCTTAGGGAAGCTTCCAAGGGAATGGCTACCATGCTTGAATCTCGAGCGAGGGACGTAGGTTGGCTTCCATTCTTGTCGAGGGGGCAAGGGGGTTCGCAACACCGAGTAGAGAAAGTTAGAAGGTTGATGATCATGCCGACCAGTCCACAAGCCTTCTAGCCTTGAGTTTGAGCATTGGTGAAGTGTTATGAGATTTGAAAGGTTAGTGATCATGACGATTGGTCCATAAGCTCTCCAACCTTAATGTAGAGTATAGACCAAAGAGTTTAATTATGAAAGTTGAAGGGTTGGTGATCAAGCCAATGGTCCACGTGCCATCCAACCTCGAGTCCGATTATCAGCCAAAGAGGCTACCAGTTTTGAAAGGTCGGTAATCATGCCAACCAATCCTCAAGCTCCCCATCCTTAATTTCAAGTATCGAGCAAAGAGGGGTTAAAGAGGGTGAGCTGGCACATAGGCAATTTGCCCTATCAACCAAGAAGTTTGTGAAGGCCTGGTGGTTACATATTTCAAGGGGGTGATGATTTCTGAGGGTAGATGCGTGTCACCCCCAAGTGGAGGACTCTTCTTCATGTCACTTTATTGTAGGGAGATCAATCATGATCATTCACATCTGAAATGTCCTACATTATTGTTTCTCGAGTGAAACTCAGTCATTGATTGCATGCAGTTGTCATCATTTTCAATCTTTACTAATGATCGTGGCGAGATAGTTTGGATTTTATTTCTTCTTTCTTTTTCCTCCTCTATGTTGGGGTCATCACTTATTCTTGCAACATTTTAAAAGAACCTTTCAAGGGAAAAAAGTGAGAATATCTACATTTTCCTCATCTTCCATTTGGGTGTCTACTACTTTCTTGCCTGTCATACCATTCTCTTAGGGACTCAAATCGTTGCTTCTCTATTTGTCGTTATCATTGCAATTGAGATGTTGAGAGGGAAATATATCACCATTAGAGTTTTGCTGGTCCTTTGGGTTGTTATTCAATAGTTGCCACTTCTTCCCTTGATTTGTAGGTATTTGCTCCTATTATGCTTGTGCTTACTAGGTTTTACGCTTTGTTTTAACATTACATGTGTTCTAGGGAAAGGTGAGTTTGGGTTATGGATTGAGTGTATTCGAATGTGATTGAACTTCCTTAATGCATGATAACTTTTTGTTCTTGGTTTCGAGGGGGAATTTTGATCATGTGTTTGGAGTTTTACATTTGTAAAGGTGGTAATGATTTATGGGCATGGCTAGAGTCGGGCCTGGTTAAGGGATTAAAAGATGGTGCTTGCTTCCAATGGGCCTTCCTGATAGGTGGGTGTGCCATCGTGTCGATATTCGAGGTAAGGTTTATTTTGTATCGGGCCTACTACAGCTCACATGGATATAGGATGATATAAGTCGTGCTGGTTCTTTTACCCGTGCGATGTCTGATCGACATTCCAAAGAAGGGGCATCCAAGAGAGGCCTCTTATGGTAGTCAGATGATGACTTAGGGAAAATACATCCATCTCTAGGATTGTTAGGACCCTTATAGTTTGTTTGTTAGATGGGTTTAGAAGAGGAAGGGAATGGAAGGAAAATCTTTGAATGATTAGATTGTATTTGTAAGTTTTTTTTAAAAAAATTAAGGAATGAGGTGTTTGAAGGATTTTTAAAAGAGCATTTGAGTTCCCCAATTTTGAGGGGCTTTTAGTGAGATATGAATTGAAAATATCATTTTACCTTTATTAGTTTTATTCAATTTCCAAAGGAACCACACCATACATCACATATGAGAAACATCCTCTCTATGGAACCTCTTCTTTGAACCCTAATCTCAATATTCATCAAACCCTAATCCAAATCTCCTTCCATTCGATTTTGTTCAGCTACAAGGATGAATCTTCTTCACCTTAGAAACATGAAGATCTTCTTCTTCAAACCCTAATCCCAATCTTTTGTTAGCTCCAAAACCCTTCAGAAGCGCTAGTGAAATATGTTTTGAATATTGACATAACAAATTTTAAGAAAATATTTTGAAAAATGACTAATACCTTCCCTTGAGTTTCTTGATATAGTAAACAGATTTTTCTAAATTGCATAACACATCTTGAATCGAAAATAAATTCACTTTACATGTGTAAACATGTTGTATCTCATGAAAAAAGATAAGAGCTTGATAGAAGTGAAGTTTATGTTGTGCGAAGTAGAGATGCTACTTTGCCCGATATAAATAGAAGGCAATGGCAACAAAGGGAGACCATCTATAAATAGAGATGCAGAGCTTTCAAAGATAAGAACTCGACAATTGCATAAGTATTGAAATGTTATAAAATTTTCTCCTCGTCTTTTTTGTGAACTTCATTACTTCTTGTAATTAGTTTCCTTGCTTGTAAAAATCTTCTTTCTACGTTATTGAATTATTTATATGTTCTTCCAAGGAAGAATCATTAGAAAGAAGTCATTCAAGTTATCCCAGGCTATTCACTGTATATTTTAAGGAGACTTGAGTGTAAGTTAGTTTGACTTGCAAACCCAAAAACAAACCTTTATATCCTCGATCCAGTAGTGACCAGCGTGAGATAGCTTGGAGAAGCTAAGATAAAAACTACTTGCAACACGACAATAAGGTGTTCTTACTGGTCACGACTTAGCTTAGAGAGGCTAGTACAATACTACTCAGGTTAGCTTAGAAAGGCTAGTACAAGAGTACTCAGGGTTTAGCTTGGAGAGGCTAGTGAATAACTACTTGGTTTGTAATATGAGGGGTTGTCAACTAGTCACAAGTTATAGCATGGGAAAGTTACTATAAAGACTATCTGGTTTGTTTCTTTCTTGGGTTAAGAAAGGTTTAGTTAAACTCAATGGTGATTGAGTACTAGATGTAGGTCGATTGGCCGAACCGCTATAAAAATATTTGTACAGTATCTTCTTCATCATTATCCTTTTACTTTTGCAATTTAATTTAAATAACTTAATAACTATTTAAAGTTTATCTTTTTATTCTTACTAATGCTATATTTTAGAAAGTTACTTTTTGAAACATGTAATATTGTTTCTGCTACACTTCAAGCTCAACGCTTGATAGCATTTTGTTCAAAGTTTTAGTTGCTAAAATGTAAAGAAAAACGAAACATGATTCAACCCTTTTTCGTATGCTTTTCAACCTACATCTTCTTCCATTCGAAACTTTTGCCTTTTCATATCACATTTCAACTTAGCTTATAGCTTCAGGTTCTCCATTTCAAATCACATTTCATCTCAGTCGTAGAGAGAAAAAGAAAAAAAAGGGGATGGCGAGGAAGGAAGAAACGGAGGATAGCCCATACCGCCGTATGACTGCCGCCTCACCTTGCCACCATCGTCTTGCCGTCGTCTTCCTTTGAAAGATGAGTTTTAATTTTTAAACTTTGCTTTGTTGTTTTGTTAATCTTGTAGATAGAAATATGTGCGAAAAAAGCAGTTGAATCGTGCTTTGGTTTACTTCTTCTCCTTTTAGTTATCTGAAATTTTGAACACTAAACTATCAAGAATTTTGCTTGAAGAGCAACGGAAACAAAGTTAGATGTTTTCGAAAGAAGCTTTCTAAAGTATAACATTAATTATTAAACAAATAAAACTTTCAGCATACACTAAATAATAATAAGATTGAACAATAAAAATAAAGAGATTAAAGGGAAAAAGATATGACATAGATATTTATACTGGTTCAGCCAAACCTGCCTACATCCAGTACTCAACTTCCATTGAGATTCATTAACCACTTTCTCGACCCGACAAAGAAAAACTAAATCGTCTTTACAGTAGCCTTCCCAAGCTCAAACCTGTGAATAGTAGACAACCCCTACTATCACAAACTAAGTAGTTCTTACCAACCTTTCCAAGCTTAACCGAGTAGTTCTTCATAGCCTCTCCAAGCTGAACCGTGACTAGTAAACAACCCCTATAGCCACGTTGCAAGTAGTTTTTCCTAACCTCTCCAAGCTAAATCGTAATAAGTAAAATGCCTCTACCATCATGTTGCAAGTAGTTCTTGTAACGCCCCGATTTTCTGTTAGAGTGAAAATGACCAAAATACCCCTGAGGTCATTTTTGACCGGACCGAGGAAAGCCAAGTCTTGGCAGTACTCGAAGGGCAAAATCAATGTTGGAAAGGGATTAGAAAACTTATGTACCTTCCCGGGATCGAAAATCTCGTTTTTCGAGTTTTCGGGTCAAAATGACCAAAACGCCCCTGTGGTGTTTTACCCGCTTACAAGTCTTTGGATGAACCCGAAACTTCTCCAGATGGTTTTAAAAGGCGTTTTTATGTATTCTATGACCTCAGTTTTAATTTTTGAAATCCCGGGCAAAATTAGTGCAAAATTACGGTTTTGCCCCTAGTTTCGTATTTTTACGCTTAATCACGCGATTAAGCAAACCTAAGCAATATTAGGCTCTAATCGAAGGTTAATTAATTTCCTTAATTAATCTAGAGTCAAAATAATTTATTAAAGTTGATTAGAACCAAAAAGTACTTAATTACAACCTAAAATCATATTTTAATTTTATGACACCTAGTCATAGAATCTTGAATAGTGTTTTCTCTTTCCAATTCCTTAAATCATGGAATTGTGTTACACATTGTTTATTCATAAATGAGTTTTAAATTCTTTAATGATGTATGAGCACTCCTAAACTTGTCATAAACTCCCTAAATCACATTCTTAGTTACCTAAACTTAAGCTTAATCATTCCTAACCTTGTACCTAAGCTAATACACATCTAAACCTACCATTAACACACAATTAAATGGTCAAATCATCCTCCCATTCTGCTGTCCCAAGCTGGCCGAAGCCTCACCTCCTCCATATGCATCACATGTTCAATTTTTCAACACTCCAAGGCCATACCTCAAGTCACATACACTATACCTTGTCATAACTTTCAATCAAGCTTGAATTTCCACATGAATAAATAATTAAAACAACCCATTTTTCCCATTTAATTGTGGCTGGAAAAGTTCCAGCCATGCATTGTTTCTAGAAGACTAATTTCATAAAAATGTGATAGGAAATTAACTCACATCAAGCCATGCTTTGTAGCATAGCTTCCATACTTCAAACCATGCTTGAATGACCTTGTGTAAGAGATATTTTCTCTTCCTTTTCCCTCCAAACCACACGGCCACTCCCTCCATTTGCAAGCTCCATGGTTTTGTTTTTCTATAAATAGGATGCTTGTGTTAGCCTTGTTACACTTTGAAGCATTTGCAAAGTTTAGAGTTTTAGAGTTGTCTTGCTAGTCTTTCCTTTTTCTCTCAAAGTTCCAAGAGTGTTCTTCCTTTCTTTTCATCTTTATCTTCTTCATCTCTTTATCTCATCATCACCTCTCAACCATCAAACACCACCCCAAAACCTTGAACCATCATCAAACCTCTCAAACACCACACCTCAAACACAACTCCACTTGAAACACATTTTCTTTCTTTTTCTCTCATCAAGGCCGAATCATCATCACCATCCTAGGAGGTGTTGCTCATCTCATTTCCATCTTCAAGATCAAGCTTTTATCTCCATCACTAGGTAGGGATTTGTTTTCAAACTTTATTTTGCTCAAGAAAGTGTTTTTCTCTAGTTTTCTCTTGGATTCTTTTTGAACTTTCCCTTGTATTTCCTTTCCTTTCATTTTCGGCCATGAGGCCTTGATTTGAGCATGATAGCTTGATGATGAGAGTTTCTAGATGATGACATTGTGTTCATCTCAAAGAAACCTCTAAAGCTTGAGTTTTCCTTTTCTTACAACTTCATTTATATGTTATCTAGCTCACATGGTTTTCCAACTTAAGAAAAATTAATCTAAGGATTTCTAAAAGCCCAAGCCTACCCTTGTCAACCTTAAAGTTGGCCGGCACGTTCTAGAGATTTGTCTCTAGATAGGGGTTTTGGGTACTTAATAAAGAACTTGATGTAGCTTCACTTTCTTTCTCTTTTATATGATTTTCGATTCTTGTGTTGTGATCTTTGAGATATTGTATGGGGTTATTATCTTGTTAAAGTCTTAAATGAGCTCTAGTTAAACATAAAAATGAAACTTGCATCATGTTTACTTTAAGCTTTGCATATCATGTTTATTTCCTTGCTATCACTAAATCCCAAGATAATGAATGAACTTGCATTATCATGTTTATGTTTCAAGCTTTGCATTATCATATCTATATTTCAAGTCCTCACCTAAATATCAAAGATAATAATATATTGCACCACATATTTATTTTATGCTCTCACTTTACTTTCTAGCAATAACTAAAATAAGTGCATGAGCATGTTTATTTTTATGTCATCACTTTAATGATTCTAGAGCTCAAAGGCTTGCCCAATGATATCTCAAACAAAGGTCTAAAACATTTATCTCCTATGGTTCATATTTCGGCCCTATGAGGCCCTAAATGTTTTCAAGTATTGAAAACTATGTTTTATAATTTTTCTAAACTTATATGAGTATAAGGAATGTGTAGAACTAAGTGTTATGAATTTAGGACCTCTTGAGATGAAAATAATATAGCCACTGCCCTATTAAGTATTTTCATGAGTTTAGATGATAAAAGTGTTCATAAAAGAGTTTTGAAGGTTTTAATAAGGTTCCAAGAGAAACTAGTATTTTATGTGCTTTAGAAACTATGATTCAATGCCTTTAAATGGAGTTTCTGTTTCGGTCCTGCCTTGCTATGTTTGGCCACTGTATGAGCTGTGTTAATGATGTTAATATGCTTATGTTTGGGTAATAATTATGTTAAGACTCATATGTGAAAGATAGGATAAGTTAGGAACTAGAAAGGAATTAATTTGAGAGTTCTAGATCCCTTAAAGATTCATTTTTCTGGATTCTGTCCAGCAAGGGTTAGATTCAATAATCATGGTTTTAAATTAGTTTATATGTGTAGGAATGACTCATAATTGGTTTAGGACTTAATCTTGAAACCTTAGGAGCAAACCGAACTTAGAAAGGGTCATTATTGTGACTTCTAGGTACCGTAAAGTTAGTATTTTGATTTCTGCACTCTTGAGGTTTAGAGATGTTCTTGACCATAGGGTGAGGTGAGAAATACTTAGTTATAACCTTATAGGTTCCCAAGAGACTAGGTGTTGATGATCAATAACTTAGAATGTGAGATAAAGATCTAAACCTTAATTTCTAGAACTCCGTAATCACATAAACATAAAGCTGTCCAAATTCTGCTTAGTGCTATTTGGATTAGTTCTTGAGCATAAAATTTGTATAACTCATTAATTGTCAAACTATAGGTGTATAAAGAAGTTAAGGATAATTAATTTGCAAGTTTAAGACTCATAAGAATCAAAGTTTAAAACACTATGAGTTATAACATAACATGTCTATGAGCTTATGGGGATGATTGTTAAATATGACTATGTGATGATGTTTGTGTGAAAGTTTTATGTGACGAATGTTATAAGAAAGTTTCATGTGATGATATATATGTCATGAAAAAGCTACATGAGAATGCATGATAAAAATGAATATGATAAATGATGAGGTAATTGTGATTTAATACTTATGAGAATATAAATGTGACACAACACTGAGACGCGCTTCTCCTGGGTGACACCGGTTCGGCCGAGCACCCCCAGGAGGAGACAAATCCGTGAGGGTATGTGTAGATGCAGCCTGCCAAAGCGGACAAATTGCGAGGCCCACGTGGCTAGCAAAGCGTTTCAAAGAGGAAATGATCCTAGAAAGGAGATCCTTAATTTGCCCCCTAGCCCTTACTTTAAGTCGGGATTATGTTACGCTTATCATAGGATAAGTAAGAGCTAGTGACGACTAGTTAAGGTATGAGCTCATAACCTAGAGAAGTTTTAGGGCGGCCCCATGAGATGAAAGTTAAAGTTAACAATGTCACATAAACTATACTTATGCCAATGTTATAATGTTTCCTAGTCATTCTATTGTTTGGGTTACCTTATGATGCAATCATATCATTAGTATATTTCTGCTTAAGTTATAAAGACGCATTATAAAATATGACGAACCTTGGATAAAATACCTCTTTGGAAAACCAACTTAAAAGGAAATTATATGCATGCACACCTTTTAGAAATAAACCCGAGGTTCCTGAGGATGTGACGATGACACCTAGGTAGGGATAACCCTACTGAGAATTCTTTTAGAAAGATTCTCATTCCCTCTCTCTTTTCTTCCATCATATCTTCAGATGGCGACGTTTGTACTCTTCATCGACACCCCGGTATGGGAGCTGCACCATGACCCGGCACTCGGGTCATACCATTTTGAGGGTCGCTGCACTGTCAGAGTATTCATGTTCATGGGACGACCCTTCGCGCACCGATCCCGAGCTACCGCTTCACCCCGATCGCTCCTTACCGTCATAACGGGATTTTGAGCGGCGAGACCACACGATGAGCGGATCCTCCGCATGGAGCCCGAGACATCAGCGATGCGAGTACCAGCACGTGCGCGTCCCGATGCTCGGAGGCGGACCCATCCGAGGACCCGCCATCCCACATGTACGGTTGGAGCTCGGTCCCGCTCCTCCACCGATGAGGGCTGGGAGTGAGGAGGCGATGGTCCGGCCGAGGTTAGCTCGACGGCCATCTATGCGCCCTGCGCGGTGGACATGCCCGATGATGCGCTCGACCACTCCCGCCGAGATTCGCCAAGGATCGACTCGACCCCACGGATTTCGGACCCAGGAGTAGTCATAGGAGGGGTAGTAGCTAGTGCACACACACGCCACATAGTAGAGGTCAAACCTTCTTTTGTATATGAGGTTGTCTCCTTTAGGTGCACATGGGTACGGGGGTAGTTTCTTTTGTATTTGCTTTTTATGATTTCCTTGTATTGCATTTCAGTTGTATTTTGCTTCATGATGTATCAAATAGTCCTGCCTCTTTGGGTAGGCACGTTATATATATATATCTATGATTCAGTTGATGTTCCCATGACATGATGTGTTTCTTATGCTTTGCTTATATGTTTCGCTATGATTCCCCTTAAAGTTTCGTGCGTGGCTCTCACTTTGATTTTAAATTCCAAAAAGAAAAATTTTACCCATATTTCCGCTAAGTAATTTCTAAAAGATGAGACCAAGAGGTAATATTCTAAAGATTAACCTAAGAACATACTAGTAGTCTTGGGTTAAGATTTAGGGTGTTACAGTTCTTTTGTAACACCCTAATTTTTAACCCAACTTTCTAGAACACAGTAGGTTAATCATTAGGTTATTACTTCTTAGTCTTATCATTTTTTTGAAAACATAAACTAAAGTGAGAGCCGCGTTACATCGTATGACAGACAATAAGATGCGCAAATAACAAGCATAAAGAACACGGTAAGTAAAACATATAGCAAGGAGGCAAGGATCAATCATCACAAAAGAAAACACTTCATTAATATTTATAGTTTTGAGATACATAAGTAGTCACGCCCTTATAGAAACGGGCTGAACTTGCAATACATAGGGAAAATGGAAATACAACAGAAATATATAAAACAAAGGAAGCATGGATAAATCACAACTACCCGAGTGCACCTATGGTGGATAACCTCATTACAAAAGAAGGTTTATCCAATCTACATGTGAATGTGTGCACTAAGCCTCCCCTAAGATGGCTACTACTCGAACCCGGGGTATGGCAGAACATAACCAATACACGGACACAGTGCGATAGGAGTAGGCACACGTGAAGACTAAGTGTGAGCTCCTCGGTAAGGGCACCTCTCGGCTCGCCTAGCCAGTCTCGGCTGCGTGACAGTCTCCTCGCTCTTGCCTCGCACAAACTGAGGAGTAGGAGCAAAACTCTCGCTATACATATGCATCGGCGAGTCCTCAGAAGGGTAGTCCTCCAAACTAGGAGTCCGATGCACGTAGTCCTGGAAGTCTCGAGGCATCGATCCACCAGTGTACGTCCGCAGAATCCTTTCATCTTGCATCTGGGCACGCTCAAAAACCATCGTATTGTCGTAGGGTGACATCAGGGAAAAACGGTAGCTCTGTACAGGATATGCAAAGGGGCGTCCAATGAACATGAAGACTCGTACTGTGCACTGCCCCTCAAAATGATATGATTCGTGGTCCGAATTAAAGTGAACCTCCCAAGTTGGCGTGTCGACAAAGACCACAAACATCGCCATCGCTCTCTGAAGATGTGATGGAAGAAAAAAAAGGAAGAGAAATGAGTGAGAATTCTTACTAAAGAATCTCAGTAGGAGTCTCCTTTCCTAGGGTAACATCGTTCACATCCTCAAGAACCTTGGGTTTAATTATAAAAAGGTGTGCATGCATAAAAGGGTTCATTATTAGGGTTTACAAAACCAATTATCCAAGGTTCATTCATTTTAGCATACATCTTGATGTTATGAATGCAACATATTAAAATATGAATGCATGACACTACTTGAGCATATAAATCAACAAATCAAATCATATAGAAACAATCCATGTGGCATAAAGGCAATAACTCTCAAATGAAACTTTCATCAACATGTGTGACAACATTCATGGAATCTTTAGCAATGTAAAGGCCACCCTAATAATAATAACTAGGCTACGAGCTCATACCTCAGCTAGTCATCACTAGCTCTTGCTTATTTTCTGAATAAGCAAATAATAAAATAATACACCCAACTACTTAAGAGTATGGGCTAGGGGGCTAGGGAACTCCTCTCATAGTATATACCCTCTTTGAAACGCTCTACTAGCCTCGAGTGCACAGCGAATTGTCCGCTTTGGAAAGGCTCATGTCCAGACCCTCACGGATTTGCCTCCTCCTCACCATAGCACAGAAGTACGTCTCAGTGCTTGTCACATAAAAATCTCCTGGGGTGCCTGGCTCAACCGTGTCACCCAGGGTTTTCAACTCATGTGGTATTTTTAAAACATTTTTCAACCCTTTTAGGTTTAATGGAAATTCGTCAGCATAACAGCTATTAAACCGAATTTTCTTCAAACTGACATTTATGCCACAAGCTAAACATACAACATATTTCCTATGCAATTCTCATGTTCATAATTAACTCAATCATCTTAAACAATCATTTCCTCATGCACCATATGCATCTCAATATCTCATTACATCATCATAAAATTCAAGACTTCTTAGTGTCTCATGCATTGACCCTTAAGGTCCTTAACTCACAATCTAAGTTATTAATCATCACAACTTAATCTCTCAGGTACCTATAGGCTCATATCTAAGTATTCCTCACTCAACACTATGATCATAAACATCTCTAAACCTCAAGAGTGCAGAATCTAAAATTCTAACTTTATGGGTACCTATGAGTCACAATAATGACCCTTTCTAAGTTCAGTTTGCTCCTAAGGCTTCAAGATCAAGTCCTAAACCAATTATGAATCATTCATAAACATTTAAACTAATTTAAAACCATGATTACCATTTCTAAACCATGCTGGACAGAATCCAGAAAAATTATTTACTAAGGGATCTAGAACTCTCAAATTAATTCTTTTCTAGTTACTAACTTCTCTAATATTTCACATATGAATTTCAACATTATTTATGCTAAAACATACTCATATTATCATCATCAAAACAGCATAAACAGATATCAATCATAGCAAGGCAGAATCGAAAAATCCATCTCCATAACAAGCATAGAACTTGATTTCTAAAGCACATAAAATACTAGTTTCTCTTGAACCTTTTTAAAACTATCAAAACTCATTTATAAACATTTTTATCATCTAAAATCCCCAAAATATTCTCAATGGTAGTAGCTAATCTAAATTGATCTCAAGAGATTTTAAAATCATAAAACTTTGTTCTAAACATTTCTTGGACTCATATAAGCTTAGAAAAATTAAGAAACATAGATTTTAATACTTATAACAAATAAAACTTCTAGAGGCTGAAATCATAAGCTAGAGAACACATATTTTTCAAGCCTTTATTTGAGACAATAATGGGCAAGTCTTTCAGCTCTAGGTTCTCTTAAGTGATAACATAAAAATAAACATGTCCATGCACTTATTTTAGCTTTCATTAGAGAATAAAGTGAGAGCATAAAATAAACATGAGATGCAACTTATTATTATCTTCGATATTTAAGTGAGGACTTGAAATATAAACATGATAATGCAAAGCTTGAAATATAAATATGATAATGCAAGTTCATTTATTATTCTTGATGTTTAGTGATAGCAAGGAAAGTAAATATGATGTGCAAGGCATAAACATAAACATGGATGCAATATTCATTTTAATCTTATCTAGAGCTCTTACAAGACTTTAGAGATACAATCCAACACTTATCTCATCACAAAGAGAGCTTTAGAGTTCTTGAACCAAGTTCTCAAGGGAACTACATGGTTCTTGAACATCTTCATCAAGCTCAAAAGAATCAAACTTTTAAAGAGGTCAAAACCTCAAGGAAAAAGGGAACCAAAACCGAAATCTCAAGGGAAAAGGAACAAGGAAAACTGAATCCATTAACAAGAAAAAGTAAAGGTGTTCTTTGAGCTAAAATAATTTAAGTGAGAAAATGAAGATGATACTTAAAGAAAGTAAAAACTCAAGCTCTAGAGGTTCCTTTGAGATGAACACACGATCATCATCTAGGAGCCCTCATCATTGAGCTATCATGATCCAAACAAGGCCTCATGGTCGAAACATAGAAAAAGAAAAGCAAGGAGAAGTTCAAAAAGATACCAAAAGAAAACTAGAAGAAAATCACATTTTCAAGCAACATAAAATTTAGAAAAACACTCCTACCTAGAGTGAAAATGAAAACTTGATCTTTTAAAAGGAAATGAGATTAACAACTCCTCCTTGAAGGATGATGATGATTCGGCCAAGAGAGAATGGAGAGGATGGAGATGTGTTTTGAGTGAGGTTGTGTTTGAGAGGTTAGGAGGTGATCTAAGGTTGTGAGGTGGTGGTTTGAGGCAATAAGATGATTATATGAGGAAGAGATGAAGAAGATGAAGATGAAGAGGAAAGGAAAACTCTCTTGAAACTTGAGAGAAAAAGAAAGAACTTGGAGAAAGCTTTGCAAGCTCAAGTAAGAAAGGTATTTATAGAAAAATGAAACAAATGAAGTCTCATGGAGAGGAGGGAGAGGCCGTGTAGTTTAGGAGGCAAAGGAAGAGAAAAAATATCTCTTACAACTTGTCATTCAAGCATGGTTTTAGGTATGGAAGTTATGGTGCAAAGCATGGCTTCAAGTATGGTGATTTGGAGTGAAATTTCTTTCAAATTTGAAATGAAATATTTCTTCTAGAACCAAGGAGGGCTGGCAGATTTTAGGCCACAAAAATGAAGAAAAATAGCTTAATTTATTTAGTCATTCACTTAGCAAATCAAGCATGTATGGAAGTATGACAAAGTATGGTGTAAGTGAGGTGGAAGCATGGCATTTGGAGTGCAATAATTTGAGCATGTGATGAAAAATAGGGGAGGAGTGGCTTCGGCCAGAATGCTACAGCAAGGAGGGAGGAAAAATCTTCCATGTAATTGGGTGTTAATGATAGGTTGAAGTATAGATAAGTTTAGGTACAAAGTTAGGAATCATTAAACATAAGTTTAAGTAACTAAGAATGAGGTTTAAGGATTTTATGACAAGATTAGGAGTGCTCATACATCATTAGAGAATTTTAAAATTCATTTGTGAATAAACAATTGAAAACACAATTCTATGATTTAAGGAATTGGAGAGAGAATTTACTATTCAAGATTCCATGATTAGAAATCTTGAATTTAAAATAAAATTTCAAGTTGTAATTAAGCATTCTTAAGTTCTAATCAACTTTAATAAATTATTTTGACTCAAGATTAATTATGGAAATTAATTAATCTTCGATTAGATCCTAATATTGCTTAGGTTTGCTTAATCGCACGATTAAGGTTAGAAACACAAAGCTAGGGGCAAAATCGTAATTTTACACTGATTTTGCCCGTGACCTTTGGGACTAAAACTGAAGTCACAGAATACATGAAAATGCCTTTTAAAACTAGTTGGAGAAGTTTCGGGTTCATCCGGCACTTGCAAACGGGTAAAACACCACATGGGCGTTTTGGTCATTTTGACCCAAAAACTCGAAAAATGAAATTTTCGATCCTGAGAAGGTACACAAGCCAACTAATCCCCTTCCAACATTGAGTTTGCCCTTCGAGTACTACCAGATCGGCTTCCCTCAAATTCCAGGCCGAAAATGACCTCAGGGGCATTTTGGTCATTTTTACTCTAACAGAAAATCGGGGCGTTACATCTTCCTAGCCTTTCTAAGTTGATCATGATAAGTAGAATGCCTCTACCATCATGTTGCAAGTAGTTCTTCCCAGCCTTTCCAAGCTGAATCATGATAAGTAGAATGCCTCTACCATCACGTTGCAAGTAGTTTTACCTTAACATCTTCAAGGTATGTCTCACTGATCACTACTAGATCAAGGATACAAAATTTTTGTGTTTCGGTTGCTACTCACACTAACCTATACTCAAGTTTCCTTAAAAATATACAATGAACAGACCTGGGATAACTTGAGCGACTCATTTCTAACATCTCTTCCAGGGAAGAGTATATAAATTGTTAAGAAACATTGAAAGATTTTTACACTTCAAGAAAACTGATTACATGATATGATGAACCTTGCAGGAAGTGTGGAGAGATTTTCTTAGAGTTTCCACTCTTATGTATTGAATCATCTCATCAGGTTTTGAGCGTAGCATCTCCATTTATAGAGGTCTTCCTTTGTGACTATTACCTTTGATTAGTTCTCCAAGTGACACATGTAGATGATCCGTTTGTGTCTTGAAAAGTTAGTCTAGAAGAGTTGGTTGACAATCTAGCACATTGATTGTAGAAACTGTTGTCTAGTTGAGGTTTTTTACGCTCCTTCAGAAATTATTTTTTCACTTTCTGATCATGATTTCTGAGCTCCTCCTTCTAGAAGCTAGGGTTGACCAAATAGCCAGAAGAGATGATATACCAGTTTTGAAATTAGGTTTGACTTGTGATTTGAATTTTGAAATTCAAATTTCCCTCTTTTTCTTGTAGTGTTCAACGCTCCACAATAAAGTGAGCTATCTGATGTGTGCTATCAGTTCCTTGATGCAAATTTGGTTTTCTGATCTTCAATTTGACCTTTATGATGATGAACGTATTGTGATCATTATGATTGAAAAATGTGTAACATGTTGTCTCAGATTTTGCATGATATCTTCGTTCTCATCGTACTTTTTGAGTCTCGCGCTACTTTTTGAAAACTCGTGCCTTGGTTTCTTGTTTTTGACTTGATTCTTTTTAGTCCTCAATGATTATAAACGTACTCTTCATGATGTAATGTTCACTTCTATTAAGCTCAATATCTTAACACGAGATAAATTATGCTTGCACATGTAAAGTGAAATTATTCTCATTTAAGTCCGTGTTATACAATTTAGAAATACCTGTTATACTTTGTGAAGAAACTCAAGGTAGACATTAGTCGTTCTTCAAGTATCTTTTTTAAATTGGTTTTGTTGGATATACTGCTTTCTGAAGGGTTCTGGAGCTTATAATCTCCCCTTTTTTTAATGGTGACAAACCAGTTTGAAGAAAATCTTTTGAAGAGATGTTGAAAGAAATATAACATAATGTATCTTGATAAGCACATATTCTTTCAAAACATCACAGACTTTAAATATCAGGAAGTCCTTTTCTTAAGACATGATATGGTTATATTCAAAAACATTTTAAAGCCTTAAGTAACTCAAATCAGAGCTATTTAGGTTATGATGAAACTTTCTGAATTAAATCAAAGAGCTTTCTGAGATGTATCATAGAGATACTAAAGTAGATGTCATCGTTTAAGTCCTTTTACACCAACAGCCTAACTTTTTGTTACAAAGAGACTTTCTAAAATTCAATGTGCTTGAATGAAAAACAAGTAATACTCGTGATTTTTCTTCTAGATTAAAATTCGTATTCAACAATTCTTTTCCTAAGCCCTTTTTTTTTAAAACAGATGCTCAAAGATGTATATATGATAAACCAATCAGAGCATGTCATAAGAAAACACACATGATACAAATGTAGTTTCTGACATTCAAAGAAATCTTTTATATTTTATCAACATATTTCTATATGAGGTTTCTGATGCTCAAATAGGGATAAGTCCTGAATGAATTAGAGCATGCAAAAGGAGACAAGCATTTTATGCCATGAGCTAAGAAACTTCACATAAGTATAAGAGCATGAAATACTTTGAAAGTTTTTCTTAAAACAAACATATGCTTATGACATTTATGTAATCTTGCTCACTGATGCATATATGAATCAGAATATAACACATTGTATGTCATATAGGCGCAGCACACTTGAGAAGGTTTTGAGGCTTACAAATGGATCATAGTTGTATTCAAAGCATATAGAAATAGGTTTCTGAAGGTCATTAGAAACTATTCATAACTATATGTGATCAAGTTATACGGAGCCTTTGAAAATGTCTCATACATGTGTTAGAGAGAATGTATTTTATAAAGATAGGCATTTTAAGCATATCATACATATCAAGGCACATCAAATAGATACGAGTATCAAAGCAATAGTGGAGAGATTTTTGTGCTTCAAAAGATACTTGCCAGTGCTAATCATAGATACAGATGTAAGCTAATTGCTCTAGCGTTTCAATGAGTAAGCAATTTAGAACAAGTGCTTAAGAGATCAGAAGCATACATTAACAATCATGATATCTGATTATCTAAGCATGATAAGCAGGCATCAATATGTATTAGAGCTTAAAAACATGTATGTGTATCAGAGTTTAAGTAGAAAGCATGATATTGGAGTAGATATAACGGATTTGATTAAGAGAAAATTCAAACGTATACAAAGATTGTTCAAGAATAGTAAGAAAACTATTACAGCAATAGGGAGCTAATTGTTCAAAAACAATTGTTCAAAACAAAATTAAAAAAATGCATCCTAAAAAAAAAATAATCTCTAAGCTCCCCCTCAGCATAGGCTCTCCCTCTTAATTCCATAGCTTGACTCCCCTGAGTTAACTTCCTCTGAGTTCCATAGCACAAGATTTTCTTCATTTTCTTTCTCCTCTTTTTGGCATCATAAAAAAGGAGGTGTGCAAGGAACCAGGAGCACCATTTTTAGTCTCAACACCTTATTTCTTGAAGAATTTCTTGATTTGTCTGAACAATTTTATGCGGTAAGGCATGATAGTTGTGCGACCTTCATTCCAATTCATCTAGCTTGTCAAAGATGGTTGATTTTCTAGTAGCATTCATTTAGGAATAGGTGATGGAACTGGCATGGAAGGCTTTATAGCATGAGTAAGAAGAGATTCAAAAGCAAGAGTAAAGTCAGTCTTAGAAACTACGTTTTCGATATTGTCATCTAATGACTTCTTTTTAGTGGATGAGGAATGTGCCTCTTTGTTCAACAGAACTTTGCTTCCTTGAGCAGCCTCAAAGTCTGCAGGTTTAGATAATAGACCAAGTGTGTCTTCATACCCACTGTCTATTTGGGGCTTTGTAGAGTCTTCTAACCTGCTATCCAAGTTGATCACCAATCTCCTTTTCTCTTTCCTTTGATAGCTCAGCATCCTTGATGGCTTTTCTTATCCTTTTGAAGTGTTATGTAGAAGCACTAATGGGTTTCCTCCTAGCTCTAAAAGAGGATATGGTGTTGGCAGTTCTAACCATATATGTATATCATTCATTTTCCAAAGGATACTTAAGGTGTTCAAACACCTTAGTTAATAGGATACTATATGGAATAGAGGCAGTCTCTTCTTCTTCTTTAGCATCAGTAACATAGAGCATATAGTTGAAAATAAGTCTAAACAAGTTAACTTTTCTCATTGTTAGCAAGTAGAAAGTAATATAAAAGTAATATGCAATCCATTCCTTTTAGTAAGTCCATATTTCCCAATCTTGGATAAGGGAGAAATGAATGTTTGTGAAGACCTGCCTAGCCGTAAAGTTCAGTATTGCAATAGTTATCTCACAAGGTTGGTGCTCTTGTGAGTTTGTGAGACATTTTGAAACTTCCTAAGCCGAGAACCCAATGGTAGTGAACCAGTTTTTGTCATACATGCATCTGAGTCCCTTGTCAGGTGCATGGATGATGTAAAAGAGGTCCTTCATGCTTAATTCTAAATCTACACCTCTGATATAAGTTTTGAGTACTGATTCAATCACCTATGCCAGTTGGGAGTAAAAAGCCATCACCATTCCAACAAATACACAATCGATGATGGTGAGAAATCCTTCCCATCCTTTGAAAGAGATAACTTCCATTAGAATCATAAAAAAAAAGTCATCAATTCTTTGCTGAGCCTTTTTCCAAGTGTTATAGGACGATGAGCGTAGCTATCAATATAATATTACTGATGGAAAAATTCGTCATCCATCTGAAGTACCCCTGGATTAGCAATGTTACTATCAAATTTCTTTCTTTCAGCCATATATGAGATTGTTAGGAATAGAAAAGTTTAAGCTTGAAAGGATTGATAAAGAAAGAATTGTGAGGGTTTGTGTGAGATGAAGGCTGGTTTGGATTTCAGAATAAGGGTTTGTGTAACGCCCCGACTTTTCTTGCTTGAAAAAATGACCAAAATGCTCCTAGGTCATTTTTGTATGAATATCAAGGCCGACCAATCGGTCCCGGCCACCTCCAAAGGGATATCCTAATATTGGGATAAGGTTAGGTGAGGATTGGATAGTAATCTATGCGAAAATCGCAATACACGATTTTTCCCGTGTGCAAATGACCAAAATGACCCTAAGGTTATTTTGCTCGAAATCAAAGGATGGCCGACCCAAGCCATCCTCAAGGGGTTTGTTTGATGTTTGAAGGGGATTTGATGCATTAGAAAAAATAATAGAGGTGAAAATCTCACTCTTTGAACTTTCGACATAAAATGACGAAAATACCCCTACGGCGATTTTACACAAGTTTAAGTGCCGACTGAGCCCAAAAAGATTTCTCCGGAGTTTGAAATGTTGTTTTTACATAATGCATGATGTTTGGATGAGTTCAAGTGGTCCTGGAGAGTTTTGATGTGAAATGACCCTTTTACCCTTAGATCAGTGTGTAATGAGCTTAATTAAATGGAAACATAAGCGATATTAGGCTCTAATTAAAGGTAATTTAATTTTAATTATTAATCTTGAGTCAAAATAATTAATTAAGGTTGTTTAGGGCCAAAAAGTACTTAAGGAATTTCAAATTTCATTCTTAGTCATAAAGCATTCAAGACATCATGTCATGTCATGCTCAAATAGTGTTTTCTTTCTCCACTTCCTTAATTTTAAAAGATGTGTTCTCATTTGAAATTCAAATTAATCTTGTTTAATTCAAACTAAACAAAGTTAATTCAAACTAAGTAAGTATGACAACTCTTTAATCATGTCTTGAAATTCCTAAACACATGCTTACAACTCCAAACACTTAATTACCAACCCCTAAACCTTTGCCTAATCAAACTCACCTCTAATTCGTGTCCTAACCCACATGAAATGAATATTTTTCCCCTCCCAAATAGCCAAGGCAGCTGCTGCCTCTCCCCAAAACACCCTCATATTTATTCATTTTACAACCCAAAAATCTCATTTCTCACCATTTACTTTTTCGGCAAACTTTTGTGTCAAAAAAGTTGTCTTAGAATCCTCTCAACTCCAAGCTTTCTTTCAACACTTCCAACTTCAAGAAACTCCTTCCACCACCACCACAAATAACTTTAAACCAGCACACCACCACCTCAAGCCACCTCCTAAATACACAACCTTTCCACCCCCAAGCTTAACCTCACAAGAAAACCACTTCTTTCCTTTCTTCCTCCCTTGGTCGAAACCTTATAGCCACCAGAGAAGACTTTTATCTTCTCATTTTAACCCACAAGAACCAAGCTTTCTTCCTTCTATCAAAGACAACATCCTTGGTAGGGTTTTATTTTGAGTTTCTTTACCTTTCTTTGCTATATTTTCGGATCTATGATTGATTGGTTGGTTGGTTTTCCTTTCTTTATGTTTTGGTTTAGATCTTCTCCTCTTGATGTATATTTTTTGTTTTTGGCACTATTCTCTCCATGCTTTGGGTTCTTGGTTATAAATAAAGTATTGGAACCATGGTTTGATTATGGGAGCTCTTGGTGGTAATCTTGATATCATCATGTTTGAGGCCTCCAAAACCAAAGGCTTGGTTCCTTAGTTTTATTTCATTTTCGACCTCATCTCTTTTCCCTCTTAGATTTTGGTTTTTGTTGTTGATATGAGTTTAGATCATAACTTGATGATGAGTATCTTTGATGGTGGTTTGACATCACCAACCGTAAGGTTTGTAAGGCCTAAGATTTTGATTTTCTTGGTTCATTGTTTTTTCGGTTTTCATCTCTCATTTCCCTTTCATTTTGGGTTTCAAAGAGAAACATAGAAAAGAAATGTTGTTGGTTATTTTCTTCTCTTTGTTCTTTGTTTTGAGCTTGATGGTGAGTCTAAGAAATAAGGTTCTTGGAACCATGGTGTGGATGGACTCTAAAGTTTACTAATGTTTAAGATCCACTAGGAGCAAGAAACTAATCTTGTAAGGTTTTTGAGCTTTAAGTGAACAAGATGTAAAATGAGCTTGCATTCATATTTATTTTTATGCTATCACCTAAATCTAAATATAAGAATGAGTTTGCAAAGCATCTTTATATTTTGAGCCATCACCTTAAAGCTTGAAGATAAAAATGAATTGCATAGCATATTTTCTTTTAATGTCTTCACCTTAATCTCAAAGATAAAAATAAGTTGCATAGCATGTTTATTTTTGTGCTATCACTTTAATCTTGAAGATAAAAATGGGTTTGCATAGCATATTTATTCTTGAGCTATCATCTTTAAATCTTGAAGATAAAAATATGATGCATAGCATGTTTATTTCCAAGTTGTCACCTAAAAGATCTTAAAGCTCACAAACTTGTCCTTGGATCTAGAATGAAATTTTAAATCATGGCTACACTTTTGGCTACTGCCTAGATGTTTCCTTTCTGCTTGCTACTGTTTGGATGGGTTAGAGAGTGTAAAATTGATATTAAATGTGGTAAAAATTGTTCTTGGCATCCCAGGATAAACTAGTAACAAGAACGAGTCAAAGAAACAATTTTCAGGTACTGTTAGGAAATGGATTTTTGGCTACTGCCTCACTTATTTAAAATTCTGTAAAATGTTTAAAATTATCTAAATATGTATCAATCACTAGTAGTTGGTGCGGGAATCCAATTCTTTATCTTGAGGAAAACTAGGAACTAGAAAGAACCAAAAAATGCATTTTTGAGACTTCTAAAATTTGAGATTTTATATCTACTGCCTTGGTGAATTTATTTTGATAAGGATTCTGTTTGAAACTGATTTTATGTGTAAAAACTTCGATTATTGGTGGCAACAATTAATTTTGACTTTTTAGGAAAACTCGAAAATAAAAAAGGGTAAAAAATGTGATTTCTAGAACACTGAAACTGATTAATTTTAAAACACTGCCCTGCTGTCCAGCACTATTTGAAAATGTTTTTGAGGTCAAAATTTAGTGAAAACCATTCGGGTGAGTCCCTTGGGTGCTTAAGGAATTAATTTTGATAATTAGGTCAAGCCGGGTCGTAAGTTTAACCCGTGCAGGACTATGATGCGAATTCGATAAACCGAGTACACTTTCGTATAAAGTGCTTAATGATGATCTTTAATGCCCTGCCTATGTATGTATATCTTATGTTGATAAGCATAGCATGTGCACTGGCTAAGTCCGATCCATGATTCCGACATACTGGGTAGGATCATATTTAGCTTTCAATAGAACTGATGATGATATGTGTTAATGGACGTATGAAAATGAGATATGATTATGTGATTAGTTGTGGCATGCTATAATTATGATTGAGTTATTGAGATTTATGATTGATATGTTTGGTGATAGGTAGCAAATTTGGGGAAACTCTGTTTGCAGCCGTTATGCTGCCAGATTTCCGCCAAATTTGTGAACTTAAGAAAATTTATGGAATTTATGAGCATGAAGTGTTATATGAGAAGTCATGATGATATTTACAATGTTATGTTCATGCATACATCTCTAATTATATGTTAAGATAAAAGGTGACATAAAACACATAGAAATGATCCTCTAGACTCCATGAATTAATGGTTATGAGAAGTAATCCAAAAGAAGTTGCATACTCATGCTAAGAAAGAAAGGAAGTGATGTTTTTCCCCTTCCATTACCTCCATGTTAAATCTAGCGACAGCTAGTTAGGTTGAGCTCATCCTAGGTGATCGGTGAGATGGAGTTTTGGTGCTTATTATAAAATCGCTAGGGAAGGTGAGATGGTTAGTTTATGATGCTTATGAGAGAGGATGGACATTATGAAAAGAACTTATGAGTTTAGTTATGTGAAAGTGAAGCAAATGTGCATATGCATATATTACATCATTCTCCTATCAGTGCATTTAATCATGTGATATGTGCTAAGTGACTTTAGTCCTCTAACTTTTCTCCTACTTATATACCTAGCATTATGTTGAGTTATAAATTTGTGTGCTTGTGTTACTTATGCCCTAAGGTATTGTCATGTATACATGAGATAATTGTTGCATTCATGACATTAAGACCCATGCTAAAAGACACCCACTTCAGATAAAGGATTTTGAAAAGATTAAAATTGAACCTTATGCATGTACATCTCTTTCATAATGAAAACTGAAGTGGCTAGGGACGATGACGATGACACTTGTGTTAAAGTCAAGAAGCCCTACTGAAAATTTTAAATAAGTTTCTCATCCTTCCTTTTATTTCGTGTCATCTCTAGACAAGGATAATGGCGTTGCTCGAAATTTTCCTTGAGGCATAGACGTGGGAGATACGCTACGAACTGGATCAGAGGGTCGCAACAGAAGCATGAAGGCAGTTTTCCTTTTCATCCCCTTATACTTTTGCATAGCCTAGTTCTTCAATGGACATGTAGCGGAGGCTAGTCTAGTTTGATGATAACCCTGCTTAGTTTTGGTTTAGTATATGTGCAACCTTATTGGTGGATTTAATACCTTTGGATGTCCTTTATGTATATAGGACGTTGCTATTATGTTATAGATATGATATGATAATTTGGTATGTGACATGTTATGGTATGGCTTTTATATATATCATGATGAGGTTTATATGATTGCTATTATTATGCGAGTATTAACCGATATCTATACACGCATGTGGCTTGCATTTTGGTTTTAAAGTTCAAAAAAAAATTTAGTCATATTTTTATTACTTGTATTTTAAAGAAGAATAAATTAATTTCTGAAATAAATGTGTAACAACTAATAATTAATCAGAATGTAACCCGAGCATATTAGGTTAAAAATTAGGGTGTTACAATTTGAAGGAATGATAAGATGATACAGTTAAGGACGCGTGTCAAGGAAGAAGAAGGTAAAAATGTGAAATGTGAAATGTGAGGAGTGGGTGGTTATTTAAGTGATGGGACATGGCTGACTGAAGGTAAAATGATGTAGGAGAGAAAAACAAAAAAACTAGTGGGAATTATGCTGCCCTTTTGTCTTTCCTCAGAAAGAGTGATTTCTAACTCTTTTGATCACTTTCTGAAGGGCTTACTTTTCTGAGCTCCACTTCTCACTTTTTGATCCCTTGGAGTGTTATGATATTTCAACTAAAGAGTATTTTTACATTCTGAACCTTATGAGACTAGATGTTTCCTATTTTTTTTATCCTCAATTCTTTTTTCTGATCATTCCTCCTTCTTTCTTAGTTTGCAAATTGATAAAAGGTTCTTCATTGCAATCTTTGGTCTTGCAAAATGAAGTCTCTATGTGATCTTTAAATTAGAGTAATGAAGAAGAGAATACCCAAAGATGTTGTGCATGAATGCTTATGTAGATTTTAAAATTTTTTTAATATAATGCAATAACAAAAACAATTTTTAGCAAGAGGTTTGGTGATTGTATCTGACATTTTCATCTTTAGTATTTGTAAGCATTTAACATAAAAGATCCTGTTTTGAATACGGTTTTAAACAAGATTTGCCAATAAGTTGCTTAGACCTAAAGAGCTTAAAGAAATTTTCAAACAAGATTAATATCACTAGTATTATTAAGGAAGATAGAGATTTTTGGAATTCAAGTAATGATCTTGTGACTGATTTCTTATCAGCAGCATCTGGGTACATCAATTTGCAACAATCTCCATTTTCACCTTTGGCATCAGAGAAGGCAAAGGTATTCTTTTCTTTGCATAGTCAAGAGCTTAAGTTTTTCAAGAAAATGATAGAATCCTCTAATCTTCTTAGTTCCATTTGTCTTATTCCTAAATATCCACTTTGTATCAGTGATGACTTTCCTTTTTTGATCAAGCATTCAAAGTTTGTATTTATTTGATCTGGTTCAGCTCTCTTAACAAAACATCCACCTAACTTTGATTGCTTAAAGCTTCTTTAATACATTCAGGTTTAATGGTGGAAATGAAAGCTTAGTTTGACATATTTTTAGGGGTGATCTAGTTTTCACTCCCTTTGAAATGTTTCCAAGAACTCTATATTTTGAAACTATCTTTAGATCAGAAACAGTTTGCAGTTTTTGTGCCTTGAAAATCTTCTGATTGTTTGGGAGTTCTAAGCATGGTTTCTAAAATATCTGAGTTATGGACTCTACTTTCCAAAGGTCTAGCTTTTATCTATTTGCTTTTAGAAGTTTCCTTGAGACCTATTTTCTCAAGACTTTCTTCTAGTCCTAAGTGATAGCTAGCATAGTTTTTCTTGAATACTTTTCATCAATGAACTTAAGCCATTTAGGGAACTCAAGCATCCTGCTCCTGATTTTCCTTCTGAACTTAGGAAGGTGTCTGAGATAGTCATCGTCTTTTATGCTTGTAGGAACCTTAATCAGTGGGAATGTTCAACTATACCTGCAATAAAAGAATTTTGATTCTGATACTCAACTTTCTTGAGTCAACCTTAGTTAGTTGACAGGGGAGAGGTTTCCCATCCTACCTAACAGATTTCTTCTTCAAGAATCATTTTTCAGATGGGTGTCCCTTTTTGTGATAAAGAGTGAAAGAAACTATGATGATAATTCTTAGATGAGGCTGCATTTCTTTTTCTCTCCTATTTCCTCTTCATTTCTCAAACTTGTTTTATGAAACAATGGCCTCTGACCTCCAAGCATAAGTTTAAGATTTTAGGACCTTTTGCCATTTGTTTTAGGTCAGATTTCAAAAGCCATGAAGTTTTCTCAAATTCAAAAATAACTTTCTAAGATCTTTCTAATTTAGTTCTAAGACTTCAGCTTCTAATGCCTAAAGTTTGAAAACAAAGTTTGCATTTTCCTTATGATTTTTCTTATCAAACTTAAGCAATCCACTTGAGATATTTTAAAGAAGGGAGTATGCAAGAACTATAGCAACTCATCATATAAAGCAAAGAATAAGGAATATAAAATAATGGATTTGGATATTCTTCCCATGTATGCTTCTGTTGAACCACACTCATGTCATGAAACATAGATTTTCAGCATCTTTAACCTTATCATGACTTACTAACCTATTCCGTTCATCTTCGAAGTTGCTCTAGATGACCATTATGCTCTCTTTCTTGAATTTTACATTTCTATGGTACTCTGAGCTTGAGACAAGTTTGTTGAAGATGTCCCTTTTCACCACAATTAGCAGGTATCTCTATCAAGATTTTCTTTGCCTTTTTGTCTCCTTTAAGATTGATCCTTCTACCTTTCTTGGCTTAGCCTTATCAGGCTTTTGACATTTTCTTTACAAGCAAGAAGATCTCATCTCCACTTTCAATCTAAGATCTCTTATTAGATTCTTCCTCTTCATCAGAGGTATTAGTTGTAGATAAGAAAGTGCACAAGAATAGGGGTTGAATCGTGCTTTTCTTTTTGAAACCTTTTGAAGCTAAAATATGAAATAAAAACTGTCAAGTGTGAAGCTTGAAGCATAGGGAAAACACTGTTAAATGATTCAGAAAGTAACTTTCTAAATTAAACGATAAGAGTAAATAGACTGAAATGATAGATATTAACAAAGATGTATTATGCAACGTTGAACACTGAAAATAAGGAAATGAAGGATAAGAAGATACTGGACAAGGGTTTTATACTGGTTTGGTCAACACTTGCCTACACCCAATTCTCAGTAACCACTGAGTTTCACTAATCTTTCTCAAACCTTGAATGCAAAAAACTAGATAGTCTTTACAATAGCCTTCCCAAGCTCTCATTGGTGACAAGTAGACAACACCTACTATCACACAACAAGTAGTTCTTAACCAGCCTCTTCAACCTAAATAGAGTAGTATTTTAGCAGCCTCTCCAAGCTAAATCGTGAACAATAACAAAATGTTCTTACTGTCACATTGCAAATAGTTTTTCTGTAGCCTCTTCAAGCTATTTCACATCGATCACTATTGGATCGAGAATATAGAGGTTTAGTGTTTGGTTTGCAACTAAAACTGACCTATACTCAAGTGTCTTTACAAATGTATATAAATGATAATTCTAAGATAACTTGAGTGACTTCTTTTTATTGATTCTTCCTAAAAAGAATGTATGAACAATCTAGGAACTTAGAAAGAAGATTTTTATGAACAAAGGGACTGATTTAAAAAATAGACTTCACAGAAAAGTTGAAGAAAAGATTTTTCAGCGTTTCAGCTCTTATATTTGTTGTCACTTCTTTTCTTGAAAGCTCAACATCTCTATTTATATATGGTCTCCTTTTCTGGTCGTTGCCCTTGATCTGCTATCCTAGTGACACTTGTTGATCATCATCTTGTGTCTTGGAAACATAATATAGAAAGTAGCTCATCTGGTTTCAAAGCCTTTTTACAGAAGCCGTAAATGAGTTGAGGTTTCTGAGGTTCATTAGAAACTACTTTTCTACTTTCTAAGTATGGTTTTTGAACTTCTTCTTCTAGAAGCTTTGATGGTTGACCGAAGGGGCTAAAGAGATGATGTGCTAGTCTGAAAATTGGTTGACTTTTAATTTTGAAATTCAAAATTCAAAATTCTTCCTCCTTTTCAGTGAGAAAAGCACTATCAGTTCCTTATTGATTATTTGGTCTTCTGATTTTCAATATTGGCTTTAAGATGATGAATGATTTTCGATTGTGATGATTGAAGAATAAGTAACATGTTGATCTTAGTTTTTGTATGATATCTTCATTGTCAGCATACTTTATGATTTCCTGTGCTACTTTCTAAAGATCATTTCCTTGTTCTTGCTTTGATTTCCTCCATTCCTTGATGCATGTAAGCATACTATACATGATATAATATTCACTATGTTTAAGCTCAGTCTCTTTCCTTAAGATAAAATATGTTTGCACATGTAAAGTGAAATTATTTTCTCTCAAGTCTGTGTAATGCACTTTGAAAATATCTGTTAATCTTAGTCAAGAAACTCAAGGCAAATATTCGTTGTTCTTCAAAATATTTCTATTAAGTTGGCTTTTTTTTCATTCAAAACTTTAAAGCTCATATTTTCTGAAGGGTTCTGGAGCTTACATTAGCAACTTCCATTGCTTTAGCCTTTTACTGCTTCTAATGTGATAACTTTTAGGGTCAAAGACTTGCTCTTTTCATGGTTCTTTCATGCATTTCCCATATTCTCTACACTGTGTCACCACCATTAATTTTTTCATGTTAAGCTTTGCTTGGTGCACTCGTGAGTAGAGACTTGACTCTAGAATTTTCTTTACTTTGTTAGCCTACTCCTTTAGGATTCCTCATGTCATTGAAAGTGTCTTGTCAGATCTTGGAGCCTCATCAGAGAAGGATGGTCAGTTAATAGAGTGATCTTCTGTTGTATGAATAATATGTGCCATTTTGTTCCTTCGATCTTCATCCTATGCAATTGTTAGATTGCTCAACCCTTTAGAGGCCTTGCTCTGATACCACTTGTAGGTAGAAATGTAGACGAGAAGGGGGATTGAATCGTGCTTTGGTTTACTTCTTTTCCTTTTAGTTATCTAAAATTTTGAACAATGTACTATCAAGCATTTTTCTTGAAGAGTAATAGAAACAAAGTTAGATGTTTCAGAAAGAAGATTTCTAAAGTATAACATTAATTGTTGAACATATAAGATAACTTTCAGCATATACCAAATAGTAATAAAACTAAGCAGTAAAAATAAAGAGGTTAAATGGAAGAAAATATGACACAGATATTTTGTACTAGTTTGGCTAAACTCTCCTACATCCAGTACTTAACTTCCGTTGAGATTCATTAACCATTTTCTCAAGCCGAGAAAGAAAAACTAGATAGTCTTTTACAGTAGCTTTCCTAAGCTTTAACCTGTGAATAATAGACAACCCCTACTATCACAAATTGAGTAGTTCTTCCCAGCCTCTCCAAGATGAATCATGATAAGGAGAATGCCTCTACTATCATGTTTCAAGTAGTTTTACCTTAGTCTCTCCAAGCTATGTCTCACTGATCATTATTGGATGAAGGATACAAAGGTTTTGTGTTTGGGTTACCATTCAAACTAACCTACAATCAAATTTCCTTACAAATATACACTGAATAGACCTAGGATAACTTGAGCGACTCCTTTTTAACATCTCTTCAGGGAAGAATATATAAATCATTGAAAACATAGAAATAAGATTTTTACATTACAAGGAAACTAATTACATGATATGATGAATCTTGCAAGAAGTATGGAAAGATTTCACAGAGTTTCCATTACTCTTATGTATTCAATCATCTCATCGGCTTTTGAGCACAACATCTCCATTTATAGAGGTATTTCTTTATGACCGTTGCCTTTGATCAGTTCTCCAAGTGACACGTGTAAATCATCCATTTGTCTTTTGGTAACTTAGTATAGAAGAGTAGGTTGACAGTCTATCACATGGATTGCAGAAGCCGTTGTATAGTTAAGGTTTCTGATGTTCTTTCAGAAACTACTTTTTCACTTTTTGATCATGGTTTCTGATGTAACATCCCCAAATTTATAACTAAGATAAATATTAATTAGCGATAGCAAAACCAAGAGAATCTGGACAAATGTTATGAAACACAACAAATAGTCTACTTAAGTATCTCTAGAGAAAAATGCAAATAATTACGAAAATGCCATCACTTAGTGGAAATTACGAAAATGCCCTTGCTATGTAAAGGAAATTACCAAACTACCCTTGCCTTATTAAATGACAAAGATACCCTTACTCTATGAATGGAATTACAAGAATACCACTATCATTGTCTAATTACAAAAATATCCTTGTCTTAGTTAAAGAAATTACTACAAAGCCATTTACGCAAATCCCTAGACTTGTCTTTAGACAAGAATGAATCTAAGCCATTGGATTAAGATGATAACATAATAATTTAACCACATACATCATACACATTTCTGAATCACATACATGCACTAAAGGTTAGAAAATCTCCACTAACATGTTTGCACAAAACATGGAAACATGTTTGCACAAAACATGGAAACATGTTTGCATAAAACATGGAAACATGTTTGCATAAAACATGGAGCATTTTCATCCAACATGTTTGCATAAAACATGGAAACGTGTTTGCATAAAACATGGAAACGTGTTTGCACAAAACATGGAAACATGTTTGTACAAAACAAGGAGCATTTTCATCCCAAAATTCAGCCAACATGTTTCCATAAATCATGCTCCAAATGCTTTCCTTCTTCTATTTTTTTTCTCTAATCTTTCCACTATAAATACTCCTCAAACTCTCTTCAATTCAAAAACTCCCTAAGTGTTCTTTCTTTCTTATTCTATCATTCTTCTTATGTTCTTCAAAGACTTCTCTTGATCCTCTAAACTTCATCCAAACATTTAAATCCTAAGTCCAAACTTTCACTAGCCCTCACAAGAGTTACAATCTTTAACTCTAGTGAGAAATATTTTCTTAAGCATTCAAGTTCTAGAGCCAAGATTCAAGGAAGGTCATCCACTCCAAAGACTCTTGTTCAAAGCTTAAGGAAGAAGAGAAGGACCCTTTTTAGACCCTACACAAGAGGTAGGAGCTTCATCTTTAATTGTTCAAGCATTATTGGCTTCTAACCTTGATAGAATGCCTCAAGTTTGAGTTATTGTCAAAAGTTTTAAATGATTATTTGAAAAATATATTTTTAGAAATATGTCATGTTCTATTCTGTTATGAGTACCCTTATGATGTTATCAAACTCAAATATAACTTGAAAAGATTGTATGTGAAACCTGATTTAATAAAGGTAACTTAAGACATGAAAATGGTAGGTGCTGGAATTTCTAGTTGTTTCTGGCAGCAGGTACTTCGAAAGCTACTGTTTATAAAATATCAAGTATCTCGAAATTAAAATAATTTTAATATAAACTAGACTCATTATAGAACACTCTCCAAAAAGAATCACCCAAAACGGAGGTTTCTAGCTCAAGATATAAATTTTTAAAGTAGAGCCTAAGACTGAAACTTTAAATCTGACCTTGTAGTAGTAAAATAGGTGTAACTCACTCTAGAAAAATGCAAATGGACTGATTTCAACTTTGTTGGAGAGCTAACACATATAGGAATACACCCATGTATGTTATGTATAAAGCTTTGTACCACGTAAATACAGAATGAGAAATAAATTTCGGGATAGTGTACTGTGAAAGTGCAGTTTGGAAAGGTTCTGGCTAAGGAAAGACTTGGTATTTAAGCATGTCCATTGTGACCCACCTCTCTTTCCTGGGAACCCTCCTATGCATGGTTTATAGTTGATTTACACTATTCCAAAGATGTAAATGCTAAAATTTGATGAGTTAGGAATTTGGAACTACCTTTACTAAGCTGAGATAACAAGTATACAGAGAATTATAAACTTTCTTCTAAAAGATGTCAAAACTATAAATAAAAGAATCAAGTCTTGTAAAGAGAGAATTTTAAGAATTTAAGTAGAATAATAATCTTCAAGAGTTATATGAAAGTCATAATAAAAATATATAAGGAACCTATAATAATATTTTGAAGTGCATTAATGTATTAATGGAATGCTAAGAGTACAAAGAACACTAAGAGAAAAAGATAATACTAAGACATCCATTACCTCTTACGAACACTAGGAACTCAACTTGATAACTTTGGTTGGTTAATATGAATCATCTATGAAAGTGTTTACTATGAGATTTACCTGATATTGTCCATGTTTTATGAAGTGATTTATAGTAATGTGAATGTATGGTGATGAATTATGAAATGATGAGGATGAATGATTGATTACCCAGGGTTTATTGTGATTACATGATAATATGCATACATTCATTTTCCAAAAGAAATAATAAAAGTAAAGTTTGAAAAAGTAGCAATGAAAGTCTGGAAAAGTGGACTTGAGCTAAACTCACGGCTTAACCCCATAAACCGTTGAGATCACGGCAACGGAATGAAAACCAAAAAGGTTGTGGTGACGGCCACGGTATGAGCTCATTACCCTTTTTGGGTGGTCTAAGGCATTGATGCATTCATCCCGTGAGTAATTAAGAAATATGTTGATGACATAAATGAAATATGATGATCACTAAACAAGTGAATGTTGAGGATGATTAATCATGAAATGCATGCAGCTCCTAAATGATTATTGCTTATTAGTGGTTTTACATGATATGCTTATATGTATGCTTGATGAAATACTGAATGGATATTTCTGCTAATATTCAAGATTAGTTTAAAAGTAACTGCACTTCGGCTAATCATGTTTGTGAAAGTTTGATAATTGAATCCTTACCTGTTCACCTTTTTATAATAAACCCGAAGTGACTGGGACAACAACGATGACACTTTTAGTACAAGTAGGAACTCCTACTGAGAAATCATATATTTCTCACTCCTATGTTTATTTTCCGTTGTCGTTACTGTGAGACAGACGTGTCCACCTAAAGCAACGAAGCTGTAGCTAAGGAAGGAGGTAGTACGTGAAGATTTCAAACCGTTCAAGTAGGAGCATTCCGAGCTTTAGTTACATTATAGTTTGTGAGAAACAATTAGTAATAGTAGAACTTATATTGTTATTTGTAATAACTTATCGATTATGATATATGCCCTGTTGTGACTTATGTATTAAGTGATTATATTCCAGTTTATGTGATAATTGTTCTACACTTAGTCTTTTATTCCGCTTATTTAATTAAGTGCGCAATGTAACTTGATTATTATCTATAAAAGCGCTATGTATTTCACTTCTCGTTCTGAGCTTAAGTTTTCAAAAATTAATTTATTTAAAAAAAATACTTCCATTATTTTTCTAAGTTAATTTCAAAAGAAAATTAATACAAGGCATAAGTGACAACTAATAGAATCCAAATGTGAACTTAAGCACAGTAGGGTTCTATTAGGGTGTTACATTATGGTATCAGAGAAGTTCATCCTATTTAAGCCTGAGGAATGGACTGACTATGCTTACATCTATGATATCATGCTATTAATCTTATCTCGTATGATGGGATATAGGATTTAGAAATGCATGATCGTCTTGTGATACTGCCATAGTTGCTACCATGCTTAGCTATAGTATTGAGCACGATCAACTCGATGATTGTTTGGTGTGTCTAGGAACTAATGGCGACAAGCAGACGTCACGCATGGGGCACGCGTGGAGGTAATCGTGATGAACCGCAAATGCACTCCAGGAGATGGCTAGGGCTATGCAAGCACAAGCAACAAATGATGATGGAGCGGATGAATTGGATATCGGAGGAATCGGTTGGGAACCAAGAACATGGAAAATTCTCGAGAATTCAAGAGGGCTGGACCTCCGTAATTCAAAGGGACAACTAACCGAAATAGTGACATATGGATTCAAGAGATGGAGAAGGTTTTCTCAGTGGTAGAATGCTCTGATGAACAAAAGGTGGCATTCTCTACTTATATGCTGAAAGGAGAGGCTGCCGCGTGGTGGAAGGGTGCAAAGGGCTTGCTTGAAAGTGCTGACATACAGATTACGTGGGAGGTTTTCTATGCTACATTCCATAAGAAATATTTTCCAGATCCGGTTAAGAAGGCAAAGGAAGTAGAATTTTTGTTGCTGACATAGGGAAATCGAAGTGTGGCTGAGTACACAGCTAAGTTTGAAGAACTGATCAAACACTCAACTAGCTACCAAAGTAATCCCAACGAGGCTTGGAAATGCATGAAATATGATAGTGGTTTGAGGCCAGACATTTTGGCATCTGTGGCTCCACTGGAGGTCACTGACTATCATCTTTAGTCAGCAAAAGCCAAGTGGCTGAGAGTTGCAATCGCCAGCTAGTTGCCCACCGAGTTGAAGAGAATAGGAAGAGGTCTGCTCAACAAGGTCACCGAGGGTTCCCACCCCCTTACAAGAAACCCTACCAAGGAGGTGGATTTAAAGGGAAACAACCCCAACACCCTATGATGAATCAACCTAAGACACAAGCTGTTAATCGACCTAGGATGGCTGCTGTCCCTGAACCTATGAGTAGACCCCCTTGTGCCACTTGTGGAAAGATACATGGAGGGGAATGCAGATTTGGTAAGGATGTTTGTTATCGGTGTGGGCCAGGCTGGACACTATTCTAGAGAGTGCCCAAAGTTCAATCAGTCCTCTACACTTAAGCCTAAGGCACAGGGACGCCTGTTTGCTATCACTGCTGAGATGCCCTCTAATCCGATGATCTGATTCAAGGTAAGTGTATAATTAATGGAAAATCCTTAATTGTATTGTTTGATTAGCGCAACACATTCATTCATTTCATATGATTGTGCTAATAAGTTGAGGTTGTATATATCTGACTTAAAAATCATCTTAGTTGTCTCTACACCCACCATAAATACTGTTAGAACCAGTCAAGCCTGCCTAAATTGTGAATTTGAGGTAGCTGATAGGATTTTTCATCATGATTTAGTTTGTCTACCCTTGTCTAGTTTTGATGTAATCTTGGGCATGGATTGGCTTTTCACTAACCGTGTGTTACTACATTGTTCAAATAAGTCACTAGTATTTCTTCCCAAACCATCTTTACCCAATCCTCTAAACTTGATAGAAAGGTGCGACTATACCTAAACTCCATTATCATGGGGTATAGTAGGAATGAAGAGCGAGGATATGTTTTCTTGATGACAAGTGAGAGGGAAGTGGAGCAAGCTCTAGAAAAGATCCTTGTAGTAAAGGAATTCTCAGATGTTTTTCCTGATGACATACCTGAATTTCCTCCAAAAGGGAGATTGAGTTTTCTATAGATTTGGTACCAGAACAGGACCCATATCTATAGCTCCTTATAGGATGCCACCGCCGAGTTAATGCAATTGAAGAAGCAATTAGAGGAGCTACTAGAGAAGAAATTCATTAGGCCTAGTGCTTCACCATGGGGAGCTCCAGTGCTATTTGTCAAGAAGAATGATGGGAGCTTGCGGTTATGTGTGGATTATAGGCAGCTAAACCAAGTGACCATAAAGAATAAATACCCTTTGCCTATAATAGATGACCTCATGGACCAATTAAGAGGAGCCCAAGTGTTTTCCAAGATAGATCTGCGATCAGGATACCACCAGATTCGAGTGAAGGAGGAGGACATACCAAAGACAGCCTTTAGGACTAGATATGGACATTATGAGTTTAATGTGATGTCGTTTGGGTTAACCAATGCACCGGCAGTGTTTATGGACTACATGAATAGGATATTTAGACCATACTTGGACAAGTTTATAATAGTGTTCATCGATGACATTCTAGTTTACTCTAGAACTGAAGAAGAGCACGAAGAACACTTACGAGTGGTGTTGGAGGTGTTAAGGAACAAGAAACTTTATGCAAAGTTGTCCAAGTGTGAATTTTGGACGAAGGAAGTTAAGTTCTTAGGTCATGTAGTGTCACATGGGGGAATAGCAGTAGACCCAAGTAAGATAGAAGCGGTGCAACAATGGGAAACCCCTACCACTGTGAAGGAGATTAGGAGTTTTCTAGGGCTGGCGGTTACTACCGAAGGTTCATTAGAGGTTTTTCCCAAATTACCTTACCCCTTACCAAGCTAACAAGGAAGAATTCAGCTTTTATATGGAGCCCAGAATGTGAAGAGAGTTTCCAGGAACTAAAAAAGAAGTTGACCACTACCCCTGTCCTAATCCTACTTGACCCAAAAGAAAAATTTGAGGTGTATTGTGATGCCTCGAGAAGAGGACTAGGATGTGTTTTGATGCAAAATAGGAATGTAGTAGCCTATGCCTCTAGACAGCTCAAACCCGATGAAGTTAATTACCCAACCCATGACTTAGAGCTAGCAGCTATTGTCTTTGCCTTAAAAATCTGGAGACATCATCTTTATGGTGTAAGGTTTGAAGTCTTTTCTGACCACAAAAGTCTGAAATACCTCTTCAACCAAAAGGAACTCAATATGAGACAAAGGCGTTGGATGGAGTTTCTCAAGGACTATGACTTTGGGTTGAACTACCACCCAGGAAAGGCAAATGTGGTAGCAGACGCTTTGAGTTGTAAGTCCTTGCATGCCGCTTGGCTCATGGTGAAAGAAAATGAGCTGATAGACGATTTTAGGAACCTCAACTTAGGATATAGGGGGACTTCAGAACAAATTCGGTTAAGCCAACTAAGTGTAACTAGTAGCTTTAAGGATCAAATAATTCAAGCCCAAAGGGAAGATGAGGATTTCCTTAGAACCTTAACCCTTGTCGAAGTAGGAAAGTTGAAAGAGTTTGTCCAGGATAAGGAAGGAGTGTGGAGATACCAAGGGAGAATCTGTGTACCTGCAAAAGAAGGATTGAGAGCTAGCATTTTGTAAGAAGCCCACAAGAGTCAATTTAGTGTACACCCCGGTATAACCAAGATGTACCATGACCTAAAAAAGATGTTCTGGTGGCCAAAGATGAAAGCAGATATAGCAAATATAGTGCAAAAATGTTTGGTATGCCAAAAAGTGAAGATAGAGCATCAAAAACCCTCCGGAGTGCTGCAACCTCTCGAAATCCCCGAATGGAAGTGGGAAGGAATATCCATGGATTTCGTGATGGGATTGCCAAGAACGCCTACCGGACATGACTCCATATGAGTAATTGTAGATAGATTGACCAAATCTGCTCACTTTTTACCCATTAGAGCAAATTACCCTTTGGAAAAGTTAGCTCAGCTATACATCCAAGAGATAATAAGGCTCCATGGAGTACCCAAAACCATTGTCTCAGATAGGGATCCAAGGTTCACCTCAAGATTTTGGGGAGCTTTCCAAAAGGCGTTTGGTTCAAGGTTGTGTCTAAGCACTGCCTATCACCCTCAAACTGATGGACAATCAGAAAGAACAATTCAAACCCTTGAGGATATGCTAAGAGCATGTGTCTTAGACCAGCCAAAAAGTTGGGACAAATAGCTTCCATTGATTGAGTTTGCATATAATAATAGTTACCACACTAGCATTGGGATGGCACCTTATGAGGCTTTGTATGGTAGAAAGTGTCAATCACCACTTTGTTGGTGTGACCCGGGAGAGCAAAGTATTTTGGGCCCTGATTTGGTAGAAGAGACAACCAAACAAATAAGAAAAATTAGGGAAAGAATCCTCACTGCTCAGAGTAGGCAGAAGAGCTATGCTGACAAGAGAAGGAAACCTCTCGAATTTCAAGAAGGAGAACACATATTCTTGCGAATTACTCCTACCACAGGTATAGATCGTGCAATGAAAGTCAAAAAGCTAAGCCCTAGATTCTTAGGACCCTTCCAAATCCTCAAAAAGGTAGGTCCCTCCGCCTACCAAATTGCATTACCTCCAAATTTGTCTAACCTACACAATGTTTTTCATGTGTCCCAATTGAGAAAGTATCAGTCAGACCCCAGTCATGTGTTTGAGCTAGAAACTATACAATTAAAAGATGACTTAACTTTTGAATTACCACCGATGAGGATCGTGGATCATGGCATCAAGCAGCTGAGAAACAAATCTGTATCTCTGGTCCGAGTAGCCTGGGGACAAGATGGAATGGAAGAGCACACATGGGAGCTCGAGGAAGATATGCGAAAAGAATTTCCGAACCTATTCACAGGTATCAAATTTTGAGGGCAAAATTTTTAATAAGAAGGGGAGAAATGTAACATCCCCAAATTTATAACTAAGATAAATATTAATTAGCGATAGCAAAACCAAGAGAATCTGGACAAATGTTATGAAACACAACAAATAGTCTACTTAAGTATCTCTAGAGAAAAATGCAAATAATTACGAAAATGCCATCACTTAGTGGAAATTACGAAAATGCCTTTGCTATGTAAAGGAAATTACCAAACTACCCTTGCCTTATTAAATGACAAAGATACCCTTACTCTATGAATGGAATTACAAGAATACCACTATCATTGTCTAATTACAAAAATATCCTTGTCTTAGTTAAAGAAATTACTATAACGCCATTTACGCAAATCCCTAGACTTGTCTTTAGACAAGAATGAATCTAAGCCATTGGATTAAGATGATAACACAATAATTTAACCACATACATCATACACATTTCTGAATCACATACATGCACTAAAGGTTAGAAAATCTCCACTACCATGTTTGCACAAAACATGGAAACATGTTTGCATAAAACATGGAAACATGTTTGCATAAAACATGGAAACATGTTTGCATAAAACATGGAGCATTTTCATCCAACAGGTTTGCATAAAACATGGAAACGTGTTTGCACAAAACATGGAAACATGTTTGTACAAAACAATGAGCATTTTCATCCCAAAATTCAGCCAACATGTTTCCATAAATCATGCTCCAAATGCTTTCCTTCTTCTGTTTTTTTCTCTAATCTTTCCACTATAAATACTCCTCAAACTCTCTTCAATTCAAAAACTCCCTAAGTGTTCTTTCTTTCTTATTCTATCATTCTTCTTATGTTCTTCAAAGACGTCTCTTGATCCTCTAAACTTCATCCAAACACTTAAATCCTAAGTCCAAACTTTCACTAGCCCTCACAAGAGTTACAATCTTTAACTCTAGTGAGAAATATTTTCTTAAGCATTCAAGTTCTAGAGCCAAGATTCAAGGAGGGTCATCCACTCCAAAGACTCTTGTTCAAAGCTTAAGGAAGAAGAGAAGGACCCTTTTTAGACCCTACACAAGAGGTAGGAGCTTCATCTTTAATTGTTCAAGCATTATTGGCTTCTAACCTTGATAGAATGCCTCAAGTTTGAGTTATTGTCAAAAGTTTTAAATGATTATTTGAAAAATATATTTTTAGAAATATGTCATGTTCTATTCTGTTATGAGTACCCTTATGATGTTATCAAACTCAAATATAACTTGAAAAGATTGTATGTGAAACCTGATTTAATAAAGGTAACTTAAGACATGAAAATGGTAGGTGCTGGAATTTCTAGTTGTTTCTGGCAGCAGGTACTTCGAAAGCTACTGTTTATAAAATATCAAGTATCTCAAAATTAAAATAATTTTAATATAAACTAGACTCATTATAGAACACTCTCCAAAAAGAATCACCCAAAACGGAGGTTTCTAGCTCAAGATATAAATTTTAGCCTAAGACTGAAACTTTAAATCTGACCTTGTAGTAGTAAAATAGGTGTAACTCACTCTAGAAAAATGCAAATGGACTGATTTCAACTTTGTTGGAGAGCTAACACATATAGGAATACACCCATGTATGTTATGTATAAAGCTTTGTACCACGTAAATACAGAATGAGAAATAAATTTCGGGATAGTGTACTGTGAAAGTGCAGTTTGGAAAGGTTCTGGCTAAGGAAAGACTTGGTATTTAAGCATGTCCATTGTGACCCACCTCTCTTTCCTGGGAACCCTCCTATGCATGGTTTATAGTTGATTTACACTATTCCAAAGATGTAAATGCTAAAATTTGATGAGTTAGGAATTTGGAACTACCTTTACTAAGCTGAGATAACAAGTATACAGAGAATTATAAACTTTCTTCTAAAAGATGTCAAAACTATAAATAAAAGAATCAAGTCTTGTAAAGAGAGAATTTTAAGAATTTAAGTAGAATAATAATCTTCAAGAGTTATATGAAAGTCATAATAAAAATATATAAGGAACCTATAATAATATTTTGAAGTGCATTAATGTATTAATGGAATGCTAAGAGTACAAAGAACACTAAGAGAAAAAGATAATACTAAGACATCCATTACCTCTTACGAACACTAGGAACTCAACTTGATAACTTTGGTTGGTTAATATGAATCATCTATGAAAGTGTTTACTATGAGATTTACATGATATTGTCCATGTTTTATGAAGTGATTTATAGTAATGTGAATGTGTGGTGATAAATTATGAAATGATGAGGATGAATGATTGATTACCCAGGGTTTATTGTGATTACATGATAATATGCATACATTCATTTTCCAAAAGAAATAATAAAAGTAAAGTTTGAAAAAGTAGCAATGAAAGTCTGGAAAAGTGGACTTGAGCTAAACTCACGGCTTAACCCCATAAACCGTTGAGATCACGGCAACGGAATGAAAACCAAAAAGGTTGTGGTGACGGCCACGGTATGAGCTCATTACCCTTTTAGGGTGGTCTAAGGCATTGATGCATTCATCCCGTGAGTAATTAAGAAATATGTTGATGACATAAATGAAAGATGATGATCACTAAACAAGTGAATGTTGAGGATGATTAATCATGAAATGCATGCAGCTCCTAAATGATTATTGCTTATTAGTGGTTTTACATGATATGCTTATATGTATGCTTGATGAAATACTGAATGGATATTTCTGCTAATTTTCAAGATTAGTTTAAAAGTAACTGCACTTCGGCTAATCATGTTTGTGAAAGTTTGATAATTGAATCCTTACCTGTTCACCTTTTTATAATAAACCCGAAGTGACTGGGACGACAACGATGACACTTTTAGTACAAGTAGGAACTCCTACTGAGAAATCATATATTTCTCACTCCTATGTTTATTTTCCGTTGTCGTTACCAGAGACAGACGTGTCCACCTACAAAGAAGTGTAGGCGAGGAAGGAGGTAGCACGTGAAGATTTCAAACCGTTCAAGTAGGAGCATTCCGAGCTTTAGTTACATTATAGTTTGTGAGAAACAATTAGTAATAGTAGAACTTATATTGTTATTTGTAATAACTTATCAGTATGATATATGCCCTGTTGTGACTTATGTATTAAGTGATTATATTCCAGTTTATGTGATAATTGTTCTACACTTAGTCTTTTATTCCGCTTATTTAATTAAGTGCGCAATGTAACTTGATTATTATCTATAAAAGCGCTATGTATTTCACTTCTCGTTACAGGCTTAAGTTTTCAAAAAATTAATTTATTTAAAGAAAAAAAAACTTCCATTATTTTTCTAAGTTAATTTCAAAAGAAAATTTATACAAGGCATAAGTGACAACTAATAGAATCCAAATGTGAACTTAAGCACAGTGGGGTTCTATTAGGGTGTTACATCTGAACTCCTCCTTCTAGAAGCTAAGGTGGTTGACCAAATAGCTAGAAAAGATAACATCAATTTTGAAACTAGGTTTGACTTGAGATTTGAATTTTGAAATTCAAAATCCCCTCATTTTTCCTGTAGTGTTTAATACTCCACAATGAAATAAGCTTTCTGACGTGTGCTATCAGTTCCTTGATGCAAATTTGGTCTTTTGATCTTCAATTTGGAGCTTTATGATAATGAACGTATTGCGATCATGATGATTGAAGAATGTGTAACACGTTGCTCTCTCATTTTGCATGATATCTTTATTCTCAGTGTACTTTATGATAACTCGTGCTACGTTATGAAGACTCGTGCCTTAGTTTCTTATTCTTGACTTGATTCTCTTCAGTCTGTAATGCATGTAAACATACTTTTCATGATATAATGTTCACTTCTCTTAAACTCAATCTCTTAATACGAGATAAATCATGCTTATACATGTAAAGTGAAATTATTCTTATTTAAGTCCGTGCTAGGCAATTTGGAAATACATATTATGCTTAGTCAAGAAAATCAAGGTAGACATTAATCATTCTTCAAAGTATTTTATTTAAATTGGTTTTGTTGTCATTCAAAACATATAATTCTAATGTTTTCTGAAGGGTTCTGGAGCTTACAGATACTCCTTTGAGTGCTTGATGTTTCGATTTTAGGTTTTGATTGTGGAATAATTGTTTGATTTTTTGAAGTTGCTTGTTTGTGTTGTTGGAGAACAAAGTAACCAAATTCAATTAGGGCACAACTTCTTATTCTTTTATTCCTTTCTTCTCCACTACACATGATTGTAAAATCTATCACTCAATTATTATTTTTTTTTCTAGTTAATTCATTTTAAAATGCTAATTTTCATAGTTTGATTTTAAAGTTGCTGGTTTGTGTTGCTAGATATTGGAGTAAACTGAATTCAATCAGGGCAATTTTTTTTTTTGGAGATTTTAATTGATGTATCTGATTTTGAATTTTGTGGTATTGCATATACATGATTGTATATCGTAGAGTCTATCACTGAATTTTGAAGTGTTATCGTCAGTTAATTTGATTTTGCATTTTCAATTAAAATTATAGTTTCTTAGTATTTTCTTGTGGGTTTTTCTTTCCTCATGCATATTGATCAAAGTCCTTGTTTTGAGTAACTACAAATTGGGAATGAAAATTTCTTCACATTTGTCAGTGTCAACAGGCATAACATTGTGTATTTCATTGATGGTTTAAAATTCAAAGATCTTGTCTCCAAGGTCTTAATTAATTATTTTTACTTTATATAAATTCAACAACTGAGGAAAGTTTGCATAAATTAATGCAGAAGCTAGCTTTTTCTTCGATCTTTTGTGGAGTTTCGAATTGGACGTATCCTGTAGGAAATCCCAATAGAGTTAGGAGTGCAAAATTAACTTTTTGTGACCAAACTACTGTCAAAATTTTGCCTACGGTTGCTATTTTGACATCTAATTAATCTGAACGGATGGAATTACATTAAGTGATAAAGAGTTGTAAAATGTTTTTATTTTATCATTTTGCAAGGGTCAAATATTTTGTGCAAAGTAATAATTTTCAGTAATATTTATCCACTTAACATGGCACAAAGTTTGTGTGGACTACCTTTGCCTTTACCTTCCCTTAATTTGAACCAGGAAACTACTGCTTCTTTGTTCTACTATAGGTAACTAATGGAGAGATCAGTACATGGTTTTACAAGAACTTTTTGTCCCTAGACTGTTATTAATCTTGCATCACAGTTAAGTTCCATCTTATATATTTTAAACATCAGGATCACATTACTATTTAATTCTAAGCTTTTCCTTTTATACTAACAGAGGAAAGCAAAGCTCATTGTTTTGATTTGTTGGCAGTTGCTAGAAGGCTTCCAGACATCATATCCAGGTTTAGTTTTCCCTTCACTACTAGAGAGAAGTGATGTTGACTTGCGAAACGTACTCGAGTCTCGACACTTCTTCAACTGAGCATTTCTCCACAAGCAACAATTGAAAATATTCGCTCTAATCATCCCCCATATTTATGATCAACAAACAGTGAAGGAATTCTCCTTGAAATTTTAATGTTGGTGATTTCCATCACTTAAATTAAGTTGCTATTGACCTAATGTGGAGGCTAATTCTTGGATAGTATAAACCAACATTTTTGCTATCATGTATTATAATGTATGAATAGGAATGAATAGATATACACTAGCTAGATTGAAGGAGAGGTCATTAGGAGTAGGAACATGCTGTTATTTGTCACTTGCACGTAGAATTATTCATTTTCATTAACTTCAATTATGAAGTTCAAATAAGTTGAGAAAATTTTGGAAAAGGATGGTAGAGTTCATCCCTTGTTATCTAAGAATATCCGATTACTTTTGATGTTGTGAGCCAAAATATACATGTGTTTAGTGTTTGAGATGGTGGTCCTTTTTTATATAGCTTTTAAATGGATTTTATTTGTGAACCAATGATTTAGTATTTAGGTTAATTTAATACTTGACATTGTTGGACTATTTGACTTTCAATTAATGGGATTTTTTTCCCCTGTATATTATTATGAAAAAATTACCAAGTGTTGGATCGACAGTATTTGTTTTTTCTTTTCTTTTTGCAAGTTGCAATTGTGTATCCAATTGATAGTTACATTGTTATGTTTTTAGAAATACAATTTTTTGGCATGGTGTTATTATTTTTTTTATAAATATGAATTTTCGAAAAGTTTTATAAAAAAAATTTGATAGACTTTTTAAAAATATTGATGAGAAAAGTCATTTTTAGGGACAAAAATTAAAGAGATAATTTTTTTTTGAAATGATCTATTGTGTGGAGTAAAAATTTGAGGGAGAAGCATATTTTAATTGTTTTCCAAAATAATTAATTATTTAAAAATAAAATAATAAATATATTATTATTGGATAAAAGTGAAAAAATCTAAGTTTTTTATTTTTTTTAATAAATAGAAATATGTATTTTTAACTAAAATAATTAATTCTATAAAATAAAATAATTAAATATTATAAGAAAAGATAAAATTGTAAAAATATATCAAGATTCCCCCAATTCCCTTCCCTATATTTATCTTGCACTTTCAAACAAATAGAAGATCAATCTTTTAAACTCTTTCCTTTGCTCACCTTTCCTTCCCCTCCAACATCTCCCATTCCTTTTCCCTCCAAACTCCCAAACAAAGTCTTAGGGAATTATCAACTAATATAATAGACAGACCACTAAGGCCCTGATGTATATCTCTATATGTAAAGATAATGTCAAAATATCTTTTATCATTTCTAAATGCCTTTTCTAGTACCATCTATTTGATGATGATGATGATGATGGTGTATATATATTCGCTAATAATTTTATTTAAACATAAAAGGTAGATATAGTAGTGGAGAATCATAGAGAGAGAAAAAGGCACAATTTTTTATTCTACATGACAATTCTTTTTTTTTTTTTTGTCCAATTTAATTATGAAACATACTAGAAATAATTGAATTGCGATAAAGAATGTTATCGCAATACCTAATAAGTTACGTATATATTTATCCTTGTTAGGTAAGGCACCTATTTCATTGGTTTCATATATATAGAGAAGATATTTCATTCATAAAACATATTCGGGAATATGTTTGAATGGGGATTTAGTCCTCATAACAATTTTCAAAAACTAATAGGGAGAAAACATTAAAAGAATAAAAAAAAAAAAATTATATAGAAAGAGAAGATAAAGAAAGCAATAGAGTATCGATGAAAGGTTCAAAACTGATGATTATTTGATGGAATGAATGGGCATTAAATTTCAAATGAAAAATGACATATAAGATGATGTAGGATTATAGCTAGAGATATCGTTGTCATTGGGACACTGATGGTTTATTTGATGGAGGCTCCTCATTGGTTGGTGAAACCCCCACATCACCCTTCCCCCGCCATGTTTTCATGCAACAAATCAGGGCTTTCTGATTCAGAAACAAGCATATACATATATTATTATATGCTTCCTTTTCCCATTTTCCATTTTCTTACCCTCTCTCTCCCCTCACCTTTTTGCAGATCAATAAGTATTATTCCCTTTCGTCCATTGCTTCCCATAAATCATTTTCACTACCTTTCCGTTTTTGCACTCCTTTTCCGCCATGGATGAAAAGGAAAGAAAGAAACCAAGATGGATGATTAGTGCATTGAAACAAAAGAAGCCAAAGAAGTCGCAACCACATATGTAAAAGGCGGTTAAGTTTCCCTCAAGCATGAAACCACAATGAACGCTTTGCTTTGAATGGAAAAGAATGAGCACTTTATATAATTTTTATTTTATCAAATCAGAACCAAAAAAGAAAAAAAGAAAAAAATGCATACTCACGAGAATGGTGAGCCTTCTTTCTTTTTCTTCAAATAATCAATGGCATGCCCTTACCTCAGCCGGCCAGCCCCATTCCCAGGGCCAGCTCCACCGTACTTGCTACTGTATATCCCATTATCTATACTGCCTTTGATCTATCCCATACCCCTTTTCACCCAGTTGCTTTTAAGTTCCCTCTTATCCCTTTCTTTCTTCCCGCACTCACATGTGTTTCTAGTTTTGATTTCTTGCTATGATCTTAATCTCATTAGGCTCAATTATGGGCCTAAGCGACATTATATTATACAAAAAATTAGCAAATTAAAAAAAAATTTAAAAAAAAGAAACAAACTAGAGACACGTATGTTTATGTATACATATATACAAATAAAGTTGGGCCATTGGTAAATTAGCTTGAGGAAGTTGCAGTATGACATATGTATAGCATGCGTATGTCTACGGAACATGTATATGTCAGAAAACTGGTTTACATAAGAAGGAAAGCACACCGTTTCACGCAAAACAGCTCAACCTGTGGAGTATCTGGGTTGGTAAGCATGTGAGACCAGGTTTCTTTGCACAGAAGATTCAGGCGACAGTCAAGAAACCCACCATTGTTGTCGTTGTCACACAAACAGTTCATAATTATTACTATGAGCCTCTGAATTCTTTACCCTTTTAATATTCTGCACAGATTCAAGGAATTATATTCATGTGCTTCATCGGCTTGTTTATATTTAGCAATTCAGTTTATTTTCATCAGTGCGATTATAACTATAATTAATACCCTAATTAGTAGAACTAATTGTCACCTCTCTTATTTTTATAATGTATATATATTCCTTTGTATTAAAATTAAGATTAGTTTTGATATATTATTACGCAAAATTTTTATACCGGTAACCAGTCATATCTGATTATAGTATAACCTCTAAGATAGGTATTTGAAAGTCAAATTTAATGTGCACATCATTGGATTACAATGTCAAAATTCATTAAATTTTGATATATACAATGACTTATTTAAAGTAATTTCCAATAATTAATTTATGTACTTAGACACGTAACCATAATTAATAATATGCAAATGAAATTTTTCGTGTCCAAATGATCAAAGCATCGTATCTTGTGGTATACTTGAAATTTTCATGCTATAAATAGCCATGCATTGTGGGAGGCACTAACTACGTGGCCAGAACCTTTAAATTCTAAAGTTGAAAAAACAAATGCTCAATTTCCGTGGGAATTAATGCTCCCCGCTGTTGGCCGGATGTCACATAATACATTCCACACAATAAAATATATTTAAGATGAGAAGCAAGAAGATTCCAGAGTTTGAAATGAGTAATATAATATAGATTAAATCTCAATACTAGAAATACGTGGAATACCGAGGGATGTTATCAATGGGTATAGATCCGTCGATAACTACCGACAGTTGTACCAACGAGTGGACGTGCTTTTTTGTAAATTAGTTTTTCATCAACCAAATAGATGATAACCCATCGATATACTCATTGGCAGTGCTTAGTGCCATTATGCACCATATGGCACGGACAAATTTCGAGGGATACACTGACAATGTACCAACAGAATGGATATTTTTTCTATGCCCGTCAGTATAGGCTAGCTAGTGTACCACATGGCGCGAACGGTATACCGATGAGTTGATTGATGGGTGTCTTTTTTTGTTTGTTTAAAAATGTAACTTTCTGATTAGTATACCGACAAATTTATACTAAAATAAATATTGCTTTTCTTAATTATATTATAGACAAGAAAATCAATAGGTTTTAATAAATTAAATTTTAATTTTTTTTGTTATTAATTAATTATCAATGAGTATATTGATGAGTTTTAATTAAATTAAATTTTGTTTTCTATTATTAAGTACCATTGGGTTTTCGAAATTTTGGGACATTGGAGCACGTCTCTTGGGATTAATTCCCTTTTCCCATCAATAAACTTGCTGGTAATTAGTGAAACTCCAAACGTACTATTTCATCTAATGTATGCTGACGAGTTTACTTGTCAGTAACTTGTTAATAAGGTGTTCCAAAACGCCTCTTTCGATCCTCCTCAGTCCGTAGCCCCCCTCCTCTCTCTCCACCGCCACCACCCTTCCTTGCTGCTATTTGCCGCTGATGGAGCTCCATTCTTGGAACCAAGGCCACCATTGGAATCTAGGAACGTTTTTTTAGCATTTTAATCATTTTCTTTATTTGGCTTAGCTTTTCCATTCATTTTTCATTGTCCAAAGTGTTGGTTTTCAATGCATTGGAGAGTGATCGTTGTTACTATTTTGTTAATGTAGGAGTTCTATTGGAGGGAGCACTAACGGCATTGGTAGTGGAAGGTTTTGGTTTATTTTTCTATTTTTATTGTGTATTTTTGTTTTTCAATTTTTATAATTGTGTAAAATTAATTACTTGTTCATTTCCCATTTTCAAGATTAGATTGAGTTACGTGCTAGGAGCTTCTTCTTTTTTTTCGCACTGCTCTATAGGTTATTAATGAAATCTTTGTTATTTATATGCTTCAATATGTATGTAGGATGGAGACTTATGATTTATGGGATAGAATTTTAGGAAATGAGGATTGCATGATTGGGGGGGGGGCATAGAGGTCATTTCACGACTTGTTTCCATTGTTTGCTGTGAAGTTTGTTTGTATTTGTAGAGATCACAGGCTATGTATGTTGTGATGTTATAAAGGAAGTGTTCTAGAATGATGTTTTTGGATTATGTGAATTGTACGTATTTATTAAGTTGTGATTGTTTAAATATGTCTATTATGTTGTTGCCATTTAATAATATCTCTGATTGTTAAATGCATTGATTAATTGATTACAAGAGCTTCCACTACACCAAAAGGGCAAACTGCGGTGGTTGTTTTGGTTTTGTGAACTTTTTGTAGGCAAATAAAAGAGTGATTGAAAGTTATTTAATTAAAAACATTTAAAGGAAAAATGAATGTGTTTAAAAATGATAATGCGATGTCTTTAAAAATTTTAGGTTTAGGGTCACTCACACGTGTAATATTTCCTTCAAACTGATCATGGATATATGATAAATTGCATCCTAACAGAGGCGAGATTAAGCAAGAATTATATAATGGTGTTGAAGAATTTATAAGGGTAGCATATCAAACAGAGCTATTCATTGATGTGGCAAAAGTTAGGTGTCTATGTAATAAATGCAAATGTAGGAAGTAGTTAGATAATGATACCATAAGGGTTCATTTATATAAGTAGGGATTCATGCCTAACTATTGGATTTGGATTGAGCATGGTGGTAGTTAATGGAAGGAATCAAGTGAGTATGTTTTAGATTGGAAGTAGTTCTGGTGGGGTATACGTAGCTCAGCACAATGTGGGTCATTGTTGTGGGAGGACAATCTATATAAACATCATCATGAGATGGTTTTTAATGCCATTGGTCTTGAATTTATAGTGCATTATTCTCAACATTCAGTTAAGGAAGCCAAACAAGAAGCTGCTAGATTCGATAGCATGTTAGAGGCTAAAAATCAACCTTTATGGAAGGACTAGGTGTACTCTGAGTTGTAATTAGCAATTTGGATGTTGATTATTAAATTTGAAGGGAACCAAGGCCATAGTTCTTTTAATAAGTGGGCTACACTAATCATGAGTTAAGTCCAAACCCCAATGTAATTCCAAAAGATTTTTATCAAGCTAACAAATTAGTTTCTAAACTTGGGTTGAAGGAAATAAAGATTGACTTCTATTTGAAAGGCTGGATGATTTATTGCAAAGATGATGTTGCATTGACCAAGTATAAGTTTTGCCACGAGCCTAGGTTTAAACATAAGAGGTGTTGAAGTGTGAGGTATAAGGATATCCCTAAAAAAGATGCACTATATGACCTTAGTCCCTAGACTCAAGAGACTCTATACATCAATGAGCTTGGCTTCTCATATGAATTGCCACAGTGAAAATCAGAGAGGTATATGACAGTGTGGTGATTCATCCATCGCATAGTTAAGCATAGAATCATGTTAATCAAACATATCCTAAATTTTCCTCTAACACTCAAAATGTTAGGTTGAAACTTTGTTCAGATGGATTTACCCTAAATAATCAATTTAGCAAACCCTATTTGTGTTAGCCCATAATTGTTATGCCATACAACATCCCTTCTGAGATGTGCATGAAAGATCCTTACCTATTCTTAACATGTATAATCTTTGGCCCTTGCAATCTAAAAGCTAAGATTGATATACATCTTCAACCCTTAATTGATGAATTGGATGAGTCATGGTGCAAGGATGATCTTACTTATGGCATTTCAAAAAACAGAATTTCATGATGATGGGGCATCATTAATGTGGACCATCAATGACTTTCCAACTTATGGAATACTATCTGAATGGATGGTACAAGGTAAATTAGCATGCCTAATTTGCATGGATGATACTAAGACATTCACTTTGAAAAATAAAGGAAAAAACTATTGCTTTAATTATCATAAGAGGTTCTTAGATGTTGATCATCGATATAGGTGAAATAGATATAGCTTTAATAATAATTGTGTTGAATATGATGAGCCTTTAGTTAGACTAAGTGACCAAATATGGGATCATGTTAATGATTTTCAAAAACTAACAGAAGTTGGAAAGGTAGTATAACTGCTAAGCTAAGGGGTTAAGCACAATCATTACTACAAAAGCGAGATCCCGCGACACTTACCTCACAGCGGTTTAGGGAAAAGGTCGTCGGTGTCATTAGAACATTTTGTTGTAGTGTAAGCAACCACTGTCACTTTTATTCCTTAATCCTTCAGTGTTTTAGCTCCCACAGTCTCAACCTCTCTTGCTTATAGAAACCCTCCTTCTTATAACCCTCCTTCTCATGGACTTTATTTTTGTTCTCCTTAATCTATCTTTCTCTCTGTTTTTCACACTCTGGCTTTGAAACCCCAAATCAACTTCGACCCCTACATTCCAATGTTGTTAGCTGCTCAGCCTAATAGTCTGCAACTCGCGTTGCCTAGTCTGACGGTTTGCTACTCGCACCCCCAGACTTTCAAGCCTCCACGGCCTATCATTTGCACATGTTGTCCTCCCTTCTATTTTGCATAGGTCCACTTCTATTTTCTCTCTTTTCTTCACATGTTTTCATTTATGATGTGTAAATGTTATGTTGATGGGGTTTTGGTAGTTTTTGTAGGTCTTCTTCTCGATTCAAAGTTGAGACCCTAGCGAAGCCAGCACCTTTGATTTTTTCCATGCCTTGTCCATCCTAGTTTGTTTCAACAGTCTCTCTTAATTTGTGTTTTGCTTGATTTCACATGGTTATTAGTGAATCCTATGCTTAATTATTCTGAATTTATGGATTTTGATTGCTGAGTTTTGTCAATTTATTATGTTAGTCACAAGATTGTGTTTTGCTTGATTTAGTTAGCTAGGAACATTTGATTGTGATGCAGATTTGGGCTCCTAAAAATCCTTGAGGAGCTGAAAGGCTACCCCCTGGTGTTATCAAACCCAGGTCAGATCTCTATATTCATTGGTTTTGGGGCCAACCCCATGAGGTGTGTATACTCTCTACACCTTAATGGAAAATACAAAAGAAAAAATGTTTTTCAACCAAAAAGAAACTAAGTCTTTATGTTTGGGCGTTTACTTGCTATAATATTATAGTTTCAAACCATTTATTGAGAGTGTTACTCATATTTCACTTAATGGCGGAGAGGTGACTGAAGAGTTTTTTTTAAAAACTATAACAAATATTCTTTTGTCTTGCACAAGAATTAGAAATGAAACTTCATGTGCTTGCTTAAGTAACTGAATGTTCACATGTTAGCTGTTCCTAATCGAGAATAGACAATTTTTACCACAACATATACATCACATTATTGGACTTATACAAAGATAAGCTGTGTATGATAGCTTGTGTTTATTGGTCATGCCTTGAGGTTATTAATTCTATCTGAGACATTCTTTGTTACTTAGAATATATGGGGCTAATTCATCAGGAAAGGAAGGTACTAATCAAAACAATTTATAACACAAAAAGGATTGAATAGGATACAATTAAAGCTAGTAAAAGTCAAGAATTAATATAGTCCTTATCTATTAGTTGTTTTTTTGGCAGTGTGAATTTTGGCTTTACAGTTTTGGTTGATGAAATGGTTTTTAAACTTTGTTTACTACTGAATTCTTTTATGTGGGACTATGGATCCTTGCATAAGTTTTTCTTCCTTATACTTTGGTATGGGATGGAATTATGTTTGATGCATACTCTTTCATTTTGTTGCTTCTAGTCTTTCATTAGTGTTGTTTGTTTTGGGTCAAAGTGAAAAAGGGTCCTTTATGGATCCATTCCCATATCATAGCATTGTTAGTGCAGTTTAGTTTTCTTAAAACTTGGCCCTTTCTCAAGCATCTGTCATGAGACCCATCATATATCTCAAGGGACAAGTGGGAACTAGCATGACAAAATGAAAAATCATGGTTAGGTTGTGTTGAGGTTGTGATGACATTTATTTGCATCTGTTAAAATTGCAATGCTACATTGGAACTTATTATTGACAATGATACTATGGACTTATAGTTATGTTAAATTCTAATTTTGTTCATTTAAAACTACTGTGCTCTGTTCTTTCCATGAGAAATCCTTAGGCATATGGGTAGGATATCAATGTTGCAGCTCTCTTTTTCGGGGGGAGGAGGTACAAGGGAAGATAGTTTATTTATTACTTTTTATAAGGGAAGCTTGGGACTAAAACATGAAGAGAGTTAATTGAAAAAAACATAGCAATTCACATAGTAAATATATACTCTTTTTTTCATTCGCTACCATCACATATATATTAGGATTGGGTTGTTATGTTCTTATGCTGCACTTTACAAGGATTGAACATTTAATGAAAATTTTTAATTTTTTTTAATTGTTTTGTGGAATATAAAAGAAGTTGTATGTTGTAAGGTTGTGCTTTTTATGTCCACTTTTTGTTATGGTTGATAAGCTTAGCAAGGGGAAATTATTCAAATGAATATTTTATAGCCTATAGTACTCTTTAGTTAAATATATTTTCCCCCCTTTAGTCAAATATGTGTTTTGCAGTTCATAAGTTAATTATCACTTAGCACATTGATAAATTGTATTTGGGATTTCTGCAATCTATTGAATGATTTTGTGAATATTACAATTTCAGATTAAGGAATGGCTAAAAAGTTGTTGTACTTTACTAGCTCCTTCGTTTGAGTATGAATTCTTTGATGTTGATCTTAATAGCCTTAGAACTGTTAGAGGCTCATCAAGCTACATGGATCCATGATTGAACCTAGAAGTTTGAAGCTCAGACACAGAATTGGTGGGGGGCCCTTTTGTGATGTTTGATTCACAACTCATCAAAAGTCAAGTGAGGATTATGATGAGTATCATGAGTTGTTGCCAAAGTTTAATTTGTGTTCTTACTTATTTTTGCTTTTGGTCATTTTAATTGTTCTTTCTATGTTGTTGCAAGAATATAAAGACTTGCTTTATTTATTCATTTTTCTTATGACATTGGATGAAATTCAAATGTTTAAGACATATAAGATATCATGTTCTATTATTAATTTTGACCATATTTTTTGTTATTATAAGAAATGAGTACTTGTTATTTTAATATTCTTTTCATGCTTGAACTCTTTGGATATTTGAAAGTAATAGTTACAGAGAGAAAGTAATTGTAATTATAATAATGACAAAAAATACAAAAAGAGAGAAAAATATATTTTTTTTTGCTTCTATTTTTTACTTAGCGGCGGTTCAAACCCGCCACAAAATTTTTAAGTGATTTATGACTATTTCCTTTGTGGCGGTTTGCAGCCGCCACCAAAATTTTAGGGGAATATTAATCTATTATATTGCAGTGGTTTGCAACCCGCCGCTATGAGAATAAGATTTTTGTAGCAGTTATTCCAGCGATGGGCTGAAACTGCCGTTGTTTGGCTTGGCGACACCTGGTGGCAGTTTTGGAACCACCATATGTTGCAAATTGCGGTGGTTTGAACCACAACTAAATGTAAAAATAACCGCTACGGAGTTTATTTTTTCTAGTAGTGAATTGGACCAAGCAAAGTATCTTCTGAGAGTTACTGTATTTGAAGAAGGATAATTTGGTGCATCATTGTTGTTTAGATATCATGCATATTGAGAAAAATGTGCTCGACAATATTATGAACACTGTAATGGATATAGATCGAACCAAAGATAATGACAAGGCAAGGTATGATCTGGTTGAGTATTACACACTACCTGATTTGCATTTACACGAATTAAGAGATAATCATTTCTATAAACCAAAGGCCAAATATGCTTTGAATTCTACTCTAAAACAAGCTACTTGCTAGTGGCTTCAGGAGTTGAAAATGCCCAATGATTGTGCTTCTAACATAGGTAGGTGCATCAATGTTGTACAAAGTAAGCTTGTTAACATGAAAAGCCACGATTGTCACATCTTCATAGAGTATTTTCTTCCCATTGCATTGAAAGACCTACTTGATGTTTTCTAGAATCCCCTAACCAAGCTGAGTCAGTATTTCCAGGATTTATGCTCTTCTATTCTTAGAATTGATAATCTGTTCATCATGGAAAGAAAGTTCCTTTATTCTGTGCAAATTAAAGAGAATATTTCCTCTCGGGTTCTTTGGCTCAATGGAACACTTGGCCATATATTTGGCATATAAAGCACGAGTGTGTGGACCGACTTAGTATGGGCAGATGCATCCATTTGAAAGGGAAATAGGAGGGTTTAAAATAACCATTAAGAATAGGCCTCAAATGAAAGGATTAATATGTCATGCATATCTGTCGAAAGATACTTTAAATTTTTGCACATTTTACTTTTAGCCAAATGTTCAATCTAGGAGAATTTGGGTTGGTCATAATGATGATGGATTAAAATGCTTTATTCCACAAACATTATTCATCTTCAAGCAACCTAGTCGTACTACAAGAAAAAGCAAGCCTCGATGGTTGACTCTGAGTAGTGGAATTTTGCACACCTAATATTTTGAAAATTGTGATTAGTGTAGCTATTCACAATGTAAGTTAATAACTCTTTTTCTACATGAAAAATTGTAATGTTATCTGTCCTTAAAATGATCTAAAATATATTTTCAACAACAAATACTTTGAGCAATTGCATGGTCAAGATTCTCTTCAACAATTTCTGGATTGGTTCGGATTATATGTAAGTCCTTTTTGTTAAATTATGTAGCCAGATACATTGTTATTAGTTAATTTTGTTTGATACAAGTCAATTTGAAGGTGCATGACAAAAATAATTTTGTAACATATCCTTATTTGTTCAATTTAGCTTAGGGGTCTAAAAATAAAGTCATAAGTTGACCCATATACTATGTTAATAGGTACAAGTTCCACATAGCCAATTGGGATGTGAGAAAAAGAAAAACCGACAATACTGGTGTTTGTGTTTAATATGATGTTGTGTATGAAGAATATGATTAGTATAGTGTGGTTGAGAAAATCCTTGAGTTTGCGTATATTGGTAAACCCACAAAAAGATGTGCACTATTCAAATGTAAATAGTATGATCTTACACGACTAACTGGGACATGACAAGACAACAACTACAAAATGAATTAAATCAATTACAACAGAAGATATGCAAGTTATAATCTATTTATTATTGCCCAAAATTCGAGACAAGTTTGTTATATGTCTTATCCTGGAAAAAATATATCAAACTGAAGGGTTGCAAAAAAGAAAAAAAAAAAAGGTACGGTTGAAGCAAAGGAAGATACTATTAAAGATGTTTATCAAGTGGATGATCTAGTCCCTTCAAGAATAGTAATGGATACAAATTATCCTAAAAATTTTCTTTCTTTGACTACTAAGGAAGCTGTCATAATTGAATGCACAAGTCACAATCCAATGAGAAATCACAAAGATGAAAGAAATGATAGTAGTGATGATAATTCAGATAATGAACTTTTTTCATGATGACCATGATCAACAACAAATTGATAATGAAGGTTGGTAGAGGCAAAGGCTGATCTAATAAGAAGGTTGGTTTACCCACCACCACCTTCACTACCTCCTCTACCACCATCTCCATTACCTCCCTTGCCATCACCTCTACCACCATCATTTCCTTATGAATAATGCCCACTCTTGGGTATATTAGCCTCTACCTCCACCTTATTCCTAATCATATCCCATCCATTATAGTGGCCCCAGCCCTAGCCTTACCACTGGCTTGACTTCCAACCTTACATCTCATTAGACCCGTGCTTCCTTAAATTGGTCACGGACATGGAACTTGGATGGTAAGCTACTTGGCCTAGATGGTAAAACTGCTCGACCTAGATGGTAAGCCACTTTGCCACTTAGGATAGTCGGTAAAGATAGGTAAGTCTAAACATATTTTGCACATATTTTAATTTCAGATTGTGTGTGGTGTTTAAAATATTGTTATTGTATTTAATTTGGTTATTCTATGTAATAGCTTTGATCCTTTTAGTGCGGACAACCATTGAATTATAGAGATTATATGTAGTAGTTATAACCAACCGTGGCCCACCTAGACTAACATCCCAAAGATTTTAAGGAGATGTGTTAGCAGGAGTGGAAGGTAATGCTATAATTTATTCGGTTATGTTAAAATCATGTTCATATTATCTATATGCTTTTGATTATTTATATGTTATGAGTTTTGTAAATTTAGATGTCCTTATACATCTTGCCAAAGCATGAGGCTGTTTTCAAGAGGGGTTGCAAGATTAGATCCTCTAAGTTCTTGCAGGACATGTTCCACGATGTCCACAAGCTGCAAATGAGTAGCTCTTGGTTAAATGATGCCACCCCCCACACACTGTAGTGTCACTGGGCATCTGACTCAACATTCAAGGACAGGTCATAGAAGGGAAAGACAAACTAGCTAGGCCTTAGTGAAAGGTGAGTCATTACATACTAGTGGGTCAAGTACCCAAGAGGGGACCCAAAAATGGATAGTAACTTAATCTTTTTAGATTTAATATATTATTAACTTACTACATTTCAATTATATTAAACATTATGTTATTATTATTTTAACGTATACTTCCATGTAGGATATGGAATCAAACCACCTTCTGACCTAGGGAGAGCCAGACCTACGCCCGAAAAGGCCAAGGGGGAGACGAGAAAGGTATAAGTCGATCCTCACTCTGAGATGACATATGTAAGTTTGAAACCACCCCTTAGTATTTAATTTTTATTACTTCTTCATTGATGTCATAATTATTACTTACAATGTGTTTTATCTTTTTTTTTTTTTTGGAGCATGAGTATACAAAGCTATGGGAGTAGACAAAGACCCAATACTAGACCTAATTGGTGAAGGATGGGCTCGATACTAACATTCCTCCTCCAAATGAGGAGGACATTTGGCCCCAAGTGGTTAGCAAGCCTTACAAGGGTTGCATGTATTGGATAGGTACTACATTGACAGTAGATCCCCATTCTCTGTCACTATGTCAGTTTTTGGAGATGATGCCATGCACGAGCATGCACAAGCTCTAAATTAGGAGCTGCAGTAGTAGGCTCAGCTTATCTAGGAGCAGGCAGCAAGGCTGAGCAGTTGTCCAGGAACAACTTAGAGAGATCTGGTAGTTGTAGATGTCCATGGAGCAGCAACAACAACAAAAGGCCAAAAAAGAAAAAGGCAAATTCCACAAGATGCAAAAGAAGATTACGAGCAATGTGATAAGATTCTTTAACAACATGAAGGCCTTAGGATCTTCTCACTAGAAGCTCTCTAGATGCCACTCCCATCCATTAATGAGGGCTCATCATTTGTTGATGGCAATCACTCTAATGGGTTAGATGACAATGATGATGAAAAGGACTTCATCTAGTCATTTCTTTTTCTTTTTCTATTACATTTTGGATTTCTTTTTATAAATGATACTTTGTTTATTTAGTACATTATTTTGTTTATTTAGTTACCATTTCATTATTTCTTTACTTCATATAATTTTTATTGATAATTAAATTATTATATAAATCAATAAATAAATGTCAAACAATTATATATTTTACATAAATTCTTCACATTAGACAAAGTAATCCGTCTCCTAAAAAAAATTATCAATGGGGATATCTGTTGAAAATAAAAGACTTTTTAAATAAAATTCAACATAAGTATTAAGCACATGTTGGTAAACCATTGGTAATAAATAAATATAGAGGATTTCTCCAGTACTCTATAAAATTCATAGGTATTGACACCTTTAAGATAATTTGTGGCTAAAATTTTACCATGTGTCTCATTAACTAAATTTATTAATATTTTGAATATTCATGATTAAATCACAATTTTTGGATTCAAAAGGGTGTGAAAACCAGAAATAAAATATATATTTTTTATTTTCAAAATCTGTCATTAAAAATAAAAAACTCGTCGGCAATATTATTTTCTTAACGACCACATTGACGCTTTTAATACATGTTTATAGGCATTTTTTTTTTCCGTTGGTACAATTGTTAGTATTTACCAACTTGCTAACAGCACCTGTCGGTAATATTCTATCGACAAATAAAAAATTGACATCTTGTGTTTATCAATAAACATGTCGGTAAAAATCATATCCATTAGTATACTGTGTAAATCTTGTAGGGCCTTTTTGTCAAAGGAATATATAAAAACAAAATAAGTACTCTGAAGTACTTAACAGATTTACTAAAAATTGGAACCAAGCATGTGATGAGCTGAACGTTGGAAGAGCAACTGAAGATAAAGGGAAATTGAAGAAGAAAAGAATAAAACAAGCACACTAGTATATCAATTATCAAAAGAATAATGTACATGAGCATCAAATCCTTCTCCTTAATTGTAATGATCTGTGAATAAATTCCTATCTGACAAGGCCTGGACATCATAAATCTATAGACTATATGTGTATCCAAGAACTATCATGCTGCACGTCTTTAGCTTATAAACAAAGTTTAATGTCAAACAATATAGTATATTACTGTCTAAAAATCAGAAGATATATGGTATGTGATCAGTCTATAAAATATATGCGATAATTAATGACCCCAAATTATATAAATCATAGATGAGCAAACTTTGTATGTCTTCACGTTGTCTCTTAAATCTTTATTAGTCATCCCACGGGCGCCATTCCAAGTCAGAGAGAGGGGCAACTGATGATGGACCCTCCTCGTACAATGCTCTATTCCTTCCCAGTCCTTGCTTCGAAACAGCCGAGGATGAGTCAGTGTTTTTGTCGTTGCTGAGGCACGTGTCCTGGGAGGCACTGACATGCACGGACTTGTTAGAAGAGAACTGCTCCATGTTGCACGGTTTGTCGTCCAATCCAGAAATGTACTCTTTCTCGACTGCTAGTGCTCGTAGAATAGCCTGATCTTCGTACTTGTTTGGCAGAATGAAATAATCTGACAACATGTTCTTCTGGAACGTGGAGCTTCGGTTCTGGACTCGAATTTGAGGCTGAGAAAGCGTGCCACCCATTAGATTACTGAGATTCACTTGGTCGGCAGCATAGCTATTGGTGGGAGTGGGAATCTCATAGTTTATGTGGTCTTCTGGCTTGACCAGCATCTGAAGTTGATTGTTGTTGATGAAGGCACTTGGAAGATAGTAGCCATCTGATGTTGGGTTAGTCCCCTTGAAGTCGTCATCACCGCAGCCTGAAGTCCAGCTGGTGTTGCCATAAGAAGGATCCATGAGAGGTGGGAGAGAAGAAAATTCCATTAAGTCATCCCCAATTGAGCTCATCCTTAAAGGGCCCGGAATCGGGGTCTTTTTAGCATCTGTGTTCTTGTGGAAAATCCTGGAGACAACCCATTCATGCTGTAAATATCACAACCCAAACAACGAGTCTAACTGTTAGATTCCTCACAATTGAACCGAATAAAGCAAAAGCTATGATTAGGAGGACCACATGAAAGAAGCCCTCAAACCAACACAAAAGGCACTTTCCAAAAAGTGATAATAAAGATGTAGGGCGATTGATGAGGAAATTCATGACTTAAAACCTCAATCTTTTCCTTCCCCAAAATCCCAAAGAAAGATAAAAAGTAAATAAATAGCTACCTTTGCAGCGTTAGGGAGCTTGTAACTTGTGAATTTGCCTTCCAATCTGAATTCATGCATAACCCAATTGGTTTTCTCTCCCTTTGGAGCTCTTCCTCTATAAAAGACAAGGGTCTTCTTCATCCCTACCAGATTGCCTTTTCCTTTATAAATCTCTCTGTCTTTTCCAGTAGCCTTCCAATACCCGGATTGAGTTGCTCTATTAGTTCTCATACCTGTGAGATACTTCTTATCTCTTTGGCAGAAGAAATACCAATCGTTCTCTCCTACCTTGGCTTTCTCTGCATAATTATATTCATATGGTTAAAATCTACAGAAGAAAAATATCAACTCGGATCAATCAACAATCACGGACATTGAAACTTGATAATCTTGATCATAGACCTAATCATCGTCGTCCTCCTCCATAATTAGATACATAATTATTAGAAAGCAAAAAATATGATGAGAGACTTACTATGTAAGTCCCAAGGCTCACATGTATTCAAATCAGCTTCCCCAATAGCAGTTGCACTTAAACTGTTATTAATCACCTTCTCCGTCAGATAGTAAGTGATGATCTCCTCATCGGTGGGGTGGAACCTGAAACCTGGAGGCAAATCCAAAGGTTCTCCTTCTTTGTTCAGCACAACGGGCTCTTCCATGACAGAGATTTCGATCAACCAAGTTTGCTTTATATGTATCTCACACCACGTGTCAAACAAAAAGCTGAAATCTTATATGTATGAAACAGAAGAATTAGCAATTGTGTAACTTGAGGTGCCAAAAGAAAGAGAGGGAACAGAAATAGTTATGCCTAGCTGATAAAAGATGAAGAACAAGAATTAGAAGAGAGCTTTCAAGAAGGTGAAAGGAAGGGAAGATTGTGTGCTTAAATAGACGAGCGTCTACACATAGCTCATACGTACGCTTCTGAGATCCGTGGTTTTCAAGGCACTTGCTGAGGAAGCCTACAAAAAATGGTTTTTATTTTTTATTATTATTTTTTAATTTTCTTTCTGTTTCATATACGTGTGTATTTGATTCGTATGTCCTATCTATGTGGTTTCTTCGATATATCTACCCGTTTGAAAACGAACGCCATCAGAGAAATGAGCATAATGGAATAGACCCGTGCTTCCATGCCCCACCACTTTTTCTACCTTAAATTATAATTTTGCCACCACATTATTTATCCACTAGGTTCAATTCAACCTAACAATTGGAGATTTTCATAGCCTGTTTCCATCGCCAATTCTGTACCACCTCTCAAGGAGGTTTCTGTTCAAAGGTTTGGAAGAAGATATATATATATATATATATATATATATAACGAATCTTTTATTCTTCTCCTAATAATTAGTTTCATCTAAATAACGTGTCTAATTTTTTGTAACAGCTGCTGCTTTAGTTGAATATAATTTTGTCTATTTATTCCCGGCAGCTATAGGTGGGTGGTGGTAGCTTTTGTAGATTGCTAGCTTGGCTCAGTTCTTTCATATAAGTTCAGATTTGCTTCCTTGTATATAATAATTGTGCAAAATTTCCTAACACTGTTGGTTAAAAAATTTAAAAATATATTTTTATTTTTAAATGATAACAAATGTTTAAGAAAATATTAAATGCTTTTCAATTAGCACTGTAATTAGAGTAGTTTTTAATACTACTCTAAACCTTTTTATAGTGCAAATTTTTGGAATACGATTCTCCAGGACAAATACCGATGACTAAAAATTAAAGCATTGTCTTTTGAGAAGAATCGTGGGGCTTTCCCACACATGTAAGTCAATCGAAGAAGCAATGATAAGGGGAAGTGTATTTTCTGTGAGGTTCCAATTTTTTATTTTAGCTCGCAACGTAGATGCGTCTCAACTTTAAACTTGTGATTTTTCATTCCTAAAAGTGTTTTTTTTTTCCTTCATTTTTTCTTTTGTCGAAGCTATTAGTATGAAAATTTATTGGACTTCAACGTCGACTTGAACTGGGTTAATTCAAGGTAAGAGTAAATGTTTTCTAGCATTTGGTAGTCCCACATTCGAACTATATCTCATTTTTAAAAAAGTACCAAAATCATCACTTAAATTAATAAAAGATTATTAGAGGGTGTTTGGTTTACACATTTTTCATTTTCTTTTTCAATGAAAAACAGAAAATGAACACAAAAATATGTTTGATATGATTTAGTGAAAATGTCTTGTGAAAATATTTCCTAAAACATTCACAAAACTAAAAACATCATTTTATTGTTTTCTCCATTTTCAGTGTGAGCTATTGAAAACATGAAAACCGTGAAAATGCATGGCACTCGTAAAATTTGCTTTCTTATTTCAATCTCTCTCTTTTACCCATCACCAATAGAGTAGTAGCCTAACACGCACCATTCTTAAATTCAGCCACCATCAACCAGTCATTGCCTCCACTGTCACCACTAATCGAACCCAAACTTTCCCAAACTTTCCCGGCCTTACTGCCCTTTCATAGAATATCACTTAGCTCTCACCGTTCTATCCTAAGCCACCACCTTCAACCCATAACCTGTTGGGTTAGGCTCCCTTCTTATGTGGAGAAAAGGCCAAACCGCCCAAGCCCACTTTTGAGCCATTTACTAACAGAGAGGGGTCTGCTAGAGTTGAGAGAGTGTGCTCATTTTAGACGCACAAATTAATCACAAGAGAGACAGAAGAAAGAAACACAACCAACTCAGTTTTCAATTTTCTTGTATGAACAATCTTCGTAGATCAGCATTTACGAAGTCATCCACTGTTAGATCGGGTTGAAATTTGGATAATAAGTTCCTGACAGGTGGCTCTTTATTCTAAACGGTTGGATCGTTGAAACGAAGTCTGGAATGTGAGATATTGAGCTCACACAGAGGTTCTATTCTTGTTTGAAGAACCAGCTTTTCTTATTCAACCCGTCACTGTAAATCAACTTTTGTGAAGTTGTTTATCGTTGGATCGGGCTGAAACTTTGACAGTAGGTTTTGATATCTGGTTCTTCATTTTGAATGGTTTGATCATCGAGGAAAGGTCTGGAGAGTGAGATATTAATTTCGCACAGAGGTTCTATTTTGGTTTGGAGAATTAGTTTTTTTGATTAAGTTGTTATGGTAAATCGGCAGTTGTGAAGTTGTTTACCATTGGATTGGTTTTGGATTATTTTGAATGGTTGGATCGTTGAGAGAAGGTCCGGAGGGTAAGGCATTGATCTTGGACAGTAGCTCCATTTTTGGAGTATTTCTTATCCTCTTTGTTCTCAATTTTGAGTATTGGTGTTTGGTTGATTTAGGTTGTTGTTAGCATGATTTGTTCACTTATTTGAGACTCTCTTATACCTGTTTTTTTATCATAGTGGAGTTATTTCATTGGTCTAGATGACCCTGGTTTTTATCTCTCACATTGAAGGAGTTTTCCACATTAAAAATCTTGGTGCATGGTTCCTATTATTATTTATAGTTTATTGTGTGTGGATTGCTGCCATTATTTCGCTGCGATAGTTGCTCTTCTAATTCTTGCAAGTAGGGAATTGTGTGTTTTATTTCCCAACATTTGGCATTAGAGCTCATTCTTGGCCATTATTGATTGTAGCTTGCTTGATTGATGGAGGCAAATACAAATAGAATGGTGTGCTTGAATGGTAGTAATTATCATATATGTAAAGGCAAGATGAACGATTTATTGTTTGTTAAAAATCTGCCTATGATTGTGTTTGCTACACAAAAACTAGAGTCAAAAGATGAATTAGAATGGGAATTTGCGCATCAACAAGTTTCTAGTTTTATTCAGCAATGTGTAGAAGATAATATTTATAATCACATTGCTAATGAGACTCATGCTAGAACTATGTGGGAAAAGTGTAACACCTTCCCAAATACAACATTATCCTTAAGTCATGACATCGTACTCGAGAGTTGACTTTTTAATTAGCGGACCTTTCTTAAATAACTATAGCAAATTCGATGGGTTCGTGTACTAACTAGGATAATTCGATCAACATATATAGCAAGATGCAAAATATTTATTTAATATAAAGTCGATTACAGAGGAAAACTCTTCTATGAGCTCTAATACACATATGTTCTCTGTTAAGTTTACACATCTATACATACATCTAAGTACATCTGGTACAATCTCAAACACCCAACTACTACCACTCCGACCTCTTTTGGTGTAGCATCCTATAGTTCTCTGGTTCAACCTGGAGACAACACAGGAACACAAAAACACATAGGGGTGAGAATTACACAATTCTCAGTATAGCATTCCCCAAAACATGCATTGAATTTAATGTCATCGTCATCAACCCAGCTACTTCGGTTTTTTAAGAAATTGTGAGAATACAACCTAGATCAATGGTTCATTTTTAAAGTTCTAAATCATACTTCCAAAGTGGGTTTCTTTTATTATTCAATCACTTGATATACACATAGCATACTACTTAACATTATAGTGCTTTATTTACAACTTTTCGTACTCTCGGTACATCAAAAAGAATCTTAGAAATATTATCCCTATCTTTTCGTGCCCTTGACCAAATAAAGGGGACTTTTTTGTGCCCTTTATCCATTAAAGGGGACTTGCCCATACCCTTTACACATTAAAGGGGACTTTTCTGTGTCCTTTACACATTAAAGGGGATTTTTCCGTGCCCTTCACACATTAAAAGGGACTTTCCCGTGTCCTTTACACTATAAAGGGGACCTTTTCTCTTTTACATAGCTTATATATCATCATCAAGCTCACATATATAGGCATGCATTAGCATCAATTTCTAATCTTCTTAATACTTCAACCACACACATATGCTAGGGTATATATATATGTATTAATGAGTTCCTGTGAAAATTTTAATGTATAATAAGGTCTAACTATATTTATAAAATTTCTCAAATTCGGAGGTCAGAATTTGCTCAGTTTCAGTCAATAGCTAGAAGTTTCAAATTTTTACCCTATCAAATGAGCTCAAAACTTCATACAAAAATTTATGGTTCAACTTCAAGATGTCTTCAACCTCCTGTACAAATTTCATCACAAAATGCATTCATTTGCTAGGGTAATAAAAGTAGACAATTTCAATGCTAGAAACTGGACTGCATAAGTAGAAACCCTGACCTGTTCAGTTTTCCAATTTTTAAAAATATAAAAAGTACTTAATATGAGCCAATAAAGTTTGTGAAAACTATTTCGTATGTTATCTTCATCATATAAAAATTTTAGAGCAAGAACTTATCTACAAACTCTTTATAAAATTCATGAATTACAACCTGTCAGTATAAATCCGAGAATTCCAGCACATGAGTCAAAACTTGTTTTGACAAAATGGGTTTCCTAACGTCATCCAAACACTCTACCAAAATTAACACATAAATATTCATGTATAATCATCAAATAAATCTAAAAATTTCGGACTCAATCGATCAGAAAATTCAAGAGCAAAATTAGAAAGAAAAGTAGATGAAATAAGCCCTACTTGTGGTGCTTGAGACTTCTAACTCCAAAAGTACTTCCAAGAATGGTTTTTCTTCACTTCAAACCTTCCAAACAGCCCCTATATCTTCCCTTAAATAGTGAAGAATGTGATATCAAAGTAAGAAGTGGTGTGGATTTGAAATTACAATCGGTTAGTTTGATAGATTATGAAGAGTAGAACAAGTTTTGTAAAGGAAGCTTTGTGTTTTAGTGACTTTGAGCTAGGGCTTTACAAGCTTTGAAAGTTGTCAATGGAGGTTTGGAAGAAAACAACATGGAGGTTGTATTTTTGGAGTCTTGGACGAAAATGATGGAGTGGTGGTGATAAGATATTGATCTTGTGAGTTTAGGGCAAAATGCATTATGATTTCAAGTACAAAATGGTTTTTCTTAAAGATAAATATGGCAATTTTGTAATACTCTTATTGGTCCATTTGTAAAGGCAATGGTGTGGCTTCTCCTAAGCCATACACTTGTCTAGTTAGGTGTCTCATATATACTGTCGGTCTCATGTAGTGTAAGAAACTATACACCGTAATTTTATCAAACGGGTAAAACAATATAGCCGGGTAATCAAGCATTGCCCGAAAATTAATTCTAGGTATAAAATCTTTATTCCTAACTATTTCTAATCTTAATTCTATAATTTTTCACTTTCGGGCATCTCCAGGCCCTAATTATAAGGTTTCGGCTGTCCCGACAAACCTATAGGGCCCGCAAGTTACTATTCACATTTTTTTTTACAGATCCATTGGATTGTCCTCATTATTTCTATGCCTATCGGATTTTTGAAATTATGACTAGAAAAGCTCAAATTAATTTTTATATAATTTTTAGGGTGTTACAAAAAGATTGGATTCTTGTATTCTTCCAAGTCTGGGAATAACAAGTGTATTTGTTGAATATGTTGATGAATCTGAGATACAAGGAAGGGTCTTCCATATCTGATCATTTGAATGAGTTTCAAGGAGTTTTAGATCAATTGTTAAGCATGGGAATCAAGTTTGACAATGAGGTTCAAGGGCTTTGGTTGCTAAAACTCTTAAATGAAGAAATGAGTACGAAGACTCTTGGGAGACATTTTCCATCTCAGTTACTAATTTTGCTCCTAATGGTGCAGCAACCATGCAACTTGTCAAAGGTGGTGTCTTGAATGAAGAAGTGAGTACGAAGACTCTTGGGAGACATTTTGCATCTTACTTACTAATTCTACTCCCAATGGTGTGGTAACCATGCAACTTGTCAAAGGTGGTGTCTTGAATGAAGAAGTGAGTACGAAGACTCAAGGTTCTTCATCTCACTCAGAGATGTTGGTTACAGAAAATAGGGGGAGAAGTCAGAATAAAGGCACAAAGGGTAAAGGTAAAAGCATAAGCAAGTCTAGATCAAGGTACAAAAATGTTGAATGTCATTATTGTCATAAAACAAGGCACGTCCAAAAGTATTGCTTTCTTTGGAAAAGGGAGAACAAAGGTAAGTAAGAAAAGAAAGAACACAATAATGATCATGTCTCTACTGCTACATCAAATGATCTTCTCATTGTAAATTATGAGAATATGATTAATGTAGTATCTGATGAGTCTGATTGGGTAATTGACAATGGTGCCTCAATACATGTCCAAGGAAGGAGTTCTTCACATCTTACACTTTAGGTAACTATGGAGTGCTAAAGATGGGCAATGATGGCTTGGCCAAGGTGATTAGTATGGGAGATGTTTGTTTAGAAACTAATGTTGGAATGAAGTTTCTGTTGCAGGATGTTAAACATGCTCCAGAAGTCCACTTGAACTTTATTTCAGTTAGAAAGCTTGATGATGAAAGTTATGTTTGCACCTTTGGTAGTAGTCAATGGAAACTTACTAAAGACACTTGGTAGTGGCTCTAGGAAAGAAGACCTCAAGTTTGTATATAGTGAAATCCACAATTGCAAAACATAGTGTGAATGCAGTTGAAAGCAAAGAAGCTTCTGAATTATGGCATAGAAGACTTGGTCACATCAGTAAAAATGGTCTCAATTGTTTGGCTAAAAAGGATATACCTTCTGGTTTGAAAAATGCAAAGTTGGAGAAATGTTCTTATTGCATGGCTGGAAAACAGAGAAGATTATCCTTCAAGAAGTATCCTCCTTCAAGGAAATCAGATTTCTTGGAGTTGGCACACTCTAATGTTTGTGGTCCATTGAAGGTAAAGTCATTTAGTGGTACTCTTTACTTTGTGACATTCATTAATGATCACTCAAGGAAGCTTTGGGCTTATGCTTTGAAGACCAAGAACCAAGTCTTGGAGAAGTTTAAAGAATTCCAAGTTTTGATCGAGCGGCAAATAGGTAAGAAGCTTAAATGTATTCGTACTGATAATGGTGGTGAATGTTGTGGGCCATTTGATGAGTATTGTAAACAGCAAGGCATTAGGAATGAAAAGATACCTCCTAAAACACTTCAGCTAAATGGTTTGGCAGAAAAAATGAATAGGATGTTAATTGAAAGAGTTAAGTGTATGCTCGCTAAAGCAAAGCTACCTAAGTGTTTTTGGGGAGAAGCATTGCTCACAGTGGTGCATGTGATTAATCTGAGTCCTGCAATTGCTTTGGACAGTAATGTTCTAGATAATGTGTGGTTTGGCAAGAATGTCTCTTATGATCACTTGAGAGTTTTTGGGTGCAAAGCATTTGTTCATGTTCCAAAAGATGAGAGATCTAAGTTGGATGTGAAGACAAAGCAATGCATTTTTGTTACGTATGGTCAGGATGAGCTTGGCTATAGGCTCTATGACCCAATTGATAAAAAGCTTTTGAGAAGTCGTGATGTGGTGTTTGTGGAAGACCAAACCATTGAAGATATTGAGAAAGTGGAGAAGACTGAATCCTAGCATAGTAATGACTTGATCAATGCAGATCTAGTCCAACCACCACATGCATAAGAACTAGTAGAGAATCAGGCCCAGGATCATGTGCAAGAAGATGACCAGCAGATGGGAGATCATTTGGATGCTCTAACTGATGATGTTGTTGATGATCGGCATAAAATACCTACAGATCCACCTATTGTACTTAGGAAGTCTACTAGAAAGATACAACCTTCAACAAGGTATCCTTCTGATGAGTACGTGACCTTGACTAATGGGGTAGAACCTAAATGTTATGAGGAGGCTATGGATAGTGACCAGAAGCATAATTGGGTTGATGCTATGCAAGATGAAATGCAGTCATTGTATGATAACCAGACATTTGAGCTTGTGAAATTGCCTAACAATAAGAGAGCTTTGCAAAACAGGTGGATGTATAGGTTAAAACATGAAGGAAATTCTTTTTCCATAAGATATAAAGCTAGATTGGTTGTTAAAGGCTTTAGGCAGAAAAAGGGGATTGATTATGATAAGATTTTTCCTCTGGTTGTGAAGATGTGATCTATCAGGATAGTTTTGAGTTTGGTTATAGGTCTTAATTTAGAGATACAGCAGATGGATGTAAAAATTGCTTTCTTCCATGGTGATCTTAAGGAGGAAATCTACATGGAATAGCTTGAAGGTTTTAAAGCAAAAGGAAAAGAAGATTATGTGTGCAAACTCAAGAAAAGCTTATATGGCTTGAAGCAAGCTTCGAGGCAATGATATAAAAAGTTTGAGTCTATAATTGAAGAGCAAGGCTATAAGAAGACTACTTTAGATAATTGCATTTTCATTAAATAGTTTGCTAGTAATGATTTTATTATCCTTTTGTTATATGTTGATGACATGCTTATTATTGGTCAAAATGCTTCTAGAATTGATAGGTTGAAGAAGCAACTTGGGATGTCATTTGCAATGAAGGATCTCGGACAAGCAAAGTATATTCTAGGTATAAGAATTATCCGGGATAGAAAGGAGAAGAAACTTTGGTTATCATAAGAGAAATACATTGAAGCAATGCTGCAAAGGTTTCAAATGGAGAGCACTAAAGTTGTTAGTACTCCTCTTGCTACACACTTCAAATTAAGTTTCAAGCAAAGTCCATCAAATGAAGAAGAGAAGAAAGATATGGAGAGATTTCCATATGCTTTAGCCATGGGGAGTTTGATGTATGCTATGGTATGTACTAGACTAGACTTAGCTCATGTTGTTGGTAGTGTTAGCCGTTGTCTTTCAAATCCAGGAAGAGAGCATTGGAATACAGTGAAGTGGATTTTGAAATATCTCCGTGCTAATTCTAGTTTGAAGTTATGTTTTGGAAATGAGAATCCTTTTCTAGTTAGTTACATTGACTCAAACATGGCAGGAGATGTTGACTCTAGAAGGTCTACTTTAGGTTATCTGCTTAAATTTGGAGGTAGAGTTGTAGCTTGGCAATCTAAGTTGCAAAAATGTGTTGCTTTATCAACTACAGAGGCTGAGTTCATTGCCATTACTGAAGTGTGTAAGGAGATGCTTTGGGTGAAGAAGTTCTTATAAGAGTTTGGTTTTATTCAAGAGAAATATGTGCTATTTTGTGATAGTCAAAGTGCTATACATCTTGGTAAAAACTCAAGTTTTCATTCAAGGTCCAAACATATTGATGTTAGGTATCATTGGATATGTGATACTTTGAATGCTTAGTTGTTGGAACTTGAAAAGGTTCACACCAATGAGAATGGTTCAGATATGATGACAAAATCTTTACCAAGATGGAAGTTTGAAGCTTGTTGTTTGATCGCTGATATGGTGGTTACCTCCACATAGTCGTGAAGGGGAGATTTGTTGGGCTGGGCTCCCTTCCTATGTGGAGAAAAGCCCAAACCATCCAAGCCCACTTATGAGTCATTTAGAATAGAGAGGGGTCTACTAGGGTTGAGAGAGTGTGCTCATTTTAGATACAAAGCAGCCACAAAAGAGAGAGAGAAGAGAGAAACACAACCAACTCATTTTTCAGTTTCCTTGTATGAATAGTCTTCGTAGATCAACATTTACAAAGATATCCACCATTGGATTAGGTTGAAATTTGGACAGCAGGTTTTAGGCAAGTGGCTCTTCATTCTGAGCAGTCAAATCATTGACACAACGTCTGGAGTGTATGATATTGAGCTTGCACAGAGGTTCTATTCTTGTTTGAAGAACCAGTTTTTCTTATTCAACCTATCACTGTAAATTAGCTTTTGTGAAACTGTTCATTGTTAGATCATGATGAAACTTTGACAGTAGGTTCTTGAAATGTTCTTCATTTTGAACGGTTGGATCATTGAGAAAAGGTCTAGAGAGTGAGATATTAATTTCATATAGAGGTTCTATTTTGGTTTGGAGAATCAGTTTTTCTGATTAAGCTATTACAGTAAATCGGCATTTGTCAAGTTGTTCACCGTTGGATTGGGCTGAAACTTTGATAGTAGGTTCTGGATGTCTGGTTCTTCATTTTAAACTGTTGGGTCATTGAGACGAAGTCTGGAGGATGAGGCACTGGTCTCGAATAATAGCTCCATTTTTGGGATATTTCTCATCCTCTTTGTTCTCAATTTTGAGTATTGGTGTTTGGTTGGTTTAGGCTGTTGTTAGCATGGTTTGTGCACTTATTTGAGACTTTCTTGTACATGTTTTTGATCATAGTGGAGCTATTTCATTGGTTTGTACGACCCGTGATTTTTATCTCTCATATTGAGGGAGTTTTCCACGTTAAAAATCTTGGTGTATTGTTCCTATTATTATTTCTAGTTTATTGTGTGTTGATTGCTGCAATTATTTCATTGTGATAGTTGCTCCCCTTATTCTTGCAAGTAGGGAATTGTGTGTTTATTTCCCAGCATAACCTGCCATGAAACAACGATTCCCATCATCTAGCATAAATTTCAATTAGCTGTGCCATCAAGGCATCAACCCTTTTCACTACTATTGCATTGTCATGTCACATCTTGTGCTACCCTCAGCATGTCGCTTCTTCACTCACCCATGGTTGCCCCTATGCTATGTTATTTGCGCTACCCAGCCATTCCCCTCTCTCTCTTTTTCATTTGTGCTTGAAGCTGTTTGATGTTATTATCTCTATTTTTTTTTTCAAAGCTGTTTTGGTTTTCTGGGTTTTTTTTGTCCTAGTTATTGTCCTAATAGCTTTTCTAATAAGCAGTTTGATTGAATTGCCTTTAACTTCAACCAAATAAAAACAAACTTGCTTTAACAAAAAAAGAAAAGGAAGTAAAAAAGTTTTTAATTCTGAAATTTTTATTTTTGAAAATGGAATCTACTTTTACAAACCAAACACATATGTTAGAATTTAAAAATCTAAAAACAAAAATTCTTTTCAGAAAATAAAAAAATAAAGGTAGAAAATATTTTCATAAACCAAACTCTTAGTTTTTCTTTAATAAATTGAGCTTACAAGTTGCAATGTAACTCTTTCATAGCTTCATCCCTTCTTTCTATATTAAGGAAGCATATATTTCATTTCAATTAAAATAGATTATAATTATTTGAACATTACCTTTGTAGAATATATATATATAAATTTGACATCTAATCGATACAAAACTTTGACAAAATTAAAACATAATACAAATTATATAAAAAAAATATTTGACGTTTAAATGATGCAAAGCTTTAACAAAATTAAAAGATGAAGATATAAATTATATTAAAAATAAATGAAAACAATATATTACAAAAGTATTTATTATGCACAGCCTTACATTCAAATATTGTTCGTCATTTGAGAAATTGCCAAGAAAATAAAGAATATTACCAACAGTGAAATAATTAAATTAATAAGTAATAAATAAAGCTAAAAATTAAAATAATATAAATAATATAATTGGAATGCAAAGACAAAAACTCAAATCTTGCACGTATATACTTATTTCCTATCAACGTAATTATTACTATAATAATATAAATTCATGTCATGATTGATTCAAGTTGTTTTCAATTCTGTTTGTATCATTGTGATAAAGTCAAATGATTTGAAATATATACATAGTATTTGTTTGACTTATTCAACCAACATAGTGATAATAAAAAATAGTTTCTTGATTCTTATTGAAAAGAAATAGTAATTTAATTATATATACGTTATAGAAAATTGAATGTAAATTTGTTTTAAAAATAAGTTCATAGTTAAAAAAAATATAAAAGATTGTGTACTTAAAATGAATTATTCTATTTTATATCTTATTTTGAATATCATATTTAGTGCATGTTTGGTTTTACATTTTGAAACTTCCAAAATACTTTTAATAGAATGAGAATGAGAATGTGCCATAATGACAAGTCCCAAAGTGTCGTGTACTTTGGTTTCTTGTCAAATTAACAACTTTGTATAATCAAAACTGGAATGCAATATTACATAGATGCAACCCAAATCATTTATGAATTGAAGGAGATAGTGTTAGATAGTTAATTTTTTTTTGGGGGGTGGGGGTTGATTGCATTCAAAAGCAAAAAGTTAGAAAATAAAGATTCATTCAAATATTGAAATAAAAACTGTGACAAGAAATTTTCAAGACTCATGGCAAATCTATCATCAACTGAAGAGAATTATCAAACACAAGTTATGTGCTAAATTAAGTTACTAGAGGAACCTTAACTAAGAACTCCACAACTGGGCCTATAAATCTCTAGTATAACAATCAACCTAAATCAACCAAGATATTGAGACCTAAACTCTCAATTAATTCATGCAAATCACCAACCTAATTGCATTTAGCAACATTGAACCCATTGAAGATGAAATTAATCACAAAACTCATTGAAGATTAACAGTCAAAATCATTCATGAATAAATTAAATGAGATGTAGACAAAGGATTGAAGAAACATAACATGTATTGACATTAAAAATAAAGAAAGAGTTGAAGTTTCAAGATTACAATCATGGCTTCTTAAGCCCCTTGCACTTGATAAGGTCTACTCTTCCATAGCCATAGAGGATAATGAGCTTAATTTACAAAAGCTACACTAAGGAGTAAAAGAAGAAGAAATAGAAACCCTATGGGAGAAAACCTAAAAGAGAGCTAGCTAAGAGAGAATGAAGTAATGTAAAACTAAGTAAAACCTTTTCCTTCTTTAGGTCTAAACCTGTCAACCTTTTTTGCTCTGAAATGTATGCCTAAAATTGCCAAAAATGGGCCTGAAAATGTGCATAGTCATTGGCCTAATATGTCAGAAAAAACATAATTGCACGGCCATGATATAGAAACCCATGGGAACACAAGAGGAATGCATGTCCGTGGGGCTTTGAAACCCACAAACGCGCACTCAAATCACATGAAAATGTGATTCTTGTTCCAGCACTCCTCTATCTTGTGATCTTTATGCTTCCAACTCCCTCTTGTGCTATCTAAAGATACCCAATTATTCGAGTTAGTCCTACAAGACAAAATTGGAAGATATAGAAGTTAAGATTGGGTGAATTATTGCAAAACAAAATAATCACAATTACAAAGGTCTAAAAATTTTAAAATTGCAATTAAGCACAAAATTAGAACATTACTCATTTTTGGCCGAAACTAGGACAATTTAACACAAATTAAACAACAACTACATTAAACATAAGGGAAATAAGTGGTTAAATAATTTAACACATCCAATTCTCGCACAGTTAAGCAATTGCATGTCCTTACACTATTACAAATGTGGGATTTCACGGCACCCCTGTTATGGTGGTTTGAAAGAATGGTCATCGGCGACCATAAGACACCTTCTTTCCTTAGGGTTGAAGGAACCACCGCCACTTGGGTTCTCCTAATCCCGATGAATATAGGTGCCTAAGCTGTCAACTTCTCCCGCATTAGTCTCTTTCTCTCTCTTTTGTGTTGCTGTCTTTAAACCCAATCTCTCTTTTTTGTATTGTTGTCTTCGATCTATCTCTCAAATCCCTAATCTCTCGCTCAGTCGCTCAGTTACTCGGTGGCTGTTCTCTCTTGCTCAAGGTCACTCACTCGCTACTTTGATCTTGCTCAAATCTTAGTCGCTGCTCTCAAGGTTGTTGCTGTGCTCCAATGTCGCTCCTCAAGTTTGTTGCTTCATGCTTAACCAAGGTTCAAGGAATGAAGCCACGAGCCTCCACCTAACATAGTGTCACGACCAGACTTGGAAACGTGACCGGCATGTGAGGAATCCCATCTGCACGTAAGCCTTGTGACCTCTGAGTCTCTCTATATGCCTAATTTAATAATAAGTTCCATTTATAAATATGCTTTCATCTCTAATAAATCTTTACCTCTTTTGAAATAATGCTCGTTATCAATAACATATTAGATTTAAACTCTAATTCTGTCTATGTGATACAAAATATATGAGTTGCTCTCTATACAGAATAATGATGATGAACCAATGCAATTTTTCCTCTATGGTCGGGGATCTTGCCCGCAATATACACTGGAGCACTCTATCACTATACAAAATGCAAAAGGTACTTTACTCTGAGTGAAGCTCACTAGCTAAACAACTCTACTGCTAGGGAGGAGGTGGCTGAGAAGAACCAACAACAGCTAACATATTTGTAATGGAAAAAGGGAAAGGGGTGAGTTTCATCTAAAACTCAAAGAGTAGGTCCTCACCCATAACCCCCTCATGGGACATCAACAAGGATATATATATATATATATATATCATCAAAGTTGATTAATGCATTAATTTTGATCATATTTGTAATATATAATCATAAAGGAAGTAAAATTGAAAACCTCTCGTAAAGCATAAATAGAATTTATTAGAGAAACAGAGATATCTGGTTATGCCTTGCATAACAAAATAAAAATTCTCTGGTTATGCATGTCAACCGTGGCATAACAATAACTCTAATCTCTAGGATCCAAATTGGACACCTAACTAGGTTCCATACTCTGCTCTATGAGATTGTCCTCTCAAGACAACTTGGTTCCAAGGTTAACGATCGGGCTTAGCCGTTAACTCACTATCTATTTCTCTATAACTAACATCTGGTCTCTATATCATAAGATATGTTATTTTCTCTAAATCTCTACTCTGGGCTTTTCTCTAAGCATAAAACTCCATAATATATAATTATATTACTCTTAAAATTGTTGGGGAAAATTTATAAAGCCTCTAAATTAATCCATAATCGTACTCTAGCTCTTTAATAAAATCATTTTAACAAATATGGTCCCATGAGTTTACAATAAAATAATTATTTCATGCTCATGTTAAAAAATCATCCTTCTCAATAATTTTGATAACCAATCAAAATCTCAAATCTCTTAAATCATTCTCTAAAATCATATAATCATGTTATGATTTAAAGAAATTAACCCTAATGACCAACATAAGGGCCATAGGATCTGAACCCACTCACTTGGAGAGGAGGGAGAGATGATGTCAACTCTAACTGAGCTCCCGAGAGCTAGGTGGGCACCAATGTCGACTACAAAAATCATAAAACTCAATATCAAACTCTATCACCCTCTAAACAACTCTAATCTAGCTCTAACAATATTGGGGAAGCACCCCCACTTGATAAAATAAATGAGGAAAAACAGTGCCTATACTAAGAATGTGAAAGAATGACAAAAATGGAGACAAGATCTTGCAATATATACTCACCTTGATGATTTATGGGAGCTAGGTTGGAATGAGGTTGAAGAAAAAAATGAGAGAAAATGGAGAGGGAAGGGTTTTTGGTTCATGGGATTTGGGGAAAAAAAGAAGGAAGAAAAGGGGGAAGGATTTCATTCGTGTTCATGGGCTTTACACCCCAAGTATTGTGCACTTAAACCCAGCCGTAGGGGAAAAAGGTTTCATTCACTCATCCCCAGCCGTTGAAGGAAATGGGGGAAAAAGTTCCTCGTGTACATTCACATTGTCCACAGTCATTGTGCACTTATGCAGCTATGGCATCTCATCCCAGCCGTGGAGTTACATTCCAGTTGTGGAAACTCATCCCCAGCTATAGGAATTCATCCCCCAACTATGGTCACTCATCCCCAGCTATGGGAATTCATCCCTCAACTGTGGTAACTCAACCTATTAATCCACAGCTGTGGGATTACATTCCCCAACTGTGATAACCTCTATGACATCAATATTTTTACTATCATCAACACTTTGCTGACATTTTGCTTTCCCCAGTTGTGGACAAAAATTACTAGTTATGGATAGCGAACTCCCAGCCGTGGACAGCAAAATCCATAGCTATGGAATTACATTCCTAGCTGTGGATAGACCTCTATGATAGCAAAATGTTGCTGCCATGAGGCATTTTACTATCATGGTATTAGCCTATATATGTGAAATCCCAAATAAAGAAATTATAATTATTATGAATTATTATTATTATTATTATTATTAATTATTATTATTAAGTGTACCTAGTATTATTATTATTTAACATTATAAATACTAAGTGTAGTAAGCATTAATAATATTTATTATTATTATTAAGTGTAGACAAATAGCACTAATATTATTCATGATTATTATATTTGTGTATAAATATATGAGTGTAGGAGTGTGTATGTGTAAGAAATGTTTAGTTTCATTTTGCTAAGTTTTGCTTCCACCTCCTCTAAGTCACACCTCCTCTAAACCAAACCTCTTCTTGGCCGAACTCATCTCTTGTCAAGCTTAGGATCTTCATGACCGAGCTTCAGTGAGCCTAGCTAAACCTCTCTTGGGACGTTGTGATGCTCCTTTCTTTTAATCTGTGAGATTGGTTATTTGTACCATTCCAATACTTCAGAGTAAAGTTATTAGTAGAAGCACACTCACGACTACCAACGGTGAGTGGGTTTAAACTCATAATCATACTTTTGGTCATTATTAATATTTTTCCATATTATATAAATTATTTATGAAATTTTAGAATGATTTATGTCAAGAGAATATATTGTTATAATTATGCCTGTTTTAGATATATTATTACTTTTACAGTTATCATGAAAATTAATCATTTTAGCAAAACTCATGGGACCATAATTGATACCTTGCGTGTTATAGAATATCTTTTTTCTAGTTTATGAAATTGTGAGACCTTAGTTTAATGTTTACAGTAGAAATATTGATTATCATGTTTTCAGACTATGTATTTCCTATGAAGATTTTAGAATATTAGATATGATTTATTGAAAGTATTGAATAAAGTATAATTCATAACAATTGTCAGATACATATTCTATTGATTATTGAAATCACTATGTCTACAAGCTGGTGATCCCTTGGGCATGATTTTAGAATCTCAGTTATGCTACAGTCAAATTGTTAGAATTATATGAATTCAGAGCTTTTATATTTATTTAGTTTATGAACAAATTATTTTATATTAATTAATGAGAAGCAGATCAGCGAGTTAACGACTGCAGGATTGATCGTTAACCTTGGTACCAAGTGGTCCGCTAGAGGACTAGCTCACCCACAATAAGGAACCTAGTGAGGTGTCCATTTATGGGACCTAGTTAGGTGCCCATCAGATTAGCCATTGGCTCAGATTTAGCTATTCAGCTCAGATAATTATATACAGAATAATTCATGTTTCTCTACTAGTTATTGCCATAAATTCAGTTAATTTATATGTAATTATATATGTAATATATTTCACATCAGTTGCATGTATATGTTATGTATTTTGTTATTGTCTCGTGTGGGTTGTGAGTGGAGGCTCGCTCACTGAGTTTTGATGAACTCACCCCTCTCTTTTCCTTTCCCTACGAGATCTGACTACAGTTTCAGTTGTACCACAGGATCCTCAGTAGTTGTGCTACAGCTTCCTTGGTGAGCTTCGCTTTGGAGTGGAGCTTATTGTCAATTATTCAGTGTAGTAGTGCTCCAATAAATTGTGTAGGCAGGATCCCCGGACATGCATGATATATTTTCAGAATTTCTGTTAATTGTTTTGTTATGTTTGGTTTTGGCCTAGAATATGGATTTTATGCAAATTTATGTTTAGAATTTATGTTTTGAGAACAATTTCATATTATTGAAGTTTTAGTTGAACTTGAGATATTTTGAATAAATTTGGATTATTTATATTAGTCAGTTACGTTACCAGAGGTTTCCGTGGGGACCCAAATCCTCACGTGCCGGTCACACTCCATAGGTGGGTCGTGACAATATCAGCAACATTTTGCTGATATATCATCATACATACCTCTATACTCACTCACTTACCTACATTTCTTTGCTCAAAGTTAAAAGATTTATTTTACTTCCTATTAACCTTAAAACATAAATGTTATTAAGGGATAAAAAAAATATATTCCCAGCTATGAACAGCAACTCAGCCATCAACAACAAGTAGTTCACAGCTATGGACAGCAGCAGGCCCAACTATGGACAACAGAAAAGAAATAAAAAAAATTATCAAAAAAATCAAAACTCTACTAGGTATTACACATAGAATCAAGGTAAAATAAGGTTTGTTTTTCCTCTATTTTGGATTTTTTCCCTTTTCATTTTTCTCTCTTATTTTATGAATATCCACTCACTTTTATTGATTTAGGAATTTATTCATTAGGCTCTTTGATCAATCATTATCATCTTCATCCTTTATCTGCAAAAACCAGAAACCCTTATTTTGGTACATCTATAAGTTTGCCTTTCTTTTTTGTTTTCAGATTTTTCCCCCTTCAAATTGCATCTCATTTGTTGACTCTCAAATTGCATGTTTTTAGATGAAATAAAAAGGCAATGCTTTTTGTGGGGTAATCATACATTTGAAACTACATGCTTCTTGTTCTACAAATTTAATCAATTTTCCTTTATTGAGCTGAAATTGTTATTAGAAACTATTATCAAAAGTAGCAAAGTTATGCTTACAAGTGCAATCAATCTATATGGTGTCAATATTAGAGTAATTATAGAGCCATAGTTATATGGTGTGGTAAAGAAATGTATGATATGATAAGGGGCTGTTGCATGCTTATAGATTATAGTCAAAACACATGTATACATTAAGTTCCCTTCATTAACAAGAAAGTATGACCATTGTTCAATTTTAGAAATGATTGTTGTTTAAATAAATCTATAGATGGTTATTTTTAAAAGCAAAAGAAAATGAATCTACCACTAGCTAACATGCTTCCTGTTTATTTCTTTTTGTTCATTTGAGGACATGGTGAATGTTATGTCATTTTCATGATTGTCATGTTGTGCTAGTGTTTTCTGTCCTACAAAGATGTTAATTAATGAAAGTATTACATATAATAGGCAGTTTTAGATATTAAACCCATACAAATGTATAGAGCTACGACTTTGGTAATATCATATAAGTTGTGGAAGTCATTAATAAGATAAAGCTAAATTGAAGCTTTGATGGATTCAAAGAGTTGAGGAATGATTGATCCATTTTGTATAGAGAACTATTATAATATGATTGATCCTTTTTATATGGAATGATATTCAAACACCCATGTTGTGTCTCTTGATCATTGTTGAGAAAAACATTCTTTAAGTTCATTGTAGATGTGTGTGATTTGTAACCATGTTGGCCTTTTCAGGAATTGCCACACCTATTCCAGGCGAGCCGTAATTTATTGTTCCTGCTCCTTCTCCATAGTTTATGCAAAGTAGCAGTCCCGACTAAATAGCTAGGTGAGGGGGCAAATAAGGTAGGCCATTTGCCTAGCATCTTTGTGTTACTATGTGTTTTTATTTCTTGCATGTACTCTGTTGCAGGTACCCTTAGTTTACAGCAAGACTAAGAGCAGTGGTACTACTACTTGAGTGGCGAGCTTCCAATCTATCCTTTCAAGCTATTTATTTTGAATTCTAACGATATTGAAACCAATTAGTAGTATTAATCAATTCAAAACTATTAAAAGCCTATTTATCTTCACTATAACCTCAACTATAATATTCAAGTGGGTTGGCTTCCAAACTCAATGGCAATGTTTGTTTTGTGTAATTATTTGCACCTAGTGGGTTAAGGTTTGGCTGTTCTTGTTATTAAGCCTAATTAGTGGATAGTGAGTAATTCTCTAATCTCTATGACTAATTTCAAGTCTTTACTTCAAAAGGTGTCGTATATGTCATTGAGTCAAAATTATAATATACATAAATAACTAAGTGAATGGTTGAAGAATTGGAAGCCTTGGAATATAAGAATAGCATTTGGGACTATGATGTTGACTATTCTTATAAGAATTTACTGCCTTTTTTTAAAAAAGTCAATTTACAAGTGTTTTTATGACAAAGTTATCTTGAGACATGTATATTGAGAATTTCATTAATTAAGGACATGGCCAGCTAGAAATAAGCCTAAAATATGGAGAATTTGAGTGTTGATTGAGTTTTATGATATGAACTTTGAGAAATATTTATTGCTTTTAGTTGTTTGGCTTTGAATATAGTAGTGACTATTGTAGTGAACTTTGACTATTGTAAGATCTCGAGCTTTCTCTTATAGATGGCATTTTACTGCATGTGTTATGCTTAATAATGGCTTATATTACCTTTTATATTGAGTGAAAAGGTACTAGATAATGTGCCTGTCGGTATATTGCATCAGAATCTAGACCTTTTCTATCAATAATGAGATTAAAAATTTATAATCATATAATGGAAGGCCTGTTGTGTTGTAAAAACTAAAGTTATTCAGTTTCATCTCTGTAAAATGGGAAGTATTTTATATATTCAACTCTTGAGGCACTTAAGAAGAAGGTTAAAGTGCATAATAGCTTTTGTTTTTAAGGTATAATCTGAGTTGTAAACATTAAAATGAAGTAAGACAAAAAGGATACGATGAAAAGATACTAGAAGGGGAACTTTTCAATAAAATTTTTGAATAAAAGGATTTGAAATCTATTTTTCATGAATGTTTTAAATTTATGATATGTTATATAGTAAAACTAAGACATGTATAAATGTGCATAGCTTAAGTTGTCGGAGAAGAATATAAATCTATTTTATATTTGCTATATGATTGAATTTTTTTTATGTTTGAAAGTAATCCTTACTTGAAGAAAGTAATCTTAATTAGAATTAAGGAAAAGAATATAAAAAATAATATTTTTTTTTGTACTTTTACAGTTAGCGGTGGTTTTGAACTGCTGCAATAATTTTTTTGAATTTAGGACCAATATTTTCTAGGCGTTGGAAGATAGTTTTTGTAGCGGTTCTTTTTTCATTGTTATTTGGTGTTTCACGGTAGTTTCCAACTGCTGCTATAGCACAAGAACATTTTATGGCGGTTATTCCAGTGGTTGCAAAAACTACCTCTGTTTGGCTTAGTGATGCTTGACATGGCGGTGGCATCACCACGAGTTGAAAATTACGGCAATTTGAACCGTCACTAAGGGTAAAAAGAAATGCTGTGATTTCCCTTTGTATCATGCATTTGAATCCCAATTTCAAAACCAAACGTAGGAGCCTTGTAACGCCTTGATTTTTCCTTATACAAAATGGTCAAATTGCACTTAAGGCTCTTTCTATGCAAATTTCGAGAATGACATAGCCTATACATTCTTAGAGAGTTAATTTAATATTTGATGGGGATTAGAAGTGTTTAGTATGCTTTTTATGCAAAAATTAAAATTTCTTTTTTGGGTAAAATTACCAAAATACCCTTGAGGTAATTTTTTCAGTAATGAAGTGAGATCGAACTTGGTCATCAACTAGGGATCAGATATGTGTTCTTATGGAATGTATGATGATTATATGTGATTTGTAAAGTTTTGTGGAAATTTGTGTGAAATTACTATTTTGTGTAACATTTTCTCAAGTATAATATCATCTTTAAGCTATGACATTAGACGCAGGAGTTATTACTTATAAATTAACAGACATTTCTTAAATATCCATAGTATATTCGATTAATTTGCAAAGTAAGTAATTTGTAATTCTATAGAAACATGTAACAAAGGAAAAAAGTATTTATTAAATATCAATCCAAATACAAAAAGGCTCTGCTATGGGTTGTACTACACATCTGTCTATTTATATAATTACAAACATATGTATGTATGTGTCCGTGTGACAAAATAAAGTCTTAGAAAAACTTTATTTATCAAGATACTACATATCAGATTCTCATATGGCAAAAGTTTCATATTTTCATTGAGCAATCTGGAGACGACACAGGAACACAAAACATAGGGGTGAGAATTCTGGAATTCTCAGTAGGGCATCTCCAAAACATATACTAAAATTTATGTCATCCTCATTGTCCTAACCATTTCTATTTGTTAAGAAAATGTGATCGTACAACATATATCAAGGTTCGCATAATTTCAAAGTGGATTCTTTTTATTGTTCAATCTCGTAATATGCATACATCATCATATAAAGTATATACTGTTAAGTTTTAACTTTAACTTAAACATATTGGTCTCAATATTGATGCTAAAATCATTCACTTAACACATAAGATAAAGGACTACTTAGGATAATTGCTACTTCTATTTGTCTTAGCCTTTGACCATTGTGGCTTAGACCATTATGGCTTTGACTACTCTAGAGTAATAGTCTACTTTTCAGGACTAAGCCCATTCCTGTACACACAGATCTTCTATGCTCATTCCTATACTTGATCCTTGGATTTTCTTTCCAATTCACACATGGATCTTCTGAGCCCATTTCTAGAAATAGTTCCATACGTTGGATTCATCATATAAAAATTTTAGTTTAAAATCATGTCTCTAAAATAGTGAGAAAAATCAAAACAGTTCACTTGCTTGCTTAAAATCGGGATTTCCACAGCATGACTCATAACTTCTTTTGAGAAAGATTTTTCTAACAACGTCCAAACACTCCACCAAATTAAACACAAATATCTATCAAATATAAATCAATAAAACTAAAAATTCCAACCTTAATCAATCAGAAAATTCCATAATAATTTTGGAAAGAAAAGTGGATAAATAAAGCCATACTTGGCTCTTGCAAGATCTAATTCTTGTTCTTGGTTTTCTTCAAGAGTTCCTACACCTAATATTTTATTCAACCCACTCAAATCCTCTTCTTAGACAGTATGAACAACAAAAATTATTGATGGTGAAATGAGGTGATGATTCTCTATTGGTGTTTGATATGAGGATATCAATAACTACTTTTGAGTTTGTACTTTGATTATGGAGTTTTGCTGTTGTAACTTGAGTTTTCAAGCTAGGTTTTGGGGTTTGGAGTGAGAAGAACATGGAGATGGCTATAAGGGAGGTTACTGGTCGAAATTCATCTGGGAGGAAAAGAAATGATGAGTTTAATTTTATTTATATGAAGATAAAGTACATTAATTAATTATGATAATGTTTTCGTTGAAGATAAATTGATGAAATTTTGTGCAACTCTTATTGGCTGATAGAGAAGGGCAATGATGTGGCTTTTTCTAAGCCACACACTTGTCACCTTAGGTGGCAAGTTTTCACTAATAGCCTTATATGGTGTAAAAACTACACATCAATATTTCACCGAACAGATAAAATACCGTACCCAGGAAAATAGATATTGGTCGAAATTAAATTTTGGGTCTAAAATCTTCATTCATAACTATTTCTAACCTTAATTCTATATTTTCTTAGTCTCGAGCATCTCCAGATCCTAATTCTGGGGTTTTGGTGGTCTTGACAGACCTACGAGGCCCGCATGGTTACTATTCACTTTTTTTTTGTTTATTATCATCAAACCATTCTTATCTCGACTAACCCTATTAGAATAGTGAAATTTTGATTGTGAAATTATGATTAATAAATTATGAATAAAATTTTTAAAATAAATTTCGAGGTGTTATACTTTATGCCTAATTAGTGGTAATTAAGCTTAATCAAAATAATTGAGAAAATATAATCAATATTAAACTCAAAATAAAGGTAATTTGATTTTATTTATTAATAATCTTGGGTCAAAATAATTAATTCAAGTGATTGTGTGATTAGAATTGAAAAATACATTTAATTACATATTAGAGCATAGAAGGTACAAGGTGAGATGGTACAAAAGGACAAAATAGCACTTAAGAGTGCATTAGCCCCACTACACTTGCTTACTCAGGCCTAAATACCACAAATTAGCATTGATTAAACATATTGATACATTTAAGATTGAATCCTAACCCTTGGATCAAGATTAAGCACCCTTAAGTGATTATTTTGAATCATAATTATTGTAGAAACCTTATTCTACCCTTAACCCGAATTCCCACTCTTGCAATGATGCAAAAATGACCCCTTACCCAAGATGTAAATAGCAGTAGCCCTTCCTTATTTCCTCTCTCATCTTTATTTTTATTTTCATAAATATCTAAGATACATCACACCCTAGTCACTCATACACTCTCTTATTTGCATTTTTCCAACTTTTTTGGAAAGACTTGGCTCCAAGTTTAGCTCAAAAAATTCTCTTGCCTCTCTCTTCTAACACTCTTCTATTCTTTTCTATAAGTAACCATTTTTGAAAGAAAAACAAGCTCCAAACACATACTCTTACCATATTTACATCATCATTCATCCTCTAAACATTACAGTAACCCCATAATCCATCTATTTTCATTGAAAACACATCCTACCCTCACAATCTCATCATTGCTATGGCTAAGCAAGGAGGAGGAGGATGAGGAGGATTTTTGTTTCATTTTGTGCCTTGATCAAGTTAGATCTTCACTTTGGGAGGGACTATCTTCTTGGTTTTTTCTTCTTTTTCGTTTTTCTTTTGATTTTGAGGATGAACCATGAATCTTGATTATGAGAGTTTTCTAATGGTGGAATTGTTAGCTCTAGAACCATTTAGAAAGCTTTATAGCTTGTGTTTTGAATGACAATAAAGCAAATGTTATTAAAATGTTTTGACGAATGGACTAACATTTCAGTTGAGTTTTTGTAGTGCTTAACAGGACTATTCTCATAACATATAAGCTCAATTAATAATATATTTTTCCTAACATCATGACTTAACATGATTAGAAACTCATTCAAAGATATTCAAAGTTTTAATAATGTGAAAATTACTTCAGAAACTGAGCTAAAATATGTTAGAGACACAAGAAAGTAATATCGTGCGTCAAAAACCAAGTATATCGCTTTAGAAAGTATCTCACATATCAAAAAGTACACTATCTATTAGAGAGATCAAATCCTTACAAGTATATATGCTCATAATCTTGAATCAAGATAGCTATCAACTTTGAAAACTTTCTACACATTGAGAAGATTATTATCAAGCTTAAAGCTTAGAAGATTAAAAAAAAAGCATAGAAAGAATGAATCTATATCAGAAAGCATGCATCTTTTACAAACCATCCTGAGTTAACAGAAGCTGAGAAAAATTTGAATTTCAAATTTAGTCAACTTTCAAAAAAGTATTGACAGTGACATATCACTTTTGTACTTGGAGAAATACCTCATTCTAGAAGAAAAGTTTAGAAACCACAACTTAGAAACTAAAAGTTGTTTATGAAGGTGTCTAGAAACCACATTGTCAAAGTCTCTATGGGACAACACTGACACAGCTCAGCTACTTTTCTAGCGCCAACACTCTCATATTTTCTCATATATTACTTGTAATCAATTTTTGTCAAAAAAATCTTCTTTCTTGTACTCATTAGATAATGTAATAGCCCTGGCTACCCGGCAATGTGAATATTGTTTGCTTTGGGCCCATTTCGGGAAACCTCGGGAACGAGCAGCCCTTATGGTTTTGTTCCTCACCCATCGCAATGGGTGAAAATGTGTTCACAGGGGAAAGGTATCTACACCCTTTATAAGGTGTGCTTCATTCTCCTCTCCAACCAATGTGCGACTAGCTACCCAACCAAGTTTGGTCTAGTTTTCCACCCCATAAAAAGGCCCAGCGTCCCTGCTGGCACACTGATTCTGGTCCCGACTCTGATAGTATTTTGTATCAGGCCAGGTTACCCAGCAATGTGAATATTGTACGCTTTAGGACCATACCGGGAAACCCCTGGAACGAGTACCCCTTATAGTTTTGTTCCTTACCTACCGCAGTGGGTGAAAATGCGTTGACAAAAAACTGATTACAATCATGATGGTTGAAGGATCAAGAATGCATAGGCTTCAGGAATGGATAGATATCTTAAAATTTTAGTCTACTTTCTAAAGTCTAGTGCTTCTTTTCGAAGACCTATGCCTTGGTTTCTTGTACTTGTTGATTTTCTTCAACTTGTTAGGTATTTGTATGCTCATTTCACAATATAATTATCACTTCCAGTTCGTTTCCTTATCTTAAAATGGGATACATCATGTTTGCACATGTAACATGAAATTATCTTTGCTACAAGAGTTGTATTATGCTAATGGTATAACCTGTTTGGTATTTCAAAAAATTCAAGGTAGACATTAGTTATTCTTCAAAATATTTTCTTTAAATTGGTTATGTTGTCATTCAAAACATATTGCCTTAATATTTTCTGAAGGGTTCTGGAGCTTATGGTGGTTTGTTGTCTTGAGCAAAACATGTATTCATTATATTTACAATAATTCATGCATAATGCTTTTAGATGTTCAACAAGTTGTATCATGATTTTTCTTGCAGTTTAATGAGTGAAGATATTAGGTAGCAGTAGAGCAAATTCGGTGGGTTATCTTTCTAAACCTTGAATGCCCTAACCTTATTAGATTAATATATCTCAAATATTTCACATGACCTCTACCATTTTTTGTGGAGTTATAATTTAAAACTTTGTTCCTTAAAGGCCCTGGATAAGCTTAAATAACAATTAGATGAGGCAGAGGCTATGCTGGAAGCATGAAAGAAACCCCCAGAAGAGACTGGTCCTTGGCTTGCTGGGGAAGGTTGTATGATAGATGAAAGGGTAAGATACTTTGTTTTACACTCTTTTTTTCCCACTTTGGTCTATATTAGAGTTCTCATTTCAATCTCTCATATCATGTTCCCTTATTCCTTGTGTAGAAAGAAAGAAGAGAAAGATACCTAGCTCGACAACAAGTTGAAGGTGTTGTTGATTGAATGTAAATTATAGAGTATTTCACTATTATTTCTTGGGTCAAGCCCTTAATGCTTTCTAATTTTATGTTTAGAAATTGAATTCACTGACCATGATCCATCAAATATGGGTGAGTAACTTAGAAAAGTGCTATTAAGATATGTGAAAACACTGTATTTTTCCTTATTTAATAATGCTTATGGTGTTATATGCTAGTGAATTAATACTATGATTAGCTAAACATAATTGTAATATTATATCATCTCCTATAACTTGTAGATAGCTTGTTTATTTTAAATGATGTTATGTGTGATGGAGAAAATATTCTTATTTAGATAATGGGTTGGTTTTGGTTAGGTTGTGCTCCGATACATAACATCTCATGTAACAATCAAATGTGTAATTTCAGGGGCAAACTTTTCTGCTCAAGCATGTTGATAACACCTACCCTGGAGTCATGACCATTCAATAATATTTGGTACTAGAACTTTCATAAATGGCACCAGAATATTGGCTAAACTTGTTTTTTCTTCGTCTAAACTTTCAGCAATGGTACTAGAATATTGGCTGATTGAAGGTGGATAGAGTGCTATCAGTGCATTATTGTATCATATAATTGAAAAACCATGTTGTTTCTCCACTCCTTGCAAATCGAGCTGCTTCCGAAAGTAAGGATTCTTTCCTTCCTTTGGAGTATACTAAATATTTAAATTAATTAACTAGTCATGATTTAATATTTTAGAGATTTCAGTGTTTGAGCTTCTTAACAAGCTTTTGGAAATAGTGATGATTGAGTAGAACAAATCCTTTGCTACTACCTTGATTAATGATTTACATGTTCTTCTTGACTTCCATGGGAATAGGTATTTGATGGCCAACAAGAAGTTTCCTCTGTTATGTGCCATAATAATGGTTTCCAAATAATAGGCTGCTATATCTGATGGTGCAAGTGTCCCATTGCAGACCCAAAAGCAAAAGGAGTTATCCATGGTTTGAAACTTGACACAAGTGAGAAGCAGTTGGCTCTTCAATACTTGGCAACTGTGCAAGGCATTGCATATGGGTATTGTAACACCCTTCCTACCATAAAGGTATGCTTAAGCCATAACTTTATAGTAAGTAGTTACTCGTTAAGTTTGCTTAACCTTAGAGGTGTATATATAATATTTAAATTTGAGCCTGCTTTTGCGATGAACATAAAACACTTTCTCTTTGAGTCGCTAAATTTAAACATAATTAATATAACAAAATATACATAATTGTAATTCTTCATGATAAGTCAATAGTATCCATAACTATGTCAAACCCTTATCCTGGTTCATGTAGGAACTCTCTAGTCTAGGTAGGGTACTACTCAAAATTTACTAAAAGAAAATAAAAATACTGACTAAAATTCTCTATCATTAGCTCATCAAAAATCTAGATCGTGATGCCAATACCAGCCAAGGATCTCCATAAAATAATCAACATCATCGCAATCTATGTAAAAAAAAATGATAACAATAGGAATGAGAATCAAAGATTCCCAGTAGAAAAAACACTAGTCTACTACACAGTGACATCTGACCTAGTATTAAAGTAATTAAAGTATCTTCGATTTCTTCTAAAATAATTAGTTTTGCTTGTTCCTTCTTTTATCTGTCATAACATTATGAGTATGAGTCATCCTCAACTATATAATCATATACCTATACAGTCTTAGAATCCCTTTCATTCTGGTTGTTTATATAATACTTATTTTGTTTGTTTTATTACTTCTTTATTATAGGCTTATTAATAACTTTAGGCTTGAGAATAGAACTCATAGGATTCCTGGTATACTTCTTATATGATGTATTACCTCTGATGTAACATGAAAACATCCTGATATAGTTCACTTGATGTAGTACTTTATACTACATCCTGCATTAGATCACAATAGCATGATATTCTCAATACATCACTTTCCTCATAATTTTGTATCACCTTGTGTTACAACCTGATATAGCTCACTTTGTTGTAGTACCCCGTACTACAACCTGAAATAGATCACAACTTGAATCCATGAGCTTGCAATCAAGCAATGGATATTAAATAGGGATTATTTTCTTAAGTTTTCCCTTCTCATAAGAATCTTTAATATTTACTTAGGAAATCTTATAATTATTAAGTAAAATCTCTTCTTAGTAGTTCGATTTCTCATACTTTTGCTTTGAGATTTCCTTGAAATCTCCTTAACTCTTATGAAATTTTCTCTGTTAAGTCTCCTGAATTACTCTGAGAGTTTTCTCTTGAAAATATCATGAACATTTATGAGATTTTCTCTGTTAAGTTTCCTAAATTTTTATGGGACTCTTCTCTTTAAAATCTCGTGAATTTCTTATGAGATATTCTCTTCAGAATGTTCTTAATTCTTATGAGATTTTCTATTTAACAACCTCCTAACCTCTTATGAAATATTATGTTCAAAATCTCTTGAATTCCTATGAGATATTTGGTTCAAAATCTCTTAACTTCTTCTGAAACTTCTCTGCAAAAATTCTAATTAATTTTACGAAATTTATCACCAAAATCTGCTAAACTTTTTATGAAATATTTTGAAAGAAAAAAACTAAGCTTTTTATGAGATTTTTCTGTAAAATCTACTAATATTTTATGAGATTTTTTCATAGAAGAAGCTTATAGGACTCCTTTGCTGGTGATGTTTATAACCTTCGAGGAATTAATCGAAGTGTCTTACTTAGATTTCAAAGTTTTCCTTCTATCGGTCAAAATCTCATCCTTTTCTTGAAACTTTAGCATCATACTCCAAAATACAGTCTTTTAGATTTTCCAAAACTATTTCTAATAATATTCTGGTTAAATTTCCAAATATCTAAATCTTTTTAAAGAATAAAAAACCTCTTTGATTACTTCATAAATCTCTTGAATCCATTAATCTATACACAAGATTCTTATTTCTTGCATCCTTTTACATCTATCAAGTTCACACACACACACACACACACACACACACACACACACACACACACACATATATGCATTTTCAAACAATTTTGGATTTCACAAACATATTTTCAAGCATGTCTCAAGAATTTATACTAGCAAAATAGCCAAACAATCACAAAGCAATAGACTAGAATCTTTCCTACCTTTCTTTAAGTTTTTCACAAACTTTTCATCCAGCTTTTCTTTTTTAACCCAAGCCTTAGATCCACCTTTCAGCCACTATATGAGCTGTTTGGATAGAGATGAAAGGGAAAAACAAGGTTTTGGATTGAGTTTGTTATAGAGAAAGTGTTCTTGAACTAGTTTAAGGATTAATCTAGGTGTATCCTTCAAGAATTCGGAGCTTTCATGGTGTTTCAAAAAGAAAAACTTGAAGATGAAGAAGAGAGAAAAAAGAAAATGTGAAATTGCCAGAAAAGGGAGAGAAAATGCTACCCTTTTTCATTTTTCCTATTTATAGAAAAACTTACTTAGAGAGTAAGTAATAGGTATATATATATTCAGATCAATTTATCTTATATCTATATTGAAAATGTTTATGTTAATTTAATTGTCCTAAGTAATAATTATATGACATATGATAATATCTATTATTTATACCAGTTTCAGCATTTCGATGTAAAGGTTATTACCATTTTGATATACCAATTATTACTATTTTGGTACCTGATCGATAGCTAAATAATTTTATTTGGTGAAAAATATTTATTTAACTTTATCCTTATTTTTTTCTATCTTTATATCCATCATAGTGTTTCATTCTATATCCCCGATTAAAATATTATTATATTGATTTTTTAATAATATTAAATAGTTTTTTATAGAATCCTCATATTGTTGTGATCATAATATGCTCTGTTGAAATTTTCAAAAGCCCTACAGATTTCTCACAATTAATTATTTTATCATAACAATACTAAAAATTCAAGTCGTTACATTCTACCCCCCTTAAAAAAATTTTGCCATCAAAATTTAGTCCTCTCGCATACTTTACTCAAATTTCTACAAATACTCCTTAGATCTTTCTTTCTCATGAAACCTTTACAAAAGAAACAAACTTTCCTCGAAGTTACTTCACACTTCTATATACTATTGGTATTGGGGATAACCCAAACGTGAAGTTATCTTATAGTCATATAGATTAAGATTCAAGTATATGACTAGAATCATAGTTGTATTTTTGAAGTTGTGGCATATGGACTACGTCATGGATCTTTAACGAGCATAGAGATAAAGCTATATGGTATGCTGCTAAACCTATACAACCTTGGATCTAAAATGGACCTATAAAACGAGAATTTAGTTTCTAGACTTTAATGGCTTTACCTATCTCGGGCATACAAATAACTTTCAAAAGTATGCGCTCTCCTTGTAAGAATTCTAACGGTCTTATACTTCATGGACATAGTTTTTCTGCCTCTTTGAGAAGTTAGAATTTTACCTCTAATCTTCTTTATCTATTGATAGCTGCCATCTTTGAGAAGTCAGAATCTTACCTCTAATCTTCTCTATCTATTGATAGTTTGCGAATGAGATCTAGTCCCAAAAGACTACTCTTACTTGATTCATACCAACATAGATGTGATTGACACTTCCTTCCCTATAGAACTTTATAAAGAGCTATTCTAATACTTGAGTGATTGGCGTTGGTGTAGGAGGATTCGATTAATGGTGAACAACGATTCCAAATCCCATGATATTCTGGCACACATGGTTTTAGCATATCTTCCCATATTCGAATGGTCCATTTTGCTTGCTTATTAGTCTCAGGATGATAAGTCGTGCTCAGACAAGGTTTTCTTCTGAAAACTTCCTGAAATCTCCAAAAAACTTGAGGTGAACAACTAATCTCAGCTTGACATTATAATATAAAGAACACCATCCAATCTCACTAATCCTTCTACATAAGGCTTAACCAATTTCTCAAGAGTTGAAGTAACTTCGGCTGGTAGAAGATGTGCAGACTTAGTTAGTCTGTCCACTATAACCCAAATAGAACCATATCCTGATGGTGTCTTTGGTAATCCCGTCACAAAATCCGTTGAGATACTTTCCCTTCTCCATTAGGAATCTCTAAGGATTGCAGTATATGTAGTGGCTTCTAGTGTTCTATCTTCACCTTTTTGACGTCAAACACTTTGTAACCGCTCTTGCTGTATCCACATTTATCTTTAGTCACTAAAACATCTTCTTAAGATCTCTATACATTTTTGAGACGCCTGGTGTACTGAAAAATTACTCATGCAAGTCTGCTCTAGAGTATTATGGCAAAGATTCCTTATTCTTAGTACACATATTCGATCTTGATATTTCTATATCCTATTTTTACCTCAAGCAAATCCGTTCTACTCCCCAACTTGAGCTAAAGCTATGGTTTTTCTGAAATTCAGGATCTTCTTGCTAGGTTTGTGAAATCTCCCTTTTAATTTACTTGTGATCCTAATTTGACCCAAATATACACTTCTAGGCCTCTCTTTTACCTCTAAATTAAGGATTCAAAAATCTCTTCCAGTTCTATCCCCTTAACCATCATGCAAGAAATACCAAAGGTCTATCTACTGAGGGCATTTGCTACCCAACTTGCTTTTCCTGGATGGTAGTTCAAGTCAAGCTCATAGTCTTTAATGAACTCTATTCCCTTCTATTGCCTCATGTTTTAGTTTTTCTAATCTATGAGATACTTAGGATTCTTATGATTAGAAAACACCTCAAGTGTTACTCTATATGTAACACTCTCCTAACTACCATATATTACTCGAGTGTTTATATAGTAATTAGAATAGTGTTACTCTTATTTTATACTTTCTATTAGTCGGGAGAAATGAAAAGATAATAATAAAATGAGCTCATGGATCGCAACAACTTATAAATTTATATATATATATATACATCATAAGCGAGTCAGCACTATGTACAGTACATTAGAACATAAACTGTCAACTACTGAACTATTCAGGAACACAGTACAAAAGAAGACATCTTCTATGTCTAGTCTAACCTGCTCAAGTATCAGGGCTTAACAAAATCCCATATTCACATAAATGAACCCCAAAAATATCTAACAAAGTCAATCTGCAGGCGGGTGGATATCCAATACAAAACTACAACTATATACACATCAAGAGTCCCTGTGGGTCCCACATCCTACTAAATGAAACCATTGGCCATCGGGATGATGGAATCACCTCAGCCAGGGGCATCAGGACCCTCAGGTGGGTTTGAGTCTGAAGACGAGGATGAAGTAGGAACATTTGCTAGAGGGGGTATTGGTGGTGCGTGCGAAATATCAAATATCATTGGGTGTGCCACGTGGAGAGGCACACCATCATACGGAAAAGCAGGATAAAAGTCAGTGGTAAATACAGAAGTACTAAAGGAACGGGCAAAAAACACATAAACATGAACTTGTGAGTAACCGACAACATAAAGAGAGTATAGTACAGGATCATAGTGCCACATGTAACACCCTAATTCTTAACCTAACTTTCTAGAAAACATTAGGTTAATCATTAGGTTATCACTTCGTAGTCTCATTCTTGTATGAAAATACTTAGTGGAAATATGGGTAAATTTTTTTTTTTGAAATATAAAATCAAAGTGAGAGCCGTGTATGACGTAACAAAAACTAACATATAAAAAAGAGATCTCATATCATTCATGGTCACAAACACAAACGTTGTTCATTACATCACAACAAAATCATATTATCATAGATACATAATTTACGACTATCATAGCCCTATTATCGCATAAAAAGAAATACACATCCATATGCATATAAATCTAAGGCGGCATCTCCATGCTTTCGTTGCATCCCACTGATCCGACTCGTAACACATGCCCTTTGCCCACGCCTTAGTAAGGGTCACGAGATACACCATCATCTTTGTCTGGAGACGACACGGGAGAAAAAAGAGAGGGGGATGAGAAACTTATTCAAGATTCTCAGTAGGGATTTTCGACTCCAACACACGTGTCATCGTCATCGTCCCCAGCCACTTCGGTTTTAATTATAAAAAGGTGGTCATGCAGAAGGTTTAATTTTAAACTTCTCAAATCTATTTATCCGAAGTGGGTGTCTTTTAGTATGGGTCTTAATGATATGAATGCAACAGATATTGGATGAATGCATGACAATACTTTATACAAACAGTCGATAGAACACAACATCAAGATAAACATTAACATATAAGTGGCCTATAAAACTCTTTCTTTTCTCATAACTGTGTGACTTTAAAAACATCATATCTCTTTCTCATGCTTGAACTCTCAAGTTCTTTTTCTCAAAGACTACCCTCTTAAACATGGTCGCCTAAATCCAACCGACATACCGGCCCGGCGATTTTTATCATGGTCCCCAAACTCCGTCTCACTTAATCGCCTAGGAATGAGCTCAATCCTAACTAGTCGTCACTAGATTTAATATGGGGAAATCGAGGGGGTAACATATAAATATTTCTTTCTCTGAAATGCTCTACTGGCATCTAGTGCATAACGAATTGTCCGCTTTGGTAAGGCTGCATCTGCTCATACCCTCACGGATTTGCCTCTTCCTCACCGTAGCAGGACAAGTACATCTCAGTGCTTGTCACATAAAAATCTCCTGGGGGTGCTCGGCCGAACCGATGTCACCCAAGGTTTTCAATCTCATATGGTTCTTTAAAACATTTCTCAAATCCTTTAGGTTTGATGGAAATTCGGCAGCATAACAGCTGTTAAATCGAATTTCCTTCAAACCGTCCTTATGCCACAAGCTCATAACACAAACATATTTCTCATTCAATTCTCATGTTGATAATTCATTTCATCATAGCTCCTGCATCACAACATCATACTTTCATAAATAAACATAGAAGCATTAAAGGATTCTTAGTGTCTTATGCATTGACCCTTAAGGTCCTTTAACTTGAAATCTAAGTTGTATATCATCATGACCTAAACTCTCGGGTACCTATAGGCTCATATCTAAGTATTCCTCACTCAAATCTATAACGATAAATATTCTAAACCTCAAGAGTGTAGAATCTATATTTCATGCTTTACAGGTACCTAGGAGTCACAACATTGACCCTTTCTAAGTTCGGTTTGCTCCTAAGGTATCAAGATCAAGTTCTAAACCATTTATGAGTAATTCCTACACATTTAGACTAATTATAAACCATGATTATCAATTCTAAACCTTGCTGGACAAAATCTAGAAAAATACTTTGCTAAGGGATCTAAAGGCCTCAAATTAATTCTTTTCTAGTTACTAACTTCTCTTAACTTTCACATATGAATTTTTCATCAATTATACATGAACATAATCATATTATCATCATCAAAACAACATCGTATAGAGAGAAAAATACTCAAATAGAACCGAATTCATAATCATCATATAATGCACATAGTTTCATTTCTAACACACATAAATTGCTAGGATAGTTTCATTTCTAACACACATAAATTGCTAGTTTCTCTTGGAACCTTTTCAAGGCTTTAAAAACTCATTAGAACACATTTTATTTCATTAAAATCATCATAAATAGCATGAAGGCAGTAGCTAATTAAAAATAATTTAAAGAGGGTTTTAAAACATAAACCTTTGCTCAAAACTTTTCTTGAGATCACCTAAACTTAGAAAAATCATAAAACATAAACTTTAGCTCTTGTAACTAGTTGAATCCCATTCTAGGACCCAACATCATCACTAGGCCAAAAACAAAGAGGTAAACAATATATCTTAAAAAAACTTTGTTTGAGATAACAATGGGTAAGTCCATGAGCTCTAAATCTCTTAAGTTATGACATAAACATAAATATGTAATGCACTTTGTTTTACTCTTTATTAAGAGCGAGAGTATAAAATAAATATGCTATGCAAATCCATTATTATCTTAGAGATTTAGCGAGAACATAAACATAAATATGAAAATGCAAGTTCATTATTTAATCTTGAGCATTTAGTGATGACATAAAAGTAAATATGGATGCAAGTCTTTTATCTTAACTTAGAGCTCATATGAAACCTTTAAAGAAAACCAAAAATCTCAACCCAACATCTATCTCATCAACAAAGTGAGCTTTAGAGTTCTTGAACCAAGTTCTCAAAGGAACTACATGGTTCTTGAACATCCTCATCAAGCTCAAAAAGAAGTAAACTTAGAGAAAAACAAAATCTCAAGGAAGTAAAAACCAAAGCAACATTGTTTCTTGATAATAAATAAATATAGAGATACTTTAAAATTTTTTAACAAAATCTTTGAAGGAAACCTAGAGGAGCCGAAATCATGTAGGAAAGAAAAAGGAAAGAAAGACCAAAACTTTACTAGATCAAGAAACAAAACTCAAGCTTTAGAGGTCTCTTTGAGATGAAAACAAGGTCATCATCTTGAAACACTCATCATCAAGCTATCATAGGGATGAAATAAGGCCATTGAGGCCAAAAATGGAAAAGGAAATAAGAAAGGGAAAACTGAAACTCTAGGAAAGAAAAGGAAAGGAAAAACTAAAATGCTTCAAGATCAAAAGAAAGTTTCAAGCTTTAGAGGTCTCTCAAATGAGAATCATAAAACCATTATTTTGAAACCTCATCATCAAGCTCAAGGTTTTCTTTTCAAAAAAACCAAGTCTCATGACTAAAAATAAAAAGAGAGAAAAAAAGTTGAACCAAGAGAAAGCAAAGGAGGAGACAAAACCCCTACCTAGTGGAAATTTCTTTGGAAGGAAAAGAGCTTGGTTCTTGGAACTAAAATGAGGAGACAAAAACCTCCTCTTTGTGGCTTGGTGATTTCAGCCAAGGGGTGAGGACAAGCAAAGGAGGAGTTTTTCTTGAGAGTTTAAGTTGAAGGTGGAAATGTTGAGTGCTAGGTGTAACGCCCCGATTTTCTGCTAGAGTGAAAATGACCGAAATGCCCCTGAGGTCATTTTCGGCCCAGAATTCGAGGAAAGCCGATCTGCCAGTACTCGAAGGGCAAACTCAATGTTGGAAGGGGATTAGATGACCTGTGTACCTTTTCGGAATCGAAAATCTCATTTTTTGAGTTTTCGGGTAAAAATGACCAAAACGCCCCTGCGGTGTTTTACCTATTTGCAAGTGCCGGATGAACCCAAAACTTCTCCAGATGGTTTTAAAAGGCGTTTTTATGTATTCTACGACCTCAGTTTTAATTATGGAGGTCCCGGGCAAAATTAGTGCAAAATTACGATTTTACCCCTAGTTTCGTGTTTTTACGCTTAATCGCGTGATTAAGCAAACCTAAGCAATATTAGGCTCTAATCGAAGATTAATTAATTTCCATAATTAATCTTGAGTCAAAATAATTTATTAAAGTTGATTAGAACCTAAAAGTACTTAATTACCACTTAAAATCTTATTTTAAATTCAAGATTTCTAGTCATGGAATCTTGAATAGTGTTTTCTCTCTCCAATTCCTTAAATTATGGAATTTTGTCTACATTGTTTTATTCATAAAATGAATTTAAAATCTCCTAAATATGTATGAGTACTCCTTAATCATGTCATAAAGGTTCCTAATCACATTCTTAGTCACCTAAACTTATGCTTAATGACTCCTAACCTTACACCTAAGCTAATACACCCCTAAACACATCACTAACACACTATTACATGACCAAAACTCCCTCCTCCCTTGCTGCATCAGACCTGCACGAAATTCACCATCCATTTTATCACAATTTAATTTTATTTCACACTCCAAAGACTATGGTTGAAGCCATGTCATCAAAGTGCAATTCTCTCACCTCATGTTCCATGAGGAGACCTCATGTTCCATGAGGATTCATTCTCCTCCACACATGCCTCACCTCATGTTCCATGAGGATTCATTCTCCTCCACTCATTCACTCTTATTCTTCTCTATAAATACCATGCCTAGATGAACCTTTGCTACACTTTGTTCATTTGCTAAGTTTAGTTTTTTTAGTTTTTCTCTAAGTTCTTCCTTTTTCTCTCAAATCTCAAGAGCATTCTTCTTCTTCATCTTCTTCTTTTTCCTTTTGAAACATCATCACATAACCTTGAAACACCACCCCACCACCTTGGATCATCATACAAACACCTAAACTTCCATTCTCAAACACAAGCTCACCAAGAACACATTTCCTTCCTTTTTCTTTCATCAAGGCCGAATCATCATCACCATCCTAGTAGGTGTTGCTCGTATCATTTTCATCTTCAAGTCCAAGCTTTTTGTCTTCACTCTAGGTAGGAGGACCAGTTGAAAGGAGCAGTAGTGTTTTCTAAGATCGATTTGAGGTCTGGTTACCATCAGATTAGGGTTAGAGATTCGGACATTCCTAAAACCGCCTTTCGAACTCGGTATGGACACTTTGAGTTCAATGTGATGTCTTTCGGTTTGTCAAATGCTCCAGATTTTATGGATTACATGAATAGGATCTTTCGACCTTATTTAGATCAATTTGTGATTGTGTTCATAGATGATATTCTCATCTATTCGAAAACCCACGAGGAGCATGAGCGTCATTTGAGGCTGGTTTTAGAGGTACTAAAAGTGAAGAAGTTGTACGCAAAGCTTTCTAAGTGTGGATTTTGGTTAGAGGAAGTAAAGTTCTTAGGACATGTTGTGTCAAAAGGTGGCATAGCTGTCGACCCAAGTAAGATAGAAGCTGTGATGAATTGGGATAGACCAACCTCTCAGAATCGAGATTAGAAGCTTTTTGGGTTTAGCTGGTTATTACCGTAGGTTTATCAAAGGATTTTCCCAGTTAGCCCTACCCTTAACCAAGCTCACTAGGAAGAATACCCCGTTTGAGTGGGACACCGAATGTGAAAAGAGTTTCCTAGAGCTTAAGGAAAAGCTCACCTCAACCCCGGTTTTGGTTTTACCCGACCCCAATGTACCCTTTGAGGTATATTGTGATGCTTCCGCAAGGGTTTAGGTTGTGTGTTGATGCAGAATAGGCATGTGGTAGCCTATGTATCCAGACAACTCAAGCCCCACGAGGTAACCTACCCCACCCATGACCTAGAGTTAGCAGCCATCGTGTTTGCCCTCAAGATGTGGAGACACCATTTGTATGGTGTAAGGTTTGAAGTGTTCTCCGATCATAAGAGTCTCAAGCATCTCTTTGATCAAAAGGAGTTAAACATGAGGCAGAGGAGATGGATGGAATTCCTCAAGGACTATGATTTCGCTTAAGTTACCACCCAGAAGCAAGGCTAATGTAGTCGCCGACGCCTTAAGTCGAAAATCGTTATGTTTGTCAAGTATGATGGTTAATGAAGTTGGGTTAATAGAACAGTTTAGGAATATGAATCTGGGGATGTATGTGACTGAGAATGGCATCGTGATGAGTCATCTCACTGTGACCAGTGGGTTTAAGCAAAGGATCATGCTTGCCCAAAGAGAAAATGAGGACTTTATGGAGACAATAGAGGCAATTAAGGCCGGTAAATTGAAGGGTTTTGAGCAAGGCCACGGACCGGATGTGGAGGTTTGAGGGGCGAATCTGTGTGCCCCAAGATGGCGACCTCCGAGAGAAAATCTTGGAGGAGGCTCATAAGAGTCACTTTGCCATTCATCCTGGTGCTACCAAGATGTATCGGGACTTAAAGAGGATGTTTTGGTGGCCGGACTAAAGAAGGATGTGGTCGCTGGGTAAGTAAGTGTTTGGTCTGCCAAAAGGTTAAGATCGAACACCAAAAACCTTCTGGCATGTTGCAACCCTTGTCAATCCCTGAGTGGAAGTGGGAGAGTATATCGATGGACTTCGTGTGACAGATTGCCAAAGACCCAAGCTGGCCATGATGCTGTATGGGTGATAGTGGATCGACTGACCAAGTCGGCTCACTTTCTACCTATTCGATTCACGTACTCATTGGATAAATTGGCTCAGCTTTACATCCAAGAGATAGTAAGGTTGCATGGAGTGCCGTCGACGATAATCTCGGATAGAGATCCGCGGTTTACGTCACGTTTTTGGGGAGCCTTTCAAAAGGCATTTGGTTCAAAGCTGTGCTTGAGCACTGCTTACCACCCTCAGACGGATGGCCAATCGGAAAGAACCATCCAAACCCTGGAGGATATCTTTGAGAGCCTGTGTCTTAGACCAGAAAGGAAGTTGGGATAAGTACATGCCATTAATCAAATTTGCGTATAACAACAGTTATCACGCAAGTATCGATATGGCACCGTACGAAGCATTGTATGGAAGAAAGTGCCAATCACCCTTGTGTTGGTATGAACTCGGAGAACAAAGTGTCTTAGGACCTGATATAGTGAGGGAAACGACGGAGCAAATCAAAAGGATTAAGGATAGAATCCTAACCGCTCAAAGTCGGCAAAAGAGCTATGCGGACAAAAGGCGTAAGCCCTTGGAGTTCCAAGAAGGAGAACATGTATTTCTAAGAATCACTCCCACTACAGGAATAGGAAGAGCCATGAAAGTCAAAAAGTTGAGTCCCCGATTTCTCGGCCCTTTTGAAATTCTTCAGAGAATCGGATCTGTAGCCTACAAAATAGCCCTGCCACCCAATCTATCAAATCTTCATGATGTCTTTCACGTCTCTCAGTTGCGTAAATATGAGTCCGACCCTAGTCATGTCCTAGAACCAGAGCATGTACAGTTAAGAGAGGACCTCACTTTCAATGTACCTCCTACGAGGATCGTGGATCACGGGGTCAAGCAGTTAAGGAACAAGTCTGTTCCTTTGGTGAAAGTGGCGTGGGGCGAGACAAGGCAGAAGAGTATACATGGGAGCCTGGAGTCGAAATGAGGACGAAGTATCCAGAGCTTTTCTAAGGTAACGTATTTCGAGGACGAAATTCTTTTTAAGGAGGGGAGTAATGTTACGCCCCGATTTTCTGCTAGAGTGAAAATGACCGAAATGCCCCTGAGGTCATTTTCCGCCCGCACTCGAGGAAAGCCGATCTGCCAAGACTCGAAGGGCAAACTCAATGTTGGAAGGGGATTAGATGACCTGTGTACCTTTTCGGAATCGAAAATCTCATTTTTTGAGTTTTCGGGTCAAAATGACCAAAACGCCCCTGCGGTGTTTTACCTATTTGCAAGTGCCGGATGAACCCAAAACTTCTCCAGATGGTTTTAAAAGGCGTTTTTATGTATTCTACGACCTCATTTTTAATTATGGAGGTCCCGGGCAAAATTAGTGCAAAATTACGATTTTACCCCTAGTTTCGTGTTTTTACGCTTAATCGCGTGATTAAGCAAACCTAAGCAATATTAGGCTCTAATCGAAGATTAATTAATTTCCATAATTAATCTTGAGTCAAAATAATTTATTAAAGTTGATTAGAACCTAAAAGTACTTAATTACCACTTAAAATCTTATTTTAAATTCAAGATTTCTAGTCATGGAATCTTGAATAGTGTTTCTCTCTCCAATTCCTTAAATTATGGAATTTTGTCTACATTGTTTTATTCATAAAATGAATTTAAAATCTCCTAAATATGTATGAGTACTCCTTAATCATGTCATAAAGGTTCCTAATCACATTCTTAGTCACCTAAACTTATGCTTAATGACTCCTAACCTTACACCTAAGCTAATACACCCCTAAACACATGACTAACACACTATTACATGACCAAAACTCCCTCCTCCCTTGCTGCATCAGACCTGCACGAAATTCACCATCCATTTTATCACAATTTAATTTTATTTCACACTCCAAAGACTATGGTTGAAGCCATGTCATCAAAGTGCAATTCTCTCACCTCATGTTCCATGAGGAGACCTCATGTTCCATGAGGATTCATTCTCCTCCACACATGCCTCACCTCATGTTCCATGAGGATTCATTCTCCTCCACTCATTCACTCTTATTCTTCTCTATAAATACCATGCCTAGATGAACCTTTGCTACACTTTGTTCATTTGCTAAGTTTAGTTTTTTTAGTTCTCTCTAAGTTCTTCCTTTTTCTCTCAAATCTCAAGAGCATTCTTCTTCTTCATCTTCTTCTTTTTCCTTTTGAAACATCATCACATAACCTTGAAACACCACCCCACCACCTTGGATCATCATACAAACACCTAAACTTCCATTCTCAAACACAAGCTCACCAAGAACACATTTCCTTCCTTTTTCTTTCATCAAGGCCGAATCATCATCACCATCCTAGTAGGTGTTGCTCGTATCATTTTCATCTTCAAGTCCAAGCTTTTTGTCTTCACTCTAGGTAGGAGTGTTTTCTAAACTTTGTCTTCTTGAAAATGAGTTCTTTCTAGCTTTCTCTTGGGTTTTCTTTTGAAACTTTCTTTGGTTTCCCTTTCTTGTATTTTCGGCCTCTTGGCCTTGATGAGTACATGATAGCTCAATGATGAGGACTCCTAGATAATGACTATGTGTTCATCTCAAAGGAAACTCTAGAGCTTGAGGTTTTATTTTCTTTGAGTTCCAACTTTATTTTCTAACTCAAAAATGATTTTTACTCAAGAATACCTTTACTTTTATTGCTATTATGATTTCGGTTTCTTTGTTCCTTTCTTTAACATTTAGTTACCATTTTCCTTTTTGATCTTTGAAGTTTTATTTGTTCAAAAGTTTTGCTTTCTTTGAGCTTGATGATGATGTTCAAGAACCTCATAATTCCTTTGAGAACTTGGTTCAAGAACTCTAAAGCTCTCTTTGTAATGAGATATGTGTTGGGTTATTATGTTGTTAAAGTCTTGGATGAGCTTTAGATCACCTTAAAATGAACCTTGCATCATGTTTATTTTATGCTTTGCACATCATGTTTACTTTCTTTGCTATCACTAAGTACCAAGGTAATAAAGGAACTTGCATTATCACGTTTATATTTCAAGTTCTCACCTAAATATCAAAGATAATAATATAATGCATACCATATTTATTTTATGCTTCGCACATCATGTTTACTTTCTTTGTTATCACTAAGTACCAAGGTAATAAAGGAACTTGCATTATCACGTTTATATTTCAAGTTCTCACCTAAATATCAAAGATAATAATATAATGCATACCATATTTATTTTATGCTTTGCACATCATGTTTACTTTCTTTGTTATCACTAAGTACCAAGGTAATAAAGGAGCTTGCATTATCATGTTTATATTTCAAGCTATGCATTATCATGTTTATGTTTCAAGTTCTCACCTAAATATCAAAGATAATAATATAATGCATCACATATTTATTTTATGCTCTCACTTTACTTTCTAGCAAAAACTAAAACAAGTGCATGAGCATGTTTATTTTTATGTCATCACTTTAATGAACCTAGAGCTCAAAGACTTGCCCATTGTTGTCTCAATAAAGGTCTAAAAATATTTATTACTTTTGGTCCCTATTTCGGCCCTAAGAAGCTTTGGTGTTTCCAAGTATTGAAAACTATGCTTTATAATTTTTCTAAGCTTATGTAAGTATAAGAAATATGTAGAACTAAGTTTTATGAATTTAGGACCTCTTGAGATAAAAATGATTTAGCTATTACCCTCTTAAGTATTTTTATGATTTTAGGTGATAAAAGTGTCCATAAATGAGTTTTGAAAGTTGAAAAAGGTTCCAAGAGAAACTAGTATTGTATGTGCTTTAAAAATTGTGTTTCATGTCTTTTATGGAGATGTTTGTTTTGGTTCTGCCTTGCTATGTTTGGCCACTGTATGAGCTGTGTTAATAATGATAAGATGCTTATGTTTGAGTAAAAATAATGTTAAGACTCATATGTGAAAGATAGGATAAGTTAGGAACTAGAAAAGAATTAATTTGAGAGTTTTAGATCCCTTAATGATGGAATTTTCTGGATTCTGTCCAGCAAGGTTTAGAAATGATAATCATGGTTCTAAATTAGTTTAAATGTGTAGGAATGACTCATAATTGGTTTAGGGCTTAATCTTGATGCTTTAGGAACAAACTGGACTTAGAAAGAGTCATTGTTGTGACTCCTAGGTACCCGTAAAGTTGGGATTTTAAATTCTGCATCCTTGAGGTCTAGAGATGTTCTTGACCATAGTGTGAGGTGAGAAATACTTCGTTATAACCTCATAGGTTCCCAAGAGACTAGGTTTTGATGATTTATAACTTAGATTGTGAGTTAAGGACCTTAAGGGTCGATGCATAAGACATTAAGAAGTCTTGAGTTTTTATGATGCTTAATTTTATGCAAGTATGATATATGATACATGAGCCTTATCTATATGAGTATGATGTGTTTAAAATATATGCTATGATGAGTTTGGACTATATGCTATAATCTATGTAAGAATGATGAGTTTGAAATATATGTTATGATGTTTATCTATGTGAGAATGATGTATTAGAAGAATATGCTTGATGATGCATGAACCCTAAAATGTTTTATTGATGATACGTGAGGAAATGATTATTGAGATGTTAAGTTGTGTGATTAGCTTGTGGCATGAATTTTGGTTTGAAGGAAATTCAGTTTAACGGCCGTTATCTTTGCCAATTTCTATCAAACCTAAAAGGGTTGAAAAATGTTTTAAAGTACCATATGAGTTGAAAACCCTGGGTGACACTGGTTCGGCCGAGCATCCTCAGGATATTTTTTATGTGACAAGCATTGAGACGTACTTCTCCTGCTACGGTGAGGAGGAGGCAAATTCGTGAGGGTATGTGCAGATGCAGCCTTACCAAAGCGGACAATTCGCTGTGCACTAGAGGCCAGTAGAACGTTTCAAAGAATGAAATATGTTTATGTTACCCCCTCATTTTACCCCATATTAAATCTAGTGACGACTAGTTAGGATTGAGCTCATTCCTAGGCGATTAGGTGAGACGGAGATAGGAGGTTATGATAAAAATCGCCGGGGCGGTGTATCGGTTGGAAATAGGTGGATATGTTTTAAGAGGGTGGTTTTTGAGAAAAAGAACAAAAGAGATATGATGCTTTTAAGTCACATAAGTATGAGAAAAGTAAGAGTTGTAATATGCCCTTATGCCACTTGCATGAATCTAGATTGTTGTGATTTGTTGATTTATGTGCTCAAGTATTGCCATACATTCATGCTTAAACATGTTGCATTCATGACATCAAGATGCATATTAAAAGAAATGGACCTTGGATAAATAGTTTCATAAACCCTAATAATGAATCTCATATGCATGAACACCTTTTATAAATAAACCCAAGGTTCCTGAGGATGTGAACGATGTAACCCTAGAATAGGAGATTCCTACTGAGATTCTTTAGTAAGATTCTCACTCTTTTTTCTTCTTTTTCTCGCTTCCGTCACATCTTTAGAGACTGATGGCGACATTCGTGGTCTTCATTGACACATCCGTCCGAGAGGCGCCCCTAACGAGGAGCTCACGTTCAGTCTACACGTATGCCCACTCCTGCCGCCTTGCGTTCTTGGATCAGTTACACTCCATTTCCCCGGGTTCTAGTAGCAGATGTTTTAGGGGAGGCTTAGTGCACACACTCACATGTAGACTAGATAAACCTGCTTTTGTTTTGAGGTTATTCACTATAGGTGCACTCGGGTAGTGATGGTTTACTTTATGTTTCTCTGTTTCTATTGTACTTCCTTTCTGCTGTATTACAAGCTCTGCCCGTCCCAATGAGGGTATGACTACTTATGTATTCTAAGTTATGTTATTAATGAAACGTTTCTCTTGTTGTGATAATTTATGCTCAGTTGTTATATGTTTCCATTTCTATGTTTCTCTATGAGTGTTAAGCGTGCTTTATATTCCTATTATTTGATTAGACTAAGAACGTGGCTCTCACTTTGTTGTGTGTTTTAAAAAAAAAAAGAAAAAAAGAAAAAAAATTTACTCGTAATTTTCCTTTAGTATTTTAAGAAAAGGATGAGACTATGAAGTAATAGCCTAATGTTTAACCTAATGTGTTCTAGAAAGTTGGGTTAAAAATTAGGGTGTTACACTAGGGAGGTGACTTAAGGTGGTGGTGTGGTGTTTCAAGGTTGTTTATAGTGGTTTGTGGTGGTGGAAGGGGTTTCTAGGTGGTGGAGAGGAATTTGAGGTTGAGAGAAAGTAAGAGAGATTTTTGGTCAGAAGCTCAACAAAAAGGCAAATGGCAAAAGTGTGAAATTTCTCTACACTTTGCTATATATATCATGGTTTAAATTTTGAAATGTGGAGGTGGATTTTGGGGGGAAAAGTGGAGCCATTTTTCAGCCTTGGGGGAGGGAAAATATCTTCTCAAATGTGTCCTCCAAGGCATGTGCAAAGCATTGGTAAGCGCAAACACTATTCCTAAATTCCTTTCTTAAAGAATTAAGACTAGAAAAGGATTTTGAGCTCCCTTAAGCAATTTTTGGTTCTAATTAACTTTAATAAATTATTTTGACACTAGATTAATTATGTAAATTAATTAATCTTCGATTAGAGCCTAATATTGCTTAGATTTGCTTAATCACATGATTAAGCTCAAAAACACTATACTAGGGGCAAAATCGTAATTTTGCACAAAATTGCCCGGGACCACCGGGACCACCGGGACTTAAACAGATACTCCTAAACACATAGAAACATCATCAAACACTTGTAATTAGCATCTCGAACTCTCAGGAGAGATTTTGGGCTCAAACGACACTTATACCCGCGTAAAAACGCTAGAGGGGCATTTTGTCCCGAAATTGCAGAAAATGAGATCCTTCTGCTCTATTAACATTCATTCACATATAATCCCCTTCTAACATTGAGTTGACCCTTCGAGGACTACCAGGTCAGCTATCCTCGAATTTCGGGTGGAAAATGACCTAAGGGGCATTTTGGTCATTTTCGCTCAATCAGAAAATCGAGGCGTTACGCCACACCCAGTGTGGCAAGTCAAGGTAAAACACTAGTGACGACATCTATTGGATATGAATAAGACAAAATGAATATAGTCATAGGGTGAGAATATTATAAAATTCACAATAAGGCATTCCCTCAAATGCGAACATAATATAACAGGTAATTCATTCATATAGAAACCATCATGCTAAATCATATGTATAAATTTTAATGTACATAATTCAAGTAAATATAAAGACAAAATGGTAGTAATAATCTATTTTTCTCTTATAATCCCTGGAATTCAATTCAGTACAGTTGTTTCTTTTCAATAACATAGGGAAGGCTTAGTTCACATAAGGTAACATCTGTAGTGGACAACTCCACAGAGGACCATAGACTACTAGGACATGAGCTCATTCCTGTTCGTGATCATCAGACTTCACTTTTTTCCATTTTCGAATCACACACAGTTTTATTTCCTAGCCGATACATCTACCAACTCATAAAATTTGCTAGGAAGTTCTTATTTTTGCCTTCCCTCTTTATCACACATAAGCCTTGTTTCTATTTTTCCCATATGTTAAAACATGTATCATTAAATTTCACATATTCTCTTTTGTCATATAACCATATCATGGACTTCTCTATTTCAAAGTCAGGTTTATATCACATATATGGGTATTAGTTTCATTGGAGTCTCATTCATACTTTATAAACAAGCCTTTCAAACAATTAGCATGCATTCATATGCTATATACTTGGATTAAATGCCATTATATCATTAACTTAATACATTTTCACCATTCCAGCATCTTGGCAGATTTACCATTCTGGTGACAATATTTAATTCCTATATCCAATGGCCAATTCATGGGCCACAAAAATTCTATATGACACTTCAATGTGTCTAAAACTCCCTGTAAAAATGTCATAGCAAATAGACTCCTGGAACCATGTTAATAAATTCTACAAATTTGGTGGTCAGAGACCACTCATTCACAGCTGAGACCAGAATCCCTATAATTTTTATCCCTAGCAAACGATGCAACCAACTCAAGAGAAAAATCAAAGTTATACTTCAATCAGTTATCAACTTCCTATAAAAATTTCAAATTAAAATTCCATCATTTGCTATAGTAATAAAATCAAACAATTTCACAACCTCAGTTTTAGTAATCCAAACAGCATGAGTACTATTTCAGTCCTTGATTGATTTTTTTAAGGCATTAAAACTTAAAACTAGTGCTCAAGAATTTTTGTGTTTAGTTCAAGATGTCAGTCCAACATATATTTTTCTCAGCTCCAAAAGATGACCACTAATATGTCTAAAAATTCATGAGATTTCACTGTCTGCAGCCAAACTAAAATTCCAGCAACATAGCCCTAAATCTCTTTTGACAAAAGGATTTTTATCATCATCCAAACACATCATAAAAATTTATACATCAATAATCATATATCATCAACCCACTCAATGAAAAATTTCGGACAGAATCAAATAAAAAATGAGAAATATAAATTTTGCAAGAAAAGACCCAATAAAACCCTACTCTTGAAAGCTAATGGTGTTTTTTACTGTAGGATGCTTCAAGATTGTGCTCTTCACTCCAAAGCTCTCAAGACACACCCAAATCCTTCTCAAAATAGGGGTATATGGTTTCAAGGTTGATGTTAGGTGATGGATTGAAATTCTGATTGTTTATCTTTGTAGATGTTGAGGTGTAGAGTAATTTTAGTGAAGGAAGATATTGGTTTCTATAATTCTAGGCTAGTGTATATGGAAATTAAAACCAAGATGAAGCTCTTGGATATGGAGGAGATGCAGCTGCTTTTCTTTCCCTTTGCTAGACGAAATTGTGGCTTCTTGAAGAAGCTTGGTTTGTATTTATCTCATATATATAAAGAATGAATATAATATGGTGTAATTTAATGATCTTTGACTTAAGAAAGAAAAATGGATGGCTAAGATTTATCTTGCAATCCAAGATTGAATCTTAGCCATTCCTTTAATATAAAGTGATAAGGTTCTTTAGTTTGTAAAGATTAAAACAGTTTTCATTGTTAGAAATCGCACACTGAATTTTCAGCGAACTGGTAAAATAGTGTACGTGGCTAATCAAGCATTGCTCGAAAATTAATTCTAAGTGTAAAACTTTTATTCCTAGCCATTTGTAATCTCAATCCCATGTTATCCTAATTTCGGGCACTTTCGGATCCCTAATCTAGGGTTTTGGCTGTCCTGAAGGGCCTATGGGGCCCACAAAATACTATTCATGTTTTTAGTTTTATTTTTTTATGTTTGTTACATTGTTCTCATCATTTCTATGTACATCAGAATTTTGATATTCTTATTACTAAAGCCTCCATTATTTTCTAAATAATTAGGGTGTTATATTACCACCCACCTTAATAAAAATTTTGTCCTCAAAATTTCATACCTGGAAACAATTCCGAATGATCCTTCTTCATACTTGATTCTAGTTCCTATGTATACTCTTCATTTCCAGGTCCACCCCAAGCCACTTTTACAAGTTGCATAGATTTATTTTTAAGATGTCTAACTTCTGTATCAACGATCTGAATAGGAGGGGTTTGAAACGTTAAGTCATCCCTTAACTGTATAGATTTGGGCTCAATAATTTGGTTTGGATCTGGGTGGCACATTCAAAGTTGAGATACATGGAAGACATTATGAAGGTTAGACAAATGCGAGGGTAAGGCTAACTGGTAGGCAGCTGACCCAATTCGTCAAAGTATTTGAAAAGGACCTATAAACCTAGGTAACAACTTTTTAACTCTAAGGGCCCTACCTACTCCAATAGTAGGCATAACCTTTAGGAATACATGTTCTCCCTCTTGAAATTCTAAAGGTTTCCTTCGAGTGTTTGCATAGCTCTTCTGACGACTTTATGCGATGATGATTCTACTCCTTATCTTTTGGATCTACTCCATTGTTTGGTTAACAAGGTCAGGTCCTAATAATCTTGTCTCCCCTGAGTCATACCAACATAATGGAGATTGGCATTTTCATCCATACAGTGCTTCATATGAGGCCATGCCAATACTAGCATGATGAGTATTGTTAGAAGCAAATTCGACCAATGGAAGTAACTTATCCAAACTTCCTTTTTGTGCAATCACGCATGCCCTTAACATATCTTCTAGGGTTTGTATGGTACGTTTTGTTTGCCCCTCAGTTTGGGGGTGGTAGGCAGTACTTAAACAAAGCTTAGTTCCAAAGAGTTTTTGAAAAGCTCCCCAAAATCTTGAAGTAAATCTAGGGTCTCTGTTAGAAACTATTAAGGAGGGAACACCATGTAGTCTCATTATTTCTTGAATGTACAGAAAAGCTAACTTATCCAAAGGGTAATTAGCTTTAGTGGGTAAGAAATGAGCAGACTTGGTCAATCTAACTACTATAATCTATATAGTATCAAGACCTGACGATTTCCTTGGTAAACCCATTACAAAATCCATGGAGATACTCTCCTACTTCTATTCAAGGATCTCTAAGGGTTGCAAGGTCCCAGCTAGTTTTTGGTGTTCTATTTTAACTTTTTGACATGTGAGACATCTTCTGACAAACTCTACTATGTCTCTTTTCATCTCTGACCACCAAAACATTTTCTTAAGATATGCATACATTTTACTCGTCCCTGGGTGTATAGTGAATTTGCCCTTATGCACTTCCTCTAAAATTTCTTTTTTGAGACTGTCATTAGTGGGTACACATACTCTATCCTTGTATCTCCATATAGCCTATTGATCTTGAGTGAATCCTAGCAACTTCTTTGTACGAATTGATTTTAACATCTCTTGAAACTCTGGGTTTTCACTTTGTGTAGCCAAAACTTGTCCTTTGAACTCACTTTTTACTTTTATTTGGCCTAGCATAACACCTTGAGGGGTTATAGACATGTCTAAACTAAGCTTCTTGAAGCTTTCAACTAGCTCCGTTTCTTTAATCATCAGGCATGCTACACTCAGGGATTTCCTACTCATTGCATCGGCAACAACATTTGCCTTGCCTGGATGGTAATTTAAACTAAACTCATAATCCTTGAGGAACTCCATCCATCTTCTTTGCTATATATTCAACTCTTTTTGATAAAAAAGATACTTTAAACTTTTATGACCAAAGAAAACATTAAACTGTACACCATACAAATGATGTCACCAGATCTTTAGAGCAAAACCATAGCTGCAAGTTTAAGGTCATAGGTTGAATAGTTTACTTCATGGGGTTTCAAATATCAAGAAACATAGGCAACCATGTTACGATTTTGCATCAACATGCATCCTAAACCCTTTCTACAAGCATCACAATAAACCTCACAGGATTCATGAGGATCGGGTAATACTAGTATTGGAGCCATGGTCAACTTTTGCTTCAACTCTTGGAAAACTATTTTCATACTCCAGTGTCCAATTAAATGGAGCGTTCTTTTGGGTTAGTTTTGTCAAAGGTAAGGTTATTTCAGAAAAACTCATGATAAAATGCCTATAGTATCCGGCTAACCCTAGGAAACTCCGAATCTCAGTCACCGTTGTTGGTCGTTCCCAATGAAGGACTGATTCCACCTTACTGGGATCTACTGAAATTCCCCCTTGTGATACTACATGACCTAGGAATCTAACCTCTTTCATCCAAAATTCACATTTTGACAATTTAGCATATAACTTCCTCTCTTTTAGGATCCGTAACACAATCCTAAGATCCTCTGCATGTTCTTCCTCAGTCTTGGAGTAGATAAGTATATCGTCTATAAAGACAACTACAAATTTATCCAAGTAAGGGCAGAAGATTTGATTCATATAATTCATGAATACAACCAGAGCATTAGTCAATCCAAAAGACATCACCCTATACTTATAATGTCCATATCGAGTTCTAAAAGCAGTTTTGGGTATATCCTCATTCCAAACTCAAATATGATGATACCGGATCTAAGATCAAGCTTTGAGAATATAGTTGCACCTCATAACTGATCCACGAGATCGTCGATTTTTGGCAAAAGGTACTTATTTTTAATTGTCACTTTATTCAATTACTTATAGTCTACGTAAAGCCTCATACCTCTATCCTTCTTCTTCACCAGAAGTACAAGGGCTCCCTATGGAGAGGCACTTGGTCTAATAAAATGCTTCCCTAATAGTTTTTCAATTTGGGACTTTAGTTCTTTCAACTCCAAAGGGGACATCCTATAAGGAGCAATTGAAATAGGACCCATTCCTGGAACTAACTCAATGGAGAATTCAATCTCTCTTTCAGGAGGAAACTTTGGAATATCCTCTGGGAAAACATTGGGATACTCTCTCACTACTGGAATCTTACTTAATTCATGATCACACTCAGTTTCACTAGTAGAGAGGAGAACATATTCCTAACGATCTGTCTTACTAGGGTTAGGTGTTACTAGGTTCAAGTAAAAAGAAAAAGGAACCACAGGAATAGAAGGTAAAGTGGAAAGAAATATGGCAGCTTGCTCTGGACAGTGTAAGAGGACATAATTGGGTACCAACAAATCCATACCTAAAATTACATCTAAACTAGATAAAGGAAGACAAACTAAATTGGCAGTAAAGTCTCTAGTACCTATTTGAAGAGGAATATTCATACATGTATTACAAGTCCTAATAGGACCAGCAATAGGAGTGGATACAAAGAGATCATAAGGTAGTTCAGACACAGATAATTGTAACTTTCGTACACAGTCATGGGATATGAAAGAATGAGTGGCACCTATATCATACAGTATATCTAGGACATTACCATGTATTTCACACTTACCTCGAATCAGATCGGCAAATTGAGAAGCTTCCTTGGCACTTATAGTAAAAATGCGCCCATGTTGTTGTGGTTTGGAAGCGGGCTACTGACTTTTCTTTTTAGGGCACTCAAATATTTTATGTCCATGTTTCCTACAGCCAAAGCAAAGGATTTGTAGCAAACGATTTGTATTGTCTAGCACGGTCAATTCCCATATTTTTTCCACATTTAGGACAATCTCTCCCTGCCTCAAGTCTTGGAGGTTGAAGTTGTTTCTTGTAACGCCCCGATTTTCTGTTAGAGTGAAAATGACCAAAATGCCCCTGAGGTCATTTTCAGCCCGGAATTCGAGGAAAGTCGGTCTGGCAGTACTCAAAGGGCAAACTCAATGTTGAAAGGGGATTAGATGACCTGTGTACCTTCCCGGGATCAAAAATCTCATTTTTTGAGTTTTCGGGTCAAAATGACCAAAACGCCCCTGCGGTGTTTTACCGGTTTGCAAGTGCTGGATGAACCCGAAACTTCTCCAGATGATTTTAAAAGGCGTTTTTATGTAGACTGTGACTTTAGTTTTGGTCCCGGAGGTCTCGGGCGAAATTAGTACAAAATTACGGTTTTGCCCCTAGTTTCGTGTTTTTACACTTAATCACATGATTAAGCAAACCTAAGCAATATTAGGCTCTAATCGAAGGTTAATTAATTTCCTTAATTAATCTTGAGTCAAAATAATTTATTAAAGTTGATTAGAACCTAAAAGTGCTTAATTACAACTTAAAATCATATTTTAATTTCAAGATTTCTAGTCATGGAATCTTGAATAGTGTTTTCTCTTTCCAATTCCTTAAATCATGGAATTGTGTTACACATTGTTTATTCATAAATGAGTTTTTAATTATCTAATGATGTATGAGCACTCCTAATCTTGTCATAAAATTCCTAATACACATACTTAGTTACCTAAACTTAAGCTTAATTATTCCTAATCTCGTACCTAAGCTAATACACATCTAAACCTACCATTAATGCACAATTAGATGATCAAAACCTCTCTCCCTCCATGCTGTCTGGTTGGCCAAAGCTTCTCCCTCCCCATATGCATCACATGTTCAATTTTTCAACACGCCAAGGCCATACCTCAAGTCACATACACTATACCTTGTCATAACTTTCAATCAAGCTTGATTTTCCAAGTAAATAACTAATTAAAATAGCCCATTTTCTCCATTTATTTGTGGCTGGAAAATTTCCAGCCGTGCATTGTTTCTAGAAGCTTAATTTCATCAAAAATTGATAGGAAATTAACTCACATCAAGCCATACTTTGTAGCATGGCTTCCATACTTCAAACCATGCTTGAATGACCTTGTGTAAGAGATATTTTTCTCTCCCTTTTTCCCCTCAATGCTACGGCCAAAGGCTTCCCTTGGTGAGCCCCATGGTTTTGTTTTTCTATAAATAGGATGCTTGTGATAACTTAGTTGCACCTTGAAGCATTTGCTAAGTGTAGAATTCTAGAGTTATCTTGCTAGTTCTTTTCTTTTCTCTCAAAGTTCCAAGAGTTCTTTCTTTTCATCTTCATCCTCTCTTCACATTATCCCCTCACCACTTCAATCCACCATATCCTAACCTTAGATCATCATCAAATCTCTTAAACACTAAACCTCAAACACAAGCTTCCTCAAAATACATCTCCTTTCCTTTTCTTTCTCTTTGGCTGAAGCCATCACACCACCTTAGGAGGAGTTGCTCTTCTCATTTTCCTTTTCAAGTTCAAGCTTTCATCTTCATCACTTGGTAGGGATTTGCTTTTCAAACTTGTTTTGCTCAAGAATATGTTTTTCTCTAGTTTCCTCTTGGATTCTTTTGAACTTTCCTTTGTTTTCCTTTTCTTTTGCATTTCGGCCATGAGGCCTTGATGAGCACATGATAGCTCAATGATGAGGACTCCTAGAGGATGGCTATGTGTTCATCTCAAAGGAACCTCTAGAGCTTGAGTTTTTCTTTTCCTTTAACTTCATCTATACTATACTTAGCTCACATGGTTTTTCAACTTAAGAAAATTAATCTAAGGATTTCTAAAAGCCCAAGCCTACCCTTGCAACCTTAAAGTTGGCCAGCACGTTCCAGAGATTTTTCTCTAGATAGGGGTTTTGGGTATTTAATAAAGAACTTGACTTAGTTTCACTTTCTTTTGTAAGGTTTTCGATTTTGGTATTTTGATCCTTGAGATTTCGTTTGGTTTTGTTCTGGAAGTTTGTTTACTTGAGCTTGATGATGTTGTTCAAGAACCTCATAGTTCCTTGAGAACTTGGTTCAAGAACTCTAAAGCTCTCTTTGTAATGAGATATGTGTTGGGCTGTTATCTTGTTAAAGTCTTGAATGAGCTCTAGCTAACCATAAAATGAACTTTGCATCATGTTTACTTTTATGCCTTGCACATCATGTTTATTTTCCTTGCTATCACTAAGTACCAAGATACTAAAGGAACTTGCATTATCATGTTTATATTTCAAGCTATGCATTATCATATTTACATTTCAAGTTCTCACCTAAATATCAAAGATAATAATATGATGCATCTCATATTTATTTATGCTCTCACTTTACTTTCTAATAAAAGCTAAAACAAGTGCATAAGCATGTTTATCTTTATGCCATCACTTTAATGAACCTAGAGCTCAAGGACTTGCCCATTGTTGTCTCAAACAAAGGTCTAAAAATATTTATTTCCTTTGGTTCATAATTCGGCCCTAAGAGGCTTTGATGTTTCTAAATATTGAAAATTATGTTTCATACTTTTCTAAGCTTTTATGAGTACAAGGAATATGTAGAACTAAGTTTTATGAATTTAGGACCACTTGGGACAAAGATGAATTGGTCACTGCCCTCTTAAATATTCTTATGATTTTAGATGTTAAAAATGTTTATAAATGAGTTTTGAAAGTTTTAAAAAGGTTCCAAGAGAAACTAGTATTTTATGTGTTAGAAATTCTGTTTTATGCCTTTATGGAGAGTGTTTGTTTCGGTTTTGCCTTGCCATTATTTTGCCACTGTATGAGCTGTGTTAATGATGATAATATGCTTGAGTTTAAGTATGATTAGTGGTAAAACTCATAGTGAAAGATAAGAGAAGTTAGGAACTAGAAAAGAATTAATTTGAGAGCTCTAGATCCTTTAATGTTTGAATTTTATGGATTCTATCCAGCAAGGTTTAGTAATGGTAATCATGGATTTAAATTAGTTTAAATGTGTAGGAATGCCTCATAAATGGGTTAGGACTTGATCTTGAAACCTTAGGAACAAACCGGACTTAGAAAGGGTCACTGTTGTGACTCCTAGGTACCCGTAAAGTTAGGATTATAAATTCTGCATCATTGAGGTTTAGAGATGTTCTTGATCATAGTGTGATGTGAGAAATACTTAGTTATATTCTCATAGGTACCCAAGAGATTAGGTTTGATGATTAATAACTTATAACGTGAGTTAAGGACCTTAAGGGTCAATGCATAAGACATTAAAAAGTCTTGAGTTTTTATGATGCTTAATTTATGTAAATATGATATATGACACATGAGCTTGATATGTGAAGAAGTTTTATGTGATGATATGCTATACCTCATAAGATATGTTTGTATGTCTTATATGTTTTCATGGCATAAGCAAATTTGAGGAAATTCAGTCTGATCGTCATCTTTGCCGAATTTCCATCAAATTTGAGGAACTTGGAAAAAGGTCTTTTTGAAAATCATGAGAATTTAAATGTGACACAACACTGAGACGCCTTCTTGGGTGACACCGGTTTAGCCGAGCACCCCTAAGAAAACAAATCCGTGAGGGTATTGACACAGAGCTTGCCAAAGCGGACAATACTACTATGCACTAGTTGCTAGTAGAGCGTTTCAAAGAGGAAATGACCCTAAGAGGTGATCCTTAATTTTCCCCCTAGCCCGTACTTTAAGTTCGGATTATGTATGTTACGCTTATCATAGGATAAGTAAGAACTAGTGATGACTAGTTAAGGTATGAGCTCATAACCTAGAGATGTTTTAGGGTGGCCCCATGAGATAAAAGTTAAAGTTAAAATGTCACATATGCTATGAAAACCAAGAAAAGATATTATGAGATTTACACCTGTCACCTTATGCCATTGTTATAATGTTCCTTAGTTATTCTATTGATTGGTTTACCTTTATGATGCTCATGTCATTAGTGTATTCCATGCTTAGTCATAAGACGCATTGTAAAATATGACGGACCTTGGATAATTAATACTTTAGAAAACTAACTTAAAAGAAGTTTACATGCATGCGCACCTTTTTAGAAATGAAACCTAAGGTTCCTAAGGATGTGATGATGTCACTCAGTTAGGGATTAGCCTACTGAGAATTCTTTTAGAAGATTCTCATTCCCTCTCTTTTCTTCCATCACATCTTCAGATGGCGACTTTCATACTCTTCATCGACACCCTGATGTGGGAGCTGCACCATGACCCATCACTCGGGTCATACCATTTTGAGGGTCGTTGCACAGTTAGAGTGTTCATGTTTATGGGACGACCCTTCGCACACCCAGTACGGAGCTACCGCTTCACCCCGACTGCTCCCTACCATCATAACACGATTTTCGAGCGAGCTAGACCACACGACGAGCAGATCCTCCGCATGCAGCCCGAGCCGTCAGCCGTACGTGACTACCAGGAGTACGTGCCCCGAACTCAGTATTTGGAGATGGATCCATCAGAGGACACGCCCTCGCACATGTACAGTTGGAGCTCCAGCCTCGCTCCCCCACCAACGAAAGCCGGGAGCGAGGAAACGGTGGTTCCGCCGAGGTTGGCTCGTAGGCCATCCATGCGCCCTCGCCGCGGTGGACACGCTCCGATGATCCGCACGACCACTCCCGCTGAGATCCGCCAGTGGATCGATTCCACCCCTCAGTACTCGGACCAGCTGGAGTAGGTGCATAGGGTGAGTAGTAGCTAGTGCACACACGCCACATAGTTGAGGACAAACCTTCTTTTGTATATGAGGTTGTCTACTCTAGGTGCACACGGGTATGTGTATTGCTTTCATGGTTTCCTTGTACTTGCTTTTATGATTTCCTTGTATTTGCATTTCAGTTGTATTTCGTTCTCCTATGTACCTAATAGTCCTGCCTTTTGGTAGGCACATTATCTATATATATAATCAGTTGATGTGTCCATGTTATTTATGTGTTTTATTATGATTTGCTCATACGACTTGTATGAATTTCCGTTCAAAGAATCATGCGTGGCTCTCACTTTGGTTTTAATTCCAAAAGAAAAATTTTACCCATATTTCCGCTAAGTATTTTCAAAGTAAAGAATGAGACCAAGAGGTAATATTCTAAGGATTAACCTAAATACATACTAGTAGTATTAGGTTAAGATTTAGGGTGTTACATTTCTCTTTGTTGTTGTTGTTGTTGTTGTTGTTATTATTAGGTGGAAACCTTCTTCAAGGTTGGTTAACAGGCTTGAATCGGGGACCTTGAGGTGCTAGTCCTCTCCTAGCATTACCTTGTGCATACTTGAAACTTGCTAGTTTCTTGTTAGACTCCTCTAGACGGCGACATTTATTTACCAGGGTAGGATAGTCTTTGTTCTCCAAGAGGCTTATAGCTGCTTCTATATCTTCACGTAGACCTTCTTCATATTTCATGCATTTCCAGACTTCATCCGAGTCACGTTGATAAATTGTAGAAAACTTGTAGAACTCTTCAAATTTGGTGGTATACTCTGCCACACTCATAGGTCCTTGTTTGAGAGCCATAAACTCTAACTCTTTCTCATTTCTCATTGATGCAAGTAAACATTTGTGGTAAAAAGCATCCTTGAAAATATCCCAGGTAACTTCAGTTTGGGAAACTTCAAATAATCCCCTGGTGCCAACCTACTAGAAATCTGCATCTGCTTCTAGCATATAGGCGGCAAAGGCCACCTTTTGGATCTCTGTACAGGGAAGAATTGAGAAAATCTTCTCTATGGCTTTTATCCACTCTTCTGCTTTAGAGGGGTTGAAAGCTCTTTGAAATGGCGAGGGATTTGCTTTCCTAAACTCGGAAAATTTTTTATATTCCCCATCCACTTCATTTCCTCCTAGGTTGCCAGCTGGGTTTTGTTCTTCATTGCGATTCAGTCTTTCCATCATTCAATTAGCAACTACCACTTGTTCTCTCATCGCCATGGCCATCTCACGAAAAGTATCCATCGTGTCAACCTCATTTCTAACTCCTTTCTTACTATGTCGATTCGAAGTCATTGACTCCTATCACACAAAACAAAATATTGAGTTGATCAGGCTCAATACCAAGCTAAATATGCTAGTAACCCACAACATTCACAACCAGCAGTCACAGATATATATGAAATTAAAATGCATGACAACTACTACAGAAGCATAGCTGGTCCAATCCTCAGGCTTATAGGACAGTCCGGCTCTGATACCATAATATAACACTCTCCTAACTAACATATATTACTCGAGTGTTTATATAGTAATTAGAATAGTGTTACTCTTATTTTATACTTTATATTAGTAAGGAGAAATGGAAAGATAATAATAAAATGAGCTCATAGATCACAACAACTTATAGATTTATATATATATATATATATACATCATAAGCGAGTCAGCACTATGTACAGTACATTAGAACATAAATTGTCAACCATTGAACTATTTAGGAACTCAGTACAAAAGAAGACATCTTCTATGCCTAGTCTAACCTGCTCAAGTATCAGGGCCCAACAAAATCTCATATTCACAGAAATGGACCCCAAAAATATCTAACAAAGTCAATTTGCAGGTGGGTGGATATCTAATACTAAACTACAACTATATACACATCAAGAGTCCTTGAGGGTCCCACATCCTACTGAATGAAACCATTGGCCATCGGGATGATGGCCTCACCTCCGCCAGGGGCATCGGGACCCTCAGGTGGGTCTGAATCTGAAGACGAGGATGAAGTAGGAATATCTGCTAGAGGGGGTGCTGGTGGTGCATGCGGAATATCAAATACCACTGGGTGTGCCATATGGAGAGGCACACCATCATACGGAAAAGCAGGATCAAAGTAAGTGGTAAATACATAAGCACTAAAGGAACGGGCGAAAAACACATAAACACGAACTTGTGAGTAACTGACAGCATAAAGAGAGTCTAGTGCAGGATCATAGTGCCACACCCAGTGTGGTGAGTCAGGGTAAAACACTAATGATGGCATCTGTTGGATATGAATAACACAAAATAAATATAGTCGTAGGATGAGAATATTATAAAATTCTAAGTAGGGTATTCTGTCAAATAGAAACCATCATGCTAAATCATATGTAAACAAGTAATTCATTCATATAGAAACCATCATGCTAAATCATATGTATAAATGTTAATGTACATAATTCAAGTAAATATAAACACAAAATTCTAGTAATCATCTATTTTTCTCTTATAATCCCTGGAATTCAATTCAGTACAGTTATTTCTTTTCATTAACATAGGGAAGGCTTAGTTTCACATCAGGTAACATGTGTAGTAGACAACTCCAAAGAGGACCATAGACTGCTAGGACATGAGCTCATTACTATTCGTGATCATCAGACTTCATTTTTTTTCATTTCCGAATCATACATAGTTTTATTTCCTAGCCGATACGTCTACTGACCGATAAAATTTCCTGGGAAGTTCTTATTTTTGCCTTCCCTCTTTATCATAATTCTCCCCATATGTTAAAACATGCACTATTAAATTTCACATATTCTCTTTTGTCATATAACCGTATCATGGACTTCTCTGTTTCAAAGTTAGGTTTATATCACATATATAGGCATTTACTTTAATTGGAGTCTCATTCATACTTTATAAACAAGCCTTTTAAACAATTAGCATGCATTCATATGCTATGTACTTGGATTAAATGTCATTCTATTATTAACTTAAATACATTTTCACCATTCTAGCATCTTGGCAGATTTATCACTCTGGTGACAACATTTAATTCCCTTATCCAATGGCCAATTCACGGGCCAAAAAAATTTTCTATGACATTTCAATGTGTCTAAAAGTCTCTATAAAAATTTCATAGCAAACAGACTCCTGGAACCATGTTAAATAAATTCTACAAGTTTGGTGGTCAGAGACCACTTATTCATAGCTCAGACCCGAATCCCTATAATTTTTATCCCTAGCAAACGATGAACCAACTCAAGAGAAAAATCACTGTTATACTTCAATAAGTTATCAACTTCCTGTAAAAATTTCAAATTAAAAGTCCATCATTTTCTATGGTAATAAAATCAAATAATTTCACAACCTCAGTTTTAGTAATCCAAACAGCATGAGTACTATTTCAGTCCTTGATTTTTCTAAGGCAAACTTAAAACTAGTGCATAAGAATTTTCGTGTGTGTAGTTCAAGATGTAACTCCATCATATATTTTTCTCAGCTCCAAAAGATGACCACAAATATGTCTAAAAATTCATGAGATTTAACTGTGTGCAGCCAATCTGAAATTCCAATAGCATAACCCTAAACCTCCTTTAACAAAAAGGATTTTTATCATCATCCAAACACATCATAAAAATTTATAAATCAATAATCATATATCATCAACCCACTCAATGAAAAATTTTGAACAGAATCAAATCAGAAATGAGAAATATAAATTTTGCAAGAAAAGACCTAATAAAACCCTACTCTTAAAAGCTAATGGTGTTTTTGTTTGTAGGATGCTTCAAGATTGTGCTATTCACTGCTAAGCTCTCAAGACACACCCAAATCCCTCTCAAAATAGTGGGGTATATGGTATCAAGGTTGATGTTTGGTGATGGATTGAAATTCTGATTGTTTATCTTTGTAGGTGTTGAGGTATAGAGCAATTTTAGTAAAGGAAGATATTGATTTCGGTAACTCTAGGCTAGTGTATATGGAAATTAAAACCAAGATCAAGCTCTTGGATATGGAGGAGATGCAACTGCCTTTCTTTCCCTTTGATGGAGGAAATTATGGCCTCTTGAAGAAGCTTGGTTTGTATTTATCTCATATATATAAAGAATGAATATAATATGGTGTAATTTAATGATCTTTGACTTAAGAAAAATGGATGGCTAAGATTAATCTTGCACTCCAAGATTGAATCTTGGCCGTTCCTTTAATATAAAGTGATAAGGCTTTTTAGTTTGTAAAGATTAAAATAATTTTCAGTGTTAAAAATTTGCACACCGAAGTTTTAGCGAACGGGTAAAACAGTGTACTCGGGTAATCAAGTATTGCTCGAAAATTAATTCTAAGTGTAAAACCTTTATTCCTAGCCATTTGTAATCTCAATCCCATGTTTTCTTAATTTTGGGCACCTTCGGGTCCCGAATCTAAGGTTTCGACTGTCCTGGCCGGTCTATGGGGCCTAGAAAATACTATTCATTTTTTTTTTTTTTTTACGTTCATTACATTGTTCTCATCATTTCTATGTACAATCAGAATTTTGATATTCTTATTACAAAAGCCTCCATTATTTTCTGACTAAAAATTAGGGTGTTACACTATATAGATGGCATCTCTAGATTTTCAAAATGAAGATTACTACTGCTAACTTGAGAGTATGTGTAGGTTAGTTCACCTCATGTGGCTTTACCTGTCTTGAAGTCTAAGCCACCACCTTTTTGTTATGCATCAAATGCACCCTAAGCCTTTTTCTGACTTATCTCAATAAACCTCAAATAAACCATGCGGGTCTAGCAAAACCACTTTAGGTGCAATAGTAAATTTCTATTGAGGTATTGAAAATTTCTATCATATTCTATTGTCCATGTAAAAGGTATATTCTTTCAATTCAGCTTGGTTAATGGTAAGGCTATCTAGGTGAATCCCTTGATACACCTTCAGTAGAATCCAACTAATCTCAAGAAACTTCAAATCTCCATTGGTGTTATTTTGTGTTTCCCAATTTAGTACTACTTCAATCTTTGTTGGGTTAATTGTGAATCCTTTTTATGATACTACATGACCTAAAAACTCACATAAGGATTTCTTGGCATGAAGAATCTATAGCATTGTCCTAAGATGCTACTCATGTTCTTCCTTAGTCCTTAAATAGATGAGAATATCATCTATAAAACAATTGTGAACTTGTTGAGAAAAGGTTAGAATAATTGATTTATATAGTCCATGAATATTATTGGGGCGTTAGTTATCCCAAAAGATGTCACTATATATTTGTAATGCCCATATCATGCTTCGAAATATCTTCCTCCCGAACTTGAATCTAGTTGTATCTCGCTCTCAAATCAATCCAAGAGAATACTATTGCTCCATTCAATTGATCCATGAAATCATCAATTCTTGAAAGAGGAATACTTGTTCTTGATCATCACCTTTTAGTTGACTATAATCAATACATAGCCTTAAACTTTTGTCCTTCTTTTCACCAAGAGGACAGGAGTTCCCATGGTGAGGCATTTGCCACATAAAATGATCACTTAGCAGCTCCTTAATCTAATTCTTCTATTCTACTAATTCCAAAGGAAACACTAGGTAAGGAACTATTGAAATTGGACCCATTCGTGGTACTAATTTGATAGACAACTCTATTTCCCTTTCGGTATATCTTTCGAAAATTCATTAGAGTTTTCTTGGACTGCTAGTATCTCTTCAAACTCTTGCTCACTTTCTGTCACACTAACTAACTAAAATAGGTATCCTTGACTACTAGGCTCTCCATATCCTAAGTCTTGAATAAGTCCTCTGATAGTGCAGCATCTTTTGTATTCATAGCAAAACACGTCCATGTTGTTGTGGCCTAGATAGAGGTAGTATATTTCTAGTTAGTCAATTCCTAATTTTGTGACCTGGCTTCCTGTGTAACATCCCCTGCTGCTTTATGGGTTGATGACTGTCCCCACAAACCAACACTGGTCTTTTCAGCATGCTTTGTCCTCACTCACATGCTTCCTAGGAAAACTTCCTAGGAGGTCACCCATCCCAAAATTACCCCAAGTCAAGCACACTTAACAGTGGAGTTCTTTCAGTTTAGGCTACCGAAAAGAAGATGCATCTTGTTGGTATAGGTAGTACGAATCAATTCATATAAGCCCTCCTCAACTATATAGTCCCATACCTATACAGTCTTAGGATCCCTCTCATTCGGGTGTGTAATCGGTTCATCCATGTACCCCTCCGCTTAGAGGACCTTTCGAGGAGCCGCTCCTTGTCCGTGCCCTCTTTGCACCGGCGATCACTCCTCATCCTCGTCCCCGGGCGTTACATGCCCACCAGCTTCCGCCTGGTTCGTCCTCGAACCACACCGTACTGGGAGAGGTGCAGGCTCTGATACCATTTGTAACATCCCCTGCTGCTTTATGGGTTGATGACTGTCCCCACAAACCAACACTGGTCTTTTCAGCATGCTTTGTCCTCACTCACATGCTTCCTAGGAAAACTTCCTAGGAGGTCACCCATCCCAAAATTACCCCAAGTCAAGCACACTTAACAGTGGAGTTCTTTCAGTTTAGGCTACCGAAAAGAAGATGCATCTTGTTGGTATAGGTAGTACGAATCAATTCATATAAGCCCTCCTCAACTATATAGTCCCATACCTATACAGTCTTAGGATCCCTCTCATTCGGGTGTGTAATCGGTTCATCCATGTACCCCTCCGCTTAGAGGACCTTGCGAGGAGCCGCTCCTTGTCCGTGCCCTCTTTGCACCGGCGATCACTCCTCATCCTCGTCCCCGGGCGTTACATGCCCACCAGCTTCCGCCTGGTTCGTCCCCGAACCACACCGTACTGGGAGAGGTGCAGGCTCTGATACCATTTGTAACATCCCCTGCTGCTTTATGGGTTGATGACTGTCCCCACAAACCAACACTGGTCTTTTCAGCATGCTTTGTCCTCACTCACATGCTTCCTAGGAAAACTTCCCAGGAGGTCACCCATCCCAAAATTACCCCAAGTCAAGCACGCTTAACTGTGGAGTTCTTTCAGTTTAGGCTACCGAAAAGAAGATGCATCTTGTTGGTATAGGTAGTACGAATCAATTCATATAAGCCCTCCTCAACTGTATAGTCCCATACCTATACAGTCTTAGGATCCCTCTCATTCGGGTGTGTAATCGGTTCATCCATGTACCCGTCCGCTTAGAGGACCTTTCGAGGAGCCGCTCCTTGTCTGTGCCCTCTTTGCACTGGCGATCACTCCTCGTCCTCGTCCCCGGGCGTTACATGATGCCATAGTAATTTTTTCTAAAGTTTAACACCCTAATTTTTAACCCAACTTTCTAGAACACATTAGGTTAAACATTAGGCTATTACTTCATAGTCTCATCCTTTTCTTAAAATACTAAAGGAAAATTATGAGTAAATATTTTTTTTTTTTTTTCAAAACACACAACAAAGTGAGAGCCACGTTCTTAGTCTAATCGAATAATAGGAATATAAAGCACGCTTAACACTCATAGAGAAACACAGAAATGGAAACATATAACAGCTGAGCATAAATCATCACAACAAGAGAAACGTTTCATTAATAACATAACTTAGAATACATAAGTAGTCATACCCTCATTAGGACGGGCAGACCTTGTAATACAGCAGAAAGGAAGTACAATAGAAACAGAGAAACGTAAAGTAACATAAAGTAAACCATCACTACCCGAGTGCACCTATAGTGAATAACCTCAAAACAAAAGCAGGTTTATCCAGTCTACATGTGAGTGTGTGCACTAAGCCTCCCATAAAACATCTGCTACTAGAACCCGGGGAAATGGAGTGTAACTGATCCAAGAACGCAAGGCGGCAGGAGTGGGCATACGTGTAGACTGAGCGTGAGCTCCTCGTTAGGGGCGCCTCTCGGACGGATGTGTCAATGAAGACCACGAATGTCGCCATCAGTCTCTAAAGATGTGACGGAAGCGAGAAAAAGAAGAGAAAAGAGTGAGAATCTTACTAAAGAATCTCAGTAGGAATCTCCTATTCAAGGGTTACATCGTTCACATCCTCAGGAACCTTGGGTTTATTTATAAAAGGTGTTCATGCATATGAGATTCATTATTAGGGTTTATGAAACTATTTATCCAAGGTCCATTTCTTTTAGTATGCATCTTGATGTCATGAATGCAACATGTTTAAGTATGAATGTATGGCAATACTTGAGCACATAAATCAACAAATCACAACAATCTAGATTCATGCAAGTGGCATAAGGGCATATTACAACTCTTACTTTTCTCATACTTATGTGACTTAAAAGCATCATATCTCTTTTGTTCTTTTTCTCAAAAACCACCCTCTTAAAACATATCCACCTATTTCCAACCGATACACACTTGGCGATTTTTATCATAACCTCCTATCTCCGTCTCACCTAATCGCCTAGGAATGAGCTCAATCCTAACTAGTCGTCACTAGATTTAATATGGGGTAAAATGAGGGGGTAACATAAACATATTTTCATTCTTTGAAACGTTCTACTGGCCTCGAGTGCACAGCGAATTGTCCGCTTTCTGCATCTGCACATACCCTCACGGATTTGCCTCCTCCTCACCGTAGCAAGAGAAGTACATCTCAATGCTTGTCACATAAAAATATCCTGGGGATGCTCGGTCGAACCAGTGTCACCCAGGGTTTTCAACTCATATGGTACTTTAAAACATTTTTCAACCCTTTTAGGTTTGATAGAAATTTGGCAGCATAACGGCTGTTAAACTGAATTTCCTTCAAACCAAAATTCATACCACAAGCTAATCACACAACTTAACATCTCAATAATCATTTCCTCACGTATCATCAATAAAACATTTTAGGGTTCATGCATCATCAAGCATATTCTTCTAATACATCATTCTCACATAGATAAACATCATAACATATATTTCAAACTCATCATTCTTACATAGATTATAGCATATATTCCAAACTCATCATAGCATATATTTTAAACACATCATACTCCAATAGATAAAGCTCATGTATCATATATCATACTTGCATAAAATTAAGCATCATAAAAACTCAAGACTTCTTAATGTCTTATGCATCGACCCTTAAGGTCCTTAACTCACAATCTAAGTTATAAATCATCAAAACCTAGTCTCTTGGGAACCTATGAGGTTATAACTAAGTATTTCTCACCTCACACTATGGTCAAGAACATCTCTAGACCTCAAGGATGCAGAATTTAAAATCCCAACTTTACGGGTACCTAGGAGTCACAACAATGACTCTTTCTAAGTCCAGTTTGTTCCTAAAGCATCAAGATTAAGCCCTAAACCAATTATGAGTCATTCCTACACATTTAAACTAATTTAGAACCATGATTATCATTTCTAAACCTTTCTGGATAGAATCCAGAAAATTCCATCATTAAGGGATCTAAAACTCTCAAATTAATTCTTTTCTAGTTCCTAACTTATCCTATCTTTCACATATGAGTCTTAACATTATTTTTACTCAAACATAAGCATCTTGTCATTATTAACATAGCTCATACAGTGGCCAAACATAGCAAGGCAGAACCGAAACAAACATCTCCATAAAAGACATGAAACACAATTTCTAAAGCACATACAATACTAGTTTCTCTTGGAACCTTTTTCAACTTTCAAAACTCATTTATGGACACTTTTATCACCTAAAATCATAAAAATACTTAAGAGGGTAATAGCTAAATCATTTTTATCTCAAGAGGTCCTAAATTCATAAAACTTAGTTCTACATATTTCTTATACTTACATAAGCTTAGAAAAATTATAAAACATAGTTTTCAATACTTGGAAACACCAAAGCCTCTTAGGGCCGAAATAGGGACCAAAAGCAATAAATATTTTTAGACCTTTGTTGAGACAACAATGGGCAAGTCTCTGAGCTCTAGGTTCATTAAAATGATGACATAAAAATAAACATGCTCATGCACTTGTTTTAGTTTTTGCTAGAAAGTAAAGTGAGAGCATAAAATAAATATGTGATGCATTATATTATTATCTTTGATATTTAGGTGAGAACTTGAAACATAAACATGATAATGCATAGCTTGAAATATAAACATGATAATGCAAGCTCCTTTATTACCTTGGTACTTAGTGATAACAAAGAAAGTAAACATGATGTGCAAAGCATAAAATAAATATGGTATGCATTATATTATTATCTTTGATATTTAGGTGAGAACTTGAAATATAAACATGATAATGCAAGTTCCTTTATTACCTTGGTACTTAGTGATAGCAAAGAAAGTAAACATGATGTGCAAAGCATAAAATAAACATGATGCAAGGTTCATTTTAAGGTGATCTAAAGCTCATCCAAGACTTTAACAACATAATAACCCAACACATATCTCATTACAAAGAGAGCTTTAGAGTTCTTGAACCAAGTTCTCAAAGGAATTATGAGGTTCTTGAACATCATCATCAAGCTCAAAGAAAGCAAAACTTTTGAACAAATAAAACTTCAAAGATCAAAAAGGAAAATGGTAACTCAAGTGTTAAAGAAAGGAACAAAGAAACCAAATCATAATAGCAAGAAAAGTAAAGGTATTCTTGAGTAGAAATCATTTTGAGTTAGAAAATAAAGTTGGAACTCAAAGAAAATAAAACCTCAAGCTCTAGAGTTTCCTTTGAGATGAACATATAGTCATTATCTAGGAGTCCTCATCATTGAGCTATCATGTACTCATCAAGGCCAAGAGGCCGAAAATACAAGAAAGGGAAACCAAAGAAAGTTTCAAAAAGAAAACCCAAGAGAAAGCTAGAAAGAATTCATTTTCAAGAAGACAAAGTTTAGAAAACACTCCTACCTAGAGTGAAGACAAAAAGCTTGGACTTGAAGATGAAAATGATACGGGCAACACCTCCTAGGATGGTGATGATGATTCGGCCTTGATGAAAGAAAAAGGAAGGAAATGTGTTCTTGGTGAGCTTGTGTTTGAGAATGGAAGTTTAGGTGTTTGTATGATGATCCAAGGTGGTGGGGTGGTGTTTCAAGGTTGTGTGATGATGTTTCAAAAGGAAAAAGAAGAAGATGAAGAAGAAGAATGCTCTTGAGATTTGAGAGAAAAAGGAAGAACTTAGAAAAACTAAAAAAAACTAAACTTAGCAAATGAACAAAGTGTAGCAAAGGTTCATCTAGGCATGGTATTTATAGAGAAGAATAAGAGTGAATGAGTGGAGGAGAATGAATCCTCATGGAACATGAGGTGAGGCATGTGTGGAGGAGAATGAATCCTCATGGAACATGAGGTGAGAGAATTGCACTTTGATGACATGGCTTCAACCATAGTCTTTGGAGTGTGAAATAAAATTAAATTGTGATAAAATGGATGGTGAATTTCGTGCAGGTCTGATGCAGCAAGGGAGGAAGGAGTTTTGGTCATGTAATAGTGTGTTAGTGATGTGTTTAGGGGTGTATTATCTCCTCCCGAAAACATCACTCGACCCATTAGGTTGTACCTAAACTCTGTAGTGGTCTTCTGTAGTGGGGAGAAAATGATGGGATATGTTCTCCTAGCCGCTTGCGATGTAGACTTTGAGCAAAACCTAGGTGAGATACCTGTGGTGAGAGACTATCCCGAAGTATTCCCGGATGAGATACCCGAATTCCCTCCCGAAAGAGAAGTTGAGTTCTCCATAGAATTGGTTCCTGGAACAGGACCAATCTCTATTGCCCCATATAGGATGTCACCCATGGAGCTAGCAGAACTAAAAACCCAGTTGGAGGAACTGTTGGAGAAAAGTTTTATAAGGCCGAGTGCTTCACCTTGGGGCGCTCCGGTCTTATTTGTGAAGAAGAAGGATGGAAGTATGAGGATGTGTATAGATTATAGGCAGTTGAACCAAGTGACCATAAAGAATAAGTACCCATTGCCTAGGATTGATGATCTTATGGACCAGTTGAAAGGAGCAGTAGTGTTTTCTAAGATCGATTTGAGGTCTGGTTACCATCAGATTAGGGTTAGAGATTCGGACATTCCTAAAACCGCCTTTCGAACTCGGTATGGACACTTTGAGTTCAATGTGATGTCTTTCGGTTTGACGAATGCTCCCAGCTTTTATGGATTACATGAATAGGATCTTTCGACCCTATTTAGATCAATTCGTGGTTGTGTTCATAGATGATATTCTCATCTATTCGAAAACCCACGAGGAGCATGAGCGTCATTTGAGGCTAGTTTTAGAGGCACTAAAAGTGAAGAAGTTGTACGCAAAGCTTTCTAAGTGTGGATTTTGGTTAGAGGAAGTAAAGTTCTTAGGACATGTTGTGTCAAAAGGTGGCATAGTCTGTCGACCCAAGTAAGATAGAAGTCGTGATGAATTGGGATAGACCAACCTCTCAGAACCGAGATTAGAAGCTTTTTGGGTTTAGCTGGTTATTACCGTAGGTTTATCAAAGGATTTTCCCAGTTAGCCCTACCCTTAACCAAGCTCACTAGGAAGAATACCCCGTTTGAGTGGAACACCGAATGTGAAAAGAGTTTCCTAGAGCTTAAGGAAAAGCTCACCTCAACCCCGGTTTTGGTTTTACCCGACCCCAATGTACCCTTTGATGTATATTGTGATGCTTCTGGCAAGGGTTTAGGTTGTGTGTTGTTGCAGAATAGGCAAGTGGTAGCCTATGCATCCAGACAACTCAAGCCCCACGAGGTAACCTACCCCACCCATGACCTAGAGTTAGCGGCCATCGTGTTTGCCCTCAAGATGTGGAGACACCATTTGTATGGTGTAAGGTTTGAAGTGTTCTCCGATCATAAGAGTCTCAAGCATCTCTTTGATCAAAAGGAGTTAAACATGAGGCAGAGGAGATGGATGGAATTCCTCAAGGACTATGATTTCGGCTTAAGTTACCACCCCGGCAAGACTAATGTAGTCGCCGACGCCTTAAGTCGAAAATCGTTATGTTTGTCAAGTATGATGGTTAATGAAGTTGGGTTAATAGAACAGTTTAGGAATATGAATCTGGGGATGTATGTGACTGAGAATGGCATCGTGATGAGTCATCTCACGGTGACCAGTGGGTTTAAGCAAAGGATCATGCTTGCCCAAAGAGAAAATGAGGACTTTATGGAGACAATAGAGGCAGTTAAGGCCGGTAAATTGAAGGGTTTTGAGCAAGGCCCTGACTGGTTGTGGAGGTTTGAGGGGCGAATCTGCGTGCACCAAGATGGCGACCTCCGAGAGAAAATCTTGGAGGAGGCTCATAAGAGTCACTTTGCCATTCATCCTGGTGCTACCAAGATGTATCAGGACTTAAAGAGGATGTTTTGGTGGCCCGGACTAAAGAAGGATGTGGTCGCCTAGGTAAGTAAGTGTTTGGTCTGCCAAAAGGTTAAGATCGAACACCAAAAACCTTCTGGCATGTTGCAACCCCTGTCAATCCCTGAGTGGAAGTGGGAGAGTATATCGATGGACTTCGTGACAGGATTACCAAAGACCAAAGCTGGCCATGATGCTGTATGGGTGATAGTGGATCGACTGACCAAGTCGGCTCACTTTCTACCTATTCGAGTCACGTACTCATTGGATAAATTGGCTCAGCTTTACATCCAAGAGATAGTAAGGTTGCATGGAGTGCCGTCGACGATAATCTCGGATAGAGATCCGCGGTTTACGCCACTTTTTTGGGAGCCTTTCAAAAGGCATTTGGTTCAAAGTCGTGCTTGAGCAGCTACCACCCTCAGACGGATGGCCAATCGGAAAGAACTATCCAAACCACTGGAGGATATCTTTGAGAGCCTGTCTTAGACCCGAGAAAGGAAGTTGGGATAAGTACATGCCATTAATCGAATTTGCGTATAACAACGGTTATCACGCAAGTATCGATATGTGGCACCGTATGAAGCATTGTATGGAAGAAAGTGCCAATCACCCTTGTGTTGGTATGAACCCGGAGAACAAAGTGTCTTAGGACCTGATATAGTGAGGGAAACGACGGAGCAAATCAAAAGGATTAAGGATAGAATCCTAACCGCTCAAAGTCGGCAAAAGAGCTATGCGGACAAAAGGCGTAAGCCCTTGGAGTTCCAAGAAGGAGAACATGTGTTTCTAAGAATCACTCCCACTACAGGAATAGGAAGAGCCATGAAAATCAAAAAGTTGAGTCCCCGATTTCTTGGCCCTTTTGAAATTCTTCAGAGAATCGGATCTGTAGCCTACAAAATAGCCCTGCCACCCAATCTGTCAAATCTTCATGATGTCTTTCACGTCTCTCAGTTGCGTAAATATGAGTCCGACCCTAGTCATGTCCTAGAACCAGAGCATGTACAGTTAAGAGAGGACCTCACTTTCAATGTACCTCCTACGAGGATCGTGGATCACTGGTCAAGCGATTAAGGAACAAGTCTGTTCCTTTGGTGAAAGTGGCGTGGGGACGAGACAAGACAGAAGAGTATACATGGGAGCTGGAGTCAGAAATGAGGACGAAGTATCCAGAGCTTTTCTAAGGTAACGAATTTCGAGGACAAAATTCTTTTTAAGGAGGAGTAATGTAACGCCCGATTTTACGCTAGAGTGAAAATGACCTAAATGCCCCTGAGGTCATTTTTCGCCCGATTTGAGGAAAGCCGATCCGCAAGACTCGAAGGGCAAACTCAATGTTGGAAGGGGATTAGATGACCTGTGTACCTTTCCGGAATCGAAAATCTCGTTTTTCGAGTTTTCGGGTCAAAATGACCAAAACGCCCCTGCGGTGTTTTACCTATTTGCAAGTGCCGGATGAACCCGAAACTTCTCTAGATGGTTTTAAAAGGCATTTTTATGTATTCTACGACCTCAGTTTTAATTATGGAGGTCCCGGCCAAAATTAGTGCAAAATTACGATTTTACCCCTAGTTTCGTGTTTTTACGCTTAATCGCGTGATTAAGCAAACCTAAGCAATATTAGGCTCTAATCGAAGATTAATTAATTTCCATAATTAATCTTGAGTCAAAATAATTTATTAAAGTTGATTAGAACCTAAAAGTGCTTAATTACAACTTAAAATCTTATTTTAAAATTCAAGATTTCTAGTCATGGAATCTTGAATAGTGTTTTCTCTCTCCAATTCCTTAAATTATGGAATTTTGTCTACATTGTTTTATTCATAAAATGAATTTAAAATCTCCTAAATATGTATGAGTACTCCTTAATCATGTCATAAAGGTTCCTAATCACATTCTTAGTCACCTAAACTTATGCTTAATGACTCCTAACCTTACACCTAAGCTAATACACCCCTAAACACATCACTAACACACTATTACATGACCAAAACTCCCTCCTCCCTTGCTGCATCAGACCTGCACGAAATTCATCATCCATTTTATCACAATTTAATTTTATTTCACACTCCAAAGACTATGGTTGAAGCCATGTCATCAAAGTGCAATTCTCTCACCTCATGTTCCATGAGGATTCATTCTCCTCCACACATGCCTCACCTCATGTTCCATGAGGATTCATTCTCCTCCACTCATTCACTCTTATTCTTCTCTATAAATACCATGCCTAGATGAACCTTTGCTACACTTTGTTCATTTGCTAAGTTTAGTTTTTAAGTTTTTCTCTAAGTTCTTCCTTTTTCTCTCAAATCTCAAGAGCATTCTTCTTCTTCATCTTCTTCTTTTTCCTTTTGAAACATCATCATACAACCTTGAAACACCACCCCACCACCTTGGATCATCATACAAACACCTAAACTTCCATTCTCAAACACAAGCTCACCAAGAACACATTTCCTTCCTTTTTCTTTCATCAAGGCCGAATCATCATCACCATCCTAGGAGGTGTTGCTCGTATCATTTTCATCTTCAAGTCCAAGCTTTTTGTCTTCACTCTAGGTAGGAGTGTTTTCTAAACTTTTTCTTCTTGAAAATGAATTCTTTCTAGCTTTCTCTTGGGTTTTCTTTTTGAAACTTTCTTTGGTTTCCCTTTCTTGTATTTTCGGCCTCTTGGCCTTGATGAGTACATGATAGCTCAATGATGAGGACTCCTAGATAATGACTATATGTTCATCTCAAAGGAAACTCTAGAGCTTGAGGTTTTATTTTCTTTGAGTTCCAACTTTATTTTCTAACTCAAAAATGATTTCTACTCAAGAATACCTTTACTTTTCTTGCTATTATGATTTCGGTTTCTTTGTTCCTTTCTTTAACATTTCGGTTACCATTTTCCTTTTTGATCTTTGAAGTTTTATTTGTTCAAAAAGTTTTGCTTTCTTTGAGCTTGATGATGATGTTCAAGAACCTCATAATTCTTTTGAGAACTTGGTTCAAGAACTCTAAAGCTCTCTTTGTAATGAGATATGTGTTGGGTTATTATGTTGTTAAAGTCTTGGATTAGCTTTAGATCACCTTAAAATGAACCTTGCATCATGTTTATTTTATGCTTTGCACATCATGTTTACTTTCTTTGCTATCACTAAGTACCAAGGTAATAAAGGAACTTGCATTATCATGTTTATATTTCAAGTTCTCACCTAAATATCAAAGATAATAATATAATGCATACCATATTTATTTTATGCTTTGCACATCATGTTTACTTTCTTTGTTATCACTAAGTACCAAGGTAATAAAGGAGCTTGCATTATCATGTTTATATTTCAAGCTATGCATTATCATGTTTATGTTTCAAGTTCTCACCTAAATATCAAAGATAATAATATAATGCATCACATATTTATTTTATGCTCTCACTTTACTTTCTAGCAAAAACTAAAACAAGTGCATGAGCATGTTTATTTTTATGTCATCACTTTAATGAACCTAGAGCTCAAAGACTTGCCCATTGTTGTCTCAACAAAGGTCTAAAAATATTTATTGCTTATGGTCCCTATTTCGGCCCTAAGAGGCTTTGGTGTTTCCAAGTATTGAAAACTATGTTTTATAATTTTTCTAAGCTTATGTAAGTATAAGAAATATGTAGAACTAAGTTTTATGAATTTAGGACCTCTTGAGATAAAAATGATTTAGCTATTACCCTCTTAAGTATTTTTATGATTTTAGGTGATAAAAGTGTCCATAAATGAGTTTTGAAAGTTGAAAAAGGTTCCAAGAGAAACTAGTATTGTATGTGCTTTAGAAATTGTGTTTCATGTCTTTTATGGAGATGTTTGTTTCGGTTCTGCCTTGCTATGTTTGGCCACTGTATGAGCTGTGTTAATAATGATAAGATGCTTATGTTTGAGTAAAAATAATGTTAAGACTCATATGTGAAAGATAGGATAAGTTAGGAACTAGAAAAGAATTAATTTGAGAGTTTTAGATCCCTTAATGATGGAATTTTCTGGATTCTGTCCAGCAAGGTTTAGAAATGATAATCATGGTTCTAAATTAGTTTAAATGTGTAGGAATGACTCATAATTGGTTTAGGGCTTAATCTTGATGCTTTAGGAACAAAGCTGGACTTAGAAAGAGTCATTGTTGTGACTCCTAGGTACCCGTAAAGTTGGGATTTTAAATTCTGCATCCTTGAGGTCTAGAGATGTTCTTGACCATAGTGTGAGGTGAGAAATACTTAGTTATAACCTCATAGGTTCCCAAGAGACTAGGTTTTGATGATTTATAACTTAGATTGTGAGTTAAGGACCTTAAGGGTCAATGCATAAGACATTAAGAAGTCTTCGCTTATGATGCTTAATTTTATGCAAGTATGATATATGATACATGAGCTTTATCTATGTGAGTATGATGTGTTTAAAATATATACTATGATGAGTTTGGAATACGTGCTATAATCTATGAAAGAATGATGAGTTTGAAATATATGCTATGATGTTTATCTATGTGAGAATGATGTATTAGAAGAATATGCTTGATGATGCATGAACCCTAAAATGTTTTATTGATGATACGTGAGGAAATGATTATTGAGATGTTAAGTTGTGTGATTAGCTTGTGGCATGAGTTTTGGTTTGAAGGAAATTCGGTTTAACAGCCGTTATGCTGCCGAATTTCTATCAAACCTAAAAGGGTTGAAAAATGTTTTAAAGTACCATATGAGTTGAAAACCCTGGGTGACACTGGTTCGGCCGAGCACCCCCAGGATATTTTTATGTGACAAGCATTGAGACGTACTTCTCACCTTTCACGATGAGGAGGAGGCAAATCCGTGAGGGTATGTGCAGATGCAGCCTTACCAAAGCGGACAATTCGCTGTGCACTCGAGGCCAGTAGAACGTTTCAAAGAATGAAATATATTTATGTTACCCCCCTCATTTTACCCCATACTAAATCTAGTGACGACTAGTTAGGATTGAGCTCATTCCTAGGCGATTAGGTGAGACGGAGATAGGAGGTTATGATAAAAATCGCCGGGGCGGTGTATCGGTTGGAAATAGGTGGATATGTTTTAAGAGGGTGGTTTTTGAGAAAAAGAACAAAAGAGATATGATGCTTTTAAGTCACATAAGTATGAGAAAAGTAAGAGTTGTAATATGCCCTTATGCCACTTGCATGAATCTAGATTGTTGTGATTTGTTGATTTATGTGCTCAAGTATTGCCATACATTCATGCTTAAACATGTTGCATTCATGACATCAAGATGCATACTAAAAGAAATGGACCTTGGATAAATAGTTTCATAAACCCTAATAATGAATCTCATATGCATGAACACCTTTTATAAATAAACCCAAGGTTCCTGAGGATGTGAACGATGTAACCCTAGAATAGGAGATTCCTCTTGAGATTCTTTAGTAAGATTCTCACTCTTTTCTCTTCTTTTTCTCGCTTAGTCACATCTTCGTGAGACTGATGGTGACATTCGTGGTCTTCATTGACACATCCGTCCGAGAGGCGCCCTAACGAGGAGCTCACGCTCAATCTACACGTATGCCCACTCCTGCCGCCTTGCGTTCTTGGATCAGTTACACTCCATTTCCCCGGGTTCTAGTAGCAGATGTTTTAGGGGAGGCTTAGTGCACACACTCACATGTAGATTGGATAAACCTGCTTTTGTTTTGAGGTTATTCACTATAGGTGCACTCGGGTAGTGATGGTTTACTTTATGTTACTTTACGTTTCTCTGTTTCTATTGTACTTCCTTTCTGCTGTATTACAAGGTCTGCCCGTCCCAATGAGGGTATGACTACTTATGTATTCTAAGTTATGTTATTAATGAAACGTTTCTCTTGTTGTGATGATTTATGCTCAGCTGTTATATGTTTCCATTTCTGTGTTTCTCTATGAGTGTTAAGCGTGCTTTATATTCCTATTATTCGATTAGACTAAGAACGTGGCTCTCACTTTGTTGTGTGTTTTGAAAAAAAAAAAAAAAAAATTTACTCATAATTTTCCTTTAGTATTTTAAGAAAAGGATGAGACTATGAAGTAATAGCCTAATGTTTAACCTAATGTGTTCTAGAAAGTTAGGTTAAAAATTAGGGTGTTACATCCTGCATTGATAACAAACATATTGTCTAGCTAAACATGGTTTATCACCATGATTCTTTCCATATTCTAGGCATTTCTTGTTATCAGCTAGGTTCTATGACTACTTCCCTTTTCCATTCCCATAAGGAAAATTCTATTTGTGGTGGTAAAATAGATTTGAACCTTATACCGTGTAGTGTTAGTCCTCTTCAAGCCATTGATAGCTTCTAATTGTACTCTTCCACTAGAACATTCTTATCCATCAATGTGGTGAAATCCCTAATTTCCATTAGTCCACTATTGTCAAAAGGTCATCTCTAAGGCCCTCTTCATACCTAACACATTTCTAACTCTTTATTAGAATTACACTGCTAAGTTATGGAAAACTCATCAAATTTTGTTGTGTATCTGGACATCGTCATGTTACCGTGTTGTAATTTTAGGAATTCCAATTCCTTAACATTTCTTATGGAATGAGGTATCCAGTGTATGAATGCCATGTGCTTTAAGGAGGTTGTTCACAATCGTATTAGTTTTTTGTGAACCATCCAATGTTAGAAGCCTATGGAATAACTTCTATTCCTATATGGTGGATGATTATCCATCAACAAGTACTACCACAATAGTAGACTTGACAAATATGCTATTGAGAGATTTGAATGACATTTTGATTCAACATGGAAAACAAATTAGTCATTAGGATTTTCCACCCTTGGCATTTGATACTACCAAAGACAATTCATTACCAAGGGTTATACAAGAAAATTTATTAGTCACAACACCTCAGCAAGATATTGAAGCTATTGACAAGTTAAATAATGACTAATCAATTATTTTCGAAACAATTATCAACAACATTTAGTGAAAAGAAAGTCAACTATTTTTGTGTGTGGATGGGCAAGGAGGAATAGATAAGACCATTCTTTATCGTGCTCTTATTGTAAGTTTGAGAATTAAGGGACATATTGACTTAGCAATGGCCATATTTGGAATAGTTGCAACCTTATTACCTGGTGGTCAAACAGTGCATTCTTGATTTGTGACACCTATGAATCTAAAGCTATCTTCCAATATGCTTTACAAGTAAGCAAACTGATCTTTATGCAAAGTGAATTAGACAAACAACAACTATTATTTGGGATGAGGTAGTAGATCGTACATTAAAGGACATTCTAGATTGCAATGCTCCATTTGGTGCAAAAGTTATGGTCAGGGGAAGGGACTTTTGCTAAGAACTTCCTATTGTTCGAAAAGGGAGTAAGTCAAAAATGATCACAGTGTATTGTCAAGTCTCATTTATGAGCTTACTCAAAAGTCTTACATTTGCACCAAAATATACGATCCCTACAAGATCGAGAATTTGTGCAATATCTTATGCACATTGGATATGGTACTAAACATATCTTAGACAATGATATGGTACAAGCTGTAACACCCTAAAAATTATTTAAAAATTAATTTGAGCTTTCCTAGTCATAATTTCAAAAGTTCGACAGACATGGCAATGATGAGGATGATCCAATGGATCTGTAGAAAAAAAAGGTGAATAGTAACCTAGTGGGCCCCATGAGCCTGTTGAGACAGTCAAAACTCTAGAATTGGGGCCCGGATATGCTCGAAAGTGAGAAATTATAGAATTAAAATTAGAAATGGATAGCAATAAAGATTTTATACCTAGAATTAATTCTTGAATAATGTTTGATTCCCCGGGTATACTATTTTAATCGTTCGGTAGGGTTTTGATGTATGGTTTTCAACACCGTAAAAGCTACTTTGCGGCCAAGTAACTTCTACTATTCACATCTTGCTAAGTGGATGGCAAAGATTGAAACTTGAAAAGAAAGTTTTATTCTTGACTTTTTATTTATTATTATTTTACCCGGGTTCCAATATCTCATCTATTCAATAGAGTTTTGATGTGATTTTAACACAGAAAAAGCTACATACTCCCCAAGTTAAAGAGAGCCACTTATCTTGAGCTAAGTGGATGCCAGGATTCATTCTTTGCCTAAGAAATCAAATCCTAGCCATCCATCTTATTATTTCTTTTTAGAATGAAAGAAATACACTTTTGACTACATAATTATGACATCTAACTCAAGATAAATACAACACAATCAACCTTATCACTCCATCATCATCATTTTGGGTCAGACCTCTCCAAGAACTCATCCTCCATTGTTCTTGCTCTCAAACCCTCATTCTTTCTTTCAAATCCCCAAAATCTAAGCTCAAAATGTCACGACCTGACTTGGGAGCGTGACCGGCACGTGGGGAATCCCATCCCCACGTCAGCCTACTGGGTGACATGGCTCTCTAAATGCATAATTTATCATAAATATAATTCAAAATATGATCTCTTTGAAATATAAACATTTCCTCTAATTAAAACATAATGCTCAATTTCATAAACTGAAAATATTCAATAATTAAATCTCTAAAAGCTCTTATTCAAATTTGCTGATTTATGATTCATAACTGTCTCATTACATAAGTCTCTAATTACAATTTACATTTCATATACATGCTCAATATCTGAAAATACTAGAATGTATCAAACTACATGCGTGGATAAGATCCTACCTGCACATCTACTGGAGCATTCTACTCTAGCATAGTCCTACTCTAAACCTTACCACAAAGTAAGACTCACCACTGGAATAACAATGTCTATGGAACCGGAATCTAAATCACCTCTGAACCTGCAATTGTAGGAGGAAGAGAAAGGGGTGAGTCAACGGACTCAGTGAGTGAGCTCTCACCCATCACCCACATGGAACAACCAATAAATATAATAAATTATATACATGCAACAATCACAAACCATTTAATATTCATGTTCATAGCTATATATGAAAGATATCTCTTTAATTATCAATTCATAGAAAAAAAGAACATCTCTAAATTCTTACTCTAATGAGAAATCGTTTTCCATACATTTACATAATAACTCTTAAATAAGATATTCTTTGAAAACATAATTAATTGCTGAAAACATAAGTAACAGTATACCAATAGAGAAACATGGTTTTCCTCTTTGGTACTGGGATTCGGCCTAGGCCCCCACATACTTTGTTCCTACCGGGATTTGGCTTAAGCCCCCACGTAGAATGGATTCTAAATGGGAACTCAAGGTTTTGCTTCAGTGGGTGCCAGACACGGGCTCTATCACACTAAACGCATCTACTATGCTCCACCAGTGCCAGACACGAGCTCCATTGGGGATCTAATGTGGACATCTAAATAGGTTCCATTTTCTGTATAAGCCACCATGGCTATTTATCATTTATCATTTATGTAATTAACTGAAAATAGATGAAACAAAAATACTGAAATCTCATAGCTAAATGGTGCGTACTCCGTCCCTGGCGAACGAGAGCCCCTAAATCTTAGTACTTTGAGAGTTCTGGACTCATATCACTCTAGCAATATGATTTTAGCATAACTGTGGCTATGAAAATCGAGCCCAAGGGATCACCCACTTGAAGGCATCCCGATTTCAAGCCCACAAAGTATGTATCTGGCAATTGATAAGAATCATATTGAATTCCATACCCCTTGGTACCATAAAACTGAAGTTTTAAATCCATTTCTTAACTAACATATTTTCATAACTTAATAACTTTGTTATTATACTTCAAAATAAAAGAGTTTGTAATCATAAAACCTCTAAAACCAAAATATACATTTCTATTCATCAAATAGAATCATACTCTATAGAACATTCTTCCAATATATATACATACGTCAACTGAATACTCTAAAATCATATTTATAAATCTCAAGGCTTGAATCAATAACATATCATTGGCACATAAAACATTTTTCATAACACACAACATATCAATCATGGTCCCATAGTTTTCTAAATTTCATTTCATGCTATATATTCAAAATCATGGCTTTGCAAAAATTATATATTCATAATTTCATCTCTAATACCATACTTAACAATCATCATGCATCAAACATAATCATAATGTCTAAAGATAAGGCTATGAGTTTGAATCCACTCACCTGGAGGGGGAGGGAAAGGTGGCGTCAACTCCAACTGAGCTCCGAGGAGCCGGGAGGGCACCAACGTCAACTATTATAAACATAAAACTCATCAATACTCTATGGGTATCTCTAGATTATTCTAACACAACTCTAGCAACATTGGGGGAGCACTCCCCTTTGACAACAATGAGGAAAAACACAACTCAAACCATGGAATATGAAAGGGATGAGACAAATGAAACATAAACAATGAGAAAACTAACCTTGAAGCTTGGAGAAAGAAGATTTAATGGAGGATGAGAGTGGAGGGGAGGAAAGAGAAGAAGAGATGAAATTTTGGGGTAGGGTTCGGAAATGGGGGAGAAATCCCGAGTTTGGGGGTATATATTAGGGTGGAAGGGTTCACTTGATGAAATGGTGACGTTCCTCACTGTTTCTGGAAAACTGACACCGCTATAGCAGTCAATGACCGCTATAGCGGTCTATGCCATTCTCCGCCCCGTGCCTGATCACTTATGATTGCTATAGCGGTCCTGGACCGCTATAGCGGTCTCTAGAGGCAAAATACCATGTTGCACACTTCCTGTGACCGCTATAGCGGTCTCTAGAGGCAAAATACCATGTTGCACACTTCCTGTGACCGCTATAGCGGTGATAGAAACACCCAACTGCTGCAGAATTTTGCTGTCATGGTTTAAGCATCATTTCCATACTCCCACTCATTTACATTTCTTTATTCTAAGTTAAATCATTTATTTACTTCCTATTAATTTTAAAACATAAATGTAAATAAGAAAATACCCCCCATTTGGATTCGAATAAAATATCAAAAAAATCAAAACCCCAACCAATCAAAATCTCATTTTTGTGTTCTAGTTCAAATTTTGGAATTCTGGCGATTTTCTAAACTTGGGGGCTAAAACGAAATATCTAGAGGATTCCAAAAATTCGTTAAAAATCACTCTTCACTTTATTTTCCTTTGGAGAGCAATTACCGGGACTTTTGATCCCAAGAATATAACTCTAACATATAGCCCTCCAAGGAGGTGTAGGGTTCTAGACTTAGCGAAGACTCAGACCCGGCAACAGCAGTAGGTCCCGGGGGACCTTGAGGCCATGCAAAACTCATCTACTGACACGTGTACCCCAGGTATTACAATCTTCCCCCCTTAAATGATTTGGTCTCGAAATCTAAACAATGGTAGCTGAAAGTTCAAGGAGTTGGGATACTTAACCCACGTATGGTTTCAAGAATGAGCTTGAATGCCCGAAACACTCTGACATGATACTTTAACTATATTCGCTGATACTCTGGGAGGCAATGCCATCCTATAGGCCATTGCTCTGCTATTCTAGCTAAGAATGCCATTTGTCACAGTAGGGGCGGCTCCACCTCTAAGGGCAGCCCTTTCCTATCACGGTAACAAGGCTCCTATTGGGATATTTTGCACCGGGCGGCTCCACCTCTAAGGGTAGCCCTTTCCACAGTGCAAGTCCTAGGGGAAAAACTATGCTCTGCTGCCTCGTGCACGCGAGAGATCTCGAAGATAGGGGCTAACTGCCACTTCTGCCCTTTGCTCTAGTTCTGTTTCTCTCATGTCTGATATATACTGATACTAGGGAGACTCTCAATCCTCAATTCCTGAACTTTCTCCTCTTTATGCATGTGTTATGCATGAAAACCAAACTACTCTATTTGTTCTTGTAGAAAATGTAAAACAAACATGGTATTCATATGCCTAATCCTTGATTATCACATTTCTATAATTAAAGGTTATTATGCAATCAAATATCTACACCTCCAGTATACACAAATACCACACAATCACAAGTTCCAATCATATTGCACACAATACAAGCTCATGCAATGGAGGCCAACAACATGCTTCTTGTGACTTTACTAAGCCCATTAATTTCTTATTATTATGTTACTAAGATGCAACTTAACATGATAATTTCATTTAAGTCTCTTCTAACTTACATGCATGGGTTAGGGGAAAGAATGTGCACTTTACACATACAACCTCCTCAAGTTACTCTAATTATGTCTCAACAATGCTCACTCAAGTAAAACTATTATACATGCATATAATGCTCTAATTCACATCACATAATATCAAAATGCTAACACTTGCACACTTAACATAAAAAGGGAACATTCCCTAAACAAGCATGAAACAAAACTTCTTCAGGATGCTTGAATATCTTAAATCTTACACAAGTAAAACATGTTTCTAAATTCCTCCATTCCATTTTAAGCTACTCTAATAATGCTTGTTCAATGCCAACTTGAGTAAAAGCACCATACAAACCATCATACAAACACATGGGTCTATTTCACATTACATAAACTTTTGAAAACATTCATCATGGATCAAGTTACTTGCTACGGGCATAAAACAATTTGTCTAAGAAACTTATACCTAGTTATCTTAAATCTTATTCAAGTAAAACATGCTCCCAAATTCTCCCTTTTCCATAAGGCAAACTAATCATGGTAATGCAAAGTTAACAAAACCTCTTTGACAAAATCCTTCCATCTAAAATTTTCAAAACTTTGGCTAAGAGCCTCAAGTATTCATAGCACTTCTTTCAAAGGTACTAACATGGTTCTCAAATCACATGTGAAACTCATAAAATATGAAATCTATGCATTAAGACTCTAAATGCTATACAATGCACAAGTATTCTCTAGTTCAATCCTTAGCCTACAAGGTTCATGCTAACCATCCACATGCTTATTTCACTCAATTACAATCATAGTTACTCATACAGTCCTACTACTTCATCCTTCAAGGTTACAGATATCACAACAGAATCAATCCTTCGGGCATTGATAAAAGCTTTTATCACTAAACTCATATGAATTCTAGTCATGAGGAAGAAAATATTTATAGACTACAATGCTTCATTTCATGCGTATGGTTAGAAGATAAACAACTAGCAGTAAGCAAAGCAATCAGATACAATTAACATGCAATTTGTTCATGGCATCAAAGATTTCTTTAATTAATTTTACACATCATAACCAAGGTATCAATCCTATAGTGTGCCTATATGCATGATCCATGCGCTCATCGGGATTCTACTCATTAACTCTAAGTCAATCTTATGCTAGCTCTCTTCCTCTAGGGTATTAAGTTTCTCTTTTCTCTGACTTGTAACTCTATCTGAGATATGAGTAATAACTAGCTGCTACCTTGACCTCTTTATCATACGATAGTAGGACACGTCAGGGAGAGCACTGAGAGGGGTGGCCCTGGCCAATGGTACCTGCGGCGGACCTCTTTTTAAGCTACTTGTTCCTGCTTGCATCCCTTTATAATGCACTCTAGTATTAGATGTTCTCACTGACTATCTCTGACAAGTTCAAAATAGCCCACTCGAGGTGCCATATACAACTAGTGTTGATTGACATGGTGATGATATAATAGCGATAACGATGACGATTAATGGATGGCTTAGCTCATTGGAGGGGATGAAGGGAAAACGAGAGAAGACCAAATCAAGAATTCCAAGAAATGACAGGTACTCTAACTGAATCTAGACATGATTGACTCCTCCTATAGGCCTCAAATAACATCATGTTAGTGCAAATGGCTGCAGTTCCATTTACATAAACGTCATGCTATTTGTGGACACTTGCTCTAGTACTACGCAGGGAAACCTAATGCTCTGATACCACTTTGTCACGACCCGACTTGGGAGCGTGACCGGCACGTGGGGAATCCCATCCCCACGTCAGCCTACTAGGTGACATGGCTCTCTAAATGCATAATTTATCTTAAATATAATTCAAAATATGATCTCTTTGAAATATAAACATTTCCTCTAATTAAAACATAATGCTCAATTTCATAAACTGAAAATATTCAATAATTAAATCTCTAAAAGCTCTTATTCAAATTTGCTGATTTATGATTCATAACTGTCTCATTACATAAGTCTCTAATTACAATTTACATTTCATATACATGCTCAATATCTGAAAATACTAGAATGTATCAAACTACATGCGTGGATAAGATCCTACCTGCACATCTACTGGAGCATTCTACTCTAGCATAGTCCTACTCTAAACCTTACCACAAAGTAAGACTCACCACTGGAATAACAATGTCTATGGAACCGGAATCTAAATCACCTCTGAACCTGCAATTGTAGGAGGAAGAGAAAGGGGTGAGTCAACGGACTCAGTGAGTGAGCTCTCAGCCATCACCCACATGGGACAACCAACAAATATAATAAATTATATACATGCAGCAATCACAAACCATTTAATATTCATGTTCATAGCTATATATGAAAGATATCTCTTTAATTATCAATTCATAGAAAAAAAAGAACATCTCTAAATTCTTACTCTAATAAGAAATCATTTTCCATACATTTACATAATAACTCTTAAATAAGATATTCTCTGAAAACATAATTAATTGTTGAAAACATAAGAAATAGTATACTAATAGAGAAAGATGGTTTTCCTCTTTGGTACTGGGATTCGACCTAGGCCCCCATGTACCCTCAAGGCTTTGTTCCTACCGGGATTCGGCTTAAGCCCCCACATAGAACGTATTCTAAATGGGAACTCAAGGTTTTGCTTCAGTGGGTGCCAGACACGGGCTCCACCACACTGAACGCATCTACTATGCTCCACCAGTGCCAAACACGGGCTCCATTGGGGATCTAATATGGACATCTAAATAGGTTCCGTTTTCTGTATAAGCCACCATGGTTGTTTATCATTTATCATTTATGTAATTAACTGAAAATAGATGAAACAAAAATACTGAAATCTCATAGCTAAATGGTGGGTACTCCGTCCCTGGCGAACGAGAGCCCCTAAATCTTCGTACTTTGAGAGTTCTGGACTCATATCACTCTAGCAATATGACTTTAGCATAACTATGGCTATGAAAATTGAGCCCAAGGGATCACCCACTTGAAGGCATCCCAATTTCAAGCCCACAGAGTATGTATCTGGCAGTTGCTAAGAATCATATTGAATTTCGTACCTCTTGGTACCATAAAACTGAAGTTTTAAATCCATATCTTAACTAACATTTTTTCATAACTTAATAACTTTGTTATTATACTTCAAAATAAAAGAGTTCATAATCATAAAACCTCTAAAACCAAAATATACATTTCTATTCATCAAATAGAATCATACTCTATCAAACATTCTTCCAATATATATACATACGTCAACTGAATACTCTAAAATCATATTTATAAATCTCAAGGCTTGAATCAATAACATATCATTGGCACATAAAACATTTTTCATAACACACAACAAATCAATCATGGTCCCATGGTTTTGTAAATTTTATTTCATGCTATATATTCAAAATCATGTCTAAAGATAATGCTATGAGTTTGAATCCACTCACCTGGAGAGGGAGGAAAAGGTGGCATCAACTCCAACTGAGCTTCGAGGAGCCGGGAGGGCACCAACATCAACTATTATAAACATAAAACTCATCAATACTTTATGGGTATCTCTAGATTATTCTAACACAACTCTAACAACATTGGGGGAGCACTCCCCTTTGACAACAGTGAGGAAAAACACAACTCAAACTATGGAATATGAAAGGGATGAGACAAATGAAACATAAACAATAAGAAAACTAACCTTGAAGTTTGGAGGAAGAAGATTTAATGGAGGATGAGAGTGGAGGGGAGGAAGGAGAAGAGGAGATGAAATTTTGGGGTAGGGTTCGGAAATGGGGGAGAAATCCCGAGTTTGGGGGTATACATTGGGGTGGAGGGGTTCACTTGATGAAACGGTGACGTTCCTCACTGTTTCTGGAAAACTGACACCGCTATAGCGGTCAATGACCGCTATAACGGTCTATGCCATTCTCCGCCTCGTGCCTGATGACTTATGACCGCTATAGCGGTCCAATCCTGGACCGCTATAGCGGTCTCTAGAGGCCAAATACCGTGATGCACACTTCCTGTGACCGCTATAGCGGTCTCTAGAGGCCAAATACCGTGATGCACACTTCCTGTGACCGCTATAGCGGTGACAGAAACACCCAACTGCTGCAGAATTTTGCTGTCATGGTTTAAGCATCATTTCCATACTCCCACTCATTTACATTTCTTTATTCTAAGTTAAATCATTTATTTACTTCCTATTAATTTTAAAACATAAATGTAAATAAGAAAATACCCCCCATTTGGATTCGAATAAAATATCAAAAAAATCAAAACCCCAACCAATCAAAATCTCATTTTTGAGTTCTAGTTCAAATTTTGAAATTCTGGCGATGTTCTAAACTTGGGGGCTAAAACGAAATATCTAGAGGATTCCAAAAATTCGTTAAAAATCACTCTTCACTTCATTTTCCTTTGGAGAGCAATTATCGGGACTTTTGATCCCAAGAATATAACTCTAACATATAGCCCTCCAAGGAGGTGTAGGGTTCTAGACTTAGCGAAGACCCGGACCCGGCAACAGCAGTGGGTCCCGGGGGACTTTGAGGTCATGTGAAACTCGTCTACTGACGCGTGTACCCCAAGTATTACACAAAATCACTAAAACACCAAGATTGCTTCACAAAACTTGTTCTACTCTCCATAATCTACAAAGCGAACCGATTAGAATTTTAAATCATCTCCATTATCCACTTTGAGATATCATAGTCCACTATTTCAGGAAGGATTAGGTGCTGTTTGGGAGGTCTTGAAGGGAGCAAAATCATTCTTGGATCATCATTTGAAGCCAAGATCCTTAAAGCCAACAAAGTAGGGTTCTTTATGCCTTGTTGTGAAATTCTGTTTCTTGCATATTTGGATGGTTTAAAATTGATATTTTCTGGTTCTATTTGTGATTACACATATATATAGATGAATTTGCTTTGATGGATTGGTTTGTTTTTGTGGAAAAATCATTTTTGTGAAACGAGATATTAAACCATGCTACTAGATTTTCAGTTTTTATATAGGTAGCCACTGATCACAAAATTTTTGAGGGAATTGTGGGTATTTTTATTAGTCAGGAAAAGTATGTATTGAAGCTAACATCATAGGATAATTCCAAAAAATTTCTTGAGCTCTGATTTGGACATATACTGCCTGAAAAAATCATGAACCGAGACTATATATGTGCTGTCTGAATTATTAGAACTAAAGCTGTGGGTTTGTCTGATTTTGTTACCAGGGTGTTGACAACATCTTGATGTGTAACCACGATTTTTATTCTGAATTTCTACAATCATTTGTTAGGGTTAAAGATTATGAGATTCCGGTTCTGAGTTGAGATTAGGTGGTCTCTAAGAACCACCAAATTTGTAGAATTTTTCTAATGTAGTTAGAGAACTCCTTTTGCTCTAAAATTTTCACAGGACCTTAGGGACACATTGATGTGTCATAAGAATTTTTATAGCATTGGATTTAATGGTTTGAAATACAGAATAATTTGTGCTATGAATATATGAAATTTTTTAGTCTATTGAAAATGGATTGATGCTTTGAATTGATGAAATAATGGCATTTGGTACTAGTATAACATGAGCACATGAATATGAATAATTGAGCATGTAAGCTTATTGATGATGTTATGCACACATAAATATGAATGTTTTTTACAATTGTGTATATGCGAAAGAAAAACATAAGATTGTATTTCTTGGGCTGGAGAGAGTAAATTCGGTCTATCAGGGAAAGTAAACCTGAATACCAAGATAAGAATGAGATTATATGTCTTGGGTTAGAGAAAATAAATTTGGTTTGCCCGGGAAAGTAAACCTAAGTACCCTTAAATTGAGTCAGGGAAAGTAAACCTGGCTAGGAATAGGTCTGTGTGAGAATTGGAGAAAGAAAATCCAATTATAATGTATAGGAATGAACTTAGTCCTGAAAAGCAATCATTACCCTAAAGTGGTCAAAGCCACAAAAGTCGAGGCACAAGACGAGTTAAAGTAACAATGGTTCTAAGTAGTCTTTTATCTTATGTGCTAAGTGAAAAATTTTAGTATCGATATTGAGGCCAATATGTTTAAGTTGTGATTTAAAAGTATATGCTTATCTAATGTTGAGTACGATGATATGTGTATATTAAGTGACTGAACAATAAAAGAAACCAATTTCGAAAAAATAGTTTTGAACCTTAAAATGAACCTTTGATATATGTTGTATGCTCACATTTTCTAAATAAACCAAAGTGGCTGGGACAATGATGATGACATTACGAATTATGTATGTGGTGAAATGCCCTACTAAGAATTTGTACAATTCTCACACCTATGTGTTTGTGTTTCCCTGTCATCTCCAGGTTGAACCAAAGGACTATGAGGCTGCTTCGCAAAAGAACTCATAATTGAAATAGTGTAGTAGTTAATGCTTTTATTATGCTATATTTAGTGGAATGGATATTTATGTAGATCTAATAGAGAACAGATATGTATTAAAGCTCATAATATAGCTTCCTTTTGTATGTAACTATGTATTTAATAAAGATTGTGTTTCTTTATCATATATTTTAATAGATTATGCTTAGTTATCACATGCATTAGTCGAGCTTGCCATAGATATTTAAGAAAGATTCTTTATTTTATAAGTAATAACTCTTGAGTATGATATCATGACTTAAGGATAACGTTGTACTTGGGAGAATGTTACACAAGCCCCTCTTCAATGGCAATACCATGGGATAGAGAAGGTTCAATACAAAATCTCATACATGAAACATTTCCAAGTATAGAAACTCATGGTTATGATGCATCTTATATGGGTGAAAGAGCCATACTTACACCAAAAAATTAGGATGTTCAAAAAATAAATGACCTTATTATAAGCCATTTCCTAAGAGAAGAGCAGGACTTGGTATCATATGATGAGGTTGAAGGTCATACAAATAATTTATATAAAAAATAATACCTAAACTCCATTTTCCTATGTGGTTTGCCACTACATATCTATGTAATGGTACAAGTTTATTATGTTGTGAAACTTTTTCAAACATGTTGGATGTAGAAATTTTAATAGGTCATCACTTTGGGCAAAGAGCTTTTCTGCCTAGGGTTAAACACATAATAGAAGAGAGTGCAAGACTGTCATTTGTGCTTATTAGAAAGCAATTTCTTGTTAAATTGAGCTTTGCACTGACAATTAATAAGGAATAAGGACAAAACATTCCTAATGTTGAGATTTATCTACCGAAACATGGTTGTAGCCATGGACAATTGTATGTTGCTTTATCTATAAATGTTTCTCAGTGTAGCATAAAAATACTGATAAGAGAAGGGAAACTTGAAAAAGAAAATGGATAATTTACTAGAAATGTTATTTTTACAGAGGTCTTGTTATTTTAACCTCAAGTAAAAATTGTCTTACACATTTACATTTTCACATCTTTTTTTTTTATTGGATTAACTTTTTTTTTTAAAATTTGTAAATCAATCATAACTTGAAGATTGTGTATGTACATATAGACAAATCAAAATTTGAGGAACTCTTCCAGATATGTCGGGAGTTGAAAAGAAATAATTTAGACATGTACTTTGCCAAACGAGTAAGTACTAAAGTGTTGTTTTAGATTTTTAGTATTTGTTTTATTTAAACAAAATTACTTCACCTATTATTTGGGTATGAGGGAGAGCTTGAAAAGCTTTTGAATACTTGAAAAGATGAGTAATTTCTTGCCTTAGTCAATGCAATTGACAATGTAACACCCTAAGTCTTAACCTAATACTACTAGTATGTATTTAGGTTAATCCTTAGAATATTACCTCTTGGTCTCATTCTTTACGTTAAAAATACTTAGTGGAAATATGGGTAAAATTTTTCTTTTTGGAATTAAAACCAAAGTGAGAGCCACGCATGATTCTTTGAACGGGAATTCGTACAAGTCATATGAGCAAATCATAATAAAACACATAAATAACATGGATACATCAACTGAATATATATAGATAATGTGCCTACCAAAAGGCAGGACTATTCGGTACATAGAAGAATGAAATACAACTGAAAAGCAAATACAAGGAAATTATAAAAGCAATACCCGTACCCATGTGGACCTAGGGTAGACAACCTCATATACAAAAGAAGGTTTGTCCTCAACTGTGTGGCGTGTGTGCACTAGCTACTACCCATCCTATGCACCTACTCCTGCTGGTCCGAGTACTGACGGGTGGAATTGTAACACCCTAAATCTTAACCCAAGACTACTAGTATATACTTAGGTTAATCTTTAGAATATTACCTCTTGGTCTCATCTTTTACTTAGAAAATACTTAGTGGAAATATGGGTAAAATTTTTCTTTTTTGAATTTAAAATCAAAGTGAAAGCCACGCACGAATCTTCAAGAGGAAGCATAGCGAAACATATAAGCAAAGCATAAAGAAACACATCATATCATGGAGACATCATCTGAAACATAGATATATATATATATATATATATTGTGCCTCCCCAAAGGGCAGGACTATTCAATACATTGGGAAGCGGAATACAACTGAAATACAATACAAGGAAATCATAAAAAGCAAATACAAGAGAAACAACACCCATACCCATGTGCACCTAGAGTAGACAACCTTATATACAAAAGAAGGTTTGTCCTCAACTATGTGGCGTGTGTGCACTAACTGCTACCCCTCCTATGTCTACTCCTGCTGGTCCGAGTACTGTAGGGTCGAGTCGATCCACTGACGAATCTCGGCGGGAGTGGTCGAGCGCATCATCGGGGCATGTCCACCGCGGCGAGGGCGCATAGATGGTCGACGAGCCAACCTCGGCTGGATCACCGTCTCCTCACTCCCAGCTCTCATCGGTGGGGGAGCAGGACTAGAGCTCCAACTGTACATGTGTGATGGCGGGTCCTCGGATGGGTCCGTCTTCGAGTACTGGGTACGAGGCACATACTCTGGGTAGTCGCGTACCGCTCATGTCTCGGGCTCCATGCGGAGAATCTGCTCATCACGTGGTCTAGCTAGCTCAAAAATCCCGTTATGATAGTAAGGAGCAGTCGGGGTAAAACGGTAACTCGGGACTGGATGCGCGAAGGGTCATCCCATAAACATGAACACTCTAACCGTGCAGCGACCCTCAAAATGGTATGACCCGAGTGCCGAGTCATGGTGCAGCTCCCATACCGGGGTGTCGATGAAGAGTACAAATGTTGCCATCTGAAGATATGACGGAAGAAAAGAGAGAGGTAATGAGAATCTTTCTAAAAGAATTCTCAGTAGAGTTATCCCCACCTAGGTGACATCGTCACATCCTCAGGAACCTTGGGTTTGTTTCTAAAAAGGTGTGCATGCATATAAATTCCTTGTAAGTTAGTTTTCTAAAGTGTTATTTATCCAAGGTCCATCATATTTTACAATTCGTCTTATAACTAAGCATGAAATATACTAATGATATGAATGCATCATAAAGGTAAACCAAACAATAGAATAACTAAGAAACATTATAACATTGGCATAAGTATAGTATATGTGACATTGTTAACTTTAACTTTCATCTCATGGGGCCACCCTAAAACATTTCTAGGTTATGAGCTCATACCTTGACTAGTCGTCACTAGTTCTTACTTATCCTATGATAAGCGTAACATACATAATTCCCGACTTAAAGTACGGGCTAGGGGGCAATTAAGGATCACCTCTCTTAGGATCATTTCCTCTTTGAAACGCTCTACTAGCAACTAGTGCATCGTAGTATTGTCCACTTTGGCAAGCTCTATGTCAATACCCTCACGGATTTATTTTCTTGGGGGTGCTCGGCTAAACCGGTGTCACCCAAGAAGGCGTCTCAGTGTTGTGTTACATTTAAGTTCTCATAAAGTGTTAATTCATAGATACATCATTATTCATTACATAAATCTTTTTCATAGCATATACATCATCACAAGAAAATTTTTCATAGTGTATACATAAAACTATAGCATATATATTATCACATAATCACACCTTAGACAATCATACATACAAACTCCCAAGCTTATTATGTTATAAACCTATAGTATGTTATGCTTTGGTTCTTTTGAGTCTTAAACTTGTAAACTAATTGTTCTAGTATTATTCTTAACCTCTCACACACCTATAGGTTCACAACTAATACGTTTTACTAATTTTTATGCTCAAGGACCTATCCAAACAGCACTATACAGATTTAGACAACTTTATATTTGTGTGATTACGGGGTTCTAGAAATTACGATTTAGACCCTTAAAGTCTTTAACTCATATTCTAAGTTATTGATCATCAAAACCTAGTCTCTTGGGAACCTATGAGGTTATAACTAAGTATTTCTCACCTCACACTATGGTCAAGAACATCTCTAAACCTCAAGGATGCAGAATTTGAAATTCTAACTTTGCGGGTACCTAGAAGTCACAACAATGACCCTTTCTAAGTTTAGTTTCCTCCTAAGGCTTCAAGATTAAGTCCTAAACCAATTATGAGTCATTCCTACATATTTAAACTAATTTAAAACCATGATTATTAAATCTAAACCTTGCTGGACAAATCCAGAAAATTACATAATTAAAGGATCTAGAACTCTCAAATTAATTCTTTTCTAGTTCCTAACTTATCCTATCTTTCACATGTGAGTCTTAACATTATTTTTACTCAAACATAGGCACACTATCATCATTAAAACAGCACATATAGTGGCAGTAATGAGCATGGAAGAACCGAAAATATACTTCTCCATAAAAGGCATAAAACATAATTTCTAAAGCACATAAAATACTAGTTTCTCTTGGAACTCTTTTTAAACTTTCAAAACTCATTTATAAACAATTTTAACATCTAAAGTCATAAGAATATTTAAGAGGGCATTGACCACTTTATAAAACTTAGTTCTTTGCATTCCTTAAACTTAGTTCTTTGCATTCCTTAAACTCATATAAGCTTGGAAAAATTATAAAACTTAGTCTCAAATACTTAGAAACTTCAAGACCTCTTGGGGCTGAAATATGAACCAAGGAAAAATACATATTGTTAGACCTTTGTTGTGACAACAATGGGCAAGTCTTTGAGCTCTAGGTTCATTTAGGTGATGACATAAAAATAAACATGCTTATGCACTTATTTTAGGTTCCATTAGAAAGTAAAGTGATAGCACAAAGTAAATATGAATGCAACTCATTATTATCTTGGTATTAAGTGAGAACTTGAAATATAAACATAATAATGCATAGCTTGAAATATGAACATGATAATGCAAGTTCATTCATTATCTTGGTATTTAGTGATAGCAAGGAAGTAAACATGATATGCAAAGCATAAGGTAAACATGATGCAAGGTTCATTTTATGATTAACTAGAGCTCACTCAAGACTTTAACAAGATAACAACCCAATACAATATCTCAAAGATCACAACACAAAAATCGAAAGTCATGTAAAAGAGAAAGAAAGTGAAACTACATCAAGTTCTTTATTAAATACCTAAAACCCCTATCTAGAGAAAAATCTCTAGAACGTGCCAGCCAACTTTAAGGTTGACAAGGGTAGGCTTGGGCTTTTAGAAATCCTTAGATAAATTTTCTTAAGTTGAAAAACCATGTGAGTTAGATATCATATAGATGAAGTCATAAGAAAAGGAAAACTCAAGCTTTAAAGGTTTCTTTGAGATGAACACAATGTCCTCATCTAGAAACTCTCATCATCAAGCTATCATACTCATAATCAAGGCCTCATGGCCGAAATGAAAAGAAAGGAAAAATAAAGGAAAGTTCAAAAAGAATCCAAGAGGAAACTAGAGAAAAACACTTTCTTGAGCAAAACAAAGTTTGAAAACAAATCCCTACCTTGTGATGAAGGTAAAAGCTTGGACTTGAAGATGGAAATGAGATGAGCAACACCTCCTAGGATGGTGGTGATGATTCGGCCAAAGAAGAAGGAAAGAAAGGAAATGTGTTTTGGGTGAAGTTGTGTTTGAGGTATGGTGTTTGAGAGCTTTGATGATGGTTCAAGGCTTTGGGGTGGTGTTTGATGGTTGAGAGATGATGATGAGATGAAGAGATGAAGATGAAAAGAAAGGAAGAACACTCTTGAAACTTTAAGAGAAAAAAAAAGAACTAGCAAGACAACTCTAAAACTCTAAACTTAGCAAATGCTTCAAGGTGCAACAAGGCTATCACAAGCATCCTATTTATAGAAAAACAAAACCATGGAGCTCACCAATAGGGAGGAGTGGCCGTGTGGTATTGGAGGGAAAATGGAGAGGAAAATATCTCTTACACAAGGTCATTCAAGCATCGTTTGAAGTATGGAAGCTATGCTACAAAGTATGGCTTGATGTGAGTTAATTTCCTATCAAATTTTTATGAAATTAGGCTTCTAGAAACTTGACATGGGTGGAACTTTTCCAGCCACAAATAAATGGGAAAAATGGGTTGTTTTAATTATTTATTCATATGGAAATTCAAGCTTGATTGAAAGTTATGACAAGGTATAGTGTATGTGACTTGAGGTATGGCCTTGGAGTGTTGAAAAATTGAACATGTGATGCATATGGGGAGGGTGAGGCTTCGGCCAGGGCTGGACAGCAGAGTGGGGGTGAGTTTTGACCATTTAATTGGGTGTTAATGGTAGGTTTAGATGTGTATTAGCTTAGGTACAAGGTTAGGAACAATTAAGCTTAAGTTTAGGTAACTAAGAATGTGATTTAGGGAGTTTATGACAAGTTTAGGAGTGCTCATACATCATTAAAGAATTTAAAACTCATTTGTGAATAAACAATGTGTAACACAATTCCATGATTTAAAGAATTGGAAAGAGAAAACACTATTCAAGATTCTATGACTAGGTGTCTTGAAATTAAAATATGATTTTAGGTTGTAATTAAGAACTTTTTGGTTCTAATCAACTTTAATAAATTTTTTTGACTCAAGATTAATTAAGGAAATTAATTAACCTTCGATTAGAACCTAATATTGCTTAGGTTTGCTTACTCACGCGATTAAGCGTAAAAACACAAAACTAGGGGCAAAATCGTAATTTTGCACTAATTTTGCCCGGGACTTCTAAAATTAAAACTGAGGTCATATAATACATAAAAATGCCTTTTAAAACCATCTGGAGAAGTTTCGGGTTCATCCGGCACCTGCAAATGGGTAAAACACCACAAGGGCGTTTTGGTCATTTTGACCCGAAAACTCGAAAAACGAGATTTTCGATCCCGGGAAGGTACACAGGTTATCTAATCCCCTTCCAACATTGAGTTTGCCCTTCGAGTACTGCCGAACCAGCTTTCCTCGGTCAATTTGAAAATGACCTTAGGGGCATTTTGGTCATTTTCACTCTAACAAAAAAATCGGGGCGTTACATTACTCCCCTCCTTAAAAAGAATTATGCCCTCGAAATTCGTACCTTAGAAAAGTTCTGGATATTTGGACTTCATCTCTGTTTCTAGTTCCCACGTGTATTCTTCCGACTTGTCTCGTCCCCACGCCACTTTCACCAAAGGAACAGACTTGTTCCTTAACTGCTTGACTCCGTGATCCACTATTCTCGTAGGCGATACATTGAAAGTGAGGTCCTCCTTCAACTGTACATGGTCTGGTTCTAGGACATGGCTAGGGTCGGACTCATATTTGCGTAACTGGGAGACGTGAAAGACATCATGAAGGTTTGACAGATTGGGTGGTAAGGCTATTTTATAAGCTACAGATCCGATTCTCTGAAGAATTTCAAAAGGGCCAAGAAATCGGGGACTCAACTTTTTAACTTTCATGGCTCTCCCTATTCCTGTAGTGGGGGTGATTCTTAGAAATACATGTTCTCCTTCTTGGAACTCCAAGGGCTTGCGCCTTTTGTCCGCGTAGCTTTTCTGCCGACTACGGCGGTTAAGATTCTATCCTTGATTTTCTTGATTTGCTCCGTCGTTTCCCTCACTACATCAGGTCCTAAGACACCTTGTTCTCCGGGCTCGTACCAACACAAGGGTGATTGGCACTTCCTTCCATATAACGCCTCAAATGCGGTGCCATCTGGATGCTCGTGATAAGCAGTTGTTATACGCGAACTCGATCAAAGGCATGTACTTATCCCAACTTCCTTTCTGGTCTAAGACACAAGCTCTCAGCATATCTTCCAGGGTTTGGATTGTCCTCTCAGACTGACCATTCGTTTGTGGGTGGTAAGCAGTGCTCAAGCACAACTTGGAACCAAACGCCTTTTGAAAGGCTCCCCAAAAACGTGACGTAAACCGCGGATCTCGATCCGAGATTATCGTCGATGGTACTCCATGCAACCTTACTATTTCTTTGATGTAAAGCTAGGCCAACTTATCCAATGAGTATGTGACTCAAATAGGTAGAAAGTGAGCCGACTTAGTCAGTCGATCCACGCTTACCCATACGGCATCGTGGCCAGCTTGGGTCCTTGGCAATCCTGTCACGAAATCCATTGATATACTTTCCCACTTCCACTCAGGGATTGGCAGGGGTTGCAACATGCCAGAAGGTTTTTGGTGTTCGATCTTAACCTTTTGACAGATCAAACACTTACTCACCCAGGCGACCACATCCTTCTTTAATCCGGGCCACCAAAACATCTTCTTCAAGTCCTGATACATCTTGGTAGTACCAGGATGGATGGGAAAATGGCTCTTGTGAGCCTCCTCCAAGATCTTTTCTCGGAGGTCGCCATCTTGTGGCACACAGATTCGCCCCTCAAACCTCCACAACCAGTCGGGGCCTCGTACACAGCCTTTCAACTTTTCGGCCTTAACTGCCTCGATTGTCTCCATAAAGTCCTCATTTTCTCTTTGGGCAAGCATAATCCTTTGCTTAAACCCACTGGTAACCGTGAGATGACTCATCACGATGCCATTCTCCATTATAGACATCCCAAGATTCATATCCCTAAACTGCTCTATTAACCCAACTTCATTAACCATCATACTTGACAAACGTAACGAGTTTCGGCTCAAGGCGTCGGCTACTACATTAGCCTTGCCGGGGTGGTAACTTAAGCCAAAATCGTAGTCCTTGAGGAATTCCATCCATCTTCTTTGCCTCATATTCAACTCCTTTTGATCAAAGAGATGCTTGAGACTCTTATGATCGGAGAAAACTTCAAACCTTACACCATACAAATGGTGTCTCCACATCTTTAGAGCGAACACGATGGCTGCTAGTTCTAGGTCATGGGTGGGGTAGGTTACCTCGTGAGGCTTGAGTTGTCTGGATGCATAGGCTACCACTTGCCTGTTTTGCATCAACACACAACCTAAACCCTTGCCAGAAGCATCGCAATATACCTCGAAGGGTACATTGGGGTCAGGTAAAACTAAAACTGGGGTTGAGGTGAGCTTTTCCTTAAGCTTTAGGAAACTCTTTTCACATTCGGGGCTCCACTCAAACGGGGCATTCTTCCTAGTGAGCTTGGTTAAGGGTAGGGCTAACTGGGAAAATCCTTTGATAAACCTACGGTAATATCCAGCTAAACCCAAAAAGCTTCTAATCTCGATTCTGAGAGGTTGGTCTATCCCAATTCATCACAGCTTCTATCTTACTTGGGTCGACAGCTATGCCACCCTTTGACACAACATGTCCTAAAAACTTTACCTCCTCTAACCAAAATTCACACTTAGAAAGCTTCGCATACAACTTCTTCTCCTTTAGCACCTCTAAAACCAGCCTCAAATGACGCTCATGCTCCTCGTGGGTCTTCGAATAGATGAGAATATCATCTATGAACACAACCACGAATTGGTCTAAATAGGGTCTAAAGATCCTATTCATGTAATCCATACAAACTGCGGGAGCATTCGTCAAACCAAATGACATTACATTGAACTCAAAGTGTCCATACCAAGTTCGAAAGGCAGTTTTAGGAATATCCGAATCTCTAACCCTAATCTGATGGTAACCGGACCTTAAATCAATTTTAGAAAATACTACGGCTCCCTTCAATTGGTCCATAAGATCATCAATCCTAGGTAACGGGTACTTGTTCTTTATGGTTACTTGGTTTAGCTGCCTATAGTCTATACACATCCTCATACTTCCGTCTTTCTTTTTCACAAATAAGACCGGAGCGCCCCAAGGTGAAGCACTCGGCCTTATAAAACTCTTCTCCAATAGCTCCTCCAACTGGGTTTTTAGTTCTGCTAGCTCCAAAGGTGACATCCTATACGGGGCTATAGAGATTGGTCCTGTTCCAGGAACTAACTCTATAGAGAATTCAACTTCTCTCTCGGGAGGGAACTCGGGTATTTCATCCAGAAATACCTCGGGATAGTCTCTCACCACAGGTATCTCACCTAGGTTCTGCTCAAAGTCTACATCACAGGCGACTAGGAGAACATATCCTTTAGCTTTCTCCCCACTACAGAAGACCTCTACTGAATTTAGGTACAGCCTAATGGGTTGAGTGATGTGTTCGGGAGGAGAGGGGAAAACTACGGTTTGGGTTCCACAATCTAACATCACACGGTTGGCGTGAAGCCAATTCATGCCTAAGATAATGCCTATGTCTTTTAAGGGTAAACAAATTAAATCTATGATAAAAGACCTATTTTCTACAACAAGATGACAGTTTAAACAACAACGACAGGTATTAACAGGGCGATTTGTAGGAGTAGAAATAATGAGATCAAAAGGAAGTTTAGAGACTTTTAGATTTAAGGACTCGACACTAGCAAGTGAAATAAAAGAATGAGTAGCACCAGAGTCATATAGTACAGTTAAGGGTTCACCGTTTACTTCACACATACCTTCAATGAGATCTTTGGACTTTTTGGCGTTTTCCGCATTAAGGGTAAAGACTCTTCCTCGGTATTGTGGTCGGGGGTTCTAGTTCGACGTCCCTTGTCTGGCGCAGTCCTTTGCATAGTGGCAGGCTTGCCACACTTGAAGCACATATTCTGACCGGCTAAGCATGGGCGATTCCCGTGGTTCTTTCCGCATTGTGGGTAGACATCAGCAGTCGTTGCTCCGGGGTAAGCAGCAGGGGTTTGTGGTGCCTTGTTCTTGGCTCCACTTGGTCCTCCATTGTGGTTCCAAGGTCCACCCGGTCCACGGGGTTGATTGTTGAAATTCCTCGGGCCTTGCTGTTGAAATGGCGGCCTTTGGTGTTGCTTGGATTGTTGGTGTGCAGGAGCTCTCGGTGTTTGTTGTTGTTGTTGTTGTCGGAACTGGTTGGTCTGGTAGGGATTGTAGTTATTCCTTGAAGGGTACTGTGGTTTGAACTTCGGGGCTTGAGGTCCGAGCCCCTTAGCTCGTTCCGCCCTTGTCGCTTGCATATTCCTTTGCCCTTCTTCGAGAATTCGGCACTTGTTGACCAGGGTTGGGAAGTCTCTGATCTCCATGTGGGCCACGGCGTAGTTCATCTCCGCCTTCAGACCGGCCTCATACTTAACGCATTTCCAAACCTCATCAGGGTTCCCTTGAAACACCCGAGAGAACTTGATCAGCTCCTCGAACTTCGCAGTGTACTGGGCAACAGTAGACCCTCCCTGGGTCAACTGCATGAACTCAATGTCTTTTGCATTCCTTACGGACTCCGGGAAATACTTCTCATAGAAGTAAGTTTTGAACAGCTCCCAGTCAATGGGAGTTCCAGAGCCTCTAACAGACGCTTCGAGCCATTCCACCAAAACTTGGCGTCGGACTTCAACATGAAAGCAGCAAATGTGACCTTCTACTCCTCTGAGCAGGTAACGACAGAGTAGATCTTCTCCATGTCTTTGATCCACTCATCAGCCTTGTTGGGGTCCATTACCCTTCGGAACACCGGCGGGTTCGCCTTGCGGAACTCACTGAAGCGGGCATGTTCCACCGTCTCAGCAGCAGGGGGAGGAGGGGGAACAGGAGCAGCATTTGCTTGTTGATCCATTCGGTCGAACATCCATTCCATGGCTTGCGCCATACGACGGACAGCAGCAGCAGTCGCATTGTCTTGATCAACATTGGGCGTAGTCCTAGGCCATCGTCGCGGTGCCATTGGTCCCTAAACACATGAAACAATGAACATCAAGTTGATCAAGCTCAATATCCATGCAAAATGAGCTAGTTACCATGGAACTTGCAAGCAACAGAAGTCATGCATCTCTAGTCCTACAGCTTATCTCTATCAAGCACTACACATGACATAACTATCGCATCATGCTTATAAAGCATAGTCAGTCCAATCCTCAGGCTCCATGAGAATCGAACTACTCTGATACCATAATGTAACACCCTAAATCTTAACCCAAGACTACTAGTATGTACTTAGGTTAATCTTTAGAATATTACCTCTTGGTCTCATCTTTTACTTAGAAAATCCTTGGCAGAAATATGGGTAAAATTTTTCTTTTTGGAATTTAAAATCAAAGTGAGAGCCACGCACGAATCTTCAAGAGGAAGCATAGCGAAACATATAAGCAAAGCATAAAGAAACACATCATATCATGGAGACATCAACTGAAACATAGATATATATATATATATATATATATATATACTGTGCCAACCCAAAGGGCAGGACTATTCAATACATTAGGAAGCAGAATACAACTGAAATGCAATACAAGGAAATCATAAAAAGCAAATACAAGAGAAACAACACCCATACCCATGTGCACCTAGAGTAGACAACTTATATACAAAAGAAGGTTTGTCCTCAACTATGTGGCGTGTGTGCACTAACTGCTACCCCTCCTATGTCTACTCCTGCTGGTCCGAGTACTGTGGGGTCGAGTCGATCCACTGACGAATCTCGGCGGGAGTGGTCGACCCATCATCGGGGCATGTCCACTGCGGCGAGGGCGCATAGATGGCCGACGAGCCAACCTCGGCTGGACCACCGTCTCCTCACTCCCAGCCCTCATCGGTGGGGGAGCGAAACTGGAGCTCCAACTGTACATGTGTGATGGCGGGTCCTCGGATGGGTTCGTCTCCGAGTACTGGGTACGAGGCACATACTCTGGGTAGTCGCGTACCGCTGATGTCTTGGGCTCCATGCGGAGAATCTGCTCATCGCGTGGTCTAGCTCGCTCAAAAATCCCGTTGTGACAGTAAGGAGCAGTCGGGGTAAAATGGTAACTCGGGACTGGATGCACGAAGGGTCATCCCATAAACATGAACACTCTAACCGTGCAGCGACCCTCAAAATGGTATGGCCCGAGTGCCGGGTCATGGTGCAGCTCCCATACTGGGGTGTCGATGAAGAGTACAAATGTCGCCATCTGAAGATATGACGGAAGAAAAAAGAGAGGGAATGAGAATCTTTCTAAAAGAATTCTCAGTAGAGTTATCCCTACCTAGGTGACATCATCACATCCTCAGGAACCTTGGGTTTATTTCTAAAAAGGTGTGCATGCATATAAATTCCTTTTAAGTTAGTTTTCTAAAGTGTTATTTATCCATGGTCCGTCATATTTTACAATGCGTCTTATAACTAAGCATGAAATATACTAATGATATGAATGCATCATAAAGGTAAACCAAACAATAGAATAACTAAGAAACATTATAACATTGGCATAAGTATAGTATATGTGACATTGTTAACTTTAACTTTCATCTCATGGGGCCAGCCTAAAACATCTCTAGGTTATGAGCTCATACCTTAACTAGTCGTCACTAGTTCTTACTTATCCTATGATAAGCGTAACATACATAATTCCCAACTTAAAGTACAGGCTAGGGGGCAATTAAGGATCACCTCTCTTAGGGTCATTTCCTCTTTGAAACGCTCTACTAGCAACTAGTGCATCGTAGTATTGTCCGCTTTGGCAAGCTCTATGTCAATACCCTCACGGATTTGTTTTCTTGGGGGTGCTCGGCTAAACCGGTGTCACCCAAGAAGGTGTCTCAGTGTTGTGTCACATTTAAGTTCTCATAAAGTGTTAATTCATAGATACATCATTATTCATTACATAAATCTTTTTCATAGCATATACATCATCACAAGAAACTTTTTCATAGTGTATACATAAAACTATAGCATATATATTATCACATAATCACACCTTAGACAATCATACATACAAACTCCCAAGCTTATTATGTTATAAACCTATAGTATGTTATGCTTTGGTTCTTTTGAGTTTTAAACTTGTAAACTAATTGTTCTAGTATTATTCTTATCCTCTCACACACCTATAGGTTCACAACTAATACATTTTACTAATTTTTATGCTCAAGGACCTATCCAAACAGCACTATGCAGATTTAGACAACTTTATATTTATGTGATTACGGAGTTCTTGAAATTACGGTTTAGACCCTTAAAGTCTTTAACTCATATTCTAAGTTATTGATCATCAAAACCTAGTCTCTTGGGAACCTATGAGGTTATAAATAAGTATTTCTCACCTCACACTATGGTCAAAAACATCTCTAAACCTCAAGGATGCAGAATTTGAAATCCTAACTTTACGGGTACCTAGAAGTCACAACAATGATCCTTTCTAAGTTTAGTTTCCTCCTAAGGCTTCAAGATTAAGTCCTAAACCAATTATGAGTCATTCCTACATATTTAAACTAATTTAAAACCATGATTATTAAATCTAAACCTTGCTGGACAGAATCCAGAAAATTACCTAATTAAAGGATCTAGAACTCTCAAATTAATTCTTTTCTAGTTCCTAACTTATCCTATCTTTCACATGTGAGTCTTAACATTATTTTTACTCAAACATAGGCACACTATCATCATTGAAACAGCACATATAGTGGCAGTAATGAGCAAGGAAGAACCAAAAAAATACTTCTCCATAAAAGGCATAAAACATAATTTCTAAAGCACATAAAATACTAGTTTCTCTTGGAACTCTTTTTAAACTTTCAAAACTCATTTATAAATAATTTTAACATCTAAAGTCATAAGAATATTTAAGAGGGCAGTGACCACTTTATTTTTATCTCAAGAGGCCCTCAATTCATAAAACTTAGTTCTTTGCATTTCTTAAACTCATATAAGCTTGGAAAAATTATAAAATATAGTCTCAAATGCTTAGAAACTTCAAGACCTCTTGGGGCCGAAATATGAACCAAGGAAAAATACATATTGTTAGACCTTTGTTGAGACAACAATGGGCAAGTCTTTGAGCTCTAGGTTCATTTAGGTGATGACATAAAAATAAACATGCTTATGCACTTATTTTAGGTTCCATTAGAAAGTAAAGTGATAGCACAAAGTAAATATGAATGCAACTCATTATTATCTTGGTATTAAGTGAGAACGTGAAATATGAACATAATAATGCATAGCTTGAAATATAAACATGATAATGCAAGTTCATTCATTATCTTGGTATTTAGTGATAGCAAGGAAGTAAACATGATATGCAAAGCATAAGGTAAACATGATGCAAGGTTCATTTTATGATTAACTAGAGCTCACTCAAGACTTTAACAAGATAACAACCCAATACAATATCTCAAAGATCACAACACAAAAATCGAAAGTCATATAAGAGAGAAAGAAAGTGAAACTACGTCAAGTTCTTTATTAAATACCCAAAACCCCTATCTAGAGAAAAATCTCTAGAACGTGCCTGCCAACTTTAAGGTTGACAAGGGTAGGCTTGGGCTTTTAGAAATCCTTAGATAAATTTTCTGAAGTTGAAAAACCATGTGAGTTAGATATCATATAGATGAAGTCATAAGAAAAGGAAAACTCAAGCTTTAGAGGTTTTTTTGAGATGAACACAATGTCCTCATCTAGAAACTCTCATCATCAATCTATCATGCTCATAATCAAGGCCTCATGGCCGAAATGAAAAGAAAGGAAAAATAAAGGAAAGTTCAAAAAGAATCCAAGAGGAAACTAGAGAAAAACACTTTCTTGAGCAAAACAAAGTTTGAAAATAAATCCCTACCTTGTGATGAAGGTAAAAGCTTGGACTTGAAGATGGAAATGAGATGAGCAACACCTCCTAGGATGGTGGTGATGATTCGGCCAAAGAGGAAGGAAAGAAAGGAAATGTGTTTTGGGTTAAGTTGTGTTTGAGGTATGGTGTTTGAGAGGTTTGATGATGGTTCAAGGCTTTGGGGTAGTGTTTGATGGTTGAGAGATGATGATGAGATGAAGAGATGAAGAAGATGAAGATGAAAAGAAAGGAAGAACACTTTTGAAACTTTAAGAGAAAAAGAAAGAACTAGCAAGACATCTCTAAAACTCTAAACTTAGCAAATGCTTCAAGGTGCAACAAGGCTATCACTAGCATCCTATTTATAGAAAAACAAAACCATGGAGCTCACAAAAGGGAGGAGTGGCCGTGTGGTATTGGAGGGAAAAGGGAGAGGAAAATATCTCTTACACAAGGTCATTCAAGCATGGTTTGAAGTATGGAAGCTATGCTTCAAAGTATGGCTTGATGTGAGTTAATTTCCTATCAAATTTTTATGAAATTAGGCTTCTAGAAACTTGACATGGGTGGAACTTTTCCAGCCACAAATAAATGGGAAAAATGGGTTGTTTTAATTATTTATTCATGTGGAAATTCAAGCTTGATTGAAAGTTATGACAAGGTATAGTGTATGTGACTTGAGGTATGGCCTTGGAGTGTTGAAAAATTGAACATGTGATGCATATGGGGAGGGTGAGGCTTCGGCCAGGGCTGGACAGCAGAGTGGGGGTGAGTTTTGACCATTTAATTGGGTGTTAATGGTAGGTTTAGATGTGTATTAGCTTAGGTACAAGGTTAGGAACAATTAAGCTTAAGTTTAGGTAACTAAGAATGTGATTTAGGGAGTTTATGACAATTTTAGGAGTGCTCATACATCATTAAAGAATTTAAATCTCATTTGTGAATAAACAATGTGTAACACAATTCCATGATTTAAGGAATTGGAAAGAGAAAATACTATTCAAGATTCTATGACTAGGTGTCTTGAAATTAAAATATGATTTTAGGTTGTAATTAAGCACTTTTTGGTTCTAATCAACTTCAATAAATTATTTTGACTCAAGATTAATTAAGGAAATTAATTAACCTTCGATTAGAGCCTAATATTGCTTAGGCTTGCTTAATCACGTGATTAAGCGTAAAAGCACGAAACTAGGGGCAAAACCATAATTTTGCACTAATTTTGCTCGGGACTTCTAAAATGAAAACTGAGGTCATAGAATACATAAAAACGCCTTTTAAAACCATCTGGAGAAATTTCAGGTTCATTCGGCACCTGCAAATGGGTAAAACACCTTCCAACCTGCAAACTAGGGGCATTTTGGTCATTTTGACCTGAAAACTCGAAAAACGAGATTTTCGATCCCGGGAAGGTACACAGGTTATCTAATCCCCTTCCAACATTGAGTTTGCCCTTCGAGTACTGCCGAACCGGCTTTCCTCGAATTCCGGGTTGAAAATGACCTTAGGGGCATTTTGGTCATTTTCACTCTAACAGAAAAATCGGGGCGTTACAGGAATCGATCCACTGCCGGATCTCGACGGAAGTGGTCGTGCGGACAATCGGAGCGTGTCCACCGCGGCGAGGGAGCATGGATGGCCTACGAGTCAACCTCGGCTGAACCACCATCTCCTCACTCCCGGCTCTCGTTGGTGGGGAAGCGGGGCTAGAGTTCCAACTATACATGTGCGTGGGCGGGTCCTCTGATGGATCCATCTCCGAATACTGAGTTCGGGGCACGTACTCTGGTAGTCATGTACAGCTGACGCCTCGGGCTACATGCGGAGGATCTGCTCGTCGCGTAGTCTAGCTCGCTCAAAAATCGTGTTATGATGATAGAGGGCAGTCGGGGTGAAGTGGTAGCTCCGTACTGGGTGTGCGAAGGGTCGTCCCATAAACATGAATACTCTGACTGTACAGCGACCCTCAAAATGGTATGACTCGAGTGCTGGGTCATGGTGCAGCTCCCACGTCGGGGTGTCGATGAAGAGTACGAAAGTCGCCATATGAAGATATGATGGAAGAAAATAGAGAAGGAATGAGAATCTTCTAAAAGAATTCTCAGTAGGGCAATCCCTAACTAAGTGACGTCATCACATCCTCAGGAACCTTGGGTTTTATTTCTAAAAAGGTGTGTATGCATATAAACTCCTTTTAAGTTAGTTTTCTAAAGCATTAGTTATCCAAGGTCCGTCATATTTTACAATGCGTCTTATGACTAAGCATAGAATATACTAAGGCATGAATGCATCATAAGCATAAACTAATCACAAAAATGTTATAATAGTGGCATAAGTTGACAGGTATAAATCTCATAATAACTTTCTTGGTTTTTCATAGCATATGTGACATTTCAACTTTAACTTTATCTCATGGGGCCACCCTAAAATATCTCTAGGTTATGAGCTCATACCTTAACTAGTCGTCACTAGCTCTTACTTATCCTATGATAAGCGTAACATACATAATCCCGACTTAAAGTACGGGCTAGGGGGCAAACTAAGGATCACCTCTTAGGGTCATTTCCTCTTTGAAACGCTCTACTAGCAACTAGTGCATAGTAGTATTGTCCACTTTGGCAAGCTCTGTGTCAATACCCTCACGGATTTATTTTCTTGGGGGTACTCGGCTAAACCGGTGTCACCCAAGAAGGCGTCTCAGTGTTGTGTCACATTTAAGTTCTCATGATTTTCAAAAAAAATACATTTTTTCTAAGTTCCTCAAGTTTGATAGAAATTCGGCAGCATGACGACTGTAGACCGAATTTCCTCAAATTTGCTTATGCCATGAAAACATATAGGACATACAAACATTTCTTATGAGGTATAGCATATCATCATATAAAACTTCTTCATAGTATATACATCATCATGTTATCACACATTCATATGAAACTTCTTCATAGCACATACATCATCACATAATCATTCTAATCATATAAAAACTTCTTCATAGCATATACATCAAACTCATCATAGATAAAGCTTCATGTATCATATATCATACTTATATAAATTAAGCATCATAAAAACTCAAGACTTTTTAATGTCTTATGCATTGACCCTTAAGGTCCTTAAATCACGTTCTAAGTTATTAATCATCAAACCTAAGCATTTCCCACCTCACACTATGATCAAGAACATCTCTAAACCTCAAGGATACAGAATTTATAATCCTAACTTTACAGGTTCCTAGGAGTCACAACAATGACCCTTTCTAAGTCTAGCTTTCTCCTAAGGCATCAAGATCAAATCCTAAACCAATTATGAGTCATTCCTACACATTTAAACTAATTTAAAACTATGATTATCAAATCTAATCCTTGCTGGATAGAATCCAGAAAATTCAATAATTAAGGGATCTAGAACTCTCAAATTAATTCTTTTCTAGTTTCTAACTTATCTTATCTTTCACATATGATGTCTTAACATTATTTTTACTCAAACATAAGCATATTATCATCATTAAAACAGCACATTCAATGGCAAGGCAGAACTCCATAAAAGGCATAGAACATAATTTTTCAAGCACATAGAATACTTGTTTCTCTTGGAACCTTTTTAGAACTTTCAAAACTCATTTATAAACACTTTTATCTTTCAAAATCATAAAAATATTTGAGAGGGCAGTAGCTAAATCATTTTCATCTTAAGAGGTTCTAAATTCATAAAAGTTAGTTCTACATATTCCTTATACTTATATAAGCTTAGAAAATTTAAGAAACACATTTTTAACACTTGGAAAACTTAAAAACCTCTTAGGGCCGAAATCTTAACTTTGGAAAATAATTATTTTAGACCTTTGTTTGAGATAACAATGGGCAAGTCTTTGAGCTCTAGGTTCATTAAAGTGATGGCATAAAGATAAACATGCTTATGCACTTGTTTTAGCTTTTGTTAGAAAGTAAAGTGAGAGTATAAAATAAATATGAGATGCATCATATTATTATCTTTGATATTTAGGTGAGAACTTGAAATGTAAACATGATAATGCATAGCTTGAAATATAAACATGATAATGCAACTTCCTTTATTATCTTGGTACTTAGTGATAGCAAGGAAAATAAACATGATATGCAAGGCATAAAAGTAAACATGATGCAAGGTTCATTTTATGGCTAGCTAGAGCTCATTCAAGACTTTAACAAGATAACAACCCAACACATATCTCATTACAAAGAGGGCTTTAGAGTTCTTGAACCAAGTTCTCAAAGGAACTATGAGGTTCTTGAACTTCATCACCAAGCTCAAGTAAATCAACTTTCAAAACAAGACAAAATCTCAAAGATCAAGGAATCAAAACCGAAAACCTTACAAAAAGGAAAAGAGATTGAAACTAAGTCAAGTTCTTTATTAAGTACCCAAAACCCCTATCTAGAGAAAAATCTCTAGAACATGCCGGCCAACTTTAAGGTTGACAAGGGTAGGCTTGGGCTTTTAGAAATCCTTAGATTAATTTTCTTAAGTTGAAAAAAATCGTGTGAGCTAAATATCATATAGATGAAGTTATAAGAAAAGGAAAACTCAAGTTTTAGAGGTTTCTTTGAGATGAACACAAGGTCATCATCTAGAAACTCTCATCATCAAGCTATCATGCTCAAAATTATGGCCTCATGGCCGAAATGAAAGGAAAACAAAGAACCAAGGAAAAGTTTCAAAAGAAATCCAAGAGAAAGCTAGAGAAACTCATTTTTTGAGTAAAACAAAGTTTGAAAAGAAACTCCCTACCAAGTGATGAAGATGAAAGCTTGAACTTGAAAAGGAAAATGAGAAGAGCAACTCCTCCTAAGGTGGTGTGATGGGTTCGGCCAAAGAGAAAGAAAAGGAAAGGAGATGTGTTTTGAGGAAGCTTGTGTTTGAGGTTTAGTGGTTAAGAGATTTGATGATGATCTAAGGTTAGGATATGGTGGATTGAAGTGGTGAGGTGATAATGTGAAGAGAGGATGAAGATGAAGAGAAAGAACTCTTGGAACTTTGAGAGAAAAGAAAAGAACTAGCAAGATAACTCTAGAATTCTAAACTTAGCAAATGCTTCAAGGTGCAACTAAGCTATCACAAGCATCCTATTTATAGAAAAACAAAACCATGGGGCTCACCAAGGGGGGGAGTCACCGTAGCTTTTGAGGGGGAAAAAGGGAGAGAAAAATATCTCTTACCCAAGGTCATTCAAGCATGGTTTGAAGTATGGAAGCTATGCTACAAAGTATGGCTTGATGTGAGTTAATTTCCTATCAATGTTTGATGAAATTAGGCTTCTAGAAACTTGACATGGCTGGAACTTTTCCAGCCACAAATAAATGGGAAAAATGGGTTGTTTTAATTATTTATTCATTTGGAAATTCAAGCTTGATTGAAAGTTATGACAAGGTATAGTGTATGTGACTTGAGATATGGCCTTGGAGTGTTAAAAAAATTGAACATGTGAGGCATATGGGAGGGAGGGAGTGCACGGCCAGGTCTGGTACAACAAGGGGGAGGTGAGGTTTGATCATCTAATTGGGTGTTAATGGTAGGTTTAAATGTGTATTAGCTTAGGTACAAGGTTAGGAACAATTAAGCTTAAGTTTAGGTAACTAAGTATGAGTATTAGGAATTTTATGACAAGGTTAGGAGTGCTCATACATCATTAGAGAATTAAAAACTCATTTGTGAATAAACAATGTGTAGCACAATTCCATGATTTAAAGAATTGGAAAGAGAAAATACTATTCAAGATTCCATGACTAGGAGTCTTGAAATTAAAATATGATTTTAAGTTGTAATTAAGCACTTTTAGGTTCTAATAAACTTTAATAAATTATTTTGACCTTAGATTAATTAAGGAAATTTATTAACCTTCGATTAGAGCCTAATATTGCTTAGGTTTGCTTAATCACGCAATTAAGCGTAAAAAACACGAAACTAGGGGCAAAATCGTAATTTTGCACTAATTTCGCCCGGGACCTCCGGGACCAAAACTAAAGTCATAGCCTACATAAAAACACCTTTTAAAACCATTTGGAGAAGTTTTGGGTTCATCCGGCACTTGCAAACAGGTAAAACACCGCATGGGCGTTTTGGTCATTTTGACCCGACAACTCGAAAAACGAGATTTTCGATCCCGGAAAGGTACATAGGTCATCTAATCCCCTTTCAACATTGAGTTTGCCCTTTGAGTACTGTCGGATCGACTTTCCTCGAATTCCTGGCCGAAAATGACCTCAGGGGCATTTTGGTCATTTTCACTCTTAACAGAAAAATCGGGGCGTTACAGACAACAAGGTTTAAATTAAATGATGATATAATCAAAATATAATTTTTAATTTATTTATTACTTTATCTTTTGTCTAATTCTTAAAATTTGAAATAATAGGTTTATCATCTACAAATTTACTCTTTTGGTTGGGGAGTCACATTAGCAGCAGATACAACTTAATTTTGGAAGATGATAAAAATATAATTATTGTCCTAGAAGATCGAACGGTAATACAGTTATGAGTCTTAACACATTTTTATACTACGTATTTCTATGTCTGAGCGCCTATATGAAATGTGTTATATAATCATTGGAGGTCATAATCAATACTAACTTTGATCTAGGAAACAGAGAGATCCAACTTTATCTCATGATTTTTATCTTCGTGATTCTAGGTAAATATATTTTTATTGATTATTCATCTCACAATGTAGTTGCAATAATTATGATAATATGATAATATTAACCAAAATACATTTGCTTGAATAAGGGAGTTCATGCACAACAGGATATTTGTATTCTACATGTGAATAGTTTATTCTATGACACCTACTATGTGAACATGTGAAGCCTATATATTTCGTTCATTATTTCTAATTCATTCATTATTTCTAATACATAATTTATTTTGTAGTTTTTCCAAACACAGGAATTTATAGATGATGAGATGTACAAAGAGTTGATCAGAATCCTTACAAGGTGAAAAGTTTTACATATGTAAACTTTAATTAATTTAACCTAAACTTATTTTACAATAAATACACTAATCATACTTCATTTGTACAAAATGCAATGAAATGAAGAATATTTCAGATATTTGATCACTTGTTGGCCTCCTAATTAAATCTGAGTATCATCAAATACAATTGGAATGACATTTGAAGAAAACATGTTACATAACTTTGGAAAATACATTATTTGAGTGTGTGAAATTAATGCTCATTTCTTTTACTCTTTTTTGTTTGATATTGGGACATGTTACATTATGTTTAAATATTTATTTTATTGGGGTAAAGTTGCCAAATGTAATATTTAGCACTAAATACAATAATTTCCAAAAAATAAAAAAGGCGACTTGACAGGTACGACAATGTCAGTCAAGTCAATAGTATCATTGAAGTCGAGCGATTCCTCTTTGGTTTCACCTAATGTAAAACTAAAAATGGAATATAATTAATTATTAATGAGTTAGATTAATTATTCTCGTATTGAGTCAATTCCAAGCAAACCACATCAGTCAGACACCAACTACAATTTTATTGGATGAAAAAATTTAGATTCATTATTACCGTAAATGAGAAATATTTGTGAATATTAATTTAAATGGTATCTTTAACTTATTTAATTAATGTTATTATCTACATCTTATATGCATGTATTAAACTAATGTCAAGTGTATGATTAACTAATATACAAATATGTTGTGTTTTGCATATTATGAAGCCATGATGTTATCATATTACAGTTGTATCACGAACCAACTTAAGCCACGACCGACGCATAGGGAACATTTTCCTTGGCAAGTATTAAATGTAGATTTTTCAATACAAATTATCAAAGTTTCCTATGTTTTATTTGACATTCCCCAAATACAAAACTTGTGGAAAACATTTCCTTATAGCATAGTAGAACCTTAACATAACCAGGATACCAAATAAATATTTATTTTTTAAAATATGAGTTTCTCAGTAGATGCTCATATCCAGATCCAAGAGAATCAAACATAAAACATTAGTTAATGTATTGTTTTAATACTCATTTAGAAGCATAATATAGAAACCATTACATCCAAATACGTTTTAAAGAAAAACACAATCACATCCCGAACCCTATCTATGACACATTAGAGCTACAATACTAAACAAAAAGGCCGATCAAACAAAAAGCAGGCTCACCACACAAATGGTAGAGGTCATTGAGCCGGGGTATATGTTGAACAAGGATCTACACCTGTATATGAAAAAGAGGAGGGACAGCAGACTGAGTTTTGTAAATCAGTGAATAGATAAAGCATCCATAACCTATGTGAGATAGTAACTAAAGAAAAACAACAACATTAGAAAATTGTACAATAACATAAGTAAATAAATTTATAGCCAAAGTACACAGTTAAGTGGTAAGTACCCTTAAATAGGAAATTCCATCAGGATCACATACTCGGGTAGCCATTCCCTTACCTTGGCTAATGCCACTTGCCATTAGCTGCAGTTCCTATCATAGGCATTCCCAACATACTAAACATAAGCATTGCCATAAGCTTATTTCAATTCTAATCACTTTTTAGTTTGTCAATAAATTTTGGGGCTTAGCCCATAAATCAATTTTGAAGTTCTAAAGTCCATACTCTTCCTATACAAATCAATCTCTTTAAAATATTGTGTACAAGCATTCATTTGTCTCATATGTTCCTTAAAACATTTATTTTCCAATAAATAGCAATGATTAAATTTCTAAGTACTTCAATCATATAAATTTAATGTAATAAGATGACTACAACTCATAAAATTAACAAATATAATATAATATATAAGAAAACAACTATAGATATTAAATCTACTCACAATAATGGTTTCCAATGAATCGAAGAGCACTCTTCAAGCTAACAAAAATTTCTAATTAGCATCCAATGGCTCTACAACTCTAGGGAAAAGACAATAACAATACATGTGAGCTAATAATGCTATCAACTAGCACAAAGTAGCTCTAGACAATAAAATCCCCAATTATTTACACTTAGGGTTCCTAAAAACCCTAAATCCACCATGAATAACCACATAGAGAGCTCAATAGGTTCAATGCGTAATATTGACACTTGCCCACCATCCTAAGAGGAAGAATAGAGGGAGGAGTCACTCCTACACTCTCGGCCATCATTGATTCCTCTCATGGAGAAGGAAACAGTGAACAAGAAGACAAGGAGAAAGAGGAAAATCAATTAAAGCTAATGATGGGCAAAATAGAGGCATCGGCGTCTTCGTTAGTAGTAGGCGGTGGGTGCAGGTGGCAACTTGGCTTGCGAAGGGAAAGAGAATGAGATAGAGAGAGAGAGAGGGAAGAAGTCCTATATAGGAAGGGAAAGAAATGAGGATGAGGGGAAGAAAGAAAAAGAAAATAAGGGAAAAAGAAAAGAAAGAAAGAAAGAAAGGAAAAGGAGACAAAAAAATAATGGGTTCCACCTACGAAATATTGTGCCAAAAAATTACCCGCCTTAGACTATGCCAAACATGGTTTCCACTTGTTTAATTTTCCATACTGATAATTATTTTAAAGGCACAAGATTTTATTTATTATTTTACTCCAATTTTTTCTAATTGTTTATTTTGGATTTTATTGTATAGAAATTAACACAATTATTTAAAGGAATACAATTATTTTTTTAACTGCATAAATATGTATGGAGTATTTTTTTTAAAAGTAAGTAAATAAATTTAATACTAAATATATCATTTTTATTACTAACCATCTGTGCATCACACAGGTAGTGAACTAGTTATTTAATTAAAAAAGAGTATGTTTGCACTTAATTATGTCTATCCTTTTAAAATTTGGTTATTTGATCTACTTTTTAGTTTTGTTCTCATCTCTTCACCTATTATTATTATACAACTTGTTAGAGTTTAAATGTTCAAGCAACATTAGGGTAGATAATTACTAAACTAAACATTATCTTTTCTATTAGATAGTAAGATTTCTTCTTATTAAAGAAATTTTTTGTTTTGCTTGACCAAGTATAAGGATTTGAAATCTTAGTTAGAATCAAAACATACGAGTCTTGCCTTTTGTTAAGGAAAATAATGTATTTTGAAGAATGGATCTATAAGCATTGGATTGCATTTCTTCCTTCCATGTTATGTTTTTTATGTCATATGTATAGTGGCTCTTATCTACAAGTTTTCCCAAGTATTGATATTATGTACTTAACATATAGGTATAGGCTACAATTTGAGTGTCTTGAGAAAGAGAGAGATCATTGACATTGGCCATTGCCTCCATTGAAAATAAACATGAGCCAGTTGATTTTGCAAAGAAACATTAAAGCATAACCATTAAGGTACTTAGTTGGATTGAAACTAAATTATGTATTAAAATTGTAGATGATAAATCTCCTTTATATGTACATGAAGGTTGTTTTGTGGGAAGTTGCATATTAACATAGTTAATAAATGATTAATATCTGTTTTAAGTATCTACTCTGTTAAATTATTTGTTTTTAGTTAATTAGAAAAACAATAATTTTAAAAAATGGTTAATGAGTGGAACCTATTTGATTTGACAAGGATATGAAGTGGAAATCATTCATTCAACAATGCAGAGATGATGAATAATTTTCATCCACAAAGACATATTGATAGTGGTGGAAAGTTGAAGGAGAACTACTGTTATGATTAGAGTTTGCTACAACAGATCTCAGGAAGACATATTCCATAGAAAACCCTGAAATCCATGGCAATATCCGAGGATAGGCAGAGCTATCTAGGAAAGCCCTGGTTCAACTTCTCTGACCTAGGCCCAATATGTACCAAGCTTGGACCCCAGATAGAGCTCGGTTCGAGTGCGTACCTAGCTCGGGTCCTCCTTCACATTCTAGAAGGACTACCCTGACAATTCGAATGTTATCCGTACCTTATAGCTCAACCCAAAAGTTCCCATCTTGGAGACGTTTCCTAGGTATAAATAGAGGAGGGTAATAGTAATAGTGGTAAGTGTATTCTCCCTATTTACCCATTCTTCTTTGTTGTATCTGACTTAGGCATTGCAGTCCTTTTTGTAGGTATCCAACTGTGCACTGTGGATACTGCAAAGAGAGGAAAAGACTAGCTAAACCTCTGTTCGTACTATCGAATTCCCTTCCCTCAGTTATGGTATGTAATAATGGCACCGCTGCAGTGGACATACTCACCACCATACACAACTTCCAAAAGACCTCACCCAACACCTACCACCATACTCCCCATATATCACCACATTTAACCAGAAATTGCCAATCTACAAAAAAAGTTTATCTACTCCCCCGAATGGCTAAAATCAAAGGTACTGCTAGACCTTTTTTTGAGGGAGCCATTCCTAGGCCCACCAGCTCCCCAACACACTTACCTTACTGATGGTCACACCACATTGAAGGTAGCTTCTGCCACGAACACCTCTCTTAACTTTCTCAGAAGATGGTAGCCCCAACATCATACCAGGCTATAAAGACCCAATGGTAATTTCGATTCTAGCAACGAACTTCGAGATCAGAAGAATGTTTGTAGATCAAGGGAGCTCCATAGATATATTCTTTCAATAAGCCTTCGAGAAGCTAGGATTAAAGGATCGTGACTTAAAAGGTCACCCAGACGACCTCATTGGGTTTAGTGGTGAGAGAGTTCAACTAGATGTCCACATCACCCTACACCCCACAGTTAGGGTCCCCCCCACTCGCCAGAATGGTGTTCATTGATTTCTTGGTCATCCGAAGACCATCATCATATAATATCATCATGGATAAGCCTATAACCATCAAGTTGGGAGCGATCGTATCAACGGTCCACCTGGTCATGAAATCCTATACGGAATAGGGTCGTGCAGTCATTATCAAAGGAAATTAGGAAATAGTCAGGAGCTGTTACAATGCTGGTCCACCTGGTCCGGGGAAGAAAAGGTGAGCCTGAGAGGGAATAGTAGATTGCCTTAGTAGACTTGGAAGTGTGAGGTCAAGGTCCAAAAATTGACCTAAACCCGATAGGGAGTTGGAGGAAGTCTAAATCGGACCAAGAAAAGAGCAGGTGACAATGATAAAAAAATTAGATATTTTTGCGTGGACAGCGAAAGACATGTCCGGCATATATCCGACGACTATATGTCACCAAATCTCCATTTACCCTAGCTCAAAACCATTAATCCAAAGGAGGAGAAAAATGGCACCCAATAAGGAGCAAGGAGTGGTGAAGTAGGCAAAAGAGCTACTTAATGTAGGCTTCATCTGAGAAGTCCAATACCCGACATGGCTATCCAACTTGGTTATGGTCCCAAAAGCGATGTGTGTTGACTACATTAACCTTAATAAAGCATGCCCAAAGGACCCATATCCACTCCCTAACATTGACGGCCTCGTGAACTCAACTTCAGGATTCAATTTCTTGTATTTTATGGATGCTTACTCAGGGTATAACCAGATCCCCATGCATATTGAAGATGAAGAAAAAACGGTGTTTATAGCACCAAGAGCCAACTACTACTATAAAGTCATGCCTTTTTGTTTAAAAAATGCAGGGTCCACTTACCAGCGCTTGATGAATAAGGTCTTTGATGATCACTTGGGAAAAACTTTACAAATATACATTGATGACATGTTGGTAAAAACATCCAAGCAAGAGCAACTACTTTCCGACCTTGACACAATCTTCACATGCCTTAAAGGACATAACATGCGCCTCAACCTGGCCAAATATGTTTTTGTCATCGAACCAGGAAAATTCGTCGGTTTTATGTTGACTTACTAAGGGATTGAAGCTAATCCAAACAAATGCCAAGCAGTCCTAGATATGAAAAGTACAAAAAATATGGAGGAAGTCCAAAGGCTTACAGGCCAACTAGCTACTCGAAAGTCCATCCCACTTTTTGAGATACTAAAAAAAAACTAAGAATTCAGTTGGGACGAGTAATATGAAGAGGCCTTCCATCATTTTAAGAGATACTTATCCTCCTCACTGACCTTGTCAAAACCGAAAAGGGGGAAGAGTTAATCCTTTACTTGTCTATAGGAGAATGAGTGGTAGGTGCTGCCCTAATTCGACAGTTAGCCGAATCTCAGAAGTCGGTATATTTCAATAGTAAGGCACTACACGGATCTGAGCTTCGATATCAAACGTTCAAGAAAAACCATTTTTGCTCTGATCCTATTAGATAGAAGACTAAGACAATATTTCCAAGCACACTTCATCCGAGTGCGAACTAACCACCCTATCAGATAGATTCTCTAGAAACTGGACTTAGCTGGAAGGATGATCTTGTGGTCAATTGAGTTTTTTGAGTTCGACATCCAATATGAAGCCTAGGCTGCCATCAAAGCCTAAGCTTTAGCCTTTATCGCCGAGGCTCTTCCTAACTAATGTTGAAGTGTCTAGGACTCAAACAAAGTAAGTATATTTTGGAAGAAATTCATGAAGGAATCAGGAGTCAACACCTCAAAAGACAAACCTTGGTGCTCAAGGCACTCCGAACAGGATACTGCTGGCTGATAATGAAGAAAGACGCTACAGACTTTGTCAAGAAGTATGAAAAATGTCAAAAAACAAAAATACAAGATTCCACATTGCTCCAGGAGAAAAGATGTCTATCATCACCAGCTTTGGGCCCTTTGACCAATAGGGGCTGGACCTCCTTGGACCTTTCCTAATAGCCTCAAGGCAAGTGAAGTATTTGATTGTAGGGATCAAGTATTTTACTAAGTGGATTGAAGCCAAAACCTTAATTGCTATAAGTTCTGCTCAATGTTGGAAATTCGTTTGGAAAATCATATTCACCCGGTTTCGCATCCCAAGAAAAATCATAACTGACAATGGGACTCAATTCACTAATCACAAGTTTAGGCATTTGCTAGAAAATTTTGACATTGCTCATCATTTCACATCAGTAGAACACCCCTAAGCCAATGGGTAGGTAGAAACAACAAACAAAACCATCCTACAACGACTGAAAAAGAAACTTGACCAAGCAAAAGGAGCATGGGCAGAAGAGTTAGGAAGTGTCCTCTGGGCATGCCACACAACACCCCATTCAACTACACGAGAAACTCCTTTTTGGCTTGTTTATGGATCCGAGGTCATGATACCTATTGAAGTTGGAGAACCAACATTAAGAATGGTCCTACATTTAGAAAAAGAAAATTTCGTGCGAAGAAGGAAGGAGCTAGATGTACTCACTGAAGAAAAGGAACAAGCTTACATATGAGAATTAGAGTTAAAGAGAAGAATATCCTGAAGAAAAAGAAAAGGGCTTATCCCAAGAGCCGTTGACCTTGGAGACTTTGTCCTAAGGAAAGCTAACATCAGACCTCCACCACCAGGACAAGGAAAGCTAGCAGTAAACTAGGAAGGACCATATAAAGTCACTGAGATTTTAGGAAAATGAGCTTATAAGCTAACTGCCTTAGAAGGAAAACAGATCCCCTGAGCATGGAACACAATGAATTTAAGAAAATATTATGTGTAAGTCCAATGTACTATAAACTACGCAATGTTGGGGTACTCTATTTCTTAGCCTGAGTTTTTTTCCACTAGGTTTTCCTGGGAAGGTTTTAACGAGGCCTTAACCCTGTATTCATTAATGAATTTACAAATTCCCATACGTTTGTGATAAAAGGGAGAATCCAAACCAATCTATCCCTAGGGTAGCTTACCGCAACAACCACAAGGCAAGGAGATGCCACACTTGAACTTTCCCCGTGATGGCTGACCTTAGCCATATCAGCAAAGGGTCATGTCTGGTTGCCAAACAGCGAAGTAAACTTAAAAAGGGGTCATACAACCCATTTTTTTGACATAGCTCGATGTGAGGTCACGATCAAACTTCATACTCCACTCCCCTCTTAATACCCAGTCCGGGATAGTACCCGAACCTTGAAAACAGGTAGGGCTGGGCCCGAAAATGTCCCCAATAAGGCCCAACAACAACCTAGCCACCACGTCATAATGCAGTGCCCACCTCCAAGGCATATCGGGACAACCAAACACCGAAATTATAAACAATACCCACTTCGGGGGCATTCCAGATAACTACCTCAGAAAATATGCAAAAAAAGTGGAAAATAATATCGGGAAACATCGGTAACAGGAAAACATACATAAAATAAATACAGAATAAAAAAGATAAGTGAATCAACATCATAACAACATTGGTAATAGAGCAAAATAACTTTTCTTCATTTAATATTAAAGGAACATACAATTTTGGGCCCCAAGGGAACATATTAAAAGACCGATTTACCAAAGTTGGTATTACAAAAAATAAAAACTACTCGGCATCATCATTTGGAATATCTTCAATGCAGCCATCCATGATGTGGCAAAAACATCCCCACTGCTAATAGATCTCCGTTGGGTCTTACTAGGAACTGGACTTGAGCTATTACATTATTGAAGAAATCGGAAGAACTATCTAACCAAGCCTTAACCACCTTTGCTCGCTCAGCTTCAGACTCAGTAACTAGCACATAGACCTTGACTTTCTCTTTCTCCAAAGTCTTATATTTTTCCTCTAAACCCTCTAGCTTTCCTCAGAGGTCAGAAGACTCCTTCTCCTATTGTTTCTTCTTTACCTCCAGCTTCTGGATGAAGGTAGACACTTAATTCTCGGAATTTAGAACCATTTCTTGAAGACCAACCATCTCGGTCTCCAAAGAGTTAACCTACTTCTTAAGACCAGGTACCTTGGAAAGCTCCTCCTCATAGCAACTGAGATAACCAACTGCCTTCACCAAATTCTCTTGAAGACGAGAAAGCACCTCCTTCAAATCCCGCTGGTGAACATGACAGTGAAGGGCAATATTGCCTATGTCGGACATAAATTCTTTGAAACAAAAATTAAGGGCAAGAATGGACAAGTTAGGGAGCCCACTCCAAGAGCGTGATAGAAGGTTAACCTCTAAAACCTCTACATCAGAAGTAGGAACTGGCATTGATTCTTCAAGGGCTTTCCTCTTTTTTCCATCTAAAGGAGAAGAAGAACTCATAAATGTAGCCCCCAAAGTCACCTCTTTCTAGTAGATGAAGTAGAAGCTAAGGCAGATGCACGATTTAAGGAACGAAGGAGAGTAAAGGTCTTGCTTGATACCATATCTACAAAAGGAAAGGAAAACATATTAGAAAAATATGGAGAAATGAGCAAATTAAAACAAGCAAGAAAACCAAGTATAACGATTGGAAGTAAGGTTGCAAGCTCGCTAAGTCGGAGAAGAGTATGAGGTCTGCTAATAAAGGGGGAATAGAGGAACCCCCTCTGATTAAAGGAAAAATGGGGAGTTCCTCTGAGCCCCCGAATCTTGAAATACCGAGATTTGAAACCATGATAGGATTCCTTATAAATCTCAAATCATTTTTTGTTCGCTATAGCTCAGAGGGCCATGATGGGTTTTTTATCTTTCCATTGGTAAGTCATCAATAGAAAAAGGGAAAAAAATACCCGCTGGGATAGTAGAATTCCAAGAAAACCATAGATAACTTGGAACCCATGAATGATAGCCCAAGAGTTTAAATGGAGTTGGGAGGAGGCCATATTCATCTTATTAAATAAACCCACCTCAAAATCAGAGAAGGGAAGGGCGACCTTCAGTCGGGACATAACTATATCATACATCCATAGAAAGTTTTCCCTACCTTCGTCGAGTCCCCTACAAATCTTCTCCTTAACCCTGGGCAGTTCAATCTCATGTTGATTTGGTAGATTAGTATTTGAAAATATCGGGAACTCCTTATACTTCACTAGCATCCTCCCATTCTTGACACGGGCATTACAAGGACTTAAGTGAGAATAATTTCACTTTGTATGTACAAACATGTTTTATCTCGTGGGAAGTGAATGGGCTTAAATAAAGTGAATATTATATCTTGTAAAGAATGTTCATATGCATTATGGAATGAAGCAGATCAATACAAGAGCAAGAAGCCTAAGGAAACGATCTTCAGAAAGTACACTGAAGAATGAGGAAATCATATCAACTCTAAAGGTTACATGTTACTCAGTTGACAATTTTCAAAATCATAAATAAATCAACATTAAAGAGCCAAGATTGAAAACTGGAAGATCAAAGATTGATCAAGAGATTGATTATGCTGTCAAAAAGCTCACTTAACTCTGAAGCATAAAATGCTATAGGAAATCGAGGGAAATATGAAATTCAAATTTCAAATCTCGAATCAAACCCAGTTTCATAACTGGTATGTCATCTATTCTACTTGATTGATCAATTTTCCTAGCTTTTAGAAGGAGGAGTTCAGAAACCATGATAAAAAAAAGTAAAAGAAAGATGACATCAGAAACCTCTACAATACAACGACTTATGTCATTGATGTGATAAGTTTGTCAGCCTACCTCTCTAGACTAACGTTCCAAGACACCACTGATGAACTACATGTATCACTTAGAGATCTGATTAATGGCAACAGTCATGACGAATGACCTGCATAAATGGAGATGCTACACTTGAATGCCGATGAGAGAGTTGAAGACATAAAAGTGAAAACCCTGGAAAAATCTCTCCATACTTCCTGTGTTGTTCACATACTATGTAATCAATCTTCTTGAAGTGTAGAAAATCTTTTTTCCATGTTTTGTAATGATTTGTATACTCTTCTTAGGAAGAGATGGGAGAAAGAAGTCACTCATATTTCCAGGTTTGTATTATTGAATGTTTGTAAGGAAACATGGGTGTAGGTTAGTTTGAGTGGCAACCCAAATACATAACCTTTGTAACCTTGATCCATTAGTGATCAAAGTGAGACATAGCTTGGAGAGGCTAAGGTAAAACTACTTGCAACACGATGGTAGAGGCATCTGGTCATCATGATTCTACTTGGAGAGGTTGTGAGTAAACTACTTGCAACTTGATAATGAAGGCATTCTAGTCATCATGGTTCAGCTTGGAGAGGCTGATTCATATCTACTCTATTTGTGATAGTTGGGGCTTCCATTATTCATTGTGAGAGCTTAGAAATGCCAATGTAAAGACTATCTATTTTACTTTCTCAGGTTGAGAAAGTTGTTATTAGTGGAATCTCAATGTGTGTTGAGTATTAGATGTAGGCAGGTTAGCCGAACCAATATAAAACTTCTTGTGTCTTTTCTCTCTTCCTTGACCTTTTATTTTTATGTTATGCACTTTATGTTAATCATTGATTAAGTTCTGTTAAAGTTGCATTGTTAATTAACATGCTTCAATGATATACATTTTGAAACATCTAGCCATTATTCCGTTGTACTTCAAGCTTCAAGGTTGATAGTATTTTTATTAAATGTTTCAGATTTGGAGAAAGCCTCAAAGCACGATTCAACCCCTCTTCTCGTGCACTCTTTTACCAACAAGTGGTATCGAACCCAGACCTCTGAGGGGTTGAGCAATCCAATTATTACAGAGGATAAAGATCGAAGGGACGAGATGAAGCGGGAGTTCACTCATTAAACTGACCATCTATTCCTAATGAACTTCCAGGATATGACAAGGCTATCTCAATAGTGTACCAACCTAACCATAACATGACAAATTAACTCTTGAAACAATGTGAAAGGAAGATAAGAAAAACTGGATATACTGAATAAGTCATACTTTCTAAAATGAATTACTATCCCATTGAAAAGAGAAAGTTGGCAATCCTAAGAGTCTCCACATCAGAAACAACAAAACGCTAAAGCAATAGAACTTGCTGATACCTCTCATGAAGAGGAAGAATCTGATGAAAAATCTGAGATTAAAAATGGACATGAGATCTCTTTGCTCATGGAGAAAACATCAATAGCCTGATAAGGCTAAGCCATGAATGGTAGAAGCATTAATCTAAAGAGGAAGACAAAAGGAGCCACAAAAATCCTAAAAAGAGCAACTCTAAAGATGAGGGGAATGAGTCAGTAAGTCATGACGAGTTTGAAAGTGACAAAATCTATATCTTATGACATGAGTGAAATTTTACAGGAAAATAGGAGGTAAATATACTCAAAATCACTCCTTTATCTTCCCTGCAATCATATGATGAATTGCCATATAATATGCGTACTTCTTTTTCAAAACATCTCAGGTAGAATAAGCCTAAGTTTGATAAAGAAACTCACAAAGATAATATCAATTATGTTTTCACACTCTAGGCCTTAGAAGCTAAAGTGTAACGCCCCGATTTTCTATTAGAGTGAAAATAACCAAAATGCCCCTGAGATCATTTTCAGCCCGGAATTCGAGGAAGGCCGATCCGGTAGTACTCGAAGGGCAAACTCAATGTTGGAAGGGGATTAGTTGGCTTGTGTACCTTCCTGGGATCGAAAACCTCGTTTTTCGAGTTTTTAGGTCAAAATGACCAAAATACCCCTGTGGTGTTTTACCCGTTTGCAAGTGTCGAATGAACCCAAAACTTCTCCAAATGTTTTAAAAGGCGTTTTTATGTATTCTGTAACTTTAGTTTTGGTCCCGGAGGTCCCGGGCAAAATTAGGGCAAAATTACGATTTTGCCCCTAGTTTTGCATTTTTAAGTTTAATCGCGTGATTAAGCAAACCTAAGCAATATTAGGCTCTAATCGGAGATTAATTAATTTTCATAATTAATCTTGAGCCAAAATAATTTATTAAAGTTATTTAGAACCTAAAATTGCTTAAGGGAGCTCAAAATCCTGTTCTAGTCTTAATTCTTTAAGAAAGGAATCTAGGAGTAGTGTTTGCGCTTACCAATGCTTTGCACATGCTTTGGAGGACACATTTGAGAAGATATTTTCCCCTCCCCCAAAGCTGAAAAAAGGCTCCATTTTTCCCCCCAAAATTCACCTCCACATTTCAAAATTTAAACCATGATATATATAGCAAAGTGTCGAGAAATTTCACACTTTTGCCATTTGCCTTTTTGTTGGGCTTGTGACCAAAAATCTCTCTTACCTTCTCTGAACCTCAAATTCCTCTCCACCCCCTAGAAACCCCTTCCACCACTACAAACCACCATAAACCACCTTGAAACACCACACCACCACCTCAAGCCACCTCCCTAGCACTCAACCTTTTCACCTTCAACTTAAACTCTCAAGAAAAACTCCTCCTTTGCTTGTCCTCACCCTTTGGCCGAAATCACCAAGCCACAAAGAGGAGGTTTTTTTCTCCTCATTTTAGTTCCAAGAACCAAGCTCTTTTCCTTCCAAAGAAATTTCCACTAGGTAGGGGTTTTGTTTTCAAAATGCTTTTCTTGTGATGTTGTTTATGACATAAAAATGCTAGCTTTCTCTTGGTTAAACTCTTTTTCTCTCTTTTTGGTTTTAGTCATGAGACTTGGTTTTTGAAAGGAAAACCTTGAGCTAGATGATGAGGTTTCAAAATAATGGTTTTATGATTCTCATTTGAGAGACCTCTAAAGCTTGAAACTTTCTTTTGATCTTGAAGCATTTTAGTTTTTCCTTTCCTTTTCTTTCCTAGAGTTTCGGTTTTCCCTTTCTTATTTCCTTTTCCATTTTCGGCCTCAATGGCCTTATTTCATCCCCATGATAGCTTGATGATGAGTGTTTCAAGATGATGACCTTGTTTTATCTCAAAGAGACCTCTAAAGCTTGAGTTTTGTTTCTTGATCTAGCAAAGTTTTAGTCTTTCTTTCCTTTTCTTTCCTACATGATTTTGGCTCCTCTAGGTTTCCTTCAAAGATTTTGTTAAAATTTTTTAAAAGTGTCTCTATATTTATTTATTATTAAGAAAGAATGTTGCTTTGGTTTTTGCTTCCTTGAGATTTTGTTTTCCTCTAAGTTTACTTCTTTTTGAGCTTGATGATGATGTTCAAGAACCATGTAATTCCTTTGAGAACTTGGTTCAAGAGCTCTGAAGCTCACTTTGTTTGTGAGATAAGTGTTAGGTTGAGATTTTTGATTCTCTATAAAAGTCTCATATGAGCTCTAAGTAAGATAAGAAAACTTGCATCTCCATATTTATGTTTATGCTCTCACTAAATCTCTAAGATAATAATGGATTTGCATAGCATATTTATTTTATGCTCTCACCTCTTAATAAAGAGTAAAACAAAGTGTATTACATATTTATGTTTATGTCATAACTAAAGAGATTTAGAGCTCATGGATTTACCCATTGTTATCTCAAACAAAGTTTTATAATATATATTGTTTACCTCATTGTTTTTGACCTAGTGACGATGTTGGGTCCTAGAATGGGATTCAACTAGTTACAAGAGCTAAATTTTATGTTTTATGATTTTTCTAAGTTTAGATGATCTCAAGAAATGTTTTGGGTAAAGTTTTATGCTTTAAAACCCTCTTGAAATAATTTTTAATTGGCTACTGCCTTTATGCTATTTAGGATGATTTTAATGAAATAAAATATGCTCTAATGAGTTTTTAAAACCTTGAAAAGTTTCCAAGAGAAACTAGAGATTTATGTGTGTTAGAAATGAAACTATGTGCATTATATGATGATTATGAATTCGATTCTGTTTGAGTATTTTTCTATCTGTATGATGCTGTTTTGATGGTGATAAAATGAGTATATTCATGTACTTTTGATGTTAGAATTAATTTGAGAAAGTTAAGATAAGTTAGTAACTAGAAAAGAATTAAAATGAGACTTTTAGATCCCTTAGAAATGCAATTTTCTGGATTCTATCTAGCAAGGATAAATATTAGTAATGATGGTTTGTAATTAGTTTAAATGTGTAGGAACTACTCATAATTGGTTTCGGAATTGATCTTGACGCCTTAGGAGTGAACCGAACTTAGAAAACGTCAAAGTTGTGACTTCTAGGTACCATAAAGTGTAAATTATGGATTTTACACTCTTGAGGTTTAGAATTAATGATGATCATAGAATTCAGTGAGGAATACTTAGGCATGAGCCTATAGGTACCCGAGAGCTTAAGTCGTGATGATGGACAACTTAGATTTCAAGTTAAAGGACCCTAAGGGTCAAAGCATAAGATATTAAGAAACTTTTATGCTTGAGTTTGACAAAGCAAGTATGAAGTATTGATTCATATGTGTTTGATGAGTGTCTTAATGTGGCATTATGATTGAGAAGTTAAAGTATATGTGATATGAACATCGTGGCATAAAGTAGATTTGAAGGAAATTCGGTATATAGCCATTATGCTGCCGACTTTCCGTCAAATCCAAGGAACTTGAGAATGTTTTTGAGAATCATATGAGAAAAGAAAACCCTGGGTGACACCAGTTCCGCCGAGCACCCCCAGGAGATTTTTTTATGTGACGAAGCACTAAGACGTGCTTTCCTGGGTGACACCGGTTCGGCCGAGCACCCCCAGGAAAGACAAATCCATGAGGGTATGAGTAGATGTAGCTTACCAAAGCGGACAAATTGTTGTGGCTAGATGCTCGCAAAGTATTTCAAAGAGGGTATATCCTAAGAGAGTTGATCCCTAGTCCCCTAGCCCGTACTCTTAAGTAGTCAAGATTATGTTATTTTATGATTTGCTTATTCAGATAATAAGCAAGAGCTAGTGGCGACTAGCTGAGGTATGAGCTCATAACCTAGATGTTTTAGGGTGGCCCATAATGCTCAAGCATAAGTTCTTAAGTCACAAGTTGAGAATAAGAGAAAAGTTTACTGGAATGTTCATATGCCACACTATGCCACTGATTATGTTTTTTGATGATATGTTGCTTTGCTTGATTGCATAAGGTATATTCATGCATTCCATGCCTTGCTACATTGTATTCATGCATTAAGATCCATGTTAAAAGGAACGAACCTTGGATAATTATGTTTACGAAATTAAATATTGAACTTTATATGCATGTACACCTTTTTATAAATAAACCCAAGTTCCCTGAGGATGTGAATGATGTAACCTTAGATAGGAGATCCCTACTGAGTTTCTTCAGTAAGATTCTCACTCCCTTTCTTCTCTCCTTTCTTTCCCGTCACATCTTTAGAGCTCGATGGCGACGTTCGTGGCTTTGATCGACACCCTGACATGGGAGGTGCACTATGATTCGGAGCACTGATCATACCATTTTGAGGGACGCTGTGCCGTACGCGTCTTCATGTATGTTGGACGTCCCTTCACACACCCTGTCTGTAACGCCCGGGGACGAGGACGAGGAGTGATCGCCGGTGCAAAGAGGGCACGGACAAGGAGCGGCTCCTCGCAAGGTCCTCTAAGCGGAGGGGTACATGAATGAACCGATTACACACCCGAATGAGAGGGATCCTAAGACTGTATAGGTATGGGACTATACAGTTGAGGAGGGCTTATATGAATTGATTTGCACTACCTATACCAACAAGATGCATCTTCTTTTCGGTAGCCTAAACTGAAAAAACTCCACAGTTAAGCGTGCTTGACCTGGGGTAATTTTGGGATGGGTGACCTCCTGGGAAGTTTTCCCAGGAAGCATGTGAGTGAGGACAAAGCATGCTGAAAAGATCCGTGTTGGTTTGTGGGGACAATCGTCAATCCATAAAGCGATGGGGATGTTACAAATGGTATCGAGACTGCACCTCTCCCGATGCGGTGTGGTTCGGGACGAACCAGCGGAAGTCAGTGGGCATGTAACGCCCGGGGACGAGGACGAGGAGTGATCGCCGGTGCAAAGAGGGCACGGACAAGGAGCGGCTCCTCGCAAGGTCCTCTAAGCGGAGGGGTACATGAATGAACCGATTACACACCCGAATGAGAGGGATCCTAAGACTGTATAGGTATGGGACTATACAGTTGAGGAGGGCTTATATGAATTGATTTGCACTACCTATACCAACAAGATTCATCTTCTTTTCGGTAGCCTAAACTGAAAAAAACTCCACAGTTAAGCGTGCTTGACCTGGGGTAATTTTGGGATGGGTGACCTCCTGGGAAGTTTTCCCAGGAAGCATGTGAGTGAGGACAAAGCATGCTGAAAAGATCCGTGTTGGTTTGTGGGGACAGTCGTCAATCCATAAAGCAGCAGGGGATGTTACACTGTCCATACCTACCGCTTCTCTCCTACCTCTCCTTGTGGTGACGACATGGTCTTCGAGCACGTGCGAACGCATAACGAGCGGGTTATGGATACTTATACCGCCGGATCAGTGGCCCGTGGTTACCCCGACTACGTGCCTCGCTGGCAGCATTCGGAGGACAACCCCTCGGAGGATCCGTCGACACATGTGTACAGTAAGAGTTCTGCCCCGGTTCCCCAGTTTGTTCGTGAGGGAAGTGAGGCCACGGTGATGCAGTTGCGGCTGGCAAGGAGAGCCGAGAGGTGCCCCCGCCGTGGAGCTCATGTCCAGTCGACGTGCATTCGTTCTCTTCTCTGCTGGGCTACATAAGAGGAGCTCGAGCAGTTCACTGGGTACATACCCCCGCCATCCAAGGATCGCTGCCATCAGTGGGATCCTTTGGGGAGAGCCAGTGCACATATATAATGTGATTAGGATATTCCTTCTTTTGTTATGATGTTATCCACCTTAGGTGCACTAGGGTAGAGGTGTGTTTAGTTATGCATTTATGTATTTCAGTTTCTGATGTATTGTTTCCTTTCATTTGTATTCGTATTATCATGCATTAAACTAAGCCCCGCCTTTGGGTGGGCATATTATGATATGAACGGGAGGTTTCTTGATGAGTTATTGATTGTTTCATGTCCTTTCATGCTCTGTTTATCTGTGATTTATATTTTTGTCTTGCGATGAACGCGGCTTTCACTTCACTTTATGTTTCAAAAAAAATTTTACCCATAATTTCCGCTAAGTATTTTAAAAGATTTTGTAAAGAATGAGACTAAGAAGTAATAACCTAATGATTAACCTAAATATGTTCTAGAAATATTGGGTTAAAAATTAGGATGTTACATAAAGTCTCAGAATTAAACTAGAAAAATCTTAAAAAGCTATTTTTGCATTTGAGAACCTTCTTTTGTTGCTTCTAAACATTTGAATTGGTCAAATAGCAAAAGATTCTAAAACCTCAAACTTGTGCTTAATAATTAAAGGCCATTGTTTTAGAAAATAAGGTTGAGAAATGAAAAGAAATAGGAAGTAAAAAGCAATGCAGCCTCATCTAAAATTATTATCATAGTCATTTTTGCTATCATTCATAAGAAGGAATACCCATCTGACAAATGACTCTTAAAAGAAAAATCTATTGAAAAATGATAAAAAATCTCCCTCTTGAACAACTAACCAACGTGGACTCAAGAAAGTTAAGTACCAGAATTATCTTCTTTCATATACTATCTCAGACACTCTCCACGGCTCAAGAAAGAAAATCAGAAACATGATACTCTAGATCTCCAAATGACTTGAATTTGCTGATGAAAAGTATTCAAGAATGATTTTGCTAACTGTCAATTAGGACTAAAAGAAAGTCTTGAGTAAAAGAGTCTCAAGAAAATTCCTGTTAGCAAATAGATGGAAGCCAGATCTTTAGAAAATAAACTCCAAAAACCATATACTTCAGAAAGTATGCTTAGAGCTCTAAAGAAAATCAAGAAACATTTGTGAGCAAAAAGAAAAGCAATTTGAAAGTTTTGAGAAACATGTCATTCCTAATGAAACATATAAAAATATGCTTCCACCTCCACCACTATGACCAAATATGTGGAAAAAGCTTTGAGCAATCAAAGTTTGATGGATGCTTTGCTACAAGAGTAGAGCCAGACTAAGAATATACAAAATTTGAATACTTGAAGAAAAAAGAAATTATTATGACAAGCCATATGGAATTAAGAAATTCCAGAATGCTTCCACTTTCTTGAGAGACTTAGAGACATCCAACTATGCAGAGGAAATAACATGCTTTTGATGCCTAAAGTGAGGAGAATTGATGCAATCTAGCACACCCAAATACTACAGAAAAGGAACCAACTAAAAAGATTAGATATCGAGGTATTCCTAAGATTCCTATAATATTAGTGATATTGATCTTATTAAGAGGGTCATATTTAGCATTATAAATTCATGCATCATGTTGACAAACTTGATTAAAATCACATTCAAAAATTGTTTTTACATGTTTCTCAAAAATCTACATAAGTATAATACACAAATATTTTTGGGCACTCTCCTCTCCCTGAATATGACCTGAAGATCAGCTAGAAGAATTTGTATGAAGGATAAGCCTATCTCTTGGATTTCAGAAGAATTAATCATATTCTTAAAGAAAAGATAAAGCTTAAAAAGGATTGACAATGGTTGGGGTCTTCAGGATGTAAAAGATGACTAGTTAAATGGAAGCTTCAAGGGAATAGAAAGTGCTGAGAGGAACTCAAAAAGTAAACCCTTCAGAAAGTGATTCAAAAAATAGAAATCACTTATTCTAAGGAAAGACAAAAGAGCGGGAAAATTTATGATCATATCCTCGAGTTCTTCGTTTTTCACTCTCCCACGTCACCTCAACTATAAACAACCATGTCCTATCACATAATAACCGACCACTCCTTACATGTTATTCTCCTCACCTTTGTCTTTGTTCACATGGTTCCTCAGATCGTCTCATGTTTTCTCTCCTCCAAACCCTCATTCTCTTTGAACTCAAATTTATCATAATATCACTATATTCTTATCATTCTTGTCTTATATTCGTTCCTGTATCCTTTCAAAGTAATTCCAAACATGGTTGATGGAAAGAAGTTTGATGGTAATGGTGTCAATCTGGGAATACTCCAAATGTAAGATGAATTCTTTCATCAACAATACTATGGTAATAGCTTCGCCACTCATCCTATAGCTCATGGAAAAAGGCTTTCCAAAGAGTTGATGAGTCTTTTCATAATACTATTGGAAATCATCACCTTCTATTTCCAAAGGTTGGGAAGGTTACCTCAACATCACTGATAAAATTTACTGGAATGGTAATAGCCTTCTATTCCTAACTAGTATAGATAACTGACTCTGTACTTACCTCCTATATCACAGGTGTAGATTTGGAACTTAGCACAAATGACCTTTCACATATTATCCATGCACCTAATGAGGGAATCTAGTGTTCTTCTGATAAAAATTGGTTCACTACTCTAGGAGTGTTAGTAGAAGAAGTTTCAAATTGCCTCACAAACTCTTGGGAGCACCAACCTAATAACAGTCACTATGCTTAACTCCAGAGCCAGACAGGTTTACATCCTTATTCAGTTATATCTTTTCCCTAGAATAGGAAGCATGGACTCACTCATATCGATGAACTGCATGCTGCTTTTCTATTTGTTAACAATGAGAAAAATTAACCTCCGCAGACTTATCTTCAATTACATGATTGATGCCACTATCTATAAAAAGAAAGATATAAAATCTGCCTCTGTTCCTTATGGAATGTTCTTAACTAAAATGATCGAACACGTGAACTATCCCTTTGCAAATGAATGGTTTGAATATATGGTTGGAATTGACTATACCATATCTTCTTTTAGGGCCAAGAGAAAATCCATTGGTGCTTCTGTAGAACGTGTCAAAAGATGAGAAAAGCCATCAATAATGCTAAATGCTTAGAGAAAAAGAAAATGATAATCAAACTGGATAACAGCTCAGAAGATTTTCCAAAACCCTAAACTGACATTGGTGGTGAAGACATACCTGATCCATTATCCAAACCTGCAGAATTTGGGATTGATCAAGGAAGCAAAATTAGGAAAAAGAAAGAAGAACCCTCCTCATCTACAAAAAGGAAGTCATTAGATGGTAATACGGGAAGCATAGTTCCTGAGACTGACTTTATTCTAGTAGATGACTTTCCTCTTGCTTATGTCAAGGAAGCCTCCATGCCTGCTCGACCACCTGTTCTTAATCTAGCCTAAGAAACTAACCAACCTTCAACTAGTCATCCTCAACCCGATCCTCCTCAAGTTAGCCCTCCAATATGAATATTGTTAAGAAATCAACATCTGATTGCTGATAGGCTGGATGATTTGGAAAAAAGATCACCTAACCATGAGAACTTACTGCTTCAAATCCTTTAGACCAACCAACAAATTTTACAATAACTGAGACGTTGAGGTTAGAGATAATGATCCTATCCTCGTCCTACATACCCTTTTTTGATTATGACAAAAAGGGGAGAAGAGAAAAGTTGAAGAAAATTTGTACTGAGGAACTCATGGGGAGAATGTAGAGTTCAGGGGGAGCGATGCTGGAGATCATGCTGAGGGGCAGCCCAAAATGTTTATTTTTCATGTTGCACATATTCTTTCTTTTATGGAACTTGGTTATTATTTTGACAATTTATCTTTATAATCTGACAATCTCTACATCATTTGACAAAAATGCTTAACTATCATGATTATGCTTGGTTTATGTTTTTACTTTAAGATTTGTATGCTCTGATACATAGATGGTTATTTTCAAGCTTTGATACATATCGATGCCTAACCCATCATGCTTAGCTAATCATATATCATCAATTACTTATGTATGCTTCTGATCTCTTAAGTGCTTGCTCTAAACTGATCAATCATTAACATGCTAGAGAAATTAGCACATATTTATATTCATGATTTTCTTTAGCAAGTATTGTAACACCCTAAAAATTATTTAAAAATTAATTTGAGCTTCACTAGTCATAATTTGAAAAATCCAACAAACACTATAATGATGAGGACGATCCAACAGATCTGGAAAAAAATAGAGTAAATAGACCTATAGTGGCCCCCACAGGCCCGCCGAAATTGCCAAAATCCTAAAATTAGGGCTCGGAGATGCCCAAAACTAAGAAAATATAGGATTAAGATTAGAAATGGGTAGAAATAAAGATTTTATACTCGTAATTAATTTGTGGGCAATGTTTGATTACCCGGGTATTGTATTTTACCTAATCGATGAAATTTCAATTTACGATTTCTAATACGGAAAACTAATTTAATCTATACAAAATAAATGAGATTATCCATTTATATCAAATGAATGGCTAAGATTCAATCTTGAATTACAAGATTTAATCCTAGCCCGTCCATTTTTCTTTCTTAAATTAAAGCTTATCTACTTATGACATATAATATTCATCTATTTATTACAAGATGAACACAACTCTATGCTTCTATAGGAAGCCAACACCTTCGGCCATAATAGAGAAAGGCAACAACTCCATCTTCCATTTTCAAAGAGCTTAAGCTTTCATTTCAAATGCCAAAAACACTAGCTTAGAGTTGTCAAAACTACCAACTTCCTTCACCAAACTTAATCTACACCACAATGCCTACAATTCTAACCGATTGAAATTTTAATTCTCCACCAATCCTCACTTTGATATATCACTTCCTCACTACCTAGGGAAGGTTTGAGGCTCGATTGGGAGTCCTTGAAGTGAAGAAAATTTATTAGAGCATCCTTTGGAGTATAGAGCTCTAAAGCTTTCAAAATAGGGATTTTAAACCTATTTTATTTAAAATCTATTTTTATGATTTGCTTACTGTTTTGGCTGAATATTTTTAGTTGAATTGGTTGATAATATATTGATATTGATGTTTTAATTTTGGTAGAGTGGTTTGATCTTGTGAACAATCATTTTTGTGAAAAGAGATTTTGAACCATGTTGCTGGATTTTCATATTTTGAATAGATAGCCATTGATCACGAATTTTCTGAGGCTGTTGTAGGTACTTTTATGAGCTATAAAAATTATGTGTTGAACCTAACATCCTAAGGCAACTTTTGGAATTTTTGTGGTGCATGATGAAGACTGTTACTGCCTGAAAATTGTAACTATGCTGCCTAGATTGTAAGAATTGAAGCTCAAATTTTGTCTAATTTTGTTACCATAGCAAATCGTTGATTTTTCCTTGAAATTTACAAGGTGTTGACAACATCTTGAAGTGTAACCATGATTTTTATTCTAAATTTCTTCAATCATTTGCTAGGGTTAAAAATTATGAGATTTCGGTTCTGAGCTCAAGTTAAATGGTCTTAGACCACCAAATTTGTAGAATTTTATTGACATAGTTATAGAAGTTGTTTTGCTCTGAAATTTTTACAAGACATTGAGTACACATCAAAGGGTCAGGGAGAATTTTTGTAGACATGTAATCGGTTATTTGACATGAGAAATAATTTTTTCTAGTTGAGTTAAAAATCTATCAAGGTGCTGGAAGTGAACTAGAATCTTGATTTGGAAATAAATTGACTTATGACTCAAGTATGATGAGCATTTGATTGTGAATAAATATTTATATGTGACTTGGGTATGCATTGAGAAAACTCAAAGATAATGATTGAAATTATATTGTAAATGGATGCTTTTGTGAGCTTGATGGTGATTTATATGTTAAGTAGAAAAAAGGTCCCCTTTAATATGAAAAGGGCACAGGGAAGTCCCCTTTAATGTGTAAAGGGCTTGGGAAAGTCCCTTTAATGTGTAAAGGACACAGGCAAGTCCCCTTTACAGGGTGAAAGGACATGGAGAAGTCCTCTTTGGTAGATACAAGGCACAAAGAAGTCCCCTTTAGTGGGTAAAGGGCATAGAAAGGTCTCATATGATGTATCAAGGGCACGTAGAGTTGTGAATGAGCTTCTCTGTTGTTAAGTAGGATGATAGGTGTATGTTAAGTGATTGAAAATGTTGAGTAGTATGACTTAAGTGACTGAGAAATTAAAAGAAACCTACTTTGGATGAGTGGTTTTTGAACTTTAAAATGAACCTTGATATATGCAGCATGCTCACAATTTTGCTAATAAACCGAAGTGTCTAGGACAATAACAATGACATGAGTTTCATTATATGTTTTAGGGATGTCCTACTGAGAATTTTAGAATTCTCACTCTATTTGTTTGTTTCTGTGTTGTCTTCAGGTTGATTTTAGAGAATAGTGAAGTCCTTACAAGAAAGACTAAGATGGAATTTCTATAGTTTGGCAATGGAGACTCGTATATACATGTATCCTTAAGAAGTGCAAATTCTTTCTACTAGTATTTGGATACTCGAATTCTATTGATGTGCTTATATATGTATAAGAATGCTTGAAATGGCTATCATTATGAAAACACATTATAATTTATACATATATGAGATGCTCTATTTAATATGATCAAACATATATGTAAATAGTTTCTGAGGACTTTCAGAAACTACTTTTAAAGGTCTCTAATTCAACTATGATCAGAAAGCTGATCTAAGAATCATCTCGAGCGTGCTAAGCTTAAATGACTAACAATGTGTTATATTCTGATTCAATATGTATTAGTGAACAAAAACTCAGTTTGCATAAACACATATCAGTTTTAAGAAAAAGTTTTCAAAAATGTTTCATCATCTGATACTTATGTTAAAAAGTTTCCTAACTCATAAAAAATAAGCTCATTAGTACTTAATGCTTTGATAAAGCTGGGTTGGATCCCTGATTGAGGTTCAGAGACCTCATCTTGTAATATGTTGATATTATTTATATCAAGGTTTCTTTGAGCATTAGAAACTACATATGTATCACTCAAGCTTTTTTCTCATGACATGCTCAAAAGGTTTTATCATATATATACATATATATTCTTTGGGCATCAAATTTCTTAGTTAAAAGGGAGCATAGGAAAAAAATGTGTTGAATAAGATTTTCAATCAAGAAATAATATCACAAGTATTACTTGTTTATTTATTCAAGCACACTTAAATGTTAGAAAGTCATTTTATGACTAGAATCAAGCTGATTGGTAGAATTGAACTAAAACGATGACATTTACTTTAGTATCTTGGTGATACAAATTAAAGAAGCATTCTAATTTAAATAAGAAAATATCATCACAAACCAAACAGCTCTTATATGAGTCAACTTAAGGCTTCAAAATTTTCTTGAACATATCTAATCATGCCTTAAGAAAAGGACTTACTAAGATTTAAGAATCATGATGTCTTGAGAGAAATTCTATATTATTTCTTTTATCATCTCTTTATAAGATTTTCTTCAAATAGTTTGTTATCATCAAAAGGGGGGAGATTGTAAGCTCCAGAACCCTTTAGAAAGTATCTGCTTTATTATTTTGGATGACAACAAAGCCAATTTGAAGAAAATATTTTGAAGAACGACTAATGGCTACCTTAAGTTTCTTGACTAAGCTTAACAGGTAGAATTCCGAAGTGCATTACCGAACTTAAGTGAAAATAATTTCACTTTGCATGTGCAAACATGATTTATCTCCTAGGAAGGGAATAAGCTTAAATGAAGTGAATATTGTAAAGAACGTTCATATGCATTAAGGAATGAAGAAGATTAATACAAGAGTAAGAAGCACAAGGAAATGATCTTCAGAAAGTAACACTGGACTTCAGAAAGTACACTGAAGAATGAGAAAATCATGCCAGCTCTGAAGGTAACGTGTTACTCAGTTGGCAATCATCACAATCGTAAATAAATCAGCATCAAAGAGCTAAAATTGAATACTGGAAGATCGAAGAATGATCAACGGAATGATTATGCCATTTGAAAGATCACTTAACTGTGGCAAAGAACATTACATGAAATGGAGGGAAATTTGAAATTAAAATTTCAAATCTTGAATCAAACCTAGTTGCATAACTAGTTGTCATCTTTTCTGCCTGATTGATCAATGATCTTAGATTCTAGCAGGAGGAGTTTAGAAACCATAAACGGAAAGTAAAAGAAAGAGGGCATCAGAAACCTCTACAATACAACAGCTTATGCAACCAATAAGACAAGTCTATTAGCCTACCTTTTTGGACTAACATTCCAAGACACAACTAATGATCTACACATGTCACTTGAGATTTGATCAAGGGCAATGGTCATGAAGAAGGACCTGTATAAATGGAGATGCTACACTTGAATGCCGATGAGAGAGTTGAAGACATCAAAGTGATAACTCTGGAAAAATCTCTCCACACTTCCTGTGTTGTTCATCATAATATGTAATCAATCTTCTTGAAGTGTAGAAAATCTTCTTTCCATGTTTTGTAATGATTTGTATACACTTCTTATGAAGATATGTGAGAAAGAAGTCGCTCATGTTTTCCAGGTCTGTATTATTGAATATTTGTAAGGAAGCATGAGTGTAGGTTAGTTTGAGTGGCAACCCAAACACATAACCTTTGAAGCCTTGATCCATTAGTGATTAGAGTGAGACATAGCTTGGAGAGGCTAAGGTAAAACTACTTACAATGCGATGGCAGAGGCATCTACTCATCACGGTTTAGCTTGGAGAGGCTGTGAGTATACTACTTGCAACTTGATGATGAAGACATTCCAGTCATGATTGTTCAACTTGGAGAGGTTGGTTCAAGACTACTCGATTCAAGCTTCAAGCTTAATAGTATTTTTACTAAGTGTTTCATATTTGGAGAAAGCTTCAAAGCATGATTCAACCCCCCTTCTCGTACACTCTTTTACCAACAAAAATCCCTAAGTCTATGAAACAACCATTCAAAAAATTTTAAGTAGGAAGTTAAAAATAGCCTAAAGGTGGTTCCCCTCCAATAAAGAGCAGCGCCGCCCAGGGATGTAGCAAAAAGACAAGCAGCGCCACCTTCTTTAACTCAGAAAAATAAAGGCAGAAGGTAATAAAAGTAAAAATCCAACTAGGAAACAAAGGCAAAAGGAGGCCAGGGACTTACTTGAGTCAGAAATAGTAAAAAGCACAATGGCAGTAAGAGAGCACAGGGGCGATAACACACATGAAACATGGCAAAGAAAGCAGGGGTAGAAAAAGAAGAGACCTAGGCGAGAGGAGAAAGAAAATGGAAAAAGTGATGCAGGTTGCCAGGGGTCGTCTTTTATAGGTGAAGGACTTGAGGGGTATAATGGTCCAAACAAAAGAGAGACATCATGATGTGACTATTCGAAATATGAACTGAGCCATGTGGCATATCCCTAATGGATGAGACTAAGCATCACGATGAAGGAAGGGCCAGAAAAAACAAAACGGAAGGTTGTGGGAAAACGAACAAAAGCACACAGATATCCCAAATTGGGAAAAATTTCACCAATCTCTCCCTAAAACAGTCTAGCATACCCGAAACCTGATTTTCTGAACTCTTTCCCCGGTACGGCAAACACAAAAAGCATGACCAAACCCCAACCTGAATCTCGGAAGTAGGGCACACGTGAATAATGGGGCATAAAAATTTAGTGGAACTTGACAGCCAACACATACAACCGATGGCCGAGTTGGGGGCATTTATTATGATCGGAGTTTGCTTCAACAGATCTCGAGAAGACGCATTCCATAGAAAACCCCCGAATCCATGCCAATATCCGAGCATAGGCAAAGTTATCCGAGAAGGCCCTAGTTCCGACTTCTCTGACTTAGGCCAATTTGTACCAAGCCTGGACCTCTGATAGAGCTCGGTTCAAGTGCATACCTAGATCAGATCCTCCCTCACCTTCTAGAAGGACTACCCTGACAATTCGAATGCTATCCATACCCCACAACTTAGCCTTAAAGTTCCTATCTTGTATATGTTTCCTAGGTATAAATAGAGGAAGGTAATAGTAATAGTGGTAAGTATATTCTCTCCATTTACCCATTCCCCTTTGCTGTATCAGACTTGGGGGCATTGGAGTCCTTTTCATAGGTACCCAACCCTACACTATAGATACTGCGAAGAGAGGAAAAGACCAGCTAAACCTTCCTTTCCCTCGGTTATGGTACTTCACTGAAATATCAAGTCACTAAAACTTACCAGTAGCAAAGTTCATCGATGTTGCTGAACTAATTCCTGAGCAATTAAGAGTTGCAGAAGATGGAATCTATAGTGTCATAGGTATCCAAAATTCATTATTGGATATTGTTAGTTTTTTTTGGAAAAAATCCTATGATGGAGATATATCCAATACTTCGCTTAAGAACATCAATCTTAAGAAAGTTAAAAAGTTTAATATGTTATGAGACATTGAATTTTTCTATATGTTATAATTTATGTTAATGGGAACTCTTTCTACTTTGACTAGGCTTTCACTTTGTTAAGAGTTGAAGTTAGAGTAAAAGCCTTATTTTTATACCACATTTGTTTTTATTATTGTTAAACTTTCTTATTATGGTTTGGCATTTACTAAGTGTGCAGCATGAACTTTGTTTTGTTGAGAGTTCCTATGAATGAATTTGAAAACAAATATTTTTAAAGTTAGTTTTATGATCATTTTTTTTAGTTCAATAATACTACTTGCATTCTTAATTTATATATGCTTTCAAATATTTTTTGAGGGATTTTTTTAATAGTAAATTTTTGGATACTATCTAAACTAAGGTTTCCAACCAATGCCTTATCAAGATAGACAATGTTATGTACTTTTTTATTGATAAAATTGTAGGTAAAAAAGTGCACAAGAAGGGGGTTTGAATTGTGTTTTGCCTTTCTTTTATTTTCTTTTCTAAAAAAGCTTGAACAATAAGTATAAAGTGCAGTTGAAACAATGTTAGCGATGTCAGAAAGTAACTTTCTAAACTATGACAAGTATAATAGAAACACATATATGCTGTTTATCAAATACCACAATATAATAGGCACAGAGCAGTAAAATAAAAGAGAAATAAAGGAGAACAAGATACTGCATAAGTATTTTTATACTAATTCAACTAACCTGTCTATATCCAGTTCTCAACTACTGTTGAGTTCCACTAAAATATTTCTTAATTGAGAAAGCTAGATAGTCTTTACAGTAGCCTTCCCAAGCTCTTACTAGTGACCAGCAGCTCACTTTACATTCACACATGAGTAGTCTTTGACTAGCCTCTCCAAATTGACACAGTGATAATAGTTCACTCATACTATCACAATTGTGTAGTCTTTAACCAATCTCTCTAAGGAAATATCGTGACCAGTAGTTCACTCATAATGTCACAAACTGAGTAGTTTTTGACCAGCCTCTCCAACCTAATATCGTGACCAGTGGTTCACTTACACTGTCACGTTACAAGTAGTCTTTGCTTAGTGTGTCCAAGCTAACTCATAGCGATCACTACTAGATCGGGGTTACAAAATTTTGTGTTTGGGTTTCACTCAAACTAACCAACACTCAAATTTTCATATGATGAACAATAATAGACCTGGAGAACTTGAATGACTTCTTTCTAGGATTCTTCCTAAAAAGAATATAAGATCTACTAAGAACATAGAGAGAAGATTTTTACAAGCAAGAACTGATTATGAGAAGTAATGTCTTTACAAAAAAGATGAGGAGAAAATTTTTCAATGTTTCAGCACTTCTTCTTCGCAAAAGTCTCTTCCATTATGAGCACAACATCTCTATTTATAGATGATTTGCATTTATGATCATTGCCTTTGATTTGTTATCCAAGTGACACATGTTGATCATCAGTTTGTGTCTTGGAAAAAGTAGTTTAAAGGAGTGGCTCAGCATTGTTAGAGCTGTTGCAGAAGTCATTATGAAATAGAGGTTTTTGATGCCACTTTTATAAACAACTTTTTGCTTTCTAAACAAGGTTTATGAACCTTTCCTTCTAGAAGCTAGGGTAGTTAACCAAGTTGGTAGAAGAGATGTCACATCAATCTAAATTTGAATTTCAAATCTCCCTTCTTTTCCTGTAAAGTGTATCGTTTCACTATGAAAAGTGCTTTCTGAAGAGCAGTATTAATTTCTTCATCTTTCTTTGATCTTCCAGTCTTCAATCAGAGCTTGTAGATGATCATATGATTGTGATCATGATGATTGAAGGTTGTAGTACACACTTGCTTCAAAGTTGGATTGAAATATTAACTTGAAATGTACTTTCTAAAGTCATGTGCTACTTTCTAAATATCTGAGCCTTGGTTCCTTATTCTTGAGAATTTTCTTCAATATGTTGAGCATATATTTGTTCATTCCATGATATGATTTTCACTTTCATTAAGTTCTCATCTCTTTAAATAAGATTAAACATGTTTTCACATGTCATGTGAAAATATTTTTGCATTAAAAATTGTGTTATGCTAATGTAACAACCTGTTTGTTAATTCAATAAACTCAAGGGAAACATTAGTCATTCTTCAAAATATTTTCTCTAAATTGGTTGTGATATCACTCAAAACATTTTGCATTAAGGCTTTCCGAAGGGTTCTAGATTAACAAAAACACCATAAATATATTTAATGGCTTGAAGAAGTAATGGATCGTGAATTTTATATACCAGTTCATTTTGAAAATCTTATTTAAGACTTTAATCCTCACTTGACAAAAGAAATTGGTTACAAAATAATATTTTTATTAAAAGTGATACCAAACTTACAAGTGATGTTAGGTATATATATTGAACATACTTTACTTATTTATTTATTTTCTTTACAATGGGGCCTAACCCCAAAAATAAAGTAACCGAAAGCGAGTATGTCATTACACAAGTAATAAGTTTATGATGGTAATGATTTCATCAATTACACTTGTAAGATTCTCATTTCCAATCCAACTTCAGCCAAATTTGGCAACTATTGGAAGCATTTATGTGAAATCAACAAATTGAAGAAAGGTCGAACCTGTGTTTTCACATTCCTGGTGGACAAAATCATGCAACTAATGTTCATTTTGAGCAAGTTTGACTCTGACAAGGTTGTGTTCTAAATATTTTGTTTATATTAGAGACATTGTATTATTAATTTCTAAAATCTTGGTCTCGCAAAACAATTAATGGTAAATTCAAATGCCCAATACTCTAGCAATAATATGCTTATATACTTTTTCAAACGAATATTGGTTGTTGCAATTAAAACTAGTTACAGCTTCTTTTCCCATCAACCCTTGCTAATTAGTTATATGGACATTAAATATGGCTTCAAAGCAAGAACTATTATCAATTATTGATATCAACATATTGAACACAATATTTATTTATATATGCCAACTCTTACATTAGACTACTTACATATTTAACATATTTGGTCACATAATTATCTTCAATTGCAATGATCATAAATAACGTATAATTGTCAAACAAAATGAAGAGTCATGCAACACACAGACAAGCTTACTAGAATCCATAAAACACAAGAAAGGTTAGGGTAATTTTCACAAAAATAAAACATACGTGAACATTCAATAAAATGGTTGTTTTTGTGAAAATTTTATTCAATAAACTTTTCCCTTGTCCATATTTATTTCAAGGACTTTTGTTTTCAAGTAATCTAAAATACTTGTTGATAAATAACAAATGCAAAGTGTTTTATACCAAAAATAAAAGCATTGGATATATTAAAATCTTAAAATTTATACATTTAAGTATGACTCTTATAAAAAAATTAATTAAAGTATTTATTAGCAAAGTTTATATTTTATTTTAAATTACACAAAATCTTTTGAGCAAATAAAAACACATGCAATGCTTAGTTTTGCATTTAAAATGAAAAATGCTTAGTTTTACATTTACAATGAAAAATATCAAATTCTTTACAACATTCTGTTTTTAAAGAATAGTTGTTTACTTTTTGTCATTAATTTGATTCTCAAAAGAGTATTAACATGAATTTATAGTCTCTTAATCATAGGAAGGGATGTAATTTTGATCCATTGAAAATTGATAAAAATTTTCAATTACAAATAATAACATTAACTTATAAATCTAAATAATTCATTAAAATTATTCCATTATCAGTTGAAGGATAGAGTCATAAATAATAATAGAATATATGAAAAATGAATAAAGGATAGAAAAAAGAGAAAATAAAGGCTCTATCCCAGAAAAGGACCCTTGATGCCTTAGCATCTCACTTACTAGCTACATAAGAACCAAATCTACAACAATTATTTAGGCTTTCTTCTGCTTAACTACTAGTGGCAGAAAGATGATACAAAACAACCATGCAGCTAGTATAACACCAATTAAAAGGCAAATCCCGTAAACATAGAATTGGTCCCATGTGTTGTGCCAATTATCTAAGTATGCCCATCCAAATGCCTGCAAAGATAACCAATTAGTAAGCTTTTTCCATAGGCATCTATGTCTGATACCCTAAAAGGTATATTGACATTAACATATAATATTTGTTGACCCCACAAAAATTATTAGAAGGATCAAGTATTATTCATATAAGATGTGAACTATTGTAACAGTCAAAGAAATAAACTTCAATGAAATGAAAACCTTTAATGGCTAATGTTGTGTGGACTATTTAGGATCAATCGTGGTTTTAGGGTGTTCACGTCTAAGTTGATAATTTTTTTTATACATTATTTCTATCGAAAACAGCATGAAAGGATAGAACAATTTAGAATAGAGGCATCTAACATTGTTCATTTTCTATTAATTTAAAATTTGTTGACTATAAAATATCTAAACAAATTCTAATTGCACCAAGTTTTGAAAATCTCTATTCATCAGTGACTAGGTTCAATCAATAGATACATAGCACATTCCACCTTATCTCGGTAAAAGAAACAATACTAATGTTCGTCTTAACAATCATCATTACACAAATTTAATACTAAAACACATAACCATGCAATGAAATCCTAGTTCCTACATGGTTAGCAATAAAAAAAAAAGGAATAGAAAATAAATAAAGGACTGACTATTTCGATTACAAAAAAGCCAAAAGGTATCATAGTAAACTTTGACAGCTTATCTATTCCATGCTTTTCATTCTTTTTATCTAATCCTTTTGCTGAGGTTGAGGATAAGAGGTATGTAGTTCATGCTAAGGAAAGATATCAAGCATGCCAATTATAGATGTGAAGTTTTGATGTTGTAACCATGTTATTGATTCTTTATAATCAATCACAAAAACCTAAAGATTAGGGTAGCTAAGCTTGGATCATGTATTAAATTTAATCAAAGGTAAAAGGACAAGAAATTTTCAAATACTATGTGCCATGGCAAAAAAAAAAAAGAAAAAGTAAAGAAAGACCAATACTTTATACTTGGTGATTCTATACTCAACAGTAAATAATTTGGAACGTTGTAAGTACGAAATGGTTGATAGATTTCAAACCAAATTTCTCACCCATATTTGACCATGAAATAGGACAAAATAAATGAGAAATTACCATTAGAATGAAATTGTAATCAACTATAAATATTATTTGAGTCAAATTGTAATGGAGAAAAAATTGCCATTAGAGCTTATATTTGTCTGAGGTTAGATGAAAACAAAATTATGATAAATGAGGAATCAAATCAAGAACATTTACATCACCATAGAGCATGAACAATTTTGAATGGAGAAAGCACCATGATGAAGTCAATGTTAATCGCCATATTATTGACTTAATCTTAAAAGAAGAGTAAGTTAGTTCCCTTCCTTAGTTTGTATCAATTTCCAATAACCTATAATCCACTTATAAGTGTAACAAGACTAGCAGAAAGATGAATGGAAGGTCTTCAATGATTCAAGACTCAACTTATTTTACTAAGATTATGATAGGCCAATGCCATATCATGCAAAATTAACATGAAAATTTTTTTACAAAAATGTAGAGAAAAATCTGTATCAATTGTTTAATAGCTTGTTTTTATTTATAGAACACTAAAAGGACTAGAATTATATACATCTTCCAACAGGAATGCACGGCACAAGATATATTAGTAGTATGGTGCAACAAGGTTAAATATAACTTTCTAGTGTTTAAAAGCATAAGGTAAGAGTTAAATTCTAGAATTCCCAAAGTTGCTACATAGATTGATAGTATAAAGTTTCAAACATGGTACATAGACAAAAGATATTATTGAAAATGGCATGGAAAAAAAAGACAATTCAAGCCATTTTCTCGAAAATACCACATATACTGATATGGTATATGAAGAATGTTGCAAGTAAACACATTTTATTCAGACCATAGAAACAATGGTAAAGTTTAGGTAATGTAATAAAGAAACAACTCACAATGGCAGGATTCATGGCTGGTCCTGTATAAGTAGAACCAGGAACAATCAGTGCTACAATTGACATCGCCATCAACCAAGAACAACAAAACTGATTACAAATATTAGAAACCCTTCTACAATGGCTCCAGTATGCAAGTCCACCTTTAAAGCAAGTCGTGCAATCATGTGCTTGTATTTTAGTGGCATCACCTCCATAATTGCCATAGCACCACCCACTGCACCTAGTGCCTGTCCAACACAATTAATTCACATTGATTTACCAATGTTTCTATAAAAAAAGGGTCCAAAATCCATGGAAACACACCAAGACAAGTATAAATCATAAGAAAAGGAAATAGAATGATGATAACAATGAAAAAGGAGATAGAAAATTAAAAAAATATTTAATAACATTATAAAGACAAGTTTAGGACAAAAGCAAACATAAGAACTTGAGCTGGAAAATGAAGAGCCATTGAGAAAAGGGTGTCTAAGCCAAAACCAGCTACATAAAATGAGGCATTGCCTGTTAGGTTTAAGTTGGCACCACCTAAGGCATTGCCAATGATGGTGACGATGAACACAAGGGAGAAAATGAGTAAAGTGGTAACTATAATGGAAGGATACATGATGAAGATTAAGTGCTTTTGTTATGGCATTGGTCACCAAGCCTAACATTGATGAGAAGAAGACCCACATAAAAGTCAACACAACATCTCCAATGGCTGCCTTTATTGCGCTAACCATTTTTTCTGTCTCTTTCCTTTCCCTTATTCTCTTTTTAGAACTATGAACCAGCAAATGAGCAAAGTTTCTTTTGATTTCATTTATTTTTATTATTATTCTTTTCCCCCTATTTTTGCTACAATAGAACAAGTGGAGCATTTTTGTTGATACTGTAACGCCCCGATTTTTCTATTTGAGCAAAAATGACTAACATGCCCCTGAGGTCATTTTTACCCAAAATTCGAGGATGGCTGACCCGACAGTCCTCGAAAGGTCAGCTCAATGTTTGAAGAGGATTATACATGTTGTGATTAATAGCAGAGATGAAAATCTCGATTTCTAAACTTTCGGATCAAAATGACCAAAACACCCCTATAGCGTTTTACGTAGGTATGAGTGTCGTTTGAGCCCGAAATCTTTCCCAGGAGTTCAGAATACTAATTATATGTGTTTAATAATGATTGTTTAAGTTTGGGTGGTCCCAGGCAGTGTTTGTACAAAATTACCGTTTTGCCCCTAGAATAGTGTCTTACGGGCCTAATGACGTGATTAAGGGCATCTAAGCAATATTAGGCTCTAATCGAAGATTATTTAATTTTGATAATTAATTTAGAGTCAATATAATTTATTAAGGTTAATTAGAACCTAAGATTACTTAGACAAACTTAAATCTTTTTCTTGAAATCAAGATTCCATGTCATGGAATCTTGAATAGTGTTTTCTTTCTCTAATTCCTTAAATTAAGGAATTATGTTTGTGCATGATTATATTATAAAATGAGTTTTGATTTCACTAATGGAGCAAGACCACTCCCTAATCATGTCTTGACACCTTAATTACCCATAACTTTACCTAAACACTTACTTACAAACTCCTAACCAAAAGCTTAATCAAAGAGACACCTAAATACATCTCTAAACCACAATTAAATAAAACAATTTCCTCCCCGTTGGCTGCATGTGGCCGAAGCCTTCCCTCCCCCATATTCTTCACATGTTGAATTATTTCACACACAAAGAACCATACCTTGAGCCATACTTGGAGCCATGCCTTGAACCATGCTTTAAATCATACCTAGCCTTATCTTTGAATGACCATTTGAAGAAGATATTTTCCTCCCCCATGGCTCATATCTTATGGCCACTCCTCCTCCATTTCACTCCTTCATTTTTCAAATTTCTATAAATACCTATCTTAAGAAAACTTGGTTCCATTTGCTCATTTTCTAGTTTGTGCTTTAAGAAATTCCTCTAAGCTTTCTTTCTTTTTTTGAAAGAACACAAGAGTTCTCTTTGCTCTCATCTTGTTCATCTTCTTCATCTTCCTCAAGAACCACCCTCTTGCAACCTCAAACAACCACACAACTACCACAAATCATCATCCAAACACCTAAGCTTCCATTCTCACTCACAAAGCTCACACAAAAAATACTTCCTTCTTTTTATTCCTCCTTTGGCCGAACCTACAACACCCGTTGGAGAAGAGGTTTTCTTCTCATTTCTTTACAAAGAACAAGCTCTTTTCCTTCCAACAAAGAGAGACCACTTAGTAGGCTTTTTGTTTCTAAAAGCTTTATCTTTTACTTGATGTTTTGATATGAAAAGTTCTAGTTCCTCATGGTTTTAACTCCCTTCCTCTCTTTTTATTTTTGGCTATGAAGCTTGGTTTTGAAAAGAAAATTTTAGCTTGATGATGAGGATTCAAGATAATGGTCTTGTGGTTATCATTTGAGAAACCTCTAAAGCTTGAAACTTGGTCTTGACTCTAAATGGATTTTGGTTTTTCCTTTTCTTTTTCCTTTGTTATGATTTCAATTTTCCTTCCTTTTTCCTTTGTAGTAGTTTCGATTTTTGTGTCCTTTTTCCTTGCTTTGATTTTGGTTCTCAAAGAAATGTGGTTATTTGGTTTGTTCTCTTGATCCATTTCCTTGAGCTTGGTGATGATGTTCACACCATAAGGTTTCCTTGAAGCCTTGGTACAAAGAATTTTAAAGCTCACTTTGTCTTGCTAAGATAAGTTTAGGGTTGAGGTTTATGTTCCTTTAAGGTCTTGAATGAGCTATAGTAAAAGAATAAAATAAACTTGCATCCATGTTTAAGTTTATGTTTTGTATAGCATGTTTACTTTCCAATGTCATCACTCAACTCTTAAGAGTAAATAAATAAACTTGCATTCTCATGTTTAAATTTCAAGCTTTGCATTTCATGTTTATATTTCAAGTCATTACCTTAGTTTCAAAGATAAGAATGAACTTGCATCTCATATTTATTTTAAAGCTCTCACTTTACTTTTATAATGAAGCGTAAAATGAAGTGCATATCATGTTTAAGTTTTTATCTCAAGTAAAGTTTGGAAAATGGAGGCATTCTATGGATGGTAAATTTCGGCCTTGTGATGATGATGAGCTTAGCATAAGTTTCATTTAATCACAAAGGTCAACAAACTATGTTTTCAGATTTTCTTAAGCATAGAAAAGCTCAAATAATACCTTGAGTATGATTTTATGATTTAAAGCTCAATAAAGAGTGATTTAAAATAGCTACTGCCTTAGCATTATGTTTGTATGATTTTAATGAAATAAATTGGTTTCTAAAGGAGTTTTGAAGTTCTAAAAATGATTCCAAGGGAAACTAGTAACTTATATGCACTTGAAATGTGATTTTATGTGATTATGTGAGATAAATGTTTCGGCCACTGCCCTGGACATAATGGTTACTACATGATGCTGCTTTAACATGTTAGAATATGTAAAAATTATTTTGGAGTGAAGCAAAAATTATTTTGTGAGTGTTAGGAACAACTAGTAAGTGGAAAGGATGAAAAATGTGAGTTTTAGAACCCTTAAAAACTAAAATCTGAAATAAATAGTTTTAGAATAGATTACAAGTGTAGTATTAATTCCTTAAGGTTGTAATAATTAATTTTGGTACCTTAGGAATAGTCGAAACTTAGAAAGGGTCAAAGATGTAGCTTCTAGAACCCCGTGATTGAAATATAAATTTTCTATCCAAACTGCATTATGCTATTTGGTACTGTTCATAAGCATAAATATTAGTGAGAATTACTAGTTATGATCCCTTAGGTGCATAAAAGACCTAATTTGGATGCTAGGTTAATTAGACTATAAGATTAAGACCTGTAAGGATCAAAAGCATAAGATAATGTAAGATATAAGAGGCAATGAGTGTTAGTATTTCAAGTGAGTGATTGTTTACTTATATGACCTATTAAGCATAGCATTTGCATTAGCTGAGCCCGGTCCTTTACTCCAGCATTCCGGGTAGGAGCATGCTTACTGCTTTGCGAAAGTGTTGATGATGTGTGCATATGAATATATGAACTTGAGACATGAGCATTGTGTTAATTATGGCATTCTATGATTATAATGGATTGAGACGCATGATTTACATGAAATTGATGAGCATGAAGCATTAAGTGAAATGTCATGATGATACTTGAAGCCATGTGTTTATGTTGCATTCTTGCATAGCATGCCGAGATGTATTTCTTCTGCTATGGTGAAGAGAAAGCAAAACCATGGGAGGTATGAACATCGAGCCTGCCGAAGCGGATAATATTACTGTGCACTGTGTAACGCCCCGATTTTCTATTAGAGTGAAAATGACCAAAATGCCCCTAAGGTCATTTTCGGCCCGAAACTCGAGAATGGCAGACCCGGCAATCCTTGAGGGGCTAACTCAATGTTTGAAGGGGATTAGTTGACTTTTGTACCTTTCCAGGATCGAAAATCTTATTTTCTGATATTTCAGGTCAAAATGACAAAAATACCCTTGTTGTGTTTGACACGGGTACGAGCACCGGATGGACCCGAAACTTCTCCAGATGGTTTTAAAAGGTGTTTTTATGTATTATGTGACCTCAATTTTAGTCCCGGTGGTCCCGAGCAATTTTTGTGCAAAATTACGATTTTGCCCTTAGTTTAGTGTTTTTGAGCTTAATCGTGTGATTAAGCAAACCTAAGCAATATTAGGCTCTAATATAAAGTTAATTAATTTCCTTAATTAATCAAAAGTCAAAATAATTTATTAGAGTTGATTAGAACCTAAGATTGCTTAATTTAGACTCAAATCTTATTTTAAATTCAAGATTCCTAGTCATGGAATCTTGAATAGTGTTTTCTCTCTCCAATTCCTTAAATCATGAAATTGTATCTACATTGTTTATTCAAAAAATGAATTTTAAATCCTCTAATTGTGTATGAACACTCCTTAATTGAGTCTTGAAATTCCTAATTACATCCTTAGTTACCTAAACTTGTGCTTAGTGATTCCTAACCTTGCACCTAAACTAATACACACCTAAACATATCATTAACACACAATTAGATGCACAATTTTCCCTTCCCGTTGGCTATCATGATCTGGCCGAAAGCCCCATGCCCCAAATATTCATCACATGCACAAATTCCTACACTCAAAAGACTATGCTTTCACCTTACATGCACCATACTTGGTCATACTTTCACCCATGATTGAATGACTAAGTAAATGACAAGATAATTGAGATATTTCATTTCAAAATTTGAAAGAAAATCAATTCAAAAACCCATGCTTGAAACTATACCTCAAGCCATACTCACCATGCTTTCAACCTTACTCCTCCATGCTTCAAAAATTCAATATCTCACCTCATAGACCATGAGGATGGACACGGTTACTCCTCCCCCTCCATGAGCTCTCATTTGTTTCATTTTTCTATAAATACCTTACTTAGATGCATTTGGAAACACTTTAGATCATTTGCTAAGTTTTAGTATTCAAGCTTTCTTTGAGTTCTTTCCTTTCTCTCAAGAGTTCTAAGAGTTCTTCCTCTTCATCTTCATCTTCTTCCTCTACCACCTTGAGCCACCATAGCGCCAGCACAAAACACCACCTCACAACCTTGAATCACCTCCTAAGCCCCTAAACACTCAACCTTAAACACAAGCTCACCAAGAACACACTTCCTTTCCTTTCTTTCCTTCAAGGCCAAAGCACTATCATCATCCTAGGAGGAGTTTTCCTCCTTATTTTCATCTTCAAGACCAAGTTTCCATCTTCACACTTGGTAGGATTGCTCTCTTGTTTTTTTTTTTACTCAAAAAGGATATTTTCTCAAAGTTTCTCTTAGTTTCTTTTTAAGTTTTCCTTGCTTCCTTCTCTTCCTTAATTTTAGGCCTCAAGGCCTCATTTTGAGCATGATAGCTTAATGATGAGTGTTTCTAGATGATGACCTTGTGTTCATCTCAAAGAAACCTCTAAACCTTGAGTTTTTCCTTTCTTTGAGCTTTATATATATTATCTAACTCACATGGTTTTTCAACTTAAGAAAAACTAATCTAAGGTTTTCAAAAAGCCCAAGCCTACCCTTGTCAACCTTAAAGTTGGCTGACATGTTCTAGAGATTTTCTCTAGATATGGGTTTTGGGTACTTAACAAAGAACATGGCTTAGTTTCATTCTCTTTTCCTTTCCTTGTTTGATTTCGGTTCTTATTTCCTTTCCTTTATGTTTTCGATTGTGGTCTCCTTTTCTTTATGATTTTGTTTTCTTTTGAGTTTACTCCCTTTGAGCTTGATGATGATGTTCAAGAACCATGTAGTTCCTTTGAGAACTTGGTTCAAGAACTCTAGAGCTCACTTTGTTGATGAGATAAGTGTTGGGTTAAGATTTTTGGTTCTCTTTAAAAGTCTCATATGAGCTCTAAGTTAAGATAAAAAGAACTTGCATCCATATTTACTTTTATGTCATCACTAAATGCTCAAGATTGAAGAATGAACTTGCATTTTCATATTTATGTTTATACTCTCACTAAATCTCTAAGATAATAATGGATTTGCATAGCATATTTATTTTATGCTCTCACTTCTTAATAAGGACTAAAACAAAGCATATTGCATATTTAAGTTTATGTCATAACTTAAGAGATTTAGAGCTCATAGACTTACCCATTATTATCTCAAACAAAGCTTGAAAATATATGTTTCTTACTCCTTTGATTTTCGGCCTCATGAAGGTTTGTATAGTTACAAATACTAAAATTTATGTTTTATGATTTTCCTAAGTTTAGGTGATCTCAAGAGATGTTGTGAGCAAAGTTTTATGTTTTAAAACCCTCTTGAGATTAATTTGAAATAGCTACTGCTCTCATGTGTTTTATGATGGTTTTGATGAAATAAATTGTTTCTAAGTGAGTTTTGAAAGTTTTAAAAAGGTTCCAAGAGAAACTAGCAATTTATATGTTTTAGAAATGAAGTTTTATGCTTGGTTGCTCACTGTATTATGCTGTTTTGATGATGATAATATGAGTATGATCATGTATATTTGATGTTAAAATTCATTTAAGAAAGTTAAGATAAGTTGGTAACTAGAAAGGAATTAATTTGAGACTTTTAGATCCCTTCGAAATGTAATTTTTTGGATTTTATCCAGCAAGGTTTAAAATTAGAAATCATGGTTTATAATTAGTTTAAACGTGTAGGAACTACTCATAATTGGTTTAGGCATTGATCTTGATACTTTAGGAGCAAACCAGACTTAGAAAGGGTCAAAGTTATGACTTCTAGGTACTCGTAAAGTGTAAATTATGGAATCTGCACTCTTGAGGTTTAGAATTGTTTATGATCATAGAATTGAGTGAGGAATACTTAGATATGAGCCTATAGGTACCCGAGAGCTCAAGTTATAATGATAGACAACTTAGATTTCAAGTTAAAGGACCTTACGAGTCAAAGCATAAGACATTAAGAGACTTTGATGTTTAAGTTTGATAATGCTAGTATGATGTGTTGATGCATATGCTTTGATGATGCATGAGCTATGATGAAGTGTTTTATTGAAATGTTAAGTCTATCATGAGTATGAAAGTGGAATGAGTTATGCATATATGTTGTGAGTGTAACATCCCCAAATTTATAACTAAGATAAATATTAATCTTAATTAGCGATAGCAAAACCAAGAGAATCTGGACAAATGTTATGAAACACAACAAATAGACTACTTAAGTATGTCTAGAGAAAAATGCAAAGAATTACGAAAATGCCATCACTTAGTGGAAATTACGAAAATGCCCTTGCTATGTAAAGGAAATTACCAAACTACCCTTGCCTTATTAAATGACGAAGATACCCTTACTCTATGAATGGAATTATAAGAATACCACTATCATTGTCTAATTAAAAAAATATCCTTGTCTTAGTTAAAGAAATTACTATAATGCCATTTGCACAAATCACTAGACTTGTCTTTAGACAAGAATGAATCTAAGCCATTGGATTAAGATGATAACACAATAATTTAACCACATACATCATACACATTTCTGAATCACATACATGCACTAAAGGTTAGAAAATCTCCACTAACATCTTTGCACAAAACATGGAGCATTTTCATCCAACATGTTTGCATAAAACATGGAAACATGTTTGCACAAAACAAGGAGCATTTTCATCCCAAAATTCAGCCAACATGTTTCCATAAATCATGCTCCAAGTGCTTTCCTTCTTCTGTTTTTTCTCTAATCTTTCCACTATAAATACTCCTCAAACTCTCTTCAATTCAGAAACTCCCTGAGTGTTCTTTCCTTCTTATTCTATCATTCTTCTTATGTTCTTCAAAAACTTCTCTTGATCCTTTAAACTTCATCCAAACACTTAAATCCTAAGTCCAAACTTTCACTAGCCCTCACAAGAGTTACAATCTTTAACTCTAGTGAGAAATATTTTCTTAAGCACTCAAGTTCTAGAGCCAAGATTCAAGGAGGGTCATCCACTCCAAAGACTCTTGTTCAAAGCTTAAGGAAGAAGAGAAGGACCCTTTTTAGACCCTACACAATAGGTAGGAGTTTCTTCTTTATTTGTTCAATTATTATTGGCTTCTAACTTTGCTCATGGATAGAATGCCTCAAACTTGAGTTATTGTCAAAATTTTTGAATAATTATATTTTTAGAAAACACAACATGTTCTATTCTGCTATGAGTACTTTTATGATGTTATCAAACTCAAATATAACTTAAAAGATTGTATGTGAAACTTGAGTTAATAAAGATAACTTAAGACATAAACATGGCAGGTGCTGGAATTTCTAGTTATTTCTGGCAGTAGTTACTTCGAAAATTAGTGTTCATAAAATATGAAGGATCTCAAAATGAAAATATTTTTATTATAACCTAGACTCATTGTAGAACACTCTCCAAAAAGAATCACCTAAAACAGAGTTTCCTAGCCCAAGATATAAATTTTTAAAGTAGAGCCTAAGACTGAAACTCTTAATCTGACCTTGTAGTAGTAAAATAGGTGTAACTCACTATAGAAAAATGCAAAAGGACTGATTTCAACTTTGTGGAAAAGCTAACACATCTACAAACACACTTATGTATGCTATGCATAAAGTTTTACACCACGAAAATACAGAATGAGAGATATATTTTCGGGACAAGCAGTGCTGAGAAAGTCTTGAAGGTAGCATGACACTGTGAGAGTGCAATTTGGAAAGGTTCTGGCTAAGGAAAGACTTGGTATTTAAGCGTGTCCATTGTGACCCACCTCTCTTTTCTGGGAATCCTACTATGCACAATTACAGTTGATTTACACTAATCTAAGATGTTAGTGCTACAAATTTTATTCTAAAAGATGTCAGAACTCTAAATAAAAGATTCAAGTCTTGTAAAGAGATAATTTTAAGGATTTAAGTAGAATAATAATCTTCAGGAGATATATATAAAAGTCATAATAAAAATATATAAAGAACCTCTAAAAATATCTTAAAGGGTATTAATATATTAATGGAAATACTAAGAGTACAAAGGAGACTAAGAGAAAAAGATAATACCAAGATATCCATAACCTATTAGGAACACTAGAGACCTAACTTGATAACTTAGGTTGCTTAATATGAATTATCTATGAGAATGTTTACTATGAGATTTATATGATATTGTCTATGTTACATGAAGTGATATACAGAAATGTGAATGTATTGATGAGATATGAAATGATAATGATAAAATGATTGACTGTGCCATGATTTATTAATGTGCATACATTCATGTTTCAAATGAAATAATAAATAGACCAACTCACTGCTTAATCCTCTTTGAGGATTAAGGTATTGATGATTTCACTCAGTGAGAATAAAAGTAAAACCTGAAAAAGTAGCAATGATAGTCTGGAAAAGTGGACTTGAGCTAAACTCACGGCTTAACCCCCTAAACCGTTGAGATCATGGCAACGGAAAGAAAACCAAAAGGTTGTGGCGACGGCCACGGTATGAGCTCATTACCCTTTAGGGTGGTATAAGGCATTGATGTATTCATCCCGTGAGTAATTAAGAAATATGTTGATGAAATAAATGAAAGATGATGATCACTAAACAAGTGAATGTTGAGGATGAGTAATCATGAAATGCATGCAGCTCCTAAATGATTATTGCTTATTAGTGGTTTTACATGATATGCTTATATGTATGCTTGATGAAATACTGAATGGATATTTCTGCTAATGGTCAAGATTAGTTTAAAAGTAACTGCACTTTGGCTAATCACGTTTGTGAAAGTTTGATAATTGAATCCTTACCTGTTCACCTTTTTATAATAAACCCGAAGTGACTGGGACGACAACGATGACACTTTTAGTACAATTAGGAACTCCTACTGAGAAATCATGTATTTCTCACTCCTATGTTTATTTTCCGTTGTCGTTACCAGAGACGTGTCCACCTAAAGCAACGGTCAGAGCTGAGGAAGGAGGTAGCGCGTGAAGATTTCAAACCTTTCAAGTAGGAGCATTCCGAGCTTTAGTGACATTATAGTTTGTGAGAAACAATTAGTAATAGTTGAACTTATATTGTTATTTGTAATAACTTATCAGTATGATATATGCCCTGTTGTGACTTATGTATTAAGTGATTATATTCCAGTTTATGTGATAACAGTTCTACACTTAGTCTCTTATTCCGCTTATTTAATTAAGTGCGCAATATAACTTGATTATTATCTATAAAAGCGCTATGTATTTCACTTCTCGTTACAGGCTTAAGTTTTCAAAAAATTAATTTATTTAAAGAAAAAAAAACTTCCACCTATTTTTCTAAGTTAATTTCAAAAGAAAATAAATGCAAGGCATAAGTGACAACTAATAGAATCCAAATGTGAACTTAAGCACAGTGGGGTTCTATTAGGGTGTTACATTATGGTATCAGAGAAGTTCATCCTATTAAAGCCTGAGGAATGGACTGACTATGCTTCTGTCTATGATATCATGCTATTAATCTTATCTGTATAATGGGATATAGGATTTAGAAATGCATGATCGTCTTGTGATACTGCCATAGTTGCTACCATGCTTAGCTATAGTATTGAGCCTGATCAACTCGATGACTGTTGTTTGGTGTGTCTAGGAACTAATGGCAGCAAACGGACGTACGCATGGGGCACGCGGTGGAGGTAATCGTGATGAACTGGAAAATGCACTCCAGGAGATGGCTAGGGCTATGCAAGCACAAGCAACAGTGATGATGGAGCAGATGAATAGGTGGTCAGAGGAATCAGTTGGGAACCAAGAACATGGAAAATTCTCAGAATTCAAGAGGGCTGGACCTCCAGAATTCAAAGGGACAACTAACCCCGAAATAGCTGACGGATGGATTCAAGAGATAGAGAAGGTTTTCTCAGTGGTAGAATGCTCTGATGAATAAAAGGTGGCATTCTCTACTTATATGCTAAAAGGAGAGGCTGCCGCGTGGTGGAAGGGTGCAAAGGGCTTGCTCGAAAGTGCTGACATACCGATTACGTGGGAGGTTTTCTATGCTACGTTCCATAAGAAATATTTTCCAGATCCGGTTAAGAAGGCAAAGGAAGCAGAATTTACATTGTCGGACACAGGAAATCGAAGTGTGGCTGAGTACACAGCTAAGTTTGAAGAACTGATCAAACACTCAACTAGCTACCAAAGGGATCCCAACGAGGCTTGGAAATGCATGAAATATGAGAGTGGTTTGAGGCCAGACATTTTGGCATCTGTGGCTCCACTGGAGGTCATTGACTATGCATCTTTAGTCAGCAAAAGCCAAGTGGCTGAGAGTTGCAATCGCCAGCTAGTTGCCCACCGAGTTGAAGAGAATAGGAAGAGGTCTGCTCAACAAGGTCACCGAGGGTTCCCACCCCCTCACAAGAAACCCTACCAAGGAGGTGGATTTAAAGGGAAACAACCCCAACACCCTATGATGAAACAACCCCAACACCCTATGATGAATCAACCTATGACTAGACCCCCTTGTGCCACTTGTGTAAAGATACATGGAGGGGAATGCAGATTTGGTAAGAATGTTTGTTATCGGTGTGGACAGGCAGGACACTATTCTAGAGAGTGCCTAAAGTTCAATCAGTCCTCTACACTTAAGCCTAAGGCACAGGGATGCGTGTTTGCTATCACTGCTGAGATGCCCTCAGAATCCGATGATCTGATTCAAGGTAAGTGTATAATTAATGGAAAACCCTTAATTGTATTGTTTGATTCTGGCGCAACACATTCATTCATTTTATATGATTGTGCTAATAAGTTGAGGTTATATATATTTGACTTAAAAATCATCTTAGTTGTCTCTACACCCACTATAAATACTGTTAGAACTGATCGAGCCTGCCTAAATTGTGAATTTGAGGTAGCTGATAGGATTTTTCATCATGATTTAGTTTGTCTACCCTTGTCTGGTTTTGATGTTATCTTGGGCATGGATTGGCTTTCGGCTAACCGTGTGTTACTACATTGTGCAAATAAGTCACTAGTATTTCTTCCCAAACCATCTTTACCCAATCCCTCTAAACTTGATAGAAAGGTACGACTATACCTAAACTCCATTATCATGGGGCGCATAGTAGGAATGAAAAGCGAGGACATGTCTTCCTAATGACAAGTGAGAAAGAAGTGGAGCAAGCTCTAGAAAAGATCCTTGTAGTAAAGGAATTCTCATATGTTTTTCCTAATGACATACTTGAATTTCCTCCAAAAAGGGAGATTGAGTTTTCTATAGATTTGGTACTAGGAACAGGACCCATATCTATAGCTCCTTATAGGATGCCATTGGCCGAGTTAACAGAGTTGAAGAAGCAATTAGAGGAACTACTACAGAAGAAATTCATTAGGCCCAGTGCTTCACCATGGGGAGCCCCAGTGCTGTTTGTTAAGAAGAAGGATGGGAGTATGTGATTATGTGTAGATTATAGGCAGCTAAACAAAGTGCCTATAAAAAATAAATACCCTTTGCCTAGAATAGATGACCTCATGGACCAATTAAGAAGAGCCCAAGTGTTTTCCAAGATAGATCTGCGATCAGGATACCACCAGATTTGAGTGAAGGAGGAAGACATACCAAAGACAGCCTTTAGGACTAGATATGGACATTATGAGTTTAATGTGATGTCGTTTGGGTTAACTAATGCACCAGCAGTGTTTATGGACTACATGAATAGGATATTTAGACCATATTTGGACAAGTTTGTAATAGTGTTCATCGATGACATTCTAGTTTACTCTAGAACTGAAGAACAGCATGAAGAACACTTACGAGTGGTGTTGGAGGTGTTGAGGAACAAGAAACTTTATGCAAAGTTGTCCAAGTGTGAATTTTGGATGAAGGAAGTTAAGTTCTTAGGTCATGTAGTGTGACATGGGGGAATAGCAGTAGACCCAAGTAAGATAGAAGCGGTGCAACAATGGGAAACCCCTACCACTGTGAAGGAGATTAGGAGTTTTCTAGGGCTAGCTGGTTACTACCGAAGGTTCATTAGAGGTTTTTCCCAAATTACCTTACCCCTCACCAAGCTAACAAGGAAGAATTCAGCTTTTATATGGAGCCCAGAATGTGAAGAGAGTTTCCAAGAACTAAAGAAGAAGTTGACCACTACCCCTGTCCTAATCCTACCTGACCTAAAAGAAAAATTTGAGGTGTATTGTCATGCCTCGGGAAGAGGACTAGGATGTGTTTTGATGCAAAATAGGAATGTAGTAGCCTATGCCTCTAGACAGCTCAAACCCCATGAAGTTAATTACCCAACCCATGACTTAGAGCTAGCGGCTATTATCTTTGCCTTAAAAATCTGGAGACATCATCTTTATGGTGTAAGGTTTGAAGTCTTTTCTAACCATAAAAGTCTGAAATACCTCTTCAACCAAAAGGAACTCAATATGAGACAAAAGACAAAAACAGCCGGAGCATTGGTTAATCCAAAAGACATAACTGCGAACTCAAAATGACCATATCGGGTGCGAAAGGCGGTCTTGGGTATATCGTCATCTCTAACCCTAATTGGATGATAACTTGACCTTAAATCAATCTTGGAAAACACTACTGCTCCTCTTAATTGATCCATCAAATCGTCAATCCTAGGCAATGGGTACTTATTCTTTATCGTTACCTTATTCAACTGCCTATAATCAACACACATCCTCATACTTCCGTCTTTCTTTTTCACAAATAATACCGGGGCTCCCCACGGTGATGCACTAGGCCTAATGAACTTCTTCTCCAAAAGATCCTCCAATTGGGTTTTCAACTCAACCAGTTCCAAAGGGGGCATTCTATATGGGGCTATAGATATGGGTCCCACACTGGAGCAAATTTCTATTGAGAATCCAATTTCTCTCTTGGGGGGAAACTCAGGTATTTCGTCTGGGAATACTTCGGGATAATTCCTCACTATTGGTATCTCTTCGATACTTTGCTCAAGGTCAACATCGCTAGCAGCTAAAAGAATATAACCTTGTTCACCCTGACCACAGCCTAGGTCTACAGCATTTAGGTATACTCTCATAGTTTTCCTAGGTTCAGGGGGGATGGGAAGGAAAGAAATAGCTTTCTCATAATAGTTCAATGATACACGGTTGGCATAAAGCCAGTCCATGCCAAGAATTATGTCTAGGCCTTGCATGGGCAAACATATGAAATCTAGAACAAAGGGTGTGTTCTCAAGGACAAAGCTACATTCTAGGCAACATTTGCTAGTCCTAACTGGTTTCCCAGTGGGGGTAGAGACAATGAGCTTAAAAGGGAGTTCTGACACATGTAATTTAAGAGTCTCAACACAAGAATAGGATATAAAAGAATGGGTAGCGCCAGAATCAAACAGTACAATTAAGTTTTTACTGTTCATTTCACACTTACCTTTGATGAGATCCTGGGACTCCGTCGTCTCTCCCGCATTGAGGGTGAAGACTTTTCCTTGTCGTTGTGGCTTGGGGTTAGGGGTTGGCTGGTTCCTCTTCGGGCAGTCCTTTGAATAGTGCCCCGGTTCTCTACACCGGTAGCAAACGTCCAATCCCGCTCAACATGGCAAGCTCCCATGGGGTCTGCCACACTTAGGGCATTCAGCAAGTGGGGTGGATGACGTCCCTTGGAGTGCTTTTCCTTTATTGTTCATGGGCTTGTTCTTGTTATTGTTGTTGTTGTTGCCACGATTTTGCTGTTGTTAGGCTTGAAATCTTTCCGAGGCCCTTGAGATCTGGGCCCGGACTGAAACCTTTGTTGAGATTGAGGCTGTAGCTAAACTTTCTTCTTGAACTGCTGGCCTTGAGGTGCCAGCTTCTTGTTGTAGTTGTCGGACTTAGTCGCATTCACCCTCCTTTGCCCATCATCAATGATGCGGCACTTGTTGACAAAGGTTGGGAAATCCCTAATCTCCAAGTGAGCGACTGCAAGATTGAGCTCGTCCTCTAATCCAGACTCGTACTTAACGCACTTCCAGTACTCGTCAGGGTTAGCTTGGTACAACCTTGAAAACTTGATGAGGTCTTCAAACTTGGCGGTATACTGAGCGACTGTCATGTTCCCTTGAACAAGTTGCATAAACTCGATGTCCTTTGAGTTGCGGACGGATTCCGGGAAATACTTCTCATAGAAGTGAGCTTTGAACACCTCCCATGTGATGGCATCCTTGGTGACATCCAGCAATCTTTGGACTCCAGTCCACCAAAAACCAGCATCACCTTCCAACATGTAAGTGGCGAAAGTCACCTTTTGCTCCTCTGAGCATGATACCACCTTGAAGATCTTCTCCATACTTCGGATCCATTCTTCTGCATGGTTCAGGTTGGCAGTTCCTTTGAAAGTTGGTGGATCCGCTCTACGAAATTCCCCAAATCGGACGTGTTCAGGGATCTCAGCCACTTTGGGGCCACGTCCTGTACCAGCTTGACGATCTTGATTCATCTGTTCCATCATCATTCTCATCGTCCTTGCCACATCACGGAGTGCCTCAGTTCCTAGTTGATTGTCAACGTGCCATTAGTCCCTATACACACAAAACAACAACACTGAGTTGATCAGGCTCAATACTCCATGTAAAGCGAGCAAGTTACCATGGCACGCACAACAAACAGTAGTCATGCATATCTAAACCTAGTATACCTATTCATGACACTTCTAACGTATTGTGCTTAAGAAGCATAGCCAGTCCAATCCTCAGGCTCCGTGAGAACCGAACTGCTCTGATACCAAAATGTAACATCCTAATATTTGACCCAATACTACTAGTATATATGTAGGCCAAATCTTAGTCGTTACCTCTTGTCATAGTTCTAATTACTTTGAAATTAGACTTAAGGAAAATACGAGCCAATTTTTTTTTCTTGAAATCTTGTTAAAATAGGAGCCGCGCGTATCACAATGTAGGCGGTATGAATAAATGCGGAAACAATAACATAGAAATGGCTCCAATCAACATGACATTATCACATCTGAAATACTTCATGCATATACTATGCCCACCCTATGGGTAGGACTTTTCAAGTACATAAGGAAATGCGAATACAACTGAAATATAAAGAAATACATAGCAATGGGAATCACATAACGTGAAATCATAAAAGGAACACCCACTCCCAAGTGCATCTAAAGTGGATAACCTCAATACAAAAGAAGGTTTATCCAATCTACGTGACGTGCGTGCACTAAGGACTACTCCCAATCCTACATCTAACGCCACGGGTAAGGTGGAAGATAACCGATCCATGGACGAAGCTCGGCTGGGGCTGGCATGCCAGAAAACTGGCCTTGCCTTCCGCGTCTAGGACGTGGATCGGGCACTGGGGCTCTCCGAGGCTGAGTCACCGTCTCCTCGCTACCCTTGGGCATACGTGGGGGAGTGGGGGCAGAATCCTCTCCATACAGGTGGATAGGGGTGTCCTCTGAGGGATCCTCCTCCGAGTCTTTGAAAAGTGGTACGTACTTTGGTACCACTCCCAAACTGGCAGGGGGTGTCCGTAAGATCCTCTCCTTAAGCGTACGGGCGCGCTCAAAAATAGTAGCGTCATCATAAGGAGACGTCGGGGTGAACAGATAACTATCTACCGGATGAGCAAAGGGCCGCCCAAGGAACATGAACACACATACAGTGCAGAAGCCCTCAAAATGATATGACCCAAGCTCGGGGTCATGGTGGATTTCCCAGATGGGCGTGTCAATGTAGAGGACGAACGTTGCCATCCCAATTTGAAGACGTAAAGGAAAGGAAGAAATAGAGGGAATGAGATTTCTTGTTGAAGAAACTCAGTAGGGTTTTTCCTTCTACCTAGGTGTCATCTCTTACGTCCTCAGGGACCTTTTTGGTTTCTTATTAAAAATCATGGTCATGCAATGGTTCAATTATGAAGTTCGAAAACGTTAACTTCCAAGGTCCGTTCATTTTAATTCTAAAGCCTGTTGGTTACATAACCTATAATTTATTGGAACTGGAATCATAATTCATAGGTACTATTGACATGGATCATAACACATAAACTCACAAACCATGGTACATAATATTATAGATCAGGGAACACAAAATCATAGATCCTGGGATACAGTACATAGAACATGGTAACTTAACTTGGTTACTTAGGTGACATGAAAGTTTTATCATTTTCGTCCTGGGGCCACCCTAACTGGTCTCCGTTGGGAGATGTAACTAGATTATGAGCTCATACCTCACTAGTCGTCACTAGCATAAAGACTTATCCCTTTTGATAAGCTAAAGTCCCGACATAAAGTACGGGCTAGGGGGCCAAGATCACCTCATCCTCCATCCCGTTGGATGGTTTCAGGGGGTCATTTTCACATAGTTTATGTCACCTTAAGTCTTAGCATGTTATAATAAGATGCCACATATTTCATGCATGACACGTATTTCATATAATCTTAACAGAGGCATCTCTAAAGTTCTTAAGAGAATAATAACATGCAATCCCATCATCACATAGCATCATATAAGTCATGAGATAACACATAAATTCATCAATCGTAGAGGGTACACAAACCATTCCCTTAAAAGCAAAACCCTTAATCGGGTAACCTCAAACTTCCAAATTATTTCCTTGTACCTGTAAGGGATTGATTAACCTCATTACCACAATTTATTAAGTCCTAGAACCTAATTAATTATGGCTGGACAGCATAGGCAGTAAACATATTTTGATGAATTACGGTGTTCTAAAAGTTGCTTTTTAGGTCCTTTCTCATTACTGACTTTTTCTATGATGCAATAATTAATACCTAAACCAATTATGAGTCACTCTCACTCATCTAAACATGTTACAATGTGATTTTACAAACTCAAACAAGGCTGGAATAGAATGCATATTTTCAGCTCCTAAGGAGTTCTAGAAATCACATTTTTAATCATATAAAGTTACTAAGCATACCTAAGATGCCTAGAACAATTATCATTCAATTGGCAAGGTATTTCAACACATATGGACCACCCAAAACAGAATTTAAGGTGCTGGAAAATAACAAGGCAGAACCAAAAATAATGTCATCATATAATGCATAGGACTTTCATTTTAAAACACACATAACTTACTAGTTTCTCTTGGAACCTTTTTAAAACTTATAAAACTCATTAGGAAACATTTTATTTCTTTAAAATCCCATAAAATACATGAGGGCAGTGACCATTTCAAGATATTCTCCAAGGGTATTTAAATCACGAAATCATACTTAAAACATTTGTCATGGACACCTATGCTTAAGAAAAATCCCAAGACATAGATTATAGGCCCTTGTGACTTAATGAAACTCATTCTAGCTTCATCATTACCACATGGCCGAAATGTATATCCCAAGGAATTATCTACATATTTAACCTTTACTTAGGATGAAGAGGGCAAATCTTTGAGCTCTAGGAGTTTTAGGTGGTGACATAAACATAAACATGATATGCACTCCATTTTAGATTTCCTTAGAAAATAAAGTGAGGGCTCAAAATAAATATGAGATGCAAGTTCACTTCTTTATCTTGAGTTAAGTGATAACTTGAAATAAAACTTGAAGTGCAAGTTCATTTCTTTATCTTGGGGATTTAGTGGTAGCATAAAATAAATATGGATGCAAGTCCTTTTTACATCTTGATTAGAGCTCTTGCAAGATTTTAAAAGGGAACAAAGGTTCCAACCCAAACTCATCCTCACAAGAAAGGAAACACTAGTAGCACTAGGTTTTGTAAAAGGAGACATTTTATCCTCAAATACCATGAGGTGGCCGAATCCTCCTCATAAAGGAACAACCCATCTTTGAACTCTAGGGGCCAAGATCTTGATGATCCAAACACCAACATCCTAAGCCCTCATCATTGAGTATTTCACTAGACCTGAAACTTCCATCAAAACCAAACTCATGTCAAACATAAAGGAAGAAATCGAAGATCTCACTTGGTCTAGAAGCCAAGTCCAAGCTTTAGAGTTTATTCATGTGACTAACCTTAACATGAAACCCGCATCATCAAGCTCTCATTTTTCCAAGTCCCAAAGGCCTTCATGGCCGAAACCTTAAGGAAAAAGAATGGGGTTTCAAAGTTTCAAGAGACACATAACTCTTTCTTGAATAAAACTTGAAAATGATAAACATTTCTTTAAAAAGATCCAAGCTTTAGAGGTTGTTCAAGTGTTAAACACCATCATGAAACCTACATCATCAAGCTCTCATTTTTCCAAGTACCATAGGCCTTCATGGCCGAAACATCCAAGGGAAAACAAAAGTTCCAAAGAGTTTTATGAGGAACATAACCCATTTTTGATCAAAACTTGAACAAGATGAACTTTTCTCCAAAAGGGATTCTAAGCTTTAGAGGTCTCATGCTAGGATGAACACATGGTCATCCCAAGAGAGCACTCATCATCAAGCCATTATACTATAGGCCTTGAGGCCGAAAACAAAGGAAATAGGGAACCAAAACCGAAACTTGAAGAAAAAGGAAAGGAAAACTAAAATACTTCAAGATCAAAAGCAAGCTTCAAGCTTTAGAGGTTTTCTTGAGAGATGAACACAAGGTCACCTCTAGAAAACACTCATCATCAAGCTATCATATTCAAGGCCTTGAGGCCGAAAATAAAGAGAAAGGAAAAGGAAGAAACCGAAAAGAAAAACTCAAACAAAGTGCATCCATTCATCATTTTCCAACAAAACTCAAACATAAAGATCAAAGAGAACATTTTTAGAAAAGCTTCCTACCTAGTGGTTGAGGTTGAGAGGAGATGAAGAAGTTGAAGGAGATGAACTCTTGAGCTTGAGAGGAAGAGAAAGTTTCAAAGTGCTCTAAAACTCTAAACTTAGTGAATGAACAAAAGGTGCTTCAAGTTCTCTAAGCTATCTATTTATAGAAGAATGAAATGAAAGTGTTTTTGGGGGAGAAAGGCTTCGGCCTTTACAGCTACAAGGAGAGAAGAAATATCTCCTTCAAAGCATGATGACAAGTCTAACTAGGCATGTCCTAAAGCATGGCTAAAAGTAGCTTGTGTAAGTAAGCTTGATTGACAACATAAACTAATATAAATTTTGAATTCTTTTTGAATTTTTAGGGGAGGAGTGGCGCCACTTTTGGGTAGCCATGGAAGAGAAAATATCTCCTCTAAATCATGGTTTAATAGGGTGCTTAGGTGTAGGATTGATTTAGCTTAGGATTAGGGGTTGCTAAGTAAAGGTCTTAGGTAAACTAATTAGGTGATTAGGGTTGTAACACCTTAGATTAGGAGGGGTCATGTGAGATTTAATGGAGTCAAGACTTCTATGACTAATGATGTGAGTATGACAACCCTTCTTGGAAATGGGAGCATGAATAGTGAAAACACTATTCATATATGTTTTCTTAAAGAAAAAGAACTAGAATTAGGTTTTTAAGTTTTCCTTAAACAATCCTTGGTTCTAATTATCCTCAATAATGATTTTAGCTCTAGATTAATCATGGAAATTAATTAATCTTTAATTAGAGCCTAATATTGCTTAGGTTTTGCTAAAAACGTCCTTAAGCCCAAAATGCACTAAGCAGGGGCAAAATCGTAATTTTTACCAAAAGTTGCCCGGAACCTCCGGGACTAAAACAAACATGGTCCATGCCTTAAAACCATTGTTTTGGACCTCCGAACAAGGTTCGGGTCAAAACAGAACTTAAATCTGCCTTAAATTGCTGTAGGGGTATTTTGATCATTTATACGCGGAGACCCTAAAAATAGGATTCCTCTGCTTTATTAAACACTCAAACACATACAATCCCCTTCATATCTCATATGAACCTTATGGGGATGGCCGAGGTCGGCCGTCCTCGTATTTCGGTAAAAATGACCTCAGGGGCATTTTGGTTATTTGAAAGTTTAGTGAAAATCGGGGCGTTACAGGATTGCCAAGAACGCCTACCGGACATGACTCCATATGGGTAATTGTGGATAGATTGACCAAATCTGCTCACTTTTTACCCATTCGAGCAAATTACCCTTTGGAAAAGTTAGCTCAGCTATACATCCAAGAGATAATAAGGCTCCATGGAGTACCCAAAACTATTGTCTCAGATAGGGATCCAAGGTTCACCTCAAGATTTTGGGGAGCTTTGCAAAAGGCGTTTGGTTCAAGGTTGTGTCTAAGCACTGCCTATCACCCTCAAACTGATGGACAATCAGAAAGAACAATTCAAGCCCTTGAGGATATGCTAAGAGCATGTGTCTTAGACTAGCCAAAAAGTTGGGACAAACAACTTCCATTGATTGAGTTTGCATATAATAATAGTTACCACACTAGCATTGGGATGGCACCCTATGAGGCTTTGTATGGTAGAAAGTGTCAATCACCACTTTGTTGGTGTGACCCGGGAGAGCAAAGTATTTTGGGTCCTGATTTGGTAGAAGAGACAACCAAACAAATAAGGAGAATTAGGGAAAGAATCCTCACTGCTCAGAGTAGGCAAAAGAGCTATCCTGACAAGAGAAAAAAACCTCTCGAATTTCAAGAAGGAGAACACATATTCTTGCGAATTACTCCTACCACAGGTATTGGTCGTGCAATGAAAGTAAAAAAGCTAAGCCCTAGATTCTTAGGACCCTTCCAAATCCTCAAAAAGGTAGGTCCCTCCGCCTACCAAATTGCATTACCTCCAAATTTGTCTAACCTACACAATATTTTTCATGTGTCCCAATTGAGAAAGTATCAGTCAGACCCCAGTCATGTGTTTGAGCCAGAAACTATACAATTAAAAGATGACTTAACCTTTGAATTACCACCGATGAGGATCATGGATCATGGCATCAAGCAGCTGAGAAACAAATCTGTATCTCTGGTCCGAGTAGCCTGGGGACAAGATGGAATGGAAGAGCACACATGGGAGCTCGAGGAAGATATGCGAAAAGAATTTCCGAACCTATTCATAGGTATCAAATTTTGAGGGCAAAATTTTTAATAAGAAGGGGAGAAATGTAACATCCCCAAACTTATAACTAAGATAAATATTAATCTTAATTAGCGATAGCAAAACCAAGAGAATCTGGACAAATGTTATGAAACACAACAAATAGACTACTTAAGTATGTCTAGAGAAAAATGCAAAGAATTACGAAAATGCCATCACTTAGTGGAAATTACGAAAATGCCCTTGCTATGTAAAGGAAATTACCAAACTACCCTTGCCTTATTAAATGACGAAGATACCCTTACTCTATGAATGGAATTATAAGAATACCACTATCATTGTCTAATTACAAAAATATCCTTGTCTTAGTTAAAGAAATTACTATAATGCCATTCGCACAAATCCCTAGACTTGTCTTTAGACAAGAATGAATCTAAGCCATTGGATTAAGATGATAACACAATAATTTAACCACATACATCATACACATTTCTAAATCACATACATGCACTAAAGGTTAGAAAATCTCCACTAACATCTTTGCACAAAACATGGAGCATTTTCATCCAACATGTTTGCATAAAACATGGAAACATGTTTGCACAAAACAAAGAGCATTTTCATCCCAAAATTCAGCCAACAAGTTTCCATAAATCATGCTCCAAGTGCTTTCCTTCTTCTATTTTTTCTCTAATCTTTCCACTATAAATACTCCTCAAACTCTCTTCAATTCAGAAACTCCCTGAGTGTTCTTTCCTTCTTATTCTATCATTCTTCTTATGTTCTTCAAAGACTTCTCTTGATCCTTTAAACTTCATCTAAACACTTAAATGCTAAGTCCAAACTTTCACTAGCCCTTACAAGAGTTACAATCTTTAACTCTAGTGAGAAATATTTTCTTAAGCACTCAAGTTCTAGAGCCAAGATTCAAGGAGGGTCATCCACTCCAAAGACTCTTGTTCAAAGCTTAAGGAAGAAGAGAAGGACCCTTTTTAGACCCTACACAATAGGTAGGAGTTTCTTCTTTATTTGTTCAATTATTATTGGCTTCTAACTTTGCTCATGGATAGAATGCCTCAAACTTGAGTTATTGTCAAAATTTTTGAATAATTATATTTTTAGAAAACACAACATGTTCTATTCTGCTATGAGTACTTTTATGATATTATCAAACTCAAATATAACATAAAAGATTGTATGTGAAACTTGAGTTAATAAAGATAACTTAAGACATAAACATGGCAGGTGCTGGAATTTCTAGTTATTTCTGGCAGTAGTTACTTCAAAAATTAGTGTTCATAAAATATGAAGGATCTCAAAATGAAAATATTTTTATTATAACCTAGACTCATTGTAGAACACTCTCCAAAAAGAATCACCTAAAACAGAGTTTCCTAGCCCAAGATATAAATTTTTAAAGTAGAGCCTAAGACTGAAACTCTTAATCTGACCTTGTAGTAGTAAAATAGGTGTAACTCACTATAGAAAAATGCAAATGGACTGATTTCAACTTTGTGGAAAAGCTAACACATCTACAAACACACTTATGTATGCTATGCATAAAGTTTTACACCACGAAAATACAGAATGAGAGATATATTTTCGGGACAGTGTGCTGAGAAAGTCTTGAAGGTAGCGTGACACTGTGAGAGTGCAATTTGGAAAGGTTCTGGCTAAGGAAAGACTTGGTATTTAAGCGTGTCCATTGTGACCCACCTCTCTTTCCTGGGAATCCTACTATGCACAATTACAGTTGATTTACACTAATCTAAGATGTTAGTGCTACAAATTTTATTCTAAAAGATGTCAGAACTCTAAATAAAAGATTCAAGTCTTGTAAAGAGATAATTTTAAGGATTTAAGTAGAATAATAATCTTCAGGAGATATATATAAAAGTCATAATAAAAATATATAAAGAACCTCTAAAAATATCTTAAAGGGTATTAATATATTAATGGAAATACTAAGAGTACAAAGGAGACTAAGAGAAAAAGATAATACCAAGATATCCATAACCTATTAGGAACACTAGAGACCTAACTTGATAACTTAGGTTGCTTAATATGAATTATCTATGAGAATGTTTACTATGAGATTTATATGATATTGTCTATGTTACATAAAGTGATATATAGAAATGTGAATGTATTGATGAGATATGAAATGATAATGATAAAATGATTGACTGTGCCATGATTTATTAATGTGCATACATTCATGTTTCAAATGAAATAATAAATAGACCAACTCACTGCTTAATCCTCTTTGAGGATTAAGGTATTGATGATTTCACTCAGTGAGAATAAAAGTAAAACCTGAAAAAGTAGCAATGATAGTCTGGAAAAGTGGACTTGAGCTAAACTCACGGCTTAACCCCCTAAACCGTTGAGATCATGGCAACGGAAAGAAAACCAAAAGGTTGTGGCGACGGCCACGGTATGAGCTCATTACCCTTTAGGGTGGTATAAGGCATTGATGCATTCATCCCGTGAGTAATTAAGAAATATGTTGATGAAATAAATGAAAGATGATGATCACTAAACAAGTGAATGTTAAGGATGAGTAATCATGAAATGCATGCAGCTCCTAAATGATTATTGCTTATTAGTGGTTTTACATGATATGCTTATATGTATGCTTGATGAAATACTGAATGGATATTTCTGCTAATGGTCAAGATTAGTTTAAAAGTAACTGCACTTTGGCTAATCACGTTTGTGAAAGTTTGATAATTGAATCCTTACCTGTTCACCTTTTTATAATAAACCCGAAGTGACTGGGACGACAACGATGACACTTTTAGTACAATTAGGAACTCCTACTGAGAAATCATGTATTTCTCACTCCTATGTTTATTTTCCGTTGTCGTTACCAGAGACAGACGTGTCCACCTAAAGCAACGAAGCTGTAGCTGAGGAAGGAGGTAGCGCATGAAGATTTCAAACCTTTCAAGTAGGAGCATTCCGAGCTTTAGTTACATTATAGTTTGTGAGAAACAATTAGTAATAGTTGAACTTATATTGTTATTTGTAATAACTTATCAGTATGATATATGTGACTTATGTATTAAGTGATTATATTCCAGTTTATGTGATAATATTTCTACACTTAGTCTCTTATTCTGCTTATTTAATTAAGTGCGCAATGTAACTTGATTATTATCTATAAAAGCACTATGTATTTCACTTCTCGTTACAGGCTTAAGTTTTCAAAAAATTAATTTATTTAAAGAAAAAAAAAACTTCCACCTATTTTTCTAAGTTAATTTCAAAAGAAAATAAATACAAGGCATAAGTGACAACTAATAGAATCCAAATGTGAACTTAAGCACAGGGGGTTCTATTAGGGTGTTACAGTGAGCATGTGGCATAAAGTTGATTTGAAAGAAATTCGGTACACAGCTGTTATGCTGTCAAATTTTTGTCAAATCTAAAAGAACTTGAGAATGTTTTTGAAGTATGATATGAGATTTAAAACCCTGGGTGACACCGGTTCGGCCAAGCACCCCCAGGAGACTTTTATCTGACAAAGCACTGAGACGCGCTTTCTTGGGTGACACCGGTTCGGCCGCCCCCAGGAAAGACAAATCTGTGATGGTATGAGTAGATACTGTAACACCCTAATAGAACCCCACTGTGCTTAAGTTCACATTTGGATTCTATTAGTTGTCACTTTTGCCTTGTATTTATTTTCTTTTGAAATTAACTTAGAAAAATAGTGGAAGTTTTTTTTTCTTTAAATAAATTAATTTTTTGAAAACTTAAGCCTGTAACGAGAAGTGAAATACATAGCGCTTTTATAGATAATAATCAAGTTACATTGTGCACTTAATTAAATAAGCGGAATAAGAGACTAAGTGTAGAACTATTATCACATAAACTGGAATATAATCACTTAATACATAAGTCACAACAGGGCATATAACATACTAATAAGTTATTACAAATAACAATATAAGTTCTACTATTACTAATTGTTTCTCACAAACTATAATGTAACTAAAGCTCGGAATGCTCCTACTTGAACGGTTTGAAATCTTCACGTGCTACCTCCTTCCTCAACTACAGCTTCGTTGCTTTAGGTGGACACGTCTGTCTCTGGTAACGACAACGGAAAATAAACATAGGAGTGAGAAATACATGATTTCTCAGTAGGAGTTCCTACTTGTACTAAAAGTGTCATCGTTGTCGTCCCAGTCACTTCGGGTTTATTATAAAAAGGTGAACAGATAAGGATTCAATTATCAAACTTTCACAAACGTGATTAGCCGAAGTACAGTTACTTTTAAACTAATCTTGAACATTAGCGTAAATATCCATTCAAGATTTCATCAAGCATACATATAAGCATATCATGTAAAACCACTAATAAGCAATAATCATTTAGGAGCTGCATGCATTTCATGATTACTCATCCTCAACATTCACTTGTTTAGTGATCAACATATTTCTTAATTACTCACGGGATGACTGCATCAATGCCTTAGACCACCCTAAAAGGGTAATGAGCTCATACCGCGTCGCCGCCACAACCTTTTTGGTTTCCTTTCCGTTGCCGTGATCTCAACGGTTTAGGGGGTTAAGCCGTGAGTTTAGCTCAAGTCCACTTTTCCAGACTTTCATTGCTACTTTTTCAAACTTTACTTTTATTATTTCCTTTGAAAATGAATGTATGCATATCATCATGTAATCACAATAAATCATGGGCAATCAATCATTCATCTTCATCATTTCATAACTCATCAGCATGCATTCACTTTACTATAATTCACTTCATGAAACATGGATAATATCATGTAAATCTCATAGTAAACATTTTCATAAATGATTCATTTTAAGCAACCAAAGTTATCAAGTTGAGTTCCTAGTGTTCCTAAGAGGTAATGGATGTCTTAGTATTATCTTTTTCTCTTAGTATTCTTTGTACTCTTAGAATTCCATTAATACATTAATGCACTTCAAAATATTATTATAGGTTCTTTATATATTTTTATTATGGTTTTCATATAACTCTTGAAGATTATTATTCTACTTAAATTCTTAAAATTCTCTTTTTACAAGACTTGATTCTTTTATTTATAGTTTTGACATCTTTTAGAAGAAAGTTTATAATTCTCTGTATACTTGTTATCTCAGCTTAGTAAAGGTAGTTCTAAATTCCTAACTCATCAAATTTTAGCATTTACATCTTTGGAATAGTGTAAATCCATTGTAAACTATGCATAGGAGGGTTCCCAGGAAAGAGAGGTGGGTCACAATGGACATGCTTAAATACCAAGTCTTTCCTTAGCCAGAACCTTTCCAAACTGCACTTTCACAGTACACTATCCCGAAATTTATTTCTCATTCTGTATTTACGTGGTACAAAGCTTTATACATAACATACATGGGTGTATTCCTATATGTGTTAGCTCTCCAACAAAGTTGAAATCAGTCCATTTGCATTTTTCTAGAGTGAGTTACACCTATTTTACTACTACAATGTCAGATTTAAAGTTTCAGTCTTAGGCTCTACTTTAAAAATTTATATCTTGAGCTAGAAAACTCTGTTTTGGGTGATTCTTTTTGGAGAGTGTTTTATGATGCGTCTAGTTTATGGTAAAAATATTTTTATTTCAAGATACTTCATATTTTATGAGTATTAAATTTCGGAACACCTACTGCAAGAAATAGCCAAAAATCCAGCATTTACCATTTTCATGTTTTATGTCACTTATTTTAACACAAGGATCACACAACATATTTCAAGCATCATTTGAGCATGAAAGCAACATAATATCACTTTGGAAGCAGAATGGAACAAGGGGTTTCACAAAATATTTATACAATATCCCCTTGAAACATTTTTATCAACAAACATAAGCTTGATGGCATCCTAACCATGAGCAAGGTTAGATGTCATCATGACTTACACAACCAAAGTGAGGGCTCCTACCTCTTGTGTAGGGTCTAAAAAAGGGTCCTTCTCTTCTTCCTTAAGCTTGAACAAGAGTCTTTGGAGTGGATGACCCTCCTTGAATCTTGGCTCTAGAACTTGAGTGCTTAAGAAAATATTTCTCACTAGAGTTAAAGATTGTAACTCTTGTGAGGGCTAGTGAAAGTTTGGACGTAGGATTTAAGTGTTTGGATGAAGTTTAGAGGATCAAGAGAAGTCTAAGAAGAATGATAGAATAAGAAAGAAAGAACACTTATGGAGTTTCTGAATTGAAGAGAGTTTGAGGAGTATTTATAGTGGAAAGATTAGAGAAAAAAATAGAAGAAGGAAAGCACTTGGAGCATGATTTATAGAAACATGTTGGCTGAATTTTGGGATGAAAATGCTCCTTGTTTTGTGCAAACATGTTTCCATGTTTTGTGCAAAGATGTTAGTGGAGATTTTCTAACCTTTAGTGCATGTATGTGATTCAGAAATGTGTATGATGTATGTGGTTAAATTATTATGTTATCATCTTAATCCAATGGCTTAGATTCATTCTTGTCTAAAGACAAGTGTAGGGATTTGTGCAAATGGCATTGTAGTAATTTCTTTAACTAAGACAAGGATATTTTTGTAATTAGACAATGATAGGTATTCTTGTAATTCCATTCATAGAGTAAGGGTATCTTTGTCATTTAATAAGGCAAGGGTAGTTTGGTAATTTCTTTTACATAGTAAGGGCATTTTCGTAATTTCCACTAAGTGATGGCATTTTCGTAATTCTTTGCATTTTTCTCTAGACATACTTAAGTAGTCTATTTGTTGTGTTTCATAACATTTGTCCAGATTTGTCTAACCTACACAATGTTTTTCATGTGTCCCAATTGAGAAAGTATCAGTCAGACCCCAGTCATGTGTTTGAGCCAGAAACTATACAATTAAAAGATGACTTAACTTTTGAATTACCACCAATGAGGATCGTGGATCATGGCATCAAGCAGCTGAGAAACAAATCTGTATCTCTGGTCCAAGTAGCCTGGGGACAAGATGGAATGGAAGAGCACACATGGGAGCTCGAGGAAGATATGCGAAAAGAATTTCCGAACCTATTCACAGGTATCAAATTTTGAGGGCAAAATTTTTAATAAGAATGGGAGAAATGTAACATCCCTAAATTTATAACTAAGATAAATATTAATCTTAATTATCGATAGCAAAACCAAAAGAATCTGGACAAATGTTATGAAACACAACAAATAGACTACTTTAGTATGTCTAGAGAAAAATGCAAAGAATTACGAAAATGCCATCACTTAGTGGAAATTACGAAAATGCCCTTGCTATGTAAAAGAAATTACCAAACTACCCTTGCCTTATTAAATGACAAAGATACCCTTACTCTATTAATGGAATTACAAGAATACCTATCATTGTCTAATTACAAAAATATCCTTGTCTTAGTTAAAGAAATTACTACAATGCCATTTGTACAAATCCCTACACTTGTCTTTAGACAAGAATGAATCTAAACCATTGGATTAAGATGATAACATAATAATTTAACCACATACATCATACACATTTCTGAATCACATACATGCACTAAAGGTTAGAAAGTCTCCACTAACATCTTTGCACAAAACATGGAAACATGTTTGCACAAAACATGGAGCATTTTCATCCAACATGTTTGCATAAAACATGGAAACATGTTTGCACAAAACAAGGAGCATTTTCATCCCAAAATTCAGCCAATATGTTTCTATAAATCATGCTCCAAGTGCTTTCCTTCTTCTGTTTTTTTCTCTAATCTTTCCACTATAAATACTCCTCAAACTCTCTTCAATTCAGAAACTCCATAAGTGTTCTTTCTTTCTTATTCTATCATTCTTCTTAGACTTCTCTTGATCCTCTAAACTTCATCCGAACACTTAAATCCTAAGTCCAAACTTTCACTAGCCCTCACAAAAGTTACAATCTTTAACTCTAGTGAGAAATATTTTCTTAAGCACTCAAGTTCTAGAGCCAAGATTCAAGGAGGGTCATCCACTCCAAAGACTCTTGTTCAAGCTTAAGGAAGAAGAGAAGGACCCTTTTTTAGACCCTACACAAGAGGTAGGAGCCCTCACTTTGGTTGTGTAAGCCATGATGACATCTAACCTTGCTCATGGTTAGGATGCCATCAAGCTTATGTTTGTTGATAAAAATGTTTCAAGGGGATATTGTATAAATATTTTGTGAAACCCCTTGTTCCATTCTGCTTCCAAAGTGATATTATGTTGCTTTCATGCTCAAATGATGCTTGAAATATGTTGTGTGATCCTTGTGTTAAAATAAGTGACATAAAACATGAAAATGGTAAATGCTGGATTTTTGGCTATTTCTTGCAGTAGGTGTTCCGAAATTTAATACTCATAAAATATGAAGTATCTTGAAATAAAAATATTTTTACCATAAACTAGACGCATCATAAAACACTCTCCAAAAAGAATCACCCAAAATGGAGTTTTCTAGCTCAAGATATAAATTTTTAAAGTAGAGCCTAAGACTGAAACTTTAAATCTGATATTGTAGTACTAAAATAGGTGTAACTCACTCTAGAAAAATGCAAATGGACTGATTTCAACTTTGTTGGAGAGCTAACACATATAGGAATACACCCATGTATGTTATGTATAAAGCTTTGTACCACGTAAATACAGAATGAGAAATAAATTTCGGGATAGTGTACTGTGAAAGTGCAGTTTGGAAAGGTTCTGGCTAAGGAAAGACTTGGTATTTAAGCATGTCCATTGTGACCCACCTCTCTTTCCTGGGAACCCTCCTATGCATGGTTTACAATGGATTTACACTATTCCAAAGATGTAAATGCTAAAATTTGATGAGTTAGGAATTTCGAACTACCTTTACTAAGTTGAGATAACAAGTATACAGAGAATTATAAATTTTCTTCTAAAAGATGTCAAAACTATAAATAAAAGAATCAAGTCTTGTAAAAAGAGAATTTTAAGAATTTAAGTAGAATAATAATCTTCAAGAGTTATATGAAAACCATAATAAAAATATATAAAGAACCTATAATAATATTTTGAAGTGCATTAATGTATTAATGGAATTCTAAGAGTACAAAGAACACTAAGAGAAAAAGATAATACTAAGACATCCATTACCTCTTAGGAACACTAGGAACTCAACTTGATAACTTTGGTTGCTTAAAATGATTCATTTATGAAAATGTTTACTATGAGATTTACATGATATTATCCATGTTTCATGAAGTGAATTATAGTAAAGTGAATGTATGGTGATGAGTTATGAAATGATGAAGATGAATGATTGATTGCCCATGATTTATTGTGATTACATGATGATATGCATACATTCATTTTCAAAGGAAATAATAAAAGTTTGAAAAAGTAGCAATGAAAGTCTGGAAAAGTGGACTTGAGCTAAACTCACGGCTTAACCCCCTAAACCGTTGAGATCACGGCAACGGAAAGGAAACCAAAAAAGGTTGTGGCGACGGCCTGAGCTCATTACCCTTTTAGGGTGGTCTAAGGCATTGATGCATTCATCCCGTGAGTAATTAAGAAATATGTTGATCACTAAACAAGTGAATGTTGAGGATGAGTAATCATGAAATGCATGCAGCTCCTAAATGATTATTGCTTATTAGTGGTTTTACATGATATGCTTATATGTATGCTTGATGAAATACTGAATGGATATTTCTGCTAATGTTCAAGATTAGTTTAAAAGTAACTGCACTTTGGCTAATCACGTTTGTGAAAGTTTGATAATTGAATCCTTATCTGTTCACCTTTTTATAATAAACCCGAAGTGACTGGGACGACAACGATGACACTTTTAGTACAAGTAGGAACTCCTACTGAGAAATCATGTATTTCTCACTCCTATGTTTATTTTCCGTTGTCGTTACGAGAGACAGACGTGTCCACCTAAAGCAACGAAGTCAGAATCGAGGAAGGAGGTAGCACGTGAAGATTTCAAACTGTTCAAGTAGGAGCATTCCGAGCTTTAGTTACATTATAGTTTGTGAGAAACAATTAGTAATAGTAGAACTTATATTGTTATTTGTAATAACTTATCAGTATAATATATGCCCTGTTGTGACTTATGTATTAAGTGATTATATTCCAGTTTATGTGATAATAGTTCTACACTTAGTCTCTTATTCCGCTTATTTAATTAAGTGCGCAATGTAACTTGATTATTATCTATAAAAGCGCGATGTATTTCACTTCTAAATTCTGAGCTTAAGTTTTCAAAAAATTAATTTATTTAAAGAAAAAAAAACTTCCACTATTTTTCTAAGTTAATTTCAAAAGAAAATAAATATAAGGCAAAAGTGACAACTAATAGAATCCAAATGTGAACTTAAGCACAGTGGGGTTCTATTAGGGTGTTACATTATGGTATCAGAGCCTGCACCTCTCCCAGTACGGTGTGGTTCGGGGACGAACCAGGCGGAAGCTGGTGGGCATGTAACACCCGGGGATGAGGACGAGGAGTGATCGCCGGTGCAAAGAGGGCACGGACAAGGAGCGGCTCCTTGCAAGGTCCTCTAAGCGGAGGGGTATATGAATGAAACGATTACACACTCGAATGAGAGGGATCCTAAGACTGTATAGGTATGGGACTATACAGTTAAGGAGGGCTTATATGAATTGATTCGTACTATCTATATCAACAAGATGCATCTTCTTTTCGGTAGCCTAAACTGAAAGAACTCCATAGTTAAGCGTGCTTGACCTGGGGTAATTTTGGGATGGGTGACCTTCTGGGAAGTTTTCCCAGGAAGCGTGCGAGTGAGGACAAAGCATGCTGAAAAGACCCGTGTTGGTTTGTGGGGACAGTCGTCAATCCATAAAGCAGCAGGGGATGTTACAGATACAGCCTACCAAAGTGGACAAATTGCTATGGATAAATGCTCGCAAATCATTTCAAATAGGGTATATCCTAAGAGAGGTGATCCCTAGCCCCCTAATCCGTACTTAAAGAGTCGGGATTATTTTATTATGTTTCGCTTATTCAGATAATAAGCAAGAGATAGTGACGACTAGCTAAGGTATGAGCTCATAACCTAGATGTTTTTAGGGTGGCCCTATAATGCTATAGTATGATGATTTATGTCACAAAGTGAGGAAAGTTCCACATGAAAGATTTATGCCCCTTTATGCCACTTGAATGCTTCTTGATGATCATGATTTGTTGAGTTATTTGTTTAATGTATTGCCATGCATTCATGCTTGATATGTTGCATTCATGACATTAAAATGCATTCTAAAAGGAATGAACCTTGGATAATTTCATTTTATAAAACCTAATAATGAATCTTATATGCATGTACACCTTTTATAAATAAACCCAAGGTTCCTAAGGATGTGAATGATGTAACCCTAGATAGGAGGTTCCTACTAAGATTCTTTAGTAAGATTCTCACTCCTTTCTCTTCTTTCTCTCTCTTCCATCACATCTTCAGAGCTCGATGATGACTTTCATGGTATTCATTAATACGCCAGTCTGGGAGGTGCATTACAACCTGGATCACCGCTCCTATCACTTCAAAGGTCGTTGTACTGTGTGTGTTTTTGTGTATATGGGACGACCTTTTGGCTACCCAGTATCCAGCTATCGTTTCACTCCTACTGCTCCTTTTGGCGACGACAACCTGATCTTCAAGCGCACCCATCCCCGTGATAAGCAGACTCGTCGTGCTCATCCATCCGCCTCAGCGGTATGTGACTATCCAGAGTATGTACCCCGATCATGGAGGTCGAAGACGGATCCATCCGAGGACTCGCCTACACATATCTACTTGGAAAGCTCTGCCTCCACTCCTCTATATGGATGAAAAAGGAGTGAGGCTACCGTGATGCAGTCGCGCTTGGCGAGGAGAGCCGAGATGCGCCCTCATCGTGGAGCTTACGTTCAGCCAACGCACCTCCGTGCTCCTTTCCATTGGCCCACACAGGAGGAGCTTAAGTAGTTCACCAGATACATGCCTCCATCGCCCAAGGGTTCTCGCCGCCAGTAGACCTTGTTGTTGAGCTATTCGAGTGCTTAAGCCGTCATGAGATCTTCCCCTTTGGCAATATCTTTTGAAGAGGGGTATTCGAGTTTAGTACTCATAGCTTTGGTAGGAGGGTAGCGTAGATGGTTTTTATTTTCTGTCGTTCCATGTACTTTACTGCTTTTGTACCTTCTTGTTATTTCCTTGTATTTCAAGTTCAGCTTGATTCTATAAGGGTCTGACCCTATGTATTTCTAATTATGTTATTAATGGAATGTTCCTTTGTTGAATTGTTGATTGTTCTATCCCTTTGTATGTATATGATCATGTTGTGCTTTATCTTTCTGTATCTTGATGCATGTGGTTTTCACTTTGTTTTATGTTTCAAAAAAAATTTACCTGTATTTTTCGCTAAGTATTTTAATAAAAAAATGAGACTAAGAAGTAATAACCTAATGTGTTCTAGAGTGTTAAGTTAAAAATTAGGGTATTACACACTTGATGCCAGTAGATGCATTTTGAATAGGACCCTATAGACGTAGATGATCCTTAAGCCCCCTAAACTGCACTCTGGGAGTCGAGATATACGTATACTTATCTTAGGATAAGCTGAAACTAGTGACAACTACTTAGATACTCATAACCTTGAGATGCTCAAAGGAGAAAAGTTATTAGGGTGGCCCCATAAGAGAAACAAATGATGCAAGTAATGTCACATAAGCAAAGGAAAAAGAATGCATTCATATGAAAGTTTTAACCCTCTTGATGCCATATACAGGAACATGTTTCTTATGATTTGTTTAAGTGATAATTGCATGAGTTTCCGTCATACATTCATGCTATGATATGCTGCATTCATAACATCAAGATGCATCCTAAAATAAATGGACCTTGGATAATTATGTTTAAAAGCCTAATAATGAACCTTATACATACCCACCCTTTAAATAATAAACCCAAGGTTCTTGGAGGTGTAGATGATGACACTAGGATAGGAGGATTTCCCTACCAAGATTCTTTATCAAGATTCTCACTCCCTCTATCTTTCTTTCTTTCCGTTACGTCTTCAGAGGACGATGGCTTCGTTCATGATCTTCGTTGATACTCCAGTTTGGGAAGTACATTATGACCCAGACCATCGTTCATATCACTTTGAGGGTCGTTGTGCAGTGCATATTTTTGCATACATAGGACGCCCTTTTGCCTACTCGGTTTCTAGCTTTAGGTTCTCCCCTACTTCTCCCTACGGCGATGATCTGATCTTTGAGCACACTCGACCCCGCAATGAGTAGACTCGACATGCTCACCCTGCCGCCTCGGCAGTTCGTGATTACCCTGAGTATGTTCCCCGCTCGAGGCGATCAGAGACCGACCCATCTGAGGACTCATCCACACATATCTACTTGGAGGGTTCTACACCTACAGCACCCATGGACATAGGTAGAGGCAGTGAGGACACAATGACCTAGCCTAGGCTACCCCAACGACCAGAGATGCGTGCGTGCCACAGAGGCCATGTTCATCCCCCATTCCGCCTGTATACACCCGAGGAGCTTGCGCAGTTCATTGGGTACATACCCTCATCGCCGAAGGATCAGTGCCGCTAGTAGATCTTGAAGGAGGATCTGTTTGAGTGCCCGAGTTATCACGAGGATCCCCTTTTCATGTTGTATCTTTTGTTAGGGGTGCTTTTAGTTTTGAGCACTCATAGGACTAGTGAAGAGGCTGTAGTTGGCATTTGGCATTTTTATGTTCCATGTATTTTCTATTTTCCATGTATTTATTGCTTTTATGTATTTCCTTCTATTGTTCTTATGTATTGAAAGCTTAGCCCACTATGCATGGGTGTGACTTCGCTTATTATATTTCTATTGTATTATGAACTATGTTATTTAATGTAACTGTGTTTCATGTTCATGAATGATGTGTTTCTAGATATGTTTACGTATGATCTGCTTTCCCTGTTTACTCTGTTTGCACTTAAATGCTCGGTTTATGTTAGCACACGCGACTCACGTTTCATTTTATGTTTCAACAAAAAAAATCTACCCTATTTTTTGCTAAGTATTTTGATAAAAATGAAGTTAAAGGATGAAACAAAAGAATAATAACTAATAATTAACTGTAATACGTCCTAGGTGTGTTGGGTTAAATATCGAGGTGTTACAAATACGAGAGAAAAGTGGAGCATGGTTATGTTGATATGAGAAAAACTATCCATGAAGCTTTTGTTTCAAATGATAATGTGTGATTGGACGTTCTCATTTGGTTATTAATTAAAAAAAATTATAGAATACAAAAAACAAATATTTTACATCTTTGTTTGTTTTCACTATTCCTATTCTTTGTCGTGAGCTTAATTTTCAACATACAAAAATTATTCCATCAACTCATTTTGTAATAAACACCTAACTAGGGGTGGAAATAGGTTAGGTGAACTATTATGAGCCTACAGCCTTACCTCTATTTGGCCTGGCCTGTCAACATTTAAGACCCTGGTTCAGGCCTATGTAAAAGTCTTTTCACCTTACAAGGCCTAGGCTTGATATAAAGCCGACTAAGCCTATCAGGCTGGCTTAGGCTTGTTTAACTAGTGTAAATAAATATATTTCAATTTTTTAATATAAATGGTGATATGTGAGAATTGAAAAAGGGCACATCATCACTTAAAACCATACCATCTGCCCCGAAGCCACTAATTGATTTTGTACATTTATTGAATGGTTTTATAATATTTTGCACTTACTTTTGTTATTCAAAATAACTAGTAACCCTAAATCCTTAATTATTGGTTACTCTAATTTGTTTCAATTTCAATAAATAAGACATTGCCCTCTACTTAGTGTTGATTGTTGTGCTTGTGTGCCTCTCTGTTGCTGCTCTCCAGTTGGCTTTTACCACCGCTCTGCTACCATCATCGCTCTCTCTTCCTTCCATCATTTTTCTCTCTTTGCTTCTCTTGTTCCAATCTTCTAGATCCCACAAGCACAAAGTTAGTTGCTCGATGTCAAAAGGCACGAAACATAAATATATGATAATGTTTTAGTTGTGTTTTTTTTTTCTTTTGGTTTGAAGTTCAGAAAAAAAAAGTCATTGGGATAGTTTGGTACAATTGGTGTAGTGCTTTGGAGTTCCAGTAACTTGAACTTTCCACTTGATTTTTTTATTTGTTCATCTTATTTTTGTGATTTTTCCTTTTGTGATTAGTTATGTATTTAGCTCATTAGAAACCACTTCTTGTAACTGGGAATTACATTTTGAATGTATTTTATATGTTTCAAAGTTCTGAATAGAAGTACAATATGATTTTTATTTTCAATTACTTAGTTTTGAATGATCAAGAGAAGTATTCATACTTCTAGCATTTGGTCATTCTATTTTTTGCCCGGCTTGAAATGCAATTGTGCCTAAATGTTGGCCTACGTTAATCCTATTTACAAGTCTCAGCATGTTCAGCCTAACTATATCTTGGTCTATGGCATGTTTTAATTTTTTTTAGAATTTCAAGTTTTCTAAACAAGCTTCTAGTTAGGCTAGGCTTATGAACAAGCTAGGCTTTGGCTTAAAGAATGCCCTATAATAGGCTACACATGTAACTGTAAATTCTAGAACCCTTCAGAAAGTACGAAGCTTAAAAGGTTTTGAATGACGACAAAGCCAATTTAGAGAAAATGTTTTGAAGGACGACTAATGGCTACCTTGAGTTTCTTGACAAAGTTTAAACAGGCAGATCTGGTCTGTATAACACGAACCTAAGTAAGATTAATATTTCACTCTACATGCGTAAGCATTTTATATCTCGTGGGAAGAGATTAAATTAATCAGAAAGTGAATATGAAGTCGAGAAAAGTAGGTGTATATAGATTAAGGCATGATACGGACTCAATGCAAGAATAACGTTTCACTATGCATGTGCAAGCATGATATGTATCTCATGGGAAGAGAATAAAATAATCAAAAAGTGAATATTATTTCAAGCAAAGAACATATTCATGTTCACGGACCAAAGGCATTGAAGCAGACTTGAATCGAGAATAAGAATAATTTCACTACACACGAGAAATCATATTTATCTCATGAGAGGAGATCAAGCTTAAATGGTGAATGTTATCTTGTGGATGGAAAGCATAAATGCTGGAGGATTGAAGCTGAACAAGTTAGAAATCAAGAAACCAAGGAAAAGATCTTCAGAAAGTAGCGTGGGACATTAGAAAGAACACTCATGATGAAGAAATCAATTCATGTCCAAGAGCAATATGTTACTCAGTCATCAATCACTATAATCGTAGAGAAATCATCATCAAGCAATCAAGATTGAAAACTAGAAGATCAAAGAAAAATCATTGTGATTGATTACAACGTTAAAGAGCTCACTGAAGAGTGGAGCAAAGAACGTGGAGGAAAAATGGAGGAAGTTTCGAAATTCAAATTTGAAATCTCAAATCAGATCCAGTGTTATAACTAGTATGTCATCTCTCTTGCCTAAATGAGTCAAGATCCTAGGAGGTGGGGTTTAGAAACCTCGAGCCAAAAGTAAAAGGAAAAAATAAGGACTTTAGAAACCTTTACATTACAACGATGGGACAAGTTGTCAGCCTACTCTATATACTAACGTTCCAAGGCACAGCTAACAAAATACACATGTAACTTGGAGATCAGATCAAAGAGGCAACGGTCATAAATATAGACCTGTATAAATGGAGATGCCAAGCTTAAAAGCCAATGAGAGAATTGAAAGCATTAGTACAGAATCTCTGGAAAAATCTCTCGAGACTTCCTGTGTTGTTCATCAATTTATGTAATCAATCATGAAGTGTAAAAATCTTCTTTCTCGATTTTAAAATGTATTTGTATTTGTATACTCTTCATGTAAAGATGTAGGAGAAAGAAGTCACTCTAAGTTTCCCAGTTTGTATTAGCTAGCATCTTTAAGGAAAGTTGAGTATAGGTTAGTTTGAGTAGCAACCCAAATACGTAACCTTTGTAACCTTGATCTGTTAATGATCAGTGTGAGACATAGCTTAGAGAGGCTAAGGTAACACTACTTGCAACGTGTCAGCAAAGGTATTTGCTTATCATGATTCAGCTTGGAGAGGCTGTTTGAAACATTACTTACAACATGAGTGTAAAGGTATTTATTCTTTACGATTTAGCTTGGAGAGGTTGTTTGAAAGACTACATACAACATGGCAGTAGAAGAGGTCTACAGGTCACAATTCAGGTTGGAAAGGCTGGTATAGAACTACTCAGTTAGGTCGCAGTTGGGGTTGACCACTATGCAAGTTAGAGCTTAGGAAGGCTATTGTAAAGACTATCCATTTACTTTCTCAGGATGAGAAAGTTGTTGTTAATGAAATCTCAATAGGTGTTGAGTACTGGATGTAGGTAGTTTTGGCCAAACCAGTATAAAAATTCTTGTGTTCATTTTTCTTTTCCCTAAACTTGTATTTCTATTGTCAAGCACTTTAAATACTGCACTGATTATTTTAATGAACCAAGGACATATTAAAGATGCATAAAAAACTTACTTTCTGAATATACTAACCATCATTCCACTACACTTCAAGCCTCGTGCTTGATAGATTTTAAATTGTTTCAGGTCAGAAAGAAGTTTTCAGAAAGCATGATTTAACCCCCTTTTCTTGTGCACTCTTTTACCAGCAATAACAACCTGGAGTTATTCAGAAATTAATTGAAGTTTTATTAAAAAGAGTTTCAATATTCTGACAGACTTAGAGATAATGAGGACGACCTAATGGACGAGTAGAAAAAAATATGAATAGTAACCTTACAGGCCCGGTGGGCTCACAAGGACAGTCAAAGCCCTACATCCAGGACCAAGAGATGCCCGAGATTGAGAAAAGATTGGGTTCAGACTAGAAACAGTTAGAAATGAAGATTTTATACCTGAAATTTAATTCCAGGTAACATTTGATTACTTGGGTACGGTGCTTTAGCCATTCAGTAAAATTTTGGTATGCGATTTTTAATACTGAAAGATAGTTTAATCTTAACGAAAGGATAATGTTTATCCTTTAGGGCTAAGTGTAAGGCTAAGATTTGATCTTGATTTACATGATAAAATCCTAGCCATCCATTTTATTTCTTTTAGAATGAATTTAACCTTTACATTAAATAAATGCTTACCACCTAACTAAGGTAAATACAAGACCAAATAACCTTGTTACTCCGCTCAAACATTTTGGCTGGCCAAGGGAACTAAGAAGCCTCCATTTTTGTTTCTTCAAAAAGCTTGAAAACTTGTCTCAAACCTTCAAAATCCTAACCTAAACTTGATAAAACCTGAAGACCTCTTCATAAAACTTCAACTACTCATCAAAATCTATCAATCTATCTGATTGAAATTTCAAATTCTCACAATTTCTCACCTTGAAGTGAGAAAAATCCTACTTGGGATATCCTTTAATTTGGAGCCAAGATCCTTAAAACTCCAAAAATAGGGTTCTTTAAACCTTTTTGTTCAATTCTATGTTTTCAGATTTTTACTTGTTGGAATTTGACATTTTCTAGTTCTAATGTATGATTACACATAGATATACATGTGTTTACCTTGGTGGAGTATTTTGGTGTTGTTGGAAAATCATTTTATCAAAAGAAGGTTTGAACTAGGTTGCTGGATTTTCAATTTTGTCACAGGCAAGAAGTAGTCATGAATTTTATAATGTATTTGTAGGCTTTTTTTATAAACTAAAAATGTTATATGTTGAAGCTAACATCCTAAACCAATTCCATAATTTTTCTTAGGTCATGTTAAAGACTTTTACTACTTTAAAAAAAATCAAGAACTGAAACTATGCATGTGCTACTTGAATTGCTAGACCTGAAGCTGCCAACTTTGCTAATTTTGTTACTATGGTAAATGATTGAATTTTCACTTGAAATTTTTATAAGATGTTCAAAACATATTTAGGTTTAACCTTGAATTTTTTTTTTTGATTTTAGGGATTCATTTACTATGGTAGAAAAATTGAGGATTCTGACTTTAAGCTGAGATCAAGTGGTTTCTGACCACCAAATTTATAGAATTTTGTTAGCATAGGTAGAGAATTCTTTTTACTATGAAATTTTTACAGAACCTTACATTAAGGTGTCATGTAGAATTTTGAAAATCTTGGAATTAGTTTTTTGACATTTAAATTAAATTTTACTACTTGAGTGTAAAATATGCAAAATATGCTGGAAATGAACCCCCAAGCCTTGAATTAGTAATATAATTACTTTTGATTCAAGAATGATGAGTATAAGTGCATGCCATATATTTTAAAGATTGACTTATGAGGAATGAATGAGAATTTCATTGTGAATGAATATGTATATGTGATTAATGCATGCATTAGGAAAAAGACAGGTAAAGGATGCATATATATATATATATATATATATATATATGACAAAAGAGAATGTATGAACTGTAGGGAGAAAAGTGCATGAGAAAGGGGATTGAATTGTCCTTTGTGTTTAGCTGAAATTTTAAATAATTTACTATCAAGCATTTTGCTTGAATTGCAGCGCAGACAAAGTTAAGTGTTTTATAAAGAAGGTCTCAAACAGAGAAAGTAAAAACTGGATAGTATTTATAGTATCCTTTCCAAGCTCTAACCTGTAACCAGTAGACAAACCCTACTGTCACAAGCCTAATAGTTCTTCAGCTGCCTCTCCAACCTGGACCATGACTAATAGATAATCCCTACAGCCACGTTACAAGTAGTTATTCATCAGCCTCTCCAAATTGAACCGTGATAAGTAGATCACCCCTATGATCACGTTACAAGAAGTTTTACTTTAGCCTCTCCAAGCTATCTAGCACTGATCACTACTGGATCAAGGATGCAAAGGTTTTATGTTTCAGTTACTACTCATACTAATCTACACTCAAGTTTCCTTACAAATATATAATGAATAGACTTGGGATAACTTGAGCAACTCCTTTCTAATGATTGCTCCATTGAAGAACATATAGATCATTGAGGAACATCGAAAGAAGATTTTTACTTTTCCAGGAAACTGATTACAGGATATAATAAACCTTGCAAGATGTGTGGAGGGATTTTTGCAGAGTTTCCGCACTTATATCATCAAATTCTCTTAGAGGCTTTTGAGCAACCCATCTCCATTTATAGAAGTCTTCCTTTATGACCGTTGCCTTGGATTAGTTCTCCAAATGGCATGTGTAGATCATCTATTTGTGTCTTGGAAAGTTAGTCTAGAAGAGTAAGTTGATAGTCTATCACATATGCTATAGAAACCGTTGTATATTTGAGGTTTCTGAAGTTCCTTCATAAACTACTTTTCATTTTCTAATCATGGTTTCTGAACTCTTCCTTCTAGAAGTTAGGGTGGTTGACCAAGTGGACAAAAGAGATGATACACCAGTTTGAAACTTGGTTTCACTTGAAATTTGAATTTCAAAAATTCAAATTTCCCTTCTTTTCCTATAACGTTGAGTACGCCACAGTGATGTGAGCTTTCTAAGGTGTGTTGTCAGTTCGTTGACAATTATTTGGTCTTCTAATCTTCAATTTGAGCTTTATGATGATGAAAGAACTATGATCATGATGATTGAAGTATGTGTAAAACATTATTCTTAGATTTTGCATGATATCTTCATTTTAAGCTTACTTTCTAATGTCCCATGCTACTTTTTGAGGACTCGTGCCTTGGTTTCTTTTTCTTCACTTTACTGGCTTCAGTCCGTAATGCATGTATACATATTTTATGCGATATAATGTTCACTTATTTTTGGCTCAATGTCTTATTACAAGATAAATCATGTTTGCACATGTAATAGTGAAATTATTCTTGCTCAAGTGTATGTTATGCGAATTTGTCAAGAAACACAAAGTAGACATTAGTCATTCTTCAAATCATTTTCTTTGAATTGGTTTTGTTGTCATTCCAAACATATGGCTCTAATGCTTTCTGAAGGGTTTTAGAGCTTGTAATCTCCCCCTTTTTTATGGTGACAAACCAATTTAAATAAAATCTTTTAAGGAGATGTTGAAAGAAAAGTAACAGAGTGTATCGTGATAAACGCTTATTCTTTCAAAACATCACAGTGTTTAAATTTCAGAAAGTCCTTTCTTAAGGCATGGTATGGATGTGTGCAAAATATTTTAAAGCTTTAATTAACTCAAATCAAAACTATTTAGGTTATCCTGAAACTTTATGAATTAATTCAGTGTGCTTTCTGAGATGTATCAAAGTGATACTAAAGCAAATCTTATCGTTTAAATCCTTTTACACCAATAGCTTGACTTTTTGTTGTAAAGAGACTTTCTAAAATTTGATGTGCTTGAATGAAAAACAATGAATACTTGTGATATTTCCTCTTGATTAAAATTTTTATTCAGCACATCCTTTTCCTAAGGCCTTTTTAAGTCAAATGCTCAAAGATGTAAATATGATAAACTAATCAGATCATGTCATGAAAAAATAAACTCGATGCAAATGTAGTTTCTGGTGCTCAAAGAAACCTTAATAAAATTTATCAACATATTACTATTCAAGGTTTTTGATGCTCAATCAGGGATCAGTCCCAAATGAATTAAAGCAAGTAAAAAGGAACAAGCCTTTTGTATTTTGAGCTAAGAAACTTTTCATGCGAGTATCAGAACATGAGCTGTAAAAGCATCACTTGAAAACATATGTTTATGCTATTGATGTAATCTTGCTCATTGATTCACATATAAAATAGAATATAAAACAATGTATGTCATATATAAGCACAGCACACTCGAGAGGGTTATGAGGCTTACAAACTTATCTTAGTTGTATCAAAGCATGTAGAAACAAGTTTCTGAAGGTCGTTACACACTATGTTTGATCAAATTATACAAAGCCTTTGAAAACATCTCATATGTGTGTCAAAGACAATGTGTTTTATAGAAAGAGTCATTTTAAGCATGTCATATATATTGAAGCACATAAGACAGATAAGAGTATCAAAGCAACAATACAAGGATTTTATGCTTCAAAAGATACGTGACAATGCTAATCACAGATATAGATGCGAGCTAACTACTCTAGTGTGTCAATGAGTAAGCAATTTAGAGCAAGTGCTTAAGAGATCAGAAGCATACATTAACAAACATGTTATATGATTAGCTAAGCATGATAAGCAGGCATTAATATGTATCAGAGCTTAAAAGCATATATCTATCATAGTCAACAGATAACATAAACATGATTTCTAAAAAGATATAATGAATTTGATCAAGAGAAATTATATGCATAGACAAACTGTTCGAGAAAGAAGATTACTGAGGAAAAAAAATGATAGTTCAAGACAAATAACAACAAAATAAATGCATGATGAAAAAAATTATCTCTGAGCTCCCCCTCAGCATAAGGTTCCCCTGAATTCCATAGGTTGGCTCCCTCTGAGTTAACTCCCTCTTAGTTCCATAGCACAGATTTTCTCCACTTTCTTTCTCCCCATTTTGACATCATCAAAAAGGAGGCATGCTGGGAATCAAGAAGACTATCTTTACACTTGGTGCCTTAGTTGTTGGTGAATCTCATGATTAGTCTGAAGAATCTAAAGTTGTAATACTTCATTATGTTTGAGTTGGGCACCATGCTCTATGAGTGTAGCCTTAAATTGATCCTATCTTGAGGCAATCTTTCTTAGATGCCGCAAAATGATCTGATTGAACTGAGAGCTTGTTGGAGACATGATTGAGGATAGAAGAGGTAAATTGATTGGTACTGATGTTGGAGCAGCTTTTGGACATGGCTCAGGAATGTCTAGGGGTGCAATTTCCTTTGACTATGGCAATTCAACCTGAGTTTTAGCACGTGCATTAATAGGAAGTGGAGAGGATGCATATCAGCAGCAAAGCCAGCAGGAGCAGAAGCAAGCTCAAAGATAGGAGCAACAATAATTTCAAACTCTTGAGCCAAGGCAGAAGCAGCAACTTTCTTCAGCCAGAGGGACACTAGCCTCTGATGCTCTATCTTCTTCATCTTCCATTAGAGAGATGCGAATGGAAGAAAGAGGTTGAGGTACCATTAGAATGATAGCAGTTTCTAGTCTATGGTATGCTTTATCTGGCTCTTCAATGATTGGCTTCATTGATAATATCTCTACAGTGGACTCTACCTTGATCATCCCACTTATCTAGTTTTTCTCCTTCCACATCTTCTTCTTCATTTTCAAAGTGGGTAAGAATAACTCGATAACCAACCTATTCATATTTTGTGATTTCTTTCTTTAGTGTAGAGATTTTGGATTCATGTATACGCATCTATTTCCATTTGAGCCAAACATCTTTTCTACTGATGAGTTTCACTATTTTGGCTACCATTTGAATTTCTTGAGGTGCCAACTCTTGTTTTCTTTTTTATCTTCTCTCATTGGTGTGGAGAATCTGATTTAATTCCCTTTCCTCTGAGTTCTCACTTTCCAGAAGTATTATCTTCCTCTTGCATTTAGCTTTCTTCTATTGAGATTTTACCTTCTAGGAGGTGTTTTTGTCTTAATCTCCCCTATGTTCGGTGACTCTGCCATGTTGGTTCAGAAGTTGGAATAGTGAACCTTTTTCTTGAAGTTCGAAATTAGGAGGGCGTGAATACAGTTCCTTCTAGGTATACATATTTTCAGTGATAAGTGGAGTTTGCTAGAAAAGCCTTGCCAACAACATGCCTTATGGAACACTGGCAGTTCTCTTTTTTTTCTTTTGTGGTTGCGCTTATCATGTAGTCCAGTATAAGTCTTGATAGATTCACCTTTCTCTTTGCCATTAGACAATACAGGAGCATACAATCCATGCCTACTAATGCATCTGTGCTTCCTATATGGGGTAGGATGGAAAATTGTACCACTGTATATACTTTTCTAGCCCTAGCACTTAGCATGGTAGTAGAGATTTCATTTGACTTATGAATAATAGGATCAGTTATATACCTTGAAATGTTTTCTTCATTGATTCCAAGAAAGTAAGACCAATTAGGTGAGGAGTTACATATGATTCCATTAGTTAGTGATTTTATGATCTTGGAGAGTCCTGAAGGAGTAGTCTTAATGGCGCAATCTCTTATCATCGTTTTTATGGATAATGTTGAGTTTCTTTCCAGATGGGAGTAGAAAGCAATAACAAGTCTTGGAAAGACTTATTCATCTCCAAATATTCATCCTATTTTTAAAATTATAACACTTCACCAAGAATAGATATTTCTTTGAGAATATCTTTCCACAAAGTCTTTGCAGGTGCCATCTTTCTTGAAGCAAAGTTCTTTTCATAATGATCTTGCATATGTGGATCATCATATATGTGGGAAAAACTCCCTCATCAGTAGATTAGTCACATTTCCTTCCTTCAGCCATTGTGATAAAGAAGAAAAAAGATTGAGTCCTGATGAAGTCTGAGAAATGAGGAAAGGAGGAAGATTTCGAGAGATGGAAACAGTTTAGGTTGAAGAATGAGGGTTTGAGAGAATGATGAATGGTTTCAAAGAAGGTTTGAGATAAAGGAATATGAAATGGTTGATAAGGTGTATGAAAGAATATGAGAGTAAGGTGTGACGTGTAAAGAGTAGAAAGTTATTTAATTTATGGGACATGATTGACCGAAAATGAACCAATCCTAGGAGAGAGAAACTCGCAATGGTAGAATTTTGTCCCGCCTTTTCATCATTCTTCAAAAAGAGTGATTTCTGACTCTTTGGATCACTTTTTAAAGGGGTTACTTTCTGAGCTTTAATTTTCACTTTCTGACCCATTTGAGTTTTATCGTATTTTTGCCATAGGTTTATCTTCATATTTCAAGTGCCATGAGACCATTTATTCCCCAATTTCTAATCCTTCTTTTCTTCTTTCTAATCACTCCATTTGCTTTCTGAGCTTCAAGGAGTGAACAGGCCTTGCAGACTGATGTTTCAATATGATCTTCATATCATAGTATTGAAAATGAGAACGCCCAGAGATGTTGTGCATAAATACTTTGTAGGTAAAAGAGTGCACGAGAAAGGGGGTTGAATCGTGCTTTAGTTCTTTCTTGAAATCTGAAACATTTAACAAAAATATTATCAAGCATTAAGCTTGAAGTGCAGTGAAATTATGGTTAATTGTTTTAGAAAGTAGATCTATGAAGCATGCATTAATAACAGCAGAGTTATAACCATATTTTAGCTATTATTAAGATAAAGATCAAAACATAAAATAAGAGATTAGGGAAGAGAAAAATGACACAAATATTTTTATATTGGTTCAGCCAACCTGGCTACATCTAGTACTCAACACATGTTCAGATTCCACTAAAAAAACTTTCTCAACCTGAGAAAGTAAATCGGATTGTCTTTACCGTAGCCTTCTAAAGCTATTAATGGTGACTAGTAGACAACCCCTACTATCACAACGGAATAGTCCTGAACCAGCCTCTCCAAGCTGAACCGTGACTAGTAAACAACCCCTTCAGCCACATTGCAAGTAGTTCTTCCCAGCCTCTCCAAGCTAACCCATGATAACTAAAATGCCTCCATCATCAAGTTGCGAGTAGCTCTTCCATAGCCTCTTTAACCTGGACTGAGATGAGTAGAATGCCTCTGCCATCACATTGCAAGTAGTTTTACCTTAGCCTCTCCAAGCTATGTCTCACTCTGATCACTACTGGATCAAGGTTACAAAGGCTACCAACCTACACTCAAGTTTCCTTACAAATATTCAATAAAACCAACTTGGGAAACATGAGCAACTTTTTTCCTACATCTCTTGCAAAGAAGAGCATACACCATGCTAAGTGTAACACCTTAAAAAATTATATAAAAATTAATTTGAGCTTTTTTAGTCATAATTTCAAAAATTTGACCAACATAGAAATAATAAGGACAATCCAACAGATCTGTAAAAAAAAAAAAAAAAAAAAAAGGTGAATAGTACCCTTGCGAACCCCGCAAGCCCGCCGAGACAACTGAAACCCTAGAATTAGGGCACGGAGATGCCCAAAAGTGAAAAGTTATAGGATTATGATTAGAAATGGGTAAGAATAAATATTTTATCTAGAATTAATGCTCAGGCAATAGTTGATTACCCGGGTACACTGTCTTACCTGTTCAGTAAAATTTCGGTGTGTGATTTTTAACACCAAAAAATAGTTTAATCTTTACAAAAGGATCATGTTTATCCTTTAGAGTCAAGTGTAAGGCTAGGATTTAATCTTGAATTACAAGATCAATCCTAGCCATTTATTTAGTTTTCTTTTTGAAAGAATTAAGCATTTATAATAAATAATAGTCTAACTCAGGATAAATTCAATCCACTTAACCTTATCACTCCACAAAATGTAATTCTCAACTAGCCAAATGAAGCAAAAGCCAGCCTCCATTTTTGTTCTTCAAAGAGCTTCAACTTGATTTCAATCTCCCAAAATCATAACCTACACTTTCCAAAACCTCGAACTTCCTTCACTAAACTTCAACTACTCAACATAACCTACAAAACTAACTGATTAGAATTTTGATTCATCACTAATCTCCACTTTGAGATATCATATACCTCTATTTTTAAAGTATTAAGGGATGTTTGAGGAGGTTTTGAAGAAAGAAAAGTACTTGGAAGAAACAAGAGAAGTGTAAAGATCTTCTAGTAGCAAGTAGGGTTTTTGAACCTCTTTTGCTTTCAACTCTGTTTTTCTGTTTTAATAACTGATTAAATTGGATATTTTTGGTTGTGTTGGTTGATAATGTATTAATGTTGATGTGTTAATTTTAGTGATATGTTTGGATGTTGTGAAAAATTATTTTTTGTCAAAAGAGAGTTTGACACATACTGCTGGATTTTCGGTTTTCAACAAGATAGGATTTGTTCACGAATTTTCTGGTTTAATTCTAGTCATTTTTATGAGCTAAAAAAAGTACATATTGAAGCTGACATATTAGGCTAGTTCCATGAATTTTATTGAGCCCTAATATTGATTGATACCCCTTAAAAAAATCAAGAACTGAAAGTGTATCTATGCTACCTGAAATCTTGGTGCTGAAGCTATGAATTTATATAATTTTGTGACCATAGCAAATGATGGAATTATCATTTGAAATTTTTACAAAGTGTACTACACATCTTTAAGTTCAACCTTGATTTTTATTTTGAGTTTATTTGATTATTTGCTAGGGTTAAAATTATGAGAATTCTAATCTGAACTGTGAATAAGTGGTCTCTAACCACCAAACTTGTAAAATTTATTTAATATGGTTAGAGAACTCTTTTTGCTCTAATATTTTTACAGGCCCTTATGACACATTAAGGTGTCTTGGAGAATTTTTATAGCCCTTGAAATGGATGTTTGATATGCATAATAAATTGTCCTCCTTAGACATAAATTCTACCAACATGCTATAATTGTGCTGAAATGAACTCAAGTATTGATTTGGTGATTTAATGACTCTTAATTTAAGTATGATGAGTATGAATGCATGCTATTGACTTTAAAGATTGGTTTAAGGCATGATTGGAATCATATTGTAAATCAATGCCTATATTTGTTGTATTGCATGCATTTGAAAAAGAAAAGTGAATGAAACATTGACGTTAGTTCAATAGCAATAAATAGAAACAAATAAGATCCTTTCGATTTGTCGATGGCAAATAAAGTGATAATAGATCCTTTCAACTAATCGAGAGAAAATAAAGTGATAAATGATCCTTTCGACCATGTCGAGGGTAAATAGAGTAATATATGATCCTTTCGACCTTGTCGAGGGCAAATAGGGTGACATATGATCACTTCGACTTTGTCGTGGGCAAATAGAGTGAGATATGATCTTTTTGACTTTGTTGAGGGCAAATATAGTGATATATGATCCTCTCCACTTTGTTGAGGGCAAAATGGAGTGATTTATGATCCTTTCAAATTGTCAAAGACATATAAAGAGAGAATAAGATCCTCTTTGAATGTACTGAGTGCACATAAAGTTGAGAATAATTACTAGGATCTTGAATGGCATGAAATACATGTTTTAAGTGATTGATTATTAAAAGCTATCCACTTCAGAAGTATGATTTAGAACTTTAAAAATGAACCATTGATCTATGTTGAATGCTCACAGTTTCTTAATAAACCGAAGTGGCTGCGGCGATGACGATGACATGTGTATTTGGGGAATATGCCTACTGAGAATTGTATAAATTCTCACCCTTATATTTGTGTGTTCTTGTGTCATCTCCAGGTTGATCCAGAGGATAAGGAAGCTGTTGCATGAAAGAAATCTACTCTGTAGTAGTTTAGTAGAGACGACTTGTATTTGTTGTAGTTAGTTTATTATATATATATAGATATATATATATATATATATATATATATATACATATACATATATATGTCTGCACCTTTAAAGATAATCGGACATATTGTAAAGCTCTTAGAAGAGCTTCCTTGTATATTCAACTTTGTATTTAAATAGCTACTTTGTGTATTCGATATATATTTTGATAGAACCTCGCATTAGTTACTACACAATTTAGCCGACCCTTGTTCTAGATATTTAAGAGAGGTCCACTAAATTATAAGTAACCACTCTTGAGTATAATGTCATGACTTAAGGATGATGTTATACTTAGGAAGATGTTACACTAAGCACTTTGAAAGAAGATTTTTACACTTCAAGGAAACTGATTACATATTATGATGAACATTACAAGAAATGTTGAGAGATTTTTGCAGAGTTTCCATTCTTATGTATTCAATTCTCTTATTGGCTTTCAAGCATACCATCTCCATTTATAGTGATCCTTCTTCATGAGTGTTGACCTTGATCAGATCTCCAAATGACATGTCTAGATGATTTGTTGTGTCTTGAGACATTAGTCTAGAAAGGTAGCCTAACAAACTTGTCACATCGGTTGCAAAAGCCATTGCATTGTAGAGGTTTCTGATGCCCCTCTTTCTTTTTACTTTCTAAACATGGTTTTTGAACTTCTCTTTCTAGAAGTTAGGATGGTTGAACAATCAAGCAGGAAAGATGATATACTAGTTATAAAACTAGGTTTGACTCGAGATTTGAAATTTGAAATTCAAATTTCCCTCCATTTCCTATAGCATCTATGCTCCACAGTTAAGTAAGCTTTCTGACATGCGGAATCAGTCACTTGATTATTCTTCGGCCTTCCAATCTTCAATCTTGGCTTTTTAATAATGAATGATTTGCAATTATGATGATCGTCGACTGAATAACACGTTATTTCGGAGTTTGCATGATTTCTTCATTCTTCAGTGTGCTTTCTGACGTCCCATGTTACTTTCTGAAGACCATTTCCTGGTTTCTTATTCTTGTATTGATCTGCATCATTCCTTGATACATGTTGTAACATCCCCTCAATTTCAGTGTTCCTACTTGGGCTGGTACATTGTAATTAAGGGTGTACTATTATATACCGTATCCATATAGTGTTTAATAAAATGTATACTTATTTATTTATATGATTGTATTCAATTCAAATATTCATTACTCACTTCTTAATATTACGAAGCATTAGTGCGTGGTGATATGTAGTGTGTCGGTAAAGAGTTATATAAAAAAGAGTATCATATGAGCTTAGGTAAATACAAAAAAAAAAAAAAACATCGTAGTACTTTGATGTATAAACACTAGGGCACATAGGCCATTTCAACACCTATTTATAATATTCAGTACATCAGAGTTTAGAGTCTATGCAGGGACCGCCAAAGTACATCAAAACATGAAAACATGCTACTGCACTATAGAAAACCCATCAAAAAAACTATTTACAATAGGTATTCCTATTAATTGAGCTCAACTGTCAGTAGGTATGCATCATACTACTACTTCATAAATACAAGCATTTAGCAAACCCTGAAAGACATAGTAACACTCTACAAAAATTCATTCGCCATCGGGATGATGGCACACCACTTAGAGGGTCAGGATGAAGATGAAGCGTAGCTATATCGAGTACCGGTGGAGCGGGCAGTGGATGGAAAATCACTCGATGTGCCATGTGAAGAGGGACTCTATCAAATGGAAATTTGGTATCAAATTGTGGGCTCAATACCAAAGGAGTAAAAGAACGATGGAAGAAGATATATACACGTAGTTGGGCATACACAATGGTGAACAAGGAGTCTAACGCAGGATCGTAATTCCACTCGATGTGTGGCAAATCAAGAAGGAAGATCATCGATGCCATTGCCTAGATCTAGGGTAGACATGGAATACAAACATGGATGAGAATTCTAAAAATCCTCAGTAGGGCTATTCCCATACATGCATAAATATCATCGTTATCTACCCAGTTGCTTCAGTTAAATTATGAACGGTTGAGTAAGAATTAGATAAATAAAAGCAACTATCTATGTTAGGATAAATCTTTATCCGAAGCAGGTTCATTTTATCCAATCATCAACTTAAAATTAAAAACGAAGGCTTAGCATATAAACAACTTGGTATTAATTGAAACATCAAGCATTATTCACATGGTACACAACGTAACAATAACTTAAAATAATTTGCTTCTTTGACTATCTTAACCCTTGGTCATAATGGCTCTGACCACTTTGTATCGGAGATTGTGCTCTAGGATTGAGCTTATTCCTATACGTGGTCCTTGGATTTTCTCCAATTCACACACAGACCTATTTCTAGCCAGGTTTGCACCCGGACCTAATCAAGGGCAGTTAGGTTCACTCCCTAACTGTCTGGATTTACTCTCCGACTTAATAAGATATAGTCTCAAGCTTTTCTTATATATATACATATATATAAGATATGAGTATTCATATCTAGATGTGCCTAGCATCATTAATAAGTCCACATATCATGATGAGATCAAGTCATAAATGTTTTATCATTTCTTCAATTATGGTTAATTTACCAAACATCATTAGAATAGAGTAAAATCATTTTTTAAAGATGATTCAATGCATCAAGGAGTCCGTATAAAAATATCAGGGCACAAAAAGGTCTCTAACTATATAAATAAAATTTCACAATTTCGGAGGTCAAGAACTACACAGTTTCAGCCAACAGCCAGAAGTTTCATTTTTCTAACCTGTCAAATGAACTCCAAACTTCGTATAAAAATTAGGGTTGGACCCCAGTCTCAACATCCTGTAAAACTGCCAACTCAAAATTTGATCATTTACTAAGGTAACAAAATTAGACAAATTCAGTGCTACAGGCTGGACTGGCTGGGCAGAAACCCTATCCTGCTTAGTTTTCCATTTTTTAAAAATAGCAAAATTTATTAAGAAGACCCACGAAAATTTTTGGAAACTTTTCCATATGTTAGCTTCATCATATAAAATATTTACCTCAAGATGATGTCTATAAATCAATGAGAAAAATCAATATTTTTCACCTGCTTACTAAAAAATGAGATTTCTAGCAGTAAATGTCAGAATATGTTTTGAGAAAATTGATTATCTAACATCATCCAAACTCTCTACCAAAACTAACACATCAATATTCATGTATAATTAGCCAATAAAACTAATAATTTCATACTAAATCAACTAAGAAGTTCCAGAGTGAAATTTGAAAGAAAAGTGGATGAAATAAGCCATACTTGGCTTTTTTTTGAAGCTCAAACTCTTGTTCTTAACTTTCCTCAAAGGTTCTCTAGCAATTTTCTTGATCTGACCCCCTCTCAAATCCTTTTGTAACACTGAAAATAATAACTACCTTGATGCTATGGTTTAGGGTAGAGGTTTTGTGATGAGGAATTAATCTAACGTTTGCAAGGGATGACACTTAAGTTATGTTTTTTACTATGGGATTTTGGGTGAGATTTGTAACGCCCCGATTTTCTGTTAGAGTGAAAATGACCAAAATGCCCCTGAGGTCATTTTCAGCCCGGAATTCGAGGAAAGCCAGTGCGGCAGTACTCGAAGGGCAAACTCAATGTTGGAAGGGGATTAGAAAACTTATGTACCTTCCCGGGATCGAAAATCTCGTTTTTTCGAGTTTTCGGGTCAAAATGACCAAAACGCCCCTGTGGTGTTTTACCCGTTTGCAAGTGCCGGATGAACCCGAAACTTCTCCAGATGGTTTTAAAAGGCGTTTTTATGTATTCTATGACCTCAGTTTTAATTTTTGAAGTCCCGGGCAAAATTAGTGCAAAATTACGGTTTTGCCCCTAGTTTCGTACTTTTACGCTTAATCACACGATTAAGCAAACCTAAGCAATATTAGGCTCTAATCGAAGGTTAATTAATTTCCTTAATTAATCTAGAGTCAAAATAATTTATTAAAGTTGATTAGAACCAAAAAGTACTTAATTACAACCTAAAATCATATTTTAATTTTATGACACCTAGTCATAGAATCTTGAATAGTGTTTTCTCTTTCCAATTCCTTAAATCATGGAATTGTGTTACACATTGTTTATTCATAAATGAGTTTTAAACTCTTTAATGATGTATGAGCACTCCTAAACTTGTCATAAACTCTCTAAATCACATTCTTAGTTACCTAAACTTAAGCTTAATCATTCCTAACCTTGTACCTAAGCTAATACACATCTAAACCTACCATTAACACACAATTAAATGGTCAAATCATCCTCCCACTCTGCTGTCCAGCCTTGGCGAAGCTGCCCTCCCTCCATATGCATCACATGTTCAATTTTTCAACACTCCAAGGCCATACCTCAAGTCACATACACTATACCTTGTCATAACTTTCAATCAAGCTTGAATTTCCACATGAATAAATAATTAAAACAACCCATTTTCCCCATTTATTTGTGGCTGGAAAAGTTCCAGCCATGTTAAGGTTCTAGAAGCCTAATTTCATAAAAATTTGATAGGAAATTAACTCACATCAAGCCATACTTTGTAGCATAGCTTCCATACTTCAAACCATGCTTGAATGACCTTGTGTAAGAGATATTTTTCTCTCCTTTGCCCTTCAAAGCTACGGCCAGCACCCTCCCCATTCACTCCTCCATGGTTTTGTTTTTCTATAAATAGGATGCTTGTGTTAGCCTTGTTGCACCTTGAAGCATTTGCAAAGTTTAGAGTTTTAGAGTTGTCTTGCTAGTCTTTCCTTTTTCTCTCAAAGTTCCAAGAGTGTTCTTCCTTTCTTTTCATCTTTATCTTCTTCATCTCTTCATCTCATCATCACCTCTCAACCATCAAACACCACCCCAAAACCTTGAACCATCATCAAACCTCTCAAACACCACACCTCAAACACAACTCCACTTGAAACACATTTTCTTCTTTTTCTCTCATCAAGGCCGAATCATCATCACCAACCTAGGAGGAGTTGCTCATCTCATTTCCATCTTCAAGATCAAGCTTTTATCTTCATCACTAGGTAGGGATTTGTTTTCAAACTTTATTTTGCTCAAGAAAGTGTTTTTCTCTAGTTTTCTCTTGGATTCTTTTTGAACTTTCCTTTGTCTTTCCTTTCCTTTCATTTTCGGCCATGAGGCCTTGATTTGAGCATGATAGCTTGATGATGAGAGTTTCTAGATGATGACATTGTGTTCATCTCAAAGAAACCTCTAAAGCTTGAGTTTTCCTTTTCTTACAACTTCATCTATATGTTATCTAGCTCACATGGTTTTCCAACTTAAGAAAATTAATCTAAGGATTTCTAAAAGCCCAAGCCTACCCTTGTCAACCTTAAAGTTGGCCGGCACGTTCTAGAGATTTGTCTCTAGATAGGGTTTTGGGTACTTAATAAAGAACTTGATGTAGCTTCACTTTCTTTCTCTTTTATATGATTTTCGGTTCTTGTGTTGTGATCTTTGAGATATTGTATGGGGTTATTATCTTGTTAAAGTCCTTGATGAGCTCTAGTTAAACATAAAAATGAAACTTGCATCATGTTTACTTTAAGCTTTGCATATCATGTTTATTTCCTTGCTATCACTAAATCCCAAGATAATGAATGAACTTGCATTATCATGTTTATGTTTCAAGCTTTGCATTATCATATTTATATTTCAAGTCCTCACCTAAATATCAAAGATAATAATATATTGCACCACATATTTATTTTATGCTCTCACTTTACTTTCTAGCAATAACTAAAATAAGTGCATGAGCATGTTTATTTTTATGTCATCACTTTAATGATTCTAGAGCTCAAAGACTTGCCCAATGATATCTCAAACAAAGGTCTAAAACATTTATTTCCCATGGTCCATATTTCGGCCCTATGAGGCCTTAATGTTTTCAAGTATTGAAAACTATGTTTTATAATTTTTCTAAACTTATATGAGTATAAGGAATGTGTAGAACTAAGTGTTATGAATTTAGGACCTCTTGAGATGAAAATAATATAGCCACTGCCCTATCAAGTATTTTCATGAGTTTAGATGATAAAAGTGTTCATAAAAGAGTTTTGAAGGTTTTAATAAGGTTCCAAGAGAAACTAGTATTTTATGTGCTTTAGAAACTATGATTCAATGCCTTTCAATGGAGTTTCTGTTTGGTTCTGCCTTGCTATGTTTGGCCACTGCATGAGCTGTGTTAATGATGTTAATATGCTTATGTTTGGGTAATAATTATGTTAAGACTCATATGTGAAAGATAGGATAAGTTAGGAACTAGAAAAGAATTAATTTGAGAGTTCTAGATCCCTTAAAGATTTATTTTTCTGGATTCTGTCCAGCAAGGTTTAGATTCAATAATCATGGTTTTAAATTAGTTTATATGTGTAGGAATGACTCATAATTGGTTTAGGACTTAATCTTGAAACCTTAGGAGCAAACCGAACTTAGAAAGGGTCATTATTGTGACTTCTAGGTACCCGTAAAGTTAGTATTTTGATTTCTGCACTCTTGAGGTTTAGAGATGTTCTTGACCATAGGGTGAGGTGAGAAATACTTAGTTATAACCTTATAGGTTCCCAAGAGACTAGGTGTTGATGATCAATAACTTAGAAAGTGAGATAAAGATCTAAACCGTAATTTCTAGAACTCCGTAATCACATGAAAGCTGTCCAAATTCTGCCTAGTGCTATTTGGATTAGTTCTTAAGCATAAAATTTGTATGACTCATAAATTGTCAAACTATAGGTGTATAAAGAAGTTAAGAATAATTAATTTGCAAGTTTAAGACTCATAATAATCGAAGTTTAGAGCACTATGAGTTATAACATAACATGTCTATGAGCTTATGGGGATGATTGTTAAGTATGACTATGTGATGATGTTTGTGAAAGTTTTATGTGACGAATGTTATGAGAAAGTTTTATGTGATGATATATATGTCATGAAAAAGCTACATGAGAATGCATGATAAAAATGAATATGATAAATGATGAGGTAATTGTGATTTAATACTTATGAAAATATAAATGTGACACAACACTGAGACGCGCTTCTCCTGGGTGACACCGGTTCGGCCGAGCACCCCCAGGAGGAGACAAATCCGTGAGGGTATGTGTAAATGCAGCTTGCCAAAGCGGACAAATTGCGAGGCCCACGTGGCTAGCAAAGCGTTTCAAAGAGGAAATGATCCTAGAAAGGAGATCCTTAATTTGCCCCCTAGCCCGTACTTTAAGTCGGGATTATGTTACGCTTATCATAGGATAAGTAAGAGCTAGTGACGACTAGTTAAGGTATGAGCTCATAACCTAGAGAAGTTTTAGGGCGGCCCCATGAGATGAAAGTTAAAGTTGACAATGTCACATAAACTTTACTTATGCCAATGTTATAATGTTTCCTAGTTATTCTATTGTTTGGTTTACCTTATGATGCATTCATATCATTAGTATATTTCTGCTTAAGTTATAAAGACGCATTATAAAATATGATGGACCTTGGATAAAATACCTCTTTGGGAAACCCACTTAAAAGGAACTTATATGCATGCACACCTTTTAGAAATAAACCCAAGGTTCCTGAGGATGTGACGATGACACCTAGGTAGGGATAACCCTACTGAGAATTCTTTTAGAAAGATTCTCATTCCCTCTCTCTTTTCTTCCGTCATATCTTCAGATGGCGACGTTTGTACTCTTCATCGACACCCCGGTATGGGAGCTGCACCATGACCCGGCACTCGGGTCATACCATTTTGAGGGTCGCTGCACTGTCAGAGTATTCATGTTCATGGGACGACCCTTCGCATTCTCGTCCCGAGCTACCGCTTCACCCCAACTGCTCCTTACCGGCATAATGGGATTTTTGAGCGAGCGAGACCACGCGATGAGCAGATCCTCCGCATGGAGCCCGAGACATCAGCAGTACGCGAGTACCCCGAGTATGTGCCGCGTCCCCAGTACTCGGAGACGGACCCATCCGAGGACCCGCCATCCCACATGTACAGTTGGAGCTCCAGTCCCGCTCCTCCACCGATAAGGGCTGGGAGTGAGGAGACGGTGGTCCAGCCGAGGTTGGCTCGACGGCCATCTATGCGCCCCTACGCCGGTGGACATGCCCCGATGATGCACTCGACCACTCCCGCCGAGATTCGCCAGTGGATCGACTCGACCCCGCAGTACTCGGACCCGCAGGAGTAGTCATAGGAGGGGTAGTAGTTAGTGCACACACACGCCACATAGTAGAGGACAAACCTTCTTTTGTATATGAGGTTGTCTCCTTTAGGTGCACATGGGTATGGGGGTAGTTTCTCTTCTAGTTGCTTTTTATGATTTCCTTGTATTGCATTTCAGTTGTATTTTGTTTCATGATGTATCAAATAGTCCTGCCTCTTTGGGTAGGCACGTTATATATATATATATATGATTCAGTTGATGTTTCCATGACATGATGTGTTTCTTATGCTTTGCTTATATGTTTCGCTATGTTGCCCCTTAAAGTTTCGCGCGTGGCTCTCACTTTGATTTTAAAAAGAAAAATTTTACCCGTATTTCCGCTAAGTATTTTCTAAAGGATGAGACCAAGAGGTAATATTCTAAAGATTAACCTAAGGACATACTAGTAGTCTTGGGTTAAGATTTAGGGTGTTACATTATGGTATCAGAGCAGTTCGATTCTCATGGAGCCTGAGGATTGGACTGACTATGCTTTATAAGCATAATACGATAGTTATGTCATGTATAGTGCTTGATAGAGATAAGCTGAGGACTAGAGATGCATGACTTCTGTTGGTTGCAAGTGCCATGGTAACTAGCTCATTTTGCATGGATATTGAGCCTGATCAACTTGATGTTCATTGTTTCATGTGTATAGGGACCAATGGCACCGCGACGACGGCCTAGGACTACACCCGATGTTGAACAAGATGATACAACTGCTGCTGCTGTCCGTCGCATGGCGCAAGCCATGGAACGGATGTTCGACCGAATGGATCAACAAGCGAATGCTGCTCCTGTTCCCCCTCCTCCCCTGCTGAGATGGTGGAACAAGCTCGCTTCGGCGAGTTCCGTAAGGCGAACCCGCCCGGTGTTCCGAGGGGTGATGGACCCCGAGCAAGGCCGATGAATGGATCAAAGACATGGAGAAGATCTACTCTATCGCTACCCGCCGTGAGGAGCCTAAGGTCACATTTGCTGCTTTCATGCTGAAGTCCGACGCCGAGTTCTGGTGGAACGGCACGAGGCATCTGCTAGAAGCCTCTGGAACTCCCATTGACCGAGTCGTTTCAAGACTTACTTCTACGAAGTACTTTTCGAGTCCGTAAGGAACGCCAAGGACGTTGAGTTCATGCAGCTTGACCCAAGGAGGGCTCATCAGAGCCCAATACACCGCAAAGTTTGAGGAGCTAATCGTTCTCTCGGGTGTTCCAGGGAACCCCGATGAAGTTTGGAAGTGCGTGAAGTATGAGGCCGGTCTGAAGGCAGAGATGAACTACGCTGTGGCCCATATGGAGATCAGAGACTTCCCGACCCTGGTCAACAAGTGCCGGATACTTGAAGAAGGACAGAGAAAGATTCAAATCACAAGGGCGGAGCGAGCTAAGGGGCTCGGACCTCAAGCCCCGAAGTTCAAACCGCAGCATCTGGCCGAGGAATCACTACAACCCCTACCACCCAACCAGTTCCGACAACAACAACAACAACCGCCAAGAGCTCCTGCTCACCAACAATCCAAACAACACCAAAGGCCGCCATTTCAACATCAAGGCCCGAGGAATTTCAATAATCAACCCCGTGGACCGGGTGGACCCCGAAACCACAATGGAGGACCAAGTGGAGCCAAGAACAAGGCACCACAAACCCCTGCCGCTACCCCGAGCAACATCTCGCCGACGCCCGCCCACAATGCGGGAAGAACCACTGAATCGCCCATGCTTAGCCGGTCGAATGTATGTTTCAAGTGTGGCAAGCCTGGCCACTATGCAAAGGATCGCACCGGACAAGGGACATCGAACCAAAACCCCGACCACAATACCGAGGAAGGGTCTTTACCCTTAACGCGAAGACGCCAAGAAGTCCAAAGATCTCATCAAGGTATGTGCGAAGTAAACGGTAAAGCCTTAACTGCGTACTATATGACTCGTGCTACTCATTCTTTCATTTCACTTGCTAGTGTCGAGTCCTTAAATCTAAAAGTCTCTAAACTTCCCTTCGATCTTATTGTTTCTACTCCTACAAATCGCCCTGTTAATACTTGCCGTTGTTGTTTAAACTGTCATCTTGTTGTAGAAAATAGGTCTTTTATCATAGATTTAATTTGTTTACCCTTGAAAGACATAGGCATTATCTTAGGCATGAACTGGCTTCACCCCAATCGTGTGATGTTAGATTGTGGAACCCAAACCGTAGTTTTCCTTCTCCTCCCGAAAACATCGCTCAACCCATTAGGCTGTACCTAAATTCCGTAGAGGTCTTCTCAGAGTGGGAAGAAAACTAAGGGATATGTTCTCCTAGCTGCCTGTGATGTAGACTTGGAGCAGAACCTAGGTGAGATACCTGTGGTGAGAGACTATCCCGAGGTGTTTCCAGATGAAATACCCAAGTTCCCTCCCGAAAGAGAAGTGGAGTTCTCCATAGAGTTGGTTCCTGGGACAGGACCAATCTCTACAGCCCCGTATAGGGTGTCACCCTCGGAGTTAGCAGAGTTGAAAACCCAGTTAGAGGAGTTGTTAGAAAAGAGTTTTATAAGGCCGAGTGCTTCACCTTGGGGCGCTCCGGTCTTATTTGTGAAGAAAAAGGACGGAAGCATGAGGATGTGTATAGACTATAGGCAGTTGAACCAAGTAACCATAAAGAATAAATACCCATTGCCTAGGATTGATGATCTTATGGACCAATTGAAAGGAGCAGTAGTGTTTTCTAAGATTGATTTAAGGTCCGGTTACCATCAGATTAGGGTGAGAGATTCGGATATTCCTAAAACCGCCTTTCGAACTTGGTATGGACACTTTGAGTTCAATGTAATGTCGTTTGGTTTGACAAATGCTCCCGCAGTTTTTATGGATTACATGAATAGGATCTTTAGACCCTATTTAGATCAATTCGTGGTTGTGTTCATAGATGATATTCTCATCTATTCGAAAACCCACGAGGAGCATGAGCGCCATTTAAGGTTGGTTTTAGAGGTATTAAAGGAGAAGAAGTTATACGCTAAGTTGTCTAAGTGTGAATTTTGGTTAGAGGAGGTAAAGTTCTTAGGACATGTTGTGTCAAAAGGTGGCATAGCTGTCGACCCAAGTAAGATAGAGGCTGTGATGAATTGGGATAGACCAACCTCAGAATCGAGATTAGAAGCTTTTGGGTTTAGCTGGATATTACCGTAGGTTCATTAAAGGATTTTCCCAGCTAGCCCTACCCTTAACCAAGCTCACTAGGAAGAATGCCCCGCTTGAGTGGAGCCCCGAGTGTGAAAAAGAGTTTCCTAGAGCTTAAGGAAAAGTTCACCTCAACCCCAGCTTTAGTTTTACTCGACCCCAATGTACCCTTCGAGGTATATTGCGATGCTTCGCAAAGGTTTAGGTTGTGTGTTGATGCAAAACAGGCAAGTGGTAGCCTATGCGTCAGGCAACTCAAGCCTCATGAGGTAACCTACCCCACACATGACCTTGAACTAGCACCATCGTGTTCGCTCTAAAGATGTGGAGACACCATTTGTATGGTGTGAGGTTTGAAGTTTTCTCCGATCATAAGAGTCTCAAGCATCTCTTTGATCAAAAGGAGTTGAATATGAGGCAAAGGAGATGGATGGAATTCCTCAAGGACTACGATTTTGGTTTAAGTTACCACCCTAAGGCTAATGTAGTAGCCGACGCCTTGAGCCGAAACTCGTTACGTCTGTCAAGTATGATGGTTAATGAAGTTGGGTTAATAGAGCAATTTAGGAATATGAATCTTGGAATGTCTATAACGGAGAATGGCATCGTGATGAGTCATCTCACGGTGACCAGGGGGTTTAAGCAAAGGATTATGCTTGCCCAAAGAGAAAATGAGGACTTTATGGAGACAATCGAGGCAGAAAAGGCTGGAAAGTTGAAAGGTTTTGTACGAGGCCCCGACTGGTTATGGAGGTTCGAGGGGCGAATCTGTGTGCCACAAGATGGTGACCTCCGAGAGAAGATCTTGGAGGAAGCTCACAAGAGCCATTTTGCCATCCATCCTGGTACTACGAAGATGTATCAGGACTTGAAGAGGATGTTTTGGTGGCCCGGATTAAAGAAGGATGTGGTCGCCTGGGTGAGTAAGTGTTTGGTCTGCCAAAAGGTCAAGATCGAACACCAAAACCCTTCTGGCATGTTGCAACCCCTGTCGATCCCCGAGTGGAAGTGGGAGAGTATATCAATGGACTTCGTGACAGGATTGCCAAAGACCCAAGCCGCCACGATGTCAGTATGGGTAATCGTGGATCGACCGACTAAGTCGACTCACTTTCTACCTATTCGAGTCACGCACTCGTTGGATAAGTTGGCCCACTTTACATCCAAGAAATAGTAAGGTTGCATGGAGTACCATCAACGATAATCTCGGATCGAGATCCGCGGTTTACGCCACGCTTTTTGGGGAGCCTTTCAAAAGGCGTTTGGTTCCAAGTTGTGCCTAAGCACCGCTACCACCCACAAACGGATGGTCATCCGAGAGGACAATCCAAACCCTAGAAGATATCTTTGAGAGCTTGTGTCTTAGACCAAAAAGGAAGTTGGGATAAGTACATGCCTTTGATCGAAGTTTGCGTATAACAACAGTTATCACGCAAGCATCGATATGGCAACCGTATGAGGCATTATACTAAGGAAGTGCCAATCACCCTTGTGTTGGTACGAGCCCGAGAGCAAAGTGTCTTAGGACCTGAGGTAGTGAGGGAAACGACGGAACAAATCAAGAAGATCAAGGATAGAATCTTAACCGCTCAAAGTCGGCCAAAAGCTACGCGGACAAAAAGGCGCAAGCCCGTGGAGTTCCAAGAGGGAGAACATGTATTTCTAAGAATCACCCCCACTACAGAAATAGGAAGAGCCATGAAAGTTAAAAAGTTGAGTCCCCGATTTCTCGGTCCTTTTGAAATTCTTCAAAGAGTCGGATCCGTAGCTTACAAAATAGCCTTACCACCCAATCTGTCAAACCTTCATGATGTCTTTCACGCCTCCCGATTCGTAAATATGAGTCCGACCCTAGCCATGTCCTAGAACCAGAGCATGTACAGTTAAGGGAGGACCTCACTTTCAATGTACCGCCTACGGGAATAGTGGATCACGGAGTCAAGCAGTTAAGGAACAAGTCCGTTCCTTTGGTAAAAGTGGCGTGGGGACAAGGCAAGTCGGAAGAATACACGTGGGAACTAGAGTCAGAGATGAAGTCCAAATATCCAGAGCTTTTCTAAGGTACGAATTTCGAGGGCGAAATTCTATTTAAGGAGGGGAGTAATGTAACGCCGATTTTCTCGTTAGAGTGAAAATGACCAAAATGCCCTCGAGGTCATTTTCGGACCGAGGAAAGCCAAGGCGCAAGACTCGAAGGGCAAACTCAATGTTGGAAGGGGATTAGAAAACTTATGTACCTTTCCCGGGATCGAAAATCTCGTTTTTCGAAGTTTTCGTCAAAATGACCAAAACGCCTGTGGTGTTTTACCCGCTTGCAAGTGCCTGATGAACCCAAACTTCTCCAGATGGTTTTAAACGGCGTTTTTATGTATTCTATGACCTCAGTTTTAATTTTTGAAGTCCGGGGCAAAATTAGTGCAAAATTACGGTTTTGCCCCTAGTTTCAGATTTTTACGCTTAATCACACGATTAAGCAAACCTAAGCAATATTAGGCTCTAATCGAAGGTTAATTAATTTCCTTAATTAATCTAGAGTCAAAATAATTTATTAAAGTTGATTAGAACCAAAAAGTACTTAATTACAACCTAAAATCATATTTTAATTTTATGACACCTAGTCATAGAATCTTGAATAGTGTTTTCTTTCCAATTCCTTAAATCATGGAATTGTGTTACACATTGTTTATTCATAAATGAGTTTTAAACTCTTTAATGATGTATGAGCACTCCTAAACTTGTCATAAACTCTCTAAATCACATTCTTAGTTACCTAAACTTAAGCTTAATCATTCCTAACCTTGTACCTAAGCTAATACACATCTAAACCTACCATTAACACACAATTAAATGGTCAAATCATCCTCCCACTCTGCTGTCCAGCCTTGGCGAAGCTGCCCTCCCTCCATATGCATCACATGTTCAATTTTTCAACACTCCAAGGCCATACCTCAAGTCACATACACTATACCTTGTCATAACTTTCAATCAAGCTTGAATTTCCACATGAATAAATAATTAAAACAACCCATTTTCCCCATTTATTTGTGGCTGGAAAAGTTCCAGCCATGTTAAGGTTCTAGAAGCCTAATTTCATAAAAATTTGATAGGAAATTAACTCACATCAAGCCATACTTTGTAGCATAGCTTCCATACTTCAAACCATGCTTGAATGACCTTGTGTAAGAGATATTTTTCTCTCCTTTGCCCTTCAAAGCTACGGCCAGCACCCTCCCCATTCACTCCTCCATGGTTTTGTTTTTCTATAAATAGGATGCTTGTGTTAGCCTTGTTGCACCTTGAAGCATTTGCAAAGTTTAGAGTTTTAGAGTTGTCTTGCTAGTCTTTCCTTTTTCTCTCAAAGTTCCAAGAGTGTTCTTCCTTTCTTTTCATCTTTATCTTCTTCATCTCTTCATCTCATCATCACCTCTCAACCATCAAACACCACCCCAAAACCTTGAACCATCATCAAACCTCTCAAACACCACACCTCAAACACAACTCCACTTGAAACACATTTTCTTCTTTTTCTCTCATCAAGGCCGAATCATCATCACCAACCTAGGAGGAGTTGCTCATCTCATTTCCATCTTCAAGATCAAGCTTTTATCTTCATCACTAGGTAGGGATTTGTTTTCAAACTTTATTTTGCTCAAGAAAGTGTTTTTCTCTAGTTTTCTCTTGGATTCTTTTTGAACTTTCCTTTGTCTTTCCTTTCCTTTCATTTTCGGCCATGAGGCCTTGATTTGAGCATGATAGCTTGATGATGAGAGTTTCTAGATGATGACATTGTGTTCATCTCAAAGAAACCTCTAAAGCTTGAGTTTTCCTTTTCTTACAACTTCATCTATATGTTATCTAGCTCACATGGTTTTCCAACTTAAGAAAATTAATCTAAGGATTTCTAAAAGCCCAAGCCTACCCTTGTCAACCTTAAAGTTGGCGGCACGCTCTAGAGATTTGTCTCTAGATAGGGGTTTTGGGTACTTAATAAAGAACTTGATGTAGCTTCACTTTCTTTCTCTTTTATATGATTTTCGGTTCTTGTGTTGTGATCTTTGAGATATTGTATGGGGTTATTATCTTGTTAAAGTCCTTAATGAGCTCTAGTTAAACATAAAAATGAAACTTGCATCATGTTTACTTTAAGCTTTGCATATCATGTTTATTTCCTTGCTATCACTAAATCCCAAGATAATGAATGAACTTGCATTATCATGTTTATGTTTCAAGCTTTGCATTATCATATTTATATTTCAAGTCCTCACCTAAATATCAAAGATAATAATATATTGCACCACATATTTATTTTATGCTCTCACTTTACTTTCTAGCAATAACTAAAATAAGTGCATGAGCATGTTTATTTTTATGTCATCACTTTAATGATTCTAGAGCTCAAAGACTTGCCCAATGATATCTCAAACAAAGGTCTAAAACATTTATTTCCCATGGTCCATATTTCGGCCCTATGAGGCCTTAATGTTTTCAAGTATTGAAAACTATGTTTTATAATTTTTCTAAACTTATATGAGTATAAGGAATGTGTAGAACTAAGTGTTATGAATTTAGGACCTCTTGAGATGAAAATAATATAGCCACTGCCCTATCAAGTATTTTCATGAGTTTAGATGATAAAAGTGTTCATAAAAGAGTTTTGAAGGTTTTAATAAGGTTCCAAGAGAAACTAGTATTTTATGTGCTTTAGAAACTATGATTCAATGCCTTTCAATGGAGTTTCTGTTTCGGTTCTGCCTTGCTATGTTTGGCCACTGCATGAGCTGTGTTAATGATGTTAATATGCTTATGTTTGGGTAATAATTATGTTAAGACTCATATGTGAAAGATAGGATAAGTTAGGAACTAGAAAAGAATTAATTTGAGAGTTCTAGATCCCTTAAAGATTTATTTTTCTGGATTCTGTCCAGCGGTTTAGATTCAATAATCATGGTTTTAAATTAGTTTATATGTGTAGGAATGACTCATAATTGGTTTAGGACTTAATCTTGAAACCTTAGGAGCAAACCGAACTTAGAAAGGGTCATTATTGTGACTTCTAGGTACCCGTAAAGTTAGTATTTAGATTTCTGCACTCTTGAGGTTTAGAGATGTTCTTGACCATAGGGTGAGGTGAGAAATACTTAGTTATAACCTTATAGGTTCCCAAGAGACTAGGTGTTGATGATCAATAACTTAGAAAGTGAGATAAAGATCTAAACCGTAATTTCTAGAACTCCGTAATCACATGAAAGCTGTCCAAATTCTGCTTAGTGCTATTTGGATTAGTTCTTAAGCATAAAATTTGTATGACTCATAAATTGTCAAACTATAGGTGTATAAAGAAGTTAAGAATAATTAATTTGCAAGTTTAAGACTCATAATAATCAAGTTTAGAGCACTATGAGTTATAACATAACATGTCTATGAGCTTATGGGGATGATTGTTAAGTATGACTATGTGATGATGTTTGTGAAAGTTTTATGTGACGAATGTTATGAGAAAGTTTTATGTGATGATATATATGTCATGAAAAAGCTACATGAGAATGCATGATAAAAATGAATATGATAAATGATGAGGTAATTGTGATTTAATACTTATGAAAATATAAATGTGACACAACACTGAGACGCGCTTCTCTGGGTGACACCGGTTCGGCCGAGCACCCCAGGAGGAGACAAATCCGTGAGGGTATGTGTAGATGCAGCCTGCCAAAGCGGACAAATTGCGAGGCCCACGTGGCTAGCAAAGCGTTTCAAAGAGGAAATGATCCTAGAAAGGAGATCCTTAATTTGCCCCCTAGCCCGTACTTTAAGTCGGGATTATGTTACGCTTATCATAGGATAAGTAAGAGCTAGTGACGACTAGTTAAGGTATGAGCTCATAACCTAGAGAAGTTTTAGGGCGGCCCCATGAGATGAAAGTTAAAGTTGACAATGTCACATAAACTTTACTTATGCCAATGTTATAATGTTTCCTAGTTATTCTATTGTTTGGTTTACCTTATGATGCATTCATATCATTAGTATATTTCTGCTTAAGTTATAAAGACGCATTATAAAATATGATGGACCTTGGATAAAATACCTCTTTGGGAAACCCACTTAAAAGGAACTTATATGCATGCACACCTTTTAGAAATAAACCCAAGGTTCCTGAGGATGTGACGATGACACCTAGGTAGGGATAACCCTACTGAGAATTCTTTTAGAAAGATTCTCATTCCCTCTCTCTTTTCTTCCGTCATATCTTCAGATGGCGACGTTTGTACTCTTCATCGACACCCCGGTATGGGAGCTGCACCATGACCCGGCACTCGGGTCATACCATTTTGAGGGTCGCCGTGACCGCCGTAGTATTCATGTTCATGGGACGACCCTTCGCGTACCTCGTCCCGAGCTACCGCTTCACCCCGACTGCTCCTTACCGTCATAACGGGATTTTTGAGCGAGCGAGACCACGCGATGAGCAGATCCTCCGCATGGAGCCCGAGACATCAGCAGTACGCGAGTACCCCGAGTATGTGCCGCGTCCCCAGTACTCAGAGACGGACCCATCCGAGGACCCGCCATCCCACATGTACAGTTGGAGCTCCAGTCCCGCTCCTCCACCGATGAGGGCCGGGAGTGAGGAGACGGTGGTCCAGCCGAGGTTGGCTCGACGGCCATCTATGCGCCGCGCGGTGGACATGCCCTGATGATGCACTCGACCACTCCCGCCGAGATTCGCCAAGGATCGACTCGACCTCAGCACTTAATTCGGACCCGCAGGAGTAGTCATAGGAGGGGTAGTAATTAGTGCACACACACGCCACATAGTAGAGGACAAACCTTCTTTTGTATATGAGGTTGTCTCCTTTAGGTGCACATGGGTATGGGGGTAGTTTCTCTTGTAGTTGCTTTTTATGATTTCCTTGTATTGCATTTCAGTTGTATTTTGCTTCATGATGTATCAAATAGTCCTGCCTCTTTGGGTAGGCACGTTATATATATATATATATGATTCAGTTGATGTTTCCATGACATGATGTGTTTCTTATGCTTTGCTTATATGTTTCGCTATGTTGCCCCTTAAAGTTTCGCGCGTGGCTCTCACTTTGATTTTAAAAAGAAAAATTTTACCCGTATTTCCGCTAAGTATTTTCTAAAGGATGAGACCAAGAGGTAATATTCTAAAGATTAACCTAAGGACATACTAGTAGTCTTGGGTTAAGATTTAGGGTGTTACAAGATTTAGTGTTCTTGGCTAAACTTCTTGTATTGATTAGAGAAAGAAGATGAAGATGGCTGAAACTTGAAGTTGCTTGGCCGAGAATGACCAAGAGAATTGTGTAGAAAGTTGTCTTATAATGTGTTGATATTTTAGGTAATAAATGAATTTAGGAAAATGGTTTTTCTTCAAGATAATTACATGAAATTTTGGTAGTTTCTCATTGGTCCCCATATAAAGGAAAGGGTGTGGCTTCTTCTAAGCCACACACTTGTCTTGCTAGGTGTCCTTCTTATACTGTATTGTTTATACAGTGTGTGAAACTACACATCGTAATTTAACCAAATGGGTAAAATACCATACCCATAAAATATAGTACCCAAAATTTTATTCCGGGTCTAACCTTTTCATTTTTAATTCTTTTCAACCTAAATCTCATATTTTCTCAGTCTCAGGCTTCCCTGGGCCCAATTCCAGGGCTTCAGTGGTCCCAACAGCCCACGGGGCCTGTGATGGTACTATTCACTTTTTTTTTTTTTGCTTTCCTCAAGTCATTTGTATCTTAATTGACTCTATCAAAAATGTAAAATTCTTATTAATAAAGTCAAAATTAAATTTCTAAAATAACCTTAGCTGTTATATTTCCACCCTCCTTAAAAGAAAATTTTGCCCTTAAAATTCATACCTAGAAGTAATTCTACATAATTCTTCTTCATGTCTGATTCTAACTCCCAAGTATATTCTTCATTTCCTAGCTTCCCCCAAGCTACCTTTACCAATGGCATTGACTTATTTCTAAGTTGTTTAGTTTCTCTTCCAACAATATGGATTTGGAGGAACTTGAAATGTAAGGCCATCCTTTAACTATATGGATTCGGCCTCTAGCACATGACTTGAGTCTGGGTGGTATTTCCTAAGCTAGGATACATGAAAAGCATCATGGAGGTTTAACAACTAAGGCGGTAGAGCTATACGATATGCAACTGGGTTGACTCTTTGAAGGATTTGAAAAGGGCCTATGAATCGGGGTGACAATTTCTTAACTTTTAGAGCCTTACCTATACCTATAGTAGGGCTGACTTTTAAGAATACATGTTCTCCTTCTTGGAACTCTAGGGTTTTTCTCCCGATGTCTGCATAACTCTTTTGCCGACTCTATACAGTAAGAATTTTACTCTGAATCCCCTGGATCTGCTCAATGGTTTGGTTGATCAGATTAGGCCCTCACAACTTTGCTTCTCCAGGATCATACCAACATAAAGGAGATTGGCACTTCCTACTATACAAGGCTTCATATGGAGCTATGCCGATACTAGCATGGTGGTTGTTCTTATAGGCAAACTCAACCAGTGGCAACAACTTATTCCAACTACCTTTTTAGTCTAGTACATACGCTCTCAACATGTCTTCCAAAGTCTATATAGTTCGCTCTGTTTACCCATCGATTTGAGGATGATAGGCAGTACTGAAACAAAGTTTACTTCCAAATGATTTTTGAAAAGCTCCCTAGAACCTTGAAGTAAACCTTGGGTCTCTTATCAGAAATTATGGATGAAGGAACACCGTGTAATCGCACTATCTCCTGAATATAGAGATGAGCTAGTTTTTCTAAGGGATAGTTGGCTCTAATAGGTACAAAGTGCACAGATTTAGTTAACCGGTCCACTATTACCCATATGGCATCATATCCTGAGGATGTTCTCAGTAATCCCAATACAAAGTCTCTCAAGATGCTTTTCCACTTCCATTCAGGAATCTCCAAAGGTTGAAGTGCTCTTGTAGGTGTCTGATATTCAATTTTGACTTTTTGACAAGCCAAGCATTTCCTGACAAAACTAGCTATGTCTGACTTCATCTTTGGCCACCAAAACATTCTTTTTAAGTCTGCATACATCTTGGTTGTCTCGGGGTGCATAGTGAAGTCACTCCCATGAGCTTCCTCCAAAATTCTCTTCTTAAGATCATCATTTGCAAGTACACATATCCTACCCTTGTATCTCTATATTCCTTGTTCATCTTGGCTAAATCCCGTCAACTTTCCTGTATGAACCAAGTTCAAAGTTTCTTGAAATTCCAGGTCATCACATTGCATCGTTGAAATTAGGTCCTTGAAGTTACTTGTCACCTTTATCTAACTTAAGGAAATACTGTGGGGAGTTATAGAAATTCCTAGATTGAGGCTTCTAAAGCTCTCCAAAAGTTCTTCCTCTTTAATTATCATGCACGCCATGCTTAAAGATTTCCTACTTAGCTCATCGGCTATGACATTAGCTTTGTCAGGGTGATAGTTCAAAACAAAATCATTATCCTTCAGGAATTCCATCCACCTCCTTTGTCTCATATTCAATTCTTTCTAATCAAAGAGATATTTCAAACTCTTATGATCAGAGAAAACCTCGAATTTTACTCCATAGAGGTAGTGTCACCACACTTTTAAGGCAAAAACTACAAGTGTAAGTTCTAGGTCATGGGTTGGGTAGTTCACCTCATGGGGTTTAACTGTCGAGAAGCATAAGCAACCACATTCCGATTTTGCATTAGTACACATCCTAATCCTTTGCTAGAAGCATCACAATATACTTCAAATGGTTCATGAGGATTAGGAAGTACCAATACTGGAGTTGAGGTTAACTTTTGTTTCAACTCTTGGAAACTCCTCTCGGATTCAGGTGTCCATTGGTATGAGGTATTCTTCCTAGTTAGCTTTGTTAAAGGTAAGGCTATTTGAGAAAAGCCCTTGATAAACTGCTTATAATACCCTGCTAACATCAAGAAGCTTCGGATTTCGGTAACCGTTGTTGGCTTTTCCCTACGGAGTCCCACTTCAACTTTACTACTAATATTCCCCCTCGTGACACTACGTGTCCTAAAAATTTAACTTCTTCCATCCAAAATTCACACTTGGATAGTTTAGCATAGAGCTTTTGTTCCCTTTGAATTTGAAGTACAATTCTAAGGTGTTTGGCATGTTCCTCCTCAGTCTTCGAATAGATGTGTATCATCTATGAAAACAACCACAAATTAATCCAAGTAAGGTCAAAAGATTCAGTTCTTCGGTTCATGTAATCCATAAAAACAACTGGAGCATTAGTTAGCCCAAATGACATTAATGTATACGCATAATGTCCATAATGAGTTCTAAAAGATGTCTTGGGAATATCTTTGTCTCGAACCCTAATCTGATGATGCCCTAACCTTAAATCAATCTTTGAGAATATTGTGGCCCCTCATAGTTGATCCATAAGGTCATCAATTCTTGGCAAAGGATACTTATTCTTTATTTTCACCTTTTTCAATTGCCAATAATCAACACACAACCTCATGCCTCTATCCTTTTTCTTGATTAAAAAGACAAGGGCTCCCCATGGTGAGGCACTTGGTCTAATAAATTTTTTCTTCAAAATCTCTTCAATTTGTGCCTTCAACTCTACTAGTTCAATAGGAGACACTTTGTAAGGGAAATTAAGATAGGACCTGTTCCTGGCACTAACTTAATTGAAAACTCAATCTTCCTTTCCAAAGGGGATTCTAGAATATCTTTTGGGAAGACGCCAGGGTACTCTCTAACTATAGGGATTTCATCTAGCTTCCTTTCACTTTCAACCTCACTTGCCAAGAGAAAAACATATCCTTGACTCTCAATTTTACAAGAGTTTGACTCTATGGAATTTAGATAAAAACACATGGAAATTACAGGTTTAGTAGACAAGACTGAGCCAAAGGAAACTGTTTTGTCAGCACAATGTAAAGACACTCAGTTAGGTGTAAGCCAATTCATTCCTAAAATTACATATAAGCCGGACAAAGGAAAACATATTAAGTCAAATACAAATGTCCTATCTCCTATTCAAAAGGGAAGATTTGTACATACTTGGCTAGTCCTAACAGACTTAGCGGTAGGAGTGGAAACCATCAAATCATAAGGTAATATGGATATAGGTAGTTGTAATTGGTGTACACAACTATAGGATATAAATGAATGAGTAGCACCCGAATCATATAGTACATTTAAGATGTTACCATTAATTTCACACTCACCTTGCATCAGATCCTTGGACTAAGAAACTACCTCAGCGTTCAAGGTAAAGATGCACCCTTAGCGTTGTGGCCGGAAACTAGGTTATTGATTTTGGTTAGGACATTCATACATCAAATGTCCTAGCTTGCGACAATTATAGCCAACATTCTTCCCTGCCAGACATGGTTTGTTCCCATGGTTCTTTCCGCACTTTGAGCATGACTTAACCCACTGATGTTGCTTTCCTCTAGCATTATTTGATGGAAGTCTTCTTCTTTGCTGATGGTTTAGGCTTGAATCATTGGCCTTGCGGTGCCAATCTTCTTCTAAAGTCCTCTTTGGTGGACTTAGAGGTTGCTAATTTCATATTGTATCCTTTGACCAATCGACATTTGTCCATTAATGCCACATGATCCCTAATTTCTAAAAGTCCCACTATGGCTTCAATATCCTCCTATAATCCACTCTAGTATTTAATACGCGTCAAAGCTTTATCTAGATCTCATTGGTAAATGGTAGAGAACTTACACAACTCCTCAAACTTTGCAATATACTCGGCTACACTCATATCTCCTTGTTTAAGCATCATAAATTCCAGCTCTTTTGCATTTATTACTGGAGTAGGGAAATATTTCTGATAGAAAGCCTTTTTAAAAATATTCCAAGTGATTTCAGGTCGAGAAGCCTCAAGTAGCCTCCTAGCTCCATTCCATTAAAACTCAACATCAGCCTCTAACATATATGTTATGAAGGCCACCTTTTGACTTTTGGTACAAGCCAAAACTGAAAAGATCTTCTCCATTTCCTTACCTGGGTTAAAGACTCCTCTAAAAGGTATGGGATTAGCCTTCTTAAACTCTACAAACTTCTAGTACTCCATACCCATCTCAATGCCTCTAGGATTTCTAACAAGATTTCCTTCCACATTTCGATCCAATCTTTCCATCATCCTATTGGCTACCCCAAGTTATTCTCTCATTGTGGCCGTCGTTTCATGAAAGATGTCCATTGTTCCTATTTCGCCTATTGGAAGCCATTTTTCCTACTGTAACGCCCCGATTTTCTGTTAGAGTGAAAATGACCAAAATGCCCCTGAGGTCATTTTCAGCCCGGAATTCGAGGAAAGCCAGTGCGGCAGTACTCGAAGGGCAAACTCAATGTTGGAAGGGGATTAGAAAACTTATGTACCTTCCCGGGATCGAAAATCTCGTTTTGAAGTTTTGGTCAAAATGACCAAAACGCCCCTGTGGTGTTTTACCCGTTTGCAAGTGCCGGATGAACCCGAAACTTCTCCAGATGGTTTTAAAAGGCGTTTTTATGTATTCTATGACCTCAATTTTAATTTTTGAAGTCCCGGGCAAAATTAGTGCAAAATTACGGTTTTGCCCCTAGTTTCGTACTTTTACGCTTAATCACACGATTAAGCAAACCTAAGCAATATTAGGCTCTAATCGAAGGTTAATTAATTTCCTTAATTAATCTAGAGTCAAAATAATTTATTAAAGTTGATTAGAACCAAAAAGTACTTAATTACAACCTAAAATCATATTTTAATTTTATGACACCTAGTCATAGAATCTTGAATAGTGTTTTCTCTTTCCAATTCCTTAAATCATGGAATTGTGTTACACATTGTTTATTCATAAATGAGTTTTAAACTCTTTAATGATGTATGAGCACTCCTAAACTTGTCATAAACTCTCTAAATCACATTCTTAGTTACCTAAACTTAAGCTTAATCATTCCTAACCTTGTACCTAAGCTAATACACATCTAAACCTACCATTAACACACAATTAAATGGTCAAATCATCCTCCCACTCTGCTGTCCAGCCTTGGCGAAGCTGCCCTCCCTCCATATGCATCACATGTTCAATTTTTCAACACTCCAAGGCCATACCTCAAGTCACATACACTATACCTTGTCATAACTTTCAATCAAGCTTGAATTTCCACATGAATAAATAATTAAAACAACCCATTTTCCCATTTATTTGTGGCTGGAAAAGTTCCAGCCATGTTAAGGTTCTAGAAGCCTAATTTCATAAAAATTTGATAGGAAATTAACTCACATCAAGCCATACTTTGTAGCATAGCTTCCATACTTCAAACCATGCTTGAATGACCTTGTGTAAGAGATATTTTTCTCTCCCTTTGCCCTTCAAAGCTACGGCCAGCACCCTCCCCATTCACTCCTCCATGGTTTTGTTTTTCTATAAATAGGATGCTTGTGTTAGCCTTGTTGCACCTTGAAGCATTTGCAAAGTTTAGAGTTTTAGAGTTGTCTTGCTAGTCTTTCCTTTTTCTCTCAAAGTTCCAAGAGTGTTCTTCCTTTCTTTTCATCTTTATCTTCTTCATCTCTTCATCTCATCATCACCTCTCAACCATCAAACACCACCCCAAAACCTTGAACCATCATCAAACCTCTCAAACACCACACCTCAAACACAACTCCACTTGAAACACATTTTCTTCTTTTTCTCTCATCAAGGCCGAATCATCATCACCAACCTAGGAGGTGTTGCTCATCTCATTTCCATCTTCAAGATCAAGCTTTTATCTTCATCAAAAGGTAGGGATTTGTTTTCAAACTTTATTTTGCTCAAGAAAGTGTTTTTCTCTAGTTTCCTCTTGGATTCTTTTTGAACTTTCCTTTGTCTTTCCTTTCCTTTCATTTTCGGCCATGAGGCCTTGATTTGAGCATGATAGCTTGATGATGAGAGTTTCTAGATGATGACATTGTGTTCATCTCAAAGAAACCTCTAAAGCTTGAGTTTTCCTTTTCTTACAACTTCATCTATATGTTATCTAGCTCACATGGTTTTCCAACTTAAGAAAATTAATCTAAGGATTTCTAAAAGCCCAAGCCTACCCTTGTCAACCTTAAAGTTGGCCGGCACGTTCTAGAGATTTGTCTCTAGATATGGGTTTTGGGTACTTAATAAAGAACTTGATGTAGCTTCACTTTCTTTCTCTTTTATATGATTTTCGGTTCTTGTGTTGTGATCTTTGAGATATTGTATGGGGTTATTATCTTGTTAAAGTCTTAAATGAGCTCTAGTTAAACATAAAAATGAAACTTGCATCATGTTTACTTTAAGCTTTGCATATCATGTTTATTTCCTTGCTATCACTAAATCCCAAGATAATGAATGAACTTGCATTATCATGTTTATGTTTCAAGCTTTGCATTATCATATTTATATTTCAAGTCCTCACCTAAATATCAAAGATAATAATATATTGCACCACATATTTATTTTATGCTCTCACTTTACATTCTAGCAATAACTAAAATAAGTGCATGAGCATGTTTATTTTTATGTCATCACTTTAATGATTCTAGAGCTCAAAGACTTGCCCAAGGATATCTCAAACAAAGGTCTAAAACATTTATCTCCTATGGCTCATATTTCGGCCCTATGAGGCCTTAATGTCTTCAAGTATTGAAAACTATGTTTTATAATTTTTCTAAACTTATATGAGTATAAGGAATGTGTAGAACTAAGTATTATGAATTTAGGACCTCTTGAGATGAAAATAACATAGCCACTGCCCTATTAAGTATTTCCATGAGTTTAGATGATAAAAGTGTTCATAAAAGAGTTTTGAAGGTTTTAATAAGGTTCCAAGAGAAACTAGTATTTTATGTGCTTTAGAAACTATGATTCAATGCCTTTCAATGGAGTTTCTGTTTCGGTTCTGCCTTGCTATGTTTGGCCACTGCATGAGCTGTGTTAATGATGTTAATATGCTTATGTTTGGGTAATAATTATGTTAAGACTCATATGTGAAAAATAGGATAAGTTAGGAACTAGAAAAGAATTAATTTGAGAGTTCTAGATCCCTTAAAGATTTATTTTTCTGGATTCTGTCCAGCAAGGTTTAGATTCAATAATCATGGTTTTAAATTAGTTTATATGTGTAGGAATGACTCATAATTGGTTTAGGACTTAATCTTGAAACCTTAGGAGCAAACCGAACTTAGAAAGGGTCATTATTGTGACTTCTAGGTACCCGTAAAGTTAGTATTTTGATTTCTGCACTCTTGAGGTTTAGAGATATTCTTGACCATAGGGTGAGGTGAGAAATACTTAGTTATAACCTTGTAGGTTCCCAAGAGACTAGGTGTTGATGATCAATAACTTAGAATGTGAGATAAAGATCTAAACCGTGATTTCTAGAACTCCGTAATCACTTAAACATAAAGCTGTCCAAATTCTGCTTAGTGCTATTTGGATTAGTTCTCGAGCATAAAATTTGTATGACTCATAAATTGTCAAACTATAGGTGTATAAAGAAGTTAAGAATAATTAATTTGCAAGTTTAAGACTCATAATAATCGAAGTTTAAAGCACTATGAGTTATAACATAACATGTCTATGAGCTTATGGGGATGATTGTTAAATATGACTATGTGATGATGTTTGTGTGAAAGTTTTATGTGACGAATGTTATGAGAAAGTTTCATGTGATGATATATATGTTATGAAAAAGCTACATGAGAATACATGATAAATGATGAGGTAATTGTGATTTAATACTTATGAGAATATAAATGTGACACAACACTGAGACGCGCTTCTCCTGGGTGACACCGGTTCGGCCGAGCACCCCCAGGAGGAGACAAATCCGTGAGGGTATGTGTAGATGCAGCCTGCCAAAGCGGACAAATTGCGAGGCCCACGTGGCTAGCAAAGCGTTTCAAAGAGGATATGACCCTAGAAAGGAGATCCTTAATTTGCCCCCTAGCCCGTACTTTAAGTCGGGATTATGTTACGCTTATCATAGGATAAGTAAGAGCTAGTGACGACTAGTTAAGGTATGAGCTCATAACCTAGAGAAGTTTTAGGGCGGCCCCATGAGATGAAAGTTAAAGTTAACAATGTCACATAAACTATACTTATGCCAATGTTATAATGTTTCCTAGTCATTCTATTGTTTGGGTTACCTTATGATGCATTCATATCATTAGTGTATTTCTGCTTAAGTTATAAAGACGCATTATAAAATATGACGGACCTTGGATAAAGTACCTCTTTGGAAAACCAACTTAAAAGGAAATTATATACATGCACACCTTTTAGAAATAAACCCGAGGTTCCTGAGGATGTGACGATGACACCTAGGTAGGGATAACCCTACTGAGAATTCTTTTAGAAAGATTCTCATTCCCTCTCTCTTTTCTTCCGTCATATCTTCAGATGGCGACGTTTGTACTCTTCGTCGACACCCCGGTATGGGAGCTGCACCATGGCCCGGCACTCGGGTCATACCATTTTGAGGGTCGCTGCACTGTCAGAGTATTCATGTTCATGGGACGACCCTTCGCGTACCCCGTCCCGAGCTACCGCTTCACCCCGACTGCTCCTTACCGTCATAACGGGATTTTTGAGCGAGCGAGACCACGCGATGAGCAGATCCTCCGCATGGAGCCCGAGACATCAGCGGTACGCGAGTACCCCGAGTATGTGCCGCGTCCCCAGTACTCGGAGACGGACCCATCCGAGGTTGGCTCGACGGCCATCTATGCGCCCTCGCCGCGGTGGACATGCCCCGATGATGCACTCGACCACTCCCGCCGAGATTCGCCAGTGGATCGACTCGACCCAGCGATGCTCGGACCAGGAGTAGTCATAGGAGGGGTAGTAGTTAGTGCACACGCACGCCACATAGTAGAGGACAAACCTTCTTTTGTATATGAGGTTGTCTCCTTTAGGTGCACATGGGTATGGGGGTAGTTTCTCTTGTAGTTGCTTTTTATGATTTCCTTGTATTGCATTTCAGTTGTATTTTGCTTCATGATGTATCAAATAGTCCTGCCTCTTTGGGTAGGCACGTTATATATATATATATATGATTCAGTTGATGTTTCCATGACATGATGTGTTTCTTATGCTTTGCTTATATGTTTCGCTATGTTGCCCCTTAAAGTTTCGCGCGTGGCTCTCACTTTGATTTTAAATTTCAAAAAGAAAAATTTTACCCGTATTTCCGCTAAGTATTTTCTAAAGGATGAGACCAAGAGGTAATATTCTAAAGATTAACCTAAGGACATACTAGTAGTCTTGGGTTAAGATTTAGGGTGTTACACCTACCAAACAAAATTATTGAGTTGTTTAGGCTTAATATTAAGCTGATTAGGCTCAATATTAAGCTAAGTGCGATAATAACCTATAACATTCACAACCAGTAGTTATGCTTAGTAAATTCTAAATCTCACTTAAACCATCAAAACCTAGATTGCATGATATTTCCTATGATATTCAAAGTATGCCGAAGCATAGTTGGTCCATTCCTCAAGCTATGTTAAGATGAACTGCTCTGATACTAATTTGTAGCATCCCCTCAATTTTAATGTTCATGCCTGGGCTGGTACACTGTAACTAATGGTGTACTGCTATATACTATATCTGTATAGTGTATAACAAAATGTATACTTATTTATTTATATGATTATATTCGATTCAAATATTCATTATTCACTTCTTAATATTACGAAGCGTTAGTACGTGGTGATATGTAGTGTGACGGTAAAGAGTTATATAAAATAGAATATCATATGAGCTTAGGTAAATACAAAAAAAAAAAAGAAACAAAAATATCATAGTACTTTCATGTAAGAACACTAGGGCACATAGGGCATTTCAGCACACATTTATAATATACAGTACATCAAAGTTTAAAGTCCATGCAAGGGCTACCAAAGTACATCAAAACATGAAAACATGTTAATGCACTATAGAAAAACCATAAAAAAAAAAAAACTATGTACAATAGGTATTCCTATTAATCAAGCTCAACTGTCAGCAAGCATGTATCATACTACTACATCATAAATACAAGCATCTGGCAAACCCTGGAAGACATAGTAACACTCTATAGAAATCTGTTCGCCATCAGAATGATGTTGTCACCTCTTGGAAGGGAGTCCAGGTCAAATGCAAAACTATCACCGGGGGTAGAAGGTGGTGCTAGCATGGGAGCGGGGTTAGAAGCAGGAAGAGGCGTAGCTACATCGGGTACTGGTAGAGCGGGCGGTGGATAGAAAATCACCGGATGTGCTATGTGAAGAGGGACTCCATCAAATAGAAATTTGAGATCAAATAGTGGGCTCAATACCGAAGGAGTAAATGAATGACAGAAGAAGATATATACACGTAGTTAGGCATAGGCAATAGCGAACTAGGAGTCTAAGGCAGGATTGTAATGCCACTCAATGTGTCGCAACTCAAGAAGGAAGATCATTGATGCCATTGCCTAGATCTGGGGTAAATGCAAACAGGGATGAGATTTTTAAAAATCCTCAGTAGGGTATTCCCATACATACATAACTGTCATCATTATCTACCCAGCTACTTCAGTTAAATTATGAACAGTTGAGTAAAAATTAGATAAATAAAAGTAACCATCTAAGTTAGGAAAATATTTATCCGAAGCAGGTTCATTTTATCTAATCATCAACTTAAAACTAAAAATGGAGGCTTGGCATACAAACAACTTGGTATTAATTGAAACATCAAGCATTATTCACATGGTACACAACATAACAATAACTTAAAACAATTGGCCTCTTTGACTGTCTTGACCCTTAGTCATTGTGGCTTTGACCACTCTGTATCATAGATTGTGGTCTAGAACTGAGCTCATTCCTATACGTTGTCCTTGGATTTTCTCTCCAATTCACACGCGGACCTATTTCTTGCCAGGTTTGCTCCCTGACCCAATCAAGGGTAGTTAGGTTCACTCCCTAACTGACCAGATTTACTCTCTAACCCTATAAGATATAGTCTCAAGCTTTTCTTATATATACATATAAGCAATTGAAATGAGTATTCACATCTAGATGTGTCCAACATCATCAATAAGTCCACATATCATGATGAGATCAAGTCATAAATGTTTTATCAATTCTTCAACCAACCTTGCTTACTGCCAGAATTTTTAGTTTGAAGAGAAATTATGGTTAATTTACCAAACATCATTAGAATAGAGTAAAACTATTTTCCAAAGATAATTCAATGCATCACGGAGTCCCTATAAAAATTTCAAGGCATACTAACTATATTAATAAAATTTCACAGTTTTGGAGGTCAGGAACTACACAGTTTTAGCCAACAGTCAAAAGTTTCAATTTTTATACTATGTCAAATGAACTCCAAACTTCTTATGAAAAATTAAGTTTCGACCTCAATATATCCTCAACATCCTATAAAAAGTTCAACTCAAATTTCGATCATTTACTAAGCTAACAAAACTAGACAAATTCAATGCTACAGGCTGGACTGGATGGGCAAAAACCCTGACCTGCTCAGTTTCCCATATTCTAAAAATAGAAAAAGTTATCAAGAAGACCCAAGAAAATTTTTGGAAACTCTTCCATATGTTAGCTTCATCATATAAAATCTTTAGCTCAAGATCATTTTTCTAAATCAGTGAGAAAAATCAATATTTTTCCCCTGCTTCCTCAAAAACAAGATTTCCAGCAGCGAATGTGAGAATATGTTTTGAGAAAAATTGATTATCTGACATTATCCAACCTTTCTACCAAAATTAAAACATCAATATTCATGTATAATCAGCTAATAAAACTAATAATTTTGGACTTAATCAACTAAGAAGTTCCAAAATGAAATTTGAAAGAAAAATGGATGAAATAAACCCTACTTTGCTTTTTGAAGCTCAAACTCTTGTTCTTAACTTTCCTCAAAGATTCTCTAGAAATTTTCTTAATCTAACACTCTCTCAAATCCTCTTATAACACTACAAATAATAGCTACCTTGATGCTATGGTGAGGTAGAGGTTTTGTGATGAAGAATTAATCTAAAGTTTGCAACGGATAATACTTAAGTTATGCTTTTGACTATGGGATTTTGGGTAAGGTTTAGTGTTCTTGGCTAAACTTCTTGTATTGATTAGAGAAAGAAGACGAAGATGGCTGAAACTTGAAGTTGCTTGGCTGAGAGTGACCAAGTGAATTGTGCAAAAAGTTGTCTTATAATGTGTTGATATTTTGGGTAATAACTAAATTTAGGAAAATGGTTTTTCTTCAAGATAAATTACATGAAATTTTGGTAGTTTCTCATTGGTCCCCATATAAAGACAATTATAAAGACAATGATATGGCTTCTTCTAAGCCACACACTTGTCTTGCTAGGTGTCCTTCTTATATTGTATTGTCCATACAGCGTGTGATACTGTACATAGTAATTTAACCGAACAGATAAAATACTGTACTCGTAAAATATATAGTACCCAAAATTTTATTCCTGCTTTAACCTTTTCATTTTTAATTCTTTTCAACCTAAATCTCATATTTTCTCAGTCTCTGGCTTCCCCGGGCCCAATTCCAGGGCTTTGGTGGTCCCAGCAAGCCCACGGGACCTGCAGCGATACTATTCTCTTTTTTTTTTTTGGCTTTCCTTAAGTCATTTGTATCTTAACTGACTTTATCATAAATGTAAAATTTTGATTAATAAAGTCTAAATAAAATTTCTAAAATAACCTCAGGTGTTACACATATAAGTGTTCTTTGCACGATATAATATTCACTTCGTTTAAACTCATTCTCTTTCCACGAGATAAAACATGTTTGCACATGTAAAGTGAAATTATTCTCACTCAAGTCCACGTAACGCACTTTGGAAATACCTGTTAAGCTTAGTCAAGAAACTCAAGGTGGCCATTACTAGTTCTTCAAAATATTTTCTTTACATTGGCTTTGTTGTCATTCAAAACAATGAAGCTCATACTTTTCGAAGGGTTCTGAAGCTTACATGCTTATGCAGATTTAAAATTTTTTTAGAATATAAGGTCTTTTCAAAACACAGTAAAAATGATTTTAAACAAGGTTTGACATCAAAGGCTTGGATCTACAGTGCTGAATGAAAAATTTAATTGGATTAATAGCACTAGTATTGCTCAAGAAGATAGGAACTTTGACACTCCTCAAATGGTAATCTTTTGGCTAGTTCCTTATCCGCAGCATCTGGGTGTAGTAATTTGTGACAATCTCCATTTTCACCTTAGACGTCAGAGAAGGCAAAGGTATTCTTTTCTTTGCACAACCGGGAGCTTAAGTGTTTCAAGAAAATGTCAGCATCTTCTGATCTCTTAGCTCTATTTGGCTTATTTCTAAACCTCCACTCTATATCAATGAATGGCCTTCCCTTTTTCATCAAGCATTCAGACTTTTCTCTTCTTGATCTAGTTCAGCTCTTGAGATCAGAAGCACTTTTGCAGTTTCTGTGTCTTGAAAATCTCCAGCTTCATTTCCATCTTCAAATTTCTCTTCATTCTTGTTCAGAAATGTTTTTCTGCTTGCTTTTGGAGTTCTGAGCATTCTTTCTGAAGTGTCAGAGTTCTAGAGTAGGCTTTGTGGATAGTTGGCTTTCATTTGCATGCTTTCAAAAGATTCTTTGAGACTTATTTGCTCAAGACTTTCTTTCTGTCCTAAGAGATAGCTAGTAAAGTTTTTCTTGAATACTTTTCATCAATGAACTTAAGCCATTTGGAGATTTCAAGCCTCATGCTCTTGATCCATCTTATGAACCCAGAAAGGTATCTGGGATAGACATGGCCTTTACATTCATTGGTACCTTAGGCAATAAGCCTTTTTAGAGTTTCCTTGTACTCTTCTGTTAAACATAGATCTTCAGTATCTTCAACCTTATCATGACTTACTAACCCATTCTTTTCATCTTCAAAGTTCCTATAAGTGACCATTATGCTTTTCTTCTTCAAGTTTACATTTTTGTGGTACTCTGAGCTTGGGACAAGTTAGTTCAAGATGTCCTTTCTCATCATAGTTAGCAGGTAGCTCTTTCAAGATTTTCTTTGCCTTTTTTTCTCCTTTGGGATTGAAGCCTCTACCTTTCTTGGCATCACATCATCAAGCTTTTGGAATTTTTCTCACAAGCAAGGAGATCTCGTCTCCATTTTCAATGTCAGATCTTTCAGCAAGTTCTTTCTCTTCATCAAAGGTATCAGCAACTTTCATTGCTTTACCTTTTTATTACTTCTTATGTGATGACTTTTAAGGTCAAAGACTTGCTCCTTTAGAACTCCTCATATCATTGAGAGTGCCTTATCAGATCCTGGAACCTCATCAGAGAAAGACGGTCAGTTAATAGAATGATCTTCTGTTATGTGTATAATGTGTGCCATTTTGTCCCTTCAATCTTTGACCTCTGCAATCATTAGATTACTCAACCTCTCAAAGGCCTTGCTCTGGTACCACTTGTAGGGAGAAAAGTGCACGAGAATAGGGAGTTCAATCGTGCTTTGCTTTACTTCTGCTCTTTTGTGTTTAGCTGAAATTTTAAGTAATATATTATCAAGCATTTTGCTTGAACTGCAGCAAAGACAAAGTTAGGTCTTTTAGAAAGGTTTCTGAAGTATAATGATAATAACCAAGCAGATAAAGATAATTTCCAGCATATATTGAATAATAAAATAGAGTAGTAAAAATAAAAGAGATTAAGAAGAAGAAGATATGACATAGATATTTTATACTGGTTCAGCCAATCCAGGCTACATGTAGTACTTAACTTCCGTTGAGATTCATTAACTTCTTTCTCAAATCGAGAAAAAAAAAAACCAAATAGTATTTATAGTAGCCTTCCCAAGCTCTAACCTATGACTAGTAGACAACCCTTACTGTCACAAACTGAGTAATTCTTCACCAACCTCTCCAAGTTGAACCGAGTAGTTCTTCACTAGCTTCTCGAAGTTGCACTATGACTAATAGACATCCTCTACAATCACGTTACAAGTAGTTATTCACCAGCCTCTCCAAGCTGAACCGTGATAAGTAGATCACCCCTACCATCACGTTCCAAGTAGGTTTACCTTAGTCTCTCCAAGCCATAGAGGAGAAAATCGGACTGGACCGGTTGGTCCAACCGAGTTAACTGGGAACTAGTCGCCTAGCCAATCCGGTTTAGTACCTAAAATCGGATAGGTTTAGAATTGATCAAAATTAGGAAAACCGGTGGACCGGTGTGGTTGTCTACAGTTTCTGGTTCTGATATTTGAACTGAAGAAAAAATGCAAAGCAACATATACAGCATTAGAGAGAGAATGCATGTTAGATAGAGAAAAGGAAAGGCAGGGGACCATGAGCTTCACATAGATTGAAGATGATCGTGATAGGCTCATGATAGGAAAAGACACCGTCACGATGGCTTTGTGATGAAAAAGTAATTGCCGCCTCTTCTTCAACCACCACCCCCTTTGTCTAAGCTTCCCATGGATCTGGCCAACATAGCCACTGGAAAATTGTCTCCACGGGCAAAGAAGAGTGTAGCCTACAGTGGAATGACCAATTGACCACCACAGCAACTATTGCATTACTGTTGTTGTTACACGAGAGAAAGGAATTATAGATATGTGGTTTTCTCAATTGTTAGGTTGGGCCTGGGCCTTCTATATTGTTGTGAAAAAAAAATTATCTTATTATTTGTATTGTTATTATTTGTATTATTATTATTTTTTTATATTTCGATTGAACCCCAGTTGGACCTCTAAACCTTTGAACTAGTGCCTTAACCGATTTGATATCCAATCTGATTTTCTCTTCTTTGCTTTAAGCTATCTCACACTGATCACTACTAGATCAAGGATATAAAGGTTTTATGTTTGGCTGCCACTCAAACTACCATACACTCAATTTTCCTTACAAATATACAATAAATAGACCTGGGATAACTTGAGCGATTCTTTTCTAATGATTCTTCCATGGAAGAACATATAAATCATTTAGGAATATAGAAAGAAGATTTTTACACTTCAAGGAAACTGATTACATGATATACTTAACCTTGAAAGATGTGTGGAGGGATTTTTACAGAGTTTCCGCTCTTATATTGCCAAATCCTCTTAGAGGCTTTTGAACACAACATCTTCATTTATAGAGGTCTTCCTTTATGACCGTTGCCCTTGATCAGTTCTCCAAGTAACATGTGTAGATCATCCATTTGTGTCTTGGAACGTCAGTCTAGAAGAGTAGGTTGATAGTCTGTTACATCTGTTGCAGAAGTCATTATATAGTTGAGATTTCTAATGTTCCTTCATAAACTACTTTTGCACTTTCTGATCATGGTTTCTGAACTCTTCCTTCTAGAAGCTAGGGTGGTTGACCAAGTAAGCAAAAAATATTACATACCAGTTTGAAATCGAGTTTGACTTGAAATTTGAGTTTCAAAAATTTAAATTTCCCTATTTTTCCTGTTATATTCAGCACTCCACAGTGAAGTGAGTTTTCTGACATGCGCTATCAGTCCCCTGACAATTCTTTGGTCTTCTAATCTTCAATCCGAGCTTTATAATGATGAAAGAATTGTGATCATGATGATTAAAATATGTGTAACATGTTGTTCTTAGATTTTGCATGATATTTTCATTTTAAGTGTACTTTTTTATGTCACATGCTACTTTCTGAAGAGTTGTGCCTTGGTTTCTTATTCTTGACTTGATTTGCTTTAGTTCGTACCCTATGTATACGTCTTTACGCAGTATAATGTTCACTTCTTTTCGGTCAATCTCTTAATATGAGATAAATCATGTTTGCACATGTAATAGTGAAATTATTCTTGCTCAAGTGTGTGTTATGCAATTTGGAAATATCTATTATGCTTTGACAAGGTAGACATTAGTCATTCTTCAAAGTATTTTCTTTAAATTGGTTTTGTTATCATTCAAAACATATGGCTCTAATGCTTTCTAAAAGGTTCTGAAGCTTACATGAACTTCAATTGTACATGTTTTGACATATGGATAAAACAGAAATAAGACTTATGTTAAATGAGAACACAAAAAGAGCAACTTCCCTAGAAATATTATGAGTCAATAGACATATCGACTAGGAATAGAACTGTGTGAGATTCGTTAAAAGGAAAAAAGATGAAGTTTGATGATCACGTATAGGAATGAGCTCAATCTTGATAAGTAGTCTCTTTTCCGTGTATGGTGTTATCCATTGCAAATACTATTTGGTATAAAACTAAGTCTTCTCTATGTTAATGAAAAAAGAAAAATGCATTGAATTGAGTTCCATAGTCACAAGAGAAAATGCATGACTATTATTGTTTCTGCATATGACTTTAGATGATTTATGAACATTATAATTTATGCACATAATTTTGAATGAAAATTCCTATATGAATGAAATTACTGGTTATGTTCTGCTTATATTTGAGGGAGTGCTGAAAATTATATAATATTCTCATCCCTATGTTCATGCTGATTTTTATCCAGCTTTTCCATAGGACGGTGTGCCTCTCCACTTAGCCCACCTGCTCAGCACCCCCTCCATTAAATACCCCCTCCTTATCTTCATCTTTAGAGTCCGATCTACTCGAGATCCTGATGCTCCTATTAGAGGTGATGTCATCATACTGATGGTTTAACACCCTAAAAAAACTATTTAAAAATTAATGTGAGCTTTACTAGCCATAATTTTAAAAATCTGACAGACATAGCAATGATGAGGACGATCCAATAGATCTGTAAAAAAAAAAGTAAATAGTAGCCTAATGGGTCCCATAGGCCCGTCAGGACAGCCGAAACCCTAGAATTGGGGCCCGGAAATGCCTGAAAGTGAGAAATTATAGGATTAAGATTAGAAATTGGTAGCAATAAAGATTTTATACCTAAATTGAATTTTCGTGTAATGATTGATTACCCAGGTACACTGTTTTACCTGTTCAGTAGGATTTCAATATGCGGTTTTTAACATCGTAAAAGCTACTTTGTGGCTAAGTAACTTCTACCATTCACATCTTGCCAAGTGGATGGCAAGGATTGAAACTTGAAAAGAAAGTTTTAATCTTGACCTTTTATTTATTATATTTTACTCGAGAGAAAATATCTCATCCGTTCGGTGGAATTTTGGTATGTGATTGTAACACCGAAAAAGCTACTTACTCCCCAAGTTAAAAAGAGCCACTTATCTTGAGCCAAGTGGATGACTAAGATTCATGCTTTGACTAATCCTAGCCATTTATATAATTTCTTTTCCAAAAGAAAAGAAAAATCACACTTTGGCTACATAATTAGAATTTTCAACTCAAGATAAATACAATTCACCAAACTTTATCATAACATCATGTCATTTTTGGCCAAGAGCAACTGAAACCAGCCTCCATTGTTGCTTCCTTCAAACTACTTTAATCTTATTTCAATCCTCAAAAACCCTAGTAAAAAATCAGTAAAACACCCAGCTTCCTTCACAAAACTTGTTCTACTCACAATCTATCAAAATCACCGTTTGGAATTTCATTTCCTCCCCATTTCCCACATTGATACCTCATATCTTACTGCCTAAGAGAAGGTTTGGTTTTGATTTGGGAGCTTTAAAGTGAAGGAAATCTATCTTAGAGCATCTTAGAGCCAAGGATAACTAGTTTCCAAGAGTAGGGTGTTGTTTTCTTGTTTAATGAAATTCTATTTTCGTGCTGATTGTGATGATTGGAAAATTGATATTCTTGTTTCTAAGGTATGATTACACATAGGAGTAGAGGTACCTATATTGATGGAGTGTGTTGGTGTTGTGGAAAAATTCAATTTTGCTGAAGAATTGTTAATCATGCTTGCTGGAAATTCGGTTCTTCTTCAGGCAGAAGATGATCACAAATTTTCTGAATGTGTTGTTGGTATTTTTATGAGCTAGAAAAATTATATGTTGAAGCTAACATCCTAAGGCAATTATGAGAATTTTCATGATGCATGATAAAGTCTCTAATGGCTTTAAAAAAATCATGAACTGAAATTATACTAGTGCTACCTGAATTGTTGGAATAGAAGCTGTGATTTTATCTAATTTTGTTACTATAGCAAACAAATGATTTTCCCTTTGCAATTTTTACAAGGTGTTGGAAACATCTTGAAGTGAGTTTTATTCTGAATTTATTTATTCATTTGCTAGGGTTCAAAATTAGGGAATTTGGGCATTTAATTGAGATTAAGTGGTCTTTAACCACCAAATTTTTCTAATTTTGTTAACATATCTAGAAAACTCTTTTTGCTCTGAAATTTTCATAGTACCTTAGGGACACATTGAGCTGTCATAGATAATTTTTATAACCTTAGATTTAATGTTAGAAATGCAGAACAAATTGTGCTACGTATATGTGAAATCTACCATTGTGCTGAAAATGAATTGATGCTTTGAATTGATGAAGTAATTGCATTTGATACTAGTATGACATGAGCACATGAATCTAAATATGAATAATTGAGCATGTGAGGTTATTAATGATCTTAGGCACACATAGATATGAATGTTTCTTACAATTGCATATATGTGAAAGAAAAGCATAAGATTGTATTTCTTAGGCTGGAGGAAGTAAATCTGGTCTGTTGGGGAAAGTAAACCTGACTACCAAGAAAATCATGAAATTATCTATCTTGGGCTGGAGAAAGTAAATCCAGTCTATCAAGGAAAGTAAACCTAACTACCAAGATAAGAACGATATTATATGTCTTGGGCTGGAGAAAGTAAATCTAATATGTCGGGGAAAGTAAACCTGACCACCCTTGAATTGAGTCGGGAAAAGTAAACCTGGCTAGGAATAGGCCTGTGTGAGAATTAAAGAAAGTAAATCCAATTATCATATATAGGAATGAGATTAATCCTGAAAAATAGTCTATTACCCATTATTGCCATGCTAGGGACAATGATACGTAACGCCCAGACGTGACAAGACTAGTCGAGGGCCAAGACAAGTTGAAGTGGAAAATGTTCTAAGTAGACCTTTATCTTATGTGTTATGTAATGATCAATTTCCCTCCAAGTACCAAGGGCACATAAAGGGGAGAATAAATTTCTATGATGTTGAGTAATAGGACATATGTATATTATGTGATTGAATAATAAAAGAGACTCATTTCGAAAGGATGATTTAAGAACCTTAAAATGAACTTTCACTATGTACTGCATGCTCACATTTTCTTAATAAACATGACAATGACATGGGTTTTAGTATATGTTTTGGGGATACCCTACTAAGAGTTTTAGAATTCTCATCCCTATATGTTTGTATTCCCGTGTCATCTCCAGGTTGATTCAGAGGACAAGGAGGCTACTGCATGAAAGGAATCAACTTTGCATTAGTTTAGTATAGAAGATTTGTATTTTTTGTAGCTAGTTTTATATAAATATAGATATGTTTGTACCTTTAACAGATAATAGATGTACTATAAAGCTCTAGAAGAGCTTCCTTTTATATTTGACTTTGTATTTAAATAACTACTTTGTTTATTTGATATATACATATATTTTGATAGAACCACGAATTAGTTACATGATTCGATCGATTCTTCTTATAGATATTTAAGAAAGATCCATTGATTTATAAGTAACAACTTTTAAGTATAATATCATGACTTAATGATGATGTTGTACTTAGGAGGATGTTACAGATGGTAAATGATTTTCACTAGGAGGATATAAGACATTCAGGGACCCTTTGACATGTGCATAGTTGTAACTAAGTGTTAGTACCCCGCAAGCTTGCAGACCATTCTGATAGATTTTTTTAGGCCCGTTTATATGTATATGCTATTTTGTTAGGCATTAAGATTAAACAGGTTAGTGTAGACAATATGGTCTTTGAAGTTAGTTCCTAAATAGTCTTATTAGTGGACTAACTTATCTTCCAATGTAATGTACATGATGTATGGATATATATATATATATATATATATATATATATATAAGTTTTTGCAAACTATATATGGTATGTTTCAATACTGTAACTTGCAAGATATGAGTTTAATCTACTTTCTTTTCTTTCTCTCAACTAGTATAAATATTATTAGTAAGTGAAATTCTTCTAGTTACTGTGATAATACTTGAGTAATGCACAATAGTTAGGAGGATGTTACAATGGGCCAAGCTCGGGCCCAATGTCTGTGATATAGGCCTTATAACCTGTTACCAGCACAACCTGGCCTAGCTTGTTCTTACCCCTGCACCCAACATGTAGAAAGAATAAAAAGGAAGATGTGGGGAGAGAATTAATGGAGAATAAGATAGATATGGGTCCCATGATTTTTATGAGAAAGGTGTTTGGGTGTTTAGGATTTTAGGGTGTTAAAATAACAACCTTCTTTTGAATATTACAAGCCAAAACCTTTGGATATTAGGTGTCTAAAAGCTTTCAAATAAATGAAAAACCTGTGGGAGCATACATGGCAAGTTGTTAAGTTTAAAAGTAATAACTATTAGAGTTCTTTTTTTTCTTTTAGCATAATCAAAAGCTATGAAGTTATTCATAAGTGATAAATGTAAAAATATTTTTCTTAGAAATCTACAAATTTTTAAGACTTAAAAAGTACTTCTCACTAAACAAAATTGAATAAAGAATACTTTTGACAAGGTAAATCTTTTTTAAACAATTATAGTTATTTTCTATTTAAATTAAAGATGCAGGCTTGCTATAGCAAGCTAGGGAGAGAGATAGGCTCGCTATAGCAAGCTACAGTCGCTATAGCGAGTGAGAGAACGACTGTTAGCTGTGCTAGCAGGCTCATTATGTAGTGAGATAAACTTGCTACAATGAGCAAGAGAAAATTCACCCTTGCTATAGAGAGCCCCTTAATGCTGAGACACATCCAAAACAATGTAGTTTCACTAAAACACTCCTTTCCCTATATAAACACATCATAACCAATTTCTTACCCCCAAATTCAAAACCTAGTCTCCCCATACCTCTCTCCTTCCCTTTTTCTCTCATCTTCCTCTATTTTCTTCCTCCTCCAAAGTGTGGAATTTATGGTGTTTTGTATAGTTCCTCCCTACTTCTTCATGTTTTTTATTATAGGTGTCAATATACCCCAGTTTGGTCATGTTTAGTTGTTCTCCTAGAGTCTGTAAATCTATGCTAGCATATATATGTAATTGTTTATGAGCTTTTTTATTACCATGGTGCCGGTGTCATTCATGCACCTCAAAGCTCCATTGGTGCTGGCACTTCTCTCAAAATCCCTCCAGGTGAGTAGATTTATGCTCATAACTTTGTTTTGGCCATTATGCATAGTTTTGTGTATCATACAAACTTTTCATTAATTTAAAAATTTAATTATGCAATGAACATGTTTTACAAATTGTACCAAGTTAGAAAAATAATGATTTTATATCCTTCCATGAAAATGCATGATTTTGGACACAGGGCCATTGTTAATGACAATTGTAAGCCATTTATGGTATCATGCCTCTTTAACCATTTCCAAATAAATTATGAGATAAAAGTATTTACCTTAGAAAATAGAATGTGAATTGTATGGAAATCACTAAATTGAGATATTAGCTTTTGGAACTTTAGCATGATGACTATGAGTGATATTTGAATAAGAATTAGAGTGAAATAGAGCTATGAGTTAATGATAGAGAACTTGTTAACCCTGATATACCATGACACCCACGAAGGGCAATCACCCTTACTTAGATTAGTCCACGAGGGACGTGATTCACAAAGGGCCGTTAAAATCTTAGTTAGATGTTCTTGTTCATGATACATTGAGCATCACCTTTATAAATTATTTAGCATTCTGTCTCTCCTTTAATTCCTTAAAGAAGTTTATCACAGTTTATACAAATTGTTACTATTATTATTATGTACTATGAATGAAATGGCTTTTGGTTGCTGACTATTTATGTGTTTTCTTTGTTGTTCCATGTATAGTTGTGAATGAGAATTCACTCACTAAGTTTTAGATGAAATGCACTCACCTCTTTCCCATTTTAGATACAACGTTTGGTCTAGAGTATTCCTAGATATCTACTCAGTAGTTGCTAGTTTTATCTTTTGGGAGAGTTTTATTTTGGAGTGAAGTATAGTTTAGTTTATGCTTAGATAGTGCTCCAGTGCATTGCAGGCTAAATTTATGGACCATGCAGATATTTAGTTTGTTAATTATAAGATTATTTTTAACTGATTCATAAATTCTTTTTGGAGCAACTATTTTATTATTTAAATATCATATGTGAATTGGTTTATGATTCATCAGAAAAGCTATCCAATTTTTATGTAATCTATGTTAAATTGAAATTTTAAAAGTTTTTATGCATAACATGCCATGTAAAGGCTTTCCTAAGGTTAGTTTTCCCACCTGCCGGTCACGTTCCCAAATTGGGTCATGACAGTTATGGTTAATTTATGTTTGGTTTAAAATGAGATTGAAGATATATATATATTTGGGTCAAGGTAGAAGGAATGAGATTAGGGTTCAATAGTCCACATATCTACTTTCTAGGTCTAGATTTGAATGGGCTTGGCTTGGAAACACTTAAAACAAAATATCTGAAAGGTAAGGAGGGGGGAGGGCTTGACTTGGCTTGAACCTATTTAATATGTAGGTTATATGTGTCGAGTTAATCTGACCCATATTTATATGGGTTGTAAACCTAACCTACCATTTCAGCGGGTTCAGCCATGTTGGCTCACAAGTTTTGGTTCATGGATTCTAGCTCACTTTGATAGCTCTAGCAAGCTCTACCCCTATAGCTTTTCTCAGCCATAAAAAATGATCCACCGTTACCCATTTTTTTGGTAAGAACTTTAATCATTCCTAAGGCTACACTTAAACTTTTACATAAAAGTATTAATATATTTGTATTAATAATAAATCAAAATTAAATTTATATGAAAAGAAGAGATTAGTTAAACAACTTGCTTTCTTGTACATAAACAAGTATCTTTCACGCTACTTGGGTTTAAGATTGTTCAAGTGATGGCTAGGTTGACTAGTGATGTGGATAACCTCTTTCTACAATGATTTTTTCACACAAATAACTTGAATTTTAGACATCATATATAGTATTTGAGCCCTTACACTTACACCGACACAAATTAATGATTTGTAGCGTAGGTAATGCTATTGTGGGGCAACCTTTCATATGTTCAAGGTATGCTTGTAAAAATTTAGAAAATTGTTTTATGGTGTGATCTCTTTTTATATATTTTTTCAGAAGTTAACTTTTAAATTTATAAAAGTATACCACAACAACTTTTTAATAATTTTATCTTTCTTCAAAATACTTCTATTACTGTTTTAAAATTTTATATTATCTTTTAATTAAAGAATATTCTTTTAAAGAAAAGCTCAAATAAGTAGACCTTTAATTAAGATCATAATAAATTTTAACCGTTTTAAAGTTACTCACAGTTCTCCTAGCTCCAACTACAAACAAAAAGGAAAGGAAGTTATCCTAAGTTATTAACACGTTAGTTATCTGGTTTGGCTCGATATTTCTTTTTTCTGTTTTATTATTTTCCATTTTTGACAATTTATTTTATTACTTGCCATTTTTTACTATTTATATCCATGGTAATTTAACCCACTTGGATTGATTTAGTGATGAGAGGTTTGGGTAGAAATCATAAAGTTATAGGTTCAAACCTTATTGTAAACAATATAACTTTCAAAGGAGCGCAATAATCTAACAAATTATTTCATGTGCAAATCAAACAAGAATTCTAGCTTGCCTAAAAAAAATATTCCACTAGCAAATTTCGAAAATTCTTCCTCCATTTTTTTTTTCATTGTTTGTCCCCGTTTTCACCCTTAGAATCTTGACAATTCTGGTAGATTTTTAATTTTTAGATCCTATCCTGGGTCTAACTAAGCTCGTAGAGCACAAGTTCTCAGACAAAAAAAATAATGATAAAATAAAATAAAGAAAAGAAATAAAATACCAGTCAAAGAAATAAAAGAAAAAGCTTAATACTCAAATATTTGAAATAAATGTAGCCGTTGGAACTTGTTAGAGACTGCCAACGGCTATTCTTTCCTCATGAAACTATCCGTTAGCCATCTGGCCCATCCCCAACACATAAAACACCTTTCGCTTCCTCTGATTTTTTCAAATCTGCTTCTGCCTTCTTCCACATCTACTTCACAGATTTCTAAATTTGTGCTCTTTCTTTCTTTCTTTCTATCTCCTACATTTCGTTTCAGATCTTACAACAATCCTAAGGTCGGGTCCAATTCGTGCAGAGAGACACAAAAAGTTCTGAACATATTTTTTGTTACTGAATAGTGATTTTTTTTTATGCAGGGAATAAGAACCACTGTAACCAAAACCCCAGATCGAAAATGAACGACCTCATGACCAAGTCATTCACCAGCTACGTGGATCTGAAGAAAGCAGCCATGAAAGATGTGGACTTGGAAGCAGGCCTTCCCCAACCGGGCGTGGAACTGAGCTCTTCCACCACCACGCACATGGACACCGACATGGGTCTGTTCCTGGAAGAGGCGGAGAAGGTGAAAACCGAGATGGGAAGCCTGCGTGACATACTGGGAAGGCTCCAACAGGCCAATGAAGAGGGTAAGTCCCTCCACAAGCCCGACGCCCTGAAATCCCTGAGAAACAGGATCAATGCCGACATCGTGACGGTGCTGAAGAAGGCGAGGGCGATCAGGACCCAGCTAGAAGACATGGACCGCGCCAATGCTGCTAACAGGAGGCTCTCAGGGCTCAAAGATGGCACCCCAGCGATCTACAGGACCAGAATTGCGGTCACCAATGGACTGCGCAAGAAGCTTAAGGAGCTTATGATGGAGTTTCAAGGGCTGAGACAGAGGATGATGACTGAGTACAAGGACACAGTGGGGAGAAGGTACTTCACCGTGACGGGGGAGTACCCTGATGAGGAGGTGATTGAAAAGATTATATCGAATGGGGATGAGGAGTTCTTGGGCAAGGCCATACAGGAGCATGGGAGGGGGAAGGTGCTGGAGACCGTAGTGGAGATACAAGACAGGCATGACACGGCCAAAGAGGTCGAGAAGAGCCTGCTGGAGCTGCATCAGGTGTTCCTGGACATGGCCGTAATGGTGGAGGCACAGGGTGAGAAGATGGATGACATTGAGCACCATGTGCTCCATGCTTCTCACTATGTCAAGGACGGAACCAAGGATCTCCAGACTGCCAAGAAGTACCAGACGAGCAGCAGGAAGTGGATGTGCATTGGAATCATACTTCTGCTGATTCTGATTCTCGTGATTGTTATCCCCGTTGCCACCAGTTTAAGCAGTTCTTGAATTTTTTTTAATTATTATTTTTTAATACCCTTTTTTTCGAGTAAAACTGAAGATTCATTCAACGTTTGATGATTCTTCAGTGCAGAGTTGTACGACTCTCGTCGTTTAGAGTTTGCCTTGTGCTTTCCCATGTGTTTTGTAAGAATCTCCTTTTTTTGGTTTTAATGATGATGAATGAATTCATTCTATAGTTGGCCAAACTATGTGATTCTAATATAATGACACTTGAGTCCAACATTATACGACACGTGATTCAAAGTAAACCCCTCCCGGATGAATCATAAATGCATAAACCAAAGCTCATAGCTTGCATATTTTGATCCCATGATATTCGATCCCAAACCTGTTGGGAATCAAAAAGCATAGAAACAGAAACACATAGTAAGCTACACAATTGCTTTTATCAACCGGTGTACCTACTTGGAAGGTCTCTTAGTTAGTGTGCCCCTTGTTTTAAAATTTTCACTTTAACCATTCATTTCTTCATTCCACCTTTGCGCACATATTCGTTCACCATTTTGTGCTCCAACTTTCACCTCATTCCACCACCCTCTTCATTATACAAAACAGAGCACAGAGCCGAAAGAAGGAATAGTGCAAGAAGGTTTTCTCTTTTTGGCCTTCCAAGTTGTCAGAAACTCAAGACAGTGGAGCTTGAGAGCAAATTAAAAGAGTAATCTGAGTAGCGGTTAATGGACCGTGATATAAACTTTGGGCTTCAACTTCTTAATCTTGTCTTCGTTCAATCTTGGGTTCCTGCTTCTTTCAATTTTTTTGTTGCTTCACTCTTGTTCAATCTTGTTAAAACATTCATGTTTTGAGAGGGAAATTTTTTGTACCGATTTTCTAGCCAAGAAGGGCTTTTCTTCCGGAGATATTACTTGATAAAATATTAGATAAATTATAGTTAGTTCCTCTAGAAATCAGATTATATTACATTTACCCCTCTTTATTTTTAAAATTACATCTACCTTTCTTAAAATAAATTATGATAATTTTTGTTAACATTATTTATAATATTCGTAAATTACCCTTGATGATGAACCCTTTTTGTCCTTTCCATTGTGCACTCGTGTCGTGCCCAACCATCACCACCACTACAACGCTCGCCCCTTCGCTGAGAACAGTCCGCAAACAACCTCCAAAACGCACCGCAGCTATTCCACAACACCCCTGCACAAAACTCCTTTTTCCCATGTCACGGGGCTTGGCGTGAATTGGGAGACACAGGCGATACACAAGCAGTCACGAGACATGGGGGTTCGGATGCTAAAGGACAATGGGATTTAGAATGTGAAGCTATTTGATGCGGATGAGACCACCATGAGTGCCGTTGCTGGGACTGGGATCGAGGCCATGGTTGCCATCCCCAACAACCAGCTTACTTACAGGAACGACTATGGTCGTGCCAAACAGTGGGTTAAGAAGAATGTCACCTTCAATGGAGGAGTTAATAACAAGGTGGTTGCTTTCCATTATTAATTGATAAGTCTCAAACTCTCAATTATTATCTTGGGTTCCAGGATCGTTTTTTCCCTTATCACTCTGGTTCTAATTTCATGTCTTTTGCACGATATCGATCTGCAAACCCTTGGCATGGAGCAACACAAGTGGAAGTTTTTTTTTTTTTTTTTTTGGTTGAAAATTAAAATTTCAAATTCCCTTTCGGACAAAATTGATGGGTTTTCTGTAGAATCATCAATTGACTTGAGTGATTGATTAGGTGATTAGTTTGAAGTTTAGTAGACAAAGGAAGAAGAAGAGGAAGACAGAGGATGGTGATATCGAGAATGACAATCGATCAATCAAATAGAAATGAGAGTAAATAATTCATATAGTTACTCTAGAAAATTTTATAAGATTATTTTGTCCCCAAAAAATTAAAACTAAATTTGTAGTACATCAAGATTTTAATAATAGGGTATATTAGTTACTTTCTATGTATTTAATTATTTAAATACTAATAAAATTACACATTAAACTGTTAATATAATATTAAGTGATGTATATATCATTTGAAGTATAATAGAGTTTAAAATAATTTATTTTTATGGTTAAAATTAATAAAATGACTTATTTAAATTTCTATTATAAATCATAAAGTGACTCATTTTATAAATTTTATACACAAAAATGAGTGTAGTATGCTATAAAATAGTATCATTTAACTTGCCTCACACATTTTCAATCTTGAGGGACTGCATGAGTAATTTCTTTTCTTAAAAGATAAAATAGTCTGATGCAAAAATCTTGAGAGATCAGTTAAGGTGTTCACTCTACAAATCAAGAAACTCATCAGGGTTATAAAAGTCATTTAAGATATTTTTTATTTTTTCAAAATTAAAACGCATGTGTAATTTATGGTTATTTAATTATAAGGGAAGTAATTATGATGTCATTTAAAAAATCAAGAAAGGTTAGCGTAATTTTAAAAATAAAAAGAGAGTAAATATAATATTAATTAATTTCAGGAGAAGCAGTGGTAATTATCCATGAATATTCATGTTCCTCTATTGGGATGGCCCACCTACTGTTAAAAGCAAGATTCTGAAAACCGGACCGGACATCAAACCGGTCAGGGTAAGGGTTCTGAGATTCAGTGGTTCAATTGGTTTAATTGGAGGTCCAATCAGAATATAATCGGTATATAATAAAACCTGTATTTATGTAAATATATAAAAATATAAAATGAAATATATGTCAAAAAATAACTAAAAATTAAATTAGACATCAACACAATCAATAGGATCATCAAAACATAACATTACTACTTCCAATAAAACATACCATTAAATTCACATACAATTATTAAAATTAACAGGCACAACATTACTATTTACTTCTGCAAACTAATTAGCAGTTGGAGCATCCATTCTAAATCTAAACAAATAAATAAACAAAACAGAACACAATTAAATTCACATAATCACATCAAAATCTAGCAAACAAATCAAGTTAAAATACATAATCTAGTACAAAGCCACAAATCAAATTAGTACTAAGCTTCAAATAATCAAGTCCTAAATTTGAATAAATAGTTAAAAATTACAATAAACAAATTTCCTTAAAAAATTGGAATAAAAAGTTAAGCAAACCATGGCGTAAGAGTTTCAACTTTCAAGCTTTACAATCATGGTGAATGCCTTCAAGCTTCAAGCTTTCAAAGCAAAGCAAAGATGAAGGTAAAAGGAGATTTCGAAGCTTCAAGCTTACCTTCAAGCACGACAGAACAAGGAGGCAGACGACCGGGATGCAGGTAGAAGAGTTCCCAGCGATGGTAATGGAAGTGGCATGGTGGGGGGACGTGGCACAACGATGCGAACCGGACGCAGGCAAAAGCAAATGTAGAGTGGGGTAGAGTTGACGATGACGGGCAGGCTAGGCAGGCAGCACGATTGGCGTGCAGTTCGTGGTGGTGACTACTCCTTTGATTCTTTCCGGAATTGGAAAGGAAGCTAGGTTTGGGTGTTTGGCACTTTGGTTGAAATTTGCCAACCAGAAAGGAAAAAGGGCAAAATGGGGGTACTGTTCAATTTTTCCTTTTTTTAAAAAAAATCCAAAACGATGCCATTATGCATTTTTTTTTTTCAAATTGCCGGACCGCACAGACCGAGCTGGTTTGCTCAATTTATCGGTTTCTGAGCAGTTTACAACGATTCTTGGGTGTGGTTCTTGGTAGGGCAGTTTCAGGTCCAACCCGGATCGGAGAGCAGGCCGGTTCCCAGTTCAATCAGTCCGATCGGTTGGTCCGGTTTGATTTTCAGAACATTGATTAGAAGACTCTTAGGGAGCCGGCCTGTTTGCTTTCTTTGAAACGATTTTGATTTTCAGTTTCGCTTTTGATTTTGTGAAGGAAAATCAAAAAAAATCGAAATTTGTGGTTTTCAGTTTTTTTAGTTTTTCCTTCACAAAAACTGAAAACTGAAAACTGGAAATTGAAAACTGAAAATTGTTTCCAGCAAAGCAAACATAAAAATCTTTGGACAGGCGTGGATGGATCTGGAACTCCAAGAATTCCCTTTATTTTTAATATTTAATTTTTTTATTTTATTCGTTAGACTTGAACCGTCCATTTATTTTAGAATAAATCTAAAAGGATGGAGTACCGTTCTTCCCAACCTAGAGTTGAACGAAAATTAGGGAAGAGCAATGTGATAGTTTCGAAGGCGCAAAGTGTTGAAAACTTGAACATTTAAAAACTCAAAAGTATGTTTTTTAAATCACTTAGTACGGATTCTTCTGTTTTTTTTTTAATCTAAATTTGGTGGTTTAGTTAGAAATCTTAAGGTTTGTTACTTTCCTTGATATATCTGAAGTTACAACAAATAAAATAAAAATAAAAATCACGTGCCTTTGCAGAGGAAACTCTAGACGAGCCATTATCTTATTTCAATTTGCATTGAAAGGATCTGTGAGAATAGTCACTTTTAATAATGAAATTATATGGAGATTCGTCTGTGCATTGGTAAATTTGTGTTTAATATAATTTTTTTGAGAAAGTCATTATGGGTTCTAAGTTAGAACAACCAATCATCGTAGTAAAGAGATATAATGACATCATAAAACTTAAGATAATCCTATTTGAGAGATCATAAAACTTGTAATTCAATGGATTGAGATTACTCCCCATATAATTGTAGTTCTTCTTATGTAACCTCACGTATCGTTTAAGTATTTGACAATCAAGTTGATTTTATTTGAGAATGAGTATTTGTGAAAAATAATCAGAAAGCTTATTAAGTCATTGCTTTCGACTTTCTACTTAAAAATGAAATTTAATCAAGGTTATTTTTGGAAAAACACAGAGAAAATATGGAAATTATGAACAATTACTTCCATTAGTTGCCTTCTATAATTACATGCTATTTGTGCTATTTCATTTTTTATTTTTAAAATTTCGTTTGTTTATTTGTTTCTTCGTCTTATCCAATGTGTTTATATACTCTCATTGAGTCCGTTTGACCCACCCTATTCATTTCCTTCAGATTCACAAGTTGCCAAGTAGCAAGCTCCTGGATTTGTTGTTTTGTCTAGATGCTATCCTTTTAGTATCCTTCCTTTGTTTAGAGAGGCTTATGTTTTGTTGACTCCAATATTTTGTAGTTATAGGACACAGGTTGAGTACTTTGATTTATGTATATGAACAAAAGTTTAAATATGATCTTTTTTTATAACTAGACTTTTCTATGTCAATAACTAAAACTGTGGAAATAAACTGGTTATTGCTTATGAATTATGATAGTTTGATATGTAACAAATTAGTTTGATAAATGGATTGTTAAGTGTTTAAGGGAGACTCTGCTAGATTTCTGGTGGTTAAAGTAATTGAGTTAGTAAATTATATTATTTGGCCTATAATATTAGGCTTGCTGAGTTAAATGAGCTCATTTTATGTGTGCATCGGTCACAACGGAAGCTTAGTTTGTGCTAACGAGAGTGTGATGGTTGGGTCATAGTGCCTTGTGGGGTTAAAAAGCTATAATGATGGAGCTTGCGATGGTCGAACATGACATTCAAATGGAGAGATATTTGATTTATTGTTTTGAGGCGACTACGGAGCAAGGAGGATATTTGGAATCATCACAATCTATTTTCGTTTTTAAATTGAATTTATCTATTTTTCTTGTTGCATCTAGACCATTTATTTATTTATTTTAATATTAAATATAATGATATTAAAGGAATGGACTAAGAGCATCTCCAATGGGCAAATTGTGACTTCCCGATTTTTCCCTAATGTGTAAAATGATCAAAATGCCCATAGGTTGTTTTACACAAGAATCAAGGCCAGCCAATCTAAGCCATCCTCAATAAGATATTTTAACATTATGATGGGGTTATATGAGGTTTAGATGGCAATCTATGCAAAAATCACAATTCTCAATTGTTCCCACGTACAAATGACCAAAATGCCCCTAAGGTCATTTTTGCCCAGAAATTGAGGACAGTCAGTCCAGGCTATCCTCAAGGGGTTGGTTTGATGTTTGAAGGGGACTAAATGTGTTATAGATGATGATAGAGATGAAAGTCTCAATTCCTGGTTTTCTCGTGTGCAAAATTACTAAAATACCCCTGAGGTAATTTAACGCTAGATTAAGTGACAATTGAGCCTGGTGCCCAAGAGTTGGAAATATTAATCACAAGGGATGTATGATATTTGGAAAAGTCCGGGTGGTCCCAAGGAGTTTTTGTGTAAAATTACCATTTTGTCCCTAATTAGTACTAATTAAGCTTAATTAAGTAATTAAGGAAATATAGGCAATATTAAGCTCTAATTAAATATAAATTAATTTTAATTATTCATCTTGAGTCAAAAATAATTATTTAAGGTTAATTAAGGTCTAAGACTGCTTAGAGAAATTTAAATCCCATTCTTAATCAAAGAGCTCATAAGACCATAAAATAAAAGTTAAAAGACAAATATTGTTTTCTTTCTCTTTTCCTAAAAATTAGGAAGTATGTTGGAATTTGAATTTCAAACTAAATTAAGCTTAGCTCAACTAAGTTTGCTAGACACCTCTTTAATCTTGTCTTAAAAACCTTAATCACCACGTTATAACTCCTAAAACCAAATTACCAATCCATAACCAATTCCCTAATTAAAATTACCTAAAATCCTAATTCTCACACCCAAAATGAAAAGAAATTCCCCAAAAAAAGCCCAATGAGGCTGTGGATTACCACCTCCATTTCTCTCTCATATTATAATTTTTACAACACTCATACACTCACAAACTCTTATTTATTACCATTTGCTTTTTTGGTGAAGTCTTGCTCACCAAGTTGTCAAAAAACTCTCTTTTCTCTCTAAGACTCAAAGCTCTCTTCTTCTTCCTCCTCCACCTTTAAAAGACTCCATTTTCAACCTCTATCCAAGCTACAAATATCAAACCACTACACCACCACTATAGATCTTCCTTAAAACATGTAAGCTCTCATTTTTACACATCAAACCAACACAAAAATCGTTCCTTCCATTTCTTTTTGGCTTGGCCGAAACCTTCTTTGTCCTCAAAGAGAAGATTTTTCTTATCTTCCTTCCACAAGAACAAGTGCTTCTCATCTTGCAAACAAGAAACAACTTTGGTAGGGATTTTTATTTTATGTTCTTGCCCTTTTTCTTTCCTTTCCATTTCGATTTTGATGTTGGATATATGGTCAAGACCATGGCTTGATGATAAGGGGTTCTTGATGATGGTTGTGATACCATCATTTATTTAACATCTAAAGCCCAATGCTTGACTTTGGTTCCAAAAGAATGTGAGTTACAGAATGCTTATTAGTTTTCTTTGGATATTTTTCTTTGATAGTTAATACCATAGCTTGATGATGAGGGTTCTTGATGGTGGTTGTGAAACCATCATGTATTTGACCTCTAAAGCTCAAGGCTTGGTTTTTGTTTTCAAAAGAATATGAGAAATAGAATGCTTGTTGATTTTCTTTAGTTATTTCTTTTTGAGCTTGACGGTGAGTCCAAGAAATGAGGTTCTTAAAACCATGGTATTGAGGGACTCTAAAGCTCAATTTCATTTTGTTTAAGATTGACTAGGGTTGAGTGTTTCATTCTTTAAAGTCTTAAGCTTTGAACTTAATAAGATGTAAAAGTGGACTTGAATTCATATTTATGTTTCGAGCCCTTTCATCTCATTTTTATATTTGAAGCTTTTCATATCATATATGTTTCAAGTTATCACCCTAAATCTTAAAGACTTAAAACTGGACTTGCATCTTTATGTTTAAATTTCAAGTCTTGTATTCTATGTTTATATTTTAAGTTATCACCTAAACTTTAAAGACTTCAAAATGAACTTGCATTCTCATGTTTATATTTCAAGTCTTGCACACATCATATTTATATTTCCAAGTCATCACTTTATAATGATAAAGACTAAAAATGAGATTGGATAGCGTGTTTATAATTCTAATCATCACCTAAATCTTTAAAGCTCAAGACTTACCCCTTTTATCTTAAATGGAAATTTTGATCATGGACACATCTCTCCATTTATATTTTGGCCATGTCCAAATGTTAAGAATGAAGTTGGTTTTATTTTATATTGAGGTTTAAATCTTATGTCTCGATTGTACAAAAGAATTTTGAAAGAATTGGAACTCAAAAAGGTGGTAAAAATATGATTTTTATGTACCAAAACCTTATTAATGAAATTTTTATTTTTGCCTCTGTTTTAAAGTTTATTACTTAAGCTTTAAAAGGGACAAAATGGTTTCAAGTGTTTCCAATGTCTTAGAATTATTTTTGAGAAAAACTAGTAACTAGAAAGGATTAAAAATGTAATTTCCAGAACTTTTAGAAATTAAAATTTTGGCTACTGTCTTGACATTAGCAATTTTGTAAGGTGTGTAACACCATAATATTTAACTCAACATGCCTAGGACGTGTTACAGTTAATTATTAGTTATTACTCTTTTGTTTCATCTTTTAATCAAAATACTTAGCGGAAAATAGGGTAAATGTTTTTTTTTTTTTTTTTGAAAACATAGAACAAAAGGTGAGCCGCGCGCGCTAACATAATCGAATGTTTAAACACAAACAGAATAAATAGAGTAAGCATGCCATACATACACATATCTAGAAGCACATCACACTTGAACATGAAACACCATTCATTTAGATAATATAGTTCTTAGTACAACAGAAATAAAACAGACGGGGTCACACCCATACATAATGGGCTAAGCTTGCAATACATAGAGTCAACAAAAGAAAATATAGGAAAGCAGTAAATACAGGGAAATAGAAAATATATGAGACGTCGAAAATCAAAAGCCAGCTACAGCTCCCGCTCACTAGTCCTACAAGTGCTAAATTAAGATACCCTTACAAAAGGTATCACAAGAAAAGTGGATCCTCATGATAGCTCGGGCACTCAAACAAGCTCTCCAATGAGATCTACTAGCGGCACTAATCCTCCGGTGATGGGGGTATGTACCCAATGAACTGTGCGAGCTCCTCGGGAGTGTGCAAGTGGAACGGGGGACGGACATGGCCTTCATGGTGTGGACACAACTCCAGTTACAGAGCTTGGCAGGGCTGGGTCACCATATCCTCGCTACCTTTTCCTACATCCATGGGTACCGTGGGAGCAGAGCCCTCGTAATAGATATGAGTGGGGGAGTCCTCGGATGGATTTGTCTTCGATCGTCTCGAGCAGGGAACATAATTGGGGTAGTCATGGACTGTTGAAGCAGTCGGGTGAGCACGAGGAGTCTGCTCATCACGGGGCAGGTGCGCTCGAAGATCAAGTCATTGTTGTAGGGAGAAGTGGGAGTGAATTTAAAGCTGGACATTGGGTGAGCAAACGAACGTCCCACGTACACAAAAATGCACACAGCACATCGACCCTTGAAGTGGTGGAACGATGATTCGGGTCGTAGTGCACCTCCCAGACTGGAAAGTCAACAAAAATCACGAATGACGCCTTCGGCCTCTGAAGACGTAACGGAAAGAAAGAGATGGAAGGGGTTAGAATCTTGATAAAGAATCTCAGTAGGGGAAATACCTCCTATCCTAGTGTCATCGTCTACGTTCCCAGGGACCTCGGGTTTATTAATAAAAAGGTGAGCATGCATAAAGTTCCTTATTAGGTTTTCAAACATATTTATCCAAGTCCATTCATTTTAGGATGAATTTTTAATGTCATGAATGCAGCATATCATAGCATCAATGTATGGCAGAAACTATGCAATCATAAAGAAACATGTTCATGTATAATATCAACAGGGGTCACAACTTTCATATGAATGCATTTTGTTTATGTGCCATCACTTGCATCATTAGTTCTTTTTCATGAGCCCACCCTAAAAAAAAAAATCTAGGTTATGAGCTCATACCTAACTAGTCGTCACTAGTTCTCAGCTTATCCTCAGATAAGTGTAAATATATCTCGACTCCCGGAGTGCAGGTTAGGGGGCTTAAGGATCACCTAATATATCCCAACTCCCAGAGTGCAGGTTAGGGTTATCTCCTTCTTCAAAATGCATTTACTATCATCCAGTGCACAGTAAATTTGTCCGCTTTGGCAGGCTGCATCTACCATACCCTCACTGTTTTGTTATCTCTTCATTGTTGCAGGAGAAATGCATCTCGGCATGCTATGTAAGTATGCAACATAAACACATGTTCTCAAATATCATCATGGCATTTCATTCAATATTTCATGCTCATCAAATCATGCAAATCATCATAGCATGCCACAATATACACAATACTCATATCTCAAGTTTATACATTCATATGCACATAACATCAGCACTTTAGCAAAGCAATAAACATGCTTCTACCCAGAATGCTGGAATAAGGGACCGAGCTCAGCTAGTGCAAATGCTATGCATAACAAACCATATTAATAAATAAATGTACACTTTGAAACACTAATTCTCATTTCCTTTCCTATTTTACAGTATTTTATGCTTTTGATACTTACGGGTCTTAAACTTACGATCTAAATTAAACTACCATCCAAATTAGTCTTTTATGCACCTAAGGAATCACAACTAATAATTCTCACTAATTATTATGATTATGAACAATTCCAAACAGCATAGTGCAAAATGGGCAGAATTCTAATATTTCAAATTACGAGTGTCTAGGAGTCACAACTTGACCCTTTCTAAGTTTCGGCTTTTCTTAAGGTACTAAAACTAAATGCTACCACTTTTAGGAATTAAACCTACACCTCTTAACATTTCTAAAAGCATTTTATTTCATATTCTACTTGTCCTAAGGTAGTAACCATATTTTTAGTTTCTAAGGGATCTAGAACTCACAACTTACATCCTTTCCACTTACTAGTTGTCTCTAATACTCACAAGATAATTTTTGCTTCACTCAAACATAATGTTTACACATTCTAACCCATTAAAACAGCAACATACAGTAGCCAAAATGACAAGGCAGTGGCCAAAACATATATCACAAATAATCACATAAAATCACATTTCAAGTGCATGTAAGTTACTAGTTTCCTATGGAATCATTTTAGAACCTCAAAACTCTTTTAGAAACCAATTTATTTCATTAAAATCATAAAAATAAATACCAAGGCAGTAGCTATTTTAAACCATTCTCAAAAGAGTTTTAAACCATAAAAATCACTCAAAGTATTCTTTTAGCTTTTCTATGGTTAAGAAAATCTTAAGACATAGTTTTTGTTGGTCTTTGTGACTAGATGAAACTTATGCAAAGTTCATCCTCATCACATGGCCGAAAATAGCATCCATAGAATGCATCCATTTTCCAAACTTCACTTAAGATAAAAAGGGCAAGTCTTTGAGCTCTAGGATCTTTAGGTGATGACAAAAACTTAAACATGCTATGCACTTTATTTTAGTTTCCATTATAAAAGTAAGGTGAGAGCTTGAAATAAATATGAGATGGAAGTTCATTATTATCTTTAAAGTTTAAGTGATGACTTGAAATATAAACATGAAATGCAAAGCTTGAAATTTAAATATGAGAATGCAAGTTCATTTCTTTATTCTTGAGATTTTAGTGATGACAAGGAAAAGTAAACATGATATGCAAAGCATAAACTTAAACATGGATGCAAGTTCATTTTATTCTTTAGTAGAGCTCATTCAAGACTTTAAAGGAATATAAACCTCAAGCTTAACCCAACACATATCTTAGCAAGATAAAGTGAGCTTTAGAGTTCTTTGTACCAAGGTTTCAAGGAAACTTTATGGTTTGAACATCATCATCAAGCTCAAGGAAAAAGGATCAAAAGATCAAAACAAGTAACATCATTTCTTGAGAACCAAAACCAACATAGGAACAAAGAAAAGGAAAAGGAAACCGAATCCATGCATAAAGGAAAAGAAGGAAACCGAAACCATAGTCAAGAAAAGGAAAGGAAAATCGAAAATGAGTTAGAATCAAAACCAAGTTTCAAGTTTTAGAGGTTCCTCAAATGATAACCACAAGACCATTATCTTGAAACCTCATCATCAAGCTAAATATTTCCTTTCAAAACCAAGCTTCATAACCAAAAATAAAAAGAGAGGAAAAGAGTTTCAACTAAGAGAAACTAGAACATTTCATTTCAAAACATCAACATAAAAGATAAAGCTTTTGAAAGACAAAACCCCTACCAAGTTGTATTTTTTTTGTTGGAAGGAAAAAGAGCTTTGTTCTTGGTTGAAATGAGAAGACAAAAACCTCTCCAAAGTAAAGGGAGGATTCGGCCAAAGGGGTGAGAAAAGGAAGGAAACGTGTTTGTGTGAGTTTTGTGTTTGAGAAAGGAAGCTTTGGTGTTTGGATGATGATATATGGTGGTTGTGTGGTGGTTTGAGGTTGCAAGAGGGTGGTCTTAGAAGAGGATGAAGAAGATGAGAGCAAAGAGTTTCTTTGAGAGAAAAGGAAGAAAGGTTAGAGAAATTCTTAAGACACAAACTTGAAAGTGAGCAAATGGAACCATGTTTTCTTGAAATTGGAATTTATAGAAAAATGAAATATCAAGGAGAGAATTTGGAGGGGCTGGCCATAGCATGATGCAGCCATGAGGAGGAAAATATCTCTTTTAATTGGTCATTCAAAGGTAAGGCTAGGTATGGTTTGAAGTATGGTGAAGTAAGGTCTCAAGTATGGTCCAAGGTATGGCTCAAAGCATGGTCTTTGTGTGCAAATCACTTCAATATGTGAAGAATATGGGGAGAGGGTTTCGGCCATTGTGTAGCCAAGGGGAGGAGGGAATGTTTCATCTAATTGTGGTTTAGTGATGTGTTTAGGTGTATCTTTGATTAAGCTTTTGGTTAGGAGTTTGTAAGTAAGTGTTTAGGTGAGGTAATGGGTAATTAAGGGTGTTGAGACATGATTATGAGTGGTCTTGCATCATTAATGAAATCAAAACTCATTTTATGATATGATTATGCACAAACATAATTCCTTAATTTAAGGAATTGGAAAGAGAAAACATTATTTAAGATTCCATGACATGGAATCTTGATTTTTAAAAAGGATTAAGGTGTATCTAAGCAATTCTTAGGTCCTAATTAACCTTAATAAATTATTTTAACTCTAGATTAATTATTGAAATTAATTAATTCTCGATTAGAGCCTAATATTGCATAGGTTCCCTTAATTACGTCATTAGGCCCATAACACTATTCTAGGGGCAAAACGGTAATTTTGCACAAACACTACCCAGGACCACCCCGACCAAAACAAATCTCATCAAACACATATAATTAATATTCCGAACCCTCAGGAGAAATTCCAGGCTCAAATGATATTGATACCCGCGTAGAACGCTATAGAGGTATTTTGGTCATTTTGAGCCAAAAGTTCGGAAAATGAGATTTTCATCTCGGATACCAATCACAACATATATAATCCAATTCAAATATTGAGTTGACCCTTCGAGGACTGCCGGATCGGCCATCCTCGAATTTTCGAGTAAAAATGACCTCAGGGGCATTTCGGTCATTTATGCTCAAACAGGAAAAACCGGGGCGTTACAAGGTGCTGTTTGGCATTGTTTAGATGTGTAAAAATTATTTTTAGCAGTTTAGGAAAAATAGTAATTAGAAAGGAAAAAAAATGTGATTTTCCAAGTTTTTAGGAATTGGAATTATCGCTACTGTTTTGGCATGATTCAGTTCTGTAAGGTGCTGTTTAGCATTGTATATATGTGTAAAAATTACTATTAATTGTTATAAAAATTATTTTTAGCTTCTTAAGAAAAGCCAGTAATTAGAAATGGTTAAAAACGTAATTCCTAGAACTATTGAAACTAATTTTCTCACATTGCCTAACATTGTACAACACTATTTAGTACTGTTCATGAGTTTAAAAATTAGTGAAAATTGTTGTGAAAATTATTTTTGGTCTCTTAGGTGCCTAAAAAGATAATTACAAGCATTAGATTCGACGATTTTACAAAATGCGAAAAATAGTGTTTTGAACTTCTCGTTTTAGCATTTTGGCCAAATAGGTCTCTTAAGAATGTAAACAAATTTTAAGAACCATTAACTTGGGATAATATAAGGAAAGGGGAAATTTACACTTTAAACCACATATTCTTAGTGATTGTAATTTTGACCTGCTATTTGGGCTAAAGTATAGTTTTCAATAACTCTAGTGATATTGATGTAATTGTTACGTATTGATGGCTATGTGCATATGAATTATTTGGGGATTCTATGACTTGAGATAACTATGCAAGTAATGAATACTAGTATGTGTATAAATCCTACTGTGTATAGCATATGCATTAGCTGAGTCCGGTCCTTGATTCCGACATACTGGGTAGGAGCATGTTTACTTTACAATACAATACTGATGATGAATTATGGCATGTTGTACTTGTAAATGAATGATTGAGATGCATGATTGATATGTTTTGTGACATGAAGTAAATTTGGAGAAACTCCATTTCCAACCGTAATGCTACCAGATTTCCACCAAATTTGTGTACTTAGGAAATATTATGAAGCTTATGACCATAAAATGTTGAATGATATGTCATGATAATAGTTGTGATTGTATGCTCATGTTTGCATCTCTGAATAAAATCTGTGATTTCCCTTACTACATTCCTGAGTCACCTCCTCACCATGCCGAACTTTGGTCGGACTCATCAAAGGAATGACTTTCCTAGCATTCTTCTAGCAGTTCCCTTTTGTCATCCCTATGGAGATGGGAGGTGGTAGTGATAGAGAGGCTACCGTTACATAGCCACTAAGGAGCACCACGTCCATTTGTAGAGGAGTTACTCGCTTGGTCGAGGAGCCCATGTTCGCTCTACTGGTCGTCTCGCCACACCTGATGATTTGACCTTTGTGATTAGGTACCTTCTTCTTTCTCGGGAACAATGTTTGTAGGAGTCGATGATGGACCTCTTAGAGCGGCTATGCATATCTAGTTGAGAGGATAGCCTTCTTTTTTTTTTTGTTTTTATTAGAAGTTATCCACTCTTGGTGTGCCCTAGTAGAAGTAGTGGGAGGGGAGGTCTTTATTAGATTGTATTTAGTTTTCTTATGCATACTGTTCATGCTTATATTTGGATGACTGTACTTAGCTCAACCTATGTTGGTGGGCATGACACTATTTTACATGTATATTTTGTTGTATGAAGGGGAACAATTGATATATATATATATATATACACATACACACACACACACATGATGATATGGTTATGCTTATGATATTGTGGTATTTGTATTTTGCGTATGCTTGTGACATGTTTTTAGCTTTCCCTCTTATATGTAAGACGAATGACGTGTTTTACTTTGTATGCATGGCTCATGTTTTGTTTTTAAGTTTTAAAAAAAAATGTACCCGTATTTTTACTAAAGTATCTCTAAAAGCCTAAATTAAGAACTGTAACAAAATAATAATAACTAATAATTAACTTAAATGCATCCTAGACATGTTGAGTTAAATATTAGGGTGTTACACAAATTCTAGTGTCCTACTTTCAAAAGATAGTCCACCCATTGGGACAGGACTGAGCTACACTCATTAGAGCAAAGGAATGATTTAGGACATGTTGCACTAAGTAGGTATGCTAGAAATGCCTTGATGTTGCTAGATTTTGGGATAAAAATAATCATCTAAATTTTATTAATGTTGCTAATTGTTAAATGGCTATTTTTTTAACAAAAACAAATGGTTATTTTTAACACATTTTTTAAAATTTAAAAAAGGTGGGAGCAAGGTTGGGATTTTCCATTGAAGGAAAGAAATCCCAAAAAGATTAATCAAATTATGCTTTTTATGACATATTGTTGATGTGGCATGTTGTGGGACTGACGGAGGCTGTTGAATTCCTCCTCAAATTAGAAATTAATTTACACCAAGATGTACAAAAAAAAAAATAGTACAAGGGCATAATCTATATCGTCTCTCAAGGAGACTTTATCACTTAGTTAGGCAAGTGGGGGTTTTAAGAATCAAAGCAAAGTAATTAAATTTAAATGATAATAGCAACAGTGAAGAAAGTACTAGTACAAGGTATTCTTAGGATTGGAATTAATTATCATTGACCAAATATTGAGCCAATTTGTGGCTATTAGTAATTAATTATTGGCAATTCTACTGGTGATCAATCGATCCCTGGAATTCGACCAATGCAAATAACCAATAAACAAGATCTCAATTTGTTTCGAAATTATAGTGATTTAAGGTACCAATTGCAATAGCCTAACTGCCAATCAGAAGGTTAATTTTAGTATTCCCCCTAAAATATAAACTAATAGATCTATCAATTTATGCCCAATGTGTTTCCCTAAATGACAATTGCCAATGTAGTTATTCCAATAAAATATTATAGCAACCACCAAAATAATTATAAGAATGGAAACTCAAGAAAATGGATAAAACTAATATATTCAATATAAACAAAGGGTTTCAAATATTATCCCAATCCATCTGGAAATCCCTACACTAGTAAGAAAATATATTCCTTCATCTATGGAGGATTACAACAATGAATCTAAAAGATCACCCGAAATTAATAGCAACAATCCTTGCTATAATCCATAAGAACGAAGCAAATTCACCTATGGAATCCCTAGAGAGAGAAGAGTAAAGAAGAAGATGTTATAGTGAGAAGCAAAGAGAGAATAATAGCAACCTAAAATGTGCAGCCTAAACTAGAGTAAAATTCTAAGTCATTCCTATAAATACTGTTATCTAAAATGGGCCATAGTAGGGTCCACAAACAAATTAATGAACAAATAACACGTTATCGTACCAGCATTGCAGCGCTCTCTAGAAGGCACGGCTTAAACTTTCATGGTTGTTGCTCTACCTAATGCTACAGTGCTAAAATGAGCGATACATTAGCTCCAAAATCCTTAAAAAACTTCAATGCGAAATGTTTTGAATGATAACAAAACCAATTTCGAGAAAATATTTTGAAGAAGGACTAATGTTTCTCTTGAGTTTCTTGAAGCAATAAATAGATCTTTACATTAGCATAACTCAGTTCCTAAAATGAAAATATTTTCACATGACATGTGCAAACATGTTTAATCTCATTTAAAGAGATTAGGACTTAATGAAGTGAAACATATATCATGGAATAAACGAATATATGCTCAATGTATTGAAGAAAATTCTCAAGTCCAATGAATCAAGGCTCAGATATTCAGAAAGTAGCACTTGAGTTTAGAAAGTATATTACAAGTGAATATTTCAATCCAACTTTGTAGCAAGTGTGTACTACAACCTTTAATCATCATGGTCGCAGTCATATCATTATCTACAAGCTTTGATTGAAGACTATAGGATCGAAGAAATATCAAGAAACTGTTACTACACTTCTGAAAGCATGCTTCACAACAAAACGATGCACTTTACAAGAAAAACGAGGGAATTATTTAAAGTCAAAGCCAATCAAGAATTGACTTGACATATCTCCTACCAACTTGGTCAACTACCTTAGCGTCTAGAAGGAAAATTTTAGAAACTTCATTCAAAAGGTAAAAAGTAGTTTCTAAAGATGGCCTCAGAAATCTCTATTTCACAATGGCTTCTACAATTGCTCTGATAGTACCGAGCTACTCCTCTAGATTGTATTCCTAAGACACAAAAAGAAGATCAACATGTAAGAACCTAATTTTTATTCAGAAAATAATTGAGGCTTTAGTAATAAGAATATCAAAATTCTGATATACATAAAAATGACGAAACAATGTAACGAACATAAAAAAAAAAATGAATAGTACTTTTGCGGGCCCTACAGGCCCGCTGGGACAGCCGAAACCCTAGAATTCGGGCCCGGAGATGTCAAAAATTTAGAAAATAGAAGGATAAGCTTACAAATAGTTAGAAATAAAAAATTTTATGCTAGAATTAATTTTCAGGCAATATCTGATTACTCAGGTACGGTGTTTCACCCGTTCGGGGAAATTTAGGTGTACAATTTTTAACACCTAAAACTAATTAACCTCTACAAAATAATGAAGTTTATCCATTTGAATGCCAAATGAATGGCTAGGATTTCGTCTTGGATGAAAGATCAAATCGTAGCCATTGATATACATTTCATTTAATGAAAAGAATTTTTGCTTTATAACTAACCAATAGTATCACACCTTATTAGATAAATATAACTCACCTAACCCCATTGATTCATTTTCTTCATCCTCGGCCAGCCAAATGAGTGCAGAGAACTCCATTTCCTTTTTCACAAAACCTTGATTTCCAACCTCAAAATCTTGGTCCTGAGCTTATTAAATCCATAAGCTCCCTTCACTAAAATTGTTCTACACACTAATCTCTACAATTCTAACCGATTAAAATTCCCAAACCTCATCTTATTTACCCCACTCATCACTGATTAGAGAAGGGCTTGGGTGTATCTTGAGAGTTGTGGAGTGAAAAGCATTGCTTGGGAGCATCCTAGAGACCAAGGCACCTTTAGCCTCCAAGAGTAGGGTTTTATTGAGTCTTTTCTTGACAAATTTATATTTCTCATCTCTGACTTTTTCTGCCCAAAATTTTTTGTTATTTTGGTTAATGATATATGGTTGTTGATGTATAAATTTTTGTGGAGGGTTTGGATGAGCTTAGAGTAATCATTTTATCAAGTGAAGTTTTAGATAGTGTGCTGGATTTTCGATTTTGCTGAAAATAGTAAAATCTAATGAATTTTTAGACATATTTGTGGTTATGATTATGGTCTGGAAAAATTATATGATGGACCTAATATCTTGAAATATCTACACGAATTTTGTTGAGCATTGTTTGACCAAAACGATGTTCATGCTGGCTAGATTTGTGAAACTGAAGCTGTAAAATTGTATGATTTTATTATCATAGAAGTTGATCGAATTTTCCTTTTAAATTTTTACAGGGAGTTAAAGACATCTTCAATTGTAACTGTATTTTTTATTTTGGGTCAATTCCATCATTTGCTAGATTTAAAAATTGTGAGAATCTTGTTCTAGGCTGTGAAAAAGTGTTCTCTAACCACCAAACTTGTAAAATTTAGTGACATGACTATAGAATTCTGATTGTCATGAAATTTTACAAGGTCTTTTAGACATATGAAGGTGTCATAGGGAATTTTTGTGGCTCTTGAATTGGTCATTTGATATGGAAACTAATTATGAATTCTAGAGTGATAAATTTGCCTAGTTGCTGGAAATGATAAAGATATCTTAAACTAATGATAGAATGGCATTGAATTAAAGCATATATCATATGAATACATGCTAATTATTCTAAAGTAATGTTGAAGAGATATGGATGAGACTCCGACATGATTATAAGCCTATATGTGATATAAGTAGGCCTTTGAAAAGATAATCATATCATATGGGTATTATGATGATAAAAAAGAATATGTGAAGTTTCACAATGCATGTTTTAACATATGGGGAAAATAGAGACAATGCTTATGTGGGTTAGAAAGGGAATATAAAAATAAGAACTTCCCAGGAAATTTTATGAGTCAGTAGACGTATCGGCTAGGAGATTGAACTGTTTGTGATTCGGAAATGGAAAAAAATGAAGTCCGATAATCGCGAATAGGAATGAGCTCATGTCCTAGCAGTCTATGGTCCTCTATGGAGTTCTCCACTACAGATGTTACCTGATGTGAAACTAAGCCTTCCTTATGTTAATGAAAAGAAACAACTGTACTGAATTGAAATAGATGATTACTACCATTTTATCTTTATATTTACTTGAATTATGTACATTAATATTTATACATATGATTTAGCATGATGATTTCTATATGAATGAATTACTTGTTATATTTTGTTCACATTTGAGGGAATACCCTATTGAGAATTTTATAATATTCTCACCCTATGGCTATATTTATTTTGTGTTATTCATACCTAACAGATGTCATCACTAGTGTTTTACCTTGACTAGCCACAATGGGTTTGGTACTATGATCCTGCCTTAGACTTTCTTTCTGCTGTCGGTTACTCACAAGTTCGTGTTTATGTGTTTTTTGCCCGTTCCTTTAGTACTTCTGTATTTACTGCTGACTATGATCCTGCTTTTCCGTATGATGGTGTGCCTCTCCACATGGCACACCTAGTGATATTTGATATTCCGCATGCACCACCAGCACCCCTCAATCATATGTTCCCGCTTCATCCTTGTCTTCGAACTCAGACCCACCTGAGGGTCCTAATGCCCCTGGCGGAGGTGAGGCCATCATCCCGATGGCCAATGGTTTCATCAAGTAGGACGTAGGACCTTCAGGGACTCTTGATGTGTATATAGTTGTAGTTTAGTATTAGATATCCACCCCACCTACAGATTGACTTTGTTAGATATTTTTGGGGTCCATTTATGTGAATATGAGATTTTGTTGGGCCCTGATACTTAAGCAGGTTAGACGAGACATAGAAGATGTTTTCTTTTGTACTAAGTTCTTGAATAGTTCAGTGGTTGATAATTTATGTTCTAATGTACTGTACATAGTGCTGACTCGCTTATGATGTATATATATAAATCTATAAGTTGTTGCGATCCATGGGCTCATTTTATTATCATCTTTTCATTTCTCCCGACTAATATAAAGTATAAAATAAGAGTAACACTATTCTAATTACTGTATAAACACTCGAGTAAAATATGGTAGTTAGGAGGGTGTTACACAACACGTGTCACTTGGAAAACAGATTAAAGGCAACGGTCATAAATACAAATCAGATATAAATAGAGAGATAATGTACTCACAATCAATAGAGCCTTTTGCTCATCTAAGTGTTGAAACGTTGAAGAAATTTCCCTTTCATTCTTTGTAAAGTTTATTACTCCTTGTAATCAGTTTCTTCCTTGTAAAAATTTTCTTTCTATGTTCTCAGTAGGTCATATGTTCTTCCTTAGAAGAATCGATAGAAAGAAGTCATTAAGTTTTCTAGGTCTATTATTCTTCATCTTATGAAAACTTAAGTGTTGGTTAGTTTGAGTGTTCCAACCCAAACATAAACCTTTGTAACGCTGATTTGGTAGCAATCATTATGAGTTAGCTTGAAGAGGTTAAGCAAAGACTACTTGTAATATGTGGTAGAGTGAGTTATTGGTCACAATGTTAGCTTGGAGAGGCTGGTCAAAGACTACTCAAGTGTGATAGTAGAGTAAGCTACTGGTCACACTGTTAGCTTGGATAGGCTAGTTAAAGACTACTCGATTGTGACAGTAGAGAGAGCTACAGGTCATTGGTAAGAGCTTAGGAAGGGTACTATAAAGAATATCTAGCTTTCTCAGGTTGAGAAAGGTTTTAGTGAAACTCAATGGTGGTTGAGAACTAGATGTAGGTAGATCGGCCGAGCAGTATAAAAATACTTATATGTTATCTTCTTCTTCCTTAACTCTCTTTTATTTATTGCTTTATGCTTATTACATTATGTTTTCTGGAAAACCTGCTCTTATGCATTTTAATATATATTTCAGTTCAGAAAATTACTTTTCCACATAACTAATGATGTTTTTACTTTACTTCAAGTTTAATATTTGATAGTATATTGAATAAGTTTTTCAGAAAAAGAAAAGGAAAGGAAAGGCAAAGCATGATTTAACCCCCCTTCTCATACACTTTTCTACGTACAATTGGCATCATACATCAGGCTTCTAAGGGGTTAAGCATTCTAATGATTGTAGAGGGCAAAGATCCAGAGGAGATACGACACAAAACAACAACATAGCAAAAGGGCACTCCATAAATAGACCACCATTCTTTGATGGTGGAGACTACGCATATTGGAGAGATTGTATGGAGTTATTCATAAAATATACAAGTCTTAACTTATGGGAGATCATCTAAGAAGGAGTTTATGTTCCAACGAAGAATTTCCTGGATCTGATGATGCACCCTCCACCCCCAGAAAAGTTCCCATAAGTAGGTGGATAGAGCAACATAAAGTTAGAGTTCAGTTGAACTCCAAAGCTAAATTCTTACTCATGAGTGCACTAAGCAAAGCTTAATATGACAAAATCATTGCTTGTGACACGGTTAAGAAAATCTAGGACAGGCTACTCATGCTGCATGAAGGAACATATCAAGTCAAGAAGACTAAGATCAACATGTTAGTCCATCAATATGAGATGTTTAAGATGAACGAACAAGAAAGTATTGATAATATGACCACAAGGTTGATGCACATTACTACTCAGCTGAAGGGATTGGGCAAAAGGTATTCTAACTTGAAAATAGTTAGAAGAATCATAAGAAGCCTCCTTAATAAATGTCTAAAGCTTAGAGGTCCATAGAAGAAATTCCACTCCAAGAAGAAAAGGATGCTGGCATCTTAGAGTAACTTAGAAGAGGTGAATGAAAGGTCAGAAAGCTAGGATGAGCTGGAAGATATTACAAATTTGTGCTTCATGGTTGGCTATGCTTCAAAAGGAGAATCTGAGGTAAATAACTCTTCTGACCCTATCCTTCTTATGATAAATTATCAGCTTTATATAAGGAATTGATCAAAAACTCTCAAATTCTCTTATCTCATTATCTCAGTATGAAAAAGAATCATCAAAAAGTAGTTCTTGAACTTGAAAAGGCCAAATAAGATGTTGAGAATCTAAGGCTTGAAAACAAAGTTTTAAATGTGAAGCTCAATGCCTTAGAAGCTGAAGTCTCTAAAAAACTAAGAAAACTCAAAAGGTTATTTCTAAACTAGAAAGAACTTCTAAATATCTCAAATCTGACCTTGAAAATATGGCAAATGGTTCAAGAATCATGAACTAATGCTTGGAGGTCAGAGGCCATATTTTCAAAAGACTGGGGTTAGGATATGAGGATGAAATGGATGAGAAAGGAAAAGTAACCTAGCTAAAGAAAGTGAACAACAAAGTTTCTTGTACTATCTGTCATAAAAAAGGACACCCATCTGACAAGCGTTTCTTGAGAAAGAAATTTGTCAAAAAGGTTGAGAAACTCCCCTTCAAAATACTAACAAAAAAGGACCCAAGAACGTCTGGGTACATAAATTAAAAATTATTTTTATTGTAGATTTGTCTGAGAATACACGTTGATCAAGAAAACAAATGGTACATAGACAGTAGTTGCTCAAGATGTAACAACCGCATTTTCCTGTATTGAGAGAAAATGACCAAAATGCCCCTGAGGTCATTTTTCACCCAAAACTCGAGGATAGCTAACCCCACAGTCCTCGAAGGGTCAACTCAATGTTTGAAGGGGATTGGGTGAATTATGGTTGTCGTCAAAGGTGAAAATCTCATTTTCTGTGTTTTCAGCTCAGAATGACCAAACTACCCTATAGTGTTTTTACACGGGTATAAGTGCCGTTTGAGCCCAAAAAACTTCCTGAAGATTTTAAAATGATGTTTCTATGTGTTGGGGATATCTGTTTAAGTCCCAATGGCTGGGCAGTTTTTATGAACAATTACGTTTTTGCCCCTAGAATAGTGTTTTTGAGCCTAATGATGTGATTAAGCAAACATAAGCAATATTAGGCTTTAATCGAAGATTAATTAATTTTGATAATTAATCTAGAGTCAAAATAATTTATTAAGGTTAATTAGAACCTAAAATTGCTTAGATTAAACCTAAATCTCTTTTTTAAAAATCAAGATTTCAAGTCATGGAATCTTGAATAGTATATTTTCTCTTCAATTCCTTAAATTAAGGAATTGTGTCTACAATTGTTTATATCATAAAATGAGTTTTTATTTTGCTAATGAAGCAAGACCACTCCTAATCATATCTCAATATCCCTAATTACATATTTACCTCACCTAAACACTTTTTTACAAACTCCTAATCAAAAGCTTAATCAAAGATACATCTAAACACATCACTAAACCACATTTAGATGACACAAATTCCTTCCCCATGGGCTGCAATGGCCGAAACCTCCTCCTCCCCATATTCTTCACATGTTGAATTGATTTGCATACAAAGGCTATGCTTTGAGCCATATCTTGCACCATAGTTTGAACCATACCTCACCATGCTTACAACCATGCTTTGAATAACCATTTGAAGAAGATATTTTTCCTCCTCTTGGCTACATCATTCACGGCCAGCACCCCCCATTTTCACTCCTTCATGTTTCAAATTCTATAAATACTCATCCTGTAACGCCCCGATTTTTCTGTTAGAGTGAGAATGACCAAAATGCCCCTGAGGTCATTTTCAGCCCGGAATTCGAGGAAAGCCGGTTCGGCAGTACTTGAAGGGCAAACTCAATGTTGGAAGGGGATTAGATGACTTGTGTACCTTCCCGGGATCGAAAATCTCATTTTTCGAGTTTTCGGGTCAAAATGACCAAAACACCCCTGCGGTGTTTTACCCGTTTGCAAGTGCTAGATGAACCCGAAACTTCTCTAGATGATTTTAAAAGGCATTTTTATGTAGACTGTGACTTTAGTTTTGACCCCGGAGGTCCCGGGCGAAATTAGTGCAAAATTACGGTTTTGCCCCTAGTTTCGTGTTTTTACACTTAATCGCGTGATTAAGCAAACCTAAGCAATATTAGGCTCTAATCGAAGGTTAATTAATTTCCTTAATTAATCTAGGGTCAAAATAATTTATTAAAGTTGATTAGAACCTAAAAGTGCTTAATTACAACTCAAAATCATATTTTAATTTCAAGACTCCTAGTCATGGAATCTTGAATAGTGTTCTCTCTTTCCAATTCCTTAAATCATGGAATTATGTTACACATTGTTTATTCATAAATGAGTTTAAAATTCTTTAATGATGTATGAGCACTCCTAATCTTGTCATAAAATCCTTAAAACACATTCTTAGTTACCTAAACTTAAGCTTAATTATTCCTAACCTTGTACCTAAGCTAATACACATCTAAACCTACCATTAACACCAATTAAAGGATCAAACCTCACCTCCTCCTTGCTGTACCAAACCTGGTCATGAGCCCTCCCTCCCCATATGCATCACATGTTCAATTTTTCAACACTCCAAGGCCATACCTCAAGTCACATACAATATACTTTGTCATAACTTTCAATCAAGCTTGAATTTCCACATGAATAAATAATTAAAACAACCCATTTTTCCCATTTATTTGTGGCTGGAAAAGTTCCAGCCATGTCAAGTTTCTAGAAGCCTAATTTCATCAAAAATTGATAGGAAACTAACTCACATCAAGCCATACTTTGTAGCATAGCTTCCATACTTCAAACCATGCTTCTATGACACAATCAAAGAGATATTTTCCTCTCCCTTTTCCCTCCAATACCACACGGCTACTCCTTCCCTTGGTGAGCTCCATGGTTTTGTTTTTCTATAAATAGGATGCTTGTGATAGCCTTGTGGCACCTTGAAGCATTTGCTAAGTTTAGAGTTTTAGAGTTGTCTTGCCAAGTTTTTCTTTTCTCTCAAAGTTCCAAGAGTTCTTTCTCTTCATCTTCATCTTTCTCATCCTTCCCTCACATAATCACCTCATAGTCTCAATCTACCACCTCATAACCTTAAATCATTCTCTAAGCTCTCAAATACTCAACCTCAAACACAACTTCACCCAAAACACATTTCCTTTCTTTTCCTTCCTCTTTGGCCGAATCATCACCACCATCCTAGGAGGTGTTGCTCATCTCATTTCCATCTTCAAGTCCAAGCTTTTACCTTCATCACTAGGTAGGGATTTGTTTTCAAACTTTGTTTTGCTCAAGAAAATGTTTTTCTCTAGTTTCCTCTTGGATTCTTTTTGAACTTTCCTTTGTTTTCCTTTTCTTTTCATTTCAGCCTCTAGGCCTTGATATGAGCATGATAGCTTGATGATGAGAGTTTCTAGATGATGACATTGTGTTCATCTCAAAGAAACCTCTAAAGCTTGAGTTTTCCTTTCCTTATGACTTCATCTATATGATATCTAGCTCACATGGTTTTTCAACTTAAGAAAATTAATCTAAGGATTTCTAAAAGCCCAAGCCTACCCTTGTCAACCTTAAAGTTGGTCGCTAATGCTCTAGAGATTTTTCTCTAGATAGGGGTTTTGGGTATTTAATAAAGAACTTGACTTAGTTTCACTTTCTTTTTCTTTTGTAAGACTTTCGGTTTTGGTATTTTGATCTTTGAGATAGTGTATTGGGTTGTTATTTTGTTAAAGTCTTGAATGAGCTCTAGCTAACCATAAAATGAACCTTGTATCATGTTTACTTTTATGCTATGCACATCATGTCTACCTTCCTTGCTATCACTAAGTATCAAGATAATAAGTGAACCTTGCATTATCATGTTTATATTTCAAGCTATGCATTATCATGTTTATATTTCAAGTTCTCACTTAATACCAAGATAATAATGAGTTGCATTCATATTTACTTTGTGCTATCACTTTACTTTCTAATGGAACCTAAAATAAGTGCATGAGTATGTTTATTTTTATGTCATCACCTAAATGAAGCTAGAGCTCAAAGACTTGCCCATTGTTGTCTCAACAAAGGTCTAAAAATATGTATTTTCTTGGTTCATATTTCGGCCCCAAGGGGTCTTGAAGTTTCTAAGTATTTGAGACTATGTTTTATAATTTTTCCAAGCTTATATGAGTTTAAGGAATGCATAGAACTAAGTTTTATGAATTTAGGACCTCTTGAGACAAAGATAAATTGGTCACTGTCCTCTTAAACACTCTTATGATTTTAGATGTTAAAAATGTTTATAAATGAGTTTTGAAAGTTTTAAAAAGGTTCCAAGAGAAACTAGTATTTCATGTGCTTTAGAAATTGTGTTCTATGCCTTTTATGGAGAAGTATATTTTCGGTTCTTCCTTGCTCTTTACTGCCACTGTATGTGCTATTTTAATGATGATAATGTGCCTATGTTTGAGTAAAAAATAATGTTAAGACTCATATGTGAAAGATAGGATAAGTTAGGAACTAGAAAAGAATTAATTTGAGAGTTCTAGATCCGTTAATTATGTAATTTTCTGGATTCTGTCCAGCAAGGTTTAGATTTAATAATCATGGTTTTTAATTAGTTTGAATGTGTAGGAATGACTCATAATTGGTTTATGACTTAATCTTGAAGCCTTAGGAGCAAACCGAACTTAGAAAGGGTCATTGTTGTGACTTCTAGGTACCCATAAAGTTAGGATTTCAAATTCTGCACTCTTGAGGTTTAGAGATGTTCTTGACCATAGTGTGAGATGAGAAATACTTAGTTATAACCTCATAGGTTTCCCAAGAGACTAGGCTTTGATGATCGATAACTTAGAATGTGAGATAAGGACTTTAAGGGTCTAAACAGTAATTTCTAGAACCCCGTAATCACACAAATATAAAGCTATCCAAATCTGCATAGTGCTGTTTGGATAGGTCCTTGAGCATAAAAATTAGTAAAACTTATTAGTTGTGAACCTATAGGTGTGTAAGAGGTTAAGGATAATACTAGAACAATTAGTTTACAAGTTTAAGACTCAAAAGAACCAAAGCATAAAACATTATGGGTTTATAACATAATAAGCTTGTGAGTTTGTATGAATAATTGTCTAAGGTATGATTATGTGATAATGTATATGCTATGAAGAAGTTTTATGTATACACTATGAAGAAGTTTCATGTGATGATGTATATGCTATGAAAAAGTTTTATGTGAAAATAGGTTATAGTTTTATATATGATTATATGATGAGATGCATACTATGAGAAAGATTTATATGATGAATAATGATGTATCTATGAATTAACACTTTATGAGAACTTAAATGTGACACAACACTGAGATGCCTTCTTGGGTGACACCGGTTTAGCCGAGCACCCCCAAGAAAACAAATCCGTGAGGGTATTGACATAGAGCTTACCAAAGTGGACAATGCTACTGTGCACTAGTTGCCAGTAGAGCGTTTCAAAGAGGAAATGACCCTAAGAGAGGTGATCCTTAATTGCCCCCTAGCCCGCACTATTAAGTCGGGATTATGTATATGTTACGCTTATCATAGGATAAGTAAGAACTAGTGACGACTAGTTAAGGTATGAGCTCATAACCTAGGAGATGATTAGGGTGGCCCATGAGAAAAAGTTAAAGTTTAGAATGTCACATATGATATGAAAAACCAAGAAAGTTATAATGAGAATTATCTGACACCTTATGCCAATATCTTGATGTTTCTTAAATATATCATTGACCTATATGATGCATTCATGTCTTAGTATACTGCATGCTTAGTCATAAGACGCATTATAAAATATGACGGACCTTGGATAATTAATGCTTTAGAAAACCAATATAAAAGAAGTATGCATATATGCACACCTTTTAGAAATAAACCCAAAGTTCCTGAGGATGTGATGATGTCACCTAGGTAGGGATTACCCTACTGAGATTTCTTTTAGAAGATTCTCATTCCCTCTCTCTTTTCTTCCGTCATATCTTCAGATGGCGACATTCGTACTCTTCATCGACACCCCAGTATGGGAGTTGCACCATGACCCGGCACTCGGGTCATACCATTTTGAGGGTCACTGCACTGTTAGAGTCTTCATGTTCATGGGACGACCCTTCGTACACCCAGTACGGAGTTACCGATTCACCCCGACTGCCCCCTACCATCACAACAATATTTTTGAGCGAGCTAGATCATGGGACGAGCAGATCCTCCGCATGCAGCCTGAGGGATCAGCGGTACGCGACTACCAGGAGTACGTGCCCCGCACCCAGTACTCGGAGATGGATCCATCTGAGGACCCGCCATCACACATGTACAGTTGGAGCTCCAGTCCCGCTCCCCCACCGATGAGAGCCGGGAGTGAGGAGACGGTGGTCCAGCCAAGGTTGGCACGTAGGCCATCCATGCGCCCTCACCGCGGTGGACATGCCCCGATGATGCGCTTGACCACTCCTGTCGAGATTCGTCAGTGGATCGACTTGACCCCACAGTGCTCGGACCAGCAGGAGTAGACATAGGAGGGGTGGCAGTTAGTGCACACACGCCACATAGTTGAGGGCAAACCTTCTTTTGTGTATGAGGTTGCCTACTCTAGGTGCACTCGGGCATGGGTGTTGTTTTATGATTTCCTTGTATTTGTTTTCCTTGTATTTGTTCTTCAATTGTATTCTATTTCCCGATGTATCGAATAATCCTGCCCTTTGGGTGGGCACATTATATATATGTTTCAATTGATGTTTCCATGATATGATGTGTTCCTTTACGCTTTGCTTATATGTTTCGTTATACTTCCTTTTAAAGATTCGTGCGTGGCTCTCACCTTGATTTTAAAAAGAAAAATTTTACCCATATTTCTACTAAGTATTTTCTAAGTAAAAGATGAGACCAAGAGGTAATATTCTAAAGATTAAGATTTAGGTTAAGATTAAGATAAGTACATACTAGTAGTCTTAGGTTAAGATTTAGGGTGTTACACATCTTATGAGCACTAGGCTCCATTTGCTCATTTCCAAGCTTATGTCTTAAAGCTTTTCTCTAAGTTTCCTTTCTTTCTCTCAAAGAGCTCTTGAACTCTTTTTCTTTCATCTCCTTCATTCTCTTCTAAGACCACCATTCTTGCAACCTCAAACCACCACACAATCGCTATAAACCATTATCCAAACACCAAAGCTTTCGCTCTTAAACACAAGCTCACACAAAACACTTTTCTTTTCCTTTTTCCTTTTCTTGGCTGAAATTATCATTATCCTTGAGAGGAGAGTTTTCTTCTCAACCTTTTACAAGATCAAGCTCCTTTTTCCTTCCAACAAGAGAAATCACTTGGTAGGGGTTTTGTTTTCAAAAGCTTTCCTTTTTATGTTCATGTCTTGACATGAAAAGTTTTAGATTTCTCTTAGTTCAAAATCTTTTTCTCTCTTCTTATTTTTGGTTATGGAACTTGTTTTGAAAGGAAAATCTTTAGCTTGATGATGAGGTTTCAAGATAATGGTCTTCAGATTTTCATTTGAGAAACCTTTAAAGCTTGAAACTTGTTCTTGATCTTGAAGCATTTTGGTTTTTCCTTTCTTTTTCTTCATGGTTTCGATTTTCCTTTCCTTTTTCTTGTTGTAGTTTTTGGTTTTCATTTCCTCTCTCTTTACAAGTTTAATGAAAATGCTAGGTAGCTCACAAAAGTTTTACTTAAGAAAATATATCACTTGTTTTCAAAGAGCCAAAAGCTTACCCTTGTCAACCTTAAAGTTGGCCGGCACATTCTAGAGTTTACTCTAGATAGGAGTTCTTAGGCATAAAATAAAGAATATCGTGTAGTTCCCTTCATGCTTTGCTTCAAGAAATGTTGTTATCTTTTTGACCTCTTAGTTCATTTCCAAGAACTCTAAAGCTCACTTTGTCTTGCTAGATAAGTATTGGGTTGAGGTTATTATTGTTCCTTTAAAGTCTTGTATGAGCTCTAGTTAAGATAAACTGAACTTACACTCATGTTTATTTTTATGTCATCACTAAAATCTCAAGAATAAAAAAATGAACTTACATTCTCAAGTTTATATTTCAAGTCATCACTTAAACCTTAAAGATAATAATAAGCTTGCATCCCATATTTATTTTTATGCTCTCACTTTATTTTTTATAATAAAGAATAAAACATAGTGCATACCATGTTTAAGTTTTTGTCTTCACCTAAAGTTCCTAGAGCTCAAAGACTTGCCCTTTTTATCTCAAGTGAAGTTGGAAAATGAAAGCATTTCATAAATATCATTTTCGGCCATGTGATGAGGATGAGCTTAACATAAGTTTCATCTAGTCACAAGGGCCAACAAACTATGTCTTAAGATTTTCTTAAGTATAGAAAGTCTCAAATAATACTTTGAGCATGATTTTATGATCTAAATCTCACTTGAGAATATTTTGAGATAGCTACTGCCCTTAATTATATTTTTGTGATTTTAATGAAATAAATTAGTTTCTAAAAGAGTTTTGAGGTTTTAAATTGATTCCAAGAGAAAACTAGTAACTTATTGCACTTGAAAATGTGATTTTATGAGATTATGTGATCTATATATTTTGGCCACTGCCCTGGACTTATGATCACTGTTTGATTCTGTTTTTATGAGTTAGAATGTGTAAAAAGTATGTTTGTATAAAGGAAAAATTATTTGGTGAGTATTAGGAACAACTAGTACGTGGAAAGGAGGTAGGATGTGAGTTTTAGAACCCTTGGAAGCTAGAACTTTTAGATTCTATTTCCAGCATGTCTAAACATAGTAAAAGTGGTTTATAATTAGTGTATATGTGTAGGAATTCCATAATTGGTTTAGGAATTAATTATAGTACCTTAGGTGAAGGCGGAACTTAGAAAGGGTCAAAGTTGTGACTCCTAGATACCCATAATTACGAAACATAGATTCTGCCCTTACTACCCTATGCTGTTTGGTTTTGATCATGATCATAATAACTAGTGAGAATTATCAGTTATGATCCCATAGGTGCATAAAAGACCTAATTCGGGTAATAGATTAATTAGATCGGAAGTTTAAAACCCGTAAGGGTCAAAAACATAAGGAACTGTAAGATAGGAAAGGAATATGAGAATTAGTGTTTCAAGGTGTCTATTTGATTATTAACATGGTTTTTATGCATAGCATTTGCACTAGCTGAGCCCGATTCCTTATTCCAGCATTCTGGGTAAGAGCATGTTTGTTGCTTTGCCAAAGTGTTGATGTTATGTGCATATGAATGTATAAACTTGAGAATTGAGTAATTGTGTACATGATGATATTCTATGGTGAATTGCATGATTTGATGGGCATGATATATTAAATGAAATGCCATGATGATATTTGAGAACATGTGTTTAAGATGCATTCTGGCATAGCATACCGAGACACATTGCTCCTACTACAATTAGGAGATAACAAAATCGTGAGGGTATGGTACATGCAGCCTGCCAAAGCGGAAAAATTTACTGTGCACTGGGTGCAAGTAGATGCGTTTCAAAGAGGAGATGACTCTAAACCCGCACTCCGGGAGTCGAGATGTATTTAGGTTATCCTTAAGCCTCCTAACCTGCACTTCGGGAGTCAGGATTTATTTATACTTATCTGGGATAAGTCGAATGATGTGTTACCCCTTCTTTTGCCTCATATTAAATCTAGTGACGACTAGTTAGGATTGAGCTTATTCCTAGGCGATAGGTGAGATGGAATTTGGTGGCCAGGATAAAATCGCCGGGGCTGGCATGTTGGTTGGATTTTGGCAGACAGGATAAGAAGGTGGTCTTTATGAAAAAGAACTTAAGAGTTCGAATATGAGAAAGAAGTTATATGAAAGTACTGTGCCTTTTATGCCACGTATATGATTTATGATTCTTTATGTTGTACTCAAATACCATGCTTTTTCATGTTAATGTGCATATGGTATTGTCATGCATTCATCCAATATCTGTTGTATTCATGTCATTAAGACTTATACTAAAAGACACCCACTTCGGATAAATAGATTTGAGAAGTTTAAAATCAAACCTTATGCATGAACACCTTTTTCATAATTAAAACCGAAGTGCTGGGGATGATGATGATGACACGTGTGTTAGAGTCAGAAATCCCTACTGAGAACCTTGAATGAGTTTCTTATCCCTCTCTTTTCTTCGATATCTTCTCCAATCGAAGATAATGATGTGGTTTGTGACTTCTACTAAGGCATGGGCATGGGGCACAAGCTACGAGTCGAATTAGAGGGATGTAGTGGAAGCACATAGATACCACTTTATATATATACATATGTGTATTTCTTTTTTATACGATAATGGATCTATGATAGTAGTAATTTATGTATCTATAATGTTATAATTATGTTGTGTTGTTATGTATAACATTTGTATTTTGTGGTTATGAATGATATGATTTTTCTTTCTTGTATGTTATGTTTGCGGCGAACGTTAGATTTTATTTTAGCACGCGGCTCATGTTTTGTGTTCAAGTTTCAAAAAGAAAAATTTATTCATATTTTCCGCTAAGTATTTTAATAGAGTAAAGTTTAAGAATGAAACAAAAGGGTAATGACCAAAAATTAACCTTAATACATTCTAGGTTTATTAGGTTAAATTTTAAGATGTTACACAAGACACATGTTCGAATCCAGGAAGTGGTTCAGAAACCTAAAGCCAAAGAACTTTGGATTAGTCGAATTCGCTAATAGAGGTAAAGCCAATGTCATAAACATAGGAAGTGTTGGTAAGGATGACTCTCTCTAAATTTTCAATGTTTTACTTGTTGATAGTTTGGCTCATAATCTGTTGAGTATCAACCAATTCTATGACCAAGGCTTTAATGTTTTATTTAATGTTCATGCTTACAAAATTATAAATCCCATTTCAAGACAAGTCATCTTATCTGGCAAGAGACATGATAACATGTATGTGTTATTCTTGGATGACCTTCTAGATCAAGATGTAAAATTTCTCGCATCTTTCATGAATGATAAATGGTTGTGGCACAAGAAGCTTGGACATACTCATATGAAGCTTATTTCTGAGCTATCTCAGAAAGAGCTTGTTAAAGGCCTACCAAAGATCATATTTGACAAGGATTCAACTTGTGATTTATGCGAGAAAGGCAAGCACACAAAGCTTCTTTCCATAACAAAAATATGGTTTCAACCACTAAGCCACTTGTGTTTTTACATATGGATCTTTTTGGACTAACCAAGAGTACAAGTCTTGCTGAAAAGATATATTGCCTTATCATAGTAGACGATTTCTCTAGATTTACATAGGTTATCTTCCTACCTTCTAAGGATGAGATGGTAAAAAGATTTAAAGTGTTTGCAAAACGTGTTGTACTGAAAAAGAGTCTCAAATTACCTCTATAAGATCATATCATGAGGAGAATTTGAAAACCACATTTTTGAAGAGTTTTGTAAAAATTATGGCATTTCTCACAACTTCTTTGCACCTAGAACTCCCCAACATAATAGGGTTACGAAAAAGAAAAACAAAAGTTTACAAAAGATGGCCAAAACCATGCTTTTAGAAAGTGGTTTATCAAAAGGTTTTTAGGTAGAGGTTGTAAACAACTTGTGCTATATCCAAAACAGAATCTTTCTAAGGCCAATTCTAAAAAAAAAAAACTCTTTATGAGCTATGGAAGGGAAGAAAACCTAACATATCTTATCTTCGTATATTTAGCTCATCCTATTTTATCATTAATACCAAGGACAAACTCACAAAGTTTGATCCTAAATCTAATAATGGAGCTTTTTTAGGATACTCTTTGGTCTCCAACTCTTATAGAGAGTACAACAAGAGAATGCTATGCGTAGAAGAGATCATCCACATAAAGTTCAAAGAGCTCAAGAAGGAATTTGCTGATGATCTTGAAGATCTAGAATAAAACTCTAAGAAACTAACCTCAAAGAACCCTTAGTAAGTAAGCAAATAAAAGTGTAACCGTTAGAAAGTAAGCTCCAAAGCATGGATTCTTCAGAAAGCTTGCTCAGGACTCCAAAGCCATCAGAAAGTGATATTTTTTAGCATGAAGAAGAGTGGTATAAAGATCAAAGAGAAACTGAAGATCTTCAAGGCTATAGAAACTATAAAGGAGTTTATGATCTAAAAACAGTTTCTTAGAACAAAGTTCTAGAAAACATTTCAAAGGGTGTGAAAACCATATCCTCCCTAAAAAAAATGTATCTAATTATGCTTTCGTTTTCGCCATCAATGCTGGATGCATTGAAAATGCTTTGAATGATCAAAGTTAGGTGGATTTTATGCAAGAGGAACTAGACCAATTTGAGAGAAGTAAAGCCTGGATACTCATAGAGAAGCCCAAAGGAAAAACCAGCATCAGGACAAAATGGGTGTTTAGAAACAAGGTGGATGAAACTGGGAAAGTCATAAAAAACAAAGCAAGATTGGTTACTCAAGGTTATAGTCAATCAGAGGGAATTGATTATGATGAAACCTTTGCACTAGTAGCTAGGCTTGAAGCCATAATAATGCTACTTGCTTTGGCTGCCTACAAGGGATTCACTATTTACCAAATGGATTCCAAGTCTGCATTCTTAAATGGATTCCTCTATAAGGAAGTATATGTAAAGCAGCCTCCTGATTCTGAGAGTGAAAACCTTCGCAACCATCTCTTCAAGTTAATAAAGGCACTTTACAGTCTGAAACAAGCTCCTTGAGTATGGTATGAAAGGCTAAGTACCTTTTTACTAAAAAATAAGTTTCAAGAGAGGTAAAGTTGACACGAACCTATTTATTCTTGAGCAAGATAATCACTTTTTGATAGTCTAAATATATATATTGATGACATCATATTTGGTGCCATTGATCATTCTCTTTGTGAAAAGTTTTCAAAATTAATGCAGAGTGAATTTGAGAGGAACATGATGAGTGAACTCAAGTTTTTCCTTAGTCTTTGAATAAAACAACAAAAGGAAAGAACCTTGATCCATAAAGAGGGGTATACAAAAGAGCTTTTGAAAGCAATTATAGAGAAATGATCAGTTCACTTTTGTATATAAGTAGACCGAACATTCAATCAAGTGTAAAGATTTGTGCTAAATTCCAATGTAATCCAAAGCAATCACTTAAATGTTGTTAAAAGAATTTTAAGATATTTATCCAATACTACTAATCTTGGCTTATAGTACGAGAAAGTTACATCTTATGAAATTGTAAGGTACTGTGATGCTAATTTTGCTAGAGATAGAGTAAAAAGAAAAATCACTAGTGGATGTTGTTGTGACTTTGGAAAGAGCCTTTTCACCTAGTCATGTAAGAAGTAGAATACCATTGCTTTTCTACAGCTGAAGCTAAATATGTAGTCATTGCAAACTGCTGCACCCAGATTCTATGGACAAGGAATCAACTGGAAGATTACCACCTGAAGTATTTCAAAATCTTTATCTTTTGTGATAATACTAGTGCTATTAATCTTGCTAAGAATCCTATTCAGGACTCTAGATCCAAGCACATTCATGTCAAACATCATTTTATTCAAAATTGTGTTCAAAAAGGGGATGTTGAGTTAATTTTTGGGAATACTGAAGACCAAGTGTCTGATATATTCAAAAAACCATTAGCTGAAGATCGCTTTTGTGTTTTGAAAAAGCTTTTGAACTTAAAAGTTTTTAAATATGCATAAGCATTCATACATAAACAATCTCTTGATACTCCCTTTAATGGCCTAAATTGAAGCCCAAATGAAGACAACTAGTTTGCAAGACCAGACAATCAATTTACAAGATCAAAAACTCAATATGGAAGGTTAGAAAGAAGGACAGTGTAACACCCTTCCTACTATAAAGATACGCTTAAGCTATAACCTTATAGTGAGTAGTTGTTACTAGTTAACTTTGCTTGATCTTAGATGCGTATATATATTATCAAATATGAGCCTACTTTTGTGACAAATATAAACCATTTTCTCTCTATGTCGCTAAGTTTGAACATTAATAATATGTCATAATAAAATAGCAAAACAACATAATTGTATTATACTATGACAAGTCATAGTATACATAACTATATTAAACCCTTAACCGGGAGAACTCTCTAGTTTAGGTAGGGTACTACTCAAAATCATTAAAAGAAAATAAAAAGACTAACTAAATTCTCTACCATCGATTCATTAAAAGATTTTGACCGTGATGCCAATACCAGCTAAGGATATTCACTAAATAATCACCATCATCACAATCTATGTAAAAATATGATAACAGTAAAAACACTAGTATACTACACAATGACATCTAACTTAGGATTAAAAAAATTAATATATTTTCGATTCCTTTTTTTATTTAACATAGTATTGAATGCACTTATGCTTGAGGAAAAAAATCATATAATTCATTAAATAATTAATTGATTTTTTGGTTGACTATATAATAGTTAGCTTGTTTGTTTCACTACTTCTTTACCATAGTCTTATTAGTAACTTTAGGCTTGAGAATAGAACTTATAGGATTCCTAATATACTACTCATCTGATGTATTGCCAACAATATAAAATCTCGTGTTACAACCTAATATAGATCACAATAGTATGTATTGTCCATACATCACTTTCATCACAATGATGTAACATCTTGTGTCACAACCTGATATAGTTCAATTGATATAGTACCTCATACTACATCCTGATATAGATCACAATATGAATCCATGAGCTTATAATCAAGCAATTGATATTAAATAAGGCTTATTTTATTAATTTTTCTCTTTTCATAAAAAAACTTTAATATTTGATTAAGAAATCTTATGATTATCAATTAAAATATCTTTTTGATAGTTCTATTTTTCATGCTTTTGCTTTGAGATTTCCTTGAAATCTCCTTAACTCTCCTAAACTACTATAACACTTAAAATCTCCTGAATTTCTTTCGAGATATTCTCTTTAAAATCTTCTGAATTCTTGTGAGATTTTCTACTCAAAATCTCCCAACTTCTTATGAAACTTCTCTCCAAAAATTCTCTTTAATTTTTATGAGATTTATCAATAAATTTGCTAACATTTTTATGAAATTTTTCCAAAAAAAAAATAGCAAAACTTTATGAGATTTTGTTATAAAATCTACTAATCTTTTATTAGATTTCTTCACTGCAGAAAACTTATAGGACTCATCACGTGATAATTCTTAAAAATTTCAAGAAATTAAACCAAGTGAATTATTTAGATTTCAAAGCTTTTATTCTATGAATCAAAATCTCATCCTTTTTCATGAAACTTTATCATCATGCTTCAAAAATACCAATCTTTCAAAATTTACAAAACTATTTTTGAGTATATTCTTGTAAAATCTCTAGGTACCTCATTCTTTTTAAAGAACCACAAATCTCTTACATCAACTCAATCAATCCACAAGACTTTTATATATGGCATCTTCTATCAAGCTCATATATATGCATCTTGAAATAAAATTCCAGATTTCACAAACATAATTTCCAAACATATCACAAGAATTTATTTTAAACATACTTTGAAACGCTATTATAATAGTTAGCAAAAATACCCAAACAATCACAAGCAATAGACATAGAATCTTTCCTATCTTTCTTCCAAGCCTTATGTTAAATCTTTCTTTAGCTTTTCCTCCTCTAATTAAAGCTTTAAAACCATGTTCTAGCCCTTCTATAAGCTATTGGTTGGACATATTTGAAAAGGAAAAAGAAGGTTTTGACTTGAGTTTGATGTAGAGGAAGTGTTCTTAAACTAGTTTAAGTATTAATCTAGGTGTATCCTTCAAGAACTTGGTGGTTTGATGAAGTTGCAAGAAGAAAAACTTGAAGATGGTGAAGGAAGAAAGAAGGGAATGCGAAGGTTGTACAAGAAAGTCAAGCAAATGTCATCAACATTACTTGGAGAAAAAGAAATCAATATCACTATTTTTGAATCAATTTGCCTAGTATATGTATTAGAAATGTCTATATTTATTTGATTGTTCTAAGTGAAAACTATATAGGATTTGATAATATCCATTAGTTGGACCAGTTTTGGTGTTTCAGTATACCGATTATTACCATTTCGATTTACTAATTATTACCATTTCTATACCCGATTGACATAAAAATTTACCTGGATAAAAATATTTATTTAACATTATCCTTATTTTTATCTATGCCCTTATACCATTTATAGGGTCTCATTTTATATCCCCAATTAAAATATTATTATATTAATTTTTTAATAGTGTTAAATTAATTTTCTTTTTTTTTAATCAAAACCCTCATATTGTTGGAATCATAGTTGTATCTGTAAAAATTTTCAAAATCCCAATAGATTAAGTACATTTAATTATTTTATCACAAACAATAAAAAAAAATGAGTCATTACAGACAGAAGATCAGAAAATGGGTATAAGGTCTCATAGGGTTTAGAATATGGTTTAGAATATGAAGATGTATATGGCGTGAGAAAGAAGTGCTATCTCGATGGGTTAGAAAGTTGACAAGGTTCAAAAAGTCGTTCCAAGTCTTAGAAACCACATATTTTGGATGAGTAAAAAAGTAAGATAATTCCCACTGTTGTTAAGTTTTTTTCTCCTACATTGCCTCACTTTCAGTTTTTATGTCCCATCACTTAAATAACTCCCTACTCCTTACATGTCATACTTTACTCCCTCATCTTCAATATAAGCACCCAAAACCTCAATCGTTTCATTTTCTTTTCTCACATAAACCTTCTTTGCAACTGTATCATTTTTCACACTTCATTACCATGGCTGAAGGAAAGGAACTCAAATGCTCCACTGTTAAAAGGGCACCCTTCCACATGTACAATGTAAGATCACTATGTAAAGAACTTCTCTTTAAGAAAAGTGGCTCTGAGGAAGACGTTAAGGAAAGAACTTCATGAAAATGTGTCCATTCTTGATGAAGTCTTCTCTTTTGAATGATAGAAAGAATACCTGGAAATCAATGATGAAAGTTTTCCATGCATGGTAACTATATTCTACTCCTACTAAAGCAAAAAACAACACCACACTCAAAACCACCATTCAAGACACCTGTATAGAAATTTGGTTGTTCGACTTGTCTATAGTGATTAGGGCTCCCGCTGTTGGAGTCAACTGTGTAGTGCAGAGTGAATGGTTCAAGTCACTAGTGGTGAGCACTGAAGAAGTCTCAAAGTGTCTCATTGACTTACTGCGTTACAATCTTAGCGACATTACCACTGCCATACTGAGCATAAGGATGAAAAAGATATTCACCATAATTCAGTTTACCATTCTTCCTACGCTAGCCTAATGGCTAAGAGAAAAGTAAATCTGCCCAAAATGATTTTCGACTACATGCTTAGTGTTATCCCTAAAGGAAAAAGGAGAACCATTGAGTTTGCTTATGGGATGTTAATGATAAAGATTTTCCAGCACATCAAATACGCTCTTGTTGAACAGTGGTTTGAATACCTTAGCAGCATAGACTACACCATACTCTCTTTCAAAACAATGAAGAGAACCAAGTTTGGACCTGTGAAGATAAGCTCTAGAAAATAAAGCTCTCGAATTAAGGATGCCAAAAGAGAGAAAGTTGCTACTACAGCTAAGAAGAAGACAAGGTAGAAAAGGGTAGGACAAAAAGGAAGATTATCCTTCTTGAAAGCAGTTCTCAAAGCTCTGAGGAAGCAAAGCAAGCATCAGAAAGGAATGTGTCTGAGGAGGTTCCTCCCAAAACAGAACAGAGGAGCAATAAGAGGCAAAATAAGAAGCAGAAGCGAACTGAAACCCCAAAACTTTCTAAACCATCAGAAATTGAAGTTGAGACATCAGAGAGCTTCCCAAGGGCAAACTTGACAAACTCTCTATTCTCAGAAATTACTTTGAGCAAAATTATAGAAACCTACCTAAGGGAGTGCCTGAAGCAACAATGATATTAGAAGGCATGTGCGATGCCGAATAGGTAGTAGCTGCTGTAAGGGATACTGAATCTTCTAAGGAAAAGGAGGAAGTAGAACGAGTTCTGAAGGAGTAGAGAATTCTCTAAGAGAATGGAAGACCAAAGGAAGCCAGATAGTTTGAAAAGGCTAATAGGATTCAAGGTTCTAGCAGAAAAAGAATAAGACCTACAATTCCTTCCTCTTTATAGTAAGTGAAGAACAACCTACAAGGTCTATGACCTAGTAGTTCAGGTTTACCTCTTTTCCAGTCTCTATTGCACCCCCTAGAAGTCATATGGCTTTAGAAACCTACTCTACCATAGAATCAGCCACAATTCCAAACAAAACAGCTACGATTAAGGCTGAGGTGGCTTCCCAAGGCACAAGTGAGTTGGAATCTATGAAAAAACCTATGGAGTCTGAATCACAACCAAAGGAAAAAGGTCTGGAAGAACTAGATTTCTTCGTGAATAAGCTCTTTCAAACCTTGGAGCCAATCATTGAAGAACCATCTATGGAGTATATCATAGAAAAAATAGTTGAGCCTAAAAATGTTGTTATTCTGATAGAGCCTCAACCTCCTCCTTCCATTCGAATAACTCCAGTAGAAGAGGAAGATGATCAGACCTTAGGAACAAGTGCTCCTCATGCTGAAGAAGCTGCTGCTTCCACCTCGGTTTCAATTCTTGATTCTACCTTTGCTCCTACTTCTGTTTCTGCTTCTGCTGCCTCTATTGTTGAAGTCCCACCCTCTTTACCACCTACTACTACAATGGCTGATGTTGAGGCTAAATTGCCAAAGTTTAGGGAAATCATACCCTTATATATACCTAGGCCTACACCCAAGGTTGCCTCACTTACACCAGAAACAATCTACCTACCACACCAGCTTTCATATGAGCCTTCAACAAGTTCTAATCAGGTCCAGCTTTTTTTTGCAAAATCAAAGGGATATGGCCTCAAGATTGGATTGGGTTGTAGCCTCCAGTATAGAGCATGGTGCCCAACTTTGAAGACATAAAGAGCTACTGTTTAAAATTCTTCAAAACACTTAGTAAAGCATAACTAAGGCACTAATGTTCGAGATTCTTCGAGTACTGAAGCATAAGGGTTGATGATGGTGTCACCTAGGTTTTAGCAAACCTCTTTTTATTGATGGCAAAAAAGGGGAGAAAAAAGCAGAAAATCTTATGCTGAGGAATTCAGGGGTAGCATGTTGAGGGGGAAGAAAAGGAAGCTCGAAGTTTTTTTTTCCAACATTTGCATTTTGTTATTGTTATTTGAACAATTGTTTTAATTATTGTTCTAATTCTATTATCTTTTATTGTGTGTATATATATATATATACTCAGATAATCATATATCTTGCTCATGGTGTATGCTGTCTAAGTGGTGTATGTTGTTTACGTCTTAAGCACCTGTTCTGATATGATCTGATATTTAGCAAGCTTTGATCTTTAAGCTACATCAATCATATGCTATGTTTTTATCTATATGATTAGCTCTGGCATATATAAAATAAATGCTCTGATATATACATAGCTTTGATACATATATCTATTATGGCTCTTATATGTATGCCATAATAGTGCTCTGATATGTATGTCATGTTACATATTTTTATTGTTTGTTAGAAAAAATAAACTCTAGCTTTTCATAGAAGATTATGTTTGAAAATGCTAGCGATGGTTTTGTCAAAGTTTATTTGAATCACAAGCTCTGAAAAACAAGCTTTGATACAACTGTGATAAAATTCTTTTGAACTTCAAAAACTTTTGTCACATGCTCTGATACAACTGTGATCAATTTCTTTTAAGCTTCAAAAACTTATTTTGTGTGCAAAGTCTATATGTTACATGGTCTTATGCACAAAAACCACATCATGTGTCAAAAATTCATTTGGATAAAGATGTGCTGAGTATAGACTCAAGGTCAAGATTATATATCAAAAGTATTACTCGCGCTATTTAAACACGTGCATTTTCAAAAAAGTCAAAATGACTAAAAATCAAGCTGTGTTTATTCAAAAAGCTTAAACGCTCATATCTTTTCTTAAATATGCTCTGACACCTCTCAAAAAGCATTCTGATTAAGTTCAGAAACCTTATTTGAAATAAAAACAACTCTAATTTCAGTCATTTGAGGTAATGAAGCATTTTTTATTTTATCCATGTCATGCCTCAAGAAAAAGACTCTCTAAAATCATATCATATGATGTTTTGAAAGAAAATTGTTTTATGAAGCTCTATATCTTGTTATATTTCTTTCAAAATCTCTTCAAAAGATTTTGTAAGACTTAGTTTGTCGTCATCAAAAAGGGGGAAATTGTTAGCTCCAAAACCCTTTAGAATGCTTCAATGCTAAATGTTTTGAATGATAACATAACCAATTTTGAGAAAATGTTTTGAAGAAGGAGTACTGTTTCCCTTGGGTTTCTTGAACCAACAAACAGGTCTTTACATGAGAATAACACGATTCCTAAAACATAAATATTTTCATATGACATGTGCAAATATATTTAATCTCATTTAAAGAGATTGGGACTTAATAAAAGTGAAAAAATACCATGGAATAAAAGAATATACGCTCAACGTACTGAAGAAAATTATCAAGTACAAGGAACCAAGGCTTAGATGTTTAGAAAGTTGCACATGACTTCAGAAAGTATGTTTCAAGTGAAGATTTCAATCCAACTCTAAAGCAAATGTGTACTACAACATTCAATCATCATGATCGCAGTCATATCATCATTTACAAGTAATGATTGAAGATTGAAAGATTGAAGAAATATCAAGAAACCATTATTACACTTCAGAAAGCACGTTTCACAGTGAAACAATGCACTTTACGAGAAAATAAGGGAATTCTGAAATTCAAATTTAAAGTTAAACCCAATCAAGGACTAACGTGACATCTCTCCTGCTAACTTGGTCAACTACCCTAGCTTCTAGAAGAAAATGGTCAGAAACCTTATTCAGAAAGCAAAAAGTATTTTTTGAAGATGGCCTCAAAAAGCTCTATTTCACAATGGCTTTTGCAACTGCTCTGATAGTGTCGAGCTACTCCTGTAGACTATATTCCTAAGACACAAAAAGAAGATCAACACATGTCACTTGGAAAACAGATCAAGGTGAATGGTCATAAATGCATATCAAGCATAAATAGAGATGTTGTGCTTACAAACAATAGAGACTTTTGCTCATTTAAGTGAAAAAACACTAAAGAAATTTCCTTTTATTCTTTGTAAAGTTTATTACTTATTGTAGTCAGTTTCTTCCTTGTAGAAATCTTCTTTCGACATTCTCAGTAGATTATACGTTCTTCCTAGGCATAATCAATAGAAACAAGTCATTTAAGTTTTACTGGTCTGTTATTGTTCATTTTACAAAAACATGAGTGTTGGTTAATTTGAGTGCTCCAACCCAAACACAGACTTTTGTAACCCTGATCTTGTAGTGATTGTTGTGAGTTAGCTTAGAGAGGCTAAGCAAAAACTGCTTGTAATGTGATAATAAAGTGAGTTATTGGTCACAATGTTAGCTTGGAGAGGCTGGTCAAAGATTACTTGAGTGTGACAATAGAGTAAGCTACTAATCACTGTGTTAGCTTGGAGAGGCTGGTTAAGGGCTACTTGATTGTGATAGTAAAGAGAGCTACTTGTCACTGATAAGAGCTTGGGATGGCTACTATAAAGAATATCTAACTTTCTCGGGTTGAGAAAGGTTTTAGTGGAACTCAATGGTGGTTGAGAACTGGATATAGGTAGGTTGGCCAAACCAGTATAAAAATACCTTTGCAGCATCTTCTTCTTCCTTAACACTCTTTTATTTACTACTTTGTGCTTATTACATTGTGTTTTCTGGAAAACCTTGCTTTGGACGTTTTAATATATATGAAAGTTACTTTTTGACATAACTAACATTATTTTTGCTACACTTCAAGTTTAATACTTGATAGTATATTGTCTAAGTTTTTTGAAAAAAAAAAGAAAAAGAAAGAAAAGGCGAAGCATGATTCAATCTCCCTTCTTGTACACTTTTCTACCTACATGCTGCAGTGCTCACCAGAATGGTGAATTTCCATGTGTTTTCTTTCTTTTTTTTCTCTAAGCTCCTTCTAGAGTGTTCTCAGCCTTGCTCTTGACATTGCACACTCAATCCAATTCTCCTGTATCTAAAAACCATCATCAAAGAGCCGAGTTAAATACAACATGATTTAATTCCATGATTATTCAAAAAATCAATGCAATAGTCAATGATTCCATAAAATTCCACAATGAGGAACAAGTCAACAATCACTATTATTTTCATCATTAACTCATTAAAATTTATGCAAAAAGCTAAGGTTTAGAAGCAAAATAAATGGCAAGGACAAAAAGTGAGATCCAAAATGATATCCATCATTGTAGATGTTCTAACAATCATTTCCCTTGAGAAAGAATACATGTCAAAATCTTTTTCTTTCTTTTTTTTTCATTTTGAATCTGGCTTTGTCATACTAGTCAATGAAGAACACATTGCCTATCATACAAAAGCTACACAACTTATGTTAGCACATTGTCAAACAGAAGCTTTGTAACACCATAATTCTTAACCCAACTTTCTAGAACACATTAGGTTAATCATTAGGTTATTACTTCTCAGTCTCATCATTTTATAAAAATACTTAGCAGAAATTACGGGTAAATTTTTTTTTGAAAACATAAAACAAAGTGAGAGCCGCGTTCTTAGTCTAATCGTAAGACAGAAATATAAAAACACGATTAGCAAGCAGAGAGTAACACGGAAATTACGAACAAGAAACAACAGAGCAATGACCACCATAATAACATAAACATTTCATTAATAACATAATTAGAAATACATATGTAGTCATACCCTCATAGGGATGGGCAGAGCTTGTAATATAGCGGAAAAGGAAATACAACAGAAACAGGGAAACATAAAGTAACATAAAGTAAACCATCATTACCCGAGTGCACCTATAATGGATAACCTCAAAACAAAAGCAGGTTTATCCAGTCTATGTGTGAGTGTGTGCACTAAGCCTCCCCTAAGACGTCTGCTACTAGAACCCAGGGAAAGGTGGAGTGTAACCGATCCATGGACGCAGGGCGGCAGGAGTGGGTACATGTGAAGACTAAGCGTGAGCTCTTCAATAGGGGCGCCTCTCGGCTCGCCTAGCCAGCCTCGGCTGTGTAACAGTCTCCTCGCTCACGCCTCGCATGAGCTGAGGTGTAGGAGCAGAGCTCTCGCTATACATATGCGTCGGCGGGTCCTCGAAAGGATCGTCCTCCGAACTAGGAGACCAAGGCACGTAGTCCTGGAAGTCTCGAGGCATCGAACCACCAGTATACGTCCACAGAATCCTCTCGTCTCGCATCCGGGTGCACTCAAAAACCATCACATCGTCATAGGGTGATATCAGGGAGAAACGGTAGCTCTGTACAGGGTGTACGAAGGGGCGTCCAATGAACATGAAGACTCGTACGATGCACTGCCCCTCAAAATGATATGACCCATGGTTTGGGTCATAGTGAACCTCCCAAGTAAGTGTGTCAACGAAGACCACGAACGTGGCCATCGCTCTCTGAAGATGTGATGGAAGAGAGAGAAAGAAGAGAAACGAGTGAGAATTCTTACTAAAGAATCTCTGTAGGAGTCTTCTATCCTAGGGTTACATCGTTTACATCCTCAAGAACCTTGGGTTTATTTATAAAAGAGTGTACATGCATATAAGATTCAGTTTAGGGTTTATAAAACTAATTATCCAAGGTTCATTCCTTTTAGCATGCATTTAGATGTCATGAATGCAACATATTAAAACATGAATGCATGGCAATGCCTTAATCAAATAACTCAATGAATCACAACATCAAGAAGCATACAAGTGGCATAAAAGGCATATGACTTTCAAGTGGATCTTTCCTCAATTTCGTGACATCAATCATGGTACTTCAGCATAATAAGGCCACCCTAAAATAACTAGGTTATGAGCTCATACCTCAGCTAGTCGTCACTAGCTCTTGCTTATTATCTGAATAAGCGAAACATAATAAAATAATCCCGACTACGCAAGTACAGGTAGGGGGCAGGGATCACCTCTCTTAGGATATACCCTCTTTGAAACGCTTTGCGGGCATTAAGCCACAGCAATTTGTCCGCTTTGGTTGGCTGCATCTACTCATACCCTCACGGATTTGTCTCCCCTGGGGGTGCTCGGCCGAACCGGTGTCACCCAGGGTTTTCAACTCATGTGATACTTTAAAACATTTCTTCAACCCTTTAAGGTTTGACGGAAATTCGGTAGCATAACAGCTGTTAAACCAAACTTCCTTCAAACCTAAACTTATGCCACAAGCTAATCACACAATATATTCCTTATTTAAATCTCATGCTATGATAAACCTCATATCTCACACAATCATTTCCTCATGCATTATAAACATCTCAACATAGCATTGCATCATATACACATCATAGCATTAACAATTTCTTAATATTCTATGAATTGACCCTTACGGTCTTTAACTCACAATCTAAGTTATAGATCATCAGAACTTAATCTCTCGGGTATCTATAGGCTCATATCTAAGTATTCCTCACTCCATACTATGATCATAAACTTTTCTAAACCTCAAGAATGCAGAATCTAAGATTCTAACTTTACGGGTACCTAGGAGTCACAACAATGACCCTTTCTAAGTCTGGTTTGCTCCTAAGGCATCAAGATCAAGTCCTAAACCATTTATGAGTCATTCCTACACATTTAAAGTAATTTAAAACCATAATTATCATTTCTAACCCTTGCTGGACATAATCCAGAAAAAATCATATATTAAGGGATCTAGAACTCTCAAATTAATTCTTTTCTAGTTACTAACTTCTTCTCTTATCTTTCACATATGAGTTTTAACATTAATTATACTCAAACATAATCATATTATCATCATCAAAACAGCATATACAGTGGCCAAACACAGCAAGGCAGAACCGAAACATACATCTCCATACAAAGGCATAAATCTTGGTTTCTAAAGCACATAAAATACTAGTTTCTCTCGGAACCTTTTCAAGACTTTCAAAACTCATTTATAAACATTTTTATCATCTAAAATCCTCAACATATTTGCAAGGGCAGTAGCTAAATCAAATTCATCTCAAGAGGTCCTAAATTCATAAAACTTGGTTCTATACATTTCTTATACTCATAAAAGCATAGAAAAATTATAAAACATAGTTTTCAATACTGGTAACACATAAAACTCCTTAGGGGCCGAAATCTCAAGCTAAAGAAATAAATATTTTCAAACCTTTGTTTGAAATAACAATGGGCAAGTCTTTGAGCTCTAGGTTCATTTAAGTGATGACATAAAAATAAACATGCTCATGCACTAGTTTTAGCTTTCATTAGAAAGTAAAGTGAGAGCATAAAATAAACATGAGATGCAACTTATTATTATCTTTGGTATATTAAGTGAAGACTTGAAATATAAACATGATAATGCAAAGCTTGAAACATGAACATGATAATGCAAGTTCATTTATTATCTTCATACTTAGTGATAGCAAGGAAAATAAATATGATGTGCAAGGCATAAACATAAACATAGATGCAATATTCATTTTAATCTCATCTAGAGCTCTTACAAGACTTTAGAGATACAACCCAACACTTATCTCATCACAAAGAGAGCTTTAGAGTTCTTGAACCAAATTCTCAAAGGAACAATGAGGTTCTTGAACATCATCATCAAGCTCAAAAGAAACACACTTTCAAAGGAACATAAAATCTCAAAGAAAAGGAAACCAAAACCAAAATATTAGAGGAAAGGAAGTAAGGGAACCGAAATGAAAAACAAGAAAAAGTAAAGGTGTTCTTGAGCTAAAATCATTTTGAGTTAGTAAACAAAAGTGAGACTTAAAGAAAGTAAAAACTCAAGTTCTAGAGGTTCCTTTGAGATGAACACATAGTCATCATCTAGGAGCTCTCATCATTGAGCTATCATATACTCATCAAGACCAAAAGGCCGAAACATCAAGGAAGGAAAAACAAAGAAAGTTTCAAAAAGAAAATCCAAGAGAAAGCTAGATAAAACTCATTTTCAAGAAAACAAGGTTTGGAAAAACACTCTTACCTAGAGTGAAGTTAAAAGCTTTGATCTTTGAAAAGGAAAACAAGATGAAGAACTCCTCCTTAGGGCAAGATGGCTTCGGCCTTGTGAAGAACAAGGAAGAGAAAAATGTGTTTGGGTGAGGTTGTGTTTGAGGTAAGGTGTTTTTAGATATTAGGAGGTGATTCAAGACTTTGGGGTGGTGTTTAAAGGTTATGAGATGATGATAAGATGAAGAGGTGAAGAAGATGAAGATGAAGAATAAGAGAGAACACTCTTGAGACTTTGAGAGAAAAGGAAAAGAACTTAAAGAAAGCTAGAGAACTTGAAACTATGCAATTGATCTAAAGGTTCTCACAAGTCCTTAAGCATAGGTATTTATAGAAAATAAAAACAATGAAGGAGTGAGGGGAGGAAGGCTGGCCGTAGCATTGAGGGAGGAAAGGAAGAGAAAAATATCTCTTTCAAGGTGTCATACAAGCATGGTTTGAGGTATGGAGTTTATGATACAAAGTATGGCTTCAAACATGGGTTTTTGAGTGAGTTTTCTTTCAAATTTTGAATGAAATAAGTCTTCTAGAAACTTAACATGGTTGGAAGTTTTTCAACCACAAATAAATGAAGGAATTGATTTATTTCATTTAGTTATTCATTTGGAAAATCAAGCTTGATTGAAAGTATGACAAGGTATGACAAGGTATGGTGATTTGAGGTGATTTTCCTTCAAATTTGAAATGAAATAATTCATCAAATGGGGGAGGAAGGCTGGCGGAATTCAGACCAGAAAAATGGGGAAGTGAAGTCTTCTAGAAGTTGTCCTTAGAAGCATGGATGAAAGCATGGTTTGTATGACTCAAAGTATGGTTCATGTAAGGTCAAAGCATGGTTCTTTGAGTGAGAAAAATTTGAGCATGTGATGCATATGGAGGGGGAGAGTTTCGGCCAGATTGGGGCAGCAAGGAGAGAGGAAAAATCTTTCGTGTAATTGGGTGTTAATGATAGGATTAAGTGTAGGTTAGCTTAGGTACAAAGTTAGGAATAATTAGGCTTAAGTTTAGGTGACTAAGAATGAGGCTTAAGGATTTTATGACAAGATTAGAAGTGTTCATACATCATTAGAGAATTAAAAACTCATTTGTGAATAAACAATGTGAAACACAATTCCATGATTTAAGGAATTAGAGAGAGAAAATACTATTCAAGATTCCATGACTAGGAATCTTGAATTTAAAATAGGATTTCAAGTTGAAATTAAGCACTTTTAGGTTCTAATCAATTTTAATAAATTATTTTGACTTAAGATTAATTATGGAAATTAATTAACCTTTGATTAGAGCCTAATATTGCTTAGGTTTGCTTAATCACACGATTAAGTGTAAGAACACGAAACTAGGGGCAAAATCATAATTTTTCATTAATATCACCCGGGACCTCCTGGACCAAAACTAAAATCATAGACCACATAAAAACGCCTTTTAAAACCATCTGGAGAAGTTTCGGGTACATCCGACACTTGCAAACTGGTAAAACACCGCAGGGGCGTTTTAGTCATTTTGACCCGAAAACTTGAAAAACGAGATTTTTTATCTCGGAAAGGTACACAACTCATCTAATCCCCTTCCAACATTGAGTTTGCCCTTCGAGTACTACCGGATCGGCTTTCCTCGAATTTCAGGCTGAAAATGACCTCAGGGGCATTTTGGTCATTTTCACTCTAGTAGAAAATCAGGGCGTTACAAGCTTTGTCACTTAGGCTACGTTTGTTTTCTATCTTAGGACAGAAATATAGGAACAATTGGTCCTTGTATCATGTTTGGTGGTGGAGATAGGGTACGGGACAGAAAATTTTTCTATCCTAGGGCCAAAATTTTTCTATATTTCTATCCCTCCAAAAAGTAGGGACAGGACACAGAGACAGAAACCTCCGGTTGTGGTCAAGTCCTTAGTTGCCGCTAGTCAATGCCAGTCAATGAACAGTCAACAGACAGTTAATCAATTATCATGTCTTGTACTCCACAACCTAACATAATACAGAGACATGATTTTTTATGCCTCCGTCTCTACTGTCTCTGTATTTTTTGTTTTAGGACAGTAAACAAATGCTACGTTAGGGACATTGTTGGCAATGGCAATGTCGATGATGAAGGATGCAGTAGTGCTCAAGATGGAACTTTTAAGCCAGAGAAGGTGGCTACAAGAAACAGATTTTTAAAGAAAACTAAGGTAGCGTTTGGTAAGGGAGACGGGGGGACAATGGAGACGAAGACATAAAAAATACTATCTCTGTATTATGTTTGGTTGTAAAGACGGGGACAAATGTTGACTTTTCATTGACAACGTTGACCATCATTGACCACTGTTGACTGGTGGTTGACCATCGTTAACCGGTGTTGACCAGTAGTTGACTACCATTGACCGGCATTAATCGACACGTTGAGCGGTTGACCGGTGGCCAGACCACCATTGGAAATTTGTTTCCCCGTGTCCTATCCCCACTTTTTGGAAGGACAGAAATACTGGAAGTTTTTGTCTTTGGGACAGAAAATTTTTTCGTTCCCATCCTCCGTGCCCCATATCAAACAACATATAGGATAGATTATCCCTGTATTTGTGTCCCTGTCCTCCAAACCAAACACTACCTAAATGAACCCTTTCCTAAACTTGGGCATACAAGCTTCCATGATGGCAAGTGGACGAATTTATTTAATTTAATATGAGGCAAGTTTTGTGTGTTAGAAATGTTCTTTAGCTAAACTTTCTATTACACATGTAAAATCATAACCATATACTCATTCAATTCAATATCTATCGGTTTTGGCTTTACACAAGAATTAAGACAATGATTGTATCTCATTGATCTTCTAAAGAAATAAAATAAAAGATAGCAATACCCTTTTACTCTTTGTCTTTCTCCATTAAATCATATTCATCCAATCTCTCTTCACTCATTCTCTCTCTTGAATTAAAAGAAGGGTAAAATGGGCATATAATAGTTAATCACGAAAAAACAAAAATGACAATTAATTTGAAATAAAAATAAATCCAAAAAATGAGAATTAAAAAGAAATAGGGGTAGTATTTGTTTTCATAAGCATTCATGTAACATCCCAAATTTCATCTAGGTTAATTGACTTGATGAACCCGAGTAATTAATCTACCGACTAGACAGTTGATCTTGGCCCCATAGCTGGAAAAGTCAATACTAATTATTTATTGTTGATTTTTGTCATAGTTAGAAAACACAAAAGAATGATCAATAATAAATAGGATTAAGACAAAAACTTTAAATTAAGTATATTAAACAAGGACAATTTAATTATGAGATTAATTCCCCTAATGAATATGCTAATTAGTAAATTATGTTAATCAAGAAGACAATATAAAATTTATGATAAATAAAAAGTGAACAAAAGGTTAAAATGTCAAATAGATAATAAGGAGTTAATTAGAAAGATTAATTAATCCTAATTAATTATTACAATTAAAAAAGGAATAAAACCAATAGAAAGATGACAAGTATCAGGAAATATAATAAATTATAGTATAATAATCAAGTGTATCTAGAGAAAGATATAAAGAATTACAAAATTGTCATTACTTAGTGAAATTACAAGTATGCCCTTACTATGTAAAAGAAATTACAAGTATACCATTGACTTATAAGTAAATGATAAAGATACCCTTATTTTATAAATAAAATTACAAGAATTCCACTAACATTATCTAATTACTAAAATACCCTCATCTTGGATTAGAAAATTACGACATGCCACTACTTTAATAATTACAACAATGTCATTGCACAGATCCATAGACTTATCTTTAAGCAAAAATGAATATAACCCACTGGATTAATACTAAGAATGGTTAAAAGCTAAACTAACCGAAAATAGCAAATCTCTAACATAGAATATTAATTTATCAGTACAAGTTTCTACAAACAACTTATTTAACAGTATGAGTGAAATACTGACAAAGTAAATAGCATAGGATTCCCCCAAAAAAATAATAAAATAAGCTTAGCTAGTAATTTACTATAAATGGTAATAATCTTAAAAGTGAATCATACCTAAAATAATTAAAGTAGACATGATTAGCTACTAATAAGAGTGATTACTAACCTGATAAGGTTTGCTAATCTGATAGATTCCTAATTAAAAATAAAATATAGTTAAAAGATGGATTAAACCATTTTTGGTAAAAGGTATCCTTGCCAAAGGTGGTAAAAGCACCCGAATAACTAACAGATAATGTGTTTCTCTGTAGAACAACTCTTAAAACACAATGGACCCTTTCTAACCCTCATATTTGCTCCCAACATGTAAAGAAAAACACTCACAAAAATTTCTTCAAAACAGCTTACACTAAACCTAATTCAACTACAAGACAACACCAAGTTTTACATCAAAATAAAAAGCACAAGATTCTTATTCTTTTCCTTATCATAGCCGAACACTCTACCTCCATTAGAGTGGGAAGAATCTTATTTGAAGCTTGCTTAAATGTCTAAATGATAAGTTAATGGGTGTCAAAGTGACAAGTTGTCATTAGGCATAAAACTAGGTATAGGTTAGTGTTTTGTAGTATGAAAACCAACTAGCAAACCTAACTAAATTCTAATTTCCCATTACCCTAACTAAGTGGCCAACTAAATGAACTAGATGGAAGATTAAAAATCCTCTAAATAGCCTCTAAGCCATATGGTTCTTGTGCCTATAAATATGAGGCATGTGAACTTCATTTTTCTCTTTGCTTTCACTTGCAGCTTCTTTCACTTGCAACTTCCTCCATGTTCTAAGGTTTCCAATTCTTCTTCCATTTTTCTCTTGTTCTTTCCACTTGAAGCTCTCTCCAAAATATCTTACATTCTTTTCCATTTCCAAGCCACAAAGAACCCTCACTAAGCTTTGCAAGAGCTACATGTAACATCCTCCCAAGTACAACCTTATCCTTAAATCATGACATTATACTCGAGAGTTGTTATTCATAGATTAGTGGACTTTTCTTAATTAGCTATAGCAAGATCGATTGTATCGTGAAATAACTAAGTCATGATTCTATTAATATATATAGCAAAGAGATAAAACATTTCTTGAATACAATGTCAAATACAAAAGGAAGCTCTTGTATGAGCTTTAATACATATCTGTTCTCTATTCTGTTTACAGACATATACATACAACTAAGTACAACATAATAAAAGCATCAACTATTAAAATACTATAATGTAATTTCTTTTGTGTAGCAGCCCCATAGTTTTCTGGATCAACTTGGAGACAATATGGGAACACAAAAACACATAGGGGTGAGAATTATAAAATTCTAAATACGACTTTCCCCCAAACACACAACAATTAACGTCATCGTCATCGCTCCAGCCACTTTGGTTTATTAAGAAAAAGTGATCATGCATTCTATAACAGCAGTTCATTTTTAAAGTTCTAAAATCATCCTTCCAAAGTGGGTAGCTTTTAACAATCAATCACTTAGTACACGCATGTCATAGAGCTCATAATCATAGTAAATAATGTTAAACCAAAATGATTCAATAGGATATGAATATGCATATGCCAAATGCAGTGAAATTTATTCAAGGGGCCCTGCTCTAACTTATGGCCATAAATCTCAATTTAGTGGCCCTACTCTAACCTATGAAAATATATCACAATTCAATGCATTTTTCTCTTTTCATCGACATAGGGAAGACTTAACTCTATACCAAGTGGTATCTGTAGTGGATGATTCCAAAATGGGTAATGCATACCTATTGGTATCTGCAATGGATAACTCCACAAATGGAAAATAGACTGCTTATCAGGACTAAGCTCATTCCTATACACGATCCTCGGACTTCATTTTTTCCTCTTCTGAATCACATACAGTTCTATTCGTAGTTGATATGTCTACCGACTCATAATATCTTTAGGGTAGTTCCTCTTTTTGCCTTCCCTTTTATCCAATCTAAGTCTTGTTTCTGTTTTGTCCATATGTCAGAACATACACAATTGAAGTTCACACATTCTCTTTTGTCACATGTATTCATTTATCACCTCCTGATTTTACCAACGCATGCTCCAATCACATATAAATATTCATTCATAATGAAATTCTCATTCATTCATCATAAATCACTCTTTAAAGTACATCACATGTATTAATACTCATCATACTTGAATCAAAAGTTATTATATTACAAATTTAAGGTTTGGGTTCATTTCCAATAATTGGACAGATTTCACACTATTGTATCATAAATTTATTTGCACATCAAACAATCAATTCAGAGGCTGTAACAATTAGCTATGACACATCAATGTGTCCGCAAAGTTTCAAAAGAATTTCAGAGCAAAAAGAGTTCTCTAACTATGAATTAGACAAATTCGGAGGTAAAAAATCTTCTATTTACATCCAATAGCCAGAATTCCATAATTTTTAACCCAAGCAAATGATTGAATCAACCTAGAATAAAAATCAAGTTGAACCTCAAGATGTTGTCAACTCTCTGTAAAAATTTCAAAGGAAAATTCAATCATTTATTATGGTAACAAAATTAGCAAAATTCAATGTTCCAAAATTGGCTATCCAAACAACTCAATAATAGTCTTGGTTTTACATATTTAGAAAATAGTAAAAGTCATTTTTAAGACCCAAGAAAAATTGTGGAGTGGCCTTAGGATGTTAGCTTCAACATATAATTTTCATAGCTCATAAAAACATCTACAGATACATCAGAAAATTCGTGGACCATAACTTGTCAGTACAAATCCGAGAATTCCAGCACATGATTCAAAACTTATTTTGCCAAAATGGGTTTTCTAACATCATCCAAACACCCCACCAAAATTAATACATCAATATCAACATATTATCAACCATTAAAACTAAAAATATCAAATTAATTCAGTAGTTAAAATAGGAAAAATGAAGTTGACGTAAAAGAGATTCCAAAATCTTACTTGGGTGGCTTTAGGGATCTTGGCTCCAAAGGATGATCCAAGAGCGATCTTGCTCACTGAGCCACAAAACAGCCCCAAACCCTTCCCTAATTAGTGAGGTATGAGGTATCAAGGTGAGGAATTGAAATTTCAATTGGTTAGATTGCTAGGTATTGATGAGTAGAACAAGTTTCGTGAAGAGAGTTTGTGGTTTTATCAAGTCTAGGCTAGGAAAATTGAGGTTTGAATCAAGTTTTCCTTGGCTTAGGTGAAGCAACAATGAAGTTGGTTCTCTCTATGTTGGCCAAGAATGAGAAGTGGAGATTTAATGAAGTTGGTAGCTCATGCATATCTTATATTAGGTGAAATCATTATTTAATTATAAAGTGTAATTGCTTTATGAAAAGAAACTAAAATGGATTGCCAGGATTTGATTTTGTTAGTCAAGATTAAATCTTAGCCATTCATTTGATTTAAATGGATAAACATCCTCCTTTTGTAAAGGTCAAACTAGCTTTCAGTGTTAGGAATTGTACATTGAAAATTTACTAAACAGATAAAGCAGTGTAACCGGGTAATCAACTATTGCCCGAAAATTAATTCTAAGTATCAAATCTTTATTCCTATCCATTTCTAATCTTAATCTTATAACTTCTCAATTTTAGGCATATCCAGGCCTTAATTCTAAGGTTTCAGCTGTGCTAGCAAGCCTGTGGGCCCACTAAGTTATTATCCACGATTTTTTTTTACAAATCTGTTGGATCATCTCATCATTGCCATGTCTGTCGGATTTTTGAAATTATGACTAGGAAAGCTCAAATTAATTTTTAAATAATTTTTAGGGTGTTATACTACATCTTTTGGCTCTTGTAAAATACTAGCACAAACACTAGTTTTCAAGCAAAGATTCAAGAAGGGTCACCCTACATCAAGCTCTTCGTTTGAGTTCTAGGAGTGGAGAGAATGACTCATTTATACCTCTACACCAACAGGTAGGAGCCCTCTCTTTGGTTGTGCAAGTCTTGATGGCATCTAACCTTGCTCATGGTTAGGACGCCATCAAGCTTATGTTTGTTGATAAAAATGTTTCAAAGGGATATTGTATAAATATTTTGTGAACCCCCTATGTTCCTTTCTATTTCCAAAGTGATTTTATGGTGTTTTCATGATTAAATATTGATTAAAATATGTTGTGTTATCCTTGTGTTGAAAGAAGTGACATAAAACATGAAAATGATAGGTGTTGGACCTTTTGCTGTTTCTGACAGTAGCTATTTCAAAATATGAAACTCACATAAAATGTAGTTGTTAGGAATAAAAGCTACTTAGTGGCAGTTTTTTAGCGGCGGTTTGCATAACTGCCACTACATTTTAGTTTTCCTTGTGGCTTATACTAACAGTCACTAAACAAAATAATTTGCGGTGGTTCACCACTCAAATAGTGGCGGTTCATGTATACCTTCGGTTTTAGTAAAATAGAACCGCTGAGAAGTTTGAGAAAAAAAATGAGTGAATTGAAAAATTAGGAAAAACTTGTCTCTCTGTCTCTCTTTGTAACAGAAAGAAAAACCTAATCCTCTCACTATGTCAAAACAGCTTTCTCTTCACTCTGTAACTCCATCACTGCCTCCTTGTCTCCTAGCGCTTCACCACCTCTTTGTTGTAGCCACCACCACCGCGGAAGGTTTCTCCTCTTCGCTAGAGCCTCCGTGAGCCACCACGAGCTTCTATGCCTCTCTCCGTGGGACCTCGCTAGCCCTTCTTCCGAGCCTCTCTTCATGGTTTCGCGAATTGTGGGAGATCGATGATGGGGGAAATGATCGGAGTAGGCCGGCTTCGTACCTCCTCCTGAACACTTCCAGAAAATTACCCATTGTTCCTCACCAATGCCTCTATAAAGGTTCGCTTTTTTCACACTATTTCACTACCCTGTCCCTATCCTCTGCTTTTCTTCTTCGTATAATTAGTTTGGGGGTTAAATTAAATGCATTCATCATATCAATTTTATTTACGATTTATTTGATATGGTTAGTTAGGGCTTAAGAGTTAGAAGGTACAAATCACTCTGTCTTGTTCAATAAACTAGTAAGCTACATTGTTGGGTTTATTAGTAAGAGTTACAAAGTTTGAACTTTAATTATCTTTGGCGTTTGTATCTACAAACTTGAATAATAAGCTAATTTTGAAGGTACACTTTTAAACGTAACTGTCATGAAATTGTTAGTTTGTTTGAATTTTCCAAAAAGTGCTGGTTCTGAATATCTCACCAGTCTAAGTTGATCAATTTTCAAAATTCAACATTATTATCCAAGGATTGGGTTCCCACTACATGGTGAAAATAATGCGTGTTATTTGGTTTGCTACTTTAGGTAAAGAGCTTCAAATGGATAGCAACCTCTTAATCAGTGGCAGTTGTGGCTTGTGAGCAAAAGATAAATTGATTTGATACATTAGTAGAAACTTAAGCATTAGCACGAAATGATTTGACAGTAGTAAAATACTAATTCTTCATGAGTAAGTGTTCCAACTTATTTATAATATAATTTCCTTAGTATATATTTCATATAGAATCTAATATCTTAACATGAGCTAGAGCTTAATGACATTGCTATAAATGTGTTAGGCATAACTATTGAATATTGCATTCTTTTGTTTGTTTTGTCCCAAGTGAAACGATGGTAAAAATCAAGTGGTTCCAGTATTGATAGATAGAGTTTGAAGGCTTGGATTCTTTTCCTTCTTATATCATAGATGGTTTTAGCTAAGTCATAAGATAGTTTAGAACAGTTCAAGAGAAACCATATATTGAGAACTAATTATATGTTGAAATTGCTTTTGACTGGTTTTGAGCACAAAATAAATCTATTTAGACAACATCTCTAACATGACTTGCAATGTATTGAGAATTTATATTGAAGTGATTTCCCTTGGTAAGTTAGGCAGCATAAGGGATCAAGGTGAGCTGACATTGAGTCCAGTAATCAGTTCACAGATTAAGAAGCTATTAAGGAGTTCCAGTCATGCCTCATATATGATCTGACATAATATGTGTAAATATTTTATTTCAATTTGGAAGTGTTTTTTCTAAGAAAAAAGATTTATGGAAAAGGTATATTGTAAAAGTGTTACATCTCAATCCCAAGGTTAAACAAACTGGGTTTGTATTTTATTGTCTACGCTTGAAATGGCAGCTTGTATATTTTGATGAGCTTGCATTTTTAATTGGAAGTTTCAGTCATTTGTGTTAAAGTTACATATGTGATCTCTATTTCCTTCGTTGCTTTTCAAATTATGCATTAGTCTAAAGTGGAATTTGAGTTGCTAACAATTTGACATCTAACTTCATCGTTGTAAGGTTTTTCATCACCTATAATTTTAAGGGGAGAGACTTCCAACGAAATTTTCGGCATTGTTTTATTGATTGACTTTGAAAATTTTCATGCTACTGGTGAAATTTGTTAGCAAATTTTACTGATACCAAAAGATTATTGTTCTATCACTGCATCTTCCATCCTCCTTAAACCCCAGGTATCTTGGTATAATGATGTGGTGAATATGCAAATCTGAAATTTTCTTTTGTTGGCATGTACACAATGTCTTAAACTATAGATTAATTTTGCTACTAGATCATGTTATAGGCTTTGAGGCCATGTTTACGGATCTTTGCTATTTCTCTGTTCACTCAGTTCACGTAATGAATCATGCCTAGGTTATCACTATCATGGCTTCTATATTTCATTTCTTTTTAACTCCTGTCATCTTCTTGTTAGCTAGTATATTGGTGAATTCGTGAAACTAATGGTGGATTGTTCACCGCTTACAGTTTGTCTTTCTTGTTTTACCTTGCCTACTATTAGGTTATTGGGGTCAAGCTGCATACCTTATGGAGAATCATCCTAATGCTGGTCAAGTCTTTTTTTTTTTTTTTTCTTTCATTCCAAGTAAGTGTCAATATATATTTTCTTCTTACACAGGAAATATAAGCATAGAATTTTTCTCTTAGTAGTATGAGCAGCTTCCTTTTACATTTATAAATTAGTGCTTGTTTTTTGTTTAGCTAGATTAATTGTCTTCTTGATGCATTTTTAAGCATGATATGTAAACTTATGTAAAAAGAAGTTTTCTGCCTGTCTTTGATCCTTGATCAGTGTGTTTATGTTTTCTTCATTGATACTTTTGGTGAGTGATTGTAGTCTGCTTATGCAATTTATCGTCTATTCATAATTTTAGGCCCCAGATGAACGGAGTGGACTAATTTCATAAGGTGAGGCCGTCTTCCTCAGCTAGTCATGTTGCTCAACACCATAATGATCCTTCCAATCAAAGCTGAAAATGAATGCGTCATAGCTCAAGGCTGCTTTGTTTAGCTTTAACTTGAGACATTTTTTTGTTGCTATGCTCTTTCAATTTTCTCGTATGTTGTGTTGGATCTTTCAACATTATGTTATGACATTTACTACACATTCTTTGTTAAAAAGTTTAAGAATTTCTATGTAATTTTTCCTTTTTGTTCATGATTGTTGATTATTAGTGTTGGAAAAGATATCAATTAGTGTTTTTGACTTGCATACTTCAAAATAAAATATTGAAAAGCCAAAAAAAAAAAAAAAAGACCCACAGGTTTGCATTGAGCTTTTCTGTGGTAGTTTGAAATTGCCAGTAATTGGCATTTGTGGCGGTTCAAAACTGCCAATAAATATGACAGAAGAAGAGGGTAGTTAACACTAAGTTTTTTGTGGTGGTTACAAACTGCCAGCAAATACGATAATTTGGCTCCAACAAGTCATTTCGCGGCGGTTTTGAACCAATGCTAAATTTACATAAACTGTCGCGATAACGACTAGGAAACCTACTTCGGCGGCGGTCGTTCCAGCGATTGCTTCCAATAGCCGCTAAATGGTTTAAGGACGTCATTATCTGCAGTGGTTTGGGAACTGCTGATAAACATTTTTGTGACGGGTCAAAGCCGTCGGAAATCCCAATAAAATAGCTGCTAAATACCATTTTCTGGTAGTGATTCATCCCCATAGTAATTGGTAAACATGTTAATGTAAGGAAATGAGAATGGAATGAAAGAAAGATGGTGATCATGAAACAAGTAAATGTTGAAGATAAGTAATGACATGCATGCATCTCTTAAATTATTATTGTCCATTATTGATTATATATGATATGCTTAGATGGATGATTGATGAATGACTGAATGGATATTCTTGTTAATGTTATAAGAGTATTTTTAAAAGTAATTGCACTCCAGCTAATTATGTTTGCAAAAAATCTAGCAATTGAACCATTTCTATGCATACCTTTTTATAATAAACCCAAAATGACTGGGACAACAACAATGATACATTTAGTGCAAGTAGGAACCCCTACTGAGAAATCTTGTATTTCTCACTTCTATGTTTCTTTTTCCGATATCATTACCAGAGACAGACGAGTCCATGGGAAGTAGTGGAGCTATATTTAAAGAAGGAGGCAACACGTGAAGGTTTCAGAACTTCCAAGAGTTAACACTCCAATTTTAGTTATGTTATAGTTGTGAAGAATATACCATAGTAGTAAAATTCATATTTTTATTTGTAAGTTTAGTCCCTTATTTCGCTTTATTAAATTAAATAAGTGCACAAACTAATTTTGATTATCATCTACGTAAGTACTTTGTAGTTCAATTCTCACTGCAAGCTTAAGCTTTGAAAATGTAATTTGTACCAAAAACAAAAAGTTATCCACCATTTTTCTAAGTTAATTTCACAAGAAAATAAACACAAGGCATAAGTGACAACTAATAGAATTCAAATGCGAACTTAAGCATAATTGGGTTCTACTAAGGTGTTATAGAAAGGAGGAAATTTTGAAATTCAAATTTAAAGTCAAACCCAGTCAATGACTGATGTGACATTTCTTGTACAAACTTGGTTAACTACCCCGGCTTTTAGGAGAAAAAATTTAGAAATCTCGTTCAGAAAGTAAAAGTTTTTTTTGAAGGTGGACTCAGAAACCTCTATTACACAATGACTTCTATGGCTACTTTGACAATGCCGAGCTATTCCCCTAGACTGCATTTTCAAGACACAAAAAAATCAACATGTGTCACTTGGAACACAGATTAAGGGCAATGTTCATACATGCAGATGAAGTATAAAAAGAGATGCAATGCTTACAACATAGAGACTTTTGCTCCTCGAAGTGATGAAATCTTGAAAAAATTTCCTTTCTTCATCTTCTGTAAAGTTATTACAGCTTGTAATCAGTTTCTTTCTTCTCAAAATCTTCTTTCTACGTTCTTAATAGATCACATGTTTTTCCTAGGAAGAAAAGATTGAAAGAAGTCATTTAAGTTTTCCAGCTCTGTTATTATTTATCATAAGAAAACTTGAGTGTTGGTTAGTTTAGTATTTCAACCAAAACACAAACCTTTGTAACCCTGATTTGGTAGTGATTATTGTGAGTTAGCTTGAAGAGTCTAAACAATGACTACTTGTAAGGTGACAATAGAGTAAGCTACTGGTCACAGAGTTAACTTTGAGAGGCTGGTCAAAGACTACTCATGTGTGACAATAGAGTGAGCTACTAGTCATTGGTAAGAGCTTAGGAAGACTACTGTAAAGATCATATAACTTCCTCAGGTTGAGAAAGGTTTTAGTGGAACTCAACGATGGTTGAGAACCAGATGTAGATAAGTTGGCACCAGTATAAAACTCTTATGCAGTATCTTCTCCTTCCTTAACTCTCATTTATTTCCAGCTTTGTACTATTTGTATGTATTTTCTGAAAACTATATTTTACTCATTTTTCACATCTTTATAGTTTAGAAAGTTACTTCTTGATGTATATTAATGTTGTTTCCATTGCACTTCAAGTATGCACTTGATAGTATTTGTTCTAGTATTTCAGAAACGAAAAGGGGAAGAGAAGATAAAGCACAATTCAACTCCTCTTCTCGTGTACTTTTTTTACCTATAAGTGTGCTATATCTTTTCTAATTCTAGCAATATATACAATACTGATGCAAATATTAATATCAATGATAATTATAAACAATATTGAATCTAATAGATTTGATAAGATAATATTGTCAAAGTTTAGGAATCAAACAGTATTGATTATTATAAACAATGTTAAATATATTTCAATAAGATAATATTTGTAAAATTTAAAATTAAACATTAGATCACAAACCAAATATCATATTATATAAAAAGATTAAATATCAAATTCAAATAAAAACTAAACATTGGTATAGAAAAAAGATTGATGTATAAAATTATTATATATTATATATTTTATTTTCTCTTTTTGGAATTGATATTTTCTTTTATAATTTAATTTTTTCATGATTTATTATTTCACATAAATTTAAAATAGATTTATATTTATTCGTTCTTTTGATTTATTTATTTTCGATATATAACCATTTTCCTCTTTTTTTTTAAGGCATTGAAATGCCTTTTAAGCTTTATTCAACCTTTCCTAAGCTTAAGCATGTCCTTTCTAAATACATCCACTTTTGGGATATTACAAGATTACAATAAGTCAATTGAACTAAAATAGGACAATCTTTACTTGTAAACTAAAGTTTGTTGCTCCATATGTGTTAAGTGACTTAGAGACTAAACCTTGGTGTGTAAGGTTGAATTGCATGCCTTACAATTGAGCCCCAAACTCTTATTTATAGACAAATTCTATTCTAAAATCTTGCCAACAACCTATGAATTCTTCACTCTGATTTTTGCAACGTGCTTCCTTCTCTTTCTTGTTTTCTCACTGTCCAAGGATTCATGGATCCATGATCTTATTATTAATTGCACTTCTTATTCTCCAGGGATATTTTCTTTACCTTTTTTTTAAATATTTAACACTTCACATTCGACAAAACTCCAATTCTTATTTCAACATTGATGATTGCCTTATGTGCGTGGGCCTATCCTCTCATTCACTCTTCACTCACCATTTGACATTTTACTTCTTCTTCGTACCCTTATCTTGTTTTATCAGAAATATGAGTACTCAAATTTATTTTGATACCAAGCAATAAGGGTGTTCAAGACTTAGCCAAGGCTGGCTCGAAGCTTATTCGGTCAAGTTCGAGTACTTGAATTTGACTCTGTACATTTTTCGGGTCGAGTTCGAGTTATATGCCAGGTTGGCTGGACCCTGCCTGGCTCGGCCGAAGTCAAAATTTTGTTATAGTCATAATTTTTTTTTATAATAGTTAGTTATAAACTATGAGAGTTTTTTCTTAAATTAATACGCTTTGGATAATTTAATATTATTTTTATAGGCAGATGATTTATTTTGAAATGCATGTATCAAAATATCTTTTGAATCTTATTTTTCACGTATAAAATTTTATGATTTTACTATGTATAATATCATAATTTTGACATATTGTTTAAAACCGAATTGACCCAATTTGACTTTGTTATTTATCGAGTATTATTAGATCATATTCAAATTTTAAAACATGACCCGGCCTAAAACTCAAGCCGGGTTGGACTTCATTTCTTGTACGGCTCTGCCCAACAACTAATTCAAAGAGAAAAACAATTGTTTTTCTAAACCTGGACCGGACATATGTTGGAGGTACGTCCAATCCACCGTTACAAGGCATTCATCTTTTTTTCTTTTTTTAAATACTTTTAAAATATTTTTTATCCAATCCAACGGTTCCAAGTTGTGCGCAACTCACAGTGCTACAAGAACCATTTCTCGTTGCATAAGCTTTGTGCGTGAATGTCCTCTAAGCGCAGTTCTGGAAGATAGGTCTTGAGAGCCAATGATGAAACTGTTCGACGCACACTGTCATCTGCAAGACCCAAGAATCTTAAGCAAGGCATCCCAACTCATAAGAACCGCCCAAGACACAGGGGTCGTTCGCTTCGCCGTGAATGGAGTCTCCGAACAAGATTGGCACTTGGTTAAGCAGATGGCCGAATCCCACCCTTGTGTCATCCCTTGCTTTGGCCTCCACCCCTGGTCCTTCCCGCTATTTATTCCTCCCGTTTTGTTTATTGGTTTTATTTTCTTGTTTGCCTTAAATTGCATTTGTGTTATTATTGCCAAGGTTTGTAATAATTTCGGATCAATACTGTTTATGATGCCGAAATTGCAGTTTTAGTGACCTCTACTCTAGAACTACGATACTGTGGCTGAAACTGCAGTTGCAGGTTTGTCGCAGAGAGAAGTCCCAATTGGTTTAAAACGTTGAAGGAATATTTCGATTCTACACCTTCAGCTGCAGTTGGGGAGGTATTCAAATTGATTATCTCTTCATATTTTTGTTTGTGTAAATTCTCCACAGTTCTGTTTGTAGGTGCAGGCACTGCTTTGTTGTGTGCTGCGGCGTTGAATAAAATATGTCAATTCATGGAAAGTAGAGAACTGGTTTTTCTCAATTTAGTGATTTTTTCTGTTATTTTCATGTAAGCTACTAGTGAGAGTGGCTGAAAGTGAAACTTTTTTTTGCCCTCCTTTAATTGGCCTTCACTCCATTTTATTTTTCATTGCACTTTTGATTTTGGAATTACATTACATTATTGTTTTATTTATGTTGATTATGTATGCTATCATTTGACAAGATAGATGAAATTTCGCAGAACTTTAGATATGCTTTCAGCCTTTGATTTTGAAATTACAGGAAAGGATAAAAAAATTATGATTCAAGCAGTCTACATGGTACCAAGTTATCAGGCTTTGTTTTTCTGGAAGAGAATGAGTTATTTTTCATTTCTAAGCGAACTCTGCAGACATCATTGGCTTATTCCTAATTCTCGTGCTTAACTATGTGGGTATAATTTTTGTTTTCCACTCTCAAATGCAGCAGCTAACAAAGTTAATGTAGATGGCTTCAATGATTTGTGTGCAGACATGCATATTGATATTTTTGAATAAATTTATTGTTGAAAATGGTTTGGCTTTTGTTTTCACACATCAGTTGTAAGTAGTACTCTATTTAATATTTTGTACTTAAGATTTGATGTAATTGAGTTTTCTTGCTTTTTCGCAGATTGGTGTGGACAAGGGATCACATGGAAGGAAGATTGATTTTTCAGAGCAGGTTTTATCTCCCTATTTTTCTTCTTTTGGGGCTGTACATTGTTTTTCTGTTGATGGTTTGTGATCATGCTATGTGTGTTCGCATGTTATCACTGTGATAGCCTCATATGCAGGTTTATAAGCCATCCATGTGGTGGGAAAGCTGTAGAAAAATCTACATCCTAATATTCAGATGTACGAGAGAGGGGAGGGGGGGGGGATGCTTTTCTCCAGTGGCCAAATTAATGATTCTTACTTATGCAGTCTATCAAGACAACAAGACCAACTACAATTAAGCCTTGTCATACTATGTGGGGTCAGCTGCTTGGATCAAATGATGCCATAGTGTTTTGTCTTATGTCATGCTTACATTTAGCGCATTAACATCTACATCTCTTCTAATAATCTCACCTATTTTCTTCAGTGGGAGAAGGGCCTTTTGGAACTTATTGGTCATTGCTGAGAGTGAAGGTTTTTCTTTGAAGATACTGATTTCTGTGTATTAATTTTTGCCATTTGTGTTTGTGAATTATTTGTGATTGCTGAGGGAATGAAGGTTTTTCTGAGGCTTTGCTTTTATTGTGCAACACATTGACTCATCATGTTTCATTGATGGAAGTTGATGCTTCCTATTTGAAGAATATGTGCTAGATTGTTGGTTGCTAATGCATTAAGACAACCGTGTAGGTTGAGGTATTGAGGCAGCAGCTTGAACTTGCAAAAATGTTAAACAAGCCAGCATCTGTACACTGTGTTCGTGCTTTTGGTGAACTTCTTGAGCTAATGAAGTATGAATATCTGATCTTCCCTCTTTTGTTTTGGTTGTTAATTGAAAAGATTGTCTCAGAATAATGTGGAAGATATGTCAAAACTCTCTATTTTAAGTGTAAAAATTTCTTACCAATTACCACAGTAATGAGGCAATGAAAAAGAGAGAATTCATATTTTATTGTTTATCATACTGCTGGTGATACAGTCTGTTTTTTACTAGATCAGTGTTTAAACCTCTGAGATTTTGGATGGAGCCGTTAAAAAATGTTTACTGTGGCAGTTGTGCTTTGGGCAGTGGATAAATTAGGGCAAAATATGTGTTCTGTTTGAGCAGACTTTAGGAAGAATTTAAGACTTTTAACTGATATTATGAGGATTATCTTTTCCATTTAAAGAAATCGAATTGTCATTTCTTTTGTGCTTAATTTCTTTTTTCATACATCCTTTTACTTGAAGAGATGAGATCAAAAATTGATATGACAGAATTTTTCTTTGGTTATGATCTTATTCAACATGAAAGGGATATATATGCGTGAGAATAGTATATGCATCTTAATTGCTATTCCTATTTACAATGCTATCATAATGAGTATAAGCTATTTCCTTTGCCACTATCTTGGATACATGAACCTACTTAGTTATGAGAGCTAATTCCAATATTCCAACACTCCCCCTTAAGCTGGTGCATATATAGCATATATACCAAGCTTGTACAAATGTAGATAACCTGAGGACCTCAAATGGACTTGTGAAAACATTGGCTAATTGATCATTCGAATTCACAAAAGTAGTTGATATTTCTCCTGATTGAATCTTTTCTGTCACGAAGTGGCAGTCATTCTCGATATATTTTGTTCTTTCGTGGAACACCGGATTTGATGCCATATGTAGGGCTGCTTGATTATGACATACAAGCTTCATAGATTGCTCTCTAAAAACACCTAGCTCTTTCAACAAGTGTTTTAGCCATATGAGTTCACATGTTGCAACTACCATTGCTCGATATTCAACTTTAGCACTTGACCTGGCAACCATGGATTGCTTCTTGCTTTTCCAAGATATCATGATACTTCCAAATATAACAGAATACCTTGATGTGTAACGTCTATCTAAGGGAGAACATGCCCAGTTGGCATTTGTGTAGCCACATATTTCCATATGGCCTTTATCCTCATTGAGTAATCTTTTTCCTAGAGCTCCTTTGATGTATCTGAGTACACGAATAACTGCATCCCAGTTTGAGTCACATGGAGAGTTAAGAAATTGCTTAATGCTGACACAACAAATGTAATGTCTGGCATGGTTATGGTAAGATAATTTAGCTTCCCAATCATTCTCTACTATTGCCTAAGGTCAGATAATGCCTCCTCCTATCCTAGAAGAAGTTTGACATTGGCATCCATTGGTGTATCAATGGGCCTACATCCTGTCATAATTGTTTCTTCTAGGATATCTAATGCATATTTTCTTTGAGAAATAGAGATGCCATGTTTGGACTGTGTAATTTCTAGACCCAAAAGGTATCAAAGTTTGCCAAGATCCTTAGTCTAAAATTTCTTGAACAATTATTGCTTCAATTCTTCAATACCATTAGATTCATTATTAGTAATAATAATGTCATCCACATAAACAATAAGTTAGATGCATCGATTAGGAGAATGACACTAGTGAAAAATAGAATGTTCAGAAGTGCTGGTCATGCCAAAAGATTGTAAAACAGTGCTGAAACGGCAAAACCAAGCACAAGGTGATTGTTTGACGCCATATACAGATTTACAGAGCTTACAAACTAGTCCAGTCTCCCCCTGAGCAACAATCTCGAGTGGGTGCACCGTGTAGACCTCTTGCAAATCTCCATGAAAAAAGGCATTCTTTATATTAAGCTGATGGAGAGGCTAGTGGCGGATTGCAGCCAAGGCAAGAAATAAATGAACTGAGGCAATTTTGGCCATTGGGGTGAAAGTGTCGCCATAATCAAGGCCATAAATTTAGGTGTATCCTTTTGCCACTAATCAGGCTTTCAATCAATCAACAGTTCCACTGGGGCCAACCTTCACTACAACAACCCAATGACAACCAACAACAACTTTCCAAGTGGATGAGAAACTAGATCCTATGTGCCATTCAAATGTAAGTTAGACATCTCATCAATCATCACCTAACGTTAACAAGGATGGATAGTGCTTCACCTGTGGTTTTAGAAATGGAAATGGAAATAGAGGACAAACTCAAAACAAATGCAAAAACATTGAGGAGAAAGACAATCATAACTAAGAAAGGTATAAAGAGGATGAGGATTACAAGTAGAACGTATACCTCCACAAAGAGCAATAAGAGGGCTTTCTGGTCCAGGATCTGAAGTTGAAGAAGGGACTGGTGAGTATTGAGGGACATCCTCTACAGTAGGCATGACTCTAGCTAGATGAGAGTAAAGTCGATAGACAATAGGAGACTGAAGGACACCAGTAGAAATGTTACAGTTTGGGCAACTATTTGGACAAGATGTGGTAGAAGGGACATGAATTGGCATAGGAAGAATGGTGTCTACTTCAAATGTTTCAGAAGACAAAGTGAAGAAAGGTTGTTTCTTGAAAAATATGACATCAGCAGAAACCAAATAGCAACCCAAATCAGGTGAGTAACAGTGGTATCCTTTTTGTAGGCAAGAGTAACCCAGAAAGAGCCATCTGAAAGCTTTAGCTATGAGTTTATCTTTCCCTGGAGTGAGATCATGAACAAAACAATACAACCAAAGATGTGAAGAGACAAAGTAAATGAGAGCATCAGAAAACAACAAAGTGTCTGGAATTTTATCATGCGACACAGATGACGGCATACAAGTAATTAAATAACAAATTGTAAGGACAACATCTCCCCAAAAATGAAGTGGAACATTCGTATGGTTGAGTACAGTCCTAGCTGTTTCAATTAAATAATGATTTTTATGCTCAACCACTTCATTTTGTTGAGGAGTATGAGGACATGTTTGGTGTAAAATTCCCTCTTTTGCCATGAATCTTGAATCTCAATTCGACAAATACGTGCATTTTCACTATGCAAGACACAAATGGTTTTACCAAATTGGGTTTTTATCTTATAACAAAATTTTTGATAAATGGAAAATAACTTTGCAGGATTTTTCAATAAAAATACCCAAGTGCAATAGGAGTAATTATCAATGAAAGTAACAAAATAGTGAAAACCAAGACTAGAACTAACATGACTCAGACCCCAAATGTTAGAATGACTAAGGGAAAAAGGAGACTCACATTTCGTCTCGACACTACTTGAGAAATTAATACGAGTATGTTTCCCCTATTGACAAGATTCACACTCTAAAGATAGATGTGTAACCATCTTTTGGTCTTTGGAAAGACGACGTCTGAGCAGTCTATATTGGAACATGCCACTAGGGAATTTGGTACAACAATGTAGTAAAGCCCTTTAAACTAATGAACAACTCCAATCGTCTTCCCTGTGTTTGAATCTTGCACAAGAATAAAGTTTTTGTTAAAGGTAACGGAGCGATCAAGAGACCGAATTAATTGGCTAACAGACATTAAATTAAAAGGACAACCAGATGCATTGCGGACAGAGGTCAAAGGTAAGTGAGAACATGGTTGGGCTTTACCAACACCGTCAACAGGGGCTTTTGTTCCATTGGGAAAGGCAACAGAGGGTAAAGTGTTTGAAAGAGAAAGAGAGGCAGGAAGATCTTTATTACCACATAGATGTCCTAAAGCACCAAAATCAATTACCCAGGGTCCAAGTGATGACTATGAGGTATGAGCAGCAGGATTAGCAGTTTGATCTGTAACTGTAGTTGATGTTGAAGGCTGTGAGGTGGCTTTAAGGCAAAGGAAAACCTCATAATTTTCAAAAGTTATGGTCATAGTAGGAGGATATGAACTTTCAATTGATCACTTCAAATAGTTGGGAGTAGAAAAGTTGGAGAGAGCAAAATACTCTTTTCGGTCAAGAAAGTCCTTGGAACTTGAAGAACTCATTGCTGGAAGAGCAACAATAAGGACCTGAAGCACTTAGGGGATGAGTAATAATGTAGGTGAGACCTCCTAGTAAAGAAACACGGTCAAAAGAAGAGCTTCGACCCCCAAAATTGCAAATGAAATGCTTTGAACCTCAGTGTAGGGACGCTCCAATCTAGAAAATAAGGGCAGATCTAGAACCTAGAGATGGAGGTGAGTCAAACAGGACTGGCAGTTGTGATAACGGCAAACTGTAGCGCAAACTTCGCTGCGATGCATGGATGCTCCAATGGTGGCGTGACTTCTGGGTTTGGTCGGTCTAAAGCTGTGGAATAATGTTGCGGTGGTTGTGTCAAAAAATAATGTGGTGACAGATGCTGAAAATGGGTGTCAACTGTCGGAAAAAGGTGATGGGTTGCTGGAAGGATGTGTGGCAAAGGATAGGAAGGTGACGAGTTGGCGGTAGGACATGTAGCAATGATATGACTGCCAGTAAAATGCACGGCAAAAAGGCAAAATAAATTTGTCACTGGGCATTGGGCATAGTGATTAGGGACAAACCAGAGTCGGGTCGAAACCCGCTCTAATACCAACTTGAAAGAGATGAGATAGGAAATTGATATGACGGTATTTTACTTGGTTATGTTTATTTAACATGAAAGGGATATACATACATGAGAATCATATATGCATCTTAATTGCTATTCCTATTTACAGTGCTATCATAATAAGTTGTTGCCTATGCCACAATCTAGGATACATGAACCTACTTAATTGTGAGAGCTAATTCCAATATTACAAAACTTTTTATTGTGTTGAAAGTTATTAGGGAGGACTAGTGCTTTTTTTTCCCCCTTTTTTTTCCTTTTGATAGAAAAAGAAAATTTATTAGAAGAGAAGATAATAGTACACAAGGGGATAAAACATGATCACAAAGATACAATTGTTACAACTAAGTCCAATAAGGATAAACAATGTAGTAACAAATTCTTGTCCCTTTGAATATCAGCTAGAGGAACACCATTAAACAGGTCATGTGCAGACTGCCAAAAGGATCCCAAAAAACTAAAAAGTGATCCTATCCCAAAACAAATCAGTAGTTGGAAAGAAATCATTAAAAATTCTAGAATTCCTTTCCAAGCAAAGGACATCAAAGCACTGTATAAATTGAGGACTGTGACACTCTCTACTTCTTCATAAGAGCCAAAACCATTGAACTTGAGTGAAATTGGTGTCCATAGGGGCAACCTATGATTCTCTAAAGATTCCAAAAAACCTGATGGTCTTGTGCTTCTTGGGCATGTCATTTGTGTTGATCTTATTAAAAATAGCAGTCCTAACAAAAGCTTTGACTTTGGAGGTTGTTTTAGATTTAAAAATGATTTTATCCAAGAGAAAACTTTCTATGTTGGGAGAGGAAGTCAGGGGACTAGTGCTTTCAGTTGTTGGATTTAGTTAACTTAGTAAGGAGGATTGGAGGATTTGACATCCTGAACATTCCCTTTGGCTTAAACAACTTCTAGAATGACTTCTCAATTGCACTACAACATTTGAAAATTCCTTCAATTATGCCTTTTATTTGTTAGATCTTTACTTTCCTCCTTCCTTTTGTATCATTTTACATATCTGGTAATGCAAATTTTTAAGTGCTTTTTCCTTGTTACTGAAATTGTTTACCTAGCCTTGAGTTCATTAGATAAATAAAATCAATCACATATTTCATTTGCTTGTAGTTTTTCTTTTACTCATCTGATAATTATATTACTGAAAATAAGACGATTTGGCCCTTAAGTTTGTTCAATGTTCTGCACTGTGGTAAAATGAATGGTTAGATTTTGGGATTTACTTGTCCATCCCAGGTCCTTTGGTTTGTTTCAGATAATGTCTGTCTATGGACTACTTCATGGAAACATGGAATTAAGAGTACAAGCTCATAACAAGCAGTGGTAGTCCTCTCTTAAGACTCAAGTAACTAGGATAATTGAAGAAATTGAAAGTTAATAATTAGATATTTTTCGGAATCAAAGAGTATCCCACCCCGTCCCCAAGCCTTTTTGCCTTATTGCATTCTTGCCTGTTGAAGAATTATGGGTTTTGGGTTTAGGAGTGACGAAAAGAGAGAGAGAGAGCACAAATATATCATTGATAGATAAAGTATTATAAACACAAGACTGATACCCCTATTTACATTATTAGTTGGCCCATATACTAGTATTATGGAAGAAACTTGGATTATCCTTAGATAAATTTGGAGGTAAACTCTTGTTAAACTGGAACAGAGTTGCAAAGGCTAAAAAGAAAAGAAAGCAAGAAGTGTTTATTGCTCTAGGTTCTTGGGCAATATGGTTCAAGAACAAAAATGCTGTACAAGAGAGAGACTGATTTTAGAGGGTCTCTGTTTCCTCTCTCAAAGAATTCTATCACAGTCAAGACAAGCCTCAAACAACAATTGCCTTCCTATTTATGCCCTCTGACTTCCTAACTTACTTTCCCGCCGAAAGCCTGCTTGCACTGTAAGTTATTAGGTACAGTTTGGGCTTCCTGGCCCATTTCCCCTAGCCCTCTCCTAACACAAAACCTTTTAACTACTGGGCCTCTATCAATGCAAGAGTGAGACTTATTTGAGAGGGTCTCTGTTTCCTCTCCCATAGAATTCTGTCACACTCAAGACAAGCCTCAAACAATTCCTTCGTTTTAGCTTCCATTGCAGCACCGTGTTTGACCCCCACAACTCGTAAGAAAGGAGCTTTGATACCAAATGAATGAAACCAAAACAGAAAATATAGAAAATATGGATGTATGTATATTATTCACACTCCAAGACTAGAAATAGTGAGATTCTAGCTTATGGAAGAAGAGAAAAACATGTATAACTATGTGCAAATAAAGAGAGAAAAGGGTCTTGGCACCAAACAGCTCAGTCTCTCAAATCCCAAGTCCTAATTCTTGCCTAACCTCAAGCTGCCTCACACACAGATGATATAGCTCAGCTAAAAGTATCTTCCCCTCATGCAATTTCTGCATCCTCACCTTCTGACTTAGCAAGGTTGTTAGGCTGCACATTCAGTCCTTGCTGAGCTTTGTCTAAAATAACCTTGAACTTTTTCCTTTTCTATGCTTTTACCCCTTGCCCCTCCAATGAAATACTTGGTCTCTTACAAATAAAAGCGCAAATTCGTATAACATTCCACCCACACCCCAACCCTACCACCTTAATAATTGCCCAAATTCTTCTCACTCCTTTCCTTCACATTTATATCTCGTATGCTAGTGATGCATGTAAAAGTGCAGATTCATATAACATCCCACCTACTCCCTAACCCTACCACCTTAATAATTGCCCAAATTCTCCTCACTCCTTTCCCTCACATTTATATCTTGTCTGCTGGTGATGCGTGTAGCACTTTACTCATTTCTTCTCCATTTATCTCCAATGAGCTAACCGGGTTAACAAAGTTTGGGAACCCATTTATGGTAAGTTGTATACTAGAAGACTTGGGAAGGAAGCTACTAATAGTAATTCAGTTAGTAATAGTTGACAGCTGAAAAACAGTTAGAGGAGGGTTGGTTAGGAGAATAAAAGGAGGAAAGCGACTCCATTGTAAGTGTTGAGCATTTAGTAGTTGTGAGAGATTAGAGGACTCTCTATTATCCTTTAGTGTCCGTATACTCTGTAATTTCGATTTAGGGTTCTTAGCATATTGTTAAGGATTCCTAGGGTGCAATAATACATCTATTTATTAAGTGGGAGGTTAGTACCTAACTTTTGGTATTAGTAGCTTTGTTTTTCCTAGGAAGTTGCTTCAATGGCCGCCAAAAATGGAGAAGATGGAAGCAATAAAAGCAACAACAGGCGCATTTGCAGACAGAGATGGAGGAGAGTCTCGAATCCCATGCCTCACTACTTGCAGCGATTGCAAACCTCACGAACTCAGTGAGAGAATATCAAGAATAGTTCAAGCTATTCTCCAGTCCTCTCAAGATCACAAACGTTCATTATATGTTTGGTTTATTTCTTAATCATCTGAAGGATGAGGTAAGGGTTGAATTCAAACTTCATCGATAGTTGGCAGACCTAGTCGGAAGTAGAAACAAATTGCTGCAAAAATGTGTTAGTAGATTCCCTTCCTAAATCAGGTGTTGGTTGGGGAGACTAGCAAAGAAGGGATGAGCTCAGAAAAAAAAGGATTTAGCAGATTTTGGATGAGGAGTATAGAGAAAAAAGAACCAAGGGCCTATGTTTTTCATATGATGAGAGGTTTACACTTGATCATGTGTGTAAAAACAAAGGCTTTAGGCTAATGTTGTTGGAGGAAGAACATGGGGTTAATAGTGACACAGTTTGGCATGATGCTGTGGAGGAGATAGGAGAAGATAAACCCCAATTATTTCTAGGTTGTGAAAGCATGAGTGGTCATAAGAATCCAAGATCCATTAGAGCTTGGGGAACAGTTGCTGGCTGTAAGATGAGGGTCTTAATCAACCTGAGGGCCTCTCACAACTTTATTTGTCCCACCTTGTTTTAGGAAGCAAATCTGCTAGTTAAGGGTGAAGCAGATTTTGTGGTTACTGTAGCTAACGGGCAACAATCTGTTGGTAGAGGGAAGTGTCAAGGGCTGACTGAAATTCCCTAACTTTGTGCTGGTAGAGACCTTTCATGTGTTTCCATTGGATAATTCAGAATTGGTATTGGGGATGGCTTGGTTGGATACACTTGGGGAAACCCGAACCAACTTTGGGAAATCGAGATACACCATTAATATGGGGGATAAGTGAGTAGACCTACAAGGTGATCCTGAATTATGCTATAGTGGTACGACATTGAGAGATGCTCTAAAGGAGGTGCAGAATGAAGGTGTAGGGTATATGATACAGCTCTGTCGGACATTTCATCACATTGGTGTCGAACCTGTAATTCTTGAAAAGGTGCAACAGGTTTTGGACTCACATGCAGCCATTTTTGAGTCACTACCAGGTCTACCTCCCCATCGCTCTCATGACCACTCCATTACCTTGAAAGAGGGTGCTGCAATTCCCAGTTTAAGGTCATACCATTATTCCCATTGCCAAAAGTAGGAAATCGAAAAATTGGTCACGGCTGGGATCATAAGACCAAGTATGAGTCCCTTTGCCAGCCCTATCATTGTAGTTAAGAAAAAGGAGACAGTTGGCGATTTTGTGTGGACTATCGAGTCCTTAATCAGATTACTATTCTGGATAAGTTTCCAAGTCCGGTGATTGATGAATTGTTGGATGAGCTAGCAGGAGCTTCTATTTTCTCCAAGCTGGACCTTAAATCCTGGTACCACAAGATTAGGATGGTTGAGGGAAATATTGGTAAAATTGCTTTCCGGACTTGTGAAGGCCATTATGAGTTCCTAGTAATGTCATTTGGTCTTACCAATGCCCGCTCTACCTTCCAAGCTCTTACGAATGACATGCTTAAACCCTAATTCAGGAAATTTGTCCTAGTCTTTTTTGACAACATTTTGGTGCATGGTAGAGCAGTCAAACAGCATGCTGAACATCTAGCAGAGGTGTTTAAGGTCCTGCAGCAGCACCAGTTAATGCTTAATAAGAAGAAATGTGATTTTGTTGTGACACAAGTGGACTACCTGGGTCACATTGTTTCAGCAAAAGTGGTAGTTGTGGACCCACGCAAAACTGAGGTTATGAGGAAATGGCATATCTCGAAGGATGTGAAAGCACTCGGGGGTTTCCTAGGACAAGCAGGGTACTACAGACAATTTGTCCAAAGTTATGGAGTGATTGCTAAACCTCTAACAGACCTGACCAAAAAAGTTGCATTTTTGTGGTTAGAACAAGCCCGGCAAGCCTTTGATATTTTGAAGAATGCTATGGTAGACCTCCTATTTTGGCTATACCTGATTTTGCCCAGCCTTTTGTGTTAGAGACTGAAGCATTTGGGAGCTGCCCTATTGCTTTCTTGTCTCCATGGGCACAGCAAAAGTCCACTTATGAGAGGGAACTCATGGCCATTGTGTTAGCCATGCAGAAATGGTGGCATTACCTCCTTGACCAACACTTTATCATCATGACAGATCAGATGAGTTTAAATTTTTTTACTAATCTAAGGTTCTTTGGTGAAGATTAGTTAAAGTGGACTTCCAAACTCGTGGGTTTAGACTTTGGCATTCGGTATAGGCTGGGTTTGGAGAACAAGGCAGCTGATGCCTTATCCACGCAGATGGTGTATCAGGCCATTTCTGTGGTACAACCCAGTATGTGGGAACAACTAGACAGGTTGCAGGAGCTATTTCCTCCCTCACACCTTGAGGGCAAGGTGGTTCTCCACGTTTTTCTCTTTTGGGTTTTTAAGGAGGAGGGGGAGGGTAGTGTAAGGGACCCCATGTATGATAAAGTGTATACTAGAAGACTTAGGAAGGAAGCTACCAACAGTAATTCATTTAGTAACAGTTGACTGCTGTAAAGTGGTTTGTTTTTTTGTTGTCTGGGGAGAAGAGAGAAGAGAGGGAGCGCAGGGGGGTGGGGTGGGGACACAATTAGAGAAAGGTGGCTAGGAGAATAACAGTACGAAAGGGACTCCATTGTTAGTGTTGATCATTTGGTAGTTGTGAGAGATTAGAGGACTCTATTATCCTCTACTATTCCTACACTCTGCAATTCCGATATAGGGTCCTTAGCACATTGTTAAGGATTCCTAGTGTGCAATAATACATTTATTCATTGAGTGAGAGATTAGTACCTAACAAACAGCCTCTTCTATCTTTTCCTTTGCTGTGATAAAAGTACATCCAATTCCAACTTGTTACTCTTCATTACACACGGCCAACTCAGCTCCTTCAACTGTTGGGGTACAGCCCTTGTTTCTTCCTCATGGACTTGGCCTAAGGGCATATTGCAATTTTTTTCTGCACTTGCAATAACTGCTTGTTATTGCTATAATGATGTAATGTACATTGGGCTTTTGCTTTTAAAAAGCTTAGATTCTCATTTAATGGAATGCCCTGGAATTAATGTAATAGTGATTTAATAGTTGATGATTGTGAAGTCACATCTTTGATTTTATGGTCTAAAAAATTTCACATTTCCAGGGCAATGGGACCTTTTCCAGCTGGTGTTATCCTTCATTCTTACCTAGGTTCTGCTGAGATGGTTCCTGAATTTTCAAAGCTTGGTGCTTATTTTTCCTTCTCTGGGTTTCTTATGTCACTAAACGCAAATAAGGCCAAGAAAATGCTGAAGATGGTGATTTTCATCACTTGTTATATATAATTATTAATGTTCGATGTCATTTTATATCGTATATGTCTAAACAGTAGTGATATTCTTATATTGTTTTCTATTTAGGTCTCCTCTGATAGGATTTTGTTGGAAACCGATGCACCTGATGCACTGCCAAAGTCAAACACAGATTCCTTAGTTTTTGTTGAAGGAGATGGTTCTCTCCCCACAGAACTTCAAGGGCAAAGATCAACTTTATCCTCAATATCTAGTGGTTCGTCCCTCAGTGATACGTCCCATGCCTTAACAGATACTTCTACATTGCCAAAGGAAACACTCAACCATCCGGCAAACATTCATAACGTATGTAGCTCAAGTACTCGCCTTTATTTTTACCTTCTGTTTTCAAAATAAGCATCCCTTGTTATATGATTCTCTTGGAGATAAAATCATCTTAAACACACAATACAAAATCCCCTCTAGCTTGAGCTTGGTATATGGAAACAATTTATCTGGTAATTAAGAGAGAATAAATAAATCCCAGTGACATCTCTTGATGATGTTTTCGAAACCTACCTCTCAGCCATCTCTAATTTCAAATTATACAGAAATCTCTCCCAAAATATTGGTAGTTTCACTTACATTGAATGCTATATGACGGTTTTATTGTTTGGAAATGACTCGGGCTTGGCCATAGTTTTCTTAAACCTGAAGGGAGGTTGTTGTATAGTTTCCAAGGACCCCGCGTGTAAATTACACACAATTAACTTCTGGGATGTAATGTAATATCCCCTTACGTTTATGAGGGAGCCTCAGTCTTACATCCCAACATTAAGCACAAGTTCTCAGATGAAGCTAACAAGGGACTAGCTGTACTTATATTGGATGGGAAATTCAGGAGGCATGGATTACTGAACTATAAGTTGCAAGTACTATAGAATTGTTCCCCTGCATGCTATTGTAGTGAATGTAATATCCCCTTATTGTTAGATTTATACCCTCCAATTCATTCCACTTGCAGGTACTCGATTATGTTGCATCCATGCTAGAGATTACGAAAGAAGAACTTGCTGAATTAAGTTACCAGAATGCAGTGCGCTTATTCTCCTATGAAGGTTCGAAAGTACTTCAAATGCAAACAAAATAAAATGCTACTGAAAGAAACGATTTCTGGTATGGCAATTATTTTAGGATGTATCTCCTGGAGTTTCACATAGGTAGTGTTTGAAATGATTAGGAAATGAATTGATTTGATTTGAAATTATTTGAATTGATTTAATTTGTAAGTTCAATCTTATGTGTGGAATGATTAAATAGGAAATGGAATTAAATTGATTAGGAAATCAATTCTTATGTTTAAAATACAATATATTGTGTTTGGAATGATTAAAAATCATAAATGAATTGATTTTATTTGTGTTTAGCTTTTAAAATCAATTCATTTTCACCAAATCCTACAAAAAATTAAAAGGATTTCAAAATCAAACGAATGGAATTTCATAGAACTATTCATTTCATTTCTTAAATTTTTTCATCTTCAAACAAATGATAAAAATCAATTTTTTTTTCTTCATGTTTGTATAATTCCAAACACACTCTTAAGATGCAAGCAGATCGATGGTCCGAAATTATGTTTAATCACTTCTGTTGATGTCCGTGATTTGATAGTCTGCATGCCTGGTAAATTTGGTTAAATTCAGTATTTTTATATTAAACGTAGCAAGTGTGCCTGAAAGTGTTGCGAAAAATGTGGTTTAATAGTTTTATCTAAAATTGATGTATTTGGATATATTAATCAAAAGAAGATAAAATAATATTTTATTTGCATTCTTAAAAGTTTTTCTTCATATAACTCAGACTAAATGTATTTTACATAAAATTTTATGAAATTAATTATCAGTAACTATAAATTAATTCTCGTAAAATATTTAATTACAAGATATGTATATATATTTTCCTTTATTATAAGATTGTGGGAAACATGAAGAAAACCAAAAAAAGGGCATGAATGAACAATGGGTGAACTTTTAAGCCTTCAATTATATGAATGAGTTTTAGAGTCTCTCCTTTAGACTCATCACCAAGTTCAAAATAACCAAAAGAAAAAAATATACATTATTTCTCTTCCCCCCACCCCCTTCTCCCCTTTTTTTTTAACACAAAGGATTAAGTTTTGAGCTCTAGAGATCATAAACATGATGATTTCATAAACATGATGATTTCACAATTATCACCGAGAACTATTATCAACAAGTCATAGCTTTGATCACAAAAAAAAAAAAATAAAAAAAAATAGAAAAGATAGAAGGAGAAAAGAAAAACACAAAACAAATCCTTGATGAGGGAAATAACAAATCTGTGAGGGGCGCTCAGTTAGCTCCAAAGCAAACAATATTTGCATATTGGATATTACACTCACACTGAGGACAGTGATACATGGCGAGTCCAGATGTGATAGATGTTACATTAATTTTTAATTTGAGCCTAATATTGCATATGCCCTTAATTAGCACTAACCAGGTGCAAAATGATAATTTTATACAAAAACTTACTAAGATTCACCCAAACATCATATATCCCTCAAATTAATATATCCAACTCCTGGGTGATGACCGGGTCTAGTCATCATTTAATCCCCACATTGAATTACCTTGGGGGTATTTTGGTAATTTTGCGTATAAAAAAAAAATCAAGAATTGCAATTTTTACATCGATTGCTATCTAAAACTTATAAAGTCCCCTTCAAGCACTAAATTAAACCTTTGAGGATAGTAGAGACCGACCGTCCTTGATTCACGTGTAAAAATGACCTCAAGGGTATTTTGGTTATTTTGAACAAAAGGAAAGATCGGGGCGTTATACTAGTCGTGGCCTAGATGAGATGATGAGGGTAGAGTGTGTTTTCAATAGAAATGGATAGATTATGTGGTGAGGATGGTGTTTAGAGTGAATGAAGATGTAAGTGTTGTAAGAGTATGTGTTTGAAGCTTGATTTTCTATGAAGAATGTTGACTTAGAGAAGAGAAGAAGAGAATGTTAGAAAATGGAGGTGAGAGCATTTTTTCAAGCAAACTTGGAGACCAAGTCTCTCTGAAAAAGGAAAAAATAAAACAAGAGAGTGTATGAGTGAAAAAGGTGTGAGGTGTCTTACATATTTGCGGTAAAAAAAATAAAATGAGAGGAAATATGGGGGAGGGTGTCCTGGCCTCTACTTGGGCAAGGGGTCAATTTTTTGCAACTTTGTAAGAGTGAGAATTAGAGTTAGGGGTAGGATATAGTTTCTAGAATAATTAGGATTCAAAATACTCACTTAAGGGCACTTAATCGTGATCCAAGGGCTAGCATTCAATCTTGAATGTATCAATATGTTTAATCCATACTAACTAGGAGTATTTAGGCCTAAGGAAGGAAAAGTAGTGGAGGTAATGTACTACTAAGTGTTATTTTGTCCCTTTGTGTCACCTTACCTTGTGTTTTTTATGCTCTAATATGCAATTAAACATATTTAGCAATTCTAATTACACAACTCACTTCAATTAATTGTTTTGAATCAGGATTGACAAATAAAATAAAATTACCTTTATTTTGAGTTTAATATTAACTATATTTTATTAATTACTTTGATTAAGCTTAATTTCGACTAATCAATGGCAAAATGATAATCTCACACTTTTTTTTTACTAGAACTTCACAAATCACATATAATCATCATACATCCCCATAAGAACACACATCTAATCCCTAAATGACGACCGGGTCCGATCTGAATTCATTTATGAGAAAATTAGTATTTAGATAATTTTATCCCCAAAAAAAAGGAATTTCAATATTTATATCCACAAGCATACTGTTGGTAAAAGGGTGCACGAGAAGGGGGGTTGAATCATGCTTTCTGAACCCTTCTTTTCGGATCTGAAACATTAAACATAAAAGATACTATCAAACATGAAGCTTGAAGTGCAGTGGAATAGTGATTAGATGTTTCAGAAAGTAGATTCTGAGGCTTAACAATTATAATGCATTTTAATGAAGTTTAATCAATATTCAACATAAGGCGCATAACATAAAAAACAAAAGAACAGGAAAGAGAGAATGAACACGAGTATTTTTATACTGATTTGGCCAACCTGTCTACATCTAGTATTCAACACATGTTAAGATTTCACCAACAATAACTTTCTCTACCTGAGAAAGTAAAAATGGATAGTCTTCATAATAGCCTTTCCAAGATCTTACAGTGCACAGTGGCCAACCCCAACTGTGACTAACCGAGTAGTTCTAAACCAGCCTCTCCAATTTGAACCGAGTAGTTCTATACTAGCTTCTCTAAGCTAAAACCATGACCTACAAACAACTACTGCCACGTTGTAAGTAGTCTTGAACCAGCCTCTCTAAACTGAACCGTGATGAGCAAATACCTCTGTCATCACATTGTAAATAGTTTTACCTTAGCCTCTCCAAGCTATGTAACACTCTGATCACTAACAGATCAAGGTTAAAAAGGTTATGTGTTTGGGTTGTCACTCAAACTAACCTACACATATGTTTCCTTTAAAATATTTGCTAATACAGACCTGGGAAACATGAGCGACTTCTTTCTCACATCTCTTCATGAGAAGAGTATACAAATCATTACAAAGTAAGGAAAGAAGATTTCACACTTCAAGATGATTGATTACATATTATGATGAACATCACAGGAAGTGTAGAGAGATTTTTCCAGAGTTTCTACTCTAATGTCTTCAACTCTCTCATCGACATTCATGTATGACATATCCATTTATACATGTCCTTCTTCATGACCGTTGCCTTTGATCAAATCTCCAAGTGACACATGTAGATCATCAATTGTCTCTTGAAACATTACTCTAGAGAAGTAGGCTGACAGACTTATCACATCAGTTGCAGAAGCCATTATATTTTAAAGGTTTTTGATGTCCTCATTTTGCTTTTACTTTCTGACCATTGTTTCTGAACTCCTCCTTCTAGAAAATAGGATCATGAATCAATTAGGCAAAAGAGATGATGTACCAGTTATAACACTGGGTCTGATTCGAGATTTGAATTTTGAAATTCGAATTTTCCCTCAATTTCCCTTAACGTTATGTGCTCCATAGTTAAGTGAGCTTTCTGATGACGTAATCAATCTATTTGATATTTCTTCGATCTTTCAGTCTTCAATCTTGGCTATTTGATGATGATTTCTTTGCGATTGCAGTGATTGATAACTGAGTAACACGTTGCTCTTGGATACGAATTGATTTCTTCATCTTAAGTATACTTTCTGATGTCTCATCCTACTTTCTAAAGATCCTTTCCTTTGGTTTCTTGATCTTGAATTTGATTTGCTTAAGTCCTTAAGCATTTGTATATTCTTCGCATGAGATAATATTCACCTCTTTAAGTTAATCTCTTCCTTTGAGATAAAACATGATTTCTCTTGTATAGTGAAATTATTCTCGATTCAAGTATGCTTTTATGCTCTTGGTCTATAAGCATGAATGCGTGTTTTGCTTGAAATAACATTCACTTTCCTTTTAGGGGGTGTGCGGTTCGTGAAATGTTACAACATTCCTGGGGATGTGAGGTTCGGAATGAAACATTCCTATGTTTGGTTCGGGGATAGGAAAAAATATTCCCAGGAATATTTCATTCCCAGGAATGGAAATAATCCTCCTTTTATTCCCACCCTGCACCATGGGAATGTTGGATTCCCATGGGAAGGGAATCAGTCTAAAATTATGAAAAGACAAAAATGCCCTCTCAAACTTAAGCAAACCTCGATCTGCCATTCTCATTCATCCCTATTTTGATTTCTCATCAACCCTAGCAGAGCCTCCATCTTCGCACCGCCACCGCCCTTTTCTCGCGGGTGTTGGCCGCTGCCTACTGCCACTAGCAGCTCCGCTAGTCTCGCTCACTGTTCTTAGGTTCACTCTTTCCTCCATCTTCAGCTTCTTCCATTCATCTCTTCTTTTCATTTTCAATTCACAGGTTCCTTGCATGTCTCCAACAGAAGCTTCGAGAAATCTTTCACGGCTTTGAGGTGGACAAGCTTCGCCCTATTCTGATCATCGTCAGATCTGGTTCTTGAGTTTGCTAGGTATTTTACTATTTTTTGTTAGAAATTTGTTGTGTAATCGAAATCGAGCTTCGGTTTTCTTTTCATTTTTTTTTGCGTGTTTGTACTTTTGCATTGGTGAGATTTTGAGTGAACGGAGCTAGTTGAACTTTTTCTATTGAACCCCTGCTTGCTGACATTGTTGCTATGTGTGTTGTTAAAAATTGATCAAATAAGAACTTATTCCATCTATGTGTGTGTGTGTGTGTGTGTGTGTGTTTGAATAGTGAGACTAACGTGGATTTTGCTCATATTTGTGCATTTCTTGCGGTTATTGATGAATAAGAAAGCATCACCTACACGCCTTGCCAAGGTTATGGTAAAGGCAACATGTCTGTATTTTTGGCAATTCTTCAAACATTGTTCTCTTCCACTCACTACAACATTATAGGCCTAAGGCAACACTTTTTAAAGGCAACGTTTCAAAACCGTTGCATTTGACCAGTATAGGCAATGCTTTTCTGGTAACAGACCTTTGGCAACAGATTTTAAGGCAAAAAAGCGTTGCCTTAAAAGAAAAAGACAACATGTTAAAACCGTTGCTTTATGTTGTACAAATAGGTAACAATATTTTGATCAATTGCTAACATTTTAAAAGCGTTGCCTTTTAATTTATAATAGACACCGCAATTAAATCGTTGCCTAAACTAATTAGTACTACTCTGAATGTATTTTCCCACTAAAATTTCTTTTCCAACTAAAAATCTATCAACTCTATCAAAAACAAATGAAAAACTAGAATTTTACACATCTTCCATAAATTCCCTAAATGTTTTACTCATCCTTGGCTTCTGCAAATCCACTCTCCCCAGCCCCAGGACTTTCTCTCTTTCTCGTTCACGCAGATCCACCCTCATGATCACGTTGTCTCTCTTTCTTGCTCACGCAGACGGAACCCTTCCCTCTCTGATGCAGCTAGTCGTTCTAGATCGTTGTTCTGCCATTCGTTCATTACCATCGCATCATTCCAGTCACTTATGCCTCAGCCACACCGCGTGAAAGTCCACCTCAGCCACGCCGCAGACAGCTTCCTCCAGTCTGCTCAAACCTTGCAGGTAAACCGAAGATTTGATTTCGCTTTCTTTCTCTTTCTTCTCATAGGTTCCTCATAGAGGATTCAGTCAACAATCTATGATGTTAATTGCCGATTGTTTTTAAATTTGTGAATTTTGTGTTTGGTTGTGAAGCTCATCCGAGTTGTGGTTTTGGATTCTATCTCTGTTTTTTTGTTGTTGTGTCTCTCTGTGAAATGGAATATGGAGTTCTTTGCTGTTTTAATCTGACTGAAATTTAAATGCTCTAGCATATTGAATATTGTGTATTATAATGAGAAATACTGAGGAATTTGTTGGGGTAGTTCGTTTGTCCTAGATGCTACCATAAAAGTTTTAGAACTAGCTCTATTCAAGGTATATGATATTAGTTGAAGGCTCATGATTGATTTTATATCTTTATCAATAGAAACTATTACCAAAAGCATGATGCAAAATTCAGAGCATCTGAAAGGAAGGCAATGCAATGGAACATAGGACCTTTCATTACCATAAGTGGCTCTTGAATAGCCAGTAGGATTGTTATCATTAATGTTATATCTTATCAAAAGTTATAAGACAGGCATATTATGTAGAATATAGATGATAAAGAATGTAAGAAATGTGAATAGTTGAGGCTAAAAAACATGAAAATTTGTTAAAAGCGGTCAAAACACCTTTAAACGGCCTTTTTTGAGTCCAGAAGCATCGCCAAAAGGCTTTAAAAAGTGATAATTCATTTCTTTCTAATTTATGAGGTTTTTCTTTGTTATGGTTTCTTTTTCTTCAGTAGCATTTTTTTGTTTCATCGACTCCATAGATTTGGGATGCAGTACCAAAACCTCAAGCTCACAAATATACATCTCTTAGTGAATTTTTAATGTAAGACGTCTCTCTATCTCCCCTGTTCACATGTCTTTTTACCTATTTATATTTTTCAGTGTATGTATAAGTCATAAATATGATTAATCTTTTAAAATGAAGGTAGAGGTTACTGCTTTGTCAAGTACAAGGATAAGGAGGATAAAATTAAAGCGAAGGTACCTTTTCACGACACATTTCATGGATTCTAGTAGCTTATATGAACAATACATTTCATGCATGTTTACCTTTGGGACATTTCATGCTCATTTTCTAATAAGAAATTTAAAACTATCAATATGAACAATAAGAAATTTACTATATCATCTATAGTTTTAATATTTTTCATGATTTACTACACATGCACGTGCACGAGATGTTTGGCCTAAGATAAAGCCTTATATGCTTTCAAGCTGTTGCAAACTCAACATCAGCAACATTCTTACGTGTTGGTAGTGAATTGATACAAAAATACTTGGGAGACGGTCCAAGACTTGTGATGGAGCTTTTCCGAGTTGTTGATTCTGTGTTATAGCAATAGACATGTACTGCTTCATCGTCAAGGTCTAATACTTTGTTTTTCCCGTGTAGATACACACATCAAGGATGACATTAGCTAATGATGTCAAATTAGAGGAATTTGTTATGACTAAGGATGAGTTCTTTGGAGCAGATATAAAAGCAATATGTACTGAAGCTGGTCTACTTGCTCTTTGAGAATGCCATATGAAGGATAGGTTACAAGTATCTTCTATTATTTGGTATAGTTATTGGCTAAGAGTTAAACTATGTTAGCATGCTAATCCAGCTATTTTAATCTCAGTGCTATAGGAATGGTAAACATATTTTTTGCAATTGCAAGTTACAACACTTACATCAGCGACTAATAAGGGTCAACATCCAAACTGACGTGACACTTTTGTTTTGGTGATTTCAACTTTCTTATTTAATCCTCAGGTGACCAATTATCTTCAAGAAATTGCCCCTGATCTACGTGATCAAGTAGAGCTATATGATAAAATAGTAGCCTTAAATCCTATGACTAATTAAGGACTTACTATGCAACCATACATTCAAATATTCCCTTTTATGTTTTAATTTCTCAGACCCACCTTCTACATAGAATAATTGAAAAGTGCAAATAAATAAATAGGATTAAAGATAACACATTAATAGTTTAACACTTGTTACATGGTATGTACAATTTAAAGAATTCTGTATTTATTTTGACAATCTTGTAAGATAATTGCATATTTCATCATTGATTGTTGATTCTAAATCATTTCTCTATTTTTTAAAATGAACACTTAATAAAAACAATGTTACAGATTGCTAGGAGTTGCGACTACGGGATATTTTTGGGATCATTGTTGTAGATTTCATTAATATGACTGATGAAGGTAAATAGAAATCTCCCACTTGTTTGTGCAAATGAATTATATATCGAATTACCAGAAGATATCAGATATTTTATGCATTACAGCACTCAGTCAAGTTTATTTAGGGTTTATTAACTTAAGTTATGAATGCTTTACTGATGTTTGACAGGTTCGACCAAGTGTGACATTCATGATTAGTGAACAATGTGCTATATTATATATATTTTTTCTTGTATCAAGTTCTTATAACTAATGTAATTTTGTGTACTACATATAATTACTTTGTCTATATCTTGGTTTAAACTTAGACTTGTGTATTTTAGACTTGTTAATTTTTATTTAGACCTATGTGTATCAACTAATATTATGGACTACCATATATTCTTAAGATGACTTAGTTTGCTTAGTTCTTTACTCAATTGATTGTTTAATAATGGTTTATTTTATTTATGAATTCCAATCGATTAATTATTTTTTTGTGGTTTCCAATTTATATAAAAAATGTTATATATATAGTTTAATTTGATATTAAAAAAGGCTTGGTTATAAGAATATTAAATTTGAGGAAGAAAAACGTTTTAGGAAATATACAATTAATTGAGAAGAGGCAACGCCTTTCGTAAGTTGTCTTTAACTAGAAAAAGGCAACACTTAAAGGCAACATTTTATAAGCATTGCCTAAAACCATTGCACTTAACTGGAGAAAAGGCAACGCTTATAAAACGTTACCTTTAAGTGTTGCCTAAACATTTAGAAAAAGTAACGAGATAAAACCGTTGCCCTTAACTGGAGAAAAGACAATGCTTATAAAACATTGCCTTAAATCCGAATAAAATGCAATGCATAAAGGTTGTAAAAACTGTTGCCTTTTATTGGCAACAAAAGCGTTGCCTTTGCTTCATTAAAGGCAACGCTTTTTGTAAGAGACTGTTGCCTTTTCTGTTTCAACCATTGCCTTAAAGAAAAGGTAACGCCAGTATAAGCAACCCCCCAAAAAACGTTGGCTTTGCTAGGAAAGTGTTGCCTTTGAGAAAAAGCAACGTTTTTTTTTTTTCATAAAACGTTGCCTTAAACCTAAAATGTTGTAGTGACTATATAGCTAGATTACAGAACATTTTTATAATGTTCATCAAATAAGCATTCCGAGTGATTTAGGTAATTGCATTTTTCTAATGAGTGAGAAGTTCAGCTTAGGATTTTTTTGAGATTTGATGAATCGATCGTCATGAGTTGGTTATATTTTTTTGGTACAAAGCCATGATTTAGTAGCATGTTCTACTAAACTCGCAAAATAGCTACACCCACTGCTCTTTTGATCTGATCCCATTGCTCTCTTTATTTGATCTGATCTAATTAAGTTAAAGCCCCTTGAGTATTATTATTATTTCTTTTGTCATTTGTGTTTCTTTAGACAGATAGATACTTTTTGTCTAGCTCACAAACTAGTAACCATATTTTTTTTGGCAACTCTTGGGGTGGGAAAGCAAAGTCACTAACCAAATGCTTTCTTGTTCGTGCTTATTCAAGAATGGATTAGTTGCGATTAGGTGCATTGTGTGTAACGCCCCGATTTTCTGTTAGAGCAAAAATGATCAAAATGCCCTTGAGGTCATTTTTGGCCCGGAATTCGAGGAAAGCCGGTCTGGCAGTACTCGAAGGGCAAACTCAATGTTGGAAGGGGATTGGATGACTTGTGTACCTTCCTGGAATCTAAAATCTCGTTTTTCGAGTTTTCGGGTCAAAATGACCAAAACGCCCCTGCGGTGTTTTACCCGTTTGCAAGTGCCGGATGAACCCGAAACTTTTCCAGATGGTTTTAAAAGTTGTTTTTATGTAGACTATGACTTTAGTTTTGGTCCCAGAGGTTCCGGGCGAAATTAGTGCGAAATTACGGTTTTGCCCCTAGTTTCATGTTTTTACGCTTAATCGCGTAATTAAGCAAATCTAAGCAATATTAGTCTCTAATCGAAGGTTAATTAATTTCCATAATTAACCTTGGGTCAAAATAGTTTATTAAAGTTGATTAGAACCTAAAAGTGCTTAATTACAACTTAAAATCCTATTTTAAATTCAAGACTCCTAGTCATGGAATCTTGAATAGTGTTTTCTCTCTCCAATTCCTTAAATCATGGAATTTTGTCTACATTGTTTTATTCATAAAATGAATTTAAAATCTCCTAAATATGTATGAGTACTCCTTAATCATGTCATAAAGGTTCCTAATCACATTCTTAGTCACCTAAACTTATGCTTAATGACTCCTAACCTTGCACCTAAGCTAATACACCCTAAACACATCACTAACACACAATTACATGACCAAAACTCCCTCCGCCCTTGCTGCATCAGACCTGGCCTAAATTCATACCCCATTTTATCACAATTTAATTTTATTTCACACTCCAAAGACCATGCTTGAAGCCATACTCACCACCATATTTCACCATGCCATCAAAATGCAATTCTCTCACCTCATCTTCCATGAGGATTCATTCTCCTCCACATATGCATTACCTCATGTTCCATGAGGATTCATTCTCCTCCACACACTCACCCTTATTCTTCTCTATAAACACCATGCCTAGATGAACTTTGCTACACTTTTATTCATTTGCTAAGTTTTGGTTTCTAAGCATTCTTGTTAGTTCTCTCATTTTCTCTCAAGTTTCAAGAGCATTCTTCTTCTTCATCTTCATCTTCTTCTTTTTCCTTTTGAATCATCATCTCACAACTTTGAAACACCACCCCACCACCTTAGATCATCATACAAACATCTTAACTTCCATTCTCAAACAAGAACACATTTCCTTTCCTTTTCTCCCCACAAGGCTGAAGCACTATCATCACTTTAGGAGGAGCTTTCCTTTCCATTCTCACCTCAAAGATCAAGCCTTGTCTTCACACTTGGTAGGGAGTTTCTTTTCAAACTTGGTTTTACTCAAAAAAATGTGTTTTCTCTAGTTTTCTCTTAGTTTCTTTTTGAGCTTTCCTTTATATTTCTTTTCTTTTTTTATTTTGGCCTCTTGGCCTTTTCTGCTTAAACATGATAGCTTGATGATGAGAGTTTCTAGATGATGACCTTGTGTTCATCTCAAAGAAACCTCTAAAGCTTGAGTTTTGTTTCTTGATCTAGCAAGGTTTTGGTTTTTCTTCCCTTTTTCCTTCCTATATGATTCGGCCTCCATGTGCTTTCCTTTAAAGGTTTTGTTAAAAATTTTAAAGTGTTCTTATATTTATTTCATCTCTAAAAATAAAGGTTTTGTTAAAAATTTTAAAGTGTTATTATATTTATTTCATCTCTAAAAATAATGTTGTTTTGGTTCTTACTTCTTTGAAGCTTTGTTTCCTTCTAAAAGTTTACTTCTTTTTGGGCTTGATGATGATGTTCAAGAACCATGTAGTTCCTTTGAGAACTTAGTTCAAGAACTCTAAAGCCCTCTTTGTGATGGGATAAGTGTTGGGTTGAGATTTGTTATTCTCTTTAAAGGTCTCATGTGAGCTCTAAGTTAAGATAAAAGACTTTGCATCCATGTTTACATTTTATGTCATCACTAAATGCTTAAGATTAAAGAATGAACTTGCATCTCCATATTTATGTTTATGTTCTTACTAAATTTCTAAGATAATAAAGAGTTGCATAGCATATTTATTTTATGTCCTCACCTCTAAATAAAGACTAAAATAAAGTGCATTGCATATTTACTTTTATGTCACAACTTAAGAGATTTAGAGCTCATAGATTTACCCTTTATTTCCTCAAACAAAGGCTTGAAAAATATGTGTTCTTTAGCTTATGATTTCGGCATTAGGAGGTTTACTTTGTTACAAGCACTAAAATCTATGTTTCATAATTTTTCTAAGCTTATATGAGTTCAAGAAATGTTTAAAACAAGGTTTTATGAATTTGGAACCTCTTGAGTTTAATTTAGAATAGCTACTGCCCTTACAAGTATTTTGATGATTTTAGATGACAAAAATGTTTACAAAGGAGTTTTGTAAGTTTTAAAAAGGTCCCAAGAGAAACTAGCATTTTATGTGTTTTAGAAATCAAGTTTATGCCTTGCTTGTTTGGAGAAGAATTCGGTTCTGCCTTGCCTTGATGTGCTCACTGTTTATACTGTTTTGATTATGATAATATGAGTATGTTTGTGTATAATTAATGTTAAAATTCATATGTGAAAGATAAGAGAAGTTAGCAACTAGAAAAGAATTAATTTGAGAGTTCTAGATCCCTTAGTAATTGATTTTTTTTTGGATTCTATCCAGCAAGGTTTAGAAATGGTAATTATGGATTTAAGTTAATTTAAATGTGTAGGAATGACTCATAATTGGTGTATGACTTAATCTTGATGTCTTAAGAGCAAACCGAACTTATAAAGGGTCATTGTGGTGACTCCTAGGTACCCGTAAAGTTAGAATTTTAGATCCTGCATTCTTGAGGTTTAGAAATGTTTGTGATCATAGTATTGAGTGAGGAATACTTAGATATGAGCTTATAGGTACTCGAGAGTTTAGGATATGATGATTTATAACTTAGATTGTGAGTGAAGGACCTTAAGGGTCAATGCGTAAGACATTAAGAGATTTTCTCGCTGTTAGCTTGGTAATGCAAGTATGATATGTTGATATGCATGATGTGATGATACATGAGGTGTGATGTGTGATACACGAGCATTATTTATATGAGTTATGATGATGTGATCTTTTATGATGATGCTATGATGATGTAGAAATTGATTATGAATTGTTGAGATGTTATGTCTACCATGTTTGTGAGAATTGAATGAGAGAGATTATATACCCCTTCTTTTGCCCTCTTAAAAATCTAGTGAAAACTAGTTAGGTTTGAGCCCATTGAGACAATATGGGTGTTTATGGTTGGATTTGGGTGTATTTGGTTGGACCTGATAATGAGAATAATTTGGTGATGAGTATAAATATAGTTGAGCTCATTCCTAGCCGATAGGGTGTTTTTGGTTGGATTTGGTGATGAGTATGAATATCGCCGGGCACGGTGTTTACGGTTGGATTTGGTGATAAGAAAAGAAGGTGGTCTTTGAGAGAAAGAACTCAAGAGTTCGGATGTGAGAAAAGAGATGTGATGTCTCTTTTCAAGTCACATAGTCACAAGTCACATAAAGAAAGAACTGATCCTAAGTTACCCCTTCTTTGCCCTCTTAGAAATCTAGTGATGACTAGTTAGGTTTGAGCTCGTTGGTTGAGCTCAATCCTAGGCGATAGGGTGTATTTGGTTGGTTTTGGTGATGCGTATAAATATCATCGGGCACTGGTGTTTATGGTTGGATTCGGTGATGAGAAAGGGAGGTGGTTCTTGAGGAGAAGAACTTAAAAGTTCAAGTATGAGAAAAGAATAGACGAAAGTTCTATACTTCTATGCCGCTTATCTGTTACTTAACATTATGATTTATTGAATTGCTTGCATAATGTATTGCCATGCATTCATCCAATATTTGCGGAATTCATATTATTAAGACCCATACTAAAAGGCACCCACTTCGGATAAATAGCTTTGGAAAGTTTAAAACCAAATATTACGCATGAACACCTCTTTCATAATTAAAACCGAAGTGGCTGGGGATGACGACGATGACACGTGTGTTGGAGTCAGAATTCCCTACTGAGAACCTTGAATAAGTTTCTCATCCCTCTCTCTCTTTTCTTCCGTGTCGTCTCCAGACGAAGATGATGGTGTATCTCGTGATGCGGTTCGTGATTCCTGCTAAAGCATGGGCATGAAGCATACACTATGAGTCGGGTTGGTGGGATGCAATGGACATGCGCAGACGCCGCTTTAGTTTTATAAATTATTGAAGTGTATTTCTGTTGAAGCGATAACAGGACTATGATAGTCGTAAATTATGTACCTATGATAATATGATCCTGTTGTGATGTAATGAACAACCTTTGTGTTTTGTGACCATGAATGATATGAGATCTCTTTTCTATATGTTAGTCTTTGTTACGTCATACGCGGCTCTCACTTTGATTTATATTTTCAAAAAAAAAATTTACCCGTATTTCCGCTAAGTATTTTCATAAAAGAATGAGACTAAGAAGTAATAACCTAATGATTAACCTAATGTGTTCTAGAGTATTGGGTTAAAAATTTAGATGTTACATTGTGCATGTGTTGCAACAACTTATTTTGAAGAAATAACCACTTTTTTCTTCAAGAACTGTCTGTTGAAACTTTTCATTATTGAAATAATTTCAATTTCATGGCCAATTCAAACACATTTGTCTTTTGCTTTATACTCATGACCCCCCGTACTTGTTATCTTGATTTTTTGTGATTTTTAGTAAACACACACAAGTTCTATTCGTAACGACAAAATTGATGAGATACATGTACCTTGAATATAATCTTTGATATCTAGTACTTCTATTAGGAATATATTTAGATATAATTTGTTAGAATTATGTCTATGTAAAAGTCTCTATCATTAATTATATCTAGTTGATTTTATCTCTAGTAGTAGAATTGTAATCATGGAGGAGCGAACCAAATGAGATAACACTTTCTCATTGCTATTCAAACTACATGCCATTTGAGACTCAAACTAACACTTTGTCGGTGCACATTTAACAATTTCTATTTGTTGAATAGTCTATGTTTGCTTTCTTATTTGCACTTTCTGTCACGCTTTTTGTTTCATGTTTAATTGACAATGAATATGAGGGCTAATAATTGTTTTGATAATGTTAGGCAATCTTTCTGAAACCTAGTTGTGAGACTTTCTTTATTGTTTTCACAGCATGGATCGTAAAAAGAAGATGAAAGTTGTTGTGTCCTTGATCCTACATTTGGAGATGATAAATATGCTTTTACTTTTTATGTTAATGGCTTGTCTTGCATTGCTAATAGATGACTTTCCAAATGAGAGAAGAAAGTTAGGTGATAGCCATACTAAGGGATGTAAATGTCAAAAGGATTATTTACATTAGTGACTTAGCATGCATTGAGAATACAAGAATGGATAGATATGCATTTCATTTGTTATGTGGCATGCTTAGAGGAATCAGGAGGTTAGAACCAAGTATGAATATGGGTGTAGAGGAAATGGTTGCGATGTTTTTACATATATTAGCACATGATATTAAAATTAGAGTAATAAAAAGACAATTTGTGAGATTCGAAGAAACAATCAGTAGACAGTTCAATGATGTTTTGCTGGCTATTTTGAGATTCCATGAGCATTTGCTTAAGAAACCTCAAGCAATTAGTGAGGATAGCATAGATGAATGATGGAAATAGTTCAAGGTAATTTGTTGAAATATTTCCTAGTGTTATTCAGTTGATGAGCGTAATTTGCTTTAGGCTTGTATTAATTAATCTTTTCTTTGAATTTCTAGAATTGTTTAGGAGCCTTAGATGGTACCCATATCCCAGTAAATGTTCTTGAAGTTGACAAGCCTAGATACCGAAATAGAAAGGGTGACATAACCACTAATATGCTTGGAGTGGTTGCTCCTGATATGCAATTTATATATGTGATGGCAGGCTGGGAGGGTTCGAATGCTGATTCTAGGGTATTGCGAGATGCACTATCTCGTAAGAATGGGTTTAGTATTCCGCAAGGTATTTTATTGAGGATTTAGTGTGTTATCATCCCTCCATTTGATGTTTCACTCATTTATACTAAGTTTCTATGTCACATTTAGGTAACTACTACATGTGCGATGCTGGATACATTAACTGCAAGGGGTTTCTTGCACCTTATAAAGGGCAGAGATATCATTTGAGTGTTTTCAATATGCAAAACTAACCCACTTCACCCCAAGAATTTTTTAATATGAAACATTCACAAGCTAGGAGTGTTGTAGAAAGAACATTTGGAATATTGAAAGGAAGATGGGGAATTTTAAAAGGAGGTCCTTTTATCCTGTTAAGACACAGGGAAGAATTATAACTGCTTGTTGTCTTCTACATAACCACATATGAAGGGTGATGACTTTGGATCCTACTGATAATATAGAAGATCAACATATGGCCAATGATGAGGAAGTAGATGGTCACATGATCCACCATATTAAGACAAATGAAGCTTGGGGTAGATGGAGGGATGGCCTTGCTCAAGATATGTGGAACCAATGGAGAAGAGGATGTCATGCTTGATGATTGTGCTCATTTATCATATGCCTTGGTTTTTTAAGGGTTTTTGTGTGATTTGATATTTGCAATGTTTATTTCCAGAACTTGAACTTATTTAGTGTGATCCCATGTTGAATTATCTATATACTTTTAATATTTTTAGTCATCAACAATACTTTATAGTTCATGATATCTTAATAATGCGTGCTGCATTTATAATTCCACTTAAATAGAAATGGAGGATAGCTCACAAATTAATGCAAAGCAAACTAAGCATCAAAGGACACCTCAAGAAGATGCCAAGTTAGTTAAATGTTTGGTTGAGCTTGCTGCCATTTCATGGAAGTGTGATAATGGCATGTTCAAATCTGGTTATGCAAAACAATTGGAGAAAATGATTAATGAAAAACTTCCTAGATCTGGTCTTAAAGCCAATCCATACATTGAGTCTAGGGTCAAGATATTAAAGAAGCATTACTTTGCTATCGTTGAGATGATGGGCGCAAGTGGCTTTTGTAACGCCTCAATTTTTCTATTAGAGTAAAAATGACCAAAATACCCCTGAGGTCATTTTCGGTCCGGAATTCGAGGAAAGCCGGTCTGACAGTACTCAAAGGGCAAACTCAATGTTGGAAGGGGATTAGATGACTTGTGTATCTTTCCGGGATCGAAAATCTCATTTTTCGAGTTTTCGGGTCAAAATGACCAAAATTTCCCTGCGGTGTTTTACCCGTTTGCAACTGCCGGATGAACCCGAAACTTCTCCAAATGGTTTTAAAAGGCGTTTTATGTATACTGTAACTTTAGTTTTGGTCCCGGAGGTCCCGGGCGAAATTAGTGCAAAATTACAGTTTTTCCCTAGTTTCATGTTTTTGCGCTTAATCGCGTGATTAAGCAAACCTAAGCAATATTAGGCTCTAATCGAAGGTTAATTAATTTTCATAATTAATCTTGAGTCAAAATAATTTATTAAAGTTGATTAGAACCTAAAAGTGCTTAATTACAACTTAAAATCCTATTTTAAATTCAAGACTCCTAGTCATGGAATCTTGAATAGTGTTTTCTCTTTCCAATTCCTTAAATCATGAAATTGTGTTACACATTGTTTATTCACAAATGAGTTTTAAATTCTCTAATGATGTATGAGCACTCCTAATCTTGTCATAAAATCCTTAAACCTCATTCTTAGTCACCTAAACTTAAGTTTAATTATTCCTAACCTTGTACCTAAACTAATACACACTTAAACCTACCATTAGCACCCAATAAGATTATCAAATCTCACCTCCTCTCTGCTGTCCCTGGTCTGGCTGAACCTCCATGCCCTCCATATGCATCACATGTTCAAATTTTTAGCACTCCAAAGCCATACCTAAAGTCACATACACCATACCTTGTCATATTTTCAATCAAGCTTGATTTTCCAAATGAATAACTAATTAAAATAACTCATTTTCCTCATTTATTTGTGGCTGAAAAAGTTCCAGCCATGTCAAGCTTCTAGAAACCTAATTTCATTCAAAAATTGATAGGAAATTTACTCACATCAAGCCATACTTTGTATCATAAACTCCATACCTCAAACCATGCTTGTATGACACCTTGTAAGAGACATTTCCTTCTTTTCCCTCCCTTTTTGCTATGGCTTCCCCTCCTCCTCTTTGAGCTCTCAATTGTTTTCATTTTCTATAAATACATTGCCTAGAAACATATGCAAACACTTTAGCTCATTTGCACACTTTTAGTTTTCTAAAGCTTTCTTTGTGTTCTTTCTTTTTCTCTCTAAGTTTCAAGAGAGTTCTCTCTTGTTCTTCATCTTCATCTTCATCCTCTCTTCATCTCCTCATCATCTCATAACCTTCAAACACCACCCCATAGCTTTGAACCATCATCAAACCTCTCAAACACCACACCTCAAACACAACCTCACTTGAAACACAACCCCAACCTTCTTGTTCTTCCTTGGCCGAAACCATCTAGCCCCAAGGAGGAGCTCATCATCTTGTTTTCCTTTTCAAAAGTTCAAGCTTTTTGTCTCCACTCTAGGTAGGAGTGTTTTCTAAACTTTGTTTTTTTTCCATGAAAATGAGCCTTTCTAGTTTTCTCTTGGATTTTCTTTTTGAAACTTTCTTTGTTTCTTCTTCTTGTATTTTTGGCCTCTTGGTCCTTTTGGCTACATGATAGCTCAATGATGAGAGCTCCTAGATGATGACTTTGTGTTCATCTCAAAGGAACCTCTAAAGCTTGAGTTTTTGCTTTCTTTGAGTTTCAACTTTATTTACCAACTCAAGATGATTTTTACTCAAGAACACCTTTACTTCCCTTGCTATTTTTTGTTTCAGTTTTCTTGTTTCCTTTTCTACAATATTTCAGTTTTGGTTTCTTGATCTTTGAGGTTTTGTTTTGTTTTGAAAGTTTATTTATTTTGAGCTTGATGATGATGTTCAAGAACCTCATAGTTCCTTTGAGAACTTGGTTCAAGAACTCTAAAGCTTTCTTTGTGATGAGATATGTGTTGGGTTGTATCTCTAAAGTCTTGTAAGAGCTCTAGATGAGACTAAAATAAATATTGCATCCATGTTTACTTTTATGCTTTGCACATCATATTTACCTTCCTTGCTTTCACTAAGTATCAAGATAATGAATGAACTTGCATTATCATATTTATATTTCAAGCTATGCATTATCATGTTTATGTTTCAAGTTCTCACTTAATATCAAGATAATAATGAGTTGCATCTCATGTTTATTTTATGCTATCACTTTACTTTCTAATGGAACCTAAAATAAGTGCATGAGCATGTTTATCTTTATGACATCACTTAAATAAACCTAAAGCTCAAAGACTTGCCCATTGTTGTCTCAAACAAAGGCTTGAAAACCTATGTTACTTGCCTCCTTGTTTTCGGTCCCTAAGAGTTCATTTGTTTCCAAGTATTGAAAAATATATTTTATAATTTTTCTAAGCTTTTATGAGTTCAAGGAATACATAGAACTAAGTTTTATGAATTTAGGACCTCTTAAGATAAAATTTATTTAGCTACTGCCCTCTCAAGTATTTGGATGATTTTAGATATTAAAAATGTTTATAAAGGAGTTTTGAAAGTTTTAAAAAGGTTCCAAGAGAAACTAGTATTTTATGTGCTTTAGAAATTGTGTTTGATGCCTTATATGGAGGTGAATGTTTCGGTTCTGCCTTGCCTTGTATGACCACTGTATGAGCTGTTTTAATAATGGTCATATGCTTATGTTTGAGTATAATTAATGTTAAAACTCATATGTGAAAGATAAGAGAAGTTAGTAACTAGAAAAGAATTAATTTGAGAGTTTTAGATCCCTTAATGTTTGAATTTTCTAGATTTTGTCCAGCAAGGTTTAGTAATGCAAATCATGGTTTTAAATTAGTTTAAAGTGTAGGAATGACTCATAAATGGTTTAGGACTTGATCTTGATGCCTTAGGAGCAAATTGGACTTAGAAATGGTCATTGTTGTGACTCCTAGGTACCTGTAAAGTTAGAATTATAAATTCTGCATCCTTGAGGTTTAGAGATGTTCTTGATCATAGTGTGAGGTGAGAAATACTGAGTTATAACTTTATAGGTACCCGAGAGACTAGGCTTTGATGATTCATAACTTAGAATGTGAGTTAAGGTCCTTAAGGGTCAATGCATAAAACAGTAAGAAATGTGTTAATGCTATGATGCTTAATTTATGCAATGATATGTTGAGATGTTCATGATGCATGAGGAATGGATTTGTTTTGATATGAGTTTATCATAGCATGAGACTTCATGAGAACATGTTGTGTGATTTAGCTTGTGGCAGTTTGAAGGAAATTCGGTTTAACAGCTGTTATGCTGCCGAATTTCCGTCAAACCTAAAAGGGTTAAAGAAATGTTTAAGAGTACCATATGAGTTGAAAACCCTGGGTGACATCAGTTTAGCTGAGCACCCCCAGGAGATTTTTATGTGACAAACCACTGAGACGCGCTTTCCTGGGTGACACCGGTTCGGTCGAGCACCCCCAGGGGAGACAAATTCGTGAGGGTTGAGTAGATGCAGCCTACCAAAGCGGACAAATTGATGTGGCTTAATGCCCGCAAAGCGTTTCAAAGAGGGTATATCCTAAGAGAGGTGATCCTCGCCTGCACTGTACTTGCGAGTCGGGATTATTTTATTATGTTTCGCTTATTCAAATGATAAGCAAGAGCTAGTGACGATTAGCTGAGATATGAGCTCATAACCTAGTTATTTTAGGGTGGCTTATTATGCTAAAGTACCATGATTGATGTCACAAAGTTGATGTCACTTGAAAGTTATATGCCCTTATGCCACATGGTTTATGCTTATATGCTTTGATGTCTTGTTTATATGCTCAAGTATTGACATGCATCTATGATATAATATGTTGCATTCATAACATCTAGATGCATGCTAAAAGGAATGGACCTTGGATAATTAGTTTTGAAAAACCCTAAATCGAATCACATATGCACGATCACTGTTTTATAAATAAATCCAAGGTTCCTGAGGATGTGAACGATGTAACCCTAGGATAGGAGACTCCTACTGAGATTCTTTAGCAATAATTCTCACTCCTCTCTCTTCTTCCTCCGGTCACATCTTCAGAGAGTGATGGCGACATTCGTGGTCTTCGTTGACACACCTACTTGGGAGGTTCACTATGACCCGGACCACGGGTCATATCATTTTGAGGGGCAGTGTACCGTGCGAGTTTTCATGATCATTGGACGCCCTTTTGCACATCCTGTACAGAGCTACTGTTTCTCCCCGATGTCACCTTACGATGATGCGATGGTTTTTGAGCACGCCCCGATGCGAGATGAGAGGATTCTATGGACGTATACTAGTGGTTTGATGCCTCGAGACTTCCAGGACTACGTGCCTCGATCCCCGAGTTCGGAGGATGACCCATCCGAGGACCCGCTGACGCACATGTACAGTGAGAGTTCTGCTCCTACACCTCAGTTCATGCGAGGCGAGAGCGAGGAGACTGTTACACAGCCGAGGCTGGCTAGGCGAACCGAGAGGCGCCCCTATCGAGGAGCTCACGCTCAGTCTTCACGTGTTCCCACTCCTGCTGCCCTGCGTCCATGGATTGGTTACACTCCACTGTTTCCCGGATTCCAGTAGTTGATGTCGTAGGGGAGGCTTAGTGCACACACCACATGTAGAGTGGATAAACCTTCTTATTTTTGAGGTTATTCACCATAGGTGCACTCGGGTAGTTATGATTTATTTCTGCTTTCTTGTTTTATGTTGTATTTTATTCCCGCTGTATTACAAGCTCTGCCTGTCCTTAGGATATGACTAGCTATGTACTTCAACTATGATATTATTAATGAAATGTATCTTCTGTTATCTTGACCATTGTTCTTTGGATATATGCTTCACTTTATGATTTCTAATGATTGTTACGCGTGCCTTACATTTCTGTCATTTGACTAGTTAAGTTCGCGGCTCTCACTTTGCTTTATGTTTTCCAAAAAAAAGTTTACCCGTAATTTCTGCTAAGTATTTTAATAAAATGATGAGACTAAGAAGTAATAACCTAATGACTAGCCTAATGTGTTCTAGAAAGTTGGGTTAAGAATTAGGGTGTTACAGCTTTGGTTGGAATGACAAAGACAAAATGATTGTGGTGGAGAAGCAAATTTATAAGGAATGGACAAAGGTAAAATCTCAACTTTCTTTGGTTCAAATTTGTATGTTCTAGCATTTTAATATTATTTTGCTCTGTTGTTTTACTTTTGATTTTAGTCACATCCGAATGCGAGTAGCCTTTACAACAAGTCATTCCCACATTTTGAGGAGTTAGGATCCGTTTTCGGTAAAGACAAGGCCCAAGGAGCCAATGCAGAAGATCCAGCTGAAGCAGTTGCTGCCATGGAATCTGAACTTGAAACGTAGATGAACAGCTTGCAAGAAGATCAAAACATAGATCCAAGTTTGGCAAAAGTAGAAGCTAAATTTGAGATAGGATCATGAATCAATTAGGTAGAAGAGATAACGTACTAGTTATAACACCGGGTATGATTTGAGATTTGAATTTTGAAATTCAAATTTTCCCTTCATTTCGCTTAGCGTTCTATGCCCCACAGTTAAGTGAGCTTTTTGACAACATAATCAATCTCTTTAATAGTTCTTCAATTTTCCAGTCTTCAATCTTGGCTATTTGATAATGATTTCTTCGCAATTGTAGTGATTGATGACTGAGTAACACGTTGCTCTTGGACATGAGTTGATTTCTTCATCTTGATTGCACTTTCTGATGTCCCATGCTACTTTTTGAAGATCCTTTCCTTAGTTTCTTGATCTTGAATTTAATTTACTCAGCCCTTAAGCATTTATACATTCTTTGCACGAGATAATATTCACCTTTTTAAGCTTAATCTTTTCCCTTGAGATAAAACAAGATTTCTTGTGTATAGTGAAATTATTCTCAATTCAAGTATGCTTTTATGCTCTTGGTCTGTAAGCATGAATACTTACTTTGCTTGAAATAACATTCACTTTGCTTTTAGGCTTATTCTCTTCCCGTGAGATAAATTATGCTTGCAAATGCAAAGTGAAACATTATTCTTGCTTTAAGTCTGTATTATGTTTCAATATGTACATACGTTCTTTGCTTGACATAATATTCACTTTCTATTTAGCTTAATCTCTTCCCATGAGATAAAACACACTCACATATGCAAAGTGAAATATTAATCTTGCTTTAAGTCCATGTGATACAAACCGGATTAACCTATGATGCTTTGTCAAGAAACTCAAGGTAACCATTAGTCATTCTTAAAAGTATTTTCTTTAAATTGACTTTATTGTCATTCAAAACAATTAAGCTCATACTTTCTGAAGGGGTTCTAGAGTTTACACATACTACATACTTTTAATTCGCTTCAAACATTAAATTAACCCTTTGAAAATATCTAGGCTACGTCATTCTCGAAATTTGCATAAAAATGACCTCAGAAGCATTTTGATAATTTTATATAAATAGGGAAAGTCAGGGTACTAAGGAGGATACTTGTGATTTTGAATTAAAAAAAATGGTTATGCTAACTAGTACCCTTAAAGCAATGGATAAAAATACTCAAAATGGTATATTTATAAAATTGTAATGGGTCTCATGTATTGAAAAAAATAAAAACATGTATTTTCAAGATAAATATTTCCTCGTTTACTACCTTAACTACTGCCCTTAGGACACTCATTAATTTAGTGCATAAAAATAAAATTCAAAACAAAAAATAAAAAGCATGAATTCAAACATTATTTAATGATTTGATTTATTAATAAATTATGATTAAGAAAGGCTGACTTAGACATTTAATGCCCAACAATCTATTTGGTTATTTTAAAAAATATATTACTAAAACTTTGTTCTTATTGATAATTCAATGGCTAACAATCAGACTTTCTTAGAAATTTTTGAGCAGGTAGGTTGTAAATTCCCTGGAATTTATTTAGAGAAATTATACTAATCTCCTTTGACATTAAGTGTAATTTTACACATAATCCCTCTATTTTGCAAAACTATCATTGACCTTCCCTGTAGACACTTATTTTAATTTAAGTGATAAAATAGGAAAATATTGGATATATATAATTATTAATGATAATTGTAATATTTTAGCAATATTTAACATATTAATTAACTAAATAAAAATACTTCTTTATCAAGTGAAAATAAAACTTATAATTATAACTTATAATAAAAAAAGAGGTATTTCAGTCAACATAAATATAAAATATTGTCAAAATATTATAGTTTTATCATTAAAGATTACGTATACTAGTGAATTGATAGGCATTTGCGTGCCTATCAATCCATATTTTTTTAATTTTTATATGAATTTTAATATTTTACAACATATTTATTTATTTTATTTTTCTTTTAAATTTATTTTCTATTTTTTAATTTTTCTTAACCTCTTTCAATTCTTTTTTTAAAATTTTCCTCAACTTCCTTTACACTCTGGCCATCATGGGAAATAAGAAAATTGGGCACCAAAGATGGTTAAAGAATCTCCTTTATATATATATATATATATATATATAGGTATTCTATGTTAAATGAATTATTATCTGTAAGGAGGTCATTGTAATTTTAATGAATCTTAGGAGAGGTCGTTGATGATTTTGTAAAATGGAAGAGTGTTAGGTGTAATTGCAATCAATTTTAGAAAAGATAATTGTAAATTACTCATTTATTTTATACACATAAAGAAGGAAGCCTTTTTTCCTTTGTCATCTTAATAATTACTCGCATAACTTTTCATTGGGAGTGGTAACTAAATAAAATTATTTTTAATTTGGCAATCACTCTTTTAAATTAAGGGAGCAGTGTTTGAAATATGGACAAAGCTGAGCGAAGGCAGCCACATTTGAGTCCAACCAAGGCGTTCACTTCATCAAACATTTCACCAATATTCTATATCTTGGGTTTGAGCTGGAAAGCATTCATTATTAACTGGGCGATTATAATGCTGACCCAAACCCTTGTGGCAGCTCAGCACTCTATTTCTTCAACAGTCTGATTTTCATAACTAATTAAATAAAGCTTTTCAATATAGCCTTCTGCCACCTGAGCCACTTTCCCTCTGAATATTAAAATAGACAGCAGCAACGTGCAAACCAAGATTGTAAAGTTCAGCAAACTCTCTGGTATTGAAATTCTGGCGCCACCGTGGAGCATACACTGTATCCCTGCCAAGTTGACGAAATAACGCAAAGACGATCCGATGAATCCCCATCAATGGTCGTGGACTTTCATAGGTTACAACCTCCTGACCTGTTTTAAACAATGCAAACTTGTCATTAGGATATATTGCCAATGTAATAGTAAAGCTTGAGTTTAATTTAGCATCAAGCATTTTATAGTCTGAATCTGAAAAGAAGGAAGTTAAATAAAAACCTAGATCTGAGATTCTAATCCAACTGGGGTAGTTGGATGTCATTAGCCATTAGATTGAGTATATGATGCCCTAGTATCAAACTCATTTGTCTTTTCTTGATCGAGAAATGACATTTGGCCATTGAAAAGATGTGGTCCACTTGTATGTCTGAGAGTCCTATACTTTTATAATTATTAATTTTTGACTAGGAAGCTCTCAGTGGAGTGAAGGTAAAATAGAGAAAGGGATGGGTAGAGGGAAATTGAACCCCTCCCAAAGCCAAGAATATAATGTCTTGTCAAAGAAACTAATGGTGGTGCCATTTCAGCTGTACTCCATGCATCTATCTTTCTCCTTTCTCAAATCAACTTGTGCCATTTACAATTTCCAAAGTCGCATGGTCCAAAATATCTAGAGTACCTGTACTACATATACTCCATGTTCTGCATGAGCCAAATGGTTTCGAAATGATATTCGTGTCTCGAATGATGTGATGTGATACCAGAATTAATTCAGATCACCTTTATATTGAAAAAAGTTCGATTCATAAGCTTGCACTATACAGTACATACTTTGCTCAATTGCAAAATTTGCAACCAATCAAATATATGTTTCAAATCCATTTATTTCAAAAAGTAAATTATCATATATTTATTACATTTAATAACTTTTTACAAGCATGTAATATTATTGATCTAACAATTGAATTTACAATTCCTACTAAATAGATTAAATATGTAAAATTTCATATAATTTAATAAGGCGATTGTTTCCTCACAGTTGTCGGTCAACCCAGTTTATGCAGTTGGCCACAACATCCAATAAGAACTTGACACGTGGATAGTGTTTAATTATTTTAAAAAGTAAAAAAAATCTAAATAACTGATTTATCCTTTATTCATTTCCCCTTTCTCTCTCCTGTCTCTCTCTCCGTGGATGGTTCTGTCCTCTTTGCAGCGCCACACTTCCCTTCAATAATGTGAGCTAGTCATAGCGGTCAGACAAGGACAACTCCTTTGCCCCCATGGAACTACCTTATTCCATCAATGGACTCTAAGCCTATAGTATCACTAGTTGCGCCAAAAAAAAAAGGAGAAATATAAAAAAAAAAAATACACATGCACAACAAGCAGAGAAAGAAGATAGAAAGAAAGACAACAACGTTCAACAATCAAGAAATGATTCAGATGCTATTTTACAACTCCATTGTGTTTAATTCCCAAAAAGGAAAAATCTTGATAGAGTTTATGCAACTAGATATGTGAAAGGGATGAGATTTTCTATTTTTGTTGCTACCTCCTACAATTTTGTTGGTGTCTTTGATGATTCCAAGCTCTGTTTAGAGGGTTGGGGAAAATGGGATTGTGGATTATCAAGAACTTGGAGCTTCAGCAATGGAGATAATGGTTGGAATTTTGCGTTTTTTCCTTTAAACTAGAGGTCAAATTTTTCATTATTGTTGTGTGTGCTTTTTGGCTGAACAGGAACAAAGAACCCAAACAATTTTTTTTTTATTTTCACAGAGAAGAAGAGGATGAGGCATGGTAGAGGTGAGAGTAGCTGATGTCCGGTAAGAGAGAAAGAGAGATGGGACGGAAGAAGGATGGATTGATCAGAAAGGACAATTGTAGAAAGGGTGAAGTAGTAATTTAGATTTTTCTTAATTTTTAAAATAAATAAACACTATCCATGTGTCAAGTTCTTATTGGATGTTGTGGCCAACTGCATAAACTGCGTTGACCGACAACTGTAGAGAAGCAATCGCCATTTAATAAAAATGATTTGATACTTTATTATACCACTTTATTTTGATAAATAATATTTTTTTAATATAAGTATGTCACTTATTTGAAGATACGTTTATTGTTGTCTAATTTTCCTAATATCTGGTATTTGTAATTATTGTCAAGAGAAAATCATATAATTTGAAGGTAAAATTGATTAAACTCAATGACAGACACCGTGGTTGATGTGTTTTCTCCATGTTTCAGTGTTGTCCATGACCTAAAATTATCATCTCAAATTAAAACACATGCTTAGACCATAAAATAACCTAAAGTAAGTTGAGAAATTAAACATACTAAAACATAACTCACTAGAAATCAAGCAAAAACACCCTTCCAAAACCTAATAACTTGATGGAACATCCTCAATCTTTTGAAAAAAGAAAAATATTGAATGAAATAAATGCACTAAACTTATATATACTAGCTTAGAGTAAATGAATCTCTGCCCAATATATAGCATTATACTTTTATGCATTAGCAAACATGTATATATATACATATGCTTTTTAAATTATCATTCAGTCAAATTCTCTATATGTATATATATACATATGCTTTTTGAAAAAGTGGAATGAGCAAACATGTTTTTGTTAACGTAATAATATATAATTGGCCAAGACGATTGTGTAAAAAAGTTTTACACTACTAATCCATCAAAATTAAATTCACATGCATATATATTTAATTTTCATGCACTTATATAAATTATTTCTACACTGTCATTTAATCATGCTTGTCACATAAGCTAATATATGTTTGATTTTCACCTAAACTCCTCAAAAGTTTATGCAAATATATAGAATGATGTAATTGAATGACATTGAACCAAAATAAACATGGATTAAAGGAAAAGAAGAACAAGAATTCAAAGTAATTTTGTAGACAACATGTTCGGATAAACTACAATATTTATTGATGTTCGAACGGGAACTCCTTCAAATGAGAAAAGATAATTATCTGTAAGATAAAAGTTGACAGAGACCTTGTCGAATATCCTTCATTCTTTAAAAAGTATATATACTTATCATAAAGTACATTACTGACGAAGTTCGCTTTCTGATTTTAAACCACTTTCCTTTGATTAATACACACACACACATACAATAAAAATCCAAAACTCCCTTTGTTTGTTTATGAAAAATATCGATTTCAAAGTTGTTTTGAGTTGAAGAATTAATAATAATCTTTACAACTACACATGAATTATCATATTTAATTACTTTTGTAATTGTTATCAATTATATTTACAGTTAATATAGGTCGTTAATTTATATATACTTTAGAAAATATCTTTCAAAAACTGAGAATGAATTGTGTTCTGTTACATTAATTTTAGGGGTAAAAGTTAAATTATACTTTCCTAATAAAAGTAAGCACTTTGTCTCTTGATTTTAATTGTTCAAACAGGGATACAATAGTACATTTAAATTAGTTTAATAGTTAAAATGAATAAGTAAAGTACATTAATTAACAGTAAAGGGGGTCAAAATAGTTTTCACTTTTCAGTAACAATTATTTATTTATTTATTTTTAAGACGTAAAAATGAACGGGAATCGCGCATACCGAAACTAGCCCCAGTCGTTGCTGGAATATCAGTCACCAACCTGAGGTACATTGAGATATCAGGTGTGCTATAGTATTACACAGCTGATGCATAAAGCTAAAAAAGCTCGTTAGTGTGTTCAGTAAGCACAAGCATTTGTCGCTCACCAATGAAGGTATTCCCTCAAATTTGGGTCACTTGGGCTAGGTGCATCTGGGTCCACAGCAACCTGTGAAGAAATAAATGAAAATAATTAGGATAAGCTACAAGCCAATCCATACAATAACACGGCTTGGGTTTTTTTCAAAAAAAAAAAAAAAAATTGAGCCCGTGAGGCATTAGATCGGTGGAATACTTAGTCTCTGCAAATATGCATACATCAAGACTAACGTGTTCGATTCCTAGAGGTTTGAGACTAAATTAAAAAATAAAAAATTGGTGATATTTATCATTTAAAAATCAACACAACAACTGCATTATGAAAAATATGTTTTAAGTTAAAGACAACTATAATACTTCATAAGGCCAAGATAATGAACATTAATTGACTAATATAAAATAAACTTCTTGGGCCTAGCGCCCAACAATGCAACTACTAACACTATAAGAAATTTAGTCTAAAACAACACTTATTTTTTAAAATATTTAAAAAGTGTTACTTTTTTTATAGACATAAACAATATTTTTTTAAAATGTGTTACCTTTGATATTTAAAAAATATTATCTTTTTTACTCAAAAGCGTTGCCTTAAATAATTGGCAACACTTATTATAGCAACACTATAAAAAGTGATGCATTAGCTTAAAAATATACCATTTTATTAAAAAGCGTTGCTTTTGATAATTGGTCACATATGATATAACAACTCTTCAAACAGTGATATCTTGACTTAAAAAAGTGTAGCCTTTGCTGTATCGAAAATAATCGATTTAAAAAAAGCATTATCTATATATGCATAAGTAACACTTTTTACGTGTACTTAAAATTAAGTGTTCTTTTAAACGTACATTTCTTGTATTGTAATAATAATAATAAGTAAGTTTTAAAAGATATAAGTAATATTATATGTAATCATTTTCTAGACTAATTATTGTAGGCTCACAATAAAAAAAAAAATGTGGTCAACCTTAGACACAATGATTGATGGGTGCAAGTCTAAGTGTCTATTATGGTTCAAGTCTATTAGACTTGGTCCATTAGCTAGTTTGGGTCAATTAGTTAGTTATTAAGGGTAGTTATCCATTAAATTCATGTATTCTATGGAATTTTTGAAGTTTGGGAACTATACTGAAATATAGTTCTAACATTGGTGCTTTAGTTGACAGTTTTTTTTTTTTTTTTCATGGCAGGAGGAACTCAAATGGCTGCACAAATTTCCATGCGGAGGGAAGTTTTTAAGAAATTGAAACAAGAGTTTTGCTATCTTAACACTCAATATTTTCAAATACCCAAACACCCCACCCACAATATACATGGGACTCACCACTTATTTTTTTCCTAACTTATTCTCTCTCTATCACTCCTCTTACAATACATGGGATCCACGTGGATGTCTACACCCATGTGGGTGTTAAAGTAGTATTTTCCTTGAAACAACAAGGGTCTGTGGCAGATTGTCAACAACAATTTGAAGAGCTTTCAATCAAGATTCATGTTGTTGGTGAAAGTTGGCTGGTGCATTTTATTCATCGCTGGATTAGAAGATTCTCAAGTGTCAATTACGATTAGCAAGACCAAGACCAGTTTCCTGTTCTGAGGCTGTTGCATTAGCTCATTGGCATGAAAGAAATCGGTTAGATATGCTTGAAAGACAGATGGAACAACAAAGGCAAAGGGGTGCAAGAACTCAAAAATTCGAAGCGATGCCAGGGCTTCACCCAAAAAGGAATGGAATTGCAACTCAGCAAGCAAAGTCAGTGCAGAAGCAAAGTTTCAATGAAAGGATTCAAGAACTTGAAGCACGCCTAGGGTTCCAACAACCAAAACATGAAATTGCAGATTTAGCATCAACAACAAAGGCAACAAAAAATGTGGTCAACCTTAGATACAATGATTGATGGGTGCAAGTCTAAGCGTCAACCTTACCTTTTGGGCACTTAGCACAGGTTGCAGCCACATGGGACCAAGGGTCCATGGAGGAAGGTGATGTGGGCAGGGTGCAACTGAGGGAAGGTGATATTGGCAGTGGAGTTGATGGAGGGAGGGAGAAAAGCAGATTAGGAAATAGTCGAAAAAACAAAGGTAAAATAGAATTTCATTAATTATTCTTTTTCATTTTTATTACCCGGACCATGATAGTCCCAAACATTAGTCGAACCCTTAAGTTCAATAGATTAGATAGACGTATGAGTTGTGGGATATGATTACCAGAGTGTAGAAGTTCCTGAGGTCATCTCCACCAATACTTACTCTCGGTTGGTTGACAACTTGGGATGGCCTGAACTCACAACCATTGCTGACATCTCTATTGTTGTAGGTGGCTTGCATAGGAATAGTACTTTCAAAAGGGTCCAAGACATCCCCAGTCACACGCCCAACTAAGAGAGAGTCGCTATTACCACTACGCATGACTAGCGGGCAGTGGATTCTGCGCTCTACCCGATTTTGGTTTGTTATGTACTCGGCTGCTTGGGTAGGGGACTCATGCCATTGAGTCGCTATTTATAGTTGAGTCAATCGCTTTTGTTTCCTTCGGTTTGAGGCGACATCGTGTTATGTTCCGAACAATTAAGAAATCGTGGACAATTATGAAAAGTGAAAACGACCATGTGGATGGATGTCAGCTCATTTTCCTTTGGACCGATTGAAAAATGATACACTTTTTCCCTTCGCTGTGAAGTTCAAAAAATGATTCACATTCGTCGTGTCGGCTAGTCATTCGTTATCATGCTGGGTCGGGACCACCTTCAATACTTTAAAAAAATATTTTTCTCTCTATTTTTATCTTTCTAAAATTTAAAAAAAAAAATATTTTTCTCTCTATTTTTTTTAAGGATTTTTTAAGACATTGATTAAGAATTTCAATAAAAATAACTTTATAAACTTTATAGTGGATTTTATATCTTAAAAGTTTAAAAATCATACATTCTCATTAACAGCTTACTATTTTAAAATTCTTAGAAAGCCCTTTTTTTAAAAAAAATTCTTTAAATAAATCACACATTAATCGTTAAAGGGAATGAAAACTACTGTTAATCAGAAGAGAAATCTACATTTTTCTTCTTAGTTTATAGTAATGCGTGAAAGAAAACAAAATAGAAGATTATTTCACACAACTCTCTCTCTCTCACACACACTCACTCACTCACTCACTCTCTCTCTCTCTCTCTCTCACACACACACACACACACACACACACACACACACACACACATACATATATATGGCCCATTATATAAGTTTACCAATTTAACTATTTTTTCGTAGTTGCTTTTATTTATCCCACTTATACGTACATATTTGTGAAAAATGTGGAGAAATAATAATAATAATAACATGCATTGTAAACATTTCTTTTATTCGAATCACATCGACCTAAAAGCCTTGAAATATTAGGAGATAAATTAATCTTTTAAAATTTAAAAATTCTTATTGTTACCTCACAATTAAAAAAGAGGGATAAATCAGTCATTTTGCATAGGTCCATATATATTCTTTTAGTTATATATGAATGGACAAATTTATTCTACTTTTTTAATTGTGAGTAACCAATAAAAAACTTTTAAATTTTAAAAATTAATTTGTCGCCAGTATATTGTTTAGAAATCGGAGTGGGGGCTTACTCTTATTACGTTACACTTAGCGTCACCCGACAAAGCTTATTGTGACATGCAACGCAAGAAAAAGTAAATTTGGACAAAGGGGTTAACTTTAATCTGAGTTGGGAACCACCATCGTACATGAGAATCTCCTTTATTTATGCCCCATAAGAATCTCACTCTTTTATGAGCATTTCCATCAAAGACAGACCCTAGAGCCTAAATTGTTCAATCGAGTTTTGCTATATGTTACGAAAGCAGATTCTGCGATCGAGGTGCGAATTGCACGTGACAAAAGCTAATTGGTGAAATAGATGGAAAACACGGAGGAGTAAATAGAGGAGAGGGGGAAAAATTACAATGAAGCAGTACTGACCACCATTTTCAAACAGAAGTTATGAAATTTTCTTTCGTAATATTTAGAATTTTCCTTTTCAATTGTATCAAACAGACGAGAAATTAAGATAATTAATCATGCAAACATACTATCTCACTTCTTCAATAAATTTCTCACTAATTCTTATTTTCTCTCATTTGTTATGGTGTTATCCATTCATGATCAATTAATTATCTAACTTTCCATTAAAAGCATACAAAAATCAATATAATAAATAATTTGACACAATATTGTTTCATTTATACACTTCGGAATTGGTCTTAGGGTTTCTGCTTTGTTCGGATGATCATGTCTCTTGCATTTCAACCTCTGTTTTCTCCAGATGGGGAGGGAAAAAAGGCTGAGCCAATTTCCTTCAAGGAAAAGCTTATAGGGCCTACCATGGTCTTTTCGCATAAAAGGAAAGGAGTCCTTTTCAGAAACAAGTTAGCCCCATGGAGAGTTGATAGAAGGTGTCAGTGTCCAATTTTTGATTCGATCATAAAAGAGCCCATTCTTTCTTAGTTTATGTCTAACAATTTTGTCTTAGTCCGAAAACGACGAAAAAAAAAAGATTATAAAAAAGTAAAAAATAATTAAAAAAATGAAATTTGCATTCAGATCTTTTTGAACATTGGCACAAATTTCTTTTTTTCAAAAATTGATTTTTTTTTAAATTAGTATCATTCAGATTTTTTAATTTATTTCAATCAAATAAAGTTTTTTTTTCAATTAGTGTTAATTAGCATCAAATTAATTTTTTTATTAATTACATTTATGATCAAACATGTGTATAAATAGTCATTGTTACTTAGTGAAAAAAATAGGTCATCAGAGTTTCATCTTTTGGTTATAGTCAATGTATTTCCTAGGTAACTCTTCTTTCTTTGTAATTTAGTAATGTGAATATTGTTTATACTACTAAAATCCAATGGGATACTGATAGCTATTGTTAATGAGTTAGGAACCCGTCAGTAATACTGACAGGTTTTCCAACAGTTCGACGCTTTTACTATATGGAAATAAAAAAAATATTGTCAATAACTCGTCAGTAATATTTGATGCTACATTGCACCATATGGCACATAACATATACTGATTGGTTTTCCAATTACATGTGTTTTTATCAAAGATTGTCGATAAAATCATCAGTAAAAGTAATGCACCACGTGGTCTTAAATGATTATCAATGGTAAGAGTTCTAACCTGTTTCACTATAAGAATTGCGCTGTATTTTGATAGAATTACAGAATGGTTACATTTATACTGATGGGTACCAGCCGATCGATTTTTTGGCTATGGGCAAAATATTTTCGATGGGCATGTTCACTAGTAAATAATTGTTGACAGGTGTGCCGACTAGAAAAAAATAAAAGCAAGTCACTACAATTGCATTACAGGCGTCGCTGAGGTCGACAGAAAATATTATTATCAACGAGTTATTTTAATTTTCTGATGGGTTTTTAAAAATAAAAAAGATTTTATTAATTTTTACTGATAGTTTTATTGACGGGATAATATTTTTCAAAAGCAATTTAATTTGAAATGATCAATTTATTTTCAACAGGTTAACCCATCGGTGAAGTTTTCATTTTTTTTTTTTGAAAAAGAATCGATTGCATTGTTGTTTATCGCTCATCTATATAAATTACCAATTGTTTCGTATTTGTATATTTATTTTTTATTTATAAAATAATTTAATTATCAATTAAAGTAATATTAATTAATAAAATAATGAAATAACAATGATGAAATAAATAAACAAAGCATCAAAATAAAATAAATACGAAGAATGATAAACATAAAAAAATCTAAAATGAAAAAAGAAAGCTAGATAAAGACTAGCTTAAACTCCTCTTCTCAGTGCCATCCGCGGCATCATCATCATTGGACCCGTCACAGTCACCCGTGCCCTCAAATGATGAGGAGCCCTAAACAATAAAGGGGGTGGCATTTGTGGGAGTTTCTTCTTGCTGGAACCAAAGGATCTTGAGGCCTGCATGTTCATGAAAAAGCTTATCACATCAGCAGTGATCTTCTTATATATCCTCTTGAATTTACTTTTTTCTTTCTTAACCTTCTCCTACTATTGTTACTCCATGGATAGCTTAAGCAATCAAATCTCTCTAAGCTCTTCCTCCATTGTTGCTTGCCACGCTGCCTACTCCTAGAGTTGCTGAAGAAGCTATGATTTCTACTCCTACTGTTGCTGGATAAGATGTGCTTACTAGTGTAGCTCATAGTTGAGGGCATGCACATGATCCCTCAGGGCATCATCCCCAGTAACAGACCCAATGGCAGAAGGTGGGGACCTACTATCAGGGTAGTATCCTATCCCATACATTCGACCTTTGTAAAGGTCGCCAACCACCCAAGCCCAAATATCCTCCTCGTTTGGAGGAGGAGAAATATCAGTATTAGACCCAGCCTCAGCCATTTGTAAACTCCAGAGCCCTTCAGAAAGTATGAGCTTTAGTGTTTTGAATTACAATAAAGTCAATTTAAAGAAAATACTTTGAAGAATGACTAATGACTACCTTGAGTTTTTTGACAAAGAATAACATGTTAATTCACTTTATATCATATGGACTTAAAGCAAGATTAATATTTCACTTTGCATGTATGAGCATGTTTTATCTCATAGGAAGAGATTAAACTAAATAGAAGGTGAATATTATGTCAAGCAAAGTACATGTATACAGACTAAAGCATAATGCGGACTTAAACTAAGAATAATGTTTCACTTTACATGCACGAACATGTTTTATCTCATAGGAAGATAATGAGCCTAAAAGCAAAGTGAGTGTTATTTTAAGCAAAGCACATATTCATGCTTACGGACCAAAAACATGAAAGTGGACTTGAATCGAGAATTATTTTACTACACATGAGAAATCATGTTTTATCTCAAGGGAAGAGATTAAGCTTAAAAGAGGTGAATGTTATCTCGTGCAAAGAACGTATAATTGCTTAAGGACTGAAGTAGATCAAGAAACCATGGAAATGGTCTTCAGAAACTAGCATGGAACATAAAAAAGTACACTCAAGATGAAGAAATCAACCCATGTCCAAGAGCAACGTATTAGCCAGTCATCAATCACTATAATCGCAAAGAAATCGTTATCAAACATCTGAGATTGAAGATTGGAAGATCGAAGAAATATCAAAGAGATTGATTACACCGTAAAAAAGCTCACTTAACTGTGGAGCAAAGAATGCTATGGGAAATTGAGGGAAAATTGGAATTTCAAAATTCAAACCTCGAATCAGACCTATTGTTATAACTGGTACGTCATCTCTTCTGCCTAATTGATTCATGATCCTAGCTTCTAGAAGAAGGAGTTCAAAAATCACGATCAGAAAGTAAAATGAAATTGGACATTAGAAACCTTTTCAATACAACGACTTCTACAAGTGACAAGTCTTTTACAAGTGACAAGTCTGTCAGCCTATCTCTCTAGACTAATGTTCCAAGACACAACTGATGATTTACACGTGTCACTTGGAGATCTGATCAAATGCAACGATCATGAAGAAGGACCTATATAAATAGAGATGCCATACATGAATGCCGATGAGAGAGTTGAAGATACAAGAGTGGAAACTCAAAAAAAAATCTCTCCACACTTCCTGTGCTATTCATTATTATATGTAATCAATTATCTTGAAGTGTAAAAATCTTCTTTCCATGTTCTGTAATGATTTGCATACTCTTCTTAGGAAAAGATGTGAAAAAGAAGTTGCTCATATTTCCCTGGTCTGTATTAGCGAATATTCTTAAGGAAACATGGGTGTAGGTTAGTTTGAGTGGCAACCCAAAAACATAAGCTTTGTAACCTTGATTCGTTAGTGATCAGAGTAAGACATAACTTGGATAGGTTAAGGTAAAACTACTTGCAACATGATGACAGAGGTATTTTTTATTCACATTTCAGCTTGGAGAGGCTGGTTCAAGACTACTTATAACGTGACAGTAGAAGTTGTCTGCAGGTCATGGATCAGCTTAGAGAGGCTAGTTCAGAACTACTCAGTTACTAACAGTTGGGGTTGTCCACTGTGCACTGTGAGAGCTTGGGAATGCTACTGTAAAGACTATCCATTTTACTTTCTCAGGTTAAGAAAGTTGTTGATTAGTGAAATCTCAACATGTGTTGAGTATTGGATGTAGGCAAGTTGGTCGACCCAGTATAAAAATCTCATGTTCATTCTGTCTTCCTTGATCTTTTAATTTGATGTTATGCGCTTTATGTTAATTATTGATTAAGTAGCATCATTACTATTATGTTTCAGAGATCTGCTTTCTGAAACTATTAACCACCTTTTCGCTGCACTTCAAGCCAAAAGCTTATTACTATCTTTTTATTAGAAGTTTCAGATTTGAAAGAATACTTCATAAAGCACGATTCAACCCCATTCTCATGCACTCTTTTACCAACACCATCTAGGTATGGTACTAGCTCTGTGCTTGCTCCCAGAGCTTTGTATACTCACACTGCAAAGAAAAAAAGATAACAAAAATTGTAAATAATAATTATGACAGAAATGAAAAAAAGTAATAAAAATTAAATAGAAAGAGGTCCGAACATATATGGTCTCAAAGAGAGGATCGACCTAGACCTCTCCCCTCGTTGCTCACCCTTTCGAGTGTGGGTATCTCAAAATAGCTTTCCCTAGGTCTGAGGGCGATTTAACTCCCTTGACTGCATATATATGTACAATATATTCATAAAAATAGACTATTTTCTACAATTCAAATGTAGTAAATTAACATTTAATAACATGTTAAATGTAGAAAGATTAAAGATTTTCTAGACACTTATGGGTCTCTTCCTGTGTGTTTAACCCACCTGTATATAGCGACTGACCTTTCAGTGAGGCTAGATTTGTCTTCTCCTTCTTGATCCTATCCTTGATGTCAAGTCAAAAGCCCAATGGCACTGTAACTCACTAAGGGTGGCATCATTCAACCACGAGCTATTGATATGACCCTTGCAGACATAACAGAATTACTTGGAGGACCTAATTCTCTAACCCTCTTAACAGCAGGCTCATGCTCTGGTAATATGTAGAATGTCCTCTACATACACAACACTCACAACACATAATTAATCATAAGCATACACATAATACAAACATATTTTAATAAAAGTGAATAAATCGTAGAATTACCTTCCATTCCTACCACCACACCTCTTTGCCATCTCTTAGGATGTCAGTCCAAGTGGGCCATGGGTTGTTATATCTATTCTATATAACCTCAGTGTTCTAATGGTGACCCTTAGTAAAAGGATCAAAGCTGCTAAATAGTTGAATTGAATTAAAAAAAAAGAAAATATTTTAAACATCACATACAATCCAAAATTAAAATGTCATAGAAAACATGTTTAAATTTACTTGTCTTTACCATCTGGCTTAATCTAGTAGAGTGGTCTACCATCAAGTTTAAGCAATCTACCATCTAGGCCAAGTAGCCTCCCATTCGGGTCCCGAGTCTGTGATCCACCTGAGGAAGTAGGAGTTGGATGAGATTGTAGGTAGAAAAACACATGAGAAGAGGGTTGAATCGTGTTTTGCTTCTCTTTACTTTTTATCAATTGAAACTTTAAACAGGATACTATCAAGCAGAGCTTGAAGTGTAGCAAAATGATGTTAGAGATTTCAGAAAGTAACTTTTTGAAATACAACATTAGTAATAAACGAGCTAAAAAGATAAACTTTAAGTAGATATTAAATAATAACATTCGACAACAAAAGTAAAAAGAGATAAGGGAAAATAAGATAATGTATAGATATTTTTATACTAGTTTGACCAACCTACCAACATTCAATACTCAACCACAGTTGAGTTTCACTAAAATCTTTCTCAACCCGAGAAAGAAAAACTGGATAATCTTTGCAGTAGTCTTTCCAAGCTTTAACCTGTGACCAGTAAACAATCTTTACTCTTACAAACTAAGTAGTTATTCACTAGCCTCTCTAAGCTAAATTGAGTAGTCTTTACCTAGCCTTTCTAAGCTAAACCAAATAGTCTTTTAACCAGCCTCTCCAAGCTAAACCATGACTAGTAAAACAACTTTTACTGTTGTGTTGCAAGTTGTCTTTGACTAGCCTCTCGAAGTTAACTTACACCGATCACTACTAGATTGAGGATACAGATGTTTGTGTTTGGGTTTGGAACTCAAACTAACCTACACTCAAGTTTCCTTAAAATATACAATGAATGACTTGGGATAACTTGAATGACTTCTTTCTAATGACTCTTCATTGGAAGTGTTGGCAAAAAGTGCACGAGAATGGGGGGTTAAATTGTGTTTTCTGAAGTCTTTTTCTCGAATTTGAAATATTAAACATAAAAGATACTATCAAGCATGAAGATTGAGGTATAGTGGAATGGTAGTTAAATGTTTCAGAAAGTGGATTTTTGAGGCTTAACAATTATAATGCACTTTAATGAAACTTAGTCAATATTCAACATAAAATGCATAACATACAAATAAAAGATCAGGGAAGAGAGAATGAACATGAGTATTTTTATACTGGTTCGGCCAACTTGTTTACATTCAATACTTGTAACATCCTTATTTTTTACCATAAGAAAAAAATTGCTCGGTGGTAACCCGAGTAAACGATTTTGCTAAAAAAAGTTGAACTTCACCCGGGCAAGGGGAAGTCAACGCAAAGAGTTAAGGGTTGACTAAGAGTCAATGAGAGTCAAGGTCAAATGTCAACATCAAAAAGTCAAAATACGATGTCAAAAGTCAACTATAAAAGTCAAAGTTGATAAAAGTCAACCAAAATAAGTGAAAGCCAACTAAAACATGCAAAGGTCAACATAAAAGCCAAAGGATGATCAGAGATTAATTAAATTATGATCAAATGATTTAAATAAAGATAATCAAGGTTTAATGGTCTAATCATGGATTATAATAAATTAAGTAGCATAGGATTCCCTAAATAATTATAAAATAAGCTTAATTACTAGTTTACCATAAATGGCAACTATTTTAAGAATGAGTTATACCTAGAATAGTTAAAGTAGACATAATTAACCACTAATAAGAGTAATCACTAACCTAATAGAGGTTTAGTATAATTAATCTATGAAAGATTCTACATTAAAAATAAAAATATTAATAAAAGATGAATTAAACCATTTATGGTAAAAAGTGTTAATGGTAAAAGTATTTGAAATACCCAGCAGATAATGTGTTGCTCTATAAAACAACTCTTAAAAACACAATGGACCCTTTCTAACCTCACATTTTTGGCCAACATATAAAAGAAAACACTCACATAAGTTTCTTCAAAACAACTCACACTAAAACTAATTTAACTACAAGACAACACCAAGTTGTACATCAAATTCCACCTTTGCATGGCTGAAGTTCAGCCTCCATTTTGATGAGAGAAATCTGATTTGAAAGTTTCTTGCATGTCTAGATGAAAGGGGTTGATAGATGTCAATGTTGACAAGTTGTCTTAGGCTTAGAGAATAGCTATAGGTAAGTGATTTTTGGTAACAAAACCAACTAGCAAAGCTAACCAAGTTCTAATCTCATATTACTCCTACCAAATAACCAACTAAATGAACTGAGTTGAGAAATAAAACCCCCCCCAAACATGTAACGCCTCAATTTTTCCTGCTTAGCAAAAATGACCAAAGTACCCCTGCATCATTTCTGTGAGAGAATCAAGGCCGGCCAAACCCAAGCACCCCAAAAGGGTATTTTAATATTAGGAGTAGGTTACATAAGGATTAGATAGCAATTCATGCGAAAATCGCGATCCGCAATTTTTCTCGTGTGAAAATGACCAAAATGTCCCTGAGGTCATTTTTACTCGGAATTCGAGGATAGCTGACCCGGACCATCCTTGAGTGGTGAATTTGATGTTTGAATGGGATTAGATGCCTTAGAAACAATAATAGAGATGAAAATCTCATTTTCTGAATTTTCGGCTCAAAATGACCAAAATACCCCTATAGCATTTTACACGGGTATGAGTGCCGTTTGAGCCTAGAATCTTTCTCGGGAGTTCAGAATGCTAATTATATATGATTAATGATGATTATTTAAGTCCGGGTAGTCCCGGGCAGTGTTTGTGCAAAATTACCGTTTTGCCCCTGAAATAGTGTATTACGAGCCTACTGACGTAATTAAGGAAACCTAAGTGAAATTAGGCTCTAATTGAAGATTAATTAATTTTGGTGATTGATCTATAGTCAAAATAATTTATTAAGGTTGATTAGAACCTAAGATTGCTTAGATACACTTTAATCTCTTTCTTAAAGTCAAGATTCCATGTCATGGAATCTTGAATAGTATTTTCTCTATTCAATTCCTTAAATTAAGGAATTGTGTCTATGATTGATTACCTTATAAAACGAGTTTCAATTTCACTAATGAAGCAAGAACACTCCCTAATCATGTCTCAACGTCCTTAATTACCCATTACTTTATCTAAACACTTACAAACTCCTAATCAAAAGCTTAATCAAAGATACACCTAAACACACCTCTAAACCACAATTAGATGAAACATTCTCTCCTCCCCCATATTCTTTACATGTTGAATTATTTTGCACACAAAGGCCATGCTTTGAGCCATACTTTGGACTATACCTCACCATACCTATAACCATACCTAGCCATGCTTTCAACCGTACCTCACCATGCCTTCAAACAACAATTCTCTCACCTCATGTTTCATGAAGAGGCCTCATTGTGTTTCATTCTGTATATATACACATGCTAAGAAACTTGTATGAATCTTTGAATCATTTGGCAACTTCAAGTTTTCTTCTAATTCTCTTTTCTTTCCTTTATCATTCTTCAAAGAGCTTTATTTCCTTTCTCCTCCTTTTGTCTTCAAGAAACCGCCACCCTTCCACCACACAACCACCATCAAATCCTTCTTGAAACACTTAGCCATACCATTCCCAAAATCAAACTCAAGAACACAACTTTCTTTCTCCATTTTCTTTCCTTGGCCGAAACCTCCTTCAAGCCCCAAGGAAGATTTTTCTTTGATTTTCCTTTCAAGACCAAGTCTTTTCATCCCCCAAGAAACATACCTTGGTAGGGAGTTATCTTGAAAATTATTTCCTTGCTTTGTTAAGCTTTGTTCTTGGTTTGAAATTATGTTTTGACGAACCCCCTATGCTTTATCATTTTCAATTTTCTTCTTTTTCTTTTCTTATGCATTTCGGCCTTCAAGACTTTGTTGGCTTCTCATGATAGCTTGATGATGAGAGTTTCTAGATGATGACTATGAGTTCATTACAATGAGACCTCTAGAGCTTGAGTTTTACCTTTTATAAAGTTAATGGAAATGCGAGGTGGCTCACTAAAGGTTTTACTTAAGAAAATATATCACTTGGTTTTCAAAGAGCTCAAAGCTTACCCTTGTCAACCTTAAAGTTGGCTGGCAAGTTCTAGAGTTTACTCTAGATAGGAGCTTTTGGTTAAAAAATAAAGAATATAGTGTAGTTCTCTTTATACTTTGTTTAAAGACTTGTGTTTTATGATACCCTTGGAAAGAAATGATAATCTCAAGAATGTTAAATAAAGTTTACTTTAAGTATTTGCCACTATTTTTGGAGTATTATTTTAAGTATGAAGTTTAGTTACTGGAAATGCCTTATTTTGTGCTCATGGGACTTGTTACTTTTTGGTTTTGCCTTTCCTTTTCCAGCACCTCTAAATTCTATTTTGGATTATTTAAATGTGTTAGATACCTTGCTGCTTGATATGATAATTGTCCTTGGCACTTTAGGCAAGCCTAGTAACTAAAAAGAATTGAAAATGTGATTTTTAGAACTCCTAAGGAAACAAATTATGCATTCTGTTTCAGCACCCTTGAAGTTTGTAAAATCATGTTATACCATGTTTACTTGAGTGAGGATGTCTCATAAATGGTCTAGGAATTAATTTTAGCATTGTAGGGAAAGCCAAAACTTAGAAAAGGTCGAAGATGGGACTTCTAGGCACCCATATTTGAGACAGAGAATTCTGCTCTTGCTGCCTTAGGCTGTTTGGAATTGATCATAAGCATAAAAATTAGTGAGAATTATTAGTAATGATTCTTTAGATGCATAAAGAACTTATATCGGGTAATAAATCAATTAGATCGTAACTTTAAGACCCGTAAGGATCAAAAGCATAAAATACTATAAGATAGGGGAGGCAATGAGAGTTAGTATTTTATGTGAATGTTTGTTTATTTATATGACTTGCTAAGCATAGCATTTGCATTAGCTGAGCCCGGTCCCTTACTCCGGCATTCTGGATAGGAGCATGTTTATTGCTTGCTGATGATGTGTGCATGAGATTATATGAATTTGAGACATATGGCATGCTATGATGGTTTGCATGATTTGATGAACTTGAAGTATTTGAATTAAATGCCATGATGATATTTAAGAGCATGTGTTTATGTTGCATTCTTGCATAGCATGCCGAAATGCATTGCTTCTACTATAGTGAGGAGAAAGCAAAACCGTGGGCAGTATGGACATAGAGCCTGCAGAAGTGGACAATATCACTGTGCTCTGGATGCTAGTATATGTGTTTCGAAGAGGAGATTGCATACTCATGATGAGTTTAAGAAAGAAAGTGATGTGTTACCCCCTCTATTACCCCATATTAAATCTAGCAACGGCTAGTTAGGTTGAGCTTATCCTAGGCGATCGATGAGGTAGAATTTTGGTGGCTATTATAAAATCGCCGAGGAAGATGAGATGGTTGGCTTAAGGTGGTTACATAAGAGAGTGGTTATTATGAAAAAAACTTAAGAGTTTAGTTATGAGAAAGTAAAACAAAGATGCACATGCATATTTCATCTCATTCTCCTATCAGTGCATTTGATCATGTGATATGTGCTAAGTGACTCTAGTCCTCTAACTTTCCTCCTGCTTATATACTTGGTATTATGATGAGTTATAAGTACGTATGCTTATGTTACTTATGCTCCTAAGGTATTGTCATGCATACATAGGATAATTGTTGCATTCATGACATTAAGACCCATGCTAAAAGACACCCACTTCGGACAAAGGATTTTGAGAAGATTAAAATTGAACCTTATGCATGAACATCTCTTTCATAATGAAAACCGAAGTGGCTGGGGATGATGACGATGACACTTGTGTTATAGTCGGTAAGCCCTACTGAGAATCTTGAATAAGTTTCTCATCCCTCTCTTTTCTCCCGTGTCATCTTCAGACAAGGATAATGGCGATGTTCGTGACCTTGCCTAAGATACAGGCGTAGGAGTTACGCTATGAACAGGATCAGAGGGTCGCAGTGGAAGCATGGAGATAGATTTCTTTTGGACATTAGCTTTAGGGTTATTACATCCTATACCCCTGTGCTTAATCTAGTCATTTGATGGCTATGCATCGGGAACTAGTTTAGTTTTGTTACAGATATGCTTAGCTTTTGATCTATTGTATGCGAACCCTCATTGGTGAACTTGTTATCCTTGAATGTCTTTTGTGTACATAAGACATCATTACTATGTTATGAATATGATATGTTAATTTGATGTATGTTATGTGATGCTATGGCTTGTATATATTATAATGAGGTCTATATGTTTGTTATTATTATGCAAGTATTAACCGATATCTATACACGCACGTGGCTCGCATTTTGATTTTAAAGTTCAAAAAAAAAATTATTAGTCGTATTTTTATTACTCGTATATTAAAAAAAAAAAAGTCAATTTCTGAAACAAAGGTGTAACAACTAATAATTAACCAAAATGCAACTCGAGCGTATTAGGTTAAAAGTTAGAGTGTTACAAAACAGACCCTTATGTATTCGGCCAAGGAGGCCTATATAAAGGGGTGTGTTAGTTTCATTTTGTTCTTTGCAAACACTTAAGTTACTCCTAAGCCTCAAGTCTTCTATCCTCTTGTATATTTCTCTCCAAACTCTTTCTCATACACTCACATATTCAGCCATAAGCTCTCATTTTGCCTTGCAAAGATTAAACACTCCTAAACCATGTTAACACATTCCAACATACACATTAGCATCCATTTCCAACAAGGCACTCAACCTTGGACTAAGAAGCAAAGATTTCTTTTTACCATTCTTCTTCTTGCTGTTGTTCATGAACCTCTAAGGTGGTTTGAAGGACTCATATAACTTCTACATTTCTTGGTATGTGGATTTTTATGTTAAGAATGTGAAGGTTTTAAGTTCTAGGTAATTGTTAAACCTGTGGACTTAAAACTAGAACATTTGTTCTCTTTAATGGTTGTGTTGTTCCTTTTTCGAAGTAATATGCTCTAAACATGAGTTAAAATGTTTCATGTCTCTATTTCAATATGTATTTTCGTGCTGATCATGCTGAATAGAAATGAGAATCCATGCACTAGGTTGAAAAGAAATAAGTACAAACACATACACTAATGCTAGAAAGTGGTACTGACAGAACTAGGAACACGAAAACATGTCACACGCATAAACCGTGTTATTTGAGCCCTTGGAAAAATTATATATGAAAATTGACTTCTCAATGAACATTCTCCAAGAGAGAGCATAGAAAAATACATTCCCTAGGTAAAGATATAATTTTTCAAAGTTTAGTATTTTTACTAGGGATGCTGTCTGACCTTTTGTCACTAAAATGACATTTTATTCTTCTACAAATGTGCAAAACCTGGAAACTTAGTTTTGTTAGAAAGCTAAGATCTCAAGAAACACAGATATTGAAAAGGATCACATGTTTTCATAATCGCGAAATGAGTCATGGTTTTAGTTTCTTGGTACTGCTGGAATAGGATAACTTTGTAAGGGTATAAAAGACATTTCACTTGGAATATTTCTGCAAAAATTGTGTTCAAAGAAATATGTTTAAGTCGGGAATCTGAGCATGTGCTTATTTTCTTAAAAGAGTAAGTGTAGTGAAAGATATTAATTTTTCTTCCAAACATGCCAGAAATGAGAATAAACTATAAGACTAGATTAAACAAAAATGGCACTTTTAAGGGTAAATCCGTAAATTCACTATTTTTCATATGGTTAAAAGTTAATTGTCAAAGCTTATCAGATTAATATAAATATAATAAATACACATAACCCATGGTTGAAATAATTAATAGTTTTCACTCATAAATGACTAAGAAAACTTAGCCCTTAACCCATAATATATGTTCTAACTAAACAAGACCTAATAACCTTGTAACCCACATAATATATGACTTTGATATATGATCTTGTATGTATTGAAATGTAGCGGATGATCATGATTGGAAGTTGATTTATTATGCATGAACACTGCCAAATATTGTGAGATGAGATTTTCCTGATATTATATGAAATGACATATAATGATGTGGATGCATGATACAAATGATGTGGATAAATGTTCAAGCATGACTTGACTTATTAAATGATGAGATGTGTCTATTCATGATTCATATGACATAATACATAGGAGAAGCTAACTGCTTAACCCCTCACCCCATCCGTTGAGATTTCTCATGGAACCAAGTTTGTGGCGACGGCTACAGTATGAGCTCATTACCCATAGAGGTGCTTTAAGACATTGGTGTTGGTGCACTCAGTGAGTGAAGGACCAAATCAAGTTCAAGAATGCATTCATTATCAAGAGTCCTGTATTTAATATTGTGATGATTTCCATGGCTATGAAATCTGTTTGTATTTATTACCCTTGCTAATGAAGGATCTTAAAAGACATTTCACTTCGGTGTATGAATGTTTACGAAAATAAAGCATAATATAACTTGTAAGTGCCCATGCTTTCCTTTGATAATAAACTCGAAGTGACTAGAGATGTACAAGATGACACTAATAATAAGATGAAAATTCCCTACTGAGAAATATTATTATTTCTCACACCTTTAACTGTGTCATCTCTAGATCCAAAGATGTCCGAAAATGATTCGTCCTCACAGCAGCTTTGACTCTGATTCTGAGTGGATCCCGAGAGGTATGGCCACTTTCCTGAGGAGATCGTTTTGTTATGATGGCCTCAGTAGTAGGACACGGCATCGTCAACCATACTTGGTAGACCTCATATTATCTCCGACTCTTCTGACTCCGACGTGTAGATTTTGGAAGCACCACCGCACGCTATACCTGTAATAGAATTGTCTTTTGATTCTGAGATCGAGATTCTCAAGGAGCCGTTAGACGTGGTGCCTTTGTAGATAATCCCTCCTGAACCAGTGCACTATAATGCTAATGACAAGGAGGATTAAGAGAAAGAGGACCCCATGGAGGATGAGGATTTGATGTGGAATGACTTCGATGACTGGCACAATGCTTTTGAGGAGGATGACTGGCATAACTAGGGAATGGCATTTGATGAGTCAGGACCTATCCTCGATGTAATATCCATATCTAATTACGACGTGCAGAGTGATGCTTCTAGTCATCAGTTTGTTAGCGGAGCACCTACATTGAGAATCCACATTCCTGCTCGCACTATACGCCTAGTCGTTAGGAGTTGATGGAGCTGTTTGTTGTTGTCTTTGCTATTGCTACTTATCTTTAGTTATTTAGTCATGTTGTAGTGATATTTACTTTTATTTTTGTACTTGTGCTGTCATTGGGAACTTGCTGCTTTAGTTGATGTACTTTCTATTGTTAATTTAATATGTCAGGTATTAAGGGTGAGAATACCTGATTCCTACGAACTTATTTATGTGTTATGTTAGAATTAATTGAATGCTCGTTATCATTATTAGTTATTCATATCATCAAGAGATTTAATTAACGAAATAGTTTTGATTAATGAATGTTATTTCTATTTCACACTGCAAGCTTTATTTTTTAATATGTGGTTTCTAAAAGAAAAATTTTCCAACTATTTTTGTATATTATTAATTTAAAAAGGAAAAAGAATCGCAAAGCAAAAAGGTAATAACTTATTAGGGTGTTACATTTTGGTATTAGAGCAGTTCATCCTATTAAAGCATGGGGAATGGATTGACTAATCTTCTGTGTATGTCTACTTTAAAAATCTTGCCGGTATGAATGATGATATGACTCGGATGCATGACTATCTTGAGAACTACTATTAGTTGTTGTCATACTTAGCATAAGTATTGAGCTTGATCAACTCGATGGCTGTTGTTTGGTGTGTTCAAGAACTAATGATAGGAAACAGATATGCTAACGGGCGACGTAACGAAGGGAGCCAAGATGAGATGGCAAGTGCAATACAAGAAATGGTGAATGCTATGCAAGCTCAGATGGTAATCATGATGGAATAGATGAATAGAAGGATTGAAGAATCCGTGGGGACTAATGAACAAGGAAAGTTCTCGGAGTTCCGAAGGGTTGGTCCACCTGAGTTCAAAGGAACCACTAACCCTGACGTGGCTGACGCATAGATACAGGAAATGGAGAAGGTATTCACCATTGTTGACTGTTCAGAGGACTACTAGGTGGCCTATGCCATCTATATTCTCAATGGGGAGGCGGCTTCCTGGCGAAAGAGTGCCAAGGGTCTGCTCGAATGTGCTGGAACTGGTATTTTGTGGGAAGTTTTCAGTACTACCTTTCACTGGAAGTATTTTTCGGAGCCCTAGAACTGATCTCAGGAAATCAGACCGTGGTTGAGTACACAACCAAGTTTGAGGAATTGATCAAACACTTAAAACTCTACCAACGAGACCTATATGAAAAATGGAAATGCATGAAGTACGAGAATGGTTTAAGGCTGGACATTTTGGCCGCAGTAGCAAATGCCAGGTAGTGGAAAGCTGTAATAGAAAGCTGACCATCCAGAAGGCCGAGGACAATAGGAAAAAGACAACTACACTGGCAAGTCAACCACCCCCTAAGTGATTCCATCGGGGAAATACACCAAAGGGCAAACACCCCCAACGGCCGGCCCATAATCACCAGAGGATGTCTACCAGTGCCCAAACTGGGAACAACAATAGATCGGTGTGCCATTCTTGTAGCAAGAATCATAGTGGAGAATGTCGTCTTGGACAAAATGTCTACTTTAGGTGCGGTAAGCTGGGGCACTTCATCTAGGATTCTCCATGCAATAACTAGCCAAATGCTCCCAAGCCCAAAGTCCAAGGACGCGTATTTGCAATCTCAACTGATGCAGTTCTAGAGTCAAATGACCAGATCCTAGGTAAGTGCAAAATTTCAAGTCAATCCATAGTTGTACTCTATGACATTGGTACTACGTATTCTTTTATTTCATATGACTGTGACTCTAAGTTGAAATTACTTGTAGAAGAATTGCCATACAACTTGTTAGTCTTAGTACCCACAAAGAACTCAATAACCACGAATCTAGCCTGCTTAGGATGTAAGTTTACTATAGCTAGTAGAACCTTCCAAAATGATTTGATTTGTCTAGATTTGACAGGTATTGACATAATCTTAGGAATGGATTGGCTTTTTGCCAATCGTGTATATCCAGACTATGACCATAAGGTGATAGTGATTCCACCCACCCCTGTCAGACCCATGAGGAGTATACCCTTGTACTTGAATACCATTACCCTAGGAAGTGGAGAGGGTGTAAAGCAAGTGAGGTAGAGTTAGAGCAAGCTCTAGAAGATATTCTGGTAGTAAGCAAATACCCTGATGTGTTCTCAAAAGATATACCTGAGCTTCCCTGACAAAGGGAAATCGAATTCTACATAGATTTGGTACTGGGAATGGGACCCATATCTATAGCACCCTATAGGATGTCACAAGCAGAGTTAGAAGAGCTTAAGAAGCAATAAGAGGAGCTGCTAGCCAAGAATTTCATTAGACCAAGTGAATCACCATGGGGAGCTCCGGTTATAACAGCCCATACTACTTTATGGATTGATGACTGTCCCCGCAAACCAACACGGGTCTTTTCAGCATACTTTGTCCTCACTTACATGCTTTATAGGAAAACTTCCTCGGAGGCCACCCATACCAAAATTGCTCCAGGTCAAGTACGCTTAACCATGGAGTTCTTTAGTGATGGGCTATCGAAAAGAAGATGCATCTTGTTGGTATAGGTTGTACCAATCAATTCATATAAGCTATCCTTAACTTTATAGTTCCATACCTATATAGTCTTAGGATCCCTCTCATTTGGGTGTGTAATCAGTTCATTCATGTACCCTTTCTCTTAGAGGACCTTGCAAGGAGCCATTCATTGTCCGTGCCTTCTTTGCACTGGTAATCACTCCTTGTCCTCATCACCGGGTGTTACATGCCTACCAGCTTCCGCTTGGTTCGTCCCCAAACCACATCGTATTGGGAGAGGCATGGCTCTGATACCGTTTGTAACAGCCTATACTGCTTTATGGATTGACAATTGTCCCCACAAACAAGCATAGGTCTTTTTAGCATGCTTTGTCTTCACTTACATGCTTCATGGGAAAACTTCCCAAGAGGTCACCCATCCCAAAATTGCTCCAGGTCAAGCAAGCTTAACTATGGAGTTCTTTAGTGATGGGTTACCGAAAAGAAGATGTATCTTGTTGGTATAGGTTGTACCAATCAATTCATATAAGTTATCCTTAATTGTATAGTTCCATACCTATACAGTCTTAGGATCCCTCTTATTTGAGTGTGTAATTGATTCATTCATGTACCCCTTCGCTTAGAAGACCTTGCAAGGAGCCACTATTTGTCCGTGCCTTCTTTGCACTGGCGATCACTCCCTATCCTCTTCACCAGGCGTTATACCGGTACTCTTCGTCAAGAAAAAGGATGGAAGCTTGCATCTATGCGTGGATTACCAACAGCTTAACATGGTCACCATAAAGAACAAGTACTCATTACCAAGGATGGATAACCTCATGGATTAGTTGAGAGGTGTCAAGGTGTTTTCAAAGATAGACCTAAGGTCAAGATATCACCAAATTTAGGTTAGGGAAGAAGATATACCTAAAACGACCTTTAGGATGTGGTATGGGAATTACGAGTTCAACGTAATGTCATTCGGGCTAACAAATGCCCCTGCCGCATTCATGGATTATATGAATCGGATTTTCAGTCCATACCTGGACAAGTTTATGGCAGTGTTCATAGATGATATCCTCATATATTCAAAGACAGGAGAGGAACATGAGGAACACTTAAGAGTCATACTGAGGACCCTAAGAGAGATGAAGTTATATGCCAAACTATCCAAATGCAAGTTTTGGATGAAGGAAGTTAAATTCTTGGGTCATGTGGTTTCACAAGGGGGCATAGCTATAAACCCAAGCAAGGTGAAAGCAGTGCAAGAGTGGGAAGCTCCAATTACAGTAACGGAAGTTTGGAGTTTTCTTAGACTTCCCGGTTACTATCAAAGATTCATAAAGGGATTTTCGTAATTGGCATTACCCTTAACGAAGTTGACAAGGAAGAACATGGCTTTTAAGTGGACCCTAGAGTGTGAGGCAAGCTTTTAAGAATTGAAGCAAAGACTAACCACTACCCATGTGTTGATCTTGCCTGACCTTAAAGAAAAGTTTGAAGTGTATTGCGATGTTTCTGGTAAAGGGTTGGGTTGTGTGCTTTTACAAAACTGAAATGTGGTGGCCTATGCCTCCAGACAGCTCAAGCCCCACGAGGTTAATTACCCTACCCATGATCTGGAATTTGCAGCTGTAGTCTTTGCACTTAACATTTGGAGGCACTACCTTTATGGCATAAGGTTTGAGGTGTTTTTGGATCATAAGAGCCTGAAATACCTTTTTGATAAAAAAGAACTCAACATGAGACAAAGACGTTGGATGGAGTTTATAAAGGACTATGATTTCGAGTTGAACTACCACCCACAGAAAGCAAATATGGTTGCGGATGCCTTAAGCCGAAAGACCCTTCATGCAACTTAGTTGATGGTGAAGGAGGCTGAGCTGATAGAAAGTTTTAGAGACATCAACCTTGGATACACAGTATCTACAGGAAAGGAAAAACTGAGCCAACTAAGCATAACTAGTACCTTTAAGGACCAAATAATTCAAGACCAAAAGGAAGACCAAGATTTCTTGGACACCCTATCCCTAGTAGAAACTGGGAGGATGAAGGATTTCTTTCAAAATAGAGAAGGCATATGGAAATATCAAGGAAGGATCTATGTTCCCTTGATAGGCGAGCTAAGAACTAGCATTCTGGAGGAAGCCCAGAAGAGTCAATTCACTATTCACCTGGGTATGACCAAGATGTACCATGATCTGAAGAAGATGTTTTGGTGGCCAAGAATGAAATCAGATGTAGCGGAAGTGGTAGAAAAATGCTTGGTCTGCTAAAAGGTCAAAATTGAACATCAGAAGCCATCCGAGTTGCTACAGCCCCTTGCTATTCTCGAATGGAAATGGGAAAGCATATAAATGGATTTTGTCATGGGTTTACCAAGGACCCCAATTGGCCACGACTCCATATGGGTCATCGTGGATAAGCTAACCATGTCTACCCATTTTTTACCCATTCGAGCCAATTATCCCATGGAAAAATTAGCCATATGTGTATACAAGAGATAGTGAGACTCTATAGAGTACCATCAAACATTGTCTCTGATAGGGATCAAAGGTTTACATATAGGTTTTGGGGAGCTTTTCAAAAGGTTTTTGGTTCAAAACTAAGTCTTAATACAGCCTATCACCCACAAACCAATGGTCAAACAGAAAGAACTATTCAAACCCTAGAAGACAAGTTGAGAGCATGTGTCATGGATGAGCCAAAAAGCTGGGACAAGTACCTTCCATTGATTGCATTTTCCTATAAGAATAGTTTCCATTACCAACATAGGGATGGCTCCTTATGAGGCCTTATATGGAAGAAAGTGCTAATCACCTTTGTGTTGGCATGAACTAGGAGAAAGGAGTTTGTTAGGACCCGACTTGGTAAGAGAAACAACTGAATGGATACAAAATATCAAGAGCCAAATCTATTGGTAAAAGAGTGTACGAGAAGGGGGGGTTGAATTGTGCTTTCTAAAATCTTCTTTCTGACCTAAAACACTTTTGAAAAAGTAAATCTATCAAGCTTGAGGCTAAAAGTGTGGCGGAATGATGGTTAGTAGTTTCAGAAAGTAAGTTTTTGATGCATGTTTAATTTACTCTTGGTTCATTAATATAATCAGTGCATTATCTAAAGTTCTCGATAACAGAAATAAAAGTTTAGGGAAGAGAAAAATGAACACAAGAGTTTTTATACTGGTTTGGCTAACATGCCTACATCTAGTACTCAACACATGTTGAGATTTCACTAACAACAACTTTCTCAACTTGAGAAAGTAAATGAATAGTCTTTACAATAGTCTTCCTAAACTCTAACTTGCACAGTGGCTAACCCTAACTGTGACTTAACCAAGTAGTTATGTACCAGCCTCTCCAAATTGAACTTGCACAGTGGACAACCCCAACTGTGACTTAACCGAGTAGTTCTATACCAGCCTCTCCAAGCTAAATTGTGACCTGCAGACATCTTCTACTGCCACGTTGTAAGTAGTCATTCAAACAGTCTATCCAAGCTGAACCGTGAAGAACAAATACCTTTGCACTCACGTTGTAAGTAGACTTTCAAACTGTAACACCCCGATTTTCTATTAGAGTGAAAATGACCAAAATGCCCCTAAGGTCATTTTCGGTCCGGAATTCGAGGAAAGCCGATCTGGCAGTACTCGAAGGGAAAACTCAATGTTGGAAGGGGATTAGTTGGCTTGTATATCTTCCCAGGATCGAAAATCTCATTTTTCAAGTTTTTGGGTCAAAATGACCAAAATACCCGTTGATGTTTTACCTGTTTGCAAGTGCCAGATGAACCCAAAACTTCTCCAGAAGGTTTTAAAAGGCATTTTTATATATTTTGTGACTTTAATGTTGGTCCCGGAGGACTCGAGAGAAATTAGTGCAAAATTATGATTTTGCCCCTAGTTTTGTGTTTTTAAGCTTAATTGTGTGATTAAGCAAACCTAAGCAATATTAGGCTCTAATCAAAGATTAATTAATTTTCATAATTAATCTTGAGTCAAAATAATTAATTAAATTTGATTAGAACATAAGAATGCTTAATTACGACTTGAAATCTTATTTTAAATTCAAGATTCCTAGTCATAGAATCTTGAATAGTATTTTCTCTTTCCAATTCCTTAAATCATGGAAATTTGTCTACCTTGTTTACTCATAAAATGAATTTTAAACTCTCTAAATGTGTATGAGCACTCCTTAGCCTTGTCATAAAACTCTTAAACCCCATTCTTAGTTACCTAAACTTATGCTTAATAACTCCTAACCTTGTACCTAAACTAATACACACTCAAACCTATCATTAACACACAATTACATGAAGCAATTTTCCTCCCTCTCTGCTATAGCATTTTGGCCAAATGCTTTCCCCCCCTTATTCATCACATGCTCAAATTTTTGGCACTCCAAAACCATACCTCAAGTCATACTCACCATACCTTGTCATACTTTCCACCATGCTTGATTTTTCAAGTGAATAACTAAATGAAATTAAGCTATTTTTCTCATTTATTTGTGGCCCAAAAACAGCCAGCCATGCCTTGCTTCTAGAAGAATTATTTCATTCAAAATTGATAGGAAATTCACTCAAATCACCTTACTTGAAGCCATGCCTTGTATCATAACTTCCATACTTCAAACCATGCTTGAATGACATTGTGTAAGAGATATTTTCTCTTCCTTTTCCCTCCCATTTGCTATGGCCAAGGCTCTCCTTGGATGAGCCTTCATTACTTCATTTTCTATAAATAGGTGCATTAGAAGAACTTGTGACACTTTTGTTCATTTGTTAAGTTTCAAGTTTTCTAAGCTTTCCTTGAGTTCTTTCTTTTTCTCTCAAGTTTCAATAGAGTTCTCTCTTCATCTTCATCCTCTTCATATCTTCCTCTCATCACCATCCCATAACCTCTAAACACCACCTCACAACCTTGAACCACCATCAAACCTCTCAAACTCTCAACCTTAAACACAACCTCACTCAAAACACATCTCTTTTCTTTTTCTCTCTTGGTGGCTCTAGCTCATCATCATCCTTGGAGGAGTTCCTCATCTTGTTTTTCATTTCAAGTTCAAGCTTTTCATCTCCACTCTAGGTAGGAGTGTTTTTCTAAAACTAGTTTTTCTTGAAAATGAGTTTTTCTCTAGCTTTCTCTTGGATTTCTTTTTGAAACTTTCTTTTGTTTTCCTTCTTCTCCATTTCAGCCATGAGGCTTTGTTTATGAGCATGATAGCTTGATGATGAGAGTTTCTAGATGACGACCTTGTGTTCATCTCAAAGAAACCTCTAAAGCTTGAGTTTTTCCTTTCCTTAAACTTAATCTATATGATACTTAGCTTACATGATTTTTCAACTCAAGAAAATTAATCTAAGGATTTCAAGAAGCCCAAGCCTACTCTTGTCAACCTTAAAGTTGACCGGCATGTTCTAGAGATTTTCTCTAGATAGGGGTTTTGGGTACTTAATAAAGAACTTGACTTAGTTTCATCCTCTTTTCCTTTTTATGAGGTTTCGGTTTTGGTTTCCTTTTCTTTGAGATTTTATGTTGTTTTTAAAGTTTATTTCCTTTGAGCTTGATGATGATATTCAAGAAACTCATAGTTCCTTTGAAAACTTGGTTCAAGAACTCTAAAGCTCTCTTTGTGATGGGATAAGTGTTGGGTTGTATCTCTAAAGTCTTGTAAGAGCTCTAGATGAGATTAAAATGAATATTGCATCCATGTTTATGTTTATGCCTTGCACATCATATTTACTTTCCTTGCTATCACTAAGTATCAAGATAATAAATGAACTTGCATTATCATGTTTATGTTTCAAGCTTTGCATTATTATGTTTATATTTCAAGTCCTCACTTAATATACCAAAGATAATAATAAGTTGCATCTCATGTTTATTTTTTGCTCTCACTTTACTTTCTAATGAAAGCTAAAACTAGTGCATGAGCATGTTTATTTTTATGTCATCACTTAAGAGAACCTAGAGCTCAAAGACTTGCCCATTGTTGTCTCAAGCAAAGGCTTGAAAACTATATGTTATTTGGCTCTTTGATTTCGGCCCTAAGGAGTTATATTTGTTACAAGTATTAAAATCTATGTTTCATAATTTTTCTAAGCTTATATGAGTACAAGAAATGTCTAGAACAAAGTTTTATGAATTTAGGACCTCTTGAGATAAATTTAATTTAGCTACTGCCCTTGAGATTATTTTGAGGATTTTAAATGATAAAAATGTTTATAAATGAGTTTTGATAGTTTTAAAAGGGTTCCAAGAGAAACTAGTATTTTATGTGCTTTAGAAACAAAGTTTTATGCCTTTGTATGGAGATGTATTTTTGGTTCTGCCTTGCTGTGATTAAGTGATGTTTTTGCTGTTTTGATGATGATAATATGAGTATGTTTGAGTATAATTGATGTTAAAATTCATATATGAAAGATTAGAGAAGTTAGTAACTAGAAAAGAATTAATTTGAGAGTTCTAGATCCCTTGGTAATTGATTTTTTTGGATTCTGTCCAGCATGGTTTAGAAATGGTAATCATGGATTTAAATTAGTTTAAATGTGTAGGAATTACTCATAAATGGTTTAGGACTTGATCTTGATGCCTTAGGAGCAAACCGGACTTAGAAAGGGTATTGTTGTGACTCCTAGGTACTCGTAAAGTTAGAATTTTAGATTCTGTATTCGCAAGGTTTAGAGAAGTTTATGATCATAGTATGGAGTGAGGAATACTTAGATATGAGCCTATAGGTACCCGAGAGATTAAGTTGTGATGATTTATAACTTAGATTATGAGTTAAAGACCTTAAAGGTCAATGCATAAGACATTAAGAAATTGTTAATGCTATGATGATTATATGATGTAATAACATGTTGAGATGTTTATGATGCATGAGGAAATGATTGTTTAAGATATGAAGTTTATCATAGCATGAGGTTTAAATGAGGAATATGTTGTGTGAATAGCTTGTGACATAAGTTTCGGTTTGAAGGAAATTCGGTTTAACAGCTGTTATACTGCCGAATTTTCATCAAACCTAAAAGGGTTGAAGAAATGTTTTAAAGTACCACATGAGTTGAAAACCCTGGGTGACACCGGTTCGGCCGAGCACCCCCAGGAGATTTTTATGTGACAAAGCATTGAGACGCGCTTTCCTAGGTGACATCTGTTCGGCCGAGCACCCCCAGGGGAGACAAATCCGTGAGGGTATGAGTAGATGCAGCCTACCAAAGCGGACAAATTACTGTGGCTTGATGCTCGCAAAGCATTTCAAAGAGGGTATATCCTAAGAGAGGTGATCCCTAGCCCTCTACCCGTACTTGCGTAGTCGGGATTATTTTATTATGTTTCGCTTATTCAGATAATAAGCAAGAGCTAGTAATGACAAGCTGAGGTATGAGCTCATAATCTAGTTATTTTAGGGTGGCCTTATTATGCTGAAGTACCATGATTAATGTCACGAAGTTGAGGAAAGATCCACTCGAAAGTTATATGCCCTTTATGCCACTTGTATGTTTCTTGAAGTTGTGATTCATTGAATTATTTGATTGAGGCATTGCCATGCATTCATGTTTTAATATGTTGCATCCATGACATCTAGATGCATGCTAAAAGGAATGAACCTTGGATAATTGGTTTTATAAACCCTAATAATGAACCTTTTATGTATGCACCCTTTTATAATTAAACCCAAGGTACCTGAGGATGTGAACGATGTAACCCTAGGATAGGAGACTCCTACTGAGATTCTTTAGTAAGAATTCTCACTCCTTCCTCTTCCTTCTCTTTCTTCCGTCACATCTTCAGAGAGCGATGGCGACGTTTGTGGTTTTTATCGACACACTGACTTGGGAGGTTCACTTTGATCCGAATCACAGATCATACCATTTTGAGGGGCATTGCACCGTACAAGTCTTCATGTTCATCGGACGCCTCTTTGGACACCCTGTACAGAGCTACCGTTTCTCCCCGATGTCACCCTATGACGATGCAATGGTTTTTGAGCGCACCCGAACGCAAGATGAGAGGATTATGTAGACATATACTGGTGGTTCGATGCCTCAAGACTTCCAGGATTACGTGCCTCGGTCTCCTAGTTCAGAGGACGACCCTTCCGAGGACCCGCCGATGCATATGTATCACGAGAGCTCTGCTCATACACCTCAGTTCGTGCGAGGCGAGAGCAAGGAGACTGTTACGCAGCCGAGGCTGGCTAAGTGAGCCAAGAGGCGCCCCTATCGAGGAGCTCACGCTCAGTCTTCACTTGTACCCACTCCTGCCGCCTGCATCCATGGATCGGTTACACTCCACCTTTCCTCGGGTTCCAGTAGCAAACGTCCTAGGGGAGGCTTAGTGCACACACCCACATGTAGAGTGGATAAACCTTCTTTTGTTTTGAGGTTGTCCATCATAGGTGCACTCGGGTAGTTTTAGTTTATTTACTGCTTTCTTGTTTCTGTTGTATTTCCTTTCTCATGTATTACAAGCTCAGCCCGTTCTATAAGGGTGTGACTACTTATGTATCTCAACTATATTATTAATGAAATGTTTCCTTGTCGTGATGATTATTGTTCTATTGATACTTGCTTTAGTTCTTGTGTTTCCGTATGATTGATGTTTATGTCTCTCATTTAGATTAGAGCGCGACTCTCACTTTGGTTTATGTTTTCAAAAAAAAATTTACCCGTAATTTTCGCTAAGTATTTTAATAAAATAATGAAACTAAGAAGTAATAACCTAATGATTAGCCTAATATGTTCTAGAGTATTGGGTTAAAAATTAGGGTGTTACACAAATAGCCTCTCCAAGCTGAACTGTGATAAGCAAATACCTTTGCTAACACGTTGCAAGTAGTTTCACCTTAGCCTCTCCAAGCTATGTCTTACACTAATCACTAATGGATCAAGGTTACAAAAGTTATGTGTTTGGGTTGCCACTCAAACTAACCTACACTCAAGTTTCCTTAAATATGCTAGCTAATATAGACTTCTCCTATATTTTCACATGAAGAGTATACAAATACAAATACATTTTAGAACCGAGAAAGAAAATTTTTACACTTTGTGATTTTTTCATAAATTGATGAACAACACAGGAAGTGTGGAGAGATTTTTCAAGAGATTCTATACTAATATTTTCAATTCTCTCATCAGCTTTCAAGTTTGGCATCTCCATTTATATAGGACTATCTTTATGACCGTTGCCTCTTTGATCTGATCCCCAAGTGACATGTGTATTTTGTTAGATGTGCCTTGGAATGTTAGTCTAGAGAGGTATGCTGACAACTTGTCCTATCATTGTAGAAGCCATTGTAATATAGAGGTTTTTGAAGTCCTCCTTTTTCTTTTTACTTTTGGCCTATGGTTTCTAAGCTCCACCTCCTAGGATCTTGACTCACTTAGGCAGAAGAGATAATGTACCAGTTATAACACTGGATCTGATTTGAAATTTGAAATTTGAAATTTGAACCTTGCTCCACTCTTCAGTGAGCTTTCTAACATTATAGTCAATCACGTTGATTTTTCTCTGATCTTCCAGTCCTCAATCTTGATTACTTGATGCTGATTTCTCTGTGATTGTAGTGATTGATGACTGAGTAACCCGTTGCTCTTGGACATGAATTGATTTCTTCATCACGAGTGTTCTTTTTTATGTTTCGTGCTACTTTCTGAAGATCATTTCCTTGGTTTCTTGATTTCTGACTTGATCAGCTTTAGTCTTCCAACATTTATGCTTTCTATCCTCGAGATAATATTCACCTTTTAAGCTTGGTCTCCTCTCATGAGACAAACATGATTTTTTATGTGTAGTAAAATTATTCCCGATTTAAGTCTGCTTCATTGCCTTTGGTCCGTGAACATGAATACGTTCTTTGCTTGAAATAACATTCACTTTCTGATTATTTTATTCTCTTCCCATAAGATATATATCATGCTTACGCATGCATAGTGAATCATTATTCTTGCATTGAGTTCGTATTATGCCTTAATATGTATACACTTATTTCACTCGACTTCATATTCACTTTCTGATTAGTTTAATCTCTTCCCACGAGATATAACATGCTTATACATGCAGAGTGAAATATTAATCTTGCTTAGGTTTGTGTAATATCGACCGAATCTACCTGTTAAACTTTGTCAAGAAACTCAAGCTAGCCATTAGTCGTTCTTCAAAACATTTTCTCTAAATTGGCTTTGTTATCATTTAAAACCTTTTAAGCTTCATACTTTCTAAAGAGTTCTGGAGTTTATATTCTCCCCCTTTTTGATGAAGAGTTCTGAAGGGTGCACAGACACACTAATGCTAGAAAATGGTACTGACAGAAGTAGGAGCAAAAAAACGTGTCACACTCGTAAACCGTGTTATTTGAGCCCCTGGCAAAATTATATATGAAAACTGACTTCTCAATGAATATTTTCCAAAAGAGAGCATAGAAAAATATGTTCCCTAGGTAAAGATATAATTTTTCAAAGTTTAGTATTTTTACTAGGGATGCTATCTAACCCCTTGTCACTAAAATGAACTTTTCTCCTTCTACAAATGTGAAAAACCTGTAAACTTGGTTTTGTTGGAAAGCTAAGATCTCAAGGAACATAGGCATATAAATACATTCATTGAAAAAGACCACTTGTTTTCAGAATTGTGAAATGAGTCATGGTTTGAGTTTCTAGATACTACTGGAATAGGGAACTTTGTAAGGGTATGAAAGACATTTCACTTGGAATATTTCTGCAAAAATTGCTTTCAAAGAAAGAAGTTTAAGTCGGGAATTTGAGCATGTGCTTATTTTCTTAAAAGAGTAAGTGTAGTGAAAGATATTAATTTTTCATCCAGAAATGCCAGAAATGGGAATAAGCTATAAGTTTAGATTAAACAAAAACAACACTTTTAAGGGTAAGTCTGTAAATTCACTATTTTTCAGATGGTTAAAAGTTAATTATCAAAACTTATTAGATTAATATAAATATAATAAATACACATAACCCATGGTTGAAATAATTAATAATTTTCACTCATAAATGACTAAAAAAACTTAACCCTTAACCCATAATATGTGTTCTAACTAAACAAGACCTAATAGCCTTGTCACACACATAATGTATTGAAATGCAGTGGATGAACATGATTGGAAGTTGATTTATTATGCTTGAATGCTGCCAAATATTGTGAGATGAGATTTTACTAATATTATATGAAATGACATATAATGATGTGGATGCATGATATAAATGATGAGGATAAATGTTCAAGCATGACATAACTTATTAAATGATGACATATGTCCATTCATGATTCATATGACATAATACATGGAAGAAGCTCACTGCTTAACCCCTCACCCCATCCATTGAGATTTCACATGGAACCAAGTTTGTGGTGATGGCCACGGTATGAGGTCATTACCCATGGAAGTAGTTTAAGACATTGGTGTTGGTTCACTCAATGAGTGAAGGACCAAATCAAGTTCAAGAACGCATTCATTGTCAAGAGTCCCATATTTAATATTGTGATGATTACCATGACTATGGTATCTGTTTGTATTTATTACCCCTTCTAATGAAAGATCTTAAAAGACATTTCACTTCGGAGTATGAATGTTTACGAAAATAAAGCATAATGTAACCTATAACTACCCATGCTTTCCTTTGATAATAAACCCGAAGTGACTAGAGATGTACATGATGACACTAATAATAAGATGAGAATCCCCTACTGAGAAATATTATTATTTCTCACACCTTCAACTGTGTCATCTCTAGATCCAAAGGTGCCCGAAAGTGGTTTGTCTTCACAACAGCTCTGACTCCTCTTCCGAGTGGACCCTGAGAGGTAAAACCACTTTCCTGAGGAGCTCATTTTGTTATGGTGGCCCCAATAGTAGGACACGGCATGATCAGACCATACCTGGTAGATCTCATATTATCTTCGACTCTTCTGACTTCAATGTGCAGGTTTTGGAAGCACCACCACGCCCTATACCTGTAACAGAATTTTTTTTCGATTCCAAGATCGAGATTCCCGAGGAGCTGTTAGACATGGCGCCTCTGTTGATGATCCTTCTTGAACCAGTGCATTATAATGTTGATGATAAAAAGGATCAAGAGGAAGAGGACCCCATGGAGGATGATGAAGATTTGATGTGGAATGACTTCGACAACTAGCACAACACTTTTGAGGAGGATGATTGACATAACTGGGGAATGCCATCTGACGAGTCATGATCTATCGCCGATGTAATATCCATATATGATTACGACCTACATAGTGATTCTTCTAGTCGTCCAGTTTTCGACGGAGCACCTACACCAAGAATCTGCATTCCTGCTCGTACTGTAGGCCCAGTCGTTAGGAGTCCATTTCACACCCACCATACTATTTGATGGATGGAGCCATTTGCTATTGTTCTTGCTGCTGCTGCTTATCTTTAGTTATTTAGTCATGTTGTAGTGATATTTACTTATATTTCTATACTTGTGTTGTCGTTGGGAACTTGTTGTATTAGTTGAAGTACTTTATGTTGTTAATTTAATATGTCATGTATTATGGGTGGGAATACCCGATCCCTATGAACTTAGTTATGTGTTATGTTATAATTAATGTGAATGCTCATTATCATTATTAGTTATTCATATCATCGAGAGATTTAATCAACGAAATAGTTCGGAATAATGAACGTTATTTCTATTTCACGCTGTAGGCTTTATTTTTGAATATGTGGTTTCAAAAAGGAAAATTTTCCCACTTTTTTTGTATATTATTAATTTAAAAAGGAAAAAGAATCGCAAAGCAAAAAATAATAACTAATAAGAATGAAACATAGCTTAAGCATGGTTCAGACTTATTAGGGTATTACAGTACTCAACAAATGTTGAGATTTCATTAACAAAAACTTTCTCAGCCTGAGAAAGTAAACTGGATAGTCTTTGTAACTGAGTAGTTTTATACCAGCCTCTCCAAGCTGAACCAAGTAGTTCTATACCAGCCTTTCTAACCTAAAATTGTGACCTACAGGCAACTTCTACTGCTACATTGTAAGTAGTCTTGAGCTAACCTCTCCAAGCTTAACTGTGATAAGCAAATACCTCTGTATCATATTGCAAGTAGTTTTACCTTAGCCTCTCCAAATTATGTCTCACACTGATTACTAACAGATCAAGGTTACAAGGTTATTTGTTTGTGTTGTTACTCAAACTAACCTACACCTATGTTTTCTCAAGAATATTTGCTAATACAGACCTAGGAAACATGAGTGACTTCTTTCTCACATCTCTTCATAAGAAGAGTATACAAATCATTACAGAATAAGGAAAGAAGATTTTTACACTTCAAGATGATTGATTACATATTATGATGAACAACACAGGAAGTGTGGAGAGATTTTTTTAGGGTTTCTAGTCTTATGTCTTTAACTCTTTCATTTGTATTCATATATGGCATCTCCATTTATACAAGTCCTTCTTCATGACCATTGCCTTTGATCAGATCTCCAAGTGACACATGTAGATCATTAGTTGTGTCTTGGAACGTTACTCTAAAGAAGTAGGCTGACAGACTTGTCACATCAGTTGCAAAAGCTATTGTATTTTAGAGGTTTATGATGTCTTCATTTTCTTTTACTTTCTGACCATAGTTTCTGAACTTCTCCTTCTAGAAAATAGGATCATGAATCAATTTGGCAGAAGAGATGACGTACTAGTTATAACACGAGGTTTGATTTGAGATTTGAATTTTGAAATTCGAATTTTCCCTCCATTTTCCTTAGTGTTTTGTGCTCCATAATTAAGTGAGCTTTCTGATGGTGTAATCAACCTCCTTAATATTTCTTCAATCTTCCAATCTTTAATCTTGGCTATTTGATGATGATTTCTTTGTGATTATAGTGATTGATAACTGAGTAACATGTTGCTCTTGGACGTGAGTTGATTTCTTCATCTTGAGTGTATTTTCTGATGTCCTGTGCTACTTTTTGTAGATCCTTTCCTCGGTTTCTTCATCTTGACTTGATCTGCTTCATTCCTTAGGCATTTACACTTTCTTTACACAAGATAATATTCACCTTTTAAGCTTGATCTCTTTCCTTGAGATAAACATGACTTATCATGTGTAGTGAAATTATTCCCGATTCAAGTTTGCTTTCAAGCCTTTGGTCCATAAACATGAATACATGTTTTGCTTGTAATAACATTCACTTTCTTTTTAACTTAATCTCTTCCCATGAGATAAGTCATGCTTGCGCATGCAAAGTGAAACATTATTCTTATTTTAAGTCTGTATTATGCTTTAATCTGTATACACGTTCTTTGCTTGACATAATATTCACTTTCTATTTAGCATAATCTATTCCTATGAGATAAAACATGTTTACACATGCAATGTGAAATATTAATCTTGCTTTAAGTCCATGTGATACAAATCGGATTAACCTGTTATGCTTTGTCAAGAAACTCAAGGTAGCCATTAGTCATTCTTCAAAGTATTTTCTTTAAATTAGCTTTGTTGTTTCAAAACAATGAAGCTCATAATTTCTTAAGGGTTTTTTCAAACTAGGAAACTGATTACAAGAAGGATTTTTAAGATAACCGATTGCAAGATGTTATCAGCTATACAAAGATGAGGAGAAATTTTCATAGAGTTTCAGCACTTGTGCATCATTTCATCTTTGTTTTTTTGGAAAGCACAACATATCTGTTTATATATGGTATTCATTTATGACATTTTCCCTTGATCATTGCTCCAAATGACATGTGTTGATCATTTGTTTGTGTCTTGGAAATGTAGTCTAGAAGAGTAGCTTGACTGTTTGTCAGATCTATTGGAGAAGCCATTGTAAAGTTGAGGTTTCTGATGACCCTTCAGAAACTACTTTTTATTTTCTGAGAGTGGTTTTTGAACTTTTCTTTCTAGAAACTAGGCTAGTTGACCGTGTTGACAGAAAAGATAATACACCAGTCTGTAACAAGGTTTGAGTTTAAATTTGAATTTCAAATTTCCCTCCTTTTCTTTTAGAGCGCACTGTTTCATAGTCAAGTGAACTTTCTGAGGTGTGAAATCAGTTCCATGATGAACAACCGATCTTCCAGTCTTCAATCAGAGTATGTGTATGATTAAATTGATTACGATGATAACAATTAAAGGTTGTAGAACATCCTTGCTTCAAAGTTGATTTGATATCTTCATTTTATGAGTACTTTCTGAAGTCACATTTTACTTTCTGAAGATCCCAGCCTTAGTTTCTTGTTAACGATTTGATTTTCTTCAATCCGTTAAGCATGTATACATACTTTGCATGATGTAATTTTCACTTATATTAAGTTCCTATCTCTTTAAATGAGATACAACATGTTTTGCACATATAAAGTGAATTTATTTTTGATTCAACATGTGTTATACAATCCGAAAATACCTGTTTGCTATCTCAAGAAACTCAAGGGAAATCATTAGTTGTTCTTCAAAATATTTTCTCAAAATTTGCTATGTCATCACTCAAAACATATTTCCTTAGTGCTTTTGAAGGGTTCTAAAACTAACAGAGATATGAGGCTAGGAGTTGGGGCAGTGGTAGGTTAGGGGTTAGGTCACTACTGCAGATTGGTTATGAATAGGAATAGGGAAAAGTTAGGGGGTCAGCATACTTGGGAGTGGCATCATCCGAAAAGGAGGGGTAGTGATGGTTAGGACAGAGGTGGAGGTAGTGGAAGGGAAGGTGGTGGAGGTGGTGGAAAGGGCAGTGGTAGAGGTAGTGGAAGGAGCGATGATAGAGGTAGGGGTAGGTAAACTGGCCTTCCACAGTTTGCCTTTGCTTTGCCTTTACTAGGCATATTGAAATAATTAAAAAGTCCATAAAAAGATATAATTACATCGAGAGATTTAGAGTAATTTCAAAACATTAACATATAGTATTTAACACCTTAGTTAATCTGAAAGTTCAGGGTTGTTTTCATCATCACTATATTATTGATCATTATCTGAATCATCACCAGTACTATCACTTATTTTTTCTTCATGATTTCTCATTAGGTGGTTATTGTGCATTCAATTCCCCACTAGTTAACGGAAAAAGATTTTCAGGATTGTTTGTATCAATTACTGCCCTTGAAGGGGGGTGGATTGTCTATTTGATAAGCATATTCAACAGTATCTTCCTCTGTTTCAATCCTACATCTTGATTTTATGTTGTTCACAACCTATCAGGGTGACCTACTTTTCATAGGATAAGACATATAATAGACTTGTCAAGCATTTTGGGTTATAATAAATGGATCATGACATCTATATCTTTTGGTGTGATTGATTTCAATGAGTTTGCAATTGTTGTGTTGTCGTGTCCCAGTAAGTCATGTAGGATCATACTATTCACATTTTAATAGCACATTTTTTTTGTGGGTTCCATCAACATACTCAAACTCAAGTGTTTCCTTAATGACAGCGTACCAATCTCATTCTCTATCCCCAATATCACCTTTAACACAAACACTAGTATTGTTGATTTTGTTTCCTACATCCCAATTAGCTGTGTGAAACTTGTACTAATTACTATATTACATGAGCCAACTTACAACTTTATTTTTGGCCCCCAAGCTAAATTAAACAAATAAGGACATGTTACACCATTATTTTGTTATGAACCTATGGGTAGATGATGTGGGTAAAATAGTGCACGAGAAAGGGGGGGTTGAATTATACTTTACAACTTTCTTGAATTATGAAACATTTAACAAAAATACTATCAAGGTTTAGGCTTGAAGTGCAGTGGAATCATGGTTAGTTATTTCAAAAAGTAGATCTCTAAAGCCTTTTAATAATGACACAACATTAACAATATTTCAGCAGTTGTTAAGTTAACATGCTCAGCATAAAAATAAGAGATTAGGAAGAAGAAAGATGACATACGTATTTTTATACTAGTTCGGCCAAACCCGTCTACATCTAGTACTCAACACATGTTGAGATTCCACTAAAACAACTTTCTCAACCTGAGAAAGTAAATTAGATAGTCTTTGGACCAAAGAGATCCATATGTAAGAGCTCCAGTGGTACAGTGGTTGACACCACATGCTTATTATAGAAAGAAGCTTTGGTTTGCTTACAATTCTCATATAAATCATAAGTTGAATCCTTGTCAAATCTAATCTTTGGTAGGCCTTTAACTAGCTCTTTTTGAGATAGCACAGATAAGAGCTTCATATAAGCATGCCCAAGCTTCTTATTCCATAACCACTTTTCATCCGTGAAGGATGCAAGACATTTTACATCTTTGATCTCTAAGGTCATCCAAGAATAACACATATGTGTTATCATGCCTCTTACCAAATAATATGACTTGTCCTGAGATGGGACTTACTATCTTACATGCATGTACATTAAAAATAACATTAAAACCTTGATCATAGAACTTGTTTATATTTAACAAGTTGTGAGCCAGACCATCAACCAACAACACATCAAAAATTTAGTGAGAATCATCCTTACCAATGGTTCCAATGCCTGTGACCTTGGCCTTACCTACATCAGGAAACTTTACCGATCCAAATTTTTGAACCATCTTCTAGATCTAAACATGTGTATAGAGCAGCCACTGTCCATGTACCACTTGTTGTCAGGTTCCACATGTGTTCTCAGGCACACCTGCAAGAAACACATTTTTCAATATAAGTACCCAAACTTTCTTAGGTCTTCTTAGGTTGGTCTTGTTGAAGAAAGGTTTTCCAATTTGTTTGACTAACTTCTTTTTCATGAAGTACTTGTCAGGTGCATGTCCTCTTTTGTAACAGAAATGTAAGAGACTTTGTCTTTTACACCTTATGGTTGTGTTGCCTTTTCTTTCTCATCCTTTGCCTCTTCATATCCCAGCCCAGTTTTTTGAAAATATGGCCTCTAACCACTAAGCATAAGCTCAAGGTTTTTTGAGCCACTTACCATCTTTTCTAGGTATGTTCTCTCTAGTTTAGAACTAATTTTTTGATCTTTTTCATTCTTTTTGGAGATTTCATTTTCTAAGGCATTGAGCATGGTATTTGAAAGTTCATTTTCTTTTCTCAATTCTTCTTTCTCATTCCTTAGTTTCTTAGCTTCTGAATTTTCCATTTGAAGTTCTAAAATAACTTTTTGATGTTTCCTTTTTAAGTTAAGATAGTGAGAAGAAAGTGTTTGAGAGTTTTCAAGCAGTTCTCCATATAAGGCTATTAATTTATCATAAGAGAGATTGGAGTTAGAGTTATATACCTCGAGTTCATCTTTTGAAGAACAGTCAGCCACAAAGCATAGGTTGGCTACATCTTCTTGCTTTTGATCCTTTCTTTTTTTCATCAGAGTCACTTCACCTTGCCAACATTCCTTTCTTTTTGGTGGAGAACTTCTTCTATGGACCCTTAAGCTTGGGACATTCTAGTTTGAAGTGTCCCTTTTCACCATAGTTAAAGCAAGTGATGCTCTCTAGCTTCACTTTGCTTTTCTTGTCCCTTTTTAAGTTGATATCTCTTCTTCTTTTAGTTTTCCTTTCCAGGCTCTTGACATTTTTCTTACCAACATGGAGATCTCATCTACATCATCATCTTTAGAGTCATCACCAGATTCATCCTCATTATCAGAGGTTTCAACAACTTTCATTACTTTTCATATACTTGGCTTCTGATGATATGACTTCAAAGCCATGGACTTGTTCTTCCTCATGGATTCAACATGCATTTCTGTGAGTACTACCTTATGGGTTCTAATTGACCTAGTGAGTGCATCCAAGGCGAGGATTTGAAGGTCTTTGGCTTTAGTGATAACTGTTACTTTGGGCAGCCACTTAGTAGGAAGACTTCTTAAGATTTTTTTAACTAGCTTAGAGTTAGAATATCTTTCACCAAGACCCTTTAATTAGTTTATGACATGCATAATCCTCATGGTCATATCATCAATACTTTCTTGATCTATCATTTTAAACATTTCATATTGATAGACTAATACATTGATCTTTGTTTCCTTAACTTGATCAGTTCGTTCATGTAGCATGAGCAATCTGTCCCATATTTCCTTTACTGTGTCACAAGCAATGATTTGATCATATTCAGCTTTGCTTAGTGTGCATGTGAGTAGATACTTAGCTTTGGCATTAATTTGAATTCTGGCCTTATGTTGCTTTATCCATCTGCTCTTGGGAACTTTTCTTGATATGGACGGTTAACTATCTATTCCAGGAACCTCTTCGGTTAGAACATAGTCACCTCTTTGGATTATTTCCCACAAGTCAAGGCTTGTGTATTTTATGAATAGCTCCATGCAATCTCTCCAATAGGCATAGTCCTCACCATCAAAGAATAGTAATCTGTTAATGGAATGTCCTTCTGTTATATGAATATTTTGTGCCATTTGTCCTTCAGATCTTTGTCCTCTGCAATCGTTACAATGTTTAACTCCTTAGAGACTAAGCTTTGATACCACTTGTAGGTAGAAAAGTACACGATAAGGGGGGGTTGAATTGTGTTTTTAGCAACTAAAACTTAAAATAAAGATGATCAAGCATCAAGCTTGTAGTGCAACAGAAACAAGGTTAAAAGATTCAGAAAGTGACTTTCTGAATTTTATAGTTAGTAGTAGATAAACCCAAAAAGTAAACTTTAACAGATTTGGATTTTGTGAAGTTGACCAATGAAAGTAAAAAGATAAAGGATAAGAAAATACTGCATAGGAATTTCATATTGGTTTGGTCAACACCTGCCTACATCCAATTCTCAGCAACTACTGAGTTCCACTAACCTTTCTCAACTTGAGAAAGAAAAACTAGATAGTCTTTATAATAGCTTTCCCAAGCTCTAACCTGTGACCAGTAGACAACCCTTATTATCACAAACTAATTAGTTCTTCACCAGCCACTCCAAGCTTAATCGAATAGTTTTTCACTAGCTTTTTTAAGCTAAACCATGAGCATTAAAAACACCTTAATTGTCATGTTGCAAGTAGTTTTATAGTAGCCTTTTCAAGCTATCTTACACGGATCACTACTGGATCGAGGATGCAAAGGTTTAATGTTTTGGTTACCACTCAAACTAACCTACACCCAAGTTTCTTTAGAAATATACAACGAATAATGTAACATCCTCCCAAGTGCAATGTTATCCGTAAGTTATGACACCATACTCGAGAGTTGTTACTTATTACTTAGCGGACCTTTGTTAGTTATTTAGCAAGATTGGTCGACTCGAGTAGTAACTAATTTGTGGTTCTATTAGAATATATAGCCAAGAGACAAAAGATTTATTAATTACAAAGTTAGGTACAAAACGATGCTCGATTATGAGCTTTAATACATATTTGTTATATATATATATATATACACACAACAAATATGAGTCTCCACTACTAAACTACAACAAATCTAAATTGGTCTTTCTTATAACAGCTTCACTGTTCTTTGGATCAACCTGGAGATGACACGGGAACATAAACACATACGGGTGAGAATTCTAAAATCCTTAGTAGGGCATTCCCCAAAATATATACCAAAATCCATGTCATCGTTAATAAGAAGCATTCATATCTATGTGTGCTTGGCCTCGATTTACTTTCTCCAATAGATCGGATTTACATTCCCTAACAAACCGGATTTATTTTCTCCAACCCAAGAATTATAGTCTTATGCTTTTCTTTCGCATATACTCAATTGTAAGAAGCATTCATATCTATGTGTGCCTGATCTCTTCAATAAGTTCACATGCTCAATTATTCATATTCATATACTCATGTCATGCTAGTACTGAATGCCAATATTTCATCAATTCAAGGCTTTTGTTGATTTCCAAGACACTTCAATGCTAGTACCAAATGATAGATTTTAAACTTATGTAGCAAAAATTTGATGACATACTAAACAATCAATTAAGAGGCTATAAAAATTATCTAAGAAACTCCAATGTGTCTAAGCAAAAAGAGTTCTCTAACTATGCTAACAAAATTAGGCAAATTCAGAGGCTAAAAACCCCTTATATATAGTCAACAGCCATAGTTCCCAATTTTATTACCCTATCAAATGACCATATCAAATCATAAAAAAACTTTAGGGTTGGACTTCAAGATGTCCTCAACACCATGTAAAAATTTTAAAGGAAAAATCAATCATTGGCTATAGTAACAAAATTTGACAATCTTAGAGCTTCAGAATTGACTGTCCAAACAACTCAAAATCAGTCTCGGTTTTATATTTTTAGAAAATAGTAAGTCATTTTTTAGACCTAAGAAAAATCATGGAGTTTCGTTATGGTGTTAGCTTCAAAATATAAATTTTCTACCTAAAAAAAAATCTACAAATACATAAGAAAATTCGTGAATCATAACCTGTCAGTACAAATTTGAGAATTCCAGCAACATGATTCAAAACTTATTTTGCCAAAATGGATTTTCTAACATCATCCAAATATATTATTAATGTGAATATGTGCAATATAATTTTTTATTATTTGTAAAACACATGGAAAATAATTTTTTTAATTGTTAAAAATTTTGGAAATACAAACTATCAATAAAATATAAATATTAACATAAAATTTATCATACAATAGTTAATCATCACTGATTATTTATTTTATTTATTTTTATTTATTTTTATGATACTACTTTAAAAATTTACACATATATAAAATAAAAATATTAATATTTAATATTTAAAATCAAAATTGCTTACCAAATTACTATTAACTTAATATTTTAAAAAGTAAAAGTTATCATTTCACGTGAAAATCATTCTATCGTCCAGACACAAATAATATAATTACCTTTGTTACAACGTACCCGGGGGGCGCCATAACAAAATGACAACAAAAAAATTTATTCTAAAAAAAGAAATAAATTTTAAAATGGAGTCGCCACCAATTTTAATTTTGGCTAAAAATTGGAAAACCTTTTGATTTATAAAACTGGTCTATTTAATAAAGATTTGAGTTCGGGAGTCTAATTATGATTAGAGAAGGGTGAAAACTTAATCCCACTACACCCCTAATACATCCGTATAAATACGGTTACCCTAGAGTTATTATGCAAATTAAATTATAACTTAATAATATTTATTTTTCCCCAAAAAATATAACAATTATATACAAATAAATAAATGATTAAATAACAAGAAGATAAAAATGAATAAGGGAAGAGAAAACACATTTAAAGGAAAATTAATTTTGGCTTGATAGTTATGTGCTACGTCGACGTATCCTCTGGTGCAATGAGGAATTCAAAGCCACGTCGTTCTTGTAGAAAATAAATATGTGTTGAATTGATTTTATTAAAAAAATAAAAATTCCACTTTTGCACAGGGTTTAGGATAGTATAAACTATACAATAAACCTTTACATTCTTGTGAAACTTGAGGATGATAAATCATACATCAACATCACAAGTTGTTGCGTGGATTAATAAAAAAAATATTTTTTCAACCCAGAAAATAAAAATTTTAAATAATCAAACTTTTTCCTTGTTTGCTTAAAAAAAGCCTATACTATTATAATATTAAATGACCAATTAAAAATAATAATAAAAAAAGGAATAAAGCACAAATTCACTTTAATTAAACATATCCTAGAAAAAAGAAAGAAAGAATAAACCTGATGCTTAAAGAATGAAATAAAAAACAATAAAATAATAAAAAGAAAAAAAGGATGTTAACTAAACAAATCTGATATAAAAAAAAAAACTAAAGAGTGAATGTAAGGCCTAAAGAACAAAATGATAAAACACAATAAAATAATAGAAAGAAAGAAAATAAAAAAATCTAACACACGAAACAAAATAAAATAAAAATAAAATAATAAGGAAAAGAAAAGAAAAGTTTAATCCTAAACTGACTCATTGTGACAAATCCAAACAGAGAAAAAAAGAGGGATAAGGGGCATGGAAACAAAAAGACAGTGATAAAAAAAAACCATCACGGTAGTGCTCACGGGACTTCGACGTGTGACGACAGATCGGTGTTCTTAAATTGCCCGAGATCGCAACAGCAGCAATAGCTTCTTTGGGTGAATAATGGGGATGATGATGTTGTTAGTGAAGATGAAGGAAGGTGTCTGTGGAGATTATGATATGCACATGCTTCTGGAGTTCACTTTACCTTGTTAAGCTTCTATGATCTAAAATGAAGACTCAATTCTCTATCACCCTCTGTTGCTATGCGCCTCTCTCTCTGTTACTAAACCTTTTTGTGCCTATGTTACTCTTGTAGCTGAACCCCCTTTTTTCTGATGGGAATGATTATTATATAGAGCGTAGAGGGGAGAGATTTTGGTAGGCAGTTAGGGTTAAGTCAGTTAAGATTTTGATTGAGTCAATTAAAATTTTGATTTGATTGATTTTTTTTTTTGTCAGCTGAAATTAAATTTAAATTCAAATGCATAAATAATAATAACAATAAATTGAAAATAAAAATATAGTATTCACAGTTGCCCCTCTTTACTTGTTTCTTACTCAGATGATATAAAAATAATAGTTTTTTATATTTTCGTTGTAAGAAATTAGTAATGATATGAACACATATTTTTGTTTCAACCTAAAGTTAAATGCATGTGAAAAGTGAACGTGTGTGAAAAGTGAATGCATAAAAATAAGTGAAAATCAAATGCATGACAATATTGAAAGTATGTGAAAGTAAATTGATAATACTGAAAGTATGTGAAAGTAAAATTAACGGTGCTAAAAGTATATGAAATTAAATGCTTAACAGTGCTAAAAGTATGTGAAAGTAAATGATTGATAGTACTGAAAGTATGTGAAAGCAAATGTCTGATAGTGCTAAAAGTATGTAAAAATAAATTGACAGTGTTGAAAGTATGTAAAAGTAAATTGACAATGCTGAAAGTATGTGAAAGAAAATGATTGGCGGTGTTGAAAGTATGTGAAAGTAAATTGACTAGGCAGTGCTGAAAGTATGTGAAAGTAAAGACAGTGTTGAAAGTATGTGAAATTAAATGTTTGACAATACTGAATGTATGTGAAAGTAAATGTCTGATAGTGCTAAAGGTATGTGAAAATAAATTGACAGTGCTGAAAGTATGTGAAAGTAAATTGATAGTGCTGAAAGTATGTGAAAGTAAATGATTGACAGTAGTGAAAGTATGTGAAAGTAAATGTCTGATAGTGCTGAAAGTATGTAAAAATAAATTGACAATGCTGAAAGTATCTGAAAGAAAATGATTGGCGGTGTTGAAAGTATGTGAAAGTAAATTGACTAGGCAGCGCTGAAAGTATGTGAAAGTAAAGACAGTGATGAATGTGAAATTAAATGTTTGACAGTGCTGAAAGTATGTGAAAGTAAATGTCTGATAGTGCTAAAGGTATGTGAAAATAAATTGACAGTGCTGAAAGTATGTGAAAGTAAATTGACGGTGCTGAAAGTATATGAAAGTAAATGATTGACAGTAGTGAAAGTATGTTAAAGTAAATGTCTGATAGTGCTGAAAGTATGTAAAAATAAATTGACAGTGCTGAAAGTATGTAAAAGTAAATTGACAATTCTGAAAGTATGTAAAAGTAAATTGACAATTCTGAAAGTATGTGAAAGAAAATGATTGGCGGTGTTGAAAGTATGTGAAAGTAAATTGACTAGGCAGTGCTGAAAGTATGTGAAAGTAAAGACAATACCGAAAGTATGTGAAATTAAATGTTTGACAGTGCTGAAAGTATGTTAAAATAAATGTCTAATAGTGCTGAAGGTATGTGAAAATAAATTGACAGTGCTGAAAGTATGTGAAAGTAAATTGACTAGGCAGTGCTGAAAGTATGTGGAATTAAATATTTGACAGTACTGAAAGTATGTGAAAGTAAATTGACAAGGCTGAAAGTATGTGAAAGTATATTGACAATGTTGAAAGTATGTAAAAATAAATGTTTGACAATGCTGAAAATATGTGAAATAAAGACTGGATAATTGATGAGGACGTTGAATGCTAAAGCCCTAAAACCTTGCCCTAATTTGTAGCATGAAAATGTTGATGGCATGAACATGATGAATGCCCAAAATGATTTGATAACGAATACCGTAATGCAATGAGAAAACTTTGCACATGATGAATGATGTAATAATAATGATGAGAAAGACTAAATGAGATGAGAATGCCCTAAAAATTTTGCCCCAATTTGTAGCATGAGAATGAAATTGTTAATGGCATGAACATGATGAATGCCCTAAATGATTTGATGACGAATGCCTTGATGCAATGAGAAAACTTTGCACATGATGAATGATGTAATAATAATGATGAGAAAGACTAAATGAGATGAGAATGCCCTAAACATTTGCCCCAGTTTGTAGCATGAGAATGAAAATGGCATGAACATGATGAGTGCCCTAATGCAATAAGAAAACTTTGCACATGGTGAATGATGTGATGGTAATGATGATGAAAACTAAACGAGATGAAGATAACCTAAAATTTTCCGCAGTTTGCTTGACGCTATGAATATGACAATATTTGAATGTTGCAATGATATGATGGCATGTAAATGGAAATTTGAGTAATGCAATGACATGCAATGTGGATTTGAATGATGCAAATGGCATGTAATGGACCCCAAATAATGGCATGTAATTAAAAATTTGCCCCAGTTGCTTGATGCTTAGAATGACTTTTTGCTCAGAAAGTTTCATCCAATTTAGCTCGAGAATTATGCTAAGAGAGCTGTTCGACTATCCCCTTTTGATATTTTTCTGAGAGACTATGACTTTCCTTCATGACCTTCACTGAGTCTAATGTCCCTGACTGTGATCAGGCCAACTTTTGCATAGATTGCCTATCCAGGTTTTCAATCTAGCGATTCTTCTTCTTTTTTTTTTCTTTTTTTTTTAACTCTAACTTTTGCCTAGACTGTCATTTCTAGTTTTCAATCTAGCGAGTTTTTTTTTTTTTTACTCTAACTTTTGCCTAGACTGCCATTTATGGTTTTCAATCTAGCAAGTTTTTTTTTTTTTTTTGGGATCCACCGTTGAGCAGAATCTTGACGCTGGACTTCCATTGTTAATACCACTTTCCTTTATTCAATTATAATGTCTTAATTATGCATGGTTTCTTTCAAAATAGGCAAATGAATGGCATGAGATGAAGAAAGAGAAAAAATAAAAATAACAATAAGAATAGAAACAAACGGACCATGATTTATTAAATTTAAAATGACAGACAAAAAATGAGAGGAAAAAGATGAACAAAGAATGATTAAGAGATATAAGATTGGACAGCTTTGTAGTTCTTCTTCAATTAACCCATTTGATTGATCCCTTGGTTACAATGGACTTGATTCTTGATCAAAATTCCAATCCTTGATTGGCCAAACAAATATGCTATAATCCACCGGCTCTTCCTCATTCGCCTTAGGCCGATTAAATTGCCCCAGTTTAAAGTCATTCTGGCTTTTCAACTTGTGGTATCTTTGAATCGATTGTCCTTTCAAGTTTTCAATCTAGCAAGAATTTTTCGCTCTAACTTTTGCCTAAGCTACCCTTCTGGGTTTTCAACTTAGCAAGCACTCTCTTTTTTTTTTTTTTTTTGCCCTAACTTTTGCCTAAGTCGCCCTTTCGGATTTTCAACTTAGCGAGCTCCTTTTTCTTTCTTTTTTTTTTTTTAGGCAATGTATTTCTTGACTACATCTAAGTTGATTGGCTTTGGAAGCACTTGGCCATCCAAGTTACTCAAAATTAGTGCTCCTCCAGAAAATGCTTCTTTGTCAATATAAGGCCCTTCATACGTGGGAGTCCATTTGCCTCTGCTATCTTCTTGATTTGGCAAGATTCTCTTCAATACTAGATCTCTTGATTGGAATGATCGAGGATGAACTTTTTCGTTGAAAGCCCTTGCCATCCTACTTTGGTATAGTTGTCCATGACATATTGCTGCCAAGCATTTCTCCTCAATCATGTTCAACTATTTGTATCTTGCCTTGACCCATTCAGCCTCAATCAAAACTCTCAATGACGGGATTTCTACTTCCACTGGAGTCACTGCCTCCATCCCATATCCTAATGAGTATGGAGATGCCCCAGTTGACGACTTGACTGAAGTGCGATATGCATGTAGTGCATAAGGCAACATCTCACTCCAATCCTTGTATGTGACGACCATTTTTCCCAGGATCTTCTTAATGTTTTTATTTGCAGCTTCTACTGCTCCATTCATCTTTGGCCGATTGGGTGCTGAGTTGTGGTGTTTGATTTTAAACCTTTTACATAATCTTCGAACTTCTATACTATTCAAGTTGGTCCCATTATCTGTGATAATCATTTCTAGTGATCCATATCTATAGATAATATTATTCTTCAGAAACTTTGCTACCACCTTCTAAGTCACATTAACATAAGAAACTGCTTCTACCTATCTTGTTAAATAGTCAATAGCCACTAGAATAAACCAATGACCATTGGAAGCCTTGGGATTGATGGGACCAATAACATTGATTCCCCACATTGCAAAAGGCCATGGTGACGTGAGAGTGTGTAATAGGATTGGAAGAGCATTGATACGATCGGCATAAATTTGACATTTATGGCACTTTTTGATAAAATCAATGCAGTCCTTTTCCATAGAAAGCCAATAGAACCCGTGCCTCAAAATTTGCCGAGAAAGTATGTGCCCATTGGCATGAGTTGCGCAAATCCCTTCATGGACCTCTGATATTATGGTGCTTGCTTCTTTTGCATCAACACATCTTAGCAAAACTCCATCAAAGTTCCTTTTGTATAGCACATCACCTGAGATGAAAAATGACATTGACAACCTTTGGATTGTCTTTTTATCATTTTCACCTGCATCAGCTGGGAATTCTCTTATCTTGATGAAATGTTTGATATCATGAAACCAAGGTCGGCCATCTAGTTCTTCTTCGATATTTGAGCAAAACGCTGGCTCTCTTCTAATTATAACTTGTAGAGGTTGAACTTCTATCCCAAGGTCAAGCTTGGTCATGACAACTAAGGTGGCCAGAGCATCAGCATATTGGTTTTGATCACGAGTCAAATAACTGAAATCAATTTCCTCGAACTCCTCTTTTAGCTCCATCAAATGCTCATAGTATGGTAACAATTTGTGCTCTTTGACATGCCACTTTCCATCCACTTGGTAAATGATGAGTGCCGAATCTCCATAGACTTTTAAGTATTTAACACCAAGTGATATTGCTACCTTCAATCCCGATATACATGCCTCATATTCAGCCATATTGTTGGTACAATCAAATGCCAACTTTACGGTGATCGGGAATTGCTTCGCTTTTGGAGATACCTAAACTGCTCCAACTCCGTTTCCATGAATATTAACTGCTCCATCAAAGTACATGCTCCATATCAGGTCTCCTCCTTCATCCTCGTCTTCCACAATTGCAAGAATATCTTCGTCAGGGAGTTCAACCTTCATCAACTGGTATTCATTAAGCGAGTTCTCGGCCAGATGATCTGCTATTACACTCCCTTTTATTGCCTTTCTGGTCATATACTTGATTTCAAACTCTGCTAAGGGTATCTGCCACTTGGACATCCTCATTGAGATATGTGGATTCTCTAAGATATACTTCAAAGGGTCCATTCGAGAAATCAACAAAGTTGTGTAATATAGCATGTACTGTCGTAATCTTTTTGCAGTCCATACAAGTGCGCAACAAGTCTTCTCAATTGCCATATATCAGGCCTCACATTCATTAAACTTCTTACTCAAATAATATATAGCTTGCTCTTTTCGTCCAGTCTCATCATGTTGACTCAGCATTGCCCCCATGGAATCATGCAACACTGTTAGATACAAGATAAGAGGTTGTCTTGTGGTTGGAGGAACCAAAAGAGGAGGATTCGTTAGATAATCCTTGATCTTATTGAAAGCTTTATCACATCTATCATCCCATTCACCGGAGTTGTCTTTCCTCAACAACTTGAACATCGGTTCACACGTATGGGTCAAATTAGAGATAAATCTTGCTATGTAGTTTAAATGACCCAAAAAACCCCTAATCTCCTTTTCTGTTTTAGGTGCTAGCATATTTTGGATGGCTTTGATCTTGTCGGGATCAACTTCAATACCCTTCTTGCTAACAATGAACCCTAATAGCTTCCCTGTAGATGCTCCAAAAGTACATTTTGCTGGGTTTAGGCGGAGTTTATAGGTTCTCAATCTTTCGAATAGCTTCCTTAGCACAGCCACATGACTTTCTTCGTCTTTTGACTTTGCAACCATGTCATCAACATAGACTTCTAATTCGTTGTGGATCATGTCATCGAACAACATCACCATTGCTTGCTGATAGGTAGCCCCGGCATTCTTTAATCCAAATGGCATGACTCTAGAGCAAAATACACCCCATTGAGTGATGAAGGATATCTTCTCTTTGTCTTCTTGTGCCATAAGGATCTGATTATACCCTGAATATTCGTCCATGAAAGGGAATCTATGGCTTCTAGCCATATTATCTATCAGGACGTCTATATGGGGTAAAGGAAAGTTTTCCTTTGGGTTTTCTTTGTTCAAATCTCTATAATCCACGCACATTCTGACTTTGCCATTCTTCTTCATTACGGGCACGATGTTCGCTATCCATTTAGGGTAAAGAGGTACTTCCAAGAAGCCAGCTTCGAGTTACTTCATAACCTCCTCCTTGATCTTTAGAGACATTTCTGGGCTCATTGTTCGCAACTTTTGTTGTTTAGGCTCTATTCCATCAATTAACAGAATCCTGTGTGCAACTATGTTTGGATCCAAACCCGGCATGTCCTTATAGGACCAAGCGAAAACATCTACATATTCTTTGAACAGCGCAATCATTTCTTCCCTTTCTAGATTGTCAACAATTTTTATTTCCTTTCTGTTCTCATCAGTTCCCAAATTTATTGTCTCAACAATCTCTTTATGTGGATTTATCCCATTTTCTCTTGAGTTTATCATTTTAGCAAACTGTTGGCACAATTCAGGATCTTCATCTTGTTCATTTAAATTTGTTTCCATTGTAACACATGGATCGATTAATGGGTCAACGTGAGAAAGAGATTCCAAAAGTGATGGATCCCTGGAATTGAAACGAGACACAAAGTGAATAGCTTGATGAAGATACGAATGGACTCAAAAGAAGAAAGAAAAATAAGAAATAAAAGATGGACAATGAAGGAAATGAAAAGAAAGAAACCATGCATAATTATTCAATTATTAAATGAAGTTTTAAATACAAATAAAAGTGGTAAAAGCATTCATTACTCCAAATACACAAGATCATCTAAAGATTCAGACTCCCAATTGTCCAATTCTTCTGCTTCGCGACAACGGTAGATCAATGACTGTGTCATTCCCAAGGCATTGACACCTTCATCAACCCCTATTGTCATAACTTCTGATAGCTTTGCAAATGTTTCCTTGATGTGAAGAAACTTCTTGTTTGTCTCAGACAACAACACTTCACTTGCAACCTCGTACCACAGGCCAAATCTCCTCGGGTTATCTGGTACAAAAATTGGGTGTGCTATCCCTTGGAGTTGACTTCCTACTCCCTTTCCTTTCTGATATCCACTCTTTTGCATCATTTGAACGACTGTTTGATTCACACTGACAATCTTTTCTTCTGGCTCTACTATTTCGAGGTTTTGAAATGACACCTCAAGATAGCCCTCAGCACAGTCGATATAGGGCACTTCGACTAGCTTTGTCATGATCAATTTTTCTTCTCCTTTGACAGTGATGATTTTGCCTTCAGTTATGAATTTCACCCTTTGATGTAAAGTAGAAGGAATGGCCCCTGCTTCATGAATCCACGGCCTGCCCAGCAGCATGGTATATCCTGGCTCGATATCCATTACTTGAAATTCAGTCACAAAAGTTGTTGGCCCTATCTCCAGTTCAAGAGTAATATCCCCCATGATCTCTCTGTGTTCCATCAAATGCTTTCACAATTGTGCTATTTGGCTGAATTGTTGATGGATCAACAGGGAGTTGCTATAAGGTACAATAAGGAAGCACATTAAAAGCCGACCCTCCATTAATCAACACTTTTGCAATGATATATCCTTGACATTTCAACGTAATATGAAGGGCTTTTAGGCGACCTGATGTACTGGGAATTACTTCTTTCTCAGTAAAAGAAATCGTGTTGCTAGCCCTAATTGCATTAACAATGCCTTCCACCTTTTCTAGAGTTATGTCTTTGCAAACATATGACTGGTCTAAAACTTTCTTGAGAGCGTTACGATGAGCTTCAGAAGTCATGATTAGGGAGAAAAAGGAGATTTTTTGTAACACCCTAAATCTTAACCTAATAATACTAGTATGTAATTAGGTTAATCTTTAGAATATTACCTCTTGGTCTCATTCTTTACTTGAAAATACTTAGCGAAAATATGGGTAAAATTTTTCTTTTTGGAATTAAAACCAAAGTGAGAGCCACGCATGATTTTTGAACGGGAATTCATACAAGTCATATGAGCAAATCACAATAAAACGCATAAATAACAAATCATAGTAAAACACGTAAATAACATGGACACATCAACTGATTATATATAGATAGTGTGCCTACCAAAAGGCAGGACTATTCGGTACAAGGAAAACGAAATACAAATGAAATGCAAATACAAGGAAATCATAAAAGCAAGTACAAGAAAACCATGAAAGCAACACCCATACCCGTGTGCACCTAGAGTAGACAACCTCATATACAAAAGAAGGTTTGTCCTCAACTATGTGGCGTGTGTGCACTAGCTACTACCCATCCTATGCACCTACTCCTGCTGGTCCGAGTATTGAGGGGTGCAATCGATCCATTGGCAAATCTCGGAGGGAGTGGTCGTGCGGATCATCGGAGCATGTCCACCGCGGCGAGGGCGCATGGATGGCCTACGAGCCAACCTCGGCTGAACCACTATCTCCTCACTCCCGACTTTCATCGGTGGAGGAGTGGGGCTGGAGCTCCAACTTTACATGTGCGAGGGCGGGTCCTCTGATGGATCCGTCTTCGAATACTGAGTCCGGGGCACGTACTCCGGGTAGTCACGTATGGCTGACGCCTCGGGCTGCATGCGGAGGATCTGCTCATCACGTGGTCTGGCTCGCTCAAAAATCATGTTATGATGGTAGGGAGCAGTCGGGGTGAAGCGGTAGCTCCGTACTGGGTGCGCGAAGGGTCGTCCCATAAACATAAATACTCTGATAGTGCAGCGACCCTCAAAATGGTATGACCCGAGTGCTGGGTCATGGTGCAGCTCCCATGTCGGGGTGTCGATGAAGAGTACGAAGGTCGCCATCTGAAGATGTGATGGAAGAAAAGAGAGAGGAAATGAGAATCTTCTAAAAGAATTCTCAGTAGGGTAATCCCTACCTAAGTGACATCATCACATCCTCAGAAACCTTGGGTTTTATTTCTAAAAAGGTGTGCATGCATGTAAACTCCTTTTAAGTTAGTTTTCTAAAGTATTATTTATCCAAGGTCCGTTATATTTTACAATGCGTCTGTATGACTAAGCAGGGAATACACTAATGACATGAATGCATCATGAAAGTAAACCAATCAATGAAATAACTAAGAAACATTATAACATTGGCATAAGGAGACAGGTATAACTTTTCTTGGTTTTTCATAGCACATGTAACATTTTAAACTTTAACTTTTATCTCATGGGGCCACCCTAAAACATCTCTAGGTTATGAGCTCATACCTTAACTAGTCGTCACTAGTTCTTACTTATCCTATGATAAGCGTAACATATATAATCCCGACTTAAAGTACAGGCTAGGGGGCAAATTAAGGATCACCTCTTAGGGTCATTTCCTCTTTGAAACGCTTTACTAGCAACTAGTGCATAGTAGTATTGTCCGCTTTGGCAAGCTCTATGTTAATACCCTCACGGATTTGTTTTCTTGGGGGTGCTCGGCTAAACTGATGTCACCCAAGAAGGCGTCTCAGTGTTGTGTCACATTTAAGTTCTCATGATTTTCAAAAAGACCTTTTTCTAAGTTCCTTAAATTTGATGGAAATTTGGCAGCATGACGGTTGTAGACCGAATTTCCTCAAATTTGCTTATGTCATGAAAACATATAGGACATACACAAGCATTTCATCATGTAAAACTTCTTTATAGCACATATCAACTTATCATAGACAAAACTCATGTATCATATATCATAATTTAAGCATCATAAAAACTCAAGACGTTTTAATGTCTTATGCATTGACCCTTAAGGTCCTTAACTCACGTTCTAAGTTATTAATCATCAAACCTAATCTCTCGGGTACCTATGAGGTCATAACTAAGTATTTCTCACCTCACACTATGACCAAGAACATCTCTAAACCTCAAGGATGCAAAATTTATAATCCTAACTTTACGGGTGCCTAGGAGTCACAACAGTGACCCTTTCTAAGTCTGGTTTGTTCCTAAGGCTTCAAGATCAAGTCCTAAACCTTTTATGAGTCATTCCTATACATTTAAACTAATTTAAATTCATGATTATCAAATCTAAACCTTGCTGGACAGAATCCAGAAAATTCAATAATTAAGGGATCTAGAACTCTCAAATTAATTCTTTTCTAGTTTCTAACTTATCTTATCTTTCACATATGAGTCTTAACATTATTTTTACTCAAACATAAGCATATTATCATCATTAAAACAGCACATACAGTGGCAAACAAGTAGCAAGGCAGAACCGAAACAAACACTCTCCATAAAGGCATAAAACATAATTTCTAAAGCACATAAAATACTAGTTTCTCTTGGAACCTTTTTAAAACTTTCAAAACTCATTTATAAACAATTTTAACATCTAAAATCATAAGAACATTTAAGAGGGCAGTGACCAATTCATCTTTGTCTCAAGAGGTCCTAAATTCTTAAAACTTAGTTCTATGCATTCCTTAAACTCATAAAAGCTTGGAAAAATTATAAAATATAGTCTTCAATACTTAGAAACATCAAGACCCCGTAGGGCCGAAATATGAATCAAAGGAAATAAATATTTTTAGACCTTTGTTTGAGACAACAATGGGCAAGTCTTTGAGCTCTAGGTTCATTTAGGTGATGACATAAAAATAAACATGCTCATGCACTTATTTTAGGTTCCATTAGAAAGTAAAGTGATAGCACAAAGTAAATATGAATGCAACTCATTATTATCTTGGTATTAAGTGAGAACTTGAAATATAAACATGATAATGCATAGCTTGAAATATAAACATGATAATGCAAGGTTCACTTATTATCTTGATACTTAGTGATAGCAAGGAAAGTAGACATGATGTGCATAGCATAAAAGTAAACATGATGCAAGGTTCATTTTATGGTTAGCTAGAGCTCATTCAAGACTTTAACAAAGTAACAACCCAACATATATCTCATTACAAAGAGAGCTCTAGAGTTCTTGAACCAAGTTCTCATAGGAACTATGAGGTTCTTGAACATCATCATCAAGCTCAAAGAAAACAAACTTTCTAAACAAAACCAAACAAAATCTCAAGGATCCAAAATACCAAAACCGAAAACCTTACAAAAGGACAAGAAAGTGAAACTAAGCCAAGTTCTTTATTAAATACCCAAAACCCCTATCTAGAGAAAAATCTCTAGAACGTGCCGGCCAACTTTGAGGTTGACAAGGGTGGGCCTGGGCTTTTAGAAATCCTTAGATTAATTTTCTTAAGTTGAAAAACCATGTGAGCTAAGTATGGTATAGATGAAGTTAAAGGAAAAGAAAAACTCAAGCTCTAGAGGTTCCTTTGAGATAAACACATAGTCATTCTCTAGGAGTCCTTATCATTGAGCTATCATGTGCTCCTCAAGGCCTCATGGCCGAAATCACAAGGAAAGAAAAACAAGAAAGTTTCAAAAGAAAATCCAAGAGAAAGCTAGAAAGAACTCATTTTCAAGAAAATAAAGTTTAGCAAACACCCCTACCTAGAGTGAAGACACAAAGCTTGAACTTTTGGAAAGAAAAACAAGATGATGAACCTCCTTGGTGCTTGATGGTTTCAGCCAAGAGGAAGCAAGAAGGTTGGAGTTGTGTTTCAAGTGAGGTTGTGTTTAAGGTGTGGTGTTTGAGAGGTTTGATGATGGTTCAAGGCTATGGGGTGGTGTTTCAAGGTTGAGAGATGATGATGAGATGAAGAGAGGATGAAGATGAAGATGAAAAGAAAGGAAGAACTCTCTTGAAACTTGAGAGAAAAAGAAAGAACTAGCAAGACAACTCTAGAATTCTAAACTTAGCAAATGCTTCAAAGTGCAACTAAGCTATCACAAGCATTCTATTTATAGAAAAACAAAACAATGAAGCTCACCAAGGGGGGGTGCTAGCCGTAGCTATTGGAGGGAAAAGGAAGAGAAAATATCTCTTACACAAGGTCATTCAAGCATGGTTTGAAGTATGGAAGCTATGCTACAAAGTATGGCTTGATGTGAGTTAATTTCCTATCAATTTTTGATGAAATTAGGCTTCTGGAAACAATGCATGGCTGGAACTTTTCCAGCCACAAATAAATGGAGAAAATTAGCTATTTTAATTAGTTATTTACTTGGAAAATCAACCTTGATTGAAAGTTATGACAATGTATAGTGTATGTGACTTGAGGTATGGCGTTGGAGTGTTGAAAAATTGAACATGTGATGCATATGGGGAGGGAGGGTACACGGCCAGACCAGGGGCAGCATGAGGGAGGTGAGTTTTGATCATTTAATTGGGTGTTAATAGTAGGTTTAAATGTGTATTAGTATAGGTACAAGGTTAGGAATAATTAAGCTTAAGTTTAGGTAACTAAGAATGAGTATTTAGGATTTTATGACAAGGCTAGGAGTGCTCATACATCATTAAAGAATTTTAAACTCATTTATGAATAAACAATGTGTAACACAATTCCATGATTTAAGGAATTGGAAAGAGAAAACACTATTTAAGATTCCATGACTAGGAGTCTTGAAATTAAAATATGATTTTAGGTTGTAATTAAGCACTTTTAGGTTCTAATCAACTTTAATAAATTATTTTGACTCAAGATTAATTAAGGAAATTAATTAACCTTTGATTAGAGCCTAATATTGCTTAGGTTTGCTTAATCACGCGATTAAGCGTAAAAACATGAAACTAGGGGCAAAATCATAATTTTGCACTAATTTCACCCGGGACCTCCAGGACCAAAACTAAAGTCATAGTCTACATAAAAATGCCTTTTAAAATCATCTGGAGAAGTTTTGGGTTTATCCGGCACTTGCAAACGGGTAAAACACCGCAGGGGCGTTTTGGTCATTTTGACCCGAAAACTTCAGCAGATTTTCGATCCCGGGAAGGTACCCAAGTCATCTAATCCCCTTCCAACATTGAGTTTGCCCTTCGAGTACTGCCGAACCGGCTTTCCTCGAATTCCGGGCTGAAAATGACCTCAGGGGCATTTTGGTCATTTCCACTCTTAACAGAAACATCGGGGCGTTACATTTTTGCCGGTGTCTTTCTCAACTGTTCTACTACATCATACTCACTCTGCTTCATTATCTTTAAAAATTCTTCTTCCTCCTCACCTTCTTGACATCTTCTTTCAGGCTCTTTAGCGAGTTTCATTATAACCTTTGGAACTTTCTCTGGAGTATAATATCTCCCAGTTCGCGTAATTCCCCTGGTTTCAACAACATTTGTTATTGAATCTAACTTAGTAAAGCCATTATCTGCTTTATCATTGGACTCGATGGTGGTCTTTGCTTGACTATCATGGAAGGACACCTTGAAAACAGGAGCTTGTCTTTGCATAGGGATCACTATAGAGCTAGAATTGGTCCGATTATTGGATTCAACTACAGTTTCATACTTCCATGGTACTACATGGTTGCTATGATAAGGGAATGGCCCTGGCACCTTAAATTTAAGTGTCGAGTTTGGAACCGACACTTTAAAAGTTGGAGCCGATTGATGGATGACATTGACATTTTTCTCGTTTGTAGTAGTCTTAGGCACCTCAAGTACTCCCAGTTTGATCATTTTGGTCACAAAGAGTTTAAATTTTGGACAGCTTTCTATGTGATGCCTCGCTCCAGCCCCAGAACATTCACAAATCAAACCTTCTTCTCTTGCCAACACTCGCCTTCCTTCTTTTCTTTCCCCGATCATCTCGTATCCTGCAGCTCTCAACCCTTCAAGGACAGCTTTCATTGAGAATCTAATATCTTCCACTTCCCCTCCTATCTGGTCTTCACTGTAAATAGAATTTACTTGTCTTCCACCATGATTCGGGAATGGATTGTTTCGTACATTGGGTCCTTCCTCGACTTCTAAATTTATGGCCTTCAAATCAATCAAACGCCATACAGCACTTCTAAAGCCATAACAATCTTCAATAGAATGCCCTTGAGAGTTAGAATGGAATTCACAAGTCAGGTTAGGGTTATACCAACGAGGATACGGTGGATAGAAGGTCTTTCCTGCTCATGGAGCTAACAGGTTTTCTCCACACAGACGTCTGAACAACTCTGAATTACTCATATGAAAATCAGGTAAGGGATGATTATTCATGGGTGGTTTGTGGGTGGTATTAGTTTTGGGAAGTAATTGAGGAGGTGTTGTGGCAGTATAGGTCATTGGGTGATTTAGGTTGGTTTGAGTGGTAGGAATATATGGTCTTGGGTAAGAAATGTTATTGACTTGGTATGGTTGAGGTTGATGTGGAGGTAATGGGTAGGATGTGGGTTGATATGGTGAAACAGGTCTAGGGTAAAAGGTTAGTTGGTTGTGTTGTGGTGGTTGTGGTTGTATGAAATTAATGGTTGCATCCTTCTTCTTATAAGATTGTCCCTTCTTGAACTGAGACTCATTCATTTCTCCAATAGTCAGCTCCACTTTGCCATCCTGAATATTAGCTTCAATTCTTTCTCCAATTTCTATTAAGTCAACAAACTCCTTCACATGAGTTCCCAACATGTTTTTGAAAAAAGAACCTTCCAATGTGCGAATAAAGTATGAACACATTTCCTGTTCCAGCAGTGATGGGGTGACCCTGGCTGCTAGAGCTCTCCATCTTTGAGCATACTCCTTAAATGATTCATCACTTCTCTTCTTCATCCCCTTGAGTTGGTCCCTTGTAGGCGCGGCATTCAGATTGAATTTGTATTGACTGGTGAAAGCCAAAGTCAAGTCTTCCTAACACTTGATTCGAGCCATGTCCAATTGCATATACCATTCCCAAGCTGCCCCTTCTAAGCTTTCGGGGAAGAAACTAATGAGGAAGATCTCATCTCGAGACCACATACCCATCTTAGTACAGTACATGTTCAGGTGCATGATGGGATTAGAGCTGCCATTAAATTTGACAAGCTCTGACATTTTGAAATCTTTGGGAATAGTAACATTAGGAGCAAGGCATAACTCCTTAATGTTCATAGGGCCAAATGGACTCGGTCCCCTTAATGCCCTGAATTGCTTTTGCATCTTTCCTTCTAATTCTTCTCTTAGTTTCACTCGTTCCAACTCCCTTGCAGTTTCATTAGCAGAGCCATCATTTTGCTTGTGCGGAGCAAATTCATCTTCATTCTCATATCCGGGCTGCTCCTCATTCTCAGCATTCTCTTTGGCCATATTCACGGTGTCAACAACAAACTTCCTGAACTCTGGTCCGAATATGGGCTTCATCATGGCCTTGAGTTCATCAATTTCTTGACTCAGATTCCTTCCTTGGGTCTCACTTTCTGCAGCCATAGCCTTTTTCTTATTTTTTTCTCTTTTCAACTTTCTCCGTCTTGATTCTGGGTCGTAGTTCGTACGACTCTTTAGCCGGCGTACTGAGATCAGATGAAACTTTCTTTGAAGGAGCAATGTTTGGTAACCTTGTATCATAAAAGCAAAAGGTAAGCAAATAATAAATGAGAACTTACAAATCCTTTGATGGTGAGGAATAACATTTGTATTTGATAGCAACAACCATGATTCGTATCCGATTCAGAGGATATATTATCCATAAGATAGGGTACGTGATGGACAAAAGTATAAGGGACTATCATTCCACAATATACTTTGTTAAGCACACACTAGCAATGTAAAACTTTATCTTCTTTCTTACATTCCACACAGAAGGAAGGATTTCCTATAAGACAGAAATGTAATTGACAATATATCCAAGGGGATTGATGGATATAGTCTTGCACACCTTTCAAAGAGAAGTAGAGAAAATCAAAGGATGAATTTATTCCATTTATTCAAAAGTGCAATTACATCATAGTTGAGTTAAGAATGGACTACTAGATTACATCAAAAGTCTAGTTCTCTTTCTCTTAAAACCTCTAACAAGGCCCTTACTCATGTCCATGAAGTCACTCACTTCATCAGGCAAATGAAGCTTGAGATTCTTTTGAACTTCTTTCTTAGCTCTTTCAAAATGGTAAATGAACTTTGGGATATGGCAGTCTAATTCCTCAGTCAATCTTGTATACTTTTCTTTCCACACTTCAGCCTTCATTGCCCAATCACCAGCTTGTTTCTTCCAGAATCTACCTGCATTTTCTGTATGGTGAAGTTGGTTTCGGCATCGCATGAAACGGGCCCATTCTTGATCGCATTCCTCCTTAGCCTGCACCAAGAGCGCATTTAACTTCTCTATCTTTTGCTCTAGTTCTTCTTTCTATCTTTGTATTTCAACTTCTAACTCTTCTCTTATTTGTTCTTGTCGGTCAACCTTTCTTTTCAATTCTTCATTTGCTTTATCTGTTGGCTGATATGCTTCACAAGTCTATTATTTTCTTTGGCCATCATTTGGATTTCTTTTTCAAGGTTTTGAATCCTCTGTCTTCCCCTTTCTTCCCCATGAATATTAGCAAGCTCATCTTTCAGTTGTTCAATAAGCTTTTCTTTTTTCTCACATTGACTTCGTGTGATAATAACTTCTAGCTCTGCTGCCTCTTTTTGTTGTTCTAGGAGTTTCATCTATGCTTTCATGACCTCTATTTGTGCAGCTAACTTAGGATCATTCCCTTTTTCTTGAGGAGAGTTATGGACACTTTGGGGTACTTTTCTTGCTTCCCTCCATGTAACATACTCACGAGTACTGATCACAAGTGGTTTTCCTAACTCATCTCTTCCTGTCATGTGAACCTCTTTCTATGCCTCTTTAACTTCTCGTGATAACATCTTAGTGTGCTCACCTTCCTTGTACCAGAAGTAGAGTCCTCCAAGTTGCTCTTCCTGTGGTTTCTTTTGTGTCCAACAAAGTTGTTTGAGTGCAATTGTTGGCGTGTATGATATGCAACCCCTTGGACCCATCAATGGTATATTATGAAATTTTCCACAATTAAGAATGATATCACCTCTTTCATGCTCATACCATGGACAAACCCACTTGAATGACTGTTCCTTTATGCTATCAAATTTAGCCTTCCATTCATGGTTTTCTTTCGGCTTGGTTGGGATACAATGAAAGCTTCTTAGTGGGTCTGAGACATTTCTGATGTGATTCCCTGCATACATGTGTGTAATGATCCACACATATAAGAGGTGTAGACAACATTGAAGCTTCCCTTTTTGTTTCTGTTGGCAAAAATTTAAGGTCAGAAATCATCCATGGCAGCTTGGTCAACTATGTCTGGAGCGAACGGAAATAATACCAACCTGTAGATAGCAAATGCTAGTACCCTTGCAAAAGTAATCCATTCTTTTCGATGCCCCAAATCCTTCAAACGTTCTTCTATGACTGACTTAGTCACCCCCTTTGAATCTGCATGTCCTATTAATTTCACTTGAGCCACTGATACCCCTAGTAATTCCTCGAATTGCTCTATTATCTTTTCATCTGAAGTAGGTTGTTCCAGATGAAAATAAATAGAGGTGTTTCTTTTCACTGGTAATTTTAACATGCAGGCATACTCTTCAATGGTAGGAGTGATATCAATGTTTGGCAATTCAAAACATCTCAAGGCCAAGCTCCAATACTGAGCTAGAACAATGAGGGCAGAAGTCTCCACTGATATAAATAATAGATCCAAAATGGACCCATACTTATTTGAGAAAGCTCTTCTATTTTCATTAGGTAGCAACTGACTCAATTGACGCAATTTCTCTAGAGAACTGGTGTTGGCCATCACATTGAAATGTTTCTTCACATTGCTAGTGTATTGTGCCATTTCCATCATCTACTATCAAATATAATGTTTCCTTGGTCACCAACAAATCTTTCAAAGAGAGAAAAAAATAATGAGATGCATATCATGAATGAAATAAATAGGTTGCGTGAAGAGAATGCATATGACATGGTTAAGTGTAATTAAAATGTGATTGATATTTCTCATGTTTGCAAAATAAATGTGCTTGATGAGAAAAATGCATGTGTTATGTATGATTACAATATGCACTATTTATACAAAAAAAAATGATTATGCATGTTATAATATCTATGTTGAATGCTGCAGGATAGCAATAATGCATGATGCATGAGAAAAGAAAAAAAAATATGCTCCCTTGTGTCTTAACAGGGTAGGACTTAATGCTTGATGGTTCTATGGTCAACTCTATTTGAGATTAGCCAACTAAGGTAATTCTAGTAGTGCACAACTTTTGGACGGATCTAGACCCCTAAAGGATTATGGTCCCCAGGTTGCCTTTACCAATAAGATAAAGTCCTAGTTCCATGAGTCAAACCATAGGGACATGAAAGTCACAATATGGCAACCCATAGTTCAAGTAACAACCTGAGCGATGAGTCAACGACTGTCAGGGAAGCATAAGCCTCACAATGACAACGTCAATACCCCTTCTTACCTTATGGTTTTCCAAAGCTCGGGTATAGAGCCCAAAAAGTGTGTGAAGACAGTGATAGTGAAAGTGTGTATAGGGAGCATACAAACCTTGTGATCCTAAAACTACCCTTTCCTGAAAATAAATAAATAAATAGAACAATATATATATACAAGAAACAGAATCGACTATCCTAAAGTTCCAATAAAAATAAAAATTGAAAATAAAGTCTTCTACCCTAAGGTTTGAATGACAAATATTTACAAAATAAAACAAATAATTATTTACAAAAGGAAGAAAATTATTTACAAAAATAAAACAAACATATTATAAAGGGAAAAAATAAATATTATAAAATTATAATTACTTGCATAATTAACTCTAACAGGCTTGACTCTCTAACAATCCCCAGTGGAGTCGCCAGACTGTTATAATGTACCCGGGGGGCGCCATAACAAAATGACAACAAAAAAATTTATTCCAAAAAAAGAAATAAATTTTAAAATGGAGTCGCCACCAATTTTAATTTTGGCTAAAAATTGAAAAACCTTTTGATTTATAAAACTGGTCTATTTAATAAAGATTTGAGTTCGGGAGTCTAATTATAATTAGGGAAGGGTAAAAACTTAATCCCACTACACCCCTAATACATCCGTATAAATATGGTTACCCTAGAGTTATTATGCAAATTAAATTATAACTTAATAGTATTTATTTTCCCCCAAAAAATATAACAATTATATACAAACAAATAAATGATTAAATAACAAGAAGATAAAAATGAATAAGGGAAGAGAAAACACATTTAAAGGAAAATTAATTTTGGCTTGATAGTTGTGGGCTACGCCGATGTATTCTCTGGTGCAATGAAGAATTCAAAGTCACGTCGTTCTTGTAGAAAATAAATATGTGTTGAATTGATTTTATTAAAAAAAATAAAAATTTCACTTTTGCACAGGGTTTAGGATAGTATAAACTATACAATAAACCCTTATATTCTTGTGAAACTTGAGGATGATAAAGCATACATCAACATCACAAGTTGCGTGGATTAATAAAAAAAAATATTTTTTCAACCCCGAAAATAAAAATTCTAAAATAATCAAACTTTTTCCTTTTTTGCTTCAAAAAAAAAAACCTATACTATTATAATATTAAATGACCAATTCAAAAAAAAATAAAAAAAGGAATAAAGCACAAACTCATGTTAATTAAACATATCCTAGAAAAAAAAAAGAAAGAATAAACCTGATGCTTAAAGAATGAAATAAAAAACAATAAAATAATAAAAAAAAGGATGTTAACTAAACAAATCTTATATAAAAAAAAAAACTAAAGAATGAACCTAGGCCTAAAGAACGAAATGATAAAAAATAATAAAATAATAGAAAGAAAGAAAATAAAAAAATCTAACACACTAAACAAAATAAAAAAAAATAATAAGGAAAAGAAAGGAAAAGTTTAATCCTAAACTGACTCATTATGACAAATCCAAACAGAGAAAAAAAGAGGGATAAGGGGCATGGCAACAAAAAGACAGTGACAAAAAAAAAACCATAACGGTAGTGCTCACGGGACTTCAACGTGTGATGATAGATCGGTGTTCTTAAACTGCCCGAGATCGCAACAACAGCAATAGCTTCTTTGGGTGAATAATGGGGATGATGATGCTATTAGTGAAGATGAAGGAAGGTGTCTGTGGAGATTATGATATGCACATGCTTCTGGAATTCACTTTACCTTGTTAAGCTCCTATGATCTAAAATGAAGACTCAATTCTCTATCACCCTCTGTTGCTATGCGCCTCTCTCTCTGTTACTAAACCTTTTTGTGCCTGTGTTACTCTTGTAGCTGAACCCCCTTTTTTCTGATGGGAATGATTATTATATAAAGCGTAGAGGGGAGAAATTTTGGTAGGCAGTTAGGGTTAAGTCAGTTAAGATTTTAATTTGATTTTAATTGAGTCAATTAAAATTTTGATTTGATTGATTTTTTTTTGTCAGCTGAAATTAAATTTAAATTCAAATGTACAAATAATAATAACAATAAATTGAAAATAAAAATATAGTATTCACAACTTTTTTAGTAATTAAATAATATAATGGATTTGTTAAAGTTTCATTAATTCTCATAATTAGTTGAAAAATCTCCGAATAATGGACGAGTAAATTTACTTCAAGGGGACACGTAAAAACATTTCCTGGTTTATATCGCTGAAATATTAATTAATTAGTACTACAAATTTGAATGTTAAGCTCGATGTTAAAAGTAACGCGACTCTTTCTGTATCAGCCCTCCCCACTTTTCGACCATAAAAGACAAATGAAAAATAATAGCAAAAAACCTCAGCGCTTCTATGGTTTTACCCTTTTGCAACCGCTGTCGGTGTCCTTCTCACTTTTGGGACCAGCCGACCAGATTCGCCATATTATTACCCATTTTTTCTTAGTGCTGTCCTGACATCCACTCTGTTATTATTGAATAAAACTGATGAGTGGATTGAGGATAGATCATAATTTTATTTAATAATAATAAAATAAATACTTAGATAAGATATTAAAAAATGAGTGTTGAAATCACATTATTCTTTGTACTGGTACATGCAATACAACTCATTGAACAAGACAGGCCCCCTATTAGTACAGGACAAATACGATAAAGCCGAAACAGCCAGAAAAGTATAGTAATAGCAGTGGTATATCGAGAATGAAATCGAATTGCAGATACAAATCATATATCCGACAGAGCGCGCTACAGGCTCTGTTCTCCAACCACCAATCCTTTGTTACAACGCTCAAACATTTATATATAAATATAGTGGCGATAATAAATGACGATAGATATTACCAACAATACAAGAAGCAACCCCATCATGACATCGAATCAGTACTGAGGTTGTGATGAACGTAAATTAGGACTTAATGGTAGCAATAAGAGTGGTAGCAATTTCAGGTGAAAGCTTAAATGTCTCGGTCTCTGCCGCATTCAGCAGGGAGTTGAGGGTAGCGCTTGCGGTCAGTGCAGTAGTTGTAGATGGTATATTTTTGACGCACCCACCTAAGCCTTTGCCATTGAGCAGCATCAAGGTCACGGAACTCTGGCTGATCCCACCACCTCTTGCCCAGTGTGTCACAGAACTTAGCATTCACTGAGGCCTCACACCCATCAATGTGGAACCCCTTGTAGGAGGCTATGAAGGGTGCTTTGGACCAGTCTGTTTTCTCCAAACCACCCCTTGTGGCCCAGTCGTCAGCATTCCACAAACTGTTGTATATCTTCATGGGCTGGTTAAATGGGAACTTTACTCCCAAGTCATTGCTGTTCTTGAACACCCTGATAGGGACATCATCCACATAGAAACTGTACACCCCATATTTGGGTTTCTGTCAGTATATATTATATTATATATGCTCATTGACAAGCCATGGTTTGTACCTCATATTAGAACTCCAAAATTTGGGGGAACAGGATGGATTGTGAAAAGGGTAGGTGGAATTGCTACTGATTAAGGGAACGCACAAGAGAGCTGAGTAAAAAGAAGAACTTACACAATCTGATACACGTTCCACAGAATAGAGTATCGGTGATAAGCTTGTGTAGGATCAAACCAGAGATAGATTCTCTGTTCTCTGTCTCCCTTGCCTCCGGTGAACACATTTGTTTGCAAAATGTAGGGTTGGCCTGTTCTGTTCCCCAAGAACTCAAAGTCTATCTCATCATGTTCTGAGTTTTGGGAAGACAACTGCATAGTTGCAACTTGAACGGCATTAAAAAAAAAAAAAAAAAAGACATTGGTGAAAACCAGGTCGAAAAATTAAAAAAACAAAAAAAGCCTCAGTTTTCTCACGTAGAAAGCAGTGACTGTGCCAGCTGAATCACCAGGGACCATCTTTATGTACATGCTGAAGTGACCAAACAAGTAAGACCCTTTGGACTGGAAGCCAGTGCCTGTTCAAATTTACACGATCAATTTTAAAAAATGAACAACTTTACAGCCAAATACATAAAAGAGAATGAATGATGACGACATAGCTTTCTTTTGCATAGAAAACAAAAGATGCATAACATTAGCATACTGCATATATACCTGTGTACTTATCGAGATGAAGCTGAATCTCAGAACCTCCATTGAAGTATTTGATGTGATCAAAGGCCCAAGTAGGGACATAGTTTCGGCCGAATGGCACGTCAACGGGCATCCTTGGCATGGCGGCAAAGGAAGATGAGGCCAACGATAAAAAAATAAAGCAAGTCCACAAACAAGAACCCATTTTCTCTGCGTTGCAATTGCTGATTTAGATATGTCTTTGTTGGTGCTACCCGGTATATATAGGCACCACACCTCGCCGTGGACCGAAAACTCACTATATAGATCGTGACGATATTACGCGTTTAGCCTTGCACTCTAATAGTCAATCACTTTCCAATTACACTCATATCCACGAAATAAATACGTTAGGTAGTTAAAAATCTTTACGAATTTAGTTGTCACAATGATATAATATATTAATTACTTCTTTAATTTCAAAATACAAGTTATTTTTGGATTATGTATAGGATTTAAAATAATCATTTGATCTATAAAGAAACTAATTGTTTGATCTCATTGATCATTTTAAAAATTAAAAGTAAAAAATGAAAATATACTTTTAACTCATTATATATTCTCTCTCTACCAAGTACTTACGACTCATCTCCACCTATTCTCTTTTCAATTTCACATTCACTCTGGTAAGGGTAAAATAGACATAAAGTAGTTAATGTTTTATTAAAACTTGAAAATGACTTATATATTAAAATATAAAAAATTAAAAATGACTTATGTTGTGAAATGGAGGGAATGATTTTTACATAAATAAATAAGTGATACATTTTTATTTGATTTAGTGACTAACATAATTATTATAAAAATTTTAGTAAAATTTTTTAAACAATACAATGTTCATTGATACATTCTACAAAATTTTCTCTTTTTATTTTGCACTTATTATTTTATTTGACAAGTTAATTTTGTAAATGAATAAGACATAGTTATAAATAGTTAAAAAAAATGAAAGTTATCGATAAAACTAATTTTTCACATAGTGATTAAGGTATAATATAAGATAAGATGATCAATCCTTCAAGACAGCTCTCAACATCCATAACTTAATTAATTAATAACCATGTGCTTAATTAGCTAGTAGATAGTTAGAGTTAGTTGATTGTACATCTTTAGTTAATTAGTTTTTTGGTTTTTTTTTTTTTTTTATCTTCATAACAATTTTTCCTGCCAATTAACTTCATTGCCACTGGCATTGTATATAATATTGTATCTTACTATATGAGAACTAACAAAGTTCTCATTCGTTCACACTCTCTTGTTTAATTTTTTTTCTTCCAATTCACATTTAATGCATTCTTTTAGAGCATTCAATAATCATATGTGATTTGAACTAAAATGAAGCAGTTGTAGAAATGTTTGGGAAAAATTAAAATAATTTTTAAAAAAAATTATTCATCAGAGATGAAAAAAAAATACTTAATTCTAATTATTACTTTAAGTGCATATTCTCATATTTATTGTACCGAACTAAAAATATATATTAGGAACCTTGGCCAATCCATGTGGAGCTCGGACAAAGGGTCTTACGGGTCGACCATCTAGCATAGAATCCTCTTATAGATTCTCCATCGATTTAATCTAGGATATCTCCTAGATTGACTACTAGATTATATGAGATCTCCTATTTGTTCACAAATAGTTTGATATATCTAGGATATTGAATCTTGCTAGTTTATGTGTGGTTGTGCATGGAATAGTTTGATATATCTCCTATATCATATGTTACCTCCTACAAATATGACATATATCTAATATTTACTAAATCCTAGGAATATCTCCCCTATTCAGGGAATATTATATCCTAACTTATCATAGAGTCAGCCCTCACTATATAAGGGGCTTAATGCCCCCAGGTATAACAATCTTAATATAGACTACTTTTTTACCGCTTTATATTTCATTCATTCACTGACCTGAGCATTGAAGTGTCTTTGCAGGTACCCTATCCTCGCTCACACAGATGATTAAAGGAACCAACCCCTTACCAGATTTCCAAGTAAACGCATTGGCACCCACTGTGGGGTTGGTAAGCAAGCCCACCCCATTAAGGTCGGCAGAACTAGGCAAACCGCAAACAATTGCCACGATTAGGAACAAATCCATATCAGGAGCATCTCTTATCAAATAAATCAACATAATTTCCAGGTGATGTCTTATCAGGATTCTATAAATCCTTATCAGGGGCTTCCTCCACTACCAAATAAACTAAATTCCAAGGTTATATCTCTCCATTATTGTCACATTGTTTAACAAAAATCAAATTGGCTTAGCAATTGGTGTTTGGACGTTCCACATCCAAGTAAACAGTTCAAACCCCTCAACATTGAATTTTGAATTTGCTCACTTACTTGCTATATTGCAATTAATATGTAGTGTGTGTGTGTGTGTGTATATATATATATATTGTCACATAATTTAGCAAAAGACAAGTTGGTCTAGTGGAAGGTGATCGTGTAATGTTTTCTACTTGCCTTAACAAGGTTTGAACCATACATCAAGAGCTTTTGAGATTAATCATCAATTTCTTGTGTGTGGTCCCTTTTCCTTGGTTAGGGATGGGAATAGGCCAGGCAGCCTGCCATATCCTCTTATTGTTAGCTCCAGAACCCTTCAGAAAGTACCATGCTAAATGTTTTGAGTGATAACAAAACCAATTTCATGAAAATATTTGGAAGAAGAATTAATCTATTAATTGAATTTGTTGAAGCACCAAACAAGAGTATTTATGTTAGTATACTTGTTCTTAAAACGAGAATATTTTCATAATGACATGTGCAAACTGGTTTAATCTCATTTAAAGAGATTTAGAACTCAAAAGAAAGTGAAAATAAATCTTGAAATGAACGAGTCCATGCTCAATGCAATAAAAGAAATTCTCAAGAACAAGAAACTAAGGTTTAGATCTTCAGAAAGCATTCCATGACATCATAAAGCAAGTTTCAAGTGAAAATTTCAATCCAGCTCTAAAGAAAAGTGTCGTTATCATCTTTAATCATCATGATCGTGATCATTTCCTTACAACAAACTCTGATTAAAGAATAGAAGATCAAAAGGAATATCTAGAAACTGAGACAATACTTCAAAAAAACACGTTTATTGTAAACAGTGTCCTTTACAAAAATGGGAAGGAAAAATTGAAATTCAAATTTAAAGTCAAACTCAGTCAAGAACTGATAGTAACATCTCTTTTCAACTTGGTCACCTGCCCTAACTTCTAGAAGGAAAAGGTCAGAAACTTCGTTCAAAAAGCAAAAAGTAGTTTCTACAGATGGACTCAGAAACCTCTATTATACAATGACTTCTACAACTGCAAAAAGTGACTCTAACACGCGAGGTACTTTTCTAAACTTCTTTTCCATGACACAAGAAGAAGATCAACACATGTTACTAGGAAAATAGATTAAAGGCAATGGTTATAAATGAAGATCAAGTATAAAAAAAGATGTCGTGCTTACAACGAAAGGACTTTTGCTCATTTACATGTTCTAAAACGCTGAAGAAATTTCCTCTCATATTCTATAAAACTATTACAAGTTGTAATTAGTTTCATCCTTATAGAAAGAAGTCATTCAAATTTTCAGCTCTAATATTGTTTACTCTGAGAAAACTTGATTGTTTGATAGTTTAAGTGATTAACCCAAACACAACCCTTGTAACCTGCTCTAGTAGTGATCACTGTGAGATAGCTTGAAAAGGCTAGTCAAAGACTATTTGAAGGTGACAATAGAGGGAGCTATTGGTCATACTCTGTCAGCTTAAAAAGGCTAGTTAAAGACTACTTGTAAGTGACATTTGTGTGAGCTACTGGTCACGTGGAGATAGCTTGAGAAGGCTATAGAAAGACAATCTCACTTTCTCAGGGTTGAGAAAGGGTTTTTAGTATAACTCAATGGTTATTAAGAACTGGATATAGCCAGGTTGGTTGTAACACGTGAAAAAATATTTGAAAAACTAAGAAGAACTTAAAAAATCTGACAGTTTTAGCAATGATGAGGACGACCCAATGGATTGAAAACAAAAATGAATAGCGACCTTGCAGACTTTGCGGGCCCATCAAGATAGCTGAAACCCTATATTCATGACTAAAAGATACCCAGAATTGAGAAAAGATGGGGTGAAGGTTATAAATGGTTAGAAATGAATATTTTATACCTGAAACTTAATTTCGGGCAATATTTGATTTCTCGGGGACGGTGTTCCACCCATTCGGTAAAATTTTGGTGTCTGATTTTACACCGAAAGAAGGCTTAGTCTTTAATATTTGGATAATGTATGTCCATTTAAAACAAGTGGATGGCTAAGATCAATCTTGATTAACAAAACCAACTCCTAGTCATCCATCTTAGTTTCATTTTAGAAAGAATTTAGACTTTATATTAAATAATGCTTAAAACCTAAACTAGGATAAATTAAATGCTACTAAACATTATCACTCCATGACTTACATTTTTCCCAACAAGGACAACAATACAGCCTCCATTGTTTCTTCCTTAAAGAGCTTCAAACTTGATTCAAACCACCAAAACTCCAGCCTAAACTTGCTAAAATCTTAAGATCTCTTCACAAACCTTCAATTACCCATCATAACCTACAAAATTAACCAATTGAAATTTTAATTCTTCACCATTTCTCACTTTGAGATATCATACCCCACTATTTAAAGAAGGAATTAGTTGCTATTTGGAAGGTCTTGAAGTGAGAAAAACCATTTTTGGAAGATCATTTGGAGTTAGAAGCCTTAAAGCTTTGCAAGTAGGGTTTTTGAACCTTTTTCTATTTCAAATCTATGCTTACCATTATTGGTTGATAATATATAGATATTGATGTGTTTAATTTGGTGAAGTGTTTGGATGATATTAGAAAACTTTTTTTTCTTAAAAATATGTTTTGAATTGTGTTGCTAGAAATCCTAATTTTAAGGAAGCAAGTGGGTTCACTCAATTTTTCTAACCAAGTTAGAGACTTATCTTGAGCTTAAATTTTTATATGATGAAGCTAACATGTTATGGTGTTTACAATACTTTTGTTGGGTCCTCAAAATGAATTTTAATATTTTCTAAAAATGAGAAATTGAGACAGTTAAGATTTCTGCCTACATAGCCAAATCTGAAGCTATAAATTTGTCTAATTTTGTTACTATATCAAATGAACGAATTTTAACTTGAAATTTTACAAGGTGTTGAGGACAACTTGAAGTTCAGTCACAGCCAACTGTGGAGTTCTTTCAGTTTAGGCTACTGAAAAGAAGATGCATCTTGTTGTTATAAGTAGTACAAATCAATTTATATAAGCTCTCCTCAACTGTATAGTCCCATACCTATGCAGTCTTAGGCTCCCTCTCATTCGGGTGTGTAATCGGTTCATTCATGTACTTCTCCGCTTAGAGGGCCTTACAAGGAGCTGCTCCTTGTCCGTGCCCTCTTTGCATCAACGATCACTCCTCACCCTTGTCCCCAGGCGTTACATGCCCACCAGCTTCCTAATGTTTTACTTCATGATGTTTAGCTATTTTGCTAAGATAAGTGCTTGATATTTGTTGAGGTTATGTTGCTGAAATCTGAAACCAAAATTTAGGATTTATGATGGCTTGAGTTGTGTTGAAATCATGTATATTGGAATCGGAATTTTTATTTCAGAAATTACATGTATTGGATTTGATAGAGATGGAAGAATACATCAAGTACAAGTCTTTTGAACTTGCTGAAATTTATAATTGAGGTAATTTTGGGATGGGTGACCTCTTGGGAAGTTTTCCTAGGAAGTGTGTGAGTGAGGACAAAGTATGCTGAAAAGACCCATGTTAGTTTGTGGGGACAGTCGTCAATCCATAAAGCAGCAAGGGATGTTACATGACTTATGATATATAAATCCATGCTAGAGGAAGTAAAAATTGTTTTATAAGGCATGATTAAAATTACTTGTGAATAAATGCTTATACATGACTAATGCATGCAATTGGAAAAAGAAGATTGAGAATATAACTTAAGATCCCTTTCGGTATGTCAAGGGCATGAAAAAGATAAGAAAGATATGAGATCGCCTTTGATGTACCAAGGGCACGTAACGATGAGAATGGTATAGATAAGATCTCTTCGACTTGTGAATGGCATGTAAAGAAAGATGAGATCCCCTTCGATATGTCAAAGGCACGTGAAGTTGAAGAAGATATATATGAGATCTCCCTCGACATATTAAGGGCACGTGAAGTTAAGAAAGATACCAAAGTAAAAGAAAGATCATTGCATTTATCACATGCATATCCATATTTTAATAAGTTATTTGTCTATAATGAATTACACATGTATAGTAAGTGATTGAATGTTAAAAGAAATCCACTTCGGAAAGATGATTTTGAACTTTAAAATGAACCATTGTTATCACATTTTCTTAATAAACCAAATTGGCTGGGACAATGATGATAACATGGATTTTATTATTCAATTTGGGATACCTTACTGAGAATTTTATAATTCTCACCCCTATGTTTGTGTGTTTTTGTGTCATCTCTAGATTACTCAAGAGTACGATGAAGCTACATTCATGGAAGTTTATGTTTGTAATAGCTCCATGGCCAAATACTACTATTAGTTTTCGTTTGAATATACTTATGTTTGTAATATTTAAAAAGGCCAATGTACATTAAAGCTCTTATAAGAGCTTCCTCTTATATTTGACTTTGTAATAATTAAATACTTTGTTCTTTTATATATTTTAATAGAATTACTATTTGGTTATGGTACAAATAAATCGAACTTGCTATAGATATTTTAGAAAGGTCTGCTAATTTATAACTAACAACTCCTGAGTCTAATATCATGGCTTAAGGATGATGTTGTACTTTGGAGGGTGTTACATTAGCTTAGCTAGTATAAAAACTCTTGTACAATATATTCTATCTCTTTGAATCTCCTTTACATTTTGTTTTGTGCTTATTGTTTTTATTCTTTTAAAAAGCATATTTAATATTGCATTTCTTATATCTGTTTGGTTCAAAAAGTTACTTTCTGACATTTATTGATGTCATTTCCACTGTACTTCAAGTTAATACTTGACAGTTACTGTTTAAGCATTTTAGAATCTAAAAGGGAAAGAAAAGTTAAAGTATATTCAACCCCCATTCTTGTGAACTTTCTAACCTAAAATTGGCATAAGAGCTCAGGTTTGTAAGGGGTTAAGCAATCTAATGGCTACAGTGGATAAAGATCCCAAGGACAAATGGCACAAAATATTCATATTGTAGAAGGACACTCTATAAATAGACTACCATTCTTTGATGGTGGAGACTATGCATATTGGAGAGATAGAATGGAGTTGTTTATAAAATTCACAAATCTTGACTTATGGGAAATCATTCAAGATGAAAAATTCACCTCTGTTCTGTACGAGATGTTACTAACCAAAGTGTTTGAGCACATAAAGTACCCTTTGAAAAACGAATGGTATGAGTTTATGGTTGGCACTTAATATATTGTAATCTCATTCAGGGCTAAAAGAAAACTACCAGTGGTCTTTTAGTTGGGTTCAGGGTAATGAGAAATATTAGTCTTAAAGAAGCAGTAAAGGATGATATTATGGAAATAGGAAGAAAGAGGAGAATAATAATCCTAGATGATAGTTCTGATGAATCAAAAAACCCAAAAGTCATCATCCGATATGGAGGATCACCCACATTATCACTCTTAGATTCCGAGGAAGGATCTAGCTCAAACTTAGATTTGATGAATCTAAACATGATCGGGGGAGCTCCATTCAATCAAAGGAAAAAGGACTTCCCTCTTCAAAGAAAAAATCCTTCGACTCCAAAAGGAAATCCTCTGATAATGATAGGGAAGTGTGGTTCTAGAGACTTACTTCACTCCTACTTCAGACTCCCTTCCTATTCATGATGTGTAACCTTTCATGGCAGCACCACCATTTATTCCTGAATCTAATCTAGCTCAGGAAACTAATCAACCTTCAACTTGCCATCCTCAGCCCGTACCTCCCTTCGACCTTATAAAAGTACGAATGTTACTGCAAAATCAATAACTCATCTTTAACAGACTAGATAAGTTGCAAAGAAGGTTGCGTAATTATGATGCCTTACTGCTTCAAATTCTTCAAACCAATAAAGAGATTCTTCAAGTAAATAAGGAGTTGAGGATAATGATGTTTTTGACTTCTAGCACACCTCCTTTTTGATATGTAGGTAAAAGAGTACATGAGAAGGGGGTTGAATTGTGCTTTAGACCCTTTTTCATATCTGAAACATTTAACAAAAAGATACTATCAAGCTTAAAACTTGAAGTGCAGTGAAATCATGGTTAGTTGTTTCAAAAAGTATATATCTCAAGCATTTTAATAATAACACAGCTTTAAAAATAATACTTTAGCAGTTATTAAATTAAAGCACACAATATTAATGTTAAGAGATTAGGGAAAAGAGAAATGACACAAATATTTTTATACTGGTTCAGCCAAACCTGCTTACATCCAGTATTCAAAACATGTTGAGATTCCACTAACAATAACTTTCTCAACTTTAGAAAATAAATTGGATAGCCTTTACATTAGCCTTCCCAAGTTCTCATAGTGAATAGTAGACAACACCTACTATCACAAACCTAGTAGTTCTAAACCAGCCTCTCCAATATGAACTGAGTAGTCTAGAACCAGGCTCTCCAAGCTGAACCATGACCTGTAGACAACCCCTACTACCACATTGCAAGTAGTTATTCCTAGCCTCTGCAAACTGAACCATGATGACTGGAATGTCTCTATCATCAAGTTGTGAGTAGTTCTTACAAGTCTTTTCAAGCTGGACCGAGATAAACAGAATGCCTCTACCATCACATTGCAAGTCATTTTTCCTTAGCCTCTCTAAGCTATGTCTTACTTTGATCACTACTGGATCAAGGTTACAAAGGTTATTTGTTTAGGTTGCCACTCAAACTAACCTATACTCAAGTTTCGTTACAGATATTCAATAAAACAGACCTAAGAAACAAGAGCGACTTCTTTTTAACACTTCTTCCTAAGAAGAGTATACAAATCATTACAAAACATAGAAAGAAAATTTTACACTTCAATAAGACTGATTACGAATTATGATGAACATCACAAGAAGTGTGGAGAGATTTTCTAGAGTTTTACTCTTACATCTTTAACTCTCTTATCGGCATTCAAGCATAGCATCTCCATTTATACTGGCCCTTCTTCATGACCATTGCCCTTGATCAGATCTCCAAATGACATGTGTAAATCATCTGTTGTGTCTTGGAACATTAATCTAGAGAGGTAGGCTGATAGACTTGTCACATCAGTTGCAGAAGCCATTGTATTGTAGAGGTTTCTGATATCTCTCTTTCTTTTTAATTTTTTATCATGGTTTCTGAACTCCTCCTTCTAGAAACTAGGATGGTTGACCAATCGGGCAGAAGAGATGACACACCAATTATAAAACTACGTTTTACTCGAGATTTGAAATTTCAATCTTGAATTTCCCTCCATTTCTTGTAGAGTTTTGTGCTCCATAGTTAAGTGAGCTTTTTGACATGCATAATCAATCCCTTGATCATTTTCTGATCTTCTAGTCTTTAATATTGGCTTTTTAATGCTGATTGATTTGCAATTGTGATGATTGTCGATTGGGTAATACGTTACTTTCAGGGTTGGCATGATTTCCTCATTCTTCAATGTACTTTGTACTTTCTAAAGTCCTATGTTAATTTCTGAAGACTGTTTCCTTGGGTTTCTTGTTCTTGTATTAATCTGCTTCATTCCTTAATGCATGTAAGTGTTCTTTGCATGATATAATATTTACTTCATTTAAGCTCATTCTCTTTCCACAAGATAAAACATGTTTACACATGCAAAGTAAAATTATTTTCACTTAAGTCCATGTAATGCACTTTGGAATTTGCCTATTGAGCTTAGTCAAGAAACTCAAGATAGTCATTAGTCGTTCTTCAAAATATTTTCTTTAAATTGGCTTTATTGTCATTCAAAACAATAAAGCTCATACTTTTTGAAGGATTATGGAGCTTACAACCTCCCTTTTTTGATGATGATAAACCAATTTGAAGAAAATCTTTTGAAGAGATGTTGAAATAAATATTTCAAAATATATTATGATAAGTACATTTTCTTTCAAGACATCATGATTCTTAAATCTTAGTAAGTCCTTTTCTTAAGGCATGATTGGATGTGTTCAAGAAAATTTTGAAGCCCAAAGTTAACTCAAATTGGGGCTGTTTGGTTGATAATGATATTTTTTGACTTAAATCAGAATGCTTCTTGAAATTATATCATAAAGATACTAAAGCAGATGTCACCGTTTAAGTTCAATTGTACCAATAGCTTGATTCTTGTTATAAAACAACTTCCTAAAATTTAAGTGTGCTTGAATAAATAAACAAATAATACTTGTGATATTCTTTCTTGATTAAAAATCTTATTCAACACATTCTTTTCCTATGCCCTTTTTTTTAAAAATAAATGCCCAAAGATACATATATATATACACGTGTGTGTGTGTGTGTATAATAAACCGTTTTGAGCATGCCATGAGAAAAACTTTAAGTGATACACATGTAGTTTTTTATGCTCAGAGAAACCATGATATAAATGATATCAGCGTATTACAAGGCGAAGTTTCTAAAGCTCAATCAGGGATCCAACCCAGTTTTATCAAAGCATTAAACACTAATAAGCTTATTATTATGAGCTAGGAAACTTTTTAACGTAAGTATCAGAGAATGATGCTAGTAAAAGGATGCACTAGAAGAAGAGTTGAATCATGCTTTCTGAAGTTATCTTCAAAATTTGAAACTTCCAATGAAAAGTACTATCAAGCTTTTAACTTAAAGTGCAACAAAAAGATGGTTAATAGTTTCAGAAAGTAAATCTCAGAACCGTACTAGTTATCATGGTACTATAACAATTCTTAATTAATGATTAACTTAAAGTGCATAATGATAGAATTAAAAGATTGAGGAAAAAAGAATAAACACAATAGTTTTATCCTGGTTCGGCCAACCTAACTATATTCAATACTCAACACATGTTGAGATTTCACTAAAAATAACTTTCTTAACTTGAGAAAGTAAATGGATAGTCTTTACAATCGTCTTCCCAAGCTCTCACTTGCACAGTGGCCAACCCCAACTGCGACTTAACTAAATAGTTCTATACCAGCCTCTCCAAGCTAAATCGAGTAGTTTTGTACTAGCCTTTCCAACCTGAACTGTGACCTATAGACAACTTCTACTGCCATGTTGTAAGTAGTCTTGTACCAGCCTCTCCAAGCTGAATCAAGATAAGAAAATACCTTTGTTATCCGTTGCAAGTAGTTTTACCTTAGCCTTTCCAAACTATGTCTTACACTGATCACTATCGGATCAAGGTTATAAAGGTTATGTGTTTGGGTTGCCACTCAAACTAACCTACACCCATGTTTTCTTAAGAATATTTGCTAATATAGACCAGGAAAATATGAGTGACTCCTTTCTCATATCTCTTCATGAGAAGAGCGTACAAATTGTTATAAAGTAAGGAAAGAATATTTTTTACACTTCAAGATGATTGATTACATATTATGATGAACAGCACAGGAAGTTTGGAGAAATTTTTTCTGCATTTCTGCTCCATGTCTTCAACTCTCTCATTTGCATTCATGTATGACATCTCCATTTATATAGGTCCTTCTTTATGATTGTTGCCTTTGATCATATCTCCAAGTAACACATGTAGATCATCAGTTGTGTCTTGGATCGTTACTCTAGAGAGGTAGGCTGACAGTCTTGTCATATCAGTTGCAGAAGCCGTTGTATTTTAGAGGTTTCTGATGTCCTCATTTTCCTTTTACTTTCTGACCATGGTTTCTAAACTCCTCCTTCTAGAAGCTAGGATTATGAATCAATTTATCAAAGGAGATGACATACTCATTATAACACTGGGTTTGATTTGAGATTTGAATTTTGAAATTCAAATTTTCCCTCCATTTTCCTTAGTGTTCTTTACTCCACAGTTATGTAAGCTTTCTGATGGTGTAATCAATCTCTTTAATATTTCTTTGATCTTCCAGTCCTCAATCTTGACAATTTGATGATGATTTCTTTGTGATTGTAGTGATTGATGACTGAGTAACACGTTGCTCTTGGACATGAATTGATTACTTCATCTTGAGTGTACTTTATGATGTCCCGTGCTACTTTTTGAATATCCTTTCCTTGGTTTCTTGCTCTTGACTTGATCTGCTTCAGTCCTTAGGCATTTATACTTTCTTTGCATGAGATAATATTTGCCATTTTAAGCTTAATTCTTTCCTTAAAATAAAACATGATTTCTCATGTGTAGTGAAATTTTTCCTGATTCAAGTTTGCTTTAATGCCTTCAGTCCGTAAACATGAATACATACTTTGCTTAAAATAACATTCACTTTCTTTTTAATTTAATCTCTTCCCATAAGATAAATCATACTTGCACATGCAAAGTGAAATATTATTCTTGCTTTAAGTTCGTATTATGTTTTAATTTGTATACACGTCCTTTTCTTGACATAATATTCCCTTTCTATTTAGCTTAATCTCTTCCCATGAGATAGAACATGCTTGCATATGCAAAGTGAAATATTAATCTTGATTTAAGTTCATGTGATACAAACCAAATTAACTGTTATGCTTTGTCAAGAAACTCAAGGTAGCCATTAGTCATTCTTCAAAGTATTTTCTTTAAACTGGCTTTATTGTCAATCAAAACATTTAAGCCCATACTTTTTGGAGGGTTCTAGAGTTTACAGATGAAACATTTTTTGAAAACTTTTTCTCAAAGCTGATATATATTTATGCAAACTATGAATTTTGCTCATTGATACACATTAGAATTAGAATATAACATATTGCTAGTCATTTAAGCTTAGCATGCTCAAGATGATTTTGAGATTAACTTACTGATCATAGTTGAAGTAAAGGCATTTAAAAGCAAGTTTCTGAAAGTCGTCAGAAAGTATTTATAACTATGTTTGATCAGATTAAACAGAGCATCTCATACATGTGTCAATAATAATGTGTTTTATAATGGCATTTCAAGCAATCTTATACATATCTAAGCACATCAATAGAATTCAAGTATCCAAATACTAGTAGAAAGAATTTGTGCTTCTTACGGATACTTGCTAAAGCTAATCATGAACATAGATGTGTGCTAATTTCTCTAGCATGTTAAGGATTAATTAGTTCAGAGCAGGCGCCTAAGAGATCAGAAGCATACACAAGAAAATCATTATATATGATTAGCTAAGCATGATAGGTATGCATTGAAATGTATTAAAGCTTAAAGAGCCATATATGTATCATAGCATATCAGAATTTTAAGGTAAAAAATTTAGACAAGACATGAACATGAAGGATGAACAGTTATAACAGATTATATAACCCAAGAGAGAAGTTTATCAAATTTGTAAAGATGAATTGTCAAAACATAAACGCGTTCCAAAAAAATATGCATGTTAGAAAATTTTCTAGAGCTCCCTCTTTACATGTTCTTTTTTTGAGTTCCTTCGCATAGCTCCCCCTGAACTCTGCGTTCTCCATCTGAGTTTGTAAGCACAAATTTTCTTCATCTTCTTTCTCCCCCCTTTTGGCATCATAAAAAAAGAGGTGTGCAGGGAGTGGTGAATCACACTATTAGCCTTGATGCTTTACCTCTTAGAGAATCTCCATCAAAAGAGCTTTGTGTCTTCTTGATTGAGTCTCCAATTGATCCAATTGTTCGAGGATGTACTTTTGTTGTGCTGCTAACTGGTGTTGACTCTGTGCATAATTAGCATCTGGAGTGATAGTAGGATTGCAGGTAGCCAAGGTTGGAAGTGAGAGTTTTGCTGGTTGTGACCTTGATCCAGGTTTGTCATTTATTGGCTTATTTCTTAGAAATATGTAACATCCTCCCAAATACAACGTCATCCTTAAGTCATGATATCGTACTTGAGAGTTGTTGCTTATAAATTAGTAGACCTTTCTTAAATATCTAGAACAAGGGTCTTTAAAATCGTATACTGATTAACTCATGGCTATATCAAAATATATACATAAAAGAAACAAAGTACATATTTAATACAAGCTAAGTATAAAAGAAAGTTCTTCTATGAGCTGTGGAACACATCTGTTATTTTCTATATTTACAGGCATATATATATATAGCTAAGTACAACAGATACAAGTTTCCATTACTAAACTATAGAAATTCCAATTATTATTTCTTGTAGCTGCTTCATTGTTCTTTGGAATCGACTTGGAGATGACACAGAAACAAACAAATAGGGGTAAGAATTCTAAAATTCTCAGTAGGGCATTCCCCAAAACATACTCTGAAATTAATGTTATCGTCATCATTCCAGCCACTTCGGTTTATTAAGAAAATGTGAGCATGCAACATATTTCAAGGTTCATTTTAAATTTCACAAACTATTCTTCCGAAGCGGGTTCCTTTTATCATTCGGTCACTTAATATATGCATATCATACTACTCAACATAAAAACAAAAAGCATATACTGCTAAATCACAAGTTAAACATATTAGCTTCACTATCAATACTAATATTCATTACTTGATACATAAGATAAAGAACTACTCGTAACAATTGCTATCTCAACTCGTCTTGGCCCTTGACTAATTTTGTCACGTCTAGGCGTTACGTATCGCTATCCCCAACGTGACAATAATGGGTAATAGACTGCTTTTCAGGACTGAGCTCATTAATATACATGACAATTGGATTTACTTTCCCCAATTCTCACACAGACCTATTCCTAGCCAAGTTTACTTTCCCCGACTCAATTCAAGATAAGTCAGGATTACTTTCCCTAATAGACCGGATTTACTTTCTCCAGCCCAAGATAGATAATCTCATGCTTTTCTTGGTGGTCAGATTTACTTTCCCTGATAGATTGGATTTACTTTCTCTAGCCCAAGAAATACAATCTTATGCTTTTCTTTCACATATACACAATTGTAAGAAATATTTTCATATCTATTTGTGCCTAACCTCATCAATAAGCTCACATACTCAATTATTCACATTCATATACTCATGTCAAACTAGTACCAAGTACCATTATTTCATCAATGAGTTCACATAACGTGAATGAGATCAAGTTATCAATTTCTCATCATCTTTTTTTGCTAATTCAGCATACTGCCAGAATTTTAGTCATCAAGAAAATTATGATTAAATTAGTAAACATCATTAGAACAGAGTAAAAATAATTTTCAGAGACAATTCAATGAATCAATGAGCTCCTCCAAAATTTTCAAAGCATGATAAGGTCTCTAACTATATTTATAAAATTTCACAAATTTGGAGGTCAGAATTGCTCAGTTTCAGCCAACAGTCAGAAGTCTCAAATTTTCTACCTATCAAATGAGCTAAAAACTTCATACAAAAATTTAGGGTTCAACTTCAAGATGTCTTCAACCTTCTCTAAAGCTTTCAGCTCAAAATTAGATCATTTGCTAGGGTAATAAAATTAGAGAATTTCAGTGCTACAAACTAGACTGCACAAGTAGAAACCCTAACCTATTCGGTTTTCCATTTTTTAAAAATAGAAAAAGTGCTTAATATAAGCCAATAAAATTAATGGAAACTCTTTCAGATGTTAGTTTCATCATATAAAAATTTTAGCTCATAATCATACCTCTAAATTAGTGAGAAAAATCAAAGTTTTTCAGCTACGTACTTTAAAATGGGATTTCCAGCAACAAACTCAGAACATGTTTTAAGAAAATAGCTTATCTAGCTTCATCCAAACCCTCTACCAAAATTAATACATCAATGTTCATGTATAATCATCAAGTACAACTAAAAATTTTGAACTTAATCATTCAGAAAATCTCAGAGTAAAATTAGAAAGAAAAGTTGATGAGTAAAGCCCTACTTGTCAAGAGTTCTCTACCCAATTCTTGATCTAAAACTCTTAAATCCTCTTCTAACAAAGCAGGAACAGCAGCTAAGATTTTTGTTTTGATGAGATGAAGGTTTGTTATAAAGGGTTGATTCAAGTTTTCAAGAAGTAAGTTTGTGTTTGTGATGAAACATGTGGATGCTTGATGTTGTGGCTTGGTGTTCTTAGCAAAATTATGATGTTCTTGAAGAAGAAAAGAATAGAGGAAAGCTGAAGGAAGGCTGGCCGAGAATTTATCTTGGAGGAGAAGAATGAAATTTTTGACTTTGTGTTACTAGTAATAAATATCTTATCATTTCTTTACCACAAAATTATTTCCTTAAGATAAATAGATGAAATTGTGACATGCCTATTGGCTCTTAACAAAGGTAATGGTGTGGCATGTTTATAAACCACACACTTGTCACCCTAGGTGGCAAACTTGCACTGGTAGCTTTATATGGTGTAAACCGTAATTTAACAAAACAGGTAAAATAGTGTACCCCGGGTAATCAAACATTACCCGAAAATTAATTCTAAGTATAAAATATTTATTCCTACCTTTTTCTAATCTTAATCCTATAATTTCTCACTTTTGGAAATTTTCGAGCCCTAATTCTAGGGTTTCGGCTATCCCAATTGGCTCGTAGAGCCCACTAAGTTACTATTCACTTTTTTTTTTTACAACTTTGTTGGATCATTCCTGTCATTTCTATGTTTTTCGGATTTTTGAAATTTTGACTATAAAAACTCAAATTAATTTTTATATAATTTTTAGGGTGTTACAAAATGTCTTCTCCTTAGATACAGATCCAAAGATAAAGGAATCTGAGCATGCTTCTTCCTCAAAATCAGAGCCAATGCATGTTTTACAGGGCGATCCCCATATCTGATGATGACCTCAGGATTTTTACTCTCATCAAAGCTGTCTTCAAGAACGATGATTATTCTTTTTCTTTTTGTACTTTCATTCAACTCAGCTCTCTTTTCCATTAGTACTTCTCTTATTCTCAAGCTTCTGCTTGTAGTTCCTGAGGTAGTAGCACCAATTGATCTTTCAAAATGAGTTAAGGGAATACAAGGTTCCTTCCATGTATTCATACCACTCATTTTCTATAGGGCAGTTCAAATATTCAAATACCTTGCTAAGAAGAATGTTGTAAGGAATTGAGGCATTTCTTCTTTCTTTCGGAGAGATGGCTTGGAGCATGTAATAAAAAATTAGTTTAGGTAAACATAGTTTTCTCTTTGTTAACAGACAATGTAGGAGCATGCAATCTATTCCTACTAGCAGGTGAGTGCTATCAAGTTTGGGTAAAAGTGTAACACCCTAATTTTTAACCCAATACTCGAGAACTTATTAGGCTAATAATTAGGTTATTACTTCTTAGTCTCAACTTTTTAATAAAATACTTAGTGGAAATTACAGGTAATTTTTTTTTCTTTTTGAAAACATGACCAAAGTGAGAGCCGCGAGCTTAGCTAATCGGATGACAGAAATATCAAGCACGCGCAACAACCATTATAAATCATTGAGTAAAGCATATAATCAGGAACAATGATCAAGGTAAACAAAGAAACATTTCATTAATAATAGCATAGTTGATGTACATAGCTAGTCATACCCTAAGAACTGGCAGAGCTTGTAATACAGCGGAAAACAAAATACAACAGAAAACAAGAAAGCAGAATAAACCATAACTACCCGAGTGCACCTATGGTGAATAACCTCAAAACAAAAGAAGGTTTATCCACTCTACATGTAGTGTGTGCACTAAGCCTCCCCTACGACGTCAACTACTGGAATTCGAAAAACGGTGGAGTGTAACCGATCCATGGACGCAAAGCAGCAGGAGTGGGAATACGTGAAGACTGAGCGTGTTCTCCTCGGTAGAGGCACCTCTCGGCTCGCCTCGCTAGCCTCGGCTGCGTAACGGTCTCCTCGCTCACATTTCATACGAACTGTGGCGTAGGAGCAGAACTCTCACTATACATGTGCGTCGGTGGGTCCTCGGATGGGTCGTCCTCCGAACTCGAGGATCGAGGCACGTAGTCCTGGAAGTCTCGAGGCATCGAACCACCAGTATACGTCCGTAGAATCCTCTCGTCTCGCGTCCAGGAGTGCTCAAAAACCATTGCGTCGTCATAAGGTGACATCGGGGAGAAACAGTAGCTCTGTACAGGATGTGCAAAGGGGCGTCCAATGAACATGAAGACTCGCACGGTACACTGCCCCTCAAAATGATATGACCTGTGGTCCGGGTCATAGTGGACCTCCCAAGTAAGCGTGTCAATGAAAAGCACGAACATCGCCATTGTTCTCTAAAAATGTGATGGAAGAAAGAAGAGAGAGGAGCGAGAATTCTTACTAAAGAATCTCAGTAGGAGTCTCCTATCCTAGGGTTACATCGTACACATCCTCAAGAACCTTGGGTTTAATCATAAAATGGTGATCATGCATATAAGGTTTAATTTAGGGTTTCTCAAACTAATTATCCAAGGTCCATTCCATTTAGCATGCGTCTTGATGTTATAAATGCAACAAGTTATATCATGGATGCATGTCAATACTTGAGCATATAAGACAACACATTAAAGCACATAAACATAAATCTTGTGGCATGAGGGCATATAACTTTCAAGTGAATCATTCCTCAACTTCGTGACATCAATCATGGTACTTTAGCATATAGGCCACCCTAAAAATAACTAGGTTATGAGCTCATACCTCAGCTAGTCGTCACTAGCTCTTGCTTATTATCTTGAATAAGCGAAACATAAATAATAATCCCGACTCGCAAGTATGGGTAGGGGGCAGGGATCATCTCTCTCGGATTACCCTCTTTGAAACGCTTTGCGGGCATTTCGCCACAGCAATTTCTCTGCTTTGGTAGGCTGCATCTACTCATACCCTCACGGATTTGTCTCCCCTAGGGGTGCTCGGCCGAATCAGTGTCACCCAGGCGAGCGCATCTCAGTGCTTTGTCACATAAAAATCTCTTGGGGGTGCTCGGCTAAACCGGTGTCACCTAGGGTTTTCAACTCATATGGTACTCATAAACATTTCTTTCAACCCTTTAAGGTTTGATGGAAATTCGGCAGCATAACAGGTGTTAAACCAAATTTTCTTCAAACTGCCACAAGCTAATTCACACAACATGTTCTCATGAAAACTCATGCTATGATAAACTTCAACATTTTCATCAATCATTTTCTCATGCATCAAGCACATCTTATCATATCATTGCATCATACCACAAATCATAGCATTAACAACTTTTTAGTGTCTTATGCATTGACCCTTACGGTCCTCAACTCACATTCTAAGTTATAAATCATCAAGCCTAATCTCTTGGGAACTTACAAGGTTATAACTAGTCTTCCTCACCTCACACTATGGTCAAGAACATCTCTAAACCTCAAGGATGCAGAATCCATAATCCTAACTTTACGGGTACCTTGGAGTCATAACAATGACCCTTTCTAAGTCCGGTTTGCTCCTAAGGTATCAAGATCAAGTCTTAAACCATTTATGAGTCATTCCTACACATTTAAACTAATTTAAATCCATGATTAGCATTACTAAACCTTGCTGGACACAATCCAGAAAATTCAAACATTAAGGGATCTAAAACTCTCAAATTAATTCTTTTCTAGTTTCTAACTTTTCTTATCTTTAACATATGGGTTTTAACCTTAATTATACTCAAACATAGGCATATTATCACCATTAAAACAGCTCATACAGTAGCAAATAATGGCAAGGCAGAACCGAAACAAACATTTCCATTTAAAGTCATCAAACACAATTTCTAAAGCACATAAAATACTAGTTTCTCTTGGAACCTTTTTAAAACTTTCAAAACTTATTTATAAACATTTTTAACATCTGAAATCATAAAAATATTTTAAGAGGGAAGTGACTAAATCAACTTTGTCTCAAGAGGTCCTAAATTCATAAAACTTAGTTCTACATATTCCTTGTACTCATAAAAGCTTAGAAAATTTATGAAACATAGTTTTCAATACTTAGAAGCATCAAAACCTCTTGGGGCCGAAACATGAACCAAGGGGAATAAATATTTTAGACCTTTGTTTGAGACAACAATGGACAAGTCTTTGAGCTCTAGGTTCATGTAAGTGATGACATAAAAATAAATATGCTCATGCACTTATTTTAGCTTGCATTAGAAAGTAAAGTGATAGCATAAAATAAACATGAGATGCAACTTATTATTATCTTGATAGTAAGTGAGAACTTGAAATATAAACATGATAATGCATAGCTTGAAACATAAACATGATAATGCAAGGTTCACTTGTTATCTTGATACTTAGTGATAGCAAGGAGAGTAAACATGATGTGCATAGCATAAAAGTAGACATGATGCAAGGTTCATTTTATGGTTAGCTAGAGCTCATCCAAGACTTTAACAAAATAACAACCTAACATATATCTCATTACAAAGAGAGCTCTAGAGTTCTTGAACCAAGTTCTCAAAGGAACTATGAGGTTCTTGAACATCATCATCAAGCTCAAGAAAACAAACTTTCTAAACAAACAAAACCTCAAGGATCAAAAAGGAAATAGAAACCGAAATGTTAAGGAAAAGGAAACAAAGGAACCGAACTCCAAATAGTAAGAAAAGAAAAAGTGTTCTTGAGTAAACATGATATTTGAGTTAGAAAATGAAGTTGAAACTCAAAGAAAATAAAACCTCAAGCTCTAGAGGCTCATTTGAGATGAACACATAGTCATCATCTAGGAGTCCTCATCATTGAGCTATCATGTGCTCATCAAGGCCTCATGGTCGAAATCTCAAGGAAAGAATAACAAAGGAAGTTCCAAAAAGAAAATCCAAGAGAAAGCTAGAAAGAACTCATTTTTAAGAAAACAAAGTTTAGAAAACACTCCTACCTAGAGTGAAGTTAAAAAGCTTGAACTTTGAGAAAAGGAAACAAGATGATGAGCTCCTCCAAGGGCTTGATGGTTTCGGCCAAGGGGAGATAAGGAGGTTGGAGTTGTGTTTGAGGTGAGGTTGTGTTTAAGGTGAGGTGTTTGAGGGATTCGCTGGTGGTTCAAGGCTTTAGGATGGTGTTTGAGGGCTAAGAGATGATGATAAGATGAAGAGATGAAGAGGATGGAGATGAAGAACAAGAGAGAGTTCTCTTGAAACTTTGAAAGAAAAGGAAAGAAACTTAGAGAAGCTAGGAAATTCTAAAAGCTTGCAAATGTGCTAAAAGTGTTTACAAGTTCTTCTAATGCACCTATTTATAGGAAATGAAACAAATGAAGTCTCATTGAGGGGGAGAAGGAACCGTAGCTATAGGAGGGAAAAGGAAGAAAAATATCTCTTTGATTGTGTCATACAAGCATGGTTTGAAGTATGGAGTTCATGACACAAGGTATGGCTTTAGGCATAGGTTTTTGAGTGAGCTTTTCTTTTAATTGTGAATGAAATTAGGCTTCTAGAAGTGAGACATGGCTGGAAGATTTTCAGCCACAAATAAATGGAGGAATTGATTTATTTCACTTGGTTATTCATTAGGAAAAGCAAGCTTGATTGAAACTATGACAAGGTATGACAAGTATGGTGACTTGAGGTGATTTTTCTTCAAGTTTTGAAATGAAATGATTCATGAAAATGGGGAGAGGGCTGGCATGAATTTCAGACTATAAAATGGGGGAGGAAAAGCTTCTAGATGTTGTCCTTGGAAGCATGGATGAAAGCATGGTTTGTATGACTCAAAGTATAGTTTGTGTAAGATCAAAGCATGGCTCTTTGTGTGTGAAAATTTCACACATGTGATGCATATGGGAGGGCATGGCTTCAGCCAAATTTAGACAGCATAGGGGGAGGAAATATCTTCCATGTAATTGGATGCTAATGATAGGATTAAGTGTAGGTTAGCTTAAGTACAAAGTTAGGAGTAATTAAACTTAAGTTTAGGTAGCTAAGTATGAGTATTAGGAATTTTATGACAAGATTAGGAGTGCTCATACATCATTAGAGAATTAAAAACTCATTTGTGAATAAACAATGTGTAACACAATTCCATGATTTAAGGAATTGGAAAGAGAAAACACTATTCAAGATTCCATGACTAGGAGTCTTGAAATTAAAATATGATTTTAAGTTGTAATCAAGCACTTTTAGGTTCTAATCAACTTTAATAAATTATTTTGACTCAAGATTAATTAAGGAAATTAATTAACCTTCGATTAGAGCCTAATATTGCTTAGGTTTGCTTAATCACGCGATTAAGCGTAAAAACACGAAACTAGGTTCAAAACCGTAATTTTGCACTAATTTCGCCTGGGACCTCTGGGACCAAAACTAAAGTCATAGTCTACATAAAAACACCTTTTAAAACCATCTGGAGAAGTTTCGGGTTCATCCGGCACTTGCAAATGGGTAAAACACCGCAGGGGCGTTTTGGTCATTTTGACCTGAAAACTCAAAATATGAGATTTTCGATCCCGGGAAGGTACACAAGTCATCCAATCCCCTTCCAACATTGAGTTTGCCCTTCGAGTACTGTCAGACCGGCTTTCCTCGAATTCCGGGCAGAAAATGACCTCAAGGGCATTTTGGTCATTTTCACTCTAATAGAAAATCGGGGCGTTACAACAAGAGTGAACTGGATGAGTATGAAAATATGGCAAGCCTTCGAGTTTAGCATTAAAGTTGTTATCTCGTTAGGATGATGTTTAGGAGAATCCATGAGACATCTTGACATGTCTTCTACTGGAACCCCAAGAGTTATGAACCAATTTTTCTCAAGTGAGTATCTAAGCCCCTCGTCAGGGGCTTGATAACATTGGAAAGATTTGCTATTTTAAGTTCTAAGTTTGTATTTCTGATGTAGGAAATTAGCACGGAATCAGACATTTGTGATAGTCGAGAGTAAAAGGTGGTCATCATCCCTGTGAAAACCCTATCAGTGAGATTTACAAAGCCTTCCCATCCCTGAAATGAGATAACTTCCCATAGAATAAAGACTTGCATCATCACTTCCTTTGGCAATGTTTTTCCAAGAGATACAAGATGCTAAGAGAAGTTTTCATAATAGTGTTGCTAACAATTAGGTGCATTGAACATGTAGAGTGTTCCCATGTGAGCAATGTGACCAGAGTAATGTTTTCCTTCAGCCATTTCTAATGTCTTAAAGAGGTGTTTGTAAGAAGAGTTGTTGAAGCTTGAGAAAGGATTCAATGGTGAAAGCCAGAGAGAAAAATAGAGTGACTTTGGTTTCAGTAAAGGAAGCTCAAAAGAGTAGAGAGACAATGTAACACCCTAACTTTTAACCTAATATACTCGAGTCGCATTCTGGTTAATTATTAGTTGTTACGCCTTTGTTTCAAAAGTTTACTTATTTTTTCTCTCTAAAATACGAGTAATAAAAGTACGACTAATTTTTTTTTTTAACTTTAAAATCAAAATATGAGCCACATGCGTGTATAGATATCGATTAATACTTGCATAATAATAGCAAACATATAGACCTCATTATAATATATACAAGCCATAGCATCACATAACATATATCAAATTAACATATCATATCCATAACATAGTAGTGATGTCTTATGTACACAAAAGAAATTTAAAGATAACAAATTCACTAATAAAGGTTCACATATAATAGATCAAAAGCTAAGCATGTCTGCAACAAAACTAAACTAATTCCCGATGCATAGCCATCGAAGGACTAGGTTAAGCATAGGTGTATAGGATGTAATAACCCTAAAGCTAATGTCCAAAAGAAATCTATCTCCATGCTTTCGCTGTGACCCTCTGATCCGATTCATAGCGTAGCTCCCACGCCTATATCTCAGGCAAGGTCATGAACATCGCCATTATCCTCATCTGGAGACGACACGGGAGAAAAGAGAGGGATGAGAAACTTATTCAAGATTCTCAGTAGGGCTTCCCGTCTCTAACACAAGTGTCATCATCATCGTCCCCAGCCACTTCAGTTTTCCTTATGAAAGAGGTGTACATGTATAAGGTTCAATTTTAAACTTCTCAAATCTATTTATCCGAAGTAGGTGTCTTTTAACATGGGTTTTAATGTCATGAATACAATAATTATCTCATGTATGCATGACAATACCATAGGAGCATAAGTAACATAAACATACAAATTTATAACTCATCATAATGCTAAGTATATAAGCAGGAGGAAAGTTAGAGGACTAGAGTCACTTAGCACATATCACATGATTAATGCACTAATAGGAGAATGAGATAAAATATACATGTGCATCTTTTCTTTACTTTCTCATAACTGAACTCTTAAATTCTTTTCATAATGACCACCCTCTCAAGTAACCATCCTAAGCTAACCATCTCATCTTCCCCGGCAATTTTATAATAGCCACCAAAACTCCACTTCACTGATCGTCTAGGATGAGCTCAATCTAACTAGCCATCGCTAGATTTTATATGGGGTAATAGAGGAGGTAACACATCACTTCCTTATTGGATCACCTATCATAACCTTTAATTCAGGGAGTCTAGAGGATCATCTCCATGTATCTTATGTCACCTTAAGTCTTTTAGTGGATCACCCCTCATAACCTTTAACTTGAGGAGTCTAGGGGATCATTTCCTCATCTCATATCATGTAATAACACATGTATTTCAAATATCTTTCTAAGTCCACAAATTTGGCAGAAATTTAGCAGTATCATGGCTATACACTGAATTTCTCCAAATTTGCTTTATTGCACCTAAACACATAATTCATACACTTCAACATCAACTCATGAACTTGATAATCCATATAAACACTTTCTCATAGCACATACATCAGCACATAAAGATCTCAATTTCATTGTAGAATAAATATGCTCCTACCTAGTGTGTCGGAATCAGGCACCGGACTCAGCTAATATATATGCTATGCTCTCAGCAACTCATAATAAACCTACATTCATTTAATATACTAACTTTCATTATCTCCTCTAACTTATAGTACCTTATGCTTTCGATCATTGCGAGTCTTAAACTCCCAGTCTAATTAACCTAACACCCGATATAAGTCTTTTATGCACCTAAAGGATCATAACTAATAATTCTCACTAATTTTTATGCTTATGATCAATACCAAACAGCCTTAGGCAGTTTGGGCAGATTTATTATGAATCAATTATGGGTTTCTAGAAGTTATGTCTTTAACCCTTTCTAAGTTTCGGCGTTCCCTAAGGTACTAAAATTAATAATAATAATTTTTAAGAATAATTTCTATGCTTCTAAAATCATTCTAAAATAGTTTTACCTCAAGTTTAATCATTCTAAAATAGTAGCCAAAATCTTGATTTCTAAGGGTTCTAAAACTCACATTCTTAGTCCTTTCTAGTTACTAATTTTTCCTAACACTCATAAAATAGTTCCTACTTTAATTAAACATAATTTTTACACATTCTAATACATTAAAACAACATCATACAACCACCATCATAGCAAGGCAGTAACCGAAATATTTGATTCCAAACAACACATAAAATCACATCTTTAATACATAAGTCATAAAAACCATGCTCATAGGATTCTTTGAGCTTACCTATGCTTAAGAAAATCTCAAGACATATTTTGTTGGCCTTTGTGATTAGATGAAACTTATGCTAAGTTCATCATCCTCACATGGCCGAATTTTGAGTCAATGAAATACATCCATTTTCCAAAACTTATCTTTACAAGACAAAGTGAGCTTTAGAGTCCTTATACCAAGGTTTCAAGGAAATTTTATGGTGTGAACTTCATCATCAAGCTCAAGAGAATAGATTAAGAGAAAAAACCAAGTAACAACATTTCTTTGAGAACCGAAATCAAAACAACAAAAAGGAAAAGAAAAATTGAAATGCTTTTAGGCCCATAGGCCATGTTTCAAGCTTTAGAGGTTACATAAGTGATAATCTCATGATTACCATCATAAACACTCATTATCAAGCCAACATTTTTTTAAAAAAACAAGGCTCTATGGCCAAAAATGAAAAAAGAGGAAAAGAGTTCAAACTAAGAGAAACTAAAACTTGTTCATAACCAACATCAAAAGAGAAAGGTAAAAGCTTTTAAAACAAAATCCCTACCAAAGTGTAGTCTTGAGCCAGGAGGAAGAAAGCTTGGTTCTTGGAGTTGAAATAAGAAGATAAAATCTCCTCTAGTGGTTTTGGCCTTGAGAGAAGAAAATGATAGGATGAGTTTTCTTGAGAGTTTGAGCTTAAAAGTGGAAACATTGTGTATTTATAAGGTGATTTGAGGTGGTGGTGTGGTGGTTCAAGGTTGTTTTGTGGTCGTCTATGGTGGAGGAAGAAACTTTCTTTAAGGTGGAAGAGAAGAAAAGAAAACTTGAGTTGAGAGGATTGTAAGAGTTCTTTTTTAACACCAAAGTCTTGGCCAAAAAAGCAAGTGGTAAAGAATGAGATTTTTGGGTTGAAAATTGAATAAATATGGTGGCTTTTGGGGGGAAGGTAGCAGCTGCCTTGGCTCTTTGGGAGGGAAAATATCTCCTCAAAATGTCATTCAAAGGTAAGGTTGGAGGCATGGCTAGGCAGGGTTCAAAGTATAGCTTAAGGCATGGTTCAAGGCATAGTGTAAGCATGGTTCTTGTGGGTAAAATAAATCAACATGTGTTGAATGTGAGGGGAAGAATGGTACTGGTTTCATGCAGCCAAAGGGAGGGAAATTGTTTCATCTAAATGTAGTTTAGAGGTGTGTTTAGATGTATCTTTGATTAGGAGTTTGTAAGTAAGTGTTTAGGTAAAGTAATGGGTAATTAGAGGTGTCAAGACATGATTAGGAAGTGGTCTTGCTTCGTTAGTGAAATCAAAACTCATTTTATAATGTACTTATTCACAAACATAATTCCTTAATTTTAGGAATTGGAGGGAGAAAACACTATTCAAGATTCCATGACATGGAATCTTGACTTCAAGAAAGAGTTTTAAGTTTATCTAAGCAATCTTGGGTTCTAATAAATCTTAATAAATTATTTTGACTCTAGATTAATTACTGAAATTAATTAATCTTCTATTCGAGCCTAATATTGCTTAGGTTTCCTTAATTACGTCGTTAAGCCTGTAAAGCACTATTTTAGGGGCAAAACGGTAATTTTGCATAAAAACTGCCCAAGACCACCCGGACTTTAAACAATCATCATTATTCACATATAATTAGCATTTCAAACTCTCGGGAAAGATTCGGGGACCAAATGGCACTTATACCTGCATAAAAATGTTGCAGGGGCATTTTTATCATTTTGTGCCGAAATTTCCGAAAGTGAGATTTTCATCTCTGTTATTGTTTCTAAGGTATCTAATCCCCTTCAAACATCAAACTCACCCTTCAAGGATGGTCCGGGTCGGCTATCCTCGAATTCCGGGTAAAAATGGCTTCAGGGGCATTTTGCTCATTTTTACATGGGAAAAATCGCAGATCACGATTTTCGTACAGATTTCTATCTAATCCTTATGTAACCTACTCCTAATATTAAAATACCCTTTTGGGGGTGGTCGGGTTTGGTCGGCCTTGATTCTTTCACAAAAATGACTTAGGGGTATTTTGGTCATTTTTGCTAAGCAGGAAAAAATCGGGGTGTTATAGACGAAATGATTGAGGAGGCATATAGAGGAAGACAGAGATAAGAAGAATAACGTGTGAGGAGTGGTCAGTTATTAAGTGATAGGACATGGTCGTCTGAAGTTGAGGCGATGTGGGAGAGAGAAAAGAATAAATTCAAGGGAATTTTCCCACTCTTTTTGTTTTTCTTTAGTGTAAGTGATTCGTGACTCTTTGAATCACTTTATGAAGAGTTACTTTCTAATTCTTTGAAGTGTTGTAATGTTTTCACTTAACTAGTCATCTTATACATCCTGAAGCTTATGACCCTAACTATTGTCAATCTTTTTTAGCCTTATCTTCTCCTTAAGCTCATGATTAATTCTTCTGAAATCCAAGAGATAGGCTTGTCCTCTATACTGATATTTCTATGTGATCTTCAGGTCAGATTCATAGAGAGGAGAGTACGTAGAAATATTTGTGTATGAATGCTTATGCAAATTTTTCAGAATGATGCAACAAGATTAATTTTTCAACGAAAGTCTTTTGAATACCTCTGACATTTTTCATTAGTTTTCACAAATATATGACATAAAAGGTCTTTTTTAAAATTCTACCTGAAATAAGATTGATCAACTAAGAGGCATGGATCTATAGTAATGAGTATGGCTTTCTGAACAAGACTAATATCACTAGTATTATAAGGATCTTAGGATTACCTCGATATTTGACCTTTTCGCTGGTTCCTTATCCGTAGCATCTGGGTGCAGTAGTTTTCAGCAATCTCCATTTCCCCTTAGGCATAAGAGGTATGTTCTTTTCTTTGCATTGTCAAGAGTTGTAAATCTTTCAAGATATTGGTAGCATTTTGGAATCTCTTAGTTCCATAGGGCTTGTTGATTCAAGTTCATGATGAATCCCTTTTTATTCAAGTATTCAAGTTTTGCATGTTCTTGACCTAGTTCTGCTCTTGTAGCAAAGTATCCACCTAACGTTACTTTGATCAAAGCTTTCTTAATATATTCAGACACAATGGTGGAGATGGAAACACATTTTGCCATAATTATTTAAGAATGATATGTCTCATAGAACTTTCAGATTGCTTTTCTTTTTGCTCAGAAATGTTTTTCTTATTTTCTTTCGAGTTTTTAGCGTACTTTATGAACTATATGAGTTATGGAATTTACTTACTGAAGGTTTGGCTTCCATCTTTTTGCTATCAGAAGTTTCCTTGAGACTCTTCTCCTCAAGGTTTTCTTTCAGTCCTAAGTGACAACCAGCAAAGTTATTCTTGAATACTCTTTATCAACGAATTCAAACCATTTGGAGGTCTTGAGTATCCTGTTGCTAATTTTCTTTCTAAGCTCAGGAAGATTTTTGAGATGATTGTTTTTCTTTTAAACTTCTAGACACCTTGATTAGTGACAATGTTAAGATGTACCTACAACAACAGACATTTGATCTTGGTACTCAACTTTCTTGAGTCCATCCGTGTTAATTATTCAGGAGGAGGACTTTCCATCCTTTCTAACAGATTTCTTCTTCAAAAATTATTTGTCAGATGGATATTCCAATTTATGATGGATAGCAAAAGAGACTATAATGATTATTCTTAGATGAGGCTGCATTTCATTTTAATTCCCATTTCCTCTTCATTTCTCAAACTTTTTTTTTTCTGAATCAATGGTCTTTGTTTCTTCAAGCACAAGTTTAAGATTTTAGGACCTTTTGCCATTTATTCAGTTTAGATTTTAGAAGTTATGAAGATTTCTCAAATTTAAGAATAACTTTATGAGATCCTTTTAATTAAATTTTAAGACTTCAGCTTCTAATGCCTTGAGTTTGAAAGTAGAATTTTTATTTTCCTTATGAGTTTCTTTATCAAACTTAGGCTTATTCTACCTGAGATGTTTTGAAGAAGAAGTATGTAAATTATATGGCAGCTCATCATATGATTATGAGCTAAGTAAAGGAATGAGTTTGATTATTCTTACCTTATATTTTTATATAAAATTGCACTTATGTCATGAGATATAGAATTTTTCTTTTTCAACCTTATCATGACTTACTGACTCATTCCCTTCATCTTCAAAGTTGCTCTTTTCAGGGTTTTCTTTGATCATTTTGTCTTTCTCTTGAGATTTAAGCTTCTACTATTTTTAGCTTAGCCTTATTAGGCTTTTAACATTTTCTCCACAAGTAAGGAGATCTCATCTCCGATTTCAGTCTCAGATTTTTCATCAGATTCTTCCTCTTCACCAGAAGTATCAGCAACATCTATTGCTTTAACTTTTTGCTGTTATTGATGTGATGACTTTTAAAGCCAAAGATTTTCTTCTTTGAGATTCCTCAACTGAGAGAGTATAATTAGATCTAGGAGCATCATCAAAGAAAGGATGGTCAGTTGACAGAGTGATCTTCTGCTTCATTTTGTTCCTTCGATCTTTGTCCTCTATAATCGTTGGATTTGTCAAACCCCTCAGAGGCCTGGCTCTGATACCACTTGTAGGTAAAGAGTGCATGAGAAGGGGTTGAATCGTGCTTTGGAGCTTTCTTTGAATCTGAAAAAGCTTAAAGCTTGAAGCACAGCGGGATCATGGTTAGTTGTTTTAGAAAGTAGATCCCTGAAGCATTTTAATAATAACATAGCTTTAATAATAATACTTCAGCAGTTATTAAATTAAAGCACACAACATTAAAGTTAAGATATCAGAGAAGAGAGAAATGACACAAATATTTTTATACTAGTTCGGCCAAACCTGCCTACAACCAATACTCAACACATATTGAGATTCCACTAACAACAACTTTCTCAGCCTGAGAAAGTAAATTGGATAATCTTTACATTAGCTTTCCCAAGCTCTCATAGTGAACAATAGACAACCCTTACTGTCACAAATCGAGTTGTTCTGAACCAGCCTCTCCAATATGAACTGAGTAGTCTTAAACTATCCTCTCCAAGCTAAATCGTGACCTGTAGACAACCCCTACTACCACGTTGGAAGTAGTTCTTCCTAGCCTTTCCATGCTGAACCATGATGACTAGAATGCCTCCATCATCAAGTTGTGAGTACTTTTTACACAACCTCTTCAAGTTGGACCGAGATGAGCAGAAAGCCTTTGCCATTGCATTGCAAGTATGTTTATCTTTGCCTCTCCAAGCTATGTACCACTCTTATCACTACTAGATCAAGGTTAAAAAGGCTATGTGTTTGGGTTGCCACTCAAGGTTCCTTACAAATATTCAATAAAATAAACCTAGGAAACAAGAGCGACTTCTTTCTAACATCTCTTCCTAAGAAGAGTATACAAATCAATACAAGACACAGAAAGAAGATTTTACACTTCAATGAGACTGATTACTTATTATGATGAATATCACAAGAAGTGTGGAGAGATTTTCCAGAGTTTTCGCTTTTATGTCTTCAACTCTCTCATTGGTATTCAAGCATAGCATCTCCATTTATACTGATCCTTCTTCATGACCGTTGCCCTTGATTAGATCTCCAAGTGACACATGTAGATCATCTGTTGTGTCTTGGAACATTGATCTAGAGAGGTAGGCTGACAAACTTTTCACATTTGTTGCAAAAGCCGTTGTATTGTAGAAGTTTTTGATGTCCTTATTTCTTTTTACTTTCTTATCATAGTTTCTGAACTCCTCCATCTAAAAACTAGGATGGCTGACTATTTAGGTAGAAAAGTTGACATACCAGTTATGAAACTGGGTTTGACTCGAGAGTTGAAATTTGAATTTCAAATTTCCTTCCATTTCTTGTAGCTTTCTGTGCTCAATAGTTAAGTGAGCTTTCTAACATGTGTAATCAATCCCTTTATCATTGTCCAATCTTCCAGTCTTCAATCTTGGCTTTTTAATGCTGGTTGATTTGTAATTGTGATGATTGTCGACTGAGTGACACATTACTTTTAGGGTTGGCATGATTTCCTCACTCTTCAGTGTACTTTCTAAAGACCATTTCCTTGGGTTTCTTGTTCTTGTATTGATCTGCTTCATTCCTTAATGTATGTAAGCATTTTTTACATGATATAATATTTACTTTATTTAAGCTCATTCTCTTCCCATGAGATAAAACATGTTTGCACATGCAAAATGAAATTATTTTGGCTTAAGTCCGTGTAATGCATTTCATAATTTACATGTTAAGCTTAATCAAGAAACTTAATGTAGCCACTACTCATTCTTCAAAATATTTTCTTTAAACTGGCTTTGTTGTCATTCAAAACATTAAAGCTCATACTTTCTAAAGGTATTTAGAGCTTACATGATGATGTCAAAAAGGGGAGAAGGAAAGTGAAGAAAATCTTGTGGTATAGAACTTAGGTGGTTCCATAGTTGAAGTAGAGATTTCTCAAACCTTGAAGCCAATTACCGAATAGCCTGCTAGGAAGCACTTGAGGCAGAGACTATTGTAATTTTGATGGTACCTCAACCTCCTTCTTCTATAAGAATAACTCTAGTAAAAGAGAAAGAAGACAAGGGCTCATAAACCAGCACCCCTCCTACTAAAGTTGCTCCCACTATTCCTGGTTCTGGTTCTATTCTTGCTCATGTTTCTAATCTTACTTCTGCTTGTCTTTACTTTTTTCCTATCAATGAATCAGTGCCTACTATTCCTTTTTTTGCTGCCGTGGTTACTACTGATGTTCCACCTATTCCCACATACACTACAACCATCCTCACAATAATCACTTACCAATAGAAAATGAACCACCATCTGCTCCACCACCTGCTACTTCAAATGCTAAAGGTTTTGAAGCTGACTCACCAAAATTAGGGGACACCATTCCCTTTAACATACTTGGGCCTACACCCAAGGCTGCCCCATCAACACTGACCATAACCCACCTTTTACATTAGCCTGTATTCGAGCCTTCAACAAGTTTTCCAGAGGTCCAACTTTTGCATAATCAGAAGGATATGGCCTCGAGATTAAATAGAGTTAAAGCTTCCAACAAGGAGATTGGTGCATGACTCAAAAGACATGAAAGACTGCTAATTCAGCTTCTTCAAGAACTTTGCCAGAGGGGCTAATGATGGTGTCACTAGGTTCCAGCACATCCTCTTTTTGTTGATGATAAAAGAAGAAGAAGAAGAAAGAAAATGAAAAATGAAGAAAATGAAGAAATGAAGAAAATTTTTTGTGCTAAGAACTTCCAAGGGATCAAGCTAAGAAGGAGTTTAGTGCCTTTAGACTTCATTTTTGTAAGGATAAATGGATTTTACCCCTTGAATTTTAGGTCATGTACAATTTACACCCTAACTTTTCAAAATGTCCATCGTGATACCCTGAACTTTCCAAACTGTGCAAAAAAATCCGTAGTATAATTTTGGTAACTAATATAGGTAAGATTTGTGTGCACTTAACCCCCTGATGTTTCTAATTTATATGACCTGACACCTTATCTGTGAATACTATGTGCAATTAACTTTTTTTTCTATTTTGATCTTTTTTTTACTGAACTTAGTTCCAATATCATTGTTCTGATATCTTGAACATGCTTTGATAAGTTTATCTTTTTCAAGGTTATGCTTTGATATATCTTGATGTGTGAATGCATGCTTTCATACTTATTTACATCCATCATGCACTCTGATATATTTAATGATTAGCTCTGATACATATCATTTATAACTCTGATATAGATTTGCAATTTATTGCAAATGCTCATATATGTATGTTTTGGCACATGAACTTGAAGTTTTCTCATATGTCACATACATCCTCTGACACACAAATATGAAGTTTTTTTTTACACATCTTAAACTCGGATACACATGTGATCAATTCTTTTTAAGCTTCAAAAAATGCCCTTGCGTGCAAAGTTTATATGTTGCATGTTTTTGTGCAGTTTGATTGCATCGCTTTTCAAAATTTTATTCAGATAAAGATGCGGTGTATATGGATTCAAGATCAAGAGTAAAATTTATTCGGATAAAGATGGCCTGTATATTGATTCTAAGTTTAGAAAGTCAAAATGACTTAAAATCAAGTTGTGTTTATTCATAAAGCTTATATGCTCCATCTTTCCAAAAGTTGCTCTGATACTTCTCAAAAAGTATTCTGATTAACTTCAGAAACCTTCTTTGAAATAAAATAGCTCTGATTTCAATCACTTAAGGTTGTGAAATATATTGATTTCATCTGTATTACACCTTAAGAAATAGACTTTCTAAAAGTCCTATCAAATGTAGTTTGAAAGAATATAGGTTTATCTTTCTCTACATCTTGTCATATATTTCTTTCAAAATCTCTTCAAAAGATTTTCTAAAAATTGGTTTGTCTTCATCAAAATAGGGTAGATTGTTAGCTCCAGAACTTTTCATAAAGCATCAATGCTAAATGTTTTGAGTAGGACAAATCCGTTACTTGAGTTTCTTGAAGCACTAAATAGGACTATTCACGTTAGCATACTTGTTTTTGAAATGAGAATATTCTCACAATGACATGTGCAAACATCTAATCTCATTTAAAGAACTTTAGAACTCAAAGAAAGTGAAAATAAATATTGAAATGAATGAGTCAATATTCAATGCATCAAAAGAAATTCTCAAGAACAAGAAACCAAGCTTCAGATCTTGCACGACTTCAGAAACTAAGTTTCAAGTGAAAATTTCAATCCAACTCTGAAGAAAAGTGTGGTTATCATCTTCAATCATCATGATTATGATAATTAACAAGCTCTGATTGAAGAACAGAAGATCAAAAGGATTGTCCAGAAATTGAGACAACACTTCATAAAGCACATTTACTATAAACTGTGCACTTTGCAAAAATAGGAGGAAAATTTTGAAATTCAAATTTAAAGTCAAACTCAGTCAAGGACTAATAGTAATATGACTTTTCAACTTGGTCAACTGCCCTAGCTTCTAAATGGAAAAGTTCAGAAACCTTGTTCAGAAAGCAAAAAGTAGTTTTTGAAGGTGGATTCATAATCTCCATTAGACAACGGCTTCTACAACTGCAAAAAAGTAACTCTAACACGTAGGGCTACTCTTCTAGACTTCTTTTCCAAGGCACAAGAAGAAGATAAACACATGTCACTGGGAAAATAGATCAAGGGCAATGGTCATAATTGAAGATCAAGTATAAAAGAAGATCTTGTGCTTATAATGAATAGACTTTTACTCATTTACATGTGCTAAAATGCTAAAGATATTTCCTCTCATCTTTTGTAAAACTATTACAGCTTGTAATCAGTTTCATCCTTATAAAAGTCTTCTTTCTATGTTCTCATTAGATAACATCTTCTTCCTAGGAAGAATAGATAAAAACAAGTCATTCAAGTTTTCAGCTTTGATATTGTTTATTCTGAGAAAACTTGACTATTTGATAATTTGAGTGATTCAACCTAAACACAACCTTTATAAACCAATCTAGTAGTAATCACTATGAGATAGCTTGAAGAAGCTAGTTAAATAATACTTGAAGGTGACAACAGAGTGAGCTACTGGTCATGTTGTGTTTAGCTAAAGATTACTGGTAAGTGACAGTGGCGAGCTACTAGTCACATGGAGATAGCTTAAGAAGGCTATAGAAAGACTATCTAACTTTCTCGGGGTTAACAAAGGTTTTTAGTGGAACTCAATGGTTGTTAAGAACTGGATGTAGATAGGTTGGCTGAACCTGTATAGAAATCTTGTGTACTACCTTCTCTTTCCCTAAATCTCCTTTATATTTTGTTTTGTGCTTATTGTATTTATTCTTCTGATGAGTATATTTAATAATTCGTTTCTTACATCTATTTAGTTCAAAAAATTACTTTCTGACACTTACTGACGTCATTTCCACTGTACTTCAAGTTCATACTTGATAGTTACTGTTTAAGCTGTTCATAATCTAAAATGGAAAGGAAAGTTAAAACATGATTCAACCTCCTTTCTCATCCACTTTTCAACCTACACTTATATCTCATAAAGATTCCTTTTATGAAAGACATATCACTTCATCTAAAAATTCAATTATTTTGTAGTCTAAATATTTTTCATAACATACCTATACCCTTTTTTATGTGCTAGATAATAAGCCCTCTCCAACACTTCCTACTGTACTAGAAGGCACTCAGGTGTACAACATAAGACTGACGATCCTCAGGATAAGGTCCCTGAGTTACCATTTAACACTTTTTGGCATGCACATTGGGCCATCCTCGGATCCATATCCTAGCTATCCCCAGAGCACATAAGATCAATGGTCCTTGGAATAAACTCATGAGCTACCATTTGACATTTTCTGGTAGGCATACTTATCCTTGGATCCATATCTGAGTTGTCGCTGGTTCACAATCAAGACCGAGTATCCTCAAGCCTATCTCCCGAGCTACCCTCAGTAGACTAAGACGTGCAAACTGGGCCATCCTTAAACTATTGTCCAGAGCTATTCGCGGAGCATAAACAAGACCTAAATGTCCTTGACTAATGCCCAAAGCTGTCCTCGGCATAACATAAGGGATCAATCCTTGCGACCACATCTTGTAGAAAATCTATCAAGTTTAAAAGGCAGGATAAAGGTTATACAAGCCAGCTTTAACTTGTGACCGACTCAGTATTCAACTCTTCGACTCAAATGGACTCAATCTACAACATAACTAGTCGATCATAACTTGGACTCAAATGGACTCAATCTTACAATGACTTTGGTTCGCTCCTATTCAGGCAAGTCAAGCTCACATCATAACTTCGATGCCCCTTTATGACTTCAATGTGCTCTCATGTCACCAAGTCAAAATATAACACTCCCTAAGACACCAATTCCCTCGCGATTAGGTCTTGTGGAAAAGAAAGAGCAACAAAATATGCCGTAAGCCGATGACAAGCTCATCCCAAGCCGATGATGACTTGCCAAGATTAGGGCACCAAAGAGAGCTATATTAGGGAAACTTTGTCGGGTTATCAATTTTATGGTTTGGGCATTTCCAAAAAGACAACCATCCTTTTTGGACCTCACCACTTAGGACAAAAAAAAGGTAAAAGAAAAACTTGATTGAAAGGGGAAGCCTAAGGGATCAAAAAATGATTTCAAAACATCGGATGGTGGCCCAGCTATTAAATGAAGTTCTGTAGGAGTGGCTTTCAACTTCTTAAGTACTTCCCTCTAAATTTAAAGAACAGAATCCAGACTCTGAGTCTAGTGAAGAGTTCCTGATACATCCACAAAAGTGCTCAAAGGAGTGGAGGACGAGTAGAACCTTGTAATCCTGGTACATTTTCCTTTTGGCCATATCAGAACCCGAATTTCAAAAGACCTACAAAGGGAAACCATCATTATGAAAATTTCAAACTGAGTCTAAGTCGTGCAAAATAAAGCCAAATGCCACTTTGCTATGGTGGTTCCCCAACAAATCACTACCTAACTCCCAGGAAGCCCCCATAGATTTAGAAAGGTGCTCAAATGGGAAAATACTTAGCAAAACCTCAAAACCCTTATAGTTAGTAGAAAGTATGCCCAAAAGCCTAGAAACATCCTACAAGACAAGGGACAAACCTAGAAGTCCCAATAACGTTGTATTCATAAAACTATTTTCACAAAAACATTCGCAAAGTATTCTCAACAAAATGCAATAAGTAAGCAAGTAATGTACAAGTGAAGATTGAGAAGAAAGAACCAGAGAACTTACTGAAATGAAGAAGTTGCAAGTTGTTAGACCAAGATAGAGGGAAGCAAATGGAGTTGACAACCCAACAGAGGTTCTGCAATATAGTAGTTACAAGTGAGAATGTAAAAAGAAAGGGGGCTTCAATTTTTAGAAGGCAGGCGGCATTCGAACATGAATAGGAAGAGTCGTGGAGGGGCAAACGTGTCTTTTCTTGGACTTGTATGGGGGAAAAATGGGATGCGTGCTAAGATTGAAGCGACGTGAATTAAAACCCTTTTTCAGAGATGCAATGTGGCATCATAGGTGTAGTGGGCTTCGGGCGCAACAGTTGAGAAGAGAGGAAGGTAGTGATTGGAATTCAAACTAGCATCACACGTGCTCTAACCACTATCCCTAACATATCAAGGGAATCGCACCAAATGGCAATAACAAGCTATCACTTTAGCTCGATCTTCAAGATTATTATGTCAAAAATCAAGCTGGGGGCACTGTTACGGATAGTAGTGAAGAAATCCAAACCCAAAAGCTGGCCCACCCAGAAGGCCCATCACGAAGGCCTAGGATGGCGGAACCCAGAGACATATCCACTTACTAGTCCAAACATATGCTTAGGTGGCACATGTATGTGGCTACTAAACTCCTTCATCCAGTTTCCCACTCTCACCATCACCACGAACGCAAGACGTAGGATATGGGAATAAGGATGCAAGGATTTGTCCTGACACCGAGTAATAACCCCCAAGCTCCTATACATATCTCCATAAGCTCCAGGTACAAGTTCATGTTCTTTTTTAACAGTGTCCTTACTCTGTCAAAATCTCTGCTTATTCTCTTGGTGGTGCCTCTGCAGGTACAACCCCCTTCATCTTTACTCCATGCAAGATCAAGAAACCTAGGAAGGACCAAGTCACATTACTTTCAACATTTTATCCTTAATGGCATAAGCCATTCCATTATCCCCCTCGTTACAGTAGGATTTTTTCTTTTTTGGTTAATAGGGAAAGGAAAATAAAAGGTAAAAATAAGATAAAAAGGCCTTTTATCAATTTTTTATGCTTCAAAAGGAACCTAAGGATACACATCATAAGGTTGGCTTCAAAGGCTCAAATGGTCCAAATAATGCCCTAATCATTTCACCAAAACACACTACCTTAGGATTTCAACTCAATAGAAAATCAAGCACAGTCCGGGATAGGTGTCAATTCAAATAATCACTATAATCATTCTCTAGAAAAATGAATCTAGTTCATTTTCATGAAAATAATAACAATTTAAACTATCAACAAGGATTATAAATGAAAGCATGATCCATTAGAGATATTGTACTCATAACACTCCAAGATTAAGTAAAAGTGGTCCAATCATTAATGACTATTCAACACAATTTTTAGAAGAGAACCTTGACATAACTAAATAGACTCATAATTTTTTTCATTTTTGGACTTGACTCTATGAAATACAAAACACTAATAGATAAAAGATACCTAAAGAAAAGCAAAAATATAGTGATAAAAAAACAGCAACAAATATAAAATAACGATAAAAAAATTAAAACTAAAGAACTCCCCTGATTTTATTGCATTCATCCATTGCCCAATGCTTAGCATCATTGTTATTGTTTAAGGGCAGTGGAAGGGTAAGTTGTGCATGTAAACTCTAAAGATAACAACACAAGCCGGAAAACTTGCTTTATTTCTTAGATTTCCTTGTTTGTGAGTTAACATGAAATGAGGATAAGAGATAAAAAAAAGAAATTTCTAATGTGCAACCTAAAAATAATAAGAAAATATTTTTGTAGCTGAAACTATATAGATTCCCATATAAAGGCTTCAAACTTGGGAAGGCACTCAAGTCAACTCCATATACACTAAATTACCAAACATTAAAACAAAAAGAAATAAAAACATGGGATGCCTCCCAAGAAGCACTCTTTTAACGTCATTAGCTTGACTTGTAAAACAAGTTCTAATCAAAAGAATAAAAAATATAGATTTTCCTTACAAATAGCAGGATCATCAAATTTTTCACAAACATGCATAAGAATAACAAAAAAGGAATGAGGAATAAAAACAATTTTCTTGTGCACTATGTAAGGAAAACAAATAGCAATTAATTTTCATAAATATGATTTATTATGGGAGATAGAAGAACTAAACACAACCAAATTTTCTTTATTTACATTCTCCACGTAATTTTAGCACAAAAGCCTCACATTGACATGATTTATTGGCTTAGTATATGTGCATAAACATGTAGGATGCATCCAACTTGCACATACACAACAAAAATCATCAGATGACATCCACGTTTTAGCCTTATACAAAGGATGCAAACAAGTCATATGCATGACACCTGAACAAAGATCACAGTAAGGAAAAAGAATTGGCCATTGAGTTGGTAAATGTATAATGAATTTTGAAGATCTATTCCTATAGTTGTTGTAGCATGTTGTTTTGAGGGTTTTTCTTTTTTTTTAAAAAAAAGAAAGAGTTATAGGCAAGTTTTCTGTGCTTTTTTTTGCTTTTTTGGATTTGAAAATATGCACTATTGGGGGTGAGTATTGATGGTGGTGGCATTGAACTTGACCATCATTAGATCCACAAAGGTTTAGAAGGGTGGCGATAGTGCTAGTAGGGATTAAGGGTGAGTGAAGGGAAGGGATGGAAAGTAGAAGAAAATAATACTCCAAGAATATCATATTTAAATTCACATTTTGTAATGGTAAATTAGATAGGGACTTTATTGTAATTTTTTTGTTTAATATAGGGACCCAATTACAAATTTCTATAACTATAAGGACCTGATTAAATCAATTTAGTCTTATAAATTTTAGTTTCAACATCAATTCAGTCATAACATTTTTTATTTGGATATCAATTTAACTATTCCATCAAAGTGGTGATTCAACAAAATGACTAAACTGATATTGAAATTTAAAATACACTACCAGAAAAAATGCTATTGCTAATGGATTTTACCAATAGATTGTTTGGATTACCGACGAAAAATTTCGTTTTCAACAAATTTTTTCGACGGATTTTGTCAACCGATAATAACATAGTCGGCAATCATTACCGGCGGGAAAAAATCTATCGAAAAATGTTACCGACAGATTTACTAACAGATTTTTTGTTACAAAAATCCGTCGGTAATGAGCTGGACAATTTGTCAACACATTCGTTAGGGATTAATGATTACCAATGGATTTTGTTTTATTACCGACAGATTTTTCCGTTGGTAATTTATTAATTTAATTTGTTATTTTTTAATATTCTAGTTTCACCGACTGAAATATCCGTCAATAATTATTGAATTTTATAATTTTAAATTTTAAAATTTTATTTATTTTTTGTATTTATATTACCGACGAAAGAATTCGTCAGTAATCATTAAATTATTTTTTTTATTATTTCAATGGAAAAATCCGTCGATAATTTTTTTTTAATAAACATTCTGTAATTTGTGTGTTACTTGATCATTTAAGAGTTTTTTTTTATTTAAAGCTAATTATAAATATATAAATATATTTAATAATGAAAAATTATAAAAAAAATTCCTAATAATTAAATGATAAACGCAATGAATTTAAGTTCAAAATGTAAAATAGATAAAAATATCAAAAAGTGTACAGACATAAATATAAAAAAATTCAACATATAACAAAGAAAGAAAAAACAATAATTCAAATTAAGAGAAGTCAACAACATCATCATCATCAGCAGCATCACCATCGCCAACATCCTCATCACCATTATTAATGTCTGGCAGTACGAAGGAGCCTGCCTGCATCTTCTTCCACAAAGATATCATCTCCTTCTTCGTCTTCTTCACCTTTGTCTCCATGGCCTTTTCCTTGTCCTCAATCTTCTTTTGCGTCTCCTGCAATCGATGCTATCTCTCCACGCCCTTCTCTTGCATATGATGAAGTTTAGTGTTAAGTAGGTGAACTTGCTCGCGGACCTCATTATCTTCGACAATGGACCTAGTGCTTGTAAATGCCCTAGTGACAGAGGTAGAGGACAAACTACTCATATAAAATGGCCTCATGCCATAGATGTGGTTCTTGTAAGGACTGTCGACTACTTCTTGCTATAACTAGTCCTCATCAATTGGTAGGCACTCCAAACCAGCTGCAATCCTCTGCTCCTGCTGGGTCGTAGCCTCCTGATAACGCTGCTCATAAGCATGCTATAACAAAATAAAATTAATTAAACCTCCATCAAATATATGAAATAATAAATTAAATATATATACAAACAATAAGTGCTCAAAACATATATCCCCAAGCATTCTCTGAGCGAGGATCGACCCCTGTCTTGTCTTTCTTGCGCATGTGAGTCTTTTTGAACAACTCACTTTGTGTGGGTGGCCTTTTCAACTCAATAGCGTGGAATTTGAGTGAAACACATAAAGTGTAACACCTCGATTTTCTAATAGAGTGAAAATGACCAAAATGCCCCTGAGGTCATTTTCGGCCCGAAATTCAAGGAAAGCCGACCCAGCAGTACTTGAAGGGCAAACTCAATGTTGGAAGGGGATTAGTTGGCTTGTATACCTTCCCGGGATCGAAAATCTCATTTTTCGAGTTTTCGGGTCAAAATGACCAAAACGTCCATATGGTGTTTTGCCAGTTTGTAAGTGTCGGATGAATCCGAAACTTCTCCAGATGGTTTTAAAAGGTGTTTTTATGTATTCTGTGACCTCAGCTTTGGTTCCAAAGGTCCTGGGCGAAATTAGTGCAAAATTACAATTTTGCCCCTAATTTCGTGTTTTTACGCTTAATCGCGTGATTAAGCAAACCTAAGCAATATTAGGCTCTAATCGAAGGATAATTAATTTCCATAATTAATCTAAGGTCAAAATAATTTATTAAAGTTGGTTAGAACCTAATAATTCTTAATTACAACTTGAAATCTTATTTTAAATTCAAGATTCCTAGTCATGGAATCTTGAATAGTATTTTCTCTCTCTAATTCCTTAAATCATGGGATTGTGTTTCACATTGTTTATCCTCAAACTCATTTTCATCTTGTTTTCCTTTTCAAAGATCAAAGCTTTTAACTTTACTCTAGGTAGGAGTGTTTTTCTAAACCTTGTTTTCTTGAAAATGAGTTTTATCTAGCTTTCTCTTGGATTTTCTTTTTTAAACTTTCTTTGTTTTCCCTTTCTTGATGTTTCGGCCTCTTGGTCTTGATGAGTATATGATAACTCAATGATGAGAGCTCCTAGATGATGACTATGTGTTCATCCCAAAGGAAACTCTAGAGCTTGAGTGTTTATTTTCTCTAAGTTTCATCTTGATTTACTAACTCAAAATGATTTCTAGCTCAAGAACACCTTCACTCTTTCTTGTTTTTCATTTCGGTTTCCTTGTTTCCTTTCCTCTAGTATTTCGGTTTTATTCCCTTTTCTTTAAGGTCTTGTGTTTCCTTGAAAGTTTATTTATTTCGAGCTTAATGATGATGTTCAAGAACCTCATAGTTCCTCTGTGAACTTAGTTCAAGAACTCTAAAGCTCTCTTTGTGATGAGATGAGTGTTGGGTTATTATTTTCTAAGATCTTGTAAGAGCTCTAGATAACCTTAAAATGAACTTTGCATTCATGTTTACTTTTATGCTTAGAACATCATATTTATTTTTCCTTGTGATCACTGAGTACCAAGATAACAAAGGAACTTGCATAATCATGTTTATATTTCAAGCAATGCATTATCATGTTTATATTTCAAATCCTCACTTAAATACCAAAGATAATAACAAGTTGCATTCATGTTTATTTTATGCTATCACTTTACTTTCTAAAGGAACCTAAAATAAGTGCATGAGCATGTTTATTTTATGTCATCACTTCAATAAACCTAGAGCTCAAGGACTTGTCCATTGTTGTCTCAAACAAAGGCTTGAAATATGTATTTCCTTAGCTTATGTTTTCGGCCCCTAAGAGCTATGTTTTATAATTTTTCTAAGCTTTTATGAGTTCAAAGAATGCATAGAACTAAGTCTTATGAATTTAGGACCTCTTGAGACAAATTTGATTTAGCTACTGCCCTCATAAATATTTTGATGATTTTAGATGTTAAAAATGTTTATAAATGAGTTTTGAAAGTTTGAAAAAGGTTACAAGAAAAACTAGTATTTTATGTGCTTTAGAAATTGTGTTTGATGCCTTTGTATGAAGACTTAGTTTCGGTTCTGCCTTGCTATTTTATGGCCACTGTATGTGTTGTTTGATGATGATAATATGATTAAGTTTGAGTATAATTAATGTTAAAACTCATATGTGAAAGATAAGAGAAGTTAGTAACTAGAAAAGAATTAATTTGAGAATTTTAGATCCCTTAATGTTTAAATTTTCTGGATTCTATCCAGCAAGGTTTAGTAATGCTAATCACGGTTTTAAATTAGTTTAAATGTGTAGGAATGACTCATAATTGGTTTGGGACTTGATCTTGATGTCTTAAGAGCAAACCGGACTTAGAAAGGGTCATTGTTATGACTCCTAGGTACCCGTAAAGTTAGCAGTTTAGATTCTGCATTTTTGAGGTTTAGAGATGTTTGTAATCATAGTATTGAGTGAGGAATACTTAGATATGAGCCTATAGGTACCCAAGAGATTAAGTTGTGATGATTTATAACTTAGATTGTGAGTTAAGGACCTTAAGGGTCAATGCATAAGACATTAAGAATTTGTTAATGCTATGATGTGTATATGATGCAATGCTATGTTGAGATGTTCATGATGCATGAGGAAATGATTGTTGAGATATGAAGTTTATCATAGCATGAGATTTAAATGAGGAATATGTTGTGTGGTTAGCTTGTGGCATAAGTTTCGGTTTGAAGGAAGTTCGGTTTAACAGCTGTTATGCTGCCGAATTTCCGTCAAACCTTAAAAAGGTTAAAGAAATGTTTTAAAGTACCACATGAGTTGAAAACCTGGGTGACACTGGTTCAGCTGAGCACCCCCAGAGGAGACAAATCCGTGAGGGTATGAGTAGATGTAGCCTACCAAAGCGGACAAATTGATGTGGCTTAATGCCCGCAAAGCATTTCAAAGAGAGTATATCCTAAGAGAGGTGATCCTTGCCCCCTACCCGTACTTGCATAATCGGGATTATTTATTATGTTTCGCTTATTCAGATAATAAGCAAGAGCTAGTGATGACTAGCTGAGGTATGAGCTCATAACCTAGTTATTTTAGGGTGGCCTTATTATGCTAAAGTACCATGATTGATGTCACGAAGTTGAGAAAAGATCCACTTGAAAGTTACATGCCCTTTATGCCACTTGTATGCTTCTTGAAGTTGTGATTCATTGAATTATTTGTTTGAGACATTGCCATGCATTCATGTTCTAGTATGTTGCATTCATGACATCTAGATGCATGCTAAAAGGAATGAACCTTGGATAAATAGTTTTATAAACCCTAAATTGAATCTTATATGCATGCACACCTTTTATAATCAAACCCAAGGTTCCTGAGGATGTGAACGATGTAACCGTAGGGTAGGAGACTCCTACTGAGATTCTTTAGTAAGAATTATCACTCCTCTCTCTCCTTTCTCTTTTTCTTCCATCATATCTTCAGAGATCGATGGCAACGTTCACAGTCTTCATTGACACGCCCGTATGGGAGGTGCACTACGACCCGAACCACCGCTCGTGTCACTTTGAGGGTCGTTGTGCGGTTCACTTTTTTGTGTACATGGGACATCTTTTCGCCTACCGGTATCGAGCTACCAGTTCACTCCTACTGCACCTTTTGGTGGTGACGACATGATTTTCGAGCTTACCCGCTTGCGCGATGAGCAAAGACGTCATGCTCATCTGTCTGCTTCTGCCGTCCATGACTTTCCAGAGTATGTGCCACGTTCGAGGAGGTATGAGACGAACCTGTCTGAGGATTCATCTACGCATGTCCCTTCGGAGGGTTCTGCACCTTTTTACCCAGTACCGGCGTGTGGGGAGTGAGGAGACCGTGATGCAGCCGCATCTAGCGAGGAGGGCCGAGATGCGTCCGCCCCGAGGAGCTCATGCCCAGCCGGCACGTGTTCCCTTCCCACTCCACCGGGCCGACTCGGAGAGATCGGCGATTCGTGGGCTACATACCCCCGTTGCCTGAGCGTCCTCGTTGTCACTAGATTCCGATGAAGAGCCTTACGAGTACCCGAGCCTTCGTGGAGATCTTCCCTTCAGCAGTACCTTTTGGGAGGGGTTGTAGATTAGTACTCGTAGCTTAGTAGGAGGGTAGCATTTTGGGTTTCATTTCCTGTTATGCCATGTACTTTACGCTTTCTAGTTTTCTGTTGTATTTTATTTCCGATGTATTACAAGCTCTGCCCGTTCTTAGGGAATGACTAGCTATGTACTTCAACTATATTATTATTAATGAAATGTTTCTTTTGTTATCATGATTGTTGTTCTTTGAGTATATGCTTCACCTTATGATTTCTAATGACTGTTACGCGTGCTTTATATTTCTGTCATTCGATTAGTTAAGTTCACGGCTTTCACTTTGTTTTATGTTTTCAAAAAAAAATATTTTACCCATAATTTCCGCTAAGTATTTTAATAAAATGATGAGACTAAGAAGTAATAACATAATGGTTAGCCTAATATATTCTAGAGTATTGGTTAAAAATTAGGGTGTTACATAAAGCATTAGCAAGTGAAAATATAAATTTAACAAAAGGAATTTAAAAAATGTTTAAAATAATGACTAAACCATTTGGCGATGCATAGTCTCTACAGTAGTAGAACCATCACAATGAACGAATCCACCCTTTTGCGATGCTCTGCTCGCCTTAGCCTTCAAAGACTTATCTTTAAATTTCTCACCTTCCAATATTGCCACAAATAGTCCAAGCTAGCCTAACTTATCCACTTAGGGGTCTTATCCTGCCATTCTCAGATGTCAATGTACATGTCTTGCAGCTGTAAGCTACCTTGGATTTGAAGAGCTTAAACATGAAATCTTCATCTTTGGGATGGATAATGAAGTGGTTCTACACATGAAAGTAAAAATTAAAAATTGTAATTGAAAGGAATTTCTAAAGTAAATCACTCATTTCGTAATAATTATTTTATTTTACTTTCCACTCAAGAAACTAAAGCAGCTTCTCATCCTTCTTTAGCTTGCCGAAGGACTCAATCGTTTGTTGAGACAATTTCTGGATGGTGTGTGTCACCTCGTGCATGACCCATGTGTTGGATGCCAATTGCATAGCAAATAGTACAAAATAATGTTATTATATATCAAGAAACTGTTCAAATTATTACAACAAGATTCATGAATTGAAGGATAAAATCACTAACCTTTTCTTACCAAGAAGTACAAGTGGTATCCATTCATCCTCTATGGACCCATGTCCTGACTGCCCTACCAAGGAGCCACCAACTTCCCCACTTTTAGCACCCCCTTGTGAGTCATGTGTAGGGGTGGGGACAACATCTACCAATGGTGGTGTAGGTGAAGGCACCTCTACCGTCACATGAGTGGGTATCATGATAAACTCCTGATGGGCATGGGTGGTGGCATGGAAGGGTTAGAAGTAGAGGTGTGAACGGCTGTGGTAGATGCCTGAGTGGGAGGAGTGATTCTCTGATTATTTGGGACACCTTTCCTCTTGCCCTTCTTTTTCACTTTATGTGCTATATTTGAAAAAGAAACGACAATGTATGAAAAGTCAAATAATATGATAATTTAAAATAAGATGCAATAAGTATGAGACTAGAACATCACATTTAATCTAAAAGTTGAGGACTATCTTCATCATTCTCAGTCTCAACATTATCATCAAACTCATCTTCCTCGTCCTCCTGATCACCACCATCGCTTTTGTCATATTCACTCACTAATTGATCACTAGAAGAGTGAATTATAACTGACGGAATCCATCAGTAATGGTAATTAAATTATTTTTTCTATTTTTGGCAGAAAATTTCGCAGGTAAAATTATTTTTTACATTTTATTTTGGAAATAAATTACTAATGAAAAAATAGTCGATAAAAGTAATAAAATTATTTTTAAAATTTTTGGCAGAAAATTCCGCAAGTAGAATTGTTTTTTAAATTTTATTTTTAAAAAAATTATCAATGGATTTTTCTATCAGTAAAATTAATTTTTTGAAATAAAAATAATTCATAATTGGTTACCGATGAAAAAATCCGTCGATAATTATGGTGCACCATATGGTGCCATTTGGCACAAACTTTTCCGATAGATTACTGATGGAAAAACCCATTGGTAACGGTGTGAAAAAAATTTCTTTTTGGTCTAATGTTTCTTGTTTTCCGTCAGTAACTCCGACAAAAACATCCATTGGTAAAATCTGTAGTGATATTAAGACTAAATTGATTTAAATTTTTTCGTTAAGACTAAATTACTGCCAAATTCAAAAATATTGATACCAAAAAGGTTATTTACTCAAAATATAAAAATATTTAGAAAGGCTTCAAGACTTATACCCATGTCTGTGGATGCTTCCTACAAGAGCACATGTTTGAGAAAGCTACAAGATTATACTCATTGCAATAATCATTTTTATATAATCAATATTTGAAAATCAATTTATGTGTAGGTACTTCAGTTAAAGGGTTGTCTTAAATTAATTTGTTTTGTTTGGATTGTCTAGATATATATATATATATATATATATATATATATATATATATATATATATATATTTTGTAAATTACTGAAATGGGTATGAGTGACAGGTGGTTGAAAAATTAATTAAAGTTGAGTGAAAAGATTGAGTGTAATTTAGCTGCTTAGCATGTACATACACTTTGATTATAATCAATAATACAAAAAGTTTTGCTTTTGCTTTTCTTCTAAAAAAACAGCGTAAACTGTGTAAAGTACATTATAAGCTGAATAGTATTTTTCTAAATAAGATTAAATTTTGAGAATAATTTTTGTTTTCCATAAAAAAGGTGTTTTTCTAAACTTTCCCAAATATTGATATGAAATTAAAGCACACGTGTTGATGATTCTCAACTTCAAGACAACGCACGTTCGTTGTATTGTATGTATCTAATACAGAACGCACGTTCCTGGTATTGTGTGTATCTAATCCAGAAATGAAAGATGATAAGAAACTCAACCTTTCCTTTTCTTTTCTCTTTTTTTTTTTTTTCCCTTCTATCGACTGCCAAATTAGTCATATATCCGAAGATTTCTTTTTTCTGAGTCTGGATGAAACTCCTGATATCCAAATCCCATTACTAGCATTAACTAATTCCTCCCGATCTCACTATGATCCCTAAAAAAGACCAGGGTCTTCCAGCGAAGATTGATAAAGTGCCCTATTTGGATGTTGACTTGTCCTCTTATTATATGTATGTATTTTAATCTAGGTTTCATTCTTAACTTATTTTATTTAATATTGAACGATCATTACCCTAATATAGGATGTTATAGTTACCACTAGTTTACTAGTAAAAATATTTATTTAATATTAAATCTGTTTATCTATATTTAAAAAATTATATTTCATATATTTATGCAGTAAAATAAATTATTATATTCTTCAAATAAATACATTAATTCTTACTAATTCCTATCATATAAAATAAAATGCTAAATCAATAATTAGAAAAAGTGGAGTACTATAGTAAATGTAGTATGCTTGACTAGATCGGTTAATGTTTCATAAATGAGAGCAGTCAATCTGTATAGAAATAAATTGCTGTAAATATGCATTATAATTAATTAACCAAAATTGAAACCAAGTACAATCAAGTAGATTTAATATTATAGATAGTATATTCTCTAAATGAATAATTAGAATAAAAAGCTTTAATTTTACATCTAAATAATTAACTTTAGCAAAAACTTCTGATCAAAATAAAGTCAACAGAAATCAATTGTACTTAATTATATTTATTATTATAATTATTATAATTGATATTTTTTATAAATTAAAAACCTAACCAAAAAAATATTCATAAAAGACGAATAATGTGACTGAAAATTACTAATTATATAATCTCAATTTTAACTTTAAATTTTTTTTAAATGTTCAAATATACCCCAAAATGAAAAAGATTATTATTATGAAACTCTTTTCATGATTTTCATATGAACTTTTAGTGTTTTGTTTTGCGTGATCTTTTCTTTTTTAATCATTTTTTTGGTCCAACGCACAAATGATCTTTTGCTAAATCAGATTTATCGTTTTTCATACTCATTTTATTCGAGTCATTTAGCACCTCTAATAAAAAATAACATATCGCTCAATCAGTTACTTGATTTAATAGGAAAATATGAATCATTATTAGTAATAAATTATAATTAATAATTAATTTATTACAAATGCTATAATTGATATATTTTTTGAATAAATAACCTTAACAGAAAAGTATTTGCATTCAATTTTTTTTTAAAAAAAATTCTAATTCACTTTTTCTTAAATCCTATTTCAAATAGTAGTCGTTAAAGATAATATCTAGCTTAAGAGATTAGTATATTTGATTTAATTGAAAATTAGGAATCATGATTGATAATCAAATCAGATTTAACTATAATCAATTATATTTATAATTATAATACGTATAAGTAAAAAAATTAATAATTAAAAAGAAATCAATTGAAATCAATTATACTAATTAATTATATTTATTATAATAATATTCATAACTGGTATTTTCTATAAATTAAAGCCAAATCCAAAAAATTATTCATATTAAATCAAAAATAATATCATGATTGAAAATTATTAATATTGTAATCTAATTTTACATTCAAAAATTTTAAAATGCTTAAATCTGTGAAAAATATGTATTGCTCATTCAATTATTTAATTCTATCAGAAATTATGAATCGTAATTTATAATAAATTATAAATAATTTTATTTGTTAAAATTATTATCATGATTATAATTGATATATCTTCTAAATAAATAACCGAAACCAAAAGGTATCCATTTTTTTTTTAAAAAAAGTTATTCTTTTTTTTTTGGTTTAAGTCCTATATGAAATACTAGTCTTAAAAACTAATATCTAATTGTAATAAAAATTAATATATTTGAGTTAATAAACAATTAGGAATCATGCTTGAGAATGAAATCCAAATGAACAACAATTAATATATTTATTATTAAAATTAGTATAATACCAATATATCTTGAGTAAAAAATTATTTATAAATAAATAAGAGCAAAAATTAATAATCAATTTTAAGTCCCTTAAAATCAATTGTATTAAATATATTTATTACTACATATTTATCATTAAATTTATTACAATTAGTATTTCTTATAAATTAAAAACCTAACCGAAATTTATTTTCATAGTCAAATAAATAACATGAATGAAAATAACCATTGATTTAATCTCAATTTCAAAAATTTAAAAATGTTAAAATCTAAAAAAACATATTGCTCAACTAATTATCTAATTTAATAAAAAAATTATGGATCATGGTTTGTAGTAAATGATAATTAATTATGCTTGTAATAATTACTGCAATTTGATATATTCTCTATATATAGATAACCCAAGCAAAGAAAATGTTAATGTGTAAGTATAATTAATATAATTGATATATTCTCAAAATAAATAACCTAATAAAAATGTTCATTTTATTTTTAAAAAAATTATTAACTTAATTTTTTCAAATCCTATTTCAAATATTCACTACTAGAAATTCATCAAATAGTGACCGATTTTGTGACCGAAATAAATCAATCACTAAATTGATGAATTAGTGACCGAATTAGCGACCGAATTTAGCCATCAAGGAAAAAGAAAATGGTGGAAAAAATCGGTCACTAATATTCCAATTAGTAACCGATTTAGTGACCGATTTTTATTTATATGATAAAACTTTTACTTCACAAAAATCGGTCACTAATATTCTAATTAGTGATCGATTTAGTGACCAATTTTCATTTATATGATAAAACCTTTATTTCATAAAAATTGGTCACTAAATCGGTCACTAATATTTCAATTAGTGACCGATTTAGTGACCGTTTTTTATTTGTACGATAACACCTTTACTTCATAAAAATCGGTCACTAATATTTCAATTAGTGACCGATTTAGTGACCGATTTTTATTTATAAGAGAAAACCTTGTTTCATAAAAATCGGTCACTAATATTCCAATTAGTGACCGATTTAGTGACCAATTTTTATTTATATGATAAAACCTTTACTTCATAAAAATCGGTCACTAAATCGGTCACTAATATTTCAACTAGTGACTGATTTAGTGACCGATTTTTATTTTTAAGTGAAAACCTTGTTCCATAAAAATCGGTCACTAATTGAATATTAGTGACCGATTTAGTGACCAATTTTTATTTATATGATAAAACCTTTACTTCATAAAAATCGGTCACTAATATTTCAATTAGTGACCGATTTAGTGACCGATTTTTATTTATAAGAGAAAACCTTGTTTCATAAAAATCGGTCACTAACTTGGTCACTAATTGGAATATTAGTGACCGATTTAGTGACCAATTTTTATTTATATGATAAAACCTTTACTTCATAAAAATCGGTCACTAAATCGGTCACTAATATTTCAATTAGTGACAGATTTAGTGACCGATTTTTATTTATAAGAGAAAACCTTGTTTCATAAAAATCGGTCACTAATATTCCAATTAGTGACCGATTTAGTGACCAATTTTTATTTATATGATAAAACCTTTACTTCATAAAAATCGGTCACCAAATTAAAATATTAGTGACCGATTTTTATTTGTACGATAACACCTTTATTTCATAAAAATCGGTCACTAATACAATTAGTGACCGATTTTTATTTATATGATAAAACATTTACTTCATAATGATACTTATCACAATTTCTTTTATTTTTTAAATATTTTCTTTATTTATATTATGTAATATTTGTAAAAATACATATCAATAAAAAATTAAAAACATATTAACTAAAATTTTTCCAAAATAAATGGATAAATTAAATTAAATATTCTTTATAAATGATAAGTATTTACAAATAAGAAAAAGTTTATTTTGATATAAAAAAATAGAAATATTTACAAAGGAAAGAACAAATATCTTTTTTCAAAAGGAAATTTTTGGAACATCAAGCTGTTACAGCTCAAATGTCCAATACATCGAGTTAACAAGTCATCGCGGCTAAATCAACATTTTTATTCAAATAACATAGTCCTAAATAAATGAATAAATTAAATTAAATATAAAAATAAAATGTCTCCTATAAAAGAAATAAAAATCTATTAGGAAAATTATTTACAAGTAAAAACAAAATAATTTTGACTTGACAGGGTGATTGCTTCTACGTATCCGTTGCTACAATAGAGAATTCAAAGTTACGTAGTTCTATAGAAAATATTTGTTGGTTGATGGATTTTATTTTATTTTTGAAAAAAAATTTCAAATATCAATTTGTCACTATTAAAATAGTCTACAACACATAATTAACAAACTGTCACGGTTAAATTAAAAATGTATATTTCATTCACTTATTTATTCATCTAACAAAAATTAAAAAAACAATTTTCAGTCCAAACCAATCATATATTTTATATATATATACACACACACATGAAAACAACCTAAAGAATGCTACCCATATTGGCTTTTAAAACATCTCTGTTTTTTTTAATTAACTTTGATCAAACAAATATTCAGTTGTTGGGCTTTCAGTGTATACTAAGTAAGAATAATACCAAGGCTAGCCCACAAATCACAAATTGAAGAACAAATAAATAAAAAAAGCAAAATAAAAAAGAAAATCATCAAAAGAAAAGGGAAAGTTCTCGTGACTTCAACTCTGTGGTGTGGTTTCCTTTTGCTTAAAAGACAATAACCAGAGGCACTCTAGAAGTTGAAAGGGAGGGGTTTCATTTTCCTATTAGAACACTACAAAAGGTATGGGTTAGAGCTTTGAAACACAGATGGAGATAGAAAAGAGGTTGCCGCGGATGGAGGAGAAAGAGAGAGAGCCGAAGGGGAAGGAGCAGAAAGATGGCCGTGCACATGGGGCGGAGGCCGATCCACTGCAGAGCTTCTCAGCGGCTGCATCGCGCTGGGTGGAGGATGATGCAGCGCTGCAATGTGGTCTGTGCGGTTAGTCCAATCTAACGGTGGTCGAGTCCGAGCTCCGCAGTGGTTTTTCGCGGCTTCATGGAGAAAGAGGAGCGGTGCAGTACAGAGAGGAAAAGGTTGCGCGATCTCGTTCAAAGAAGGGTCGATGCGTCACCGGCGCTTCCTGTGGCGGTGCACCGCAGTGATTCATGTCACGCCGGATTGAGGCGGCGTCGCGGAATCAACCTTGCGACGATGTGGCAGTGAAGATGGTGAGATCTACACCTCCATTTCTGTCTCCGCCTTCTTTTTATTTGGTTTTGAAAACTGGAGATCTGTGTTTGGTTCAGGTTCCTACTCTTTATTGGTTTGATTTTGGTGTGAGTGATGGATGATTGTGGGTTGTGATGAGTACAGATTTTGTATTTGGTTATAAGGGATGGGTTTTTGGCTTGGTGGATATGTGCTGTATGTTTTACTTGTTTAAGCTTCATTGATGCCTTAGAAAATAAATTTACTCTGTAAATTAAAATTTCAGAAGTTAATAACCTTGGCTTTTACTCACTTTGCTGTTAGCATATGACTTTTTTTTTTTTAAGGGGAAAAAAAACTTATGCTGCTATTTTATAATTGATAGGCCCTTGTTGCAAGCTCTGTATACAGACATGAATACAACATTGTAAAGGAAATTGCTAATTTTGTGTTAAGGGTAAGCTTTTTCTATTTATTCATTGATTCTTGAGGCTTTGGTACTTTTCATTAACATAATATTAGAGCTTCTATGACTAAGTGGATGAAAAAAGCATAACCATGGTGAGGGTTAAGACTTACAAGTATATGAATTATCTTTTGATGGTCCGTTGAAAAGGCAATAGCATATGTAGTTGTTTCAACTAGAATGTGGAGTAGTGGAAGCTGTGGGGGTCCAAACTGTATCTTCAAACATAAAGTTTAAAGAATCAAAATAAAAATAACGCAATGGTCGCTTGGTTTGGATTTATATTGTGAGTGTGGGATGTGTATTGAATTTGTAAAACACGTCCTTAGCAATACTATAAAAATTTGTGGGTATCATTGTTTGAAAGAGCATTGCCAATGACTTGGTTTGTTGTTTCGATTCCTGGATGTAGTTTGTGTGCTCATTTATTTAACTCAACTTTTTTTCTTACATAGTAAAAAAAATTTATTAAAAGAGAAGAGAAGATCACAAAAGAGGATAAACATTCCAAGACAAAATGAAAATTAACAACTAAATCCTATGTGGAAAAAAACTTTGCAGCAAAGCATGCCAATTCCTTTGTAGGCTAAATAAAGAAACACCATTTATGACAAACTTAATAGACAATATCTATGAGCTATTAATCCATAGAGTGAAATATTGGCATTAAGAATTATAAGCAAGTATAACTTTTTTCTTGTGATTAAAATCATGATATTTTCTTATCTCCAATTCTTTGGAATTCTATTGACAATTATGTTTATCCTCTTTTTGCAGTTTTCATTCTTTCATTCTTTTTCTTTTCCTTTGTAAATTTCAAGTGCTTTCATTCTTTTTTTGTTAGATAAACTCTTTGCAACCATTAACAGGATATTTGTTATTATCCTTCATTATGTTTATAATCAATTATTAGTGTTCTCCATCATTGTCAAATATTGATTCCATTCTGCCGGTTATTGTAGCTGAGAAATTTGACGTTAAAATTATTTGGAAGACAAAGGTTAAAGCATGGCGAAGTGCAAGTTTTTGGCACCCTACGTAGTCGACAATTGACTATCTTAATGTTGTATGGCATCATGGTATGATCATGGTGGTTTGCTCATCAATGGAGAGCAGTGAAATGCAAATAATTTGGATTTATAGCCTTGTAATTTTTGCTTCTATTCTACTACTATTGACAATGACAGCATATTGGCACTAACAAACTCCTTTTATCTTTGTTTTTCAGGTTTCCCAGGAAGAGGCTACAAAGTAGAAAGAAATGTTAGTAAATGAACTCGAATGCCTTCGTGAAGAATTAAAACAAATCAGAGATAACATACGCTATAGTCCTTTAATTAATTATATTTCTTTGATCTTGCATTCTCTTCCTTGTTTTTTATTCCTTAATTCATTATATCTCTATTTTTCTTTTGGATTAGAGGGCTTTATGTTGTAAAACTTGAAATATTTGGATTAAAATTACTTTGTTGTATGATGTTAACTAGTTAAAACATATTGGCAATTTTTAAGTTTGTGTATAGATATATAATTTTTTGTTTGATGATATCTATTTAAATTTTAAAAGTGAGATTTCAAAAATTTAAAATTTGCTTTTTTTTTTAAAGGATCACACATTAGTGACCGATATATCGGTCACAAAATTAGTGACCGATTTTTCAGTCACTAATAGCACACCAAACCATTCGTTCTATGGAAACTTAGTGATCGAAAATCGGTCACTATTATTCAAATTCAAATTAGTCACAAAATCGGTCACAAAATTTAGTGACCGAAAAATTGGTCACTATTGAGTCAACTTTATTCAATTGGTCATGGGATAATTTCAGTCACAAAGTCGGTCACAAAAATTAGTGACCGATCCGAAAAATCGGTCACTAATAATTTAGCAACCTTGAATCTAGCTACAACATAAATCGGTCACAAAATCAGTCGCTAAAAGATTTTCTGACTGATTTATTGCATTTAGTGACCGATTTTTCAGTCACTAATAGCACACCAAACCATTCGTTCTATGGAAACTTAGTGACCGAAAATCGGTCACTATTATTCAAATTCAAATTAATCACAAAATCGGTTACAAAATTTAGTGACCGAAAAATTGGTCACTATTGAGTCAACTTTATTCAATTGGTCATGGGATAATTTCAGTCACAAAGTTGGTCACAAAAATTAGTGACCGATCCGAAAAATCGGTCACTAATAATTTAGCAACCTTGAATCTAGCTACAACATAAATCGGTCACAAAATCAATCACTAAAAGATTTTCTGACTGATTTAGTACCCTTGTGGGCCGCAGGTCAGCTGGGATAGCTGAAACCCTAAAATTAGGGCCCGGAGATGCCCGAACCTAAGAAATTATAGAATTAAGATTATAAGTGGGTAGGAATAAAGATTTTATACCTGAGATTATTTTTCGGACAATGTTTGATTACCTGGGTATACTATTTTACCCGTTCGGTAAAATTTCAATGTGCGATTTCTAACACCGAAAGCTAATTTAATCTCTACAAAATAAAGGAGCTTATCCTTTTATATCAAAATGAATGGCTAAAATTTAATTTTGAATTACAAGATCTAATCTTAGCTATCCATTTTTCTTTCTTAGGCAAAGATTCACTTAATTATATAATATAATATTGAGTGGATTTATGTATAAGATTAACATAAACTAAAAGCTTCTTCAAGAAACTCATTCTCGGTCATGCATCAAGGAGGAGCAGCAGCCTCCATTTCCAAGAGCTTCCTCTTGATTTTAAAGCTAAAAAACACTAGCCTAGAGTTGTTAAAACCACAAACTCCCTTCACTAAACTTGTTATACACATCAATACATACAAATCTAACCGATTGGAATTTTAATTCCTCACCATTTCCCACCTTGAGAGATCATCCTATACTGTATAAGGAAATGTTTGGTGTGGGTTATAAGTGTAACACCCTAAATCTTAACCCAAGACTACTAGTATGTACTTAGGTTACTCTTTAGAATATTACCTCTTGGTCTCATCTTTTACTTAGAAAATACTTAGCGGAAATATGGGTAAAATTTTTCTTTTTGGAATTTAAAATCAAAGTGAGAGCCACGCACGAATCTTTAAGAGGAAGCATAGAGAAACATATAAGCAAAGCATAAAGAAACACATCATATCATGGAGACATCAACTGAAACATAGATATATATATACATATGTTGTGCCTACCCAAAAGGGAAGGACTATTCGATACATCATGAAACAAAATACAACTGAAATGCAATACAAGGAAATCATAAAAAGCAAATACAAGGGAAACTACACCCATACCCATGTGCACCTAAAGTAGACAACCTCATAAACAAAAGAAGGTTTGTCCTCAACTATGTGGCGTGTGTGCACTAGCTACTACCCCTCCTATGACTACTCCTGCTGGTCCGAGTACTATGGGGTCGAGTTGATCCACTGACGAATCTCGGCGGGAGTGGTCGACCGCATCATCGGGGCATGTCCACCGCGGCGAGGACGCATAGATGGCCGACGAGCCAACCTCGGCTGGACTACCGTCTCCTCGCTCCCAGCCCTCATCGGTGGGGGAGCGGGACTAGAGCTCCAACTGTACATGTGGGATGGCGGGTCCTCAGATGGGTCCGTCTCCGAGTACTGGGGACGCGTCACATACTCGGGGTACTCACGTACTGCTGATGTCTCGGGCTCCATGCGGAGGATTTGCTCATCGCGTAGTCTCGCTCGCTCGAAAATCCCGTTATGACGGTAAGGAGCAGTCGGGGTGAAGCGGTAGCTCGGGACGGGGTGCGCAAAGGGTCGTCCCATAAACATGAACACTCTCACTGTGCAGCGACCCTCAAAATGGTATGACCCGAGTGCCGGGTCATGGTGGAGCTCCCATACCGAGGTATCGATGAAGAGTACGAATGTCGCCATCTAAAGATATGACGAAAGAAAAGAGAGAGGGAATGAGAATCTTTCTAAAAGAATTCTCAGTAGGGTTATCCCTACCTAGGTGACATCGTCACATCCTCAGGAACCTTGGGTTTATTTCTAAAAGGTGTGTATGCATATAAATTCCTTTTAAGTTAGTTTTCTAAAGACGTATTTTATCCAAGGTCCGTCATATTTTATAATGCGTCTTATAACTTAAGCAGAAATATACTAATGATATGAATACATCATAAAGGTAAACCAAACAATAGAATAACTAAGAAACATTATAACATTGGCATAAGTATAGTATATGTGACATTGTTAACTTTAACTTTCATCTCATGGGGCCACCCTAAAACATCTCTAGGTTATGAGCTCATACCTTAACTAGTCGTCACTAGTTCTTACTTATCCTATGATAAGCGAAACATAAACATAGTCCCGACTTTAAAGTACGGGCTAGGGGGCAAACTAAGGATCTCCTCTCTAGGATCATTTCCTCTTTGAAACGCTTTGCTAGCCACGCGGGCCTCGCAATTTGTCCGCTTTGGCAGGCTGTATCTACACATACCCTCACGGATTTGTCTCCTCCTGGGGGTGCCCTACCAACCTGTCACCCAGAGAAGCTGCCTTAGTGTTGTGTCACATTTAAGTTCTCATAAGTATTAAATCATAAATACCTCATCATTTATCATATTCATTTTTATCATGCATCCTCATATAGGTTTTTCATAACATATATATCATCACATGAAACTTTCTCATAACATATGCATCGTCACATAAAACTTCCACAGAACATAAACATCATCACATAGTCATATCTAACAATTATCCCCATAGGCTCATAGACTTGATATGTTATAACCCATAGTGTTTTAAACTTCGATTCTTATGAGTCTTAAACTTGCAAATTAATTGTTCTAACCTTATCCTTAACCTCTTATACACCTATAGTTTCACAACTAATGAGTTATACAAATTTTTATGCTCAAGAACTAATCCAAACAGCACTAAGCAGAATTTGGACAGCTTTATGTTTATGTGATTACGGAGTTCGGTTTAGATCTTTATCTCACATTCTAACTTATTGATCATCAACACCTAGTCTCTTGGGAACCTATAAGGTTATAACTAAGTATTTCTCACCTCACACTATGGTCAAGAACATCTCTAAACCTCAAGAGTGCAGAAATGAAAATCCTAACTTTACGGGTACCTAGAAATCACAATAATGACCCTTTCTAAGTTCAGTTTGCTCCTAAGGTTTCAAGATTAAGTCCTAAACCAATTATGAGTCATTTCTACACATATAAACTAATTTAAAACCATGATTATTGAATCTAAACCTTGCTGGACAGAATCCAGAAAAATAAATCTTTAAGGGATCTAGAACTCTCAAATTAATTCTTTTCTAGTTCCTAACTTATCCTATCTTTCACATATGAGTCTTAACATAATTATTACTCAAACATAAGCATATTAACTTCATTAACACAGCTCATACGGTGGCCAAACATAGCAAGGCAGAACCGAAATAGAAACTCCATTTAAAGGCATTGAACATAGTTTCTAAGGCACATAAAATACTAGTTTCTCTTGGGACTTTGTTAAAACTTTCAAAACTCTTTTATGAACACTTTTATCATCTAAACTTATGAAAATACTTAAGAGGGCAGTGGCTATATTATTTTCATCTCAAGAGGTCCTAAATTCATAAAACTTAGTTCTACATATTCCTTATACTCATATAAGTTTAGAAAAATTATAAAACATAGTTTTCAATACTTGGAAACACTAAGGCCTCATAGGGCCGAAATATGAACCAAAGGAAATAAATGTTTTAGACCTTTGTTTGAGATATCAATGGGCAAGTCTTTGAGCTCTAGAATCATTAAAGTGATGACATAAAAATAAACATGCTCATGCACTTATTTTAGTTATTGCTAGAAAGTAAAGTGAGAGCATAAAATAAATATGTGGTGCAATATATTATTATCTTTGATATTTAGGTGAGGACTTGAAATATAAATATGATAATGCAAAGCTTGAAATATAAATATGATAGTGCAAGTTCCTTTATTATCTTGATAATTAGTGATAGCAAGGAAAGTAAACATGAAATGCATAGCATAAAATAAACATGATGCAAGGTTTATTTTATGGTTAGCTAGAGCTCATTCAAGACTTTAATAAGATAATAACCCAACACATATCACTTGACAAAGTGAGTTTTAGAGTTCTTGAACCAAGTTCTCAAAGGAACTATGAGGTTCTTGAACATCATCATCAAGCTCAAGAAAATAAAACTTCATTAAACAAACAATGCTTCAAAGATCAAAAGGAAATGGAAACCGAAATGTTAAAGAAAAGGAAAACAAAGAAACCGAAAGCATGTAATAAGAGGAAACAAAAGTGTTCTTGAGAAAAGATCATTTCAAGTTAGTAAATAAAGTTGAAACTCAAAGAAAATGAAAACTCAAGCTCTAGAGGTTCCTTTGAGATGAACACATAGTCATCTTCTAGGAGTCCTCATCATTGAGCCATCATGTAACCATGAAGGCCTCATGGCCGAAACACAAAAGGAAAAGGAGACAAAGAAAGTTTTAAAAAGAGAAACCAAGAGAAAGCTAGAGAAAAACACTTTTTGAACAAAATAAAGTTTGAAACCAAGTCCCTACCTATTGATGAAGATAAAAGCTTGGTCTTGAAGATGAAGATGAGATGAGCAACACCTCCTAGGATGGTGGTGATGATTTCGGCCAAGGAAAAGAAAAGGAAAGGAGATGTGTTTTGAGTGAAGTTGTGTTTGAGGTTGAGTGTTTGAAAGCTTTGAGAATGGTTTAAGGTTATGAGGTGATGGATTGAGGTTATGAGGTGATTATGTGAGGGAAGAATGAAGAGGATGAAGATGAAGAGAAAGAGCTCTTAGAACTTTGAGAGAAGGGAAAAAGCTTAGCAAGACAACTCTAAAACTCTAAACTTTGCAAATGCTTCAAGGTGCAACAAGGCTATCACAAGCATCCTATTTATAGAAAAACAAAACCATGGAGGAGTGAATAGGGAGGGCTTGACCGTAGCTTTTGAGGGGGCAAGGGAGAGAAAAATATCTCTTTGATTGTGTCATAGAAGGATGGTTTGAAGTATGGAGTGTATGATACAAAGTATGGGTTTAGGCATGGGTTTTTGAGTGAGCTTTTATTTCAATTTTGCAATAAATCACCCTTCTAGAAACTTAACATGGCTGGAACATTTCCAGCCACAAATAAATGGAGGAAACAATTTATTTTGCTTGGTTATTTCATTGGAAAATCAAGTGTGATGGAAAATATGACAAGGTATGGTGTATGTGACTTGAGGTATGGCTTTGGAGTGTTAGAAAATTGAACATGTGATGCATATGGAGAGGGAGGGGTTTCGGCCAGCTTGGGACAGCAGAGTGGGAGGATGATTTGATCATGTAATTGGGTGTTAATGGTGGGTTTAAGTGTAAGTTAGCTTAGGTACAAGGTTAGGAGTGATTAATCTTAAGTTTAGGTAACTAAGCATGTGTATTAGGAATTTTATAACAAGGTTAGGAGTGCTCATACATCATTAAAGAATTTTAAACTCATTTATGAATAAACAATGTGTAACACAATTTCATGATTTAAGGAATTAGAAAGAGAAAACACTATTCAAGATTCTATGACTATGTGTTTTAAAATTAAAATATGATTTTAGGTTGTAATTAAGTACTTTTTGGTTCTAATCAACTTTAATAAATTATTTTGACTCAAGATTAATTAAGGAAATTAATTAACCTTCGATTAGAGCCTAATATTGCTTAGGTTTGCTTAATCACGCGATTAAGCGTAAAAATACGAAACTAGGGGCAAAATCGTAATTTTGCACTAATTTTGCCCGGGACTTCTAAAATTAAAACTGAGATCATAGAACACATAAAAATGCCTTTTAAAACCATCTGGAGAAGTTTCGGGTTCATCCGGCACTTGCAAACGGGTAAAACACCATAGGGGCGTTTTGGTCATTTTGACCCGAAAACTCGAAAAACGAGATTTTCGATCCCGGGAAGGTACACAAGTTATCTAATCCCCTTCCAACATTGAGTTTGCCCTTGAGTCTTGAGGCAGAATTTCCTCAGTGCATTTGAAAATGACCTCAGGGGCATTTTGGTCATTTTCACTCTAACAGAAAAATCGGGGCGTTACAATAAGGCTTTGAAGTGAACAAGATCATTTTTAGATCATCCTTGGATCCAAGATCACTAAAGTCACCAAGTAGGGCTTTATTCATCCATTTCTCTTTCAATTTCTACTCTAAAATTTTCTGATTGAGTGAGTCCAAAATTGTTAGATTTATTGGCTGATTATACATGGATATTGATGTGTTAATTTTGCTGGAGTGTTTGGATCATGTTAGAAAACCCATTTTGGCAAAACAAGTTTTGAATTATGTTGCTGAAATTCTCGGATTTGACTGGCAGGTTATAATTCATGAATTTTCTGAAGGGTTTGTAGATGAATTCTTACTCTAAAAATGTTATATAATGAATATAACATATCGAAGAGTTTTCAGTAATTTTCTTGGCTCATCTTAAGCACTTTACCTATTTTTAAAAAATTGAAAATAGTGAGAGTCAGGGTTTCTGCCTGTACATTCCAGTTTGTAGTACTAGAATCGTATAATTTTTTTACCCTATTAAATGATTGAATTTTGAGCTGAAATTTTTACAGGAGATTAAGGACACCTTGAAGTTGATCCTTAAATTTTTGTATGAAATTTTGAGCCATTTGATAATTTAGAAAAATTGAGACTTCTGGCTGTTGGCTGAAACTGAGCAATTCTAACCTTCGAATTTGTGAAATAAATATAGCTAGAGAACTTGTTTTGCTCTGAAAATTTACAGGATATTGGGGACACATTGAGGTGTCATGGGGAATTTTTGTGGACATGAAATTGATGGTTTCATGTGAGAAATAATTTTTATTACTTAAGTGAGAAATCTGTCAATGTGCTGGAATTAAACTAAATTCTTGATTTGGAAGTAAAATGTCCTTTAATACAACTATGATGAATATAAATGCATGCTATGTACTTTAAAGTTTGGTTTATGAGAAAGGAATGAGAATCACAAGTGATTGATTGTTCATATGTGAGTAAAGCCTGCATTGGTAAAAAGATAGATGATAAATGAATGATATATATGTTTGAAGCATTATAAAATTCAAAAATTTATGCTAATGCATACCTGTATATGTGAGCTTGAGGATGATTTATATGCTAAGTAAAGAATGAAAAGTCCCATTTGCTATGTAAAGGGCACAGGAGAGTCCCCTTTAGAACATAAAGGGCATGGGAAAGTCCCCTTTAGAATGACAAGGGCACAGAAAGATAGAGATGATGTTTTTGAGGATATCTTCGATGTACTGAGAGTACGTAAAATTGTAAATACATTACTATAAGGTTAAGTAGTATGACATGTGTATATCAAGTGATTGATTAAAAGAGACCCACTTTGGAAAAATAGTTTTAGAACTTTAAAATGAACATTTGACATATGTTGCATGCTCACATTTTTCTAATAAACCGAAGTGACTGGGACGATAACGATGACATGAGTTTCATTATATGTTTTAGGGATGCCTTACTGAGAATTTTAGAATTCTCAGCCCTATGTGTTTGTTTCCGTGTCATCTCCAGGTTGAACTAGAGGACTATGAGGCTGCTCCGCAAAAGAAATCAAAACTGCAATAGTGTAGTAGTTAATGCTTTTATTAAGCTATACTTAATAGAATGGATATGTATGTAAAGGTAACATAGAACGGATATGAATTAAAGCTCATAGTAGAGCTTCCTTTTGTACTTAACTATGTATTAAATAAAAGTTGTATTTCCTTGTCATATATTGTAATAGATTACGCTTAGTTATTGCATGCTTTAGTCGAGGTTGCTATAGATAATTAAGAAAGGTCAGCTAATTAATAAGTAACAACTCTCAAGTACGATATCGTGACTTAAGGATGGCGTTGTGCTCAGGAGGGTGTTGCATGAAATATTTATTCCTACCTATTTCTAATCTTAATCCTATAATTTTTCACTTTCGGGTATCTTCGGGCTCTAATTCTAGATTTCGGCTGTCTTGGCGAGCCCATGAGGCTTACTAAATTACTATTCACCTTTTTTTTTTTTACAAATCCATTGGATCGTCCTCATCATTTCTATTTTTGTCAGATTTTTGAAATTATGACTAGAAAAGCTCAAATTAATTTTTATATAAATTTTAGGGTGTTATAGGGTGTTACATATTATCTTTGTGATAGTTCAAAAAGTTATTTTCTGATATAACAAGCATTGTTTCTGCTACACTTCAAGTTAAATACTTGATAGTTTGTTTTTAAGCTTTTCAGAAAGTTAAAGGAAAGAAAAAGTGAAGCACGATTCAACCCCCCTCTTGTGCATTTGTCTACCTACAACTGGCATTAGATCTTAGTCCTCTAAGAGGTTAAGCATTCTAACGACTACGTAGGACAAAGATCCCTTTGAAAAATGGCTCAAAACATCCACATAACAGAAGGACACTCCATAAACACACCACCGTAGTAGAAGGACTATTAACTACTATTTTTGGATTTTTCTTAAAATGTAGGAAATAAAAGGAATAAGAAAATAGATATTCACAAATGCACAATATGGACACAACTAATTAGCGCAACGTTCTCCAGTAACGGTGTCAAAAACTTGGTAACTTAGTCATTGTCACACCAAGTTTAAAAAGGAAAATAAATTCCCAAACTAAGTTACACAAGGCATATAGCTAGTGGGGTGCAACATGGATCGTCTCACAAGGAAGCGGCACTAATTAATTGTAGTTAAAAAAGGGGGTTTTATTGCATAAGAAACAGAAATGGAAAGTAATTAAAATTAACAATACTAAAAGAAAGCTAGCTTAGGGGGTTCTTAAGATAGGAAGTGTTAATCATTAACATAGTAAATTGAACAAACACTTGATGGGGAACTACACATTAACCATGCAATCGCGTAACTAACTATCAATTTTCCTCAAGGTCAATCAACCAAGGGATAAAATTAAGCACATATACTTAAATAATTGCAATCACAATATCCAAATGTGTGAACTAGATTAAGTGCCAATTGCCATAGCTCCAATTTCCAATAAAAAATTAACTATTTCTTTTTGGTTAATTAAATGTTCACCAATCAATCAACTAGCATACATTCAATTAACATGTTGACATATGAATGCTCACAGATCATGTTCGCATACATATGGAAACACTTCACTAAACATGCATATTAATCAATAAATATGAGAATAAAAGGAACAACAGATGAAGAGAACATCACCAAGTATTGCATTAAGAACAAAATGTTTCAAAATACATCCTTAGCTCTTGAATCCCCATTTTCCTAGGAAGCATTTACCTTTCCATGAAGGAGGTTACAAGTAGAGAAAGAGAAAAGCTAAATCAATCAGAGATGGAAATCTGTAGAAAGGTAACCAAAGCTATCTATCTCAATGTGCTCTTAAAGGAAGAACAGAAAAAGAAGCAAGAGAGCTCTCTCTCTCTAAACCTAGTTGCCTTTCCCTAAAATGGCGAGGAATGCCTCGGGTTTCATGTCTACAGCCCATTACATCATCCTTGGATTTTCTAAAAAGGGCTTAATTGGGTAAAAAAATGTAATTTAAAACTTTCAGGTTTGACTTGCAAAGCTTGTTGCAGCGAGCAAAACTCGCTACAGTGAGTGAACCTTAAAATTCATTATGTTGCCACTTCTCAGGCTCGCTGCAGTGACCATTGTTTGCTGTAGCAAAACTGCCTTTCTTAGTGATGATGTTTAGGCATCCAAGCTCGCTGCTGCAAACTATCTGGGCAAATCTTTCTCCAAAAGCTCTTTAACCTCCATCCAGCTCTCTCTTCTCATTAGTGTGTGTTCCGAAGCTCTACTCCACAATGCACTCTCAATGGTGACCCTTGTTAATCTTCCAAATTGGTTTGCAAGAAAAAGAGAGGGTTCATCAAATAAAATCAAAATTGCAATAAAGCTGCTGAATTAAGTTCATAATGCAAATTTGAGTGCAAAGAGAGTCAGTTTCAAATTCCTATCAAACTTGTAAAAGTTAACCTCAAAAGGGGAAATATTTACAAAATGTGTGTTTATTAAGGAGGTTATGTTCCACAAGAGAATGGAAAGAGCAATATAAAGTTAAAGTTCAATTGAATTCCAAAACTAAATACCTACTCACGTGTGCACTAAACAAAGTTGAATATGACAAAATTATTGCTTGTGACATAGCCAAGGAAATCTATGACATGCTATACATGTTGCATAAAGGAACAGATTAAGGCAAGGAGACTAAGATCAACATGTTAGTCTATCAATATGAAATGTTTAAGATGAATGAACAAGAGAGTATTAATGACATGACCACAAGGTTCATATAAATTATTAATCAGCTAAAGGGACTGGGCAAAATGTGCTCTAACCTGGAAATGGATAGAAAGATCCTAAGAAATCTCCCAACTAAATGGCTGCCCAAAGTCAAAGCTGTTATAGAATCCAAAGACTTTCAAACTCTTGGCTTGGATGCACTCATTGGATCACTCAAAACCTATGAGGTTATGCTCCCCAAAGCTCATGGTGAATCCATTAAGAAGAGCAACTCCATGGCCCTGAAGTCATCTTGTCAAAAATAGAATAAAAGTGAAGCAATGAAAGTTGCTTAAACCTCTAATGATAGAGACAACAGAAGAAGATGGAGATGAGATCTCCATACTTATGAGGAACATGTCAAAGGCTTGGAGAAACAGAATAAAGAGAGGAAAAAACATCAAATCAAGAAGGATAGAAAAGGCAAAGGAAAATGATGCTGGCCACTTGGATTGACTTAGAGGAGGAAAAAGACGGTTAGGAAGCAAGGATGAGCTGGAAGATGTTGCAAACCTATGCTTCATTGATGGCTATGCTTTAAAGGGAGAACTTGAAGTAAAAACATCTAAACTTGAGCTTTTATGATGAATTACTTGTTTTATATGACGAGTTGCTCGAACATTCTCAAACTTTTTCTCCTTTCATTGGTTCAACCTAAAAAGGAAGCATCAAAAAACTATTTTAGAACTTGAAATGGCCAAATTAGGTGCTGAGAATTTAAGGCTTGAGAAGGTTGAAATAAAAGGAGAAAACAAAGTTTTGAATATTAAGCTCATTGCCTTAGAAGCTAAAGTCTCTGAAAAAATATGACAAAACTTAGAAAGTTATTTCTGAACTTAAAATAACTTCAAAGCTTCTCAAATCTAACCTTGAAAAGATGGTAAATAGTTGAATGAATCTTGAACTAATGCTTGGAGGTCAAAGGCCATGCTTTCAAAAGGCTAGGTTGAGATATGATGATGAAATAGATGAGAAGGGAAAGACAATCCAGTCAAACAAAGTAAAGAACAAAGTTTCTTGTACTTTTTATCATAAGAAGGGACAATCACCTAATAAGTGTTCTTGAGGAAGAAAACTATCAAAAAGGTTGGGAAACCACCCCCTCAAAAGACTAACCTAAAAGGACCCAAGAAAGTCTGGGTACCTAAATTAAAATATATTGTTGTTGCAAGTGTGCTTGAGAACACATGTTGATCAGGACAACAAATGGTACATGGACAATGGCTACTCCAGACACATGTTTGAATCCAAGAAGTGGTTCAGAAACCTAAAGCCAAAGAACTATGGATCAATCAAATTTGTTGATGGGTGAGTATAGGAAATATTGGTAAGGATGATTCCACCAAATTTTTGACGTTTTATTTGTTGATCGTCTGATTCACTGAGTATCAGCCAATTTTATAACCAAGGCTTTAATGTTATATTTAATGTTCATATTTGCAAAATTGTAAATCCCACTTTGGGACAAGTCATCTTGTCTAGCAAAAGGCATGATAACACTTATGTGTTATTATTGGATGACCTTTTAGATCAAGATGTAAAATGTCTCGCATCATTTCTAGATGATAAGTGGCTATGGCATACGAAGCTTGGACACACTCATATGAATCTTATCTCTGAGTTATCTAAAAAAGAGCTTGTTAAAGGCCTGCTAAAGATCAGATTTGACAAGGATTCAACTTGTGATTTATATGAGAAAGACAAACAAATCAAAGCTTCTTTCCATAACAAAAATGTAGTTTCAACCACTAAGCTACTTGAGCTTTTACACATGGATCTTTTAGACCGACCAAGACTATAAGTCTTGCTGGGAAAAGATATTGCCTTGTCATAGTGGATGATTTCTCTAGATTTACATGGGTTATTTTCCTAGCTTCTAAGGATGAGGTGGTTAAAAGATTGAAGGTTTTTGCAAAACATATTTGTACTGAAAAGATTCCCAAATTACCTCTATAAGATTAGATCATTGAGGAGAATTTGAAAATCATATTTTTGAAAAGTTTTGTGAAACCATGGCATCTCTCATGAATTCTCTGCACCTAGAACTCCCTAACAAAATGGCTTTACATAAAGGAAAAATAGAAACTCATAAGAGATGGCCAAAACCATACTTTTAGAAAGTGGTTTATCAAAAGGTTTTTGGGCAAAGACTATAAACACCTTGTACTATATTCAAAGCAGAACCTTTCTAAGGCCAATCCTCAAGAAAACTCCTTATGAGCTATGGAATGGAAGAAAACCCAACATATCTTATTTTCATATTTTTGGCTCATCTTGTTATATCCTTAACACAAAGGATAAACTCTTAAAGTTTGATCATAAATCTAATGATGGAGTTGTCTTAGGATACTCTTCAATCTTCAAAGCTTTTAGGGTATATAAGAAGATAACGCTGTGCAAATCACATTTTTTATCCTTTCTAGTTACTAGTTTTTCTTAAAATGTTAGAAATAATATTTTACCATAATTGATAGTAATTTTTACACATTTAAACACTTCCAAACAACACCTTATAGAAATATTAATTCCAAAACAGTAGCAAAAATTTTAGTTTCTAGAAGCATTAGAAATCACCTTTTTGATCCTTTCTAGTTACTAGTTTTTCTCAAAAATTATTCTAAGACATTAGAAACACTTGAAGCTATTCTATCTCTTTAAAAACTCAAATAATAACCTCTAAAATAGAAACAAAAATAAAATTTCATTAATAAGAATTTTGTTCATAAAAATTGTATCTTTACTATCTTTTGAGTTTCCAACTCTTTCAAAAATTCCTTTTTATAATCAAGGCATAAGGTTTGAATCTTACAACAAAGTAAAATCCATTCCAAATTCAACATCACAACATGGCCGGATATATATACAAAAATATATTTATGATCAAAATTTCCATTTAAGATATGAAGGGAAAGTCTTGAGCTTTAGAGGTTTAGGTGATGATTAGAATAATAAACATGCTTTGCAAATCTCATTTTTTTAGTCTTTATCATTATAAGGTGAGGATTTGGAAATATAAATATGATTTACAAGACTTAAAATATAAACATGATATGCAAGTTCATTTTTAAGTCTTTAAGGTTTAGGTGATGACTTGAAATATAAATATGAAAATGCAAGTCCATTTTTAAGCTTTCAAGGTTTAAGGTGATGACTTGAAAATAAACATGATATGCAAGGCATTGAAATATAAATATGAGATGCAAGGGCTTGAAACATAAACATGAATGCAAGTCCATTTTTACATTTTATTAAGCTCAAAACTTAAGACTTTAAAGGATAGACTCCTAACCCTAACCAATCTTAACAAAATGGAAGTGATCTTTGGAGTCCCTTAATACCATTGTTCCAAGAACCTCATTTCTTGGAGTCACCATCAAGCTCAAGAAGAAATAAACAAAGAAAACTAACAAGCATTCTATTTCTCATATTCTTTTTAAACCAAAAATCAAGCCTTGAGCTCTAGAGGTCAAATATATGATGGTTTCACAATCACCATCAAGAACTCTCATCATCAAGCTATAGTCTTGAACATCAAAGAAAAATATCCAAAGGAACTAATAAACATTCTTTTGAAACAAAAAAAAAAAAATCAAACCTTGGGTTTTAGAGGTCAAATACATGATGGTATCATAACCACCATCAAGAACCCTCATCATCAAGCCATCGTTTTGACCATCCATCAACAATCAAACTCGAAACAAAATGAAAGAAAAGAAAGATCAAAATCGATAAGAGAAGAAAGAAAAAGAAGGAGAACTTAAAATAAAATCCTTACCAATGTTGTTTCTTAGTTGAAAATGAGAAAGCTTGATCCTTTGTGTTGAAATGAGAAGAAAAATCTTCTGTTGGAGCTTGATGTGGTTTCGTCCAAGAAGAGGAAAAAAAAAAAGAGGGGGATTTTTCTTGTGTCTTTGTGTTTGGGAATGGAAAGGATATGTTTTTTACAAGTTGATCTATGGTGGTGTTGTAGGGGTTTGATGTTTATGGAGATCAAGAATAAGGTCTCTTGAGGGTGGAGGAAGAAGAAGATGAGACCTTTTCAGAGAAAAAAGAGTTTTTTTGACAACTTGTGAGCAAGACTCAAAATAAAAAAGCAAATGGTAAGAAAATGAGAATTTTGGGAGTGCATAAGTGTTAAAAATTTAAGATATGATAGAAAAGTGTGGGAGGGGTAGCCACAACCTTCTATGGCTATTTTGGGGGAATTTTTCATTTTTGACGTGGGTTAGGACATGAATTAAAGGTATATTTGATTAGGCAATGGTTTAGGGATTGGTAATTAGGTGTTTGGGTTAGTAATCATGTGTTTAGACTGTTAAGGCATGATTTAAGAAGTGGTCTTACACATTTAGTGGAGTTAAGTTTAATTATTTTGAATTTCAAATATCAACATAGTTCTTAATTTTAAGGAAAAGGAGAAAGAAAACATTATTTGCCCTTTGACTTTTTTTTTATGTCTTACGAACTCTTTTGATTAATAATGAGATTTAAACTTTTCCTAAGCAATCTTAGGCCATAATTAACCTCAACTAATTATTTTGACTCAAGATTAATAATTAAAATTAATTTATCTTTAATTAGAGCCTAATATTGCCCATGTGTCCTAAATTTCTCAATTAAGCTCATTTAGCACTAATTAGAGGCAAAATGGTAATTTTGAGCAAAAACTCCCCTGGACCACCCGGACTTTTCCAAATATCATACATCCCTTATAATTTACATTTCTAACATCCGGGTAATGACTGGGTTTAGTCGGCACTTAATCCTGTGTTAGATTATTGTAGGGGTATTTTGGTCATTTCATGCACAAGAGAGACCATGAATTGAGATTTTCGCCTCTCTCATTATCCATAACACATTTAGCCTTCTTCAAACATTAAAAAAACCCCTTGAGATGGCATCTTTGATTTCTAGGAGAAAATAACCTCAAGGGCATTTTAGTCATTTCTACACGGAAAAAATTTGGGATTGAGATTTTTGCATAGATTGCTATCTAAACCTCATGTGAACCCACCCTAATGTTAGAATATCTTATTGAGGGTGGCCTGGACTGTCCAGCCTTGATTCTCATGCCAAATGACCTAGGGGCATTTTGGTTATTTTGCACAGTAGAAGAAAATTAGGAAGTTACAATTATCAACAACGATCACTACCAGATCAGGTTACAAAGATTGTGTTTGGGTTGGATCACTCAAACTATCAAACACTCAAGTTTTCTGAAAATAAAGCAGTATTTGAGCTGAAAACTTGAATGACTTCTTTCTATATTCACTTGAATCTTACTTTCTGAAGTCGTGATATAGCTTTTGAAAATTTGGACCTTCGTTTATGATAATTTTCTTTCATTCATTGAGCATAGAAACGTTTATTTCATGATATGTTTTCACTTTCTTTGAGTTATAAATCTCTTTAAATGAGATTAAACATGTTTGAACATGTCATCATGAAAATATTCTCATTTTAAGAACAAGTATACCAACGTGAATGATATTGCTTGGTACTTCAACAAAGTCAACCAATTGATTAGTCCTTCTTCAAAATATTTTTCACAAAATTGGTTTTTGTTATTACTCAAAACGTTTAGCATTGAAGCTTTCTGAAGTGTTCTTAAGCTAACTTTTATAGTCTTTGCCCAAAAAACTTTTGATAGACTATAACACCTGAAAAATTATTTAAAATTAATTTGAACTTTGTTACTAAGGATTTCAAAAATCTGACAGTTTTAACAATGATGGGGACAATCTAATGGACATGTTGAATAAAAATGTGAATAGTGGGGCCCATTAAGACAACTAAAACCCTATATATGAGACCAGGAAATTCTCAAGACTGAGAAAAAGTAGGGTTAAGGTTAGAAATTGTTAGAAATAAAGATTTTATATTTGGAATTTAATTTCAAGTAATATCATATTTCCCGGGTATGGTATTCTACCTGTTTGGTAAAATTTAGTGTGTGATTTTTATGGCAAAAGATGGCTTAATCTTTAGGAATTGGATAATGTCTATCCATTTAAAACCAAGTTGATAGCTAAGATCAAATCTTGACTAACAAGATTAAATCCTAACCATCCATCTCATTATTTCCTTTTAGAAAGAAAGCAATGCACATTTGACTACATAATTGATACATTTAACCAAGATAAAAGCAAGCTACCAAACCTTATCACTCCAAGACCAAACATTTTAGCTAAACCATCCTAAGTTACAACCTCCATTTCTTTCTTCTCAAGCCACCATTAACAAGCTTCAAACCTCCAGAACCTTAGCCTAAACTTGTTAAAACCTTAAGATCTTTTCACAAAACTTCAACTACTCATCATAACCTACAAAACTAATCGATTGGAATTTCAATTCCTCACCATTTCTCACTTTGAGATATCATACCCCCACTGTTTAAGGATGGGATTAGGTGCTATTTGGAAGGCCTTGAAGTGAGGAAAACCATTTTTGAAAGAAACTTTGGAGTTAAAAGCCCTAAAGCTTCACAAGTAGGGCTTTTAAAACTTTTTTTGTCTCAAATCTATTTTCCATATTTTGGTTACTGATTTACTTGATATTTTTGGTTGTATTGATTGATAATAAATAGATATTGATGTTTAATTTGGTGGAGTGTTTGGATGATGTTAGAAAACTCCTTTTCTAAAAATATGTTTTGAGCTGTGCTGCTAGAGATCTCGGTTTTAGGCAAGCAAGTGGATTTACTCAATTTTTCTAACCTGGTTAGAGACCTTAACTTAACCTGAAAGTTTTATATGGCATGTTGAGGTATTTTCAGTATTTTTCTTGGGTCTTAAAATGACTTTTACTATTTTCAAAAAATCAAAAACCAAGACAGTTAGGGTTTCTTCATGCACAGCGAAATTTGAAACTATAAATTCGTCTAATTTTTTTACTATATCATATAATCAAATTTTGACTTGAAACTTTTACAAGGTGTTGAAAACTTCTTGAAGTCCAACCTGAATTTTTTATTTTATTTTATATGTTCATCTGATAGAGTAATAAAATTGAGACTTTTGGCTGTGACTAAAATAAGGAGTTTCTGACCTCAGAACTTGTAAAATTTTGATAACATAGCTAGAGAACTATTTTTACTCTGAAATTTTTACAAGACGCTGGGGACACATTGAAGTGTCAAAGATAATTTTTGTAGCCTTGGAATTGTTGTTTTATCTGCAAATTGATTGTTGCTACATAGGTATGAAAATTGCCAATATGCTGGAATTGTACGAATGCCTTGAATTAATGATATAATGGTATTTTTGTTCTAATATGACATGAATACTTGATTGTGATATATAAATGAATGCTAAAAGAAGTAAAGATTGGTTTATGAGGCATGATTAAACTCACTTATAATTGATTGGCATTATGTGATTAGTGCATGCATTTGGGAAAAAGAAAAGCAAGTGATGCATATATGTGACAAAAAAGAATGTATGAACTTCAATTGTACATGTTTTGACATACTGGCGAAATAGAAACAAGACTTATATTAGGTGAAGGGGAAGGCAAAAAGAGGAACTTTCCTAGAGATATCCACTATAGGTACCATTTGATATGAATTAAGTCTTCTCTATGTTGATGAAAAGAGAAAAATGCACTAAATTAAGTTCAATGGCTATAAGTAAAACTGAAACCCCTTCGATATGTGAAGGGCACCTTATGATAATTTCATTTCATTTATCATATGCATATTCATATTATCAAATTATTGATTTCGGATGATTTACTATGTTGAGCTTTGTGATAATGTGCATTGAGTGAATGCTAAAAGAAACCCACTTTAGAAGAATGGTTTTTGCAAATTTAAAAATGAATCTTTGTTATGTAATGCATGATCACATTTTTCTAATAAATCAAAGTGGCTGGGATGATGACAATGACATTCGTAACTATGTATTTGGGGATACCCTCCTAAGAATTTTATAATTTTCAGCTTTATGTTTGTGTGTTTATGTGTCATCTCCAGATTACTTAAGAGCACGATAAGGCTATATTCGTCGAAGTTTAAGTTTGTAATAGCTCCTTGGCCAAAGACTACTACTAGTTTTCATTTGAATATGCTTATGTTTTTAATATTTAAGAATATCGATGTACAGTAAGGCTCTTAGACTAGCTTACTCTTGTATTTGACTTTGTAATAATTAAATACTTTGTTCCTTTGTATATATTTTAATAGAATTATGAAGTAGTTATGGTACAAATAAATTGAACTTACTATAAATATTTAAGAAAGGTTCGCTAATTTATACGTAACAATTCCTGAGTCTAATGTCATGACTTAAGGATGATGTTATATTTACGAAGGTACTACATTATGGTATCAGAGTAGTTCATCGTTGTAGGACCTTGAGGAATAGATTGACTATGCTTCCAAAGTGTAGATAAGTCATGCCTTGAATCTTATCCATATAATATGATATACAATTTAGATATGCATTACAGTCTAGTGGTGCTGTAGTTGATTGCTATCACACTTAGCATAGTGTTGAGCTTGATCAACTTAATATCTTTTGTCTAGTGTTTCAGGAATTAATGGCTGACCATAGACATAATATGAATGTGAACACCAAGCCGAAAGACATGATGAGTACTCTCCGTGAGATGGCTGCCACTATGAGACAACAAGCTGTAGTGGCCAACCGAATGATAGAAAGATAGGATCGTAATGACGAGCAAAACCTAGCTTGGAAACTTAAGGGAGCAGAGGTGGATGTGGAGTATCAGAAATTTGCTAAGGAGAGAGAGATGGTTTAATTCACCAAAAATACAACTGTCTTGGATGCAAAACTTTTGCACCTTATTTAATTTTACGCACTCATGTTCATATGATTTAGTATTTTCCTATATAAATTAGTGCATTGTTTCTCATTAGTTTCTTCCATGATAATAAAATGTTCAACTATTTATATATAATAAATATAAACTTTACTAGCATTATAATTTGTAGAATAGAAATAATATATAATTTTATCATTCACAAAAAATATTATTCTTCCCACCACATTTCTTTATTAATTGTAGGATAAGTCCAATATTTTTTTTATCATTATTCATTTATCAACTTACAGAAAGCATATTATTGTTAATTAAGCTCAACAATAATGTATACAAACTTTTTATTCTTAAATGTTATTATTTATTTCTTATTATATATTTTACTTTAAATTTTTATTATTTTAATATAATAAATTTGTGAAAAAATCCTAAGACTTTTAACGTTAATTAACGTTAGTGCTTTTATATAACATGATCTCTAACTGAAAAAATGGACATTTTCTTTTCTAGATGACAATTTCACAACAAATAGTCCACAACAAGCTCTAGCAAAATCATTTGCTCTTTCTCTCTCTCTCTCTCTCTCTTTCTCTCTCTCTCTCTCTCTCTCTCTATATATATATATATATATATAAATGTTGCATCTTTCTTTTATTTTATTCCATATTAGAATTTGAAGGTTCATATATGATTTAAATCCCTATACCATAGCCCCTCCTTCGAATCTCATTCCTAGCTTCTCCTCTGCTTGTTGCCACACTAGTGCATATTGTTCCGCATATAGCTGCTCTACTAACACGAATTGGGAAAGCCTATAGTAGCCATTGCCTTCACCTAAGCATCCCTTCTCTCCCTAAGTAATCCATACTCTATATCTCATCAATTCCTAATCTTTATTGGACTCCACATTCTCTATTTGCTTGATTAGGAAGATATTTGTAAAGTTTGACCATTTATTTTGTTGTGTCTTAAAATTTGGCTTAATCTATGAATTCCATTGCTTGCGCTTAGTATTGTTCACCATTCTAGGCGTTTTGCACTGGAAATATTGGAAAAGAATCATATTGCAGCCACATGGTGCAAGTCAACCTTTCTTAGAGTTCAAACGTCACCACGTATTTTCAGAGTGCCTACCAGTATCATTGGGTTCAGCCCCTAGCATGGTTCAATAGATGTGGAAAGCCTAAAACAGAATTATAGTATGAGTTTTATGCATCAAATCAACAACACCTTCCAGTCATCTAGACTTTGCTTTTCTCGAACTGGTTCAGTTTTTCTTTGAGATTCTTTAGTTTTTCCTTTTTTTTAAGCTTGAACTTCTTGATGTTTAGAAATGTTGCTTTTTGATTGCTTTGGTGTTCTGAGTGTGCTTTATGAAGTGTTTAAGTTTTGGAGTTTACTTTCTAAGAAACTGGCTTTCAACTTTTTGCTTTCAGAGGTTTCCTTGAGACTCATTTTCTTAGGACTTTCCACCTGTTCTTCTAGATTATCAGCAAGATCCTTCTTGAGCTCTTTTATGATCATACTTGAGACATTTTGAGTTTTTAGTCTTTGAGCTCCGAATCAACTTTCAGGTTCAGGATAGGTGTCTGGAGTAGTCATTATCCATTTGTTCCTTGGTACTTCAGCCCGTGGACTTTTTCATACATACATTTTTATGTTAAGGCGCAGCCATGAAGCATAGATCTGTGACATTTTCTAGCTCATCATGACTTTCTAACTCATTATTTCCATCTTTAGAGTTGTTCCAAGTAGCCAGCATGCCCTTTTCTTTTAGGATATAACCTTTCTGTGATACCCTAAGTTTGGGACTAAAGAGATCAACATATTTCGTCTCACCATAGTTAGTAGGTTGCTCTTTTAAGATTTCTTTGCCCTTTTTGACTCTTTTGAGATTGATGTCTCTTTCTTTATAGGCTTTGCCTTCTCAGTCTTTTGACATTTTTCTCACAAGTATAGAGATCTTGTTTCTTTTTTCAATTTCAGACACTCCATTAGATTCTTCTTCTTCATTGGAGGTGTCATCAACTTTCCTTGCTTTAGCTTTTACACTGCCTCTAATGTAGCGACTTTAGGGCCAATGACTTGCTCCTTTTTATGAAATCATCATCATCTCAGGAAGCATAACTGTGTAGACTTTAAGGAATCAAAAAAGAGTGTCCAAGACAAGAGTTTGAGGATCTTTGGTTTAGGATCTTCTTGCAGCATGTGTAGTTTGTCCTGTATTTCCTCAGCTGTGTCACAAGCAATTATTTTGTCATATCTAGCTCTGTTTAGTGCACATATGAGCGGGTGCTTAGCTTAGGAGATCAGCTAAACTCCTAGCTTCTGCTATTCTTGTCCACCTGTTCCTTAGGACTCCTTTTAATGTTGAGGATGCCTTATCAAGTCCTGGAAACTCATCAAACAAAGATTGTTAGTTGATAGAGTGATTTTCTACTATATGGATCTAGGCCATTTTGTCCCTCGGATCTTTGTCCTCTACAATCATTGGATTCCTCAACCCCTTAAAGGTCTTGCTCTGATACCACATGTAGGTATAATAGTGCACGAAAAAAGGGGTTGAATCGTGCTTTGCTTCTTTTTCATATATAAAACATTTAACAAAATACTATCAAGCATTAAGCTTGAAGTGCAACGGAAATAAGATTAGTTGTTTCAGAAAGTAGATCTCTAAAGCATATGATAAGTAACAAAATAGCTAAAATAATAATTCAATAGATATTAAACTATAAAACATAATAGAGAAAATAAAGGAGATCAAGAAAAAGAAGATATGACATACATATTTTTATACTAGTTCAACCAAACCTACCTACATCCAACACTCAACATATGTTGAGGTTTCACTAAATATTTTTCTTAACCTGAGAAAGAAAAACTGGATAGTCTTTATAATAGCCTTCCCAAGCTCTCATCTATGACTAGTAGACAACCCCTATTGTCACAAACTGAATAGTTATTCACAGACTCTCTAATTTGAATCAAGTAGTTATTCACCAGCCTATCCAATCTAAACTGAGTAGTTATTCACTAGCCTCTCCAAGCTTAACCAATTAGTCTTTCGCCAGCCTCTCCAAGCTTAACCAATTAGTCTTTCGCTAGCCTCTCCAAGCTTAACCGTAATAAGTGACAACCCTTACTATCACATTGCAAGTAGTTATTCAATAGCCTCTCTAAGCTAAACCGTGATAAGTAGACAGCCCCTACTATCACGTTGCAAGTAGTTATTCACCAGCCTCTCCAAGGTAAACCATGATAAGTAGACAACCCCTATTATCATGTTGGAAGTAGTTATTCACTAGCCTCTCCAAGTTGAACTGTGAAAAAGTGGACAAACCCCACTGTCATATTGCAAGTAGTTTTTCATTAGCCTCTCCAAGCTATCTCACACTGATCACTATTGGATCAAGGATACAAAGGTTAAGTGTTTGGGTTGTCACTCAAACTAACCTACATTCAAGTTTCCTTACAAATATACATGAATAACCTAGGATAACTTGAATGACTTCTTTCTAACATTTCTTCCTAGGAATAACACATAACTATTTAAGAATGTAGAAAGAAAATTTTTTACAAGAAATTTGATTACATGATATGATAAGCCTTATTGGATGTGAGGAGAAATTTTAACAGAGTTTCCACTCTTGTGCAGCGTCAGTCACATAGTTCATTTGAGCACAACATCTCTATTTATAAAGGCTTTCTTTTATGACCGTTGCTCTTGATCAGTTCTCCAAGTAACACGTGTTGATAATCTATTTGTGTCTTTGAAAAGTAGACTAGAAGAGTATGCTGATAGTTTGTCAGATCTGTTACAGAAGCCGTTGGAGTTGAGGTCTCTGATGTCCTTTCAGAAACTACTTTTTCACTTTCTGATTATAGTTTCTGAACTCATCTTCAAGAAGCTAGGTTAGTTGACCAAGTTGGCATAAGAGATGACTCACTAGTTTGAAACTGGGTATGACTTTGAATTTGAATTTGAAAAATTCAAATTTCCCTCCTTGTCCAGTAACTTTAGCGCTCTATGGTGAAGTGAGCTTTCTGAAATGTGGAATTAGTTCCTTGATAATTCTTTAGTCTGCTAGTCTTCAATCCAAGCTTTATGGTGATAAAAGATTTGCAATCATGATGATTAAAGATTGTGCAACATGCTCTCAAAGTTTGCTTGACATCTTCCTTTTAAGCGTACTTTCTACTGTCTAGTGCTACTTTCTAGAGACCAGTGTCTTGGTTTCTTGTTCTTGACTTTACTTGCTTTAATTTGTGATGCATGTATACGTTCTTTGCGTGATATAATATTCACTTCTTTTAGGCTCAATCTCTTAACATGAGATAAATCATATTTGCACATGTAAAGTGAAATTATTCTCGCTTCAGTTCATTTTATGCAATTCAGAAACCCTTGTGTGCTATGTCAAGAAAAGGTAGACATTAGTCATTCTTCAAAGTATTTTCTTTAAATTGGTTTTGTCATCAATCAAAACATATAACACTAATGTTTTCTGAAGAGTTCTAGAGCTTATAGTTGTCGGAGCTTGTTTTTACATATTTTAAAGCTTACAACACTAAGAGCATTCCACATCAAGACATTAATGAAAAACATTTTATTGACCTTAGGAGGTATTTTTTGTTACCGTCATGGATTGGCAAAGGATATAAAATTGAAGAACACGAACAGAATAATGTCGCATTGGCTCAAATATACAATGTAAGCAAGCTCAATCATAATGCTGTGGATGTCAAGATTGCAGAAGATAAGTCTTGGTTAGATGTTGAGTCCCAAATTAATGAATTAAGGCTACCAAGATTTGTCATTGACAACTTGCTGGAAGCACGTTTAAAAAGTTTACTCTTATTCAAGGCATGTTTTTACCATGAATAACCATAGGTGACCGATCATTTCTCCATGCCTATGTCTCTGGCCTGGACCTTGGATGATGTCAATGTTCTCGACGAGGCAAAAATTTTTGTTTATACAGTGGAAAATCTTGATAGAGCAGTAAACATCATTGCAAGTTTGGGCACAAATAAAATCTTTAGCAACATGGACCAACATTTGCCCACTATATGCCAAACTTTGAATGATTTCCATGATAATCCGACTAACAAAAACAAGGGTTGGATCAAGTGAGAATTGGCTTATGAGGTTTACAACATATTTTTTGGTGAGAAAAACAATTTTAATTAGAAAGCCATAAATCACAAGCTTACCAATTTAGAAGAAAAAGAACAATGCTAGTCTTCTTTTTGTTATATCTTAATTTAGAGAATGTGTGGATTGGGACTGAAATGGTGAAGCATTTTGGGTTTCTTTACTACCTATATTTTTTTCTCTTTAATTTTTTCCTAATAGAACACAGTATCTCATGATGTACGATTCAACATAGATATTGCTTTTTATCATAGATCATTGTACAATGATTCTTTAGCTTTATTATATTTATAATTATAGTTCACAATTTATTTGGAAATCTCAAACAAAAAATCTTTTTTCACTAATATGAATATTATTGTTTCCTACTTATTAGGTGCATAGTTTGAAGGTTAACATAAATTCTACTTTTAGGGGAGGTTCTATTCATATGCTATCATTTCATGATGAAGCTTGCAAAGGACAGGAACAATTCCTCAGTGTTAGTCTTAGCTTGTGAATGGTCATGACATGTGTACTGTGCTTGCTCGAAAAATCAATAATCTTGGGCTTTCACAAGTGAGGAGGAGAGAGAATGTTTAATTCACAAAAAATACAGCACTCGTAGATGTTAAACACATGATTTAATTTTATGAACTCCTAGTCATATGATTTAGTATTTTCTTGTATAAATTAGCACATAGTTTCTCATTAGTTTTTTCTCGTGATATTAAAATGTTCAACTATTTATATATAATAAATATCAACTTTAATAGTTTTATAATATGTAGAACAGAAATAATATATAATTTATCATTTACAAAAAAAATTACTCTTCCCACTACATTTTTTTAAATTAATTGTAGGATAAGTCCAATATTTTTTTCACCATTTTTCATTTATCAACTTGCACAAAGCATATTACTGTTTGATAATAATGTATACAAATTTTTTATTCTTTATTGTTATTATTTATTTCTTATTATATTTTTTGCCTTAAATTATTATTTTTTTAATATAATAAATTTGTGAAAAAATTCTAAGACTTTAATATTAATTAACACTGGTGTGTTTATATAACATGTTGTCCAACTAAAAAATTTACTATTTCCTTAGTCAATAACTATTTGATAACAAACTTTCCATAACAAGCTCTAACTAAAAAATTGACCTATATATTTTTGCTTTGCACATTTTGGGTTTCTTTACTACCTATATTTTTTTCTATGTAATTTTCCTAATGGCAAATAGTATCTCATTATGTACGATTCAACATAGACATTGCTTTTTATAAGAGATAATTGAAAAACCAATAATCTCAGGCTTTCACTAAAAATACAACATTCTTAAATGCAAATGTTTTGCACATGATTTAATTTTTCTAACTCATGTTCATGTGATTTAGTATTTCCTATATAAATTAGCATGTTATTTCTCTTTAGTTTTTTCCATGATGTTAAATTGTTCAAATATTTATATATAATAAATATCAACTTTACTAATTTGATAATTTCTAGAACATAAATAATATATAATTTTATCATTTGCAAAAAAAACATTTATTCTTCCCTCTACGTTTCCTTATTAATTGCAAGTCCTATAATTTTTTCATCATTTTTCATTAATCAACTTACGCATAGCATATTATTGTTGATTAAGTTTGATAATGGTGTATACAAATTTGTTATTCTTAAGCGTTATTATTTATTTCTTATTATATATTTTTTTCTTAAATTATTATTGTTTTAATGTAACAAATTTGGGAAAAAATTGTAAGACTTTATATTAATTAACACTAGTGTGTTTATATAACATCCTCTCCAACTCAAAAATTGACTATTTCCTTTCTCGATGACTATTTGATAACAAACTTTCCACAGTAAGCTCTAACTTAAAAAATTGACCTACATATATGTATTTTTACTTTGCATATTTTGGGTTTCTTTACTTCCTATATTTTTTCTCTTTAATTGTTTCCTAATACAACACAATATCTCGTGATGTATGATTCAACATAGACATGCTTTTTATAATAGATCATTGTACAATGATTTCTTTAGCTTTATTATATTTATATTTGTTCTTCAGAATTTGTTTGGAAATCTCAAATGAAAAAATCTTTTTATGCTAATGTGAATAATATTGTTTCCTATTTATTAGGAGCGTAGTTTGAAGGTTAACGTAAATTCTACATTTAAGGGAGGTTTTGTTAGTATGCTATCACTTTAGGCTGAAGCTTGCAAAGGATAGGAACAATTCCTCAGTGTTGGTCTTAGCTTGTGGATGGTCATGACGGTGTACAGAGAATGCTTGAAAATCAAATAATATTGGGCTTTCACAAGTTAGTGGAGGAGTGAGAGGGTTTAATTCACCAAACATACAATACTCTTAGATTCAAAAGTTTCGCATATGATTTTCCTATATGAATTAGCACACTATTTCTCATCGATTTTTTTCGAGATATTAAAATGTTCAATTATTTATATATAATAACTATCAACTTTACAAGTTTTACAATTTGTAGAATAGAAATAATATATAATTTTATCATTTACCAAAACAAATTATTCTTCCTACTACATTTTTTTTATTAATTGCAGGATAAGTCCAATATTTTTTTCATCATTTTTCATTAATCAACTTACACAAAGCATGTTACTATGATTAAGTTCAATAATGATGTATACAAATTTTTTATTCTTAAGTGCTAATATTTATTTCTTATCATACATTTTGCCTTAAATTATTATTATTTTACTATAATAAATTTGGGAAAGAATTGTAAGACTTTAATATTAATTAACACTTGTGTGTTTATCTAACATGCTCTCCAACTCAAAAATTGACTATTTCCGTTCTCGATGACTACTTGACAACAAACTTTCCACAATAAGCTCTAACTAAAAAAATTGACCTACATATATATTTTTACTTTGCGTATTTTGGGTCTCTTTACTTCCTATATTTTTTTCACTTTACTTTTTTCCTAATAGAAAATAGTATCTCATGATATATGATTCAACATAGACATTGCTTTTTATAATAGATCATTTTACACTAATTCTTTAGCCTTATTATATTTGAAATTATAGTTCACAATTTGTTTGGAAATGTCAAATGAAAAATCTTTTTATGCTAAAGTTAATATTATTGTTTCCTACTTATTAGGTGCATAGTTTGAAGGTTATCATAAATTCTACTTTTAGGGGAGGTTCTATTAGTATGCTATCATTTTAGCATGAAGCTTGCAAAGGACAAGAACGATTCCTCAGTGTTAGTCTTAGCTTGTGGTTGATCATGACACGTGTATAGTGATTACTTGAAAACCCAATAATCTTGGGCTTCCACAAGTCAACGGAGGAGAAAAGAGGTTTAGTTCCTCAAAAATACAACACTCTTAGATATAAAAATTTTGCATATGGTTTAATTTTACGAACTCATGTTCATATGGTTTAGTATTTTCCTATATGAATTAGCACACTATTTCTCATTGGTTTTTTCCGTGATATTAAAATGTTCAATTATTTCTCATTGGTTTTTTTCGTGATATTAAAATGTTCAATTATTCTTCCTACTACATTTTTTCTATTAATTGCAGGATGAGTCCAATATTTTTTTCATCATTTTTCATTAATCAACTTACACAAAGCATATTACTATTGATTAAGTTCAATAATGATATATACAAATTTTTTATTCTTAAGTGCTATTATTTATTTCTTATCACACATTTTGCCTTAAATTATTATTGTTCTAATATAATAAATTTGGGAAAGAATTGTAAGACTTTAATATTAATTAACACTTGTGTGTTTATCTAACATGCTCTCCAACTCCAAAATTGACTATTTCCGTTCTCGATGACTATTTGATAACAAACTTTCCACAACAAGCTCCAACTAAAAAAATTGACCTACATATATATATTTATACTTTGTGTATTTTGGGTCTTTTTACTTCCTATATTTTTTTCACTTTACTTTTTTCCTAATAGAAAACAGTATCTCATGATGTATGATTCAACATAGACATTGCCTTTTATAATAGATCATTTTACACTGATTCTTTAGCCTTATTATATTTGAAATTATAGTTCACAATTTGTTTGGAAATGTCAAATGAAAAGTCTTTTTATGCTAAAGTGAATAATATTGTTTCCTACTTATTAGGTGCATAGTTTGAAGGTTATCATAAATTCTACTTTTAGGGGAGGTTCTATTAGTATGCTATCATTTTAGCATGAAGCTTGCAAAGGACAGGAACGATTCCTCAGTGTTAGTCTTAGCTTGTGGATGATCATGACACGTGTATAGTGATTACTTGAAAACCCAATAATCTTGGGCTTCCACAAGTCAACGGAGGAGAGAGGATGTTTAATTCCCCAAAAATACAGCACTCTTAGATATAAAAATTTCACATATGGTTTAATTTTACGAACTCATGTTCATATGGTTTAGTATTTTCCTGTATGAATTAGTACATTGCTTCACAATAGTTTTTTCCATGATGCTAAAATGTTCAACTATTTATATATAATAAATATCAACTTTACAAGTTTTATAATTTGTAGAACACAAATAATATATAATTTATCATTTAAAAAAAATTATTCTTCCCAGTACATTTTTTTTTAATTATTTGTAAGATAAGTCCAATATTTTTTATCATCATTTTTAATTTATCAACTTACACAAAGCATATTACTATTGATTAAGTTCAATAATGACATATACAAATTTTTTATTTTTAAGTGCTATTATTTATTTCTTATCGTACATTTTGCCTTAAATTATTATTGTTTTAATATAATAAATTTGGGAAAGAATTGTAAGACTTTAATATTAATTAACACTTGTGTGTTTATATAACTTGCTCTACAACTCCAAAATTGACTATTTCCGTTCTCGATGACTATTTGATAACAAACTTTCCACAACAAGCTCTAACTAAAAAAATTGACCTACATATATATTTTTACTTTGCTTATTTTGGGTCTCTTCACTTCCTATATTTTTTTTCACTTTACTTTTTTCCTAATAGAACATAGTATCTCATGATGTATGATTCAAAATAGACATTGTTTTTTATATTGGATCATTTTACAATGATTCTTTAGCCTTATTATATTTGAAATTATAGTTCACAATTTGTTTGGAAATGTCAAACGAAAAATCTTTTTATGCTAAATTGAATATTATTGTTTCCTACTTATTAGGTGCATAGTTTGGAGGTTATCATAAATTCTACTTTTAGGGGAGGTTCTATTAGTATGTTATCATTTTAGCATGAAGCTTGCAAAGGCCAGGAACGATTCCTCAGTGTTAGTCTTAGCTTGTGGATGGTCATGACAATGATTACTTGAAAAACCAATAATATTGGGCTTTCACAAGTCAATGGAGGAGAGAGAAGGTTCAATTCCCCAAAAATACAGCACTCTTAGATGCAAAAATTTCGCATATGGTTTAATTTTACGAACTCATGTTCATATGATTTAGTATTTTTCTGTATGAATTAGCATATTGTTTCACAATAGTATTTTTTCCATGATATTAAAATGTTCAACTATTGATATATAATAAATATCAACTTTACAAGTTTTATAATCTGTAGAATAGAAATAATATATAATTTATCATTTACCCAAAAAAAAAAATTCTTCCCACTACATTTTTTTAATTAATTGTCGGATAAGTCCAATATTTTTTTATCATCATTTTTAATTTATCAACTTACACAAAGCATATTACTATTGATCAAGTTCGATAATGATGTATGCAAATTTTTTATTCTTAAGTGTTATTATTTATTTTTTTATTATATATTTTGCCTTAAATTATTATTGTTTTAGTATAATAAATTTGGGGGAAAAATGTAAGACTTTAATATTAATTAACACTAGTGTGTTTATCTATCGTGCACTCTCCAACTTCAAAATTGACTTTTTCTTTTCTCGATGACAGTTTGATAACAAACTTTCCACAATAAGCTCTGACTAAAAAAATTCACCTATATATTTTTGCTTTGTGTCTTTCTTTTATTTTATATTCTATATTAAAATTTGAAGTTTCATATATTATTTAAATCCCTTTACCTCAACACTTCCTCCAAATCTCATTACTATCTCTTCTGCCAGTTGTTGCCATGCTAGTGCACATTGTTTTGCTTATAGCTGCTCTACTCATACAGATTGGTAAAGCCTGTAGTACCACTGCTCTCTGTAAGTAATCCATGCTCCATATCTCATCAGTTCCTAATCTTTATAGGACTCCACATTCTCTATTTGCTTGATCGGGAAGATGTTTGTAAAGTTTGAATATTTAATTATTTGTATCTCAAAATTTGGCTTAATCTATAATTTCCATTGCTTCCGCTTAATATTGTTCACCATTCTAGCTTTTGGTGTAGGAAATATTGGAAAGGAATGGTATTAAAGTCACATGGTGAAAACTAACCTTGCTTAGAGTTCAAACATCAGCACATATTTTCGGGGTGTCTACCACTATCATTGGGTTTGGCCCCTGGCATTGTTCAATAGATGTGGACTGCCTAAAAGAGAATTATAAGATGAGTTTTATGCATAGGATCAACAAGACCTTCCAGGAAGTCAACCATGAAATATAAGAGATTCAAAACGAGATTGCAGATTATTGTCAAGGCCTTGTCATTGCTATGATTCACGAGAATGATGAATTCACACAAAACATGGTAAGTATGGATGTGTCATGCTAGATATCCTTCTCAAAATATTCCATCAAGAATAATCTTCAAAAACCCATGCTGATACATTTTTGCATGATCTTTTTCTTTTTGAGAACCAGCTACCAATGATGTTGCTGGAGAAAATATACAGGCTAAGCAGGATTATAACTCTCTCATTGTCAGAGATTGTTTTTATATATTTTAAAGTTTACAGCACTAGGAACATTCCATATCAAGACCTTAATGAAAAACATTTTATTGACTTTATGAGGACTTTTTTTATTACCAACATGGATAAGCAAAGGATATAAAATTGAAGAATGCGAACAGGATCATGTCATATTGGCTCAAATCTACAATGTAAGCAAGCTCAAGCATAATGGCATGGATGCCAAGATTGCAGAAGAAAAGTCTTTGTTAGATGTTGCGTCCTAGAATAATGAGTTAAGGCTACCAAGATTTATCATTGGCAACTTGACAGAGGCCCGTTTAAAAAATTTGCCCATATTCGAGGCATGTTTCTACCATGAATCACCATATGTGGCTAATCATTTCTACATGCCTATGTCTTTGGTCCAAACCGTGGGTCTAGACTAGAGACATAGGCATGTAGAAATAATCAGCCATATATGGTGATTCGTGGTAAAAACATGACTCAAATATGAGCAAATTTTTTAAACGTGCCTCTGTCAAGTTGCCAATAATAATTCTTGGTAACCTTAATTCATCATTCTGGGACTCAACATCTAAAAAAGACTTCTCTTCTACAATCTTGGCATCTACACCATTATGCTTGAGCTTGCTTACATTGTAGATTTAAGCCAATGTGACATGATCCTATTCACATTCTTCAATTTTATATCCTTTGCCAATCCATGATGGTAACAAAAGAAGAACTCATAAGGTCAATAAAATGTTTTGCATTAATGTCTTGAGGTGGAATGTTCTTACTGTTGTAAACTTTAAAATATATAAAAACAATCTTTGACAATGAGAAAGTTATAATCATACTTAGCCTGTATATTTTCTCAATAACATCATTGGTAGTTGGTTCTCATGAAGAACAAGATCATGTAAAAACTTATCAGAATGGGTTTTTGAAGACACTTTTTGATGGATATTTTGAAAACATTTCTACCGTGACACATCCATACGTTACCATGTTTTGTGTGAACTCATCTTTCTCATGAATTGTAGCAATGACAAGGCCTTGATAATAATCTACAATCTCATTTTGAATCCCTTTTATTTCATGGTTGATTTCCTGGAAGGTCTTGTTGATATAAAACTCATCTCATAATTCTCTTGTAGGCTTTCCACCACTAATTTATAATATCAAATTACCCCCAAGAAATAGTAACACAGTGCCAAAAAAGGAAAGAGAACTAAAGTACATATAGAATATGCAACAAAAGTCTCAAACCTAACACCAAATGATCAAGTTAAATAGCATAAGCTATAGCAATCCACACTCCAAAATATAAAGTTCTACCTTTAATTTATAGTTACAAATTCAAAGAAGTGTTGAGTAAATAAATAATAAAAAGATGTTGCAAACATGGTTTGAATTGAAACTCATAAAGCTAGAGATATTAACACTAACACGTTATTAAATTGCTCTACTCAAGGACAAGTTTTCAAAATAACAATGCCATCTACATGAAAAACTGATAGGTCTGGAAACTAAAAAGAAATTGAAAAAAGAAAAAGGAAAATCAAGGCAAAATTGGGCAAACTGATAAAATAATTCAATTAATAATGTATGGGGTTTACAAAAAAAAAAGTGCATGGAATGTACAAAAGCAATGGCTACTTGAAAGCAATCGACCTACACAACATCATATACGGTCAATTCTAATACTCCATGCATCGAAAATCACTAACACCTAATCAATAGAGCACATAAGCCATCATGCCAAGTTGCCATCATTGGCAAACAAAGTAATCAAAAAGATTCTTATCTATGTCCAACAACAAAGTTAACTACCAAAAGCCTTTAAAACCACCATACATAATGCAAATTCAATAAATATCAGAGCACCCATATTTAAAACTAAAAATTACCCTAGCACTACTTTTATAGCCTTCATTTTTTTTCCTTTGCATAGGAGTGATTAGCAACCTCATTAAATTCTTGCTCAAGATTTCTCTCGGCAAGTGTGAATGCAACAGATCTAGGTTGTGTATAAGTGAAAGTTTCACTGGGCATGGCAGTATTAATGCCTCAGAAACATTCTTCTACACCATTAAAAAGAAAAAAAAATAAGCCTGATAATTTGAGATAACTACAAATAAAAATTGTTCAAAAAAAAATTTAAAAGCTTGCCTTAGCACCGAAAACTTCCACATTTTTTAAAAGGATGTAAGGTGCAGCTTTAACAGGTGAATCATCTTCAAAATTAACAACATTGTCAGCTCCCAAACTAACTAGAACCCTATCTCCTATACTAATAGCATTCACATCTCCTAAGCTCAATAAAGAAGTGAACATAGAAGTGAAAATAGCTTAATAATAAATGAAGTTAGCAAATTAATTAAACAAAATTTTAACTAAATGAAATAGGAAAAGTTAGGAATTTTTCACCTTGGATGGTGTATAAAAGCAGCACTATTCAGAGAGAACATGGCCAATATGGTGGCATCCTCACAAATTAATAATAATTTAAGTTAGTAAATTAATTAAACAAAATTTTAACTAAATGAAATAGGCAAAGTTAGGAATTTTTAACTAAATGGTGGCATCCTCGCAAATCCTCTACACATGTAAAGTTCCATGGTATCTATTTGGAGACACAACCTTTGTCTCAACCTTAACATTTTCTTTTCCATCAACTCACTAAAACCCAAAGGATAGGAGTAAGACCTAATAGGCTAAATTTCAACGAATGATAAAAAGCTAAATTAATTCACAAGAAAGCATTTAATTCACTAGGAAAAAACAAATCAAGACAAACATAGTTGAAAGAATACCTCAAGAGTTTTTATATGCTCTAGGAAGAACTCAACACATGATTTCTTGAAAAGAAAGGCACACTCATGTTTGAAAAGAATGAATATAGTAATGCCATTAGCATCCTCTACTTGAAGCTTGAGTTAGAAATTTAATCATCAATAAGATTCATAAATTATCATTATAACCAAGTCCATAAATGAATAACTATAAATTCAGATAGTATGGGTTTCATAACAAACCTTGGTGAAATAGAAAAGATATGACTATTGCAGAAGATACAAAAACAAATTCCAACATTAGGAAGGGCAAACCTTCTACATCTACATGCAGCAAACTAGCAAGCACCTTCCTCCACAACGAACTTTATAGTCCCCATTATAATAAAAGAACCACTCTAATAAATATAACAGAATAGGAAAAGAATACACATGTCTTGCAATTGTTTACATAGAAATAGGCTATACCTTTACCATATTGGATAGAGTCAACTATTAAATCATAAGATATGTTAAAGGTAAATATTATATGTTACTTAACTTGTTAAAGATCAAATGATTAAGTGTTGTCCTAGATTAACAATCTAGAAAGACCATTATTAAGTCATCGTCCTTTTATCATAGGGTGTAATTTAACTTAGGCTGAAATACATAGGTATGACGTGTAATTAAAAGGGATATACATAGGTACATAGCTACATACTTATTATCCTAAGTACTAATAACTATATTTGTGAAACCTTAATGAAGAAGTAAAATCATGATCGGCAGCCCTGGCCCCTATTTTTTCTTTAGCCATGGTATATTTGGATCATAGTAATTATCATGATAAAAAATCATTATTGTAGTAAATTCAAGGTACACAGAAATGATTAATATACCATAAAAGGACATAAATAACACAAACAAAATTCACTACACACACGGAACATAGAAGATCAAACATAGAATCTCAAATTTACGCTAATAGATTCATACACTGGAAAATTAGTCTGCACTACATAAGCACCAAATCAAGAACTTAATTATTAGACTTTAAAATCAAAAGACCTTAGATTCTCTTTCTTGGCCCTTTCATCCAAACACCTTTGAATCGTTTAATAATACAAGTGCAAGCTAGCCTGAAACTCTTGAAATCATTAAAATTCTTCTTTGGATGAATGTTTTCACAAGAAACATTATCTGTTATCACTATCGTGGCTAGCCTAGTTCTCCTATTTTGTCAATGGATATACAACCACCTGTTGAAGGCAACAGATTACTAAAAGGAGTTTTCTTTTTTGGTTTTCCATTTTTTTATTTGGTAGACAATCTCATCTTCTCTCATTCTCAATAAAAGACTAAAAATTTGAAATTAAAAAAAACAAAGAGAAAAATCATAGGCACTGGTACACCTAATAAAAAAATAAAGAATAAAACATCCAAAGGCAATTTGCAGTTTGTTAACCTGACATATTTTTTCTAGTAATGATGTTATTGTTGCTTTGACAAAGAAACATTCAGAGTTTTCAAGGTCAAGGTCAACCTTCAACACAAGCAAAAAATAATGAATGAAGATTGCAAACATCACACACACACACACACACACACAGATATATATATATATCTATCTGTGTAAGAAACCATTCACCTGGAAAAAGAAATAGGAATAACACTTGTAAAAAAAAGTTACAAAAGAATAGAAGACTAAATTCAAACAATTTTAGGATAAGAGATAAGGATCAACAATTGCAAATAACAATCCATGAAAATTCAAAACACCTACTATTTATTGAAAACTGATTTTTAAGGAAGCATCCATACTCCATCATGTTGTTTAAAATCAAAATAAAGCATAAATTAGCCAGCATCCAATAGAACTTTGGCATCATCATTCTTAAAACCATTCAAGAAATCATAATCAATGAAGAGTATAAAATGTACACACACACACACATACATATATATACATTCATCACAAAATATGATAATCAGACAAAGAGATGCTTACTTGAGGCATCCCTCCATCAAGATTCATATATCTAGAATACATATTCCAATCACCTTGCCCATCATAGCTTGAAGAAAAAAAAACTCACCAAGTCATTTTTTCAGAAAGAATAATATAAGTCATTCAAATAATAGTTTGCAAATTTCTTTTTGATACCTATCAATATTATATATATATATATATATATATATATTGATACTATATCTCCATATATATACACAAAGTTTTTATTCTTGAGTGTCATTATTTATTTCTTATCATATATTTTCTTTAAATTATTATTGTTTTAATATAATAAATTTGTGAACAAAAATTCTATGACTTTAATACTAATTTGCACTAGTGTGTTTATATGACATGCTCTCCAACTTAAAAATAGACTTTTTTCTTTTCTCGATGACAACTTGATAACAACCTTTCCACAACAAGCTCTAACTAAATTACTACCCTATAGGTTTGTTCTTTATATCTTTCTTTTATTTTCTGTTCCACAGTAGAATTTCAAGTTTCATATATGATCCCTTACCTTAGCTGCCCCTTTAAATCTTGTTGCTACTTTCTTTGCTGCATGGTGCCATGCTGGTGCACATTGTCCCTCCTATAGCTTCTCTGTTAATGCATCTTGGGAAAGCTTGTAGTAGCCACTATCTTCATATAAATATCCCTTTTCCAAGTAACTAATACATGTTCTATATCTAATTGGTTCCATATCTTTGTAAGACTCCATATTCTCTATTTTCTTAGGAAGCTGTTTGTAAAGTTTGGCAATTTGTTTTTTTATATCTCATGATTTGGATTAATCTATAAATTCCATTGGTTACCCTTAACATTTTAACCATTGTAGACGTTGGCGTCGAAAATATTGGAAAAGATTAGTATGGCAGCCATATAGTGAAAATCAACCCTTGCGTAGTGTTCGAGTGGCACCATGTATTTTCAGAGTGCTTACTACCACTACTTTAGAAGAGAATGCAGCATTATACATGCTAAAAATCATTGGGTTCGGCCCTTGGCACTATTTGGTACATATGGAAACCTAAAAGAGAATTATAAAACAAGGATTTTGCATGAAATAAAAAGAGAATCAAGAAGTCCTTCTAGGAAGTCCAGCATGAAATAAAAGAGAATCAAGAAGAGATTGCATATTGTTATCAGGGCCTTGTCATCACTACAGTTGAGGAGAAAGATAAGTTCATATGAAACATGGCAATGGATGGATGTGTCATGTTGGAGTTCCTTCTCAGTATATTCCATTAAGAGGAGTCTTGTAAGGTTTTGGATGATCTTATTCTTCTTGAGAGCCAGCTTCTAATGATGTTATTAGAGATAATACACAGGCTAACCAGGATTATTACTCCCTTGTTGTCAAAGCTTAATTTTAGATATTTTAAACATTACAATAGTAAGGATATAAGATTAAAGAACAAGGACATCATCTAGTTGCATTGGGTCAAATCTATAATGATTAAATAGAATGGTGTGGGAGTCAAGGCTGCAAGTGAATTAAGGCTAACAAGATTTCTCATTGACAACTTGTTGGAGGCATGTTTATAAAATTTTCTCTGAGGCATGCTTTTACCACGAATCACCATATATGGTTGGTCATTCCTATATGCTTAAGTTTGTGGTCCGAATCAAAGATGACATCAACATTCTTGACAAGGCATCTCAATATAATTCATATATAGGCAAGATATGAATATAAAGCAACATAAAAATTTAAAACAAATAAAAGAAATGTTTTCTATGAATTTGCTAAACATTTTCAATGTATAGAAATTTGAGGATATGGCATAAATCAACTCTTTATTCTTAAATATCAAACAAAAATTTGAAAACAACACAAATTAACAATTATCGTAAATTAAAAATTATCAATAATATTATAATACAAAATTGAATATAATCCATGCAATATGACTCAAATTTGTAAATCTAAAAAATAATATCAAACTAGTTTACTACCTATGCAATGCACGGATACTTAATAATAAAAAGGTATTTAAATATTAAATTTATTTGTATTCTATAAAAAAATTATACTCCATATATCTTTATGCAGTTAAAAAGAATATCACATTTCTTCAAATAAATATATTAAATTCTATAAAATACAATCCAAAATAAACAATTAAAAATATAAGGCTACAATAGCAAAAACAAATAATTTTTTAGTATCATTTATTTATTATGCATATTATGAAGAAAAGAAAATCATAACTAATTATCATCTTTACTGTGATAATCAATTGTATATCAGAGCATCATGCATTCATGATCTGCTAAATATCAACATATTTAGATATCAATTAATCATACGTTTGAAATCATGATGTAGATAATAACACATTAATTAAACTAGTTAAAAATTCCATTTAACATAACATTCCCAAATATTTCTTATTCATGATAATAGCTAATCTAAACTTTTTCACCTAAAAAAACTTGTAGTTGGTATTTGACTAATGTAGCTTAATTGACTCAATAAGGGAATAATTAATCCAAATAATTAATAATTAATTATACTTCATTTTTTATTTTATACCAAATAGAAATCACTCAACTTCAATGGTTATGCACATACTACTAGAAAACAACTGTTACCGATGGATTTTATCCTACGGTAATAACATTGTCAGAAAGTCTTACTGACAAAAAAAATCTGTCGGTAATTATTTCTGATGGATTTAATTAAAAAAAATCCATCGGTAATCATCTTCTAAATAGTCGGTAGGAAATTCATAGGCGTTATTTTTTACTAATGGATTTTTTTTACCTATGGATTTTCCGTTGGTAATAGTTTACGTTAACTTTTGTTTTTAAAAAATGTTTAAATTTTACCGATGGAAAATCCATCGGTAATTTCTATATCTTTTAATTTTTTTTAAAAAAATTTACTAACGGATTTTTTGTCGATAAAATTTTATTTTAATTTATTTTGTTAAAAAATGTTTATAATTTACTGACAGATTTTCTTTTAGTAATTTTTAAATTTTTTTAACATATTTTACCGACGGATTCTCTGTCGATAAACAAATAAAAAAATTTTAGGTTCCAAATTTTAGGTTCAGTCAATGGCTTCCAAATAGGGAAAGGTAATTCTCTAAATGCAATAGGAAGTAAACACTCATAAGTACATGACAATCATGACTCTTCATTCCAAAAAATTGTCCTTGTCCAACATTGATGCATCTACCTAAGTTTGAGGCATAACCGTCAGGCATCCTCAACTCTTGCATCCACCTACACACAGCTTGTTTCTGCACAGAAGTTAGTGTGTAACTGGCCTTCGGGTTACACACACGACCATCTGCCAACTTTTGTAAACTCAACTTAGGTCTCTTACAATACTCAGTCAAATCTTTTCTTGCTTTCACATTATCATTAGTCTTATCGATGTCGATCACAGAATTTATGATATTATCACACACATTTTTTTTTCTATGTAACACCTACCCTACCATAATGCTATGCTCGAGTCATAACATTATAGTGAGTAGTAATCACCAAGAACTTGTCATTTCTTTTATTTTCTTGATTAAGTGAACTATATACGTATATGTCCTATTAACTAGGAGCCTTGCACTTAAAACTATACTAATTTTTCACATTTCACAGTCTTTTCAACATAATAATCAATGTATAGAAATAGCAAAATATGACGCGCATTCCAAGAAGTCGACCACATGATAATTTAGATTTTATATATCACATCCATAATAAGTTAAGTCATACAGTTGTACTACATACAACCACACCTAATTACATTTGTTTTATAAATAACCCTACCCTAGCCCTCACAGTGACCACCTAATCTGGGTTAGGGTCTAACAAAATACAACCAACTACAAAAGTAAACATAACTCTATCGGTCAGTGGATCATCGAAAGGTCAAACATAAGAGCCCATAATAGTCAGATAATATGAGGGAACTAAGTCATATTGCATCTATAAACAAGTTAGATACATCATAGTCAGTCAAGCAAGAGGAGAGTAGTGCCCATTAGGCACATCAGCTAAGTATTCCTACTAGCCCCCACTACCTCCAGAAGAAGTAGAGGAATCAGAAGAAGTCTCCTCTGAAGGGTCTAACTCAGCATCAACATCAGGTTGTGGTGGCTATGGTGGATGTGTCATATACAATGGAAAAGCAAGAAAAGGGGACTATGGATCAAAAGTAGGACTCATAACAGTAGTAGCAAACGGGCTAGCAAGCAGTACATAAACACAGATATGAGACTTGGCGACCAGGTATAGTGACCCTAACTCCGAGTCATAACGCCATTGCATATGAGGCATCTCAAGAAAGAACACAATCAAGGCCACCTATATAAAATACATCATCTAGCAGGAATGAGAATCAATGATTCCCAGTAGGAAAAATAATAGTCTACTACACAGTGACATCTGACATAGTCTTAACATAATTAAAGTATCTTTGATATCTTCTAAAATAATTAGCTTTACTTATTCCTTCTCTTATTTAACATAATATCATAAGAACCTTATAATTAAGGATAAAAATCATAGAATTTATTTAGTAATAAATCAATTTTTCTAGTTATCTGCATAACAATTAGTTGTTTGCTTTTATTACTTCTTCATCATAGGCTTATTAGTAAATTTAGGCTTGAGAATATAACTCATAGGATTCCTGATATACTTCTCATCTGATGTATTGCTTGTGATGTAACACAAAGTGTTACATCTTGATATAGTTCACTTGATGAGTACCTCGTACCTCATCCTGATATAGATCACAATAGTATGCTATTCTCAATACATCACTTTCTTCATAATGTTGTAACATCTCATGTTACAACCTAATATAGTTCACGTTGTTGTGGTAACTCGTACTACAACCTGATATAGATCACAACTTGAATCCATGAGTTTACAATCAAGCAATTGATATTAATTAAGGGTTATTTTCTTAAGTTTGCTTTCTTCATATGAAACTTTATCATTTGTTTAAAAAATCTCATAATTAATAAGTAAAATCTCTTCTTAATAGTTCTATTTCTCATACTTTTGCTTTGAGATTTCCTTGAAATCTCCTTAACTCTTGTGAGATTTTCTCTGTTATGTCTCCTAAATTACTGTGAGACCTTTCTCTTGAAAATCTCCTGAATTCCTTGTGAGATATTAGGTTCAAAATCTTCTTGATTCTTATGAGATTTTCTATTTTAGAAAAAAATCTCCTAACTTCTTATGAAACATTTCTGCATAAATTCTTTTTAATCATTATGAGATTTATTAGCAAAATCTGCTAAATGTTTTATGAAGATTTCTAAAAGAAAACAACTAAGCTTTTTATGAGATTTTTCTGTAAAATCTGCTAATCTTTTATGAGATTTCATCATGACAGAAACTTATAGGATTTCTTACTTAGTAATTCTTAAAACTTTCAAGGAGTTAAACTAAGTGTCTTACATAGATTTCATAGCTTTTCTTCTATAGACCAAAATCTCATCATTTTTACCAAACTTTATCATTATACTTCAAAATACCAATCTTGTAGATTTTACAAAGCTATTTTTGTATATATTTTGATAAAATTTCCAAAAACTTCAATCTCTTTAAAGAACGGAAAATCTCTTCATTTTCTTAGTAAATCTCTTACATCCATTCAATCTATATGTAATACACTTATCTATTGCATCCTTTTACATCTATCCAGTTCCTATACATATGCACCTTGAAGTAATTCTAGATTTCATCAACATAAATTCAAACATATTTCAAGAGTTTATATTTGCAAAAATAGCCAAACAATCATAAAGAAAAAGACTCGAATCTTTCCTATCTTTATCCAAGCTTTTGACAACTTCTTTTCTAGCTTTTCTTCTCTAAATCAAGCCTCAAACCTCAACTTCCAACCCCAATATGAGAAGGTGTTTGGACTAATTTGAAATGGAAAAACAAGGTTTTGGATGGAGTTTGTTGTAGAGAAAGTGCTCTTGAACTAGTTTTGATGTTTATCTAAGCATATGTTTTGGAAATATGATGCTTTGATGGAGTTACAAGGAGAAAACTTGAAGATGGAAAACATGAAGGAGGAAGAAACGTGAGCTATAATAGAGAGAAACTTGATTTTATTTTCTTTTTCATTTTTATATATAACACTTACTTAGAGAGTAAGTTGTCATAAAGGATAAGATTTTTATTTGCAGATCAAATTACTTTGTATCAGTATTGAAACAATCTACATTTGTTCAATTGTTCCGAGTTAAAAAATTATTTAAGATATGATAGTGTCCATTAATTGGACCAATCTTGGTGTTTTGGTATACTAGTTATTACCATTTTGGTGTACCGATTTGTACCATTTCAGTACCCAATTCGCATAAAAAAAAAACTTTATCGGGTAAAAATATCATTTTAACCTTATCCTTTTTTTTTTTTTTATCGTTATAGCATTTATAAGGTCTCATCCTATATCTTTGGTTAAAATATTATTATTCTATTTTTTAATAATATTTAATTAATTTCCTTTTTCTTTTTTTACACAATCCTTATGTTGTTTTGATCATAACTGTGTTTGTCGAAATGTTTAAAATCCCTATAGATTATTCACAATTAATTATTTTATCATAGACAATACAAAAGGCAAGTCGTTACATTCTACAGGCATTACATTAATGCAATGACGAACTAGATTATCTCCCTAATAAGGTAGTTCCCAAAATATACTTTGTTTGGTCCAATTATGATATACCCCATAACCTGGCAATCTTATGGATTTACCCAATTCTATTATCTTTGGAAAGTCCCTAACACTATGCCAGACTTGGTTACCACTTAGTCTCACATGAGGCTCATCATGTTCAATTGTCTTCTTTTTAAATGCATATTTCTTACCCCTAAATTCAGGATCAAGGTCCAAAAACCTTCGATGACAGTCAAACCATGAGTTTTTCCGACCATGTTTCAATTTGTATTGTCCATACATATTAGACATGCCAATTTTCCCTGTGTCATCCAACCTAACAACATTCCATAGGCTGGAAAATCATTGATAGTTCACATCAATGCTGTTCTCAGCAAGAAATTTTGTTTTGTGGGAATATCATAAGTTTGTACACCTGAATACCATAACTCTTTAAGTCTATCAATCAATGGTTAGAGGTAAACATCAATCTTGGCTTTGGGATTATCGAGGCCAGGGATTATACAAGTTAGAAACATGTAAGGATCTTTCATGCATATTTCAGGAGGGGAGATTGTAAAGTGTAACAACCACAGGCTAGCAAGAATAGGGTTTGCTAAACTGATTATTCGGAGTAAATCTGTCTGCACAAAGCCCCAACCTAACATTCCTTGAATCCATAGCAAAATCAGGATAAATTTGGTCAAAGTGTTTCCAAGCTTCAACATGGGAAGGGTGGGTCATGACACCATCATTTCTCTTATTCTCAAAGTGCCATCTCATGTAAGGTGCTAAACTCATTGAAGCATACAACCTCTTTAACCTTGGAATTAGGGGCAAATAGTGCATTCTTTTTTAAGGAACATCCTTATATCTTCCATTTCTAGATATTTTTTCTTTAAACTTGGGGTTTTCACAAAATTTGCATTCGGTTAGGTTTGCATCATCTTTGTAGTACAACATACATTTTGTAACACCCTAAAAATTATATAAAAATTAATTTGAACTTCACTAATCATAATTTCAAAAATTCAACAAACTTAGCAATGATGAGGATGATCCAACGGATCTGTAAAAATATATGAATAGTAACCTAGTGAGCCCCATGGGCCTAGCGAGACAGCCAAAACCCTATAATTGGGCCCCGAAGATGCCTAAAAGTGAGAAATTATAGGATTACGATTAGAAATAGGTAGGAATAAATATTTGATACCTAGAATTGATTTTCAAGCAATAGTTGATTACCCGAGTACATTGTTGTACTTGTTCGGTAGAATTTCAATGTGCAATTTTTACACCGAAAAAGCTACTTCCTCACCAAGTTAAAGTGACGCACTCATCTTGAGCCAAGGGGATGACCTAGATTCATTCTTTGACTAAGAAACCAAATTCTAGCCATCCATTTGGTTTTCTTTTCTTTAAAGAATTATACATTTACATTTCATAATATCTACACTTAACACAAGATAAGTACAAGTGACCAAACCTTATCCCTCCATAAATGACAATCTCGGCCAGCCAAGACAACCAAGAAACTTCCAGTTTTGTTTCTTCAAGAAGCTTGAAACTTGATTTTAAGCCTCTAAGCACCAACCTACACTTGGTAAAACTTCAAACTCCCTTTACTAAACGTGTTCTACTCGTCACTATCTAGAAAACTAACTTATTAGAATTTTGATTCATCACTAATCTCCACTTTGAGATATCATATACCTCTATTTTTAAAGTATTAAGTACTGTTTGAGGAGGTTTTGAAGGAAGAAAAGCACTGGGAAGAAATAAGAGAAGTTCAAAGATCTTCAAGTAACAAATAGGGCTTTATTCATCCACTTTTCTTTCAAATTTTACTTTGAAATTTCTTGATTGACTAAGTTCAAAATTTTTAGATTTATTGGCTGACTATACATGAATATTAACATTTTAATTTTGGTAGAGGGTTTGGATGAAGTTAGATAAGCTACTTTCTTAAAACATATTCTGATCCTTGCTGCTAGAAATCCCATTTTTGAGTAAGCAGCTGAAAAACTTTGATTTTTCCTACTAATTTAGAGACATGATCTTGAGCTAAACATTTTATATGATGAAGCTAACATATGGAAGAGTTCCTATTAATTTTCTTGGATCATCTTAATTACTATTTCTATTTTAAAAATTTCAAAACCGTGAGGGTCAAGGTTTCTGCCCAACCAATCCAGCTTGAAGTACTGAGATTGTCTAATTTTGTTACCCTAGCAAATGATTGATTTTTCATTTGAAAGTTTTACAGGGTGTTGAGAATATCTTGGGGTCCAATCTTAATTTTTTGTACGAAGTTATGAGTTCATTTGATAGGGTAGAAAAATAAAGACTTATGACTGTTAGCTGAGATTTTGTAGTTGCTGGCCTCCAAAAATGTGAAACTTTATAAATATAGCTATAAAGTTTATTATGCTTTGAAAATTTTCCAGGAGCTCATTGATACATTGAATTGTCTTTGAAAATTATTTTTGCTTTGTTCTAATGATGTTTACTAATTTAATCATAATTTTCTTTATGATTGAAATTCTGACAGCATGTTGAATTAGCTAAAAAGATAATGAAAAGTTTATGACTTGATCTCATTCATGTTATGTGAACTCATTGATGATATTAGGCACATATGAATATGAATACTTATTATAACTGCTTACATGTGAAAGAAAAACATAAGATTGTATTTCTTGGGTTGGAGAAAGTAAATCCAGTTAGTCGAGGAAAGTAAACCTAACTATCAATAAAAGCATGAAATTATCTATCTTGGGCTAGAGAAAGTAAATCCTGTCTATCGAAAAAAGTAAACTTGGCTACTAAGATAAGAATGAGATTATATGTCTTGGGCTGGAGAAAGTAAATCTGGTATGTGAACCTGACTACCCTTGAATTGAGTCGAGGAAAGTAAACCTGGCTGGGAATAGGACTATGTGAGAATTGGAGAAAGTAAATCTAATTATCATGTATAAGAATGAGCTCAGTCCTAAAAAGCAGTCTATTACCCTAAAGTGGTCAAAGCCATAGAAGTCGAGAGCCAAGACGAGTTAAAGTTACAATGGTTATAAGTAGTCATTTATCCTATGTGCTAAGTGAAGAATTTTAGTATCAATATTGAGACAAATATGTTTGAGCGGTGATTTAGTAACATATGGTTACTGAATAATAAAAGAGACCCATTCCAGAAGAATGGTTTTTGAACTTTAAAATGAAGCTTTGATATATGTTGCATGGTCACATTTTCTTAATAAACCGAAGTGGATGGGATGATGACGATGACATTAATTTCTGTGTATGTTTTGGGTAATACCATACTAAGAATTTTAGAATTCTCACCCCTATATGTTTGTGTTTCTATGTCGTGTCCAGGTTGATCCAAAGAACTATGGGACTACTAAACAAAGGAACTTGGGATTACAGTAGTTGACATTTTAGTTCACTGTATTTAGTTAGAGTCATATGTATGTAAATGTAATAGAGATTGTATATCTATATCATTAGGTAAAGAGAAATCAAGTTATAGCCGTTTTTGGTGTCTCCTTAATGAAATGGAATTGTGTTTCAAGTTCGGACATATGATATCATTACTTAATTCATATTGTATGGTTAATTCACCCCTCACTTCCCACACCCACGATCTGAAACACGCACAATTTGAAAACCATTTACACACACTCAACTGTCCACTATCACTCCAAATCTCCTATTTCCCAACTACCCTTCATCCAAAACATCCATCCTTTACTCAAAAGAACCAAAACAAGAGGAACACCAAACCATTAGAAATAAAAGCGTAACATGCATTTATGGTGATTGTGCTTGCAAAGTCTCTTCCTTTTCCATATCTTCCTTTAATTTCATTCCAGATCTACTGGCTCTGCCCATTTTTCTCTCAACCCTCTCTCTAATACAGCCACCCACCCTTCCCTTTCCCTCCTCTTCGACCCCCTCCTCTCCCTCTATTTTTTCCCTCATCTCAAATCTGTACACTGCCACTAGCCAAGTGCAATAAGAGAAAATCTTCAGGAGGCATCTTGTTACATGATGGTTTGATGGTGAGATGGCTTGATAGTCTTGTGATGGCGGCAAGCATGCCATGGTACTATCCACGATGGATCCTGCCTGTGCTAATCCACTAGATAAGTACGGTCTGAAGCCAGTGCATGAGGATGGTGTGGTGATGCAACTTGACGGTGGGGAATGAGCTGAACAAAGTCATCCCTTACCAGAGATGTGACGGTACTGATAGTGGCCGGGAGTGATGCGAATGAGAAAACAAAGATAGCATAAGGGATTTTGATATGGTGGCAGCACGGAGTATGTGGGCTGCTCACGGTGTAGATAGTTGTGGCTATTAATGGCAGTGGAATATGTATGGGTTCGCCTTAATGCACAGTAGAGCGATTCAGGGAGGTACAAATATTGAAAAATTGCTTATTGTTGTCATTTTTTTATTTTGGGGGTTAGGGGGCTGAATGTTATTTTTTTCTAATTTGTTTTATTTTGTGAGATTTGTAGTTGTAAGCTGGTGATGTTTACTCTACCCTTGAGAATACTTCCCAAGATAGGGTTTAACTGCCTTTTACTTTGTCTAAAGTTTTATTTTATTTATGTTGTTTTGATTTTAGCATTTGTTTGTTTATTTATTTGGTAAATCTATTTAAATGGTCTCACATAAGGACCTTGATGGTCCCTTATTGTTACGTTTTCTCTCTCAATTTTTCTTTTAATGCTTTGTTTCTGGTTTGAGTTGTGTACTTGGTTTGCACTATAGGGGGTTTTTGTTTGATTTGTTTCTTGAAGCATTTCATAGAATCTTTTTTTTTAATGGTGTTGGGTTAATGTTAATTTTGTTGTCACTACTATGCTTCATTTCTATTTTTTTTTTGCATTTCATTGCCATTAAGGTTCAATTGATAATTTATTTTGGGATGTAGGTACTTGGAAGAGATCTGTCGTGCTATGATTGCTTTAATCCTAAATTCAAAAGGGTACATATATGAATGGCTTTTGGTTTCTAGTTCAGATTTTGGTTTTGCTTTGTGTTTCCTTTTTCTTTTTGTTTTCTTTTCACTGAATTGGGTTATGTTCTGCTTTGATTTGTGTACTGGGTTTGCACTGTGGGGATTATGTATTGTCTACATTGACATTGGTCCTACAATTAAAATTTTTGTTTCATGTTTCAATTATGTGTGATGGATTATAACATGTTATTTTGGTTGTCTTTTGTTTTGGCTGTGATAAAATTTAGATTTTACTATGATAGATCAAAGGCATATCAAATACTGTGTTGTTAATTTTAAGTGGATATGGCAGGTTTTTTTATTGTTTTGTTTTATGGTTTTTGTGTTTAAGTTTGTTTAAGGTTCAATTGATAAAAAAAAATATAGCTATTAAATTTCATTGCCATTAAGGTTCAATTGATAATTTATTTTGGGATATGCAGGTATTTGGAAGAGAATGGTCATTCTTCCTCCACCAATGGCCATGTTGTGCTTGTCGTAATTGCAAATTGTGTGAGGAAGACAATTTACACCATTACAAATATCAAAGGTAATAAGAGTGATTTTAACATTAATCTTTATTCATTGGGATTTTTTCCTTTTCTTTTTGGTTATTTTCAACTTGATTGTACCTTTTAAGACTCTACACATCTAGATTGTCCAATTTCATAATCTGATCTATTTAGTCAATTTAATTTTGTTTACATACTTCTTTCAGACTCTTTTTCTTGCTGTGAGTATATTAAGTACACCAAATTTGGATTATTATGAAAGGATGTTTTATGTTTTTGTAGTACTTTTTTTTTTTTGGTTCACCCCATATGATGATACAAAGAGGTTAAATGTGTTTTCCATATAAAAAAACAAAGAGAAGAACCTCATCCAAACAACACACTCCTGACATAGAAAGTATTTGTGACAAATCTTTGTCCCAAAATGTAATCCTAAATGAAGTGAAATATTTGTCAGTCAAGATATTTGTGAAGAATTAAAAGGATCACTGGGGTAAAAGTTATGTGGATGGTGATGTTGGCTAGCTAAAGTGGTGCTAAATGATAAAGTGTGTCTTTGGTTATTCGTTAGTAGAATTAATTATGTCAAAATTGATTTTAAAGTAAAATGATTTAGGTCCTCTAAAAGTGATTATGACATAAAGCAATAAATTTCAATTAATTCACTAGAATTGTTGGTAGTTAAGGGTGGGAGATAGCAGTTGGTACTACTGGGGTTTATGTGTTGTATTGCATCTTAGTGCTTATAAACGAATGGAGGAGAATGTTTGAATCTTTCCTCTCTTTTTTTCCCTTTTTAATTTTAAACTTTGAATGCAAAGGTTCTTCTGTTTGTATTACTAATAGTTGTTTGGCCCCTCTATGTAGGGTCTGTTGTGCTATTTATCAAATATGCAAAAGGATAAGATGTCTATCTGTCCTATAATTTTCTTCTCTCTTTGATAAGTTTCTTTATCCAAAAAGAAAATGCATAAATTTGCAATCAGTGTTGTTTACACATGAATTGTTATTTTCTCTCATGACTATTTGCATCATTCAATGCATAACTAGAATTTATGTTGATTATTTCTTTGGTAAAAAAGCATCACATTTCTTCAATTCTCACAATGATTTTTCATTCTTTTTCATGTGTTTTCTGGCCAATGGCATCTTCTTTAGACTAACGGGTGGAGGAATATAATAAAGCAATGAAACTCGATGATGATATTATTGGCATGATTTTTGAGTGGAGTTCATTGCTTGCATCTGGACCAGAAACTCAGTGTCATGCATCTACTATAGGAAAGAAAATTACAATATTAGAGACTAGACTTGAGAGCTTGCATTCCTTTCTGTCAAAGCTCCCTAGAAAGTGAGTCTTCAGATGTTATTCATGCAAATTAAGCAAAGGTCATGCTATTACAGCAGAGCAACTAGGACCCAAAACACTATGTATTGCATCAAGCTATACTATTTTTTTATATAAAAATAAATATTTGCTGAACCTTGACCTTAACTATCTCTTTCTTGAGATTTTCTTTGCAGCGTGATATAAAACTTCTTTGGTAAATAGTTGTGAGAAAATATATGTTATCAATACATTAGCTATTGTCTTCTTTTCACTTGTCAAGATTTATAAAGTTGCATTATTATTATCCTAAAGCCTTCATTTGTCATTGATGCATAGATCTGTGAAGGAGATGAATCATCGCAAAGACATGTTAGCAAATTTACAATCAAAAGTTAACTAAATGGCTTCAACGTTGAACATGTAAAACTTTGTGAACAGGGATAGTTTACTTGGGCCAAAAATAAAACCAGATGCAATTAGTACAATAAGCCAACTTTATGTCAATAAACTATTTTAATTTAACCACATTTGATGGAAGATCTCAGAAGGTGAGAAATTCCTAACAGATTATAGGGATCAACACAATGGAATTTTTAAGATATTTAAACAAAATATTTGACAACAAATAGATTATAGGGATTATTCGTTTCTAATTTAACCACATTTGATGGAAGATCCTTTCCCACTATAGAACACAAATATGATGGTGATACCACTTTACACCAATTTAAATTGGTTATTGAATTTCTTTTTTTTTTTCATTTCAAATGATTTTAGTTTTAGTGTTTAAAATTTGGGCCTACCAAGTGTTGTTTCTCGCAATGGAGTGTTTGCTTCTATTTTTTTATTCTGTCACTCCCCTTTTTTTTGGGGGTTTATATACATATTTTTAGGGATAATTGGTATGTTTGTTTTAAATTTAAATTTTTACACTAACTATTTATAAATTTAATAGTAAGATGAATAGAGGCTATAACAAATGAGTATTGTAGGCTGTAACAATGGAGTGTTGTTTGCTTATATTTTTTATTTTGTCACTTTTTTTTTTTTTGGGTGTTCATATCTTAAATGATATCTCATATAAATATTTTAAAGGATAATTGGAATGTTTGTTTTAAATTTAAATTTTTACACTCTAACTATTTACAAATTTAGTATTAAGATGAATAGAGAGGCTGTAACAAATGAGTATTTGATCACTTTTTGGCCTCCCAAATAAATTGTACCATCAAGTATAATTAGAATAACATTTGAAGAAAACATGTTACATAATTTTGGAAAATACATTATTTGAATATGTGAAATTAATATTCACTTCATTTGCTCTTTCTTTGTTTGATATTTGGACATGTTACATTATATTTAAATATCTATTTTATTACGGAAAAGTTGTTATCTGTAATATTTAGCGCTAATTAGAATAATTCCCAAAAATTATAAAAGCAACTCGACAATTATATCCATATTTCTCTCTTCATCTTCAAGAACCAACACCAATTAAAAAGATGACCTATGCCTATCGAGTCGCTAATGTATATAAGCTCATAGTTAAGCTTCCTTATATAATTAACTTTATATTAAATAAATGTTTTGTATCTTTGTTATATATTTTAATCGAATTATGCTAGTTATTACACAGACTCATCGAGCTTGCTGTAGATAATTAAGAAAGGTTCGCTAATTAATAAGTAACAACTCTCGAGTACGATATTATGGCTTAAGGATGAGGTTGTACTTGGGAAGATGTTACACACCCCTTCAAACAACAATCTATTTTTTCTTATTTTAGCCCGAGTTTTGAAACTAATTTCTTGCCCTGATAGAAATCCTTTAGAACAGAACTAGGTTGTGGACTAATCTCACTTATCAATGTTGCCCACTGGTCAAATGAATTTTGATTTTGACTTTATATCTAACATCCTAACCGCTAGAGACAACTCTGAGTGTACACACCCTTCCAATAGAGGGGCCCTTACAGCCTCTAATATGGAGAAAAATTTCTCAGCCTTGGCATTAGGAGCCTCGATAGAAGGTTCATAATCTGCATGAATTTGAGGACCAACTACATCATAAATAATTTCCTCATATCGTCTAGAGTAATCTTCCCAATTAACTTTTCCCGTGACATGCTCACCAATGTTAACTCTACTTGAACTACCTCTAACATAGACATTTTCAAAATTAGCATGTTCAAAATTTTGTGTGGCAACTTCCCCATGCATAGTCCAAACCTAATAATCCGTCATAAACCATCTTTGTACAGGTGATATCTAATGGTGTCCATATCAAAATATTTCCTATATTTACACCTAGCACAAGGACACTTAACTTTCTACTAATTCATAAATTGAACTATCTGAAAAGCCACCCTTATAAAGTTTTCAACTCATGCATAAAATTCAGGTTTGATTCCTCTTCTACTAGGGTGCACCCTGTCATACATCCATAGTTTGTTTGTGGGAATCATGGTTCTTGGATATGTAATTTAACTTAATAAATTCATTTAAAGTATTAGAAATTAAAATTTTATTTAATTATAAATATCTTTCAACAGACTATCTTCTGAAAGTAAAAATCTTTTAAGTAAATAGATTGTGCTTTTTAACTTAACAAAATTTCGGCAAAACCTCCTCTTAAACTAAGACATGCCAAGAAATTGATTTTAATGCATACATATATCAATTTAGTCACATAAAGTTCACAAACAATTGAACAATCATTTAAAATCCTAAAACCATTCTAGATGTGCTGTTTGCTGCCACTGTATGTGCTGTTTTGATGATGATAATGTGCCTATGTTTGAGTAAAAATAATGTTAAGACTCATATGTGAAAGATAGGATAAGTTAGGGACTAGAAAAGAATTAATTTGAGAATTCTAGATCCTTTAATTATGTAATTTTCTGGATTCTGTCCAGCAAGGTTTAGACTTGATAATCATGGTTTTAAATTAGTTTAAATATGTAGGAATGACTCATAATTGGTTTAGGACTTAATCTTGAAGCCTTAGGAGCAAACTAAACTTAGAAAGGGTCATTGTTGTGACTTCTAGGTACCCGTAAAATTAGGATTTCAAATTCTGCATCCCTGAGGTTTAGAGATGTTCTTGACCATAGTGTGAGGTGAGAAATACTTAGTTATAACCTCATAGGTTCCCAAGAGATTAGGTGTTGACGATCGATAACTTAGAATGTGAGTTAAGGACTTTAAGGGTCTAAACCGTAATTTCTAGAACCCCGTAATCACACAAACATAAAGCTGTCCAAATCTGCATAGTGCTGTTTGGATAAGTCCTTGAGCATAAAAATTAGTAAAACTTATTAGTTGTGAACCTATAGGTGTGTAAGAGGTTAAGAATAACACTAGAACAATTAGTTTACAAGTTTAAGACTCAAAAGAACCAAAGCATAACATACTATAGGTTTATAACATAATGAGCTTGGGAGTTCGTATGAATGATTGTCTAAGGTGTGATTATGTGATAATGTATACGCTATGGTTTTATGCATACACTATGAAGAAGTTTCTTGTGATGATATATATGCTATGAAAAAGATTTATCAAATGAATAATGATGTATATGTGAATTAACACTTTATGAGAACTTAAATGTGACACAACACTGAGACGCCTTCTTGGGTGACACCGGTTTAGCCAAGCACCCCCAAGAAAACAAATCCGTGAGGGTATTGACATAGAACTTGCCAAAGCGGACCAAACTATGATGCACTAGTTGCTAGTAGAGCGTTTCAAAGAGGAAATGACCCTAAGAGAGGTCATCCTTAATTGCCCCCTAGCCCGCACTATTATGTCGGGATTATGTATATGTTACGCTTATCATAGGATAAGTAAGAACTAGTGACGACTAGTTAAAGTATGAACTCATAACCTAGAGATGTTTAGGGTGGCCCCATGAGATGAAAGTTAAAGTTAACAATGTCACATATACTATACTTATGCCAATGTCATGATGTTTCTTAATTATTCTATTGTGTGGTTTACCTTTATGATGCACTCATATCATTAGTATATTTTATGCTTAGCTATAAGACGCATTGTAAAATATGATGGACCTTGGATAAATAATACCTTAGAAAACTAACTTAAAAGGAGTTTCATATGCATGCACACGTTTTTAGAAATAAACCCAAGGTTCCTGAGGATATGATGATGACACCTAGGTAGGGATAACCCTACTGAGAATTCTTTTAGAAAGATTCTCATTCCCTCTCTCTTTTCTTCCATCAAAGCTTCAGATGGCGACATTCATACTCTTCATCGACACCCCGGTATGGGAGCTGCACCATGACCTGGCACTCGGGTCATACCATTTTGAGGGTCGCTGCACGGTTAGAGTGTTCATGTTTATGGGACGACCCTTCGCACACCCAGTCCCGAGTTACCGTTTTACCCCGACTGCTCCTTACCGTCATAACGGGATTTTTGAGCGAGCTAGACCAGGCGATGAGTAGATTCTCCGTATGGAGCCCGAGACATCGCATGTGCGACTACCCGAGTATGTGCTGCGTGCCCGATTGCTGAGAGACGGACCCATCCGAGGACCCGCTATCCCACATGTACAGTTGGAGCTCCAGTCCCGCTCCCCCACCGATGAGGGCTGGGAGTGAGGAGACGGTAGTCTAGCCGAAGTTGGCTCGTCGGCCATCTATGCGCCTTCGCCGCGGTCGACATGCCCCGATGATGCGCTCGACCACTCCCGCCGAGATTCGTCAGTGGATCGACTCGACCCCACAGTACTTGGACCAGCAGGAATAGACATAGGAGGGGTAGTAGTTAGTGCACACACGCCACATAGTTAAGGACAAACCTTCTTTTGTATATAAGGTTGTCTACTCTAGGTGCACATGGGTATGGGTGTTGTTTCTCTTGTATTTACTTTTATGATTTCCTTGTATTGCATTTCAGTTGTATTTCGCTTCCCGATGTATTGAATAGTCCTACCCTTTGGGTAGGCACAGTATATATATATATGTTTCAGTTGATGTCTCCCTGATATGATGTGCTTCCTTATGCTTTGGTTATATGTTTCGCTATGCTTCCTCTTAAAGATTCGTGCGTGGCTCTCACTTTGATTTTAATTCCAAAAAGAAAAATTTTATCCATATTTCCGCTAAGTATTTTCTAAGTAAAAGATGAGACCAAGAGGTAACATTCTAAAGATTAACCCAAGTATATACTAGTAGTCTTAGGTTAAGATTTAGGGTGTTACATTATGGTATCAGAGCAGTTCGATTCTCATGGAGCCTGAGGATTGGACTGACTATGCTTTATAAGCATGATGCGATAGTTATGTCATGTGTAGTGCTTGATAGAGATAAGCTGTAGGACTAGAGATGCATGACTTCTGTTGCTTGCAAGTGCCATGGTAACTAGCTCATCTTGCATGGATATTGAGCCTGATCAACTTGATGTTCATTGTTTCATGTGTTTAGGGACTAATGGCACCGCGACAACGGCCTAGGACTACGCCCGATGTTGAACAAGATAATGCAACTGCTGCTGTCCGTCGCATGGCGCAAGCCATGGAACGGATGTTCGACCGGATGGATCAACAAGCGAATGCTGCTCCTGTTCCCCCTCCTCCCCCTACTGCTGAAATGGTGGAACAAGCCCGCTTTGGCGAGTTCCGCAAGGCGAACCCGCCAGTGTTCCGAGGGGTAATGGACCCCGATAAGGCTGATGAGTGGATCAAAGACCTGGAGAAGATCTACTCTGTCGTTACCTGCTTAGAGGAGCAGAAGGTCACATTTGCTACTTTCATGCTGAAGTCCGACGCCGAGTTCTGGTGGAACGGCACGAGGCATCTGCTAGAAGCCTCCGGAACCCCCATTGACTGGGAGTTGTTCAAGACTTACTTCTATGAAAAGTACTTCCCCGAGTCCGAAAGAAACGCGAAGGACATTGAGTTCATGCAGTTGACCCAGGGAGGGTCTACTGTAGCCCAGTACACTGCGAAGTTCGAGGAGCTGATCAAGTTCTCTCGGGTGTTCCAAGGGAACCCCGATGAGGTTTGGAAGTGTGTAAAGTATGAGGCCAGTCTGAAGGCGGAGATGAACTACGCCGTGGCCCATATGGAGATCAGAGACTTTCCGACCCTGGTGAACAAGTGCCGGATCCTTGAAGAAGGACAGAGGAAGATTCAAATCACAAGAGCGGAGCGAGCTAAGGGGCTCGGACCTCAAGCCCCGAAGTTCAAGCCGCAATATCCTTCGAGGAATCACTACAACCCCTACCAGACCAACCAGTTCCGACAACAACAACAACCACCTAGAGCTCCTGCTCACCAACAATCCAACCAACACCACAGGCCGCCATTTCAACATCAAGGCCCGAGGAACTTCAACAATCAACCCCGTGGACCGGGTGGACCCTAGAACCACAATGGAGGACCAAGTGGAGCCAAGAACAAGGCACCACAAACCCCTGCTGCTTACCCCGGAGCAACATCTGCTGACATCTGCCCACAATGCGGGAAGAATCACGGGAATCACCCATGCTTAGCCGGTCAGAATGTATGTTTCAAGTGTGGCAAGCCTGGCCACTATGCAAAGGACTGCATCGGACAGGGGACTTCAAACCAAAACCCCCGACCACAATGCCGAGGAAGAGTCTTTACCCTTAATGCGGAAGACGCCAAGAAGTCCAAAGATCTCATTGAAGGTATGTGCGAAGTAAACGGTAAACCCTTAACTGTACTATATGACTCTGGTGCTACTCATTCTTTTATTTCACTTGCTAGTGTCGAGTCCTTAAATCTAGGAGTCTCTAAACTTCCCTTTGATCTCATTGTTTCTACTCCTACAAATCGTCCTGTTAATACCTGCCGTTGTTGTTTAAACTGTCATCTTATTGTAGAAAATAGGTCTTTTATCATAGATTTAATTTGTTTACCCTTGAAAGACATAGGCATTATCTTAGGTATGAATTGGCTTCACGCCAACTGTGTGTTGTTAGATTGTGGAACCCAAACCATAGTTTTCCCCTCTCCTCCCGAAAACATCACTCAACCCCTTAGGCTGTACCTAAATTCAGTAGAGGCCTTCTGTAGTGGGGAGAAAGCTAAGGGATATGTTCTCCCAGCCGCTGCGATGTAGACTTTGAGCAAAACCTAGGTGAGATACCTGTGGTAAGAGACTATCCCGAGGTATTTCCGGATGAAATACCCGAGTTCCCTCCCGAGAGAGAAGTTGAATTCTCCATAGAGTTGGTTCCTGGAACAGGACCAATCTCTATAGCCCCGTATAGGATGTCACCCTCAGAGCTGGCAGAGTTTAAAACCCAGTTAGAAGAGCTGTTAGAAAAGAGTTTTATAAGGTCGAGTGCGTCACCTTGGGGCGCTCCGGTCTTATTTGTGAAGAAAAAGGATGGAAGTATGAGGATGTGTATAGACTATAGGGAGTTGAACCAAGTAACCATAAAGAACAAATACCCGTTACCTAGGATTGATGATCTTATGGACCAATTGAAGGGAGCCGTAGTATTTTCTAAGATTGATTTAAGGTCCGGTTACCATCAAATTAGGGTTAGAGATTCGGATATTCCTAAAACCGCCTTTCGAACTCGGTATGGACACTTTGAGTTCAATGTGATGTCGTTTGGTTTGACGAATGCTCCCGCAGTTTTTATGGATTACATGAATAGGATCTTTAGACCCTATTTAGATCAATTCGTGGTTGTGTTCATAGATGATATTCTCATCTATTCAAAAACCCACGAGGAGCATGAGCGTCATTTAAGGTTGGTTTTAGAGGTATTAAAGGAGAATAAGTTATACGCTAAGTTGTCTAAGTGTGAATTTTGGTTGGAGGAGGTAAAGTTCTTAGGACATGTTGTGTCAAAAGGTGGCATAGCTGTCAACCCAAGTAAGATAGAAGCTGTGATGAATTGAGATAGACTAACCTCTGTAACTGAGATTAGAAGCTTTTTGGGTTTAGCTGGATATTACCGTAGGTTTATCAAAGGATTTTCCCAGTTAGCCCTACCCTTAACCAAGCTCACTAGGAAGAATGCCCCGTTGGAGTGGAGCCCCGAGTGTGAAAAGAGTTTCCTAGAGCTCAAGGAAAAGCTCACCTCAACCTCGGTTTTAGTTTTACCTGACCCCAATGTACCCTTCGAGGTATATTGCGATGCTTCTGGCAAGGGTTTAAGTTGTGTGTTGATGCAAAACAGGCAAGTGGTAGCCTATGCGTCCAGACAACTCAAGCCTCACGAGGTAACCTACCCCACCCATGACCTAGAACTAGCAGCCATCTTGTTCGCTCTAAAGATGTGGAGACACCATTTGTATGGTGTAAGGTTTGAAGTTTTCTCCGATCATAAGAGTCTCAAGCATCTCTTTGATCAAAAGGAGTTGAATATGAGGCAAAGGAGATGGATATAATTCCTCAAGGACTACGATTTTGGCTTAAGTTACCACCCCGGCAAGGCTAATGTAGTAGCCGACGCCTTGAGCCGAAACTCGTTACGTCTGTCAAGTATGATGGTTAATAAAGTTGGGTTAATAGAGCAGTTTAGGGATATGAATCTTGGGATGTCTATAACGGAGAATGGCATCGTGATGAGTCATCTCACGGTGACCAGTGGGTTTAAGCAAAGGATTATGCTTGCCCAAAGAGAAAATGAGGACTTTATGGAGACAATCGAGGCAGTTAAGGCCGGAAAATTGAAAGGTTTTGTACGAGGCCCCGATTAGTTGTGGAGGTTCGAGGGGCGAATCTGTGTGCCACAAGATGGCGACCTCCGAGAGAAGATCTTGGAGGAGGCTCACAAGAGCCATTTTGCCATCCATCCTGGTACTACCAAGATGTATCAAGACTTGAAGAGGATGTTTTGGTGGCCCAGATTAAAGAAGGATGTGGTCGCCTGGGTGAGTAAGTGTTTGATCTGTCAAAAGGTTAAGATCGAACACCAAAAACCTTCTGGTATGTTGCAACCCCTGTCAATCCCCGAGGGGAAGTGGGAGAGTATATCAATGGATTTCGTGACAAGATTGCCGAAAACCCAAGCTGGCCACGATGCCGTATGGGTAATCGTGAATCGATTGACTAAGTCGGCTCACTTTCTACCTATTCGAGTCACATACTCGTTGGATAAGTTGGCCCAGCTTTACATCCAAGAAATAGTAAGGTTGCATGGAGTACCATCGACGATAATCTCGGATCGAGATCCGCGGTTTACGTCACGTTTTTGGGGAGCCTTTCAAAAGGTGTTTGGTTCCAAGTTGTGCTTGAGCACTGCCTACCACCCACAAACAGATGGTCAATTTGAGAGGACGATCCAAACCCTAGAGGACATGTTAAGAGCCTATGTCTTAGACCAAAAAGGAAGTTGGGATAAGTACATGCCTTTAATCGAGTTTGCGTATAACAACAGTTATCACGCGAGTATCGGTATGGCACCGCATTTAGGCGTTATATGGAAGGAAGTGCCAATCACCCTTGTGTTGGTACGAGCCCGGAGAACAAAGTGTCTTAGGACCTGATGTAGTGAGGGAAACGACGGAGCAAATCAAGAAAATCAAGGATAGAATCTTAACCGCTCAGAGTCGGCAGAAAAGCTACGCGGACAAAAGGCGCAAGCCCTTGGAGTTCCAAGAAGGAGAACATGTATTTCTAAGAATCACCCCCACTACAGGAATAGGGAGAGCCATGAAAGTTAGAAAGTTGAGTCCCCGATTTCTCGGTCCTTTTGAAATTCTTCAGAGAGTCGGATCCGTAGCTTACAAAATAGCCTTACCACCCAATCTGTCAAACCTTCATGATGTCTTTCACGTCTCCCAGTTACGTAAATATGAGTCCGACCCTAGTCATGTCCTAGAACCAGAGCATGTACAGTTGAGGGAGGACCTCACTTTCAATGTACCGCCTACGAGAATAGTGGATCACGGAGTCAAGCAGTTAAGGAACAAGTCTGTACCCTTGGTGAAAGTGGCGTGGGGACGAGACAAGTCGGAAGAATACACGTGGGAACTAGAATCAGAAATGAAGTCCAAATATCCAAAGCTTTTCTAAGGTACGAATTTCGAGGGCGAAATTCTTTTAAGGAGGGGAGTAATGTAACGCCCCGATTTTTCTGTTAGAGTGAAAATGACCAAAATGCCCCTGAGGTCATTTTCAGCCCGGAATTCGAGAAAAGCCGGTTCGGCAGTACTCGAAGGGCAAACTAAATGTTGGAAGGGGATTAGATAACTTGTGTACCTTCCCGGGATCGAAAATCTCATTTTTCGAGTTTCGGGTCAAAATGACCAAAACGCCCCTGCGGTGTTTTACCCGGGCAAAATTAGTGTAAAATTACGGTTTTGCCCCTAGTTTCGTATTTTTACGCTTAATCGCGTGATTAAGCAAACCTAAGCAATATTAGGCTCTAATCGAAGGTTAATTAATTTCCTTAATTAATCTTGAGTCAAAATAATTTATTAAAGTTGATTAGAACCAAAAAGTACTTAACTACAACCTAAAATCATATTTTAATTTCAAGACACCTAGTCATAGAATCTTAAATAGTGTTTTCTCTTTCCAATTCCTTAAATCATGGAATTATGTTACACATTGTTTATTCATAAATGAGTTTAAAATTCTCTAATGATGTATGAGCACTCCTAAACTTGTCATAAACTCCCTAAACTACGTTCTTAGTTACCTAAACTTAAGCTTAATCATTCCTAACCTTGTACCTAAGCTAATACACATCTAAACCTACCATTAACACACAATTAAATGGTCAAAACTCACCCCCACACTGCTGTCCAGCCTTGGCCGAATCTGTCCTCCCCCATTATGCATCACATGTTCAATTTTTCAACACTCCAAGGCCATACCTCAAGTCACATACACTATACCTTGTCATAACTTTCAATCAAGCTTGAATTTCCACATGAATAAATAATTAAAACAACCCATTTTTCCCATTTATTTGTGGCTGGAAAAGTTCCAGCCATGACAAGTTTCTAGAAGTCTAATTTCATAAAAATTTGATAGGAAATTAACTCACATCAAGCCATACTTTGTAGCATAGCTTCCATACTTCAAACCATGCTTGAATGACCTCGTGTAAGAGATATTTTCTCTTCCTTTTCCCTCCAAACCACACGGCCACTCCCTCCCATTGTAAGCTCCATGGCTTTGTTTTTCTATAAATAGGATGCTTGTGATAGCCTTGTTGCACCTTGGAGCATTTGCTAAGTTTAGAGTTTTAGAGTTGTCTTGCTAGTCTTTCTTTTTCTCTCAAAATTTCAAGAGTGTTCTTCCTTTCTTTTCATCTTTATCTTCTTCATCTCTTCATCTCATCATCACCTCTCAACCATCAAACACCACCCCAAAGCCTTGAACCATCATCAAGCCTCTCAAACACCACACCTCAAACACAACTTCACTTGAAACACATTTCCTTCCTTTTTCTTTCATCAAGGCCGAATCATCATCACCATCCTAGGAGGTGTTGCTCATCTCATTTCCATCTCCAAGTCCAAGCTTTTACCTTCATCACAAGGTAGGGATTTGTTTCCAAACTTTGTTTTGCTCAAGAAAGTGTTTTTCTCTAGTTTCCTCTTGGATTCTTTTTGAACTTTCCTTTGTTTTTCCTTTTCTTTTCATTTCGGCCTCTAGGCCCTATTATGAGTATGATAGCTTGATGATGAGAGTTTCTAGATGATGACATTGTGTTCATCTCAAAGAAACCTCTAAAGCTTGAGTTTTCCTTTTCTTGTAACTTCATTTATATGTTATCTAGCTCACATGGTTTTCCAACTTAAGAAAATTAATCTAAGGATTTCTAAAAGCCCAAGCCTACCCTTGTCAACCTTAAAGTTGGCCGGCACGTTCTAGAGATTTTTCTCTAGATAGGGGTTTTGGGTATTTAATAAAGAACTTGACGTAGTTTCACTTTCCTTCTCTTTTATATGACTTTTGGTTTTTGTGTTGTGATCTTTGAGATATTGTATTGGGTTGTTATCTTGTTAAAGTCTTGAATGAGCTCTAGTTAATCATAAAATGAACCTTGCACCATGTTTACTTTATACTTTGCATATCATCTTTACTTCCTTGCTATCACTAAATACCAAGACAATGAATGAACTTGCATTATCATGTTTATATTTCAAGCTATGCATTATCAAGTTTATATTTCAAGTTCTCACTTAATACCAAGATAATAATGAATTGCATTCATATTTACTTTGTGCCATCACTTTACTTTCTAATGGAACCTAAAATAAGTGCATAAGCATGTTTATTTTTATGTCATCACCTAAATGAACCTAGAGCTCAAAGACTTGCCCATTGTTGTCTCAACAAAGGTCTAACAATATGTATTTTTCTTTGTTCACATTTTGGCCATAAAAGGTCTTGAGGTTTCCAAGTATTTGAGACTATGTTTCATAATTTTTCCAAGCCTACATGAGTTTAAGGAATGCATAGAACTAAGTTTTATGAATTTAGGACCTCTTGAGATAAAAATGAATTGGTCACTGCCCTCTTAAATATTCTTGTGGTTTTAAATGTTAAAATTATTTATAAATGAGCTTTGAGAGTTTTAGAAGAATTCCAAGAGAAACTAGTATTTTCTGTGCTTTAGAAATTATGTTTTATGCCTTCTATGGATAAGTATATTTTCGGTTCTTACTTGCTCTTTGCTGCCACTGTATGTGCTGTTTTGATGATGATAATGTGCCTATGTTTGAGTAAAAATAATGTTAAGACTCATATGTGAAAGATAGGATAAGTTAGGGACTAGAAAAGAATTAATTTGAGAATTCTAGATCCTTTAATTATGTAATTTTCTGGATTCTGTCCAGCAAGGTTTAGACTTGATAATCATGGTTTTAAATTAGTTTAAATATGTAGGAATGACTCATAATTGGTTTAGGACTTAATCTTGAAGCCTTAGGAGCAAACTAAACTTAGAAAGGGTCATTGTTGTGACTTCTAGGTACCCGTAAAATTAGGATTTCAAATTCTGCATCCCTGAGGTTTAGAGATGTTCTTGACCATAGTGTGAGGTGAGAAATACTTAGTTATAACCTCATAGGTTCCCAAGAGATTAGGTGTTGACGATCGATAACTTAGAATGTGAGTTAAGGACTTTAAGGGTCTAAACCGTAATTTCTAGAACCCCGTAATCACACAAACATAAAGCTGTCCAAATCTGCATAGTGCTGTTTGGATAAGTCCTTGAGCATAAAAATTAGTAAAACTTATTAGTTGTGAACCTATAGGTGTGTAAGAGGTTAAGAATAATACTAGAACAATTAGTTTACAAGTTTAAGACTCAAAAGAACCAAAGCATAACATACTATAGATTTATAACATAATGAGCTTGGGAGTTCGTGTGAATGATTGTCTAAGGTGTGATTATGTGATAATGTATACGCTATGGTTTTATGCATACACTATGAAGAAGTTTCTTGTGATGATATATATGCTATGAAAAAGATTTATGAAATGAATAATGATGTATCTATGAATTAACACTTTATGATAACTTATATGTGACACAACACTGAGACGCCTTCTTGGGTGACACCGGTTTAGCCGAGCACCCCCAAGAAAACAAATCCGTGAGGGTATTGACATAGAGCTTGCCAAAGCGGACAAAACTACGATGCACTAGTTGCTAGTAGAGCATTTCAAAGAGGAAATGACCCTAAGAGAGGTCATCCTTAATTGCCCCCTAGCCCGCACTATTATGTCGGGATTATGTATATGTTATGCTTATCATAGGATAAGTAAGAACTAGTGACGACTAGTTAAGGTATGAGCTCATAACCTAGAGATGTTTAGGGTGGCCCCATGAGATGAAAGTTAAAGTTAACAATGTCACATATACTATACTTATGCCAATGTCATGATGTTTCTTAATTGTTCTATTGTTTGGTTTACCTTTATGATGCACTCATATCATTAGTATATTTTATGCTTAGCTATAAGACACATTGTAAAATATGATGGACCTTGGATAAATAATACCTTAGAAAACTAACTTAAAAGGAGTTTCATATGCATGCACACCTTTTTAGAAATAAACCCAAGGTTCCTGAGGATATGATGATGACACCTAGGTAGGGATAACCCTACTGAGAATTCTTTTAGAAAGATTCTCATTCCCTCTCTCTTTTCTTCCATCATATCTTCAGATGGCGACATTCGTACTCTTCATCGACACCCCGGTATGGGAGCTGCACCATGACCCGGCACTCGGGTCATACCATTTTGAGGGTCGCTGCACGGTTAGAGTGTTCATGTTTATGGGACGACCCTTCGCACACCCAGTCCCGAGTTACCGTTTTACCCCGACTGCTCCTTACCATCATAATGGGATTTTTGAGCGAGCTAGACCACGCGATGAGCAGATTCTACGTATGGAGCCCGAGACATCAGCAGTACGCGACTACCCCGAGTATGTGCCGCGTACCCAGTACTCGGAGATGGACCCATCCGAGGACCCGCCATCCCACATGTACAGTTGGAGCTCCAGTCCCGCTCCCCCACCGATGAGGGCTGGGAGTGAGGAGACGGTAGTCCAGTTGAGGTTGGCTCGTCGGCCATCTATGCGCCCTCGCCGCGGTGGACATGCCCCGATGATGCGCTCGACCACTCCCGCCGAGATTCGTTAGTGGATCGACTCGACCCCACAGTACTCGGACCAGCAGGAGTAGACATAAGAGGGGTAGTAGTTAGTGCACACATGCCACATAGTTGAGGACAAACCTTATTTTGTATATAAGGTTGTCTACTCTAGGTGCACATGGGTATGGGTGTTGTTTCTCTTGTATTTACTTTTATGATTTCCTTGTATTGCATTTCAGTTGTATTCCGCTTCCCGATGTATTGAATAGTCCTACCCTTTGGGTAGGCACAGTATATATATATATATATATATGTTTCAGTTGATGTCTCCCTGATATGATGTGCTTCCTTATGCTTTGGTTATATGTTTCGCTATGCTTCCTCTTAAAGATTCGTGCGTGGCTCTCACTTTGATTTTAATTCCAAAAAGAAAAATTTTATCCATATTTCCGCTAAGTATTTTCTAAGTAAAAGATGAGACCAAGAGGTAACATTCTAAAGATTAACCTAAGTATATATTAGTAGTCTTAGGTTAAGATTTAGGGTGTTACAACCCTTCGAGGACTGCTGGATCGGCCATCCTCAAATTTCTGAGTAAAAATCACATCAGGGGCATTTTGGTCATTTATACTCAATACAAGAAAAACTAAGGTGTTACAAGAGAGCCGCAGAAGGCAGAAGGCATAGGGCGAGGCGTCAAGTGCTGGCGATATGGGGTGGGACAGGCAAGTCGGATAATTAGGCATAGGCACACGCAGGGCAACTTGTAAACGCAGGCGGTCAAGAGCAGATATGGAGCACACGGGGAGGGTCAAGCTTGGAGATGCGGTGGGGCTCAGGCGGGCGGTGGGGATCAAGTGGTAATGGGCTCAGGCGGGTGGCACGGAGATGCTGCAACAAGAGAGAAAGAAAGAGGGGGAGAGTTGAAAGGAGTGATGAATGAGGAAGAGGATGATACAAAATTTTATCTAAATATTTTACTGATGGATTTTGAAATTACCGACAGATTTTCTATCGATAAATGTAATTTCAAATTAAATATTAAAAAATAATTACTGATGGATATTAAATTTTTTTTTTCAAAATAGTTACCAACAGATTGTCCATTAGTGAAAGTATTTTAGAATTAAATTTTTAAAAAATAATTACCGACAGAAAATCCGTCGGTAATAATTAATTTATTAAATTTTTAAAAAAATAGTTATTGACAAATTTCGAATTAAATTTTAAAAAACTAATTACTGATGGATTTTCCATTGGTAATTATCTTTTTAAAATTTGATTAGAAAATTCTTTTATTGATGAAAAATTTGTCAGTAATGAGTGTGCCTTATTTCGCACAATTTTGGCGTTAATATTATTGGCAGATTACCGATGGATTTCACTGAAACCCACAAAAAAAAAAATTTTGCTCAGATTTCTCATTTACCTTTTTGTATTGCCTCAACAGGTGGTTTAAAATGCTTGCTGATTTGCAAATAGAGAATTATTAGGGTAGGATCAAAATTTCTAGGCGTTGAGTTCTAATAATTGAATTAGTTCGTTTTATTATGAAAATATTATTAGTATTGCTTTAATCTCGATTTTAAATTCAACTATTTAAAGATGAACAATCCAAAAGAATAACATGTTATACTTTCTAAAAAACTAATTTAATAGAAATTTACAAATAATGATTGGTAATAGAATGTAATTAATTATTAATTATTGTATTTATTCAAATCATTATAAATAATACATGCTCTAAATAAATAACCCTAAAAGAAATCAACTTTATTTTTTTAAAAGTCATATATCAAATATTATTATTTAAAATAACTATCGAAATTAAAGGGAACTATTATAATCGATTTAACCAAAACCCAGAGATCATAATTGTAACTCCCACCTAACTACCGCGTATTACTCGAGACTTACCACAATAACTAGAAGTGTATTACTTGTGTTTTCTAACTTATACTAGTCATTAAGCATAAAATAAAGTGGAGTAAACCTAACATTGATAGTTTATAGAACTAATGCGGCCTTCAATAGCCCATCAATATATAAATATATATATAGATATGTCATAAGGTATGAGTACAATAATCCTGAGTATCTCCTAAGAGTCCTTAAAGGAACACTACTTGCTCACTTGGATGTTAACTTTGCCTTCATGCTGACAATGCCAGAGTTGAATGAAGATGGCTGAGTTGGTGCAACTCTCACAGGGTACTGATGGTGCAAGCGATTGTATCATAAGGTTTTTCCTACTAGAGCAATTCGATGAAGGTTCATAGGGATGGCATCTGTAAAATCTAATGACACAAAGTACATGCAACATAGGGATGAAAATATTATAAAATTCTCAATAGGGCACTCCCTTATACATATTTAGAGCATATATTGTCAATTTACAACTTGAACATGTTGGTCTCAACATAGGTGATAAAATTAATCACTTAGCACATAATATAGAGGATTACTTAGGACAATTGCTACTTTAACTTGTCTTGGCCCTTGATCTATGGTGGCTTATTGCACTCTAGGGTAATAGACTACTTTTCAAGATTGAGCTCATTCATATAAATGATCATTGGATTTAATTTCTCCAACTCTCATACAGATCTATTCTTAGTCAAGTTTACTTTTCCTAACTCAATTCAAGGGTAATCGGGTTTACTTTCCCTAACTTAGTCGGATTTTCTTTCTCCAACCCAAGAAAAACATATTCTTCATCTTTCTCTCATATAGAGGCAATTGTCAAAAGTATTCATAGTTACATGCGCATAATATCATCAACAAGCTCACATAACATAAATGATGCCAAATCATGGATATTTCATCATAGTTTTAGCTAATTGACATGTTGTGCAAAATTTTAGCCTTGAAGACAATTATGGCTATATTACTAAACATCATCAAAACAATTTTTCAAAGATAATTCAATATGTCTATAAGACCTTTTAAAAAATTTTAGAGCAAAATAAAGTCTCTAATTATATTAACAAAATTATACAATTTTGGAGGACAGTAACCACTTAATTTCAGCCAATAGTTAGAGTTCTCAATCTTATTATCATATCAAATGAACTCAATAAATTCTATAAAAATTCAAAGTTAGACCTCAAGGTAGAACAACAACATATAAAATTTTCAAGTTAGAATTTGATGATTTCATATTGTAAAAAAATTAGACAAAATTAGTACTTCAAAATTAGTTGTTCAAGAAGAAACCCTGACCGCCTCTATTTCTAAATTATTAAAAATAGTAAACCTCTTCAAATAGACTTAAGAAAATTATTAAAGTTACATCTATATTCTAGCTTCATCATATCAAAAGACTAGCTTAAAAACATGTCATCTAATAAGTGAGAAAAATTGTGCAAATTGACTCGCCTTCTTAAATCCAAGTTTCTAGCAACATAACTTACAATTTCTTTTGATAAAAAGGATTTTCTAACAACATCAAAGTAGTCTACCCATGCAAACACATCAATATATATATATATAAACATTCAATAAAATGAAAAATTTCAATCTTAAACATACAATCAATTTTCAAAACCAATTTGAGAAAAGAAAGCTGAAAAGAACCTTACTTGTGAAGCTTTAGGACTTTTAGCTCAAAAGGATCTTCCAAAAATGGTTTCCTTTACTCTTAACTTTTTTAGTCAACTCTAAATCCTTCCTTCAATAGTGGGGTATGATATCTCAAAGTGGAAATGGGGATGATTCAAAGTTCCAATCAATTGGTTTTGTAGATTATGGGGAGTAGAATAAGTTTAGTGAAAGAATCTTGGGTTTTAGTGACTTTAAGCTTGGGTTGTAGGGATTTGAAAGCACGGGTTAGGGTTTGAGAGCAAGAACAATGGAGACTATGTTCTTGGAGAAAGCTGGCTGAGTTTGATGAAGGAGAAATAAGTTGGTTGTGTTTTTGTGTTATTAATAAAGAAGAAGATGTGTTAATAATTCTCACCGCAAAAATATAACTTTGTAATAAAAGTCAAGATTTTTATGTGGCTAATATTAAGTCTTAATAAAGAAAGATGTGTGGCAACTCCATAGCCACACACTTGTCTAGTTTAGTATGTAGATTGAAAAGTGCACAAGAAGGAGAGTTAAATCGTGCTTTCACTTTTCTTGCCTTCTCAGTTTCTGAAAAACTTTGAAACAAATACTATTAAGTGTAAACTTGAAGTACAACAGAGACATAGTCAGTGAGTATTAGAAAGTGACTCTTTGAACTAATGAATAAATAAGAAACTAATTAAGAACTATTTTCTTATAAGAAACTTAATAATAAGTACAAAGTAGAAAATAAAAGAGGTTTTGGGAAATGATAGATATTGAACAAAGAGTTTTATACTGGTTCAGTCAATTCTACCTACATCCAGTTCTCAACAACTAGTTGAGTTCTACTAATAGCCCTTTCTTAATCCTGAGAAAGTCAAATAGTCTTTCTATAGCATTCTCAAGCTATCTTACATGACTAGTAGTATACTATACTCTCACTCCCAAGTAGTCTTTGACTAGCCTGTCCAAGCTAAGCTCACAATGATCACTATTGGATCAAGGTACAAAGATATTTTTGGTTTGGTTCACTCTTACTAGCAACACTCAAGTTTTCTTAGAATAAAACAATGTATAAGCTAAATATTGAATGAATTCTTTCTAATGATTCTTGCAAAGAAGAAAGTGTTATCTAATGAGAACTTTGAAAGAAGATTTTTATAGAAAATAAAACTGATTACAAGTAATAATAGCTTTACAGATGATGAAGGAAAGTTATTTTGTTTTTCAATGATTTAGTATAGAGTCTTGATGCAAAAGTCTTCAGTTATAAGCACATGATCTTTTTTTATACTTGATTTCTCATTTATGATTATTGCCCTCATTTTCCTAGTGATATATGTTAATCTTCTTTTTGTGTCTTGGAAATACAATCTAGAAGAGTAGCTTGGCTGTGTCAGAGTTACTTTTGTAGTTGCATAAATCATTGTCAAATAGAAGTTTTTGAGTCCATATTTAGAAACTACTTTTTACTTTCTGAACTTTTTCTTCTAAAAGCTAGGATAGTTGATGAATTTAAAAAGTGAGATGTCACTGTCATCCTCGTTTTGGGTTTGACTTAAATTTGAAATTTGAATTTCCCTCATTTTTTGTAAAGTGTTCATCATTAAAGAGTAAATGTACTTTCTGAAGCACTGTATTAGTTGCTGAACATTCCTTTGATCTGCAAAGCTTCAATTAAAGCATGTGGGCCATTATATTATAATAATTGAAGGATGTAACTACTATTTTCTTCAAAGGATAATGGAAATCTTTGTTGTACATCAATTTCTGAAAGTGAAGGCTACTTTCTGAAGATTTGAGACTAATTTCTTATCCTTGAAGGCTTTTCTTCATGCATCGAACATACTAACGTCCATTTCAAGGATTATTTATCACTTCATTTAGGTTCTAAATCTCTTTGAATTAGATTAAACATGTTTACATATGATATCGTGATAATAAAACTTGTTTTAGGAACTTGTATGTTAACGAGAATAGCCATGTTGAGTACTCACAAAGCTCAAGAAAAAGATTAGTTTTTGTACAGAATATTTTAACAAAATTGGTTTGTTGTCACTCAAAGCTTTAAGCGCTTATGCTTTTTGAAGGATTCTGGAGCTAACAACTTACTTTATTAGTTTCATATAGTGTAAGAAACTACACAATGAAATTTTACTGAACGGATGAGATATTGGCCTCCAGGTGAAATTAAACTTAATAAAAGGCAGGTTTTAATCTATATCATCCACTTGGCTCAACATGAGTGACTCACTTAAATTTAGTGAGCAAGTTGCTTTTTCAGTGTTAAAATCATACACCAAAATTTCATTAAACGGATAAAATATTGTACCCTGAAAAACAAATATTGCTTGAAATTTAATTATGGGTCTAGAACTTCATCTTTGACCTAGAACATCATTTCTAACCTTTATCCTATCTTTTCTCAGTCTTAGACATCTCCTAGTCTTAATTATAGGGTTTCAGCTGTCCTGGTAGGCCTACAAGGTTACTATTCACATTTGTTTTCTTGTTGGGCCATTCTTATTATAACTAATTTGATCAAAATCATGAAATTCTAACAAATAAAGTCCAAATAAAATTTTTGAAATAACTTCAGGTGTTACAATAATTGCTAATAAAATTTAAATAAAGTGTAATCATAATCAATCAACTATATTTATTATTGTTACTGATTTAATCTCAATTTCAAATTAAAAAATTTTACAACTTCAAAATCTAAAAAAAACCACATCATATTGTCTAAAAAAGGTTTATCAAATAAAAAATGATGAATCATGATTGGTAATAAAATATAATTGACCTTGCATATATTATCATCATTAATTATATTTGAAATGCCCTAACTATTAACCTTTTATGCATACGTCATAATTGGCTAATTGTTAGTGAAACATCCTAATTTTTAACCCAATACTCTAGAACATATTTAGGTTAATCATTAGGTTATTACTTCTTAGTCTCATTCCTTGTTAAAATACTTAGCAGAAAATATGAGTAAATTTTTGTTTTTAAAATATAAAATCAAAATGAGAGTCACGTACGACAATAATCATGAACTAAACATGCCTTGCAATTCATAAAGAACAAACACAAGTAAATGAACATATAACAAATGAGAAAATCAATGACACATCAAAGGAAATACTTTCATTAATATCATAGTTACTTAAAGTCACACCCTTATAGAATCGGGCTGAGCTTGCAATACAAGGAAATAACAAGAAAGCAAATACAATGGAAATAGAAAGATACAAGGAAATCATGCTAGGCAACACCCATACCCTGGTGCACCTAAGGTGGATAACCTCAGACAAAAGAAGGTTTGTCCTATTCTATGAGTGAGTGTGTGCACTAGACCTCCCCTAAAACACCTACTACTAGAACCCGGGGTATGGCAGGATGAAACTAATCCACAGACGTAGAGCGGCAGGAGTAGGCACGCATGGTGGTTGATCATGTGCTCCTCGGTGGGGGCACATCTCAGCTAGCCTAGCCAACCTTGGTTGTGTAACTGTCTCCTCGTTCTCGCCTCTCACGAACTGAGGAGTAGAAGCAGAGCTCTCGCTATACATGTGAGTTGGTGGATCCTTCGAGGGGTTGTCCTCCGAGCCTGGAGATCGGGGCACATAGTCCTGGAAGTCGCGAGTAGTCGACCCTCTGGAGTATATCCGAAGAATCCTCTCATAACGCGTCCGGGTGTGCTCAAAAACCATAGCATCATCGTAGGGAGACATAGGAATCTAACCACTTCCATCCAGAATTCATATTTTGACAACCTAGCATATAACTTTTTCTCTCTTAGGATTTGTAACACAACCCTAATATGCTCTGCATGTTCTTCCTCAGTTCTTGAATATATAAGTATGTCATCTATGAAGACAACTACAAATTTATCCAAGTAAGGGCGGAAGATTCGATTCATATAATCCATGAATACAGCCGAAGCATTAGTCAGTCCAAAAGACATCACCCTATACTCATAATGTCCATATCGAGTCCTAAAAACAGTCTTGGGTATATCCTCATCTCGAACTCGAATCTAATGATACCCGGATCTAAGATTAATCTTTGAGAATACAATTGTACCTCGTAACTAATCCATGAGATCATCAATTCTTGGCAAAGCGTACTTATTCTTGATTGTCACTTTATTCAATTGCCTATAGTCTATGCAAAGCGTCATACCCCCATCCTTTTTCTTCACTAGAAGAACAGGGGCTCCCCATGGAAAGGCACTTGGTCTAATAAAATGCTTCCCTAACAGTTCTTCAATTTAGGACTTTAATTCTTTTAACTCCAAAAGGGACATCCTATAAGGAGCAATTGAAATAGGACCCCTTCTTGGAACCAACTCAAAGAATTCAATCTCTCTTTTAGGAGGAAATTCTGGAATATCCTCTGGGAAAACATTTGGATATTCTCTCACCACTGGAATCTTACTCAACTCGTGGTCACATTCAGTTTCACTAGCAGAAAGTAGAACATATTCCTGATGATCTGTCTTACTAGGGTTAGATGTTACTAGGTTCAAATAAAAAGAAAAAGGAATCAAAGGGATGGAAGGTAACATGGAAAGAATTATAGCAGCTCGATCTAGACAGTGTAAGAAGACATGGTTAGGTACCAACCAATCCATACCCAAAATTACATCTAAACTAGCCAAAGGAAGACAAACTAAATTGGCAGTAAAGTCTCTAGTATCTATTTGAAGAGGAACATTCACACATGTATAACAAGTCCTAATGGGACCAGTAGTAGAAGTGGATACAAGGAGATCATAAGGTAGTTCAGACATAGATAATTGTAACTTTTGTACACAGTCATGGGATATGAAAAAATGAGTGGCACCCATATCATACAGTATATCTAGGACATTACCATTTATTTCATACTTACCTCGGATCAAATCAACAGATTAAGAAGCTTCCTTGGCACTTATAGTAAAAACACACCCATGTTGTTGTGGCCTGGAAGCAGGCTGCTGACCTTTCTTGTTAGCGCACTCAAATATTTTATGTCCTGGTTTCCCATAGCCAAAGCAAATGATTTTGTTGTCCAGCACAGTCGATTCCCATGATTTTTTCCACATTTAGGGAAATCTCTCCCTACCTCAGGTCTTGGAGGTTGAAGTTGTTTCCTTTTGTTGTTGTTGTTGTTATTGTTGGATTGAAACCTTCTTTGAGGCTGGTTAATAGGATTGAATCGAGGACCTTGAGGTGCTAATCCCCTTCTAGCATTGTTTTGGGCATACTTGAAATTTGTCAGCTTCTTATTGGACTCCTTTGCACGTCGACACTTATTTACCAAAGTAGGATAGTCCCTGATCTCCAACAGACACACATCTGCTTCTATATCTTCTCGTAGACCCCCTTCATATTTCATGCATTTCCAGACTTCATCTGGGTCATGTTGATAAATTGTATAAAACTTGCAGAGCTTTTCAAATTTGGCAGTATACTCTACTACACTCATAGGTCCTTGTTTGAGAGCCATGAACTTCAACTCTTTCACATTTCTTACAGAAGCAGGGAAATATTTATGATAGAAAGCCTCTTTGAAAATATCCCCGGTAACTTCAGTCTGGGAAGCTTCATATAATCCCTTGGTGCCAACCCACCAGAAATCCGCATATGCTTCTAGCATATAGTTGACAAAGGCCACCTTTTGGATTTCTGTACAAGGAAGAACTGAGAAAATCTTCTCCATGGCCTTTATCCACTCTTCTGCTTTACACGGATTGAAAGCTCCTTGAAATGGCGAGGGATTTGCTTTTCCAAATTCGGCAAATTTCTGATATTCCCCATCCACTTCATTTCCTCCTGGGTTACCTACCGAGTTTTGTTCCTTATTGCAGTTCAGTCTTTCCATCCTTCGATTAGCAACAACAGCTTGTTCTCTCGTTGTCGCGGCCATCTCACGGAAAATATCCATCATGTCGACCTCATTTCCAGTTTCTCTCCTAGTATGCCAATTCGAAGTCATTGATTCCTATCACACAAAACAAAATATTGAGTTGATCAAGCTCAATACCAAGGTAAGTGTGCCAGTAACCCACAACATTCACAACCAGCAGTCACACATATATATGAAATTATAATGCATGAAAACTACTCCAGAAGCATAGCCAGTCCAATCCTCAGGCTTATAGGATAGTCCGGCTCTGATACCATAATGTAACACCCTCCTAACTACCATATATTACTCGAGTGTTTATACAGTAATTAGAATAATGTTACTCTTGCTTTATACTTTATATTAGTCGGGAGAAATGAAAAGATAATAATAAAATGAGCTCCCGGATTGCAACAACTTATAGATTTATATATACATCATAAGTGAGTCAGCACTATGTACAGTACATTGGAACATAAAACTGTCAACCACTGAACTATTCAGGAACTCAATACAAAAGAAGACATCTTCTATGTCTAGTCTAACCTGCTCAAGTATCAGGGCCCAACAAAATCTCATTTTCACATAAATGGACCCAAAAAATATCTAACAAAGTCAATATGTAGGCGAGTGGATATCTAGTACTAAACTACAACTATATACACATCAAGAGTCCCTGAAGGTCCCACGTCCTACTGAATGAAACCATTGGCGATCGGGATGATGGCCTCACCTCCACTAGGGGCATCAGGACCCTCAGGTGGGTCTGAGTCTGAAGACGAGGATGAAGCGGGAACATCTGTTGGAGTGGGTGCTGGTGGTGCGTGCGGAATATCAAATATCACTGGGTGTGCCATGTAGAGAGGCACACCATCATACGGAAAAGCAGGATCAAAGTCAGCCGTAAATCCATAAGTACTAAAGGAATAGGCAAAAAATACATAAACAACAACTTGTGAATAACCGACAGCATAAAGAGAATCTAGGGCAGGATCATAGTGCCATACCCATTGTGGCGAGTCAAGGTAAAACACTAGTGATGACATCTGTTAGATTTGAATGACACAAAATAAATATAGCCGTAGGGTGAGAATATTATAAAATTCTCAGTAGGGTCTTCCCTCAAATATGAATCGAATATAATAAGTAATTCATTCATATAGAAATCATCATGCTAAATCATATGTATAAATATTAATGTACATAATTCAAATAAATATAAAGATAAAATGGTAGTAATCATCTATTTTTCTCTTATAATCCTTGGAATTCAATTCAATACAGTTGTTTCTTTTCATTAACATAGGAAAGGCTTAATTTCACATCAAATAACATATGTAGTGGATAACTCCACAGAGGACCATAGACTGATAGGACATGAGGTCATTCCTATTCATGCATCGGACTTCATATTTTTCTATTTTCGAATCACACACAGTTCTATTCCTACCTGATACGCCTATGGACTCATACAATTTCTTGGGAAGTTCTTATTTTTGCCTTCCCTCTTTACTCCACATAAGCCTTGTTTCTATTTTCCCCATATGTTAAAACATGCATCATATACTTTTATTTTTCAAAGGCTTGCTCACATCACACATAGGCATTTACGTACATTAGAGCCTCATTTATGCCTTATAAGTAACTCTTTAAAAACCATTAGCATGCATTCATATACCATAAATGTGGACCAAATGCCATGTTGATGTCAATTTAAGACATTATCTCATTTCCAACATCTTGGCAGGTTTACTACTTTGGTAACAAATTTACTTTCCATATCAAATGACAAATTAAATGGCCACAAAAATTCTTTATGACATGTCAATATGTCTAGTAGTTCCTGTAAAACTTTCATTGCAAACAGAGCCCTCTAACCATGTTAAATAAATTTTACAATTTTAGTGATCAGAGACCACTTATTCACAGCCCAGACCAGAGTTCTCTAAATTTTTAACCCTAGCAAACGATGAAATCAATGCAAACAAAAAATCACAGTTACACTTCAAGAAGTTATCATCACCCTGTAAAAATTTCAAAGGAAAAATAAACCATTTGCTATGGTAATAAAATCATACAAAATCGGAGCTTCAGTTCCCACAATCCAGACAGCAAGGTTACCTTTTCGGTCTCTGATTTTTTTTGAGGCAGTAAAACTTAAAATGTGTGCTCAATAATTTTCATTTATGTAGTAAAAGATGTTAAATCCAATATATATTTTTCTCACCTCCTAAACATGATGAAAAATATGTCTAAAAATTTATTTGATTTCACTATCTGCAGCCAAACTGAAATTCCAGCAGCACAACCTTAAATCTCTTTTGGCAAAAAAGATTTTATCTTCTTCGAAACAGATCACAAAAATTCATACATCAATAATCATATATCATCAACGAAATCAAAGAAAAATTTTGGATAGAACCCAGTAGAAATTATCATCATAAATTTTGAAAGAATAGGTCTAAGAAAACCCTACTTTTGGAAGCTAATGGCTCTTTGTCTCTTGTATACTTCAAGATAGATGTACTCCACCCCAAAGCTCTTGAAACAAACTCAAATCCTCCTCTAACCAGAGATAAGTGATGTAATAAGGTGAGGTTTTTGGAGAATCCAATCAGTTATATTTGTAGAGATTGAAGTGTAGAACAAGTTTACTTAAGGAGGTTTTTGATTTTAGCAAGGTTTGATCTAGGATTTTTGAGGTTGAAATCAAGTTTTGTGAGAAAGAAAATGGAGTTTTTGTGCTTCCTTCTTTGCTAGTCGAGGATTATCATGAAAATTATGGGGTTAGGTGAGTTATATTTATCTAATAAGGTGAATTCTCATTGGTTGGTTCATAAAGCATCATTTTTCATTAAAAGAATTTCATATCAATGGCTAGGATTTGATCTTTCATTCCAAGATGAAATCCTAGCCATTCATTGGTATTCAAATGGATAAACTTCATTATTAGTAGATATTAACTAGTTTTCGGTGTTAAAAATCATACACTAAAATTTCATCAAACAGGTGAAATAGTGTATTCGGGTAATCAACTATTGCCCGAAAATTAATTCTAACTATAAAATTTTTATTCCTACCTATTTCTAACCTTAATCGTATAATTTCTCAATTTTGGACATCTCCGAGGCCCAGTTCTAGGGTTTCGGTTGTCCCGGCGGGCCTACGGGGCTCGCAAAACATTATTCACATTTTTTTTTTATGTTCATTGCATTATCTTCATCATTTCTACGCACATCAGAATTTTGATATCCTTATTACTAAAGCCTTAATTATTTTCTGAATAAAAATTAGGGTGTTACAGAGAGCAATAATATTTTGCTTTTTACATGACCATGTGATCAGACTGTTTCCAAAAAAGAAACAACAGCTGCTGGTGCTTTTTCTTTCTACTCTATCTCTAGCAAAGTCAGCCTCATAATAATCTGCAATCTCACAAGATGTACATTTCTCGCACCAAAGGCCAAGATTAGTAGTACCTGCTAAATATCTGAGAATTATTTTGACGGCATTTAAGTTTAATTGTTTTGGGTTTGATTGGAATCTAGCACATATTCCCACACTTAATTGAATATCTGGTCTACTAGCTGTAAGATACAACAGTGACCCTATCATTTCTTTATAACTACTTTCTGATACTTTTTCACCATTCTGGTCATTATCAATTATTTGTGACGAATGCATAAGAGTACTTATTGGCTTTGCTTGATCCATGTGAAATTTTTTCAAAAGTTCTTTTGTTATATTTTTCTTGATGAACTAGAATTCCATCCTTTTGTTATTATATTTGCAAACCATGGAAAAACTTTAGTTCATCCATCATACTCATTTCAACCTCACTTTGCATTAGTTTTGAAAATTTTTCACAAAGATAATGATCAGAGGCACCAAATATGATGTCATCAACATATATTTGAACTATCAAAAAGTGTTCTTTGGAGTTACGAGTGAATAGAGTTGTGTCAATGTTACCTCTTTTAAACACGTTCTTTAGCAAGAAGCTGCTTACCCTTTCATACCAAGCTTGAGGAGCTTGTTTCTAACCATAGAGTGCTTTTGTCAGTTTGTAGACATGATTTGGATAGTCATCACTTTCAAAACCTGATAGTTGCTTCACGTATACTTCTTCAGAGAGATAACCATTTAAGAATGCTGACTTGACATCCATTTGATAGAGAGTAAAACCTTTGTGGTGTGAAAGTCTTATCATAATCAATTATTTCCTGTTGATTATAATCTTGTGCAACCATTCTTGCTTTATTTCTGACAACTCTGCCTGCTTCATCCAGTTTATTTTTAAAGGCCCATTTTGTTCCAAAGATGGTTTTTTCATTTGGTTTTTCTACAAGAGTCCAGACCTGGTTTTTCTCAAATTGATCCAGCTCTTCTTGCATAGCCTCTATCCATCCTTTTTTCATTTAAGGCTTCTTCAATGCATGCAGGCTCAATGATGGAGATTAGAGCATAATTTGAGGTATTTCTCATAGAGGATCGAGTCTTTACTCCTTTAGAGATGTCTCCTATAATATAGTTTTGAGAGACAGCATTAAGATCAAAGATTCCTTTGAAGTTTATGGTTTCCATCAGTTTCTCGTCCATCCACAGGTTGCTCTTCCTCTTGTTCAGAACTATTTCTTAGAGCCAGCTTGGGTGTCTTGAGCAAGCTTTCTGAAGGATTTGTATCCTAGAGCCTTCTTTCTGAAGTGTTTATCTACTTGGATTTTGAGTCTTTTCCAAGATCCAGCCTTCCAAGAGTTTCTTCTAGATCATCAAGGTCATCTTCAAAATCTTATTTGAGCTCCTTGAACCTGATATGAAATATTTCTTTCACACATAGCATTCTCTTATTATATACCCTATAAGCTTTTGAAAAAGATGAATATCCTAGAAAGATACCATCATAAGATTTGGGATCAAATTTGGAAAGTTTGTCCTCATTGTTAAGTATAAAGCATGATGAACCAAAAATATGAAAATACGAAATCCTAGGTTTTCAACCCTTCCATAGCTTATAGGGGTTCTTTTTAAGAATAGGTCTTAGAAAAAATCGGTTTTGTATATAACATTAGGTATTTACAGCCTCTGCCCAAAAACCTTTGGATAAGCCACTTTCTATAATCAAAGTTTTGGTCATCTCTTGTAAGCTTCTCCTTTTCCTTTCAGCAACTCCATTTTGTTGGGGAGTTCTGGGTGCAGAGAACTCATGGCAGATGCCATGTTTTTTACAAAACTCATTAAATATATGATTTTCAAATTCCCCTCCATGATCATATTTGATGGAAATGATTTGTGAATTCTTTTCAGTACAAACACGTTTTGCAAAAACTTTAAACTTTTCAAACACTTCATCTTTAGATTCTAGGAAGAAAACCCAGGTGAATCTTGAGAAATCATCTATGATGACTAGACAATATCTTTTACCAGCAAGGTTGGCTGTTTATGTTAGACTGAAAAGATCCATGTGAAGTAGTTCCAATGGTTTAGAGGTGGATATCACTTATTTATTTTTAAAAGAAACTTTAGTTTGTTTGCCTTTTTCACAGAAATCACAGGTTGAGTCCTTATCAAACCTAATTTTTTGGCAATCCTTTGACAAGCTCTTTCTGAGATAGCTCAGAAATAAGTTTCATGCAGCATGTCCAAGCTTCTTATGCCCATAACCACTTTTCATCCATGAAGGATGCTATACATTTTACATCTTGATCCTGAAGATCATATAAGAGCAGCACATAAGTATTATTATGCCTTTTGCCAGACAATATAACACGACCTGAGATAGGACCAACTATATTGCAATTATGAGCATTGAAATTAATGTTGAATCCTTGATCACAGAATTGGCTTATGTTGAGTAAATTGTGGGCCAGACCATCAACAAGTAATATATTAGAAATTTGGTGAGAATCATCCTTACCAATGTTTCCAATACCTGCAACTTTTGTCTTTCCTCCATTAGCAAATTTCATTGATCCAGAGTATTTTTAGCTTGAGATTTTTGAACTATTTTATGGATTCGGACATGTGTATGGACCAGCCACTATCCATGTACCATTTGTTGTCAGATTCCATATGTGTTCTCGAGCACATCTGTAGTAAACATATTTTTTATTTTATGTACCCAGACTTTCTTGGGCCCTTCTGAGTTAGTATCGTAAAGACAGGATTTCCTGATTCTTCTAACAGATTGCCTCCCCATGAAGCATCTGTTAGGAGGATGTCCCTTTCTACAACAAATGGTGTAGGAAACCTTGTTTCTAGTTTTCTCTCGATGAAATATGCTCATTTTTCCTTTTTCTACTTCCTCATATCCTAATCCAGTTTTCTGAAAGTATGACCTTTGTCCTCCAAGCATAAGTTCAAGATTTATTGAGCCATTTACAAATTTTTTTGGATCAGACTTTAAAAGAATAAAAGTTTTTCTAGTTTAGATATAGTCTTCTGATTTTCATCACAATCTTTTGCTAACTTATTTTTTGTAATGTTGAGTTCATTATTTTCTTTTTGTAAATCCTTCTTATTACATCAACTTCTATTTTGACTATTTGTAGTTCTAAAACAATTTCTTTATGCTTTTTCTTTAGATTTAGATAATGAGAGGAAATAGTTTTAGTGTTCTTAAGTAATTCTTCATATAATACTACTAATTCATCATAGGATAGATTTTGATCAGAAATATTTACCTCAGATTCATCCTCCGAGTCATATCCTGCCATGAAGCATAGGTTTGCAATATCTTCTTATCCTTCTAGACTTTCTATTCCCATATTTTCTTCCCCAAAGTCACTCCATGTTGCCAACATTCCCTTTGTCTTGTTCATGAGCTTCCAGGCTCTTGACATCCTTCTTACTAGTATGGAGATTTCATCTCCATCATCATCTTCAGTGTCATCATCATATTCGTCCTCCTTATAAGAGGTTTCAGTAATTTTCATTGCCTTCCCTTTCCTTGACTTATGTGAAGATTTTAAGGCAATGGATTTATTTTTCTTCATGGATTCACCATGCATTTCTGTCAAAACTACCTTATGAGTTTTAAGAGATCTAATCAGTGCATCCAAACTCAATGTTTGAAGATCTTTGGCTTCAGTAATGGCTATTATTTTAGGCAGCCATTTTACAGGAAGGCTTCTTAAAATTTTTCTAACTAGCTCATAGTTAGAATATCTTTTACCCAGACCTTTCAATTGATTTATGATATACATAAATTTTGTAGTCATATCATTAATGTTTTCCTGATCAGTCATTTTAAACATTTCATACTGGTGAACCAACGTACTAATCATTGTCTCCTTAACTTGATCAGTTCCTTCATGCAACATTAGTAGTATGTCCCATATTTCTTTTGTTGTGTCACAAGCAAAAATTTTATCATATTCTGCTTTACTTAGTGCACAGGTGAGCAGATACTTAGCTTTGGAATTTATTTGGATACTAGCTTTATGTTGCTCAGTCCATCTATTTCTGGGAACTTCTCTTGACGTGGGAAGTGCATCACCTGTTACAGGAAATTCTTCGAGTGGAATGTAGTCACCTTCTTGGATTATTTCCCACAAGTCAAGAGTTGTACACTTTATGAACAATTCCATTCGATCTATGCAGCAGACATAGTCTCCACCATTAAAGAATGGTGGTCTGTTGATTGAGTGCCCTTCTACTACATGAATGCTTTGTGCTATTTATCTATGGATTTTTTTTCCTCTACAGTCGTTAGAATGCTCAACACCTTAGAGGCCAAGCTCTTATGGCAATTGATAGTGTGAAAATGCATGAAAAGGGGGGGGTTGAATCATGGTTCGTTACTTTTAATCTTCAAGCTGAAATTTTTTTTCAAAGAACTCTATCAAGATTAGAGCTTTAAGTGCAGCAGAAGATAGGTTAGTTTATTCAGAAAATAACTTTTTGAATCGACTAATTTTAGTAAGCAGATGATAAGCAAAAGATAATGATAAGATATTTATGCAAAATCAAAGACTATAAAATAAAAGAAATTAAGAGTAAGAAGATACTAAATCCAGAGATTTATACTGGTTAGGCAAAGACTTGCCTATATCCAATTCTCAACAACCACTGAGTTCTACTAAGCTTCCTCAAACTAAGGAATCAACAATACAAGATAGTCTTTACAGAAGCCTTCTTAAGCTCTTACCAACGTTAGTGAGTCGCTCTTACTAACTCAATAACAAGTAGTTTTGCCGTAGCCTCTTCAAGCTTTCAACTTCCGATCACCATTAGATCGATGATACACTGGATTCACTATTTGAATGATGTTACACACAAGCTTCTGTTTGTATGATTGTGAGCTAAAAATTAATAAGCTTGTGTGACTTCTTTCAGCTAATTTTTCCTTAGAAGAATGTATGAACAATCTAGTATGTGGAAAAAATATTTGAATATACAAGAGATCTAGCAGATAATTTCTATAGAGAGATTTGAAAGGAATTTTTTCAGCGTTCTTGCACTATGTCTTGTCTCTTGTCCTTTTAAAGCTCGGTCATCTCTATTTATATATGATTCTCCTTTGTTACCGTTGTCTTTGATCTTCTATCTAACCATCATGTGTCAAACATCAAATGAACATTGGGAATATAATCAAGAGAAGTAGCATGTCTGGCGTTAGGAACTTCTTTTCAAAAGCCGTTGATGAATTGAAGTTTCTGAAGCCTATCAGAAATTATTCTTCTACATTCTAAACGAGGTTTCTAAACTTATTGGTAAGTTTTTCTTTGTTGATCGAGGGTACTGAAGAGATGAAATTTCGAGTAAAAAAGACTTATTTGACTTTTTGAATTTGAATTTCAAATCTGGTTGCTTTCCCTCTCTTTTCAAGATATGAACTTTCTGAAGAGCGCTGCTAGCTTCTTGTTGATTTATTTGTCTTCTGATCTTTAACCTTTGATTTGTACTGATGAATAGCCTACGATTATGATGATTAACGATCAAGTAACACACTGCTTCCAGCTTTCGAATGTTATTATTATTGAATCCCTTCTTTCTGAGGTTCAGTTTTTACTTTCTGACAAGCAAAACCTTGATTCCTTGCTTTTGTTACAGTGAGCTTGCTTCTTTGATGCATATGAACACGTTTTGCTTGATAAATTTTGGTTTACTTGATCCTTTCTTCTACTGATAAGAGAAAGAAAAACATGTTTACACATGCATTGTAAAATCATCTCAACTTAATACTGATAATGCATCTCGAAGTCACCTGATGGGCTTTTGTCAAGAAAATCAAGGTAGCTGTTAGTCATTCTTTAAAGTATTTTCTTTAAATTGGCTTTGTTGTCAACGAAAACATTTAAGCTTATACTTTCTGAAGGGTTCTAGAGTTTACAGTATGTTTTATTAACACTAGTAAGAGCTTAAGAAGGCTATGGTAAAGACTATCCTATATTGTTATCTCCTCAAATTGAGGAGAAGTAGTGAAACTCAATAGTTACTAAGAATTGGATATAGGCAGGTGTTGGCCGAACTAGTATAAAACTCTTGATTCAGTATTCTCTCATCCTTCACTTCTCTATTTTCTGCTTTTAATTCTACATACCTTTTTTTATCTCGATCTCTTGCTGTTAAACTATTTACTAGAACTATCTGATTCAGAAAGTTACTTTCTGAATAATCTAACTTATCTTTCACTGCATTTCAAGCTCAAAACTTGATAGATTTTTATTGTAAAGTTTCAATTTGAAAATCATAAGAAAGAAAGCATGATTCAACCGCCCCCCCTTTTTCTTGCATTTTCTCACCAGCATTTGGCATCAGAGCTTGGCCTCTAAGGGGTGGAGCATTCTAATGACAGCAGAGGAAAACGATCTAAACATAAATGGCACAAAGTATTCATATAGTAGAAGGACATTCAATCAATTGACCACCATTCTTTGATGGTAGAGACTATACTAATTGGAGAGATCACATGGAGTTGTTCATAAAGTATACAAGTCTTGACTTATGGGATATAATCCAAGAAGGCGACTATATTCCAATTAAATCACATTACAATATAATCCATCAAATCACATTTTTATCACCCATGAATCATTAGTTTCACTGGAATCATTTCAGGACTTCTAAAACTCTTTGGAAACCAATTTATTTCTTTAAAATCATCAAAATATAAATAAGGGCAATAGCTATTTTAATTTGTTCATGGTTGAGATTTAAAATATAAAAACATATTTATAACATTGTTTAAGTCCACCTATGCTTAAGAAAATCCTAAGACATAGGTTATTGGCACTTGTGACTAGATGAGACTTGTAACACCCTAAATCTTAACCTAAGACTACTAGTATATACTTAGGTTAATCTTTAGAATATTACCTGTTGGTCTCATCTTTTACTTAGAAAATACTTAGCGGAAATATGGATAAAAATTTTCTTTTTGGAATTAAAATCAAAGTGAGAGCCACGCATGAATCTTTAAGAGGAAGCATAGCGAAACATATAAGCAAAGCATAAAGAAACACATCATATCATGGAGACATTAACTGAAACATGGATATATATATATATATACTGTGCCTACCTAAAGGGCAGGACTATTCAATACATCGGGAAGCGGAATACAACTGAAATGCAATACAAGGAAATCATAAAAAGCAAATACAAGAAAAACAACACCCATACCCATGTGCACCTAGAGTAGACAACCTCATATACAAAAGAAGGTTTGTCCTCAACTATGTGGCGTGTGTGCACTAACTACTACCTCTCCTATGTCTACTCCTGGTCCGAGCATCAGGGGTTGAGTCGATCCACTGACGAATCTCGGCGGGAGTGGTCGAGCGCATCATCGGGGCATGTCCACCGCGGCGAGGGCGCATAGATGGCCGACGAGCCAACCTCGGCTGGACTACCGTCTCCTCACTCCCAGCCCTCATCGGTGGGGGAGCGGGACTGGAGCTCCAACTGTACATGTGGGATGGTGGGTCCTCGGAGAGTACTGGGTACGCGGCACATACTCGGGGTAGTCGCATACTAGCAACTAGTGCATCGTAGTTTTGTCCGCTTTGGCAAGCTCTATGTTAATACCCTCACGGATTTGTTTTCTTGGGGGTGCTCGGCTAAACCGGTGTCACCCAAGAAGGCGTCTCAGTGTTGTGTCACATTTAAGTTCTCATAAAGTGTTAATTCACAGATACATCATTATTCATTTCATAAATCTTTTTCATAGCATATATATCATCACAAGAAACTTCTTCATAGTGTATGCATAAAACCATAGCGTATACATTATAATCACACCTTAGACAATCATTCATACGAACTCCCAAGCTCATTATGTTATAAACCTATAGTATGTTATGCTTTGGTTCTTTTGAGTCTTAAACTTGTAAACTAATTGTTCTAGTATTATTCTTAACCTCTTACACACCTATAGGTTCACAACTAATAAGTGTTACTAATTTTTATGCTCAAGGACTTATCCAAACAGCACTATGCAGATTTGGACAGCTTATATTTGTGTGATTACAGGGTTCTAGAAATTACGGTTTAGACCCTTAAAGTCCTTAACTCACATTCTAAGTTGTCGATCATCAAAACCTAGTCTCTTGGGAACCTATGAGGTTATAACTAAGTATTTCTTACCTCACACTATGGTCAAGAACATCTCTAAACCTCAAGGATGCGGAATTTGAAATCCTAACTTTACGGGTACCTAGAAGTCACAACAATGACCCTTTCTAAGTTTAGTTTGCTCCTAAGGCTTCAAGATTAAGTCCTAAACCAATTATGAGTCATTCCTACACATTTAAAATAATTTAAAACCATGATTATTAAATCTAAACCTTGCTGGACAGAATCCAGAAAATTACATAATTAAAGGATCTAGAATTCTCAAATTAATTCTTTTCTAGTTCCTAACTTATCCTATCTTTCACATGAGTCTTAACATTATTTTTTACTCAACCATAGGCACCTTATCATCATTGAAACAACACATACAGTGGCAGTAAAGAGCAAGGAAGAACCGAAAATATACTTCTCCATAAAAGACATAAAACATCATTTCTGAAGCACATAAAATACTAGTTTCTCTTGGAATTCTTTTAAAACTCTCAAAGCTCATTTATAAACAATTTTAACATCTAAAATCATAAGAATATTTAAGAGGGCAGTGACCAATTCATCTTTGTCTCAAGAGGTTCTAAATTCTCAAAACTTGGTTCTATGCATTCCTTAAACTCACTTAAGCTTGGAAAAATTATAAGACATAGTCTCAAATACTTGGAAACCTCAAGACCTCTTAGGGCCGAAATATGAACCCAAGAAAAACACATATTGTTAGACCTTTGTTGAGACCACAATGGGCAAGTCTTTGAGCTCTAGATTCATTTAGATGATGACATAAAAATAAACATGCTCATGCACTTATTTTAGGTTCCATTAGAAAGTAAAGTAATAGCACAAAGTAAATATGAATGCAACTCATTATTATCTTGGTATTAAGTGAGAACTTGAAATATAAACATTATAAAGCATAGCTTGAAATATAAACATGATAATGCAAGTTCATTCATTATCTTGATATTTAGTGATAGCAAGGAAGTAAACATGATATGCATAGCATAAAATAAACATGATGCAAGATTCATTTTATGGTTAACTAGAGCTCATTCAAGACTTTAACAAGATAGCAACTCAATACAATATCTCAAAGATCACAACACAAAACCAAAAGTCATATAAAAGAGAAAGAAAGTGAAACTACATCAAGTTCTTTATTAAATATCCAAAACCCCTATCTAGAGAAAAATCTCTAGAATGTGCCGGCCAACTTTAAGGTTGACAAGGGTAGGCTTGGGCTTTTAGAAATCCTTAGATTAATTTTCTTAAGTTAAAAAAACCCGTGTGAGTTAGATATCATATAGATGAAGTCATAAGAAAAGGAAAACTCAAGCTTTAGAGGTTCCTTTCAGATGAACACAATGTCATCATCTAGAAACTCTCATCATCAAGCTATCATGCTCAAAATCAAGGCCTCATGGCCGAAAATGAAAAGAAAGGAAAGACAAAGGAAAGTTCAAAAGAATCCAAGAGGAAACTAGAGAAAAACACTTTCTTGAGCAAAATAAAGTTTGAAAACAAATCCCTACCTTGTGATGAAGGTAAAAGCTTGGACTTGAAGATGGAAATGAGATGAGCAACACCTAGGATGGTGATGATGATTCGGCCTTGATGAAAGGAAAAGGAAGGAAATGTGTTTCAAGTGAAGTTGTGTTTGAGGTGTGGTGTTTGAGAGGCTTGATGATGGTTCAAGGCTTTGGGGTGGTGTTTGATGGTTGAGAGGTGATGATGAGATGAAGAGATGAAGAAGATAAAGATGAAAAGAAAGGAAGAACACTCTTGAAATTTTGAGAGAAAAAGAAAGACTAGCAAGACAACTCTAAAACTCTAAACTTAGCAAATGCTCCAAGGTGCAACAAGGCTATCACAAGCATCCTATTTATAGAAAAATAAAGCCATGGAGCTTACAATGGGAGGGAGTGGCCGTGTGGTTTGGAGGAAAAAGGAAGAGAAAATATCTCTTACACAAGGTCATTCAAGCATGGTTTGAAGTATGGAAGCTATGCTACAAAGTATGGCTTGATGTGAGTTAATTTCCTATCAATTTTTTATGAAATTAGGCTTCTAGAAACTTGGCATGGCTGGAACTTTTCCAGCCACAAATAAATGGGAAAAATGGGTTGTTTTAATTATTTATTCATGTGGAAATTCAAGCTTGATTGAAAGTTATGACAAGGTATAGTGTATGTGACTTGAGGTATGGCCTTGGAGTGTTGAAAAATTGAACATGTGATGCACAATGGGGAGGGACAGCTTCGGCCAAGGCTGGACAGCAGAGTGGGGGTGAGTTTTGACCATTTAATTGTGTGTTAATGGTAGGTTTAGATGTGTATTAGCTTAGGTACAAGATTAGGAATGATTAAGCTTAAGTTTAGGTAACTAAGAATGTGATTTAGGGAGTTTATGACAAGTTTAGGAGTGCTCATACATCATTAGAGAATTTTAAACTCATTTATTAATAAACAATGTGTAACACAATTCCATGATTTAAGGAATTGGAAAGAGAAAACACTATTCAAGATTCTATGACTAGGTGTCTTGAAATTAAAATATGATTTTAGGTTGTAATTAAGTACTTTTTGGTTCTAATCAACTTTAATAAATTATTTTGACTCAAGATTAATTAAGGAAATTAATTAACCTTCGATTAGAGCCTAATATTGCTTAGGTTTGCTTAATCACGCGATTAAGCGTAAAAATACGAAACTAGGGGCAAAACTGTAATTTTGTACTAATTTTGCCCGGGACTTCTAAAATTAAAACTGAGGTCATAGAATACATAAAAACGCCTTTTAAAACCATTTGGAGAAGTTTCGGGTTCATCCGGCACTTGCAAACGGGTAAAACACCGCAGGGGTGTTTTGGTCATTTTGACCCGAAAACTCGAAAAATGGGATTTTCGATCCCAGGAAGGTACACAAGTTATCTAATCCCCTTCCAACATTGAGTTTGCCCTTCGAGTACTGCCGAACCGGCTTTCCTCGAATTCCGGGCTGAAAATGACCTCAGGGGCATTTTGGTCATTTTCACTCTAACAGAAAAATCGGGGCATTACAAGACTTATACTAAGACCATCACCATCACATGGACGAATTGTGCATCCAAGGGAATGCTTCCATATCCTACTTTTCTTGAGATAAAGGGACAAGTCTTTGAGCTCTAAAATCCTTAAGTGATGGCAAAATATAAACATGCTATGCACTTCATTTTATTCTTCATTAGGAAAGTAAAGTGAAGGCTTAAAAATAAATATGATATGCAAGATATAAATTTAATCATGAATGCAAACTCATTTTATATATTCACTAGAGCTCATAGAAGACTTTAAAGGAACAACACCTTAATCCCAAACTTATCTCCTCAAGACAAAGCAAGCTTTAGAGTTATATACACCAAGGTTCTCAAGAAAACTTTACAGTGTGAACATCATCATTAAGCTCATTGAATGGATCAAAAGAAAACAATAATCATTGAGGAAAAGGAAAAGTGACCGAAGCCAAAAAGAAAGGAAAAGCACCATATTCTTTATTTTATGCCCAAGAACTCCTATCTAGAGTAAACTCTAGGATGTGTCGGCCAACTTTAAGGCTGACAAGGGTAAGGTTTGGGCTTTTTGAAAACCAAGTGATTATTTTCTCAAAGTAAAACCATTAGTGAGCTATATAGCATTCTCATCAAAACTTTATAAAAGTAAAACTCAAACTTTAGAGGTCTAATTGTGATGAACTCATAGTCATCATCTAGAAACATTCATCATCAGGCCATTATGGGGAGTAAAATAGGCTTTGAAGGCCAAAATGAGAAAGAAAAAAGCAGAAGAAAATTGAAAAGGAAAAGCATGAAAAGATCACCAAAACATCATTCTAATCCAAGAGCAAAGCATATTAAAACAAGAGAATGATTTTTAGAATGACTCCCTACCAAGTGGTAAAGATAAAAATTGGTTCTTGAAGTAAGGGTGAGAAGAAAATTTTCTTCCAAAGTGAGAAAGGAGTTTGGCCAAGTGAGGGAAGGAAGGGAAGTGAGGTGTTTTCTTTTGAGCTTTATGTTTAAGAGGTAGTGTATGGTTGAGAGGTGATGAGGTGAGGTTGAGGTGTGATGGTTCTTTGTGAGCAAGAGGAAGAAGAAGAAGATGAAGAGAACTCTTTGAACTTGAAAGGAAATGAGAGAATTGCAAGAATGCTATTGGAAACTTACACTTAGCAAATGATCCAAAGTGTAACCAAGTTCATTCAAGCATGGTATTTATAGGAAAACAAAACAAATGGTGGATGAATGGAGGGAGGGTTGTCGTAGCACTTCCTTATGTTCCATGAGGTGAGAGATTGTTTCATGAAGGCATGGTGAGGCATGGTGGTGAGTATGGGCAAGCATGGTCCAAGTATGGCTTCAAGCATGGCCAAGTATGTCCTTTGAGTGTTCATTTGAATTGAAATAAAATAAATACATTTGAATGGAGGAGGAGGAGTGTGCGGCGGCCTTCTTCAAATTTAGGGGGAGGAAATCACAATTTTAATGTGATTTAGAGATGTGTTTAGGTGTATCTTTGATTAGGCTTAAGATTAGGAGTTGTTAAGTAGGTGTTTAGGTAAGTGACTATGTAATTAGGGATGTCAAGACATGATTAGGGAGTGTTCTTACTTCATTAGTGAGATTAAAACTCATTTTATAATATAAACAATTGTAGACACAATTCCTTAATTTAAGGAATTGGAGAGAGAAAACACTAATCAAGATTCCACGACTTGAAATCTTGATTTTTAAGAAGAGATTTAAGTTTAATCTAAACAATTTTAGGTTCTAATTAACCTTGATAAATTATTTTGACTCTAGATTAATTATCAAAATTAATTAATCTTTGATTAGAGCCTAATATTGCTTAGGTTTACTTAATTATATCATTAGGCTCAACAACACTATTCCAAGGGCAAAATAATAATTTTTGAACAAAATTGCCCGAAATCACTTGGATTTAAACAGATATCCCCAAACACATAAAAACATCATTTTAAACTCTTTGGGAAGTTTCCAGGCTCAAATAGTACTTATACCCGCGTAAAAATACTATGGTGGTATTTTAGTCATTTTGAGTCAAAAACTTAGAAAATGAGATTTTTTTTGCTCTATTAACATTAATCCATATATAATCCCCTTCTAATATTGAGTTGACCCTTCGAGGACTACCAGGTCAGCTATCCTTGAATTCCGGGTGAAAAATGACCTCACGACCATTTTGGTCGTTTTCACTCAGATAGAAAAATCGGAGTGTTACATGCACTAAGTAAAGCTGAATATGATAAAATTATTGCTTGTGACACAGCAAAAGAAATATAGGATAGATTGCTCATGCTACACGAAGGAACTGATTGAGTGAAGAAGACAAAGATTAGCATGTTGGCCTACCAGTATGAAATGTTTAAAATAATTTATCAGGAAAGCATTGATGATATGGCTACAAGATTTATGCATATTATAAATCAACTGAAAAGTCTTGGAAAAAGATATTCTAACTCTGAGCTTGTTAGAAAAATCTTAAGAAGCCTCCCTGCAAGATGGTTGGCTAAAATAATAGCCATTACTAAAGCCAAAGATCTTCAAAACTTGAGTTTGGATGCACTTATCGGATCTCTAAAACTCATGAGGTAGTTTTGGCAGAGATACATGTGAATCCATGAGAAAAAACAAGTCCATTGCCTTAAATTCTTCTCATCATAATCAAGCAAAGGAAAGGCAATGAAAATCACTAAAACCTCTTATAAAAAGGATGAATCTGATAATGACATTGAAGATGATGATGGAGATGAAATCTCCATGCTAGTAATAAGGATGTAAAGATCCTAGAAAGACAAGTTCAAAAGAAGAAAAGACATAAAAAGATACAGGAAAGGCAAAATAAAGCCAGATAGCATTATTTGCTTTAAATATGGAGAAAAAGGTCACTTCAGACCTGATTGTCCAAAACTAAAAAGCCCACAAAAGAAGCTTGTGAACAAGATAAAAGGAATGCTGGCAACTTGGAATGACTCTAATGAAGAAATAAAGGAGCAGAAAGTCTAGAAGGACAAAAAGATAGAGCCAACCTATGCATCATGGTTGGATATAACTCGGAGGATGAATCTGAGGTAAATATTTATGACCAAAATATATCCTATGATGAATTAAAAGCTTTATATGAAGAATTGCTTGAAAACATTCAAATCATTTCCTCTCATTATCTAAATCTAATGCAAAAACATCAAAAAATCATTTTAGAACTTCAAACGGTCAAAACAGAAGTTGAATATCTGAAATGTGAAAAAAAGGAATTACAAAAGGAAAACAATGAGCTTAACACCTCAAAAATCAAGTTAGCAAAAGATTGTGAGGAAAATCAGAAAACTATGTCTAAACTGGAGAAAACGATTATACTTTTAAAGTCTGATCTAGAAAAATTGGTAAATAGCTCAAAAAATCTTGAACTTATGCTTGGAGGAGAAAGGCCATATTTTCATAAAACTAAGTTAGGATATAAAGAAGTAGAAAAAGGGAAAAAAGTGTATTTCATCTAGATAAAACTAGAAATAAAGTTTCCTGCACTGTTTGTTATGACAAGGGACATCCTCCTGATAGATGCTTCATGAGAAGGAAATTTGTCAGAAGAATTGGAAAACCCTGTCTTTACGATACTAACTCAAAAGGACCCAAGAAAGTCCAGGTACCTAAAATGAAAAATGTGTTCATTGCAGGTGTGTCTAATGTAACACCCTCCCAAGTACAACCTCATCCTTAAGTCATAATATCGTACTTGAGATTTGTTATTTACTAATTAGCGGACCTTTTTTAATTATTTATAGCAAGCTTGAGGGGTTCGTGTAACAACTAGCGTAATTCAATTAAAATATATAGTAAAGATACAAACCATTTATTTAATATAACGTCAAGTACAAAAGGAAGCTCTACTATGAGCTTTAATACATCTCCATTTACATTACATTTACATACATATTAATTCCATTAAGTACAGCATAATAAAAGTATTAAACACTACACTATTGTAGTTCTGAGTTCTTTGGCAAAGCAACTTCATAGTCCTCTGGTTCAACCTGGAGACGACACGGGAACACAAAACAACACATAGGGGTGAGAATTATACAATTCTCAGTAGGGCAACTCCCCAATTACACAATCATAATGCCATCGTCATCGTCCCAGTCACTTCGGTTTATTAGGAAAAAGTGATCATACATTTCATAACAATGGTTCAATTTTAGAGTTCTAAATCGTACTTCCGAAGTGGGTAGCTTTTAATTATCAATCACTTAAAACATGTATTTCATGCCATTCAAGATCCTAGTAATTTCTCCCAACTTTATGTGCACTCAGTACATCTGAAGAGGATCTCTATCTCTCTTTATATGCCTTTGACAATTTGAAAGGATCATATATCACTTCATTTGCCCTCAATAAAGTCAAAAGGATCATTTATCACTCTATTTGCCCTCGACAAAGTTGAAAGGATCATTTATCACTCTATTTGCCCTCGACAAAGTCGAAAGGATCATTTAATTTGTCCTCGACAAACCGAAAGGATCATTCATCACCTTATTTGCCCTCGATTAGTCGAAAAGATCTCATCTATTTCTACTTATTGCTATTGAACTAGGTTAATGTATTATTCACTTGTCTTTTTCAAATTGCATGTGTAAAACACATATAGGCATTCATTCACAATATGAATTCATTTATGCCTCAAACCAATCCTTAAAGTCACTAGCATGCTTTCATATACAATAAACTTGAACAAAAGGTCATTATGTCACCTATATCATGCATCAGCACCAAAACAGCTCATGGGTAGATTTCACAACTTGGTAGCAAAATTAATTTTCACATCACACAATCCGTTCAGAGGCTATAAAAATTCCCTATGATACCTCAATGTGTTCCCAAGCTCCTACAAAAATTTCAGAGTGAAAAGAGTTCTCTAACCATGTTAAAGAAATTATACAAATTTAGTGGTCAGGGACCACTTTTTCACAACTCAGAACAGGGTTCCCATAATTTTTTAATTTAGCAAATGATGGAATCAACTCAAAATAAAAATCACTGTTACAATTTAGTATGTTATCAACTCCCTGTACAAATTTAAAAGGATAATTCCATCATTTGCTATGGTCACAAAATTATACAAATTTACAGCTTCAGTACCAAGATTTCAGGCAGCATAGTTACAACTTTGGTCCATGATTTTTCTCAGGTAGAAAAAGTCCTTGTTATGCACCACGAAAATTCTCAGAGTTTTCTTGGGATATTATCTTGAACATATAATTTTTATAACTCATAAAAATGACTAAAAGCAGAACAGAAAATTCATGAATTAATCCTGTCCTGCTGAAATCCGAAAATCCAGCAGCATGTGTCAAATTCTCTTTTGACAAAAATCATTTTTCAATCATTTTTCACAACATCCAAACACTCCACCAAAATTAACACATCAATATCAACATATTATCATCAAATACAACCAGAAATTTCGGACCAATACCCATCAGCAATTATCAAAAATAATTTTGAAGGAAAAAGGCCAAAGAAAACCCTACTTGAGTGGCTTTGAGGGTCTTGGCTTCAAGGATGTTTCAAGAGTGATCTTGCTCACTTTGAGGCCAACAAAACAGCTCTAAAACCTTCCCTAATCAGTGAGCTATGAGGTATCAAGGTGAGGAATTGAAATTTCAATCGGTTAGATTTGTAGAGTTTGAGGTGTAGAACAAGTTTTGTGAAGGAACTTTGAAGTTTCAACAACTCTAGGCTAGTGTTTTTGGGCTTTGAAAGCAAGCTTGAGCTCACAAGGAAATGGAAATGGAGATTTCTGGTTCATCCCCTTTGCTGGCAGAGAAATGCATTCCAAAATGGTAAGGTTTTGTATTTCTTTAATATATAAAAGTTAGATACATTAATTATATAGTCAAACATGTTTACTTTTCTAATAATAAAAAGAAATCAATGGCTAGGATTTAATCTTGTAAAGCAAGATTAAATCTTAGCCATACACTTGAGATTAAAAGGATAAACATTATCCTTTTGTAGAGATCAAACTATTTTTCGGTGTTAAAAATCACACACCAAAATCTTACCAAACAGGTAAAATAGTGTACTCGGTAATCAAATATTACCTGAAAATTAATTCTAGATATAAAATACTTATTCCTACCCATTTCTAACCTTAATCCTACAATTTCTTACTTTTGGGCATCTTTGGGCCCTAATTCTAGGGTTTCGGCTGTCCTAGCGGGCCTGCAGGACCCGCAAGTTACTATTCATATTTTTTTTTTTTGCAAATTCATTGGATCATTCCTATCATTTTTATGTTTGTCGGATTTTTGAAATTATGACTACAAAAACTCAAATTAATTTTTATACAATTTTTAGGATGTTACATCTAAGAACACATATAGAATCTGACAACAAATGGTACATGGACAATGGCTGTTCCAGGCACATGTCCGGATCCAAAAAATGGTTCAAAAATCTCAAATCAAAGAACTCTGGATCAGTAAAATTTGCTGATAGAGGTAAAGTGAAAGTCAAAGGTATTGAAAATATTGGTAAGGATGATTCCCACCAAATCTCTGATGTATTACTTATTGATGGCCTGACTTACAATCTACTCAGCATAAGCCAATTATGTGATCAAGGATTTAATGTTATTTTTAACGCTCATAATTGCAAAATAATTAGTCCTATCTTAGGTCATGTTATACTATCCGGTAAAAGGCGTGATACACTTATGTGCTGCTCTTAGATGATTTTCAAGATCAAGACGTAAAATGTCTAGCATCCTTCATGGATGAAAAGTAGTTATGGCATAAAAAGCTTGGGCATACTCACATGAAAGTTATCTCTAAGCTATCTCAGAAAGAGGATGTTAAAGAATTACCAAAGATAAGGTTTAACAAGGATTCAACCTGTGAATTCTGTGAAAAAGGCAAGCAAACTAAAGCTTCTTTCCATAATAAACATATGATATCTACTACTAAACCACTGGAACTACTTCATACGGACCTTTTTGGTCCAACTCAAATAGCCAGTCTTGCCAGTAAAAGATATTGTCTAGTCATTGTAGATGACTTCTCAAGATTTACCTAGGTGTTCTTCCTAACTTCTAAGGAAAGGTTCAAAGTTTTTGCAAAACATATTTGCATTAAAAAAATTCACAAATCATTTCTATCAGATTTGATCATGGAGGGGAATTTGAAAATATATTTTTAATGAGTTTTGTGAAAAAACATGGCATCCTTTGTGAGTTCTCTACACCCAAAACTCCCAACAGAATGAGGTTGCTGAAAGGAAAAACAGAAGCTTACAAGAGATGGCCAGATCATTGATTTTAGAAAAGGGCTTATCCAAAGGATTTTAGGCAGAAACGATAAATACCTCGTGTTATATACAAATCGAATCTTTCTAAGACCAATCGTCAAAAGACCCTTTATGAGCTATGGAAGAGTAGAAAACCCAACATCTCATATTTTCATATATTTGGTTCACCATGCTTTATTCTTAACAATAAGGATAAACTTGCCAAGTTTGATCCAAAATCTAATAATGGTATCTTTCTAGGATATTCATATGTTTCTAAAGCTTATAGGGTATATAACAAAAGAATGCTATGTGTGGAAGAAACAATTCACATCAAGTTCAACGAGCTCGGGAAAGATTTTGAAGATGACCCAGATGATTCGGAGGAAGTTCTTGAAAGATTGAATCTTGAAAAAAACTCAGAATTCAAGTAGACAAAAACATCAAAAAGTAGACTCCAGGATTCAAATCCCTCAGAAAGTATACTCAAGACACTAAAGCCATCACAAAGCAATAATTTTGAATAAGAGGAAAGCAGCCTGAGGATAAAAAAGAAACTGAAGAAAATCATAAGCACAGAAACTATGAAGGAGTCTCCGACCTTAAAACTATCTCTGAAAATTATGTTATATGAGACATCTCTAAAGGAGTGAAGAGTTGATCCTCTCTAAGAAATACTTCAAATTATGCTCTAATGTCCACCATTGAACTTGCATGCATTGAAGAAGCTTTAAGTGATAAAGGATGGGTGGAGGCCATGCAAGAAAAATTGGAACAATTTGAGAAAAGCAAAGCCTGGACTCTTGTGGAAAAACTAAATGGAAAGACCATTATCTGAACCAAATGGGTTTTTAGAAATAAACTGGATGAAGTAGGTAGAGTTATCAGAAATAAAGCAAGACTAGTTGCACAAGGCTACAATCAACAGAAAGGAATTGATTATGATGAGACTTTCACAACAGTTGCTAGATTGGAAGTCATCAGAATGTTACTCGCCTTTGCTGCTTACAAAGGATTTACTTTCTACTAGATGGACACCAAGTCTACCTTTTTAAATGGCTTTCTCTCTGAAGAAGTATGTGTGAAGCAACCTCTGAGCTTTGAGAGTGATGGCTTTCTAAACCATGTCTTTAAATTAACAAAAGAACTCTATGGTCTGAAAACAAGTTCCTCAAGCTTGGTATGAAAGGTTAAGCAGTTTTCTGCTAAAGAACGAGTTCAAGAAAGGTAACGTTGACACAACTTTATTTACTCTTCAGTTAAAAGATCACTTTCTGATAGTTCAAATATATGTCGATGGCATTATATTTGGAGCCTCTGATCATTCTCTTTGTGAAAGTTTTTCAAAATTAATGCAGAGTGAGTTTGAAATTAGTATGATAGGTGATCTGAAATTTTTCCTTGGTCTACAAATAAAGTAACAAAACGATGGAACTCTGATCCATCAAGAAAAATATACAAAAGAGCTTTTGAAAAAGTTTCACATGGATCAAGCAAAGCCAATGAGTATTCCTATGCATCCTTTACAAATCATTGATGCTTATCAGAATGGTGAAAAAGTATCACAAAGTAGTTATAGAGGAATGATCAGGTCACTGTTGTATCTTACAGCTAGTAGACCAGACATTCAATTAAGTGTGGAGATATGCACTAGATTCTAATCAAATCCAAAACAATTACACTTAAATGCCATTAAAAGAATCTTCGAATATTTATCAAGTACTACTAATCTTAGCCTGTGGTATGAAAAAGGTAAATCTTGTGAGATTACAGGTTATTGTGATGCTGACTTTGCAGGAAACAGAGTAGAAAGAAAACGCACTAGTGGATGTTGTTGCTTCTTTTGGAAATAGCCTGATCACATGGTCATGTAAAAAGCAAAATACCATTGCTCTTTCTACTGCAAAAGCAGAATATGTAGGAATTGCAAACTGCTGTACTTAGATGCTATGGATCAAGAATCAGCTAAAAGACTATCACTTAAGGTATTCCAAAATCCCAATCTTTTGTGACAATACTACTGCTTAAATTTAGTTATGGAACGCCCCGATTTACTGTTAGAGTGAAAATGACCAAAATGCCCCTGAGGTCATTTTCGGCCCGGAATTCGAGGAAAGCCGGTCTGGCAGTACTCGAAGGGCAAACTCAATGTTGGAAGGGGACTGGATGACTTGTGTACTTTCCCGGGATCAAAAACCTCATTTTTAGAGTTTTCGGGTCAAAATGACCAAAACACCCCTGTGGTGTTTTACCCGTTTGCAAGTGCCGGATGAACCCGAAACTTCTCCAGATGGTTTTAAAAGGTGTTTTTATGTAGACTATGACTTTAGTTTTGGTCCCGGAGGTCCTGGGCGAAATTAATGCAAAATTACGGTTTTGCCCCTAGTTTCGTGTTTTTACGCTTAATCGCGTGATTAAGCAAACCTAAGCAATATTAGGCTCTAATCGAAGGTTAATTAATTTCCTTAATTAATCTTGAGTCAAAATAATTTATTAAAGTTGATTAGAACCTAAAAGTGCTTAATTACAACTTAAAATCATATTTTAATTTCAAGACTCCTAGTCATGGAATCTTGAATAGTATTTTCTCTTTCCAATTCCTTAAATCATGGAATTGTGTTATACATTGTTTATTCATAAATGAGTTTTTAATTCTCTAATGATGTATGAGCACTCCTAATCTTGTCATAAAATTCCTAATACTCATACTTAGCTACCTAAACTTAAGCTTAATTATTCCTAACCTTGTACCTAAGCTAAGACACATCTAAACCTACCATTAACACCCAATTAGATGATCAAAACTCACCTCCCCTCTGCTGCCCCTGGTCTGGCCGAACACTCCATGCCCCCATTTGCATCACATGTTCAATTTTTCAACACATCAAGGCCATACCTCAAGTCACATACACTATACCTTGTCATAACTTTCAATCAAGCTTGATTTTCCAAATGAATAAATAATTAAAACAACCCATTTTCTCCATTTATTTGTGGCTGGAAAAGTTCCAGCCATGACAAGTTTCTAGAAGCCTAATTTCATTCAAAATTGATAGGAAATTCACTCACATCAAGCCATACTTTGTATCATACTCTCCATACTCCAAACCATGCTTGAATGACCTTGTGTAAGAGATATTTTCTCTTCCTTTTCCCTCCAATACCACACGGTCACCCTCCTCCCCTTTTGAGCCTTCAATTGTTTTCATCCTCTATAAATACCTTGCCTAGAAACACATGCAAACACTTTAGCTCATTTGCATACTTTTAGTTTTCTAAGCTTTCTTTGTATTCTCTCTTTTTCTCTCTAAGTTTCAAGAGAGTTTCCTCTTGTTCTTCATCTCCATCTTCATCCTCTCTTCATCTCATAATCATCTCTCAACCTTGAAACACCACCCCACCACCTTAGATCATCATACAAACACCTAAACTTCCATTCTCAAACACAAGCCCACCAAGAACACATTTCCTTTCTTTTCCTCCCCATAAGGCCGAAGCCATCTAGCCCCAAGGAAGAGCTCATCATCTTGTTTTCCTTTTTCAAAGAGTTCAAGTTTTTATCTTCACTCTAGGTAGGAGTGTTTTCTAAACTTTGTTTTCTTAAAAATGAGTTCTTTCTAGCTTTCTCTTGGATTTTCTTTTTGGAACTTCCTTTGTTATTCTTTCCTTGAGATTTCGGCCATGAGGCCTTGATGAGCATATGATAGCTTAATGATGAGGACTCCTAGATGATGACTATGTGTTCATCTCAAAGGAACCTCTAGAGCTTGAGGTTTTATTTTCTTTGAGTTTCAACTTCATTTTCTAACTTAAATATGATGTTTACTCAAGAACACTTTTTCTTTTCTTACTATTTGGAGTTCGGTTCCTTTGTTTCCTTTTCCTTAACATTTCAGTTTCTATTTCCTTTTTGATCCTTGAGGTTTTGTTTGTTTAGAAAGTTTGTTTTCTTGAGCTTGATGATGATGTTCAAGAACCTCATAGTTACTTTGAGAACTTGGTTCAAGAACTCTAGAGCTCTCTTTGTAATGAGATATATGTTGGGTTGTTATTTTGTTAAAGTCTTGGATGAGCTCTAGCTAACCATAAAATGAACCTTGCATCATGTCTACTTTTATGCTATGCACATCATGTTTACTTTCCTTGCTATCATTAAGTATCAAGATAACAAGTGAACCTTGCATTATCATGTTTATGTTTTAAGCTATGCATTATCATGTTTATATTTCAAGTTCTCACTTAATATCAAGATAATAATGAGTTGCATCTCATGTTTATTTTATGCTATCACTTTACTTTCTAATGTAAGCTAAAACAAGTGCATGAGCATGTTTATTTTTATGTTATCACTTAAATGAACCTAGAGCTCAAAGACTTGTCCATTGTTGTCTCAAACAAAGGTCTAAAATATTTATTCCCCTTGGTTCATGTTTCGGCCCCAATAGGTTTTGATGCTTCTAAGTATTGAAAACTATGTTTCATAAATTTTCTAAGCTTTTATGAGTACAAGGAATATGTAGAACTAAGTTTTATAAATTTAGGACCTCTTGAGACAAAGTTGATTTAGTCACTGCCCTCTTAAAATATTTTTATGATTTTAGATGTTAAAAATGTTTATAAATGAGTTTTGAAAGTTTTAAAAAGGTTCCAAGAGAAACTAGTATTTTCTGTGCTTTAGAAATTGTGTTTGATGCCTTTAAATGGAGATGTTTGTTTCGGTTCTGCCTTGCCATTATTTGCTACTGTATGAGCTGTTTTAATGGTGATAATATGCCTATGTTTGAGTATAATTAAGGTTAAAACCCATATGTGAAAGATAAGAAAAATTAGAAACTAGAAAAGAATTAATTTGAGAGTTTTAGATCCCTTAATGTTTGAATTTTCTGGATTCTGTCCAGCAAGGTTTAGTAATGCTAATCATGGATTTAAATTAGTTTAAATGTGTAGGAATGACTCATAAATGGTTTAGGACTTGATCTTGATACCTTAGGAGCAAACCGGACTTAGAAAGGGTCATTGTTGTGACTCCTAGGTACCCGTAGAGTTAGGATTATGAATTCTGCATCCTTGAGGTTTAGAGATGTTCTTGACCATAGTGTGAGGTGAGAAAGACTAGTTATAACCTTGTAAGTTCCCGAGAGATTAGGCTTGATGATTGATAACTTAGAATGTGAGTTGAGGACCGTAAGGGTCAACGCATAAGACACTAAAAAGTTGTTAATGTTATGATGTGTGGTATGATGCAATGATATGATAAGATGTGCTTGATGCATGAGAAAATGATTGATGAAAATGTTGAAGTTTATCATAGCATGAGTTTTTATGAGAACATGTTGTGTGAATTAGCTTGTGGCAGTTTGAAGGAAATTCGGTTTAACAGCTGTTATGCTGCCGAATTTCCGTCAAACCTTAAAGGGTTGAAAGAAATGTTTATGAGTACCATATGAGTTGAAAACCCTGGGTGACACCAGTTCAGCCGAGCACCCCCAGGAGATTTTTATGTGACAAAGCACTGAGGCGCGCTCGCCTGGGTGACACCGATTCAGCCGAGCACCCCCAAGGGAGACAAATCCGTGAGGGTATGAGTAGATGCAGCCTACCAAAGCGAACAAATTGCTGTGGCGAAATGCCCGCAAAGCGTTTCAAAGAGGGTAATCCCAGAGAGAGATGATCCCAGCCCCCTACCCCTACTTGCGAGTCGGGATTATTATTTATGTTTCGCTTATTCAAGATAATAAGCAAGAGCTAGTGATGACTAGCTGAGGTATGAGCTCATAACCTAGTTATTTTTAGGGTGGCCTATATGCTAAAGTACCATGATTGATGTCACAAAATTGAGGAATGATTCACTTGAAAGTTATATGCCCTCATGCCACATGATTTATGTTTATGCGCTTTAATGTGTTGTCTTATATGCTCAAGTATTGACATGCATCCATGATATAACTTGTTGCATTTATAACATCAAGACGCATGCTAAAAGGAACGGACCTTGAATAATTAGTTTGAGAAACCCTAAATTGAACCTTATATGCATGATCACTATTTTATAATTAAACCCAAGGTTCCTGAGGATGTGTACGATGTAACCCTAGGATATGAGACTCCTACTGAGATTCTTTAGCAAGAATTCTCACTCCTCTCTCTTCTTTCTTCCGTCACATCTTTAGAGACCGATGGCGATGTTCATGCTTTTCATTGACACGCCTGTTTGGGCGGTGCACTACGACTCGAACCACCGTCAGATCACCGAGGGTCGCAGCCGTCCGCGTTTTTGTGTACATGGGACGACCTTTCGCTTATCCGGTTTCGAGCTACCAGTTCACCCCTACTGCACCTTTTGGTAGTGAGGACATGATCTTCGAGCGCACTCGCCTGCGTGATGAGCAGCTGTGTCGCGCCCGCACCTCTGCCTCAGCTATCCGTGACTACTCGGAGTATGTGCCTCGCTCGAGGAGGTCTGAGACTGATCCATTCGAGAGTTCACTGATGCATGTGCCTTCGAAGGGGTCCGCTCCTTTTCCCCAGTTCCGGGGCGAGGGGAGTGAGGAGACCGTGAAGCAGCCACGCTTGGCGAGGAGAGCCGAGATGCGCCCGCATTGAGGAGCTCATGTTCAGCCACCCCGAGTTCCCTTCACACTCCATTGGCCCACGCAGGAGGAGATAGAGCGTTTCCCCGGTTACCTGCGTCCATCGCCCGAGGGTCCTCATCGTTACTAGTTCTCGATGGAGAGCTTTGCGAGTACTCGAGCTTTTATGAGGATCTTCCCCTCGGTAGTACCTTTTGGGAGGGGTTTGTAGTTTGTACTCGTAGTCAAGTAGGAGGGTAGCGTTTTGGGTTTTTCTATCTTCATGTTGAACCATGTACTTTACATTTCCTTGTATTTTATTTCCGTTGTATTACAAGCTCTGCCCGTTCTTAGGGTATGACTAGCTATGTACCTCAACTATGCTTTTATTAATGAAATGTTTCTTTGTTTGCCTTGATCATTGTTTCCTGATTATATGCTTTACTCTATGATTTATAATGGTTGTTACGCGTGCTTTATATTTTTGTCATCCGATTAGCTAAGCTCGCGGCTCTCACTTTGGTCATGTTTTCAAAAAGAAAAAAAAATTACCCGTAATTTCCGCTAAGTATTTTATTAAAAAGTTGAGACTAAGAAGTAATAACCTAATTATTAGCCTAATAAGTTCTAGAGTATTGGGTTAAAAATTTGGGTGTTACAAGTTAAAAATCCTATTCAGCACTCCAGATTGAAACATATTGATATAAAGCATCACTTTATTAGAGATCATGTTCAAAAAGGAGATGTTGAATTAATATTTATCAGCACTGAAGACCAAATGTTTGACATATTCACTAAACCTTTGGTTGAAGAATGTTTCTATACTTTAAAAAGTCTGTTAAAACTTAAAGCCTTTTTAAAATCTCGTAAGATTCTCAACTACTCAAACGATTATAGGTACTTCACCTTCAATGGTATTAGTAAAATTACTCCTAACTTCCAGCACGCCTCCTCTTTGCTGATGACAAGAGGGGTAGAACAGAAATGAAAATCTTATGCTGAAAAAGATAACGGGAGTAAAAACCAAAGGGGAGTTACTCAAGGAAATGTTTAAGAATCTATCTCTAAGTATCTGCATAAATGCATATCATATAATCCAAAGGAAAGTGCCGAATAGGGAAAGTACTTATCTTGATAGTTATTCTAGCACACCTAAATGGAAAGTCATTTTATGACTAACATCAAGCTGATTGGCAAAATTAGATTAAAATGATGACATCTGCTTAAGTATCTTTATGATTCAAAGTAAAAAAGTTCTCTGATTAAATCAGAATATATCATCATGAACCAGACAGCTTTGATTTGAGTCAACTTAAGGGCTCAAAATTTTCTTGAACATAATAAGTCATGCCTTAAGAAAAGGACTTACTAAGATTTAAGAATCATGATGTGTTGAAAGAAAATATAATTCATCTTATTTATATTCTGTCTTGTTTCTTTCAACCTCTCTTCAAAAGATTTTCTTAAAATTGGTTTGTCATCATCAAAAAGGGGGAGATTATAAACTCCAAAACCCTTTAGAAAGTATGAGCTTAAATTTTTTTGATAGACAACAAAGTTAATTTAAAGAAAATACTTTGAAGAAAGACTAATGGCTATCTTGAGTTTCTTGACAAAGCTTAACAGATAATTTTGAAATGCACTATCAGAATTAAGTGGAAATAATTTCACTATTCATGTACAAATATGTTTTTCTCATGGGAAGAGGATAGATTCAGATGAAGTGAAAATTATATCAAGCAATGTGCATCAAGGAAGCAAGCTCTATGAACCAGAATAAAGAAACCAAGGATATGGTCATCAGAAAGTAACACTGAACTTCAGAAAGAAGGGCTACAATGAATATAATATACCAAAGTTGGAAGCAATGTGTTACTCAATCTTCAGTCATCATAATCATGGATTATTCATTATCAAAAAGTCAAGATTGAAGATCAGAAGACAAATAAATCAATAAGGAACTATTAGTTCTCTTTAGAAAGTTTGCATCATAAAAAAAGAGGGAAAGCAATCAGATTTGAAATTCAAAATCAAAAGATAAATCAGTCTCTTTTACCCTAAATGTCATCTTTTCAGCACCCTCAATCAACAACGGCTTCTAAAAAAGAAAAGTAGTTTATGATAGATTTTAGAAACCTCAACTCATCAACGGCTTCTGAAAAAGAACTCAGACACCATACAAGCTACTCCTCTAGATTAGGTTCCCAATATTCAATTTGATGCTCAACACATGCTGGTTGAATAGAAGATCAAAGGGAACGGTAACAAAGGAAAATCATCTATAAATAGAGATGACTGAGCTTTAAAAGAATAGAGACGAATAAGAGAGCAAAAATGCTGTGAAAATCTTTGCAAATCTCTTTGTGAAAATAATCCACTAGATTCTTTGTATATTAAAATCTTCTTTCTACATAGCAGATTATTCATACTCTCTTCTGAGGAAGAATCAATAGAAAGAAGTCACTCAAGTCATCTCAAATTTATCATCTCATACTCATTAGGAAGAGAAGCTTGAGTATAAGATTGTTCAAAATAAACATCAATCTTGAATTTATTGTATCATTGATCCAATAGTGATCGGAAGTTAAAAGCTTGAAGAGGCTACTGCAAAACTATTTTTGTTGTTTTGTTAGTAAGTGTGGTTTACTAACACTAGTAAGAGCTTAGGAAAGCTACGGTAAAGACTATCCTATATTATTATCTCCTCAGATTGAGGAAGAGTAATGACAATCAGTAGTTACTCAAATTGGATGTAAGCAGGTGTTGGTCAACTAGTATAAAACTCCTGATTTAGTATTCTCTCATCCTTCACTTCTCTTTTTTTGCTTTTAATTCTGCATAAGATTTTGATCTCTATCTTTTGCTGTTAAACTATTTACTAGAACTGCTTGATTCAGAAAGTTAATTTATGAATAAGCTAACCTATCTTCTACTGCACTTCAAGCTTAAAGCTTGATAGATTTTTATTGTAAAGTTTTAGTTTGAAAATCATAAGAAAGAAAGCACGATTCTACCTTCCCCCTTTTTCGTGCATTTTCTCACTATCATCTTTATGTTAGAAGTTTCAGATTCAGAAGAAAACTTCAGAAAACATGATTCAAGCCCCATTCTCGTGCACTTTTTTACTAATATTTCAAAGTTTAGAGACTTAATGGCCATTTTGTACATGGAGAATGGAACTCCTCGGGCCATTCCCCCAAGCTACAAGGTAACACAGATTTGTCATTGTAGGCATTGACTACTTCCTTAAGTAAATCAAAGCAGAGCATCTGTCGACCATAACAACTCAAAAGATGGAACATTTCTCTTGGAAAAATTTGATTTTCAAATACGGCCTACCTTATGCCATAGTAACTCACAACAGGACACAATTCACAAAAAAAAAAAAAAAATTAGGTTACTATGAGAAGCTAGGAATAAGGTAGATATTTACTTTAATTGAACACCCTCAAAGCAATGGCTAGGTTGAGGCCATAAATAAGTTTATACTCTAGGGAATCAAGAAGCCCTTGGATCTGCCAAAAAGTAGATGAGTAGAAGAACTGTAAGCTCCAGAAACCTTTAAAAAGTATGAGCTTTATTGTTTTGAATGACAACAAAGCCAATTTAAAGACAATATTTTGAAGAATGACTGATAGGTACCTTGAGTTTCTTAACTAATCTTAGTAGGTATTTCCAAAGTGCATTGTACAAACTTGAGCAAGAATAATTTCACTTTACATGTGCAAAATATTTTATCTCATGAAAGATGATGAGCTTAAATAAAGTGAATATTACATCGTGTAAAGAATGCTTACATGCATCAAGGAATGAATCAAATCAGTACAGGAACAGGAAACCAAGGAAAAGGTCTTCAGAAAGTAACACGGGACGTCAGAAAGCACACTAACGAATGAGGAAATCATGCAAACTCTGAAAGTAATGTGTTACTTAATTAACAATCATCATAATTGCAAATAATTCATCATTAAAAAGCTAAGATTGAAGACTTGAAGACCGAAGAATGATCAAGGGACTGATTACGCATGTCAAAAAGCTCACTTCATTGTGGAGCACAAAATGCTACAAGAAATAGAGGGAAATTTGAAATTTAAATTTCAAATCTCGAGTCAAACCCAGTTTTATAACTAGTATGTCATATCTTCTGGTTGATTGGTTAACCATCCTAGCTTTTAGAAGGAGGAGTTTAGAAACCATGATCAAAAGTAAAAAGAAATATGGACATCAAAAACCTCTACAATACAACGGCTTCTATAACTGATGTGACAAGTCTATCAGCCTGCCTTTCTAAACTAACATTCTAACACACAACAGACGATCTACATGTGTTACTTGGAGATCTGATCAAGGACAATGGTCATGGAGAATGACCACTATGAAAAGAAATGCTATGCTTGAAAGCCAATGAGTGAATTGAAGACATAATAGTGGAAACTCTGAAAAAATCTCTCCACACTTCTTGCGATGTTCATCATAATATCTAATCAATTCCCTGAAAGTGTAAAAATCTTCTGTCGAAATGCTTAGCGTGGTGTATGCTTTTCTTTGTAAGAGATGTAGGAAAGAAGTCGCTCATGTTTCACAGGTCTATTTTATTGAATATTTGTAAGGAAACTTGAGTATAGGTTAGTTTGAGTAGCAACCCAAACACATAACCTTTATAACCTTGATCCAGTAGTGATCAGAGTGAGACATAGCTTGGAGAGGCTAAGATAAAGCTACTTGCAAGATGACAGGCATTCTGTTCATCTTAGTGCAGCTTGAAGAGGTTATGGAGGAACAATTCACAACTTGATAATGGAGGCATTCTAGTCATCATGGTTCAACTTGGAGCTTGATAGTATTTTGGTTAAATGTTTCAGATTTGATAAAAGTATAAAGCATGATTCAACCTCCCTTATCGTGCACTCTTTTAAAGTTACATCATTTTAATTGTTATTGAAATACTATTAAAGATCCACTTTCTGAAACAACTAACCATGATTCTGTTGTACTTCAAGCTAAAAGCTTGATAGTATTTTTATTAAATGTTTCAGATTCGAAGAAAATAGAAAAGCACGATTCAACCCCCCTTCTCATGTACTCTTTTACCTACAAGTGGTATCAAAGCTAGGCTTCTAAGGGGCTGAGCAATCAAATGATTACTGAGGACAAAGATCGGAGGGACAAAATAGAGCAGAAGATCACTCTATCAATTGACTATTGTAACACCCTAAAAATTATATAAAAATTAATTTGCGTTTTTCTAGTCATAATTTCCAAAATTCGACAGGCATAGAAATGATGAAAACAATCCAATGGATCTGTAAAAAGAAAAAGTATGGATAGTAACTTGCGGGCCCCACAGGCCTACCGGGACAGTTGAAACCCTAGAATTAGGGTCTGGAGATGCCCGAAATTGAGAAATTATAGGATTAAGATCAGAAATGGGTAGGAATAAAGATTTTATACCTAGAATTAATTTTTGGGCAATAGTTGATTTCTCGGGTATGGTGTTTTACCAGTTTAGTAAAATTTCGGTGTACGATTTCTAACACCAAAAAATATTTTAATCTTACAAAAGGATATTGTCTATCCTTTTAATGATAAGTGTAAGGCTAAGATTTAATCTTGCTTTACAAGATTAAATCCTAGCCATTCATTTCTTTTTATTATTAGAAAAATATATATGTTTGACTATATCATTAATATATCTAATCTAAGATATATTTTAAGCCACCAAACCTCATTAATCTCCTTATCTTTCTCGGCCAAGAAGAAAGCTCAAATAGCCACCATTGTTTCTTCCTCCAAAAAGCTTCAAACTTGATTTCAATCTCCCAAAATCCTAGTCTAGACTTCATAAAACCACAAACTCTCTTCACAAAACTTGTTCTACTCATCAATACCTATAAAATTAACCGATTATAATTTTAATCCCTCACTATTTCCCACCTTGAGAGATCATCCTCTACTGTATAAGGAAGTGTTTTGTATGGGTTATAAGGCTTTGAAGTGAACAAGATCATCTTTGGATCATCTTTGAAGCCAAGATCAATAAAGCCACTAAGTAGGACTTATTTCATCCACTTTTCTTTCTAATTTTTCTCTGCAATTTTCTGATTGATTAATTCCAAAATTCATAGTTCTATTGGATGATTATACATAAATATTAATGTGTTAATTTTGGTAGGGGGTTTGGATGAAGTTAGATAAGCTATTTTCTTAATATATGTTCTAAACCTTGCTGCTGGAAATCCCAAATTTAGCAAGTAGGTGAAATGTTTTGATTTTTGTCACTGACATAGAAACATGATTATGAGCTTAAATTTTTATATGATGAAGCTAACATATAGAAGATTTTCCACTAATTTTATTGGCTCATATTAAGCACTTTTTCTATTTTTAAAAATTGGAAAACCGAGCAGGTTAGGGTTTCTACTTATACAGTCCAGTTTGTAGCACTGAAATTGTCTAATTTTATTAGCCTAGTAAATGATCTAATTTTTAGTTGAAATTTGTACAGGAGGTTGAACACATTTTTAAGTTGAATCCTTATATGAAGTTTTGAACCAATTTGATAGGGTAAAAAAATTTGAGACTTCTGGCTGTTGGCTGAAATTGAGCAATTCTGACCTTCAAATTTGTGAAATTTTATAAATATAGTTAGAGACTTACCATGCTTTGAAAATTTTATAGGAGCTCACTGATACATTGAATTGTCTTTGAAAATTACTTTTGCTCTGTTCTAATGATTTTTACTAATTTAATCATAATTTTCTTGATGACTAAAATTCTAAAGCATGCTGAATTAGCAAAAAAGGATGATGAGAAATTAATGACTTGATCTCATTCATGTTATGTGAACTCATTGATGAATAATGGTAGTTGGTACTAGTTTGAGATGAGTATATGAATATGAATAATTGAGCATGTGAGCTTATTGATGAGGTTCGGTACAAATAGATATGAAAATGTTTCTTACAATTGTGTATATGCGAAGGAAAAGCATAGGATTGTATTTCTTGGGCTGGAGTAAGTAAATTCGGTCTGTCAGGAAAAGTAAACCTAACCACCAAGAAAAGCATGAGATTATCTGTCTTGGGCTGGAGAAAGTAAATCCAGTTTATTAGGGAAAGTAAACCTAACTACCCTTGAATTAAGTCAGGGAAAGTAAACCTAGCTAGGAATAAGTCTGTGTGAGAATTAGAGAAAGTAAATCCAAATATCATGTATAGGAATGAGCTCAGTCCTGAAAAGAAGTCTATTACCCATTATTGTCATACTGGGGATGGCGATACGTTACGCCTAGACGTGACAAGATTAGTCAAGGGCCAAGACGAGTTGAGATAGAAATTGTTACAGGTGGTTCTTCATATTATGTATCAAGTAATGAATTTTAGTATCGATATTGAAGCTAATGTGTTTAAGTTGTGATTTATCAGTATATTCTTTTATCTGATGTTGAGTAGTATGATATGCGTATATTAAGTGACTGAATGATAAAAGAAACCCACTTCAGAAGAATAGTTTTTGAATTTTAAAATGAACCTTGAAATATGTTGCATGCTCACAATTTTACAAACTGAAGTGGCTAGGACGATGATGATGACATGACTTTCAGTATATGTTTCAGGGATGCCCTACTGAGAATTGTATAATTCTCACCCCTATTTGTTTGTGTTCTCGTGTCGTCTCCAAGTTGATCCCGAAGACAAGGAGGCTATTGCATGAAAGGAATCTATTTTGCAGTAGTTTAGTGGACAAGACTTGTATTTGTTGCAGTTAGTTTTATATATATATATATATATATATATATATATATGTCTGTACCTTTAAAAGATAACTAGATGTATTATAAAGCTTATAGAAGAGCTTCCTTTTATATTCGACTTTGTATTTAAATAACTTTATGTATTTGATATATATTCTGATAGAACATCACATTAGATACTACACGATTTCAACTAGCCCTTGTTCTAGATATTTAAGAAAGGTTTGCCGATTTATAAGTAACAACTCTCGAGTACGATATCATGACTTAAAGATAATGTTGTACTTGGGAAGGTGTTACAACTATCCTTTCTCTAATGATGCTCCTGGATTGGAAGTGGAGATGAGATCTCCTTACTTATAGTGAAAGTGTCAAAAGCCTGATGAGGCTAAGCCAAGAATGGTGGAAGCATCAATCTCAAAGGAAAACAAAAGGAGTAAAGAAAATCCTAAAAAGAGCAACTCTGAAGATGAAGAGAATGGGTCAGTAAGTCATGATAAGGTTGAAAGTGCAAAATTTCTATATCTCATTATATGAGTGTTGCTTTACAAGAGAATGCAAGGTAAGAATATTCAAACTCATTCCTTTGTGTTCCTTGTTATCATATGATGAGCTGCTACATAATTTGCACACTTTCTTCAAAATTTCTCCTTCTGAATAGCTTAAGTTTGATTATGAAAATCATAAGCAAAATATAGAATCTATTTTCAAACTCTAAGCCTTAGAAGCTGAAGTCTCAGTACTATATTAGAAAGATCTCATAAAGCTATTTTTGAATTTGAGAAAACTTCATGACTTTTGAAATTTGACTCAAAGTTGATGAAAATTGTAACACCCTAAGCCTTAACCTAATACTACTAGTATGTATTTAGGTTAATCCTTATAATATTACCTTTTGGTCTTATTCTTTACTTGAAAATACTTAGCAGAAATATGGGTAAAATTTTTCTTTTTGGAATTAAAACCAAAGTGAGAGCCACGCATGATTCTTCGAACGGAAATTCATACAAGTCATATGAGCAAATCTTAATAAAACATATATATTACATGGACACATCAACTGATTATATATATAGATAATGTGCCTACCAAAAAGGCAGGACTATTCGGTACATAGGAGAACGAAATACAACTGAAATGCAAATACAAGGGAATCATAAAAGCAAGTACAAGGAAACCATGAAAGCAACACCCATACCCATGTGCACCTAGAGTAGACAACCTCATATACAAAAGAAGGTTTGTCCTCAACTATGTGGCATGTGTGCACTAGCTACTACCCATCCTATGCACCTACTCCTACTGGTCTGAGTTCTGAGGGGTGGAATCGATCCACTGGCGGATCTCGGCGGGAGTGGTTGTGCGGATCATCGGAGCATGTCCATCGCGGCGAGGGCGCATGGATGGCCTACAAGCCAACCTCGGCTGAACCACTGTCTCCTCACTCCCGGCTCTCATCGGTGGAGGAGCGGGGCTAGAGCTCCAACTATGCATATGCGAGGACGGGTCCTCTGATGGATCCGTCTCCGAATACTGAGTCTGGGGCACGTACTCTGGGTCTCGGGCTGCATGCGGAGGATCTGCTCGTCGCGTGGTCTGGCTCGAACAAAAATCATGTTATGATGGTAGAGAGCAGTACGGGTGAAGCGATAGCTCCGTACTGGGTGCGCGAAGGGTCGTCCCATAAACATAAATACTCTAACAGTGCAGTGACCCTCAAAATGGTATGACCCGAGTGCTGGGTCATGGTGCAGCTCCCATGTCGGGGTGTCAATGAAGAGTACGAAGGTCACCATCTGAAGATGTGACGGAAGAAAAGAGAGAGGGAATGAGAATCTTCTAAAAGAATTCTCAGTAGGGTAATCCCTATCTAAGTGACATCATCACATCCTCAAGAACCTTGGGTTTTATTTCTAAAAAGGTGTGCATGCATGTAAACTTCGTTTAAGTTAGTTTTCTAAAGTATTAATTATCCAAGGTCCATCATATTTTACAATGCGTCTTTATGACTAAGCAGGGAATACACTAATGACATGAATGCATCATGAAAGTAAACCAATTAATGAAATAACTAAGAAATATTATAACATTAGCATAAGAAGACAGGTATAACTTTTCTTGGTTTTTCATAGCACATGTGACATTTTAAACTTTAACTTTTATCTCATGGGGCCACCCTAAAACATCTCTAGGTTATGAGCTCATACCTTAACTAGTCGTCACTAGCTCTTACTTATCCTATGATAAGCGTAACATAATCTTGACTTAAAGTACGGGCTAGGGGGCAAATTAAGGATCACTTCTTAGGGTCATTTCCTCTTTGAAACGCTCTACTAGCAACTAGTGCATCGTAGTATTGTCCGTTTTGGCAAGCTCTATGTCAATACCCTCACGGATTTGTTTTCTTGGGGGTGCTCGGCTAAACCAGTGTCACCCAAGAAGGAGTCTCAGTGTTGTGTCACATTTAAGTTTCTCATGATTTTCAAAAAGACCATTTTCTAAGTTCCTCAAATTTGATGGAAATTCGGACATGGACGGTGTGGGCAATTTCCTCAAATTTGCTTATGCCATGAAAACATATAGGACATACACAAGCATATCATCATGTAAAACTTCTTTATAGCACATATCAACTTATCATAGACAAAACTCATGTATCATATATCATAAATTAAGCATCATAAAAACTCAAGACGTTTTAATGTCTTATGCATTGACCCTTAAGGTCCTTAACTCACGTTCTAAGTTATTAATCATCAAACCTAATCTCTTGGGTACCTATGAGGTTATAACTAAGTATTTCTCACCTCACACTATGACCAAGAACATCTCTAAACCTCAAGGATGCAGAATTTATAATCCTAACTTTACGGGTACCTAGGGGTCACAACAGTGACCCTTTCTAAATCCGGTTTGTTCCTAAGGCTTCAAGATCAAGTTCTAAACCAATTATGAGTCATTCCTACACTTTTAAACTAATTTAAATCCATGATTATCAAATCTAAACCTTGCTGGACAGAATCCAGAAAATTCAATAATTAAGGGATCTAGAACTCTCAAATTAATTCTTTTCTAGTTTCTAACTTATCTTATCTTTCACATATGAGTTTTAACATTATTTTTACTCAAACATAAACATATTATCATCATTAAAACAACACATACAGTGGCAAAATAATTGCAAGGCAGAACCGAAATGTGCATCTCCATAAAAGGCATAGAACATAGTTTTTCAAGCACATAGAATACTAGTTTCTCTTGGGACCTTTTTAGAACTTTCAAAACTCATTTATAAATACTTTTATCTTTCAAAATCATAAGACTACTTAAGAGGGCAGTGGCTAAATCATTCTCATCTCAAGAGGTCCTAAATTCATAAAACTTAGTTCTACATATTTCTTATACTCATATAAGCTTAGAAAAATCATAAAACATAATTCTCAATACTTGGAAACTCCAAAACCCCTTAGGGCCGAAATGTGAACCAAAAGAAATAAATATTTTAAACCTTTGTTTGAGACAACAATGGGCAAGTCTTTGAGCTCTAGGTTCATTTAAGTGATGACATAAAAGTAAACATGCTCATGCACTCATTTTAGGTTCCATTAGAAATTAAAGTGATAGCATAAAATAAATATGAGGTGCAACATATTATTATCTTTGATATTTAGTGAGAACTTGAAATATAAACATGGTAATGCATAGCTTGAAATATAAACATGATAATGCAAGTTCATTCATTATCTTGGTATTTAGTGATAGCAAGGAAGTAAACATGATATGCAAAGCATAAAGTAAACATGATGCAAGGTTCATTTTATGGTTAGCTAGAGCTCATTCAAGACTTTAACAAAGTAACAACCGAACACATATCTCATTTCAAAGAGAGCTCTAGAGTTCTTGAACCAAGTTCTCATAGGAACTATGAGGTTCTTGAACATCATCATCAAGCTCAAAGAAAACAAACTTTCTAAACAAAACAAAACAAAATCTCAAGGATCAAAATACCAAAACCGAAAACCTTACAAAAGAACAAGAAAGCGAAACTAAGCCAAGTTCTTTATTAAATACCCAAAACCCCTATCTAGAGAAAATCTCTAGAACGTGCCGGCCAACTTTAAGGTTGACAAGGGTAGGCTTGGGCTTTTAGAAATTCTTAGATTAATTTTCTTAAGTTGAAAAACCATGTGAGCTAAGTATAGTATAGATGAAGTTATAGGAAAAGAAAAACTCAAGCTTTAGAGGTTCCTTTGAGATGAACACATAGTCATTCTCTAGGAGTCCTCATCATCGAGCTATCATGTGCTCCTCAAGGCCTCATGGCCGAAATCACAAGGAAGGAAAAACAAGAAAGTTTCAAAAGAAAATCCAAGAGAAAGCTAGAAAGAACTCATTTTCAAGAAAACAAAGTTTAGCAAACACCCCTACCTAGAGTAAAGACACAAAGCTTGAACTTTTGAAAAGAAAAACAAGATGATGAGCTCCTCCTTGGTGCTTGATGGTTTCGGCCAAGAGGAAGCAAGAAGGTTGGAGTTGTGTTTCAAGTGAGGTTGTGTTTGAGGTGTGATGTTTGAGAGGTTTGATGATGGTTCAAGGCTATGGGGTGGTGTTTCAAGATTGAGAGATGATGATGAGGTGAAGAGAGGATGAAGATGAAGATGAAAAGAAAGGAAGAACTCTCTTGAAACTTGAGAGAAAAAGAAAGAACTAGCAAGACAACTCTAGAATTCTAAACTTAGCAAATGCTTCAAAGTGCAACTAAGCTATCACAAGCATCCTATTTATAGAAAAACAAAACAATGAGGCTCACTAAGGGGGAGGAGTGGCCGTAGCATTGGAGGACAAAGGGAGAGGAAAATATCTCTTTGATTGTGTCATAGAAGCATGGTTTGAAGTATGGAAGCTATGCTACAAAGTATGGCTTGATGTGAGTTAATTTCCTATCAATTTTTGATGAAATTAGGCTTCTAGAAACAATGCATGGCTGGAACTTTTCCAGCCACAAATAAATGGAGAAAATGGGCTATTTTAATTAGTTATTTACTTGGAAAATCAAGCTTGATTGAAAGTTATGACAAGGTATAGTGTATGTGACTTGAGGTATGGCCTTGGAGTGTTGAAAAATTGAACATGTGATGCATATGGGGAGGGAGGAGCTTCGGCCAGAATTCAGACAGCATGGGGGAGGATTTTTCTTCCATGTAATTGGGTGCTAATGATAGGATTAAGTGTAGGTTAGTTTAGGTACAAGGTTAGGAGTAATTAAGCTTAAGTTTAGGTAACTAAGCATGTGTATTAGGAATTTTATGATAGGGTTAGGAGTGCTCATACATCATTAAAGAATTTTAAATTCATTTATGAATAAACAATGTATGATACAATTCCATGATTTAAGGAATTGGAGAGAGGAAATATTATTCAAGATTCCATGACTAGGAGTCTTGAAATTAAAATATGATTTTAAGTTGCAATTAAGCACTTTTAGGTTCTAATCAACTTTAATAAATTATTTTGACTTAAGATTAATTAAGGAAATTAATTAACCTTCAATTAGAGCCTAATATTGCTTAGGTTTGCTTGATCACGCGATTAAGCGTAAAAACACGAAACTAGGGGGAAAACCGTAATTTTGCACTAATTTCGCCCGGGACCTCTGGGACCAAAACTAAAGTCACAGTATACATAAAAATGCCTTTTAGAATCATTTGGAGAAGTTTCGGGTTCATCCGGCACTTGCAAACGGGTAAAACACCGCAGGGGCATTTTGGTAATTTTGACCCGAAAACTCAAAAAATGAGATTTTCGATCCCGGGAAGGTACACAAGCCATCTAATCCCCTTCCAACATTGAGTTTGCCCTTCGAGTACTGTCGAACCGGCTTTCCTCGAATTCTGGGCTGAAAATGACCTCAGGGCATTTTGGTCATTTCCACTCTTAACAGAAAAATCGGGGCGTTACAAAAATGGCTTCTAAAATCTTAAACCTATGCTTGGAAGTCAGAGACTATTGTTTGAGAAAACAAGGCTGAAAAATGAAAAGAGAAAAGGAAAGAAAAAGAAATGCAGCCTCATTTAAGATATTGCCATCATAGTTTCTTTTACTCTCTATTAAGTAGAAATATCCATCTAACAAAAATTCTTGAAGAAGAAATTTGTTACAAAGGATGGAAAGTCTCTTCCTGAACAACTAACTTGGGTGGACTCAAGAAAGTTTGAGTGCCAAAATCAAAATTCTTTTTTTTCTTGGTACATTTAAACATTACAATTGTTAAAGGTTCCTTAGAGCTTAAAAGATACTAACATTTTCCATGGCTCAGAAAGAAAAACAGGAGTAGGTAACTCAAGATCTCCAAATGGCTTGAATTCGCTAATAAAAGTATTCAAGAAAAACCTTGCTAACTATCACTTAGGACTGGAAGAAAGCCTTAAGGAAAAGAGTCTCAAAGAAACTTCCAATAGCAAATAGATAGAAGCCATGCCTTTAGAAAGTAAACTCAAGAATTCATATACTTCAAAAAAATATGCTAAGAACTCTAACGCAAATCAAAGGAACATTACTGAACAAGAAGAAGAGCAATTTGAAAGTTTGGGAAAACATGTCATTCCTAAGAAATATGTCAAAATGTGTTTCCATCTCCACCATCGTGCCTGAATGTATTGAAAAAGCTTTGAGCAATCAAAGCTAGGTGAATGTTGTCCTACTAGAGCTAAACCAGATCAAATAAATGCAAACTTTGAATACTTGACCAAAAAGGAACTCATCATGAGCTTCAAAACGATAAGCCATTTGGATTTAACAGATCATATGATGCTGTCATTCCTTTGAAAAACCTAAACTCCTGATTGTGCAAAGAAAAGAGTATCATCATCTGATGCCTAGTGTGAAAATAGAGGTTGTTAAAAATTTATCACACCCAAATGCTGCGAATAAGGAATAGTAAGAAGATCATAAATTGAGGTACTCCTAAATCTTTATCTTTGTAAATGATACTAGTGATATTTATCTTGTTTGAAATATTTTCAGCACCTTAGATCTATGCCCTTATTGACCAATTTGTTTGAAATAAATATCACTTCTGACTAATGCTTGAGAAGACTAAGAACGTCAGACATATTCATTTATAATTCATTTTTGTTAGTTCAATATTTTCAAAAATTTTGAAAACTGCATAAGTATGTATACACAACATTCCTGGGTGTCTCCTCTTCATTGTTCTAACCTTAAAGACCACATAGAGAAATCAGTATGCAAAACCAACTTACCTTTTGAACCGCAGAAGAATTAATCACAAGCTTAAAGAGTATAAGAAATGATAATGAAAAAAAGGAAGAAAGAGGTTCAAAAAGATCAGGAATAGTTGGTATCATAAGATTCAGGACGTAAAGATAACTAGTTAAGTGGGAACATTACAACACTCCAAAGGATCAGAAAGTGAAAAGTAGGGGTTAGAAAATGAACCCTTCAGAAAGTGATTCAAAGAGTCAGAAATCAACTTTCCTTAAGAAAGACATGAGAGCGGGAAAATTCCCTCGAAACTTCTTCATTTCTCTTTCCCACATCGTTTTAACTTTTGTTAGCCACATCCCATCTTTTAAATATCTATCCACTCCTCACATGTCACATTTTTTCTCTGTCTTCCTTTACACGCTTCCTCAATCACTTCATCTTTTTCCTCCTTCAAACTCCCATTACTGAACCCGAATTCACTCTACTTTTCTCTCTAGTTTTCACCATTGAACCCTTTTCAAGCCCAAACCTCTTTTCTCAACCATTCTTTTAAAACATTAGAAATGGCTAAAGGAAAACATTACTCCGGGCACATTGCTCACATGGGAACGCTCCACATGTTCAATGAACCTTATCATCAATAACGCTATGCTAAAAACTTCTCTCAGCATCCTACATTTCCTGGAAAAACATTGCCAAAGGAAGTGATTATGCAAGTCTTCATCTTATGGGAAGTCATCTCATTTCAAGGATGGGAAATGTAACATCCTAATTTTTAAACCAATACTCTAGAACATATTTAGGTTAACCATTAGGTTATTACTTCTTAGTCTCATTCTTCTATTAAAATACTTAGCGGAAAATATGGGTAAAATTTTTTTTTGAAACATAAAAGCAAAGTGAGAGCCGCGTATCACGTAACGAGAACTAACATACAGAAAAGAGATATCATAACATTCATGGTCACAAAACACAAACGTTGTTCATTACATCACAACATAATCATATTATCATAGATACATAATTTACGACTATCATAGTTCTATTATCATTTCAAAAGAAATACACACATATATATATATATAAATCTAGAGCGGCATTTCCACGCTTCCGTTGCATCCCACAGATCGACTTGTAGTGCATGCCCTACACTCATGCCTTAGTAGGGGTCACAAAACGCACCATCATCTTTGTCTGGAGACGACACGGAAGAAAAGAGAGAGAGGGATGAGAAACTTATTCAAGGTTCTCAGTAGGATTTCTAACTCAAACACATGTGTCATCGTCATCATCCCCAGCCACTTCGATTTTATTTATGAAAGAGGCATTCATGCATAACGGTTGGTTTTAAACTTTCCAAATCAATTTATCCGATGTGGGTGTTTTTTAGTATGAGTCTTAATGACATGAATGCAACAGATATTAAATGGATGCATGCTAACACATTTTGGAAGTAATCGATATAACACAATTATCAAAAAACCTCAACATATTAGTGGCATAAAGCGACACTAAAACATCATACTCATTCTCATACTTGAACTCTTAAGTTCTTTTTGTCAAGACCACCTTCATATCATGTTCACCAAAATCCAACCAACATACCGGCTCGGCGATTTTATTCTTGGTCACCAAAACTCCATCTCACCTATAGCCTAGGAATGAGCTCAATCCTAACTAGTCGTCACTATATTTAATATGGGCAAAAGAAGGGGTAACTTATCATTTCTAAATATCACCTATCATAGGATCTTTCCTTCTTTGAAACGCTCTACTGGTAACTAGTACACAGTGATATTGTCCGCTTTGGCAAGCTCAATGTCAATACCCTCACGGTTTTGTTTTTCCTGGGGGTGCTCGGCCGAACCAGTGTCACCCAAGAAACGCGTCTTAGTGCTTTGTCACATAAAAATCTCCTAGGTGTGCTCGGCCGAACCGGTGTCACCCAGGGTTTTAAATCTCATGTCATACTTCAAAAACATTCTCAAGTCCTTTGGATTTGACGGAAATTTGACAGCATAACAGTTGTGTACCGAATGCATATTCAACTTTCATAATCATGATAAACTTAACATCTCACTAAAACACTTCATCATAGCTCATATATCATCAAAGTACGTGCATCAATACATCATACTTGCATTATCAACTCAAAGCATCAAAATCTCTTAATGTCTTATGCTTTGACCCTTAGGGTCTTTTTAACTTGAAATCTAAGTTGTCTAACATTGTAACTTAAACTCTCGGGTACCTATAGGCTCATATCTAAGTATTCCTCACTCAATTCTATCATCATAGACAATTCTAAACCTCAACAGTGCAGAATCCATAATTTATACTTTACGGGTACCTAAGAGTCACAACTTTGACCCTTTCTATGTTCAGTTTGTTTCTAAAGCATCAAGATAAATTCCTAAACCAATTATGAGTAGTTCCTACACATTTAAACTAATTATAAACCATGATTTCTAATTTTAAACTTTTCCGGACAGAATCCAGAAAATTACATTTCTAAGGGATCTAAAAGTCTCAAATTAATTCCTTTCTAGTTATTAACTTGTCTTAACTTTCTCAAATGAATTTTAGCATTAATTATACATGATCATACTCATTTTATCATCATCAAAACAGCATCATACAGTGAGCATTCCAACCAAGCAGAACCGAAAACATCTCCATCAAATAATGCATAAAACTTCATTTCTAAAGCACATAAATTGCTAGTTTCTCTTGGGACCTTTTTAGAACTTCTAAAACTCATTAGTAAACATTTTTATCTCATTAACATCATCAAAATACTTTTAAGGGCAGTAGCTATTTTATTTCACTCTCGAGGAGTTTTGATACATAGAAATATATTGATATCTCATGCTAGTTTTAACTAGACTTAAGAAAATCCTTAAAACATAGTTTGTTGGTCCTTGTGGCTAGATGAAACCCATACTAGGCTCACCTATATACCATATGGCTGAAATCCTTATTCACAAAAACCAATCATTTTCTTACTTTACTCAAGATAAAATGGGCAAGTCTTTGAGCTCTAGGTTCTCTTAGGTGATGACATGAATTTAAACATGCTTATGCACTCATTTTATCCTTTATTGGAAGATAAGGTGAGAGCATAAAATAAATATGAGATGCAACTTGTTATTATCTTTAATATTTAGGTGAGGACTTGAAATATAAACATGATAATGCAAAACTTGGAATATCAATATGATAATGCAAGTTTTTTTATTATTCTTGACATTTAGTGATGGCAAGGAAAGTAAACATGATGTGCAAGGCATAAACATAAACATGGATGCAAGTTCATTTTAATCTTTGCTAGAGCTCTTTCAAGACTTTAAAAGATCAAGCATAGCCCAACATATCTTAACAAAGTAAAGCAAGCTCTATTGTTCATGGACCCATGGTTTCAAAGAGACTCATGCTTTGAACAAATCATCAAGCTTTAAAGGAAATGATCTAAAAGAACCAAAACAACATTATTCCTTGATACAAAATAAATATAGAGACACTTTAAAAGTTTTAACAAAATCTTTGAAGAAAAACATTTAGTGGCCGAAGCCATGTAAGAGAAGAAAAGGAAAGAAAAACCAAAACTTTACTAGATCAAGAACAAAACTCAAGCTTTAGAGGTCTCTTTGAGATGAACACAAAGTCATTCTCTAGAGGTATTCATCATCAAGCCATCATGCTAATAACAATGCCCTATGGCCGAAACAAACAAAAAAGGAGGAGCAAGGAAAACTAAAAAGGAAACCAAGAGAAACTTCAAGAAAAACTCATTTTTGAGTAAAACAAAAACTAGAGAGCAACTCCCTACTATTTTTAAAACCAAAGTCAAGATAAGGAAAAGGAAGAAAAGAATCGAAAATCAAAAGGAAAAAGGAAAGGAAATCCGAAAACTTGAGCAAGGAAAAACAAAGGAGAACTAAAATGTTTCAAGGATCAAAAACAAGTTTCAAGCTTTAGAGGTTTCTCAAATGAGAATCAGAAGACTATTATCTTGAAACCTTATCATCAAGCTCAAGATTTTTCTTTTGAAAACCAAGTTTCAAAATAGAAATAAAACCAAAAGGAAAAGAGTTTGATCCAAGAGAAAATTAGCACTTTTTCATTTCAAGTAAAAGGAAAGCTTTTGAAACAAAACGCCCACCTAGAGTGAAGATGAAAGCTTGGTCCTTTGAAGCAAGAATGAGATGAAAAATTCCTCCCAAAGTGGAGATGAAGATTCAGCCAAGCTAAGGGGAAAAGGAAAAGAATGTGTTTGGTGTGAGCTTTGTGTTCGAGAAAGGAAGCTTTGGTGTTTAGATGATGATCTATGGTGGTGGGGTGGTGGTTTGAGGTTGCAAAGAGTGGTTCTTTGAAGAAGATGATGAAGATGAAGAAGATGAGAGGAAAAGAGTTGTTGGAGTTCCTAAGAGAAAAGAAAGAAAGCTTAAGGAAATCTTAAGACACAAACTTAAGCAAATGGAGCAAGGTTCATTCCTGATGGGTATTTATAGAAAAAAAACACAAATGGGGGGTGAGAGGAGCTACTGGCCATGATTTTCAAGGCCATGGAAGAGAGAAAATATCTCTTTAATTGGTCATTCAAAAGCATGGAGGAAGGCATGGGTAAGCATGGTCAAAGGTATGGGTTAAGGCATGGCCTAAAGCATGGCCTTGGAGTGTTTGAAATTCGACATGTGAAGAATATGGGGAGAAAGGTTTCAGCCATGTGCAGCCATGGGGGAGAGAAATATCTCATATAATTGTGATTTAGGAGTGTGTTTAGGTGCATCTTTAATTAGGCTCGAGATTAGGAATTGTAGGAAAGTGTTTAGGTGAGCTAAACATGTAATTAGGAATATTAGAGCATGATTAGGAGTGGTCTTGCTTCATTTTCTAATTTAAAATTCATTTTATGATATGATTGTGTAAAAACACAATTCTTTAATTTAAGGAATTGGAGAGAGAAAATACTATTCAAGATTCCATCACTAGAAATCTTGAATTTTAAAATGAGATTTGAGTTTAAATTAAGCAATCTTAGGTTCTAATTAACTTTAATAAATTATTTTGACTCTAGATTAATTATGGAAATTAATTAATCTTTGATTAGAGCCTAATATTGCTTAGGTTTGCTTAATTACGCGATTAAGCTCAAAAACACTAAACTAGGGGTAAAATCATAATTTTGTACAAAAATTGGCCGGGACCACCGGGACTAAAACTGTGGCCATAGAATACATAAAAACACCTTATAAAACCATCTGGAGAAGTTTTGGACTCATCTGACGCTCGTACCCATGTGAAACACAATAGGGGTATTTCGGTCATTTTGACCCGAAACTTCAGAAAACAAGATTTTCAATCCCGGAACACTCAAAGGTCATATAATCCCCTTCAAACATTGAGTTAGCCCTTTAAGGATTGCCAGGTTGGCTATCCTTGAATTCCGGGCAGAAAATTACCTTAGGGGCATTTTGGTTTTTCACTCAGACAGAAAATTTGGACATTACAGGAAAGCTTTGTAAATATCTCCGACGTGGTTTTCACAGAGATGGTGACTGCCTTCTACTCCTGACTAGCACAAATGTCTGACTCCGTGATAATTTCCTACATCAAAAATACTAACTTGGAACTTAAAATAGCAAATCTTTCTGACATTGCACAAGCTATTGACCAAGGACTTAGATGCTCATCCGAGAAAAACTGGTTCGTGACTCTTGGGGTTCTAACAGAAGACGTGTCAAGATGCCTTACAAACTTTTCCAAACACCATCCTAGTGAGTTAACAACTGCAATGCTAAATTCGAAGGCTCACCAAATTCTCATACTTATCTAGTCTATCCTTCTACCTAGACTTGAAAGCACTCATTTGCTATTAGGAATTGATTGCATGCTCTTATACTATTTGCCGACAAAAAGAAAAGTAAGCTTACCCAAACTAATTTTTGATTACATGCTCCAAGCCATCTTTCTAGAAGAAAGGAGAAATGCCTCTATTCCCTATGGCATTCTTCTCACAAAGATATTTGAATATATGAACTACCCTCTCGAAAATGAGTGGCATGAATACATGGAAGGCACTTTGTATTCCCTCAACTTGTTTCGAATCCTAATAAGACCAACTAGTGCTACTACATCAGGAGCTATAAGTAGAAGCTTGAGAATAAGAGAAGTAGCAATGGAAAAGGCAACTAAGTTAGATGAAAGTAGATAAAGAAAAAGAAAAATCATCATGTTTAAGGTTAGATTTGATGAAAGTAAAAATCCTGAGGTCATCATTAGATATGGGGGATCGCCTTGTAGATCATGCATAGGCTCTGACTCTAACGAAGAAACAAGCTCAAATTCCTTCACCTCTGGATCTGCCTCCAAGTAGAAGACGTTCCTAAAGAATGAGCCAACAAATGATAAACTTGAATCAAGTTCACAGCCAGCCAAAATCTCACTTCTAGCCTTGGCTACTTCTAATCCTACTATCACTTCAAATGTTGATCTTGTATAGAGCCAATAGCAATCAGTAGCATAGTAGAGGCACATCCATGAACTGTTGGATCAATTGGAAGCTCAATCAAGAAGACATAGGGCTCTTCTAATGGAGATTCTCTAATAGATAAAACATCGAGGCTGATAGTGTGATTCTTAGTTCCTTGCACACCTCCTTTTGATGATATCAAAAGAGGGAGAAAGAATATGAAGAAAATCTTATGCTTATGGAACTCAGGGGGAGCCAACCCATAGGAATTAGGGGAAGCTTATGCTGAGGGGGACCCCAGAAATTGTTTGAAGCATACATTTTCTTTACTTCTCTATTCATGATTATGCCTTGACAATCCTTCTTTATAATTTGACAATTTCCATCTTGAGTATTATAAGTTAACATAACTATTGTACTATAATGTTTAGGCTTGGCTTATGCTCTCTACTTTAAGATTTAATATGCTCTGATACATATCAATGTCTACCTATCATGTTTAGCTAATCATATATCATGGCATGTTTGTGTATGCTTTTAATCTTTTAAGCGCTTGCTCAAAATTGCCTATTCATTAATATGCTAGAGAAATTATCTCATATTTGTATTCATGATTAGCACTAGCAAGTATCCTTAAGAAGCACAAAACCTTTTCACTATTGCTTGGATGCTCATACTCAATTGATGTGCCTAGATATGTATATCTTGCTTAAAATACCTATCTTTATAAAACACATTATCTTAGTCACATGTATGAAATGCTTTATTCAATCTAATCAAACATAGTTATGGATAGCTTCTAAGATTCATTCAGAAACCTATTTCTATATGCTTCTAATCCAACTAAGATCAGTTTGTTAGCTTCAGAACGATCTTGAGTATGATGTGCTTATATGATTATATAATGTGTCATATTCTAATTCATATGTATCAGTGAGCAAAAACTCATAGATTGCTTAAACACATATAGGTTTTGAAAGAAAATCTTCAAAAAGTATTTTCACACTCTGATGCTTATGTAAAAAGTTTCCTAGCTCATAACAATAAGCTCATTTGTGCTTAATGATTTGATAACTCTGTTGGATCCTTGATTGAGCTAACATCGTCTTATAATGCGCTGATATCATTTATATTAAGGTTTCTCTGAGCATCAAAAACTACATTTGTATCACTTACGTTTTCTCATGACATGCTCAAAAAGGTTTATCATACATACATACATACATACATACATACATATATATATATATATATATATATATATATATATATAGGCATTAGTTTTTGAAAAAGGGGCTTAGGAAAAGAATGTGCTAAATAAGGATTTCAATCAAGAAAGAAAAGTATTACTTGTTTATCATTTATTCAAGCACACTTAAATTTTAGAAAATCATTTTATGACAAGAATCAAGTTGTTGGTACAATTGAACTTAAAGGATAACATCTACTTTAGTATCTTTGTGATACAATATCAAGAAGCATTCTAATTTAAATCATAAAGTATCATCATAAACCAAACAGCTCTAATTTAAGTTAACTTAAGGCTTCAAAATTTTCTTGAACACATCTAATCATGCCATAAGAAAAGGACTTACTAAAATTTAGAATCTGTGATGTTTTGAAAGAACATGTGCTTATCTAGATATGTTTCATTATATTTCTTTCAGCACCACTTCAAAAGATTTTCTTCACATTAGTTTGTATTCTTGAAAAAAGGGGGAGATTATAAGCTCCAAAACCCTTCAGAAAGTATGAGCCTTATTATTTTAAATGACAACAAAGCCAATTTAAAGAAAATATTTTGAAGAATGACTAATAGCTACCTTGAGTTTCTTGACTAAGCTTAACAGGTATTTCCAAAGTGCATTACACGAACTTAAACGAGAATAATTTCACTTTACATGTGCAAACATGTTTTATCTCGTCGAAAAAGAATGAGCTTAAACAAAGTGAATATTACATCGTGTAAAGAATGCTTACATGCATCAAGGAATTAAGCAGATCAGTATACAAGAATAAGAAACCAAGGAAAGGGTTTTCAAAAAGTAACACAGGACTTCAAAAAGTATACTAAAGAATGAGATAAGCATGCAAACTCTGAAAGTAACATGTTACTCAATCAACAATCATCATAATCGCAAATCATTCATCAGTAAAAAGCCAAGATTAAAGACTGGAAGACAGAAGAATGATCAAGGGACTGATTACACATGTCAGAAAGCTCACTTAACAGTGGAGCACATAATGCTAGAGGAAATAAAGGGAAATTTGAAATTCAAATTTCAAATCTTGAGTCAAACCCAATTTTATAACTAGTATGTTATCTTTTTTGATTGATTGGTTAACTATCCTAGCCTCTAGAAAGAGAAGTTTAGAAACCATGATCAAAAAGTAAAAGGAAAGAGGGATATCAGAAATCTCTATAATACAATGGCTTCTGCAATGATGTGACAAGTTTGTTAGCCTACCTTTCTAGACTAACATTCCAAGACACAACAAATGATCTACACATGTCACTTGGAGATCTGATCAAGGGCAACGGTCATGAAGAAGAACCACTATAAAAAGGAGATGATATGCTTGAAAGCCAATGAGAGAATTGAAGACGTAAGAATGGAAACTCTGGAAAAATCTCTCCACACTTCTTGTGATGCTCATCATAATATCTAATCAATTTCCTTGAACTATAAAATCTTCTTTTGAAGTGCTTACCATGGTGTATGTTCTTCTATTAAAGAGATGTAGGGAAGAAGTCACTCATGTTTCCCAGGTCTATTTTATTGAATATTTGTAAGGAAACTTGAGTGTAGGTTAGTTTGAGTGGCAATCTAAACATATAATCTTGTTAACCTTGATCCAGTAGATATCAGAATGAGACATATCTTGGAAAGGCTAAGGTAAAACTACTTGCAATGCGATGGTAGAGGCGTTTTGTTCATCTCGGTCCAACTTGAAGAGGCTGTGGAAGAACTACTTGCAACTTGATAATGGAGGGATTCTAGTCATCATGGTTCAGCTTGGAAAGGCTGGTTTAAGACTACTCGGTTCAACTTAGAGAGGCTGGTATAGAACTACTCGGTTTGTGATAGTAAGGGTTATCTACTCTTCACTGTTGAGAGCTTGGGAAGGCTAATATAAACACTATCTAGTTTACTTTCTTAGGTTGAGAAGGTTATTGTTAGTGGAACCTCAACATGTGTTAAGTACTGGATATAGGCAGGTTTAGTCAAACTAGTATAAAAATACTTGTGTCATCCTTTTTCTCCTTGATCTCTTATTTTTATGTTGCACACTTTATTTTAATTATTACTAAAATATTGTTAAAGCTGCATCATTAGTAAAATAATTCAGAGATCCACTTTCTAAAACAACTAATCATGATTCCACTGCACTTCAAGCTAAAAGCTTCATAGTATTTTTGTTAAATGTTTTAAATTCGGAGAAAGTAGCAAAGCACAATTTAACCTCTCCTTCTCGTGCACTCTTTTACTTACAAGAACTTCATAGTGTGTTATGGGCCTATAATATCACCCATATAAGCTTCCATTAAAGAAACACCCTTTTGACTCAATTATAGAGAAGAGATGATATTCTAATAGATATAGGAATACCGAGATAAGAGAGAGAAAGATTTGAAGAAGGTCTCAATGATGCTGAGAGATGAGCTGATCTAGACTTGTTACATCAAGAAAGAGACATCATTTATATTAAAGTGACAGCCACCAAAGGAAAGGTTGCCCAGCTATACAAAAAGAGGGTCGTTTGTTGCCAATTTCAGAAAGGTGATCTCATCCTTTGCTAGGAATATGTATGCTTGTCAAAGGGAAACTTGCACTAATCTAGGATGGTCCATTTCGTGTGGTTAAGAACTTAGGCAACGGTGCATATCAACTTTATAACCTACTAGCAAGGCCATTGCTTGAGCTTGGAATGTTGTGAAACTACGAAAATACTATAGCTAGTGATTTATTTTACATCAATTTTGGCTTACAGATTACTAACAGTGGGTATGGTCAAATAAATTAAGATTTCCTTGTTAATTTTTCATTTTTGGAAGTCCGGTATGTTTAAATTATATCCCTATTTTAAGGATTATGTTTGTTGATTGGTGTGCTTTAAATGAATTCTAAGCCTTGCTAGCTTTATGCTTGTCATACCATTCTAATAATTTTCACTCAGTAAATGTCAATGCTCTACCATACAGACTCGTATTCATAAGCAAATCAAGTCTAAAATTAACCGACTTCACAAGCAAATCAAGCCTGGTATTCATTGGCAAACAAGACTCATATTCACCAGTTAACAAGATTTGTAATCATGATTCACTTTTTCAAAATTATCTGTCATTGTTGTTACTCAAAACAAGCATGTGACTTGGTATTATTTAAAGCAAACATTTTTAGCATGTAAGGGTTTCATAAATAGTTTTAAGATAGTCATTGTATGCAAATTACAATGCAAAAGAGATTACATCAAGCCTCAAAATTGCAGCAAATAATTTCAATTATGCCTAGGTCTTCCTTTAGCTATCAAACATCATCTCTTCCCCTAGGTTGGTGGCCCTCTTTTCCTGTAGAATCATCATCATCAAAATAGGATTGAGAGCTCCATCGACTAACTTATGCTAGGTCCCGGACTAATTAGAGTCCAAGCCCAAATCATGGAACAAATGCTTGGAATGATCCTGAGCGTGCACATAACCAACCACAAATTGTCTGGGAAGGCCGTTGAACATAGCTTACTTGATTTTCTCTAATTTGGTTTCTTAGATAATTTTTTGAGAGCTTTTTTCCCTTATCCTAGGTAGTCACCAATTCCATTTTCAAACTTTGAATCTATTCGTCAATATCTTTCTCTTAGGCCTTTGGCTTTTCTCTCTCTACTATGTGGACCTCCTCAAATTTAGTTATTTTTCCTTGAGCTTTAGCCATCAGAATGTTGGCCTAATTAGCCTGGGTTGCCATCTTCTGAACCTCCTTCTCTATAAACCAGGCCATGGAAGCATTTCAAAGATGTGGCCTCTTAGGCATGAGACAGTACAAAGAAACTCCCCTTTTTGAAGTTTGTAGCATTGGTGCTTGTCAATAGATGGCTGTTAATGTGACACTTGTTCACAAATCATTGGTTGTAGATTGAAGTGATTAGTAACCTTGCATCCAAAGCAAACTCTTTTAGAAAGAAGCAGACTCTTCCACTAAAGGATCAGGATGAGGAGAGACAACTAGACCTAGTGGATAGGGCAGCTAAGGAGCTTAGCCAAGCAGCTACAGCACATCATCCATAATCCCTGCTAGATTTGACTGAATAGAGTGATATCCCTTCTATTATCCTTCTTCATGAGTGAAAGGATTCAAGGTCACATCAGTCATTCCAGGCAATCATCCTATTAAGTCTCCTGCACCTGAGGAGCCACGGGAGAGCTTAGAGGTTTCTCTCTTCTTCCTTCTATTAGTTGCACGAAGAGCATCCAAATCAAATCGGAGGGCTTTTCTATCTTTGCTAGCCATTTACTTATATTTTTCTTTTTCCAGTAGGCCAAGAAAAAGCTTTGCAAAAAGAAAAATAAAGTAATGGAAATGTGAGATTCTTTATGGAAAAAAAGAAATGGCAGTACTAGCTGAAAAATGTAAACAAATAGGATACACAAGATACATGGTGTAAATGTAAAGTCTACACTTGTAACATCCTAATAATTAAACCTAACATGCCTAGGACGCGTTTAAGTTAATTACTAGTTATACTCTTTTTTTTCAGTTCCTAACTTTACATTTGAAAAGTACATAATGAAAATATGGTAAATGTTTTTTTGAACTTAAAACCAAAAGCATGAGCCTCACATACTGAAATAAAGTCATTCGTTCCGAATACAATTAGATAACAAATAAAACATGTCAAGTAAGAACACCAGGTACAAGAATCATAACATCACAGGCATAGATAACCATCATAGGTTTATATAACATTAATAACATTGTTCATTTTCACACACTAGATAAACATGCATCATAAATAGTATTATGCGCACTAGAAATGGTTGGGGAGTGCAATCATCCAAAGTCGATAAAGAAATACATAAACATAAGCAGAAGGCAAACTAACTGAAGACCTCTCTCCACCACTAAGCCTACCAAGGTGCACCTAGATAAGATAACCTCAACCAAAAGAAACAAAAGAAGGTTATCCAACATGTATGCTCGGGGCTCTCCAACGAGGTCCATCATCGGCTCCTAGGGGTGTCCTTACTGAGAGGGAGGGATGTAACCATTGAAATAGGCTAGCTCATCGGGTGTACCGAGGTGTATATTAGGACGAGCGTGTACCTCGACGGGGGCGGGTGACTCCTCAATGTAATGACGTAGCTCCTCTCAGCAGCCCTCTGACAGTGGCCTCTCCATCACTATCTCCTCTAAGCTCCATAGGAATGGTGAGGGCAGAACCACTAGAGGAGTGCTAGGATGGTGACTCCTCTGAGGGATCTGTCATAGGTTCAGTCGGATGAGGAGGCAAACAGGGAATATACTCGGGATAATCTCAAACAGCTGAGGCTGCGGTGCAAGTACGTCGAATATGCTCTCCTCGCAGGCGAGCATGCTCAAAAATCATCTCATCGGCGAACGAAGTGGTAAGAGAGAACTTGAAGCTAGTGACAAGGTGTGCAAACGGGCGCTCCATGAAGACAAAAAGGTAGACAACACATCGACCCACAAAGTGATATGCCTAGCATGTGGCATCAAAGTGAAACTCCGAAGTAGGAGTGTTAGTGAAGATCACGAATGTCGTCATCGGCCTCTAAAGATAAGACGGAAATAAAGAAAGAAAGAGGGGATGAGAAACTCATATAAGAGTCTCAATAAGGTACTCTCCTCCTAAACATGTGTCATCATCTACGTCCTTAAGAATCTTGGGTTTTATTATGAAAATGGTGAGTATATATAAAGTTCATTTATTAAATTCTAAATATCATTATCCAAGGCTTGTGTCTTTTATCATTAGTCTTAATGTTATGGATTTATCATACTAAATCATGAATGCATGTCAATGCCACATGCAATATATATCACAAAAGTCATACTAACTGAACATATGTAACACCCTAATTTTTAACCCAATAATCTAGAACACATTAGGTTAATCATTAGGTTGTTACTTCTTAGTCTCATTCTTTTATTAAAATACTTAGCAGAAATTACAAGTAAATTTTTTTAAAAAAACATAAAACAAAGTGAGAGCCGTGTTCACCAAGATACGGAAAGATAAATCATAACACGATCAGATATATAAAGGCATAGAACAATCAACAATTCAACAAAGAAAACATTCCATTAATAACATAATTATAAATACATAGAGTCACACCCTTATAAAATCGGGCTGAACTTTTAGTACAAAGAAAATAACAAGAAAGTACAATAGCAGTAAAATACATGGAACGACGGGAAATAAAAACAAACTAAACTACCCTCCTACAAAAGCTATGAGTACTAAAATCGAATACCTCTCTTCAAAAGATGCTGCCAAAGGGGAAGATCTCGTGACGGCTCAAGCACTCGAATAACACAACAACAAGGCCTACTGGCGGTGAGAACCCTTAGACGATGGAGGTATGTACCCGACAAATTTCTCGAGCTCCTCCTGTGTGGGCCAATGGAATAGAGCATGTAATGCCCCCGATTTTCTGTTAGAGTGAAAATGACCAAAATGCCCCTGAGGTCATTTTCGGCGGAGTCGAGGAAAGGCTGGTGCAGCGTACTCGAAGGGCAACCTCAATGTTGGAAGGGGATTGGATGACTTGTGTACCTTCCTGGGATCGAAAATCCCATTTTTCGAGTTTTCGGGTCAAAATGACCAAAATGCCCCTGCGGTGTTTTACCTGTTTCCAATTGCCGGATGAACCCGAAACTTCTCCAGATGGTTTTAAAAGGCGTTTTTATGTAGACTATGGCTTTAGTGTTGGTCCCGGAGGTCCCAGGCGAAATTAGTACAAAATTATGGTTTTACCCCTAGTTTTGTGTTTTTACGCTTAATCGCGTGATTAAGCAAACCTAAGCAATATTAGGCTCTAATCGAAGGTTAATTAATTTCCTTAATTAATCTTTAGTCAAAATAATTTATTAAAGTTGATTAGAACCTAAAAGTGCTTAATTACAACTTAAAATCATATTTTAATTTCAAGACTCCTAGTCATGGAATCTTGAATAGTGTTTTCTTTTTCCAATTCCTTAAATCATGGAATTGTGTTACACATTGTTTATTCATAAATGAGTTTTTAATTCTCTAATGATGTATGAGCACTCCTAATCTTGTCATAAAATCCTTAAAACACATTCTTAGTTACCTAAACTTAAGCTTAATTATTCCTAACCTTGTACCTAAGCTAATACACATTTAAACCTACCATTAACACCCAATGAGATGATCAAACCTCACCTCCCCCTTGCTGTACCAGACCTGGCCGTGCACTCCCTCCTCCCATATGCATCACATGTTCAATTTTTCAACACTTCAAGGCCATACCTCAAGTCACATATACCATACATTGTCATAACTTTCAATCAAGCTTGAATTTCCACATGAATAAATAATTAAAACAACCCATTTTTCCCATTTATTTGTGTCTGGAAAAGTTCCAGCCATGTCAAGTTTCTAGAAGACTAATTTCATCAAAAATTGATAGGAAATTCACTCACATCAAGCCATACTTTGCATCATAGCTTCCATACTTCAAACCATGCTTGAATGACCTCGTGTAAGAGATATTTTCTCTTCCTTTCCCTCCAAAGCCACACTGTTGCCCTATTCTCCCTTTGAGCCTTCATTTGTTTTCATTCTCTATAAATACCTTGCCTAGAAACATATGCAAACACTTTAGCTCATTTGCATACTTTTAGTTTTCTAAGCTTTCTTTGTATTCTCTCTTTTTCTCTCTAAGTTTCAAGAGAGTTCCCTCTTGTTCTTCGTCTCTATCTTCATCCTCTCTTCATCTCATAATCATCTCTCAACCTTGAAACACCACCCCACCACCTTAGATCATCATACAAACACCTAAGCTTCCATTTTCAAACACAAGCCCACCAAGAACACATTTCCTTTCTTTTCCTCTCCACAAGGCCGAATCATTTTCCACCTCAAGGAGGAGCTCATCATCTTGTTTTCCTTTTTAAAGTTCAAGCTTTGTGTCTTCACTCTAGGTAGAAGTATTTTCTAAACTTTGTTTTCTTGAAAATGAGTTCTTTCTAGCTTTCTCTTGGATTTTCTTTTTGAACTTCCTTTGTTATTCTTTCCTTGAGATTTCGGCCATGAGGCCTTGATGAGCATATGATAGCTCAATGATGAGGACTCCTAGATGATGACTATGTGTTCATCTTAAAGGAACCTCTAGAGCTTGAGGTTTTATTTTCTTTGAGTTTCAACTTCATGTTCTAACTCAAATATGATGTTTACTCAAGAACACTTTTCCTTTTCTTGCTATTTGGAGTTCGGTTCCTTTGTTTCCTTTTCCTTAACATTTCAGTTTCTATTTCCCTCTTGATCTTTGAGGTTTTGTTTGTTTAAAAAGTTTGCTTTCTTGAGCTTGATGATGATGTTCAAGAACCTCATAGTTCCTTTGAGAACTTGGTTCAAGAACTCTAGAGCTCTCTTTGTAATGAGATATATGTTGGGTTGTTATTTTGTTAAAGTTTTGGATGAGCTCTAGCTAACCATAAAATGAACCTTGCATCATGTTTATTTTATGTTTTGCACATCATGTTTACTTTCCGTGCTATCACTAAGTATTCAAGATAATAAATGAAACTTGCATTATCATATTTATATTTCAAGCTATGCATTATCATGTTTATATTTCAAGTTCTCACTAAATATTAAAGATAATAATAATAGGTTACATCTCATGTTTATTTTATGCTATCACTTTACTTTCTAATGCAAGCTAAAACAAGTGCATGAGCATGTTTACTTTTATGTCATCACTTAAATGAACCTAGAGCTCAAAGACTTGCCCATTGTTGTCTCAAACAAAGGTCTAAAATATTTATTTCCCTTGGTTCATGTTTCGGCCCCAAGGGGGTTTTGATGCTTCTAAGTATTGAAAACTATGTTTCATAAATTTTCTAAGCTTTTATGAGTATAAGGAATATGTAGAACCAGGTTTTATGAATTTAGGACCTCTTGAGATAAAGTTGATTTAGTCACTTCCCTCTTAAATATTTTTATGATTTTAGATATTAAAAATGTTTATAAATGAGTTTTGGAAATTTTAAAAAGGTTCCAAGAGAAACTAGTATTTTATGTGCTTTAGAAATTGTGTTTGATGCCTTTAAATGGAGATGTTTGTTTCGGTTCTGCCTTGCCATGTTTAGCCACTGTATGGGCTGTGTTAATGATGATAATATGCTTATGTTTAAGTATAATTAATGTTAAGACTCATATGTGAAAGATAAGAGAAGCTAGAAACTAGAAAAGAATTAATTTGAGAGTTCTAGATCCTTCAATGTTTGAATTTTCTGGATTCTGTCCAGCAAGGTTTAGTAATGCTAATCATGGATTTAAATTATTTTAAATGTGTAGGAATGACTCATAAATGGTTTAGGACTTGATCTTGATGTCTTAGGAGCAAACCGGACTTAGAAAGGGTCATTGTTGTGACTCCTAGGTACCCGTAAAGTTAGGATTATGAATTCTGCATCCTTGAGGTTTATAGATGTTCTTGACCATAGTGTGAGGTGAGAAAGACTTAATTATAACTTTATAAGTTCCCGAGAGATTAGGCTTGATGATTTATAACTTAGAAAGTGTGTTGAGGACCGTAAGGGTCAATGCATAAGACACTAAAAAGTTGTTAATGCTATGATGTGTTGTATGATGCAATGATATGATAAGATGTGCTTGATGCATGAGAAATTGATTGATGAAAATGTTAAAGTTTATCATAGCATGAGTTTCATAAGAACATGTTGTGTGAATTAGCTTGTGGCAGTTTGAAGGAAATTCGGTTTAACAGCTGTTATGCTGCCAAATTTCCGTCAAACCTTAAAGGGTTGAAAGAAATGTTTATGAGTACCATATGAGTTGAAAACATTGGGTGACACCGGTTCGGCCGAGCACCCCCAGGAGATTTTTATGTGACAAAGCAGAGGCAGCTGCTGGGTGACACCGGTTCGGCCGAGCACCCCCAGGGGAGACAAATCCGTGAGGGTATGAGTAGATGCAGTCTACCAAAGCGGACAAATTGCTGTGGCGAAATGCCCACAAAGCGTTTCAAAGAGGGTAATCCCAAAGAGAGATGATCCCTGCCCCCTACCCATACTTGCGAGTCGGGATTATTATTTATGTTTCGCTTATTCAAGATAATAAGCAAGAGCTAGTGACGACTAGCTGAGGTATGAGCTCATAACCTAGTTATTCTTAGGGTGGCTTATATGCTAAAGTACCATGATTGATGTCACGAAGTTGAGGAATGATTCACTTGAAAGTTATATGCCCTCATGCCACATGATTTATGTTTATGTGCTTTGATGTGTTGTCTTATATGCTCAAGTATTGAGATGTATCCATGATATAACCTGTTGCATTTATAATATCAAGATGCATGCTAAAAGGAATGGACCTTGGATAATTAGTTTGAGAAACTCTAAATTGAACCTTATATGCATGATCACTATTTTATAATTAAACCCAAGGTTCCTGAGGATGTGTATGATGTAACCCTAGGATAAGAGACTCCTACTGAGATTCTTTAGCAAGAATTCTCACTCCTCTCTCTTCTCTCTTCCTTCACATCTTCAGAGACCGATGGCGACATTCGTGCTTTTCATTGACACGCCTACTTGGGAGGTCCACTATGACCCGGACCACGGGTCATATCATTTTGAAGGGCAGTGTACCATGCGAGTCTTCATGTTCACTGGACGCCCCTTTGCACATCCTGTACAGAGCTACCATTTCTCGCCGACGTCACCTTACGATGATGCGATGGTTTTTGAGCGCGCCCGAACTCGAGATGAGAGGATTTTACAGACATATACTGGTGGTTCGATGCCTCGAGACTTCCAGGACTACGTGCCTCGATCCCCGAGTTCGGAGGACGACCCATCCGAGGACCCGCCGACGCACATGTATAGTGAGAGTTCTGCTCCTACACCTCAGTTCAGGCAAGACGTGAGCGAGGAGACTGTTACGCAGCCGAGGCTAGCGAGGCGAGACGAGAGGTGCCCCCACCGAGGAGCCCACGCTCAGTCTTCACGTGTTTCCACTCCTGCTGCTCTACGTCCATGGATCGTTTACACTCCACTATTTCCCGAATTCCAGTAGCTAACGTCGTAGGGGAGGCTTAGTGCACACACCACATGTAGAGTGGATAAACCTTCTTTTGTTTTTAAGGTTATTCACCATAGGTGCACTCGGGTAGTTATGGTTTATTTCTGCTTTCTTGTTTTCTGTTGTATTTCCTTTTCCGCTGTATTACAAGCTCTGCCCGTCCCTATGAGGGCATGATTACTTATGTACCTTAATTATGTTATTAATAGAATGTTTATTTTATTATCATGATTATTCTTTGGTTATATGCTCTACTTTATGACTTCTGATAATTGTTATGCGTGCTTTATGTTTCTGTCGTTTGACTAGTTAAGTTCGTGGCTCTCACTTTGCTTTATGTTTTCAAAAAGAAAAATTTACCCGTAATTTTTGCTAAATATTTTAATAAAATAGTGAAACTAAGAAGTAATAACCTAATGATTAGCCTAATATGTTCTAGAATATTGGGTTAAAAATTAGGGTGTTACAGAGCACGGATGTGCGTCGGTTGAACGTGAGCTCCACGATGAGGGCGCATCTCGATTCTCCTCGTCAAGCGCGGCTGCATCACGGTAGCCTCACTCCTCTCCCATCCATATGGAGGAGTGGGGGCAGAACTCTCCGAGTAGATGTGTGTAGGCTAGTCCTCGGATGGATCTGTCTCCGACTTCCGTGATCGGGGTACATACTCCGGATAGTCACATACCGCTGAGGCAGATGGATGAGTGCAACGAATCTTCTCATCACGGGGGCGGGTGCGCTCAAAGACCAGGTCATCATCGCCGAAAGGAGCAGTAGGAGTGAAGAGATAATGGGACACTGGGTAGGCAAAAGGTCATCCCATATACACAAAAACACGTACAGCGCAACGACCCTCAAAATAATAGGAGTGGTGATCTGAGTCATAATGCATCTACCAAATGGGCGTATCAATGAACAACATGAAAGTCGCCATCAAGCTCTGAAGATGTGACAGAAGAAAGAGAGAAAGAAGAGAAATGAGTGAGAATCTTACTAAAGAATCTCAGTAGGAATCTCCTATCTAAGGTTACATCGTTCACATCCTCAAGAACCTTGGGTTTATTTATAAAAGGTGTACATGCATATAAAATTCATTATTAGGTTTGACAAAACTAAATTATCCAAGGTTCATTCCTTTTAGACTGCATCTTAATGTCATGAATGCAACATATCAAGCATGAATGCATGGCAATACTCTAAACAGATAACTCAACAATCACAACCATCAAGAAACATTCAAGTGGCATAAAGGGGCATAAATCTTTATGTGGAACTTTCCTCAACTTTGTGACAAAATCATCATACTATAGCATTATAGGGCCACCCTAAAAACATCTATGCAACACCCTAATATTTAACTCAACACACCTAGGACACATTTAAGTTAATTATTAGTTATTACTCTTTTGTTCTAGTCTTTAACTTAAACCATTGAAAATACTTTAGCAAAAATATGGTAAATTTTTTTTTTAAATACAAAACGTAAGCCGCCCATACTAACTAATTTGTAAAAAGATAACATCGAGTCATAGATAAATATGAAATACCTCACTCAATTAATATAATGACACCATTATAAATAATGATTGTTCCTTACTGAATACCCAAAACTTACAAGAAACAAAGCAGCACATCACTGACATAGATCAAGACAAATACATTAGTCCAATAAAAATTATCATGCAAATAAAAACTTAATAAACTAGCATAAGATTTTTCTCCCACGTTTCCTACTCAGAATGCCTAGAATGGATTCTACGAGTCGGCTCATCACGAGAAGCAAGACATTTCACAAGTAGAACATGAGCACCTCGACGTGAACCGGTCGCTCCTCTCACTGGTTGCGTGACAGTAGCTTCTTCATTGCTATCGTGCTCCCATTCCATAGAGGCAGCATGAGCAAATTCGCCTGAATACTGACCGGATGGTATATCCTCAGATGGGACCGACCACGAACCAGTAGGGCGAGGTGGTGACCTTGGTGTATAGTCAAGAAAATCTCGAACCGCCGATACGAAAGGTCGAGAAAACTGCCGAGGATGCGGTTGTGCATGCTCGAAAGCAAGGTCATCCGAAAAAGGGGCGGTAGGAGAAAACCACATACTAGAAACAGGGTATGCAAAAGGACGATCCATGAACACATACAAATGAACAGCACAACGACCCATAAAATAGTATGATCGATTAGCCGGGTCGAAATGCATTTCCCATGAGAGGGCATCAACATAAATCACGAACGTCGCCATCTACCTCTGAAGACGAGATGGAAAGAAATAAAGGAGTGAGAATCTTATAAAAGAATCTCAGTAGGGCCTCCACCTCCTAATATGTGTGTCATCATCATCGTCCCCAGAAACCTCGGGTTTCATTATGAAAATGTGGACATATATAAGGTTTATTTATTAAGTTCCAAATACCATTAGCCAAGGCCCGTATCTTTTAACATGAGTCTTGATGTCATGTATGCATCATACTATTATCATGAATGCATGTCAATGCCATATACATTATAACACAAGAGTTCATATATAAATGCATCATGACATAAAGAACATAAATTCCTTTGATATAACTTTTCCTTAATATGTTTTTAGGTGACTTAAATTTCTCAATCTTTTTCCTTGGGGAAACCACCCTATAATTTCTCTACTCTTGAGAATTCTAGGTTATGAGCTCATACCTCACTAGTCGTCACTAGTATACACTTATCCTCTCAATAAGTTAATTCCCGACTCTCGGAGTGCGGGTTAGGGGGTTTAGGAACACCTTTCATAACCATTAATTCCTGGAGTCTAAAGGGTCCTTATTGGATCTCCTCTTATAACCTTTAATTTGGGGAGTCTAGAGGATCAACTTATTGGATCACCTCTCATAACCTTTAATTCGGGGAGTCTAGAGGATCATTTCCATATGTCTTATGTCACCTTTCATCTTAGCATGTTATTTATATATGCAAGCATGAATATATAACATAACTTATCCTTTAATACATCATGCTTGTAGAACTCTTAAATATGCATCTCAATTAATCAATCATACACATAACATGCTGCAACTCATCATGTAATTGATCACATAAGTATGCATCACATCCTTGGCATTTACATACAAAAGCATACTATCACTAATATCTCATAAAAGTAAACATGCTCCTATCCAATATGCCTAAATCAAGAGCCAAACTCAGCTAATGCATATGCCATATCCAACAAGATAGACGCCACATACTAATGATCGCAATTTACATAAAACAAGAATTAAGCATGCATAATCCTTAATTAGTAATATAGTACAATCATCACAAGTCATATAAATTTTGACTAAAACACATGAATATGGCTTCCATAAGATATCGATTTATGCTAACCTCCTCAAGTTATCAATATTTACACTTAAGCCCAAAAAAGGGTCTAAACTGCAATTTCTCAAAGATTACGGGTCAAATTGTAATTTTTCTTTTTAACACATTTCCTCAAACCAATGATCCTCAAAATTTCCCTATAGTTTTAAGAAACCCATAATAACTAGAATTCATTTAAGTTCATCATAGAAGCCATCTATGGTCATAGAACAAATTTTGCTACACTTTAGGGGTCAAAGTGCAAAATCACTTATTTTTCACCCTTAACAATTACCAAAACTTCTAAACCTTTTTCTAAACATCGTAAATGGTATTTTGAATACATGGATACATTTAACATCATTAATAACTCGAATTAAAGTCATTTGGATGAAATCACATAATTGATAGTTCAAAACACAACTTTCTATATTTTGCAAAATGGCCTAAACTATAACTTGTAATTATTCTTTTATGCATCTAAGACACCAAAAATAATTTTTACAACAATTATCAATAATTATTATGCATATGAACAGTACCCTACAGTGATGAACAGTGCCAAGAATAGTACCAGAAAATTATTTTTCTAAAGCTTCCTAAAATTATGATTTTTGATCCATTTTAGATACCAGATTTCCTTGTTACTTAATTTAAGACTTAGGAAACACTTAAAATTACTTTTACCACTTAGAATGACCAAATATTAATACCAAACAGAGAAAAAATCTCAAGGTTCAATAATAAATCTTTTTACTCATAAAAATGCTACTTTTACTATCCTTTAAGATTCAAGACTTATAAAACATCTAAAGCACAACTTATAAAAATTCCAAAACACAAGACTTGAGCCATAAAATGAAATAAAAGTTATCTCAACCTCATCATCATATCATGACTGAAAATACATATCCATTAGCATAGCCATGAAATAAAATTTTTATTTAAGATCCAAGGACAAATTTTTGAGCTTTAAGATCTTAGGTGATAACTTGAAAGTAATCATGCTATGCACATCATTTTTTATCCTCAAAATTTAAGGTGATCGCTCAAAGATAAACATGCTATGCAAATCCATTTCTTTATCTTTAATATTTAGGTGATATCATCAAAATAAACATGTTATGCAAATTCATTTTAATCTTCTGAGGTTAAGGTGATGACATTGAAAGTAAATATGCTATGCATTTTCATTTTTATCTTCAAGATTTAAGGTGATGGCTCAAAGATAAACATGCTATGCAAATCCATTTATTTATCTTAAGGATTTAGGTAATAGCATAAAAATAAACATGCTATGCAAGTCCATTTTACATCTTGTTCACTTGAAGCTCAAAACTTTGCAAGATTAAGTTTTTGTCCCTCATAGATCTTAAGGAGTAGTGAGCTTTAGAGATCATTTATATGATGAATTCACAATCACAACCATGATTCCTTATCATCAAACCATGGTCCCCATCAAGTATTAAAAATCAAAAATTCAATGAAAAAGCATAAGAAAGAACATGAAATAAAATCCCTACCAAGTTGTTTCTTGTTTCTTAAAGAAAGCTTGATCTTCTATGATTAATCAAGAACCAAAAATATGATCCTAATGCTTGTGATATTTCGGCCAAGAAGGTTGGTGTTGAGGAAGGATTTTTCTTGTGTTCTAATGCTTAGAAATGGAAAGTTTAAGTGCTTAGGAGTTGGTTTATGGTGGATATGTGTTTGTTTGAGCTTGAGAACTTGGATGAATGCCAAGAATAGAGTCACTTGGAGATGGAGGAGGGTGATGAAGAGAGCCTTGAGTTTAGAGAGAGAATAGAGGATTTTTGGCCAATTTTTGTGAGCAAGACTACCACAAAAAATGCAAGTAGTAAGAATAAGTGTTTGTGTGTGCATTAGGCTTTAGAAAAACATGTATATATAGGAGTTTTGGAGCTGCAAAACCGTGGCCTTATGGCTGTAATGGAAGCAGAATTTTTGAGCAATAATGTGCAAGACAACTCCAACAAAGCATATGGTAAGGTAATGATGTGTTTGTGTGTGCATTATTCCTTGAAATAAAATAAAATGTGGCCATGAGGATGGCATGGAGCCGTGGCCTTTGTTGAGAATAATGGGGGACAAGTTTATTTATTTTCTAAGTGGTAGGACACATAGGATAGTATAGTTAATTAGGAGGTAGGTTTAGGAATTTGTAAATTTGAATAAATGGTAAAAATAAAATGTATAAGATTCAACAAGACAAGGTTAAAGAAGTAATCTTACACTAGAGATGGAGTTAATCTCAATTAAGTAAAAGATTAATTAGTAACTTAAGTTCTAACCTCATGTCAAAGAAAGAAAATGCCTTAAATTTACCTTAATCTTAACATTATTGATTTTATGAGTTCTAGTAATCAAGAAAGGAAAATTAAATTCCCTAAAAATTTCTTAGACTCTAATTACCCTGGGTAATTATTTTTTTCTTTTAACCTCGAGTAATTATTTTTAACCTTAGGTAATTAATTTTTAACTCAAGATTAATTTTGAGTTCAATTAGAGCTTCCTTAATTACACAAGTGAACTTATTTAGCACAACTAGGGGTAAAAAGGTAATTTCACGTAAAAGCTTTCTAAAATTACCTTAACATTTCTAGATATCAAGTTATACTTGAAATAAACATTTTTGAACTTCTCAGGTGATAACTGGGTTCGAGGATTGCTTAATTTCACACTAAGTTACCACAGGGGTAATTTGGTAATTTTAGGTACAGTAAAAACCGGGAGTTGAGATTTTTACCACGACATCAACATAACACAAATAATCCCCTTCAAACATAAAATTAACCCCTTGAGGATAACCGAGATTGGTTATCTTTGATTTTCGGGGCAAAACAACCTCAAGGGCATTTTGGTCATTTGTACACAGAAAAATCGGGATTTGTGATTTTTCGCAAAGATTGCTATTCAAGCCTCATATAAGGTTGTTCTAATGTTAAAATTCCTTATTAAAGATTGCTTAGCCTTGAATCTCATGCAAACTTTACCTAGGGGCATTTTGGTAATTTTACATAGCAGAAAAATTCGGGACGTTACATTTCTCCCCTCCTTAGAAAGAATTTCGTCCTCGAAATTCGTTACCTATGAAAAGTTCGGGATACTGATTCTTTATTTCCAATTCCAATTCCCATGTAAAATTTTCCGCTTTACCTTGTCCCCATGCTACTTTGACCAAAGATACATCTTTGTTCCGTAACTGCTTGACTCTTCTGTCCATAATCTTTATAGGTGGTAAATTGAAGGTCAGGTCCTCCCTTAATTGTACTTGCTCTGGCTCCAATACATGACTAGGGTCAGATTGATACTTTCTTAACTGAGAGACATGAAAGACATCGTGAAGGTTAGACAAGTTCGGTGGTAAGGCTATTCGATATGCTATTGACCAGACTCTATTAAGAATTTCAAAGGGACCAAGAAATCTGGGGCTAAACTTTTTGACTCTCATGGCTCACCCTATGCCTAACGTAGGGGTGATCCTAAGGAAAACATGTTCTCCTTCTTGGAATTCCAGTGGCTTTCGCCGCTTATCTGCATAGCTCTTCTGTCGACTTTGAGCAGTTCGAATCCTATCCCTAATTCTTTTGATCTGTTCAGTGGTTTCCCTAATGACCTCAGGTCCTAACATACTTTGCTCTCTGGGTTCATACCAACACAAAGGGGATTGACACTTCCTTCCATAAAGGGCCTCATATGGTGCCATATCAATACTTGCATGATAACTATTGTTATATGCAAACTCGACTAATGGTAGGTACTTATCCCAACTTCCTTTCTGGTCTAACACACATGCCCTCAACATATCTTCTAGGGTTTGAATGGTCCTCTCTGATTGGCCATCCATTTGAGGGTGGTAAGCTGTGCTTAGGCACAACTTCGAACCAAATGCCTTCTGAAAGGCTCCCCAAAAACGTGATGTAAACCACGGATCTCGATCCGAGATTATCGCTAACGGCACTCCATGCAATCTCACAATCTCTTGGATATACAACTGGGCTAACTTATCCAGGGAATAAGTCACTTTAATAGGTAAAAAGTGAGCCGACTTAGTTAGCCAATCCACAATCACCCATATGGTGTCATACCTAGTTTGGGTCTTTGGTAGCCCTGTTATGAAATCCATTGAGATGCTATCCCATTTCCATTCGGGAATTGACAAGGGTTGCAACATTCCAGAAGGTCTTTGGTGCTCGATTTTCACCTTTTGACAAACCAAGCACTTATTCACCCATGTTACCACGTCTCGCTTCAAATCGGGCCACCAAAACATCTTTTTCAAATCCTGATACATCTTGGTGGCACCAGGATGAATGGTGAATGGCTCTTATGAGCCTCCTGCAAAATTTCCTTTCGTAGATCACCACTTGCTGGCACACAAATTCTACCTTCAAATCTCCACAGCTTATCATTTCCTAAGGAAAATCCTTTCAACTTCCCCTCTTCTATAGTTTCCAAACTCTCCTTAAATTCCTTATCCTCTTGTTGAGATTGAGTAATTCTCTCCTTGAAATCACTTGTCACACTGAGATGGCACATTCGCATGCCTTTAGTGGTCAATGTCATTCCTAAATTTAGATCCCTAAACTTCTCAATCAATTCCACTTCCTTAACCATCATCTGAGACAAGTGTAATGACTTTCGGCTCAAGGCGTCAGCCACTACATTAGCCTTGCCAGGATGATAGTTCAACCCAAAGTCATAATCCTTCAGAAATTCCATCTACCTCCTCTGCCTCATGTTTAATTCCTTTTGATCAAAGAGATACTTGAGACTCTTGTGATCAGAGAACACTTCGAACTTTACCCCATACAAATGATGTCTCCATACCTTCAATGCAAACACAACTGTCGCTAACTCTAGGTCATGGGTGGGATAATTTGCTTCATGTGGTTTGAGTTGCCTGGATGCATAGGCTACCACTTGCCTATTTTGCATCAACACACAGCCCAAACCTTTCCCCGAAGTGTCACAATATTCCATGAAAGGCATACTAGGGTCAGGTAATACTAACACTGGGGTTGTGGTCAATTTTACCTTTAGCTCATGGAAATTTTTTTCACACTCCGGAGTCCAAACAAAAGGGGAATTCTTCCTAGTAAGCTTGGTCAAGGGTAAGGAAATTTGAGAAAATCCTTTAATGAACCTACGGTAATAGCCAGCAAGTCCTAAAAAGCTTCGTATCTCCGTTATCGTAGTAGGTCTCTCCCAGCTCATCACAGTCTCAATCTTACTAGGGTCTACTGCGATACCTCCTTTTGACACTACATGTCCTAAGAACTTTACTTCCTCCAACCAAAATTCACATTTTGACAACTTCACATACAACTTCTTTTCCTTTAGAATCTCCAAAATTATCCTCAAATGATGTTCATGCTCCTTGAGGGTTTTTGAATAAATGAGTATGTCATCTATGAAAACAACCACAAACTGATCCAAATAGGGCCTGAAGATCCTATTCATGTAGTCCATGAATACAGCAGGAGCATTAGTTAATCCAAATGACATGATTGTGAACTCAAAATGGCCATATCGAGTCCTAAAAGCAGTCTTAGGTATGTCTTCGTCCTTTACTCTAATATGATGATATCCTGACCTCAAATCAATTTTTGAGAACACTACTGCTCCCCTTAACTGATCCATCAATTCATCTATCCTAGGTAAAGGGTACTTGTTCTTCACTGTCACTCGATTTAACTGCCGATAGTCTACACATAGCCTCATACTTCCATCCTTCTTCTTAACAAACAACATTGGGGCTCCCCATGGTGATGCACTAGGTCTTACAAACTTCTTTTCCAAAAGCTCCTCTAAGTGAGTCTTCAACTTGGTTAATTCTAAGGGTGACATCCTATAGGGTGCTATGGATATTGGTCCTATTACTGGAATCAATTCTATGGAGAACTCTATTTCTCTTACTAGAGGGAACTCAGGTATGTCGTTCGGAAACACTTCAGGATAGTCTTTTACTACAGGTACATCATCAATTTTCTGCTCAGAGTCTACTTCGCTAGCGGCTAAGAGAACATATCCCTTACTATCTTCCCCATAACAGTTGACTTCTATTACATTTAAGTAAAGGTTTAGAGGTTTACTAGGCACACTAGGGATCAGGAGAATGATAACAGACTTTGTATAATAGTTCAACATTACACGGTTAGCATAAAGCCAATCCATGCCAAGAATTATGTCTAGACCATGCATAGGCAGGCAAACTAGATCCAACATAAATAGTCTACCTTCTACAATGATATGGCAATTTAAGCAACATCTACTAGTCCTAACAGGTCTACCAGTGGGTATAGAAACAGTAAGATCAAAAGGAAGTTCTGACACACATAATTGCAATGACTCGACACTAGTATGAGATATGAATGAGTGAGTTGTGCCAGAGTCAAATAGTACAATTAAGGTTCTACCATTCATTTCACATTACCTTCTATGAGGTTTCTGGACTTTGAGGAGTCTTCAGCATTAAGAGTGAAAACTCTCCCTTGACGTTGTGGTTTGGGGTCAGGAACCATCGGTTTTCTTTCAGTGCATTCCCTAGCATAGTGACCGGGTTTTCCACACTTATAGCAAACTCCTTGGCCTAATAAGCAGGGTCGATCTCCATGTGGCTTTTCACATTTAGGGCATATTGCAATGGGTGTAGGCCTGGGGGTGCAACCGGGGTTCTCTGGGGTGCCCTTTGGGGTGCCTTGCCTTTGAAACCACTTGATCCTCCCTGATGAAAATTCCTTTGAGGTCCTTGTGGTCTGAATTGTGGCTTGAACTGTGGTCCGAATGGCGGCTTAAATCTCAGAGCCTGTGGCGCCAGCTTCTTAATGGAATTTTCAACTCTTGATATGCTCAATTTCTTATGGCCATCTTCAATGATATGACACTTGTTGACTAGGACAGGGAAGTCCCTAATTTCCATATGTGCAACAGCAACATTGATTTCCGCCTTAAGCCCAGACTCATATTTTACGCACTTCCAAATCTCATCAGGGTTACCTTGAAAGATCCTCGAAAACTTGATCAATTCCTCAAACCTTGCAATGTATTGTGCAATGCTCATTCCTCCTTGAGTTAACTGCATAAATTCTATGTCTTTGGCATTCTTTACTGATTCAAGAAAATACTTCTCATAGAAATAATGCTTAAGTACCTCCCAATTTATCAAAGTACCAGATGCCTCCAATAGTCTTCGAGTACCAGTCCACCAAAACTCGGCATCCGCCTCTAGCATGTATGCAGCAAAAGTCACCTTCTGTTCTTCGGTACAAACGATCACCGAAAAGATTTTCTCCATGCTCTTGATCCACTCATCAGCTAGGTTTGGATTTAGAGCTCCTCTAAAAGACGGTGGGTTCGCCCTACGAAATTCTCCAAATTGGGCATGCTCAAGACCTTCAGCATTAATAGGAAACCAACCAGCTTCATCTTGACTGTCCATTCATTCAAACATCCTTTCCAGGGCCCTTGCCATGTCCCTAAGAGCTTCAGTAGTTTCGTTACCTTGCTCATTTTCATTTGTAGTCCTATTTTGTCGTGGTCATGCCATTGGTTTCTGAGCACACAAAACAGCAAACACTGAGGTGATCAGGCTCAATACTTCATGTTAAGTAGGCTAGTTACCATGGAACATACACATACAACAGTCATGCATTTCTATCTTATAGCTTATTCAATTAACAAAGCAACTACACATGACATAACTATCGTATCATGCTTAAGAAGCATAGTTAGTCCAATCCTCAGGCTTCGTGAAGATCAAACTGCTCTGATACCAAAATGTAACACCCTAATATTTAACTCAACACGCCTAGGACGCATTTAAGTTAATTATTAGTTATTACTCTTTTGTTCCAGTCTTTAACTTAAACCATTGAAAATACTTTAGCAAAAATATGGTAATTTTTTTTTTTTAAATACAAAACGTGAGCCGTGCATACTAACTAATTTGTATTAACCACCTTACCTATAAAAGTAAAACGATAACATCGACTCATAGATAAATATGAAATACCTCACTCAATTAATATAATGGCACCATTATAAATAATGATTGTTCCTTACTGAATACCGAAAACTTACAAGAAACAAAGCAGCACATCATTGACATAGATCAAGACAAATACATTAGTCCAACAAAAATTATCATGCAAATAAAAACTTAACAAACTAGCATAAGATTTTTCTCCCACGTTTCCTACTCGGAGTGCCTAGAATGGATTCTATGAGTCGACTGATCACGAGAGGCAAGACGTTTCACGGGTAGAACATGAGCACCTCAACGTGAACGGGTGGCTCCTCTCACTGGTTGCATGACAGTAGCTTCTCCATTGCTATCGTACTCCCATTCCATAGAGGCAGCAGGAGCAAATTTTCCTGAATAGTGACCGGATGGTATATCCTCAGATGGGTCCAACCACAAACCAGTACGGCAAGGTGGTGACCTTGGTGTATAGTCAGGGAAATCTCGAACCGCCGATATGAAAGGTCGAGAAAACTGCCAAGGCTGCGATTGTGCATGCTCGAAAGCAAGGTCATCTAGAAAAGGGGCGGTAGGAGAAAACCACATACTAGAAACAGGGTATGCAAAAGGACGATCCACGAACACATACAAACGAACAGCACAACGACCCATAAAATAGAATGATCGGTTAACCGGGTCGAAATGCATTTCCCATGATGGGGCATCAACATAATTCACGAACGTCGCCATCTACCTCTGAAGACGAGATGGAAAGAAATAAAGAAGGAGTGAGAATTTTATAAAAGAATCTCAGTAGGGCCTCCGCCTCCTAATATGTGTGTCATCATCATCGTCCCCAGGAACCTTGGGTTTCGTTATGAAAATATGGGCATATATAAGGTTTATTTATTAAGTTCCAAATAGCATTAGCCGAGGCCCATATCTTTTTACATGAGTCTTGATGTCATGCATCATACTATTATCATGAATGCATGTCAATGCCATATACATTATAACATAAGAGTTCATATATAAATGCATCATGACATAAAGAACATAAATTCCTTTGATATAACTTTTCCTTAATATGTTTTTAGGTGACTTAAATTTCACAATCTTTTTCCTTGGGGAAACCACCCTATAATTTCTCTACTCTTGAGAATTCTAGGTTATGAGCTCATACCTCACTAGTCGTCACTAGTATACACTTATCCTCTCGATAAGTTAATTCCCAACTCCCAGAGTGCGGGTTAGGGGGTTTAGGAACATCTTTCATAACCATTAATTCCTGGAGTCTAAAGGGTCCTTATTGGATCTCCTCTTATAACCTTTAATTCGGGGAGTCTAGAGGATCACCTTATTGGATCACCTCTCATAACCTTTAATTCGGGGAGTCTAGAGGATCATTTCCATATGTCTTATGTCACCTTTCATCTTAGCATGTTATTTATAGATGCAAGCATGAATATATAACATAACTTATCCTTTAATACATCATGCTTGTAGAACTCTTAAATATGCATCTCAATTAATCAATCATACACATAACATGCTGCAACTCATCATGTAATTGATCACATAAGTATGCATCACATCCTTGGCATATACATACAAAAGCATACTATCACTAATATCTCATGAAAGTAAACATGCTCCTATCCAATATGCCTGAATCAAGAGCCAAACTCAGCTAATGCATATGCTATATCCAACAAGATAGACGCCACATACTAATGATCGCGATTTACATAAAACAAGAATTAAGCATGCGTAATCCCTAATTAGTAATATAGTACAATCATCACAAGTCATATAAATTTCGACTAAAACACGTGAATATGGCTTCCATAAGATATCGATTTATGCTAACCTCCTCAAGTTATCAATATTTACACTTAAGCCCAACAGAGGGTCTAAACTGCAATTTCTCAAAGATTACGGGTCAAATTGTAATTTTTCTTTTTAACACATTTCCTCAAACCAATGATTCTCAAAATTTCTCTATACTTTTAAGAAACCCATAATAACTAGAATTCATTTATGTTCATCATAGAAGCCATCTATGGTCATAGAACAAATTTTGCTATACTTTAGGGGTCAAAGTGCAAAATCACTTAATTTTCACCCTTAACAATTATCGAAACTTCTAAAACTTTTTCTAAACATTGGAAATGGTATTTTGAATACATGGATACATTTAACATCATTAATAACTCGAATTAAAGTCATTTGGCTGAAATCACATAATTGATAGTTCAAAACACAACTTTCTATATTTTGCAAAATGGCCCAAACTAGAACTTGTAATTATTCTTTTATGCATCTAAGACACCAAAAATAATTTTTACAACAATTATCAATAATTATTATGCATATGAACAATACCCTACAGTGATGAACAGTTCCGAGAATAGTACGAGAAAATTATTTTTCTAAAGCTTCCTAAAATTACGATTTTTTATCCTTTTTAAATACCAGATTTCCTTATTACTTAATTTAAGACTTAGGAAACACTTAAAATTACTTTTACCACTTAGAATTAACAAATAGTAATATCAAACAGAGAGAAAATCTCAAGGTTCAATAATAAATCTTTTTACTCATAAAAATGCTACTTTTACTGTCCTTTAAGATTCAAGACTTATAAAACATATAAAGCACAACTTATAAAAATTCCAAAACACAAGACTTGAGCCATAAAATGAAATAAAAGTTATCTAAACCTCATAATCATATCATGACCGAAAATACATATCCATTAGCATAGCCATGAAATAAAATTTTTGTTTAAGATCCAAGGACAAATTTTTGAGGTTTAAGATCTTAGGTGATAACTTGAAAGTAATCATGCTATGCACATCATTTTTTATCCTCAAAATTTAAGATGATGGCTCAAAGATAAACATGCTATGCAAATCCATTTCTTTATCTTTAAGATTTAGGTGATATCATAAAAATAAACATGTTATGCAAATTCATTTTAATCTTCTGAGGTTAAGGTGATGACATTGAAAGTAAATATGCTATGCATTTCATTTTTATCTTCAAGATTTAAGGTGATGGCTCAAAGATAAACATGCTATGCAAATCCATTTATTTATCTTAAGGATTTAGGTGATAGCGTAAAAATAAACATGCTATGCAAGTCCATTTTACATCTTGTTCACTTGAAGCTCAAAAAATTTGCAAGATTAAGTTTTTGTCCCTCATAGATCTTAAGGAGTAGTGAGCTTTAGAGATCATTTATATGATGAATTCACAATCACAACCATGATTCCTTATCATCAAACCATGGTCCCCATCAAGTTATAAAAATCGAAAATTCAATGAAAAAGCATAAGAAAGAACATGAAATAAAATCCCTACCAAGTTGTTTCTTGTTTCTTAAAGAAAGCTTGATCTTCTATGATTAATCAAGAACCAAAAATATGATCCTAATGCTTGTGATATTTCGACCAAGAAGGTTGGTGTTGAGGAAGGATTTTTCTTGTGTTCTAATGCTTAGAAATGGAAAGTTTAAGTGCTTAGGAGTTGGTTTATGGTGGATATGTGTTTGTTTGAGCTTGAGAACTTGGATGAATGTCAAGAATAGAGTCTCTTGGAGATAGAGGAGGGTGAAGAAGAGAGCCTTGAGTTTAGAGAGAGAATAGAGGATTTTTGGCCAATTTTTGTAAGCAAGACTACCACCAAAAATGCAAGTAGTAAGAATAAGTGTTTGTGTGTGCATTAGGCTTTAGAAAAACACATATATATAGGAGTTTTGGAGCTACAAAACCGTGGCCTTGTGGCTGTAATGGAGGCAGAATTTTTGAGCAATAATGTGCAAGACAACTCCAACAAAGCATATGGTAAGGTAATGATGTGTTTGTGTGTGCATTATTCCTTGAAATAAAATAAAATGTGGCCATGAGGATGGCATGGAGCCGTGGCCTTTGTTGAGAATAATGGGGGACAAGTTTATTTATTTTCTAAGTGGTAGGACACATAGGATAGTATAGTTAATTAGGTGGTAGGTTTAGGAATTTGTAAATTTGAACAAATGGTAAAAACAAAATGTATAAGATTCAACAAGACAAGGTTAAAGAGTAATCTTACACTAGAGATGGAGTTGATCTCAATTGAGTAAAAGATTAATTAGTAACTTAAGTTCTAACCTCAAGTCAAAGAAAGAAAATGCCTTAAATTTACCTTAATCTTAACATTATTGATTTTATGAGTTCTAGTAATCAAGAAAGGAAAATTAAATTCCCTAAAAATTTCTTAGACTCTAATTACCCTGGGTAATTATTTTTTTAACCTCAAGTAATTATTTTTAACATTAGGTAATTAATTTTTAACTCAAGGTTAATTTTGAGTTCAATTAGAGCTTTAACATTACCTTAATTACACAAGTGAACTTATTTAGCACAACTAGGGGTAAAAAGGTAATTTCACTTAAAAGCTTTCTAAAATTACCTGAACATTTCTAGATATCAAGTCATACTTGAAATAAATATTTTTGAACTTCTCAAGTGATAACTGGGTTCGAGGATTGCTTAATTTCACACTAAGTTACCGCAGGGGTAATTTGGTAATTTTACGTACAGTAAAAACTGGGAGTTGAGATTTTTACCACGACATCAACATAACACAAATAATCCCATTCAAACATAAAATTAACCCCTTGAAGATAACCGGGATTGGTTATCTTTGATTTTCGGGGCAAAACAACCTCAGGGGCATTTTGGTCATTTGTACACAGAAAAATCAGGATTTGTGATTTTTCGCAAAGATTGCTATTCAAGCCTCATATAAGGTTGTTCTAATGTTAAAATTCCTTATTAAAGATTGCTTAGCCTCGAATCTCATGCAAAATTTACCTAGGGGCATTTTGGTAATTTTACATAGCAGAAAAATTCGGGCCGTTACAATCTAGGTTATGAGCTCATACCTCAGCTAGTCGTCACTAGCTCTTGCTTATTATTTGAATAAGCGAAACATAATAAAATAATCCCGACTCCTTGAGTACGGGTTAGGGGGCTAGGGATCACCTCTTTTAGGATATACCCTATTTGAAATGCTTTGTGGGCATCTAGCCACAACAATTTGTCCACTTTGGTAGGCTGCATCTACTCATACCCTCATGGATTTGTCTTTCCTAGGGGTGCTCGGCCGAACCGGTGTCACCCAGGGTTTTAAATCCCATCTCATACTTCAAAAACATTCTCAAGTCCTTTAGATTTGACGGAAATTCGCAAAGATAACAGCGTGTGCAATTTCCTTCAAATCAACTTTATGCCACAAGCTCATTACACATATGCATTGCTCATTTAACTTTCATACTCATGATAGATTTAACATTTCAATAAAAACTCTTCATCATAGCTCATACATCATCAAAGCATATACATCAACACATCATACTTGTATTATCAAACTTAAAACATCAAAGTCTCTTAATGTCTAATGCTTTGACCCTTAAGGTCTCTTAACTTGAAATCTAAGTTGTTTATTACAACTTAAGCTCTCGGGTACCTACAGGCTCAAATCTAAGTATTCCTCACTCAATTCTATGATCATAAACAATTCTAAACCTCAAAAGTACAAAATTCATAAATTACACTTTACGGGTACCTAGGGGTCACAACTTTGACCATTTCTAAGTTCGTTTGTTCCTAAAGCATGAAGATCAATTCCTAAACCAATTATGAGTAGTTCCTACACATTTAAACTAATTATAAACCATGATTTCTAATTTTAAACCTTGCTGGACAAAATCCAGAAAATTACATTTCTAAGGGATCTAAAAGTCTCAAATTATTTCCTTTCTAGTTACTAACTTATCTTAACTTTCTCAAATGAATTTTAGCATTAATTACACATGATCATACTCATATTATCATCATCAAAATAGCATAAAATAGTGAGCATATGAACCAAACAGAACCAAAAATATCTCCATCAAGCAAGGCATAAAACTTTATTTCTAAAGCCCATAAATTTGCTAATTTCTCTTGGAACCTTTTTGAAACATTCAAAACTCACTTGGAAACAATTTATTTCATCAAACCCATTAGAAAACCAAAGAGGGCAGTAACCATTTTAAATTAGTCTCAAGAGTGCTTTAAAACATAACATCTTGCTCAAAACATTTCTTAAAATCATCTAAGCTTAGGAAAATCATGAAAGCACAAGTTTTTAGCACTTGTAACTAGATGAATCTCATTCTAAAACTCAACATCATCACAAGGCCGAAATCAAAGGAGCAAAAGATTTATATTTTTTGTTTGAGATGATAATGGGTAAGTCCATGAGCTCAAAATCCCTTAAGTGATTGACATAAAAATAAATATGCAATGCACTTGGTTTTAGTCTTTATTAGGAGATGAGAGCATAAAATAAATATGCTATGCAAAATCCATTATTATCTTAGAGATTTAGTGAAAACATAAACATAAATATGAAAATGCAAGTTCATTCTTTAATCTTGAGCATTTAGAGATGACATAAAAGTAAATATGGATGCAACTTCTTTTTATCTTAACTTAGAGCTCATATGAGACTTTTAAAGAGAACCAAAAATCTCAACCCAACATTTATCTCATCAACAAAGTGAGCTTTAGAGTCCTTGAACCAAGTTCTCAAAGAAACTACATGGCTCTTGAACATCATCATCAAGTTCCAAGGAAATAAATTTAAGAGACAATAGAATCACAGGGGAAAAGGAGACCAAAATCGAAAACATAAAGGAAAGGAAAACAAAGGAACCGAAATCTAAATCAAGGAAAAGAATGAAAGTATACCATATTCTATATTATGTACTCAAGACCCCTATCTAGGGCATAACTCTAGAATGTGCCAGCCAACTTTAAGGTTGACAAGGGTAGGCCTTGAGTTTATTGAAATCCTTATGATTAGTTTTTCTTAAGTTAAAAACCATGTGAGTTAGACAATATAGATAAAGCTCAAAGAAAGGAAAAACTCAAGTTTTAGAGGTTTTTTTAGATGAACACAAGGTCATCATCTAGAAACTCTCATCATCAAGCTACCATGCTCAAAAGAAGGCCTTGAGGTCCAAATGAAAAGAAAAGGAAAAGCAAGGAAAAGCTTAAAAAGAAACCAAGATAAACCTTGAGAAAATCATATTTTTGAGTAAAAACAAAACTTTAAAACAACTCCTACCAAGTGTGAAGACAAAGGCTTGATCTTTGAGGTGAGAATGGAAAGAAAAACTCCTCCTAAAAGGATGATGAAGTTTCAGCCTTGCTGAGAGGAAAAGAGAGGAAATGTGTTCTTGGTGAGCTTGTGTTTGAGGTTGAGTGTTTGAGTGTTTAGAGGATGATTCAAGGTTGTGGTTTGAGGTTGTGAGGTGATGATGCAAAGAGAAGATGAAGAAGATGAAGATGAAAGAAAGTTCTTAAGAACTTGAAAGAAAATGAAGAACTTGAGAGGAAAAGGAAAGAACTCAAAGAATGCTAAAAATGCTCAGACTTACCAAAGGATCAAAAGTGACACAAGTTCATCTAAGACACCTATTTATAGAAAATGAAACAATGAAGGCTCATCCAAGGGAGGTCTTGGCCATAGCATATGGAGGCATGGGGGAAGAGAAAATATCTCTTACAAGTGGTCATTCAAGGCATGGTTGAAGGTATAATAGGTATGGCTTCAAGCATGGCTTTCAAGTATGTTTTTTTTTGGGTATTTTCCTTTTAATTTTGAAATGAAATAATTCATCTAGAAGGGAATGGAGGGCTGACGGTTTTGGTCAAAAAAATGGGAAGAAAAAGTCTTCTAGAAGTTGTCATATGAAGCATGGCGTTTATGACCCAAAATATGGTTCAAGGTAAGGTGTAAGTGTAACGCCCCGATTTTCTGTTAGAGTGAAAATGACCAAAATGCCCCTGAGGTCATTTTCGGCCCAGAATTCGAGGAAAGCCGGTCCGGTAATACTCAAAGGGCAAACTCAATGTTGGAAAGGGATTAGATGACTTGTGTTTCTTTCCGAGATCAAAAGTCTCGTTTTTTGAGTTTTTGGGTCAAAATGACCAAAACGCCCCTGTGGTGTTTTACCCGTTTGCAAGTGCCGGATGAACCCCAAAACTTCTCCAGATGGTTTTAAAAGGCGTTTTTATGTAGACTATGACTTTATTTTTGGTCCCGGAGGTCCCGGGCGAAATTAGTGCAAAATTACGGTTTTGCCCCTAGTTTCGTGTTTTTGTGCTTAATCGCGTGATTAAGCAAACCTAAGCAATATTAGGCTCTAATCGAAGGTTAATTAATTTCCATAATTAATCTTGGGTCAAAATAATTTATTAAAGTTGATTAGAACCTAAAAGTGCTTAATTACAACTTGAAATCCTATTTTAAATTCAAGATTCCTAGTCATGGAATCTTGAATAGTATTTTCTCTTTTCAATTCCTTAAATCATGGAATTGTGTTACATATTATTTATTCGCAAATGAGTTTTTAATCCCTTAATGATGTATGAGCACTCCTAACCTTGTCATAAAATTCCTAATACTCATACTTAGCTACCTAAACTTAAGCTTAATTACTCCTAACTTTGTACCTAAGCTAACCTACACTTAATCCTAGCATTAGCACACAATTAGATGATCAAACCTCACCCCCCATACTATCTGAAAAATGGCCGAAGCCATGCCCTCCCATATGCATCACATGTGTGAATTTTTCTCACTCAAAGAGTCATGCTTTGACCTTACACAAACCATACTTTGAGTCATACAAACTGTAACACCCTAAATCTTAACCTAAGACTACTAGTATATACTTAGGTTAATCTTTAGAATGTTACCTCTTGGTCTCATCTTTTACTTAGAAAATACTTAGCGGAAATATGGATAAAATTTTTCTTTTTGGAATTAAAATCAAAGTGAGAGCCACGCACGAATCTTTAAGAGGAAGCATAGCGAAACATATAAGCAAAGCATAAAGAAGCACATCATATCAGGGAGACATCAACTGAAACATATATATATATACTGTGCCTACCCAAAGGGTAGGACTATTCAATACATCGGGAAGCGGAATACAACTGAAATGCAATACAAGGAAATCATAAAAGTAAATACAAGAGAAACAACACCCATACCCATGTGCACCTAGAGTAAACAACCTTATATACAAAAGAAGGTTTGTCCTCAACTATGTGGCGTGTGTTCACTAACTACTACCCCTCCTATGTCTACTCCTGCTGGTCCGAGTACTGTGGGGTCGAGTCGATCCACTGACAAATCTCGGCGGGAGTGGTCGAGCGCATCATCGGGGCATGTCCACCGCAGCGAGGGCGCATATATGGCCAACGAGCCAACCCCGGCTGGACTACCGTCTCCTCACTCCCAGCCCTCATCGGTGGGGGAGCGGGATTGGAGCTCCAACTGTACATGTGGGATGGCGGGTCCTCGGATGGGTCTGTCTCCGAGTACTGGGTACGCGGCACATACTCAGGGTAGTCGCGTACTGCTGATGTCTCGGGCTCCATACGGAGAATTTGCTCATCGCGTGGTCTAGCTCGCTCAAAAATCCCGTTATGACGGTAAGGAGCAGTCGGGGTAAAACAATAACTCGGGACTGGGTGTGCGAAGGGTCGTCCCATAAACATGAACACTCTAACCGTGCAGCGACCCTCAAAATGGTATGACCCGAGTGCCGGGTCATGGTGCAGCTCCCATACTGGGGTGTCGATGAAAAGTACGAATGTCGCCATCTGAAGATATGATGGAAGAAAAGAGAGAGGGAATGAGAATCTTTCTAAAAGAATTCTCAGTAGGGTTATCCCTACCTAGGTGTCATCATCATATCCTCAGGAACCTTGGGTTTATTTCTAAAAAGGTGTGCATGCATATGAAACTCCTTTTAAATTAGTTTTCTAAGGTATTATTTATCCAAGGTCCATCATATTTTACAATGCGTCTTATAGCTAAGCATAAAATATACTAATGATATGAGTGCATCATAAAGGTAAACCAAACAATAGAACAATTAAGAAACATCATGACATTGGCATAAGTATAGTATATGTGACATTGTTAACTTTAACTTTCATCTCATGGGGCCACCCTAAACATCTCTAGGTTATGAGCTCATACCTTAACTAGTCGTCACTAGTTCTTACTTATCCTATGATAAGCGTAACATATACATAATCCCGACTTAATAGTGCGGGCTAGGGGGCAATTAAGGATCACCTCTCTTAGGGTCATTTCCTCTTTGAAACGCTCTACTAGCAACTAGTGCATCGTAGTTTTGTCCGCTTTGGCAAGCTCTATGTCAATACCCTCACGGATTTGTTTTCTTGGGGCTGCTCGGCTAAACTGGTGTCACCCAAGAAGGCGTCTCAGTGTTGTGTCATATTTAAGTTCTCATAAAGTGTTAATTCACAGATACATCATTATTCATTTCATAAATCTTTTTCATAGCATATATATCATCACAAGAAACTTCTTCATAGTGTATGCATAAAACCATAGCGTATACATTATCACATAATCACACCTTAGACAATCATTCATACGAACTCCCAAGCTCATTATGTTATAAACCTATAGTATGTTATGCTTTGGTTCTTTTGAGTCTTAAACTTGTAAACTAATTGTTCTAGTGTTATTCTTAACCTCTTACACACCTATAGGTTCACAACTAATAAGTTTTACTAATTTTTATGCTCAAGGACTTATCCAAACAGCACTATGCAGATTTGGACAGCTTTATGTTTGTGTGATTACGGGGTTCTAGAAATTACGGTTTAGACCCTTAAAGTCCTTAACTCACATTCTAAGTTATCGATCGTCAACACCTAATCTCTTGGGAACCTATGAGGTTATAACTAAGTATTTCTCACCTCACACTATGGTCAAGAATATCTCTAAACCTCAAGGATGCAGAATTTGAAATCCTAATTTTACGGGTACCTAGAAGTCACAACAATGACCCTTTCTAAGTTTAGTTTGCTCCTAAGGCTTCAAGATTAAGTCCTAAACCAATTATGAGTCATTCCTACATATTTAAACTAATTTAAAACCATGATTATCAAGTCTAAACCTTGCTGGACAGAATCCAGAAAATTACATAATTAAAGGATCTAGAATTCTCAAATTAATTCTTTTCTAGTCCCTAACTTATCCTATCTTTCACATATGAGTCTTAACATTATTTTTACTCAAATATAGGCACATTATCATCATCAAAACAGCACATACAGTGGCAGCAAAGAGCAAGTAAGAACCAAAAATATACTTCTCCATAGAAGGCATAAAACATAATTTCTAAAGCACATAAAATACTAGTTTCTCTTGGAATTCTTCTAAAACTCTCAAAGCTCATTTATAAATAATTTTAACATTTAAAACCATAAGAATATTTAAGAGGGCAGTGACCAATTCATTTTTATCTCAAGAGGTCCTAAATTCATAAAACTTAGTTCTATGCATTCCTTAAACTCATGTAGGCTTGGAAAAATTATGAAACATAGTCTCAAATACTTGGAAACCTCAAGACCTTTTATGGCCGAAATGTGAACAAAGAAAAATACATATTGTTGGACCTTTGTTGAGACAACAATGGGCAAGTCTTTGAGCTCTAGGTTCATTTAGGTGATGACATAAAAATAAACATGCTTATGCACTTATTTTAGGTTCCATTAGAAAGTAAAGTGATGGCACAAAGTAAATATGAATGCAACTCATTATTATCTTGGTATTAAGTGAGAACTTGAAATATAAACATGATAATGCATAGCTTGAAATATAAACATGATAATGCAAGTTCATTCATTGTCTTGGTATTTAGTGATAGCAAGGAAGTAAACATGATATGCAAAGCATAAAGTAAACATGGTGCAAGGTTCATTTTATGATTAACTAGAGCTCATTCAAGACTTTAACAAGATAACAACCCAATACAATATCTCAAAGATCACAACACAAAAATCGAAAGTCATATAAAAGAGAAGGAAAGTGAAACTACGTCAAGTTCTTTATTAAATACCCAAAACCCCTATCTAGAGAAAAATCTCTAGAACGTGCCGGCAAACTTTAAGGTTGACAAGGGTAGGCTTGGGCATTTAGAAATCCTTAGATTAATTTTCTTAAGTTGGAAAACCATGTGAGCTAGATAACATATAAATGAAGTTACAAGAAAAGGAAAACTCAAGCTTTAGAGGTTTCTTTGAGATGAACACAATGTCATCATCTAGAAACTCTCATCATCAAGCTATCATACTCATAATAGGGCCTAGAGGCCGAAATGAAAAAAAAAGGAAAAACAAAGGAAAGTTCAAAAAGAATCCAAGAAGAAACTAGAGAAAAACACTTTCTTGAGCAAAACAAAGTTTGGAAACAAATCCCTACCTTGTGATGAAGGTAAAAGCTTGGACTTGGAGATGGAAATGAGATGAGCAACACCTCCTAGGATGGTGATGATGATTCGGCCTTGATGAAAGAAAAAGGAAGGAAATGTGTTTCAAGTGAAATTGTGTTTGAGGTGTGGTGTTTGAGAGGCTTGATGATGGTTCAAGGCTTTGGGGTGGTGTTTGATGGTTGAGAGGTGATGATGAGATGAAGAGATGAAGAAGATAAAGATGAAAAGAAAGGAAGAACACTCTTGAAATTTTGAGAGAAAAAGAAAGACTAGCAAGACAACTCTAAAACTCTAAACTTAGCAAATGCTCCAAGGTGCAACAAGGCTATCACAAGCATCCTATTTATAGAAAAACAAAGCCATGGAGCTTACAATGGGAGGGAGTGGCCGTGTGGTTTGGAGGGAAAAGGAAGAGAAAATATCTCTTACACAAGGTCATTCAAGCATGGTTTGAAATATGGAAGCTATGCTACAAAGTATGGCTTGATGTGAGTTAATTTCCTATCAAATTTTTATGAAATTAGGCTTATAGAAACTTGTCATGGCTGGAACTTTTCCAGCCACAAATAAATGGGAAAAATGGGTTGTTTTAATTATTTATTCATGTGGAAATTCAAGCTTGATTGAAAGTTATGACAAGGTATAGTGTATGTGACTTGAGGTATGGCCTTGGAGTGTTGAAAAATTGAACATGTGATGCATAATGGGGGAGGACAGCTTCGGCCAAGGCTGGACAGCAGAGTGGGGGTGAGTTTTGACCATTTAATTGTGTGTTAATGGTAGGTTTAGATGTGTATTAGCTTAGGTACAAGGTTAGGAATGATTAAGCTTAAGTTTAGGTAACTAAGAATGTAATTTAGGGAGTTTATGACAAGTTTAGGAGTGCTCATACATCATTAGAGAATTTTAAACTCATTTATGAATAAAAAATGTGTAACACAATTCCATGATTTAAGGAATTGGAAAGAGAAAACACTATTCAAGATTCTATGACTAGGTGTCTTGAAATTAAAATATGATTTTAGGTTGTAATTAAGTACTTTTTCGTTCTAATCAACTTTAATAAATTATTTTGACTCAAGATTAATTAAGGAAATTAATTAACCTTCGATTAGAGCCTAATATTGCTTAGGTTTGCTTAATCACGCGATTAAGCGTAAAAATACGAAACTAGGGGCAAAACCATAATTTTGCACTAATTTTGCCCGGGACTTCTAAAATTAAAACTGAGGTTATAGACTACATAAAAACGCCTTTTAAAACCATCTGGAGAAGTTTCGGGTTCATCCGGCACTTGCAAATGGGTAAAACACCGCACGGGCTTTTTGGTCATTTTGACCCGAAACTCGAAAAACGAGATTTTTGATCCCGGGAACGTACACAAGTTATCTAATCCCCTTCCAACATTGAGTTTGCCCTTCGAGTACTGCCGAACCGGCTTTCCTCGAATTCCAGGCTGAAAATGACCTCAGGGGCATTTTGGTCATTTTCACTCTAACACAAAAATCGGGGCGTTACACAAACCATGCTTTCATCCATGCTTCCAAGGACAACATCTAGAAGCCTTTCCTCCCCCATTTTCCTGGTCAGATTTTTGCCAGCCCTCTCCCCCATTTTCATGAATTATTTCATTCCAAAACTTGAAGAAAAATCACCTCAAATCACCATACTTGTCATACCTCGTCATATTTTCACTCAAGCTTGCTTTTCCTAATGAATAACCAAGTGAAATAAATCAATTCCTCCATTTATTTGTGGCTGAAAAACTTCCAGCCATGTCTCACTTCTAGAAGCCTAATTTCATTCACAATTAAAAGAAAAACTCACTTAAAAATCCATGCCTAAAGCCATACCTTGAGTCATGAACTCCATACTTCAAACTATTCTTGTATGACACAATCAAAGAGATATTTTCTCTTCCTTTTCCCTCCAAAGCCACACGGTCACCCTCCTCCCCTTTTGAGCCTTCATTTGTTTTCCTCTATAAATACCTTGCCTAGAAACACATGCAAACACTTTAGTTCATTTGCACACTTTTAGTTTTCCTAAGCTTTCTTGAGTTCTTTCTTTTTCTCTCAAGTTTCAAGAGAGTTTTTCCTTTCTTTTCATCTTCATCTTCTTCATCCTCTCATCACATAATCATCACATAACCTTGAAACACCACCCACCACCTTAGATCATCATACAAACACCTAAACTTCTATTCTCAAACACAAGCCCACCAGGAACACATTTCCTTTGTTTTCCTCCCCACAAGGCCGAAGCCATCTAGCCCTAAGGAGGAGCTCATCATCTTGTTTTGCTTTTCAAGGAGTTCAAGTTTTTATCTTCACTCTAGGTAGGAGTGTTTTCTAAACTTTGTTTTCTTGAAAATGAGTTCTTTCTAGCTTTCTCTTGGATTTTCTTTTTGGAACTTCCTTTGTTGTTCTTTCTTTGAGATTTTGGCCATGAGGCCTTGATGAGCACATGATAGCTCAATGATGAGGACTCCTAGATGATGACTATGTGTTCATCTCAAAGGAACCTCTAGAGCTTGAGGTTTTACTTTCCTTGAGTTTCAACTTCATTTTCTAACTCAAACATGATTTTTACTCAAGAACACTTTTTCTTTCCTTGCTATTTTGGAGTTCGGTTTCTTGTTTCCTTTCCTTTAACATTTTGGTTTTCCATTTCCTTTTTGATCTTTGAGGTTTTGTTTGTTTAGAAAGTTTGTTTTCTTTGAGCTTGATGATGATGTTCAAGAACCTCATAGTTCCTTTGAGAACTTGGTTCAAGAACTCTAGAGCTCTCTTTGTAATGAGATATATGTTGGGTTGTTATTTTTTTAATGTCTTGGATGAGCTCTAGCTAATCATAAAATGAACCTTGCATCATGTTTATTTTATGCTTTGCACATCATGTTTACTTCCTTTGTTATCACTAATTACCAAGATAATAAAGGAACTTGCATTATCATGTTTATATTTCAAGCTTTGCATTATCATGTTTATATTTCAAGTCCTCACTTAAATCTTAAAGATAATAATGATGTGCATCTCATATTTATTTTATGCTCTCACTTTACTTTCTAATGAAAGCTAAAACAAGTGCATAAGCATGTTTATCTTCATGTCATCACTTAAATGAACCTAGAGCTCAAAGACTTGCCCATTATTGTCTCAAACAAAGGTCTAAAAATATTTATTTCCTTTGGTTCATATTTTGGCCCTAAGAGGTTTTGATGTGTCTAAGTATTGAAAACTATGTTTTATAAATTTTCTAAGCTTTTATGAGTACAAGAAATATGTAGAACTAAGTTTTATGAATTTAGGACCTCTTGAGACAAGTTTTATTTAGCTACTTCCCTCTCAAGTATTTGGATGATTTTTTATGTTAAAAATGTTTATAAATGAGTTTTGAAAGTTTTAAAAAGGTTCCAAGAGAAACTAGTATTTTATGTGCTTTAGAAATTGTGTTTTATGCCTTTATGGAGAATGGTTGTTTCGGTTCTGCCTTGCTATTATTTGCCACTGTATGAACTGTTTTAATGGTGATAATATGCCTATGTTTAAGTATAATTAATGGTAAAGCTCATATGTGAAAGATAAGAGAAGTTGAAACTAAAAAAGAATTAATTTGAGAGTTTTAGATCCCTTAATGTTTGATTTTTCTGGATTCTGTCCAGCAAGGTTTAGTAATCATAATCATGGTCCTAAATTATTTTAAATGTGTAGGAATGACTCATAATTGGTTTAGGACTTGATCTTGATATCTTAGGAACAAACTGGACTTAGAAAGGGTCATTGTTGTGACTTGTAGGTACCCGTAAAGTTAGGATTATGAATTCTGCATCCTTGAGGTTTAGAGATGTTCTTAACCATAGTGTGATGCGAGAAATACTTAGTTATAACCTTATAAGTTCCCGAGAGATTAGGTTTGATGATTTAAAACTTAGAATGTGAGTTAAGGACCTTAAAGGTCAATGCATAAGACACTAAGGAAGTTGTTAATGCTATGATGTGTTATATGATGCAATGATATGATGAGATGTGCTTGATGCATAAGAAAATGATTGCTGAAAATGTTAAAGTTTATCATAGCATGAGATTTCATGAGAACATGTTGTGTGAATTAGCTTATGGCAGTTTGAAGGAAATTCAGTTTAACAGCTGTTATGCTGCCGAATTTCCGTCAAACCTTAAAGGGTTAAAAGAAATGTTTTTGAGTACCATATGAGTTGAAAACCCTGGGTGACACCGGTTCGGCCAAGCACCCCCAGGGGAGACAAATCCGTGAAGGTATGAGTAGATGCAACCTACCAAAGCGGACAAATTGCTATGGCTTAATGCCCGCAAAGCGTTTCAAAGAGGGTATATCCTAAGAGAGGTGATCCCTGCCCCCTACCCGTACTTGCGAGTCGGGATTATTTTATTATGTTTCGCTTATTCAGATAATAAGTAAGAGCTAGTGACGACTAGCTAAGGTATGAGCTCATAACCTAGTTATTTTTAGGGTGGCTTATTATGCTAAAATACCATGATTAATGTCACGAAGTTGAGGAATGATTCACTTGAGAATTATATACCCTTATGCCACATGGTTTATGCTTATATGCTTTGATGTGTTGTCTTATATGCTCAAGTATTGACATGCATCCATGATATAATATATTGCATTCATAACATCTAGATGCATGCTAAAAGGAATGGACCTTGGATAATTAGTTTTGGAAAACCCTAAATTGAATCTTATATGCATGATCACTGTTTTATAATTAAACCCAAGGTTCCTGAGGATGTAAACGATGTAACCCTAGGGTAGAAGACTCCTACTAAGATTCTTTAGCAAGAATTCTTACTTCTCTCTCTTTCTTCTTTCGTCACATCTTCAAAGAGAGATGGAGACGTTCGTAGTCTTCGTTGACACACCTACTTAGGAGGTTCACTATGACCTGGACCACGGGTCATATCATTTTGAGGGGCAGTGTACCGTGCGAGTCTTCATATTCCTTGGACGCCCCTTTGCACATCCTGTACAGAACTACCGTTTCTCCCCGATGTCACCTTATGACGACGCGATGGTTTTTTAGCGCGCTAGGATGCGAGACGAGAGGATTTTGCAGACGTACACTGGTGGTTCGATGCCTCGAGACTTCCAGGACTACGTGCCTCGATCCCCGAGTTCGGAGGACAACCCATCCGAGGACCCGCCAACGCACATGTATAATGAGAGTTCTGCACCTACACCTCAGTTCGTGTGAGACGTGAGCGAGGAGATTGTTACACAGCCGAGGCTGGCTAGGCGAGCCGAGAGGCACCCCTATTGAGGAGCTCACGCTCAGTCTTCACGTGTCCCCACTCCTGCTGCTTCACGTCCATGGATCGGTTACACTCCACCTTTCCCCGGATTTCAGTAGCTGACGTCGTATGGGAGGTCTAGTGCACACACCCACTCGTAGAGAGGATAAACCTTCTTTTGTTTTGAGGTTATCCCACCTAGGTGCACTCGGGTAGTCATGGCTTATTTATGTTTATTTGCTTTCTGTTGTATGTTCATTCTTGCTGTATTACAAGCTCTGCCCGTCTCCATGAGGGTACGACTACTTATATACCTTAATTATGATATTAATGAAATGTTTCCCTTGTTATCATGATTATTGTTCCTTGGCTATACGCCTTACTTCATGATTTTAATGATTGACACGCGTGCTTTATATTTCTGTTGGTCGATTAGTTAAGCTCGCGGCTTTCACTTTGTTTTATTTTTTCAAAAAGAAAAATTTACCTGTGATTTCCGCTAAGTATTTTAATAAAGTGATGAGACTAAGAAGTAATAACCTAATGATTAGCCTAATATATTCTAGAGTATTTGGTTAAAAATTAGGGTGTTACAGTAAGCATGGATATTTAAGTGTAAGAATTCACATATGTGATGGAAAATAGGGGTATGGGTTTTGGCCAGCAGAAACAGCCAAGGGGAAGGGAAAATTGTTCATCTAATTGTGTGCTAATTGATGTGCTTAACTGTGTATTAGTTTAGGTACAAGGTTAAGAATTGCTAAGCATGAATTTAGGTAACTAAGAATGTGATTAGGAACTTTATGACATGATCAAGGAGTACTCATACACATTTACGAGGTTTAAAATTCATTTTATGAATAAACAATGTAGACAAAATTCCATGATTTAAGGAATTGGAGAGAGAAAATACTATTCAAGATTCCATGACTAGGAATCTTGAATTTAAAATGAGATTTGAGTTTAAATTAAGCAATCTTAGGTTCTAATTAGCTCTAATAAATTATTTGACTCTAGATTAATTAAGGAAATTAATTAACTTTCGATTAGAGCTTAATTTTGCTTAGGTTTGCTTAATCATGCGATTAAGCTCAAAAACACAAAACTAGGGGCAAAATCGTAATTTTGCATCCGGGACCACCGGGACTAAAATTGAGGTCACAGAATACATAAAAACACCTTTTAAAATCATCTGGAGAAGTTTTGAGTCCATCTGGTGCTCGTACCCATGTCAAACACAACAGGGGTATTTTGGTCATTTTGACCTGAAATCTCAGAAAACGAAATTTTCGATCCTGGAAAGGTACACAAGTCAACTAATCCCTTTCAAACATTGAGTTAGCTGCTCGAGGACTGTCGGGTCGGCTATCCTCGAGTTTCGGGCTGAAAATGGCCTCAAAGGCATTTCGGTCATTTTCACTCTAACAGAAAATCGGGGCGTTACAATATAGCCTAAGGTACATAATCATTTCACATGAATTCTTTCTCCTTTTATTTTCTTAGGTAACTTAAATCCTTTATTTTGTCCTCTATGGGGGCCACCCTAATACTCTCCCTTTTTTAGAGTTCTAGGTTATGAGCTTATACCTAAACTAGTCGTCATTACTCTACACTTATCCTGTGATAAGCAGTTTCCTGACTCTCAGAGTGCGAGATAGGGGTATAAGAACACCTTTTATAACCATTAATAACTGGAGTCCAAAGGGTCCTTATTGGATCACCTTTTATAACCATTAATTCCTAGATTCTAGAGGATAATTTCCATGCGTTTTATGTCACCTTTAATCTTATCATATTAATAAAAGATGCATGCATGAGCATATAGTTCTAAATATCATCATGGCTTATTACATAACATTTTATGCTCATAAATTTTATAATTTTTCCTAAGTTCACAAATTTGATAGAAATCCTGCAGCATAACAGCTAGGTATGGAGTTTCCCCAAATTTGCTACATGCCAACAAATACATCAATCATGCATCTCAAATATCTCAATAGTATGCCACAATTAATACAATGATCATGCTTCAATTTCATCTACTCATAAGCACATATCGTCATCATTTTACCGAAAAGTAAACATGCTCCTACCCAGTATGTCAGAATCAAGGACCAAGCTCAGCTAATGTGCATACTATGCTCATCAATACATATATATACATAGGCAGTGTATTAAAGATCATCATAAAACACTCATCATGCGATTATTCCCAAGTTGTCAGAAATTACGCTATAGTCCTACACGGGTTTAAACTACAACTCGGCTTAACCTAATTACCGAAATTATTCTTTTAGGCATCTAAGGGACCTACCACATTGATTTCCACTAAATTTTAACCTCATGAACATTTTCAAACAATGCTGGATAGGTTGGGTAGTATTTTAAATTAAACAGTTTCCAGGTTCTGGAAATTACATTTTTGACTCTTTTTAGTTACCGGCTTTTCATAAGATGCTAGAATTAATTCCTGCCACCACTAATAGAAATTTTTATATTTAAATTTAGTTCCAAACAGAATATTAGCTAAAATAATGTTGTCAAAATAGTAGCCATAAATTTTAGATTTCTAGAGTCTCGAAAATCATGTTTTCGGTTCTTTCTACTTGCTAGTCTTTCTCAAGATGCATAGCTTTCTCTAGAATGCCAAAAATAATTTTTGCAACAAGTGATATCAATTTTTACACATTAAATCCCCTCTAAACAGCACCTCACAGAAATTAGGAGGTCAAAACAGTGGCAAAAAATTTGGTTTCAAAATCATTTGAAAATCATATTTTTTTGATACTTTCAAGATACTTGCTTTCCTTATTACTTGATTTAAGACATAGAAAGCATTTGAAACTATTTTTACCTCTTTGAATATTCACATATCAACACCAAATAGAGAGCAAAACTCAAGTTTCAATAATAAGTCTCTTTTCTCATAAAAATACTCTTTTACTACTCTTTGAGTTTTCAAGACTTGCAAAACTTTTAAGGTATAACTTACAAAAGTTCTAAGACACAAGATTTGAACCATAAAATCAAATAAAACTCATCTCAACCCCATTGTCATATCATGGCCAGATGCTTATATATGGGTGTAGCCATGATTTAAAATTTTTATTTAAGATCCAAGGACAAGTCTTGAGCTCTAGAGATTTAGGTGAAGACTTGAATCACAAACATGCTATGCAATATCATTTTTAGTCTTTAACATTATAAAATGATGACTTGAAAATATAAATATGATATGCAAGACTTGAAATTAAATATGAGGATGCAAGTTCATTTTTAAGTCTTTAAGATTTAGATGATAACTTGAAATATAAACATAAAATGTAAGACTTAAAATTAAACATGAGGATGCAAGTCCATTTTTAAGTCTTCAAGATTTAAGGTGATGACTTGAAAGTAAACATAATGTGTAAGGCATTGAAATATAAACATGAGATGCAAGGGCTTGAAACATAAACATGAATGCAAGTCCATTTACATCTTGTTCACCTAAAGCTCAAAACTTTACAAGATTATATTTTTGTTCCTAATAGATCTCAAACATACTGAGCTTTAAAGTCCTTTAATAACATGGTTTCAAAAATCTTATCTCTTGGACTCACCATCAAGTTCAAGGAAATGAGCAAACAGAAAGACACCAACCAACAACATCCCTTTTCTCATGCTCCATGAAAAACAAGGAAGGAAAAAGAACCAAACTTTAGGCTCTAGAGGTCATAAACATGGTGACATAAAACCACCATCAAGAGCTTTCATCATTAAGCCATATTTCCAACCATTCTTTCACAACCAAAAACCAAACATGAGAAGAACAAAAAGATCCAAAATCGAAAATATTAACCAAGAGTAAACACAAAAATCGAAATGGAAGAAAAACTAAGGGATCAAAACTTAGGCTCTATAGGTCCAACACATGGTGGTTTCACAACCTCCATAAGATCCATCATCATCAAGTCTTGATCTCAAGCAAAACTCAAGAAGTCCAAACCAAAAAGAAAAAGGGAGAAAATAACAAGCTCAAACCGAAAATGGAGAGAAAGAGCACAACACAAAGAAAACATGATCTTATCCATTCTTTCATTATCAAAACCAAAATAAAGCAAAGAGAGGAACAAGAAACTCAAAACAAAACCCTTCCAAAGTTATCTTCTTGAAGAAAAGGAGGAAGCTTGGTCTCTTGTAAAGGAAATGAGAAGAAAAATCTTCTCTTGGAGCTATATATATTCGGCCAAGAGGAAAGAAATAGAATGAAGGATTTTTCTTATGTTGATGAGCTTGGGAATGGAAAAGTTTAGTGTATAGGAGGTGGTTTGTAGTGGTGGTGTGGTGGTTTGAGATGGAGAGGAGGTGGAAGAAGAAGGCTTCTTAAAGGTGTAGGAGGAGGAGATAAGAGCTTTTGGTTGAGAGAATCCTAAGAGTTCTTTTTTGACACAATCTTGGCAAAAAAATCGAGTATTACGAAATGAGATTTTTGTGTTGTAAAAGAAACAAATGTGATGGTTTTTTTTTTAAATGGGGGGAGGCCGCGGCCTCATGGCTGGTTTGGGGGGAATTATTTTCATTTCATGTAGCTTAGGAAGTGTATTAGAGGTAAGTTTGATTAGGCAAAAGTTTAGGAATTGGTACTTAAGCATTTGAGTTAGTAATCTGAGAGGTGTATTAGAGAGTTGTCTTGCTCATTTAGTTTGAATTAAGCATGATTAATTTGAATTTCAAATGGGAACATAATTCCTAGAATTAAGGAAATTGAGAGAGAAAATACTATTCACTTTTTTACTTTCTTTATGTCTTAAGAGTTTTTTGATTAAAAATGAGATTTTGACTTTCCCTAAGCATTCTTAACCCCTAATTAACCTTAATTAATTATTTTAACTCAAGATTGATAATTTAAATTAAATTATCTTTAGTTAGAGCCTATTATTATAATTATTTCCTTAATCACTTAATTAAGCTCATTTTGCACTAACTAGGGGCAAAATAGTAATTTTATATGAAAACTCCTCGGGACCACTAGAACCTTTCTAGACATTGTTTACCCTCATCATTGACATTTCTAACCTCCGAGAAAAGATTAGGTCAGATCGGCACTTAATTCTGTGTTAAATCTCTGCAGGGGTATTTTGGTCATTTTGTGTAGAAAGTCCAGAAATTGAGATTTTCGTCTCCATTATTATTTCTAACACATCCAATCCCCATCAGCCATCAAATCTACCCCTCGAGGATAGCTTGGGTCAACCGTCCTCAATTTTCGGGCAAAAATGACCTCAAGGGCACTTTGGTCATTTTCACACAGGAAAAATCGCGAATTGTGATTTTCACACAGATTGCTATCTAATCCTTATGTAACTTATTCCTAATATTTAAATATCCTTTTTTTTTGTGGCTGGGGTTGGCTAGCCTTGATTTTCATATAAAAATGATCTAGGGATATTTTGGTCATTTTTGCCAAGTAGGAAGAATTAGGGCGTTACAACACTTACCAAATTTCCCTTCTAACAAGGGGTGATTCCCCCATTTTTAATTAGGAGAGCACACTTAATGCCAATCAGGTTTTGGGAGACAATGTCAGCAAATAACCTGTCTAGCTTTGTTGTCTAACCAGTCTCTTCACCGAAAAAAATCTTTTAACTCCACTTGGGGACTCGGGGACAATAGGGTGTTCCACTGGAAAGGGAATTTTGACAGTCCTGAAGTTTCAAAGAAACATCCCCTCATCAACTCACCAGGCTTGATCTTAAAGAATTGATCAATATATGTTTGTTTCTTATATGAAGATTCAAAGACCTCAAGAATGTGCTTTTCCCAAGCTCTTGAAAAAGGTACCAATGACTCTCTAGCAACCTTGGAATTACTCACTCAGAAGAAATAAAAGAACAAGTGGCAAGTAGCTTCAAAACCCAGAAGCTCACATTGTAAATAGAAACCCTGAAGAGATGCCCATGAGTTGGGGTGTAGTTGAACGGGAGCCAAATGAAGAATGGCAGTACCCAAGAGCATAAATGTAGGAAGGGAAGCTTTACCTTTGCATGGCTGAATACTATTTCGTACATGAAGAAACTACTAACTCCTGGATTTCTAGTCACTTGGTTGTTCGGACTACATGCAATGAGTTCTAGATCCTCGACAAAACCAACGAGACCTAGGGATGGTCAAATCCTTTCCAAATCCCCAGTTGATGCAAAGATAGAAGTGATTTCTCCTAGTGACTTAGAGCACAGACCACCTAACAAGGCAATATGCACAAATGAACAGTTGCCATGGTATGGGAAATGGATGTGCATAAAGAGAGTAAGGGAATGAAAAGGAAATGAGTTTAGGAAGAAGATGATGGGAAATGAAGAAGATGAAAAAGCATGAATAGATTCATTACAAATTAATTTTTTTTTAGGAAACACAATTGTTTCAGCATCACTGTCAAAATAGGCATGCATGTCGTCAACCCAATGGGAGTCCACCTGGCCACTAACTAAAAAATCATGCAGGGACCTAATGTTGGAAGGAAAATCAGACGCTTTGCCCTAATCTAACTAGGCAAATAGTCTCTTCGGCCTTTTAAGTCTCGAGATTGGAGGGCTTGTGAATTGGTCGATACAAACCCAACTAGTCCTTTCGGTCTTTCAAGTCTCGGGACTGGAAGGCTTATGGACTGGTTGATACAAACTCGACCTACTTTCTTAGCCCAACTTTCACTCAGATGCCCTCAGTCCATATCACTTGATCCAAGGAACATCAGACTAGCTTCGCCATGCTGCACATTACTTGGCCCAAGAAGCATTGGGTTAGCCTAGCCGATAGCACAGCCATAAAGCCCTAATATTCCTCCCATAATCAAATCGGCCATTCAATACTAAAACAGTTTGCACATTCATGACCTGGAATGGTTTCTTCATCAAGGCCTTAACTAGTATATACTTAACACATTCCTACCCTCTACCCTAATCAGGACTTAATCATTGTCATGCTAGAGGAAGGATGGATTTTTAGTTTTCTACTTCAGAGGAGGGAAAAATTAAAAAAAATTGGGATTGTGATAGAGGAATGGTTTTCTACAATGCTATGGAGGAATGGTTTCAACACTGACATGGCTTGAGGTAACATTGACAAGTTGAATAGTTGACCAAAACATTGAACGCCTTGGTGGAAGATGATTAGAACCAACAACAATCAATTGGCATTAATCCCAATCCCTTGTGTTTAATTGTGGGATGTCTATTTTAGTCATTTTATCCTTCCAAAATAGAAACACAGCCCCAACCTTTTCCATGGCTGTCTCCCTCCACCTCCATTGTGAACAATCGCAGGTCCCACTTGTGGGTTCGAATTGCGGATTATCTTTGTTCTCCTTTTTTTCTTTTTTCTTTTGTTACTTCAATTTAGTAGGACTTGCCGGAGGGGTCACAGGTGTTTGGGTTTGTTAACCATCGGCATCAATACTCTTGTGAGCTCTTTAGTTGGGTTTTGGTTTTTGAACTTTTGCGAACCGTGTTGCACTCACGTAGCCGGTGGTGGTGAATCCTCTGTTTCTTCTAAGCCCATGTTCTTATATATCCATGATTTGGAAATAGCATTTATTGTGACAGTGGTCATGGCCAAATATGATACAGCAGCTATACCCACAAGAAAAGGACTTAGATCTGACCTTGGTCTTCAAATATCGGTCTTAGTCCATGAGGGACTTGGCAGTGGAGTCCATGGCCCTGCAATCCACTCCATTACTAAGCTTGGTAGCAATGGATTTTCAATTTTCTGGGAAATTCTTTTCGACTTTTAGGGGAAAAATAAATCCTTTTCTGACCTTTTTATTTTATTTTAAATAAAAAAGTATACTGGAAACCAAGCAACATTAAACAAGAACCCGAAAAAAAAAAAAAAGCAACGATACACAACTAACGAGCGCCACCTACCACACAATGAGTACAAACTAGTGCCAGCCATGGGTCTTCATCTCATGTTGCCACATTGTTACTTGGGTCATGTTAAAATGGTCCTGCTATTGTTCTGGACCATGCCATAATCTGTTCTTAAAGTACCTGAAATGACAATATTAACCTCATGTATATTTTATAATTACCATATAATTTTAAAAAATTACAAAACTGCAGCTACCCACTTTTATCTTTTCTATAAACCACTCCTCCGTCTATCCAACTCTCATCGACGCTGCCACAGTGCCTCCCCCTTCTGTGCCAGCACTGCCCACAAGTATCACCCATGGTGTAAACTTTCACCTGAGTTTTCTATGAATCGTCCACAACTTTTGGATTCACAATGACTGCCAAACCCAGAATAACTAATCAAGTTGGTAAATAAAACTGGAGATCTTTTAGATGTCATCCTTGTAGCCGGGTTCCAAGAGCAGAATTTGGATTCATCCGTTGGATTCTCTGACCACCACATAGAAGTAACTACTCAGACTAATCCATTGCAGGATCGTCGAAAATGGTGAATAATGGGAAACCAAGCAAATACCCCCAATTTGCAGGTCACCATGGTTGAAGTAGGGTGGTAGAAGTGATGAAAATTAGAAGAGTATGAGGGGTAGTTAGGTCTTTTGAAAATTGTTTTTTTAACTTTTAAAATCACCATTTTATTTTAAGTTATTATATCTTCAAATCTCAATCATTCAAATAAAATCTAACGGTATAGAAGAGAAGACCATATAATGATCTAGAAGATGGGATAGACCATGTTAAAATAACCCGTGCTTCAGCACAGTAAAACACACACTTTTAAAAATGCAGTTGGCCCGCAATATATACAATGCACAAAATCACTGTTTTAGAGCAAGAGCTTGAAAGAACACAACGGACCCCACAATGTTTTTCCCAACAGTGAAATGAAACTAGAAACAAAAGCAAACAAACCACTTCTGGGCTGTTTTGTGTCTACTAAAGAAGCTCCAGATATCTCAGCAAATGAAGTTGTGGGTCTCCTATATTCGCAAGAACCAAGAACCATTGCAAAGGGAGAAGACCATTGGACTTTTCTGAACTTAACGCCAAACATACTGATTTGAAATTCAAGCACCTCCACTCAGCAGCATTTCCTGACACCTCTTCAATGAATCCTGCTTCTGCAGTAAGATTTGGCGGTGGAATTTCTTGATAAAAAGGTCAGCCATATGGTCGATTTCGTCCTCCATTTTGAACTCTTGCCCTGCCTGTTCTTTGGAATTCTTCACCAAATCAATTATAGACCCCCCAAGATCTAAATCCTCCGAGTCAAACAGTGAGTGTGTAAGATCTGGGTACTTATTGCCATCACCACCATCATCATCATCTTTCTCATACCTGTAGTAACTTTCATAGCCATCCATATCTTTATCCTCCACCACTACTTTTGTCTCACTAGGACTGGACACAGTGTCATAGGAGTGTGCATTGTTATTGGACACCACGACGGGCTCGTTCTGGTCACTGCTTTCTTCCAATAAGCATTCCTGCTTGGGCTGAGAATGGTGCCCCAGAACAGATTGGAACTTCTCTGAGAGGGTGCTCATCACGTACTTCTTGTTCATCACAAGTGAGAATATGACCAACCGGACCTTGACAGCTTTTGTTTTAGACTTGAGAGCCAAACTTTTTGACTTGGCCATTGAGCTCAGTAAAGCGATGAATTGCTTCAAAAATCTAGATGCTCTGTTCTTCATGTTGTTGCTTCAATAGTTACTAGGAACTCTGTAGGCAAACAAAAGCAAAAGATGGCTTCGGCTTACTGAATGTTGGTTCTGTGTGAAGATTATTGTTCTTGACCTGAGGTTGTGGGATCTATATAGGGGATTATGCTTACTGAACTCAGATTGTGGGGAAAAAAAAAAAAGCAGTGTCTGGGGATGAAAGAGCGAAAGGAGTTTACACGAGTTTAAATAGCTGGCCAAGGGGTGCATTTTGCAAGTGAGAACCGACAACTAGCGGTGTTTTTGTGAAACATGCTAAACAAAAAGGAAAGGAAGGAGTGGTGTGGTGATTAAGAAATGAAAAGGAAAAAAAGATATCATTCAAACACCCATAAAATAAATAAATAAATATTTATTGAGATTCCCATTTAATGATGGTGAATTTCACACATATCATTTATCAAATTAAATCTAATAATTATTAAGTGATTAATTTAATAAATGCTTGAACAGCATGACTAAAAGAAAATGCGCGGAAGAGAGTTGAATAAGTATTATAAAGCAGAGGGACACGTGGCCTTGTATCATTGGCAATGAGTAGATAGATTTTTTTCATGAGGGCATGAGTAGATAGATAATGCTTGACCAGTGGTATACGTATTGCTATGACATTTTGGTGAGTAGCATAAGTTACTAGTGGGGTCCAATTGACTTAAATCATCCAAAGATATATTTCATTTGTGTGATTGAAGCTACTGGTCGAATCAAATATTTTTTCTAACTCTTTTATACTTCTAAAGTTATATTTATTTAACAAGATTTAAATTTAAGATTTTGTGGGCATCACTTAAGTTCCCTCACTATTAAATCAATTCTATTGGCCTTAAGTCAAACTGCCTTATATTGCAATAATATAAAAAAAATTCTTAGATGAGATCAATTCCAATGTCTCATCTTTACTCACACTTGTACTAAAGTTGGTGGACCTATAAATAAATAAGTATATTATAAATAAAATTTATAAATCTTATTTTTATTGTGAATATGTCTACAAATAAAGTATTAGAATTATGTCCATCCAAAAAATCCTCTACAATGCATGAGTAGACATATGACTAAAATATTTTTTCAATCACAATTCGTTTCGCGTGTTGATTGGCACTGAACAGTCGCATGTGAATAATAAGTCAATCCATATGAAATTGCAAAAGATATAATTTTATCATCTAATTGAAGATTTATGTATAAATAATGAGTTTAATTTTAACATGGTGCTACTGCGATATTTTTTTACCCAATTATTCAATAAAATATATTTTCATATAAGTGAAAAAAAATAGTTTGATTCTCACTAGTACTTCAAGGATTATGCGCATCTCAATATTTTGTTAATTATACTGGAAAATAACTTTGCACTATTGTAGGATTGAAAATTTAACTTATATAAATTGAGAATTAGGTAACAACATTGTCATATATTATGATTCTGTAAATTTTAAAATTATCAACATAAATTTCCCATTCCTTACGGTGTATTTTACAGTTTTTTTTTTGTAAATTTCTTCTTCCCTACTTTTTTAAATGCAAATATTATTTCAACACCTAAAAGTAAGTGTCTAATTAGGTCAATCACTTTATTACCATTGGATGTGATGTAACCATCACTTTTTTCACTAATCTTTTACATCCAATACTGATAGAGTAGATGTTCCAAGTAGACATCTATTTTTAATTGTTAAAATAGCAATGCTCATTTTTAAAATGGTAAACAAAAACTTATAAATTTCTTGTTCTTATAAATTTCTTGTCCCCATATAAAAAAGGTGCAACTAATAATTGGAAAAAAAAGACTTCTCTAATCTATTTCGATGAGTAACGGTTTACTTTGATTCTAAACAGTATATATATATATATATATATATCATTTAATCTCTAAATATTTTATTTAATATCTAAAATTATAAAAAATTATTCAAATAGTTTTTAAGATAAGATTCTTTGATACTAATTTGAATCTCTAAAAGGACTAATTTGAATATTTTTTATGATTTTAGTGACTAAATTGATAAATTTTTAATTTTGTTTATAAAAATAAAAATTCATAATTTAAGATCAAAAATAAATATTTAGGAAAAACCACCATTTTGACGCTCTGAAGATAAATGTGCTGACAAACTATTCCTTAAAAATATGTTTTATTAACTTGTGATAGGGATTAGTGTGCTAACAAGTTAGTAGTTGAAAGATCAATGCTTTACGTGTGTTTTGAATGACCTTGGCCGGCCGTTTACGTTTGAGACTTCCAATTATATGACCATCTGTGTTTGTGGGGAAGCTTTGATGCTTTTGACAAAGAGAAAAGGAAAAGAGGTAAAATACCACCGGTTGCAAGAGACCAAACACTCATAAATTGTTATCGTTTGAAAACATATGTAATTTGGGCTCAATGGGATTAACCATTTTCTTTTGACACACACACACTATCTATTTTCTTTTGAAATTTTCTATTTTTTTACTCTAACATAAAAAACCACAATATAACTAAAATTATAAAATAAAAATAATACATAATATTTTAAATATATATACACTATGTCTGGGTCATATAATTTTTTTAACTTTAATATAATTTTAATGTCTATGTCATGTTATATTCTGTATCTGTATGAACGTCTTTGCTCCATATATTTGCTTCGACAATACCTGTGGTAGATCACTAGAATATGTCCGTTTTTGGGTAAACAGACATCGAATCTCATTTGCTTAATGCAATAATATCTCAACGGCCGAGGCTCACGGGCACGGCGGATTTCAAGGTCTAGTGTGAGAAGAATGGTGGGACATATAATGATTACATGTTCCTTTCGAAATCTTAACCAGTAAGGTTACGCAATAACTTTTTCTTCGTTTTAATCCGCTTTACTTCCCAATTCTGTTCTAATTGGCAGCGCCATGGGGTTCGAACGTCTTTCAGGATTTCACACATGATTTAAGAAATTATTAAAAATACATAAATATACATAAAAAATATTTATATTGACAAAATTGTCGTTTTTAAAAAGTTGTACATTAATAATTATTATTATTATGAAAAGTTTAAGTATGTAAAAGTACGTGCAATGAAAAAAAATGAAAAAAGATAATTTGCTGTGAATTATTATTTGAGAGATGTCTTTATAATTCAATTAAAATTTGATATGGATCATTATTGATTGGAGATATATTATTTAATAGAAATGGCAAAGTGTCATGTTGTTAAACCTTAGCATTAAATTATTTTCCAAATTTTTTTATTATAAACAAATCTGTAGTTGCAATTTCTATGATGTAACATTATTATGTAAAAATTGCTAGTATTTTTTTTTATAAAGAGATATTTATTTATTTCAAGAGTAAGTTTTGATAGATTTATTCCATTGAATAATATTTTCAATCTAACTATTGAAGTATAAGTTTCTACTATATAGATGAAGTGTATAAAATTTCATAAGATTTCAAGATAGGTTGATATTCCATAATTCCTTTTTATTTGGATGCACAATGTAGTTTTAAAAATGCATAAAATCTTGAGTATTAAATAATATATCTATCAATGTCCAACTTTTCTTAAATTTTGTATGCTTGATCAACAAAATAATATCAAATGATTCAACAGTTGGATTGATAAAATATGTTATTAATAATAAGATATTCAATGAAATAAGTGTAACATATTTATTTTTATTAATGGATCTATCCTCTTTTTTTATTATTCTAATTTAATTGAAATCGCATGTTGCAATATTTTTAAAAATACCATGTCCCCAAAATCCTTCCAAAACACCATATAGACGAAATCTTCTTACCCAAAATTGGGGATGCCAATGGGGTAGGGTAGGGCTGGGGTAGGCAATAGTCCCCCATGTTAGCTCCAGGGCCTTACAGAAAGTGTGAATGCAATATGTCTTAAGTGATGACACAACTAATTCAGAGAAAATATTTTGAAGAAAAACTAATGTTTTCCCTTGAGTTTCTTGAATTAGCAGACAGGTTCTTCTAGATTGCATAATACATTCTTAAATCAGAAATAATTTCACTTTACATATGCAAACATGTTTTATCTCATCTAAAGAGAAAGGATTTTAATAAAAGTGAATATTATATTGTGCAAAGTACGTATACATGCCTAACAAATTGAAGAAAATCAATCATGAAAAAGAAGCCAAGGCTCAGATCTTCAGAAAGTAGAATGTGTCTTCAAAGAGTGCTCATATAATAAAGATATCAAACCAGATCTGAAGCAAAGATATTCTAAAACCTTCAATCATCATCATCGTGATCAAATAAATCACATACATGCCTTGATTGAAGAATGGAAGATCATTTTTTTCACCAAGGAACTAATACTGTACTTCAGAAAGTTCACTTCATAGTGAAACAATGCATTCTACATGAAAAATAAGGGAAATTTAAAGTCAAACCTAATTACAGACTGACGTGTCATCTTTTTTGCCAACTTGGCTAACTACCCCAGCTTATTGAAGGAAAAGTTTAGAAATCTCATTCCGAAATTGAAAAGTAGTTTTTGAAGGGACCTCAGAAACCTCTACCTCACAACGGCTTCTGTAACAGATCTGACAAAATACAAGCGACTCTTCTAAACTGCTTTCCAAGACGCAAACATATGATCTACACGTGTCACTTGGAGAACTAATCAAGGGAAACAGTAATAAATGGAAACCACTTATATATAGAGATGTTGTACTTTCAAAAACAGAGATCTTGACGCTACACAAGTGCTAAAACTATGGAAAAATTTCTCCTCATCTCTTGTAAAGTTCATTACAGCTTGTAATCAATTTCCTTGTTTGTAAAAATCTTCCTTCTACATTCTTTATATATATATATATATACATTCTTCCTAGGAAGAATCATTAGAAAAAAGTCATTCAAGTTTTTCCTAGGTCATATATTGTATATTTTACAGAAATTTGAGTGTAGGTTAGTTTGAGTTGCAAACCCAAACACAAACCTTTGTATCCTTGATCCAATAGTGATCGGAGTGAGTAACCTTGGAGAGTCCAGTCAAAGACTACTTGCAATGTGACAGTAGAAGTGTTCTACTAGTCACGTTTTAGCTTGGAGAGGCTGGTGAAAGGCTACTCAGGTTGTGACAACAGAGTGTACTTGCTGGTCATGGGTTCAGCTTGTAGAGTTTAGTGAATAACTACATGGTTTATGACAGTAGGAGTTATCAACTAGTCACAGGTAAGAGCTTGGGAAGACTACTACGGAAACTATCCTTTTTTTCTTTCTCAAGTTGAGAAGGGTTTAGTGAAACTCAACGGTGATTGAGAACTGAATGTAGGCAAGTTGGCCGAACCAGTATAAAAATAACTATGCAGGATGCTCATCTTCCCTATCTCTCTTACATTCACTGCTCTATGATTACTATTTAATATTTGCTTTTCTGTTACTAACATTGTAGTTTAGAAAGTCATTTTCTGACATACCTAACTTTATTTCCACTGCACTTCAATCTTAACGCTTGATAATATCTTGCTTAAGTTTTCAGAAGCAAAAGAAGAAAAGGTAAGTGAAACATGATTCAAGCCCTCTTCTTGTGAACTTTTCTACCTACACCCCACCCCCACGTCCATGGATGAATATCTTCCTTATCCATGCCCCATATCTTTGCAAGTATCTATTATTATGTTCCCCTATGGATAAATGGATATTTGTGGATATCCATGATTACTCACTATACTATTAAAAGATAAAAAATAGAAAAAATGAATAAAAGAAGAATAGTTTGTTTATTGTAGCTTTTAACATTTTACATTGACAACAAATAATCAATGATTTTCTTCAACAAGGGTCAAACTGCTTTGAATTAGGTATTTGTCAAAAAATTTGTGCGTTAACTTTTGCTTTTTAAGATATCGATTTAGGAAGCAAAAAATTACTCCTCTTGATCTCAACACAAAAAAGAAATGAGTATCAGATGGGTGTGAATTAGATGAGGATGGAATGTGTAATGTAATTTGTGTGTTGTATATGAAATTTTGACTAACAGAATGTTAAAGTGCAGACAAATTGTAGAATGTAAAGTATTTAGTTGACAAATGTAAACAAAATATAGACAGTGTAAAGAAAATAAAGGAAAACCTAGGAAAGTAGGAAATGCGGTTGAGAATAATTACTCAGGGACTATAGACTCTGTATAATCATCAAGGTGACATTGTAGAGCGAATATGTAAGTAAAAATTTCAACCCTTTTAAAATGTACAGAACCACTATTTATAGACATCCTAAGACTATAAGATCTTGATGTAGGTTGAAACATGCATGAGAAGGGGGTTGAATTGTGCTTTCATTTTTCTTCCTTTTTCATTGTGAAAAACCTTTAAACAATACTATCAAGTATACACTTAAAGTGAATTGGAAATATTGTTAGAGAGTTTCAAAAGTAGCTTTATGAACTAAAATAAAGATAAGAAGACTGATCAAGGCTATTTTTCATAAACGCATTAAAGATAAACATAAAGCAAAATATAAAAGAGATTAAGGGAGAAGAGAGATACTGGACAAAGGGTTTTATACGAGTTCAGCCTACCTGCCTACATCAAGTTCTCAACAACCTGTTAAGTTCCACTAAATCAACCTTTTTCTCAACCTTGAGAATGTCAGATTGTCTTTTAATAGCTTTCTCAAGCTATTTCACATGACCCGTAGCTCACTCTACTGCCATTCCCAAGTAGTTTTTTACTAGCCTTTTTAAGCTAATCTCACAATGACCACTACTAGATTACAGTACAAAGATATTTGAAGGTTGGTTCACTACAACTAGTAAATACTCAAGTTTTCTTAGAATAATATATTGAATGATGAAAACTTGAATGACTTCTTTCTAATGATTCTTCTGACGAAGAAAATGTTATCTAGTAAGAACTTACAGAAAAGATTTTTACAAAAGTAGAAATTGATTACATACAGTAATAGCTTTATAGAAGATGAAGGAGAGTTCTTGGCTTCTTGAAGGATTTTCAAGCAATTTAGCCAAAAGTCTTAAGTTGTAAGCACATGATCTACTTTTATACTTGATCTTCTATTTATGACCATTGCCTTGATCTGTTTTCCTAGTGACACATATTTCCTTTTGTGTCTTGAAAATGCAATCTAGAAGACTAGCTAGGCTATGTTAGGGCCATTTTGCAGTTGCAGAGACCATTGTTAAATAGAGGTTTATGAGTCCATATCTAGAAACTACTTTTTGCCTTTTGAGTGAGGTTTCTGAACTTCTTCTTCTAGAAGTTGAGATGGTTGACCAAGCTAAAAGGTGAAATTTCACTGTTATTCTCTTTTTAGGTTTGACTTTATTTTGAATTTTGAATCTCCCCTTTCATTTTGTAAATTCTACACAGTTTAAGTGTAAACATGCTTTCTGAAGCACTGATTCAATTTCTAAACTTCCTTTTAATCTTCAAAGCTTTAACCAGACCTTGTGCATGAGAAATTCATCATGATTGAAGATAGTAACCACAACTTGCTTTAGAGGAGGATTGAATTCTTCATTTGTATATCACTTTCTAAAGACGAAGGCTACTTTCTGAAAATCTAAAACTTGATTTCTTGTTCTTGAAAACTTTTCTTCATGCGTCAAACAAACTAATATCCATTTCAAGGATCATGTTCAATTCATTTAAGTTTTGAATCTTTTCTAATAGATTAAATATGTTTGTACATGATATCATGAAAATAAATATTGTTCTAGGGACTTGTATACTAACAAGTATGGTCTTGTTGAGTGCTCAAAAAACTCAATATTTTTATGAAATTGGTTTGTTGTCACTTAAAACTTTAAATTATAACACTTTCTAAAGGGTTCTGGAGCTAACACTTGATATTTGTCTTTGGTTGCGTCCTTGGATGTTATTAACATGTTTTTGATAATTTCTTTCTTTGTTATACACCTTCGTCGTTGAACATTTACTACTTTGTTGCGTCTTTATGAGGCTTTTGTCAGTAATTGCTGACAATCGCTACTAACCATCAATCGACCTATGTCTGTTTCCTACTAATCACTTTGGCAATCTTCTTAAATCTTCCAAAATTTTCTAAGTGCCAAATAACAAACATGGACTTCGTTTCATCAAACTTGAATGCGAGAATCTTATCATCATTGGCTTGCCATCTTGGATACTCAAGCTCTATCTTTCGAATGCTGTATATGGAATATTGACTGACATAATATTTGATGTAGAAGAATTACAGAATGTAATGTAATTGATTGATAAATGTAAATAAAACTACAGAAATCATAAAGGAAATAGAGGAAAATAGTCCTAGGAAAGCGAGAAATTGGGGTTGAGAACAATTACTTAGAGGACTCTAGACTCCGTTTGGTCATCAAGGTGACGTTGTTAGAGTGAGTGTATGAGTTCCTTTACAAATGTACAGAACAACTATTTATATACATCATAGGACTCTAAGATCTTGACATCTGTATTTGGTTGCGTCCTTGGATGTTGTCCACATGTCTTTGACAGTTATTTCTTTGTCACACTCCTTGTCGTCAAGTGGTTACCAATTTGCCGCACCTTCATAAGGCTTTTGTAAGTAACTACTGAAAAACACTAACAACTACTACTAACCGTCATTCGACCAATGTCTGTCTCTTAGTGATCAATGTGGAAATCTTCTCAAAATCTTCAAAATTTCTAGGTCCCAAATGACAAAATGGACTTCAACTTTTTGAACTTGAACATAACAATCTTGTCATAATTGGCTTGCAATCTTTGGTATTCAAAATTCACCTTGAATGACCACCGTCAACTTTGACATGTCGATTGACAAACTTGAAGCTTTGTCAATTTTGATCGATTCTTCCTTACAATTTAACTTCAATCTTGGGAAACTTTATTATATCAAATATCAATTATGCAGTATCATCCCTAAGAGTTTTTCATACCACGACAGTCAAACTTCTCTTATCAAACTCTTAATCCACCAAGGTCAAATAAAAATTCAACATTTTAACACTTGATGAAATTTGGTGCCAACAGATACACTATCAAGTTTAATACCTTTGTGCTTGGGCCTATTTTCTATTTCTGGAACCTTGCTACAAACTACCTCTAACTTCTTTCTAGGATGATAGTGCAATATCTTCTCAAGTACAATATCATCCTTAAGCCATGACATTATACTCAAGAGTTGTTATTTATAATTTAGTGGACCTCTCTTAAATATCAAGAACAAGGGTCGGCTAAATCATGTAGTAACTAATGTAAGGTTCTATAAAAATATATATCAAATACACAAAGTAATTATTTAAATACAAAGTTGAATATACAAGGAAGCTTTTCTAAGAGCTTTACAGTATGTCCGATTATCTTTAAAGATACAAACATGTATATATTTATAATAAACTAACTACAACAAATACAAGTCTTCTTTACTAAACTACTGTAGAATAGATTTTTTTCATGCAACAACCTCCTTGTCCTCTTGATCAACCTGGAGACGACGCTGGAACACAAAAATATAGGCGTAAGAATCACACAATTCTCAGTAGGGACATTCCCCAAATATACAATCATAATATCATCGTCATCGCCCCAGCCACTTTGGTTTATTAAGATAATGTGAGCATACAACATAGATCAATGGTTCATTTTTAAAGTTCCAAATCATACTTCTGAAGTGGATGACTTTTAATAATCAATCACTTAAAACATGTATTTCATGCCATTTAAGATCCTAGTAATTATTCTCAACTTTATGTGCACTCAGTACATTCGAAGAGGATCTCATTCTCTCTTTATATGCCTTTGACAATTTGAAAGGATCATATATCACTTCATTTTCCCTCGAAAAAGTGGAGAGGGTCATATATCACTCTATTTGCCCTCAACAAAATCAAAAGGATTGTATCTCACTCTATTTGCCCTCGACAAAGTCGAAAGGTTCATTTAATTTGCCCTCGACAAGTTGAAAGGATCATGTGTCCCTTTATTTGCCATCGACAAAGTCAAAAAAGGATCATATGTCACTCTATTTGCCTTCGACAAAGTCGAAAGGATCTCATCTATTTCTACTCATAGTTATAGGACCTAATTCAGTGTATCATTCATGTTTCTTTTTCTAAATGCATGCATAAAGTGCATATGTGCATTTATTCAAAATGTGATTCCAATCATACCTCAAACCATTCTTTAAAATCACTAGCTTGCATTCATATATATCATACTTCAACCAAGTGTCATCATTCCATCAATTTAAACTGTCAATTCATTTTCAGCACAATGAAAGATTTTTAACTTGGTAGCACAATTTAATTTGCATATCAAACAACCAATTCAAGGGCTATAAAAATTTCCTATGATACCTCAATGTGTCCCCAAGCTCTTGAAAAAATTTCAGAGCAAAAAGAGTTCTCTAACCATGTTGAATAAACTTTACAAGTTTGGTGGTCAGAGACTACTTATTCACAACTCAGACCAGAATTCTCATAATTTTTAACCCTAGCAAATGATTAAATAAACTCAAAATAAAAATCAAGGTTGAACTTAAAGATGTGTAGGACTCTCTGTAAAAATTTCAAAGGATAATTGCATCATTTGTTATGGTCACAAAATTATACAAATTCACAGCTTTAGTACCAAGATTTCAGCTAGCATAGATACACTCTCAGTTCTTGATTTTTTTTTCAGGCAGTAAAATTCTTTATTATGCACCACGAAAATTTTCAAAGTTTTGTTAGGATATTATCTTGAACATATAATTTTTGTAGCTCATAAAAATGACTAGAATTAAACCAGAAAATTCATGAACAAATCCTGTCCTCTTGAAATCCGAAAATCCAGCAACATGTATTAAATTTTCTTTTGACAAAAATCATTTTTCACAACATCAAACCACTCCACTAAAATTAACACATCAATATCAATATATAATCAACCAATTCAACTAAAGTATTCAGCCAAATCAGTAGGCAAATCACAAAAACAGAGTTGAATGTAAAAGAGGTTTAAAATCCCTACTCTTGAGGGCTAGTGTGTCCTTGTCTATAGTTTGCTCCAAGATGGAAGTCCTTCACTCCAAAGCTCTCTAATCACACCCAAATCCTTCCTCAATCAGTGAAGAATGATCTCTCAAGGTGGAAAGAGGTGATAGATTCAAATTCTAATAGGTTAGTTTGGTAGATATTGAGAAGTAGAACAAGTTTAGTGAATGGAGTTTGTGGTTTTGACAACTCTAGAGTAGTGTTTTGATGGCTTGAAATCAGGTTTTCATGGAAGCAAACATGGAGGTGTTGTGTCTCCTTGTCTTGGCCGAGAAATGCAATGGCTTCTTGGAGAAGAATGCCTTGTATTTATCTTACATTAATGTAGGAATATTATAACATATAATAGAGTAATCTTTGACCTAAGAGAAAAAAAAGGATGGCTATGATTAATCTTCTAATTCAAGATTAAATCTTAGCCATTCATTTGATATAAAGGGATAAGGTTCATTATTTTTGTAAATATTACAATAGCCCTCGGTGTTAGAAATCACACACCGAAATTTTACTGAATGGGTAAAACCGTGTACTCGGATAATCAAACATTGCTCGAAAATTAATTCTAGGCATCAAATATTTATTCTTACCCATTTCTAATCTTGTTCCTATAATTTCTAGGGTTTTGGCTGTCCCGACGAGCCTGCGAGGCCCACAAGTTACTATTCATTTTTTTTTTTTACAGATCCATTGGATCATTCTCATCATTTCTATGTTTGTCAAATTTTTGAAATTATGGCTCTAAAAACTCAAATTAATTTTTAAATAATTTTTAGGGTGTTACAGATAGGACCAATTGTTTTTGAAGTAGCAGTAATCATGAGTCTTCAGAATATTGGGATTGATATCTTGCCATACATGGAACCTCGTAACCCATTAACATATTCCCTTGACCTGCCCGACATGTCATACTCTGTCTTTGTAACACCCCGATTTTTCTGTCTGAGCAAAAAAGACCAAGATGCCCCTGAGGTCATTTTCCACCCGAAATTTGAGGATAGCCCACCTGACAATCCTCGGAGGGTCAACTCAATGTTAAAAATGGATTATATGTGAATGAATGATGATTAGTGTAACGCCCCGATTTTTCTGTTAAGAGTGGAAACGACCAAAATGCCCCTGAGGTCATTTTCATCCCGGAATTCGAGGAAAGCAGGTTCGGCAGTACTCGAAGGGCAAACTCAATATTGGAAGGGGATTAGATGACTTGTGTACCTTCCCGGAATCGAAAATCTCATTTTTCGAGTTTTCTGGTCAAAATGACCAAAACGCCCCTGCGGTGTTTTACCCGTTTGCAAGTGCCGGATGAACCAGAAACTTCTCCAGATGATTTTAAAAGGCTTTTTTATGTAGACTATGACTTTAGTTTTGGTCCCGGAGGTCCCGGGTGAAATTAGTGCAAAATTACGGTTTTGCCCCTAGTTTCGTGTTTTTACGCTTAATCGCATGATTAAGCAAACCTAAGCAATATTAGGCTCTAATCGAAGGTTAATTAATTTCCTTAATTAATATTAAGTCAAAATAATTTATTAAAGTTGATTAGAACCTAAAAGTGCTTAATTACAACTTAAAATTATATTTTAATTTCAAGACTCCTAGTCATGGAATCTTGAATAGTATTTTCTCTTTCCAATTCCTTAAATCATGGAATTGTGTTACACATTGTTTATTCATAAATGAGTTTAAAATTCTTTAATGATGTATGAGCACTCCTAATCTTGTCATAAAATCCTTAAATCACATTCTTAGTCACCTAAACTTAAGCTTAATTATTCCTAACCTTGTACCTAAGCTAATACACATTTAAACCTACCATTAACACCCAATTAAATGATCAAAACTCACCTCCCCCATGCTGCCCCTGGTCTGGCCGTGTACCCTCCCTTCCCATACGCATCACATGTTCAATTTTTCAACACTCCAAGGCCATACCTCAAATCACATACACTATACCTTGTCATAACTTTCAATCAAGCTTGATTTTCCAAGTAAATAACTAATTAAAATAGCCCATTTTCTCCATTTATTTGTGGCTGGAACTTTTCCAGCCATGCATTGTTTCTAGAAGCCTAATTTCATCAAAAATTGATAGGAAATTAACTCACATCAAGCCATACTTTGTAGCATAGTTTCCATACTTCAAACCATGCTTCTATGACACAATCAAAGAGATATTTTCCTCTCCCTTTGTCCTCCAATGCTACGGCCACTCCTCCCCCTTGGTGAGCCTCATTGTTTTGTTTTTCTATAAATAGGATGCTCGTGATAGCTTAGTTGCACTTTGAAGCATTTGCTAAGTTTAGAATTCTAGAGTTGTCTTGCTAGTTCTTTCTTTTTCTCTCAAGTTTCAAGAGAGTTCTTCCTTTCTTTTCATCTTCATCTTCATCCTCTCTTCACCTCATCATCATCTCTCAACCTTGAAACACCACCCCATAGCCTTGAACCATCATCAAACCTCTCAAACATCACACCTCAAACACAACCTCACTTGAAACACAACTCCAACCTTCTTGCTTCCTCTTGGCCGAAACCATCAAGCACCAAGGAGGAGCTCATCATCTTGTTTTTCTTTTCAAAAGTTCAAGCTTTGTGTCTTCACTCTAGGTAGGGGTGTTTTCTAAACTTTGTTTTCTTGAAAATGAGTTCTTTCTAGCTTTCTCTTGGGTTTTCCTTTTGAAACTTTCTTGTTTTTCCTTCCTTGTGATTTCAGCCATGAGGCCTTGCGGAGCACATGATAGCTCAATGATGAGGACTCCTAGAGAATGACTATGTGTTCGTCTCAAAGGAACCTCTAGAGGTTGAGTTTTTCTTTTTCTTTAACTTCATCTATACCATACTTAGCTCACATGGTTTTTCAACTTAAGAAAATTAATCTAAGGATTTCTAAAAGCCCAAGCCTACCCTTGTCAACCTTCATGTTCTAGAGATTTTTCTCTAGATAGGGTTTTGGGTATTTAATAAAGAACTTGGCTTAGTTTCACTTTCTTGTCCTTTTGTAAGGTTTTCAGTTTTGGTATTTTGGATCCTTGAGATTTGTTTGGTTTTGTTTAGAAAGTTTGTTTTCTTTGAGCTTGATTATGATGTTCAAGAACCTCATAGTTCCTATGAGAACTTGGTTCAAGAACTCTATAGCTCTCTTTATAATGAGATATATGTTGGGTTGTTACTTTGTTAAAGTCTTGAATGAGCTCTAGCTAACCATAAAATGAACCTTGCATCATGTTTACTTTTATGCTATGCACATCATGTCTACTTTCCTTGCTATCACTAAGTATCAAGATAATAAGTGAACCTTGCATTATCATGTTTATATTTCAAGCTATGCATTATCATGTTTATATTTCAAGTTCTCACTTAATACCAAGATAATAATGAGTTGCATTCATATTTACTTTGTGCTATCACTTTACTTTCTAATGGAACCTAAAATAAGTGCATGAGCATGTTTATTTTTATGTCATCACCTAAATGAACCTAGAGCTCAAAGACTTGCCCATTGTTGTCTCAAACAAAGGTGTAAAAAATATTTATTTCCTTTGGTTCATATTTCGGCCCTAAGGGGTCTTGATGTTTCTAAGTATTGAAGACTATGTTTTGTAATTTTTCCAAGCTTTTATGAGTTTAAGGAATGCATAGAACTAGGTTTTAAGAATTTAGGACCTCTTGAGACAAAGATGAATTGGTCACTGCCCTCTTAAATATTCTTATGATTTTAGATGTTAAAATTGTTTATAAATGAGTTTTGAAAGTTTTAAAAAGGTTCCAAGAGAAACTAGTATTTTATGTACTTTAGAAATTGTGTTTTATGCCTTTATGGAGAGTGTTTGTTTCGGTTCTGCCTTGCTATTTATTTGCCACTGTATGTGTTGTTTTAATGATGATAATATGCTTATGTTTGAGTAAAAATAATGTTAAGACATCATATGTGAAAGATAAGATAAGTTAGAAACTAGAAAAGAATTAATTTGAGAGTTCTAGATCCCTTAATTATTGAATTTTCTGGATACTGTCCAGCAATGTTTAGATTTGATAATCATGGATTTAAATTAGTTTAAATGTGTAGGAATGACTCATAATTGGTTTAGGACTTGATCTTGAAGCCATAGGAACAAACCGGACTTAGAAAGGGTCACTGTTGTGACTCCTAGGTACCCATAAAGTTAGGATTATAAATTCTGCATCCTTGAGGTTTAGAGATGTTCTTGGTCATAGTGTGAGGTGAGAAATACTTAGTTATAACCTCATAGGTACTCAAGAGATTAGGTTTGATGATTAATAACTTAGAACGTGAGTTAAGGACCTTAAGGGTCAATGCATAAGACATTAAAATGTCTTGAGTTTTTATGATGCTTAATTTATGATATATGATGCATGAGTTTTGTCTATGATAAGTTGATATGTGCTATAAAGAAGTTTTACATGATGATATGCTATGCCCCATAAGAAATGTTTGTGTATGTCCTATATGTTTTCATGGCATAAGCAAATTTGAGGAAATTCGGTCTACAGCCGTCATGCTGCCGAATTTCCATCAAATTTGAGGAACTTAGAAAATGGCCTTTTTGAAAATCATGAGAACTTAAATGTGACACAACACTAAGATGCCTTTTTGGGTGACACCGGTTTACCCGAGCACCCCCAAGAAAACAAATCCGTGAGGGTATTGACATACAGCTTGCCAAAGCGGACAATACTACGATGCACTAGTTGCTAGTAGAGCGTTTCAAAGAGGAAATGACCCTAATAGGTGATCCTTAATTTGCCCCCTAGCCTGTACTTTAAGTCGGGATTATGTTACGCTTATCATAGGATAAGTAAGAGCTAGTGACGACTAGTTAAAGTATGAGCTCATAACCTAGAGATGTTTTAGGGTGGCCCCATGAGATAAAAGTTAAAGTTTAAAATGTCACAGTTATACCTGTCACCTTATGCCAATGTTATAATGTTTCTTAGTTATTCCATTGATTGGCTTACCTTTATGATGCATTCATGTCATTAGTATATTCCATGCTTAGTCATAAGACGCATTATAAAATATGACGGACCTTGGATAATTAATACTTTAGAAAACTAACTTAAAAGGAGTTTATATGCATGCACACCTTTTCAGTAATAAAACCCAAGGTTCCTGAGGATGTGATGATGTCACTTAGGTAGGGATTACCCTACTCAGAATTCTTTTAGAAGATTTTCATTCCCTCTCTCTTTTCTTCCGTCACATCTTCAGATGGTGACTTTTGTACTCTTCATCGACACCCCAACGTGGGAGCTGCACCATGACCCAGCACTTGGGTCATACCATTTTGAGGGTCGCTGCACCATGACCCAGCACTCGGGTCATACCATTTTGAGGGTCGCTGCATAGTTAGAGTATTTATGTTTATGGGACGACCCTTCGCGCACCCAGTACGGAGCTACCGCTTCACCCCGACTGCTCCCTACCATCATAACATGATTTTTGAGCGAGCTAGACCACGTGACGAATCCATCAAAGGACCGGCCCTCGCACATGTACAGTTGGAGCTCCAGCCCCGCTCCCCCACCGATGAGAGCCGGGAGTGAGGAGAAAGTAGTTCAGCCGAGGTTGGCTCATAGGCCATCCATGCGCCCTCGCCGCGGTGGACACGCTCCGATGATCCGCACGACCATTCCCGCCGAGATTCGCCAGTGGATCAATTCCACCCCTCAATACTCGGACCAGCAGGAGTATGTGCATAGGATGGGTAGTAGCTAGTGCACACACGCCACATAGTTGAGGACAATTCTTCTTTTGTATATGAGGTTGTCTACTCTAGGTGCACACGGGTATGGGTGTTACTTTCATGGTTTCCTTGTATTTGCATTTCAGTTGTATTCGTTTTCCTTTGTACCTAATAGTCCTGCCTTTTGGTAGGCACACTATCTATATATAATCAGTTGATGTGTCCATATTATTTATGTGTTTTATTATGATTTGTTATTTATGCGTTTTATTATGATTTGCTCATATGACTTGTTTGAATTCCCGTTCAAAGAATCATGCGTGGCTTTCACTTTGGTTTTTAATTCCAAAAAGAAAAATTTTACCCATATTTCCGCTAAGTATTTTCAAGTAAAGAATGAGACCAAGAGGTAATATTCTAAAGATTAACCTAATTACATACTTGTAGTATTAGGTTAAGATTTAGGGTGTTACAATTAGAGCATAAAATCTCATTTTCTGAGGTTTTGGTCAAAATGACCAAAATACCCCTATAACGTTTTTACGCGAGTATAAGCGCCGTTTGAGCCCAGAAACTTTCTAAAAGGTTTCGAATGATGTTTTTATGTGTATGGTAATATCTGTTTAAGTCCCACTAGTTCTGGGTGATTTTTGTGCAAAATTACGATTTTGCCCTAAAATAGTGTTTTTGAGCTTAATGATGTAATTAAGGAAACCTAAGTAATATTAGGCTCTAATCAAAGATTAATTAATTTTCATAATTAATCTAGAGTCAAAATAATTTATTAAAGTTAATTAGAACCTAAGATTGCTTAATTACACCTTAATCATTTCTAAAAATCAAGATTCTTTGTCATGGAATCTTAAATAGTGTTTTCTCTCTCCAATTCCTTAAATTAAGGAATTGTGTTTGTGCACAATCATATCATAAAATGAGTTTTAATTTAGCTAATGAAGCAAGACCACTCCTAATCATATCTTGATACCCCTAATTACATGCTTACTTACCTAAACACTTGTTTAGCAACTCCTAATCTTAAGCCTAATAGATGATGCACCTAAACACACCCCTAAACCTTGATTAAATGAAAGGAATCTCTCCCTCCCTCACTCAAAGAAACCGGAACCACTCCTCCCTCCCTTACCCATTACATGTTTGAATTCTTGCACACAAATAGCCATACTTTGAGCCATGCTCCGCCTTACCGTGAACCATACCTCTAACCATGCTTCAGAAAACAAACCTCTCACCTCATGTTCCATAAAGGAACCTCACGGCCAGCCTTCCCCCTCAATGCACCTCCATTGTTTTGTTTTTCTATAAATACACATGCAAATGAACTTGTAAGAACCTTTGGATCATTTGCTAAGTGTAAGCTTAAAGCATTCTTGCAAGTTCTATCATTTTCTCTCAAAGTTCTAAGAGTTCTCATCTTCTTCATCCTCCTTCTTGAGCCACCATATCACAACTTCAAACCACCATTCAGCCACCACAAACCACCATCCCAACACTAAAACATCCTTTCTCAAACACAAGCTCACACAAAACACCTTTCTTTTCCTTTTCTCCTAGCTTGGCCGAAACCTCCTCCTTGCTTTGGAAGAAGTTTTTCTCCTCATTGTCACTTCATAGAACCAAGCTTTCATCTTCACACTTGATAGGGGGTTTTGTTTTCAAAAGGCTTTTCTGTTATATTGAAATCTTGATATGAAAAGTTTTAGTTTTCTCTTGGATTCAAACTCTATTCTCTCCTTTTGATTTTGGTTATAAGACTTGGGTTTTGAAAGGAAATCTTGAGTTTGATGATGAGGTTTCAAGATAATGATTTGTGATTTTCATTTGAGAAACCTCTAAAGCTTGAAATTTGGTTTTGGTACTAAATCATTTTTGGTTTTTCCTTTCTTTTCCTTGAACATGGTTTCAGTTTTCCTTTCCTTGTTCCCTTATGGTTTCGGTTTTTATTTCCTTTTCTTGATAAAAAATGCTAGATAACTCATTAACAATTTTACTTAAGAAAAGAACACCAATTGGTTTTCAAAAATCTCAAAGCTTACCCTTATCAACCTTATAGTTGGCCGGCACATTCTAGAGTTTACTCTAGATAGGAGCTTTTGAGCATAAAATAAAGAATATCGTGTAGTTCTCTCTATGTTTTGTTTCAAGAAATGTGTTATTTATTTTGATCTCTTGTTCATTTTCCTTGAGCTTGATGATGATGTTCAAACCATGAGGTTTTTTTGAAAACCTTGGTACAAGGACTCTAAAGCTCACTTTGTCTTGATAGATAAGTGTTGGGTTGAGATTATTATTGTCCTTCTAAAAGTCTTGTATGAGCTCTAGTTAAGTCAAAATGAACTTGCATTCATATTTACTTTTATGTCAACACTAAACTTTCAAGAATAAAGAATAAACTTGCACTTTCATGTTTATATTTCAAGTCATCACTTAAACTTTAAAGATAATAATAAGTTGCATCTCATATTTATGTTTATGCTCTCACTTGATAATAAAGAGTAAAACAAAGTGCACAACATGCTTAAGTTTATGTTGTAACACCCTAATTCTTAACTCAACTTTCTAGAACACATTAGGTCAATCATAAGGTTATCACTTCTCAGTCTTATCATTTTATTAAAATACTTAGCGGAAATTACGGGTAAATTTTTTTTTTGAAAACATAAACCAAAGTAAGAGCCGCACTCTTATCTAAACGAGAGACATGAACATCAATCATATGGAAACAAGAACTAAAGCAAGAATCAATAGAACAATAATCATCACGACAAGGAAACATTTCATTAATAATAATATAGATGAGATACATAAGTAGTCATGCCCTTATAGAAACGGGCTGAGCTTGTAATACATAAGCAAGCAAAATACAATAGAAACAAGAAAGCAATAAAGTACATGGTGCGACGGCAAAATAAAAACCAACTACACTACTCTCCTACCAAGCTATGTGCATTGAGCTAAAACCCCTTCCCAAAAGATACCGCCGAAGGGGAGATCCTCGTGACTGCTCGGGCACTCGACTAGCTCTCCGATAAGGTCTAGTGGTGACGACGGTCCTCGGGTGACGAAGGTAAGTAACTGGGGAATCGTTTGATCTCCTCCTAGGTAGGCCAGTGAAGTGGAACATGAACGCAAGTTGGCTATACATGAGCTCCTCGGCGAGGGTGCATCTCGGCTCTCCGCGCCAGGCGCGGCTGTATCACGGTATCCTCACTGCCCTCCCGCCTAAATGGGGGAAAGGGAGCAGAACTCTCCGAATAGACGTGCATCGGCGAGTCCTCGGACGAATCGGTCTCCGACCTCCGAGGCACATACTCTGGGTAGTCACGAACAGCTGAGGCGGACGAGTGGGCACGACGCAACTGCTCGTCACGAGGATGGGTTCACTCAAAGATCAAGTTGTCGCCACCAAAAGGAGCGGTAGGAGTGAACTGGTAGCTGGACACTGGATAAGCAAAAGGTCGACCCATGTACACAAAAACACGAACAGCACAGTGACCCTCAAAGTGATAGGAACGATGCTCTGAGTCGTAGTGCACCTCCTAGATGGGCGTATCAATGAAGACCATAAACGTCGTCATTGCTCTCTGAAGATGTGACGGAAGAAAGAGAAGGAAGAGAAAAGAGTGAGAATTCTTATTAAAGAATCTCAGTATGAGTCTCCTATCCTAGAGTTACATCGTTCACATCCTCAGGAACCTTGGGTTTAATTATAAAAGGTGTGCATACATAAAAGGTTCATTATTAGGGTTTATAAAACCAATTATCCAAGGTTTATTCCTTTTAGCATGCATCTAGATGTCATGGATGCAACATATTAAAACATGAATGCATGGCAATGCCTCAATCAAAAAACTCAATGAATCATAACTTCAAGAAACATACAAGTGGCATAAAGGGCATATAACTTTCAAGTGGATCTTTCCTCAACTTCGTGACATTAATCATGGTACTTCAGCATAATAAGGCCACCCTAAAATAACTAGGTTATGAGCTCATACCTCAGCTAGTCGTCACTAGCTCCTGCTTATTATCTGAATAAGTGAAACATAATAAAATAATCCCGACAATGCAAGTACGAGTAGGGGGCTAGGGATCACCTCTCTTAGGAAATACCCTCTTTGAAACGCTTTGCGGGCATCAAGCCACAACAATTTGTCCACTTTGGTAGGCTGCATCTACTCATACCCTCATGGATTTGTCTCCCCTGAGGGTGCTTGGCCAAACCGGTGTCACATAGGAAAGCGTGTCTCAATGCTTTGTCACATAAAAATCTCCTGGGGTTGCTCGGCCGAACCGGTGTCACCCAGGGTTTTCAACTCATGTAATACCTTAAAACATTTCTTCAATCCTTTTAGGTTTGACGGAAATTCGGCAGCATGACAGCTGTTAAACCGAATTTCCTTCAAACCGAAACTTATGCCACAAGCTAATCACACAACATATTCCTCAATTAAACCTCATGCCATGATAAACCTCATATCTTAAACAATCATTTCCTCATGCAGCATAAACATCTCAACGTATCTCATTACATCATTATGCAATTCAAAACTTCTTAGTGTCTTATGCATTGACCCTTAAGGTCCTTAACTCACAATCTAAGTTATAAATCATCACAACTTAATCTCTCGGGTACCTATAGGCTCATATCTAAGTATTCCTCACTCAACACTATGATCATAAACATCTCTAAACCTCGAGAATGCAGAATCTCAAATTCTAATCTTACGGGTACCTAGAAGTCACAACAATGACCCTTTCTAAGTCCGGTTTGCTCCTAAGGGATCAAGATCAAGTCCTAAACCAATTATGAGTCATTCCTACACATTTAAACTAATTTAAATCCATGATTACCATTTCTAAACCTTGCTGGACAGAGTCCAGAAAAATCAATTACAAAGGGATCTAGAACTCTCAAATTAATTCTTTTCTAGTTACTAACTTCTCTAATCTTTCACATATGAATTTTAGCATCAATTATACTCAAACATACTCATGTTATCATCATTAAAACAGCATAAACAGCACTTAATCACAGCAAGACAGAATCGAAAATACATCTCCATACAAAGGCATAAAACTTGGTTTCTGAAGCATATAAAATACTAGTTTCTCTTGGAACCTTTTCAAGACTTTCAAAACTCATTTATAAACATTTTTATCATCTAAAACTCTCAAAATATTTGTAAGGGCAGTAGCTAAATTAAATTTTTCTCAAGAGGTCCTAAATTCAAAAAACCTTGTTTTAGACATTGCTTGAACTCATATAAGCTTAGAAAAATTATGAAACATAGATTTTAATATTTGTAACAAATATAACTCCTTAGGGCCGAAATCAAGGAGCCAAATAACATATAGTTTTCAAGCCTTTGCTTGAGACAACAATGGGCAAATCTTTGAGCTCTAGGTTCTCTTAAGTGATGACATAAAAATAAACATGCTCATGCACTTGTTTTAGCTTTCATTAGAAAATAAAGTGAAGGCATAAAATAAACATGAGATGCAACTTATTATTATCTTTGATATTTAAGTGAGGACTTGAAATATAAACATGATAATGCAAAGCTTGAAACATAAACATGATAATGCAAGTTCAATTATTATTCTTGATATTTAGTGATGGAAAGGAAAATAAATATGAGGTGCAAGGCATAAACACAAACATGGATGCAATATTCATTTTAATCTCATCTAGAGCTCTTACAAGATTTTAGAGATACAACCCAACACTTATCTCATCACAAAGAGAGCTTTAGAGTTCTTGAACCAAGTTCTCAAAGGAACTATGAAGTTCTTAAACATCATCATCAAGCTCAAAGAAACAAACTTTCAAAAGAACATAAAATCTCAAAGAATAAGAAGCCAAAACCGAAACCTTCAAAAAGGAAAAGAGGATGAAACTAAGTCAAGTTCTTTATTAAGTACCCAAAACCCCTATCTAGAGAAAATCTCTAGAACGTGCTTGCCAACTTTAAGGTTGACAAGGGTATGCTTGGGCTTTTTGAAATCCTTAGATTAATTTTCTTCAGTTGAAAAATCATGTGAGCTAAGTATCATATAGATAAAGTTTAAGGAAAAGAAAAACTCAAGCTTTAGAGGTTCCTTTGAGATGAACACAAGGTCATCATCTAGAAACTCTCATCATCAAGCTATCATGCTCATAAACAAGGCCTCATGGAAAAAATGGAGAGGAAGAAAAGAAATAAAGAAAAGTTTCAAAATGAAATCCAAGAGAAAGCTAGAGAAAAACTCATTTTCAAGAAAAACAAGTTTAGAAAAACACTCCTACCTAGAGTGAAGATAAAAAGCTTGAACTTTAGGAAGGAAATAAGATGAACAACTCCTCCTTGGGGGTGGATGATGATTCGGCCTTCAAGAGATAAAGAGAAAGGAGATGTGTTTTGAATGAGATTATGTTTGAGGTCAAGTGTTTGAGAGGTTTGATGGTGATTCAAGGTTGTGAGGTGGTGTTTAGAGGTTATAAGATGATGATGAGATGAAGAGATGAAGAAGATAAAGATGAAGAGAAAAGGAAACTCTCTTGGAACTTGAGAGAAAACAAAGAACTCAAAGAAAGCTAGGAAAACTTGAACCTTTACAAATGATCTAAAGTGTTTGCAAGATCAAGTAAGTAAAGTATTTATAGAAAATGAAAACAAATGAAGTCTCATGGAGAGGAGGGGCTGGCCGTGTGGTTTGGGAGGGAAAGGAAGAGAAAATATCTCTTACAACTTATCATTCAAGCATGGTTTGAGGTATGGAAGTTATGATACAAAGTATGGTTTCAAGTATGGTAATTTCCTTTTGTTTGAAATTAAAATAACCCTTCTAGAAGCTAGGCATGGCTGGCTGGTTTTGGGCCACAAATAAATGAGAAAAATAGCTTAATTCATTTAGTTATTCACTTGAAAAATCAAGCATGGTAGAAAGTGTGACAAAGTATGGTGTGTATGACTTGAGGTATGGCTTTGGAGTGTAAAAAATTTGAGCATGTGATGGAACATGGGGGAGGGCATGCTTCGACCAGAATACAGCAAGAGAGAAGAAAAAAATCTTCCATGTAATTGTGTGTTAATGATAGCTTTAAGTGTGTATTAGTTTAGGTACAAGGTTAGGAGTTATTAAGCATAAGTTTAGGTAACTAAGAATGGTATTTAAGAGTTTTATGACAAGGTTAAAGAGTGCTCATACACATTTAAAGAGTTTAAAATTCATTTTATGAGTAAACAAGGTAGACAAATTTCCATGATTTAAGGAATTGGAAAGAGAAAACACTATTCAAGATTCCATGACTAGGAATCTTGAATTTAAAATAAGATTTCAAGTTGTAATTAAGCATTCTTAGGTTCTAATCAACTTTAATAAGTTATTTTGACTCAAGATTAATTATGGAAATTAATTAACCTTCGATTAGAGCCTAATATTGCTTAGGTTTGCTTAATTACGCGATTAAGTTTAAAAACACAAAACTAGGGGCAAAATCTTAATTTTGCACTAATTTCGCCCGGGACCTCTGAGACCAAAACTAAAGTCACAGAATACATAAAAACGTCTTTTAAAACCATCTGAAGAAGTTTCAGGTTCATCTACCACTTGCAAACGAGTAAAACACCACAGGGGCGTTTTGGTCATTTTGACCCGAAAACTCGAAAAACGAGATTTTCGATCCCGGGAAGGTATACAAGCCAACTAATCCCCTTCCAACATTGAGTTTTCCTTTCGAGTACTGCCAGATCAGCTTTCCTCGAAGTCCGGGCCGAAGATGACCTCAGGGGCATTTTGGTAATTTTCACTCTATTAGAAAATCGGGGCGTTACATATGTCATCACCTAAAAAACCTAGAGCTCAAAGATTTGCCCATTATTATCTCAAGTAAAGTAAAATAATATAGCTACTGCCCTTACTTATATTTTTAAAACTCAACTATGAGTAAAATAATATAGCTACTGCCTTTACTTATATTTTTATGATTTTTATGAAATAAAATTAGTTACTAAAAGAGTTTGAGGTCCTAAATTAATTCTAAGAGAAAACTAGTAACTTATGTGCACTTGAAAATGTGATTTTATGCAATTGTCTATGCTTTAAATTTCGACCACCGTCCTGGGCTTTATAGCCACTATTTGATACTGATTTTATAAGCTAGAATGAGTAAAAATTATGTTTGAATGAAGGAAAAATTATTTGATGAGTGTTAGGAACAATAAGTAACTAGAAAGGATTAGAAATGTGAGTTTTAGAAACCTTAGAAACTAAAATTATGGATTCTGTTTCAACATGCTTAAAATTAGTAAAAGAGGTTTATAATTAGTATATATGTGTAGGAATCCCTCATATTTTGGTTTAGGAATTGATTGTAGCCCCTTAGGTAAAGACAAAACTTAGAAAAGTTCAAAGTTGTGACTCCTAGATACCCGTAATTGTGAAACATAGATTGTACACTATGCTGTCCAATATTGATCATAATCATAATGATTAATAAGAATTATTGGTAATGATCCCCTAGATGCATAAAAGGTTAAGAACGGATGTAAGAATAATCAGATGATAAGTTTAAGACCCGTAAGGTTTAAAAGGGCTTGAAACGCCACAGGACTAATGTCATAATAAGTTTATTTATTCAAGTTGAGCTATGTTGATGCATGTGCTATGATGAAACTATTTATATATGACTTTAGAGATTTATTCTGAAATGTGGAATTGAATGTGAAAGTACATGCACTATGAGTTCTTGTGGCATAAAGCAAATTTGAAAGAAATTCGGTATACAGCAGTTATGCTGTCGAATTTCTGTCAAATTTGAGGACTTGAGAATGTTTTTGAAAACCTTCATGAGATGCATCCTGGGTGACACCGGTTTAGCCGAGCACCCCCAGGAACACAAAAATGAGTTTTTACATGTGACATAGCACTGAGACGCATTTCCCCTACTCTGGTGGGGAGGAGGCAAATCCGTGAGGGTATTGACATAAAGTTCAAAGTTGTGACTCCTAGATACCTATAATTGTGAAACATAGATTGTACATTATGCTGTCCAATATTGATCATAATCATAATGATTAATAAGAATTATTGGTAATGATCCCCTAGATGCATACAAGGTTAAGAACGGATGTAAGAATAATCAGATGATAAGTTTAAGACCCGTAAGGTTTAAAAGGGCTTGAAATGCCATAGGACTAATGTCATAATAAGTTTATTTATTCAAGTTGAGCTATGTTGATGCATGTGCTATGATGAAACTATTTATATATGACTTTAGTGATTTATTCTGAAATGTGGAATTGAATGTGAAAGTACATGCACTATGAGTTCTTGTGGCATAAAGCAAATTTGAAAGAAATTCGGTATCTGGCAGCTTATCTTTGTCGAATTTCTGTCAAATTTGAGGACTTGAGAATGTTTTTGAAAAACTTCATGAGATGTGTCCTGGGTGACACCGGTTTAGCTGAGCACCCCCCAGGAACACAAAAATGAGTTTTTACATGTGACATAGCACTGAGACGCATTTCCCCCACTCCGGTGGGGAGGAGGCAAATCCGTTAGGGTATTGACATAGAGCTTGCCAAAGCAAACAATTCGCTGTGCACTAGATGCCAGTAAAGAGTTTCAAAGAAGAAAATATTCCTATGGACTCCCCAAATTAAAGGAAATATTCCTCATCTTCAGAAGATTCAGTGTCCTTTGCAGTAGCCCCTGCCTTTTCAGCATTACACATGTCTCTCAATATCAGCACTGCCCTAGGCACTCCCTTAGGCAGATTCCTATATTTCTACTCAATGTTCTTTCTATGGATTGGGAGCTTGTCAGGCCTTCCCTTGGGAAGCTTACTTTTTGAGGTCTTAGCCTCAATTTTTGAAGGTTTAGAAGGCTTTGGAGTTTCAGCTCTCTTTTTGTAACACCCTAATTTTTAACCCAATACTCCAGAACATATTAGGCTAATAATTAGGTTGTTACTGCTTAGTCTCATTCATTTAATAAAATACTTAGTGGAAATTACGAATAAACTTTTTTTTTGAAAACATAAATCAAAGTGAGATCCGCGTTCTTAGCTATCCGTGAGGCAGAAATATAAAATACCAATAACAAAACATCAAGAATACAGCAAGAAAGCATATATCATTAACACAACAAGGGAACATTGCATTAGATATGTAGTTAAGGTACATACTTAGTCACGCCCTTATAGGGTCGGGCTGAGCTTGTAATACATCAAGAAAACAGGAAAGCAGTAAAGTACATGGTACAATGGAAAATAAAACCGCAATGCTACCCTCCTACCAAGCTACGAGTACTAAACTATAATCCCTCCCAAAAGATATTGCCGAAGGGAAGATCCTCGTAATGGCTTGCGTACTTGAAAAGTTTTCCAACGAAGTCTAGTGATGAAGGGGGCACTCGGGCAAAGGGGTATGTAACCCACAAACTACTCGATCTCTTCCTGAGTCGTCCAATGGAGTGGGAAAAGAGCGTGTGACATCTGGACATTATCCCCTCGGCACGGACGCTATTCGGCTCTCCTCGCCAAGCATGGCTGCATCACAGCATCCTCGCTTCCCTCTTGCCTAAACGGGGAAAAAGGAACAGAACTCTCCGAATAGGCATGCATCGGTGAATCCTTGGGCGGATCTGCCTCCAACCTCCTCGAACGAGGCACACACAATTCGGGTAGTCGCGGATAGCTGAAGCAGATGAACGAGCTCGACGCATTTACTCATCGCGAGGGCGGGTGTGCTCAAAGATCAGATCGTCACCACCAAAAAGAGCAGTAGGAATGAACTGGTAGCTGGATACTGGATAAGCAAAAGGTCGCCCCATGTACACAAAATCACAAACAGCACAACGACCCTCGAAGTGATAGGAGCAATGGTCCGGGTCGTAATGCACTTCCCACACGGGCGCGTCAATGAAGACTACGAACGTCGCCATCTGACTCTGAGGATGTGACAGAAGAAAGAGGAAGAAGAGAAAATGAGTGAGAATCCTACTAAAGAATATCAGTAGGAGTCTCCTATCCTAGGGTTACATCGTTCACATCCTCAGGAACCTTGGGTTTATTTATAAATGGTGTGCATACATATAAGATTCATTATTAGGGTTTATAAAAACTAATTATCCAAGGTTCATTCCTTTTAGCATGCATCTTAATGTCATGAATGCAATATATTTAAGCATGAATGCATAGCAATACATTATGCAAGCATTTAAATAAATCATGATATCAAGCAATAGATAAATGCCATAAAAGTACAGAACTTTTCTCATACTTGAACTCTTAAGTTCTTTTCCTCAAAGACCGCCTTCTTAACTTGTTCGCCAAAACCAACCGTAACATCAGTGCCCGGCGATATTAAACGCATCATCAAATCCAACCAAACTCACCCTATCGCCTAGGAATGAGCTCCAACAAAATGAGCTCAAACCTAACTAGTTATCACTAGATTTCTAAGAGGGCAAGAAGGGGTAACTTAGGAATAATTCTTTCTTTACTCATGAATATGTGACTTGAAAAGAGACATCGCATCTCCTTTCTCACATCTGAACTCCTTAAGTTCTTTCTCTCAATGACCACCTTCTTTTTGTAGCCACCAAATCCAATCGTAAACACCAGTGCCTGGCGATATTTATACGCATCACCAAATCCAACCAAACACACCCTATCGCCTAGGAATGAGCTCAACTATATTTATACTCATCACCAAATTATTCTCATTATCAAGTCCAACCAAATACACCCAAATCCAACCATAAACACCCATATTGCCTAAATGAGCTCAAACCTAACTAGTTTTCACTAGATTTTTAAGAGGGAAAAAGAAGAGGTACATACTCTCTCTCATTCAATTCTCATAAACATGATAGACATAACATCTCAACAATTCATACAATTCACCATAACATGCCACACCAACTCACAATGCATGTACTTACACATTCAATTCCACAATTCATAATCAATTTCTATAGCATCATCATAAAAGATCACATCATCATAACTCATATAGATCTCGTGTATCACACATCACATCATGCATATCAACAAATCATACTTAAATTACCAAACTAAAAGCGATAAAATCTCTTAATGTCTTATGCATTGACCCTTAAGATCCTTAACTCACAATCTAAGTTATAAATCATCATAACTTAATCTCTCGGGTACCTATAGGCTCATATCTAAGTATTCCTCACTCAACACTATGATCATAAACATCTCTAAACCTCAAGAATGCGGAATCTAAAATTCTAACTTTATGGGTACTTAGGAGTCACAACAATGACCCTTTCTAAGTCCGGTTTGCTCATAAGGCATCAAGATCAAGTCCTAAACCAATTATGAGTCATTCCTACACATTTAAACTAATTTAAAACCATGATTACCATTTCTAAACCATGCTGGACAGAAACCAGAAAAATCATTTACTAAGGGATCTAGAACTCTCAAATTAATTCTTTTCTAGTTACTAACTTCTCTAATCTTTCACATATGAATTTCAACATTATTTATGCTCAAACATACTCATATTATCACCATCAAAACAGCATAAATAGTGATCAACCACGGCAAGGTAGAACCGAAAATCCATCTCCATAAAAAGCATAAAACTTGATTTCTAAAGCACATAAAACACTAGTTTCTCTTGGAACCTTTTTAAAACTTTCAAAACTCATTTGTAAACATTTTTATCATCTAAAATCATCAACATATTCTCAAGGGCAGTAGCTAATCCAAATTGATCTCAATAGGTTTTAAAATCATAAAACTTTGTTTTAGACATTTCTTGAACTCATATAAGCTTAGAAAAATTAAGGAACATAGATTTTGATGCTTGTAACAAACAAAACTCCTCAAGGCCGAAATCAAGGCTAAAGAACACATATTTTTCAAGCCTTTGTTTGAGATAACAATCGGCAAGTCTTTGAGCTCTAGGTTCTCTTAAGTGATGACATAAAAATAAACATGCTCATGCACTTGTTTTAGCTTTCATTAGAAAGTAAAGTGAGAGCATAAAATAAACATGAGATGCAACTTATTATTATCTTTGATATTTAAGTGTGGACTTGAAATGTAAACATGATAGTGCAAGGCTTGAAATATAAATATGATAATGCAAGTTCATTCATTATCTTGATACTTAGTGATAGCAAGGAAGATAAATATGATATGCAAGGCATAAACATAAATATGAATGCAAGATTCATTTTAAATTTTAGCTAGAGCTCTTACAAGACTTTAGAGATCAACACAACCCAACACTTTCTCATCACAAAGAGAGCTTTAGAGTTCTTGAACCAAGTTCTCAAAGAAACTATGTGGTTCTTGAACATCATCACCAAGCTCAAGAACAAGCTTTTTAAAAGAAAGCAAAACTAAAAAAAAGAACCAAAACACATTCTTTTATGACACAAAATAGAAATAGAGACACTTTAAAATTTTTTAACAAAACCTTTGAAGTGAAACTATGGGGGCTGAAATGCTTAGGAAAAGGAAAAAGAAAGGAAAATCAAAACTTCACAAAATAAAGAACAAGACTCAAGCTTTAGAGGTTCCTTGGAGATGAACACAAGATCATCCATGAATTCTCATCATCAAGCTATCATAGTCATGAACAAAGCCTCATGGCCAAAATAGAGATGAGAGGAAACAAAGAAAAGTTTCAAAAAGTAATCAAGAGAAAACTAGAGAAAAACACATTTTCAAGGAAAGCAAGTTTTAGAAAAACACTCCTACCTAGAGTAAAGATGAAAACTTGAACTTTTGAAAGGAAATGAGATGAGCAACTCCTCCTTGAGGGATGATGATGATTCGGCCAAGGACAAGAGAAAGGAAAGGAGGTGTGTTTTGAGTGAGGTTGTGTTTGAGGTTGAGTGTTTGAGAGGTTTGATGATGATTTAAGGTTGTAAGGTGGTGGTTTGAGATTATGTGATGATGATATGAAGAGAGGATGAAGAAGATGAAGATGAACAAGAAGAACTCTAAGAACTCTTTGAGAGAAAAGAAAAGAACTCAAGAAAGCTTGGAAACTTAAACCTTGCAAATGATCTAAAGTGTTTCCAAGTGCATCTAAGCAAGGTATTTATAGAAGAATGAAACAATGGAGGCTCATTGAGGGGAGGGTGTAACATCCTAATTTTTTTCAGAAAATAATTGAGGCTTTAGTAGTAAGAATATCAAAATTTTGGTGTACACAAAACTGATGAGAACAATGTAACGAACGTAAAAAAAAAAAAAACATGAATAGTGTTTTGCAGGCCCCGTAGACCCACCGGAACAGCTGAAACCTTAGATTCAAGACCTGAAGGTGCCCGAAATTTGGAAATTATAGGATTAAGGTTAGAAATAGGTAGGAATAAATATTTTATACTTAGAATTAATTTTCAGGCAATAGTGGATTACCCGGGTACACTGTTTTACCCATTTGGTAAAATTATGGTGTGTAGTTTTTATACCGGATGAAGCTACCAGTGCAAGCTTGCCACCTAGGGTGACAAGTGTATGGTCTAGAGCAATACATATCCTTTCTTTTTTCAAGAGCCAATGAGAATGCTACAAAATTTTAAAGAAGATAATTTCATAATTGCTAAATTATATACATTATCTTAATATAAATAAAATCAAAATCCTCATAATTATCATTTTCATTCTCGGCCATAACAAAGGAGACAGCACAAACTCCATTTTTGCTTCCTCAAAATGCTTGAAACTTAAATTCAAAGCTCCAAAATCCTTGTCTACACTTGATAAAATCACAAACTCCCTTCACTAAACTTATTCCACTCATCAAGATCTCTCAATCTAACCGATTAGAATTTGAATCCATCAACTTTTCTTACTTTGAGAGCTTATTATCAGCTGTGTAAGGAAGGGTTTGGTGTGGGTTAGAAGGCTTGGAAGTAAAGGAAATCAATCTTGGAGCCAAGATCTTGAAAGCTTCAAAGTCTAGGGTTTTCTTTGGCCTTTTTCTTTCCAAACTATTCTGTAAATTTTTTTTGGGTTTTATTCCGAAATTTATGGTTATATTTGATGATAATATGTTGATATTGATGTGTTAATTTTGGTGGAGTGTTTGGATGAGGTTAAATAATGATTTTTGTCAAAATAAGTTTTGGCTAGATTGCTGAATTTTCGGATTTCAGCAGGACAGGATTTGTTCATGAATTTTCTGGTTCAATTCTATTCATTTTTATGAGCTATAAAAATTATATGTTCAAGCTAACATCATAAGGAAACTCTGATAATTTTCGTGGTGCATAATAAAGAGTTTTACTGCCTGAGAAAAATCAAGAACCAAGAGTATATCTATGCTGGCTAAAATCTTGGTACTGGAGCTGTGAATTTGTATAAATTTTTATTCATAGCAAATGATGGAGTTATCCTTTGAAATTTTTACAGAGTTTTGTAAACATCTTTAAGTATAACTGTGATTTTTATTTTGAGTTGTTTCTATCATTTGCTAAAGTTAAAAATTGTGAGAATCCTATTCTGAGCTGTGAAAAAGTGGCCTCTGACCACTAAAATTGTAGAATTTATTTGACATGGTTCTATTATTCTGTTTGCTATGAAATTTTTACAGGGACTTTTAGACACATTGCTGTGTCATAGAGAATTTTTATGGCCAGTGAATGGCCCATTGGATATGTGAATTAAATGTTGTCACCATAATGGTAAATCTATCAAGAAGCTGGAATGGTGAAGATGTATTAAGTTAATGATAGAAATCTATTTAATCCAAGTATATATCATATGAATGTATGTTAATTGTTTGAAAGGCTTGTTTATAAAGTATGAATGAGACTCCAATGATACTGAATGCCTATATATGGGATATAAACCTGACTTTGAAATAGAAAGGTCCATGACATGGTTGTATGACAAAAGAGAACATGTGAAATTTAATGGTGCATGTTTTAACATACGGGGAAAATAGAAACAAGGCTTATGTGTGATAGAGAGGGAAGGCAAAAATAAGAACTTCCCAAGAAATTTTATGAGTCGGTAGACTTATCGACTAGGAAATAGAACTGTGTGTGATTCAGAAATGGAAAAAAAATGAAGTCTGATGATCACGAATAGGAATGAGCTCATGTCCTAGCAGTCTATGGTCCTCTGAGGAGTTATCCACTACATATGTTACGATGTGAATCTAAGCCTTCCCTATGTTAATAAAAAGAACTACTACACTAAGTTGAATTCCATGTGATATAAGAGAAACACTTATGATTACTACCATTTTGCATATAAGTTTCTTTGACTCATGTATGCTAATATTGATATATGTGATCTAACATGATGTTTTTCTTTATTATTATAAATGCATTTACTGTTTATATTATATGCAGTATGTAAGGGGTTACCCTCTTTGAGAATTTTATAATATTCTCACCCCTATTTGTGTATATGTTGTATTGTGCTCAGACTCTGCAGATGCCCCTGGTTGAGGAGAGGCCATCATACCGATGGCCAATGGTTTCGCGTAGGAGGACATGAGACTTACGGGGGCTTTTGACTTGTATGTAGTGTAGTATAGTGCCAGGAACTTACCAGCTTGTAGACTAATTGGTGTTAGATGTCTTAGGTCCATTTCTGTGTGTTTAGTATTTTGTTGGACCTTGATATTTGAGCAAGCTTGGTAGATCTTTTGATAGTAGTTCCTGTGTTGTATTATAAGCAAAGTGACTTAACTTCAAGTATGGTATGTATTAAAGAAAGCGGTATGTAAAGTAATAATATATGTACATTTTATAGTAGTTTTCTTTATAACTCTAGAGTTTGATTTATCTTATTTCATTTCATTTGACTAGAGGATATTATAGAAAGGAAGTGATACTCTTCTAATTACAATGTTAATGCTCGAGTAATACATGGTAGTTAGGAGGGTGTTACATTATGGTATCAGAGCCGGACTATCCTATAAGCCTGAGGATTGGATCAGCTATGCTTTCTTAGAAATTGTCATGCATTTTGACTTTATATATATGTGTATGACTGCTGATTGGAAATGTTGTGGGTTCTTTGTACACTTTGCTTGGTATTGAGACTGATCAACTCAATATTTTCGTTTGGTGTGACAGGAACCAATGACTTCGAATCGGCAAACTAGGAGTGGAGCTGGAAACGATGCCGACATGATGAATACTTTTCGTGAGATGGCGGCTGCCATGAGGGAACAAACTACAGCTACTACCCGAATGATGGAGCAACTGAACCGCAATGAAAGGCAAAACCCAGCTGATAATCCTGTAGTGAACGAAGTCGATGTAGAATATCAGAAATTTGTCGAGTTCAGAAAGGCAAATCCCCCTCCATTTCGAGGAGCTTTTAATCCCTGTAAAGCAGAAGAATGGATAAAGGCCATGGAAAAGATTTTCTCCGTTCTTCCTTGCCTGAGAGATCCAGAAGGTGGCCTTTGCCACCTATATGCTAGAAGCAGATGCAGATTTTTGGTGGGTTGGCACCAGCGGATTATTTGAAGCTTCCCATACTGTAGTTACCTGGACTATTTTTAAGGAAGCTTTTTACCATAAGTACTTCCCTATTTCTGTGAGAAATGCGAAGGAATTGGAGTTCATGGCTCTCAAACAAGGACCTATGAGTGTAGCAGAGTATACTGCCAAATTTGAAGAGCTCTGCAAGTTTTCTACAATTTATCAACGTGACCCGGATGAAGTTTGGAAATGCATGAAATATGAAGGAGGTCTACAAGAAGATATAGAAGCAGCTGTAAGTCTCTTGGAGATTAGGGACTATCCTACCTTGGTAAATAAATATCGACGTGCAGAGGAGTCCAACAAGAAACTAACAAATTTCAAGTATGCCCAAAACAATGCTAGAAGGGGATTAGCACCTCAAGGTCCCCGATTCAAGCCTGTTAACCAACCTCGGAGAAGGTTTCCACCTAACAATAACAACAACAACAGCAGAGGAAAACAACTTCAACCTCTAAGACCTGAGATAGGGAGAGATTGCCCTAAGTGTGGGAAAAATCATGGGAATCGACCTTGCTGGACAACGCAAATCATTTGCTTTGGTTGTGGGAAACCAGGACATAAGATATTTGAGTGCCCAAACAAGAAAGGTCATCAGCCCGCCTCCAAGCCACAACAACATGGGCGTGTTTTTACTATAAGTGCCAAGGAAGCTTCTCAATCTGCCGATCTGATTCGAGGTAAGTGTGAAATAAATGGTAATGTCCTAGATATACTGTATGATACGGGTGCCACTCATTCTTTCATATCCCATGACTGTGTACAGAAGTTGCAATTATACGTATGCAGGCGCCTTATGATCTTCTTGTATCCACTCCTACTGCTGGTCCTATTAGGACTTGTTATACCTGTGTAAATATTCCTTTTCAAATAGGTGCTAGAGACTTTACTGCCAATTTAGTTTGTCTTCCTTTATCTGGTCTAGATGTAATTTTAGGTATGGATTGGCTAGTACCCAATTATGTCCTTTTACCTTTGTCGGATCGAGTGCCATATTTCTTTCCACTCTACCCTCCATTCCTGTGGTTCCTTTTTCTTTTTACTTGAACCTTGTAACATCCAACCCTAGTAAGACAGATCGTCAGGAATATGTTCTCCTTTCTACTAGTGAAACTGAATGTGGCTATGAGTTGAGCAAGATTCCAGTGGTGAGGGAATATCCAGATGTTTTTCCAGAGGATATTCCAGAATTTCCTCCTGAAAGAGAGATTGAATTTTCCATCGAGTTGGTTCCAAGAACAGGTCCTATTTCAATTGCTCCTTATAGGATGTCCCCTTTAGAGTTGAAAGAATTAAAGTCCCAAATTGAAGAACTGTTAGGGAAGCATTTTATTAGACCAAGTGCCTCTCCATGGGGAGCCCCTGTTCTTTTGGTGAAGAAAAAGGATGAGGGTATGAGGCTTTGTGTAGACTATAGGCAATTGAACAAAGTGACAATAAAAAATAAGTACCCCTTGCCAAGAATTGACGATCTCATGGATCAATTACGAGGTGCAACTGTATTCTCAAAGATTGATCTTAGATCGGTACCATCGATTCGGGTTCGGAATGAGGATATACCTAAAAGCGCTTTTAGAACTCGATATGGGCATTACAGTATAGGGTGATGTCTTTTGGATTGACTAATGCTCCGGCTGTATTCATGGATTATATGAATCGAATCTTCCGCCCTTACTTGGATAAATTTGTAGTTGTCTTCATAGATGACATACTTATATATTCAAGGACTGAGGAAGAACATATGGAGCACCTTAGGGTTGTGTTACAAATCCTAAGAGAGAGAAAGTTGTATGCTAAGTTGTCGAAATGTGAATTACGGATGGGAGAGGTTAGATTCCTAGGTCATGTAGTATCACGAGGAGGAATCTCTGTAGATCCCAAGATGGGTAGAATCGATACTCCATTGGGAGCGACCAACAACGGTGTGAGATTCGGAGTTTCCTAGGGTTAGCTGGATATTATAGGCGTTTTATCATGAGTTTTCTCAGATAGCATTACCTTTGACTAAATTAACCCGAAAGAATGCTCCATTCAATTGGACACCAGAGTGTGAAAAGAGTTTCCAGGAGTTGAAACAAAAGTTAACCATGGCTCCAGTCCTAGTATTACCTGATCCTTATAGACCCTATGAGTTTTATTGTGATGCTTCTAGTAAGGGTTTAGGATGTGTGTTGATGCAAAATCATAACGTGGTTGCCTATGCTTCTCGACAGTTGAAACCCCATGAAGTAAACTATCCAACCCATGACCTTGAACTTGCAGCTGTGGTTTTTGCCCTAAAGATCTGGCGACATCATTTGTATGGTGTGCGGTTTAATGTTTTCTCACGATCATAAAAGTTTAAAGTATCTTTTTGATCAAAAAGAGTTGAATATGCGGCAAAGAAGGTGGATGGAATTCCTCAAGGACTATGAGTTTAGTCTGAATTACCATCCAGGCAAGGCAAATGTTGTTGCCGATGCTCTGAGTAGAAAATCCCTAAGTGTAGCATGCTTGATGATTAAAGAGACGGAGCTAGTTGAAAGTTTCAAGGAACTTAGTTTAGACATGTCTGTGAACCCCCCGGGTGTGGTGCTAGGGCAAATAAAGGTAACAAGTGAGTTCAAAGGACAAATTTTAGCTGCACAACGTGAAAACCCAGGAGATATTAAGATCAATTCATGCAAAGAAGTTGCAGGATTCACTCAAGACCAACAAGGTATATGGAGATACAAGGATAGGGTATGTGTACCCACAAGTGGCGATCTTAGAAAGAAGATCTTAGAGGAAGCTCATAGGCGAACTTACTATACATCCAGGCATTAGTAAAATGTATGCGGATCTCAAGAAAATGTTCTGGTGGTCAGGAATGAAAAAAGATATAGAAGAGTGTGTCAGGAAGTGTTAACTTGCCAAAAAGTTAAAATAGAACATCAAAAACCAGCTGGGACCCTGCAACCCTTAGAAATCCCGGAATGGAAGTGGGAAAGTATTTCTATGGATTTTGTAATGGGTTTGCCAAGGACATCGTCAGGTCATGATGCTATATGGGTTATAGTAGATAGATTGACCAAGTCTGCTCATTTCTTACCCATTAAGGCTAATTTTCCTTTGGATAAGTTAGCTTCCTTGTACATCCAAGAAATAGTAAGACTACACGGTGTTCCTTCCTCGATAGTTTCTGACAGAGATCCAAGGTTTACTTGAGATTTTGGGGAGCGTTCCAAAAGTCTTTGGTACCAAACTTTGTTTGAGCACGCCTATCACCCCCAAAGCGACGGGCAAACAGAGCGAACCATACAAACCCTGGAAGATATGCTAAGGGCATGCGTGATTGGCGAAGGGAAGTTGGGACAAGTTACTCCCATTGGTTGAGTTTGCTTATAATTACAGCCCATCACGCTAGTATTGGCATGGCCCGTATGAAGCTCTATATGGAAGAAAACGTCAATCCCCATTGTGTTGGTATGATTCGGAGAAGCGAGACTATTGGGACCCGATCTTGTTAATCAAACAACGGAGCAAATCCTAAGATCGGGAGCAAGATTCTCACCGCACAGAGTCGTCAAAGAGCTATCTTTGATACTCGAAGGAAACCTTTAGAATTTCAAGAGGGAGAACATGTATTCTGAAGGTCACGCCCACTCTTGGAGTAGGTAGGGCCCTTAGAGTTAAAAAGTTGTCACCTAGGTTTATAGGTCCTTTTCAAATTCTTCAACGAATTGGGTCATTTGCTTACAGATAGCCTTACCCCACATTTATCCAACCTTCATAATGTCTTCCATGTATCTCAACTTCGAATGTACCACCCAGATCAAAACCATATCATTGAGCCCGAGTCTATACAGTTAAGGGATGACTTGACATTTCAAGCCCCTCCTATTCAGATCGTTGATAGAGAAGTCAGGCAACTTAGAAATAAATCTGTGCAACTTGTAAAAGTGGCTTGGGGTGGACCTGGAAATGAAGAGTATACATGGGAACTAGAATCAAGTATGAAGACAGATCATCCGGAATTATTTCCAGGCATGAAATTTTGAGGGCAAAATTTTTTTTAAGGTGGGGAGTAATGTAACATCCTAATTTTTTTTCAGAAAATAATTGAGGCTTTAGTAGTAAGAATATCAAATTTTTGGTGTACACAAAAATGATGAGAACAATGTAACGAACGTCAAAAAAAAAAAAAAAACGTGAATAGTGTTTTACAGGCCCCGTAGACCCACCTAACAATTTGAAACCTTAGATTCAAGACTGAAGGTGCCGAAATTTGGAAATTATAGGATTAAGGTTAGAAATAGGTAGGAATAAATATTTTATACTTAGAATTAATTTACAGGCAATAGTGGATTACCCAGTACCTTTGTTTTACCCGTTTGGTAAAATTACGGTGTGTAGTTTTTATCTTAGGATGAAGCTACGGTGCAAGCTTGCCACCTAGGGTGACAAGTATATGGTCTAGAGCAATACATATCCTTTCCTTTTTCAAGAGCCAATGAGAATGCTACAAAATTTCAAAGAAGATAATTTCATAATTGCTAAATTATATACATTATCTTAATATAAATAAAATCAAAATCCTCATAATTATCATCTTCATTCTCGGCCATAACAAAGGAGACAGCACAAACTCCATTTTTGCTTCCTCAAAATGCTTGAAACTTAAATTCAAAGCTCCAAAATCCTTGTCTACACTTGATAAAATCACAAACTCCCTTCACTAAACTTATTCCACTCATCAAGATCTTTCAATCTAACCGATTAGAATTTGAATCGATCAACTTTTCCTACTTTGAGAGCTTATTATCAGCTGTGTAAGGAAGGGTTTGGTGTGAGTTAGAAGGCTTGGAAGTAAAGGAAATCAATCTTGGAGCCAAGATCTTGAAAGCTTCAAAGTGTAGGGTTTTCTTTGGCCTTTTTCTTTCCAAACTATTCTGTAAATTTTTTTTGGGTTTTATTCCGAAATTTATGGTTATATTTGATGATAATATGTTGATATTGATGTGTTAATTTTGGTGGAGTGTTTGGATGAGGTTAAATAATGATTTTTGTCAAAATAAGTTTTGGCTAGGCTGCTGAATTTGCGGATTTCAGCAGGACAAGATTTGTTCATGAATTTTCTGGTTCCATTCTGGTCATTTTTATGAGCTATAAAAATTATATGTTGAAGCTAACATCATAAGGAAACTCTGATAATTTTCGTGGTGCATAATAAAGAGTTTTACTGCTTGAGAAAAATCAAGAACCAAGAGTATATCTATGCTGGCTGAAATCTTGGTACTGGAGCTGTGAATTTGTATAAATTTTTATTCATAGCAAATGATGGAGTTATCCTTTGAAATTTTTACAGAGTTTTTTAGACATCTTTAAGTATAACTGTGATTTTTATTTTGAGTTGTTTCTATCATTTGCTAAAGTTAAAAATTGTGAGAATCCTATTCTGAGCTGTGAAAAAGTGGCCTCTGACCACTAAAATGGTAGAATTTATTTGACATGGTTCTATTATTCTGTTTGCTATGAAATTTTTACAGGGACTTTTAGACACATTGAGGTGTCATAGAGAATTTTTATGGCCAGTGAATTGCCCATTGGATATGTGAATTAAATGTTGTCACCATAATGGTAAATCTGTCAAGAAGCTGGAATGGTGAAGATGTATTAAGTTAATGATAGAAATCTATTTAATCCAAGTATGTATCATATGAATGTATGTTAATTGTTTGAAAGGCTTGTTTATAAAGTATGAATGAGACTCCAATGATACTGAATGCCTATATCTGGGATATAAACCTGACTTTGAAATAGAAAGGTCCATGACATGGTTGTATGACAAAAGAGAACATGTGAAATTTAATGGTGCATGTTTTAACATACAGGAAAATAGAAACAAGGCTTATGTGTGATAGAGAGGGAAGGCAAAAATAAGAACTTCCCAAGAAATTTTATGAGTCAGTAGACTTATCGACTAGGAAATAGAACTGTGTGTGATTGAAATGGAAAAAAATGATGTCTGATGATCACGAATAGGAATGAGCTCATGTCCTAGCAGTCTATGGTCCTCTGAGGAGTTATCCACTACATATGTTACCTGATGTGAATCTAAGCCTTCCCTATGTTAATAAAAAGAACTACTACACTAAGTTGAATTCCATGTGATATAAGAGAAACACTTATGATTACTACCATTTTGCATATAAGTTTCTTTGACTCATGTATGCTAATATTGATATATGTGATCTAACATGATGTTTTTCTTTATTATTATAAATGCATTTACTGTTTATATTAATGCGTATGTAAGGGGTTACCCTACTGAGAATTTTATAATATTCTCACCCCTATTTGTGTATATGTGTATTGTGCTCAGACTCTGCAGATGCCCTGGTGAGGAGAGGCCATCATACCGATGGCCAATGGTTTGTGTAGGAGGACATGAGACTTACGGGGCTTTTGACTTGTATGTAGTGTAGTATAGTGCCGTGAACTTACCGACTTGTAGACTAATTGGTGTTAGATGTCTTAGGTCCATTTCCGTGTGTTTAGTATTTTGTTGGACCTTGATATTTGAGCAAGCTTGGTAGATCTTTTGATAGTAGTTCCTGTGTTGTATTATAAGCAAAGTGACTTAACTTCAAGTATGGTATGTATTAAAGAAAGCGGTATGTAAAGTAATAATATATGTACATTTTATAGTAGTTTTCTTTATAACTCTAGAGTTTGATTTATCTTATTTCATTTCATTTGACTAGAGGATATTATAGAAAGGAAGTGATACTCTTCTAATTACAATGTTAATGCTCGAGTAATACATGGTAGTTTGGAGGGTGTTACGGAGGGGGCTGGCCGTGTACTTTGAGACATGGAGGAGAGAAAAATATCTCTTACACAATGTCATTCAAGCATGGTTTGAGGTATGGAAGACATGATGCAAGGTATGGCTCAAAGTATGGTAATTTCTCTTTGTTTGAAATTGAAATAAATCATCTAGAAAGCAAGGAGGGCTGGCTGTTTTTGAGCCACAAAAATAAGAGAAAAAGTCTTCTAGAAGTTGTCCTATGAAGCATGTATGAAAGCATGGGCTTTATGACTCAAAGTATGGTTTGAGGTGAGGTGGAAGCATGGTTCTTTGAGTGCAAAAATTCACACATATGATGGAAATGAGGGGTATGGGTTTCGGCCAGGTTTACACAACCAAGGGGAGGGAGATTTGTTCATGTAATTGGGTGCTAATGATAGGTTTAGATGTGTATTAGTTTAGGTGCAAGGTTAGGAATCATTAAGCATAAGTTTAGGTAACTAAAAATGAGGTTTAGGAATATTTATGACAAGATTAGGAGTGCTCATACATCATTAGAGAATTTAAAATTCATTTGTGAATAAAAAATTTAAAACACAATTCTATGATTTAAGGAATTGGAGAGAGAATTTACTATTTAAGATTCCATGAATAGGAAATCTTGAATTTAAAATAAAATTTGAGTTGAAATTAAGCATTATTAAGTTCTAATCAACTTTAATAAATTATTTTGACTCAAGATTAATTATGAAAATTAATTAATCTTCGATTATAGCCTAATATTGCTTAGGTTTGCTTAATCACACGATTAAGTTTGAAAACACAAAGCTAAGGGCAAAATCGTAATTTTGTACTAATTTTGCCTGGGACCACCGAGACAAAAACTGAATTCATAGAATACATAAAAACGCCTTTTAAAACCATCTAGAGAAGTTTCGGGTTCATCCGACACTTGCAAACGGGTAAAACACCACAGGGGTATTTTGGTCATTTTGACCCGAAAACTCGAAAAACAAGATTTTCATTCCCGGAAAGGTACACAAGTCAATTAATCCCCTTCCAACATTGAGTTTGCCCCTCGAGGATTGCTGGGTCGGCTATCCTCGAGTTCCGAGCCAAAAAAGACCTCAGGGGCATATTGGTTATTTTCACTCTACAGAAAATCGAGACGTTACACTTTTAGTTCTTATTCTATCTTCTTTTGCTTATCTTTTTTGCTCCATGAGGGACTTCCTCAGACAAAGTGCTCTCAGAAACTTGCTCTACTTCATCAGAGCTCTTTGAACTAATTTCAAGGATGAGTATCTTCCATTTCAGTTTGCCTTTTTCTATTTTTTCTTCTTCTTTGCTTCAGAAGTAGCCTTTTTTACTTTGGTATCCCAATTTAGGAGCTTTGTTTCCTAGAGCTTTTCTTGACAGCCACAGATTTTGTTCTCTTCATGGTTTTGAAGGAGAGCATGGTGTAATCTATGTTTGTAAGATACTCAAACCATTCTTTAGCAAGAGGGTATTTAATGTGATGGAGAACTTTCATCAGCAGCATCCTATAAGGAACCCCCTCGGTTCTTCTCTTCTCTTTAGTGATAGTACTAAGCATATAGTCCATAACAATTCCAGGGAGATTTATTTTTCTTTTAACCATAAGGAAAAATACCAATATACAATCCATACCCAGCAGTACATCAGTACTGTCATCTAGGGAGAATGGTAAACTGAACGATAGTGAATACTTTTCTCACCTGTGAGCTTAGCATGGCAATGGTAATGTTAGAAGGCTTGTTTTTTATGGGAATCAGTAAGACTATTGGATCCCTCTTCAATGCTTACCCCAAGCGACTTGAACCTGTCACCTTGTAGTAAACAAGTCATTCCAGCAATGGGTGTAACACCCTAAATCTTAACCCAAGACTACTAGTATGTACTTAGGTTAATCTTTAGAATATTACCTCTTGGTCTCATCTTTACTTAGAAAATACTTAGCGAAAATATGGGTAAAATTTTTCTTTTTGGAATTTAAAATCAAAGTGAGAGCCACGCACGAATCTTTAAGAGAAAGCATAGAGAAACATATAAGCAAAGCATAAAGAAACACATCATATCATGGAGACATCAACTGAAACATAGTTTTATATATATATATATATATATATGTTGTGCCTACCCAAAAGGGAATGACTATTTAATACATCTGGAAGCGGAATACAACTGAAATGCAATACATGGAAATCATAAAAAGCAAATACAAGAGAAACAACACCCATACCCATGTGCACCTAGAGTAGACAACCTCATATACAAAAGAAGGTTTGTCCTCAACTATGTGGTGTGTGTGCACTAACTGCTACCCCTCCTATGTCTACTCCTGTCCGAGAATCTTGTGGGGTCAGTCGATCCAGCCGAATCTCGGCGAGTGGTCAGCGCATCATCGGGGCATGCCCACCGCGGCGGCGCATAGATGGCCGGCGAGCCAACCTCGGTGGACTACCGTCTCCTCACTCCCAGCCCTCATCGGTGGGAGCGGGGCTGGAGCTCCAAGCGTACATGTGGGATGGCGGGTCCTCGGATGGGTCCGTCTCAGAAGTCTTGAGGACGCGGCACATACTCGAGGTACTCGCGTCTTTGCTGATGTCTCGCGCTCCATGCGGAGGATCTGCTCATCGCGTGGTCTCGCTCGCTCAAAAATCCCATTATGACGGTAAGGCGATCGGGGTAAAGCGGTAACTTCGGGATGGGTGTGCGAAGGGTCGTCCCATGAACATGAATACTCTGGCGGTCAGCGACCCTCAAAATGGTATGACCCGAGTGCCGGGTCATGGTGCAGCTCCCATACCGGGGTGTCGATGAAGAGTACAAATGTCGCCATCTGAAGATATGACGGAGGAAAAGAGAGAGGAAATGAGAATCTTTCTAAAAGAATTCTCAGTAGGGTTATCCCTACCTAGGTGACATCGTCACATCCTCAGGAACCTTGAGTTTATTTCTAAAAAGGTATGCATACATATAAATTCCTTTTAAGTTATTTTTCCAAAGTGTTATTTATCCAAGGTCCATCATATTTTACAATGCGTCTTATAGCTAAGCATAAAATATACTAATGATATGAGTGCATCATAAAGGTAAACCAAACAATAGAACAATCAGGAAACATCGTGACATTGGCATAAGTATAGTATATGTGACATTGTTAACTTTAACTTTCATCTCATGGGGCCGCCCTAAAACATCTCTAGGTTATGAGCTCATACCTTAACTAGTCGTCACTAGTTCTTACTTATCCTATGATAAGCGTAACATATACATAATCCCGACTTAATAGTGCGGGCTAGGGGGCAATTAAGGATCGCCTCTCTTATGGTCATTTCCTCTTTGAAACGCTCTACTAGCAACTAGTGCATCGTAGTTTTGTCCGCTTTGGCAAGCTCTATGTCAATACCCTCACGGATTTATTTTCTTGGGGGTGCTCGGCTAAACCGGTGTCACCCAAGAAGGCGTCTCAGTGTTGTGTCACATTTAAGTTCTCATAAAGTGTTAATTCACAGATACATCTTTATTCATTTCATAAATCTTTCTCATAGCATATATATCATCACAAGAAACTTCTTCATAGTGTATGCATAAAACCATAGCATATACATTATCACATAATCACACCTTAGACAATCATTCATATGAATTCCCAAGCTTATTATGTTATGAACTTATAGTATATTATGCTTTGGTTCCTTTGAGTCTTAAACTTGTAAACTAATTGTTCTAGTATTATTCTTAACCTCTTACACACCTATAGGTTCACAACCAATAAGTTTTACTTATTTTTATGCTCAAGGACCTATCCAAACAGTACTACGCAGATTTTAGACAACTTTATAATTGTGTGATTACGGGGTTCTAGAATTTACGGTTTAGACCCTTAAAGTCCTTCACTCGCATTCTAAGTTATCGATCATTAAAACCTAATCTCTTGGGAACCTATGAGGTTATATCTAAGTATTTCTCACCTCACACTATGACCAAGAACATCTCTAAACCTCAAGGATGCAGAATTTGAAATCCTAACTTTACGGGTACCTAGAAGTCACAACAATGACCCTTTCTAAGTTTAGTTTGCTCCTAAGGCTTCAAGATTAAGTCCTAAACCAATTATGAGTCATTCCTTCACATTTAAACTAATTTAAAACCATGATTATTAAATCTAAACCTTGCTGGACAGAATCCAGAAAATTACATAATTAAAGGATCTAGAATTCTCAAATTAATTCTTTTCTAGTTCCTAACTTATCCTATCTTTCACATATGAGTCTTAACATTATTTTTTACTCAAACATAGACACATTATCATCATAAAAACAGCACATATAGTGGCAGCAAAGAGCAAGGAAGAACTGAAAATATACTTCTCCATAAAAGGCATAAAACATAATTTCTAAAGCACATAAAATACTAGTTTCTCTTGGAACTCTTTTTAAACTCTCAAAGCTCATTTATAAGCAATTTTATCATCTAAAATCATAAGAATATTTAAGAGGGCAGTGACCAATTCATCTTTGTCCCAAGAGGTTCTAAATTCTCAAAACTTGGTTCCATGCATTCCTTAAACTCACTTAAGCTTGGAAAAATTATAAGACATAGTCTCAAATACTTGGAAACCTCAAGACCTCCTAGGGCCGAAACATGAACCCAAGAAAAACACATATTGTTAGACCTTCGTTGAGACCACAATGGGCAAGTCTTTGAGCTCTAGGTTCATTTAGGTGATGATATAAAAATAAACATGCTCATGCACTTATTTTAGGTTCCATTAGAAAGTAAAGTGATAGCTCAAAGTAAATATGAATGCAACTCATTATTATCTTGCTATTAAGTGAGGGCTTGAAATATAAACATGATAATGCAAGGTTCACTTATTAACTTGATATTTAGTGATGGCAAGGAAGTAAACATGATATGCAAAGCATAAAGTAAACATGATGGAAGGTTCATTTTATGGTTGACTAGAGCTCATTCAAGACTTAAACAAGATGACAACCCAACACCATATCTCAAAGATCACAACACAAAAACCGAAAATCATATAAAGGAGAAAGAAAGTGAAACTACGTCAAGTTCTTTATTAAATACCCAAAACCCCTATCTAGAGAAAAATCTCTAGAACATGCCGGCCAACTTTAAGGTTGACAAGTTGGAAAACCATGTGAGCTAGATAACATATATATGAAGTTATAAGAAAAGGAAAACTCAAGCTCTAGAGGTTTCTTTGAGATGAACACAATGTCATCATCTAGAAACTCTCATCATCAAGCTATCATGCTCAAATCAAGGCCTCATGGCCGAAAATGAAAAGAAAGGAAAAACAAAGGAAAGTTCAAAAAGAATCCAAGAGGAAACTAGAGAAAAACACTTTCTTGAGCAAAACAAAGTTTGAAAACAAATCCCTACCTTGTGATGAAGGTAAAAGCTTGGACTTGAAGATGGAAATGGGATGAGCAACACCTCCTAGGATGGTGATGATGATTCGGCCTTGATGAAGGAAAAGGAAGGAAATGTGTTTCAAGTGAAGTTGTGTTTGAGGTGTGGTGTTTGAGAGGTTTGATGATGGTTCAAGGCTTTGGGGTGGTGTTTGATGGTTAAGAGGTGATGAAGAGATGAAGAGATGAAGAAGATAAAGATGAAAAGAAAGGAAGAACACTCTTGAAATTTTGAGAGAAAAAGAAAGACTAGCAAGACAACTCTAAAACTCTAAACTTAGCAAATGCTTCAAGGTGCAACAAGGCTATCACAAGCATCCTATTTATAGAAAAACAAAACCATGGAGCTTGCAAATGGAGGGAGTGGCCGTGTGGTTTGGAGGGAAAAGGAAGAGAAAATATCTCTTACACAAGGTCATTCAAGCATGGTTTGAAGTATGGAAGCTATGCTACAAAGTATGGCTTGATGTGAGTTAATTTCCTATCAAATTTTTATGAAATTAGGCTTCTAGAAACTTGTCATGGCTGGAACTTTTCCAGCCACAAATAAATGGGGAAAATGGGTTGTTTTAATTATTTATTCATGTGGAAATTCAAGCTTGATTGAAAGTTATGACAAGGTATAGTGTATGTGACTTGAGGTATGGCCTTGGAGTGTTGAAAAATTGAACATGTGATGCACAATGGGGGAGGAAGCTCACGGCCAGGTCTGGTACAGCAGGGAGGAGGTGAGTTTTGACCATTTAATTGTGTGTTAATGGTAGGTTTAGATGTGTATTAGCTTAGGTACAAGGTTAGGAATGATTAAGCTTAAGTTTATGTAACTAAGAATGTAATTTAGGGAGTTTATGACAAGTTTAGGAGTGCTCATGCATCATTAGAGAATTTTAAACTCATTTATGAATAAACAATGTGTAACACAATTCCATGATTTAAGGAATTGGAAAGAGAAAATACTATTCAAGATTCTATGACTAGGTGTCTTGAAATTAAAATATGATTTTAGGTTGTAATTAAGTACTTTTTGGTTCTAATCAATCTTAATAAATTATTTTGACTCAAGATTAATTAAGGAAATTAATTAACCTTCGTTTAGAGCCTAATATCGCTTAGGTTTGCTTAATCGAGTGATTAAGCGTAAAAATACGAAACTAGGGGCAAAACCGTAATTTTGCACTAATTTTGCCCGGGACTTCTAAAATTAAAACTGAGGTCATAGAATACATAAAAATGCCTTTTAAAACCATCTGGAGAAGTTTCGGGTTCATCCGGTACTTGCAAACGGGTAAAACACCGCAAGGGCGTTTTGGTCATTTTGACCCGAAAACTCGAAAAACGAGATTTTCGATTCCGGGAAGGTACACAAGTTATCTAATCCCCTTCTAACATTGAGTTTGCCCTTAGAGTACTGCCGCACTGGCTTTCCTCGAATTCTGGGCTGAAAATGACCTTAGGGGTATTTTGGTCATTTTCACTCTAACAGAAAAATCGGGGCGTTACATTACTCCCCTCCTTAAAAAGAATTTCGCCCTCGAAATTCATACCTTAGAAAAGCTCTGGATATTTGGACTTCATCTCTGACTCTAGTTCCCACGTGTATTCTTCCGACTTGTCTCGTCCCCACGCCACCTTTACCAAAGGAACAGACTTGTTCCTTAACTACTTGACTCCGTGATCCACTATTCTCGTAGGCGGTACATTGAAAGTGAGGTCCTCCCTCAACTGTACATGCTCTAGTTCTAGGACATGGCTAGGGTCGGACTCATATTTACGTAACTGGGAGACGTGGAAGACATCATGAAGGTTTGACAGATTGGGTGGTAAGGCTATCTTGTAAGCTACGGATCCGACTCTCTGAAGAATTTCAAAAGGACCGAGAAATCGGGGACTCAACTTTTTAACTTCTTGGAACTCCAAGGGCTTGCGCCTTTTGTCCGCGTAGCTTTTCTGTCGACTCTGAGCGGTTAAGATTCTATCCTTGATTTTCTTGATTTGTTCCGTCGTTTCCCTCACTACCTCAGGTCCTAAGACACTTTGTTCTCCAGGCTCGTACCAACACAAGGGTGATTGACACTTTCTTCCATATAACGCCTCGTACGGTGCCATACCGATGCTCGTGTGATAACTGTTGTTATACGCAAACTCGATCAAAGGCATGTACTTATCCCAACTTCCTTTTTGGTCTAAGACACAGGCTCTTAACATGTCTTCTAGGGTTTGGATCGTCCTCTCAGATTGACCATCTATTTGTGGGTGGTAGGCAGTGCTCAAGCACAACTTGGAACCAAACGCCTTTTGAAAGACTCCCCAAAAACGTGACGTAAACCGCGGATCTCGATCCGAGATTATCGTCGATGGTACTCCATGCAACCTTACTATTTCTTGGATGTAAAGCTGAGCCAACTTATCCAATGAGTATGTGACTCGAATAGGTAGAAAGTGAGCCGACTTAGTCAGTCAATCCACGATTACCCATACGGCATCGTGGCCAGCTTGGGTCTTTAGCAATCCTGTCACGAAATCCATTGATATACTCTCCCACTTCCACTCAGGGATTGACAGGGGTTGCAATATGCCAGAAGGTTTTTGGTGTTCGATCTTAACCTTTTGACAGATCAAACACTTACTCACCCAGGCGACCACATCCTTCTTCAATCCGGGCCACCAAATCATCTTCTTCAAATCTTGGTACATCTTGGTAGTACCAAGATGGATGGCGAAGTAGCCTTGTGAGCCTCCTCCAAGATTTTCTCTCGAAGGTCGCCATCTTGTGGCACACAGATTCGCCCCTCGAACCTCCACAACCAGTCGGGGCCTCGTACAAAACCTTTCAACTTTCCGGCCTTAACTGCCTCGATTGTCTCCATAAAGTCCTCATTTTCTCTTTGGGCAAGCATAATCCTTTGCTTAAACCCACTGGTCACCGTGAGATGGCTCATCACGATGCCATTCTCCGTTATAGACATCCCAAGATTCATATCCCTAAACTTTATTAACCCCACTTCATTAACCACCATACTTGACAGACGTAACGAGTTTCGGCTCAAGGCGTCGGCTACTACATTAGCCTTGCCGGGGTGGTAACTTAAGCCAAAATCGTAATCCTTGAGGAATTCCATCCATCTCCTTTGCCTCATATTCAACTCCTTTTGATCAAAGAGATGCTTGAGACTCTTATGATCGGAGAAGACTTCAAACCTTACACTGTACAAATGGTGTCTCCACATCTTTAGAGCAAACACGATGGCTGCTAGTTCTAGGTCATGGGTGGGGTAGGTTACCTCGTGAGGCTTGAGTTGTCTAGACGCATAGGCTACCACTTGCCTATTTTGCATCAACACACAACCTAAACCCTTGCCAGAAGCATCGCAATATACCTCGAAGGGTACATTGGGGTCAGGTAAAACTAAAACCGGGGTTGAGGTGAGCTTTTCCTTGAGCTCTAGGAAACTCTTTTCACACTCAGGGCTCCACTCAAACGGGGCATTCTTCCTAGTGAGCTTAGTTAAGGGCAGGGCTAACTGGGAAAATCCTTTGATAAACCTACGGTAATATCCAGCTAAACCCAAAAAGCTCCTAATCTCAGTTATAGAGGTTGGTCTATTCCAATTCATCACAGCTTCTATCTTACTTGGGTCGACAGCTATGCCACCTTTTGACACAACATGTCCTAAGAACTTTACCTCCTCTAACCAAAATTCACACTTAGACAACTTAGCGTATAACTTCTTCTCTTTTAATACCTCTAAAACCATCCTTAAATGACGCTCATGCTCTTCGTGGGTCTTCGAATAGATGAGAATATCATCTATGAACACAACCACAAACTGATCTAAATAGGGTCTAAAGATCCTATTCATGTAATCCATAAAAACTGCGGGAGCATTCATCAAACCAAACGACATCACATTGAACTCAAAGTGTCCATACCGAGTTCGAAAGGCGGTTTTAGGAATATCCGAATTTTTCACCCTAATCTGATGGTAACCGGACCTTAAATCAATCTTAGAAAACACTACTGCTCCCTTCAATTGGTCCATAAGATCATCAATCCTAGGTAGCGGGTATTTGTTCTTTATGGTTACTTGGTTCAACTGCCTATAGTCTATACACATCCTCATACTTTCGTCCTTTTTCTTCACAAATAAGACCGGAGCGCCCCAAGGCGAAGCACTCGGCCTTATAAAACTCTTTTCTAACAGCTCTTCTAACTGGGTTTTCAACTCTGCCAGCTCCGAGGGTGACATCCTATACGGGGCTATAGAGATTGGTCCCGTCCCAGGAACCAACTCTATGGAGAATTCAACTTCTCTTTCGGGAGGGAACTCGGGTATCTCATCTGGAAATACCTCGGGATAGTCTCTTACCACAGGTATCTCACCTAGGTCTTGCTCAAAGTCTACATCGCAGGCGGCTAGGAGAACATATCCCTTAGCTTTCTCCCCACTACAGAAGACCTCTACTGAATTTAGGTACAACTTAATGGGTTTAGTGGTGTTTTTGGGAGGAGAGGGGAAAACTACGGTTTGGGTTCCACAATCTAACAACACACGGTTGGTGTGAAGCCAATTCATGCCTAAGATAATGCCTATGTCTTTCAAGGGTAAACAAATTAAATCTATGATAAAAGACCTATTTTCTACAACAAGATGACAGTTTAAACAACAACGGCAGGTATTAACAGGGCGATTTGTAGGAGTAGAAACAATAAGATCAAAGCGAAGTTTAGAGACTTTTAGATTTAAGGACTCGACACTAGCAAGTGAAATAAAAGAATGGGTAGCACCAGAGTCATATAGTACAGTTAAGGGTTTACTATTTACTTCGCACATACCTTCAATGAGATCTTTGGACTTCTTGGCGTCTTCCGCATTAAGGGTAAAGACTCTTCCTCGGTATTGTGGTTGGGGGTTTTGGTTTGATGTCCCTTGTCCGGTGCAGTCCTTTGCATAGTGGCCAGGCTTCCACACTTGAAACATACATTCTGACCGGCTAAGCATGGGCGATTCCCGTGGTTCTTCCCGCATTGTGGGCAGATGTCGGCAGAGGTTGCTTCGGGGTAAGCAGCAGGGGTTTGTGGTGCCTTGTTCTTGGCTCCACTTGGTCCTCCATTATGGTTCCAGGGTCCACCCGGTCCACGGGGTTGATGGTTGAAGTTCCTCGGGCCTTGATGTTGAAATGGCGGCCTTTGGTGTTGCTTGGATTGTTGGTGAGCAGGAGCTCTTGGTGGTTGTTGTTGTTGTTGTCGGGCTGGTTGGTGCAGTAGGGGTTGTAGTGATTCCTCGAAGGGTACTGCGGTTTGAACTTCGGGGCTTGAGGTCCAAGCCCCTTAGCTCGCTCCGCTCTTGTGATTTGAATCTTTCTCTATCCTTCTTCAAGGATCCGGCACTTGTTGACCAGAGTCGGGAAGTCTCTAATCTCCATATGGGCCACGGCGTAGTTCATCTCTGCTTTCAGACCGGCCTCATACTTCACACACTTCCAAACCTTATCGGGGTTCCCTTGGAACACCCGAGAGAACTTGATCAGCTCCTCGAACTTTGCAGTGTATTGGGCTATAGTAGACCCTCCCTGGGTCAACTGCATGAACTTAATGTCCTTTGCGTTCCTTATGGACTCGGGGAAATACTTCTCATAGAAGTAAGTCTTGAACAACTCCCAGTCAATGGGGGTTCCGGAGGCTTCTAGCAGATGCCTCGTGCCGTTCCACCAGAACTCGGCGTCGGACTTCTGCATGAAAGCAGCAAATGTGACCTTCTGCTCCTCAGAAGCGGTAACATGAGTAGATTTTCTCCATGTCTTTGATCCACTCATCAGCCTTGTCGGGGTCCATTACCCCTCGGAACACTGGCGGGTTCGCCTTGCGGAACTCGCCAAAGCGGGCTTGTTCCACTGTCTCAGCAGCAGGGGGAGGAGGGGGAATAGGAGCAGCATTTGCTTGTTGATCCATTCGGTCGAACATCCGTTCCATGGCTTGTGCCATGCGACGGACAGCAGCAGCAGTTGCATTATCTTGGTCAACATCGGGCGTAGTCCTAGGTCGTCGTCGCGGTGCCATTGGTCCCTAAACACATGAAACAATGAACATCAAGTTGATCAGGCTCAATGTCCATGCAAAATGAGCTAGTTACCATGGCACTTGCAAGCAACAGAAGTCATGCATCTCTAGTCCTACAGCTTATCTCTATCAAGCGCTACACATGACATAACTATCGCATTATGCTTATAAAGCATAATCAGTCCAATCCTCAGGCTCCATGAGAATCGAACTGCTCTGATACCATAATGTAACACCCTAAATCTTAACCCAAGACTACTAGTATGTACTTAGGTTAATCTTTAGAATATTACCTCTTGGTCTCATCTTTACTTAGAAAATACTTAGCGGAAATATGGGTAAAATTTTTCTTTTTGGAATTTAAAATCAAAGTGAGACCCATGCACGAATCTTTAAGAGGAAGCATAGAGAAACATATAAGCAAAGCATAAAGAAACACATCATATCATGGAGACATCAACTGAAACATAGTTATATATATATATGTTGTGCCTACCCAAAAGGGAAGGACTATTTAATACATCGGGAAGCGGAATACAACTGAAATGCAATACATGGAAATCATAAAAAGCAAATACAAGAGAAACAACACCCATACCCATGTGCACCTAGAGTAGACAACCTCATATACAAAAGAAGGTTTGTCCTCAACTATGTGGTGTATGTGCACTAACTGCTACCCCTTCTATGTCTACTCCTGCGGGTCCGAGTACTGTGGGGTCGAGTCGATCCACTGACGAATCTCGGCAGGAGTGGTCGAGCGCATCATTGGGGCATGCCCACCGCGGCAAGGGCGCATAGATGGCCGACGAGCCAACCTCGGTTGGACTACCGTCTCCTCACCCCCAGCCCTCATCGGTGGGGGAGCGGGATTGGAGCTCCAACTGTACATGTGGGATGGCGGGTCCTCGGATGGGTCCGTCTCCGAGTACTGGGGACGCAGCACATACTCGGGGTACTCGCGTACTGCTGATGTCTCAGGCTCCATGCGGAGGATCTGCTCATCGCGTGGTCTCGCTCGTTCAAAAATCCCGTTATGGCCGGTAGGAAGCGATCGGGGTAAAGCGGTAACTCGGGGTGGGTGTCTGAAGGGTCGTCCCATGAACATGAATACTCGGCGGTCACGGCAACCCTCAAAATGGTATGACTCGAGTGCCGGGTCATGGTGCAGCTCCCATACCGGGGTGTCGATGAAGAGTACAAATGTCGCCATCTGAAGATATGACGGAGGAAAAGAGAGAGGGAATGAGAATCTTTCTAAAAGATCTCAGTAGGGTTATCCCTACCTAGGTGACATCGTCACATCCTCAGGAACCTTGGGTTTATTTCTAAAAAGTTATGCATACATATAAATTCCTTTTAAGTTATTTTTCCAAAGTGTTATTTATCCAAGGTCCATCATATTTTACAATGCGTCTTATAGCTAAGCATAAAATATACTAATGATATGAGTGCATCATAAAGGTAAACCAAACAATAGAACAATCAGGAAACATCGTGACATTAGCATAAGTATAGTATATGTGACATTGTTAACTTTAACTTTCATCTCATGGGGCCGCCCTAAAACATCTCTAGGTTATGAGCTCATACCTTAACTAGTCGTCACTAGTTCTTACTTATCCTATGATAAGCGTAACATATACATAATCCCGATTTAATAGTGCGGGCTAGGGGGCAATTAAGGATCGCCTCTCTTAGGGTCATTTCCTCTTTGAAACGCTCTACTAGGAACTAGTGCATCGTAGTTTTGTCCGCTTTGGCAAGCTCTATGTCAATACCCTCACGGATTTGTTTTCTTGGGGGTGCTCGGCTAAACCGGTGTCACCCAAGAAGGCGTCTCAGTGTTGTGTCACATTTAAGTTCTCATAAAGTGTTAATTCACAGATACATCTTTATTCATTTCATAAATCTTTCTCATAGCATATATATCATCACAAGAAAATTCTTCATAGTGTATGCATAAAACCATAGCATATACATTATCACATAATCACACCTTAGACAATCATTCATATGAATTCCCAAGCTTATTATGTTATGAACTTATAGTATATTATGCTTTGGTTCCTTTGAGTCTTAAACTTGTAAACTAATTGTTCTAGTATTATTCTTAACCTCTTACACACCTATAGGTTCACAACCAATAAGTTTTACTTATTTTTATGCTCAAGGACCTATCCAAACAGCACTATGCAGATTTTAGACAACTTTATAATTGTGTGATTACGGGGTTCTAGAATTTACGGTTTAGACCCTTAAAGTCCTTAACTGGCATTCTAAGTTATCGATCATTAAAACCTAGTCTCTTGGGAACCTATGAGGTTATATCTACGTATTTCTCACCTCACACTATGACCAAGAACATCTCTAAACCTCAAGGATGCAGAATTTGAAATCCTAACTTTATGGGTACCTAGAAGTCACAACAATGACCCTTTCTAAGTTTAATTTGCTCCTAAGGCTTCAAGATTAAGTCCTAAACCAATTATGAGTCATTCCTTCACATTTAAACTAATTTAAAACCATGATTATTAAATCTAAACCTTGCTGGACAGAATCCAGAAAATTACATAATTAAAGGATCTAGAATTCTCAAATTAATTCTTTTCTAGTTCCAAACTTATCCTATCTTTCACATATGAGTCTTAACATTATTTTTTACTCAAACATAGACACATTATCATCATCAAAACAGCACATATAGTGGCAGCAAAGAGCAAGGAAGAACCGAAAATATACTTCTCCATAAAAGGCATAAAACATAATTTCTAAAGCACATAAAATACTAGTGTCTCTTGGAACTCTTTTTAAACTCTCAAAGCTCATTTATAAGCAATTTTATCATCTAAAATCATAAGAATATTTAAGAGGGCAGTGACCAATTCATCTTTGTCCCAAGAGGTTCTAAATTCTCAAAACTTGGTTCCATGCATTCCTTAAACTCACTTAAGCTTGGAAAAATTATAAGACATGGTCTCAAATACTTGGAAACCTCAAGACCTCTTAGGGCCGAAACATGAACCCAAGAAAAACACATATTGTTAGACCTTTGTTGAGACCACAATGGGCAAGTCTTTGAGCTCTAGGTTCATTTAGGTGATGACATAAAAAGAAACATGCTCATGCACTTATTTTAGGTTCCATTAGAAAGTAAAGTGATAGCTCAAAGTAAATATGAATGCAACTCATTATTATCTTGCTATTAAGCGAGGGCTTGAAATATAAACATGATAATGCATAGCTTGAAATATAAACATGATAATGCAAGGTTCACTTATTAACTTGATATTTAGTGATGGCAAGGAAGTAAACATGATATGCAAAGCATAAAGTAAACATGATGCAAGGTTCATTTTATGGTTGACTAGAGCTCATTCAAGACTTAAACAAGATGACAACCCAACACCATATCTCAAAGATCACAACACAAAAACCGAAAATCATATAAAGGAGAAAGAAAGTGAAACTACGTCAAGTTCTTTATTAAATACCCAAAACCCCTATCTAGAGAAAAATCTCTAGAACGTGCCGGCCAACTTTAAGGTTGACAAGGGTAGGCTTGGGCTTTTAGAAATCCTTAGATTAATTTTCTTAAGTTGGAAAACCATGTGAGCTAGATAATGAAGTTATAAGAAAAGGAAAACGCAAGCTCTAGAGGTTTCTTTGAGATGAACACAATGTCATCGTCTAGAAACTCTCATCATCAAGCTATCATGCTCAAATCAAGGCCTCATGGCCGAAAATGAAAAGAAAGGAAAAACAAAGGAAAGTTCAAAAAGAATCCAAGAGGAAACTAGAGAAAAACACTTTCTTGAGCAAAACAAAGTTTGAAAACAAATCCCTACCTTGTGATGAAGGTAAAAGCTTGGACTTGAAGATGGAAATGAGATGAGCAACACCTCCTAGGATGGTGATGATGATTCGGCCTTGATGAAGGAAAAGGAAGGAAATGTGTTTCAAGTGAAGTTGTGTTTGAGGTGTGGTGTTTGAGAGGTTTGATGATGGTTCAAGGCTTTGGGGTGGTGTTTGATGGTTAAGAGGTGATGATGAGATGAAGAGATGAAGAAGATAAAGATGAAAAGAAAAGAAGAACACTCTTGAAATTTTGAGAGAAAAAGAAAGACTAGCAAGACAACTCTAAAACTCTAAACTTAGCAAATGCTTCAAGGTGCAACAAGGCTATCACAAGCATCCTATTTATAGAAAAACAAAACCATGGAGCTTGCAAATGGAGGGAGTGGCCGTGTGGTTTGGAGGGAAAAGGAAGAGAAAATATCTCTTACACAAGGTCATTCAAGCATGGTTTGAAGTATGGAAGCTATGCTACAAAGTATGGCTTGATGTGAGTTAATTTCCTATCAAATTTTTATGAAATTAGGCTTCTAGAAACTTGTCATGGCTGAAAATTTTCTAGCCACAAATAAATGGGGAAAATGGGTTGTTTTAATTATTTATTCATGTGGAAATTCAAGCTTGATTGAAAGTTATGACAAGGTATAGTGTATGTGACTTGAGGTATGGCCTTGGAGTGTTGAAAAATTGAACATGTGATGCACAATGGGGGAGGAAGCTCACAGCCAAGTCTGGTACAGCAGGGAGGAGGTGAGTTTTGACCATTTAATTGTGTGTTAATGGTAGGTTTAGATGTGTATTAGCTTAGGTACAAGGTTAGGAATGATTAAGCTTAAGTTTAGGTAACTAAGAATGTAATTTAGGGAGTTTATGACAAGTTTAGGAGTGCTCATACATCATTAGAGAATTTTAAACTCATTTATGAATAAACAATGTGTAACACAATTCCATGATTTAAGGAATTGGAAAGAGAAAACACTATTCAAGATTCTATGACTAGGTGTCTTGAAATTAAAATATGATTTTAGGTTGTAATTAAGTACTTTTTGGTTCTAATCAATTTTAATAAATTATTTTGACTCAAGATTAATTAAGGAAATTAATTAACCTTCGTTTAGAGCCTAATATCGCTTAGGTTTGCTTAATCGCGTGATTAAGCGTAAAAATACGAAACTAGGGGCAAAACCGTAATTTTGCACTAATTTTGCCCGGGACTTCTAAAATTAAAACTGAGGTCATAGAATACATAAAAATGCCTTTTAAAACCATCTGGAGAAGTTTCGGGTTCATCCGGTACTTGCAAACGGGTAAAACACCAAAGGGGCGTTTTGGTCATTTTGACCCGAAAACTCGAAAAACGAGATTTTCGATCCCGGGAAGGTACACAAGTTATCTAATCCCCTTCCAACATTGAGTTTGCCCTTCGATCTTTGCCCTTGGCTTTCCTCAGATGCAGTGAAAATGACCTTAGGGGCATTTTGGTCATTTTCACTCTAACAGAAAAATCGGGGCGTTACAATGGGAGCCCTAACTAATGTGGATAGTTTTGACAACCTAAACTCCAAATAGGTGTCATGAATGGTGATTTTGAGGGTGGTACGGTTCTTTGCCTTGAGGTGGGATTAGAATACCTAGAAACATCCTATCAAATAGAGGTGAATACTTCCTTGACTATAGGAACTTGGTTCATCAGGAGTTGCTTAACCTCTTCCCAGAGGTAATCTTTCTCTAAGAGAAATTTTCCACATAATACTCCTGCATTAGTGGCTCATTGAATATGAGAAAGGGTCCCCTCTCAATAATGGAGTGGTCAAGTTTCTTTCCTTTAGCCATGGTATGGTAAGATTTGAGAGGTTGATCAAGAGAAGGTTGAAATTTGTGAATGTTTGGTGAAGGTTACAGAGAAGGCAGGTTTGTGAGAGAAGATAAAACAATTTTGGGTGAAGGTGAGAGCATTTGAGGTTGAAGATGAAGAAGTAAGTTGTGACATGTAAGTTGTGGGGAGTTATTTAAGTGATGGGATACAAAGACTGGAGTGAGGTGACATAGGAGAGAGAAACTCAAAAATAGTGGGAATTACCTGCATTTTTCATTCTTCCATAATAAGTGGTTTCTAAAATTTGGAACCACTTTCTGAACCTTGTTGACTTTCTAATCCATTGAGATAATACTACTTCCTCACAACTTATTCATGTTCAAATTTGGAACCCCGTGTGACTATATAACCTATTTTATGAACATCTAACCTTCTTTCTAACCTTGAACACTAGCATTCTGATCTTGTAAACTAATCCTCTAGTCTTGCATACTGATGTCTTCATTTAGGCTTCAGTTTAGAACCATGATGGGGAGAGTCCAGAGATGTTTATGTTAGTAAAAGAGTGCACGAGAAAGGGGGTTGAATCGTACTTTCTGAAGCCTTTTTTTTTATTTGAAACATTAAACATAAAAGATACTATCAAGCATGAAGCTTGAAATGCAGCGAAATAACAGTTAGATGTTTCAGAAAGTAGATTTCTGAGCCTTAACAATTATAATGCACTTTAATGAAATTTAGTAAATATTCAACGTAAAATGCATAACATGAAAATAAAAGATCAGGGAAGAGAAAATGAACATGAGATTTTTTATATGGTTCGACTAACCTGCTTATATCCAGTACTCAACACATGTTGAGATTTCATTAACAACAATTTTCTCAACCTGAGAAAGTAAATAGATGGTCTTTACAATAGCCGTCCCAACCTCTCACATTGCACAGTGACCAACCCCAACTGTGACTTAATCGAGTAGTTCTGTACTAGTCTCTCCAAGTTGAACCAAGTAGTTCTATACTAGCCTCTCCAAGTTAAAACTATGACCTGCAGACAACTTCTACTACCACGTTGTAAGTAGTCTTGAAACAGCCTCTCCAAGCCAAACCGTGATGGACAAATATCTTTGCCATCACATTACAAGTAGTTTTACCTTAGCCTCTCCAAGCTGTGTCTCACACTGATCATTTACGGATCAAGGTTACAAAGGTTATGTGTTTGGGTTGCCACTCAAACTAACTTACACTCATGTTTCCTTAAGAATATTTGTCAATACAGACCTGGTAAACTAAAGCAACTTCTTTCTCACATCTCTTCATGAGAAGAGTATACAAATCATTACAGAATAATGAAAAAAGATTTTTACACTTCAAGATAATTGATTATATATTATGATGAATAACACAGGAAGTGTGGAGAGATTTTTCTAGAGTTTCTACTCTTATGTCTTCAACTCTCTCTACTGCATTCATGTATTGCATCTCCATTTATACAGGTCCTTCTTCATGACTATTGACTTTGATCAGTTATGTCTTGGAATATTACTCTAGAGAGATAGGCTGACAGACTTGTCACGTCGGTTGTAGAAGCTATTGTGTTTTAGAGGTTTCTGATGTCCTCATTTTCCTTTTATTTTCTGACCATGGTTTCTGAACTCCTCCTTCTAGAAGATAAGATCACGAATCAACTAGGCAAAAGAGATGGTGTACCAGTTTAAAACACTAGGTCTGATTCAAGATTTGAATTTTGAGATTTAAATTTTCCCTCCATTTCCCTTAGCGTTCCATGCTTCACAGTTAAGTAAGCTTTCTGATAGTGTAATCAATCTCTTTAATTTTTCATCGATCTTCTAGTCTTCAATCTTGGCTATTTGATGATGATTTCTTTGCGATTGTAGTGATTGATGACTGAGTAACATGTTGCTCTTGGACATGAGTTGATTTCTTCATCTTGAATGTATTTTCTTATGTCCCGTGCTACTTTCTAAAGATCCTTTCCTTGGTTTCTTGATCTTTGTCTTGATCTGCTTCAGTCCTTAGGCATTTACACTTTCTTTGCACCATATAATATTTACCTTTTTAAGCTTAATCTCTTCCCTTGAGATAAATATGATTTCTCATGTGTAGTGAAATTATTCCCGATTCAAGTATGCTTCTATGCCTTTGGTCTGTAAACATATGTGATTTGCTTGAAATAACATTCACTTTCTTTTTAACTTAATCTCTTCCCATGAGATAAATCATGCTTGCGAATGCAAAGTGAAATATTATTCCTGCTTTAAGTCTGTATTATATCTTAATCTTTATACATGTTCTTTGCTTGACATAACATTCACCTTCTATTTAGCTTAATCTCTTCCCTTGAGATAAAACATGCTCACACATGCAAAGTGAAATATTAATCTTACTTTAAGTCTGTGTGATACAAATCGGATTAACCTATTATGCTTTGTCAAGAAATTCAAGGTAGCCATTAGTCATTCTTTAAAGTATTTTCTTTAAATTGGCTTTGTTGTCATTCAAAACAATGAAGCTTATACTTTCTGAAAGGTTCTGGAGTTTACCGTTTATGCATGAATGCTTATGGACGTTTAAAAATTTTAAGGATCAAAAGCTTTTTCAAGCGGTAAAAATGATCTTTAGCTAATGGTTTGTGAATATATTAGACACTTGATCTTTTGTATTCACAAACATTAACTCAATATCTCCTTTTTTTTAACATAGTTTCTAATAAAATGATGCTTAACATCAATGTGCTTAGATCTAAAGTGCTGGATAGGATTCTTCGTAAAATTAATAGCACTGATGTTATCACAGAAGATAGGGATTTTGGAATATTTTAGTTGATAATCTTCTAGTTGATTCCTTATCCACAACATTTGGGTGCAATAGCTTGTAGCAGTTACATAGTCAGCTTCAACTGTAGATAGAGCAATGGTGTTCTGCTTCTTACATGACCAAGTGATGAGACTCTTTCTAGAGAAAAAACAACGTCCATTGGTGCTTTTTCTCTCTACTCTATCTCCTGTAAAGCCAGCATCACAGTACCCTACAATATCACAAGATGTACTTTTCTCATACCATAAACTAAGATTATCAGTACTAGATAAATATCTTAAAATTCTTTTAACATCATTTAAGTGTGGTTGTTTTTGGTTAGATTGAAGGTCTACTTAACACTATTCCTCTATAAATGCTTTCTGATACCTTTTAACCATTCTTGTCAACATCGATGACTTGAGATAGATGCATGGGATTACTCATAGGTTTAGCTTGATCCATATTAAAATTTTTCAAAAGCTCTTTTGTATATTTTTCTTGATAGATCAAGGTTCCTTCCTTCTGTTAATTTGTCTAAAGTCTAAGGAAAAACCTATTGTGCTCATCTCAACCCGTTGCATTAATTTTGAAAACTTTTCACAAAGAGAATGATCAATGGCATCAAATATAATGTCATCAACATATGTTTAAACTATGAGAAAGTGATTACTTTTCTTAAGAGTAAACGGGGATATGTCAACGTTACCTCTCTTGAACCAATTCTTCTGTAAAAAGATACTTAGCCTTTCATATCAAGCTCGATGAACTTGTTTCAGACCATAAAATGCCTTTGTTAGTTTGAAGATATGATTGGGAAGGTTTTCACTCGCAAAACTAGGAGGCTACTTCACATAAACTTCCTCATAAAGGAATCTATTTAGGAATGCAGACTTAACATCCATCTGGTAAAGAGTGAATCCCTTGAAGGCAGCAAAAGCAAGTAGCATTCTTATGGCTACAAGCCTAGCTACTGGTGGAAAAGTTTCATCATAATCAATTCCCTCTTGTTGATTACAACCTTGTACAACCAACCTTGCTTTGTTTTTTATGACTTTTCTAGCTGCATCAAGCTTGTTTCTAAACACCCATTTGGTTCCAATGATGGTTTTTCCTTTGGGGTTCTCTATGAGCATCCAGACTTTGCTTTTTTTGAACTGGTCCAGTTCTTCTCGCATAGCATCCACCTTCGAAATGTCTACTAGAACTTTGTTATGAGAAGCTACTCTTAGATTAGAAACTCCTCTATAGTTCCTGTAACCTTGATGCTCTTCAGTTTCTCTTTCGTCTTTATATTTCTCTTCTTCATGCCTAGAAATGTCACTTTCTGAGGTCTTCGAAGTTTTGAGTGAAATTTTTTAAGAGTCCATGTTCCAGAGCATACTTTCTAAATATTGCATTTTCATCCAAGTAACCTTGAGATTCAGCTTCTCAAGGATCTCTTTTAGCTATTCAAGATCATTAGTAAAGTCCTTCTTGAGCTCTTTGAATTTGATGTGGATTGTCTCTTCAACGCATTGTGTTCTTTTGTTAGACACCCTGTACACTTTTGAGATGGAAAACTATCATAAGAAAATCCCATCATCAAATTTAGAATCAAAATTTGTGAGTTTATCCTTAGTGATTCAAGTCTGCTTCTATACCTTTGGTCTGTAAACATGAATATGTTCTTTGTTTGAAATAACATTCACTTTCTTTTTTAAGTTAATATCTTCCTTTGAGATAAATCATGCTTGCCCATGCAAAGTGAAACATTATTCTTACTTTAAGTTCGTATTATGCTTTAATTTGTATACACGTTCTTTATTTGACATAATATTTACTTTCTATTTTGCTTAATATCTTCCTATGAGATAAAATATCCTTACACATGCAAAGTGAAATATTAATCTTGCTTTAAGTCCATGTGATACAAACCAAATTAATTTGTTATGCTTTGTCAAGAAACTCAAGGTAGCCATCAATCATTCTTCAAAGTATTTTCTTTAAATTGGCTTTGTTGTCATTCAAAACGATGAAACTCATACTTTATGAAGGATTCTGGAGTTTGCAACAACATCTAGCACAACCTCACATATCACCATCAACAACCTATCCAAACCATCTTTCAAAACTTAAAATCAACCATGCAATACCCATAAGTTAGAGACTAAATCAAAACCCAATCCATGACCATCAATAAAACTCAATCACCTACAGCCAAACATAGCAAAGGGTCCAAAAGTCCCCATGCAAATGACACAAGACAGCCTTAAACCAAAATTAAAAAAAAATAGAGAAGAACTAGGAATGGAGAGCCACCCTAGCCGTGAATCACCAAGTCACTGTCGGCCAAGGCGGCACCTCCTCCTTCTGTGATCTTTGTAACACTCTCCCAAGTGCAACATCATCCTTAAGTCATGACATTATACTCAAGAGTTGTTACTTATTAATTTGTGGATCTTTCTTAAATAATTATATCAAATTCGATTAACGCGTATGATAACTAAGCGTAATTCTATTAAAATATATAACAAAGAAAACACAACATTTATTGAGTACAAAAGGAAGCTCTTCTATGAGCTTTAATACATGTATGTGGTCTATTACATTTACATACATATAACTCTAACTAAGTACAGTTAAACAAAAACATCAACTATTAAACTACTGTATTTCCAACTTCATTTAGGTAATAGCTCCATAATCCGCTGGATCCACCTAGAGATGACACGGGAACACAAACAAGTAGGGGTGAGAATTGTACAATTCTCAGTAGGGCAATTCCCCAATTACACAATCATAATGTCACCATCATCGTCCCAACCACTTCGGTTTATTAGGAAAAAGTGATCATGGATTTCATAACAATGGCTCAATTTTGGAGTTTTAAATCGTACTTCCGAAGTAGGTAGCTTTTAGTAATCATTCACTTAATGCACAGGTAATATTAGCTTCAAGATCATATGAAATAATGTTAGAACAACATACCTCAATATGATATAACCATGCATAATTCAATTACAATGAAATTGTCTTCAAGGACCTATTACTGTTTATGGCCACAAAACTTAACTCAGTACATTTTTCTCTTTTCATCGACATACGAAAGACTTAGTTCATATCATATTGCAACACTCAATTTAGTACGTTTTTCTATTCTCATTGACATAGGGAAGACTGAGTTTATACCCAACGAGTATCTGCCGTGGACAACTCCACAATAGATAATTTATACCAAAAGGTATCTACCGTGGATAATGCCACAATGGGAAATAGATTGCTTATCAAGACTGAGCTTATTCCTATACCTGATCATTAGACTTCATTTTATTTCATTTTCGAATCACACACAATTCTATTCCTTGCCGATACGTCTACTGACTCATAATATCTCAGGGGAAGTTCCTCTTTTTGTCTTCCCCTCAATTACACCTAAGTCTTGTTTTTGTTTTCTCCTATATCAGAACATACACTCTAGGGAAGTTCCTCTTTTTGCCTTCCCTTTATTCAACTTAAGTCTTGTTTCTGTTTTCTCCTATGTTAGAACATGCATGAGTGAAATTTATACATTTTTTTTTCAATATATATGCCTCATTCACTTTTCTTTTCCAAATGTATGCATAAAGCACAAGTAGGCTTTCATTCATGATATCATTCCAATCAAGCCTCAACCAATCGTTAAAGGCACTAGCATGCATTCATATATATCATACTTGAACCAAATGTCATTATGTTACTAATATAAGGCCTTAGCCTAAATACAACATATGGGCAGATTTCACACCATTATAACACAAATTATATGCACATCAAACATTCAATTTCAAAGGCACAAAAATTATCCATGACACCTCAATGTGTCCATAAGGTCCTGTAAAACCTTTAGAGAAAAATGAATTCTCTAACTATGTTAACAAAATTAGACAAATTCGGAGGTCAGAAACCTCCTATTTACAGCCAATAGCCAGAATTCCATAATTTTTAACCCTAGAAAATGATTCAATAAATTAATAGAAAAATCACAGTTAAACCTTAAGATGTTGGAAACACTCTGTAAAAATTTCAAATGAAAAATAAATCATTTGCTATGGTAACAAAATTAGCAAACTTCAGTATTTTAGAATTGGCTGTCTAGACAACTCAACTAGAGCCTCGGTTTTTAATTTTTAGAAAATAGTAAAAGTCATTTTTAAGACCCGAGAAAAATCATGAAGTTTCCTTAGGATATTATATTCAACATATAATTTTTCTAGCTAATAAAAATATCTAAAAATACATCATAAAATTTGTGAACCTTAACCTGTCAATATAAATCCGAGAATATCAGCATATGATTCAAAACTGGTTTTGACAAAATGGGTTTTCTAACATCATCCAAACACTTCACCAAAATTTATACATCAATATCAACATATTATCAACCATCAAAACTAAAAATATCACGTCCAATCAGTAGTTCAAACAGAAAAATGGATTTGAAAGGAAAAGAGGTTAAAAAACCCTACTTTTTGGAGATTTGGGGCTCCTAGCTTCAAAGAATGTTCCAATTGACTTCTCTTCAGTTCAAGGCCACCAAATCAACATCAAACCCTCTTTAGACAGCCAGCTATGTGGTATCAATTTGAGAAATTGTGAGGAAATGAAATTTCAATCGGTTAGTTTGATAGATTATGAGGAGTAGAACAAGTTTTGTGAAGCAATCTTGGTGTTTTAGTGACTTTGAGCTTAGGTTTTGGGGATTTGAAAGCAAGAATGAGGGTTTGAGAGCAAGAACAATGGAGAATGAGCTCTTGGACAGGTCTGGACAAAAATGATGATGATGGGGTGATAAGGTTTGGTGAATTGTATTTATCTTGAGTTGAAAATATTAATTATGTAGTCAAAGTGTGATTTTTCTTTCTTTTTGGAAAAGAAATTATATAAATGGCTAGGATTTGGTTTCTTAGTCAAATAATGAATCTTAGCCATTCACTTGATTCAAGATAAGTGGCTCTCATTAACTTAGGGAGTAAGTATCTTTTTTGGTGTTAAAACTGCACACCGAAATTCTACCGAACGGATTAGATATTAGCACCTGAGTAAAATAATAATAAATGAAAGACCATGATTAAAACTTGCTTTTCAAACTTCAATCCTTGCCATCCACTTGGAAAGATGTGTATGTTAGAAGTTACTTGGCCACCAAGTAGCTTTCACGGTGTTAAAAATCGCACACCGAAATTTTACCAAAACGGGTAAAACAGTGTACCCGAGTAATCAACTATTACCCAAAATTAATTCTAGGTATAAAATATTTATTCCTAGCTATTTTTAATCTTAATCCTATAATTTCTTAGTTTCGGGCATCTCCAGGCCTTAATTCTAGGGATTCGATTGTCCCGGCAGGCCCGTGGGGCCCACTAGGTTACTATTCATGTCGGCCCGGAAATTTTTTTCTTTTTACAAATCCGTTGGATCATTCCTATCATTTCTACGTCTGCCGGACTTTTGAAATTATGACTGGAAAAACTCAAATTAATTTTTATATAATTTTTAGGGTGTTACAATCTTGAATAAATTCCAAACTCCCTTTATCCATGCAACCAGCAAGAGCTCCAACTCCACCATGCTATTTTGTGCCTTTATCCATTTTTTTTTATCACTGTCGGCATCACCTTCCCTCCTCCATCATCCTCTCCTTAGTCCCAAAGCCATCATCCTCACCACTAAGCCTTTACAACCTCCTACTTGAAAAAGGAAACAAATAAACTACAACCCATATCAAAAATAAACTTAGACAAGCCCACACAAAATGGAACTCGCAACAACTAACTCACCTCTGTCGTGAGCGTCCCCGCAGACATGGCCACGATTCAACTCCTTGGCCGCGACCCAGCCCACGAGCTCCTCTCACCTGACCGCTTCACATATCACAGCCATGCAGCGGCTTCTTCCTCTGCCAAGCTCAAAGCATCCTTCCTCTCTCCTTGCCAATCACCGCGTGACCTCCCCCTCCACCGCAGTCTCTCCGCATTTCCTCCCCATAGCCAGCCCCTGCATGGACTGCTGCACCACCAGCAACACATCATCGCCATGCACCATCCCGATCCGCCCTTTTTTTCTCCACTGCTACCGCCGCTGGATCAGCCACTGTGGCCTCATCCTTTTGTGGTTGTGACTCAGTCACACCACTGTGAACCCCCTAGATCTAAAACTCCATGGCCGACATTCACCTTCAACCACCATCGCCTCTTTTCCCTTCCTCTCTTCAGCGCTGTGGCGCTTCCTGCTCACTCTTTCTCGCCACCACACCATTGCTCTCTCTTTCTCTCTCTCTCTCTCTCTCTCTCTCTCTCTCTCTATGCATGAGTGTGGATTGCAGCCATTGTGAGCTTGAAACTCACATTCCCAAATGTTCCAGAACCTTCATTACTTTCCTTCCTGTATTTATTTGTATTATATTATTTCATGTGTGAATTTATCTTCAATATAGTGTAGGTGCATTTGGACTGGTGGGATGTGTGTTTGGACTTGTGGATTTCATTTGGGCTCAATTAGTGTGAAGCCACATCAATGGATTCATTTCATTGAGCTCAATTAAGTTACTAGATTATACTATTTGGACTGTTTCAGTAAACGAAAAAATAAATAAATGTTGATATGGTGTCTGGCCTATTTTTTTTTATTAATATATGTTCTGAAAAATAAAAATGAAAAGGAGTTTGCGACATGTGGTTTTGGCAATCATTTTAAATCATTTGATAGGAATTAAATAAAGTAGTTTATTTCAATTTTGAATAAATTTTATGCTGAAAACTTTTAGAAAAATAAAAAAAAAAATGGTAGTTAGGATTATTGATGTTTCTTTTAGTTGTAATTATTTTACTTCTTCAGTGTTTAGTTCAAATTAATTACATGTTTGTTATTTACTAAACCTTGTCAATTCATGTCAAAATTATTAATGCTTGTCATGAAAAAATAAAAAAAAATGGTTTTCCTTCCAATAAACAATAAAATTTTTTAAAAAAAAACTCTTCAATCCATGCAATAATCAATAATGATGATTGAGTAGCATATGTTACCTTCATCATTATTTGAATCATAAGAATTCATTGAGTGGCCTAGTGCTGACTTGGATTCTGTGCGATAACGGATTCTATGTGCCTCATTACAAAATATGTTCTTCGTGATTAAAATCAGTCAACACACACTCATTTTTTATAAATCTACGTGATTTTGAGTTCCTTATTGCACCAAATGATACATAAGAGTAGGCTACCCTAGTCAAGACAAAATTAATTTTTCTTAATTTGTTTGTTTAAATTGTAAATATATTTACCAAAATTAATTTTTCTTAATATTGTTTGTTTAAATTGTAAATATATTGTCTAAATTAATTTTTCTTAATTTATTTGTTTAAACTTTAAATATAATTGTCTAAATTAATTTTTCTTATTTTGTTTGTTTAAACTGTAAATATATTTGTCTACTTTTATTGCATTTTTAGGGGTTATTAATTAATTTACACAACTTACTAAGGTACCGTCAAAGGACGGATGTATTAGGGGTATTGTAGGATTAAGTTCCTACTTTTGTCTATGCATAACCGACTCATGAACTCGTATATGGCTTTTCAAGGAGTGTTTTCTAAAATAAAATAGGTTTTTCCAAGCTTTCCCAATTTAAATAAACTTGGTGGCGACTCCAAATTTTAAAAACTATTTCTCACCGTCTTCGTCGCGATTCCAATTGTGACAACTATATTATATTATCTATGTTCTTATACTCCTATACGTCATATATATAGGTTGAAATGTCTCTATAAAATATGAGTAATAATTTAATCAATATTTAATTCTTTACTAAATAATTAACTTAAACAATTAATAAGAACACGATAAATTACTCTATAAATTATTTTATGAAAAAGGAGATATTACACCCACGAGTACGAGGGCACTGTCATAATGATCCCCACTCACACTCCATTTAATAATCAAGTTTTTAAAACCCAAATCTCTATTTTTCATGGGGGGAAATCCTTCCCCCATTACCGATGGATACCCATGGACGCAAGTAATATTTCCCCACCTAAAATCCATATACATATATGTATATATGTATGTTACCGTATTCTCGTTTTAGAAAATCCGAACTTCGGAAGTAGCTTCACCTGTCCAACGCTCACCGTTACCGTGGCATTATCCTGTTAAGTGTGGTGAGCCACACCATGAAACGCTCCACTAATAAGGACTCAAGGGCCAAGTAGTTGGGTAAGTTCGATCACCAACTCCTAGCTTTCAATTTTCAAGTCACTTATTTCTCCTTCTCTCTTTGGTTACTTGTAAAAGTATAAAATTTTATCAATTCAATAATTAAATTCAAAAGTTTTATTACATAGATCAAATATATCAAATTTTATACAGTTTATAAACGATTTGATATTTCATCATGCTACTTTATTTTGACAAATAAAATCTTTTTGAAAATACAAATAAATTTTAATAATTGCATTTCATACATATTGTTATCCAATTTTTTTGAAATTTGGGATGCTTAGTTATTAATATAATATCACATAATTCAATAATCAGATTAATTAAATTCAATTTCTATAAAAATAAAAAAAAGAGGAGTTATTGAATAGGTATAAGTGTACTGAATTCAATTTACAGATAGTGTAAATGGATCTCCACCTTTTATATATATAATGCAACTGACGACATCAACTAGCCTTGAGTAAGAAGGTGGAAACCATGTTGAGGGCATTTTGGTGCATTGCATTTCTTGTGTTGGTAACATGGATCTCAAGAGGGTGTGCTCAAGATAGCTCTTGCCTAAACAAGCTTGCACCTTGCCTAAACTACCTAAACAGCACGGGAGACCCACCTGATAGCTGCTGTGATCCTCTGAAATCAGTTATTGAATCGGACTCAGAATGCCTATGTAGCTTGGTCAGCAACAGAGGCACAAGGCAAGCCGAGCAGGCTGGCATTAATATTAATGAGGCTCAGAAATTGCCTGGCAGATGTGGCCAGCACGTCAACCCATTGTCCTGCCTCGCAAGTATGATTCTCTTTTCCCATTGCCTGGGCTTCCCCTGTCTTCTTCGTACCATGTGTTTTTAATTCTTCCCTTTTTTTCTTTTTTGTTATCGGATGGCATCTTCTACTCTTTTTTAATCACTTCAAGGCGTTACGCTTCGAATTCCCTTGAAATGATATGTGCATCTGTAATTGCAGGTTCTCCCGGTTCCACGAACTCGGATCAAAACTCAGCAATCCAGTTGATGCACGTGCCTCACGGTGTTACAATGATTTCTCTTCTGTTAGTTATTGCACTTACATAATCTGCATCAATATGCGGGAGGCGACTTTTTAACGCTTGGCGGATGATGTGTTGATGATAGAACACATCGATACATTTTGTCATGTACTGTTTTGCGGGGCGATTGGCTTATGTGTAATTGGATGTTGAAGTATAGTGTCTATTTACAGGTATTGTCTAGCTTTTCAGCTTATAAGTCATTTAGTGATGTACCCTTAATTGACTGAGCCAAATGTTTGATACGGATGTGGTCAGAATTTCATAGGCCTCTGTATCATCTAATTTATCTTTATGTTTATCTTTGATTCGATATCAGACTCGATTCCGACATGCATTTTGTAAACTTTATTCCTACCTATCTGATCATGTGAATTTTGAGCCTCTACAACTACCATAGTTCTCAAAAGATCAACCTCATTTGATAAATTTATCCAAACATCAATATACTTTCATTTTACACTACGTTAACATGTGTAAAAAGACTATTTTAACCCCTCAATGAATCATGTTTTTGACAAAATTTGTCCTGAAAAAATTACTTTTACGGATAGAAATAAAGATTGGTTAACATATGGATGGATCATATAATCAATAAAATAACCTTCAAAAGAATTAATTTTGTTAATAAAAATATAGATCAGTTAACGTTTGGATAAATTTATCAAATGGGATACATCTTTGAAGGATTATGGTGAATATAGTTTATTTAAGAAGCTATTTTGTCAATTATATCAACTTTTGAGACTAAAATAAGGATTACATGGGATCTTGTAAATTCGTGGCGGAATGGACAAAAGATAAACAACAAAGAAATAAAATTTTAAAAAAATATTGTGGCGTCAATATCCAACGCTAAATATATGCCGAGATAAAATAAATTTTTTTAAAAAAAACAAATAACTTTGGTAATTTGTAGTGGGAAAAGTCCATCCCATGAAAACATGTAAAATAGACTTAAAAAATAAAAAAGTTTGCTTTTGGGGCGATAGTTACGGCACAAAAGACTAATAAAAAAAAGAAAGAAAAACAATGGTTTTGAATTTGTAGTAGGCTTGTAAACGAGTTAGTTTGATATGGGTTTAACCGAAAAAAATCCTTACCAATAAAATTTAATTGCATTGACATGGTTCAGTTTTTAAATATTTTGTTCTAACGAATCTAAACCAAATTAATTCGATCAAGATTGAGTTAGAATGATTTGGGTCATCGGGTTAAAATAAAAATGAAGAGCTACATTTTTTAAAACTTAAAAGAAAGATATATAAATCAGTTTTAAATAAATGTAAACAAAGAAGATAAAAAAATGACTCTATTGTGAATAAAAACTTAGTGTAAAACTTTGAAAGTTTATGATTAAGTAAATAATAACCACTGGTTGGGGATTGGATTGGGTGCTTGGGTAATCGTGTTGAAAAATGATAAATCTGAAATCAAACCAATAATTGTTTGTTTGGATTGGCTTCAACTTAAAATGAACTGATTGCCCGAACCAACCAGAACCAAATTCATTGGTCTCGTTCAAATTGTCGGGTTCATTAGACAAGACCGGTCTACTTACAAGCCCAGTTTGTGGCATAAAAACCTATCACAAACAAAACAAAAATAAAAAAATAAAAAAGAGTTTTATTTTTGTGATTGAAAAAATCACAACAAATTAGGCCAAAAAATAAAAAATTGAATTTGTAGCGAAGAAAAGTATGTGCTAACAAATCCAAAAATAATAACAAAAAAAAGAGTGTAGAATTTATGTTTTTCGTCCTAAACAAATCCTAAATAATTTTTTAAAAAGAGTTTCAAGTTTACGGTGAAAAAGTTCAATTTAGACAAATCTAAAACAAATTTCACACAAAAATGTTTTAAAAATTTACTAGGAAAAAGTTTGCCACAAACAAATACCATTATCCCGTAAATTTTAGGTCATGTGTAGTTACATTATGATTTTTCAAAGAGTGCAAAAAACCCTTCACTCTCCAAATAGTGAAAAATTTTAGGTTAGCTGGAACACCCTAGAGTTATTTAGAAATTAATTGAAGCTTTATTAATAAGAGTTTATAATCTTTCTACAAAAAAATGTGTTTATCCAAAATCTCGAGTTTATGACCTTGTAAGACAACATAGTTATTAAACTTTCGAGTTAACTTTTAAACTCTTACTATTAGTGATTATGACCTAGACCTCATACTGTTAGATATATTTTTATTAATAAAAGATATTTTAATCATTTTCTTTATTATTTATCCATAGTCGATCATTAATATTATGATACAAAACTAGCATGATCTTAATTGATAATTATCAAGGTTAAGAAAATCGGACCAGACATCGAACCGGTCAGGACACTGGTTCAAAGATTTACCAGTCCAACCGATTCAACCGGGGTTCAATCGGAATATAATAAAATAATAAAAATATACCTAAATATATAATACATATGATAAATTTAAAAACAAAAACCTATATTAAGTCATCAACATTAACATAACAAACACAAAATAACATTGTTCATAGGTCTATAGTAAACATTAGTACGTAATCTACACATAAATCAATTATCTCCAGTCTCATTAACTCAACTTCTAATAAAGTACAACATTAACTCACATGATCACATAATCACAAGACAATATTCAGAAATAATATTGCATCAACATTAAACATATAGAAAGTAGATCAAATAGGATAATCAAAATATGCATTAATTTGTTGGAGATCTTGATCAAAATCTTCATTCTCATGTCTTCCTCCCTCATCATCAAATGAACCGCAAGGCATATCAACAATATTAGTCTCCCCATCATCTAACATAGTAAAAATATGTTAAAGATATGTAGAAAAGTTTATAAATAAACATTTTAAGAAAAAAAGAAACTATAAAACTAACCAACACGACTTGAAGGAATAGAGTTGCCTTCATCAACCAATTCTTCAATACTAGTGGGAAGTTCTACCTTCTCAACTTCTTCCATCACCCAAAAATCAACTAGATCAATACTTTGATAATCAATTGGATCATAAGACCTTTTTCTTTTTATGCAAGCTAAAACACAATAACAAAATATTATAACAATTTCTAAGTTTGCTAATCTAAAGTTCCAAAAATAAGTAAATAAGTTAATGCTATAATACCTGGTTTTCAGACACAAGTTATAGGTCACAAAAACAATATCATTTAGCCTCTGATGCTCCAGCCTATTCCTTCTTTTATTGTGAATTTATTCAAAAAGACTCCAATTCCACTCACATCTCGAGGAAGAAGATGTCTGGCCAAGAATCTGAATAGCTATTTTTTGCAAAATTTGAATACTACCACCAAAGTATCTCCACCATTCACCTGCATAGATTAAATATAACTATATAAGTATTTGCTCATTAACCATCAATAATTCATAATATGCTTTGAAATATCAAAAGCAAATCAAAATATTAAACTAAATATTCAATATCTTACTAGGTTGGAGTTCCTGGGCTGCCTTCTTAGCATTTGGCCGATCAAAACTTTCTTTGCTTTCTCGGTATAATTGCAACTCCTTCAATGCTTTAATTGAGTCACTACAAAGACTCTTTACATCAAACAAATCAAGTAAACCCCGTAAAACGTTATACTTCTTAACAAACTTCTCATCATAAAAGAAAGCAGGGTTTAAGAAGTAAGCTGCTGCATGGAGACTTCGCTTGAAGTGCCTATCCCATCTTGCCTTTATAATATATGTGTAAGGTTGATATTCAATCTTATTGTCCTTAAGCATCTCCTTAATTGCATTTTTAGCCCTTTGCATTCCCTCATATATATATCCTAATGAAGGTTTCTCATCAGAATCAACAATTCTCAACAATCTAATCAAAGGGGCAACAAGCTTACATATAGTAAAACATTCCTCCCAAAATTTGTTGTCTAAGACTATAGCACTCACATTTCTCCCACTAGCACTCTTTGATAACTTGTGGCTAGTAAAATGAGAGTCTACAACAATAGCTTGCAAATCTATCTTATGTTAATAAATATTTTTCAAGGTAAGAAAGGCAGTAGCAAAACGAGTAACTCCTGGACGAACAATTTCTTTCCAACCAAGCCTTTTTCTAAGCCAAGATAAGAAAACCATATGGTTGTAAACAAAGATAGTAATCTTGGAAGCACGGGAAGCAAGCTTGCTTATGTTTGGCATGCTACTTATGTCTTTCAAAACAAGATTTAAGCAGTATGCAGCACATGGAGACCAAAAAATATGATCATACTTTTCATGAATATGCTTTCCGGCTGCTACATAATTAGCAGCATTATCAGTCACTACATGCACAACATTATTTGGTCCAATCAATCAATAACATCAACAAACATATCACACAATGTAGAGGCATTTTTAACTACATTTGAAGCATCCACGGACTTAACAAAAGACATACCAACAAGACAATAGACCAAAAAATTGATCAACGTTCTCTACCTTTGATCTGTCTAATCATCAGCGATAAGTGTGCAACCATTTTCTTTTCATGAGCTTCGATAACTTTCCAGAAGCAACTAACACTCTTTCTTAAGATCAGTTAGCAAATGAACCCTCAATTCATCATAATAAGGACCTTTAAAACCAGGTCCCATACTAGCAATAGCATCCACAACATCTTGAAAGTATGATGATCGTACTACATTAAAAGGAATTCGTGCATCCATAAGCCATCTAGCAATTCTCACTTTAGCATTATATGCTGCCTCTTTGCTTTGAAAGACACTTCTCAAACTTGGTTGGGCTCCAGGGGTTGTCCTTGGTGCAAAATAACCACTGACATTTTGAGAAGCATTTACCTTTCTTTTACCCTTGTCTCCAACGATTTGCATCTTTGATGGTCGAGGGGTAGGGGTAATCTTTTCTTCCTCTTGTGTCATTGCTTCTTTAATCTCATCATCACCAAAGTTCAAAAACTTATCTTTACTTTTTTTACTTTCTTCCAAAAGTCTTGACATTTGTTCTTTCACATCATGAGAAACTTGTTTTGCATTTAGCAATATTTCCTTGTTTTCCAGCAAGATGTTGTTTCATTCTATTAATCCCTCCTCCTTTATACTTGGACAAACAAAATAAACATGTGTATGTCATCTTTCCCTTGTCATCAACAGTTAAAGAAAAATGATTCCATGCCGGATCAGTTTTCCCACGATTAGAGGCAGAGGAGGATTGGGAATCGGTATTGGAAGGATTAAGATCAACAAAGGCAGCATTAGTATTGACATTATTGCTATTATCTAGTGATGGATCATTAATATCCATATCTAGAAAAGAGAAGTATAAAATAGTTAAATAAAAACAATGCCAAAATTGATAATTCATATTAAGAAGTTCCTAAAAGGCAAAAACACATCTTAATAATCCTGGACAATTGACATACAATTTAATTTATTAAACACCATTCTCATTCCAAGAACATTGACAGCAACAAGTCAACAACACAAACTAAAAAGCAAAAAATTTGGCAATATAGGCTATTATAAACAACTTCGATTTTGAAGCTTGAATTGAGTCTGAAAAATGATTTACATGAAAGATATTTTAGCTCAAAATTGGAAAGCAAGCAATGAAGAACAATGCCCATTTTCTTTCCCTTTGAAGCCAGTACAAAGCAAGTAAGGTGCCCAATCACTAAAAAAATAAAATTATGATAACAGGAATAAAGATGTAACAAGTAACAACAAAGAGAAGAAGAGAAGTGGCAGTGAACCACTCACCTGAGCTGGCGGTGGCGCGAAGCTATGTGGATTACAGGGGCGGAGCTGCACGGACTAACTGGCTGTGCACGGAGAACGAGGGCGAAGCAAAGGTGCTTTGTGCAGAGAAGCTAGCAGAGGGTGGAGTAATGAGCGAAGTAGCAGAGGGATGCGCAGTAGCTCTCGAAGGAGTAGAGGGAAGGCGGAGCAGTGCACGGCATAGCAACCCGCGGCGCAACACGATGAGCAAAGGGAAGGTAGAGCAGCATGGAGGCGGCGGTGTTGTGCTGATTTCACGGTTTGAGCTTGGAATGCTTTGTGTTTGAGAGTATGAGGCTTTGAGCTCTCAGCCTCTCACTTTCTAAGTGAAGCCCAAAAATCCCAACATCCAAAATGACAATGTATTGGGCATTTGGCAGTTCTCTCATTTTTTTTCAAGTAAAATAACTGAACCAGAAACCTTTAAAAACCAAACCGGTTCCCGGTTTTGACTGGTTTTGATCAGTTCTGACCAGTTCCGTATACCTCCAGTTATAGGCACTTAACCGGCTGGCCAGGCGATTGGTTCCCGGTTAACCCAGTTGGACTGACTGGTTCGGTCCAGTTCTCTTAACCTTGATAATTATATGTACAGTACAAAATTAACCTCATGGGCATTTTGTTAGAGAACAAGATACTGAATAGACCCATCATGAGATCACTGAATGGATTAATGTCATAAGTGATCCACAATATAGTTATATTAATATATCCTCATACCTGAGTTTGCATAGTTTCCTACATAAAGAACATTATGTGTTGACAAAATTAAACATTATTTTTAACTGGGTAATTATAAAGATTGTGGTTAAATATAATGCAATTTATGCAAAGGATAGTGACTAAACAAGATGGGATTTATCCATCTCATTTTGAGAAATATCTATTGGGTCCCTTAATAAGTGAGAATGAGAAGTGCATAACCATGCTCAGTGAAGCAAAAAAGCTATCAGTGTCATTTGATTTATCAGTCTACTTAGAGATAGAGGAATCATATTTAAACAATATAAGGATGACATCGCTCATTTCATATGTTCAAATTAGATATTTTCTGCCCATTTCATATGTTTAAATTAGATATTTTGTGACAAAAGATTATGACATATTCTACTGGTTAAGTTAATAGACTTTTAATTTATTATTGATTGGGTTAGTTATAATGTCTTTCTAGAGACCACTTATGACCTGCAAACGTGATGAAAGTATTAGGCCTACTGCCAACATAATATAAACCTCTGTTGTCAATAGCACGTGATAGCGGTGTTATAGCACTGTCGCGGCATGTCGCGGTGGTTCACCACGTCGCGACTCTTTTTTTCTTTTTTTTTTCCATCTCTGCATATTCTTCTTGCAGTAGATTTTATTATTTTTATTTCATCTTTTTCCTCTGTTTCAAGGTTCCATTAGTGCTCAGACTTTAGGGCTTCAGCCCCTTATATTTCTCTTTTCTTTTTTTCCTCATTCACTCATTGTCCTATGATCCTATCCTGTTGTGTCATACTGTCATTCCCCTATTTTATTTTATGTTTCTATTTGTTTTAGACTTCTAGTCATGGCAGCACCATCACAATGTGCTACTCCCTCTTCACATGGTTTAGTGAAACCCACTGGTGAAAATATTGACATTGCATGGCAATGGAATAGTTTGAAAGATATTAATAATAGGAAGAGGGTCACTTGTGATTTTTGTGGAAAAGTTACTGTGGGTGGAATCATTAGAGCCAAAAGACACCAAATGTGTGTGAAGGGGGATGTTGATTCTTGTAGAAAGGTTTCCCCATAAGTGAAACAGCTTCTCAAAGAAGCTTTGGAGAAGAAAAATGCTTCGAAGGAAGCATATTTAGCGTAGATGCAAGAAGATGAGGATGAGCAAGAGGAAGTACGAGAAATTCATCAAATTAGAAGTGGGGAAAGGCCTTCATTTACAATGGAGTCTTCTGTTAGGCCACCTAAGAAAGGACAAAATATGAAAGGCCCCATGGATTTGCTTCTTTTGAAAAATCGTTAAGCACAAATGAAAATTGGGAAAACTCATAAGCAAACAAGCATCAATGATGCTTGTGACAAAGAGGCAAGAGAAAGAACAATCCAATACATTGCTAGATTTTTTTTTTATAGGAATAGGATTCCTTTTAACATTGCAAGATCAAAAAGCTTCAAGATGATACTTGAAGCTGTTGGAAACTATGGTCCATATTTTAAGGCTTAAAGCTACCATGAGTTGAGAGTTCCACTCCTTAAAAAGGAGTTGGAGTTTACAAAAGACATGTTGAAGAGCCATAAAGAACAATGGGTGCAATTTGGATGCAAAATTATGTCAAATGCTTGGACAGATAGGAAGAATAGGACCTTAATCAATTTCATGGTGAATTGTCCATAAAGGACAATGTTTGTGAGAAGTGTTGATGCTTCTGTTTACATGAAGACAGGGGAAAAGTGTTTGAGTTGTTGGATATATTTGTGGAAGAGATTGGAGAACCAAATGTTGTTCAAGTGGTATCTAATAATGGAAGTAATTATGTCTTGGCCGGTAAGAATTGCTAACTTAGTCTAATTGCCTTTTTTTTTATTTACTTTGATTATTGGCCATTTATCTAGTTTCATTTAATTTGATTCTTCTTAGGCAAACTACTTGAAGCTAAGAGGAAGAATATCTTTTGGACTCCATCTGCTGCACATTGTGTGGACTTGATATTGGAGGACATTGGAAAGCTTCCTTGAGTTAAGAAGATAATCTTAAGAGGAAAAAATCTTGTGGGCTTCATCTACAACCATACATTGGCCTTGGACATTATGAGAAAGTTTACTAACAAGATGGAATTGGTTAGGCATAGAGTGACAAGGTTTGCTACAACCTTTCTTACCTTGCCAAGGTTGTCAAACAAAAGCACAACCTTAGGAGGATGTTCACTTTAGAGGAATGGTTGATGTCCAAGTCAGCCAAAGAAGTGAAGGGAAAGAGGGCAAGTGATCAGTATTGCTAGCTTCATTTTAGAATGATGTGCAATATTGTATAATGATTATGGGGCCACTTGTCAATATCCTTAGGCTTGTTGATAATCAGAAAAAGCCTACCATGGAATATATCTATGAAGCAATGGATCAGGTTAAGGAAACTATCCAACAAGTTTTCAAAGAAAAAGAAGTGTTGTATAAAGATGTGTTTGCTATTATTGATAGAAGATGGGAGTCACAACTTCATCATCCATTGCATACAGCTGGGCATTTTCTAAATCCTGAATTTTATTATAGCAACAAAAGTATGGAGTTTGATGAAGAAGTGATGCAAGGACTTTATAAATGTATTGAGAAATTGGTTAGAGATGAAGAGGAAGTCGACAAGATTGTATTGGAGCTACCTTATTACAAGAGGGCTGAACGGGTATTTGGATCAAAGTTTGCTATAAAACATAGGAGAACACTAGCTCCCGGTAAGAGTTTAAGATATATATATATATATATATATATATATATATATATATATATATATATATGTATATATGTATGTATGTATGTATTTGGTATTTCATTATTGATTATTGATAAACATAGCAAATAGCAATGTTAATTAATTGGCTTTGAATCACAGCTGAATGGTGGAGGAATTATGGATCATCCACTGCTGCATTACAGAAATTTGCTATCAAGGTGCTAAGTTCGACTTGTAGTTCATCGGATGTGAGTGAAATTGGAGCACTTTTGAGCACGTAAGCAAATTTTATTAGTTATCACATTATTCTCCTATACAAAGTTTCATTTAGTGCCTTAGAAGTAACTTTGAAGTTTGAATTGAATTGTGAATTTGTGATGTAATAGATTCATTCAAAGAAAAGAAGCAAGCTTGAGCATCAAAAGTTGCAAGACTTAGTACATGTCAAGTACAATCAAAACCTCAGAGCGTTTTGATTGTAGAGATGTGATTGATCTAACTGTGATGTTGATGAATTCAATGAATGGTTGGTTAGACAAATGGACAAGGAAGGTGTTGCGGATGAATTAGTGTTTGATGATGATGATGGTTTGATGTGGGGTGATGTTTCTATTGCAATAGGTGCCAGTGAGCCTCTCCAAAACACAAGGCTTGCTACAAGATCAAAGAGGCCTACTCCTACTATCACTACAAAGACTTCTAAGTCATCAAGAAAGAAAAGGAAAGAGCCTATGCAAGATCAAGAAGAGGAATATTTTGATGATGAGGAGGAGGAAACAGAGTCAAATGAGAATGAGGGTCAATATGAAGAGATTTTTAAGTCTAGTTCTAGTGGAGGGGAAAGTGATGAAGAGAATTTGATTGTGGTGGATGTTATGATGATGATGATTGATCATTGTCTCACTCATTGATGGGGAAGAATGTTTTTAGTTTTTACTTTTTATAGTCCAAGAAACTTAGGTAGTTTTGGCCTTTTGGGAATGGAAACTAGTGTTGTATTCTTTCATTTTTTGCTTGGCCTTATGATCCTTAGTTTTGGCCTTTTGGGAATGGGAACTAACTTTGACTATTATCTTTTATTTTTTGCTTGGCCTTATGACTCTTATTTATACACTAACATGATGATGATTCATGATTTTAGAATTTAGAGTATGATATATGAATATGATATGCCTTCAAATTATTAGATGATCGAGTTTAATTATGGAATTTTTTTTATTTGAACATTTATATGTGTTATGTACTTATGTGTAAAATGCATAATATTTGCACATATTTTTATGAAATAGCAGTCATTCTACTATCCGCTATACCGCTATAGCGTTTTTGGGGTCGGTCGCGACGCGCTGCGATCCGGGATTGACTACTATGATATAAACCTAATGGGTCGCGCATCAAGAATGTAGTGAATGGATTGAATTTTATATTATTAGATAACATAAAATTGAAATCTGATTATATATACTGGATATTATGAAATTTGATTTAAAAACATTTGTTTTCAAATTTTGAAAGATATTTTTTTAAGGCTGAACATCTTTTTCCTAATTAGCTAGGAACACATATTTCTATATAAATAGAAAATATAAGGATTTCAATTGGCGTGTGACATAGCTTTCAGAAGCTGAAAACATAATTGAAGGAAACCTTATGACCACAGTTTGAGATTGGGCTGAGCTAGCACTTGGCAGCTATTTGTGATCATTTGTATGTGGATACTGGTAGAGGATGGTTCTTTTTTAAGTAGCGCATAGAGTCCAAACACGACATTCAAGTTTTGTAAAGCACACTCCAAGGTACATAACTCATTCTTTATCTTTGAACTGATTGAATCGCATGGATTCGGTTTTGAGATTTTGTAATAAAATTTTAAGTTCTGATACATTGTCTGTACTATACAATTGTGTAACACCCAAAATTTTATTTAAAAAAAATTTGAACTTTATTAGTCATAATTTCAAAAATCTGACAGACGTAATAATGATAAGGATGATCCAACGGATTTGTAAAAAAAAAATGAATAGTAACCTAGTGGGCCTAGCAGACCCATCAAAACAGCCAAAACCCTAGAATTGGGGCCTGGAGATGCCCAAAACTAAGGAAAATATAAAAAGGTTAGAAATGGGTAGGAATAAAGATTTTATATCTTGAATTAATTTTGAGTAATTTTTAAATTCCCAGGTACAATGTTTTACCCATTCGGTGAAGTTTGGATGTTCGGTTTTTAACATCGTAAAAGCTACTTGGTGGCCAAGTAAACTTTATCAACCACTTTTTGCCAAGTGGATGGCTGGCCTTTCATTTATTATTACTTTACTTGGGTGCCAATATTTCATCCGTTCAGTGAGATTTCGATGTGCGATTTTAACACCAAAAAAGCTACTTGTTCACCAAGTTAAAGTGAGTCACTTATCTTGAGCCAAGTGGATGGCCAAGATTCATTCTTTGACTACCAAACCAAATCCTAGCTATCCATCTCATTATTTATTTTCAAAAAGAAAAAAATTTACCTTTTGACTACATAATTAATATATCCAACCTAAGATAAGAATAAAATACCAACCTTATCACTCCAAGCCTCACAATTTCGGCCAAGAGAAGCCAAGGCAGCCTCCATTGTTGTCTTCCTCTAGAAACCCCAAGTTTGAGCTTAAAGCTTCCTAAATCCTAACCAAAACTTGGTAAAACACCAAGATCTTTTTACAAAACTTGTTTTACTCCTCATAATCTATTAAACTAACCGACTGGAATTTCATTTCCTCACCATTTCTTACCTTGATACCTCATATCTTACTGCCTAAGGAAGCGTTTCATGTTGATTTAAAAGGGAATCATTCTTGGAGCATCCTTTGGAGCCAAGATCTCTAAAGCCATCCAAGTAGGGTTCTTATGTCTTGTTTTGTGTTTTTCAGTTTTTGCTGATTTTGTGTTATTTTGAAGTGATAAATTCTAGTTATAATGTGAGGTTACACTTAGATATTAATGTATTTGCATGGGGGGTAGTTTGGTGTTGTGGAAAAATCATTTTTGCTAAAGAGATATTGAAACATGCTTGCTAGATTTTTGGTTTTACTACAGGCAAGGATTTCTCACGAAGTTTTAGATATATTTATAGGTATTTTTATAAGTTAGAAAAAATATATGTTGAAACTAACATCCTATGATAGTCCTATGAATTTTCTTGACTCTGTTTTTTATTTGTACTGCTTTAAAAAAATCAAGAACCGAAATTTTACCTATGCTGCCTAAACAATTGGAACTGAAGTTGCGAATTTGTCTAATTTTGTTGCCATAGCAAATGGTGATTTTTCCTTTGAAAGTTTTATAGAATGTTGGAAACATCTTGACGTTCAACCTTCATTTTTATTCTGAATTGATTCAATCATTTGCTAGGGTTAAAAATTATGAGATTTCGGTCCTGAGCTAAGACTAAGTGGTCTCTGACCACCAAATTTGTAGAATTTTGTTAATATAGTTAGAAAACTCTCTTTGCTCTAAAATTTTCACAGGACCTTAGAGACACATTGATGTGTCATTGAGAATTTTTATAACCTTGGATTTTATGGTTTGAAATACAAAATAATTTGTGCTACGAATATGTGAAATCTGCCATTCTATTGATAATGAATTGATGCTTTGAATTGATGAAATAATGGCATTTGGTACTAGTATGACATGAGTACACGAATATGAATAATTGAGCATGTGAAATTATTGATGATATTATATTTCTTGGGTTGTAGAAAGTAAATCCAATTTGTTAGGGAAAGTAAACCTGACTACCAAGAAAAGATGAGATTATATGTCTTGGATTGGAGAAAGTAAATTCGGTCTATCGGGGAAAGTAAACATAACTACCCTTGAATTGAGTTAGGAAAAGTAAACCTGGCTAGGAATAGGTCTTTGTGAGAATTGGACAAAATAAATCTAATGTATAGAAATGAACTCAGCCCTGAAAAACAATCTATTACCCATTTTTACCATGCTGGGGATGGCGATACGTAATGCCCAGACGTGACAAGATAAGTCAAGGGCCAAGACAAGTGGAAGTAGAAATTGTTCTAAGTAGTCATTTACCTTATGTCCTAAGTAAAGAATTTTAGCATCGATATTGAGGCCAATATTTTTAAGTTATGATTTACCAATATATGGTTTATATGATGTTGAGTAGTATGATATGTGCATATTAGGTGATTGAATAATAAAAAAGACATACTTCGAAAGAATGGTTCTTGCACTTTACAATGAATCATTGATATATGTTGCATGCTCACATTTTTTCTAATAAACCTAAGTGGCTGGTACAATGATGATGATATGGATTTTATTATGTAGTTTGGGGATACCTTATTGGGAATTTCAGAATTCTCACCCCTATTTATTTGTGTTTATGTGTTGTCTCCAGGTTGATTTTAGAGAACAATGAAGCTACTAGAAGAAAGACTAAATTGAAATTTTTGTAGTTTAGTAGTGGACACTCATATATGTTATACTTAGTTATATATATGTGTGTGTGTGTGTACGTGTGTGTGTGTTGGTGTGTGCACGCGTGTGTGTGTCTGTAAATATAGTAAAGAACACATGTATACTAAAACTTATAGAAAAGCTTCCTTTTGTACTTGACGTATATTAAATAAATACTTTGTTCTTTGCTATATATTTTGATAGAACCACGAGTTAATTAGTATAGAATTCAACCAATTCTTACTATAGATAATTAAGAAAGGTCCGTAAATTTATAAGTAACAACTCTTGAGTATGATGCCATAACTTAAGGATGAGGTTGTACTTGGAAGGATTTTACAATATGGTATCAAAGCTAGTTCCTTAATATAATATCCTCCTAAGTACAACCTCATCGTTAAGTCATGGCAACATACTCGATAGTTGTTACTTATAAAGTTACGGACCTTTCTTAATTATCTATAGCAAGAATTGGTCAAATCATGTGCTAACTAACTCTTGGTTCTATCAAAATATATAGCAAAGAACAAAGTATTTATTTAATACAAGTCAAGTACATAAGGAAGCTCTTCTATGAGTTTTAGTACACATATGTTCTTTACTATATTTACATAGATACACACACACACACATATATATATAACTAAGTACAACAAATATGAATGCCCATTATAGAAATTCCAATTTAGTCTTTCTTGTAGCAGCTTCACTGTTCTCTGGAATCAACCTGGAAACAGCATAGGAACACAAACAAATAGGGGTTAGAATTATGAAATTCCCAGTAAAGCATCCCTAAACTACATAATAAAATCGATGTCATTATCATCGTCCCAGTCACTTGGGTTTATTAGAAAATTGTGAGCATGCAACATATATCAAAGGTTCATTTTAAATTTCAAAAATCATTCTTTCGAAGTGAGTCTCTTTTATTATTCAATCACATAATATACACATATCATGCTACTCAACATCATATAAATCATATATTACTAAATCACAACTTAAACATATTGGCCTCAATATCAATGCTAAAATTCTTTACTTAGCATATAAGATGAAGGACTACTTTGACTTGTCTTGGCCCTTGACTAATCTTGTCACGTTTGGGCATTTAGAGATGTCAAAACGGGCCGGCCCGCCCTGTTTAGGCCCGCCCCGCCAAAAGTGGGGCGGGGCGGGCCGGCCTGCCAAAAAAATATGGGTTGAAATATTCAACCCAGCCCATTTTAGGGCGGGTTAGCGGGTTGACGGGCCAGCCCGTCAAAAAATAAAAAAAATTCTAAGAAAATATTTTTTAATGTTATCTTGAATTTTTTTAAAAAAATTTTTAAAAAATATTTTTTTTATTTATTTATACCCAATTTTTCAAAGTTCGTAATAATTATACCGTAATTTTGATTAAAAAATATTATTGTTAATAGTATTATTTTTGGGTTATGACACTGTTTTATTTTTAAGTTTTAACTTTGAGTGAATATTTTAACTGTATAATGTTACTATATTGATGAGTATATATATTTCTTACTTTTTATCTTTTCTGGGTTATACATTTCATATTTTTTACCAATAAATTATATTTTTTTTTTAAAAAAAAGATATTTGGCTCGGCGGGCCAGGCCGCTAACCATAAAACCCGCGGGTTAAGCGGGTTGGAATTTTTTGGCGGGCTCAAAACTTCAACCCAGCCCGCTAAAATTGGCGGGTTTGGCGGACCGACCCGGCGGGCTGAGCCCATTTTGACACCTCTATGGGCATTACGTATCACAATCGTCAGCGTGATAATAATGAGTAATAGATTGCTTTTCAGGACTAAGCTTATTCCTATACATGATCATTGGATTTAGTTTCTCTAATTCTCACACAGGCCTATTCTAAGCCAGGTTTACTTTCCCTGACTCAATTCAAGGGTAGTCAAGTTTACTTTTCCAGACAGACCAGATTTATTTTCTCCAAGCCAAGACATATAATTTCATCATTTCTTTGGTAGTCAGGCTTACTTTCGCCTAACAAACCGGATTTACTTTCTCTAGCCTAAGAAATATAACATAATCAATAACTTCACATGCTCAATTATTCATATTCATGTACTTATGCCATGCTAGTACCAAATGCCATTATTTCATCAATTCAAAGTATCAATTCATTTTCAGCAAAATGGTAGATTTCATATATTTGTAGCACAAATTATTCTGCATTTCAAACCATAAAATCCAATGCTATAAAAATTCTCAATGACACATCAATGTGTCCCTAAGGTCCTATGAAAATTTCAAAGCAAAAAGAGTTCTCTAACTATATTAACAAAATTATACAAATTTGGTGGTTAGAGACCACCAAATCTCAGCTCAGAACTAGAATCTTATAATTTTTAACCCTAGCAAATGATTGAATCAATTCAGAATGAAAATCATGGTTAAACTTCAAATCAAACACTTTGTAAAAGTTTCAAAGGAAAAATCAATTACTTGCTATAGTAACAAAATTTGACAAATTCGTAGCTTCAGTTCCAACAGTTCAAGCAGCATAGGAAAAATTTTGGTTCTTGATTTTTTTTTAAAGTAGTATAAATAAAAAACAGAGCTTAAGAAAATTCGTGGGACTATCCTAGGGTGTTAGCTTCAATATATATTTTTTCTAGCTCATAAAAGTACCTACAAATATATCTAAAAATTCATGAGAAATCTCTGCCTGTAGCAAAATTGAAAATCCAACAAGCATGTTTCAGCATCTCTTTAGCAAAAATGATTTTTCCACAACACCAAACTACCCTTCCTATGCAAATACATCAATATCTAGGTGTAATCTCATATTAGAACTACAATTTATCACTTCAAAACAATCCAAAATTTGTGAGAACCAAAAAACACAAAACAAAACATAAGAACTCTACTTGGGTGGTTTTAGGGATTTTGGCTCCAAAGGACGCTCCAAAAACAATTCCTTTCACTTCAAGGCCTTCAAACCAACATCAAACCCTCCCTTAGGTAGTAAGATATGAGATATCAAGATGAGAAATTGTGAGGAAATGAAATTTCAATAAGTTAGTTTGATAGATTATAAGGAGCAAAATAAGTTTTGTGAAAGGATCTTGGTGTTTTACCAAATTTAGGCTAGAATTTAGGAAGCTTTAAGCTCAAACTTGGGGTTTCTTGGGGAAGACAACAATGGAGGTTGCCTTGGCTGAAATTGTGAGGCTTAGAGTGATAAGGTTGGTATTTTATTCTTATCTTAGGTTGGATATATTAATTATGTAGTCAAAATGTGTATTTCTTTTTTTTTTGAAAATAAATAATGAGATGAATGGCTAGGATTTGGTTTGGTAGTCAAAGAATGAATCTTGGCCATTCACTTGGCTCAAGATAAGTGGCTCATTTTAACTTGGTACAAGTAGCTTTTTCGGTGTTAAAATCAAACACCGAAATCCCACCGAACGATGAGATATTGGCACCCGAGTAAAATAATAATAAATGAAAGGTCATGATTAATCAAATCCATCCACTTGGCAAAAAGTGGTTGATAGAGTTTACTTGACCACCAAGTAGCTTTTACGGTGTTGAAAACCCGCACATTTAAACTTTACGGAACGGGTAAAACACTATACCTGGGAATTCAAATATTACCTGAAATTAATAATGGGTATAAAATCTTTATTCCTACCTATTTCTAACCTTAATCTTATAATTTCCTTAGTTTCGAGTATCTCCAAGCCCCAATTCTAGGGTTTTGACTGTCCTGACAAACCCACAGGGCCCACTAATTCATGTTTTTACAGATCTGTTGGATCATCCTTATCATTACTACATCTATTAGATTTTTAAAATTATGACTAATAAAGTTTAAATAAATTTTTGGGTGTTACAAATCACATGAAAACCCAACACTTACGAGTTTATGATCTTACAACATAAAAAAGAGTTTATATAAACTATCGAGTTTGATAACCTTGATAGTCATGGTTGGCTAAAAAATAGGAACAACCATGAACATTGTATCTAGTGTGGGTAGGATGCTATAAATAGCTAGGAAGACATGTGGAGGACACATAGTCATCCAAGACTGAAAACTTCTATATTTTTTCTAGTTCATTGATCTAGCTTTTAGTGCATTTCTTTTGTTACTTCTATTGTAATTCTTCTTTCATTAATGCAAGTTAATTTTCTTTTAATTTATTTCTTGCTTCTCAATTATTGATCTTGCTCAATGCCTTTCTATAATGATTTGAGGAATCTATAGGCTAAAAAGTTAATCTCTCTCTTTAGTGCAATTACCGGTTCTAAAAAATTTCTTGTATAGTTGATTGCTTAATCAAAATAGAGCAATCTTAGCCAATTTATTTTGGATCATACAATAATCTAATATGTTTTTCATATCATGATACTTTACAAGTACCTGATGAGTAACTGCATTAAATATTTGTTGAGCTAAATTATTTGCATGATAAATCATATAAAATCAATATTATTTTGATTCAATTCAATTTTTAATATATATATTCCTCAATTTTTAAAAATTTCTTAACGGAAAATCACATACATTGCACAAATAAAAAACTAGTTATGCTATAAAAATAGGGTTTTCAATATTTTTTAATCCAGACAAACTTGTAAGTACCTTTAACAATTAAAAATGCCCTCAAACTGTTCATCTAGACATAAACTTTGCTAAAAAAAGAGAAGAAAAAAACATTTTGTAAAAGCTAATTGGAAAGTTAAACGACGAATGTTTTAGTTTAACAATTTGCTTAATGATAATCTTATTTTTCAAGATAAATTAATCGCGCACCACCTTCGTCAAAGTGGGATGAGTTACATTAAACTTTATCCGCTGTTACTCATTTTCCGTTGTTTCTTTTGATTATTCTTCTGCTAACTTAACAATTTTCTTTCCGATGTTATTTCCCTTGAAGAGCCCTACGAAAGCAGAAGGGATGCTCTCCACACCGGATGACAAGTCTTCAATCACCAGCAACTTATCAGTACGCAGATAATCTGATGTTTTGGCCAAAAAGTCTGGAAAAACATTCATAAAGTCAGCAGCTAAAAATCCTCTAATGGTGATTCTCTTGTATACTACATCCATCATGTTTGGTGTTGCTCTCTTTGCAGCATCAGTATACTCGGAGATCACCCCACAAACAGCTACTCTTCCAAATGCGTTCATATTAGTAATTGCTGCCTCTAGCATCTCACCCCCAACATTGTCCAAATATATGTCGATTCCGTCAGGAAAGTGCCTAGAATATATAAAGTAAACTACATCACACTCAGGCAATTTAATGTACTAGCTTCGATCTTGTCTTCATAAACGGGAGTTAATTTTATGATTTAAATTGCAAATGTAAGCCCCTTTGGTTTTAAAATCTACCTGATTAGCTCTTAATTTTGTCATTGTGAATCACGTTAGTCATTGGAAGCATAAACAATTTATGAGTATCTTTCAAACATAGGTCACTAGATTAAATTAGTCCCTAAAAAATAATTTTGATTGAAATATATCTAATAATTTTTTAGGATTTTTTTTCACCAAAAGCTAATATGATTCATGAATATAAGGTCAAGATTAATTAATTAGATTTTAACATTCATGGATCAAGGTGATTCATACGTATAATTTTAGATAAAAAAGAGCATTAACTCCAATTTTATCAATGATCTCTACAAACCTTCTAAGAGCGGAGTTTAGATCAGTTTCGTCCTTGTAGTTGAATGCATCATCAAATCCTAGCTTGTTTTTGAGCAATTCCGCCTATAACAAATTACAAAGAGATTAGGCTTTCTCGATTGAAACCCAATTTGGGTTCAAAAGAGTAACGTTCTTAAAAGGCTGACCTTGTTTTGGCTCCCAGCACAGCCAACAACATAGCAACCCAAAAGTTTTGCATATTGCCCAACCAAATTTCCAACAGCTCCACAGGCTGCTGACACAAAAACCTTTTCACATTTTTTAGGTCGGCACAATTCAAAAAATCCCGCATAGGCTGACAGTCCATTAAATCCTGCAATGAAAAAGTGACAAAAATAAAATATGTACTCTTTAAAGTTAAGCTGTTTTGATGTACAACAGAAACGTAGATTAATTGTTAAAAAGTGTTCACCAAAAAATGATTAATTGTTAAAAGAGGATTGGCTACCAGAGCTATGTAATTGAGTTATACTGACACTTAAAAGATATTACTAAATCATATAATAATATTAGTAAACCTCTTTAGTAATATAGACTACATGCAACACTTCTCATATTTTTAATAAAACTTTTTAAATGTTAGTAAAAATTTTTAAAAACACTTCTTAATCATAAATGTTACTAAAATTTGAATATGGTGTAATATACTTATTGTCCGTATGGAGTATTTATTTAGTTTAGAATAAATCTTTTATTTTAGTTCCTCTAAAATTTCAAGTTGAACAAATTGGTCCAGTATTAGTCCTTTTAAAATTGGATTATCAGACAAATTGATTCCTAGAAAAAAAAAAAGCTCCCAAATTGATTCCTATAAAATTAAATAATCAAACAAATTAGTCCTGTAAAATTGAATAATTAAACAAGTTAATCACTTTATTAAGTTGAATTTGGGGACTACATTACCTCATAATTTATTTTTACAGGGACTAATTGAAGAGTTCATGTTTTTGTATGGACCAATTTGTTCTGCTTTTCAATTTTACAGAGATCAATTTGAGAATTTATTTTTTACATAAATCAATTTGTCTAACTTAAAGTCTTAAGGAGATTAAAATAGAGGGTTTTATCATTAGTTTAATATGATTAATTAGTTTTAAATAAAAAGGAAAATTGTATTTTATCTCTTAAAATATAGGAATTGTGAACTTTCCTACCCTCAAACGTTTCCTAAATATGCACTTTACCCTTTCTATTGAATTTTCATTTATATTTGATTAAAAATATGTGTAATATACACTCAAATTATAGGTCAGGTGTAAACTCAACACCATAAACTAACAAATAACATGTATTTTAAAGTGTGCTATTTCTATTAACAATATATGAAAAAATCAATAGAATAATCGATTTACACATCAAACAAAAATTATGGATCGATTTGTATATTTTTAAAATTTTTACAATAGAATGTATAGGGCCTATGGTCTAGGAGTGAAACAATTTTTCTTAATGTAACTATTTAATTCATTATCAATTGTGAAAATGCTTCACAATTATAAGATGGCTGGAGAGAAAAAGAGTTGTAGTATGATTAAGGAGGCCTAGTATTAGTATATCGCTAATTTGACGATGATCGCTACATCCTTAAATAAATTTTTTGAAAATTCACTCTATTTGCCTAGTGTGGTAATGACACCTGATCCTACAGGCAAATGCTATGCTTTTTATTTAGTGGAGATTAGGGCCGCTCATTTTGTGGCTATTTTTGAGCCGCATGAGTACGAAACAAAAAAAAAATGGAACCAAGGAGAAGTTGACAACATATGATTCTTGTGGATAAGGCAATTGATTAGTTGGTAAATAACTTCTTAATAATAGGGCTTGGTATGAGAGCCTATGGTTCGGGTCAGTTGGGCTTGGTTGAGTATTGGTTAGAATGGTAGTTTTTGGATCTATGAGGTCACTTGTATCGAAAGTCTTCCTAGCAATATGGAGGTCAAGCGGCGTGTTCTGTGGAGTACTGACGATGCAAGTGAAGAGAGCTTGTGTCGAAAGTCTTCTGGGCAATGTAGAAGCCAAGAGGCGTGTTTCGTGTGTAACGGCGGTACAAGTTAATAGAGCATGTATGACTTTTGTTGTTGGGGTTAAGTGTGAGAAGTGAAGTCCCACATAAGTTGAGAATGGACTAAATGAGTAGTAGTATATAATGTGAGGAGGAGCCATGATTCATTGCCTTAAGGTTTTGGGTCAAGATGTAGCGTCCAACCCTATATTATGGTGTTCTCACTTAGTCTATTAGTTGTATTTTCCCCTGTTGGGCTACCCCGCGCCCCCACCCTAACAATCCCAACCTCGCACCCAAATCCTCCTCTACTAGACCCAAAAATAAAGCTGATGATTATTTAACCTTTACACGACCGAAAAGAAAAACAGACGATTCTATATGATTCTGTGAGAATGCATATGCCATGAGTCATGTAACGAAAATACGAAATTGTTTACCGTTCTTTAAAGCAATAATTACCTAGAACTCCAAGATGATAAGTGAGTGGAAATTCAGAGGGCTCTAACTTTTTTATTATGTTTCCTTCTGTAACCAAACTGTACTCCGCCCAGGTGAATACGCCCATAACCAAATCATCTTTCTCAAACTTGACACTTCCAGAAGCTACAACAATTCCAATAACAAGAGCATCGATAGCCTGAAAAGTTCCAATACACAAGATTAGAGCAGAATCATTTATAATGATAAAAAAAAAAAAAAATTCTTCTACACTTGATCTAAAGCGTTGATTCTTCTATACAGACTCATGATTAAATAATGGGTAAATCAACTTTTATTTTTCTATATCAGTATTCAGCACCACAATAACATCTATACCTCGCCTGGAGTTACGGGCGAAGCAAAGCTTATAGCACTTTGGGAAGGGCTTTTGCTCTTCATGCGGTTTAGCTGATATGGGTCAATAGAGACATAGAGATTCTTCACGATGATATCGTCAGATCCTGGCTCAACTGACAGATCTAAAGCCCCAGTTTTGAGTTCGAAATCGGACTCTTCGGGTGCATCTTCGATGTGATGCTTCACCACTATGTATTTGTTGGTCACTTCCATTATACACCTCGCCTAGTTGTTCTGCTGCTCCTGTGCCTCTATGAGCTGAGGTTGGTGTTTCGGATGTATTGTATATATACATTGAATTTGTTAAAAAATTGTTTGTTAGGTAATATTAAAATTAGTTATTAAAATTGAAACTACGGATTGCAGTGGGAGAATAGTAAATTAAAATAAAATAAAATAAAGGTAGACAACAACCATAAAATTTTAACATTAATTTTAGAACGGAAAACTTTAGTTTAACATAAATGCATTTAATTGATAAAAAATATTAATTACACTAATAGGACGTAGAATAGTATGCTAATACACACACCTATTAATTAATAGATAGAGTGTGGATCCTACTTGAATAGAGTCTACATCTTATTTAATAATAAATAAGATGTGAATGTATGACATGTGAGTTAATATGGTGCTTTACATACAATAAGCTATATAAATAATACAACTCTTAAGTAATATAACTAATGCAACGATTAATTATGTACTTTCTACCTTTTTTTGGTTCTAGTGATTGACGATGCAATTTCAGGTCAAGGACGGCAGTGAGGGTTTTGGAATTTGAATCCCCTATTTTTGCAGACAAACTTTGCTTAGAACCATATATAAAAATTCGTATAATTTAGTGACATTAAAATTCGTAATCAAGTTATTTTTATTCAATGTCGTAAATATAAAAATAAATGAGTTGTCATCTTTTACTATTTTAGAATAAGAGACGAGCAACCAACGAAAATTAACAATAAATCATCTTAATATGAGTACAAGCATATCATAAATGAACGTCGAACGAGGACCCTCAATCGATAACCTCGCCTGCAACAAACATGATTCCTAAGGGTGAAATATAAAAATATATGAACTGTCATCTTGTACAAGCGTCCAACGAAAATTAATAATAAATCATCTTAACATGAGTACAAACAAATAGCAAATGAATGCCGAACCAGGACCCCTAATTGATAACCTCTCCTGAAACAAACGTGATTCTTAAGAACGAAATATAAAAATAAATGAAATGTGATCTTGTATGCATGTATACTATTTTAGAATAAGAGACAAGCACTCGACAAAAATTAATAATAAATTATCTTAACATTAGTACAAACAAATCATACATGACTGCGAAGCCAAAACCCTCAATTGATACCGTCGCCTGCAACATCGTGATTCCTAAGAGCTAGGGAGAGCATAAGGACCAAATAGGAATCCGATGAACGTGAGCTTATGAGATCCGTTTGGTATAATCTATCTATACGATGCGACAAAAATGGGACGTACGCAAATTGCATTTGTTAAATTTTCGTTTTCAATATATATATTTCACAAACCACGGTTTATTTCTTAACGAAAAGCTGACTACAATCTCAATCATATGCACTGTTCATAACGTCTCTTAAATTGAGACTAGCTGTGATTGATAGAGAAATGTTAAATTTGGCACAAAGAACAGGACGTATTCCGCGGGACCTATACCGTTAGTTTGCAAAACTGTTGGAGACCAAAAAAATGTGGGCTGAGGCAAAAGCCCCATATTGAAAGATTGAACACTGCCGCGGCTAAATAGGCTTATGAGGAGTTTCTCTCCTATCATGAGGAGTCTTTTCCTTTCCCTCCCCAGAGAAAACCCCTCTGCCTTTAGGTTAGTTTCCTTCACCCTTGACCTGTTCAACCACCCCTGACCTCTAGTCTCCCTCCTTCAACCCACCCTTTATTAAACCGAATTTTATGACTCTGATAGGGTTAATCGAGATAAGAACAACTTGATGAAGATAAAAAAAAATTAAAAAAAGATTAATAGTGATTGTGTGGGCCCCATAGATCTGTCGGGACCATCGACATCCTAGAGTCAGGACTAGGAGATGCCCGAGAATGAGAAAATATAGGATTAAAGTTAGAAATAGGTAAAAATGAAGATTTTAGACCTAAAATTAAATTTTAGGCAATGCCTATTTTCCGGGTATGGTATTTTACCCATTTGGTAAAATATCGATGTGTGGTTTCTTACGCCATATAAAATTTGTAGTACAGGCTTGCCACCTAAGGTGACAAAGTATGTGGCTTAGGAGAAGCCACACCATTGCCTTTACAAAGGGCCAATAAGAGGTTTACAAAATTCCATCCTTTTCTTTAAGGAAACAATTTAAGGGTAACAAAATTTTACACTTGTATCTCAAATTAATGAAATCACACAAACCTTATCACTTTTCTTTCTTCAATTTTCGACCAGCCCTTCACCTTTTTAGCCTCAATGTTCTTCTTGCTCCAAGCCCCAAAACCTAGCTTCCATGGCCTCAAAACTTAAGTTCAAAATCATTAAAACACCAAGATTGCTTCACTAAACTTATTCTATTCTCCATAATCTACAAAACTAACCAATTAGAATTTTAATCCATCACTATTTTTTCACTTTAAGCCATGGCTAAAGAGAGGTTTAAGGGTTTTTTTGGAAGGATTTTGAATGAAGAAAAGCACTTGGGGAACATTGTTCTAGGCAGGGAGCTATGAACAACCAAATAGGGTTTTCTTTAACCTCTTTTCCTTCAAACTAATTCTGAAATTTAGTTGATCTATTTTTCTTCCTAATTTAAAGATCTTATCTTGAGCTAAAACTTTTATGTGATGAAGCTAACATGTTAAGGTATCTCCAATATTTTTCTTGGCTCATTTCAAATACTTTTACTATTTTTAAAAATTCAAAAATCAAGCTGGTCAAGGTATCTGCCTGCACAGTCAATTTTGGAGCATTGAATTTGTCTAATTTTATTATCATATAAAATGATCAAATTTTAAGCTGAAATTTTACAGGGTGTTGAGAAAACCTTCAAGTATAATATTGAATTTTTGTCGAATTTTATGTGTTTATTTGATAGAGTAATAAAATTGAGATTTCTGGCTATTGGCTGAAATTGAGTAGCTTCTAACCTCCAAATTTATAGAATTTTGTTAATATAGCTAGAGACCTTATTTTGTTTTGAAATTTTTATATGGTCTCATTGATATATTGAGTTAACTCTGAAAAATGATTTTGCTCTGGTTTGATGATGTGTAGTAGATGATCCATAATTTTCGTTAGAACCAAAATTCTAGCAACATACTAGATTGATTGCAAAGATGATGAAATGTCTATGCTTTGATCTCATTGATACTATGTGGATCTATTGATGATGTTATACACAAACAATAGTGAATGTTTCATATTGAAAGTATTGACAGATGCTCTATGAGCAAGAATTGAGATTATGAGTAATATGTGTGCACATGTAACTAAGATGCATACATAATCAAGATGCACATATGATTGTGATGCTTGTGTATGTGCCATAGAGCATGAAGATGTTGTGTACATATAATTGTGAATACTTTTGGCAATTACTTACATGAATGAATATGTCTTATTAGGCCATGGAAGGTCGTCCGATTAGTCGAGGAGTAAACCTTACTAGAAATAGATCTATGTGTGAATTGGAGAGAAAATCCAAGGATCATATATAGGAATGAGCTCTAAAGATCCGTGTGTGAATTGGAGAGAAAATCCAAAGATCATGTAAAAGCAGTCTTATACTCAAAGTGGAATACCACCATAGTCAAGGGCCAAGACAAGTCAGAGTAACAATTGTCCAAAGTAGTCTTCTGTATTATGTGCTATGTAAAGAATCAAATATTGGTATATCAAGGGCATGTAAAGATAAGATTCCATCTAGTATGTCAAGGGCACAAAAAGATAAGAAAGATATGAGATCCCCTTTGACGTACCATGGGCATGCAAAGATGAGAATGGTGTATATGAGATCCTCTTTGACATATCAAGGACACGTTATATTTTAATAATGTGAAAAATAGTTCAGAAAGTGAATTGAGACAAGCGAGAAACATGAGAATGTAGTGTACAACACTACACTTGGATCTTCAAAAAGTAATTAACGTATTTAGAAAGTGAGATATCTAATAGAGAAAGAAATTTCTTATAAGTATATCATCACCATCATCACCATCATCATCATTCACCTTGGTTATCATCTCTTAAGATTATCTGTATACTAAGGAATTTGTTATCAAGCTAAGAGTTAAGTTCTGAAAATTAACAAATAGCTCAGAAAGTATGGAATCACATTAGATAACACGTTCACATAAGAAACTACACTTGGTCAAAAGAAATTTAACGAAATTTGAATTTTGAAGCAAAAAAGTCAGAAAGTAATGATAGTGACACATTAACTTTATACTTGGACATTTCTCATATTCTAGAAGAAAAATGTTCAGAAACCACGCTCAGAAGGTAGAAGATATTTTTGAAGTTTTATTCAGAAACCAATGTCAATGCTTTCATACCAATACGGACAGCTCTGACACAGCTTAGTTACTCTTCTAAAGGATAGCTCTTAGGACACAAAAAGGAAAATCAACATGCGTCAAGGGGAGGTAAAATCAAGGGACAATAATCCAATTCAAAATCCAAGTATAAAAAGATGAAGCATTCAAATGTGATGAAACTTTTTCAAAAAAAAGTGTTGAAAACCTTCTAATACTTTCTGAAGTTCATATATTTCTTTGTGATCAGTTTCTACAAAAAAATCTTCTTTCTTGTATTCATTAGCAAACACTTTCTTCTTAGGAAGAATTAGAAAAAAGTTACTCAGATTTTTTTATTCAAATACTATTTTATTCTTAGAAAGACTTGAGTGTTATTTGTTGGAGTGTACCAATCCAAAACTTATCTTTGGACGTTGATCCTATGTTGATCAAGTGAGATTTGTAAATCCTCCCAAGTATAACACCATCCTTAAGTCATGACATCGTACTAAAGAGTTGTTACTTTTTAATTAGTGGATCTTTCTTAATTAGCTATAGCAAGATCGATCGTATTGTGAAATAACTAAGTCATGATTCTATTAAAATATATAGTAAAGAAACAAAATATTTATTAAATACATAGTCAACTACAAAAGGAAGCTCTTCTATGAGCTTTAGTACATATCTGCTCTCTATTACGTTTACAGACATATACATACAACTAAGTACAACATAATAAAAGCATCAACTACTAAAATATAGCAATCTGATTCCTTTTTTGTAGTAGTGTAATAACCCATGTTGTTTTATGGATTGACGACTGTACCCACAAACCAATATAGGTCTTTTCAGCATGTTTTGTCCTCACTTACACTCTTCCTAAGAAAACTTTCCAAGAGGTCACCCATTCCAAAATTCTTCCAAGTCAAGCACATTTAACCATAGAGTTCTTTAGTGATGAGCTACCGATAAGAAGATGCATCTTGTTGGTATAGGTTGTACAAATCAATTCATATAAGTCATCCTCAACTGTATAGTCCCATATCTATAGAGTCTTAGGATCTCTCTCATTTAGGTGTGAAATCGGTTCATTCATGTAACCTTTCGCTTACAGGGCCTTGACAGACGCCACTCCTTGTCTGTGCCTTCTTTGCATCGGCAATCACTCCCCACCCTCATTACCAAGCGTTACATGCCCACCAGCTTCCATCTGATTCATCCCTAAACCACACCATATTGGGAGAGGCACGACTCTAATACTATTTGTAACAGTCCATGCTGCTTTATGGATTAACAATTATCCCCGCAAACCAATATGGGTCTTTTCAGCATGCTTTGTCCTCACTCATACACTTTCTCGAAAAACTTCCCAGGAGGTCACCCATCCTAAAATTGCTCCAAGTCAAGCATGTTTAACCATGGAGTTCTTTAATGATGGGCTGCCAAAAAGAAGATGCATCTTGTTAGTATAGGTTGTACAAATCAATTCATATAAGTCATCATCAACTGTATAGTTTTATACCTATATAGTCATAGGATCCATCTCATTTGGGTGTGAAATCGATTCATTCATGTACCCCTCTACTCAGAGGGTCTTGTGAGGAGCCGCTCCTTGTCCGTGCCTTTTTTGCACCGGTGATCATTCCCCACCCTCGTTACTGGGCGTTACAAGTAGCCCCATAGTTCTCTGGATCAATCTGGAGATGACACGGAAACCCAAACACATAGGGTTGAGAATTATACAATTCTCGATAGGGCATTCCCCAAATACACAATCTTGATGTCATCGTTATTGTTCCAGCCACTTCAGTTTATTAAGAAAATGGTGATCATGCATTAAATAATAAAGTTTCAAATTATGCTTCCGAAGTAGGTTGCTTTTAGAAAAAATCAATTACTAGTACATATTTATCATAAGCTCATAATCATAGTAGATAATGTTAAACAAAATGATTCGATATGATATAAATATGTATATGCCAAATGAAGTGAAATTACCTTTAATTTCCCTTGATAAGTCGAAGAGGATCTCATCCTTCTTTATTTGCCCTCGACAAGTCGAAAAAGACCTCATCTTTCTTTATTTACCCTCTACAAGTTGAAAAGGAACTTATCTCTCTTTATTTGCCCTTGACAAGTTGAAGAGGATCTCATGTGTACTTATGGCTATAGAACTTAATTAGGTGTATCATTTACTTTTCTTTTTCCAAATGCATACATAAAACATATATGGGCATTCATTCACAATCTGATTTCAATCATGCCTCATAAATCAATCTTTAAAGTCACTAGCATGCATTCATATATAATATACTTGAACCAAATATCATTATGTCACTAATATAATACATTAGCACAAATACAACACATGGGTAGATTTCACACTTAAATAGCAAGATATATTTTGTATGCCAAATAATCAATTTCAAAGCCACAAAAATTCCCCATCACACCTCAATGTGTCCCCAAGCTCCTGTAAAAATTTCAAGTCAGAATTATGCTCTAACTATGTTAACAAAATTATACAAATTTAGTGGTCAGAGACCACCTAATCTCAACTCAAATCTAGAATTCCATAATCTTTAACCCTAGTAAATGATTGATTAAATTTATAATAAAAATCATGGTTCAACTTTAAGATTTTTTCAACATCTGTAAAAATTTCAAAGGAAAAATCAATCATTTTCTATGGTAACAAAATTACCAAAATTCATAGCTTTAGTTCCAATAATTCAGGTAGCACATGCATAGCTTCAGTTCATGATTTTTTTAAAATAATAAAATCCAAAACAAAGCTCAAGAAAATTTGTGGGACTATCTTAGGATGTTAGCTTCAACATATAATTCTTTTAGCTCATAAAAATACCTACAATTCCATCCAAAAATTTGTGATCATTCCCTGCCTATAAGAAAATAGAAATCCCAGCAAGGTAGTCCAACAATCCTTTAACAAAAATGATTTTGTCCACAACACCAAACTACCCCACCTATGCAAATACATCAATATCTATGTATAACCTTACGTTAGAACTAGAATTTATCAATTTAAAATAACCAAAATTTGCAAGAACATAAATAATCAAATAGGACACAAAAACCCTACTTTGAAAACTTTAGAGCTTTATAATTCCAAAGGAAGTTCCAAGTGGTTTCTCTTCACTTCAAGGCCACCAAATCAACACTAAACCCTCCATCAGGCAGTAGAATATGTGATATAAAAGTGAGAAGTGGTGAGGGTTTGAAATTTCAATCGGTTAGATTGGTGGGTATTGATGAGTAGAACAAGTTTTGTGAAGAGAGTTTGTGATTTTATCAAGTCTAGGCTAGAAAAAGGGAGGTTTGAATCAAGTTTTCATGTTTTTGAAGAAGCAAAATTGCGGGTGGCTGGGTTCCTTTTCTTGGCAAAAAATATGAAGAAATGATGAAGTTAGGTAGCTTATACATATCTTATATTAAGCATACATCATTATTTAATTATAAGGTCTATTTTCTTTAAAAAGAAAATATGATGAATGGTTAGGATTTAATCTTGTAAATCAAGATTAAATCTTAGCCTTACACTTAGCTATGGATAACTTTATCCTATTGTAAAGATTTGACTATCTTTCGATGTTAGAAATTGCACACCGAAATTTTACCAAACTAGTAGAACACCGTACCCGGGTAATCAAATATTGCTTGAAAATAAATTTCAGATATAAAATTCTCAATCCTAACCATTTCTAATCTTAATCTTATAATTTCTCAATTTCGAGTATCTTCAAACCCCAATTCTAGGGTTTTGGTTGTCTCAATGGGTTCGTGGTGCTCACAAGTTACTATTCACTTTTTTTCTTTCTTACACATCCATTGGATCATCCTCATCATTGCTAAAACTATTAGAATTTTGAAATTATGACTAATAAAGTTCAAATTAATTTTTTGAGTTTTACAAGATTAGCTTAGAGAAACTAGACTAAGACTACTTGTAAGTGAGAGTAAATTAGAACTACTAAGCACTAGAGATAGCTTGAGAAGGCTATTTACAGAATATCTTACTTTCTCACATTGAGAAAGTTGTTGATTAGTGAAACTCAAGAAGTTGTTGAGAACTGGATGTAGGCATTATTTGACCGAAACAATATAAAAATCCTTTAATAACATTTCTCTCTCTCTCTCTCTCTCTCTCTCTCTCTCTCTCTCTCTCTCTCTCTGTCGTTTTACCTTCTAATACTTAATCTATCTTATTGTGTGGTTTTCAAAACTGTATTTAAGACAGTTTCTAAAACTTTCCAAGTAACTTTCAGAAGCTTCTAACACTAGTTTTTTAGTTTCCTTCAAGTGAAAATCACTTGATAGTGTGCCCTTAGCTTTCAGAAATGCAAAAGGATTTAGAAGTATGATTCAACCTCTCTTTCTCATGCTTACAACTTTTGCATGGCATGTATGAGCATAATGAAATCTATTGAAATGGTCAACTTCATCGACTTCTGTGTGTTAGAGCAATGGTCAGACATGTTATGCAAAAGTCGATTTGAATAGACTTTAAGTTGTTTCTCTCACAATGAAAAAGTCTGACATAACACTCCTAAGTCGAGTCAAATTGACTTCTTTACACAATTTGACATTCTGACATAATGTGACCTATTCATGTGGCAGTTGCAAATGGCATCTATGCAAAGTCGATTTAAATCAACTTCCTTGTATTTTTGGATGACATTTTGAATAGTAAGCAGATGTCGATTTAAATCGACTTTTATTAAATAAAAAAGGTCAAATATGTAACCAAATGAGAAATAGGGGAAATGTGTAATTAGGTATTTTTATTTTATTTATGTAAAAATCTTGATTTTTACACTGTAAATATAAACGATAGATATCTATCTTAGAAATTATATAAAAATTAATTTATAAAGAGCCTGTATGATAAAACGAAATTTAGCATGTTATATATTTTCTGATTCTAACAATATCTATGATACTCATACAAAAATGAATATTAATGATAACTATAAATAATAGTGAATCGACTAGATTTTGATTAGATACTATTTTCATGATTTAAAAATTAGACATAATCTCACATGACAAAAAAAAACCAAGTATTGGATTACATAAAAATATCAAATATCAAATTCAAATAAAAGCTAGATATCAGCATAGAAAAAGATCCATGCACAAAATTATTATCAATTTATAATTTATTTTCTCCTTTGGGATTGATATTCTCTTTCTTTCTTTTTCCTTATTTACTAAAGACATTTGAATCTCTCTTAGGCTTTATTCAACCATCTGTAGATTAGACTTGACCTTCCTAATGGCACCTACTCTTAAGATATTACATCTTATAGCATATACTTGATCATGAATTGAAGAACTTGTAAGCTCTAGAACTCTTCGGAAAGTATGAGTTGAAATGTTTTAAATGAGAACAAAGTCAATTTAATGAAAATATTTTGAAGAACGACTAATGTCTACCTTTACTTTCTTGACTAAGCATAACAGATACATCCAAAGTGCATAACACGGACTTGAGTGAGAATAATTTCACTATACATATGCAAACATATTTTATCTCTTGTTAAGAGACAAAACTTAATGAAATGAATATTATATCATGTAAATATGCTTACATGCATCAAGGAATTAAGCAAATTAGATCAAGAACAAGAAACAAAGGAAAGAGTCTTCAGAAAATAGCACGAGACATCAGAAATTACGCTGAGAATGAAGATATCATATAAAATCTGATATCAATGTGTTACTCAGTCTTCAATCATCATAATAAAAAATCATTCATCATTATAAAGCCAAGATTGAAGATCAAAAGACCAAATAATCAACAAGGAACTGACAACGTAGTTCAGAAAATTCACTTCAATGAAAAAAAGGTAAAATTTTGAATTTTCAATCTCAAATTAAAAGTCAAACCCAGTTTTTAGACCGGCACGTCATCTCTTCAGCCCATTCAGTCAACCATTAAAGCTTCTAGAAGAAGAAGTTCAGAAACCATGCTCAGAAAATATAAAGTAGTTTCTGATGGACTTCAGAAACCTCAACTCATCAATGGCTTTGGTAAAAAGGCTTTGACACTAGATGAGCTACTCTTCTAGCTTATTTTTCCAAGACACAAGCTGATAATCAACATGTGTCACTTGGACAATAGATCAAGAGCAACGGTCAGAAAAGAAAATCATCTATAAATACAGATGTTGAGCCTTCAAAAAACAAGATAGAATTATCATAAGAGCTGAAATGCTGAAAAAAAATTTTTTCCCTTAACTATTCTGTGAAATCTATTACCTCTTGTAATCAGTTCCTTTGTTTATACAAATCTTCTTTCTAAGTTCTTAAATTGTTCATACATTCTTCTGAACCAAACAAGTTATCTTTGGATTATCATTTATATATATTTGTAAGAAAATTTGGGTGCAGGTTAGTTTGAGCTGTAAACCAAACAATAAACCTCTGTATCCTCGATCCGATAGTAATGGGTGAGAAATAGCTAGAAGAGACTACAGCAAAACTGAAATTAAAAGACTACATAAGAAAAGGGGTTGAATCGTACTTTTTCTCTTTCTTCTGAATATGAAACATTTAACAAAAAGATATTGTCAAGTTTAAAGCTTGAAGTGTTGCGAAATCGTGATTAGTTGTTTCAGAAAGTAGATATCTGAAACATAATAATAATAATAACACAACTTTAATTATGCTTGAGCTATAATTTACATAAAGCGCATGCCATAAAATTATGAGATTAAGGAAGAGAGAAATGACATAAATATTTTTATACTGATTTGGCCAACCCGCCTATATCTAGTACTCAACGCACGTTGAGATTCCACTAACAACAACTTTTTCAACCTGAGAAAGTAAAATGGATAGTCTTTATATTAGCCTTTCCAAGATCTCACAATGAATAATAAACAACCTCTACTATCACAAACTAAGTAGTTTATTCGCAGTCTTTCCAAGCTGAACTGAGTAGTCTTGAACCAGCCTCTTCAAACTGAACCATGACCTGTAGACAACTTCGACTGTCACGTTGCAAGTAGTTCTTCCCAGCCTCTCCAAGCTAAACCATGATGACTGGAAGGCCTCCAATGTCATGTTGCAAGTAGTTTACTCGTAGCCTCTTCAAGCTGAACCGTGATGAGCAGATGCCTTTGTCATCGCATTGTAAGTAGTTTTACCTTAGCTTTTCTATGCTATGTTTCACTCTGATCACTAATGGATCAAGGTTATAAATGTTATGTGTTTGTTCTCACTCAAACTAACCTACACCCATATTTCCTTAAAAATGTTCAATAAAATAGGCCTAAGAAATGTAAGTGAGTTTTTTCTAACATCCTTTTCTAAGAAGAGTATACAAATCGTGACAAAACTTAAAAAAAAAGATTTTTTTTCACTTCAAGAAGATTAATTACATATTGTGATGAACAACACAGGAAGTGTGGAGATATTTTTCTAGAGTTTTTACTCTTATGTCTTCAACTCTCTCATCAGCATTCAAGCATAGCATCTCTATTTATACTGGTCCTTCTTCATGACCATTGCCCTTGATTAGATCTCTAAGTGACATGCGTAGATTATCAGTTATATCTTGGAATGTTATGTTGGTAAAAGAGTGCACGAGAAAGGGGGTTGAATCTTGCTTTACGAAGTATGATTGCAAATCTAAAACTTTTAACAAAAAGATACTAACAATTTTCTGGCTTGAAGTTTAGGGAAAGGTGGTTAATAGTTTCAGAAAGTAGATCTCTGAAGCATAATAATTGTGATGCTACTTTAATGAACTTATTCAGTAATTAAAATGAAGTGAATAACATAATAAAAACAAAAGATTAGGAAAGAGAGAATTGACACAGATATTATTATATTGGTTTAGTCAACCTACCTACATCCAGTACTCAACACATATTGAGATTTCACTAACAACAACTTTCTCAACCTGAGAAAGTAAAATGGATAGTCTTTACAATAGTCTTCCCAAGCTCTCACAATGAACAGTGGATAACCCCAACTATCACAAACCGAGTAGTTCTTAAATAGCCTCTCCAAGCTGAACCAAGTAGTTCTGAACCTGCTTTTTCAAGCTGAATCGTGACCTGTAGACAACTTCTACTGCCACATTGTAAGTAGTCTTGAATCAACCTCTCCAAGTTGAATTGTGATGAGTAGATACCTCTACCATCACGTTGCCAGTAGTTTTACCTTAGCCTCCCCAAGCTATATCTCACTCTGATCACTAATGAATCAAGGTTACAAAGGTTATGTGTTTGGGTTGCCACTGAAACTAATGTACACCCATGTTTCCTTAAAAAAATTCAATAATACAGACTTGGGAAACATGGGCGACTTCTTTCTCACTTAACTTCCTAAGAAGAGTATACTAATCATTATAGAACATGGAAAGAAGATTTTTATAATTCATGAAGATTGATTACATTTTATGATGAACATCATGGGAAGTGTTGAGAGATTCTTCTAGAATTTTCACTCTTATGACTTCAACTCTCTCATCGGCATTCATGTGTAGCATCTCCATTTATATAGGTCCTTCTGTAAACTCCAAAGCCATTTAGAAAGTATGACCTTTATTGTTTTGAATGACTACAAAGCCAATTTAAAGAAAATACTTTGAAGAATGACTAATGGCTACCTTGAGTTTCTTGACAAAGTATAACAGGTTAATCTAGTTCATATCACATGGACTTAAAGCAATATTAATATTTCACTTTGCATTTGTGTGCATGTTTTACCTCATGGGAAGAGATTTAGTCAAATAGAAAGTGAAATTATGTCAAGCAAAATACGTGTATACAAATTAAAGCATAATACAGACTTAAATCAAGAATAATGTTTCACTTTGTATGTGCAAATATGATGTATCTCATGGGAAGAGACTGAGCCTAAAAAGAAAATGAATATTATTTCAAGCAAAGCACGTATTCATGTTTATGGACCAAAAGCATAAAAATGGATTTGAATCGAAAATAATTTCACTATACATGAACAATCATGTTTTATCTCAAGGGAAAAGATTAAGCTTAAAAGAGGTAAATATTATCTCGTGTAAAGAACTTGTAAATGCTTAAGGACTGAAGCAAATCAAGTCAAGAACAAGAAGCCTAAGGAAACAATCTTCAGAAAGTAACACAAGACTTTAAAAAGTACATTGAAGATTGAGGAAATCATGCTAACTTTGGAAGTAATGTGTTATCAGTCAACAATCATCATAGTCACAAATTAATTTGCATCAAACAACTAAGGTTGAAGACTAGAAAATCGAAGAGAGATTAAAGAGATTGATTATGATGTCAGAAAGCTCAGTTGACTGTGAAGCACAACACACTAAAGGAAATGGAGGAAAAATTCGAAATTCAAATTTCAAATCTTGAATCAGACCCAGTTTTATAATTGGCATATCATCTTTTCTAACTAATTGATTCATGACCCTAGCTTCTAGAAGGAGGAGTTCAGAAACCATAATTAGAAAGTAAAAAGAAAAAGGACATCATAAACCTCTTCAATACAACGGCTTCTACAACCGATGTGACAATTCTGTTAGCTTACCTCTCTAAACTAATATTCCAAGACATAACTGATGATCAACACGTGTCACTTGGAGATCTGATAAAAAAAAATGGTTATGAAGAATGACCTAGATAAATGGAGATTCCATACATGAATGCCAATGAGAGAGTTGAAGACATAAGAGTGAAAAATCTAGAAAAATCTCTCCACACTTCCTTTGCTGTTCATCATAATATGTAATCAATCATCTTGAAGTGTAAAAATCTTTTTTCCATGTTTTGTAATGATTTGTATACTCTTCTTATGAAGAGATGTGAGAAAAAAGTCGCTTATATTTCCCAAGTTTGTATTGCTAAATATTCTTAAGGAAACATGGGTGTAGGTTAGTTTGAGTGAAAAGCCAAACGCATAACTTTTGTAGCCTTGATCCATTAGTGATCAGATTAAGATATAGCTTGGAGAGGCTAAGGTAAAACTACTTGCAATGTGATGGCAGAGGTATTTGCTTATCACAGTTCAGCCTGGAGAGGGTGGTTCAAGACTACTTATAACGTGGCAGTAGTAGTTGTTTGCAGGTTACGATTCGGCTTGGAGAGGCTGGTTCAGAACTACTTGGTTAGTGATAGTTAGGGTTGTCCATTGTTCATTGTGAGAGCTTAGGAAGGCTAATGTAAAAACTATCCATTTTACTTTCTTAGGTTGAGAAAGTTGTTATTAGTGAAACCTCAACATGTGTTAAGTACTGGATGTAGGCAGGTTGACCGAACTAGTATAAAAATACTTGTGTTCATCCTCTCTTCCTTGCTCTTTTATTTTCATGGTATGTGCTTTATGTTAAATATTGATTAAGCTTCATTTAAGTTGCATCATAATTGTTAAGCTTTAGAAATCTATTTTCTGAAACATCTAACCACTTTTCTGTTGCACTTCAAGCTTTATGCTTGATAGTATCTTTTATGTTAAATGTTTTAGATCTTAAAGAAGGCTTCAGAAAGCACAATTTAACCTTCCCTTCACGTGCACTCTTTCACCAACACCTTCTTCATAATCATTGCCTTTGATTAGATCTCCAAGTGACACGTGTTGATCATCATTTGTGTCTTGGAACGTTAGTCTAGAGAGGTAGGTTGACAGACTTGTCATATCGGTTGCAGAAGCCATTGTATTGTTGAGGTTTCTGATGTCCTCTATTTTTTTTACTTTCTGATCGTGGTTTTTGAACTCCTTCTTCTAGAAGATAGGATCATGAATCAATATGGTAGAAGAGCTGATGTATCACTTATAACACTGGGTCTAATTCGAGATTTGAAATTTGAATTTTCCCTTATTTCCCTAAGCGTTTTGTGCTCCATAGTTAAGTGAGTTTTCTGACAGTGTAATCAATCTCTTTGATCTTTCTTTGATCTTACACTCTTCAATCTTGGCTCTTCAATTCAGATTAATTTGCAATTATGATGATTATTGATTGAGTAACACGTTACTTCCAGAGTTGGCATGATTTCCTCATTCTTCAGTGTACTTTCTGAAGTCCCGTGTTACTTTCTGAAGATCATTTCCTTGATTTCTTGATCTCGTCTTGATCTGCTTCATTTCTTAAGCATTTATATGCCCTTTGCACGAGATAATATTCACTTCTTTTAAGCTTAATCTCCTCCTTTGATATAAAATATGATTGCTCATGTGTAGTGAAATTATTCTCAATTCAAGTTCATTTTTATGCTTTTTGTCCGTAAGCATGAATACGTGCTTTGCTTGAAATAACACTCACTTTCCTTTTAGCCTCAGTCTCTTCATATGAGATAAATCATGCTTGCGCATGCAAAGTGAAACATTATTCTTCCTTTAAGTCTGTATTATGCTTTAATCTGTTTACACGTACTTTGCTTGACATGATATTCACTTTCTATTCAGCTTAATCTCTTTACATAAGATAAAACATGCTCACACATGCAAAGTGAAACATTAATCTTGCTTTAAGTTCATATGATACAAATCAGATTAACCTATTATACTTTGTCAAAAAACTTAAGGTAGCCATTAGTCATTCTTTAAAGTATTTTTTTAAAATTGGTTTTGTTGTTATTCAAAACAATAAAGCTCATACTTTCTAAAAGGTTCTGGAGTTTACAATATCCCCCTTTTTTATGATGACAAACCAATTTGAAGAAACTATTTTGAAGAGAGGTTGAAAGAAATAAGACAGAATATAAATTGATAAATTGCATTTTCTTTCAACACATTATGATTCTTAAATCTTAGTAAGTCTTTTTCTTAAGGTATAATTAGATATGTTCGAGAAAAATTTGAAGCCTTAAGTTTACTCAAATCAAAGCTGTTTCATTCATGATAATATTTTCTAATTTAGATCAGAAAGCTTCTTTAAATTGTATCATTAAGATACTAAAGTAGATGTCATCATTTTAGTTCAAATATGCCAATCAGCTTGATTTTAGTCATAAAATGACTTTCTCACATTTAAGTGTGCTTGAATAAATAAACAAGTAATTATTGTGATATTATTTCTTGATAGAAAATCTTATTCAGCACACTTTTTTCCTATGCTCTCTTTTCAACAAAGAATTTGATGCCCAAAGATATATATGTATATGAATGATAAATACTTTTGAGCATGATATAAGAAAAGCTTAAGAGATACAAATGAAGTTTCTGATGTTTAGAGAAACCTTGATATAAATGACATCAGTAAATTACAATGTAAGGTTTCTGAAGCTCAATCAGGAATATAACCCAGCTTTATCAAAGCATTAAGTTCTTGTGAGCTTTTTTCCATGAGTTAGGAAACTTTATAAGTATCAGATGATGAAATAATTTTTGAAATCCTTTTCTCAAAATAATTTTTGCTTACTAATACATATTGAATCAGAATATAACACATTGTTAGTCAAATAAGCTCAACATATTCAAGATGATTCTTAGATCAACTTTTCTGATCATATTGAATTAGAAACATTTAAAAGCGGTTTCTAAAAGTCCTCAGAAACTGTTTACAACTAAGTTTGATCAAATTAAAACAGATCATCTTGTACATGTATAAAAGATAATGTGTCTTATAATGATAGGCATTTCAAGCAGTCTCATACATATCTATGCACATCAATAAAGTTCGAATATCCAGATACTAGTAGAAAGAATTTGCACTTCTTAAGGATACTTGCTAAAGAAAATCAGGTATAAGTGTGTGCTTATTTCTCTAGCATGTTAATGATTAATTAGTTCAGAGTGAGCACTTAAGAGAATAGAAGCATACATAGACAAGTCATGATATATGATTAGCTGAGCATGATGGATTAGGCATTGATATGTATAAGAGCTTAAGACAATCATCTATGTATCATATTAGAGAAAAATGACCATCTATGTATCAGAGCATATCTTTTAAGTAAAAGCATAAACCAAGCATAAACATGATAAATATAGCATTTTATCAGATACTAAGTATTCAAGATATAAAGATGAATGGTCAAAATATAACTAGGTTTCAGAGAGAAAAAAAATATGTGCATCATCATAAACAAAATTTTGGGCTCCCCTTTAGCATGGTCTCCTCTTGAATTCTTTAGCATCCTCCCCCTAAGTCTCTCAGCATAGCTCCCCCTGAATTCAACACAGATTTTCTTCAACTTTTATCTTCTCCCCTTTTTGGCATCATCAAACAAATGTGCAGGAGATGAACAACAATATCGTCTTCAACTTTTTGTCTCAATTCTTGTAAGATTTCTTGATTTGTTTGAAGAATCTGAAGTTGCACCTCAAATCTATCCTGTATAGAGGCAATCTCTTTCAGATACCTCAAGATGATTTGATTAAACTGATAGCCTGAGTGAAGCTCGTCTGAGGCTGGAGGAGGCAAGTTAGTGGGTGTTGATGCTTAAGCGACTCTAGGAGAAGGCAAGTTAGTGGGTGTTGATGCTTAAGCGACTCTAGGAGAAGGCTCAGGAATATTAAGGGGTATAGTGTCCCTAGTTTTAGGTGATTCATCCTGAGTATTGTTTTGTGCACCCGTAGGAGGTGTGGAAGATAGTGGATTAGTAGCAGGAGAAAAAGTGGACTCAGGAATAGGAGCAATAGTAGTTTCAGGTTTTTGAGCCAAGACAGAAACAGTGTCTTCATCACCCAAAGGAGCACCATCTTCTAATGATCTGTCTTCTTCTTCTTCTTCTATTTGAACAATGCGAATAGAAGGAGGAAGTTGAGGCACCATAAGAGTAACAACAATCTTAGGTCTGAGGCTCTCTTCTTCTGGATCTTCAATTATTGGCTCTATGGAGGAAGTCTCGACAACGAGCTTAGATCTGACTATCCCACTTATCCTAACTTTTTCACTTTTTAGGAAAATTTCTTCTTATTCTTCAGACGATGATACTTCGTTGGTTTCTCTTCTTCTATTTCTTCTTTTTCATCTTCAGAGTAGTTGAGAACGACTCGATATCCTGCTTCTTCATATTTTTTAACTTCCATCTACAGAATAGACATTTTCAACTCATGGATGGGCATTTTTTTGCATTTGAGCCAAATGTCTTTTCTACTAACAATTTTTACTAGTTTGGCTGTCATTTGAGTTTTTGGAGTTTCCAACTCTTGTTTTCTTTTTGTTCGTCTTTTATTTATGCAGAGAATTTGACTTAGTTCCTTCCTCTAAGTTCTCAGTCTCACTTTCTAGAAGGATTATCTTCCTTTTTCTTTTAGCTTCTTATTACTGAAACTTATCCTTCAAGGAGGCTTTTCTGACTTGGTCTTCCCTTGTCCGAGGGCTTTACTGAGTTGGCTCAGAAGTTGGGACATTAACTCTTTTTCTTGAAGTTCTGAATGATGAGGGCGTGAAAATTGTTCCTTCAAGATGCATATATTTTTCAGTGATAAGTGAAAGACCTATCTTCTAAAAGAGTGTTATTAACAACGTGCCATATGGAATATTTGCAGTTCTTCGCTTTTCTTTTGTGGTAGCACGTAACATATAGTCTAGGATAAGTCTTGATAAATTTACCATTCTTTTTTCTATGAAACAATACATAAGCATGCAATCCATGCCTACTAATGCATCTGTGCTTCCTATATGAGGCAAAATAAAGAATTGCACTATTGTATATACTTTTCTAGCCCTAGCACTTAGCATGGCAGTGGATATTTCATTTGGCTTGTGAAGAATGGAATCAGTTAGATGCCTTGAAATGTCTTCTTCATTTATTCCTAGGAATGATTTTGGACAGTCCTGAAGAAGTGATCTTGATGGCACAACCCCTGATTATAGTATTCAAGGAATATGCTGAATTTCCTTTTAATTGAGAATAGAAGGCAGTAACTATCCTTGGATAAACTCATTCATTTATCTCTACATTCTTCCATTTTGTAAATGTAAATACTTCATTGAGAATTGATATTTCTTCATAGAGATCTCTACGCAGAGTTTTTCCTAGAGTCATTTTTCTTGAAGCAAAGTTCTTTTCATAATGATCCTACATATGTGGATCATCATACATATGAAAAGAAGTTTGTTCTTCAATAGAAGAAGCATGTTTCTTGCTTTCAGCCATATTGTATGAAGGAAAGATGAATCTTGGAAGGATTTTGAGAGAAGAAGAAAGACAAATTGTTTGCAAAGAAGTAAGAGACTTTTAGGAGTCAATAAGTAGTTTTCGATGAGATATGAACCAATAGAGAACGCGTGTAAAAGAAGACAGAAGTGAGGATACTAGAGTGTGAAGATTTGTAGGTTATTAAGTGATAGGACATGATTGTCAGAAGTTGAGGCGACGTGGGATAGAGAAGAAAAATGAAGAACTAGAGGAGATTTTCCTGATTTTTTGACTTTCCTCAGAATAAGTGATTTCTGACTTTTGAATCACTTTCTGAAGGGTTTACTTTCCGAGTTCCTCTCAGCACATTTTGTTCCTTGAAGTGTTATGATATTTCGATTCTTGTGGCATCCTTACATTTTGAATCTCATAATGCTGACTGTTCATGAAATTTTAACCTACTTCTTTTCAAGCAGATGCTTAGATCTTCTTACTTCAAGGGAATAAGATGATTTTCTATGTTGATGTCTTTTTGTGATTTTCAGATCAAAGGCAGGATAAGGAGAACACCCAAAGGTATTTGTGTATGATAACTTATGCAAATTTTGAAAATCTTTTTGAACATATCTGACATATTTTATTAGTTTTCACAAATATAAGATATAGGATACCTCTTCTTCAATTTTGGCCTAACACGAGGTTGATCAATAAAGATACATGGATTTATAGTGCTGAATATGACTTTTCTAAGCAAGATCAATATTGGTAATATTATAGAGATCTTAGGAATACCTCAATGTCCGATCTTTTAGCTGGTTCCTTATCTATAGCCCTGGGTGTGTTAGATTGTGTCAATTCTCCATTTTCTTCTCAGGCATCAGAAGCATATTCTTTTCTTGAAATATTTTATTTCTGGAGTTTACTTTCTAAAGATGAGGCTTCCATTCTTTTTCTAATCAAGAATTTTCTTAAGACTCTTTTCCTCAAGACCTTTTCTAGTCCACAACAACTTTCTCAACCTGAGAAAGTAAAATGGATAGTTTTTACAATAGCCTTCCCAAGCTCTCATAGTGAACAGTGGACAACCCTAACTATCACAAACTGAGTAGTTCTTAACCAGCCTCTCGAAGCTGAACCGAGTAGTTCTAAACCAGCCTCTCCAAGATAAACTAGCCTCTCCAAGATGAACCGTGACATGCAAACAACTTCTATTGCCACGTTGCAAGTAATCTTGAACCAGCCTCTCCAAGCTGAATTGTGATGAGCAAATACCTCTACCATCAAGTTCCAAGTAGTTTTACCTTAGCTTCTCCAAGCTATGTCTCACTTTGATCACTAATGAATCAAGGTTACAAAGGTTATGTGTTTGGGTTGCCATTCAAACTAACCTACACCCATGTTTCCTTAAGAATATTCAATAATACAGACCTAGGAAACATGAGCGACTTCTTTCTCACTTCTCTTCCTAAGAAGAGTGTCGCAACCAGGATCGTAACGGGGACAGCGAAAAAGAACTAGTTTAAAATGGAATCGCCACCAAGTTTATTTAAATTGGGAAAACATGGAAAAACCCATTTTATTTTAAAAGAAATGATCTTTGAAACCAGATTTGAGTTCAGGAGTCGATTATGCACAAGGAAGACAAAAAATTTTATTATATTTATTTCAGCACCCCTAATATATTCGTATTACTACGGTTACCTTAATTGATTGTGCTAATTATTAGTAACCTTTCAAAATATTTATTTTACCATTTTTATTACAAAATAAAAAAAATCCTTCTCAAAAAGAAATTTAGGAGCACCAAATTGTCACAATTCAGATGTCCACAATTAATGAGTTAATAAGTTGTCACGGCCAAATTAACTTCTTTATTTTAAATAAAATATTTCCTATAATTATAAGTATTTACAAATAAAGCCCAAAGAAAACATATATATAAAAGTTTGTTTTGATATATAAAAAAATAGAATATACGTACAAAGAAAAGAACAAATATCTTTTTTTAAAAAAGGGAATTCTCGAAACATCAAGCTGTCACAACTCAGATGTCCAAAATATTAGGTTAACAAGCAGTCTTGACAAAATTAGCATCTTTATTCAAAATAAAATATTACAAAATAAATGTATAATTTTAAATAAATAAAATAAAATGTCTCCAATAAATGATAAATATTTACAGATAAGACAAAAATATATTACGAAAGAAAGAATAAATATCTTTTTTTAAAAAATGAGATTTTGGAATATCAGGTTGTCACAACTCAGATGTCATATATATTGAATTGACAAGCTGTCACGGCTAAATTAACATCACTATTCAAATAATATGTTTCAAAAATAACAAAAGAATTTAAATAAATTAAATATAAAAATAAAATGTCTCCTATAAAAATAAAAATTATTAGAAAAATTATTTACAAGTAAAAATTTAATTTTGGCTTGATAGAAATGCCTAGTCCTACATATTCCCTAGTGTAATGGGGAACTCAAAGTCACGTAGTTCTTGAAAAAATAGTTATGGGTTAGTTGATTTTATTTTTGAAAAAAAAAACTTAAAATATCAAGCTATCCCACTTAAAATATTCTTTGAGTATAGAATTAATAAACCGTCACGGCTAAATTAAGTCTATTGTCAAAAAGGAAAATTATTCATCAAATAAGTCTTTATTTTGTCAAAAGCTTCTTAGCATTCCTCATTCCACTCTTCAGGTTGATACCCAAAACATTTATTATTTTCTTTCATAAAAAAAAATTAAAAAATATTTTCCTTTGCTTTAGCAGGTTTGTTAGAGAATCACATCAAGACTAAGCATAATTGACAATTGTAACAAGTCATGCTACTTTATGGATTGATAACTGTCCCCACAAACTAACATGGGTCTTTCCAGCATGCTTTATCCTCATTCACACGTTTCCTAGGAAATCTTCCCAAGAGTCACCATCTGTCGTAACCGGGATCGCAACGGGGGCGGCCAAAAAGAATTAGTTTAAAATAGAGTCGCCGCCAAGTTTATTTAAATTAAGAAAATATGAAAAAAAAAACTCATTTTATTTTAAAAGAAATTATCTTTGAAACCATATTTGAGTTTAGGAGTCGATTTTGCACAAGGAAGTGCAAAAAAAAAAAATTTTTTGCAGCACTCCTGATACATCCGTATTACTATGGTTATCTTAATTGATTGTGCTAATTATTAATAACCTTTCAAAATATTTATTTTACCATTTTATTACAAAATAAAAAAATCCTTCTTAAAAAGAAATTTAGGAGCACCAAACTGTCACAATTCAAGTGTCCACAATTACTAAGTTAATAAGCTATCACGGCTAAATTAACTTCTTTATTTTAAATAAAATATTTCCTATAAATTATAAGTATTTACAAATAAAGCCCAAAGAACAAATATATATAAGTTTATTTTGATATATAAAAAAATAGAATATATTTACAAAGAAAAGAACAAATATCTTTTTTTTAAAAGGGAATTCTTGGAACATCAAGTTGTCACAACTCAAATGTCCAAAATATTAGGTTAACAAGTCGTCTCGGCTAAATTAACATCTTTATTCAAAATAAAATATTCCAAAATAAATGTATAATTTAAATAAATAAAATAAAATGTCTCCAATAAATGATAAATATTTACAGATAAGATAAAAATATATTACAAAAGAAAGAATAAATATCTTTTTTAAAACAATGAGATTTTGGAACATCAAGTTGTCACAACTTAGATGTCTAATATATTGAATTAACAAGCCGTCATGACTAAATTAATATCACTATTCAAATAATATGTTTCAAAAATAACAGAAGAATTTAAATAAATTAAATATAAAAATAACATGTTTCCTATAAAAATAGAAATTATTAGAAAAATTATTTACAAGTAAAAATTTAATTTTGGCTTGACAGGAATGTCTGGTCCTATGTATGGGGAATTCAAGGTCACGTAGTTTTTTGAAAAATAATTGTGGGTTAGTCAATTTTATTTTTCAAGAAAAAATCTAAAATATCAAATTGTCACAGTTAAAATATTCTTTGAGTATAGAATTAATAAACTATCATGACTAAATTAATTCTATTATCAAAAAGGAAAATTATTGATCCATTGCACTTTAAATTTTTTAAAAAATAATTTCCTAGAGACACTTCTCTTTCTTACACAAGCAAAGCACATAAAAATGAAACTTGACATAACAAGGCCCAATATATTAGCCCAACCAGAAACAAAAAATAACTTAAAAAAAAGGCAGGCCCAAAGAATGTAGTCCAATTCAGTCGAGGTGTAACATCCTTTTAAACCAATACTCTAGAACATATTGAGGTTAATCATTAGGTTATTACTTCTTAGTCTCATTCCTTGTTAAGATACTTAGCAGAAAATATGGGTAAATTTTTTTTGAAATATAAAAACAAAGTGAGAGCCGCATTTGCCATAATCGTGAACTAATCATATATTGGAACTCATAAAGAATAAACACAAGGTAAAAGAACATGTAATAAATGAAACAATCAATAACACACTAAAGGAAATACTTTCATTAATATTACCATATGCCCACCAAATAGTGGGACTTAGTTTAGTACAAGGAAAGCAATACACAAGGAATGCAAATACAACGAAAAAGGAAAAGTACAAGGGAAATCATACTAAACGACACCCATACCCTAGTGCACCTAAGGTGGATAACCTCAGACAAAAGAAGGTTTATCCTATTTTATGAGTGAGTGTGTGCACTAGACCTCCCCTAAAACATATGCTACTAGAACCCGGGATATGGCGGGATGAAACCGATCTATGGACATAGTGCGGCAAGAGTAGGCACGCATGGTGGCTGATCATGTGCTACTCGGCGGGGGCGCATCTCGGCTTGTCTAGCCAACCTCAGCTGCATAACTGTCTCCTCGCTCCTGCCTCTCGCGAACTGAGCAGTGGGGGTGGAGCTCTCACTATACATGTGAGTCGGCGAATCCTCCAAGCCTGGAGATCGGGGCACGTAGTCCTGGAAGTCGCAAGCAGCCGATCCTCCGGAGTACGTCCAAAGAATCCTCTCGTCACGCGTCCGAGCGCACTCAAAAACCATAGCATCGTCGTAAGGAGACATAGGGGAGAAGTGGTAGCTATGTACAGGATGTGCAAAGGGACGTCCCACGAACATGAAGACGCAAACAGCACAACGTCCCTCAAAATGATATGAACTATGCTCCGAATCACAGTGTACCTCCCATGTCAGAGTGTCGATAAAGACCATGAATATCGCCATCGAGGTCTGAAGATGTGACGGGAAGGAAGAGAGAAAGAAAAGGGAGTGAGAATCTTGCTAAAGAAACTCAATAGGGACCTCCTATCTAGGGTTACATTGTTCACATTCTCAACAACCTTGGGTTTATTATTAAAATGTGAGCATGCATATAGTGTTCCTTATTTAGGGTTATAAAACTAGATTATCCAAGGTTCGTTCCTTTTAAAATGCATCTTAATGTCATGAATGCAATATATCAAAGAATGAATGCATGGTAATACCTTAAACAAATAACTCAACAAATCATAACATCAAGAAGCATACAAGTGGCATATAACTTTCAAGTGGAACTTTCCTCAACTCTGTGACTTAGAACATCATACTTTAGCATTACAGGGCCACCCTAAAACATCATCTAGGTTATGAGCTCATACCTTAACTATTCGTCACTAGTTCTTACTTATCATTTGGATAAGCGAATAACATAATAAAATCCCGACTCCTCGAGTACGGGTTAGGGGCTAAGGATCACCTCTCTTAGGATATACCTTCTTTGAAACGCTTTACTTGCATCTAGTGCATAGCAATTTGTCCGCTTTGGCAGGCTGCATCTACTCATACCCTCACGGATTTGTCTTTCCTGGGGGTGCTCGGCTGAACCGATGTCACCCAAGAAAGCGTGTATTAATGCTTTGTCACATAAAAATCTCCTGGGGGTGCTCAGCCGAACCGGTGTCACCCAGGTTTTCAATCTCATATGATTCTTCAAAAACATTCTCAAGCCCTTTTAGATTTGATGAAAATTCGGCAGCATAACGGCTGTACACCGAATTTCCTTCAAACTAACTTTATGCCACGTAACTAATAACACATATGCATTTCCTCATTCAAATTCTCTAATCATGCCCAACTTGAAATCACATTAATACACTCATCACATCACATATATCATCACATCATACAACTTATTGCATTGAAGAACCTAAGGTGTGTTATGCTTGACCCTTAAGATCTTAAACTTGAAACTTAAATTCTCCACTCATCGAATCTTAATATTTTATGCACCTATAGGCTCAAAACTAATTATTCTTCTATTTATTGTGATCATAACTTAATCTAAAATCCATTAGTGCATAATCTATAATTTACATTTTACAGGTACCTAGGAGTCACAACTTTGACCCTTTCTAAGTTCGGTTTTCTCTGAAGGTATCAAGATCAATTCCTAAACCAATTATGAGTAGTTCCTACACATTTAAACTATTTATAAACCATCATTTACTAATATTACCCTTGCTGGACAGAACACAGAAAATTCATTTTCTAATGTTTCTAGAATTCTCTTTTTAATTCTTTTAAAGTTACTAACTTGTCTTAACTTTCTCTAATTAATTCTAACCTCAAAAATACATGAATAAACTCAATTCATCATCATAGGATCATCATCATACAGTGAGCAAACAACTCAAATAGAACCGAATTCATAGTCATCGCATAATGCACATAGTTTCATTTCTAGCACACATAAACTGCTAGTTTCTCTTGGAACCTTTTTAGAACTTATGAAACTCATTGGAAAACATTTTTATCTCATTAAATCATCATAAACTCATTAGAGGCAGTAGCTATTTCAAAATGAACTCAAGAGAGACTTAAATCATGAAACCTTGTTCAAAACATTCCTTGATATCATCTAAGCTTAAGAAAAACATGAGACAAATGTTTTAGCACTTATGACTAGATGAATCTTATTCTAAGATTCAACATCATCACAAGGCCAAAATCAAAGTAGTAAAACACATTCATTTCCAACTTTGTTTAAGATAACAATGAGCAAGTCTTTAAGCTCTAAATTTCTTATGTGATGGCATAAACATAAATATGCAATGCACTTCATTTTACTCTTTATTAGGGAGTGAGAGCATAAAATAAATATGCTATGCAAATCCATTATTATCTTAGAGATTTAGTGAGGACATAAACATAAACATGAGGGTTGGTCTCTTTGAGATGAACATAAAGTCATCCTCTAGAGACACTCATCATCAAGCTATCATGATCATAATAAGGCCTTAAGGCCGAAATGAAAAGGAAAGGAAGAAGCAAAGAAAAACTAAAAAGAATCCAAGAGAAACTTCAAGAAAACAACATTTTTGAGTAAAACAAAAACTTGAGAGCAACTCCCTACGAAGTATGAAGACAAAGGCTTGGTCTTTGAAGTGGAAATGAGAAGAACAACTCCTCCTAAGGTGGTGGTGATGTCTTGGCCTTGAAGAAGGAAAAGGAAAGGAGATGTGTTTTAGATGAGTTTGTGTTTAAGAATGAGAGTTTAGGTACTTTGATGGTGATCTAAGATGGTGGGGTGGTGGTTTGTGGTTGTGATATGGTGGCTCAAGGTAGAGGAAGAAGAAGATGAAGAAGAAGAAGAGAGCTTCTTGGAACTTTGAGAGAAAAAGAAAAGAACTAGAAAAGAATGCTTGAATGTTTAAACTTGCCAAATGAACAAAAGTGACACAAGTTCTTCTAAAGCACCTATTTATAGAAAATAAAACAATGATGAGTGCACAATGGGAGGGTTGGCCATGTGGTTCACAAGGCTTTAGGGAAGAAAATATCTCTTATAAGTAGTCATTCAAAGCATGGTTGGAGGCATGACAAGCATGGGCTCAAGCATGGTTTTTTTTTTGAAGCATGGTCTTTGAGGTATTTTCCTTTAAATTTTGAAATGAAATAATTCTTCTAGAAGGGAGGAGGAGGGCCGACGATTTCATCATGGCTTGGGGGGAAAATATCTTCTAAAAAGTTGTCATATGAAGCATGGATGCAAGCACGGTGTATATAACTCAAAGTATGGTTCAAGGTGAGGTGTAAGCATGGCTATGAAGTGTAAAACAATTCCAACATGTGGGAAATGAGGGGGAGGGGTTCAGCCAGCCTTATGATAACCCAAGGGAGAGAAAAATCTTTCATCTAATTGTGTGTTGATGATGTGTTTAGGTGAGTATTAGCTTAGGTGCAAGATTAGGAATTGCTAAGCTTGTGTTTAGGTAGCTAAGAATGTAATTAGGAATTTCAAGACTTAATTAAGGAGTGCTCATACATCATTAGAGGAATTAAAACTCATTTAATGAATAAACAATTGTGAGCACAATTCCATGATTTAAGGAATTGGAGAGAGAAAATACTATTCAAGAGTCCATGACTAGAAATCTTGAATTTGAAATGAGATTTGAGTTTAATCTAAGCAATTTTAGGTTCTAATTAACTTTAATAAATTATTTTGACTCTAGATTAGTTAAGGAAATTAAATATAAAAATAAAATGTCTCCTATAAAAATAAAAATTATTAGAAAAATTATTTACAAGTAAAAATTTAATTTTGGCTTAACAGGAATGCCTGGTCATACGTATTCCCTAGTGCAATAGGAAACTCAAAGTCACGTAGTTCTTTAAAAAATAATTGTGGGTTAGTTGATTTTATTTTTTTAAAAAAATTAGAATATCAAACTGTCACAGATAAAATATTCTTTAAGTATAGAATTAATAAACCGTCATGGCTAAATTCTTTAATTCCATTGCACTTTAAATTTTTTAATAAAAATAATTTCCTAGAGACACTTCCCTTTCTTACACAAGCAAAGCACAAAAAAATGAAACCCAACATAACAAAGCCCAATATATTGGCCCGACCAAAAACAAAAAATAACTTAAAAAAAGAAAGGCCCAAAGAAAGCAGTCCAATTCGGTCGACGAATAGAAACAAGTGAATAAATAGACGATGGCCCAAACAATGCAATACTAGCTGACTAGTGACTAACCCTAAATGCAACCTATCCTAAATAATAAAAAATACAAATAAAAGAACTAACAAAAGTGAGAAGCGTCTGGAACAAAACAATCTGAGAGGTTTGGGTTTCATTTCCTAACACACTAGAGAACAAAGTGATCGCTGTCAACAGAGGATAGAGGCCGGCCACGCGAGGGAGGTGGCTAGGGAGCAGCCGCCTCAGCCAGTCTGGCCTTATTCTTTGTGCAGCAACCGCAGAGGGACGCGGTGGGGCGATAGAACATGCGGTCATGGCTGGGTCAGGAAATCGCGATCTCGCAGCAGCAGAGGTGCTGGCTTGTTCACGGTGGTTTGCCCAGAGACTAAGAGGTGAGGTACAATGGTAAGATAACGAAGGTATGGGAAGAAGAAGGATCAAGATTCACAGCCAGCTTCGCTAGTGGTCAGATGGTGGATATCGCCGCATAGTGAAGTGACGGAGTGCAGTGAGCTTCGGTGGTGGGTGCAGGGCTTGGGCGTTGGCAGGGTGAAGGAAAAAAATGGCAGTTTTGGTGCTGACAATTCATGCACACGCGAGGTGGGGGGCTTGCGGTGGTTTATGATGGCTCCCTCTTTCTTTTTAACTTCGTTTAACACTGGTTATATATTGGACTTTTTATTTTGTGAAAGTTGTTGTGTTTGTGTGGGTGTTGGGTGATTTTGTTGTAAGGTTATATGATAAGGCTGTGATTTGGTTTTGATTTTGGTTGGGATGATGATGGATTGGGGAAAGCGATGGTGGGGGTGGAAAAATTACCTGCGTGTACTACTACTATTGTTTCTGCTTGTATTTGCTGCAGATGTTTGATTTCTCAATGTATCTCTCTCTTTTAATTTCTAAAATCTCAATGTGTATGTGCTGACAAGTCCTTCTACCCCGTTTCCTTTGTGAATTTTGATCCTATTTATACACAATTGTGATTGATTTTTTTTCAAATATGAGGATCCGATTGAGAGACTTTTGTGATTCGATTGAGGATATTTTCCAATTACTTGCTGATCTCGAGGGATTTGATACCGATTGTCCACTCTCTCTACATTTTTTCCTCCTTTCTGACTTTTTGGTTTGGTTCTTGCTATTGCATTTGATGTTTGGCGCTTTGATTTCATTTTCTTTTCCGTTCAGTGCATGAACCCTTTTTTTTTTTAATTGTTAACGGGTCAGCAACATGGGCTAAAGAAAATGATCTTAAATGGGTCTATTTTGATTTTTTTTAACTCAAACAAATAAAACGAACAACCTGGGCTGAACCTTTTTTTTTGTAGTGTTTTTTACAATTCAAATAATAATGCAAAGTAAAATAAAATAAAATGAATTGAAGACAAATTTTGTTTTGGGTCGGATAAAATCAGGTGTTTACAGTTGCCTCTCTTTACTCATTTCTTATAAGAAAATATGAAGAAACTGAGTTGTTCATATTGTCTTCATAAGGAATGAGTAAAGAAATGAACATTGATTTTGTTCGGTGATGCATGATATGCAAGGATTTCTAGACCTAAACTATACAAGAGTATCAATATTCCTAAGGGCTACATGTAAGTAACGCAATTCAGAAACTGTGTATGAATCATGCAAAGAAAATAAGCTAACTATTTTGACACAAGTGATAAGAAATGTAAAAAACTAATGGGGCTAATAAGAAATTAAAAACTGACGAGAGCTAACAGGAAATTAAAAACCGTGTGACCAGCTGGATATGTGCCAACAAACGACAGGAAATTAAAAGAAATTAAAAGTCTTATGACCAACTGGGTACGGGTCAACAAGCAACAGGAAATTAAAAAGTCTTGCGACCAACTGTATACGGTTCAACAAGCAACAAGAAATTCAAAACTCTTGCGACCAACTGGATATGGATCAACAAGCGACAGGAAATTAAAAAGTCGATAGGGGCTGACTGGAAATTAAAATCCTTACGACCAACTAGATACAGGTCAGAAGGTGACAAGAAAAACCCTTGCGACCAACTGGATACGGGTCAACAAGCAACAGGAAATCAAATGAAGTGGCAATTTGAGGGCGACTGAAAAAAAAAATGGCAATCTAAGGCCAGCTAAAACGTAAAATGGCAATTTGAGACCGACCGAAAGGTAAAATAGGAATCTAAGGCAGACTAAAAATTAAATTAGCAATCTTAGGCTGACAAGAAAAGTAAAATGACAATATGAGGCCAGTTGAAAAGTAAACCGGCAATCTAAGGCCGACTGGAAAGTAAAATGGCAATCTGAGGTCGATTGAAAGGTAAAATGGCAATCTGAGGCCAGCTAAAAAGTAAAATAGCAATTTGAGGTCGACTGAAAATTAAATTGGCAATCCTAAGGCCGACAAGAAAAGTAAATTGGCAATTTGAGGCCAATTGAAAAGTAAAATGGCAATCTAAGGCCGACTGAAATGTAAAATGGCAATCTGAGGCAAACTAAAAAGTAAAGTGGCAATCTGAGGCCAACTGGAAAAGTAAAATGGCAATTTGAGGCCAGCTGAAAAAGTAAATTGGCAATCTAAGACTGACTGAATGGTTAAATGGCAATCTAAGGCCGAATAAAAGATAAAATGGCAATCTGAGGCCGACTAAAAGGTAAAATGGCAATCTAAGGCCGACTGAAAAGTAAAATGGCAATCTAAGGGCAGCTCAAAAGTAAATTGGCAATTTGAGGCCAGCTGAAAACTAAAATGGCAATCTGAGACCAACTGGAAACTAAAATGGCAATTTGGGGCCAATTGAAAAATAAAATGGCAATCTATGGCCAACTGAAAGGTAAAATGGCAATCTGAGGCTGACAAGAAAAGTAAATTGGCAATCTGAGTTTGACTGAAAAGTAAAGTGGTAATTTGAGGCTAACTAGAAAGTAAAATGGCAATTTGAGGCCAGTTGCAGAGTAAAGTGGCAATCTGAGGCCAACTGGAAAAGTAAAGTGGTAATTTGAGGCCAACTAGAAAGGTAAATTGGCAATCTGAGGTCGACTGAAAGGTACAATGGCAATTTGAGGCCGACTGTAAGGTAAAATGGCAATCTGAGGCCAGCTAAAAAGAAAATCGGCAATCTGAGGCCAATTGAAAAGTAAAATGACAATTTGAGGCTGACTGGAAAGTAAAATGGCAATCTGAGGCTGACTAGAAAGTAAAATGACGATCTGAGACCGACTCAAAGGTAAAATGGCAATCTGAGATCAGCTAAAAAGTAAAATGGCAATCTGGGGATGACAAGAAAAGTATATTGGCAATCTGAGGACAACTGAAAAGTAAAATGGCAATCTGAGGCTGACTGAAAGGTAAAATGGCAATATGAGGCCAGCTAAAAAGTAAAATGGCAATCTGAGGCCTACTGAAAATTAAATTCGCAGTTTGAGGCTGATAGGAAAAGTAAACTAGTAATCTCCTTTTTTTGTTTAGGTTATATCCAAAAGTTATGAATTTATCATCCATTTTCAGTTTATTTCAAACACATTCTTGAAAAACTAACCATAACCAAATCAAGCAAGCATCAAGGATGACTTTTGTAAAGCCTCGATTTTCTGTTAGAGTGAAAATGACCAAAATGCCCCCGAGGTCATTTTCAGCCCGGAATTCGAGGAAAGCCGGTCCAGTAGTACTCGGAGGGCAAATTCAATGTTGGAAGGGGATTAGATGACTCGTGTACCTTTCCGGAATCGAAAATCTCGTTTTTCGAGTTTTCGGGTCAAAATGACCAAAACGCCCTTGCGGTGTTTTACTCGTTTGCAAGTGCCGGATGAACCCCAAAGCTTCTCCAGGTGGTTTTAAAAGGCGTTTTTATGTATTCTATGACTTTAGTTTTGGTCCTGGAGGTCCCGAGCGAAATTAGTACAAAATTACGATTTTGCCCCTAGTTTCGTGTTTTTACCCTTAATCGCGTGATTAAGAAAACCTAAGCAATATTAGGCTCTAATCGAAGGTTAATTAATTTCCATAATTAATCTTGAGTAAAAATAATTTATTAAAGTTGATTAGAACCTAAAAGTGTTTAATTACAACTTGAAATCCTATTTTAAATTCAAGATTCCTAGTTATGGAATCTTGAATAGTATTTTCTCTTTCCAATTCCTTAAATCATGGAATTGTGTTTGCAATTGTTTACTCATAAAAATGAATTTAAATCTCCTAATGATGTATGAGCACTCCTAATCTTGTCATAAAATCTTTAAACATCATTTTTAGTCACCTAAACTTAAGCTTAATTATTCCTAACCTTGTACCTAAACTAATACACACTTAAACCTACCATTAGCACACAATTAGATGATCAAAATCTCTCTCCCTCCATGCTGTCTGGTTTGGCTAAAGCTTCTCCCCCTCCATATGCATCACATGTGCAAATTTTTCACACACAAAGAACCATGCTTTGACCTTACATGAACCATACTTTGAGTCATACAAACCATGCTTTCATCCATGCTTCCAAGGACAACATCTAGAAGACTTTTTCCTTCCCCATTTTTCTGGTATGAAACCGCCAGCCCTCTCCCCCATTTTAATGAATTATTTCATTTCAAATTTGAAGGAAAATCACCTCAAATCACCATGCTTTGTCATACCTTGTCATACTTTCAATCAAGCTTAATTTTCCAAATGAATAACTAAATGAAATAAACCAATTCCTCCATTTATTTGTGGCTGAAAAACTTCCAGCCATGTCTAGTTTCTAGAAGGCTTAATTCATTCAAAATTAAAAAGAAAAGCTCACTCAAAAACCCATGCTTGAAGCCATGCATTGTATCATATACTCCATACCTCAAACCATGCTTGTATGACACCTTGAAAGAGATATTTTTCTCTTCCTTGCCTCCAAAACCACACGGCTCCTTCTCCCCCTCAATGAGCCTTCATTTGTTTTCATTTTCTATAAATACCTTGCCTAGAAATACATGCAGACACTTTAGCTCATTTGCACACTTTTAGTTTTCTAAGCTTTCTTTGTGTTCTTTCTTTTTCTCTCTAAGTTTCAACAGAGTTCTCTCTTGTTCTTCATCTTCATCTTCATCCTCTCTTCATCTCATCATCATCTCATAACCTTCAAACACAACCTCAAATCACCTCCTAAGCTCTCAAACACCACACCTCAAACACAACCTCACTTGAAACACATCTCCTTTCCTTCTCCCTCTCCAAGGCCGAAGCTATCTTGCCCCAAGGAGGAGATTATCATCTTGTTTTCCTTTTCAAAAAGTTCAAGTTTTCATCTTCACTCTAGGTAGGAGTGTTTTCTAAACTTTGCTTTTCATGAAAATAAGCTTTTCTAGTTTTCTCTTGGATTTTCTTTTTGAAACTTTCTTTGTTTCTTTTCCTTGATGTTTCGGCCTCTTGGCTTTGAGGAGCACATGATGGCTCAATGATGAGAGCTCCTAGATGATGACTATGTGTTCATTTCAAAGGAACCTCTAGAGCTTGAGTTTTTGTTTTCTCTAAGTTTCATCTTTATTATTTAGCTTAAAAGGATTTTTGTTCAAGAACGCCTTTACTTTTCTTGCTATTTTGATTTTGGTTTCCTTGTTCTCTTTCCTCTAAGATTTCGGTTTTGGTTCCTTGAACCTTGAGGTTTTGTTTTGTTTTGAAAGTTTCTTTATTTTGAGCTTGATGATGATGTTCAAGAATCTCATAGTTCCTTTGAGAACTTGGTTCAAGAACTCTAAAACTCTCCTTATGATAAGATGAGTGTTGGGTTGCTATTTTCTAAAGCCTTGTAAGAGCTCTAGACTATCATAAAATGAACTTTGTATTCATGTTTACTTTTATGCTTTGCACATCATATTTATTTTTCTTGTCATCACTAAGTACTAAGATAATAAAGGAACTTGCATTATCATGTTTATATTTCAAGCTATGCATTATCATGTTTATATTTCAAGTCCTCACTTAAATATCAAAGATAATAATATGTTGCATCTCATATTTATTTTAAGCTCTCACTTTTCTTTCCAATGAAAGCTAAAACAAGTGCATGAGCATGTTTACTTTATGTCATCACTTAAATAAACCTAGAGCTCAAAGACTTGCCCATTGTTGTCTCAAACAAAGGTTTGAAAATGTTTATTCCTCTAGCTTGAGATTTCAGCCCCCAAGAGTTTAATCGTTTCCAAGTATCGAAAACTATGTTTCATAATTTTTCTAAGCTTATATGAGTTAAAGGAATATATAGAACCAAGTTTTATGAATTTAGGACCTCTTGAGACAAGGTTGATTTAGCTACTACCCTCATAAATATTTTGATGATTTTAGATGTTAAAAATGTTTATAAATGAGTTTTGAAAGTTTGAAAAAGGTTCCAAGAGAAACTAGTATTTTATGTGCTTTAGAAATTATGTTTGATGCCTTTAAATGGAGATGTTTGTTTCGGTTCTGCCTTGCTATTTTATGGCCACTGTATGTGCTGTTTGATGAGGCTAATATGATTAAGTTTGAGTATAATTAATGTTAGAACTCATATGTGAAAGATAAGAGAAGTTAGAAACTAGAAAAGAATTAATTTGAGAGTTTTAGATCCCTTAATGTTTGAATTTTCTGGATTCTGTCCAGCAAGGTTTAGAAATGGTAATCATGGATTTAAATTAGTTTAAATGTGTAGGAATGACTCATAAATGATTTAGGACTTGATCTTGATGCCTTGGGAGCAAACTGGACTTAGAAAGGGTCATTGTTGTGACTCCTAGGTACCCGTAAAGTTAGGATTTTAGATTCTGCATCCTTGAGGCTTAGAGATGTTCTTAATCATAGTATGGAGTGAGGAATACTTAGATATGAGCCTATAGGTACCCGAGAGATTAAGTTGTGATGATTTATAACTTAGATTGAGAGTTAAGACCGTAAGGGTCAATGCATAAGACATTAAGAAACTGTTAATGCTATGTTGTTTATATGATGTAATAATATGTTGAGATGTTTATGATGGATGAGGAATTGATTAATGGACATATGAAGTTTATCATAGCATGAAAGTGAAATGAGACATGTGCTGTGTGAATTAGCTTGTGGCATAAGGTTCGGTTTGAAGGAAATTCGATTTAACAGCTGTTATGCTGCCAAATTTCCATCAAACCTTAAAGGGTTGAAGAAATGCTTTAAAGTACCATATGAGTTGAAAACCCTGGGTGACATCGGTTCGGCCGAGCACCCCTAGGAGATTTTTATGTGACAAAGCACTAAGACGCGCTTTCCTGGGTGACACCGATTCGGCCGAGCACCCCCAGGGGAGACAAATTTGTGAGGGTATGAGTAGATGCAGCCTACCAAAGCGCACAAATTGATGTGGTTTAATGCCCGCAAAGCATTTCAAAGAGGGTATATCCTAAGAGAGGTGATCCCTGCCCCCTACCCGTACTTGCGAGTCAGGATTATTTTATTATGTTTCGCTTATTCAGATAATAAGCAAGAGCTAGTGATGACTAGCTGAGGTATGAGCTCATAACCTAGTTATTTTAGGGTGGCCTTATTATGCTAAAGTACCATGATTGATGTCACGAAGTTGAGGAATAATCCACTTGAAAGTTATATGCCTTTATGCCACATGGTTTATGTTTATATGCTTTGATGTGTTGTTGTATATGCTCAAGTATTGACATGCACCCATGATATAACATGTTGCATTCCTAACATCAAGATGCATGCTAAAAGGAATGGACCTTGGATAATTAGTTTTGGAAAACCCTAAATTGAATCTTATATGCATAATCACTGTTTTAGAATTAAACCCAAGGTTCCTGAGGATGTGAACAATGTAACCCTAGGATAGGAGACTCCTACTGAGATTCTTTAGCAAGAATTCTCACTCCTCTCTCTCTTTTCTCTTTCTTCCGTCACATCTTCAGAGACCTATGGCGACGTTCGTGCTTTTTGTTGACATGCCCGTTTGGGAGGTTCACTATGACTCAGACCACGGGTCATATCATTTTGAGGGGCAGTGCACAGTACGAGTCTTCATGTTCATCGGATGCCCTTTCGCACACCCTGTACAGAGCTACTGTTTCTCTCCGATGTCACCCTACGACGATGCGATGGTTTTTGAGAGCGCTCGGACGCGAGATGAGAGGCTGCTGCAGACCTACACTGGTGGTTCGATGCCTCGAGACTTCCAAGACTACGTACGCCGATCTCCGAGTTCGGAGGATGACCCTTCCGAGGATCCGTCGATGCATATGTATAGCGAGAGCTTTGCTCCTACACCTTAGTTCATGCACGGTGAGAGCGAGGAGACTGTTACATAGCCGAGACTAGTGAGACGAGCCGAGAAGTGACCCTACCGAGGAAGTCATGCTCTGTCTTCATGTGTTCCCACTCCTGTAGCCCTGCGTCCCTGGATTGGTTATACTCCACCGTTTCCCGGATTCCAATAGTTGACGTCGTAGGGGAGGCTTAGTGCACACACCCACATGTAGAGTGGATAAACCTTCTTTTGTTGTGAGGTTATCCATCATAGGTGCACTCGAGTAGATATGGTTTATTGTGTTTATTTGTCTTCTGTTGTGTTTTATTTCCGCTGTATTACAAGCTCTGCCCATCTCCATGAGGGTATGACTACGTATATACTCTAAATTATGTTATTAATGAAATGTTTCTTTTGTTATCATGATTGTCATTCTTTGGTTATATGCCTTATTTCATGATTTCTAATGATTGTTACTCGTGTTGTATATTTCTGTCGTTCGACTACTTGAGTTCGCGGCTCTCACTTTGTTTTATGTTTTCAAAAAAAAATTTACCTATAATTTTCGCTAAGTATTTTAGTAAAGAGATGAGACTAAGAAGTAATAACCTAATGTTTAACCTAATATGTTCTAGAGAGTTGGGTTAAAAATTAGGGTGTTGCAACTTTAACCGATCAAACTTGTAATTCTTGCACTAGACTTTTCGGCATAAAATTTTTCTTCTGTAACTTTGTTTACTTCTTTCCATTCTACCTTCTTCTCCCTTTCTCCTTTTTTAGGATGATGATTGCTTTTCTGCCAGGCTTGACTGAAGCTTCTAAATTCTCTTGGTGTGATGTTAGTCATTGTTGCTATAAGCATTGTTAGGTTGTATGACTTTAAACTTAAATTTATCCTACTTGAGACATCATAAATAAACATGCATTCAAAGAGGAAACGAAAAGATTGATTGAATAGGCATCTTTATTGCTTGGTGTAAATGTTTGAAAGGAGTTAACAACACAAAAGCGAAAGACAAGATTGTGAAAGACATGAAATTTTGCCCCAGTTTAGGTTCGTTGTGGCTCATTCAATTGATTTCCTGCAACAAGTTGAATACCATAGCCATGATCTCCGAAAATATGTCTTCATACCCTTTCTTTCAAAAAAATTGCCCCGATTTCAGTCTTGGTCTACTTGATTCAATGGACAAATTCAACATAAAAAATTGCCCTAATGTAGATTGCTTGAGATGATGCTTATCTTTTTTTCTCTAACTTTTGCCTAAGCCACTTTTTCAAATTTTCAACCTAACAAGCTTCTCTCCTTATTTATTTAGTTTATTTTACCCTAACTTTTGCTTAGGTCGCTCTTTCAAGATTTCGACCTAGCAGGCCTTTTTTTTCTTTTTTTTTTTAGCATCTTTTCAAGCATAAAATATTTTGACTGCATCAATGTTGACTGGTTTAGGCAATTCTTGTCCATCATTGTTCTGCAAAAACAATGCCCCACCTAAGAACACTTGCTTGACAACATAAGGACCTTCATAACTTGGAGCCCATTTTCCTTGTGCATCCTCTTGATTAAGGAGAATTTATTTTCAGAACCAAATCTCCTAGATAAAAATCTCTAGAGCGGACTTTCTTATTAAAAGCCTTAGTTATTCTGCGTTGGTACAATTGGTCGTGACAAATAGCTGCCAATCTTTTCTATTCTATCATGTTCAGTTGTTCATATCGAGCCTTCACCCATTCAAATTCTTCCAACTCAGCCTCCATTAAAACCCTTAATAACAGGATTTCCATTTCTATGGGAGATACAACTTCCATTCCATATACCAATGAGAAGGGAGTTGTCCTTGTGCTTGACCATATGTTGGGACGAAATGTGTATAAAGCATATGGTGGCATTTCATGTCAGTCTTTATACTTCACCACCATTTTGGCAATGATTTTCTTGATATTCTTATTTGTAGCTTCAACCGCACCATTTGTTTGAGGCCTATAAGGAGCTAAGTTGTGATGCTTGACTTTGAAAGCTTTGAAAACTTCTGAAATCATCTTTTGGGCTAGCCTTATTTAAATCTTGATAGTCTATGCATATCCTAACCTTTCCATCCCTTTTTAAGCATAGGCACAATGTTGGCCACCCGATCAGTGTGTCTTGATACCTCCAAAAATCTAGCCTCTAGTTGTTTAGTCACTTCCTCTTTTATTTTTAACGACATTTTAGGTCACATTCTTCTCAACTTTTGCAAAGGGATCTTCTGTGAAACAACCTCCGGATCTAATCCTGGCATATCATAATAGGACCATGCAAACACATGAAGGAATTCCTTAAACAACACAATCATTTCTATGCATTCAAGATTTTCCACTATTTTCAGCTAATTTTCTCTTCTTCAATGCCCATATTAATCACCTCAATCACCTCATTTTCTAAGTCAAACCCCCTTTCTATATTTCAGTAGGTTTGAAAATTGCCCAATAGTTTCTTCATCCTCCTCGAATTCATGGTTATCGCAGTCAACTACAACAAGAGAATTAATTGATAAGCCTCCAAATTCCCTTTCATGTGGCAAAATTTCTATGACATTCAAATTCCTCGAAAGTAAGTATGGTGGGTTGGAATGCTAAAACAAATGGTGGATTATAAAACAACATGGAAGAAAGACAAAGGAAAGAAATAAAGAAAGGAGATAAGAAAGGAAAAGAAATAGAAACAAGGCAAATGGAAAACATAAAGAAAGATTATTGAAAAATTATGCAAGTTCATTTAGATGATGTCTCTAAGTAGCATAAACAAAAGGATAAAATCTTGAATAATACAGTCCAATTAATTACTTTGCAGTAATAACATCAATAATTAGTTCAAATGTCTAATTCATCAACATTTCATTATTGCTGACAGAAGGAATGACATTGCATTCTCCGGACTTTTTGGCATTCACCATATTGATGGTAGGGAAACAACAAGGGAGCAAGCTTCTCCGATTTCCATGGCATTCACCTAATTTCCTCCTTCTTGATTTGGGATCGGATTTGGTTTTCATTCTTCTTGAAGATCCAGTCTCCCACAAGTAATTAACTTTCTTACCGTCATCTTGAAGGCTTCACAATCTTCAATTGAATGTCCCAGAACATCCATGTGGTACTTAAAAGTTAGATTCAGGTTATACCATACGGGGATTGATGGTTCTAATGGACACACATGACATGGTGAGATCAGATGGACAACAACTAATCATTGAAAGGTATCAGCATTTGAAATGGATAGTTTTGGGAAAAGTGGCAAGTTTGGGAATTGGATGCAATTCTGATTTTGGGAATTTGGTCGTGGTGGTGCGGTGTTTGAGTAGTTTTGAGGAGGTACAATTGGGTTGCAGTTATAGGTTAGGCGAGATGGTTGATATGGTCATATGTGAACATTATTGACTTGAGGTTGAGGGTTTACGGCTGGTGTGGCTTGGTAAAGTGGGTAAAGAGGGACAAAGGTTTGGTATGGTGACATTTGTGGCCTTGGGTGTGTTGGTGTGTGTTTAGGGAAAATAGGTTGCTGACTCTGCACATAGTTCACTTCTATTTCTTTTTCCCTGGGTGGGAATCCCTTTTTGGTGTCTTCATTGCTCATGGGAAGTTTGCCAGCCTTGGCCAAAATCTCAATCCTTTCTCTAGCAGTTATTAGATCGGAGAAATCTTTGTATGCTGCTCCTGCCATTGCCCCAATATGGGAGATCCTGAGATTCCCAATAAGTATGAATACATTTTAGTTGGAATAAGTGGCGATTGAACTTGAGCAGCTAGGGTTCTCCATCTTTGAGCATACTGTTTAAAAGATTCATCTTTCTTCTTTTCCATCATGCCTAACTGCTTTTTAATAGGTGCCACTTCCAGGTTGAACTTGTATTGACTCATGAATTGGTCAGTCAATTTTCTCTAGCTGGAAATATTTGAATGGTCTAGTTGAATGTACCATTCCAAGGCATGTCTAATTAGGCTTTCATGGAAAATGCTGATAAGAAATTTTTCATCATTTGACCATATCGTCATCTTGGTACAATAACTCTTCAAGTGAAACAGAGGATTAACTGTCCCATCATACTTCAAGAAGTAAGGAATCTTGAAGTCTTTAGGAGCCACTGTGTCAATAGGAGGGCGAAGTTGCTCAATCTCTTATAACCATAAGTGCTCGGTTTAGATAGCCTTAATTTGCTCCTGAATTTTCTCCATCCACTCTTTTTTCAACTTATCCTTCTCTGCCTCTGTGCGATTATTCCTAGACGAAGATAATTGTCTTTGGACAACAACACGAGGTTGCTCCTAAGCGTGGGTAGCAGACCTGTGTCCTTCAGCATGTGCATTCTCTATGGAATGATAACCCTCTCCAATGGGGAATGTAATCGACATTGTCGGTGGTGCTTGTTCATGTGGGTTACTTAGTGTCCCTCCATGTCATTTATCCATTGGGTAACATTTAGAGCTGCATCTGATACCACATGTATGGTTATTGTTGCAGCACTTGGTTGTACACTTACTGGTATACCCAGTCTGTCTTGTTTTTTATTAGCTCCCAATAAGTCAAGTGATTCCTTTACGACCCGCATCATTTCTTCCACCTTTTCCTGAGTATCTGTCATTGCATTCAGTTGCCCCCTCATTTCGTCAACCTCCATGCTCAGATTTCTTCCTAGTTCAGAAGTAGCTACAGCTGCGATGGTCTTCCCTGATTCACCATTACCACCTGCCATCTTGGTTCGAGCTCTGGTGTTATGAACACGAGTTTGATCGATTTCTGGTTTCCTTGGGCGCCCAATGGTGATGAGGTTTCACCTATGTTAATCAGTTTGAGTAAAAAAATGAAAACATTGCCATTTGTTAGAGATTGTCAATTATGCTTAGTCTTGATGTGATTCTTTAACAAACCTGCTAAAGCAAAGAAAAAATATTATTTAGTTTTTTTTATGAAAGAAAATAATAAATTCTTTGGGTATGTTAAAGAATTTATGTATAAAAGGAAATAAGTTAAAGGAAGTACGTTCACTTTGTGTACTATTTGAGATGAACTATAAAGGGCTATCATACAATCTCATAGGCTTTCTATGTTGTGAAGACTCTCATAAGGTGGATCTATGATTTTAGGATTCTATGGCCTCTAGAGTTAAGGGCTCATTTCAGAATGTCATCCATAGCAGCAGGTGAACCACTAGGTGTGGGACATTCACGAAAGAGTCACACTCAAGATGAGATTTTCACAATAACCAAATAGGACGTACATCCAAAATGGCTACTGCTACATAACCTCTTACCTATCTCAAGTTGCACTCATACCTGGGTATAGGGCCCCACTCATGTGTGATTAATGTGAGTGTTGTGTGTGAAGAGAGCATACAAACCTAGGATCCTAAAATTATCCATGACAACACCTGCAAAATAGACAATATAAAACACAAAGTCTTCTATCCTAAAGTGGTCATAAAGAAACAAAAATAAATAAACATATACAAACAAAACAAAAGTCTTCTATCCTAGGGTGGTCACAAATAATTAAATATAAAAAATATATACAAACACAATGACAACCAAACTCTAAACAAAAACAATAAAATAAAATAAAACAAGAAGAAAAAGTGAGGTTATAATAATAAGCACGATCAATTACTTTATGCTTGACTCTCAAATGACCCTAGTGAAGTTGCCATTTGTCGTAACCGGTATCACGACGGGAACGGCAAAAAAGAATTAGTTTAAAATGGAGTCGCCACCAAGTTTATTTAAATTGGGAAAACATGGAAAAACCCATTTTATTTTAAAAGAAATTATCTTTAAAACCAGATTTTAGTTCAGGAATCGATTATGTACAGGGAATGGCAAAAATTTTTATTATTTTTTTACAGCACCCCTGATACATCCTTATTACTACGGTTACTTTAATTAATTGTACTAATTATTAATAACCTTTCAAAAAATTTATTTTACCATTTTTATTACAAAATAAAAAAATCCTTCTCAAAAAGAAATTTAGGAGCACCAAACTGTCACAATTCATGTGTCCACAATTACTGAGTTAATAAGTTATCATGGCTAAATTAACTTCTTTATTTTAAATATAATATTTCCTATAAATTAAAAGTATTTACAAATAAAGCCCAAAGAATATATATATATATATATATAAAATTTTATTTTGATATATATACAAAATAGAATATATTTACAAAGAAAAGAACAAATATCTTTTTTTTAAGGGAATCCTTGGAACATCAAGCTGTCACAATTCAAGTGTCCAAAATATTATATTAATAAGCTATCTCGGCTAAATTAACATCTTTATTCAAAATAAAATATTCCAAAATAAATGTATAATGTAAATAAATAAAATAAAATGTCTCCAATAAATGATAAATATTTACATATAAGATAAAAATATATTACAAAAGAAAGAATAAATATCTTTTTTTTTTTAAAATGAGATTTTGGAACATCAAGTTATCACAACTCAGACATCTAATATATTGAATTAACAAGCCGTCACGGCTAAATTAACGTCACTATTCAAATAATATGTTTCAAAAATAATAGAAGAATTTAAATAGATTAAATATAAAAAAAATGTATACTATAAAAATAAAAATTATTAGAAAACTTATTTACAAGTAAATATTTAATTTTGGTTTGATAGGAATGTCTAGTCCTACATATCCCCTGATGCAATGGGGAACTCAAAGTCACATAGTTCTTCAAAATAATTGTGGGTTAGTAGATTTTATTTTTGAAAAAAAAAACTTAGAATATGAAGCTATCACAGTTAAAATATTCTTTGAGTATAGAATTAATAAACTGTCACAGCTAAATTAATTCTATTGTCAAAAAGGAAAATTGTTGATCCATTGCACTTTAAATTTTTTTTTTAAAATAATTTCCTAGAGACACTTCTCTTTCTTACACAAGCAAAGCACATAAAAATTAAACCCAATATAACAAAGCCCAATATATTGGCTCGACCAAAAACCAAATACCTAATCTTAGAGGTTTGGGTTTCATTTCCATTTGGGAGTAACACAGCAAAGAGCAAAGTGATGGCTATCAATGGAGGATAGAGGCCACGTGAAGGAGGCGGCCAAGGAGCAGGCGCCTCAGCCAATTCGGCCATGTTCTTTGTGCAGCAACCGCGAAGAGATGCAGTGGGGCGACAGAACTTGCGGTCACGGCTGAGTCAGGAAATCGCAATCTTGCGGCGGTAAAGGTGTAGGCTTGTTTGCGGTGGTTCGCGCAGTGGCTAAGAGGTGAGGTACAGTGGTTAGATAGCGAAGGTATGGCTTCGCCGACGATCAGATCGCAGATATCACAGCACAGTGAAGTGACGGGAGTAGCGAGCTGCGGCGGTGGGTGCAGGGCTTCGGCGTTGGCAGGTTGAGGAAAAAAAGCGGCAGTTTTGGTATAGGCAATTCGCACATGCAAAGTGGGGGGCTAGCAGTGGTTTAAGATGGCTCCCTCTTCCTTTTCAACTTTGTTTAGCACTAGTTATATATTGGACTTTTTATTTTGTGAAAGTTGTTGTGGTTATGCTGGTGTTGGGTGATTTTGTTGTAAGGTTGATATGATAAGGCTGTGATTTGGTTTTGATTTTGGTTGAGATGATGATGGATTGGGGAAAGTGATGGTTAGGGTGGAAAAATTATTGCGTGTACTACTGTTATCGTTTCTGCCTGTATTTGTTGTAGATGTTTGATTTCTCAATGGATCTCTCCTTTAATTTCTAAAATCTCAATGTGTATGTGCTGACAAATCCTCCTGCCCCCTTCCTCTATGAATTTTGATCCTATTTATACACGATTATGATTCATTTTTTTTCAAATATGAGGATCTGATTGAGAAACTTTTATGATCTGATTAAGGATATTTTCCAATTACTTGCTGATCTCGCAAGATTTGATACTGATTGTCCATTCTCTCTGAATTTTTTCCATTCAGTGCTCCTCCTTTCTAACTTTTTCATTTGGTTCCTGCCGCTGCATTTGACGCTTGACGCTTTGATTTCATTTTCTTTTCTATTCAGTGCATGAACCTTTTTTTTATTTTAATTGTTAACAGGCCAACAACATAGGCTAAAGAAAATGGTCTTAAATGGGTCTGTTTTGATTTTGTTTTTACTCATAAATAAATAAAACCGACAACCTGGGCTGAACCTTTTTTTTCATCTCGTTTTGTTTTGTTTTGCTTTATTTTATTTTATTTTTGACAATTCAAATAATAACGCAAAGTAAAATAAAGTAAAATAAATTGAAGAAAAATTTTGTTTTGGGCTTGACAAAATCGGGCGTTCACAAAGAGTATACTAATTATTACAGAATATGGAAAGAAGATTTTTACACTTCAAGAAGATTGATCATGTTTTATGATGAATAGAATAGGAAGTGTGGAGAGGATTTTCAAGATTTTTCACTCTTATTACTTCAACTCTCTCATCGGCATTCATGTATAGCATCTCCATTTATACAGGTCCTTCTTCATGACCGTTGCCTTTGATCAGATCTTCAATTGACACATGTAAATCATCAGTTGTGTCTTGGAACATTAGTCTAGAGAGGTAAACTGTAACATCCTAATTTTTAGCCCAATACTCTTAGAACGTATTTAGGTTAACCATTAGTTTATTGCTCTTTAGTTTCATTCTTTCTTTAAAATACTTAGCGGAAAATATAGGTAAAATTTTTTTTTGAAACATAATGATAAAGTAAGAGACAAGCATTTCTTAAACAAGTGTTATCATAAAGCATTACACATGCAAAAGAAAGTACAAGATAAGAACATCAAATAACTTCATAACATTACAATCATGTGCACACCAACAATAATATTATATTAATATAATAAACTGCCCACCTATGAAAGGCGGGATGAGTTCGATACAACATAAATACAAATACAACTAAAATGGAAATACAAAGGAAAACCTAAAGGAAAAACACCCCTACTCCAGTGCATCTAAAATGAATAACCACTAGAAAAAAAAAAGGCTATCCTAATCTATGTGTGGTGTGTGCACTAACACTCCCCAAGAGCCTCTACTGCTGCGGTCCTGGAAAGGGTAGGACATAACCAATCCACTGTCGCAACTCGGCAAGAGTGGGCATGCGCTGTGGCTGGACGTGTGCTCTGTGACGGGGGCGCCAGGCCGACCTTGGGGCAACCTCTACTGAGTCAAGGTCTCCTCGCTACCTTTTCTCATGAACGGGGGAGTGGGGGCAGAGCTCTCACTATACAAGAGGGTCGGTGGGTCCTTCAAGGGATTTGTCTCTAAAAATTGTGAATGGGGTACGTCGTCAGGGAAGTCACGTACGGCTGATGTAGTCATATGTGTACAGAGGATCCTCTCGTTGCACGTCCGAGAGTGCTAAAAAATCATGGCGTCCCCATAGGGGGATGTCAGGGAGAACCAGTAGTTGGGTACTGGGTGTGCAAAGAAGCGTCCTACGAACATGAAAACTCTGACAGTGCAACACCCCTCAAAATGGGAGGACTGGTGCTCCGAATCAAAGTGAACCTCCCATGTGGGAGTGTCAATGAACAGCACGAAGGTCGCCATTGGAATCTGAAGACGGGATGAGAAAGAAAGAGAGAAAGAAAGGGAGTGAGAATCTTACTAAAGAATCTCAGTAGGGACCTCCTATTTAAGTGACATCGCCAATGTCCTCAGGAACCTTGGGTTTGTTGTAAAAAGGTGAGCATGCATAAAGTTCATTATTAGGTTTATAAACATAATTATCCAAGGTTTGTTCATTTTAGAATGAATCTTAATGTCATGTATGCAATATAGCAAGGCATGAATGCATGATAATACATTATGCAAGGAAATCAATCACAACATCAAGAAACAGCTACATATAAGTGGCATGTAATCTTTCATGTGAAACTTTTCTCTTTTCTCAACTGTGTGATATTAAAACATCATACTTTGCATCATGGGGCCACCCTAAAACATCATCTAGGTTATGAGTTTATACCTTAACTAGTCGTCACTAGTTCTTACTTATCCTATGATAAGCATTAACATAATAAATCCCGACTTCTAGAGTACGGGCTAGGGGGCATAAGGATCACCTATCATAACCTTTAATTAGGAGTGCATAGGAATATTTCCTTCTTTGACACGCTCTACTGGCATCCAGTGCACAGCGAATTGTTCGCTTTGGCAAGCTCGATGTCAACACCCTCACAGATTTGCCTCCTCCCTACCGGAGTGGAAGAAATGCGTCTCAGTGCTATGTCACATATAAAATCTCATTTTTGTTTCCTAGGGGTGCTCGGCTAAACCGGTGTCACCCAAGACGCATCTCATATATTAAAAAAAAAACTTTCAAAGTCCTCAAATTTGATAGAAATTCGGCAGCATAACGACTGTATACCGAATGTCGTCAAATTTGCTTTATGCCACTTAAACTTATAAATCATGTACTTTCTCATTTAATTCCACACTTCATAATACATCACTAAAGTCATAAAAATAGTCTCATCATAGCACATGCATCAACATAGCTTAACTTGAATTAATAAACTTATGTCATTAGTCCTATGGCGTTTCATACCCTTAAATCCTCACAGATCTTAAACTTCAAATATGATAAATTAATATCTGGTCTTAATCTTTTATGCACCTAGGGAATCATTACCAATAATTCTTACTAATTATTATGATTATGATCAACATCAGACAGCATAATGCAGCATATATATATATATATCACAATTACGGGTGTCTAGGAGTCACAACATTGACCCTTTCTAAGTTTTGTCTTCTCTTAAAGTACTAAAATCAATTCCTAAATCAATTATGAGGGATTCCTACACATATATACTAATTATGAACCATTTTTACTATGTCTAAACATGCTGGAATAGAATCTACAATTTTAGTTTCTAAGGGTTCTAAAACTCACATTTCTAATCCTTTTTAGTTACTTATTGTTCCTAATACTCACCAAATAATTTTTCCTTCACTCAAACATAATTTTTACACATTCTAACTTATAAAAATAGCATCAAACAGTGGCCATAAAATCCAGGGCAGTGGCCGAAACTTAAAACACAAATAATTGCATAAATCACATGTTCAAGTGCACACAAGTTACTAGTTTTCTCTTGTAATCAATTTAAGGCCTCAAACTCTTTTAGAAACTAATTTATTTCATTAAAATCATAAAAATATAAGTAAGGACAATAGCTATTTTAATTTGTTCATAGTTAAGATTTAAAATATAAAAACATCTTTAAAGCATTCTTTATGTTCACCTATGCTTAAGAAAATTCTTAGAAACATAGTTTGCGGGCCCTTGTGACTAGATGAGACTTATGCTAAGCTCATCCTTATCACATGGCCGAAAATAGCTTTCATGAAAAGCTTTCATTTTCCAAACTTTACTTGAGATAAAATGGACAAGTCTTTGAGCTCTAGGTTCTTTAGACGGTGACATAAACTTAAACATGCTATGCAATTGGTTTATTCTTCATTATAAAGTAAGAGCATAAATAAATATGAGATGCAACTTATTATTACCTTTAAAATTTAAGTGATGACATTAAATATAAATATGAGAATGCAAGCTTATTCTTTATTCTTGGAAGTTTAGTGTTGACATAAAAATAAATGTGAGTGCAAGTTTATTTTAATTTAACTAGAACTCATACAAGACTTTTTAGAAGAACAAAAATAATCTCAACCCAACACTTATCTAACAAGACAAAGTGAGTTTTAGAGTTCTTTGTACAAAGGTTTCAAAGAAACCTCATGGTTTGAATATTATCATCAAGCTCAAGGAAAATGAACTAAGAGATCAAATAAATAACAACACTTCTTGAAACAAAATATATCTAGAGTAAACCACACCATGTTCTTTATTTTATGCCCAAAAGCTCCTATCTACAATAAACTCTAGAACGTGCCAGCCAACTTTAAGGTTGACAAGGGTAAACTTTGGGCTTTTTGAAATCAAGTGACATGTTTTCTTAAGTAAACATCATGTGAACTACCTAGCATTTTTATCAAACTTGTAAAAAGAAAAGGGGATAAGAACCGAAACTAGAAAGGAAAAAGGAAAGGAAAATTGAAACCTTAAGGAAAGGAAAAAGAAAGGAAAAACCAAAATGCTTTAAGATCAAGAACAAGTTTCAAGCTTTAGAGGTTTCTCAAATGAGAATCACAACACCGTTATCTTGAAACCTCATCATCAAGCTCAAGATTTCCTTTTCAAAAATCAAGTCTCATAACTAAAAACAAAAAGAGAGGAAAATAGTTTGAACCAAGAGAAAACTAGCACTTTTCATATCAAAACTTCATTATAAAAGAAAAGCTTTTTGAAAACAAAACCCTTACCAAGTGTAAAGATAAAACTTTGTTCTTTGAAGTGAGGATGAGAAGAAAAACTCCTCTCAAGATGGTAATGATGCTTTGGCCAAGAGAAGGAAAAAGGAAAGGAAAGGTGTTTTGTGTAAGCTTATGTTTGGGAAAGGATGCTTTGGTGTTTGCGTGATGGTTTAAGGTGGTTGTGTGGTGGTTTGAGGTTGCAATATGGTGGCTCAAAGAGGAGGATGAAGAAGATGAAGATGAAGAGAGCTTCTTTGAAGTAGAGAGAAAAAGAAAGAATTGCAAGAATGCTTTGGAACTTACACTTAGCAAATGATCTAAAGGTTCTTACAAGTTCATTTGCATGTGTATTTATAGAAAAACAAAACAATGAAGGTTCAATGGAGGGTGCAGGCCGTAGCTTTTGGCGGCCAAGGGGAAGGAAAATATCTTTTTATTTGGTCATTCAAAGGAATGGTTTGAAGTAGGGTGGGTATGGTTTCAAGCATGGCTCAAAATATGGTCTAAGTATGGTGCAAGGTATGGCTTATGCATGGCCTTTATGTGCAAAACAAATTCAACATGCGGAAAATGAGGAGGAGGAGGTTCGGCCATGATACAGCCAAGGGGGAGGGATTTATTTCATCTAATTGTGGTTTAGTGATGTGTTTAGGTGTTTCTTTGATTAAGCTTTTGATTAGGAATTTGTAAGAAAGTGTTTAGGAGAGGTAATTGTGTAATTAGGAATATTAAGACATGATTAGGAGTGGTCTTGCTTCATTAGCTAAATCAAAACTCATTTTATGATATGATTATACACAAACACAATTCCTTAATTTAAGGAATTGAAGAGAGAAAATACTATTTAAGATTCCATGACAAAGAATCTTGATTTTTAGAAAAGATTAAGGTGTAACTAAACAATCTTAGGTTCTAATTAATTTTAATAAATTATTTTGACTCTAGATTAATTATCGAAATTAATTAATCTTTGATTAGAGTCTAATATTGCTTAGGTTCGCTCAAGTATATCATTAAGCTCAAAAACACTATTCCATGTGCAAAATCGTAATTTCGCACAAACACTACCCGGGACCACTCGGATCAAAACAAACATCGTTAAGCACATATAATTAACATTCCGAGCTCTCGGGGGGAGATTTCGGACTCAAACGGTACTAATACCGTGCAAAACACTATAGGGGTATTTTGGTCATTTTGAGCCGAAAGTTCGGAAAATGAGATTTTCATCTCTACTATCAATCACAACATATATAATCCCCTTCAAACATTAAGGTGACCCTTCGAGGACTATTGAATCGGTCATCTTCAAGTTTTCCGGGTAAAAATGACCTCAGGGGCATTTTAGTCATTTATTCTCAATACAGGAAAAATCGGGGCATTACATTACCCCCCTCCTTAAAAAGAATTTCGCTCTCGAAATTTGTTACCTTAAAAAAGCTCTGGGTACTTTGTCTTCATCTTTGACTCTAGCTCCCACATATATTCTTCTGACTTATCTTGCCCCCACGCCACTTTCATCAAATGAACGGACTTGTTCCTCAGCTGTTTGACTCCATGGTCCACGATCCTCGTTGGCGGCAGATTGAAAGTTAGGTCCTCCGTCAACTGTACTTGTTCTGGTTCTAAGACATGGCTAGGGTTGGACTCGTATTTTCGTAACTGAGAGACATGAAAGACATCGTGGAAATTTGACAGGTTAGGGGGTAAGGCTATTTTGTAGGATACTGACCCGACTTTTTGAAGAATCTCAAAGGGACCAAGGAATCAGGGGTTCAACTTTTTGACTTTCATGGCTCTTCCTATGCCTATAATGGGTGATCCTAAGGAATACGTGTTCGCTCTCTTAGAATTCCAAGGGCTTTCGCCGTATGTCCGCATAGCTTTTCTGTTGACTTTAAGCAGTTAAGATTCTATCCTTAATTCTCTTGATTTGCTCCATCGTCTCCCATACAATGCCTCGTATACCGATGCTCGCATGATAACTGTTATTATATGTGAACTCGATTAGTGGCAGGTACCTATCCCAACTTCCTTTCTTATCCAACACACACGCCCTCAACATGTATTCCAAGGTTTGTATCGTCCTTTCAAATTGGCTATCTGTTTGTGGGTGGTATGCTGTGCTTAAGCACAACTTTGAACCAAACGCCTTTTGGAAGGCTCCCCAAAAATATGACGTAAACTGCTGATCCTTATCCGAGATTATCGTCGATGGCACTCCATGTAACCTTACGATCTCTTGGATGTATAACTATGCCAATTTATCCAAAGAGTATGTTACTCTAATAGGCAAGAAGTGGGCCGACTTGGTCAGTCGATCCACGATCATCCATACGGCATCATGGCCAGCTTGGGTCCTAGGCAATCCCATCACAAAATCCATTGATATACTCTCCTACTTCCATTTAGGGATTGACAGGGGTTACAACATACCAGAAGGCTTTCGATGCTTGATCTTCACCTTTTGGCAAACCAAGTACTTACCAACCCAGGTGACCACATCCTTTTTCAATCCGGGCCACCAAAACATCTTCAAATCCTGATACATCTTGGTAGTACTAGGATGAATGGTGAAATGGCTCTTGTGAGCCTCCTCCAAAATCTTCTCTCAGAGGTCACCATCCTGTGGCACATAGATTCGCCCTTCAAACCTCCTTAAACCATCAGGGCTGTAGTCGAAACCTTTCAGCCTCTAGGGTCTCCCTAAACTCTTCATTCTCCCTCTGTGCTAGAACAACCGTTTGCTTAAAACCACTTGTCACACTAAGGTGACACACCTTCATACTCCTGCCAATCCAAGACATCCACAGATTCATATCCCTAAACTTCTCTATTAGCTCAACTTCTTTAACCATCATGTGAGACATGTGTAATGACTTTCGGCTCAAGGCGTCGGCAACTATGTTAGCCTTGCCAGGGTGGTAACTTAAGTTGAAATCATAATCCTTCAAAAGCTCCATCCACCTTCTCTACCTCATATTCAACTCCTTTTGATCAAAGAGATACTTAAGACTCTTATGATCGGAGAAAACTTCAAACTTCACACCATACAAATGGTGCCTCCATATCTCCAAAGCAAACACTATGGCTGCTAGCTCAAGGTCATGAGTAGGGTAGTTTACCTCATGAGGCTTGAGTTGTCTGGACACATAGGCTACCACTTGCCTATTTTGCATCAACACACAGCCTAAACCTTTGACTGAAGCGTCACAATATACCTCGAAAGGTACATTGGGGTCAGGTAAAACCAAAACTGGTGTCGAGGTTAGCTTTTCCTTCAATTCTTGGAAGCTTCTCTCACACTCGGGGTTCCACACAAAGGGGACATTTTTCCTAGTGAGTTTGGTTAGAGGTAGGGCAATATAGGAAAATCCTTTGATAAACCTACGGTAGTAGCTTGCTAAACCCAAAAAGCTCTGTATTTTTGTTACAGTGGTTGGTCTTTCCCAATTCGTCACGGCTTTTATCTTACTCGGGTCAATGGCTATGCCTCCTCTAGACACTACATGCCCTAAAAACTTCACCTCTTCCAGCCAGAATTCACTCTTTAGATAGCTTGGCATACAACTTCTTCTCCTTTAGAATCTCTAAAACCAACCTTAGATGACGTTCATGCTCCTTGTGGGACTTTGAATAGATGAGTATATCATCTATGAAACAACCACAAACTGATCTAAATAGGGTCAAAAGAACCTATTCGTATAATCCATAAACACCGTAGGAGCATTCGTTAATCCAAATGTCATAACATTGAACTCAAAGTGTCCATACCGAGTTCTAAAGGCGATTTTAGGTATGTCCTGATCTCTTACCCTAATCTGGTGGTATCTCGACCTCAAGTCAATCTTGGAGAATACCACCACTCTTTTTAACTGGTCTATCAGATCATCAATCCTAGGCAAAGGGTAATTGTTTTTCACCATCACTCGATTCAATTGCCTATAGTCTATACATAACCTCATGCTTCCATCTTTCTTTTTGACAAATAAGACCGGGGCTCCCCAAGGTGAAGCACTAGGTCTTATAAAACTCTTCTCTAAAAGCTCTTCCAGCTGGGTTTTCAACTCAGCTAACTCTAAGGGTGACATCTAATAAGAGGCTATGGAGATAGGTCCCGTTCCCGGAACCAACTCGATGGAAAACTCTATCTCTCTCTCTGGAAAGAACTCAGATATCTATTCCGAAAATACCTTGGGATAGTCTCTTATTACAAGTATATCATCTAGGTTTTGCTCAAAGTCTACCTCACTAGCAGCTAGGGGGACATATCCTTAGTCTTCTCTCCACTACAATGGATCTCTACATAATTCAAGTAAAGTTTCAAAGTTTGACTAGATAATAGTACACGATTGGCGTGGAGCTAATCCATGCCAAGGATTATACCTATATCTTTCATGGGCAAACAAATTAAATCTATGACAAAGGATCTATTTTCAATAGTAAGGTGACAATTTAGATAGCAGTTGCAGGTATTTATGGGGCGATTAGTGGAGGTAGCAACAATAAGATCAAAAGGAAGTTTAGAAACTTTTAGATTTAGAGACTCGACACTAGCATGTGAAATGAAGGAATGAGTTGCACCAGAGTCATACAGTACAGTTAAAGTCCTACCATTTAATTCGCACTTACCTTCGATGAGGTCGTTGGGCTTCTCCGCGTCTTCCGCACTGAGGGTGAAGATCCTCCCTTGGTGTTGTGGCTAGGGGTCCTGGTTTGACGGCCTTCCATTTGTGCAGTCCTTGGCATAGTGGCCGTGCTTACCACACTTGAAGCAGACTCCCTGCCCAGCCAGGCAGGGGCGATTACCATGATTCTTCTCGTAGTGAGGGCATTCTGCAGCCAGTGTGGGTCTAGGGAAAGCAGCGGGGGCTCCTTGATGTGCCTTGTTTTTGGCCCCGCTGGATCCTCCTTAGTGGTTGTTCCGAGGACCACCCATTCCTCCTTGTTGTTTGCTGGGGTTTCTGTGACCGTTGTGCTTGAACGGGGGCCATGCTTACAGCCTGGATTGCTGGTTGAACGGTGGCATTTTTTGTTTTTGTTGTTGCTTGAAGTGGTGGTTGTAGTAAAGGTTGAAGTGATTTCATGATTGGTTCTAGTACTGCAGCTTAAACCTCGGGGCTTGTGGTCCTCGTGGCATTGAGCTTCCTTTGCCCTTCTTCCAAGATCCGGCACTTGTTGACCAAGGTAGGGAAGTCCTTGATCTCCATGTATGCCACTGTAAAGTTCAGCTTTGCCTTCAGCCCGACTTCGTACTTCACACATTTCCATACTTCATCGGCATTCCCTTTGAAAACCTATGAAAACTTAATCAGTTCTTCAAACTTCGCCGTGTATTGGGCAACAGTAGATCCACCTTGGGTTAGTTGCATGAATTCTATATCGTTTGTCTTCCTCACAGACTCCATAAAGTACTTCTTATAGAAGTAAGTCTTGAATAACTTCTAGTCGATGGGGGTACCAGAAGCTTCCAGCAGTCTCTAAGTGCCGGTCCACCAGAACTCGATATCGGACTTCATCATGTAGGCAGTGAAAGTGACCTTCTGCTCCTCTAAACAGGCGACCACAGAGCAAATTTTTTCTATATTCTTTATCCATTTATCAGCCTTGTCAGGATCCATGGCTCCTCTGAATGCCGGCGGTTTGCCCTGCAGAATTCACCGAATCGAGTTTGCTCGACCATCTCAACGGTATGGGAAGCATGCCCAGCATCTCCCTGCTGGTTCATCCACTCAAACATGTGCTGTAACATCCTAATTTTTAACCCAATACTCCTAGAATGTATTTAGGTTAACCATTAGTTTATTACTCTTTAGTTTCATTCTTTCTTTAAAATATTTAGCAGAAAATATGGATAAAATTTTTTTTTTGAAACATAGGGATAAAATAAGAGTCGCGCATAACATCAATGAGTGTTATCATAAAGCGTAATACATACAACAAGAAAGCACAAGATAAGAACATCAATTAGCATAATAACATTAGACAAGTCAAGTGCACACCAATGATAATATAATATTATATTAATACAATCACTGCCCACCTATGAAAGGCGGGATGAGTTCAATACAACATAAACTGGAATTTTCTTTTGGATTCTATTAGTTGTCACTTATGCCTTGTATTAATTTTCTTTTGAAATTAACTTAGAAAAATAATAGAAGTTTTTTTTTCTTTAAATAAATTAATTTTTTGAAAACTTAAGCCTGTAACGAGAAGTGAAATACATAGCGCTTTTATAGATAATAATCAAGTTACATTGCGCACTTAATTAAATAAGCGGAATAAAAGACTAAGTGTAGAAAAATTATCACATAAACTAGAATATAATCACTTAATACATAAGTCACAACAGGGCATATATCATACTGATAAGTTATTACAAATAACAATATAAGTTCTACTATTACTAATTGTTTCTCACAAACTATAATGTAACTAAAGCTCGGAATGCTCCTACTTGAACTGTTTGAAATCTTCACGTGCTACCTCCTTCCTCAGCTACGGCATCGTTGCTTTAGGTGGACACGTCTGTCTCTGGTAACGACAACGGAAAATAAACATAGGAGTGAGAAATACATGATTTCTCAGTAGGAGTTCCTACTTGTACTAAAAGTGTCATCGTTGTCGTCTCAGTCACTTCGGGTTTATTATAAAAAGGTGCAGGTAAGGATTCAATTATCAAACTTTCACAAACGTGATTAGCCGAAGTGCAGTTACTTTTAAACTAATCTTGAACATTAGCAGAAATATTCATTCAGTATTTCATCAAGCATACATATAAGCATATCATGTAAAACCACTAATAAGCAGTAATCATTTAGGAGCTGCATGCATTTCATGATTACTCATCCTCAACATTCACTTGTTTAGTGATCATCATCTTTCATTTATTTCATCAACATATTTCTTAATTACTCACGGGATGAATGCATCAATGCCTTAGACCACCCTAAAAGGGTAATGAGCTCATACCGTGGCCGTCGCCACAACCTTTTTTGGTTTCCTTTCCGTTGCCGTGATCTCAACGGTTTAGGGGGTTAAGCCGTGAGTTTAGCTCAAGTCCACTTTTCCAGACTTTCATTGCTACTTTTTCAAACTTTACTTTTATTATTTCCTTTGAAAATGAATGTATGCATATCATTATATAATCACAATAAATCATGGGCAATCAATCATTCATCTTCATCATTTCATAACTCATCACCATACATTCACTTTACTATAATTCACTTCATGAAACATGGATAATATCATGTAAATCTCATAGTAAACATTTTCATAAATGATTCATTTTAAGCAACCAAAGTTATCAAGTTGAGTTCCTAGTGTTCCTAAGAGGTAATGGATGTCTTAGTATTATCTTTTTCTCTTAGTGTTCTTTGTACTCTTAGAATTCCATTAATACATTAATGCATTTCAAAATATTATTATAGGTTCTTTATATATTCTTATTATGGTTTTCGTATAACTCTTGAAGATTATTATTCTACTTAAATTCTTAAAATTCTCTTTTTACAAGACTTGATTCTTTTATTTATAGTTTTGACATCTTTTAGAAGAAAGTTTATAATTCTCTGTATACTTGTTATCTCAGCTTAGTAAAGGTAGTTCCAAATTCCTAACTCATCAAATTTTAGCATTTACATCTTTGGAATAGTATAAATCCATTGTAAACCATGCATAGGAGGGTTCCCAGGAAAGAGAGGTGGGTCACAATGGACATGCTTAAATACCAAGTCTTTCCTTAGCTGTAACCTTTCCAAACTGCACTTTCACAGTACACTATCCCGAAATTTATTTCTCATTCTGTATTTACATGGTACAAAGCTTTATACATAACATACATGGGTGTATTCCTATATGTGTTAGCTCTCCAACAAAGTTGAAATCAGTCCATTTGCATTTTTCTAGAGTGAGTTACACCTATTTTACTACTATAAGGTCAGATTTAAAGTTTCAGTCTTAGGCTCTACTTTAAAAATTTATATCTTGAGCTAGAAAACTCCGTTTTGGGTGATTCTTTTTGGAGAGTGTTCTATAATGAGTCTAGTTTATATTAAAATTATTTTAATTTCGAGATACTTGATATTTTATGAACAGTATCTTTCGAAGTACCTGCTGCCAGAAACAACTAGAAATTCCAGCACCTACCATTTTCATGTCTTAAGTTACCTTTATTAAATCGACATACAATCTTTTCAAGTTATATTTGAGTTTGATAACATCATAAGGGTACTCATAACAGAATAGAACATGTCATATTTCTAAAAATATATTTTTCAAATAATCATTTAAAACTTTTGACAATAACTCAAACTTGAGGCATTCTATCAAGGTTAGAAGCCAACAATGCTTGAACAATTAAAGATGAAGCTCCTACCTCTTGTGTAGGGTCTAAAAAGGGTCCTTCTCTTCTTCCTTAAGCTTTGAACAAGAGTCTTTGGAGCGGATGACCCTCCTTGAATCTTGGCTCTAGAACTTGAATGCTTAAGAAAATATTTCTCACTAGAGTTAAAGATTGTAACTCTTGTGAGGGCTAGTGAAAGTTTGGACTTAGGATTGAAGTGTTTGGATGAAGTTTAGAGGATCAAGAGAAGTTTTTGAAGAACATAAGAAGAATGATAGAATAAGAAAGAAAGAACACTTAGGGAGTTTCTGAATTGAAGAGAGTTTGAGGAGTATTTATAGTGGAAAGATTAGAGAAAAAAACAGAAGAAGGAAAGCACTTGGAGCATGATTTATGGAAACATGTTGGCTGAATTTTGGGATGAAAATGCTCCTTGTTTTGTGCAAACACGTTTCCATGTTTTGTGCAAACATGTTGGATGAAAATGCTCCATGTTTTATGCAAACATGTTTCCATGTTTTATGCAAACACGTTTCCATGTTTTGTGCAAAGATGTTAGTGGATATTTTCTAACCTTTAGTGCATGTATGTGATTCAAAAAAGTGTATGATGTATGTGGTTAAATTATTGTGTTATCATCTTAATCCAATGGCTTAAATTCATTCTTGTCTAAAGACAAGTCTAGGGATTTGTGTAAATGGCGTTGTAGTAATTTCTTTAACTAAGACAAGGATATTTTTGTAATTAGACAATGATAGTGGTATTCTTGTAATTCCATTCATAGAGTAAGGGTATCTTTGTCATTTAATAAGGCAAGGGTAGTTTGGTAATTTCCTTTACATAGCAAGGGCATTTTCGTAATTTCCACTAAGTGATGACATTTTCGTAATTCTTTGCATTTTTCTCTAGACATACTTAAGTAGTCTATTTGTTGTGTTTCATAACATTTGTCCAGATTCTCTTGGTTTTGCTATCGATAATTAAGATTAATATTTATCTTAGTTATAAATTTGGAGATGTTACATATCCTAATCTATGCATGGTGTGTGCACTAACGTTGACCCTTTCTAAGTTTTGTCTTCTCAATTACGGGTGCGTAGGAGTCACAACATTGACCCTTTCTAAGTTTTGTCTTCTCTTAAAGTACTAAAATCAATTCCTAAACCAATTATGAGGGATTCCTACACATATATACTAATTATGAACCATTTTTACTATGTCTAAACATGCTGGAACATAATCTACAATTTTAGTTTCTAAGGGTTCTAAAACTCACATTTCTAATCCTTTTTAGTTACTTATTATTCCTAATACTCACCAAATAATTTTTCCTTCACTGAAACATAATTTTTACACATTCTAACTTATAAAAACAGCATCAAACAGTGGCCATAAAATCCAGGGCAATGGCCAAAATTCAAAACACAAATAATTGCATAAATCACATTTTCAAGTGCACACAAGTTACTAGTTTTCTCTTAGAATCAATTTAAGGCCTCAAACTCTTTTAGAAACTAATTTATTTTATAAAAATCATAAAAACATAAGTAAGGGCAGTAGCTATTTTAATTTGTTCATAGTTAAGATTTAAAACATAAAAACATCTTTAAAACATTCTTTAAGTTCACCTATGCTTAAGAAAATTTTTAAAAACATAGTTTGTGGGCCCTTGTGACTAGATGAGACTTATGCTAAGCTCATCCTCATCACATGGCCAAAAATAGCTTTCATGAAAAGCTTTCATTTTCCAAACTTTACTTGAGATAAAATGGGCAAGTCTTTGAGCTCTAGGTTCTTTAGATGGTGACATAAATTTAAACATGCTATGCAATTGGTTTATTCTTCATTATAAAGTGAGAGCATAAATAAATATGAGATGCAACTTATTATTATCTTTAAAGTTTAAGTGATGACTTGAAATATAAATATGAGAATGCAAGCTTATTCTTTATTCTTAGAAGTTTAGTGTTGACATAAAAATAAATATGCGTGCAAGTTCATTTTAATTTAACTATAGCTCATACAAGACTTTTAGAAGAACAAAAATAATCTCAACCCAACACTTATCTAGCAAGACAAAGTGAGCTTTAGAGTTTTTTGTACCAAGGTTTCAAAGAAACCTCATAGTTTGAACATCATCATCAAGCTTAAGGAAAATGAACTAAGAAATCAAACAAATAAGAACACTTCTTGAAACAAAATATATCTAGAGTAAACTACACCATGTTTTTTATTTTATGCCCAAAAGCTCCTATCTAGAGTAAACTCTAGAACATGCCAACCAACTTTGAGGTTGACAAGGGTAAGCTTTGGGCTTTTTGAAATCAAGTGGCATATTTTCTTAAGTAAACATATGTGAGCTACCTAGCATTTTTATCAAACTTGTAAAAAGAAAAGGAGATAAGAACCGAAACTAGAAAGGAATAAAGGAAAGGAAAACTAAAACATTAAGGAAAGGAAAAAGAAAGGAAAACCCAAAATGTTTCATGATTAGGAACAAGTTTCAAGTTTTCGAGGTTTCTCAAATGAGAATCACAAGACTATTATCTTGAAATCTCATCATCAAGCTCAATATTTCCTTTTCAAAAATCAAGTCTCATAACCAAAAACAAAAAGAGAGAAAAAGAGCTTCAACTAAGAGAAAACTAGCACTTTTCATATCAAATTTTCATTATAAAAGAAAAGCTTTTTGAAAACAAAACCCCTACCAAGTGTGGAGATAAAACTTGGCTTTTTGAAGTGAGGATGAGAAGAAAAACTCCTCTCAAGATGGTAATGATGCTTCGGCCAAGACAAGGAAAAAGGAAAGGAAAGGTGTTTTGTGTGAACTTATGTTTGGGAAAGGACGCTTTGGTGTTTGGGTGGTGGTTTAAGGTGGTTGTGTGGTGGTTTAAGGTTGCAATATGGTGGCTCAAGGAGGAGGATGAAGAAGATAAAGATGAAGAGAGCTTCTTTGAAGTTGAGAGAGAAAGAGAGAATTGCAAGAATGCTTTGGAACTTACACTTAGCAAATGATCTAAAGGTTCTTACAAGTTCATTTGCACGTGTATTTATAGAAAAACAAAACAATGAAGGATGAATAGAGGGTGCTAGCCGTAGCTTTTGGCAGCCAAGGGGAAGGAAAATATCTCTTTAATTTGGTCATTCAAAGGCATGGTTTGAAGTATGGTGGGTATAGTTTCAAGCATAGCTCAAAGTATGGTCTAAGTATGGTGCAAGGTATGCCTTAAGCATGGCCTTTGTGTGCAAAACAAATTCAACATGTAGGAAATGAGGAGGAGGAGGTTCGGCCATGATGCAACCAAGGGGGAGGGATTTATTTCATCTAATTGTGGTTTAATGATTTGTTTAGGTGTTTCTTTGATTAAGCTTTTGATTAGGAATTTGTAAGAAAGTGTTTAGGAGAGATAATTGTATAATTAGGAATATTAAGACATGATTATGAGTGGTCTTGCTTCATTAGCTAAATTAAAACTCATTTTATAAGATGATTGTGCACAAACACAATTCCTTAATTTAAGGAATTGGAGAAAGAAAATACTATTCAAGATTCCATGACAAAGATATTGATTTTTAGAAAAATTAAGGTGTATTTAAGCAGTCTTAGGTTCTAATTAACTTTAATAAATTATTTTGACTCTAGATTAGTTATCGAAATTAATTAATCTTCGATTAGAGTCTAATATTGCTTAGGTTCGCTCAATTATATCATTAAGCTCAAAAACACTATTTCAGGGGCAAAATCGTAATTTTGCACAAACACTGCCCGAGACCACTCAGATCAAAACAAACATCATTAAGCATATATAATGAACATTCTGAACCCTCGGGAGAGATTTCGGGCTCAAATGGCACTAATACCAGCGCAAAACGCTATAGGGGTATTTTGGTCATTTTTAGCCGAAAGTTCGGAAAACGATATTTTCATCTTTACTATCAATCACAACATGTATAATCCCCTTCAAACATTGAGGTGACCCTTCAAGGACAGCCGAATTGGCCATCCTCGAGTTTTTCAGGTAAAAATGATCTCAGAGGCATTTTGGTCATTTACGCTCAATACAGCAAAAATCGGGGCGTTACATAAGCTGACAAACTTGTCACATTGGTTAGAGAAGCCATTGTATTGTAGAGGTTTCTAATGTCCTCTATCTGTTTTACTTTCTGATCATGGTTTCTGAACTCTTCCTTCTAGAAGCTTGGATCATGAATCAATTAGGCAAAAGAAATGACGTATCAGTGAGTTTTCTTATGGCGTAATCAATTTGTTTGATCTTTCTTTGATCTTCTAGTCTTCAATCTTGGCTCTTTGATTTAGATTAATTTGCAATTTTGATGATTGTTGACTAAGTAACACGTTACTTCTAGAAGTGATATGATTTCCTTATTCTTCAATGTACTTTCTAAAGACCCATGTTACTTTTTGAAGATCATTTCCTTGGTTTCTTGATCTTGTCTTGATTAGCTTCAGTCCTTAAGCATTTATACACTCTTTGCACAAGATAATATTCACTTCTTTTAAGCTTAATCTCCTATATTGAGATAAAACATGATTGCTTATGTGTAGTGAAATTATTCTCGATTCAAGTCCAATTTTATGCTTTTGGTTCGTAAGCGTGAATACATGCTTTGCTTGAAATAACATTCACTTTCCTTTTAGGCTCAGTCTCTTCATATGAGATAAATCATGGTTGCGCATGCAAAGTGAAACATTATTCTTGCTTTAAGTCTGTATTATGCTTTAATTTGTATAAACGTACTTTGCTTGACATAATATTCATTTTCTATTCAGCTTAAACTCTTCACATGAGATGAAATATGCTCATACATACAAAGTGAAATATTAATCTTGCTTTAAGTTCGTATGATACAAACCAGATTAACCTATTATACTTTCTCAAGAAACTCAAGGTAGCCATTAGTTGTTCTTCAAAGTATTTTATTTACATTGGCTTTGTTGTCATTCAAAACAATAAAGCTCATACTTTCTAAAGGGTTTTGGAGTTTACACGTTAGTCTAGAGAGGTATGTTGATAGACTTGTCACATTAGTTACAGAAACCATTTTATTGTAAAGTTTCTGATGCCCTATTTCTTTTTATTTTTTGATCATGGTTTCTGAACTTCTCCTTCTAGAAGCTAGGATGGTTGATTGATCAGACAGAAGAGATGACATACTAGTTTTAAAACTAGGTTTGATTCGAGATTTGAAATTTGAATTTTAAAATTTCCTCCATTTCCTGTAGCATTTTGTGCTCCACAGTTAAGTGTGCTTTCTAACCACGTAATCAATATCTTGATCAATCTTCGATCACCAGTCTTCAATATTGGCTTTTTGGTCTTGATTTATTTGTGATTGTGATGATTAAAGACTGAGTAACACATTACTTTCAGAGTTGGCATGATTTCCTCATTCTTCAGTGTACTTTCGGAAGTCTTATGTTACTTTTTGAAAACTGTTTCCATGGGTTTCTTATTCTTGTACTAATCTGCTTCATTCCTTAATGCATATGAACGTTCTTCACACTATATAATATTCACTTTGTTTAAGCTTATTCTCTTCCCACGAGATAGAATATGTTTACACATGCAAAGTGAAATTATCCTCGCTCAAGATTATGTAATGCACTTTGGAATTTACCTATTAAGCTTAGTCAAGAAACTCAAGGTAGTCATTAGTTATTCTTCAAAATATTTTCTTTAAATTGGCTTTGTTGTCATTCAAAGCAATAAAGCTCATATTTTCTGAAGGGTTCTAGAGCTGACAAAAACTACTTACAACATGACAGCAAGAACATTTTATTTTGCTGTTCATGGTTTAGCTTGGAGAGGCTAGTAAAAGACTACTCGATTCAGCTTGAAGAGGCTAGTTAAGAACTACTTGATGTATGACAGTAGGTGTTGTTTATTTGTCACCAGTGAAAACTTGGGAAGGCTATTGTAAAGACTATCCAGTTTTTCGCTTTCTCGGGTTGAGAAAGTTTAGCGAAACTCAATGGTTGTTGAGAACTGGATGTAGGCAGGTGTTGGTTGAACCAGTATAAAACCCTTATTTAGTATCTTCTTATCATTCATCTCCTTATTTTCAATGTTCAATGTTGCATAATACATCTCTGTTAATATTTATCATTTCAGTTTATTTACTCTTATCATTTTAATTCAGAGAGTTACTTTCTGAATTTTTTAACAGTGTTTCCGCTGCATTTTAAGTTTCATGCTTGATAGTATTTCTTTAAAGTTTTTGTTTGAAAAAGGTTTTCAAAAGAAAAGCATGATTCAACCCCTTTCTCATGCGCTTTTATACCTACAAGTGGCATCAGAGCTTGGGCTCTAAGGGGTTAAGCATTCTAACAACTACGGGGGACAAAGATCCGAGGAAAAATGGCACAAAACATTCATATAGCAGAAGGATACTCCATCAACAGACCACCATTCTTTGATGGTAGAGACTATGCCTATTAGAGAGATCATATGGAGCTGTTCATAAAAAATACAAGTCCTGATTTATGGGAAATAATCTAAGGAGGTGATTATGCTCCAACTGAAAAGGTTCCAAGAACAGATAGTGCATCCTCTACATCATGAGAAGTTCCCAGAAGCAGATGGACAAAGCAACATAAGGTCAGGGTTTAATTGAATGCCAAAGCTAAGTATCTACTCATCTGTGCACTAAGCGAAGCTGAATATGACAAAATTATTGCTTGTGACACAGCAAAGGAAATATGGGACAGACTGCTCATGCTGCATGAAGGAACAGATCAAGTCAAGGAGACAAAAATCAGTATGTTGGTCCGTCAATATGAAATGTTTAAAATGGCATATCAAGAAAGTATTGATGACATAACCATAAGGTTTATGCACATCATAAACTAACTAAAAGGTTTCGACAAAAAAATATTCTAACTCTGAGTTAGTTAGAAAAATCCTAAGAAGACTCCCTACTAAATGGTTGCCCAAAGTAACAGCCATTACTGAAGCTAAAGACCTTCAAACTCTGGACTTGGATGCACTTATTAGGTCTCTCAAAACCCATGAGGTAGTGTTGGCAGAAATGCATGGTGAATCCATGAAAAAGAACAAGTCCACAGCCCTGAAGTCATCCCATCAAAAGTCAAGTAAAGGGAAAAGAATGAAAATTGCTGAAACCTCTTATGATAAGGATGAATCTGATTATGACTTTGAAGATGATGATGGAGATGAGATCTCCATGCTAGTAAGGAGGATGTCAAAAGCCTGGAAAGGCGAGCTAAAATGAAGAAAATATATCAACCTAAAAAGAGACAAAAAAGGCAAAGTGAAGCTAGAGAGCATCATTTGCTTTAACTATGGAGAGAAAGGTCACTTCAGACCTGAATGTCGCAAACTGAAGGGTCCACAGAAGAAGTTCTCCAGCAAAACAAAAGGAATACTAGCAACATGGAGTGACTCCGATGAAGAAAAAGAAAGATCAAAAAGCCTAAATGAGCAAGAAGACACAGCCAACCTTTGCTTTAAGGCTAGCTATGATTTAGAAGATGAATCTGAGGTAAATAACTTTGACTCCAATCCCTCTTATGGTGAATTCATGGCATTGTATGAAGAACTGCTTGAAAATTCTCAAACAATTTCTTCTTATTATCTCAACTTAAAAAAAAAACATCAAAAAGTTATTTTAGAACTTCAAATGGCAAATTCATAAGTTGAAAAACTAAGGACTGAGAAAGGGGAATTGAGAAAGGAAAATGAAGATTCAAATACTAAACTCAGTGCCTTAAAAATTAAAGTCTCCAAAGAAAATGAGAAAAATTATAAAATTATTTTTGAACTAGACAAAGATAGCAAAACTTCTTAAATCTGACCTAGAAAAAATGGTAAATGGCTCCAAAAATCTTTAGCTAATACTTGGTGGTCAGAGGCCATATTTTCAAAAAACTGGGTTAGGATATGAAGAAGTGGAGGATGAGAAAGAAAAGGCAACTTGGCTAAAAAAAGTGAAAGGCAAAGTCTCTTGCACTGTCTGTTATAAAAGGGATATCCACCTGACAAGTGCTTCATGAAAAGGAACTCAGTTAAACTTGTTGGAAAACCTTTTTCTTACACCACTAACCCCAAAAGGACCCAAGAAAGTTTGGGTACCTAAATTGAAAAATGTGTTGGTTGCAGGTATGCCTGAGAACACATATGGAACCTAACAACAAGTAGTACATGGACAGTGGCTGTTCTAGACACATGTCTGGATCCAGAAAATGGTTCAAAAATCTGATACCATAGAACTTAGGATCATTAAAATTTGCTGATGGAGGAAAAGCCAAAGTAATAGGTATTGGAAATGTTGGTAAGGATGATTCTCACTAAATCTTTGATGTATTATTTTTTTGATGGCCTAGCTCGCAACCTGTTAAGTATAAGCCAGTTCTGTGATCAAGGTTTTAATGTCATTTTTAATTCTCATGCTTGTAAATTAGTTAGTCCCATCTCAAGACGAGTTATATTATCTGGCAAGAGGCATGATAACACATATGTATTAGTTTTGGATGATTTTCAAGATCAAGATGTAAAATGTCTGGCATCCTTCGTGGATAAAAAGTGGTTACGGTATAAGACGCTTGGGCATGCTCATATGAAGCTTATCTCTGAGCTATCTCAGAAAGAGCTAGTTAAAGAACTCCAAAAATCAGATTTGACAAGGGTTCAACTTGTGATTTCTGTGAGAAAGATAAGCAAACTAAAACTTCTTTCCATAGTAAACATGTGGTATCAACCACTGAACCACGGGAACTTTTACATATGGATCTCTTTGGTCCAACCGAGACTGCTAGCCTTATTGAAAAGAGATATTATCTTGTTATTGCAGATGACTTTACTAGATTTACATGGGTTATTTTCCTGGCTTTTAATGATGAGGTGATTAAAAGATTTAAAGATTTTGCAAAACATATTTGTATTGAAATGAATTCACAAATTGTCTCCATTAGATCTGATCATGGAGGAGAATTTGAAAATCATATATTTAAAAAGTTTTGTGAAAAATACGGCATTCTTCGCGAGTTTTTTACACCTAAAACTCCCTAACAAAATAGGTTTGCTGAAAGGAAAAATAGAAGCTTGCAGCAAATGTCCAAAACAATTATTTTAGAAAGTGTCTTATCAAAAGGTTTTTGGGTATAGGCTGTAAACACCTCTTGTTACATACAAAATCGAATCTTTCTAAGACTATAACACCCTAATAAGTCCGAACTATGCTTAAGTCATGTTTCATTCTTATTAGTTATTACCTCTTTACTTTGCGATTCTTTTGCTCTTTTTAAATTAATATTGTATAAAAACAGTGGGAAAATTTTTCTTTTTGAAACCACATATTCAAAAGTAAAGCCTGCAGCGTGAAATAGAAATTACACATAGCGGATGGAACTATTCATTGATCGAAACATCTTAGCAAGGTATATAGACACATAACATAAATAACGACTTTCATACTAATCGTAAATTAGTACATAGATAAGTTCATTGGAATTGGCATTCCTATCCGAAATTCACATCATATAGATAAAGCGACATAGCCATTACAGCATCTAGTACAACAAGTTCTCAGCAACAGTATAAGTACAGAAATATAAGTGAAAATTATTACATCATAACTAAACTCTAAGATAAATAGCAACAGTAAGCGCAATAGTAAGCGCAACAACAAGCGACCCTATCCATCAGACAGTGTGGTGGGTGCAGAAAGGGCTCCTAATAACTAGGGGCATAATACGAGTAGGAACGGGAATCCTCGGTGCAGGCGCTCCGCCAGCCACTGGATGACTAGAAGCATAACTCTGCAAGTCATAATCGGAGATGGTTAGAATGTCAGGAACAAGTCCTGACTCGTCAAAAGGCATCTCCCAGTTATGCCAGTCATCCCCCTCAAAATCATTGTGCCAGTTATCGAAGTGATCCCACATCAAATCCTCGTCTTCTTCCATGGGATCTTCCTCCTTTAGATCCTCCTTGCCATCGACATTGTAGTACACTGGTTTAGGAGGGAACATCTGCAGGGGCACCATGTCTAATAGCTCATCAAGAATTTTGACCTCAGAATCGGAAGACAAATCTATGACGGGTATAAGGCATGGTGGTGCCTCCAAGATCTGCACATTGGAGTCGGAAGAATCAGAGATAATGTGAGGTTTACCATGTGTGGTCTGACGATGCCATGTCCTCCTACTGGAGCCACCATAATGAAACAAGCTCCTTGGGATAGTGGCCCTACCTTCCGAGGTCCACTCGGAGTCGAAGTCAGAGCTGCTGCGGGGGTGAACCATCATCGGATACCTTTGGATCTAGAGATGACATGGTTGAAGGGGTTAGAAATAATAATATTTCTCAGTAAGGGATTTTTATCTTCACACTAGTGTTATCATGTACATCCCTAGTCACTTCGAGTTTATTATTAAAGAAAAACGTGGACAGTTACAAGTTATATTATGCTTTATTTTCAAAATCGTTCATACTCTGAAGTGAAGTGTCTTTTAAGATCTTTTTATTAGCAGGAATAATAAATGCAAACAAATATCATAATCATTGTAATCATCACAATATTAAATATGAGACTCTTGACTATGAATGCATTCTTAACTTGTTTTGGTCATTCACTCACTGAGTGCACCAACACCAATGTCTTAAACCACCTGCATGGGTAATGAGCTCATACCGTGGCCGTCGCCACAAACTTGTTTTCGTGAGGAATCTCAATGGATGGGGTGGGGGGTTAAGCAATGAGCTTCTCCCATGTATTATGTCATATAAATCATGAGTGAACACATGCCATGCTTGAACATTTATTCTCATTATTCATATCATGCATCCATATCATTGTATGCCATATAATATAAGCAAATTCTTATCTTACAACTTAATTGGCAGCATTCAAGCATACCATAATTCAACTTCCAAGCATGATCATTCATTTGCATTTCAAACATACAAGATCATAGGTCAAAATCATAAATCATGTGTCTTATGGTTATTGGGTCTTAATTAGTTAGGACTTATTTTATGTGTCAAGAATTTAGTCTTTTTAGTCATTTATGAGTGTAAAATTATTATATAGTATGACCATCGGATTATGTACATTTATTATACTTATATTCCTCTAATAACTCTTAATAATTATATTTTAACCTGCTGGAATTAATGAATTTACGGATTTGCCCCTAACAACACTATTTTTGCTTATCAAAGTTTTACAGCTTATTTCCATTTCTGGCATGTCTGCTTGAAAAATTAATATCTTTCACTACACTTATTATTTGAAGAAAATGAGCACATGGTTGGATTCCTGACTCAATAACCTTTCTCTGAACGTATAGCTTGTAGAAATATTTCAAGTGAAATGTCTTTTATGCCTTTACAAAGTTACCCTATTCCAGTGGTACTCAAAATTCTAGACAATGACTTAATTCGCATTTTCTAGAATAACATGGTTCTTTTTAGTGTATGTATTTTATATTTTTCTGTTCCTTGAGATCTTAGATTTCCAGCAACACCAAGTTCACACATTTTACTTACTTGTGAAAGGAGAAAAGTTCATTCATGTGACCCCTGGTCAATCAATACACCCAAAAAGAATACTAGACTTTGAAAAATTATAAATTTCTTTAGAAAATGTGTTTTTACATGATTTCTTTTGGATAGTGTTCCTTTAGGAGTTGGATTTCATAATTTTTCCAGAGGCTCATAAAATAAGGGTGGTAACTGTGACACGTTTTGGTATTGCGGGTTCAACCAGAACAGATTTACCAGCATCATTTTATGTGAAACTTGTTTCTCTTTAACTCAAAACATGCATTCCCACTAACTTAAACATGGCCAGCACGAATAAGGCAATGAACTTTTTAACACATACTTTAGAGCATGCATTATAGATAGGAAAAATAACACAACCAGTAAGGGAGATAAATGTACTACTTTTAAGATTATAGAACCAAAATGTGCCAAGACTTGAAACCTTTACATTTTCAAGATAAAAATCACTTACCAAGTAAATGTAGAGGATTTTGTGAGTCCTTCAAACCTCTATGAGGTTCTCGAACAAAAAAAAAAAAAAGACAAGTAGAAGAGAAATCTTGGCTCCTTAGCTCAAGGTTAAGTTCCTTGCTAGCAATGGAGGCTAGGGTGTATGTTTGAGTGAGTTCACAAAGGTTTAGAGTGTCAACCCTTGTGAAACAGAATGGGGACTCAAGGCTGGAGATCATAAGTGTGTGAGAAGGAGTTTGGAGAGAAAGAACACAAGAAAACAAAGAGCTTGAAGCTTAGGGTGTATAGAGGAATGTAAAGAACAAAAATGAGGCCATCTTGCTCCCTTTTATAGCCTTCAAGGCCGTGAACTTCAAGGACCTGTTTGGGTGAGTTTTAAATTTTATTTAGTTCATTTAGTTTGCTGGTTCAGTTAGGGTAAGGAGGGTTTAGAGTTTGGTTAGGCTTTCTCATTAGTTTTTATGTCATAAACTCAAACACCTATGGCTAGCCTTCATCCTAATGACAAGTTGTCACCAACACATCTATCACCTTTCACCAAGGCTCCAAGTAAGTTTCAAATCAGCTTAATCACTCTAAAATAAGGGCTGTAATCTGTGCAAATGCAGAGGGGAAAATAAGGGGAAATCTCATGCTTTTAATTTAGTGTAGAACTTGGTATTGTCTTGTAGTTAATTTAGTTTTAGTGTAAATTGTTTTGAAGAAACTTTGTGTGGGTATTTCTTATTACATATTGGCTAAAATGTGAGGTTATAAAAGGTCTCTTGTATTTTTAAGAGTTATTTTATAAAGCAATATATTATCTGCTGGGTATTCCAACTATGCTTACCACTTTTAGTAATAAGCACTTTTTACCAGAAATAGTTTAATTCATTTGTTTTTAATATTTTATTCTTTATGTAGAATTTTTCATAGATTAATTATACAAACCCTCTCCTAGGTTACTAATTACTCTTCATTAGTGATTAATCATGTCTGTTTTAGCTATTTTAGATATAACTCACTCTTAAGATAATTACCATTTATGGTAAATTACTGATTAGGCTTATTTTATCATTATTCTGAGAATCCTATGCTAATTACTTTATTCTAAGCATGATTAGAATATTAAACCTTTGTTATCTTAATTTAAATCACTTGATCACATTTTAATTGATTCCTGATCATTATTTGGTCTCTATATTCTTCTATGCTTGTTTTAGTTGACTTTTACATGATTTTGTTGACTTTCAGTAACTTTGACTTTTTAGGTTGACTTTGACTTCATGGTTGACCCTTGATCATGAGTTTTGAATTTTTGACTTTGACCCTTGACCGTGACTCTTGTTGACCCATGGTCAACTCTTAACCCTATATGTTGACTTTCCCCAATTCGGGTGAAAGTTCAACTATTTCAAATGAAATCGTTCACTCAGATCACCACCAAGCGAATATCTTCTTATGGTAAAATGGGGATGTTACAAAGACCAACCTCAAAAAGACTCTTTATGAGCTATGGAATAATAGAAAATCCAACATTTCATATTTTCATATTTTTGGCTCATCATGTTTCATACTTAACACCAGGGACCAAATTGCAAAGTTTGATCCTAAATTTGATGATGGTATTTTCTTAGGATATTCTATTGTCTCTAAAGCTGATAGAGTATACAATAAAAGAATGATATGCGTTGAAGAGACAATTCATATCAGGTTCAAGGAGCTCAAGAAAGACTTTGATGATGACTTGGATAATCTGGAAGAAGTTCTTGAAAAATTGAGCCTCAAAGAAGACTCAGAAAGCAAGCAGATGAAAGCTTCATCTTCAGAAAGTAGACTCTAGAACTCAAATACTTCAGAAAGTATACTCAAAACATCAAAGCCATCAGAAAGTAATAACTATGAACATGAAAAAGAGCAATCTGAAGATGAAAGAGAAGCTGAAGGATATCATAAGTGTAGAAACTATAAAGGAGTTTCTAATCTTAAGGCAGTTTCTCATAATAGAGTCATTGGAGATATTTCCAAAGGATTAAGAGCTAGATCATCCCAAAGAAATACATCAAATTGTGCCTTCATCTCCACCATTAAACCTGCATGCATTGAAGAAGCCTTAAGTGATCAAAGTTAGGTAGAGGTCATGCAAGAAGAACTAGATCAGTTTGAGAAAAGCAAAGTATGGACTCTTATGGAAAAACGTAAAGGAAAAACCATCATTGAGAAAAAATGGGTGTTCAGGAGCAAATTGGATGAAGCAAGCAAAGTCATCAGGAATAAAGCAAGATTGGTTGCACAAGGTTATAATCAACAAGAGTGAATTAATTATGATAAGACCTTTGCACCAGTAGCTAGGTTAGAAGCTATAAGAATGCTGCTTGCTTTTGCTGCCTTCAAGGGATTCAATCTTTACTAGATGGATGTTAAGTCTACCTTTCTAAATGGTTTCCTTTATGAGGAAGTATATGTAAAGCAGCCTCTAGGTTTTGAGAGTGGAAACCTTCCCAACCATGTCTTCAAGCTAACAAAGGGTCTCTGCGGCCTGAAACAAGCTCCTCAAGCTTGGTATGAAAGACTGAACAACTTTCTGTTGAAGAATGGATTCAAGAAAAGTAATGTTGATTCTACTCTATTTATTCTTGAATTAAAAAATCACTTTCTTATAGTTCAAATATATGTTGATGACATTATATTTGGCGCCTCTAATTATTCTGTATATGAAAATTTTCAAAACTAATGCACCATGAGTTTGAAATGAGCATGATAAGTGACTCAAATTTTTCCTTAGTTTGCAAATAAAACAACAAAAAGATGGAACCTTGATCTATTAAGAAAAATATACAAAAGAACTTTTGAACAAGTTTAACATGGATCAAGCCAAACAATGAGTACTCTCATACATCCATCTCAAATCATTGATGCTAATGAGAATGGTGAAAAGGTCTCATAAAGTAATTATAAAGGAATGATTAGGTCACTGTTGTATCTTACAGCAAGTAGACCATATATTCAATTAAGTGTGGGGATTTATGCTAGATTTCAATCAAACCCAAAGCAATCACACCTAAATGTTGTTAAGAGAATTTTCATATATTTATCAAGTACTATTAATCTCAACTTATGGTATGAGAAAGGTACATCTTGTGAGATTGTAAGTTACTGTGATGCTGACTTCACAAGAGATAGAGTAGAGAGAAAAAAACACCAGTAGATATTGCTACTTCTTTGGAAATAGCCTAATCACTTGGTCATGTCTATTGCAAAGGCAGAATACGTAGCAGTTGCAAACTATTGTACTTAGATGTTGTGGATCAAAAATCATCTAGAAGATTATCAACTGAGGTATTCCAAAATTCTCATCTTCTATGATAACACTAATGCTACAAATCTTACTAAGAATCCTATTCAGCACTCTAAATCCAAACATATTAATATAAAGCATCATTTTATTAGAGATCATTTTCAAAAAGGAGATGTTGAATTCATATTTATAAATACTGAAGGCTAAGTGTCAAACATATTTACCAAACCATTAGCTAAAGATCGTTTTTGTGTTCTGAAAAATCTTTTGAAGTTAAAATTGTTTTAAAATCTGCATAAAGCATTCACATACACAGACTCCACTAGGTACTCTACCTCATAACTCCAAGCTAAAGCCAAAAGAAATCAGTTTGTAAGATTAGAAAGAAGAATCTGGAATCAGCAAGTAAATATCAAAGCTTAGAAAGTAATATCATCAGAAAAAGATGTAGTTTTTGAAGTGACTATAGCAAATGTTGAAGATGGTTTTGCATATAGTGAGAAATGTGAAGTAACTTTCAAAACAGGAAAATACCTCTCACTCTTTCAAGGAATAGAACAAAAAATGAAGTTATTTCTCTTACAGCTCAGATTATCTCAAACCCAACTCCTGTTCACAACAATGCTACTTCATGCAGTCAGCCATCATTTGCTTTGCAGCTGAAGCTCCCTAAAACTTTGATTATTGCTAAACATCTACCTCAACAAACTCGAAACTCAGTTATGAAGACAATAGGTACTTCTAATGATGATTCTTTGGAAGTAATGGCGCTAGTGATTTTGTTCCCAACTTCCAGCACACTTCTTTTGCTGATGTTAAGAGGGGGAGAAAAAAAGAAACAAAAATCTTGTGCTGAGAAAGACAGGGGGAGTAAACGAAGAGGAAGCTACTTAAAAGGTGTTTAAAGTCTTTAAAAAAAATTTTAAACATTTGCATATCACATATTTTTTTTAGAAACTATTTTTTTCTCTATATATATCTATGGATCGAATTAATTATATACATCAATATATTTATTGTTACCGATGCGTGTTAAAACATATTGTGCTTATTGCTCTAATTCATTCTAAACTGATTCCTGTTTGAGCATTGGAAACTACATAAGCATCACTTGTGTTTTCTCATGAAATGCTCTAAAAGGTTTATCATATATACATCTTTGAGCATCAATTTTAAAAAGGGCTTAGGAAAAGTATGTGCTAAATAAGGATTTTAATCAAGAAAGAATATCACAAGTATTACTTGTTTTCTTATTCAAGCACATATAAATTTTAGAAAGTCATTTTATAACAAAGAATCAGGTTGTTGGTGCAAAAGGACCTAAACGATGACATCCGCTTTAGTATCCTTATGATACATTTCAAGAAGCATTCTGATTTAACTTAGAAAGAATCATCATAAACCAAATAGCTCTGATTTAACTTAAGGCTTTAAAATTTTCTTGAACATATCACATCATGCCTTAAGAAAAAGACTTCCTAAAATTTAAAGTCTGTGATGTTTTGAAAGAACATGCGCTTATCAAGATACATTTCATTATATTTCTTTCAATATCTCTTCAAAAGATTTTCTTTAAATTGGTTTGTCATCATAAAAAACAGGAAGATTGTAAGCTCCAGAATCTTTCAAAAAGTATGAGTTGAAATGTTTTGAATGAACACAAAGCCAATATTTTGAAGAACGACTAGTGTCTACCTTGAGTTTCTTAGCATAACAGGTGATTCCAAAGTACATAACACGGACTTGAGCGAGAATAATTTTACTATACATGTGTAAACATGTTTTATCTCTTGTTAAGAGACTAAACTTAAATGAAGTGAATATTATATCATGTAAAATATGCTTACATGCATCAAGGAATGAAGCAAATCAAATCAAGAACAAGAAACTAAGGAAATAGTCTTCACAAAGTAGCATGGTACATCATAAAGTACATTGAGAATGAAGATATCATACAAAATTTGATACCAACGTGTTACTCAATCTTCAATCATCATAATCGAAAATCATTCATCATTATAAAGCCAAGATTGAAGATTAGAAAACCAAAGAATCAACAAGAAACTGACAACGCACTTCAGAAAATTCACTTCAATGAAAAAAAGGGAAAAATTTGAATTTTGAATTTTAAATTAAAATTCAAACCCAGTTCTCAAACTTGCATGTCATCTCTTCAACCCCTTTAGTCAACCATTAAAGCGTCTAGAAGAAGAAGTTCAAAAACTATGCTATAAAAGTAAAAAAAAAAAAAGTTTCTGGTCGACGTTAGAAACCTCAACTCATCACTAGCTGATGATCAACACATGTCACTTGGACAACAGATCAAGGGCAACAATCACAAAGGAAGATAATCTATAAATAGGGATGTTGAGCTTTCAAAGAACAAGATATAACCATCATAAGAGCTGAAACACTGAACAAATCTTTGTAAACTCCAAAATCCTTTAGAAAATATGAGCTTTATCTTTTTTTTGAATGACAACAAAGCCAATTTAAAGAAACTACTTTGATGAATAACTAATGGCTACCTTGAGTTTCTTGACTAAGCTTAATAGGTAGAATTCCAAAGTGTATTACACAGACTTGAGCAAGAATAATTTCACTTTGCATGTGCAAATATGTTTTATCTCGTGGGAAGAGAATACGCTTAAACGAAGTGAATATTATATCATGTAAAGAATGTTTATATGCATTAAGGAATGAAGCTGATCAATACAAGAGCAAGAAGCCCAAAAAATTTATCTTCAAAAATTAACATGGGACTTCAGAAAGTACACTGAAGAATGAGGAAATCATGCTAACTCTGGAAGTAATATGTTACTCAGTCAACAATCATCATAATCGCAAGTTAATCTGCATCAAACAGCTAAGATTGAAAACTGGAAGATCGAAGAAAGATCAAAGAGATTGAATATGACATCAGAAAGCTCACTTAACTATGGAGCAAAGAACGCTATAGGAAATGGAAGGAAAATTTGAAATACAAATTTCAAATCTCGAATCAAAACCGATTTTATAACTGATATATCATCTGTTCTACCTAATTGATTAATAATCCTAGCTTCTAGCAGATTGAGTTCAGAAACCACGACCAGAAAGTAAAAAAAGAAAAAGGACATCAAAAACCTCTACAATACAATAGCTTTTGCAACTGATGTGACAAATTTGTCAGCCTACCTCTCTAGACTAACATTTTACGACACAACTGATGATCTACACGTGACACTTAGAGATCTGATCAAAGGCAACGGTCATGAAAAAGAACCTATATAAATGGAGATGCCACACATGAATGTCGATGAGAGAGTTGAAGACATAAGAGTGAAAACTTTGGAAAAATCTCTCCACACTTCATGTGTTGTTCATCATAACATGTAATCAATCTTCTTGAAGTGTAGAAAATCTTCTTTCCATGTTTTATAATGATTTGTATACTCTTCTTAGGAATAGATGTAAGAAAGAAGTCACTCATATTTCCCAGGTCTGTATTATTGAATATTTTTAAGGAAGCATGGGTGTAGATTAGTTTAAGTGGCAAACCAAATAGATAACCTTTGTAACTTTGATCCGGTAATGATTAGAGTGAGACATAGCTTGGAGAGGCTAAGCTCATACAAATCTTTTTTCTAAGTTCTTAGATTGTTCATATGTTCTTCTTAGGAAGGATTGGTAGAAAGAAGTCAATCAAATTATCTTAAGATTATCCTTTATATATATTGTAAAGAAACTTGAGTGCAGATTAGTTTGAGCTACAAACCGAACACTAAATCTCTGTATCCTCAATCCAATAGTGATTGGTGAAAAATAGCTTGAACAGACTATAGCAAAACTACTTGCAACGTGATAGTAAGAACATTTTTTTCGTTGTTCACTGTTTAACTTGTAAAGGCTGGTAAAAGACTACTCGATTTAGCCCGAAGAGGCTAGTTAAGAACTACTTGGTATGTGATAGTATCCATTGTCTATTTGTCATCGTTGAGAGATTGGGAAGGCTATTGTAAAGACTGTCCAGTTTTCTGCTTTCGCAGGTTGAGAAAGATTAGTGAAACTAAATGGTTGCTAAGAATTGAATGTAGGCAAGTGTTGGCCAAATTAGTATAAAACCCTTGTGCAGTATCTTCTTATCCTTCATCTCCTTATTTTCAATGTTCAACATTGCACAATACATCTCTGTTAATATTTATCATTTCAGTTTATTTACTCTTATCGTTTAATTTAGAGAGTTACTTTCTGAATCTTTTAACAATGTTTTCACTACACTTCAAGCTTCACACTTAATAGTATTTGTTTCAAGTTTTAGTTTCAAAAAGGTTTTGAAAAGAAAAGCACTATTCAACCCCCTTCTTGTGCACTTTCATACCTACAGAACTTATTTGATATCATATACTTCTTCAAACGTCAAAGTGATGTCACATGTATTTTTTGGAAATGAAACTAATATCATGAGTATTTTTCATGGACTAAATCAATGTGTTTTTCAAAGATGAAAAAATCTTTCAAAGACTAAATTGCTAATTTCATCTTAAGTATACCTTAGTTATTTGTTAAACGAACTAAGCATTTCAGTCCACTAAACTGTATAAGGTTGTATCAGTTATTTAATTATCTAACCTTATTTTAGAATCAAATGACTTGAAGAAAAGAAATAGGCAGTAATTACACAAGATAAAACATTATGTCATTATCTAATCCATATTCATACAACCGACCCATATTGCTAACCTAATCTAGTGGAGTAAGGTTTATTTTGTTGGTGTTGTTGTACTGAATTAAAATTAAATAACTTGTACATTACCTGAGATTTTGGTTGGTTCTTAACCTAAAAAATGTTATCGAAAATTTAATCACAGTCTCAATGCTAGATCCAAAAATAGAATTTGGTTCATCATTCGTCAGCTGAGCTATCCTATATAATTTTTATTCAACACTCTATTCTTTTTAAAATATTTGTCTACTTTCATACAACTTCATATTTCTAAGGGCTTGCTTGCTTTGCATTTTCCAGTTTTCAGTTTCCAGTTTTTGTGAAGGAAAAACTGAAAAAACTGGAAACTGAAAACTGGAAAATGCAAAGCAAACAAGCCCTTATACATTTCTACACATATTTTGCACGGTGTCCTAACTCTCTTCTATGCTCACTTGTATGCATTTCCATAACGTTTAAGTTTGGACATTGATTTGAGTATTAATGATAATTTTTTGCATAATTACACTTCTAGCACTGTTCTATATTTTGCACTTAACTAGAGTTATAGGCCCCTAAAACTTATGTTCTTTGGCTTGTAGAAAAGGTACGAAGATTATCTACAACTTTCATGAAGAGCTCAAAAGCCGGATTGTAACATTCTCCCATGTACAACGTTATCCTTAAGTCATGACATCATACTCCAGAGTTGTTACTTATCATTTAGCGAAATTTCCTTAAATATCTATAGTAAGAATCGGTCAAATCGTATAGTAACTAAGTCATGGTTATATCAAAATATATAGCAAAGAAACAAAGTATTTATTTAATATAAGTCAAGTACAAAAAGAAGTTTTTCTATGAGCTTTAGTACACATATGTTCTTTACTATATTTACAGACATATATATAACTAAGAACAACAATTACGAGTATCCACTACTAAACTACAGAAATCCCAATTTAGTTCTTCTTGTAGCAGCTTCACTGTCTTTGGAATCAACTTGGAGAAAACATGGAAACACAAATACATAGGGTGAGAATTATAAAATTCTCAGTAGGGCATTTCCCCAAATATACGATTGTAATGTCATTGTTATCGTCCCAGTCACTTCGGTTTATTAAGAAAAAGGTGATCATGCATTAAATAATAATGGTTCATTTTTAAAGTTCCAAATCATATTTCCGAAGTGAGTTGCTTTTAAAGGAAATCAATCACTCATTACACATTCACCATAAGCTCATAATCGTAGTAAATAATGTTAAACAGAATGATTTGATATGTTATAAATATGTATATGTCCATTGTATTGAAATTATCTTTAATTGCCCTTGATAAATCACAGAGGATCTCATCTCGCTTTATATGCCCTTGACAAGTCGAAGAGGATCTCATCTCTCTTTATATGCCCTCGACAAGTCAAGGAGGATCTTATCTCTCTTTATATGTCATTGACAAGTTACAGAGGATCATATCCCTCTTTATATGCACTTGACAAGTCAAAGAGGATCTTATCTTACTTTATATGCTCTCGACAAGTCGAAGAGGATCTTATCTCACTTTATATACTCTCAACAAGTCGAAGAGGATCTTATCTCTCTTTATATGCCCTCGATAAGTCAAAGAGGATCACATTTTTCTACTTATGGCTGTAAAACTTAATTCAGTGTATTATTTACTTTTCTTTTTTTCAATATTCATTCACAATGTGAATTAAATATTGCCTCAAACAAATCTTTAAAGTCACTGGCATGCTTTTATATGCAATAAACTTGAACAAAATGTCATTATGTCACCAATACAATACATAAGCACAAACACAACACATTGGCATATTTTACACCTTGGTAGCACAATTTAATTTGTATATCAAACAACCAATTCAGGGGCTATAAAAATTCTCAATGACACATCAATATGCCCCTAAGTTTCTGTGAAAGTTTTAGAGCAAAAAGAATTTTGTAACTATATTAACAAAATTCTACAAATTTGGTAGTCAAAAACCACTTAACCTCAGCTTGGAACAGGAATTTCATAATTTTTAAATCTAGTAAATGATTGAATCAATCCAGAATAAAAAGCATGGTTCAACCTTAAGATGTTTCCAACTTACTGTAAAAATTTCAAAAGAAAAATCAATCATTTGCTATGATAACAAAATTAGCAAAATTCACAACTTCTAGTTTAACAATTCAGGCAGCACATGTATCATTTTGGTTCATGATATTTTTAGCATAGTATAAGTCCAAACCAGAGCTCAAGAAAATTCGTGAAACCAGCCCAGGATGTTTGCTTCAATGTATAATGTTTCTAGCTTATAAAAATACCTACAACTCTCCCAGAAAATTCGTGATTAGTTGCTGCCTAGAATAGAACCAAAAATCCAGCAAGCATGGTTCAACATCTACTTAGCAAAAATGATTTTTCCATGACATCAAACTACCACACCTATGCAAATACATCAATATCTAGGTGTTACCTCACATTAGAACTAGAATTCATCAATTTAAATCAAGCAAAATCTGAAAATAAAAAAAATAGAATTTCATAACAAGGCACAAAAACCTACTTTGATGGCTTTAGTGATTTTGGCTCCAAAGGTAATCTAAATATGATTTTGCTTACTTCAAGACCTTCCAAATAGCTCCCAAATCTTCCTAAAACAATGGAGTATGAGATATCAATGTTATAAATGGTAAGGAATTAAAATTTTAATAGGTTAGATTGATAGATCTTGATAAGTGTAATAAGTTTAATGAAAGAAGTTTGTGATTTTAGCAACTTTTGGCAAGAGTTTTGGTGGTTAGAAATCAAAACTTGAGCTCTTGAGAAAACTATAATGGTGACTGGTTCATATAGCCTAGAATGAAAGTCTTCAAGATGAAGTTTAGTGGCTTGTGTTTATCTTGAAATAAATATAGCGCTTAGGTGAATAAAGTGTAGTTTCTTTACAAAATAAAAAGAGATGAATGGTTAGATGTGAGCACCATATTTTGTCAGGGTACAACTAATTATTTATTATTTTTTTATTTGGGCATAAAAGAGTAAAATAAAGTAAAATCAGCCTTTTTGTACCCATGTGTTCTCACTGGCCCATTTCCATTCATGATCTCCGTTCTTTTGTCACAATCCGTGACACACAAAAGAAAAAAAGAAAAGAAAAGGGAAGTCAATAATGGGAGTGGCAACACCATGATGATGTTCCTACCCACCCTTTACAAAATGATAAAATTTCTTACGGTTACAAATGAAGGTTGATCCATGGATCCTTACTAACAACTTGTAAAGGGAAGATGAGCAATGATTTGGTCAACAATGGAATTCCTATATATGGATCAATCAGTAGCAAAATGGGGGGGGGGGTTATCATCTGATTTTTTTTCTTGAAACAAAAAAGAAAGGAACATAGAGATATCCATAAGTAAGTGAAAGTGAAGCATTTGTTCATTTTGTTATGTATTTTATAGTGTCATCATTTTTCAAGAACTCTTGCAACCTACACACATGCAGAACAAATTAGCATCATACACATCCACAACACATAACCACAAATAGAAATAAAACAAACCATCCATCCCCTGCATCTAAATCAAATTTTTTTTTTGAATCAACCATCCAATACCAAACACCAAACAATCCTAATAAATCAAAACCAAATGTAGATCTCAGCTTCTCATAGCAAAGAAACAAACATTCAGAAACAAGTAAAAGGGAGGAAAGGCGGAGCCTTTCTCTCGACCTCCATTGTCGCGGCTTCCCCTTTGTAAGACCATCGCCGCGACATACCTTCTTCCTCCTCCCACAGCTGGCCTCCTCCCCTACAACCCACTGTGCACCTCGCACTGCCGCCCACGCCACGCCACATCAAGGTCGCAATGAGGCAAGTTCCCCTTCCCTCTCTCTGCAGCTACTCCCTCCCTGCATGCACCTCGCCTTGGTCGCCATTCCCTCTCTCTATCTCTCTCTCTATGTTTGCAACCAAGCCATACCTTGTTCTAGCCACAAAAGGAAAAATAAGATTCTTAATCTTAATTTGTGGTGTGTCTATGAAAACATGTTAGAGTTAGGATTCCTTTTCCATTTTATTTATTTGCTGATTTAATTTTTATTTTTGTTTGGCTTATCACTTTGGGCCATGGGGTTTATGTCTTTATTATGTTCAAAGGCTGGGCTGTCATATTTTTTTATACTTGTTTGGAATTTAATTCAGCTATTATTTTTGGGGGAGTCTGATAGTACAATGTCAGTCGAAAAAAGGTGAACTGGTTGGGCTAACTTTGTTATCTTGTTTGATTTTTTGTGAGAGCAATAAAAAAAAAAAGTATGTTTGGCCTGTCTAGGCTTGAGAAAAAAATGAGAGAGTCTAGGTCTTGATTTAATGATAACTATTTTTGGGCTAGAGTCGTTCTTTCAGTTTGAGAGCATATATGAAAATATAAAAATATTCTAGGTATTTTAATTTTTGGGTCTTTCCTTTAAAAATGAAAATAACCTTTTTCCTTTAAAACAAAAAATTTTGTTCTAGTCTTTTAAAACTGATCAATAACTCATCTATTGAAGATAGAATTAATTTGGTCGTGACGGCTTATCAATTCTATATTCTAAAAATGTTTTAGCTGTGCTAACTTGATATTTTATAATTAGTTTAAAATAAAATCAATCAACACACAAATATTTTTACAGAATGACGTGGTTTTGAATTTCTCATTACACCAAAGAATACGTTAGTGTAGCCAACAACTATCAAGTCAAAATTAATTTTTCTTTAAATTGTATTCTCTTTTTATTTTATTTTATTTTATTCTATTTTATTCCTATATAATTATTATGATTTTTGGGGAAAAATAAACATTATTAAAATTATAATTAATTTGCATAATGAGCTCTAAGGTAACCATATTTATACGAATATATTAGGGATGCTGTGGAATTAAGTTTTCACCATTCCCTAATCATAATTAGACTCCCACACCTTAAACCTCTTTTAAAAAGACTAGTTTTGCCAAGTTAAAGGTTTTTCAATTTTAACCAGAATTAAAGTTGGTGGCAACTCCAATTCTTTTTTCAAAACACCGTTGTCATTTTAGCCATGGCGCCCTTTGGGTACGTTGTGACTCTAGGATATAATCTTATAATTCAAGATTAAATTTTAGCCTTTCACTAAGTCAAAGTGGATATACATTATCCTTTTATAAAGATTAAACCACCTTTCGATGTTAGAAATCACACACCAAAATTTTACCGAATGTGTAAAATAGTATACTTGGGTAATCAAATATTGCCCAAAAATTAATTCTAGGTATAAAATCTTTATTCCTATCCATTTCTAATTTTAATCCTATAATTTCTCAATTTTGGACATCTTCAGGCCCTAATTCTAGGGTTTTAGCTGTCTCGGCGGCCTGTGGAGTTCGCTAGGTTACTATTCATACTTTTTTTATAGATCCGTTGGATCATCTTTTATTGCTATGTCTGTTAGATTTTTGAAATTATGACTAGTAAAGCTTAAACTAATTTTTAAATAATTTTTAGGGTGTTACACGGATCAAAAGTTTAGCTAGTCAAAATAAGCTCAGAAGTCAGAACTAAGGTGATGAATTTCTAAATTGGGCATGCTTCAATAAGTAGGGCATATCTCCCTCATGCAATGTCCAAATGAGGAAAATAAGGTGTCAATTTTGAATAGAAGAAAAATATCTACAACTTTCATGAAGACACCAAGAGCTAATTTGGTCGTTTCAGGGGTCAAAAATTGAGAAAACTCGTTGCAGCGAGAAAGGTTACTATAGTGACCCCTGGTGTTGTCCTTCCAATTTTGTGATCAAATAGGCTCGCTGTAGTGAGCCAAAGTCGCTGTAGCAAGTATCTAAAGATTTGTGACAATACTGTATGCATTTTAATGTGTTTTTGAGTCTTTAAATGATCCCAAAGCGCTCTGAACAAAAACACACAACCCTTTTGCTCAAAATAGCTTAGGTTAGAGTAGTTTTATCTCTTCTTCACTTCTCCCTCTTTTCCCATCTCCTCCTCCTTCCTCCACCTTCCTCTTTCCTCTTCTTTTCCTATCTTCTTCCTTACCCACTCTCTTATTCTCTTAGATATGGTTTTACTTTCCATTTTTATTATAGTTTCTCCATGGAGGAGTGAGTTTGTAACTAGCATTAAAGATTCTCCATGTCTAAGGGTTTGCCTTGAGGCTTGCATATTCAATGAATACATGGTTTGGTTTCTTGATTTTCCTTCTCTTACATTCCTTCCATTGCTCATGTGTGTATATTGATTAATTGATTGATTATGATATGTGAATGTGTGAGTATATGGCTGGAATGAATCTTGATTTCGCATGCTAATTCATGATCGTGAGTTGGATGCATAATTGAGATTGTTGACTAGGCATGAATTAGTTGATTGATTAATGAATGTTTAATTACCTTAGAAAATTGAGATTAATTCTTGATTGAGGTTAGATTAATGTAATTGGTGCTCAAGTTAGTGTTGCATTTAGGGATTGAGATCTCATTTACTTAGATATTATATTCTAACCAAATGCTTGGTGATTGATTGATTGCTAAGTGAATTATGGTGTCAAGGTTGTGTGATTGCATGATTATATGCACAAGTTAGTCACATAATATGTGTTTGATAAAATGTGTGTGTCAAGGATTGATGGATTCTAGGTGTAGGAAATATTTGTCCAATTTTTTTCATTAATTGTTAATTATATCCTTGTTTTAGTTTATATTATTTTTTTGCTTGATGTATTCAATGAAAAACCTCCTTGTTGCATAGTCTTTTAGTTCACCGATATCGTTGGGAGACAACCTGAGTTGCGCACTATTATATTACGTTTTGTTGCAATTCAATTTTAAATTAATTTGTTAAAGTTAGAGACATGACACTCTAGTCCCTACCGCCATCCTTAATTAATTTCATATTTTTAAAGCATTACATATAATATTAGTCTTGAATATTATGCTGCATTAATTAATACATAGGGATAAATTAATCTATTTATTATATTTTATTCTTTTACTAATATTATTTACTTTTTAAAATATTTATGTTTGGTCAAAATTAATATATATTTTAAGAGAGAGAGAGAGTGATATCTACACCCACCAACATCATAAATTCAACTCTGTTGACAAGGAAGTCAAAGTCCAATTAAAAGTATTATTAATTATGGCCTTTCGTCATTGGCACCAATGCACAGTAGAATAGCAATATAAAATTCACACACGAATAAAATATAAGGAAATGTTTCTAGGAAGGCTTCAGAAGAAAAATTATATTTATTATTTTCAAATTTAAAGAGTTATTTTAAGTTTTCTGAAATTCAACATACGATGACAAGAGTTGTATAATACATTATTTTCGTCTAAGATTATTTGAAAGAATTTAATTGTAATGCGGTGATAATATATAAAAATTTATATTGATTCAAATTTTAAAATAGTTTGTCCCCAACATAACAAGAAACAAATAAATAGGGAGATTTTTCATGCACACTATAATATTTATGGGTATTGATACTTTTAAAATAATTTATGATTGAAAATTTATCATTTGTTCTACTAATTAAATTTATTAATATTTTAAATATTTATAATTAAATTATAACCATTAAATTTAGAAAGGTACAGTTTCTCCTGGAGTATTAAAACAAAAACTAATAAATAAATGATAATGAGATAAAAAGAAAAGAAAAAGAAAACCCAATCCCATAATTCCTATTCACACATCTCGTTCTTACTCTGTCGTTGACTCAACCCAAAGCCGCATCTCCATCCATCCATTTGTTTTTGGTCCTCGAAAGAAGCCGCATCCATCACCACACACCACCACACCACACCACACTACACCGACCACGGCACTCATCAGTCACCACACACCCTCACACCGCGTGTGTTGGAGCCGTTAGTCGCGCTTCGGCTCATGCCAAGCCAAGCTGAGTTGACCCGCGCGCCAAGCGATGTAAGGATTCGATGCGCAAAATAACGGTTTCGAGAGAGAAACCACAGTCGTCTGATCCTCTCTCTCTCTCTCTCTCTCTGCTAATTGTGGCGTGTCTTTTCCCTCATGGCCTGGCCTCCGTTCTAAAACCCAATCTCTTCTCACAATAAAAGAAATAAAAATAAAAACGAAGGCCTCTCTCTCTCTCTTCTTCCTCTTGTCTCTCTCTCTCCTTCCCTTAGGTTATCGCAGTCTTCCTTGCAGGGTTTCGTATTCTTCTTCCAATCCTTCTTTTATGTTTTTTTGAGAACTTAAATTTACTGCACAGATTAAAGTGCTTCTTCTTCATCTTCTTCTTTTACTGGACTGGCGCCGAAGAAAATCACTGGTAATTTATTTTTACGAGCTGCTGCTACTTCTCCTTTTGAATAATTTTAGGGTTTTACTGCTCCGAGTCCGAAAGGTGGTAGTTTTAATGCTGTTTCATCCGAATTTTTGTAATTCGATGTGTAATTTGTTATTTTTGCTTGTAAATTTGTAGTGACTATTTTGCGGTTTTTTTTTTTCTCGTGTGTGTTTGAGCTAGCGCGGTTACAGTTGTTCTTCTTTTTTCTCTCATGTTTCTTTCTTTATTTTTCTGTCTCGGTGTGTGTGAGTTTGTGTTGTTATTGTTTTTTTTTTTTTTGGGGGGGGGGGGGGGTGGAACAGAGGGATTGCGAGCAGAAGCAATGGGTTTGCATCTCGTTGATTTAAATGTTTGAATGACACTGTTTTTGGTTTTGACTTTTGAGTTGATTGTGAACTGTAGTTCTCTTTAGATAGCTGGGTGAAGAGGGTATTTGGTTGTGGTTAACTTTCTTTCCATACTTGTACCCTAGTTCTACCAATGTAGTAAGTGTGGGTCTTGCGGAAACCTATGAAAATGACACTCTTTTGTGAAAGGAATGTTTATTTATTTAGATTTCTCTGGTTCTCCGTGTAGTAATAAATATTGAGGCTTTAACCCCCCTTGGTTGTGCATGAATATTGGTTTTGTTCTTTCGACAATTTGATGTACTTACTTTTCAGAATTTTGGGATGTTCAAAGTAGCTGAAAATTGTAGTTCTTGGTTTAATTGGGCCACATGCACGCACGTGGCTACATGCACATACGTGGCTTGTATGGTTTAACCTAGAAAAACTGGTTGTTTCCTTGACTGAATGAACTAGGTAAAGTTGTGCGACAGGTTTATTGAGTTCTTGTCGTTTACTGTTATCTAATAACGTCTTTGCTCTCTCTTGATTTGGGAAAGACTTCATCTTTTGGGATTATTGTGATACTTGTGACGGCGGCATAATAGATATTCTGGCTTCTAAATGACAATATGCATTCATTGCTTTGTAGATAATTTCTATTTCATCTTTTGGTATTTGTGATGCTTGTGATGGCGGCATAATATATATTCCGGCTTCTAAATGACAATATGCATTCATTGGCTTTTGGAGAGTTTCTATGACACGTGTGTTTCTTTCAATGCGTGTATTTGTTCTTATGAAGTCTGCTGACAAATTATGATACATTGAATTATCCTGTTTGATGTGACCATTAGTGAGAATTTTGGGAGCTGATAGCCCTGTGAAAATATCAAAACGTGTGTAAATATGTGTTTTATTTAATTGATACATTAATTGTGAATGACCCCCTTTTATTCTGTATATGAGCTCAGGTGTTTTGTAACTTTGATACTGCTAAGATCATGCTTAGTTCATGAAATTGGTTTTTAACATAATTAGAATTGGGGTGGAATGGCCATTTCGTTTTTATTATTGGGTCTGCTCAAGGAATGGAGTCATATTTTTGTTCCATTCCGTTCTGCTTTTAGTTGTATGCACATAGAATCAATCAATCAATCAATCAATCAATCAATGTAAAATACAATCATAAATTCATCTAATGATGATGAATAGGGAATGAGGCAATAAAACAAACATTAATTTGTTCTTGACAGCAAAATGTGGTCATTCTTACCTCTCCTGAATGCGAACTTTGCAAAATTGAGACATGAAATTTAGATCTTTCGTACTGAAATTAGCAATTGTTGTTTTTATTCAATCGTGGTCAAATTCAATGACAATGTTAAATACCAAAAATGCTCAATATTTTTTAGTAAGGGCAGCCATTCTTGTTTTTATGAATAGTGGTAGAAATTCAATGACAATGTTACATACCAAAAGTGCTCAATATCTTTTTAACAAGGCAGTAATTGACTTGATTGAGATTTATATGAGTAGTAGCTTTATTAATTGAAGTTGCATTTCGTGTAGAAAAATACTGTTTCTTGTCTGGATATGGAGATTGGACTTGAAAAACTGTGATAGAGATCGTTTTCCAATGGTGCTTTGCCAAGAAAGCTTGTGGGTGAAAGATGTTTATTAGAAGTGAACAAGGTTGTATTTTGCTTGGTACTGGTGTAGTGTTTCATTGAAGGATCTTCCCAAGGTCCATGGCTGCTGATCAGAGGAGAAAACGGTTGAATGGTGCAAGCATTGTTAGTTATGGTTCTAGAGAGCAGCACAAGGCTAAGAGAAGAAATTTGGGACTCATGCAAAATGACCTACGGATGAGATCTCACATCTCTGTTGAGTGGGATGGTAATCAGAAAAGGGTTGTTGCCAAAAGGGAACAGATGGGCATCAGTTGGAGACAAATGAAACCATATGTGAATTTTGTTTCAAATGATCACAAAGTCTTGGCAGACGTGTTGACCATACCTCAAGAAATTTTTGACTTGGATAATTTAAATGAAGTGCTTTCGAATGAGGTAACAATAATTTAGTGTTTAATTTGAACTATATGCAGCTAAAATCATTTTTATATGTTTTTAGGAATTATGTCTAAGTCATCTTTCATAAAAATTTTGGAAATTGGCAGATATGGAAGACCCATCTTTCAGAAAATGAGAGAAACCTTCTTATGCATTTTCTGCCTGCTGGCTTAGAGCCAAATAAGGTTGTGGAAGAATTACTTGCTGGGAATAATTTTCACTTTGGAAACCCCTTTTTAAAATGGTAATATCACTTTCTTTGTATTTTTTTTGTTTAGAGATATGGTCTGCTGTATTCAGACTTTTTCATTTTGGATGATTAATTGGATATTGTTATTGATTTAATGTTGAGTTTAGTTGACTGGCTATATAGTAGTTGTTGGGTTGAGTTCACAAGCTTTACCAATGCATATTTCGGGTATAAATTCTCTTTTGGTATATTTTTGTAATTCAATCTAGGTTGGAGCATACCTTACAGCATATTTGACTGGTTTTCTAGAATCTTCCTTTTGTTGCAACACAAGTTTCTCGATTTTGTTACTTCAAAGGGTCTTTGGTTGAAGTTCTGCTTTGTTCATCATTCATAGTTTCTATGCTAACATTTTACCATTTCTTTTTACCTGACTACCATCTACATGCTTGTCTGGGTTATGATTATCTATCAGTCTATCAGCAAGGTCCTTTTGCATCTGTACTGTTGGCAAAGTATGAGTAAACATGGAATACTTTCATTTTCTGGTTTGCTGATCATTCATGATAACCTTCCCTTTTTTCAGAGTCACAAATGGCTTATAAATATATATTTGCAGGGGTGCTTCACTTTGTTTGGGTGATCTTCATCCAGATGTAATTGTTGACCGGGAAAAGCATCTAAAGTCTGAGAAGAGAGCATATTACACACTGTTACATAATTATCATAATGAGTAAGTCATGCATAGCTACTGTCTGTATATCAATTTGTGCCTTTTCTGGCGTTGCACTTAATGCTGTATTGTCATTCTTTTTCAGTATGATAGGATTTCTAGTTAAATTGAAGGAGAGGTGGCAGAGCTGCAAACATCCAGAAAAGGAAATTGTCCAAAAGATATGGAGGTTGACACTTGGAAGACTTTCTATGTATTACAGTCAGCATTCACTATACACATGCACACTTACAAAATCAGAAGACTTATTCTGTAATTCTTTTTGTTAGAATGATGTCTTCATTACACTGTGCTTCCAATGCTTGCACTGGTAGTTCTTCAATATGAAAAGACTGCTTATTGTTATAGAAGCAGGGGAGATCACAACTGGAATATATCCTAGACATCCTTCATAGGATTTTTGTGAATAATCTGGGCTGTCATTCTGGTTCAAATATGAGATGGTGAAATCCTGGAAATATTTTTCTTGGACGTCTCTGATTAAATAAGACTTTGCCTTTATGCTTTCTGTCTGACTACTGTCTTCAATGATGTCTTAATTTTGTATTTTGATAAAGTGTTGGTGCCATAAAGGTAATTCTTTGTGTGATAGCTGATGGAGAAATTAATTAAGCAGATTTTATCTTCTTGGTGCCAAATGGGAGATAGTTCATTTATTAAGATATCATCCTGCTTGTATAACTTGAGTTTTAGCATTGCAAGATCTGCCGGTGAACTTTTCTTGGAGATATGGAGTTGATTATTGAGCTTGATCATTATGAGGTTCTGCTTCTTCATTATTGGAATTTCCTATGGTAATAATTAATCTGTTATGTAATTTTGTTGGATTATTTAGGTCAAAGAATGATGTAGACAAAAGATTGCCCTCAAATTTGACTGAGTCCAGAGTCTTTGATCATGATGGGAATTTTAGTGTTACATCTGAGCCATGTTCCTGGGATGCTGAGGAGAAAGGATGTAGCAGTGACAACCAAATTCTCTCACTGAGAAAGGATGATAAACTCCAGAGAAGGTAACTTATGAATTCGAATCAGCAATATTGGATTGTGCACATAGGGTTAGTCTGCAATATCTTTGATTATCAAACTACAAACTTGGTGAATTTTCCATTCTTTAGGATTGTAGGTTTCAGTTTATCCATGCTTGTATTGCCATCTTTCAAGCAGTTTCTGGTAGAGCTGTGATAAGATGATAATGAAGTTTATGTGTTCTGTACTTTTCAAGTTTGCTTAAAAGGTCTGCTACAATTTTTGCTTGATAGGTGAACTTCCCAGGGAATAAATTTTCCTGATTTTTAAATTGATTGCCAATGCCATTTGTTCCCATGAGTCCATCTACATTTTGGAGAGTTTAAAGCTATCATAACTAGTTCATTATCATCACTAGTACCTGTGAAACTGTGGGTAATAGATAGAGAAGGAAGAAAATATAGAACAACGGCTCTTAGGTATTAATACTAAGAAAATATATTGATACGTTATACCCTGATGTTATGTGATGTGATATGAAATTCAAAGAACCAATCCCTATCTATGACAATATTAGAATCCTAATCCCAATTAAGTAAAGAAACTAATCATGAAATGTAAGTTGTAAGTGAAGATTTAGCACGAGAAGAGGGGGTTGAATCGTGCTTCCAAATTCTTTTACTTTCTGAAATCTTGAACAAAGCCTGTCAAGTTTTTTAAACTTGAAAGCAGCAAATAACACAAATTAATAAGCTTCAAAAAGTTACTTTTTGAAGAGTCCAAAAACTAAATAAATATTTCAGAAAATTGTGAGTAAGGATAAACGTTCACACAACAAAAATGAATAACACAACAATTTAAAATGATAGGGAAAGAGGAATATCACTCAAGAGTTTTAGACTGGTTTGGCAAACACTGGCTATATTCAGTCCTCAACAAATTTGTCCAGTTCCACTATTGACCACTTTTTCAACCAAAGGAAGTATGATATTCTTTTAATGGCTTTCTCAAGCTCCAATGAGTAGTTTGTAGAATTAACCATCACTCACAAATAGTTTTATCCTAACTTTTCCAAGCTAATCCCACTCTGATCACTAATGGATCAAGGTATGAGAGTATAAGGTTTTGGTGTTTACACTCCAAGAAAAACACTCAGGTTTCCTAAGATAATAACAATGTATAAGGAAACAACTTGAGAGACTTCTTTCTAGTCTTCCTGGGAGGAATGTTTGCTAAGAATCACGAGAAAGAAGATTTTTTTCTTTTCATAACCTGAAAACATACAGAGAATGATCTTCAGAAAGTATGAATATAGCTTGAGCATTGAGAGTGCAAAAGTTTCTTCAAGTTTGAAGGCTTCCTCCTTTTATACTTGGATTTGAATTGGACTGTTGTCCCCTAGGTCTTTCCTTCTCTTGACACATGTTGATCAATTTGTGTGTGCCCTAGGATTTGTCTGCTAGAAATATGTGATGACTTATGTCAATACTGCTAGAATTCGTTGACAACTGTTTTTGAACAGTACTTCAAAAACTAAATCTTCATTTTGAACATGGTTTATGAACTTCTCTTCATGTGAAGACTTTTTAGAAGCTGGTGAATATCCAAGCATAAAGATGATATGTCACTATCATTACTTTCTAAGGTTTTGACTTTGTTTGAATTTCAAATGTATTTCATTTTCTATTGTCCTAGTGTAGATTCTGATGCATGTAGTGCTATCTGAAATACTTCTTCACTTTCTGAGTCTTTTATGGTCCATTTGAACTCTCTAAGATGGATGATGATCTTCAGATAAAATTGATATTCTTCAGGGACGATTACCACTGAGATTGATGATGATGTACTTGATTTGATCGTGAGAAATCACTTTCTTAGATAGTTATGCCACTTTCTGAAGTCTCAAACCATTTTCTGATGCTTCAGTTTGCTTTCTTAAGCTTCTTATATACTTTAATTCACTTTCTAAACAATTTTTCACACTTTTAAGGAACTAAATCTCTTTGAATGAGATTTTAATCATGTTAAATCATGATGATGTGAAAAATATATCAAGAATTGAATTGTATGTATAGGAGAATTAACATGTTAAGAGCTATAGAAACTCAAGCAAACTATTAGTTCTTTCGTCAAAACATTCTAATAAAATTTGTTTTGTTGCCATTCAAAACATAAGCTACAACAACTTTCTCAAGGGGTTTGGAGCTAACATAAGTAAATACATATATCAATCCTAAGAGATCATCTAAGATATGATATGAAATGTCATTAGATATACTAGAGATATCATTAAGTATTTCTTTATTTCTAACACACCCCCTCAAGCTAAAGCTTACTGAGTTTTAAGCTTGTTCAACAACAACACCACGTGTTATTAAATATTGGCCATGGCGCTACCATGGTGTGGCCAAGGTTGTCAATGGTGGATGGCGTTGCGGATTATGGTGGACCAATATATATATTTAAAAAAAAAAGATGTAATGATATAATGCATAATCAAAGCCCCAAAGACATAATCAAAGCCACAAATACACAATCAAAGTCACAAACAAGGACTAAAAAAAATATAGCAATCCATGATCAAAGCCACAAAGACAGTCATAATGTCAACACAAATTAAGAATTCAAGACAAACATAAGAGTTCAAGACAAAGTGACACACAAACATAAACTAAGATCAACTAATCTAATGACTAGTCGTCATCATCTTCCCCAAAGTAATTATCATCATCATTGTCCTTGTTCTCAACTGGGCGATGTACCTCTGCTTGTTCTCCTTCTGATTCAGAATCATCAAACGTTATTTCCTCTTCCTCTTCTTCAGTTTCCACAATGTCCTCAAATTCAGGCTCTTTTTCAGCTACCACTACTTGTTTTTTTTCCTTAGAAACTCTACTTGATTGTCCTTCACCACCACTTGCTGCCTTTTTTAACTTTGATGCCTAGTATTTGTTGTGGGATCTCCAATCCTAGATGCCCTAAACACAGTCTCCCAATTCGAAGTTCCATCACCTTCAAAAACCAACTCATCTCCAGCATTCTCTTCATCAATCAATTCCCCAACCATCCACTCTTTACACTCATCAATATCATTGAGTGAAATGGGATCAATTTCATCTCTAATATTGTATCTTTGTTTGGGTGCTTGGTTATATTTCACAAAAACCAAGTCCTTCATCCTTTTGTGCTCAAGTCTATTTCTCTTCTTAGTATGTATCTGCAACACCAACATAATTATCTAATTGTTAATTGGTACTATGTTATACTTATAATAGTAACCATTAAGATAGAAAATTACTTCTTACTTGCTCAAAAACAATCCAATTGCGTTCACAGCCGAAAACACTACACGTCAAGCTCAAAATCTTAATAGCCAACTTTTGCAAATTTGGCATAGAGTGCCCCTACATTTGCCACCATTGAGCTAAAAATCCAAAGAAGGCAATGTAAAAAAGAAAATCACGAACTTTAGGTTTAAACTTTCAAATTAAAGAAATTTGATAACTAGTTCACCAGGTGCAAGGGTTTTTTTATTTGATCGGGCAAAATTTGATCCAAAAAGACCATCACCATTCTTGTAAAGTGGCAGCACAATTAATATTTTTTGTTGCACATCCCGATTGTAGTGCTCCAAGCTAGCCGCCGCTGCTGGTGAGATCTGCTGCCGCCAGTGTGGTGGTCCGCGCAGAGAGACTTTTGAGAGACCGAGAAAGAAAAGGAAGCAGAGAAGCACCACCCTGGCCTTAATTGCTAGTGAGCAACTGCTGCCTGTGTGGTGCACCGTTGCTGCTAGGAAGCACACGAGAAAAGGACGCAGAGAAGCAAAGAAGCACGCGAAGCTATGAGAAATGGAATGAGGGTTGGGTCTCATTAGGTTTTCATGAGGGAAACGTGAAAACTCGAGAATACCCTCTAAAATACAAAAAAAAAGGGGTCTTTGGTCAAATTTCTACCATGGCCGCCACCAATCTGCCATGGCATCACTGCCGTTTCGGCTGCCAAGCCATATTGCAATGCCATCCACCTTTCCATGGTGGCAGGCTCGATTTCCGCCACGCCGCCATGGCACCGGTATGGCTGATTTTTAATAACACATGGAGGATTTTGAGGCCGTCGCCATGGGAAAATGAATGGTGTGGCGGCCGTGGTGAGGGCAATGGCGGTGGTGGCATGGTAGAATTATGGTGGCCATGGCAGAAATTGCGCTCAAAACCGCTTATTTTGTTTTTCAGAGCGCATTTTAGGGTTTTTATTGAAGCCTTATTGAAACCCGACCCTTCTTGCCATTTCATTGCATCTTGCATCCTTCTCTCTTTCCTAGCTCTTCTCCGGGGACCGCAACGCCACAGCCGGTTGTTGAGCGCGCTCTTGAGCGTACACTCTTACAAATCTAGGAGAAGTTGCCATTCTCGTTCTTGCTGTCGATGTGCTTTGGTCGGCGAGGCATCAGAGCACCGTGCTAGTTTGTAGGAGCAGTAGAAGTGGCTGCTCCATGCGATCCCCTCCTCTGTCATGAGTCTCAACTTCTCAATCTCACTTTTTCCCTCATGCATGAGCTCCTTGTCTATGCACTGCTGCCGATCTGCCTCCGCCCAAGCCTTCACTGGCCATCGCACAACCTCCAGTTGCTGGTCTCCACAGTTCATGTCTACCTTGCAAATTTGCCCCTGTTCGCTCTTCGCTGTCTCTGCTTCTTTCCTTTTTATTTTTTGGTGGTCTAATATTTAGATCTCGTTTTATTTCTCTCTCTAGGTTTTGCATGTGTTGGATTGGTGAGTGGATCTTTGACACGTGGGGGTTATTTTTTTGAGTGTGGAGTGTGGTTCAACGTTTAGAGTCATGTTCATTGGGTTGTTTTTTCAGTCATGGGCATGGTTTAGTTGTGTGGGTTTTCTTGGGTTTTTTATTTTCATTTTTGGATGTGGGTTAGTGTTTCATTTTTTTGGGGTAATATAATGTTTTTGTTTCATTAAAATTAAAAACTTTTGACCTATTAAAAAAAAAAATAAAAATTTCCACACTTTTTTTTAATATATATTCATATATTTTTTAGTCCGCCATAACTTCCACCATAACCTACAATGCCATCCAGCATATTTTTATGGCGTTTTTTTGCCTCACCGCCATAAATTGCCATACACCATTGATAACCTTGACAACAACAACAACTAAGCCTTGTCTTACTAAATGGGGTCAGCTACATGGATCAGGTGACGCCACAGAGTGACACTTAAATCTGTTTTGATTTTTCTCCTATAGTTTTTCTCGATCTTCCTCGACTTTTTTTTATGGTGCTATTCTCCATTTGGTTCACTCTCCTCACTAGGGCCTCTATAAGTTTCCTCCAAACACGCCCAAACCACCTAAAGACTATATTCTATCATCTTTTCTATGATATGTGCCACCTCAATTCTCTTTTTAATGCATTCATTCCTTATTTTATCATGTCTTGTGTCGCCACTCATCCATCACAATATCCTCATTTCCGCCACGTGTAGTTTACTTTCATGTTGACCTTTCACGACCAACATTCAATTCGATACAACAAAGCCAATCTTATTGCTATATGGTAGAATTTACCCTTAAGCCTTGGTGGTACTTTTTAATCGCAAATAAGACCTAAAGCCCTTCTCTACTTTGACCATCTTGCTTGGATCTTATGGTTAACGTCTCCCTCTATCTCTCCATCACTTTGAATGATAGAACCCAGATATTTAAATTGATTTGCGGTATGGTATAAATCCCAAGTTTCACTTCGAAGTTAGAATGTGTCTCTTAGCAAACTTGCACTCCATATACTCGGTTTTACTTTTGGCTTATACGAAACTCACATACCTCCAAAGTTTCCCTCCACAACTTTAACTTTCTATTTATTTCTTCTCTCGATTCTACTATCAAGACTATATCGTTTGCAAAAAAACATACACCAAGGCATTGAGTATTGAATCTGCTCCATGAGCACATTCAAGACTAGTGTGAAAAGATATGGACTCAAGGTTGACCCTTTGTGTAGTCCAATCTGTATAGCAAAACCCTCTGTTACTTTATCTTGAGTCTTTATTCCAGTTGTGACCCCATCATACGTATCTTGGATTGCTTGGATAGGCTATCCAAACTCCTTTTCTTTCCAAGGCTTTCCATAGAACTTCTCTTGGCACCATATCATATGCCTTTTCCATATCAATAAAGGCCATATGTAAATCCTTTTGATCTCTCCGATATTTGTCCATCAATCCTCGCAATAAGTAGATCGCTTCCATGGTAGACCTTCCAGGCATAAATCCAAGCTGGTTTTCTATGATATCAGTTTCTCGTCTCAGTCTCAACTCTATTACCTCTCCAACAACTTCATAGTATGACTCATAAGTTTTATCCCTTTGTAATTTACACAGTTTTGTATATTCCCCTTATTTTTGCATATAGGAACTACGTTGCTCCTCCTCCACTCATCAGACATCCTTTTTGACCTTAGAATCTCGTTAAATAGCTTTGTAGGCCATCTTATACCATTTCCTCCTAGGTATTTACATACCTCAATAGGTATGTTATCAGCACCCATTGCTTTCCTATTTTCCATTCTCTTCAAGATCTCATTTACTTTAACCTCCTGAATTCTACGGTAAAAAGTAAAATTTTTGTCTTCCTGTTTTGTCAGCAATTTGTCTGTTTGCAAAGGAATCCCATATCCTTCATTAAACTTGTTAAAATAGCTCCTCCACCTCTCCTTAATATCTTGTTCAGCGACCAACACATTATCGTTTTCATCCTTTGTACACCTCACTTGATCTAGATCTCTTGTCCTTCTTTCCCTCGCTTTTGCCAATCTATAGATACCTTTTTCCCCTTCTTTAGTGCCCAGGGATTGGTATAGCCCTTCAAAAGCTTTAGTTTTTGCCTCGCTCACCTCCTTCTTTGTTTATCTCCTAGTTGTCTTAATATTTTCCCCAATTTTCAGCACTTTTATCCAAAGACCACGCTTTCGACCTCTGACTTTTACCTTTAACGTTCTCTTGCAAATCTTTCTCCCACCACCAAGATTCCTTACCATTTACACCAAAACCTTTAGATTCTTTGAGGGTTTATTTGGCTATCTTCTTAGTCCCTCTTGCCATCTTGTTCCATATTTCTGTGTCTCCCATCCTAATTCTTCATCAATCCTTCCTTGAAAGTTTTTTTGCTTTTCATCCTTTAGATTCCACTACCTCATCCTTGGAGTCATCTTTTGGTCTTTTTTCCCCTATTCTTGTAAACCATACGTCCATCACTAAGATTCTATGTTAAGTGGTCAAGCTCTCTCCCAGAATAACCTTCTAATTCATGCAAAGTTTTCTATCTAATTTTCTTGTCAAGAAGAAATCGATTTGGGAGCATACTTGCCCACACTTATTAGTTGAAAGGTGCTCTTCCCGTTTCCAAAAACAAGTGTTAGCTATAGTAATATCCAAAGCTACCGAGAAGTCCAAAATAGTCTTACCGTTTTCACTTGCTTCTCCAAAACCATATCCTCCGTGCAACCTTTCATATCCGCTCATTTTCTTTTTCACATGTCCATTTAGATCTCCGCCTAAGCAAATCTTTTCTTGTAGAGGTATGTCTTGGATTAAAACTTCTAGATCCTCCCAAAATTTTATTTTGTTGTGCTCTTCTAATCCAACTTATCATGCATAGAGACTAATGACATTGAAGGTATCTCCTCCACATACCAATTTTAGTGCTATAATCTTGTCTCCCTCCTTTTTAACCTCCACAAGCTCCTTTTCTCCAGGACTGATCCACAATTATACCCACACCATTTCTAGATTTTGCTTTTTCTCCCCCCCATTTAGTTTCTTGTAAGCACATAAAATTTATCCTCCTTCATATCATGGTATCAACTATTTCTATCGATTTACTTGTAAGTGTGCCTATGTTCCAAGTCCCAAATCGTAACTTACCATTGTAAACTAACTTATTTACCTACTCCCATTCACAAAAATATGGGAATCCTTGCTTATTTTGCACTACATCCGAGCACCGATACATGCCCTTGCTCATTTGACATTGTACTTGAGCAATATAGCTCTCGTTGCTTCAGGCAACGACCTAGCATTAGCTTTGTTTTGTCTTTGATCCATGTCATAATGATTTGACAAAGTTTTACGCTAGTTATCAACAGCCTAACACAGCCCTCTTTTACCTGGGCTTGGGACTGGCTATGAAAATAGTTTTTCAATGAAGCACATCGTAGGCAGAGTTAAGTTTTAAGCTTGTTACACTTAATAAATCATTAACGATTAAAAAAATAAATAAATAATGGCCGGACAAGGACAATTGCGGAGGACATAGCTAGACTAGGGCATTTGAGGAGGAAACAAGGCCAAAACGTCTAGGAAAAGCCGTCTCATGAGGCCAAGTTGCTGGGAAAAGCTATCTTGGGGGCCAGACTATGGGAAAAAGCTGTCCCCTGCTGGTGGGAAAAGTCGTCTCATGGCAAGAAAATGAGTGACCTAACAAACAATTTTGAACTATCTTCCCGTCAATGCTATTTTAGCATTGGACATCAACAAAATAGTATCCCAAAAAAGAAAGGACAATGGAAGAAACTAGGTACTAGTGATGATAATGATAAAGAACAAAATCAGAAATCACAAAAAACTGACATTGATGAAGTCTACAGATGTGGAAACCAAGGCCATATCCAAAACAATGACACTGACGCAAGTTCGACAATGGGTGCGGTTTTTAGAGATGTTGCCAGACACATGCTCGTGCTGTGGCATTTCAGACACCTAAGCAAGATGCGACGCCGACTACTGAGGTTGGGCTGCACAGAGGGAGGGAGAGTCGGATGGTGGGGCCTCAGCTGGAAATGTCACTGAAAAAAGGCGCTGGTGCCGGGGGGAAGGCAGCAGACAGTGGCCTCTGGATGATGTTGGTGATGACACAATAGTGGGAAAGCTGGAAGCGGTAAAATAGTGACTGTTTGAAGAAGAATGGAAGAAAATTTAAGGTTTTAAATGGTCTTGATTCTGGAAGCATACTGAAGGAGTTCCAAGTTCTAGGTAGGAACTTGGCAGCGGAAAAGGGCGGTACTGGTCACGGAGGATTGTACTGCTTTCATACCATGTTGAAATTTGGGGGTTAGATAGAGAAGGAAGAAAAGAGAGAATAACGTCTTTCAATAATATGAAAATATATATTGATATGATATACTCTGATGTGATGTGATGTGATGGATATGAAATACAAAGAACCAATCCCTATTTATAATGATGATATTAGAATCCTAATCCTAATTAAATAAAGAAACGAATCATAAAATTTAAGGAAATACATAGATCAATCTTGAGAGATCTCCAAGATATGATATGAAATATTGTAAGATATAATAGAGATAATACTAAATATTTCCTTATTTCTAATGGTATCAATAGTTGCTGATTCATGCCCCGATCATGGTTGTTATAACTACTGTTTTGTCTTTGACTCATTCAATTTCTATATTCTTGATTGCTGCTTTTGGTTTCCCCCATGTCATTGTTGTCGTTATCATCAAGGTATACGGAAAAAAGAAAAAAAAGAATATGCTGTGGACTTTGGTTTTCCCTCCATCATTGCTATTTTCATTGTTATCAATAATTTATAGTGAAAAATGAGGAAAAAGAATATGTTTTTCTCTTCCATTTTTTCAGGTTTATACCATCCCTGCAGTTCTAGCAAACATCTAGTAGGTGGGGTAAAACAAAACTGGAACAATTCCTTCAAATCTTATTTGTGAATAAATGTTAATCCATTACCCAGGCATTTAACTATTAGCTCTTTGAAATTGATGCAAAGAGGACATTTAGGATAATGAAAGCCCATAACATTTGTCCTGAAACCTGGAGCCTGGTCATCATTGTTTGGGCTTAAGCCTACAATGCTAGAGTTTTGAATCCAGTTTTGACTACTTTTTAATGATTTTTTTTTTTTTTTACCTGTTGATACATTACATGATGCTTATCACTTTGTAGTTTAGGTCACCAGACTTATGGGAAAATAACAAAACTTTGTAAGTTTTGGTTAAACTATGTCCGGTTAGAATGATCCACTCTGCTACTTAACAATCTTCAATGTTCAAAGAGTTATGCTTCTTATCAGATATTTATTCACAGTGGTGCTATGTGATAGGACTGCTAGAGTTAAACCAACCGTGAAAAATGTTTACACTAGAAAGAATACGCCAAAGCCCTATGAATTAAATAAGGGAAGGGAAGAATCGCAGGAGGGGACTGAACTTGATAAGGAAGGAGAGGAGTTACATGAAGGGATTGCATGGAATTACAGCAATGAAAAGGAGGAATTACAGGGAATGAAATATAGGATTGGAGAGTATGAGCAGGATTCCTTTTGAATCTATATATCAGATGGATGAGGAATGGTAGGCAGTCTTTTGCTTGCTGAAACATGCGAGGGTGCTGTGTCTCTTTACTGCTAAGAATTATCTTTTCTTGCTTTTCCTTTGTAATAACCATATCAATCTATATCCCATAGCTTCTATAACACTCAATAATACAAGCACAGTTTCTGTATTCTTGGCCCTGCTTTTCTGTTCTTATCACTATATTTGTTGGTGGCTGTTAACACTGGTATGAAGATGAAAAATAAAAGAGAAGGATATACAGTATAATCCGAGGTTGATTCAGTGTGAATCCCTAACCTGAATCTGTATTGATTGTAGTAATATGAACAAGTAAGAGTAAGGTAGTATGCTTTTTATAGAAATGGAAATGAAAGAAAAAAACCTGGGCATGAGGAGCCCTTCAACCTTAGTCTCAGGTTCTGAATACCTACTACAATTCCCTCCCTTCCACAATAGCAAACTTCCATCCCCACATGACACGTGGACTCAGCCATTCCTAATCAGCCTAAGTGCTTCCCACTTGCCTCGGCAGCATTCACGTTCTCAACATTGGTCACTATGGGGCTTGGCACAGGCCCAATTCCTCTCAGTCTCTTATGGGTATATTTCTGTCCAAACCTTGGGTCTCTACACACTAACAGTGGCTAATCTTCAAAATTGTGCTTAAATGTTGTATTTAGGTCTTGCATGGGGGGTGCCTTCATATATTATGTTTTTGCTTGCCAGCCAATACAAGTATTATTTGTATAAACTATTAAATTATCAAAAGGATTCATGTGCTGTCCATACCACTTTTTGGACTGAAGTTTCATTCCTTATAATTTTGCTTCTTCAATGCTTATTCTAATTGATTTTCAAATAATGTTTGGCAGGGTCCTTGGAATAGGCATTGGGAAAGGTAAATCCACAAATTTGATGGTTTCGTCAGATGATATGCTTAATTTGGGAGAAAGGCTTAAGAAAGGTGATAAACTGCCCAAGCATAACATTCATTCTAGTGATGGTGACAAATACATGTCATGTATCAAGGTTTGACACTCCTTTCTTATTTCTGAGTAATACTGAGTTGGCAGGGAAGTCTTGGTTGCTTGATCAGCGTTCTCATTAGTGTCGGTAATTAAAGAGATGATAAAATTGGTTTTCAGTTGTGAGAGATTAATTATTTATGTTGAAGATGATAGGTGTTTAGGTTAGACTTACACTGACATTTGAAGGGTCACGTTTAAAGTCAAATGGGTTGCAGGCTTAGAGCTTTTGATATGATTTTAGCTAATCCTAAGTAGTGTAGTTAAATATATTTAACTGAAGAATAACCACATAACAATAGTATTTTCAAATTCCAAGATTCTTTTTCCCTTCAAGATGAGGAAACCAAGCAAAATTTAAACTTTAACTATGAATTTTTTTAATATATTTTATAAATTTTATTAGGTCATTTGATGTTTCATTTTTTTCAGATCAGTAAGCAGCAGCATGAACTTTTTAAGTGTATGAAGCAATCTGGTAGAATCATCCAATCTAGGTCTCTTAACCGTGTCTTGGGCAACCTTGATAACCTTCATGTGCAACCATATGAAGTATTTGTTAAAGAAGAACAGAAGAAGTTGCATCAGCGTTGGTTAGTGATATCTTGAGTGTTATTTTTTTAATTTCAAATTGTTCTGTTCAACAATTTTTTTTTTTTAAATTCGTCATTAGTAAGAGTATATTTTATTTTTATAGGTTGCAAGTGGTGAACAAAGCCCTCCCTGCAGCATATGCAAACTGGACACACAGACAGGGACAGACACAAGCCGTGAGAAATTCTTTGGTGGCAGAGGTGAAGGATAAATCAAATCCACTCATAGAGGTCTGTAATAGTGTTTCCTTTGCTGAGTTCATAATTTCTAAGAACAATATTGCTTATCTTGTATCAATTTCTCAAATGCCTCTAATTACCAGCTTTCTTTTTTCTTTTTTTTAATGGCTCCATTTCCGTCTATAATTTGTCCATCAGGAAGTCGATAATGTGAGCTCAGGAAGTGAGATTCAGGATAAGGATGAGAATAAGGTAAGCTCAGGGAACAAGCTTGGGGATCAGGATGAGGATAACATGAAATCAGGGGATGAGCTTGGGGATCCCAATGAGGATAATATGAGCTCAGGAAGCAAGCTTCAGGATCCAGATGAGGATAATGTGAGCGCACAGAGTGAGCTACGGGATCAGGAAGAGGAGGGAGTTCAAAATGTTCAGTCTATCTGGAAAGATGGCGAAGTTTTTGTAGCTAGGTCCCCAGAGAACCAATCACCACAAGATTCTTATGTTAGTGGCAGTGATGAGTCCAATCCAATGAGTATGAAGCTCGAAAAGAATATTGTATCACCAAAATCAGATGATGCATCACCAAATAAAGTTGACTATTCAAAGAATACGAACACTCGGGATGTTTCTGTTAATGAAGGACCACCTTTCAGTTCTAGCGGTGATGTCTGGGAAGCAGTTGAAATGCCACAGTCATTCTATGATTCTTCTGTGACCCATAAGTACACAGCCCGGGGTTTATCACCGGCAAATCCTCAAGTCAATGAAGAAGACCGAACCTGTGTCATTGATCTCGAAACTGATTTGCATCAAGAGACAGATAAAGAGTTGTTACAAAGGGAGGTAGATGATGCAACCTTCAGTTCTTACCAAAGCCAGGATCAAAGTGATTTGCTTCAATCTTTCTTCAAGGGAGAGGAAGCATTATCCTATCATAATGAACAAAAAGGATCCGAGTTGGACTTCCAAACTTCAAACAATGTTATAATTGGGGAAGGGCAATTTTCTAGTCATTTTAAGGAGCCCTTGCAAACATCCCTGACATTGGACCAGGGTCAGAGGAGAGCAGGTGAGGTTTACATGCCAGTAAACATGTCACTGAATATTTATTCCAATGAAGGAAGGTACTTAGCCCAAAAGCAAGAACGATTGGTCCCCAGGCAAGATCCATTGGCATTGGCTGCCGTAAATATGACTGATTGGGCCACTAACACTGCAAGCATAGCAGCATCTTCCCAATCTCACTTAAATACCGGAGATTTTACTGGTCATCATTGGTTTCCTGCTGACCATCGAGTTCGTGGTGGGTGGAATGGATCTGATTGCAGTAGTCTTTCGAGTCACAGTCTTGGCACTGCAATGAACTCTGATCAGAGCTTATTTAGTATCCTGTCTCAGTGTAACCAATTACGTTCAGGTGGCTCTGATGCTTCAATCAGAAACACTGACCAGTTTCTGGCACAAAGAACCTATGGAGTTGTAGATGCAAGTACATCCAGGACCAATGCTGTCACATCACAGGCTTCTCAGCCCCTTGAATACTTCAGTGGACGTGAGGCGCCAAGTGGTTTGGCACCTGATGATATGGCATGGGTGAACTTGCCCCATCAGAATTCTGCCATACATGATCAAATGGGAAAGCCATATTTGAGATCATGGAACCGGTAATGAATGTTCTTCTCATTGTTGGCCTTGTGAGAAGAAATGCACAAGTGATATGTCCATGTGTGTTAGTAGTATTACTTAAGCCACAGGAGCTGGGAATGCATACTCTAAGATGAGATAGGTCTCTGTACATACCAATACCGAGTTCAACTCAACACCATGTACATACCTAGATACTAGGTGAGTGAGTAGGAAAGAAGCCAATGGGGTAATTATAAACTTGAAGAATTTCAGCTTGTTACTTTGGCAAGTTAAATAATTTTAGTACTGTTTTTTATTTCGTTTCAAGAGACATTCTTTAATAATTTTGGAAGCCAAGAAATGCTGGAGGCTGCTGCTTCTTTGTTAAGTTCATTTTATGTTGTTTTGTTCTATAATAAATTCGTCATATGTTCGTAATGCTGAGACATCAAATGGTTTTGTATGATATGATTGATGGTAGCGACCCAATTTAGTAGATTGCATGGACATAAAGCTGTACTCTTGTCATGATATGATTTATTTATTCATTTTGGTTGATGTCATCATTTGATTTAAATTGGGATTATCGTTTGTTTGGATGATGAACAGGAGTAGAATCTTTCCTTTTTATCTGCTTTGGGTCTTGAAGAATACAATACGATCGCCAAAGTTGTATTGCTTCTGCGTCCAACAGGACACCAGTAGTACTTAGCTTCTGGTTTGCCGAAGGTGAGGGCAATTTCGCATTGTGGTTGAAGATAGGTCCTTTGGTTAAGGTTTTAGGAGTAGTATTTCTTCAAAAGAGAAAACATAAAGAGAACAAAAAGTAAAAGCTAAAATTTCCCATGAATGATGTTCATGTGTAATTTTACATATAGAATTTATCCATGAAAATTTACGTCCTATTTTTGTCCCCGAACTAAACATACCCTAAATGTATTTTTTATTGGAATTGAAGATTGTTTAACTTATTTGGATTGAGCAATTATCATGTTTTATTATAAAATTGCAACCAAGTACATGAATCATTCATTAATATGTTTGGATGAAAAACATTTTTTGTACATGATCATTTTTTATATAAAATTATTTATTGCCTATTTGCTTTTAATTAAAATAATATCTGCGACTACTGGCTCCTTACTCTGGTTTCACCGCTTCACCACTCATCAGAAGTGATTCATGTTTCCGTTGTGGTGGTTGTATTCTGCCATCCAAGTTTCAGACCGTGATTTCCATGCCATTACCAGTCTTCTTACTCGACCGCCCGGGGCATTTGCCTTCTTTGTTTTGCCAATGGCGCATTCATGGGCTTTGTTTCTTTGGATCTCTATGCTAGTTTCGTGGATGGCTTCTTATATGGTTCCTAGAGTGTTTGTCACTACATGATGACAGATTAGATAATGATATTTTTGTCCTTATTTTATTTTATTTTGCCTAATTTTGTCCTATCGCTTCCCCCTTCACATCTGATCCAAATTGGACTCTTGTATAAAAAATTCTGGCTCTAGAGAACTGCGAGTTGGTGAATTGGACAATCATCACATTGAAATTGACAACTTAGTCAAAAGCTCAACTATCTGGATTTCTAATTAGATATCTTAATGACCAAAAAATAAAGATGTTATGATATCTTCTCTCAAATCTTGCCATGACTCAAGTTCATCTAGCCTCAGAGACAAATAGGACGATAAACAAACGAAAATAAAAAAATAAAAAAAAACCCACTTTCTTGGCTGTGTTTAGTTCGATTCAATAATAAAAACCCAACTTTCAAAATGCGGGCCAGGCAACAAGTCCGGCGACAACCAACCCGTCGCTGTCGACGGGCCCACTAACCTACTCCTCATAGACGGCAGCCTCTCCACTGTCATCGCCAAGCCAAACGACGCCTCCGGTGAGCTCCTTCCTCCTACCTCGGTCGCAGGCAGAACCGTGGCCCCATTCCCGATCGTGGCCTCATCCTCACCTTCAAGACCATTGCCACCATGCTTGATAGGTCCAACATAGCTCCCCTTAGGGTTCATGCATTTTTTTGTTTTGAATTCCAGTATTTTTATATGATGATGGTTCGAATTTCATAGATCAGCATGTCGTTTCTTAGATCGGATTTCAGTAATTTTTTGTTCGGATTTCTTTGATTTGATAATATTTTTTATATTTTGGCGATTCTAGATTGGGGAAGTTTGGAATGTTTGTTGTTGCTTCTGCGTGATTGGAATGGCGGAAATGGCACAGAAAGGGGGGGATGGATCTTAGTGGGATGTGGCAATGATGGTCCAGGTAGTGTGACGGCATAGTGTAGTGGAGGAAGGTGGAGTTGCCGGAGCCGGCACCAGTGGAGGACAGCCGTGGAACAGAAGCAAAGTAATGGAATAGTGGTGAAAGAAAAAAAGAAAAGGATAAAATGGGTAAATCATCATAGAATTGTTTTCTATAAATATGAAAATATATATTTTATTGTAAATGAATTATAACCTTTAGAACCAATATTGTGGTGACAAATTAAACTCACTTGTCACCACTCAAGAATCCACCGGGTTTCGTGCGGTGGCTATGATTTAAATTCTGTGTTAGTTGTTCGAAGATTGTCGTTGGTTGGTTCCGATCCGTAGCTTTTTTTCGTTTGATCAGAACATTGATGATTCGGTAATTGTAAGCTTCTTATCCAACTTGATCAATCTTGGATGCTATTTTTCTGCTACTGTGAATATTGTTGGTGGTTCATGTGATACTTCCTGTTGAAGATATTGTTACTCTTTGGTTTTGTAATCCTTGTTTAAGTGTTGTTGTTGAACATGCACATGAGGGGTTTGATAAATTGTTTCATTGATTGGAGGTGGATTTCAACGTGATTCTTGCTGGCTTTCCTGTTCAGTTGCTCTTGCAACTTTGTGGTTATGACAATTGTGATTATAAGCTTCACATTTTGCCTTTCTCACGGTGCTTGGAAGCATTTGTTGTGCTGGACAGTTTGTCTCTTCATTAAACATGGATTCGTGCAAGGTCATGAAGTTTGTCTCTAAATTGGAATTTTTTAGTACAATCCTATGACTTCAACATCTTTTGATAGTCCTATAATTTTAACCTCCTTTGATAGCCTTATGACTAACCACTCATTGATTATCCTATGAATTTAGCCTCTCATTGATAGCCTTATTTCTTTAACCTCATTCCAGTGATGACTTAAAATTTCTTCTGTAACAGGCATTGTGGAGACGTTCAAGGAAGACCGAAGGGGCTCAAGTGAAAGTCAAAGACTTCTCAAAACTAGGCACCATTGCTGTTGTTTACATAATTATTTTTCATTTACTTTAATTTGATTATAGTGTGTTGCTCATCTCAAGTTGGATCGGAGTTTCTAAAATACGCATCCTCTAGATTGCAAGAGGGGTACGAGAGGTTGATAAATTTTGTTATTTTGTTAGTAGTTCTTCTAGAATATTCTTACATATGTATGCACACACTTCACATCAATACACCATTTTCCCTTACCTCATTGAGTCCATATGAGCCATGCATTTTCTCTCACATTTTATTATCTTTATTGAATTTCTATTTTGCATTCGCTTTCAATTCTCTAATTTTCTCTTATTTTGCTCTGCCATGAATTTCAACTTTCTATCATGACAATTCACGTCAGATTTGTTCATCTCACTCATGAAAAATTATTCCTCCCACTTGAGTTGTTCCCCCTGTATATACCACAAATAATCTTTAAATTAATAAAGGACAACATTTCTAAAATAATTGCTCAAATAAAACATAATGTTAATTCAAAGAGTGCGGAAGATTAGTGCTACCCTATGAAAAACTAATACAAGAATTGCACAGAAAGTCGGCAGGTTTCCTGACGGGTACGGACAATTGGTTTGTTGGCCGTCGATGAAATATTATCGACGGGTAATTAAACCCCGTCAGTAATTTTCTAAAAGTGTACTGACCAAAATAAAAATGAAAATCAATCGATACAATTAGATTAAAGGTGTCATCGAAGTTATCAGATAAATAATATTACCAAAGGGTTCTATTAATTTGACCAACAAGTTTTTAAAAATAAGAATAATTTTTTATTAATTTTAATCGACAGATTTATCGACAGGCTTTGTATTTTCAAATTAAATAATTACCAATGGGTTTACCCTTTGATAATATTTTAATAACTTTTTTTAATAAATGATTTCATTATCATGTGTAGTTCATCTACATAAACTATAGATTGATTGATATTTGATTAATTAATTAATTAATCAATATAATAATTTAACTATCAATTAAAGTGATATTAAGTAAGAAAATAATAAAATAATAATAAAATAAACAAATTGATGTAATATGTAAACAAAGTATCATAATAAAATATATACAAAGTGTGATAAATGTAACATCCTCCTAAGTACAACACCTTTCCTAAATCATAACATCGTACTCGAGAGTTGTTATTTATAAAATAATGGACCTTTTTTAAATATCTATGGCAACTTGATTAACGCGTGTAATAACTAAGTGTAATCTATTAAAATATATGACAAGGAAACAATATTTATTTAATACATAGTTAAGTATAAAAGGAAGCTCTAGTATGAGCTTTAATACATAACCGCTCTAATTTACATTTACATACATATCCATTCTATTGCATTACTGATTTCTTTTGTGGAGCAACCTCATAGTCCTCTGGTTCAACCTGGAAATGATACAGGAACACAAAAACACATAGAGGTGAGAATTATACAATTCTCAATAAGGCATCCCCAAAACATATATTGAAACTCATGTCATTGTTATCGTCCCAGCCACTTCGGTTTATTAGTAAAATTGTGAGCATGCTACATATATCAATGTTCATTTTAAAGTTCAAAAATCACTTCTCTCAAGTGGGTTTCTTTTAATTTCTCAGTCACTCAATATATATATATATATATGTCATACTACTCAATATTTTCAATCAATTAACATACACTTATCATTCTAGTTAAGATTAGAGAAGCTCATTTGCAACTTTACGTGCCCTCGGTACATTACAGGGGACCTTTCCGTGCCCTTTACCCACTAAAGGGGACTTCTCTGTGTCTCTTACCCACTAAAGAGGACTTCTCCGTGTCCGTGCCCTTTACACAGTAAAGGGGACTTCTCCTTCTTTACTTAGCACATACATCATCATCAAGCTCACGTATACAAGCATCACAAACATATATGCATTAACATCAATTTCTAGCCTTCTTGATACTTCAACCACATATATATATATATATATATATATATATATATGTCACACATTCCAATCCTCTCTTTGTATAGGAACATTTATCATGAGCACTCACATTTATATAGGTGTAACATCATCTTTAAGCTCACATAGTATTAATGAAATCAAAACATATACATTTCATCATCTTTTCAGCCAATCTAGTATGCTGCCAGAATTTCGGTTCTAAAGAAAATTATGGTTAAATTAGTAAACACCATTAGAACAGAGCAAAAATAATTTTCAAAGAAAATTCAATGTATCAATGGCTCCTATAAAATTTTCAAAGCATAATAAAGTTTCTAGTTATATTTATAAAATTTCACAATTTCGAAGGTAAAAAACTACACAATCGTAGTCAACAGTCATAAGTCCCAATTTTTATACCCTATCAAATGAGCTTAAAACTTCATACAAAAATTGACTTTTCAACTTCAAGATGTCCTCAACCTCTTGTACAAATTTCAGCTCAAAATTCGATCATTTGCTATGGTAACAAAATTAGACAAATTCAGTACTACAAATTGGACTATATAAAAAGAAACCTTGACCTGTTCGGTTTTTCAATTTTTAAAAATAAAAAAGTGCTTAATATAAGCCAAGAAAATTAGTGGAAACTCTTCCATATGTTAAATTCATCATATAAAATATTTAGCTCATAATCATGTCTCTAAATTAGTGAGAAAAATTATTTTTCAGCTGCTTACTCAAAAACGGGATTTCCAACAGCAAGGGTCAGAACATTTATTAAGAAAATAGCTTATGTAACTTCATTCAAACCCTCTACCAAAATTAACACATCAATATTCATGTATAATCAGCCAATAAAACCAATAATTTTGAAATTAATCAATCAGAAAATTCCAGAACAAAATTAGAAAGAAAAGTGGATGAAATGAGCCCTACTTGGTGGCTTTAGTGATATTGGCTCCAAAGATGATCCAAAAATGATTTTGTTCACTTTGAAGCAGTCTAACCCAGACCAAACACTTCGTTATACAGTAGCGGATGATCTCTCAAGGTGGGAAATGGTGAGAAATTAAAATTCCAATCGGTTAGATTTGTAGGTATTGATGTGTAAAATAAGTTTAGTGAAGGAAGATTTTGGTTTTGACAACTCTAGGCTAGGAGTTTAGGCATTTGAATCAAGTATTTGAGCTCTCAAGGAAATAGAAATGGAGCTGCTGTTCTCTTTGGTTTATGGCCGAGAATTTAGCTTCTTCAAGAAGCTTGATTTTGTGTCAATCTTATACAATAAAGAATTAATATTATATTGTATATTTAAGTAATTTTTAATCTAAGAAAGTAAAATGGATGGCTATGATTAAATCTTGTAATTCAAGATTGAATCTTAGCCATTCATTTTATATGAGTGGATTATCTTTTCCATTTTGTAAAGATTAAATTAGTTTTCGGTGTTAAAAATCGCAAACCGAAATTTTACTAAATAGGTAAAACCGTGTACCCGGGTAATTAAACATTGCCCGAAAAATAATTATAAGTATAAAACCTTTATTCATACCCATTTCTAATCTTAATCCTATAATTTTTCAATTTCGAGCATCTTCGAGCTCTAATTTTAGGGTTTCGGCTGTCCCGACAAGCTTGCGGGGCCCCAAGTTACTATTTACTTTTTTTTTATTTACAGATCTGTTTGATCGTCCTCATCATTTCTGACTAGAAAAACTTTAATTTTTTATATAATTTTTAGGATGTTAATTACCACCCACCTTAGAAAGAATTTTGCCCTCAAAATTCATTTTGAAAAAAGACTTGAAAAGAAAATTTTCATAAATCCAACAAGGAATTCACACACAGTTCAAGCGATTCAATCAAATCATAAACGTTCCTACCTTAAATCGAATTCTTGGATGGTGACGTCCCTTCAGCACTTATGGTGAAGACCCTACTCTGTGGTTGGGACTTTGTAGTTGGCTTTGGATTCCTATTTGGACACTCCCTCATTATATGTCCTGGCTTTCCACAATAATAGCATACATTCTGTCCAACCAAGCAAGGTCTACCCCTCA